>JAQPPZ010017290.1:1305000-11305000 GCA_028583015.1 Wollemia nobilis | reverse complement strand
AGGTCAAGATATTTTCACTGAGAAGGAAACATGTATTTCAGAGACAATAGAGATGGATGCCAATTTGTTATTTGACACAACTGAAGAGAAAGAAGAGGAAGGTTCCAAAGCACCAAAGGTATCATATTTCAGGTTTGGGGAATCACACTCAAAAGGAAATGAAGTTCTAAAAAATGAAAGTGAGGAAGCACATAAGATTCATGAAGAAAGTTCCAAAGTTCCTATGGATCCAAACATCCAATTTGGATCTTGTTTTGAGATAGGTGAATCAAGTTCAAAAGGAAAAGAAATTCTTGAAAATGAAAGCAAGGAAGAAATTAAGGAAGAGGAGTTAGATACTACAATGAAGGTTCAAGGATACAATGCACAAGTAAAAAATGATCACAAGGATAATGTTCAAGAAAGATACGAGGAACCAAGGCATGAACAAAGGGCTTTTCAACGACATTGTTTTTCTTGTAATGGATTTGGACACAGGGCTATACACTGTAGGGTCTATGGATCAAAGAAGTTTGATTTTGCTAGAAGAAACTTCAAAGGAAGAAGGTATGGTTTTCAAGGACATTTCTTCTTATGCAACAGGATTGGTCATAAAACTTCTCAGTGCAAAGAAAATGAGAAACATGGTTTTGATTTTAGAGCTACACAATTCATAATTCATGGTCATAATTATTATGAAAATAGAACTTCACAATATAGGGTTTAGAAAAGGAATGGATATGGATATTATTTCAAGAAAAAAATTAGGATATGGGCACCATTCAAAGGCAACAATATCAAGTGTTTTAAATGCAATAATTTTGGACATATTGCAAAATGATTTAGGACTCAATTCCAAATAGGTTCAAGACAAGAAGATCAAGTAACTATCAAGAAAATGATATCAGAAAGATGTGGAAGGAAGTTGAAAAAGGAAAGGAACAATGTAATATGGGATTAAATGTACTCCCACCCCAAAATTAATCACCTCAAGAGATAAAGTGGTGGGGGGTCTAAGATTAAGAGCCATATATTTTAGCCCCATAGGTGTCCCTTTTGCCATTGATGTCAAAGGGGGAGAGATTTGAGTAAGGGGGAGAGAATTGAGTTAGGGGGAGCAGACTCTAAAGAGAGCATTGATATAGGGGGAGCAACATCCATAGAGAGTATTGAGTTATGGGGAGTAACTTTGATTCTCATAGATGGTTTTAGTAGTGATTGTGGTGTTTTGTATTAGAGGTGTTGCCATCAATGACAAAGGGGGAGATTGTTGGCAATTTGAGTTATTTTGTGTTGTCATTGATGTCACATGGATCACATTGTGTTTTTGTGGCAAAAGCACTTCATAAATAGTCATTTATGAAATTTTGGAGAGAATGGATATAAACATGGTTTTGTGGCACAAGAGGCATATAATATATATTTTTAAATATTATATTAAAAGTTTTTTATTAAATCCAATGGCAAGGGTTTTTATTAAAACCGATGGAAAGGTTTTTAAATTAGACCAATGGAAAGGGTTTTTATTAAAACCATTGGAAAGGGTTTTTCATTAAAACCAATGTGCTAAGACATCTCCAAATTATGATGGATGAAAAGGTTTTTTCAATAAAACCTAGGTGCAAAAAGTTTCATGGCAAAATTCAAAAGAACGAAGGAGATATCCCAATTCAAAGATAAGAGATGAATTATTAAATATTTATTTAATAAGTCTAAGGTCTAATGTTTAGTTAAATTATCCACCGACATGCAACGGTTAGAATTGCAAATCAAAGTTTGCCGACATCATTCAAAGGCATTGAAAGGCATATAAATAAAAGAAGACTTTGGCTATTTTGTTGCGGATATAGGAGAATAATCAGTGCATGAGAGAGTGTCATCAAAGGGAGGCAAAAAAAAATATTGAATTCAAGGGCAAAGACAAAATCAAAATTTTTCAGAACTGATATCACACTGGATAGTGTAGCATAGTTGGCAGGGCATCATATTTGCACAGGAGAGGTTTGTGTTCGAATCCTGCTAGGAGCAAAAGGGTTTTGTGAGAGATTGATTTCATTTTGACAGTTGACTATAGAGATTAAAGTAAGTGTTTGGGATTAAATCCCAACATGGGATAGCACTCATGTGGTAAGTGCTTCATAGCACAAGTAAGGAGGAACAAATTTTGACTCCCACGAAGGTGTGAAGGCACATTTATTTTTGTGCAAAACATTGACAATTGCGACGGTGGTCAAGGTGCATTGATTTTTGGAAAAGACTTTAAAGTTTTTGAAGGTTGCAGAGGCTACGAACTTCATAAAAAGGTATTTATCTCTAGTTAATGATAATAGTTGATATTTCCAAAGTTATGATGCATTAAAATCATTTCTGCCAAAATTAGGGAGTCATAAGGTATTTGTTGGAAATAAATGATTGTTGTGTGTGCTTAGGGAGATATAAGGTGTTGAGATATTATTTGTTATTGCTACATGTACTTAGGGAGTTATAAGGTTTTGAATTAAATAATTGAGAATTATTGTGTGTACTTGTGGAGTTATAAGGTGTGAAAACAAATAAATAAAAGCATAGGTGGTTGTTGTTTATGTCAATGAAATTAGGGAGTTAAAAGGTAGTAAAGTGTTGAACATGTATATGTTCTAGTGCATGATTTAATTATGAAATTAAACTAGGAACTTGAGACCTAGTTAATTGCCACCTTGAATTAGAAGACAAATTGCTTGATTATGTGCCTTGGCTATTTAGAAGAATTGGATGGATTAGAAAATCAATTTTGTGGATAAAATTGATGCTTGAGTTCATTATTGCTTTAGTGGAGTTCATTGAGAGTATTGCCATTATTGAGGAGGTTTTTGCAATTGCTTGAGGAGATTATTGTTGGTTACTTGTTGAGTACATTGCTTCTATTTGAGCCAATTGAGGAGATCATTTGCTAGTCACTTGTGGATACATTCGTATTTCATTTGAGGAGATCATTGTTGGCTATTTGAGAACTATTTGCTTGAGGGAGTTGTGCTTGTTTCTTGAGAGCTTATTGACATTGCATGAGGGAGATATTATTGAGAACCTATTGCTATCACTTGTGGAGATTGTCCTTGGTTGGTTAAAGTCCTCATTGTTATTGCTTGGAGAGGTTTTCATTAGAGAGCTCATTTTCCATATATTTGAGAGTTCATTGTTGAGCATTGTTATCATCCATTTGAGAGAGTATTTGTCATACATGGTTGAGTTCATTGTTGAGCATTGTTATCATCAATTTAAGATAGTATTTTCCATTCATTGTTGAGTTTATCATTGAGCCTTGTCTTCATTGATTTGTGGATGAGATTTGAGTGCTACTTGAGCATGATTGATTGATCCTTTGAGAAGGCTTTGGGGACAAAATTTCTAGACAAATTTGAGGCTGCTTTTGTGCATGATTGAGTGAGCCTTTGAGAAGGCTTTTGGGACAGATTTGGGACAACATTTGAGCAGCATTGTTTGAGCCTTTTTGTGAAGGCCTTGAGTACATATTTGGGACAACATTTGAGCAGCATTGTTTGAGCCTTTTTGTGAAGGCCTTGAGTATATATTTGGGACAACATTTGAGCAGGATTGTTTGAGCCTTGTGACAAGGAATTGAGGCAGATTTGTAAGCAGTAAAAGAGATAGAACAAAAATAGAAAAATATACCAATACCAATACCAGTTGCCTAGCTGAGAAGATCAGTGAAGATCCCACTTGAGTAGATCAGTATTGCCTAGCTGAGTAGATCATTGGATTGCCTAACTAAGCATATCAATGGATTGCCTAGCTAAGAAGATCAATGGAGAGCCCACCTGAGCAGATTAGGATTGCATAGCTAAGTAGATTAGTGGATTGCCTAGCTGAGTAGATCAATGGATTTCCTAGCTAAGTAGATCAGTGGATAGCCTAGTTGAGCAGATCAGTGGATTGCCTAGCTGAGAAGATCAGTGGATAGCCTAGCTGAGCAGATCAATGGATAGCCTAGTTGAGCAGATCAGTGGATAGCCTAGTTGAGAAGATCAATGGATCCCACCTGAGCAGATTAGGACAACCTAGCTTTGAGCAGATCAAAGTAATCATTTTTATTGGGATAATGATCACTATTTCTTTGTGAAATATTATAAGGAGATTATCTTGTGGACTACCCCACATTGGGGGAACCACGTTAAATATTGTGTCTCAATTGTGTGTGGTGATTTGTGCACTTGCTTACTATTGCTATCTATGTTATTAATGCACATTGTTGTATTTGGTAATTACAATTGAGGACACTAATTGATATTGGTTTGGAAAGAAAGTAAAAAGTGGGCGCTATACTGTTCACCCCCCTCTCAGTATAAGCTTGTGTTCTTCATCAATAACAAGGGGGATATTGTTGGACATTTTGTGTAGATAAGTTATCATTGATTTCAAGAGTGAATGGTCATTAATGTCAAGCTTTCAGCACCATTGAGTGGCAGTTTCAGTGGGCAGCAACAGTTTCAGGTTCTTCGATTACTGTAAAAAGATAGTTTGGTTTCACTTGTTCAAATTTGTTCCAGGAGGTCAAGATAAGGTCCAATGTGAAAAGAAGAAGCCCAAGTGAATAAGATTATAATAATTTTTTATAATATTATACAAGGAAGATTAAATTTATTATAAATTAATTAATATAATTTTATTAAATTAATTTATTAATTAATTTACTTAAATTTATGTTATTTAAATTAATTATTAATTACTTTTAATATTAATTATATATTAATTTATGTTAATTTTAAATAACCCTAATGTGGGTTATTAATTTGAATTTATAATTTGAATTCAAGCGCCGACGTGGGAGAAAACTAATCAAAGTATATATAAGGGGAACTCCTCCACCTTACAAAAAATATTAATGCATTCGATTCTAATCTCGATGCTGTTGCGAATTATGTGAATCATTTGGTGAGAAAGAGAAAGGTTTAATTGTTTTTAAAGGACCAAGTAGAAGGCAAGGATTTATTACCCACCATTCAAGGCACCTTGGTCACCAAGTGCTGGTAGCGTAGTTGGAAACTTCGATGAAGGTAAGACGATGTGGCAGCGTGAGGCGAAGGTTCAAATCTATGGGTGTGGCATTTTTGTTTTTAAAGGCATCAATGATGATTGAAGGCACCAAGAGAAAGGAAGCCTTCCTTATTTCACATGGGCACCTATAGCCCATGCAGTTGGGCACCAAAGCACTAAGGCGCTTGGCACTTGGGGAGACAGTGGTTCGAATCATGATGAAACCCTTTTGGGGAGAAGACAAAGGTATGCATTAGTTGAGCATCAAAAATTTTGGAGGAACTAGTTGAACTATTAAAAAAATAATTTTTTGCATATTTTATTTGGCTTGTAAGGTTTTAAGGGGAGTTATAAGGTTGATGCAAAATATTTTTTTTGTGTTATTTGATTTAGTGCTTGAAAATGGTAATAAGGTGTTTTAGGAAGATTGTTTGAGGTTTTGTGGTACTGGATATTATTTTAAGTTGGAGATTATAAGGTGCATCCAAATAATTATTTTTTATGTATTATTGATGGATGTTAATAAGGTGCATTTGAGCTTTGATTATTTTTGTGTTTAAGGAATATTTGGGAAAAGGGTTAGAGTGATATTTTGTCATCTAACCATTGAAATTGGAAATAAGAAAATTGTGATTGAGATAGGTTTTCTAAGGGCACTTCTACATCAAACAAAAATGTATGGGCACATATTCCTAGTGAGTGATTGTTGAATATTATGAATGCAAAGTTGGAGTGAAAAGTATTGTTTGGTAAGCATTTTTGAGTGAGTTTTGAATTAATTCTTCTAGGTTTTATGGAATAAAGAGTTGTTGATAAAACATTTTTTGATAAGAATTATTGTTGAAATGATTAGTTGAGTGAAATTGAACTAGGGTTTGCAAAGATAATGAGTATCATTGTTATGTGAGATTGGTTGATAAGTATTGTTTGAAATATTTGAGTGAAAAATCATATGCTTGGACTAGGGTTTGTAAGTAAGGATTAATTAATTGAGTGATTGGTCGAGTAGAGTTGGTTGAGCCTAGTCAAATGGATGTTTTGTTGTGATAGTTCAAGTTCTATGAAATAAATTGTTCTATATTTTGAATTGAGTTGAGAAAGAGATTGAGTATTGATGAATGTGAAACATATTGATTCTCTAATGATTCTCTATATGTTTTTGTGATAAAATAAATATTGAAAGTGATTGAGAATTTGTGAGTGTGAAGCATACTGAGTCTCTAAAAATTCTCTATATGTTTTTATGGTAAAAAAAGTGATTGAAAGTGATTGAGCATTGTGGTGAATGTGAAGCATATTGAGTCTCTAACAATTCTCTTTATGTTTCTATGATATTGGACAAGTTCTAGTGTGGAATTATTGAGTATAATTGAGGTAAGTATTAGAGAAGACTTATTGAAAAATTTGTGTGAGATTTGATGGAATCTCACAATACAATGTTGAGGAGAGATATTGAGAGCATATTGGACAAGTTATAGTAAGGACTTGGTGAGTAGATTTGAGGTAAGTCTTGGTGAAAACTTGTTCAGCATATTGGAAAAATTCTAGAGAGCACTTGTGGAAAAATTAGTGTGAGCTTTTGTGGAATCTTACAAGGCAGATTTGAGATAAGTCTTTGAGAAGAATTTTGATTAGAGTTGATTGATTGATTTGTTCAAACCTTGAGTTAAGGTTTGGAGCAGATATAGTATAGTTGATTTGTGATTGAGTCAATATTTGGGTTAAGGCTTGAGGATAGATATTGAGGATAGATTTATGCTAGATCGAAGGACTAATTTTAGTACAAATAAGAGTACAGAGTTTGGTGTAGATTTGAGGACACATTTGTGCCAAACCAGAGACATATATTGAGAAGATTTGTGCTAGAACTAAGGATTGTATATAGTGAATATTTGAGATAGAAATTTTAAGGTGAAAGAATATAGAGGATGACAGTCTCCAGTGGATGGAGATCCATTAGCCAGGGTAGATAGGACATGTGTCTTTAGTGGATGGAGATCCATTAGCCAAAATAGTGGGGACAACAGTTCTTCTAGAAGATCACCAGTCTGGGCTAAGGATAAAGAGTTATCCTATGGATAGATATCCATGAACTAGATTAGGGTATTGGTGTCTCCTCTGTACAAAGGTCCAGAAATATTGAAATAGGTAAAGTATTTCCAAGAGATTTATTAAGAAAATTTTAGTGAAATATTTTCTCCGTAGAGTAGCCCACATTGGATGAACCACATTAAATTGGTATTTCTATTGTGTATGGTAATTTGTGTATTTTTTTATTATTGCTATTGATATTGCTATCTATATATTGCATAATATTTATTGGGAAAGAAAATTAAAAAGTGATCTTATATTGTTCACCCCCCTCTCAGTAGAAGCTTGTGTTCTTCAGTTTGGTAAGGGTTGGTGCATTAGAAGCAAAATATATTGAGGTAGATGCAGAAGAAACTTTAGGAAATTTACAGGAAGAAAAGTAGAATTGTTGTTTTCTTATTTGTGGAGAAAAGAAACATGTTGCATAGTTTTTTAAAATTGTAAAAGACTCGTATATTTTTGAAATGAATCAAAGAGACAATTTACATAAATTTTGTAATACTTTTTGATATTTTTTTTCAATATTTATGATGTTTTGATCAGTTCTGTAGATGCAATAAAAATTTTGAATTATGTGGATAAAATAAAATGTTAATTTATTTTTTATGAAATAATTTCAAATGACTGAAATGGAGCACAAATATTTAGTTTGCCATACACAGTTTATTCAATACATGATTTGCCATACATTCTTTTCAATACATGGTTTATACTTTATTCAATACATGGTTTGCTACACATGGTTTTCAAAATACATGATAAATAATATTTGTAATTAATATTCTGTTAAAAATTGATAGTATAATAAATGAAATTAAAATACATGTGAAAATCAATAATATCTGTAATCAATATTTTATTGAAAATTAATAGCATAATATGTGAAATCAAAATACATGTGAAAATAAATAATATATGTGATTCTGTAATCAATATTCTATTCCAAAATACATGAAAACATATCTCAAAATATAATCAAATCTCAATATTTTGTTGAAAATTGATCGCTAATATGTGAAATCAAATCAAATGAATGAATTAAATCCCAAAATTTTGTTGAAAACTGATAGTTTAATATGTGAAATCAATAAAATGCAAGAATATTTGCATAATAATGCTAGAAGCTGGAACAAAACCTTTTTATATTGTGAAAAATCTTCTGCACCCATACCAATTTTTTTTTTCATCACAGTCTCATCAGTGTACCATTATCCTCATCATCTTGAGTATTCATGACACCTCTTCTCTTTGCCAGAGATTTCCAATATGACAAAGCTATTTCGTAAGGAAACTTATCAACCTCATAGGTCGACACATATACTCTTAAATAATTTTCCAAATTTGTTTCCAAACTATTTTGAACTTTAGACTTTACATATGATAATGCACTAAATACCCTTTCATCCTCCACAGATCCTAAAATCATCATTTGACATAATTCATATAAACTAAAATATTCACTCATAGTATGTTGTAGGATACTACTAGGATATAATTATTTCCAAAAATGTGAAATAGAACCTCTTTCATGATGATTAGTGAATTGTGAAACGTGAGCAGACATTGTTGTTCCAAAACAGTTTGATTATTTTGTCAAAAGATATTTGTTGAGAATGCCATTGATTTTTATACCATTGACTACCATATGTTTAGTGAAATGGCTAGCAAAAGTGCCCATGTATTTGAGAAACAAACCATTTATAATCTGGTATTAATTACAAGGATCCCAAAACATCGGTTTAACCACACCCATAGCCTCTAGCAATTCATCTCTTTGAAAATGATCTCTGATTTTTTTTGTCAATGATTCTACTATTTGTTTCAGTTTAATTTTTGTATCTGTTACAACTACATGAAATTTGTTGTATGTTATGGAAATTTTTCAACTTCATTTGTAGCTATATCTATTCGTTGACCAAAACAATATAAATAAATTTCCTTTTTGTGGATATTAATACATAGATGATTGTTTATATTTAACTTCAAAAAGTTCTGAGGATCATTCACGTTTGTTAATGCTCTCAAACTATCAAACATGGGATCCATAAAAATTTGACCAGATGCATACATCGTATCAATATGTAAGAAAAATTTTTTTCTCACCTTGATGAAATCCACAATATAAATTGATCTTTCTTGTGTAATTTTGATCAAAGTATTCATTTCTTCCAAAATTGGAAGAATACCACACAATGTGAAAAGTGTTTCAAAGTCACTCATTCAAAATAGTAAATATTTAGCCTTATCAACTGCCCTACAATTTGCATACATTAACCCTACCAAGGATTGATATTCTTTGAAAACTCTATATGTTGGTTGATACATCGAAATCCACCTAGTATCTAAATCTTATAAATTTTTTTTACCTTCAGTAACTCCTAGTGCAAATTTTTGAAACTCTATAAATATTTTTGGACTGCGTGAAAAATAATCATGAATTTCATGGACAAGCTCTTCCACTCTCGCTACATTTGTAAATTATTTTGTTTGCAAGATTTATTCTATGAGCCACACAATGAATAGGTATAAAATATGGGGTCACATATGTTTGTAGTCTAACACAAAGACCATTTATATGTCCTTGCATTGTAGCAGCACCATCAGCTTCGACACATATTAACTTAGTCACTATTTGAATTTCATTCATTCTTGCTATTTCCTTTAAACTAGAAACAATAACATTGTAAATGTTTTTTGCATTGTAAATTTCCACTATCTTGCATAGTCCAAGTAAATGAGGTTGCCTTAAATTATTTTCCAATGTGTAAATATGCATGCAAATCCAATATGTGTTGTCAACAACAGTCACCTCATAAATTGAAAGTGAAATGAACTTGGCCTTCTTTATTTTCTCTTTGAGGTCATCTTGCTCAACCAATGATAGATATTTTGTCATCTTCCAACTACTTCGATCTGACCAATGGGTGCTAGATAAGTTATGCACATCATCTAGTCAAAATAGATATTTATAATCAATGAAATTATACATAGGTCTACCCTTTTTAATAATAGTGAGTACAACAACAAACTGTAAAATTTTTGAAGCTAAAGCAAACTTTTCTATTTTTCAAAATTGGGCTTGAATCGTTGCATATTTCTCAACCAAAGTTTGTTTTTATTTCATTGATTTATCATATTCTTGTGCATATCTAACATGTGCACACTCTGATACATCTTTCCACCTATAATTTTTATATATTGGTCCATCACTTTCTTTTATTTTTATGTAAACATTTCCACAATGTTTTTCTACTGTATCTTTCTTAACTTGCAATTTGTGATCTTTTTTGTGTTTCCAACTATAAATTATGCATCTCAATTATGCTATTATCTCATTAATATTCTTTGGTAGCACTAACTCAACAAATGGAAAATTTGAAACCCAATTAGGCTAAAATGATCTATGAATTGTCCACCTAGATGACCTTTCATGTTTATGTTTTTAGAAGAAGATTCTTCGAAAGTAGGGACTGCATAATAACTATTATTTTGTTTTCCATTTGGTGTGTTAGTTTCAGGAATCTCTTCATGTTGTTGTTCCATTTCATTAAGAAAATTTTCATCTATGGACTTTTCATTATCGTGGATATGTGGAAGTGGAGGTATTCTAGGGTTAAAGTGTTTTCCTATAGAGATAATACCAGGCTCAATACCAGGGTCATTATCATTATTATTTTTAAAAGCATACCTTCTTTTAAAAATATAGATAAATAATGTACAAAGCCATCAACCAAAAATCACCATTCTTAATGAATGAAAATATTATATATAAAATTAACAATGTACAAAAATTAACTGGTTAGTAAGTAAAGGCGTTCATACCTTCAATTTGTGCAGATGTTGATGGCTAACTGGATTTCAAAATATTATGAAAGCATTTGAGGATACTCCTTTTATCAGAATACTGGCCTTCTTTCTTTCCACTGCCAAAAGGTGACATTTTACCTATATAAATAGAAGAGTAACATGAATATCATTTTGAAAAATGAAAATAACTGGTAAAAGAGAGAACTACTATTCAAGACAACAAAATATCTGACCCAAGCAGGCTTGAGATTGGTGCCCAAATAATAGGAAAAACTCCTTATTGAGTGTCAATGAACAAATATATAAAAAAGGAACATAAATAGTAACAAAAAATTATCGATAAATGGTTGTCATTGTATATCACTTGCCTTGTGATAGTTGCCTTCTACCAGTCACCTTGTGATAGTCGCCTTCTACTAGTCACTTTGTGACAATTGCATTTTGCTAGTCATCTTGTGACAGTCACCTTGTGATAGTCACCTTGTGATAATCACCTTGTGTCAGTCGCCTTGTGTTAGTCACCTTGTGTCAGTTACCTTATGCCAGTCATCATATGTCAGTCACTTTATGCCAATCACTTCTACCGGTCACCTTGTGTCAGTCACCTTGTTTTAATTGTATGAGACTTAGTGTCATTGTTAGAGTTACCTATATATAATGGGGTACAAGAAGCAAATTGGATCGAATATATTTTTTTTAATAATTTTAAGGTGAAAATTATGCAAGAAAATGTATTGTACTGAGGCAAATTTACCCTAAAAAAAATTGATCCCGTAATTTTTGGGTGAATTGGATGACCTCTAGGGTTCCAAAATTAGCAAATTAAAAATTGTGAAAATCCTAAAATTTGCTCTAAATTGCAAAATTCGCCCCTGCGCATAACCCTATTTTGTATATGAGGTCTAGTTTTGATAGTACCTTGCATATTTCAAAATTCTATCACTAATAAAACATTAACAATCCTAGTTTAGACAAAAAAATATGAACACTACAAAGTGGTCCTAGTCACCTTAAGCGAAAGGTTTTTACTTTCTCATCTTATGATGCGCATGGTCTAGGGTGTTGATCATTGAAAAAAGGACAAGATCCCCCTACCCAAATAAATCCCTTGCTTTCATACAAAATAAGAAAATTCCTAAATCAAACCAAATTAAAATACCTTTCTAAAAAAAAATGCAAAATAAACAGTGATTTTCATCACTATGCATGAGCAAGTATCCCAATAAATGTGAATAAAATAAGTGGGTTAAGAGATTGAATCCTTGGAAAGGTCAGTACTAAAAGCCATTGAGTGATGCCAAATACAACAATGGGTTGAATAAATCCTGCTTGACATTGGGGTAGGTCTAAGCAATTTACAAATGAGCTAGCTTTAGGTGGCATGTCTTACCTAGTAGTCTAGTCAAACTGCATCCAAACTTAGGATAATGGTGAATATTTGGTGATCCTCATTACAAAAATGGGCTGAATGAAACCCACTTGGCAATGAGGTAGTATTATATCTCATCTAATATATTCATTTGCACACATAAGAATATGAATATATTGGTCTTCATAACAAAATATTTTATCTTTTAGGAGTCCTATATAGTCATTATACAACTTTTAAATTAATCAACTAGGGTGTTTGAGTCTCATGGAAAATCTCAAAATCCCTTATAGCAACAACCCATCTCATCAATCAATAACCAACTTTCCTTATGAGGTGGTTTTTATTAAGAGATTTTCACAAAATAGGATAGATACCAGATGGATATCAACAATGGTATTTAAATGGCCACTGACTATTTTGTGCATATATTTTAATTACATAAGCTTATAGAGAAAACCATATATCTTACATCATCTCATATCACATATGGATGTTTAATTGATTAATTCTTATGATAAGAGTTATCATTTTTATTCATTGATTTTTATACATTCTGTGGTGTCATTCCATTTAGTTTGTAAACACATATTACATTCATTCCTTATGTTTTAAGTGATTAAAGCATACATGTTCATTTACATTAGTTCATTCCTCATATAATTAATGCATTACATTCCACATCATACATCATATCATATCACATAAATTAAATGCATAAACAATCAAATTAAACATATATTCAACAAAAATGTAGTGCATCCATATATGTACCCATAATAATTATGCATCCATATATGTACCCATCATCATAGTGCATTCATATATGTACCCATAATAATAGTGCATCCATACATGTAGATCATATCATCTAAGCATACATCTATCATCTAGCTAGTGCATGTCATCAATACATTGCATCCATATAGCATAAGTAAAACATCACATAAGCATTGCATACATTTTGCATCACATAAACATGAAAGTAATAAATGAGACACATGATGAGCCATAATATTAGAAATATCATATATATGTGTAAATATGTATATAAAGGTATCAAAATACTCACAGGCTACAATAGTGTAGGTTCTTAGACCTTACACTAAAAAATAATACAATATCATCATATCATAATCATGAGTGGCCTCTGCCACTTGAATCACCTCCCCCTTCGCACCCTCTCTATGAGGCTGCCTGGAGCTAGTACCTCTTGATCACTCTAATAGAGCCCCTAATCTATGATTGGGCTGCATTAATGACTGCCCCAACTCACTCCACCTACTCTGGTGGGAGACCCTTACTATAGATTGCTCTTGAGGAGTGCCACCCAATATCCTAACCTAAAACTATAGGGATACAATGTATCTATCATCTATAGCCATATGAGTTGTAGCATCCTCTAAGAGTCCCCGTAGATGCTTGATATCTACATATACATTTGACCCTACCAATCCCTGAGTGGCTATAGTAGAAGGTATGGCATAGGAATTCAAGTGGTGGACACCAGTGATTTAATCCTCAGGTGTAGTCCTCCTAGGTGCTCTATGCTGATATGATCCTAGACCCATATTTGAAGTAGTAGATTGCATCCTATGCCTGCTCTTTCCTACTGTGTGATGTGGTATATCTCATCATAGAGTTAGGCTAGGAGAGCACTCCCCCATGATAATATAAGTGGCTCATCCACCGTGCTCCTAAGAAGATCCTAAACTATAGCCAAGATATTCCATGGGAACCTTGCTCCTAATGTGTTTGGTAGTAGCACACTATAGATGATGTGCATCAATATGGCTTGGCACCATGATAAGACATTGACCCTGTACCAATGCTCTACTAGCACCTTGTCATGCTCAATGTCTGCTAGCACCTCATCATGTCTATCACCAAAAATTTTCTATAATATGACGGTCTTTGTTGTGGTAGTCAAAGAAGTGATCACCTACCCATCAACAAGAATCTTGTAGATCTGGTAGATATCTTCCAATGTCACCATTATCTCCCCAATTGGAAGATGAAATATGTTAGTCCTCGTATCCCAGTGATGGGCTAACATAGTCATATAAGCCTGATCTACCCTGATGGTGGGCATTCTCAAGATGTGGCCAAGGCCTACTACCCCAAACCAATCTAGGTCGGTACTAATCAACTAAGGTAGTAGCTCTCACAATAAATAAGGCTCTCATGCCCATGCAATCAAGGTCTAGAGGGAAAAAAATAAAAAATAAATAAATAAATAAAAATCAATCAAAAAATTAAAAAATCAACCAAAAATGCAAAAAAATAAAAAATAAATTAAAATTTCCTAAAGTTGCTTAGCCACTTTTGACAACAACCACCATCACGGCCACGATTGTCAATCATGGCTAGTACCAATGGTCAATTTTCTCATCGTTGGTTTTTGAACCTAGCTACAACTGACAATCGTGACCCCCAATTGGCAAATTGGGAGCCGCAACTACCAACCATAGCTACGGGAATGACCCCTTTCGAGTTCATTTCCCACCCCAAAAATGAACCCAAAAATTAAACCCACCCCATAAGATTTCCTATAGCTAAAACTAACCTAGGGTGAGGTTCATTACCAATAGTTTAATTAGGTTCATTTAATGCCATTAATTAGTGAGGTTCCTTTTAAACATCTAAATCATAAAAGAGATCGAGATTCTACCTTAGGAGCTTCGGCTTCATCACTTTTAGAGGCTTTAGGTTGGTCTACCAAGTGGGTCGATAGTGGTTTTAAAAGCATTTCATGTCAAAGTTTCTCTCTCACCTCAAAGCTCTCACTATCAATTTTTTCTAACTGGAAATAATGAACAGTAAAAACCTTAATTTTACTTTTATATTTTTAATTTGGACCTCAACCACTGCTATCAACTATGGGTATAGATTAGCGCAACCTCGACCACTGTTGTTAGACATGGCTAGGATAATTGTAAAAACTAGTTGTGGTTTACAGCCACGGCTAGAAAGCAGCAATAAATGCTCCAAAATTCTCACCATGAGGAGTTTCAAAATGGATAATAAAAAATATCTACCCGTCTAAAATTATTAAAAATTGCAAAATAACAAAAATAAATAATTTAAAATTCAAATGTGCCTCGTATCGAGTTATTTATTTTATACACTTGGCGGTTGTAGTGACTTGCGCTCCATGCAATCTGACAAGATGATTAAATTACAATAAGGCCATTTAGGGTAAATTAATCATCGTTGAATTGAAATTTCTTCACTTCAATCCCAAAGAAGGCCATTGTGGTTGGACTACACCATGGGAATGAAGTGTTCATCTCTTTTCTTCTATGATAGTTTTATCAGATCATCGAACATAGTGATTCACCATAAGCTTAAATGGAATTGCTATCATCTTGATTCCCTAGGAAGGCCATTACGACCAAACTGCTCCATGGGATAGAGGTGTAAAATTACTATTAATGGTTGAATTCACAACTATAATAGGTCTTACCATATAACAACATGTAAAAGTCTAAAATCATCCAAATTATTCATTTTGGTCAAGTGACTCATCGCTTTAACCACTTGTCCTTTTCCTCATTGACTCATCGCTTGAGGGGATATTCATAATATAAAAATTCATAAACAAAATAAATAATTGATCACTTGATCATGTAAATTGTATTCATATTACGAATCATTGCCAACAACTATCATAAACTTACCCTTTTGCTGGGGTAAAAAGCAAATATGCTAGGTCAAAGTCTTGTAGCAATCCATCTATCAGACCAATTGTAGTATTGATGCTACTTGATTGTATCTGGAAACATGAAATATTTACAAAAATTAAGCCTTCCATATCATTGGAAGTAATGATTCTAGGATGTGCATCCTTTGCAATATTGGGGCATCTAATGTTGATCAAATCAATGATCATCAATCAACCTACAACATGGCTTTAGGTGATCTATTTTTGCTCAACATCATGTTTTACTACAACGCACCCAAAAGAGGTATCTATAGACACCTAAAACATGTCATGTTTAGGATACTACTCATATGGGAACCTTTGTAGTCCATATGAATTACCTTAGACCCTCCTAGGTCTAAGCAATTATTCTATTCACTCATTTAGGCAATCTACGCCTATTCAGCCTTAGCTGTGGATGACAACGATGACTAAGATGGTAGGCTAACAACTACAACTAGGGTCCTAGCCATGCTGAGCAACCATGACTAGCCCTATAATAAACCTGTGATACTAGATCCAAGAAAAATCAGTTGTAACAACCAAGTTGCAACCGATATCGAGCAATTTTGGGTGAGGAAGCTTCCAGAGGATTCCTCCTAATTTCTCAGGCCAACAACTTCTTAATATTGGCTTCCTTGAGAAGCCAATATTAGGATTTGAGGAGTCTATTTATAGAACCTTCAAAGAGGCAATTAATATCATGAATCCATTACAGTGAATCTCTACCGGTTTGACAACTAATTTTACAACCCTTGAGGAGTAGTGAAGTGCTTCCAAATTGAATAATGACAGTTGTTGCTATGCTAATGGAGTTTCAAATAGCTTGAGGAGCGAGCTTTCCAATTTACACTAATTCACCATAAATTCACACAAATTCACACAAATTCAATCACAAATCAGTGTTGAGACACCCAAGTGACCCTTGGCCATCGATTCAATGAGATATTTGAGCATCTTTAGCCCTAGTTTCAAGCGAAAGAACATCTTTCTTGTGGCCACTGTTGTTAATAGTAGCCCATAGTTTTAGTCATGGATGTCAATAGTGGCTAGCATTTTATGAGCTTAATCCTTCATTTTAGATTTAGATTTATCTTTCTTAATATGCATTTAGGTTAATCTAGCATAAATTAGTCTTATTACAAGAATTTCTATGGTTAATTAGTAGTTTCATAGGTAGCTTTACCTTCATTTATGCTATTCATGTTCTCTTTCACAAGCTTTCATAGATTAACTTCTTTTATGGTTTATCTTAGAGTTTAACCTACATGGTCGATAAGGGGTAGTCGGCAAGTGATGAGAGAGAGAGGAGTCAATTTTAAATTTTCCTCCTCTCCCCTTTCTTCTCTCTCCTCCTTTCTCGTTAGCAGTTAGTTTTTCTAGACTATTTAAGCTGTAACCTAAACTTTTTCTAATTAATCGAACTATTGTTGGACTTTATTTGGTATCAGAGCACAGCTAGGGTGAGGGCATATTAGCATCCAACTTTCAAGGAGGTCCTGTAGGCATGAATACCAAGGAGGAGTAGGACCACATACATGCATCCTGAGGAGGAGGAGCAAGCCCTGTAGGCACACATCTCGAGGAGGAGAAGCGGCCCATAGAGGAGCCAAATTCTAGGCACATATCTCAAGGAGTACATGTGGTGATAGGAGACACAGATTGAGGAAGCTAACTTGGTGTACAAATACCGAGATAGATATGGTGGTAAGGGAGCTGACATGGCGATAGGAGACACATGGATCTTACGTGGTGATAGGAGACACGTGGAACTAGCATGGTGACACGTGATAGGATAGAATTAACGTGGTGATAGTTATCGAGTGGGCAGACATGGCATAGGTTGATTTGTCATAGTGGATGACAAAAGGAGGCGTTCGATTGTCCAAAGGGAATCAAATTTTATAGTGCATGTTTGAGGTTATAAACCACTCCTGTGTTCACTTTCGGGTGAATGTGGGATAATAATCCCATTTTTTTTTTCTAATGTGATCCGATGCATCTTCAAAGAGAAGGCACATTCAAAGGCCTTCATGTCGGGCATTGTAGCTCTACTATCTTGAGGATCCAGCTCGAAGACCTTGCTCTCTGTCCCGTCATAAGTTAGAATCCCCATGAGGTAAAAGAAACAAAGTTTTTTTTAATGTTTTTTTTGAAGTTGAAGCTTTGGTATAAGGGGAGCGCATTCCATTAGCTCATGAAGATGTGAGCTATCACGGTTGGTCAGTGGCCATGAGATAAGAACTAGGTAAAGGAAGGTCACGGGTTTGAAACCCTCTGACCCATTTTTATTTTTATTTTGTTTTGCAAAAGTATAAAATATATTTTTTAATTTAATTAATAATTTAACTAGAATATTAATTAAAAAAATTTGTTTGTTAAATGTTTTTTTTAATTAATATTTAGTTTTATTATTAATTAGTATTATTAATAAAATTATTTTATTTTTGCACCATTAAAAAAAAAAAGAGAAGGACATTTCCTAAGAGGAAATTGTTGTAAAAGCCTAAGAGGCTTTCAGGGAGAAAAGTTTTTCATCTTAAAGGGAAGGATATTTCTAAAGAGGAAATTATTGTAATAGCCTGAGAGGCTCTAAGGGGGAATATTTTTGCATCTTCAAGGAAATATTCTTGTACTCATTCATGATAAGGTCAACTAGATGTTATCATGCCCTTTGTTCTCTTTTAGTAAGAGAAAACCCTGAATCCTTTGATGAAATTTTTTGAATGTATGGATTGAATATTGTATTCAGTCAACTACAAAATGCTGTAATAGCCCAACAAAGAGCATCGAATTTAGGATATGAAGCTAATTCAGAAGAAAATTCCTTTGGTAGTAGATTTGAGGGGTCAACATTTGTAGGAGTTGCACCATAGGATCCAGAGAATAATCATCTCAATGATAGTGGCTCAGTTGAAATACTAGATCCAGAACCATATTCACCCGAAATCATTCTTATCAGAGACGATGGTGATTCAGTTGCTGACAACTTTATTAATCCAGTTATAGGAGAACCTTTGTAGGTAGAACAAGATATCTACGAGAGAGTAGATCAATTTAGATTTGATTTAAATATATAATTCTTCCTTTGAAAAGCATAGTGCTTTGATTTTAATTGAGAAATAAAAAGTGTGTTTCTAGTTTATTTCCAAAAGCTATGGCATCCAATAATAATCTACCCATTCCAAAATTTAATGGGTTTGATTATGAGTATTGGTCCATCAAGATGAGGACCTTAATCATAGGCAAAGGGACTTTGGGATATAATCGAAGAAGGTTACAAAAAACCTTCATATTGGACCACTTTGAGTGCAACAGATAAGAAGATAAAGAAAGATGCCCAAAAGAATAATTCCTTTGCTCTCTATCATCTCCAATCAGCATTGGAGAAAAGCATCTTCCTGAGGATTGCCTCTTGTTTAATTGCCCAACATGCATGGAAAGCCTTGAAAGAAGGTTTCCAAGGAAGATATCAGATGAAGCAAGTAAGGCTTCAGATCCTGAAATGATATTTTGAGAATCTCAAAATGAATGAAGATGAGAAATTTGGAGACTACTGTGTAAGATTCAAAGCAATTATCAAAAAGATGCAAAATCTTGGTAAAGAATTCAAAAATGAAGTTGTTGTGAAGAAAGTGTTGAGAAAACTTCTTCAAAAATGGAATCACATTGCTATCATCATTGAAGAATCAAAAGACCTTTCCACTCTAAATTTTGATGCATTAATCAGTTCATTAATATCTCATGAAGAGAGATTACATGGATCTCCTTCAACAAGCTATGGAGGCGATGATAAAGCTTTCTCATCCAATGAGGGTGCAGGAAGAGGACAAGGAAGAGGCCAAGGTAGAGGAAAAATAAGAGGTAGAGGTGAAAGCATCTCAAGAGGAGGAAATACAAGCAGAGGTGGCAATCAAAGAAGAGGTAGAAATCAAAGTAGAGGTGGAAATCAAGGTCAGAATGGCAATCAAGGAAGAGGAGGTGACAAAACAAAGAAATCTTATTTCAATTGTGGTAAGCCCGATCATTTCACTCGAGACTGTTGGTCCAAGACTTCTCATGGAGGCAGCGGTCAATATGGAAACTATGGTGAAGAAGAAGGAACATCAAATTTGTTTCTTCTTATGGAAAATCAGATCAAAATATGAATGACACTTGGATTTTGGATACTGGTTGTTCCAATCACATGAGTGGAAAAGAAGAGCTCTTTGCTATAATGGATTCCACCTATAAATCTTGAATCAAGTTAGGATATGATAAAGATATACAAATTGAAGGCATTGGAGCCATGGAGGTTCCAACAAAAAGAAGGTATAAAAAGGGTAAATGACATCTACTACACCCCCAAACTCCAACATAATTTTCTTAGTGTTGGAAAAATGATGGAGAAAAATTATAGACTTGTTTTTGATGAAGGCAAATGTGTAATTTTTGATAAGAACAATTGTAATAGAGTCATTACACAAGTACCTATGACCAAGAATAGGTTGTTTCCCCTTAAGTTTTGGGAACCAAGGGGAGATCAACTTTCTAGTATTACTATAGAAAATCCAAGTGGGCTTTGGCACTTGAGATATGGTCACCTAAATTCTGCAAGCTTGAAATTGTTAACTTCTCAAGCTATGGTATGTGGACTTCCTAATATTTATGAACAAAAGGAGGTCTATGAAGGATGTGCTTTGGGAAAGCACTCAAGATCTAAGTTCCCAAAAGGACAAGCATGGAGGGCCATTCATCCACTCTAATTAGTGCATTTGGACATATGTGGTCCAATGCAAACAAAAAACATAGTTGATAATTCATATTTTCTCACTTTTATAGATGATTTCTCTAGGATGTGTTGGATCTGTTTCTTGAAAAAAAAGATGAAGCTTTTGATTGCTTCATAGATTTCAAGAATAATGTAGAGAAACAAAGTGAGTTCATTGTAAAATGTCTAAGGACAGATCGAGGAGGTGAGTACTCTTCAAAGGAATTTCTAAAATATTGTAAAGAATGTGGAATAAAGAGGCAATTCACCACTGCCTATACACCACAACAGAATGGTGTGGTGGAAAGAAATAACCACACCATAGTAGAAATGGCAAGATCGATGCTTCAAAATAAGCATCTCAGTAACATGTATTTGGCCGATGTTGTTAGAACTAGTGTTTACATTCTAAATAGGAGTCCTACTTCTAGTTTGGATGGGATCACTCCTTACGAAGGGTGGTATGGCAAAAAGCCGAATGTAAAACACTTCAAGGTTTTTGGTTCTCTAGTATATGCCCACATTCTTGATGAAAAAAGAAAGAAACTTGACCCCAATATTCAAGCATGTATTTTTGTAGGATATTGTGAGTCTACCAAAGCATATAGGCTCTACAATCCAAAAATGCATAAAATTGTACTTTCCAAGGATGTGATTTTTGATGAAGGGGGAGAATGGGGTCATCAAAAAATTTTTGTTGATGATGAATCCCATGATGCAAGTTCTTCTCAAGTATAGTAGGTGCAGCCCAAAAATAGCAAAGGCACTACTCCTCCAAGCCCAAGCATGAGTACTACTTCAAGTACATCAAAAGCTACTCCAAGTCCTTCTCCATAAATATCAGTAAGTTCTTCACCTATGGATATTGATTCTCCATAAAGAGGTAAAAGAACACTACAACATCATCCATATTTTCAAATTTTGGATAAGAATTTCCAGAAAAGATACACTAGAAGTCAAGCTAGTGAAATGAATGCAATTTTACAAAAACTTGAAAATATGCATATGTATGGAGATGATGACTCCAATGATCCTAAAGGAGATGTAGTTAATTATACTTTAATGACTAGTGCATAGCTAGAGCCATATAGCTATGAGAAAGCATGCACTCATGATGTATGTCAGCAAGCCATGGAATAGGAAATCACCTCTATAAAAAAGAATGATACTTGGGAGCTAGTGAAGCTTCCTAAGGGTAAAAAATGTGTTGGATGCAAATGGGTCTACAAGACCAAATTCAAATGTTGATGGAAGCATTGAAAGACACAAGGCAAGACTTGTAGAAAAAATATTTCCTTAGAAATATGGCATTTAATATGAGGAGACATTTGCTCCTATTTCCAGACAGGAAACTATCAGATCAATACTTTCCTTGGCTGCCCACAAAGGGTGGAAAGTTCAACACATGGATGTAAAAAGTGCCTTTCTCAATGGGTACTTAGATGAAGAGGTTTATTTCCAAAATCCTCAAGGTTTTAAAGAACAAGGTAAGGAGAACCTTGTTTACAAACTAGAAAAAGCATTATATGGCCTCAAGCAAGCACCAAGAGCATGGTACTCTCACATTGATGGCTACTTCAAGGAGTATGGATTCACTAAGAGAAAAAGTGAACCTACTCTCTACTACCTAAAGCAATCTAAAGATATTCTCATGGTTTGTTTATATGTAGATGATCTCATATTTATGGGTAGTAATGATAAGATGAATAAGAAGTTCAAAAAATCCATGATGAAACAATTTGAGATGAAAGATCTAGGCTTAATGCATTAATTCCTAGGCATGGAATTTCATCAAAAAAATAGAGGGATCTTCATATGTCAATACAAATATTCTCAAGATATGATTAAGAAATTTGCCATGGAGCAATGCAAATTTGTTGCAACTCCAATGAGTCATGGGATCCAATTGAGCAAAGATGATGGAGCACTGAAGGTTAACATGACCACTTACAAGAGCATGGTTGGGAGTTTGATGTTTCTCACAAACACAAAACCTGATATTTAGTATGGTTTTTCTCTTGTTTCAAGGTCCATGGCTGATCCATCCGAGCTACATTTTCAAGCTACTAAAAGAATTTTGAGATATGTAAAGGGTACATTGGATTTTGGGATCCATTACCACAAATGTAATTCTGTAAATTTAGTTGGCTTTAGTGATAGTGATTGGGGCAGCAATATAGATGATAGAAAATCTACATCAGGAAATTGTTTTAGTCTTGGGTCAGGACTAATTACATGGAGTTCCAAAAAGCATACTATTGTAGCATTGTCATCTACTGAGGTTGAGTATATATCAATCACATATGCTAGTACTCAAGCTCTATGGTTGGGAAAAGTCCTTGAAGAGATTGGAGAGAAAAAAATTTATCCTACCAGATTGTATTGTGACAACATGAGTGCCATTCAATTGGCATATAATCCTATCCACCATAGCAGATCAAAACACTTTGATATGAAGTATCACTTCATCCGAGACATGGTGGAGAACCAGGTAGTTGAGCTTAAACATTGTAGCACTTTGGACAACATGATTGATATCTTCACCAAAGGCATGGCTAAAGCTCAATATATAAAGTTAAGAGATTGTCTTGTCAGCCCTCTCAACTTTAAGGGGAAGAATGTTAGAGTTTAACCTACATGGTCAGCAAGGGGATGGTCGGCAAGGGGTAGTCGACAAGCGATGAGAGAGAGGAGTCAATTTTAAATTTTCCTCCTCTCCCCTTTCTTCTCTCTCCTCCTTTCTCATTAGCAGTTAGTTTTTCTAGACTATTTAAGCTGTAACCTAAACTTTTTCTAATTAATCGAACTATTATTGGACTTTACTTTATACTTCAGGTTGCATGTAAGATTAGCTATCTTTACACATTTCAAGCTATGCTTTGTGCTTATTTGTCAATTTCATGAGCATATTTACATATTTTATGCTTCTTTCAAGTAGTTGCTTCATCTCTTGTATTTCTTGGATAATAGCCTCATCATGAGAGGCTTCATATGCATTTGATGTGTTTTGTTATTTCTTATACATAGGTGATAGATCATTCAAAGCTTCAAAGTACTCTTCAACATAATTCCTCTTGAAAATGGAGAAGGAGGCATCCTAGTAAGCTCTTTAAGCCTTTATAAGGTAGGTTTCCAAACATTTATTAACAATCTCCATCTATCCATCTGTTTGCAGATGATAAGCTAAAATAATTTTGAGTTGAGTCCCCTTCAACTTAAAAAATTCTTACTAGAAGTGACTAGTAAAGGTTGGGTCATGATCGAACATGATGGAGGAGCACATACCATGAAGGTGAAAGATAGAATCAAGGAAAATTTGGGTAATGGTGAAGGTTGTGTAAGGATGGGATAGGGAACATAAGTGAGCATACTTTGAAATATGATCTACTACAACAAATATAACATATTTACCTCCATAATTAGGTAAGTCTTCAATAAAATCCATAAAAATATCCATCCAAATCTAGTCAAGAATAGACAAGGATTGAAGAGTTCCTGGAGAATACACCATTTCACCTTTCATCCACTGATAGGTATCACAAGCTACCACAAAATATTGAATGTTCTTTTTCATACCCTTCCAAAAAAAGTGTGCTTAAGCCATTCATATATTTTGAGAAATCCTAAATGGTCAGTAGATGGGGTAGCATGCAGTTCTATCATTAGAAGTTCCTACAATGAGGACTTGTGGGGAACAACAAGGCATTTGTGGTAATTAAAATCTTGGCCATTCCAAGTGTATCCTAGACATGAAGTAGGCTCAATGTATAGAGAATCAACCAAAGTCTACAATTCAGAATCATGAAGTACCTCCTAGCGTAAGGAATCGATCCATTGGAGGACCAAAAATAAAATGGTACACAACATACTAAGAGCTTAAAATTGGTGAGAGAGAGCATCGGCCACAAAATTCTCTTTTCCCTTATTATAGGTGATATCATAATTATAGCCCATGAGTTTAGAGACCCATTTTTGTTTTTTAGGTGTGGCAACTCGTTGCTCTAAAAGGTTATTGAGACTCTGATGATCTATTTTAATGGAGAAATTATGCTTGATGAGAGACAGTCGCAAATGGGTTACTGCATGTAGAATTGCCATATCTCTTTGGCATAAGTGGATTTTCCCAAATTATGGTTGGAGAGAGATTTACTAGTGAATTCCAAGGGTATCCCTTCTTGCATCAACACTACACCAATACCATGACCTGAAGCATCACTTTCAATGACAAATGATTTGGAGAAATCCGAAATGACCAAGACAAACATAGTGGTCATAGCATCCTTTAATTATAGGAAAGCTTGTTCAGTGGGTCCCATCCAAGTAAAATATTCCTTATTTAACATGGAAGTGAGGGGACCTACAATTTTACCATAGTTACAAATAAATTTACAATAATAACCTGTAAGACCTAAAAATCCCATAAGACATTTGAGAGTGTGAGGTTTCAGCCATTCCTGAACTGCTTGGATCTTATGGGGGTCAACTTTGACACCCTCCTAAGTGACGATGTGTCCCAAACATTCCACTTCTATCAACCCAAAGAAACACTTAGAATTATTAGTATAGAGTTGATGTTGTGCCAACATTTGGATAGTTTGATTCACATGAATAAGATGTTCTTCCCATAAGCGACTATACACCAAAATATCATCAAAGAAGACTAGAATAAAATTTTTAAGGAATGGACAAAAAATATTGTTCATGAGGCTCTAGAAAGTGGAAGGAGCATTAGTCAAGCTGAATGGAATTACCAAAAACTCATAGTGACCTTCATAAGTATGAAAAGTAGTCTTGGGAATATCCTCATCCTTGAGCTAGATTTGATGGTACCCCAAGCGAAGGTCAAGTTTAGAGAAATACATAGTCCCATGTAGTTCATCCAGTAATTCATCCACAATAGAAATAGAAAACTTATCCTTGATGGTGAGTTTCTGGAGTTCTTGATAATCAATACACAACCACTAGGACCAATATTTCTTACGTACCAATAAAATCGAAGAAGAGTAAGGATTGTTTCTTGGCTAAATAACACCAAATTTTAACAATTCCTATACTAACTTATCAATTTCTAACTCAAGAGCATGAGGACACCTGTACGGTCTAATGTTGGGCAGTGCATTACCAGGTAATAAGAGGATAACATTGTCATGAGAGCGAAGAGGTGGTAATTCTATTGGGTCAATGAAAATAGAGTTGTGCTTGGTCAAAATAAGTTGCAAATATTCAAGAATAGAATCCTCCTTTGAAGGATGAGGTTGGATCACAAAAATTTGAGCTATGATATCCTAAGAGAATTATTTTAACAACTTCTCCATCTGGCTAGAACTGATAATCTGTGAAGGCCCTACTTTTAAGCCATGGAGAGTGTAGGACTGTCCATTCTATGAAAATTGCATCCAAAGCTCAAAAAAATTCTAGGAGATGACTCCCAAGGTGCCCAACCATTGAGCTTCCAACACAATCACATCCCCCTAGTTGAAGTGCAAACATATCTTGTTTGAGGTCATAGTACCCAATCTTAACCTTAATATTATGACATTTACCTTTGTAAGGTAAAGTCCCACCATTTTCTACCATAACCTCAAAGGAATTACATGTGTGTACATAACAATTTTACTACTTGGAAATGCGAGGATCAATAAAATTATGTGTACTATAAGAATCAATTAATATGGTAAGGCAAACCCTTGAAATAACCCACAACTTTCATGGTTTGGGGAGTAGTAATGCCAACAAGAGCATAAATAAAAAATTTAGCCTGTGGTTCATCTTGGTTTTCTTCCTTTGGTTTAAGTGGTTCCTCTACTAATTTGGTGTCATCATCATTGTGGTCACTAGTGTCAGGCTCATCAACATCAATGAGGAACAACTTCTTTTGGGTGCACCTATGCCCACGAGAATTGTTTTTATCACAATTATAGCACAACCCTTGGGTGCATCGCACATCCATTTTGAAATTGGTTAGATGTTTAGGTGCACCAGTGGGTGCAACAGGTTTATGTTCATTATGATTTTAGAATCTAGGAGGGAAAGAGGGTTTAGTTTGTGGAAATTTAGATATTCACCTCTAAGATAAAAATTTGGACTCGGCCAAACAAGCCAAATTGATAGCCTACATCATGGATTGTGGTTTAAACATCATGACCTCAGCTTGGAGATCCTTCCTCAACCTACTAATAAAATAAGTCTTAAATAATCTTTCATTCATACCTATATTTTTATTGGCCAATCTCTCAATTGTATTTGGTAATCTCAAACTGTCGAAGTTTGTCTCAACTTTGTCAACTATCCTGTAAAATCATCATATTCACTAGGGCCAAAGCGAGTGAGTAATTAAGACTCAAATTCCACCCAAGAAGGATTAGGGAGAGTTTTTTGCAACCATTGGTACCACTATAAATCTTTAGATTCCAAGTTGAAAGAAGCCATTTGAACTCGTTGATACATGGGGATATCGTGGAGTCTAAAGAATTGAGAAACACGACATAACCATCCATCCACATCCTTCCCAATGAACTTAGGAAAGTCTAGTTTTGACATCTTAAAGGTAGTATCACGATAAAATAAAAGGTGAAATCCATTTGTTCCCTTTTCATGACCTTGATCGAAATGTGAGTGTTTAGTACAATACTCAGGAATGCTTGGAACACCTTGCATTTTGGACTCAACTTCTACAGGTTGTTCTTCTAGGCAAATTTTGAAATTCGGTCATCAAGTGTTGACTTGTTTTTTGCAAGCCAGTAATAGCACTTAGTATGGTCTCCATTATTGTAGCAGTGTTTTGCTCTACCTCTTTTTGATGTCCATGAGTACCACTTGCCATTTTGGATAGCCTTGAACCCTTTTTGCTGAATTACTAAAAATAGAAGTGTGGTTGCAAGAGTTACTATTTTTAGTAAGAAGTCCAAAAAACTACTTTGGTGTTATATATAAAGATGATCAACTTGAAAATATTGTCACAATGAGCTATATTCCACAATACAAATTTTTGGGCACCCCAAACTTAGATTTTGTATTTGTGGAATATTTAGCCAAAAAGGGCTAGTGGAAAAATGATAAATTTGAGGAATTTTGAGAAAAAAGGGAGTTAAGACTCAAAAATTCTATGAGAGGTGTAGAAGGGGCTAACTAAGACGACAAAATAAATTTGAGGATTTTTGGAGTTGTCTAGGACATGTTATGACTTTTTAGTGCTATTTTTCTTTATTTCTGGTTTAAAAATTACTCAAAATAGAGTAATAATAAAACCACTACAACTTCTTCATTATAGCTTCGATTTGCACATTTTTTTCATTTTTTGGGTGCTGAATCAAAAAGTGGCAATATATATATTTTTTATGATTCTACTAGTGCAGTCAATTTTTTTGATTTGGAGCTATAGTTCACAAGTTGGGTACTAGATCAACTGTCTCTAATCTATCAACTAATCACCTTATCATTGTCTTGTCACTTGTATTGCAGTTACTGACACTGATGGTTCTATTTTACCCTGACCACCTATATTTTTTTACTGTTACAATTACTGTTGCTAACCCAACTGTTACTATCATTGACCTGATTGTTACTGTCACTGACCTGACTGTTACTGCCACTAATATGAATGGTACTATCACTGATCTAACTATTACTACCACTAATATGGATGGTACTGGAATATTTCATTATGTTAGATACACTTGCAGACTCTATTTGAACTATTGGTGCATGCAAAGTGCATTCTTCTATGATAGGGAAGTCCTCTATATGCTCACTTTTTGGGATTGTGAATGCAAGTTCAGTAGAACAGGGAGATGTGTGTTTTTGTAGGTTGAAGTATTTAAAATAACTAGGGTATGCTAGGTAGAGGAGTATGTAACACCCATAGGTCCTCTATTATACTGTAGTGACAAACAATGGTGCTCAAACCAATAATTTAGGCCAATACCCAAGGAGGATTCGACAAATACCCTTGAGTACACTATCCACCTCTCTAATAGTATGATAGGGTAATCACCTAGGATACTGTGTCCCATGGACTATGGATGATACAAGGCTGAAAAGCTTCCTATGGGATATAATTTTGTTCAAACTAGAATGGTCTCTTGATACACCCGAAGATGTGTGGGATCTCGATTCTATGCATGAGTGCTATCTAAGGCCTATGTATTGGAGCTTGATCACCCCTCACTTCACTAAATGCTTTATGGGCTATCTAGATTAGCCAATAATGACAACTCATTAACGATATTTTAAAATCCCTAGAACAAGGTTTCTAGCCTACTCAACTACGAAAAAAAACAAACTGTATTTTTTGGTTTTTGTATATTTTTTTTATTTTTTGAATAAAGGAAACTAGAATTAAAAACACAAAAAAATTATACCTAGCAAGCAAAAATGGTTGAGCAATAATTGTCGCAATCATAGTAGAAATCAGCCCTAGAAAGTGCTCTAATACCACTTGCATGGAACCTACTATTGAAATAAAGCTCACACACACAAAGTACTGAAATATAACTGAAATACATGCAATAAAAGAATAATACTATGCAAAAAGTAATTGTAAAATTGAAACAATATCACAAATAAATCAAAATTGTAGGCCTCTTAAAGGGGCCAACCTCCTTCAATATTTCATTAACTTGTAAAACTATACCTTCGTACATGGATTCATAGCTTTTTAAAGAAAGAATTCATGCAACACTAACCTTAAGCTCAATAGTTGGCTTACATGCAAAATGCCACTCGAACAAGGATCTACTACCAAATGTTGCTTACAATCTTGATAACAGTTACATCAAATGGTCCCACTTGGCTAGGAACCTAACATATCACGTACATTACAAAATATTGTAACATAATATTATATATGGGATCCCACATGTTTGAAGTGGGCCATTACATAATAATGAGAATTACAAAATAACATTAGGATGGGATCCTAACACCGTAGCTATCAATAGCAGCTAGCAAAGCCAACTGCTTTGAGCATCAGTGACTAGGGTTTGATGTGCTTAATTCTCTATTTTAGCCATAGATTTACTTTTCCTAGTAGACATTTAGATTAATTCAGCATATATTAATCACATTTCACACATTTCCATGGTTGATTTATAGTTTTATAGGCATCTTTGCTTACTTTCATGCTTTCATACATTAGGTTCCTTTTTTGCTTAATATGCAACATTTCATGCATTTCTAGGTTCCTTTACATGTTTCAAGATTTGCTTCATGCTTATTCATAAATATTGTAGGTAAATTTACACATCTTGATACATGTTCATGCATTCTTTAAATATTTGATATATTTCATACATTTGCTTGGAAATCATCATGAGAGGCTTCATATGCTACTTATGTGCTTTGTTGTTTCCTTGTATGTAGGTGACAAATCTCTCAAAGACAAAGCATCTCTCAAGATTATCCCTCTTGACATTGGATAAGGAGACATCCTAGTAAGCCCTCAAGCAAATTTTGAGGATCTTAAGAGTCTATTGAAGGCATCTACCATATGAGTTATGGATTGTAATATGTATCACAGTGGTCAATCCTTAAGAAGGATGTTCTTGTAACCTTTTTGTAAAAGAGATTCACAATTATTAATAAATATGGGCACATTATTTTACTTTCTTATTTGCACTTGGTTATTTGATTAATATGATCATTTTAATATCATATTGCATTAGTAGTTATATTTTTAAGGCTCCTTCAGTGGCAATCCTGGTCGAATGAGCCTATTTTTGTGCTATTTACTTATAATTTTATAATTTTTCTTGTTGTAGGTACTAGAAATGCTTATCAATAGTGGCTAATAGTCCTATACATGGATGACACCAATGGCTAACAGAGCTATATTCTCTGTTCAATAATGTCCAACAAAAAAACCTATAAAAATAGTAAACGACCTATTCCTACATCTGATGAGGATCTCCAGGCAGGTGATCCCTCTGCATTTTTCATATTCTCTATATTTTTTTGTGTTTTAGGCAATAATTAACTCACATAGTGAAATCATAAGGAAAATTTATGAAAATATCTTGTTTGTAGCTAGTTGTTGCTAGGAATAGCAACCAGGTCTATTAGCTACCCTAGTCTCCAAAAACTAGGATTTCTAACTACTTTTTTGTCTAGCGACTGAGACTCAGGGTTATGCATAAGGGGTCGGCCCCAAAATGTATTTATAAAAAATGGTGAATCAATTTCAAAATCCAGGTGAATAGTGTCGAAACACATATAGAAGGTTCACTATTATTAGGGGCAATGTTGGAAATTTAAAGTTAAAATGGTCAAATTATTATAAAATTTGGGTGAATCAACCCAAAAAGAAATTTGCACCCAAAAATTTTTGGCTAATGGGTCCTAGTCAAGGGTCCCAAATATTAGCCAATTACAAATTTTGAAAATCCTAATTTTAGCCAATTTGGCGATAAATAGCCACTATGCATAACCTCGCCAAGACTATTGTCTGCTACATAGAAAAACAACCATTGTGTAGGATGTGTATTAGATTTTATTTCCTTGAGTCTTGATTAAAGGCTAATTTCATGATAATTTTGCATTGCAAACTCTGAAAGTCAAGATCATTTAGTTTTGCATCTCTAAAAATTAAATGTTATTTCCTAAGGTATATAGAGAAAAGAATCATGTATGCTTCTTGATGTATCTTTAATTAACACAAAATAAAAGGAACATACACACACCACAATTCAAATTAAATATTAGCAATGTTGGGATTTCACATCCAACCCATTGATCGAGACCAACAGTGGAAGTTATTACCACTTGGTTGGTTCATCTAACATTGTATCATCGAGACCCGTTTGTGGACAAGGTCGATTCAAGAACTATCCTATTCATGGAAAATAGAACGCATTCCTCTTTAAAGGGGTGTATCACTAACCATGATGTGCTGGATGAGAATTGGTAGTACCTATGCTCCTTGCCTGGCTATGGATTTCATCTCCATATCTTGGGGCATAGATATCCTGGATGTCATTACCGGGTTTGTCACTGTGATTATATAGGTGAAAACCTTTAACATTCTAGAAGTATCATCAAAATTTGCAAAAACACGATAAGAGTTAGACTATATACTCAACAAATCAAAATGCATTAAACAGTTTTAGGATACACAAAAAAAATTTAAACGAGATAAACACGTAGTATACTTATTTTTCACTAAAAATTACCTATGAGATAAATTCACAAATCATGGTTAACACATGGGACCATCATCCTCGACCCACAATCAAGATGGAAATTGAGACCCCAACCAACACATAGAATGTTGAAGTTGAACTTCCTACACATAATGTTGTTGAACGATGTTCAACTAGAATTAGAGGAAATAACTTGACACATAGGGGTTCTCATCAAAATATCCAAATCATAGGACATAATACACATTCCTCATGTGACATAACTGAGGGTGGCTCAACACCCCCATCGTCATAGTATAGGCTTAGACAAGATCCACCCAATCAGGGGTAATATGAAAGGGTTGCATCAGAACATAGATCCATAAAGACTCCAAATCATAATGAACCTGGAAGGTTTGTAATAGATATCAATACTATTGGAGTCAATGGTACACCTCCTCATGAACTTTGGAGAACTAGTCAACTCGATGGACTAAAGCAAGTGCTAGGAAGCTTCGGATGTAGGACCTCTACTACTCACTCTCCCTTTGAGAGTACATGTATGAAGGTAGAGAGAGGTATACCTATACATAGGGAGATGATTTAAAATGCTCCCGTAACACACATGCCCCATCCACATATGTAGGAATAGAACAAAGGCATCAACGTAATACCAATGCAGTCTTTATAGACAAAATCAAGAGTGCAGTACATAAATCTATTGGAGCTCATACTAATAAATCTCCTCATACAAAATTATAAAGATAAATATCGTACACAATCGATCTTACAAATCAAACACGTAGGCTTGATTCATAATAAAGGTAGCATATATTCCAATATCAGTTGGAAGACATGCACACAGAGTATGAGCATCTTGAACACAAGGACACTCAATGGCAAATGTTGTTTCAACAATATTTATGAGTAGTGCCTACAAGAACAACACATCCTAAACTAGAAGGAACATTAGGAGAGAGAAGATAGGTTAGCTCAGGCTAATATACCTCCTAATAGACAAAATAGGGAGCAACATCATGCTATATATACCGTGTCACATCTAGAGCTATCCCCTAGGAAAGTTGAGAATCGTACTCATCATACATCCCAGCATACTCCAAGGTAGCAACAACATCAAGTGTAAGAACAATGTGGGCATAGTCAGTACAAGGAATCGGAGGGGGATGAACAAGATTAGTAATATCTTGAGCCCTCCTATGTAGATGTGGATGATGAGCACAATTGTCCATCTCGTTCTAAGATAAACTTACCTCCATTGGCACCACAGAGGTCACTTAGAGAAGAGGAAATCATATCCTCTCAAGCATACAAAGTCCTCACTAAGAAAATCAAAGCTATTGAGAAATATGGGATGGCTTATCAAAAGCCTACCCTGAACAAGATTCATAATCAACCTCTATGTCCTTCAGTGTCTAGCTTGGTGTATCCCAAACATTTTTAGATGCCTAAGCTAGACAAATTTTGGGGATATAATGAGGCACAGGAGCATGTGACCAGTTTTATGAATCTGTGTTTCTAGATTTAGAGCAATGATGCCTTATTTCTAAGGATCTTTGTGATAACCCTTTCAAGCCCAACCCTAGAATGGTAAAATTAGTTGAAAAGGCATAACATTACTAGCTTTGAACAACTGGCTAATGCCTTTCTTGAACGCTTTTCAATTGGCACCAAGAAGAAGATCAATCTATCTGATTTGGCTACTCTAAAGCAATATGATGATGAGCTAGTAATGAACTATGGCAATAGATGGAGGAAATTTATGGCTAAACTTCCCTTATCCATCCCAACTATAGATTTGACACGAATGTTTACTAAGAGTTGTGTGAAGCATATTTTTCTATTGTTACAACTACAATAGTACCAAACATTCGAAGAGGCCTTGGCATAATACAAAGTCATAGAAGATATCAAGTTGCAAGAAAAAGACTTGAAACTTAAAAAAATAAGGAATGGAACAAGAACATGAAGAATCAGAATCACCAAGCCAAGCCTACACATGTGAATTAATTCATATGGAACCTTCAGAAGAGGGACAAAAGCCAATAACCATAAAACTATTAGGCACAACCACCCCCTATATAGTACAATCAATGCAATAAAAAGTAGAACAAATATAAAGAACATTGTTGTCCTCACAAATTTATACCATTGTCTAAGATGTTGGCATCAATTTTCAACCAATTATACGAGGCTAAAGCATTGTGATTGCACGAAGTGTAGCTGTTGGATCCCAACCATAAAAACCCAAAAGGGTTTAGAGAATACTATTATTTCCTATACCATCGATAAAAGGGGCACAATATCAAAGTGTACCATAGTTTTAAACACATGGTGCAAAATATGATCAATGGAAATGACCTATTTATTGACAACCCTTTGGCACAGGATAACCAAAATATGGGGATCTTCAAAGATCCCTTCCCAAATCCCAATCCACTAAGGAAAATGTTGTACAAGTCAACCAAGTGTAGATTAAGCCACCTACATAAGGATTTATAGGTATGGTGAATATCATCACCAAAAATAGGAGGTACAACCAACTAGATCCTCCTACAAAACCCATCAAAATTCAAGTTGTACCTCAACAGAGGCTAGCATAGAACCCCTTTCCAAGCCCACCAACAAGATTGGTGGTAACTATTAGGAATAGACTCATATAGAGTCTACAGACAACCTCAAAAAAATTATTGATATATGAGACCATACAACAGTCTCCTGGGCATAGGGAGATATTTATGGGAATCTTGAGAGACATCGAAGTTCAACGCCAAGATCTTGAAGCTTTCACTAATTTTTTGGGGCATGTGCAGAAGTGCCAAAAACCTATGATTCAATTTTATGATCATGAAATAAAGATGGTCTCCACTGCTACAATGGACCCACTACTACACACCATTGCATGTGTGAACCACACTCCTTTCAAGTGAGTTTTTATTGACCCAGGATCGTCAATCAACATAATAACTACAAAGGACTTAGGAAATACATATTTACCTAAGTTGAATATCATACCTTTAACTTTCACACTGCAAGCTTTCAACAATGTGTTGTGCTCAACAGTAGGTATGATAGTCCTCCCTATTCATGTTGGACTAAAAACCATCCCCATGATGTTTCATGTGCTAGAGGGTGCTATGCAATATAAAATTCTCCTAGGCCAAAAATGGATAAGGTACATGCATTGAATCCCCTCTATTTTACACCAATTCATCAAATATGTGCACGAGGCATAAGTGCATGTGGTCCCTTCAAATGAAGAGTTCTTCAAATATGCCAATCAGGTTGATTTTCTAGGAAACTTCATCCTCCCATATACTCACTTACATATTAGACCTACATCTCCTATCAAATATTTAGTAGGTAAGTCAAAGGCAGTACACACCAATACTTCTACATCGGTGTCACAATAAAATTTTAAATACAATGAATACTTTTGAGAAGCCTACAACATCAACAAGGCTAAAGAATGACCAGAAGCTAAAGGTAGTGTTGGGTGAAAAAGAATCTAGAGAAATCTCCAACATAGCAACCATCAAGATTCCAAATCTTATGGTGGAGGAAAACTCATGAAATGTAGTCGAGGAGGTACCTTAGCCTATCTTACCTATATCATCAACTGCATCATCTGCACTACAGGTGATAATTCACCTAGTCAATCCTGGGTTAGCTGAGTACCTGGTGTAGAATGTAACTTTTACACCAATCATAGAATCTACATAGGATATGGTCAGACCTAAAGCTCATTAATTTCCTTTTGGGATGGTGGTACCACTGGGGGTGCCACCTAATTAGATGAATTTCATCAATGGAGGTTTGGATCAACTCGTAGATCGCTCATCCATAGAAGAAAATGATGATGAACCTTTTGCTACAAATATTTGTTATCTATCAAACCTAGAGTATGCCCTCCATTATTTTTATCATTACCATTTTATTGGTTATGAACTGGATTTATTTGAGCAAGGGCATTGAAACCCATATCAATCACAATACCAATTGTTGACTGATAGGTTCAGTCTAGGTTATCATATTAGAGGCCAGGATGAGTTATTAGCTATATCTCTAGATCACCTAAACCTTAATCTAGAGGATGATGTCAATTGGAATCCCTATCATCCAAACCCTTCTCACTCATGGCGGAGTAATTGGCCTGTGATCATGGTTATAGAAGAACCACCTTTGGTTTACCATCCAGGTCTCTCCTTAGAAATATCTAAAGCATAATTCATTTTTGAGGAGGAGAATCTAGAATAAAATTCTCAAGTTGATGAGAGTGAGTATGACATTGATGATGATGAATATAAAGATGAAATAGAGATGGCCTATTTGGGGCCTCATTATCTATGTTATCTTAGGAAGCCTATGTACATGAAACCAATTTATCATACAGTATTCCTAGGTCCTCCTGTCCATATAAGACCAGTGAACTTAGAAGTGATATATCATATAGCTTTTCCTAGTCCTTAAAATTTAAATAAATTGCTTCTCGGTGATCCCCATACCCTCCTAAGCCACATCTAGAGTAGGGAGAGAAAATTAGAGATAGTGAATTTCACCTGTGTAGTCCTGGATATTTTTCTATTTCATCAACATGATATCCATTGATCTGACAACTCCACTTCATAATCCATTCGACCCTTCAAAACCTTTGCACCTCAAAACTGATGCCATTGATTTTGACCGCATCAATTCACCCCTAGAGCCTGAAGATTTCTTTCCCAATGAAGAAATGCTACAACTGTTCCATTTTGCACCAGGCTATGCATATGATGTCTATCATGTTAAGGGTAAACTTGATTTGGTGGAACCTTTGAACCTATATCCATTTTATCCCTATGCCTCATCATCTTGTGGAGGGATCACATATATCAGTAGAGTAAACCTTCAAAGTGGATATCAATAATGATACGACCAATCTAAAGAAGGTTAAATTTGAAGAGATCTTATCTCCTAAGGAGCGCACCAGCATCATTCCTCTATTGAAAGAGAGACCTGATCTCTTTACTTAGACCTATAAGGACATGCAGGGTCTAGATCCAAAACTGATTACTCATAAACTTTCCTTAGACCCCACCAAGAAATCGATCAAGCAAAAATTTAGGAAGATGCATCTAATAATCACCTTGATGATCAAATATGAGCTGCAAATATATTGGATGTAGAGTTCATAATTCCCATCGACTATCCATAATGGGTATCAAACATGGTACCCATAGGAAAACCTAATGGAAGAATTCGTATATGCACGGATTTCAGGGATCTTAATAAGGCAACACCCAAGGATTCATTTTTGTTTCCTAATATTGATGCTCTTGTAGATGCAACTACAGGTCATGAAATGCTTTCTCTTATGGATGGTTTTTCTGGTTACAACCAGATTTGGATTAAACCTGAAGATCAGCATAAACCTGCTTTCACCACTCCATGGGGAATATTTTACTATAAAGTTATTCCATCTGGCCTCAAAAATACTAGTGCCACATATCCATAGGCTATGATATATTTTTCATGACTACATGCACAAGATATTAGAGGATTCTATTGATGAATTATTGGCCAAGTCCTTGTTGCGTGAAGAGCACATCGAGGTCCTAAGGAAAGTCTTCGATCACCTAATAGAGTACAACATCAAGTTGAACCCCAAGAAATGCGTCTTTGGTGTAACTTCAAGTAAACTCTTAGGATTCATCATTTCTAAATGAGAGATCGAATTTGACCCAGATAAGGTCGAGGCTATATTAGAAATGTGTCCCCCCACAAACATCAAGGAATTAAGAAGCCTACAGGACAAGGTAGCATCCATAAAGTGCTTCACGCGTAGTTATTGGATAAATTTCGATCCATAAATTGACTACTACATAAGGAGGTCCCATTTAACTAGGATGAAGACTATCAAAAAGCCTTCACTGAGATCAAACAATACCTAGCATCACCGCTAGTATTAGCTCCACCTAGAATAAATGTGTCATTTTTGTTGTATATATCTGCCACAAAATTTGTCGTAGAAATAATGCTAGACCAGAATAACATGCAAAACAAAGGATAGGTGATATATTACATCAGTGTAACCTTGCTTAGTTATGAGCTATGATATGCATATATAGAAAAGCTATGTTTGGCAATGGTCTTTGCGATGAAGAAGTTGCACCACTACATGCTGAGTCATACGATATATATAATATCAAAACAAAATCCTTTGTAGTATATGATGAGCAAAACATATCATAACACACATATCACAAAGTGGATAATGTTATTAAAAAAAATTGATCTAGAATTCATTAGTCAAAAGTAAATATAAGGTCAATTTATAGATGATCAGCTAGCAGAGGCTCCTATTTAGGATCTGTTGTGGGGTTTTCCTGCTTACCTTCTTAAGCTTTTTCATGTCACAGGAATCTTGAAATAATAACAAGTATTGTAGACTATTGTGGATCTACTGCTTTAACCTAGGAATAGATTATCTAAGTGACTCTAGATAGACCAAGTTGGGTAAGGAAACCCCAGACAATGGGTTCGTATATTTGCCATTATAACACAATCACCCATGTATTACCAGATTTGATGATATTGTATTTTCTTTGTTATTTTATGACCAAACCAAGCACTTTTAAAACATATTAAAACTAGACCGGTGCCATGTCCATTGGGTAGTCATAGCAGGTTTATATTTGTTGACTCATAAAGGAAAAGGAAAGGAGAACTAGTTCATTTTCATTCATTCAAATTATGTAATCAATAAAAATGATTAAACTAGAGAGAGAAGGTGTCACCCACATATTTTGATTATAGTAATATGCAAATAAGCAAAAAATAACCAAGAACACATAAAATTTCTAGAATAGAGTTGGAGTTGATTCATATAATAAGATGTACATAAGAAAATCCCAACAGAGTGCTTGGGTCCTATATGATAATAAATACAAAGGCATCACCGTTCAAATATCATAATAAGAAATTGTTTCTCTCCATCATGGATGTAGTGATATGAGAGTCTCCAACTTTGGCATGTTCCATAGGAAATGATCTTAGTGAACAACACTTCCTGGACAGTCCCTAGAAAATGATAGAAGAAAGGGTGAGGTAAGGAAGACATAAAAACACACACGAGGGAAAATACAACTAACTCTTAGACATAGCTAAACCTAAAATCCAATTTTTCTCTCAAAGGTTTGATAAAAAATGCCATTGTTGCAATGGTATTCTATATATAGATTTGGATGTTGAAGTGGGGTTGCCACTATTTTTCTCATCAGTCCTTGGCCTGATCTCCTCTTCCTCTTCAAAATGTGGCAGAATCAAAATTGGGCATGTGGTCCACATCCTTCTCTTCACAAGGATTATGGTTATTACTATGGGCTATCCTTCCTGCTATCTTGGGCTGGCTGCTGGATTGTGCTTGGACCATGAGCTTCACCTGGTGAACTGGGCCCCACTGCCCCTTCGATACTTTGTAGACTTTGACAAATGTATATCCAAACCTCATCATGAAATTTCAAAGTAAATATTAACATGTTGATATCTTGCATTACTTGGTTTACCTGCTCTTTGGACCATTCCACGGTGTTCTTAGTGAAGACACATAGGTGATCTACCATTTCTACCAAAGGGGTGGCTTGTTTTGATAGTTTTGCATCCTGACCAGCATCAAAGCTTTGTATTTTATTTAGCATGAACTCTTTGTTCTCAGGATCTTGGATAAATTTGTCAAGAGAAAATACACAGTCGCTTAGTTCATCCTTGAACTTCTATTCAGATTTGGTGACTTCTTGGTCCCACCGAAGCCAATTGGATCTATTTTGTAGATAAATGAATACTTTGGCATATTCTTCTACAAATAAATAAATGAAACCATTGCCCAAGGTAGCTGCTCCTCTGCTAATTTCCACATAATTCCATTTGAATTTTTGGAATGTAGGATATATCAAATTTACTCTTTGATTGGCTTGCTGCAATAGGTCATGTAGGATGCCGACAACATGCCTAGTGGCATAAATATCATAAAATATTGATGAAATATCATCCATCTTTTCTAGAATTTTATCTTTCATTTCTTGTTTAAATTTATCAATAAACCCAAGGTGGTCACCGGTCCATGTGGTCATGTCCTAAGAGGAAGTTAGCATTTGCTTCAATTGATCGATATCGGCCTACAATTATTGTACTTTGAGTTGTAGTTGTTCTGCTTTTGTAGCCTTGGTCTTCAAAACTGCCACCTCCTTTTTTGCTACTGTCTACCAATAATTGGGAGGCCACATGGGATTTCATCATGTCCATTGGGCTGATTTTTGCCCTTATTATGCCCTTTCCAAGATCAATCGTGGCTTCATTTAGGGTCTATGGTAGAGGGGTGTCAAAAATAGTAGTGGACACGTCACATGTTTCCTATATAGCTATCCCTTAGGATCTACATACTCCTTTGCTAGGAGACCTTTGCTCCTCCATATCCTATATTTGGTCCTCCTTGTCTGTGGTGAATTTGAGTGTATCCCTTACACTTGCTAGCATGAGGTTTTTTGTATCTAGGGTAGAAGATCCAGTTCTGGCCTTCTTCTTGGTGGGGGACTATGAGGGACTTATTTCCTGGACCTCATACTCCTTGAGTATGTTGGTAACCCCTCTGCTTCCTGTATTTTCTTTAGAGCCTTAGGGGGAATGAGACGTTCTTCTTGATTGATCACCAAGGTGGTCGTAAACAATGAGGTTTGGCCTACTACCACATCATTTTTATTGTATGGACACATCAATGTCTGGAACAATGAGGAGAAACTTTACGTTTGGGAGGAGTAAGTGACCAACTCCTTCTCTTTTGAAGTGGTAACGAGATAACTAGATGAGGAGGAAATTTTTGCTTTCTCCTATCGTGCTTTGCTCACTATCTTAATTATGACTTTGAACAAATTTACATCTTGAAGGATGACCTAAAATGCGGGGTCCTAGAATTCATCTGTGGGAGTAGCTGGGACTAGTGGCACCAACTTTTCTACTAATAATTCTCTATGCAACCTCAAGTCAGAACTATAGTCCCCACTTCCTCCAGTTTTCTATGAGGTCTTCTGTCCATTATCCATACCAATTCTAAGGATCGACCTTGCCTGATGGCCTTCTGCATTTCATCTTCAAAGTAATTCACCCTATGGGTGAATTGTAAGAGAGCGAGCTTGTTAGCAACAACACGTCTATGGTGGTTGACGGGGTCATAGGGTCTCTAGGTAATTTTTGGTAAGTAATACGTATTCATGTTCTAGATTGCCCATAGCATGGAATAATAGTCCAAATATGTGTAAGGACCCATTGAACAAAGAATTGGCAGCCATGGCACACTCCCCTTCTTCCTTAAGAATCTAATCTTGATTTCTTAGGCAATATACCTAGTTATTTCTAGAATAGAAATTGATGTTGGGTAGTGCTTTGGTAATGCATTTGGAGGTAGCTTAGACCCATAGAGTTTGATATATGAGTATTATTCTGTGTAGAAGAAATATCCTACTTTAGCTTCATGGAGGAATGTTCTAACCCCCACACCAAATATGTCGGGCTCCTCCCCACATAAACGAGCATGAATTATTGGTAGAACATTTTTGAAGAAGGCCGTGTAGCTAGAGCATCCTTCCTGAATGCACAAAAACCTATCCTGGATTGTGGCGGCACCAACCCCTCCCACTTTGATAATCTGAGACTATTCTAGTTGGCCAACAACCAAGTGAACTAGGAAGGAGTAGTAAGAAAATGGGGGAAGTTGTTCTTTGTTGGCTAATATGGCCTCCTGTAATTTTGTCAGCTCCTTATTCATATTGTCGTTGATGACATCCTCCCACTGGTACATAGGTGTTTTATCCATCTTGTTGCACTGTAATATTATGAACATAACTTCTTTTGTGATGTGCTCCAAATATTTTGTGCCCAGTACCAAATTGATCATGTCTGCATAATCCTATGCCCAAGGATGGAGGATATTTTTGTGTATGGGGAATTGGAGGGCATCCTTTTGTTTCTCTTTAGGAGCATCTCTGGAAAAGAGGTGTGAAGCATGAAATTGGACTGTAAGGCCACTATGAGGATATATAAGATGCATGTGGTCGTGGTGAGCCTGAATACTTTCCCGATTTGATCAGCTGTTAATCTAAACACCACCTAATTGTTATGGTCTCAAACAGTTCTATTCTTGGGATCATAGGCCACTTCCAACCATGGTAGAATATTTGAGAAATGATAGACCTTTAGGCAAGTTAGCCTATCAATATTGGAGTTTCATTTGTTACATATAGGACTTGGCTCACTACTATCCCTCTACACGCTCATAAACAAAACCCTCAATAAAGTAGGGTGGTACTGATTGTCTTATTTAGTGGGATCAAAACTATATATCGTGATGTTCTCCACTTCTATATTGCTAGTCTGACATGATGTTCTTGCTTGAATATAGCAGGTTAATTAGCACCTTTAGATCCTTGGATCTCCATGCTTTCTTCATAACTGGCCATGCTCCTATTATTTTTCCAATTTGGGCCTTCACATATGGTATTCCAACCATAGTCGTGCTTTTGGATGCCATGAGAGTGGGTATTCATAGATGGGGAGGGTTTTGAATGGTCATGCTCAACTCCTAGAGAATGCACTCTGCATGCATATTCACATTGATGCCATGGGGTAAATCCATCACCTTCTACTTAAAGGGCCTACATTAATTTTATTAGGTGGAGCACCAACTTTTTATTCACTAAAAGGTTCTTACTTGTCATACCATGGAGTTGAGTGCACCACATTAATTCCCCATTGGATGTTTATTGGATGCTCCTTAGGTCCTCCTAGTTGGATTACGACTAAATGGGATCCCACCATCAACTTGGCTACTTCTCATTGGTTCAAAAGGAGTGAGGCATGTGAGTTTCTAGAAGGGGTGCATAAAACCTATGCATAATTAATATTCACATGCACCTCAAAATGTTGATGCATAACTCTAAGTGGAGTACACAAAACTCACTCACCTTTGGATGTTTCTTATGCCCAACACAAGAATGGACACATGGACTTGTGAACCCCCAAAATTTTTGTGCACTCCATTGGGGAGTGGGGCGCACGGATCCCAAGTCATACACATGACTTCGTGCACTCACAAAAACCTTTATGCACTCCAAAGGAGTAGAGTGTGTGGGACTGAATTGGGGCTCACAAACTTTTGCACGCTCCACTAGCGAGTGGAGCACATGAATCTAAAGTTGTGCATACGACCTTGTGCACCCAAAAAACTCACACACTCTAAAGGAGTGGAGCATGTGGACCTAAACTAGAGTGCATATAATCATGTGCCCTTAGAACTTTTGTGTGCTCCACTTTATAGTGGAGTGCATGAACCCCAATATGGGTGCATGACTCCATGCACTTGTAAATACCTTCATGTACTCTAAAATACTAGAGCATGCAGATCTGAATTAGGATGCATAAATTTGTGTGCTCAAAAAATTCTTGCATGCTCCAATGGAGTGGAGCATGCATATGGAACTAGGGTGTGCGAACTTGTGTGCCCTTAGAAATTTTGTGCACTCCACTCTTCAATGGATTGCACAGACCCAAATTCGAGCTTACAATATTGTGCACCCAATAAAACCTTCACGTGCTCCAAAGGATTGGAGTGCATGGACTTGAATTGGGGCACACAAACTTGTACACCCTTGGATCTTTTGTCTGCTCCACTAGAGAGTGGAGCATGTAGACTTGGGCTTAAGTGCACAACCTTGTGTGCCTCAACATAAATGGAAAATTTTCTCACAAGACCAACAAGATCATATACCTCTCATCATAGAGCTTCTTGATGATGCAGTATTTGCATTATTAGAGTCACTTGAACCTAAATAACTGGATAATAAAGTTGATATATCTTTTTTCTTCGAAAGATTAAAATATGAGCAAGGGAGTGGTGCAGGAGTTGTGTTTTCATGCCATAAGGTGCTCCAATACCCTTTTCATTTAAACTCAATTTCCCTTATACCAATAAAAACACTGAATATGAGGCTCTAATCTTGGGCCTCCAAACAACGCTCACCATGAAGATCAAGAAGTTGAATATCTTTGGTGACTCCCCTCTCATAGTAAATCAAGTTAAGGGTATTTATCAGTGTAGATGTCCCATATTGAAAGCATACAAAGAGCTTGTGGAAACTTACATAGCCCAACTAGAATGGTATGACATCGAGGTAATCTCTCAAACATCCAATAGATTTGCAGACACTATGGTATCTTTGGGATCTTTAATCCCTTAGAATCCATCTACTTATTTCACTTCCATCTAGGTAAAAATGCTATCATAATCTACGATATGATGTGAGTCTCAAGAAAATAATGAATCAGTCCACATGATTCACATAGAACCAAACCATGAGTGGTTCGATAGAGCTAGACAATTTTTAAAGAAGGTGCCCTAGGGATATTTTCTCTCATAAGGTCCTATAGAGAATGGTACCACTATTCTCCATAAGGTTGTTTCCCAATTTGTATTTTTGCAAGTCAAATTGTAGCGAAAATATGTCATCCAATTAGTTGAAGTTGTTGCTTATCAAGATTGGTTATCACAATTACATGATTTCCTTAAGCTTGGAATAATCCCATAGGGATTTTCGTATTTTGCAAAAAGAGTATTTAAACACAAAGTGACTAGATATGTCTTGTTAGAAGAAATCTTGTATCATCATAGCTACGATGGAATTCTCTTTCATTAACTTGAGCACCAAGAATCATCTTGGATGATTTCACAAGCTTATGACGGTACATGCAGTGGCCATTTTAGTGGCATGGCCATTGTCAAGTGCATCCTTAGAATGGGTTACTATTGGCCCACTATGGAGAAGGATTGTATAGCGTATATCATGAAGTGTGTCAAATGTTAGCACCATGCTAATCTTATGCACCTGCCATTGCAGGCCTTATAGACCATCCAAGCAGCTTGGCCATTTGCTCAATGGGGTTTCAATCTAATTGGTAATATCTCTCTCCCATATTTGGGCCGACACACATTTATCATAAATACAACTGAGTATTTCACCAAATGGATGGAGGTAATCCCTTTAACTACAATGACAGAAGCATGTATTACATATTTTATACTCCATAAAATAATATATCATTTTGGGATACCATCCAATATAATATCGGATAATGGAACTTCATTAAAAAAAAAAAATTGTAAGGGATTTGACATCCAAGTATAATATTCAACACATTTTGCAATTCCATATTATATGCAAGAAAACAGGCAAGTAGAGGCCTTGAAAAAAATGGTGATAGCAATCTTAAAGAAAACTGTTCAAGAAAATCATAAAGAATGGCACATTCAGCTGCCTCTTGCATTATGGGCTTATAGAACTAGCATATGGATGCCCATTGGGTCAACACAATTCTCACTAGTATATGGTGTTGAGGCCATCATGCCCTTGGAATTAGAAATTCCAAAATTGCACACCATATTGAAAGAGTTCATCAATGATGACACTGCACGAAAATCTTACCTAGATCAAATAATGCTTCTTGATGAACGTCGTGTGAATGCTCTTGAGCATCTTTGAGTTTACCAAGATCAATTAAAATGAGTTTAAAATAATAAATTCCACTTGATATACTTTAAAGTTGGGGATCTTGTGCTCAAAGAGAACCAACAGAACTCAAACCTACCACTACATCTGTGAGACAAATTTATGGCCAGCTAGTCAGGTCCATTTATTATCTCAGAGAAGATAGGACCTGGTACTTACTACTTAACATCGTTAGAAGGAGTTGAAGAGCTCGAACCTCTCAATATTACTCATCTAAAGGTGTTTCATACATAAAATCAAAAATTCAAAAAAAACATTTGAAAAGCACTCAAAATTCAAAAACAATTCAAAACACAAAAATCAAAACAAATAAAAAGCAATAAAATTAGAAAACATTGCAAAACAATAAAAACACAAAAAACATTTACATTTTTCATATGCATTCATTTACTTACATTGCATTAGGTATTTTCATCCATTGCACTTGCATTAGGATAGTTTGTATTTACAAAATTACAAACAAAACCATGTTTGTATGCTAATCATGCATCTATTCTTCATCATAATCCATTATCCTTGTGAGTAATTGTGTTTTTCAATACAACCCCTCCTATTTCTATAAGAAATATACTAGGTTTTTTAGGTCATTTAGCCATACCTAGTGATCTTCTCAAATATTGTAGAAAGCTATCTTTGCTTTTGAAGATGAGATCTAGTTTTGATAGTACCTTGCATATTTCAAAATCCCATCACAAGTTAAAGATTAAAAATCTAAGTTTAGACAAGGAAATATGAATGCTACAAAGTGGTCCTCGTCACCTTAAATGAAAGGTTTTTATTTGCTCATATTGTGATGCGCATGGTCTAGGATGTTGATCATTGGAAAAAGGATAATCTTCCTCTACCTAGATAAATCCTTTGCTTTCATACAAAACAAGAAAAATCCCAAAATCAAAGCAAAATCCCTTGCTAAAAAAATGCAAAATAAACAGTGATTTTCATCACTAAGCATGAGCAAGTATCCCAATAAATGTGAAGAAAAGAAAGGAGTGAAGAGCTTGAATCCCTGTAATGAACACTACTTGAAGCCATTGAGTTATCCCCAATACAACAATGGGCTGAATGAATCCCACCTGGGATTGGGGTAGTTCTAAGCAATTTATAAATGAGCTAGCTATAGGTGGCCTATATTACCTGGTAGTCTAGTCCAACTGCATCCAAACTTAGTATCATGGTGAACATTTAGTGATTTTCATTACAATAATGGGTTGAATGAATCTCTCTTGGCAATGAGGTAGTCTTATGTCTCATATAATATATTCATTTGCACACACAAGGATACAAAATATCTTGATCTTCATAACAAATTTTTTTATCTTTCATGAGTCCTATATAGTTATTATACAACTTTTGATTAATAAACTAGGGTGTTTCGTCTCATGGAAAACCTCAAAAATTCCTTATAGCAATAAATCATCTCATAAACCAATCACCTTTTTCTTTGGGAGAATTTGTTTATTAAGGGATGTCCATGAAATAGGATAGATGCCAGATAGATATCAACAATGATATTTAGATGGCCACTAACTATTTGTGCATACCTTTTAATTTATAAAATCTCATAAGGGAAAACACATACATCTCACATCATCCCATTTTCTATTTAGATGCTTAAATGATTAATTCTTATGATAATAGTTACCATTTTCATTCATGATTTTTATACATCTTGTGGTGTCATCCATTAGTTTGTAAAACACATATTAGATTCATTCTTAAAGTGTCAAGTGTTTAAAGCATACATGTTCATTTGTATTAGATCATCATCATATAATTAATGCATTACATACATCATCTATCATATCACATATCACATATATTAAATGCATAAAAAATTAAAACAAATTAAACATGCATTGCATCAAGTTCAAACCTCTCCCCTCACATGCTATGGATATACTAATTTTTTTCAAAAACAATAGGCATTGCATCCATATATGCATACATCTTAGTGCATCTATACATTTAGATCATCACATCTAATTATACATCTATCATCTAGCTAGTATATGTCATTAGTACATCACATCCATATAGCATAACCAAACATCACATAAGTATAGCATCCATTTTGCATCACATAAACATAAAGAAATAAATGATACACATAATGAGCCATAACAAAAGGAATGTCATATATATGTGTGTGTGTGTGTGTCAATCCTGAGTATATAGATGAGGTACAAAATACCCGTAAGCTAAAATAGTGTAGGTCCTCATACCTTACATCCAAAAATGATAATGGCATCCTATCACATCAAGCATGGCCTATGCCCCTTGAGTCACCTCCTCCCTCTGCACCCTCTCTTTGAGGCTGCCTAGAGCTAGTACCTACTGATCACTCTAATCGAGCCCCTGATCTGTGACTCGGTTACAATGATGAGTACCTAGACTCACTCTACCTGATCTGTTGAGACCCCCTACTATATATCTAGCTAGTAGAGTGCCATAACATAGTCTAATATCAGCCTCTAGAGCAATAATGTAAGTAGAATCTACTATGTGCTATATTGTATCATTTGCTATAATACCTTACAAGCGTGTGATTTCTACATCTGCATCCAAATATACTGGTCTTTGAGAGATTGGAGTGGATTATGTAGCCTAAGAAGTAGTAGGAGCCCCTAGTTGTACCCTGAGAGTATCTCGCTCCATAGTCCTAAGATCCAACTAAGCTTGTAGAAGATCCTTCTATGCAGTGATCTCTATAGCGGTAGTAGTAGAGTCAACCTATTCCTGGAGGGTGGTCCTCTCCTCCTCGTATCCCTACTATCATACCTAGACCTACAACTAGGAAACCTCATCATCTAGCTCATCCTCCTTGCCCTACTCCTCTTCCTACAACTCCTCTACCTACACTGTAGCCTACCCCTACTCTCCCTCAGTCCTAGGATGCACTCACCATCCATGAGGGTCATCAAACACAACCTTAGTAGCTACACCATCCCTAGAGTGGCCCAGAGGACCACCACACTTCCATAATCTATTAGTCCACCAGGCATCATAATCTAGTATCGTCCTAGCATATTCTACCACTATATCTTCTAGGGAGTCCTCCTCATCGGTCAAAGTTGTGACGTGAGGCCATACAAACTATGTCTCCACCTTAAGGTGGTGGTAGAGAACCGGATACTCTAGGATGTCTTGTTGGACCTCAAACTATCTGGTCACTTGAGACAAGTGAAAGAACTCCTACATCCCAAGCGTACACCCAATCACCTAGTGGTTTTGCCTAGTTTGTATCAGGTACCGGTCAACCTCCTCCCATACTGGGTAGTCCAAGTAAGGTTACCATATAATCTAAATAGCCTATAGCCCAGTCAATCTATATGTGTAGTATTGTAGATCCTCGATGTGAGACATACTCTTGTATATATCTGACTCTAGTGGCCAATAGGCCCCATAGCACTGAGTCACTATCACTAATGATGTGATACCTAGAGATAATCCTCCAAGGTAATCTATGTTGACATGTGCCCATATCCAAATCTATAGCAACATACTACATCCTACGCCCACTTGCCCCCATTACATGATGTGGTATAGCTCATCATAAATCTAGGCTAGGAGGGTACTCCCCCATGCCATGATAAGAGGAGCATCTGTGGTGCTCTTGAGAAGATACTACACCACCGCCAAGAGGTTACAAGGGCACCTCACTCCTAAAGTATCTTGGAGAAGCACATTATAGATAATGTGCATCAAGATGGCCAGGTACCATGTGAAGACATCCTCCCTATACTAGTAGGCCAATGGTACTCTGCCATACTCTATATACCCTAGTGCCTCCACATGCCTATCCCCAAAAATCCTCTAGAACACTACAACCTTCATTGTGGTAGTTGAAGAGGTGATGGCACATCTGTCTATCGGGATCCTATAAAAAAGATAGACATGCTCTAATGTCATCATCATCTCCCTAGTCTAAATATGTAAAGTGTTAGTCCTTACATCCTAATGATGGGCTAACGTAGTAATGTAAGCTTGATCTACCCTGATGTTCAGCAGTCACAACACATATCCCAAGCCCACAGTCCCAAACCAGTCTAGGTTCGTGCAACTCAACTTGGACAGTATCTCGCATAGCAAGTCGGGCTCCTACACCCGCGTAGTCAAGGTCTAAGGGGAAGAACACAAGATGCATAATCAAAAAAACATATTCTAAAATCAAAACCATAAAAAAAATCAACATTCTAAAATAAAAAACAATCAAAAATCAACTTCTAAAATAAAAATAAATAAAAAAAATCAACCTTCAAAAATAAAAATAAAAATAAAAATAATCAATCTTTAAAAATCAAAAACATCAAATAATCAATTTCTAAAATAAAATTAAAAATTAAAAAAATTAAAACTTAAAAAAAAAAAAAAAAAAAATGAGCTAAAGTTTCTTAGCCCCTTAAGGCAACAACAACCACCATCGCAATCATTGTTGTCAACAACAGCTAGTGCAAATGATCAATTGTTTGACCATTGGTGTTTGAACCTAGTCGCGACTAGCAACCGTAGCCCCCAATTGGAAAATTGGGAGCCATTGCTATCAACAATGGCTATGGGAAAGACCCCTTATGAGGTCATTTCCTACCCCAAAAGTGCTCCAAAAAATTAAAACCCTCCCCCTAAGCTACCCTAAAGCTAAATCTATCTAGGAGTGAGGTTCATTACCAACAATTTAGTGAAGTTCATTTAATGCCATTAATTAGTGAGATTAATTTTAAAATTCTCAAGTCATGGAGAGATGGAGAATGTACCTTAGGAGCTTCAGCTCCATCACTAATAGACACCTTTAGTTGATCCATCATGGTCGTCAAGGGTATATTGGGTAGTGTTTTGTATCATTTTATTTCTCTCTCACCTTAGAGCTCTCACTTTCACTCTTTGCCAACTAAAAATAATGAGTTGAAAAAACCCTAATTTTGCTTTTATATTTTGCATTTGGCCCTTAGTTGTTGATGGCAATCGTGGGTGCTTATTAGGTCAACCCCGACTACTATTGTCAATCGTGGCTAAGAAAATTGTAAAAACCAGTCGTGGTTGTCAACAACGACTAGCAACAAGTAATTAATGCACTCATTTTCTCATTGTGAGGAGCATAAAAATGGACAATAATACTTATCTACCAATCGATAATTCTCAAAAATTTCAAAAATAATAAACAAATCAAATTTCAAATACGCCTTGTATCTAGTTGTTTACCCTATACACTTTGTGATTGTAGTGACTTGTGATCCATGCAATCTAGCAAGATGAGTAAATTACCATAAGGATATTTGAACCAAATTATTTATTGTAGATTGTACATGTCTTCAATTCAATCCTAAAGAAGTTCATGGTGGCCAGACTACTACACAAGAATGAGGTATTCATTTCATTTCTACTATGAAATTTCAATAGATCATCAAACATAGTGATTCAACACAAGCTGAAATGGAATTATTATCATCTTGATTTCCTAAGAATACCATTGTGGCCAGACTACTCCATGGGATAGATATGTATAATTACTATTAATGTTTGAAATCATGTTTGTAATAGGACTCGTCGTATAACAAAATGCAAACATCTTGAATTGTCCAAATTATTCATCTTCGTCAAGCAACTCATCGATTTCATCACTTGTCCTTTCCTCATCGACTCGTCACTTGAGAGGGTAGTCATAATATCAATATTCATATTCAAAATCAACAAATTATCACTTGATCATGTAATTCATGTTTGTCTTATGAATTATTGCTAATAGCTATCACAAGCTTCCCAATTTGCAAGGGTTAAAAATAAACTAGCAAATTAAAATTTTGGTATTCTATTCTTTGATCATTTTTGGTCAAGACAATTCATTCCAATTTCATGTAGATCATGTCTAAAGTTTTACTCAAGTTAAGCCTTCCATTCTATTGGAAGAAATGATTTTAGGATGTGCATCCTTTGTAGGATTGGGGTATCTAGAATTGACTAGATCAATTAACATCAATCAACCTATAATATAGCTTTAGGTGATCTATTTTTACTCAACATTGTGTTTTCCCACAATGCACCCCAAAAGAAGCATCTGTAGACACCTAAAACACAATACGTTTAGGAGACTACTCATATGGGTACCTTTGCAGACCATATGAATGATCTTGGACCTTTCCAAGGCTAAGTAGTGATTCTATCCAATCATTTTAGGCAATCTAGGCCTATTCAACCTTAGCCACTAATGACATCAGTAGCTAAGATATCAGTCATGGTTGACAACAATGGATAGGGTCCTAGCCACACTGAGCAACATCAGCTAGACCTATAAAAAACTCAGCCATCTTAAGTCGAGCAAAATCAGTTGCAACAATCAAATTGCAACGGTTTTGGAGAAATTTTGGATGAGGAAGATTCCAGAGGATTTAGACCAACTAATTCTTGATATTGGCTTCCTTGAGAAGCCAAGATTAGAATTTGGAGAGTCTATTTATAGACCCCCAAAAGAGGTAAAAAGAGAGACAAGTTTAATGCAACAAACCCCTATCAAACTTGAGATTCAATTGTGACCCTTGATGAGTGCCAACATGTTATCCATTTGGAGAATGACACTTGCATTTGAAGCAATGGAGTTTCCAATAACATGAGGAGCAAGATTACCATTTCACACCAATCCATTACGAATTCACAACAATTCACCTATAAATTTGTGTTCAAACACCCAGGAAACTCTTGAGCATCATTTCCATGGAGAAATTGAGCATCCATAGACCTAATTTCAATAGAATGATACTTTTCCTATGGTCATTGTTGTTAATAGCAGCCCATAGTCTTAGTTGCGGCTATCAACAGCGGTTAGCAGAGCCAACTGCTCTGAGCATCTTTGGCTAGGGTTTGATGTGCTTAATTCTCCATTTTAGCCATAGATTTACTTTTTCTAGCAGAAATTTAGATTAATTCAGCATAGATCAATCACATTTCACACATTTTCATGGTTGATTTATAGTTTTATAGGTATCTTTGCTTATTTTCATGTTTTCATACATTACATTAATATACAACATTTCATGCATTTCTAGGTTCCTTTATATATTTCAAGCTTTGCTTCATGCCTATTCATCAATCTTATCGGAAACTTTATACATCTTGATACATGTTCATGCATTCCTTACATGTTTTTAAGTCTCCTTCACAACCACATTTAACAACCCTCAGATGGTCTCAAGAGCATGAGGACATCATTATCTACATTCAAGGGTTGTTTGTGGCACTTGCATCTAGATCATCCCAAACACTATATTAGTTCCACTAACATTAATATCATGTCATATAGAAATGTAAAGCAAATTGGTCTATTTAGCCCTATCATGAAAGCACTACCAATAAAAAGCACCATTGCACGATGATAGTACCATTGGATGTGAAAGTGGTATTGATGTGCGATAGCACTATTGCTTTCTTATGTCACATTTTTTTATGTAAAAATGAAAGTGTAAGCTAAGATTTTGAATCTTATTGGCATTGATGCTTTGCCACCTAGGGATGGTGCTTGTACCACATCTGCACAATGCTTTGATTATGCTTGGTGAGCTAGCGAATTTATGAGGTCAAATTGTGCCCTAAAACTTTGTTTCTCCTCTTTTGCATGATGAAAATAAATTTATTTTTATCCCCATCTCTTTCACCCCCTTGCATCTTAGGTAATTTTCATTGTCTATCCTCAACTTTTTAGCATTATGCCAATATGAATCATTATCAAGTCATGTTTCCTCAATCTAACTTGATTTTTCCTTTGAAACTCAAGGGGGCATGACGAGGCACAACAATATTTAATGTTATCCTAAATACAATTTTTAACATCACTTCTCAGTAAACAATCACAACATTAATCATCTAGCATCATCAACCATAAGTAACATAAAAAAATTTATCTCAAAATTGAAACATCTATGTTAGCTTTTGACACACTTATTATGTAATAAATGTATCAAAATGGGTAAATATACACACCAAAAATTTCTATGTAGTGCTAATCTTCAAGTTTTCTAATTCTTTCATCAATCAGCCTTTCAAATCAACCAAATTGAATCAACCTTCATTGTGCCTAAATTTGGAGTATTTATTGCTCTAAAAGCAATAACATCAGGGCACAAGCAATAACATCAATGATGCTTTTAAAAATTCTTTAAATTTGACCTTTCTTGCCCATTTTTATCTCCAATGATCATGAGGCAAATTGCTACTATGAAAACACCACTAATGTTATTACCTCCCAGTGCTTTTGACTATCATGCAACAAAATCAAGAAATTCGACTTTTTGTCTCTCTCAAGCCACCCATCATTAATGAACCACATCCATAAAATATAATATATAGCACTTGCAAGAAATCCCAAGCCCAATAAGGAATCCTATTGAGTGATATTTTTTTCCAATCACAAGAATATACTCACAATCAAGATTATGCCCGGATATCCTCACTTGCAAGGAAGTATTTGTGATTTCCCTAAGGTTTTGTTTAATGTTCAATGCTCAGTGCAAAAATGTGAATTGCAAAAATTTAGTTGGATACCTCAGTGTTGCATATGCCTGTTAACGAGGGGCCTATTTTGGTTGATATAATTTGCAATGATATTTTTATTCATGAAATTTATGAGAAAATGTGAAATTATTGATCAAATACTTGCTTTGAAACATAAACCTTTGAAATGTGATTTAATCAATTTTATCTCAAATTGTTAATGTTTGCACTTGATTATTTTGAAAATTTGATAAATATTCCACTTTAACCTTTGAAAATTGATTTTATCTCATTAATCAATTTTTATCTCAGATTGTTAAGATTTGCGTGAGAATAATAAAAATGATATAATTAAATCAAAACTTTACAATGTAAAAACTTTAAAATATCACATTAATTATTCACTTTAATGAAAATTTGAAATTTATTGAAATTTTAATTTTACGTAAAATAAAATTAAATGATTATTTGAAAACTATGCAAAGTTAAAACTTCAAATTTTCATCAAAATGTAACTTTACATAAAAACGAAAATTTGAAATTTAATTTTGAAACTTGCGTATTTTTTTTTAGGATTTTGATTTTTATTTGATGAAACTTTAATAAAAAAGAAAAAAGGCTAGGGTTAGAAAAATAAATAAAAAGAATTGAAAGGAAATTGTGTAAAATAGAATGGAACAAAAATAGAGAAAGATTAATTAACCCTGAATCTACATAACTAGTTCTATGAAAACTTAAACCTAATCTAATTTGATCTGAATTCACACAATAAAAACTATATTAAGTGCAATATTCTAATGTAAATAAATAATATATTAAATTAATCAGAAATGCTACCATCCGCTTGCATAAACCTCACTAAAGAAATCAATATATTAAAGTTTTAAATAAAAATATTGAATAAAAACATTATTTTCATAAAACCTTTCACTCTGCAGTTACAATGGTGAAATATTCAATGCATAAATCCAAATAAATCTTCTTCAACAACTTTTCTAACTTGCCTTCCTCCAAAAATATTTTGCTTCAAAATCTTTTGATCCCTTCTTCTTGGATCTCAATGGCTATTTATAATATAATAATCTCTTCCGTTGTTCAGTTTTATAACTATTTTTGAAACGAATTTCATAACTATTCTCTTCATCCCTTGTATTACCTATGTAATGACATATTCATCATAATATTAAGACAAAGCCAACCTTTATTTATTTTTTATTCATTCTCCTTCATAACTTTCCTTTTGTCCAAAATTGAGTCAAAATTCAAAGTTCTTATACTTTAATGAATTTTTTTTTTGCATCTAAATAGACCAAATGGGTACTCAAAATTGCTAATATCATCCAAAAATTTATCATGGTTCATGAGATATGACATTTTAAAGTTCACAAGATGTTATAGTAAACTGCTATTTTTGGGTGAAATTGACATCTGAAATCTTGTAAGTTTGGTACCATTAGAAAGAGAAAATCAATATATTTCTACCAAGTTTTGAATGAGCTCAAACAAATTTTTCTAGCTCAAGATATGTCCATTTCAATTTTGCATTAATTTTAGGGCAAAAGTGATAAAATTTGAATAACCCTAAAATGAAATTTAATTATTTAAACCTTTGAAAATCCAATTTTCTAAATTATTTGATTTAAAATAATGCAATTAAGATGCAAATATTAAAAAATATTCAATTCAAATATTCAAGCCTTCAAGATGCAAAGATGTCAACAATTTTAAAATCTCAATGTAATCAAAATTTTAAAAAATCTTGGTGTAAGCAAATTTTCAAAGACCTTGATGCGAGAAAAATTGGATAAAACAAAGAACAAAAAATGCTAAAATTTTGAGTGGGTCCCCAAATTGGGGTACATTGTGCAATGGCAACAACAAATGACGACTTTGCTAGAAAATGCTCTTGAGCATTTTGGATAAAGAACCCAATCTGATATCAAGAAAACCAAATATTGATGAAATATAAATCATCTAGTATACTGCTATAGTAATAAAAAATAAAGAATGAATTCACAAAATACACACTAAGCAGAAGCAAGTGGAGCATTTACTTTCATTCTTTATTTTTTATGAACCATGAATTCAAAGTAAATGCTCCACTTGCTTCTGCTTAGTGTGTATTTTGTGAATTCATTCTTTATTTTTTATTCGATCAGAACTCTATCACTTGTTTTGTAATTAGGCTTTTTAAAGATGTCACTCATAAAAAATTTACCTCTGCATTGCTCCACTGTCAGTCAAGCATCCATAGCTCTGGTGGATATGACCTTGATCTCTTCTAGACCTTGCTCTACTACCATTTATGTATCTATAGCCTCGAAAGAGATTATCTGAAACACCCAAGCATTTTTATTGATTTAAATTTTTTTTCTTTTTTTTTTATAAGCATTTGATTGCTTTGCAAATATCATATGCACCTCTTGGGTTAGAGATCATCTAAGGCTTAATATGGAGTGTATAAAATTTTTGCCTAATCAACAAACCAGAATGATTTCATCCTTTAGGATCAAAAATATCATTTTAATATAGTGTTACATGTGAAGCTTTAAAAAAATATTGCATTACTTCAGTATTCACCATTGTAATCCACAATCCACAAATAACTACTAAATAATCTAATTTCCCTAGTTTTAATTTCACAAAATTAAAAAAAAAAACAATTTATCTTCAATTACTAAGAAACACCTCCTTCAGAGGGACCAAGAGTCCATTGCAGCTACACAACTATACCACAACAAAGGAGTAAAACAAAACACATTTGTGAAAATGAAGAGAAAAATGTGAAACTAAACCAAAACACATAACCTAACATGAACTTGCATCAATGCAAAGCACAAACAAAATTTTAATATTAAAGGTAACAAAACAAATGGAAACTATGTTCAAACATATAAACAAGAAATTATGTACAAGAAAGTGTGTAAAACAAGACGTTATGTACAAGTGATGAATGTATTATATTGTTTTAGGGATGAAATAGTGTTAAAGTGAAGACATGAAATCTAACACAAATTCTCACAAATAAAAAATGAACTAACTGAACAAGCAAAAATAAAACAAACAAAAAAACACTTCATGATAAATAAATTACAACATCAGATAAAACAAAAAAAATAAAAAATAAATCTAAATACTATAAAAGAAAACACATGAAAACAAAAAAACTATGTACAAAACTATTTACAAGGCAAGACTTGGGATTTCTCATATATGAAATTTTCTAGGATCCCAAACACAATTACCATAATTTGAGAGATGCCCATAATGATAGGCATGCTGATTTTGATGGGTATCATACCATAGTAACATTAGATCTAAAAGCTCAAAAGTCTTTATTTTACCTCTCTCACACCACTAACTCAATTTAATTCCATTCTTGTTGTCATACTTATATTTTGCTCCATCAGACTTAAAGGTCCATAATTGGTCTCAATAAATAATTGTTTACTATGTGAGATGTCTAGTATTGAACTTTTATTTTTAATCACAATTTCTACCAGTTTGGTGTGAATTCTCATTTTCAATTCAGTGCTCAAAATACTATCCTCATTGTTACGATTAGACATGATCTCTTCCAAGCTTGACTTTATTTATAAAAATTTGATTGCCAAACCACTATTCATAGTTTTAGACCAATCATAATTACACAACAATTTACAAGCATCTAGGATATCTAGCATATGAGGATCATTATAAATTTGTATCCCAAGTTCAATAGTCAATTGTTGATGAACTTGATTTAGTAACTCAAAAACATCTACCTTTGTCTTGTTCAACATAGCAACCTTATTATTGGTGTGAGTAGGAATCAACTCTAATTCTTTGTTAACCATAAATGGTATTTCATTATTAACAACATTTGAATCCAACAAACAATTATGCAAACTTTTACCTGGAATTCGAATGGTTGAAAAGAAATGTTGATATTCTACCTCTTGTACATTTTCATTTACTAGGACTTGATGAGCTTCTTTTTTCTCATGATCTTCATTTTCATCTTCTTGTAATCTTTCATCTTCATTGATCACCCGATTTTAAAAAATACTAGAATTAGTCATAAAATTAAAAATATGCCCATCATTTTCAAACCATAAATCTTGTTGGTCAAGGGATGTTTTAAATAACAAATCTTCCTGATCAACTACCTGAGTCATCTCAAATAGAGCAACATTTTCCTTTGGGTCTTCAATGATATCATATCCAAACATTTTATGTTATGGAGTTTTCTCTATCTGAGGTAAAGGTATACTGATTTCTAGCTGTATAGGAATTGTAGGATCCTTAGATGGGACAAGGCTTTTAGTTTCTTGCACATCAAATGGGATAGAAGTTTCTCTAGGAATTGCAAAAGAAGTGAGTAATTCCCCTTCTTTGTCTTGAATAATATAATCATTATATTTTTGAAAAACTTGGTGAGATTCCATCTCTTCTTTCATGTCATCTTCATATTCTTCTTCAGATTCAATGTCATTCAAGCTATAACCTTCTTCAAATTCATCTTCCTCCATTTTTTAAGGTTCATATGTTTCCAATACTAAAGTTGTCCTTGCATTTTGATTAGTTTGATCCCTACAACTCTCATTGACAGGTATTGACTCTAAAACTTTCACCTCATTTTGGACAATATCTAAAGTAGTTCTAACTTTTGGATAGTCAATTTCATCATGTTGATTGCTCACATTAGACATAATTTGATTCAAGGGTGCATGATTGAAAGTATGTACTAGTTGGAATACACATCACCTGGAAAAGAGTTCATCATGGGAAAGTGTTGTGCAAAATCCTGACTCGTTTGTGGTATCTGATTGTGAACTCTAGCTTGTCTAAGTGATAATAATTGATCCATACTAACACCTTGAGAAATCAACTATTATTCTAATGTTATTACCTCATTGTATGCTTTGGGCAAGGATGTAATTTGAAGAACTCTCCTCAGAAACATAGAAGTAAATGGGTCTAAGGCTCCAATGTACATCTAGATGGCTTCTTATTTTGAAAGGATGTAAGGTGTCACCAGTTTGGTATACAACTTATGGAACCTATCACTGAATAGTCTCAAGGATTCATTAGGTTCTCTATGGATAGAGGAAAACTGATGGTATATCATAATTGGGTCAACAAGTTTTCTAAAATGGCTAAGAAATATTACTTCTAGTTGAGCCCAAGAAGTGATAGAACCTGTAGGTAAGTTGATATACCAATCATAAGAAAACTCATCTAATGTGTATGGAAACATTCTATAGGTAACATCTTCATACATAATTTGTAAATAAATTAAAGTATTTTTGCATACCTAAATATTTTCCTTGATCGATCTCATTCCACAATGCATATACATGGGTAAATGTCTTTCTACATTTTTAGGAATCTCATGGTCTACTCCAAGATTTTTTAATGGACTACAATATTTGCCTAACCAAGATGCAATTGTTGCCATTAAACTTTCATTCCATTTTTGACATTCAAAGCTATGACTAATGCAACATAAATCAAAAAATTTCAAAAGGTTTTTTTTAAATTACTTTGAACAACTTCAAATGCTAAAAATCAAATTAATTACCTTCAATTGGGCCCTCCTTCTAGCACCAATTTTGTTGCACATTGAGGGCTTAGAGAAAATCAGCAATTCAGGGCTCTCAAGTAACAATGAACAACTTAGCATTTAAAGTAACAATGAAATGAACAATTTAGGCCCTCCTTCTAGCACCAATTCTATTGAGTGATATTTTTGTCCAATCACAAGAATATACTCATAGTTAGGATTTTGCTCGAATATCCTCTCTTGCAAGGAAATATTTGTGATTTCCCCAAGGTTCTATTTAATGTGCAATGCTTAGTGAAAAATGTGAAATACCAAAAGTTATTTGGATACCTCAGTGTTGCATATGCTTGTAACAAGGGGACTATTTTGGTTGATTTGATTTGTAATGATTTTGTTTTTCATGGAATTTATGAGAAAATGTGAAATTATTGATCAAATACTTGCTTTGAAACATAAACCTTTGAAATGTGATTTAATCAATTTTATCTCAAATTGTTAATGTTTGCACTTGTCAAGAAATATTGGACAGGTTCCTACTATCCCAGGTGGCCATCACAGTGTTTGGAGATGCAAATATTCAATAATTGCCTAAGATTTAATTGGACCATAGCCCTATTCTATTAGAAGTGTAATATATCCATCCATTCAAAAGGTCTTTTCATTTCAAAGCAATGTGGATAAAACATCATGATCTAAGAGACCACATCAACCAATGGTGGCAACACTCCTCTCAAGGGAGCCCATATTTCAAACTCTCCCAAAAACTAAGGATCGTCAAAGACAACCTCAAAGTGTGGAACAAGGAGGTCTTTGGGAACCTGTTCGAGAATAAGCAAGTCATGTCCGAAAGACTAACCCACATCAAAAAGAAAATTCAAAATGGAATATGTGATGAAGCTACCAAGATAGAGGAAAGAAACACTCTAGCTAAATATCACAACATCTTGGCCTATGAGGAAATATTTTGGAGGACAAATTCTAGAGCTCTGTGGCTCATAGATGATGACTTGGGTTCCAAATTCTTCCATGTTACAACTTTGAGGAACAGAAGAAATAACAGGATCAGGGAGTTGGTCAAAGGGGATGGCTCCTCAACTCAAGACATCCATGAGATTAGAGATGAAGTAGTCTCTTACTTTAGCTCCCTCCTTGGAGATGAGACCCCTTGCCTAGCCATAACAAAAGAGTCCATGCTACAATTCATTCCTCAGTCCATAACTAGTGACATCAATGCAAAACTCAATGCACCTTTTACGGATGAGGAAATCAGACAAGCCTTGTTTTCCATGGACCTTGACAAGGCCTCGGGCCCAGATGGCTTCCCACCCCATTTTTTCAAACCTTTTGGGATGTAGTAGGGCCAAATGTGTGTTTAGCCATCAAATAATTCCAATATTCCAAGCACATTCCATGAAGCTAAAATTCAACCTTCATTGCTCTCATTCCTAAAGGGCCTATACCCAAATCAATGGTGTATTTTAAACCAGTCAGTCTCTACAATATTATTTATAAAATCCTCACCAAATCAATCATGAATCACATGAAAGAAGTGTTGCCTCTAATAATTGACCCTTGCCAAGGAATTTTGGTCCAAGGAAGGTCAATTTTATATGGAGTCATTATTGTCCATGAGGCCCTCCGCTCTGTGTCTCAATCCAGAAAGTCTACTTTTGCCCTCAAACTAGACATGAACAAGGTATATGACCGCATCAATTGGGAGTTTGTGAATGCTATTCTGTTAAATTTTGGGTTTCATCCAGAGTGGGTCAGACTAATAAAAGGCTGCATTTGTAAACCTTGGTTTTCTATCCTCGTAAATGGGTCCATGGTAGGGTACTTTCAGAGCAATAGAGGCCTCAGACAAGGGGATCCAATCTCTCCTATGCTCTTCATAATTGTTGCAAAAGCCCTTAGAAGGACAATAAAATTTGCCTATAATGCTGGCCTCATCTCAGGGATAAAAGCAATTTCCTTAACCAACCTAGTCACTCACCAATAATTTATTGATGACACCTTATTCCTTACCATGGCATCCATGGGGGAGGCCAAGATCATCAAATATATTCTGACTCTTTACGAGGATGTTGTGGGTCAAAAGGTAAACTATAACAAAAGTAAGATTTATTTCCTCAATACCCCTGGTCCTAGGCAGGTCAAGATAGCTAGGATATTGGAGTGTTCTATATCCACCCTTCCCACGTCTTACCTAGGCCTTTCATTGTTCACGGGTACCCCAATCGAGTCAATGTGGAATAATGTGTTGGAAATAATTCAAAAGAAACTCATAGGGTGGAAAGGGCACCTCTTATCATAGGTTAACAAGGCAACTATGACCATGTCCTCACTCCAAAGCATCCCAGTTTACTTCTTATCAGTGTTCAAGGCCCCGACCAAGGTGTACCAAAAAATAGAACAGTATAAAAAAAAATTCCTTTGGTCAGGTTTAGAAGATAAGAAGTGTATCCATCTAGTTGGTTGGAACAAGGTTTTTCGACCAAAGGAGAATGGAGGATTAGGCCTTAGAAGAGTTATCCACCTCAACACAACCTTGTTGGCCAAAAAATCCTGGTGCTTGATTACCAATGTGGAGAATGAGTGGACTACGATTGTGAAAAGGAAGTATCTTCAAGGATCAGATTTTTTGAGCAGTGCAATCCCAAGTAGAGGATCGGCCTTCTGGAAAGCAATATTGACAAGCAGAGACATAGTAAGTAAAGGCTTAAGGTGGATCATGGGGAATGGCCAAAATATCAGGTTCTGGGAGGACAAGTGGGCTAGAGGCGAAGCCCTCATTCAGGATCCTAACCTGGCTAGGTTAAAAGTCCATACTGATGAAATATTTGGGCAAAAGGTGGTGGATTTTATGTGCCATGATAGAAATAGGCCTAGGTGGAGACCTATAAAAATTCAAGGGTTGGAGGCTGAATCTAAGGTGTTAGAAAATATCTTGAGGTAGTAATTCATTCCATTAGGTGGGGAAGAAGACCATGTTTGTTGGGCTGTAACAAAGAGTGGTGACTTCTCTGTTAATTCAGCCTACAAGCTATTGTTGAGTCCTGAGGATCCTCCATTTCAAGCCTAGCTAGTGTGGACTAAGAAGTTGATTCCTAAGATATCCTTTTTTTCATGGCTTGTCATCCAAGGCAAAATTCTCACCATAGACAACATGATTAAGAGAGGTATTGTGGTTCCTAACAGATGTGTTCTTTGTAGGGCAAATTGGGAGTCTGTTCAACATTTATTCCTTGATTTCCTAGTGTCCACATCCATCCTGAATGGGCTCTTTCAAATTTTCCATATTTCTTGGGTTAAACCGGCTTCCATATATGATTTATTCTAGCAATGGCCCAACCCATTTGCTAACATTAGGCTAAGGTTCATGTGGAAAATTTATCTCCATCACTTCCTTTGGAAAATCTGGTTGGAGAGGAACCATAGAGCCTTCTCTAAGTCTAGAAGGTCTCCTGTGTCCATCACCAACAAAATCCTAGCCTTTGCCAGAGAGAATGCCATATTACATCCTTTATCCTCTCATTCAGTTTCTTCCAGTGAGAAGTATTTGGGACAATCCTTGAGTATCCCTTTAGAGGACACATCCACTCCAGGTCATCCTAACCTTAGATTAGAGTCAAAGTAGATTCTCCCTGTTGTACTATCTCAAATTAAATTTTAATGGAGTTGTCAAGGGTAACCTTGGCAGGGCCAGGGCAGGAGAAGTGATGAGAAATCATCAAGGTTACACTGTATTTGCTTTTGCAGAACATTTAGGCACCCATACCAACAACAAATTTGAAGCTAGAGCAATGTGGAGAGGATTGGTTTTAGCAAAGGATGTCCAAGGTAGACTAATAGTGGAAGACGATTCACTCAACATAATAAACCTCCTTAGAAATAATAAAACCCCCCCTTGGAGTATTGAAGCTTGCACCAAAGAAGTGAGGATCTTTATAGGGTCCAGAAGTGATATGGTAGTCCAACATGCTTTCAGAGAATCCAAAAAGGTAACGAACAAGATGGAAAATCTTGGAGTGAATTTAGATAGTTTTATTACGTGGACCCAGGTTGTGTCGCGTGATGTGGAAGACCTAATTCAAAATGAACAGAGATGATGTGGATCATGAATGCTAGGGTAAAGAACATATTTTCAAAAATTATCCGAGGTGGCCCTTGTTTTCAGGACCCAAGGAGGAAATCCCTCTTTTTTTATATTTGGCTTGTCAGGTTTTTGGGAGTGGGCAACCTTGAAAAGCGTAGAATCAGGCATGTTTTTAATGGGCACATTGACAAGGTGGTTCACACTCACCCTAGGAGTGCTAATAATGCGGTTTTGAGGTGAGCAATTGAAATACCCTTATAATATGCTTAGTAAAGTACCTGTCAAGAAGGCATAATTTTTCCCACCATGCCTACCGTTTCAAATTTGTCCATAATTTCAAATATTAGGGATCTAGATAGTTATGATACTTTGTATACCAGTATGATATTTTTTTGACTAAGGGAGCCAAGTGGATCTTCATCCAGGTGGACTCTAGATTGGCACACATCCCCATGTAGGGCACCATCCTCCATGTTAATTCACATTCGAGCTGTGAGTGCATCCAGAAGCTTCTTCATATTTCTATTAAAAGCAAGCTTTGCATTCTACCGAAGACTGTTTTACTTGTTACGAAGTCTAAGAGTAGTTGCCTCAAATTTCCTTAGGGTTGAGAGTAATTGTGAGTGTGAGGACACCATGAATTTTATTGAGACAAGTTGTGTTGATATGGAATCCTTGGCAGAAGCCATTCTCACCGAGAGGGGTTTCACCCCATTCTTCAACCTATTTTTTGGGGTCGAGGATGAGATCATCATGGTGGTGCTAGAGTCATGGGATGGAGGTAGAGTGGTGGTTTGAGGTCAGGAATTTGTTATTGATGTTCACCTACTATCAAATATCATGGGACAGGTGGTCAAAGGCAAGTCAATCCATAGGGAAAAATATAATTGGGAGGTGGAGTTAAAAGAATTCAAAGACAACTCCAAGATTTACAAGGAAGCCAAGAATGGTCTATTGTGGACCGACCTCCCCACCCCTTGGAATTCCATTATGAAGAATGTAATGGAATTTATCACTACTGAGGATCCTGGCAAGGTCCTCATCAGTTTTCATTATGCCTTTGTCAATTTATTTTGAGATGTAAACCCCATAAGCATCCCCCATTTCTTGTTTAACTCAATCAATTACACCATAAACTCTTGTAGGAAGAAGAAAGGGTCAGACCTGCCTATCCACTAGGGCTTGTATAAAATTATTTATAGCCACATTTTGGCCAATTCCCCCTAGAGTGAACCCCTCATCATTTCCCAAGGTGAAAGCTCCAGAGGTAGGGATAGCCCTGGGCTTCCTAAGCCTTATACGACATCCCCATTAAAGAAAAGGGTGGTGGAGTTTCTAACCAAAGGAGGGCCCATGAGAAAAAGGTTGAAGATCGAGGACCATGAAGGCCCCACAAGATCTTCGTAGCACCTAAATAATAAGCAAATCTAGGGGAGCTCGAAGATCCTTGAGGTGGATTCTGAGGATGAGGATCCTTCCAATCCTATCCTAAAGTGTTACATCATTACGATGTCCTCAAACATCATCCAATAGATGAAGGGGCTTTGTGATGCATTGAACGTCTTGTTCTTCAACGAAGGCTATCAGGGCCAAGGTGAGTCCAAGATGGTGGAGGCCAATTTTGAGGCGGACGTGAAGGAAGAGGACAAGGACGATGAGAAGGATGAGGAAGAAGATGATGACCTCAAGGAGGACTAAGTTATCGTGTCCTGTTCAATCCTATTGGCTGCCCTGCGTGGAGCCATTTTTATTTTTAAGGCTTACATTTTTGCTATCTTGTTGGCTATCCTATGGGACGTATGGGCGTTCTATTTTACTGCTTTGTTGGTTGTCCTATCAGTTTTATGTATGTATGGATGTCTTGTTTTGCTACCTCGATGGCTATCCTATTGGCTATCCTGATGCATGGGTGTTATCCTTAGTATGGTTAGTAGTCAAATAGGACCAAGGGTCGTTAGCTTTGTAAAGTCTATTTGGTTCATATTCCAAGCCATTTTTTGTATAAAGGTTTTGGGTCAACCTGTTAAAACCCATACTTAATGAAATCCTTAAATTAACAAAAAAAAAAATTGCACTTGATTATTTTGAAAATTTGATAAATATTCCACTTTAACCTTTGAAAATTGATTTTTATCTCAGATTGTTAATCAAATTTTATCTCAGATTGTTAAGATTTGCATGAGAATAATCAAAATGAAATGATTAAATCTAAACTTTGCAATGTAAAAACTTTAAATTATCATATTAATTATTCACTTTAATGAAAAATTAAAATTTATTGAAATTTCAATTTTATGTAAAATGAAATTAAATGATTATTTGAAAACTATGCAAAGTTAAAACTTCAAATTTTCATCAAAATGGAACTTTACATAAAAACAAAAATTTGAATTTTAATTTTGAAACTTATGTATTTCTTTTTTAGGGTTTTGATTTTTATTTGATGAAACTTTAATAAAAATAAAAGGCTAGGGTTATAAAAATAAATAAAAAGAACTGAAATGAAATTGTGCAGAATAGAATGGAACATAAATAAATAAAGATTAATTAACCCTCAATCTACATAATTGGTTCTCTGAAAACTTAAACCTAATCTAATTTGATCTAAATTCACACAATCAAAACTAGATTAAGTGCAATATTCTAATGGAAATAAATAATATATTAAATTAATCAGAAAGGCTACCATCCGCATGCATAAACCTCACTAAAGAAATCAATATATTAAAGTTTAAAACAAAAATATTCAATAAAAACTTTATTTCATAAAACCTTGCACTCTGCAGTTACAATGGTGAAATCTTCAATGCATCAATCCGAAGAAATCTTCTTCAACAACTTTTCCAACTTGCCTTCAGTTGTTTAGTTTTATAACTATTTTTGAAACATATTTCATAACTATTCTCTTCATCCCTTATATTACCTACATAATTAAATATTCATCATAATATTAAAACAAAGCCAACCTTTATTTTATTTATTATTCATTCTCCTTCGTAACTTTCCTTTTGCCCAAAATTGAGTCAAAATTCAAAGTTCTCATATTTTAATAAAAATTTCCATGCATCTAAATAGACCAAATGGGTACTCAAAATTGCTAATATCATCCAAAAATTTATCACGGTTTATGAGATATGACATTTTAAAGTTCACAAGCTATTATAGTAAAATGCTATTTTTTAGTGAAATTGACATCTAAAATTCTATAATTTTTGTACCATTAGAAAATTGAAATCAATATCTTTCTACCAAGTTTTGAATGAGCTCAAACCAAGTTGTCTAGCTCAAGATATGTCCATTTCAATTTTGCATTAATTTTAGGGCAAAAGTGATAAAATTTGAATAACCCTAAAATGAAATTTAATTATTTAAACCTTTGAAAATCCAATTTTCTAAATTATTTGATTTGAAATAATGCAATTAAGATGCAAATATTCAAAAATATTCAATTTGAATCATTGCAACTAAATTCAAGCCTTCAAGATGCAAAGATGTCAACAATTTCAAAATCTCAATGTAATCAAAATTAAAAAAAAATCTTGGTGTAAGAAAATTTTCAAAGACCTTGATGTGAGCAAAATTGAATAAAAAAAAGAACAAAAAATGCCAAAATTTCAAGTGGGTCCCCAAATTGAGGTACGTTGTGCGATGGCAACATCAAATCCCAAGCCCAAGAATTGTCATTCTCATGTGCTTCAAATTCTTGATCCATTTTCAAATTCTTACCATCTCCAATCTTACCATATTCAATGTAATTCTTCCCCAAGGAGTTATGGCTTCTTATAAAACCAAAACTTAGGATATCTCAAAATATAATCATTTTTGGGTATCAAAGTTTTACCAAAATTTTATCCATGGTCTTTTGAAAGCAACAAAATTCTATGAAAATCTCTCTAGAATCATAGGAATCAAAAATTGTGCATGGCAATATTATGTCAAAATCTTGTCATAATATTGTGAATCCCATACTTGCAAGCATTCAAGATTTTGTTCTTGCAAATATTTAAGCATCCAAGCAAGTCTTCAATCAAGTCTCTAGACTTTATTCAAGTAGTCAAGTCTCCAAGCTCTCAAGCAATCATCAAGTTGAAGCATTCATGCGCCATCAACAAGCAAGATAGAAAGCTTTCAATAACCTTCTAACAAGGGGAAAGCAACCTTGTGCCTTTGATTGTGTTATTTTCCCTTATTTGCTTTAAGCTCTTCCTTGTCCTTGTAGCTTTAAGCTTTATCTTATTACATTTAGAACTAATATTACATATTACACTTGCATTTAGTTAACCAACTTATTTTATTATTTAACCTTAGTATCAAGAAAGTAAAATTCTTTTCCATGGTTTGATAGGGCTTCTATACTCCCAAGTTATATCCCTTCATCCTTACTTTCATAATCTTATATTATCTTGTATTTAATCTTGTTGTTTTGATTTTAAAAGTGAAATCATCATCAGATTGTAGGTTGGTGATGCTATCACTCTTTGGTTTACATAGAGCTAACATGTTTTTACTGAATGAAAGTGTCAATGGTGCTATTATAACCTAGTAGCGCTTTCACCGCCAAACATTTATTTCAAACATTTTATTCTTTTATCTCATGTCTATTTGAACAAGGGATTGATTGTTTTCCAAGAAAGTCAATTATCCTCTGCCAACTTAGATAGGCCCCTCTATTATTAACTTTGTATTTTTCTATCTATTTTGTAGGTTAGGTGATAGTGCCATCAATAGGCGATAGCATAAACAATGCTTATGTAGACTAGTGATGCTTTTGTTGTTGTGGTATAAACAAGTTCTTTTGCCCCCAATATTTGCATTTAAGCATCTAGGATTAGTTTTTGCTTGTTTTCTACTCAAATTAGGTTCTATTTCCTATTTATTAGAAAAATTAGCAAAAAGAAATTAAATAATTAGTCTAGTCTTAATAACATAGGAGACCAACTTAATTTTTAAGCTTTAGCTTTTAATCAAAATCACATATAGCTATATCTTAGGCTTTGTTTTATGCATCTTCTTGCACCCTTTCCTCTCAAAATAAATCATTATTTTCTTCCTCATCAAAAACAAAGAGAATTTTAGCTTCGAGGCCTTGGTTATTGCATTTGTATGTGCATTAGGGCTAGATTAGGGTTAAGCTTTGTTGTGGTTGATCCACAACACACCCCAAAATTGGGGACCCACCTTTTTGCAGGCTTGCAGAGAAGAATCTCGGTGACCCAGATGCTAAAATTGAAGAAAAGAGAAAAAAATGCCTAAGTGTTGAAAGTGTCGCGAAATCGCGACATGTCGCGAAATCGCGACTTGTCGCGCCATCGCTGCCGGAAACAGGAAAGTTGTCGCGAAATCGCGACATGTAGCTCCATCGCTGCCGAAGAGGAGAGAAAAGAAAAATTGAAAGTTGTCACGAAATCGCGACATGTCGCTGAGAAGAAAAGAAAAGGTGTCGCGAAATCGTGACATGTCGTTGAGAAGAAAAGAAATGGTGTCGCGAAATCGCGACATGCCATTGGAAAAGAATGAAAATGGTCACGATTTCGTGACGTGTTTTGCCGAAGCGTACGGATGATGAAAAGTGTCACGATTTCGCGACGTGTTTTGGCAAAGTACGGACGATGAAAAGTGTCGCGATTTCGCGACGTGTTTTGGCAAACTGTACGAAGGAGAAAATGGTCGCGATTTCGTGACGTGTTTTGGAAAGCGTACGAAAGAGAAAGCGGTAGCGATATCGCGATAGTTTGTGGCAAGCAGGTTCGGGGATAAAGGCGGTAGCGATATCATGACGGTTTGTCGAAAGAAGGCAAGAGAGTGATAATGGTCACGATGTCGCGACGTAAAGTTGCCAAGGAAGCCCGACGGAGAGATGGTAGCGATTTCGCTACAACTTGGTGAGAAGGAAGCCCGACGGAGAAATGGTAGCGATCTCGCTACAGTTTGTGGAAAGAAGGTTCAAAAGCAAAAACGGTCGCGATATCGCGACAAGATGCTGTCGAAGACGTACGGTCGGGAAGAGCGTCGCGATATCGCGACATGTCACGATTTCGTGACATGTCGCGTTTTCGCGGCCAAGAAGGTGAACAGGCGGCATGCAGTTTTTGTCGGGACTTTCATAGAATGGCGTTACAGAAGGCGCAGAGGGCGTGTGACACGTGGCATGCAGGTGTCAGGTTTGCAGAGGCGTTACATGCAACGGAGGATTTTAGGCGTTTCGGCGTTAAACATGGAATAAAGACAAGGAAAAGGTGGGAATTCGAAAGGTCACATGCAGGAAGGTGAAGCGAAGCGACCAGGGAGAATCGAAGAGCCACGCTAGACAGGATAAATCCAGAAGCGCAGATTGAAGGAAGGGTTGGAAATTGCCGATTGCAGAGTTGCAGAGACAAGAGCTTCGTGCTATTCTGGGCCTGCACTTGGGCAATTTCCTTCTTTTTGTTCTGGAATATTTATGCCTGGAACATTCTTTGAATGTAATTGACATATCATTTAATATAAAATACAGAGTATTGGCATCTCATTGATGAGAAAGAAGGAGTCATTTTTTGCATGCATGATTTAATGTTTTATCTTTCATTCCAGATTTCTAAGGCTTTTAGGTGAAGTTTAATGCAAGTGTGCTTGGTTGCTTCATGCGAATGCCTAAGTCTGGAATTACAGTAGAAACCTTAGAAACCAGCACCTAATTTATTTGGATTGTGCGAGTTTGCAGGTTCATTAGATTAGGTTGCATGCATAAAACCTCAGTATCTTCGGTTTCATCGAATTGATGATAGTATTCTGACTGTAGTTTAATCTTATTTCCATTTACTTTTCTTTATCTTTCAAACCCTTATTTTATTTCTTACAGTTTAATTACAGTATTTGAATAAGCAATTGAAAATCCATTAGAATCCAAGATTAGAATAGAATTATTCACTTTGAGTCCATTGTAAATTCAAATTAGATAAACCATCAGTGCCCCTTGTTAACATCCACTTGCAAACCCTAAGATATTCTTGGCATTTCATTTGAACAACATTATTTAAGCATAACAGGAACCTTGGAGAAAGTTATTTTCTTTGCAAGCAGAGGATTTTTGGACTCAGATCCTACCGGAGAGTGTGCTTTCACAATCGGGTGAAAACACCACTCAACAGATTGGCGCTAGAAGGAGGGCCTGAATTGGTTTATCTATTTTGATTTTCATATCTGAATATTTTGTTTTTGATTTAATCGTGAAATCATTTACGGCTAAACTGCAATTCTATTTTTATTGCAGGTTTTCTTCGAAATAGCCGAGGGTTTCATTGGGCAGGCTGGACCCACCACGACGTATTGCAACCAGGTCCCAAACAACCGAGGAAACCATTTTTCATGACCTTACTGGCACTCCCAAGAATAAAACTAAGCAAGTCGTTTTCTTGATGATAATCGAGAGTTTCGTCAAGGAGGGCTGAAGCGGTTTATTTTATTATGATTGCTATGCACTGTTCTTAACGCTTTGATGGTTCATACAGGAATAATATGATTTAATTTGATTTTTTTTTTAAATATATATATATATATATAAATAATAATAATAAAAATAAAATAAAAAATAAAAAAGAATTATTTTTTTGCTATTAAAGTTATATTCTTTAACATTCACGAATGGCTATGTTTACACCGTGGATGACAGGTAGCCCATTGAATATACCGGGAATTCAACATTATTTGCCCGTTGGTTTTGAGAGATGTCTTCCTCAATTTTTGTCTAATGGGACAAATACTGCAGAAGAACATATTCAAGCATTCAAATTTGTTGTGAATCACTTGACGAGTTGGTATGATGATGTTGCGTGTAAAATGTTCCTTTATACCTTGGACAAAGTGGCATATGATTGGTTTACAAGTCTGCCTTTAGGGTCTATCACTTCTTGGGCTCAGCTAGAGGCAACATTTCTCAATCAATTCAACAAAAAGCAAGTTGACCCAATCCTCATGTACAATCAGTTAGCCTATATTAGAAAAGGACCAAGTGAAAATGTGAAGTCATTTTCCGAGAGATTCTTTGGATTATATGCTCAATTAGTGACATTTTATGCTCTTCAAGAAGAAATGGCTCTCCAAATATACATCAATGCTCTTGACTCACCCATGTCCACATATTTGCGAGGGATGCCTCAAATCACATCTTTGTCACAAGCCTATACTCAAGCAATGGCAATTGAGCAACAATGGAGTTGTCAAAATTATGGTGTGGGTTTTGGATCATGTAATCTTCAATCATTTAATAACTCCTTTACCCACCCAATGATTTATCCATCACAACCAAGTTCAAATGTGAATCAATTTCAGAATCAACAATCATTCCCATGCTTCAATCAAATTCAAAGTCCTCAACCTACTTTGCAAGATCAACCATCTTTCTTAAGTATGAATCAACTTCAAAATACTCATCTTGATTCAAAAGATGTTGCTAAAATCAATTTCAATGATTTTCATAGGAATATGATTTTAGGCAAGGGAGGAATACTAGATCCAACTCGTATGGAAACATGTGATAAATTGGAAACCCTTGACTCACCAAAAGATGAATTCTATGAGGATGAATCTGATTCGGATGACACATTGGATGACATTGTTGAAAGTAATGGCATAGGAAATTCACACCTTCCAAATCATGTTAAACGTGAATCATGGGTTACACATGTGGATTATGATAGCCTTATCAATTTGAATGCAAGCAATAACCCAATTTTGGAAGTAATTGAACCATCTAAGGAAGGAGAAGATAAATTTGATGAGAAACATGTTGATGAATTAAAAGATGATAAAGAAATAGTTGAGCATCACAATTTGATCTTGAAGGATGATTGTTATGATTCTTGGGAAGAGTATGCTCACTCCAAACCTTCTAATGGAGTTTATGTGTCTATTGATATGCAGGATAATACAATTGCCCTTTCATATGAGGATATTACAAGTCCTGCACAATCTGAGAATGTTTTGGAAGAAGCCTTGGAGTCTCATCAAGGGTTGGAGAAGGATAATGATTCTACTACCATGGATGAAGAAGGAGAATCAATTGTTTTTGTTCCCCTTGGGGGGCAAGAAATCAAAAATCTTGATCCACCTATTGTTTCTACAATGTCTATGCCATCTCAAAATGATGAAATTACAAAACCTAAGTGGTGTGGGTTAGATGCTACTGATGATCCTAATGAAAATATGGAGTTTGGGGCAACTCAAGCCATTGATCGGGGAAAGGTGTCACGTGACATATATCTTGAAAAATTAGGCTCTTGTTTTGAAAAATATGGACGCATGTTTGATTGGGTGCCTAACTTTGGTGTTTTTGAACAGGTATTGGATGATGAAGAAGACAAAGAGAAAAAAGAAAAGGCTACTAATACTCATCAAGTTACGATAAATTTTAATCATGATGGGTTGAGTATGGATGACAAGGGGAAATCTGTACCTTTGGTAGTAGCTACAAAAATTTCAAGTGATAGGTCACATGATGTCCCTTTGGATGCTAACATCATTAATGAGGAAATGCCAAACTTTGTTGATGCTTGTCAAGTTTTGAATGATTTTGATTGCTTTAAAATCCTGGAAAATGATTTGAAGTCAAGATTTTTAGAAATAGGCTCTTGTTTGCAACATCTCACATTTGAAAAAGAAAGCCTACTTCTAAATCATGAAGGGAACGATGAAACTTGCACTTTAAAGAATAGACAAGATAAAATTGAATATCAACTATTGTCTAACCAATTTGATTTGAATCTCACCTATGACGTTGGTAATAGAACTAAATCAAAGTGGAATGGTGAGCATGGCAAGTTGAAATTTGTTGCATTGCTCGGTTTGATCTTATTGTTGTTGGATTCCTACAAAATTTGGCATGTGTATTGTGTCATATGTTTTTTGATATATTCTAATCATGTTTGGGATCCAGGAAAGTAATAGTCCAAGCTTGGCATCATCTTGTACAATAGTGTATATAATTTTTGTTTTTTTTGGTGTGGGCTTTCAAGTTTTTGTTTTTGGGATTGTGTTTGGGTTTTGGTTTTGGTTTGTGTTTTTCAAATTTTATTTTTTGGATCCTTAGTTTAATCATGATTTAAGTTGTGTGTTTGATTTCAATTGGCATGCTTTGTTTGTTTTTATAAAAAAATAAAAAATAAAATAAAATAAAATAAAATTGAGATGTCAACTTATGCTTAAGGTTAGGAGAATATGAAATATTGGAATTGTCTTGTAAAAGCTCCACAAGTAACACAAACAATATTTTAATTATATTGTTTGATTCTTGTGATGCATGAAAGAATCGGTTTTGCATGACAATTCATTCCATTTGTAATTCAAGAAATAATGCATTCATGTTCCATCTCACCTTACATACATCTCATCTTAGTTACATATGCATCTTAGGTACAAGCCATTAAAGTATGTCAAATCCTCTTAGGGTTGTGTTATAACATATATGTAAGTAGCTCCTAAGGTTGGAAACCGAGTCTTGAGATATCTAGAACCAAGCACGTCTCATACATTAAAAAGGATCTTGAGCAAAATGATCAAAACCTAACTTGGAGGAAAAGGTTGGGCGAAAGAAGTATTTCATGTCTATCCTATTTATGCAACATGATCCTTAAAACGAGTGGTTTTAACCACTTCCATAGAGCTTAAAGCCTAAAATCGAGTAGTAAGGATAGGGTTAAATCCTCATCAAACTTAGGTTGAGGATCCAATTCCCCAAAGCTTTGATTTGACCCACATGGAGTAGTAAGGATAGGGTATAAATTCTCATCTCGGTTGGTTGAGAATCTGATTCCCCAAAGCTCTTATGTCTCATTTCATAATCAATCTTGGATTGTAAGGATCGTACTATTTGTCCTCTACAAAGGATGGGTAGTCATCCCCAAGGTCTAAGCAACAAAATTAATATTTTCCTTTACATCTAAAGTTTGGATTGTAAGGATCGTACTACATGTCCCTAGCCAGGATGGGTAGTCATCCCCAAGGTCCAAGAAGTAAAAAAAATAATAATAAATAAATTTTTCCCATCTCATCTTTATTTTGGATTGTAAGGATCGTACTACTTGTCCTCTGCAAGGGATGGGTAGTCATCCCCAAGGTCCAAAGAAATGGAGATAAGTTTTGGATTGTGGGGTTAGATATGCCCATGCATGGCATCATGTCTTGCCTAAAAAACAAGACCACTGATTGTCTAGAGGGTTAGACTAGCATGACCATTTCTTCCATAACTGGTTTAATTATTTTGCTTAAAGTGAGGTAATGAACTCTAAATCAGAATAGTAAGGATAAGGTTAAACTCTCATCTCGGTTGGTTGGGAGTCTGATTCCCCAAAGTTCTGATTTCACATTCACTTGCACATGGGTTCTAGATGGTAGGGACTCATAACCAACTTTGGGATACAATAAGGTAATGAATTAGTGGATCCTAAGAGGGTTTGGCAATCTTGAATGCTTGTACATAGTAATAGAAGAAGGACCATGCCTTTTATGGAAGCAAAATCTCCTTGCACATTCATTAGGGTACACAAATCATTCACCATCCCATATATGCATTCATGCAAAACTGATAATGGAATGTTGATCAATTTCAAACGATAGGGAATGAAAACACATTGCACACACTGAGCTAATACTTGATGATTCCGATGATTCATGTACTTCTGATCTTTGGGCATTTGTTATTTTGCTTATGTGCTAACGTATATTTGCGAGTTTGTGATATGTTTTAGGTTGGGTTCTTACTAAAATGCTCAAGAGCATTTGACAGTAGAGTCGCCATTTGTTGTGGTTGATCCACAACACACCCCAAAATTGGGGACCCACCTTTTTTGCAGGCTTGCAGAGAAGAATCTCGGTGACCCAGATGCTAAAATTGAAGAAAAGAGGAAAAAATGCCTAAGTGTTGAAAGTGTCACGAAATCGCGACATGTCGCGAAATCGCGACTTGTCGCGCCATCGCTGCTGGAAACAGGAAAGTTGTCACGAAATCGCGACATGTAGCTCCATCGCTGCCGAAGAGGAGAGAAAAGAAAAATTGAAAGTTGTCACGAAATCGCGACATGTCGCTGAGAAGAAAAGAAAAGGTGTCGCGAAATCGCGACATGCCGTGAGAAGAAAAGAAATGGTGTCGCGAAATCGCGACATGCCGTTGGAAAAGAATGAAAATGGTCACGATTTCGTGACGTGTTTTGTCGAAGCGTACGGATGATGAAAAGTGTCACGATTTCGCGACGTGTTTTGGCAAACTGTACGGATGATGAAAAGTGTCACGATTTCGCGACGTGTTTTGGCAAACTGTATGAAGGAGAAAATGGTCGCGATTTCGTGACGTGTTTTGGGAAAGCGTACGGAAAGAGAAAGCGGTAGCGATATCGCGATAGTTTGTGGCAAGCAGGTTCGGGGATAAAGGCGGTAGCGATATCGCGACGGTTTGTCGAAAGAAGGCAAGAGAGTGATAATGGTCGCGATGTCGCGACGTAAAGTTGCCAAGGAAGCCCGACGGAGAGATGGTAGCGATTTCGCTACAGCTTGGTGAGAAGGAAGCCCGACGGAGAAATGGTAGCGATCTCGCTACAGTTTGTGGAAAGAAGGTTCAAAAGCAAAAACGGTCACGATATCGCGACAAGATGCTGTCGAAGACGTACGACCGGGAAGAGCGTCGCGATATCGCGACATGTCACGATTTCGTGACATGTCGCGTTTTTGCGGCCAAGAAGGTGAACAGGCGGCATGCAGTTTTTGTCGAGACTTTCATAGAATGGCATTACAGAAGGCGCAGAGGGCGTGTGACACGTGGCATGCAGGTGTCAGGTTTGCAGAGGCGTTACATGCAACGAAGGATTTTAGGCGTTTCGGCGTTAAACATGGAATAAAGACAAGGAAAAGGTGGGAATTCGAAAGGTCACATGCAGGAAGGTGAAGCGAAGCGACCAGGGAGAATCGAAGAGCCACGCTAGACAGGATAAATCCAGAAGCGCGAGATTGAAGAAAAGGTTGGAAATTGCCGATACAAGAGCTTCGTGCTATTCTGGGCCTGCACTTGGGCAATTTCCTTCTTTTTGTTCTAGAATTTTTGTACTTGGAACATTTTTTGATTGTAATTGAGATATCATTTAATAAAATACAGAGTATTGGCATCTCATTGATGAGAAAGAAGGAGTCATTTTGTGCATGCATGATTTAATGTTTTATCTTTCATTCCAGATTTATGAGGCTTTTAGGTGAAGTTTAATGCAAGTGTGCTTGGTTGCTTCATGCGAATGCCTAAGTCCGGAATTACAGTGAGGAACCCTAGAAACCAGCACCTGATTTATTTGGATTGTGCAAGCTTGCAGGTTCAGTAGGTTAGGTTGCATGCATAAAACCTCAGTATCTTCGGTTTCATCAAATTGATGACAGCATTACTGACCGTAGTTTAATCTTACTTCCATTTACTTTGCTTTATCTTTCAAATCCTTATTTTATTTCTTGTAGTTTAATTACAGTATTTGAATAAGTAATTGAAAATCCATCAAAATCCAAGATTAAAGTACAATTATTCACTTTGAGTCCACTGTAAATTCAAATTATATAAACCATCAGTGCCCCTTGTTAACATCCACTTGCAAACCCTAAGATATTCCTGGCATTTCATTTGAACAACATTATTTAAGCATAACAGGAACCTTGGAGAAAGTTATTTTCTTTGCAAGCAAGGTATTTTTGGACTCAGATCCTACCGGAGAGTGTGCTTTCACAATCGGGTGAAAACACCACTCAACAAGCTTAAACAAAGAATTATTTTAGGAGAAACATAGATGTTCTTCAACTAATCCATTAAATACAAAGTGAAGAACACAGGCTTATACTAAGATGGGGGGTAAGTAGTATAAGGTCAACTTTTACTTTTCTTACCCAAACAATATATTTCCAAAGTAGTATTAACTAATATCATCAATAGCAGTAAGCACAAAAACACCACACACATGAGAGACACAAATTTAACGTGGTTCACCCAATGTGGGCTACTCCACGGAGAAAATATTTCCTCAAAATTTTCTCAACAAATATCTTGGGAATCAATTCCCTATTACAATGTTTATGGACCTCTATCCAAAGGAGACATAAATCCCCTATGCTCTGATTTGTGGATCTCTCTCCACAGGATAACTCTATCCCCTTTGCTCTGGTTCATAGAACTTGATCGACGAGAACTCTTTGTCCTCAACTAGTTAGTAGATCTCTCTTCATAGAATAACTCTATCTTCCCATATGGTTCACAAATCTCACTCCATAGAAGAACTCTATCCCCTCTGCTCTGGCTGGTGATCTTCTAGAAGACATCTACCACCACTACTCTAGCTTGTGGATCTCTCTCCATAGGAGACATCTATCCCAACTACACTGGCTAATGGATATCTATCCACTGGATACTATTGTCCTCTTTGCTTTGTTACCTGCAAATCTTGATCTCAAATATTCACCAAAACTTGTCACAAGTATAGCATAAATTTGCTCTAACTATGCTCACAAATCTATTTACAACTCTGCTCATAATCTTATCACAATTATGCTCACAATATGATCACAATTCTTCTCACAATATGCTCATAAATTTTCTCAAAAAATACTCACAACTCTACTCACAATCTTATCACAACTCTGCTTACAATCTTCTCACAACTCTGCTCACAATCTTCTCACAACTCTACTCACAAACTGCTCATAACTCTACTCACAACTCTGCTCACAATCTACTCACAACTCTATTTTAAATCTGCCCTCAAGTTTTCTCAAAGACTTACTCAAATTTTTCCTCAAGCCTACTCAAATACTTACTCAAATCTATCCTCAATCCTCTCACAAAACCTGCTCAACTATTTCCAAATCTTGCATACAAATCACGACTTAAATATTTTTAGAAAAACTCTCTTCACACATATAAATTCTACTTAGAACTTATTTAACCTCAGGAACGTATAAATAATGATATGCTCTATAAAAAACTCAATATGTTTCACACTCACAAATATTATACTCAATTAACCACTCTCTGTCACTTGCCAAAATCCTTTCAAATCAAATCAAAAGAATGTATAAATTATTTCACAAAATGGATCTATCCTTCTTGCAAATTTTCTCTCAAAGATCAATCATACAAATACATAATTTCTCTTCACAAAATTGATATTAATCATTTCCACAATTTCAATCAATGTCTCTCAAAACTATGTTCAAAAGGTTTCACAAAGATGCACTAACTTATCTTCAACCCTAGCACAAGTAGTTCGCAATATCTATCTCAAATGACTCCAAAACATTCAACAATGAATCACAAAATTCTCACTCAAATATTTCCAAAAATGCTTATCAAACAATCATTTTCACTCCACCTTATGTTTCAAAACATTCAAAAAACACTTTAAATAAATGATGATGTGTCCATATCTCTTTGCTTGCTCTTATGGAGATATGTCTTCAAAAATCTATCTCACAAATAACTGATTTTTCTAATACCACTTCAAGGGTTAGATTGCAAGACACTTCCTCAAAAAATGCACATGAATTTCCACCTCAAAATATATTTCAACATACAAAGATTTACAATAAAATATCAAATCACTATACTACCTTATGACTCATATTCTTCCATTCAAGCAAAAATTATAAGTTCAATATACTTTGGAGACACTTTATTTCTTCTTTCAAATTCTAGATATAACATCACACATTACACAATAATAAATATTTCTTTTCTACACCTTATGAATCCAATTTCTTGAATAATATCACATAACTCTCTACCTTTCCTTATGTCATACAAGCATTAAAGTAAAAAAAAATTTAAAGCATACCTTAGCCAGCGAACTACCAAAAATTGCAAGTGCTTAAACCACGACGTACTCATGTGATTCGAACTCGCGTTCCCTATTAGTCTAGCATCCTAGCTATGGCTAGGCTACCACTTGGGCTACATGCCCATACAAAATTCAACATGCACTCAAAAAATCTTATCTCTGCCCTTCAAATATCACGATTTATAAAAAAATTCTTCTTTCTCTCAAAAATGAATGCACTGAGTTTCAAACCCTTGACTTCCCTGTTCGTAATCCTTTAGCATAGTTTAACAATGAACTCAACCATCTTATCAAATGATACCAAAAGGGCAGGTAGTCGTATTTGTATTATCCGAAAGGTGCACCATCAGATTTCAACACATAACACTTTCTTACCCAAAAATCCCTCTTTGTAGTGTTTTTCAATGTTGCATCTTCGAATAAATTACATATACGTTGTTGTGTCATTTTCTATCCGAATCACGTTAATAAATTTCATGCACTTTTTCAAACCTTTGATTGCCCATTTTTATATATGATATTACTTTCAAATCAAAGATATCAGCGGTAGATTTTTATTGTATTTCAAAAACTTTTGGGCCATATAAAACATTCCACCTCCTCTTCAAAACATAGACGTCGACATTTTATTAAAGGCTTTGTTGGGGCTTTCAACTATTGGCCCACAAAACACTGATGCTCAATCAATCATTACCCTAAATAATTCATTGACCCTTTTTATGAAACCATTATAATATTTAATTATAATATTTTTTTTTGTTAAAAACATTGGGTTCCTCCTTTTTTTTTTTATCTTCTTTCTAAAAACCTTGACCCAAGCCACTTACAATATTGGGATACTCTTTAAACCTTTAATATTTAAAATAAACATTATATTCCTTTTGCTTTGCCTTTAGTAATCCTTGCCTTACTTTTCATCAAGCTCGTGGAGAATATTCCTGCCTTGACTTCCATGCTCTTTTGACATTAATGACAAATCAATATGATCAAATTTAGAGAGTTAGAGCAGATTTGTGCTAGACTTGTGACAAGGTCTGAGGTAGATTTATGAGCAGGTTAGAGACAGGATTTTAAGCATGTGTTATAAGCGATTATGAGCATGCATAAGAGAAAATTAATAGGTATGGGCACATCATCCTGTGGAGTGAGATCCATGAACTAGCTGGGAAGATAGAGTTCTTCTGTGGAGAGAGATCCACGAACCAGTTGAAGAGAAAGAATTCTCCTAGATTAAGTTCCACGAACCAGAGCAAAGGGGATAGAGTTCTACTGTGGAGAGATATCCATAAATAATAGCATAGGGGATTGGAGTCTCCTTTGTATAGAGGTCCATAAACATTGTAATAGGGAATTTATTTCCAAGAGATTTGTTGAGAAAATTTAGAAGAAATATTTTCTTTGTGGAGTAGCCCACATTGGGTGAACCATGTTAAATTTGTGTCTCTCATGTGTGTGGTGATTTTGTGCATTACTTTATTACTGCTATTGATGATATTGGTTAATACTACTTTGGAAAGATATTGTTTGGAAAATAAAAGTAAAAGTTGGCCTTATATTGTTCACCCCTCCTCTTAGTATAAGCCAGTGTTCTTCAATTGGTATCAGAGCAGGTTCCTTATAAAAAAAATCTAACATATTGAAGGAAGATCTTACAAGAACACACATGGGTAGGAAAGGTAAAATAATAACCAAGAGTTCATATCCTCCTAAGAAGGAAGGAGTACACATGGCCATAAAATAAAAGGAATATGAACTTGATCTTAAGACTAAAATAAAGGAAGAAGAAAAATATGTGAGATATTTTGAGTGTGGTAAACTTGGTCACATGGCACTCTATTGTCTGCAAAATGGATATAGTAGTAGTAAAGAAGAAGAGAAAATTTTTTATTGTAGTATCCTTGGTCACAATGCAGCTTATTGTAATGGATTCAGTAGCAGTGAAGAGAATGAAAATGCTCCTAGTGTCAAATATCTACAAAAAGAGAAAGTTTCAGAAAGAGAAGTCATAGTTGAGATAAAAAAGGAACTTGTTGAGTTGAAAAGGGAGAACTTAGAATTGAAGGTTCAAATTCAAGAGGATGAGAAAACTAAGACAAAGCTTCTACAAAATCTCTTTGACTTGAAAGGTAAAGTTGAAATTGCAAGAAGATTTGAAGAAGGTATGGTTGTGTTGGAAATAAAGCTAGTAAAAGGAGCAAAAAGGAGTAAAAAAGGTATAAAAAAAAAATCAATGGTAAGATTTGGATATTACCCATTTTACCTCCTTGGATGGAATTTGAATGGGCAGGTAAGTTGGACTTGGACGGTAGCTGATTGGGCAGGATTGGATGGCAAGGGCGGCAAGGTGAACCAACTCATTTTCCCTTTCTCTTTTCCTCCCTATTTCTTCTATTTCCCTAACTTCCCTATATTCCCTAAGTTTGTTTATTTTTACGAGTATAAATACCAATGTAACCTATTATTCCTAAGGTTGAATATAATATTTATTTCCTATTTTTTACTCCTAATTTCTCTCAAACCACATCTAGTATCAGAGCCGAAGCTGAGAGGGCACGAGGATTGAGGCGAGGGAAGCCCGAGGATCGAGGAGAGAAGCCTACAACACACAACCCGTAGCAAGATTAATGTGGAGCCTATAGCATGTAGCTCTAGGTGAGAGAAGCTTAAAGCACGTGGATCGAGGTGAAGTCTAGAGTAGGCCAGCATAGCAAGCACGCGAAGATAGGAGTGACACAGGAGAACCAATCATAAAGCGGCACATGGCGAGAGGAGAACAAGACCCACAATGACTGGACGACTCAGAAGCTAACGTACACAGACAACGTGGCAGTGAAGGGAGCAATGTGGTGAGGAACGATTGGCTAATTGGAGGCAAAAGGGGCGATCGTTGATTGCCTAAAGGCAATCATTTCAAAAGGTGCATGCCCAGGGTTATAAACCCTTGCATTGCCTCCATCCTACTGAATGTGGGATTATTATTATTTTTTCTTTGCAATCGATGACAAGAGCTTTTAAATATAAAACCCTCCTCCTCCATACTCAGTCATGGGCATAGCTCGAGTGGCTAAGGCACAGTGCTTATGATCTAGGTGTCACGGGTTCGAATCCTGCTAGGCACTATTTTGCTTTATTTTTTTGAAATCGCCTAGAAAGCATAGTTGAAAAGGATCGCGGATCCTTTGAGTTTTAAATTAAACTTCGTGGCACATTGGTCTAAGGTTTTGTGACTATCAAGAGGTCACAGGTTCGAATGGGCTAGAGATAAATTCTATTTAAATTTTTTTTTATTATTTAAACTTTAGAAATTTAAAATTATTAAATATTAATTTAATAAAAATTAATTTATAATTATTTTAAAACTTAGGTTTTACTGATTATAAAATTATTTTTTATTAAATATAAACATTTAATGTTTTTTAATAAGTTTAAATTTTAAAATTTTGTTGTAAAAGCCTTGAAGGCTTAATATTTTCATCCACAAAGAGATTTTACATTTCACTTTTTTGTGAAATACTCAGAGATTGAAAGAGAAATTGATCTTTCCTAAGAAGAAAGAGTGTGTAATAAGCCTAAGAGGTTTAGTATTTTGTAAAAGGCATTTGATGATCAGACCTAATGGGTGTTATCATGCCTTATGTGCAATTCTAGCAAGAGAAGGTGCATAAAGGTTTTATGAAAAGGTAAGAGGTTATGGACTCAACATTGTGTTTAGTCAACTTCAAAACATAGTAATCGCACATCAAAGGCATCCTGATTCAGGGTACGAAGCAAATTTTGAAGATAATTCATTTAGAAGTCAATTTGAACAATCAAAATCCATCCAAGCTACACCATAAGAATCAGAGTACACACACTACAACATTTCAGTTGAAATACTAGAACCACCATCACCAAAAATCATACCAATAAGTGACGACGAAGAAGAAGTGGCAGATAACTTTGCAAAAAAAGAGATCGCATCCCCACATCAAGAGGAGCAAGCAGTCAATGATAGAGTAGAACAAGTCAGATTTGAATTAAATTTGTAATCTCTTCCTTCTTCCTTCTTCTTCTTTCTTTAATTCAGCAAAGTACTTTTGTAACCATGAAATAAAGAGAGGTTTTAGTATCTATGGCCTCACACAATAGCTTACCTATCCCAAAATTTAACGGTTATGACTATGAGTACTGGTCTATAAATATGAAGACCCTACTCATAGGAAGAGGTTTGTGGGACATCATAGAGGAAGGCTATACATAACCCATAGACTGGACCACACTTAATGCAGCAGACAAGAAAACTCAAAAAGAAGAGAAAAAGAGCAACTCATATGCTCTTTCTCATCTCCAAGCCGAATTGGAGAAAAGCATATTTTCTAGAATTGTTGTTTGTACGATTGCTCAAGATGCATGGAAAGCATTTAGTGATGGATTCCAAGGTAGTAATAAATTGAAGCAAGTAAGGCTTCAAACACTAAAGAGATATTTTGAAAATATTCGAATGAAAGATGATGAAAAATTCTATGATTATTGTGTTAGAGTAAAAGCAATAGTAGATAAAATGGTTACACTAGGTGAAGCAATCAAGCCTAAGATAATTGTAACAACAGTGTTACGAACACTTACACAAAAATGGAACCATATTACCATAATTATAGAAGAATCCAAATATCTTTCCCTTTTAACATTCGATGCATTAATCGGATCGTTAATGTCACATGAAGAGAGGTTTCTTGAAACTCCTTCAACCAGCTATGGAGGCAATGATAAGGCCTTCACTTCCAATAAAAAAAATGGAAGAGGATGGGGAAGAGGTCAAGGCAAATGCAAGCAAAGAGGTAGAGGCAGAAGTAACTATAGAGGAGGCAATCAGCAAAGAGGTGGAAATAAAAATTGAGGAGGAAATCCAAGACAAAGTGGAAATCAAAGGCGAGGAAGTGACAAGTCCAAATCAACTTGTTTCAACTGTGGCAAGCCAGATCACTTCGCTTGTGACTACTGGTCAAAATATTCACAAAGCAGTAGTAGTCAATATGGTAATTATGGAGAAGAAGATGATACCTCTAATATTTTTCTGTCATATGGACAATCAGAATAGAATCTAAATGACACATGGATTCTGGATACTAGTTGTTCAAACCATATGAGTGGCAAAGAACATTTATTTTCTCCTATAGATTCCACTTATAAATCCCAAATCAAATTAGGGGATGATATGACATTGCAAGTAGAGGGTATTGGAGCCATGGAGATTCCAACCAAAGAAGGACTAAAGAAAGTGCATGATATCTATTACACTCCACAGCTCCAACACAATCTACTAAGCGTTGGGAAAATGATGGAGAAAAATTACAAGCTTGTATTTGATGAAGGACAATGTATCATTTTTGATAAAAATAATTGTAATCGTGTCATCACACAGGTCCCCATGACCAAGAACAGGTTATTCCCTCTCAAATTTGATGAGCTAGGAGGAGCTCAAATTGCAAATGTAGTTATAACAAATCCAAGTGTGCTTTGGCACTTGCGATATGGTCACCTTAATTCCACTAGCTTGAAAATTCTAACTTCTTAAGCTATGGTGACAGGACTTCCCAAAATTAATTAACAAAAGGAGGTTTGTGAAGGATGTGCTTTGGTAAAGCACTCAAGGTCAAAGTTTATAAAAGGACAAGCATGGAGAGCCAGCTATCCAATTCAGTTAGTACATTCAAACATTTGTGGACCAATGCAAACATAGAGTCTCAGAAACTATTCTTATTTTCTCACTTTCATAGATGACTTCTCTAGAATGTGCTGGATTTATTTTTTGAAACATAAATATGAATCTTTTTATTGCTTCATAGATTTTAGAAACAATGTAGAGAATCAAAGTGGGAATTATGTAAAATTTCTTAGGACAGATCAAGGAGGTGAATACTCCTCAAAAGTATTCTTGAAATATTGTAAAGCAAGTGGGATCAAAAGGCAATTTACCATTGCCTATACCCCACAACAAAATGGTGTGGCAGAGCAAAAAAATCGCACCATAGTTGAGATGGCAAGATCGATGCTACAGACTAAGCATCTAACTCATATGTATTGGGTAGAGGTTGTAAGAACCAGTGTATATATTCTAAATAGAAGTCCTACTTCTATTTTATATGGTGTCACTCCTTATGAGGCATGGTACGAAAAGAAACCTAATGTAAAGCACTTCAAAGTGTTTGGTTCTTTAGCATATGCACATATTCTTGATGAGAAAAGGAAGAAGCTTGATCCAAAAAGTCAAGCTTGTATATTTTAGGGTATTGTGAGTCTACAAAGGCATATGGACTCTACAATCCCAAGACTCATAAATTTATACTCTCCAGGGATGTAATTTTTGATGAAGGGGAAGAATGGGGTCATCAAAGAATTTTTGTTGATGATGAGTCCCAAGATGTAAATTCTTCACAAATACAGTAGGTACAGCAGGTGTCTCCCAAGAAATGCACACCACCCCCTCCAAGTCCAAGCAAGAGTACTACATCAAGTACATCAACCACCGATCCAAGTCCTTCTCCACGAGAGATCAGTAAATTCTTCATCGATGGACATTGACTCTCCATCAAGATGCAGAAGAACTTTACAACATCATCCTTCCTTTCGGATCTTTGGATCAAAATTTCCAAAGAAGATTCACTAGAAGCCAAGCTAATGAAATGAATTCAGTTCTGCAGCAACTTGATAATTTGCAATTGCATGGGGATGATAACTCCCAAGAATCTAGAGGAGATGTAGTTAATTATGCTTTATTGGCTAGTGCACAGCTAGAACCAGCTAGCTATGAGAAGGCATGTACTCAAAATGTATGGTAATAAGTCATGAAAGAGGAAATAACCTCTATAAAAAATAATGATACATGGGAGCTAGTAAAGCTACCCAAAGGTAAAAAATGTGTTGGATGTAAATGGGTCTACAAGACCAAGTACAATTTTTATGGAAGCATTGAGAGGAATAAGGCGAGACTAGTAGCAAAAGTTTTTACACAAAAATATGGCATTGACTATGAGGAAACTTTTGCTCCTATTGTAAGACAAGAGACAATCAGATCAGTTCTTTCCTTAGCAGCCCATAAAGGATGGAATGGTCAACACATGGATGTAAAGAGTGGTTTTATGAATGGATACTTGACAGAAGATGTTTATGTTCAACAACCTCAAGGTTTCCAAGAACAAGGAAAATAGAACCTTGTTTACAAATTGAAGAAATCACTTTATGGTCTCAAGCAAGCACCAAGAGCTTGGTACTCACGCATTGATGGCTATTTCAGCGAGTATGGATTCATAAGAAGCAAAAGTGAACCAACTATGTACTACCTAAAGTGTTGAGTAGACATTCTCATAGTTTTTTTGTATGTGGATGATATAATATTTATGGGTAGTAATAATAAAATGAATATGGAGTTCAAAAACTCCATGATGAAACAGTTCGAGATGAAAGATCTTGGTTTAATGTGATACTTCCTAGGGATGGAAGTGCATCAATCAAATAAAGGGATCTTCATATGTCAACACAAGTATGCTTGAGACATGATCAAGAAATTTGCCATGGAGCAGTGCAAATCAGTTGCAACTCCTATTGGACATGGGATCCAATTGAGCAAGGACGATGGAGCATCAAATGTTGACATGACCACTTACAAAAGCATGGTTGGGAGTCTGATGTTTCTCACCAACACCAGGATTGATATTCAATATGTTGTTTCTCTAGTTTCAAGGTTTATGACTAGTCCATATGAGTTGCATTTACAAGAAATTAAAAGAATTTTAAGATATGTAAAAGGTACATTGGATTTTGGAATCCATTACCAAAAATATAATTCTGTGAAATTATTTGGCTTCAGTGACAGTGATTGGGACAGCAACATAGATGACAGGAAATCTACATCAAGGAATTGTTTTAGTCTAGGATCAGGACTAATTACATGGAGTTCCAAGAAACAAATTGTTGTAGCATTGTCATCAATTGAGGCTAAGTATATAGCCATCACTCATGCTAGTACTCAGGCATTATGGTTAAGAAAATTTCTTGAAGAGATTGGAGAAATTCAGAGTGGTCCAACTCTACTGTATTGTGATAACATAAGTGTCATTCAGTTGGCATACAATCCAGTCCACCATAGTAGATCAAAGCATTTCAATATGAAGTATCACTTCATTCGAGATATGGTGGAACAACAAATATTTGAGCTTCAATATTGTAACACTTTGGATAATATTGCTGACATCTTCACCAAAGGTATAGCTAAAGCTCAATATATAAAGCTGAGAGACTGTATAGTCAGTCCTCTCAAATTTAAGGAGGAGAATGTTGGAAATAAAGCTACTAAAAGGAGCAAAAAGGAGTAAAAAGGTAAAAAAATTATTTCAACAATAAGCTTTGGATCTTACCCGTTTTACCTCCTTGGACGGTAGCTGACTGGGCAGGTAAGTTTTACTTGGACGATAGCTGACTGGGCAGGTAATTTTGACTTGGATGACAGCTGATTGGGCAGGATTGGATGGTAAGGGCGACAAGGCAAACCAAATCATTTTCCCTTTCTATTTTGCTCCATATTTCTTCTATTTCCCTAACTTCCCTATATTCCCTAAGTTCGTTTATTTTTATGAGTATAAATACCAATGTATCCTATTATTCCTAAGGTTGAATACAATATTAATTTCCTATTTTTTGCTCCTAATTTCTCTCAAACCATAGGTTGAGCAGCTAAAGGTAAAAGAGCTAGAATGTGAAAGACTTGTTGTTGATCTTGAAGAATCAAAAAATGAAAACCCAATATTGAAAACCCAAGTACAATAGGATGAGGAAATAAAGGTAAATTTTCTATAAGATCTCACTAACTTTAAGGTTAATATTTAAGAGGAAAGGAAAATTAAAGAAGGTATGACTGAAAAATTAAAGGTAAAAGAGATTAGAACATGAAGTAGTTTCTCTAAGGATGAAAGTAAAATATGCCAATGATAAGCTACACAAGTTTCAAGAAAAGTTTAAAAAAATTGGATAACATTACCAAAGCACAAAGATCCTCATTTATCAAAATAGGACTAGGCAATGAAGAAGGTCTAGAGGTACAAAAAGGGAAGTCAAGCTCAAAATAAAAGGAAGTCTCAAAGAAAGCATCAAAATAAGTGACTGAAGAAGAACCTAAGACTTACACCCATGTTTTGAGAGGTGATAGAATCAAATATGAAGCAAACAATGCACCATAAAGAGATAGGGATCATCACAGGAAAGGCAAAGAAAGGACTAAGAAACCAGTGGGTTCAAGGCAAGATTTCTTCAAAGGACATTGTTTTGCATGTAATAGGTTTGGTCACAAGGCTATGCATTTCAGGGTTTATGGAAAGAAGTAATATGGTTTTACTAAGAGGAACTTCAAATATGAACATTACTTTCAAAGGTATTTCTACTCTTGTAATCAATTTGATCATAAAGCAATCCACTACAAGGTTTAAGACAAAAATGGGTATGGTTTCACCAGAAGGAACTTCAAGACATTTGCACCTTATAAGAACTATAACGTTAAGTGTTACAAGTGCAATAATGTTGGGCATAAGGCCAAGTGGTGCAGAACAAAGTTTCTAGAGCTTCCAAAGACAAGTAAGAACAAAGACGCTCAAAAGGATCAAAAGGGTATGTTGAGAAAGAAGGTTGACAAAGAAAAAGAGCATTGTATACTGGGAGTAGAGATACTCCCAACCTAAAATTAATCACCTCAATGAGAGGAGGTGAGGAGGGGGCTAAGCTAAGAGTCTTATATTTAGTCCCAAAGGAGTACCTTTGCCATTGATGTCAAAGGGGGAGAGATTTGAGTAAGGGGGAGAGCATTCAGTCAAGGGGAGCAACTTCTTAGGGGGAGCAGTTTGGTATTCAGTTGCACTAAAGGAATATTTTTCAGTAAGGGGTGACATCAATGACAAAGGTGGAGATTGTTGGAAATTTGAGCATATTGAGTTGTCATTGATGTCAAAAGAGCATGGAAGTCAAGGCAAGAATATTCTTTATGAGCTTGATGAATAACAAGGCAAGGATCACTAAAGGTAAATCAAAAGGAATATAATGTTTATTTTAAATATTAAAGGTTTAAAGAGTAGCCCAATGTTGTAAGTGTCTTGGATCAAGGTTTTTAGAAAGAAGATAAAAAAACTTGACCCAAGATACTTACAACATTGGGCTACTTTTTAAAACTTTAATATTTAAAATAAACATTATATTCATTTTGCTTTGCTTTAGTGATCCTTGCCTTGTTATTCATCAAGATCATGGAGAATATTCCTGCCTTGACTTCCATGCTCTTTTGACATCAATGACAACTCAATATGCTCAAATTTCCAACACAAAGTTCACACAAATTATTCCTAGTGATTGGATGTGTATAAGAAGTATTACTCAACAAAAAATAATAAAATCAACCATTAGCTTTCAATATTGATAATGATAGAATATATATTACAATGCATAGGCTAAAGATAGCCACGATAGGGATGAAAGTAATATCCCCTTAAATAAAGCTAACAACTAACAAATGTTGCTAACAATAATATATTTTTTAAATAGAGATATTTAACGAATAACTAACCTAGGATAGAAAACTACCACCTAGGTTAATCTACATATTACCAAATAAGGTAATAGTAATAGTTACTCTAACATAGTAACTCTAACACCCCCCTTATTACATTATTTGGGATAATGTATATAACTCCCCCCTTAATGTGAAGGAGAGAAAATGAAAGATGCTTTTGTGTTGGCTCTGTCTTTGGCTTCAGCTCTAGCTCTGGCTCTAAGGTTACCTTTGGAATAAAACCTCTAGAACTGTCACTAGATCTACTTGTGGAACTACCTCTAGATAATTACCTCTAGATCTACCTGTAGGTCTACCTCTGGATCATTGTCACTGGCTCTACCTTTAGGTCTATCACTGGGTCATTGCCTCTGGAACTACCACTTGGTCTGTCACTAGATCTACCTCTGGGTCTACCATAGGTTTTACCTTTTCTATAGAAGCCATACAATATTTCTTTCATCTTGGTCCATTGTGTGAGATCTATCTATCCACAATCAATATGAACCTTGTTGTCCATTTTCATTTTGTATCAACAATTTATAGAGGAGTGATTTGTACATCCACATGAGTCATAAGGATGTTTTCAACACCTAGCTGCTATATGTCCTTTTCTTCCATAATGACTACAAAAATCCTTTGTAGGAGTTGTAGGAGACATAGGTTTTACAAATATGGTTTTATTGGTACTTGCTTGTCCATCATAGCCAAGGCCTTCATCATTTGGCCTAAAATTTTGCATTATAATAGTTTTAATGCCTTGTCCATGTTTACCTAATATTTCACCATTGAATCCCATTTTGTTCATGAGTTCAAATCCAATGTCTTTGGTGTGTTTTTCAAAATACCCAAGTTTTTCATCTTCATCAATGCTTTTAAAAATATGGTATTTGTCACTATTGATGAGAGTATGGAGCTCATTTTGAGGATTTTTAGTTTTTAAGTCACTGGTGTCACAAGCAAAATCTACTTTTGTGATGAGATCACCTATGCTACAACTAATATATGCCCTTATAGGTAGGAGGTTGCTTGTATCACAACACACATTGGACACCATGGGCTTAGGTCACTTGTGTCACAACAAGGATTGGCCACCATGGGCTTAAGGTCACTTGTGTCACAATAAGGATTGGGATTGGCCACCATGGCCTTAAGGTCACTTGTGTCACAAAACTCATTCACCACCATGGGCTTAAGGTCACTTGTGTCACAACAAGCATTCACCACCATTGGCTAAAGGTCACTTGTGTCACAAAACTTATTCGCCACCATGGTATAAGGGTCACTTGTGTCACAACAAGCATAGACCATTAGGAGAATTACCTTTGATTCCTCACTGATTTCTCTTTTTTTTTTATGTTGGGCAATGCCAAGTGAAACAAATGACATGTATATTGCCCTTACAATGCCAATAGGGATTAGAGCACCATTGTTCTGAAGATCTTCACAAGACTCAAAATATTTGAGAATGGCTTTTACACCACTGTGTAGTGTGAGAAATGTTTCATCCTCATAAAAATCCATTCCTTCCATCCCTATTGGAAAGTAAGGATATTTAACTAATTTTGCAACATCATCAGTTGATTTTGGGGTATTTTTCTTCTTTGATCTGCCTATTTTACAATGGAATTTTACAAGTTTGACTAATGTGTCGGTCTCTGCCAAAAATGCACCCTTACAAGTCTTCCCCCCTTTTTGCAAAATATTATTTGATGGAGTAAAATAATTATCCCCTTATTCTAAATACTATTTTTACAAGGTATGTTTCCCCTTCTACAAAAAATTGTTCTTATGGAAGAAATAACTATCCCCCCTTATTGCAAAATAATTGCTACTATGAAGGTTCCTTATCTCACCAAAATGGTCTCCCTTTTGATATACTACAAAGAGTACGTGAAAGGGAATTCACTCAAATTGATATTTAATGGCACCTGCCTAAAAACCCTTCCAAAGAAGGATGATCAGTTTGAGGAGTTTAAGCCAAACAAGAAGAGTGAATTAGGGTATATGATGGAGTGAATATCAAAATAAAATTGGCTTTCCTTATTTCTCCTCGATGATTTATAGAGAATAAGCTCAAACATCGTTGTTATAGCTATATTATGCGTTAGATACAGTAACCCCAAGGTACAACATCATTACCTATATGTGTGGTCCAGAGGTACCATTTATACCGAATGCTACTGTGCAAATAAATTGCATGAAAGGGTTTTGAATTTTGGGGTCTTATGTGCTTTTGAATTTTAACTTATGATGTAATTGCAAAAAAATAGGAATATTAAGTGCAACATACATTCAAAAGTGCCCATAAATTTGTAACACATGGGTGTCGAATTCGACCAAAAATGCACCTATTTTACAATGCTAATTTTTAAAATGTGTCAAATGCTATCGAGAATGCACCTTATTACAATAATTTTTTGCAAAAAAAATTGATTTTTGTGTTTGCAAAAATTTGATATTCACAATTTCCCCACCTCCCCTTGTGTTACAATTTTGCAAAAAAGAATACAATTTTGTTTGTCCCCCCTTTTGTTTGCAAAATAAACAAGGGTTTGGAATTTTTAGAGATCACCTCTTCAGGTTTGCAAAAAAAAAGAATGTGCAATTCTTTTTTTGTGTTATTTCTCTACTTTTGAGAAAACAAAATGCATAATTTTGTCTTGAAAGTTTGCAAAAATGGGTGTCTCAATATTTGTGTTTGTTTGCAAAAAAGAATTCAATCAATTAATTTAAAAAATAATTCAATATAAGATTAAAAATCAATTATTAAAGTTAAAAAATAATTGATATAAGCTAAAATATGAAATTATTAAGCAAATAATTGAAAAAAATATTGCATAAAACAAAAAAAAAATAGAATTACCTTTGCTTCTTTGTGTTAATTTTTTTTAGCAAAAAGGTTTCTTTTCGAGCGCAGGGATGAATCCCATGACTTGGCACATAGTAGCACCTTAGCGATGGTCAACCAACAATCTTAGCTATCGCTTTGTATGAGAACAAGACATAACAATGTTGTATTTATTCCCTTTGGTGCCAAAGCATCAGAAAAATTATCAAGAGATTAGTACCACATGCATAAGGAAGGGGCATTTCAGAGTATTTAAAAATGCAATATCCCTCATTTATTATTGATTGCCTTTGGGAAATCGGTCATTAGAGATCATTTTGTTGTCATAAACAGTGAACGATACAATGCCACATCATCACTAGTTGGACCAATCAGACGATGACATGTTAGAACCACTGCCCAATCAGTCATGCAATACCACATCTGTAGGAAGTTAAACCAATCATGCAATACCCACATCAGCAAATGCCACATCAGATGCACCTTGATTCGTGTACTACTATGTGTCCACCACATCAATCTTGATTTGTGTCCTACCAGATTTTTGTAACATCAATCTCAATTTGTGTGCTATCATGTCAGTCTACAGGGGTCCACATTAGTAACTCAAGATTCGTGCTCGAGGTGATGATGATCCTTGATTTGCGTGTATCAAGCAATCAGATGCAGGTTATCGATCATATTTCCACTATAGGTTGTCGAGTTTATCTGGTTTTGAGTCATCAATTAGAGTGTCTCTATCTCGATCCAGTAGTCCCCACGTTGAGTCTCGTATCCAGGTTAGTTAGGGTCTAACAAGTCTGCATCCAACAACTTGTCTCTGTCCCGATCCAGTGATCCCCACGTCTAATGGTTTATCACTATCCGATTAGAACTATGTCGGTGACTCCTCGCACCAATCAAGATATACCTTCGAGATTCATGTGGAGTAGCAGGATCCACCTTAGGATCCTTGTAGAGTAGCAGAACAATACCAGGATCCACTTTGGGATTTGTGTAGAGGTCTAGTCGAGATTCAAGGTTCTCGTAGGAATTGTGCCCTACCTCAAAAAATGTGCCCACAAATTTGTAGCTCCTCTTGAATACCAATGATAATAAAATAAACCATTAGCTTTCAATATTGATAATGATAGAATATATATTACAATACGTAGGCTAAACATAGCCACGATAAGGATGAAAGTAATATCCCCTTAAATAAAGCTAACAACTAACAAATGTTTCTAATAATAATATATTCGTGAAATAGAGCTATTTAAAAAATAACTAACCTAGGATATAAAACTACCACATAGGTTAATCTACATATCACCAAATATGGTAATAGTAATAGTTACTCTAACATAGTAACTCTAACACCTAGTCTTGAATTGAGAATAGGAGATAGTGAAAGAGCATTGCGAAGAAGTCCTCCATGATATCTTTTCATATTTTCCTCTTATCACATTATCATCATGTGAAACATCACCCAAGTTATATATATGATCATATTTATCACATAATCCAAAATCAGTACTAATAAATCCATTATCTATATCCTTAATCACCAATCTATTAGGCTAGAATTCTACTTTCTTGTTTGTGAGTAATAGAATAAATAGACAAAATCTTGAGACCAACATTAACATGACGTACCTCATCAAATGATGAAGACCTAATAGTGAAATCTTCACTTCTTGCAACCTATAATGAAGAGTAATCTCCAATCACAACATGTTCCCTTGTATAAATTTTGGTATAGCCTTGAAGAAGGTGGTTGTGCTTTATCATGTGCCTAGTACCCCTTGAATCAACTATCCACCCATATGAGGAAGTGAATTTCCAATATGGAGAATGAACTACAACATGTGTCTATGAAGTTTCTTTATCAAAATTATCCTCACCTTGTGCATAGAAGAGAGCAACATCAACACCCCCTTTCTTGTTGCTTCCTCTAATTTCTTAATCTAAATTCTCTAAAATTTTGCCTTGTGTTCCTTTCTACAAATTCATCAATAGACTTCTTGAAAATCTTATTGAGCTTCCAAGTGACATAGTTGGGACCATTTAATAAGGGCACATGATAATATTTTACTATTTTACAAAAAATCAAAAATATATGTGTAGTTGTGATAAAAAAACAAAACCAATGTAGAGATCTCAAAAAAAAATATTTGATTTGAAAAAAATATGGGCTCAAAAATCTTCCATATGTAAAAGTTATGGCCCCAAAATTTTGGCCCTGAAATCATAAAAATTACCTCCAAAACCTTCAATTTTTGTTTTTAGTATCTGCAACAAATGGAAGGCTACCACATATTGCTATGTGAGTGGCTAAGAGGGTGCATACTATGTGCTAACTATGTAGTGTACCAATGAATTGCATGATGTCATTTGTGTTAAGAACCTCTATTCTCATCAACAATAAATCATTCACCAATATGAAAAAATATCAAATCATTCATCCATAAATAAAATTCATAATAATAATCCACACAATGAGATACAAATGTAGATAATACCCTTGAGGTAAGGCAACACCAAAAATACTCATTACAAAAGTAATCACTCCAAATCTATTCTACATGCCAAGATTGTTACAAGACTACTCAATATTTTTATTTTTTCCACCCTTGGTTTTATATAGACTCTTCTTTTCCTTAACCCTAATAATTCCTATTTATAGTAAAGTAATAGTTTTTTAATTTTTATTTTTTATAATAAATTAATAGTTACATCATTACTAACTCCCACTCATAATAAAAGTAGTGGTTACATCATAATAGGCCCATATGCACTAGGAACTCATATTCTTATCCCTAGGTACCTAACATTCCACCCCCCTTACAAATGATGCATCCTTGAAATATAAGAATAAAATAATATAATTTGGTAATCAATGTTAACAACTAGTACCAATCTTGATCATTCCTCCATTTAAGTGAAATCTTGATTGGTGGTAGTTTGCAATGGTGCCAAGCTACCATTTTCCTGCTTGAGTATCCATAATTGCTTTGTTAGCTTTATTCTTATGTTGCTCCACTCTTATATTTTGAACAATCGGTCTTATTATTTCTTAATACTACTGCACTATTCTAAAATTCATAATCACCATGATTTTTATACCACACACTACCATACTTGATGCCTTTTTGACTTCATGTAGATCCATAATAATTTTGATGCCCTAAGCCATGCCTCCAAGATTATTGCTACTCATGGTGATGTGGGTGGTGATATGTCATAACCTTAGCCCAATTTCCTACTTTCTTTAACTCTGCAACATTTTGCTTCTCTATTTTAAATTCTTCTATATGTATTTCTCTCATGTGCCCATCATTTAGTGTCTCTTTGTGCTCTTCTATGAGAGTTTCCTTAGACTTTATTGTTGCTTCTTTCTTATATTCTACTATTGTCTCGTCTGTAGACTCAACTTTTTATTCCTCTACTAGTTCTTTAATATGTTCCCTTACTATAACTGGTTCTATTACTATAATTGGTCCTTGTTTATCCTTAGATCCTTGCTTCTTAAGCTCAAAAATATCCTACATTGCTATCTTCTTTTTTTGTATCTAAATTCATAAACTTTTGTACATTGATGTTAATAGGACCCAAATAATTCAACCAAAGATAACCAAGAACAATATCCACATCATCGATCTCAATAGAATAAAAATTAGTATGCAAAATATATTTATCCATAAAAATCTTTAAGTCTTCAAAATGTTGAAATATTTCACCTTGAATCTATCCATATTTGATACTCTTTGTTGGAATCTGTAAATTGTTAGCAAAGTCCCTGCCAATGAAGTTATGCTTGTTACTAGGGTTTATGGAGATATTTTTCTTTTGAATGCAACTATGAACATACAAAATAGAATTTTTAGATTCAAAAAAATATTTATGAACCATATTTAACCTATTTATCACCAAAGTTGTGGTTCCATCAACCTGCACATTATCACCCTTATTTTTTCTCTTTATTAATTTATTAAAAAAAATTAACTCTTTTTTTAATTCCTTTTGTTAGGGTTATGCACATTGGGCGAATATTCGGATTTCAAAAATTAGAAATTGGAAAAAATGGGGACCCTAGATGTCGGCTCATTTGCCCAAATTTTTTGGGACAAAAAATTTTTAGGGGTCGGTTCGTCACGCTATTATAATAATTTTATATTTTTTTTTAAAATTCACCGACACTCCCACCTAAATTGAGGACCTTTTGCGTTAAAATTATAAAAAATTTAAATTATCTCGTCAAATTTACCTCTTATACCCATACAACTAAAACATTAGAGTTATGAAAGGTGAGTGTGGAGATAAAATTGGTAAATTGCATTAACAATAAAACTTAGGTTACATAGATTAAATAAACAGTAAATAACCTATTTGAGAGAAAAAAGGGGGAAAGGAGAAATTGGGGGAAAAGAAAGATGACTTGAATTCTCTTGCCGCCCAAATGCTGTCGTCCACTGCCGTCCAGGTAAGGTAAAAGGTAAGTTACCTTTACCCAAGGTAAAATCAAATTTTTAACCTTTTTACTAATGGTAATATTCCAACATTCTCCCCCTTAAAGTTGAGAGGACTGACTATATAGTCTCTCAGCTTTATAAATTGAGCTTTAGCCATGCCTTTGGTGAAGATGTCTGCTAGATTATCCAAAGTGCTACAATATTGAAGCTCAACTGTCTGTTGTTCCACCATATCTCTTATGAAGTGATACTTCATATCAAAATGTTTTGACCTTTTGTGGTGGATCGGATTATATGCCAACTGTATGGCACTTATATTATCACAATTCACTTTGGTTGGACCAATTTGTTTTTCGCCAATCTCTTCAAGGATTTTCCTCAACCGGAGGATCTGAGTACTGGCATGAGTAATGGCTATGTACTCAGCTTCTGTAGATGATAATGCTACAACAGATTGCTTCTTGGAACTCCAAGTTATTAGTCCTGAACCTAGACTAAAACAGTTTCCTCGATGTAGATTTTCTGTCATCTATATTATCGCCCCAATCGCCGTCACTATAACCAAATAACTTCACAGAGTTAGACTTGTGGTAATGGATTCCAAAATCCAATGTACCTTTTACATATCGTAAAATTCGTTTGGTTGCTTGAAGATGCAGCTCGGATGGGCATGCCATAAACCGTGATACAAGAGAAACAACATACATCGTATATCCGGCCTAGTGTTGGTGAGAAACATTAAACTCCCAACCATGCTTCTGAAATTGGTCAAGTCAACTTTTGGTGCTCCATCTTCTTTGCTTAGCTGGATTCCATGTCCAGTTGGTGTTGCAGCTGATTTGCACTGTTGCATAGCAAATTTCTTGATCATGTCATGAGCATATTTCTGTTGACATATGAAGATCCCACTCTTTGATTGATGTACTTCCATTCCTAGAAAGTATCTCATTAATCCGAGATCCTTCATCTCAAATTGATTCATCATGGAGTTTTTGAACTCCATATTCATTTTATTATTACTACCCATGAATATTAGATCATCCACATATAAACAAACTATGAGGATATCTACTCCATTTTTCAGGTAGTATAGTGTTGGTTCACTCTTGCTTTTTGTGAAACCATATTTGCTGAAATAGCCGTCAATTCGTGAGTACCATGCTCGTGGTGCTTGCTTGAGGCCATAAAGTGCTTTTTTCAATTTATAAACAAGGTTCTCTTTTCCTGGTTCTTGGAAACCTTGAGGTTGTTGAACATACACCTCTTCTGTCAGGTATCCATTTAAAAATGCACTTTTCACATCCATGTGTTGAATTTTCCATCCTTTATGGGCTGCCAAGGAAAGAACAGTTCTAATTGTTTCTTGTCGAGCAATTGGAGCAAAGGTTTCCTCATAATCTATTCCATATTTCTGAGTAAAACCTTTAGCTACTAATCTTGCCTTGTGCCTTTCAATGCTTCCATCAGCATTGAATTTGGTCTTATAGACCCATTTACATCCAACACATTTTTTTCCCTTGGGAAGCTTCACAAGCTCCCAAGTATCATTCTTTTTAATTGAGGATATTTCCTCTTCCATGGCATCTTGCCATATATTTTCAAGTGCAAGATTTTTCATAGCTAGATGGTTCTAGTCGTGCAGCATCCAACAAAGCATAATTGACTACATCACCCCTTGGTTCATGAGACTCATCATCCCCTGACATTTGAAGATTTTCAAGTCTTGACAAAATGTCATCCATCTCACTAGCTTGACTCCTAGTGTATCTTTGTTGGAAATTCCTATCCAACATTTGAGAAGATGGATGACTCTGTAGTATGCGCTTTCCTCTATTTGTGTCTTTCCTTTGAGAAACTGAATCAATATCCATCGGACTTGGAGCGCTTACAGATCTCTGAAATCGTTTTGGAGAATTTGGGGGTGCCAACAAAGAAGTCCCTCTTGGACTTGGTGTACCACTTGATGTACTTGATGAAGTTTCCTGATGTGGAATTTGTGGAGGAGGACTTTTTCCACTGCTTTTCTTGGGTTGTACCAATGTGGGAGGTACTAATGTGGAATTGTCCGAATTAGAGTCAAAATCAACAAATTTTTTATGACCCCATTCTCCCCCTTCATCAAAAATTACATCCCTGGAGATAATGATTTTATGTGTCTTGGGATTGTACAATCTATACCCTTTGGTTGAATCACAATACCCTACAAAAACACATGCTTGACTCTTTGGATCAAGCTTCTTTCTCTTCTCTTCAGGAATGTGTGCATAAGCTAAAGAACCAAATACTCGAAAATGTTTGACATTTGGTTTCTTACCGTACCATCCTTCATAAGGAGTGATACCATCTAAACTAGAAGTCGGACTTCTATTTAGAATATATGCACTAGTTCTCACTGCATCTGCCCAATAGCCGTTTGTGAGATGTTTTGCCTGAAGCATTGTTCGTGCCATTTCAACAAGGGTGCGGTTCTTTCTCTCGGCCACACCATTCTGTTGTGGGGTATAGGCAGTGGTGAACTGCCTTTTTATCCCATTTTGCTTACAATAATGAAGAAATTCATTTGAGGAGTACTCTCCTCCTTTATCAGTGCGAAGACATTTGACATAGTAGTCACTTTGCTTTTCTACATTATTTCTGAAGTCTATGAAGCAATCAAATGCTTCATCTTTGTGTTTCAGAAAATAGATCCAACACATTCTAGAATAATCATCTATGAATGTTAGAAAATAAGAATTGTTTCCAAGGCTTTTTGTTTGCATTGGACCACAGATGTCCGAATGTACTAGCTGAAGAGGATAGCTTGCTCTCCACGCTCGGCCTCTTGGAAACTTCGTTCTGGAGTGCTTTCCCAAAGCACATGCTTCGCATACCTTTTTATGTTCTGGAATTTTTGGTAGTCCTGTCACCATAGCTTGTGATGTTAACATTTTCAAGCTAGCGGAATTGAGGTGACCATATCTCAAGTGCCACAATTCACTTGGATTTGTAATAGCAATGTTTGCAAGTTGAGCTCCCCCCGGCTCACCAAATTTTAGAGGGAACAACCTATTCTTTGTCATAGGTACTTCGTGATGACCCGGTTACAATTGTTTTTATCAAAGATTGTACATTTTCTTTCATCAAAAACTAATTTGTAATGCTTCTCCATCATTTGGCCAACACTTAACAAATTGTGTTGTAGCCGTGGAGTATAGTATATGTCATTCACATTTTTAAGGCCTTCTTTTGTGGGAACTTCCATAGCTCCTATGCCTTCAACTTGCAAGGATTTATTATCCCCTAACTTAACATGAGATTTGTAATTTGAATCTAATGTAGCAAAGAGATTTTCTTTGCCACTCATGTGGTTGGAGCAACCAAGTATCTAAAATCCATGTATCATTTAGATTTTGATCCGGCTGTCCATAAGAGAGAAAAAGGTTTGGTGGACCTTCTTCTTCTCCGTAGAATGAGCCATATTGACTGCTTTGATCTTTTGAAGACTTTGACCAACAATCATGAGCGAAGTGTCCTTGTTTCCCACAATTGAAACAAGTTGTTTTAGGTTTATTACTTCCTCGTCCTTGATTTCCACGGCCTGCATTGCCGCTTTGGTTCTGATTGGCTCCTCTGTTTTGATTTCCACCTCTGTTTTGATTTCCTCCTCTGTAGGAGTTGCTTTGGCCTTTGCCTCTTTGTTGTTGTCCTCTGCCTCGGCCTCTTCCTTGTCCTCGTCTTGCAGTTTCATTCGAAGTGAAGGCTTTGTCATCACCTCCATAGCTTGTTGAAGGTGCTCCTTGAAGTCGCTCTTCATGTGATGTTAATGATCCAATCAAACTATCAAATGTAAGAGTAGAAAGGTCTTTGGATTCTTCAATTATGATAGCAATGTGATTCCACTTAGGAAGAAGTGTTCGCAACACTTTCTTCACAATTGTTTCATTTTTTGTGTCTTCACCTAAAGTTTGCATCATATCAACTACTGCTTTGACTCGTACACAGTAGTCTCCGACTCTTTCATTTTCCTTCATTCTGAGATTTTCAAAATCTCTTTTCAAGGTCTGAAGCCTGACTTGCTTTACTTTATCACTTCCTTGGAATCCTTCTTTCAAGGCATTCCATGCATCTGTAGAAGTTAAGTAAGATGCAATTCTAGGAAAGATACTTGGATCTAATGCTGATTGAAGATGGTATAAGGCAAAAGAATTATTTTTCTGTGCATCTTTGTAGATCTTCTTATCATTTGCACTTAAAGTAGTCCAATCTGTTGGAGCAATGTATCCGTCTTCAATAATATCCCATAGTCCTTTTTCGATGAGTAATGTCCTCATTTTGATGGACCAGTACTCATAATTATCCCCACTGAATTCGGGAATTGGTAGATTATTATGTGATCCCATTATTATCTACTAAAACAAGAAACCTCTCTTTTATAGTCTTATTGCAAAAAAGACTTTACAAACTATCAAGCCTTGCTTGATTTACAATCATAAACAACTCATTCTTGTTGTTCAACAATTACAAAATTGTCAGCGACTTGTTCATCATCGTCACTGATCAATATTATTTCAGGAGAAGGAGGTTGTAGGATTTCAACTGAATTACTATAATGAGTATATTCGGATCCTTGTGAAGCAATTGCCACTGTGTCGGATTGTTCAAACCTGCTGCCAAAGGAGTTATCTTCTAAATCTGCTTCGTATCCTTGATCAGGATTTCTCTGGTGTGCAATAACCGCATTTTGCAACTGTGAAAAACTGTATTAAGTCCTAGTGTTTTCACGTGCCTATCAAAGTTTTCAGCGTTTGTTCTCAGTAATAACTTGCAGAGGGCATGATAACATCCTTCCGATCTTATCATTTAAGAAAATTTCCCAGAAATTTTCTTTTACAAAGATTTCCTCTTAGGAAATAATAATAAAAAAATTTTAACTTTCAAAGTTTTTTTTTTTAAAAAACTTTACAATTATTTCCTCTTAGGAAATTTCTATTATCAACTTTGAAAAAAAAAAATTAACTTGTACAGATATTTCCTCTTAGGAAATTACAAAAAAAAAAATTAAAATTTAAACTATTTCCTTATAGTTTTTTTTTTTTTTATTTTTTAAGAAACTATTGACCCCGCCGAGGATCGATCCTGCGACCTCGCGGGCGTCAGGGCAGAGGGTAGCCGCTGTGCTACCGGGCAGATCCGGGAGCTAAGCGAGCTCCCTGCCCTATAGCTTCCGCGTCGAGCGCGAAGCTAATATTGGCTTCGCGCTTCGGCGCGAAGCTTTGGTATTACTTGGGACTTTAGTCCCACATCGCCCGTGAGGCGATGTATTAGCTCTTTAAAAAGAGCAAAGCACTTATAGTGCTTTGACTGCCTGCGGGCAGTCACTAACAACGCAGATTCCTTTTGCCTCCGATGCGTGGATCGCCACGTCGCCACACCTCGGCCGCGCGCCAGTCACACGTCGCCACGCCACGCGTCACGCCACGTCAATCCCATGCCTCAGGCCATGCATGCTGCAGGTCGCCACGTCACCAGCGCCTCGGGCTGTGCCACGTCCACCATGCCATGTCACACCTCGCTCGTGCAGTCGCCACGTCAGCTGCCTCGAGAATCATGCCGATCTACTGCTCCTGCGGGCCGCCTCGTCCAGCTCCACCAGCGCTTCAGGAATCATGTCGGTCTGCTCCCTAGGCCGCCTCGGGATCCGTGCCGCCTCGGCTCCTACGGGCTGCCTCGAGATCCGTGCCGTCGCCTCGAACTACGGGCCCCACCGCCTCGGGAATCACGCCGCTCTGATACCAAATGTGAAAGGTGAGTGTGGAGAAAAAATTGGTAAATTGCATTAACAATAAAACTTAGGTTACATAGATTAAATAAACAGTAAATAACCTATTTGAGAGAAAAAGGGGGGAAAGGAGAAATTGGGGGAAAAGAAAGATGACTTGAATTCTCTTGCCGCCCAAATGCTGTCGTCCACTGTCGTCCAAGTAAGGTAAAAGGTAAGTTACCTTTACCCAAGGTAAAATCAAATTTTTAACCTTTTTACTAATGGTAATATTCCAACAAGAGTGTGGTCCACATACACTAGATTGGGCACCATTCAGACCAATTTTTGCACCCAACATGCATTCGGACCACTTTCAGGTGAGCTGGAGCGATCGGGTATAAAAATTGGTCCGAACAAGGTAGAGCAGGCCAAATGTAGAAATTGGTCCAAGTGAGGTGGAGCAGGACTGGTGTAGAATTTTTTCCACACAAGCTGGAGCAAACCAAGTGTAGAAATTGGTCTGGATGAGGTGGAGCAGGACGGGTGCATAAATTGTTCCAAGTGAGGTGGAGCGGGTTGGGTGCAAAATTTGGTCCAAAAAAGGTGGGGTGGATTGGATGCATAAATTGGTCCGAACGATGTGGGGCATACTAGGTGCAAAAATTGATCTAGGCAAGGTGGGATGAGGTAGGTGTAGAAATTGGTCCAGGAAAGGAGGGGTAGGTCGGGTGTAGAATCTGGTCCAGGTGAGGTGGGATGAGTTGGATGTAGAATCCGGTTCGGGCGAGGTGGGGCAAATCGGGTGCAGAATTTGGTCCCACTGAGGTGTGGCAGGTTGGGTGCAAAATTTGGATGACTCCTTTGTTTTTTTTAGTCCTCATCACAACCATAACCAAAATTTTAAAAAACCAAGATGACTTGATGTTTTCCAATCCATCAAAAACTCCACAGTTAGGCATGCTCGACTAGAGTAGTACTTGGATGGTTGACGTCCTAGGAAGTCTTGGTTTTGCACTCTCTAAATTAAATTTTTTCCTAGGTTATAACCTAAGTTCATCTGAACCCTGTTTTGCACTCAATTCGCCTTCTGACTCTTTTTTGCACCTGGTTCACATCTGGGCTCTTTTTTGCACCCAGTTTATGGTTGGGCCCTATTTTGCACCCAGTTTGATCAAACTATCAAATTCACCATTGTTTTATAATTTTTGGTGAAAAAATAAGGTAATTCACTATGTCCTCGTACATGAAGTTGGTAAAGATTCGCCAAGGTTTCGAAATGGATTCACCAAGGTTTTGAAATGGATTCGCCATTTTTTACAAGTACATTTTGGGTCTGATCCCTTATGCATAACCATGTCTTTTGTTCATCTTGGTGCCTAACTATATTTTCATTCTTTTTAATTTCCCATTTTCTTAAAAATACAATTTCAAATTCTTCTTGTGTGAATGTAAATTTATGGGGACAAAATAAGTTCACAAACCAAGAAAAAGCTTCCCCTTGTAAAACATCAAAAAGTGTACATTTTCATACCAACTCAAAAAAATTTAAAGAAAAAAATTCACTTCATCAACCATTTTGTAGTGTCATTATCATCCTTTCTAGTGAATAATGACAACTCCATCACCTCAACCTAAATAATTATTTTCTAAAACAATTAGGGTTTTATAAAACTAGGATTTCTCAAAAATTAAAAAAAAAAATCAAATCTCATCTATTCCTTTTTATAAACAATTAGATCTACAAATTTTCTTCAAAATAAAATAAATTGCAACTTATTTGCTTACCTTGACTGACATATATATTCAAATTTTATTTTTTTTGAAAAAATGTGATTTGAAAAATCATCACTACCCTTATTCTAGATGATTGACTTCACTAAATCATATCTCCCTCAATACTGCTTGAATTCCTCCATATGACTACTTATTTTAAAGCTCTTCAAATTTTGAACCAAATGGAATAGGAATTGTTTGAATCAAATTGTCAGATTAGGAGATGACTTTTTTTTTATTTTTGATGAATTTTCACATAGCCAAAAGAGCATTAATATCCCACATTCAAATAACCACATATCCTTCAATACTAATTAGAATTTAATATATGACCAATTTTTTTTGTAGTACTTGAAATGATCTACATGATGGTGCAAGAATATTTTGAATATAATTGTTGGAAAAAAAAAAAAACTCTTGCAAGTTGAGACATTCTCTAAAAAAATTGCTCTAATACATAATCCTCACTTTTCTAGAATAGTTTCTTTGATTTCCCTTGTTAAAAATCTCTATCCTCATTAACAATAAATTATTCACAAATATGCAAAAATATTAAACCAATTATCCACAATAATAACCCACATAATGAGACATATATATATATATATATATATATATATATATATATATATATATATATATATATATATATATATATTATATTTTTAAACCCTTGAGGTAAGGCAACACCAAAAGCACTCATTAAGGGAGGAATCACTCTAAATCCACTCTACAAACCAAGACTGTTACAAAAGGATACTCAATATTTTCTTTTTCACCCCTGCCTTTATAGACTTTTATTTTCTCTAACCCTAATAATTCCTACTTATAATAAAGTAACGATTACATCATTACTAACTCCTATTTATAATAAAGTAGTGGTTACATCATAACAAGCTCGTATGCACTAGACCCCCATATTCTTATTCCTATGTACCTAATAAATTGTCATAATCTAATTTGCGACCTTTTGTATAAACCATGTTGTGCCACTTACTGCTATTTTATTTGCTTCAATATTTATGCATTGCCAAGTCTATTGTTGACTATGTGAGCTACTTGTTAGGTTTAATGAGATGGCAAAATGTGATTGGTCAACCCTATTTTTATAGGTGCTAAGTGGCATATGGATTGTCATGTTGAATTTAATATGGGTTGTCATGTCATCCTAATTAGAGCTCACCACATGTTGCCTCGGCATATGTGTCACATTAGTACCCTTAAAAGCTATAACATGTCACCTTGCATCATCTATCTAGATTGCCACCTCAGCTACCACATGTTGCCTTAGAATTTATGCATCTCTTGCCATGTTACTTGGTCAAACTACCATGTTTTGCCTTGGGATGTGTGCACCTAATACCACCTCAACTATATTAACTATCATGTGTTACCTTGGGATGCATGCACTTGTCAACTCAATTGTACAAACTATCACATGTTATCTCAATATTTGTGTATCTAGTGTCACCTTAGTTATATAAGCTACCACCTGTCACCATGGGATGTATCTACCAACTTGGCTATACAAACCATCATGTGTTTCCTTAGGATTTGTGTCATCTTAACTATACAAATTGCTATGTGGCATCTATACGTCCTTGCCACATTATCAATATAGAGGAATAGGATGCCACATCATCGACCACATCATTTGGGGTGCCACATCATCATCTATGTTTACATCATCAAGGGCAAGAGCCTATGGTTGATTGACATCAACACAAAAAATATGGGGAGGTTCAAACTTAGGACCTCCCTCAAGCGACGTCTAACACAAAGTGTCCTAGTCGTCCTCCCAAGCACATGGTTTGGAAGGCAAAAAAAAAAAGTAAATTTATTATGCAAATATTGCTTAACTAACCCCCTTTCCCACATGCATGATGTAGCCACACATCAACATGATGCAAGCGCATCTAGTGGCATCTTTTCCCACTTAGAGTAAGTAATATTTTGCAATATATTCCCTATTTCAAATTTAAAAATTCAAATTTTGGAGGGAAATAGATAAAATTTTCTAATGCAAATTTGGAGTACCTAGAGATCAAACATAAAAAAAAAAAAGTATTGAACTGTGACCTCCCTGAATTTTTTTAAATAATTCCAAAATGCTAATGATTTGTTCATATCTGCTATGATCTTCTCTATGTGACCATTTTGTCAAACAACGATTTAGACCCTCCTCTTATGCCTATGTAGCAAAAAACTTACTGGACCATTTTTGCAACTTTGTCAAGTGGCTTAGAGGTCTTTTCTAAGTATAATCTATCCATGACTTGTCTAGCAACAAGGGTCTATTTAAAAAAATTTAGCCTCTTCTTTTCATCTTGCATGACGACCAAGTAGTCTATGCTCTCATAAATATTGTTATTGATCATCAAAATCTAGAAGAGAAAATAAAATAGATTTTTTTGAAAAATTACAAAAGACAAATGAGGTTTTCAAAAAACCTCAAAAAACTCAATTCTAAAACTAGGGCATCCATCTAGTTAGAAAAATTAATAAAACAAGATTGAGTGTCCATTAAAGGAAAATATAAACCTATTGATGAATATTTCTCTTGGAACAAATTTGCTATTTCCAATGAGGTCCTCGCAATTTAAATCCATTAGGGTTTTCTATTAGAATCTCTTTTTCAAATTACATCATCAACTTCAAAAAATCTTCCCCACAAGCCCCTATGAAAATTAAATCATCCTTAAGAAAATATAGAAGAGAAATCTACTGTAGATAGAAGTAAATGAAAAATGAAGATTCATACCTACTTTGATATCATGTCATATTTCATAATAGTTTTTAAAAAATGAATGGAATCAAACGTTACCCAGTAATGCTTTATCAAAAAAAATCCATGACATATGAAACACAAGATATGGTCAAGTATTCATAGACACCAAAAGGTCTTCACTTATAGAGAATCAAAATTACACTTCAAATGATAATAAAATAATCAATGAGGAGGGTTATTTATGCTAAGGTACATGATGCCTTTAGGTCAAGGTTATAAGATCAACCCTCATAAATAAAATAATAAAAATGACAAAAATACCTTTTTCAAGGTTTACCTGGACTCAAAGAGTAGACATAACAAACAAAATTGGTCATAACCTCAAAATAAGCTTAATTGTTACATATTCTAACACTAAGATCAAAGAAGCTTAACCCTTACATTTTCTAATACTAATACTATAAAGCGGTTTGTAAGATTTTTAAATATCTAGTTACATTGAAAATCAAGAATTTTTTTTTCGAGTTACATACGAGAGTTGGTCACAACCACACTATTTTTAGTAACTGACAAGCACAAGGTTCAAACCACAAGGACTGCTTCCACCAAATCTATTATGCTTTTTTATTGTTGATCCAACATGAAGGGACCTCCGATCGCTTAGGATTCATACCATCATTGACGGTATGACACGCACTTAGAGGATTCATATCAAACTACTACCTTTGCAAACAGGCTGCCCACGAGGTTTGAACCTGGATGTCTTCTTGGTAAGTGTTTAGCCATTCAAACACTTACCAATCCACCTAACCCTCGGGGACTAAATCAAGAATGTTTAAATGCATGTCTTAGACTACATATTACAATTACATGAATTAACCACTTTGCAACATTTTTTTGTTACTTAAATTTATTTTTATTAATTATTATAAACAAATAATTAATATAAAATTTTGATTTACTATATATAGTGTTGTGTATGGATATATTATTTCCCCGCTTTATTATTATTTTATTAGAATTTGGTTAGTGTGAGAAACCCCTACGACTGACACTCAAGGTTGGCATCCCCATCCCACCATGAACTCTCATACGGGGACAACTAAGCTTATCAATAGGGGCTAAACACATAGCCATATAGACACCCACCCCCTCGCACACTTGTCCACCCCACCATGAACTCTCATAAAAAAGAGAGTTGAGCTTATCAATGGAGGCCAAACACACGACCATACACACACTCACCCCCTCACACACTCACCCACGCCTTGTATCTCTCAAATAAGAGCAAAGCCTAAACAATTGTGTTGTCTCCCCAAGAATTTTTCTTCTACTTTATTATTAATCAATGACATTTTAATTTTTAAGGTTGAAATAAAAATATATTTATTTGTTTAAAAAATATAAAATTATATTAAGTATTTCAACTTCATCATACACTTTTTTTTTTTTTTGCTAGTGTGAGAAACCCCTACGACCAACGACAAGGTTGGGCAGGCTCCCCCAACCATGACCCCTATTAAAACCAAGAGTTATTCTTATCAATAGGGAAATTAACACACAACCACCACACACCCACCCCCTCACACACTGGCCCATGTCGTGGTTTGAACCTTGGACCTCTCGTTGCGTTGTTCCCCTGGGACACTTCATAATACACTTTGATCCATGTATCGGGGAAACAATGCAATGGTTTAGGCTTTAGCTCTTCTTTGATAGGTTCAAGGTTCAAACCGCGGTGTGGACATGGGTAAGTGTGTGATTGGGTGAATGTTTAGCCTCTATTGATAAGCTTAGCTCTCGATCTTATGAGAAATCAAGATTAGGATAAGAATATCCAACCCTAAGCACGGTATTAGGAGTTTCTCAAACTACCCTAACAAAAAATAAAAAATATATACTTTGATCCATAACAATCTTAAATAAATAAAACATAGACAATTTGTAAAAGTAACTACTTATGTTTATCTATGAGAATACTCTTATTCAAGACATACATTATTTTTATTAGAAAACATATATTAATTTTCAACATAATTAAAATTAAATTTATAATTTTCAAGGTATTATCTAAAAATATATTATCGAGGGCTTTGGCTCTTCTTTGGGCGGTTTAAAGTTCAATTCGTGATGTGTTTTTTGAACGGTCCAAAGTTCAATCCGTGTGTTAAATTCCTTATTGATAAACTCAACTCTCTCTTTTTAAAAAATCATAGTAGGATAAGGATTTCTTTTTTATATATATACCCTAACAAAAAAACATACACTTCAATCCATAACAATCTTAAATAATAAAACCTAAGTAATTTGTAAAAGTAATGAATCATGTTTATCTATAACAGACAAGTATTATCTATGCCAATTCCACGTGGAAAATGAGAAAACTCATATTGAACACATGCAATATTTATATATTTATTGATTGAGTTTACATAGTGGAATCGGTAGCAGCCACAATGATTTGGGTGCGTTGTTCATATTTTATGGTCATCACAGTATTTTGTGATGTTCGGTAGCAGCCACAATGATTTGGGTGCGTTGTTCATATTTTATGGTCATCACAGTATTTTGTGATGTTCGTTTTGGAAGCAGCCACAATATTTTGGGTTGTTTTAAAGTTCAATTCGTGGTGTGTTTTTTGAACGGTCCAAAGTTCAATACGTGGTGTAATCCGTGTGTAATTCCTTATTGATAAACTCAACTCTCCCTTTTTAAAAAATCATAGTAGGGTAAGGATTTCTTTTTTATATATATACCCTAACAAAAAAAACATACACTTCGATCCATAACAATCTTAAATAATAAAACCTAAGCAACTTGTAAAAGTAATGAATCATGTTTATCTATAACAGACTAGTATTTTCTATGCCAATTCCATGTGGAAAATGAGAAAACTGATATTGAACACATGTAATATTTATATATTTATTGATTGAGTTTACATAGTGGAATCGGTAGTCACCACAATGATTTGGGTGCGTTTTTCATTTTTTATGGTCATCATAGTATTTTGTGATGTTCGTTTTGAAAGCAGTCACAATATTTTGGGTTGTTCGCTTCGGAAGTTGCCACACAATACTCGTGCAGTCCACCCCTATAACCACTATGTTGTAATCATATTAAACCTTTTAAGCAGTTGAAAGCAAGAAAGGCATCAAGAAAGTGACAAGCGTTTGTTCTAACGAGGCTTGAAATTTGAACCTTGTACCTCTGTCACCCTTATGGGGTTTGGAAGAACCAATTGGTCTACACATCGCACCTTAAAAAAACATATATTAATTTTTAACATAATTAAAATTAAGTTTATAATTTTCAAGGTATCATCTAAAAATATATTATAGGCTTTGGTTTTTTTTGGACTGTTCAAAGTTCAATCTGTGGCATGTGTCTGCGTGGAATTGTGTTTTAAATTTCCTAATTTTTTTTTTTTTTGGTGGTGGCCACAAGGGGTAAACAAACTGTGACCACGAGGGGACCATTAAATTTCCTATTGATAAACTCAGCTCTCCTATATAAACGTCATGGTGGGATAAAAATTTCTTTTATATTTATATATATTTTAATTTTTGTATATAATATTTTTTAAGTGTAGCAACCATGTGACCTTCTTGAATTAATTACTAATTAAAAATCAATAATCTTTAAAAATAATAACTGATTACTAAACTCATTAAATATAAATGATGTTATAAATATTGAAGAAAAACTTTTATTAAATGTAATATTTAATATATTTATTAATATACAACTAAAAATAAATAAATTTTATTTTTATTTATTATAGAGTATATTTTTTATTATTAAAAATTTCATTGGTTGATTTAAATCTACCTTGGTCTATATAAACTCATAAAAAAATTATTACAGGTAAATATTAAAGTTTTTTTTTTAAGGTTTAAGATTAACGTGAGAAACTTTACAACCACATAGGCGGCAATTTAAACCTTGGACCTCTCAAAGAAGATCCAAAACCCAAACTGTTGCTCTCTTCCAAGGAGTAAATTTACTAAATTATTATACCAATAATTTTTTTTTAAAATATATATAAATTATCTATTATTTTTTATTATTAGAAAATACGATTAAACTATTCATTTATATTACATCATCACCATATATTAATATTATAAAAAATTATTTATTTAAACACATATTCTTTTGAAACTTCATAGTCCTCTATTAAACTAATACCATTAAATATTAATAATATACCTGGAACAGCCGCCTTTAGCTGACACAATTGTACATACTGTTACTTTTATCTAGCAATCAAACACACACATACTTTCGCATCACAATTGTACATAAAATTCTAATAATTTATAGTATAAAGATTATTATGAGGAAACATAATCCCATACATAACTGTGAAGCACTTGTAAGCTGAAATTATTTCATTTGTATTTGGTGCAGTAAAGTCACAATCCTGCATTCTGCTTATTCTATTTGTACCAAATAAGTTAAGGCTATGTACCTGCATTTTTAACTCATTCATTTGATTAAAGAATTTCATCAGTGCCATGAGTATCATGAGTACCACGGGCTTTGTCCCTTTTATGGATTTATTGAAACCAAACTCTAGTGCATTATCTTGACTTCTATATGCTGACTTGGCATGTCCAACCTGTCTTCCAACTGTTTCACTTTCACCCATTCCATCTTCATTTACTTGCACATGGGCATCTGAAAACATCTCACATCAGATTATGTTGGATGAACCAAAGACACAATGGGCCTCAAAACCTACTGGAATTTATTCCAATGATAAGATTTTGTGTGGATGGCTATTGCATTTGTTTATGAGGAAAATGGCTGAAAACAGCTCACATCATATAATGGTGGGGGAACCAAATACACAATGGGCTTCAAAGCCTACTGGGATTTATTACACAGATAAGATTCTGTGTGGATGGGTATTGCATTTGTTTATGAGGAAAATGGCTGATGGATAAGATAGAGACAAGGACTAATTTGACTAGACTGTGTGGTAGGATAAGGATACCCAGATTCTTTCTTAATCTGCATGTGCCCATTGTACACAATGGACCTCCCCATAAAAGTAATTCATATTTTAATTCATAGGTGGAGGGAAGATGTGGGGACAGAGGGTGCTCTGAGATTATTCTAACTGATGGATTAGACAGATAAGGACCAATTTGACTAGACTGTGTGGTAGGTTAAGAGTACCCATATCCTACCAGATTCTTTCCTAATCTGCATGTGCCCATCTGACACAGTGGACCTTTCTCCTAAAAGTAATTCATATGTGGAGGGAAGATGTGGGACAGAGGGTGCTTGCGATTTGTATTATTATTATTATTATTTTTCTTCTCACACAAAATAGGTAGATGCACATTTTCCATGTGGGGAAGTGGTAGATGGAGCTTCTCTTCCTCTGCTTTGCAGAGGATTTTGTTCTATAAGAACTGAAGAGAATTAGACGGGCGAAGGGGTCCCTAGAGAGATTGTGAAGAATTGGGAAGATATAGAGAATTGCATGGCAGCCAGTTTGCAGATGAGAGGAAGATCCCTTCTCAAGGCTGGTGTGGCTATCAGGCGTTTCATTCCTGGTTCAAGGTAGAAAGGCCGTTATTATCTTCTGTTGTTATTGAAAGCCATAGATGTAGTACATTCTAAGGTACCCATTACATTATATTAGACTGCAATCTCTATTCTCTTTCTGTGGGAGAGCTAGACTTTTTTTTTTTTTTTGGATAATAAGAGATTGTGCTCCGATCTTCCATTCTTGACAAATTACATTTTTGTTCTTTAGAATTTGAGAGTTTACAAATAAATACATTTCTCATCTTAATTGAGATGCAATAGCTAGAAACCTGCATCATTTTACATAGCTAGAAACCAACATCATTTTACATAAAATGTTTGAATTTTTTATTTTATTTTTCTGAATAATGTCAAAACTTCTTAGAGTAATATTTACAAAACATATAAGCTTTAGGAAATTTGGATTGCTAGTTTCCTTTGAAACACAAGTGGAAAACATTAAAGTAAATCTTAATCAATAATTGATTCAGGCAATCAAAATTTCTTAACTTCACCATCTTCAATCAAAACCCCTCTATTGGCTAGTTTATCCGCACATTTGTTTCCTTCCCTTAATATATGTGTAAACCTGATTTCTTCAAACTCTTTAACAAGATCTTGAATTTCCACAATTATCTTTTGTATGTTTCATGAAGCTTTTGCTTTCTTTGTAATTGCATTTATTAATCCATATTCTATTCCAATTCATTTGTTTACATATTTTTAACCCTTCTAAAACCACTCAAACTTCAGTTTTATTATTTGTCTTAAATCTACCATTAAAAATATAATGAAACAGAATAGTTGTATTTTCTATTATTCAGTATCTGTGGACGGTGGATAAAGAATTGTAAATTGACAATGATACCGGACTTACCCAGAGATTTATAATTAACGACTTGTCTTTTGTTTACGTATTATGTCCACACATCTCACATTTTTTAAAGTATGTTCCAGTGATACTAGTTATTTTGCAAAAATAAAATAAGAGTAAACATGGCCATGTTGTCATTTGAGAGGCATGCGACCTTTTTATGAATGAGATGTCTTTTGCAGGATTTGTATACATTCATCTGTATACGAGAAAAATGAAGATGAAGGTGTCCATCTGACCAGGGTTCCAGAGCATGTAACAGAAGTTAAGACTGAGAAGTGGTGGGCACCTCACCCTAAGACAGGTGTGTTTGGTCCTGCAGAGGAACACAGCTGGGCAGGGGGTGATGATCACCATTCCCATGAGAAGAGTGGTGAATCAGTTCTTGAGAAACAAGCCTGGTATAGAACCTTGGAAGATGTTCAGAAGCAACCCTCCAATTGACCACTGAATGTGGGCTTCAAAAGTAGATAAACTACCTATGCATGAGAATAAGCTGCCTAGCAGCTAGACTGGTTTCAGTAAATTTACAACCTCAAGCATAACTTCTCCATGTTGTAAATGGTATCAGCTCTGTATCATCTTTAACTTGTTTGCTATCAACTATATTGTCAGGAACTAATGAGTCTATACATGATATTTTGTAAAACTCTCATGGATGTTTTTGTATGTCACCCTTATGAAGTTTCTGATTGGTGAGACTATACTGTCATATTGATGTCCTTTAATGATTTTTATTTTTAAATTACTTAAATAAGATTAACAGACTTATTTATTTTACATCATTGGTGTTACAATAATTTAACAATTATATATATAATTTAATAAAACCGAATCTAATTTTTTTTTAAATATTATAAAATATAACCCATTAAACAAATACTATTTGAAGTCCCTTAATGAATTTAAATGCTGCATTGTCTGCAAAAATATCCTAAAATTTCAATTTTATTATTTATTTTAGCATTTAAATAACCATACATACATGCATTTTCCTCGAGAGAAAGATTGTTTTCTTATTATTATTTTTTAAATATTGTTTTTTTTTTTAATTATATATATATATATATTTTTTTTAATTTACATGGTGGAATCGGTAGCCGCCACGAATCCGGGTAGGCTGTCCATCTTTTATGGCTGCCACAGTATTATGTGTTGTCCGCCCTAGAAGCTGCCACACAGATCTTCGCGCAGTCCACCCCTATAACCACCATGCCACAATCATTTTAAACCTTTTACGCCGCTGAAAGCACCAGAAAAGGGACAAGCATTCAGTCCGGCGAGGCCCGAGATTTGAACCTTGGACCTCCGCCCCCCTTATGGGGTTTGAATGAACCAATTGGTCTACACCTCGGACCTTTTTTTTAATTATATTAAAACAAAATTATTTACAAGTTGGGATGATATTTTTCCTAACTTTAACTAATAAGAGCATTTATTTCCTCCTTTTAACTTTTTAACAATTTTTTATAATTCTAAAACCCAAGATCTTAAGAACCAACCACTTTTGATTACAACACTAAAAGGAGATCTACATTGAATCCAAATCTTCTAAACCATATATTTGCAATGGTTGTCCAAATTAGCCAAATACTAGATTTGCTCACCAACCTACTTAATCCTCTCATCCTCAATAGCCATGCCATTGTGCCACTGAAACCCTATCTCCTTCTCGGTACCCATCTCAGCCAAGAAGTTTGTCACTTTATTCTGGACTCTACCCATAAAAATCAGAATCACATCTTCCAATTCCCACCACACTTCCTTAATTTGGGTGACAAGAATCCTCAACCTCCATGTCTCCAAAGAAAGGTTCCTCATGCAATCCAGAGCTCCTACCAAGATTTGAGAATAAAATTCTATGATTATCCTCCTATACCTTGTCACACCACCCACATAGAATCAAATTTGATAGTTAAGGCTTTTGCTTCATTGTTCATGACCCTACCCAGGCCCTGCAGTTCCCAATAGAGCATTGTCCCAACATGAATCATGAATTCTAGCTTTACTCGGATTACCTTTTGCAGCTTCATCAATATTCATTTTAATCCAACCTTCTAGGGGTGTTTTTCAACTAGCTCTAGCATGTCCCTCTTGCACTTCGACTTCATTCTCCATTGTCTTTATATTAGCCTGAGTTCCCTCTTTAGCACACATTACCACAATTTTCATAACTTTACTCCAAATGACCTGTTAGATGCCATCCAAGGATTAAAAGGTTTCTCTAAAATTTTTGTCATTTCTCTCCAATCATACTTGCCACCAAATAATCTTTAATCCAAGCTTCCACCCGATACAAAGAGCTTCAAATTTAAATATACCTCTCTTCCATCTTTCCCAAATATTAATCTAGTTCAAATCACCATTGAATCAGATTTTATAAGCTAAATATCATCACTCCCAATTCTAGCATGTCAACGAACATTCAAACATTAAGTGGTTAGATATTTCCTCACTTTTGTAGCATACAAAACATTGGGATGGACCAACAATTCTCCTACGTCTTATATTATCAAAAGTAAAAATTCTATTGTGCATGAACTGTTAGACAAAGAATTTTACTTTCGACCAACCCTTGGACCGCTAAATCTTTCTCTAATCCTCAACCTGATATGCATTAGGATGAGGTTTGGAAGGATCTTATCATATCCATCCTTCACTATGTAGATTCCAAGGATCCCATAGACCCAAACTAATTCATCCTCCTCATCTCTACTTTTGAGAAATCTTTCTACCAAGACTTTAGTCATGGTGGGTGTCAATTTTGAAGGGATTGGAATTGGCCACTTGTCCAACTTATTAAACTGCTTAAACCTATAATCCCCCAATTGGTTGGTGTTGAAATAATTTTTCAACCTTGATACAACCCCTAATTTCCATGGTTGTTTTTACTTGTTGTAGTTCTAGGAATTCAACAATCATAGGAGGGTATTGAACCCATGAATCTTGTTGGAAGTATTACATTATGATCCCCTTGTAAATATTAGTTTGGTAATGTTGGCGATCAAATCGACCTAGATCCAGGTTTTCTAAGTCAGCAGTGTCCTAGACTCGATGCCAAGCATTGAATGTTCAAAGGAAATGAATGCCCTCCGTGACAATCTCCAGTAGGGCTAGTTTCAAAAATTAAATGGGGGTTTTGAGATAAGGGTTAGAAAGATACTGAAAGAGATGGAAATTACTGAAAGGAATGGGGAAAGGTTAAAAGTCTAAAATACGAGGTGATGGACAAGAAGCACGATACACAACCTAGAACTTGAACCAATAGAAATCAAAACAATATACTTTTAATAGAAACCAACATTAAATCTTATAAACCGCATAAACTCTAGGGGTACTCCAGGGATTAATCCTTTACTGACAACTAAATCCAGAAAATAGAATTCAAGTTGTATGATAAAGAGACTAATTTAACAAAAATAACATGATAGAAGTCATACACAGAGATAGAAGATTCAAGACCGGAGCCAAAAGTCTATATTTCGAAAGCAAATTTCAAAGTATACAGTTACTTTTCTAGCAGATATTGTCCATCCTTAGTTACAAAGAAAAGATAAGCTTTTATAGAGGATTCAACTTCCTAAAACATTAATGCCCAACCACTTCCCCAATGGTGGTAGGCATATTTGATCTGCGACTGACTTACAACATTTAATTTGGCCCTATAGATAACTCATCATTGAAGGTAGAAGGTTCTGATGATCTACCATGATCAGACGGCTCAGAGCGCGGCTTGGGATCGCTTTAAACAGTCAATGGTGGATCACATCAGCCCCTAAAAGTTTTAGGAATTCCATGATGGTTATGGATAGTTTGCATTGTGTTTGAGGCCCACTAGGAGTTTCGCTCTATAACTGGAGTGATAGTAGTCCTTTCCATACCTTAGAATATTTCCTGTGCTTTTTTTTTGGGTGTCACTCCCTAGGTGGAGCGATAGAGTCTTTCGCTCCACTGGTGGAGCAACTGGAAGGTTCTCTCCATTAGTGGAGCGACTGAAAGGTTCACTCCACTAGTGGAGTGGCAACAAGTTTGACTAGGCCTTTTGAATTTTTCTTGAACTTGTTGCTCCCTAGGTAGAGTGATGGAGGCCTTTGACCACTTTAAATTTTCCTTGCACTTGCTTTGATAAACGCTTAACTTCACACCCTTATGGAGTGTCACTCCACTGATAGAGCGACCGAGGGTTTGCTCCACTGGTGGAGCGACTGCAACTTTGACCATAGATGTTGACTCCTTTGCGCTTAGTTTAATTTTCACTCCACTAGTGGAGCGACTAGGAGATTCGCTCCATTGGTGGAGTGCTTACAACCTTGATCGCTCTTTGACTTCTCTTGCACCCTTAGTCACTGTTTTCTTATATTTAAGCCCCTCTATCCCTTTCGCTCCACTAGTGGAGCGATAGGGCCTTTCGCTCCACTAGTGGAGCGATAGGGCCTTTGACCAAAAGTTTGACCTTTGGTATTTTCAATGAGGAGCTTTCGCTCCCTGAGTGGAGCGAAAGTCTGGCTAGTGCACACTTAGTCATTTTTTGGTTATCCTTCCATTTGATAGGGACTTTCGATCCACAACTGGGAGCGAAAGCACTTTTGCTCCACTAGTGGAGTGAAAGTGTCCATGCTTTATACTTAAAGAAAACATGCTCTAAAAACTGTCTAAGTGTCAAAAACCATTACTAGGTGCGTAGAGTGAAAAGAGCAGAACTTGCAAAAAAAAAGCCTTAAGGAAACACATTCACAACATTGCCCATGCTAAAACATCTACAATTTTGCATGCGATACGACAGGAAAAGTGCAGAAAAAGTAAAGAAACCATATAATGTGAAAGAAGATAGTTTTGAGTAAAAGATACAGCTAGTGAAAACACAACAATATAACAATGTCTTGACCATTTTTCATGGAAAAAAAATAAGTTTTACAATGATTATCTCTCAAAACTGCATATGACATAAATTTTAAAAAAATGTGGTAAGAATGGCAACATCTTTGGTGGATCACGGGGTAATGAGCCTGCCTTAATGCAAAGATCCCAGGTTCTATCCTTGGGTTGTAGAGTCATCTTCTCTTTTAGTATCCTCGAACTGTTCCTTGGATTGCTTCTCACTACTTCTTGGTACCTCTTCGAGCCTATCCTTCTCTTCTTCCTCTTCTTCCTCTTATTCACCTTCTACATTTTCCTTGGAATATGGCTCGCTTTATGTCTCTCTTTCCTTTTTCTGCTCATGTAGATAAGGAAGAAACATGTCTAGGGAGATCTTAAACACATGCTTGTACACCGTGTAAGCATCAATCCAACGATCATGGGAAACTTTTAGCTATAATTAGAGCTCCTAGATTAGGTAACGATAGGTCTCGATGGATCAATGTCAACAAGATCCAGTATTTAGTCGAACTTCTGCAAACAAGACTCGGTTTGGGTGTACTTATCCATAAAATGCATCACCTATACATCATAAATCAAGTCTTCCTAAGCATCAATGTATGAGGCGCTATCAAGGAATATCGCCCATATGGGCTCTAACTCCTCAAGCGACAGAATAGATCCTTCAAGGTCCGTGAAGTCTGGGATGCTAATTTGAGCAAGGATGTTGAAGTACTACAACAAAATTTCTTTCTTGCGTAAGGGCGTCTAAGATATTATAAACTTTTTTGGCTAGCTCAAACTTCGTGAAGAAGGAGCGCAAAGTCATCTTTGATGTTGCCAAGGATCGAGCCAAAGGGCTCATAAGATTAAGGTGGGCACCCACATCTTCAATGTTATGGAGCTGCATGGCTAAGTCTAGCCAATGATTAACGTTTGCTTGGGTGAATTCCAAAATTGAGTTACCTTCATCAATTGCCTCCTGCACCTCCATAAAAAATTTCAAAACAGTAACCCCCTATGCATCTCTCATTGAAAAATCTGCCAAGAACTGCAGGCACATCTCCTTGAGGCTATCCCTAGAGAACGTGATAGGCTGTGACTTCTTCTCCACCTCAGCCTAGCATTTACTAGACCTGAACGGTGAGCACATGTATTTGTTGATTTATCTTGGTGTATGCCTTGATCTGTCGATTGCACACCTTGGAATGCTCATCGTTATCTACCTCTAGAAAAATTACTTGTTGTCTCAACTACACGACTTCAGACTCCAGCACCTCAATCTGCCTCTTCACCCCTGCCAAGGCCTCCTCAAGTTTGATATTTTTGGCTTGCCCTTCAAAGAAGTATTCCTTGTAGTATTCGCCATGAACATAGATGGAGTTCATGTCAATTTGAATGTCACCCATATTATGCATCGTATCCATCTTGGCCATGTCCTCCACCATATGATGGTAAGCATAATCGATCGGGGTCATCTCCTCCAAGGGCTTCTGGAAAAATGGTATTTTCTCTATCGTGTGTAATTCCATCTTCTCTAGGTCAATGATGGACTTTTTCTTAGTTTGCGCTAGAGCTTGCACTTCCTTCTTTCGACGGTCCCTCAACCAATGTGTTGAATTGTGGTGTGCCTTGTGGATGCTCTCCACAGTAGGAAGATGTTGCATCATTTCCAATTCAAACTCAAGTGGATCCTAAAATCCAAATTTGAGGATGGGTGTGATTAAAGGAGGGGGAGTTGCGATTCAAGTTCAGACAGTGTATGGGAGACAGGAGGGGAAGTGAATGTGCTAACCCTCAATGGTACTTAGGTTTGGACTGCGACTACAGAAATAACGGGTTTAGGCATTAAAAAATCAAACGCAGTTGATGCCATGATAGTGAAGGGTGACGAAAGTGAAAAATGAGATATCTCTGCAATGAAGGAAAGATTAGTGATAGGGTCTTTTGCAATAGAGAAAGGGATACTAATAGACATTTTGATCACAAAAGCAATAGGATTAGTAGTAAAATATGTGAATGCAGCTATGGGCATTGAAAGGGGTTGGGAGAGCAAAATTCTAGGAACTATAGAGTGGAATGACAAGAGAGAAAATTAACCAGAGACCAAGGGAGCATAAATCGCAATAGGGATTTTAGGCACTGAGGAAAAAGCTACTGTAGAGAGGGAAGAAAGAGGCGAATATGAGTGTGTACCTTCAGGCTCCATGATCAAATGAGTCAGGGAATATGGATGTTATGTTTGTGGTTATTCTTTCTCCTCAGCTTCTGGTGTGTCCACGTTAATGACCTCCACATTTTCAATATTCTACTCTTCAAACTGCATCGCCATAGGAACATTGGGAGTGCTAAACGGAGGGTTTTCAGGTGATGCTTGAGAGCTCACTCTGAAGGGACTTCGAACACTAGTGCATGGCTTCTTTTTCGCTTGTTACAAGAGAGGCACCTTCTCATATTTTCATTTTGGGAGAGCGCTTTTCTTCTTATGGGACAATGGCCCGCTTTCTCCAACCAATGGTGGATCACTCAGGACTGCCTTGCCCTTGCCTTCTACCACGTGCCTCTGAGCTACCAAGTCATCCACCTCATTGGGGATGTGCGTACTTTGGGGTACAATCTCAAAAAGTGAGAGGGTCCGATAGGTGTCCATGTTTTCATCATACATATTTGAAAATTTATCATCTATCGCCATTGGGTAGTCTGAATATGTCTTGTCATTATGGACCCTCATGATCCACCACTCTTTGATTTTGTGGTTGGACCAATGCCTTAGATTTACCTCCATTATCACAAAAATACCCATGGGAAGCTTCTATTTTGGGTTGACGGTAGGGTCTACTCACTCTTCATGGTGTAAAAATCGTGCCAGGGGGGAAAGGCACCATCTCATCGATGTGCCACTCCAACTCACATCCCTTAGAATTATTCTATTGAGCAACCATGTCTGGGCAAGGACAACTGTGAAAAGACTTCACCAAGGTTATGCATAGTGGTGAATATTCAAAAATTGGGCGAATATTAGGATTTCAAAAATTGGAAATCGATGAATATGAGGACCCTCGACGTCGCCCCATTCGCCTAAAATTTTTAGGACCAATTTTGTCTTAGGGTCAATTCACCACAATATATATCCAAACATAGGAATATTTGTACTCATTGGAAAGCTCTTTTCAAGACTGATATAATGGTGGCATTTTTATGAAGTTATAAGATGATTTAATATGTCAAAAATGGTCCTAAATATGACCTTACATTTTAGAGCTTCAAATACCCCAAATTTTGGTGTGAAGATGCTTGATTCTCCATGATTCACCTTGATTTTGATTAGGATTCACCATTTTTTACAAGTACATTTGGCATCCAACCCCTTATGCATAACCTTGGACTTCACTCTAATGTGTTCCTAGAAGATGTCACTTGGATCATACTTCCAGCACTAGGGGAGCTCAATCAATCCATAGTCGAACAATGTTATCGTAAGCATAATGTTTTGACCACATTGCATCACTCTGATGTCCTCGAATGTGAAGGAAATAGGGCATGTATGCTTCTTCCTTGTGCCCTTTCTATATACTTTGTTGGCATAGTCGCACTGACGGATGACTTCTAGGGCGAACAGGTAGAGCATGGTGTAAAAGGGCAATAGAAAAAGCTTTTTTGTAAACTCAAAAATCCTGATAACCAAACCCTGGGTGAGTAGAAAAATATCCCCTATATCACCGCCCACTACTTTATCTCGCATATCTATGGAAAGTCGATCGTAGCAATCATGGATCAGCTCCAGCATCATCCCCAAGAAAACTTGGTTAAAAACATAGTACTATTTATATCTGGACAAGCTCTACTTCTAGAGATAAACCGACAATGCCTTTCCTCCCTCATACGTCTGGTTCTTGGGGATGTAGGGAAACTTATCATTCAGGTGGTAAAAGAAGTACCACGCTAGGGAGGAGAAAATTCAGAATTGATCATCCCTATGGATTTGTAGGTAGGACAATGATACGTACAACTGCTGCACCACCCATTCTACCCAATTGAAGAAAACTAGGATAGCTCCTGGCTTCATCTTGGATGGGAAGTAAATCTCATTCTCAAAGATAGACTCCATCATGGACACCTGCCAGTCATAGACTACAATGTCAATGGAGAGCCCCATCACCCAAGCCAAAATGGAATAGATGTCACGATGAATGAATTCTGTCAGGCACATGGGTAGCTGGGAAAATTCCTCGGATGACGTTGCTCCTCCCAACTGCTCTCTCATAAACTAGCGCATCTCAGGCATGGGCTAATACCTGGTTCTCTGCTCGAAAATATTGATTTTTTTAGGGTTGAAATCCAGTGAGGTTATATTTCCATAGGTTAAGGTCGCTTGAACAACGTCAGTTGTGATGGTGAACAACATTTTTCCTCTGGCATCGTGCATTGTTCTTGTCTGGGCATCGTAGAAATGTGACACTGCCTGCACAAATTTTGAGTAATGGTGTATAGGCATGCGCATGTAAAAGAAAAGAGATAACCATATCTTGGTTAGCCTGCGCTTGAAATGATAAACTACAACAAGTGGATTCCCAATCGGGCTTTCTATATGTGCTTTCTCGACATCCTGGCGTAGCTGCTCCATGTCCTTGTACATCATCATGCAATCCTAAAGTCGAAATAGGTTTTCCTCAAGAGGCGTCAACTTCTGAGGTTTTTTCTCATGCTTTCACGGCTTCTTCGAGCATCTCTCCTTCATGGGTGTTGGCTTCTCCTTGGGTGCCTTCTCTTTAGGTTCCCCATTATTCTTGCCCATGTCTGCAGGATGAACTGCTTTGACTTGAACTTTGAATAGATAAGTGCTCTAAAAAATGTAGGATGCTAGGGTAGCAAAAAATCACAAATGCAATTGAGGGTACAAAATTGTTATGGAAAACTCTTCACCTTATATCACTAGCTTCAAATTTACCACCTTAAATGCAGGCAATGAGAGTTAATGTAGGTGGAGATCATGTATGCAATTGTGCACCTCTAATTTACCCACATGTTGGTAGCTTACCTTTGGAAACGACGAATAACGATGTTGAATAGGAAAATCTTCTTTGAGGTGCATGCTCCTCGCGAGGAGCGCTCCCTTGGATCTACTACGAGGGGGGATTCAGACGTTGTGGAGCGACATACTTTGATTGGGTAAATATGGATAACCCCACTTTATAACGGTGCGCTAGGGTTAGAAGAATTTAATTTATCCCCTTTGCAACACTTGGCGCTCTCCAAATGGATGGCTTTAAAGGGAAACAAAGAAATAAAAATCTAACATTAAAGGAAGGGGAGCCCCACTTTATAACGGTGTTCTAGGGTTAGAAGAATTTAATTTATGCCCTTTGCAACACTTGGTGCTCTCCAAATGTATGGATTTAAAGGGAAACAAAGAAATAAAAAGCTAACATTAAAGGAAGGGGAGGAGGACTTTCACTCCCTAAGTGAAGCGACAGAGGCTTTCGCTATACTAGTGGAGCAGTAGAGGCTTTCGCTCCACTAGTGGAGCAAAAGTCACTTATTCATTATTTTTTAAAATGAGGGAGCTTTCACTCTTAACTTTGCTCCAAAACTAGAGCGATAGTGAAATATACACACATTTTTATTGAAACATATGTACATAGGATCATACCTGGTGAGTCAATGATTTTTTTTAGAACTTGGCTGGTGATAAGCTTTCAAAAGAAAATCGTTCATCGAAATCAAGAGAGTGAAACCATCCATGTCCTACAAGATGAATAAGTTGATCTAATTTATGCCGAAGACTCGAAATGGGCCTTCCCAAAAGGCATCAAACTTCTCATGGTTCCTCGGCTTAGACTTGTTTTCATTCTATTTTAAGACCAAATCTCTGAAACTGAAGGTTCTATCGAAGGTCTTCTTGCCAAACTAGACCTTGGTGGATTCGGTATGATTTACGAAAGCTTCATAAGCCTTCTCTCTTTCCTCCTCCAAATGTAGCAACTGGGCTAACCTTGCATCCATCGATTCAAATTCATCCTCCTCACTATCGAGCCACTTAAGTAACTACAATGTGGGTAGCTCTATGTGTGTGGGTAAGACTACCTATTTCCTATACATGAGTGAATAGGGTGACGTCTTGATATAGCATTTGATAGAAATGTAATCATCCCAAAGAGACTGGTCCAAGAGTAGATATCAGCTTCACTTATTCTTCTACAGAGACCTCTTCAAGATCCATAGCAGGTTCTTGTTTTTAGACTCTGCCAGTCCATTGTCCTGCGGGTAATAGTTAGATGAGGTCTTCACGTAAATTCCATACCTAACTGTGAACTCACAGATCCTTGCACTAATGAAAGGAGAGCCATTATCATATGTGATGGATTAAAGCACACCAAAGTGAGTGATCAACCCTTCAAGAAAAGAGATAACCATATCTTGGTTAGCCTACTTGATCGACACTGCTTCTGACCAACGAGTAAAGTAGTCTGTAACGGTCAAAATATATTTATGGTCAACAAAGGAGTTGGGATTGATGATCATGATGAAGTCCAGGCCCCACTACTGTAACGGAGCTTCTTCTTGCATGGGGTAAAGAGGAAGCGAGGCTTTCTAGGTTTTGCCTGAGTAGCACTAGCAACTATCGCAACACTAGCTAACTTTGAAAGCATCGACGAATAATGTGGGCCAGTAGTAGCATGCCTTTATGAAATTCAAGGCCATTGGCCTACTTATAAAATGACCTCTCAAAATCCTAGAATGAAACTCCTCAAGGGTTTTCTATTTCTTTGACTCTTTGATACACCTCAAGAAGACTCCGTAGATGTTTTGATAAAACAATCCATTGGATTTCGAGACATACTGGCCAACATGCAAGTGAAATCTCCTTCTTTGTGAAGGGTTGAATAGAGAAGGATATCTACCCATGTTGAAGTACTTGAATAGGTCATTTGTCCAATCAAGACTATCAACTGATAGGTTGGCAAGGTTGTTTTCAGGAACATGGTGGCCTGGGTTAGGAATTGGTGCTTCAGCTATAGCACTTCTCGCTAGTTCTTGACAAAGCGCTCTACCTCAAACCAACTTGGTAGGGTGAAATTCAATGTCAAATTCCTATATCTTAGTGACCCATCCAACCCTCTTGTTTCCAAGATCCCCTTGAATGATGAAATTCTTGACATCGAGGTATATCATGTACACTATCGTCTTACTCTGGGAGACAAAATATTGAAATTTTTGGAGCGACTTCATCATCGCATGCACTTATATTTCAATTAAATTGAACTTTTCTCCATGTGGTTGGATGATCTAGATGAGGAACTCTATCGGGCATCATCTCCATAATTCCCTTTCATGGTCAAAACAACTGCATAGCTTTCTAGTTTCCCGATAGCGTATAAGATAAAATATTTCATGTAGTCATGATTGAAAAGGACTAGATCTTGAGCGATACACTCCTTGATTTCTTGGAATACCTTCTTCCTTTCACCGATCCACTTGAATTCGGTATCCTTCTTTAGAATCTTGGTCATCGGCTTCACCACATGGGTGAAATCGACTATGAAATTCCTCACGAAGTTGATTTACCTGAAGGACTTCAAGGCTTTATTATTTGATGGTAGTGAAAGGTAGAGGAGTGCTTTAGTGTGGCTGGGATCAACAGTTTATCCCTTTTAAAATATTAGATGCCCAAGAAGCTTGCCTTCCTTCACTGCAAAGATTAATTTTTTGGGGTTGATGGATACCCTGAAATCTTAGCATTTCTCAAAGACTTATCATAAATGTAGGTTGCTTTTCCCTCTCTTATGGGAGAAGACTGTTATGTCATCCAAGTAAATCAGGATGACATGATTTAATAGTTTTCCAAAGGCGAGGTTCATCACCCTTTGAAAAGTCACTTCGGTGTTTGAGAGGCTGAAGGGCATATGTTGATAGGTGAAGGTTCCCCACTTGGTCGTGAATGCAATATTATGTTGGTATTCATCCCTGACCCATATCTAGTTGTATCTAGAGAAGCCATCTATAAAGGACCACCTTTGTGCTCCCACCACTACATGAAGAATTTTGTCAATCTACGATAGTGGGTAGTGGTCCTTGAGCGACGCTTGGTTGAGATTATAAAAATTGATACACAAGTGAATGTCCTCGTTCTTCTTCTGTATGGGAACTAGGTTGGCTACCCAAGAGGAGTGCTTGCTTGGGTATATGATTTTTGCTTCAAGCATATTTAGAAGCTCGACTCTCATCAGTATCTCAATATTTAGGTTGACAGGCCTCTGCTTATGTCTAAAGGGTTTGATCCCTTCTTCTAGCTCAATTGTGTGCTAGATGACATTCTTGTCATACCCTATTAAATCTTGGTAGCACCAAACAATGATGTCTAGGTATTCCTTACATAGGGTATGAATCTATTGGAGTTCTTTGACTATGCAATCAACCCCTACCTTGATAACCTTTCCTGGCTCCAACTCTAGGTCCATGAATTCTTTGCTTTCTAATTTGATCTTGTGCTCAACAGGCCTATCATTCCAATCAAAAATACTTTCCAATGTGATCATACCCTTGGGGATATGGTTATTTTTCAACTGAATCAACCCCTCGTGGTCTTCTTCGTTCAAAGTTCGGTCTTCAATTGAAGACACTTCATTAATTAGGAAATTGACAAGCTATTCGTCACTGTCAAACACCTGCTAATGGAGTTTATTATCAGGCATAGAAGGCCTGTAGATCAACCTCACCATTTTTGGCTTATGTATCATGTTATCTATTGGTGAAAATCAAGCATCGATGGAGGCTAATATATCTGTAGGCTTATTTTTCTCTTGTAAATTGAATTGATGTTCAACTCGGTGAAAGATTCAAACAAATCCCACATCTTATTGTGGTACACATTCAAATAGTACTGCTTGGAGATGCACTTGTTAGTAACTTGGTTGTAGATTAATTTGGAATCCCCAAATATCTATAACTGCTTGATTCTGAGCTTCTTGGATTTCTTGAGCTTGAGGCACAAAGCATCATACTTTGCTGCATTATTCATACAGCTCCATGTGAGCCTATATGAATGTCTTTTGTTCACCAGATGGAGAGATAATATTTATGTCGACTCCTACACTATTCTTGCATCACGCACCATCGAAGTACAACTTCTATAGTTGATCGAGTACCGAGGGGTCTTCTTTGGGTGCTTTTATTTTAGCCTTTTCAGAATTCATGAGTGAGTAGCATCCTAGATCCATATCGATAACAATATTAAAATTGATCATGGAGAACTCATCTTCGATTCGGAGCTCATCGAGTGATTCTTCCATTAGGTCCATTTTTTGCATTTATTCTATCATCAGGTTGACAGAGATCAAGTCTTTCTCCTCATCTTCAAGTTTTTCAACATGAAAAATTTTAGGCTTCTCGTTGAAGAGTTTAATTTTGTTCCCTTAAAGAGGATTTCCAAGTACAAGTAGTTGAGGGAGAGATATCCTCCTAGCTTGGCTATAAGTTCTCTTGAGAGGAACACATTGAAGTATGGCTCAATATTGACTACCATGATCTCTTGAATTACCGTAACCTACGGTATTTTTTGGAGTTGTATTAGAACATCCTTGATCACTCCTACCATCTTTATGGGAGTTCCATCTTGTTGTAGCACTCCAGGGCTGCTCCATGTATACTCCATGCCCATGATGTCGCATACTACTTTGGGCATGACGGTTATCATGGCACCAGAGTTGATCGTGCAGTTATGCACGATCCATGCTTCCATCCGAAGGGAAAGGTAGAATGGCATGGGTCTATTCTTACATATGGCCGAAGTCATCAATGGTTGTGAAAACACCATCTGCATTGGCCTACTCTCCTTGTCCTTGGCAGACTTAAGATATTACTGCAATAGGTCAACCTGACCCAAAATTTGGAGGGCATAATAAAGGCTTACCTTGGTGGGTACCTTTTTCATTTCTTCAACTACATTATGTGTCGAAGTGCCAAACTCTTCCACTCCTTTCGTAGACTCATACATGTTTCGATACTATTGCATGACATCCACCCTTTGATGCTTGGTCAATAATGGGTATCGAAGCTTCTCCCTAGCCTGGTCTTGTGTCTTGACTTGCAGCTATGAAGTTGAAGCTTTAGGTTGGAAACCTTTTTCTCTAGCTTGAGGTGGTAGGAAATCCTTCAACAAATCAGACTACTTTGGAGACGTCATTGTACTGGGAACTTTCATCGACAACAAGGTCTTTTCACTCCATGGGTTGAGTGTTGCAGGTACCTTTAGTGGATCCATCTGGATTGGATCTACCTCAATAGGCCTTTTTCCAGCCTTGGTGAGGACTAAGAATTGCTCAGTGAAAGACATCATAAAATTATGACCAGCTTCCCTGATCATTTTGATTTGTTTGTAAGCACCATTAGACAGTTTTTGGACATAGTTGAGATGCATCATGCAGGTTTCCTCATTGTATGGATCGGTGCACTAGTAAGTACTATCGGATGGACCAAATTTTGCACCTTCCAACACTTCTACATTTCTCTCAGGAGCCCTTCTATCAGAAGTGGATTTCTCCCTAGTGATTGGGGAAGAGTGAATCTCCTTTGCTAATAGCTCTAATCATTCTTCTTCCTCCTCATAATGATCATCTCGTTCATAATAGTTTTAACATATGCATGTAAATATTGCAACTCTTTGACCTGGTATGTATTTAAGGCTACCTAAGGTGCAGGTAATGGCAATGGTTCCAAGGGCACAGGTAATGCAAGAAATAGGACAAGAGTTGGGAGCTGAGGAACGACGGGTGCTTGATACTGGGGCATGGGTGTCACTTGAGTATGAGGGTTGGGGCTTCATGATTGACTAGGGTACATAGGGGATGTAGGTGGATCAAATACACTAGGGTACATATTCTATGGAAAGCATGAGTAAATTGGCATCGTCACCTTAGGAGGTAACTTACCGATACCTATTAGGCCAAATTTCACTTTCTACACTTGCTCGTACAAGCCAAGGAAGGTGTTAATATTAGCATGCTAGATACTCATGCTAATATCCAAATGAAAATCTCTTAGGTAATAGAATACCGCCTACTCCATGCTAGGCTGAAGGTCGATAGTGACTCTTTTCCAGGTTCGTGTGAACCTGACATTGAAGTTGGCTACCTCCTCTTGAGGATGCCTCTAGATAGTGGTAAACTGGTAAAGCAAAGAGAATGGGTCTACTTTTTCATTGAAGCCCCTTATTAATTATTCTACAAATTGGTCCCATGAAGTAATGGTGTCGGTCGAAAGCGACCAATACTAGTAGAGGAGCTTACCTCTTAGTGAAAGCACCAACAACTTCACCATAATGTCTTCTTTGGTGATTTAGTGAATGGTTGCTAGTCCAACAACGTCTTGGATATGCTCGTGCATCATATTTCTAGTACCATCATATGTGGGTAAAGATTTTAGTGCTACGGGTAGTACTTGGTGCTAAGCTACCAAAGATAGAGGCCTTGAATGATTCAATGCAGGGAAATGCTTGAGGGGAGCTTACTACACCATCTGGGCTGGAAGAGTTTTTTGAAATAGATTTGGTAGGACTTGCTACACCATAATAATTAAAACACTTACAAAGCTTGGTTGAATATTCAATTAAACCAGAGGAATCTGATGATCCAGAGAATTTGGTGGATTGGAAGGCAGGCTAGTTGTTGTACTATCAAGAGTTGGAATCCATGAAGCAACAACAGTTTCTTGTGAAGATGTCCCATCTAATAGGATATTATGTTGGACCACTCTAGTATGTTCTCCTAAAGCATCGATGTCAAGCTCGAAGAACTCAATTTCTTCTTTTTATTCTTAGCTCTCCATATTGTGTGCATGAAGGCATGATCTTTCAAAATGGTCTTCGAGATTTGGAGGTGTCTGAGTTTAGCTGAGTCACCAGATGTTTAGATTTGACAATAATAAGATGAACATCACTTCTTAATACTGTTTTAACATGGAACGTTTGGGTCCCACTGGGCATTCCAGAAACTATTGGTGATTGAATCGGCTTAGATGCAGGTTTTCTAAGTCTGTATTACCCTAGACCCAATGTTAAGCATTGAATATTCAAAGGAAAGGAATGTCCTTTGTGACAATATCCAATAGGGTTGGTTTTGAAAATAAAATGGGGATTTTGAGATAAGGGTTAGGAAGATACTGAAAGAGATGGAAATTACTGAAAGGAATGGGAAAAGGCTAAAATCCTGAAATACGGGGTTATGGATAGGAAGCATGATACACAACCTAACACTTGAACCAACAACAATCAAAATAATAAACTTTTAATAGAAACCAACATTAAATATTTTGAACTGCATAAACTCCAAGGGTACTCCAGGGATTAATCCTTTACTAACAACTAAATCCAAAAAATAGAATTCAAGTTGTATGATAAAGAGACTAATTTAACATAAATAACATGATAGAAGTCATACACAAAGATAGAATATTCAAGATAAAAACCAGAGGTATGTATTTCAGAAGCATAATTCAAAGTATATAGTTGCTTTTCTAGCAGAGATTATTCATCCTTAGTTACAAAGAAAATATAATATTTTATAGAGGATTTAAATTTCTAAAAAATTAATGCCCAACCACTTCCCCAATGGTGATGGGTAGATTTGATTCGATACTGACTTACATCATTTAATTTGGCCCTATAGATAACTCAACATTGAAGGTATAAGGTTTTGGTGATCTACCATAATCAGACAGCTTAGAGCGTAGCTTGGGATCGATTTAAATAGTCAATGATGGATCATAGCAGCCCTTGAATTTTTTTTGAATTCCATGATGGTTCTAGATAGTTTACACTATGTTTAGGGCTCACCAAGAATTTTGCTCCATAAATGGAGTGACAACAGTCCTTTCCATGCCTTAGAAGCTTTCCTATACTTTTGTTTTGGGTTTCGCTCCCTAGGTGGAGCGACAAAGTCTTTCGCTCCACTAGTGGAGCGACTGGAAGGTTTGCTCCACTAATGGAGTGACAACAAGTTTGATTGGGCCTTGTAGACATGAAGAATTGACTCATTTTCCTTAGTTTTTCTCCTAGAAAAGTAAGGTCATATTCAAGAGAATTTTTACCCTATCAAATCATCTTAATTATTATCAAAATTTATACCATTGGATAGAGCTCGAAAAGAGCTTTCCAACGGTATATATTATGTTGAATTTTGACAATATCCTCATTTTTTGTGCAAATAAACAAAAAATTATTTGACCATTGGGAAAAATCGCCCAACGGTCAACACAATCGCCCGCCCAAAAAATAATTTTGCCAAATTTGCTAAAAGACAAAATCCAGTTTAAAACATCTTGCCTAGTTTAGACGTCGTTCGGATCAGGGAGGTTGGTGAGTAGATTGAATGTGGCAAACATAGGAGGGATCAAAACCTCCTCTATGTTTAGCCTAACCTCCCAACTTCCTCAAACCCCTCCTTGGCCTATGTAATCTAGGCCCTTTTCCCTTTTTCCTCTTGGACTGGCTGGTTGGACTTTGATTCCTCGAGATAGCTTCTAAACTCCCTTAAGGATCCCTCGCATCATTTTGCTATGCAATTCCATCTCTTGACACCCCCATTTGTTTAATTTTATCATTGCAAGTCCTAGTTACAATCGCCCAAATATCAGCATAATCACCAGATGATCGATAGAAATGACAGGTGATTTCGTTAGATCGGAGGCGATTTTGTTAGAAGACAGGCGATCCTATTTGCAGATCAACAAGGGGGAAAGGATTCAAACCATTGTTTGCATATATTTACCTATTTTATTTTTTTCATGCATTTTTCAAATATTTATTTAATTTTACATATTGCATCTTGGTGTTCACCATCATTTCAATTAACTGCATCATAAAATAAGGATCATAATCGCACAAGTCTGTGGCATACTAGGTTGAATTGCCATCATAGTGTTCTCATGTCATTTCATATCCATTTGCATATAGAAATTAAAACATATTTGTAATTTGGAATACAACAAAACTACCATATTTTGCAAGAAACCCTGATTTTTGTCAATTATTTTGCTGCAAGATTGTGGCATAATTTCTTGTAATTTTGTCAAATCGGAGGCGAGTTTGTCAAATCGAAGGTAATTTTGTCTGGAACACAGGCGATTCTGTCTGGAATAGAGGTGATTTTGTCCTACCATAAGCCTCATAATCTTCATCAAATATCTGGCTCAAGTAAGGCTTATAATTTCTTATAATCCCAATCTTAGGCATTGTATTTCATTTTGTATCCATAGTCTATTGTCCTCATTAAATAAAAATTGTATATAGATAGTTTAGTTGCATAAAGGTCAAACTTAGGTGTATGATAATGATTTATAAAAATAACACATCAAACATCTTCTAAGCCTAGGTACGAAAAATGCAACTAAAAGTTTCCTGGTGAACCCTTAATTCACCGAAAAATCACCACAAGAAGGAACAATTAAGTGCCTCTCTTTCGAGGTATAGCTCTACTATTTTCCCTTTCCTCTATGAGGTGCAGATCCATCCACCTAGAGTAAAGGAGTGCAAAATTTTTAGGCCTACATTCTTTGGTGAACCCGACATGAATACATAGGCATTTCTTCTGATTTCAAAAACAAACAAACTATATATATATACAAGAAAAAAAAATTATCATTTCAAATTTGCATGTTCTAGATTCAATTCTAAATTTTAGATACCAAATATTACTTTTAAAATTACTAAAGAAACCATGAGTCTTAACTCAAATCAATATGAGCCCATCGGTAATGTTGGGAAAATTTTGCCAAATACATTTGTTGATTATGACCAACCTCATCCATATTCAACATCACCTTTATCACACTTTTCTCATTTTTCATCCTTACCCCAAAAAAACAATCCCTTTTCCAATCCTCTTCATAATGATATTATATTTTCTCCCACATATCCATATTATGCCTATCGATCCACATACAATCCTTCTCCACCATTTCAACATTCTTCCTTCAACACAACACATCCATTTCAACAAGAAAATACTTTTTATTCCAATCCTACCATGCACTCACATCATACTTCACAATATTCCTATCATCATTCTACCCATAATAAATAAAAAAGAGGTAATAAACCATTAAGTCATTTTATGGTGGAATTCCTAAGCCAATTATCAAAAGCCTCTAAAAAACCTTCACCATGTAAATTTACTAAGCTCAATAAACCAATGGATATAATTCTCAACCATTTACTTGATACAAATATGATTGAGTTACCTCCCATAGACAACCTGATACCACAAAAAATTATTATAAACTTGAGCTACATTGTGAATATCATAGAGTGGATGGAAAATGACACAAAAATGTAGAAATTTAAGATGTGCAATTCAAGATTTGATTAACGAGGGTCTTTTCACTATAAAGGAATTACAATCTACAACTGATTGTAATTCTCCAATAAAAAATCAAAATCCTACACAACAAATACCCATAATCAATCAAGACATGGGGATCTCCCAAGAACCCATATTCAACTATCAACACCAAGAAACCAATAAAATTTACATCTTAATATGTCCCATCATGATGATATTACTAATATTGTAATAGAAACTACAAATGAGAAACCTCAAGTTCAATCAATTCAATTTGATATTCAAGAGATGGATTCCTCATTTGACCAACCTTTAAAACTATCTTTGGCTATAGAGAATGATCCAAAATTGAATGTAAGCATAGAAAGCCCATATTTAGCATCAAAATCTCAATCTGAAATCCACTTTGATAGCCGACAACAAGTTATTAATCCTAAAGCAAAGATATCCCTTTTAGAAGTATTACAAAGTTCTCATGTTCATAGGGAAACTTTGTTCAATATACTCAGCCAAAAATTTATTCCTCATTATATTTCCCCTAAGAACACAATTAATGGTGTAAGCCCTCTTGAGATTAACCATATTTCATTCTATGATGAGGATATTCCTTCCTCTACTCCACAAGAAGACTCATCTCTTTACATTACAGGATTATTAAAGAAACATCTATTAAAACTATCATGGTGGATAATGACTCCTCTCTTAATTTATGCACTTATCAGTTATTCCAAAAACTTATATTAAAGGAAGAAGATATCAATGAATAAAATGTTATTATAAAATATTTTAACAATGAAATTCAAGAAGCTTGAGGCACTATAATTCTTCCCCTTAAGAGTGGACCCAAGATCCTGGATACTTTATTTTATGTAGCATCTTGTCGTTCACCTTACAACCTCCTTATCAGAAGTCCTTGGATTCATACGATGAGGGTTTTCCCTTCCATTCTTCATCAATGTTTGAAGTTTAAAATTACAAATAAAATTGTTACCATACATGGTGACCCAACACCATTTGAAGAATCTTTAACAGTTGAAACATCAAGTTCTATACATTCTCCATTTTCACAATTACCTCCTATAAAACACTTTTCTTCATCCATACCCGATCATCCTTGTTTACCAAATAACACCCATGCATATCTTTCACATATGATCCCTCCATCTTATCAAGACTTGGAAGATAATGATAAGAATGAAGAACCTTCTTATCCTTCTAATATTTTGTTTTGTAACATGATCAATTTTACACATAAAATTTAAATATTTTGTTACATTGTTCTACATTATAACAAAGCTTTTGTTATCGCTACATTTTATTTATAACATTTTGTTCTTCATTTTCTCTTTCATTATTATTATCACATCAAGTTATCTATTCTTTTACCCTTTATCATTGTCGTCTTTTGTCCATCAATTTTATTCATCTACATCTCCTTATTCATCACAACAATCTGAACTATCAACCAAACAACTTCACATACACCACAACCAAATTACCCTTCAAAATATTCTTTGATTTTGAAGCCACCTTAGATATTCTATACTCAAATAACCTTGTATAATGTATATAGATCATCTTGTATATACCACCAATTCCATCATTAAAAGTAAAAAAAATAAAAATAAAAAATAAAAATAAAAATAAAAATAAAACAAATAAAAAAATCAAAAAGTATCAAAATCTCAAAAATATTTCAGATCGTTCTGCATTGTTATTCATTGTTGTATTTCACAATTTTGAAGCTATATTTTCCTTTATTTTGAAATAATTCAGAAGTTATCTAGAACCATACACTTAATTTCACAAATTAATTATTTTTATTTTATCACTATGATTATAAATCTCTCTTGTATCGAAGATCACTATTTCCCTAAATAATATTTTGAGTTTTGGGAAATGAACTTGCTACTTCTTGAACCAAGTACACTTTTACACATTAAAATGATTTGTTGCAAACTCGAAAAATGATACTACATAGTAGTCTTAGTCTCTTGAGCGAAAAGTTTCCCCTGCTATCATATCATGCGCATGGTCTAGAATTTTTGAGAATTGGCAAAAGAACAAGCTCACCCCTACCCGAATAAAAATCCCTTGCTCTACAACAAATCCGATTAAGTATCCCAAAAGAAAAATAAAGAAAAGAAAAAGTCAAAAATCAAAAGAAAAAGAAAGAGAAAAAATAAAAAAGAAAATGAAAAGATAAAAATAAAAGTAATAAAATCCCCTTGTTCAAAACAAAATGAACAAAATCCCTACCCCTTGAAAGTGAAGAAAATAAGGGTGAATGAGCTAGAATCCCCGAAATTCTCAGTTATTCGAAAATCATGAGGTAAACCCCATAACAAGTGATTTGTGCCCAACTTGCTTGACATTGGGTAATTCATTTTCACGTGGCAACATGTTTGTCACATTAGCGGACTTATTTTGTATAGACCTATGTTCTCTTGTGGATTAGCTAACTTTTGATGACTTGAATTACATAGTAGTCTGGTATGGTGTCATGCACAAAAATCATGGTTAATGAACCCTTCACTTGCACACACATTGGTTCATTCAAGTTTTCTTGCATCACTACCTTACTCAAAATTGGTAAATGATCATTACAAAGCACACACATTTGATACTTGAGAGATTTTATATCATCATGACAATCAAGATGGATAATGAACTCACTTATCACACACTGGTTTCTGATAAATTTGAATTTGTCTTAGAAGTAAGTTAAAATATTTCTTTGAAATTTGTCAGACAACATTAATTCATCGTTACTTTCATATTAACACATTACATAGATATTTCTAAAATTTTAAAAATCTCTAAAACAACTTATTGTAAAAATAACATGTAGTTCAAAATCACTTATCATACATAGCATTCATGACTTCACAATGATGGTATAATTCCTAGGAATTATTCTTCTCAATTTTCACACTAGGAATTCTATACCTAGTGCAAGTCATCTTTTTAATTTTTCATGCCCAAAATTAGTCCATATATTTTCATAAAAAAATCATAATCTTTTTTAAACATGTGACACAATGATTTATCTTACATTACTTTGCATTTTAAAAGAACAAATAATTTCATATCATCATGCATTTCATTTTGATTTTCGTGATAATGGTATAATTCCTAAGTAATTATTTCATATAATTTCACACTTAGGAATTCTATGCTTAGCGTAAATCATCCTTTTTCATTCTTTGCTCAATATATTTCACAAACATTTACCACATACATTATTATCAAACAAACATCACATTTATTCCTATTACCACAAAAGCCTTAAGATTATTCTTAAGCATACAACCATTCTTAGCAATATCATAAACATTCCTCACAAACAAGATTAGCTTCGATACTTAGCGAGCTTTGAACTCCACAAACAGTCTCATAACAACACAACAACCTTTAAGGTTTATTGCTAGAATTTATCAAACATCTTGTCTCAAAACAACATCAAACATTTCTCATCATAAAGCCTTAATATTATTCTTAAGCACACAATCTTTTGGTATTAGCAACACAAAACTTCCTCATAACAGGATCCACTTTGTGACTCCGCAAACTTTGAAATCCACCAACAGTCACATATCTGCACAACATCCTTCGAGGTTCATTTCTAATCCATCAATTCTATCATCACACAAAAGCATATTTTTCAGAACACATTTTACAAAATCATTTTCCTTTTATGTTAAGCATGATCAAAATGTTAAAAAATCAAAGCATGATTACAAGAAATTATGTAACACAACCATCATAAGCAAATGTAATAAATCATCCAATAAATCACACAAAGTCACATAAAATAAAGAATATCAAATTTGATTTTTCCACCAAATGTAAAATTTGGTGTAAAAACTTGAGGGGGCATCCTAGTCAGTAAATTAGTAATTAACTTTTTCTAAGACATCAATTTCACATAAACTATTCATTCTAAACCATCTACTCCATTTTTGCCCATGTCAAATTATAATCATTTCTACTCAAGTGTCTACACTTTTCTTTGACACGTTTATTGTTCATAAATACATCAAAGAGGGGGTAAAATTTAGACATGAAAAATTCACTCATTTTCCTTAGTTTTTCTCCTAGAAAAGTAAGGTCATATTAAAGAGAATTTTCACCATATCAAATCATCTTAATTAATATCAATTTTTATACCATTGGATAGGGCTCGAAAAGAGATTTCCAACGGTATATAATATGTCCAATTTTGACAATCTCCTCGTTTTTCATTCCAATAAACCAAAAATTGTTTGATCGTTGGGCAAAATCGCCCAATGGTAAACAAAATCACCCAACGATTGACAAAATCGCCTGGCGATTTTGTCCCAAAACAAAATTTTGCCAAATTTTCTTAAAGACAAAATCTGGTTTAAAACGTCTTACCTAGTTTAGCCACCATTCAGATCAGGAAGTTTTGCGAGTAGATTGAAGGTGGCAAACATAGGAGGGATCAAAACCTCCTCCATGTTTAGCCTAACCTCCCAACTTCCTCAAATCCCTCCTTGGCCTATTTAATCTAGGCCCTTTTTCCTTTTTCCTCCTAGACTAGCTGGTTGGACTCTAATTCCCTAAGATAGATTCTAAAATCCCTTAAGAATCCCTCACATCAGTTTGCTATGTAATTCCATATCTTGACACCCCTATTTGTTTAGTTTTATCATTGCAGGTCCCAGTTACAATTGCCCAGATATCAGCATAATCACCAAACGATCGACAAAAATGCCAGGCGATTTCGTCAGATCAGAGGTGATTTTGTTAGAAGATAGGTGATCCTATCTATAGATCAGCAAGGGTGCAAGGATTCAAATCACTTTTTGCATCTATTTCCATGTTTTCTTTTTGTTCATGCATTGTTCAAGTATTTATTTAATTTTGCATATTGCATCTTGGTGTTCACCATCATTTCAATTAACTGCATCGTAAAATCAGGATCATAATCACACAAATCCATGGCATACTAGGTTGAATTTTCATCATAGTGTTCTCATGTCATTTCATATCCATTTATATATAGAAATTAAAACATATTTATGATTTGGAATACAAGAAAACTGCCATTCAAGAAACCTTGTTTTATGTCAATTATTTTGTTGAAGGATTGCGACATAATCGCATGCGATTTTGTCAAATCGAAGGCGATTTTGTCTAGAAAAAAGGTGATTATGTCTAGAATAGAGGTGATTTTGTCCTGCTACAAGCCTCAGAATCTTCATCAAACATTCGACTCAAGTAAGCCTTATAATTTCTTATAATCCCAATCTTAGGCATTGTATTTCATTTTGTATCCACTGTCTGTTGTCCTCATTAAATAAAAATTGCATATAGATAGTTTAGTTACATAAAGGACAAAATTAGGTGTATGAGAATTATTTATAAAAAGAAAACATCAAACATATTCTAAGCCTGGGTATGGAAACTGCTACTAAAAGTTTCCTGGTGAACCCTTAATTCGTCAAAAAATCACCACAAGAAGGTACAATTAAGTGCCTCTCTTTCGAGGTGTAACTCTACTATTTTCCTATTCTCATATGAGGCGTGGATCCGTCCGCCTAGAGGAAAGGAGTGCAAAAATTTTAGGCCTACATACCTTTTGACTTTTTCTTGAACTTGTCACTCCCTAGGTGGAGCGACAGAGGCTTTCGCTCCACTAGTGGAGCAACTAGAACTTTCACTTCACTAGTGGAACAAAAGGACCTTTGACCACTTTGACTTTTCCTTGTGCTTGCTTTGACAAACACTTAACTTCGTGCCTTTCCAAAGTGTTGCTCCATTGATGTAGCAACCAAGGGTTTCGCTCCACTGGTGGAGCGACTATAGCTTTGGTGGAGCGATTGTAGATTTGACCATAGATGTTGACCTCCTTTGCGCTTAGTTTAATGTTTGCTCCACTGGTGGAGCGACTAGGAGGTTCGCTCCACTAGTGAAGCGCTTACAACTTTGATCGCTCTTTGATGTCTCTTACACCCTTAGTCATATTTTTCTTATATTTAAGTCCCTCTGGCCCTTTCACTCCACTAGTGGATCGACAAGACCTTTCACTCCACTGGTGGAGAGATAGGGTCTTTGATCAAAAGTTTAACCTTTAGGATTTTTACTGAGGAGCTTTCACTCCCTAAGTGGAGCAAAAGTCTAGCCAGTGTGCACTTGGTCATTTTTTTTGTCATCCTTCCATTTGATAAGGAATTTCACTCCACAACTGGGAGCAAAAGTGTCCTTGCTTTATACTTAAATAAAATATGCTCTAAAAACTGTCTATGTGACGAAAACTATTACTAGGTGTACAGAGTGAAAAGAGCAGAACTTATAGAAAAAATAGCCTTAAGGAAACACATTCACAACATCACCCATGCTAAAACATCTACAATTTTACATGCGATACAACAGGAAAAGTGCAAAAAAAATAAAGAAACCACAGAATATGAAAGAAGACAGTTTTGAGTAAAAGAGACAACTGGTGAAAACACAACAATATAACAATGTCTTGACCATTTTTCATGGAAAAAGAGAAGTTTTACAATGATTATCTCTCAAAACTACATACGACATAAATTTTAGCAAAATGTGGCAATAATGGCAACAGATACATGATTTATATTTTATATAATGTATGTGTCAATATGAGAGAAAGTGCAAGGTGTCAAAAGAGAGAATGAAGAGTCACATTGATATGTGGCAAGATGAGAGTTTTGTCTCAATATGAGGAATATGAAAGGATGCATCTCCCAACTGTTAGAGGAGAGCAACAATTAGAGTACTGAAAAGTCATGTAAAATTATATATTGGAGACATCTCTCCATGTAAAGTAATCAAGATGAATCATTCTTGTAATATTTTGATATTGTGTATATCTGAGTTATATTTGTGAGATATTGTTGTTATTCCAATATTGAGATTCATTATTAGTTTGATTAATGACATATATTTAATTTATACTTGATCTTGGATAAATATTTATGTGAGTTAATCTATTTGGAAAGCTAACAAATTTGCCCCAAATTTTCTTTCCCCCTCTCCCCACTTTCTAAAATAATCCATCTTTCACTATTTGAGATCCTAATTTTAGAGCCTACCTCACTAGGGACCAATTACCATCCAAAGAGAAATGACTCACCTCATTCGAGTTAACCTATCCCAAATATTTACTAGTTAAAACTCTATTGAATAAAGAAGTTGGTTGGGAGATCCACCTCCATTAAAGCTTTCCAACCAAAGCTTTATTATTTAGCTCTGATTTCCTTAGTTCCAAACCTCCCTTTGCCTTGGGTTGGTTTACTTTCTCCCAACCTACTAATACCCATTTCCTCTCTCCTTTTACTTATGTCCATAAAAAGTTTCTAGCTATCTTGTCCAACTCTTTCCATATGGTATGTGGGGTAGCTAGGATAGAAAATTTATAAATTGACATGGCCTGAATGACTAACTGCAAAATAATTTAATCTACACCCAAAGGTTAACCATTTATAAGACCAATGGTTAATTATTTCTTTGATATGGTCCAAAATATTAACCATTTGTAAGAGCAATGTGGGATTTTTATGTGAAATAGTTTGATGAGATTTTTTTGCTTTCAAACCAATGCAAAAGAAATATATAATATTTATAAAAACATACACATAGCAATTTTAAGCCATCTAAATATGATCTAATAAATCCAAGGTTGAATGAATTGAAGCAATCCTAATCTAACTTGTATATGAAGAACATGAGTTTGATAAGATCAAGAGACAAAATGATTGCCTCAATTCATCTTGAATAACTTATAAACTTGCATCAAAATTCTAAATTTTAAGCATCCATGCATAACATTTTGTTTGGAGAATACAACACATTTATTATATTTAATTTTAATATTTTAAATACTATATTTTTTGAAATATTTAATTTATTTCTTATATCTAAAATATATTTTGAATTTTCACTAAGGATGAATATTTGTGTTACTATAAAAATGAAAATGTATACTTATTATTGAATATAGAAGAGAGACAAGGATGAGTGTGTAGCCAAGTTGATGTGAGATGACCAGTTGAGGAACATGATTTGTATGGTGTGGATCCATGCAACTTCGGTTCAAATCACATTGTTTTACCATAAAATATTTTTCAAAAAATAAGCTTTCATGATTCTCAAATTGAAAGCAAGTGACTGTGCAAGATTTTCATTTGTGTTGAGTGCAAGCGACTCTAGAGGTTGTTTTTTAGGGTCTTTGGACCCTAGCGATCAACATTTTTGTGGTTTCTACTTAATATTTTAGTGGGATATGTTTTAGGGTATCCAAGATGGGTCAGAAATATGTATTTCAATAGATATTCATATTGTGAACTTGATTGACGACTTCTAATACATGAATTAAAGAAATCTCAAAAAAAGTTTCAAGCACCCAATCAAAAAATGGTTTAGATCTCAAGTGAATATAGCGCTAAGGAGCACCCCTAAAACAAATCCATTATGGAAACCTATTTCAAGGGCAAGGATTTCAAATAATTAGCCCCAAAAATGAATTTTAGGTATGCCATCCATGGTGGACAACCTCAACCTAATGCTAACATTAATCTTAGGGTTTCCCATAAACCTCTAAGAATGCCTGAGATTGATCCTAGGAAAACTAAGTCGGGATGTCTTAGGGAAACTAATGGAACTCTAATTATTAAGCTAGATATGGGTTTCATTCATACTAGCATAGAATATTTGGAAAAAAAGAGGTATAATTTGTCGTTTCTTGGGTTTTCATCCAAGCCTATTTGCTTTCAAATTTTGGGCTGCAAAAAACTAGAAAATAAAAGGTGAGTTACAAATATCTATTTATCCAAATGGTTATTTTGTTGTTTTATTTGATAATAATGAATATAGAGAGAAAATATTTCAATAGGGTCCCTGGTTCTTTGGAAGGGCGGGCCTTTTCATGAAGCCTTAGCATACTAAATTTTAAGCCGAAGAAGAGATGCCTTCTATAAGTCTTGTGTGGGTTAGACTCTTTTGTCTCCTAGTTGAATTCTGGAATTTGGTTGTTTTTCTTCAATTGGAAACTATTTTGGAACTTTTATGATGAGTGTTGATTGTACTTAAAAATTTGAACATATTATTTATGCTCGAATTTGTGTTTTAATGTATTATGACAAACCCCTATCTAAAAATATCTCATTATAATTTGGGGAGGACACTTAGGAGCAATTGGTGGACTATGAGATCATTCCTTTGAATATGGTCATTTGGCTAGTTTCTGCACAAATAAAATTCTAGATCAAAATAAAAAGGATACAAACTTAGCAGGTTTCTAAATGCCTAAGAAGAAGAACATAGAAAAAACCAATTATGAAGGATCAATCAAAGTTATCAGCTAATATGTTTGAAATTATTTCCACAAATGATGTCCCAGGTGAGGAAGAGGAAATAATGGAGATAAAAATATTAGAAACAAAATTTAAAGATGCAGGGAAGGAATTATAAATAAACCAACAAATTAAATATTTTCAACAAGAAAAAATGAGGAAATATACACAAGAAAAATAATCTTTTAAATGTTGAGACTTTAGATACTACAGGTCCTAAGATAGACTATGTTAAACCTTCCAATAATACTTTGGCTTAATACATGCAATCTTTGAGGTTAGAAGCCATGCCAGATTCAATTGGGGTAAGTCAAGAAATGGGGAAAAAAAAACTAAATATGGATTCCAACCAAAAGGCAGGTTGCAAGACCAATCAACATCATATGGTAAAAAAGGTAAAAATCTTGTAGAGGAAGGTAAGATTATTGCCCTTACCATTTTTTTTAGCCTTGGTATTAATGAAGATCATCACTTGGAATATTACAAGACTCAAAGAGAGTCTTTCAAAACAAAATAAAATTAGAAGAATAATTCAAACAAACCATCCACATCTTGTTTTCTTTTAGGAAACAAATATTTCAATAGAGGAAATGGATTCAATTCGTAGTAAACTTTGGCCAATTGGAAAAGTTGCTTCCCTTAGTTCCCAGGGGACTTATGGTGGTATTTTTTACCTTTAGGACCCAAAATAGGTTGTTATTCATCATATGGTTGTCAATTGGGGTCTTTTAGCTATAACTATTCAAAGTAGATATTATAACCAAATTATGCTTTGCATAACTGTTTATGCTATGACTAGTTTGGAGGAAAAGAGAAGACAATGGAAGGATATAACTTATATTATCTCTCATTTTCCTAAAGTTTGGATATTGAGCAAAGGATATTTTAATACCATCCTCTCTTTGGATGATAAAATGGGGGAAAATAGAAATTTGGATAAAAGCACTGACTTCAAGAATGAATATATTGCAAACCTTCATCTTGTGGAAATCCAACCCGATAATGGCCTTATGAATTGGTCTAACAAAAGTCAAGGCTTAGATTGTATTATGTAGAGATCGGATAGGTTCTTGTTCTCTGACAATTTCTTAATCCATGGTCACATTCCTAAGGTGAAGACTCTTAACAATGGGGGTTCGGATCACTGGCTAGTCATGGTGGAAAATTGGAAAACCAATGTGATTTTCTCAAATTTTTTATTTTAGTTAATGTGGCTTAGAGATAATTCCTTCAGATCCTGAGTGCAAAAATGGTGGAAGGAAGGTAAACCAAGGTATGGGGAAAAGGTGTTTTATTTTTCCAAAATGTTGCAATACATTAAATTCAAAATCAAGTTTTGGAACTGGAAGAATTTTGGAGATGTCCGATAAAAAAACATGAAAATTGATCACCTTGAAAATTTGAATAGGAAAATATTTTTAGATGGCCTCATAGAGAGTAGAAGTACAAATGAAAATAGACTCACTACTCAGTTATAGGAATGGAAAAAAAAATAACTCTTATGGAAGCAAAAATATAGGATACAATGGCTCAAAGAAGGAGATCGAAACACATATTTCTTCCACAAATCTCTTCTAGATTGAAGATCTCACAACTTTATTTCTTCCCTAAAATCTGATTCTGGAGATGTTTTATACACTTGGGACGGCATGAACTCTATTATTTTCAATTACCTTTTCAATCTATTTGCTACTACACCTCTTTATTTTGTTAGAGGTATATTACATCATTTGGGTCATGCAAATGTACCCCATTTTGTTACATAACTAGAGTAGTATTTTAATTTAGAGTAAATTTAGTTAGTTACTTCAAGTATTGTACTAAATGCAAAAGTGTCAAGTTGTAAATGTGCATGTAGTCCACATGTACATGAGTCTTAGGTAGAGTAAGGGCCAAGGAATCTATCTTCCTATTTTAAGGCCTCATAGTGAGTGATTTCATAGTGGTGGTAATAGTAGTACTAAATATAGAGAGTGTGTGGTATAGTTTAGTGGTATGGTATAATGTAGTCCTTTCATATTTGTTCATGAAGTGTTCATTTCCTCCATTATATAACATTGCACTATTTTTACCACTCTCATTAATGGCATATTTTTTGAGTTATTTGCAGATGTTCATCTCATTTTTTTTTCATATTATTGTGCCATTAGTTTATAGTTATCTCAGATTAGTTATCTTACATATTGTGGTTGTACTACATATAGATGGCAGGAAAACTTCATGGTCTTTTCCATTTAAGTCTAATTCAATGTCAAGTGTGCACATGGGAGATTTATTAGAATCTCTGCTTCCCCACTTGAGAGTCTCTTTACAAAGGAGACCCTGAGGATACAAATATCCTCAACACAACTAGAATCATACTCATTCTTTTTCCTATGGTTGTGTGTAAGTTGATGTAATGCTTATTTTTTTGGTGTTTTAATGAGTTTATTCAAAGAAAACACCTAAGGTTTTGGATATCTATATATCTAACTCTTTTTTTGAGCCTTAACGATTATTTAAACCTAAATCATCAATGATCATCTAAATGCAATGCTAAGTATTTTATCACACAAATGCATGAATACAAGAGCTATCCTATATGATTTTCAAGTTTGATGTGTTAACTAAGAACATTTTGATATTTTAAGGTAAACAAGAGAGGATGCAAGAAGACAAACTAGCCTAAATGCAACTAAGTGAACTTTGATTTCTTTCCTAATTGATTTGAAGGAAATATTTTAGATCTTATGCTAATATTATTTGATTTTATCTTAAATAAATGTGATTAAAGAAAAGTAATTGGAACTACTCTAAGGATTCCTTGATTGACTGATTTTAAGATGTTTTATAAATGAATAGAAACATTTTGTAAAGCAATTATGATTCATAATTAAGGTTCATTAATTTTATAAAAGAGATATGATTTAATGATATAAAATAGTAGAAAAAAATGGAAACACACAAAATTAGAAATTATAGATCTAAGGAAAGGCCAAGTGGCCGAATTACCTCTCTCGAATATTGAGTAGAAGTTGAAGTGTTGCTAGACTTTGGAGGACAATTTGACAACCTGTAACACTTGAACAAAAAAAAATAGGTGTAGCTAATTTGGGGGGTATGTCTAAGTTTAGTGATATGACAAGATATTTTACCAGCTGATCAGACCCCTGTTAAAACAAAATTGAATATGCGTGCCTTCCTTGGAGTGGAAAAAGAGATGACAAAGTTGCCACAATTTGATAAATGAATTTGTTTTGTGATAGAAGGTTGAAGTGTTTTGAGATGAAATTGAGAGCGAATTTATCCTAAATTTTGCTTTAGGGATGCCTAAAATAGTAAAAAAATACCTCCTAGAATGGTTTTTTGGCCTCTTGCCAACAATGCCATTGGTTTTGCCAAATTTTCCATTGGTGCCAAATTCGTCACTAGGGTGGCAAATTTGGTCAAAAACAATATTTTGAAGGTTTTAAGGGCTGTTTTGGATGGGATTTTGGGTTGGGATTGTAGGTGAAGTATTTTAATGATGTTTTCTAGACTTATGACTAATAGAATATGATATTTAAGCCTCTAATTTGGTGAATTTGAGGATTGATTTACAAATGTTAGAAAAGAGAATGGGAATATCTAATATGACTACAAATCTAATTAATCAGAGGTATGAAGGGATGAAAATGCATGTGATAGTGTTAGGAATGATATGAGGTAACCAATATAACTTTTGGTAAAGTAAATTAGCATATAAATGACATGATATTAGTGAAATTGATAACATGTATAAATGCAGTCCTTAATATGTAAAAACTGCACCAGTGAATAAGAAGACAATATCAATGCAATTTTGACTAAAATAGAGATTAATATAAGTGAAAATAATATGAAATGGAGTCAATATTAATGTAGTGTATCCAATATCACTTCTATTAAAATAATATCAACATTAATTAATGATAATTTAGTGAATATGCTAGTTTATGTGAAGATCCCCAAAATTCATAAAACTTGCAATTGTAAATGAAAGGAGGGGGGGAATTGTAATAGGGGAATGCTTTGGAAAAAGGAGAGTGAGAAAATAAGGCAAGATAAGCCTTATATATTCACACCCAACTTTAGAAGATGAAATAAAAGCCAATGTATGCATAATATGAAACTACATACAATGCATAAAGGAAATGAACTTGTTAAAGGAAAGCTTATGCTAATCTTATGATTGTAAGAAAGAGAAACATTAAACTAGATGCAAGGAAAAATTTAGTATGCTGTGAATGTGATTAAATGATTATAAATATAGAATTGTAGTAGATGATGAAACATAAAATATGTTATGAAGTGCAATAAAAGCCCTGTAAAAATAGAGAATTGTAAGCAAAATATGGATGGTGAGGTGAATGCAAATAAAAGTAACCCTACAAAAGAAGTGTTAGATGAAAAATAGAAATTATATTATTAAAGGAAAAGCTCCAAAAATTGTGTTAGAAGGCTGCAAAAACAATGTTAATGGTTGCAGAATAGGGATTAGAGGCATGTAAAAGGAAATAAAAGCATGAAATGTAAAGAGGAAAAGCACAAGTAGATGAAGTTAGCAATCTAGCAAAGCTATGTTAGAGAGATAAAATAAAATAGCAAAAAATAAAATAAGGAGAGAGCTATTCTAAGGGTGATATCACCTAGATATGGTCTCTCCTAAGCACTAAGACCTCCTTGCTACCAAGCCCTCTTGCCTTGCTTGACTCTTCTTCACAAATGCTTACTAGATGGATGAGAGATGCTTGAGAATTATTGCTAATAAAGAGATAAAAATTCTTGATGCTAGATAAATATTAGAATAGTATTTCTACTTGAAAATTCTATGCCAAATACCTACCCAAGGGGGTCCTTAAATAGGATTTAGAGGAGAATTGGGGGGGATAATTGGATAAGAAAAATTTGAAATTAATGCATCTGGTGCATTTTTGGGGTGTGTGGAATCAATGGCAGAGGTGAAAGGGAGGTCAATTCATACCTCTCTAGTTTGTGTGGAAGATTCCCGATAATTTTTCCAAATTCACAACTGTCGACCAAATTTACCACTAGCAAATTTGGTAGTGGTGAATTTGGTAAGAAGGCAAAATATAAATATTTAAATTTTGAAATTTGGATGTTTTCCAAATTTACCACTAGGCTTGCTAAATTTGCCACTGGTGAATTTTGTGTCGAATAACAATTTGTGTTTTGTATTTTTAGGCATCGATATTTGTCTAAATATAGGTATATTTATACATGTCAGAAAGCTCTTTTCGAGCTCAACCTAATGGTGGTTGTTTTATAAATTTTTTAGATGATTTGATAGATCAAATGTTGTCTCAAATATGACCTTACTTTTTAGGGCTATAAACATCCCAAATTTGGGTATGAAGATGATTACTTTGATTTGCTTGATCGAAAGGCTTGTGAAGGCAAGGAAAATGATGAATTTTTCTAGGATTTGGAAATTGATAAAATATGACAAATTTGATGCCTAATTTGACAAGGTTATGGTGCCTTAATGAGATGTTATTTTTCTACAACCCTAACATAGCCGACTATGTTAGGTTCCAAGTGAATTAAATAGTTTCACTATTTAGGTTAGAATAGATTTATTTTAAGAGGCATCTCTTTCATTTCTTTTATCATCTGCAAATTGCATTACTGCCTTCACGGTGAGGGTGTGCCCACCTTGAGTGGCATTGCATTTCATTCAAGTCTTCATTCGTTGTTTATATTTTTTTATAAAATATTTCCATTCGATAATATTTTCATGTGCATTATCTGGATTCAAAAGACGCAAAAGAGGAAGGTGTGGTTGTGTCTTTTCAAGTGGTATTCAGATTCAACTTTCCTTCAGGCCTGGGGACTCCTCACAACACCAAGCTTTCATAGCAGCCACAACCTACATTTCCAAGATCTCGATTTCATAGGAGACGACAACATCGTAAACATAATTTGGAATTTAATAAATACTATGTCCAAAATCATTTCAGTAGGAAAACATGAAATGCATGCATTGTGAGTGGCATTAGACAACATTATAGTTGTGGGAGTGATCAATAAGTGTAGCGATCGATAGTTAAAACAGTAGAAAAAGGGGTGTTCAGTACAGCTAGGCATAGCCACTTAGCATCTAGGAGTGATAACTGGTGGAGCCAAGAGATCACATCCAAAATGCATCGTCTCCCATTCGAATTCGTAGAAGAAAATCCATAGAATCAACAACGATGTGCGTTGAAAGTACTAGACCAATCAAAAACGAGTATTAAAACACAAACCTAAGGTTAGAACTTATATTTTTAATTTTTAAAATGCTTTGGGGATAATTTATCCCACATCCATCGTGTACTGGGCGTAAACGGGTTTAAGAGGAGGAAGGCACACTTAAGTTGTTGTGACTTCGGTCACACAGAGTCCTCCCTAGCCTCACGCGTGAAGAGTCCACCTGTTGCTTTTTGTTGTGTCTTGTCATCTAGTGTGTCCTTTGGTACCAAATTTTTATGTGTCATGTACAGTCTAATTGTCTTATGTCCTTCAGCCCCACCTGTTGTCCTTTGATCTCATGTTCGGTGTCGTATCTTGTCGAGTCGGGGTTTAGTGGTTGTCGTGTTGTTGTTCTCCTTCGTTCGCATCTGTTGGGTTCTCCCTTCATGTCGTTATCTCCTAAGGTCATGTCAGGTTGTCGTATCATTGTTCTCCCTTTGTGTTGTCAAGTGTCATGTCAGGTTTGGTTGGGTTCACAAGTGTCACGTCAGGTTTGGCACGGTTCTTCCTTCGTGTTGTGTCATAAGGAGAGATCTTGCCATTACGACATCAACTACAAATTCCATGTCATAGTGGTCATGACAAATAAAGTAGAAAACCAATTTTTTTTTAGGATTCTCGACAGTGCATGGTTAAAAAGTGGTATAAAGGAGCGGACGGTCGACTATCAAGTTGGGATTCTCCCTAAGAGACAAGAAGACCTCGTCGAAGCCAAGGTGCAAAAATTTCTCCTTCCCCTTTAAGAATTGGTAGCTTCAATCCGAATCATCGAGTGATTAATCCAATGGCTTCCAATACTTCTCCAACTTCCTCATAAGTGAACCGCACTCAAGACAAGAATAGTCATTCCATGCTAATCAATAATGGTATACTACTAAAAATAGTATCCAACATTGAAAATCTAACACACCGCATAAAAAATTTGGCCTAATACACTCATCCTAGTAATGACCACTGGAGCACTGAGGTTCACAACAACCATAATACATACCAAACAGGCCAAAATAATCAACTGCCCAACCACAATGATCAGGATGAAGGGTATACCACAAATATGTGGAATCCACCAAGGGACAATAACAGGACCTACCAAAATAACAACCAACGTCAAAGGGACTATAATGAGCATGAAAGAAACAACTATCAACCACGAGGTCCTCCTAATTATCCTCGCATTGACATGGCTACCTTTGAAGGTAATGACCCACATGGATGGCTAGCCAAAATGGAAGGTATCTTACAGGTCTACCAAATTCCAGACGACAAAAGAGTCTCCTTTACAATGACAAAATTAGGCAATGATGCTTATCAATGGTTCACTTGGTTCAAACGTGAGAGGCCTAATGAAGCTTACTATTGGGATCATTTCAGACAAGCTTTTCTTCACAGATATGACAAAGGTTTCATAGGTTCTTACATTGTAAGATTGTTAGCACTCAAGAAAATAGGGTTCGTAGGGGATTATATGTCAAAATTTACTAGTATGCTTCACTATGCAGAGGAGATAAAAATGGACGTGGTAGTAGCAACTTTTTGAAATAGACTAAAAGCACATATTCGAGTTGAATTAAACAACAAAACCCATCCACATTGGATGAATGTATAGGGATTTCTGAGTTGGCAGAAACAAAGGTACAAGGAGTCCCATACACCAGACATGATTCATATGGAAGACCACAATTTCATAACAATAAAAACTCCTTTCATCGGTATGATCAACCATCTAAATAATTTTGTTACAAATGTTGCACTCATCATCCAAAGGAACAAACATGTCCACAATGCCAAAAATTTCAGTTGGAATACACAGACCATGAAGAAGAAGAACCGAAAGACTATGACATCCCTGAGGATTTCCCAGTGGAGGATCCAAATACACAAGATGAGGTGGTTGTTGAGGAGGATACCATGACTATTTCAGTACATGCCCTCATGGGGTTCTCTTCTCACCATACAATCAAGGTGGCAGGTTTCATTCGAAAGCAATGGGTGACGGTACTAATTGATTCTGGTAGTACTCACAATTTCATTGATGCAAGACTTGCAAGAACTTTGGGTCTGCATGTTTTCTCTTCTAGCCAAGATCAGTTTCAAGTCATAACAACAAGTAGGGAAGTTTCTCAATGTCTCGGTAAGACATCTTCTATTTCTCTATAAATGGGTACGTATACTTGGCAAGGTCTCTTTTTGTGATTGAATTAGGAAATTCAGAGGTTATTTTAGGTGTTGCATGGATGGAACAGTTAGAAACCACAGTAGGTTTTAATCACAAACATCGCTTTGTGGAATGGCAAGCCAATGGGAGAACCATCTGTCTTCAAGGACTACCCACGCCTCCATCAAAAGTTGTAAGTTCACATAGCATGAGAAGAAACAAATGGAAGAACAAATATTTGGAGGCCTATATAAAAAGTCCCATTACTAGAGATTGTAGACCTGTAGAGTGCAGAAGAAGAAAATACCATAGAAGCCTGGCTACTGATTCAAGATACCCATAGAAGGTCTAGTTAAATAACTCCTAGTTGTGGAATATTGGAGTTTTGTGATCTCCATTAAATACTGTAGATTGTATAGTAAAGAAGGACTATCAAAATTCCCATTCCATATTCTAGCAATAACAGATTTTTGAGATCCAAAGAGGAAGATCTCATTACCAACACTTTCATAATATAAGGTTGAAAGAAAGGTCTCATTTGGAAGACCATAAGAGCTATGAGATTAAATACCTTGGTGAGGTCTCAAGGAGAAACAAGGAGAAGGCTTGGAGATCCTTATTTTAGAATTCAAAGAAGACCATTGAAGGAGTTCCTAGGAGAACTCACTAGAGAAGTTCCTGATAAAGAAATTTTTTGGGAAAATTATCGCTATTCGACAATAAGCCCAAAAGGAGATAAATTTGGCAAGGATATTTCCAGATTCTTGAGAATAAGGCCTAAAATGAAGTTAGAATTCAACAAGGAGACTGAAGGAGAAAGGAGCCAAACATTACTACCAAACCTAAAAAGTTTAAAGATTACATTTGAAGGCTAGAAGGCTCATCCAGAGATAGGGGTTTGCTAAATCTACAATAGAATATTGAAGGGTTCTTGAAGAAAAAATCAGCTACGATTTTGGGGAATTTCCTACCAAAGTTTGAGTTTCAAGAATAACATTTGTTACAATTGTGAATAAGGATACTTTTTAAGTAGCCTTATAAAAAACTAGTTTCAAGGCACAGTGTGAACACATTTTTAAATTATCGACAAAACTCAAATTGTCGATATGATATTTCTATAACATCCCCTTCCCTATATTCTCGTCACCTTTTTCTCCTTATCCCTTCGCTTCTCTCATACCTATTTTCCCACCCTACTTTCCTCGTTATCCCTCCATGCCTTCTCCTTCCTTCCACCTTTCTCTCTAATTTCCTTACTATATAAACTATTGTACATGTATTGCAAATTGTAATTTTTTTGAAAGCATTTTAATAAAATTGTTTTATTTGATTTTTTGGCCCTTCAAATTACAATGGTATCAGACCCGAGGCCATGGGCACAAAAATCGAGGCACATTTTTGAGGTAAATTTGGGGGCATAGATACCAAGGCAGGTCGTACGGAGCATTGAGCTGGAGCTGAGTAAGTTAGAGCTGATTGGTGAGCACTGAGCTGGAGCCTTTGTTGGCATGATATTCGAGGAGGTTGGCTGAGGTGGCAGCGAGCTGACATGGCAGGTCGCGAGTGGACATGACAGAGAGGTGCGAACATGGCAGAATGAGGAAGCAAAGGAAGCGACACGTGGTGAGTGTAGAGCTGAAGTTTTTGGCATGAATGCCCAAAGGCAATCAAACTTCAATTCGCGTGTTCAAAGTTTTAAAGCTTCCTGTAGGCTGTATCCCAGTCCATGTGGGATAAAAAAGGTTTTATTTAAAAAAAAACTTTGAATACATCATATTAAATTTAATTTTGTTCACCTTGCTAACCGACGGAGCGCGTAGCGCGTGTGGCGAAGGTGTTTGAGTGGCTAGCCAGAGGTCTAGGGTTCGAAACTCGTAGACGCTCAAAATATTTTTTTCAATTTTTTTTATCATTGGGAGTGCAGTGGAAATTAAATGCACAAGGTTTCATTTGTTTTCAAGGATACTGCGGGAAGTAGCAGTTGAAACCCCCATTTGGAGGCTCAGGGTCACGAGTTTGACCCTTTAAAATATTTTTTGCATTATTGATTTAAAAGGGTTACATTAAATTTTTTTATTAAAATTTTTTCTTGATATTAATTTAATAATTTAATAATTGCTTTTTTAATTATTTAAAAAAAAAAAATTAATTTAAAAAAGCATATTTTATTATTGAATTAAAAATTAGGAAAAGCTTTACAAAATTTATTGTAAACTTTTATAAGAGAAGTTTTGTGACAAATTGTAAATCGCCCAAGGGGCTTGAAAAGATTGATTTTTTGAAAACTTTAAAAGGGCAATATTTTTAAAAGGGGGAGCATAAAATTGACAGGAAGCCTTCCAAAGCGCTGCCCCTTGGAACCCCGTTCAAGGCTAAAAAATTTGTGTAATAGCCTCAACGGCTGTAAAAGAGCAAAAATTGTAACCTCAGAAGCTCTAATGAAGTTTTATTTTTGCCTTGATGTGTAGATGATCCGGTCAACCGGATGTTACCACGCCCTATGCTCTCTACTGAGGAGATAATCAGCTGAGTCTTTTGATGAACGAGTCCGACGAGATGGAATACATACTGTATTCAGTCAATTGCAGAATTCAGTGATAGCTCACTAGAGGAAGCCCGATTCAGGATACGAGGTTGACTCAGAGGACAATATTTTTGGACAATGAGTGGAGGAGTCCGATTCAGTTGCATTTGAGCCTGAGGAAAAATCTAGTGAGAGCTATACCCCATGCTCTCCAGAGCTAGAGCCTGAGCCTGAGCCAGTAGAGGTCGAGCTAGTAGCAGTTCCTGAAATCATCGTCATCAGTGATGACGAGGATTCCATTGCAGACAATTTTGGGCCTCAAGTACTGGGCAATCCACAACAAGAGGAACATGAAATCAGTGAGAGAATTAATAAATATAGATTTGATTTGAATTTGTAATTGCTTTGTACTTCCTATTTTTAGTCAAATCAAAGTTTGCTTTCAAGTAGTAGAAATGGCCTCAAATTCAAATCTCCCAATTCTTGAATTTAATGGTAGTGATTATGAATATTGGTCAATAAAGATGAAAACTATGTTGATAGGTAAAGGTTTATGGGAAATAGTTGAAGAGGGTTACACAGAACCCTCTGCTGTTGACTGGTCTGCTTTAAGTGTTACCGATAGAAAAGCCAAGAAAGAAGCCCAGAAAAATAATTCCTTTGCCCTGTACCATTTACAAGCAACTCTAGATAAAAGTATATTTCCTAGAATAGCATCCTGTGTAATAGCTCAAGATGCTTGGAAGGCTTTAAAGGAAATTTTTCAGGGTAGTGATCAAGTAAAACAGGTCAGACTTCAAACACTGAAGAGAGATTTTGAAAATCTCAGAATGCAGGAGAATGAGAAAATAGGAGACTACTGCGTGCGAGTCAAAGTCCATAGTAGATAAAATGGTCACTCTAGGTGAAGAGGTTAAACCCGAGGTTGTGGTGAAGAAAGTGTTGCGAACACTTCTTCCTAAGTGGAATCATGTAGCAATCATTATTGAAGAGTCAAAATATTTGACCACTCTTTCTTTTGATGCACTAATTGGTTCTCTCCTTTCACATGAAGAGAGATTGCAGGAATCTCCTTCCACTAGCCACGGAGGCGATGACAAAGCCTTCACTTCACAAGAAGGAAAATGCCAAGGTAGAGGTCGTGGTAGAGGTCAGCAAAGAGGAAGAGGCAGGAATAGTCCACGAGGTGGAACTCCAAGCAGAGGAGGATCTTCAAACAGAGGTGGAGGTCAAAACAGAGGTGGTCAACAGAATAAAGGAAAGCATCCAGGTCGAGGAAAAGGAAGTGACAAGTCAAAGCAAGTTTGCTACAATTGTGGAAAACCTAGCCACTTCGCTCGTGACTACTGGTCAAAATCCTCACAAGGGAGCAACAACAGCCAAAGTAGTCAGTATGGCAATTTTGGAGAAGAGGAAGGGACCTCAAATATCTTTCTCTCATATGGCAAGTCAGATCAGAACTTGAATGACACCTGGATCTTGGACACTGGGTGTTCAAATCATATGAGTGGCAAAGAAGAACTCTTTGCTACCCTGGATTCTTCTTACAAATCTAGCATCAAGTTAGGAGATGACAAGTCATTGGCAGTTGAAGGCATTGGAGCCTTGGAGGTTCCAACAAAAGAGGGTATCAAACAGGTGAATGATATCTATTACACTCCTCATCTCCAACACAATCTTCTTAGTGTTGGTCAAATGTTGGAGAAAAACTATAAGTTGCTATTTGATGAGGGTAAATGTATCATTTTTGATAAAAATGATAGTAATAGAGTCATTACACAGGTTCCAATGACTAAGAATAGGTTATTCCCTTTGAAGTTTGGCCAGCCAGGAGGAGATCAATTGGTAAATGTTGCTATTGCAAATCCAAGTGTGTTGTGGCACTTGAGATACGGTCATCTGAATTCAGCCAGTTTGAAGATGTTAACTTCTCAAGTGATGGTGACCGGACTTCCTAAAGTTTAGGACAATAAGGAATTTTGTGAAGGTTGTGCCTTGGGCAAGCACACTAGAACCAAATTTCCTCAAGGGCAAGCATGGCGGGCCAGTTATCCACTCCAACTAGTGCATTCGGACATCTGTGGTCCAATGCAGACCAAAAGCATTGGTAACAACTCTTACTTTCTTCTTTTCATTGATGATTTTTCAAGAATGTCTTGGATATATTTTTTGAAGCATAAAGATGAAGCATTTGATTGCTTCATAGATTTTAAAGCAAGAGTTGAAAATGAAAGTGGATATTCTGTTAAGTGTCTCAGATCAGATAAAGGAGGAGAATACTCCTCAAATGAATTTTTGAATTTTTGTAAAAAACATGGAATAAAGAGGCAGTTCACTGTTGCCTATACTCCACAACAGAATGGTGTGGGCGAAAGAAAGAACCGCACCATTGTAGAGATGGCAAGATCTATGATTCAAACAAAGCATTTAAGCAATATGTATTGGGCAGATGCAACCAGGACCAGTGTGTATATTTTGAATAGGAGCCCTACTTCAAGTTTGAAAGGGAAAACTCCTTACCAAGCATGGTATGGTAAGAAACCAAATGTCAAGCATTTCAGAGTGTTTGGTTCACTGGCTTACTCACACATATCTTGATGAGCGAGAGGAAGAAGCTCGATCCTAAGAGTCAAGCATGCATTTTTGTAGGGTACTTGTGAGACCACAAAAGCTTACAGACTCTACAATCCCAGGACTCGAAAGATAATACTTTCTAGGGATGTGATTTTTGATGAAGGGGGAGAATGGGGACATCCCCAAATTTATAGTGATGTTGAATCTCATGATGCAGGTTCTTCACAAATTCAATAGGCACCATAGAAAGGTAAGAAGTCTCCTCCTCCAAGCCCAAGTAGACATTCTACATCCAGTTCATCATCTTCTTCACCAAGTCCTTCTCCACAAAGGTCAGTCAGTTCCTCACCAATGGATATTGATTCTCCATCTAGAGGTAAGAGAACTCTCCAACATCATCCATCTTATCAGATGTTGGATAAAAAAATTTCAAGAAGATATACTAGAAGTCAAGCTAGTGAAATGAGTTATGTTTTGCAAAGACTTGAAAATATGCATTTGTATGGTGATGATGACTCCCAAGAACCTCGGGGAGATGTAGTTAACTATGCTTTGTTAACTAGTGCACAACTTGAAACTTCTAGTTATGAGAAGGCATGTACTCAGAAAATTTGGCAAGATGCCATGAAAGAGGAGATAACCTCTATAAAAAACAATGACACTTGGGAGCTGGTAAAGCTTCCTAAAGGAAAGAAGTGTGTTGGATGCAAATGGGTCTTCAAGACCAAATTCAATGCTGATGGAAGCATTGAAAGACACAAAGCAATATTGGTTGCAAAAGGATTTACATAGAAGTATGGTATTGATTATGAAGAGACATTTGCTCCTATAGCCCGACAGGAGACCATCATAATAGTTCTTGCTTTAGCTGCTCACAAGGGTTGGAAAATCCAACACATGGATGTTAAGAGTGCCTTTCTCAATGGGTACTTGACAGAGGAGGTGTATGTTGAGCAACCTCAAGGATTTCAAGAGCAAGGTAAGGAGCACCTTGTTTACAGACTAAAAAAGGCACTCTATGGCCTCAAGCAGGCATCATGAGCTTGGTACTCATGCATTGATGGGTACTTTAAAGATTTTGGGTTCACCAGAAGTAGAAATGAACCCACCCTTTACTACCTGAAGCAAGGTAATGACATCCTCATAGTTTGTTTGTATGTGGATGATCTTATATTCATGGGTAGTAATGAAAAAGTGAATATGGAGTTCAAACGCTCCATGATGAAGCAGTTTGAGATGAAGGATCTTGGCTTAATGCACTACTTCCTTGGAATGGAATTCCATCAGATAGATTCAGGGATCTTCATCTATCAACATAAGTATGCTTGGGACATGATCAAGAAGTTTGCTATGGAGCATTGCAAACCAGTTGCAACTCCAATTGGACATGGGATCCAATTAAGCAAATATGATGGAGCACCTAAAGTTGACGTGACCACTTTCAGGAGCATGGTTGGGAGTTTGATGTTTCTCGCCAACACTAGACCAGATATTCAGTATGTTGTTTCTCTTGTCTCTCAATTTATGGCTAGTCCATCTGAGCTGCATTTGCAAGCAGCTAAGAGAATTCTCAGATATGTGAAGGGTACATTGGATTTTGGAATCTAGTACCATAAATGTAACACTATCAAGCTTGTAGGCTTCAGTGATAGTGATTGGGGCAGCAATATTGATGATAGAAAATCAACTTTAGGGAACTGTTTTAGTCTGGGATCAGGACTAATAACATGGAGTTCCAAAAAGCAAACTGTGGTAGCTTTGTCTTCTATAGAAGCTGAGTATATAGCAATCACATATGCTAGTACTCAAGCCATTTGGTTAAGAAAAGAGTTGGAAGAGATTGGAGAGCAGTAATGTGGTCCAAATAGGATTTACTGTGACAACATCAGTGCCATTCAGTTGGCATACAATCCGATCCACCATAGCAGAATGAAATATTTTGATATGAAGTACCACTTCATCCGAGACATGGTGGAGCATGAAATTGTTGAGCTTAAATTTTGTCGCACTTTGGAGAACGTTGCAGATATCTTCACCAAAGAGATGGCTAAAGCTCAGTTTATAAAGCTGAGAGACTATGTAGTCAGTCCTCTCAAATTTAAGGGGGAGAATGTTGCAAGTGTGAATAAGGATACTTTTTAAGTAGCCTTATAAAAAACCAGTTTCAAGGCTCAGTGTGAACACATTTTTAAATTGTCGGCAAAACTCAAATTGTCGGCATGATATTTCTATAACCTCCCATTCCCTATATTCTCATCGCCTTTTTCTCCTTATCCCTCCGCTTCTCTCATCCCTATTTTCCCACCCTGCTTTCCTCGTTATCCCTCCACGCCTTCTCCTTCCTTCCACCTTTCTCTCTAACTTCCTTAATCTCCTTACTATATAAACTATTGTACGCGTATTGGAAATTGTAATTTTTTCGAAGGCATTTTAATAAAATTGTTTTATTTGATTTTCTAGCCCTTCAACTTACAATATTTTAGTGCAAAAAGTGACTGTAAGAGGGCAGCAATTAGGACACCATTACTAGCTGTAAAATTTTATATTTATAGATAGCATCTTGAAGGTGAAACAAAGTCATCTACTATTGCAAAATGGTAGCAAGTTAAAGGGTTTTCAAAGCTACAAAAAGGTGAGTTAGAGAGTTTTTTAGGACAACCAAGAATAGCTGCAAGTTCATCCAATTAAAGGTAGCAATAAGGTGAATCTAATCACCTAGCAATCCTTCATCTTCAGATATCATTAAGGTAAGCAACTTGGGTGAAAATAGGTTCATTAATTGAAATTTAATTTAATTCATTATCAAGTTCCATTAAACACCATATTAGAGTTTTAAGAAGTTACAAAGAGAAGGTTGCATATTAAAGTGTTCAAGAGAGTGCATAAGGAAGTTTCTTTTAAAGTTTATACCTACACATTAAAATAGGAGTTAGATATATTTCAAAAGAAAGGAAAATATCATCTTCCTATTTTTTAAGTTAAAGAAAAGAAGACTACATTAAGTTACAGATATTATAGTACATTTAGGAGCAATTACTAGTGTGTGAAGGAGTAAATAAGGTGAGACCAATATTGCACTATACTAGTTGTTCTTAAAAGAGTTTTAAGGTGCACTAAGTATTTTAAGTTGCAGTAAAAATTAAGTGCATATTTCAAACTAATTTGAGGGTTCATAAGGAGAAATTATTATTATCCTTAAGTGCATTAAGTTAGAGATATTACTAGTACATTAAGGATTGATTGCACTATTCTAGTTATTCATTAAATCAATTACTCTCAAAGTATTATTATGTGCATTGATTTTTAAGTTAAGGTTAAGATCAAGAGCACAAAATCTCCTTACTAAAGTGTTGGCTATTCGTACTAACCAACAACTTATTGTGGCCTAGAGAAGCCACCTTACATGGTTATATTCCTCCAAGTAGTGGAGAAGAAATCCACCATCAAAACTAGTAGAAGAAGCTACAAAATAAGACTAGGAGAGTCTCAGATTTTAGGTGCAAATAAATGACATATTACAGGGTTATACAAGCACAAAATTTACCTCTACTATTACATCAAAAGGAGACAAAAGATAAGTGTCTTAAGGACACTCTACATAGCTCTTGATCCTATCTACAAGAGGCCAGTAAAAGAGCACTATTCGAGCAAGGTAGAGATCCAACAAAGGTCTCACATTAAGGTGTCTAAAGATACCCCATCAACCATGAAATTGAGCATCTATAGAAGCATATCTACAAAAACACAAGGGAGCTATCATCATTGCATATCGATAATATTAAGGATAGCTCATTACAGTGAAAAATGAAAGGTGCAATACTAGGTTATATCATGGATAAACTGCCAGCTAAGAGCAACACCTACAATACAATAGAGTGCCACTAGAACCATATTCTCCCTAGAATCAACATTGAACTAGAGCCAACATCCTATGAAAATGATAACATTATCATTCATCTAAGGGAAGTTTTGAGGACAAGAAACAATAATGCATCAGTTGGAAAGAAGTATATAAGGTGTAATAGATGTTGGAGAAATATTTACATGCAAATGAAAGGGTTACCACTTGGCACAATTGATAGAGCACTCACATATTCCATAATATCTACATAAAAATAAAATGCTCATTGTAACATCCATTCCTTGAGTGTTGGAAAACATCATTCAGAGGTTAAGGAGCATATTCATCATAGCTCATCATTCAAGAAAGGTAGGAGTATTGAAAGCATATTAACAAGTATTATTCAAGAACGTAATGCCATGTGGGTACAATCCCAAGGAGCATCGAAGCTACTTAAGTACTCAAACCCTAGAGAATAGCAAAGAATAGGAAAGTGAAGTATAGAATGAAGCATCTCGAGCGGAGTCAAATAATATCATACACCAGCACCATTCAAGATAGATTATCGAATGCTCATATTCATGGTAAATATCAGAGCCCAAATTTAGAACTCTCATCATAGGCCAATTAGCTCACTCACCATACGTTGAAGGGAGAGACACAAAATGAAGGAAGCACATTCTAAGTGTGCATTAATCAAGGGACACTTAAGTGAGATTAAGAGCAAGAATCCAATGAATATCCAAGGATTCAAAGAATCATTAAGGCCTAATAACATACATGCTACCATCACTATCATACGTCCATTGTCGAAGGATTACAATGCTCATTATTAAGGAGGATACAACATTATAAGGTAAGATCCTACATTGATTAATATTGCTTTCATTAAAGGAGTAATAAGGTGCATGACTTAAGGTTGAAACTACTCTTCATTAACGTTGAAAAATCAGCCTTAGTAAATTGAAAGCATATTAAAGGAGTTCATAGTATTTCAAATCATTTAAGTTGAAATACAAATACTTTAATATTTGCAATTAAACACCATAGGAGATATAAGGGTTACTACTTGAAAATCAATTTTATTATTGCAAATATTATTACTATTAATTTCTAATATTCCAAAGTAGGGAGATATAAGGTATACTACATCAAACATAGATTATTGGAATTTAGAAATATTGAACTATTGGATATTAAGGGCTATAAAAAGAAATTTATTATTTACTTAAAGGAGTTGGAATTATTTACTTACACTTGTCTCATACTCATACTAAAGGGACAAAAGAAATCCAACCATAGAGAACTTCAAATTAATAAGTGCATAGTTCATTAGGAGAGATAAGGTAAAATAGGAGTTGATTATTTTTATTTACAAAATATTACAAAATCAACCCAAAATGTGAACTATTACTTGCTAAGAACTTTTATCAAACTTATAACATATTATGAACCACTAAGGGAGTCATAAGGTAGACTACTTCAAGGATCTATCTAAAGTATTGAAAGAACTCTATCACACAATGGATAAAGTAGCAAGAGACACATTTCATCATAATACACATTACAAAAGGACTCAAGATCAGAATCCATCCAATATACCATATCATATATGCAAAATCACTTCAAATGATTTCACAGGTCAAAGTGAAAAGGATATTTGGTATATTGATTCAAGGGAAAGTCACCACATGACAAGAAATCTACATTGGTTTGATTGTCTTGAAGTCACTAATAGCTACAAGTTGAAAATTGCATATGGCAATAACTATCATATACATGGATATGGGTGTGTATCACCTAGTAAATTGTTTTCCAAAAATTTGCTATATAATGTAATGTATATTCCTAGATTAACATCTAATCTCATTTTAGTATCCAAGTTAGTAGAAAGTAAAAGGGTGGTTGACTTAAAATACATAAATGGAGCTAATGTGTGTCTTATTATACATAAAAATGAGATTGAAGCTACTAGATCAATCCATAGAAATATATATGCTCTGGATTCTATCAAAACTTCACAAGATATTGTTATATTTCAAAATAATACTAATGCACTTTTTGTAGATTGGAGAGAATGAAGAACCTATATATCATAAAAATAGAAGAAGAAATAGAAGGTTCAAAATTAAAAGGATGAGGGGACAACTACACTATGATTTAATTGGCCATATTCAACCTAGAAAAGAAGAAGAACCTGAACAAGATGAAGACACTCATCAAAATTCAAACAAAGAAGACAATGAAGGAGGCTGGAGAGAAGAGCTCAATTTCTAGGACCAAGATAAAGATCCATATTGAATACTAAAGTCTTCAATACCCAAATAATATAATACAATGGGGGTGTTAGAGTATATTACATCATTTGGATCATGTAAATGTACCACCTTTTGTACATAACTAGAGTAGGAGTTTACTTTAGAGTAAATTTAATTAGTTACTTCAAGTATTGTAATAAATGCACAAGTGTCAATGTGCATGTTGTAAATGTGCATGTAGTCCACATGTACATAAGTCTTAGGTAGATTAAGGGCCAATGAATCTATTTTCCTATATAAAGGCCTCATAGTGAGTGATTTCATAGTAGTAGTAAATATAGAGAGTGTGTGGTATAGTTTAGTGGTATGGTACAATGTAGTCCTTTCATATTTGTTCATGGAGTGTTCATGTCCTCCATTATATACCATTGTACAAATTTTCTCACTCTTATTAATGGCATATTTCTGATTTATTTTCAAATTTTCATCTCATTATTTTCCTACATATTATTGTACCATTATTTTATAGTTATCTTAGATTAGTTATCTTGCATCTTGTGGTTGTACAACCATCCCATCAAAAGCTAAGAAACTTAGCTTCTCAATAGAATATTCTTCAACCCATCCCTACTCTTACAACTTATGAGGAGAATTCTATTTTGACTGTCCCAATTACAATGAATGAGCTTCAAAAATTGGTTTTTAAAATGCAAAAAAGAAAAACCTCAGGCTCAAATGGTTTTCCTATTGATTTATATCAAGAGTTTTAAGATGTTTTAGGAATGAGCCTACAAGGAGGAACGAAAGCCTTGATACAGGTGATCTATATTAGGCCTAGTGGGTAAGTTCTGATCAGGCCTAGGAGGTCTAGGTGGTAACATTTGATTAGGTCTAGGAGACCTATTTTTATGGAAAGTAGGTTGTCTTTGCCTAGCCTCCTGTCTATGTGTGCTTGGAGTAGGAACTCTATTACGCAATATTTCTTGAATTTGATGTTCAATTATTTTTCTTTCTAATAGCTATCGCTACTCTAGGAGATCCAAGCATTATTTATCAGACCTAAGTTGATTAAACTTGGCTTGAAAATTAGCATACTTCTTGACTACCTAATTTATCTAATCAATTGTATGAGGCCTATGTACCCTAGCACTGTTGCCTTGGTATTTATATTCTTAAGGAAGTTTCTAAGGTCTATTACGGCTTTCACTCGATTGAGGGAAGTCGTGTTTACTTGAGGCTCACCCCTAAATAGATGTTCTTGATAATTTGTTGATGTAGAGGCACATCATGCTTGCATATAATAATATGATTGAGTATGATTAGGATCTTCCTCAGGTATTCCCTCATAAATGAGGAATGGTAGGGTAAAATTGGCCCACCCACTATAATAAGTATCATACTTATCTAGGTTTTTGTACCTTGGGGAAGGGTGATTTGAAAGTATAAGATGATCATTCAACCATATCCTAGGTGTATTTCCTTGTTCTCATACAACATCGTGTGGAGTAGACTGAGAAGGAATGCGAATGTGTGATATTGCTCTATGTGTAAGAACCTCATTGCATGGTTTCCTTTCTTGAAAGAAGGCATTGGAATTATCTATGCTTGGGGAATGGTTACCAAGATTGGGACTATGATCTATGGGGGTACCCCATGTAGGAGTCCCTCATAGGCTAGGTCCCCTTTCTGACACTCTAGTACTAACCATCCATTCATCTACCACTTGGCGATTTGGGAGAGTAGGTGGCCACCAAGGAGTTATAACCATGTCCTTAGGATCAAAATGAAGTGTTCTATGTCCTCTTGCCTACTCCCCGTAATGTCCACTCTTAAATGAGATTGGCTACGAGTATATACCATAGCTACTTACTCTAAACCTCTATGTGATTATCTCCTTTACAAGTTTTATATATTCAAACACAATCAATAGAAACACGCAAGAATACAAATGATTATCTCTTTTAAGTATTATGTGTTCCTAAATTGTTTGATGTGTTTAAAATTTTTTTCTTTTGTAAAGAATCTCTTTCATGTGTTTTTAAATGTTGATGTAATTCTCAAATTTTTAAAGGTTTTCACCTATATACTCACAGCTCAACAACCGACAATGAAATTATAGTCACATGAACCAACCAAAGTATGGAGATGAAATCCATACCTAATTGGGGAGCATAGGTCCTACCAGTACTCATCCAGTACTCACTTGGTCATAATTATACCCTCTAAAGAGGATTACATGCAAATTTTCCAAGCTACGTTGGATCTTGGATACAAATCTGGCCAAAAATATAGGGTACATGGGATTTGAGCCAACGTATGGATATGAAACCCACCATCATTGAACTCTATCAGTGGTTGGGGATGAATTCCAACTCACTAAAATTGAAAAATAGTGTGGTGTGTGTGATTCCTTTTTAAATGATTGAAATAAAACAAGATAACATTCAATGACTGTTCACTAAATGCATGAAATTGTGTTTTACTTTCAGAATCATAAGCATATATATAAAAGGAAACTACCAAATTAATAAACTATATGAAAACCTAACCCTTAGGTAGGTCCTACGCAGGTAAACCAAAAAAATGCATTTTGAAAGGTTGTTCTTTTTCCTATTTTTCTTTGATTTTGTTAATGCACAATTTAGAAATATGAAATCTAACTTTCAAATGCACACAAAAGATAAGAAAAAATGAAATTTAAGCTTTTTGAAACAACCTACATGCAAATTGAAGGTTTATAAGGTTACCTTTTATTTTCTAAAGCTTGTTGTTTCTGGAAATGTTTGTAGAAAACCCCTGGTTTGGTGGTGTTACCTGGGTGGAATGGCTGCAAATTTTGGGGCCATCCCTGGCAAGGAAGTTTACAGTGGTTGTCCCTGGCAGGTCCAACTAGGAATTTTGTAGTTGTTCCTACCCAAAACGGCTAGAACTTGCAACACACAAAATATAAAAGGGGTGTCAAAATGATAAAAATTAAATGGAACAAGGTACAAGGGTCCCACCATGATTGCCACTAAAGAAGAACAAAAAATGGCCCACCTAAATGTGTGTTTAAACTGAAATACTATCTATTATTTCTAAGCAAACATGCAAAAGAAAGATGTAAAAGATGTAAACTATTGAAACAAAGAATTATTTGCAGTAAAATATGGGGGATTTATCCTTGTATTTAATAATTCATAAATTCCAAAAGGTTACAATACATCCCCTTTGAGGGCTTATTATTTTTATACATTTAGATTACGAATTACAAGGGAATGAATCCCTTCATGAGCTTAATGGTGTGTTTCAATGTTCTTCTCGCAATACACACTTGAGACCTAATGTTGGGCTTCTTCTAATTTATTTCTTAGCTCCTACCTCATGCCTAGAATACCTGCACCTACACACAAGAGATTGAATTATGTTAATAGCATATGCGTTTAGTGATAAAAACTAGGAAAACCATAGAAAGTATGCATTTATGAATATAAAACTTATTTGCGACTATTCAAAACAACTCCAAATGACTTGAAAATTGAATATGATGTTCATGAGATGATTTTGGAAGGATCTAAGCATAAATTTAAGTGCAATTGTGATCAGAATCTATGGTTGTCCCTGATAGGAACAACTAAGACTAAAAACACTAAAACATAAATTGACCCATAAAAACTACTCAAAACTTAACCAAAATTGAATAGAAGGCTAATCTAATGCTTTAAAATTGATCTATGGTAAAATTGCATCAAAATTGTTAGCCATTTCGTGGCCACCCTTTGCAAGTGCAACTAGGATTGTTAGCTATCCCTGGTAGGGACGATCTCCAAAATGGGTGGCTTTTGCCACCAATTCCAAGGGGATCTAGATTAGAACTATCCTAAATGTGTTTTCATAAAATTTGGTCAAATAAATCTCATATTTTATAGGTTTTGGAATCAATTTGGCATATTTTGGCATGCCCCTGAAAGCGCCTTCAAATGAAGATGTTTTCAAGAAAAATACTTAGAAAATGTTGAGGACAAATATGAGAAGCACTTCATGAGCAATGTTTGTTATTATCTCCTTTCAAATTGGGTGGAATCACCTCAATTTATAGTCAAAATAGGGCAAATGTGCAAAGGGGTAAGTTTTGGCATGTAGGGTAAGTGCTGCCACTTGTCCATTCCCTTTCCATGCATAGGAGCGAAGATGTCTTCCATTTGGAGCCTCCAATTTGAAGGCCTTGATGTTTATGGTAACCTACCAATTAATTTTGGTTGATTGGGTAGGATAATGGTAAGAATTGATTACCATTTATCCTACCCTTTGATTTTTGAGGGGTATGGAGCATGGTCATCCCAACCAGGGATGGTTGTGTGTGGACGTCCCTAGGTGGGAAGACCATGAACTGTGGTCATGCCAAGGTGGGACAATCATGGCTACATGGCCCAAAACCTTCCAAAATTGGTTGGGAGTCCCAATTAAATCTTGATGGTTGCCTAATGGGACTATATAATGTCGATAAGAGTGGTGCATAGCAGTATTATCTAATTTACATGATTTTAGTGTCTATGGTGTGTGTTTTTTTATCTTGATTCTTTAACTCTAAGTCCTCATAGGCCTCATGCTCCTATTGAGCATTATTTTGCAGATGTTGTTGGTACCTATGATTTTGAGGGGATGCATAAGAAATATGGTTCTAATTAGGTTTGGATAGTAGTTTATATTTATATGCCATGCGATTTTGATAGATCTAATACCTATAGGTACTTGGCGTAGGAACCATCTCATGCATGACTTTTTGTAATCTCTCTTGATATAGCCTTTCTTGGTACATCCTATTTTCTTGTAGTCTATACTGAGTCAACTAATATTGTTCATCCAAGCATTGTTTATCCAATCATAGCTATTTCAAAACCTCTCACTTCTTAGCATTCTCTCTAAGGGTATGATCTAGATAGACAACAACATGAGTGGAAGGTAAAGTGTGATCCTGTGAATGTTAAACCATACTATAAAACTTGAAGGGCTTTGAGTTCGTTGGGATACAATGAACTTGTCCTTCGTATATGTAATTAATAAATTGATGTAATATGGAAGGAACACATTTTATGTCTCAAATTGAGGGACTATTAAGTAACAAGTTATACTACATAGCACCTTATAAAATATGGCATAGTGTAGATATAGTCTTTAGTCAAACCTAAATAGGGATGATGACTATACCAATAGTAGAACACAATGCATCGTTGAAGGCATGAAGGGTAAAAGTGGAAGCTGCAATGTCTGTTGGTAGCAGATTAATATGTTGGAGTACCACAGTGGTGATGATATTAATCTAGGAACTCATATCTACCAAGACACATTTTTGCAGGATCCTATCCACACTATCAATGATATGCAATGGTGTATCAACTATTTCAAAAGGTATAATATTTATTTCATGATCATGGAATGTGATCACATGCTCTTTATGCATTGAACATACCTCATAAATTTGACAAAGGAATTAGGATCTTGGGGTTGTAGTTCAATTGATTTTAAAATCTCCATAAAATATTTTTGATATGGGGTTGATTGTTGTATAATCTTGTATATGGAAAGTTTTACTGATGCCATTTTCACTACACCAAAAAAGGGTTTTAATGGTGCTTATAAACCATCCTTAAATACCTTTAAAGGTAGTTATTCAATCATCATCTATGAGGGCATCGTAAAAATTTATGATATATGACGATGGCTAAAATTCACCTCAAAAAACCACCCTCTTAGGGTCTAAGAGGGTACTTAAATCTTCTATCTTAGGAATACGAGGGCGTTTGTGAACCATCATCATGTTAGGACTAAGAGAGTGGTTATTAACCACCCTATTAGGGTTAAGCCTATTAAGTCTAAGAGGACAGTTTATAACCGCCCTCTTATGGTCCCACCCTAAAAAATATATAAAGGAGACGATCCATGTTGGAGGGACTAGAAGTTAGTCTAAACAGTTAGGCTCATAATAAATTGTAGTGATAATGGGTATTTTAATTGTCCTTACCTATAGCCTAGTTGTTGAAATTACCATTGATGTTCACTATTATGTACTTACTCAAACAATAGAAAAGTTATAGGCACTAAAATCAATATATGGAAAAGTCGAGATGGAAAGGCATTGACTTAACAATTATGTATTTAAGTGATAGTATTATCAGATAAGTTATATCATCGATTATAAAGAGCCTATGACTCTTTATTCAACACTCTCTCAATAGAAACAATTCTATCAGTGCATGTTTTAACTCCATGATCAAGGCCCAAGATTTTGCAAACTTTACAAAGCTACTTGATAATAAATAAGATCTTGCACATACTACCAGTTCTTTGAGAATCAATCAATTTATACTCAACAATAAAAATAATTCTCTTTGTGGTCTCGACTTGCAAAACACCACCCACGGTGCCTACAAAATCAATGTATTGATATGAACTCATCCTCCTGATCAAAGCTCAGAAGTTGCCAAGAAAACACTATAACATGATTATCAATGAGATCTTGCATGTACTATCAACACCTTGTCTTCCTTATCCAATGGTATTTTATTATCACAATCAATCAACTAATATGGATTGAGAGTAAATCATAATGATAGTGATGAACGTTGTTCTTTATATTAAACCAAAAGGAGGTGTTTCAAGTGACTCATCCATTTTTTTTAGTTTTTTTATCGGCATCAAAGAGCAACTACTTATGGTCTCAAGTTACAAATACCACCCATACAGTGTAAGGATATATTTTCTACAAATATTTATCAACTTTTTAAATTAAATGTCACTCCTTTTATCTTTAAAAAAAATGTATATTGAGAAAATTCAAACTTTACAAATCTTATGCCCTAAAGAACACCCATATGAGTTAGTAGTCTGTTACCCACATATCATCATAACCACTTACCATTAATTTCCATGTTAATCACCTCAATCACTTGTCCTAAGATTTTAAGTATATATATCTTTAACTAGCAGTACAAAACAACTTAGTGTTCATGTTCCCCACTTCAGTTTTTCATGCCTCAATAGGTATTGAATTGAGGTCCATCATGATGTGGTGTTGCAGGAAGGTGAGACACTTACCATAACAATCACCTAGGTTCAAAATGTGACAAGCATCCCCCATGTTCAACTGGTTGTCCAACTAATACAATCAGGTATATGTGGTAAAAAAGTTGACATTTCCATGATTCAAAGATCCTATGGATGTATAAAGAGATGGTTGATTTCTTAACTAAGAGTAATAGTGCAAAGATAGAGTAGCCCTCCTCCATGGGCATTAACTTTTACAATTAAGGAACTAAACAAAAAAATATCATTCAATGAAAAATATTCATAAAGTTCGTATATATGTATATAAATAAAATATTGGGGAAGGCCATTGTGGGAATGAAAAGTATGAATAGCTTGCATGTAAGGAGCATTCTCATCCTTAGATGGCACTGTATCTCATGTTGGGCCCTTACTTCCTCCCTATTTCTCTCCACATGCTTTCCTCTTCTCTTATAGACATAATTGTATTCCATTGGTACAACTCTTCCTAGAGTTTCATCAGTTGGACAGTTCTACTATGAGAGCTTTTTTATGGTTTTGCCAATATATCCTACATCCTCGATTTTTATATAGTTTTCTTAATATCACATGGTGTGGAGAATCCTCCAAGTGTTGACCTGATATCTTCCTCATTTGAAGAGGAATTTTGAGGTTTTTAAAACCAAATTGTTGAATTCTCCTTCTTCAACCACTTATCCTTTTCAGGTTTGTAAACTCATACATGAAGTACAAACTAGAGTGTGAGGTGAAATTCCATTACACATCTAATGAGTGCTACCTCAAAAATTTCAAGATTGTAACCATAAGTTTGTAGGACCTGCTTATGGACATATACTTGTAAAACCTAAAAACATAAAGACTATTATGAAGGGAATGTGAACTAGTCATGTGGAACAAGAACCTACATTGAACAAACACAATTTTACATGATGCAAGGACTTTGCAGTCTAGTTTGACTACATCAAAATGGGACTTAGCAAAAGAGTGGAGAAGATTATTATGTCCAAAAGTTGCTAAGAATTGAAATTGATGCCAGTGTTGTGATGATTTTGTATTTATGGCTTGTGTTGGCAAACAAAATGATTATTTGTTGCAAATTTGAATAAAGAGTCATAGGTTCTATTCCTGCCACCTCCACCTGGTTGTATTCAAACTTCAAATTTCAATATTTTATGTGCAAAAAAATTATAATGTAGAAGAATTTAATAGTTTATTCTCTTTTTCAATTAATAGAATTATTGACATAATTCCCACATAATTGGCTAATAGCCAAAGACAAGAAATTAAAAAAATCATGATAATTCTAGGTAATTTTCTACATTATTATTACCAAAAACAATCTCTTAAAAATGTAAACATAACTATAATAAACAATGATTGTTCACCAAAAGTGGGACCTTTCACTTACATTAAGTTTCCCACTCCTTGTACAAGGAAAAACATGTCCATCACCTCATATGAAGGACAATCATTTAAAAATTTATGGGGACATATGAAATGAATGAAAGTTATTGACACCAATTGCCATATCTTCTCTTTCGTATTATTTTGTTTATTCAAACCCTTTATTGCGTTCATATCCTGCCAAACAATAATGACAAGAACGTAGTCAGAATAGTTGTTATATTCAATTTATACCTAATGAGGCTGCCATGAATTTGTGTAATACCCTTTCACTTGATTGGTGTATAGGGCATGGTGTGGAGCATCCTCTAGGTGTTGACCTGAGATCTTCCTCAGTTGAAGAGGAATTTTGAGGTTTTTAAAACCAGATTGTTGAATGATCCTTCTTCAACCACTTATCCTTTTCATGTTTGTAAAATCATACATGAAGTACAAACTAGAGTGTGAGGTGAAATTCCATTACACATCTAATGAATGCTACCTCAATAATTTCAAGATTGTAACCATAAGTTTGCAGGACATGCTTATGGACATATACTTGTAAAACCTAAAAACATAAAGACTATTATGAAGGGAATGTGAACTAGTCATGTGGAACAAGAACCTACATTGAACAAACACAATTTTACATGATGCAAGGACTTTGCAATCCAGTTTGACTACATCAAAATGGGACTTAGAAAAAGAGTGGAGAAGATTACTATGTCCAAAAGTTGCTAAGAATTGAAATTGATGCCAGTGTTGTGATGATTTTGTATTTATGGCTTGTGCTAGCAAATAAAATGATTATCTGTTGCAAATTTGAACAAAGAGTCATAGGTTCTATTCCTACCACCTCCACTTGGTTGTATTCAAACTTCAAACTTCAATATTTTACGTGCAAAAAATTTATAATGTAGAAGAATTTAATAGTTTATTCTCTTTTTCAATTAATAGAATAGCTGACATAATTCCCACATAATTGGCTAATAGCCAAAGACAAGAAATTAAAAAAATCATGACAATTCTAGGCAATTTTCTACATTATTATTACCAAAAACAATCTCTTAAAAATGTAAACATAACTATAATAAACAATGGTTGTTCACCAAAAGCAGGATCTTTCACTTACATTAAGTTTCCCACTCCTTGTACAAGGAAAAACATGTCCATCACCTCATATGAAGGATAGTCAGTTAAACATTTATGGGACATATGAAATGAATGAAAGTTATTGACACCAATTTCCATATCTTCTCTTTCGTATTCTTTTGCTTATTCAAACCCTTTATTGCCTTCACGTCCTGCCAAAAAATAATGACAAGAATGTAGTCAGTTAGTTGTTATATTCAATTTATACCTAATGAGGTTGCCATGAATTTGTGTAATACCCTTTCACTTGACTAGTGTATAGGGCATGGTGTGGAGCATCCTCTAGGTGTTGACTTGAGATCTTCCTCAGTTGAAGAGGAATTTTAAGGTTTTCTAAAACCAGATTGTTGAATGCTCCTTCTTCAACCACTTATCCTTTTCATATTTGTAAACTCATACATGAAGTACAAACTAGAGTGTGAGGTGAAAGTCCATTACACATCTAATGAGTGCTACCTCAATAATTTCAATATTGTAACCATAAGTTTGGAGGACCTACTTATGGATATATACTTGTAAAACCTAAAAATATAAAGACTATTATGAAGGGAATGTGAACTAGTCATGTGGAACAAGAACCTACATTGAACAAATACAATTTTACATGATGCAAGGACTTTGCAATCCAGTTTGACTACATCAAAATGGGACTTAGCAAAAGAGTGGAGAATATTATTGTGTCCAAAAATTGCTAAGAATTGAAATTGATGCCAATGTTGTGATGATTTTGTATTTATGGCTTGTGTTGGCAAACAAAATGATTGTTTGTTGCAAAGTTGAACAAAGAGTCATAGGTTCTATTCCTACCACCTCCACCTGGTTGTATTCAAACTTCAAACTTCAATATTTTACGTGCAAAAAATTTATAATGTAGAAGAATTTAATAGTTTATTCTCTTTTTCAATTAATAGAATAATTGACATAATTCCCACATAATTGGCTAATAGCCAAAGACAATAAATTAACAAAATCATGACAATTCTAGGCAATGTTCTACATTATTATTACCAAAAACAATCTCTTAAAAATGTAAACATAACTATAATAAACAATGATTGTTCACCAAAAGTTGGACCTTTCACTTACATTATATTTCCCACTCCTTGTACAAGGAAACAATATCCATCATCTTATACGAAGGACAGTCAAACATTTATGGGGACATATGAAATGAATGAAATTTATTGACACCAATTTCCGTGTCTTCTCTTCTGTATTATTTTTCCTATTCAAACCCTTTATTATCTTCATGTCCTGCCAAACAATAATGACAAGAACTTAGTTAGTAATTTGTTATATTCAATTTGTACCTATTAAGACTACCATGAATTTATGTAATACCCTTTCACTTGATTGGTGTATAGGGTATGGTGTGGAGCATCCTCCAGGTGTTCACCTGAGATCTTCCTTAGTTGAAGAGGAATTTAAAGATTTTTTAAAACCAGATTGTTGAATGCTCCTTCTTCAACCACTTATTATTTTCATGTTTGTAAAATCATAATGAAGTAAAAATTGGAGTGTGAGTTGAAATTCCATTACACATATAATGAGTGCTACCTCAATAATTTTAAGATTGTAACCATAATTTTGTAGGATATGCTTATGGACATATACTAGTAAAACCTAAAAACATAAGGACTGCTATGAAGAACAAGTGAACCAGTCATGTGGAACAAGAATCTACATTGAACAAACATAATTTTACATGATTTAAGGACTTCGCAATCCAGTTTGACTACATCAAAATAAGACTTAGAAAAAGAATGGAGAATATTATTGTGTCCAAAAGTTGCTTGAAATTGATGCCAATGTTGTGATGATTTTGTATTTATGGCTTGTTCTGGCAAACAAAATGATTTTTTGTTGCAAATTTGAACAAAGAGTCATAGGTTATATTACTACCACCCCTACCTGGTTGTATTCAAACTTCAATCTTCAATATTTTATGTGCAAAAAAATTATAATGTAGAAAATTTTAATATTTTATTCTCTTTTTCAATTAATAGAATAGTTTGACACACTTTCCACATAATTGGCTAATAGCCAAAGACAAGAAATTAACAAAATCATGATAATTCTAGGAAATGTTCTACATTATTATTACCAAAAAAAATACCTTAAAAATGTAAACATAATGATTGGATGGTCAATTAATAATGAGGATTATGCAAAGCTTTGGAAGAGAAAACTAGGGCATCAGTTGGGTAGCCAAAGATATTTTTGGTTGCTATGGACTTGAAGGCAAGATTGTTGCCCCAAGAGGGCCCAATGGGGACACCTTTGGATCCAATTTTAGAGAGACATAGTTATTTTATAGATTTTTTAAAGGATAAATCTCCAATAGATACTGAAGAAGCACAAAAAAATGCATTAAAAATGCTCTTTACAGCTGATATAAACAGATCAACATCTCAATGATTTAATGGATGCTTGCCACAGTCAGAATCAATGCCAAATATTGTCATTGAGCAAAGGATGGTAGAATAAATAGTTTTATATAGAGACAATCATGATTTTATCTTTAAATATATGGGTACTCACCCTACCCTAAATTTTTTTGCATTCATGGGTCCACAAAAATTGGGAACCTCGTGGTGAGTATTCTTTGTGGTTTATTAGCAATTGATATTTTATAGTTAGTTTTTCTTCATTTGTCGATACAAATAGGGATTTTGAATCAGAAAAGAGGAATCATGGTCCAATAGGATTATTTGTTCAACCCTGGAGAGTGGGATTTGATTCTCAAATTGAACCCACTGTTGTCCCAATTTGGATTCATTTGTATGCACTTCCAATGGATTTTTGGAGTGAGAAGGTATTATAAATTATTGGTAATTTCCTTGGAAGACATTTGGGTATTTCTAAAGATACAATGGATGGAAACATAGTCGTTTATGCTAGATTATACGTGGAAATGGATCTTAGCCAGCCTTTGTTAGCAAATGTTGAATTTGAACTTTTAGGACTATCTTAGATTCAATAACTAGATTATGAGGTATTGCCCTTTAGGTGCAAATTTTACCACAAATATGGAAATTTGTCCTGATCCTATCCAAACAATATAAAATGGAGGCTCTTCTAGGAATTTCAAATCTTCCTAAGGGGGGTAATTTAACAATCAATAAAGAAACAACGAATATTTATCAAAGAAAAGAAGAACAGGAAGATGGTTTTGAATAGCCCAAAAGAAGGATAAGGCAAAAGAAAATATATGGTAAAGAGAAAACCCAACTCAAGCCCTCCAATAGGTATGAGATCTTCAAGACTCTAGTGGACTAGGAAGAAGAAAAATTTATGGAAGGAGTGGATGGGAATAATAAAAATAATAACAACCAGGTTCAAGCCCCTCTTTCACCTCCTCCCATCCTCGAGCAGATAATTGAGGACAGTGAGTTACCACAATAAAAAAATGTAGGAGAATTTATAGTGCATAACCAATAGCAGTCGATAATTAAGGATGTCATCATGGGAATAGTAGAAAAAAATAGAGAAAGGTCAACTCTAGGGATAACTCAAGTGGAAAAGAGATAAAAAAATATCAGCTCTCAAGGAGTGGGTAGAAAATAAAATAAGGAATTAATAGCAGTTCAAGGAGACAAACTGATCATTGGAGGATCAATGAGGCTAATAGATTTTTACTGCTCTCAAGGTAACCAATGATTATACAGTCATGGAATGTTAGGGGTTTAAACAATAGAAGCCATCAATCTACTATTCAAAGACTCTTAGAAAAATGTAAAACATATTTTTTGCTTATCCAGGAGAAAAAATATTGTTGGATCTCATTTGTAAAACAACAAATAGACTTTGTAGGGTTGTTGGTCATGTGGAATTGGTTGTCCAAGGGGTCTCAAGGGAGATAGTTACTTTTTGGAACTCTATTTAATGGTTTGCAATAGAACATATAGCTTAGAGGGGTGTCCTCACATCACATTTTAGGAACAACGTGACAATTGAACAGGTTGAATAAAAAATTCTTATGGGTATCAAGACCTAGATGGTCAGATGCATCAATGGAAATTTGTACATAACATGAGAGTCTTAAGGGAGGAATTAGACTGTATTTTTTTTGGAGATTTTAATGCTAAACTATCCTCTAGATATTAGGAAGGGGGAACCCCAATTTTGGACCTGAGGGGTCGACTTATGATTGCCAAAGTCTATGTATTACACTTATTGGATATTAAATGACTTGGAACCAATTATACTTGGACTAATAAGAGGAGGGAACCACATAGCAGGAAGGTGAAGCTAGATCATTTTTTGGTTTCAGAGAAGGCATTTGTGAAATGGAATATAAAATTCTAGATTTTGGAGGGTGTAGTTTTAGATCACTTTTCCATTTTGTTGTAAGGGGGGATCAATATAGTGTATCATCACAAACCATTTAAATTTGAAGACATTTGGTTGCAAAAAGAGGAAATTCGAAAGAAAATTCCATATTTGTGGGAAGAGGGTCATCTAGCATTTGGGATAGCAATATTTAGATTCCATAAATAGCTTAATTATTTCAAGGATCAACTGAAACAATGGAGCTAACGAGATAGACTTATAGGTCCAAAGAGCTCCATTGGTGGCCAAATGGGATGAGGTTCAAAAACACTTCATGGAAGGAACAATTATAGAGCAGTTCAAAGAAGAGGATTATGCATTGTGTAAAGTGGCTGAGAACATTGACAACCAAGAGGAGACCTACTGGAAACAGAGAGCAAGAACCACTTGGTTATTAGAAGGTGATAAAAATACCCAATTTTTCCATCAAGCTACCTATGTTAGGAGACAAATGAACAACATGGAAGTTCTTCAGGATGAGAACGGACACTCCTTTGATACAATTCTTGGTATGCATTTCCATTCAATGGATTATTTTTCTAAACTATTTAAGGAAAGCATGGTGCAATATGAAGAGGCTCAAAAAGAAATTATTGTTGTCATACCCTCTGTTATCTCTAAATAATAAAATCAGGCCCTACTTAAACCCATTGATAAAGAGGAACTGAAGAAAGTAGTCCTTAGAATGAGCATCGAAAAAACACCATGTCCAGATGGCTTTCCAATTGAGTTTTTTCAGGCCTTTTGGGATAACTTGGAGGAGGATGTAATTGTTGTTATAGAGGAGTCCAAAGGTAGTAAAAAAATTCTTAAAGCATTAAATCATACTTTCATTGCCTTAATTCCAAAATGGGGGGAGAGGGTGCATATTTTAGATTATAGACCTATTACCTTATGCAATGCCATATATAAAATAATCACAAAGATAATGGTTGAGCAGCTAAAACCTCTTCTACATAGCATTATCTCCTCAGAGAAAGGAGATTTTATAAAGGGCAGAAAGATATTAGATGGTGTGGTTCTAGGTCAGGAGGCAATCCATTCAATGCAAAAATTTGGTAGTAGAGGAATGTTCATAAAATTAGATATGTCAAAATCTTATGATAGGGTGGAGTGAAGCTTCTTGTCAAAGATGATGGCAACCTTTGGTTTCTCTCAGGAATAGATATAATGGGTCATGAGCTGTGTTTCTATTTTGATATACTTAGCATTGATCAAGGTTCTTCCCTCATAACCGTTTGGAGATACTCGAGGCCTTTGTCAAGGAGATCCTTGTTCCCCCTATATTTTTCTCATATTGGTTGAAGGTTTGGGTAGACTCATCTTGAGGAGAAGACAACAAGGTTTGCTAAAAGGTATCAAGGTGCATGAGGAAGTTTTGACTCACCTATAATTTGTGGATGATACAGGATTGGTGGGAGTGGCCAACTCCAGGGAAGCAAAAATTATTAGAGATATACTTAATATCTACCTTAGGGCCACAAATCAAGTCATCAATGTTAAAAAATACAAATTTATCTTTTTCAATATTGATCAAAGGCTTTAGGATAGAATTTTAGAGATATTGGAATTCATGAGGACTTATATCCTAGTGGTATACTTGGGGGTCCCTTTGCACTTTAAAAAACTAAAAATAGATATTTGGAGGAATCTTTTGGACTGTATCAAGGAAATAATTAATCATTGGTCTCACAAATGGTTAAGCTATGGGGGTAGATTAAATTATTTACAGTTAGTCATTCAAGCCATGCCAATTTATAATTTTTTTATCCTTGCTGCCCCAAATACCATATGGAAAGCGTTGTACAAGATGGCTAGAAAATTTTTATGGGAAGAATTAAAAGGAGAGAGGAAATGGGCCTTAGTATGCTGCAAGAAAGTAATCCAACCCAAGTTCAAAGGAGGTTTGGTACTAAGAAGATCAAACATAAATAATAAAACTAAAGAACACAAGCTTATACTGAGAGGGGGTGAACAGTATAAGACCACTTTTTACTTTTCTTTCCCAATCAATATTATGCAATATAATCAATGGCAATATCAATAGCAATAACCAAAGCAATGCACAAATCATCACACACAATAGAGACACCACAATTTACGTGGTTCACCCAATGTGGGCTACTCCACGGAGAAAATATTTCACTAAAATTTTCTCAATCAATATCTTGGGAATCCTTTCCCTATTACAATGTTTATGGACCTCTTTCCAATGGAGATACCAATCCCCTAAATCAAGTTCATGGATCTCTATCCATAGGAGAACTCCTTCTCCTCTGCTCTGGTTGGTGATCCTCTAGAAGACTACTACCTCCATTGCACTGGCTTGTGGATCTCTCTCCACTGAAGACTCTTGTCCCCACTTAGAAGACCTATCCTCACTACCCTGGCTAATGGATCTCTATCCACTGGAGACTACTATCCTCTCTGCTCTATCACCTCCAAAGCTCTATCTCAAATCTGCACTAAACATAGTCCTTCGATCTAGCACAAATATGCTCAATCTCTATCTCTGGTCTGGCACAAACCTATCCTCAAATCTACACCAAAATCTGCTCTCAAATCTACACTAAACATAGTCCTTCGATCTAGCACAAATCTATCCTCGATCTCTATCTTCAAGCCTTAACTCAAGGCTTGACTCAACTCTGTTGGATCTGCCTCAAACCTTAACTCAAGGTTTTGAACAAATCAATCAACTCTGCTCTCAAGTCTTCTCAAAGACTTATCTCAAATCTGCCTTGCAAGCTTCCACAAAATCTCACACTAATCTGTCCACAAGTCCTCTCTAGAACTTGCTCAAATATGCTCTACAAGTTCTCTCTAGAACTTGCTCAAATCTGCTCAACAAGTCCACTCAGAACTTGTCCAAATCTGCTCAACAAGTTCACACAGAACTTGTCCAAATCTGCTCAACAAGTCCACACAGAACTTGTCCAAATCTGCTCAACAAGTCCACATAGAACTTGTCCAAATCTGCTCAACAAGTCCACATAGAACTTGTCCAAATCTGCTCAACAAGTCCACATAGAACTTGTCCAATCTCATAGAAACATAAAGAGAATTGTTAGAGACTCAATATGTTCTATACTAATCACAATGCTCAATTACTTTCAATCACTCTCTTAGAAACATAAGGAGAATTGTTAGAGACTCAATATGCTTCAATTTCAGCTCAATGCTCAATCACTTTCACAACTCAATTCAGAATATAGAATAGTTTATTTTATGGAACTTGAACAATCACTTCACACATCCACTTGACTAGGCTCAACCAACTCTACCCAACCAATCACTCAATGAAATACTCCTTTCTCACAAACCCTAGTCCAGGCATGTAAACACCAACTCAAAATATTTCCAACAATGCTCAATAATAAATCTCACATAACAATGATACTCATGATCTTTTCAAACCCTAGTTCAAGTTCTTTGCTCAACAACTCACTTCAACAACAATGTTTATAGCAATGATAATCAAACCCTAGTTCAAGTTCTTTGCTCAACAAATCACTTCAACAACAATGCTTATAAAGCAATCTTCACATAGCAATGATACTCAAACCCTAATTCAAGTTCTTCATACAACCAATGGTTTCAACAACAATGCTTATCAAACAAGGTTTAACAACAATTCTTTATTTCAGAAAACCTTGAAGCATTCACTCAACACACTCAATAAGGAAACCCTAATCAAGTCCTTTTCACTCCAAACTTATTTTTCAGAAAACCAACCAATCAACTTAACTATGGAAGAATGTGCTCATACCTTTTTCTTGATGATAAGGAGTAGACCTCACAAATCTACCACAACCATAAAACACTTCTTTGCCAAACTCAAGAAGGTTAGAATACAAAATATTATTCCAATATTTCCTCAAAGATATTCTTTGCACCAAGATATAATCAATGCCTTATTTCTTCCTCTTTCAACAAATCATACATAACAAAATACTTGGAAACACCTTATCAACTCCAATCTTAGAATAGTGACCAACACCCTAATAAATCAACCACTCTTAAAATAATATCCACCACCATAGGATATTAACCACTTTAATAATATTCACCACTATAGAATATCAACCACTCTTAATAATATTCACCACTATAGAATATTGACCAGACTTAATAATATTCACCACTATAGAATATTAACCAAACACTTTTCACTCCATGCATAAAACCTTTGAGCAAACAATATTAAAAATTTAATTTTGCCAAACCTTATAACTCCCTTGCAACCTTAGAACCAATAATAAACATGCAAAATTAATTTTTAACTTGCCCAACCAACCTCCAAAATTTTTGAAGATTAAACACCTTGCGTACCTTGTATTCCCCACCAAAAGGGGATTCAGTGTGACTCGATCCACCGTCTCCTCTTGCCTAAGCGCTTAGGCGCTTGGGCACTCATCGCGTGGGCTACGAAGGCCCACGTGAAGGAAGGATAGATGCCTTCCTCTTATGCCTTCAACACTTCTCCTTTTTCACACGCGAAAAACACGTTTTCGTTTCCCTTGGTCATAGCGCTAAATTCTTTGCTTCGCACGTTCGTATCTTAGGCATGGTAATTTCATTAAAGTGGTAGGTGCTCCCTTTTATATGCATAATATAACATTCCTCCTCACGTCGGTGCTTTTCAAAATTGAATTTCGAATTTCAAATCTAAAACCCACTTTAGGGTTTTTAACCTTAATTTAATTAATTTATAATTAATAAATAAATTAATTAATAATTAATTTAAATAACTTTTCAAGTTAAGTAAATTAACTAATAAATTAATTTATAATTAACTTTAAGCTTCCTTAGTATAATAAAATTATTATACTTTATTTTCCAATGGTTTTTATGAAAAACCTTTTATTTTCTCCTTCAGTGGTTTTAATGGAAAACCTTTTATTTTCTCCTTCAATGGTTTTAATGGAAAACCTTTTATTTTCTCCTTCAATGGTTTTAATGAAAAACCTTTTTGGTCATGCTTCATAAGACATTATGAAACTTTTTGGAACCAATCAATTGCATTCCTTTTGACATCAATGACAACTTCATGCCTTGACATCAATGACAACTCGATGGACTCAAAATGTCCAACAATCTCCCCCTTTGTCATTGATGGCAACCCAAATTCTTTTAACTGAAAACTTGACCTTTCCTTTGTTCTGCTCCCCCTGGGACATTGCTCCCCCTGGCTCAATGCTTTCTCAAATACCAAATCTCTCCCTCTTACTCAAATCTAAATCTCTCCCCCTTTGACATCAATGGCAAAGGGTCACCTTTGGGGCTCGGGGCTAAGAATGAGCCTCTTAGCTTAGCCCCTCCCCCACCTCCTCTTGAGGTGGTTAATTCTGGGGTGGGAGTATTTCTACTCCCATAAAGCACTGTTCTTTACCTTTATCCTCTTTCCTTATTATATGATCCTTCTATATCCTTTGACCACTTCCATGTCCATGTTCCTATCCATGTCTACATTCCTATTCCTATTCATGTTCCTCTTCTTGTTCATATCCATGTTCCTGTTCCTATTCATATCCATGTTCCTGTTCTTGTTCATATCCATGTTCCTATTCCTACTTGATTCTGGAATGTCTACTCTACACCACTTTGTTGTGTGACCATCATTATTGCACTTATAACACTTAATGTTATTATTCCTTGGAGGTGCAAATGTCTTAGGATTTCTCCTAGTGAAGCCATATCCTCTTCTATCATGAACCCTACAATTCATTGCCTTGTGACCAAATTGATTACATGAGTAGCAATACCCATGGAAAAGTTGTATGTTCCCATATTCCTGTCTTTCATGTGTCCGTGAAGCCATGTGCCCAAACCTATGACATGAAAAACATCTTCCATTGAAGAAACCTTGCCTAGACCCCATTGGTCTCTTAGTCTCTTCTACCTTGTCATGTTTCCTGTTCCATCTGTTCCTTACTTGTGTATTGTTCCTTTCCTTATTGAACTTTCTATTGTCCAACTTATCCTTAGAAGTCTCACTCTCTCTTTTACTTACTTCTTTTGATGCTTCTTCTTTTTTGGTGCTTGAGCTTGACTCTCCTTTTTCTGCTTCCTGTTTCCCTTGTTCTTCTTTAGAACTAAGTCCTATTTTGGTGATTGATGACCTTTGTGCATTGATAATCCTGTCCAAAGTCTTTGAATTTTCTTCAAACTTGTGTAGCTTGTCCTTAGAACCTTTTACTTCCATCCTTAGTGAAACTATCTCATGCTCTAATATTTCACACTCTAGATATTTTACCTTTGATTTTTCAATCATACCTTCTTCAACTCTTCTTGCCTTTTCAACCTTATCTCTCAAGTTAGAGAGATCTTGTAGAAGCTTTGTCTTACATTTCTCATCTTCTTGTATTTGAGCCTTCAATTCTAAATTCTCTCTTTTCAATTCAACAAGTTCCTTAAGAGTGGCTTCCTCTTTTTCTTTTTCTGAATCTCTTATAGGAGCATCTTTTTTCTTCTATAGGAGCATTTTCTTCTAATATTGAAAGTAGAGTTTTTTCTTCATACCTATTTTGATTGTCCCTGTTATCCCTTTTTGAACCAACCTCTAGGATTTCATTTCCAAAAATATCATCTTCATCTTCACCGCTACTAAACCCATTGCAATAACTTGCATCATGATCGAGTTGACCACAAACAAAATATTCTTCACCTTCTTGTGGACAATAAGCTACATGGTGACCTGTATTCCTACATCTGGTACAAAACTTTATCAACCTGGTTATTTCTCCATTGCTTGATTCATCTCTTGAATCTATTTCCATTCTTCCTCCCAAAACAACAATATTGAATTCATCTTCCTTTTCTTTCATGACCATGTGTGTTCTTTTCTTCTTGTGTCTCATGGTTCTACTTTTGCCTTTCTTTACCATTTGTGTTCTTGTAAGATCTTCCTTCAAGTTGTTAAACCTTTTTCGAAGGAACCAACTCTGATACCAATTGAAGAACACAAGCTTATACTGAGAGGGGGTGAACAGTATAAGACCACTTTTTACTTTTCTTTCCCAAATAATATTAATCAATATAATCAATGGCAATATCAATAGCAATAACCAAAGCAATGCACAAATCATCACACACAATAGAGACACCACAATTTACATGGTTCACCCAATGTGGGCTACTCCACGGAGAAAATATTTCACTAAAATTTTCTCAATCAATCTCTTGGGAATCCTTTCCCTATTACAATATTTATGGACCTCTATCCAAAGGAGATACCAATCCCCTAAATCAAGTTCATGGATCTCTATCCATAGGAGAACTCCTTCTCCTCTACTCTAGTTGGTGATCCTCTAGAAGACTACTACCTCCACTACATTGGCTTGTGGATCTCTCTCCATTGAAGACTCTTGTCCCCACTCAAAAGACCTATCCTCACTACCCTGGCTAATGGATCTCTATCCACTGGAGACTACTATCCTCTCTGCTCTATCACCTCCAAAGCTCTATCTCAAATCTACACTAAACATAGTCCTTCGATCTAGCACAAATCTGCTCAATCTCTATCTCTGGTCTGGCACAAACCTATCCTCAAATCTACACCAAACTCTACTCTCAAATCTGCACTAAACATAGTCCTTCAGTCTAGCACAAATTTGTCCTCGATCTTTGTCTTCAAGCCTTAACTCAAGGCTTGAATCAACTCTACTAGATCTGCCCCAAACCTTAACTCAAGGTTTTGAACAAATCAATCAACTCTGCTCACAAGTCTTCTCAAAGACTTGTCTCAAATCTATCTTGCAAGCTTCCACAAAAGCTCACACTAATATGTCCACAAGTCCTCTCTAGAACTTGCTCAAATCTGCTCAACAAGTCCACTCTAGAACTTGCTCCAAATCTTCTCAACAAGTTCAACCTAGAACTTGCCCAAATCTGCTCAACAAGTTCACACAATACTTGTCCAAATCTGCTCAACAAGTCCACATAGAACTTGTCCAAATCTGCTCAACAAGTCCACACAGAACTTGTTCAAATCTGCTCAACAAGTCCACATAGAACTTGTCCAATCTCATAGAAATATAAAGAGAATTGTTAGAGACTCAATATGTTCTATACTAATCACAATGCTCAATTACTTTCAATCACTCTCTTAGAAACATAAGGAGAATTGTTAGAGACTCAATATGCTTCAATTTCAGCTCAATGCTCAATCACTTTCACAACTCAATTTAGAATATAGAATAGTTTGTTTTATGGAACTTGAACAATCACTTCACACATCCACTTGACTAGGCTCAACCAACTCTACCCAACCAATCACTCAATGAAACACTCCTTTCTCACAAACCCTAGTCCAGGCATGTAAACACCAACTCAAAATGTTTCCAACAATGCTCAACAATAAATCTCACATAACAATGATACTCATGATCTTTTCAAACCCTAGTTCAAGTTCTTTGCTCAACAACTCACTTCAACAACAATGTTTATAGCAATGATAATCAAACCCTAGTTCAAGTTCTTTGCTCAACAAATCACTTCAACAACAATGCTTATAAAGCAATCTTCACATAGCAATGATACTCAAACCCTAATTCAAGTTCTTCATACAACCAATGGTTTCAACAACAATGCTTATCAAACAAGGTTTAACAACAATTCTTTATTTCAGAAAACCTTGAAGCATTCACTCAACACACTCAATAAGGAAACCCTAATCAAGTCCTTTTCACTCCAAACTTATTTTTTAGAAAACCAACCAATCAACTTAACTATGGAAGAATGTGCTCATACCTTTTTCTTGATGATAAGGAGTAGACCTCACAAATCTACCACAACCATAAAACACTTCTTTTCCAAACTCAAGAAGGTTAGAATATAAAATATTATTCCAATATTTCCTTAAAGATATTCTTTGCACCAAGATATAATCAATGCCTTATTTCTTCCTCTTTCAACAAATCATACATAACAAAATACTTGGAAACACCTTATCAACTCCAATCTTAGAATAGTGACCAACACCCTAATAAATCAACCACTCTTAAAATAATATCCACCACCATAGGATATTAACCACTTTAATAATATTCACCACTATAGAATATCAACCATTCTTAATAATATTCACCACTATAGAATATTAACCAAACACTTTTCACTCCATGCATAAAACCTTTGAGCAAACAATATTAAAAATTTAATTTTGCCAAACCTTATAACTCCCTTGCAACCTTAGAACCAATAATAAACATGCAAAATTAATTTTTAACTTGCCCAACCAACCTCCAAAAATTTTGGAGATTAAACACCTTGCGTACCTTGTATTCCCCACCAAAAGGGGATTCGACGTGACTCGATCCGCCGTCTCCTCTTGCCTAAGTGCTTAGGCGCTTGGGCACTCACCACGTGGGCTACGAAGGCCCACGTGAAGGAAGGATAGATGCCTTCCTCTTATGCCTTCAACACTTCTCCTTTTTCACATGCGAAAAACACGTTTTCGTTTCCCTTGGTCGTAGCGCTAAATTCTTTGCTTCGCACGTTCGTATCTTAGGCATGGTAATTTCATTAAAGTGGTAGGTGCTCCCTTTTATATGCATAATATAACATTCCTCCTCACGTCGATGCTTTTCGAAATTGAATTTCGAATTTCAAATCTAAAACCCACTTTAGGGTTTTAACCTTAATTTAATTAATTTATAATTAATAAATAAATTAATTAATAATTAATTTAAATAACTTTTCAAGTTAAGTAAATTAACTAATAAATTAATTTAAAATTAATTTATAATTAACTTTAAGCTTCCTTAGTATAATAAAATTATTATACTTTATTTTCCAATGGTTTTTATGAAAAACCTTTTATTTTCTCCTTCAATGGTTTTAATGGAAAACCTTTTATTTTCTCCTTCAATGGTTTTAATGAAAAACCTTTTTGGTCATGCTTCATAAGACATTATGAAACTTTTTGGAACCAATCAATTGCATTCCTTTTGACATCAATGACAACTTCATGCCTTGACATCAATGACAACTCGATGGACTCAAAATGTCCAACAAAAGCTTTGGCTAGAAAGATTTACTGGAGGTGGATTTCTCAACCAACTTCTTTATTCAGTAGAGTTTTAACTAGTAAATATTTGGGATAGGTAAAAAAAAATGAGGTGGGTCATTTCCCTTTGGATGGTAATGGATCCTTGGTGTGGCAGGATCTAAATTTAGGATCTAATATAGTTAAATATGTATTATTTTAGAAAGTGGAGAGCGGGGAGAAGGCATGATTTGGGATAGATTTATGGGATCAATACCCACCTATCATTGTTGAATTCCTAGAACTAAAACCAATAAAAAAAACTATGGAAATTAAGGGTTGGGTCTAAATTGAAAGTTATTTCAACACTATTCAACTGGGATATTATAAGTTTAAGCAGTTAAAAGAATTTGGATGAGTGGCCAATTTCAATCCCTCTAGAATTGACAGCCATCATGACTAAAATATTGGTATACATATTTCTCACAGGTAGAGAGGATTATGAATTATCTTGGGGCTATGGGATCCTTGGTGTCTATACAGTGAAGTATGGATATGATAAAATCCTTCGATATACTCCTCCTCGTGCATATCAGGTTGAGGATTGGAGAAATATTTGGCAGTCCAAGGGTTGGCCGAAAGTAAAAAAAATTCTTGGCATTTCATGCATAATGGAATTCTTACTTTTTATAATCTTAGATGTAGGGGAATAATTGGTCCATATCATTGTGTTTTATTCTACAAGAGTGAGGAAACATCTGACCACTTTATGTTTGAGTGCCTATTCACACATAAAGTCTAGGAGAGATGGTTTTTATCTTATAAAATTCAAGTCAATGGTGATTTGAATCGGATTAATATTTGGAAAATATGGAAGAGGGGTAGATTTAAATCTAAATCTCTTTGTATTGGTTGGGATCTTGTATTAAACTTCATTATGTGGCAAGTGTGGTTGAAGAGAAATGATAGAAATTTTAGAGAAACCTTTTCATATTTAGATGGATTTTGGTAGGTCATTTGGAGCAAAGTCACAAAAATTGTGGCAGTGTATGCTAAAGAGAAAACTTGGGTTGTTATAGGGACAATGGAGAAGGAATTTTAAGTTCAATAGAGGTAGGATAGAGCTAGTTGGAAACCACCCCTAAAAGGTTGTATTAAAATTAATACTGATGGAGTTGTATAAGGCAATCCAGGTAGAGCTAGAATTGGAGTGGTTTGCAAGAATCATGTTGGGATAGTGCTTTATTGGTAATGGTTTGCAATAATCATGTTGGGATAGTGCTTTATTGGTAACTTCAAGGCTTGGTAAGGGCCACGAACAATGGAGTAGAAGCCTTAGCTATCAAATCTAATTCTATTTGGGTAGTAAAACAAGGTTATAGGAGGATAATCCTAGAATTAGATTCTCAAATAATGGTCGAATATTTGGATTGCATTAGGAATTTTGCTTTGAAGACATGGAGGTAGAAGATTCTTGTCACCAAATTAAGAAATTGTAGAGGGAATTAGATGATGTGATTCCAGTTTATGTGATTAGAGATATAAATAAAGTGGCAAACTTCCTGGATAATATGGGCACTGAAAAGGAGGTAGGGGTTCAATGGCACAGTGACATGGCTATTGAGGATGAGATGATTAGGTAGGTTGGTGAGTAAATCCAGTGTTTAGCTAATTTGAACAACCATTGCAAAAATATGGTTGAGGATATTTGTGCTCCAATGTAGATCTTCTTTTATATTTGTAAACATGTGAACAACCATTGTAGAAATATGATTTAGAAGATTTGGCTCCAATGCAAATCTTCTTTTACTGTTGTAAACATGTATTCTCTTTGGCTAAGGTTGGGATAAGTCTCATCACAACTTGTAAATGATATTGGTTTTAATATAAGTTTTTCAAATTATTCTTCAAAAAAAATGTAAACATAACTATAATAAACAACGATTTCACCAAAAGTGGGACCTTTTACTTACATTAAATTTCCTACTCCTCGTACAAGAAAAACTTGTAGAAGAAAAAACATGTTCATCACCTCATATGAAGGACATTCAGTTAAATATTTATAGGGACATATTAAATAAATGAAAGTTATTGACACTAATTGTCATATCTTCTCTTCTATGTTCTTTAGCTTATTTAAACCCTTTATTGCCTTTACGTCCTGCCAAACAATAATGACAAGAACGTAGTCAATTAGTTTTTATATTCAATTTGTACCTAATGATACTGACATGAATTTTTGTAATACCCATTCACTTGAATGGTGTATAGGGCATGGTGTGGAGCATCCTCCAAGTGTTCACGTGAGATATTCCTTGATTGAAGAGTAATTTAAAGATTTTTTAAAACCGGATTGTTGAATGCTCCTGTAGCACCCTAAAATTGGCGCAGTAAAATTATAAAATTTACATTCACCTTAGTAAATAAATTTAAATTCAAATTTAACCTCCCAAACCGCCCGTTAACCGTCGAGAAATCCGTTTCCCCCTTTTTCGTGCCATTTTTAGAGGTTGTTTTGACCGTTTGACGATATCGTCGCCGATCAGACGATATCGTCCCAGATTTGACGATTTCGTCTGGACTAGGACGTCCAGACGATCTTGTCGCAAAACTAAATTTGCATAGTTGGAATCTGTTCCAACGGGTCTCCAATCTGGGCAGAAGCGTGTCTACATCGTTGGGACCCTCCCCCGTTGGAGATCTCCCAAATTGGGATGATCTCCAACCTCCTAACTACTCCCCCTAAGCCTATTTAATCTCTAAGATTTTCCCTCCCCAACCCCTGGCTGAAATTTTCTGCAAAGTGATTCCCTCTACGTCAAAACATCCTAATATTGCTTTTGCACTAGTCCCATAGCAATTTTGTTGTAGGTACATCACTGATTTTCAGTCGAAGCCAGCATCCATCGTCGTCGACGAACCTGTTCAGATCGGAGGCGATCCCGTCAAATGCGAGACGATTTCGTACTGATGCGAGACGATCTCGACTGCAGTCCACATCGAGGCAATCAGTGCCTGGAGTTTGCTTTTCTCAACCTTTTCTTTGTCATTTTATGCTGCAAATTAGATCATTTACTCAGTGTTTATATTATTTTGCATTTGGAGTTCACCCATTTAGCTTAGATTGCACATTAAGTTCATGATTTGTTGTTAAAATACAGAAATTGGCTAGGATTGTTGTTTTAAACTATTGCTCAGTATTCATTTTATTATTTGGTGTAATTTGCCTCTGTTAGCACAGTAGAATTTCTTGTATTTTGCATCTATTTTCTGTTTTGCAGGTCTCTGACGAATTCGTCAGATCTCAGATGATTCTGTCAGTTTCAGACGATTCTGTCAGATTGCAGGCGATTCTGTCAGATTACAGGCGATCCAGACTGCTTCAAACGTCAGAATCTTCTTCAGACATCCGGATCAGGTATTCTTCATTGTCATTCTGTAAAATTCTCTATTTTCTGCTTTCAAATCTGTTTGTTGTGTTCATGAAAGTTGCATTTTCATGTAGTTTAATTTAGATTCATTCGGCCAAACCTAGGACATGAATGCTTAAGATTAAAACGAACACATCAAAACACATTCCAAAACCTAGGCGTGGAAACTGTCGCCAAATGTTTCTTGGTGAACCCACCATCCGTCGAAAAATCACCAAAATACACCTCCCTTGAGAGGCGGGACCTTCGCAAAGTCCTCTCAGTCCGAGGTACCGCACCATCCTTTTCCCATCCTCCTTCCGGGCGCGGATCCTATAGCTTGAAGGTAGGGATGCGAAAAATTTGGAGCGATACATTTTGGTGAACCCGACGTGAATGCATCATAACCTTTTGAAAACAAAAACAAAAAATATATAAAAATATATATATATAATAACAAGAAAAACAAAAACAAAATCATCATTTCAAGTTTGTATGTTTTATATTCAATCCTAAATAGTAGATGCTAAATATTACTTTTAGAAGTACTAAAGAAACCATGAGTTTTTACTCAAATCAATATGAGCCCATCAGTAATGTTGGAAGAATTCAGCCAAATACATTTGTTGATTATGACCAACCTCATCCCTATTCAACATCACCTCCATCACACTCTTCTTATTTTTCATCCATAACCCAACAAAACAATCCCTTTGCCAATCCTCTTCATAATGATATTATCTATTCTCCCATATATCCATATTATGTCTATCAATCCACATATAATCCTCCGCCACCTTTTCAAAACTCTTCTTTCAATACAACACATCCATTTCAACAAGAAAATACTTATTCTTCCAATTCTACCATGCACTCACCTCCTACATCGCAATCTTCCTGTCATCATTCTACCCATAATAAAGAAAGTAGAGGTGAGAAACCATTAGGTCCTTTTATGACGAAATTCCTAAGGCATTTATCAAAAACCTCTCAAAAACCTTCATCACGTAAATTTACTAAGCTCAATCAACCAATGGATATAATTCTCAAGTATTTACTTGACACAAATATTATTGAACTTCCTTCCATAAGACAACTTGATACCACATCAGATTGGTTTAAACCCGAGCTACATTGTGAATATCATAGAGTAGATGGACATATGACACAAAATTGTAAAGATTTAAGATGTGCAATTCAAGATTTGATTGATAAGGATCTTTTTAATATAAAGGAATTACAATCTACAACTGATTATAAATCTCCAAGTAAACTATCAAACTCCTACACAACAAATACCAATAATCAATCAAGACATGGGGATCTCCCAAGAACCCCTACTCAATTATCAACAACAAGAAACCAATCAAATATTGCATGTTAATGTGTCCCATCATGATGATATTATTAATATTGTAACAAAAACTACAAATGAGCAACCTCAAGTTCAATCAACTCAATCTGATATTCAAGAGATGGATTCCTCATTTGACCAACCTTCAAAACTATCTTTGGCTATAGAGAATGATCCAAAATGGAATGTAAGCATAGAAAGCTCATCTTTAGAATCAAAATCTCAATCTGAAATCCACTTTGATAACCAACAACAAGTGATTAATCCTCAAGCAAAGATATCCCTTTTAGAAGTATTACAAATTGCTCATAAGGAAATTTTGTTCAAAATACCTAGCCAACAATTTGTTCCTCATCATATTTTCTCTAAGAACATAATTAATGGTATAAACCCTCTTGAGGTTAACCATATTTCATTCTATGATGAGGATATTCCTTCCTCTACTCCACAAGAAGACTCCTATCTTTACATTATCGGATCTAGTAAAGAAACACTTGTTAGAACTATCATGGTAGATAATGACTCTTCTCTTAATTTATGCACTTATCAATTATTTCAAAAACACAAATTAAAGGAAGAAGATAGTAATGAATCAAATGTTATTATAAAATCTTTTAACAATGAAATTCAAGAACCTCAAGGTACTATAATTATTCCCCTTAATATTGGATCCAAGATCCTGGATACTTTATTCTATGTAGGATATTGTCCTTCACCTTACAAACTACTTCTCCAGAGTCCTTGGATTCATACGATGAGGGTTGTCCCTTCCACTCTTCACCAATGTTTGAAGTTTGAACTTACAAATAAAATTGTTACCATACATGGTGACCCAAAACCATTTGAAGAATATTTAACGATTGAAACATCAAGTTCTATACACTCTCTATTGTCACAATTATTTTTTATCCATCACTTTTCTTCATCCATATATGATCATCCTTGTTTACCAAATAACACTCATGCATATCTTTCACATATACTTTCTCCATCTTATCAAGACTTGGAAGATAATAATAAGAATGAAGAACCTTCTTATCCTTCTGACATTTTATTTTGTAACATGATCAATTTTCCACATATAAAAGTCAAATCTTTTTCTACATTATTCTACATTATAACAAAGCTTTTGTTATCACTACCTTTTATTCATCACCTTATATTCTTACCTTCACCTCAACCAGATTATCCTTCAAAACCTCCTTTGATTTTGAAGCAACCTTAGACATGCTATACTCAAATAAACCTTGTATAGTGTATATAGATCATCTTGTATATACCACCAATTTCAATTCATAAATTAAAATCAAAATACAAAAAAATCAAAATCCTCAAAATCTTCAAAAAAATACAAATGCAACTAAGGAACTTAAAGGTAAATTTGAGCCCAATTGGCTTGGACCATACATTATTACTGCTAAATTTGAATCGGGAGCATATAAATTATCTACCTTAGATGGTAAAGAACTTAAAGAACCCATGAATATTTTGCATCTTAAACGTTACTATGCATAAACTTGGTCATTTCATCCATGTATATATTTGTTCAAAATTACTATCTTGTATTTCTTTCAATTTATTCAAAAACACCAAAAACATTCATAAATCTCCAAAAATCTTCAAAAACTATCTATTGCATTTGTTTAAGGCAGTTGTTAAATTTTTTGCTCAAAAATATAAAAACAACAAAAACAACAATATGCTTGACTCTTTCAAAACCAAAACAATATACAGAAGAAAGAGAGAGTCAACATTCTCAAAAACATTCTCACAAATCATTTATATATATTTTCTTACAATTATTGCAAGTTATATGTTTCAACTTATTTTGGATAAATTAGCATTTATTTTGAATCCCTCACTTGCACACTCACAACAATAAATATCTTGATTTTATTTGGCATGATTACTAATCTCTCTTATATCAAAGTTCACAAAATTCAATTAAATAAAGTTTGAGCATAGAGAATTGATCTTGTTATTTACTTAAACCAAGCACATCTTTCCACAATAAAATGATTATATTTGTAATTTCCATGTTTTGCTACATAGTAGGACTGATTTCTTGAGTGAAAAGTTTCCCCTGCTATCCTATCATGCACATGGTCTAGAATCTTTGAGAATTGGCAAAAGGACAAGCTCACCCCTACCCAGAATAAAAATCCCTTGCTCTACAACTAATCCGAGCAAGTATCCCTAGCAAAAAAAAAAAGAAAAGAAAAATTCAAGAAAGAAGAGAAAAGAAAAATGTTATTTACAGCAATGTTCCAAGCATTATCAAGCAAAAGAAATACAAAAAGAAAAATAAGCAAAGTTCAAAAGAAAGCAAGAAAGCAATAAAATCCCTTTCCCTACCCTTTGAAAAGAAAAGAAGGGTTGATGAGCTTGAATCCCTGGAATTCTCAATTATTCGAAAACTGTGAGGTAAGCCCCATAACAGGTGGTTTGTGCCCAACCTGCTTGGCCTTGGGTAACTCCTAGCGTGGCGATATGTCCGTCACATTAGCGACCTTCTTTTGTACGAGACCTATGTCTGCTTATGGATTAGCTAGCTCTTGATAATCCGACCTACATAGTAGTCTAATATGGTTATATGCATCTACATCATGGTTAATGCACACTTATTTGGTTTCTTCAAATCACTTGTATCATAGTATCTTGCTCAAAACTGGTAAATGAACAATGCAATTGCACACACATTTGTATTTGAGAGATTTTGTGTATCATTATGATAAATCAAGATCGGAAATGAATGCACATATGCACATGGGATTCCTTATAAATCTAACTTTTGTCTTCAAAATACTTTGAAATATTATTTTTGCAACTTGTTTGGAATAATCAAGTACAATTATTTTTCACAAAGACAACTATAGAATTAGAAAAATCAAAAATTTCTTCCAAATTACACAAATCAAATCATATATATCTGGTTGACTTTCGTGACGATGGTATAGTTTCAAAACCAAAATTGGAATTTTATGCCTAGCGCAAGTCCTCATTTTCATCTTTTCTGTTCATCAAAAATCAACCATGCAATAAAACTATTTTTTTGGATTTTCGCGATGATGGTATAAGTCTATACCTACATATTCTATGCCTAGCGCAAACCATTGTAACAATTTTTATTCCCCATTTCTTCAAAATCATGAAAACCATATGACTTCATTTTACACAAATTATGCTTTTCAAAAGCAAACACATTATCATTATTTCATGTCATTATGTCAACCTTTAACTTTGCAATGATGGTATAATTCCTAAGGAATTATTCACAAATTTTATCACACTTAGGGATTTATGCCTAGCAAAAATCATTTTAAACAATATTTCATGCATAATATTTTTCATGAAAATCTGAAAACAAAACCATCATCATCATCATCATCATTTGCACTATTGCACCAAAGTCTTAAGACAGTCTCTTAAGCACTCTTTTCCTTTTTAACAATATTTCTATAAATGGGATTAGCTTGACGACCGAGTGAGCAGCGACTCCATGAAATGGTCTATAATAGCGACAATGTCCTTTGAAATTATTGTTAGAAGTCTTTTTATTTTTATCACATTGCATCACAAACAACCACTTTGTTACATCAGATTATTTCATTTATAATGTTATAGCATGACATTCAAATTATAATATTTCCAACGACATAATTACATGAATCCTCAATGAATTATTAAATCAATCAATTAAAACATCTAAAAGCATCATAAAAATACATAACACAATATAAGTCATATGATCAAAAATATATCATATATCAAACATAATTTCATTCAAAAATAATTAAAAACAAATTAATTTTTTGCTTTTCCGCGTTTTTACCTCAAACGTTCGATTTGGGTAAAAACACGGAGGGGGCACCATAGTAAGCTGTCGTACGATTCGACCAAGAATCGTCGCCTAAAAATGGGAATAATTTTTTGCTTTCTCGTAGATCGAGAAGAACTCATCTTTAACGCATTTTCTTCGAAAAATTCGCTAAAGAGGGGGCAAAATGTAGCACCCTAAAATTGGCGCAGTAAAATTATAAAATTTACATTCACCTTAGTAAATAAATTTAAATTCAAATTTAACCTCCCAAACCGCCCGTTAACCGTCGAGAAATCCGTTTCCCCCTTTTTCGCGCCATTTTTAGAGGTTGTTTTGACCGTTTGACGATATCGTCGCCGATCAGACGATATCGTCCCAGATTTGACGATTTCGTCTGGACTAGGACGTCCAGACGATCTTGTCGCAAAACTGAATTTGCATAGTTGGAATCTGTTCCAACGGGTCTCCAATCTGGCGAAGCGTGTCTGCGCCGTTGGGACCCTCCCCCGTTGGAGATCTCCCAAATTGGGATGATCTCCAACCTCCTAACTACTCCCCCTAAGCCTATTTAATCTCTAAGATTTTCCCTCCCCAACCCCTGGCTGAAATTTTCTGCAAAGTGATTCCCTCTGCGTCAAAACATCCTAATCTTGCTTTTGCACTAGTCCCATAGCAATTTTGTTGCAGGTACATCACTGATTTTCAGCCGAAGCCAGCATCCATCGTCGTCGACGAACCTGTTCAGATCGGAGGCGATCCCGTCAAATGCGAGACGATTTCGTACTGATGCGAGACGATCTCGACTGCAGTCCACATCGAGGCAATCAGTGCCTAGAGTTTGCTTTTCTCAACCTTTTCTTTGTCATTTTATGTTGCAAATTAGATCATTTACTCAGTGTTTATATTATTTTGCATTTGGAGTTCACCCATTTAGCTTAGATTGCACATTAAGTTCATGATTTGTTGTTAAAATACAGAAATTGGCTAGGATTGCTGTTTTAAACTATTGCTCAGTATTCATTTTATTATTTGGTGTAATTTGCCTCTGTTAGCACAGTAGAATTTCTTGTATTTTGCATCTATTTTCTGTTTTGCAGGTCTCTGACGAATTCGTCTGATGAATTCGTCAGATCTCAGACGATTCTGTCAGTTTCAGACGATTCTGTCAGATTGCAGGCGATTCTGTCAGATTACAGGCGATCCAGACTGCTTCAAACGTCAGAATCTTCTTCAGACATCCGGATCAGGTATTCTTCATTGTCATTCTGTAAAATTCTCTGTTTTTTGCTTTCAAATCTGTTTGCTGTGTTCATGAAAGTTGCATTTTCATGTAGTTTAATTTAGATTCATTCGGCCAAACCTAGGACATGAATGCTTAAGATTAAAACGAACACATCTAAACACATTCCAAAACCTAGGCGTGGAAACTGCCGCCAAATGTTTCCTGGTGAACCCACCATCCATCGAAAAATCACCAAAATACACCTCCCTTGAGAGGCGGGACCTTCGCAAAGTCCTCTCAGTCCGAGGTACCGCACCATCCTTTTCCCATCCTCCTTTCGGGCGCGGATCCTATAGCCTGAAGGTAGGGATGCGAAAAATTTGGAGCGATACAACTCCTTCTTCAACCACTTATCCTTTTCATGTTTGTAAAATCATACATGAAGTACAAACTAGAGTGTGATATGAAATTCCATTACACGTCTAATGAGTGCTACCTCAAAAATTTTAATATTGTGAGCATAAGTTTGCAGGACCTGCTGATGGATATATACTTGTAAAATCTAAAAACATAAAGACTATTATGAAGGGAATGTGAACTAGTCATGTGGAACGAGAACCTACATTGAACAAACACAATTTGACATGATGCAAGGACTCTGCAGTCCAGTTTGACTACATCAAAATGGGACTTAGAAAAATATTGGAGAAGATTATTGTGTCCAAAAGTTTCTAAGAATTAAAATTGATGTCAGTATTGTGATGATTTTGTATTTATGGTTTGTACTGGCAAACAAAATTATTGTATGTTGCAAAGTTGAATAAATATTTTAATACAAGAATTTAGTATTTTATTCTATTTTTCAATTAATATAATAGCTAACAAAATTCCCATATAATTGGCTAATAGCTAAAGACAAAAAATTAACAAAATCATGACAATTCCAAGCAATGTTTTATAAATTAGGATATTTGTATGATGTACCTTGTACCATTGTTCTATTCCTCTACATCAATTAGCGTTATCATAAATTGCTTCAATGCAAAAGGTAGAGCCCTAGTAGTGTACAGACTCTTTCGACCATCATAAGCAGGTAGTCTCTTACCCAAAATGGGCTCTCTGTAAATGGAACATAGACATTAGTTCTTCAAAAGTTCCAAAAACAACACATGCAACATATTATATTGTTCCAAGATAGAAGCAGCTTGATGAACATCAGTTTTTGAAGCCTTTGATTCCCATGAGCCACAATAGTAGTACAAAATCTCGATATATGGTCTGAAAGTAGTCCTAAATAAGTAGTAAAAAATCCTTGTTCATGTTGCCTCAAAGTATATTGACTAGCAGATAGTAAAACAACACATGCCTACAATTGGAAAAAATATAAAGGAGATGATCCATGTTGGAGGGACTAGAAATTAGGCCAAATAGTAATGTAATTTACAATTATACCACAAATGAGAACTTAATAACAAGTCCACAAGTAATTTTATCAAAAACATAAAAATAAATGACAAATCAAATCTATGGAAATAATTTAATTCTCATGAGATGAAAATGGTTTTGTTGGAAAGTAATTCTACAAGGCATATTGATCCATGGACTGTCAGATGATAGCTAGATGTAAGGGTATGTAAAATATCTTGTAATTTTTATAAATCTACATAAATTGTAGACCTAGAACTTAAAATAACAGAATAAATTTTATAGACAATTAAGATAAAAGTGTTATATTCGTAGACCTAGAACTTAAACTAACAATTTGTTACCCCTTCATCGTAGCTCATAAAAAGTTATAATAGATATTTTAAACATCCTAAAACATATTACTATGTACAAAATTATGCAAAGTCTTATAGTTTATTTTTCAAGACTCCATAACATGCTATACTTAAGGAAATATTATTTATAGATTATTGTCATAAATAAGATTTCTTTTTTTGTAGTTGACATATTACTTGTATAAATTGTATATATTACTTGTATATCCAAAGAGGATTACCAAACATGCATAAGACTCAAAAAATAAATTGGCACCTTATTATTAAAGTCATTTCCAAAAAATTTGTATACCCAACCTTGATCATATTCAAATAAGAGATATCTATATAGAAGCTAGAAAGCTGCCTTCTACTAATATTCTAGCCCTTCCAATGTTTAAGAATTATACTCCTAGAATTCCAGCTCTTGTTTCATATTAAGAACTTGGCAAAAGATGTATTTGTGGATGACTTGCACTTCATATTTGAGTGCCTAATTGAAAGCATGGAGGAAGACAAATTTGGACTTGGCATCAAGTTAATGTAGGAGTTCCGAATGAGGGGCCAAGCATTTGTAACTTTCCCATCCAAAGAACTTGCATACCATGCATTAAAAATAGCACATCGATATGTGTTAAAAGGAAAACTAGTGATAATCTAGTGTGGGATAAATCCTTCCATTGGCAAAGTGAATTGAATAGTAGGAAATCTGAGGACAGCACACGCACTCCAAAAGCTTACTGATTTAAAAAAACAACTTCAACCAATATATGGTGAATGGAGATATTTGCTCATAGCACTAGAGTCATATTGGCTAAGGATTAGGTATACACTGTAGCTATATTATTACAATTGTATCTATCTATTGCAAGTGTAATTTATTTAAGCAAACAATAATTTTAGAGGTCTTCTGAAGGTCAAATATGCTACATAGGCCCTATACAAAAATATTCATGTTTTGAGTGTCACACATCACTGTCACAAATGTGTATTGCAAATATGTAGAGAATCTGGAGATAATAGTATGATTGATAAATGTCAATTATTATTTCTATCAATTTTCTCTCTATGGATACCTATGAATATTTTTGCTTTTTTACTTGCCGTAAAATCCTTGCTTCTAAGGAAAATTTACAAACCTAAATAATTTTGGCACTTATCTTGATCTTATTCACTTGTGCTGAGGTTAACTTTTTAGCATGAGATTATAATATAAAAGAATTATGGCTTCTTTCTCAAAAATATAAGTTTATGATTTTTTAAATATCCTAGTTAAAGAATAAATTTTGATAATATAACCAACTATAAAATGATTCATGCATCGCCTTTGTAAATTGTAACAAGCAAAGAAAATTGGTTTCCAACTGTTGTGGTCTTTGCCTTATAATACTACAAGAGAGGTCATATACAATGGACAACTTAAATAATATACCACTACCAAAAAAAAATCATATTGTATTGGTCTTGTATAGGGATTGGAAGCACTAAAATATATTGTTATTGTTTGAATTTTTGTATATAGCACTCTTCGTACTTATCATCAAATAAATAGAACATAGAAAATTAGTGCTTACCATATGAAACAATGGAAAAAATATCAAAAGAACTTACTAATTACTTATTCCTGTGTCATTGACCACAGTAGACCAAGAGACTATAGTCCGAAATCTATAATGATATGCAGGGATTTCTTGTATGGAGATAGTAAGTAGGTGATTTTTGTTTACACTTAAACCACAAAGAAGAATATGTGTTTCTTTACCCTATAATAATTAGTTTATTTATGAGTTTATTTTGTATATAAATAAGATTTCATATTGCAATTTCATGAAAGAGATGGAATCAAACTTAAAACTGGTGACTTAATTTTAATCTAAATACCCTCATGGATAAACACAACATTACAAACTAAAAAATTTCAAACCCTAATCACAAAAATACCTAAAATAATGCAAAATTCATTGAACCTAACTAACCTCATCTTTGTCTTCATGTCTCATTCTATATATTTGGCTTCAGCTCTCATATCTCACCATTTTGAGTAAATTAGTAGAAGTTTCAAAGAAATTTTAGGGAAAATACCAGCCAAAAAATGAACATGAATCGAAGCCTAAGATCCCTAGAAGTTTCAAAGAAATTTTAGGGCAAACCCCAACCAAAAAATGAACAACATGAATCAAATCTCAGGAGCCCTAGGTTGTGTGTATATTATGGAGGTTGTAGTAGCTAAGGTACAAAGTGGAGGTTATAGTAGCTAAGGTATGGTGTGGAGGTTGCAGTAGCCAAGGTGTAGCAGTTGTAGTAGCTAAGGCACGGTGATTGCATTAGCTAAGATACAACAGTTGTAGTAGCTAATGCACAACCGTTGCAGTAGTTAAGGTACAGTGTGGAGGTTAGAGTAGCTAAGGCATGGCATGGAGGTTGCAGTAGCTAAGGTGTGATGTATTGGTTGCAATAGCTAAGCCATGGTGGACTATATATTCATGAAGCTTCAAAGAAAAAATGATGTCATCACATGGGGGTTTAAACCCATGTATTAAAAAAATCTAAACCACATCTAAGAAGGCGGTTTATAACCACCCTCTTAAGGATAAGAGAGTTTTTTATAACCGCCCTCATCGGGACACCCAAAAAAAATTGGGTTCCCCTAAGATGGTAGTTATAAAATGTCCTCTTATCCCTAAGAGAGCAATTATAAACTATCCTCTTATATCACCCTAAGATGGTGGTTTATAACCGCCATCTTAGTCTGACCCCTAAGACAATAGTTTATAACCGTTGTCTTAGTCCTAAAAGTATGGTTTATAGCCACCCTCTTATGATCTATTAGGATGGTTTTTATCGTCATAAAAAATCGCCTTAATTTAGCCATCATTAAAGCCTTTTTTTAGTGTAGTGTTTGAGACTTTGAGTAATTCTACTTTGTAATGTAAACATTGGGTAATATGGACGAGGTATGATTCACATTGGTTGTAGTGGTGGTTATGAAATTGAAGGCATATTTAAGGGACCCATAGTTTGTGCAAGTTGCATTGGATACCTTCTATTTCTCATCACTATGCTAATCATCCCCACAAAACCTTGGTTAGGTGGGGTGACATGAACCTGATTGACCGATTTTGGTTGCTCCACTATAGTGGTTGATGCTATGTTTTGTTCATGTTGAGGTAGGGGGTCTTGATACACCCCCATGTTTTTATTATTAGTGGCAAGAGGATTATCAATTTGAATTTGTTGCCTATCAATCATGTCCTACACCAGGTTTTTGAATTTGTAGCATTATTGAATGTCATGTCCTTTTTGCTTATGGTATATGTAGAACTAATCCTCCCTATAATATTTATATTTAGGATGATTTGGGTCCAATGGGTAAATCTCAAGAAGTGTTCTTGCTTATGCCCTGCACAATCGATGAAATATTATTACCAAAGTTTCTAGCAATGTCATATACTGACATGGGGGACATCTCTGTTAGGCAAGTTATTAATTTGGTTGAGGTTGTTGTACTTGTTGAGTGTGATATTATGCAAGTGGTGGTTGGTCCTGATAGTTCTGTGGTTGATGCAGGTTTTAGTTTGAGGGCCCAAGGATAGTCAACATGATTTAGTTTAGTGAATCTAATTATTTTTTGGTTTAGTTTTGACTCCCTTTAGTATTTTTTCCTAACCATTATTTCTTTCAAAGCTTAATTTCTCCTTCTTGGATCTTAACATCCTCGATTACTTTGGCCTAGGCTAGGGCTTCCTCAAAATTCCTATATTATTGGAGTTGCAATAAAAGTGATATCTATTTTGAACAACTCCTAGTGAACATCCTATTAAGATCTTTTATGGTTAGGTGAAGGGTAATTTAGCAATAATCGTTCTCCACCTATTATCATATTCCATGACTGATCATCATCAAATTGATGAAGGTTAGACAAGTCAGTCAAATTTTTCTTTTTCCTAATGCTAAAGGCAGAGTGCTCGAAAAATGCATTCGCTAGTTTCTCAAAGGTATATATGCTATAACATGATAGGTGGTTATACCATTCCAAAGCACCCCCATCCAATGTCATAAGGAATTTCCTTAAAATTAAAGAGTCATTGTCTTGAAGATGAAAGCACATATTGATAAATCTTGCCATGTGCTCTTGTGCATCTTCGTCACCTTTAAAATTTTCAAGTTTAGGCATCTTGAATTACGATGGGTATGGCAGTGATGCCACTAATGGATGTAGAGGTTGATTGCTAAGCTACCTTAGGGTGGGATTTTGGTAACCTGAGCCTTGAGCTTACTTATCCAATGAATTTATCCAGCCAATTAGCACTTTATATACATCTAGAGAAATTATATTGTAATAAAAATAACTAAACACAAATAAAGATATGCAGAAAGAGAAGTAGATTGCCAAAATGCTCTTTTGTATTGATATTGATACAACTTTTTACAAAATATTTTGAATTACCCCAAGTGTGTTGGGAGAAATGTTACAATGCTTCTTGTCTCTCTGAAATACAATGCTTTTGATAAAAGAGGGGAGATCTTTCAACTCTTCTACAAGATGTGGTGTTCTTCGCTCTCTTGTTACAGCTTCAAGTGGTGAGTGGGCTTTGGTATCCAATGAGGGGACCACTCCAGCTTCAGCAGCTTCTCAATGAACCTGTTACCTGCCCACAATCACACAACAAATGGATCAGTAGCACCTGTCACAATAAAGCAATTAAATCCAATGCCACACATAAACCCTAAGTTGATGTGAGTGAAAAGTAGATAATAGAAATAAATCATAAAATTATGGCCTTGCAATAAACTAATATACTAATCTCTACTCTGTGTAACTTTTATTCTCGGGACTGTGGAACCGCAGACATGCAGTGGTGGACTAGAAACCATGGGTGCGCAGTGATGGACTGGAAACCATGGACCTACGGTTGTGAAACCATGAATGCATGTTTTTGACTATAGAACCATAGATGGGTGGTCTTGGCTGAAAAGCAAGATGCCTCAAGGATTGAACCAACAATACAAAATGAAGATGATGCTTGCAATTTCACTCTTAATTCGGGTCAATTTTGGTAGCCTGTCGATATGTATAATCAGCACTTTTTTTCTGGTGAAATGATGGTACTTTTATAGGCTTCCTAGGGTTTTGGAGAGAAATGGGAGGTGGCAAGCCCAAATTGCCAAGTGGCAAATCTGGACTGCTAGGTGGAAGGGGCAGTTATAGTGATTAACCCAATGTGTCTCACATAACTGGGATAATGTTCTTGTAAGTAGAGTGGAATGTGGGATCTTGTTTTATGAGAAGGGACAAAGGGGACAGGAAAGGTGGGGTGTGGCATGGGTGTTGGGAATCTATACCATGTGCAAAGACAGGGAGGACAAGAGTGGGTGAGATGTGGTAAAGATGTTGGATGAAGTGTCTAGGAAACATGTCCAGTGGGCAAGTAGGGTATCCTACGGTGATTTTCTAGATTTAATAAATTTGGAGAATAGGATAATGTGTAAGATTTTATATCCCTAAGTTAGAACTTAGGCATATAATTTAATTATTCAACATTTGGTGGTGGGGTGATAAATGTGACTTTGAAGTTGTTGGATTTTGGTGTCTACAGTTGCCCCTTTTTTTACTGTGTTGTGTACAATACAATGCGGTGCAAAAACAAATGACACTCGACTTTTATTTGATGAATGAACTCGGCTCTTTTTTTTTTTTGTAATTTACCCCCTCAATTGGCGAATGGGCAACGAACGATACCCAATAGCAAATTGAAAGTTAAATACGATGTTACCCCAAGTTTATGGTAGACTTTTGTTCTATGGATTTACCTTTTGGTTTGGTTGACATGCAAGATGATGAAGTAATGGAACCAATCATCCTAGGCACTTGTCCTAGTGCCTGTTAGAAATTATGCAATGTAATATGATGTAGCATAGATTTTTCATGTTTTGTAACCTTACAGAGTAAGCATCAACGTTAACCCTAGGGATATCTGCTTGAACAATGGTCTCTTAGAATGTGAAGGACGTGTTGATTTGACAACATGATGATTGTTTGTTTTGTTTTTTTTTTAGCTAAACTATGAATATGTGTTTTCTCAAGCTACCCATGGGTCCGTGGTTATACACCACAAACTGTGAGTTTGTGATTGTTTACGTGTTTGGGAAAATTCAGATACACATTTTTCACCATCAAATACGGCTATATATAGGCTTTGAGCCATGTCGTTGTCACTTTCTGCCATTTGTCATTTGTTGATTAGTTGAGAGTGTGAGTGAGATGGATATTGGAGAGGGCAGCGATGGTAGTGGTGGTGGTGGTGGTGGCTCGAATGGAGCAGAAGGTGGTGTTCTCTATGCTCAGGTTGGTGGTCTAGTCCCTTAGTTTTTGTTTATTTCATGTTATTTTTAACTAAGTAGGGCTGGTAATGAACTGGTGTTTTTGTTTTTCTTTATTATTTATGATCACCCAGGGGTAGGTGATTTTTTTTTTGGTTGTTTTTTTATTTTGTTTAGTTTTTATCTATTTATTTATGATCACCTAGGGGTAGGTGAAAGTTTTTTTTTTTTTGGTTTTTTGTTTGTTTTGTTTTGTTTTTGTCTGTTGATTTATGATCACTTAGGGGTAGGTGAAATTTTTTGTTTTTGTTTTTTTTTTGCTTGTTTGTGTGCATGTAAATTTATTTATAATGTATAATTCATACAATATAGTGTTTTTTTAATGCATCTCATGTTTTATTTTGTTTTTCAAGTTAGGTTACTTGATGTTCAACATAAATGGTCGAGGACTATTCAAAAAGTGTAGAAGGCACTTTTCGATGATGAATGGAATTTCATGGAGACTATTGGACTTGATGGATGTGGGCAGTTGGGAACTGTCTAAGCTGATGAGGAATTGCTTTTTATGCTTGTTAAGCATTGGGATTCAGATAGGAGTACCTTCCAGCTTCCTATGGGGGAGCTTACTATTACTCTTGAGGATATATACTGCATTTTCCATGTTCCTATCGAGGGTCCAACAGTTTAGGTTGGCCTCGACAAGGAGGTATTGTACCCTATTTTTGGTGAGTTGTGGGATGTAGATTGCAGCAAGGGTGGCATTGCATACTTAGATTTATTTTAGGCTGACAATTTGGGTGCAAGTTTGACTTTCCTGATGTACATATTGAGCAACATGTTGTTGCCCAATTCCATGGGATTGAGGATCCGATCGAACCAGGTTCCTATTGTGTTGGGGTTGAATACTGATCCTCGATGGTTGGCTTGGGCTCCCGCTCTTCTTTACCAGATCTATAGCGAGTTGTACAGGGTGAAGAGGTGGGGGTGCAAGGACCTTGGTTATAGCTTGGTGCTCCAAATTTGGTCTTAGGAGCACATCATTGTGGGATGTCCAGTTGGTTTGCCTTGTGCTTGTGATGTGATCTCTCCTCGTGCTTTTAGGTGGCTTCTTAGTGAGGAGAGTAGTCATCCAATTTTGGGTGCTTTAGAGTACAAAGACATGTTGAGCTCTTTGACTAGGACCTGGATGAGCTTGTGCCCATGGAGGGACTTGTATTGGGTGACTGATGCGATGGAGCTTTGTCGCATCTAATGAGGATGATGGTTTGTAGGTGCGCATCTGTAGGAGATAAAGCATATCTAGTTCATGTGAGTACAAAAATAGTTTGGGCTAATTCAAGGTGTGTCTGATGTACCTGTAACCTATAGGTGGAAATGGGATGAGCTGGGGTTGCTAGTTACTCCTAATTTTTTGAGGTTTGATGACCCTACCAATTATCCTGACATGGATTTTCCTGATTTGGATGATGTGGGTATGACACCTGACTATGATGCATGGTTTGTTATGCAGCCTTCATGGAATCTAATCTTGGTGGTGGATGATGAGAGTAGTGGAGATGAGGCAGAGGTGGGAGAGTGGGCTCCTTAGTTGGTGAAGCATCGATGAGATAGTGCTTTGAGGGCTGAGGAGGCTATTGATGTGCAACAGCTAGAGGAGGGTGGTGGTGATGAGGATGGAGAGGGGTTTGCCCCTCCTTGATGGATAGAGGAGTGGAATGTTCTACAAGCTGAGCAAGATATCCTAGAGTTGGAGGTGGCTCGCCTGAAGGGCTAGTTGGCACTATGTCAAAGTGAGGTGGCTCGCTTACAAGCTAAGTTGGATGGACTGCAGGGTGGACCTAGTAGAGATGCTATTGCTACTAGGGATGTAGATATTATCAAGCTTATGGGTGAGGTTTCTTGACTATAGGGCAAGTTGAATCACCTATGGGTTGGTTCTAGTGGAGGTGATAGTGCAACTACTATTTTTTCTTTACGAGCAGATATTTCATAGCGTATAGCTCATCAGGTTTCATATTTGAGGAGCCTATGAAAGCAGGTTGCCTACATTGAGATGTTGGAGAACATCTTACATGAGCACTAGATTCCTCTACGTGTTCCTCCTTCCTCTTCAATTTCTACTTCCAACAGTAGAACTGAGATGAGTCACAGGTCTCAATGGTCTTCCAACTCTCATGGAGCATCTTTTGCACAGGGTCCTCGGAGGGATCCTACTGGCACTAGCTAGTGGTGCCTTATTATCCCTTTTTGTACTTTTTGTTGTTCTTATTTTGGTTATGATCCTTAATGCTCTTATGTATATAGCCTACGGGTTTTTTTATTATGAGACACACACACATATATATATATATATATATACATGGCTTTACATTTTGTGCATCTAATTGTTTACTTTATTATGTTTATGCAATGCATGATTGATTGTATCACTTAATGAGTGTTTTATGGATGTGAACACAATTCCATGGTTATGTTTTATGTTTTATGAATGATTTATGCTATGAATTATATATATATATATATATATATATATATATATATATTATTGATGTAATTTAATATGTAATATGCAGTTTAATTGATTGCTTATGCAAGCTATATGTTGGAATGATTGGTGTTCGTGTGATCTTTTATATTTCAAAAATTTTATTGGCCATTGCTTTGTTCATTGTTTACAATTGGGGGTACACAAATTGTGATATTATGCATCTTACCATATTTTTAGGATGGGATATTTTGATGGATGGTTATACGGGTGGTATGGGTGGATAGTATGGATGGATATATGTGAATATTGATATTGTGGGGGTATTTTTAGAGACTCAAACACACTATTATCTTAACCAATGTACACAGGTTGTCTAATTTTCTTTAGGACCAATGTGTGTGCAATTGAGGTTCATTTACCGAATCTTGAGCATGATAATGAGCTAAAACCATCAAGAACTAGTGTGTGTGCAAGTGAGTTCATTAACTCATCTTGAATAAAATAGTTAAACCTATTATGGATGAAACCCTAAGGCTAGCTTATCCATTTGAACAATCAGAGGTCTCACTTTTAACTGATACATGTCACCACGCATGAGCGTACTCCACTGCCAGTCAAGCGTCTATAGCCCCGATGGAGGTTAGCCCCATAATCCATGGTTTTTGCTTTTGATTTATTGAACATTGGGGATGACTACCAATTCATTTCACAAAAAATGAAGTACGATCCTTAGAATCCAATAGTTAGTGGTCTGTGATGCAAGAAGGTTCATAGTTTTGGGGAATCGTATTCTCAACCTAAGTATGATGAGAATTTGACCCTATCCTTACTACCTTGATTTCTTTGATTTAGAATACTATGATAGTGGTGAAAACCACTATTTTTATGGATTATGTTGCATTATGGGACCCGCAGGGATGCCCCCTTTCACCTTAATTTTTCTTCAAAGTATGGTTTTGGTTATTTTACCACAAGATGTTTTTAATATTTGAATCTAGCGGGTAGTGCAAGATTGTTTTTGGACATCATGTATCAATGCTCAAGACTTTTTAGTGTGAAAGAGTGCTTTTTGGTCCTAAAGAAAATTGGACATTTTATACAAGTTGGTTTTACGCTAGTAATGGTTGAGTGACCAAAATGTTTTGGATTTTATGATAGGAGAAGCATATTTATTTTTGTATTTTGTTTTTTTTTTTAAATGTATTGGCATTTTTTTGTTTGATTGCATAAATGTCTTAAGTGGGTACCCCCAATTCTTGTAACTTGCTTTTTATTTGGCCATATCATCACTATTGTAAAATATCATTGAACATGGGATGGGATGGATGCAAATATGTAATTAAATGTAGCTACATGTCTTACATTATTTGTGATGCCATGCAATATATATATTTTTTTTTTAATTGTTATATAAATATTGCCTTTTGGTATATAAATTCAATTGCAAAATACATGTGAAAATGCTTATATACAGTGATAAATGTATGCAATGATCTCATTTTTTTTTGTAATGTATATATATATATATGTAAGTCGTATTATGCATAAAATACCTTTAGGTGCATCATGTTCAATGGATCTGCTTCCAACTTTCCTTCTAATTTGGCAAGTCTATACGTTCCTGTTCCCAAATTTTGCTTTATAATATATGGGCCTAACCAATTAGACACAAATTTGTCTCTCAAGTGTGGCATTGCATTGGTATTTTGTTGATTTCCTTTGAGCACAAGGTCCCCTACTTTAAATTCATGAGGATGGACTTTTGTATTGTAAGCACGTTTGATTTTGTCTTGATATACTCACAAATGCTCTAGAGCATTGATGTGCTTTTCATCAATCAATTTTAGTTGGTCAAGACGTGCTTACCTAGCTGTGTCATCATCCATGAATTCTTGCAATGCGACTCTCAAGGAGGGTATCTCAATCTCAAAAGGTAATATAGCTTTAGCACCATAAACTAATGAAAATGGTGTTGCTCCCGTTGGCATTCTGATGCTTATTATGTAAGCCCATAGTGCCAAAGGAAGTTGAGTATGCCAATCTCAATGATTTTATTTGACTAGTTTCTTGAGAATGTATACCACTATCTTGTTTGTTGCTTCAGCTTGCCCATTTGATTGTGGCTAATAAGGTATTGAGAAACTGTGTTGGATATTGAATTTGTTGCATAAGGCTCTAACATATTTATTCTTAAATGACTTCTCATTATCAAAAATGATCTTAAAGGGTATTCCAAAATGACATATAATATGCTAAAGTATAAACTCCACTATTTGAGGTCCAGTCATAGTGGTCATTGGAATTGCGTTCACCCATTTTATGAAGAATTCAGTAGCGGTTATGATGAATTTATGTTGTCCTGATGAGGCAAGTGATATTTTACCAATCAAATCGAGGTCCCATTACGAAAATAGCAAGAGACTTTGAATGGGTTGTAAAGCGTGTGATGGTACATGAATCAAATCGGCATGATGTTGGCACTTTTGGCACTTTTTGACATATTGGCAGCAATCACTTTCCATTGTTGGCCAATAGTATCCCATGCATAATATTCTCTTTACAATGGACATTCCACTGAAATGACCACCACAAGTACCATCATGGGCTTCTACTATAGCTTGTTCTACCTCGATTGGATCTAGACATCGTAATAATATTCCATCATACCCACGTTTACACAACACGTTTCCCAAGAGAGTGAAACGAACTATTTTTGTTTGAACGGTATTTTTTTAGTTTGTGAAATTTCTATTAGGAGTGGTCCAGACTTGAGAAAGTATCATCAAGGTAATAATTGTAAGGTTCAGGATGTATCAAACAAACATTCTTCTCACATGTATATTTTACTCTTTGAACTGATGGTTTGGACACTATTGTTATGATTAGCGGTTGTACTTCTCCATGCTCATCCTTAGGGATAAGAGATCCCAAATAATCCATTGCATCTATAAATCTATTTTTTGAATGGGGTAAGTTGGTAATTTCATACCAATCAAAATTTTCTAGCAACTTTGTTGCAACTTCATGATATTGCTTTAAAACTGGTTCTTTACATTGATATTCTCCTTTTACTTGGCAAACAACTAGTTGAGAATCACCAAAAATGATTAGTCTATTTATGCCCATTTCTATAGCTGATCGAAGACCTAAAATTAAGGCTTCATACTCTACATTATTGTTAGTGCATGTGAAGTCGAGTTTGAATGATAAAGGAATTGGCATTCCTTCGGGTGTATAAAACATGATTCTAGCACATTGTTCCTTCTCGCACTTAAACCCGTCAAAGAACATTGTCATGTCTACTTCATCCTCAAGGGAAACTAATTCTTCTTGTTCTACAAAAGAGAATATTGAATCATCTGGAAGCTCAATTATTAGTGGTTTATCATTATGTAAGGGAGCTTCTCACTTGACCTTTTATGGATTTTTGACTTATGAATTTGAGATCAAATTTTGTTAAAAGCATTATCCATTTAGTTGTACGGGTGTTGTTGTAAGTACGATTTATCATATATTGTAGAGGATTTTCTCTAGTAATGATATAAGTAGTGTTTCTTAGCATATAATCTCTAAGTTTCTTAATGGTGAAAACCACTGCTAAACACAACTTTTCGACATAAGCATATCTTGTTTCGTAACTTACCAATGTTCGAATGATATAGTAAATTGCTTGCTCCTTATGATTTTCATTCTTTTGTGCAAGCATTGTCCCTAATGCAAAATCTGTTGCAGAGATGTATAGGTGAAAAGGGACTCCTGTGTGAGGTGACGTAAGAACTTGCGGTGAAGTCAGATACTTCTTTATATCATAAAATACCTCTTGAGACTCAGTCATCCAAGAGAATGTCACCCCTTTTGTAGCAAGCGATTGAAAGGCCTATATGTATTAGAGAGTTGTGCTATGAATCATCGAATAGATTGGATATTTCCTTGTAAACTATGCAACTCTCTCAAGTTCTTTGGAGGTGGCATTTCTATAATATCTTTTACCTTACCTGGGTCTACTTCAATGCCTCTCTTGGAGACAATGAATCCTATAAGCTTTCCATATGTGAAACCAAAGACACATTTCTTAGGATTTAACCTTACTTTGTGCTCTAGTAATCGATCAAACACTTTTTCTAGGAATTCAATGTGGTCAAGACACATTTTTAATTTAGCAATCAGGTCATTTACATAATCCTCGATGATCTTATGCATATAGTCATGAAATATGTACATAATTACATGCTCATATCTAGCTCCTGCATTATTAAGCCCAAAAGGCATCACTTTGTAACAGAATGTACCCTAGGGTGTTGTAAATGTTGTCTTATATTGATCTTCGGGTTTAATTCAGATTTGGTTGTATCCCGAGAAACTATCCATTAGGGAAAGCATTTAATGGTCAACACAGGAGTCTACTAGTTGATCTATGTTGGATAGAGTAAAATCATCCTTGGGATATACTTTGTTTAAATCTTGAAATTCGGTGCACATGTGTATCCCTTCGTTCGGTTTACAAATAGGTATCATATTTGAGAGCCATTCTGGGTAATCAATTGGGACAATGAAATATATGTCCAATAATTTTTGTAGCTCTTCTTTCACCATTAATGCAACTATTGGATGAATTTTCCTAATATTTTGCTTAAATAGTTTAGAATCTGATTCTAAAGTAAGGTTGTGGACTACCAAATCTGGGTCTAATCCAAGCATGTCTCTATATGACCACGTGAACACTTCCTTCTTTCTCATCAGCACGTTCATCATGCGTTCTTTTTCTTCTATGAATAAATCTTTTGCAATTTTGACAATTTGGGGATTGTCTGTGTCTAGGCTAAGGTTCACATCTACAGATTCTTTAATTAGCATGTGAGAAACTTCCTCTAGTTAATGTGGAGTCAATATGAGGTGGATATCATCTACCACATTCTCAAATGTCTCAAGGGCTTCCCCTTCTACTTCAGTTTAAAAAACTGAGTTATTTTATGATGAAGGTTATTGTGGAATATATGCATTTGAAACCTATAACAATTCTTTGGACAGGATGAATTTAGAAATGGATGGAAAATATGAGATTCTGTCCATGGTGATGAGGCTAGTATCGACATGAATCGACTTTGCCAGATCGTATGGATTACGGAGTGGGGTGAGCAAGTTAATATAAATTATATTGACTTGATGGAAATGAGATGGCTGTGATTTGAGAGATGATGACTCATTCTCTCTAGGTTGAAACTGACCTAGTGTGTGTGATTGGATTTGCTATAGGAGCAACAAAGGTGGTGGAGGAGGATTTATTTTAGGATGTTCATGCTCTTTGCTTAGCTGAAAGTGAGTATGATCTATGGGAAACTTATTTTGGTACCAGTCATCTCACTAGATGGATTCGGCATGAACCATATCTTCTTAGGGATTTTATTATATCTGATTGAACCATTCAGGATGTGATTCCCTTTGTTGTATTCCTCTAACACCTTCTTACATTTGGAGTATATGATTTATATATGCCATTTCATTTTCATGCTCATAATCGCCATCGCTCATCTAGAAACCATTAGCATTGGTATGAGGCCCCATAATTAGTGGTGCATAGTCTGGCCTAAGGTAGGCCATATCTATCGAATCTTCATATTCTGGCCCTTGCAGTAAGGCTTGTTCTGGGAAAGTTACATGTACATGAGGGTAAAAGTTATGATCTAGATATTCACCATCTATATCCTCATTTTTCCCATCAGGTTCATCTTCTTCATCGCTCCCCTCTTCCTTTTTCTCACACTCAATGTTGATTTCTTGGAAGTCGTGATTGAAAGAAGAGTTGGATATGGAAGGTTGGTATCCTAGACCTAAGCGATCACTTGGCTCTCTATATTCTAGCTCAACAATGTGGTGAAGACCTTGTTCATGTCATCCAAGTCCATATCCTTACCAATTAACCCTTTGAAAATATCTCATTGGGAATGTTGGGTTAGATAAATAATCAATGTCTTCATTAAACTCTTGTAAAGGGTCCTCATCCGAATGAGGTGGGTCAGATGAAGAATATACCCCTCCCATATATGAAATTGATTGTATTTGACTGGGAATCCATTTTGTAAATCTCACCTATGGCTAAAGGTGTGTCGCAAGGGCGACCATAATTTCTAACTGACTCAATAGGTGGTGTAATTATGACACTTTTAATAATGTACTTGCCAATACATAGACTGGCAAGATGTACTGCAACTCAAGAATATTGGGAGGCTAATGGCTCAGTGGATGAAGAGGGTTATTTTGAGCTAGCCTACGATTCTAATGGCGGTGGTGGATTTTCTTGGATAGATGGACCTATTTGCGAGACTATAGGTTGTGATGTTTGTGGTTTGTTGATGGATGGAGTAGGTTGTGCTATGAATATGAATGGTTTTTATGGATCTGGCAGTGTGGTAGATGGAGATGGTGGTTGGTTGGCAGGATGATCAAGTGTGGTTGGAAAATTATATGCAGTTTTTGAAGGTTGAATTGAGCTGACACTTTTTAAGTTAAAAGTTGGGTCAACTATGGGTAATTCTTCTTGGATGGGAGCTTTTGATGAGGCGTTACTAGGTGGAATGGTCCTAATGGTGAGTGGTTGTATAGATAGGTGTGTTGATGGAAGCAAGGGCTCATACGGGTTTAAAATAAAATTGCAGTAATTGAAAGGTTCTGTGTCAGTTGGAATACAATGTACTTTATCTTCATGTACATACTTTAAATATTGATGCAATTTTGAAGGTACACACTTCATTTATCTTATCCAAGGGCATCCAAAAAGTATATTGTATTGCATTTCTCCTTCTAAGATGTGGAAGAGAACATGTATTTTTTTCACCCCCATGATGACAGGAAGAACAACATTTCCCACTGTTGAGCATAAAGCATCATTAAAAGCCCTAAGGGTGAAGGTAGATGTTGTGATGTGTGATGATGGGATGCTAATTTTTTCATTCTAGTTGTACTTGGATAGACTTTAATATTTCCATTAATGCTTCCCTATGGTATGGTGATTGTTGTATTAGCTCATAAATTGACAATTTTGCTGAAGCCATTTTTAAACTTTGTGTTAACCGACTGCTTAAGGTGACAACTGGGTGATTATGAAAAGGTGGTGGTGGAACGGTTGGTCCAAGATTTATGGGCACATTTGTGGGTTGTGTTTTTTTAGCCTGAGTTGTGTGACTTGCTTGTCTTTGTCCATGGGTAACTATACTGATAGCCCCTACAAAACCTTGTGGCAGTTGGGACTCATAATTAACCTGATTGGGAGCAACTATAGAATTTTATGCTCTCATTGGTTATTGATTTACCTCATGATGTTGCAAAGGTGTCTGATAGATGCCAAGGTTTTAATTATTTTGGGCTAATGGGTTTTCAACTTTGATCGTACCCATTTCTAACAAATCTTACACAATTTCTTTGAATCCATAACAACCTTCGATGTCATGTCCTATTTGTCTATGATAGATACAAAATAGATGCTCTTTATAGCCTTTTGTCTTTGGTTTATTGGGATCCTCAGGTTTCATATCTAGCAATGTAAAGAGTTTTACCGCATACAAATTTTGAAAAACTGATGAATATGGCTCCTGTACTAGTGTGTAATTCCTTTTTGGCTTAAAATGACATTGTTGCCTTTATGCAGGTTGTGTTTTCCTTTGTTCCTATTGTGGAGGTGGAAACGCTTGATAATTTAATTGTTACGATTGGGATTGTTGTTGGGGTTGTTGGATCTGTACTTGGGCTGGTTGATTTGACTGTGGTTGGTCCAAGAATATCTGGTTAACCTACGCGGTATTGGATGGACCATGGTTATTCCCTTTTTTATTCTTATTGTGCCACCCTTTCTTCTTAGGCTTTATCTCACCCTCTTGAATTTGTATCTCTTCTATTACCTTTGCTTGGGTGAGTGCCTCATCGAATTTTCTATATTATTGTAGTTGTAGTAATGAAGAGATGGGCCTAGCATAACTCTTTATGAACATTCATGTTATCTCTAACATAAGGAGGGAAAATGGTAGCTTGATCATGACTGCCCTCCATCGATTACCAAAGTCATGGACTGATTCATCATCATATTGTTTTAAATAAATCAAATCAGTCAATGTAGTTTGCTTTCTGACATTTAGGGAAAATATTTCCAAGAACTGGTCCGCTAGTTGCTCAAAGGTAAAAACACTTTGATGTGGTAGGTGGTTGTACCAATCTTGGGCTTCTCCCCCTAGTGTATGAGGAAATGTGTTTAACATGAGTGCATCATTGCTCTTGATTTTGAAGCATGCATTTGCAAACATAGTTACATGTTCACGGGGGTCCTCTTCTCCCTTAAATTCAAGCTTGGGTATCTGTAAATTCGTTGGATATGGTGGTACATGCACTGAAGCGTGAATAGTATGACTGAGTAGTTGCCTTAAAGTTGACTTTTGGTATTGCAAACCTAGAGTTTGCATGGCAAGACTATCAATCTAACTTTGTAGGAACTGGTATCTAAGGTCATCCATAGGACTAACACTCTAGTGTACTTCATGCTGTTGGTAATCGGGTGGATTGTATGTAGGTTGCAGTTGATAAGGTACAATTGGCTGAAATATGTTATGGTAGGGATGTTGATTGGGGTTATTATGCGGATGGGGTGATGGTGTGCTGACCTACTGTATTAGCATATGGTTGAGGAGGTTTATTATTAACCATGGTAGTAGATGGAGGGCACATTACCCAATATGGATCTTGAATAAGGGCATTAGTTTGGTGATAAGTAGGTGGAAAGTTGTGCTCAATCCCTTGCAAATGCTGGTTGGGGTCAGGATTTACATTGTGGTTAGCATTATCTAAAATCATTTGCTACAGCTATAAGAAATTGTGTTGCATATCAATTGTATTTGAAGTAGGGACCGACACATGTGATGTGATAGGTTGGGTTGGTTGTGAGACAACCATGGTAGTGGAAGTGAGTGGGGGGTAAGTAGCAAAGGGTATTGCCACTAAATGTGATATGGTATGAGATGTAGAACCTATGAGGGTAGTGGGTGGAGTGGATGTGGGAGCTTGCAAAACAACATAAATTATTTCATACAAGGGATTTGTGGAAATGGTTATTTTTTGAGGCAATTTGAGGGGTGGTCGGTTGGATGATGATGGTTGGTTAGCTAGTGCTACAATAGCCAAATCAAAGAGATGATTTGTGAAGACTTGTTCTAGATGTTGTGGGTAAGTGAATATGGATTCTTATGGTAATGGTGGTATGACACGGGATGGGATGGAGAGTGGTAGAAATGATGGGAAGATCATTCTAGCTATATTAAAGTACATTCTAACAGTATCCATGTTTAGCATGGTGACATGATTATAAGTACCTTTTGGTCCTAGATTTTCACCAATTTTAGTTTATATTTTTTTTTTAAATTGTTTGAAAATAAAAAGATGTGTGCTCAATGTTTTGCCCTAAATGAATCTAATATTTCACCTGTATACTCACAGCTCGACAACCTGACTATGAACTCCAAGTCGCGTAAACCCCCAAAAATGTGGTAGTGAAAGTCCACACCTGGGTAGGGAGCCCAGGTCCTACTGGTCCTCACCCAGTATCACTTGGTCAGCGTCATACTCTTCGAAGAGAAATATATGTAAATATTTCAAGATACGACGATTCTTTGAGCCGACCTTGGCCAAAATCAGGGTATAATTTTGGTAGTTTGGTGATGAAATCCAAACTTGAAGGTGATGAAGTTCAGTAATTTTCCAACATTTATGTGAGTGTGTGGTGGTTTTGTTTGATTATTGTGGCATGCAAGACTACCATGCAATTTCATTCCAATGCCTAGATGCAGGAAAATAGAAAATAGAGAATGGCAATCAGTAGATTAGGGGTAAAAGTACCAACTTCAAGTCCAATATAATCAAATTATAGGCTAACCGTGAGTGGGTGGTTAGTTCTAGTAAATCGTAGATGCGCAGTTTCCCAACCACATGTTTGCATTTGGAATATCCCAACCGCGGATGCACAAGTCATTTTTGCTAATAGAAACAGAATGAATATTTAACAGACCCAAACCTAAAAACAATGCCTAGGTTATTTCTAGCCTGGAAAATACAGAGATGGCCTATTTTCTATTTATGTGAATGCAGATTTTTTTTTGTATATGAACTCTATCCTGAGACCTACATGCAAACGAATGGCAAACAAGACTAAACTTCTAATTTACCCTAAGCACAATACTAAGAATGGAATTCAAATAAAGAAGCAGAAAATAAATAGAAATCAAATGGCACAAACCTATGATCCTACCACTACTCCTTCCAGTTGTCAATCGTTGGCCTGCATTTCCACAAACAACAAACATGCATTTGTGTTTCCTCATAATCGAAATCGCATACCTGCGTTCAAGTCTTCCCAACTGCGCTTCTATGTTTTCTCAGGATAAAAACCGTGCAATCACATTTTATCAGGGTAGAAATTGCGCAATCACATTTTATCAGGGTAGAAATTGCAATTCCATGTTTTCATAGTGAATAGGTTGAGCGCAGGGTTCTTCAGGTTTATCAAACTAGGGTCGAATCTACGTGCGCCTTGAACTCTAAAACTTGTAGGTACAAAATAGAGATCGATAAATAATTTAAAAAGTAAAGCAAAACAAAATAGAACCTTTAGGGGGTCCCACCATGATCGCCATTTCTGTAACAAAAATAACTGAACACAAATAAATATATGCAAAAAGAGAAGTAGATTGCCAAAATGCTCTTTTGTATTGATATTGATATAGCTTCTACAAAATATTTTGAATTACCCCAAGTGTGTTGGGAGCAATGTTACAATGCTTCTTGTCTCTCTGAATACAATGATTTTGATAAAAGAGGAGATATCTTCTGACTCTTATGTGGGATGTGGTGTTCTTCGCTCTCTTGTTATAGCTTCAAGTGGTGAGTGGGCTTTGGTATCCAATGAGGGGACCACTCCATATTTAGCATCTTCTCAATAAACATGTTACTTGCCCATAATCACACAACAAATAGATAAGTAGCACCTATCATAATAAAGTAATTAAATCCAATGTCACACATAAACCCTAAGCTGATGCGATTGAAAAGTAGATAACATAAATAAATCATAAAATTATGGTCTTGCAATCAACTGATATACTAATATCTACTCTATGTAACTTTTGTTCTTGGGACTGTGGAACTGCGAATGCGTGATGGTGGACTAGAAATTGCGGGTGCACAGTGATGGACTGGAAATCGCAAACCTGTAGTTGTGAAACCACAGACGCATATTTTTGACTACAGAATTGTGGATGGGCGATCTTGGTTGAAAAGCAAGATGCCTCGAGGACCGAACCAAAAATACAAAATGGAGATGGTGCTCACAATTTCGCTCTTGATTCGGGTTAATTTTGGCAGCCTGTCGGTATACAAATTCAACTCCTTTTTATGGTGAAATTATGGTACTTTTATATGCTTCCTAGGGTTTTGGATAGAAATGGGAGGTGGCAAGCCCAACTTGCCAAGTGGTAAATTTGGACTGCCAGGTGGAAGGGGCAGTTATAGTGAGTCACCCAATGTTTCTCACTTAACTAGGGTAATGTGGATGTAAGTGGAGTGGAATGCGGGATCTTGTTTTATGTGAAGGAAAAAAGGGGACAATAAAGGCAGGTTGTGGCATGGGTATTAGGAATCCTAGGGTGATTTTACAGATTTAATAAATTTGAAGAATAGGATAATGTGCAGGATTTTATATCCCTAAGTTAGGACTTAGGTATATAATTTAATTATGCAGCATTTGGTGGTGAGGTGATAAATGTGACTTTGAAGGTGTTGGATTTTGGCGTCTACATATATTATATACCCACCTCCACCCTTGATTAGGCAAAGGTGGTGGATTTTTATTTTGATATGGGTAGTTAATGTGATCATTAGGTACCTCACCATAAGTCAATTCAGAGTAGATATAAACCTATTTTTGATATCCTTATTGGGGTTCTTCATATAGTCCCTCCTCCTATTGATATTGTTACTGTTGAGGAGTAGGATATTCTATATGATAAACAGGTAGTGGCCTTTGATATTGAACACAATTTTGGTGTGAACAAAGAGGAAGGTTCTGATTAGAACATGGATTAAGTTGATGATAGTGGGTTTATCATTCTTGAATATGCTAAGTTTGTTACCTTTTATGGTTAGGAATTGGTAATATTCATTGCATCACCCTCTACAACCATTTTTGGTACTCAGGGTTTGGCCTAGGTACCTAATAAGATCTATTCACTTGTTTTTTTATGTAAGCATGTGTGTATAGTGTGGATAGGTGTGACTTGGTCTTCAGCTTTGGAAATATTAATGACTTGCTTTCCATGATCTCGAGAAGTGGCATTAACTTGATATAGATATCTTAGGGTAAGGTCATTGTAATCAAGGGGTTTCAAAGCACATCGTCCTTGTCCATACTATCTATCATAAGGTGTAATGAGAGGATCAAGGTCAACCTCCCTAGGCCCATGAGTGATCATGAGAAACACATGATCTGATATGGTAGATTTGTTATGACCCTTAGCAGAGTATGAATACATGAAGTTATATATATGACTCATCCATGAGTGATTAGCTAGAGTGGCTTGAGCATCCATGTCTTATTGGGGAATATACTCATGGTCTTGATATAGGAGATTTATGGGTTGGGTCAGGATTCTTATACGTGGTAGGGACTTCCTAAAAGTTTCTTCTTGGAAATTTGTGTCCCTATACATGGAACATAAGGTCTATTGATCTGGATAATCTATATCTTGATTATATTCATGACATGTATGTTGTTCTTGAGCAACAATACCCAATATGTCAGGGTCTCGTTGTCATTTAGGTATTATAAGGTCCTATGTATTAACTTGAAAGTGATCCATATTTCCTTGTGTTGATCTAGCAGTATTCGCTCATGAGTGAGCTTGACTGTGTGTCTCTATAATTAGTTATGCAAATAGTGTATTCACTCTAAACTACACAAGAAATGAAAAAAAAGCAAACAAGTGGTTTTGTTTTTGAATTTTTTTTGTTTTTTTCTTTTGTGTGTTTTAATTTTTCTAACCCTAGAACTATGAACGATGAATGGTTTAATGAAATCTAAAAGGTGTGTTCAATCCCACTCCTATAATAAAGGGTGGAACATGAACGAATGATAGGGTTTCCTAGGTGGAGGATTGGTAATTGGTGTATTCTATGGGAACCAAGATTACCTCTTAAAATAGGTCATGCTATCTGAGTCCTACTACTTGCCCAGTTAGGCTTTTGCTTTGCACTCGAGTATGCTTGGATAGTAATGATAGCTACATTCCACAAATTATTAAGCTTCATGGTATAAGGGCATCTAATCCTAATCTACTTCGATATGTACCCAAAAGTAGGGAATTTTTCAATGATGAATTATGAAAAGGCACTCATGGGGGCTACTAAGGTACATAAGGGACCAATCCACAGTGAGATATGAATTCCAATGTCATAATATTTCTATCAATCATTGGTGATAAAATCTAACTAGCCGATGTTATAGATACCTCGTGAATGTGTGTGTAGGTTCCTTTTAATTTTTGTAGAAATGAAATCAAATAGAAATCAATGATCTTTCACTAATGCAAATTTTAAAATCCTAGAATGTAGTATTTCCTATATAATGATCAATATTTTAGTATATAGCAACGCAAACGTATCAAAAAATTGCATACAAAGATCATCTCTCACTGAGATAGACGCAAATATGGGATCTTCTTACCCTAAGATGATCATAAACAAAGATCATATTGATTTGAGGCGGTTATTGTCTAACAAACTTAGATATTAATAGCTTTTCAAATTTGTTATAAATGGATATTTTCTACCTTTCCTTATATAAATAAAAAATAAAATTATATAAATCTAACCTTGAAAGCCTAAGTCTAATGGAATTATGTAGATTTGTTGCTATTTAGCTTTTGATCAGAGATCATCTTGACCTAATATGATTGTGAAATAGGGATAATTTAGTAGCAATAAAGTTATGCCTATGTACCTACAAATCATGAAAACAACAAATCAATGAGTCAAAAAAATCTACTTTAGAAAAATAGGGACTAAGTCCCACTAGGATCACCATATGAAAGCTAAAATTTTGCACCAAATAAAATAATACAAAGTAGTAATGAATGAACACATGATGATAAAATAATATAAAATAAGATAGATCCCCATTATATTCCTTTGTATTGTCTTTCAATGGTGTTACAATCAAATTGATACAATGATACACAATATCATGAATAAGGTCTCTTGGTGTAGTAGAATAATATTTAAGCCAATGCAATTCATAAGGGAGTGGGTTTCTAGATCGTTGCTCGAGGGTTATATGCAAATTCTTTTATTGTCTTTGTACTTGTAACCTACACACAAATAAATAGCAATAAATTAGTAGCATGTGTGGGGTCCACTGAAGTTGGGCCTATTTTCAATGTGAAGATAAATGAAACAAATGAAAAAGTGGATACATGTATGTGATAACAGAAATGTAAACTAATGTAGAATGGTAAAGTAAGTTGATATAACCTACTATGCAATAAAAAATGGTAAATCTGATCACTTTACTGTAATCGTATCGAGATGATACGATTTCATCTATAGATGAGACGGTCATTATTGCAAATTTGTGTTTCTTTGTCATCAAGCCCGAACAATGTTTGGGATGACCTAGGGAGTGTTATCGATGGATTTTGTAGAGGGGAGGCAAGTTTAAGGAACTCAAACAATCAACGTAGTAAGGATTTTTTATTATTCAAGTGAGAAAAGTGTGGCTTCAAATCCTTTGTGGTAGTTTGGTAGCATAGTGTTAGCAGCTAGAAAGCCTAATAGATTTTTGGTAGCACTTCATTGCTTGAGAATTGGGGATTGAATTCAACAACACTTCGTTGCAAAAGTCCAAAGTTGAGAGGCTTTAAAACTGAGGGGTGAGTGTCATTTTATAGATTTCTTGATCAAAATCTAGGGTACTGTTGTGACCATATCACAACGTCCAAAAAAATTGGGAACCCACCAAAATTTTGAAATTTTGGATGTCATTTTAAAATTTTTGTTGATACTTTGTTCAAAATAATTACGTTATGGATTAGTTTGTATGATTGTAATGTTATCATTTACAAGGTTTGATTTTTTTTATGTTTAAGTTTTGGTTTGGTTTTTATTTATATTTTTATTGAATTTGATGTTTTAAAGTTTGTTTTGTAGGTTTGAATGCATGGCTTAAATGTTTAAATTTAAATAGTTAATTTTAAATATTTAAGTTAAAAACATTTAAAAATTAATTAAATAAACTTTTTATATTTTTGTGTCTAAATGTGTTGTTTTGTTGGTTAAAGGCACGTGGAGTATGAGAATGTCAAAGTGCGATTGCTAATGGAACGTGAAGATGTCAATTAGGGGCCTTGGCTGAATCAATTAAAAATTATATACACCAGATTAATTAAGGCTTTGTTGCATCATTCTTGTTAGTATGTGGGATTAAAATTTCCATCTGAGGACATGCCCAAGTTTCAAGAGGAGGCTAACCAGTATACATATAATGTATATGAAGGTGATATTTTCATAGGCATGGTCATGGCACTCACACAAACCAAGATGGCGATAAGCGAACTGTAACACTGTTGGACTATTATAGCAAACATGAAACACATAATTGAATTTACATAGTGATGTCATATCGGACCTTGTGACAGTGGTATGTTTACAATAAAGATAGTGAATTTGAATTTGATTTTCTTACTTCAGGATCGTGTAGTATTCGAGACTATGGAGGATTTATCGCAGATAATATAGTGATTAGGGCAAGTTGTTGTTCGACATGGTGAATGATATTTTATTGTCTTGAAAATGGTTGTGGCTAGGTATTGAAATAACTTCTATCTATAAACATTAAATTCACCCCTTAGGACGAGTTGTAGGCAAAGAAATACATCTCAGAGCAGGCTTTTCACTGCAGTGGGACCATATTTCAAGTGGATGCATAACATTGATGCAGAAGGATTGTTCGCAACTTCAAGGATGATTGCATATACATTTACTGTTGTAGCCCCAAACCGATTGTGATGCAAATATCTTGGTACAACAAGATGAATCCTTCGAAGATCAAATCCATGAATTCTTTATAAAAAACTACCATGTTTGAAGTAAATTCTGAATTGGTGAGCTTGCAGTATTTATGCAATTGTCAAACACTCATTGTATTTCAACTGATAATTTACTGTGATTTTGCCACCGTCATCAACATATACAAAGTGTCACGCAATGGTATTCAAGCATGAAGAAGGCGAATTATTAAAACATGGATTTTGAAAAAGGCTTAATCATATTGGCACGCACTCAAGGGTGGAATAATTCACTCACGTAATTTTAAAAGAATTGTAACATCCCTATTCTAATATAGGGCCTGCATATGAAATGTTACAAAAGCATTAATGAAATAGTCTCCTCGTTAAATTTATAATAACACATTGAGGTAGAACGAAATTTATTTTGAGAAATCATCTCATATTTTTTGGAGTAGAGAGCATAGACACATCATACCAGGATGGAGTTGAATATTGATAAAAAAGCAGAGATTAGATTAATGATTCCTAGTGGCATTCACATCTAGGTCTTGGGATTGCCTTTCTATACACATGGTTGGCATTAGGGAGCATTGAGACATTAGTTTGATGATAATGAAACAGCAGCATCAAGCAGAATAGAACAAAAATATAAACAATGGAAAACGTTTTCAAATAGACTGTAATGGACTGTGATGTGGGCTCCTGAAATGCTATAACCAAAAACGTAGGAGATTCAGATGCATCACAGCTTAATGGAATATGAGGACGAATTTGATGATATTTCCTTTCGGTTTACATACCATGATTGCAAGGCCTCTTAGGAAGATCGTTCTAGTAAATAAATGCGTCATATGTACAACAATTAATGGAAGTTTGATAAATATAAACATGGGGGTGTTTTAAATGAAAACAAAGGTTTAAATAATTTATGATTATATCATCACGGTGACTATTACATATAAATTAAACGAATTAAATGAAAAGCAGGTATTGAACGAACACTTGGAAAAAAATTGTTATTAAAAAAATGAGAAGTGAAACTGAAACAAGAAGCAAAACAGGATTTTCTTAAGGCGATTAAATATGACATCAAACAGAGGTTTCAGGGTCGAACATTCTAGCAAAGAAATAACGTTTCAAGGAAGAAGGAAGGATTCTCACAGGTTATAGAGAGCAAGCAAAACATTTTGATAGAGGTTTCTGCGAATGCACTGTAAGGTCTATTCAATAAATATATGAATTTTGTTATATTGAAGCATGCATAAGATGGTGTTTCATAAGGTTAATAAAATTGATATGTTTCAAATTACTATTATTTTTGTCCTCAGAAGATAGCATTCAATTTATACTTGATTGAGTCATTTATGATTAATATAAATTGGGTTTAAAATTCCATAAAGGTTATGTTCATATTTTGTGGCATGTAGAATGAGTCTCATTTTTTTTATTATTTATTTTTTATTTCATTTCTTTTCTAATTCTTAGTCTTTTATTTTATTTTAAATTTGAATGTTCCAAATCATAAACCCTAATCCATATTATAAATTTATAAACTTTATAATTAGGGTATAATATTTATTTTCCATTAATAGTTTTTGTTAATTTACATTTGGGAAAATAAATATTATTAGTCAGGGATCATGAACCCGTAATTCAATATTATAAAGTTTATAACTTTATTACTGGGGTTAATGTTTATTTTACAGTTTATGCAAGTTATATTTGGAAAATAAACATTACAATTTCATTAAATATGTTCAAAATCACGTATACAAGTTTTAATATAAAGTTTTGAACATTATTTAATTAAAAAAATAATTTTGAGGTTTTAATTAAATTTGCATTGCATGAAGTTTAATTTAAATGAAATTTAATATTTAATTTCAATATTGGGAAAGTGAATTTAATCAAGGGAATAATTTATTTGACATTCAAAAGGCCATTGTATTCAAACATATAGATTAATTTCCTTTTATGAAAATTAATTTCATCAAAAAGGGGGGTTAATTTATAAGGGTTTCTAAGGTTATTACATAAAGGTTAATCTTTTAGATCATTTTTCTTTCATGTTTGAAGCAACATAAAATCAATTCACTCATCATTTCATTAAAGTTTCATGAACAATCACTTGCATAGCATAATAAAATATTACCAACACAAGCCCCTTGTTAATAGTTATTTGCAAATCACTAAGGTATTCTAAGCACTTATTTAACATATTTTCATAACACACAAACATGCATTAAGTAAAGGAACCTTGGAGAAATATTTATTTCTTTACAAGAGAGGGTTTTTATTTGAAATCCTAACTATGATGGGGATTTTGCAATTGGGCAAAATTACCACTCAACATAATTGGTACTAGAAGGAAGGCCAAATTGGTTCACTTTATTGCTACTTAAATGCTATATTGTTCATGTTTACTTGAAAGATTATATTTGAAGATATTGATATCTACTAATGAGGTTTTGTTGATTTGTGATCACTTGCATTGATTTAAATATTCTCTAATTAATGATGCATTGCTTGCAATTTTTTGTAAATTTGAGAATGTTCTTTAATGCCATGGTTTCATTGATGCATATCTTTTGGTGGATGTTAACTTGTTGATCTATACATATTACGCATTTGAAAGTTGTTGATCATCTCATACTTCTTTGCAAGATATATATATTTGATTAACAAAATTCGTACTGAATATTATATTCTTTAAAGTTTTGCTAATGGAATTGTCTACTCCAACCAGGGTAGGAATTGCAACTTGGATAGGTGATTATTATAGAAATTTAAACATGTCTATTCATCAAATTCCTAAAGATATAGAATTTTATTTACCCATGTTTAGGCATGATGTGGATCAAGCCAAGGAACATATTCAGAGATACAAGGACATGTTAATTCATTTGCAGCTTATGCATGGAGATGTTCCTTGTAGGTTGTTTTCATACCCATTGGATGAGGTTGCATTTGAGTGGTACATACATTTACCTGTAAGTTCTATTACTTCTTGGGTTAAACTAAAAGAATCATTTCTTAGTCATTTTGGAGATGTGGTTGATATGGATATGATATCAAATCAGTTTTCTTCTATATGTAAAGAACCTAATGAATCCATGAGTCAATTTAATGATAGGTTCCATAGGTTGTATACTAAAATAGAGATAGATTACATCATTTCATAAGAAGTCATTCAGGTATACTTGGAAGCCTTAAACCCATTTACTTCTAAATTTTTAAGGAGACTTCTTAAAAATCCATCCTTTTCTAGAGCCTACAGTAAGGCAATAACCGTAGAACAATGGTGGATTTCAAAGGGATTGATGTGGGTAAATTATCATTACTTAACTCTAAGGCTCCAAATCAAATACCAAGTGATCAATGTGATAAAATTCAATGTCCCAATTTTACAAACACTTTTATTGTTCAAGAGGAAGTGCAGGTTTCAAAGTCACTACCCATTAATGAGGAGTGTGATGATCAAGTTAATCAAAGGGTAGAAATTGGTTCAGTTTTGGAAACATATGAACCTTTAGAGATAAAAGGCTTAGAGTCATTATTTACAAAGGAATATTGGGATAATCATAGAAATTTGAATACAAAAATTGATCTCACTGAAGAAACTCTTGATTCATCAAAAGTTGTTGAATATGAATCTAATGAAGATGAATTTTTTAAAATTGAGGAGGATGAACCTGAGGGAGATGAATTCTTTGAAATTGAAGAAGATAAATTTGAAAATAAATCTAAAGAGTACATAGAAGAAATGATAGATTTTCATCATTTGTTTTAGGAGGGTAATGAGTATGATTTTTTATTAGTGTCATCAATCACGCCATTTAATCATTATAATTGTTAGTCCAGGGCGGTGTCTAATGGTTGTATACGATAGCGGAGGTAAGCAGCTTGAAGGTTAGCCTACTCAAGAAATGGCTTTATTGATAAGACCAGTCATTTTTGGGGGTTTCTGGTGTCACCTCTAATCCTATGAGCTAAATTGAATTCCTAATTACAATTGCTAAAACAAAATTATAGGAATGGAAAGATTGCAGTAAAATGAAACTAATTACTCTTTACAGAATCTGAAACAACAAGAATGAAACCTATTTATGCTTAGAGAATGAAAATTTTACAAATAACAAATTTGCAAAAAGTAAATCCTAATTATATTAGAAAAATAGAAATAACAAAAATCAAAAGAATTGCAGATCTGAAGTACACAAGTTGCTAATTGATCAACATGATGGAATTGTTGGAAATCTTGAAATAACTACTAAAAACAAGGTAAAATCATAAGTGTTGTCAAATTCCAAAACCTATGCTACATACATTTACTACACACCATAGATATTACATGCATGCATCTACAAACACATAGCTAATAACATGAAATGGAAATTTCTAGGTTTTTGCTATTCTACTATAGTAAGAAATGAACAGAAAAACCTGCAAAAGTTGATCCTTCTCCTAGGCCTGGAAGTGGCCCTTGCTCCCTGATCCAGAAGAAGGCAAGAAGACTACTCTTAACTACCTAGCACTCACACATTCACTCATAATACTTAGATGGATGACAAAACTGCACCTTTATTGATTATGGAATGACATTACAGTAATGCAGGAGAAATCCTACTGAACTACTACTCTGTTACAACTGAAAACTATGAAAAACCTCTCCCTATCTCAATATCTATCTATGCATATCTATATTCTCAACCAATATGGGAGTTTGGTTATTTATACTACTCTATTACATATGTTGATTCATTATGTTGTTACTTTTTAGGGATTCAACAACTGTTCTGGAGTTGTCTTTCTGAAATGCAGGAAACTATTCTTCTGCTACGTATCCATTTTGTTAGAGTAATATTCCATTCTTTGGGATATTTACCATTTTACTTCACTAGGTAAAATAGGTAGTATATTGAATTATACTACATAGGTTATTACATTTACTTTTTACCATAGAAGATATTTACTATTCTATAATATCTTGTGGTTAATTTAGGTTAGTAACTAAAATATCCTATGTCAGGATATTTTAGTCTAGGTTGTTAACATAATTCTATTCTAAACAACTCCGTTAGTGCTATTATGTTAATTGGTTATTAGTCTATTTTGTAACCTATATAAAGCTATGACATTCTTAAGTCTAGTCTAATGTTGAAATAATAATATTTCATTATCATTTGTGCACCTATTCGATTACATTGGCATCAGATCCAAGAGGGTAGGCGAGGCGAAGGGAGTTATCCCCTGGTTCCGCCTACCAAGGTTAAACATTTGTTTTACCCGCCCGAAGGAAGAGCAGGTGACACCATTTTCCCACCTCACCTCACCTCGATAGGCGAGCAGGAGATGGCACGATCTACACCCATCCGAGGAGCTTGATTGGCCAGGTCAAACTACCTGGCCAAGCCCCTCATCTAAGGTAGATCGGCTAGATCGGCAGCGACCCAATCACCCCTCATCTGAGGTGGATAGATTGCGATTAGCTCCAATTCGATCATTGGTCACAGACCTGACAGGCTGCTAACCCAAGGACTGTGTCAACCCACAAGGCCTGTATCCCCAAGGTTAGCATCGACCCATAGGGCCCGCCTCAGCTATAGGGCCCGTGCCCCCATAGACAAGCCATTGGGAGTGCATTGAGGTTAGGAGCGCCCTCATGCTCCCATGTGGCTTCTACTGACTGGGAGTGCCACGATGGCAGGAGCGCCCTCACACTCCTAGTAGGTTACACATCGAGATTCACCTGATCTAGACACGTGGCTGACGACAACCTACATGACACCTCACTGCCACCTCAGCATGAACAGTTGACATGTGGTGAATCCAGCATACAGGGACAACCAATCTTATGGTGACACATGGTACAATAGGGCAAAGAGGTAAGACAACTAGCTGACACATGGCAACTGGTCACTGACCTGTGTTCGAGGACAATTTGGTGTTTCAGGTATCAAGCACCACATCATGATTTGGGATTCGATCAATGGAGTGACATGGAGGGTGGTCAACGGCTATTAGAGCAATGATTGCCCAAGGAAATCACGTGTTGAATGCATGCACCTAGGCCTTTGTAGGCCTAAATCATCCCTTACAGGATGAATGTGGGATAAATCCCATCGAGCCATTCAAAAGACTCACAGCGTATTCAAATACTACATGTCGGGGATGTCTTTCAAAGCTGCCCCAGCAGTGCAGTGGTCAAGGCCGAAGCCTTGACAGCACTAGGTCCTGTGATCGAAGCCCCGCGCAATATTTTTTTCTTCAAAGCGAAAAAATCAAAGGTGCAAGTTTTTTTTATAAAAATTATTGTCTAATTTTTTTTTTGCTTTAAAATATTTATTTTTTGATATTTTTTTATATAGTTTAGTGTTTTTTGGTTAACTAAATCATTTTTAAATATTTTTAGATGATTTTTTTTCCAAAACCTTTATTATATAAAAAATTTCATCATTAAATGTATTTTTTTTAAGCATTAAAACTTAGACGATTATTCCAGACAATGTTTTTTGCAACTATAGCCATAACATTCTTTTGTTTTCTTCAAACTTGGAGATAAAGAGACAAAGATATCACCTATTTGGTTGCAAAACATAGCATCTCTTCAACATTTTTTTTGCAATAACTTCTCAAAATCCTATAGTTTTCTCCCACATTTTTGGAGATAAAGAGACATAGGAACTCCATATTCTATTGCAAAACCAAAAGACTTAAAAATTGGGCAAGGACAAAGGTCATTTTTTTTGCAACAAAACCAAATAATTGCTTTTGTTTTCTCCTCTAAAGGGGATATAAGACATAACATTGCAAATTTTTTGTTGTAACCTTGAGAAGAATTTTGAACCTTTTGTGATCCTAATGCTCAACCTATTCTTCGAGTGTTGAAGAAATAAACCAAGTCGTATGTCGATTGGTCTGGAAGCCTTTCAAACATGGGTCGTGTGTTGACTTGTCTTGGAAGGAGTGCTCAAATTGTTAATTTTGCAAAATTAAGGGGGGGAAGACAACAATGTGCTTCTTTTACAAAATTGTAAAACAAATGAGGAGACATAAAATATCAAAGGTGCATTTTCGATTTTACTCAACACCTTCATTGGCAAATTATGTGCATTTTCGGTTGCATCCGACACCTAGGTGATAAGAATTTTGTGGGCATTCTTTTTTTATTATTGCATTCTTTCTTTTGCAATTATAAGTCATAAGGTTTGAGGTGTAGACCAATTGGTTCATCCAAACCCTATAATGGGGGCGGAGGTCCAAGGTTCAAATATCGGGCCTCACCGGACTGAACACTTGTCCCTTTCCTAGTGTTTTTAGTGGCGTAAAAGGTTTAAAATGATTGTGGCATGGTGGTTATAGGGGCGGACTGTGCAAAGATCTATGTGGCGACTTTCGGGGCAGACAACATAGAATACTGTGGCGGCCATAAAAGCTGGACAGCCTGCCCGGATTCATGGCGGCTACCGATTCCACAATGTAAATACAAAAAAAAAAAAAAAATTATAAGTCATAGAATCAAGAACACACTAAACCCCAAAATTTCACAAATTTGTGTAAATCATTGCACAGGTTTAAAGCCAAAATTAACTTGATATTCTCTCCTAAATAAATAAATCCCCTAATTCACTCTTATTTGTTTGGCTTAATTTCCTCAAACTGATTATTCCTCTACAAGAGGATTTTCAAACAGGTGCCATTAAATATCTTTTTGAGTGAATTATCTTTCATCTCTTATTTGTTTGGCTTAATTTCCTCTAACTGATTATCTCTCCTCAAGAGAATTTTCAGGCAAGTGCCATTAAATACCTCTTGAGAGTGAAATAAAGAACAAGTTTTTTGTAAAATAAAGGAACCTTGAAAGTGGCAATTCTTTTGCACTAAGGGGGATAATTCCTTTCTTCCTTCAAACATAGATTTTGACAAGAGGGAGATAAAACTTGTAAAGGCAATCAAAAAAGCAGAAGTCATCATAAAATTATACCTTTTCTTTTAGGCTTCATAATAGCAACCATGCTTGAAGCACTTGCAATAAGGAAGGGCAATTTGGTGAACTTTTTTTTGTAAATTTGCCTAGGAAATAAATTTTTGCACAACTTGTAAAAATGACAACCAAGACACCATTCTATGTTGGTTTCAAAAAAAGCAAAACTAAAATGGCAAAGGAACATCGCAGAAGCCATGTTTCTAGTGAAGTGTCTCATTCTAATTCTGATTCTGGTTCAAATACAGCATAGGGAGTGCTCATTGCTAAAATATTATTGAAGAGGGAAAACACTTTTTTTTTTTATTTGTGGAAAACATCCCAAAAGGGATGCCACTTTCGGGTAAGACCCAAGGAGGCAGGGGTATCCATTCCACCAAAAATGCCCAGGACTCGGACCCGGCCTACCACCTTTGACATACTCAAGGAGCAAACAAACACACAAAACCAATTTAAAAATAAGTAAATAACAACAAAAATAATAAAATAAAATAAAAAACATGCTCCTTGAGTGTGTCAAAAACAAAAGCACAACCAAACACGCACAATAAGATAAAAGAAACCACAACACAAACCACATAGAAAAACACAAGAACCACATAACAAAACACAAACAAGACAAAAACAACAGAACACTACAAAGACATAACCCAAAAAAAACATGAAAAATAAACACAACCAAAACCTAAAAAAAAATAAAAAAAATAAAAATAAAAAACAACCAACAACAGAGACAATAAACAAAAACAAAATACATAGAAAACACTCACACATAAAAACATGAAATAACACAAACAAAGAGAAACCCAAGAACAAGAACGAAAAAAACACAAGAACAATAACAAAAAACATAAAAAAAAACAAAACAACAAAAACACAAGAACAACAAAAAACAACACAAAGAACACAAAAACAAAACAAAACAAAAGAACCCACCCACCTTAAAAAACTAAACAAAAAAAAAAAAAGAAAAAAAAAAATGAACAAAACAATGACCTATCTAGACCAGAAGACTATTAAGGCAAGAATCAACAGAGGAAACAAAATAAAGAATAGAATGAGCTAGGGAACTAAAAAAAATTGAATGAACCAAAGAGAAGCAAAAAAAAAACAAGAAGAAACTAGGTACCTTCAGAATTGGAGCCATCCAAAGAAATGATAGAAAGAAGAGCTTCCCTAATTTGAGAAGCCCACCATATAGGAGGGTGGCCATAACAAGTAAGATCACCTTTGTCCAAAGCCCAATTAGCTAAAGCATCAACACTCTTGTTTTGATCTCTAACCACATGATTGTAATCAACTTTCAAAAATCCCATCTGGATTAACTGAATCTTCTCAATAATTCTTTTTATTCTCCAATCCACCTTATGATTCTTAGAAGGAGTCTTCAAGAGATTAATCATAAGTTGAGAGTCAGACTCAACTAACACCTTTTCCCATCCAACCTTAGTAGCCTCCTGAAGGCCTCTGAGGATACCATACCCCTCAGCAAGGTTATTGGAAAGAATACCCAAATTCTCAGCAAAAGTAAAAACCAGGGAGCCATCCGAAAGTCTACCAATTCCTCCCACACTGGCTTTTCCAGGGTTCCCTCTAGAGGCTCCATCAGTATTGACTTTTCCAAAATCCTTAGGAGGAGGTTGCCAATTTCTAGTCCTATCCATCTTACTAATACTCACATTCCCTTTAAGTTGGTTGCCCTTAGAAGGTTTAATCTTCAATATTTGCATCACTTGATCCCATCTTTGGTGGGAGTTTTGGGGGTGATTAAGGAGTTGATGGACTGATTCAACTAAGTTGGCTATGGTATTTTGCCAAATATAGTGAATATCCTTCCTATCTTGATTAAAAATTTGGTTGTTCCTTTCATTCCAAATATTCCAAAGAAGAATGGTAGAACCCATCCAAACTAACTGCCTAATAAAATGATCAACACCCTCTTGATTAGGCCAATCCCTCCAAAGTTGTTCAAAAGTAAAAAAATTGGACCACTGTAAGCCAAGTAAAGTGGCCATTCTCCTCCATAGCTCGGAGGCTAAAGTACACTCAATAAAAATATGGTTGATATTTTCTACATTCTCTTCACACATTTCACATCTAAAAGGGCCATGAAAACCACGCTTCATAAGTTGCTCACCGAGTAAGCACCCTACGATGCAATAAAAGCCAATTAAAGAACCTCACCTTAGGCCAGAGCTTTTGAGCCCACAATCGAGAAAATATGTCAAAAGAATGGTTGGGATTATTATGGCATAAGGTCAAATAACCTTGAGCAACTGAATACTCACCCTTAGTAGTGTTGTTCCATCCAAAACAATCTTTTTCATGGGACCAAGAGAGGGATCTCATATGAAGGATGCCTTGGATATCTTGTCTTTGCCTTTCTAGGATTTGAATAGGCCAGTCCTCAATAGGGATCCAATATCTACCAACCTTTGAATTACCAGTATGGTATCGACAGTAATTAGCCACCTTTATCCAATTAGCTCGGTGAAGCTCCTCCATCCAAGGCCTCCAATCGGAAACTGAGTTATCAAAGGCTTGTGACCATCCCAAGAATCTATCCAAAAATTTGCATGTTGACCATTATGAATGATCCAAAATAATTTTTTCTTTATCAAATCCTCACCAGTCTTAAGAACTTCTAAAATGGGAGAACCTTTGGTAGGAAGTTGATAGCGAACAAGGTCTTCAGGACTTTTGTTCTCAAGCATATTTAGCACGGAGATTATTGGCCCAAAGAGCATTGGGGTTATGCAACATCCTCCAATATAATTTAGCAGCTAAAGCTTTGTTGTTATTAATTGAAGACCGGAATCCTAACCCCCCTTCACTCTTAGGAAGACATAAAGTATCCCATTTCACCAAGGCCCATTTTCTTTTCTCCTTAGTACCACTCCAAAGGAAACGATGACTGATTTGATCCAATTCTCGAAGAACAGCCTTTGGGATATTCAAAATGGAAGAAACATAAATAGGAATAGCTTGAAGGACTGATTTTACCAAGGTGATTCTACCCCTAGAAGAAAGCCACTTGTTGGTCCACTTTCCAATTTTCTTCTTGACTTTGTCCAACAACCAATTCCAATATTTATTTTTCTGCCTTTGAATATTTATGGGAATACCTAAATAAGTGATTGGAAGAGAGGTCTTCTTATATCTTAATTTATCCAAGACCATGGATTCCTGTCTAGCGAGATGAGTGAAAGAAAATAACTTTAGATTTGTCTTCATTGATCAACTGCCCAGTAGCCTTAGAAAAATAGCTAATGATTTGCTTAATATTAGAAGCTTCCTTAACCGTAGCTTTACCTAAAAGAGTAGAGTCATCCACAAATTGAAGATGAGAGATAGGTCTAGCTCCATGAGCAATGGTAACTCCCTCAAGGGTTTTGTTTTCCCTCTTTTTGGTTATAGTCCTACCCAAGCATTCAACAAGAATGATGAATAAATAAGGGGATAGCGGGTCACCTTGCCTAATACCTCTGGAAGCTGGGAAAGACTGAGAAGGCCTACCATTGATAAGAACTAAGTAGGAAACTGAAGAGATACATCCCATAATCCAATCCATCCAATCCTTAGAGAAACCAAATTGCCTCAAAACTTTGATAAGGAAGTGCCAATCCACTCTGTCATAAGCTTTGGATAAGTCTAACCGAATGAACATGGAAGGAGAATTTTGCATATCCATGGAATGGATGGCTTCCTGAGCAAGAACTATCTCATCTACTATTTGACGTCCTTCCACATAACCCCCTTGCTCTAGGGAAATAATCTTATGCAAAAGAGGCTTCAACCTTTCTGCCATGATTTTAGTAATGATTTTGAGAAGAACATTACATAAAGCAATAGGTCTAAAAGTTGAGATATGATCAACCTCTTGAGCTTTTGGAACAAGAGTAATATAAGTTTTATTGATAACCTTCAAAATTTCTTTGGCTTTCCTGGCTTCTTCCACCACCTCTAATAAATCAACATGAAGGATATCCCAGAACTCTTGGTAGAACTCAATAGGAAAACCATCAGGACTTGGGGTTTTCCCTTTTTGCATTTTAAAAACTACTTGTTGAAGCTCATTGATAGTAACAAGAGCAGTCAAAATAGAGTTCTCCTCAGAAGTGATAAGAGAAGGGATTGCTTGAAGAACATTATGTTGAGAAGCTGAGTCAAGAGGAGTAGCAGACAAAAATATTGGAAAAGTAATCAACAACAATAGAGTTCATGCCATCCCAAGTATAAACAACATCTCCAGAATCTGATTTTAAGGAAGAAATAAAGTTGTGAGATCTTCGAGCTAGAAGAGATTTGTGGAAGAAATTTGTGTTTCGATCTCCTTCTTTGAGCCATTGAATTCTAGATTTTTGCTTCCATAAGATTTCTTCTCTTTTTTCCCATTCCTCTAATTGAGTTGTGAGTTTAATTTCATCTGCACTTCTCTTCTCTGTGAGGCCATCTAAATGGATTTTCTTATTCAAATTTTCAAGATGAGCAATAACTTCATGTTTTTTTTATGAACATCCCCAAACTCTTTCCAGTTCCAAGTCTTGATTTTGGATTTAATGTATTGCAATCTTTTGGCAAAATAGAACATCTTAGTCCCATGCCTAGGTTTACCTTCCTTCCACCATTGTTGCACATGAGGTCTGAAGGAAATGTCTCTAAGCCACATTAATTGAAAATGAAAAGGAGAGAAACTCACATTGGTTTTCCACATTTCCACCATGACTGGCCAATGATCCGAACCAGAATTATTAAGAGTCTTCACTTTAGGAATGTGACCATGGATTAAGAAATTTTTAGAGAGCAAAAACCTATCCAATCTCTCCATTATACAAGCTAAGCCTTGCCTTATGTTAGACCAAGTCATAAGGCCATTATTCAGTTGGATATCCACAAGATGGAGGTTTGCAATATATTCGCTCATGAGGTCGGTGCTTTTGTCCAAATTTCTATTTCCCCCCATTTTCTCATCCAGAGAGAGGATGGTATTGAAATCTCCTCCGATCAAGATCCAAGCTTTAGGAAAATGAGAGATAATATGAGTAATATCCTTCCACTGTCTTCTTTTTTCCTCCAAAGAAGTCAGAGCATAAACAGTAATGCAGAGCATAATCTGGTTGGAATGTCTACTTTGAATAGCTATAGCCAACAAACCCCAACTGCCAACCATATGGTGAATAACTACCTCTTTTGGGTCCCAAAGACAAGCAATGCCACCCGAAGTCCCTTGGGAACTGAGGGAAACCACTTTTCTAGCTGCCAAATTTTACTGGCAATTAAGTCCATATCCTCCATTGACATCTTTGTTTCTTGAAGGAAAACAAGATGTGGATGATTTATTCGAATCATTCTTCTAATTTCATTTTGTTTTGAAAGACTCCCTTTGAGTCCTCTAATATTCCAAGTGATGATCTTCATTAATACCAGGGCTAAAAAAGTTGGGAAGGGCATTAATCTTACCTTCCTCTACAAGCTTTTCACCTTCTTTTACCATATGATATTGATTGGTCTTGCGACCTACTTTTTGATTAGAATCCATCTTCAATTTTTTTTCCCTGTTTCTTGACTTATTCCAATTGAATCTGAGATGGCTTCTAACCTTGAAGAATGCTCGTACACAGCCAAAATTTTACTAGATGGTTCAACGGAGTCTATATTGGGACCTGCATTATTTGAAGTTTTGACATTTGAAATATTGTTTTTCTTGTGTAAATTTTCTCCTTTTTTTCTATTGAAAACCTTTGATTTGTTGGTTTGTCTCTGAGTTCTTCCCTTCATATTTAAATTGTGTTTCTAAGATTTCAGTTTCCATTATTTCCTCTTCCTCACTTGGGACATCATTTGTGGAAAGGATTTCAAACATATTAGCAGATGACTTTGATTGATCCTTCATAACTAGTTTTTTCTGAGTGTTCTTCTTCTTAGGTATTTGGAAACCTGCTGAGTTTATATCTTCTTTCTTTTGATCAGGAATTTTATTTGGGCAAGCACTGGCCAAATGACCATATTCATGGCAAATTCTACAACGAAAAGGAATGTTCTCATAGTCCACTACTTGCTCCCAAGTGTCTTCCCCAAATTGTAATGTGATATTTTTAGGTAGGGGTTTGTCAAAATCCATTAAAACACAAATCCGAGCATAAATAATATGTTCAAAATTTTGAGTACAATCAGCAGTCATCATAAAAGTTCCTAAAGAGTTTCCAATTGAAGAAAAAATAGTAGGATTCCAAAATTCAATAGGGAGGCCAAAGAGTCTAACCCACACGGGAGCTATAGAAGGCATCTCTTCTTCGGATTTAAATTTAGTATGCCGGGGCTTCATGAAAAGCCCTCGCCCTTCCAAAAAACCAAGGACCCCCTTGAAAAGTTTTCTCTCTATCTTCATTATTAGCAAATAAAACAAGAAAATAACCATTTGGATAAATAGAGATTTGTAACTCACCTTTAGTTTTCCAGCTTTTTGCAGCCCGGACTTTGAAAGCAGATAGACTCGAACGAAAACCCATGAACCGACAAATTAGTCCTCTTTTTTCCAAATCTTCAATGCCAATCTGAATGTTACCCATATCAAGCTTAACAATAGGAGTTCCATCAACTGCTTTAAGACATCCCGACTCCATTTTCCTAGGATCAATCTTAGGCATTCTTAGAGGTTTATGGGAAGCCCTAATATTGATATTAGCATTGGGCTGAGGCTGTCCACCATGAAGGGCATCCCTAAAATTCATTTTTGGGACTCGAGTCTTCAAAATTCTTACCCTTGATAGGGGTTTTCATAGTAGAATTATTTTGTGGGTGCACCTTAGCACCGGATTCACTTGAGATATGAGCCATTTTTTGATCAACTGCTTGAAACTTGTTTCGTGATCTCTTTAATCCTTGCCCTAGACGTCGTGGAAAGGTATGGTTTTCACTTTTCTTTTGTGCAGCAAATTGGAAGTCATTGTCACTCAAGTTCACAGTATGATCTATTGAAAGACAAATTTCTAACCCATATTGTATCCCCTACAACATTTCTTGCTAAAATATTGAGCATAAACCACAAAAATATTGGCCTCTAGGGCCCGAAGGCCCTAAAAACCAACCTCTGGAGCTGCTTGCACTCAACCCAGATGAAACCCTCGCATAGCCGCTTGCCAAATATATCGTTCACACATAGGGATGCGCTAGGATCTGTGTTGCTCCAAATGATATGAAAATTTGTGGAGATGTTCTAGGGTTTTTCAGGCATCTACCCTCAAAATTTTAGCTCAATCCGAGTTCGGATGAGTGAGATATGGCCGAAACGAGTTTGGAAGTTTGGGCAGTCCTACGAAAAACGTCTAAACAATTTCCATGTTATGGGACCTTGTCCCTTAATCCCTTTCCTCTTTCTATTTTTTAGGCTTCATAAATAGAAAATTGTTTGTTTGAAGTCCTTATAATAAAGTGTTTGTATCTTTTAGGCTTCATAAATATCAAACTCTCATTGTTTGAAGTTCTTGTAACAAAAGGAGGGAATTTTCTAGTGTAAAATTGCCTAGGAGGCAACATTTGTAAAATATTTCTCAAAATCTTGTTCAGTTGCACATATTTTGCAATAAGGGGGGATATACTTTCTTTTCTTCATAATTTTTTGTAAAAAGGGAAGAAGACTTATAAGGATGCATTTTCGGCAGCGACCGACACTTTAGTCATACTTCTTTCAAAAATTAATTACATGTTTTGCAACAAGAAGGGGGAACTTATAAGGGTGCATTTTTGGCAGCGATCGACACCTTAGCTACCTTATCTTTTGCAAACTCATATTTTAAACTAAATAAACCTCATATAGAAGTAGATCTATTCTACCACACCTAGGGATTGCAATAGTCAGTTACCCATAAAAATTCAGTTGCATGATGATATTACTATAAGGACATTCTTTGGTGTGAAGACAAAGTGAGGAATGACCCATTTTTTGCTTAGGAGCAGCTAGAGAACTGTGACATAGCAAGAATCAGTAGATCAACATATTTTTTTACTGTATTGGGACAATTATATACTTTTAACAAATATTGTTGTATAGGAGGATGTATATGTATTACCCGAATAATGTAATAACGGGGGATGTTAGAGTAATATTCCATTATTTGGGATATTTACCATTTTTTTAAATAAAGGGGTAAAAATTTATTGATAAAAAGTCTGGATTACAGAGTACAACTGAGCTTCCAACCAGGACTCAAATAAATAGCCAAACAGGCTAAAACCACTAGACTAGAATGACACCCAAAAAATACAACAAGAATAAACCACATTAAGTCTATACATCCTTGTGGATCAACTCCCATAGGCATTGAGAGTCCCCAGATGGGAGACTCTCCCAATTATCGATACTCCAAGGATCCAGTAGCTCAGAAGCCCTTTTGGCTAGGTAATCAACAACCACATTCCATTCCCTTGGAATGTGCACAAAGGATATAAATTCGAACTCTTCACTCATTCTAAGAATCTGAACGGCTACAGAGGCCAACTACCAATTAACTTCCTCCACCCTTTTACTGTTTAAAATATTAACCACAATTTGAGAGTCAGACTCATAGATAATCCTATGCCAGCCAAGAGAAAACCCCCTCCGCAAGGCCTCAAGAATTGCAAGAGCTTCCATAAAATTATTGGAGTGAACACCTTTATAAATGGAAAAGAAAAAACTGACACCACCAGTAGAATCTCTCCCAACACCACCAATGCCAGCATGTCCAGGATTACCCCTGGATGATCCATCAATATTAATTTTTAAAACTCCTCTAGGGGGTGGCCTCCACCTACCATCTCTCCTAACCTTCTTGTTGAGTTGAGGAACCCTACTAGGGCTAGAAGAGTTCACACCATCCCCAAAGAGACCAAGGGCTTGCTATACCTTCTCCTCCCTAGAATCCAAAAGAGGGTCCACATCACATTTGCTATGGATGGTTTCCTGAACCATATACAGGATCCTTTGCCAGATCTGTTGAACAACCAAATAACTACCCTAAAATATGCATCGGTTTTGTTCGAGCCAAATTTTCCAGATGATGCAAGAAGGGCCCAAATTCCAAGCCACCTAAAGGAAGGGGGCCTTGGCCGGAGGTCTGCCCAGACTACTCCAAAACTCCACCAGGGATAGCACATGAAAACATGGATGGTTCTAGGTGCTCCACCAATGGTGCCAAATGTCTCTGGCAAAGGAGCATTGGAAAAATAAATGAGAAGAGTCATCCTCATTCTTACTACAAAGGACACAAAAAGAGGGACCCTGAAATCCCCTCTTCCTCACATTATCCCAAGTGAGGCATTTATTACGAGCTACCAACTAGAGAAAGAAGTTACATTTTGGCCAAGCAAATTTGTTCCACACCTTTTTCCACCAAGTGACAGGAAGACTCCCATACTTTTGCTTATCAAGAACCTGATAACCATAGGCTACCGAGTAGGTTCCCTTAGGATCAGGGTTCCAAGCCAGAATATCTTTACCCCTCAATGAAGAACAAGGCCTCCCTGTAAGAATAAGAGCAAGCACCTCTCTGTCCTTGGCCAGTCCCCCTAGGGCCATTCTTGTAGATATTTCCACCTATACATCTCCATATTTCCAAAAGACTAGATTTTTTTAAAGTCCTCCACACGAGACCAACCTACTTCCAAGAAAAAAATGCTTAGGGAACGTAACCTAGGATATTGATTCAAGATAGGAGGGTGGCCATCCCAATAATCCTCCCAAAAAAGAGCATTTGATCCCTGATTGCAAATCTAGAACAAACCCTGCTTGATTAAATTAGCTCCTCTTTTCAGAGTGTCCCAGATAACTGAACCTTTCCCAACCAAGCTGACTCTAGGGATTTCAGCCTCAGAAATACCTCTCAAGTATTTACAAGATAATATTTTAGCCCAAATATGATCTTGAGAGGTACACCATCTCCAATAAAGTTTTGCAGCCAAAGCCTGCCCAAAAAGAGTTGTCTATCACAACCCAAGGCCTCCCTCTTGCACCGGCCTACATATAGAATCCCACCTAACCAAACTCCATTTAGATTGATCAAGTTTTCTAGACCATAAAAACTATCTTGACAAAGCATCCATGTCCTTGATGAAGTGAGAGGGAGCTATTTGTACAAAACATCTATAAATGGGTAAAGCTTGAACAATAGATTTTAAAAGCAACACTCTACCTGTAGTGGATAGCCATTTTAAAGTCCAGTGATTCACCTTCCTTCTAAACTTATCAAGCATAGACTTCCAAGAAGATCTAGGTAGAGGGTGAGATGAAATTGGAATACCAAGATAAATGAAGGGGGGAGTCCCAACCTGGAATCTTAGAATGCGAGCAATCCTGGCTTGAATAAGAGGAGGGGTATTGAAGAAGAAAATAGAAGACTTGTCCTTATTAATCAACTGTCCAGAAGCACCAAGATATATGTCAAGATACTGTCTAATATTGCCAGCTTCCCTGATAGTGGCAACTCCCAACAAAGCAATATCATCAACAAATTGAAGGTGGGAAAGAGGTGGCAAACTACTATCCCACTTCCACCCCTGAATGAGACCCTGCATGACTTGAGACTTGAGCAATATTCCCAACCCTTCCGCCATAATGATAAACAAATAAGGAGATAAAGGATCTCCTTGCCTCAATCCCCTTGAGGCCTCAAATAGCTCTGATGGCTCATTATTAACAAGAACAGAGAATGAGGAAGAAGAAACACAACTCATCACCCATCTAATCCATTCCTCCTCAAATCCAAAAGCAGCAAGAACTTTCTGAAGAAAGGACCATCTAACCCGATCATAGGCTTTGGCCATGTCCAACTTAATGAACATAGTTTTCTCCTTAGAAGTTTCCATCGAGTGAATAGCTTCTATAGCAATAACAACCCCATCCAAGATTTTTTGGCTAGCAACAAACCCTCCTTGCTCCTCAGAGATGATTTTTCTCAACCATATCTTTAGCCTCTCAACAATAATTTTTGTGATGATCTTATACACAACATTGCAGAGAGCAATAGGCCTGAACATATCCAAGGAATTTTCTCCCTCTTTTTTGGGTATAAGCACCACAAAGGTAGCATTTAGGTCCCTTAGCATCTGTTTGTTCTTTTGGGACTCATGGACCACCTCCAAAAGATCAAATTTGATTAAATCCCAAAACTCCTAATAAAACTCAATCGAGAATCCATCTGGGCCTGGGGATTTTCCTTTTTTCATCTTGAATACAACATTTTCCAACTCCTCAAGGGAAATTGGACCCATCAAGTGCTCATTCATCTCTCTAGAAACAATCGTTGGAATACAATTTAGAATAATCTTTTCATTCTCATCATCTGATAGGGAGTCCTCCTTGAAGAGAGAGGAAAAATACCTCTTAGTCTCTTCTGAAATATCCTTGAAAGAAGAGAGCAGGGCACCCTGAGAATTCACAAGAGAGGTAATCAAGTTACCATTACGATGAGCCTTAACAGAGTTATAAAAGAAGGTTGTGTTCCTATCCCCTTCCTGAAGCCAATCTACTCGAGCTTTTTGTTTCCAAAAAATTTCTTCCCTCAGTTCCCATTCAGCAAGGTCTTTCGTAGCCTCAGATTCCTCAACAAGAAGCTCCTTCATGAATCCTTGATCTCTAATATTCCTTGAAGCTTCTTCCATCCTCCTAAGAGCTACCAACTTAGCCAAGGAAAGGTTCCCAAAATTTAGTCTATTCCATATCTTCAATTTATGTTTTACAAATTGTAGTCACTTCATAAAGGAATACATAGCGGTGCCATGAGGAGGTTTGCCAATGGTCCACCAGCCTCGCATGAAATCATGAAGCTTAGGATCACAAAGCCACATAAGTTGAAACTTAAAGGAGGGATTCTTTTTTAGCCCTAACTCCAAAGCAGAGAGTTTGATAGGCCAATGATCAGATCCCCTACCCTCCAGAATCATAGAACTAGCACCTCTGTTATTACCCATCCAATAACTGGATATCAAAAACCTATCCAGTCTCTCTGATATGGAAGCTTCCCCACACCTTCTATTGTGCCAAGTAAAGATCCCATTATCTAGATTGATGTCAACCAAGTTTAGGGCCTGGATATGAGCACTGAAGACAGAAGAAAAAGGCTCGAGACGGTCCACCCCACCACGTTTCTCCTCTAGACAAGTGATAGAGTTGAAGTCTCTAGCCAAAATCCATGGGTACAGGGGAACCAAACTTCTCACAAAGAAAATGTGCTTCCACAAATTCACTTTACCATTGTAATAAATAGGAGCATACACATTTTTAAGTAGGATGATTTCACCAGATTCATTATCATGCCCGACCATTGAAATAGACCATCTACTAGAAATCCAAGTAAGAGGGGATATCTTAACCGGATCCCATAAACAAGTGATACCACTAGCATATCCACATGCACCAATACATTGGCATTGCCCCCTTCTCCACAACTTGGGAGTAATATTGAACATACTATCAATAGCCAATTTAGTCTCCTGAATAAACACCACATCCAGAGAATGCACACGAACCAAATCATGAATAACTTTTTGTCTGGGGATGCTATTCAACCCCCTTACATTCCATGAGAGGATAATAATTTTTGGGGGTTATAAAAATGGGAGTCCAATGTTCTCACCAAGCCTGACTCCACCAAAGTCTCCCCCATTAACTTAATTTTATCATGGTCCTTCTTCCGACCCACCTTCATATTCTTATCCGAAAAACTTTTTTTAATTATTTTTTACTGCAATCCCAACACCGTAGGAGTTTTGCAGTCCAAGGATGACTGCATTAGTTCCTGAGTAGGAGAGGGCATAACTAAATATGTACCACTTTCCAAAATAGTTTCCCTTCTAGGGCTAGACCCAACCATGTCCCCTATACTCAGATCCAAAGCCCTTTGTTCTTCATTTAAACCCCCTAGATCTGATTCCTTAAGTTCCCCCTCAAGAAGAGACATCTGATTCAGCCTTGTTATATTTACATTAGGTAGTGACGTTTCAGGTATTTACTTTTTACCATAGAATATATTTACTGTTCTATAATATCTTTTGGTTAATTTAGGTTAGTAACTAAAATATCCTATGTTAAGATATTTTAGTCTAGGTTGTTAGCATAATTCTATTCTAAACAACTCCGTTAGCGCTACTTATGCTAATTGGTTAATTATCCTATTTTGTAACCTATATAAGGCTACGACATTCCTAAGTCTAGTCTAATGTTGAAATAATAATATTTCATTATCATTTGTGCACCTATTCGGTTATACATTTTTCTTGCTCGGCATAATCCATTGGAAGGGGTGAGAAAACCCCTCATACAGTTGTATCCATCCTCATTTCACATTTTTCCACCTTTTTGAATGTTATGTTGATATTTTTGACCAAAATTGGTCCTGCTCCGCTCATTTCAAAGCTACTCCGAAATACCAGGCAGTGTACCAGTTTTGATGCTTATCCGTGCATCAATTTCTTAGGACGATGGGTTTGACCAGCTAGGTAGTCTTCTTAAGTCCTCAGAAGACTAATTCCACGGGTTTTACATGTTAGTATTGACATATTTCAAGCCATGTTGTTTATGCACATCTGGCTAGAATTTGTATGGTCAAATTCTATTTTTTTGCACAGTCACACCAGTTTGAACAGGTTTTGGTGCCTTTTTGCATTTTGAACAAGTTAGAAGGCAAGGAAAACAAATAACATGATCCCATAATAGAACACGTATCAACATACATTATTACATTTTCAGATAAATGTTTTATTTGTTAGGTAAATCAGAAACAGTACATAAAATGCAAGAAATGGTTAAAACAGAGTACTATGCTCATAAACATTTAAACATGTAAATAGTAATACATAATGCATTTCATTAAAATTAGGACAAAAACAGAACATAAGGTCTATCAAATAGTTTATGAAATATCCAAAATGGTCTATGAATGAAGCAATTTATGGCCTCATCAATTTTCAAACAGGTAAAGCTACCAAATTGAATGATTTAGATGTGATTTCATTGAAAAATGCAATGAGCTACAAGAAAAGAATACCTCAATGATGATAGTTCAAATGACTAATCATAAAAGCTTATTACTTGAGGAAGATAATTTTTTTGAAACTGATAATAAATTTGTTGAAATTGATGAAGGTGAATTTGAAAAGCATTCGATTGTTGAATTTAAAGAGTGTGAAGAAGTGGTTGAATATCACACTCTAATTTTATAAGATGATTATTTTTTGTGGAATAAATGGGAGAATTTTACTACTCTTTCTAATGAAGTACTCGCTTCTCCTAAAATATAGGACAAGTTGGAAAGGTTAGTTCTACAACTTAAAAGAAACATTGCTCAAGTACAGGGACAAATGCATCAAGATGCATATCTTGATAATTCTATAAATCATCCTCATGAGATAAATATCGAAGATACTAAAAGTGATATTCTTTTAGACAATGGAGGGGTCCTAGAGTGGACTAGTTTTGAAACATATGATAAATCAGTTTTTTCCATGAATTTGGATGAGATTATTATCAAAAACTTTAGTACCTCAAAATAATGATCAGGAAGAAAGGAAAGAAGGGATGCAATTTCATCAAATATTTCAGGAAGATAATTTTTATAATGGTTGGGGAAGATATGAAGAATTATTTGTTTCTCATACTCCTACTGATGAAATTTCTATTTCACTTGATATGCAGGATGTTGAAATTTCTATTTCACATGAAGATTTGACAATTCTCATACAATCAAAATATGGCAAGCCATTTACAAAAATAGAAAATGTTCCAAAATTTGATCATTTTGAATATGAGTTTGTGGAACATATTGCTGCAATAGAAAAGGAAGAAATGGTAAATGTTTCTTACAATTCATCTATTTTAGATGAGGAAGAGGTAAGATCTTCTCTTTCATTTTGGAATACTAAAAATTTGGGTACAAGTTCTCATGATTATCTTGAATATTCAAATGAAGAAACTTCATGTATGACTAATAAATAATTAGAACTTTATATTCCTCCTACATAAAATATTGATTTATGTGATCAACAAGATCTTTAGTTTAAAAAGAATGAACATATTCTTTGATTGGATGCCTAATTTTAGTACTTTTGAGATATATGTCATTGATGAAGGTAAAGGGATACGAGATAATGATGGTGATAGCGATCATGAAGGAAAAGAAAAGACTAAAATGGCTCATCAAGCAGTGGTAAATTAAAGTGTACAAAAGGTAGAATATTTGAAGAACACAAGCTTATACTGAGAGGGGGGGGTGAACAGTATAAGACCACTTTATACTTTTTCCTTCAACTTTCAAATTAATATTATGCAGTGAATAGATAGCAGTATCAAAAATAGAAATCAAAGCAATGCACAAAATACCATCCACAAAAAAGAGACAGCAATTTACGTGGTTCACCCAATGCGGGCTACTCCACGGATAAAATCTTTCTCTAAATTTTATCACCTCAAATTCTAGGAAACCTTTCCCGATTACAAATTTTATGGGCACCAACCCAAAGGAGACACAAATCCCCTAACTCTGCTCTGGCTGGTGATCCTCTAGAATACCTCTACCTCTGCTGCCCTTAGCAAATGGAACTCTATCCATAGAAGACACTTGTCTTCCCTGCTCTGGTCGGAGACCTCTGTCCTCAACTCTATCACCTCAAAGCTGGTCCTCGAATATGCACTAAACACAGTCCTTTGGTCTAGCACAAATGTCCTCTATATTTTTCTCTGATCTACACCAAACACAGTCCTTCGGTCTGGCACAAGTCTGTCACAGTCGCACTTGGTCGAAACCAAATTTTGCACTGTCTGCACAATCACAACAGCACTCGATCGAACATCGACTTATGCACCTCTACGCAATCACAATAGCACCCTCTTCGCACATTCTACTTCTCGATGATCAAACTTCTCCCTCACACTCTTTCACTTCGAACGCATACATCGATCGATACAATTTTTCTTCAAACAGCCCTCCTCTTATACTAAAACTTTCAAGATTAAAACTTTGATCTTAGTCGACTGTTATGCAAATGCAAACCCTAACTCCATCTACTACATGCCCTAATCTTCATCGGCCCAGATTTAACTTTGTCAGCTCAAAATTAACTTTGCAACTCTTCTGTAGCTTCTGTCGTGAAACTACAACATGTCACGATATCGCGACATCTTTTGCAACCATACACTATCTTATGGATTTTGTCGCGATATCACGACACTTTAGCTGTTGACGACTTTGACTAAGCTCTTGTCACAAAATTGTGACACTTCTCGCTTTGTCAGCAACAACTTTGCTTTTGTCACAAAATCGTGACACTTCTACCTCTGCTGACGTCATTGTCACTATTATCACAAAATCATGCCATTTCTTGCTTTATCAACCTCTCCTCGGTTTGCACTAGCAAAAATAGAACATGTCACAAAATCGTGACACTTTTGCTGCCTTGAGCTTCTCTCTGCCTTATACCCGCAAAACTGGAACATGTCGCAAAATCGTGACACTTTCGCCTTCGAGCTCTTCCTTCTTGAATTCATCACGAAATCGCGACGCTTCTTCTATTGAAGACTTGCTAATTGTTTCTATCATGAAATCGCAACACTTTCTCCAACTCAATGCTGCCATCTCAACCTGTCACGAAATCGTGAGACTTTCTGCATTCGCAAGATTTCTCTTCAACCTGTCACAAAATCACAACACTTTCTGCATCCGTACAACTTCTTTGTAGCCTGTCACGAAATCACGACGCTTCTTATTTCAGACTCTTCCTTTAGCTGCATGTCATGAAATCGTGACAGTTCTCACTTCGAGCTTTTCAGCATGTCACGAAATCGTGATAGTCCTCACTTAGTCTTCTACAGCATGTCACAAAATCGTGACTCTTTTCGAGTTACATTCTCTCTCTTTGAACTTGTCACGAAATCACGACAGTTCACACTGCGGACTCTCTTTTCTGCATTGTGTCGTGAAATCGTGACACTTTCTCATCCGTACAACTTTCCTGGCAATGTGTCACGAAATCACAACACTTTTCCTTCTCTGCCTTCCTGCACTTTTTGAGTCGCAAAAATGCGACATGTCGTGAAATCATGACACTTTCCATCTTGCTCTCCTTCTCTACCAACATGTCACGAAATCACGACAATTTTTCTAGCTTCTTCTCTTTCTTCCAGCATGTCGCGAAATCGTGACACTTTTTCAAAAAGCTTTCTCTCTCCTGCCTAAGTCGCGAAAATGTGACATGTCGCGATATCGCGACATTTTTCCAACTTACTGATTTTGAACCTGTCAAGCCGAACCTTCATCAAAAACACATTATTTTACATCAAATCAAATTCTTTCAAAAAGCTTCCTGACATCAATGACAACTTATCCACTTGAGAAAATGCAATGTACTCAAAGTACCCAAAATTGCCAACAATCTCCCCCTTTGTCATTGATGGCAACCCTTTACTAAAAAACATGTCTCAAGAGCTAAAACTGAAACCAATTGTGCTAACAGCTAAGAATCTCCTTTTAAATTTTTGCTCCCCCTGACTTGAAGCTTTCCTCTTCACATTGAAGCTCTCCCCCTTACTCATATCTCTCCCCCTTACTCAAATCTCTCCCCCTTTGTCATCAATGGCAAAGGGTCACCTTTGGGACTCGGGACTAAGAATGAGCTTCTTAGCTTAGTCCCTCCCCCATCTCCTGATGAGGTGATTAATTCTGGGGTGGGAATACAACTCTCAATTTCTCCCTTAGATACTCAAACGTATATCTTGGAAGAGGTTTTGTGAAGATATCTGCAATTTGCTCTTTAGTAGACACATATTCTACCTTGACCTGCTTGTCTTGCACTTTCTCCCTTAGAAAGTGATACTTGATGGAAATATGCTTTGTCCTTGAGTGCATTACTAGATTTTTGGAAATACTTATGGCACTTGTATTATCACAAAATATGGATATGGGTTGTTCATGCTTGACTTTGAAATCCTCCAAGGTGGTTTTCATCCATAAAACCTGTGTACACCTAGCCACTGTTGTTATGTATTCAGCCTCTACCGTAGATAAGGAAATTGAAGGTTGTTTCTTACTTAGCCAAGAAACCAAACTCTTTCCCAGAAATAATGCTCCACCACTGGTGCTTTTCCTGTCATCATTACTGCCTGCCCAATCTGCATCTGTATAGGCTATGAGAGTGAAATCATCACCTTTGGGATACCAAAGCCCAAATTCCATAGTGCCCTTCATATATCTGAATATTCCTTTAACTGCTATAACATGAGAATATTTAGGAGCTACCTAAAATCTGGCTACTAACCCAACAGCTTGCATGATATCTGGTCTGGTAGCTGTAACATATAATAAACTGCCAATCATTGATCTGTACAACCTCTGATATACCGTTGGAGATTCATCATCTTTACTCATCTTGCACCCCGTAGTCATTGGAGTACATACAGGTTTGTTGTCCATCATCCCGAATTTTTTTCAACATTTCTTTGATATACTTTCCTTGAGAGAGAAATATATCATCTTTTGATTGAGCAATCTGAAGACCTAAAAGGAATGACAGCTCTCCAATCATAGACATCTCAAATTCCTTCTGCATGGTGTTAGCAAAATCTCTACACATCTGAGTATTATTTCCCTCAAAAATGATATCATCAACATAGACAACTACAATTAGCATATCATCACCTTCATCCTTAATATACAAATTGCTATCTGCCACACCTTTCTTGAAGCCTTGCTCATGAAGGTACCTGTCAAGTCTTGAGTACCAAGCCCTAGGTGCTTACTTTTACCCATACAAGGCCTTTTTCAGTTTACACACATAGTCTGATTGATCTGAGAGAGACATGCCTTCTGGCTGTTCTATGTAGACTTATTCATCCAACACTCCATTTAAAAAAGCTAACTTTACATCCATTTGATACACCTTGAATGCTTTGAAGCTTGAAAGGGCCAAAAACATTCTGATACCTTTGAGATGAGCAAAAGGAGTGAACGTCTCTTCGAAATCCACACCTTCTACTTGAGCATAACCTTTGCAAACCAACCTAGCTTTGTTTCTGACAATCTTTCCATCCTCATTGAGTTTATTTCTGAATATCCATTTTGTGCCAATGACATTCTTGTCCTTAGGTCTTGGAACCAAATCCCAAGTTTCATTTTTCTCTATTTTATTTAGCTCTTCATCCATTGATTTTACCCAAAATTTATCTGCACATGCTTCACTGAAATCTTTTGGCTCAATCTGAGATAATAATGAAACATTTGTAGAATCGTGTGAAGGAATGACTCTTCTTCTAGTTTGCTTGTTGTTTGGATCACCAATGATCAAATATTTGGGATGATGTTTCTGAACATATCGTGAAGGAGTTTTGGGAAGCAGTTGTTGTCTTTCCTCTTCTTCATCTAAAACCTCTCTGAATTCTTCTTGACAAATTTCATCACTGATTTCCTTGATAGGTTCTCTTATCCCTGTTTTTTCATCAACTGTTACATTTATGCTCTCTACGACTATATGCATTCTTTTGTTGAAGCATCTGTAAGCCTTGCTTCTACTAGAATAACCAAGAAAAATTCCCTCATCACACCTAGGATCAAACTTACCCAAATTTTGATATTCTCTTTTGATGAAGCACTTACTCCCGAACACTTTGAATTTTTTTACTGTAGCTGATCTTCCTTTCCACAACTCATAAGGATTTTTATGATGATTGACTCTAAGTTGGGCCCTAGTGATAATGTAGACTATTGTACTGACTGCCTCTTTCCAGAAACCATCTGAAAGTTTCGACTCATTTAACATAGCTCTAGCCATATTTTCAATAGTCTTGTTTTTTCTTTCAACTACTCCATTTTGTTGAGTCCTTGTTGCTGAATATTCTCTTTTAATTCCTTGTTGCTCACAGTATTCCACAAATTCATTAGAAGTGAATTCTTCTCCTCTGTCCGATCTTAAGCATTTTATTCTCTTGTCAATCTCATTTTCAATCATTTCTTTAAAAGCTTTAAATTTTTCAAAAGCTTTAGATTTTTCTCTGAGAAAAGTAACCCAAGTCATTCTAGAATAATCATCTATAAACAACATGAAGTAGCTTTCTCCCTGAATGCTCTAAGTTCTGGTGGGGCCACATAAATCAGTATGAATAGGATCTAATGGTTTTGAAGAAGTATACCATTTTGATTTAAAAGCTGGTTGCGGTGCGTTTTCCATGTTGACAAGGACCACAAATGGTGTTATGGGGCCTTTTTATTTTGGGCAAGTCTCTAACTACTTCGTTGTTACTAATATTGACAATATTATCAAAGATCAAATGCCCCAATCTTTTATGCCATAACTAACTCTCATCTTCTTGAGTTAGAAAACACTTTTCTCTTTTTATCTCACTTAGCATGTAAAGATTGTTTGGAGTCCTTGTAGCACTAGCAATGAGTTTTCCATTTTTTCCTTTATGTATCTCACATCTATCTGAAAAGAAAGATACTATGTGTCCTTGATCACAAAGTTGACTCACACTTAGAAGATTATGTCTTAGACCTTCTACATAAAGCACATTTTCTATTTTGGATTTTCCATCCAAACTAAGAGTCCCTTTACCACAGATTTTAGTCGACTTGTTATCTCCAAAACTAACTGTTCCTTTGTTTGTGTTTTTTAAGACCAAAAACTTTTCCTTTTCACCAGTCATATTTTTTGAGCAACCACTATCAAGATACCATTTTTCTACTTTGTCTTGAGAATGAAAAGCAGTTTGAACTATCATAGACTTAGATTTGATCTCATATCTCTTTTTAGTGAACTCAAGGCTAGATCTATCAAAACTGCACATCCTTGCTATATGCCCAAAATTCTTACACTTGTAACACATGACATTTTTATCCATAAGAGGTGCAAAAGAGTTAACATTTTCCTTACTATGGCTATTCACATATTTATTGCAATGCATAGCTTTGTGACCAAATTTCTTGCAAGAAAAATAGTAGCCATGGAAAGTATTATGTAACCTGTTTTGATGTCTTGGATGATTGTTCTTATTGTGACCAAGTGGAATCCATCATTCTTTAGGATGACGATTGATCTTGCTGTCTCTTCTTCCTGTCATGATGCTTGAGAATAGAACTCACTTCCCTGAATTTTTCTTAAATCCTAGAAGAATTCACTTTTGAGATCGAACTTAACCTCTTCATCCTTTTCTGAATCTGTATGTTCTTCTGATAGATCCTTCTCCAAGTTGTTAGGCTTTTTTTGGAGAGACCCGCTCTGATACCAATTGAAGAACACAAGCTTATACTGAGAGGGGAGGGTGAACAGTATAAGACCACTTTATACTTTTTCCTTCAACTTTCAAATTAATATTATGCAGTGAATAGATGGTAGTATCAAAAACAGAAATCAAAGCAATGCACAAAATACCATCCACAAAAGAGACATAGCAATTTACATGGTTCACCCAATGTGGGCTACTCCATGGATAAAATCTTTCTCTAAATTTTATCACCTCAAATTCTAGGAAACCTATCTCGATTAAAAATTTTATGGGCACTAACCCAAAGGATACACAAATCCCCTAACTCTGCTCTGGCTGATGATCCTCTAGAAGACCTCTGCCTTTGCTGCCCTTAGCAAGTGGAACTCTATCCATAGAAGACATCTGTCTTCCCTGCTCTGGTTGGAGACCTTTGTCCTCAACTCTGTCACCTCAAATCTGGTCCTCGAATATGCACTAAACACAGTCCTTCGGTCTAGCACAAATGTCCTCTATATTTTTCTTTGATTTGCACCAAACATAGTCCTTCGGTCTAGCACAAGTCTGTCCTCAAATCTCTTTTTGTTCTATCATAGTCGCACTTGGTCGAAACCAACTTTTGCACTGTCTATGCAATCATAGTGGCACTCGATCGAACATCGACTTATGCACCTCTGCGTAATCATAGCAGCACCCTCTTCACACAGTCTACTTCTCGACGATCGAACCTCTCCCTCGCACTCTATCTATGAATATCGCACTTTGAATGCACACATCGATCGATACAATTTTGCTTCAAATAGCCCTCCTCTTATACTAAAACTTTCAAGATTAAAACTTTGATCTTAGTCGGCTGTTATGCAAATGCAAACCCTAACTCCATCGGCTGCACGCCCTAATCTTCGTCGGCCCAAATTTAACTTTGTCGGCTCAAAATTAACTCTGCAACTCGTCTGTAGCTTCTGCCATGAAACTACAACATGTCATGATATCGTGACATCTTTTGCAACCATACACTATCTTATGGATTTTTTCGTGATATCGCGACACTTTAGCCGTTGACGACTTTGACTAAGCTCTTGTCACAAAATCGTGACACTTCTCGCTTTGTCAGCAACAACTTTGCTTTTGTCACGAAATCGTGACACTTCTACCTCTACTGACGTCATCATCACTATTGTCATGAAATCATGACATTTCTTGCTTTATCAACCTCTTCTCGGTTTGCACTAGCAAAAATGGAACATGTCACGAAATCGTGACACTTTCACTGCCTTGAGCTTCTCTCTGCCTTATACCCATGAAACTGGAACATGTCGTAAAATCGCAACGCTTTCGCCTTCGAGCTCTTCCTTATTGAATTCGTCGCAAAATCGCGATGCTTCTTCTATTGAAGACTTGCTAACTATTCCTGTCGTGAAATCATGACACTTTCTCCAACTCAATGCTGCCATATCAACCTGTCACAAAATCATGACACTTTCTGCATTCGCAAGCTTTCTCTTCAACCTATCACGAAATCGTGACACTTTCTGCATCCGTACAACTTCTTTGTTGCCTGTTGCAAAATCGTGACGCTTCTTATTTCAGACTCTTCCTTTTGCTGCATGTCATGAAATCGTGACAGTTCTCACTTCGAGCTTTTTAGCATGTCACAAAATCGCAACAGTCCTCAGTCTTCTGCAGCATGTCGTGAAATCGTGACTCTTTTCGAGTTACATTCTCTCTCTTCGAACTTGTCACGAAATCATGATAGTTCACACTGCGGACTCTCTTTTTTGCATTGTGTCGCGAAATCGTGACACTTTCTCGTCCGTACAACTTTCTTGGCAATGTGTCGCAAAATCGTGACACTTTTCCTTCTCTGCCTTCCTGCACTTTTTGAGTCGCGAAAATGCGACATGTCACAAAATCACGACACTTTCCATCTTGCTCTAATTCTTTGCTAACATGTCACGAAATTGCGATAGTTTTGCTAGCTTCTTCTCTTTCTTCCAGCATGTCGCGAAATCGCGACACTTTTTCAAAAAGCTTTCTCTCTCATGTCTAAGTCGCAAAAATGTGATATGTCGCGATATCGCGACATTTTTCCAACTTACTGATTTCGAACCTGTCAAGCCGAACCTTTCATCAAAAACACATTATTTTACATCAAATCAAGTTCTTTCAAAAAGCTTCCTGACATCAATGACAACTTATCCACTTGAGCAAATGCAATGTACTCAAAGTACCCAAAATTGCCAACAATCTTATCCTTTGTGTCTAAATATCCAAGAATCAGGTAAAATTTTGCATAATCATTTATTGGATTCAGATGTTATTTATGATGAAATGCCATTGGATATTGATGAAGAACTAGAGTGGATTCCTAATTCCATCATAAATAATATTGCATTGCTAAATGAAAGAGAAGTAGATATGTTTGACTTGTTGAACCAAGTTCATAAACAGTTAACAATTCAATCTAGGATACAAAGTTATAATGATTCATTTTGTAAATATCCTAGATGCTTGTAAATTGTTGCATTAGTATGACTGGATTAAAGACATGGATGATAACTTTGCTTTAAAAATTTTAGAAATATCCTCCTATTTGAATAAAAACCTATATGCTTATGAAAATGAAAACTTAATTCAAAGTGAAAAAAAAAAATTTGAAAGTTTCATCTCATTAAATAAGCAAAAGATAATCGAAAATCATATTTTCACTTGTAAGTTTAATGAATCAAATCTTAAAAATGGAATTACTTATAAACCTGAATCAAATTTGGTGTGATGAGAAAGATAAAATGAAGTTTGTTATATTGTTTGGTCTGATATTCTTTTGGTTGGAGTTGTATAAGATTTGGCATGCATATAATAATATATATATTTTACAGTGTGCCAATCGTGTTTGGGATCCATGGAAGTGATAGCATAAATTTGGCATCTTGTACATAGTGTATATTTTTGTAAATAGTTTTGGGTTCTTGTTTTTTATTATTTTTTATACATAATATTTTGTTGTGATTTTGTTAGTTATCATTTATGTTTTTGTTTTCATTGTGAAATTTTGGTGAGGTTTTCATTATGGTTTTCAATAAAATTGGCTTATGCTAAATTTTGGATTTCAATTCATGTTATCATTTTGTTGTTTAAAGTTTTGTAGGTTTTGGTGTTGTTTCTTGATTGAGGTAGTTGTGGTAGTTACAATAAATATTTGATGAATTTGTTTGGTATTTTTTCCTATGTCACTCAGGATAAATTACTTGTTTTTGAAAATATCTAAAATCTGAAGAAAATAAAAATGAGATGGTTAATATGTATCCTTATGAATCTAGATTAAGATAGTAAAATTTAGAGCCCTGAAGTCATTTTGCAAAAGCTTCACAAATACTGCAACACATTAAAAGAATACTCTTTAAATGCTTGAAGGATAAAATTATTCAGTTTTGTAGATTAAGGTGAATATCCAATGATCTCCATTTTTTAGCCTTACTTGATCTCTAACCCAAGTGGCAGGTGAATTTTGCAAAATCAATATAAAGCTTGAATAAAACGTAAGCAAAAAAAATACAATGGAAAGTAAATTCAAATCAATCACCATACTCTAAATAACCTTCATCGGGGCTATAGACACCTGACTGGCAGTGAAGATATGTCTAGACTGAAATAAAAAAAAGGAAGCAAAGCAAAATTCATTTAATATTTGGGTGACTCATACAACCTCTACCAAGGCTATAAACGTCTGGCTGGTAGTAGAGCAATGTATTGGGGTGCATTATTTGAATGAAAATTTTATAACCTAACTGTAAAACTGGTAATGAAAATTTGAATATTTTTAATAATACAAAATGAATTACAGAGCACACACTGAGCAGAGGCAAATGATTCAGTTATTCCATTTGAAATTGTCTATTCACATTCTTTGGATATTATTGATGCTCATTTTCTGATTTTTGGATTTTTTTAGTTTCAGGATTGAGTTCTTAGTCCAAAATGCTTAGGCATTTCCCAGCAGAGTCACCATTTGTTGCGACCATATCACGCGCCAAAAAAATTGGGGACCCACCAAAACTTTAAAATTTTGGATGTCATTTTAAAATTTTTGTTGACACTTTGTTCAAAATAATTACGTTGTGGATTAGTTTGTATGATTGTAATATTATCATTTACAAGGTTTGATGTTTTTTATGTTTAAATTTTGGTTAGTTTTTATTTTATTTTATTTTAATTTGATGTTTTAAAGTTTGTTTTGTAGTTTTGAATGTGTGGTTTAAATTATTAAATTTAAATAATTAATTTTAAATGTTTAAGTTAAAAATATTTAAAAATTAATTAAATAAAATTTTTATATTGTTGTATCTAAATGTGTTATTTTTTTGTTATGTAAGGCATGTAGAGTATGATAATGTCAAAGTGTGATTGCTAGGGGAACGTGAAGATGCCAATTAGGGGTCTTGGCTGAATCAATTGAACATTATACGCACCTGGTTAATGAAGGTTTTGTTGCATCATTTTTGTTAGTTCCCTTTCGAAGGACACGCGTAGGTTTCAAGAGGAGGCTAACCAGTATACATGAAATGTATATGAAGGTGACATTTTCGTAGGCGTGTTCATGGCATGCACACAGACCAAGACGGTAATAAGCGAATAGTGACACTATCAGATGATTATAGCAAATAGGAAATACATAATTGGATTCACACAATGATGTCATATCAGACCTTGTGACAGTGATATGTTTACAAGAAATATAGTGAATTTGAATTTGATTTTCTTACTTCAAGATCATGTAGTATTCGAGAATATGGAGGATTTGTCACAGATAATATAGTGATAATGACAGGTTGTTGTTCAACATGGTGAATGATATTTCATTGTCTAGAAAATGGTTGTGGCTAGGTATTGAAAGAACTTTTGTCAATAAACATTAGTCACCCCTTAGGACGAGTTGGAGGTAGAGAAATACATCTCAGATCAGGATTTTTACTGTAGTGGGGCTGTATTTCAAGTGGATGCACAGTATTGATGCAAAAGTATTATTTGCAACTTCAAGGATGATTGTATATATGTTTATTACTAGAGCCCCAAACCAATTATGATGTAGGTATCTTGGTACAACAAGATGAATCCTTTGAAGATAAAATCCGTGAATTCTTTATAGTAAACTACCATGTTTGAAGTAAATTTTGAATTGGTGAGCCTGCGGTATCTGTGCAATTATCAGACACTCATTGTATTTCAACTGACAATTTACTGTGATTTTGCTGCCATAATCAATATGTACAAAGGGTCACACAGTGGTAGTCAAGCACAAAGAGGGTAAATTATTAAAACATGGATTCCAATGAAGGCTCAATCTTATTGGCATGCACTCAGGGATGGACTAAGTCACTCACATAATTTTAAAAGAACTGTAACATCCCTATTTTAATATAAGGCTCGTGTATGAAATGTTACAAAAGCATTAATGAAATAGTCTCCTTGTTGGTAAAGATGGAAGAGGGGTAGATTTAAATCTAAAGCTCTTGTCTTGGTTGGGAGCTTGGATTAAACTTCATTTGGTGGCAAGTGTGGTTGGAGAGAAATGCTAGAATCTTTAGAGAAACTTTTTCTTTCTTAGATGGAGTTTGGCAGGTCATTTGGAGCAAATTCATTGAAACTATGGTCGTCTATGCTAAAGAGGAAACTCAGGTTGGTATTGGGGCAATGGAAGAAGGACTTGAAGTGCAAGAGGGATAGATCAGAGCTAGTTGGAAACCACCCCCAGTAGATTGGATTAAAATTAATATTGATGAAGCTGCAAAAGGCAACCCGGGTAGAGCCGAAATTGGAGTGGTTTGCCATAATCATGTCAGAGTTGTGCTCTATTGGGAATTGCAAGGCTTGATAAGAGCTACAAACAATGAATCAAAAGCCATAGCTATCAAATCTGCTTCTATTTGGGCAGTTAAACAGGGCCACAGGAGGATAATACTCGAATCAGATTCTCAAATAATGGTTGGAGCTCTTGATTACATGAGGAACTTTGCCTTGAAATCTTGGAGGTTGAGGATTCTTGTCACTCAAATTAAGGAATTATGGAGGGAATTAGATGATGTTCCAGTCTACGTGAGTAGAGATTTAAACAAAGCGGTCGATTTCTTGGCTAAGATGGGTGCTGAGAAGGAGGTTGGGGTTTAGTTGCACAGTGACATGGCTACTAAGGACGAGGCGATTAGGCAGGGTCTTGAAAGGTCCCTAAGCTAATGATTAGAGAAAATGCAAAGGGTGGAAAGGTGTCGTGATATCGCGACATGCTGCTTCATCGCGGCCAAGGGAGGAAAGTTTTCACGATATCGTGACATGTTGTTTTGTCGCGGCCAAGGGAGGATAGTTGCCGCGATATCATGACATGTTGTTTGGTCGCAGTCACTGGTGGAAAGGTGTCACGATATCGTGACATGTTGCTTGGTCACGGCCATGGGAGGAAAGGTGTCACGATATCGTGACATGCTGCTTGGTCACGACCAAGGGAGGAAGGGTGTCACGATATCGCAACATGTTGCTTGGTCACGGCCAAGGAAGGAAAGGTGTCACAATATCGTGACATGCTGCTTGGTCACGGCCAAGGGAGGAAAGATATCGTGATTTCGTGACATGTTGCTTGGCCGCGATCAAGGGAGGAAAGATGTCATGATATCGCGACATGTTGCTTCGCCGTGGCCGAAAGAGAGAAAGTGTCACGATATCGCGACATGTTGCTTCATTGCGGCCGAGAAAGAAAAAGTGTCATGATATCACGACATGTTGCTTCATTGCGATCGAGAAAGAAAAAGTGTTGCGATATCGCGACATGTTGCTCCGTCGTGGTCGAGAAAGAAAAAGTGTCACGATATCGCGACATGTTGCTCCGTCGTGGTCGAGAAAGAAAAAGTGTCACGATATCACGACATGTTGCTTCGTCGCGGCCGAAAGAGAAAAAGTGTCGCAATATCACGATATGTTGCTTCATCACGGCTGAGAAAGAAAAAGTGTCGCGATATCGTGACATGTTGCTTCGTCACGATCAAGAATGAAAAAGTGTTGTGATATCGTGACATGTTGCTTTGTCGCAGCAAAAGGAGGAAAAAGTGTCGTGATATCGTGACATGTTGCAATGTCATTGCCCAAAGAGAAAAAGTGTCATGATATCGCGACATGTTGCTTCGTCGCGGCCAATGGAGGAAAAAGTGTCGCGATATCGTGACATGTTGCAATGTCACGGATAGAAGAGGAAAAAGTGTCGCGATATCGCGACATGTTGCATTTTCGCGCCCAAAGGAGAAAAGTGTCGCGATATAGCGACATGTTGCATTTTTGCGGCCAAAGGTGAGGAGGGTAAAAGTGTCCTGATTTTGCAACAAGTTGCATCTACAGACCAATCTGATCCCCTTGTTAGCTAGTTAATGGTTCAGGAGATTTGGCCCCATTGCAAAATCTTCCTTTCTATTGTAAGCTGGTGTTCTCTATGATTTCGGATGGGAAAATTCCCTTCCCAATTTGTAATTGATCTTTGTTTTAATACAATTTTTTTCAAATTTTTCAAAAAAAAAATAGTCTCCTTGTTAAATTTATAATAACACATTGAGGTAGAACAAAATTTATTTTGATAAATCATCTCACATTTTCCAGAGTAGAGAGCATAGACACATCAAACCAGGACAAAGTTGAATGATTCTTGATGGCATTCACATCTAGGTCATGGGTGCACCTTTCTCAATATATGGTTGGTAGTAGGAAGCATCGAGTTATTAGTTTGATGACAATGAAACAACGACATCGAGCAGAACCAAACAAAAATATAAATAGTGGAAAACGTTGTCAAATAGACTTTAATGGACTATGATGTGGGCTCCTGAAATGGTGCAGTCAACAATGTAGGAGATTCAGGAACATCACAGCTTAATGGACTATGAGGATGAAGCTAATGGAATTTCCTTTCAGTTTACATACCGTGATTTCAAGGCCTCTCAAGAAGATCGTGCTAGTAAAAAAATGCATCACATGTACAACAATTAATGGAATTTTTGAAAATATAAACATGGGGGTGTTTTAAAGGAAAACAATGTTTAAATTATTTCATGATTATATCATCACGGTGACTATTACATATAAATTAAATGAATGAAACAAAAAGTAGGTATTGAACGAACACTTGGAAAAAGTCGTTATTAAAAAAAGAGAAGTGAAATTGGAGCTTCTGAAGGTGATTAAATATGACATCAAACAGAGGTTTCAAGATCAGATATTTTAGCAGATAAAGAATGTTTCAAGGAAGAAGGAAGTATTCTCACAAGTATAGATAGCAAGCAATATATTTTGATAGAGGTTTATGGGAATGCACTATAAGGTTTATTCAATAAATATATGAATTTTGTTATACTGAAGCATGCATAAGATGGTGTTTCATAAGGTTAAAAAAAATGATATGTTTTAAATTACTATTGTTTTTATCCTCAGAAGTTAGCATTCAATTTATACTTGATTGAGTCATTTCTAATCAATATAAATTGAGTTTAAAATTCCATAAAGGTTCTGTTTATATTTTGTGGCCTATAGAACAAGTCATTTATTTTTATTATTGTTTTTCATTTCTTTTATAAACCTTAGCATTTTATTTTATTTTAAGTTTGAATTTTCCAAATCATAAATCCTAATCCATATTATAAAGTTACAAACTTTATAATTAGGGTATAATATTTATTTTTCATTAATAGTTTCTGTTAATTTACATTTGGAAAAATAAATATTATTAGTCAGGGATCATGAACCCCTAATTCAATATTTAAAAAATTATAACTTTATAATTGGGGTTAATGTTTATTTTACAGTTTATGCAAGTCATATTTGAAAAATAAAGATTACAATTTCATTAAATGTGTTCAAAATAACATATACAAGTTTTAATATAAAGTTATGAACATTATTTAATTAAAAAATTAATTTTGAGGTATTAATTAAATTTGCATTGCATGAAGTTTAATTTAAAGCAAATTTAATTCTTAATTTCAACATTGGGAAAGTGAATTTTATCAAGGGAATAATTTATTTGGCATTCAAAAGGCCATTGTATTCAAGCATATAGATTAATTTCCCTTTATGAAAATTAATTTCATCAAAAGGGGGGTTAATTTATAAGGGTTTCAAAGGTTATTACATTTTAAGGTTAATATTTTAGATCATTTTTCTTTCATGTTTGAAGCAACATAAAATCAATTCACTCATCATTTCATTAAAGTTTCATGAACAATCACTTGCATAGCATAATAAAATATTATCAATATAGGTCCCTTGTTAACAGTTATTTGCAAATCACTAAGGTATTCTAAGCACTTATTTGACACATTTTCATAACACACAAACATGCATTAAGTAAAGGAACCTTGGAGAAATGTTTATTTCTTTACAAGAGATGGTTTTCATTTGAAATCCTAACTGTGATGGGGATTTTGCAATTGGGAAAAATCACCACTCAACAGATACTCTGCATGAAAAAGCAAAGGGGTAGTTCGCATTATAAAAATAGATGCATACTCAAGAATAGTTGATTACATGAAATTAATTTAAAATAATCTCATGCAAAGGCATCTAAAAATTGCACAAGATCATGCACGATCCTAACAATTATTTTTGGTTGCCAGCTGTTATGTTTAATTTTGACTTTCTACGATCATCTCTGTTTGAAAAAGTCATGGTCTAGAGATCATCTCGGATCGAGATGGTTAGGTAGCTTATGGGAAAAGTTGTCCAAAGTTGATAAAAACCATCAAGTTAACCCTAGGGCCACCCAAGGTGGATTGTGGGGGTTGTAAGGATGTCTTTTGGTGAGTCTCCTTAGAAGAACATATTTTAGGTGTCTATAGGTCAAATTGAATTTTGATGAAGCATCTGTAGAGGGGGAAAATTGCCTTACCATGTACAAATCCCAAAAGTTAGATCTGCAAGAGAGGTATCCTTTGGGATGAACCACGGGGGCTATGTTATTCTCTACACTCGATGCTAAAGGGGGGATGGGTTCACCAGGAACGGTTTTAAGGACTCACTCCAAGTCCATGAGAATTTTAGGAATGTTTGATGTATGATATTTAAGACAAACATCTATATTTGACCTTTCTAGATCTATGCTATAAAATATAAAGGATAATGCAAAAATACAGGATGCAGGAATACAAGAGCTAAACCTAGAATGATTTTTTTCTTTAAATGCTTTCTAACCTAGGGTTCTAAGTAAAAAACCTTTCAGCAAGGGCTCAAGAGAAATGCACAAATAGGATTAACCCTAAGTGCACACTATATGATGTTTTCCTTTCAATGCCTAGAATTAATTAGATATATTTCTATAAAATCAGATCTAGGATTTTACAATAAAAATATAAAGCACTCAACAAACAGCCTAAATTCTAATCATAATACTTAGCTTATTCGATGATTTATCCTTACCTTTATCTCTTTGTCCAATGCTATCAATAATACTTGTTCCTGCAATATAACTTAACAAACACTTGAAAATGGGATTAGCATTAGGGGGCCTACTTAGGCCACTATATAACAATACTTGGAGGCGCAGCAGTTAAGCCCCCTAGATCCTTTTAGCTGACCTTTGATAATTAAAAGCATAAATTGACCTTTGGAGAAAAGTAAACATATTACAATACAACAGAACATAATATAAAAATCACATAACATAATATGCCACTATGCTCTAGATGCAGTCTATGATGCAATGAAGAAAATAGGAATAGCAAATTACTCCTAATTTTGGCTCAGGAAAAATCATGCCCCGTAATGGGCAATCACGATAACGCAAGGTGAAATTGCACCTCGTAGCAAGCCGAGCATGATTTTGCATAAACTATACAAAAAATAAAAGATAAGTGCAAAAGCTCGATCACGTCATTCAAAAAATTTAAATATGCAGGCAAAAGAGCAAATTCACCTGGTAGAGAGTGCAGAAGAAAAATAGAAGGATTTTAGATCTCCCAGATGGTCAATCTCTCCTTAGGGATCCAACATTAATCCACCAAGGGTGAACAAAAACAATCCAATGTAGTAGACAATCAATCAAACTACACACTTCAAAGTTATTTGTAAAATAAGAAGGATGCAGATCAAACAAAACACTTTGCAAGAAATCAAATATGAGCAATAAATCATCATTTTTCAATTATGTGAGCATGTGTTAACTTGTGTGTGAAAAGTGAATTCAAGCCCTCCTTATATAGCGGATTTGAAGGTGAAAAGAGTGGAAAAACCAAGAAGGGCCAACGTAAAATACGCTAACCTTGAAAAAATAGGGTTTTAATATGTCAAACCCTAAAAAGGTAAAATTGCACCCCATTCGGGTCGACCACGATATCACAATGCAAAGTCGCATCCCGTCAGGGATCGAGCGTGATTTTGCATAAAGAGGGGAAACAAGCAAAACAGGGGAAAAGCCTTGCCCTTGCCTTAGGCAAGTCTAAGGGGTCCTCTAGAGGGCTTGGGGAATATTTCTCACTGAAGTGGGTTAATTTTTCATGTCTACAGCATCTAAAGGAAATCCAAGACCAACAGGGAGGAGGAGGAATAATAAAAAATAATAGGGATGATATTTTGTCACATTATGCTTTCAATAGTGAATTTAAGACAAATAATGAAACTGAAGCTTGGGCAGCATTGGAAGGATTAACAATATACAATCAAATAAAATAGAATAAAATTTGGATGAAAGACGATTCATTAATAATAATAAATACAATTTTGAGGAAAGCAAAGGCTCCATAGAACATACAAGAGATCATTGTGGAAATACAAGACCTTGCTATAGAGTTTGAAAAAATCAGGTTTTCACATACATTAAGGGAAGGGAACAAATGTGCAGATAGTATGGCCAATAGAGGGGTTTTAATAGAGGATAATGAAGTTAAATTTTCTTCTCCATGGTTAGAGGAAGTAGTAATTTTAGCTAAAGCTAACAAGAAAAAACTGAAAGGAACAAATTTAAATTAATGTTCTAAAGGATTATAAAATGTTTTAGGGGATCGATTTATAGATCAATGCATTAGAGGATGGATGATTTTTACCTCATCATTTATATGAAGAGCCATAGGAATTTATATGATCTTTTATATGAGAGTAAGATATGAAATCAAAGGGGTTCATACGAAGAGGAAGTAGCCAAGATAATTCACAAGCAATCTCATGCCTTGTCATCCTGACTGCTTGGATTTTTTGTCTCGGGATATCATGTTAATGCAATAAATGGGGCTTCTGAATCTTGGAACATTGACGTTGCGTTTATAAGTGTTATCATCCTACTGATAGTTGCAAATGGTGTAAAGCATGTAAGTGTCACAATGTTTGCAATGATAGATAAACTAGACATTTTTTTATGTGTTGTCATTGGGTCTTCAACTCAAATATGAATATTTGTCATTCCCTTTTGTGTGGTTGTTGCTTGGATTATGGGGTAAAGTATAGATTGGAACTCTTAGCTTTTTGAGACTGTTAAACTATTTATTACGATTCTTATGGTTGCACTTATGCTTCAAGAAGGAAACTAACAGTTCACATCTGGTAAAGAGGACTATGATAATGCAAAGTTTTGTAAATATTATTGTACTAAGATGTAGTGCATAGATAGTGGAGGTGGAGTCTTGGTATTATGAAGGCTACTGTAGAAATATGTAAAGAAGGATGTTGAATTTTGGAATATTTGTATTTATAAAGAAAATTGTAGAAGATCCAAAAAATAGAATCAAGAATTCATATTTTTTATGAAAAAAATGTAGGTATTTAAATATAGTAACTCAATTGTGATGAGAATTGAATATGTTTGTAAACTCTCAAGCTCTAAATAAGAGGGTTGTGATTTGTCAAGGGCGGAGGACTCAAGTATAACCTCTTTTTCTTAAAAAAATATATACATATATATATATATATATGGAAGTTGAAGATAAAAATATATGATGTTATATTAATATGCATACTAATATTTTCACCAAAATTATTTGATATGACATGATTACTTGAACGTGTATATACTAATAAATTTATCATCTAATAAAGTGAAAAGCATTTTATGGATGTATTTTTATCATAACTAAAATCTTTGTAAAGTAGTTGCAAGTTTATTGCAGTGGTACGGGCTTTGGCCTTTCCTTGAGAGGTCCAAGGTTCAAACCCCACTCAATGTGAGAGGACCAGGACCCCTCATAAAAACCTATGTAAACTCATTAAAAAGAGTCTCGTTGGGAACAACACAATGGTTTAGGGTTTGGCTCTTCTTCAGGAGGTCCAAGGTTCATACCGTGACATTTTGTTATGTGTTAATTCTCTATTGATAAGTGTAGCTCTGAACTTTATGAGGGGTCATGGTTGAGAGGATACTACTTAGTCCTATGCATCGATCGTAAGGGTTTATCACACTACCCAGATAATTTTTTTGTTTTCAAGGGGATTGCACAACGGTTCTAGCTTTGGCTCTTCTTTGGGAGGTCCAAGGTTCAAATTACGATGTGGACGAGTATGTGAGAGGTGGGTGTGTGATGGTTGTATGTTTGACCCCTATTGATAAATTTAACTCTCGCCCTTATGAGAGGTCATAGTAGAGATGGGGATGCCTTGCCCTAAGCATCCGTGGTAAGGATTTCTCACACTAACCAAGATCAAAAAACAAATCTTTGTAAAATAATATAATAACATTGAAATAAATTATAATTAAATTTATTAGAAAAAAATTATTTATGTAGCTTATTTTTTCATTTTCAATACTATAAATCTTCTAAAATATTTCATAAAACTAAAAAAAATCAATTATTTATATAAATTTAATTAGAAATTTTAAAATTATAATTATACTTAGAAAGTTCTAAAATATTAAATACTCTACATAGAAGATTTAGATTAATCAAATTTAACTTGTATAAACTAACTCACAACCTTTTTTTCCATTAATTTTATATTTATCAAAGGCTCTTTCATAGATGAAAAAAATAAATTTAAATTTTATAATTAATAATTGAAAATATTTTTTGTTTTTACCTATTTAGAAATAATATAAATATTTTTACAAAAGGTATATATATATATATATAGGTTTGAATCCTGTGAAATGATATATGCATTATTATCAAATTAGTTGTTACAATAAAACTATGTCATTACCATATTTTAAATCTATAAGCTAATTAAATAATAATAATATAAATAATTATACTAAAACTTTTATAATATTTTCTTATTATATTAATTATACAACATTTTTTTTCCCATTTTTGTTCACAATATATTCATTGAACTACACTCTTTCCAACTTTTTTTTTTAAAGAAACTATAAATTCTATAGGAAATGTTCAAAGTTCAAATTAAGATAGCAGGGTTGTATACCCAATACACATCCTTGTTGGATACTCTTTTAAAAAAAAAAAAATCACTTATCTGCATATGTATAGTTTATAGGCAATGATGTCATTTGCATTATTGGTGATGAGACTCGGATTCAATCTTTAGGGCAAATATGTATAAGAAGTATTTTATTTTTATTTTTTTGTTTTTTTAAATTACATAGGGAAATCGGTTACATCAATAATCATTCTCTACTACCATGCAAGGTTCAAATCTTGGAGTTTCCCTAGGCAATGATGTCACTTGCATTATCGATGATGAGTCCTGAATTGATAAGTCTCGAATTCAACCTCCACAGTGAATGCGTGGAAAAGGTATTTTTTGTTTTTTATACACAGGGGAATCAATTACATCCACGATTCTTTTTTACTACCCAGTAGGGTACAAATCTTGTGGTTGCCCCTTATAACCCTTATTCCACTTTTTCATTGTTGGCCTGGTGTGAGGGGGACCACCAATCGCTCATGGTTGATACCATCGTTGTCATGTTGGCATGCACTCAGTGGATTTTGATCAAACTATTGTCTTTACAAATAGGTATACCCTTAAGGTTTGAACCTAAGTCTCTTATTGATGTATAAGAAGTATTGATTAAAAATAAAAACTTACACTTTACTCTAAAATTTTATCCCGTGAAGGATATTGTAGTAATATATCTTTAGGTTTGTCCCTCAAGGCTAGGTGGATTGGTAAGTGACTATCTAGCCAGGCACTTACCAAGGAGACACCCATGTTCAAAGCTAGGGGGCAACCTATTTACAAAGGTATAAGTCTGATTTGAATCTTCTAAGTGTGTGCTATGCCAATGATGATGATACAAATCTTGAGTGAATCCTCTAAGTGTGTGCCAGACCAAGGATGACAATACGAATCTTGAGCGATCGATGATCCTCTTCACATCGGGTCAACAATAACGAGGAGGATGGTACAAATCTTGAGCGATTGGTGGTTCCCTTCACATCGAGTCAATAATAACGAGGTGGAATAAATTTTGTGGGAGCAGCCCATGTGGTTTGAACACTGCTCTCTTAGTTACTAAAAATAGTGTGGTTGTGACCAACTCTCCAGTGTAACCAAAATAATATATGTGTTTTTAGGTTTTCATCAAGAGACCCAAGTTTAAACCTTCGTATATTTTACCCTAAATTTTTGTACCACGAGGGTTACCCTAAAATTTTACCGTGAGGGATATCATAGTAGTATATCTTTAAGTTTTCATCCAGAAGATCAAGTTCAAATATTTGTACATTTTACCTTAAAATTTTATCCCATGAAAGATACCGTAGTGTTATATCTTTGGATTTTCATACTGGAGACCAAAGTTCAAACCTCAGTACAAGGGGATGAGACCCTTTCAAAAACATGTGCTTTACCTTAATTTTTTTGGCACATGAACATATCGTAGTGGGGATTTCCATTAGAAGATCCAAGTTCAAACCCTGGTACAAAGGGACAGTATATCTTCGAGTTTTCATCTAGGAGATCAAATTTTAAACTCTAATACAAGGGAACGGGGACCCTTTCAAAAACAATTGTGCTTTACCCTTATATTTTAAACATAAAGGACCAAGATCCTTTCAAAAACCCATACTTTACCCTAAAATTTTGGAAAAACTCATATTTTACCCTAACATTTTGTCCCATGGAAGGATATCGTGGAAACTCAAGTTCAAACTTAGGTATAAAGGGACCAGACCCTTTTAAAAACACTTGCGCTTTACCTTAAAATTTTAAACATAAGTAATTTAAACTCTTTCAAAAATCATGCTTTGCCTTAAAATTGGTTTTCATCCAAGAAACCTAAGTTCAAACCCTGATATAAAGGAGAGCCTTTTTTAAAAAAAATTCATGCTTTACCTAAAAATTGTGTTCTTATAAATAAGGTTTTTAGACCCAAGATAGACCAATTTGTAATATTCAAGTGTTTGTCGATGGACTACCTCAATTTAATTCTCTAGATGGTTAGAGGTGTGTTGACTTCGGCTTTACCTTTACCCATCAATATAAAATTTATAAAGATTCCAAACTTAAAAACAAACACTATATTAAATAAACAATATTTTTAATAAAAATTATTTTATATAATTTATGATCCTGTAAATGTAAAAACTACTTTACTTTTAATTTATAAGGCAAGCAATTTCTTTTACATAGCAAGGTGGCAAGTGAAAGCTTATGAACGTATTGTTTTATTGAAATTGAATAAGATATATACTTTTCTTCTTTTGTATGGGGAAATTTGCAACATCATGATGTAGAGTATGACTTGAAAGTGAACATCGTAAGTTCACCATCACTATAAACCCTAATTTTTATTATATAAAAATAAAATCAACAAAACTTAAGAATTTAAAAAAAAAGTGAAAGCAACAAACCAGCAGTTGCCCTAGTGACTAAGATGATGGTTGTTTCTTAAGTGATCTTGTGTTCAAATCCCTTGAAAGTGGTTGTTGATGTAATTTGTAAATGTTCTCTTAAAAACCAAACCAACCTATTTTTTATATAAAATTGAATCAGATATTATTCCCTATTGATTTTAACACATTTGGCCCATAAGACAAAGTCCTATCTTCACCTAAAGCAAGAAGTTTCATGTAATTTATAGATTATATTTTTTCTTCCAAGGGAAAGACTAAGTTCCATAAACCTCACATCAATGCAGCTTTTAATATGCTATCTATGTCACCTCTAGGTGTTGTATGTGTCGTTTAACATTTGTTAAATTGGTGCTTTATCTTCTTGGATGGGGAGTCGTACTACCGTGCTAAAGATGTACGCATAGGATAAAGGAATATTCTTTATATTATTCGATTCCCAGCAAAAAAAAAATATAAGTGTAATTATTAAATTATAATATTATAATTTAAAATATATGTTTTTAATTATTAAAAATAAAAATAAAGGCATGGTAATAATGCACTTTAAAGATTCCAAATTTAAAAAGAAAATCAAAATATAATAGTATTACAAAATTAAATTTTAAATAATTATAAATATAATTAGAAAATGGTTTATTATCAGTTTAATGTTAATATCTCTACCCAATAATAAAAATAGACATTCTCGTTGGATACTACAGTGGGATGGCTTTGGGTTTTCATCTACAAGAGCCAAACTCTTTAAATATATATATATATATATCCCTTATCTGCATACATATAGTTTATAGGCAATGATGTCACTTGCATTATTGGTGGTGAGATTCGGGTTCAATCTCTAGGGCAAATATGTATAAGGAGTATTTTATTTTTATTTTTTATTTTTTTGTTTTTTAAAATTACATAGGGAAATCGGTTACAACAATAATCATTCTCTACTACCACGCAAGGTTCAAATCTTGGAGTTGCCCCAGGCAATGATGTCACTTGCATTATCGATGATGAGTCCTAAATTGACGAGTCCTGAATTCAACCGTGGATGCGTGGAAAAGGTATTTTTTTGTTTTTTATACACAGGGGAATCAATTACATCCATGGTTCTTTTTTACTATCCAGTAGGGTACAAATCTTGTGGTTGCTCCTTATAACCCTTATTCCACTTTTTCGTTGTTGACCTGGTGTGAGGGGGACTATCAATCACTCATGGTTGATACCATCGTTGTCGTGTTGACGTGCACTCATTGGATTTAGATCAAACTACTGCCTTTACAAATAGGTATACCCTTAAGGTTTTATACCTAAAGGTTTGAACCTAAGTCTCTTATCGATGTATAAGAAGTATTTATTAAAAATAAAAACTTACACTTTACTCTAAAATTTTATCCCGTGAAGGATATTGTAGTAATATATCTTTAGGTTTGTCCCCCAAGGCTAGGTGGATTGGTAAGTGACTGTCTAGCTAGGCACTTACCAAGAAGACACCTAGGTTCAAAGCTAGGGGGCAACCTATTTACAAAGGTAAAAGTCTTATTTGAATCTTCTAAGTGTGTGTTATACCAATGATGACGATACGAATCTTGAGCGAATCCTTTAAGTGTGTGTTAGACCAAGGATGACGATACGAATCTTGAGCGACCGGTGATCCTCTTCACATCGGGTCAACAATAACAAGGACGATGGTACAAATCTTGAGCGATTGGTGGTTCCCTTCACATCGAGTCAATAATAACGAGGTGGAATAGATTTGGTGGGGGCAGCCCATGTGGTTTGAACACTGCTCTCTTAGTTACTAAAAATAGGGTGGTTGTGACCAACTCTCCAGTGTAACCAAAATAATATATGTATTTTTAGGTTTTCATCAAGAGACCCAAGTTTAAACCTTCGTATATTTTACCCTAAATTTTTGTACCACGAGGGTTATCCTAAAATTTTACCGTGAGGGATATCATAGTAGTATATCTTTAGGTTTTCATCCAGGAGATCAAGTTCAAATCTTTGTACATTTTACCTTAAAACTTTATCCCATGAAAGATACCATAGTGTTATATCTTTGGGTTTTCATATTGAAGACCAAAGTTCAAACCTCGGTACAAGGGGATGAGACCCTTTCAAAAACATGTACTTTACCTTAATTTTTTTGTCACATGAACATATTGTAGTAACCTCGGTACAAGGGGATGAGACCCTTTCAAAAACATGTGCTTTACCTTAATTTTTTTGTCACGTGAACATATCGTAGTAGGGATTTCCATTAGAAGATCCAAGTTCAAACCCTGGTACAAAGGGACAGTATATCTTCGAGTTTTCATCTAGGAGACCAAATTTTAAACTCTAATACAAGGGAACGAGGACCCTTTCAAAAACAATTGTGCTTTACCCTTATATTTTAAACATAAGGGACCAAGATCCTTTCAAAAACCCATACTTTACCCTAAAATTTTGGAAAAATTCATATTTTACCTTAACATTTTGTCCCATGGAAGGATACCGTGGAAACTCAAGTTCAAACTTAGGTAAAAAGGGACCGGACCCTTTCAAAAACATCTGTGCTTTACCTTAAAATTTTAAACATAAGGAATTTAAACCCTTTCAAAAATCATGTTGTGCCTTAAAATTGGTTTTCATCCAAGAAACCTAAGTTCAAACCCTAATGTAAAAGACCGCCTTTTTAAAAAAAAAAAATCATGTTTTACCTAAAAATTGTGTTCTTATAAAGAATATAGTAGTCATATGTCTTAGGATTTTTAGACCCAAGATAGACTAATTTGTAGTAGTCTGAGTGTTTGTCGATGGACTACCTCAATTTAATTCTCTAAATGATTAGAGGTGTGTTGACTTCGACTTTACCTTTACCCATCAATATAAAATTTATAAAGATTCCAAACTTAAAAACAAACACTATATTAAATAAACAATATTTTTAATAAAAATTATTTTATATAATTTATGATCTTGTAAATGTAAAAACTACTTTACTTTTATTAATATGCAATTTATAAGGCAAACAATTTCTTTTACATAGCAAGGTGGCAAGTGAAAGCTTATGAACGTATTGTTTTATTGAAATTGAATAAGATATATACTTTTCTTCTTTTGTATGGGGAAATTCGCAACATCATGATGTAGAGTATGACTTGAAAGTGAACATCGTAAGTTCACCGTCACTATAAACCCTAATTCTTATTATATAAAAATAAAATCAACAAAACTTAAGCATTTAAAAAACGAATGAAAGTAACAAACCAGCAGTTACTCTAGTGACTAAGATGATGGTTATTTGTAAATATTCTCTTAAAAAACAAACCAACCTATTTTTATATAAAATTGAATCAGATATTATTCCCTATTGATTTTAACACATTTGGCCCATAAGACAAAGTCTTGTCTTCACCTAAAGCAAGAAGTTTCATGTATTTTATAGATTATATTTTTTCTTCGAGGGAAAGACTAAGTTCCATAAACCTCACATCAATGAAGCTTTTAATATGCTATCTATGTCACATCTAGGTGTTGTATGTGTCGTTTAACATTTGTTAAATTGGTGCTTTATCTTCTTGGATAAGGAATATTCTTTATATTATTGGATTCCTAGCAAAAAATATATATATAAGTGTGTAATTATTAAATTATAATATTATAATTTTAAATATATATTTTTAATTATTAAAAATAAAAATAAAGGTTTTAAAGATTCCAAATTTAAAAAGAAAATCAAAATATAATAGTATTACAAAATTAAATTTTAAATAATTATAAATATAATTAGAAAATGGTTTATTATCAGTTTAATGTTAATATCTCTACTAAATTAAGGGTGTTGTAAGGCTATGACTATTTGAATTGAAAATCAACAACTATAATATTAAAATAAAAGAGTAATACAAAATAGCCCGAAGGTAGAGTACTTGAAATAAGATCAAGACTAAGAGCCTACCAAACTACACAAAAGTCCTTAAAAGGACGCTAAGTACATATATCACTAGTATTATACAAAGTATCATATTTCTTTTGAAACATATTTATACAATGCTGGAATAAGTTAAAATAAAAATCACCAAAGTGTCTGAATCCGTCCATAGCGTTGTTGTTCACACTATGATTATGCTCCTAGAAAGTCTGAAGAAAGTGTTTGAAAATATCCTTAAAGCAAAGCAAGGACTTGGCAACCTGTAAAGAGATTTTGAAAATTGTGAGTCTCCTAAGAGACCCAGTAAGAATCCTTTGATTATCCTAAAAAATGTCCAAATTTCTAATCAACCAAATATACCATAAAACTTCAATCGAAAGCAACAACCAAAAATTATTATAACACCTCTGCATAGTAGGAATATAGCCAAACAATATATGCTGCCTGAAAACATTATCATTAATATTCTAACCTGAAATATTAGAGCAAAATAATGACCAAATTTCTTTAGAAAAAAACAATAAAAAAAGATATGCTTGACAGTATCAGGAACTCTGCATAAAGTGCAGCTCATTGGTGATTGAGGATCTTTACGTATAGGAAGCCTCTGAAGAAGTAATAACCAACGAAAACATGCCTTTTTAGGCTGTGGACCAGATATGCTGCAAAATGTTATGCCCATGATTAGTGAAGACTTCCATAAACCAATTGTTATCAATATGGAGTAAAATCTCATTAGTATCAGTAAGCAAATTATAAAGAATTTTTGGCTTGATTTTGAACAATTGTGTGCCATCATGCCACTGAATCTTGCCATAAAAAGTCTGAACATCATCAATAAATATAGGACTGCTTAATTGCAAAAATGAGGCTCAAAGTAAAAAGTATGTCCTCCATTAAGAGCGAGGAATATCATACTAAATACTAAGAGACTCCCAATATTTAAGACATCCATTTTCAATAATATCAACAAATGATACAATGCCTTTATGCGCCCATTTTTTTGTAGAACAACCTTGAGTAATAGCAAGCAACTTATTATTATGAGAAAGATTCCACCATATAGAACTGTGCAAGAAGAAAGTATTTTGAGAATCAACAATAGATAGTAAACCTCTAACATTCTCCCAAGCCTTCCAAAGGCTCTTGAAAACTGCTGACCCAGCTGGAACAACCGAAAACTTACCAAAAAGGATATCAATCATATGAAAATATTTCCAAGCATGAGCCTTTTTAGGAACAACCTTAGTAATATTATGTCTGAGAAGAACTTTTCATGGCTCACTGACATTAATACAATTCACTATCCACTTGATGGCTAAGGACATACCTTGAACAGCCAGATTTTTCAACCTAAGGCCGCCAATAAATTTATTAACAGTGCACCGATTCCACCTTACCTTATATTTTTTTACCTCTGTATTACCACCGGCCCATAAAAAAATTTGTATATGTTTATGAATATCATTAATTTGATATGAACAGAATGACCAAGCTGAAGCAAAATAGATAGAGTAAGCAGAAAGGATTTTTTGACAAACTTGAAATCTACCAGCAACAGATAACTGCTTATTATTCCATTTATTAAATTTATTAATAATCCTTTCTTTAACCCATAACCACATATCCTTAAGGCAAGGGTCAATGGAGAAAGGAATGCCAAGATAACGGATCTGACTATTAACATTCAGTATATGCTTTTTAATTTCTTAAATAACTAATAAATTATGGATACAATTCTATGTCATTGTTTGATATTGGGTTATGGTTTATATTTGTGGTACTTATATGAAATAAGTGTAACTTTGATGTAGGTTATTAACGAGTATAATTTTGATAGAGTTTATTATTATAAATATATAAGATTTGTATTTAACATATATCAATGTTACAGTAAATAAATATTTTTTTGTTAGAAAAGTTGGTCATAAGTATATTATTTTTAGTAATTGATAAGTGCAAGGTTGCTTTTATCAAACCTATTTCGCTTCGTTATTATTGATCTGACATGAAGGAGACCACCGGTTGCTCAGGATTTGTACCATCATCGTAGAAGGATTTAAGTATCCTTCTGCGCAATTTGCAATTACAGAGAGAGAATACGAACGGATTGACGAAATGAAATGCCGAATAAGAAATTAAAAACGGAAGGAATAAAATAAATTTACTTGCCACTTGAGGTGGGCACACCCTCGCCGTATAGGCTAAATGCAGAATGCAGATGAAAGAGTATAAAATATAAGATGATGCTATTCAAATCAACTATTGTGAATATATATACTAAATGTTAATCTCTTGGAAAAACATAGCCGACGCTGCTATGTTTGGACTGCAACATGACTCCCCTCCTCGGAAAGCTTTGTCCTCAAAGCTGGAAATGTCTGGAAGATACTTTCAGGTTCCCATGTTGCATCTTCCTCTGATAAATCTTGCCATTTAATGAGAAATTCGTGAATCTGACGTGATCTCAGTTTTCGGACTCTATGTTGTAGTATATCTTCCGGTTGGAGATGTATGCGTCCTTCCTCATCGAGCACTTGGTAATTCTGATTGACTTTGTACTTTCTGACCAATTACTTTTTTGAGACATGAAACATGAAATACCGGGTGTATTCGTGAAGATGTAGGTAGCTCTAATTGATAGGCTACTTCTCCAATGCGGCGCACAATTTTGTAGGGACCATAGAATCGTGGGGCCAATTTTTGGCTGGACTTTATCTTTAACGAGGCTTGTTTGTAAGGTTGCAACTTTAGGAACACCCAATCACCAATATTAAAAGTTCTCTCTGATCGGTGTAAGTCTTGTTGTTGTTTCATACGATTCTGTGCTTGGACTAAATTCTCTTTGAGGATGGTGAGTGTAGACTGCCTTTGTTGGAACCAATCATCCACTTTGGCTACTTTGGATGAGCCATGTACGTAATCGGCGACTTTTGGAGGTTTGGTGCCATACAATGCTTCAAATGGAGACATCTTAATTGAGTAATGGTAAGAAGTGTTGTACCACCATTCTGCCAATGCTAACCAATGGCTCCATTGGTATTGTTTATCTTGAGCAAAACATCTTAAGTACGTACCCAAACATTTGTTAACTACTTCTGTTTGACCATCTGTCTGAGGATGGTAGGCTGAAGACATGTTCAATTTGGTACCACTTAATCGAAATAATTCCCGCCAAAAGTTACTAGTGAAGATGGGATCTCTATCACTTACAATATTTTTTGGCATACCATGTAATTTGAAAATTGAATCCATAAATACCTTTGCCACCTTGCTTGCGGAAAATGGATGTTGTAAAGCCTGAAAGTGAGCGTATTTGGATAACCGGTCTACGACAACGAAGATTACTGTCTTGCCTTCTGACTTTGGAAGACCCTCAATAAAATCCATGGATATATGTTCCCACTGTCGTTCAGGGATGGGTAATGGTTGTAACAATCCTGGTGATTTGATTGTTTCTCCTTTATTGCACTGGCAAACTTCACATTCTGCTACCCATTGTTTGACTTCTGCTTTTAATCCTTTCCAACAAAATGATTGTTTGGCCCTTAAATATGTCTTCAAAAATCCTGAATGTCCTGCTGATGGAGAGGCGTGTGATTCGTCTAGGATCTTTGATTTGAGTTCTGAATTGTGTGGAACATAAATGCGGTTTTTCTTCCGGAGGATTTCATCTTCATAAGAGAACAAAGGGTATTTAGAGGACCCTATAGATAATTCTTGAATTATCTGAGCAGTTTCGCTATTGGACAACCATTCATCTTGTAATTGATTCACCCATTGGGAGCAAGGACCTGAAATAGCGTTAATGACTACTTCATCTTCATATTTCCTGGACAACGCATCGACAGCTATATTTTCCTTCCCCTTCTTGTATTCGATAACAAAATCATACCCCAATAGTTTGGTTAACCACTTATTTTGTTCCGGATAGGAAAACCTCTGCTCAAGAAAATGTTTGAGACTACTATGATCTGTTTTGATAATGAAGCGGCTGCTGATTAGGTAGTGTCTCCATTTTTCTACGGCATGAAGAATAGCCAACATTTCTTTTTCATATGTCGATCTTCCCAAATTTTTCCCGAAGAGCTGTTTACTTTCAAATGCCAAAGGATGACCTTCTTGCATTAATATAGCCCCAATTCCTGTTCCTGATGCATCACATTCGATAATAAATGGTTTGTGAAAATTGGGGGTTGCTAATACTGGAGTTGTACACATGGCCTCCTTAAGAGCTTCAAAAGCTAGAGTAGCCTCTTCCGACCAACGAAAAGCATCCTTTTTTGTGAGTGCCGTGAGAGGTGCTGCAATCTTACCATAATTTTGTACAAACTTGCGATAGTAGCCCGTGAGACCCAAAAAACCACGAAGTTTCTTGATGGTTTTAGGTAAAGGCCACTCTTGAATTGCCTTAATCTTATTGGGATCCACTTTGACGCCTTCGTGTGAAACTATATGACCAAGATACTCGACTTCTTGAACACCAAATGAACATTTGGAACGTTTAACAAATAATTTTTCTTTGTGTAAAATGTGAAGGGCTTGATCCACATGATGTAAATGGTCCGTCCATGTTTTGCTGTATATGAGAATATCATCAAAAAAAACTAACACAAACTTACGGAGGAGTGGACGAAACACTTGGTTCATGAGGCTTTGGAATGTGGATGGTGCATTAGTGAGACCAAAAGGCATGACCAAAAATTCGTAATGACCTTCATGAGTACGAAAGGCTGTTTTGGGAATATCTTCTTCTCTAACACGGATTTGGTGAAAGCCAGAGCGAAGGTCTAATTTTGTAAAAAATTTGCACCATGCAACTCATCTAATAGGTCATCTATGACAGGGATAGGAAATTTGTCCTTGATAGTGAGTTTATTGAGAGAACGAAAGTCAGGACACATACGCCAAGAGTTATCTTTTCGTCTAGCCAGGACTACAGGTGAGGAATAAGGACTAGTGCTGTGACGAATGACTCCATGATCCAACAAATCCTGAACGATCTGTTCGATTTCTGTCTTTTGTGGTTGAGGATAGCGATAAGGACGACTGTTAGGTGGGACACTCCCTGGCATCAAATGGATGGCATGATCATGAGATCGTTTAGGTGGTAATCCTTGAGGTTCTTGGAAAACCTCTTCGTAATGTGTTATGATATCTTGTAACTCAGGTGCAATAATATCCGAAGTTGCTTGAAGATTGTTTTTCCAAACAATTAATTTGAGCTATAAACCCATATCCACCCTTTTTTAACATCTTCTCCATACTATGAGAGCTCACCATTTGTGATGGAGGAGTAGTAATGCCTTGTAAGCGAATGACTCGTCCATTTTCCTTCCATTCCACAAATAATTTTTTGAAGTTGAAGCTAAGCTGTGTCTAATGTTTCCAACCATTCAACTCCCAAAATGACATCAGAGTTCCCTAAATTCATGACAAAAAGGGATCCTAACCGGGTATAAGTTCCCATATTTATGGAAACTTGAGATGTGCGACCAACACATTGTGCGTTCACCCCGTTGGCCACTAGAACCTGGAATTTGTCTTTGTTGGAAGAGTTAATGAATAAATTCAAAGCTTTTGCTGTTTTGATGTCGATAAAATTGTGGGTGCTACCCGAATCAATTAGCACATTCACCTTTTTACGGCAGGAGAAAGCCTGGTACCTTGATGGTATGGTGGGCGGTTAAACCCATGAGAGCATGCATTGAAATCGCCATTGTATCCTCTTCTTTTTCGTCTATAGTACATGGTAGGTCTTCTGGCATAGGTTCTTCTGATTGGTAAGGTTCATCCTCTTCTCCTTCACATTGATCACCTTCAATATGAAAGTTTTGTTTTTGGGCACATGCTTGTTCCCTGGGGTGATGAGTGCGACATTTATAGCAAAAATATCTTGATGGTTGATCATTTCTACGAAAGGAATTGTTGCGATATGAGGGACGACTATACGTTTCCCGTCGTGCAAACAATTGATGTCTCTTCTCGGCCAACTTGGCTATTCTTATACAACTGTTCAACAAGGTTGGATCGTGCATGTCTACCTCCACTCGAATACTTTCTTTCAAACCATTGCGAAAGGCACCTACCACTGTGTCGGGACTGAGGTCTGAAGTGTATGGTAGTAAACTGGTAAACTCCGAAACGAATTCACTAACTGACCCTTCTTGTTTAAGAGATAACAATCTTACTGTGTAGGATGATGTAGCTCCGTCGTCAAATCTTTCTAAAAAAGAGGTAGTGAATTTTCTCCAAGTAATAATAGCTTCATTCTCTCGTTTAAGCCATACAAACCATTGGTAGGCCTCAGTGCCTAATTTTGATGCGGCGAAAGGAACTCTATCAATTTCCTTAATTTGATATAAGTCAAGGATGCCTTCCATTTTGGCTAACCAACCACGAGGATCATGACCTTCAAAAGTGGGCATATCAATTCGTGGAAAATTAATATTAGGGCCTCTTGGTTGGTGATAACCCGTGTCCCTTTCTTGATTTTGGTTATACCGTTGTCTTTGATAGGGATCCCTGTAATTATCCGAATCACCTCGTTGTTGTTGCCAATCATCATTAGGATCGACATTTTCTTCATTCCTTTGGGCATGGGAGTGATTTTGGGGATTAGGATTGGGATTAGGCTATTTTTGTGCTTTCACAAGGTCTTTTAGGAGGAGACTAATTTCGTCCATACCATCTAGTAAGAGTCGAAGAGAATCCCTATCGGAAATGGCTGAGTTACTTGAGTTTCCTTGTGTGATGTTTTCGTGAGTTGGGGAAGGATTAGTAGCCATAGGATCTACTAGTGGATGATGTGGATTATAACTACCAATTTTAAAAGGAGAAGGAGAATTTTTTGTACCTGGGCTTCGATTTGGTCTTCTTGCGTTGTTATTGGTCGTCTCCGAGCTTGATAATCGACCGTCAGCACCTTTGGACCACTTTTTGCTCATGCACTTGTTAACATAGCCCGCTTAGGATTCCGCTTCAACTGTCGCAAATTTTGGTTGAATTTAGCAAAAAATTGGGATTCCGCTTGAAGTTTCGCTCCAACTGCGACGCGGATCTAAATTTTGCTAGCTCACCTCCTTAACCACAACTTTTGACGACTTTCAACGATGTTGACGGCTTTCAGCAACTATTATTGACCACTTTAGCAACTTTTGATGACTGTTAGCAATACATGACGCGACACGAGCAAATTTTGACGAAGCGAAGCATGACCCCCAAAACAGACGCTACACGACACGACTAGCGAAACCAAACGACGACACGAACGACGTGAAGACCAACGACCCCCGAGACAGACTCTAGACCGAACAATGACATGGATGCGACTAGCGGAACCAAACGACGACACTACATGACGCGACTAGTGGAACCAAACGGCGACACAGACGACGCGAAGACCAATGACACAGATGCGACTAGTGAAGCCAAACGATGACACGGACGACGTGAAGACCAGCGACGACACGGACGACACTGACGCGAAAACTAAATGATGACACGCTCAAACGACACGACGAACCTAGCACGACACGCGCGTGGGAGGAACGGAGGATGTGACCGAAGTCACAAACGTAAATGTGCAACTTCACGACTATAAGGACCGAAATTGCTTTTCCACCGTCGATGTGGGATAAAAAACCCGAAACAAAATTAAAAAATTTTATACCTTATGCGGACGATTTAATTAAGCTGTAAATCGCACGCTGTGATTGGCCAACAGGACTTGGTGTTCTAGGCGCTGGTTCTACGACGATTTCCCTGCGTGGATGACTGCAATTTGAACCTGGACGCAGAACGTCATGATTTGAACCAATTGCTAACTACGATTTGAATCTGGACGCGGATGACTGCGATTTGAACCGGATATGCGACAGGACCGGAGTATGGCTATGAAAGAAGGTGGGACGCTTTACTGGCTGGCCACGAAACACAGTGCAGTTGTGTCAACGAACCGGCAGTTTTTTGTGTTTTAAAAAATTTCGAAGCAGCTTGCGAAAACCTGAAATCTGATACCACTTAGAAGGATTTAAGTATCCTTCTGCACAATTTGCAATTACAAAGAGAGAATACGAACGGATTGACGAAATGAAATGCCGAATAAGAAATTAAAAACGAAAGGAATAAAATAAATTTACTTGCCACTTGAGGTGGGCACACCCTCGCCGTATAGGCTAAATGCAGAACGCAGATGAAAGAGTATAAAATATAAGATGATGCTATTCAAATCAACTATTGTGAATATATATACTAAATGTTAATCTCTTGGAAAAATATAGCCGACGCTGCTATGTTTGGACTGCAACACATCGTCGATCTGACACACACTTAAAGGATTCAACAAAGGAAACATAGGAAATATTATTAAGGCAAGATTCAACAGAGGAAACACAACTACAACCTTTCTAGACCAAAATATTATTAAGGCAAGATTCAACAGAGAAAACATAGGAAAAATATGTCTAAGTTAAGGAACTAAAGTATCCTAACCGAACCAAAGAGAAGAAAAAACAAAGAAAAAAGGAACTAGGTACCTCTAGTATTGGAGCCATCCAAAGAAAGGATAAAAAATAGAGCTTCCCTTATTTGTGAAGCCCACCATCTGGGAGGGTGGTTGTAGCAATTAAGATTACCTTTGTCCAATGCCCAATTAGCTAAAGCATCAACACTCATGTTTTTGTCTCTGACCACCACTTGATTGTAATCCACTTTCAAAAAGTCCATCTAGATTAATTGAATCTTCTCAATAATTCTTTTTATTCTTCAATCAACCTTATGATTCTTAGGAGTCTTCAAAATATTAATAATGAGTTGGGAGTCACCCAGGTGTTGTAGGTGAGTTGGAGAGGAGAGGGCAATCCTCCAAGGGAGGTCCCAGGTTCAAATCTCCACCCTACGAAAAAGTTGAATTGGGTATCCAAAATCCAATTGATAATATTGGTGCGGGCAGGGTCGGGTGCGACTCTCGGGTGACTTTGACGGTGTAGAACCCCCTGTTCATGGTCTCTCAGACCAAAGCGGCCCCGTAAGAGGTTTTTCGCTCTAAAAAAACAAAAAAAAATCATGAGTTGGGAGTCAGATTCAACCAACATATTTTTCCATTCAACCTTAGTAGCCTCTTGAAGGCCTCTAAGGATACCATACCCCTCAGTAAGGTTATTGGAAAGGATATCCAAATTCTCAACAAAAGTGAAAACCACGGAGCCATCTGAAAATTTACCAATTCCTCCTACACTAGCTTTTTCAGAGTTCCCCTCAGAGGCTCCATCGGTATTGACTTTTCCATAATCCTTAGGAGGAGGTTGTTAATTCCTTGTTCTTTCCATATTGCAATTACTCACATTCCCTTTAAGTCAGTTGCCCTTAGAAGAGTTAATCTTCAATATTTGCATCACTCGATCCCATTTTTTGTGGGAATTTTTGGGGTGATTAAGGAGTTGTTGGACTAATTCAACTAAGTTAGCAATGGTATTTTTTCTAGATATAGTGAATATCCTTTATTTCTTGATTGAAAATCCAGTTGTTTTTTTCATTCCAAATATTCCAAGGTAGAATGGTATAACCCATCCAAACTAACTGCCTAATGAAATGATCAACACCCTCCTACTTAGGCCAATCCCTCCAAAGTTGTTCAAAAGTAGAAAAATTGGACCACTATAAGCCAAGTAAGATGGTCATTCTCCTCCATAGCTCAAAGGCTAAGGTACACTCAATAAAAATATGGCTAAGATTTTCCACATTCTTTCCATTCATTTCGCATCTAAAAGGACCATGAAAACCACATTTCATAAGTTGCTCACCAGTTAGCACCTTAAGATGCAATAAAAGCCAAATAAAGAACCTCACCTTAGGCCAGAGCTTTTGAATCCACAACTGAGAAAATATATCATAAAATTGGTTGGGATTATTATGGCATAAGACCAAATAACCTTGAGCAACTGAATACTCACCCTTAATAGTGTTGTTCCATCCAAACCAATCTTTATCATGGGACCAAGAGAGATCTCATATGCAGGATGTGTTGGATGTCTTTTCTTTGAATTTCTGGAATTTGAATAAGTCAGTCCTCAATAGGGATCTAATATCTACCAACCTATGAATTACCAGTATGGTATTGACAATAATTAGCCACCTTTATACAATTAGCTCAGTCACACACTTAATCTTTTATTCATGTTTTTCAAAACATTTTACTTTTCTTGCAATTAGTATAAGTTAACATAAAAGTATTAAGCATATTAAAAATCGGTTTAAATATGAATCTTAGAAGAAGTTATATATAATGAATTATATGATTTTTTTGGTTACATAGAAGAGTTGGTAACAAACAAACATGAATAAAAGATTAAGTGAGTGATTCCAAAGGGCTTTTTGTTTCACTAACAAAAATGTAAGAATAAGAATGCTAAATATTTGTATTTAATCAAGAATTCAAACTTAGGTATTTAGCTATAGCATCTTAATTGAGAAGAGAATTGAATTTATTTGTAAACTGTAAAGAAGAGAGTTGTGATTTGTCAAGAATAAGGAACAAAATACAACCCATTTTTCTCCAACAAAAAATGATTATTTTAATTTATTAAAATAATATAAATGGTTAATATTTTAGATTGACTCAAGTTCAAGTTTTGCTTGAGTATATAATATCATTATGTAATTAAATTGAAGAATAAGGAACAAAATACAACCCATTTTTCTCCAACAAAAAATGATTATTTTAATTTATTAAAATAATATAAATGGTTAATATTTTAGATTGACTCAAGTTCAAGTCTTGCTCGATTATATAATACCGTGATGTAATTAAATTGAAATATTGTAATAATTATATTGGTGAGACTCATTTCAATATCATATAACCAAATATTTTTTTTTTAAGAATTTATATTAAAGTATTCAAATAAAAGAGGTAAATCATTTGTTTTTCTTTCTACATAAACAAGATTTTGATCTAGGATTGAACAAATGCAGTGTTACATTCTTTATCAATTGATCTGCTATAATAACCCACATGTAATAGAAAAAATTTAATATAATGAATGACAAAACTAAATACATCTATTACTTCTACCATTAAAATATAAGATAGAAAAAAGATCCACAATATCGAGGGGATAGCTATAACAAGTGAGGTAGCCTTTTTCTAAAGTTGAATTGGCCATTGTTTTGAAAAATAAAAAAATTAATTAAAATCGTAAAATACATTTAATTTTATCCACGTGTTGTAGGTGAGTTGGAGAGGGTAGGGCAATCCTCCAAAGGAGGTCCTTGGTTTGACTCTCCACCTTACCAAACGCACATCGGGTACCAAAATCCAGTTAATAATGCTGATGTGATCAAGGTCGAGCGTGACTTCCATGATTTTGATGGTGTAATATCCGTGATCGTGATTTCTCATACCAAAACATCCTCATAAAGGGTTTTTCGTTAAATTAAAAATATATATATAATAATTGTTTTAAATAACAATTATTATATTATATATTATGTCAGTTTTATTTTTTAATATATAAGACTTGTATTTAAATTTATTTAACATATTGAAAAATGAATAAAAAAATATTAATATTTATAGAAAACAAATATTATAAGAAGATAAATTTATAAAGAAATTTATTATAAAAAAAAATGAGTAATACTTCTTATACACATCCACTATGGGGATTGAACCCGGATCACATTTATCAAAAATAATTAACAACTCATTGGTTAAGGTTTTGACTTTTCTTTGGGGAGGTCCAAGGCTCAAACCACAACGTTGGAGTTAACTTTGTCTAACCAAATGGTCTAAGGTTTATAGTAACACCACCAAGCTAGGGTTTACAGTAGCATCACTCAATAGTGTTACCTGTTCCCCTATATATTGATTATGTTGACTATTTTTATACCTAGTGAATGGAAGAACAATTTTTTTCATGTTTTTTTAGTTTACTTTCCATGCAATTAGTGTAGGTTAACATAAAAATATTCAACGCGTGAAAAAAATTTTAAATTCGAAGGTTATGAATTATTGGTATATATATATATATGGATGGGATGGGACAATGATTCATATGATTTTCATTCCAAAGGGCTTTTCAACTTTAAAATGCCTCTTTTTCACTAAAAAAAAATGTCAAGAATAAGGATACTAAATATTTGTATTTACAAACAAAATTAATTTGGTTACATATGAGAGTTGTATTTACAAATAAAATTAAATAAGACCCACAAAATAAATAAATATAAAGAATTCAAACTTTTTATGAAAAGAGATGTATGTATCTAGCTATAGTTTTTTTTTTTAATTTGGTTAGTGTGAGAAACTCCTACAACCAATGTGCACGCATAGGGCTGAGCAGTGTCCTCCCAACCATAACCCCTCGTAAAGTCGAGAGTTATGCTTATCAATAGGAAATTTAACACACAACCACCACACATCCACCCCCTCACACACTCTCCCACGATGTGGTTTTTAGCTATAACATCTTTACCTATAGCATCTTAAATAAGATGAGAATTGAATTTTTTTTGTAAACTCTCAAGCTCTAAAAGAGAGAGTTGTTGACTTATCAAAGTCGAGGGACCACACTATAACTCATTTTTCTCCAACAAAAAAAATATTCTAATTTATTAAAAAAACATAAATGATTAAAATATTAGGTTTACAATACAAAGACTCAAATTCAAGTCTTAGACTGTATAATATCATTATGTAATTCATTAAAAAAAATCTTCATCCTCTTTGCTCATCATTTAGGGGGTAGTCATAACAAATGAGGTTGCCTTTGTTTAGAGTCCATCATTGTTTTGAAAAATTAAAAACTTAATTGATATTTTTTAAAATACATTGAATTTTTATTTTAAAAACAATTATTATATTATATATCATGTCAAATTTTGAATATATTTATATTATTTATTGTTTTTTTTTTTGGGTTATTGTGAGAAATCCCTATGACTGATGTATAGGACCGAGCGAGTCTCCTCCCAACCATGATCCCTTGTAAAGTTGAGAGCTATACTTATCAATAGGGAATTTAACACAAAGCCACTAAAAACCCTCCCTCTCACACACTCGCCCACGCCATGGTTTTAACCTTGGACCTCCTAAAGAAGAGCCAAATCCTGAATTGTTGCGTTGCACCCCCAGGTGCATATTATTTATTGTTTTTCATTAGAGTAAATACTAGGTGTTTTGGGGCTATGTACAATGTTAATTTTTGGAGATGGAGGAAATGACTCTGCCTGTGGAGTGTAGGTTTGCATGGTCGTGATAGGTCGTGCAAGCTCTGACTTCTTTTTTCTGTTGTTTTTTGTATGTTTTACGGTTGGGGGATTTTATTGTTGTTGGGGGAGGGGTTTATTTTTAGCGTTGCGTAGGGTTTTTTGCTCTTCTTCTATCTTGCAGGGTACTGTAATTTTGTTGTGCATGTTCCTTGTGGGGTGAGGCATTCATCGTTGGTGTTGAGCTATGGCTGGAGGCTCGGGTGAGAAGCAGGGTTTGACTTTTCAAGAGGCCCTAATGGGTTCAGGACCGTCTGACTCTGGATATATATTTGGAGATAACTCATCATTCCCTTCTGGTTTGGGGGCTGGTCCTTCTAAAGCTGGAGTTTTCAGAGCTTCAAAGGTGAATGGATGTCTTGAGCGTGCGGCTGAGAGGCCTGTTTTGGTAATTCAACCTGAATCAATTGCAGAAGATGTTCAATATTTGGAGAAACATGCTTTGATTTGCAAATTTTTGGGTATTAGGGTTCCTCTTATTGCATTTGAAGCTTGGGCTCGCACAGTCTGGAACCCGATTGGTGATATGGAGATCATGCAGGGAGCAAATAATTATTTTATGGCTATTTTTTCATGCATGGAGGATCGGATTAAGGTCTTTGAGGGTGGACCCTATTTTTACAATCAGGTTGGCTTATTCATTAAGCCTTGGCATATGGGTTCCAATTTTGGGTTCGTTTTCCTTGGTTACCTTTAGAGTACTGGTGGACTGATATTCTTCACTCGATTGCGTTATTGCTGGGGAAACCGGTTGGACCTTCTCAACATACTACGGAGAAAAAGGTAGTTTCTTGTGCCCGTGTCTGTGTTGAGATAGATTTAAATAAACCTTTGCCAGATTCTCTTGAAATTTGTGTTGGATCCTCGTCTTGGATTCAACAGTTGGATTATGAGACTCTTCCTTTTAGATGTCGGATATGTCATGCCTACGGACATCTCCAAAGAAAATGTCCCAAAATCTCTGGGAATTCCTCTTCTAAGCCACAGTCTCCTCCTACTTTGTCCTCTAAGGGGAAGACTCCTATGCAGGATATTGGTTCTGGTAAAGGGAAAGCTTCAATGCTGGATAGCGGGTCAATTAAGGGGAATGCTCATATGCCAGTTCGTGGATCAGACAAGGAGGGTTTCATTCCTGTTAAGGCCCACAATAAAGGAAGGGGTTTGAAGAGACCCTTTAATGAAAGGCAATCTGATGGCCTGTATAATAGGTTTGATACTTTGGATGATTTGGAGCAGCATGATGGAGTTTTTGCAGATCCTCTTGATAATGGTCAACAACTACCAGTTAATGGAGAAACACTTTCTACTGGTAATTTGCAAAAGAATTCATCTGATGCTCATATGGATAATGAGCAGTCAATGAGTAAAGTGATTGTTCCAGTAAGCTATGTGGCCCAACTTGTTGAGGGGGATCTGATTTCCGCTCCTTCTGAGGAAAATATGGATATTCAGGAGGAGGGTAAAGTGGTGGATGACCCGCTTTTGGTTGATTTTATGGATACTGGTCGTGGTAAAGGTTCTAAAGCGGGTCCTATGTTGGGTTTGCATCAAATAACTCTTAAAAAAGGGGCCCTTGGAAAATCTTCTAAGGTGGGAAGGAAAAAATATGGAGAGAAAATTAAGAAAACAGGAGAGGATCTAGTTGAGTCTGGTTTAGTGCGGCCTCTTGACTCTCATTTCTCTAAATGATTGTGCTTTCATGGAATGTAAGGGGTTTGAATAGCACCCCTCATCAAAAGGCTATTCGTGATATGATTAAGGTTCATATGCCTGATGTTGTTTTCCTACAGGAATCTAAGTTGTCTGTGGATAGTTTATTTACTGTTGCCTCTAAATTATGGGCTCATGGACAGTGTCAAGGAATTGGGGCTCAGGGCAGTTCTGGTGGTATTGTTTGCTTATGGAATCCGTTGAAGGTTCTTCCGATTTGGTGGGTCTCTATTAGATCTTCTCTTTCTTTGGTTGCTCTTTGTCAGGAGTCGGGGGAAGTGGTTCTTTTAACTACTGTTTATGCCCCCTCTGACCTTGCTGGAAAGATTAATCTCTGGAACCATGTGCGAGAGGTTCGTGCTCTAGCTCCTTATTATCCTTGGATTGTTGCAGGAGATTTTAATGTTGTTTCTTGTTTGGAGGAAAAGCGGGGTGGAGTAAGTTTTCTTGGTCAGACTTCTTTACTTCTTAATGATAATATTCAGTTTCTAAATCTTGTTGATATTAAGTCGGGTAATGGTATGTTCACCTGGTCTAATCGGAGATGTGGAATTGAATCTATTTCTGAGAGATTGGATAGATTTCTTGTTTCTCCTTATTGGGTTGGTAATAATTGGCTCACCACCTCTGAAATTCTTGATTGGAGAGGTTCTGACCACTGGCCAATCAAACTTGTTGCTATCAAACAGGGTATCATCCATCATCCAAGTTTTAAATTTCAGTTAATGTGGCTTCGGGAACCTTCTTTGTATGACTTGGTAAAATGCTGGTGGATTCAAGGGAAACCGTTATATGGGACTGCTATGTACTCTTTTGCTAAGAGGCTTCAATTTGTGAAATATTGTCTTAAAAAGTGGAACAGGCAATTTTTTGGTAATCTTTTTCATGCTAAAGCTATGGCTCAAGACCGGCTTGATTCTATTACTAGACAAATCAGGGATCAGGGACTTTCTGAACAGACTCTTCAAGAGGAATCAGAGGCTTTGAAGGACTTGGCAGAATGGGAACTTCGTGAGGAAATTTATTGGAAGCAAAAAGCTCGTTTGGATTGGTTGCAGGAAGGAGATAGGAATACTGCTTTTTTCTTTAACTCGGTTAAAGCTAGAAGGCATGTTAATGTTATTTCTTCCATTGTCTCTTCTCGAGGAGTTCATTTGAAAACTACCCATGATATTTTACAGGAGGCAGTTACCTTCTTTTCCTCACTTTATACTGAGGATTCTTCTAGGGTGGATGTTGAGGAGAATGTTATTTTGGGATGTATACCTTCAGTTATTTCTGCTGAGATAAATGTTGATCTTTTAAGGCCTATTTCTCTTGCAGAGCTAGAAGGTATTGTTTTTCATATGAAAAAAGGGAAAGCTCCGGGGCCAGATGGTTTTCCAGTTGAATTCTTTCAGGAGTTTTGGGAAATCATCAAATTTGATTTGTTAAGGGTTTTGCAGGAGTCCTTGAACAATAAACAGATGTTGAAGGCTTTGAATTCTACCTTCCTGGCTCTTATTCCTAAACGGGAGGGAGCAAATTCTTTTGATATGTTTTGACCTATAGCTCTGTGTAATGTTGTTTATAAAATCATTACTAAGTTGATTGTTGAGAGGCTAAAACCTTGGTTGGGAATGGTTATTTCTGATGAGCAAGGAGGCTTTGTGGCAGGTCATCAGATTCTTGATGGTGTTGTTATAGTTGTTGAGACCATTCATTCAATGGGTATGTCTAAGGAAAAAGCTATGTTTATGAAACTTGACATGGCTAAGGCTTATGACAGGGTTCGATGGTCATTTCTTCAAAAAATTCTTACAGCCTTTGGGTTTGATCCTATGTGGATTAATTGGGTTATGAGTTGTATTACAACTCCATATTTTTCTGTTCTTATTAATGGAGATCATTCTTCTTTGTTTAATGCTTCGCGAGGTTTGCATCAAGGTGATCCCTTGTCTCCGTACTTGTTCATCATTATGGCTGAGGGTTTGGGTAGGTTGTTAAAATCTCATGTGAATCAGGGTCTGCTTCATGGTTGGAGGTGGGGTAGTAATTTGCCTGCGTATTCTCATTTGCAGTTTGTTGATGATACTGCTCTGATGGGTGTTGCTTCTATTAGGGAGGCAACTAATTTTAGAAGAATTCTGGATATTTACTTGGTTGCTTCTGGGTAGAAGATTAATGAGGCTAAATCTTCCATTTTTTTCTTTAATACTAATCCCCGTATTCAGGCCAAAATTGTTCAGATTCTCAGATTTCAGGTTGGAGTTCTTCCTTTTAAGTACTTGGGTATTCCTATCTCTGTTGGTCCTCTGCCTAGGAGTGTTTGGTCCAACATTTTGGAGAAATTTCGTACTCAGGTTAGTCATTGGACTTACAGATGGTTGTCTTTTGTTGGTCGGGTTTTGCTCCTCAAATATGTGGTTCAAGCATTACCTGTGTACAGGTGTTTAATTCAGGTTGCTCCGACAAGTTTTCTTCATGATCTTGATTCTCTTTCATGGAGATTTTTGTGGGTTGGTAATTTGGAATCCTCTAAATGGAGTTTGGTGAAATGGGAGTCTCTTTGTAGACCTAAACAAGAGGGTGGTTTGGGTCTTCGCCTGAGTTCTCTTTCTAGGCAAGCTCTAGCTGCCAAAATTTATTGGCGTTGGTGTACTAATCATGACCAAACTTGGGCTAAAATTATTTCTTATAAATATCTCTGTGGGGTGGAAGGTGATGAGCTTCCTCGTTATAGCTTGATTGGGAAAGGTTCTTTTGTTTGGAACACTCTAAAGAAGGGAGCTTCTCTTATCAAACAGGGGTTGTTTTGGATTTGTCATAAAGGCTCTAAGGTTCTTTTTTGGCATGATTCTTGGGATGGTTTTCCTGCTCTTTTATCTAAGTATCCTCATCTTCTTGGTCTTGCTCAACATTTTTTGGTTGCTGGTTGGTCTAGAGTGATGGATTTTAAAGTTGTTAAGAGAATTGGTCAGATGGAAATGTTCCAATGGAGAGATCCCAGTGAATGGCCTGTTGGAGGCTCTATGGAGGATAAGTTCCAAATCTGCAGTTTTTTTGTAATCTGATTCTTGACTCTTGTATGCTTTTCTGATTTCAATAAAAAATTTATCCCTCTTTTTATCAAAAAAAATACTAGGTGTTGTTTTTGAAAGGGTTCGTACCTTTGTCGAGTGGGGTGTAACATGGGCCACCTTGCATGTGCTTAAAACTTGGATTTTTTTATGAAAGTCCAAATACTTACCAACTCTATGTCCAACATCAAAATTTATATTATTTATTATTGTTATAATATTTATTATGAGACAAATAGTATATATAATAGTTTTGTACATTCATATTAAAAATCAAAATCAAATGAGGTTTTATGCTTTTGTATTAGTATTATAACATTTTGACAATTATATATTATCTGATAAAATTCAACATAAATGTGTTCCTTACAAATCAAAGAATATAACTAGATAAGCTAATACCATTTAATAAAGATTATCTATTAATTTTATATTATTTTTTTATTTTTATATAATTAGTTTTAAAATTCTAAAACAAATAATGATTTGAATTTATGATGTTTAGAAAATAAAAATCATACTTCAACTTATCACTTTACTTAAGTTAATTTTTTCTTCTATTAACAACTTTAATTAATACTCATTTATTATGTGTCTTAAATATAATATAGTCTCTAATGCTAAATTCTTATTTTTTTTGCTTGATAGGAGAGTTGGTTACAACCACACTATTTTTAGTAGCTGGTAAGCGTAGGGTTCAAACCACAGGGGCTGCATCCACTAAAATTATTTCATCTCGTTTTATAGCCCGACGTGAAATAGACCATCGGGTGCTTGGGATTCATATTGTCATCGTTCGAGCGTGCACCAAATGCTTGAGATTCATACCATCATCATCGTTTTGGTATGCATTTAAAGAATTCAGATTAGACTACTACCTTTGCAACAGGTTTCCCCCAAGGTTTGAACCTGGGTCTCTTCTTGGTAAGTGCCCAACCAGACTAGCACTTACCAATCCACGTAGCCCTTGGAAATAACAATAAACATTTTTTAAGACTTTGAAATTTTAGAGAAAATAAGTTCAAATCAAGATAACAAGGTTGTATACCAAAATATAGTTAAGTAAAAATATTGAATAAACATCCATGTTGGGATATTGTAGTGGTATGGCTTCGGGTTTTCATCCACAAGACCTAGATTCTTTAAAAAATACACTTTACCCTAAAATTTTGTCTTGTGAGGGATATCATAGTAGGATGAGGGGACCAAGACCCCTCATAAAAACATGTGTAAACTCATTGAAAAAATATTCAATTTGGGCAAAGGTAGTAGACCGTTCGGTTTTATGCTCAACTTGAGGTCGACGGTTCCAATCTCGAGCTCCTCTAGGTCCTTCTCACTGGAGTAAATATTTACTGAGGTAAAGCATGTGGTTATAATGGTGATGGAGACGTTGAGAATTTTCCTTTATATTAAAAAAATGTTTTTTCTAGATTTTCATCCAAGAGATCCAAGTTTAAACCTTAATACGCCTCTCTAGGTCCTCCCCTCACTAGACTAAATATTTACAGAGGTAGAGCAAATGATTATAATGGTACCTTGTTTATGGAAACGTTGTTGATTCCACTTTATAGAAAAAAAAAATACATTTTCTAAGTTTTCATTCCAAAGACCCAAGTTTAAACATTAATACATTTTACCTTATAATTTTTTCCTATGAGAGATTTTGTAGTGGTATATTTTATTCATGAGAGTAATCCAAAGGGATAAGACCATATAAAAAACAAGTGCTTTACCCTAAGAAAAATTGTCTCGTAAGGATACTATTGTAGTATGTTTTTGGGTTTTTCAACCAGTAAACTCAAATTCAAACCCTGGTACAAAAGACTGGAACCCTTTCAAAAAAAACTTGTGCTTTACCTTAAAATTTTAAACATAAGGAACCAAAACCCTTTCAAAAACTCATACTATACCCTAAAATTTTATCTCGTAAGAAAATACCATCATAAGATACCTTGATGGTATGTCTTTGGTTCCAGGTGCAAGGGAACCGGAACCCTTTCAAAAACACCTATGCTTTACTTTAAAATTTTAAACATAAGGAGCTTATACCCTAAAATTTTATCTTGCAAGGAATAAGATAATAATATGTGTTTTAATTTTCATCCAAGCTTAATCCAAGTTCAAACCCTAAAAACTTGTATTTTACCTAAAAATTTTCTCTCTTGTTAGTGGTATGTCATAGGTTTAGCAATAGGCTATTCAATTTGATTTTTTAAAAGCTCGAAAATATGATTAACTTTATCTTTAAACTAAGATTTATAAAAATTTAATACTAAAAAGATAAATGTTTTATAAAATAAACGCTATTTTTAATAAAATCATAAATGTTAAAATTACTTTACTTGCAATTTCATCTCTAAGCCAAGCAATTCCTTACATATAGAAGGTGGTATGTGAAAGCTTATTAACGTATTGTTTCATTGACTTTTTTTTTTTTTCATAGGAAAATTGGTAATATTTTTTTGCCTAATAAAGATATAGATGAAGTAAACTTTAACTCCTCTTAAATATTCTTAAATATAAATGAATTAAAACCTTAACTCCTCTTAAAACAAAACCAGACCATACACATTAAAACAACAAACCGAGCTATCTTTTTTAAATAAAATTGAATTAGATATTATTCCCTATTGATTTTAACAATTTTGGCCCCATATGACAAGGCTTATCTAAGAAGAAGTGTCATGTTTGTTATATATTATATTTTTTTCTTCCTAGGGAAGGAAGGTTCCATTAACCTCACATCAATGAAGTTTTTAATATGCTATTCTATGTCACATCTATGTGTAGTTTAACATTTGTAAAGTTGGTGCTTTATCTTCTTGGAGGGGCTCGTAATACCGTGCTAAAGATTACGCATAGGACAAAGGAGTATTCGAATAGATGTACGCATAGGATAAAGGAATATTCTTTATATTATTCGGTTCTAAGCTTCCAGATAGTATTAATAATTATATACTTAGCAGACGATAAGTGTATAATTATTAAATTGTAATATCATACTATAAAATATATATTTTAATTATAAAAAATAAAGATATTATAATAATGTATTATAAAGATTTTAAATTAAAATGTAGTGTTAATTAGGATCAAATGTGATGTCAAGTATTATCTTCAAAATACTATTCAATTCATTAACGAAAGAAATTTTTCAATCATGGGAAAGGTTCAGAGAAAAGCACTGTAAAGCGGAGCCTAAATTATTAAGCAGGGTCTATTCTAGAAAATTGGGGATGGAAAAAATGCAAGATTATGGGAGGACTCATGGGAGCAACACCCACCAATAGATAATACTCACCCTCATCTAGTAGACCTCAAACTGGATTTGCACAACCATGGATGGTATCAGGTATTCCACTATATCAAACCTCCACATCTAGAAGGGCCTAAGGCCAATCAGTGGAAACCTAAGGAGGAATGGTCAAGTGAAGAGTGGGAAGTAGAGAAAAGTGTGTTATAAAATATTTTGGAAAACAAACAGTGTTTAAAAAGGAACGAACCAGATAAGATAGCATGGGGTCATGGAACTATGGGAAATTATTCAGTGAAGGAGGGCTATAAATTTATAACTTCTCCCAACCACCCAATACAACAACACCCTTAGTTAAATTTGTGGCAACCTAAGGGATGGATAAAGATAAATTGTTTCTCTTGGCAGAGGGCCCACAATAGTATCTTGACCCAAGACAATTTGTGTAAAAGAAGATTTATTGGGCCTAATAGGTGTATAATGTGCAACCAATATGAGGAAACAATTTCTCATCTCCTTTTTGAATGCACTTTTGTCCAAACAGTGTGGAAGGAATGGTATATTACTTTTAACCAAGTGGAGGTCCAAATTCCAACCATGGATACTTTTTGGGATTATTGGAAAGCCAACAAATTCATAACAAAGAGGATAAAAACTGCATGGGATTTGGGTTTAGGATTTATTTGCTGGTAAATCTAACTAGAACGAAATGGAAGAACTTTTAAGGAGGAATTCAAACCGATAGAGAGCATATGGAGCACTATAGCAAGAAAATTGCATGAAACTATTGATGCAAGAAATATGGAGGCCTCTCAAATACACACAAAGGAGGAAGAAATTTGAGAAAAACTGAGGATGGGGATAAATCAGGACAGGGACAACACAAGAAGTACAGGAAGATGAAGAAAAATAAATTGTACCAAAGGTAGATGAGAAGAATAATTGTGAGCTATTACATGTATCTTTTATGGGTTACATAGTGCAGATAAAGACAAATATGAAGCAACAGAGAAGTTTAAGGGAGATAAAGGAGAGGCAGAGCAAGGATTGGAGAAAACCCCTTATGATCATGAGGATTTGCAGAGACAGAAAGCAAAAGCAAATTTGTATCCTAACACTGGTCAAGAGAGGTAAGTTACCAACAAAATAATGTAACAAGTGTTTTTTTTAATACAAATTTTTAACTTTTCACTCAATATATATATATATATATATATATATATATATATATATATATATATATAAAATAAAAACAAGAAAATTACTTATAATGTCTCTACTAATTTAAGGGTGTTGTAAGGCTATGACTATTAACATCCAGTATATGCTTTTAAATTTCTTAAATGACAAATGAATTAAGGATATAATTCCATGCCATTGTTTGAGATTAGGCTATGGTGTATGTTTATGTTGGTTATCTAAAATAAAACAAGTATAACTTTGATGAAAGTCATTATGATAAATATATAAGACATGTAGTTATTTATTTAATATATTGAAAATAAATAAAAATATTAATGTTATAATAAATTAAAGTTATTATTAAGATATAAATTTATGAAGAAATTTATTTTTTTTAAAGAATTTAAAAAATTATATTAAAGAAGATTATTTACAAGTTGAGACGAGACTCCTTTCAGCCTTAGTTGATAAGAACACTTGTTTACAAAGGAGATCTATATTGGAACCAAATATCCTAAACCATATGTTTGCAATGGTTGTCCAAATTAGCTAAACATTGGATTTGCTTACCAACCTGCCTAATCCTCTCGTCCTCAATAGCAATGTCATTGTTCCACTAAACCCCTACCTCTTTATCGGTACCCATCGTAGCCAAGAAGTCTACCACTTTATTTAAAGCTCTACTCATATAAATCTGAATCTCATCATCTAATTTTCCCCGTAATTCCTTAATTTGGATGACAATCGAGAGCTCCTACCAAGATTTGAGAATCTGATTCTATGATTATCTTCCTATAACCTTGTTTTCCTGCCTAGATAAAAATAAATTTGATAGATAAGGCTTTAGCTCTATTAAAAAGTAATTAAATGAAAGATAAACGTCATATGGCTAATTATGTTTAATAATTTCTTATTTAATGAATAGAAGAACGTTAATTCTCATGGGATGATTTATTACGCACACTAACTTTCTACAATTAAACATTATATTTAATTTGAATCTTTCACACACTTAATTTTGTATGCATGTTTTGCTTCGTGAAATTAATGTAGGTTAGCATAAAAGTGTTTCACATGTGAGAGATAGGCTTAAATCTGGATTGGAAGGAGTCATTGGTCCTTCCTTCTAACTTTGTTGAAACTAAAATTGAGAAGCATTATTAAACTAAAAGTCAAGACAATTCACAAGTTAAAAATTGACTTTAAAAAATTCTATTTGTGGTTGCATGCATGCTTCAAGAAGGAAACTAACAATCCAAATTTACAAATATTACTATACTAATATGTAGGGCTTAGAGACTGAAGGTAAATTTTTGGTATTGTGAAGGCTACCATAGGAATAATTGTATTTATAAAGAAGAAGATAAAACAAAAAAAAAACAAAAATCAAGACTTTACTTTTTATTTTTTAAAAATAGGTATCTAGTTATAGTAACTCAATTGTGATGAGAATTAAACATGCTTGTAAACTCTTAAGCTCTAAAAGAGATGATTGTGATTTGTCCATTGAACTCTAGTACAACCCCTTCATGGATATTTATATTATTTGTTATTGTTATAATATTTATTATGAGACAAATGGTATATATAATAATTTTATACATTCATATTGAAAATCAAATGAGGTTTTATGTTTTTGTTTCACGTGATATTTTTGTTCTTATTAAGATTATTTATAAATAAAAAAATATGGTTATATGGAATCAAAACAACCTCACTTAGTATTATTTTTTTTATTGATAGTAGAAGGGGTTTTAAAATGGTCCTTGAACCTATTACAAGTAGGGTTTTGAAAGGTACCTCAAACCTTAGATCTAGCAATAAGACATCAAGAAAGACTGAGCTGGATTCCACGAATCAAACCCGAAAATCCAATGAAACAACCTCCTAGCAAATAAGCTATAAATTTTTATCAAGAAAATACAAGAGATTATCCCATGGTCAAACCACCGTGTGCTCAAGAATCTAAAGCACCCAAGAAAATAGCATAATAACATAATAAAAATGTTATCGATTAAAAATAAATTTACAAATAAAACCGCCCAAACCGAAGCATTTGTTGCCTAACAGGAAAGGAGAATAAGGGAATCCCATGACGACCAACAAATGTAATAACCCACCCCCCTCATTCTGCAATTTTTTTTGTAAAGTTCATATGGAAAACCAATATGATAACATAATAAAATATAGAAGCAAGCAACAAACCCAGATACTTAAAACTTCATTAAATCAATATTCATGAATTCCCATAATCAAATAATGAATCTCCAACAACATGCATGGATTTTTTAGTCTATTACCAAGAGGAGCACAAGATCAACTACCCAGTTTGCTGATTACAAATATTATTTACAACAAAAGGATAAGCTGAAGTTGATGCCACAAACAACCCAAAATGAAGGAAATATCAGCAACAATAGTCTCCAAACAATAAATATGGATTCCAACACTTGAGTTTGATCTGCAAACCAAAAACCATATCTCAAACCCTAGCACAACTCTATGAGGGTGATTTGATATTAATTTTTTTGATTTATTTTTTGCACCTCCAAACTCTCTAAAGAGGTCACCCCACCTTGCCAAATCTTGAGTTAAAAAACCCAAAACCAAATACCAACTGATACAAGAGTTGTGACCCTCAGTATGGTACGTCTATACCAAAAAATGATGAATAATAAACCCCAAAAATCATCACACCAACAATCTGATGAAATTTGAGACCCTATGCTGAAGCAATGAAAATCACTCTAAAAATCACCAATGAAGTACAAATCTCAGTCTCTGAATGAAACTGACTGATGATTGCTCAGGGAATGGTCTTTCACATCCAAAAGCAATGTTCCTTGCAAAGGTTTTCATCCTCACAAAGCCATGAAAACTCTACCGTCAAGCTTCAAGTTTTTGCTAGAGAGAAAATATGAAATAACCAAAATCCCCTGAAAATGAGCTCCACTTCTTCTTATATCTCCAAATCACGCGCCCTAATTAGGATTGAGGTGACTTTTTAATATTTTAATATTACTTTTCCAAGTTGACCCCCTTTAAGAAAATCCCTAAGTCATTTGTCATTTAAATAAAATATTTCACTTGACTTAGGAAAATAAGCTACTTTATTATTTAATATAACGCCATAAGTTAAATATTTAATATAACTTAGGAAATCATTAAATATTAAATAATCATCCTCCAAAAAGAGATATTTGGCCAATTGAGCGAAAATAGACCTCCAAACATAGCTCATTACAAACCCATAACAAAATGATCACCATAACCCATACTTACTAAAAATAGTAAGTTACTAAAAATAGAAAGTGATGGTCAACAACTCCAAATCACCCCTAGAAAAAGGTAGAAGAAAGTTGGTGAAGCATAGTTTTCAAGGAACCAAACTCCAATAGGGTTCCTAATCACCTCCACTAGCCTACGGGAACCCAGTAGTAGGCTAATCCACAATAATGTTGTTAACTACTTAGAGAGGGGACATTACAGTCCTTCCTCTCCAAAATTGCTTGTCCTCAAGCAATTGTAACTTTGGATGTTGTAGAATCTATTCACTCTCCCAAGTAGCATCCTCAACCGACAAGTTCCTCCATTTTATCAAAAACTCCCTGATCACTTTCCTCTTGAGGGTACACTCTTTGGTGTCAATGATGGCCTCTGGAACTAAAGCAAGTTTTTATTAATCATCGAGTGTTGGTAGTTCGGAAGAAGAAGCCACATTTCCACCCAATGCCTTCTTAAGGTGCGAGACATGGAAAATATTATGTACCCTACTGTTAGCCGGTAACTCCAACCCATATGCCACTTCTCCAACCTTCTTGGAGATCATGAATTGTCCATAGAAATGTGGCTTAAGCTTCTCATTTCCACTCTTCTTGAGAGTGGACTACCTGTATGGCTGCAATCTCAAATAAACCAAGTCACCGACATTAAAAATATGCTCTACACAATGTTGATCAACGTATATAATTTACTGATTCTATTCCTATTGTATATTATCCTTCAAATATTTTATGATGTCCTGGATATCTTACAACAAATCTCTAGTCCTCGACACTCTATTATCTATTGAGTGGTAATTTTGCCCAATTGCAAAACCACACTCACCTTAAGATTTTGATCACAAAACCCTCTCTTGCAAATAAGTTAAAACAAAATAACTCCAAGGTTCCACTATATAAGCATTACACGTGTATTAGTAATATCAATGAAGGTATATCAAATAAGTTCTAGGAACACCTTAGTGATTACAAGTAACTGTTAACAAGGGGCATGTGTTGGTTTACTTTATCATGCTATATTAATGATTGTTCATAAAACTTAAAGAGAAAAAAATGTGAATTGACCCTAATATGACCACGATGTAAAACCTTAGTTCATTTTATCTTGAAGGATTTTAGATAGCTTTTATCTTCTTTAGATTAAGTAGATTTTAAAAAAGTTTTTATCTTGCATTAAACCCTACTTTATGTATGAAATAGAAGATTAAAATCTATCTCTAAATTGAAAATTTAAATGGTGAAAGGATTCACTTGATGTAGCTTTGAACATAAAGAAATGCCAATAGCCTTTGATATAATAATAAATTATCCCTCTTTGATGAAATTAATTTTCATAAAGAGATAACAATTTATTACTTTAAAATAATGGCCTCAAAATGTCATTATTAATTATCCCCCTTTAATGAAATCAGAATTTTCATAAAGAAAAGGTAATTTATTGCTCCCAAAATAGTAGCTTATGAAATGCCATAAAATTTAACCCCATTTTAATGAAATTGCAATTTTCATAAAGGGGCATTCATTTATGCCTACAAATAAAAATGTAAAGCTAAAAAAAAATCTAATTTTCCTTCAAAATGTGAAAAATGTAAAATTCTGAAGTTATAAAACCTCAAAAAAGAAAAAAAAATAGTTTAGATAGAAGGAGGAAGGGCACGATGTTGAGAGGACGCGGAGCTCGAGGGCGAGGAAGGGCGTCGGTCTTTGCCGGTAGAGGATCGTGAGGGGATGATGGTGCAGGCAATTTTTTCCTTGATCGGGAGGGCGACGTGAGTTTGCTTCAGCTTCAGCATGAAGGGAAGTCTAAGGAGATGGGCAGTGTGCTTCGAAGGTTATCGCGTGACCATTCCTCTGAAGACCTCACGTGGATGGAGAAAGATAACACGGTGGTTACGAGGTTCGAAAACCCTCTTTTTTCAGATAGTTCCTTCGACAAGAAGAATGCAGATGCAGTTACGGGTCAATTTTATGCTTCGAAGAAGAAGATTTCACCTGTCGTTAAGGACAATGGAGAGTTGAATAACAAATTGCCGTTGTTGCAATGGGGAGACTCCACAATGAATGAGGATTTGCAGGAAGTGCAAACCGCGATTGCCATAACTGATGCAACTCCTAGAGCCGGGAACACTTCACCAAGGAAGATGAATAAGGCACGAAGTCTGGATACGAAGTCACCTGCGGAAGAGCATGATCAATTGCCTTCATCGACCAAGCCGAATTTGATTAAGACATCCCCAACAAAACCCTCGATTAATAATGAATCGATTGAGGTTTTGCATGGAGCTGTTGAGTCTAAAACCTTTATGGCCGCCTTAAAGAAGGACACGGGAGGCGATTTATTGATGAAGGGTATGGATTTCATAGTTTATAACTTGGGTGGGGATAATATTTCATTTGATGGAGACCCGAACGAAGACCTGGCTTTAAAAATGGATCGCATGGATTCACTTTTGGTTGATGCGGAGGATGAGTTCACATTTTGTGCTACGGATTTTGAAGAATACAGGAACACAAGAAGGGAATTGGAAGCTAAAGGGATTATTTTATTTTTCTTGCGTAAGGTTCCATCGGAGGCAGACTTCCATAATTGGATCCGGTTGAACTGGGAGTCCAAGGGGTTGCATGTCAAGTCATTTTGGGGCTTGGGAGGGAGATATGTGTCGGTTTTGTTTGAACGAACAGATGTCGCGTGACATGTGTTGCAATTTGGGACTTGGAACATTGCTGGCTCCATGGCCTTTGTGCAAACTTGGCATCCTAATTTTGATCCCAGGGATGGTTCTCAGGCTCATTACCCCCTGTGGATCGAATTTGTTGCCATGAAGTTGGAACTCAGGTGCATGTTACGCTCTATGGCACAATGCTTTGGGAAAGTTTTGCTGGATCTGATAGGGAATAAATCTCTCATATTTAGTCCACGGGTGTGTGTGGAGGTGGATTTGAGCAGGAAACTCCCTCAACATATTACGATTATCACACTCGAAGGTTCGGTGCAACAAGAGGTAAGGTATCTAAATCTCCCTAATGCTTGTTTCGGTTGTCAATATTTAGATCATATGGTAAGGGATTGCCCTTTTAGAAAAGTTTAGAAAGCTAAGGAGATCGGAAAAGACAATAAGAAATAAGAGGAAGAGAAAGTTTTAGAGCAAGAGGATAAAGAGGAAATGGAGGTTGATGAAGGATCTCAAGCACGAGATAAACCCGCCAACTCTTCCATTATGCAGCAGGAATGGAAAGTGGTTCAGAAGAGAAGGGATGTTCGTGGCTCCCCTTCTAAGCCTAGTAAAACCCAAAAAGGTTCAGTTTCAGGGGATGGTGTAAATCCCACTCAGAAAAGTAGCTCGTCACCGTCTGAGATTGAAGATGAAGGTAAGAAGGTTGTTGTTGTTGATCAGGGAGGCTCTTCGCAGGTTTCTCCTTTGCGGGGAAGGAATGGAGGTATTGGTATTGATGGGAATCAGTTTTAGGTTCTTGGTTCCTTAAGTTCTTAATGAAGTTCAACATTACATCTTGGAATGTGAGAGGGATGACTATCCCCACTCGTAAAAGGATGGTCAGTAGTTTTTTGAAATCTGTTTTTGTTGATGTTGTATGTCTTCAGGAAATTAAAGTTGATGGTTTTGAGTTGCACAGTTGCTTGAATAGTTCTTGGAAGGGCACTTGGTGGAGCTCATCTCACCGTCAGGGGTCTGGAGGAGTTGTTCTTGCAGTTAGACAGTGGCTTGCTTCACTTCTGCTTAACAGGGGTGAAGATCCGGAAGGTCGTATTGTTTGGGCTACTTTTGATGTAGTTGGGCAGGTGATTGGAGTGTGTTATGTTTATGGGCCTAATATTGCTTGTGATAGGGTCCGCTTGTGGGATTGGATGCAATGTAATATTCTAGAGGCGTGTTGGTTCCTTGGTGGGGATTTCAACATGGTGGAATGGGACGGAGATAGAGAAGGTGGTTTGGGTTGTTGTCTTGCTAGAGCTAAAAAAGAGTCTTGGGCCAAAATGAAAGCGACTCTACAAGTTTTTGATGTTAATTTCAAATAGAAACATTATGACTCTGGTGGGTGGTTTACTTGGTCTAACAGGAGGGTTGGCATGGATAGGGTGTTTGCGAGGATTGACAGGTTCTATGCTGATCCTATTTTCACTTGTGAAGGTAGAGGGAAGAGATCTGTGGATGTGGATCTTGGAGTCATGGGTTCTGATCATGCACCCATCCATACTTGTGTGCATATTGGGGCCATGCTTGTAGAGAAAAGGATTTGTTCTATATATTGAATGTCTCACACTTGGATTTCATTGACTGTAGGGAGTTGATCAGGTGTGTTTGGAATTTGGAGCCGAGACCTTCTGGGCAGGGGTGGATTGCTTGGTGGGATGCTGTTGTTCGAAGGGTGGTCAAGTTTTTAAGAGGATGGGGAAGATTGTTGGCTAAAGGGCGGCGAAGGAAAATGAAGTCTCTTCGGCAGAATTTGGAAGCTGATAGAAAGAAGCTTGAGATTGACCCCTTCAACTCTTCTCTTCAGGAGAAGGTTGCTCTCCAGGAAGGAGAAATCAGAAAATTAGAAGATTACATTGGCAAGGGGGCTCAGATTAGGAGCAGGCTTCACTGGCTGAAAGAAGGGGATGCGCCTACGCAATTTTTCTTTAACTACATTCGTAGGAAAAATGCTACGGAAAAGATTCTAACTCTGCAAAAGGAGGATTCCACTCATACTGAGGATGAGACTGAAATAAGGAATTTGTTTGAAAATCATTTTAAGCAGATTTTTGTTGTCTATGAGAACTCTCTACCGGTCCAGCAGGCTAGAGATCTGTTCAAAGAATGTGTGCCCAAAAAGATCGTCAGTTTTGAAAATGATAGGATGGCAGCTGATTTTTCTAAGGAAGATCTCTTTTATGCTTTATCGAGGATGAAGAATGGTAAGTCTCCCGGGCCTGATGGTCTCCCAGCTGAATTTTATAAGTATATGTGGGACTGTATTGGAGATGATTATGTAAGAATGGTTCAGGAAGTGTTTTATGGAGCTGGATTTTCTCCTTGGATGAATCAAGGGGTGATCAAGTTAATTCCTAAAGGGAGTAATAAAGACAAAATTGGTGGTTGGAGGTCGATTACCCTTTTAAATGTCTCTTACAAAATGGTGGCTAAAGCTTTAGCCCTTCGATTGTGAGACATTGCTGCTAGAATTGTTCGAGAGGAATAGATTGGGTTTGTTAAAGGCAGATTCATTCTAGATATGGTGCTTTCAGTTTGGGAAGCTATGGAATGGGCAGAGGAGTCGGATCAACAGGCTTTGTTCTTAAAAATTGATTTTGATAAAGCTTATGATAGAGTGGATTGGACCTTTATTTTTAATATGTTGCAATGGCTTGGATTTAATAGGACAACAATTCATAAAATACAAATGCTTTTCTCTTCAGCCTTGGCTAGAGTGGTGGTTAATGGCAAACTGTCAGAAGACATTCAGTTGTTCAGATCTATCATATAGGGCTGCCCATTGGCTCCTCTTCTTTTTGTTCTTTTCATCGATGCTTTGGGTTATATGCTGGAACAAAGGAGGTTGGCCGGTCAAGTTAGAGGAATTGCTATTCCTGGTGGTCATCTTATGAACAACCACTTTGCAGATGATTCATTTTTTACTATCCAGTTAGACAAGGACTCGATTGTTGGCCTACAAGGATTATCTCAGTTAGTTTTGTCTTGCTTCTGGTGTTGTGGTTAGTGAGACTAAATCTGACTACTGGTTGGTAGGAGCTGAGTCCTTGCCTGAAGGAATTCATACAGGTTGGCAAAAATTTGGGGATGGAGAGATTGTTAGATATTTGGGCATCCCATTTGGTAGAAGGGTTTCCCTTAAAGCTATGTGGGATTGGTGTATGAGCAGATTTGAGAAGAAAATTCAAATTTGGAAAAGTAAAATGATCTCCTTTGCAGGGAAACTTACTGTGGTAAGTAAGATCCTTCAGACGTGCCACATGTACTATTCCTCCTGTTGGCTTCCAAACCCTACTCAATATAGAAGACTAGAGACCTGTATCAGGAATTTTTTATGGGCAAATATGGATGGTTCCAGGTGGGTTCCCCTAATTGCATGGAAGTATTGTATTGTTCCTAAGAAGGAGGGCGGCCTTGGGTTGCTCAACATCCAGGTTCAAGGTAAGGTTCTTGCTTCTAAGTGGATCATTAGGTGTTTGGAGGGTGATATTGGCTAGCAGAGGTTGTTGCGTCACTAGATTAAGAACTGTGTGAATATTGATGGAGTCAAGGGAAATTTTAGTTTCGAAGATATTGTTGGTCACCCCAGGAAATTTAAAATTAGAGGTTGCATCTTGATTAAAATAATATGGGAGGCTTGGAAAGATGTAGTCGGCTTGGTTAAATGGGACTTTCTGGATGATAGACGGGGTTGGACTCTTTGCTCCAAAGCAATTTGCCTTTGGAAAAAAATGGGACTTATGCAGCTGATATGCCTACCTTGTAGTGCAAGAGACTTGGTAAGAAGGGAATTTTCAAGTGGGCGGATCTTTGGGATGGAAACACTGGTAATTGGACTCCGTGGCAACAACTGGTTGTTAAATTTAAACTAAAGCCCTCCGATAGGTATGCAGTGTAGCAAATGCAAAGTCTTCTTCCTATGGAGCAACTTTACAAGCTTTCCAATGGTCTTGTAGGTCCTATCTGGAAGGATTGGAGGTGGAAATATGGAAAACCAATTTGGTGTTTTAAAGCCTCTAAAATTTATCAGTTAATGGTTCCTGGAATCCCGTTTGGTGACATTCTGAACATCAGATGGGGTTTGATTTGTTCTTGCAAAAAATGGAAGAAGCGTCTCGCTGGGGTTTGGAAGTTTCGGGTTTCTATGCAGTTGAAGGTGTTTGCCTGGTTAGTTATTATGCAGGGTCTTCAAAGTAAGGCTCGTTTAGCCAAATGGATGCTTGCATCGGATGCTTGTTCTAGTTGTGGAAAAAGTGAAACAATTAAGCATATTTTTTGGGAATGTCTGAGAATGAGAAAGGTATGGAGAAAGGCAGTCTGGTTGTATGACAATGTTATTCAGGGACAACTAAGGTGGAAGGCAGTGTTGTTTGGAGACTCAATTGACTATGCGAGCCACAAAAGGATATTTTGGCACATTATCAGACTCTCTATCTTGTTCAGTATTTGGAAAGATAGATGTAGTCTGATTTTTAATAATGAGGAGGTGTCGGTTGTTGTTACTGTTAGCAAAGCTATTGAGCTTGTTTCTAGTCAGCTTAAGGTGTTTAGGTCTGAGATTATTAAGGACTATATTAGAATTGATAAAAGTGTTAGATCAGATTGTTTGTTGCTCATTCACAAACTATTGTAATGTTGCTATGATGATGTATTCTTTGATTATTCTTTAATATGAAGTATTTTTTTTTTAAATAAAAAATAAAAAATAAAACCTAAAAAAACAGATATTTTCAACAATTTTTATAAAATCGAAATGGATTCAGAATGAGTTTGAATTTATTTCAGATGAAGTATTGTAACTCATTCTTCACACCCATGTAATTATTTTTGTCATTTTAATTTTTTTCGATTTTTATTTTAATCCTCAAAGTTTTAAAAAAAGTATGCAAACAAAAAGGGTTAGAAAAATAAAGTAAAAATTGGAAATGGAAGTGCAAACACAATACGAAATCATGCTCCCCTACCCTACAGAACCGAATACGTGAGAAATATCTACATGCAACCTAGTTTATCAAAACCTACATTTACACAACTCGGAATAAGCTAGGTGCGAGCTTCTAAGGATAGAAAAATAAATTTTCTGTTTCGAGGTATTCAACAATGCAACCATGAAATGCATTAAACATTGCTTATAAACCTAAAAACAGAAAAGGAGAAAAATAAGCATTAAATCCAGACATGCAGAAATAATCTCCTTCTTTCTTGCTAACAAGGTGCAAGTTTCTAGATTCATTTGCATTAAATTTATAAAAAGAGCATATTTATTTACATCCAATTTTGACAACATCTGGCCTTCCAAAAGAGCCTACCCATCATTCTATATTTTTATGGTTGTTTTAAAGTTTTCAAAACAAAACTCTTCGTTTTCTTTTTCCAATGCTTCTGTTTCTGTCTCTATTTGGTTCATTTTATTTCTTTTTTTTTCGATGTTTCATTGTTACGGCAATAAACGTAATGAAAGCCTTCATAACCATTACCCTCTTTGTAATTTCTTCCACTCTTGGTGGCTCCTTCATTTATTACCTTGTAATTCCTCCCGAGGTGGATAGGAATAAAAAATTTGCTCCGGTCATCCTGTATATTCGTGGGATACACGTCTGCGTGGATCCATACTTTAGTTTATAATCTTCGGGTGCCCATTCTACCTTTGAAATTCGTGGCCCCCATGGATAGAAATATTAGAACATATTTTATAAACGTATGTTTTATAATAATAATAATGAGAAAAAATGGTTGTCTAATACAGTAACCATTTCATCTTTATAACATCCCATGATGTGCTTTGCCATGCATAATAATTCACCCATCATCATTTATCTAAGTGTTTCCAGTATCCAACGTCGAAGTCTATCTTCCACTTCACAAGTTGATTTCTCTAACTATTCCTTCCATCTAGTACTGTGTGTTGACATCTGTGTGAAACGAAGAGCATCTCCTTCATTGATAATGAATACTTGGACGTCCATCATGATAATATACCTTGAGGTTTGGATGTGAGAAATAACATTAGAAATTTTTCTTCTAGCTCTTCGACTCATCACTGCTCATGTCTGATACGTAGGTCAAGTGGACCCCATCCACAATATGTTTGCTCGAAGACACCGCTAGACTAAACCAAAAAATTTCACATCATTATTTCAACCACAGAACTCACTCATGTTGCACCTGGGTCCACGTTGCTCACCCGCGTTAGATTTTACTATTGTTTCTTCATCGTGGTGTGAACTACCAATGTAAATATCCACAATGATCTCTCCTCCAATGCTCTACTACCACGCTCTAGATCCATACTGCCACCGAGAAACACCGCTAGGGCTATCACCGTCAGAAGGTCTGCCACATCGTGGTTATTATACCTATATTTCTCCAGCCACATCAACCTCCAATGTCATTGCTAAGCCCCCAACGCTTTCTGATGTGAGCCTCATTTATCTCTCTTCATTTACTGCTTCATAAACCTACCAGTAGACTTCCATGATGGCATATGTTCTTGTTGGTCCATGTCTTTTTTATCCTAGACTACATCACTGGAGCTATCAGACTGTATTAAAACTTTCTGCTTGGCTACTATTTTTTAAGATTAATCTTGATGATATGTCGATGAATCCTTCATCGTAGCCGATATAGTATTTTACCCACTGCATCCTATTCATTGTCTGAATTCATTTGCGATACCGATGAACGTCCAACAGTGCTTGAAGGACCCATAATCTATTTTTGTCATGGGTTTCACAACACCATGATGTGTTTGCTTCAAACCTACCCATGGCCTGGTCTTGGACTCTTCCTACGTTTGGTGGTCCTGATCATCTTGTAATCCTTGTACCATTTGTTTGTGAGAGAGAGTTGCGCTCCTCCTCATCGATCGATATTGTTATCTCGACCCCTCTCTTTGGATGCTCTTCACTGTGTGATACCCATTTTTGAATCACCTCTCCCATGTGCTACGCTCCAACATCATCGTCACACTGGTAACAGGAGTAACACAATCCGCTGTCGCATCGTGGAATTAATACCCGCTCTAAACTACTATCTCATTCTATCAAGTATCTAGAATGCTACGCTCGTGCTGAATCCATCCACTCTACAACTTGCTTTGAAATCCAGTCATGGTCATCATCATTGCATCTTTGTTGTCGAGTATAGTGTCTTCTCTACGAGCTATTGTTTTCATTATCTAACTGCTTCGTCGTCATCAACTTTATCAATTCACTCGAATGGTGTGCTCCATGTGCCATGTTATCCATGATCCCGTTGGATGAGTGTACCACTCCCAAGCATGTCTAATGTCCTTCAATGACACCGTCTGCATCCGAATTGGTCAAGTGTCGCTATTCCTCGTCCAGGTGTCACTTGTCCATCTTGGAAAGCGGTGGGCCCTAACATGTCTTGTTGGGTCCTTGTGGGTAGGTGAGCCTATGTATACAAACCATGTTGTCCCACCTTATCCATGTTGTCGAAGGCCTCGAAAATCCTACAAACAGTTTAGTTTAACTCCTGCACACATGTGTTGAAGAGAAACAATTGTAAGCATAAAGCGAGTATAATATTAGATACAAATATATTATGAGAATATAAAATTATACCATGAGAGTATAAAGCTAGCTATAATATCAAACAACCCACGTGATTTATTTCTATTCGACTTTAATTAAACTTTCCTTACCTTATATATATATATATATATATATATATATATAAATAATAGATACATTGTTAATTTATTTACTTTTTATTTTAAGATTTTATTTATTTACTTTGGTAAATACAAATGAAAGAAAACATAAAAAATTAACAATAATATCGCTAACAACAAACTGAAAATAAAAATCATCGGCAACAAATTGACGATAAAAATCATTACCAACAAATTGACGATAAAAATCATTGACAACAAATTGACGATAAAAATCATCGACAACAAATTGACGATAAAAATCATCAAAAATTGCTAATAAAAAATTAACAAACAACTACAACCTAAAACCAAGCAACCTACTAGACACTCAAAATGAAACAAAAATGCCCAAACACAAAAAATGAAAGGTGGGTCCCCAATTTTGGGGCGAGTTGTGCGACAGTCACAACAAATGGCGACTCTACTAGGAAATGCTCCTAAGAATTTTGGGTGAAGAACCCAATCTGAAACGAGAACACACAAGATCAACGAAACACAAATTATTTAGTAATGTCCCAAGAAGGTGGGGGTAAACAACTTCAAATAAAAATAATTAATCCATTTGCCTTTGCTCAGTGTGTGAAAAAGTGATTCATTCTTACATATCTGAAAATCCTCCATATTCCATCATCCCTTTTTTCATTAGGCTATGAAATACAACTCATAAAACGAAAAAGTTTATAGAAAAAACCCCATTGCCAGTCAAACATCTATAGCCTCGGTAGGGTTTATCTAACTCACCCTTGTATTCACTCAATGCTTTGCAAAGCCTTTATTTTTACCCGAGTTGTGTCTAGACAAAGCCCTACTGCCAGTCAGGCATCCATAGCCCCGGTAGAGTTTATCTAGACCTTGTGACTGATTTGATCAAGCTTTTCAATGCTCGGATTTCTCATTTTTTTCAAAAGAAAAGCTTTGCAAAGATTTATGCATCACTAGGGTTAGAAATCCTACAAGTGGAGTATGTTGGATTTTCGCCTAAGGTTACAAATCAAGATAACTTCATCCTTCATAATTTCTAGAAATACCCTTTAATGTATGTGAGTTATATGTGGAGCTTCACCAAAATATTTTATTGTTCCACTCTCCAACATCTTAGTCCCAAAATTTTAGCATGATCACCAACTAATTCATCCCCCTTTTCTCAGGTTCACATGTTTTCATATGAGATACTCCAACCTACTAAACAAAGAAACACAAAAATAGGCCAGAGACCATAAGTTAGCAACCACGAAACATTACCTCAAAACAAGGGAACAACCCAAAATACAAAACTACAAAAATCATAAACCAAAATCTAACTTAATGAAAACTAACAAGAACGTAAAACAAAACCAACAACAAAACCAATAATTAAGGACAAAGCACGATAATAGAAAACCAAAACCAAAATTATATACAAATGTATAATATGGTGCAGGATGGTACAAAGTTTGAGCTATCATTTCCTTGGATCCCAAACATGATTAGAATATTTCAAAAGACATATAACATGATACGCATGCCAAGTTTTATAGAAATCCAACGAAAACAAGATTATGCTAAACAATATAACAATCTTGAACTTACCTCTTTCACCCCACCAATTTGATTTAGTTCCATTAACAATCCCATAGGTGAGATTCAAATCATTAAATTGATTAGACAATAATTGATCTTCAATTTTATCTTGTCTATTCCTTAAGATGTCAATTTTACAACTCAATTCACGATTTAAAATTAGGCTTTCCTTTTCAAATATGAGATCTTGCAAATAGGAGCCTATTTCTACAAATTTTAAAGCTAATTCATTTTTCATGTTTTTAGGTCAATCAAATTTATGCAACCACTTGCAAGCATCTAGGATATTTATTAAATGAGAATCATCATAAGTTCTTACCCTAGATTCAATAATTAATTGATTTTGAACTTGATCTAACATTTCAAGCACATCAACTTCTTTTTCATTCAACAAAGAAATATCATTAGTGGTGTGAGTAGAAATCAACTCTATCTCTTCATTCACCTCTAATAGCATCTCATCATAGGCAATGTTCGAATCCAATAAATGGTTAAACCAATTTTCATCAGAAGCTTGGATTCTTGGAAACAAAAGGTTAGATTCTACCTTTTGTATATTTTCATTTCACTTACCAAAACTTGGTGAGTCATTGTGATTCCCTCTTTTAACTCATGGTATTTATTGTTTTTATCCTCTTGTAGTCTTTCATCTTCATTGATTACCTATTCATCAAACATACCAAAGTTAGGCACCCAATCAAATCTATGACCATCCTTTTGTTGCAAATGTGAAGGATACTTTTAAGTAGCCTTACAAAAATCCAGTTTTTGAGGCTCAGTGTGAACATGTTTCAAATTATCGACAAAAATTTTGATTGTCGGCATGATTTTTCTTGTAACCTTCCCTATATTCCCTCATCTCCCTATTCTTCCACCTCCTCCCATTTCTCTGCTCCATTTTTCCCCTTTTCTCTCCAATATTCTCTCCACGTCGCCTCCCTTCTAACCTCCTTCCTCCCACCTTCCTATAAATACCATGTATTATTCAGGCATAAGATATTGAAGGGTGTTTTAATTATTTTTAGGCTCTACAAATTATATTGTCAGCTCTGCAAAATTTGGTAATTAGGTTTAAAATATTTTTATTTATGCCCATCGCATAATCCGCTCGACACTGGTATCAGAGCAACCAAGCGAGGGCATAAAAATTAAGGGTCAAGGAGGTCGGTCAGCAAGAGACGACAGACGGGCACATGGAGTGCAGCAGAGGCACACATGGAGAGGTCACACTCGCACTTCAAGGATGATGGTAGAGCTCAAAACTAGATAGAACCAGACTTTGGGAGTTCAATTTTTTAGAAGAGCACGTGGACCGAGGCAAAAAGTTGACATGTGGCGCTGACTGAGCGCAGACTGACGAGGAGCTGGCAGGATGACGTGGCACGGTGATGTGGCGAGGAGCTGGCAAGGGTTGCAACATGGCAAAACCTGGTTGGCAAAAATTTGGCAAAATTTTATTGGTTGGCAAAGGGCAAAATGGTGGTTGGCGCCCGAAGGCAATCGAACTAACTCTTGCTTGCGGGCGTATAAAAACAATTTCATTACCCCCGTCCTGCTAAATGTGGGATAAAGTTTTTATTTTTTTTAACTTTAGCTAGCGTATTATTTTAAATTTCTTTTGTCATCTCCTTGTTCTCACCCGAGCACCTGGCACGGTTGGTAAAGATGCTTGGCCTGTAGACGAGAAGATCTGGGTTCGAAACCCACCGGTGTCAGTTTGAATTTATTTTTTTTAAGAAGTTGCCGATCGGGGAGGTTTAAATATTTTGCGGGCCACCTTTGTTTCCAAGAGATCTGCGTGGCACAACGGTTTGGACGGTCGTTGTTGAGCGAGTGGTCGAAGGTTCAATTCGCTCTGAAACCAAAGTTTTTTTTATTTAAAAGTTTTATAAGGTTTTTAATTTTTAATTTTTTATTAAAGTATTTTTAATTTAATTTAATAATTTTAAAATTATATGTTTTAATTATTTTTTAAACATTATTGTTTAAAAACAATAATTAAAAGGTATATAAAAATTATTAAATTTTTTTAAAAGACTTTATTAAAAATTTGAAAACCTTTTTTAAACTTTGTGAAATTGGAAAATTGTTTTTTCCCCAGAGATAAATTTTTTGAGCATCGAAAATTGATAATGCTATTCAACTAACCTTTTTACCATGGTGAGTAGATGATCCGGTCAACCGGATGCTATCACGCCCTATGCTCTCTACTGAGGAGAGAATCAGCCGAGTCGTTTGATGAGCAGGTCCGACGAAACGGAATACATACTGTATTTAGTCAATTGCAAAATTTTGTGATAGCCCACCAGAGGAAGCCAGATTCAAGATACGAGGTTGACTCAGAGGATAACATTTTTGGACAATGAGTGGAAGAGTCCGATACAATTAAAATCGCACCTGAATATCAAGCCAGTGATAGCTACTCCCCAACTGAGCCAGAGGAACAATCTAGTGAGAGCTATACCCCACGTTCTCCTGAACCAGAGCCTGAGCCTGAGGTAGAGCAAGAGTCGATGGAGCCTAAGCCAGCAGAGCCCAAGCCAGCAACAGTTCCTAAAATCATCGTCATCAGTGACAACAAGGATTCCATTGCAGACAACTTTGGACCTCCAGCATTGGGCAATCCACAACAAGAGAAGTGTGAAATCAGTGAGAGAATTAAGAAATATAGATTTGATTTGAATCTGTAATTGCTTTGTACTTCCTGTTTTCAGTTAAAAGTTTGTTTTCAAGCAATAGAAAATGGCCTCAAATACTGTTAGCGTATAACCATAGTGTTATTACATTATTAGGGCATATCTCTATTGTTGCAACGCATACCCAAAGTAAGCTAGTTAGCTCCGGTAGTTACAGGCTAATCTAAGATTTCATTATGTATTTAATCACTTCTTGAATAATACATTACTATCGTTTTCTCTTTTATGGTACCAGAGCTTTGTTATTGAGGCTCATTTTTTTTTTATCTAGACACGCATCTCGAGGCACGGTTGGACCTGCATCACGATGTTACAGACTTGACACGACCTATGGACGAGAAATACTTGGACTATAGACGTGACACAATCGACACTAAAGCCGAGAACCGACCCTGAAACACTAACGTGGACAAGGCCCGAAGGCCGACTTGGATGCAACTGACGCGAACAAGACCCGAAGGCCGACTCGGACGTAACTGATGAAAAAAACTCTGCCAATGTGGAAGCCAGCGTAGCCCCTCGCGTGAGAGGCCCCTTTGTCCTCTCGGGTAAAGTCTCCCCGAGAGGAGACAAGAGCTTATAGTAGCTCTTTTATTTTTAAACCCTCGAAGCACTTTCCTTCCCACACATGTGGGATAATATATTTGATCTGCCAGACGTAACAGCTAGAGCCGCTCCTCCATCGCTTTGCCTAAAAGCTCCGCTCGGGAAACGCCACAAGTCGTCCCACCGCTTTGGAAGCGCCGCTAGGGCGGGTCCATTCCCCGATTTCCCGACGGGAAGAGAACAAGTAAGGCTTGGCTCCCCTTCCATCCTGGTAGGTGAACTATTCGGGTCGATGTTTTGGCCTATTGCTACGGCCATAAGGTCGAGGGTTCGCGACCCTCCAACCCTCCACGAGGTAAAAAAAAAAAAAAATTATATTTTATTTTTTTTCTAAAGTTAACAATATTTTTTTGATTAAAATGATTTCCTAATTATTTTTTTTATTAAATGTCATTTTATTTAATTTTTTTAAAGTACTTTTACTTTTTTAAAAGAATTATAAATGATGTTTAATTTTATTAAATAATTAAGTTTTTTTCATTTTTGTTTTCAAAACTATACTCCAACCTTGGATGAAAATTAAAATAAAACCTCTTATGGATGAACTTCTTTACATTTCAAACACAATTTGCAAATTGAAGACTTTTGGGGGGCATTTACATTCTGCTAAGTTCATTGCAAAATTGTGGACATTGAATGTAAAAGGGGGATGTTGAGTATTGCAATTTTTGGCAATATTGTAAAGGTGCATTTTCGACAGCGCCCGACACCTAGTGGTTTATTTTTTGTGGGCACTTTTATGTTGTATGTTGCATTTTTTCTTACTTTGCACTACATCATTAAAAGTTAAAATCAAATTCACTCCCTAAGTCCCCGAAATAATTAAAACCCATCCGTGCAATTTATTGCACTACAGTGTTCGGTATTTGTGATACCTCTGGCCAGCACTTATAGGTAAAGCTATCGTGATTGCGCTACTGTATCCGCCGCCTAATATAGCTGCCAAAACGACGTCTGAGCTTGTTCTCTATAAATCATCGGGGAGAGATAAGTTTGCCATCTTTTGCATTTTTTTACTCCATCCATTACCCTAATCGTTCTTGTGTTTAGGCGTAAATCTTGACGAAAGTTCTGAAATCCGAAGTGTTTAGGGGAAGTTACGCCCCACGCATGAGGATTGAAGACTTTCTATGGTAGGTGCCATCAACGAGACTATTCCCTTTCAGTACTGCTTAAGTACCACGTATCGTATGATCTCTAAAAATTACCTATAGTTTCCCTCACGTAAGGGCGGGTGATTTTTTTTTGATCTTTCTAAATACCTATAGTCTCCCTCACGTAAGGGCGGGTATTTTGTATGGTATAACGGCCTAGCAAAAGGTATATCGAAAGGGGGACCAATTGGTGTTATAAGGAACCTTCACAATGTCTACAAAATTAATGACTGATTCTCATCAGTTGTTGAAAGGTCCTAACTACACACCATGGAAAAACAAGATGAAGGCAATCCTAGCAATGGATGACTTATGGGATGTTGTATCCGGAGCAACAACAAGACCTTCATCTAGTCGCTGGCGCTACAACTCCATCTCGCTGATCGTAAAGACTTTGACAAGAAAGACAAACAAAGCCAAAGTGCTCATCTTGCTTGTTGTGTCTGATGAAGTTCAACCCCATATTGCTGATTGTGAACATAGTAAAGAGGCATGGGATGCCCTTAACACTATATATGAGGGAAAGAATGATTCCACTATTCTATTCCTTCAATCTCAATTACACAGTCTAAGCATGAAGTAGGGGGAGACAGTTGAACTCTTTCTTTGCAGAGTGTCTGAATTGAAAGCAAAGTTGAATTCTTTGGGAGAACCAGTTGATGACAAGCTCCTTACCTCAATTGTATTGAGAGCTTTACCTGATTCTTATAGGGTGTTGATCACTTCCCTTTAGGTGTCACAACGAAAAGTTACCTTTGTAGAGTTGGTCAATATGCTTCAAGAAGAGGAGGCACGCCAACTACAACGAGATGATTCTTCTAACACTGCCCTCTACACCAACAGAAAGGGGCCAAACAAGAAGAAGGGTAATTTTTAGAAAGGAGGTGGTTCTCAAAAGGATTCAAAAGGGAAACAACCTCAACAACCAAAAATATATTGCAAGATCTATGACAAAGAGGGTCATGATACAAACAGATGTTGGCATAAGAATAAACAACCTAAACAGAAAGGCCAGAACAAACCACACAACAAGAACAAGCAACCCAAGGTGAATGTTGTTGTTGAAGAATCTGACTCGGATTCTGAGTGGGCACACAAGGTGCTCATGACTACCACAACCTCCAAGCAGATGGATCCTGTATGGTATGTCGATTCTGGCGCTAGTAAGCACATGACTCGGCGACAAATCATGGTTTGAGTCCTTTGAGGCCAAAGAGGGCAAACCCGTCACTATTGTCGATGATAAAACCTACAAGGTTCATGGAGAAGGTACTATTTCAGTCACTCTTTCTGATGGCAAGTGTCGATTGAAAAAGTCCTCTATGTTCCAGGATTGGCGAACAATTTGTTGTCAGTCACACAAATTCTGGACAAAGATATGGTTGTGAACTTTAGTGTTGAGGGAGGCAAGAAGTGTTGTTCTATTACCAGGAGGGGTAAGAACATTGCAACCGCTTCATATAAGCATGGCTTATTTGCCTTAGATGCTATCTCTACTCCACATGTCGCCATGACAGTCTCTACAAAGGAGGCAACTTCCCTATGGCACAAGAGATATGGGCATCTTAGTTCTGGTTACTTACTTGAGCTAAGTAAGTATGAGATGGTAAAGGGTCTTCCTTCCCTTTCTACCACATTGCCGATGTGCTCTGACTACTTGGCAGGAAAGCAGCATAGAGTACCTTTTGAGAAAAGCTCTACAAGAGCAAAGAAACCTCTGGAGTTGATTCACACCGATCTGTGCGGTCCTTTCACACCCATCAGTTGTGGGGGGAAGAGGTATTTTCAGTTATTTGTAGATGATTACTCATGAAAAATGTGGGTGTTCTTTCTTACTCTAAAATCTGAGGCATTTGGTTTCTTTCAGCAATTCAAGAAATCTGTTGAGAAGGAGTCAAGGGCTTCTATAAAGACTCTCCGCTCAGATCGAGGGGGGAGTTTACCTCTAAAGAATTTTTTGCATTCTTGGCTGCACATGGGATCACGAGACAGTTAACTACTGCTTATACTCCTCAACAAAATGGAGTTGCTGAAAGGAGGAACCGTTCCATCATGGAAATGGTTCGTTGCATGCTCACAGGAGCTAGTCTTGGGCAACAATATTGGGCAGAAGCTGTCACCACAACAATATATCTGTTGAATAGGGCACCCACAAAGGCCCTACAAGGAATGACTCCACAGGAAGCATGGAGTGGTAGGAAACCCTCCATTTCTCATCTACGCATTTTTGGGTGTAAAGCTTTCATGCACATACCAAAAGAGAAAAGGAAGAAGCTAGATGAGAAGACATTGAAGTGTATTCTTCTTGGCTATGATGAGCACTCTAAGGGTTATCGTTTGATTGATCCCTTGACCAAGAAGATTCATGTCAGTAGAGATGTTGTTTTTGATGAGGCTTTCACATCACAAAGCACATCAAATGTATACCTAGATCTTGTGGAATCTAAAGTTGAGAAGTCTCCTTCATCATCAAATATTGGAGGTTCTTCTCCATCTTCTTCAAAATCACAGAATAAGAATCCAAAATGGTATACAAGTACAATCAGAGACTCCAAGCTATCTACTCCACCTGATTTGACTTTGAATAGGCCTCGTACTCGCAACATGGCTCAACAGGAGAGAGCAGCAATAGAGACTACTAGGGTTGATGATCTTTGTCAATATTTTGAGGGACTTTCTATTGATCCAGAGAGACCAATAGAGGATATGGATATAGATGAGGACAGGGTGTTTATGTCTTCAATGAATGAACATGAACCTGTTTCGGTGCAAGATGCCCTTAGTGAGACACAATGGAAGGTTGCTATGGATGCTGAGTATCAGTCTCTGATGAAAAACAAAACTTGGAAGCTTGTCAATCTGCCATACGGAAAGAAGCCCATAGGCTGCAAATGGGTGTACAAAGTCAAGTACAAGGCATATGGGACAATTGATAAGCATAAGGCCCGTCTTGTTGCAAAGGGCTATGCTCAAAAGGAAGGCATTGACTATGAGGAAACTTTTGCACCTACTGCTTGGATGACCACCATTCGAGTTCTTTGTGCTATGGCAGCACAATATGGGTGGAAAGTTCACCAAATGGATGTCAAGAGTGCTTTTCTAAATGGTGATCTCCAAGAGGAAGTCTACATGACTCAACCTGAAGGATTTGAAGTGGAAGGCCAAGAGCAAAAAGTTTGCAAGTTGGTCAAATCCTTGTATGGTTTGAAACAAGCTCCTCGAGCTTGGTATATAAAAATGGATAATCACCTCCTGCAACATGGATTTAAGAGATGTCCGTCAGATGCAAACCTCTATTTCAAGAAAAAAGGTTCTGAGATAGTGTTGCTTGTACTCTATGTTGATGATCTGCTCATTACAGGGAGTTCAGAAACTATGATCTCCGCTGTCAAAAGTGACTTGTGTAAATATTTTGAGATGACAGATCTCGGACTTCTCCATTATTGTCTTGGTCTGGAAGTAAGCCATAAGGAGCACTACATCAAGGTGTCTCAGAAAAAATATGCCAAGACATTGTTAGAAAAATATCGCATGACTGATTGCAAGCCAATGGCAACTTCGATGGAATCAGGGCTTCAGTTATCGTGATATGATGATTCACCTGAGGTAGATGGTACTCTCTATCGACAAGTTGATTGGGAGTCTCATATATCTGACAAACACTAGGCCAGATATCGTGTTTGTTGTTAACTATCTTTCGAGGTTCATGCAGGAACCTAAGACTACTCACTGGAAAGCAACCAAACGTGTTCTTCACTATGTCCGTGGTACTATGGAATATGGCCTAGAATACAAGAGGAATGGTAAATTCTTCTTGCAAGGATACACGGACTCCGACTATGCCGGGTCGTTTGATGATCGCAAGTCAACTTCAGGATATATTTTTCATCTTGGATCCGGTCCTGTCTCATGGCACAACAAGAAGCAACAGTGGTTGCTATCTCATCTACAGAGGCAGAGTATCGCGCCGCACGTGAAGCTGTGTGCGAAGTGATATGGTTGCGTCGCATTTTGACAAGTATGGGTCTTCCATCCAAATCTCCAATTCACTTGTTTTGTGACAACCAGGGTGTTCTGAACCTTGTCAAGAATCCAGTACATCATGAAAGAACCAAGCACATTGACACACAATGTCACTTCATTCGAGACGAAGTTCCAAGGCACCGAATTCAGCTTCAGTACATTCCCACAAATGCTCAAGTTGCAGATATTTTCACTAAGGCACTTGCACGTGTCAAATTTGAATTGTTTCGTAGCTCTCTTTGTATTGCTAAATGATGTAATCAGGGGGATGTTAGTATAGCTAGTAGTTATCCTATTACCCAAATAATGTAATAAGGGGGGATGTTAGCGTATAATCATAGTGTTATTACATTATTAGGGTGTATCTCTATTATTGCAATGCCTACCCAAAGTAAGCTAGTTAGCTCCGGTAGTTACGGGCTAATCTAAGATTTCATTATGTATTTAATCACTTTTTGAATAATACATTACTACCATTTTCTCTTTCAAATACAAGTCTCCCAATTCCTGAGTTTAATGGTAGTGATTATGAATATTGGTCAATAAATATGAAAACTTTGTTGATAGGCAAAGGTCTATGGGATATTGTAGAAGAAGGGTATAAAGAACCCACTGCTACTGAATGGGCAGCTTTGAGTGTTGCTGACAAAAAGGCCAAAAAGGAAGCCCAGAAAAATAATTCTTCTGCCCTATACCATATACAAGCAGCCCTAGATAGGAGTATCTTCCCTAGGATAGCATCCTATGTAACTGCAGAAGATGCTTGGAAAGCTTTAAAGGAAAGTTTTTGGGGTAGTGACCAAATACAACAGGTTAGACTGCAAACACTAAAGAGAGATTTTGAAAATATCAGAATGTAGGAGAATGAGAAAGTAGGAGACTACTATGTGTGAGTTAAAACTGTGGTAGATAAAATGGTTACTCTAGGTGAAGATGTTAAACCCGAGGTTATGGTGAAGAAAGTGTTATGAACACTTCTTCCTAAGTGGAATTTTGTTGCAATCATTATTGAAGTCAAAATATTTGACCACTCTTTCTTTCGAAGCACTAATTGGTTCTCTTCTTTCACACGAAGAGAGATTACATGACTCTCCTTCCACTAGTCATGGAGGAGATGATAAAGCCTTCGCTTCACATAAAGGAAGAGGTAGAGGTCGTGGCAGAGGTCAACACAGAGAAAGACACAGGAACAGTCCACAAGGTGGAACTCCTAACAGAGGAGGATCTTCAAATAGAGGTGGAGGTCAGAATAGAGGTGGAAAGTAGAACAGAGGAAAGCATCTAGGCTGAGGAAAAGAAAGTGACAAGTCAAAGCAATTTTATGACAATTGTGGCAAACCTGGCCACTATGCTCGTGACTGCTGGTCAAAACCCTCACAAGGGAGCAGCAACAACCATTGTAGTCAGTATGGTAATTTTGGAGAAGAGGAAGGGACCACAAATATCTTTCTCTCATATGGCCAGTCATAACAAAACATGAATGACACCTGTATTTTGGACACTGGGTGTTCAAATCATATGAGTGGCAAAGAAGAACTCTTTGCTACCCTGGATCCTTACTACAAATCTAGCATCAATTTGGGGGACGACAAGTCATTGGCGGTTGAAGGCATTGGAGCCATGGAGGTTCCAACAAAAGAGGGTGTTAAACAGGTAAATGATATCTATTTCACACCTCATATCCAACACAATATTTTGAGTGTTGGTCAAATGTTGGAGAAAAACTATAAGTTGTTGTTTGATGAGGGTAAATGTACCATTTTTGGTAAAAGTGATAGTGATAGAATTATTACTCAAGTTCCAATGACAAAGAATAGATTATTCCCTTTAAGGTTTGGCCAGCAATGGGGAGATAAATTAGCAAATATTGCTATTTCAAATCCAAGTGTGTTGTGGCACTTGAGATACGGTCATCTGAATTCATCCAATTTGAAGATGCTAACCTCACAAGCGATGGTGACCGAACTTCCTAAAGTTTAGGACAATAAGGAAGTCTAAGAAGGTTGTACCTTGGGCAAGCACGCTAGGTCCAAATTTCCTCATGGGCAAGCATGGTGGGCTAGTTATCCACTCCAGCTAGTGCATTCAGACATCTGTGGTCCAATGCAGACCAAGAGCATTGGTAACAACTCTTACTTTCTTCTTTTCATTGATGATTTTACAAGAATATGCTGGATATATTTTCTGAAGCATAAGGTTGAAGCATTTGACTACTTCATAGATTTTAAAATAAGAGTTGAAAATGAGAGTGGATATTCTGTTAAGTGTCTTAGATCAGATAGGGGAGGATAATACTCTAATAAATTTTTGAATTTTTGTAAAGAACATGGAATAAAGAAGCAGTTCACTGCTGCCTACACTCCACAACAAAATGGTGTGGCTGAGAGAAATAACTGCACCATTGTGGAGATGGCAAGATCTATGCTTCATACAAAGCATTTGAGTAATATGTATTGGGCAGATGTAGCCAAGACCAGTGTGTATATTTTTAATAGGAGCCCTACTTCAAGTTTAAAAGGGAAAACTCCTTACCAAGCATGGTATGGTAAGAAACCAAATGTGAAACATTTTAGAGTGTTTGGTTCAATGGCTTACTCACACATTCTTTATGAGCAGAGGAAGAAGCTCGATCCTGAGAGTCAAGTATGCATATTTGTAGGGTACTGTGAGACCACAAAAGTTTACAGACTCTACAATCCCAGGACTCGAAAGATTGTGCTTTCCAAGGATGTGATTTTTTATGAAATGGGAGAGTGGGATCATCCCCAAATATTTAGTGATGTTGAATCTCATGATGCAGGTTCTACATAGGTGCAGTAGATAGCACCAAATAAAAGCAAGGATACTCTTCCTCCTCCAAGCCCAAGCATACATTCAACTTCTAGTTCATATTCTTCACCAAGTCCTTATCCACAAAGGTCAGTTAGTTCCTCACTAATGGATATTGATTCTCCATCCAGAGTTAAGAGAACTCTCCAACATCATCCATATTATTAGATGTTGGATAATTGTTTTTCAAGAAGATATACTAGAAGTCAAGCTAGTGAGATGAGTTATGTTTTGTAAAGACTTGAAAATATACATTTGTATGGTGATGATGACTCCCAGCTTGAACCTCAGGGATATGTAGTTAACTATGCCTTATTAACTAGTGCACAACTTGAACCTTCTAGTTATGAGAAGGCATGTACTCAGAAAATTTGGCAAGAAGCCATGAAAGAGGAGATAACCTCTATAAAAAACAATGACACTTGGGAGCTGGTAAAGCTTCCTAAAGGCAAGAAATGTGTTGGATGCAAATGGGTCTTCAAGACCAAGTTAAATGTTGATGGTAGCATTGAAAGGCACAAAGAAAGATTGGTTACAAAAGGATTTACACAGAAGTATGGTATTGACTATAAGGAGGCATTTGCTCCTGTATCCAGACAGGAGACAATCAGAACAGTTCTTGCTTTAGTTGCTCACAAGGGATGGAAAATCCAACACATGGATGTGAAGAGTGCCTTTCTCAATGGGTACTTGACATAGGAAGTGTATGTTGAGAAACCTCAAGGATTTCAAGAGCAAGGCAAGGAGCACCTTGTTTATAGATTGAAAAACGCACTCTATGGCCTCAAGCAGGCACCACAAGCTTGGTACTCATGCATTGATGGGTACTTCAAAGATTTTGGGTTCACCAGAAGCAGAAAGGAACCCACACTTTACTACATGAAGCAAGGCAATGACATCATCATAGTCTGCTTTTATGTGGATGATCTCATTTTCATGGGTAGTAATGAAAAAGTGAATATGGAGTTCAAGCACTCCATGATGAAGCAGTTTGAGATGAAGGATCTCGACTTAATGCACTACTTCCTTGGAATGGAGGTTCATCAGTCAGATTTAGGGATCTTCATCTATCAACATAATTATGCTTGGGACATGATTAAGAAGTTTACTATGGAGTAATGCAAACCAGTTGCAACTCCAATTAGACATGGGATCCAATTAAGCAAATATGATGGAGCACCACAAGTTGACGTGACCACTTTTAGGAGTATGGTTGGGAGTTTGATGTTTCTCGCCAACACCATACCTGATATTCAGTATGTTATTTCTCTTGTCTCTCGATTCAAAGCTAGCCCATCTGAGATGCATTTACAGACAGCTAAGAGAATTCTCATATATGTGAAGGGTACATTGGATTTTGGAATCCAGTACCATAAATGTAACACTATCAAGCTTGTAGGCTTCAATGATAGTGATTGGGGCAACAACATTGATGACAGAAAATCAACTTCAAGGAACTGTTTTAGTTTGGGATCAGGACTAATAACATGGATTTCCAAAAAACAAACTATGGTATCTTTATCTTCTAAAGAAGTTGAGTATATAGCAGTCACCTATGCTAGTACTCAAGCCTTGTGGCTAAGAAAAGTGCTGGAAGAGATAGGAGAGCAGCAAAGTGGTCCGACCAGAATCTACTGTGATAACATCAGTGCCATTCAATTGGCATACAATCCAATCCACCATAGTAGAACAAAACATTTTGATATGAAGTACCACTTCATCCGAGACATGGTGGAGCATGAAATTGTTGAGCTTAAATTTTGTCGCACTTTGGAGAACGTTGTAGATATTTTCACCAAAGCGATGGCTAAAGCTCAATTTATAAATCTGAGAGACTGTGTAGTTAGTTCTCTCAACTTTAAGGGGGAGAATGTTGCAAATGTGAACAAGGATACTTTTAAATAGCATTACAAAAATCCAGTTTTTGAGGCTCAGTGTAAACATGTTTCAAATTGTCGATAAATTTTTTTATTGTCGGCATGATTTTTCTTGTAACCTCCCCTATATTCCATCATCTCCCTATTCTTTCGCTTCCTCCTATTTCTCTGCTCCATGTCACCTCCCTTCTAATCTCCTTCCTCCCACATTCCTATAAATACCATGTATTATTCAGGCATAAGATATTGAAGGGTGTTTTTATTATTTTTAGGCTCTACAAATTATATTGTCGGCTCTGCAAAATTTGGTAATTATATTTAAAATTATTTTATTTATGACCACCGCGTAATCCGCTCGACACCTTTTCAATCCATAAGTCTTGTTTATCTAGGGATGTGTCAAATAACACATCACCATGATCAATCACTTGAGTTGCTTCAAATATATCAACCTCTTTGTCATTTGGTTCCAATTTCTTATTAACCATCCATGATATCTCTTCATTCGAATCCTCAAAACAATCATGCGAATTTGTATTCAAATTTTCAATATCCCAAAATAAAAGAGAAGATTTTACCTCTTCCTCATCCAAAACATATGATTCATAAGAAACCTTTACCATTGCTTCCATTTCTATTTCAAAAATATCTTCAATGAATTCATATTCAACATGATCTAATTTGGGAACCTTCTCTATTCTTGCAAATGCAATATCTTCATGTGAAATATTGATTTTAGCATCCTGCATGTCAATAGAAATCTCATCGATAGGGGTGTGCAAAGTAGATGATTCTTCATATCTTCCTCAACCATTGTAAAAATTGTCATCTAATTCCGTGGGATGAAAATTTATTGTATCTTTATCATGATATTTTGATTCATCTATCAATTATTTTTCTTCTTTGTGCATGGTAGTAGAATCATTTTCCAACACTTGATGAGATTCCAACCCTTCTTCCAAAATATTATCAAATTGTATAGGACTTGTAATATCCTCATGCAAGAAAGCAATGGTATTATCCTGCATATCAATTGACACAAAATTTTCATTAGAAGGTTTGGAGTAAGTGTATTCTTACCACTTCTTCCAAGAATCATAGTAATCATCTTCCAAAATAAAGTGCTGATGCTCAACTACTTCTTCAACGTCTTCATATTCCAAAATCAAGTGGTGATGCTCAACTACTTCTTCAACGTCTTCCAATTCATCAACGTGTTTCTCATCAAATTTACCTTCACCTTACTTATATGGTTCAATGATTTCCAAAAGCGGGTTACTCTTTGTATTCAAGTTTGCAAGATCACTATACACATTTGTAATCCATGATTCAATTTTATCACAATTTGGAAGGTGTGGATTTTATTGACCAGCAGTTTCAAGAATCTCATGCAAAGTGTCTTCCAAGAACAAGCGGTGAAATTTTATTATGTCTTCAAATTCATTTATTGATTCTCTTTGAACTTCACTTTCAACCACTTTATTCAATTATATGGTTTAATTATATGGAAGGTTATGTATTATCACATATCTCAAAACATGTTAGATTTAGGACACCTCCATTATCTGAATACTCATGCATTTATAGAAATGAACCCATCTCTACACAATCCTCATTTGTGTATATTGGCTTGGCAACTTGCACCTCCTCTTGGATGATATCTAATGTGGTTATAACATTTGGACATTCGAATTCATCCCCTTGATCATTAACCTTAGGCATCATTGGAGTGGAGGGTGCTATATTAGATGGTTGGTGTAGGTTGGCATCAATAACTCCAGAAGAACAATCTCTCATGGGAACATGTTGTGCCTCCACTTGCCATTGTTCTACCATTATTGCAACCTCATAGATTCTATGCAAATATGGATCATCAAGATTTTACCTTAAAAATGTCACAACTACGAGGGGTATGGCTACCATATATACTTGAATAAATTCCTCTTTTATTATGTTGTAATGTTTCAATACTTCATTGCATAACCCATATAACCTGTTATTGAATTGACTCATGGATTCATTAGGTTCTTTACAGATAGAGGTAAACTAATTTTTTAAACCACTGGGTCAACCTGAATTCCAAAAGGTCAAGAAATGCTGCTTCTAGTTGAGCCCAAGAAGTCTTAACCTCAAAAGGTAATTGGCCATACCAACCCATTTCTATGGCATCCAACATGTAAGAGAATAACCTACAAGCAACATCCTCATGGGCAATTTGCCAGTGAACTAACATGTTCTTGTAGATATACAATCTCTGTATGTATCCAAATATCTCATTTTGACTAAACTATGGTGCAAACTCCAATACAGTTTTAGGAATTTTATGGGGTATTCCAGGTATTTTTAAAATACTGTAATAGTCCCCTAATAGAGATAACATTCCTACTTTTATTTCAACTATTCCTGCTCTTAGTTCATCAAATGCCGTCATTAGTGAAATTCAAAGAATAACTTCAGAACCAATTTTGTTAGTCAAATAAAAATAACTCGCAAAGAAGCATGAAATGATTAACAAACTTTAAATGTTTAACATATGAATCATGTTAGCATCATCCAAGAGATATGCATCAATTAAACCATGACATTAAAGAACATTCTCAAATTTACAAAAAGGTTAGCATCAATGCATCATCAAAATGGAGAATGTTAGAATCAATGAAAGTGATCATATGGAAACAAAACCTTGTTAGTCAAGACCAATGTCTTTGAATAAATATTTCAAGTAACATAAACAATTCAACATCTATGTAGCAATAAAATAAATCAATTCAGGTTCTCTTAGCTCCCAAAGTGTTGGTGTTAAAAGAGGCCAAAGATGCTAATCACATGAACTTGAAATATTTAGCAATTTAGAGCTCTCAAGGTTACACCAAAATCATATTATTCATTGCATGAATAATTCAAAATCATTTAGAACAACAATGAACAATTTAGCATAAATAAAATAACACCAATTCAAGCCCTCCTTCTAGCACCAAAATATTGAGTGGTAATTTTGCCCAATTGCAAAACGACACTCACCTGAGGATTTTGATCACAAATCCCTCTCTTGCAAAGAAGTAAAAATAAAACAACTTCTCCAAGGTTTCGCTATATAAGCATTGCACATGTGTATTAGTAATCTCAATGAAAGTATATCAAATAAGTGCTAGGAACACCTTAGTTATTGCAAGTAACTGTTAACAAGGGGGATGTGTTGGTTTACTTTATCATTCTATATTAATGATTGTTCATAAAACTTAAAGAGAAATAAATGTGAATTGGCCCTCATATGACCACAATGTAAAACCTTAGTTCATTTTATCTTGAAGGATTTTAGATAGCTTTTATCTTCTTTAGATTAAGTAGATTTTAAACAAGTTTTTATCTTGCATTAAACCCTACTTTATGCATGAAATAGAAGATTAAAATCTATCTCTAAATTGAAAATTTAAATGGTGAAAGGATTCACTTGATGTAGCTTTGAACATAAAGAAATGCCAATAGCCTTTGATATAATAAATAAATTATCCCTCTTTGATGAAATTAATTTTCATAAAGAGATAACAATTTATTGCTTTAAAATAATGGCCTCAAAATGTCATTATTAATTATCCCTCTTTAATGAAATCAGAATTTTCATAAAGAAGAAATAATTTAATGCTTTAAAATAATAACCTTTGATGTAATGTATAAATCACCTCTTTTTAATGAAATCATAATTTTCATAAAGAAAAGACAATATATTGCTCCAAAAATGGTAGCTTATGAAATGCCATAAAAATTAACCCCCCTTTAATGAAACTGCAATTTTCATATATATAAATATATAAATATTTATGTTTTGGGATAGCAAATTCCATATTTCAAGTTTTCTTCACAACATCCTGCAAGGTTGGAGGGTCAAAAGCTTTCACCCAACCCCTAAGTGGTTCCATTAGCCCTTCATTAAGAAGTACCACAAGCCTCCTCTCTTTGATGCTCGAAACCATAACCAATGGTATCTAAAATTTTGAAATGTAGATCTTGATAGATCCATATTGTCTCAACTACACCAGCTCTTTGAAATGGAGCTTTCGATCCTTTTTGTCGAATCTCTTTATGAGTTTGTTGGTAAACTCATCATACATCATGATTAAACCATGTGCCAAAGTGAATAGTCCATGGTACCACCACTCGTGAGCAATTCTGTCCAAATGTAAAGTGGTAAACTTAATTGCCTCATCCTCACGCATCAGTATAAGGGCCACATAATTATCCAAATTTTGCACCCAAGCCCTAGCTGTGCTCCTATCACTGCCATCAAAATAAGGTAGGGTAACCTTACCTAGAGCCTGCTAAAAGTCTCTTTGTATAAGAGGTCTCCTCTACTCAACTATATTACCACCGCCCATGTGGTCAGCCCTATTCTGATTCATACATTCATTCATAGATAAGCTGGCACGTAGGTCTGCTAGTAGTATCGAATATTCAACCCACATTCAGTCAAGTTATTTTCCACAGGTGCATTAACTTCTTGTTGTGTTTGTGTCTCATCCCTGTGTGTAAAGGTAGGTTGCAAGGGTCTAAGGACCGATCTTGTAGTTGATGTATTATTTTACTCGTTATGATTATGTGGATTAGATGAACTAGACTCACAATTCTATCTAGGTACAACTTCAGGGGTGAACTGATTAATATTTCCCAATATCTAGGACATCATCTCAAACATACATTCAAAATTTCTTTGCATGGCCTTGTCAGGATATTATGGATCAACATGTCCCTTATCTCTATCTACCATTTCTCCAAATAAATCCCCACCATCATTGGAATCTTCAAAATGTATTCTAAGGATATTAAAAACCGTCTCAACCTCAGCAGCCATTGGAGGTTGCCAAAGTTTTCTCTATTCCCTGTTGGTATACCTCTTTTCTCTTTCACTTATATGCAAGTTTCAAAGGTTTTTTCACAAAATGATAGAAAAAATAGGCTCTGATACCACTATAATAACCCACCCACCCCCATTATGCAAATTTTCTTTGTAAAGTTTATATGGAAAACCAATATGAGAACATAATAAAATATAGAAGCAAGCAACAAACCCAGATACTTAAAACTTCATTAAATCAAAATATTCATGAATTTCCATAATCAAATAATGAATCTCCAACAACATGCATTGATTTTTTTTATCTATTACGAAGAGGAGCACAAGATCAACTACCTAGTTTGTTGATTATAAAGATTAAGTACAGTACTGAAGTTGATACCACAAACAACAACCCAAAATGAAGGAAATATTAGCAACAATAGTCTCCAAAAAACAAAGATGGCATCCAACACTTAAGTTTAATTTGCAAACCAAAAACCATCTCTTAAACCCTAGCGCAACTCCATGAGGGTGATTTGATATTAAATATTTTTGCATGTCCAAACTCTCCAAAGAGGTTGCCCCACCTTGCCAAAGCTTGAGTTAAAAAATCCAAAACCAAATACCAATCGATACAAGAGTTGTGACCCTCAATATGGTACGACCATACCAAAAAATGATGAACAATAAACCCCAAAAATCATCACACCAACAATCTGATGAAATCTGAGACCCTATGCTGAAGCAATGAAAATCACTCTGAAAATCACCAATGAAGTACAAATCTTAGCCTCTGAATGAAACTGACTGATGATTTCTCAAGGAATGGTCTTTCACATCCGAAAGCAATGTTCCTTGCAAGGGTTTTCGTCCTCACAAAGCCATGAAAACTCTGTTGCCAAGCTACAAGTTCTTGCTAGAGAGAAAATATGAAATAACCTAGATCCCCTGAAAATGAGCTCCACTTCTCCTTATATCTCCAAATCCCGCACCCTAATTAGAGTTGAGGTAATTTTTTAATATTTTAATATTATTTTTCCAAGTCGACGTCCTTTAAGAAAATCCCTAAGTCACTTTTCATTTAAATAAAATATTTCACTTGACTTAAGAAAATAAGCTACTTTATTATTTAATATAACACCATAAGTTAAATATTTAATATAACACCATAAGTTAAATATTTAATTTAACTTATGAAATCGTTAAATATTAAATAATCCTCCTCCAAAAAGAGATAACTGGACAACTAAGCGGAAATAGACCTCGAAACATAGCTCACTACAAACCCATAACAAAATGATGACCAGAACCCATACTTACAAAAAATAGTAAGTTACTAAAAATAGAAAGTGATGGTCAACAACTCCAAATCGCCCCTATAAAAAGGTAGAAGAAATCTAGCAAAGCACATAACTTAAGGAACCAAACCCCAATATGGTTCTCAATCACCTCCACTAGCCTACGGGAACCTAGTAGTAGGCTAATCCACAAGAATGTTGTTAACTACTTAGAGAGGGGACATTACAACAAATCCGTCCAAAAAAGCACATAACAGGAGAACCCCTCATAAGAATAGTCGGTTTAAGAAAACAAAATTAAAAATATCGACCAACAAAATCCACAGCAAAAAAACCATCAAGGAGATCTGCATAAGAAATTCCATGAAACCCGCAAAACCCGCTGGAGCCAACCAAAAAGTCCTTAGCCATTGAGAAACTGGACCAAAAATGAAATGTAAGTTTAAAGGAAGAAACCCTATCTTTAAAATCTTTAAGGGCACTAGAAATTTAAGACTTTACCATCCCGCTCTGACAAGCACTGATGCGTAGCAAAACCCTCAACACAAACACCAACCCGTAAAACTACACAATAAAATAGCACACGAAAGCCCCCTCCTATCCCAGATAGGATATATAATCTTGGAGCCCTTCACCAGGAAGTACTCAAAAGCAACAATCGCCTAAACAGTTGATGGCCAAGCCCCTAACCACAAAACATGTATGACTTTCCATCCACCAACAAAGCTAGCAGCTACAACTCCTTCAGCTAACCTAGCCTACCACCCTGTTGCTGGAGTTCCTTCAATCAAACCAACGAACCGTGCCACCCAAAACAAACCCATCAAATTGCAAGGAAGTTTCCAAAAATCAAGGCCCTTCGTGTAAGCCCTAAGAGATGCAAGCCCCTTAAGGTTTTCATGAGGTTATTATAACATTTTGACAATTATATATTATTTCATAAAATTCAACCTAAAATTTTTCCTTAGAAATTAAATAATATAACTAGATAAACTAATACTATTTAATTTAAATTATTTATTAATTTTATATTTATTTTTTAAAATTTTTATATAATTAATTTTAACATTCTAAAACAATAAATAGATAACCTTGGACCTCCTCACACACTCGCCCACGCCGGGTTTGAACCTTGGACCTCACAAAGAAGAGCCAAAACCTGAACCATTGCACTACACCCTGAGGTGATTTTATATAACTTATTAAAATATAATTAAAAAAATCTCAAATTAAATATGCATCAATATTTTTTTATGATTTAAATAATTAAAAATAAAGATAATAAATGTTATTTGGGAAACCCACTTGACAAAAAAATAAATAAACAATTATTTTAAATTTATGTTGCATAGCACAGTGTACACTTAATTTAAAACTATGTTAATTATTTCTACTTGCAAATACTTTTCATCAACATTGAATATAATCTATTAATCTAAATTATAATATAACATGTGAGTTATCCTCTTTTCTGTGTTTATTTATTTAATAATAATAAATACTTTATTAAATATTGTTTATAGATTTTTTAAAAAATTGATTACAACAAGTAGTCACTATCAAGTTATTACAGAATTTTAACTAACCACATAATGTGCCTTCTAGGAGATCTCCATCTTCAAAAATCAAGTTTTAAATTACTTGAGTCCATGTTATTTAATTGTAAATATTCTTAGATATTAATTTATTATTTTAAATTACATTATGTAATCAAATGTGAAATATTAGTAAGACAAATAAATTTTCAAACTTTTGTGTATAAGTCTTCTTTTTTATTTTTACATGATTTCAAGTAAGTTTGTTTGTTAAACCTGAAGCCCAAACTTCTAAGAACTAATCACTTCTGATTTCATCTTTTGGTTACATCATTAAAAAGAGATCTATATTGAAGCCAAATATTTTAAACAATATGTTTGCATTGATTGTTTAAATTAACCAAATATTAGATTTATTCACCAACATACCCAATCCTGTAATAGCCATGCCACTAACCCTTACCTACTCTCTACTTGTCTTAATCAGAACGTTCACCATTGTTACATAAATGAATTACAAAAACAAGTTTAATTTTTATAGATGTGAATGTAATAATAATAAATATAATTAAAAAAATCTAAAATTAGTATTAATAATTATAAAGTTTATTTTTAGTATAAAAACTTTATTTTTTATTTTAAAAATTGCATAAAATAAATTTCATTATATAATATAGTCACCATCAAATGGGTATTAATTCAACCAATTATTTTCGGAAGAGACCTATTTTGAATCTATACATGGATAATATCTAAGTTGTAATACCAATATAAAATGATTACATTGTCTATTTAAGACAAACATAATAAAGACATTTTAGGAAGACTTTGGTTTTAAGGATAAAACTTTGAAATCATCTTTAAGAAGTTCAAGACTCAAATCCAATTTAAGACAAGTATAATAAAAACATATATTGAAAAGACTTTGGTTCTAAGGATAAGACTTTGAAATTATCAATAAGAAGTTAAGATTCAAATCCAATTTAGAACAAACATAATAAAAACATATTTTGTGAAGACTTTGGTTTCAAGGATAAGATTTTGAAATTATGACTAAGAAGTTCAAGATTGGAATCCAATGGATATATACATTATATTTGAATAATGGATGTTTTAAGATTCAAATCCAATGAAGATAAAGTTATACACTTATTTTAGTAATCCAAATTTAATTGGGAAGACTTTAGTTTTAAAGATAAAACTTTTAATTGAAAAAACTTTGATTTTATTGATAAGACTTTGAATTTTTTTTTTAATTAGATTTAAATTTAAATCTATCAAAGATAAAGTTGTACAATAAGTGAATAATGAAAACTTAATTGAAGTCTTGGACAGCTGTGGGCTAATGGATATACACAAAGGGTGAAAAGATAGGAGGTACTAACTACTTTTCCTTCAGTTTGTCCTATGGCTTTTCAAAGAACTATTCTTTTTGTGTACATCTTTATGACAAAAGAGCGACGTACAAATGCAATGGCATAACAGTATGAGGGGACCGGCTCAGAATTGTTTTCTTTCCCCGAGGATGTCGGTACGGATGTTGGTCGATTTTTGAACATAAGACAGATAAGATTGTAAAGGTTACCATTAATTTATGATCTAACGAGGGAAATTTTATCACAGGGTGTTGTTCTTATCGGAACACCTAGTTAGTAATTTCAGTTCAAGTTATAAAAAAATGATTTATACATTGTATTACTTGGAAAAAAAATGTTGACTGAAAACAAAATATGACAACCCAGCCCTTATCCTTTTAACTTAGATGGTTCAAGTCCTGTAGCCATGATCGTCACGGAAGAATCCGGGGACTACGGAAGATGGGTGAAGGACAAGAGTGGGGCCATGGAGTATATATCCATTGAGTATGTACTTTTGTGGTAGTTGGAGTATTGAATATGAGTATATACTTACTAGGTATATACCTGTGGGGGTTAGTTGGAGAGGACTTCAGAGCCTATAAGAAGCAACATTTCTGCTCCCTGCACAGAAAACAAGAAGGAATTGGGTTTTTGTTGAGTTGAGTTTAAGGTGAGAAATAGCAGTAATTTTATTGTATGGCAGCAAGATTGCAGATGCGAGGTTCTTTCACTGGCTTTATCAGAGGGCTTAACAAGATTTGGGGTAACGTGAGAGATCCTACAGAGGCCTATAGCCTCAAGAACGCTCTTATTCCAGGGTCATCATCAGCCAGGTATGGTACAACTTTCTCTTTTCTGGGTGCCCAATTTTGTGTTACGGTAAAACTTCTGTTTTTTAGGGTGCCAAAATTTCCCATTTTCTGTGCTTAATTTTGTTTATCGTAAAATTTCCTTTTTTAAGGTTCCCAATTCTGTTTTTATGGTGAAATTTTCTCTTTTAGGGTGCTAAGTTTCGTTGTACGGTAAATTTTCCTTTTTAGTGTGCCCAATTCTGTTTTACGGTATATATTTCCTTTTTAGGGTGCCGAATTCTGTGTAATGGTCAAAATTTCCTTGTCTGGGGTGCCGAATTCTGTGTTATGGTAAATATTTCCGTTATTGGGGTGCCCAATTCTGTTTTGTTTCTGGATTCTGCAATAAAGGCACTCTTCTGGTCTCTGTGACCAAGTTTACAGTTAGATGCATGTGTGGGCCTCCACACTTCTTGGAGGGCTTATATATAGATTGTGATTTCCAAGAATTTAGATATTTTCTCTGAAATATGAGAGGATGGTGAAGTCATGCCATTCCATCCAGTGTGGACTGGTTTGGGGTTAGGTAGGGTTGGGTCTAATGGAACACATGCTTACGGACAATCTAGTTTTGGCTAAATGGATCCTCAGAAAGCAGCATGTTCTCCAAATTTCAAGCATTGGGTTTTTAGGAGATCGTATGGATTATGAGATTAAAATTCCTTAAGATCATTTATATCCTGAGTAGTGACATGGGCTTTCTTTTGTTTTTGTACAGGAAATGTGTGCACTCATCTCTGTATGAGAAGAACGAAGATGAGGGTATTCAGCTGAATAGGGTTCCTGAGGATGTAATACAGCAGCCTGATTCTCAGAAAAGCTGGGTGCCACATCCCAAAACAGGTGTGTTTGGTCCTGCAGAGGAGCAGAACTGGACAGGCGGTGATCACCAGAATACTCATGAAAAGAGTGGTGAATCAGTCCTGGAGCAGCAGGCCTGGTTCCGTCCCCAGGAAGATGTTGAGAAGCAACCCTACAACTGATGACTGAAATATTGCCTATATATAAATATCCCACAGTCTACCTGTTAAAAAATAAGCAGAAGTCCTAGGGTCTGTTAGGGTCCAAGTCATATAATAGGTTTACCATATTTTGAAGACATCTATGGTATGCAGTAACTGTGAAAGTACTCTGAAGTTTGTGGAGTGTGTTTCTTTGAAATGGATATATTATTAAGAATTATGATGGTTTTTATATCTGAAGGTCCTTCCGTGTGCTTGCATATAGTTTAAACTTTCTTTTCCCAGTGAATATCTTTAGTTGCATTTGATTTTTTTGTGACTTTACTTTAATTGAAGTTTTATAAACATGGTAGGCCTACAGATTTTTTAAGTTTGATAAACATGGTAGCACGAAGGACTCTTTTTGGTAGATAGTCTGATCCATTTGTATCTCGTAGTTGAGCAATGACTTTGTCAAGTGTGTTCTTATTGTTTTTCAATAGTGATGCCTTTCCCAAAGAATTGATAATCTTAGTTAAGAATTCTTTATGTGGTGTTTGGTTATGATCTGCTTGTTTGTAGTTTTACTCGTTACAAATTTGTTCAGAGGATTATTAGCCTTTTTGGATAGTCTACTATGGAGGGTTTGTTTTTGGGTGACACATTATTGTGACATCAGTCTTACCAGTGCAGGTAGGAATTTTGAATCAGAATTCTTTGAAGTTCAGTGAAATTTTATAAGAAATCTCTTTCCTATGTTAGGAATGGGATTTATTCTTTCTTGCCTGCCTATTGAGGAAACATTATTATCATTTGCATCTGACCTGTTATTTCATCTTTATGGGTGGTAGAAGTATTCTATACCAATGATACGGACAATGCTTTACTCCTCATTCAATTGTGAAAACTTATGCTTTGGTGACCTTCACATCCAACTTGTGCATGCACTATACCCCATATTATTGGCCCCTTGCCCAGGCCTCAAATCAAACTGGTCTTTTGATGAAGGACTATAATCTGGACTTTTGATCAAAGATCCTAATCATGAGTACAGGGTTATGAGTTTGATACAACTTGCTAACTGTAATCCGAAATCAAAATGGTAAATGCCATTCACTGATTTGGGCAGTTTGTATCAGGCCAATGAACCTGTTCCAGTTTTATGTCTTCAATAAAACAAGAAAGGCTTCCAAGAACTCCTCTTTCTGCCTCATATTGATTTGGCTCTATAGAATTGGGAGATAAGGTTCTTTCTGCACCCTGGTGCAGTATGCCATGTGTGGCATTGGTTGACATTTGTCCTCAGAATCTAAGCCTTAAAATTTGGACATATATGTATTTTGGATCTCTGTCTCAGAAGGGCATGAATTATGCCTTTGCACTCATACAATGTTTGGATCTATTTACCTGGGTATATTGATTAAAGTTAGTTGAACAGTAGGTGGATCAAACCAGTGGAGAAATACGTTGAAGGCTAGCTGAATCAAGCCAATAGTGGAATTAAACCTATCTCTCAAACTATTTAGAATTTACCCTGTGTACCACTATTATATTCTTGAAAACTTTAATGACAAGTAAGATTTAATAAAGTCAACATTTATACCAAACGCTTCAGATTAGACAAAATTAAAGTTTTTAGTTGAAACTCAAAAAGGCTTACCCTTTTCTAGAATGTTTCTTTTATAAACTCCTTACTTTTTTGGGAATGTTAATAGCGTATAATTACTATAGCATATTAGCTTTTAATATGGGGTGTCACATCTAGGTGTGTCGTTTAACATTTGTAAAATTAATGGATTTTTACTTAAGTAATGGTAATGGAACCTAATCCTTGACGAGAAAGAAACATATACATATATTCTATGACAAACATGACATTTCTTGCTTTAGGTGGATACGCCTTGTAATGTGGGTCAAATGTCTGAAAATCTTTAAAGATCTGATCATATATTAATAGAAAGAGATATGTTGGTTGGTTGTAATTGAGTGCTTCTTAAAATCATTAAGATTAATATTTGATCTTATTTTAATCGAAAGATATAGATATAGGTTGGTTGGTAGATTGGTAGTAATCCATTGTTTGTTAAAATTTTTGGATTAATATCTGATCTTATTTTAATAGAAAGATATAGATATAGGTTGGCTGGTAGTAATCCAGTGTTTGTTAAAATCATTGGATTACTATCTGATCTTATTTTAATCCAAAAATATATCTGATCTTATTTTAATCCAAAAATATAGATATAGGCTGGTTGGTAGTAGCAGAGTGCTTGTTAAAATCTTTGGGATTAATATCTGATCTTATTTTAATAGAAAGATATAGATATAGGTTGGTTGGTAGTAGAGGAGTGTTTGTCAATGATTTGTTTCGATTTGGAGATTTTGTTGACTTTTTATTTACCAATCTGCATCAAATAAAAGGTGCTATTGATTCTGCTATGAAAAAAAAAAATCTGAGTCAATTTTAATGGAATAATGTGTTCATAAACTTTCAAGAACGACCATAAGCTTTCAAGAACCAACATACTTTAAGTCAAGGAATTGCTTGTCTTATAAGTTAAAATGAAATTGCATATTTATTTTTAATTGGTTATATGGGATTTAAACACGTTTTACTTGTATTACATCATTATAAAATATCGCTTAAATATCTTCCCTATATTGTTTGGGAAGATTTGAATTTGAAAAATCTAACCAATAACATATTTTAACATACATAAAACTATAAACTATTTATTAAAAATATTATTTATTTAAAATAAATTTTAATTATACTCAACCATGCAACCCGATTCTTTCCTATATTGTTTGGGAAGATTTGAACTTGAAAAATCTAACCAGTAACATATTTTAACATACATAAAACTATAAATTATTTATTAAAAATATTATTTATTTTAAATAAATTTTAATTATACTCAACCATGCAACTCGATTCTTTTAATGGATTAGAACTTTCAATCTTTTCTCTAAAATTGCAGTCTTTAAAAATGTTAATAGTTTCTTTTAAAAAAAGGTTAGAAAATAGAAAAGTGTTATAAAATTATTTATATATTATTTAATTAGTTATATTGAATTAAAAGGTGGATGATTGTATGGTAGTATTGTAAAAATTAATTTAATAATTATGCGTTTGGTAAGATTTAAACATGTATTTTTTTTTTAAAGTTTAATTTACGACACCATTTGCTAAAATAATTATTTTTAAATAGGTAAAAACAGAAAAACGTTTTTAAATGTTTATTATTAAATTTAAATTATTATTTTTTAACTCTTTTATTTATAGAGTTTTTATTTGTAAAAATAAATAAACATTTTTGGGAAAAAAATTGTTCTTAGTTTATACAAGTTGAAATTGATTAATGTAACTCCTTTTTCTATATATATTTTAAAGGAAAGTCAAAGAAATAAAGTTGTGTCGTATTTTGAGCCTTGCTAAGAAAGTCAGGTTATCAACAATAAAGAGTAAATGTATAATTTGAGTTTTTTTCAATAAATTTTTGACCTTTTTCTCAAATTTTTTTTTTTTTTAATTTAAGTATAATTATAAAAATTTTAAACTTTCAGAGTTAATGGTGATCTGCACTAGATTAATATTTGGGAAAGATGAAAGAGCAACAAATTTAAATACAAAGTTGTTTGTATTGGGTGGAAGCTGATTAAACTTTATTTAGTGGCAATTGTGGTTAGAGATAAACTACAAAATTTTTAGAGAAACTTTTTCATCCTTGGATGAAGCTTGGCAAGTCATTTTGAGCAAAGTCACGAAAACTATGGCAATGTATGCTAAAGAGGAAACTCGAAACTCGGACTGATATAGGGATCATGGAGAAGGAAGACGAAAGGGAAACTCAGGCTGATATAGAGACCATGGAGAAGGAAGATGAAAGGGACACTCACACTGATATAGGGACCATGGAGAAGGAAGGCAAAGTGCAAGAGGGGCAGGACAAAGCTAGTTGGAAAACACCATTGGAAGGCTGGATTGAAATTAATACCGATGGAACTTAAAACAATAATTTTAGTAGAACTGAAATTGTAGTGGATTGAAATTAATAGTGATGGAGCTTCAAATGATAATTCGAGTAGAGCTGGAATTGTAGTGGATTGAAACTAATACTGATGGAGCTTCAAATGATAATTCGAGTTAGGATAGTGTCTTATTGGGAATTGTAGGGCTTGGGTAAGGCCACGAATAATGAATCAAAAACATTGGCTATCAAATATGCTTTTATTTATGCAGTAAGACAAGGTTATAGGAGGATAATCATAGAATTAGATTCTCAAATCTTGGTAGAAGCGTTGGATTGCATATGAAAAACTCTGCTTTGGAGACGTGGAGGTTGAGGATTCTGATCATCCAAATTAAGGAGTTATGGAGGAAATTGGATGATGTGATTCCATTTTATGTAGGTAGAGCTCTGAGCTCATAATACAATGACAAAATTATTGGTCAAGATGGGTACCAAGAAAGAGGTACGGGTTTAGTGGCACAATAGTATGACTATTGGCAGGTTGGTGAGTGAATCTAGTGTTTGGCTAATTTGGATAACCATTGCAAATATATGGTTTAGGAGATTTGGTTCTTAGGATCTTGGGCTTTAGAGTTATGGAAGTTTGTTGGAAAGTTAAAAGGAGAAAACAAGTGCTCTTGTTAATTAAGACTAGAAGGAGTCTCGCTCCAACTTGTAAATAATTTTGTTTTAATATATATTTTAAATATTTTAATGTCTTATTTTCTAATTAAATTTATATAAATAATTGATTTCTTTTTTAACTTTTACAAAAGATTTTATAAGATTTATAAAACTAAACAAGAAAAAAATAAACTACATAAATAATTTTTTTCTAATAAACTTAATTGTAATTTATTTCAATAATACTATTATATTACTTTACAAAGATTGTAGTTATGATAAAAATACATCCTTAAAATACCTTCCACTTTATTAGATGATAAATTTATTAGTATATATAAGTTCAAGTAATCATTGTTGTAATAAATATTTTTGTTGAAAACGCTAATATACACAATAATATGACATCATATATTTTTATCTTCAACTTATATCTATTTTTTTTTGGAGAAAAAAGGGTTGTACTTAGGTGCCCCACCTTTGAAAAATCACAACTCTTTCGGATTCAATTCTCATCACAATTGAGTTACTATATTTAGATGCCTACATCTTTTTCATAAAAAAAAATATAAATTCTTGATTTTCATTTTCTAGAACTTTTTCAATTTTCTTTGTAAATATAAATATACAAGAATTTGACATTCTTATTCTTTACATTTTCCTACAATAGCCTTCACAATACCACAACTCCACCTCCACTCTCTACTCACTGCATTTTAATGCAATAATATTTCCAAAACTTTGCATTATCATAGTCAGCTTTAACATATTTGGATTATCATTTTCCTTCTTGGAGCATAAGTTCAACCACAAGAACTCTAATAAATAGTTTAACAATCTCAAAAAGTTAGAATTCCAATCCATACTCTACCCCATAATCCAATCAACAATTACACAAAAAAGAATAAAAAACATTCATATTTGAATTGAAGACACAATGACAACACCTAACGAAATGTCTAGGTTATCTATCATTGCAAACATTATGGCACTTGCATGCTCTACAACATCTGTAACCATTGGCGGGAGGATAAATTAAAGCCTCAGTTATTGCATTAGCAAGATATTCTAAGACAAAAGAAATCCAAGCAGTCAGGATAGCAAGCCATGAGATTGCTTGCCAATTATCTTGACCACTTCCTCTTCATCTGAACCCTTTTACTCTATTTCTCACTCTCATCTACAAGATCGTATAAATTCCTATGACTCTTCATCTGGATGATGAGGTAAAATGCATATGCCTCCTCCAATGCATTGATCTATAAATAGAGCCCTTGAAACATTTTGCAGTCTCTCGAACATTAATTTAAATTTTTCTCCTTTCAGATTTTTCTTGTTAATTTCAGCTATACTTACTACTTCCTCTAACCATGGAGAAGAGAATTTAACTTTGCGGTCCTTTATTAAAACCCCTCTATTGGCTGAACTATCTACACATTTGTTCCCTTCCTTTAATGCATGTGAAAACCTGATTTCTTCAAACTCTGTAGCAAGGTCTTGTATTTCCACAGTGATCTCTTGTATGTTCCATGGAGCCTTTGCTTTCGTCAATATTGCATTTATTACTATTATTGATTCACCTTCCATCCATACTCTGTTTCATTTCATTTGTTTGTACATTTTTAATCCTTACAATGTTGTCTAAGCTTCAACTTTATTTTTTGTCTTAAATTCACTACTGGAAGCATAATGAGACAAAATCTCATCCCTATTATTTTTTATTATTTCTCTCCTCTTGTTGGATCCTTACAATGTTGTCCAAGCTTCAACTTCATTTTTTGTCTTAAATTCACTATTGGAAGCATAATGAGACAAAATCTCATCCCTATTATTTTTTATTATTCCTCTCCTCTTGTTGGTCCTAGATTTCCTATAGATGCTCCATAAAAATTCAATTTGACCAACTCTGCTTTTGATGGTTTCTACTTTATGCCTTTTATTTCTCTTGTACCCAACATCATAATTTCATTTGATGACTTTACTTCATTTATAAGGCTCTTTTCTTCGAAATTAGGTATTGGGTGAGTTGATAACTAAATGAAACTTCCTTTTCATTACTTCTAAATTGCTCTCCTGTCTATTAAATATTCTTCTATTCCTTTCCAACTATACCGTCCAAAATATTGTATCTTTGGATGTATCCTAAATTCCTTGTAATGTCTTACATTTAAAAGTGCTTTTGCATTGCTTTAACTATTCTTCAATTATGCCATTCATCACCATGCATTTACCAAACATATTAAAAAATTATTGCCATAGTTTCCAAACTATTGAACAATGTCCTAGGAGATGGTCTATATTCTCCTTTTTACATAGAACACATTGTGATGGCTAAGAAAACCCCTTTTCATTATGTTATCCTAGGATAAAATTTTCCTGTAACCTACTAGTCATACAAACTTTTTGCCTTTGGAATGCTCACGCTATCTCAAATATCTCTCTATATTCTTGAGATATTCTTATTTTGTTGTTGCTTTACATTATATCTGCTTCTTGTTGTGTATTCTCCTTAGATATTCAACTCCCAAATCAACTTATCCTTGGCTTCTTTCGAAATAATCATTGTTGTTATCTTTTTGCTCGATTGCCTCCTAGTAGTAATGTGCGATAATTGTAAAAAAAAATTCTTTCTATTTGTATTTTCTTTCCTGATCCTTGTATATAATGTTTGAAACTCTATCACTATATTTGTCTTAAAGTAATCTCATGCATGGTTTCAACATTGGGTCTAGATTGAGTGGTTTTTATCACATCAAGTATCAACCCAAATATACTTTTTTACAATATTATGGAACATTACAAGATTATGGTGCTAACACTATCCATCAACTTAAAAACAAAATAAGGTAGATAGATAAGTATTAACGTGAACAAAATTCCAATCATGGAATATGCCACTAGACTTGCATCATCACATTAACCGGTTAGAAAGCAAGAGGGCCAGCCCCCCACACACATGCCCAAACTCAATATTAATAGGGATGAGGAATCCCATAAAATGGGACCAATTCTTTTCATTTGTGTTTTCCTTCCTAGTCCTTATATATAATGTTTGAAACTCTATTACTATATTTGTCTTAAAGTAATCTCATGCATGGTTTCAACATTGGGTCTAGATTGAGTGGTCTTTATCACATCAAGTATCAACCCAAATATACTTTTTTACAATATTATGGAACATTATAAGATTCTGGTGCTAACACTGTTCATCAACTTAAAAACAAAATGAGGTCGATAGATAGATAGGTATTAACGTGAACAAAATTCCAATCATGGAATATGCCACTATACTTGCATCATCACATTAACCTGTTAAAAAGCAAGAGGACCAGCCCCCACACATACACCCAAACTCAATATTAATAGAAATGAGGAATCCCACAAAATGAAATCAAAAACCTTTAAGATAGATAAATTAATATTGTCTGAAGATATCCACTATAATTATATTTATATATAATATTTAATTATAATAAATAAATATGTATAATCCTTTGCTAAAATTTAAACCTAATCTTAATCTCCCCTTAAAAATTAAATAACATATTTCTTTACTAATATATTTCTTTGTCTTATACATACATTTTTAGCACGGTAGTACGACTCTTCGCCGTACGACTCCCCGTCCAAGAAGATAAAGCACCTAAAGCTAAAGGTAACGGGACCACACACCTAGAAGTGACATACCATAATAAAAGCTAAATTGATGTGAGGTTAATGGAACCTACTCCTTCCGGATTTAAAAAAAATATTCTATAACAAAGATGACACTTCTAGCCTTAGTGAATACAGGCCTTGTCATATGGGCCAAATGAGTTAAAATCACCGGGGAATAATATCTGATTCAATTTTATTGAAAGATAGGTTATTAATTTTATATTAAGGATAGTTGATTGGTAGTATTTAAATATATATATTTTTGGTATATAAGCTCATTTATATTAGGCTTCAAGGTGATTTGAACTTGGGTTTTTCTTTAAAACTCTAATCGGGTTTTGCGTTGAAATACTTATTGATTGATGGTTTAATTTTTTGAGGTTTCGTTTCCTTCGTCTTTATCCAACAAATATTTATTGATTGATGGTTTGATTTATTGAGGTTTTGTTTCCTTCGTCTTTATCCAACATGTTATGGTGGTGGTGTTCAAGTTCGATTTAAAATGAATTTATGCATTGAAACAAAAGTTGTTACTAATTCCCCTATGCCAAAAAAAAATTGATTCAATTTTAACGGAACAATGTATTCATAAGCTTTCACGTATCACCTTGCTTTATGTACAAGGAATTGCTTGCCTTATAAGTTAGGAATAAACTTATAAGGCAAGTAATTCTGCATAAATTAAAAATAATTTTTTTTTAGGTCTCTTTCACTTGAAGTAAATATTTAAAAAGGTAGGATAAGGGTTATTTTTCTGTATTAAAAAAAAGAAAAAATAATAATAAAAAAAGGAAAAAAAGAAAATTAATATTTATTAAAAAAATATATATAAAATATTTTATTAAAAGTATTATTTATTTAATATAATTATTTAATTATATTTTAATTATTTAGTATATAAGTTTTCTTGATTCGAAATGTTTTATTTTTTATTTTTTAATTCTTTATAAATGTTTATGGTTTCTTTAAAAAAGAGAAAAAGGATCGTTTTATTTTTTATTTTTTAATTCTTTATAAATGTTTATGGTTTCTTTAAAAAAGAGAAAAAGGATCGGGGAAAGTGTAGTAAAATGTATATATAATGTGAATAAGTAGGAAAAAAGAACTTGTTGGATAAATAATATAGAGGAACTTAAGTACACGATTTTGTAGTATAAATATTTATATTATTTTTTATTTTTAATAGGTTATATGTGGTTTTTATTGAGGGTTACTTTCATTCAAATATCAAAATATTATATTTGTTGTAGCATTTTTATCATGATTTTTTTTTTTAAATATATTATTTAATTTTTTTTTTAATGTTGTTTCCACAATCAACTCTTTGACATCATTTTGATTAAGACATAAAATCTTGGCCAATTGTCTTCTAAAATTTGAATTTCACCACGATGAAGATCAACACCATAATTCGTTAATTTATCTTCTACTCGATTTTCTTTTCTATAAATATGCTCACACTGCCAGAAGATTGCCTCTAGTATTAGAAAATGAACATTAGCAATAATACTATTTTTTTATCTAGTATCCACATCCATTTTTGTTAATATCATCAATGATAATTTGTGAGTCTCCCTCAATTGAAATATATTTCCATCCTTTTTTTGTTGCAATTTTAATCCCTATAAGAAGTGCCCTAGCCTCTACATAGTTGTTAGTTGAAAAAACATATGATTCTCAATAAGTGAGGAGAATTTTGCCTTCACTATTTCTAAAAACACCATTTCCACCAGTTTTTCCTGGATTTCCTTTAGAAGCATCATCAAAATAAATTTTGATAAACCCAATTTCTGGACATTTCCATTTTTCCATAGATCGAAGTAGATCCTTTGTTTTAATTCTGTTGTCACAAATGACTCTTCAATGTATGTTCAAATCCCGTAGCCAAGTTATTAGCACCTCTTTTTATTTTTTTGCAAGTAAGACTTCCCATGACGAGCACCATATTTTTAGACGTTCTGCAAGAGAGACACTAATATGGTTCCAAACTTGTGCATGATTTTGATAATTATTTTTAAAAATTCTATTATTCCTTTCAAGCCATAAATTCCAAAAAATAATGGCAGGGCCAATCCTCCAAAGAATACATAATGCTTTAGCTTTATTATAATTAATCCAACATTTTATCAACTCTTTCAATGTTGATGGAGCTACCCAATATAATTTCATATTTTTTAAAAAATAACTCCAAATGGTGTGAGCAAACGAACAATGAAGAAGTAAATGGTATGACATTTCTAAATCTTTCTCACACAAGGCACATCTGAAGGGTCCATAATATCCTCTTCTTTGTAGACTCTTTCCGGTAATAATCTTACATTGAACTACTAACCAAAGAAATGTTGAGGCCTTAGGGAGAGCCTCTAATGACCAAACATTCTTCCAAGGAAAATCATTAGAAGAAGGAAATTTTGATTGTTCTAAATCCTCATATCCAACTTGATTGAGTATCTACCATCCTTTGATAAATTCTAAACCAACTCATCCTTTCGTGTAAAAATTGACAAATAAAACTCTCGAAGCATATTTTGAAGTTCATTTGCAATTTGTTTGAGTTCCTCTCCTTCAACCAGGTTACTAAAAGAAATCCATATTTGGAGTTTTTGCTCATAATAAAATAATATTTGACCTTTGGACCTTTACATCCTACGCACGCTTGAGCCAATGGTTTCCATTTTGAGTCAGAGATAAGAGGATAAGGTTTCAAAAAAACATCAAATAAAAAATTTGCATAACTCCCCTCATTGACTAACCATCTAATATGTTTCTTTATCAAATGCAAACTCTCTGATATGAAGTTCCATGTTGACGATCCTTTGGGTAGAGTTCTTCTCCTAAACAATTTCATTGCATAAAGAGAACCTATATATTTTTGAAGTAATATTTTTTTCCATTTCTTTCTTTGATCTCTGAATAATCTCCACCCAAGCTTTGCTCCTAATGCCAAATTCATAAGTCTGCAATTTTGCAAGCTTGCTCCTCTAATATTATTTCCTTTGCAAACCCTATCCCACTTACAAAGAGGAAACCTAAATTTTTCCTCACAACCTTTCCATAGAAAGTATCTTTGAATTTTATCAATTTTTGATGCAATACCTATTGGCAGTCTTGAAAGTGACATCATATTAGGGTTTTGCATAGTGGCGAATTTCATAATTTAGCATGAATATTCGATTTTCCAAAATGTTAATTTTGTGAATTTTGGGACTATAGAGGTCGGCCCATTCCCCAAAAATTTCGAGATCCAAATTTTTAAGGGTAAATTCTCCTTGTTATCATAAGGTTTCCCCCTAATTTTTGCCCTAAATTTATTAAAAATAAAAAATATCCCGCCCAATTCGCCCCTTGTACCCCATTATATATAGTTAACTAACAACGACTCTCATACAATTACAATATTAATTTTTTTTGGATAGCGAGCGATACAAAGTAGATGACTAACAAAACACAAGTCCACGATTGACAAAAGGTGACTGGCATAAGGCAACTGGTATAAGGCGACTAGGCTAAGGCGAGTGGCAGAAGACGAGTGGCATAAGGCAACTACAATAAGGCGAGTGGCAGATGGTGAGTGGTACAAGGCGAGTGGCATATGGCAAATGACACATGTCAAGTGGCACATGGTGAGTGGCACATGGCGAGTGACACAAGGTGAGTGGCATATAGCAAGTGGCAGATGGTGAGTGGTAGATGGCGACTGGCAGATGATGACTGAAAATCATTTTATAATTTTAGGCATCAAAATATATCCAAACATAGGCATATTTGTACTCATTGGAAAGATCTTTTTAAGCCTGATCTAATGGTGGTATTTTTATGAAGTTTGAAGATGATTTAATAGGTCAAACATGGTCCCAAAGATGGTGATAAGGAGATAATGTCATTTTGAGGTAGATTTTGACCTACTAAATCATCTCAAAACTTCATAAAAATACCACCATTAGTTTGGGTTCGAAAAGCGCTTTTCAACGAGTATAAATATACCCATGTTTGGATATATTTTGATGCCTAAAATTATAAAATGATTATCAATCACCATCTGCTAGTTGCCTTTTGCCAGTCACCATGTGGTGAATGGCAGAAGGCGACCAGCATAAGGCGAGTGGCATAAGAAGACTGGCAGATGGTGAGTGGCATAAGGTGAGTGGAATATGGCGAGTGACACACGACGAGTGGCACATGGTGAGTGGCACATGGTGAGTGACATAAGACAGGTGGCATATGACGATTGGCAAATGGTGACTGACAATCATTTTATAATTTTAGGCATCAAAATATATCCAAACATAGGTATATTTGTACTCGTTGGAAAGATATTTTCAATCCTGATATAATGGTGGTATGTTTATGAAGTTTGAAGATGATTTAATAGGTCAAACATGGTCCCAAATATGGTGATAAGGAGGTAATGTCATTTTGAGGTAGACTTTGACCTACTAAATCATCTCAAAACTTCATAAAAATACCACCATTAGATTGGGCTCGAAAAGAGCTTTCCAACGAGTACAAATATACCTATGTTTGGATATATTTTGATGCATAAAATTATAAAATTATTATCAATTGCCATCTGCCATTCGCCATGTGGCGACTAGAAGAAGGTGACTGACATAAGGCGAGTGGCATAAGGCGACTGGTAGATGGCGAGTGGCATAAGGCGAGTGGCATATGACGAGTGGCACATGGCGAGTGGCACATGGTGAGTGGCACAAGGCGAGTGGCAGATGGCGAGTGGTATATGACGACTAGCAGATGGCGACTGACAATCATTTTACACTTTTAGGCATCAAAATATATCCAAACATAGGTATATTTGTACTCGTTGGAAAGATATTTTCGAGACTGATATAATGGTGGTATTTTATGAAGTTTGAAGATGATTTAATAGGTAAAACATGGTCTGAAAGATGTTTATAATTTATGTGCAAAATTTTGGAAAATTCGCCATATTTTGATAATTTTTTTGTAAAATTTACCAACTGTCTAGTAGCCTTCTTATAACATGATAATATTGATTTGAACTCCATGGCTTCACTGACTGAGCGATGGCCCAAAAGAAAAGTATCATCAACAAATTGGAGATGAGATTTGAAGGGACCATTTTTTGCAACTTGAATACCCTTGATTTTTCCTTCCATTTTTGCCTTTGAAAAGTCTCTCCCTAATGCTTCTACCAGAATAATGATAAGGAGAAAGAGGATCACCTTGATGAAGTCCACAAGATGACTCGAAGTACCCAGCACGAGAACCATTGATCAAAATAGAAAATTTTGTAGTGCTATAACAACATTTAACCCACTCACACCAACTATAATCAAAGTCAAACTTTATGAGAATAACATGTAGAAAATTCCAAGAAACCCTATCATATGCTTTGTTCATATCTAATTTTAAAAGCATTCCAAGTTTTTTCATAGAATGAAGAGAATGTATGGCCTCTTGTGCAATAATTATACCATCAAGAATTTGTTTACCCTGAACAAAGCCACCTTGTTTCTGAGGTAAGACACCCTAAAATTCCCTTTAACCTGTTTGCCATAACTTTTGAAATGATCTTATAAATCATATTACAAAGGCTTATTGGACGAAAGTTATCAAAATATTTTGTGTCATCTTTATGGGAACCAAGGTAATAAAAGTAGCATTGATCTCACTTATTATAGCCTTTTTTTTAGCCTCTTCAATCGCATCTAACATATCACTCTTCAATAAATCCCAAAATTTTTGAAAGAAAATTGCAAGAAATCCGTCGGGGCTGGGTGCCTTGTTAGGATGGAAAGAGAAAATTGCTTCATGGAGCTCCTCCATAGAAATCTTCTTCATCAAGCTTTCATTTGGTCCCTGAGTGATAAGTGATGGAATATTTTTTAGAATTTTTTCTTGCGTCTCCTTATCTTGCCTAGAATCTGACAAAATATTTTTGAAATAATTGCTTCCTTCCTTATATCTTCTTCATCCTCAATATTTCTTCCATCTAGAGTTATAATATTTTTAATATGACATTTTTTTTTTGTTTTTGCTGTAGCATGAAAAAATTATATTTCTATGTCCTTCCTTGAGCCATTTCTCTCTAGATTTTTGGAACCAATATGACTCCTCCTTCAATGCATTATGATAATCATAAAGCAATTGTTTTTCTTTCACATAAGAATCCTGGTTCATTCCATTAATTTTTACTATCTCTTGTAAATTTTTGAGCTTGGATTCAATTTCTTTTTTTCTTTAAAAATGTTACTAAAATATTTGACATTCCATATCTTCATTTGCTCCTTTAAATATTTCAAATTTTGAACAAATTTGTACACACATGATCCTTAAAATTTTGATTCATTCCACCATAACATAACCATCTGGAAAAAATCAAGATCTTGGATCCACATAGACTAGAAGCGAAATGGCTTTGTATGACCATTGTTAGGTGACTCACAAGTCAAAATAATGGGTTTGTGATTTGATCTTGCTCGCAATAAAATATCTGAAGAGATTGTATACTTTGTTTGCAACTATTTATTGGATAACAAAAATCTATCTAGTCATTCTGCTATATGATTTTTCCCAATGCGTCTATTGTCCCGTGCATATTGAAAGCTTGAGGGACTATCATTCCAAAGGTCATTTTAATTTATAAATGAATCAAAATATTGCATTGAATTCAACCATCCTAGAATGCCACCCTTATTTTACAAAGGAGATATAATAGTATTAAAATCACCCTCAAGAATCCATAGATCATTATGAATCATCATTGTATTTGACAAAAATATACTAATGTCCTTCCAACATCTTTCATAAGGAGTAACTATAGTTGGAATATATACATTTATAACCCCAAATTTGATGTTTTCCTCTTTATTACAAACTAATCTAGCACCCCAATTACTTTTTGTTTCTAATAGTTATCCATCCCATTTGCATTTGTCCCATATTATTGTAATACTGCTTGAAGCTCCTGTAGAAGAAATTGCTAAACAATCACCTGTTTTCCAAATCTTCTTAAAAGCATCCTTACATTCCTCACTACGTAATTTTGTTTCTTGTATTAAAATAAACTCAAGGCTATAACAACCTATTAATTCCTTAATAACTCTTTTTTTAGGGATTTTATTCATACCTCGAATATTCCGTGATATCATTTTCATCATCAATAATTTTTATTTTTAGAAGTGGGCTTAACCCCACTTCTTGTTAACACTTGTGATATTTTTATTTGGCTTCCCAGATCAATATCCTTTTGAGTTTATTTTTATCTTTTTCTTTTTGTGATAGCCTTCCTCTTGAAGAACACAAGCTTATACTGAGAGGGAGGGTGAACAGTATAAGACCATTTTTTAAATTTTCTTCTAATTCAATATTATATTGTGTATAGATCGCAATATCAATAGCAGTAATTAAAGAAATGCATAAAATACCATACACAATAGAGACACCATAAATTACGTGGTTCACCCAATGTGGGCTACTCCATTGAGAAAATATTTTACTAAAAATTTCTCAATCAATATCTTTGAGAATCACTCCCAATTACAATGTTTATGGATCTCTGTCCAAAGGAGATGCTGATACCCTAATCTCAAGTTCATGAATCTCTTCCATAGGAGAACTCTTTTCCCTTCTACTCTGGCTATGTGATTTTCTAGAAGACTTTGTCTCTCTACTGCAATGACTGGTGGAATTCTCTCCACTTGAAGACTCCTCACTCAGATCTGTCTTCAAATGTGTTAGCTGATGGATCTCTATCTACTAAGACTCTATCCTCTATACTCTGTCACCTCCAAAGCTCTGTCAATAGGCTCACTACGAACATACTCAATAGGCTCACATAGAACCTGCTTAACTAGCTCACACATAACTTGTCAAATATGCTCAAGCAAGCTCACTAAGAACTTACCCACAATCTGCCCAACAAGATCACTAGGAACTTGTCTAAATATGCTCTAGCAAAATCACCAAGAACTTGCCCAAAACTATCCCAAATCTGTCCCAAAACTATCCCAAAACTGTCCACAAATGCCTTCTCAAAGGCTCAATCAATCATGCTCAAGTAGCACTCAAATCTCATCCACAAATCTATCAAGGCAAAGCTCAAAGATGAACTCAACAATGAATGGCAATGTAATCTTCAATGGATGACAACAATGATCCATAATGATATCAACTCAACTCAACTCAAATAAAATCATAGAAGCATAAATATAATTGTTAGAGACTCAATATGTTCTAGTATCAATCTCAACTCAACTCAAATTAGAATAATGGAATGATTTGTTTCATAGGATTTGAACAACCACTTCACACATCACTTGACTAGGCTTTTTCAACTCAACTCAAATTAGAATAATGGAATGATTTGTTTCATAGGACTTGAACAATCACTTCACAAATCACTTGACTAGGATTTTTCAACTCAACTTGATGAGTGTCGTTGTTCATTCATCATTTAATCATTATATGTGTCAGTCCAGGGTGGTGTCCAAAGGCTGTATACGATAGAAGGTGTCACAACTGCAGGTTCAATTCATTCAAGAACAGGGTTTTATTGGTGGAACAGTTAGTGTTTTTGGGGGTTTTTGTGTGACCTCTAATTCCTAGAACTGGAAATCAAATTGCAGAAAATAAAGCTGAATTAAAACTTGCAAGAAAAGCAAAATCTGAAATAGCAAAAAATGAAATGTTGCTAAATTTAATAGAAAGGTAAATTGCAGAATTGAAATCACACACAGTTGCAGAAAAATAAACTAACTACAATTCCCTGAGCATGTTCTAAATCTAGAAATTCAAACTATCATCTATTGCAAAACTGAAAAATGTCACAAATCTGGAAATTACAATAAAATGACAGAAAACTGGAAATTGCTGCAAATCTGGAAAATGACAGAAAACTTGAAGTTGCTGCAAATCTGAAACAAAAATATTGAAGTTGCATGGAATGATGGAAAAATGCTGTCAAGACTGAAATCTGAATTTAAAGCTGCTAAAGAAGTGAAAACTGGCAGAATTCTGCTAACCTGCTGCAGCAAGAAATTAGCAATGTATTCTATCAGAAGATGCCTTCCTCTGGTCCCGCAAGTGGCCCTTGCTTCCAGAACCAGATGAAGGTGAAGAGTTATGCTAAAGAAACTTAAATGCTAATCATCAACTCAACATGCTAATTGATAACTAAAAATTGCACCTTTTATTAAATCTGGAAATGCATTACAGTAATGCAAGAAAAACCTGTAGATTACTGTTTTGCTACAGAAATAACTGCACTCTATTGCCTATTTCTCTCCTATATGCCTATATGCCTATATCTCTATATGCTCAACCGTGCTGGGAGCTTTCTTATTTATAATGTAATGCTGATATGCTTGGTTGCTGATTTGTAGGGATTTACAATTGTTGCACAACTGTTTCCTAAAATGCATGAGCTTGCTTTGTCAAACTTGATCCATTCAACCTTATTGAGCTGCATTCATTGAGGAAGTCAGTTAATATGAGTTGGGGCAACTTTCTGGTCAATTGCCAATACTTTCCTCTACCGATCTGTCGCTTTTTGACCATCCTCTGTTGTTCCTGCGCTATTCCCTATTCCTGCGCTATTATTCCTGCACTGCTCCGAAATAACAGGAAGTGACATTTAATTACTATTTCATGCTCCAAACGCGTAGGGAAGAAGTGTTTGACCGCCTAGAATGTTTTCCTTCATCTTGTACATCCTTTTTGCATTGGTGGCATGTGCTGGAGTGACTGTTTCCAAGCCCTGCTGTATATGTACAACTGGCTGGAACTGTCACAGTCACAGTCTATTTTCCTGCATAGTCAGCTACAGGGGACAAGGTCTTTGGCACCTTTTGCATTTGAATTAGCTCAAACAGAGGAATACTACTATTAAGCACCAAACACTCAACAATTACTACTGATTTTAAATTACTACTGACAAATTAGCTGAAAACAGGTGAAACTGTAGAAATAAACAGTAAAACAGAATATATGCACTTAACATTTCAGAATATGCAAATATCATTACATAATGCATTTTACCCAAAATTAGCATAGAAACATAATAAAAAGGGTGATTCAAATAAGTAGAATGTATCCAAAAAGTGTTCATAGATGAGGCAATTCCTGGCCTCATCATTTTCCCCCCAACTTATGGTAATGCATGTCCTCATGCATTTTGTGCAGCTACTGAGGCACACAGGTCCAGATCCAGACATCTTTCACGAAATTTTAACAATGCACCACCAATTTTGTAGAACCCACTGACTATTTTTACAGACTGAAACCATTGTTGGAAGTCCTCGTCAGGCTGTGGATCATTATCAAAGAAATAGGGGACAGGAGTGATAACTATGGGCATTCTGTATCTTAGCCCTATCCAATGTTCTTTGACTTCTGAAATAATGTGTATAATACCTTCTGCCCTTCTCCTTGACCAAAACAGGTTAGTGGGAGAAATTGGCTCCCATTTCTGTAGGGAGATAGACAATTCACCCCATCTGTTCTTACATGCTGCCACAACATCATCAAAGAAATCTGCACAAAATTTTTGAAATTGAGTTATACCTTTTTGCAGATTTCCTAGATAAAGTTGTCTTATTCTGGGATCCCTCATAAAGGAGTAGTGAGTACTGGTACAATCCCTATGATTGAGAGGAGCAGGCCTGACAAGTAAAACTGCCTATGATTCTAAGTCCTTGGCTATCTTCTTCTCTGAGTCCCAATAAATATTATTTTGTAAGGTGGACATAAAGGCCCTCAGTTGTAAATCTCCTGTATAAATGTGAGGCAGAAACATACTCTCTGTTGGCAAAAAGAAGTTATGTAAGAATAACTCACACAATAAGTTCTGCTGCTCTTATGGACTCTGCACAAAGGCTTCCACAAATTCTGTAGGAGTGGTCAACTGGTGAGGGAGCTCAGAAACCAGCCTCATAATCTGCCAACGTAGGTACCTCTCCTTGAGTAGGAGGCTGTAGAACCTAGGTGGTCTTCTACACTGTATTGCATACTCTGCAATTTGACATACATCTTTTACCTGTGTTTTCAACCTGTTGACTTCTGTTTCTTTCTCTGCTAGTTTGGTTGTGGCAGAGTTCAAAGTTGCAATTTTCCCCTCTAATTGATGACACTGAGTCATCCAATAGGCTAGGTCTTCATTGTACCTAGTCAAGGGCACTGTGTTTGGGGGCCTCAAAATCGGTTGCATCTGTGCCACTATGTTCACCTGTACCCCAACTTCTACAGTTGATGTTGCTATTGGCAAATCTGTCTGTGTCCCCTATTCTACTATAACTATAGTGATTGGACTTTCATGAGGAAGCATTTGTGCTAGAGGAGAGAGTGTGGACACTTGTTCCGGAGCTGCAACTGTTTGGTCCTGTATAGAAGATGTTTGAATGCCCTGCTAAAAAGGACTGTCATTCTGCATCAAAATTTTAGATGGATCTTCTTGCAGAAGCATACCATCAGATGTCTCTACTCCTGCTGCATCTGTGATAGGTGATCCCTGTGCCTGTGCTGTCATCTTCTGATTGTCCAACCAAATCTAGGAGAATTTGAGCCCATTCATCAGGTACTATTTTTGTCAATCCTGTAGACTGATTTTCCAACCACAATAATTTGTTTTGTAATTCTTGAACTTGTTGCTGCAGCTGACAAATTTGTTGATCTTTTTCTTTCATGGCCTCTTCAGCCTGATCAATCCATTTGGTCTAGGTTTTAATAACACTCCTTGCAACATGCAACTGAGTGTGGATGTCAACTTCTTCCTCAGATGCAGAATGTGTCTCAATCTCAGAATGTGTCTCAAATTTAGTATCAAATTTAGAATATTTGTCAAACTTAGAATATATGGGAATATGCTCCTCAATCCTAGCTGGTTCAGTATCTGAGTTTATATGCTCTTCAGATTCAGAGTCAGGATAATCAACCAATGGAAAGATAGGGCTTATTATAGTTTCTTCTATTGTTAGGTCCAATTCCATTGGCTGTATTTTTGTTTCCTGTGCAGTTTCCTGTGAACTGTCTGCCCTAATTTCTTTTTCTTCTGACAAACTAATTGGGTCTGCAATATGTACTAGTGTTTTTGACAAGGTTTTTATTTTTTGAAGTCTTGCAGACCTTCTCAACCCTGTAGGTTTTGGATGTTCCTGAGCAGATGCAACTTCTGCTTGTTTTAGAGCAACTACAGATTGTTCTGTTGGGTTAGGAATAGACATGGGTTCTGTTGTTGATTCTGGAGCAGATGCTTGCTCACTGGAACCCCTAGTTTCTCTTGGTGTACATTGTCTGCAAATGTCACCCTTCTTCTTTTTATCCAGGATTCAGATGTTGATGCATGTTGTCTCCTAGTTCTGGAAGATGGGGGACTGTCAGGTGAAGGGGAAATTCTATGTTCAGAGGGCTCTGGCTGAGGATTTTCTTCTGCATCTTCCTCTGTTTCCTCTTCTGTTTCCTCTCCCTCTGGTGCTGAGTTTGCATCATTAATTTCTGCCCATGGAGAGAAGAAACGGTCAAAGTTTCTAGGGTTTCCCCTAAAATGGTATTTGTAGATGAGTTTAATTAGCCCATGATGTTTAGGGCCTCCCTTCCCTGCTTGATATTTTAGAGCCATGGCTTTAAGTTCTCGGTAAAGATACAGAGGAATGTTGACCCTACAGTTTGGTCTAGCTGCTCCATGGTGCAAATGGTTAAGGATTCTAAGGTGTGGGCCAGACACAACAGGAAATTGGTTGTCACAGGTAATGTACCACATTACCCACATTGCGACATCATCCCAAGGAGACTGTAAACTAGACCTTTTTACCCCTTTGCACACATTTTTATTCATTAAAAATTTGATTTGCCTATCCCCTTCTTTCGTAAATTGATTTACTAGGTCTGGTAAAGTATTTCTATCGGTTTTAACAATTTGCAAACCTTGAAGGGGAAATTCAGTAATCTGACTAAGTATTTTAGGGGTTACCTGGATAAACATCCCAGCAATGTGTACTCTATCATTTCGGAAGGTACATGCGAATTCTGCCGCCAGGCCCTCAGAATAACCGTCAAATTTGTGTAGAAATGGTAGAAATCCTCCATTGGTAAAAATTTGTAGGGACGCAACATCTATTTCTAGGTAGTTGATGTTCTCAGGTTCTGCTCTAACGTTCTTTCCACCCATGGTATCTTCTACTGCTTTCTGTGTGTCAGTGGCTATAAATTTTTATGACCTGCGTCTGTGTTCTCTATTTTTTTTAGGGCTTTTTAATCTTTAGCGTCGAAACTGCTTCGAAACATGCAGAATGTCGTGGCAGCGTTTACGATGTCGTCAACCCCCAATTTTTGTTGGTTTTGTTATGGTTGTCAACTTTCACATGCTGCACGAAATCCAAGACTTGAACTTTCCCTTTTCAACCAAATAAATTACCGCAGGCCACGTGTCATAAAATTTTTACACAAAACCCATTCCTGCCCTTAATGACTTATTCCTGCGCTTAGTGAATAAAATAGTTCATTCCTGTGCTTAGTGGTTTACATAGTTCATTCCTGCGCTTTGGGAATAAAATAGTTTATTCTTGCGCTTTTTGTTACTGATTTCGACGCAGTTTTCACTTTTGCATTCTAGAGCAGAATTAGGCAGAGGCATTTGTAAAACACTTTCTACTTTTGATTCCCCTTTTTACATGCTTTATACTAATCAAGGATATATACACTATATACTAATAATTTACACTATTCATAAAATGAGAAGGCACATACCTGTTAAAACCATTTTATCTACATTTCAGGGTGCTCCTGCTGAAATTTCCAGCTAACCAGTCTTTGAACTAAGGCAGGTGCAATCTGAAAATAGGTGAAACAATGGTCATGGAACAATGAGGGTGAAACCAATTAGGTAAACATGCCGGAACCCCGGTTTTCATGTAAACCCAACTCAGGAGCGCCTCAAAGAGGTTTTCACTTTCTGAGTTTTTATTTATATTATTTTTTTTTTTTTTTTTTTTTTATAATTTGTTATCTCTCGAATTCGAGATGGAAGAAGAGCTTTCTTCCCAAATGTGTACATCCAAACTTCCCAATTGCTTGAGAAATTCCTCCTTGTTTTGTGGTTTATGGTACATACGAAGACGATGTCCATTTACCACCAATTTGCATTGTGAGTCATCGATAGGTGTAAGGCGAACAACTCCATTGTCAAACACTTCCTCAATTTGGTACGGCCCAAGCCATCTGGTCTGCAACTTTCTAGGGAAGTCCTTGTATTGTGAATCAAACAACAAGGCCCAGTCACCTTGCTGAAATCTTCGCTACTGAATGTGACTATCATGCCACATCTTCCTTTGTGCTTGGATCACCTCTGTCTGATGTAGGGCATCCATGCATAGTTCATCCAATGCATCAAGTTGCAGAATGCGATCTTCTTGTGCCTGTGATAGATCAATACCTACTTCCAAAGCAGTTCGAAGAGTTAGTAATTCAAATTCAATAGGCAAAAGAGGTTGTTTTCCATAAACTAATTCATATGGGGTAAATCCAATGGTGGATTTCCACGTGGTATTATAAGCCCAAATAGCTTCTGGTAACTTGTCTAGCCAATTCCTTCTATGGACTGCTATGGTTTTGGTCAAAATTCGTTCTAATTCTCTATTAGTCACCTCGACTTGGCCATTGGCTTGTGGATGATAAGGTGAGGATTTTCTGTGTTTGACTTGATAGATTTGAGTGAAGGCTTCAACAATTTTTGAAGTAAATTGGGGTCCTTGATCTGTGGTGATGGATTGTGGGGCTCCAAAACGCAGAAAAATCTGTGAATACAGAAAATCAGCAACTTTCTCTTCACGAGCATGCTTAAAGGCACGAGCTTCTACCCATTTGGTAACATAATCAGTACATACCAAGATATGTACTTTGCCTTTGGAAGGAGGATTAATGGGTCCTACAAAATCTAAACCCCATATTTCAAATGGTTCTGTTCCTATTTGAGGTTGTAATGGCATTTCACTAGTAAAAGTAGGTTTTCCCATTCGTTGGCAAGCATCACAATGTCTTACGTACCTTTTACATCTTTGTGCAAAGATGGCCAATAGTATCTGGTACCCAAGATTTTGCAAATAGTGCTTTTGACTGAATAATGCCCTCCTGATGGTTCATCATGGCATGCTCGTAGGATGTCATATGCTTCATCCTGGTGGATACACCTACGTAAAACATGATCAGGACTGCATTTAAATAGTAATCCTTTTATCCATTTAAAAGAAGAGCTTTGCTTGATTAACTGTTTCCTTTGTTTAGGGGTAAAGTGAAGAGGAATCTTCCCTGTAACTAAGTAATTAGCTATGTCTGCAAACCATGGAGATTGTACAGAGACAACAAATAACTTTTCATCTGGGAAGGTATCTTCTACAACTTCCCTTGTATCTGCATTTGGTATTCTTGACAAGAAATCTACAACTACATTAGATTTCCCAGGCTTGTTTACTATGGTAACATCAAATTCCTACAATAGAATCAACCAACGAATAATTCTTGCACTAACCAATGGTTTATTCATCAAGTATTTGATTGCAGTATGATCTGTATGGATGAATACTTGATACCCTGTGATGTAGTGTCAGAATTTGTTAATAGCATAGACTACAACCAAGAATTCTTTTTCAGTGGTAGTGTAGTTTTTCTCAGCTCCTGTCAAGTTTTTACTGATATAATATATTGCATAATGTTCCCCATTTTCAATCTGTCCTAACACAGCTCCAATAGCATTATTGGAAGCATCAGTTTGAATATGAAAGGGTAACTCCCAATTAGGACCTCTTAAAACAGGTGGAGTGGTTAACTTCTCCTTTAACTTTTCAAAGGAATTTTGACATTCAGAAGACCAAACAAATTCAGAATCTTTCATGAGCAAAGCAAACATGGGATTTGCTATGGTACTAAAATTAGCAATGAATCTACGATAAAAACCAATGTGTCCTAAGAAACTGCGTACATCAATCTGAGTTTGTGGAGGGGGAAGGTTTTTGATGACTTCAACCTTCTTAGGATCAACCTTGATTCCAAAAGAAGAGATATGATGTCCTAGAACAATTCCTTCCTCCATCATTAAGAAGCATTTCTCAGGATTAAGAGAGAGATGGTATGTTTCACAGCGAATCAACACTTTTTCAAGCTGTTCTAATGCATATTCAAAACTATCCCCAAATACTGTGAAATCATCCATATAAATTTCAACACTTTCATTGGTTAAATCAGAAAAAATTGCTAAAACAACTCTCTGAAATGTTGCTGGAGCATTACATAACCCAAAGGGTAAAACTCTGTAAGCAAAGGTTCCCCAAGGACATGTAAAGGTAGTCTTTTCCTGATCTTCTGGGGCAACTTGAATTTGGTTATACCCGCTGAAACCATCAAGGAAACAAAAAAATTTCTTTCCAACAAGGGTATCCAATACTTGGTCTATGAATGGTAATGGGAAATGATCCTTATGTGTGGCCTTATTCAACTCCCTATAATCCACACATACTCTCATTTTACAATTTTTCTTTGGAACAATGACCAATGGTGAAACCCATTTACTGTCAAAAATTGGATAAATGAATCCAACATCTAAGAGTTTTTCAATTTCCTCTTTCACAATTTCCTTTAGAGCAGGATTCAAACGTCTCTGAGGTTGCCTTACCGGTTTTACGTTTTCTGTGTATATCCTATGTGTACATACCTCAGGATGAATTCCAGTCATGTCTTTATAATTCCATGCAAAAGCTTGAACATGCTTTTGTAAGACTGCAAACAATTTGGCTTCCTGGTCCTCAGTTAGCCAACTATTAATGTTCAAAAATTTACCTGGCTGGATTTCAATTTGTTTGATCCCTGGATAGATAGAACTAGCTGCTTCATAGTTACTGATTAATGCATTTAATGGACAATGGTGTGGCTGTAGAGTATGAAATACTCTAGAATCTGTCTCAGAAATGATACCTGGTGGAATCAGAGGACATTTGAAGGTGTTAAGGAGATGATGATGCCATCCATGTGGTAGAATGAATGATCTTTCCTGATTAGGCATGGATGATAGAAGTTCAGAATTTTGTTCCTCTTCTTGCCACAACAACCGATGAACAAGAGTTTGATCATCAGTTAGTCCTTCTGATTGTAATGTTTCAATTAGGACAGTTTCACTCTCAAATATTTCTCTCCTAGGTGTTGTGATTTCCTCAATATGTTCCTTCACTATGATTGTAGCCAAAGTAGCAATGGTTTCTTGTTCAGATTCTTCATCATATTCAGGATACCAAATTTGTCCAAAAAATTTAGTTGAAGGTTGAGTTGGTGGATACAAAGAAATTTTCTGCAGGTCAATACCATTGGAAATGGTCATTTCCCCTGACCTGCAGTCTATAAATGCAGCTGTAGTAGCCAGCCAAGGTCATCCTAGAATGATAGGGTATCCATTGACTAAAGTTCTAGGCTGCAACACCAAGAAGTCTACAGGATATTCCCACGAAGAGACTTTAACGGCCACATCTTCTAAGATACCTTCTGGTTTAGCTACTGACCTATCTGCCATTTCCAAGACTGTGGTGGTAGGACTGAGATTATGGAGCTACAGTTTTTGCATTGTGTCTTTAGTCATTACATTAATTGTAGCTCCAAGGTCAATTAGCACATTAGGAATTTGCATCACTCCAATAGTAATTGTAACTACTGGACTGCCTGGGTCACTATACTTGGGAGGAACTAGTTTCCCAGCCAATAGATCAGCTAATTTCCCTTCTACCTGAACAGTTTTAGGAAAGGCTTTCTTTTTTTTACCAGGTTTCTTGATACATAACTCCTGAATAGTCTTTTTGATTAAAGGTATATCCCTTATTGCTTGCAGCAAAGGAAGAGAAATTGACATCTTTTTGAGTTCTGTTACTAATTCTGATTCATGGGTAGTATCAACATGATCAAACCTTTCAGGGTATGGTAAGGCTACTGGAGAAGATTCCTGCATTTTTGCTATTTTTTCTTCTTTTTGTTTTTGTTGCAATGCCTCTTGATTTGGAGGTTCTTGTTTCTCACTAATTTCTTCAATGGTGGGTGGAACAGGTTCAGATAAAATCTTTCCTGAATGTAGCTGGATGTTACTACAGTCAAGTACATGAACTGCAGTAGTGTCTTCAGACTCAGACTCATAAATAGGGGCTGTTTGTCTGGCATTATTTGGGTTAGTCATAGGTTGAGCTGGGAGTGGAGGTTGTTTCACTGGTTGAGTTTGTTGATGTTGTATTCTTCCCTAAAAATTGGGATTAGGAGCAGGCAACAAGTTTTGAGCTTGTCCCTGATACTTTTGCTGTCCTTGATAGGGTTGATATTGTTGTCCTTGATAGGGTTGATATTGTTGTCCCCATATTTGTCCTTGTTGTGTCCATTGTGGAGGCATGGTATGCCAAGGTGGGTTCATCCATCCAGATTGTGACCAATCTGGAGGAGCTGTCCAAGGTTGGTTCCAAGGTTGTGCAGAAACTTCTGCCTGTCCCCATGGCATATTCATATTCCAAGGAGATTGTCCCCAATTTGGAAATCTAGGAGCATTGGGATATTGTGCATAACCACCACCAGATCTCTGCCCAATAGCATTGAGTTCTTCTATTTGGGTGCCCAAAATAGATTTTAGATGAGGCAACAAAGGGCATTTATCTGTTGAATGTTCCTTGGAACAAATTCCACAAATAGAAGTTTTGTTTAGGGGGCAATCCTGCAAGGCATGCTTACTCCTACACCTTGGGCAATAAATTGCTAAAGGTGGTGTAGAATTAGATTTTGTATTTCTCTCACCTAATGCAGTATTAAGTTGAACAAGGATATCAGTTTTTAAATTAGCCATTTCCTCCATCAACTCTTTTATGTCATTATTGCCATAATTCCTTTTCTTTCTCCGTTGGTGAGTGCGGGAATAGTTTTTACATAACTCCACAATATCTTCAAGGTCAAGTTGATCTATGTCTCCTTTTCCCATTAAATCTAACACTTCCCTAGATTCATCCTGCAATCCTCTTAAGAAGATAGGCTTTAAGAAATCAGGTTCTACAAGACCACATCTCTTTTGGACAAAGGCAAAGCGATCAAGGTAATCCTCTAAACTTTCATCTTCTTCTTGCTTGATCCTAAACAACTCATCTTTCCTGTTTCTTACTCTACAATAATCCTGATATTTATTTAAGAATGCAGTCTCCATTCCATCCTAGGTACGGATTGAGTTAGGTTCAAGATTGCTCATGAACCATCGGAGAGCAACGTCCTTAAGTGTGGAAGGAAACAATTTCAATTTCTGATTATCATTTATGTAGTCATAAGTTTGACATAACACCTTGAATTCAAATAGAAATTGATCAGGATCTTCTGAAATAGTTCCCCTAAAAATTAGCAATATGGATGGAGAAATTATTTTCATAGGGGCATCTAGAAGTGGATCCAATCTTATGGGATACTCAAAAGTCTTAGGAGGATCATCAAGATTATCATATCCACCTGGGGGTGCTGCCATAGTTGTTTTCTTTCTAGAGTTTGATGTGGATTGTCCAGTTTGAGGGGAATGTTTAGCAGCTAGTGCTTCAAAAAGCTCTCTTTCTAATTTTTCCAAAACTTTAGTTGATGAAGAAGGTATGTCTTGCTTATTTTCCCCAAGGATTTCAAATATAGGTAATTCTTCATCTGACCGTGAAGAACGCCCTGGTGGTTCAGAACTAGTCCTGATAAACCTCCCTCTTTCGTCTCTTGGCCTATGCATTCATGCCTATTCACTAAATAAACTGAAATGCAGTATTTCAAGGATTGTAACACAATTCTTGACCTGTTTCACTTTTTCTAACAACACCTATTTGTCCCCAAAAACGGCACCAAAAATGATGAGTGTCATTGTTCATTCATCATTTAATCATTATATGTGTCAGTCCAGGGCGGTGTCCAAAGGTTGTATACGATAGAAGGTGTCACAACTGTAGGTTCAATTCATTCAAGAACAGGGTTTTATTGGTGGAACAGTTAGTGTTTTTGGGGGTTTTTGTGTGACCTCTAATTCCTAGAACTGGAAATCAAATTGCAGAAAATAAAGCTGAATTAAAACTTGCAAGAAAAGCAGAATCTGAAATAGCAAAAAATGAAATGTTGCTAAATTTAACAGAAAGGTAAATTGCAGAATTGAAATCACACACAGTTGCAGAAAAATAAACTAACTACAATTCCCTGAGCATGTTCTAAATCTAGAAATTCAAACTATCATCTATTGCAAAACTGGAAAATGTCACAAATCTGGAAATTACAGTAAAATGACAGAAAACTAGAAACTGGAAATTGCTGCAAATCTGGAAAATGACAGAAAACTTGAAGTTGCTGCAAATCTGAAACATAAATATTGAAGTTGCATGGAATGATGGAAAAATGCTGTCAAGACTGAAATCTGAATTTAAAGCTGCTAAAGAAGTGAAAAACGACAGAATTCTGCTAACCTGCTTCAACAAGAAATTAGCAATGTATTCTGTCGAAGATGCCTTCCTCTGGTCCTGCAAGTGGCCCTTGCTTCCAGAACCAGATGAAGGTGAAGAGTTATGCTAAAGAAACTTAAATGCTAATCATCAACTCAACATGCTAATTGATAACTAAAAACTGCACCTTTTATTAAATCTGGAAATGCATTACAGTAATGCAAGAAAAACTTGCAGATTACTGTTCTGCTACAGAAATAACTGCACTCTATTGCCTATTTCTCTCCTATATGCCTATATGCCTATATCTCTATATGCTCAACCGTGCTGGGAGCTTTCTTATTTATAATGTAATGCTGATATGCTTGGTTGCTGATTTGTAGGGATTTACAACCGTTTGCACAACTGTTTCCTAAAATGCATGAGCTTGCTTTGTCAAACTTGATCCATTCAACCTTATTGAGCTGCATTCATTGAGGAAGTCAGTTAATATGAGTTGGGGCAACTTTCTGGTCAATTGCCAATACTTTCCTCTACCGATCCGTCGCTTTTTGACCATCCTCTGTTGTTCCCGCGCTATTCCCTATTCCTGCGCTATTATTCCTGCACTGCTCCGAAATAACAGGAAGTGACATTTAATTACTATTTCATGCTCCAAACGCGTAGGGAAGAAGTGTTTAACCACCTAGAATGTTTTCCTTCATCTTGTACATCCTTTTTGCATTGGTGGCATGTGCTGGAGTGACTGTTTCCAAGCCCTGCTGTATATGTACAACTGGCTGGAACTGTCACAGTCATCTATTTTCTTGCACAGTCAGCTATAGGGGACAAGGTCTTTGGCGCCTTTTGCATTTGAATTAGCTCAAACAGAGGAATACTACTATTAAGCACCAAACACTCAACAATTACTACCGATTTTAAATTACTACCGACAAATTAGCTAAAAACAGGTGAAACTACGTAAATAAACAGTAGAAACATAATATATGCACTTAACATTTCAGAATATGCAAATATCATTACATAATGCATTTTACCCAAAATTAGCATAGAAACATAATAAAAAGGGTGATTCAAATAAGTAGAATGTATCCAAAAAGTGTTCATAGATGAGGCAATTCCTGGTCTCATCACAACTCAACACAAGTCTTATAGAACCATAAAGAGAATTTTTAGAGACTCAATATGTTCTAAACTCAATCTCAACTAATCACCACAAGGGACAATTCTTCCTCACACAACCCTAGTCCAAGTATGTATCAACCAAATCAAATGTTTCCAGCAATTCTCAATTACAAATCTCACATAACAATGATACTCATGTTTTTTTTAACTCAAGTTCTTTTACAACCAATGGGCTTCAACAACTATGCTTATAAAACAAGGTTTAAACACAACTCTCAATTCAAAAAACTTTGAAACATTCAATCAACCACTTTTGAAAAGGAAACCACAAACAATCCTTTTCCCTCCAATGATATTTTAGAAATCAACCACCATAGATAATCAATAGGAGAATGTGCCCATACATTTTATGAAGATGAAGAAACCTCTTTGGAAAATCTGCCACACTCAACACACTTTGAAAAGAACAAAACAACCTTCACTTGAACCCTTTTACAAAAATAGAAATATCTCTCTATGTACACCTTATTTCTCCTTCTAAATAAAATAATCAAATAGCCCTTGAAATAAGCTTTCCAACGATATATAATATGATATAATTCTAAAAGGAAAATCACCATAAATATTTCCTTTTCACAACATGCACCACAAACCTTATCTCTCCTAGGGCAACCTTAGAAAAATAAAATATTTGGAAAAATTAATAACTTGCCTTTAACCTCAGTAGGATTTGATCCCCTATCGCTGCATCTGCACCACTCAAACCGTGGTGCCAACAACCACGTGAGCCAACCTCTCACATAGAAACCAAGAGCACAAGACCTTATTATTACTTCCTCCGAACTTGCTCTCAAAAACCACGTGCGCAAAATGTTCTCCCTTTTTACCTCACAAAAACTAGTGCTAGCAGGATTCGTACTTTGGATCTGCTGGCGCTTAAACACCTTACGCGCCTTCCTCTTACCGCTAGGCCACAAGTACCTATGATGATAGGTAAGGAAGGTTCCTTACCTTTGTTCCCTCTTCTCTTTGCTGGTTTTCAAACGAATACAACATTTCTACTCCCTTAGTGCTTTGAACGGATTATCTTCGTCGAGGACTTGGAGAAAGTAAAAAGTTTAGTGGCATATTTATATATGCCCACATTTTTCTCTTGACGTCAGCTATGACTTAATATTATTTGCCTCATTTTTGAAATCAGCTATGACTTAATATTATTTGCCTCCTCCTTTTTGACGTCGGCAATATTAAAATATTAATTTTAATTTTAATTTTAAATTTAAATTTTAAATGATTAAAATTTAAACTTAAATATTTAAAATTAATTATCTCCTTCATCGGGGCACATTTTTCGATGAAACGAAAAGCCAACCTGGGTTTTAAGAAAAACCCATTTCAAATATGCCATCCATAGTTTTAAATAAAACCTTTTATTTTGCCTACCTTGGTTTTCACAAAAACCTTGTAAATAGCCATGCTTTCCAAAATATTATAAATGCTTATTTATGAAATATTAAGTATGTAAGAGATTCAAATTAAATATAATGTTTAACTATAACAAATAAGTATACTTGATCAATCAACATATACAAATTTAAATAACATCAAAGTTCTTTCATCCATTAAGTATGAAATTGTTAAACCTAATTAATTTTATAATTTTTATCTTTAATTTAATTATTTTTGATAAATTTCTCTATAAATTTATATCTTCTTAATAAGAGAAAAATAAATTTATTTATAAGTTTTATATATTTATAATAATAACCTCCATCAAAGTTGTTCTTGTTTACATGACCACCATAAATAAACTATAATGACCACCCTTTATTTCTTCCTGTATACTGAATGTGTGAGGTTTTGTTTGCTTGTTTGAGTTTGTTGATATGTTTTTGTTTGTTTTTGCTGTTTGTTGATATGAAATATATTTGTAACATAATTGAAAAGAAATAACAATGCAAGAAGATATTTGACTAAATGCCAATGCTAGGAATGCAATCTCAACAACTTTTATTACTCAAAGATGAATTACAAAGTTCTAATTTAGAATTATCAAACTTGATATCTTCATCTTCAGACTTGCAAATGCTTACAATTTGCTTGCCAAAGACTCCAAGGATGTCTTAGAATTGTCCTCCACGAATGCCAATCAAGATGACGTGTAATAGAAGCTCCAATTATCATGAAATGTCAATTATTTTAGGTCTGAATGACTCTCTACAACTTGTCTTCAGAATAAGAACAACATCTCTAACTCTCCTCCAATGATGGCATAAACTCCCAACACATGTATTTGCAGCCACCCAAGTTTACTATGATCACAATGCACCAAAAATGAGAGGATATGAGTCTAATTTATACTTGATCTCTTTGTTTTGGATAAGCAGTTTGGTGAAGTACCCACAAAATTATATGCATACAATATGAAGATATGACTGCAAATATAGGTATACCATGGAAAACCAGACAACCCTAGGATCTGCAAAATAAAATAAATACCACTCCAAATATTGCTAAATTTGTGCTCAAAACATTTGTTACACGCCAAGGAATAATATGCACCAATGCCCAAAAAAATTCCTCCTTGATATGAAGTTATGAATCAAAATATAGGTCTACCATGAAAATTACAGTCAACATTAATGGTCTGAAAATACCTCTATATGACCTCAAATCATCAAAATAATTGTAGTTTCCTTTGTGGCTGATGAAGACCAACAAAACCCATGTCTTGGTTTGCTCACATGATGACCTTCAAATTTTTGCAAACCCTAGTAATGGAAATCTGAAGCACAATTGAACTTCTTGAAGTAGAAGCTCCTCAATGATTGATTAGGTGTGGTCTTTCACACATGAAACAAATATTCTTATGGAGGTAATTTCCCCACAAGCCCAAAAATGCAACAATCTACAGTGTCCTCAGAAAAGATAACCAAAAACATACAAACATGGATGATAGAATGACCACTCACAACCCTTATTATTTTTTCCAACCATCTTCTAAAAGCTTCCAAAATGGGTCGCCCATCTTGGCCCCTTCCCTAGTAGTCATAACGTTGTTTTAAAACAACTTTGGCCCCCTTATATTTAAATATTATAATTTCCCTTTATAATTTTCTTTTATAAAAATATATTATAATTAAAGGGAAATAAATCAAACTTAGGCCAAAATATATCATCCCATAACTAAAAATGGCTAACAAACTAAAAAAACCATGCTGAAGCTCGATCATAGTAATATCCTCCATGACGTTGAGTCCCTTAGCAACTCTCTGAATGACCTACAAAGACTCAGAATAGGTCATCAGGGTTATCTTATCCAAGTCACTAAAGAGGTGACATTACAGTCTCCCCCCCTTAACATTGCTTGTCCTCAAGCAATGGTAAGGTATACCAGGATCCCATAACATCCTCCAAAAAACCTCACTGCATGGATGTTGTACCTCTCTGATCATATGCAAATCATGCATGACCAACTGAGTATGAATTCCACATGCATTGACACTGCATAAATTGAATAACTGTATCTAGATAATTTGCCTGTAATGGTATCCATCACCAAAATCCCAGAACACCATGTGGACATTAGACCTATGAGTGACAAATGAAGGAAACATAGCGTTCTCAATTTGCCACTGATCCTGGAAAAAATAGCTCATCTTCCAAGGAATATCATTATGATGGGACTGCACCATCCCCAAAGCCATAGAGTCAATGGAAGAGGGTGTAATAATACAATATGGAAGCACACATGGAATCTCTCTTGCTACTAATTGAGCCATCCATAGGCTCCTCACCATGTGGTGTGGGTAGAATATCAGAGTAATCTATCCACCCGATCTTATTGTGTCCTATAAGTCTCTCCATGTAGTGGAAAGAGACTATGCAAGGTCCTCTAGTAGACATCCCTCTCAACACAACCTTCTGTCCATTTACCTCAAACTTCATTTCCAACTTCTAAAAATTGAAAGTGACCTCTCCCAAAGTGCGCAACCACTAGATACCAAGAACCACGTTTAAATTATTTGTGCCAACCACAAAGAAATCATCGCACATCTCATAGTTTCCCAATTTTAACTTCAGCTATGGTACCTTTTTGATGCAAGGAATAGAGAACCCGTATGCAATCATGACTTTGAATTATTTTAGATCCATTGTCTTCAATCCCTTCTAAACTACTAATCCCTCATCGATAAAATTATGTGTGGCTCTAGTGTCAATTAATGTCACCACACGTTGTCCCTATAATACACCTCGTATCCTCACAGATTAGGCTCCCTGAATGCTACGAATATGGACAAGGGTGCTGCCATGCGTTCCCTCCTAAATTTCCTCAATTGCTGGTGCTTTAGAAACCTTCCCACCATCACTGTTCCAACTTTCTTCTTGTTGATCAGAAATTTCAAACCCACTATCATCATTTGAATGATACTCTATGAGTTGTAACTTTCCCTTAAACTCACATTTGTGTGTAGGAGTCCATGGTTTATTGTAAGTAAAACATAATCCCTTCTTTCGAAGTTCTTGAAGTGCGTTAGAATCAAGTCTTGTAGTTGTACTCTTTTGATGCTCTAATTCCTTCCTAGATATCTTTTCATCTTCATCTCTTTGATCTCTCGGCCATCCTTTCCCTTGAACTCTTGTCCATATTTTACTTTGAATTAGTTCTTGGACTTTGCTGAAGTGATCTCCATGTCCCTAGATTGTCTAATGTCATCTCGTAGTGTAGTCGGGTTAAAGGCTTTAACCCAACCTCTTAATGGCTTGGATAATCCATCCATAAATAGGTTTACTAAGTGCCTCTCTAACATGTCTATAACCATCACAAACAATCTCTGAAACTCGGCTATGTAGGCATCCACTAAAATCCATTGCCTCAGGTGAGTCAACTCCTTGAACTCCAATTCTTGCTTCCTCCTGTCAAATCTTTACTGGAGCCTTTCTATAAACTTTGTGTAAGTTTCCACTCTTTTGTGTCTAAGAGTCTGCATCCCACGGTGCCACAAATTGTGAGTGAAACCCTCCAAATGTAGAGTACAAAAATTAATGGCATCCTCTTCTGTCATTTGGTTCAGATATAAATATGTGTCCATCTTCTGGACCGAAGCCTTCACTGTCATCCTCCCTTAACCATCAAAGAAAGGGATGTGTATCTTGCCTAATCTCTTCTGAATTACTCGATGGTCTTATGGCGTATGATGCTGTACCTCACCTTGCACCTGCTGTATGTGACCCTGATATCTCCCTCTAGACCTAGGTGCCTGCCTGTTCCTAGTATCCACAAAATCTCTGAATGGAAAAACATCATGAAAGTTTGGGCCTAGAGACTCCCACTTCTATCGATACTACTGATACTGCTCAATAATAGTGAGCTCTATATCCTCTATAGGAGGTGGCATGGCTGGAACAACTAGAGGCTCTGGTTGTGGTAAAAATCTAGGCATAGTGGGCCTAGAACCACTAGATCCTGAATGTGTACTCCCCATGTTAACTGTTGACTCCTCATTATTAGGTATCTGTTCTGGATTATTTTGTTCCACCCGTGGACTTTGTACATTAGTCAAAATGTTTATCCTATGAACCTGCTGTTGCATTAGACCTATTAATTATTCCAGGCTATGCTGCATGTTATGTTGAGTCTGTCTAATATCCTCTGCCATTTTTCTATTTTCTCTTGGTTTGATCTCTCACCCATCTATCTATTTCTTAATGCTACTAAAAATGTACTCTCTTCTGGGTATGGGTGTGGAAGTTGATATTGTTCCCTTCTCAAATTCCTAGTGTAAGCCCTCAGATCTCTTTACTCATGAAAATTTAATCCACAGGATGGTAGGATTGGTTTTGCTCTAATACCACTATAATGACCACCCCTTATTGCTCCTTGTATACTGAATGTGTGAGGTTTTGTTTGCTTGTTTGATTTTGTTGATATGTTTTTGTTTTTTTTTTGCTGTTTACTGATATGAAATGTGTTTGCAACGTAATTGAAAAGAAATAACAATGCAAGAAGATATCTAGATTAAATGCCAATGCTAGGAATGCAATCTCAACAACTTTTATTACTCAAATATGAATTACAAAGTTCTAATTCTAAATTATCAGACCTGATATATTCATCTTCAGACTTGTAAATTCTTACAATTCGCTTGCCTAAGACTCCAAGGATGTCTTAGAATTATCCTCCACCAATGCCAATCAAGATGACATGTAATATAATCTCTAATGATCATGAAATATCAATTGTTTTAGGTCTAAACGACTCTCTGCAACTTGTTTTCAGAATAAGAACAACTCCAACTCTCCTCCAATGATGGTATAAACTCCCAAAACATGTATTTGCAACCACCCAATGTTGCTATGATCATAATGCACCAGAAATGAGAGGATATTAGTTGAATTTATACTTGATATCTTTGTTTTGGGAAAATAGTTTGGTGAAGTACCCACAAAATTATATGCATACAATATGAAGATATGACTAAAAATATAGGTATGCCATGAAAAACCAGACAACCCTAGGATCTAAAATATAAAATAAATACCACTCCAAAGATTGCAAAATTTGTGCTCAAAACAATTGTTACATGCCAAGGAATAATATGCATCAATGCCTAAAAACAATTCCTCCTTGATATGAAGTTATGAATCAAAATATAGGTCTGCCATGAAAATTATAGTCAACATTAATGGTCTGAAAATACCTCTATATGCCCTCAAATCATCAAAATAATTGTAGTTTCCTTCGTGGCTGATGAAGACCAACAAAACCCATGTCTTGGTTTGCTCATATGATGACCTTCAAATTTCTACAAACCCTAGTAATGGAAATCTGAAGCACAATTGAACTTCCTAAAGTAGAAGCTCCTCAATGATTGATTAGGTGTGGTCTTTCACACATGAAAAAAATATTCTTATGGAGGTAATTTCCCCACAAGCCCAAAAATGCAACAATCTGCAGTGTCCTTAGAAAAGATAACACATACAAACATGGATGATATAATGACCAATCACAACCCTTACTTATTCTTTTTTCCAATATTCTTCTAGAAGCTTCCAAAATGGGTCGCCCATCTTGGTCCCTTCCCTAGTAGTCATAACGTTGTTTTAAAACAACTTTGGCCCCCTTATAATTAAATATTATAATTTCCCTTTATAATTTGCTTTTATAAAATATATTATAATTAAAGGGAAATAAATCAAACTTAGGCCAAAATATATCATCCCATAACCAAAATGACTAACAAACTGCAAAACCCATGCTGAAGCTCGATCATAGTAATATCCTCCATGATGTTGAATCCCTTAGCAACTCTCTGAATGACCTACAAGGACTCATAATAGGTCATCAGGGTCATCTTATCCAAGTCACTGAAGAGGGGACATTACATAAAGACCATGGCCTAATCTCCAAACAATGGCATGGTAAGGCATGCAATACTTGAAAACCCATTCTTTGTCAGCATGACATCATCAAAAATTTATTGGTTATTGAAATTTAAAAGTTTTATATTAGTACGCGTGATCTATCGACACATGAAAAGGAAATTTACAACACTTAGATGTGATATTGCACATTAAAAGCTTCATTGACGTGGGGTTAATGGAACCTACTCTTCCTGAAAACTATTTAAAATACATAAATAATTATATATATTCTATAAAAAATATGACTCTTCTGGTGAAGACATGCCTTGTCATATGGTCCAAATGTGTTAAAATCACTTAGGAATAATATCTGATTCAATTTCAATGGAACAATGTGCTCAACAACTTTCATGGTATAACATTTCACGTATCACCTTGCTTTATGTATAAGGAATTGCTTGCCTTATAAGTTATTATGAAATTGTATAGTAATAAAAGTAAATAGTTTTAATATTTTGTGAGGATATTATTTTTTATTTTTTATTTAGAAGATCCAAGTTTAAATTTAGGTAAAGGGGATTGAGACTTTTTTTAAAAATTTATATTATTAATTTAATTATTTATTTTGTCTTATGAAAGATATTGTAGTGGTATGGCTTTAGATTTTTATACAAGAGATCTAAGTTCAAACTTCGGTATAAACAAACCATAACCATTTCAAAACCTATGCTTTATCCTAAAATTTTATCCTTGTTGGGATATTGTAGTGGTATGTCTTTGGGTTCTCATCTAGGAGACCTAGGTTCAAACCATTGTATAAAGGACAACAACCTTTTCAAAAACTTATGTTTTACCCTACAATTTAGTCCTGTGACGGATGTTGTAGTGGTATGCCTTTGGGTTTTTATTTAGGAGACCCACGTTTAAACCTTGATATGAAGGGCCTATGATCCCTTATAAAAACCAACGTTTTTAACATAAGATTTGTGAGGAATACCATAGTGGTATATCTTTGGGTTTTCATCCAAGAGATCCAAGTTGAAACCTTGGTACAAGAGAACTAGGACCCCTTTCAAAAACGTACACTTTACCTTAAAATATAAGTCTCATGAGGGATATTGTAGTGGTATGTATTTAAGTTTTTATTCAAGAGATCCAAGTTCAAACCCTGATACAAGAGGACCAAGACCCCTTTCAAAAACCCAAACTTTACCTTAACATTTTTTCATGTGGGGGATACCGTAGTGGTATGTCTTTGGGTTTTCATTTAGGAGATCCAAGTTCAAACCTTGGTACAAGGGGACCAAGACCCCTCATAAAAATGCAAATTCTTAACTCAGACTTTTAGTCCTTGTTGGGACAACATAGTGGTATGGCTTTGGGTTCTCATCCAAGAGACTCATGATTAAACCACTACACAAGGGACCAAGACCAATCACAAGACCCATGCTTTATCCTAAAATTTTCTAGTCTTGGAAGGGATACCGTAGTGGTATGTCTTTAGGTTTCATTCAGGAGATCCAAGTTCAAGCCCTGATACGAGGGGATCGAGATCCCTCATAAAAAATATATTTTAAACTCAAAATTTATCCCTGTTGGGACAACATAGTGGTATGGCTTTGCATTTTCATCTAGGAGATCCAGGTTCAAACCACTATACAAGGGACTAAGACCCTTTGAAAACATATGCTTTACCAAAACAATAAAGTCCTATGAGGGATATCTTAGTGGTATGTCTTTGGCTCATTTAGGAGACCCAAGTTCAAACCCTGGTAAAGGGGACTAGGACCCCTCATAAAACCCTAATTTTTAACTCAATATTTTGTCTCATGAGGGATGTCGTAGTGGTACATATTTGTGTTTTCATCCTGAAAACCCAAGTTCAAACCCCAATACAAGGGGACGGGGACCCCTTTCAAAAACTTGCACTTTACCCTAAAATATGTCCCTATTAGGACATTGTAGTGGTATATCTTTGGGTTTTCATCCAAGAGACCCAAGTTCAAAGCACACAAGGGACCGAGACCCTTTCAAAATACATGCTTTACCCTAAATGTTTTTGGTCCCATGAGGGATACTATAGTGGTATGTCTTTAGGTTTTTATCCAAGATACCCAAATAAAAACCATAGTACAAGGGGACCAAGACCCTTTCAAAAAACCCATGAATTACCCTAAATTTATCCCGTGAGGGATTTCATAGTGGTAAGTTATTGGGTTTTCATTTAGGAGTCCCAAGTTCAATCCTTGGTATGAGGGGCCCAAGACCACTCATAAAAATCCTGTATTTTTAGCTCAATATTTTTAGTCTTGTGAGGGGTACTATAGTGGTATGTATTTGGTTTTTATCTAGGAGATCCAAGTTCAAACCCTGGTACAAGGGGATTGGGACCCTTTCAAAAACTCATGCTTTACCCTATTTTTTTGCCCTATGAGGGACACCATAGTGGTACATCTTTATGTTTCCATCCAGGAGACCCAAGTTAAAAACCTGATACAAGGGGACTGAGACCCTTTTAAAACCCATGCTTTACCCTAGTTTTTTTTATCTCATGAGGGATACCATAGTGGTATGTCTTTGGGTTTTCATTCAAGAGATCCAAGGAAGATTTTAAAATATTTTAAGGGGGTCAAAATTTTTAATCTTGAAAGGAAAGTGAAGGCTTTCGATCATGATGAGTGTAGTAGGCAGGAACAATTCATTCCATTGTCTCCATCTATATCCTAGGTAAATTTGTTTGACTAATTTTAAATGAGTATGTTGTTAGTAGGGAATGGAATAGGGGAAAATAAGTAGCAGTATGCGCGGGGCATTTATCTCTCTTTAGTTGGTATTCTTATACTGAAAGAGAATAATGGATCCGTATTGATACGTGCTTTGCACCTTTAGATATTAACTACTCTCTCTATTATGACTGGGAATAAACGAAGGTTTTTCTTCACAGAAGCGAGGAGTAACCAGTGTCTTTTGTATCTCAGTTAGGGTTTTAAAGCTTTGGATAGATTGAAAAGGAGAGGGAAGAAGGGGTTTTGTAAAAGTGTTATTGGATGACTCTTAATAACACTGCATGGTCCTCAATGTTTTATAGGCAATTCCTTGACATATCAGAATGTGGTGTTATTTCTAGATTACTCTCCCACATCCAGATTGGTTTGTTTTCAAGAGGGTTATCTAGATCAAATCATCCAGGATAAAGGAAATTTTGGTATACGGGAGAGTGGGAAGGAGGGGTTCATATCAGAATGTGTAGATACTTAAAATCATACCACCTCTTTTACATTGATCCTTGATGCAAACCCACAAAAGGAATAAATTAACCATAGCAATTGACTCAACCTCAAAATTTACAGATAGAACCCAACATTAGCAAATCCATAACCTTAGAGCATATTCACCAAAAAATGAATACGTTTCTATTTTATGTATTCGAAACTAGTTCAAATTCCCTAACCCTCTATCAGTTTTTGACCTCTAACGATCAAATTCATAAATATGCGATGTTGTGAATATGCTCGAAGACATATTCTAATAGGCGATATATTTGTGTATGAAAAACAAAAGCCTAAATTATACCTACAATAGCCAATCTAGGTGCAAATATCGCATGTCCATACTTCTATTATTTCAAGCAACTGGTAGGCAAGGAAGAAAGTGGTTGATCTCCTTCCATTCTCCTCCACTTGCCCAAAATAACCCCAATAAAGGTGATAACTTATTGTAGGTTGCAATCAACAACTAGTCAACTCTATCAACAACCAATCTAGTTTGCATGCCAACCACCTTGCATTTCCCACTTGGGAAACCCCAAGAGGATCAATTTCTATAAATTTTCCCCTTGGGTTAATATTTATAACAACATGCATATTCATAATGAAACTCTATCAAAATAAAAACTAATTCAAGCATAGCAAAGTGTTGCCAAAGTCTACCAATTTTGACCTCTAACAGTAAAATTCACAAATATGCCAAGTTGCAAATAAACTTGAAGGCATCTTTGTACGGGTGATGTCTTCACATACAAAAAATGAAATCCTAAATTGTACCTGCAACAACCAGTTAGGGCATAAATATCACCTATCCATCCTTTTGCCATAGTAGAAAATCGATAGGTAGGGAGGGAAGTGGTTGATCTCCTTCCACTCTTCTCCACTTGCTCGATGTTAGGATCCCATGTAAAAATTATTATGTAATAACCTCCTTTATAATGTGGAGATCCTATTATAATGATATTTTGTAATGGTATGTGGCACTTAAGGCTCCTAGACAAGTAGGGCCATGTCATATAACCATTATAAAGAATGTAACTATTTATTGGTAGAATATTCTAGCTCAGGTGGCACTTTGCATGTAAACCAACTCTTGAGTGTTAGGTTAGGGTTGCATGAAATATATATTTAAAAGACAAGGGGGCATAAACAAATGTATATTTTTGCATATTGAATCAAATTATTGAAGGAGGTTGCCTCCTCGAAGAGGCTCACGATTATGTATTGTGATTTGTGAGATTAATACATTTTTGTATTTACATTTTGTATTGCAATATTCTATTCTTTCATGAATTACTACTTTTATTGCAATAATTTATGTGGATGTGCTTATTTTAATTAGAATATTCCTAACAAATGGTATCAAAGCACTTTTCAAGGCCATGTTCTATTGTGATTGCAACAGTTCTTGCCCTGCCATTTCTACTGTTAGATATAATTTTTTTAATTTCTATTTATTATCCTATTAAAAATAAAATTCAACCTTTTATTTTTTGTTTTAGTTTACTAGGTTATAAACCTTGTGTCGAGGGTTTTAAAATATCATGGAGGACCTATCATTATTGGCTAAGTTAGATTACCTGTAAAGTACCTAGTGAAATGAGGAGCGATCAGGCTCTAATACCCATGCCTCAAACAACACTCATATACAAAATTGAGCTACCACGTATCTTTGGGTATATCAAGAGACCCCCTAGGATTAAGAGAAACCTTTAGCCCTAGGAATATTTTTAACTATGTATTTTCCATAGTGTATTGATCACAATATTTGAGAAGTTCACCCTCCCGTACTGTCAAAGAGGCAGGTAGTGTGATCAAGGGCATTCATGGAATCCTTCTTGAGTAGTGGCCTAAAATATTAGTCCAAGCACTTAATTTATCGTTGTGGTATAATAGAGGGCTATAAATAGTATATACTCCTTGGCCTAGAGTATCCTAATTTTGTGAATACTTTTCCTACATGCCAAAAAAACTACCATAGAAGTGAGCATAGAGACTACACTATCATAGAATAGATTGAATAAAAAAATAGATGAAAGAACTGGTGGTGAAAATAACAATCAAGACAGGTTTTTCCAGTAATAGTCAATTATCGTTTTATTCAGGGCCATAGTCAATAACAGTCAAGGCAGTCTATTCTTGTAGTTTTCAATTACATAGTCGATAACAGATAAAATAGAGTTTGATCATACAGTTAACAGTTACAGTTGGAAATTATAACAGTTAGGATATTTGTTACAAATAGAGTCTTCTAAGATAGCTATCAGAAACAATGAGTTATAGAGTCAAACATAATAGTTGTTAGTAATGGATATTGTAGAGCCTATTACGGGGTTTTTGAACAAAAGTTAATTGTTTGAGTGAATAGTGACTCTAGGATAAAAGCATGACACTTGAAGACAACACCTCCCTAAATTAAAAATAGGTTTGGGGTGCCAAAAAAACATAGTTGTGGGATATAGCTCATTGTGATCATCTCATCGAGCAAATCATTTTGGTATATAGTCTCCATGCACTTTTTCTAGGGTTCCAAAAAATATCATTGTGATACCTAGCCCATTACAATCATCTTCTCATGCTGATCATTTTGATATATAGCACCCAAACACCTTTTTTGACTCATTACTAAGAATAGTAACTCCTGGAACAACACTTATATTTTTAATAAGTGGGAGTGGTCCAAATCATACATATATGGTTGAAGGGACTAGAGGATCAATGAAGGAGTTAGAACAAAGTGAATATATGGATCATGTTAGCTTTTGATATAAAGAGCAATAGGAGATAACAATCATAGGATGCAAAATAATATAAAATAAAATAAATTTGAGAGATGACTAAAGTATGCTATAAATAGAAATGACATAAATGAATACAATGTAGCTATGGAGGAAATGAACACTCATTAATGAAGCTACTGAACTACATTGCATCCATCACCATTATATGGTAATCCACACAACATTGTACTACTACCTATGTGTAAGCATCTTGTCATCCTCTCCGATCTTGTCACACGGTCCTACGAATACTAACAATACAAGTTGAAGAATCATAATTTATAAAAGAATCACATTTTATATTGTTGGAATACCAGATAATAGGAATATAATATTTGATTTGATTGATGCCTAATACACCAACTCAGAAGCAATATAAATATAAATTGGAAAGATGAGTGAAGGGACGCGTTGGTCCCTAAATGAATTAAATGGTGAGTTAACCAATCTTTAGTGTTAGGAGTAGGGTCCTAACATGCCACCCTCCTTAAAATCCTTAAAGCTGGAATCGAGGGAATTAATGTTGGATATGATGAAGGGTCTCCCAGGTGGCATCTTCTGAAGGTAGACCTTTCCATTGAATCAATACGTCAATGATGGAACAATTTCGAAGGTGGTGAATGTGACAATCCAAGATAGCTTCCAACTTGACCATGAGGGCTTCATCTTTAGTAAACTCAGGAAGTTGAGTTTGTGTGGTGATGTGTGTGCCGAATACTGGTTTAAGGTAGGAAACATGAAATATCGAATGAACTTTTGATGACTCGGGCAATTCAAGCTTATAAGCAACAAACCAAATACATTGTAGAACTTGATATGGTCAATAGAATTTGGGGGAGAACTTCTTGGAGCCTTTTATTTTGAGGGACGTTTTGTGATAAGGTTGTAGGAAAAGAAATACCATATCCCCTTCTTAAAAATTACGCTCAATTCTATGTTGGTCGACCTGCTGCTTCATACGATGTTGGACGGATTGTAAATTTTTTTTGAGAGTGCGAAGGATGTTCTCCCGAGTATTAAGTTCCATCTCCATTGCTGAAATGTTAGTACTCCCTGGAATATAATATGTAAGTGAGGGCGGTGATTGGCCATATAAGGCTTCATATGGAGTCATCTTAATGGCAGTATGATATGTGGAGTTATACCACCATTCTACTAAAGGGAGCCATTTAACCCAGTGTAGGGGTTGGGTAGAAGTAAAACAACAAAGGTAATTTTCTAAACATTTATTAACAACTTCTGTTTGGCCATCAATTTGGGGATGGTAGGCAGAACTCATACGAAGTTGAGTGCCTTGAATTTTGAACAATTCTCTCCAGAATTTGCTAGTGAATGTGGGGTCACGATCACTAACTATTGTGGATGGCATGCCATGTAATTTGAAAATATTATCTATAAAAATTTGGGCAATGGTACTTGCTGTATATGGATGAGTTACTGTACAAAAGTGGGTGTATTTGGATAAACGATCCACCACAACTAGAATGGTAGTTTTACCGGTAGATTTCATAAGACCTTCGATAAAATCCATAGAAATATCAGCCCATATTTTAGTTGGGATTGGAAGGGGTTGAAGAAGACCTGGAGTAGCCACTGTCTCTCCTTTGTATCTTTGGCAAGTCTCGCATTCATTTACAAACTTCTTGATATCATTCTTCATCCCGATCCAATAAAAATATTTAGTTGTTCTTTTATAAGTTTTGAGAAACCCAGAGTGTCTAGTGGTGGGTGTAGCGTGGAGCTCATGGAGGAGTGTTGTATGATATGAAGATTTGGATGCAAGGACAATACGTCCTTTGTACCTAAGTAGGTTATTGCTCCATGAATAGTGGGGTTTACTAGCGAGGTCTTGTTGAAGTTTCTAAATTACTACCTGAGTAGTATGGTCATTAAACCATTCTTCCCTGATTTGGTCTATCCAATTAGGACGAGGAGAGGATAAGACTTGTAATTGAGGTAGTGTTTCAAATTTTTGAGAAAGGGCATCAATAGCCGTGTTATCTTTTCCCTTTTTATATATGATTTCGTAATCATATCCTAGTAATTTTATCACCCATTTATGTTGTTCGGGAGTGGTTATCCTTTGCTCAAGGAGGTATTTGAGACTATGGTGGTCTGTGTGAATAATGAAATGTTGGCCGATAAGGTAAGGTTACCAATGTTGAATAGCATGGACAATGGCTAACATTTCCTTTTCATATGTAGAATGGGCCAAATTATTTTTTGAAAATGTCTTGTAAAATCTATGGGTCTTTCATTTTGCATGAGTACTATGCCTATGCCTAGTCTTGAGGCATCACTCTCAATAACAAACGGTTTGGAAAAATCAGGTATGGCTAAAATAGGGGTGGTACACAGCTTTTTTTAAAGTGCTAAAAGTATCAGTAGCTTTGGGAGACCAAAGAAAAGCATGCTTTTTGAGTAGTGCTGTTAAAGGGGATACAATTTTACCATAATTTTGGATAAATTTGTGATAATACCCTGTTAATCCTAAAAACCTGCATAAGCCCTTCAAGGTTTTTGGGATGCTTCACATCTTCAATCTTGCGGGGGTCCACTTTAACTCCTTCCTTAGAAACAATGTGTTTGAGGTATTCCATTTCTTGTTTTCCGAAGGAGCATTTTGATCTTTTCGCATATAATTGGTTGTCTTTCAAGATTTTTAGTGCTTGGTCTACATGGCGTAAGTGATCTTCCCATGTTTTGCTGTAAATCAAAATGTCATCAAAGAAAACTAATATAAAATTTCGAAGGAAGGGATGGAATTCCTGATTCATTAAAATTTGAAATGTGGAAGGAGCATTAGTAAGGCCAAAAGACATAACCATGAATTCATAATGCCCTTCGTGAGTGCGGAAAGCTGTTTTAGGGATATCACTTTCTTTAACTCTAATTTGGTGGTATCCCGATCGTAAATCTAGTTTGGAGAAGTATGTTGCCCCATGAAGTTCATCCAGTAATTCGTCGATGATCGGGATAGAAAATTTATCCTTGATGGTTAATTTGTTAAGGGCGCAAAAGTCTACACATAGGTGCCATGATCCATCCTTTTTACGAACCAATATCATAGGAGAAGAGTAAGGACTTTTACTGGGTCTAATAACTCCTGCTTTAAGTAGTTCTTTTACTAGTTTTTCTATTTCTATTTTTTGAATATATGGATATCGAAAAGGCCAAATATTAGGGGATTGGTGTCTTGGAAGAAGTTGAATGGCGTGATCATCACTTTTTTGTGGGGGTAATCCTTCTGGTTCTTTAAATACTTCATCATGGTATTCTAGAAGTTGTAGTTCTGGTGCCTCCTTTTCTTGTCCCACTGGTGATTGCATAGAAAACAATTGTGCAACCATTCCTTTACTTCCTTTGCGTATAATTTTCTCCATACGGTGAGAACTTACAATTTGGGATGGGCTTGGTTGCACTCCTCTAAGAGTATATGTTTGATCTTTTATTGTAAACCATTGTACCCCTAAAATGATATCACATCCCCCTAACAGAAGTACATACATATTATTATCCATGCTATAATCGCCCATGGTGAGCTTGATATTTTGGCACTTCCCTTTACAAGTAATTTTTCCTCCGTCTCCAATCATGAATTCAAAACTATTACAAGGTTGTATATAGAAATTCACTTGTTTGGCCACACGTGGGTCAATGAAATTATGAGTACTACCAGATTCTATAAGCACAATGAGATTTTGTCTTTTGAAATATCCCTTGACTCTCATGGTTTGTGGAGACGAAAATCCTGCAAGGGCATTGAAAGAGATTTCTAGCATATTTTCAGTGTTATCTTCTATCCCACTTGTCACCACTTCTACTTCTATTTCATCTTCTTCTTCATTTTCCTTATTAGGGTCAGTTGCATCCAGAATATATAGTTTCCATGTAGCACATTTATGATTTCTCTCGAATTTCTCATCGCAATGATAACAAAGACCTTTTGCTTGTCGTTCTTTCATTTCTTCAAAACTGAGGCGTTTAATTGGTAGGGTTGGGTTAATTTTGGGGGTTGTGTACGTGCTTTGTGCCCTACCATTATGCATCATTTTGGGGGTGATGTAAGTGGTTGATGATTTCCCCATAGGTGGTTTCCATAATCGACGTTGTGCGTTGATTTTATCCTCGGCTAATTTGGCTAGTCCAATAGTTTGGATCATGGTAGTCGGGTAATACATTTGTACTTCTAGCTTGATTTCTTCCTTCAATCCATTGATGAAACAATCCTAAAAAAATGAAGCATCTAGCCCTGTTGTGCGGTTTGCCAATATTTCAAATTATGATGGATATTATAGTGGTATGTTTTAGGTTCTTATTTAAAAGATGCAAGTTCAAATTTTGAGAGGGGATTGGGATTCCTAATAAAAAGCTGTATTTTTAACTCAAAGTTATTGTAGTGTTACATTTTTGGGTTTTCTCCTTAGGAGATTCAAGTTCAAACCCCGGTCCAAGGGGGCTAGGACCCCTCATAAAAACCCACATTTTTAATTTAAAATTTTTAGTCCCATAAAGGATATTGTAGTGGTATGTCCTTGAATTTTTATTGAGGAGACCCAAGTTTAAACCCAGGTAAAAGAGGACTGGGACCCTTTCAAAACCCGTGTTTTACTATAAAATATTTTATGTCCCATGAGGGATATCATAGTGGTATGTCTTTGGGTTTTAATTTAAGAAACCCAAGTTCAAACCATCGTATGAGGGGATTGGGACCCCTCATAAAAACCCATGTTTTTAATTCAAAATTTTAGTTATATAAGGGGTACTGTAGTGGTATATCTTTGGGTTTTCATACAAGAGACCCAAGTTCAAACCCCCATAGAATGGGATTGAGACTCCTTATAAAAACCCATATTTTTAACTCAAATTTTTTGTTCTATAGGGATACTGTAGTGGTATGTCTTTGAGTTTTCATCCAGTAGACCTAAGTTCAAACCCCCATACAAGGGGACCGGGACCTGTTCAAACACCCGTGTTTTAACTTAAATTTTTTTATCTTGTGAGGGATACCATATTGATGTCTTTGGGTTTTTATTCAAGAGACCCAAGTTCAAACCCTGGTACGAGGAGAAAGAGACCCCTCATAAAAAAATTCCTTTTTAACTCAAAATTTTTCTCGTAAGAGATACTGTAGTGGTATGTTTTTGGATTTTCATCCAAGAGATCCAAGTTAAAACCTCAAATCCCCCACAAAACCTACGTTTGTTACTCAAATTTTTTTTCACAAGACCCAAGTTCAAACCCGGTACAAGGAGACCAGGACCTTTTGAGTGGTAATTTTACCCAATTGCAAAATCACACTCTCCCTTAGGATTTTGATCCCAAAACCCTCTCTTGCAAAGAGTTCTTTGCAAGAGAGGGTTTTGGGATCAAAATCCTAAGGGAGAGTGTGATTTTGCAATTGGGCAAAATCACCACTCAACATTTTGTTGTGGCTACTCCACAACTAGCCCCAAAGCTTGGGGACCCACTTTTAAAATTTTAGGTTTTCGGATTTTGGTTGTTTTTGGGCAAGCATGTTAATGAAACCCTAACCATGGGCTCACCAGGGAGACTCTAAGGTTCATTATTCTTTGGGGGCCTTCCGATTTCTTGTAAGAGTTGCTCATTTGTGTTTCTTTGTGGACATCTTTGTTGAATGTTTGGTGTCTTGGATGAATTTGATAGGTTTTAGCATTTGTTGTTTTGGGTTTAAAGTTTTCCTTAATCGTTAAAGTTAAGTTGAGGGTTTCTTACCTTTTTGAATCTTAATAGTAAAAGCCTTTGTTTTAGTTTGATTGATCTTGAAAGTATAAAAATATAATTATTTATATATAATATATTTTTAAATGTTATATATAAAGATAAAAAATGAAATATAAAAAAAAAAATATATATAAAAATGTATATATGCATATTTATATTTATAATCTAAAATGAAAAAAATAAAATAATAATAATAAAATAAAAAGTACTTATGATAGATTTTGTTTATCTTGAGTACTCACATAATATATATATATAGGAGTCAAATCTTATAATCCGAATAAACGAAAACAATGAAATAAAAAAAAAAAAAAAAAAAATCTATATATAATAAAATAAATAAAAAGTAATTATTAATTACTTTTTATTAGACTTAATTTTATTGCCATTATATATACAGTTGATGCCTTTTATTATGGTTCTCATGGGCCTCTGTTTAATGCAGGTTCCGCTAGTAATGACCATTCAACCTGGTAATTACGTGCAAGGTCTTGATGATGTTGTATACGTCGACGTGGCCAATGCAAGAGATAGCGCACGAGGCAGAGAAGAGGCAGACTATGACAATGTGGCGATTGTTCCACAAGGAATGTCATTGCTGAGTTGGATTTTTGCCATGCACGAGGTTTGGATTTGGTAAACGTGCACCAACAGGGACGAGTTAGGGTTACAGGACCCATGCGACACCAACGTGGAGACATCAGTGCACAGTGGTAGAATTGGGCAAATACCGCAGCGTGTGGCAGAGATGGATAAAGTTGGGTGCGTGCAGTGGGTGTTCAGAGTTGAGGAGCTACGTGATGAACAAAACATGATAACAGGGACAACAACATTGCCGAAGATCAATTGATGATATAAACATGACATACCGAAGGGTATCTTCACCCAACAGACTGTATCAACCGATGGTGATGTGGATAAAATCTGGCCCGCCAGCGCGGATGTGTGTACATCATCGGGTGTTTCTCAGCAGCGGTTTGAGCGCATAGATATCAACGTGTATGAGGAGGTAGGTACAATCATCAAACTTTAAATGGGCCTTCGATAGTGCAGGCGCTGAGCGTTAAGGTGACGTGGTCCCGGGTAGTGACAAACACTAGAGTCACGGCAGTTTCGTTGCATTACAAATAATTATCTAATATGGCTACCATGAGGATGAAGAATCTAAACGTAGCATGAAAATATTGAAACCCTCGATGGCAAGGATTCTCAGGCCCAGACAGTAACAATGGAAGCTACAATGTCAGGCCAACATGCATAACGAAAGACAACGTAGAAAATTATACGAGATGTGTATCGTCCAATCACTACCGATGGTTTGGGAATAATAAGGGGGAGGGTGTATACATATGGTAAAAGGAATGGAAGGAAAAGCCTCCACATGAAAAATAATTTCATAAAATTAGGCCAAGGCATATCACAAGGATATAAATAATATAAGGGAATGATATAAAATCATTTGGCCCTTTCTATAATAAGGGCAAGATATAGGTGCATTGTAAAAATGCATGCTTATAGAATATTAAAGGATGCACATCAAATTAGCAAAGAACAAAACTAAAACAGAAGAAAACTATGAATAACAGGGGAAAGTGAAAAGCCAAAGGGCAGAAATGAAGAGTTTGAGAAAATCATTAAATACAGAATGAAAAAAAAAAATAAGGGCTAGATATTTTAGGAGTTGGTTGGATCATTGTGGAGGCCAGATTTCTGAATGTGTTTTTGCCAAACTACTGGACAGATTTTTACCACATTATGCCTATTTAGGGGTTGTAATTTTCTGCACACTTGTTGAACATTGTATATCTTTTTATTTGCAATATCATGGAGATATATCAGATTTTAACGCATTTTTATGGTTGATTTGTTTATTTCCGGCTTATTGCACCATTTTCCTTAGAAGCTTGCACTGCATTAGTTGTTTGACTACGTAATTTCAGGTAACGTTAATGTTGGTTTTCGTGTAGAATGTTCATGCTTGCAGGGTTTGTGGAGAAATCAAAAGTTGCAGCATTTTTGTTTTTCATTATTTATTTATTTTTAACTTTCTTTTTGCAGATTTTTTTTTTAAATTTTTAGAGATTAAAAAAAATAAAAAAAAATCGAAATCCAAAAATAATTGCACGACTGCATAGAATGTACTTTAAAGTTTCAATTTGCATATTTGCATTTTTATTTCGGAGTCATCTCGAATTTATAAAAATTATTTAGTTGTTTTATGCAGGTTTTTATAATTTCGAATTTTTTTTTTTTACATTTTGAAGGCAAATCAGATTTTTTTAGTTTCATATTTCATTTGCAAGCATAAAATGACCTTCCCTTTATGAAAATTTCAATTTCATTAAAGGGGGGTAAATTTTAATGGCATTTCATAAGCCATCATTTTAGAGCAATAAATGCACCTTTCTTTATGAAAATTCTGATTTCATCAAAGAGAGGTAATTTATCATTACATCAAAGGTTATTGTTTTAAAGCATTAAATTATTTCTTCTTAATGAAAATTAATTTCATTAAAGAGGGATAATTAAAATGACATTTTGAGGCCATTATTTTAAGGCAATAAATTGTTATCTCTTTGTGAAAATTAATTTCATCAAAGAGGGATAATTTATTAATCATATCAAAGGCTATATTTATCTTCATGATAAGAAGCTACATTTAATGAGCCTATTCATCATTTCGGATTCACATTCATAGATAGATTTTAATCTTCATTTTCATGTTTAAAGTAGGATTTAATGCAAGATAAAACTTGTTTAAAATCTACTTAATCAAAAGAAGATAAAATCTACCTTAAAATATTCAAGATAAAAGGAATTAAGGCTTACATCGTGGTCATATGAGGGCCAATTCACATTTGCTTTTATTTAAGTTTCATGAACAATCATTAATTTAGCATGGTAAAATGAACCAACACATGCCCCTTGTTAACAATTACTTGCAATCACTAAGGTGTTCCTAGCATTTAATTGATATATCTTTATTGAGATTACTAATACACATGTGCAAATGCTAATATAGCGGAGACCTTGGAGAAGTTGTTTTGTTTTAACTTCTTTGCAAGAGAGGGTTTTGGGATCAAAATCCTAAGGGAGAGTGTGATTTTGCAATTGGGTAAAATTACCACTCAACATTTTGGTGCTAGAAGGAGGGCATGAATTGGTATTCATTGATCTAACGCTTTTGGATTGTTCATACAGGAATAATTTGATATTGGTGTAACTTTGAAAGTTTTGAATTGCTAAATATTTCAAGTCCATTTGATTAGCATCTTTGGCCTCTTTAGCACTCAACACTTTGGGAGCTAAGAGGGCTTGAATTAATTTATTTTATTGCTATTTAGATGCTAAGTTGTTCATGTTACTTGAAAGATTTATTCAAAGACATTGGTCTTGACTAATGAGATTTTGTTGATCACTTTCATTGATTCTAACATTCTCTATTTGATGATATGTTAATACTAATATTTATGCAATTTGAGAATGTTTGTTCATGTCATGGTTTAATTGAGGCATATCTTGTTATTGATACTAATATGATGATCTTTGTGGTTTACTCATTTAAAGTTTGTTAGTCATTTCATGCTTAGTTGCAAGATATTTTTATTTGACTAACAAAATTGGTGCTAAAGTTATATCTCGTTGATTATTGCAAAATTTACTCCAATAATGGCAAGTAGTCCTTTAAACATACCTGGGCCTTCACATGAGGTGCCTATGGACCTAGTGCCTTATCTACCTCATTTTGGGCAGGAGGGAGCTAGGTCAGCTGAAGGACACATTCATGCATTCAAATACTATATGAGTTTGTGGCAAATAATGCATGAAGATGTTGGATGTGAATTATTTTCATACACGTTGGATAATATTGTGCATAATTGGTTTATCAATCTTCCTGTAGCTTCCATCACTTCATGGGCTCAATTAGAAGCAATGTTTCTTAACCATGTGGGAAATTGGGTTGACCCAATTGTTGTAAGAAATCAGTTTACCTCTATTTGTAAAGAGCCTAATGAATCCATGAGTCAATTCAATGAGAGGTTTCGTGAGTTGCACTCTCAAATGTGGGAAAATTTTGACACAATAGAAGAGGAAGCTATTCAAGTATACATGGGAGCCATACACCCCGTACTTGCTACATATTTAAGGAAAAATTTTGATGACCCATCTCTAGATACAATCTATGAGATCCTAGAAAAGGTAGAACAATGGTGTGATTCGAAAATGGAAGAAGAGGCACAACATGTTCCCATGAGAGATTGTCCTTCTGGAGCTATTGATGCCAACCTACACCAACCATCTAATATAGCACCCTCTACTCCAATGATACCTAAGGTGAATGATCAAGGGGATGAATTTGAATGTCCAAATGTTATAACCACCTTAGATATAGTCCAAGAGGAGGTGCAAGTTGCCAAGCCAACATCTACCAATGAGGATTGTGTAGAGATGGATTCATTTCTAGAAGTGCATGAGTATTCAGATAATGGAGGTGTCCTAAATCTAATTAGTTTTGAGATATGTGATAGGACAAAACCTACCATAGAATTGAATAAAGTGGTTGAAAGTGAAATTGAAAGAGAATCAATAAATGAATTTGAAGACATAATAGAATTTCACCATTGGTTCTCGAAAGACACTTTGGATGAGATTGTTGAAACTAATGGTCAAGAAAATCCTCACCTTCCAAATTGTGATGAAATTGAATCATGGGTTACAAATGTGGATAGTGATAGTCTTGTAAACTTGAATACAAAGAGTAGCCCACTTTTGGAAATCATTGAACCATCTAAGGAAGGTGAAGGTGAATTTGATGAGAAACACGTTGATGAATTGGAAGATGTTGAAGAAATAGTTGAGCATCACAACTTGATTTTGGAAGATGATTACTATGATTCTTGGAAGAAATTGGATGAATATGCTCACTCTAAACCTTCTAATGAACCCTTTGTGTCAATTGATATGCAAGATAACATAATCACTTTCTCGTAGGAAGATATTACAAGTCCTGTACAATCTGAGATTGTTTTGGAAGAGGGGTTGGAATCTCATCAAATTTTGGAAGATGATAATGATCCTACTACCAAGGACAAAGAAGAAAATGAATTGATAGATGAATCAAAATATCATGTCACAGATACCATAGAGTTTCATCCCACGAATTTGGATGATAATTTTTACAATGGTTGGGGAAGATATGAAGATGTGTTATTTTCTCACACCCCTATTGATGAAACTTCTATTCCACTTGATATGCAAGATGTTGAAACTTCTACTTCACATGAAGAGCTTACATTCACAATATCAGAGAAGATTACAAAATTAGATCATGTTGAATATGAATTTATTGAATATCTTGTTGAAATAGAAAGGGAAGAAATGGTAAATGTTTCTTATGACTCATCTGTTTTGGATGAGGAAGAGGTAAAACCTTCTCTTTCATTTTGGGATATTGAAAATTTGGATACAAATTTGCATGATTGTTTTGAGGATTCAAATGAAGAGATACCATGGATAGTGAATAAGGAATTGGAACCAAATGACAAAGAGGTTGATCTATTTGAAGCAACTCAAGTGATTGATCATGAAGATGGGTTACTTGACACACACTTTGACCAACAAGATGTAATGTTTGAAAAGGATGGGCATGTTTTTAATTGGGTGCCTAATTTTGGTATGTTTGATGAACAGGTAATCAATGAAGAAGATAAAGACCATGAGGTAAAAGAAGGAATTGCAAATCCTCACCAAGTTTTGGTAAATGAAAATGTGCAAAAGGTAAAATCTAACCTTTTGTGTCCAAACATCCAAGCTTCAGGTGAAGATTTGTATAATTACTCATTGGATTTAAATGATGTTTATGATGAAATGCCATTGAAGGTGAATGAAGAACAAGGATTGATTTCTACTCACACCTTTAATAAGATTGCTTTGATGAATGAAAAAGAAGTTGATGCACTTGAATTGTTAAATCAAATTCATCAACAATTGATAATGGAATCTAGGATAAAAACTTATGATGATCCTCATTTAGTAAATATCCTAGATGCTTGCAAGTGGTTGCATAAATTTGATTGGCCTAAAAACATGAATAATGAATTGGCTTTGAAATTTTTAGAAATAGGCTCTTGTTTGCAAAATCTCATGTTTGAAAAAGAAAGCCTAATTCTAAATCATGAATCGAATTGTGAAATTGACATCTTAAAGAATAGACAAGAAAGAATTGAAAATCAAATTTTGTCTAATCAATTTAATGATTTGAATCTCACCTATGGGATCGTTAATGGAACTAAATCAAATTGGTGGGGTGAGAGAGGCAAGATGAAGATTGTTGTATTGTTTGGCCTAATCTTGTTTTTGTTGGATTTTTGTAAAACTTGGCATGCGTATCATGTTATATGTCTTTTGAAATGTGCTAGTCATGTTTGGGATCCAGGGAAGTGATAGTTCAAGCTTTGCACCATCCTGTACCATATTGTACATTTGTATATAGTTTTGGTTTGTGTTTTGAGTTTTGTGTTTTGGGGTTGTTCCCTTGTTTTGAGGTGATGTTTCATGGTCACTAACTTATGGTCTCTGGCTCACTTTTGAAGCTCCTTTATTTAATAGGTTGGAGTACCTGATCTGAAAATTGATGAACCCAAGAAAAGGGGGATGAGTTATTTGGTGATCATGCTCAGATTTTGGGACTAAAATGGTGGAAAGTGGAACAATGAAAGATTAGCCAAAGCTCCACATGGGACTCACACACATTAAATGGTGTTTCTGGAATTAGGAAGGATGAAGTTATCTTGATTTGCAACCCTAGGCAAAAATCTAAAATGCTTCACTTGTAGGCTGCCTTACCCTAGTGATGCTTGAAGCTTTGCAAGGTTTTCTTTTGAAAAGGAAAAATATTATATATGAAAAAAAAGAGAAAAAAAAAGAGAAAAAAAGAGAAAAAAAGAGAAAAAAGAAAGAGAAAAAAAGAGAGTGAGCATCGAAAAGCTTGATCAAATCAGTCACAAGATCTAGATAAACTCTACCGGGGCTATGGACGCCTGATCGATAGTAGGGCTCTGTCTAGATATAGCTCGGGTAAAAGGAAAGGCTTTGCAAAGCGTTGAGCAAACACAAGGGTGAGTTAGATAAACCTCATCGGGGCTATAGACGCCTGATTGGTAGTGGGGCTCTGTCTATAGTCGTTTCGTTATGAGCGATACTTCATAGCCTAATGCAGAAAGGGATGATGGAATCTGGAGGATTTTCAGAAATGCAGGAAATGAATCACTTTTGCACACATTGAGCAAAGGCAGATGGATTAGTTTTTTTCATTCTAAAGTTGTTTACCCCCATCTTCTTGGGACGTTGCTAAATTATTGTGTCTCACTGATCTTGTGTGTTTTCGTTTCAGGTTGGGTTCTTACCGAAATGCTCAGGAGCATTTCCCAGTAGAGTCACCATTTGTTGTGGTTGCTCCACAACTAACCCCAAAACTTGGGGACCCACCTTTAAAATTTTGGGTTTTCGGATTTTTGTTGTTTTTGGGTAAGCATGTTAATGAAACCCTAACCATGCGCTCATCAGGGGGACTCCGAGGTTCCTTATTCTTTGGGGGCCTTCCAGTTTCTTGTAAGAGTTACCCGTTTGTGTTTCTTTGTGGACATATTTGTTGAATGTTTGGTATCTTGGGTGAATTTTATAGGTTTTACCATTTGTTATTTTGGGTTTAAATTTTTCCTTAATCGTTAATGTTAACTTGAGGGTTTCTTCCCTTTTTGAATCTTAATAGTAAAAGCCTTTGTTTTAGTTTGATTGATCTTTAAAGTATAAAATTATAATTACTTATATATAATATATTTTTATATGTTATATATAAAGATAAAAAAGAAAATATAAAAAAAGAAAGAAAAATAAAATATAAAAATGTATATATGTATATATATATATATATTTATAATATAAAATGAAAAAAAATAAAAATAAAAAGTACTTATGATATATTTTGTTTATCGTACTCACATATTGTATATATATATATAAGAGTCAAATATTATAATCCAAATAAAAGAAAACAATGAAATAAAAAATAAAAACAAAAAAAATCAATATATAATAAAAGAAATAAAAAGTAATTATTAATTAATTTTTATTAGACCTAATTTTATTGCCATTATATATATAGTTGATGCCTTTTATTATGGTTCTCATGGGCCTCTATTTAATGTAGGTTCCGTAGGTAATGACCATTCGACCCGGTAATGACGCGCAAGGTCTCGATGATGTTGCATACGTCGACGTGGCCAATGCAAGAGACAACGCACGAGGTAGAGAAGAGGTGGACTATGACAATGTGGCGATTGTTCCATGAGGAATGTCGCTGTTGAGTTGGATTTTTGCCATGCATGAGGCTTGGATGTGGTGAACGTGCACCAGCGGGGACGAGTTAGGGTTACGAGACCCATGCGACACCAACATGGAGACATCAGTGCACAGTGGTAGAATTGGACAAATACCGTAGCGTGTGGTAGAGATGGACAAAGTTGGATGCTTGGACAGATAACCCACACGAGGACGATGAATGGGAGTACTCCGGTGATAGTGGTAGCGTGTGGACCAATCGATGACTGTCGGTGAGTTCATTTACTTGAGCTTGGACCATGGGGTAACTTACTATTGCATGGGGTCTGGCAGAACGAATCGAAGATACAATGAATAATACAAAAAATAAAGAGGCGGGGTCAAGGTGAAATGAAGCATTTTCAACGACAAAGGAGGTTGAAATTTTTGTTTGATACCGGCAGACACCCGCGGCGTCATAAAGCAGTTACGCTGACCCTGGGCAAATGAGATATGTTTGAAATAATGCACGAAGACGGATCATGGTTCGAGCGACATCTACAATGAGAGCTGTGGGAAGCAGGAATGTGAGTCGAAGGCATGAGCAACGTCGAAGTTATATCTGGTCGTCGAAATGCCATGAACAACGTGGTTCGATCCAGAGTGTGGAGTATGTTCACGATAACGATTCGAAGTATTCAACAATTGAAAAGTAAAACATCCCATTTAGTTTGCAACGGAGGCACTGTGGTACTATGATGTTTCATTCAAAAAATATGGATTGGTCTTGGCGAGAGATAAACATGGTATAATGTGTGTAATGCTAACCAGACCCGGTATCAAACCGAAAGACAACGTGGCATATTGAACGTCGAAAAGGGGTGATACACAGTTATCGTCGAAGATGGACCAACGATTGTGGGGCTTTCAGATATTTCGTATAGAGGTTCGGATGCTGCATGGATTTGTCAGGAATGAGATACGACGGTTTCAATACGAGCGACGTGGGACAAAAAATGACCACACAACAAAGGGCAACAGTGGCATTCTAAAATTCATGCATTAGTTAAAACACATATTATGGGAACCGTACTCGATGCGCCAGTGTGCAAGCAGTGGATAATGGTCATCGCATGGGCATTAGAATTAATGATTTTCAAAAATTTGAATAGTTTGGACAACGAGGTGGATACAACACAGTCCAACATGGTAGATTTGGAGTCGTGGATGCTGAGACCATGTGGACAGCATCCCGGGTGATGATGTGGATTTGTCGAAGTAGTTCGGGCAGCAACTAAAGAATGACATTGAACATAGTGAAGGCTAGTAGGTAGGCTACGAGGCAGCATAGGGGCATATGATGTTATTGGTAATCGAGTGGCGTGTAGTAGGTGTTCAGAGCCGAGGGGATACGTGATGAACAAAATATGATAACAGAGACACAAACATTGCCAAAGATCAATCGATGATATAAACATGGAATACCGAAGGGCATCTTCACCTAACATACTGTATAGATCGATGTTGATGTGGATAAAATTTGGCCCGCCAGCGTGGATGTGTGTACAACATCAAGCATTTCTCAGCGGCGGTTCGAGCGCATGGATGTCAACGTGGACGAGGAGGCAGGTGCAATCATCGAACTTTAAATGGGCCTTCGGCAGTGCAAGCGCTGAGCATTAACGTGACGTGAAAATCTTGAAACCCTCAATGAAAAGGATTCTCAGGCACAAACAATAACCATGGAAGCTACAATGTCGGGCCAGCATGCATAACGAAAGACAACGCAGAAAATTGTGTGAGATGTGTATCGTCCAATCACCGCCGGTGGTTTGGGAATAATAAGGGGGAGGTTGTATACATATGGTAAAAGGAATGGAAGAAAAAGCCTCCACGTGAGAAATAATTTAATAAACTTAGGCCAAGGCATATCGCAAGGATATAAATAATATAAGGGAATGATATAAAATCATTTGACCCTTTCTATAATAAGGGCAAGATATAGGTGCGTTGTAAAAATGCATGCTTATAGAATATTAACGGACGTACATCAAGCTAGCAAAGAACAAAACGTAAACAGAAGAAAACTACGAACAATAAGGGAAAGTGAAAAGCCAAAGGGCAGAAATGAAGAGTTTGAGAAAAACATTAAAAACAGAATGAAACGAAAAAAGAAGGGCTGGATATTTTAGGAGCTGGTTGGTGTTGAAATAAACGAACAATATTTCATTAAGAATAACTCATTTAAATAATACATTGTAGCTCTAAAATAAACTCGGAGGTTGTGGAACCACCCGAGGTAAAAATAGAGATTGTTATAGAAAATAACAATACGCCTAAATAAACCTAAATAATGAAATAAATATGGATATCAAAATGATATGCTAACATCCCCCCTTATTACATTATTTATGTAATTGAAGAACTACTAATATCCCCCCTGATTACATCATTTGGTAATACAAAGAGAGCTGCGAAACAATTCAAATTTGACACGTGCAAGTGCCTTAGTGAAAATGTCCGCAACTTGAGCATTGGTGGGAATGTACTTGAGTTCGAATTCGGTGCCTTGGAACTTTGTCTCGAATGAAGTGACATTGTGTGTCAATGTGCTTGGTTCTTTCATGATGTATTGGATTCTTGACAAGATTCAAAACACCCATGTTGTCGCAGAACAAGTGTATTGGAGATTTTGATGGAAGACCCATACTTGTTAGGATGCGACGCAACCATATCACTTCGCACACAGCTTCACGTGCGGCACGATATTCTTCCTCTGTTGATGAAATAGCAACCACCTATTGCTTCTTGTTGTGCCAAGAGACATGACCAGATCCAAGATGAAACAAGTATCCTGAAGTTGATTTACGGTCATCATATGATCCGGCATAGTCGAAGTCCGTGTATCCTTATAAGAAGAATTTGTTGCTCCTCTTATATTCTAGGCCATATTCCATTGTGCCACGGACATAGTGAAGAACGCGTTTTGTTGCTTTCCAGTGTGTAGTCTTAGGCTCCTGCATGAACCTCGAAAGATAGTTGACAACAAATACGATATCTGGCCTAGTGTTGGTCAGATATATGAGACTCCCAATCAACTGTCGATAGAGAGTACCATCTACCTGAGGTGAATTATCATATCACGATAACTGAATTCCTATTTCCATCGGAGTTGACATTGGCTTGCAATCAATCATGCGATATTTTTCAAATAGGGTCTTGGCATATTTTTTCTAAGACACTTTGATGTAGTTCTCCTTCTGGCTGACTTCCAGACCAAGACAATAATGGAGAAGTCTGAGATCTGACATCTCAAAATATTGATACAAGTCTCTTTTGACGAGTAGAAATCATTGTTTCGAACTCCCGTAATGAGCGAGATCATCAACATAGAGTACAAGCAACACTATTTCAGAACCTTGTTTCTTAAAATAGAGGTTTGCATCCGACGGACATCTCTTAAAACCATGCTTTGCAGAAGGTGATGATCCATTTTTATATACCAAGCCCGAGGGGCTTGTTTCAAACCATATAAGGATTTTACCAATCTGTAAACTTTCTACTGTTGGCCTTCCACTTCAAATCCTTCTGGTTGAGTCATGTAGACTTCTTCTTGGAGATCACCATTTAGAAAAGCACTCTTGACATCCATTTGGTGTACTTTCCACCCATATTGTGCTTCCATAGCACAAAGAACTCGAATGGTTGTCATTCGAGCAGTAGGTGCAAAAGTTTTCTCGTAGTCAATGCCTTCTCTTTGAGCATAGCCCTTTGCAACAAGTCGGGCCTTATGCTTATCTATTGTCCCATATACCTTATACTTAACCTTATACACCCATTTGCAGCCTATGGGCTTCTTTTCGTATGGCATATCGACAAGCTTCCAAGTTTTGTTTTTCATCAAAGACTTATACTCTGCATCCATAGCGGCCTTCAAAATAATGTCGAGATGGAACTAGTTTTAGTATGGTAATATTAGATTTTCGATACACCTGAGAAGAGGAAAAGAAAGCACACGAAAAGAGAGACGTTTTTCGCAGGACTGCCCAAACTGCCGAACTTGTTTCGGCCATATCTCACTCATCCGAACTTGGATTGAGCTAAAATTTTGAGGGTAGATGCCTGAAAAACCCTAGAACGTCTCCACCAATTTTCATATCATTTGGAGCAACATAGATCCTAGCGCATCCATATGTGTGAACGATATATTTGGCAAGCGGCTATGTGAGGGTTTCATCTGGGTTGAGTGCAAGCAGCTCCAAAGGTTGGTTTTTAGGGCCTTCGGGCCCTAGCGGCCAATATTTTTGTGGTTTATGCTCAATATTTTAGCAGGAAATGTTGCAGGGGATACAATATGGGTTAGAAATTTTCCTTTCAACAGATCATACTATGAACTTGAGTGACAACGGCTTCCAATTTGCTGCACAAAAGAAAAGTGAAAACCATACCTTTCCACGACGTCTAGGGCAAGGATTAAAGAGACCACGAAATAAGTTTCAAGTAGTTGATCAAAAAATGGCTCATATCTCAAGTGAATCTGGTGCTAAGGTGCACCCACAAAATAATTCTACTATGAAAACCCCTATCAAGGGTAAGAATTTTGAAGACTCAGTCCCAAAAATGAATTTTAGGGATGCCCTTCGTGGTGGACAACCTCAGCCCAATGCTAATATCAATATTAGGGCTTCTCATAAACCTCTAAGAATGCCTAAGATTGATCCTAGGAAAACGGAGTCAGGATGTCTTAAAGCAGCTGATGGAACTCCTATTGTTAAGCTTGATATGGGTAACATTCAGATTGGCATTGAAGATTTGGAAAAAAAGGACTAATTTTTTGGTTCGTGGGTTTTCGTCCGAGTCTATCTGCTTTCAAATTCTGGGCTGCAAAAAGCTAGAAAACTAAAGGTGAGTTACAAATCTCTATTTATCCAAATGGTTATTTTCTTGTTTTATTTGCTAACAATGAAGATAGAGAGAAAACTTTTCAAGGGGGTCCTTGGTTTTTTGAAGGGCAGGGCTTTTCATGAAGCCCTGGCATACTAAATTTAAAGTCGAAGAAGAGATGCCTTCTATAGCTCCCGTGTGGGTTAGACTCTTTGGCCTCCCTATTGAATTTTGGAATCCTACTATTTTTTCTTCAATTGGAAACTCTTTAGGAACTTTTATGATGACTCGCTGATTGTACTCAAAATTTTGAACATATTATTTATGCTCGAATTTGTGTTTTAATGGATTTTGACAAACCCCTACCTAAAAAGATCACATTACAATTTGGGGAAGACACTTGGGAGCAAGTAGTGGACTATGAGAACATTCCTTTTCGTTGTAGAATTTGCCATGAATATGGTCATTTGGCTAGTGCTTGCCCAAATAAAATTCCCGATCAAAAGAAAGAAGATATAAACTCAGTAGGTTTCCACAAATGATGTCCCAAGTGAGGAAGAGGAAATAATGGAAACTAAAATCTTAGAAACACAATTTAAATATGAAGGAAAGAACTTAGAGACAAACCAAAAAATCAAAGGTTTTCAACAGAAAAAAAAGGAGAAAATTTACACAAGAAAAACAATATTTCAAATGTCAAAACTTCAAATAATGCAGGTCCCAATATAGACTCCATTGAACCATCTAGTAAAATTTTGGCTGTGTATGAGCATTCTTCAAGGTTAGAAGCCATCTCGGATTCAATTGGAATAAGTCAAGAAACAGGGAAAAAAAATTGAAGATGGATTCTAATCAAAAAGTAGGTCGCAAGACCAATCAATATCATATGGTAAAAGAAGGTGAAAAGCTTGTAGAGGAAGGTAAGATTAATGCCCTTCCCAACATTTTTTAGCCCTGGTATTAATGAAGATCATCACTTGGAATATTAGAGGACTCAAAGGGAGTCTTTCAAAACAAAATGAAATTAGAAGAATGATTCAGATAAATCATCCACATCTTGTTTTCCTTCAAGAAACAAAGATGTCAATGGAGGATATGGACTTAATTGCAAGTAAAATTTGGCCAGCTGGAAAAGTGGTTTCCCTCAGTTCCTAAGGGACTTCGGGTGGCATTGCTTGTCTTTGGGACCCAAAAGAGGTAGTTATTCACCATATGGTTGGCAATTGGGGTTTGTTGGCTATAGCTATTCAAAGTAGACATTCCAACCAGATTATGCTCTGCATTATTGTTTATGCCTCGACTTCTTTGGAGGAAAAAAGAAGACAGTGGAAGGATATTACTCATATTATCTCTCATTTTCCTAAAGCTTGGATCTTGATCGAAGGAGATTTCAATACCATCCTCTCTCTGGATGAGAAAATGGGGGGAAATAGAAATTTGGACAAAAGCACTGACCTCATGAGCGAATATATTGCAAACCTCCATCTTGTGGATATCCAACCAGATAATGGCCTTATGACTTGGTCTAACAGAAGGCAAGGCTTAGCTTGTATAATGGAGAGATTGGATAGGTTTTTGCTCTCTGAAAATTTCTTAATCCATGGTCACATTCCTAAAGTGAAGACTCTTAATAATGCTGGTTCGGATCATTGGCCAGTCATGGTGGAAATGTGGAAAACCAATGTGAGTTTCTCTCCTTTTCGTTTTCAATTAATGTGGCTTAGAGACATTTCCTTCAGACCTCGTGTGCAACAATGGTGGAAGGAAGGTAAACCTAGGCATGGGACTAAGATGTTCTATTTTGCCAAAAGACTGCAATACATTAAATCCAAAATCAAGACTTGGAACTGGAAAGAGTTTGGGGATGTTCATAAAAAAAACATGAAGTTATTGCTCATCTTGAAAATTTGAATCAGAAAATCCATTTAGATGGCCTCACAGAGAAGAGAAGTGCAGATGAAATTAAACTCACAACTCAGTTAGAGGAATGGGAAAAAAGAGAAGAAATCTTATGGAAGCAAAAATCTAGAATTCAATGGCTCAAAGAAGGAGATCGAAACACAAATTTCTTCCACAAATCTCTTCTAGCTCGAAGATCTCACAACTTTATTTCTTCCTTAAAATCAGATTTTGGAGATGTTGTTTATACTTGGGATGGCATGAACTCTATTGTTGTTGATTACTTTTCCAATCTTTTTACAGCTACTCCTCTTGACTCAGCTTCACAACAAAATGTTCTTCAAGCAATCCCTTCTCTTATCACTTCGAGGAGAACTCTATTTTGACTCGCTCCTGTTACTATCAATGAGCTTCAACAAGTAGTTTTTAAAGTGCAAAAATGGAAAACCCCAGGTCCTGATGGTTTTCCTATTGAGTTCTACCAAGAGTTCTGGGATATCCTTCATGTTGATTTATTAGAGGTGGTGGAAGAAGCCAGGAAATCCAAAGAAATTTTGAAGGTTATCAATAAAACTTATATTACTCTTGTTCCAAAAGCTCAAGAGGTTGATCATATCTCAGCTTTTAGACCTATTGCTTTATGTAATGTTCTTCTCAAAATTATTACTAAAATCATGGCAAAAAGGTTGAAGCCTCTTTTGCATAAGATTATTTCCCCGAGCAAGGGGGATATGTGGAAGGACGTCAAATAGTAGATGAGATAGTTCTTGCTCAGGAAGCCATCCATTCCATGGATATGCAAAATTCTCCTTCTATGTTCATCCGGTTAGACTTATCCAAAGCTTATGACAGAGTGGATTGGCACTTCCTTATCAAAGTTTTGAGGCAATTTGGTTTCTCTAAGGATTGGATGGATTGGATTATGGGATGTATCTCTTCAGTTTCCTACTTAGTTCTTATCAATGGTAGGCCTTCTCAGTCTTTCCCAACTTCCAGAGGTATTAGGCAAGGTGACCCGCTATCCCCTTATTTATTCATCATTCTTGCTGAATGCTTGGGTAGGACTATAACCAAAAAGAGGGAAAACAAAACTCTTGAGGGAGTTACCATTGCTCATGGAGCTAGACCTATCTCTCATCTTCAATTTGTGGATGACTCTACCCTTTTAGGTAAAGCTACGGTTAAGGAAGCTTCTAATATTAAGCAAATCATTAGCTGTTTTTCTAAGGCTATCGGGCAATTGATCAATGAAGACAAATCTAAAGTTATTTTATTTCACCGCTCTCGCTAGACAGGAATCCATGGTCTTGGATAAATTAAGATATAAGAAGACCTCTCTTCCAATCACTTATTTAGGTATTCCCATAAATATTAAAAGGCAGAAAAATAAAGATTGGAATTGGTTGTTGGACAAAGTCAAGAAGAAAATTGGAAAGTGGACCAACAAGTGGCTTTCTTCTGGGGTAGAATCACCTTGGTAAAATCAGTCCTTCAAGCTATTCCTATTTATGTTTCTTCCATTTTGAATATCCCAAAGGTCGTTCTTCGAGAATTGGATCAAATCAGTCATCGTTTCCTTTGGAGTGGTACTAAGGAGAAAAGAAAATGGGCCTTGGTGAAATGGGATACTTTATGTCTTCCTAAGAGTGAAGGGGGGTTAGGATTCCGGTCTTCAATTAATAACAACAAAGCTTTAGCTGCTAAATTATATTGGAGGATGTTGCATAACCCCAATGCTCTTTGGGCCAATAATCTCCGTGCTAAATATGCTGAGAACAAAAGTCCCGAAGACCTTGTTCGCTATCAACTTCCTACCAAAGGTTCTCCCATTTTAGCAGTTCTTAAGACTCGGTGAGGATTTGATAAAGAAAAAATTATTTTGGATCATTCATAATGGTCAACATGCAAATTTTTGGACAGATTCTTGGGATGGTCACAAGCCTTTGATAACTCGGTTTCCCGATTGGAGGCCTTGGATGGAGGAGCTTCACCAAGCTAATTGGATAAAGGTGGCTAATTATTGTCGGTACCATATGGGTAATTCAAAGGTTGGTAGATATTGGATCCCTATTGAGGACTGGCCTATTCAAATCCTAGAAAGGCAAAGACAAGATATCCAAGGCATCCTTCATATGAGATCCCTCTCTTGGTCCCATGAAAAAGATTGTTTTGGATGGAACAACACTACTAAGGGTGAGTATTCAGTTGCTCAAGGTTATTTGACCTTATGCCATAATAATCCCAACCATTCTTCTAACATATTTTCTCAATTGTGGGCTCAAAAGCTCGGCCTAAGGTGAGGTTCTTTAATTGGATTTTATTGCATCGTAGGGTTCTTATTGGTGAGCAACTTATGAAGCGTGGTTTTCATGGCCCTTTTAGATGTGAAATGTGTGAAAAGAATGTAGAAAATATCAACCATCTTTTTATTGAGTGTACTTTAGCCTCTGAGCTATGGAGGAGAATGGCAACTTTACTTGGCTTACAGTGGTCCAATTTTTTCACTTTTGAATAGCTTTGGAGGGATTGGCCTAATCAAGAGGGTGTTGATCATTTTATTAGGCGCTTAGTTTGGATGGGTTCTACCATTCTTCTTTGGAATATTTGGAATGAAAGGAACAACCAAATTTTTAATCAAGATAGGAAGGATATTCACTATATTTGGCAAAAGACCATAGCCAACTTAGTTGAATCAGTCCATCAACTCCTTAATCACCCCCAAAACTCCCACCAAAGATGGGATCAAGTGATGCAAAGATTGAAGATTAAACCTTCTAAGGGCAACCAACTTAAAGGGAATGTGAGTATTAGTAAGATGGATAGGACTAGAAATTGGCAACCTCCTCCTAAGGATTTTGGAAAATTCAATACTGATGGAGCCTCTAGAGGGAACCCCGGAAAAGCCAGTGTGGGAGGAATTGGTAGACTTTCGGATGGCTCCCTGGTTTTTACTTTTGCCGAGAATTTGGGTATTCTTTCCAATAACCTTGTCGAGGGGTATGGTATCCTTAGAGGCCTTCAAGAGGCTACTAAGGTTGGATGGGAAAAGGTTTTAGTTGAGTCTGACTCTCAACTTATGATTAATCTCTTGAAGACTCCTCCTAAGAATCATAAGGTGGATTGGAGAATAAAAAGAATTATTGAGAAGATTCAAATTAATCCGGATGGGATTTTTGAAAGTTGATTACAATCATGTGGTCGGAGATCAAAACAAGAGTGCTGATGCTTTAGCTAATTGGGCTTTGGACAAAGGTGATCTTACTTGTTATGGCCACCCTCCTATATGGTGGGCTTCTCAAATTAGGGAAGCTCTTCTTTCTATCATTTCTTTGGATGGCCCCAGCTCAAGGTACCTAGTTTCTTCTTGTTTTTTTTTTTGTTTCTCTTTGGTTCATTCAGTTTTTTTTAGTTCCCTAGCTCATTCTATTCTTTATTTTGTTTCCTCTGTTGATTCTTGCATTAATAGTCTTCTGGTCTAGATAGGTCATTGTTTTGTTCATTTTTTTTTTCTTTTGTCTTCTTTGTTTAGTTTTTTAAGGTGGGTGGGTTCTTTTGTTTTGTTTTGTTTTTGTGTTCTTTGTGTTGTTTTTTGTTGTTCTTGTGTTTTTGTTGTTTTGTTTTTTTTATGTTTTTTGTTATTGTTCTTGTGTTTTTTTTCGTTCTTGTTCTTGGGTTTCTCTTTGTTTGTGTTATTTCATTTTTTTTATGTGTGAGTGTTTTCTATGTTTTTTATTTTTGTTTATTGTCTGTTGTTGGTTGTTTTTATTTTTATTTTGTATTTTTTTTTTTTATTTTTAGGTTTTGGTTGTGTTTATTTTTCATGTTTTTTTGGGTTATGTCTTTGTAGTTGTCTGTTGTTTTTGTCTTGTTTGTGTTTTGTTATGTGGTTCTTGTGTTTTTCTATGTGGTTTGTGTTGTGGTTTCTTTTATCTTATTGTGCGTGTTTGGTTGTGCTTTTGGTTTTGACACACTCAAGGAGCATGTTTTTTATTTTATTTTATTATTTTTGTTGTTATTTACTTTTTTTAATTTGGTTTTGTGTGTTTGTTTGCTCCTTGAGTATGTCAAAGGTGGTAGGCCAGGTCCGAGTCCTGGGCGTTTTTGGTGGAATGGATACCCCTGCCTCCTTGGGTCTTACCCGAAAGTGGCATCCCTTTTGGGATGTTTTCCACAAACAATAATGAAAAAAATAGCGGCCTTCCACTGAGGCTCACCAAGAGCACTTTGCATTGATGTGGGTTCAAGATCATCTATGGAAGACATAAACACCCTATCATTATCAATATCCATATCTTCTGTATCTCTCTCTGGATCTATAGAAAGTTCCTCAAAAGATTGACACAGATCATCAACCCCATTATTCTCTGTTGTAGCTTTCTCCTGTCGAGCCATGCTACGAGTACGAGGCCTATCCAATGTCAAATCTGGTGGAGTGGATAGCTTAGAGTCTTTGATTGTATTTGTATACCACTTTGAATTCTTCTTCTAATGTGTTGAAGAAGATGAAGACGGACCTCCAACTTTTGATGAAGGAGATTTATCAACCTTAGTTTCCACAAGGTCTAGGTATACATTTGATGTGTTTTCTGATGTGAAAGCCTCATCAAAAACTACATCTCTACTGATGTGTATCTTCTTGGTCAAGGGATCAATCAAACGATAACCCTTAGAGTGCTCATAATACCCAAGAAGAATATACTTCAATGTCTTCTCATCTAGCTTCTTCCTTTTCTCTTTTGGTATGTGCATGAAAGCTTTACATCCAAAAATGCGTAGATGAGAAATGGAGGGTTTCGTACCACTCCATGTTTCCTGTGGAGTCATTCCTTGTAGAGCCTTTGTGGGTGCTCTATTCAACATATATACTGCTGTGGTGACAACTTCTGCCCAATATAGTTGCTCAAGACTAGCTCCCGTGAGCATGCAACGAACCATTTCCATGATGGAACGATTCCTCCTTTCAGCAACTCTATTTTGCTGAGGAGTATAGGCAGTAGTTAACTGTTGTGTGATCCCATTTTCTTTCAAGAACTCAGAGAATTCTTTAGAGGTGAACTCCCCCCATCGATCTGAGCGGAGGGTCTTTATAGAAGTACCTGACTCATTTTCAATAGATTTCTTGAATTGCTGAAAGAAGCCAAAGGCTTCAGATTTCAGTTGAAGAAAGAATACCGACATCTTTCGTGAGTAATCATCTACGAATAACTAAAAATACCTCTTACCCCCACAAATGTTGGGAGTGAATGGACCGTATAGATCGGTGTGAATCAACTCCAAAGGTTTCTTTGCTCTTGTAGAGCTCCTTTCAAAAGGTACTCTATGTTGCTTTCCTGCCAAGCAGTTAGAGCAAACTGGTAAAGTGGTAGAAAGGGAAGGAAGACCTTTTACCATTCCATACTTACTTAAGTAAGTAACCAGAACTCAAATTTCCATATCTCTTGTGCCATAGGGAAGTTGCCTCCTTTGTAGAGACTATCATGGCTACATATGGAGTAGAGATAGCATCTAAGGCAAATAAGCCATGCTTATATGAAGTAGTGGCTATGTTCTTACCCCTCCTGGTAATAGAACAACACTTCTTGCCTCCCTCAACACTAAAGTTCACAACCATATCTTTGTCCAGAATTTGTGTGACTGAAAAAAAATTGTTTGCTAATCCTGGAACATAGAGAACTTTGTCAATATGACACTTGCCATCAGGAAGAGTAACTGAAACAGTACCTTCTCCCTGAACCTTGTAGGTTTTATCATCAGCAATAGTGACAGGTTTGCCCTCTTTGGCCTCAAAAGACTCAAACCATGATTTGTCACCAGTCATGTGCTTACTGGCTCCAAAATCAACATACCAGATAGGATCCGTCTGCTTGGACACTATGGTAGTCATGAGAACTTTGTGGGCTCTCTCAGAATCCGTGTCAGATTCTTCAACAACAACATTCACTTATTGTTTATTCTTTTGTGGTTTGTTACGGCCTTTCTGTTTTGATTGTTTATTCTTATGCCAACATCTGTTTGTATCATGACCTTCTTTGTCACAGATCTTGCAATATCTCTTTTCTGTTGAGGTTGTTGAGTTTTTTTCCCTTTTGAATCCTTTTGTGAATTCCATCCCTTCTGAAAATTACCCTTCTTCTGGTTCTGCCCTTTCCTGTTGATGTAGAGGGCAGTGTTAGAAGAATCATCTCACTGTAGTTGGTGTGCCTCCTCCTCTTGAAGCATATTAACCAATTCTACAAAAGTAACTTTTCGTTGCGACACCTGAAGGGAAGTGATCAACACCCGATAAGAATTAGGTAAAGCTCTCAATACAATTGAGGTAAGGAGCTTATCATCAAGTGGTTCTCCAAAAGAATTCAACTTTGCTTTCAATTCAGACACTCTACAAAGAAAAAATTCAACTATCTCCCCCTGCTTCATGCTTAGACTGTGTAATTGAGATTGAAGAAATAGAATAGTGGAATCATTTTTTCCCTCATATATAGTATTAAGGGCATCCCAAGCCTCTTTACTATGTTCACAGTCAGCAATATGCGGTTGAACTTCATCAGCCACAACAAGCAAAATGAGCACCTTTGCTTTACTGTCTAGCTTGTCAAAGTCTTTTTGAGCAGTAGATGGAGTTGTAGCACCAACAACAGATGAAGGTCTTGTTGTTGCTCCAGATACAACATCCCATAAGTCATCCATGACTAGGATAGCCTTCATCTTGTTTTTCCATGGTGTGTAATTAGGACCTTTCAACAACTGATGAGAATCAGTCATTAATTTTGCAGACATGGTGAAGGTTCCTTATAACACCAATTGGTCCCCCTTTCGATATACCTTTTGCTAGGCCGTTATACCGTACAAAATACCCGCCCTTACGTGAGGGAAACTATAGGTATTTAGAAAGATAAAAAAAAATCACCCGCCCTTACATGAGGGAAACTTTAGGTAATTTTTAGAGATCATACGATACGTGGTACTTAAGCAGTACTGAAAGGGAATAGTCTTGTTGATGGCACCTACCATAGAAAGTCTGCAATCCTCATGCGTGGGGCGTAACTTCCCCTAAACACTTTGGATTTCAGAACTTTCGTCAGGATTTACGCCTAAACACAAGAACTATTAGGGTAATAGATGGAGTAAAAAAATGCAAAATGGCAAACTTATCTCTCCCCGACGATTTATAGAGAACAAGCTCAGACGTCTTTTTGGCAACTATATTAGGCGACGGATACAGTAGCACAATCACGACAACTTTACCTGTAAGTGCTATCCAGAGGTATCACAAATACCGAACGCTGCAGCACAATAAATTGCATGGATGGGTTTTAATTATTCCGGGGACTTAGGGAGTGAATTTGTTTTTTTTAACTTTTTAATGAAGTAGTGCAAAACAGAAAAAAAATGCACCCTACAACATAAAAAGTGCCCACAAGAATGACCCACTAGGTGTCGGGCGCAGCCGAAAATGCACCTTTACAATAATGCCAAATTTGCTTTTCAAAAAATTACTCACTTTCCCCCTTTGATTTTTGAAAAAAAATACCCCCTTAAAAAAATCTCTTAACAAAGCATTTTTTTATAATTATTATATAGTTTTAAAGTTAATTTTTTTTTTTAAATTTATATAGTTTAAAAACTATTAAAAAATAAATTAAAATCAAATTTTAATTTATATAGTTTAAAAACTATTGAAAAATAAATTAAAATTAAAAAAATTTAATTTAACTAAAAAAATAATAATTTAAAAAAAAACTTTAGATTTTTTTTTTTTTTACCTTTTTCTTTCCAAGAGGGGTCGGCGGGGTTTGAACCCGCGACCTGCAAGCTCCCTGAGCCTTACCGCACAGTCCACCACTAGGTGGACTAGCGGGCTGATCCGAAAGGATTAGGGACCCCCTCCTATTTGAGGAGGGTCTCGTAACCCCTTCCCCTGCACGGTCGCCTGGCCGCGGCTTCCTCCATGGCTGGTGGCGGCGGCAGGATGCCCGCAGCGGCGTCCGCAACAGGTGGTCGCGATGGCTGCAGCAGGTGGCTGCGGTGGTAGGGCGTCGCGCGGTGGCTGCTGCTGCAGGTGGCCGCGGTTGCTGTAGGTGGCCGCGGCTACAGCAGGTGGCTGCAGGTAGCGCACGCCGCCTGCGTCGCATGCGACATCGGGGGGGGAGGGGGGGTGGTGCACGAAAAAAAACACGCGCGGGGGGGGAGTGGGTAGCATGATGAAAAAAAATCACGCGCGACGTCGCGGGGGGGGGGCGCGTGATGAAAAAAATCACGCGCGATGTCGCGAGGGGGGGGCGTGATGAAAAAAATTCACGCGCAAGAGTTGCGTGCACAGGAAAACGCACAACAACTCTGTGCGTGGGAGTGCATGCACAAAAATATGCACAACAACTCTGTGCGTGGGAGTGCGTGCACAAATGTTTTTTTAAAAAATAATTTTTTTTTTATCTTCCAGTAATCTTCCGCTGCAAATTTTTTTTTTCTCAGACCAGCTCTGAAAATATCATTGCCGCCTCCTCTCTCTCTCCGCCTTCTGGCTCTGATGCCATGTTGAAATAAACGAACAATATTCCATTAAGAATAACTCATTTAAATAATACATTGCAGCTCTAAAATAAACCCGGAGGTTGTGGAACCACCCGAGGTAAAAATAGAGATTGTTATAGAAAATAACAATATGCCTAAATAAACCTAAATAATGAAATAAATATGGATATCAAAATGATATTCTAACAGTTGGACCATTGTGGAGGCCAGATTTCTGAATGTGTTTTTGCCAAACTACTGGACAGATTTTTACCACATTATGCCTATTTAGGGGTTGTAATTTTCTGCACACTTGTTGAACATTGTATATCTTTTTATTTGCAATATCATGGAGATATATCAGATTTTAACACATTTTTATGGTTGATTTGGTTTATTTCTGGCTTATTGCACCATTTTTCTTAGAAGCTTGCACCACATTAGTTGTTTGATTGCGTAACTTCAGGTAACATTAATGTTGGTTTTCGTGCAGAATGTTCATGTTTGTAGGGTTTGTGGAGAAATCAGGAGTTGCAGCATTTCTGTTTTTCATTTTATTTTTATTTTTATTTTTCTAACTTTCTTTTTGCAGATTTTTTTTTTAATTTTTAGAGATTAAAATAAAAATTAAAAAATTTTCAAAATCCAAAAATAATTGCACGGCTGCATAGAATGTACTTCAAAGTTTCATTTTGCACATTTACGTTTTTGTTCCGGAGTCATTTCGAATTTATAAAAATTATTTAAAGTTGTTGTTTTATGCAGATTTTTATAATTTCGAAATTTCATTTTTTTCATTTTGAAGCCAAATCAGATTTTTTTAGTTTCATATTTCATTTGCAAGCATAAAATGAACTTCCCTTTATGAAAATTTCAATTTCATTAAAGGGGGGTAAATTTTAATGGCATTTCATAAGTCACCATTTTAGAGCATTAATTACCCTCTCTTTATAAAAATTCTGATTTTATCAAAGAGAGGCAATTTATACATTACATTGAAGGTTATTGTTTTAAAGCATTATATTATTTCTTCTTAATGAAAATTATTTCATTAAAGAGGAATAATTAAATGATATTTTAAAGCCATTATTTTAAGGCAATAAATTATTATCTCTTTATGAAAATTAATTTCACCAAAGAGGGATATTATTAATTATATCAAAGGCTATCTTTATCTTCATGATAAGAAGCTACATTTAATGAGCCTATTCATCATTTCAGATTCACATTCATAGATAGATTTTAATCTTCATTTTCATGTTTAAAGTAAGGTTTAATGCAAGGTAAAACTTGTTTAAAATTTACTTAATCAAAAGAAGATAAAATCTACCTTAAAACACTCAAGATAAAAGGAACTAAGGCTTACATCGTGGTCATATGAGGGCCAATTCACATTTGCTTTTATTTAAGTTTCATGAACAATCATTAATTTAGCATGGTAAAATGAACCAACACATGTCCCTTGTTAACAATTACTTGCAATCACTAAGGACTTCCTAGCATTTCATTAATATTCTTATTGAGATTACTAATACACGTGTAAATGCTAATATAGTGGAGACCTTGGAGAAGTTGTTTTGTTTTAACTTCTTTGCAAGAGAGGGTTTTGGGATCAAAATCCTAAGGGAGAGTGTGATTTTACAATTGGACAAAATTACCACTCAACATAACCCCTCACAAAAACCAACAAGGGATACTCTAGTGGTATGTCTTTGAGTTTTCATCCAATAGACCCAAGTTCAAACCCTAGTACAAGGGGACTGGGACCTGTTCAAAAACCCATGCTTTACCCTAAAGGTTTTGTCTCATGAAGGATACCATAATGGTATGTCTTTGGGTTGTCATTCAAGAGATCCAAGTTCAAACCCCAATATGAGGAGATCGAAACCCCTCATAAAACTTGCCTTTTTAACTCAAACTTTTTCTCATAAGAGATACTATAGTGGTATGTTTTTGGATTTTCAACCAAGAGACCCAAGCTCAAACCTTGGTAGAAGGGGACCAATAACCCTTCAAAACCTGTGCTTTACCCTTTATTGTTTTGGGTTTTCATCCAAGAGACCCAAGTTCAAACCCCGGTAGAAGGGGACCGTGACCCGTGCTTTACCCTAAAAATTTTAATCCTATGAGGGATGCCATAGTGGTATGTTTTTGAGTTTTCATTCAAAAGACCCAAGTTCATACCTCAAATCCCCATAAACCTGAGTTTCTAACTCAAAATATTTCTCATGAGAGATTACATAGTGGTATGTCTTTGGGTTTTCATTCAAGAGATCCAAGTTCAAATCCTAGTAATAGGGGACCGAAACCCCTTCAAAACTTGTGCTTTACCCTAAAGTTTTTAGTCCCATGAGGGATATCGTAGTGGTATGTCTTTGAGTTTTCGTTGAGGAGACCCAAGTTCAAACCTCAATACGAGGGGACCAAGACCTCTTATAAAAAGCCATATTTTTAACTCAAAATTTTCCTTGTTGGTAGTAGCCTAGGGACAACCCTAGTTTGATTCCCTAAAATTTTTGGGTCCCAATGATCCCATATTTACCCAGCTGGCCAACGAGTTAGGGACTATAGAGGTTTTCTTATGCAAAAAAATAAAAAAAATAATTTTAATGTTTATAATATGAAGTATGTCATTGGATTGTTATCCAGGCTACCCAAGTTCAAATCATAGAGAGGGAGGCCCCTATTGTGCCCCTGGAGAGTGTGGTTCAAATGTGCTACTCAATGTACTTTACCTTGAACAATTTATTTATTTAATATAGTTATTAAATTATGTTTTGGTTATAGGATATATAACGTTTTTTCTTGTTTTTAACTTTAAATCTTCTTTTTAAAATTTCAAAGTCTTTAAGAATGTTTATGGTTCTTTTAAAAAAGAAAAAGGTTGAAAAGAGTTTAGTTCAATGGATATGTAGTGTGAAGAAAAGGAAAAATATATGTATAAAAATTGTTGGATAAATAATATAGTAAGAAAGTATTTATAAAAGTTTTAATATAAATCTTTCTATTATTATTTAATTTGTTCAATGGAATTAAAATGGGGTGATTATATAGTAGTATTACAACATATAATTTGATAACCATAAGTGTTTGATAAGATTCAAATATATATATATATATATATATATATATATATATATATATATATATATATGAATTTACATGGTGGAATTAGTAGCCGCCACGAATTCGGGTAGGTTTTTCGGATTTTATGGCCGTTACAATATTATGAGTTTTCCACCTTGGAAGCTCTCACACAAATCTTCGAGCGGTTAGTCCTTATAACCACCATGCCATAATCATTTTAAAACTTTTATGCCCCTGAAAGCACCAAGAAAGAGATAAGCGTTCAGTTCGACGAGGCTCGAGATTTGAACCTTGGACACTTATATCTCTTTTTTAAAAGTTTAATTTAATTAATTAAGTTTATATGATTTTCTAATATATATATATATATATATATATATATATATATATATATATATATATATTATTGGTTATATGGGGTTGAAATGCATCCCACTTGTATTATATCATCATCATGTATGTATCTCTTGGAAAGAATAAAACATAAGTCTCTTCCTTGAAGAATCTAACCAATTGGATTAATACCATTTTAAATATTTTTAATTTTAAATAGGTAAAATCAAAAAATATTTTTAATTTTTAAATTCTTAACTCTTTCATGTTTATATTTATGTGATGGATTTTTTAATTTGTAGGAACAAATTTAGGTTAGTTTATCCTAATTTTTTAATTATAATTTTAAATTTTTTAATTAAATTTATATAAATAAATAATAATAATTATTATTATTATTTTTTTATTTTTTATTTTTGATGAAAAGCTAAATTATATTAATAATAAAGTTTAACATGAAAAAAAGTGGCGGGTGGCAATGATCACACCCCTGGAAGAAACAAACCAACCCTAACCACGGGTTGGGAAACCACAAACCAAAGCTCACTACAAACTAGGCAACATCAATCAAACAGGCAATGAAACTTGCATGCAATCAGAAAGTTTGTGGCTGCACGTCTACGTTGGAGTCCCATGGAATGGCCAAGGTATGCGGTAATCCATCCGTGTGTCCCCGATCCTCATGAACATTTGAATCTCCCCAGCCTTGTCCTCGAGATCTATCAAGCTGGCGATTATGTGCACTTATATCCCTTGCATTCCAGGCACGATCCTGTGTGCCACCATTAACTTCCACCAGCTCATCCCAAGAACCTCTAGGTGGAGAACATGATGGTGATTGAATTGGCTGTGCATTCCATCCATCATTGTAGGTAAAATTGTCATGTCCCCAACCTCCCTGTGCATGCACCAGACGTCTGTTGTGCGTTGTTTGGAAAAACCCTGCTAACTGAGCATGGTGCATTTTTCCAGTCATCCAAAAGTGCCTTCATGTGCGCCTGCTCAATGTCAAGTTTAGCTTCGCTGATTGCAAATCTGAACCATGTATCTTGAAACACCTCTATTTTGTCAGCCAGAGAAAATTCATCAGAAGGATTTTGATGCTGAAAAACTATCTTGTTTCTAGATTTCCACTTGTGAAAAAGAAGACTAATTCGAAAGATGTGCCACACTTTGGACAAGGGAAGAACAAATTTAATCTTATCCCCTAACAGAGCTTTCTGCCATGTAAGGGATTCATCTTGGAATTGGGAAAAAAAAGACCATCCCCATTCCCAGGCACTCCTTGCTCTTGTGCAGAACCAGAAAATATGAGAAGATTCATCCTCATTACAGAATGCACATTTAGGGTTTTCAACTACCAAGTGCCTAAGTCTCTGTCTCCTAAGGGTAAACTTTGAAAGAGAAGGCTCCAAGCAAAAAAAGATTGTTTTGGCTCAAGAAAAGAAGACCAAACTATCTAAAATCGAGCCTTCCAACCAAAAACCGCCACTGGATCTCCCCATTTATCATTAAGTCTAGGGACCATTGGCAACATTGGGGAGAGCCACTTGTAACCCAATTTAGCTGAGTAATTCAACAATGGTATATCCGAAAACCAGGACCAATCTTTCCACCATGGCCTCTGAGAGTGCTGCCCACACTTGTGCCACATGGAAAAGGGGATAATGTCAATTACCGAGTCATAAGTGAGCTTGTCACCAGTGCTCAACTGAAATTGTTGTTTAAAAAGCGGCCAAGGGATCCAATCCCTCGAGGTTTGAGAATAAAAATCGAAAGCGTAGATATACCTTTTTTAAAAAACTTTTGGGCATGAATCCACGGGACCTGAGCAAGAGGAGTTCCCTGAATGTTAATCACCGAAGACCACCAGATGTTTAAAGAATTGATGGACAGTCCTTTATGGCCTCTATTCCCTTTCCACTTAAGCCAAGGAGTGAATTGCTGCCATGATTTCCAAATACTTTTAATCACAAAAGAACCAGAGATTTTCACAAAGACTGGCATTACAATTAGGGAAGGGAGGTCAATTCCTCTCCAGGCTTGTTTGTTCAAAGGCAGCCTTGAATTAATTATTTTTTTTAATTTTATATTTTTTTTAATAAGAATTATAGAAGTGAAAAAGAAAAAAAAACAAACTTCATAAATATATATATTTTAATTCTGTGATGGAGTTTTTGATTTGTAGGAACAAATTTAGGTTAGTTTATCTTTGTTTTGTAATTAAAATTTTAAAATTTATAATTAAATTTATATAAATAAATAATTTTTTTTTTTAATTTTATAAATTTTAATATAAGATTTATACAATTGAAAAGAAAAAATTAAACTACATGAATGAATAGCCAAAATTGTGCTTATAGCCACATGCTTATCTCAGTCGGTGTGTTCGCCATCTCCACACAAACACCCGTGCCATTACCTATTCATTGCTTGACAAATGCGGTGAAGACATCCTGTCAATGTGGCAAACAATGTGATGAAGCCAAATTAAATGGAGTTCCAAGCAAGATGTGTTGAAGTTTCCCATATTTTGCTCAGTTGCATCGATTCTTCCACTGCATTAGACGAAAGGAGGGAACTTTTGTCCACGAAACCTAGAGACCCAAACTGTTACTACTGCAGTAATTGCCAGCCGAGCGTGCCATGTGGATAATGGACTCGCAACTGGAGGCATCAAGTCTGGGTAGGCTTGACGTTTCTTTTAGTCAGCACAGTAGAGGAGGCGACGTGGGTGACGTGCAGGCAATTAGAGGTGGGTGCCTTAAAAATCATGCCAGGTCACCTGCCCAGATACATCAACGAACTGGTACATCATCCACTCGTTGCAAATTTATGGATCCCAATGTTCATTGGGACATTTGAAGAACGTATCATTTCGACCACAAGTCGAAAAGTACATAAAAAATCTTTTGAATACATGAACCAATAATTAGAAGGGGAATTGGCAATTCAAATCAAAGCATAAATCTTTGAAAAAGGAGGTTTTTAGTTCAAAATTCACCAAAGATATCATTCTTAGTAGGAGAATTGGCCATTCAAATCAAAGCAGAAATCTTTCAAAAAGGTTTTTAGTTCAAAATTCACCAAAGATATCATTCTTCTTTCACTACCTTAGAAAGTAATTTTTAATTTTGCAATTTTTTATAGTTTTCTTTAAAGAAAAGGAAACCATTTGAAAAAATGGACTATAATGATTTTAATTTTGCAATTTCTTATAATTTTCTTAAAAAAAAAACATTTGAAAAATGGATTACTGTGATTTTTTAATACAAATATGGTAATTTTTTTTTTTGTTGTAAAAGGTGTATTATCGGTGGTTATTGAAACCATTAAATTTAAAAAAAATAAATAAAATGAAAATAAACTAATAAATTTGGAAATAGGAAAAGGAAATTTTTACACACATGCTGAAGCACACTCACAACGTTTGGTATCAATGACATCTCTAACTTATGTTTGTTGAAATAGAGAAATGAAACTAACAAAATTTACAAAGATATTTAAAATGAACAATATTTTACATTTAAATATTCATTTCACAAAATATTCTCTTATATTGACCATATTATCATACAATTCATCACATTTCACGAGGCATGACTTGCATACATTATACATATTTAATGCATCAATATGTCTCTTCATCTTTGAGATACTCTTTGATATTTGTAGCTCTTGGTATTTCACCTTCAATTGTATTTTCATCTCAAATTATCATGAGAGATGTGTCTATTCTATTTTCTCATATGGGAGAAATATGTATTTCTCCCAAAGATTACAATCATCAAATGATTACATAACTCTAAATAATGTAATATGGTCCAACACCTTGCTCCCCTCATATTATATTATTTGGTAGAATGGTCATTACCCCCCATACATTCAGGAGTGGTATACTAAAACTATTCTCTTACTCTAGCTCTATCAATGTCATAGGTTGATTGGCTTTCATTTTGCTGATCCAAATCCCGTGGCTCTAGCTTAGTTGAATCTAAGTAACCTCCACTAGGTCAACCTCTTTGGACTATCTTTAAGTCTACCTTTGGATCTCTACCTCAGGATCATCATTAATTTTGGTTCAATACCTTTGGGTCTCTGCCTTTGGGTTTCCTCTAGCTCATCATTGCCTCTAGGTCACCTCTAGCTCATCATTACATCTCAATCGTCTTCGTGTCCTTTTTCTTTTGTCTACCTTTGAGTCATCATTAACTTTGGGTTACCTCTTGGCTGTCATTGCCTTTGGGTCATATCTCAACCATTATTGCCTATGGGTCAGCCATTCGATCAACCATTGACTCATCACCTCTAAGAAATCACCACTAGAACATATCTTTAGAATCATCCACGTCTTTGAAATCTTCCAGATAATGTTTCATCTACAAATACTTGTTGCCACAAGTCTTCAATCATTATTTTGCAAGATTTTATTATTGTAGGTCTCCTAAGCATTGCTTGGATCATATTATTTTGATATTTATCTCAAGTTTTCCTACATATTTTTTTATGGAAAAACTTAATTTATTCTTCACATTCAACAAATTGTGATGTTTTTCAATCACCAAACTTGATCTCCTTCTATAGAAACCATTCAATATTTCTTTTGTCTTATCCCAATCACACACATTCATCCATCCATAATTCATTTGAATTTTGTTGGTCACTTTCTCTTTGTGCTAATGCTTTCTTTTGGAGTGATTATTACCTCTATAAATTTCAAAAGAATGTAGGTTTCAACATCTAGTTGTTATATGTCCATTTCTTCCATAGTAACTACAACAACCCACACTAGAAACTTTTGCATATGATTATTTCATTACAAATTTTATTTTATCTCCACTTGTCACAAATTTAGTGGCATCGCTTCTTTCATATTTTGCATAGGATTCCTTTTTTATAATATTTGTCTTACTGCAACTTACTTATCCTTTTTATCCAATGCCTTCATTCTTTGGCCTTATATTTGGTATTATGGACTCTTTCACACCTTGCCCATTTCTACCCAAACTTGTACCATTATATCTCATTTTATTCATGATTTTTGAACTAATACCTTTTGTATGTCTTTCAAAGTATCCAAATTCTACAATACAAATCTGATTTTTATCACAATCACCAATATTCAAATACCATATCCTATCATTATCAAAATATCTTTCAACACAACTTGAACTATCACTATCACTATCAACTTTGACAATATGGATTTTATCATAGTCAACACAATCACCTTTTTTACAAACTCTATCTTCACAAACGATCTTCAAATCACTGGTGTCACAAGCTATATATTTTCTTTGGACATTATCACAAGTATAATAACACATATATGCCATCATGGGCCTTAAATTACTTATATCACAATTGATATATGTCCTCTAAAGAATATCACTTGTGTCACAACATACATATTTCATCTTGGGCTTATCATTCAACATCTCAATTATTTCAATTTAATTTTTACATTGCACTTCAAATATGTCAAGGGTGAATAGTGTTATACACAATTATATATAGTATCAACCAAGATTGTCACACCATTTTGAAAGTATCCCTCACCAACCTTTTTGAGTGTTGATTGTAAATAAGACCTTATTTTTTAAAACTCATAATTTTCACTATCTTTTGATGATACACATTTTATCTTGTTTTATTTACTACCATCTTAATTTCTTGGTTTTGACACTTTCCTTGCCATGGGGACTTTATTTGTTTTCTCACATGCTTCTTCACCATCTGTTTTTTATTTTGATTCATCCTATGCAATACCCTTGTTGTTGTGACCTTTGTTGTGATTGTTCTCTTTGATATTATCCTTGTCTTTGTTTCCATTATTGATATTGTTATTGACTTAGTTGATACTATTGTATTTGAGGAGGTGAGAAGACATCTAGGGTAAATAATCAATTTGAAAGATATTTTTTTTGGTAAATTAATAATTTTATTAAGAACATGGCATTTGAAAGGCATCCCAACGCCTTGAACATTAGAGGAGCAAAAAAGGAACAGAAGAAAGAAAACACAGAACTACAAGCTAAAACATAATTACATCCTCAGACTAAAAGGAGCCAAAAGAAACAACCTTAGACAAAAAGGAACAGAGAGAAAAATAGTATAAAATATGATAGAGCCTAAAAATAAGCGATCCTCCACCATAAAGAAACTAAAAAATAAACGATACTCCACCATACAGGAACCTGAAAACATAGGAAGAGTCGTCAGCCGTCAAGGGGAATATCCATCTGCATGAGAGACGAAGTAGCACCTTCCAGGCCAACATATTTCGCATCTATTTTAGAAATCTCTTTAGTACTATCCTTAGAAAAAATAGTGCAAGCATCCTTAGCGATATCCATTACATCTTCATCATTGATAACATCTTTGACGTCAGTTTTGGTATCAAAGGATACCTCAACACTGGCCAAGATTGGAACATTATCAAAACTGTCACAGAAAAACAAGAGACTTAGTGTATGGCACTACTCTTTGAGAGTTGATATCGTCTTTCCAATGGCCAAGTGAGCAGTTTCAAGATGGTCAACGGTGCCAGAAGTTGCATGCACAACCAACTTGTGAAGATACCTTTCGACTAGGTCAGGAGAATTAGACTTATCCTTTGGAGTATTTATATAGGTGGACGAAGGTTTTTGGTAACTTTTTTATGTTTCAACCTCTGGGAGCTACGAACAAGGGTCTTTTCAACTTTAGCCTTCTTCTTGGCATAAAACTTAGAAATAAATTTGCCCCCTTTATCTTTTCTTTTGGATCTGGAGGTTTTTGGGCTTAGGGTTGAGGATGAATTCTCTTCATCAGATTCAGGGATAGGTAGATTACCTGAAGGGAAATGCAAAAGAAGGTACTTTTAAAGGACCTTAAAAAGACCCTGGTGACAAGGTTTGGCCTCATCCTTCTTGGAGCGGTTGGTTTGAAATATCTGATAGCTTGAAACTTTTCCTGTTTTCTAATAATTTTTTTTCTTCCCATCAACAACCTTGAATTTAACTATCATTTATCTATCCAAGATCTATGATATTGATTGCAAGTTAGTGGCTAGCCTTGGTACATATAGTATATTTTCTATTATACATTCTCCAATATGTAGGTTGATTGAAATATCAAAACTCTTCTTTATTTTTTGTAAAATGTGGACTCTTGAATAACTGAGATTTTGTAAAGAATATTTTTGAGGTAGACATGCGAAAGGTTCCTTATATCCCGAAATTTTCTCCTTTTATATATACCATCACTTCTATATACATATCATTTTGATATACCCACCCTTCAAATATACCCGTTGATACGTGGAAGTAGCTAGTTCTCTCAATATACACAATCGTACATGAGAGACACCTTAAGATACATGAAAGAGATTGATATGTGATACCAGGTTGATATTGAATTTTTTTTTTTCTATGAATGACACCTACTTAATGATAAATCCTCATATGTAGGCGTAACATCTCTATATACTCAAATTTTCTAGATTTCAAGATTTATGTCTAACAATAGAAATGAATGGTGTAAAGAGGAAGTGAAACAAAATATTACAAATAATGTGTCCTTATTCTTCCCCAATAATTTATAGGGTCAATGCTTAGATGTTGTTATGGTAGTTATATTAGGTGTTAGACATAGTAACTTAACATGACAACATTACCTATAAATGCAAGTCAAAGGCGTTGTTTATACCAAATGCTGCAATTGTGCATAGAACATGTTTTAATTTTGTGTACAAAAACATTTTTGATAGAAAAAGTTGTTTGAAACAATAAGGTGTCAATCACCATCGAAATGCACATTTTTACAAAAAAATATTATTCTCCAAAAGAAAATATTCACTCTCAAATATAATCTCCTAATCACAAAAATTTCAATATTCTTTCAAATATTTATTTCCCCTTTTTAAAATTCCAACTTCCTTCAAAAGAGTACCTACTAAAAAAATGAAGCTCCTATACACCTTTGAACTTCCTAAATGCACTCCTTTTTTTTGAAAAGTATTACTATAGTGTAAAATATTTGAAAAATATTTAAGTCTAAAGGAATTAAAACACTTCTTTTCACTTAAAAAAATATTTCATGAGTATTGAACTCACAACCACTAATTTAAATATTTTAAACTCCTATTCAAAAACCATGTACCCAGATATCCAATTTTAAATTAAAATATTTCTTACTGCATCTGGGTGATAAGGAGGAGTTTCTTCTCTCTTCTATGCATGCACAAACCAATCAACCTTGCATTATAAACTATCTTATAACATGTCAATTCGATGCTAATTTTGGCTCTACATTTCTCTACATCTCTCCAATTTTACCATACCATATGTCAAATTGATGCTTCTCCTTTGCATTTTTCTTTTAAAATGGGTATTCCTAGGTAAACATTAAAATCATTTGTTAGGCAGTCTCTTCTCAGAACATGACATCTTCCCAATATTACACAATTGCAATATGCAAGTCTTTACCTTATAGGAGCTTTAAGTTGTCTAAAACTTATAGAAATAGAATTTTACAAGCTCTCAAAGATGTTACGATAATTTGTAGAGAATGATTTCAAATTATCCATGTAGCTCCAACATATCTAGCAAATAATTTATATAGGATAGTTTTAGATTATTCAATAACAGAGACATTTAGCCACTTTAATGTGACTCTTTGACTACTAGGATGTAGATTTTATAACCAACTACTTATATTTATCTTTTGTGCCTTCAATTTTTAAGGTATTACAATATTTATTCTAAGACTTCTATCTTTAGGGCACTCATAGAAATTCTAGTCAGAGTGCTTGTCCATATTTTGCAGAATTCTAAAATTTATTTTAACAGGCTCATCTAACTTCAAATTAAATATATCTTCCATTCAAGCCTGACACAAATAGGTTATAAGGGTATATTGTCGAATTGCAAAAATTGTCCCTTTAGCACAACATTTTTCTCACACAACCTCGATCCAACACACTAACTATCTCACACAACTTTATTGCTTTTATACCACATGTTGAAAATGGAAGAAGGCAACCAACAAAATTTACAAATATATTAGGAATGAACAATATTTTACACAAAGAGTTTTTCACAAAATATTCTCTTATATTCACTATATAATACATACAATCTGCCATACTTCACTAACCATGGCTTGCATACATTATGCATATTTAATGCATCACTATGTATCTTCATCTTTGAGAGACTTCGATATTTGTAACTCTTGATATTTTACCTTCAACTATCTTTTTATCTCCTCACATTCTCATGGGTGATGTATTTATTCTATTTTCTAAAATGAAATATGTGACTAAGGAAATGCACCATAACATGTAAATAAACAAAATGGAAATTTGATATTGCATTCATAGGCTTTATTTATTTATTTATTTTTAATTTACATGGTGGAATCGGTAGCCACCACGAATTCGGCCAGGCTATCCAGATTTTTATGGCCACCACGATATTCTACGTTGTCCATCCCGGAAGCTGCCACATAGATCTTCGCGCAGTCCACCCCTATAACCACCATGCCACAATCATTCTAAATATTTTATGCCACTGAAAGCACCAAGAAAGGGACAAGCGTTCAGTCCAGCGAGAAAATAAAAGGTTGAACTGAATAGGATTTATTTGTTATAAATCAATCATTTCGATTACAATGGATCTTCCAAAAAGGAGATTTTTTTTGCAAATGAGTTCTATGGTGCCACAAATCATCTCCTCGATCACACAACAAATTGTAGGGAGGGTTTTGAAGTCTCGTTGCTTGACCTCCCGAGCCTCTATGTAAATCTCAGTACTTGCATACAAACCCACAATGAAAGCATCATTAGCATATATTGGGCCTTTCAAGATAAGGCCTAAGATCATGAAAAATGATTATAAAATGCTTACAAAATCATACAAAATTATAAGCTACCTTACAAAATCTTAAAAAATCTTACAAAACCTTACAAAATATTACAAAATACTTACAAAATCATTAAAAATCTTACAAAACATTATAAAGTGTCTTGCTTTACCTTGCTTAACTACTTATTTTTGATTATGCATCGTGTCTACCTTTGAGACTCAACCACCCAAGGCAGTTGGCTCTATGTAACCGCACAGGACAATTAGCTCTATGTAATCAAACAGGGTGGTTGGCTACTATGTAGCCACCCAAGATGGTTGGCTTTGTGTTTTGGTAGGGGCTTCAAGCTTAGATCTAGACATTTTTGGAAGTATTTCAAGGCTTCTAGTGTAGATTCAATGTTGTTTGGTTGTCAAAGATGAGCATAGCTCCAAAACAAATATTAACATGCATTCCAAAGAAAATACATGAATGATATTCTCGATCTCTTTGAATGAGGTACCTACATTCACAAATTCAAAAATCCATAAGGAGGATCAAATAAAATTTGGGCAGAGTTTCAATAGTGTTTTGTGTGCTCTCTTGAGAGAATGAAATGGGAGCATATTTGTAATATTTCCCAAGTGTGAGAAGAATGATGAAGAGGCAATAGGATGATGGACAAGTGGCCTAGGTGAGAGAAAGGAAGAATATATAGTTTTCCCACTTGGTTGCTTGGATGGACAAGTGTGCAATACTCTTTATTTGGGCTATGAAACACTATGGTGCGCCATGACATACCTTATTAATGCTCTTGGGTGGAGAGATTCCTCACACACCAAAATGGTATACTTCATCAATGTGCTTGGGTGGAAGGAATCCTCACACATGTGTATTAATGAGCTTGGTATGTGGAGGAGAGAAGGATCCCCTCACCTCTTGTAAATTATAGGTGGGTCAAGTACTCTTATCTCAACCCAAACTACCATAGTACCTGAGAGAACTAGAAGATCTCATGCTTTGTCCCATGCTAATCAGTCATCCACCTAGCCTACCACACTAGACCCAAGTGCATACTATCCTTTGTCTATGTTGGTGCTCCCCTCTAGGGCCTTCATATCACTACCTCAAGCATCAACTCTGCCCATAATAATTGATAGTACTCCCCATAATTCTTCCATGGTTGACCTTTTGGTGCTTCCTTATCATGTCACCATCTCAACACATTGGGCTACTTCATTGTCATCTTTGCATCCATATTGCACAAAAGCCCCATTGGCCAACATATCCTTAAGTGGTCCCATCGCCAAATTTGTAATAGCACATTGTAGCCCAAACTCACTCTCCTATATTGTCACACCTCATATAACTCCATATGCATTTGTGTTAGTAATGTAGGTTCCCAAGCATATATGGTCGACATCTCAATAAAGTCTGCAATTAATCCTAGAAAATTCTAGGGAAACCATGCACCATTAGAATTTGGTAATATGATATTGGATATTAGGAACATCAAGACTATATTTCATGGTGAACATATCTCTTTAAGGTACTCTAACAAGTATTGTATCTCATCGTTGCCCATGTCAGTTGAACTTAACTCATCACCATATACTTGATAATCATATCTTCCTTCTCCATGGCTGCACAGATAGGAATACCCTCCACAGGTAGTCAAAAAATATGATACACATCCTCTAGTGTCATAGTCATCTCCCTTGTAGGGAGGTGGAATGCCCCCTTGTCAATATCTCATCGCTCTACTAGTGCTGATAGATACCAACGACCTACGTGTATAAGCTCGATCCATGTCACTTCCGTTAGTCCTATTACCCCCAACCACTCATAGTCTACCTCTCTCAACTTATCCCTATTACTCAAAAATATAATGCCAAATCTATGTTTTGGTTATAATAACTTTAACTACAATCATCACCACATAGTCGTTATTCCACCATTCATGCTTTTAACATTTCCAATTTCAAATTTCAAAATAACTCAAAATTTATAAATAAAAAAATCTATCATGTTATCATTTTAAAATTCCACCCAAAATTTCAAATAAAAAAAAAAAATCCCATGTATTCCATCATGTAACCATTTCAAAATTTCACCCATCATTTTAAATTTTAAATTTTCAAAAAAAAAATCACCCCCTTGTTATTTATCTTGTAAAAAAAACAAAACAAAAGGTTGCACAATACTCATTGGCTCTACACACCCTCCAACTCTCGTTGTTGTTCTCTCTCTCGCCATCTCATCTGCTAACCACTTATTTTTATCCTTCTTCTCTATCTCTCATTGTAGTTGCAAAATGTGTCCCACAATGATCTATTTTTAGCTTTGCACTGTTAACCCCACCCCAATAGGTCACCAACCACCTTGGGCAGTCACCAATGCACAAGGCAACCACCCTAGGTGGTCACAAGCACCAAGAAACCACCCTGGGTAGTCACCCAGATGCCAAGTAGCTATCAAGGGTGGTTGGCAAGGTCATTACAACAAACCATCACTCTAAATTTTAATATTAAACTCCAAATTGAAACTTTTGCACCTTCATTTCATCCTTGATACCCTTTTCATCCATATTTTTCAATCACCTCATAGTTGTCATCCATTTCTTTCCACCACCCACTCATTTCTTTAGGGGGTAGACAATACCCATAAACAATGTCTCAATTCAACTCAACACCTTAAACACTCAATTTTGAGGCTAGATTAAAGTGGCTATGGGTGAGACTGATGGAGGATGAGCGAGGTGAGGATATTAAGGTGGAAAATATGGATGATTTAGAGATGACCCTTGAGTTTGATATCTAATGGGTGATACAACATTGGGAGCCTAGAAGGACATAGAAGGAGGTGAAAAGCAAGGATGTGGTAGAATATGATGGGGGAAATAATATGGTGAAGGAGGTAGAGGAGCCACTACAATTGTGATTTCATCGATGAGTGGAAATTGGGGTAGGCTTGTCAAGGGCAATGGGGGAGGGCTTATCAAAGGTATAGGAGGAGGAGGTAGTAGTGCTTCAAGTAGAGTGGGATAACCTATAATAGGATCAAGATAGGATGATGATGAAACTTGGGGAGGTGGAGCACCAATAGACTATGTTGATGGCTGAGAGGGAGAAGCGATTATGAGAGAAAGAGGAGGTGATGGGAGAGGGAGATAGGTTGGTGCAAATACTAGCATAGCTATAGGAAGATAGATTAGTGGTAAATATAGAGTAAGATGATTTGCATTAGTAGATAGATATGATTGTGGCTGAGATGGAGGATCTATACCACTAGCTAGATGTAGTGATGGCAGAGAGGGAGGTTATGCATCAACAAGTAGATACAATAGTGGTAGAGAGGACCAAGTGGTGGCTAATATGGAGCAGCTATGGAGGCAGCTAGGGGGTACCAACGAGGTAACTACCATAGAGACACTATGGATGAAGTTGGTTTGAGCATGGGTTGAGGCAGTGGTGGCCCAAGTCAGAGTGATGAGAGCCATGAAACAATAACAACTAGAGGTGGAGAGGATGATGGATATGGAGGATATTTTTATTAGAGAGGGACTAGATATCCCTCCTTGATCGACACTATCTGAGTTAGAACAAAGCCTAAAAAGTGGATATTCGGTCTCTTTAGTTAGGCCATAGGTCAGAGAGCCATCCTTGTCATGAGACTTAGGTATCAAATCCTCTCAAGGAGATGAGCGATAGGGATAATGGAGTGGAAGTGGATAGGCTCAAGGATTGAGGTGAGAGGGGAGCGATGAGACTAGTGATGGGCAATAGTGAGGATCGATGTAGTGATGATTTGACTATAGTTTTGTAGGCCTACAAGCCATGATGATGTAGCCTATGGGCCAAACATTATTATGATGTATGATATTTTTGTGACATGATATATATTTTATGGAAAATGATGTGCATTGTGTGGGATAATGTGATGTGTGATGAATGTGTGATGTCTTATGATGATGTATGTATGGATAAATAATAATGATGTTGTTCATAGTATATAATTTAGATTATGAAATGATAAATATGGTGAAGGTGAGATGTAATGGTTATGAAGTAATGAATGTAATAATATGGAGATATATATGCATGTTTGATTATCATTCAAAAAGGCCTAATGATGCATCACTACTCATGAATTGACTGATTAATCAAGGGCATCAACACAATGGTACTGACATAACTATAGAATGGAATGGAGTGAATGTGACACTATGGATATAGGAGATGAATAAACTATAGGAGAAAAGGTGGTATGACTTGTCATTTTGCCTATCCTAGGAAGGAAGAATCGACAAGTGCTTTCAGGAAGCTCAAACACCCTAGTGACATCGATCAAACTCATCTACTAATAAAATAAACACTTGAAGATACTAATACCAACCAAGGGAGTCAAGTTGCTCAAAGACCAAAGTGTGTGTAGTGATGTTCATTTTTTATTTTGAGTGAGGTAGGACTAACCAATTGTGACTCAAGCCATTATAAGCTAGCTCATCCATGAGTGTACATAGGTCTATACAAAAGAAGGTCACTAATGTGATAGACATGTCACCACACGGAGGGCATACTCCACTACCAGTCAAGCATCTATAGCCCTAATGGAGATAGCCCCACAATCCTTCGATATTGCTCCACTACTAGCTAGGCATCTATAGCCCCAATGGAGACATCTAATATACCTAAGGATCCATGATAAAATATCATTTTTTTATATTGATTTTGATTGATGATATTTTTGACACATATGCTATGTGGATCCTTAGGCTCAGATTATGTGCATGATAGGATGAGCAGGGGAAACCATTCACTTTATGGTGAGAGGGATGCTTGGTTTCATCTTTCCTAGACTCAAAATATGATTAATATATGAGATGTGTGCATGGTCCAAGAGAAAACCTGAGGTAACCAAGAAGGCCTATAGCACTCAAGGGATAAATGACTTTCAATGAAGGTTGATTGAGACACTAGGTATGGTTGAATAACTGAAAGAACCCAAATATTCTCCAAACCTAAGAGAGGAAAGAGACAAAGCATGGTAAGCTATGAATTTGGGAGTAGTGGATATTGTGGAAAAGTGCATGTAAAGAGGTTAGACAACTACGACTATGAAGATACCCTTGATTAATACAACAAAATCCTTCGTAACGACATGTGTCAAACTTAACCGAATGATGACCAAGGTAGCATTAGATTAAAACAAAATGAGAACACAAAATAAAGCATGGAAGAAGTAATTAGGTGGTGATGGAGTGAAAGATGATAGAGAATGAAGGAGAAAGAGAAGGAGAAATAAGAAGAAAGAAGAAAGAGGAGAGAGAAAAAGAAGGAAGATAGGAAAGAGGAACACATCGATCCATGGTACGTAGTTGCTCAAAGCATGACCGTACAACTAGGAGTGATGTGCGAGGAATTAGAGAATAATAATAATAAGAATGAGAACATGGAGTGGAGGTGAACTGATTGGAAAGCGAAGAGTGCTTGTGACATGAGCTTGTTGTTGTTTGATTTTGTGTTTTTATGTTGATTTTTTTTGGAATTGATTATGTACAAGAAGACAAAGTTGAATATGAGCTAGGCATAAAATATGCACAAATGAAGGATATTGATGGGCTCAGGTTCCTCAATTCCCTCAAGAGTGGTAATTTTATAGGCCCCTGAGCCAAATGTTTATGTGACAATGAATGGACCAAGCTAGTTGGCAACAAACTTATCATGTAGATGAGGTGGAAGATTTGAGTTTTGCTGATTTTCTTTGAGTATGAGGTCACCAACTTGGAATTCTCATGGATGGATTTTGTGATCATAGGCTCTTTTGATTTGATCTTGATAAATGTGAAGGTGCTCAAGAGCGTTGATTCAACATTCATCAAGGAGAGTGAGTTGATCAAGCCTTGCTTGGTAGGTTGTGTCCTCATCCATGAATTCTTGTAAGGATATGCATAGGGTCAGGATCTCAAGCTCAAGAGGCATGATGGCTTTGACACCATAGACTAGTGAAAATGGAGTTGCCCCTGTTGACATGTGGATGCTTATGTGATAAGCCCAGAGCACCAAAGGGAGTTGAAGGTGCCAATATTTATGATTTTCTTGTACAATTTTCTTAAGAATGGCACATATAGTCTTATTGGTAGCTTCAACTTGTCCATTACTCTAGGGGTAATAGGGTGTCAAGAAGCTATGTTGGATATGATACTTGTTGCACAATGCTCGAACATCCTTGTTTTTAAATGGGGGACCATTATCGAATATGATCTTTGAAGGGATACCAAAATAATAAATGATGTGTTGTAGTATAAACTCTGCAATTTGAGGTCCTGTCATACTAGTGAGAGGAATAGCCTCAACCCACTTGGTAAAGTACTTTGTGGCTGTGATGATGAATGTATGATATATCAAGGATGGAGGGGAGATTTTCCCAATAAGATCTAGGTCCCATTGCAAAAATGACCATAGGGCTTGAATGGGTTGCAATGCTTGTGATGGAACATGGGTCAAATTGGCATGATGTTGACATTTAGGATATTTCTTAACATATGTGCAACAATCATGTTCCATGGTGGGCCAATAATAACCCATGCATAGAATGCACTTTGTGATGGCCATCCCACTAAAATGACCACCACATGTACCATCATGGGCTTGAGATATTACCCAATTTGCTTCTTGTGGTTCGAGATAATGAAGAAGAACACCATCATAGCCATGATGATAAAGCACATCCCCTAAGAGAGTATATCGAGCTACTTTTTTTTTGAAAGTGCATTTAGCGATTGATGTCAATTCAATAGGAAGGGTACCAAGTTTGAGGAAATCCTTGATTTGAGCAAATAAATCATTGTAAGGCTCTGCCTGAACTAGATGGACATCTCGTTCATCATTAGAAGATTCTTAAGAAATAATCGATTGGGAGAGCATGGTAACTTGAACTTGAGTGATGCTATCAGTAGGGTTTTGTGGAATAAGGGACCCAAGAGAGGCCATGGTATCTACAAAATGATTAGATAACCTTGGAAAAGCTTCAATGTCATACCAATCAAAGTTGGTTAGCAATTTATTGATAATTTATTTGTAAGACTTTAAGACCAAGAATTTGCACTGGTAGACCCCCTTAACTTGATTAACAATAAGGAGGGAGTCACCTATGATGTGGATACATTTAATGCACATGGAAAAAATGATCTAGAGTCCTATGGATCAATGCTTCATATTCTATGATATTATTAGTGTAGGGGAAGTCAAGCTTAAATGAAAAGGGATTGGGAACCCCTTGAGGCATGAAGAAAATAATTCTAACACCTCCCCCTTGTTCACACTTAGAACCATCAAATAAAATGGTAATATTGACTTCATCCTTAGGTTTGACATGCTCTTCGAGCTCGATAACACTGAATATAAAATCATCTGGAAGCTCTATGATAAGTGGTTTATCATCTTGAAGAGGAGCTTCAACAAGTTGGTCAACAATGACCTAACCCTTTATGGATTTTTGACTTATGAATTCAAGATCAAATTCTATTAAGAGCATTATCCATTTTGTAGTGCAGGTATTGGTGTAAGTGCGACTCATCATATAACGCAATGGATTTTCTCTGGCAATGACATAGGTTGTATGATTGAGCATGTAGTGGCAAAGCTTTTTGGTTGTGAATATAATAGCTAGGCATAGCTTCTCCACGTATGCATATTTGGTTTTATAACTCACCAATATGTGACTAATGTAGTAGATGGCTTGTTCTTGATTGACATCATTCTTCTGAGCCAACATAGTCCCTAGAGCAAAATTAGTAGCGGATATGTACAAATGAAATGGAATGTCTGGTCAAGGTAGTGATAAAACTAGTAAGGAAGCAAGGTAACACTTAATGGCATCGAAAGCCTCCTGATATTTTATGGTCCATTGAAATGCAACCCCCTTTTGCAAAAGATGATTAAATGGCTTGCATTTATCTAATAATTGAGTAATGAAGCGATGGATCACTTGAATTTTTCCTTGCAAGCTATAAAGTTCTTTGAGGGTCGTAGGGGGTGACATTTCAACAATGGCCTTGACTTTATTAGGGTCCACTTCAATACCTCATTTGGAGACTATGAACCCTAAAAGTTTTCCTAAAGTGATGCCAAAGATGCACTTTTTAGGATTGAGTCTCACATTATGCTCGAGTAATTGGTCAAAAATATTTCAAAACATCGATGTGCTCATGATGAGTTTTAGATTTGGCCAAAAGATCATCCACATAATCTTCAATGATTTTGTGCATGTAGTCATGGAAGATGTAAGTCATGGCATGTTGGTACGTAGCTCCTGCATTCTTGAGACTAAACGACATGACTTTGTAACAAAATATCCCCCAAGGAGTTGTAAAGGTTGTCTTGTGTTGGTCATCAGGATTGACTCGAATTTGATTGTATCCTAAAAAACCATCCATAAGAGAGAGCATTTCATGGCCAGTAATGGAATCCATGAGTGTATCAATGTTGGGAAGAGGAAAATCATCCTTGGGACATGCTTTGTTTAGGTCACAAAAATTAGTGCAAATGTGTATCCCCCCATTGGGCTTGCCAACGGGCACCATGTTTGAGATCCATTCTAGATAATCGATTGGTTGGATAAAGCCCACATCTAATAGCTTTTGCAATTCTTCTTTAACCATGAGGGCAATGGTAGGATGAAGTTTCCTCAACTTTTGTTTGATCGATTTGGCATTGGGATTTAATGTGAGATTGTGGACAATGAGATTTGGATCAAGGCTAGGCATGTCTTTGTAGGATCGTAGCACCCTAAAATTGGCGCAGTAAAATTGGAATAATTACATTCACCTTAGTAAATAAATTTAAATTCAAATTTAACCTCCCAAACCGCCCGTTAACCGCCGAGAAACCCGTTTCCTCCTTTTTCGTGCCATTTTTAGCAGCTTGTTTTGACCGTTTGACGATATCGTCTCCGATCGTACGATATCGCCTCGCATTTGACGATTTCGTCTGGACTAGAACGTCCGGACGATTTCGTCGCAAAACTAAATTTGCATAGTTGGAATCTATTCCAACGGGTCTCCAATCCGGAAAAAAGCGTGTCTGCACCGTTGGGACCCTTCCCCCATTGGAGATCTCCCAAATTGGGATGATCTCCAACCTCCCAACAACTATCCTATGCCTATTTAACTCTAAGACTTTTCCCTCCCCAACCCCTGGCTGAATTTTTATGCAAATTGAACCCTTATGCTCTAAAACATCGTAATTCATATTTTGCATTAGTCCTATAGTCATTTCATTGTAGGTACACCACTGGTTTTCAGCCGGAGCCAACACCTATCGCAGTCGACAAACCCGTCAAGATCGGAGGCGATCTCGTCAAATTCGGGACGATCTCGCATCGATGCGAGACGATTTCGATCTGCAAGCACACATCGAGGCAATCGATGCTCGGAGTTTGCTCTTCTCGTCTCTTTTCTCCGTCATTTTATGCTATAAATTAGATTGTCTATTCAGCTTTTATACTATATTGCATCTGGAGTTCACCCATTTTGTCTAGTTTGCATATTAAGATCATATTCTGCTATCTAAACACAATGATTTGCATTTACTTCTGTTCTTGTATATTGTTCAACACTCATATTATCGTTTCACATAGTTTGCCCTCGTTTGCAAAATAGAATTTCTTGTATTTCGCATCTGTTTGCTGTTTTGTAGGTCTCTGATGAATTCGTCTGACGAATTCGTCAGATTGCAGACGATCCTGTCAGTTTAGACGATTTTATCAAATTGAAGGCGATTCTGTTGAATTGCAGACGATCCAGACTGCTTCAAGCTTCAGAAACTCCATCAGACTTCCGAATCAGGTAATCTTCATTGGCCTCCTGCAAATTCTCTATTTTTGTTTTCCTTTCTGTTTGCTGTATGCATTTAAATTGCATTTTCATGTAGTTTAAGTTAGAATCATTCGGCCAAACCTAGGATGAATGTTTAAAAATAAAACGAACTCATCAAAACTCATTCCCAAAACCTAGGCGTGGAAACTGCCATCAAATGTTTCCCTGGTGAACCCACCATCCGTCGAAAAATCACCAAAATGCACCTCCCTTGAGAGGCGGGACCTTCGCAAAGTCCTCTCGTCCGAGGTACCGCACCATCCTTTTCCCATCCTCCTTCCGAGCGCGGATCCAATAGCCTGAAGGTAGGGGTGCGAAAAATTTGGAGCGATACATTTTGGTGAACCCGACGTGAATGCATCATAACCTTTTGAACAAAAACAAACAAAGACAAAAAAAAAAAAAATTAGAACAACTAAAACTTAGATGCATTTTAAAACATTTAAGGTTCAAAATCATGTTTAGATGGTAGCTCCTAAAAAGAGGTTAGCAGCTACTATAAACGTAGTAAACCAATTAGCGGCCATAGAAGTTAATTCTGTCCTTAGTGTCCCTGAAGCAAGTAGAAATCAATCCTTGTGGGACGAGCTTATCAGAAGACTTAGTATCATTTCATCTAGGTCCACACAACTTAAACAGATTAAGAGGCTAGTCTTGGATAGAATCCTGGATCCTCATCAATTAGTGTTCTATCATGAACTTCAGAGAGCTTGCCATAGGTGGTTAGCCTATAGGAGAGCTCTTGTATCTACAAAATTTTTAACTTTCAGGGAAGATCTTGAAGGCACCGTTATAGTGCGCCCATTTCTAGTTCATATAGATTCCTTAGAAGATGATCTTATAGTTAGGAGAAGATGGAACAAAACTCCTAGAGCTATGTTATATTGTAAATATTGTCGTGAGAATTATTATTTCCAACCGGGATCTGAGATAGACAACATCACCATAGCCCTTTTCATCAAATTCTTAAAAGAAAACTTTCAATTTGAAGAAGAACATTTCATGACCCCTGAACAGCTTGAACCTATTAATGATATTCATAAATTATTCATAGAAGATTAGTTCATCTACTTTCAGCCTTATTATTATTGTGTGCATTTATTGTTTCATTTGCTGTCTTTATTATATTGTTTCAAAGAAAAACTAAAAATCAAAATCAAAAAATCAAAAAACATAGTAAAAAACTTAAACATTTCATTTACAATATTGCATTAGGTATATATAAATATATACCTTTTAATTTGTTGCATATATATATATATATATATATATATATATATATTTGCTGAAATCAAAACTTAGCACCATGACTAAACTTAGGAATGGTAAAGAAATTTTAGGAGAAGGAGAAGATTGGCTACAAAATACAACTGAAAACCCAAATGTCCTTCTTGGAGATACAAATCCGGAAGGTGAAACTCTAGGTCAATCAGATGAAGACTTAGGTGAAGATAAGGAACAAGAAGGAAGTGTTAAAGAATCTTCGTCCCCTAGAATAGCTCCAAATGGAGGCATCACTTTTGACAACGCAGAACATTTTCAAAAATTTCTTAATCAACATATCGACGTCCTTAATGTGGCAGTCCGTATTGATAAAGGGGAAATTAGTGATGCTCAAACAACCTTAGAACGGGCGCTTGATATGCAAACTAATCCCTTGTCTTTCATTGATCAAGAAAGTGATAAGGGTGGACCATCTAATGCGAATATGGTCACTATAGCCCAAGCCATGACCAAACAACAGGTCACCCAACCTCCTAAGCAACCCGTTACTCAACCTAAAATCACTCCCGCACAAAAGAAAATTCCCTTCACTACTTCCTTCCTCCAAACTATTGAGCAAAATGCTTTAAATAGACAAAAATCTAAAACAAAGCCAAATACAAACTTTCAACAATCTACAATACAACACAATCCAACTTCAAAACTCCTCCATAATATTTTTCCTACCAATGTTTTACACAATAGTAACATGGCATCTAATCTGCATGTTCCTCCATCCTACGCCCATAACACTTATGGCAATGCCCCACCGAATCAATATGGGGGCAAACTAGTAGTTTGGAAGCTATGGTGAAACAATTGGCTTCACGTATGGACCAGATAGATCCCTACCGTCCCTCGTATAATTATCGAGAGATTTGTAGCCAACCATTGGATCCCATAGTGGTAGCTCAACCATACCCTAAAAATTTTCCCATGCCTGTCCCGCCTATCTATAAAGGAACCGAAGATCCCATAGAACATCTTCGCATGTTTAGGATAGCATGTCACGACATATCGCATAACGACTTGCTATTACTAAAAATGTTCCCCAAAAGTTTAGGTGGAATGGCGTTAGAGTGGTATTATCAATTGCCCACTCATTCCTTAAGAAACTTTGAAGAAACAGTCGAGTCATTTGTTCATCAATTTAGTGCCTACATCGAGAGGCATGTAACTATTAAAGACCTATACAATTTAAAACAAGATAAAGACGAATGTTTTGCTGATTTCTTAGCAAGATGGAGACAATTGATAGGAAAACTGCACTTTGTGCTACCCTATAGGGAAATGTTAGACATTTTCATTAACAATTTACAAGAACAACTTTCTTATGAGCTATCAACAACTACTTTGACTACCTTCGATCAAGCTATAGACTTAGCTCGAAGAGTAGAAGATGCCCTCATTAGGAGAGGCCAACTTAGAAAGAAGGATGATGAGAAAACATCTAGAAATCAATATAAAAACAAACAAAGTTGTCGGTGATGGAGTCATCGATAGCAGAAATGTTGCTAATGTCAATGCAACAAAAACAACAGAAAAATTCATCTTGAAACCTCCCGATAAGCCTCCTCGAGAGTTCACTAGATTAAACCAACCTTTATCAACTATTTTACCTCAACTTCTTGAAAGAGGTTTAATCCAACTGCCACCTATCCGGGAACCCGACCCAAGCATACCCGGATATAGAGCCGATTTGCACCGTGATTTTCATAGAGGTCCCGGACATTCTACCAACGCTTGTAAGAGATTGAAACATAAAATACAAGATTTGTTTGACAATAATGAAATGGAAGTGCAAGCCTTCCAACCTAAACAAAACCCTCCTAATAATACCCAAAAGACTGTTCCCCAAAATCAAAATCGAATGCCAATCAAACTTTAGACATATTTCAACACCCTTTACCAAGACATGGTAAAGAGGTAGCCAATCAAATTGAACATCACAATGTTCCCCCTCCTACCCGATATGTAGGAACCATTAGCGGGCAATTACTTGTTCAGGACTCTCACACATTCGACACAACCTTATCCCTGGTTACAACCAGGCCCTTACATAATTTTCAAACTTCTGATTCTAGCGATATAGAGTCAGATAGTGAGAGTGAAGTAGACACCATTCAATCGAATAGTTCTGAAAATGAATCAGATCCTATTCAACCTATCACAGATGCTAATGTTCCAGAAGAACCATTTCCTAGAAGAGTCACTACTCGACCTTCTTCTAATGAAGTCCTTCCTTATGAACAAGCCATAAACTCTCAACCGAGACCCTTTCAACGTCGTCACTATAACATTGTAGGTACCATCGGAGTCGTCACCCGACAACAAGCTCAAAATCCCCAACAAGAACCAAACCATAATGATGGATCAGCTCCATTTGTTCTAAAAAATCCTAATAAAGGAAATCATGCTCCTATTGTTCAAACTAAACCCCCTTACAACATTAATGAGCAATTGTCTAATACCACCGCCATAATCTCCCTTTTAGATTTATTAAGATCCTCCCCCACCCATAGGGATGAATTGATGCTTACTTTGAGCCAGATGATGGTACCTCAAAACATCCAACCCGAAGCTATGGCCAATACTATCATCACGCGAGAGATTGATTGTATTGACTTTCGGGATAAAGATATCCCACAACACAGTTTACACAAGGATAATCCCTTGTATATTACAGCTTTAATTGGGGATGTAGCTATCAAACGAGTCCTGATTGATAATGGCTCATCTCTAAACATCTGCACCTTTGACTTCTACCAACGATTTGGTTTTAGAAGTGATGAAATGAAGAAGACCGATATGATTATCAAAGCCTTTAATGACGAAACACAAGAAACGTGTGGAGTCATTACCCTCCCATTGCAAGTTGGTCCTAGAACCCTTGAGACAATCTGTGTCTTATTGTACATTGCCCAGACATCGTACAATATACTTTTGGGTCGCCCTTGGATTAACGCCATGCGAGCAGTCCCATCAACTTTACACCAATGTGTTAAGTTTGAGTTTAAAAATCAGTTGGTCACTATTCATGGTGACCCTAGACCTTTTGATATGTGCGCATTGGCAGAACCAGTTGGAGTGAAATTTTGCCCCCGCTCTGTCATCCACATATCCTAGTTCTTCTTCATCTAAAACTATGAAATATAAACCCATCACTTCATCTATTCCTCCTCCATTAACTTCATCTTCCCATATAGATCAACCACCTTCTAAACAAATTACTGTAGAACTTCAAAAAACTCTTAAAACTACAACCAATTCTTCAAGTTCTAATCCCATAAATTCAAAACCTTCAGACACATCTATCATACCTTCCACATCTCAAGACATAGGTAATAAGCCTTCTACATCTTATGCCCTTTCTGATGATCTTTTACCAGATTTATCTACAACCTTAATATCAAAAAAATGAATGCTTTCATGCAAGATTCAGACCTTTTAAATCAATTGCCGCCATCTCCTCGTACTTTGGGCCTCCCACAACCTATGGGAAGTACTTACCAAGTCGGGAGTTGCGCCTTCATGTACAAAGGATATGACTGGGGAAGAATCCCTCATAATATCAAAACCCATCATGATGGATATGCTCGGTGCTATTTTACCAACGATTATATTAAAGCTAAACCCATGATGCTTAAAATGGGATATAAAGGGAAAGGCTTAGGACCTTTCCAAAATGGCATGAAAGAACCTTTCGAGGTAGAACCATGGCCTCGCCCGATGTGGTGTGGGCCTATTACCTAGTAAGGGTCAACCCTTTCCTTTTGAGGATGATGATCATCTCATATGCTATCAAGACTATTTGGATAGACATGTTGATTTACCTCTTAAAAATCCATCATTTTCATGCAACATGCTATCCATAGCATACCCTGAAATGATTGCTGACCCCGATGAAGAGTTGGAAGGAGATATCTTCCATGATGTCTCTGTTGAAGAGATGTTGTACAACGGGTTTTATTTTGATGGTTCTATACCAACCATAGCTCAACTTGAGGCCACTGACCCTCAAAACGAATTATCTAAATTAACTTTACAAGAGTTACAAGAGTTGGGCGTTTCACCTGCCCCACCTAATTTTGAAAGAGATCTACACATGGAGGTAGAAAATGTCATTAAAATTAATATTGGAACTGAGGACAACCCTCACATAATCAACATTGGAGCAGAACTAAGTCAAGAAAAACAAGAACAATACATTGCATTTCTTAAAGAGTATGAAGATGTCTTCGCTTGGACATATGAAGATATGCCGGGTCTAGACCCTTCTGTAGTCATGCACCATCTAGTGGTCCATCCGGATGCTAAACCTCGTTAAACAAAAACTTAGAAAAATGCATCCCAAAGTGGCTCTGCTAGTCAAAGGGGAGTTAGAAAACTCCTGAATGTTATCTTCATACAAGCTATTGATTATGCTGAATGGATCTCCAATGTAGTTCCAATCACCAAGAAAGAAGCCACCAAAGTTAGGGTTTGCACAGATTTCAGAGATATTAACGCTGCATGCCCTAAAGACGACTTTCCTCTTCCAAATATGGATCAAATTATTGATTTTACCGCCGAAGTGGGATGATGTCCTTAATGGACGGATTCTCCAGCTATAATCGATCAGGATAGCTCCCGAAGACCAGGCTAAAACAACCTTCATTACCCCCCGGGGGTACCTTTTGTCGGAAAGTGATGCCCTTTGGCCTAAAGAATGCCGGGCAACTTATCAACGGGCTATGACCTACATCTTTCATGATATGATGCATGATATCCTACATGATTATGTAGATGATATTATAGCGCGTTCTCTTATTGAAGATCATCATTTAGACGATTTAAGAAAAGTTTTTAATCGATTACGAGAATATCTCATTCGATTAAATCCAAGAAAATGTATATTCGGAGTTAAATCCGGCAAGTTATTAGGGGTTTTAGTTTCTTTACGTGGTATCGAAATTGACCCTCTCAAAATTGCGGCTATCACTGATATGCCCGCACCCACTAATATATTTGAATTACGAAGTTTACAAGGTAAACTTCAAGCTATCCGTCGCTTCATTGATAAGCTGGTGGACAAAACTGGTCCCTTTCTTAAACTCCTTAAGAAGGACGTCCCCTTTAATTGGGACACGTAATGTAGAGAAGCTTTTGAACTTCTCAAGCAATATCTCCTTAACCCTCCGATGCTTTCACCGCCTAAATCTGATCGCCCATTTCTTCTATATATTTCTGCTTCAGATTCTGCCTTAGGAGCTATGTTAGCTCAGCTTGATGATGAAAAACGAGAACGTGCTAATTATTACATTAGCCGCACCTTCATCGCTTATGAAACCCGCTATACAATGTTAGAGAAGTTATGTCTAGCAGTCGTGTTTGCTACGCAAAAATTACGACATTACATGCTTAGCCAAAAAACGTATGTCATTGCCAAATATGATCCTTTAAGATATCTCATGAGTCGACCTTATTTATCGGGTCGCACAAGTGGGTTCTTGCTCTAAGCGAGTTTGATCTCACCTTCATAGGACAGAAGTCTGTTAAGGGTCAAATCATAGCAGATCAATTAGCTGCTGCACCCTTAGAGTCTACTCATCCCCTCATTATCGAGTTTCCTGATGAATGCCTTCAATTAGAGGCAGACCTTGTTGAACAATGGTCCTTATACTTTGATGGAGCCCGATGCATGAGTGGGGCTAGTGTGGGTATTATTTTAATATCTCCGCAAAAACATCTTATTCCTCTGTCCTTCAAACTAACCTTTGCTTGCACCAACAATACTCGTTGAGTATGAAGCTCTAATCCTTGGATTACGAGCCGCTTTAGCGCTTAAAATTAAAAACCTCTTAGTTTTTGGGGATTCCCAATTGGTTATAAACCAAATTAATGAAGTTTATCGCACTGTAGATGATAAACTTCGCCCATATAAGGCCTATGTTTTACAACTAATGGCCTTGTTTGATCAAGTTACCTTGGAAGCCATTCCTCGAACTAGCAACCGTGCAACCGACGCCATGGCCGCCACTGCATCTCTCTTGCCCTTGGAGTTAGACGACGAATATGCTACTATCATCATTCGTCGACTCCAGGAACCCGCTTCACATAAGTCATGCTTAGAGCCTTTGGATGTGTTTCTAATCAAGGAAACTACTCCTGAACTCTGGTATACAGACATATTTGATTTCCTCCAAAATGGGACTTTCCTTGCTAATTCTAATCGCAACCAACGTCGGTTATTACGTCGACGAGCAAGTCGATTTGTAATCATTGGCAATACTTTATATAGGAGATCTTTTGAAGGTATCCTATTAAGATGTCTAAATTTAGAAGAGTCTAAATCAGCCTTGAGTGAAGCCCACGATGGATCTTGTGGAGGACACTTTAGTGGTAGCGTCATTGCTAAAAAGCTCCTTCGGATAGGATACTTTTGGCCTACCATGGAAACGGATGCACATGAATATGTGCGCCATTGCGACAAGTGTCAAAAACATGCCGACCTTGTCCATGCGCCCGCACAAGAGCCGCAGGCTATTTCTTCTCCTTGGCCCTTTTCTAAATGGGGCTTGGATATTATTGGTAAAATTAATCCCGTGTCTTCTGATGGACATAAGTTCATCATAACCGCCACTGAGTATTTCACGAAGTGGGTCGAAGCTATGCCTTTAGCTTCCTGCACTGGTTCACAAGTCTCTAAATTCATTTTTAATCAAATCATCTGCAGGTTCGGAATTCCTGCAAATCTCATCTCTGACAATGGAACTCCATTCAAAAATAAAGATGTTAAAAAATTATGTCAAAAATATAAGATTCAACATCGCTGGTCTACTCCCTATTATCCTCGTGGTAATGGTCAAGCGTAAGCTTCTAACAAAACTCTAATCAAAATTCTCAAAAGACTAGTCAATAAAACTGGCCGTGACTGGCATATTCAATTATATCCAGCCCTGTGGGCTTATCGAACTAGTGTTCGAACCCCCACGGGCACTTCACCATTTGTTTTGGTATATGGTGCCGAAGCAGTTTTTCCATTTGAATTAGAAGTTCCTTCTTTGGCTCTGCTACTTCAAGACACCGAAGTAGGAGATGAATATCGTGCTGGCAGACTCAACCACTGAACTCCTAGACGAAAAATGCATCAATGCTTTAGAGCATCTCCGTGCATACCAAAACAAGCTTAAAAGAGCATATAATAAGAAAGTTCGTCATCGATCCTTTGAGATTGGCGATCTTGTTCTAAAAGAAAATCAAAAGAATACAAATGCAACCAAAGACCTGAAAGGTAAATTTGAGCCCAACTGGCTTGGACCATACATCATTACCGCAAAATTTGAATCGGAGCATATAAATTGTCTACCTTAGATGGTAAAGAACTTAAAGAACCCATGAATATTTTACATCTCAAACGTTATTATGCATAAATTTGATTATTTCATCCATGTATATATTTGTTCAAAATCATTATCTTGTATTTCTTTCAATTTATTCAAAAACCTCAAAAACATTCATAAAATCTTCAAAAATCTTCAAAAAAATTTATTGCATTTATTTTGTAAAGTTCCTTTTGCTTTAAAACAAAAATCAACATAAAAATCCAAAAACAACTATATGCTTGACTCTTTCGAAACCAAAACAATATACATAATAAAGAGAGAGTCAACATTCTCAAAACTTTCTCAAAATCATTATTTTCTTACAATTATTGCAATTATATGTTTCAACTTATTTTGGATAAAACTAGCATTTATTTGGCATCCCTCACTTGCACACTCACACAATAAATATCTTGATTTTATCTGGCATGATTACTAATCTCTCTTATATCAAAGTTCACAAAAATCAATTAAATAAAGTTTGAGCATAGAGAATTGATCTTGGTATTTACTTAAACCAAGCACATCTTTTCACAATAAAATGATTATATTTGTAATTTCCATGTTTTGCTACATAGTAGAACCGATTTCTTGAGTGAAAAGTTTCCCTGCTATCCTATCATGCACATGGTCTAGAATTTTTGAGAATTGGCAAAAGGACAAGCTCACCCCTACCAGAATAAAAATCCCTTGCTCTACAGCTAATCCGAGCAAGTATCCCTAGCAAAGAAAAAGAAAAAGAAAAAGAAAAGAAAAATTCAAGAAAAAGAGAAAAGAAAAATGTTATGTCAACAATGTTCCAAGCATTATCAAGCAAAAGAAATACAAAAAGAAAAATAAGCAAAGTTCAAAAGAAAGCAAGAAAAGCAATAAAATCCCTTTCCCTACCCTTTGAAAAGAAAAGAAGGGTGAATGAGCTTGAATCCCCGGAATTCTCAATTATTCGAAAACTGTGAGGTAAGCCCCATAACAGGTGGTTTGTGCCCAACCTGCTTGGCCTTGGGTAACTCCTAGCGTGGCGATATGTCCGTCACATTAGCGACCTTCTTTTGTACAGACCTCTGTCTGCTTATGGATTAGCTAGCTCTTGATAATCCGATCTACATAGTAGCCTAGTATGGTTATATGCATCTACATCATGGTTAATGAACACTTAGTTGGTTTATTCAAATCACTTGTATCATAGTATCTTGCTCAAAATCGGTAAATCGAACCATACAATTGCACACACATTTGTATTTGAGAGATTTTGTCTATCATTATGATAAATCAAGATTGGCAATGAATTCACTTATGCACATGGGATTCCTTATAAATCTAATTTTTGTCTTCAAAATACTTTGAAATATTATTTTGCAACTTGTTTGGAATAATCAAGTACAATTATTTAACAACATATCATATATATCTTATCGACTTTCGCAACGATGGTATAATTCCAAAACCAAAATTGGAATTTTATGCTTAGCGCAAGTCCTCATTTTCATCTTTTCTCGCTCATAAAAAATCAATCATGTAATAAAACTATCTATTTTCTTTGATCTTCGCGATGATGGTATAAGTCTATACCTACATATTCTATGCCTAGCGCAAACCATTGTAACAATATTTTTTCCCAATTTATCAAAATTCATAAAAACCATATGACTTCATTTTATTACACAAATTATGCTTTTCAAAAGCAAACACATTTTTATTATTTCATATCATTATGTCAACCTTTGCATTTTGTAATGATGGTATAATTCTTAAGGAATTATTCAACAATTTTTATCACACTTAGGAATTTATGCCTAGCAAAAATCATTTTACAATATTTCATGCATAATATTTTCATGGAAATCTGAAAACAAACCATCATCATCATCATCATTTGCATCATCACAACAAAGTCTTAAGACAGCCTCTTAAGCACTCTTTTCTTTTAACAATATTTCTACCCTGGGACTAGCTTGACGACCGAGTGAGCAGCGACTCCATGAAATGGTCTATAATAGCGACAATGTCCTTTGAAATTATTGTTAGAAATCTCTTTTTATTTTTTATCACATTTCATTACAACCAATCAATTTGTTACATCAGATTATTTCATTTAAAATATTTAAAGCATGACATCCAAGTTATAATTTTTTCCAAAACGACATAATTACATGAATCATCAATAAAATCATTACATCAATCAACTCAATCAATCAATCAAACATAAAAAGCATCATAAGCATCACATAAGACAAGTCATATGATCAAAAATATCTCATCTATATATATCAACAGAATATATACATCATCAAAACTAGATTGGTATGCCACAATCTGTACCTCGGCATACTCAATCCTCTATCAATACAAGTATAATACAATATCAGTGGCAGTATCCCGCCCTCTAGCCTCGAGAGCCTCTAGAGCTCTCGGCCTCATCTCCTCCCCCGCCCTACGGAGGACGAGGTGGTCCCATCGCAGTATGTGTGGTACTGCGAGTCCTCGTCATCGACCGGGATGAGCTCCTCGTCGACCCTCGTCCCGATAGGATCCGCTATGGCAGGTGGCAGCTCGTACCCTCCGGCCCTCTCGGCACCGCCTCGGTAGTATAGCGCCCGATAGAATGCGGTCCGAGAAACCGACCGCAGCAGCTCCCCGAGTGCTTACCCCTCCGCCTCGTGCCCCGAGACGAGCATTCTCGTCTCGTAGCCGCGACACCTCGCTCGAGTGCCGTGCAACCGCATCCCGTAACGTCTCGCACCCGAGCTCGCAGACGATCTCTCTCTCGCCCGAAGAGTAGCCATCTCGCTACTCTCTCCAACCTCTACACCCTTGCCCTTATCGTGTGAAGGTGGCCTCTGTGGAGATGGGGGTCTCGCCTCCCTCCTCTCCCTCTCCCTCCGTCGCGGCCTCTCCCCGTGCCTCGTGGCCTCCTCTCGCTCTCCTCTCCCGTGACCCCGGCTGCCTCTACCACCGCCCGGCGCCGCCTCCCTATCCGACGCACAACCGCGTGGATCGGTCCCCGAGCCCTCGTCATCCGAGGAGGGCGGATGCCTCACGTACTGCATCGTAGCCATCGGCTACCCTCGCGTCGTCCCCATCCACCGGCCGAATGGGGGCATCGTCCGTGTCCCGACTCTAGAATCGCCGCATATCCGGAGCCCCGCTAACTCGTGGTGTTATCCCGGATAGTCCGAGAAAACTCATAATCCCTGAGAGATGGGATCCCCTGCTGTAGACCGAACTGTCACAAAACTCGGTCATAGCGGTGGAGCTCCACCTCTCCCCTCTCCATCCGTAGCCCGCAGACTCGCCTGATGCGAGCCAGCTCCTGTCCATCCTCTCGGCCACCCCCGGATGCTCTCTCCATGGCCTCCAGGTGATCTGGTCTGGGACCAAGTCATCCAGAGAGTCTCCGGGACACCGGCAGGTCGATCCGTCACCGTGCCCCTCTCCGGAGCCACCAAGAGAAGACTCGGGCCTCTCCCCATCAACCCCTATCGCTGGAAGCCCTACCGGCCTCCGCACCGCAATGTGCTCCCAGCACCAAACCTGTAGGAGCGATGTCATAACCAGACATCGCCCGCCCTTGTATACGACCCCATGCAGGATCCTATACAATCGGCATAGAACAAAGCTGCCCCAAGAAAATCTGTAGCCATGGTCGCGCATGTCGCAGATCACATCAGCCAACATCCATGGTACCTCGCATCCGCTCCGGTGGCACAGCAGAAGTCCACCAACCACCCCAGCCAAAACTCGTGTCAGTGTAGATGCCCCAAGCATCTGGCGCAATGCCTCGATGTTCACTCCGCCCTTCTCCAGGGTGAAGCTCGGGTCACCGCAGAGTCGTCCCATCGCGTGGCCCTGATTGGCCGTAGGTGTGATCATCCTCCCTTGTATGGGGATTCTAAGAATCCTCCATACATCCTCTAGTGTGGGAGTCATCTCCCCGTCGGTAACCGGAAGCATGAAGAGCCCGGTACCACCTCTCCGCTAGGGCCGTCGTAGCCCCATGTCAAGAGAAACTTGTGGCATCTCTCGCCACATGTAGTAAGCCGGCTCGTGCCGCCGATCTCGCTTCGCCCGTGTCGAGCGGCCAAGTCATCTCTTAATCCTCCATATTTCCACTCTCTCGCTCTTTAGTAATCCTCTCTGCAAGCATAAACAACCAAAACAACAAACAATCATTAATAACAATTTTAGCAATCAATAATGCAACTTAAAGATCAAAATTTTGTAATTGATGATATCGCCCACTATTGGCCGATATCGTCCGAAATTTGAGCAAAATCGTCTCCGATTTCGCGTGTCGAAATCGTCTCTAATTTGACGAAATCGTCCCTTTTTCGCCGATTTCGCCCTTGGGCGAAATTGATGAACTTGAGACGATTTCGTCGAACTAGGGACGATTTCGTCCGATGACGTCGATGGCTAAAAACGGCCGCGATGCTCAAAATTCATCTTAAAATCTATTTACCAAGCATGTAAATTCAAATTAAATCAATCTAAACTAAGTTTAAACCCTTACCCGTAGACCGCGGCGGACCTCTCGCAGATCTCGTATGCTGCCTCTACCATTTTTGCTCCGGAGATCTAAAAACAGTAAAATGAATAATAACAATGAATTAGGGTTTTACCCTATTTTTCTTAATTTTATTCAAAATAATTCAACAATAATTTTTGCTTTTTCGTGTTTTTACCGCAAACGTTCGATTTGGGTAAAAACACGGAGGGGGCACCATAGTAAGCCGTCGTACGATTCGACCAAGAATCGTCGCCTAAAAATGGGAATAATTTTTTGCTTTCTCGTAGATCGAGAAGAACTCATCTTTAACGCATTTTCTTCGAAAAATTCGCTAAAGAGGGGGCAAAATGTAGCACCCTAAAATTGGCGCAGTAAAATTGGAATAATTACATTCACCTTAGTAAATAAATTTAAATTCAAATTTAACCTCCCAAACCGCCCGTTAACCGCCGAGAAACCCGTTTCCTCCTTTTCCGTGCCATTTTTAGCAGTTGTTTTGACCGCTTGACGATATCGTCTCCGATCGTACGATATCGCCTCGCATTTGACGATTTCTGTCCGGACTAGAACGTCCGGACGATTTCGTCGCAAAACTGAATTTGCATAGTTGGAATCCGCTCCAACGGGTCTCCAATCCGGCAGTAAGCGTGTCCGCGCCGTTGGGACCTCTTCCCCCGTTGGAGATCTCCCAAATTGGGATGATCTCCAACCTCCCAACAACTATCCTATGCCTATTTAACTCTAAGACTTTTCCCTCCCCAACCCCTCGCTGAATTTTTATGCAAATTGAACCCTTATGCTCTAAAACATCGTAATTCATATTTTGCATTAGTCCTATAGTCATTTCATTGCAGGTACACCATTGGTTTTCAGCCGGAGCCAGCACCTATCGCAGCCGACTTAACCCGTCAAGATCGGAGGCGATCTCGTCAAATTCGGGACGATCTCGTATCGATGCGAGACGATTTCGATCGCAGCACACATCGAGGCAATCGTGCCTCGGAGTTTGCTCTTCTCGTCTCTTTTTTCTGTCATTTTATGCTATAAATTAGATTGTTTATTCAGTTTTTATACTATATTGCATCTGGAGTTCACCCATTTTGTCTAGTTTGCATATTAAGATCATATTCTGCTATCTAAACACAGTGATTTGCATTTACTTCTGTTCTTGTATATTGTTCAACACTCATATTACTGTTTCACATAGTTTGCCCTTGTTTGCAAAATAGAATTTCTTGTATTTCGCATCTGTTTGTCGTTTTGCAGGTCTCTCGATGAATTCGTCCGACGAATTCGTCGATTGCGTACGATCCTGTCGCTTTAGACGATTTTATCAAATTGAAGGCGATTCTGTTGAATTGCAGACGATCCAGATCGCTTCAAGCTTCGTAAACTCCATCGGACTTCCGGATCGTGAATCTTCATTGGCCTCCCGCAAATTCTCTCGTTTCTGTTTTCCTTTCTGTTTGTCGTATGCATTTAAATTGCATTTTCATGTAGTTTAAGTTAGAATCATTCGGCCAAACCTAGGATGAATGTTTAAAAATAAAACGAACTCATCAAAACTCATTCCCAAAACCTAGGCGTGGAAACCGCCATCAAATGTTTCCCGGTGAACCCACCATCCGTCGAAAAATCACCAAAATGCACCTCCCTTGAGAGGCGGGACCTTCGCAAAGTCCTCTCGTCTGAGGTACCGCACCATCCTTTTCCCATCCTCCTTCTGGGCGCGGATCCAATAGCCTGAAGGTAGGGGTGCGAAAAATTTGGAGCGATACAAGGACCATGTGAAAATCTATTGGTATTTGATCAAGAGAGTGACGAAATATTATTTCTCTTTAGATGAGAGAAAAACCATCCATAAGGGAGAGCATTCCATGGCAAAAAGTGGAATCCACAAGCATATCGATGTTGGGAAGAGGAAAATAATCCTTGGGATATGCGTTGTTTAGGTCATAAAAATTAGTGCAAATGTGTATCCCCCATTAAGCTTACCAATGGTCACCATGTTTGAAATCCATTATGGATAATCGATTGGTTGGATAAAGCCCATGTCTAATAGCTTTTGTAATTCTTCTTTAAACATGAGGGCAATGGTAGGATGAAGTTCCCTCAGCTTTTGTTTAACCATTTTGGCATTGGTATTTAATGTGAGATTGTAGACAACGAGATTCAGATCAAGGTCAGTCATGTATTTGTAGGACCATGTGAAAATCTATTGGTATTTGATCAAGATGATTACAACACATTGTTGCTCTTTAAATGAGATACTTTTACTAAATTTAAGGATTTTGGGGTTGTCAGGGTCAGTGCTAATGTTTATATCAATGGTTTCCTCAATGAGCATGTGTGAACCCTTCTCAAGCTAATGAGGGGTGGGAATGAGGTGAATGTCATCTATGATATTATCAGATAGGACTGGTGTGGTATCACTAACTTTGGTGTGATAAACAAAAGGAGGGGAGAAGAAGGAAGAAAATAAACATTTGATTCTCTGAGTAATTGAGGATGAGATCCAATTTAAGTTAATGAGACTAGTGTCAATAGGGATGGGGTGTCTGAGATCATTCATATTACATATAGGCATGCATAAATCAATAGAGATCATGTTGATTTGGGGGAATGAAGGGGATTGTGGATTGGAGGTTGGGTTCTATTGTACATGCTTATAGAGGTGGTCATGGTGGAGGTGAGGGATGCATGGGTATGTGGGGGTTCTCCAATAGGAGGAGCAGAGGAAATATGAGAAGTAGAATGGCAAATGAATGCTGGTAAAAATTATTCATGTTTGTAATGAGGACAATAAAATATGATTCTTCTTTGGAGTTATCAGAGTCAATCGAAAGTGCTTCAAATGGCTCATTGAATTCATCTTCTAAGGTGTCATATGGAATGGCATAAATAGTAGAAACTTGGAAAAATTAATATGGCGATAGGTGAGAATACTCATGGTCTATGTACTCATAATCACCATCCTCCTCAAGACCAAGGGTAATGTGTCAGGGATTGTTTCAAGGAGGTCAGTTGAAGATTGTTCATCATATCCTAAATTGTATTTGTCATGAGGGGGCTGAAAATGAGGCTCTAAAATAGTGGTCATTGCTCATAGCGGCCTAGAATATTGGAAATATTGAGCATATTGAGTTTTCATTGATGTCAAAGGTGAAATGGTTGAGAATTATCTTCAAGGTTGAAATATTAAAGTGCAAGGCAAATATCTTCAAAGGGTACATGAGACAGTGTCAAAGGTACAAAAGTTGTCAAGGCAAAAATATTCTCCATGGTTGTGTTTGCAAGAAAAAGATAAGGCTTTATTTGGTTAGAAAAAGTTCTAATTGCAAAGGCCCAAAGGTTAAAAGTTTAAATTATAATATTTAAATATTTTAGATTTAAATTATTATAATTAAATAAAAGTTTAAAAAAAGGGGCAGCAAAGAAGCAAAATAAAAAATTATTATTTCAAAATTCTAGCGCCGACGTCATGAAATCGAAGGGCAAGGACATATATATATGGAGCATAAATTATTTGCGAAGGCTAAGGTGGAGTGCAAGCGCCATTCGAAATATTTCGTTCGCATTTCATTCATGGAGGTAGAGAGGAGAGAAAGGACAAAGGTGCACATTTTTAAAGGATGAATTCACAATTCAAAAGGGAGTGCGCATGGTGGAAGTTTCATCTGGGCAGCTAGCCCAGATGGTAGGGAGTCCCTACGCTAAGTCACTGGTAGAGAAGAGGTCACGGGTTCAAGGCACGATGGGGACATTTTGTTGAAGGTTTTTGTTGAGATGGATATAGCATCACAGAGGTATATTGAAAGCATTATTCATGTGCTTTGGTTGTTGTGTGGGCAGCTAGCCCATGCGGTAGCCTAGCTTGCGCTAGGGCACAAGCCAACAAGAGGTGGCAGTTTTGAACTGCGGTGGATACGTCAAAAAGGGCACAAAATTTTTGAATTAAAATTATTCCTAAGGTATAAGGTATGCACTCCATTTGTTTGCATTAGGGAGTCATAAGGTTAAATTTTTGCATTATCATTTGGGGTCAAAGGACAACGTGAAAAATTAAATTCAGATCTTTATGAGTGGTTGTATAAGGTGCATGTGATAGATTTGTTATTGAGATATTGAGTGCATTGAAAATCATTTTATTTTAGTAGGAGGTATAAGGTGTATGTGGTTAATTTCATATTGTAAGTTGTGCCTTGGGTTGTTAAGTGCTATAAGAAACATTATGGTGTGTTGAGAATTATTTCTTGTGAAAGTAGGAGTTATAAGGTGTTATTGTGGTTTAATTTTTTATTGTATTTGTGGTATGATGAAAAGGAAGATTTGAGAGGTTTTGATCATTGTTAGAGCTTTATCTTGTGAAGATAAAAAGAGAGTCTTAAAATATTATTTTCAGATCCTATTGTGCACATCTTTTGAGGAAGAAATTTAATGTGGATGATTTGAAAGAGAGATCTACTAACTAGTTTTGAAGTGGCACTTTGAAAGGGAAATTCTTTTGAGATAGGTTTTGAGGGCACATCTTCATCAAAGAAAGTTAAGAGGTATGGTGATATTATTCCTTCTTTAAGGTGTTTGGTTGAGCAAATATTTCTGAATCATAAGGTGGAGAAATAAGGATTATATATGTGCATTGTTGGAAATATAAGTGCTAGAGTTTGAGAATAAAATTGTGCTTCATTTTTGAATGAGATTGGAAACACTTGTGCTAAGGTTTGTGAACAAATTGTGCATCATTGATTAGTGAAATTGGAACCACATGTGCTAGGGTTTGAGAACAAATTGTGCAACATTGTTGAATGAATTTGTGAAGCATTTGGGCATTGATTTGAGTGACATTGAATGTGAATGGGCAAGTGTTAGAGACCAGTTTTGTGAAGCAAATTTGTGCATTATTGTGTTTGATATTTGAGAGCAAATTTGCAAGGAACATAAACCAGTTTTGTGAAGCAAAGTTATACACTAGCTTGATTTGATTTGAAAGGAATTTGCAAGAAGTAGAGATCTGATTTGATGAATGTGAGACATGTGAAAGTGACAGACTTAATGAATGTGAAGAGAACATATTGAGAATTTGCATTGCATATTATTCTTTATATGTTCTTGAAAGAATTATGGGTAGAATATGTCTGAATTGGCTAATTGAAGAAAGCATTTTTGAAAGAGATACAAGCATTATTTTGAACATCATTTGTGTGCAAGATTTGGGATTGATAGAGCAGATTTGGTGAGCAGATTTGAGCATGTGTTGTGAGTTGTGTTTTGAGCAGGTCTTTTGAGAAGGCTTGTAGGAATATTTGTGCAGGTTATGTGAGTAGGTTTGAGCAGAGTTTTTGAGTAAATTTTGGAGTAGATTTGAGTGATCCTTGTGTAAAGGCTTAGAGCAGATTTGAGCAAGTCTTGTGGAAAGGCTTGGGTAGAATTGAGCAGAATTGATGATCTAATTTGAGGTAGATTTAAGCAAGAAATAGTAAGAATCTTTGAGCAGAGTTGAGGGGATAGATTTCTCCTATGGATAGAGGTCCAGAACGAGAGAGGGATAGATTCTATGGATAGAGGTCCATGAACTAGAGTAGAGGGGATAGAGTTATCCTATGGATAGAGGTCCATGAACCAAAGTAGAGGGGATAGAGTTCTCCTATGGATAGAGGTACATGAACTAGAGTAGATGGGATAGAGTTCTCCTATGGATAGAGGTCCATGAACCAGAGTAGAGGGGATAGAGTTCTCCTATGGATAGAGGTCCACAAACCAAAGTAGAGGGGATAGATTTCTCCTATGGATAGAGGTCCACAAACTAGAGTAGAGAGGATAGAGTTCTCCTATGGATAGAGGTCCATAAACTAGAGTAGAGGGGATAGAGTTCTCCTATGGATTGGTGTCCACAAACCTGAGTAGAGGGGATTGGTTTCTCCTGTGGATAGAGGTCCAAAATATGAGTAGGGATTGGTGTCTCCTATGGATAGAGGTCCACAAAACTTGAAGTAGAGGGGATTGGTGTCTCCTGTGGAGTGGTGTCCATAAAACCTGAAGTAGAGGGGATTGGTGTCTCCTATGGAGTGGTGTCCATAAAACCTAAAGTAGAGGGGATTGGTGTCTCTTGTGGAGTGGTGTCCATGAACTTGAGAGGGGATTGGTATCTCCTTTGGGTTGGTGCCCATAAACATTGTAATAGGGAATTGGTTCCCAAGAGATTTGTTGAGAAAATTTATAAGAAATATTTTCTCCATGGACGTAGCCCACATTGGGTGAACCACATTAAATCTGTGTCTCTCATGTGTGTGATGATTTATGCATTGTTATTATTATTATTAATATTGTTTTATCATTTTTGAAAGAAAAGTAAAAGTTTGGTCTTATACTGTTCACCCCCTCTCAGTATAAGCTTGTGTTCTTCAATTGGTATCAGATCCGGTTCCTTCAGGGAAGCCTAATAGCTTGAAGGAAGATCTTACAAGAACACAAATGGCTAATCAGGAAGGATTTTCAACACATAGATCCATTGTTTGATGGGACTAATTATGCTTTATGGAGTGTGAGGATGAAGATATTTTTGATGGCATAGGGATTTGATACATGGAATTTAGTAGAGAATGGATACACACCACCTACAACTCCTCCCATAGATATAAGCGGTAAGAAACTATATGAAAATAATGCCAAGGCAATGAATGTAATTTTAAGTGGATTATAGGAGTCTGAGTTTGTAAAAGTCATGCACAACAAAACAACAAAAGAAATGTGGGATAAGCTACATAATACATATGAAGGAGATGACAAGGTTAAGTTGGCAAAACTTCAAACTCACAAAAGGAAGTTTGAAGACTTGAAGATGAGAGATGAGGAAAATATTACTAGATACTTACTTCATGTTGATGAGGTTGTTAATACCATTTGGGGACTTGGAGAAAAGATTGAGGATTCTACTATTGTTCAAAAAATTTAAGATCACTTCCCATGAGGTATGATGCAAAGGTTTATGCAATAGAAGAAATGAAGGATCTAGCAACTTTGAAGATAGATGAACTACATGGGATTCTCACAGCTTATGAGATGAGAACAGAAAAGGATCAAGCATCCAAAAGGGAGGCAACATTCAAAGCTTCAAAGAAGGCAAAGGATAAAGAACCAAAATCAAGTGATGAGTCAAGTAGTGATGAAGAAGCTAACTTCGTGAGAAGAAATAAGAAGGGCTCAAGAAAACACAAAGATATGAAGACTATGAAATGTTTTAATTGTGGTAACTTTGGTCACTATGCATCTAATTGTCCACAAGTTGGAAGTAGTAGCAGTGAAGAGAAACAGGATTATAAGAAGGAAGAAAGAAAATTCAGGTATGAAAAGAAAAACAAGTATGGTCAAGGCAAGCATGAGAAGAAGATTTTTCAAAGGCACAAGAAGAGTTTCTATGTTGAAGAAGCAAGCAGTGCTTCAAGTGACAGTGATAAAAGTTTCTCAGATAGTGAAAAAGAAGAGATTCTATTTTTGGCAATAGAAGAGGAAGAGGACACTCCTATTGAAGACCAAGTAGAAGATGTTCCTGACCAAGTAGAAGAAAAAGAAGATGCTCCTATAGTTGAAGACCTAGAGGAAGGTTCAAAAAAGAAGAAGAAGCCACAGTTGACCTAGAAGAGGAACTTATTGTTGCTCTTAAAGAGTTGAAAAGAGTTAGAAAGAAGAACTTAAGATTGAAGGTTCAAGGACAAGAGGATGAGGAAACAAAGGTAAAGCTTCTACAAGATCTCACTGATTTAAGAGTTAAGGTTGAAGAGGCAAGAAGAGTTGAAGAAGTTATGGTTGAAAAGTTAGAGGTAAAAGAGTTAGAATGTGAAAGATTAGAACATGAAGTGGTTTCTCTAAGGATGGAAGTGAAATATTCTAAGGATAAGCTACACAAGTTTGGGAAAAGTTCAAAATATTTGGATAACATTATCAAAGCACAAAGATCTTCATTTATCAAAACAGGACTAGGCTATGAAGAAGTACAAAAAGGGGAGTCAAGCTCAAAAGAAAAGGAAGTCTCAGAGGAAGAGATTGAAGAAGAACCTAAGACCCATGTTGATGAGTTGAGAAATGGAAACATCAATAAGGAAGAAAACAATGCACAATCAAGGAACAGAGACCATCACAAGAAAATCCAAGAAAGAAGTATGCGATCATATCCTCCAAGGCAAGATGAATACTACTTCCAAGGTTATTGTTACTCATGTAATCATTTTGGTCATAAAGCTATACATTGCAGGGTTCATGGAAAATATGATTATGGCTTCACCAAGAGAAATTTCAAGTCATATGCACCTTCCAAGAATTACAACATCAGATGTTACAATTGCAATAATTTTGGGCATAAGGCAAAGTGGTGTAGAACAGAATTTCAGGAACTTCCAAAGACAAGCAAGAACAGGGATGATCAAAAGATTCAAAAGGGTATGACCACAAAGGTGTGGAAAAATAAGATTCAAAAATAAGAAGAGCATTGTAAGTTGGGAGTAGGTTTACTCCCATCCCAAACTTAATCACCTCAAGAAGAGGAGGTGGTGAGGGGGCTATGCTAAAATATCTTATTTTTTAGCCCCATGGAGCCCTTTGCCATTGATGTCAAAGGGGGAGAGAATTCAATAAGGGGGAGAGATTTCAGTAAGAGGGAGAAGCCTCTCAAGGGGAGCAATTTTGGTATCCATTTGCACTAAAAGAATATTTTTTGAAAGGGTTGCCATCAATGACAAAGGGGGAGATTGTTGGAAATATTGAGCATATTGAGTTGTCATTGATGTCAAAGGTGAAATGGTTGAGAATTATCTTCAAGGTTGAAATATTAAAGTGCAAGGAAAATATCTTCAAAGGGTACATGGGACAGTGTCAAAGGTACAAAAGTTGTCAAGGCAAAAATATTCTCCATGGTTGTGTTTGCAAGAAAAAGACAAGGCTTTATTTGGTTAGAAAAAGTTCTAATTGCAAAGGCCCAAAGGTTAAAAGTTTAAATTATAATATTTAAATATTTTAGATTTAAATTATTATAATTAAATAAAAGTTTAAAAAAAGGGGCGACAAAGAAGCAAAATAAAAAATTATTATTTCAAAATTCTAGCGCCGACGTCATGAAATCGAAGGGCAAGGACATATATATGGAGCATAAATTATTTGTGAAGGCTAAGGTGGAGTGCAAGCGCCATTCGAAATATTTCATTCACATTTCGTTCGTGGAGGTAGAGAGGAGAGAAAGGACAAAGGCACACGTTTTTAAAGGATGAATTTGCAATTCAAAAGGGAGTGTGCATGGTGGAAGTTTCATCTAGGCAGCTAGCCCAGACGGTAGGGAGTCCCTGCGCTAAGTCACTGGAAGAGAAGAGGTCATGGGTTCAAGGCATGACAGGGTCATTTTTTTGAAGATTTTTGTTGAGATGGATATAGCATCGCAGAGGCAAGTTGAAAGCATTATTCATGTGCTTTGGTTGTTGTGTGGGCAGCTAGCCCACGCGGTAGCCTAGCTTGCGCTAGGGCGCGGGCCAACAAGAGGTGGTAGTTTCGATTCGCGGTGGCTGCATTGGAAAGGGCACAAAATTTTTGAATTAAAATTATTCCTAAGGTATAAGGTATGCGCTCCATTTGTTTGCATTAGGGAGTCATAAGGTTAAATTTTTGCATTATCATTTGGGGTCAAAGGACAATGTGAAAAATTAAATTCAGATCTTTATGAGTGGTTGTATAAGGTGCATGTGATAGATTTGTTATTGAGATATTGAGTGCATTGAAAATCATTTTATTTTAGTAAGGAGGTATAAGGTGTATGTGGTTAATTTCATATTGTAAGTTGTGCCTTGGGTTGTTAAGTGCTATAAGAAACATTGTGGTGTGTTGAGAATTATTTCTTGTGAAAGTAGGAGTTATAAGGTGTTATTGTGGTTTAATTTTTTATTGTATTTGTGGTATGATGAAAAGGAAGATTTGAGAGGTTTTGATCATTGTTAGAGCTTTATCTTGTGAAGATAAAAAGAGAGTCTTAAAATATTATTTTTAGATCCTATTGTGCACATCTTTTGAGGAAGAAATTTAATGTGGATGATTTGAAAGAGAGATCTACTAACTAGTTTTGAAGTGGCACTTTGAAAGGGAAATTCTTTTGAGACAGGTTTTTGAGGGCACATCTTCATCAAAGCAAGTTAAGAGGTATGGTGATATTATTCCTTCTTTAAGGTGTTTGGTTGAGCAAATATCTCTGAATCATAAGGTGGAGAAATAAGGATTATATATGTGCATTGTTGGAAATATAAGTGCTAGAGTTTGAGAATAAAATTGTGCTTCATTGTTGAATGAGATTGGAAACACTTGTGCTAAGGTTTGTGAACAAATTGTGCATCATTGATTAGTGAAATTGGAACCACATGTGCTAGGGTTTGAGAACAAATTGTGCAACATTGTTGAATGAATTTGTGAAGCATTTGGGCATTGATTTGAGTGACATTGAATGTGAATGGGCAAGTGTTAGAGACCAGTTTTGTGAAGCAAATTTGTGCATTATTGTGTTTGATCTTTGAGAGCAAATTTGCAAGGAACATAAACCAGTTTTGTGAAGCAAAGTTATACACTAGCTTGATTTGATTTGAAAGGAATTTGCAAGAAGTAGAGATCTGATTTGATGAATGTGAGACATGTGAAAGCGACAAACTTAATGAATGTGAAGAGAACATATTGAGCATTTGCATTGCATATTATTCTTTATATGTTCTTGAAAGAATTTTGGGTAGAATATGTCTGAATTGGCTAATTGAAGAAAGCATTTCTGAAATATATACAAGCATTATTTTGAACATCATTTATGTGCAAGATTTGGGATTGATAGAGAATATTTGGTGAGCAAAGTTGAGCATGTGTTGTGAGCAGTTGTGAGCTATTTTGAGTAGGTCTTTTGAGAAGGCTTGTAGGAAGATTTGTGCAGGTTATGTGAGCAGGTTTGAGCAAAGTTTTTGAGAAGATTTTGGAGCAGATTTGAGTGAGCCTTGTGCAAAGGCTTAGAGCATATTTGAGCAAGTCTTGTGGAAAGGCTTGGGTAGAATTGAGCAGAATTGATGATCTGATTTGAGGTAGATTTAAGCAAGAAATAGTAAGTAGCTTTGAGCAGAGTTGAGGGGATAGAGTTCTCCTATGGATAGAGGTCCACGAACTAGAGCAGAGGGGATAGAGTTCTCCTATGGATAGAGGTCCATGAACTATATCAGAGGGGATAGAGTTCTCCTATGGATAGAGGTCCATGAACCAGAGTAGAGGGGATAGAGTTCTCCTATGGATAGAGGTCCACGAACTAGAGAAGAGGGGATAGAGTTCTCCTATGGATAGAGGTCCATGAACCAGAGCAGAGGGGATAGAGTTCTCCTGTGGATAGAGGTCCACGAACCAGAGAAGAGGGGATAGAGTTCTCCTATGGATAGAGGTCCATGAACTAGAGTAGATGGGATAAAGTTCTCTTGTGGATAGAGGTCCATGAACTAGAGTAGAGGGGATAAAGTTCTCCTATGGATAGAGGTCCACGAACTAGAGTAGAGGGGATAGAGTTCTCCTATGGATAGAGGTCCACGAACTAGAGTAGAGGGGATAGAGTTATCCTATGGATAGAGGTCCATGAACCAGAGTATAGGGGATAGATTTCTCCTATGGATAGAGGTCCACAAAACCTAAATCAAAGGGGATTGGTGTCTCCTGTGGAGTGGTGTCCACAACACCTGAAGCAGAGGGTATTGGTGTCTCTTGTGGAGTGGTGTCCACAAAACCTAAAGTAGAGGGGATTGGTATCTCCTATGTTGGACATTTTGAGTCCCTAAGCCAAAGTTGTCATTGATGTCAAGATGCCAGTGAGAGTTCTTCTTCAGTTCGAGTGCAAAGTTTAATGGAAGTTTATAATGGGTTAAAATATTTTATTTTACACCCAAAAATATTGGGTCAAAAAGAGGTTTTTACTTCTCCATGGAAGCAATTCATCCGAAGCATTGGAAGGTTAAAAATATTATAATTGTTATTATAATATTTACCAAAGTGGTAAAAATCTAATTAAATATTATAATTTTTAATTATAATATAATTAGATTTTAAAGGATAAAGTTCATTTGATTAAAACCCTAAGGTTGGGTTTTAGAGAAATAAAATATATTCGAGCGCAAAGTTTTTAGGAATTAAAAACCCAAAGGTTGGGTTTTACTAAGGCTTTCGAAGCCTTAGAGCGCCGATGTGATGCATTCAAATCAAAGCATCGACGTCTTAGAAAAAGGAGGAGGGCAATATAAATACATGCCCAAAGTTGTTCATTAATTATCCTTGCTCGAATGAATTTTGTGTGGCATATGCGAAAATGAGCTCGTGTGGTTTAAAATGTTTGGCAAAGGAAGCAGAGGATAACACGGAGAGAGACCACCCCCAATTCGCATTGGGCAGTGTGGCCTAGTGGCAGCTTGGAGAGCGCAAAGGCATTGAGAGCACGAAGGTCATGCGTTCGATTCTCACGGAGTGGTTTTGGTGGCAGTGTTGTGGAAGCGCCCAAGGCGCACGTTTTTGTTAAACGTGGGCAAGGAGAAGCGCAAAGAGGAAGCACGTGGTGCTTCCCCCTTTGCGAACGAGCGTGTAGCTCATGTGGCAACCTTAGCCATGGCTAAGGCGCTCGCGGTGAGGGCAAGTCATGGGGTCGAAACCCCTTGAGGCAGGTACAATTTTTTAATTAAAATTTTATGATTTATGCCCTAAGGTTGGAGTGATAAGGTTGTTCTAAAGTTTATTAATTTTTAATAAACTTTATTAAATAAAGGTTGTGGTGATTTATTTTTGAAGGTGAAGTGTTGATGATTATTTGAGTTCTATAATTTGGAAATTGTTGTTTTGAGAGTTATGTTTTAGGAGGTATAAGGAGTTATAATAAAGTCTTAATTGAGATTTATTTTAAGACTTGTTGGCTATTATTTTTGATAAGGGTTTCTTCTAAAAGGACTTTGGTGGATGTTAAAATTAAGTTGGAGTAATAAGGTGTTATTGAGTTATTATTTTTGTATTGTGATTTTTATTGAAGTCTTCTAACCCTTATTGAGATTGGAAAAGAGAAATTTGTGAGTGTGGCAGATTTGTGAGATCAACTCCTTGGAATCAAAAAGGTATGGGCAAATTCTTCTTTGGTTAAGTTGGTTGGTTGATTTTTGAAAATTAAGTTTGGAGTGAAAAGGATTTGATTAGGGTTTCCTTTTCGAAAGTGTTTGAGTTAATGCTTCAAGGTTTTCTGAATTGAGAGTTGAGATTAAAACCTTGTTTTATAAGCATTGTTGTTGAGATCATTGGTTGAGTGAAGTGTTTGAGTTAATGCTTCAAGGTTTTTTGAAATTGAGAGTTGTGATTAAAACCTTGTTTGATGAGCATGGTTGTTGAAGTGAGTTGTTATGCAAAGAACTTGAACTAGGGTTTGAAAAGATCATGAGTATCATTGTTATGTGAGATTTGTTGTTGAGCATTGTTGGAAATATTTTGAGTTGGATGATACATGCTTGGACTAGGGTTTGTGAGCAAGAGTTGTTTCTTGAAGTGATTGGTTGAGTAGAGTTGATTGAGCCTAGTCAAGTGGATGTATGAAGTGATTGTTCAAGTTCCATAAAATAAACTATTCTATATTCTGATTTGAGTTGAGATTGAGTTTTGAGAATAGAACATATTGAGTCTCTAACAATTCTCTTTATGCTTCTATGAGATTGATGTTGTTGTTTGTTTGTTTATGATATTGGACAAGTTCTATGTGAGCTTGTTGAGAGATTTGGACAAGTTTTGTGTGACTTGTTGAGCAGATTTGGACAAGTTCTGTGGACCTATTGAGAGATTTGAGATGGGTTCTTGTGGACCTATTGAGTAGATTTGAGCAGGTTATGTGGACCTATTGAGCATATTTGAGTTCTGAGTGGACCTATTGAGCAGATTTGAGCAGGTTCTGAGTGGACCTATTGAGCAGAGTTGTGCTAGACCGATTGGACTGTGTTTAGTGTAGAATTGAGATAGAGCTTTGGAGGTGACAGAGCAGAGAGGACAGTAGTCTTCGGTGGATAGAGATCCATCAGCCAGGGCAGTGAGGATAGGTCTTCTGAGTGGGGACAAGAGTCTTCAGTGGAGAGAGATCCACAAGCTAGAGCAGTGGAGGCAGTAGTCTTCTAGAGGATCATCAGCTAGAGCAGAGGAGAATGAGTTCTCCTATGGATAGAGATCCACAAACTAGATTTAGGGGATCAACATCTCCTTTGGACAGAGATCCATAAACATTGTAATTGGGAAGGATTCCCAAAATATTATTTGAGAAATATTTAGAAGAAATACTTTCTCCGTGGAAGTAGCCATCTTTGGGTGAACCACGTAAAAATGATGTCTCTCATGTGTGTGATGCTTTGTGTGATGTTTACTATTTTATTAATGTTGATGCTACTATTTGGATTAAAAAGCAAAAAGTTTTATTGTATATTGTTCACCCCCCTCTCAGTATAAGCACATGTTCTTCAATTGGTATCAGAGCGGGTCTCTCCATGAAAAGACTAACAACTTGGAAGAGGATCCTTCGGTAGCACACATGACTTCAGAAAGTGAAGAAGAGACTATGTTTGATATAAAAGAAGAATTCTTTGTTGCTCTCAAAAAATTGGAAAGACTTAGAGAGAAGAATTCAAGCTTGAAAGAGCAAGTTCAAGAAGATGAAGAAGCAAGGATGGAACTTATACAGAGTCTCACAGAACTCAAGATTAAGGTAGAATAAGGAAAGAAGATTGAGGAAGATATGACAGATCTATTGAGAGCCAGGGAAACAGAATGTGAAATATTGGAAGCAGAAATTGTTCTCCTAAGGAATAAAGTGGAAAGGACCAAGATACTACAAGATACAGAATATGAGAAGCAGAAAGAGGAATCAAGTCTCCAAAAGGTAGAAACTTCAAACAAGGAAAAGCAAGCAAAGGACATCAGAAAGGAAGAAAGCAAAGAAGAACCCTGGATAAGAGTCAATCACAAGAGAAAGATAACTTCTCCTCAAATTCCAAGACATCCAAATAGGTTACATAATTTCTTCCATGGACATTGTTTTTCTTGCAATAAATATGGTCATAGAGCTGCACACTGTATTCATTATGCAAGATACAATAGAAATTTCAATTCCTTTGCACCTCTCATGGATGATGATGTCATATGTTACAAATGCAATAATTTTGGGCACAAGGCTAGATGGTGTAAAATGATATCTCCTGAGTCTAGAAAAACAATTCCAACAACTAGGAAGGATGAAAGAAAGAATGTTAGGGCTAAATCAATGTTAGTACAAACAACCCTTCATGCTCAAGATAAAGAAGAACAATGGTATCTTGATAGTGGTTGCTCTAGTCACATGACAGGAGACAAGGATAAATTCATTGTACTGAAAGAAACAAATAGAGGATCAGTTAGTTTTGGTGATAATGGATCAACAAAGATTGTTGGGAAAGGAACTCTGAGTCTAGACAATGGAAAAACAAAAATAGAGAATGTTTTGTACGTCAAAGGGTTAAAACACAATCTACTGAGTATAAGTCAACTTTGTGATCAAGGATACATGGTCACCTTCCATCCAGATAGGTGTGAAATAAGGAAAATAGAAACTGGGAAAATCATTGCCAATGCAAGAAGGACCCCAAACAACTTATACATGCTCAATGAGATCAAAGGGGAAAAATTCTTTCTATCGCAAGAAGATGAGAGTTGGTTGTGGCATAGAAGATTGGGTCATTTGAATTTTGACAACATAGTCAGTATAAGCAATAAATAGGCAGTTAGAGATTTACCCAAAATAAGAAGACCTCAAAACATAATTTGTGCACCCTGTCAACATGGAAAGCAAACTAGGACAACTTTTAAGCCAAAAGGCTATATATCTTCTGAGCCTTTGAGTCTAATACATACTGATTTGTGTGGTCCTACCAGAACACAAAGTATTCAGGGTGAGAGTTACTTCATGTTGTTTGTAGATGATTATTCCAGAATGGTTTGGGTAACCTTCCTAAAAGAGAAGTCAGAGGCCTTTGAAAAATTTAAAGCATTCAAGGGATTGGTTGAAAATGAAATAGGCAAAAGGATTAAGTGTCTATGATCCGAAAGAGGAGGAGAATTTACTTCAAATGAATTTGTAGAATTTTGTGAACAACATGGAATCAAGAGAGAATACTCAACAGCAAGAACTCCTCAACAAAATGGAGTAGTTGAAAGGAAGAACATGACTGTTGAAAACATGGCTAGAGCTATGTTAAATGAATCTAAGTTATCAGATGGTTTTTGGAAAGAAGCGGTATCCACAATAGTATACATAATTACCAGGGCTCAATTAAGGGTAAATCATCACAAGACTCCATATGAGCTTTGGAAAGGAAGACCTGCTACTGTAAAACATTTCAAAATATTTGGAAGCAAATGTTACATAAGACGGGAAGATCAAAACTTGGGTAAGTTTGATCCAAGATGTGATGAGGGAATTTTTCTTGGTTATTCCACAAAGAGTAAAGCCTACAGATGTTTCAACAAAAGAACACGCACTATGGTGGAAAGTATGAATGTGACAATTGATGAGAAGACAGATTCCAGAGAACCAGTTCAACAAACTGTGTACCAAGAAGATGGATGTTGTCAAGAAGAATTTTGTGAGGAATCAGACAAATATGAAGAAGAAACACAAAGGCTCCTTCCTAAGACTCCTTCCAGGTATGTACAGAAACACCATCCAAAATATCAGATCATCGAGAATCCAGATGAAAGACAGACAAGGAGAAGAATAATAAAACCATCTCAACAAGCAAATTTTTCTTTGCTATCTAAGATTGAGCCAAAAGACTTCACTCAGGCTAGTGAGGATGAATTTTGGGTTAAAGCAATGAATGAGGAGTTGGATCAGATAGAGAAGAGCAAAACTTGGGAACTTGTTCCATGACCAAAGGACAAAAATGTGATTGGCACAAAATGGGTATTCAGAAATAAGTTGAATGAAGATGGACAAGTGATCAGAAATAAAGCAAGGTTAGTATGCAAAGGATATGCACAAGTAGAGGGAATTGAATTTGATGAAACTTTTGCTCCAGTTGCATGACTTGAAGCTATAAGGATGTTTTTAGCTTTCTCAAGTTTCAAGAACTTCAAGGTATATCATATGGATGTCAAGTCAACATTTCTAAATGGGGTTCTAGAAGAAGAGGTCTATATTGAACAACCAGAGGGATTCATACTAGCAGATACACCAGATCAGGTATGCAGATTGAAAAAGGCATTGTATGGTTTAAAATAGGCTCCCAGAGCATGGTACTCAAGATTGGATAAGTATCTTCAGGAACAGGGATTCAGGAAAGGAATAGCAGATAGTAATTTGTATATCAAAAATGAAGGAAATGATCTTCTAATAGTGGTTGTTTATGTTGATGACATAATTTTTGGAGGAAACAATGATAAGATGTGCAAAGAATTTTCTAAGAATATGCAAAATGAATTTGAGATGTCTATGCTTGGTGAATTGTCCTTCTTTCTTGGACTTCAGATTTCACAATCAAAAAGGGGAGTGTTTCTCTCTCAAGCCAAGTACATCAAGGAAATGTTAAAGAAATTCAGATTAGAAGATTGCAAACCAGTAAGTACTCCTATGGTCACAGGATGCAAGTTGAGTAAGGATGATGAATCTCTAGAGGTAGATCAGAGATTATATAGATCTATGATTGGTAGCTTATTATATGTTACAACTACAAGACCAGACATAGTACAATCAGTGGGATTAGTGGCAAGGTTTCAAGCAGCTCCTAAGGAAACACATGTGGCAGTAGTAAAAAGAATCTTCAGGTATCTAAAAGGGACTATGGATTTTGGGCTTTGGTACCCCAAAAGTGACAGTTTCACACTAACAACATATACAGATGCAGATTGGGCCAACAACATTGATGACAGAAAAAGCACAAGTGGAGGAGCATTCTTTCTTGGAGAATGTCTAGTCTCTTGGTTAAGTAAGAAGCAGGTTTCAGTATCTCTATCTACAACAGAGGTAGAATATATTGCAGCAGTAGCCAGTTGTACACAGGTGTTATGGATGAAGAGAACTCTAGAGGACTTTAAGATAAAGCATGATCAGCCCATTCCTATACTATGTGATAATACAAGTGCCATAAGTATCTCAAAAAATCTGGTAATGCACTCCAGGACAAAGCACATTCCGATTAAGTATCATTTTCTGAGAGAACAGGTGATGGATAAATAGGTCAGATTGGAATATGTCACTACAAAGGAACAGATAGCAGATATTTTCACTAAGCCTCTTTCAAAGGAAACTTTTGAGTATCTTCGAGGAAAATTGGGAGTGAGACTCCCACCCCAGAATTAACCACCTCATGAGGAGGTGGGGGAGGGGCTAAGCTAAGAGGCTCATTCTTAGCCCCGAGCCCCAAAGGTGACCCTTTGCCATTGATGTCAAAGGGGGAGAGATTTGTGTATTGGGGAGAGATTTGATATTTGAGAGAGCATTGAGCCAGGGGGAGCAATGTCCTAGGGGAGCAGAAGGAAAAAGAAAGGTCAGGTTTTAGTAAAAAGAATGTGGGTTGCCATCAATGACAAAGGGGGATATTGTTGGACATTTTGAGTCCCTAAGCCAAAGTTGTCATTGATGTCAAGATGCCAGTGAGAGTTCTTCTTCAGTTTGAGTGCAAAGTTTTAATGGAAGTTTATAATGGGTTAAAATATTTTTATTTTACACCCAAAAATATTGGGTCAGAAAGAGGTTTTTTTCCATGGAAGCAATTCATCCGAAGCATTGGAAGGTTAAAAATATTATAATTGTTATTATAATATTTACCAAAGTGGTAAAAATATAATTAAATTATTATAATTTTAATTATAATATAATTAGATTTTAAAGGATAAAGTTCATTTGATTAAAACCCTAAGGTTGGGTTTTAGAGAAATAAAATATATTCGAGCGCAAAGTTTTAGTAATTAAAAACCCAAAGGTTGGGTTTTACTAAGGCTTTCGAAGCCTCTAGAGCGCGACGTGATGCATTAAATAAAGCATCGACGTCTTAGACAAAGGAGGAGGCAATATAAATATATGCCCAAAGTTTCATTAATTATCCTTGCTCGAATGATATTGGTGGCATATGCGAAAATGAGCTCGTGTGGTTTAAAACATTTGGCAAAGGAAGAGAGGATAAGACGGAGTGAGACCACCCCTAATTCGCATTGGGTAGTGTGGCCTAGTGGTAGCTTGGAGAGCGCAAAGGCGTTGAGAGCACGAAGGTCATGCATTCGATTCTTGCAAAGTGGTTTTTTTGTGGCAGTGTTGTGGAAGCGCCCAAGGCGCACGTTTTTGTTGAACGTGGAAAGGAGAAGTGCAAAGAGGAAGCACATGGTGCTTCTCCCTTTATGAATGAGCATGTAGCTCATGTGGCAACCTTAGCCTTGGCTAAGGCGCTTGTGGTGAGGGCAAGTCGTGGGGTCGAAACCCCTTGAGGAGGTACGATTTTTATTAAAATTTTATGGTTTATGCCCTAAGGTTGGAGTGATAAGGATGTTCATAAGGTTTATTAATTTTTAATAAACTTTAGGTTGTGGTGATTGATTTTTGAAGGTGAAGTGTTGATGATTGTTTGAGTTTTATAATCTGGAAATTGTTGTTTTGAGAGTTATGTTTTAGGAGGTATAAGGAGTTATAATAAAGTCTTAATTGAGATTTATTTTAAGACTTGTTGGCTATTATTTTTGATAAGGGTTTTTCTTCTAAAAGGACTTTGGTGGATGTTAAAATTAAGTTGGAGTAATAAGGTGTTATTGAGTTATTATTTTTGTATTGTGATTTTTATTGAAGTCTTCTAACCCTTATTGAGATTGGAAAAGAGAAATTTGTGAGTGTGGCAGATTTGTGAGATCAACTCCTTGACATTAAAAAGGTATGGGAAAATTCTTCCTTTGGTGTTGAGTTGGTTGATTGGCTTTTTGAAAATTATGTTTGGAGTGAAAAGGATTTGATTAGGGTTTCCTTTTTGAAAGTGTTTGAGTTAATGCTTCAAGGTTTTATGAAATTGAGAGTTGTGATTAAAACCTTGTTTTATAAGCATTGTTGTTGAGATCATTGGTTGAGTGAAGTTTTTTTTTTTTTCCAAGGTTTTTTTAAATTGAGAGTTGTGTTTAAAACATTGTTTGATGAGCATGGTTGTTGAAGTGAGTTGTTATGAAAGAACTTGAACTAGGGTTTGAAAAGATCATGAGTATCATTGTTATGTGAGATTTGTTGTTGAGCATTGTTGGAAATATTTTGAGTTGGATGATACATGCTTGGACTAGGGTTTGTGAGCAAGAGTTGTTTCTTGAAGTGATTGGTTGAGTAGAGTTGATTGAGCCTAGTCAAGTGGATGTATGAAGTGATTGTTCAAGTTCCATAAAAATAAACTATTCTATATTCTGAATTTGAGTTGAGATTGAGTTTTGAGTATAGAACATATTGAGTCTCTAACAATTCTCTTTATGCTTCTATGAGATTGGAAGTTGATAAAGTGAGTTTGAGAGATTTGGACAAGTTTATGTGTGAGCTTGTTGAGAATATTTGGACAAGTTTTGTGTGATCTTGTTGAGCATATTTGGATAGGTTTTGTGTGGACCTATTGAGCAGATTTGGATAGGTTCTGTGTGGACCTGTTGAGCATATTTGAGCAGGTTCTATGTGGACCTATTGAGCAGATTTGAGTAGGTTCTGTGTGGACCTATTGAGCAGATTTGAGTAGGTTCTGAGTGGACCTATTGAGCAGAGTTGTGCTAGACCGACTAGACTGTGTTTAGTGTAGAATTGAGATAGAGCTTTGGAGGTGACAGAGCAGAGAGGACAATAGTCTCCGGTGGATAGAGATCCATCAGCCAGGGCAGTGAGGATAGGTCTTCTGAGTGGGGACAAGAGTCTTCAGTGGAGAGAGATCCACAAGCCAGAGTAGTGGAGGCAGTAGTCTTCTAGAGGATCATCAGCTAGAGCAGAGGAGAACGAGTTCTCCTATGGATAGAGATCCACAAACCAGATTTAGGGGATCAACATCTCCTTTGGACAGAGGTCCATAAACATTGTAATTGGGAAGGATTCCCAAAATATTATTTGAGAAATATTTAGAAGAAATACTTTCTCCGTGGAAGTAGCCATCTTTGGGTGAACCACGTAAAAATGATGTCTCTCATGTGTGTGATGCTTTGTGTGATGCTTACTATTTTATTAATGCTGATGCTACCATTTGGATTAAAAAGCAAAAAAATTTATTGTATATTGTTCACCCCCCTCTCAGTATAAGCACATGTTCTTCATCCTATGGAGTGGTGTCCATGAACTTGAGAGGGTATTGGTGTCTCATTTGGACAGAGGTCCATAAACATTGTAATATGGAATTTGTTCCCAAGAGATTTTTTGAGAAAATTTAGACGAATGATTTTCTCCTAGGATGTAACCCACATTGGGTGAACCATGTTAAATCTGTGTCTCTCATGTGTGTGATGATTTGTGCATTACTTTATTACTGCTATTGATGATATTGGTGACTACTACTTTGGAAAGTTACTGCAATTGATATAGTACTGAATTGGAAAAAAAGTAAAATTTTATCTTATACTGTTCACCCCCTCTCAGTAGAAGCTTGTGTTTTTCTAAGGACAATAGAAGATGATTCTTCTTTGGAGCTATCAGAGTCAATCGAAAGTGCCTAAAATGGTTTATTGAATTCATCTTCAAAGGTGTCATAAGGAATGGCATAAATAGTAGAAACTTGGAAAAATTAATCTAGCCATAGGTGAGCATACTCGTGGTCTATGTACTCATCATCACTATCCTCCTAAAGACCAAGGGTAATGTGTTAAATGTTTTCTTCAAGGAGTTCAACTGAAGAATGTTCATCATATCCTAAACTGTATTTCTCATGAGGGGGCTAAAAATGAAGCTCTAAAATAGTGTGTGTTCCTTTCTCATAGCGACCTAGACCACGTAATCACCACTTAAAGCATTGAAAATACCTCATGGTAAATGAGGGTTATCCAAAAAATGATATTGCTAGAAAATAACACTTCACGCTCATTATTAAGAGGTTTGTTTAATGATGAATTGATTTCCTTATACATAAAATTCATGTAATTATAGGAGGATCCCAAGGGGACATAAACATCAATGGTTAATATGGTATACCTAGGAAAACTAAAATACCTAACCAACTCTATAACTAGAGGTGTAAATACGATACTATATACAAAATATTCTCCTATGTACAATGATACTAGCAGTTCGAGATGGAGTTGTTGGAGATGTGGATCATCAAGGCTCAATGTTGTCTATGGAAGAGGATGAGGATGTAGATGAGGGTGGAAAAAAGGAGTGTGTGCCACTTGAATAGTGTCAAGGATGAATGGGTTCTCATTAGACAAATTTGGAGGTGGGGTGGTTCAGGCCCCATGGAAGGAGATATGGTTTGGAAATATTGTATGGGCATGGTTATGGTGGAGGTAGGAGTGGTGAAAGTTGTAGGAGTGATGGTGGTAATGAAATTTCCAATGATGGAGGTGTTGAGAGTGGATATAGGGACCATGGATCGATTATCATGATTTCTAGGAGTAGAAATTTACGATTTGGATGTAGTTGGTGGGGGTAATAGAAAAAAGGGGTTGGAAGGGGAGGATAAAGTGGTGTGGGTAAGGTGGGAGGGGTTGAAAATGGATGTATAGTAATTGAAGATGAATGGGTATGTGAAGAATATCGATAATAGAGAGGTTGGGGAGGAAAGCGAGTGACTTGAGTGTTAGAGGAAGGGTGGAATGGTTAAGAATTGGAAGAAGGATGGAATGTGGATAATGTTGGGGAGAGAAATGTAAGGAATATGGAGGAGGTGGATGGTTTTTATTAAGAGTGAAATACAGAGTGTGGTTAGTTCCAAAATATGATGAAGGAGGAATCATATTGGGTGGAATTGAGTGGGAAGGTTGCAAATTGGGTGCAGGTGATGCAGGTGAGGGGGGACAAGATGTGGTTGAGTGGTAAGATGAGTTGATTGGGAGACAAGTGAGGGCTAGCTGTGTGGAAGGTAAGGGAGAATTATGTGGGTGAGTGACCATATGACTATATTTAAAAGGTTTATCATCTATCAAAATATAATGTATGCGACCCTCATGGGTATATTTGATGTAATGATGCAACTTTGAGGGTACAGATTGCATATATCGTATCCATGGTTTCCCAAGAAGCACATTATATTGCATTTCTCCATCCAAGACATGACACAAGATGTGGATGGTTTGGACAGGGAGAACAATTATTCCTAGTGTTGAGCACAGGGAGTTATTGAATGCCCATATAGTAAAAATAGAATCAACTATATGAGTGGATGGTAGGTTGAGGTGTTTGAGGGTAGCAGATGTGATGATGATTAAATATATCATGTCAATCAAAACATATTTAAAAAAATTGTCACCTATAGAAGCTATGATGTGCAAGGGTGGATCTGTGCCTTCCATCAAAATAGTTTTAATTTCATTGTCATAAAAGGTAATGGTCGGTGATGTGCAAGAATATTACCCATAAAATTAGAAAAAGCATAAGGGTCATGGGTTTGTAGCTCTATGAACTTGAGGATATCCATTAACACCTCTTGTGGGGAGGTAATTATTGGATTAATTCATAAATTAAGAGTTTTTCGATGCCATTTTGAGGCTATGAGTGAGCCTACTCTCAATATGGAGGACTGGTTGAGGTTGAGATATCATGGCTTACATTGGTGGGGGTGGCAAAGTGGATGAGGAAGGCACATTTGAAGGATCAGTTGGTAGTGCTAGTTGATTATGGTACCATCTATTTTTGGTGACAACATGGATCATGTTGATAAAACCTTGGTAATTTAGGATATTGTTGATGTGATTGACTTGATTTGGCTTAGGGGTAGATTTTGAGTCCCCATTGTTTGGTTGTGTTGTCCATGTTCTGGTAAAGGAGTTTGATAAATACAAAGGTTTTGGTTGTGTGGGAGAAGAGGATTGTCAAGTTTTATAGATCCCTTATCGATTGGATCTTGTACTATGTGCTTGAGTTAAATGCAACCATTGATAACATGGCCCTTCTGTTGATGAAATATATAGTAATGATATTCTCTATACCCTCTTCCTTTGGGTTTATTTAGATATTTAGACCTTATTTTAGGTAAAGAGATCAACTACACATCCATAATTTATTGGAATATAATTAACGAGGGCTATGAAAGAGGCATGAAGTTACATGGGGGCCATTAAGCATGCTTGGACTAATAAGTAGGTTGGTTGGGATTGTGAAGTTGAGTAGGAGCTGGCACAACATTGTATGTTGGTTTTTGTAGTGTATATGGAGGTTGTTGTGGTGGATATATATGGTTGTGGGGGCTAAGTGGTTGGGATACCCAACACTACCTAGTTGACTTAATAAGATTTTGATTAATTATTATTATCATTACCATTGGTATTTTTGTTTGGCCATTCTTTCTTTCTAAGCTTGATCTCTCCCTCTTGAATTTTGATGTCTTTGATGATTTTGGCTTGGGTCAAAGTTTACTTGAGAGATCATTATTGTTGAAGTTATAGCAGAAGGGATATCAATTTTGAACAACTTCGATGAACCTTCTAGTCAAATCAATAATGGAGATAGAAAATGGTAATTCAGTTAATACAACTCTCCATCGATTGTCATAATAAGGGATAGATTCATCATCAAATTGGTAAATATTGGTAAGATCCATCAATGTGGCTTTATTTTTTATATTTAGAGGAAAGCGCTCCAAGAAGAGATTAGCCAATTATTTTAAATTGTAAAGGATATGTCTGGGCAAGTGGTTATACCAATATAAGGCTCTTCCCATAAGGGATAACAAAAAGTGTGAAGCATGAGAGAGTATATCTCATTGATGAGATAACAAGCATTGATGAAAGTACTCACATGATCTTGGGGATCTTATTTTCCCTTGAATTTTTCAAATATAGGATATGGTAGTGCTGATACTGAATGGTGGATGGGGTAATTTTGGAGTTGACTTAGTATTGGATTTTGGTACCTAGTTCCTGTAACTTGTAATTCTAAACTATTGACCTTGTTAGCCAATAGTTGAAATGCATTTAGAGTGGTCCATGGAGCTAAATAGGGTGCACCATGATGAGTCAAATGGGATAACTTAATAGGGGGATACGATTAACGTGAATGAGGTTGAAAGTAATAATGTTGTTTGGGATTAGAATATGGTGCTTGGGGAACTTGGGAATACAAGGGTAGGTACTGGTGTGGTTGATGACATTGGTTGCAAGTATGTATAAGATTTTATGGCAATTGATGATTTGGATGTTGATGATGTGTATGGGGTGGTTGGGGTTGAGTATACGATGGATCATATAAATGGGTGGATTGTATGGAGGGAAAATGTTGTGGGTATTGGATTGGATGTAATTGGTATGGTTGTGGGGTAGATTGATGTTGGTTTAGAGGTGGTTGTTGTTGATATTGATAAGAGGGGTGTTGGTATTGATGGGGGTGGATTGGTATTGGTTAGGTGGTGGTTGATGTTGGTTTGGGCTTTGTTATTGTGTCACTAGCCATTGGTGAGAATCGTGAGGGTGGAAATATATCACACGTATCATGGGTGGATGAAAGGCCCATGATGGAGATTGGGAAAAGGATACCTAGGTAGATGGATCAGATAAAAGATTTAGGATCTGAGGTGCTTATTAAGGAATATGAATAGTGTGTGAAGAGTGGATGTGACATGGATAATTGCTAGGGGGTACTTGTTGTAAAGATGAATGATGAGAAGAAGCAAGAGGATTGTAATATTGAGAAGGATAAGTAGAACATAAGGTAAAAGGATGTGCAACATGTGCACTAGTGATATGAATGGTAGTGGATGAAGGGTTAGTTGTGGAAGGAGTGACATTTAGAGCGATGGATTATTGAGGTGGGTTTACGGTTATGTATAACGGTTATTTATCACCAAATTGGCTAAAAGTAGGATTTTCAAAATTTTGAATTGGCTAATATTTGGTACCCTTGACTAGGCCCCATTAGCCAAAAACAATCTGGGTGTAATTTTTTTTGGGTCGATTCGCCTCAATTTTATAATAATTTGACCATTTTAAGTTTAAATTTCCAACATTACCCCTAATAATAGTGAACTTTCTACATGTGTTTGGAAACTATTCACCAAATTTTTATAAATACATTTTGGGGTCGACCCCTTACGCATAACCCTAGATGGGTTAGAAAATTGAAAAGAAGAGGAAGGGTTGGATGTGTGCAAATGTGACGTGACATAGACTTGGGCCTAATGATGTTGGTGAGAATTATGCATAATACAGGAGGATGGTGTAGAAGTGTGCTAACATTGTGATGAATGAGCATGATTGGAAGATGGGTGGTTTGGATCAATAGCCACTAATATTAGACATGTTGTGTGTTGTAGGGAGGATAATAGTTCCCTCAAGTGGGAAGAATTATAATGGTATTCCAAAAGTTGTCACACTAGAGGTAGGATGAAAATTGATAGAAGATGCAAGAGGTGATGGAGGATAATATGGCTTATAATATCACACCTAGGAGAGTGGTAGGTCAATGTTGGTAGGAATTGTAGTGGGGGTAGGGATGGTCATGGTGAGCTAGGTGGTGGAATACATGATGAAGAGGAATCCTAGTTAGAAGAAGGTGATTGGGGATGATATATTAGATTGGTATAGATAAGGAAGGTGACATAAATATCGATAGGTGTGACATTGGGATTGGATGAAGAGAGGGGAGTCTTGGGGCTAGGTGATTAAAAATGAATGATATGGGTGGCATGGTGAATTGTTCTTAGATCATGTCCAATGTGATGTGTCTCAGGTGGGTGATGAATGTGATGGTGGGTCTCATTGGATAGGCTACCATGGTGGATTTAAAAAACATCCTCCTGATGAGTCAAGGGAATTGTTGAAGGATGGGAGAATTGACCAAAATTATCCATAGAGACTTGGGCTTGGTATTAGGTCTTGGATTGATTACGAATTGATATCATAGGCTATAAAAAATGGAGTGGGATGTGGATTGGAGGTTCTTGATAATGGTGCTTGTGGTGGCTCTTTTTTTTGAAATAAAAATACACTATCTATATAAATAAAAAAATTAAACAATCAAACAATGGTTGTGTTGGTGTTTTTATTTTGTTTTGATGTTTTTCAATGTTTATTTTGGTTCTTTTTGTTTTATGTTTTCTAAACCTAGGAACTATGAAGGGGTGATGAAATTAGATCTATAAGGGTGTGTTCATGCCCACTGCCATTGTGAGGAATGAAACACAAATGGCTAATGTGGCTTCCTAGGATGGTGGGTCGACTCTGGGTATCCGAATGGGGTAAAATAAACCTCTCAAGAGAGATCACACTATCTAAATCTTGCTACTTGCCTAGATGAGCTTTTGCTTCACCCTCGATCGAGCTTGGATAAAAATTATAGTTGCATGCTCACTAATTATTAAGCACTATGAGCGAATGGCGTCTAACCTTAGATTACCTTAAGCTAGTCCCAAGGGTAACTAGCTTCCCAGTGATGAAGTCTAGAAAACTATGCATACTAGCTATGGTGGCTAAATGATCAACTGATGGTTCATGGTGAAATCCAATATCACCGATTGGTTGTCCTCACAAAATATTTGTGAAATGTATCATGCAAAGTGTGTGCTTTATTTGATTTGATTTTTGCTTTTTGATTTTGATTTTTTTTTATGGTAAAAATACCTATTTACCATGCAAATCTAAAACTAACCCTAAGGAGGCAATGAAAACAATAACGTTTATATTAATGAGCTATGAAAAGAAAACTTGCCCTAATGAGCCATGAAAGCAATAACAACTAATTTAATGAGCCTTGAAAGCAAATGATAACTAAGCTAATGAACCTTGAAATCAAATGACATCTAAACTAGTGACCCTTAAAAGCAAATGGAAACTAAGCTAATGAGCATTGAAATCAAATGAAAAAAAATCTAATGAGCCTTGAAATAAAATGAAAACTAAAATAATGAGTCTTGAAAGCAAATGATAACTAAACTAATGAGCCTTGAGTCTTTGATTTAATCTAATGAGTCATGAAACAACAATTGAGTCAATGAGTCTTGAGTCTTTGTGCAAAAATTATAAAACAACTATGCTAAGCTATTGGGAATCTAAAGAAGAAGGAGAAAGGCTTAGACTTTGAAGAAGAAGATCTTCTAAACTAAAGAAAGTTTGTTGAGCAATTAATCTTAAAAAAAAATACTTATGGGGGTGCTAAAAAAGACTAAATAACTATGCTAAGTAGAGTAATATATATAGGAAATGAAGAGATGACTAAAATAAATCTATGGTTCACACAAAAAATGATAAAAAAATAGACTATGACATGAGCCTCTATGAAAAACTAAGGAATATAAGCTACTAACGTTTGAGACTATGCTATAAATAAAAGGAAATGAGCCTGCTATGCCTCTGTGTTTGTGTATGAGTTTGTGTAGCCAACCTAGGCAGTTGTATGTATCTAAGTAGCCACTATGAGTAGTTGTGTTTGAGTCTATGTAGTCACCTTGGGTGGTTATGTTTGAGTCTGTGTAGCCATATTGGGTGGTTTTCTGTGTTTATGTAGCCACCCTGAGCAGTTGTACCTAAGTCTAGGTGGGAAAATCTTGCAAGATTGAGCCCTGGTTTGAATGATATGAATGTGTCCTTTCTACTCCCAAGTACCTATGATAGAAACAAAAAAAATAAAGTTAATAAAGCAAGCAAAACAAGCAAGAAATCATGAGGAACCCTAAGTAAAATACACAAGATATACTATGCTAGATGCAAGTCCTATAACTTAAGCAAAACAATGAATGTCAAGTGCGTTAAGGGAAAATGGGTCCCACCATGATAGCCATTTATGTGACTAAGGAAATGTACCATAACATGTTAATAAAAAAATGGAAATTTGATATCTCATTCATAGACTTTGTTTGTTACAAATCAACCCTTTTGATTACAATGGACCTTCCAAAAAGGAGGGTTTTCTTTTGCAAATGAGTTCTATGGTGCCACAAATCATATCCTCAATCACACAAAAAATTGCAGGGAGGGTTTTTAAGTCTCATTGCTTGACCTATTGAGCCTCTATGCAGATCCTAGTACCTACACATAAGCCCAAAATTAAAGCATCAATAGCATTGATTGGGCCTTTCATGATAAGGCTCAAGATCATGAAAAAATATTACAAAAAGCTTAAAAAATATTACAAACCTTTTACAAAAGTTACAAAATTATGCAAAATGGTTACAAAACCTTATAAAATACCTTGTTTTACCTTGCTTGGCTACTTGCTATTGATTTTGGATCTCTGTTTTCCTTTGAGACTCAACCGCCTAGGGTGGTTGTCTTCATGTAATTGCATGGGGTGGTTGGCTCTATGTAAACACATAGGGTTGTTGGCTAATATGTAGATGCCTAGGGCAATTGGCTCTATATTTTGGTAGGGGCTTTAAGCTAAGATTTGGATCTTTTTAGAAGTGTTTTGAGGCTTCTAATGCAAATATGATGTTGTTTGGTTGTTGAATATGAGCGCAATTGCAAAAAAAAAATATTAACACACATTCCAAATAAACTTCATTATTGATGTTCTCAAGCTCTTCAAATGAGGTACCTACATTCACAAATTTAAAAATCCATAAGAAAGACCAAACAAAATCTAAGTAAATTTTTGGTAGTTTTTTGTACACTCTCTCTTGAGCAAATGAAATGGGAGCATATTTGTAATATTTTCCAAGGGTGAGGAGAATGATGATGGGGTGATATGATGATGGACAAGTTGCCTGGATGAGATAAAGAAGGAATCTTAAGTTTTCCCACTTGGCTACTTGTATGGACAAGTGTGTAATGTTCTATATTTGGGATATGACACACTATTATGCACTATGATATGCCTTATTAATTCTCTTGGGTGGAGATATTCCTCACCCACAAAAATGGCATACTTCATAAATGTGCTTGGGTGGAGGGAATCCTCACCCATGTGCATTAATGATCTTGGAATATGGAGGAGAGAAGGGAGTAAATGCCAACTAGAGTGAGGTAGAATTGGGTTAAAATAGAGGGATGGTCTCATGATGACCATGGGTTAGGCATATAAATATGCTTAGGATGGTCAAAGGGGTTAGGATAGTCAACATTAATATTTATAAGGTTGCGATGTATTAATTAAAATAATTACACAATTTATTAAATATTAACACTTAACTAATGCGAATATGACATTTTTTAGGCATCTACAGGAGAAATATTTATTTATTTTATAATTATTACAATCATCAAATGATTACATAACTCCAAATAATGTAATAAGGTCTAAAAATGTTTACAAGTAAAGACCTAATGTTAATCTACTATGTTTATAGCCTGATAAAATTGCCACAATGATGTCTAGGCATTCCTCCTATAAATAAGGATATTCTGTTTTGTTTCTTCAATCCATTTGACCCTATTCATCCCTATTAGTAGATGTAAATATTGAAATTGCAAGATTCTAAGTATATAGAGAAGTTATACCTATACATAAAAATTTCTCTTTAAGCAGGTGCCATTGATAGGGAAAATATATTTTTGTCCTATCTTTGTACCTTGTATCATTCTCTTTCATGTACCTTAAGGTCTCTCTTATATACAACCATGTATATCTAGGGTGCTAGCTTCTTCCATGTATCGATGAGTATACAAGAAGGGGATATATAGAAAGGTTCAATATATTAGACTAGTGGTATATAAAATAGGAGACCATTTGGGGGACATAAGAAACTATCACCATGGTGACATCAAAATATTTATTACAAAATCATAATTAATCAAAGGCCCAAAATTTACACATTGGAAGAACAAGAAGATCAAGACCATCCTAGTGGTTGAGAAATTTTGGGATATTGTCACCAGAAATATCACTTAGCCAAAAGAGGATTAATATGCTCAATAATAGTTTTATGAGGTAGATGCCAATGCACTAATGACCATTACTCTTGCCACAACAAATGTTATTTAGCCTTACACTAGTGAAGCATAAACATCCAAGGAGGAATTATATACACTTTCTACCATATTTGAAAGGACGAAAGAAGCCACAATTCTTCACCTTCAATCTCAACTCTAGACATTAAGCATTTAAGATGGAGAAAGCATTGATAAATTTCTTCATAGAGTTGTTGAATTGAAAGCGAGATTGAAAACCATGGAGAAAGCAATTGAAGATAGGCTCTTAGTATAAATTATACTTAGAGCCTTACTAGATTAATTTTAAGTGCTAATTATTTATTTACAAGTATTAAATAGAAAGGTGTCTCTTAATGAATTGATGAACATGCTTTAATAGTAGAAAGCAAACAATATGTGAAGGTGTAAATTGAAAAATAATGCACTTATTTCCACAAAGAAATCATATAAGAGTCCTTCCTTATCAACATCACAAAAAAAACCTCAAATATAGATGAGGTATTATCATAGTTATGAGAGAATCTCTTATTGTAAGCAATAAGTCAAATGAGAAAGTTCACTAAGAAGTTCCAAAACATGAGTCAAATTTAGAAGTGGTTGATGAACCAATAATAGAACTAGTAGTAGCTGCTCCACCATACCAAATAAAGACTCCAAAATGGCTCAAAATACTCTCTAAGATATTAATATTGATGCAGTACCTAATATAACCTCCACATGACCATGTATTCATAGTACTATACTGTAGGAGGTAAATTTGGGCTTGATGACTTCTATAATAGAGAATATAAAAGTAGACTCAGTAAAGGAAGCACTAAACTTGACATAATGGAAGGAAGCCATGAAAGTAGAATGCACATATTTAATGAATAATGAAGCATGGAATCTTGTTAATTTTCCAAAAGAAAACCCATAAGCTACAAGCGGTTTTCAAAATCAAGTATAAGGCAAACAAATCCATTGATAAATATATTGCATGACTTGTTGCAAATGTTTATGCATAGAAGGAAAAATATATTATGAAGAGGCATTTGTACCTACAATAATGATGACCACCATTCATGTAGTATTTGCAATGGCAACATAATTTAGTTAGAGAATTCATCAAATGGATGTCAAAAATACCTTTCTCAACAATGATTTGAAGAAAACATGTACATGACGCAACTTGAAGTCTTTGTTAACAATGGGTAATGTAAAAAATTCTATAGATTAAAAAGGAACTATATGGGTTGAAAGAAACTTGCAAATATTCGTATATCAAAATTAATGATCACCTATTGCAACATAGATTCATTGGAAGTCCTTTTGATGCAAATATCTATGTTAAAAAAGTTGAAAATGATATTGTGATTCTTATCTTTGAAAGACGAGTTAAAAAATAATTTGAAATGATAGAGTTTGGGCTTCCACACTATTGTATTGGATTGGAAGTTTAATAGAGAAATAAATATATTCTAGTCACACAAAAAAAGTATGCCAAGTCACTCTTATAAAAATATAGTTTGACATATTGTAAACCTATGACGATACCAATGGAGTCAGGGTTACAACTATCTAAATATGATAAATCACCTTAGGTATCTACTATTGTTTATCATCAGTTCATCACAATTCTCATATACCTAATGGACATCAGGCCTGATATTAATTTTGTTATAAATTATCTTCACAAATTCATGTAAAATTCTAAGGAGAGTTATTGAAAAATGCAAAGAGGATACTACATCATATCTGTGAAAGAGTAGAGTATGGATTAAAATATAAGAATAATAATAATTTTTTCTGATAGGGATAAGTGGACTCAAATTATGTTGATCTTTGGATGACAAAAATTAGCATATGGATATATATTTTATCTAGGATCTAGACTTGTCTCATGGCATAGCAAAAAACAACATACAATGGCGTTAGCATCCCTAGAGGAAGAATATTGAGTTGCACGAGGAAATACAAGTGAAGTAATTTAGTTACAAAGCATTCTATTTATTGGGAAAAAACATTGGTTATGTTAGGGTAAAATGAGGTAGTATATTGCATTATACTACATAGGTAGATTATTACCATTACTTTTCTACTTATTACCACATAGATATTTTCTTCTAAAATATCTAAGAGTTAATTAGTATTTACCTAAGGGTAGAATATCTATTATCCTATCCTAACTCTACGCTATCTTCTATTCTAGGATATGCGTTAGTTGTTAGCGTAGGAATAGTCTTTATTGTTAATTAGACTATATTGTAACCTATATAACCTATGCATTATTCCTATGCTAGGTTAATGAGTATGAGGTTTTATTATTAATTATTTGGTTGATTAATTAAGTCTTACCTTGCTTACTCTCTATCATTGGTATCATCGCGTCGGGTGGCTGAAGGCTAGCAATAGCTCCCCCGACCTGGACCTGGAGCTGACCGGCATGCTTCCCAAGGAGGCCCGTAGTCTGGTTGAGGCACGTTTTTTGAGGCGGCCCGCAGACTGACCGAGACGCTTCTCGAGGTGGCCCGTAGGAGTGAATCGACCCGGTTCTCGAGGCGATCTACTGACGAGGCGGCCCGGTTCTCGAGGTGGACCTACACGTGGCCCGAGGCAGTCCGATCTGGCGCGGCTCGAATCCCGAGGTGGCCCGATCTGCTGACCTGGCATGGCTCGCAACCCGAGGAGGCCCGATCTGCTGACGTGGCGCGGTTGCTGACGTGGAGGCACTCCAGCTGGCAGGCGGTTCGATCTGGCTCTGGCTCATCTGATCGTTGTGCGGCACGTGGCAAAATCAAGGTTCTGTGGCATCTGCCGACTGCCCGTAGGCAGTCAAGAACCTAAAGGAGTTGATACGTTTTTAAACTCCTCGAATGCGCTCGCACGGCGCATATGGGATTAATCCCACGAAATTTAAAAAAAAAAATTATTAAGGTCGCCAGTCAATATTAAGCCCGTGGCCAACCTTGGCTGACGGATCAGCCAAGGTAGCCCGGTTGGCTTGCAAAGCCAGCGCGAGGGCCATTCGCGCGGGGTCGGGAGATCAATCCCCCGCGACGCCAAATTTTTTTGGCGTCTTCCCACCGCGCGAAGGACGAAAGGGAAGGTTTTAACCTTCCCTTCTCGTCCGCTGGTGAGGACCGACTGGTAGGAGCGCCAGTCGGCCAATAACCTGCGCGGGGTCGCAGTTTCGACCCGCAGGTAAATTTTTTTTATTATTATTTTTTTTCTTGCATTTTTTATTTTTTTTATCTTAGTTTTGTTTTTTAATTAATAAATCTTTATTTTGTTATTTAAATCATTTTTTTTATATTAAGTGATTTCTTTATCAAAATTTTGTTTGTTAATTAACTTCTACTAAGTTAAAAAAATTAAATTCTGCATTGAAATAAAATTTTATTAAAAAAAAATTTCTGAAGCTTTGAGACTTCTAATAAATTTTTTAATTCTCCAAAATTTTCTAATCAATTGTTTTGGGAGAACAAATTTTTTTTTGTCTCATGAAGAAAAATCTTTGGATCAGAAAAGCCCTTCGTCGTCTAAGAGTTGTTCGAAAGAGGAATGAACTTAGACGTCAGACGACAAGATCTCATTTTCGTCGTATGCTTAGAGAGCATAGAAGGAGCTTACCCCGTTTTAATACTTACACTGATCCTTGGAAGGGTTTGGATCGTAGTTATGGTCCCATGAGGATTAGAGAACCCTTTAATCCTGATGCACCTCCTATTTTTGAGTATTGAATAAATTACGGGAGATAGAAAAACCAAGTTGTGTGTCAACTGGTTCTGGAAAGTCTTTCAAAAGCTTGTCGTGTGTCGACTTGTCTTGAAAGATATGCTCTAAATACTACATTTTGTAAACATTAAGGGGGGATAGAATTTTTTTCAGAATTCTATAGTTTTCAAAATTGTAAAGATGAAGGGGGGGCTATTTTAGTTTTTTAAAAGAAAGGTGCATTCTCGATTTTACTCGACACCTACTTTTCAAAATTGCTTGTACTAGGTGCATTTTCGGTGGAATCCGACACCTAGAGTGATATAAATTTGGGTGCTCTTATGTTTGTTTGATTATTGCACTAAACACATTTTTTTTGCAATTACAAAGTCACAAATACAAACATTACAAGGAGCTTTTCACAAACACCCAAACTTCACTCAAAAACCATGCTAAACTTTGCATAGGTTCAAACAAGTAATTTCTCCCCATCAAAAGGTCAAAAATTTCAAAACACCTTGATAAGACTCTCTTTTGTTTGGCTTAAATCAACCTCAATTTTTTTTTCATCTTTTTTCAAAGGTGTTAAAAGCAGGTGCCATTAAATATCTTAGAGAGCACATATCAAAAGTTTGACAAAACACTCCCTTGTTTCATTTGCTCTATTTTGTTTGGCTCAATATTCCTCAAACTTTTCATCTCTTGCAAAGAGTGTTAAGGCAGGTGCCATTAAATATCTTATAGAAAGCAAATTGAAACAACTCCTCTATACTTTTTTAGGGTATAGTGCAAGATAGTATCATATTAGTCCTCTCCACAAATTTGAAACCTAAACAATGGCCATGATACACAAGTATCTCACTGAGAGCCAACTGCTCAAAGGTTCAAATTACTCAGCATGGAAGACTAAGATGAAGGCTATCTTAACTGTAGAGGACTTGTGGTCATTAGTAGATGGAACTGTCACTAGACCTCAATCTTCTGGACAAGATCAAATCGACTTTGATAAAAAGGATAAGAAACTATCCTTAATGATCTTGCTTGCTATTATTGATGATATCCAACCTCATATCAGTGAAGCTACAACTGGTAAGGCAGCTTGGGATGCCTTAAGTACCATTTTTGAGGGCAAGAATCAATCAACAATTCTTAACCTTCAAACACAGCTTCATACATTACATATGAGATCAGGAGAAACAGTAGAGCTATTCCTCTGCAGAGTCGCAGAATTAAAAACAAAGCTGCAATCCTTAGGAGAAACGATGGAAGACCAAGTCTTAAACTCAATCATTTTGAGAGCTCTTCCTGACTCCTACAGAATTTTGATCACCTCCTTACAAGTTTCTGGTAGGAGAGTAACTTTTGTCGAGTTGGTAAATATGCTTCAAACGGAAGAGGCTACCCAACTCCAGAGAGATGAGGCATCAAACAATGCCCTTTTTTCACAATGACAAGGTGGTAAGAAAAAGTGGAATCAACAAAAGGGTTCTTCTTCTAGACAAGACAAGGGTAAAGCCAAAGAGGGTCAGAAGAAGAAACAGCATTGTAAAATTTGTGACACAGACACTCATGAAACCAAACGATGTTGGTTTAAGAACAAACCGCCCAATGAACAAAGAAATAAGAAGGGCAATGGCAAATCAAAGAACCAGAACAAACAGCAACAAGGTCACATAGCAGCTGAAGATTCTAGTTTCGATTCTGAACGAGCACACAAAGTGCTCATGACCCATACAGATTCCTCACTCAAGGATTCTTTGTGGTACATAGATTCAGGCGCTAGTAAACATATGACTGGCGATCAATCATGGTTTGCTACTTTTGAAGCTCGTGTAGGTAGACCAGTCACCATTGCTGATGATCAGACCTATAGAGTTCAGGGCGAAGGCAGTGTTTCAGTCTCCCTTCCAGATGGAGAATGTAATATTGAAAAAGTTCTTTATGTTCCAGGATTAAAAAATAATCTCTTGTCGAGTTCCACAAATCCTGGACAATAACTTGAATGTCAATTTCTTGTGGACAAAGACAAGAAACGTTGCTTCATCACCAAAAAGGGAAAAACAATAGCAACAGGCTCATACAAACATGGATTGTTTGTCTTAGATGCACTTACCTCCACTCATACTGCACTTGCTGTGACCACAAAAGAGGCCACTTCTCTTTGGCATAAGAGATTTGGGCATTTGAGTTCAGGATATTTACTAGAGCTGAGTAAATATCAAATGGTGAAAGGACTTCCTCCCCTTTCGTCTATTTTGCCAGTGTGCTCTGATTGCTTGTCAGGCAAGCAACATAGAGTACCTTTTGAACCTAGCTCTTTTCGGGCTACGGAACCTTTGGAGTTAATACACACAGATTTGTGTGGCCCTATGTCTACAAGTTGTGGAGGAAAAAGGTATTTTCAATTGTTTGTTGACGATCATTCACGCAAAATGTGGGTCTTCTTCTTGCGGTTGAAGTCTGAAGCATTTTCCTATTTTCAGCAGTTTAAAACTCTTGTTGAGAAGGAAACAGGATGCTTTATTAAGACCCTCCATTCAGATCGAGGGGGGGAATACACATCAAAAGAATTTTCCTCATTCTTACAGACACATGGGATAAAAAGACAGTTAACAACAGCCTACACTCCTCAATCCAATGGGGTTGCTTGAGAGAAGAAATCGGTCCATAATGGAAATGGTGCGATGTATGCTTAAGGGGGCCAACCTTGAGCAAACTTACTGGGCTGAAGCTGTTCAAACTGCGGTATATCTTCTGAATAGGGCTCCCACAAGGGCACTTAAAGGTATGACTCCTCAGGAATCATGGAGTGGTAGGAAACCCTCCATAACTCATCTAAGGGTATTTGGGTGTAAGGCATTTATGCATATACCTAAGGAGAAAAGAAAGAAATTAGATGAGAAATCTCTACCTTGTATATTTCTTGGTTATGATGAAAGTTCAAAAGGCTATCGTTTGATAGACCCATATACCAAGAAGATATATATAAGTAGAGATGTAGTGTTTGATGAAGCTTTCACATCCAACACTACATCAGTATACCTAGATGATGAGGAGGAACAACAAACTCCTCCTCCTCCTCCTTCTTCTTCTTCAAAATAGAAGAAACCACCCAAATGGTATACAAGCACATTGAAGGACTCTAAACTCACTTCTCCTCCAGATCTTACTCTCAGTCATCCAAAGACAAGAAGCATGTCACAGAAAGAAAAGGGTAAAGCATCCACTTCAGTTGATGATCTTTGTGCAGATTTTCAAGACCTTTCTGTAGATAGAGAGTTACCAAGGGAAGATGAGATGGAGATAGATGAGGAGAGGGTTTACTTATCAGCATGTGATGAGAATGAACCTTCTACAGTTGATGAAACACTTAGTCTGCCTCAGTGGAAGACAGCTATGGATGCGGGATACAACTCCCTCATTAAAAATAAAACATGGAAGCTAGTGAATTTTCCTAAAGGTAAGAAACCCATAGGTTGCAAATGGGTCTACAAAATAAAATATAAGGCAGATGGCACTATAGATAAGCATAAGGCCCGACTTGTGGCAAAGGGCTATGCTCAAAAGGAAGGACTGGACTATGAGGAAACCTTTGCTCCTACAGCGAGGATGACCACCATTCGAGTACTTTGTGCTATGGCAGCACAATTCGGATGGAAATTACATCAGATGGATGTAAAAAGTGCCTTTCTTAATGGTGACTTAAAAGAGGAAGTATTCATGACTCAACCTCCTAGATTTGCAGAGGAAGGCCATGAGCAACATGTTTGCAAACTGGTAAAATCATTATACGGGCTAAAACAAGCCCCAAGAGCATGGTACATAAAGATGGATAGTCACCTATTGCAACACGAATTTAAGAGAAGTCCATCAGACGCAAATCTCTATATCAAGAACACAGGTTCTGAGATAGTGATTCTTGTGTTATATGTAGACGATCCGATCATCATCGGCAATTCAGAGAATTTAATTAAAGTCGTGAAGGATGACTTGAAAAAGTCATTTGATATGACAGACCTAGGACTTCTCCACTACTGTCTTGGCCTTGAAATAGAACAGAAAAAGAATCATCTCAGGGTGACCCAGAAAAAGTATGCTAAGACTTTAGTAGAAAAATATCGTATGACTGATTGTAAACCCAAAGCAACATCGATGGAATTAGGGTTACAGTTATCACGATATGAAGACTCACCATAGGTAGATGGAACACTATATAGACAAATGATTGGCAGCCTTATCTATCTGACAAATACTAGACCGAGATATTACATATCTTGTAAATTATCTCTCAAGGTTCATGCAAGAACCAAAGGTCTCCCATTGGAAAGCAGCTAAAAGAATTCTTCACTACATTCAAGGTAGTGTTGATTATGGTCTAGAATATAAGAAGAATAACTCATTCTTCTTACGAGGTTACATCGACTACGATTATCTTTGGATCTATAGATGATAGAAAATCAACATCGAGGTTATGTTTTTCATCTTGGATCTGGTCCTGTCTCATGGCATAGTAAAAAGCAACAGGTTGTTGCCTTATCTTCAACTGAGGCAGAATATCGCGCTGCACGTGGAGCTGTGTGTGAAGCGATATGGTTAAGTCGCATTTTGGCTACCATGGGCCTACCAAAGAATCTTCCCATTCACATGTTTTGCGACAACTCAGGTGTTTTGGACTTGGTCAAAAATCCAGTACATCATGAAAAAACGAAGCATATTGATACAGATTGTCATTTCATTCGTGATGAAGTTCCTAAACACAGAATACAGCTCCAATACATTCCCACCGACGAACAGGTTGCAGATATCTTCACAAAGGCACTTGGACGTGTAAAATTTGAGTTGTTCTGAAGTACACTTTGTATATCAAAGTAATGTAATAAAGGGGGGATGTTAGGGTAAAATGAGGTAGTATATTGCATTATACTACATAGGTAGATTATTACCATTACTTTTCTACTTATTACCACATAGATATTTTCTTCTAAAATATCTAAGAGTTAATTAGTATTTACCTAAGGGTAGAATATCTATTATCCTATCCTAACTCTACGCTATCTTCTATTCTAGGATATGCGTTAGTTGTTAGCGTAGGAATAGTCTTTATTGTTAATTAGACTATATTGTAACCTATATAACCTATGCATTATTCCTATGCTAGGTTAATGAGTATGAGGTTTTATTATTAATTATTTGGTTGATTAATTAAGTCTTACCTTGCTTACTCTCTATCAGGTTAGTTTTCTACGTTTAAGTTCACTGCCTCATTTAATTTGTCAACCCAGGGTAGCTCGTAGACTTGTGAGCAACCTTGCATAATATATGCTTATAATTTCCTCCACAGAGATGAGTCCCTCAGATTTATGGTTTGGGGGGTGTTGGTGTTCATTGAAGTTCTGAATTTTATTTCCAAACCACTAATCTATCCTACGTTTATGAAAACATGCCTAAATTACATTCAAAAATTAAAACTGCACATTGCTGGAATTTACAAAAAATAGGGAAAATACAGGAATTTAAATTAATCTACAAAAATAAAATGAAATTAAATAAAATAGAAAAATAGGGGAAAGGAAAGGGAAGAATGCTGTTGAGAGTGGGCCCATGCTTCCAGTAGGTTCTTCCCACGTTAAATCATTCATCGGATGCTTAGTCGATTTAACCAAAAATGACTCAGAAAATATTTATTAAAACTTGCAGCAGAAAATATACAGGGGAAATTTTCAGAGGGTGGCCTACATATTTATAATATATGCGGCCACACCCTGTTACAAAATAGAAATAAATCAAAGTTTTGATTTTACTTTACAATCACATGCATGAATACAGGGAATCGAGCAAAATATCAAACTATGTGGACTAATTTGGTGTATTCTATTTTATCAGAATACGTATGATATTGGTTTTTCTTGATTTACATAGATATTTATGTAGCAGCTAAAAAATAGATGGTTAGTCATATTTGACATTGTCCCTGGTCTAGATTCAATGCTAAAACTCCATCTGCACTTATCGTTGAAATCATGTTCTATTTTTCCAACCACATAGTCGTGCTGGAATTCAACTTCAATGGGAATTGGGTGCTTCATCTATAGAAGTCGAAAAGTAGGTTCCTTGTCTGTAGAAGTAGGGACGTAGGTGCCCATACGAGAGTCAGGTAGCTAATGAGAAGCAGACACCTAATGGGAAGCAGGCACCTAATGAGAAGCAAGTGCCCATTAGTTAAGCACTAAATGGAAGTCGTGCACTTCAAAGGGAATCATGAGCCTGACTTAGCACTTCACACCGGTGTACTACGAATGTTTTACCTTCATGAAATTGAAGGTGCTAGGTTCGAGTGGGACCTTGATGAAAATATGCTAAAACACAACAATTTCTATGAAATCTACACAAAATACACTTAGAAACAAATATTAAATAACATGTAAAATAAACTGTTAAATATGTATAAAATTCTCATTAAACATATACATCTATAGAAATAAGTGTCATTGTTTTATAAGGAAAGTGGTACAAAAAATGAGCATTTTCAAGGCTCATCATCCCCCCATGCTTAAGGGGTGGCACGTCCCTATGCCACTTTATACTGGTAATTACCAGTTTCGTTTACAACTTTCCAATAGGCCCTGACTGTTTCTTTCCTTTTCTTTTTAGTGGCCTTTACTTTTTCCTTGTCTCTAGGCTTTCACCCCTTTGGTGCTTTGGGAGTGGCTACCTCCTATTTCTACTATTTCTGGTGCTTGTTGCATCGAATCGGCTGACTTGGCCCTACCCTTTTTCTTGGTTGTTCCCTTGTCCAGGCCACCTTACCTTTCTCAATATTTAAATAGTAGCCAGTGAAACTGGTGGCATCCTTCTGGAATGTAGGCTCAACCATTTTCCAGTATTCATGGTGAAGGGGTAACTCTTCACCCTCAGTATATTCATCACCAAATGGGATGCTAGACTTTTTAGCAACCTTGGTTATGGGTAAATTGACCCCTATTGGGTCAAGTTCAACTTCAGCCTTAACCTCTATTTTTTCCATCGAAGGGGTTCTACTACTTGATGCCTGATCTGCAGGTGGCACAGGACCTAAAAATCCCATCCTCATGAAATATACCTTCATCCTTGAAGGTTGATCACCTATCGACCCATATATGCCCCAGAACTGATGAGGTTGGGCAACTAGAATTTTCTTGGGAGGCTTCTTGGCCTCTTTTTCTACTTCCTTGCATGCCCTCTTAGAAGCCTTTTTCTAGTTATTTTTGTCTGCTTCTATATCCTCCTTAAGCTTTTCAAATTTTTCTTTTTGGGCAACAAATAATTTCTTTGCTACCTCCCATTCCTCATCGGAATCCATTTCTGATTCCTCATCAAATTTTATGCCCAATTCCTTCAATTCTGTAACTCTTGCTCTAGTTCTGGGTCTTCATTGAGATGCCCTTATAGCCTTTTTCTTTGATCTCATATTTTTGGGCTGCATCTCAGGGTATGCTGGTGCTATTGTTGCTTCCTAGTTTTTAGCGGATGTAGGCTATTGAGCCTCTTCTACCTGTGCAACAAATTGCTGCTCGATTGGAACTACTTTTTCCTCCTAAGGTTATTCTACCCCTGCATCAGCTGGAGAATGTTCTGGCTCTTCCTCCTTATCTAAAACTTGAGGCTCTTGAGCCTCCACCTCATTCTCCTCTTCATCTCCTTTTTCTATAGATTGTTTTGAATTTTGAGGTTCCTCAACCTCAACCTCATCTTCTTGAATTACCTATTCTACAAAATGAGATGTTGAATAGGGCTGCTCTACTTCCATTGTAGCATCCACTCCTTGCTTAGTTTCTATGTTAGTAATGGGCACCTCTGTTGCCCCATCAGTCTACACCACTACATCTACTTTGGCTGGTTGCTCAACTTCCATTGCTATACCCTATAGTTGTCAAATTGTCTAATATAATTTGTGTATCTTCAATGCATCTTCTTTCCTAGACTCTTGAAATAGAGTCTATTCTTCCTTAAATTTGGCTTCCCAAGTGGAAGCCTGCTCTCTCAATAACTGTAGTTATTGCTACAAATCCTCCTCCTGGCCCTCCTGTGGTAAATATTCTATTGCAACCTCCTATTGAGGAGTTTACCCCTTGGAAATATCCTATAAAATTTGGGCTAGGTATTCTTCCTTGTTCAGCTCATCGATTGTTGCTTCATCGTCTGATGAGCTTGAAACCACCCTAGACGCCTTCATCCTTCTACTTCTAGTTCTGGTGGAAATTGGCATGGACATCGGGCTTGGTGGATCCTACCTTACCTCATCATAGAATTGAGGGCTAGTGGGGGACAAAGCCTATCCTTCTTCCTCATCAAATTGGGGAAAAATAGGGGATGAGGCTTGTCCTACTTCCTATGTATTTTCCTCAAGCTAGGATGCAGATGTCATCTCTTCTCATTCTATCACCCTCTCAGCTGATCGTTCATTCTGTAATGGCACCTCTACTCCTTCTTGTGCCCCTGGAACTACATTAGTTCCCTCTGTCTCCTCAACCATCACATTTCTATGTGACTCTGCATGTCGTACCAAGGTCGAAATTAGGCCATGGTGAGCCAAGGCAGATGTTGTGCCTGCCTGGTACCATTTGGCCTCATCTTTGAGTGTGCATGCAAGGTAATGTAGGACATTGATCTTGTCCCCATGTAGTATGTGGTTTAGAAATCGAAAGTGATTCAAGTTTAGCTTAGAGTACCTACTAGAATAGGTGAAAAATCATGTGATCTATTCGAAAACCACCCTCTAGAGCTTAGGAATGTGCTTCTTGGGAAAACCAATGTATGTCAGGTGCTCTATCGATCTACCAAAGAATCTCTATGCATAGAGAGTTGGGTTGTCCTCCTTGTATGTGCACTCCCCTATCAGAGGAAGGCCCATCACCATGGCGATATACTCTTCGATGACTAGAATCTCCAGTCCCTCGCATATGCATGACCCCATCCCTCATGGATGCTGCAAACTCGTTGGCTACCACTACATCCTAGCCCTGGCTGACCAGTTGATAGTACTCCATCCATCCTACGACATCGAATTGGGTTTGGACATCCATAGAAATCCTTGAGTAGTCGATAGGTTCACTCTTCTTCAAGTCATGGTTCTTAGATTTCTCCCCCATGCTTAGAGTATAAATTCCCTTCGGTTTACAATTCACTCGATAGTTGCTTCACACTCTATTTTTTTTGAATTGCCACACTCTATAGTTTCCCTCCTTACATAGTAGTTATTTTAGTAAGCAATTTTTTAAAACCAACTGCTTCCTTGGACGCAAGTGGTTAACTACCATAATCAGAAGTGATTATGGTTATCCATGTAAAATTTTCCTTAGAGCATGTGCTATATTGTGGAGGTGATAACCATAAGCATTTTACCAATCAGAGCCATGACACGTAGCAAAGTGCCAAGTGGAATTATTTGGGTGGCTAGGACTATAATGGGGGTTGTGCCGACACTTTTCCATAGACACACATGCATATGAAAATAATATAGACATAAAATAGAAAATTTAATCATGTACCTAAATTCGTTCCATGGGTGCACCATGTGTAGATATTTGTGGTGCATCATTATTGGTTAGTGGATGATGACTAGATAAACCTCAATGGATAATGATGGCCATATTTCCCATATGAAGAATTTCTCTCCATGTGATTGGTTCTTGATAGCTGCAACATGATTCGTTTGAGACATCTTGCAAGGTTTCAAAACAAAGGTTAGAAAAAATATATCTTCATGGGATGACAAACATCCCCTCCTCGAAATTTGGTTGCTGATAACTTTTAATTTTGTTCTTGATAGATTTGACTTTGCACGTGAGTGGGGTGCTGACATGGCTCGGGCCACTTTCCCAATGCTAAAGTTTTATTTTTACAAGGTAGAAATAATCATGACAATGGAAAGTAGGCACCTTTTCTATGTGGAAATTAGGTGCCTTCTTTTCAAATTATGGCATGCAGGTGCCTCAAAAATAGAAAGCAAACACCTTAGCAATTAGGCGTTATGCTTAACATGGAAAGTAGGCACCTTAGAAATCAGGTGCTATACTTAACATGGGAAGTAAGCACCTTAGAAATCGGGCACTATACTTAACATGGGAAGTAGATGCCTTTTGCTAACTATCGGGTGTTGTAATTTTAAAGTAAACTTTATACAAACTTTTTTTTTTAATGTTCAAAATATTCGGTGTCGCTTTCTTAAAAAATGGAAGTCGGATGCCCTTTTCTTGGAAAACCTAGGAATCAGGTGTCGGTCTTCCAGAATATGGGATGCAAGCACCATATCCTTAACATACTAGAAATTAGGCACCTTCTTTTGTAAAATGGGAATCAGGCACCTTCTATCGTATAACAAGAATCAGGTGCCTTTCCATTAGTTAATAGAAAATAGGTGCTCCTCCTTTATTGCAACGTCCGCTTGACATGCCCACTTATATACGCTCAAGGTTGATCAGGCCTTTCAGTGCTCTGGTTGAAGAATAGGGATAAAATCAGCATCCACCCTTGAACCAATAGTTGAGTGTTTTATTATCCATAAAGACCAATCCAAACACTCTTGTGCAGATTCAGGTATAGTATTCCCCTTTCTAAATGGGGATAAGCTACTCCTACTACAAATAATTCTTCTAGAAATTTGGGAAGGCGTAGGTTCATGGATCTTGTGCTTGTTAGGCCTAGGTTTCCCAAGCTGCCTAACAGCTGCACTCAGGGCATCATTCCTGCAAAACAAAAATACAACTAAAAAAAGAAAAACTTTGAAAGAATAATTATTTTTGGGACTATGTGGACTAGGTCCACATATTACTGACTCAATTTAAAATTAGAATCAACTGGGGTCTCCCCCATGCCTAATCTAGACTCAATCATGTATGCTTCAGACACATGGTATGGACGCAGGTGGTGACCATTGACTGTTAATGTAATGTTGCTACCATCAATTGTTCTGATCCTCACAGCTCCATTGTTGATGACTTCAATCACTTCATATGGCCCCATCCAATGTTGCATGAGCTTACCTTTCCTTTCTTGGAACTGAGAGTCATATAGTAATGCCCATTCTCCCACTTTGAGCTACTTTGGCCTGGTGTGGTGGTCATGCCACTTGGCCCTTTATTTTTGAATGATCTCTATTTTCTGTAGAGCATCAAGGTGGTATTCATCCAGCTGATTAAGCTACTAAATTCATTCTTTCTGTGCATCATCCAGATTTATATTCAACTCTACTGTAGTCCTAAGTGTTTTGACTTCAAACTCTATAGGCATCATAGCACTCTTCCCATAGACTAACTGGAATGGTGTGAAACCAGTAGTAGTCTTCCAGGTGGTCCTGTAGGCCCACACTGCTTCTGGTAATCTAGTGGTCTAGTCCTTCCTATGTTGTTGCACTATCTTTGTCAGGATATTTTCCAACTCTTGGTTGGTTACCTCAACTTGCCCATTCACCTATGGATGGTAGGGAGTGGTTTTGTTATACCTAATTTTATATTGTTGCATGAGTTCCTGAATCATATTTGAAGTAAATTGGGGTCCTTGATCAGTTGTGATCTCTCTTGGAACCCCAAACCTTGTAAAAATAGATGAATACAAGAATTCTGCTATAGTCTTCTCTTTTGAATCATGCAAAGCCTACACTTCAACCCACTTGGTCACATAGTCAGTACAAACTAAGATAAACCTCTTACCTATTGACTGTGGATTAATGGGTCCTATGAAGTCCATCCCCCATTTATCAAATGGCTCTATGTGAACATGTGGTTGGAGTGGCATCTCATCTCTGAGAGTAGGTCTACCCATCCTCTGACATTGATCACACTGGCTCACATGCTTGGTTGCATCTTTGAATAGTGTAGGCTAGTAGTAACCAGCCTGCAACACTTTATATGCAGTCCTTTTTCCTACAAAATGGCCACCACAAGGTTCATCATGGCAAGCCTTCAATATTTCTATTATCTCATTCTCAACAACACACCTTCTCATGATCTGATCAGGCCCTATTTTAAATAGGCACCCATCAATCCATGAGAAGTCTACACTTTTCTCAATTAAAGTTTATTTTTCATGAGGTAAAAGTGTAGGGGATACTTTACCAATGGCTAAATAATTAGCCATATCTATGTACCATGGTATCTGTTCATTCAGAGCAAACAAATGCTCATCTAGAAATTTGTCATATGTAGCTGCATGATCTGGAGATGTCAATCTGGACAAGAAATCAGCTACCACATTGTCTTTACCTGGCTTGTCTACTATTGTCACATCAAACTCCTATAGAAGCAACAACCATCTAATAATTCTACCACTAATCCTAGGTTTATTTTTTAGGTATCTGATAGTTGAGTGATCAGTATGTACAAAAACTTGATATCCTATAATATAATGATAAAATTTGTTAAGCGCATGTATAACTGCAAGAAACTCTTTTTCTGTGATAGTATAATTAAATTCAGCACCTGTGAGGTGTTTACTGACATAATAGATGGCATAAAAATCATCACCATCCTTCTATCCTAGCATTGATCCTATTGCATTGTTAGATGCATCAACATATATGTGAAAAGGTATGGTCCAATTTGGACCTCTCAATACTGGGGTAGTAATCAGTTTTTCCTTTAAGGTGTTAAATGCTTGTTCACGTTCCTCTGTCTAGATAAACTCTATGTCCTTTGATAACAATGTGCTCAGGGGTTTAGCAGTTTTGCTAAAGTCTGCTATAAACCTCCTATAGTAACCAACTGATCCCAGGAAACTACGGATATCCTTCTATGTTTTGGGAGTAGGTAGGTTTTGGATAACTTCTATCTTCTTCCTATCCACTTTGATCCCATATATAGAAATATGATGTCCTAAAACTATCCCTTCCTACATTAGCATGTAATATTTCTCATTTTTGAGGGACAGGTTAGTTTCCTCACACCTCTCAAGTGTTTTCTCCAAATTTTCTATGGCTATTTCAAAAGTTTCACCATATACAATGAAATCATCCATGTATACCTCCACAATTTCTCCAATCATGTCAGAGAATATGCTCAAAACTACCCTCTGAAATGTGGCAGGTGCATTGCATAGACCAAAAGGTAAAACTCTGTAAGCAAAAGTCCCCCAAGGGCAAGTAAATGTGGTTTTATCTTGATCTTCTTCCCCTATTTGGATCTGATTGTATCCACTGAACCCATCCAGGAAAGAAAAATACTTCTTGCCTACTAAGGTGTCAAGGACCTGATCTATGAAGGGTAAAGGGAAGTGGTCTTTCTTAGTTGCTTTATTCAACAACCTATAATCCACACAAATTCACCACTTGCCATTTTTCTTGGGCACCACCACCAAAGGTGATACCCATTCACTATCTGAAATGGGGTAAATGAACCCAACTGTGAGGAGTTTCTGCAATTCAGTTTTGATAATTTCCTTCATTGTTGGATTCATTCTTCTCTGTGGTTGTCTTATTGGTTTAACCTGGTCTTCCAGATATATCCTATGAGTATAGGTTTTAGGAGCTATTCCTCTCATGTCCGAATAGTCCCAAGCAAAGGCATCTTGATGTTTTACCAATGTTTCTTTCAATTTGATTTGTTTTTCAACTGTCAAGTTGTCATCTATGTTCAACACTCTACCAGGTGCAACCTCTATTTTTTGAATATGATGGTCTTTTCCTCCCACTAATGGCAACTCAGGAGGAGGACAGGAGGGTTCCCCTTGGAAAATGTTTGATATTACCCTATCCTCATCACTCTCATCTTCCAATTCATCAAGTGTCATGATAGATTGGATCATTGATAGACCACCAATGTTTTGATTTTCATTTTTAGGTTCTCCCAATACTTCTATAGATTGTGTAGGTGGATGGATGATCAATTTTTTTATGTTTTGTCCATAAAAAATGGTCATCTGGCCATCTCTATAGCTTATGTAAGCATCGACTATTGCCAGCCAAGGTCTACCTAAGATTAATGGATATCCACCCAACCCAGACTTGGATTGTAACACTAAGAAGTCTATTGGATACTCCCATGCATCCACTATAATTGTGATATCCTCTAGTATTCCTTCTAGGAGCACTGTAGACCTATCTGCCAACTACAAAATAGTCTTGGTTGGCTTCAGGTTAGATAGTTTAAGCTTTTGCATGGTTTCTTTGGGCATGACATTAATGGCAGCCCCCAAATCTACTAGTGTATTGGGTAAAACACAACCCTCTATTTGTACAGTTAGGATAGGGCTTCTTGGATCTGAGTATTTTTGGCTGTAGGTGTTCCCTAACATGAGATCAGCTAACTGACCCACCAAACTGATTGACTTTGCTGGTTTTCTTCCTAGTTTCTTTAGGCACAATTCTCTTATGGCCTTGCCATAGATAGGAATATCTTTGATGGCCTGAAAGAGAGGGATTGTGACTGTCAGGTTCTTTAGACTAGAGAGAATATCAAATTTTGATTGTACTAGATTTTTAGGTTCCTGCAATATTTGTGGAAAATGTGGAACCTCTTCTCTATTATTTACAGGTGTTGATTCTTCTTCTACTTCTACTATAAGAGGTGATTCCTCTTTTCCTAATTCTATGTTTTCCTCCTCTTCTACCAGAGGAGTGACTTCTACACCTACTTGTTTTCCTAACCTTAATTCTATTGGACTACAGTCTACTTTAATATTGTACATGGGGTACATCTCATTCTCCACTTGATAAGCTAGCTACTATTTGTTATTTGGATTGGTTGTAGGCTATGCTAGCAGTTGAGCAGGCCTAAAAGTAGGAGGAGCAGGCAAGGTTGGCTGTAGTGGAACTGGAGCAGCCTACTATGGGTTTTGATTCCAAGCATTCTGGTTCCTCCACTACTACCCAGGCTATTGGTATTGCATCCATGGATAGGGGTTATAAGGATTTGCTCCTTGGGGATACTGATTCCAAGGTTGTTACCCCCACCAACCCATGTTGGGTGGCTGAGCTTGACCTTGATTCTAAAAATTGCTGCCCCCATAAGATGGCATTCTTGCTGGCATGTTGTTTCCCATAGGAGACTACTACTAGTTTCTCCTATTACCCATGAAGTATGCTTCTGCTACCTCAGGTTCCTCTCTAGGTTTTGATAACTATGGACACAACTTTATTTTGTGATCTTTTGAACATACAACACACACTCAAACTTTGTTTTCTGGACATTCATTTCTAGGGTGTTTTCCCCTGCATTTGGGATAAAAGTAGGCCAATGCTACCTCATTCTCCTACTTATTTTTCTAAAGTAGAAGGGTGTCCATTTGAAGATCCAGAGATGATAACATCTCACTCTTGAGGTCTTCCAACATGTTGCCTATTTCTATTTTAGTGATAGTGGCTGATTGTTTGATATTTCTAGGGATCAACTTACCTTTTCTTCTTGAAAAGTTTTGACACAAATATCGAATATCATCCATATGATGTTGATAAATATCCCCTCAAAAATCATGTTTAAAGCTTCCAAGGATTCATTTGTAAGTCCTTTTAAGAAGATGCTTCTTAAGGACCTATCTCCTAGTTTTGAATGGGGTGATCTTTGTAAATTAAAGTTGAACCTATCCCAATATTCCTCCATAGATTCCCCTTCCTTTTGTGTCATGTCTAGGACTTCTTCCCTTGCATCACATGCTCTACCAAAATCCTGGTACTATTCTAGGAAAAGTCTCTTTAATTATTCCTAGGTAGTTATTCATTTATCCCCCAAACTGATGAACCAACGCAAAGCTGAATCATCAAGAGTGGAAGGGAATAATTTTAGTTTTTGAGCATCAACGGTGTAATCCATAGATCTGCATAAAACATCAAATTTAAATAGAAATAGATCTGGATCTTCTGTTGGTAGTCCTCTAAAGTTTGGAAGGTGGGTAGGGGAGATATGCTTCATCTTGTGATCTCCTCCCGCCTCTCCTATGGGAAAATTAAAACTAGTGGATGCTTCCTCTACATCAACCATCTTGTCTATGAATAGGGTATCTACACCAGCTATATTCAAAGCAGCTTTCAAGGCCTCTAGTTCATTTCTTTTATCCTGTAGAAGGATTACTAAATCTATGTTTGATATAGTTCCTTCTCTAACCACTTGCCAACATTGAAATTTTAATAAGTCTTCCTCAAACTGAACTCTACTTATCTTCGATCCTTCTCTATGATGTTGTTGATTTGTTTTAGAAGGATCCTATGCAAATAGTGGGTGTTCTCTCCAATGCACAGGTGGATATTGAGGAGAAGAGGATTCAGTCTCAGGATCAGGTACAACTGAAGCAGAAGATTTTTGAGAAATGTCCTTGTTTTTAACAAAATGACCATCTGGTCCTCTATTCTTAGGTGGACTCATACAAGGCTTTGAAATGGAGGTTCTGTAGGTCACAACCTAAACTACTGCTAATATGCTTCCTTCAAAACAAGAAATTACAATAGGCTACTCCCCAAAAATGATGCCAAAATGTTGGGCAAAAACATTGGTTAGTTTTCTACGTTTAAGTTCACTACCTCATTTAATTTGTCAACCTGGGGTAGCTCGTAGACTTGTGAGCAACCTTGCACAATATATGCTTATAATTTCCTCCACAGAGATGAGTCCCTCAGATTTATGGTTTTGGGGGTGTTGGTGTTTTTTGAAGTTCTAATTTTGATTTCCAAACCACTAATCTATCCTATGTTTATGAAAACATACCTAAATTACATTCAGAAATTAAAACTACACATTGCTAGAATTTATAGAAAATAAGGGAAAATATAAGAATTTAAATTAATCTATAAAAATAAAATGAAATTAAAGAAAATAGAAAATAAGGGAAAGGAAATGGAAGAATGTTGTTGAGAGTGGGCCCATGCTTCTAGCAGGTTCTTCCCATGTTAAATCATTCATCGGATGCTTAGTCGATTTAACCAGAAATGACTCAAAAAATATTTATTAAAACTTGTAGTAGAAAATATACAAGGGAAATCTAGGATCATGTTTTTAGGGGTGGCCTACATATTTATAATATATGTAGCCACACCCTATTACAAAATAGAAATAAATCAAAGTTTTGATTTTACTTTACAACCACATGCATGAATATAGGGAATCGAGCAAAATATCAAACTGTGTGGACTAATTCAATGTATTCTATTTTATCATAATATGTCTGATATTGGTTTTGCTTGATTTACATAGATATTTATGTAGCATCTAAAAAATAGATGGTTAGTCATATTTGACATTGTCCCTAGTCCAGATTCAATGTTGAAACTCCATCTGCGCTTCTCACTAAAATCATATTCTATTTTGTCTAACCATAGAGTCATGCTGGAATTTGGCTTCAATGGGAATCAGGTACCTTGTCTGTAGAAGTCGAGAAGTAGGCGCCTTGTCTATAGAAGTCAAGATGTAGGCACCAATATAGAAGTCAGACGCCTAATGGGAATTAGGCACCTAATGGGAAGCAGGCGCCCATCAGTTAAGCATCAAATGAAAGTTGGGCGCTTCAAAGGGAATCAGGCGCCTGACTTAGCACTTCACATCGGTGTATTATGAATGTTTTGCCTTCATGAAATCGAAGGTGCTAGGTCCGAGTGGGACCTTGATGAAAATATGCTAAAACACAACAATTTCTATGAAATCTACACAAAACACACTTAGAAACAAATATTAAATAACATGTAAAATAAACTGTTAAATATGTATAAAATTCTCATTAAACATATATATCTACAGAAATAAGTGTCACTATTTATAAGGAAAGTGGTACAAAAAATAAGCATTTTCAGGGCTCATCACTATTAGATATGGGCATGTTCAAAAAATGACCAACCTTGTTGAATTATGATAATCAAGGTGTTCTAAAATTGATCAAGAATCCAATATTTCATGAAAGGACAAAGCACATTGAAGCTCAATGTCATTTCATTCAAGTTCAAAATCATCAAATATAGCTCAAGTACGTTGCCATCAAAGATCAACTTGTAGATATTTTCATAAAGACACTTGGACGAGTCAATTTTTAACTATTTCACAATTCTCTTTGTATTCCTAAACTGATTGAAAATTATATTATTTTCAAATTGATGACTAAAATGGGTTACAAGGGATGCCCTTTTACAAAAGTACCATTAAATTCTATAAAATGGGGTTTTGGAAGGTGAAAATCCCTCTTTCGTTAACTAGTTCAACAACACCTGAAGGTCTTCCAAAAGATTCTCAAAAGGAGTGGGTTTATTGCTTGTGTACCACTATTAATAAAACCTGTCCTCAAGACCTACAAGACTTACAAAAAGAGGTTAGAATGTTTGGGGGTCTGTCTTAATTAGAATCCTTGTGTTTATAGACAAAAATACACTAAAATAAAGCTAATTTATTACAAAAGCAATAAAAATAATTACAAAAATAGTATGAGTAGTAATACTTACGTATTTGGAGGGTTTTATGTCCTTCTAGTGTCTAAAATTGACCCTTGAAAAGGATCACACCTTAAGGTATGACCGTTTGAGTCATATGTTACCTTGTGATCATGACTGTGAATTTTGGATGGTACAAAGTGGTCTTCTACTACTATTGGAGCTCCTATCTTCATCAAGACACCTTTAGAACATACAAAAAAGAGCAACTTGGGATACAAAAAGGATGCAAAAAGATATTCTGTATGGTTATTGATGGATATTGATAGAAAGGTGATGATGTAATGTAGTGTAGTCTAGGTGGATTTTGGTAGAGTTTGAATATGCAAATGGTGGATTGATTGAAATGGAGGAAAAGAGTCGATGTCTATAGAATTTGGAAAGGTTAGGAGGGGTTGAGGTGTCCCATGATATGTCCCGTATGAGGTGTATCTTGTGAGGTACCCCTTGCAAGGTGTCCCCTGATGTGGCATGCCTCATAAGTGCACTTGGGTGAGATAATTCCTCACCCATATACATATCATAAATGAGCATGGGGATGTGGAGTGGATTTGGGGTTAAATCCTAATTGTAGTAGGATTAACCATGGGTTAAGAGTTGACTTGGGTGAGGTGGAAGATGACTCATCCCTGCCCATGCTTTAAAATCCAAAAAGTCTTCAAAAGTCATTTATGAATTTAAATGCACATGGGGATTTGAAATGGAGAAAGGGTTAAGTCTAACCAGGGTTGTGTTGAACCTAGGTTAGATGTTGAAATTTGGGTGAAGTGGAGGGTGACTTAACATGTCTTCCTTTCTTTAGGAAATAAAAGTATTCAAAATTTATTTAAGGCCCTTAATGCTCATGGGGAGATGTGTGGAGCAAGGGTTAAAGTTAGCCTTGATTATATTGACTATAAGTTTAGCTAGGATTAAATGGGTGAGGTGGAGGCTAGGCTAGTCAAAGAGTAGACTAGGTTACAAATGTATGGAATTTTGTAAAAATGTACAAAATTGTACATATTTTTTTTTGTGATGATGAAATGTTGACTTTGTATAGGTGAAGTACGTAGATCCGAGGCATTGATTTCATCCATTGCTTGAGGACCTGAAGAATATTTTGGAGATAGGTGACAAATAGTGGCTAAGAGACATAGGGTTTTACAAAGTGGCATAGATGGTGAGGATTCACTATGATCACTTGTATTTGTCAATTTTGTGTGAACAATGGTATCCTGATCAGAACACTTTTATTTTTCGATAGGAAAATGACGATCATACTAGAGGATATATCATATATATCAACTATTGGTGGAGGTTTTTTACAATTATAATTACAAGGAGAGGATAAAGGGATTCCATATTACAATGAATTTTTGGAGATAGATGGTAGGGAGTGAGGGTGAGTAGTGGGGGAATAGCATATGAAGAGTGTTGGAAGAGCATAGAGATATGATTGAGTAATTGTCTAACAATGGTCCTCATTTTGAGTTATGTGTTGCTTGCTACTTTTGGATGCAATTCCCATGGAGGATAATGGGGGTGGTATATGACATGGTGGAGTGAGGGCACTGATTTGCATGGGTACCAACACTATTAGATAAGATATTTAGTGAGTTACATATTGTGTGGATGATGAGGTAAACAAGGTTGGGCAATAACTTACTACTATAGATTTTGGATTGGGAGCACAAAGTAGTGCTGAGGCCAAAGGGACTATCGTATAGCGCACATGACCTGATGGGGACCAATTTTCCATATGATTTGAGATGGCAAATTGACATGGAGGTATGGTTAAGGAGACAACGTAAGGGACAATAACTCTATTACAGATGGGCATTTGATATATTGAGGCCACAACATATTTTTAGGTATCCTTAGAGATTGTGGGGTGAGCCTATAGAAGAGTTAGGATGTGTGAGGTATGGACGATGGGTGATTAGGTGAGATGCCACAAAAAAGAGTACTTTCCATTTACTCAAGTGATGAGGTAGTTTGGTTTGCAATAGAGATTGCTTGATCTACTAGTAGAGGGTCAAGGGAGATTTTAGGAGGTGGCTATAAGTGAGGCCCTTTGATATCATATTGGAGATATCATCATTCCTGATGTGGATGATCTATGAACAATGCTAGAGTATGATTCTTGGTGGGCTATGTAGAGGTGGGATTTTGGTAGGGGTGTGATAGATATATTTGGAAAGGTAATAATAGTAGTAGCTAGGGGTTTAGAGTGGGCTACGAGGGATTCCATAAGAGTAGCAATTGGCTTACGGGGAGGAGAAGATGAAGGGGATAGTAGCTTAGGTGTAGCGATAGGAGATCTTGATATTAATGTTGAGGAGGTCACTAAGGAGGATTTTGATGCATAGCTTGTACGACATGTGAGACAAAATCTTGATAGTGGGGTAGGCCCATTTAAGGTGAGTGGAGAGGGTGTAGCTGAGATGGTAGTAGATGCAAATGTGACTAGGGATTTGGGGACACCTAAGTTAGATTTGAATATTTGTTTGTGCAACATTATGGATGTGTTGGATGAGGTCCATATTTTGTACGATAGGGTGCACTAGATGGAGGTCATGATGACAAACTAAGAGAAAACTTGGACACAGGAGGGGGTTACATTGGTATCGAAGAGAGACCAATTACTAGCCAAGAGAGATACAATCATGGTAGGGAGAGGAAATGTGGAGAGGGAGGTGGAGAGAGTTAGAGGGTAGGGGATGAGCTGCAACACGAGAGTGATGCTATCATGATAGACAAAGATACATTGGTAGTGGAACTAGAGAGAGCCATGGTGGAGGATCGAAGCTAGTAGAGCGAACGAGAGGTGATGTTGTTTGAGATGGATAGATTATGAGAGGTCAAGTAGTAGAGGATACAGATTGAGGTATTTGCTTTGCAAACCGAGCTTGATGAGATGTGTCAAGTGAAGGAAAAATTTTAGTGGCTTTTCTATAGAGAGTTGGAGGGTGTGTAGGTTGGGGGGATAACTAATAAGTTGAGGGATAGATATCCTAACATATACAAAGTTTGGATCTTAGTCATACTAGAGAAATGGAGCATGTAGTTAGCCATTGCACTAGTGTCTCGAGTAGTGGAGCTAGTAGCACCAAAGTTAGAGGGATTTTCCATAGGCTAAAGTAGCAAGGAAGCTTAGAGGAGGGTTGAGGAGCCTCCTGGAAGACATGAGGGGAGTGGAGAGACTCCTAGTGGTCAGCAGAGCTAATATGGTTCTATTCATTTTTGGTGTGGTGAGTGTGCCATCATTTTTGTATATTATGATAGTTGCCTATGTAGTGATGTACAACATGATGTATATGTGATGTAGCCTACGAGCAATTTTGATATGTATAGACCATATTATGATATGATATATGATGAGATATTTTGATTATATATAATGGTATGATATGTATTTATTGTGGATGATGTATGTTTGTGGTGATTTAATACATGTGAGTATGCATTGATGATGTTATTTGATAGATAGTATATGACATGTAGAATTAACTTGGCTAGTTACCTTTGGATATGCCAAAATATAAATGTATGGATGTGAGAAGTGTTTTGTATGTACATTTGAGATGCGTGTATGTGGTCATACTTTTGAAAATCCATATTTGGTTTTGACCATATTAAATGGTTGAATTAATCAAGGATAAAGGAATAGTTGCATGTGACCAGTTACCCTAACATGAAATAAGCAAACATGTAATGTGTATGATGAATGCAATTTAAAATGAACCTATGTAGGTAATGAAAATGATGCTTTGAGTATGCAATAAATGACAATGTATAAATGTGATGAAGAGAACACTTGTTATTGGTAGAACTAGCGGTGATGCTATTTGCTCCTTGTTCTTAGGATTATTGGATGTTTAGAAGAATTCCTAGAAAGTCAAACACCATAGTTTGAACAATCAAACTCATCTAGTAGTCAATAAATATCTTGTAGAAATCTTGACTATATGATTAAGCCTATCATGGACCTATGTGTGTATATGATGTTCATTTATCCATTTTGAGTGAGGTTGGACTAACTTATTATAAACTTAGCCGATTAAGCTAGCTCATCCACAAGTATGCAGTGGTCTATACAAAATAAGGTCACTAATGTGATAGACATGTCACCACTTGTAAGGCACACTCCACTACCAGTCATGCATCTATAGCCCCAATGGAGATTAGCCCCATGATCTATGGACCTGAGGACCTCATGGATTCAAGATTTTTGATAGTGCTCTTTTATTCTATTTTCTTGTGTGGTGCTATTTTTGCTTTGCTTCTCTCTTTTGTTTTTGGTAGCTTGTCCTTTTTTGATCCTCAAGTTTGGATTATGCAAATGATAGGATGAGTAGGGGAAACCATTTGCTTTATAGTAAGGATTACTCAATTTGTTTCTCTCCCTATGCTCAAAATTTGCTTAATGTGTGAGATACATGATTGGTCCATGAAAGAACTCAAGTCAGCTAGGGGAAGCTTTGAAATACTTTAGAATTTGATGGCATTCGATAAAGGTTGATTAGACTGACTATGAATGGTTGAGTAACAAAAGAACTTCCCATTACCATGCAACTAAGAATAGGATTGGACACCACTACAGTCATGCTAACAAGTGTATGTTTAACTCTTCAATGGTTTGTTGTATGCAAAATGATGTGTATATATACACGCAAAATGACATGATAGAGTGACAAAGAATAATGACATGTAGAATGATATGCATGAGTAGGTGATATAATGTAATGCATATGAATGTAGATTAACACATTATCAACTTGTCATTGAGTAAGAAAACCAATAAATATAGGTTACCATGAATTTGTGAATCCAATAGTTTAACCCAATCTACACATTAGGATCTTAATTGTATGTATGGATGCATGTGAGGCATGGATTTACTACCAATGTTTGGTGGTATCAACATGATTTATGGGTGCAGATTATGATGGAAGAGGCTCAAAAGTGAGCATGTTAAATGGATGAACAACAACAAGAGAAGGAAGAAAGGAAAGTATAAGAATGGAAGAAATGTAACCAATCAAAGGTATGTAGCCACTTGAAGCATGACCATACAACATTGACTAGAAACAAAGAGAGGTATAGAGAAAAAACGGTAGATACAAAGGCAAAATATAAGAAGAAAATAAGATCAAATCAAAGGTATGTAGCCACTCAAAGCGTGACCACACAACATTGACCTAAAACTTAAAGGATCTAGGAGGAGATGAAGATCCAAATCAGAGGTATGTAGTTGCTCGAAGCATGACCATACAACATTGACAAGGAATCCAAGAAGAGGAGAGAAAGAAGAAGATAGAGCAAAAGATGAAAAAAAGGTGATATGTAAAGTACATCATAGATGGATGGTTTTGATTCTGTTTTTGTTTTTATTATTGTTATTGTTTTTGAACTTTATATATTTGTAATAAACAAGGTCTAATCTATAGAAAGCTAAGAATCTTGATGGATATTATTCAAGCATAAAATGCATGGAGGTGGATGATGTTGAGGGGTTTAAGCTCCTTAATTCCTTCAATATTGGTAAGGTGATAAGCCCTAGAACCAAATTTGCTCATGATGATATATGGTCCTAACTAGTTTGGTGCAAATTTATCATGTAAGTGGTGTGGTTGGCTTGTATTTTGTTGGTTCTCTTTGAGGACCAAATCTTTAATTTGAAACTCACGTTGATGGACCTTGTTTTTGTATGCATATTAAATATGATCTTGATAAATATGCGTATGTTAAATAGCATTGATATGATGTTCATATAGAAGCATCAGTTGGTCTAATCATGCTTGGCAAGCAGTATCATCATCAATAAACTCTTGTAACAAAATTCTCAAAGAAGGAATTTTAAGCTCTAAGGGCATGATGGCTTCTACACCATAGACTAAAGAGAATGGTGTTGCCCTAGTAGGTGTTTTGATACTAGTTCTATAGGCCCAAAGTGCCAAAGGTATTTGGTTGTGCCAATCACGATGAGACTCCACAATGATTTTACGAAGAATGGTGCAAATGGTTTTGTTGGTAGCTTTGGCCATTACCCTAGGGGTAATATGGAGTTGAGAAGCTATGTTGAATGTTGTATTTGTCACACAATGCATAGATATTCTTATTCTTGAAAGGCATACCATTATCAAAGATGATCTTTGAAGGAATGTCAAAATGACAAATAATGTGTTGTGTAATAAAATCAACAATCTTAGGCCCCCGTCGTTTGGATAAGAGGAACTACCTCAACCCATTTTGTAAAATACTCCATAGCTATAATAATGAACTTATGATTTCCTGATGAGGTTGGAGTGATTTTTCCAATGAGATCTAAGCCCCATTGAGAGAAAGGCCACATGGATTGGATAGGTTGTAATGCCTGAGATGGTAGATGAGTGAGATTAGCATGCTACTGACACTTAACACATTTCTTAACATATGTACAACAATCATGCTCCATGGTGGGCTAGTAATAGCCCATGCAGAGGATGCACTTGGTAATGGCCATGCCACTAAAGTGGCCACCACATGTACCATCATGGGTGGATGTGAGAACATGATTAGCTTTGTGTGGCTCTAGATAATGTAGAAGGATGTCATTGTAGCTATGTTTATAAAGGATGTCCCCCAACAAAGTATACCAAATTACCCTTTGTTTGAATGCATGCTTGTGGGCATGAGGTAAATCTAGTAGAAGAGTGCCTAGCTTGATATAGTCCTTGATTTGAGAAAACCAAGGGTCACAAGGTTCAGCTTGGACAAAATTGATGCCCACATCATCAGAGGAAGTTTGCAGGGAGATGGATGATTTATGAAGCATTTGGACATGCACATGAGTAATTTCATCATGCAGATTTTGAGGTATAAGAGAACCAAGAGAGGCCATTGTATCGGTAAAATGATTAGTAGAGCATGGAGAAGCATCAATTTCATACCACTCAAATTGGGAGAGCAATTGATCAGTGACTTGCTTGTATTGTTTAAGCATGGGGTATCAACATTGATAAATTCCCTTTATTTGATTGATAATGAGAAGGAAATCACCAAATATTTGTAGTCGTTTGATGCACATAGCAAGCATTATTTTAAGGCCGAGGATGAGTGCTTTGTATTTGGCATTATTATTTATGCAAGGAAAGTCTAATTTGAATGAAAATGGGAGTGGTACCCCTTGTGGTGTAAAGAAGATGATTCCTACACCTCCCCCTTGTTTGTAGTGAGATCCATTGAAGAAGAGGGTTAGGTATACCTTTGTTTTAGGATTCATTGTATTGTTCAACTTTGGTAGCATGGAACATTGAATCGTTAGGAAGCTCGATGAGAAGTGGTTTATCATTAGTTAAAGGAGCTTCAACGAGGTGATCAACAATGACCTAGCCTTTAATGGATTTTTTATTGATAAATTCAAGATCAAATTTAGTTAGCAACATAATCCATTTGGCTATTCGATTGTTATTGTAACTTTTCCCCATCATGTATCAAAGTGGATTGTCTCAAGCTACAACATAAGTTGTATGGTTTAACTTTTTTGTAGTGAAGACCACTATGAGGTACAATTTTTCTATGTAAGCATATTGTGTCTTGGAGCTTCCTAACATGTGGTTTATGTAATACATGGCTTATTCTTAGCTAGCCTCATTCTTCTAGGTTAACAAAATCCCTAAAGAAAAATCTATGGCAAATATGTACAAGTAGAAAGGAAAATTAGGGTGAGGCAAAGATAATACAGGTGGTAAAGTAATATAGGTCTTGATAGTGTCAAAATTAGCTTGACGCTCATGGTCCTAATTGAATACGACCCCCTTCTGTAAGATATGGTTGAATGGCTTACACTTTTTTGATAATTGGATGATGAAACAATGAATCACTTAGATTTTTCCCTACAAGCCGTGTAATTATTTTAAATTTACAATGGGTAGCATAGCTACGATAGCCTTGAATTTCTTTGGGTTGATTTGATGCTCTGTTGAGAAATAATGAACCCAAGAATATTTTCCTAAGGTCATACCAAAGATAATTTTTTAGATTCAGATGTACATTGTGTTCGAGGAGTCAATAAATAATTTTGTGCAGGTCATATTCTTAGATTTTACCAATAGGTCATCCACATAATCTTCCATAATTTTATGCATGTACTCATATAAAATGTAGGCCATGGCATGTTGGTATGTTTCACCTATGTTCATAAGGTCAAATGGCATGACCTTGTAATAGAAATTTCCCCAGGGAGTGGTGAAGGATATTTTATGCTAGTCATCAATATTAATTCAAATTTGTTTGTACCTTGAAAAACCATCCATGAAGGACAACATTTCATGACCTATATCAATATTGGGAAGGGGGAAGTTATCTTTAGGACATGCTTTATTGAGATCTCTGAAGTCAATACATATCTAAATTCATTCCTTTGGCTTTGTGATTGGGACCATGTTAGAAACCCATTCAAGGTAATAAATTGGTAGGATGAATCCCACATCTAGGAGTTTTTGTAATTCCTCATTTACCATTAAAGTAATTATAGTATGCATATTTTAAAGCTTTTGCTTAATGCATTTAGCCCTATCATCGAGCGTAAGATTATGAATAAGAAGATATGGGTTGAGATCCGACATGTCAGTATAAGACCATGCGAAGACCTTTTTGTATTATTTGAGGAGCATGGTGAAGCTCTCTCTCTTTAAGGGATAGAACCTTGTCTAATTTTATGATTTAAGGATTGGAAGGATTATTACCAATATCAACATCAGTGGTGTTCTTCATAAGTATGTGGGAATCATCCTCGAGTTGAGCAGGTATGTAAATAAGATGTAAGTCCTCGATGGTATTAGGAATAGGAGTCTTGGCACCATGCAAAAATTCTACGTGGTGGATAAAATGAGCATAAAATGGGATCAAAGAAAGGGAAGCACTAGCTAAGTGTAGCAATTATTATTATGGGAGAAAATATTTATATAAGGATTGAAGGAGATGTGATTAAATTTGATGTAATCAAAATTTGTACATATCATCTAATCAAGATGAGAATCGTAGCAAAGTGGAGCAAAGAGATCTACGGAGATCATATTTACTATTGTAGTTGAGGAAGGAGGGAATGAAGAATCAAAATAAGAAACATCGAATGACGATGAAGGTATGGGTTGGTTTAAGTGGGGGAAAAAACCATGGGTACAGAGCGAGGGTAACAAGAAGATAGTCAAACTCATTTTCTATTTTGTAAGTGGTTGTATGTGTAGATACAGAGAAATGAGAATATAGAGATCATTAGATGTAGTAGATGTAAGCGATAACATTGTGAAGTATTTGATGAGATCATTTATAGTATAAGTGAACATAATGACATACTATGAGGAGTCCTAAAAGAAATTATTAGGAATGTTGACCATAGAATGAGGTGAGAGAGAATTTCTATGTAGATCACACTCAATCTTGGTGTTAAAATCATCCTCTAGAGGGTATAGAGAAAGGTAAAGGAGCTCATCTTCCAAAATATTGATAGGATGACATTGATAACCTAAGCCAAATTTATCCTTAGATTGTTGATAAGGTGTCTCGATAAGGGTTATAAACCCTTGTTCATAATGGTCCAAACCGAATCCTTGCGAGTGAAAGCATTGGAAATAACAAATTATGAAAGCTAGATTTGACATATGATTAATATTATTGCATAATTTGTCCTCAGACTATTTGGTCTTGGGTATTTTGGAAGATGTATAGACACACCCATAAATGAAATTCATGGGATTTTTAGGTGGACCAAAAGGAATGACGACACCAATAGTAAGGGGTGTGTTACAAGGGTAACCAAAGTCACAAATATATTGTATGTTAGGAGGGCATACACAAGCATTGTGAATGTTATACCCCTCTAGACCAGGGCTAATCATGTGTATAGACACAAGGTATTCCAAAATGACTGGGTTGTGGTTACGACCCCCAATGTGATAAATATGATGATGGATATGAATCCAAAGGAAGTGGAATAGGGGAAGGAGCAATGGATGGAGTAGATTTATTGAGTTAAGCATCAAGTCTTGTTCCACACTATTCCCATGAATGACACTTAGTTGAATGGATAGAATGAGATGGTTAGCATGTGGGAATTGTGAAGTGGGTCAAGAAGGAGATTCATTGAAAGGAATATAGGGGTTAGAGAGATCTCAAAATGGTTATGGAGAAAGGGAAGGAGTATTCAGAATTGGTAGAATGTAGATGTTAACAATGGTATTAGAAAATGTAAGAGGTCATGGTCCAAAGTGGGGTAGTTTTGATGATGGCGGTGGTGGATGTATGAGAGAAAATGAATAAGATATTGAGGGTAAATGAGAAGTGTATCACATGCATGGGGTGGGGTGATCAGGAGGGTTAAATAATGTGTTAGCAGAAGGATAAAATGGGAGGATTAAGGGTTCAATAGATTGGTATATGATGTAGATGAATGATAATATGTAGAAGGTTGTACCAAAATAGGTGTTAATTGAGTAGAAGATAATGGTAAAGCTGGTGCAAGAGTGATTGTGTTGCAAAATTGGAAGGGATCCTCATCATATTGAATGTGATGCACTTTGTCATCATGAAGATATTTCAAGTAGTTATGAAGCATGGAAGAGATACACTACATGTCTTGAATTCATGGTCACACGAGGAGGATATTATATTGCATCTCTCCCTAAATAACATGCCATAGAGTGGGTATTGTCTTGATATCAACCTAGATTGGCAAGGCGATGGAACCCACTGTATTACACATAGAAACAGTATACTGAATATTAGGTCTGGTGTTTGCGAGAAACATCAAACTCCCAACCATGCTTCTGAAAGTGGTCACGTCAACTTTTGATGCTCCATCATCTTTGCTTAATTGGATCCCATGTCCATCTGGATTTGCAACTGGTTTGCAATGCTCCATAGCAAACTTTTTAAGCATGTCCCGAGCATACTTATGTTGACAGATGAAGATCCTTGTATCTGACTGATGAACCTCCATTCCAAGGAAGTAGTACATTAAGCCAAGATCCTTCATCTCAAACTGCTCCATCATGGAGTGTTTGAACTCCATATTCAATTTTTCATTACTACCCATGAATATGAGATCATCCACATACAAGAAAACTATGAGGATGTCATTTCCTTGCTGGAGGTAGTAAAGGGTGGGTTCATTTCTACTTTTGGTGAACCCAAATTCTTTGAAGCACCCATCAATGCATGAGTACCAAGATTGTGGTGCCTGCTTGAGGCCATAAAGTGCCTTCTTCAATTTGTAAACAAGATGTTCCTTGTCTTTCTATTCAAATCCTTGTGGTTGCTCAACATACACTTCTTCTATCAAGTAACCATTTAGAAATGTACTTTTCACATCCATGTGTTGGACTTTCCATCCCTTATGTGTAGCTAATGCAAGAACTATTCTAATAGTCTCCTATATGGCTACAAGAGCAAAAGTCTCTTCATAATCAACTCCATATTTCTGAGTGAAGCCCTTTGCAACTAGTCTCGCATTGTGCCTTTCAATGCTACCATCAACATTAAACTTGGTCTTGTAGACCCAGTTACATCCAACACATTTCTTGCCATTAGAAAGCTTAACCAGCTCCCAAGTGTCATTTTTTATAGAGGTTATCTCCTCTTTCATGGCATCTTGCCAAATTTTTGAGTACATGCCTTATCATAACTAGAAGGTTCAAGCTGTGAACTAGTTAACAAAGCATAGTTAACTTGATCTCCCCTAGGTTCCTACTGGGAGACATCATCACCATACAGGTGCATACTTTCTAATCTGTGTAAAACAGAATCCATTTCACTAGCTTGACTCCTAGTGTATCTTCTTGAAATTTTTTTATCCAACATCTAAGATGATGGATGATACTGTAGAGTTCTCTTACATCTGTATGGAGAATCAATGTCCATAGGTGAGAAACATACAGATCACTATGGAGAAGGACTTGGTGAAGAATATGAATCAGAATATGAACCTGGATCAGGAGGAGACTGCTTTCCTTTCTATGGTTTCTGTTGCACCTGCTGAGAAACTACATCAGTGGATTCAACATCACTAAATATTTGGGGCTTACCCCATTCTCCCCCTTCATCAAAAATCACATCCCTGGAAATCACAAACTTTCTAGTCTGAGGATTATAGAGTCTATAAGCTTTTGTATGCTCACATTATCCTACAAAGATACATGCCTAACTCTTTGGATCGAGCTTCTTCCTAAGCTCATCAGGAATGTGAGAATAGGCCAGTGAGCCAAACACTCTGAAATGCTTAACATTTTGCTTTTTACCATAACATGCTTGGTAAGGTGTCTGTCCTTCCAAACTTGAAGTAGGACTTCTGTTCAAGATATATACGCTGGTCCTGGCTGCATCTGCCCAATATGAGTAAGTCAAATGCTTCGTCTGAAGCATAGACCTTGCCATCTCCACAATGGTGTGATTCTTCCTCTCTGCGACACCATTCTGCTATGGAGTGTAGGCAGCAGTGAACTGCCTCTTAATGCCATGTTGCTTATAGAAATTCACAAACTCATTAGAGGAGTATTCTCCTCCCCTATCTGATCGAAGAAATTTTACAAAATATCTACTCTCACTTTCAAATCTTGTTTTGAAATTGATAAAGCATTCATATGCTTCATCCTTATGTTTCAAAAAATATATCTAGCACATTCTAGTATAATCATCAATAAAGAGTAGAAAGTAAGAGTTGTTACCCAAACTCTGTGTCTGCATTAGACCACAGATGTCGATATGCACTAGCTGGAGTGGATAGCTGGCCCGCCATGCTTGTCCATGAGGAAACTTTGATCTGGCATGCTTCCCAAGAGCACACCCTTCACAGACTTCTTTACTATCCTAAACTTTAGGAAGTCAAGTGACCATGGCTTGGGAAGTTAGCATTTTAAAACTAGCAGAATTCAAATGGCCATATCTCAAGTGCCATAGAACACTTGGCTTGGAAATAGCAACACTTGCTAACTTATCTCCCCCTGGCTGGAAAAAATTTAAAGGAAACAATCTATTCTTTGTCATTGGCACTTGAGTAATGATTCTATTATTGTTATTTTTATCAAAAATAGTGCATTTACCCTCATCAAAAAGCAACTTGTAGTTCTTTTATAATATTTGACCAACACTTAAAAGATTATGTTGGATATGGGGTGTATAATAGATATCACTTACTTGTTTGAATCTTGCTTTAGTTGGAACTACCATAGCTCCAATGCCTTCTACTGCCAATGATTTATCATCTCCCAATTTGATGCTGGATTTGTAGGAGGAATTAAGAGTAGCAAAGAGCTCTTCTTTGCCACTCATATGGTTTGAACACCCAGTGTCCAAGATCCATGTATCATTCATGTTCTGATCTGCCTGACCATATGAGAGAAAGAGATTTGTGGCCTCTTCCTCTTCTCCAAAGTTTCCAAACTGACTGTTCTAGCTGCTACTAGCTCCCTGTGAAGTCTTAGTCCAATAGTCACAAGCATAATGGCCAAGTTTTCCACAATTGTAGCAAGATTTTTTTGACTTATCTCCTCCTTTACCTCTGCCTGATTGTTTCCCTCTATTTTGCTATCCTCCTCTATTATGCTGCTGTTCACTATTGTTTGAGAATCCTCCTCTATTTTGATTTCCTCCTCTATTAGGAGTTCCACCTCTCTGATTATTTTTGCCTCTTCCTCTAGACTTTCCTCTGCCATGACCTCTACCTCTGCCTTCTTGAGAAGCAAAGGATTTATCATCTCCTCCATGACTTGTGGAAGGAGTTGGCTGTAATCTCTCCTCATGTGAGAGAAATGAGCCAATGAGGGTTTCAAAAGACAGAGAAGTGAGGTCTTTAGATTCTTCTATAATTATGGCTACTGAATTCCACATAGAAAGAAGTGTCCTCAACACTTTCTTCACTATAACTTCAGGCTTTACATATTCTCCTAAAGTGACCATCTTATTTACTATGGATTTTACACACACGTAGTAATCACCAACCTTTTCATTTTCTTGCATTTTAAGAGTTTCAAAATCTCTTTTCAAGGTTTGGAGTTTAACTTGTTTGACTTGGTCACTACCCCTATAACTTTCTTTTAAAGCATTCCAAGTAGATTCAGCAGTTATAAAAGAAGCTATTCTAGGGAAAATACTTTTATCAAGGGCTGTGTGAATGTGATAAAGGGCAAAAGAATTATTCTTCTGAGCTTCCTTTCTAGCCCTTTTATCAGCACCACTCAAAATTGCCCACTCAGCAGCTGAAGGTTTAGTATATCCCTCTTTAATCACATCCCAAAGACCTTTGCCAATCAACCGAGTTTTCATTTTAATTGACCAATACTCGTAATCACCACCATTGAACTCAGGAATTGGTAAACTAGTATTGGAAGCCATTTTAGAAAGCAAATTTTATTTCAAATTCAAACAAGCTATACAAAAAAGTACAAAATAGATCACTTATTTAAATCAAATCTAGCTTTCTTAAAATGCTCACTGATTTGGCGTTCTTCTTGAGGATTTCCCAAAACTGGAAAGGTGAAGTTGTCTACTTCGTCGTCACTGATTATAATGATTTCTTTTGTTGCTGCTGTTGACTCAAGACGCCTTTTGAGAATAAATCATTCTTCAATTATAGGTTTCACTTCCTCTGGTTCTTTTTCCTCTGCTTCTACTTCTACTTCTACTGGTTCTGAATCAGGAGAGCAAGGTGTATAGCTCTCACTCGTTTCAACTTCAGGCACTGCAAGAGTATAACTATCACTTGATTGTCCTTCAGGTACTATTTCAACCATCTTGGATTCAACTACTCTTTGCCTGAAGATATTATCTTCAAAATCCTCTTCATATCCAAAATCTAGTTTTCTCTTATGTGCAATCACTTAGTTTTCCAACTGACAAAACACTGTATGAAGTCCACTCTGCTGGACTTTCCTTATTTTTTTTCATGAAATCCATGATAGGATTTGAACTAAGGACCTCTGATTTCTACCCGCATGCACTAGCCACTACACCACGTGGCTCCAGTGAGAAGAACACTGACTTTTGCCATCTTAAACCCTATTTTCGACGATTACAAACAAAAAAAAAAACTTGTTTTTTTTCACCTCGATGGGATTCGACCCCAGGACCTCTATTCCACAAGAAAGAGTCTCAACCGCCTACGCTACCTACTTTGGATGGAGAACAAAGGAACTTGATGTTCCTTATACTGTCGAAGACGACAATTTAAAAAAAAAAAATAATGTGGATTTATCCCACATTGAGTGGGAGGAAGACAAACTTGTCTTCAAATATGCGTGCAGGCGCATTAACCTTTGATTGCCTTCGGGAAATCACTCCCCAATGCTATGCTTGCTCGGCCAATCTGCATCCGCCACGTAAATTGCATTAGGCGAATCTGCTTCTGCCACATGGAAAAACCAATTTTTGCCACATCACCACATGCTCAATCGCCACGTCAGCTCACCATGTCAGCTCTCAGCTCACCCAATCAACACTCTTCCAGAGCCCACCACATGTCAGCTGCCACCACATCAGTGTCCACCTTAGCTCCTCGAGCTATGTGTTCGAGTCAGCTCTCAGCTCTGCCTACCACGTGTCACCTTAGAAATCATGCAGCCTCAAAATCTATGCCCTAGCTCTATGCTCTACCACCTCCTTGATCCGATCGCCCAACTCCTCTATCATAGTGCACCCTCAAGATACGTGCCTAGCATGCTCGCAAGCTAGTCACCGTGAAACCTCAGGATTTGTGCCTGTGCGACCTCAGGATTCATGCCCGACCAGGCTCTGATACCAAATATAAAAATCGAAATAGGAGGTAATATGAGAAATTAACTAAATAAAACAATATTAATTAATAATCTCACAGAGCCATTGCAACAATTAACAAAACATAGGAAATAGCCACTAATTTATATGAAGAGGGAAGGGAGGAAGTCGACGAAGAGGAAAAGAAGGGAGGTTGGAGGAATAAGGGGAAAGAAGGTGGAGTGATAAGGAGGAAGAGGGAATAAAGGAGGGAATGGAGGGATAAGGAGGAGGGATAAGGAACGAAGAGATATTTAAAAAATATCATGCCGACTAACTTAGCCGACCTCTTAGCTAACCACTTAGCTGACTATGTGTTCACACTGCTACACCATTGAATGCTCACAAGTCAAGAGTATGAGTAACAAGATGGGTGGGTGGAATTTTGAGATGTTGAAGGGTTGATATTGTGTCAATTAGATCATGCCTATATGTAATGTCGTTTATGCAAGCCAAGATATGCTTTGGAGGATCGATACCCTCCCCTTTAAGAGTAGTGATTTCATGATCATAAAATATAATGGAAGGTTGCATACATGTATGTACATTGTTGATAAAATATATGAAGGTGTTAGTATCATGTGTTTCCAAATTGATTGATTGTAATATTTTGTTTAAAGCCTCATGATGAGGCTATGATTGCTACAAAATGTCATATATTAACCTTGTAGGAGTCATGTAGATTTTATGAGTGAGACTACTATGAACGGTAATGATATTACATGATATATATGAAGGGTTTTTTTGTGTTTACGATGTCACTCAAGAAGTTTTGATAGTAGGTGGGGTTTCATGATGATTAGAGTGAGTAGAGTAGTGTTGATTTCATGTAGTGACATTGATCATGCCTATGAAATATTGCTGGGATGGGTTCTAATTCACATGGTTAATCTATCAAGGTCATGCTTGAGAGGTGTTTTGTAGATCCTAAAATTTTTATTTGATGGAGCTAAATTATTTTCAACATATATAATCCCATTTTCGATGATATCTTGTACCAAACGATGAAATATGTAGAAAATATTGATGGCATGTCCTTGTTTTCTATGTTACTCCTAAAATATGTGCTTATTGTAGTTTCTAGGATTTGATTTATTTGGGTCCTCAAGATTTGCATACAATAAGGTGATATATCTAGTGTCATATAACTTCTGAAATATGTTTGGTAATGGCTCCAACCTTTGATAAAGAAGTCCAATTGTGAGGTGCAAGTTGTTGATGTTGTCAATTAAGGGTTTGGCTTGTTGAGGGAGGAACCCAAAATTGTTGATATCCTTGTTGATGTTGAGATTGTTGGGGTTGTGAGGTAGGTGTTGAATTAAAAATGAATTTATTATCTTGTAGTGGTTTTGGAGGATTTGGATTTGAGAAACCTCTACTAAATCGAGTGTTGGGAGTGTAATCAGTATTATTGTGAAGCTTAACTTCACCCTCATACAAATTTATATATTCAATTATCTTGACCTAAGCAATAACATAATCAAAGGAGTGGTGTTGTATTTGGAGTGTATTCGATATGTGCTTGGAAAAATGTTTTGCAAAATTTTTGACTAACTTTGGGGGTGGGATTGGAAATGTTAGATCATGTTTGACCCCACACCATAAGGCAACATATTCATTAATCATTTCATAATTAAATTATTTCAAACTATAGAGATCTAGTAGAAACATATTATTTTTTATGTTGATAGAGAAATAGTTGAGAAATTGATTGGCCACATGTTCAAACGTAAACAAGCTGTGTTGGGTAAGGTTATTGAAACAATCGAGGGCTTGAAAACCAAGAGACAAGGGAAATGTGTAGAGAATAAGTGCATTGCTACCTTGAAGTAGGTGGAAAATATATCAATAATTATGTAAGTGCTCCTGAGGATCCTCTTTACCCCAAATTTATCAAACTTGGGCATATCATACTTGCATGGGTATTGATGAAGGATCACTAATGGATGAATGAGATCATTGAAAATCTGAATGTAAGTGGGTTTTTGCAGCCATAACCGCTAGTTCACAACTCCAAAATTTTGAGTTGTTCACTCATGATTTGAATTTCATTAGGGAGTGCTTACAATGTAGGGATGAGAAGAATATTTTATTTCTTGATAGGTTGTTTAGAGTAATAATTATGGATGCTAGTAGAATGAAGTGGTAGTGAATGCACATAATAATTAGGAGGAGGTTGAGCATGATATGATGTGGGATTGATTTAAGATGGAGAAGAAATTTGTTGTTGTTGTTGTTTAATTTGCTTTTGATAGAATTATTGTTGATGGAGTTTCTGTTGATGGAGCTATTGTTGATGAAATTGCTCTTAATGGAGCTATTGTTGATGAAGGTGCTCCTAATGGAGCTATTGTTGATGAAGTTTCTCCTGATGTAGCTATTGTTGATGAAGTTGATATTAATGAATTTTATGTTGCTAAAGTTGTTGTTGATATGATGGAGCTGTGGGAGGCTCATTTGGATTATTAAGGGCTTTATGTTGTTCTTAAGAAGGAACTTGTTGATTTAATTGAATAAATTTTTTTGAATATTTTTATTGGACCCATAAACAGGTGCATGATATGGATGTTGAAGATAGTTTTGATTAACCTATTGAACATGTTCTTGGATTGGAACTTGTTCATACGTGGAAGGCCACTCATACTAGGGTTATGCATAAGCGGTTGGACTCAAAATGTACTTGTAAAAAATGGTGAATCCAAATAAAAATAAAGGTGAATTAGGAAAATCCTAAGCAAATTAAATCAATCATCTTCACACCAAAATTTGGGGAATTTGAAGGCCTTAAAAGTAAGCTCATCTTTGGGGAAAATTTTGACCTATTAAATAACATTATAACTTCATAAAACACCACCATTATATCATGCTTGAAAAGCACTTTCCAATGAGTATAAATATACCTATGTTTGGATATATATTGTGGTGAATTGACCCTAGGAAAAATTGCTCCTAAAAATTTTAGGCGAATGGGGCGACGTCGAGGGTCCTCATTTTTGCCAATTTCCAATTTTGGAAATCCTAATATTTACCCAATTTGTGAATATTCATGACTGTGCATATATTGAGATGGAAGAAGAGGATAAAAAGATAATTTTTTGGGTATGATTTAAGTCCATGTTGGTGGTGAAGTGAAGGAGCCACTTTAACATGAAGGAATCATATAAGTGGGCTAAGGAGTTTGTAACCATCAAGCATGCCAAAATGAACTAATGGAAAACTGTGTTGGTTGCAAATTGATGATTAAAAGGGGTTACAAGGGATTTCCTTTTACAAAAGTACCTTTGGAGGCTACAAAATGGGGTTTTGGGAGGTGAAAACCCTCCTGTGAACGTCTTCCAAAATATTATCAAAATAAGTGGTATTATTGCTCGTGTGCCACTATCAATCAAACCTATCCTAAAGACCTACAAGACCTACAAAAAATTTTTAGAATGTTTGGGGGTCTGTCTCAATCAGACCCCACATATTTATCGACAAAAGATACCAAAATAAAGCTAATTCATTACAAAAGTAGTAAAAATTATTACAAAACTAGTATGAGAAGCAATACTTACATGTTTTGAGGGTTTTTTTTCCTTTTAGTGTCTAAAATTGACCCTTGAAAAGGGTTGAACCTTAAGGTGCAACTGTTTGAGTCACAAGTTACCTTGCAACTTTGACTATGATATCTCGATCGAATTTTGGGTGGTACAAAGTTGTATTCTATTACTATTGGAGCTCATGTCTTCATCCGGTCACCTTAATAACTTACAACAAAGAGTAATTTGGGACACAAAAGGGTGTAAAAATATATTGTGTATGGCGATTGATGGAGATTGATAGAAAGGTGAGTGATGGAATGTAGTGTAGTCTAGGAAGATTTTGGTAGAGTCTAGGTATGCAAATGGTGGATTGATTGAAATGGAGGAAAAAAGCCTCTATTTATAGAATTTGGAGAGGTTAGAGGGGGATGAGGTGTCCCATGAGGTGTCTCCTAAGAGGTATCCCTTACAAGGTGTCCCCTGATGTGGCATACCTCGTAAGTGCTCTTTGGTGAGAGATTTCCTCACCCCTATACATATCATAAAAAAACATGGGTATGTGGAGTGGAGTTGGTGTTAAATCCTAATTGTAGTAGGATTGACCATGGGTTAAGAGTTGACTTGGGTGAGGTGGAAGATGACTCATCCCTACCCATGCTTTGAAATCCAAAAAGTCTTCAAAAGTCATTTATGAATTTAAATGCACATGGGGATTTGAAATGGAGCAAGGGTTAAGTCTAACTAGGGTTAGGTTGACCCTAGGTTAGATGTTGACTTTTGGGTGAGGTGGAGGGTGACTCATCATGTCTCCCATGCTTTGGGACACAAAAGTCTTCAAAATCCATTTAAGGCCCAAAATGCTCATGAGGAGATGTGTGGAGCAAGGGTTAAAGTTAACCTTGATTAGGTTGACCATAGGTTTAGCTAGGGTCAAATGGGTGAGGTGGAGGCTAGGCTAGTCAAAGAGTAGACTAGGTGAGGTGGTCATAAATCAAATTGACCATGGGGTGGAGTTTGACTATGAGGTGACTTTGACCAAGGTTAGATATTAACCAAGGTTAGGAAAATATGATGGTCACATGAGGACCCAAATTTAAGCGTAGGAAAGGGCTTAAGTGGCCCAAGGGGGATTATGAATAGTGCATGAATAGTGTTTTTGATAAATGAATAGTTTTTTGAGGCTAATATATGTAAATTTTATGGGTTTTGTAAATTGATCAGCCATGATGATGGGAGAAGTGGTAATGTGTGACTTTTGGATGTCTACAATACCAAATAATGTAATATTGGGGGATGTTAAACACTTATTATTATATTACTTGAGAAAAAATTAAAGAGATAAAATATAAATTTTTGATCTCTGAAGGAATTGGAAACATCAAGAGCCTCTTAAGAATCCAAGAGACACACACCCACACACACACACACACACACACATATATGTATATATATATATATATATATATATATATATATATATATGCTTCTATAACCTTTTGATAATTTTGTTTTTCCCCAACAATTTCATTCCATGCTTTATCCATCAAGTATACACAATAATATAACATCATATTTTTATCTAAAACTTAATAAAAATATTTTTTATTAAAATATAAATTTTTATAAATAATCATTTTTAAAAAAAAGAATTTTAAAAAATTATATTAAAATAAATATTATTTACAAGTTGGGACGAGACTCCTCCTATATATATATATATATATATATATATATATATATATATATATGCTTCTATAACCTTTTGATAATTTTTTTTTTCCCCAACAATTTCATTCCATGCTTTATCCATCAAGTATACACAATAATATAACATCATATTTTTATCTAAAACTTAATAAAAATATTTTTTATTAAAATATAAATTTTTATAAATAATCATTTAAAAAAAAAGAATTTTAAAAAATTATATTAAAATAAATATTGTTTACAAGTTGGGACGAGACTCCTCCTAGCCTTAGCCAGCAAGAGCATCCATTTCATCCTTTTAACTTTCCAATAAACTTTAATAACTTTACAACCCAAGATCCTAAGAACTAACCACTTTTGATTACAACACTAAAAGGAGATTTGTATTGTAGCCAAATTGCCTAAACCATATGTCTACAACGGTTATCCAAATTGGCTAAACATTGAATTTTCTCACCAACCTACTTAATCCTCTCATCCTCAATAGCCATGCCACTATGCCATTGAACCTCTACCTCCTTATCAGTACCAGTATTAGACATGGTCTTCAATTTTATTCAAAGGTCTACCCACATAAATAGAAATCACATCATCCAATTCCCTCCACTTCTTAATTTGGGTGACAAGAAACCTTACCTCCATGTCCCCAAAGAAAAATTCCTCATGCAATCCAAAGATCCTACAAATATTTGAGAATACAATTCCATGATTATCCTCCTATAACATTGTCTTACAACCTAGATAGAAAAAAAATTGATAGCTAAGGATTATGCTTCATTGTTTATGGCCCTACCCATGCTTTGTAGTTCTTGATAGAGCTTTGTCCCAACACGATTCTTACAAACCACTCTAATTATAGCTCTACCTATATTACATTTTGTAGCTCCATTAGTATTGATTTTAATCAAGCCTTTTGGGGGTGTTTTCCAACTAGCTCTATCTTTCCCCTTCTACACTTTGGCTTCATTATTCATTGTCCCTATATTAGCCTGAGTTTCCTCTTGAGCATACACTACCATAATTTTCATGACTCTTTAAAAACATTCCATTTCTCTCCAACCAAACTTTCCACCAAATAAAGTTTAACCCAAGCTTCCACTCGATATAAAGAGCTTCATATTTAAATTTACCCCTCTTGCATATTTATTAATCCATTTAAAATCATAATTGGCTTATATTTTATAAGCTAAAAACCATTACTCCCAAATATAGCATGTGAATGGGCACTCAAACATCAAGTGGTCATATGTTTACTCACTTTTATAGCATAAAATACATTGGGTTGGACCAATGATTCCCCTATGTCTCATATTATCAAAAGTAAGAACTCCATTGTGCAACCCTTGGACTACAATATCTTTCTCCAATCATCAATCTGATATGTATGAGGAGGTTTTGGATATTATCATATCCATCCTTAATTGTGTAGACTCCAAGGCTCCCATATCCCCAAGCCAATTCATCCTCCTCATATTTGTGTATAATAAATATTTCTATGAATATTTTAGTTATAATATGTGTTAATTCCATAGGTATTGGAATTGGTCACTCATCTAACTTCTTAAACTACTTAAACCTATAATCCCCCAATTGACTAGTGTTGAAATAACTTTCAATATTGATCCAACCCCTACTTTCCATGGTTTTTTTAACTAGTTGTAATTTTGTAAATTCAATAATGATAGGTGGGTATTAATCCTATGAATCTATCCAAAATCATGTTTTCTCCCCTCTCCCAACTTTCTAAAATAATACATCTTTCAATACTTGAGATCCTAACTTTAGAGCATGCCATACTAGGGACTAATTACCATCCAAAGGGTAATGATTCACCTCATTTGGGCTCACTTGTCCCAAATATTTACTATTTAAAAATCTACTAAATAAAGAAGTTGGCTCGAAGATCCACCTCTAGTAGAGATTTCTTTCCGAAGCATTATTATATAGCTCTGATGTCCTTAGTCCCCAACATATTTTTACCTTGGGTTGGCTTACTTTATCCCACCCTACTAACACTCATTTCCTCTCTCCTTTTACTTCCCATAAAAATTTTCTAGCCACCTTGTCCAACTCTTTCAATATGGTACATGGGGTAGCAAATATATAAAATTTAAAAATTGGCATGACTTGTATGACTGATCGCAAACAAATTAATCTACTCCTACAAGTTAACCATTTGTGAGACCAATGTTTAATTCTTTCTTTGATACGCTTTAAAATATTCCTCTAGATAACTATATTTAGTTTTTAAATATGCAAAAGACCCCAAATAGACCATTGGGAGAGAAGTCCTCATGAATCCCAATATCTCTAAAAGTTTGTCTTGAAGCCTTTGATCAAGATTGAAGACGACCAATTTGGATTTCTTATCATTCATGACTTGGTTTGTGGCCCTAAGATAAACATCAAGAGTATCTATAATCATTATTGTTTCCTTGGGGTTAGCCACTGCCACCAATCCTATGTCATCCATAAACTATAGGTGAATCAAAACCTCCTCACCCACCTTGATACCTGTAAGAAAACTCTGTTGTCTTCTCCTCAATATGAGTCTACCCAAGACTTCAACCAATATGAGAAAAATATAAGGGGAAAAAGGATCTCCCTGATGAAGGTCGAAAGTGGCTCCAAATGGTTATGAGGGAAGATAATTGATTAACACTAAGTATGTTAGAGTAGAGATGTAGCTCATGACCCATTCTATCCAATCCTAAGAGAAATTAAAGGTTGTCATCATCCTTAATAAGAAGCTCCACTCCACCCTATAATATGCCTTTGACATATCCAAATATATGAACATTCCTCTATTGCTAGATGTTTACATTGATTGGACTACCTCCTGAGCTAGAGAAACACTATCCAAAATCTTCCTACCCTCTACAGAACCCCCTTTCTCTAAGGATATAGTGCTATCTAGGAGAGTTTTTAACCTCTTGGCCATTACATTCATGATTATTTTGTATACAACATTGCATAAGGCAATAGGTTTGTAATCTATAATATGCATACCCTCCTCCCTTTTCAAAATTAAGGTAATGAATGTATGATTTAATGCTTTAAGAATTCCTTTACTACCTCTGGACTCCTCTATAACAACCATTACATCCTCCTCCAAGATCTCCTAGAATGTCTCAAAAACTCGATTAGGAAGCCATCTAGACCTAACATTTTTCTAGTACTCATTCCAAAGACTACCTTATTTAGCTCTTCTCTATCAATGGGTTTAAGTAGGGTCTGATTCCGTTCTTCAAAAATAATAGAGGGTATAAAAACAATAACTTTTTTTTAGCCTATTTGTCTTGCACTATACCTTAAACAATTTAGTAAAATAATCCATTGAATAAAAATGCATACCTGGGATCATATCAAAGGAGTGCTCGTTCTCATCCTGAAGAGCCTCCATCTTGTTCGTCTGTCTTCTAGCACAAGCATCCCAATGGAAAAATTTGGTGTTTCTGTCACCTTCCAATAACCAAGTGGTTCTTGCTCTTTGTTTCCAATAAATATCCTCTTGGTTTTCAATGTCCTCAAATACTTTACACAATTCAACATCCTCTTCTTTGATCTACTCTCTAATTGTTTCTTCCTTGAAGATATTTTGCACTTCATCCCATATAGCCACTAATGGAGCTCTTTGGACCTAGAAGTATAACTTATTAACTTGCCTCCATTGTTTCAATTGATCCTTGACATAATGAAGTTGCTTGTAGAATCTAAACATTGTTGTCCCATATGTTGGTCATCCCTCTTCCCACTATTGTGATATTTTCTTTCGAAGTTCTTCCTTTTGTAACCAAAAGTCTTCAAATCTAAATGGTTTGCGATGTTACCCTATATTGATCCCCCTTCCAATAGAATGAGGAAATTATCCAAAATTGGACCCTCTAAAATATAAAATTTTAGATTCCATTTCACAAATGTCTCGTCTAAAACTAAAAAAAGGTCTAACTTCACCTTCTTGCTATGTGGCTCCATCCTCTTATTTGTCTAAGTATAGTTGGTTCCATGATATTTAATATCCACCAAGTGTAATGCATGGACCTGGGCAATCATAATACTATCACCTAGGTTCAAAATTGGGATTTTCTCTACCTAATCTCTAGATGATAATTTAACATTAAAATTCCCAACATCTAACTCCTTCGAGATTCTCATATTATGCACCACTTTGTTAAAACTAAACATGACATTGATACTAAATGAAGAGAGATAAACATAACGAGCAATAAAATAAATATGCAAACACAAAACAAGAGAATAAAATGGGAAAACCTCCTTGGGGTATGTCCAAACATACCACTTTTTTCCATTAACAATCTCAAATAAATACTACATTACATCTTATACAAGGTAAATCCTAGAATCTATTGCTACCAACTCACATGTGCATGCAAGGTGACACCTTATCCTTACGTACACATTGACACTTCATCCTTGGAATTTGATCCATATTACAAATGTGTGATTATGTAGGAATTTAATGTTAACATTCCCTTCTTAATGTCATATTTATAATTTTGTAGTACAAACAATTATTTTTTACACAACCCTTCGTGGGCACAAGCTAAAAACATTCTTTTCAAAGACAAGTAGCCTTAACCCGGTTACTACCAACATCTAGACCTATAACTTCTACCAATTATATCCAATCATTCCAAGACATAGCCATCCTATAAGCTACCTACAAAATTCTAAACACATTAGCTTCACTTGTTACCCTCAGCCATATACCGGTAAGGTAACAAAAAAGTCCAAAAAAAACCACTTTTAAAATATTACAAATATTACTAGAGCTAACTCTAAGAACATTACACTAGGCAACCACCACTAGCATCCACACCAATATCTTTTGGGAATGATACACTAGTTATAGTAGCATTAACAACCCTACAAGCTATACTAGTTATAGTAGCCATTAATCCAATTACACCACCTATAGTAGCTTCTTTAGGTACAAGATACACCAGTTACAGTAGTTAATACTTACCTAAAACTTGTGGTACAACCAATAAACTATCTCAAACATTCTTAAGCAACTTTGCAAAACATAAATATGAGGTTTCATATCTACACAAACACTAAAATAGAAAGAATACCAATTGCAAAATGAAACCTCATGCATGGACACCTTAGATTTTTCATTATTAAAGCTCACTAGATCTATCGTTGTTGAAGCTCACCATATATATCACAATCAAAGTTCACTAGATATACCATTGTTGAAGCTCACTAGATCTACCGCTATTAAATCTCACACTCATGAAAAATAAACATATGGATACAGATAAAATAAAGTGCCATTATCGAAGCTCACTAGGTCTGCCACTATCGAAGCCCACCAAATCTACTATTATTGAAGCTCAATAAGGTTTAAACATCAAACCTTAGCATGAACAATCCTTAATCTAGATTTGACACTATTGAAGCTCACTATATATGTTGTTTTTGAAACTCACTAGATCTACCATTGTTGAAGCTCACAAGATTTATCGTAAGCTATAAATCCTTGTATCTCTTCATACAGTTCCATAAACTACCCAGGTTCAATACCATAGGCTTTGATACCAAATGTTAAAATTGAACATAAAATTGATACCAATAAAGAGAGCTAAACATAAAAAAGAGTAGAAAAATAAATATGTAAACACAAAATAAGAAAATAACAAGGGACCCTTGGTGGATGTCTTGACATACCACTTTTTTCCATTAGCAATCTCAAATAAATACTACATTGCATCTTCTACAAGACAAACCCTAGCATGTGTCACTACCAACTCACATGTGCATGCAAGGTGATACATCATCCTTCAACTTTGACCCATATTAGAAATACGTGATTACATAGGTATTTAATGCCAACATTCCCCTTACCTCAAGATATTAGTGTCTAATAGAATCTCAATAAGTGAAAACCTCATAGGATGGTTAGTCCCAAGACCCAGGGTGGTGGTTAGTCCACTAAGTCAAATCCCTAAGGTGTGGAAGTTAGTCCAAAATCTCTCTCTAACGTGACTCAAGGGGATTTGATCATGGGGTGAGGCCTTGATACCACTATAGAGTTGTCGTTATGCCAAAACCTCAAGTCGTTAGTGTCCGATAAAATCTCTGTATTTGAACACCTCACAGGCAGTTAGTATAAGGGTCCAGGGTGGTGGCTAGTCCACTAAGTCAAATATTTGAGGTAAAAAAATTAGTCCAATACACTTTCCATTGACAAATATGACCATCTAGATTTTGAGCCCCATAGAAATTTATGATTTAAACTTGCTCATTTGTCACATTGTTCCTAAAATGCAATGTGATGACACCCCTCCAAGCTATATGTTCTATTGTTGTTCATTCAAGAGTGTTTCAAAAGGTAATTATCCTCCCTAATACCCCTTGGGTAGCCACTTCCATATGACTAGCACCCCTCTTAATTCTATTTACTATGTTATACATGAGATTCAATGACATTTTTATCTCTTGGATAAGGAAAATATATGTTTTACTTTTCTCTAAGAGTCTTCAAATAATAAATTGATAGGTTCTATTGTTTAATCCCATAATATTCCTTGATTGCTGTATCATTGGTTACCTTGAGATCACTAAGAGTCTATCAGCCTCATCAATCCCCCAATGATCAATTTATCTCCTTGAGATGCTATCAATTCCTTATTTCTACCCACTCCTTGAGAGCCAATATTCTTTGATCTCTTCTCCACCTTGATTATTCCTAGAGTTGGATTTTATCCTTTCTTTTTTGCAACACCCATGGTGACATCCTTTATTATTGGTTGTTCTTGGTTATGCACTATCAATACCCCTATAATATTTTATTATGGTAATTCATTGCACTCTATTACCCACTCTAAGATAGTAGGAGCCAAAATAGGGGCTTGACCATAGTTATTTTTTTCATTATTCTCATCCACTCTTTCCATGAGTTGTTCTTCTTCTTGCTCCACCAATGTCTTGAAGATATCATACCTATTTGAGGGCTTGGGTTGGGTTTGCTATTTAGCATTTTTTTTTTTTACCTTTTTCTTCTTTTGGGTGGTTCAAAACCATCTCCCTATGCTTCTTCTCCTTGAGAAATGTTGGTTGCTTGATTATTGGCTGTAGACTTACCCTCCTTAGGAAGATTCAACATTCTCAAAGGAGCCCCTATTTTTGTAATCATATTTTTTGGGTAGGATCAGGCCAAATTTCCATCTTTGTAGTAAACTCTACACCTGAAGGGCAACGCATCATAATACAGTTGTTGAATCTAAGATACTCTTGTAAGTGAGTTCCACCTCTACCAACAAAGGTTGGTTGAGATCCATTTCCATGCATAAGTTAGCATAAAGGTTGTGTTTCCTTCCATTGTGTCTCTATAAACACCCAAATATCTTCCGGGTAAATTACCAATGATTTCCAATACCTACTCGCTTCAAAACTCCATTGTGAGTGCATACAAATGAACCCAAATTGGGACAACAATGGGTTCCATTCGGGGATCAAATCCCACTCTCCAAGGTTGAACAAATGATCCTTTCAGACCATAATTCCTCTCTTCTGATTCAAAATCCCTATTCTATCGACAAGTGAGGAAAAATTAACAATAAAATATCCATTACTAATCAACCACAAAGAATACTCACCAAGAGGCTCCTAGTTTTGTCGAACCCACGAATGCAAAATTTTTAGGATAGGGCGAATACCCATGAATTTACATATCAAGTTATGATTGGCTCTATATAAGACTATTTCTTCTCCTATACTATGCTCAATGACAATCTTTGGCCTCTATACAAATTGTGGCAAGCATCCATTGACTTTGATCTTTTTCTAGCAACTATAAAAATCATTTTTGATACAGTTTTTTGTGCTTCTTTAATCTCTGTTGAAGATTTTTCCTTCAACAAATATGCAAACTAACTTTGTCTATCTAAAAAAGGATCTAGAGACTTTTCCATTAAACCCTCCTCAAGCAACCATCTCTTCTTTGATTTTATAGCAACTAAAAAATACTTTATAATTTTTTTATAAATAATCATTAAATTAATAAAAATTTATAATTTACACATAATATTTAAAAAAAAAAAACTATAAATGCAAGCTAAGAAAATCCGAACATTATTATTAAAATAAAAAATCTTTTGCTCACCTTACATGTTGCTCCAAAACCTATCTCTGAGATGTAAATTGTGTTGATAATAATAATAATAAAACTACGATGCTTATTCATAGACCTCCGTATATGATATTACTGAAATTCTGGCTAAAATATCGAAAGCTTACGCCCTATAAAATAAGTTTTCATAAGGTTTATTATAGATTTAAAATTATTTAGCACTGATTGTAAAATTTTTAACAGGTAAAAAAATATTTTTAGACAAAGATCTTTAAAATCAGAATCTTAATTCTTTAATAAAAAGTGATCGAATGAACTTTAAGATCAGAATCTTATTTTTTTTTTTAATAAAGAGCGGTCTAAGGTACCTTATAGATTTTAAATTATTTATCATTAATTTTAATTTTTTAACAGAGTAATCCCTACTTTATTTTTTTTAAAGATAAATGATCTTTAAAACCAAAATCTTAAATATTTTTTAATAAAAAGTAATCCATTATGTTTACTTATTTTTATCACTGTTGTGCTTCGTAAGTTGTGTTCCTACATGTTACCTATACATTGTTTATATTACCAGCATGCTCCCCATCTTCCTGATAGGTTGTATATCATATCTCACCTATGCAATATTTATGTTTAATTATTTTTGACACTGTTGTGCTTTCTTCCCAAGGAGGCTGTATTCCAAACTGTTGTGCTTTCTTCCCATTTGTTACCTATACAATATTTATATTCTATATGTTTTTTTTTTTTTTTCACTGGTGTCAGTTTGAAAGGAAGATGGCAGGGAGCACGTTGTGGGGTCAAAGATGGGAGAACATCTACTCCAAAAGAATCAGCATATCCTTTTGTGGTAAGTAGAATAATCAGCAGTCCACAGTAAAAATACTTTTAACACCTATAAGAAGCACTTGGCCTCTCAAATCTTGCACACAGTCCACAATAGGGTGAAGGAAATCTATTGGATGGCAGCTCAGTTGCAGATGAGGGGGACCTCTATTAGAGCCAGTTGCATTATCAGAGGATTCAGCAAGCTCTGGGGTAGCTTCAGAGACCCAAAACAGCCACAATACCTCAAACCCACTGTATTTCCAGGACTTGGGTATGGCTAAAATCATGTTTTTACTGGACCCAATTGCATACATTTTCAATTACTGTATTTTTTATATGTTTGACAGACTATGGGATGGAGATCAGTTGAAGGTGGTCTTTTTTTTTTGTGTGTTTTTACAGGAAATATGTCCATTCATCTGTGTATGAGAAGAATGAAGATGATGGTGTCCAGTTGAACAGGGTTCCTCTGGAGGTAGTCCACCCTGAGAGCCAAAAGAGCTGGGTCCCACATCCAAAAACTGGTGTGTTTGGTCCTGCAAAGGAGCACAGCTGGACAGGTGGTTGGGGCCATCACCATTCTGATGAAAAAACAAAAAATGAGTCGGTTCTAGAGCAACATGCGTGGTTCAGGTCTCTGGAAGATGTTCAGAAGTAACCCTACAACTGAAACTGGTTTTGTTGATAGCAATGGTACATGACAGTGCCTATGCTAGTTTAGGTGTCTAAATATTTATGGCCTGCTACAATACCCACAAGACTTTATCACTACTTATGTGTATTTAAGTATTTTGATTTCAATGTAATGTGTAAGTGTTGGTATTTTGAAGCAAACTATATACTAGTATTATAACTATAAATTATATATAATAAAATTTTTATTTGATTTTTACTTTAATTTATATGCTTAATTATTTGAGCTAACATATTTGAGCTCGTAGCATACGATAAGTGACAATTATAGTTTATAAAGACAAAATTTTGTTAAAAGTTGTGTGTATTTTTAATTGAATAAACTTAAAAATAAAACATAGTTTATAAAGATAAAATTTTGTTAAAAGTTGTGTATTTTTAATTGAATAAACTTAAAAATAATTTTTATTTTTCCTCTCGGTAGTCAGGTCATCCCCCAAGAACCCTCTTGCCTCTTCCACATCTCAATCCTCAAATATTCCTGTTAATCCACAAGCCCCGCTAGATTCAGCTTAGGACCTTTAGTTAGCTCTCGTTCCTTCACTAGAACTCTTTAGAGATAGTCTTATGACAAATGGGTGGAGAATGGTATGTAAGTGACAACGTTCATCGACACCCTTGAAATCACTCCATCCTTATAGAGGGAAAAAACCCTCTATCAAAAATCTTGCTAGATCCTTCTCTCAAGTTGCCCAAAATAAGGTTCCAGCTCAACAAACCCACTTGGACAACATGCGGTTGTTGCCATTCAGGGAAAATATATTCCAATATCTAATTCATGAGGTTGAGTAGCCTCTAAATCACCCCTCATGAATTTAAATATTCTATCTTGGAATGTTAGGGGGCTCTCCCTCCCTTATTGTAAGTTTCAAGTTTGAAAAGTTGCCATAGAAAATCATATTTTTGTTATTTTTCTTCAAGAATTAAAAGTCACTGGTCAAACTCTCACCCATTGCATGGAAGTTATTGGAGGGATACACATCCACCTTTACTACATCTCATACTAATGGTAAAGGAGGTGTTGCCCTCTCCACATCCAAGTCTCTTTGTTATGCTATTTTAAACCATGGTGAAGATCTTGCTCACCACTGTGTGGGTTAGATTGGCTCTCATTTCTTAGGTTATTGGATTTTGTTTGATCTATTATCCCAATTACCCTCCTAGTCATATAGCCCTTTAGGAATGGCTAGTTATTTCTCTCTCTCCTACAGAATGGATCCTTGGAGGTGACTTTAATATGATTGAAAATCCTGGTGACAAAAGTTGGGCTAGTAGTAAACCCCTTTCTATTGTTGAATTTGGCAATTGATTGTTTTATCGCAATCAATTAGGAGTGCATGACCCTCTCTTTGGTAAAGCCTCCTCTCATGGAGATAATTGGTTTACGTGGTCCAACTATCATCAAGGTTCTACCAGGAAGCTTGTTCGCCTGGATAGATTAAATTTTAATAAATATTTCTTGGATAAATTCTCCATCCACGAGCAAGTTCACATCCTTTATCACACGACTCTATCTGATAACCTTCATATCTTATCTTCTATCCAAACTTCCTCTATCTCCCTTAATTACATGTCGATTCCTTTCAAATTAAATGTGGTCCACATTGACACTCCTACTTGCTGCCACCTCACAAAGCATGTATAGAATAAATTTTCCAAACCAATTGGTAATACTGGTTGGATTAAATGGTTTGAAAGAACTATTTCCAATACATTTTCTTCCCTTAGATGGTATGGACACTTTATTACCAGAAGGAAGAATATTCAAGAGAGGAACCTTCATAAAGAGATCTTTCATATTCATTCCATGCTTATGAAAGATCCCACTAATACAATTTTTCAATGTGATCTAGCTATTGTTGAAAATTAGGCAAGAGTTTATGAATCTTACAGTGCTAGAGGGGTGCATGTTAGATCTTGTTTGAATTGGATCTTCGAGGGAGACAAGGGAACTATTTATTTTCTTAACTACCTCAAGTATAAGAATATTCTAGAGAGGATTGCTAAGTTGGAGGATCCTTCAGGTCATTCTCTTTTTGACTTTGATGAGATCATGAATATTTTTGTAACCCGATTCTCTCAAATTTTTACAGTGGAACCTAGGGATGACATCCAACATATCTTAATGGAATATGTGCAGGAATATATTCCCTCCCTAGTAGACCCCATTATTCAATATCAACTTGAATATCCTCTTTTTGTGAATTATTTACAAAATGCTATTTTTTCTATGAAGAATGACAAAGCTCTTGGTTTGGAAAGTCTTGTAGTGGAGTTTTATTAAAAAATTTGGTATATCCTTTCCTCTAATCTTCATCATGTATACCTGGAAGCTCTCCAAAATATTTCCCTTGGAGCTTATGTTAATGCAGGGTTAATCAAACTAATTCCTAAAGATACAACTCGTAATCAAATCTCCAATTGGATACCTACTACCATCCTTAAAGTTTCGTAGAAGATCATAGCTAAAGCTATAGCTTTAAAAATAGAAATTGTTGCTCAAGCAATTGTTCACCTAGAACAATCTGATTTTCTTAAAGGCCATTATATTTTAGATAATATTATGATGGTTTGAGAAACTACGCAATGGGCTATCAACTCCAATTAAGATGTCCTCTTGTTTAAGTTTGATTTTTACAAAGCATATGATAGAATCAGATGGGATTTTATTCTTAGTATGATTTCTTGGCTTGGTTTCGGTCCAAAATTTAGTAATCAAATTAGAATGCTCTTTGATGATGCTTCAGTTGTGTTTAGGTTAATGCAGCTCTATCCCCCTCCTTCCCTTTACAACAATCTATCAGATAAGGTTGTCATCTTGTTTCTTTTTTATATGTTTTGGTTGTTGATGCTTTTGGTTATCTTCTTCATCATGCTCATTTTGATAGTCTCATTCAGGGTATTAATCTTCCTAGGGATAAACGTGCTCTTAACTCACATTTTGCTGATGATTCCCTTATTTTTCTTCAAAATACCCAACAAGAGGTGGAAACGATTAAAGAGATTATACAATTGTTTTGTGATGTCTCTAGCTCTCGTATCAACCACTCTAAAACAAAAGTCTTCTATACTTCTTCCTCACCTAGTGGATGCAACTCCTCGACTGAGTGGAAGATCATCCCTCATGGAATGATTGTGTGATACTTGGGAATCCCCATTGGGATTAATATTTCTCCTAAATATACATGGAAATGGGTTATGGAAAGACTTCAAAAGAAATTTAATACTTGGCTAGCTTGATTTATTTCCTTAGTAGGTATAATTGAAGTTGCAAATAAAGTTATGGCAGACTCTCATGTTTATTACTCCTCTTGCTAGATGGCCTCCAAGGAAGTCTATAACAAATTAACTTAGATCATTTGTAAATTTTTATGGACCAAATGGGATGGTGAGGTGGGAATGACAACCATATCGTGGAACCTTGTACTCTACCAAAGGTTTAGGAGATCTTGGTATTATTGATCCATCACTAGAGACAAAAATTAGAAACACATATTTTGTTATAAAATCTCTCAAGATACTCACAAAGATAAATGGAAAGAAACCCCATGGGAGGATAAGGTCCTTAATGCACCATACTTTACAATTAAAGGATTGATTTCACTTACCTATGACTAGAAAGCTTGGCAATCAATTTCTCATTTATTGGCTTAGAGGTCTAACTCCTTGAGACATGGTCTAAGCATCAGTCTGTATACTCTTTTGTGGAATAAATTTATTCTCCATAATGATAAACCTTTAGCTTTGAGCAATGCTATTCAAGGTCTTGTATTTCTAAAGAAATATATTAATAGAATAAGAGATATTAGGAATCTGGGTAGGTGCTCAATTCTTACTTGGAATTAGATCCACAATTATTGCTCCATTCCCTCTTGGTTCAAAGATTCTTATGGCTTAGTTGTGGCTTCCATCCCTTGTGAGTTCCTTAAAAATTTGGGAACAATTACCCACAATATATGGACTAATGGGAGATGGCTTAATGATCATAGAATTTCTTCCAAAAATTCTAAGTGGATATACAAAAATATTTTGTGTTCTTTATATTTTGACTCTAAGCTCAATGTCAAGTGGAAATTCAATTTACCAATGTCCAATAGCAGTCTCTTGTTGGTCAAGTTTGAAAAGTTCTTGTTGAATCTAAAACTTAGCTTCTTGGATGGTAGATTCTGCATAAAAAAATTCCAACTTCTAAAAGGTTGGCTCCAATTTTACATTATTCCCCTCATTGCAATTTGTGTAATGCTTTAGAAACTTTTATTCACTTGTTTTTATTTTGTGACATAGCTAAACAGTTTTGGGATGTCTTCTACACTTTTTTATTTCCTTCTTTCACTAGATCTTGGAATCTTTCTCTGCTTGGTTTTTCCTAGCTAGATCATTGCCCCAAACTTTGGGATGTTTGTAGACTCATCCTTCTCAAGCATATTTGAAAGTTCAAATGTAGAAAGGTGTTTACCAATTTTGCTCCTCCATGGGATATATTTTTAGTAGACTTGACCTTTGATATTTTGTTACATTTGGGATGCATTCATTCCCATGTCTATGGAGCTTCTAGCACACTAGGATATGTTACCGACAGACTTCATCTACTTTCTCACATGGTATAGGATCTTCAAGGTCCAAAAATAAACTAATAAGAAGGCAATAAATAGTGATGAGAAAGTTTAGGATTTGATTACTTCTATTTCTTCCTTGAAGAATTCAAAAGATATAATGGAAGACCTACCCAGAACTTCACCATATGACAAAATCTTCCATGGATGAGTGATGATATCTAGTGTATTGCAATAGGATATAGCTATAGTCTCATTGTTACTATTAGATTCTATTATTATGTGTATTTAATTATGGATGCTTTACTCCTTATCCACCTCATTTGTTTTTTTTTGTTGGTATATGGTGTTAGCACCAGAATATTATAATGTTTCGATCAAGGACTTAATATAATCTAGTTTTTTTTCTCAATTTTTTTAAAAAATGGACATTAACATATACCACCAAAATACAAGCCATTCATCATAACCACATCTATTGCCATGAAAAATTATTGAAAAAATATTACAAGCACATATAAAGGATTTTTTAATATAAATATTATATTAAGACATTAAAAATAGATTAATACATCTAAAATATGCTCTTGCTTCTATTTACTAAATAAAGAATTTAAAATACAGTTAAAAATTCTAATTTTGCTAGGAAAAAAAGGATTGTACTCGAGTCTCCCACCCTTTACAAATCATAGCTCTCTTTGTTAGATATTTAGAGTTTACAAATATATTCAATTCTCATCTTAATTGAATTGCTATAGCTAGAAACCAATACCTTTTTTTATAAAAAGTTTAAATTCTTAATTTTCATTTTTTGGATTTTTTTCAATTTTCTTTATAAATAGCAATATTCCAAAATTAAACATTTTTATTCTTGATATTTTCCTATAGAAATGTTCATAATACCAAAATTCCATCTCTACTATCTATGCACTACATCTTAGTAGAGTAATATTTCTAAAAATTTGGGCTATCATAGTCTACTTTACTAGATCTGGACTGTTAGTTTCCTTCCTAAAATATAAGTACAACTACAAGAACTGTGATAAATAGCTTATATGAAAATAAATTAAGGTTAATCTACAACAAATATTTCTAATGAAAAATATTAAAGTAAAATTGATGCAGTAGCATTGCCTTGAGAAACCGAAGGGTCACTGTTTGATGGTCATTATGAAATTGTTTGGTGGTAGTTAGAAAGAAACTATTTTTGAGGCTTTAAATTAAAAGGAGTTCAAGAGGTGAAGAACACAAAATATATGCATGGAGAGAAAAATAATAAGAGGAATAGAGAAAGATACAAAGGTTTCCAGTTAATTTTAAAATGAGGAAGTTATTGTAATAAACAACTAGTTTGGCACGGTGGCAATAGAATTAACTTTTCACCTCAAAATTTTTTAGCAAATGATGAAAGCATTGTGTTTTTGAATTTGCATCTTATAGGGTGTTTAGAGTCGTGTATGCAAGATTACATGGGAGTACAATATTTTCCAAGAATTTAAAGGAAGATACCATTCAAGGGGAAGTTGAGAGAGCTATTCTAGAAGAAGGAAAAATATCGTCAAGATAGGAGTCATCTTAGGAAAAATGTCTAGCAAGGGAACACTATCATGAAAAGTATCATCTAGTGTGTGTCATCAGGGAATTACAAACATAACAAGAGTCATCTAGTGTACGTCATCAGGGAAATATCATCTAGTGCATACCATTAAGAAAATATCATCTTGTGTGTGCCATCAAGGAAATACCATCTAGTTTGTGCCATTTGAAAAATGTCATCTAGTTCTTGTTGTTAAGGAAGTGCCAACATCACAAGTGTCATCAAAATCTCATTATCACATGACTCAGCTATTGTATTCAATAAGGATCCCATTTAGCTAACTATCATCTTGTCAACTTGGAAGTTGTCATCTTACAAATTATCATTTTATTGACTTGGAAGTTACCATGTTGCTATCTTGTGACGCAGGACTAGAATTGCAAGCAGAGAACTTGACGCAGGACTGGAATTACAAGCAAAGAAACCACCAATATTTTATTCCAAGCTTTCAAATCTGAATTACAAAAGTTAAAATGGCCGACCCTCCTTACAATGTATGAACAACCTCTTATAGCAGACCCGACCCCCTTCGGACATCATTACACAGACTACGGAGTTTTCTGTAACCGCCTGCACGAATGTTCTATCGTCACCTGCATCCTATTGCCAGGTGCCTTGGACCATAATTGCATAGAATGGTGGAGTGCTCTGCAGCTGCCTGCCCATTGACCCTCTAAGTCATCATTCACAGGAGTGCTCTGTAGCCACCTGTATTTTGCAGCCACGTGCCCTTATGCAACGACCTCTGCAACCGCCTGCCCGTCTGGATTCGTGAACGATATGTCGTGATATTGTGACATTTCCGCTTCCTTGCTCTCTCTCTCCTCTTCGGGTCATGATATCGCGATGTTTTTGTGTTCGGCATTTATTCTCTCCTTCGGGTCGTGAAACCGTGACATGTCACGAAATCATGACATCTTGGCCTTTCGTACTTGCCTTCTGCCTTTGGGTCGCAAAACTGTGACATGTCATGAAATCGTGACATCTTGGCCTTCCGTACTCTCCTTCTATCTTTGGGTCATGAAACTACGACATGTCATGAAGTCGCGACATCTTGGCCTTCCATACTCTCCTTCTGTCTTCAGGTCGCGAAACTGCGACATGTCACGAAATCGTAACATCTTTGCCTTTCATACTTGTCTTCTGTCTTCGGGTCGCAAAATCATGACATGTTGCAAAATCGTGACATCTTTGACATCCTTGCATATCCTATGAAACCCTTCGCGATATCGCGATAGTTCTCCCTGCTTGCTTCATTCTCCATTTTTGTGTCGCGATATCGCGCCACATTTTCTATCGCGATATCACGACAGCTTTTCCCTGCTGGTTTCTTTTCTCCAAATGTGTCGCGATATCGTGACACATTTTCTATTGCGATATCGCGACAGCTTCTCCCCGCTGGCTCCTCTTCTCCAAATGTGTCGTGATATCGTGACACATTTTCTGTCGCGATATCGCGACAGCTTCTCCCCGTTGGCTCCTCTTCTCCAAATGTGTCGCGATATCGCGACACATTTTCTATCGCGATATCGCGACAACTTTTCCCCTTGCCAACACTTAAATTTTTTTTTTTTTTTTGATGATGCAAGATTGCTCTGCCACCACCAGATGCTCCTGCATCAGACACCCGGGGTGAATTGAGAAGTGACCTTCACTTTTGTTCTGTGTGAGGTAGACCCAGGTAGTCAACCTCTGCCTTCGACAACCAAGTCGCATCTTCTATGGGTCTGCCCTTCCACTTGACCAAATATTCAAAATATCGCCTATTCCTAGTACTTCGGCCTTCACGCATGTCAAGGACTTCTTCTATCTCGTCTACGACTGGGGTGGTTGTTGGAATGCTCCACAAATCTGGACTTGGGGTCTCACTGCTACCTCCTTCATGATACTCGACCAAATCCAAAATGTTAAAAATGGGTGAGATGTTAAGTTCACTCGGCAACTCCACCTCGTATGCATTGCTCAAATCTCGTTTTCCAATGATTCTGCATGGCCCAAACTACTTCATCTTTAGCTTGTTATAGGTCTTGGCAGGAAATCTTTCTTTTCTTAGATGGACCATGACGACATCTCCCACTTCAAATTCTTTAGACTGGCGCTTCTGGTCTGCCCTGGTCTTATATTGAGTATTCATCTTAATGATCTGCTTTGTCACCTCTTCATGCAAGCTTTTTAGGTTCTCTACAAAGTCTTCAACATCAGCACTGCACTTTTCTCTTGTATCCATCCTCTGCAACTCAGAAGCGTTTCTTGGTCTGCTCCCATAAATTATCAGGAATGGAGATTTGTTGGTACTCCTGTTGACAGAATTGTTGTATGCAAATTCCGCCTACAACAAAACTAAATCCCATCCCTTGGGCTTGTCTCCTATCAAGCATCTCAATAGATTGCCCAAACTTCTATTTACCACCTTTGTTTGGCCATCTGTCTATGGGTGGTATGCAAAACTGAATTTCAAATCTGTCTTCAGTTTCTTCCACAGGGTTCTCCAGAAATACCCAACAAACTTGGTATCCCTGTCCGACACAATACCCTTTGGTAGACCATGAAGTCGTACCACTTCTTTGAAAAATAAGCCTGCCACATGGACCGCATCACTAGTTTTCTAGCATAAAATGAGCCATTTTTGAAAACCTGTCAACCACCATAAGTATGGAGTTGTTTCCCCTCTACGTCTTGGGTAAACCAAGAACAAAATCCATACTGATGTCCTCCCATGGCCTTTCGGGTATATGTAGTGGTTGATATAAACCAGTATGCTGCCTCACACCTTTCACCATCTGGCATATCCTACAACTTTGCACGAATTTTGTCACATCTTGTTGCAATTGCGGCCAGTAGTAGTTTTCATTAACAAGGGAAATGGTCTTGTCTCGACCAAAGTGTCCAGCCAACCCTCCACTGTGTTTTTCCTTGACCAGATTCTCCCTCATTGAACTCCGTGGAATGTATAATTGGTTTCCCCTGAACAACATTCCATCTTGGATCAGAAAATTCAACAACTTAGTCCTGTCTAAACTCCAAGGCGCAGAGCAGGCCTTCCAAGCTTCGGCAAAGTCGGGATCTGCAGGGTACAAACCCTTAAGTTCAACAAACCCTACAACTTCCACCTTCATTTCCATCAATAAACATTGCCTCCTACTTAAGGCATCCACAACTCTGTTGGACTTTTCGCTTCGGTGCTTCAGCACAAAGGTATAGCTCTGCAGGAACTCAACCCACTTTAGGTGCCTCTGATTTAGCTTTCCTTGACTATTAATATACTATAGTGCCTGATGATCAGTATATAGAACAAACTCCTTTGGCAACAAATAATGCCTCCATTTCTTTAGAGCCTAAACTATAGCATAGAACTCCTGATCATACATTGAATACTTCTTCCTGGCATCATTGAGTTTCTCACTAAAATAAGCGACAGGCTTACCCTCTTGACTCAATACAACCCCTATGGCACTACCACTAGCATCACAGTCTACCTGAAATACCTTATTAAAATATAGAAGTGCTAAGACAGGTTTCCCTGTGACCTTCTTCTTTAACATAGCAAAGCTCTTGTCTGCTCTGGTTGTCCACTTAAATTCCTTCTTATTCCCCCTCATTGTCTTCGTAAGGGATACACAAATACTGCTAAAATTTCTAATGATTTTTTTGTAAAAACTAGCTAGACCATGAAACGATCTTACCTCAGTCACACTTCTTGGAGCAGGCGATTCTATGATAGCCATCACATTTTTTGGGTCCATTTTTAGACCGTTTGTTGAGATGACAAATCCCAGGTATACTAACAAGCTTTTCATGAAGTTACACTTCTTCAGATTTATCAGCAACTGCTCCTCCCGCAGCTTCTCAAAAACCCTCCTGATATGCATCAGGTGTTCCTCTGTTAGCGTACTAATATGTATTTTGTCTTTATTACATAGTTTAGCTCACTGTTACAACTGCTGTAACAAGTTGCTATTATCGCTGGTTGGTTTGGCAACCTCCGGGATAATTGCTATTGTAATCGCTATTTAATCTGCTGCTGAATAATTCAATTGTGTTCGTTGAATCTAACATGGCATCAGAGCCAGCGACGAGCAGGGAGCAACGAGAGGCAGAGAAGAGTGTGGTTTTTTAATTTTTTTTTTATCTCTCTCGGCGACGTGATTTGTCTGTCGCGCGATATCAGCCGGAGAAGAATTTAAAAAAAAAAAAAAAAAAAAAAATTGTCGCTGCAAGGGAGCCCCGCGCACACAGACCTGCGCGCGTCACGGACAGCACGCGACGGCCACGTCCGAAGCGCCAGCCGCAGGACGCAGCGCGCCGAGCGCTGTCACGTCACGTCCTGCGAGGAGGGACAGTTGTCCCGCCCCCCCCGGCCGTTAGACGTCCAGGGACTGTGTGGGACGCACAGCCCACCCCTGGCCTGACCTCCCCTCCCCTCCCCACCCCCGCGCGACGCGCACATTGCGCGCGCGCTCCTCGAGGCCCCCCCCCCCCCAAAAAAAAAAAAAAAATGCGGGAAGCGGAAATTTAAATTTCCGCTCCCGCTCCCACGCAGGGTATAAACCCCCCCCCCCCCCCCCCGCGCGGCTTGCGACAGCGACAGGAGGGGAGAACCCCCCTCCCGCGCGCGGGATTTTTTAAATCCCGCGACGGGCCGCGGTCGCGCAGGCGAGAGGTCGGACCCCCCCGCGCGGGATTTTTAAATCCCCGCCCGCGCGGGAATTGGAGGGGGTATAAACCCCCCCCCCCGGCGCCATTTGCGCGTAAGGGCGCGGCACCCCCCCCCCAAAACCCTCCCGAAAAAAAAAAAAAAAACGCCCCCCACCGGCGCACAGCGATCGCGCGGCCGGGAAAGAAAAAAAAAAAACACAGAGCCACCCCCCCTTCCCGTTAAAAAAAAAAAAAAAAATTGGTCTGTGGAAGATTTTTTTTTGCAGCCGTAGAGAGGAGCGGTGTTTCTGTGTTTCTGCCTCGGCAGAGAGGAGCGCCGGCAGCTGCAGAGGCCGAGGAGGAGGAGGATTCGGGTTGATAAGGGAGGAGGTCTACTGATCTTTTCGGATCAGCCCGCTGGCTCACGTGGTCGTGAGCCGTGCGGTAAGGCTCAGGGAGCCTACAGTGCCTGGGGGTTCGAATCCCGCCGACTCCCCCAAGGTATAATTTTTTTTTGTCAAAGTCATTTTTTTATTATTATCATTTTTAATTAAAATTTTTAATTTTAATTTTTTTTTAATATAGTTTTTAAACTTTAATAAATTAAATTTAATTTTAATTTATTTTTTCTAAAGTTTAAAACTATAGAAATTAAAATTATTTATTTTAATTTTAAAATTGATAATAATTATCAAAATGCTTTGTTAAAGAAAGCCTTTTAAGGGGGGATTTTTTTCAAAAAAATCAAAGGGGGATTGAGAGTAATTTTTTATGAAAAATAGCAATTTGGCATTGTAAAAGGTGCATTTTCGGCTGTGACCGACACCTAGTGGGTTATTCTAGTGGGCATTTTTTTTGTTGTATGTTGCATATTTCATTTTTGCACTATAACATTAAAAATTAAAATCAAACACTCCTTAAAGTCCCCGGAATATAAAACCCATCTGTGCAATTTATTTGCACTGCAGCGTTCGGTATTTGCGATACCTCTGGCCAGCACTTACAGGTAAAGCTGTCGTGATTTGGCTACTGTATCCGCCGCCTAATATAGCTGCTATAACGACGTCTGAGCTTGTTCTCTATAAATCGTCTGGGAGGAATAAGTACACCATTTTTTGCATTTTTTACTCCATCCACTACCCTTTATCGCACTTGTGTTTAGGCGTAAATCCCGACGAAGTATTCTTCATAGTGTTTAGGGGAAGTTACGCCCCACGCATGAGAATAATATTCTATGGTAGGTGCCATCAACAAGGCGATTCCCTTTTAGCACCGCTTATGTTCCACGTATCGTATGATCTCTAAAATTCACCTATAGTCTCCCTCACGTAAGGGCGGGTGATTTTTGTTGATCTTTCTAAATACCTATAGTTTCCCTCACGTAAGGGCGGGTATTTTGTACGGTATATTGGCCTAGCAAAAGGTATATCGAAAGGGGGACCAATTTGGTGATATAAGGAACCTTCACTATGGCCGCAGTTGCAAAATTGATGACCGATCCGCATCGCTTATTGAAAGGTCCAAATTATACACCATGGAAACACAAAATGAAGGCTATTCTCCAAATGGAAGATTTGTGGGATATTGTTACTGGAGTAGCAACCAGACCTTCACCAACAAAAGGATCCACAGGTCCTTCAACAGATCAGATTGCTTTTGACAAGAAAGACAGGAGAGCAAAGGTGCTCATTTTGTTTGTCGCTTCCGATGAAGTGCAACCTCATATAGCCGATAAAGCAAGTGGTAAAGAGGCATGGGATGCCCTTAGAACCATCTATGAGGGGAAGAATGAATCCACCATTCTTCATCTTCAACAACAACTTCATAACCCGAGTTTGAGACAGGGTGAAACAGCTTGAACTCTTTCCGTGCAGAGTGTCTGAGTTGAAAGAGAAATTGAGTTCTCTAGGAGATACAGTGGATGAAAAGCTTCTCATTTCACTTGTGATGAGAGCTTTACCTTCTTCATTTGACATGTTGATAACCTCCATCCAGGTGTCCCAACGACAAATTACCTACATCGAGTTGGTCAATCCGCTTCAACAACAGGAGGCACGCCAACTTCACAAGGATGATTCTTCCAATACAGCCCTATACACCAACAGCAGTGGGTTCTAGGAAGAAAGGTAATGGGCAAAAAGGAGGCAACTTTCGTAAAGGAGGAAATTCTCAACAGGATACGAAAGGAAAAGGCAAGCAACCTCAACAGAAGAAGAGGTGGTGCAAGATCTGTGAGAAAGACAACCATGACACCAACAGGAGTTGGCATAAGAACAAGCAAAAAGGCCAAAACAAACCACAAAATAAAAACAAGCAACCCCGAGCGAATGTTGCTCGTTGAAGAATCCGACTCGGATTCCGAATGGGCACACAAGGTGCTCATGACTACCACAGATTCCACTCGTAGGGATCCTATTTGGTATGTCGATTCCGGAGCTAGTAAACATATGATCGGCGACGGATCGTGGTTTGAATCATTTGTGGCCAAGGAGGGCAAACCCGTCACCATTGCCGATGATAAAACCTACGAGGGTTCAGTGGAGAGGGTACGAGCTTCGGCCACTCTTCCCGATGGCAAGTGTCGATTGACAAGGTCCTCTATGTTCCGGGATTGGCCAACAATTTGTTGTCATGACACAAATCCCGGACGTAAATATGGTTGTCAACTTTCGTGTTGAGAATGGAAAGAAGTGTTGTACAATTACCGGGAAGGGTAAGCAGATTGCAACGACTTCATATAAGCATGGCTTATTTGCACTAGATGCTATCTCTATTCCACATGTTGCCATGACTGCCTCTACCAAGGAGGCAACTTCCCTATGGCACAAGAGATATGGGCATCTTAGTTCTCGCTACTTACTTGAGCTCAGCAAGTATGAGATGGTAAAGGGTCTTCCTTCCCTTTCCGCCACATTGCCGGTGTGCTCGACCGCTAGCGAGAAAGCAAAGATAGAGTACCATTTGAGAAGAGCTCTACACGAGCACGAAAACCTCTCGGAGCTAATTCACACCGATCTATGCGGTCCTTTCACACCCAACAATGTTGGAGGGAAGAGGTACTTTCAGTTATTCGTAGATGACTACTCACGAAAGATGTGGGTTTTCTTTCTCAAACTGAAATCTGAAGCTTTCGCATTCTTCCAACAGTTCAAGAAATCCGTTGAGAAGGAGTCAGGGGCTTCTATTAAAACCCTCCGCTCATATCGAGGGGGAGAGTTTACCTCTAATGAATTTTCTGCATTCCTAGATAAACATGGGATCAAGAATGGAGTTGCTGAGAGAAGGAACCGTTCTATCATGGAAATGGTTCGTTGTATGCTCACAGGTGCAACTCTTGGGCAACAATATTGGGCAGAAGCTGTCACCACTGCATTGTATCTTTTGAATAGGGCACCCACAAAGGCCCTAAAAGGAATGACTCCACAGAAGCATGGAGTGGTCGAAAACCCTCCATATCTCATCTACGTATTTTCGGGTGTCAAGCTTTCATGCACATACCGAAAGAAAAAAGGAAGAAGCTAGATGAGAAAACACTGAGATGTATTTTTCTTGGATATTCTCGAGCACTCTAAAGGATATCGGTTGATAGATCCTTTGACCAAGAAAATTCATATCAGCAGAGATGTTGTCTTTGATGAAGCTTTCACATCACAGAGCACATCTACAAGACACCAGGATATTGTGGAACCAAAGGAAGAGGAGATTCCTTCGTCAACACGAGACAGGAGGTCCTTCTACATCTTCTTCACCACCACCGGCGTAATCCTAAATGGTGTACAAATACAATCAGAGATGCAAATTTATCCACTCCTCCCAATTTGAATTTGGATAGACCTCGTACACGGAGTATGGCTCAAAAGGAAAGAGAAGCCGCAGAAACCGGTGAGGTTGATGATCTTTGTCAATCTTTTGAGGAACTTTCCGTGACTCCAAGTAGAGAAGTTGAGGATATGGATATTGATGATGACAGGGCATTCATGTCTACCATAGATAGTCTTGAACCTGCATCAATGCAAGATGCTCTTAGTGAGCCTCAGTGGAAGGCCGCTATGGATACAGAGTATGAGTCTCTGATGAAGAATAAAACTTGGAAGCTTGTTGATCTGCCTCATGGAAAGAAACCTATTGGCTGCAAATGGGTATACAAAGTCAAGTACAAGGCAGATGGAACAATTGATAAGCATAAAGCCCGTCTTGTTGCAAAGGGCTATGCTCAAAAGGAAGGCATCGACTATGAAGAAACTTTTGCACCTACTGCTCGGATGACCACAATTCGGGTTATGTGTGCTATGGCAGCACAATATGGGTGGAAAGTTCACCAAATGGATGTCAAAAGTGCCTTTCTTAATGGTGATCTCCAAGAAGAAGTCTATATGACTCACCTCAAGGATTTGAAGTGGAAGGCCAACAACAGAAAGTTTGCAAATTGGTTAAATCCTTGTATGGTCCGAAACAAGCTCCTCGAGCTTGGTATATAAAAATGGACAATCACCTAATGCAAAGCATGGATTTAAGAGATGTCCGTCGGATGCAAACCTCTATTTCAAGAAACAGTGGTTCCGAGATAGTGTTGCTTGTACTCTATGTGGATGATCCCGCTCATTACAGGGAGTTCGAAGATTTGATCTCTACTGTCAAAAGAAACTTGTGCAAATCTTTTGAGATGACAGATCTTGGACTTCTCCATTACTGTCTTGGTCTTGAATTCAGCCGTAAGGAGCACACCATCAAAGTGTCTCGTAAAAAGTATGCCAAGACATTGCTCGATAAATATCGCATGATCGACCGCAAGCCAATGGCAACTCCTATGGAGAATGGACTTCGCTTATCGCGACATGATGACTCACCCTGGTAGATGGCACTCTCTATCGACAGCTGATTGGGAGTCTCATATATCTGACCAATACTAGGCCAGATCTCGTATTTGCTGTAAACTATCTTTCGAGGTTCATGCAGGAGCCTAAGATTACTCATTGGAAAGCAGAAAAACGTGTTCTTCACTATGTCCGTGGTACTATAGAATATGGCCTAGAATACAAGAGGAACAACAAATTCTTCTTGCAAGGATACACGGACTCCGACTATGCCGGATCATTTGATGATCGCAAGTCAACTTCTCGGATACATTTTTCATCCTGGGATCCGGTCCTCGTCTCTTGGCACAACAAGAAGCAACAAGTGGTTGCTATTTCTTCAACAGAGGCAGAATATCGCGCCGCACGTGAAGCTGTGTGCGAAGTGATATGGTTACGTCGCATTCTGACAAGTATGGGCCATCCATCAAAATCTCCAATACACTTGTTTTGCGACAATCGTGGTGTTCCGAACCTCGTCAAGAATCCACCCATCATGAAAAAACAAAGCACATTGACACACAATGTCATTTCATTCGAGAGGAAGTTCCAAAGCACCGAATTCAGCTTCAGAGACATTCCCACCGATGCTCAAGTTGCAGACATTTTCACTAAGGCACTTGGGCGTGTCAAATTTGAATTGTTTCGCAGCTCACTTTGTATTGCAAAATAATGTAAGGGGATGTTAGTATAGCTATTAATTATTACATTACCCAAATAATGTAATAAAGGGGGATGTTAGCGTACTAATATGTATTTTGTCTTTATTACATAGTTTAGCTCATCATTATAACTCGTTGTAACAAGTTGCTATTATCGCTGGTTGGTTTGGCAACCTCCGGGATAATTGCTATTGTAATCGCTATTTAATCTGCTGCTGAATAATTCAATTGTGTTCGTTGAATCTAACATCCTCCAGGTTTCTGCTAAATATTAAGATATCATCCAAGTAGACAATGACGAATTTGCCTAAAAATTCTTTCAATACTTCATTCATCAGCTGCATGAATGTACTTGGTGCATTGGTTAGCCCAAATGGCATGACCAACCACTCATACAAACCCTCTCTGGTTTTGAAGGTTGTCTTCCACTCATCGCCTTCTCTGACACGGATCTGATGATAACCACTCTTCAGATCAATCTTCGTGAAGTACTCAGCTCCACTCAAACAGTCCATAATGTCATCCATCCTTGGCAATGGAAATATGTATTTTATAGTGATCTTGTTAATTTCCCGAGAGTCTGTGCATATTCTCCACTCTCCATATTTCTTGGGTGCTAGTACTACAGGTAATGCACATGGGCTAAGACTCTCCCAAATCAACCCCTTCTTTAGCAACTATTGAACTTGCCTATTTAGCTCCTCAGTTTCCATAGGAGTCATTCTATGTGCGGCCATATTGGGCAAGCTAGACCCTGGTACCAAGTCTATATGGTGACTGATCTTCCTTACAGGTGGTAAACCCTCAGGTACATTATCTGATATGATATCTGGAAATTCTTCTAATAGGCCCATGACTTCTACTGGGGTATCCTCGCATTCATTTTCCCTAACCCTAGGGATTATTGCATAGCACATATGATCTGGCTTCAGACCATCTAAAAATCTTCTTCCTTCAACTAGACAGATTCGAGCACTGCTACATACCTTTTCGTCCGCCTCCTTCAGGGGTTTCAACTTATGGCGAACTCCATTCTTCGATAAGGAATACGTGTTGGCTCGAACATCATGTACTGCACTTCGATCAAACTACCATGGTCTCCCAAGCAACATGTGACATGCATCCATAGGCAGGATGTCACACAGGACCTCATCACGGTAAGTCCCAATGTTAAATTTCACCAGGCATTGCTCATTGACCAAAACCCTATGGTCCTTCTGTAACCACGCAATTCGATATGGATGCGGGTGTCTTCTTCTCTCTAACTGTAACTTGGCAACCATCTCCTCAGAGACCAGGTTATCAGTACTACCATTGTCAATAATGATGTTACAGACCTTGCCTGAGTATTTACATCTCGTGCAGAACAGGATGTTCCTCTGGTCTGGCTCCTTTTCCTCATTCAATAAGACTCTCCTTATGACCATCGCTTCTCCTCGTTCTGCCTCCTCAGAGTGCTTATATTCGACACCTTCGTCTGCTACAGTAGCCCTGGCCTGACCCTCATCGATTTGGCCTCTCTTGGCACTGTGGACAGTTGTATGCTCGATGCCCTTCTTCCCCGCAATTGTAGCAGGTTCCACGAAATACCCCTCTCCCATATCCATGACCAGGCCTACCTCTTCCTATCGAGTAGCTATTGTTCTGATTGCGTGGGCGATGGGTATTCTCCTCTTTCTCTTCTTTCTGGTCTTGGCTACTGCTTGTTTCACCAGTCTTCTTCAGATCTTTGTATCTTCCTCCACTGGTCCTTCTGCCAGCTCTCCCACCATGATCATTTCCTCTCTGCTTACCCTCAAACCTCCTATTCAGTTTCTCTTCCACTTTTAGGACAAACTGGTATGCATCCTCAACCGTGCTCATTCGAACCAGACTCAGTTCTTCTTGAATGATGGTTCTCAATCCATTGATGTAGCGGATGACCTTCTCCTTATTCGCCTCAGAATGGCCGATTCGAATTGAGATCTGGTAGAACTCCTCTGTGTACTCTTTGACAGATTTACTCACTTGTCTTAGACTCTGCATCCTCCTCAACAGATCCAACTCATAATCTGCGGGGATGAATTGCCTCTTCAATTTCTCAACCATCCGATCCCACTTGGTGATATTTTCTTTTCCCCTCCTATTCCTTTCTAGCTGTAATCATTTCCACCAGATGCTAGCATGTCCCTTTAACTTTGTTTTTGTGAACCTGATCTGATTTGGATCTAAGATCTCCTCATACTCAAAATATTCCTCCATGTCGTTGATCCAATCTATCAACTCCTCGGGGTTGAGATTCCCAGAATATGTGGAGACGTCAAACTTTGGCTTCTTCTCGATCTGGGATATGGCCCTATACAACCTAGCTTCTGTTGGATCCAATGCTTCTTCCTCATCAGATGGACCCTCGGCTTCCCAAGCTTCATCTTCACTATGGTCTTCTCTTCTTGGCTCAACTCCTCTTCTCCATTCCTCCTGCAGGGCTTGCACTTGCCTCTGTAAAGCTCTGAAATTGACCTCTGGCACCATATTCCTTGCACCACCATGGTTTCTTCATGGAGGCATCTTGCTTACTTTCTCACAACCCCCAACCACAGATCCTGGTGTAAACTGCCTCACGGTCGACGATCTGTTCGCGCGCTCAGAACCTTCTAGCTCTGATACCACTTGACGTAGGACTAGAATTACAAGCAGAGAACTTGACGTAGGACTAGAATTACAAGCAAAGAAACCACAAATATTTTATTCCAAGCTTTCAAATCCAAATTACAGAAGTTAAAATGGCTAACCCTCATTACAATGTATGAACTACCTCTTATAGCGGACCTAACCCCCTTCGAACATCATTACACATACTGCAGAGTTTTTTGTAACCGCCTGCACAAATGTTCTGTCGTCACCTGCATCCTATTGCCAGGTGCCTTGGACCATCATTGCATAGAATGGTGGAGTGCTCTACAACCGCCTGCTCATCGACCCTCTGAGTCATCATTCACAGGAGTGCTCTGTAGCCACCTGTATTTTGCAGCCATGTGCCCTTTTGCAACAACCTCTGCAATCGCCTGCCCGTCTGGAGTCATGAAAAATATGTCGTGATATTGTGACATTTTTGCTTCCTTGCTCTCTCTCTCCTCTTTGAGTCATGATATCGTGACATTTTGGCGTTCGGCCTCTATTCTCTCCTTCGGGTCATGAAACCATGACATGTCATGAAATCGTGACATCTTGGCCTTCCGTACTTGCCTTCTGCCTTCGGGTCGCAAAACTGTGACATGTTACGAAATCATGACATCTTGGCCTTTCGTACTCTCCTTCTATCTTCGGGTCATGAAATCGTGACATGTCGCGAAGTCACGACATCTTGGCCTTCCGTACTCTCCTTCTATCTTCGGGTCGCGAAACTACGACCTATCACGAAATCATGACATCTTTGCCTTCCGTACTTGTCTTCTGCCTTCGGGTCGTGAAACCGTGACATGTCGTGAAATCACGACATCTTTGACATCCTTGCCTCTCCTATGAAACCCGTCGCGATATCGTGATAGTTCTCCCTGCTAGCTTCATTCTCCATTTTTTTGTCGCGATATTGCGCCACATTTTCTGTCATGATATCGCGACAACTTCTCCCCGCTGGTTTCTTTTCTCCAAATGTGTCGCGATATCGCGATAGCTTCTCCCTGCTGGCTCCTCTTCTCCAAATGTGTCGCGATATCACGACACATTTTCTATCGCGATATCGCGATAGCTTCTCCCCGCTGGCTCCTCTTCTCCAAATGTGTCGCGATATCACGACACATTTTCTGTCGTGGTATCGCGATAGCTTTTCCCCTTGCCAACACTTAATTTTTTTTTTTTTTGATGATGCAAGATTGCTCTGCCACCACCAGATGCTCCTGCATCATCTTGGAAGTTATTGATTGTCATAATCTTTCATTACAAAAAGTATCATCTTGTCATCTAGAATATTGTAGCCATAAGAGATTGAACAAATTGTTGTTTGAGAAGGTTATCCTTAAGTGGAATCCCTACTTTCATCTACATAATTTGGTATCAGAGAAGGATTTTTTACTTAGGAGTTTGCAAATTGTGTTGAAGAAAATATGGCACAAATAAAATTCTAAGAGGAATTATTGCTTGAATTTATACGATTGAAATTTATTAAAGGATGGGAATTCAAATAGAATACGTGTGTGACAAATTTAATAAGAAGTTCATCAACAAGAAGCTTGTAATGAATAGCAACAAAAAGAACTAGAAGAATGATTAATCTGAGTAATTTTAACATGGGAAAGAAGCCAAAGATAAAACCCCATCGTATAATAGAAGTTTAAATCCCGACGAACTCATAGATTGGATTATAGAGATATAAAAGTATTTTGATTTTGAATCGATAGATCTCAAGAAGGTGAAATTCACCTATACGAAACTAAATGGGTATGCATCCTTGTGGTGGGATCATGTCCAAATAGAAAAACAAAGAAAAGGAAAATAAAATATTAAGATATGGGAGAAAATTGTTACCAAATTGAAGGTCAAATTTATTTCATCGGATTACCAATTGGGTATTTTTAAAAAATTATTAAATCTAAAACAAAAGGAAATGAGTGTAAAGGATTATATTGAGGATTTTTATAAGCTCACCATTTGAGCTAAACATGTAGAATATGATGAAGAAAAGGTTTCAAAGTATACCAATGGACTCCGATTGTCCATATAAGATGACGTTAGTATGATTAAAATGAGAATGGTAGAACAAGCCTACCAGTATGCCTTAAAGGCAAAAGATAAGTTGTCATGAAGGCAACATAATAGTTGAAGACAAAGAGGAAGTTCTTGTAAGGATAAGGACAAACAAATAGTGGAAGAGGATAACAAAAATAGGAAGGATAAGCTAGTACTTCTCATAATTACTTTAACCAGAACACTAGAGGAGGTGGAGACTCCTCATGAGAAAGAGGTAGTTTTCATAGAGGAAGGGGTAGAGGATTCCTTAAAAAGTGTTATAGATGTAGAGAAGCTGGTCATCAAAAATTTGAATGCCCTAAAGCACAAGAAACCAATAGGTATAGAAAGGAAACTCATAGCCATATTACACAAGTAGATGAAGAACCATAGCCTCATCGAAGCACATGGAGGAACCAAAATAAGGAGAATACCTTATAATAAAAATGGTATTATTGAAGCCAACAAATGAGGTATTTGAACTTAAGCAAAAAATGAACTTGTTTAGGATAATTTTCAAATTTGGAGGCAAGTGTTATAAGGTGATTGTGGATAGCAGAAGCACAAACAACTTAGTTTCAATAGATATGGTGGAAAAACTTGGTTTGAAGAGGATGGAGCATCCAAATCCTTACAAATTTTCATGGTTACAAAATGGAAACCAAATTTTGGTAACCAAACAATGTATGGTAAAATTTCAAATTGGTTCTTATAAGGATGATTTTCTATGCGACATTATGCCAATGGATACACGTCATATTTTTTTTAGGAGACCATGGCAATTTGATAGAAAAGCAGTACATGATGGTAGACTGAACACTTATTCAAACAAGATGACTGATATTCCACCCAAAGTGAGGGATTTATTGGAATAATATATTGAGATTCTTTTAGAATATTTACCCGATGGGTTGCCACCTATGAGAAGCATTAGTCATAAAATAGACTACATACCACAAACAAGTTTTCAAAATAAGGAAAATTATAGGATGACACCCATAGAGAATGAGAAGATGAAGAGATAAGTCCAAGAGCTATTGGACAAGGGGCTGATCAAGGAGATCTTGAACCTATGTGCAATACCAGTTGTACTAGAACCCAAGAAAGAAGGAGAATGACATATATAAATAGACTCACAAGAAATCAGTAAGATCACAATAATATATAGGTTTTCATTAGCTCGTATGGATGATTTGATGGATTTTTTGGATGGAGCAGAGTACTTCACAAAGATAGTCTTGAAGAGTGGCTATCATCAAATTTGAATAAGAGAAGGAGATGAGTAGAAGATTGTGTTTAAGACCAAATAAGGTTTATATGAATGGTTGATAATGCTATTTGGGCTAAAAAATACACCTAGCACTTTTATGAGATTGATGAATGAGATCTTGAAGCCTTTTCTTGGTATGATTGTGGTGGTTTACTTGGATTATAGTTTGGTATTTAGCAAGATAAAGAAAGAATGCCTAATGCATATAAGGTTCATTTTGCAAATATTGGAGGAGCAATTGTTGGTTAGTTTGAAGAAATATAGTTTTATGAAGAAGGAATTGGTATACTTGGGTTTTGTAATATCCAAGGATGGATCCAACAAAGGTGAAAGTTATTATAAAGTAAGCGTCGCCAAAGAGCATATTTGAATCCAAAAGTTTCCATGGTTTAGAAAGCTTTTACAAAAGATGTTTTAGTGGAATTTGTGCTTCAACCATGGAAATGATGAAGGGGATGTAGGCATGATTTTAAATGGATGAGTGCAGTAGAAAAGAGTTTTCAAATATTGAAAGAAAAAATCATGGATCAACCATTGCCAAAATTTAGTAAGGTTTACCAAGTAGATTTTGATATCAACGAGACAACCATTAGAGGCATGTTGAGAAAAGAAGGAATACCTATTGCTTATTTTAGCGAGAATCTAAATGAAGCCATGAAGAAATATTTAATTTATGATCTAGAGTTCTATGGCATTGTGCAAGCATTAAAAAACTGGGGGCATTATCTATTATCGAAGGAATTTATGTTGTACATTGATCACCATGCTTTGCAAGCCATAAATAGTCAAGGCAAGTTGAATCAAATACATATAAAATAGGTGGAATATATTAAAATTTTCTCATTTATTTTGAGGTATAAAGTGGAAGTTCAAATAGGATAGTCAATGCCTTGAGTAGAAGGAATTTGTTGATGAATGAAATTTGAAGTTGTTAGTTTTGATGCCATGAAGTAGCTTTATGTAAATGATGTAGATTTTAAGGAAGCTTGGGTAACATGCAATAATCGTACTATGGAAAATATGACATCATGGCTTGATTACTTTATCCAAGAAGGGTTGCTATTTAAGGGACAATAATTATGTGTACCTCAAAGCTCGATGAGAGAAAACTTAATAAAGGAGAAACATAGTGGAGGACTTGCTGGACATTTTGGGATAGATAAAACCCTAAGAATACTTAGTGAAAGTTATTTTTAATAATATAAATCTAAATACCAATACACAACAACAAAATATGAATGAAATCAACACAGAGAATGCAATTAGTAATTTAAAAGTTAAAGAGAAAATATTAGTAGATCATGCTAAAATTGTAGACGATACCTCATCTACTTAAATAGACTCAGAATAGGAGAAGTATCAGATTCAAGGAGTTTGGGGGTTTAAAATCAAAGAAATAGAGGAAAAGTAGGGATTAGATCAAGTTTTAAATTCAGAGAACGAAACTAAACAATTTGAGGAACAAAAGGATTGAAGCATAGTAGAAAATTAAAGCAAATTAAGGAGGATATGCAAACAAGATTCAACAAAAGACTAGAGTTGGGTAAAACATCTCAATCAACAGTAGAAGAATCTCCAACGAGATGTAACCAAATGGGAGAGAATGATCCTCATGGAAGACATAAAAAACATGCAAATAATACAAGAAAATATGGGAAAAGAAAGCAAGGAAGACCCCCCAAACAAGAAGAACAAAAAGTACCAAAGAATAGGGGATAAGAATAAGATGCAAATGAAGAATGGATGGTTAAGGGTAAAAGCCCATCAAACAAAACCAAAAAATAAAAATTCTTTATTGGAATGTGCAAGGGCTAAATTCCCTTGGTAAAAGAAGAATTTTTAGAAATATACTCATGGAATTAAAACCTGATATTATTTGTCTTCAAGAATCTAAAATTGACACCAAAAAACTTGACATTATTCAAAAAGAGGTATGGTCGAATGTTGAATGGATCATAAGCCTAGCACAAGGTACTACTAGAGGTATTTGCATCTTTTGGGATAGAATGAATTTTGAAGGCACTTTAATTGATCAAGAAGAGATATCTACACAGTCAAATTGAAGAATAAAAAACTAACTTTTGTTGGGTAATGACAGGGGTTTAAGCTCAAAATGATGATCATGAAAGATTCCAATTTTGAAATAAGCTATCGTTTCATAGGATTCTTCATTAATTTATATTGGATGGTTTTGGGTGACTTCAATACAGTCTTAAGAAAAGAGGAAAAAAGTGGAGGAAGGATTAACATCACTTAAAGTATGCAAGATTTCAATGATTTTATTCAAAATAATAAGCTAAATGACTTGGATATGTGTCAAGGTAAGTTTACGTGGACAAACAAATGAATGGGGGATAATCACATTCAAATTTTTTTGGATAGAGTTCTTATTTCTAATAGTTGGCTAAGTATAATCAATATTCATAGAATTATGTGTACGTCCATAATAGGATTATATATTCAAGATATGGAAAAGAAAGAGAAGGACCACCCTTTAGGTATAAGCTTGTGTGGAATATGCACCCAAACATTACAAAAAAATTAAATCTTAGTGGCAGGATGAGGTTCAAGGATCAACTATGTACAAAGTTACCCAAAACTGAAAAAACATCAAGTATCAAATCAAAATTTGGAATAAAGAGGTTTTTGGTAATATCAATTTAAGAAAACAACTTGAAAGGATATCCAATATATAGAGGAAAAAATGGAGAGAGAAGGTAGAAAACCAAAGTGGCACAAAAGGGAAAAACAACTCCTCATGGAGAATCATAATACCATTGCCTAAGAAGAAATTCATTGGAAATAGAAATCCAGAATATTGTAGCTCAAGGAAGGTGATAGAAAAACTAAATTCTTCCATGTTTCGATTATGAAACATAGAAATAGCAATAAAATCCTCTACCTTATGGGGGAATATGGAAGAAATTATGAGGATTTAAATGATATTAAGAATATGGTCATTACTTTCTTTTAGAACCTTCTTAGAAAAGAAAAATAGAGTACAACATGGAAATAGAAAGCATCATTAACAACGTTCCCAAATGAGTTAATGATAGTATGAATGAAAATATATGCAAGGTAATCTCTAAGGAGGAAATTAAAAGAGTTGTGTTGTATATAGAGCATCTAAGGCTTTGGGGCCAAGTGGTTTTTCATCATTTTTTTCAACATCATTGGGATATTTTTGGAGAAGATGTAGTCAATGCAATCCAAGAAGCCCAAGAATCTAGTAAGTTGTTGAAATAATGGGATAATACCTTCCATGCTTTAATTCCTAACAAATATGAAATAGATAAATTGCAGGACTTTAGACCAATTAGCCTATGTAATACAATTTACAAAAAATTTACTAAAGTGTTGGTCAATCGATTGAAAATAATCATCCCCTCAATCATTAATGAAGATCAAGGAGGTTATGGGTAGGTATGCAGATTACTCCAAGCATCATTTCCATTTATGAAACAACACACTCTCTTCATATGAGGAAAGGGTCAAGCATGTTCCTTAAGTTGGACATGAACAAAGCCTATGATAGGGTTTCTTGGTCTTTCTTAGATAAAATAATGGAGCAAATGGGTTTCAGTGAAAAATGAAGGGCATGGGTTGGTATGTGTATTTCTAACCCCCACTTTTTAATCCTGATGAATGGACAATTTTTTGGGTTTTTTCCTTCTACTAGAGGAATTAGGTAGGGATATTTGTTGTCTCCATTTATCTTTATCGTTATGGTATATGCCCTGGGAATAACTTTGGAGATAAAGTGAAAGTATGTAATATCAAAGGTCTAAAATATTCAACCATTGGTGAAGCTTTATCCCATCAATATTTTGTTTATGATACTTTCTTGATTGGGGAAGCTATAGTGGAGGAAGCTTTGGAGTTAAAAAAACTCCTTGATTCTTATGAAAAAACTACGAGCCAAAAAATAAATTATAAAAAAAGGAGGATTATCATTTTAAACACAAAGGAAAGTATAAGATATAAAATAATTAAAGTGTTGGTTTGTAAGGTGGAAAATTTCCCTATCACCTATCTTGGTTTACCTTTGTTTATAGGTAAAATGAAATATGAACTTTGGAATTCGATTATTAATAAATTTAATAGGAAACTTCAATGTTGGAAGGGATCTTTGTTATCCTCTATGAGAAAAGTACAAATTATTAAATAAACGCTTCAAAGCCTCCCTATTTACTTCATGTCTTTCCTAAGGATGTTAAGGAAAGTGGAAGAGAATTTATAAATAACACAAAATAAATCTTATGAGATGGCACTGAATGCAAAACATGTATACATCTGGTATCCTGGGATACCTGCTTCTAGCCTCTATAGAATGGGGTTCTTGGATTGAAAAAGTTGAGAGATATAAATAGAGCCCTTGTAACTAAACATGGTTGGAGGCTTTGCATTGGAGCATCAAGGAAATGGGCTAGCATTATCCAAAATAAATACTTGGAGGGCAAAAACCACTTTATCAATTGTTCTAATCCTCCACATGGGTCTATTTTTTGGTAAAATATTATCAACATCAAAAAAGTTCTATGGCAAGGTCTAAAATGAAGAGTAGGGAAGGAGGACAAAATAGATTTTTGGAAATATCCTTGGATTCAAAAGGAGCCTTTAGTGAACTACATAAAGTTCAAAGATATTAAAAAACATTTAACCAAAACCTATGGTAAGAAAATTAATGTTTACATTCATAGGATGGATGATTTTTCAGGAGTGGAAAATCCTGCAAGAAGATATTCAAGGCCCAAGGGGTAAAGATCTACAAAACATTTTAAGGAGTTATTATTTAAACAGAGGTTCAGAGGAGGATCATATAATTTGGGGAAGAAAACAACAAGGCCTGTACTTTGTTAAGGATGGATATAGAGTCTTGCAAAAATTAACCTCAGAGAAACTCAATCTTAAAAGAATTTGGAAGCTAAAAATCATCCCTAAGGTTGCTATATTTTTATGGACTGCCATTCTCAATAAGATCCTCATAAAATACAATATGTTCAAAAGAGATATTGTGGTTCCAACTGTTTTTGTGTTGTGTAACAAAGAGGATGAATGCATGGACCACCTATTTGGAACTTGTGATTTTTTTTGTGATATCTTAAATATGTTATTGAGAGAGTTTAATGTTGCTTAGGTCATTCCAACTTCTCTAATTAGTATTTGGGAACAATGACACTTAGGAAGCAATATTTTTTGGTAAAATTGCATTCCACATATTTGTTGGGGTATTTTATTAAAAAGAAATAGATGAGTGTTCAAAAATAAAACCAGAAAAATAATTAGGGATTATGCCAGGATAAAAAAAACCCTCTTGGAGGATTGTATTAAAAACATTGTTGGCTAGGAAAATATTTCAATGATCCTCTCTAGAGAAAAAAATATCTTAAATATGAAAAAATCAATAAGGTGAGACTAGATACTAGATGGGAACGTCCTCACAAAGAATGGGTAAAAATTAAATTTTATGGGGTTGCAAAAGGCAACCCAGGTCATGCTGGTGGTGGGGACCTCATCAAGAATGATAGAGATAAAGTAGTGGTTACATATGCTAAGGATCTAGGAATTACCACAAATCACCAAGCTAAAGCAAGGGTGATGCTTATGGGCCTTCGAATTGCAATGAATTTGGGTTTTAGGAGAATTATTCTTGAAGGGGATTCCAAGAATATTATAAATTCCCTTCAAAAAGGGGAGCTAAATAGTTCTAGCATTTTCCAAATAATTACAAATGCAAGGACTATTTGGGTAAAACTAGAAGAAAGTCAAAATAAACATATTTATAGAGAGGGAAACAAAGTCATCTATAAAATGGCGAATATAGCAGTTAGATCTAAGAATTTCAAGATTTGGTCACAGGCCCCCATGGAATTGAAAGATATTATAAGAATTGATAATGAAGCTAGAAGATAAATAAGGAAGAGAAAAGCAGAATACTTATTGGTATCATACGATGAAGGATTTGAGCACACTAAATTACAGTGCTATCAGCGGTTTATTTATTAGTTATGTAAAGAATTGAGCACTGCATAAGCCTTATCAAATAGAAGGATAGCAGGAGGATATTATTTTAGCTTCTCGATCAGTAGTTTTAGCCCAAGTTTTTTTATTTTACTAATAGAGGGCTATCTTGAATTTGTTTGTTCTTCTCTTATTTTTTCCTGTACATATTTCAAGCTCTTTGTAAAGGGTCAGGGCCCTTCAACCCCCATTTTTCATCAATACCAAAAAAACGTTATCATTGGCCAATAATAAATGTAGATCTAAGAAAATTTGTGCAAGGTTGTCAAATTTGTTATTATGCAAAAGGAAGAAGTAAAAAAACTAGGTTGTATCAACCATTACCGGTATTGAAAAGACCATAGGAGGACATAAGCATGGATTTTATTATGGGATTGTTGAGGACACAAAAGGGTAATTATTATATTATTGTTGTTTTTTACCTATTTGCAATGATAGAACATTCATACCTTGTAGGAAAAAAAATGAATCTACTCACATCATCACATTATTCTTCAATGAAGTGGTAAGATTTCATGGATCACAATAAGATATTGGTTCATATAGAGGCACTAAATTTGTGGGTTATTTTTTGTAAAATTTATGGAAAAAATTGGGTACTAATTTGGGATTCAATTTGGCATATCATCCATAAATGGATGGACAAATAGAAGTTGTGAATAGGAGCCTTGGGAATTTGTTACAATGCTTAGTTGGAAAGAAGCTGAAGCTATGGGATACTATTTTGGCATAGGTAGAATTTGCATACAACTCTGTAAATCAAAGTAAAGGTAGATGTCCATTTCAAATTGCATATGGAATAAGCAAACGAGGAGTAGATGAGTTGTGAAAGACTATTGATTTAAAAAGACCAAGTGTTGTAGCAGAAGACTTTTCCGACTACGTTCATGATTTATATCAAAAGGTAAAAAATGAATTAGAAAAGAGTATCGTGAAATATAAACATGGTTATCTCAAACAAATAATGTGGGAGTTTCATGTTGGATATTTGGTTTTGGTACATTTGTGGAAGAAGCAATTTAAAAAATACACTTAGAATAAATTAAACTAGAAGAACCTTGTAAGTTCTTAACAAAGTTTGAAATTGAACTCCCAGAGGGCATAGGCATTTCTTAAATATTTAATGTAGTCAACTAGTACCCATACTATGACCAACCTAAATATGATGATGAAGATCTTACAATTGATATTTTGGAAAAAATGGATAGCATAGCTGCAAAATAAGGAACAAGGTGAAATTGAAGCAAACATAGATTTTGGAGTGGAGAGAAGGACAAGAAACATGACATATTATGAGTATCTGGTTAAGTGGAAAAACCAAGAATATGAAAAAGCAACATGGACAAATGATTTTAAGATTGCTAAATATGAAGTACCCATTGAAAATTTCTAACAATGTTCATGAAATATTTCTATTACCCAGTGAGTATGATGTAGGAGTGTCTACTTGAGAAACTAGAAGACCAATCGTCTGATAGTCGTTATGAAATCATTAGGTGGTAGTTAGAAAGAAACTATTTTTTGAGCCTTTAAAGTGAAAGGGGTTTGAGAGGTGAAGAGGAGAAAAGGAGACATGCATGGATAGCAAGAGAAGAAAAGGAAGGGAGAAAGGTACAATAAATGTTTCTAGTTACTTGTAAAATAGGGAAGATATTGTAATAAATAGCCAATTTGACACAGTGGCAATGACATTGAATTTTTGCCTCAAATCTATTCTGTGAATGATGAATGCATTATGTTTTTGAATTTGCATCTTGTAGGGTGTTTAGAGTTGTGTATGCAGGATTGCATGTGAGTACAAGATTTTGTAGGAGTTTAAAGAAAGATATCATTCAAGGAGAAGTTGTTAGGAACCTACTATTAAATCAACACTCTCACAAAAATACTTAAAAGAAACATATATGCTCACAACACACTTGGAAATAAAATGCATAATATGAAAGTAAATTGCAGTAAAGGAACAATATCATAATAGCACTGAATCACAAGACTCCTTGAGGGGGTAACCTCCTTCAATACTTCATTCAATTATGCAAAAAGACACATAAAATACTGCCCCTCACAGTTTTAAAAAATTTCTCTAGCACCTAACTCCCAAGGCTGGCTTACATACAAAATGCCACCTAAGCTAGAATATCCTACCTTCAATCAGTTATATTCTTCAAAAATGGTTACTTAGAAGGGTACCATTTGGCATAGGCATTTCTTAATACAAAACTATAATAAAACATTACAAAATATTAATATGGGTACTACCCACGTTCCACTAGGACTATTACATCAAGTGTGCGGATGGGGTCCTAACATCCCCTTCCCCTTCAAAAGTTTTATCCTCAAATTTGAAGGTAAGGAAACTGTTACTGAATTTGGTGTAGGTTCGTATATCACGTCTTCTATTTGTAAGCCATGCCATTGGACCAATAATTCTATGATAACCCATCAATAAAGGGTATGCGATATATGGTCAAGAATACATTCAAGTTCAAGAATGATGGACCATTCCTCGTCCAATTATAGAAGTGTAGACTACACCTGCACCTTATTTCCAATAACCTTCTTGAGAGATGATACATGGAAGACTGGATGAAGTTTATAACTAGCTAGAAGGGCTAGTTTGTATGTCGTTACCCCAAGCCTCTATAATACCTAATAAGGACCATAATATTTGGTGGCATGTTTTTGATAACCATGCAATTTAAGAGATGTTTTTTTATATGGTTGTAAGTGAAGAAATACCATATCACCAACAATAAAGCTACATTTGATATGATGTTTATTGGCTTGTTGTTTCATATGGTTTTGAGCCATGTCCAAATTGAGCTTGAGTTGGCAAAGATTGGAGTCACATTGATGAAGAGTGAAATCCATAGCCTGAACCTTGGAGCTACCTAGAATGTAAGAATTTGGAGCTAGTGGGAGATGACCATAGATTACTTCAAATAAATTCAACTTAGTGGTAGAGTGATAGGTGGTGTTGTACCACTATTCAACCAAAGGAAGACACTTATCCCAATGAGTTGGATGTTCAAAAGTGAAGTAGTGAAGGTAGATTTATAGGTATTTATTGATAATTTTATTTTTGCCATCTATTTGAGGATGGTAGACCGAACTCATCTTAAGATGTGTCCTCTACAACTTGAATAATTCCTACCAAAAGTGATTGGTGAGATAAGATCCCGATCAGAGACAATAGATTTAGGTATTCCATAGAGGTAAAATATGGAATAAATGAATAATTGGGTGATAATGGAAGTTGTATAAGGGTGGGATAAGGAACATAAGTAAGCATACTTTGAAATATGATCCACTATTACCAAAATAACCGATTTACCTCTAAATTTTGGTAGTCCTTCGATGAAGTCCATAGTTATATCTATTCAAACCTAATTTGGAATGAGCAAAGGTCGAAGTGTTCTTGGAGAACTTAGTTTCATCTTTCATGCATTGGAAGTGATCACATTTGACCATAAAATGTTTTGATATCCTTTTTTATTTCCTTCTAGAAAAAGGTACACTTGGTTCAGGTATATATTTTGAGAAAATCTAAATGACCAGCTATGGGGGAAGCATGCATTTCTTGAAGGAGGAGGTCCTTGATTTGAGACTCAAATGGAATAACCAAACGGTCATGAAATCATAAATCTTGACCATCCCAAACATATCCAGGGTGGGACTGAGGATCCTCTTGGAGATTGTGGAGGAGAATTTGTAATGATGAATCTTTGGCCAAATATTCATGAAGTTGATGAATCCATTGTGAAATAAGAGAAGAGATAGCACGTAACATGGACAATAAAATGTTGTATTTCATGATCATGTGAGCACTGAGGAGTAAGTCCCTTGGTTTCCTCTAAGACATGAGAATATATGTTTAATATCCCTTGTACTTGTTGTGGGTGAGTAGACTCCCCTTGCTTGGGAGCGATGATAGAAAAAATTTGAGCTACCACACCATGGGAAGATTTATTTAACATTTTTTCCATCTTATGAGAAGAAATAAATTGAATTGCTCTCATCTTTGTACCATGGAAGGTATATTCCTTCCCATCCTAACTAAATTTCATCCATAATTATGCAAAATCCCATAGGATTGGTCCTAATATTCTTAACCATTGAGCTCCCAAAACTATATCACACCCTCCTAAGGGTAACGTAAACATGTCAGATTTGAGATTATAGTCCCCAATTTTGAGCTTAACATTATGACATTTACCTTTGCATGGTATGGTGCCACAATTAGCAATTATAACTTCAAAGTAATTACATGTGGTAATGTAATATTTCCCTTTTGTGGCAAAATGTGGATCAATAAAATTATGTGTGCTACCAAAGTGAATTAAAATTGTGACCCTTTGTCCATTGAAATGGCCAATCACCTTCATGGTTTGGGGGGTGGATACTTTTGCTAGATCATGTGCAAAAATTTTAGGTTGGGTTTCTTCCTGATTGATCAATTGGTCTGTAGTTTTTTTATTGAGGATCCTCCTCATCCTTAGAATATTTTGTAGTGGGAACTTCATCCATATCGAGAAAGTAATTTTTTTTTACACATACCTATGCCCTTTGGTATATTTTTATCATAATTGTAACATAATACTTGTGGCTTTCTATGCTTCATCTCCTCATGACTCAATATTTTTATAGGTGGAGATTTATTAGTCGAGTTTTGCATTGGATTGGTAAAACAAAAATGCTTATAGGGAGGAAATTTAGAAGTTTGACCAAGAGCCTTGAATCTATCTTCTACCAATTTGACCAATTATATAGCCTATGGTAATTATTGAGGTCACAACAATTTAACCTTAGCCCTGATGTCATCCTTCAGTCCACTCACAAAACAACTTTGGAAAGAATCAACACTTAGTATCGTGGTTCAATTGGAAAGTTTATCAAATTGAGTTTGGCATTCTCAAATTATTGAAGTTTGCTCAAGTTTGAAAAGGGATCCTATAAAATCTTCAAACTTGCTAGTATCAAAATGAGTGAGTAGGTGTTGCCCAGATTCAAGCCATGAAAGTTCAACTTTAGCCTTCCTAAGCCACAAAAACCAATGTAGTGTATATGATTCAAAATTAAAAGAAGTAATGGTAAACCATAGGAAATGATCAACATTATGAAGAGTGAAATATTTTTCAGCCTTACAAATCCATCCCTCAGGATCTTTTCCATTAAACTTGAGAAAGTATAATTTTGGTGATCTCATTCCATTGTGGGTTGGTAGAGCATGTTGGTGATGGCTTGTACTAATGTCTTCTTGGTCATGTCGATATAAAAAACTAGCAGAGACTACTATCCAATTCAACCTTCATTTCATTTTGTGCAAGGGAGAGGTCAGTCATAGTTTCTTGGAAAGTATGGAGTTGTAATTATATTTCTTGTAGGTTTTTTTTAATTGTATCCCATAGTTTGTTATCCACAGCATCCACTTTGGATTTAGTTTCCCTATCTAATACTTTTTGGTGAGTACCCTCAGCCATAATTGAAGGTTTAGATACTTTTTGTGGGACTTACTAAAAATAGATGTGGCTTTTAGGAGTTACTATTTTTAGTAAGGGTGCGAAAAATGGTTTGGGTGTGTTATATCAAAATGATCAACACAAAAAATAATTAAAATGAGCTATTTACCACAACACTAAGTTTGGGTACCCCAAACTTTTTAATTTTTATTTTAATATGTTGTTTTGATGAGTGTACTGGTGTGGTTGGGTTTTTCTCTAGATGTTTGGTTCAAAAAATGAGTTATATGTCAAACACCCTTTTCTTATGATTTTTTCTAACCAATATGACCACTAAATGATTCTTGACACTATTAATTCCACTATCTAAGTCTCACTTTGTCATAAGTATTCCCTATCTATTTTCAATCTGATTGTCATAGGTAACTATTTTGACTATCAAGGTAACTATTCTAACTATCACAGATAATTGATATCCTAACAACCCTGTAATGATTGTTATTTATAGAAATTCCTGACTATAACTGACTTTGACCCCCTTGTTGCCCCTATTTTAGTCTTTGTAGTTTCTATCTGCCTGATATACCTTATAATTTTGTATTATCCATTTTGCATGCAAAAATTCTAGAATAGGGATGCCTTCTTTGTATGCTCAACTTCTGTAAAGGATATGATAACATGTTTGAATTTTTTAGCTGCAGGTTGAGAAAAAAATAGAAATACTTAGAGAATAGAATCTATTTGCAGGTTTAAATAGATCTAGGGTATGCTAGGCAAATGTGTATATAATACCCATAGACCCTCTGTTATACTGTAGTGATGAGCAATAGTGCTTGGACCAATATTTCAAGCCACTACTCAAGGAAGATTCCATACATACCCTTGAGCATACTATCTACCTCTTTGATAGTAAGAGAGGGTAATATTTCGAGATGTTGTATCCCATGCACTGTGGAAAATACAAGGCTAAAAAAGCTTCCTAGGGATAAAATTTTGTTTAACCCTAGATGACATCCTCATATTCCCAAAGATACGTGAGAGCTCAAATCCATACATGAGGTTTTTATAAGGCTTGGGTATTGGAGCTTGATCATCCCTCACTTCACTAGACATTGTATGGGCTATCTAGCTTAGCCAATAACAACTTGGGATCTAACCTACTCAATGGGAATTTATACGCGATGTTTTAAAACCTCATCATAAGTTTTCTAACCTACCTAACTACTATAAAAAGACTATTTTTTTGGCTTTTTGTTGGATATATATATTTGAAATAAGGAAAATTGGCAAACAAAAAACTGAACATAGAAATCGTATACCTAATAGTCGAATTAGCATAAACTATCACAATCCTAGAAGAACACAACCCTAAAAAGTGCTCTGATACCACTTGTTAGGAATCTAATATTAAAATAAACACTCTCACACAAATACTAAAAATAAACATATATGTTCACAACACACTTGGAGATAATATGCACAATACGAAAGTAAATTACATAAAAGGAACAATCTCACAATAGCACTAAATTGCAAACCTCTTCGAGAGAGCAACCTCTAATACTTTATTCAACTATGCAAAAAGATACATACAATACTACCCCTCATAGTTTTAAGTAATTTTTCTAGCACCTAACTCCCAAGGTTGGGTTACATGCAAAATGCCACTCGAGCTAGAATCTCCTACCTACAATCAGTTACATTCTTGAAAAACGATTACATAAAAGGGTAGCATTTGGCATAGGTGCTTCTTAATATAAAATTATAATAAAACCTTACAAAATATTTTTATGGTTACCACCCATGTTCCACTAGGACTATTACATCAAGTGTTAGGATGGGGTCCTAACAAAGTTGAGAGAGCTATTCTAGAAGAAGGGCATATGCCATTAAAATGAGAGTTGTTTGAGGGGAAATATCTAGAAAGGGAGCGTCGTCATGCAAATTTCCATATTGGAAGTTTTGTTAGGGAAGTGTCAAAATAGCAAGTGTTATCTAATGCATACCATTAGGGAAATATCGTCTAGTGTGTACCATCAAGGAAATTCCATCTAGTGCATGATATCAAGGAAATGTTGTCTAGTGTGTACCATTAGGGAAATGTCATCTAATGTGTGTCATAAGGGAAGTGCTAACACCGCAAGTGCCATCCAAGTCTCATTGTTAAATGACTCAACTATTCGCATCAAGAAGGAGCCCATCTAGTTTACTGTCATCTTACCCACTTGGAATTTATCGTCTTGTTGACTTGGAAGTTACCACCTTGTAATATTACAAGTTGTTATTTTCCATAATTCACCATCATAAAATTGTTGTATTGTCATATAAAATATTGCAATCATAAGATATTGAATAAATTATTGCTTTATAAAATTATCCTTAAGTGGACTTCCTACTCCTGTCGTCATCTAAAACTTAATCTTAATTTAATTTAGGAATTCAATACTTTCTTGACAATTTTAACTAAAATTACTACTTCCTCTAACCAAGGAATAGAGAATTCAACTTTGTGATTCACTATTAAAACCCCTCTACTGGCTAGCCTATCTGCATATCTATTACCTTTCCTTAACATATGTGTAAACTTGATTTCTTCAAACTTTGTAGCAAAGTATTGTATTTCCACAATGATCTCTTGTATGTTCCATGGAGCCTTTGCTTTCCTCAAAATTGCATTTATTACTATTAGTGAATTACCTTCTACCCATACTTTGTTCCATTTCATTTTTCTGCATATTTTTTACCCTTCCAAAATTTCCCAAGCTTCAACTTCATTATTTGTCATAAATCCACTATTAAAATTGTAATGTGACAAAATTTCACCCCTATTATTTCTAATTATTCCTCTCTTGGTCTTGGATTTCCTTTAGATACTCCATCAAAATTCAATTTGACCAACTCTAATTTTGATGATTTCCACTTTATATTCTTTGCCTTCCTTTTTTTTCTCATGTATCCAACATTATAATTCCATTTTATGACTTGAATCCATCTATTAAGGCTCTCTGCTTCAAGATTATGGATTGGGTGAGTTGATAGGGTTATCATTTATTAAGAATACATTTTACTTATCCAACAGTATGCATTTTTTATTGAATATGTCTCTCTCACACCCACAAGGATCTAAGACCAAAAAAGGATCAAGAACTTTAATAATAACATTGCAAAAGAACTTAAATTATCTTCTATTAATAACATTTTTTAATTATCCAATGATGAGTAACATGTATTTCTTATTGAAGATGTTACATACATAAAGAATAACTCAGATTTAAACCTGTGATCACAACTACATTAGTAATCAATCTAAGGTAATGTTACATTTTTAAATTTTAGACACCTAAAACACATCATGTCGAGGACGACTACTCATATGGACATGTTAAAATACCATATGGAGGATCTTGGACAGACTCCAAGATAGAGCAGTGGTTCTAACCACTCAATTTGGGTTCCTTGGCTTAATCAGTCTGAACCGCAGCATAGACCTACGGTCTATAGTTTGAACCATGGCTAAGACCTATGGTTTACAGTCTAGACCGCAACTATAACCTGCGGTCTTAACTGAAGTAGATTTGGCCTTCATCTGAGCCAAATCGGTTTGAACGGATATTTGATCTAGAAGATGGTGGTTAGAGAATGGAAGCTTCCAATCCAACTGTCTTAACCACCCTTTCTTGATCTTGGCTTCTCCATGAAGCCATCCCTAGCCCTAGGTAATCCTATAAGTACCCCTTTGAATTAGTTCAATGATATAGAGCATTTTGATAGTGAAGCGTTGTCAAAATATTGTAGGAGAGAGAGCATTAGAGATTTGAGCAGCGAAGCCCTGTCGAATTGTACACTCAACCGAGTATACTGAGAGAGAGCTCCTGCACTTATTCCCTACCTACTTGCCAAGATTCATGATGAGTTGCATTATGGATGCCCAAGGATCCTAGGAGAGCCAAGAAGTGTAAATTTGGGCAAACGAAGGCCCCTCACATCGAATCAACTACCAAATCAATCTGAGGACATCGAATGTGACCATTGAACATCAATTTGGACAAGGAGGTCAAGCCCACTGCCCTTGAAATTGAGGGAAAACCTATCATATTGCTAACCGTGGCTTTCAGCTATGATTTACAGTGCAGACCATGCATCAGTGCTACGGTTTGCCACAGAGGTATTGCCACCTTACTATTTCTATTTCTGTCTGGCTAGATATTTTAGATTAGTCATTTCTATGGTTCAGTTTTAGTTTAGAAGATTTTTGACTGGTAGAATTAGGTTTAGAATAGTTTCATTGCATTTGCATTAAGTAGGCTTTAATGGATTCTTTATGTGCTTTTATGTTGTATTTCACGTAATTGGTCCATTCATTGTTTAGGTGCTATCTTTCTTTATGCAATTCCATAAATCTTGATACAATTAACATAGTTTAGAAATCCTTTTCATGCTTTCTTGATTATACATTCTTAATGGTATCTTTATGCATTTTTCCCAAAAGGGCCTCATCATGAGAGGTTGCCTATTTTTTTATGTCTTTATGTTGTTTCTTGATCGCAGGGAACATATTCGAAGGAGATTCAACCATCAAGTTCCTTCCTCAACGTGAATAAGAGGGTAAATCCACCCTAGAGCAGTTTGTGACTAGTTGAAAAGCAACATTAGTGCATCTACCCTATTGAGGGCTTTGGCATTATATTAATTGTATCATCATTTGAGTGATCCTAATAGGGGCATGATTGTAATTTGGGATTCTTTGCAAATATTAATAAAATAAATGCTTCTTTTGTTGAATCTATGCAATCTTGTCATTATTTTATGCTTGGATGATTGAATACAATATAATACAGTAGATGGGTACACACTTTTTGGTTATATTAGAAGGATATGCCAGGTCTAGACCTGAAATTGGTTATGCATAACCTTTCACTAGATCTGACAAAGAATTCGGTCAAGCAAAAGTTTAGAAAATGCACTCAAAAGTAGCATTAATGTTGAAATATGAGCTACAAAAGTTTTTGGATGTGGAATTTGTGATCTCCATTGACTATCCCGAATGGGTGTCCAATATGGTACCCATGGGAAAACCCGATGGAAGAATCCGTATTTGCACGAAATTTAGAGACCTAAATAAGGCAACACCCAAAGCTTCATTTTCATTGCCCAATATTGATGCTCTCATAGATGCAACTCCAGGTCACGAAACGCTCTCCTTAATAGACAATTTTTCTAGTTATAATCAAGTTCGTATTAAGCCCAAATACCAACATAAAACCGTGTTTATAATGCCATGGGGAACTTTTTGCTACAAATTTATGCCATTTGGCCTCAAAAATGTTGGTGCCACATATCAATGGGCCATGACATACATTTTTCATGACTATATGCACAAAATTCTAGAATATTATATCGATGACTTGTTGGCCAAGTCATTGCTACGATAAGAGCATGCAGAGGACTTAAGGAAGGTCTTCAATTGCCTAATAGAGCACAATGTCAGGTTGAACCCTAAGAAGTGCGTATTTGGCATAACTTTTAGAAAATTACTAGGATTCATCATCTCTAAGAGAGGCATCAAAGTAGACCTAGCGAAGGTCAAGGCCATTTTGGAAATGCGTACTCCCACCAATATTAAATAATTAAGGAGCCTTCAGGGCAAGGTAGCATCGATAAAGCAATTTATCACCCAACTATCAGATAAATGTCAACCCATGAATCGACTGCTACATAAGGGAGTCCCATTCAACTAGGACGAGGACTGCAAGGTAGCCTTCATTGAAATAAAGCAATACCTGGCAATGTCACCAGTGCTAGCTCCATCAAGGCCAGAGGTGCCTTTTCTACTATATATATCGACAAATGACTTTGCATTGGGAACCATGTTAGCCCAAAAGAACATGCAAGGCAAAGAACATGCCATATATTATATTATTCAAACCTTGGTGAGCTATGATCTTGGGTATGCATATGTGGAAAAATTATTTTTAGCAGTAGTGTTCGCTACAAAGAAATTGCGACACTATATGTTAAGTCATACGACATATGTTATATGCAAAAAAAATCCTTTGCAGTACATTATGAGTAAGACTTATCACAATACGCATACTACAAAGTGGATCATGCTATTGACAAAATTTGATCTAGAATTCATAAGCCAGAAGTCCATTAATAGATAGGTCATAGCGTATCAATTAGCTGAGGCACCACTATCAAACAATAGGCCTCTAAAAATTGAGCTTACAGATGATGCAGTCTTCGTCATATTTGAAGCTCTCAAACCCGAAGAACTAGATAAAAATACTGATGACTCTATTCTTAGACGGTTCAAAGTGTGAACAAGGAGGTGGTGCCAAAATAGTGTTCTTCACGCCGCAAGGAGCTCTAATGTCCTTGTCGTTTAAGTTGGATTTTCCATGCACCAACAACAACGTTGAGTACGAAGCCCTCCTGTTGGGCCTCCACATAGCCATCACCATGAATATAAAGAGATTGAACATCTTTGGCGACTCCTTTATCATAGTAAATCAAATCAAGGGACTTTTTCAGTGTCAATGTCCCATAATGAAAGCTTATAAAGATCTAGTTGACACATATTTGGCTAAATTTGAATGATATGACATTGATGAAATCCCTCGATCGTCAAATATATCCATGGATACCATGGCTTCTTTAGGATATTTAATCCCTCAGAATCTATCTGATGATTTCACTACCATCCATGTCAAGATGCTCTCGCATCCGACAGTAGAGTGTGTAGCCTATGATAATAGAGAATCGGTCAACATGATCAATGTAGAACCAAAAGTTGAATGGTTCTGCAAAGCTGAAGACTTTATTAAGAAGGCACCCTGGGGGTCATTAACCTCTCAGAGTCCTATGGGGAGTGGTACTACCATTCACCATAGGGTTATTTTTGAGTCTGCATTTGCAAATTTAAATATGCAGGGGGAGAAAATCGTCTTAGCAGTTGAAGCTGAGGCTTATTAAAATTGGATGTCACAAATTAAAGGATTCCTAAAGCTTAGCATAATTCTAGAGGGATTGTCGTGTGCTGTGAAGCACACATTTAAATAGAAAGTGGCTAAATATATCTTAATAGGAGACATCTTGTATCAATGAGGCTACAATGGAGTTCTCCTTTGTTGCCTAGATCCCCAAGAGGCATCATGGGCGATGTCGCAAGCTCATGACGGTACGTGCAGTGGCCATTTCAATGACATGGCCATCGTCAAGCGCATACTTTGAATGTGCTACTATTGGCCCACTATGTAGAAGGAGTAGAATGTGTATGTCAAGAAATGCGTTAAATTCCAGCATCATGCTAATCTTATGCACTTGCCATCATAGGCCTTACAGCCCATCCAAGTGGCTTGGCAATTTGCTCAGTGAGGATTAGATCTTATAGGCAAGATATCTCCTCCGTCATTGGGCTGACATACATTCATAATCATGACTACTGAGTATTTTACAAAGTGTGTGGAAGCAATACCATTAATAACGACAACTAGAGCTCGTATAGCAGAGTTTATATTGGAGCATATCATAAGTCATTTTGGGATCCCATCCAAAATAATATCGGATAATGGAACGTCTTTAAATAATAAAACAATGAGAGATTTGACATCTAAATATATAATCAAACACATTTTTGCGACTCCATACTATCCGCAAGCAAACGGGCAAGCTAAATCTTCAAATAATATAGTGATGGCCATCTTGAAAAATACGGTACAAGAAAACCACAAAGACTAGCATATCCAGCTGCCCCTTGTGTTATGGGATTACAAGACTAGTATTCAGACACCCACTGGGGTAATGTTGTTCTCACTAGTATATGGCACTGATGCCATTATGCGCTTGGAATTAGAAATTCCAACGTTGCGCATTGCATTGAAAGAGTTCATTGATGACGACACCACGCGACAAGCTCGATTGGATCAACTGATGCTACTTGATGAACATAGCATGAATGCCTTGGAGCATCTCTGCATTTATCAGGAGTGACTAAAATAAGCTTACAATATCAAAGTCCACTAGAGAGACTTTGAAGTTGGGGATCTTGTCTTGAAAGAAAACCAACATAACTCTAATTTACCGCCAGATATGCAAGACAAATTCATGGCTAATTGGCTAGTACCCTACATCATATATGAAAATATTGGTCTGGGCACCTATCGCCTAACATCGCTAGGAGGTGTTGAAGATCCTAAACCTCTCAACATCATCCATATTAAGGCGTTTTATGCTTGAAGAGCATAGTAAAATGCTTCGAGGGTTTGCTTGTAACCGCTCGGTCATCCTAAAAAGCTCCAAACACTCCCATAAGTAGTTTGGTCAACCAAAAATTCCCAAAGGCGTTTGTAATCCCTTTGGTCAACCTCAAAAAGCTTCGAATATTTGTTTAAAATCGCTCGATCATCCCAAAATGCTCCAAGGGTTCTAGAAACTTCTTGGTCATGTCAATTAAAGGCCCCGAGGGTTTGCTTATAATCGCTCGATCATCCTAAAAATCTCCAAGCTCATCTATGAGTAGTTTGGTCAATCAAAAGGCACCAAGAGTTTATGAAAAATTGCTTGGTCAACCCAAAAGCTCCAAGGATTCTCAAAATAACTTGGTCATCCCAAAACACCCCAAAGGTACCCATAAACCCTTTGGTCAAACCCCAAAAGCTCCGAGGGTTTCTTAAAACTGCTCAATCATCCTAAAAAGCTCCAAGGATTTTGCTAAAAAATTGCTTGGTCAATATAAAGGCTCTAGAGGCATGTACTTGTCGTTTGGTTAGATATGAGGCTCAAAACTCATAAAAATAATAAAATCCAAAAAAATTGGTAAAGCATAAAATCCAAAAACATTTGCATTTTGCATTCAAATTTTGCATTGTCATTTTTGCATTCATACATGCATTCGCTGCATTACTGCATTGAATATAGGTATTCGTCATTCGTTGCATTCCATAGTAGGAGGGATTATGTTTGTCAGTCTCAAACGACACCACGTTTGTTTTTAAATCATGCATCTCTACATTTATCATGATCCATCATTCATGTGAGTAATTGTGTTTTTCAACACAACCTATAATGTTGCTATGGATATATACTAGGTTTTTTCGGTCACTCAACCATACCTAGTGGTCTTATCAAGATTTGGTAGAAAGCTTGCTTTGCTTTTGTAGCTAAGGTTCAGTTAGTATAGCCCTTAGCATATCATAAGCCTATCACTAATCAACAAATTAAATAATCCTAACAAGGACTAGGGTAAAATGAAAGCCGCGAAGCAGGACCGGGTATCCTAAAGCGAAAAGAGTTATTCTTGCTTATCCCTCTATGCGGGCGGTATGGGAAATATCGACAGTTGGCAAAAGTACAGGTCAATTCCCTATTCAGAATCCCTTGCTTACAATAAAATGAGCATATCCCAAAGTGATATCCCACATCAATCCTCAATATTGATACCCTAGATTGATATCATAGATCGACTTCAAAATATTGATATCCATATTGATATCATAAGATCGATATTCTCAATCGATATACTAGAAATAGTTTTCCCAAGTAAATCCCCCAAAGGAAATTTTTTGAAGAAAATTATCAAATATAAATGCCGAAAAGTGAAGATCGAATGAAGATCAAAAAATAGTCTCAAATAAAAGTTCAAGTGAATATCAAATGAAGATCATAAATCAAAAGTTCAAGTGGATATCAAATGAAGATCCAAAATCCAGTTTGAAGGGAGATCAAATGTAGATCCAAAGACAGTTCAAAATGAAGATGGAATCGACTCCCTTGCTTCACTACATATGAGCAAGTATCCTGAAAATTGAAGGATAGAAAGAAATGAGACTGAATCCTTGGAATTATCGGCACTACTGTACCTTACGCATGATGATATGTCTGATACACTTGCATATCTCTTGTGGGCAGACCAATGTTTGAATGTGGAAGAGCTAGCTTCAGGTGTCCTACATTGCCTAGTGGTTTAGTCCAACTAAAATCTAAACTTGGGATTGGATAAGACATTTGTAGTACCCCTATCTTAGTAATGGGCTGAAAGAATCCCGCTTGACATCGAGGAACGCTCGTGTCTTATCTTAAATTAATCATGTGCACACACAGGTATAATGAACAATTAGGGCCTATCCTAGCAAAAGCCTTTTTTTTTCTCAGAAGTCTAGTGTGGTTAGTATGCAACTTTAATAAGTCTATTAGGGTGTTTGAGTCTCATGGAAAACCTCAAAAATTTCTCTCATAGCAACAAAATATCAAATATCTCAAACCATATAAATCATCAAGTTGCAAAGTATCGAGTCCATGATACATCATCATATAAAGCATAATCAAAATATAGGATAGATACCGGATGGATATTATAAATAATATTTAGACGGCCACTGACTATATCGTGCATATTTTTTAAATGTTGCAAAATAAAATAGAATGACACATTATATCATTCGCATCAAACAACTGCATTCATTATTGGTGATTAATTGATTAAATTCTTATCTTAAGGATTTTCAATTGCATTCACATTCTGTGGTGTCATACATTAGATTGATAAACATATTTGCATTCATTCCTTATGTTTGAAGTGATTAAAGCATACATGTTTATTTACATTATATCACCATCATGTAAATAAATCATTACATACATTAATGCATACAATAAAGCAATATCAAATATGCGTTAAGAGAAAATATTGCATCCATATGCATCCATCATACATCGCACATCTAAGAATCTAGATCACTACATTTAATCATCATCATAAATTAAATAGCTATCTAGTGGATGTCATCCATCCATCACATCATATAACATCAAATTAACATAAGCATTGCATCTATGTGCATAACATAAACAAAAAAATAAATATATACACGCAAGTACACATAATGAGCCATAAATAATCAAATCATATATATATATATATCTGTGTCTCAAAGTGCATCAAAAGAGCACAAAATTCCCGTAGGCTTCAATCGTGTAGGTCCCAAACCTTACACCAAAAATGGTACTTATGCAAAAATGTAGCTATGATCAGATAGATCCCTAGCTCTGGCATGCTCCCCCTAAAATGGAGCTCTCACCACCTCCCTCAACCCTATGACCTAGAGCTTGCTCTGCAGTTGTCTCTGGTGCCTGCTCTGCACCCTGCTAAGGCCCTTGTGTGTCACCTAACCCGAAGAGGCCTATTACATAGGACACCAAAATGTCTAGGTGGCTAGACCTATGACTCGAGGTTGCACCTGTCTCCTTGTGGCTCCTGTGAAAGTTGTCACCATGTGTACTAAATGACCTGTGCATCCTCTCTATCCTGTGAGTCCTCCAGCTAGAGCCAACCGTGATTTACCTTGTAGTCCTAAATATGGTCCTCTGAGACCTAGTAGCATGTCTATCCTCAGGTACCTCTAAGCCCCTCAGTCTAATATAGCCCTCCAACTGGGAGATGCAAGCTTCCCTCACATCGCATAGGTCATTTCCCTCCTCTATGAGGGAAGTGAGTCGTCTGACCCTTAGCATAGGATCATCACCTCTTGGCAATGTAACTGATAGAGTAGCTAGAGGTCTCATGACTTCCTAATAGGATGTAGTAGACCCCATCTATGCCCTAAGTAGATCCCTCTCTACTGCTGCCTCACCCTGTTGTGCCTATGCCAAGTCACGTGCGCTGGTGAGATCTCTGACCTAGGCCTCTACTATCATAGCCCGTGCTGTTAGGCTAGTAATTTTTTGCTCTTCCTAAATCAGTTTGTAATATCTGTCAGTCAGCTATGCCCTCAGAGTGGCAATATTGGTGTCTCGCTCCATCTGCTGTGTAACATATCAATCGAGCTGACTTTGCAAGTCAGCAACCTAGGCCAGGAGCATCCCCTCTACGCTGTCAGGAGAGACCTCACCCTCCTCTGGAGCCTCATCATCTGGGTCAACCTCAGGAGCCTCCTCGATGGTGGTCTCTATGCCACATCCGCCCTCTATCCGCTGGTGCATCCTATGCCCATCAGGATCCACCTCTACCTCTACCTGGCTCAAAACTCTGCCAAAAGGCCCCAATCCATGCCACCGAAGCATGGAACACCATTCGTCATATGTTGGGGTGGTAGTAGCCCTGTCAACCCTAGACTCCCAGAAGTCATCTAGCTCATCCCCTAGAGTCAGAGACCGAATCAATGGTAGATACCGCTATAAATCCAAGCATTGGTACACAAATGGGATCTCTGGGATGTCCTGCATTATGTCAAACTGATACATGATGCAAGAGTAGAACTGATACTCTCTAATATCAGCCTTCTGGCTGAGTAGCCACTTGTCCCGGTGAGCCTGTTGAAGCCACTCGCTCGCCTCAGCCCATGCTGGGCAATCCATGTACGGTTGCCACTAAATATTGTTTGGGCCGAGTGTTTTGAATTGTGTAATATAATGTTGGATGTCACCAGCATGGTTTCTACTCCTGAACCTCTCCTCATAAGGCTAGCAGGTAGTATAGCACTAGTGGTCATCATCGATCTCCGAGATGTGTAGTGGTAGCTCTCTAGGATCTCTATATTGATGTGCTGCTTGCCCCAAATATGAAGTAGCAAGCTGTAGCTAATGTCCCAGTGGCTTCGATTAATAATTTGATACAACTCTCTGTATAATTGGCATAGTAGGGTGCTCCCCCAGGCCAGTCATAGCGGTTGATCCGTTGAGATCTGAACTACTCTCCGGATAGTGGCCAGGAGGTTCTAGGGAATCCTCGTGCTCGAAGAGTTTGGAAGAACAACTTGCACCACCAGGTGCATAAATACTACCTCCAAAATAGAGAATATGTTTTTCCCTTGCTAGTAACTAATGTGGACTCCTCCATGATCGATACTGCGTTGAGCCTCCTGGCTTCGATTGTTGAAGATTGCATAAAAATGGACCCCTTAGCCCTAAAAGTAGAAGAAATGATGGCCTCGCCATAAATGGGGGTCCTAAAGATCCTATAGATGTCCTCCAAGGTCACATTCATTTCACCTGTAGGCAGGTGAAATGTGTTGGTCCATGCATTCCAGCATTGGTCCAACGCAGTCAAGTAAGCTTGATCCACCCTAATCATGGGTAGATCTAGGACGTAGCCTAAGTCAACATCTCTGAACCATCTCTACTCCCTAGGAGTGAGATTTCCTTGAATAGTATTAAAGATGTCGGGCTCACGAGCTCTAGAGGTTAACCTCTAAAACAAAAGCATAATATAAGAAAAAAGCTAACTAAAAACAAGCAAAACATTTAAAAAATGACCTAAAAAGCGACAAAAATATCTAAAAAACTAATAAAAATACAAAAATATGTCATAAGACAATCATAAAAATAAGAAATGTCACTTAGACAAGTCAAAAATGCATTAATTAACATTAACTGCCTATAAAACCTTGGAAAAATTAAAAATTTGATAAAATTTTCCTTAAGTTTGCGAACCGTGGGTCAACCCTGCGGTCTGCATGCGGTCAAAAATTGATAGTTGGGATTTTAAATGTGGATCACTGCTGGCACCTGCGGTCTCCAATTATCATCCGGCTAGGGTTATTTCCCCTGCCGAAAAAAATAAAAATAAAAAAAATAATACCTACACTAGCCTAATCTAACATGAGGTTTGTTACCAACAATTTAATTAGGTTTAATTAGTCAATTTCTTAATGAGGTTAATTTTATTGGTAATGGATGCGAGGTCTCGGTTTTGAATTACCTTACCCTCGCCTCTGCCTCGGCTAGATGAAGCTTGCCTACGGTCTGCCATCGTGTAGTGTGTAGGCTGTGGGTATAAGAGTTTGGTAGGGTTTTAGGTCAGTTTTCAGTCGTCATTATCAGAGCTCTGAAATTGCCAATCACTATCAAGGAATAATGAAACAAATTTGAAAATAGAGCCTTTTATAAGATTTTCTTATTTCGCGCAAACTACAGGCCCTAGCCACAGTTCCCAAAATTGCAATAGGGAACCACAGACCCTAGCCGCGGTTTGCAACTGGTAGCAAATTTAGTCAAAACCCACTGTGGGAAGGTCAAAAAGGTAAATTAATGACTCCCATTGGATCAAATTTTCAAAAAGAGCAATCAATTTTGTAAATTTGGTGATGTCCAAAGCATGAGGATCAATTTAAAAAAGCAAAATGAACAAAAAAAATTTAAATAATTCAAAAGCCAAATGTGCCTCGTATTCAGTAATTTACCCTATACACTTGGCGGTTGCAACGACTTGCACTCCATGCAATCCGGCAAGATGAGTAAATTACCATAAGGACATTTGGGGCAGAATTTGTCATCGTTGATCTGATATGTTTCTTTTCAATCCCTAAGAAGGCCTTTGCAGCTGGACCTCTCCATTTCATGTCATGTCTCCTATGACATCTTTCAGCAAATCATCGATAACTTGATTCAACACAAATCTAATTGGAGTTGTCTCATTTCAATTCCCTAAGACAACTATTATAGCTCAACTTCTCCATGGGATAGGAATGTGCAATCACTATTAATAGTTGGAATCAGAAGTTGAACTAGGCCTAGCCAAGGCATTAATATGCTCAAATATAAATTTGTTCAGATCATCCATGGTGGTCAAGCGACATCGTCGCTTTAATCATTGTCATTACCCTTATCGACTCGTCGCTTGAGGGGGTAGTCATAATATCAAATCATAATCAAAATCAATAGAATACCCAGATATCGTAGATCTCTTGATCTTGTCAAAATTGCATTTGTCCTTGTGAATCATTGTCAACAGCTATCATACCTTACCCCTTTGCTTGGGGTAAATAGCAAATATGATAATTTATTTTTATCTCTTTTCCTTTTGGTTATATAGGCCTAACTCCTATTGTAGCATCAAATGCTATCCGAATGCCTGATGGTGAGTGCAAGCTTTTCAAATATAAGCCTTTCACCTAGTTGGAAGCAATGATTCCAGGATGCGCATCCTTTTGCAGGACCTAAGGCATCTAATGTTGATCTGACTAATGATCATCATAGAACCTTCGACATCATTTTAGGAGGTATATTTTTGCTCAACATTGTTCAATATCACAACGTATCTCAAAAGGGGTATTTGTAGACACCTAAAAAACGTCATGTCGAGGGTGACTACTCATATGGATATGTTACAAGACCATATGGAGGATCTTGGATAGACTCCAAGATAGAGCAGTGGTTCTAACCACTCAATTTGGGCTCCTTGGCTTAATCAGTCTGAACTGCAGCCCAGACTTGCGGTCTATAGTCTAAACCGTAGCTGAGACCTACGGTTTATAGTCTAGACTACAGTTGTAACATGTGGTCTTAACTGAATTTCACTTGGCCTTCATCCGAGCCAAATCAGTTTGAACGACCATTTGATCTAGAAGACGGTGGTTAGAGGACGAAAGCTTCCAATCCAACTATCCTAACCACACTTTCTTGATCTTGGCTTCTCCATGAAGCCACCCCTACCCCTGGGTAATCCTATAAGTACCCCTTCAAAGTAGGGCAATGATATAGAGCATTTTGATAGTGAAGCGCTATCAAAATATTGTAGGAGAGAAAGCATTGGAGATTTGAGCAGCGAAGCCCTATCGAATTGTACACTCAACCGAGTATACTTATAGAGATCTATTGAACTTATCCCCTACCTACTTGCCAAGATTCATGATGAATTGAATTATGGATGCCCTAGGAGCCTAGGAGAGCCAAGAAGCACAAATTCGGGTAAACAAAGTCCCCTCACAGCGAATCAACCAATAAATCAGTCTGAGGACACCGAATGCGACCATTGAACATCAATTTAGACAAGGAGGTCAAGCCCACTGCCTTTTAAATTGAGGGTAAACCTATCATATTGCTAACCGCGGCTTTCAGCCATGGTTTATAGTGTAGACCATGCATCAGTGCTTTTGTTTGCCACAGAGGTATCGCCACCTTACTGTTTTTATTTCTATCTGGCTAGATAGTTTAGATTAGCCATTTCTATGGTTCAGTTGTATTTTAGAAGATTTATGACTGGTAGAATTAGGTTTAGAATAGTTTCATTGCATTTGCATTAAGTGGGCTTTAATGAATTATTTATGTGCTTTTATGCTCTATTTCATGTAATTGGTCCATTCATTGTTTAGCTGCTATCTTTATTTATGAAATTCCATAAATCTTGATCCAATTAACATAGTTTAGAAATGCTTTTCACGCTTTCTTGATTATACATTCTTAATGGTATCTTTATGCATTTTTCTCAAAAGGGCCTCATTATGAGAGGTTGTCTATCATTTTGATGTCTTTATGTTGTTTCTTGATCACATGGAACATATTCAAAGGAGATTCAACCATCAAGTTCCTTCCTCAATGCGAAGAAGAGGGTAACTCCACCCTAGAGAAGTTTGTGACTAGTCGAAAAGCAACCTTAGTGTGCCTACCCTGTTGAGGGCTTTGGAATTGTATTAATTGTATCATAATTTGAGTGACCCTAAGAGGGGTATGATTGTAATTGGGGATTCTTTGCAAATATTAATACAATAAATGCTTATTTTGTTGAATCTATGTAATCTTGTCATTATTTTATGCTTGGATGATTGAATACTATATAATACAGTAGATGGGTGCACACTTTTTGGTTAGATCATAAATATAATTATTATTCTTAGAAAATTGGAGGATTTTTCTTAACAAATATGTCTATGCAAATAAACCTATGAGATAACATGCTTAGAACCATCTATAGATGATCCACCTCTTTTCATCGAAGATACCAATGAGTTGTGGGTAAAAATTATGTAAAAACTTATGCCTATGTATATGATGTATACAATCTATCATTGCTCCTAAACTAACAACATAATATTAATATGGATCTAAATGACGCATAGTTTCATATGAGATTATTAATACATATTTGTATTAGGACTTTTAAGTTTTATTTTTCTCCTTTAAAAGTTATGCAAGAAATATCATATGAGCTGAAGTCACAATTATAGTTTTCACAATTTTTATTGTCAAGTTGTATGCTTAGAATATTATTTAAAAAGATATTTCAAAATGAATAGTAGAAGAAAACATAAAGCATGGCCTATTTTTATTTTCATTTTATAGACATGGTGCATAGTTAAATATTATAAAATATTAATAAAGTAATAGTAATTTTATATAGTGATGTGTATTGGAATTTGCAATATTTAAAAAAATCAAAGCATACATTCATCATAATCATACATAGAAATAGTAATAAAATATAATAGAAAGAGTATATAGATAAAATAAAGAGAAAAAGATAAACAAAATAAGAAGGGGTGGATTTTTATAGGCACCCCACAATTTCACATATCATAAACTAATGCAATGGATCAATCATTAGGGGTTATTTATAGTGATACCTAATCCCCAAATAAATGCCAACCTGAAGTCAACATTGTAGACAATAAAATGCACCATGAAATAAAAGTAAACAAATATATTGTATATTGCTAATAAACACTTTTGAATATAGTTTGAACTTTGGAGGGTATTTTTACAAATGTTACAGTTCAAGGACAAAGGGGAATGAACCCTTTTCCATCAAATTTTCTAGGTTCAATATCTCTTTTCATGCCACAATCAAGTTGTGGGTGGGTTTCTTGAGCCTCTCGAACCACCCTAGCACTCTATCAGTTGCATAACACCTGCACACATGCTCATAATATTGAGTCAGTAATATCTGATGGGCCTTCCTTGGATGAGGCCCTAGCCAAAATAAATAAAACAAAGCTTTACAAAACTCATGAAAAAGGTTACAAAACTTCAACAAAAGTTCACAAAACCTGAAAAGGTAATGTTTTGTACCTTCCTTACCTACCTATTGTTTGGAATGCTCTATTTGTTCTTCTATGAGTAACCACTAGCAACGGTTTATTTTGGATGACCACAAACGACAACTGAGATTGTGTTACCACCATTGGTGGCTGGTTTGGTATGACATATGGGATCAATTGCTTGTGCTAGAGGGTTCTGGTGGTGACTGGTTTTCACTGGTGCAAATATATGGTGATAAAATATTGGTTGGTTCGGGTGCAGTTGTAGGCCAAAGCTAATTTGGCTCCTTCATATGGACTCCATGGCTATAACAACTAGGTTTCTCAAGGTGGATGGCAAAGGCAGTTGGGATATTCAAGGGTATCAAGGTAATTTGATACAATTTTGGTAGCATAACAATAGCTTCACTTCTCTCTTTTGCGAAAATGAGGGGAATGGAGGGATATTTGTAGAAATTTGGTGAGGGAAGAGGGAGGTGACAAGGAAATGATATGACAATGATGTGGAGCTTATTTTGAGCCAAGTGAAGAGTGGAAAATCCAAGGAAAATCGAGGGAGGACACATGGAGGAATGTGCACGATCCCCATTTAATAGCCTTGGGTGGGATGATTTCTCACCCACCCAAGTGCCATAAATTGGCCTAAGGGTGATGATGAGATGTGCATGGGGATAAGTGTGCCTTGGGGGATGTATATGGAATTTAAAATTGCCAAAAAGGTGACATGGAGGCTGAGAAGGACCAAACCATTAAATATGCCAATTTAATTCCTTTTGACTTGGGGCTTTTCATTGTATTTTTAAATCATCCAAATTTGGAGGGAAAGTGGATGGGGAGACAAGGTGGATTAAATGAGGGATTTAGGTGGGGATTATGGGTAAGCCTAGGGATTTGCTAAGGATTTTTAAATTAGTGTGCATATCTCCTAGGGATTTGGATTGGGGCTTAATATGGGATTAGGAATTGATTAGGGGTTGGATTAGGGGGATTAGATGAATAAGGTGGATTATGAGAAATTTGAGGGGAGAGGGAGGAATAAATGAGAGGTATTAGGTGGAAATTATGAGATTAGAGAGTCTAAGAGAGAATTAGAAGAATTAAATAGAGTAGGGGAAAATTAGAGAAAGAGATTAGGGAGAATTTAGAAGAATTTAAGAAATTAGGGGAAAAAGAGAAATTAGAGGAAAATATGAGACTTAGGGAGACCTTAGAAGAATTTAATAAATTAGGGGGAAATGAGAGGAATTTGATAAGATTGGAGAAATTAGAAGGAAAATGAGAGAATTTGGAGAAATTGAGATGAATTAGATAGAAAATTGGAATTTTGAGAGGATTAGAGTGAATTTAAGCAATCGGTGATGGTTTTGTGGCAATTTGGATATTTTGGTAAATTTGTAGAAGAGAGCAAATGACTAATATTTGTTGTCTATAGATGCCCCTTTTTGTATCGCGTTGTGTGAAACACAATGTGATGCAAAAACAAGAGACACCTAGTCCATTTAGATGAAAGTCTTTTGTTTGTTACCCTAGCAAAAAAGGTGAATGATTTTCAAAAATTTTGGGGGTTTTGTCTACCTACTCAAGAAATGAATGGGTAGAAGAGAGAATGGATGATAACCATGATATGATTGACAAAAAGGTGAATGGTGAAGATATTGATGATGAAAAATGGCTTTTGGCTTGAGGGTGACGTAAGATTACCCCAAATCAAGGGCAATGTAGGATGCCCCAATCATGGAAGCAATAAATATCTATGAACCTTGTCTTTGATAGATTTTTGAGCACATTGAGACATCTATGCTAACAACTACACTACTAAGACATGAGCCATTGAGTCATTATGTTGAAAACTATGCTAATGAGACATGAGCCATTATGCTAAGAACTATGCTAAAATGATATTATGTGAATGATAGTCTTGAACAAGGTTCTAAGATAGACGCCAATTCCAAAAATGGGTGTTTAGGTATTGATCTTGTTTGGGATAAAATTTTGTGGATATTATCTGCCTCCTCAAGCGATGAGTATCGTGGAAGAGGTAACAAATGATAGTGGTGAGTTTATTGACAAAAGGTCAAATAGATTGGGCAATGGTATAGTGGAGATGAAATAATTGGTGGAAATTGGGTATGAATGGAGGGACAAATTATGGGGTTGCATGTTGTGTTGCTACTAGTTTGTTGTTGCCATTTTTTTTGGGATGCAAGTGTCCTTATGGTAATTTACCCATCCTATCGTATTGCATGGATAACCATTCATTGCAATCACTAGGTCTCTAGAGTAGGTGACTAGGTATAAGGTTCACTCAAGGGTTGAGACTAGGTAATTGTAATCTAGGAAAGTAGTAAATTATAAATCTAATCTATGAAAGAATAGTTAAATCTAATCTATGAGCATGAAAGGAAAGTCTATTCTATGCACAAAAAACATGAAATTAAATCTAATCTAAGAACATGAAAGAAAAATTTAATCTAATGCACAAAAAAAGACAAGCTAATATAATGGGTAATAAAAGAAATCTAATCTAAGAACTGAACCAATAAATGAAAAATCTATGCTAAGAGACTATGCTAGAAAAAAATAAGAAACCTATGCTAATAAGCCAATGGTCCTTGTGAGTCAAATAAAGTAAAGAATTGTAGATTAATGAGCCAAGAAAATATGAAATATATACTAAGAGACTGAGCCATGAGAATGAAAATCTATGCTAAAAGACTATGCTAGGAAAATAAAAAATTATGTTGAGAAACTGGAATTGAGGGAATTGAACTGTATATGTGATTGTGATTGTGTGTGGGATTGTGCTTGTGCCTATGATGGTTATTATGACTATGATTGTATGGCTATGAGTGCGATTGTGCCTATATGATTATTCTTGTGTGATTGTGCCTATGACTAACATAGAGACTGAGACTATGATTAAGACTATGACGTGTGATTGTGCTTATGTGTCTATATGGCTATGCCTATGTGTCTATGATTGAGACTGAGCCTATGACTGAGACTATGATGTGTGATTGTGCCTATGTGCCTATGTGTCAATGTGCTTATGCCTATATATGAGATTATAATTGTGCCTATGCGATTGTGCTTCTAATATTATGCCTATGTGCTTGTGCTTGTGCTTGTGTGACTATGACTCATATGTGTCTATGCGATTATGATTGAGCTTGAGCATAATATTGAGCCTATGACTAGGACTATAAGTGTACCTATGACTATACCTATGACTAAGGCTATGACTTTACCTATGACGTTGTGCCTATGTGACTATGACTATGACTATGTGCTTAGGACTATGTGACTATGATTGAGCCTATGGGGAAGATGTGATACGTTGAACATCTCCAAACTTAATTAATTAATTGATTGAGCATTTTGATTGATTGATTGATTGAGTTGTGCATGCAAGGCAAATGATGCAACCTTTTGAACCTGGCGATTGATTGGATTTGATATGTGAATGTGAGGTAAAGGGCACAAACTTTGACAAAAGGATGCAACCTTTTGAACCAAGCAATTGATTTTGTATTTGGGGACAACAAGAAGGATGATATTTTTGGTTGAGGCTTGAGAGGCCTCCATTTTGTAATTATTTTCAGTTCATTCATCACTTTTTTTGGGAGATGAGGATGAGGTATGTGGATGGATATGTGATGAGTGTATTTATTGATGCGTGATAGAGATATGATGATGAGTGGATGGGAGTCATGATATGATGTGATGTATAGATGGTGTTATGCATGTAGATTTTGATGTTTGAGGGATAGATGTGGTTTATAGATATGGCATATAGATAGCATGGATTTGCTATGTAGATATGATGGATAATGATATGGTACTTATTTACATGATTTGATCACCTTTTTGGATGCGTGGATACGCATATCATAATCAAAATTAATTTAATTAATCAATGACAACATAGTGGTCACAAGGACATAAAATGAGGACATGAGATAAGAGAATTGCAATGGGGATGAGACGTGAGATATGAATAGTGACATGTAATGCTAATGAATGATGATGAATGATGTGTGACATAGGAGACAATTGGAGATATTAGAACATGTGTGGAATAAATAGAGTGGCACAAACATGTGGTGTTACCCCAAATATCTTAGGGTTTTTAGATCCTAGGAGTGTTTTAGGAGACTCAAACACCCTAGTAAGACCAATCAAACTCATCTACTAGCCAATCAATATCTGTGAGAGACTTAGACCATCCTAGGGAAGTCGAGCTACTCATGGACCATGTGTGTGTAGTGAGGTTTAATTTTTATTTTAGCAAGGTAGGATTGACCATTTGTGACTTATGTCATTGTAAGCTAGCTCATATGCAAGTGTATATAGGTCTGTACAAAAGAAGGTCGATAATGTGATAGACATATCACCACGCAGAGGGCATACTCCACTACCAATCAAGCATCTATAGCCTTGGTGGAGATAGCCCCATAATCCTTTGATGTTGCTCCACTACCAACCAGGCGTCTATAGCCCCAGTGGAGACATCTAAAATTCCTAAGGATCCATGATGATGATTGATTGATTTTTTATTTGTGCTTGATTTTTTATTTTTTTTGAGATGGATCCTTAGGTTTGGATTATGCGCATGATAGGATGAGCAAGGGAAACTGTTCACTTTATGGAAAGAGCCACACATGGCTTCATCTTCCCTAGACTCAAAATTTGATTAATTTGTAATATGTGTTTGGACCAAGAAGCGACTTGAGTTAGCCAAGGGAGACCCAAAATATCTTTAGGACATGATGACATTCGATAGAGGTTGAGTGGAACACTAGGTATGGTTGAGTAACTAAAACAACCCCTATATCTGAGCAACCTAAGTTAGTGAGACAATGGAGATAAGTATGGTATGTGATGAGTGAACAACAAAGATAGTATGGGTGTACAAGATAATATAGAAAATGATGGGACACATGACCAAACATGACATGGTGGAGAAGGAAGTGACAAATGAGACACGAGAGACAAGAATGGATACAAAATGTATGATTTTTTGATGTCATTGATTAATTAGACTAATCAAAATTAGGAGATGCATATATGCAAAACCAAAAAGGAGATCCAATGAGCATGCTAGAAACCATATGCAAGATTGCAATGGATGGATGAGGTGGATGAATGCAATGAATGGATGCAAAGTGATGATATTAATCGCATGAAGGGAGTGAAATCCCATAGGAACAAAATTGGATGGAAGGATGGGAGACTCCCTTTAGTGAAAAAGGAATGGTTATGCATAGGATAGCAAGAGTGAATTGATGTTCGATGAAGGAGATTGAGGAATGGTGGGATGAAAATGAAGAATGACAAAGAAAGGGCTATGAGCGATTTGGGTGCCATAGGAAATAGTAAAATTTAGAGGTGAAGGTAGTTGTGATGTGGCTTCAAAGGGTGAAAAAATCCCCCTAGACTAGAAGAGAGCTTTGAAAAAGGATGGACTCACATAGATAAGTGATGACTTGAATATGGGGAAGAGGAGACGCACAAGATGAGACAAAGTGACTATGAGACAAGAAGATGGAGAAGGACAAAGAATGAAAAAGAAGAAAGAAGAAGATGAGAAAGAAGACAAGGAATGAAGAAAGGAAGGAAGAAAGGATGGAAGAAAGGAGAAAAATAAGAAAGCGGGGAAGGCACAATGGTCCATGGTATGTAGCCGCTCAAAGCATGACCATACAACGAGGAGTGATGTGTGAGGAAATAAGACAAGGAAAGGAGAGATGGAATAGACATGAATTGAATATAAGCGGGTTGAAAATTGAATGCGAGCGGGTTGTGCATTGAATGTGGAGAGTGGAGATTTGGATTGTGAGTTGATTATAGATTGAATGTGAGAAAATTGGGGGTGAAGGAAGGTATGAATTACCCCTAGATCAAGGGGGAGATGGAAAAAGAGGACAAAAGAAAGGTATGAATCCCCTAGGCAAAATTTGGTTTGAAGGGTGAATCAGTCTCCCAGGGTAGAGGAGGAGGAAAGAATGGGAAGGGTGAAATTGATGAGTAATGATACAATGATAACAATTGAGGATGGATGTGAGTTATTACGAACACTTGAGAAGGAGATGCAAGATTGTCTCAAACTATGATCAATGTAAGATGCCCCAGTGATGGAGGTGACGAATATCTTTGAACCTTGTCATTGATAATTTTTGCACACATTATGCTAATCTACACTAACAACTAAACTATTGAGTCATGATTCATTGTGCTAATGTGACCGGAGTCACTATGCTAATGTGAGTCACTATGCTAAAACTATGCTATGATTAAGGGAGCTAATTAAGGTGAATGATAGTCTTGGATAAGGTTCTAGGATAGACATAGATTCCAAAAATAGGTGTTTAGGTATTGATCAAGATTCGAGATAACGTTGATTTTAACAGTGTCATCCAACTCAAGTGAGAGGGTGATCTATGATGAGGTGCAAGTGGGGTGGGTGAATTTGATTGGTGGTTATGTGCAACATGTAGGTGGGTGAAAGGGAAAATTGATGTGGATGAGATGGTTAATTGGATGGCCGAGATGAAGATAGGGGAGTAAAAGAGGATTGGACTGAAGAAGATTAGAAGGACAATGTGAGAGGCCTAGGGGGGTGAAAGATGAATTCATTTGAAGGTTATATGCAAGAGGGAAATAGAGGAAAGAGGTGAGTTGATGAAGAGGAAGCGAGTGAAGAAGAAGAAATCCAATGATAGGGGGCTCATATTGATGGGAGGATTAACTCCCTTCGATCAAACAAATTTTGCATTAAGCTCTTGAAGTGTCGACAATCTTCAATGTCATGACCCGTTTGATGATGGAAAATGCAATAATGGTTTTCATTGTACCACTTAGACTTGGGTCTATTAGGATCTATAGGATGGATGATAGGTAGAGAAATTAGTCTTGCATCCTATAGCTTTTGAAAGATCATCGACATTGGTTTTGAGAGAGGGGTCCAAGGATGAGATGGATGAGGAGAATGTGGGGGTCAATTAGGGGGTTAAGAAGGATGAGGAATGAAGAAGGATTGGATTGGCAAGAATTGAAAGGATGGGGTGGATGCTCCTTGGTGACTTAATTTTAGTGCAAGATGTGTAAGTTGGTTGGAAATTTGTTGTAGATCTCTTGGGATGGGAAAGATAGGTGGGAATAGTTGGGCAGGATGATGAGGGTTGAGTTGGGTAGGCTAAGGAAATAAGGAATGGAAAGGTGGATGAATAAGAGAAGGTGTGCAATAATGTGGTTGGGGGTGGCCTGTAGGAAGAGCAGGATTGAAAGGATGAGGTGAGTGGTAAGGTTGTGGGGGTTGAGGCGCATGAAGGGGATGGTGTAAGAGGTAAGGAGATAGGAGGATAGGGGGAAGAGGTGATGCTAGAAGAAGAGGTGGAAGTAATGGGGTTGTAAGAATAGGGGGAGTTGGAAGAATAGGTGGAGATATGATTGATTGAGGCAAGGAGGATGATGGGGTTCTCTGAGGGGCTGGGGTTAGAGTAGGCGGTGACATGGTGTCTTCAGTTGGTTGAGGGGGAATGAGATCAACTCTTTCTAATGAGAGGAGTTCAAGAGGTGGCTCATAGACTACCACACTCGAGGTGGGACTAGGATTAATGGAAGATGCAAAAGTAGAATATGTATGAGGATAGGTTTGCTCTTGATGAAGGGGGTCAACTACACAAGTTGGAATGCGAAGTGGAGGAAAATATGGTCATGGTGAGTCAAGTGGAGGAAAAGGGTCGATACGAAGGGTGCACAAGGCATTAGTGTCAATGGGTGTGATGCGAGGATGCATAGGAGATAAAGGTACGTTAGTACTAGGTGATTTAGGAATGATGGCATGGATGGCACAGTGCATCATACCTAGATCATATCCAATATGTTGCCCCTCAGGTGGGTATGGAAAGTTATGAAGATGCTTGTTAGACAAGTTACCATGGTGGACTTGTGATGCATCCCCTTGATGGATCAAATTAATGGTCAATACATGGGAGATTTGACCAGATTGGTCCATGGAGGATTGGTCTTGAGCTTGGTCTTGGGTATAATTATGAGTCAAGACCATGGGCTAGCAAAAATGAAATGGGATGTGGTAATGATATGCTTTTGGAATGGGAGTGAATGGGTCGATTTTGACAAGTTTTCAAAATAAACATACTATCTAATTAAGCCAACAAACAATCAGGCAAACAAATAGTTTTTGGTTTTGGGACTCTTCTCCCTCTCTCTTTTTGAAAGTCTTTGGATGTTTTTGTAAAGTTTTGAGGTTTTTGAGACAAATTTGGGAAGGTGTAGATCAAAAGTGAAAAATGGTTTTGAGGGTGGTTTTGCTTTTGTTTTGGGTGTTTTTTTTTTTTAATTTATTTTTGTATGTTTAATGTCCCTATTCCTAGGAACTACAAAAGGTAGGGGATAAAGTGAAATCTAAAAGGGTGTATTCATACCCACCCCTCGTTTGAGGTATGAGACATGAATGGTTGATGTGGTTTCCTAGGATGAAGGATTGGCGATGGATATCCTAAGGGGAGATCACACTATCTAAGTCCTACTATAGGCCTGCATAGGCTTTCGATTCACCCTCGATCGTGCTTGGAAAGATAGTTATGGATCCACTAATTACTAAGCCCCATGGTAAAACTGCATCTAACCTCAAGATCACCTTGGGCTAGCCCCAAAGGTAACCAGTCTCTCGAAGATGAAGTTCAAAAAACTATACATACTAACTAAGGTGATACTAAGGGCTTGATCGATGGTTGGGGATGAAATCCAACTCATCGGGAGGTTTTCCTCGCATGATATATTTATGTGCAGAATGATAACGTACAAAAGTGTGTGCAGCTAAAAATTTTATTGTGTTTGATGTTTTTTGAGTTCTTTTTTTTAGTTTTTTTTTATGCTAAGTGCAAGAAAACTAAATACAAGCTAGAGGAGGATAGGCTATCCCTAGAATGATCTTAAACCCCTAAAATACAACTAAATTAGGACACGAGTTGTGGGAGACTTTGAATGCACTTCTAGCGAGGATAAAAATGACCTACCCTAACGATGATGAGCCTATAATCAGGATGTTGATGCAGGGCAAAATGCAAGTAACAGGAAGGATAGAGGCTACTTGTTTTAGGGGTAGAATGTGAGAAGTGCCTAGAGGAGCCACAAGATGGGTCTAAACCATAGGCCCAACCATAGTTGATGATTGTGTAATCACCATTGATGATTGCATAGTCTTCCTGGCCGCTAATGGTGGTTTCCGGATACCATTGGTGGTTTATACTTGTTTCCAAAGATATTCTATGGATAGAATGGTCTAACCTCACCAAAAATGCACTTATCCTTAGGGGGAATACAATGCAACTACCCTACAAAAATAGGGAATCCTATGCTAAGGATGATCCCAAGATGAATGGAACTAGCCTATTGCAACTATCCTAATTGTAACTATTCTAAGGGTGACAAAATATACCTATGATGCAAATTGATTGTTCTAGTGATAGTAGACTGAGTCAAAAATAGAGAATGTGCCAATTTTAGGAAAATAAACCTAAATTGAGCCAATGAACAAAAACAAACTAGTCTATGCTAATATATTGAGCCAATGAGTCAAATACAATAAAAAGAACAACTATACTAATGAGCCATTAAGTTCTATGTGCCAAAATAAGAAAAAACAACTTCTAAACTAATGAGCCAATTGAATACTTGAGTCAAGTGCAAATGAGCAAAATCTACACTAATGAGCTATTTTATGCCTTTTGAGTCAAATGCAAATAAAGAAAATCCTAACCTAATGAGCCAATGAGTCCATTTTGAATTAAAGCAAGAAAATACCTAATCTAATTAGCCATTTTGAATTCAATACAAGTAAAAATAACTACTCTAATGAGTCCTTTGAGTCTTTTGAGCCAAAATAAAGAAAAGTGTCTATCCTAATGTGCCAATGAGTCTTTGAGTCTTGTGCAAATGAGAAAACCTAACCTAATGAGCCATTTTGAGTCTTGAGTCTTGTGCAAGCATGCATGCCTACACTAATGAGCCACTTGGAGCCCAATACAAGTGAAAGACAACTAATATAATGAGCCCATTGAGTCCTTTTGAGTCTTGTGCAAATAAAGAGATCTACCCTAATGTGTCTTCTTATTTTTTGAACTTATACTACTATAAAACTAGAGAGGAAGACTTGTGAGAAGTAGGAAGGTTTACAACTATCCTAGAGAGGAAGGTTTCATCTAAACTAAAAAGAGAAGAATTTCAGTTATGCTAACAACCAGGAGATAATTGAACATTGAAAGCAGAGAAACCATGTCTATCTAGTTTGGAGTACTTACCTATGAACCATGAGCTTTTGGGGTACATTTTATGTTTATCTAAGAGTTGCCAACTATTGACTATGGATTATGGATTTCTAGGACCAGGTGGTTTCTAGTTGTCAGTGGTGGTTGTGCAAGATTGTAAGTTGAATACTAATTCCTCAATGTAGGTGCGCTTCAAGAAAATCAGAGACATATGACCAAAATAAAAGGTAGAGCATCAATGAAGGCAGTTAATGAAGGCACACAACAATATTAAACCCTTAGAACACAAAAAATTATGTAAATAAGATTAAGAACAAGAAATATTTGCTATATTTATGCTCTTATATGAAAATAAACAATGCCTAATGAGTTAAGGGTGATTCCCACCGGGCATGCCATTTTGTAGAAACTAGCCAGTAATATCATAACACTTGCACACATGCTCAGAAGATTGAGTTAGTAATATCTAATGGGCCTTTCTTGGATGAGGCCCTAGATAAAGTAAATATATCAAATATTTACAAAATTCATGAAAAATGTTAAAAAAATTTAATAAAAGTTCATGAAACATGAAAAGGTAATATTTTGTACCTTCCTTACTTGCCTATTATCTGGAATGCTCTATCTATTATTATTTCAGTAACCGCCAATAGCAGTTGATTTTGGGTGACTTCAAGTGATAGTTGAGACTGTGTAATTGCCAATGATGGTTGGGTTGGTATGGTAGATGGGACCAAGTGCTTGTGTTGGAGGGTTCTGGTGGTGGATGGTGTCCTCTGATGCAAATATTTTGATAAAATATTGGTTGGTTCAGGTGTAGTTGTAATTCAAAGCTAATTTGGCTCCTTCATGTGGACTCCATGGCTATAACAGCTAGGTTTCTCAAGGTGTATGGAAAATATAGTTGGGATATCTAAGGGCATCAAGGTAATTTGGTATAATTTTTGTAGCATAAAAATAGCTTCATTTCTCTACCTTAATTAATCAATGACAACATAGTGGTCACAAGTGATAGTCAAGGGTCAATCAAACGCAGCAAAAAACAAACATTAATCGCAACGGAAAACTTAAATTTAATTGCACCCTTCAACAACATTATAACATTACATAATATTGAATATATATATGTAGGAGAAAAGGGAAGAAGTCGGCGAAGGGGAGTTGGAGGGATAAGGGGAAAGGGAGTTGGAGGGATAAGGGGAATGGAGGAGGCGTGGAGGAATAAGGAGGGAATATAGGAGAAGAAATAGGAGGGAGTTAGGGAGAATAGGGTTTTAAAAAATAAACTGCCGACAACACTTGCCGACAAAAGTTTAAGTGTTTTCACACTTAGACCTTAAAGAAAGATTTTTCTAAACCACTTATGGTAAAACCGTATTCACACTTGCAACATTCTCCCCCTTAAAGTTGAGAGAACTGACTACACAGTCTCTCAGCTTTACAAATTGAGCTTTAGTCATTGCCTTGGTGAAGATGTCTGCGACGTTCTCCAAAGTGTGACAATATTGAAGCTCAACAATTTCATGTTCCACCATATCTCTGATGAAGTGGTACTTCATATCAAAATGCTTTGTTCTGCTATGGTGGACAAGATTATATGCCAACTGAATGGCACTGATGTTGTCACAGTAGATTCTAGTCGGACCACTTTGTTGTTCTCCAATCTCTTCTAGTACTTTCCTTAGCCACAAGGCTTGATTACTTGCATAAGTAACGGCTATATACTCTACTTCTATTGAAGATAGCGCTACTACTATCTATTTTTTGGAACTCCAAGTTATTAGTCCTTATCCAAGACTAAAACAATTTCCTGATGTTGACTTCTGTCATCAATATTGCTACCCCAATCACTATCGCTGAAGCCTACAAGCTTGATAGTGTCACATTTATGGTACTGGATTCCAAAATCCAATGTACCTTTCACATATCTCAAAATTCTTTTAGCTGCCTGCAAATGCAGCTTAGATGGGTTAGCCATAAATCTAGAAACAAGAGATACAACATACTGAATATCTGGTCTGGTGTTGGCGAGAAACATCAAACTCCCAACCATACTTTTGAAAGTGGTCACGTCAACTTTTGGTGCTCCATAATATTTGTTTAATTGGATCCCATGTCCAACCTGAGTTGCAACTGGTTTGCAATGCTCCATAGCAAACTTCTTGATCATATCCCGAGCATACTTATGTTGATAGATGAAGATCCCTGTATTGACTGATGAACCTCCATTCCAAGGTAGTAGTGCATTAAGCCAAGATCCTTCATCTCAAACTGTGTCATCATGGAGTCTTTGAACTCCATATTCATTTTTTTATTACTACCCATAAAAATGAGATCATTCACATACAAGCAAACTATGAGGATGTCATTACCTTGCTTTAGGTAGTAGAGTGTGGGTTCATTTTTGCTCCTGGTGAACCCATAATCTTTGAAGTACCCATCAATGCGTGAGTACCAAGCTCTTGGTGCCTGTTTAAGACCATAGAGTGCCTTCTTCAATATGTAAACAAGGTGTTCCTTACCTTGCACTTCAAATCCCTGTGGTTGCTCAACGTACACCTCTTCTGTAAAGTAACCATTGAGAAATGCACTCTTGACATCCATGTGTTGGACTTTCCATCCTTTGTGTGCAGCTAAGGCAAGAACTGTTCTGATAGTCTCCTGTCTGGCTACAGGAGCAAAAGTCTCTTTATAATCTATTCCATATTTTTGAGTAAAACCCTTTGCTACTAATCTTGCCTTGTGTCGTTCAACGCTTCCATCAGAATTAAACTTGGTCTTGAAGATCCATTTATAGCCAACACATTTCTTTCCTTTAGGAAGCTTCACGAGCTCCCAAGTGTCGTTGTTTTTTATAGAGGTTATCTCCTCTTTCATGGCATCTTGCCAAATCTTCTGAGTACATGCCTTCTCATAACTAGAAGGTTCAAGTTGTGCACTAGTTAACAAAGCATAGTTAACTTGATCTCCCCTAGGTTCCTGTTGGGATTCATCATCACCATACAAGTGCATACTTTCTAATCTATGTAAAACAGATTCCATTTCACTAGCTTGACTCCTAGTGTATCTTCTTGAAAATTTTTTATCCAACATCTGAGATGATGGATGATACTATAGAGTTCTCTTACCTTTGGATGGAACATCAATTTCCATTGGTGAGGAACTTACTGATCGCTATGGAGAAGGACTTGGTGAAGAAGTTGAATCAGAAGATGGACTTGGAGGATGTGTGGGAGGAGACTGCTTTCCTTTCTGTGGGAGTTGCGGTTGCACCTGCTGAGCAACTATATCAGTGGCTTCAATATCACTGAATATTTGGGGCTTACCCCACTCTCCCCCTTCATCAAAAATCACATCCCTTGAAATCACTATCTTTCGAGTCGTAGGATTGTAGAGTCTATAACCCTTTGTGTTTTCACAATATCCTACAAAAATGCATGCCTGACTTTTTGGATCAAGTTTCTTTCTCAGATCATAAGGAATATGAGCATATGCCAATGAACCAAATACTCTGAAATACTTCACATTTGGTTTCTTACCATACCAGGCTTGGTAAGGTGTCTTCCCTTTCAAACTTGAAGTAGGACTTCTGTTCAAGATGTGAACACTAGTCCTTGTTGCATCTCCCCAATATGAATTACTCAAATGCTTTGTCTGAAGCATTGATCTTGCCATCTCCACAATGGTGCGATTCTTCCTTTCTAGCTACACCATTTTCTTTGTGGAGTGTAGGCAGTTGTGAACTGCCTCTTGATGCCATGATGTTTACAAAAAATCAAAAACTAATTAGAGGAGTATTCTCCTCCTTTATCTGATCTAAGACATTTTATTGAATACCCACTCTCACTTTCAAATTTTTCTTTAAAATCAACAAAGCATGCAAATGCTTCATCCTTATGCTTCAAAAAGTATATCCAACACATTCTTGTGCAATCATCAATGAAAAGTAGGAAGTAAGAGTGGTTACCTAGACTCTTGGTCTGCATTGGACCACAAATATCTGAATGTACTAACTGGAGTGGATAGCTGGCCCGCCATGCTTGCCCATGAGGAAATTTCGATCTGGCATGCTTGCCCAAGGCACACCCTTCACAAAATTCCTTACTATCTTTAATTTTGGGAAGTCCAGTTACCATTGCTTGTGAAGTTAGCATTTTCAAACTTGCTGAATTCAAATGACCATATCTCAAGTGCCATAGGACACTTGGATTGGTAATAGCAACATTTGCTAACTTATTTCCTCCTGGCTGGCCAAAATTTAAAGGGAATAATCTATTTTTTGACATTGGCACTTGTGTAATGATTCTATTACTATTGTTCTTGTCAAAAATGGTGCATTTACCCTCATCAAAAATCAACTTGTAATTCTTTTCTAGCATTTGACAAACACTTAAAATATTGTGTTGAAGATGAGGTGTGTAATAGATATCACTTACTTGCTTGATGCCTTCTTTCGTTGGAACCTCCATGGCTCCAATGCCTTCAAATGCCAATGACTTGTCATCTCCCAATCGGATGCTAGATTTGTATGAGGAGTCTAAAGTAGAAAAGAGTTCTTCTTTGCCACTCATGTGATTTGAACACCCAGTGTCCAAAATCCATGTATCATTCATATTTTTCTCTGTCTGGCCATAAGAAAGAAAGAGATTTGTGGACTCTTCCTCTTCTCCAAAATTTCCAAACTGACTGCTTTGGTTGCTGCTGCTTCCTTGTGAAGACTTTGACCAACAATCTCGAGCATAATGGCCAGGTTTGCCACAATTGTAGCAAACTTGTTTTGATTTATCTCCTCCTTTTCCTTTGCTAGATTGTTTCCCTCTATATTGTTGTTGTCCTCCTCTATTCTGATTTCCACCTCTATTGGATGATCCTCCTCTATTAGGAGTTCCTCCTCTTTGATTATTCCTACCTCTGCCTCTTTGTTGACCTCTGCCACGGCCTCTACCTCTTCCTTCATGTGTGGCAAAAGCTTTATCATCTCCTCCATAACTGGTGGTAGGAGATTCCTGTAACCTCTCTTCATGTGAGAGAAGTGAACCAGTTAGTGCATCAAAAGACAATGAGGTTAAGTCTTTTGATTCTTCAATAATTATTGCAACTAAATTCCATTTTGGAAGAAGTTTTCTCAACACTTTCTTCACCATAACCTCTGGCTTAATATCTTCCCCTAGTGTGACCATTTTATCAACTACGACTTTCACTCGCACGCAGTAATCTCCCACTTTTTCATTTTCTTGCATCTTGAGATTTTCAAAATCTCGTTTCAATGTTTGCAGCTTTACCTGTTTTACTTGGTCACTACCTCTATAGCTTTCTTTTAGGGCATTCTAGGCATCTTGTGCAATTACATAAGAGGCAACCCTAGGGAAGATACTTTTATCTAGGGTAGCATGTATGTGATAAAGGGCGAAAGCATTGTTTTTCTACGCTTCTTTTCTAGCCTTTTTATCAGCATTAGAGAAAGCTGCCCATTCAACAATAGTTGGTTCAGTATAGCCCTCTTCAACTACATCCCATAAACCTTTTCCTATCAAAAGATTTTTCATTTTAATAGACCAATATTCATAATCTCCTCCATTAAATTCAGGAATCGACAAACTAGTATTGGACGCCATTTCAGAAAACAGACTTTATTTGAAGCAAACAAGTACTATAAAGAAGTATGTTGAGTGGTGTTTTCACCCAATTGTGAAAGCACACTCTCCGGTAGGATCTGAGTCCCAAAATCCTCTGCTTGCAAAGAAATTATAACAGAATAATTTCTCCAAGGTTCTTGTTATGCTGGCTCTTTGTTTACCAATGATGCTTGTTCAATTTAAATGCTGGGAATACCTTAGGGTTGCAAGTGGATGTTAACAAGGGGCACTATGGTTTATTTTAATTTGAATTTACAATGGACTCAAAGTGAATAAATCTAAGAAATGAATCTATTTCGATCTTGAGCTTTGATGGATTTTCAGTTATTTATTTGAATGACGGTAATTAAAATGTAGAAAATAAAATAAGGGATTGAAAATAAAAGAAATGCAAATGAAAAAATGAAACTAAACTACGTCCGTAAGTGCTATCATCTCGATTTGACAAAACCGAAGATAATGAGGTTTTCTGCATGCAACCTAACCTATTGAACCTGCAAATTCGCACAATCCAGATAAGCTAGGTGCGGGTTTCTGGGGTTTTTATCGTAATTTCAGATTTAGACATTCGCATGAAGCAACCAAGAACACTTGCATTAAACTTCACCTAAAAGCCTAGAAATCTGAAAGGGAAAGATAAAACATTAAATCATGCATGCAAAAATGACTCCTTCTTTCTTATCAATGAGATGCCAACTCTCTCGTATTTCTGTATTAAAATGATATATCAATTACAATGACAGAATGTTCCAGGTTTAACAAATCCAGAACAAATGAAGGAAATTGCTCCAAGTGCAGGCCCAGAATGGCTTGCAGCCCTTGTCTCTGCAACTCTGCTAGCAACAATTTCCAACCCCTGTATCAATCTACGCTTCTAATTTTATACTGTCTGGCGCGGCTCTCTGTTTCACCCTGCGTCGCTTCGTTTCACCTCCCAGAATGCATCGTTTCGTATTCCCACCTTTTCGTTGCTTTGAATTCATGCTCGATGCTGAAACGTTCGATATTTTCTGTTTTCTTGTAACGCTTCTGTAACCCCGACACCTGTATGCCACGTGTTTCGCGCTTTCTACACATTCTGTAACGGCCCCATGTAAATCATGACATTATTATGCATGCAGCTTTGCTCCTTTGCCTTCACTGCGAAAACGCGACATGTCGCGATATCGCGACGTTTTTCGGCCAACAACCTTCTTGCCTTCTTGCCCAGCGAAAAGGCGACATGTCGCGAAATCGCGACATTTTTCTTCTCCGTACACCTTGCTACTTCCTGTCGCGAAATCATGACGCTTTTTCGTTCGGAGCTATCCCATTTGTCACGAAATCGTGATGTTTTTCACTTGGTACTTTGGCAACTGTCGTGAAATCGCTACGCTTCTTCGTTCCGTACCGCTTTGTCGGCTTTTCGTCATGAAATCGCTACGCCTTTTATTTCAGGCTGCTCTTGTTGTATTTGGTAGCGAAAATGAGATATGTCATGAAATCGCGACATATTTTCCATCCATACAACTTCGCTGCTTTGGGTCCGCGAAACCGTGACCTGTCGCGATATCACAACGTTTTTTCCCTTTGTCTCATGCCCTTTGCCTTTTCGCGCGGTTTTTTGCCGTCGCGATATCGCGACGTTTTTCCACTTCGTGCCCCTTTGCCTTTTTCTGTCGCGAAATCGCGACGCTTTTAGTGCCTTGCCTTGTTTGACTGGTTTGACCCATGATTTTGTGACATGTCACGATTTCGCGACAATTTTCCATTCTGCCTTTCTCTCTCCTCTTTGGCCGCGACGGAGCAACATGTCGCGATTTCGCGACACTTTTTCATTTTCGGCCGTGACGGCGCAACATGTCACGATTTCGCGACACTTTTTCATTTTCGGCCGCGATGGCGCGACATGTCGCGATATCGCGACACTTTTCTATCCTTGTGCAATTTTGCCCCTTTTTCTTGATTTTTAGCATTTGGGTCACTGAGATTCCCTTTGAAAGCATGCAAAAAAGGTGGGTCCCCAATTTTGGGGTGTGTTGTGGATCAGCCACAACAAATGGCGACTTCTATTGTCAAATGCTCTTGAGCATTTTAGTGAGAACCCAACCTCGAAACATATACAAACTCGAAAACATGTGTTAGCACATAAGCAATATAAACAAATGCCCAAAGATCAGAAGTACATGAATCATCAGAATCATCAAGTATTAGCTCGATGTGTGCAATGAATTTCATTCCCTATCGTTTGAAATTGATCAACATTCCATTGTCAGTTTTACATGAATGCATATGTGAGATTGTGAATGATTTGTGTAACCTGATAACTATGCTAAGAGATTTTGCTCTTGTAAAGGCCTAAACTTTCTAGTATCATGCACAAACCTTCAAGATTGCCAAACCCTCTTAGGATCCACTAATTAATTGCTTTATTATATCCCAAAGTTGGTTATGAGTCCCTACTATCTTGAACCCATGTGCAAGTGAATGTGAAATCAGAACTTTGGGGAATCAGACTCCCAACCTAACCGAGATGGGAGTTTAACCCTATCCTTACTATTCTGATTTAGAGTTCATTACCTCACTTTGAGCAAAATAATTTAACCAATTATGGAAGAAATGGTCATGCTAGTCTAACCCTTTGGACAATCAGTGGTCTTGTTTTTTAGACAAGACATGTTGCCATGCATGGGCATACTTAACCCCATAATCCAAGACTTATCTTCATTTCTTTGGACCTTGGGGATGACTACCCATCCTTGCTAGAGGACAAGTAGTACGATCCTTCCAATCCAATATAAATATGAGATGGGAAAAATTAATTTTTTACTTCTTGGACCTTGGGGATGACTACCCATCCTTGCTAGGGACATGTAGTACGATCCTTCCAATCCAAGCTTTGGATAAAAATGGAAAATATTAATTTATTGCTTAGACCTTGGGGATGACTACCCATCCTTTGCAGAGGACAAGTAGTACGATCCTTCCAATCCAAGATTTATCATGAAATGAGACATAAGAGCTTTGGGGAATCGGATTCTCAACCTAAGCGAGATGAGAATTTATGCCCTATCCTTACTACTCCATGTAGGTCAAATCAAAGCTTTGGGGAGTTGGATCCTCAACCTAAGTTCGATGAGGATTTAACCCTATCCTTACTACTTGATTTTAGGCTTTAAGCTTTATGGAAGTGGTCAAAACCACTGTTTTAAGGATCATGTTGCATAATAGGATAGACATGAAAAACCTCTTTCGCCCAACCTTTTCTTCCAAGCAAGGTTTTGATCATTTTGCTCAAGATCCTTTTTAATGTGTATAAGATGTGCTTGGTTCTAGACATCTCAAGACTCAGTTTCCAACCTTAGGATTTTTTTATATTTATGTTATAACACAACCCTAAGAGGATTTGACACACTTTAATGATTTGTACCTGAGATGCATATGCAACTAAGATGGAATGTATATGTAAAGTGAGATGTAACATGAATGCATTATCTTTGAATTGCAGATGAAATTATTTGCCATACAAAACTGACTACTTCATGCATCACAAGTTTCAAACGATATAACTTAAAATGTTTGTGTTACTTGTGGAGCTTTTACAAGACAATTCCAATATTTCATATTCTCCTAGTCTTAAGCATAAGTTGACATCTCAATTTATTATTATTATTATTTTATTTAATAAAATAAACAAAACATGTCAATTGAAATCAAACCCACAACCTAAATCCTAACTAGACTAACAATCCTAAACAATGAAAACAAAATCTGAAAATCTCCACCAAAACCGAAAAGAATAACATCAAACTCTCACAACCTAAGGGCTAAAATAATGCTTTAAAATCTGCCCATTAACCGGTAGCATAAAATCTTTCCCTTCTAAAGTTTTTAGCCTCGAAGGTATTTTTCCCGAGAATTTCTGAAATCTGATAGGGGCCTAACCAAAGACAATCAAACTTTTGATGATTCCCTTTTTCCTCATGTCTTTTGTCCCATAGTAATACCAAATCTGAAATTCTGAAGGACTTAATTTTGGCCCTTCTATCAAACCATCTCTTGATAACTTCCCGGTGTTTATTCATGTGATTCATGGCTTCTTCTCTCTTTTCATCAAGGTGCAGCAAATGACTTAACCTCGGCTTCAACTTGATCATCTCGTCCCCAAGTACTCTTGTATGAAGTGCAAGGTCTGCAACTTCAAATTTGCAGGAAATATCGGGTCTTGCCCATAGACCAAATGATAGGGAGTATTCCCTATGGATTCTTTTACTCTGGTCCTATCTCGCCCAAAGGGCAAACTTTAATTGGCTGTGCCAATCCCGAGGGTTCTTTTCCAAGCAATTTCTTAATGGTGTTCAACAAATTTTTATTTGAAGATTCGGCCAAACCATTTCCTTGAGGGTAATAATTAGATGCAAACTTTAAGCTCACTTTGTTGTCATATGCCCAATCTGCAAATTGTGTAGAAATAAAAGCTTTACCATTGTCACTGACAATAGAATCGGGCATTCCAAATCTTGTTATAATATGGTCCTCAAGGAATTTTATTACAACGTCTGTGGTGGCATGTTTAGTAGGAATCGCTTCTATCCACCTTGTACAGTAGTCTGTAGCTGTCAATATGAATTTATGAGAATCAAAAGAATTTGGGTTAATAACCCCAATGAAATCTAGTCCCCACCGTGCAAATGGTCTCATTTCAACTACAGGTTGTAATGGCATGGCTGCATTTCTTTCTCTATTGGCAGCCACTTGACGGATATGACAAGATCGTACATGGGCATGTGCATCTTTGAAAATGTGGGGCCAGTAGTATCCTCGCTCTCGGGATTTGATGCGCTGTAGCATTTGCCGCACCATGACCAGTTCCATGTTTCCCGTGAAATTCCTGCAACACCCTGGCAGCTTCTTCTTTGTTCAGGCACCTCAGGTAGATCCCTTCATGATTCTTCCTGTAAAGAACACCAGATTTCATCAGATAATTGACAGACTTAAGCCTTAAAGCTCTTCTTTGAGTTGAATTCAGATTAGAAGGACACTTACCATTCAATAGAAATTGCACAATGTCAACATACCAGTCATCCTTAGAGATGTATTCTGCATTTGAATACTGGCATGTTATTTGCGGATTATTTTCAGCGATCGCCTTCACCAGTCCCTGTCCTCGAACTAGTTTCATAGGTTGGATTTCGAGATCAAATTCTTGGATGGTGGAAATCCATTTCCCTCTTTTCTCACCTAGTTCATTCTGTAAAAACATGGTCTTAACAACAGGGTCAGGCACGATGGCAATAACTCTGCTGTGCACAATGTAATGTCTAAATTTTTTTACCGTTTTAAAAAGTGCGTACATCTGCTTATCAAGGATGGAATACCTTAATTGAGCATCTTTTAGAGGGGCACTTAAAAATGCTATGGGGTTTTCTGCACTATCCTCACCTTTTCGGGTTAAGACACTCGCGAAAGAGTGTTCTAATGCGAAAGCATAAATATAGAAAGGTTTGGAATAGTCTGGACTTATGAGGACCGGGGCTCTGGAAATGGCATCTTTGATGTTCTGAAAGGCCACCCTACTTTCCTCGTTCCATCTCACATCTACATCCTTTTTGAGCATTTTGTTCAGAGGCTTGGCTATCTCAGCAAAGCTTGAGATGAACTTCCTCACAAAATTAACCTGCCCAAAGAAAGATCTCAATTCTTTTTTACTACTTGGGAGAGGCAAGTTTTGGATAGCTTGTATCCTTTCTCGGTCGATGGATATGCCCTCTTTTGAAATGATGTGACCAAGCAATTTTCCTTCTATTACTCCGAAAATGCACTTTTTGGGATTTAAGGAAATTCCATGTTCTCTGCATCTTTGAAGCACTTTCTTCAAATCTTTGACATGGTCTTCTCTCTTCTTTGAGAATATTGGAATATCATCCACATACACGATGATACATTTGCCTATAAGCCCTTTGAATGCATAGTCCATGGCGCGTTGAAATGTTGCACCAGCATTTAACAAGTCCAAATGGCATTCTCTTATATGCAAATGTCCCCCACTTGGTGGTGAAGGCTGTTTTCATCCTGTCATTTGGATGTATAAGAATTTGGTTGTATCCAGAATACCCATCAAGAAAAGACATCATTTCAGATCCATTTACCGTTTGTAGAATTTCATCAATTGATGGCAATGGATAATTATCCTTTTGAGAGGCTTTATTAAGATTTCAAAAATCTATGCACAACCTAATCTCTCCACTCTTTTTTCTTACTGGAACGAGGTTAGCAACCCAGGTTGAGTGCCTAACAGGAAATATGATCTTCGCTTCCAATAATATTTTGACCTCCTTTTCTATTAATGGCTCCAATAGCGGGTTAACAACTCGTTGTCTTTGCCTAAAAGGCTTGGAGTCCGGCTTCAGAGGAATGGTATGTGTGATGATGTCTTGGTTGTATGTTTTCAGCTCATTGTAATTCCAAGCAATGCAATCTATGTAATGCTTCAATGCCTCGTATTATGTTGCTCCTTTCTTCATCTCGTACATGCCTTTGCAATGTACACCTCCTTTGGATTGTCTGCACTCCCTAGATTAATTGAATCACATGCATCTTTGGGGAGTGGGACCCTTTTTCCTTTTTTGGTCTTGTATCCCACGTCGAACATTTTCTCCAATGAAACCACGTCTTTAGGTATTTTGTTGGATTGACATGCGGTTTCACTCTCGTTTTCTGTTTCATCTTGCCACCTTTGCTCCTCATCAATCACCTGATTTTCAAAAATACCCGAGTTCGTGACAAATTTGAAGATGTGTCTGTCATTTTCAAAAACCTGGAAATTCTTGACATTATCGGGTATTGATGGACAAGGAACTAATTCAATGGAGAACTTTTTACACCTTTTTATGTCAACCGGATTTAACATGCCCGCGGCGACTGCAAGAGAGTCTGCTATTCGGTTTCCTTTTCTAGAAATAAGGGCTATATTGAATGCGTCGAATTCCTCAATAAGGTCCATAACCCTAGTTCTATAAAGGCTCAGTCTCCTGTCATGGCATGTATACTGTCCTTTGATCTGCTTGACTACTAGCTCAGAATCTCCCAATACCTTCAAGCATTTAACTTGCTTGCTCAATGCTAGACGTAAACCAAAGATCAATGCTTCGTATTCTGCCACATTGTTTGTGCAAGGAAATTGCAATCTATAGGCAGCTAATAATGGTTTACCTCCTGGACCAGTGAGCTCGACTCCAGCTCCTGCTCCCTGTCTAGATTTTGATCCATCAAACCTGAGCAACCATGTGCAATCATTTTCCTCAAAAGAGCCACCATGACATGTTTCCTCTTTAGGCTCTTCAGTAGCTTCCTCAACATCAAGTGCATAAACCCCCAGTTCTGCTCGAAAACTGAACTTCATTCGGCTTGTTAAATTTTGTTATGATTTCTTTAAGCATCGGTTCATTTTCCACTCGATTTGATTTGCAATTCCTTTCCAGGGTAGCCACATATGTGAGCAATCTGTTGAAAAATAGCCATTCAGAGTTTTCATCCAATCCCTCGCAAGTAGCATTCCATATCTACTTGGGATATTAACAACCAGAATGTCGACAACCTGCTGGACCCTGGGTTCAGAATTTAATTGAATTTTGACATCATATAGGGTCCCTACAACATTTACCTCGATCGGTCCAATTGCAGGACCTTGCATTTGGATGAAACAGGTTGCAGACCTAGCATTTGACATATCTCCGAAGGCATGAGGTTGCTCGTGGCACCCGTGTCCACCAAACAGTTATGCAAATTCTTACCCGCAATTCTCAGAGTCAATAAGAATGGCGGGACATCCCGTCTCTCCTTTCGTAAAATCAGATGGGACTCAACTCCTTTTCCCTTCCACATTTGATCAGGTGAGTTCAGAGCCTTTATCAACGCCTCCTTTTGGCCAGGCAATCTAGCCGCGTCCAAGAACGAAAGGCTAGATTTGGACTTCTTCAGATCCTCCACTATGTCATAGTTTGGTTTTTCGGATTTGACTGTCTTCTGCACGTCATTAGACATTTCTCTTCCGAGTGGAGGAGGAGGATTATTATCTGCCTTAGTATCCGGAGGAAGAATAGAGTTGTTTGGAGGTGTTGATGAGGTTTTAGGGGCTTTAGATTTACTTCTCAAATGGTATCCATGATTCCCCTTTCTAAAATCTCGAAAAGCTTGCACCTCCTGTTCCAAAATTTTGTCTTCTTCTTCCTCACTCTCACCTTCTTGACGATACAAAGTTTCCACCACCATAATGTTATCATCTTGATGTTGCGATGGACCCTCATTTGATACCAGTTCCAAATCATCAACTTGGGCCTGAAGACAATGAGTGTATCTAGCAATTTTGGGACAATTCCTCTCATTGTGTTCTTTTGTGTTGTGCAACCTACACCCTCTTTCCCATGCCAAATCTGAAAGATTCAAAAGGGAATTGGATTGACTAGGTCCTGCAGAAGTATCTAGTTGATTAGCAATGGGAGCGGGTACTCCCCCATTGTTTGGCTTTGTGTTCCAATGTCTCCCTCTATTGTTAAAATTTTGATTTGAGTGAGGGGCATGGGATTCATACTTCTGCTTTTGAACCATGTCATTGCTCAGTTTATGAACTATTTTCTTGAGCTCTTCGACCTCTGAATAAATCTCCTTCGGTGGAATCACATTGTTGTTAACCCCCGTTGGATTTGCGTAATTGGTGGGGTCTTGATTCAACATTTGGGTCGGGTTTTGAGGAATTTGATTCCCGTATGGATTGACACTTTGAATCGGAGTTGGATTTGGGAAAGGAACTATAGCCCGAGAATTAACTTGGCTGGTTCCTTGCATAGTCGATTGACTATTCTGCAAAAATGCGAGAACAGGTGGAATGGATGTAATTGGTTGGATTGGAATGGGTGCATACGCAGGTGCTGGTGGATACGGTTGCTGATATGGGAAGGCGTTCATGCTTGGCATTTGCGGTGCCATGATCTGATTTGCCAAGGGAGCTTGACCATATGGAGCATACTGTCCCATCATAGGCATCCGGGGAAATCCATAGCCCTGTGGTGTCATTTGTTGCTCGATGGTCATGGCTTCATTATAGGCTAGAGCGAGCGTGGTGACTTGAGGATTTCGTCTTGCAAACATGGCTGTCATGGGGTCCAATGCCCCAAAATATATCTGCAAAGCCACTGCGGGATCGATGGCAAAATGCCGAACTGCTCTATTATAGCACTTTTGGAATTTTTGATTAAATGTTCTGATTGGTTCCCCCTGGCCCCTTTTGCATGTAATGAATTGATTGTAAATGGTTGCGGGATCCAAAGGTGACCTAAATCGATTAACAAAGGCGTTCTCCATTTGCGCCCATGAAGTGATTGAACCAGTTGGTAAGCATATATACCATTCATATGCTATTGGATCTAAGCTCATGGGGAAAAGTCTGCAAGCCACATCTTCATGTTGGACTTGCAACCTAATTAAAACATCCCTATAGGCTTGGATATGTTCTTCTGCTATTCTTAGGCCATCTGGTTTGTATTTAGGCAAAAATATTTCTATGTTCTTGGGGATTTCATGGATATCCCCTGCAATGTTCAAAGGAATATTGTTAGCTCCATACCAAGGAGTTGCTGGAGGTTGAGCCATTTGACTCAAAATCGATGAAGACAACCCTACAAGAGCAGTGGAAATATTATTGACAATAGGAACACTAGTGGCAACCGATATTACTGGTGTAGGTCCACTCGATGTTCCTGGAGCAAAAAGGTCTTTTGTGACTGGTAAGCTTACAACTTGCTTGGTTTTATTCTTGGGAGTACCAGTGAGTGTAAGGTCGTGGAATATGGTTTCCCCGGTTGTTTGGGACCTAGTCGCAATACGACGCGGTGGGTCCAGCCTGCCTGATGAAACCCTCGGTTATTTCCTGCAACAGAAACAAAAACAAATGCTGCAGTTTAGCCGTTTGTGAGATTTAAGATACAATTTCAAAATCGAATCAAAAAGATATTACTTATGCATGAAAATCAAAATAAAGTAAACCAATCAGGCCCTCCTTCTAGCGCCAATCTGTTGAGTGGTGTTTTCACCCAATTGTGAAAGCACACTCTCCGGTAGGATCTGAGTCCCAAAATCCTCTGCTTGCAAAGAAATTATAACAGAATAATTTCTCCAAGGTTCTTGTTATGCTGGCTCTTTGTTTACCAATGATGTTGTTCAATTTAAATGCTGGGAATACCTTAGGGTTGCAAGTGGATGTTAACAAGGGGCACTATGGTTTATTTTAATTTGAATTTACAATGGACTCAAAGTGAATAAATCTAAGAAATGAATCTATTTCGATCTTGAGCTTTGATGGATTTTCAGTTATTTATTTGAATGACGGTAATTAAAATGCAGAAAATAAAATAAGGGATTGAAAATAAAAGAAATGCAAATGAAAAATGAAACTAAACTACGTCCAGAGTGCTACCATCTCGATTTGACAAAACCGAAGATAATGAGGTTTTCTGCATGCAACCTAACCTATTGAACCTACAAATTCGCACAATCCAGATAAGCTAGGTGCGGGTTTCGGGGTTTTTACTGTAATTTCAGATTTAGACATTCGCATGAAGCAACCAAGAACACTTGCATTAAACTTCACCTAAAAGCCTAGAAATCTGAAAGGGAAAGATAAAACATTAAATCATGCATGCAAAAATGACTCCTTCTTTCTCATCAATGAGATGCCAACTCTCTGTATTTCCGTATTAAAATGATATATCAATTACAATGACAGAATGTTCCAGGTTTAACAAATCCAGAACAAATGAAGGAAATTGCTCCAAGTGCAGGCCCAGAATGGCTTGCAGCCCTTGTCTCTGCAACTCTGCTAGCAGCAATTTCCAACCCCTGTATCAATCTACGCTTCTGATTTTATACTGTCTGGCGCGGCTCTCTGTTTCACCCTGCGTCGCTTCGTTTCACCTCCCAGAATGCATCGTTTCGTATTCCCGCCTTTTCGTTGCTTTGAATTCATGCTCGATGCTGAAACGTTCGATATTTTCTGTTTTCTTGTAACGCTTCTGTAACCCCGACACCTGTATGCCACGTGTTTCGCGCTTTCTGCACATTCTGTAACGGCCCCATGTAAATCGCGACATTATTATGCATGCAGCTTTGCTCCTTTGCCTTCACCGCGAAAACGCGACATGTCGCGATATCGCGACGTTTTTCGACCAACAGCCTTCTTGCCTTCTTGCCCAGTGAAAACGTGACATGTCGCAAAATCGCGACATGTTTCTTCTCTGTACGCCTTGTCGTCGAAATCGTGACGTTTTTGTTAGACTATCTTTTGTCAGAAATCACGACGCTTTTTCACTTGGTATGCCTTTTGCCGCAACCTGTCGTGAAATCGCTACGCTTTTCACTTCGTACACTTTGCCGGCTTTCCATCGCGAAATCGCTACGCTTTTTATTTCGGGCTGCTCTTGTTGTATTTGGCAGCGAAAACGTGACATGTCGTGAAATCGTGACATATTTTCCATCCGTACAACTTCGCTGCTTTGGGGCCGCGAAACCGCGACCTGTCGCGATATCGCGACGTTTTTCGCTTCGTGCCCTTTGGCCGTTTTCTGTCGTGATATCGCGACGTTTTTCCGCTTCGTGCTCCTTTGCTGCTTTTCGTCGCGATATCGCGACGTTTTTCCACTTCGTGCCCCTTTGCCTTTTTCTGTCGCGATATCGCGACGCTTTTAGTGCCTTGCCCTGTTTGACTGGTTTGACCCATGATTTTGCGACATGTCACGATTTCGCGACAATTTTCCATTCTGCCTTTCTCTCTCCTCTTTCGGCCGCGACGGAGCAACATGTCGCGATTTCGCGACACTTTTTCATTTTCGGCCGCGATGGCGCAACATGTCACGATTTCGCGACACTTTTTCATTTTCGGCCGCGACGGCGCAACATGTCGCGATTTCGCGACACTTTTCTATCCTTGTGCAATTTTGCCCCTTTTTCTTGATTTTTAGCATCTGGGTCACTGAGATTCCCTTTGAAAGCATGCAAAAAAGGTGGGTCCCCAATTTTGGGGTGTGTTGTGGATCAGCCACAACACATTACAAAGAGATTAATGATTCAAATCAAATCTTGCCTTTTTAGTACATTCAGGTTCTTCTTCAGAACTTCTGCTGATGACTATGACCTCAGGTTCTTCAGGATCCACTTCCTCTGGATCTTCTTCTTCTTCTTCGTCTTCTTCTTCTGCTGCTGCTTCTGATTCAGGAGAGCATGGTGAATAGCTCTCACTTGATTCTGCTATCCGTACACCAGGTGTATAACTGGCACTTGCTTGGTCCTCTGGTACAACTTCCACAGTCTTGGACTCTTCAATCCTTTGTCCGAAGATGTTGTCTTCAGAATCTCCCTCGTACCCTGAATCCGGTTTCCTCAGATGATCAATCACCTGATTTTCCAGTTGACAAAAAACTGTATGGAGACTTGTTCGTCGAAACCTTTCATCAAAGGATTCCGGTGTCTCTCGTCTCAGAATCGAGAGAAGTGCATTATAACACCCCATTGACCGGATCATCTATCATTGCACGGGCACATTATTTCTCTTTTTTCAAAAAATGCTCTTCAAACAAGGTTTTTAAAATTTTTATAGTCTTAAAAAAAAATTTAATAAATTTTTATATATTTTTAAATTACCTTTTAAATTTATTTATTAAAAAGATAATTTTAAATAAAATATAATTTAAATTTATTAAATAATTTTAATAACTTAAATAAAAATTTAAAACCTTTTAAAATTAAAAAAAAAAAAAACTTTACCTTCACGCGGGCGATTCGACCCCGCGACCTCCCACTAGCGGCGGGCGAGCTTTGCCGCAACACCAAGCGGGTCAGCTGAGACCAAACAGGGCTTCTGCCCTGTTATCCTTGACGGCGGCAAATTTTTTAAAAATATATATATATTTTATGTGACCAGCGGGATTCGATCCCGTGCCGTATCCCTACTAGCGGACCGCCTTGTCCACTGAGCCATGCCCGTGGATGTGTCTTCAAAAACACGGGGACAGATTTAAAGCACGGGGGGCGTAATTTTTTTTTTTTTTTAAAAAGAGCCTTCGTTTATCCCACATGCGCTGTGTGGGAGCGCAGGCGGGGTTTATCAACCCAAATGTGCACAAAGAATATCGACTGCCTTCGGGCAGTCAAACGCCGTTATTTTGCTAAAACGTTGACGAATCGCAAACTGCCACGTCGCAAACTCGTCGCCACATGGCACACTTTTCGACCACTCGATCACCGCCACGTCACCTTGCCTGCCACGTCAGCCTCTCTGCCTCGATCCGCGTGCTGCTGCGTCAACTGCCACTTGTTGCCTCAAAATCCATGCCGAGCTAAGCCTGTTGTTTGCTACCATGTGTCACCTCGGGATCTGTGCCGCTGCCACGTGTCACCTCGGGATTCATGTCGAGCCTGTGCACGATCTACCTCGGGAGTCGTGCCCGATCCTGCTCGTGATTTGCCTCGAGATTCGAGCCCTGCTGGCGACCTCAATCCGCATGCCTGACACCTGCCTCAGGAACTGTGCCTGATTGGCTCCACCTCGGGAACCGTGCTCGACTGAATGGCTCTAATACCAGTGATAGTCAAGGGTCAATCAAACGCAACAAAAAACAAACATTAATTGCAGCGAAAAACTTAAATTTTATTGCACCCTTCAACAACATTAGAACATTACATAATATTGAATATATATATGTAGGAGAAAAGGGAAGAAGTCGGCGAAGGGGAGTTGGAGGGATAAGGGGAATGGAGGAGGCATGGAGGAATAAGGAGGGAATATAGGAGAAGAAATAGGAGGGAGTTAGGGAGAATAGGGTTTTAAAAATAAACTGCCGACAACACTTGCCGACAAAATTTTAAGTGTTTTCACACTTAGACCTTAAAGAAAGATTTTTCTAAACCACTTATGGTAAAACCCTATTCACACTTGCAACAACAAGGACATAAAATGAGGACATGAGACAAGATAATTGCAATGTGGATGCGACGTGAGACATGAATAGTGATATGTAATGCTAATGAATGATGATGAATGATGTGTGACATAGGAGACAATTGGAGACATTAGAACATGTGTGGAATAAATATAGTGATACAAAGATGTGTTGCCCTGAATCTCGTAGGATTTTGAGATCCTAGGAGTGTTTCAGGAGACTCAGACACCCTAGTAAGACCAATCAAACTCATCTACTAGCCAATAAATATTGGTGAGAGTCTTAGACCATCCTAGGGAAGTCGAGCTACTCATGGACCATGTGTATGTAGTGATATTTATTTTTTATTTTGATCAAGGTAGGATTGACCATTTGTGACTTATGTCATTGTAATCTAGCTCATCTGCAAGTGTATATGGGTCTATACAAAATAAGGTCGATAATGTGATAGATATATCACCATGCAAAGGGTATACTCCATTGACAGTCAAGCATCTATAGCCTTGATGGAGATAGCTCCATAATCCTTCGATGTTGCTCCACTACCATATAGGCGTCTATAGCCTTAGTGGAGACATCTAAATTTCCTAAGGATCCATAATGATGATTGATTGCATTTTTTATTTGTGCTTGATTTTTTATCTTTTTTTTTTAGATGGATCCTTAGGTTCATATTATGCACATGATAGGATGAGCAAGGTAAACCATTCACTATATGGTAAGAGCTACACATGGCTTCATCTTCCCTAGATTCAAAATTTGTTAAATTTATGATGTGTTTGGAACTAGAATCGACTTGAGTTAGCCAAGGGAGACCCAAAATATCTTTAGGACATGATGACATTTGATAGAGGTTGAGTGGAACACTAGGTATGGTTGAGTAACTGAAACAACCCCTATATCTGAGCAATCTAATTCAGTGAGACAATGGAGATAAGTATGGTATGTGATGAGTGAACAACATAGATAGTATGGGTGTACAAGATAATGTAGAAAATTATGGGACACATGACCAAATGACATGGTGGAGAAGGAAGTGACAAATGAGACACGAGAGATAAGAATGGATACAAAATGCATGGATTTTTTATGTCATTGATAAATTATAATAATTTAAATTAGAAGATGCATATATGAAAAAACAAAAAGGAGATCCAATGAGCATGCTAGAAGCTATATGCATGATTACAATGGATGGATGTGGTGGATGCATGGGAAGAATGGATGCAAAGTAATGATATTAATCACATGAAGGGAGTGAACTCCCATAGGAAAAAAATTGGATGGAAGGAGGGACAACTCCCCACAATAGAAAAGGGATGGTTATGCGTAGGATAGCAAGAGTAAAATGATGGTTGATGAAGAAGATTGAGGAATGGTGAGATGAAAATGAAGAATGACAAAGAAAGGGCTATGAGCGATTTGGGTGACATAGGAAATGGTAAAATTTAGAGGTGAAGGTAGTTGTGATGTGGCTTCAAAGGGTGAAAAAATCCCCCTAGACTAGAAGAGAGCTTTGAAAAAGGATGGACTCCTATATATAAGTGATAACTTGAATATGGGGAGAATGAGATACACACAAATGAGACAAAGTGGCTATGAAACAAGACAATAAAGGACAAATAATGAAAAAGAAGAAAGAAGAAGATGAGAAAGAAGACTAGGAATAAATAAAGGAGTAAAAAAAGGAGAAAAATAAGAATGTGGGGAAGGCACAATGGTACATGGTATGTAGCCGCTCAAAGTATGACCATACAACTAGGAGTTATGTGTGAGAAAATAAGACAAGTAAATGAGAGAGATGGAATAAACATGAATTGAAAATAAGCAAGTTGAAAATTGAATGCAAGCAGGTTGTGCATTTGTGGAGTGATTTTTTGTAGTTGTTATGAGATGTGAAAAAATTGGGGGTGAAGGAAGGTATGAAACCCCCTAGATCAAGGGGGAGACAAAAAGAGGACAAAATAAAGGATGAAGCCCCTAGTAAAAATTTGGTTTGAAGGGTGAATGAGTATCCCAAGCTAGAGGAGGAGAAAAGAACAGGAAGGGTGAAATTGATGAGTGATGGGACGATAATATGGTTGATAATGGATGCAAAGTGGATTTATTGAACACTTGAGAAGGTGATGTATGATCGTCTCAAATAATTATTAATGTAGGATATCCCAATGATGTAAGTGATGAAAATATTTGAACCTTGTCATTGATATATTTTTGTGTGCATATTATGCTTATCTACACTAACAACTAAACAATTGAGTCATGAGTCATTGTGCTAATGTGACCAAAGTCACTCTGCTAATGTGACTGGAGTCACTATGCTAAAACTATGCTATGATTAAGAAAACTAATTAAGGTGAATGATAGTCTTTGACAAGGTTCTCAGATAGACATAGATTCTAAAAATAGGTGCTTAGGTATTGATCAAGATTCGAGATAATTTTGATTTTAACAATATCATATAATTTAATTAAAAGTGTGATCGGTGATGAGGTGCAAGTGGGGTGGGTGAGTTTGATTGGTGGTTATGTGCAATATGTATATGGGTGAAAGGGAAAATTTATGTGGATGAGATGGTTAATTGGATGACCAAGAATATGGGGGAGTAAAAGTGGATTGGAATGAAGAAGATTAGAAGGACAATGTGAGAGTCTAGGGGATGTAAGATGAATTAAACTGAAGATTATATGCAAGAGAGAAATAGAGGAAAGAGGTGATTTGATGAAGAGAAAGTGAGTGAAGAAGAAGAAATCCAATGATAGGGGGTCATACTGATGGGAGAATTAACTCCCCTCGATCAAGTATATTTTACATTAAGCACTTAAAGTGTAGACAATATCCAATGTCATGACCCATTTTATGATGGAAAATGCAATAATGGTTTTCATTGTACCACTTAGACTCAAGTCTATTAGGATCTATAGGATGGATGACTGGCAGAGAAATTAGTCTTGCATCCTATAGTATTTGAAAGATCATCGACATTGGTTTTGAAGGAGGGGTGTAAGGATGAGATGGATGAGGAGAATGTGGGGGTTGATTAGGGGTTTAAGAAGGATGAGGAATGAAGAAGGATTGGAATGGTGATAATTGGAAGGATGGGGTGGATTCTCCTTGGTGACTTAATTTTAGTGCAAGATGTGTAACTTGGATGGAAATTTATTGTAGATCTCTCAATATGGGAAATATAGGTGAGAATAGTTGGGTAGGATGATGAGGGTTGAGTTGTGTAGGATAAGGAAATAAGGGATGGAAAGGTGGATGAATAAGAGGTGGGCAATAATGTGGTTGGGGGTGGTTTGTAGGAATATTAGTATTGAAAGGATGATGTGAGTGGTAAGATTGTGGGGGTTGAGGTGAATGCAAGGGATGTTGTAAGAGTCAAGAAGATGGGAGGATAGGGGTAAGAGGTGATGCTGGAAGAAGAGGTGGAAGTAATGGGGTTGTAATAATAAGGGGAGTTGGAAGAAAAAGTAAAGTTGAAAGAATAGGTGGGATACACTTGGTTGATTGAGGCAAGGAGGATGATGGGGTTCTTTGAGGGGCTAGGGTTAGAGTGGGTGCTGACATGGTGTTTTCTATTGGTTGAGAAGGAATAATATCAACTATTTTTATGAGATGAGTTCAAGAGGTGGTTCATAGACTACCACACTTGAAGTGGGACTAGGATTAATGGAAGATGTAAAAGGAGAATATTGTATGAGGATATGTTTGCTCTTAACAAATGGGGTCAGTTATGTGGGCTGAAATATGAAGCGGGGGTAAATATGGTCATGGTGAGTTAGGTGGAGGAAAAGGGCTGGTATGAAGGATACACAAGGCATCAATTTCAATGGGTGTGATGCAAGGATGAGCAGGAGACAAAGGTGCCTCAGTACCAGGTGATTCAAGAATGGTGGTATGGATGGTACAATACATCATACCTATATCATATCTTATATATTGTCCCTCAAGCGGGTCTGGAGTGTGACAAAGAGATTCATTAGACAAGTTACCATGGTGGACTTCTTATGCATCTCCTTAACGGGTCAAAGGAGCGGTCGAGGTATGGGAGGTTTGACCAGAATGGTCCATGGAGGCTTGGGATTGGGTTTGACTACAAGTCAAGACCATGGGCTAGTGGAGACAGAATGGGATGTGGAAATGATAGGATTTTGAAGTGGGAGTGAATGGGTCGGTTTTGGATTTTTTTTTAAAACAAATGCACTATCTAATTAAGCTGAAAAACAAAGCAAACAAACAATTTTTTTTGGTTTTGTGACTTTTTTTCCTTTTTTTCTTGAAAGTCTTTGAATGTTTTTGTGAAGTTTTGAGGGTTTTGAGATATTTTTGGGAAGATGTAGGCAAAAAGTAGAAAATGGTTTTGGGGGGTGGTTTTGCTTTCATTTTGGGTGTTTTGTTATTTTTTTGAAAGAAAAAAAATTTGTGTGTGTTTAATGTCCCTATGCCTAGGAACTACAAAGAGGTAGGTGATGAGGTGGAATCTAAAATGGTGTATTCATACTCACCCCCTTTCAAGGAATGAGACATGAATGGCTAATGTGGCTTCCTAGGATGAAGGGTTTGTGATGGGTATCCTAAGGGGACAAAAAGTACCTCCCAAAAGAGGTCACACTGTCTATGTCTTGCTACCGTCTACCCAGGATTTCGCTTCACACTCATATGGGATTGGAAAAAAACAATAGCTATGATCCACTAATTATTAAGCCTCATGGTTAAAGGGCATATAACCTCAAGATTACCCCGATATATCCCCAAGGGTAACAAATTTTTTGATTATGAAGTCTGAGAAACTATACATACTAACTAAGGCGATGCTAAGGGTTTGATTTATGGTTGGGTATGAAATCCAAATTACCAAGAGGTTTTCCTCGCATGATATAGTAATGTGCAAAAGTGTTTACAACAAAAAGGTTCATTGTGTTTAATTTTTTTGAGTTTTTTTTTTCTAGTTTGTTTTATGCTAAGTGCAATAAAACTAAATGCAAACTAGAGGAGGATAGATTATCCTTAGAATGATCTTAAACCCTTAAAATATGACTAAACTAGGAGGTGAGCTATGGGAGACTCTAAATGAACTTCTAATAGGGATGATAATGACCTACCCTAATGATGATGAGCCCAAACTCAAGATGCTGATGCAGAACATAATGCTAGTGATAGGGAAGATAGAGGCTATTGTCTAGGGATAGAATGCAAGAAAATAGTATCCAAGGGAACCACAAAATGGGTCTAAATTATAGGTCCAACCATAGCTGACGATTGTGTAACTGCCCTGATGGTTGCATAGACATCTTGGCCGCCAGTGGTGGTTTCCAACTTCCAATGGTAGTTGATACTGTGTTCCAAAGATAGTTTATGGATATAATGGTCTAACCTCACAAAAAATGCACTTATCCTTAAGGCGAATACAATGCAACTACCCTACAAAGGTAGGGAATCCTATTCTAGGGATTATGGCAAGCAATATTATCCTAAAGCCAATGGAACTAGCCTATTGCAACTATCCTAATTGTAACTATTCTAAAGGTGACATAATATGCCTATGATGCAAAATGATTGTTCTAATAACAACAAACTAATTCTAAAACATATAATGTACCAATTCTAAGAAAATAAAACTAAATTGAGCTAATGAACAAAAATAAACTTGTCTATGCTAATATATTGAGCCAATGAGTCAAATTCAATAAAACGAACAACTATACTATTGAGACATTAAGTTGTACGTTCTAAAAAAATAAAAACAACTTCTAAACTAATGAGCCAATTGAATACTTGTGTCAAGTGCAATTGAGTAAAATCTACACTAATGAGCCGTTATGTGCTTTTTGAGTCAAAATGCAAATAAAGCAAATCCTAACATAATGAGCTAATGAGTCCATTTTGAATTAAATCAAGCAAACACCTAATCTAATGAGCCATTTTGAATATAATACAAGTAAAAATAACTACTCTAATGAGTCCTTTGAGTATTTTGAGCCAAAATAAAGAAAAGTTTCTATCCTAATGTGCCAATGAGTCTTTGAGTGTCATGCAAATGAGAAAACCTAATATAATGAGTTAGTTGAGTCTTGAGCCTTGTGCAAGCATTCATGCCTACACTAATGAGCCACGTAGATCCAAATACAAGTGAAAGACAACTAACCTAATGAGTCCTTTGAATCCTTTTGAGTCTTGTGCAAATAAAGAAATATACCCTAATGTGCCTTCTTTTTTTTCTTAAATTTACACTACTACAAAACTAAATAGGAAGACCTATGATAAGTAGGATGGTCTAGAGAGGAAGGTTTCATCTAAACTAAAAATAGAAGACTTTCGGTTATGCTAACGACTAGGAGAGAATTGAACTATGAAAGCAAATAAACTGCATCTATCCAGTTTGGAGTACTTACATGTGAACCATGAGCTTCTGAGGTGGATTTTATGTTTATCTGAGAACTATTGACTATGATTATGGATTTCTAGAGGTGGTTGCTAGTTGTCAATGGTGGTTGTGCAAGATTGTAAGTTGAATATTAATTTCTCAATGTAGGTGTGCTTAAAGACAATCAGAGACCTGTGACCAAAACAAAAGGTAGAGAATCAATGAAGGCAGTTAATGAAGGTACAAAACAATAATAAACCCTTAAAACACAACACATTAGGTAAATAATATTAAGAACAAGAAAGATATGCTATCTTTATGCTCTTATATGAAAATAAACAATGCCTAATGAGTTAAGGGTGAGTCCCACCGAGCGTGCCATTTTGTAGAAACTAGCCAATAATATCATAACACTTGCACACATGCTCATAAGGTTGAGTTAGTAATATCTAATGGGCCTTCCTTGGATGAGGCCCTAGATAAAGTAAATATATCAAATCTTTACAAAATTCATGAAAAATGTTTAAAAAATTCAATAAAAGTTCATGAAACTTGAAAAGGTAATGTTTTGTACCTTCCTTACTTGCCTATTATCTGGAATGCTCTATCTATTATTATTTCAGTAACCACCAATAGCAGTTGATTTTGGGTGACTTCAAGTGATAGTTGAGACTGTGTAATTGCCAATGATGGTTGGGTTGGTATGGTATATGGGACCAAGTGCTTGTGTTGGAGGGTTCTGGTGGTGGATGGTGTCCTCTGGTGCAAATATTTTGATAAAATATTGGTTGGTTCAGGTGTAGTTGCAAGTCAAAGCTAATTTGGCTCCTTCATGTGGACTCCATGGCTATAACAACTAGGTTTCTCAAGGTGTATGAAAAATATAGTTGGGATATCCAAGGGCATCAAGGTAATTTGGTGTAATTTTGGTAGCATAGAAATGTACCTGTGATGTTACTTTTTTTTCTAGCGATAGAACCCTGTTCGCCTGGTGCTTTGTGTTGCTCCTGCAAAAACTTAGGGTTTCAGAGATACGGAGAGAAGAGTTCGAGAAGAGAAGCAAATAATATTAGAAATTTTGGGCACCATTTTAGTTTAAATAGTTTAAATATTTTTTAAATATTTTAAATCCACCGTAACCCTTAACGTGGGCGGATAATTTTCTTAATGTCGGCTTTTTTAATAAAATATTAATATTGTTTACTATCGGCGTAATAATAACAACCTGTTGAAAGTCTTTAATCATATTATAAAGTATAATTATAATACTTCAACCTTGTAGCTATTGGTTATCAAAAAGACAAAAAAAAAAAAAACAAAACAAAAAACAGAAGATATTGTGAGCAGAAAAAAATATCAAAAGATGTAAACACTTGTGGAATCACAATCCCACATATTATTATTATTTTTTTAACTCTGGTAGAATTAGTCCCACATACTACTTCTTCCTGTTAATTGGACTCCTTCATTTAATTCTAGTGAAATCACACTCCCACACATTACTTCTTCCTTTAATATATATATATAAAATATGAAATGTTCCTTTCATTAACATGATGTGATCTTATATATCATCTCTCATAATGTTTATTTGTAATTATTTAAAATTTCATAAGATTTTATTAATTTTTATCTTAATTTTTTATGTATCATAATCAAGAAAAAAAATATATTATTTTTTTAAACAATAAATCAAATTTATTGCAGTAAAATGAACTTTAAAAGATTCAAATATTATTTTTTTAAACAATAAATCAAACTTATTGCAGTGAAATGGACTTTATCTTAAAAGATAAAAGATTCAAACCCCATTGTGACTCGTAAAAACGTGTAAAATCATTGAAAAAAAACATGCAATGAAATAAAATATTATAAATTGAATCAAGATACCAAATTAAAAAACATCTGTTACAAAATTCTTATGTTTAGTCACTTTTATCAATGTTGTGCTTCGTGCTTCACAGTAACACTTATATCATATTAATGTTTTCTTATTTTTATCGATGTTGTGCTTCATACTTCCTAGTAACTTGTGTTCCCATATGTCACTTGCACAATATTTATGTTCACCTTTTAATTTTTTAAGACTGTTGTGCTTCGTGCTTCCCAGGTAAGTTGCGTTCCCATATGTTACCTCTACAATATTTATATTACAAGAATGCTCCCCATCATCCTGATAGGTTGTGAATGTTTAATTATTTTTATCACTGTTGTGCTTTCTTCCCAAGTAGGTTGTGTTCCCATATGTTACCTATACAATATTCATATTTTATTTTTTTCTGCACTGAAGATGGGAAGAAGCACCTTTGTCGGGTCAAAGGTCAGAACATGGACTCCAAAAGAATCAACATACCCTTTAGTGGTAAGTAGAATAATCAACAGCCCATAGTAACAATACCCATTGAAAAAAAAAAAAACAATACCAATAACATCTATAAGAAGCACTTGGCCTCTCAAATCTTGTACACAGTCCACATTGCAAGAAGGTAATACAGGGTGAAGGAAATCCATTGTATGGCAGCTCAGTTGCAGATGAGGGGGTCCTCTATTAGAGCTGGTTGCCTTATCAGAGGATTCAGCAAGCTTTGGGGTAGCCTCAGAGATCCAACAGAGCCCCAATACCTCAAACCCACTGTATTTCCAGGGCTTGGGTATGGCAAAAATCATGTTTTTTCTGGATCCAATTCCATACATTTTCAATTACTGTATTTTTCTATGTTTGACAGACTATGGGATGGAGATCAATTGAAGATGGTCTTTTTTGTGTTTTTGTAGGAAATGTGTCCATTCATCTGTGTATGAGAAGAATGAAGATGATGGTGTCCAGTTGAACAGGGTTCCTCTGGAGGTAGTCCACCCTGAGAGCCAAAAGAGCTGGGTTCCACATCCAAAAACTGGTGTGTTTGGTCCTGCAGAGGAACACAGCTGGACGGGTGGTGGGGGCCATCACCATTCTGATGAAAAAACTAAAAATGAGTCAATTCTAGAGCAACATGCCTGGTTCAGGTACATGGAAGATGTTCAGAATCAACCCTACAACTGAAACTGGTTTTGTTCATAGTAATGCTCTGGTACATGACAGTGTCTATGCTAGTTTAGGTGTCTAAATCTTTATGGCCTGCTACAATACCCATGAGACTTTATCACTACTTATGAGTGTATTCAAGTATTTTGATTTCTGTAAGTGTTGGTATTTTGAAGCAAATCATAGAAGTATTACAACTAAAAATTATATATATAAAATTTGAATTTAAATCTTCATATTTTAAATCCTCATGAGCATAGACAAAATTTTGATGAAAGTTGTGTTTGTGCGTCCAATTGAATAAATTGGAAAATAAAATTTTCATAGGAAGTGATTTTCTTTTTATAGTTTATATTTGATTAAACTTACTTTGGTAGGTGCTATCTAATTTTTTGAATGCTAGAAAAAACTCAGTCTAGTTCTTATTTCTTGCTTTCTCTATCCTTTCTTTGCACTAAAACTTTGACATTTTGATATGCAATAAGTAAAAGCTTTAATATTTCAAAGATGACATTAACTTACACCATCAAAATACAAGCCATTCATTGTAACCATGTCTATTACCATAAAAAAAAATTAATTTTAACGTAAAGATTATAATAAAACTAACAAATAGATTAATATATTTCGAAGATGTTTGTGCTTTTATTTACTAAATAAAGAAGTTTTAAAAAGTTAAGAATTTTAATAATTTTTTTTTTTTTTTTCCTTTGTTTTAAGAAAAAGGGATTGTATTTGGGTCCCTTAGTCTTGATAAATCACAACTCTTTTTTTTTAAGTTTGAAAGTTTATAGACATATTCATTTTTGTAGATATCTACATATTTTTCATTAAATGTTTGAACTTTTTATTTTCATTTTTTAGATCTTCAATTTTCTTTTTAAATACAAATATTTCAAAATTCAACATCCTTCACAATATCGAAACTTCACATGTACTATCTATGCACTGCATCTTACTAGAGTAATCTTTCTAAAACTTTGTGCTATCATGGTCAACCTAGATCTTAACTGTTAGATTTTTTCTTGAAACATAAGTGCAACCACAAAAGCAATGATAAATCATTTATATACAAACATATTTATGTAATAAATTACAACAAATATTACCAATGGAAAACATTAAAATAAATTTTTATTTAATTTAGTCAGTCATTAGTTTTTTGTCAGCTTCAACTAGAGTTAGTACTTCCTCTAAGCATGGAAAAAAGGATTTTAAATTCACAATCCTCTATTAAAACCCCTCTATTGGCTAGCATATCTGCACATTTGTTCCCTTCCCTTAACGTATGTGTAAACTTGATTTCTTCAAACTTTGTAGTAAAGTCTTGTACTTCCATAATAATCTCTTGTATGTTCTATGGAGCCTTTACTTTCCTCAAATTTACATTTATTACTATTAGTGAATCGCCTTCCATCCATACTCCATTCCATTTTATTTGATTGCATATTTTTAACCCTCTCAAAGTCGTCCAAGTGTCAACTTTATTATTTGTCTTGAATCCACTATTGAAAGTGTAATGTGACAAAATCTCACTCTTATTATTTCTAATTATTCCTCCTCCCCCTCTTCCTCCTCTTGGTCCTAGATTTTCTTTTAGATGCTTTATCAAAATTTAATTTCACCAACTCCACTTTTGGTGGTTTCCACTTTATATTATTTGCCTTCCTTTTTTTTTCTTTTGTACCCAACATCATGATTCAATTAGATGACTTGAATCCAGATATCAAGAATCTGTCCTTAAGATTAGGGATTGGGTGAGTTGATAGGGTTACTTATCCAATGATATGTATTTTTATTGAAGATATCTCTTTCTTACATCCACAAGGATCTATGACTAAAAAAAAGATCAAGAACTCTAATAATAACATTGCCAAAAAAAACTTTAGATTATCTTTTACTAGCTCAAGTTTAAACCAATCATAGCTACATTACTAGTCAATCTAAGGTAATATTTCATCTTTAAATATGATTATTATTCTATTTTTTTTCATTTTATAGACATGGTGCATGGTTGTAACCCCACCAACTGAGCACTTTGGACCACATTCCACATTAATAACCATGCATTGAGGGTTATTAATGTATATACCTCCAAAAACACTATCGAATGATCCCATATTTGGATTTAGATTGTGGATTCCCTGTATTTTGCCATGTGGATCATATGTAGTGACTTCAACATGATTAAATATGGCTCTAAAAATCAAGGTGGGCACCCCATATAATGGATAATTAGAGAAAGGACTTCTTAGTTCTATATGCACCAAAAATTGGGGTTTTTTTATCCTAATACTAGGCGGCACTAGCCACATCTTCCTTAGTTCACATGGTCCAATTTGTGGGTCGGTCCTACCAAGATCCTCAAATGGCTTGATTGGGTGATGTTGTCAGGGTAGTCCACATTTAATTTTGGCTACCATTGTGGTCTCTCGATGGAACCTATCCTTGAGGTAGTCCTCTCGAACCACTGTCCCATATGTTTTTGCATTGAATGATAGGATAGTGGGTGGCTACTTTTAGTAGGTAGTTATAATTCAACACATCATTGCTTTGTCACACATCCTCTTTAGCCCACATTCATCATATTTAGAATTTAATGCCATGTCCTCTTTTCAAGAATGGGTGGATTGAGTGGTAGAACAATGTGATTGAACACACTATACATTTTCTTTGCACTTATGACTTTCAGCTAGCCCTCTTTTACTATTGGTCCTATGCAACCATCTCTTCCAAGCTCAAAAAATCCACTGTGTATCTGGAAGCCTAGCCTTGTCCCACCTCTTTTCCATTGGAGGTAGCCAAGCTAAGACATCAATAATAGGTTGTAGACATCTATTTAGCCTGAGGAGCTCAACTCAATGCTAGACTTCATTAGCTCAAATGGGGAGAAAAATTATCCAAAGAATTATTTCTTTGAATTTGAGGTCACGAACTAGCTCAAATAATCAAGTCTATTCTAGAAGGACAACAAATTCTTTCAAACCTCTAGGACATTATGCAAGATTGTGTACACCATTATCAACATGTAAGATCCCTCCCCTACTCAAGATCTTGCTTTGTAGCAATTTTTGAGAGTGATGTCCTATTGTCTTACTACTTCTCAATGGGCACTCTATGAAAATTTTTTGTCTCAAGATGAACTTAAAGCAATAAGCTTTTCTATGGCCAATAATAAATCCCTTAACACAAATGAATTCTCCTATGAATTTTACAAGATCCTCTGGAACACAATGATATTGAATCTACATCAAGTCTATTTGGAAGCTCTTAGGACAAACTCCCTGAGCCAACTGATTAAAAAGGGCAATATCAAGCTCCTACTCAAAACTAGAGATCCGAAGGACGTGTGTAATTGGAGGTCAATCAATTTACTCAATGTTTCTTACAAGATAATTTCTAAAGTCATTGCTCTCTATTTGCAAGTTCTCTTACCCCTCATCATCAGGCCAGAACAAAAAAGCTTCATCAAGGGTAGATACATTCTAGATAGCATCATCATTATCTAGGAGGGAATGGAACAGACAAGGAAATCTCATTAGAAATCCTTGTTTCTTAAAATTGATTTCATTAAATCCTATGATAGGATTAAGTAGCCTTTTATTTTGACCATGCTGCAAGCCCTTGGATTTGGCATTAATTTTTTGATCACATTTAAAATACTTTTTATAGATACCTTAGATTTCATAACTATCAATGGTCAACAATCCTCTTCATTTGTGCTATACATATCTATTCGGCAAGGGTGTCCTCTTACCCTAAATTTGTATGCCTTAGCAGTTGAGGGATTTGGGTACCTCCTTGTTGATGCAGTTACCAAGGGTCAACTGAAAGGGATTTCACTCTTCGATACCTCTCAACAGTTGGTCAACGGTCACTTTGGCAATGACTCCTTCCTCACATTGCTTGAAGAAGAAGACAATGTGGTGTAGGCCCTTCAGCACTTGGACACATTTTTCTTGGATTCTAGTTTGATTATTCAATGGAAAAAAACCCAATGTTATAAGCAGTCATTCTTACCCACATCCTCTTAGCTTAATCATTATAGGTGGAAGTGGATTCAACGTGGATAAATATTTTGTTTTCTTGGAATCCCCTTCATCTATCAATTCTCCTAATTTTCCCTCTAGCACTATGTTCTTTAAAGAGTGGAAAAGAAACTTCAAAAGTGGATTCCCAAGTCACTTTCTTTAGTGGGAAAATTTCAAGTCTGCTCTAAGATTCTTGTTGCCACTCATGTGTATTATTCCTCTTATTGGACACCCTCGAAAGCCTCCTACCACAAGTTGGAGAAACTACTTAAATATTTTATGAGGGCATCTTCAACTAAGAAACAAGGTTTCCACAAAGTAGCTTGGGACTTCTATTGTCTCCCAAGGGATTTAAGAGGGCTAGGGCTACTTGAAACTTTTTGACAAGGCACTTTTCTATGTGCCAAATGGGTCATTCATGTTATTTAAGGAAATGAGGTTTGGAAAATTTTGCTCATAAATTGCATAACTTCAAGTGTCCCCCTTGGGATAAAATCCTATAAAGGGTTGGGACTTCAATCCATCTTGGTGATGAAGCTAATAGTTCAAATTTAGGGTACTTTTATTACCAAAAGCATTTGGAAAGCATGGGAAGCTCTCTAACCCTAGCTTCTATAGAAGGGTAATGACTTCAACAATGGGATATCCATCAATCAATAGTTAGTTTTGTGGTCCCCCATTCTCATTTATCAATATCAATCATTGGCCAAAGTCCCTTGGGTTTGAGCCCTTTGATTTTTGCATAAGGACATCAGAATCATTCTTGACCTCTTTTCCAAATAAACAAAAAATTGGATTTCATGGTAAGATGCTAAAATGTAGTTTAATATCTCTAATACCAACAAGGACATATTTTAGGTGATCCAAAATACAATTTTACCTAAAATGCTTCATAAAATTGAGGTTCAAACTCTATGCTCATGGTGGAAAGACTAGAAATGGTATCCCAACGCCCTTTTTAGGAGTTATAAGCCATGCAAAAGATACTCATGGCTTTCACCACATCTATCCATGGTACCCAAGTTGAATGAGCGATGAAGACTCCAATCAACTAGTAGAGATTGGAAACATTGCTTCCACACTCTTTGGGATGTTGTTTTGGAGCCTAAAATGGTTCACTTCCTTTGGTGTCTCCTTTTTCAAGGGCTTTCTATAGGAGAATATTTTATTCATTTGGGGTGACATATTGCTAAATGACCATCTTATCACTATAAGGAATCCATTAAACATTTATTCTAGTATTGTCCTAGAGCCTAGGTAGCATGGACGTAGATCAATATTTTTTTAAAACCTTTTAGGCCAAATATTTTTCTTGGCACATGGTTTTTTGGGAGGATAGAACCCGAATGCCAATAAATATTGATAAGATCTAGCATATCTTTAGGGATCATATGGAAAAGGCAAAATAATATTTTCTTTTATGAGCAGCAAGCTTCTTCAACTTTTTTCATGTATTCAAAAGCTCTAATTTGCTCCAATGTTTTATTTTAAATTTAATCACAGGGAAATCAGGTTGCCCTTGAGGTTCAACATTTGTTGACTTTGATTGATCATTAGGAAAATACTTCCTACACTATGGATCATGTTCCACCCTCCCCACCTCACCAACGGAGTTCCTCCTCTTAACAGAGAGCTTGTTAGGACCCCATCCTAACATTATTATGTAATTCTCATATTATTATGTATGATCCCATTCCAACATGGGGAAACCATTTAATGATATTTTATAATGGTATGTGGTAATTGAGGCACCTAGATAAGTGGGGTCATTTCATGTAACCATTATAAAGAATGTAACTATTTTTTTGGTAGAAGATTCTAGCTTGAGTGGCACTTTGCATGTAAGCCAACTCTTGAGCATTAGGTTAGGGTTGCATGAAGTGTATCTTTAAAATACAAGGGTGTATAAATGAATGTATTTTTTGCATATTTAATGAAAGTATTAAAGGAGGCTTTCCCTTGAAAAGACCCACAATTCTGTGTTATGATTTGTGAGATTAATATATTTTGCATTTACATTTTATATTGCAATATTTTGTTCTTTATGAATTTTTTCTTTTATTGCAATATTTATGTGAATGTGCTTATTTTATTAGAAGGTTCTTAACAAGTGGTATCAGATCACTTTCTAGGGTTTGTTTCGTTGTGACCATGACAATTATTTCCTTGTCATTTTGACTATTAGGTCTATTTTTTTGTATTTTCATTTTTTCACTTGTTTCTTTATTAAAAAATCTAGCTCTTTTTTTGTATTTGTTTGTTAGGTTAGAAACCTTGTGTTGGGGGTTTTAAAATATCACAGAGGATTTGTTATTATCTAAGCTATATTGCTCATAAAGTATCTAGTGAAGTAAGAGGTGATCAGGCTCCAATACCTAGGCCTTAGACAACATTTGTATACCAAATTGAGCTCCCATGTATCTTTGGGTGTAGCACCCTAAAATTGGCACGGTTAAAACCTTAGTAAAAGATAAAAGATAAAAATTTGAATTTTAACCCCAAAACCGCTCCAAAACCTCCTGTTACCCGTTTCCTCATTTTTCGTGCCATTTTTAGGATTTGTTTTGACCGTTGGACGATATCGTCGTAGATTAGACGCGATCGTCCCAGAATCTAATGAAATCATCATGGACAGAACGTCCAGACGATTTTGTCCCAAAACCGAATTTTCATAATTAGCTTCTGTTTCAATGACCTCTCCAACTTGGGCAGAAGCGTGTCTGCGCAGTTGGAGATTTCCCTGTTGGAGATCTCCCAGATTGGGATGATCCCCAACCTCCTAGCCTCCCCCTAATCCTATATAAACTAGGATTTTTCTAGTTTATCCCCCCGACTCCCCCTGATTCTGATTCCCCTGAACCCCTTAGCTGATGGATTTAGATCCTTATTCACTAGAGCATCCTCGTACTACTGTCTGTATGCTACATTTTGCATTTTCTTGTAGGAACTCTACTATTTTTCAATCGAAGATAGCTCGGATCGTCGCAAACGATCTCGGACGATTACGAACGATTTTGTCGAGGAGCACAGACGATCGCGTACGATTGGAGGCGATCCTGACTGTAGTCCAGATTGGGGGCAATCCGAGTCCAGAGTTTGCATCTTCTTAACTTTCCTGCATTTTTCCATTATAATTCTGCATTATCTTAGGTTATTATGTTTATGCATCTTGGAGTTCACCTCATCTAGTACAAATGCATGATAAAATCAAAATAGATTGTGAAGTTGATGCTTGTCCTCTTTAATTACTGTTTGGATCTGTCATTCAGACAAATTTATAGTTATTTCTATCATTTCCCTTCGCTTCTGTAGTTGCATCTTGGGTATTTTGTATCTATTTTTGTGATTGCAGGTTTTTGACGAATTCGTCAGATATCAGACGATCATGTCCGATCTCAAGATGATTACGTATGAACTGAGGCGATCTGGACTACTACAAAACTCAGAATCCTCATCAGACATCCGAAATCAGGTATGATCTGTCCTAATTTGCCTATTCTCTATGTTTAGCAACCATTTCTATTTTTTGTATCCATTTAAATCATTATTGGCATATAGAATAGTTTAGATTCATTTTGGCCAAACCTAGGAGCTGAATGATTGAGTATAAAATGAACACATCAAACCCATTCCCAACCTAGGCATGGAAAGCGCCACTCAAAAGTTTCTTGGTGAACCCACCATCCGTCAAAAATTCACCCTTATACTCCTCCCCCGAGAGGCGGGACCTTCAAAGGGCCTCTCAATCCGAGGTATTGTCCCATCCTTCTCGCATCCCCCTTCCGGGCGCGGATCCTATAGCCTGAGGGTAAGGATGCAAAAAATTTGGAGCGATACATTTTGGTGAACCCGACGTGAAAACTAAAAACCTTTTGAAAACAATCCAAAAAAAAAAACAAAACATAAATGCATTTAGAATCAAAGATTGCATGTCATATTTAGATGGTAGATTATAATAAAAGACGAGTCGTCACCATTAATGTTGAAAATCAATTAGCAGCTATAGAGATTAATTCTTTGCTTAGAGTAGCTCCAACATATAGAGTCCCACCTTTATGGGACGAGCTTAATAGGAGATTGAATCTCATTTCATCTAGAGCAACCGAACTTAGGCAAATCAAGAGGTTTGTCCTAGATAGAATCCTGGATCCCGATCAAGTGACTTTGTATCATGAGCTTCGGAGAGCTTGCCATAGGTGGTTAGCAGATAAAAGAGCCCTTGTGTCTTCTGAGTTGTATACCTTTGAGGAATACCTCGATAATGCAGCTGTAGTACATAAATTTCTGTCTCGTATAGAGGACCAAGAGGTCGTTCTTACGGATAGACAAAGATGGAATAGAGTCCCCAGAGCTGTGTTATATCGAGAGTATTGCCATGAGATTTATTTTTACAAGACAGAATCTGAAACAGATAATATTACTATAGCACACTTTATCAAGTTCTTGAAAAACCATTTCCAATTTGAAGAAGAGCATTTTATGACTCCTGATGAACTTGATCCTATCAATGACATTCATAAACTCTTTTTAGAAAACTAAGCTATTATTTTATTATTGTTATTTCTTGTATTTAGTGTGTTGTTTGTTGTCTTTATAAGCATAAAATAAAAAAAAACAAAATCATAACAAAAAATCAAAACATTTTATTTTTAAGCATTATAGTAGGTATATAATTAAAATATATACCTCCCAAATCTGTTGCAAATATATCAATATATATTTGCTAAAATCTAAGATTTAGACATAATGACTAGACTCAGGAATGGAAAACAAATTGAGGTAGAAGAAGATTGGTTAAGGAAAACAAGAAAATAACCCAGATGTCCTTCTTGAAGACCCAATTCAGGAAGAAGGAACTCTAGACCAACAAGAAGAAGACTATGTTGATGCAAATGAACAAAGAGAAAATGTTAGGGAGGAAGAATCCTCATCTCCTAAAATATCTCCAGAAGGAGCTGTTACTTTTGAGAACATGGAACATTTCTGGAAGTTCCTCCATGATAATATGGGCACCCTTAATAGAGCTAGTTCATATGGACAAAGATCAAATTAGTGACACTCAAGCAACCCTAGAAGACATATATCACACATGCACTAATCCTTTGTCCTTCGTTGATCAAGAGAGTGATCAAGCTGGACCGTCCAATTTGGACATGGCTACTATAATCCAAAACACGCGACAACAACAGGTTACCCAACTACCTAGAGTGCCTGTTACTAAGCCAAGGGTTATTCCCACACAAAAGAAACCTTCATTCACTGCTCTATTTCGCCAAGCTATTGATCAATATACCTCAAATCAACAAAAGCCTAAAACAAAACCAAATGTTAATTTCCAACAATATGGGATACAACATAATGCTACCACAAATCTTCTCCATAATACTCTTCCTACCAACCATTTGCATAACAACAATATAGCATCTAATCCTTATGTCCCGCCTTCCTACGCTCACAAATCCCATGCTCATGTACCACCGAACCAATATGGTGGGCAAACTGGTAATCTGGAAGCCATGGTGAAACAGTTAACCTCCCGTATGGACCAAATAGATCCCTATCGTCCCTCGTACAATTATCGAGAGATGTGTAGTCAACCTCTAGATCCTATAGTTGTAGCACAACCATATCCCAAACACTTTCCTATGCCTGTCCTACCTATATATAAAGGAACTGAAGATCCCATAGAGCATCTTCGTATGTTTAGGATAGCATGTCATGATATATCACATGATGACTTGTTATTACTAAAAATGTTCCCAAAAAGTTTAGGAGGGATGGCATTGGAGTGGTATTATCAATTGCCCACTCATTCTTTGAGAAATTTCGAAGAGACCGCTGAGTCTTTTGTGCATCAATTTAGTGCCTATATTGAAAGGCATGTAACCATTAAATATTTGTACAACCTAAAACAAGACAAAGATGAGTGTTTTTCTGACTTCTTAGCTCGATGGAGGCAGTTGATAGGAAAATTACACTTTGTGTTACCTTATCGGGAAATGTTGGATATTTTTATCAATAATTTACAAGAACAACTATCCTATGAATTATCAACTGCTACCTTGACCACCTTCGATCAAGCTATAGACTTAGCCCGAAGAGTGGAAGACGCTCTCATTAGAAGAGGTCAGCTCAAAAAGAAAGATGATGAGAAAACATCCAGAAATCAATATAAAAATAAACAAGTTGTGGGTGATGGAGTCATTGATAGCAAAAACATTGCCAATGTTAATACTACGAAAACAATAGAGAAGTTCATATTGAAACCTCTTGATAAACCACCTCGAGAATTTACTAGGTTAAATCAACCTTTATCAACCATTCTCCCGCAACTATTAGCCCGAGGATTGATCCAATTACCAACTATCCGGGAACCTGATCCAACCATACCCGGATACAGAGCTGATTTACATTGTGATTTCCATAGAGGACCTGGACATGCTACCAACTCTTGTAAATGGTTAAAACATAAAATACAAGATTTAATTGATAACAATGAGATGGAGGTACAAGCCTTTCAACCTAAACAAAATCCTACTAATAATGTTCAAAAGAACACCCCTCAAAGTCAGAATCAGAATGCCAATCAATCATTGGACATATTTCAACATCCTTTACCAAAGCATGGCAAAGAGGTGGCTAATCAAATTGAACATCATAATGTTCCCCCTCCTACCCGATATGTAGGAGCCATTAGTGGGCATTTACCTATTCACGATCTAGAAATATTTGACACAACTTTATCCATGGTTACGTCCAGACCCCTATATAATACTCGAACACCTGATCTTAGTGATGTAGAATCTGATATTGAAAGTGACATGGAAATCACCTCCAATCAATCGAATAGTTCTGAAAATGAATCAGATCCTATTCAACCCATCACAAATTCTATGGTTTCGGAAGAACCATTTCCTAGAAGAGTTACTACTCGACCCTCTTCTCATCAGTTCCTTTCTAATGAACAAGCCATAAACGCTAGACCGAGACCAATTCATCATCCTCAAAATAATATTGTAGGTACCATCGGAGTCGTTACCCGACAACAGGCTCAAAACTCTCAACGGGATCAAACTCAGAACGATGGATCAGCTCCATTTGTTTTGAAAAATCCCAATAAAGGGAATCATATGCCTAATGTTCAACCTAAGCCTCCGTATAATATTAATGAACAATTATCCAATACTACAGCTAGAATTTCCCTTTTGGACCTTTTAAGATCTTCTCCTACCCATAGGGATGAATTAATGCTCACATTAAGCCAAATGATGGTACCACAAAATATTCAGCCTGAAGCCATGACCAATACTATCATAACTCGAGAAGTTGACTGTATTGACTTTCGAGATAGGGATATACCACAACATAGTTTACATAAGGATAACCCTTTATATATTACTGCCCTAATTGGGGACGTAGCCGTTAAACGCGTCTTGATTGATAATGGTTCATCTTTAAACATATGCACTTTTGACTTCTACCAAAGATTTGGCTTTAGGAGTGACGAAATGAAAAGAATGGATATGATCATAAAAGCCTTCAATGACGAGACACAAGAAACGTGTGGAGTCATTACTATACCCTTGCAAGTTGGTCCTAGAACCCTAGATACGACCGTGTTTATTGTACATTGCCCTACATCGTACAATATACTTTTGGGTCGCCCTTGGATCAACGCGATGCGAGCGGTTCCATCTACTTTACATCAGTGTGTTAAATTCGAATTTAAAAACCAGTTGGTTACCATTCATGGTGACCCTAGACCCTTTGACATGTGTGCTTTGGCAGAACCGGTTGGAGTTCAATTTTGCCCTGCTCTGTCATCCACACATCCTAATTCTCGTCAACCGTCTAAACGTGTGAAACACTCACCCATAACATCACCTACTTTTTCCCCATCAACTACACCTCTACATATAGCTCAACCACCTTCTGAACAAACCACATTAGGACCTCGAAAAGATCCCAGAACTACAACCAATGTTCCTTGTTTTACCCCTATAACTTCCACACCGATAGACTCATCCATCGATATCCCTATAACATCCCCATCCACTACAGGCATCCTTTCCACATCAGAAGATCTAGGAAATGTTCCTTCTACCTCTTATGCTCTTATTGATGAACTCTTACCCGATTTATCTAAAATTCTTATATCAGAAGAGATCAACACTGCCATGCAAGCTTCCCTTGTTTTAAATAAACTCCCACCTTCTCCTCGTACCTTGGGCCTCCCACAACCTATGGGAAGTATCTACCAAGTCGGGAGTTGTGCTTTTATTTATAAGGGATATGATTGGGGAAGAATACCTAGAAACATCAAGACACATTGTGATGGATATGCTCGATGCTATTTTGCTAATGAATATATTAAAGCTAAACCCATAATGCTTAAATTGGGCTATAAAGGGAAAGGTTTGGGACCTTTCCAAAATGGTATGAAAGAACCTTTTGAGGTAGAACCGTGGCCTGCCCGCTGCGGTGTGGGCCTATTTCCTAGTAAAGGTCAACCCTTCCCATTTGAGGAGGATGACCATCTTACATGTTATCAAGATTATCTCGATAAACAAGATTCTTTGCTTTCAAAAAATAATCCCTTTACCTGTCATATGCTATCTCTCGCCTACCCTGAGATGATTGCCGAATCCGACGATGAGTTGGAAGGGGATATCTTCCATGATGTCTCCGTTGATGACTTGTTACATAACAAATTTTATTTTGATGGCTCTATACCTAGTGTAGCCCAGCTTGAGGCCTCGACTCCTCAAGACGAATTATCCAAGCTAACCTTGGAAGAATTACAAGAATTGGGTGTTTCACCCACCCCACCTAATTTTGAGAGAGATTTACATATGGAAGTTGAAAACGGTATAAAAATTAACATTGGAACCGAACATAACCCTCACATAATCAATATTGGATCAGAATTAAGTCAAGAAAAACAAGATAAATACATTTCATTTCTTAAAGACTATGAAGATGTCTTTGCTTGGACATATGAAGACATGCCAAGTCTGGACCCTTCTGTAGTTGTGCATCATCTAGTAGTCCATCCAGATGCTAAACCTGTTAAACAAAAACTTAGAAAAATGCATCCTAAAGTGGCCTTACTAGTCAAAGCAGAACTAGAAAAACTGTTGAAGGTCATTTTTATACAAGCCATTGATTATGCTGAATGGATCTCAAATGTAGTTCCAGTAACTAAGAAAGAAGCCACTAAAGTTAGGGTTTGTACAAACTTCAGAGATATTAATGTTGCCTGCCCTAAAGATGATTTTCCTCTTCCTAACATGGATCAAATCATTGATTTTACTGTTGGAAGTGGAATGATATCCCTAATGGATGGATTTTTTGGTTATAATCAGATCAGGATAGCTCCTGAAGATCAGGCTAAAATAACCTTTATTACCCCTTGGGGAACCTTTTGTTGGAAAGTAATGCCATTTGGTTTAAAGAATGTAGGTGCAACCTATCAATGAGCCATGACTTATATCTTTCACGATATGATGCATGATATTCTACATGATTATGTAGATGATATTATAGCTCGTTCCATCAAAGAAGATGATCATTTAAATGACTTGAGAAAAGTATTTGATCGGTTAAGGGAGTATCTTATCCGATTGAATCCAGCCAAATGTATATTCAGAGTTAAGTCTAGTAAATTATTGGGGGTTATCGTTTCTTTACGTGGCATTGAAATTGACCCTCTCAAGATCGCGGCTATCACTGATATGCCCGCACCCACCAATATATCAGAATTACGAAGTTTACAAGGTAAGCTTCAAGCTATTCACCGCTTTATTGATAAGTTGGCAGATAAAACCGGACCCTTTCTTAAACTTCTTAAGAAAGATGTCTCTTTTCATTGGGACGACAAATGTCAGGAAGCATTTGAACTCCTCAAGCAATATCTCCTCCAACCATCGGTGCTTTCCCCACCTAGATCTGATCGTCCATTTATTTTGTACATTTTTGCTTTCGATTTTGCCTTAGGAGCTATGTTAGCTCAGCTTGACGATGAGAAGAAAGAGCATGCTAATTATTACATCAGCAGAACCTTAATCAGTTATGAAACTCACTATACCATATTAGAGAAGTTATGTCTTGCAGTTGTATTTTCTACACAAAAACTATGACATTATATGCTCAGTCAAAAAACGTATGTTATTGCCAAATTCGACCCTTTGCGATATCTTATGAGTCGATCAGTATTTATCCGGTCGCATAGCCAAGTGGGTTCTTGCGCTAAGCGAGTTTGAACTCACGTTTATAGGAAAAAAGTCTGTTAAAGGTCAAATCATAGCGAGATCAATTAGTTGCTGCACCCTTAGAGTCTACCCATCCCCTCATCATTGAGTTTCTCGATGAATGCCTTAAATTAGAGGCGAGACCATCCTAAACAATGGTCCCTATACTTTGACGGAGCCCGATGTATGAGTGGGGCTGGTGCGGGTATTATTTTAATATCTCCACAAAAACATCTTATACCTCTGTCCTTTAAATTAACGTTTGCTTGCACTAATAATACTTCTGAATATGAGGCTCTAATCCTTGGATTACGAGCAGCTTTGGCATTGAAAATTAAAAATTTGTTAGTTTTTGGTGATTCCCAACTTGTCATAAATCAAATCAATGATTTTTATCAGACCGAGAGATGATAAATTACGCCCATATAAAACATATGTTTTGCAATTATTATCCTTATTTGATCAAGTTACTTTGGAAGCTATTCCTCGAACTAGCAATCGTGCGGCTGACGCTATGGCTGCAGCTGCATCTCTTTTGCCCTTGGAGTTAGATGATGAATATGCTACCATCATTATTCATCGACTCTAGGAACCCGCTTCAAGCAAATCATGCTTAGAACCTTTGGATGTGTTTCTAATCAATGACACTACTCCCGAACCATGGTACACTGATATATTTAATTTTTTGCAAAATGGAACCTTCCCTGATGGTTATACTAGCAACCAGCGCCGATTATTACGTAGACGAGCAAGTCGCTTCGTAATTATTGGTAATACCTTGTATAGGAGATCTTTTGAAGGCATATTATTAAGATGTTTGAATCTAGAAGAATCTAGATCAGCTTTGAGCGAAGCCCATGATGGATCTTGTGGAGGACACTTTAGTGGTAACGCCATTGCTAAGAAGCTCCTTCGGATAGGATATTTTTGGCCTACCATGGAGAATGATGCACATGATTATGTGCACCATTGCGACAAGTGCCAGAAACATGCTGACCTTGTCCATGCGCCTGCACAAGAGCTACAGGCTATTTCATCTCCTTGGCCCTTTTCAAAATGGGGCTTAGATATCATTGGGAAAATCAACCCTGTGTCATCTGATGGACACAAATTTATCATAACCGCTACGGAGTATTTCACAAAATGGGTTGAAGCTATGCCTTTAGCTTCTTGTATTGGAACACAAGTTTCCAAATTTATTTTTAATCAAATTATTTGTAGGTTTGGAATTCCTGCCAATCTCATCTCAGATAATGGAACTTGTTTCAAAAATAAAGATGTCAAAAAATTATGTCAAAAATATAAAATTCAACATCGTTGGTCCACTCCCTATTATCCTCAGGGTAATGGCCAAGCAGAAGCATCTAATAAAACATTAATCAAAATTCTCAAAATACTGGTCAATAAATCTGGTCGAGATTGGCACATCCAATTATATCCTGCTTTGTGGGCCTATCGAACTAGTGTTCGCACCCCCATTGGAACTTCACCTTTCGTTTTGGTTTATGGCGCTGAAGCTGTTTTTCCCTTTGAATTAGAAGTTCCTTCTTTGGCTCTACTACTTCAAGATACTGAAGTAGGGGATGAATATCATCTTTGGCAGATTTAGTCAGCTGGAACTTTTAGATGAAAAGCGCATCAATGCTTTGGAGCATCTTCGTGCCTACCAAAACAAGCTTAAGAGAGCATATCTCAAGAAAGTTCATCCTCGATCCTTTGAGATCGACGACCTTGTCTTAAAAGAAAATCAAAAAAATACTAATGCTACTAAAGACCTTAAAGGTAAATTCGAGCCCAACTGGCTTGGACCATATGTCATCATGGCTAAATTTGGATCGGGAGCATACAAATTATCTACCTTAGATGGTAAAGAACTTAAAGAACCTATGAACATTATGCATCTCAAACGCTACTATGCATAAAATCTGGTCATTTCATCATTGTATATATTGTTATTTTGCATATTGTTTCATTTTAGTCATATATATAAAATTTTCAAAAACAGTAACAGTATTTATTTTTTCAATTCATCAATTAAAATCAAAATATAAAAACATCAAAATCATCAAAATCTTCAAAAACATCTTTTATTCATACCTGTCAATTCTTGAAGTATGGCAGTTATATTTTTAATTATTTTGGATAAATTAGCATTTATTTGGAATCCCACACTTTCACACTCACAGGCATAAATATCTTGATTTTATTTGGTATGATTATTAATCTCTCTTATATCAAAGTCCACATTGGCATTAAATAAAGTTTTGAGCATAGAGAACTGATCTTGTTATTTACTTGAACCAAGTATATCTTTTCACATTAAAATGATTTCATTGCAAATTCAATATGATGCTACATAGTAGACGTGGTTTCTTGAGCGAAAAGTTTCCCCTGCTATCCTATCATGCACATGGTCTAGAATCTTTGAGAATTGACAAAAGGACAAGCTCACCCCTACCCAGAATAAAAATCCCTTGCTCTACAGCTAATCCGAGCAAGTATCCCTAGCATAGGAAGAAAAAGAAAAGTTCAAGAAAAAGAGAAAAAGAAAAATGTTATTTTGTATCATCACAACAATGTTTCAGCATTATCTCAAATATCAAGCAAAAATACAAAAAAATAAAAAGAGCAAAAGAGAAAAGCAAAAGCAAAATGCAATAAAATCCTTTCCCTACCCCTTGAAAAGAAAAGAAGGGTGAATGAGCTTGAATCCCTAGAATTCTCAATTATTCGAAAACTGTGAGGTAAGCCCCATAACAGGTGGTTTGTGCCCAACCCGCTTGGCCTTGGGTAATTCCTAGCGTGGTGATATGTCTATCACATTAGCGACCTTCTTTTGTATAGACCTATGTCGGCTTATGGATTAGCTAGCTCTTGATAACCTAACTTGCACAATAGTTTGGTACGGTTATATGCATATAAATCATGGTTAACGAACATTCATTTGGTTAAGGCAAATTGCTTGTATCAAATTATCTTGCTCAAAATTGGTGAATGAACAATACAATTGCACACACATTTGTATTTGAGAGATTTTGTGTCATTATGATAAATCAAGATCGGTAATGAACTCACATTTGCACATGAGGATCCCTTATAAACCTACATTTGTTTTTGAGATAATTTAAAATATTTATGTTTTATCCTCTTATTTCAGAATTTTGTTTTGTATAAAAACAATTATATACATTGTGTCACAAAATTGCAAAACGATTTCAAACAACATGTTCATCATATTATTATTTTATGTTTATCAAAAATCAAAAATCAAAAAATCAATCATGCAATAAAACTAAAATATCTATTTTATCTTTGGATTTCGCGATGATGGTATAAGTCTATACCTATAAATTCTATGCCTAGCGCAAACCATTGTTCTAATTTTATTTTCCCATCCATTTTAAAAACACATATGGCTTACATCATTATGTTACACAATTGTGCTTCAAAACGAACGAACACTTATTCTATTTCATGTCATTATGTCAAACATTCCATCTTGCAACCATGGTATAATTTCTAAGGAATTATTCAAAAATTTATCACACTTAGGAATTTATGCCTAGAAAAAATCACTTTTAAATATATTTCATGCATAATTTTGTGAAAAATCTGAAAACAAATCATCACCATCATCATTTTCATCATCACAACACCAAGTCTTAAGACAGGTCTCTTAAGCACTCTTTTACTTTTAGCAATATTTCTATACTAGGATTAGCTTGACGACCTAGCGAGCGATGACTCCATGAAACGGTCTATAACAACGACAATGTCCTTTGAAATTATTGTTAGAAGTCCCTTTTATTTTCATCAAATCACACCAAAACAACCAATTTATGCACATCAGATTATTTCATTTACAATTTTATGGCATGACATAACATTATAATTTATTTCCAATGACATAATTACATGAATCAACAAATTCAAAACTTAAAGCATCATAATACAACATATACACAAGTCATATCATCAAAAAGATATATATATATATATATATATATATATATATCAATGAATTATATACATCATCTGGATTGGTATGCCACAATCCATACTCTGGCATACTCAATCCCCTCAAAAGTAATAATAATATAATCTGCACTCTGTAGTAGCTAGCCTCGAGAAGCCCTCGAGCTCTCAGCCTCATCTCCTCCCCCACCCTGACGTGGAGGAGGTGGTCCCATAGAGGTCCGGGCCGTATCTCGGGTCCTCGTCATCGATCGTGAGGATGTCCTCGCCGATCCCATCCTAATTGGTTCTACAATATTGGTTGGCAGTTGTACCCTCTGGCCCTCTGGAACCAGTTGGAAGTATACCCCCTGGTAGAATGTGGTCTGCATCATAGACCGCACTAGCTCATCCCTGCTCGCCCCTCCACTCTGCATGCCCTGAGCCGTGTAGTCTCATCCTGTAGTGTCTATACTTGAGCCCTGAGCTGAGTAGCCTCGTCCTGCAGTGACTGCACCTGAGCTCGGAGGTGGGCAGCCTCAGCCCGAAGAGCCATCGTCTCGCTGCTCTCCCCTACCTCGACACCCTTGCCCTTATCGGGCGATGGTGGTCTCTCCCTCTGCTACGAAGGGAGTCTCTCCTCCCTCCGCCCTATCTCCCATCTCCGTTGGTGTCTCTCCTATGGGGACCGCCACTGCTCTCTCCCACCGTGACCCCGCGCTACCTCAATGGCAGCCTGGCGTCGCCTCCCCATCTGGCGCACCACGACGTGTACTGGACCCTGCACCCTCATCATCCGAGGAGGGCGGATGCCTGCGTACCAGGCATCGTAGCCATCTACAACCCCAACGTCATCACCATCCACTAGCTGGATGGGGGCATCATCCGTGTCCTGACTCCAGAATCGTTGCATGTCTGGAGCCCCGCTCAGCGTAGTACTATCCCGAATAGTCCGGGAGTACTCGTAATCCCTGAGAGAAGGGATCCCCTGCTATAGACCGAACTGCCGTAGTACCTGGTCGTAGCGGTGGAGCTCTACCTCTCCCCGCTCCATCCTCAGCCAGCAGATTTGTTTGATTTGAACCAGCTCTTGCCCATCCTCTGCCCACCCGGGGTACTCTCGCCATGGCCTCCGGGTGATCCGGTCTGGGATGAGGTCGTCCGACGAACCTCCGAGACATCGATAGATCTATCCGCCATTGTGACCCTCTTTGTAGCCACCAATAGTAAACCCGGGGTCTCTCCCGGTCAACCCCTATCGGTGGGAGCCCTATCGGCCTCTCGCATCGCAATGTGCTCCCAACACCAAACCTATAGCAACGATGTCAAGACCAGACATCGACCTCCCTTGTATACGACCCCATGCAGGATCCTATACAAGCGGCAGAGTACAAAGTTGCCCCATGCAAACCTGTACCCGTGGTCTCTCATGTCGCAAACTATATCTAAGAGGAGCCATGGTAGCCTACACCCGCTCTGGTGGCACAACAGTAAGCCACCTACCACCCCTGCCAAAACCTGAGTCAGCCTAGATGCCCCAGGCATCTGCCGTAGAGACTCGATGTTCACCCCGCCCTTCTCCAGGGTGAAGCTCGGGTCTCCAGTCAACCTCATCATCGCCTGGCCCTGATTGGCCGTAGGCGTCATGAGCCATCCCTGTATGGGGATCCTCATGATCCTCCATACGTCCTCTAGTGTGGGAGCCATCTCCCCTATCGGTAGCCAAAAACAGGACGACCCCGGATACCATCTCTCTGCTAGGGCTATCAGTAGCCCCATGTCAGTCGGTACTTGTGGCATCTCTGCCACATGCTGTAGCCCGACCTATCCTAGTCGGTCATGCTCTGCCTGGTCAAGCGTGGCTATGTCGTCTCTTAGTCCATCGTATTTCCATTCTCGGCTCTTTAGTAATCCCCTCTGTAAAACAAACAATAACAACAAAATTTATTAATAACCAATCATTAAAATCAAATTAAACACATTTTAAAATCAAGTTAAAGATGCTATCATCCACCATCGGATGATATCGTCCCAAATTGGGCAAAATCATCCTTTGTTAGGACTAAATCGTCTCTGATTTCGCAACTTGGGGATCATCCCTTGTTGAACGAGATCGCCCCTAGTTCATCGATTTCGCCCTCAGACGAAATCGATGATTTAGAGACGATTTCGACGAAATAGGGACGATTTCATTCGGACGTCGTCGATGGCCTAAAAATGGCCGCGATGCCCCAAATAATCAAAATTTAAATCCACAAATTGCACAAAGCAAAATCAAACCTAATCTACTAGGATTAGATCCTTACTCGTAGCCCACGCCGGACCTCTGTCACTCTGTGCGTTGTCTCCACCATTTTTTTTTCTCTCTATAGAGCTCTGGAACAGTAAAGATGAACAGTAAAAATGAATTAGGGTTTTACCCTATTTTCTTAATTTTATTTAAAAAATCAACATTTTAATTTTTGCCTTTTCGCGTTTTTACCTCAAACGTTCGATTTGGGTAAAAACACGGAGGGGGCACCATAGTCAGCAGTTGTACGATTCGACCAAGAATCGTCGTCTAAAAAATTGAGTACATTTTTGCTTTCTCGTAAAACGGGAAAAACTCGTCTTTAACGCATTTTCTTCAGAAAATTCGCTAAAGAGGGGGCAAAATGTAGCACCCTAAAATTGGCACGGTTAAAACCTTAGTAAAAGATAAAAGATAAAAATTTGAATTTTAACCCCAAAACCGCTCCAAAATTGCCTGTTACCCGTTTCCTCATTTTTTGCGCCATTTTTAGGATTTGTTTTGACCGTTGGACGATATCGTCGCAGATTAGACACGATCGTCCCAGATCTGACGAAATCGTCATGGACAGAACGTCCAGACGATTTTGTCCCAAAACCAAATTTTCATAATTAGCTTCTGTTTCAACAGCCTCTCCAACTTGGGCAGAAGCGCGTCTACGTAGTTGGAGATTTCCCTGTTGGAGATCTCCCAGATTGGGATGATCCCCAACCTCCTAGCCTCCCCCTAATCCTATATAAACTAGGATTTTTCTAGTTTATCCCCCTGACTCCCCCTGATTCTGATTCCCCTGAACCCCTTAGCTGACGGATTTAGATCCTTATTCACTAGAGCATCCTCGTACTACTATTTGTATGCTGCATTTTGCATTTTCTTGCAGGAACTCTACTATTTTTTAGTCGAAGATAGCTCGGATCATCGCAAACGATCTCGGATGATTACGGATGATTTTGTCGAGGAGCGCAGACGATCGCGTACGATTGGAGGTGATCCTGACTGTAGTCCAGATTGGGGGCAATCCGAGTCCAGAGTTTGCATCTTCTTAACTTTCCTACATTTTTCCATTATAATTCTGCATTATCTTAGGTTATTATGTTTATGCATCTTGGAGTTCACCTCATCTAGTATAAATGCATGATAAAATCAAAATAGATTGTGAAGTTGATGCTTGTCCTCTTTAATTACTGTTTGGATCTGTCATTCAGACAAATTTATAGTTATTTCTATCATTTCCCTTCGCTTCTGTAGTTGCATCTTGGGTATTTTGTATCTATTTCTGTGATTGCAGGTTTTTGACGAATTCGTTTGACGAATTCATCAGATATCAGACGATCTTGTCTGATCTCAGATGATTACGTATGAACTGAGGCGATCTGGACTACTACAAAACTCAGAATCCTCATCAGACATCCGAAATCAGGTATGATCTGTCCTAATTTGCCTATTCTCTATGTTTAGCAACCATTTCTATTTTTTGTATCCATTTAAATCATTATTGGCATATAGAATAGTTTAGATTCATTTTGGCCAAACCTAGGAGCTGAATGATTGAGTATAAAACGAACACATCAAACCCATTCCCAACCTAGGCGTGGAAACTGCCACTCAAAAGTTTCCTGGTGAACCCACCATCCGTCAAAAATTCACCCTTATACTCCTCCCCCAAGAGGCGGGACCTTCAAAGGGCCTCTCAGTCCGAGGTATTGTCCCATCCTTCTCGCATCCCCCTTCTGGGCGCGGATCCTATAGCTTGAGGGTAAGGATGCAAAAAATTTGGAGCGATACATTGGGTATATCGAGAGACCCCCTAGGATTAGGAGAAACCTTTAGCCCTAGGAATATTTTTGACCGTGTATTCTCCATAGTGCACCGAACACAACATCTAGGAAGATCACCCTCTCGTACTATCAGAGAGGTAGGTAGTGTGCTCAAGGGTATGCATGGAATCCTCCTTGAGTAGTGGCCTAAAATATTGGTCCGAGCACTATCATTCATCACTACGGTATAACAGAGGGCCTATGGGTAGTACACACACCTTGGCTTAGAGTACCCTATTTTTGTTTATCCTAAATGCCAAAAAACTACATCACAAAAATTGAGCATATTGAGGAGACTACACTATCACAAAATTAACTAAACAAAAACAAATGACAAAAAATTGGTCACAACAAGTTTTATTAGTAATAGATGACTATCAATAATTAATAGTCATAAGAGAGTTTGGTAGTATAGTATCAATTACAAAGTTAGTAATAGTCCATACAAGGTCTATCAATAATGATCAGGTATTAGTCAAAATAGTTCAGATAGAGTTGGTCATGCAGTTACCAGTTACAAAGTTAGTTGTAGTTGAGATAGAGTCAAACTAAATAGTTGTTAGTTATAGAGTTAGACAAAATAGTTGTCAGTAATAGACATTGCAGAACCTGCTAAAGGGTGTTAGACAAAAGTCAAATTTTTGAGTGAACTAAGACTCCAGGAGAAAAATGAACACTTGAAGACAACACTCCCCTAGAAAAGTATAGGGTGCCAAAAAATGTTGTTGTGGGATATAGCTCATTGCGATCATCTCGTCGAGCTGATCATTTTGGTATATAGCCTCCATGCACTTTTTCTAGGGTGCCAAAAAATATCATTGTGAGACCTAGCCCATTGTATTCATTTTTTTGAGTTGATCATTTTGATATATAGCACCCAAACACTTTTTTTGCCCATTACTAAAAATAGTAACTCTTGGAACAACACTTCTATTTTTAGTAAGTTAGTGGGAGTGGTTCAAATCATACATAAATGGCTGGAGGAACTAGAGGAGCACAAAAGGAGTTAGAACAAAGCAACTATATGGAGCAATTGAATCTCACACTTAGTAACCTACAAAGTCAAAGAATTTAAATAGATGAGGGATCAAGTAACACTTATAAGAAATGACTAGATTAGATCCAAAGTTGAATTTGAAGAAATATTCCTAGAGGTTGAAGACCGATTAAGGGAAGCCCCAAAGGTGTTCGAGCATCTTAACACTAAAAAATGGGTGGTAGTTCAGGCAATAAAGAGAAAGGAGTCAATAAGGAGAAAGAAGTCTATCATTCTCTTTTTGACATAGATACCCCATTTAAGATGCCTAAATTAGACTTTCCTAAGTTTAATGGAAAGGACGTTGATGGTTGGTTATGTCGAGCAGATCAGTTCTTCAAACTTCATAATGTACCTAAATATTTGTGGGTCACCATGGCATCTTTCAACTTTGAATCTGAAGCCTTACAATGGTATCAATGGTTACATAACATGACTTTAGACCTTTCTTGGGAAGATTTTGAGTCCCAATTACTCACTCGTTTTGGCCCTAGTGAGTATGAGGACTTTATAGGAGCCTTGACCAAATTGAAACAAACCTCTATTGTCCATGAATATTAGACTCAATTTGAGAAATTGGCTAATAGGACAAAGGGGTTGAATGAAGGATTTTTTAAGAGTTGTTTTATTAGTGGATTGAAAGATGATATCAAGGTTGAGGTAAAAATGTTCAAACCATAGTCTATGATGCAAGCCATAGGATTGGTGAGATTAGTAGAAGAAATAATTTTTGGCTCAAAGGAGACCATCTAAATTTCCATAGGCCAAACCCACATTTCCTTCCAATTTCATACTGAATACTAGTAATAAGTCTACCCCATTCAAGCGTTTGACTATGGAGGAAATGGATGCCCATTGAGCATAAGGCTTATGTTATAATTGTGATGAGAAGTATTTTCTAGGGCATAAATGCACCCAAAAGAAGTTATTTTTGTTGGATGTAGAGGAATCAATAAGTAATGAACAACTTGATGAAGAAGTAGAACCACCAGAGGAACAACCTAAGGATGAGGGTGAAACACAAGAAGAACCACAACCAAAAATCTTTGTCCATGCACTTGCAAGAATTTCTACCCCTTAGATGATGAAGGTAGTAGGATTCTTCAAAGGGCAATATATTACAATTCTCATTGATTCAGGTAGTATACATAATTTTATTGATCCTTGAGTAGCCAAGCAAGCAAATTGTTACATACATGCTTGTAACTCCTTTGAAGTTATGGTGGCAAATGGTGGAACATTACCTTGTAAGGGTAAATATCATAATGTTAAGTTGAAGATAGGGGACTATGAACTCAAAACTGATATGTTTGCTCTTCAACTAGGAGGATGTGATGTTGTGCTAGGAGCATAATGGCTAGGTACTTTGGGAACAATAGCCTAGAACTTTGTAGAATTATGGATGTAGTTCTCATAGAATGGTAAGTCCTACACTCTCTATGGTTCACTAACAGGATCTCCATAGATTATCAGTTCAAGTCATATGGAGAAGTTGTTAAAAAATCCTCATGTGGGGTAGTAGCTCAAATATTTGCAATTCAACTACAAACTTTAGAAGAAGACAAGCCCCAAGATGATTTGCAACTCATTCTGACTAAGCATGATGCAGTTTTTGTGGAATCGATAGAATTACCTCCATGTTCCCATGATCATGCAATACCATTGGTACCAGGTAGCTTGCCACCTAACATCAGACCTTATCGGTACCCCTATGCCCTTAAGTCAAAAATTGAGAAATTGGTACAAGAATTGCTACAAGCAAGGGTAATTCAGCCTAGTAATAGTCCTTATTCTTCTCTAGTACTATTGGTTAGAAAGAAATATGGGTCATGGTGGTTGTGTATAGATTTTTATGAGCTCAATAAGCTCACCATTAAGGATAAATTTCCTATCCCAGTGGTCGATGAATTGTTGGATGAGCTACATGGTGCAAGGTTTTTCTCCAAGTTGGATCTTCACTCGGGCTATCATCAGATAAGGCTCAAGGAGGAAGATATCCCCAAAATAACATTTCGAACTCATGAGGGCCATTATGAATTTTTGGTCATGCCATTTGGCCTAACTAATGCACCATCCACATTTTAGAGCCTCATGAATAATGTCTTCCACCCATTCCTTCGCAAATTTATTCTAGTTTTCTTTGATGATATTTTGATTTATAGTCGCTCTTGGGAGGAGCACCTCATACATTTGGATCAGACTCTACAACTTTTGTCTAAGAATAAACTTTATGCCAAGAGGTCTAAGTGTTCTTTTGGGATGACAAAAGTGGAGTATTTGGGTCACATTGTCACCAAAGATGGAGTTAAAGTTGACCCTAAAAAGATTCAAGTTATTCAAGATTGGCCAAAGCCTCACACCCTCAAGGGACTTCGAGGATTTTTGGGACTCATAGGGTATTACCATAAATTTATACAAAACTATGGAAAGATAGCAACTCCTTTAACAACCATGTTGAAAAATAATTCTTTTATTTGGTCAGAACCAATGGAGAAGGCTTTCAATGACTTAAAGCAAGCCATGACAACCACCCCAATGTTAGCAATGCCTAATTTTTCTAAACCCTTTGTAATTGAAAGTGATGCTTCGGGCAATGGCATAGGGGCCATGTTGATGCAAGAGGGAAGACCATTGGCCTTCACCAGTAAAGCACTTTTAGGCCAAAATTTGGGCAAATCTACTTATGCAAAGGAGATGCTAGCTATTTTGCATGTTGTTAATCATTGGAGGCCATATCTCATTGGGCATCATTTTTCAATCAAAATAGACCACCAAAGTCTCAAGTACTTCCTGGAATAATGGGTCACCACACCTAAACAACAAAAGTGGGTTTCTAAATTGATGGGCTATGATTATGAAATCACATATAAAAAGGAAAGGAGAACATCGTGGCTGATGCACTCTCCCGATAGTTTGAGGATCAGATTATGTTAAATGCTATCTCTTCTCCCATACCTCAATGGATTAATTCTCTCAGAGAGGACATGGCCAAGGACTCAGGCTTGCAAACTTTGATCACCAAACTTCAAATAGAGCCTAACTCATGCCCTGGATACACTTGGGATGGACAAGATTTGAGATATCATGATCGACTTGTTATTCCCCAAACTTCACAAATGCAAGAATTCATCTTGAAGGAAATGCATGCCTCACCAACAATGAGATATTCTGGGTTCCTAAAGACTTATGAAAGGATTAAGCATACTTTCTTCTAGAAGGGAATGAAGAAGGATATTCAAACCTTTGTGGTTGAATGTGACATGTGCCAAAGAATGAAAGGAGAAATTATGTGTTCCCCTAGAACCCTTCAACCCTTACCAATTCTAGAACAAGTATGGACAAATATTTCCATGGATTTTATTGAAGGGTTACCCAAGTCGGGAGGAAAATCAGTTATTCTAGTGGTAGTGGATCATCTCACAAAGTATGCTCATTTTTTCTCCCTCTCCCATCCCTACATAGCCTCAGTAGTAGCCCAAATATTTTTAGACTCCATATTTTACCTTCATGGCATGCCCACATCTATTGTGTCAGATAGAGACCCTACCTTTACTAGTCATTTTTGGTAGGAATTATTTAAGTTGTAGGGAACTCAACTCAAAATGAGTTTAGCCTATCATCCATAGATGGATGGCCAAATAAAAATTGTTAACAAATGCTTGGAGACCTACCTTCGTTGCTTTACCTCTGAACATCCTACATAGTGGGCGAAGTGGCTTCCCTTGGCTGAATGGTGGTATAATACTTCATATCACACCACGACCAAGGTTACCCCCTTTGAAGTAGTATATGATCATCCTCCATCAACACCCTCCTCCTACATTCTAGGAAGCTCCAAGGTTCACATTGTCGACACTACACTCAGCCAACATGTCATAATCCTCCAACAACTTAAGATGAATCTTGAATTGGCCTAGAACCGTATGCATCAACAAGTTGATCAACACCATTCTAAGCATAACTTTGAAGTAGGAGATATGGTTTTTCTCCACCTACAACCCTATAAATAATCATCACTCCAGCTTCATAGATGCCAAAAACTAGCTACCAAATACTATGGACCCTACCAGGTATTACAATGGATTGGTTCAACAACCTACAAATTGGCCCTTCCAGCTACATCAAAGCTCCATCCAATCTTTCATGTATCCTCTCTCAAGAAGGTTATGGGCAATAAGGTACAAGTTCAATCCACTTTACCAGAACTGGATGAAGAGGGTTCCATCCTGCTCGAGCCTAAACAAATTTTGGATTAAAGATCACACACCCTTCAAAACCATGTCATCATTGAGGTTCTTGTTCAATGGCATGGATTACAACCTGAAGATGCCACTTGGGAGTCTCTCCAACAACTACAACAATAATTTCCTCATCTCCAACTTTGAGGACAAAGCTTTTTGAAGGGGAAGGGCATGTTAGGACCCCATCCTAACATTATTATGTAATTCTCATATTATTATGTAATGACCCCTTTCCAATGTGGGGACCCCATTCTAATGATATTTTGTAATGGTATGTGGAAATTGAGGTGCCTAGACAAGTGGGGCCATTTCATGTAACCGTTATAAAGAATGTAACTGTTTGTTTGGTAGAAGATTCTAGCTCGAGTGGCACTTTGCATGTAAGCCAACTCTTGAGCATTAGGTTAGGGTTGCATGAAGTGTATCTTTAAAAGATAAGGGTGCATAAATGAATGTATATTTTTACATATTGAATGAAAGTATTGAAGGAGGTTGCCCCCTCAAAGAGGCCCACGATTTTGTGTTGTGATTTGTGAGATTAATATATTTTTGCATTTACATTTCGTATTGCAATATTCTGTTCTTTCATGAATTTTTGCTTTTATTGCAATATTTATGTGAATGTGCTTATTTTAATTAGAAGGTTCCTAACAAAACTCAGGGTCAAAAGAGATCTTAAGGAACGTTTTTGGTTGATTTTAGCCCCCAACCTCAGGATAGGCTACTTAGAGATGGTTTTTGCTCCCTACAATGTCCCCTGCAGTACCAAGATTTTGGCTCATCTTCAATATGGGCCAAAATTATTCCCCAGATCGAGGATGATACTCCTGAGTAGCAAGACATGGATTTTGGCTAGGAACTAGTTCTAGTAGATCTTGATCTTCCCATAGTCTGAGGCAAACCCTTTGGATAAGGACCCCCCTATGCTGATGTTGCCCCTATGGCAATCTGGTTGTTAACAGGCCTTCTAATCTTCCATTTTGTTAAGCTATTACTTGTTTTGTAGTTGTTCCAGGCCCTTGTGGTCCTAGATTGGTTTATTGCATAGGCTTTATAGGGTGTGTTTTTGTACAACCCATACTTTTTGTAAATTATGTACTCATATTATTATTTATTTAATAAGATCAAGTTAATTTTCACAAAATATTATAAAATATTAATGAGGTAATAGTATTTTTATAAAATGATGTGTATTGAAATTTGTAATATTTTTTAGAAATCTTTAGAAACATACATTTACCATGATCATATATAGAAACAGTACAAAAAAATAATAGAAAGAGCATATACATAAAATAAAGAGAGAAATATAGACAACATAAGAAGGGGTGGGTTTTTAAAAGCACCCCACAATATCATGTATCACAAATTAATGCAATGGATTAGTGATACCTTATCCCCAAATAAATGCTAACCTCAAAGTGGCATAACATGACTTGAAGGTTAAGTTACAATATATTAAATAGATTACAACCATTAATTAACCATAAATGTGGTTTAACAAATATTGTTGAGGATGATTACATTAAAATTACCTATAGACCTACATATAACATGCTCGTAGTAAAAGTGTTCATAGGCTATTTCAAGAGTGCGTGTAGGCACTTAATCACAGTTGGACTTGGCTTAATAAGGTCATATAAGAGATATTCCAATACACCCTATAATTTGAGTTGAGGGTCCAAGGAGAGATGATATTAGAGATGATACACCCTCTTGCCAATAATCAATGTTTGAATGAGCCAAATTTATCAAGAATCCTACTATCTTCTCTTTCCAAATGTATATAAACTGGATCAACCGTTCTTCAAACATGAAATTGTGACTTTACCTTCTAGATCCAATATGTTGAGCTTCTTATGAGAAGATCCTTAATATATAATGTAGCAACCACAATCTATCCTCTAAACTGAAATGAAAGTAACAAAATTATCAAGCAATAGGAAGATCTCGAAATAATATTCCTCCATGGTTAGAAAGGGACCCTTAGGATTAAGGCATACCTTAAATTGATCATATGAAACCTACACCTTTTGTAGCTGAAATATTACATAAACACTGAAATAAGTCCTTGAACTAATACCACCAATATTTAGAGCTCAAAACACCATGTGATCTAAAAAAAGGTTCAAAATGCTTTTGTATACAAAAGTTATGAAAATGAAAAAATTAAGCCTCTAAACTTTAGTAAGAAAAATTATCAATTAATAACTGCTGCTTGGTGATGAATGATTATATTCTTTTGTCACTTGTGCTCAAATATTAACACTTACTAGTTATTAAACATAAGTCTCTTAGGTGGGGGCACCTCAGGCTTCACTCACCTAGCTAGTTACCCCAAGGTGCCTTTGTAAGTGTGGTGCTATCTTTGAATAGGAATCAATTGCATTTTTTTCATAATATCATTTTCCTTCTTTAGAAGATAAATTCGTTAAGAAATATATTATTAAATTTAATTTAATTAACTTATGGAAATAAATAAATAAATAAAGACAAACGTTTAACTATTTTAAAATTTATTGTTAATTTAAAATTATAATAAGAATTATGATGATAATGATAACAACAAATTTAAATTTACCCAAAAGACAAATCATTATCTAAACTGCCACAGCCAACCAATGTTCTTTCAAATCACCTACAATTCATACTTGACCTAACCACCCCTCATGTAAATCTCATTTTGGTAGAAGATGGTTTGGTACACTTACTTGTCAACTTTCAAGTAGGGCAGGATGGTGTATTCATGTTATTGTGTCTACCGTAAATTGGATTTGGACAAGAAGGGTTAGCTAGAAATTAGGATTATGTTGTTGTATGAGAAGAGAATGCAATGCGTGCTTGCAAACAATCTTGTGTTGGGTTAGGTAGGATTATGTTGTTGTATGAGAAGAGAATGCAATTCGTGCTTGCAGACAATCTTGTGTTGGGTTAGGTAGGATTATGTTGTTGTATGAGAAGAGAATGCAATGCGTGCTTGCAGACAATCTTGTGTTGGCCAAACTTGTGCTCAAAAGCAAGAAACGTTTTCTATCCATTACAATTTTTTTAGGTCATGAGATGAGAATATGTTGTCATTATGAACAGGAGTTTCTGATTTGCATGTGGGGGTTCTCTTTTACAGGGAATGTTTTCATTGATCTGTGTATGACAAGAAAGAAGATTTAACAAGGTTCCTGAGGATTTAATCCAGCAGCCTGAGACCCAGAGAGGTTGGGTTCCACATCACAAAATAGGTGTGTTTGGTCCTGCAGAGGAACACAACTGGATAGGTGGTTGTGATAAAAAGATTCATCACCATGTTGCTGAAAAAAAAGTAAAGAGTGGATCAGTTCTAGATGCTGAAAAAGCAACCCTACAACTGATAATTAAAATTCAGTGCATGTGTAAATCTTTTACAGTCTACCTGTTTAGGAATAAGCACAACTACTAGAGTGTTCGAGGTCCAAGTCATATTCTATAGTTGCTTGGCATTCAAGGAAGACAAACTCCTATAACATGGAGATATCATTAGTTTGGATTTTGTAATTGGGAAAAGGCTGGCATAGGATCAAATTAACAATAATGTTAATAATAAGTGGCTATACTATAGGAACATTCACGAATGATTAATACTTGATAATTGAGACCATGTGACTGAGATTAATTTTTTTTTTATTGAGAGTGCACTATGGAGAGATTGTACATAAAAAATAGACTTATTGGTTAAGTACTCTTAATAATTTTTTATTTATTATTTTTATTAAAAAAAATTGTCACTAAATAATGCATGGTATATGGCAACTTTAAAGATTAAGGGATGTTACTTTGTAGTGTATCTTATAATTATATTATTTATTTATTTTTGTTAATTGCAACTTTAAAGATTAGTTTAGATATATAAAATATATATATCTACAAACACCGAGAGTTATCAATCTCAAGGCGGATAATTTTATTAATGTCGGTTTTTTTAATAAAATATTAATATTGTTTACTGCGTGGCTGATAGGACGCCTATTGGCTTAATTAAGGGATGTTACTTTGTAGTGTATTTTAAAATTATTATTTTTTAAATGAAGAGGAGCAAATTAACAATAAGACTAAGTCGCTATACTATTGGGACTTTGACGAAGGATTAATTCTTGATAAGTGAGACTAAATGACTATAAATTTATATTGAAATTATTAAGATTAAAAAACTTTAATTGAGAGTAAATTATAGAGAAATACTGTTTGAAATTATTAACTTTTACATAAATAATAAATATGTTTGGTTGAGTACTCTTATTAAAACTTTTATTTTGATGTTCATTATTGTTTTAGCTTAGCTTTTATGCATAAAATTTGTTTGTTATCTTTCTTTTTTTGCTAGAGAACAAGGGGTTGTACTTAGGTTCCCTACCGTTACAAATCATAACTCTCTTCTTTAAGCTTGAGATTTTACAAAAAAATTCAATTCTCATCTCAATTGAGTTGCTATAGCTAGATACCTACATCATTTTAATATAAAAATTTTGAATTCTTGATTTTCATTTTCTAGATCTTCAATTTTATGTGTGAATACAAATATTCCATAATTTAACATCCTTCTTGTTGACATTTTCCTACATAAGCCTTCACAATACCAAAACTCTACCTCTATTGTCTATGCATTGCATTTTAGTAGAGTAATATTTCTAAAATATTGCATTATCATAGTTTGATTTACTAGATCTAGATCGCTAGTTTTCTTCCTAAAATGTAAGTGCAAACACAAAAATTGTAATAAATAGTTTATATGAGAACACATTAATGTTATAAAATAAATCAAATATTATTAATGGAAAACATTAAAGTAAATATTAATCATTATTTGATTCAGGTAATCAACATTTTTTTGTCAGCTTCAACTAAACTTACTACTTCCTCTAACCATAGAAAAGAAAATTTCACTTCATGATCCTCAATTAAAACCCTTCTATTGTTTAGCCTATCTGCAAATTTGTTTCCTCCTTTAACATACGTGTGAACTTGATTTCTTCAAAATCTATAGCAAGATCTTGTATTACCACAATTATCTCTTGTATGTTCAATGGAGCCTTTACTTTATTCAAAATTATATTTATTACTATTAATAACTCTCCTTCCATCCATAGTTTCATTTCATTTGTTTTCATATTTTTAACCCTTCCATAGCCACTCAAGCTTCAACTTCATTATTTGCATTAAATCCATTATTGAAAGCATAATGAGACACACTATCACTTCTATTATTTCTAATCATTCCTCCTCCTCCTAGTAGTCTTGGATTTCCTTTAGATGCTCCATAAAAATTTAATTTGACCAACTCAACATCTAGTGGTTTTCATTTTATATTCTTTGTCTTCTTTTTTTTCTCTTGTACCCAACATCATCATTCTATTTGATGTCTTAATTCCATCTATCAAGTCTCTCTACTTCTATATTAGGAATTGGGTGAGTTGATATGGTTGATTTAGACTCCTCTATAGTGAAAAAAATATTCCTTTTCATTACCTCTAAATTTATTTTCTTTCCCTGAAATATTATTCTATTCCTTTCCAGCCATACAATCCAAAGCATTGTATGTTTTGATATATCTCAAATTGTTTATAAAACCTCACTTTTAAAAGTGCTTTGTCATTGCTTTAACCATTCTTCAATTTTGTCATTCATCACCATGCATTTATCAAAAATATTAAGAATTCATTACCATAGTTTCTAGACTATTGAGCAATATCCCAAGAGATGGTCTATACTCTTCTCTCCTTTTTACAAAGAACACATTGTGAGGGGCCATGAAAACATATTTTCATAAGGTTATCCCAGGATAAAATTTCTCTTCGAACTACTAGCCAAACAAACATTTTAACTTTAGGAATGCTCGGGCTATCCCAAATATCTCTCCATATTCTTGAGATATTTCTATTTTTTTGGTGCATTACATTATATCCACTTCTTGTTGTGTATTATCCTAAGCTATTCAGCTCTCAAATCAACTTACCCTTGTCTCTCCTTGGATTAATCATTATTTTTATTGTTCTACTCAACTGCATCCTAACATCAATGTCTTGTATACTTATAAAAAAGATTATTTTCATTTGTATCTTCCTTCCCGATCCTTGTACATAATGTTTGAAACCCTATCATCATATTTTCTTGAAGTAATTTCATTCATGGTTTCAAAATTAGATCTAGATTGAGTGGTTTTTTTATCACATCAAGTATCCATCCAAATGGAATTTATTTCTCAAGTTCCCACCACCCATATTAGATATTTAATCACTAAACCAATTGATTTTTTAAAACCATTCCATAGTGTAGAATCATTTAGTAGTGCGATTAAAGTAAATATTAAGATTGGGTCATTGGGCTCAACATATTTACTTAGAGGAATTATTGCCCATTGTCTTTTACTCTCCTTGTACAATCTCCAAATTAATTTTTCCCTAAGAGCTAAGTTTGCATCTGTACTAATTCTTAAACTGAAACATTCCTTAGTTTTATCATCACACATCTTGCTCCATTTTATCAAAGAAATTTTTCTTTTATCATGTAATCCTAACCACAAAAGTGATCGCATAGTATAGATTAAAAAAAATCTATTGATTTTGACATAGTATACAAGGACATATGATATGTTGGAATGGAATGTAAGTGTCGAGTTGTATGTCATATGCTTAAATTGTCAATCCAGGTTAGATTTAAAGAACATACAACACCATATAGATTTTTTTGTAATCATTAATCATTTAACCTGGTTCTGTTTCCTTATTCTTGTTTTCTGAAAATGAAAGTTGCAGAAAATAAAATTAAATGAAATAATACTTGATAAAAAGTGTAATTATGACTTAAACTAATTCTATGTGTTGTGGATCCACATGCAATATAACAATGCATTTATGATTTAACTAGTTGATTTATTTTATAATTTAAAATGATACAATTTAATTTATCTTATAGTCTAAGACTAATTCTACTCACTAACTAATTCTACTCTATTTTAGGAGATAGAGAGCAAGGGATTGACTATTCGAAGTGGGTCCTACCTCCTAGAAGACAGTGTAATTGTCTTCTCCTCTATTCTAATTTATTTCGATAAATAATATTCATTAACATTAACTGTTTATTATTTAACTCATGGATGTAGGAAAATAAAGTAAAGGCTACAAAAATAGATAAATCATAAAGGAACACAAGATACAATTACCAAATCCATCAAGAAAAATGTTGTTGCTTTATTGATGAACTTCAATTCTTTATGCGTACAATGTGAATGATCGACTAATCAAATGGTAGATGATGAAACAATTAAATGATAGCTAGTAGTTTGTAGACCTTTTCAAAGGTCCCTACATTATATTTTATAATGTCGCTTGGATATTTACAATAAAATTCTATTTTACCATATGTTACAGTTCAAGTGCTTAAAGATTTGAATTCTAATATTTCATAACAAAGATATTCTAAAATCAAGACACGCTAACAACTACCTTGGACTTATTACAATTGAAATTGTCCAAGTGACATACTTCTAAACTAACATAATCAAAAGACCTAAATTTAAATAATATGATGATAAAATAATACAATTGTTTGTCTTCTTCTTATAGGAAGAGATAAATTAAGTTTACGTCCATATCTAAGCAACTTAACAATTCAACATTACAACTTTTAATAACAAATCATATAACATATGGTCGTATGTACAATCCTATCGTCCCAAACAATTGTGCTGACTATGAGATCCATGTAACACTATTATGATATTAGTCAAACGTGGCACTCCAGCACATCGAATAGTTTACTTAGTCAATGTTCTTTTTGTAGACCCTTTCAGTAGGTGCTTTTCGTAACACCTTTACGTAGGTGCTTTTTGTAGCACCTTTCTGTAACTTACTTCCATGTGGCTTCTCAGTACACTTCCACATGACTGGTTTATCCATACTTGACATTTGGCATGTGTTCTATTGCAACATCTCCTGTAAGACACTTGCAATATTTATCTACCAAAAACATACAAAAAACTTGCATGATTTGTGTAAAATATAAGCATATATCACTTAATATTTTATAAATCAAATTCACTCATAAGTCATGCAAATAAGATATAACAATCATTGAAACACATTCATTTTCATATATTTGTAGATAAAAGATAGATTAAACTTTGCATAAAATATACATGATTTAGCACTCATAAGTAAGACTGATTTAACTAGTTTTACTCTTCTTGCTAATGATAACCATCCACCTTTCCATGTTGATAGTTTATTTTGAACATTATTTACAATTGGATTCCATAATTCTATCCTCATTCTCCCCTTAAATAAGGGCAATCCTAGATAATTTGTTGGTAAATTTGTGTCATCTGTTTGAAGTAACTTGTATATCCCTACTTTGATTATAATTGGGGTGTTTAGAAAGTAAATTTTGGAATTTATCCTATTAAATTTTTCCCTGATGCTCTTTTATTTTCTTTAAATAAGTTATTCCAAGCTCTGATCTTGTTTATCCTTGCCTTCCCAAAAAGGGTTGCATCATCTATAAATTATTAATGGTTGATGTTGTCAATGTTATTACTAGCCTTAAGTCTACTTATTAGCCCATATTTGTTAGCCTTCTTGAAATTCCTACCTAATACCTTTGCCATAATAATCAACATATATGGTGATAGAGGATCTCCTTGTCTAAGAACTCTCTTGTCTTTAAAATATTTTTAGTAACCCATTGACCAACACTGAATATGAAACTATAGAGACACAAGTTTTAATCCATCTAACCCATTTCTTCCCAAATCTAAACTTTTCTAATACTACAAAAATAAAATTATATTTAACCCTATCACAAGCTCTACTCATATCAATTTTTAAGATCATTGCTCTTTATTTTCTTGATGTTGTTGAATGCATAACTTCATGAGCTACTGTGGTCTCATCCAAAATCATCTCCCTTTTATAAATCCTCCTTGATCTCCTGAAAAAAATTGTCTAACAATGGTCTTAACTGATTCACCATCACTTTGAAGATAATATTATATATCATATTACATAGGCTTATGGGTCTAAATGAATCAAATAATTTTACATATTTTTTTTTGGAATGAGGTTAAGATATTTTATAAGATATGAATTGTTTTACCCTAGACTGTTCCACTACCATCAATAAATAAGTTTTCACTATATTCCAAGTATGTTGATAGAATGCTATAGAGTGCCCATATAGACCTAGGGATTTATCCTAATCAAAAGAGAAAAGTGCTAAATTAACTTCTTAAATAGTAATAGGCTTGATCAAATTTCTATTATCTTCATATATTATACTTGAAGGTACAGTTTATCATTAAGAACTTCAAAATATTCTAATCCTAGAATATTTTGGTTAAAAAATTGTACTTCCTTTATAATTTCATTCTAGTATTCAATCTAAACCCCTTCTACTGATTTAATTCTACCAATTTTGGATGTTGATTTTTGTACTATTACCATCCTATGAAAAAATTTGTATTTTTATCTCATTTTTAACTAAATCTATCTCGATTTTAATCTCCAAAATTTCTCTTCCTTACTCAAAATATTATGATATTCACTAAGCAACTCCCTTTTTTCTAATATTATATTATTATGATCACCTTTTTGGAATTTTGAAAATTTTATCTTTTAGTTCTTTCTTCTCAAAAATATTTTCAAAAGTTTTTCTGTTCAATTCTTTTAATCTATATGTCATTGATTTAAATTGATTTGGAAGTGTATACGTCCATCGTTTCCTGAATAATTTCACATTTGTGCTATCGTATCAAAAATTGAGGATAGTCTTCCCATATATGCTTATATTTAAAGTATGATATTTTTAAATTCATTTATCATCATTTTAAATCTTATTGGCCAATGATCTGAACCAATCCTTGTCAAGGTATTAATTTTAGCATAAATCTTTTCATCTAGCCAATGATTTGAGAGAATGCACCTCTATATTTTTTATGCTATTTGATGAGGATTGATGTATGATCTTTCATATGACCCCTCTAGTAGTTCCTAGCTTAGGTTTGCTTAGTTTATTTCTAGCAAATTGATATTGTAAGTGAGTCTCTTTCTCACATGCACTTGTGGGCACTAGTTGTCTTCTAGTTGTCTTTTAGAGTGTTAGTTAGCAAGTGTGAACTCAAAGTAGGAAGTGTGAGCTTCAAGTTAGCTAAAATGGATCTTCTAGTTAGCAATCTTAACTTAGAAGTTTACGTGCATTCTTCTTTGCACCTTTGTAGCTTTTGGGTTAAGCGTGTGAATCAAATCCATGATTTCATGGGTTGGTTATGTATTTTGGGCCATTAGTGCCTATATAATGATTTGTAAATAATAGAACTCTTAGTTGGATTTTCAATCCTTTTCATTGGTATCATAGCCTAGTTCATGTTTGCACTAGGGCTTGTGAGGTGAGAGGATAGGAGATAGGATTATTATGAGAAACGTATTCTCATTGAGGACTCGGTTTAAGCCCAAAGGGAGCTTGAAAACCATTCGGAGAAGGAAGTTCCTTCGCCGACAAACCCCTCGCTCCAACTTCTTGCTTATGCTTAAAAAGTATAGGAAGAGTTTGCCCCGGAGTTCTTCGTATACCGATCCTTGGAAGGGATTGGATCGTAGCTACGGTCCAATTAGGATTAGGGAGCCTTTTGACCCTATTGCCCCCCCCATTTTTGAGTATTGAAGAGCTTCAGGAGGACTCCAAAGCTAGGTCGTGTGTCGACTTAGAGCTGGATGCCTTTCAAACGCTGGTCGTGTGTCGACCGGATCTTGAAAGGAGAGCTACTGGTGGGAGCTGGTTGCTCACATTTTTTATAATTTAAAGTTTTTCAAATTTTAGATTAACCCCCCTGGTTAATTTATAATTTTTTTTCATTTTTTGTTAGAAAAGCTTTAAATTATTGTTCAATATATTATTTTAATAATATATTTGTATTGCTGCAATTTATTTATAAAAAAAAAAAAGGGGCAATTTTATTTTATTTATTTTTTTTAAGAAAAAAATTTGGTGCAGATTCTTGTCGTCGGCCCTTCGGCGTTTCGGCAGCCTTCGGCACTGTTGTCGGGCTTGCCGACGCTTGCCGGCCGACAGCCGTCGGGCAACAGTCACGGCAGATCGCTGTCCGCAGGATAGCGATCGCGGCTTGCTCTGCAGCTGCCCTCGATCATTGCCGAGCTCGACAAGGAACTTGCCGCCAGTCGATGACGCCGAGAGCTGTCGCAGCAGATCGACGCTGCCGACGCTCAGTACTGCGCCGGAGCGAGCCGGGTAGTTGCAATCGCCAGCGCGCTCGATAGCCGACAATCGTCAGCGTCGGCTCGGTGCAAGCGGGCAGCTGCAGCTGCCGACATTTCTGTCAGGCGTCGCGAGCTCGCGGCTCGCGACATACGCGACATCAGATCAAGTCACGGTACGTCGTGCTGCGCAGAGCTTTGGGGCGGCGTCGACATTGTCGCCGACGGTCGTCGGCTCGCGTCGGCAGCACAAGGGCCGAACGACCAGATGCGAGGCGGTTGCGTGCGTGGACCCCCTGTGCACGGAATTTTGTGCACAGAATTTTGTGCAGAGAAGGCAAGGAGGATTGCCTTGGAAGTTTGTGCAGCTCGGGATTCCAGGAATAAATTACAATTGGAACATTGTAATTTTTTAATTTTTTTTTCACATCTGCCTTGGGAAATGTGCCAGGCAAGACTGGTGTTTTAACTGAAGGTTGTTAATTTTTCATGCACAGTTGAAGTTCAGTTCAAACAGCAGATTGAAGGGTAAATTATTGTAAAAATTTTAAATTTTTACTATTTTAGAGTGCATGTTAAAAATTTCATTTTATTAATTTAATTTTTAATGACTTAATTAAATTCTTTAATCTTTTGATTAATTGAAATTTAATTTTTGATTAAGTTATTTTTAAATTAATAAATGTTAATTTTGCACTTTATATTAGTTAAAAATTTTCAAAATTACTAGCCTTAGGAGTAAATTTTCCATTTTAAGCAAAGACTCCATTGTAACAAGGAAATTTGCATTTTATGCTTCCTTGATTTAGTGCTTTCTTAAACTTTACTTCGGCTTATACCCGAGAACACATGGCCTCTCGACTTGGCTGCCCAAGTGGCATAATTGGCCCATGTTGTAAACACTTTGGCCGATAAGGCAAATGACACTACAATGGCGGAAGTCCTTGGCAACCTTGCCATGAAGGTAAATGACATTTCTTTGCATAATACCTCCACTTCTGCTCATGATTCACGTTTGAGAGTTCGTTGTGAAGTCCCATTGTATGATGGATCCAGGAACCCTGATGTCTTGAATAGTTGGATTCTTGACATGAGTTCATGGTTTGCTTTTTCTCAACTTTCATAAGATGATGTAGTGCCTTATGCTAAGCTTAAACTTTCTCGGCTTAGCCAAAGTACTTGTGGAACGAAAACGAGGACAAGAACTCACCACATGGGATGAGCTTGTACAATGTCTTAAAACCAATTTCTATCCTTCAAATTATTCTAGAGAATTGGTTATTAAATGGTTTCGTTTTCGCCAAGGTACTAATATGTCTGTACAAGAATATATTTTCCAATTTAACAGGTTCATAATACTTGTGAATGTGGAGGATGATGTTCCAGGTTTGATTCTCAAGTTTCAAAGTGGCTTGTTAGAACATTTGTACAGGGAACTAATGTTTGTTTCTATGGAAACATTGGATCAAGTTTTCAATCAGGCGCAGCTTATGGAGGACAAGTTCAAGGCGCAATCGCAGGCATTCCGCACACCCGTTACTCAAGTGGTTGGAAACTCATCAAAAGGGAATAATTCTTTCTCTCAAAAGAAGAATTTTGCTCAAAAGAAGAATGTGTCTTCTCCATCTCCTTCTTCTCCTTCCCCTTCCGCTTCTACTCCTTCTTCCTCTTCTTCTAAATCTTCATCTTCTTCTTCTAAGAAATTCTGCAATTATTGTAAGAAGAAAGGGCATGAGAAAGCTGATTGCTTTAAGCTCAAAAAGAAGAGTTTAGTGATTACTACTCAAGAGGAGGATGCTTCCAAGGGTCCCCTTGAGTCTCGTAGGAGAGAGTAGAGTATATACGGAATTACGAGGTAAGCTTAATGAAGTTACCTTAGTAAATGTAAGTTCTTCAGATGGAGCTCGTGATGCTTTGTTCATCACTCGAGCCCACTTACTTCACAACTTTGCAACAGATTGTATAGTGGACAATGGCTCGCAGAAAAATCTAATTGCGAGGTCCATTGTCGAGCGTTTGAAGTTACCTATGGAGCCTCATCCTCAACCTTATTCTTTGGGTTGGAAGGATAGTGGAAGAGGCTCAGAAATCACTCACACTTGCACTTTAAAATTTGCACTTGGCCCACATTTCATAGATCAAGTCACTTGTGATGTGACTCCTATGGATTGTTGTGGGATTTTGCTTGGACAACCTTTTCAATATGATAGGAGAGCTGTTTATGATGCTTTTAAAAGAACCTACACACTTCAAAAATATGGTAAGGTCTTTCTCATTAAGAGCACCAACACTCCTAATATCATTCTAAGTTCCAAGCAAACGAAAAGAGTAATTAAGAAAGGTGGTGATGTTGCTCTAATTTTCATTCGCTCTCAAAACACTTCTACATCTACATCCATTACAAAGCAACACTCTTCAATGGATAAAATATTGCAAAGTTATTCACACATATTTCAGGAGCCAAAGTCTCTTCCTCCAATTCGCACAATTAATCACAACGATTGAAATAGTTCCATGTTCTTCTCTTCCTAATGCTCCCATGTATAGACAATCTATTTTGCAAAATGAAGAAATAAAAAAGCAAATAGAAGATTTGTTGTCTAAGGGTTTCATTAAGGAAAGTACTTCTGCTTGTGCATCACCTATTTTGTTAGTTCTTAAGAAAGATGGCACTTGGAGATTATGCATTGATTTTCGTGCATTGAACAGAATTTCTGTGAAGAATAGATATCCCTTACCCCGCATTGATGATTTATTAGATCAGCTTCAAGGAGCTAAGTTCTTTTCAAAAATAGATCTCAAAAGTGGATATCATCAAGTGCGTATCCAAGCCGAGGATACATGGAAGACTCGCTTTCAAGACGAAGATGGGCCTCTTTGAATGGTTGGTCATGCCCTTCGGTCTTACTAATGCTCCCGCAACCTTCATGAGGTTGATGAATGATGTATTTCGTGAAGTCCTTGACAAATTTGTCATTATATATCTTGATGATATATTGATTTTCTCAAAAACTTGGGAGGAACACCTTAGGCATATCCAAAGAAACCCTTGATCTTCTTGCGAAGAATCAATTATATGCCAACTCTTCCAAGTGTTCTTTTGGCAATACTTCAGCTTTCTTACCTTGGCTATGTGATTAGTGAGAGTGGAATTCAGGTAGATCCCCTTAAAGTTGATGTTTTGCTTAAGTGGTCCCCTCCTACAACTCTCACCGAGTTAAGGAGTTTCCTAGGACTTGCGAACTTTTATCGCAAGTTCATTCCTCAATATTCCACCCTTGAAGCTCCATTGCATTATCTCACTAAGTCCAAAACTCCATTTCATTGGGAGAAAAGCCAAGAAGTTGCCTTTGAGAAACTCAAAAAGAAATTGTGTACAGCACCGGTGTTAACTTTACCTGACCTTTCTCAACCTTTTGAGATTGAAACAGATGCCTCTAAAGTTGCCTTAGGAGCTGTGCTCAAACAGTAATGGTCATCCAAAGAGCTTATCATTCGTAAACTTTTTCTCGCCGCTAAGTTGAACTATTCAACATATGACAAGGAGTTGTATGCTTTAGTTCAAGCCATTAAGTACTGGAGACACTATCTTTTGGGAAAAGATACAGTAGTACACACCGATCATATGCCTCTCAAGTTTTTACAATCTCAAAGTAAAATTGAAGAATCAAGACATATGAAGTGGGCCTCTTACCTCCAACAATTTCACTTGGTGATCAAGTACAAAAAGGGGAAGAGTAATACAGCTTGCCGATTGTTTGAGTAGGCCTCCACCGCTCTTGCCTTAACAAACATGTCCACTTCACACTTGGGATTTCAGACTTGGCCTAATCAGCATTCTCAGGATCCTGATTTTGGAAAAATATTTGAGCAAGTGAGTAAGCCTTCTTCTTCCAATTTGCGTCCTTTCCAAGATTTCTACATCAAAGAAGGACTTCTCTACAAATTGGACAAGGTTTGTGTTCCTTGTGAACCTAGAGTGTCGCTTCTTAAGGAAGCTCATTCTACACTTTATGGTGGTCACTTTGGGAAGCATAAAACACTTCATCATTTGCAACGATTTTTCTATTGGCCAAAAATGCAGAGGGATGTGTTGAGATTTCTCAAGCAAGGTGCAGTTTGTTGTCGCTCAAAACCAGCTAATAGAAAGTTTGGCTTAGGCACGCCTTTGCCCATTCCTTCCCGTCCTTGGGAAAGCATTTCCATGGACTTGGTTAGTGGTTTTCCTATGACAAAGGCGCCAACATGATTGTGTGTTCGTGGTGGTTGACAGATTAAGCAAAATGGCTAAGTTCATTCCATGCCGCAAGACAAGTTCTCGCATCGACTTAGCTCAATTTTTCTTTGATAGCATTTGGCGTTCCTTTGGTCTACCTACCAGCATTATCTCGGATCGTGATTCACGCTTTGTGGGTCACTTTTGGCGTTCTTTGTGGAAGATTTTGGGAGTTTCCCTTAACTTCTCTACCGCCTATCATCCGCAGTCCGATGGGCAGACTGAAGTGGTAAACCGTACACTTGTGCAAAGTTTGCGAATCTATCATCACGCTTCACCAAAAAAGTGGGACTTGAGTCTCACGCATATTGAACATGCCTATAATAGGGCCCTACACTCTTCTACATGTCATTCACCCTTTGAAGTTTGTATGGGATTTCAGCCCTTGGCACCTTATGAGTTACCTTTATCTTTGCCTTCTCCCCGTCACTTCACATCTTCGTAAGGAGCAAGACAAGGCACACTCATTTGTTCAACACTTGCACAATCTTCAATCAAAGGTGGTTGAGATTTTGCAAAAGACACAAGCAGCAGCAGTAAAAGGCCATGGATCGACATCGAATTCCTCATCCTTTTCAGGTTGGTGATAAAGTTTGGTTGCATCTTGACAAGCGGCGTTTCACTGATAAGACTCATAGCAAAATCAAACCAATTCGCTATGGGCCTTACACTATTCTTCAGCAGGTGTCCGAGAATGCTTTCCGCCTTGATCTTCCCGCACACTTGGGAATTCATGACGTCGTCAATGTGGATCTCTTGAAGTTGTACTTTGACTCTACATTGGAGACTGCACCAGCTATCGCCCATCCCGTGGACGTGGTTCCCGGGCTACGCTTACCATTGGATGCAGATCAAATCTATGACACGAAGACTCGGCAAACTCGCCAAGGGTCTTCCACTTCTTATCTTATGGCTCGGCGAGGACAACTCGCCGCATCGTGCTCGTTGGATTTCTTTTCATCAGATGTCCCGTGACTTTCCTATTCTTTTGAAAGCATTGGAGTCCAATGCTTCTATTGTGGGGAGGCATGATGAGGATTGATGTATGATCTTTCATATGACCCCTCTAGTAGTTCCTAGCTTAGGTTTGCTTAGTTTATTTCTAGCAAATTGATATTGTAAGTGAGTCTCTTTCTCACATGCACTTGTGGGCACTAGTTGTCTTCTAGTTGTCTTTTAGAGTGTTAGTTAGCAAGTGTGAACTCAAAGTAGGAAGTGTGAGCTTCAAGTTAGCTAAAATGGATCTTCTAGTTAGCAATCTTAACTTAGAAGTTTACGTGCATTCTTCTTTGCACCTTTGTAGCTTTTGGGTTAAGCGTGTGAATCAAATCCATGATTTCATGGGTTGGTTATGTATTTTGGGCCATTAGTGCCTATATAATGATTTGTAAATAATAGAACTCTTAGTTGGATTTTCAATCCTTTTCACTATTATATTTTTACCTCTCCTGTTGTTGATCCATGTATAGTTATCTTCTTCAAACTCAACCTCCCATTGATTATTATTTTGAATAAATGCTAATAAATCTCTCATACTTTGAGTTAATTTCCTAATTCCTCTAAAATTTTCATCCAGCTTGGTTATGGCATTAGAATCCCCTATGATAATAAATTGGATTTCTTGGTATTTATTTCTCATAAAAGATTCAATCCCATTCAATACATCTAATCTGCTTGACTAGGTTGTAGGTCCAAAGAAATTTATAAGGATGAATCCAATATCTACAAAGTTGCATGTGACTAAAGAGGTTATCTAATGCCTAGTTTTATGAATGGTTACACAAGAGGTTCTAATAATATTCCAACATGTTAAAATTCTCCTTGCCACTCCTTTAGAATCCACATCATCTGATTCACATCTCACCCATACTGCTTTCATTGTTTTGGAAACTTTTTCTTTTGTCATTTTAATTTCTTGGATACAAAAAATATTAGGCTTATTACTTAAACAAAGGCCTTGATACACCTTTGCTTTAAGAGAGAATTAACACTCCTTATATTCCATGATATGGTAATCATGTCTCATTAGGGGCTACTGGCCCTACCTAAAAATTAATAATATCATTTTATTGTTTTACAAAGAAAATTCAACCAACTTAGTTTGTGTTCTTTTCTCTATGTTTGCTCTTGCTTCGATGGAACTCACTAGATAATTTTAGGGGTTTCCTTATTTTTTCTTACTTGTATCAAGAATAGGTCTTATTATTCTATTCCTCAATATTTTTTCACAACTTTCTTTTTCATTAGATTTATCCTCCTCTTGCTCTACTATAGAAGCTTTTGACTTATCCTATTTATTTTCTAGTATTTCCTTATTAATGGTAGAGATATTAATATCAAACACTATGGTTTCTCTACTAGTCTTCTTCTCTTGGATGGTGCATGATACTTCAATAAAGTCTTCAAAATATGATGAGACACATTCCTTAGGTTCATCAGGAATGTTCTTGTCAGGATCATATTAAATAAACAGTTCCTTAGTAATATTACCGAACCTATTGTACTATGTCCTCTAAGATCTAATATTTTTATTCATAGGCTAAAGCCTAAAAATAATTGGCATTTCTTCCAATATCATTCCTTATTGACATCCATTTTTATTTACTATCATTTGTCTAGACCTATTTTTTAGAAGTTGAAAACCATCCTCATCCATGTCCATTTGTAAGTTTCTATTATGGTTTTCTACATTTGTTTCTATTGGAATTTTATTAGGGCATGATATATCAATATACCCCACCTCATGACATCTTATACATCCAAAATATGTGTTTTCATAATCTATGGTTTGGTCCACAACTTACCTCCATATTTAAGAATGATTAAGGAAGAGTCCTATTGTTCCTATAAACCAAGGAACTCATTTTAGAATTCTATCTCTTTCCTCCCTAGAACAAAAAATAGATAGGAAGAAACCTTTGGGAAGAAAGGATAGACTCACTCTTGGAGACTTCCAAATCGTATCAATACACTTTCTCAAGGCTGAAACCCCTAGCCAAAACCCATTAAATTTACCAAAAATTATTGTATATTTAAGCAATGAGGATTGCCTCACTCTAAGGCCCTCACTAACCTCTACTACTAGGGTTGAATCTAAGAATTTAGCTAAAAAACATTCCATGGGAAGGAAAAAAAAACTCAAAATATACTAAAATTTACCATAATATCATATAGTCATCATAAAATTTGATAAAAAAAACTATAATAATTTGCATGCAAAATTCCTAAAATAAAGAAAGGGAAAAGGAAACTTAGCTAAAAAATTCTATACCTATACAAAATGTCTTGCCTCACTGATTCCTTATCCATCTGTTACTCCTCCATTCATCTGAACCACAACTGACAAATATATGCAATTCCATTTTTTGTGACTTAAAAAATTATCACTAACCTTATTTCGAATGGCTGACCTCACAGGGTTGTTCATTCCTTAATATTTCTTGGATTCCTTCATATAACCACTCATTTTAAAGGTATTCAAATTCCACACAAATTGGTCCAAGAATCATTTGAATTGGGCAACCTTTCACAAAGATATGGCTCCAAAAAGCTGAGTTTTTGTTTAGGAAAAATACCCTAACACTACCCTAGTTTCAAATGGTTGTCTTCATATGATCATATCTCTCTAAATATTTCTTGGATTCTTTTGAATGACCACTCATTTGAATTTTTTTAAAACTCATACAAAATGGCACAAGAATCATTTAGATCAAATAACTCAATGCAAAGATATGGGTCCTAAAGTATTATTACTTTTTAAAAACAATTGCCATAGCTCTACTAGTTCATAAGTTTATTTATCTTACCTTATAATGATCCTTAGCATGCATCTTACATAGATTTTATTTGTTTATTATCTTTATTACAATGAATTCATTGTCAATAATGCATGCTCCCTGGTAACATTAAATATTAAAGGATGTTATTTTATAGTGTATTAACATTAAGATTCTTATTTATAAAGATATAAATATTCTAACAATAACTTATATAAAAAAAAATATCATTTGTTTTATAATTCCATTTGTTTCACCATTAAACACTTAAATTGTAATTTTGATATCTCAAACGGTTTCATTGATGTCATATTACCACTTCTCATTCCTTATTTAAAGTGTTTTATAATTCTATTTTTTCATATAATTAACTTTGAATTAAGCCTAGTCTCTCTTTTCATAGAATCTTTGTTATAATATGTATAGTGATGATAAAGTTTAAAAAATTAATAATAACTTTCCTTATGTTGGACATTTTGAGTCCTCTAAGTCAGAGTTGTCATTGATATCACCTGATAGAGTTATCACTCATTTCAAAGAATTCGGCAAGAAATAGATGCTCAAGTCATCCAGGAAAAAGCTTCATCAGTGCAAAAGTGAAAGGAAAAAGGCTCCATAATATTTTAATATTATTGGGAGCATAGGTTAAATGATTGGTTTATAAAAACCCAATATGGATTATTGCAAAAGTTAAAAAGGAGGCTTAATAATAATTTATAAATCATTTAAATTCATAAGGAATTTAAATTTTATAAATAATACCAAGGTTGGGCATTAAGACAAGATTCTAAGGTTTTATTAAACCTAAAGTTGGCCCTTTAAGACAAAGTTCTGAGGTTGATTTTAATTTATAATATTTAAATTTATTATAAATTAAATCATGTCGATGTCGAATTCATTCAAAGCACCAACGTGATTCTAAGGAAGGCAAAAGGTATTATATAAATGCCAAACAAATTCATTTACCAAGTATCCCTTGCTATTGTTTTCAAAGTGCATGCAAAAGATATTTCTGTTTTGAAAGCCTTACGATTTTCGTGAAGGTTAAAGTTGTGAAGATTCGGAAGCCCTAAGCGCAAAGGCCAGCGTGGCCTAGTGGTATGTTGGCTCGGTTCTAAGGAGGAGGTTCTGAGTTCAATTCGTATGAGGTCTATTTTTTGGATTGCAAGAAAGAAGTGCTCTATGCGCTTGTTATTTTTTGGAGGTTCATTTTTTGAAGATATTGCATGGTGGACGTGCCCTATTAGACATGTCACGATGCGTGGCCCAACAACGGCTTGGCTGTGACTAAGGCGTTGAGAAGAAAATAGTCAAGGGATAGAATCCCGTTGAGGGCAAGGCAAGTAAATTTAATTTTTGTTTAATATTTTATTTTTTTCCAAGGTTGCCTAAGGATAAGTAAGATTATGGTATGCCCTAGGAAAGATAAATATTTTTGCTAATTTTATTTGTGGAAGTATATCATATTATATATCATTAGAAAGCTATATTTGAGAGCTACTTGTTTATATTGCTTTGAGGGAGAAATAAGGTGTGTGTAAGAAGATATTTTTGGTTTTGTCAAGGAGTTCCAAAAGTAAGTTCGATTCATTCTTTTGAGGGATTATTTCTTGCATAAGAGGGTTTGGTACATTTTTATTGAGTAGGAGTAATAAGGCGTTATTGAGATATTATTTTGATTATTGTGTTATTACTCATGAACTCTAACCCTTTTTGAGATTGGAAAAATAAAGTGTGTTGAGTGTGGCAGATTTAGTGGACAACTCATAAGGCATCAAAAAGGGATGGGCAATATTCTTCATTGACTTATGTGGGTGATTGATTTCTGAAAATATCTTTGGAGAGAAAAGGATTGATTGTGGTTAACCTTTTTGAGAGTTGTTGGTTTAATGTTTCAAGGTTTTCTGAATTGAGAGTTGTGATTAAACCCTGTTTATAAGCATTGTTGTTGAAGCCCATTGGTTGTGCAAAGAACTTGAACTTAAGTTAGAAAAGAACATGAGTATCATTTTTATGTGAGATTTGTTGTTGAGCATTGTTAGAAACATTTTGAGTTGGTTGATACATACTTGGACTAGGGTTTGTGAGAAAGGATTGATCCTTGAGGTGATTGGTTGAGTAGAGTTGATTGAGCCTAGTCAAGTGATTGTGTGAAGTGGTTGTTCAATCCATGAAATAAAATATTATAGATTCTGATTTGAGTTGAGATTGAGATTTGAGAATAGAAAATATTGAGTCTCTAACAATTCTCTTTATGCTTCTATAATATTGATTTGAGTTGAGATTGGGATTTGAGTATAGAACATATTGAGTCTCTAACAATTCTATTTATGATTCTATGTGATTGAGGTAAGTCTTTGAGAAGGCTTGTGGACTGATTTTGTGTAAGATTTTGTGGAAGCTTACAATGTAGATTTGAGCAAGTTCTAGATAGGACTTATTAAGCAGATTTGGATAGGTTCTAAGTGGACATGTTGAGTAGATTTTAGCAGGTTCTGTGTGGACCTATTGAGCATATTTGAGTAGGTTCTGAGTGGACTTGTTGAGCAGATTTGAGTAGGTTTTGAGTGAACCTATTGAGAATATTTGAGAAGGTTTTGAGTGAGCCTATTGATAGAGCTTTGGATGTGATAGAGTATAGAGGACAGAGTCTTAGTAGATAGAGATATAGCAGTAAGGACAATTGAAGATAGATCTTCTAAGTGAGGAGTCTTCAAGTGGAGAGAGATCCACCAGTCAGTGCAGTAGAGAGACAAAGTATTCTAGAATATCACTAGCCAGAGCAAAAGGGGAAAGAGTTATCCTGTGGAAGATATCCACAAACTTTATATTAGGGGATTAACATATCCTTTGGATAGAGGTCCATAAACATTGTAATTTGGAAGGATTCCCAAAGAGATTATTTGAGAAATATTTAGAAGAAATATTTTCTCTATAGAGGTAGCCCACATTGGGTGAACCATGTTAAAAATGATGTCTCTCATGTGTGTGATGCTTTGTGTGATGTTTACTATTTCATTAATATTGATGCTACTATTTGTGAAAATGTTTTATGTTATATTGTTCACCCCCCCTCTTAGTATAAACACATGTTCTTCAATTGGTAATAGCTTGGAAGAGGATCCTTTGGTAGCACACATGACTTCAGAGAATGAAGTAGAGACCATGTTTGATATGAAAGAAGAGTTCTTTGTTGCTCTCAGAAAATTGGAAAGACTAAGAGAGAAAAACTCAAGTCTGAAAGAACAAATTTAGGAATATGAAGAAGCAAGAGTGGAATTCATACAAAATCTCATAGAACTCAAGATCAAGGTAGAAGAAGGAAAAAATATTGAGAAAGATATGGCAGATCTTCTAAAAGCCAGGGAAAAAGAATGTGGAAGATTGAAAGCAAAAAAAATTCTCCTAAGGAGTAAATTTGAAAGGACCAAGATACTACAAGAAACGGAATATGAGAAGCAGAAAGAGGAATCAAGCTTCAAAAATGTAGAAACTTCAAACAAATAAAATCAAGCAAAGGACATCAGAAAGGAAGAAAGCAAAGAAGAACCCTAGATAAGGGTTAATCACAAAAATAAGATGACTTCGTCACAATATCCAAGATCTCCAAACAGGTTACATAACTTCTTCCATGGTCACTATTTTTCTTGCAATAAATATGGACATAGAGCTGCTCACTGTATTCATCATGCTAGATACAATAGAAATTTCAATTCCTTTTCACCTCTCATGGATGATGATGTTATATGTTACAAATGCAATAACTTTGGGCACAAGGCTAGGTGGTGTAAAATGATATTTTCTAAGTCTAGAAAAACAAAGGATGAAAGAAAGAATGTTAGGGATATATCTATGTTAGTACAAACAACCCTGCATGCTCAAGATAAAAATGAAAAATGGTATTTGGATAGTGGTTGCTCTATTCACATGACAGGAGACAAAGACAAGTTCATTATTCTAAAGGAAACAAATAGAGGATCAATAAGTTTTGGTGATAATGGATCAACAAGGATTATTGGGAAAGGTACTCTAAGTCTAGACAATGGAAAAATAAAAACAGAGAATGTTTTGTATTTCAAAGGGTTAAAACACAATCTACTGAGTATAAGTCAACTTTGTGATCAAGGATACATGGTTACTTTCCATCCATATAGATGTGATATAAGGAAAACATAAATAGGAAGAATTATTGCAAATGCAAGAAGGATCGCAAACAATTTATACATGCTCAATGAGATCAAAGGGGAAAAGTGCTTTCTATCACAAAAATATGAGAGTTGGTTGTGGAATAGAATATTGGATCATTTGAATTTTGACAACATAGTCAACATAAGCAATAAATAGGTAGTCAGAGATTTACCCAAAATAAGAAGACCGCAAAATATAATTTGTGCACCTTCCCAACATGGAAAGCAAACCAGGACAACTTACAAACCAAAAGGATATATGTCTTCTGAGCCTTTGAGTCTAATACATACTGATTTATGTGGTCCTACCAGAAAACAAAGTCTTCAGGGTGAGAGTTACTTCATGTTGTTTGTATATGATTATTCCAGAATGGTTTGGGTAACTTTCCTAAAAGATAAGTCAGAGGCCTTCAAAAAATTTAAAGCATCCAAGAAGTTGGTTGAAAATGAAACAAGCAAAATGATTAAGTGTCTACGATCCGATAGAGAAGGATAATTCACTTCAAATGAGTTTATATAATTCTAGGAACAACATGGAATTAAGAGAGAGTACTCAGCAGTAAGAACTCCCCAACAAAATGGAGCAATTGAAAGGTAGAACAATACTGTTAAAAATATTGCTAGAGCTATGTTAAATGAATCTAAGTTGTCATGTGGTTTTTGGAAAGAAGTAGTATCTACAACTATATACATAATTACTAGGGCTCAATTAAGGGTAAATTACCAGAAGACTCCTTATGAGCTTTGGAAAGGAAGACCGGCTACTGTAAAACATTTCAAGACCTTTGGAAGCAAATGTTACATAATACGGGAAGATCATAATTTGGGAAAATTTGATCCAAGATGTGATGAGGGAATTTTTCTTGGTTATTCTACAAAGAGTAAGTATTATAGATGTTACAAAAAAAGAACACGCACTATGGTGGAAAGTATGAATGTGACAATTGATGAGAAGATAAATTACAGAGAATCAGTTTAGCAAATTGTGTACCAAGAAGATGGATGTTGTCCAAAAGAATTTAAATCAGATAATGATGAAGAAGAAATGCAAAGGCTTCTTCCTAAAACTCCTTCCAGGTATGTACAAAAACATCACCCAAAAGATCATATCATCGAGAATCTAGATGAAAGAAAAACAACGATAAGAATAATAAAACCATCTCAACAAGTAAATTTTTCTTTGCTATCTAAGATTGAGCCAAAAAATTTCACTCAGGCTAGTGAAGATGAATTTTGGGTTAAAGCAATGAATGAGGAATTGGATCATATAGAGAAGAGCAAAACTTGGGAACTTGTTCCACGACCAAAGGACAAAAATGTGATTGGTAAAAAATGGGTTTTCAGAAATAAGTTGAATGAAGATGGACAGGTGGTCAGAAATAAAGCAAGGTTAGTATGCAAAGGTTATGCACAAGTAGAAGGAATTGATTTTGATGAAACCTTTGCTCCAGTTGCATGACTTGAAGCTATAAGGATGTTTTTAGCTTTTGCAAGTTTCAATAACTTCAAGGTATATCATATGGATGTCAAGTTAGCTTTTCTAAATGGGGTTCTAGAAGAAGAAGTCTACATTGAACAACCAGAGGGATTCATACTAGTAGATACACCAAATTAGGTATGTAGATTGAAAAAGGCATTGTATGGTTTAAAGCAGGCTCCCAGAGCATGGTACTCAAGATTGGATAAGTATCTATAGGAACAGGGGTTTAGGAAAGGAATAGCAGACAATAATTTGTATATCAGAAATGAAGGAAATGATCTTCTAATAGTGGTTATTTATGTTGATGACATAATTTTTGGAGGAAACAATGACAAGATGTACAAAGAATTCGCTAAGAATATGCAAAGTGAATTTGAGATGTCTATGCTCCGTGAATTATCCTTCTTTATTGGTATTCAAATTTCACAATCAGGAAAGGGAGTGTTTATTTCTCAAACCAAGTACATCAAGGAGATGTTGAAGAAATTCAGGTTAGAAGATTGCAAACTAGTAAGTACTCCTATGGTCACAGGGTGCAAGTTGAGTAAGGATGATGAATCTCCAGAGGCAGATCAGAGACTATACAAATCCATGATTTGCAACTTATTATATGTCACGGCTACAAGACCAAACATAGTGCAATCAATGGGATTAGTGGTAATATTTCAGGCAGCACCTAATAAAACACATGTAGCAGCAGTAAAAAGAATTTTTAGGTGTCTAAAAGGGACTATAGCTTTTGGGCTTTGGTATCCCAAAAGTGATAGTTTCACACTCACAGCTTATATAGATGCAGATTGGGCCAACAACATTGATGATAGGAAAAATCAAAAGTGGAGGAGCTTTCTTTCTTGGAGAAACTCTAGTCTCCTGGTTAAGTAAGAAGCAGGTTTTAGTATGGCTCGCTAGGGTTTGATGAGGAAAGCTGCTTTGCTGGAATTTTTTTGAGACCTATCTGGTGGGCTCTGCGAGGATGGCAATAGTTTCTGGAGGAGGTATGAACAACTGGAGGAATGTAGTGATGGCATCAGGTCCGTCACAGAGCGTGCATGCTAGGGCTGGTATTTCTTTTAAAAATGATTGGAAGGAACAAGATTTCCCATTGCATGCCAGGAATCGCTTGTTAAAGAACAATGGATGTTTGGAACGATGTGAAGCCAGGCCGGTTCTAGTGGTTCAACCAGACTCGGTGGCAGAAGATGTGGAGTATTTAACCAAACATGCGCTTATTGGTAAATTTATGGGCATCCGAATTTCTCTTCCCTTTGTGGAGGCTTGGGTTAGGAAGACTTGGAACCCTGAAGGTGATGTGGAGGTGATGCTGAGTGCAAACAACTATTTTATGGTGGTTTTTTCTTGTCTTGCGGATCGTAACAAAGCATTTGAAGGAGGTCCCTATTTCTGTAACCAAGCGGGACTCTTTCTTAAACCCTGGCATGTGGGTTTCAACCCATCAGAGAAGCGACCGTCACGGGTTCCGGTGTGGGTTCGGCTTTCGTGGCTCCCCTTGGAATTTTGGAGAAATGACATCTTGCATATGATTGCCCTTCTACTTGGGAAGCCGGTTGGGCCGTCAGGACAGACGCTGGATAAAAAGGTAATCTCTGTTGCCCGTATCTGTGTTGAAATTGATTTAAACAATCCTATTCCAGATTCTATTGAAATACAGTTCGGATCAACCACATGGGTTCAAAAACTTGACTATGAAGCTCTTCCATTTCGTTGTCGGATTTGCCATGAATATGGCCACTTACAAAGAAAATGCCCTAAGTTTGTCCTACCTGTGGCTTCAAATCCTAGGCCCTCTCAAGCTGTACAAAATATGGATAAAGGAAAAGCCCCGATAAAGGAGGGGGATCAGGATAAGGAAGGCTTTGTTACGGTAAAACCTCGAAACAAAGGAAGAAAGGCAAAAAGAGACATTAAGGATAACCAGCCAGATGCTCAGCTCAATCGTTTTGAAATTCTAGAGAATCTTGATCAGTGCGTGGAGATACCTGAAACATCGCTACCTGTTATAGATATAACAGGACCAAATCAGTTGTCTCTTCATGAGGTGGAACCAAGGGAACCAAATACAGGGGGGTTTAAATGAAGAACAAAGGGCTTTGGTTTCGAGTATAGGTGATATGGTTGGCCCTAGCCCTGGAAGTGAAGTTATCTTAGAAAATGGCATAGATTTAGATGTGCCCTCTCCTACCCAGGCACTGATGCAGTCATCCATGGACTGTAAAACTCCTACGGTGCTGGGATTGCAAGCATAAAATAATTAAAAAAAATGCTTCAGATAAGAATATGAAGGTGGGTCGAAAGAAAGACCAGGATAAAATTAAGTTAATGGGGGAGACTTTGGTAGAGTCAGGTTTGGTGAGAACATTGGACTCCCATTTTTATAACCCCCAAAAATGATTATACTTTCATGGAATGTAAGGGGGTTGAACAACATCCCCAGACAAAAAGTTGTTCGTGATTTGATTCGTGTTCATTCTCCGGATGTGGTTTTTATTCAAGACAGAGTATTGATAACTGGGAGAGTCTCCCGTCTGGGGATTCTCAACACCTACGGGAGTTGATCCATAAGGATGTTCAGACTTAATGTGGTTTGTTTTTTTTTTTGGTTTTCTTTGGGAGTTGACCTTGTCTGGTGATTTAGCCTGTCTTGTTGCTTATTTGAGTCCTGGGTGGGGGCTCAACTGTACTTTGTAATCCAGACTTTTTATCAATAAATTTTTACCCCTTTATTTAAAAAAAGAAGCAGGTTTTAGTATCACTATCTACAGTAGATGCAGAATATATTGCAACAGTAGCTAGTTGTACACAGGTGTTATGGATGAAGATAACTTTAGAATATTTCAATATAAAGCATGATCAGTCCATTCCTATACTATGTGATAATACCAGTGCCATATGTATCTCAAAAAATCCAGTAATGCACTCCAATATGAAGCACATTCTAATTAAGTATCATTTTTTGAGATAACAGGTATCAGATAAACAGGTCAGATTGGAGTATGTCACTACAAAGGAACAAATAGCAGATATTTTCACTAAGCCACTCTCAAAGGAGAATTTTGAGTATCTTCAAGGAAAATTGGGAGTGAGACTCCCACCCCAGAATTAATCACCTCATGTGGAGGTGGGGGAGGGGCTAAGCTAAGAGGCTCATTATTAGCCCCGAGCCCCAAAGGTGACCCTTTTCCATTGATGTCAAAGGGGGATAGATTTGTGTATTGGGGAGAGATTTGTTATGTGGAGAGATTTGATATTTGAGAGAGCATTGATCCAGGGGGAGCAAAGTCCTAGGGGGAGCAAAAAATAAGGTCAGGTTTCAGTAAAAGGATAAGGGTTGACATCAATGACAAAGGGGGATATTGTTGGACATTTTGAGTCCTCTAAGTCAGAGTTGTCATTGATGTCACCTGATAGATTTATCACTCTTCTCAAGGAATTCGGCAAGAAATAAAGTCGCCCAAGTCATCCAGGAAAAAGCTTCATCAATGCAAAAGTGAAAGGAAAAATGCTCCATAATATTTTAATATTATTGGGAGCACAGGTTAAATGATTGGTTTATAAAAACCCAGGATGGGTTATTGCAAAAGTTAAAAAGGAGGTTTAATAATTATTTATAAATAATTTAGATTCATAAGGAATTTAAATTTTATAAATAATACCAAGGTTGGGTATTAAGACAAGGTTCTAAGGTTTAATTAAACCTAAGGTTGGCTATTTAAGACAAAGTTCTAAGGTTGATTTTAATTTATAATATTTAAATTTAAAATTAAAATTAAATTTATTATAAATTAAATCACGTCGACGTTGAATTCATTCGAAGCGCCGACGTAATTCTAAGGAAGGCAAAAGACATTAAATAAATGCCAAACAAATTCATTTACCAAGTATCCCTTTCTATTGTTTTCGAAGTGCATGCAAAAGAGATTTTTGTTTTGAAAGCCTTACGATTTTCGTGAAGGTTAAATTTGTAAATATTCGGAAGCCCTAAGTGCAAAGGCTAGTGTGGCCTAGTGGTATATTGACTCGGTGCTAAGGAGAATGTTCTGAGTTCGATTCGTGTGAGGTCTATTTGTTGGATTGCAAGGAAGAAGCGCTCTATGTGCTTGTTGTTTTTTGAAGGTTCTTTGTTCAAAGATATTGTATGGTGTACATGACCTTTTAGACACGTCACGGCGCATGGCCCAACGATGGCTTGGCTATGGCTAAGGTGTTTGGAAGAAAACAGTTGGGGGATTAGATCCCGCTGAGGGCAAGGCAAGTAAATTTAATTTTTATTTAATATTTTATTTTCTGCCAAGGTTTCCTAAGGAGAAACAAGGTTATGGTATGCCCTAAGAAAGATAAAGATTTTTGCTGATTTTCTTTGTGGAATTATATCATAATATATATCATTGGAAAGCTATTTTCAAGAGCTACTTGTTTATATTGCTTTGAGGGAGAAATAAGGTGTGTGTAAGAACATATTTCTGGTTTTGTCAAGGAGTTCCAAAAGTAAGTTTGATTCATTCTTTTGAGATATTATTTCTTGCATAAGAGGGTTTGGTGCATTTTTATTGAGTAGGAGTAATAAGGTGTTATTGAGATATTATTTTGATTATTGTGTTATTATTCATGACCTCTAACCCTTGTTTATATTGGAAAAAGAAAGTGTGTTGAGTGTGGCAGATTTAGTGGAAAACTCATAAGGCATCAAAAAGATATGGGCAATATTATTTATTGACTTATGTGGGTGATTGATTTCTGAAAATATATTTTGAGAGAAAATGATCGATTGTGGTTAATCTTTTTTAGAGTTTTTGGTTTAATGCTTCAAGGTTTTCTAAATTGAGAGTTGTGATTAAACCTTATTTATAAGCATTGTTGTTGAAGTCCATTGGTTGTGCAAAGAACTTGAACTTGAGTTAGAAAAGAACATGATTATCATTGTTATGTGATATTTGTTGTTGAGAATTATTGGAAATATTTTGAGTTGGTTGATACATGCTTGGACTAGGGTTTGTGAGAAAGTATTTATCCTTGAGGTGATTGGTTGAGTAGAGTTGATTGAGCCTATTCAAGTGATTGTGTGAAGTGGTTGTTCAAGTCCCATGAAACAAACTATTATATATTCTTATTTGAGTTGAAATTGAGATTTGAGAATAGAACATATTGAGTCTCTAACAATTCTCTTCATGCTTCTATAAGATTGATTTGAGTTGATATTGGGATTTGAGTATAAAACATATTGAGTCTCTAACAATTCTCTTTATGATTCTATGTGATTGATGCAATTCTTTGAGAAGGCTTGTGGAATGATTTTGTGTAAGATTTTGTGGAATCTTGCAATGCAGATTTGAGAAAGTCCTAGAGAAGACTTATTGAGCAGATTTGGACAGGTTTTGAGTGGACCTGTTGAGCAGATTTGAGCAGCTTTTGTGTGGATCTATTGAGCAGATTTGAGCAGGTTCTGAGTGGACCTATTGAGCAGATTTGAGTAGGTTTTGAGTGAACCTATTGAGAATATTTGAGAATGTTTGGAGTGAGCCTATTGACAGAGCTTTGGAGGTGAAAAAGTATAGAGGACAAAGTCTCAGTGGATAGAGATCCAACATCCAAGACAATTGAAGACAGATCTTTTGAGTGAGGAGTCTTCAAGTGGAGAGAGATCCACCAATCAGTGCAGTAGAGAGACAAAGTCTTCTAGAATATCACTAGTCAGAGCAGAAGGGAAAAGAGTTCTCCTGTGGAAGAAATCCACAAACTTGATATTAGGGTATCAACATATCCTTTGGACAGAAGTCCATAAACATTATAATTTGGAAGGATTTCCAAAGAGATTATTTGAGAAATATTTAGAAAAAATATTTTCTATGTGGAGGTAGCCCACACTGGGTGAACCACGTTAAAAATGATGTCTCTCATGTGTGTTATGCTTTGTGTGATGTTTATTGTTTTATTAATGTTGGTGCTACTATTTGGAAAAAAGTTTTATGTTATAATGTTCACCCCCCCTCTTAGTATAAGCACATGTTCTTCACCTTGTATAGGTTTAGTTAATCTATATAAGAGTGGTAGCATTCTCTTATTGGCTAGTACAAAATATTATAATTTTTGTTATATAAAAAATTTATATATAATATTGATTTGTCATCATTTATTGATTGTGAAAGAAATATATATGTTTTAATTCCAACCGTGAAAGTTGTACAAGTCCTTTAACAAGATTATATTATCATATCTTTCAATTCATACTCATTTTTATTTAATTAAAGTTGTTAATTGTAAGTCTCTTGCTCTTTAAAATATAAACTTGACTCTATTTATAATCAAGCAAGCTATAGGTTTTAGTAAATATTAAATTTTAGGATTGAATGGCCAAGTATTAAAATCTGTTACAATAACTTCCTTGTAAAAAAATGACTCTCTTAGTTCATAGGTATTTTTTTCTTGGTTGTCATTTTTCTATATCCTTGGAATATTTTTAACATAAAAAATTATGTCATATTTATTTTTAATTTTCAAGCTTTATCAAACATCTACTACATGAGAAGATTAACCCTTTCCATTATATAAATGAAAATGATTATGATAATATTTTTTTTTGAATTTACATGGTGGAATCGGTAACCACCACGAATCGGGTAGGTTATTCAGATTTTATGGCCACCACAATATTTTGTGTTGTCCATCCTGGAAGCTACCACATAGTTCTTCATGCAATCCATCCCTATAACCACCATGCCACAATAATTTTAAACCTTTTATGCCACTAAAAGCACTAGGAAAGGTACAAGCGTTCAGTTCAACAAGGCCCAAGATTTGAACCTTGGATATCTGCCCCATTACGGTGTTTGGTCAAACCAATTGGTCTACACCTCGGACCTGATTATGATAATATTTTAAAAATAGATGAAGAAAACAATTTTGAAATTTGGAAACTCTTGTTTTAGTATAGAATCTCCCAAGCTACTCACAAAGATAAATGGAAAGAAACCCCATGGGAGTATAAGGTCCTTAATACACCATACTTTATGATTAAAGGATATATTCCTCTTGCTTGTAATTAAAAATCTTGGAAATCAGTTTCTTATTTATTGACTTGGAAGTCTAACTCCCTATGTCATGGTTTAAGCATTGATTTGAAAAATATTTGGTGGAGTAAATAGATCCTCCATAATTATAAACCTTTATCTTTGTGTAGTGCTCTTCCAAGACTAAATTTTTTTGTGGAAAACATCCTAGAAGGGATGTCACTTTCGGGTAGGATCTAAGGAGGCAAGTGGGTAAGACCCAAGGAGGTAGGGGTATCTCTTCTACCAAAATCTCCCAGGACTCGCACCTGGCCTACCACCTTTGACATACTCAAGGAGCAAACCTAAAACAACAAAAAAACAAGAACATACAAACACAAACACACAATAAGATTAATAAAAAAATACTCCTTGAGTGTGTCAAAAAGATAAAGCACAACCAAACACACACACAATAAGATAAAAAACACAACATGAACCACACATAAAAAACATAAGAACAACATAAAAAAACACAAACATGACAAAAATAATAGAACGCTACAAAGACACAACCAACAAAAACAACCAAAACCTAAAAAATAAAAATAAAATAAAAAAACAACCAACAATAGACAACAAACAAAAACAAAAACATAGAAAACACTCACACACCAAAACACAAAAACACTAATTAACACAAACATATAGAAACACAAGAACAAGAACAACAAAACACAAGAACAATAACAAAAAACACAAGAATAACAAAAAACAACACAAAAACAAAACAAAACAAAAAAAATACACACACACCTCAAAAAACTAAACAAAAAAAGAAAAAAGAAAACAATTGAACACAACAATGACCTTTCTAGACCAAAAAAAAATTAAGGCAATAATCAACAAAGAAAACAAAAGAAATATTAGTTTGAGCTAGGGAACTAAAATACCCTAATCGAACCAAAGAGAAGCAAAAAAAAAGCAAGAAGAAACTAGGTACCTCCATAACTAGAGCCATCCAAAGAAATGATAGAAAGAAGAGCTTCCCTTATTTGCGAAGCCCACCATCTAGGAGGGTGGTGATAGCAAGTAAGATCACCTTTGTCCAAAGCCCAGTTAGCTAAAGCATTAGCACTCTTGTTATAATATTTGACCACATAATTGTAATCAACTTTCAAAAATCTCATCCAGATTAACTGAATCTTCTCAATAATTATTTTTATTCTCTAATCAACCTAATGATTCTTAGAAGAAGTCTTCAAAATATTAATCATGATTTGAGAGTCGTACTCAACTAGCACCTTTTCCCATCCAACCTTAGTAGCCTCTTGAATGCGTCTGAGGATACCATACCCCTCAACAAGGTTATTGGATAGAATACCCAAATTATCAGCAAAAGTAAAAACTAGGGAGCCATTTGAAAGTCTACCAATTCCTCCTGCACTAGCTTTTCCAGGGTTCCCTCTAGAGGCTCCATAAGTATTGACTTTTCCAAAATACTTAGGAGGAGGTTGCCAATTTCTTGTTCTATCCATATTGCAATTACTCACATTCCTTTTAAGTTGGTTTCCCTTAGAAGAGTTAATCTTCAATCTTTGCATCACTTAATCCTATCTTTGGTGGGAGTTTTGGGGGTGATTAAGGTGTTTTTGGACTAATTCAACTAAATTGGCAATGGTATTTTGCTAGATATAGTGAATATCCTTCCAATATTGATTAAAAATTTGGTTGTTCCTTTCATTCCAGATATTCCAAAGAAGAATGGTAGAACCCATCCAAACTAACTGCCTAATAAAATGATCAACACCCACTTGTTTAGGCCAATCCCTCCAAAAAATTTCAAAAGTAAAAAAAATGGACCACTGTAAGACAAGTAAAGTGGTCATTCTCCTCCATAGCTCAGAGGCTAAAGTAAACTCAATAAAAATATGGCTGGGATTTTCCACATTATCTCCAAAAATTTCACATCTAAAAGGGTCATGAAATCCACACTTCATAAGTTGCTCACCAGTAAGCACCATGTGATGCAATAAAATCCAAGTGAATAACCTCAATTTAGGCCAAAGATTTTGAGCCCACAAATGAGAAAATATATCAGATGATTGGTTGGGATTATTATGGCATAAGGCCAAATAACCTTGAGCAACTGAATACTCACCCTTAGTAGTGTTGTTCCATCCAAAACAATCTTTTTCATGGGACCAAAAGAGATATCTCATATGAAGGATGCATTAGATATCTTGCCTTTGCCTTTTTGGAATTTGAATAGGCTAGTCCTCAATAGGGATCCAATATCTACCAATCTCTAAATTACCAGTATGGTACCAACAGTAATTAGCCACCTTTATCTAGTTAGATTAGTGAAACTCCTCCATCCAAGACTTCCAATCGGGAAACTGAGTTATCAAAGGCTTGTGACCATCCTAAGAATCTGTCCAAAAAATTACCTGATGACCATTATGAATGATCCAAAATATTTTTTTTTCTATCAAATCCTCATAAGTCTTAAGACTTGCTAAAATGGAAGAATCTTTAGTAGGCAATTAATAGCGAACAAGGTCTTTAGGACTTTTGTTCTCAACATATTTAGCATAGAGATTCTTGGTCCAAAGAGCTACAATATAATTAAGTAGCTAAATATTTTTTTTTATTAATAGCATATCATAATCGTAACCCCCCTTCATTCTTAGGAAGACATAAAGTGTCCCATTTCACCAAGGCCCATTTTATTTTCTCCTTAGTACCACTCCAGAGGAACCGATGACTGATTTGATCCAGTTCTCGAAGAACATCATTTGGGATATTCAACATAGTAGAAACATAAATAATAATATCTTGAAGGAATGATTTTACCAAGGTGATTCTACCCCTAGAAGAAAACCACCTCTTGGTCCACTTTTCAATTTTCTTCTTGACTTTGTCCAACAATTAGTTCCAATCTTTTTTTTTGTCTTTGAATATTGATGGGAATACCTAAATAAGTGATCAAAAGGGAGGTCTTCTTATATATTAATTTAACCAAGACCATGGATTCCTGTTTGGGAGATAAGTGAAAGAAAATTACTTTAGCTTCATTGATAAATTGTCCGGTAGCCTTAGAAAAATAGCTAATGATTTGCTTAATATTAGAAGCTTCCTTAATTGCAGCTTTACCTAAAAGAGTAGAGTCATCAACAAATTGAAGATGAGAGATAGTTCTAGCTCCATGAGAAATGGTAACTCCCTCAATGGTTTCGTTTTCTCTCTTTTTGTTTATAGTTCTACCCAAGCATTCAGCAATAATGATGAATAAATAAGGGGAAAGGGGGTCACCTTGCCTAATACCTCTGGAATTTGGGAAAATTTGAGAAGGCCTACCATTAATAAGAACTAAGTAGGAAACAAAAGAGATACATCCCATAATCCAATCCATCCAGTCCTAAGAGAAACCAAATTGCCTCAAAACTTTGATGAGGAAGTTCCAATCCACTCTGTCATAAGCTTTGGATAAGTCTAACCAAATTAACATGGAAGGAGATTTTTGCATATCCATGGAATGGATGGCTTTCTGAGCAAGAACTATCTCATCCACTATTTGACACCCTTCCACATAACTCCCTTGTTCAGGGGAAGTAATCGTATGCAAAAAAGGCTTCAACCTTTCTGCCATGATCTTAGTAATGATTTTGAGAACATTACATAAAGCAATAGGTTTAAAAGCTGAGATATGATCAGCCTCTTGAGATTTTGGAACAAGAGTAATATAATTTTTATTGATAATCTTAAAATCTCCTCCAATCAAGATCCAAGCTTCAAGAAAATGAGAGATAATATAAGTTATATCCTTCCACTATCTTCTTTTTTCCTCCAAAGTAGCCAGAGCATAAATAGTAATGTAGAGCATAATTTGGTTGGAATATCTACTTTGAATAGCTATAGCCAAAAGACCCCAACTACCAACCATATTGTGAATAACTACCTCTTTTGGATCCCAAAGGCAAGAAATGCCACCAGAAGTCCCATGAGAACTAAGAGAAACCACTTTACTAGCTAGCCAAATTTTACTAGCAATTGATTCCATTTCCTCTATTGACATCTATGTTTCTTGAAGGAAAACAAGATGTGGATGATTTATCTAAATCCTTCTTCTAATTTCATTTTGTTTTGAAAGACTCCCTTTGAGTCCTCTAATATTCCAAGTGATGATCTTTATTAATACTAGGGCTAAAAAATTTGGGAAGGGTATTAATCTTACCTTCCTCTACAATATTTTCACCTTATTTTGCCCTATGATGTTGATTGGTCTTGCGACCTACCTTTTGATTCAAATCCATATTCAGTTTTGTTTCCATGTTTCTTGACTTACTCCAATGGAATCTGAGATGGTTTCTAACCTTGAAGAATGTATGTATACAACCAAAGTATTACCATAAGGTTCAACAAAGTCTATATTGGAACCTATATTATTTGAAATTTTAACATTTAAAATATTTTTTTTCTTATATATATTTTCTCCTTTTTTTATGTTGAAAACCTTTGATTTGTTGGTTTATCTCTGAATTCTTCCCTTCATATTTAAATTGCATTTCTAAGATTTTTGTTTCAATTATTTCCTCTTCCTCATGTGGGACATCATTTGTGGAAAGAATTTCAAATATATTAGCAGATAACTTAGATTGATCCTTCATAACTGGTTTTTTCTGAGTGTTCTTCTTCTTAGACATTTGGAAACATGTTGAGTTTATATCTTCTTTCTTTTGATCTGGAATTTTATTTGGGGAAACACTATCCAAATGACCATATTCATGGCAAATTCTATAATGAAAAGGAATGTTCTCATAGTCCACTACTTGCTCCCAAGTATCCTCCCCAAATTGTAATGTGATATTTTTAGGTAGGGGTTTGTCAAAATCCATTAAAACACAAATTCTAGCATAAATAATATGTTCAAATTTTTTAGTACAATTAGCAATCATCATAAAAGTTTCTAAAGAGTTTCCAATTGAAGAAAAAATAGTCAAATTCTAGAATTCAATTGGGAGGCCAAAGAATCTAACCCACACGGGACCTGTAGAAGGCATATCTTCTTCGGATTTAAATTTAGTATGCTAAGACTTCATGAAAAGCCCTGCCCTTCCAAAGAACCAGGGACCCCCTTGAAATATTTTCTCTCTATCTTCATTATTAGAAAATAAAACAAGAAAATAACCATTTGGATAAATAGAGATTTGTAACTCACTTTTAGTTTTCCAGCTTTTGTAGCCCAGACTTTAAAAGCAGATAGGCTCTAATAAAAACCCACAAAACAACAAATTAGTCCTCTTTTTTCCAGATCTTCAATTCCAGTCTGAATGTTACCCATATCAAGCTTAACAATAGGAGTTTCATCACGTACTTTAAGACATTCTGACTCCATTTTCCTAGGATCCATCTTAGGCATTCTTAGAGGTTTACGGGAAGCCCTAAGATTAATAATAGCATTAGGCTAAGGTTTTCCACCACAAAGGGTATCCCTAAAGTTTATTTTTGGGGTTGAGTCTTGGAAATTATTACCCTTGACAGGGGTTTCCATAGTGGATTTATTTTGTGGGTGCACCTTAGCACCATATTTACTTGAGATATGAGTTATTTTTGATCAACTGCTTAAAACTTGTTTCATGATCTATTTAATCCATGCCCTAGATGTCGTGGAAATGTATATTTTTCACTTTTCTTTTGTGTAGCAAATTGGAAGTCATTGTCAATCAAGTTCACAGCATGAAGATCTGTTGAAAGATAGATTTCTAATCCATATTGGATCCCTTGCAACATATCCTACTAAGCTCTTGAGTAGAAACCACAAAAATATTGGTCACTAGGGCTGAAGGCCCCGAAAACCAACCTCTAGAGCTGCTTGCACTCAACTTAGATGAAACCCTTGCATAGTCGATTGCCAAAAATCCCATTCACACATAAGGATGCGCTAGGATTTGTGTTGCTCCAAATGATCTAAAAATTAGTGGAGATGTTCTAGGGTTTTTCAGGCATCTACCCTCAAGTTTAGCTCAATCCGAGTCCGGATGAGTGAAATATGGCCAAAACAAGTTTGGTAGTTTGGGCAATCCTACGAAAAACATCCTCTCTTTCCATCACAATCTATTTTAAAAACTTGTAATATCAGACTAAAATTTTTGAAGAAAGATATTAAATAGAATAAAAGATATTTAGGATTTGGACAGCTACTCAATTCTCACCTAGATCCAAATCTGCAATTATTGTTCTCTTCCCTCTTCATTCAAGGAGTCATATGCTCAATTCTCATCTAGATCTAGATCTACAATTATTGTTCTCTTCCCTCTTCATTCAAGGAGTCATATGGTCTTGTTGTGGCTTCCATTCCATATGAGGTCCTTATAAAGTTGGGAACAACTACCTACAATATATGGATTGATTGAAAATGGTTTAATGACCATAGAATCTCTTCCATTATATCCATTTGGATCTACAAAAATCTTATGTGCCCTTTACCATAAGAATCTAAGCTTAATGTCAAGTGGCAAATCAATTTTACCAATGTCCAATAAAAGTCTCTTGTTGCTCAAATTTGGAAAGTTTGTGTTGAATCCAAAACTCAGTTTCTCGGATAGCGGGTTTTGCATCAAAAACTTCCAACTTTTGAAAGTCTAGATCCAATTTTACATATTTCCCCTCAATGCAAATTTTGTAATGCTTCAAAAGCTCTTATTCACTTGTTTTGGTTATGTGACATGGATAACAAATTTGGGATGTTTTCTACACTTTTTTATTCCCCTCCTTCACTAGATCTTGGAATGTTGCTTTGCTTAGTGTTTTCCAACAGGATCATCGTCCCAAACTTTGAGATGTTTGTAGACTTATTTTTATAAAACATATTTGGAAGTTCAGATGCAGAAAGGTGTTTATCAGTTCCACTCCTCCATGGGATATTGTTTCAGTAGACTTGACCTTTGATATTTTGTTACATTTGGAATGCATTCATTCCCATGTTGTTGGAGCTTCTAGTACACTAGGAGATGTTATTGATAGGCTTCATCAGATATTTCACATAATCCAAAATCTTTAAAATTTTTAACATAAAACAAAAAAGGAAGGTAGTAAATAATGATGAACCAATTCAAAAACTCAATTACTTCTATTTCTTCTTTGAAGACTTCAAATGATATAATGGAAGACATGCTTAGAACGTTTCCCCATGACAAATTCTCCCATGGATAACTGATGACATCATAACTAATACAACTATAATCTCTTTGTTACTATTAACTTCTATTCTTATGTATACTCATTTATGAATATTTTACTCTTTATCCACCTCTTTTTATTTTTTATCTAGACTATATTTTTATAATGTTTCCGTTGATAAAATAATATAATCTACCTTTAAAAATAAAAATAAAAATAACGTACATAAAGCGTGAAATTTTATACCATGAAATCTTCTTAACACAGTATTCCATTAAAATTGAATCAGATACAATATGACAAGGCATATCTTCACCTAAAGCAAGAAGTGTCATGTTTCTTATGAATAAATATATATACCCAGGGAAGACTAGGTTCCATTAACCTCACGTCAATGAAGCTTTTTATATTCTATCTATGTCACATCTAGGTGTTGTAAAATTGGTACCTCCTTCTGCTTTATCTTCTGGGCTGGCGAGTGGTAAGACCTTGCTAAAGATGTACGCATGGGACAAAGGAATATGTTCCTTAAAAAGTAACAATTATAATATTATTATATGATTAAAATTAAATTGTTCAAAAATAAAATAAAAACATATTTGATAAATTTTTATTTATAAAAAATTAAAAAAACAAAAAAACATATTAATGGTATACTATAAACATTCGTAAACAATCATAAATTTATAAAATAAAAAAAATAAAATGATATGTTTTTAAATTTTTTAAATAAGTGTTTGTGTGTTTTTGTTTTGTGTTGTTTCAAGCATGCTCTTTGTGTGTGTCAAATGTGGTAGGGTAGGTGCAATCCCTAGGCGTTTTTGTTTTTGCCGGAAGAGATACCCCTGTCTCCTTGGGTCTTATCCAAAAGTGGCATCCCTTCTCGAATGTTTTTCACAAACAAAAAAAAATCTTAAATAAGGAATAAATTATGGATACAATTCTATGTCATTATTTGACACAAGGCTATGATGTATATTTAAGTTGTTCATCTACAAAATGAAAGTTATTATGATAAATATATAGGGTTTGTATTGACAATGAATTCAAAAATATTAATATTATAATAAATTAATGTTACTAGGAAGATATATAGTATGAGGGGACTGAGAACCTTTATAAAAACTTGTGTAAACTTAATGAAAAAATCTTACTAAGAAGACATAAAATCAAGAAGAAATTTATTATAAAGTAATTTAATTGAAGATAAAAATCATAAGATTAATTATGTTTAACAATTTCATATGAATGAATGGAAGAACATTAACTCTCACGTGTTGATTGATTAAGCACACTTGTTAAGGTTAAATATTTTGTTTAATTTAAATCATTCCGACAATTAATCTTATATGTATGTTTTTTCTTACACTTTATTTTTCATGCAATTAGTATAGGTTAGCATAAATGTATTCCACATATGAGAAATCCGCTTAAATCTAAAGGCTAGGAGTCATTGGTCCTTCCTTCCAACGTTATTGAAACTCGAATCGGGACACATCATTAAATTAAAAGTTAAGACAATTCACAAGTTCAACAATTTGCTTTAAAAAAATTCTATATGGTTTGATACTTGGTGTAATAAAAAAACTACACAATCTAAGATCCAATATTGAAACCATAGATGAGATTACTCCAAGACAAATATGGTGATAAGATTTCAAATATTATGTACAAGGATCAGGAATGAAGATACAAATGAAAAGATGTTTTTTTGCAATTATATCAAACATTAATGCTAGGAGTTAGAGAGACTCAAGTACAACCTCTTTTTCTCTAGATTTTTTTTCACAAGTATATTAGACATTGATGTTAGGAGGTATTTGAGCTAGATTGGATTGTCTCTAGGGATTTTAATGCTAAACTATCATCTAGAGATCAAGAAGGGGAAACTTTGGTTTTGGACTCAGGGGATCAGCTCATGATTGTCTAGGTCCATTCATTACACTTATGGATATTAAATGCCCTTAAACCAACTATAATTGGACTAACGAGAGGAGCACATAACAGGAAGATGAAGTTAGATTATTTTTTGGTTTTGAAGGGAGATTGGCTCATGATTGCCCGAGTCGGGGTTATGCATAAGGGGTTGGACTCAAAATGTACTTGTAAAAAAATGGTGAATCCTAATCAAAATCAACGTGAATCATGGAGAATCATAAGCAAATCAAATCAAGCATCTTCATACCAAAATTTGGGGCATTTGAAGCCCTAAAATGTAAGGTCATCTTTGGAGCCACTTTTGACCTATTAAATTATCTTATAACTTCATAAAAACACCACCATTAGATCAAGCTTGAAAAGATATTTCCAATGAGTACAAATATGCCTATGTTTGGATATATATTGTGGTGAATTGATCCTAAGAAAAAATTGGTCCTGAAAATTTTAGGCGAATAGGCTGACATCGAGGGTCCTCATATTCATCAATTTCCAATTTTGGAAATCCCAATATTCACCCAATTTGAGAATATTCGCCACTATGCATAACCATGGCCCAGGTTCATTCATTATACTTGATGGATATTAAATGCCTTGGAACCAACTATACTTGGACTAACAAAAGGAGGGAGCCACATAGCAGGAAGATGAAGTTAGATTGTTTTATAATTTCTAAGGAGATATTTAAAATTGAAATCTAAAATTTAAGATTTTGTAGGATTCAATCTTGGATTACTTTCCCATTCTATTGGAGAGGGGATTAGGACTAGGTAGTATCAAAAACCATTCAGATTTGAAAACTTTTGGTTACAAAAAGAGGAACTTTGAAATAAAATCCTACAATGGTTGGAAAGGGACGCCTAGAATATGGGACAACAAATGAGGTGCTTAAACTCTTTAATAAGGGAGAAATTACAAAGTAAATCAAAGAAGAGGATGATGAGTTGCATAAAATAGTAGAGGATATTGAAAACCAAGAGGAGATCTACTAGAAACAAAGAGCAAGAACTACTTTTTTACTAAAAAGAAACAAACACTAAATGTTTTCATTGGGTTGCTTGTGCTAGGAGACAAATGAACAAGATGCAACCTCTTCAATATGAGAAAGGGATTTTCTTTGACGTGATCCTAGGTTTGCATTCTTATTCAATGGATTATTTTGCTAAATTGTTTAATGAAGGTTCGGTGTAGGATGAAGAGGCTCAAAAAGATATTCTTATTGTCATTCCATCTATTATCTCTGAAGTAAAAAACTAAATGTTTCTTAAACCTATTACTAGAGAGGATCTAAATAAGGTAGTATTTAGAATTAGTACAAGAAAAATGCTAGGTCCAACTGACTTCCCATAGCGTTTTCTAGACCTCCTAGGACAACTTGGAGGAGGATGTAATAGTTGTCATCGATGAGTCCATGGGTAGTAAAAGAATGCTTAAATCATTAAATTAGACATTCATTTCCTTATTTTCGAAAGGGGATAAGGGGATGCATATTTTAGATTATAGACCTATTGCCTTATGCAATGTCATATACAAAATAATCATGAAGGTAATGGTTGAGCGGCTAAAGCCTCTCCTAGACAACATTATCTCCTCAAAATAAGGGGGTTATGTGGAGGGTAGATAGATATTTTATGGTGTGGTTCTAGCTCAAAAGGCAATCTGTTGAATGCAAAAATTTGACAATAGAAGAATGTTCATAATACTATATATATTAAAGGCTTATGATGGGGTGAAGTGGAGCTTCTTGTCAAGGATGATGACAACCTTTAGCTTCTCTCAATATTGGATAGATTGGGTCATGAGCTACGTCTCTACTTTGACATACCTAGCGTTAATCAAAGGTCTTCCCTCATAACAGTTTGGAGCCACTAGAGGACTTCAATAGGGAGATGAAGGCTTGGTCATACTTATCTTGAGGAGAATACAATAGGGTTTTCTCATAGGTATCAAGGTGGGTGAGGAGGTTTTGACTCACTTATAGTTTGTGGATGACACAAGATTGATAGGAGTGGCCAACCTTAGGGAAGCGATAATAATCAAAGATAATCTTAATGTTTATCTTAGGGCCATAAACCAATTCATCAACAATATAAAATCCAAAGTGGGATCTAAGGCTTAAGGAATGAAATCTAGAGATCTTGGGACTCATGAGGACTTCTCTCCCATTGGTCTATTTGGATTCCCTTTGTACTTCACAAAACTAAAGATAGTTGTCTATTGGAATAATTTGGATTGTATCAAACAAAAAATTAACCATTGGTCTAAATGGTTAACCTTAAGGGCTAGATTAACTTTTTTGTAGTTAGTCATTTAGGTCATTCCAATCTACAAATTTTCTATCATTGTTGCCCCATATACTATATGGAAAGAGCTAGACAAGATGGCTTTAATTGTTTTATGGGAGGAGCAAAAGGAGAGAGAAAATAGGTATTTTTAGGCTGGGAGAAAATAATCCAACCCAAGGTGAAGAAAGGCTTAGGCCTAAGGAGATCGAAGCTAAATAATAAAGCTTTGGATGGAAAGCTTTATTAGAGGTGGATCTCCTAGCCAAATTTTTTTTTAGTAGAGTTTTAACTAGTAAATATTTGGGATAGGTGAACCCAAATGAGGTGACTTATTTCCATTTGGATGGTAATGGGTCCCTAGTGTGGCAAGCACTAAATCAAGCATCTTAGGTAGTAAAAGATGTATTACTTTGGAAAGTGAGGAGAGGGGAGAAGACACAATTTTGTATATATTCATGGGATTCATACCCACCTATTATTGTTGAATTCCTAAAATTGCAACTAGTAAAAACAACCATGGAAAATAGGGGTTGGATCAAATTTTAAAGTTATTTCAACACCAACCAACTGGGGGATTATACGTTCAAGCAACTTAAGAAGTTGGACAGTGGCCAACTCCAATCCCTCTGAAAATTGACACCCATCATGATTGAAATCCTAGCAAAAATATTTCTCATAGGTAGGGATGAGGAAGATGAATTAACTTGGGGCTATGGGAACCTTGGAGTCTACACGATGAAGGATGGATATGAAAAGATCCTTCTAGAACCTCCTCCTCATGCATATTAGGTTGAGGATTGGAGAAAGATTTGGTAGTCCAAGGGTTGGCCAAAAGTAAACTTCTTTGTCTAGTAGTTCATGCACAATGGAATTCTTATCTTTGATAATTTGAGATGTAGGGAAATCGTTGGCCCATCCCAATGTGTTTTATGCTACAAAAGTGAGCAAACATATGACCACCTAATGTTTGAGTGTCCACTCACGTGCCAAATCTAGGAGAATGTTTTTAGCTTCTAAAATCCAAGTCAATGGCAATCTAAATCATATTAATATTTGAAAAATATGGAAGAGGGAAAAATTTAAATTTAAGCTCTTCGTATTGGGTGAAAGCTTGGATTAAAATTTAGTTGGTGGAAATTGTGGCTAGAGAGAAATGGTAGAATGTTTAGACAAACCTTTTCATCCTTGGAAAACCTTTTCATCCTTGGATGACGTCTAGCAAGCCATTGGGAGAAAAGTCATGGAAATTATGTTAGTGTATACTAAAGAGGAAACGTAGGCTGATATAGGGACGATGGAGAAGGCAACTGAAGTGTAGGAGAGGCAAGATAGAGCTAGTTGGAAAACACCCTCAAAAGGTTGACTTAAAATTAATACCGATGAAGTTGTAAAAAGCAACTCGAATAAAGCTGGAATAGGAATGGTCTATATGAATCATGTTGGAACAATACTCTATTGGGAACTACAGGGCCTGGGCAAGGCCACAACAAATGAAGTAGAAGCCTTAGCTATCAAAGCTACTTTTATCTAGAAAATAAGACAAGGTAATAGGAGGATAATCATAGAATTAGATTCTCAAATCTTGGTAGGAGCTTTCGATTGCATGGGAACTCTGCTTTGGAGATGAGAAGGTCAAGGATTCTTATCACGCAAATTAAGAAGTTGTGAAAGAAATTTGATGATGTGATATTGATTGGTAGAGCTCTTAATACAATGGTAAACTTCTTAGCTAAAATAGGTATCGAGAAAGAGCTAGGGATTTAGTGATATATTAACATGACTATTGAGGATGAGAGAATTGGACAAGTTAATCAACAAATCCAATGCTTGGCTAATTTATATAGCTAACACAAACATATAATTTAAAATATTTAGTTCTAATACAAATCTTCTTTTATAATCTTCTTTTATAATGTAACAAAAAAATAATAATTTTTTCAAATCTTGAAAGCTTTTTAAAAAAAAAAACATATACTTTTACTAGTTAAAACTAAAAATACTTCTCAAACTTATAATTAATCTTATTCTAATATAATTAAAAATAATAATAATAACCAGTTTCAAATTGAAACACAAACCTTATGACAACATATATACCTGCTCTTCCGTTGGGCCAAATGAATCGATGAATGGTTTTGTTGATAACTTGTTCCATATCTCACCCCTATTTAATGATTATATTTACTTCTTCTTGACCCAATATATTTAAACCTCCTCTTCCGTTGACCAACTGAATTAATGCATCCGCTTGGTAAATCTCCTCTTCGGCTGACCAAATAAATTGATGGATCCTTCTAGTGAGAGGTTGTGCCCATATGTCACCTATACAATATTTATGTCTACTTATTTTTATCACTATCAGTGTTGTGTTTCTCAGGTAGGTTGTGTTCCCAGATGTTACCTATATAATTATTTATATTATATTTGTTTTTTTAAGTTTGTAGATTGGTATGAATTGGTAAGACTTGGATATTTTTTTAAGAAGAGATTTAGGTTTAAATTTAGGGTAGGAGCATGTCTAATAAGGGCAAAGGTAGTAGTCTGACTTGAGTTAGTTGAGTGCATATGAGCTTAACGACAACGGTATCAACCTTGAGTCACGAGGTCTCACATTTTTCGAGACATCGGGTTTTCCTCACTCTAGAATGCATTGCATTTACCGAGGAAAGGTAGGGTTATAGAGGCAGCTTCAATGATTTGATCTTTACCGGGGGTCTCCTTCACTTTGGGCTGCATCACATTTTCGAGATACAGGGGTCTCCCTCACTCTAGACTGCATCGCATTTACCGAGGAAAGGCAGGGTTAAAGAGGCCGCATCCCATCTGCCGAGGAGAGACATGGTTATAGAGGTAACTTCAATGATTTTACCTGTATTCCAAGAGGCCGCATCCCATTTACCGAGGAGAGGCAGGGTTATAGAAGCAGCTTCAATGATTTTATTTGTGAAGTAATCATTGAAGTAGAAACCTAAGAAAAAATGTCTGGTCTCATACGCAATGTTAAAGATAAAAAAATGTTACCTATTTCATGATATCAAAAAAAATTATTTATATTATATTATTTTTAGTACCGGTGTGGTGTGAGGGTGAGAGGAAGATGGGAGGAAGCACAGTTGTGCCGTCATAGGTGATAACATATTCTCCAAAAGAATCCAACATATCCTCCCAGTTCTGCCGTCATTGGTGATAACATATTCTCCAAAAGAATCCAACATATCTTTTGTGGTAAGGAATAATCAACACTGTTCCTGTGGTAAGTAGAATAATCAACAGTCCACAGTAACAGTACTCTTTACACCTATAAAAAGCACTTGGCAAGAAGGTAATACACGGTGAAGGAAATCCATTGTATGGTAGCTCAGTTGCAGATGAGGGGGTTCTCTATTAGAGCTGGTTCCCTTATTAGAGTATTCAGCAAGATCTGGGGTAGCCTCAGAGACCCAACACAACCACAATACTTCAAACCCACTGTATTTCCAGGACTTGTGTATGGAAAAAATCATGATTTTTCTGGACCCAATTCCATACATTTTCAATTACTGTATTCTTCTATGTTTGACAGACTATAGGATCGAGATCAGTTGAAGATGTTTTTTTTTTTTTTTTGTGTTTTTGCAGGAAATGTGTCCATTCATCTATGTATGAGAAGAATGAAGATGATGGTGTCCAGTTGAACACGGTTCCTCAGGAGGTGGTCCACCCTGAGAGCCAAAAGAGCTGGGTCCCACATCCAAAAACTGGTGTGTTTGGTCCTGCAGAGGACCACAGCTGGACAGGTGGTGGGAGCCATCACTATTCTGATGAAAAAACTAAAGGTGACTCAGTTCTAGAGCAACATGGCTGGTTCAGGTCCCTGGAAGATGTTTAAAAGCACTACAACTGATCCCTGAAAGCTTTTGCATATCTGGTACTATTGTATGGTCTACCGTTTAGTCTCTTGAGCCCCTAGGTATACAATACTTCATAAGACACTTATGGTATAATTGTGGAAGCATGTAGTGAGTCAGTCTTGCCTTGTTATACTGCACATAGCATGGAGAATTAGAGTTGTATTTTAAATGATGTTAGTCAAACTGGTTTTGTTCATAGTAATGCCCTCGTACATGAGAGTGTCTATGCTAGTTTACATTGTAAGACTATAACTTTTATTTATTTATAATGCCACTGGTACATGAGAGTGTCTATGCTAGTTTACATTGTAAGACTATATCTTTTATTTTTAATTTTGTGCCATATGAGATTGAAATAAGTTTATAGATATTATATCAAGATATATTATTATTGTATTTTAAATGTATTGGCATTACAATTAGTAATTATGTGTATGTTTTATGGGTGGATATAGTGGAATCGGGGTTTCGTTGAATGTTTGCTAAGCGGTTTAAAAATAATAATAATATTTTATGACAATATTCATGATCCCTTTCAAAATTTGGGAGCTACGCTTATCAATAGGAAATTTACACAGTCACCACACACCCACAAACCTCAGAGCTACACTTATCAACAGAGAATTTAACACACAGTCACCACACACCCACCCTTGATACACTCTCCCACACCAGTTCGAACCTTAGACCTCCCGAAGAAGAGCCCAACCACCACACACCCACCCCCTCACACATTAGCCCACACCAGTTTGAACCAGAAACCTTTCATTCACCCACACCAGCTTTGAACCTTAAACCTTCCGAAAAAGAACCAAAACCCATTATAACTTTATCATATATTAATTATTACTTTTATTTATCCAATAATGTATATTTTTATTAAAGATGTATTTCTTACACATAAGTATCTAAGCCCAATTTCTAATAATAACATTGAAAAAAAACTTTAGATTATCTTTTATTAATACATTTCTTAATTTACCCAACGATAAATAATATGTATTTTTTAATTGAAGATATTACATGTGAAAACTCGTGAAGACCCATGGGATAATGATGGACCAAAAGTATGTTTGAATGTATATATAAAATTAAAGTAATATCATGGGATGGAATCATCGTATTATTATCAATCATCGGTCTGACGTGCACTTAAAGGATTTAGAGCAAACTACTTCCTTTACAAAAGGTTGGCTTCTCCAAAATTTGAACCTAAATTTTTTTTGGTAAATGTCCAACTACTCTTACACTTACCAATCTATTTATTTTACAAATGTATTTACGAGAGAAAAAAAAAATTCTATAACAAACATAGCACTATATGTGACATAGCTTCATCCTTTCCGCCAAAGAGAATAGAAATAAATTCTATAACAAACATGACACTTAGTGCTTTAGGTGAAGAGACACCTTTTCATATGGGCCAAATGTATTGAAGTCGCTTTTCAATGGAACAATGTGTTCGAAGCTTTCATGTCTAAAATTTCAGGTACACCTTGTTTTATGTACAAGGAAGTAATCTCACTTTATACATAAGGAAGTGTTTGTCTTAGAACGGAATTGCATACTAATAAAAATAGTTTTTACATGTATTAAGATTTTTATAAACGATATTCTTTATTTAATAGGATTGATTAATTATATTTTGATTATTGAATATATAATATTTTTTTTAAATGTTTATGGTTCCTTTGAAAAGTTTGAAAAGAGTGTATATCAATGTAACAAGTAAAAAAATATAAATTGTTGGATAAATAATAGAAAGTATTATAAAAATTTTAGCATAAGTAGATAATTAATTTTACATTCATTAATTTATCATAATTTTTATTTAAATTTATAACATTTAATGTATAAAAAATAATGTTTTTTATAAATCTTGATAAATTTGTAATTAAATAATTTTGTTAAAACAAGTTTGAAAATATATTTTTAACACATATAAACATGCTTATAGTAATTAAGATCCTAAAATATTATTCAACAAGACTAATTTGAATAATTGCAAATCGACAAGTGTTGTATTGTATGCACAACAAGTCATTAGACACTAGAGGCCTTGCATTCCAAACCTATAGCCCCCTTGGTAGTGATGGTCAACAAGTTATCAAGTAGTCATTAGGTGCTAACCTATAGCTCCCTTGGTAGTGATGGTCAACAAGTTATCAAGTAGTCATTAGGTGTTGACGTGTGTCACCTTCCTAGTTTTGGAAGGAAGTTAACCATTGTCGATGTGGTGTTTTCCATTTAAATTATCAATAATGCATTTAATTTTTCAAATTATGCATGAACATGCTTTTGACCATACATATCCCTAATAATTACTCACCAACCAAATGTGTTAACCACTTAGATGTTCAACTTGAATGCAACTTACATTTCCATTTGCCTATGGACTGATTAGTGCTTGCCTAGCACAATTTCATTGACTATTAATACAAGCCTTGCCAAGCCTATTACCTTGAGTGCAAGCCTTGCCAAGCCTATTACCTTGAGTGCAATCCAATTTGTTGCATGCACGGACCGCATCCAGGTACATTCCACATGTCTATCATCCCTTCTTGATGTGTTAATGCTTCACCTTACAATCTTCCTCCAAGATAAATCTTTATTCCTCAATAAATTTCACCCTTGCACAAGGCATAAAAAGACAATAAGAAACATGCAACAAAGTGTTACTAAAATATGTAGATAATAATATTCACACAATAACAAAAAAAAATGACTAAAATTTTGAATGAAGAACTATAAAATTGCTTTGACAATGACTTGCCAAATTTTCCATCCAATCTTGGTGTGCTTCCCATTTGTATAACACATTATTGTCCGCTCCTCGATATTATCACGTACAATGTGCTCCCAACTTTGTGTCTGATAGTCTCGGTCCAAATTTTGGGACTAGCTTAGATTGACGTTTGACCACGTCACTCTTGACACCAATCTTCCTTTTACCTTCTACTAGGTGGCATATTATCCACTTGACACCCTCAAGCTCTCTAGAAGTTGTCTGCTAGCCATTAAGAGGGACGATTAGTCACACCAATTTTGTCGCTCATGAATCATTGTCCATTTTGCAATCCAAATCTACTGTTACATTGCTTAAAAATTGTCTATGCCCAACTCAATAATTTCATATTTTTATGTTCACTATATTCTCACTTATCATCAAACTCTCTCTTTATGTTAGTAGGGGTTTGATTGTCTCAACCAAGGAAGTTCAACCCCTTCCCCAGGACTGGATAGGCCCCCTTATATTGCTTTTATTCTTTTTCTATCTCTATTCTACAAGGATTCACAAATTTTGTCAACAGTAAGCAAGATCCTTCATACTATGGATTAATAGACCCATTGTACCCCCACTTTAGGGCAAAGATCTAGGTGTTTTCTCTCTTTTTAGCTCTTGCTTTCGTACCAACAATATCTTAACTTACTACTTTATCATTGATTTAAATTATATTTTTTTGCTCTATCATTTGTTTGTTAAAAGAGAGACACATTGTACTTGCATTCATCAATCACCATTTATTTGTTTGTCATTAGCTCAATTTTTGCTTTAATGTATATACTGTTGTTTTCATCGATCTGCCCAATATAATACAATGGTACTCGTATAATGTTGTAAACAACAAACCACTATCCTATTTTTGACTAGAATATTGAAATTGTATTTTGGTGCACTTAGGATAATTCATTTGTTGCATTAGTTTCTTGCATTATTGTTTCATAAAGAAAAGAAAAAATTATCTTTCCTATACTAGCAATATATCTTGTATCCATGCATATCTTATTTTTCTGTATTTTCATATCAAGATTAGGTTGAGAAGGTTGAGCTTAGAAATATTAGACAAAAATCCTTAGGTGTTTGTAACACACAAAACATAAAATAGGTTGTCACATACACCCATACCTAACTGTAAGCACTATAACCCCCCTAAGCATTGTTGGAGCATGTATTTATAACATTTAACTTATACGCTACCCATATTGAAGTGATAAAGACACTTCAACCTCACCACAAAAAATGGGAAGGGTACTTTACCCATTCTCACATTTTGGCGAACTCGATCTAAACACCTCTATGGGTCCCAAATATTCTTTGACCTTGAACAAAGCCTAAATAGAGATAGTATTTTTAATCAAGACCATTTAATTTTGAGTCTTTAGTTAGATCACATTAATAAAGATTAAAAATAATATAGCCAATTTCTAGTCCTACTAAGGGTTGTATACAACCCTCTGAGCAACCATAATGTAAATCATTAGGCTACATTGGGTATATGGAGAGCTTGAGATGCAAGCCTCTCACATAGGTCCTCACACATACTTTAAGCCTATTGAGGAGTGCAGTGAATATTTCACTACAGTGGGGTAGACCCTTGCCCCAAGGGAAAGTCAAGAAAAGCAGTAATCAAAAGGGATCAAATGAAGGGTCTTGAAGCTCTACCCAGATGTCAAATAACTAATTTGAATAAGACACCAACCAAGGATAGTCTATGTTGAAGGCTAAAAGCATGCTCTAAAATCCCCTCACCATGAGGTAAATTCATTCATCTAGATCAAGCCATCAAGGGATTTTAACCTTTTTGATGATGACTAGGCCCAATCCCATTATCAAGAGGAACCCCCAAACCTTCCCAGTGGTGACTAAAAGGGTTCTCTTGATGATGAGGTCTCTAATGGCTTGGTTCACTAAGACCCACTTGCTTAGCTAGCAAAAGATCCCAAAATCAAGCCACCTCCTCTAGTAATTATGTTGCAACACTCCATATACCCAAGGATAGTTGCTCAATGACATAAGCAACATACCCATGAAGGAAAATCCAAGGGCTTTGGAGGGAAAGAATAAGGGGGATTGCATGAGTCAAGTAAGGACTTAGTGAGGCTAATCGACCTTGTTGATCCTCATATGTATCCCCCGGAGGCACAAATCTGAAAGACGTAAGAAGAACATGGAAAAGCCACTAGGGACCAGAAGATGCCCATCAAATGAGGTCCAAGTGAATCTTACACATGTACATATTCAACAAATTAGCCATCAAGAGAAATATGACAACAACAAAAGCAACATCAACAAGACTAAGCATTGATCGAAAGTATAGGAAGGCCACCAGAGCAACTGGACCACCGGAGGAGAGGCCCCAAGTCAACCAACATTGGAGTCTGGTGAACTAGCATGAAGGAGGGAGAACCATTGAGATGGATCAGAGGATAAAGAGGCATTAGCTTGTAACCAGTTGCACAAAGCACTAACTTTAGATACTGCCACTCAAACTCATACCTCCACGGTGGGAGTTGAAAGCATTAGTGACACCTCTAAAAAGAGGACTATACCACCCATGGAGGTATTTATGATGATTTAGCTTCCCAACCAACTCCTGATCTCCTAAAGATTAATATGGCATGGGGTTTATGGTTCAATAATCATAAAGGACATCGACACTCTTGCCCATACCCATATGTTGAGTAAATTTTTAATTTCAAATTTGGCCTATAAATAGTAGTCCTTATAGATAAGAAAGGAGAGTTTGATTTGTTATTGTATAAATATCTAACTTGTGGTATTTTATCTCTCCCTCTTTCATTTTAGTTCTTAATCTATACTCGAGCCTTGGACTAGCTACATGTATAGGCCATCGAGCCTCTTTTGGTTATGCATATATGTAATACGTGCATTTAATATGAATATAAGGGAGTGCGATTTCTTTAGAATTTTTTTTTTGTTCTAAGAATTCATATACTTTTTGTAAGGGATTGTGACTATTCTAGTGTTTCTGCCCTAACCTCTACAAAGAGTCATTAAAGTTGCATGTGTGTATGGTCAAATTTGTGTTCAATTTTGTTGTCTTTCTTAGTTTATGTGTTCATTCATTTCACTGAGTTGTAAGATGAAATTGCATTATATTGGCTCATCACCATCTTAGATAGGCTAGATTGGTCTCCTTTTTATAATTTAACTTTCAAGTTATTTCCTATTTTCTTCCTTTCCCTTTTCCTTGGAGAAACCCGATAGAGTAGGCTAGTAGAGAAGGAATGAGCACCAAACAATTGCATCACAACAAGGAGCCAACCTTGGTAAATGTTAGTAGGTCATCTCAAGGAGCTGCATACCATTCTTCCTTGCACTTCTTAGGAATATCACCATACACGAGGAGTAGGTCACCAGATGCACCTACTCAAAGAGGTAAAGAGCAAACATCAATCGTGAGGGGTCATGACACCTAGGGTGTAGGGATCATTACCGGCCCTCAACAAGGAGTATAACACATGGTGGAGTAGTGGGAGTTATAAGGATGAATTTTATTACCTCTCACATACCTATATTAGATCACATACCTAGGAGTTCACTTCAACATATCGTTCTCTTTCACATACCTTATAAGTCTCTCTCACAAATGGTCATGTATATTGAGAGGACTAGCTTCTTCAATGTATCTATGAGTATATAGGAAGGGTGATTATATAGAAAGGTTCTATATAGGGAGCCCCCCTAAGGTATATCAACTAGATTAGTATATCGAGAGAATGCGATATAAGGAGAAAAACAATATTTTATTCTTCTCTTAATCAACTCTCAATTTTTTTAAATTTAATTAATTAACCTTCCCTCTCTCATCAACATTTTACCTAATGGCTCAAAGAAGGTAAAACCTTCGTATTGGGGCTGATCTAATATTCCTTAATCTCCCCACTTTGGTAATATTTAGGTCTATGGACCATATAACAACCTTTTTGAGACAACATAGAAATGTTGTGACATAAATCCTTAGGGGTGATGATATTATCAAAATATTGCCATGGGGGAATATTCACTCTTGGATAGCCCCTAGCAACCCAATTATAGTCCTATGCCCTTTAACTAGTTGAATGAAAATAATGATTAATTGAGTAACCAATTAAATACAAATACTAATTAATCAAATGTAAACGTTAATAAAATAAATACAAAGCTTAATCAAACAACATTTGGTGTGAATGCATCTATCATAAAACTTATAAATTCTAATCTCCCTTCTATTGTCTCTTTTGTAGGTGATATATTTAAGAAATCCTATGATTTTTGGGATATCATATACCTATACCATCTCTTGAAGATATTTTGTGAGTCAACATAAGTCATCCTACAACACAATCAATTGTCACAAGTGTGCCTACCTCTTACTCCTCTAACATCTCTTCTTAAATTTACATTATTGTCACCTCAAAATTTGTTTTTATTAACCCTTTTATTTTAAGTGGTTTAGAAATGAGTCATGTGACACCACCTTTGGTGTCATTCCCCCAAATACCTCAACCCTACTCACATGGTTATACATAATGGGTCAACCCAAAAATATATTTATAAAAATGGGGTGAATCAGTTTTGAAATCTAGGCGAATAGTGTCTAAAATCATGTAGAAGACATGGCGAATTGCATTTTTTTCCATCAAAAAATATTAAAATATGGAGAATTTATAATATTATTTGAAAAATTTATAAAAATTGAAAATGTCATCTATTCTTGCTATCAATCATTAGTTGTCTATTCATGCTACTGCTCGTCTATTGTTCATTCCTAATATTGGTCATCTATTCCTACTACTAGGAATCTATTCCTACTACCGGTCATCTCAAGAAGAATCAATGTGTTAAGAACCTCTCTTCTCATTACCATAAATTATTCACCAATATGCAAAAATATTCAACATGCATCCACAAATAAATTGCACAATAATAATCCACACAATAAAATAGAGATTGATAATACCCTTGAGGTAGGGTAACATTGTATAATGCTCCTTATTGGAAGGAATCCACTCCACAAGATCTCCAGATCCATGAGCCAAGACTTCTACAAGAATACTTCATATATGACTTACTTTTTATAATGGAGGTACATCTCTCTTTATACAAGAATTTGATGGTTCACCTTTCATGAGTTACAAAGTGCATAATATTATAATATGGCATTATGTTAAATATTATTATAATTTTTAGTGTGACTCATGCCATAATACAATATTATATTATATCCCCACATGCATATACTTAGGTATCTAACAAAATGTTTAATATGTAGAAGTATTGCTATCGCATTAAGTATATATACTAGGGGTATAATAGGTGATTTTGTTGGTGTAAATAACTTTTTTATAATTTCAAGGTGAAAATGTCTACTATTATCAGGTGTAATGTAGGAAATTTAAATTTAAATTAGTCAAATTATAATAAAATCAAGGTGAGTTGACCAAGAATTGTTTTTGCATCTAGAAATTGCAAGCTAATGGGCCTCGATCAAGGGTCCTCATATTAGCCAATTCAAAAATTTTAAAATATAAATATTCATTAATTAATTATGATTAGACACAATGCATAACCCTACCTACTCATATATTAATTTACAACCTCATTTGACTGTAACTATGATGCCATTGAACCCACTTCCTCTTGAATTTCAAAGTATAACCTCCTAATTGAAGAAATTGAAATGAAAAATGGTCTCTCTTCAAAGATGCTCGTTAGACCATAAGTACTCTTATTGGGACTTATGCAATCAACCCTTAGATCCTATCATATTTGTTTACATTTCCGTCCCAACTTTGAAACTCCCAAGTATCAAATGTATAAAGGGAAAGAAGACCTTGTCAATCATCTTAGTCTCTTCCGTACTATTTGTAGCAACATCACCTATAACAATATGTTGCTCCTTTAGATTTTTATCAAAAGTAGTGATGGTCTAGCCCTAAAGTGGTATTATAAAATACCATGTCATTCCCTCAAAAATTTTAAGGACCTTGAAGAAATATTTATCCAATAATTTTATGTGTATCGATGAAATGATCATGATTAGTGATCTTTATAAACTTCAAAAAGCTAAGGATGAAGTCTTTATAGCTTTCTTAGCTAGATGGATAGCCTTAATGGGGTGACTTCAATATGCTACCCTATAAAAGACCTTATAGACATATTTATAGGAAACCTTCATGAACAACTAACCTTCTATTTGAAGACAACCAATGTATCTTCTTTCGAAGATATAGTTGCTATGGCTAATTGGGTAGAAATCATCATCCTTAAAAGGGGGCAATTAAATATCAGAAAGAAGGAAGAAAAATCCTCCTCCAATTGAAAAGGACACTATAAGAATAAACTTGTTGTGGATGACGAGGTCATAAATTCTTGTTAGACCAGTAATGTGAATACAATAGTAACAACACTCTAAACACTTGTCTTAACAAAATAAAACAATCCTAAATGCAATTTACCTAAATTAGACTAGACTCTTTCCATTATTTTAGGGCAACTCCTTCAAGCTAAAATTATAAAACTTCATAATTAAGCTTGTAGATACCACAAGAGAACTACCTCGTTGGTATCACATAATGAACATTGTGATTTCTATCATGTTAATGGTCACAAATCTGATAGGTGCAACACCTTGTGCATATTTGATATTTCATGGAGGGTGCCCATATTTTCCTTGGTGGATCCTATACCCAATACTCCACTAATAAAGATCTTATAATCTTACAAGATCGCTTGCCTAATCATAATCAAAGAGAAAATAATATACTAATGTGTAAAATATGGTAGGTATAATCAATTCATCTCATGCCTATGCTATAACCAGACAACATCATAAGAATCAACTATCAAATCAACCTCCTCAACCTATATTAGTTCTTTGTCCAACCACCTTTGGTCCTTCAATCTTCAAATGACAAGAAAAATGCTTTTAATCTACGCCACTAGCTCAAAAGCACACATGCTAAGATCTCTCTTTTAGAACTTCTAAAAACCTCTCCAGCCCATAGGGATATATTTTTAAAGATATTAAGTGAACTAGAGGTCCCTCAAGACCTCTCTTCCACTAATGCCACTAATGTTGTGAGATTTATTGGGGTCAACAATGCTATATATCATTTCATGAAAGTGACATCATATCATATTTCATGGCTAGATAATTATCGCTTTACATAAAAATTTTCATTGGTGACAAACTCATAAAGAGTCCTTATTGACAATGGTTTGGGTCTCAACATTTTTAATTTAAAATCCATTAGTAATTTTAGATTGACCAAGTAGGACTTGATAAAATCTAATATTTTCATAAGGGCCTTTGATATTTAGGAGCTTGAGGCTAGTGGTATGATAACCTTGCCTCTCAAACTTGGACCTCGAGTCCTTAACACTATATTCTATGTTTTCCCTTGTGACCTAACTTATATCATCCTTCGATATTGGATACATGAAATGTATGTTATCCCAACCATAGTACATCAATGTATTAAATATAAATGTAGGGAAGGATAGTTGATATTATTGCTAATCCTAAGCATTTTGCCTATTGCCAAGCATTGATGGTGAGCACTCTAAAAAGCACCTTTGTCCTTCCCTCAACCCATTTTCATAATATTATTTTGTCAATGATGCATTAAGGTCCTTAAATTTAAATGACCAACTTGAGTCAAGCAATAATCAATTTGAGGATCCAAAATTTACACCTATTAACACAAATAACAATAATCAAACCCAAGCAACATGATAGTCAAAATAATTATAATAATGATAACCAAAATAATGATCAATTCTTAGACCCAGTCAATCTCTTCCTTTCTCCCTGCACTCTAGGTTTTCCCACTTGAAAAGGTATATTAGTATAAATAGGAAGGTGTTATTTCATTTGTGTTGGTACTACCAACAATGGATAAATTTGTGGCACTAATGATATTTTGATCGAATGACAATATGCTTTGTGCTATTTGTCGACTTCATATCCTATTCCTAAAAAAATATTGGCCAAAACAGGATATTGAGGAAAAGGTACAAGCCATCATGAATAGGGTATCATAGAACTCTTAGAGGCTAAAACCTAGCTAGGATGATGTCGGATAGATTATATCCTGTTGGTCACGAATCTGCCACAGGAAAGGATTTTACGCTAAATGCGCCCTAGACCCGACCAACATTGAAAGGCTGGGAGAAAGAAATGTCTCCCAGACCAATCTCCAGAGAGGGATGGTTCCCTTACTAAATCTAAGCTTGATGAAGACTAGAGTTACTAGAAAGGAATTGGAAATATGCAGAAAGAAATGGGAAATTACGGAAAGAGATGGGAAATGTAGCCACAGGCCAAATTTATATGATTGAGGAAAGAAACTCAGCAAGAATTTAACCTCAAGCGCATAAACATCATATAATAATAGAATGCAACATAATCCACTTACGACCTTGCATAGAAAACCTCCAGGATTGCATTCCAGAACTCACTTCCTCACTGGCAATATTTAAACTCAGATGTAAAATTCAAATCTAACAGCAGATTAGAAAGACGAGTATAAATGAGAAATGCATGAAATAGAAGGAAATCACACAGAAAGATGCTTGCAAAATTAGAGGCCAAATATCTCTTATTTACACAGAGGACTTGAATGTTTTCATGCAACATGTCTCTCGAACTCCCAATGGTTGTTCTTGAGATATACATTGATATTTATAGAGGTCTTGCCTCTTTGTAGCATTTAAAACATGAAATGGACTTTCTTGAGATCTACAAAATGTGCAACAAAAATAAGAAATGATCCCCTTAAACCAGCCTTAGAGAAACCAGAAATTAAATGAAATAAGGAACCGACCATCTTCATTAAATGATCGTTCTCAAAGCATGCTTGGACTGTTAGAAAAATCACGAATAGAAGCTTTAAACAATGGAGGCATCTTCAATTCTGGTGGCTTGGACATGTTCTTTTATCTTGTATACATTGGAAAGCAGCAAAACATTTAATTCTGGAGTGCTTTTAATCCTTAGAAATCGCAATGCTTCATTGGGCTATTTGAACTGCTTTCTGGCGCAAAACTGTGACAGGTTGCGAAAACACGACATGTCGCAAAATCATGATGTTTTTCTGCTCCGTACACTTTGCTCATTTTGGATCGCAAAAATCAACCATGTCGTGAAATCACGACGTATTCGGCTCCTTGGTCTCCTTCACCACCTTAGCTCATGAAAACACAACGCGTCGTGAAATCATGACGTTTCGTACTATTTTTCTTCTTCCTTGCTCTGTTTCTGCGAAACTATGACCTATCGTGAAATTGCGACATCCTTTACCCATGTTGTCCTTTGGCTGCTTTGAACCATGAAAATGTGACAAAGCACGATTTTGCTACACCTTTCTCTCTTTTGGCTTTGTCTTCTTGATACGTCGTGAAAACAAGACAAGTCATGAAATCGTGACGTTATCTCTCTGCTACTCAATCTTCTCTTCCCTGTCACGAAAAGCCAACATGTCACGATTTCGTGACAACTTTCATTCGCATTGTACGGTCCAACTCTCAACCTATGAAAACACGACATTCTTGCCTATTTCGCCTTTTCTCCCCAATATGTCATGAAATCGCGACGTTTCCTTGCTTTCTCTTCTATTGCTACTTTTTGTCACGATATCATGACGTTTTGCTCTCGCTTGGCCTCACCTTCAGAGATGTTGTGAAATCACGATGCCTTTCATGCCTTATGCTTTTTTGTCCACCTTGACTGTGATAATGCGACATGTCGCGATATCGCGACATTTTTCACATTTTGCCCCTTGTTCACTTTTCTGTCGCGATATCGCGATGTGATTCATTGTCATTGCCCTTTGCTCAATTATGTCATGATTTTGTGACCTTTTCTATCATTCTGCTCCATGGCCATTGTAAGTCGTGAAAACACAACATGTCGCGATTTTACGACAATTTTGCTGTGCTACCTCCGTTGACCATTTTGACCATGATTTTGGAACACGTCACGAAATCGTGACAACTTTGCTGCTTAGCCCTTTTATGCATTTGGTGCCGTGAAACTGTGACAGGTCACGATTTCGTGACACCTTTGCTTTTGACTTCTCTCTCCTCAACAGACCCGTGATAACATGACATGTTGCGATATCGCGACGGTTTTGAACCCGTGCTCTCCATACTGCTTTTGGTCACAATATCGCGACAGTCTTTGAACTTAGCTTTTTTTACATCAAAACCTGTAAAGGAGTGAGAACTTCGACATCTTATGCAGGAATAATCAACAATCAAAACAATGTGGCAAAAATGCCAACATTCTTGGCGGCTCACGGGGTATACAGTTCTGTTGTATGCACGAATCCCAGGCTTGAATCCATTGGGCAACAGAGTCAATAAAAACTGAAAGAACAAAAAGCTGGCTGCTAGGAGACATCTCGACGGACTGCTGCAACAACTCTTGCTGACTTACTGAAAACTCAAAGGAATCTATATTTGGCTTAGCTTACCAGGTGCTGTAAAAGAATCTCCATGAAAGCACCTGGAGTACAAAAACAAAAATGAATGGAATGAACGGAGTGATGGCCAGCAAATGTGTAGGCTATGGAATGGGAATGGAATGGTGAAGTGATGGAAAATGAAGGAACAACAACGACAAATACAGTAACAGAGTGCTTCTGTGCTACCAGCTATGGGGATGGAGGAAAATAAACGAATAATGGAAGGGAAGTAGGTGGGATGGTGGGAACTGCGGATAAATGCTAAAATGACAATGAAATTAGAAGAAAAGGAAAATAAGAAACGGGGATATCAGAAAGGGGAAAGAGAAACAACAGTAGTGGCTTAACTACGAATGGTAGAAGAAGGAATGAGTGAAGAAGGGAATGAACAGAAGGAAGGGGAAGGAAGAAATGACAAAAGCCACTATCTGTTGGGAAGGAAGAAGAAGAAAGAAATAAACGTACCTACGGGCTTGCATGCAAAAAGAGCCGAAGTTGACATGAAATCTACAATACATTTTTTTTCTCTTTTTCTCTTTTTTTTTTTTTTGCTTTTTTTTTTTTGCTATATACAAAATTTTGTGACATGATTGGCATGCCGCCACCACAAACCTAGGTTTAGGTGATTATCCGGTGAATCTGTAGTGACCAGACCAGATCTGATTATACTTCAGTCAGTATTTGAAGTTGGGATGACCTCCCAAAGTTCTCTATGTTGCAGATATGGGCAAGTTATCCTGCATGCCAGTACCCACACAGTCGAAAAATAATGTAGCAAAGAAATTTACCACATGAAAGGTTCCTGTGGGTACCAGTTGTAGTAATGGCTGAAGCCAATACCACCATCTTGAAGAGTCCCCTGGTTGTGGGCTGAGAACGGGTTCTTCCAATCCCTTGGTGCGATCACAAAACCTTTTTGACGAGAAATCTGCTTCCAAGATCTCCTCAGGCTCAACCTTTTGATGAGGCATGCTGTGCAAAATTGTACCCTCTTTGTGCTCAGGTTCTACCACTTGAGTCTGTTTCTCTCCTTGGCCCATATTCTGATAGAAATTGCAAGCAACCATATTATTCATTGCTGGGACAGTGCTTGCATATGCCCATCGTTGGCCTTGGATGAAATCTGCCTCTTGAGTTCCACACAGCTGCATTTCAGGTCCCTACACAATATGTGGGATCTGCCATGATGAATACTACGTAGGGAAGACAGGAGTGGTGACTACCGGATAAGGTAATGGAGTTTCTCCCCACGATAATTTTCTTGATAGGAGCAAAAGCTGCTCCGCTCGCACTGCTTCCTCAAAGATTTGAGGGAACCTTCGTTCACCTGATTGTAGCAAGATGAGGCCTATGTTCGGGTGGAAATCTCGAACATAGAAGAGGTGGGCTTGGGTGGGTGTCGGTCGGATCATCTCTAGAATTCTCTTCCAGCTTCTGCAAAATCAAACATTGAAGTCCGTGATGCTCTCTAGAGGTGCTCTTGTGATGTACATTAAAAGCTAAAAGGGATCCTGAGAGCTGTTAAAGGGATCTTCATCAAATCTTCTGATTAGTGCTCCCACTAAGTCATCCCATGAGCTGATGCTTTTATGCTCGAGCAGTCTGTACCACTGCAATGCCCTTCCTTCCAAAGACAAAACCAAAAGTCTGATCATGACATCCTCATGGTTTATGCCATGGATGGTTGATAAAGTGGCAACATCTTTGATATGCTTTCAAGCCATGCCCTCAGTGCCATTATATTTTGTTAGGGCTTTTAGGGCACTTTTGTGAATCTCATGCCAAATTTGGAGATTCAGAGGGCCAGGATCATCCCATCTAGGAAATATCCTCACCATTATAGCAGTGGTCTGCGAGATCATAGCTGTCACCAAGTCAGAGTCGCCAAGTGAACATTCTTTCCTCCGCTTGTAAGGTCAAGGCTGCTCACCAAACCTTGATTCCTCAGGGGTATCTTAATATGTGGATCTTTCTGAGAAAGAAACAATCTATCCCACCGGGCATGCCAAAAACTGTTGGTCACGAATCTGCCATAGGAAAGGATTTTATGCTAAATGCGCCCTAGACTCGGCCAACATTGAAAGGCTGGGAGAAAGAAATGTCTCCCAGACCAATCTCCAGAGAGGGTTGGTTCCCTTACTAAATCTAAGCTTGATGAAGACTAGAGTTATTGGAAAGGAATTGGAAATATGCAAAAAGAAATTGGAAATTATGGAAAGAGATGGGAAATGTAGCCATAGGCCAAATGTATATGATTGGGGAAAGAAACTCAGCAAGAATTTAACCTCAAGTGCATAAACAACATATAATAATAGAATGCAACATAATCCACTTACGACCTTGCGCAAACAACCTCCAGGATTGCATTCCAGAACTCACTTCCTCACTAGCAATATTTAAACTCAGATGCAGAATTCAAATCTAACAATAGATTAGAAATACGAGTATAAATGAGAAATGCATGAAATAGAAGGAAATCACACAGAAAGACTCTTGCAAAATTAGAGGCCAAATATCTCTTATTTACGCAGAGGACTTGAATGTTTTCATGCAACATGTCTCTCGAACTCCCAATGGTTGTTCTTGAGATATACATTGATATTTATAGAGGTCTTGCCTCTTTGCAGCATTTAAAACATGAAACAGAATTTCTTGAGATCTACAAAATGTGCAATAGAAATAAGGAACGATCCCCTTAAACCAGCCTCGGAGAAACCAGAAATTAAATGAAATAAGGAACCGGTCGTCTTCATTAAATGATTGTTCTCGAAGCATGCTTGGACCGTTAGAAAAATCATGAAAAAAAGCTTTAAATAATGGAGGCATCTTCAATTTTGGTGGCTTGGACATGTTCTTTTATCTTGTATACATTGAAAAGCAGTAAAACATTTAATTCTAGAGTGCTTTTAATTCTTGGAAATCGTAATGCTTCATCGGGCCGTTTGAACTGCTTTCTAGCACGAAACTGTGATAGGTCGCGAAAATGCAACATGTCACGAAATTGCGATGTTTTTCTTCTCCGTACACTTTGCTCATTCTAGATCCCAAAAATCAACCATGTTGTGAAATTGTGACGTATTCGGCTCCTTGGTCTCCTTCGCCACCTTAGCTAGTGAAAACGTGATGCGTCACGAAATCGCGACGTTCCATACTATTTTGCTTCTTCCTTGCTCTGTTTCTGTGAAACTATGACCTATCACGAAATCACGACATCCTTTACCCATGTTGTCCTTTGGTTGCTTTGAACCGCAAAAATGCGACAAGGCACAATTTCGCTACACCTTTCTCTCTTTTGGCTTTGTATTCTTGATATGTTGCGAAAACAAGACAAGTCATGAAATCGCAATGTTATCTCTCCGCTGCTCAATCTTCTCTTCCCTGTCGTGAAAAGCCGACATGTCGCGATTTCATGACAATTTTCATTCGCCTTGTACGGTCCAACTCTCAACCTGCAAAAACATGACATTCTTGCCTATTTCGCCTTTTCTCCCCAATATGTCATGAAATCGTGACGTTTCCTTGCTTTCTCTTATGTTGCTGCTTTCTGTCGCCATATCGCGATGTTTTGCTCTTGCTTGGCCTCACCTTCAAAGATGTCGCGAAATCGCGACGCCTTTCATGCCTTATGCTTTTATGTCCACCTTGACCGCAATAACGTGACATGTCGCGATATCGTGACATTTTTCACATTTTGCCCCTTGTTCACTTTTCTTTCATGATATCGTGACGTGATTCATTGTCATTGCCCTTTGCTCAATTATGTCGCAATTTCGTGACCTTTTCTATCATTCTGCTCCATGGCCATTGTAAGTCGTGAAAATGTGACATGTCACGATTTCGTGACAATTTTGCTGCGCTGCCTCCGTTGACCATTTTGACCATGATTTTGGAACACGTCGTGAAATTGCGACAACTTTGCTGCTTAGCCCTTTTCTACATTTGGCACCACAAAACTATGACAGGTCACGATTTCGCGACACCTTTGCTTTTGACTTCTCTCTCCTCAACAGACCCGCGATAACGCGACATGTCACGATATCGCGATGGTTTTGAAATCATGTTCTCCATGCTGCTTTTGGTCGCTATATCACAACAGTCTTCGGACTTAGCTTTTTTTGCATCAAAACCTGTAAAGGAGTGAGAACTTCAACATCTTATGTAGGAATAATCAACAATCAAAACAATGTGGCAAAAATGCCAACATATCCCTAGTAAAAGAAAACCTTTTCCTACTTCACTATCATTTGATAGTGATGATGAAGCTAAGTTTTTCTACTAGGAATCCCATGATGATACTGTTTTGATAAATTGGTCAAATTAGGACAAGAAATATGAAAAGGAGTTTTGGTCCCTCCCGGGTTCTGATCCTCATTGATTTACATACTTTGCTAGATTAAACCTTTTGGTTGTAGTTCATCTTGAATTTATCATCAATAAAAATGAATATGAGGTGTAAGGTACTCTCTATAATACTTCTGATCAAGATAACTCTTGCTTTGAGGAATTATTTCCCAAGTATCTAATCTTACCACCTTATAATCACCTAGTCATGAGCCACTATTTTAAAGTCCAACCAAATTTAAAAAATTAGGAGTACTACTAGCTCCTCCTCAACTAGAGGATGAGTCCTACATCCTAATTGATGAGACAATGGATGTCAATATCAATTCCAAAGATAATCCCAAGGTTCTAAAACTTAGAAATATCTTAAGTCCTATATAGTGTAGAGGGAATTTAGTGGCATTTTTGCCTAAATCTACATCAACATGCCAAGACTCAATTTCTCTCTCATTATCCATCATCTAGTCATGTGACTAGATGTCAAACTCATCTGGAAAAAATTACGAATGATGCATCCTAATGTTGCTTTTCTTGTTAAAGAAGAACTCAAAAAACTCTTATTATTTAACTTTACTAAAGTTATCCATTATTCTCATTGGATTTCCAACATAGTTCTTGTCATTAAAAATGAAGGCAATGTTCAAGTATGTACCAACTTCTAGGACATCAACAAGACATGTCCTAAAGATGAATTCCCCTTGACTAATATTGACATTGATCATTGACTTCATTGTTAGACAAGAAAATATTCACCTTGAAATTTGACCAATCTGATTTTTGGGATATAACTTCAAGGATGCATGGTGAGGGCCTGTTGTTGGACATTTTGAGTCCCTAAGCTAATATGTTGTCATTGATGTCAAAAGATCATTTAATGTCAAAAGGATCAATGAAGGGTTTTTGTGAAAACCAAGATAGGAAAAATAAAAGGTTTTATTTAAAACCATGGACAATAGATTTGATCTGGATTTTTCTTAAAACCCAAGTTGGGCTTTCGTTTCATCAAAAAATGTGCCTCAGTGATGGAGATATTTAAGTTTTAATATTTGGTTTAAATTTTAATTATTTAAAATTTGAATTCAAATTTAAAACTCAATATGCAATATTTCCGTTGACATCATCAAGCAAATAAAAAGTCATATTTCCATCAACGTCTTCGATATGATTAAAGGACTATATAAAGGGGGCTTCAATTGATTATTATTTCATCCTTGCTTGTGTAATAAAAGTGTTGCCTATCGAATCATTTATGAGCTCGTGCGAAATTATTGAAAGTGTGGTAGTGAATAACACAGACTGCATTCGAAGAAAAAAACATTGTGGGCAGCATGGTGTATTGGCAAGTGGACCTTGGCTAAGACGTGGGGTAGACGAAAACATCGAGGATCGAATCCCCTTGACTACATTTTTTGGAAAGCATGAGAGAAGTGGTTTAGTGCCTTTGGTTTTGCGAAATGTGGAGACGAGCATAAGGCACGTTGTGCCTTTCCCTTTCCAATGAGCGGCTAGCTCATGTGGAATCTTAGCCACGACTAAGACGCTTGCGATGTGGGCAAGTCAGGGGTTCGAATCCCCTTGATGAGGTATTTACGTTTTGCATTAATTTAATTTTATCTAGCCCAAAGTTGGAGATCTAAGGTGGTTAGTGGAAATTAAAGTTTGAATTAAACTTTATTTATTTAGGCTATGTTGATTATTGCAAAACTTGAGGGTTTTAATGATTTATTGGATGGTTATTAAGAATTGAATTTAGGAGAAATAAGGAGTTGTTTTTAAAGTGTTTTTGAAAGGCTTATTGATTGTTTTTTTGGTAAGGGTTTTATTAAAAAGGGACTTTGGTGGATGTGTTTATTTAGTTGGAGTAAAAAGGGTGTAAATTGAGTTATGCTTTATATTGTGATTATTTGAAGTCCACTAACCCTTATTAATATTGGAAAGGAAAGTTGTGTTTAAGTGTGGCAGATTTTGTGGTCAACTCCTTGGCATCAAAAATGTATGGGCACATTATCCTATTTATTGATTATGGTGGTTGATTTCTGAAATATCTTTGGATAGAAAAGGATTGATTGTGGTTTCCATTTTTGAGAGTTGTTGGTTTAACGCATCAAGGTTTTTTGGTTTGTGAGTTGCAATTAAACCTTGTTTTAGAAGCATTTTTGTTGAAGCCCATTGATTGTGAAATGAAATTGAACTTGAGTTAGAAAATAACATGAGTATAATTGTTATGTGAGATTTGTGATTGAGCATTGTTGGAAACATTTTGAGTTGGTTAATATATGCTTGGACTAGGGTTTGTAAGAAGGGATTGTTCCTTGAGGTGATTGGTTGAGTTGAGTTGATTAAGCCTAGTCAAGTGGATCCATGTGGTTGTTCAAGTTCCTAGAAACAAACTATTTCATATTTTGATTTGAGTTGAGATTGAGATTTAAGAATAGAACATATTGAGTCTCTAACAATTCTCTTTATGCTTCTATGATATTGAGTTGAGTTGAGATTGGTATTTGAGTATAGAACATATTGAGTCTCTAACAATTCTCTTTATGCTTCTATTGAGTTGAGATTAGGATTTGAGTATAGAACATATTGAGTCTCTAAAAATTCTCTTTATGCTTCTATGAGATTGATTTGAGTTGATATTGGGATTTGAGTATAGAATATATTGAGTCTCTAACAATTCTCTTTATGTTTCTATGAGATTGAATTGAGATATTGATTGAACATTGAGCTTAGAAGATATTGAGTCTCTAACAATATCTTTATGATTCTATGTGATTTGAGACAAGTCTTTGAGAAGGCTTGTGGACTGATTTGAGTTAAGCTTTTGTGAAATCTTACTATACAGATTTGAGCAAGTCCTAGAGATGACTTATTGAGTTGATTTGAGAAAGTCCTAGAGAGGACTTATTGAGAAGATTTGGACAGGTTCTGTGTGGACCTGTTGAGCAGATTTGAGCAGGTTCTGTGTGGACCTATTGAGCATATTTGAGCAGGTTCTGTATGGACCTATTGAGCAGATTTGAGAAGGTTCTATGTGGACCTGTTGAGCAGATTTAATCAGGTTCTATGTGGACCTTTTGAGTAGATTTGAGAAGATTATGTGTGAACCTATTGAGCAGATTTGAACAGGTTATGTGTGGACTTTTTGAGTAGATTTTAGCAGGTTCTGTGTGAACCTATTGAGTAGATTTTAGCAGGTTCTATGTGAACCTATTGAGCATAATTATACTAGACTGACTGTACTATGTTTACTACAAGAGATTAAGTATAACTATGCTAGACCGATGAAATCGTGTTTAGTAAAATATTGAGATAGAGCTTTGGAGGTGACAGAGTATAGAGGACAGAGTATCAATGGATAGAGATCCAGCATCTAGGACAATTGAAGACAGATATGAGTGAGGAGTCTTCAAGTGGAAAGAGATCCACTAGTCAGTGCAACATAGAAACAGAGTCTTCTAGAATATCACTAGCCAAAGCAGAAGGGGAAAGAGTTCTATGGAAGAGATCCAAAAACTTGATATTAGGGGATCAACATCTCCTTTGGACAAAAGTCTATAAAAATTGTACTTTGGGAAATATTCCCAAGAGATTAATTGAGAAATATTTAGAAGAAATATTTTCTCTGTGGAGGTAGCCCACACTGGGTTAACCACGTTAAAATATGTGTCTCTATTGTGCATGATGATTGGTGCATTGCTTTGGTTATTGCTATTGATATTTTCATTTATTATATTGATTAATATTGTTTGGGAAAGAAAAGTAAAAAGTGGTCTTATACTGTTCACCCCCTCTCATTATAAGCTTGTTTTCTTCACCTGCATCATTTTGATGATCCCACCATGATAGTTGATCTTGTTATCTTTTAAGCTTCAATTTTATTACACCAAAAATAGAATATGAAGCTATTATATAAGGTATTTGCTTTTTATTAACTTTGTAAGTTAGAATATTAGCCATATTTTGAGACTCTCTTTAGACACCTAAACAATATCAATTTAATGTTTTACTAAGGCCAAAATTAAAAATTTGCAATAATTCCAAATGCACCATGGAACCTTACAAATTTAAAATTTGCCCTCTTAACCCCCTTTCCCCATTTAGCCCTCTCCTACATCAATTTCTTAGTCACCATGTGACTTTTCCATCCTCCCTATCCTATGTGTGCACATCCCCTAACCTACCCTTGGATCATAGCTTAAGTACACATCACCCTAGCCTAGGCTACCCCTACCTCCCAAATCACCATGCACCCTCACCTTCCCCATGACTCTTAATGTAGCTTGGGAAGGGTGAGGATCCTCCCCACCTAAGGGAATTTAATAAGGCATGATGTGCACATTCCACTTGAGTGGGGTGAGGACTCTCCCCACCCAAGGAGATTAATAAGGTATGGTGCACATGCACCTTTGACCATGCAAGTGGAAAATTCTATATTTTCCTTCCCTCACCCATGCCACATGGTTGCCATGTCATGTCCATCTCACCAATCCCTCTCTCCCTTGAAAAATTCTATAAATACCTCCCTCATTTCTTCATTTTCATAGGAGTGCAAGATCATATGCCAAAACTATGCAAAAATTTATTTTGAATCCTTTTGTGTGCTCACCCCTTGTGTGTAAACTATCCATGGAAACCATCGTATGCCCCCTTTTGCACATATGTTGTTTGTAAAATTACTTGCAGTTGAAAGTTTCAATTTGATTCAGGCTTCTACAAAATGATCCTCATACCTTGTTGGAGGTCCCTTACAAGTTTCATCAAATTCTAGGTAGCATAGCTTTGGTCGTCTACCCTTAAATGGTTCATAGTTACCACCATCCAATCCTATATAGTCTCTTCTTGGAATAGTTATAGTCAAGCATTCAAATCTTGATAGATTGAATACCCTCCCCTTGAGCATTCATAGCATTTTTAGCAGTAGATACCTGAACATCTATCCCTAGATGGTTCGTTTTCAGAACTTCTTGCCCTTAGGTGGTATATTCTAGAGACCAGTTTCAAGAAAAAAATAGTAGCAGACAGTCACCAAAGGTAAGCAACGTTAGATTCACTGCATTTTGTATCATTTTGAGTTATTTTGCACTTTAAATCAATATCTTATTTTAGTATTGTTTACATATTTTAGTTGACTTGGATCCTACCTAGGTGAACCCAAGAAGGTGCTCTTAACTCTTTTGTGTTTGGTTGTGTGTAGGGTTCAAGGAGATGCACACAATCCAAGGGTGGTCATTAAGCAAATAACAAACCCATCCACACACTCGAAGTGGTTTAGAAAACCTTTTGTGTGCCATTGATATTATCTTTGTAAAAATATAACTTTCCACCTTGGAAACATCTATTTGTAAGCCGAAAGGGGCATTGTAATGATCATTTTGTAATATCTTTAAAGATTAATGTAAATCAAGATTTTCTTTTAGTATTTTTTGCATATTTTATTTGACTTGGGTCCCACCTAGGTGGACCCAAGGAGGTGTTACTAACTCTTTTGTGTTTGGTTGTGTGTAGGGTTTAAGGAGTTACACACGGTCCAAGAGTGGTCATTAATCAAATTGAAGAGAAAAATGCCTCGATAAAATAAATATAAAAAAATAGTAAATATAGAATCAAAGGAAAAAAGAAGATAACAAATACATAACATAATATTTTATCTAGAAAACCCATACAAGAAAAAATCCAGCACAATAATATTTTATTATTGTATAAACTTAACCATATCCAATACAATAATATGCATAACCTAATTCTCTTTAACCATCTCTCTCACAAAATGGTACTTGATATCAATATGTTTTGACCGATCATGAAAACCAGGATTGTTGGCCAAAAATATTGCACTTTGATTGTCACTGTCAATTCTCATAGCCTTTTGCTTACCACCAAATTTTGAGCATAACCTTTGTAGCCACACTACTTCTTTATAGAAATGAGTTGTTACAATGTACTCTACCTCTATTGTGGACAAAGCAACCACTAATTGCTTTTTACTCATCCAACTTACTGCCCCTCCAAATAGTTTGAACACATAAGCACTCATGGATCTTCTCTTGTCTAGATCTCCAACCTAGTCAACATCCAAAAAACCTTGTAGATTTATAATATTACTATCTCCAATTTTCCTTGGTAACATATAACATAGTTTGAAGTTCCACACAAGTATCTCAATATCCTCTTCATAGCAGTTCAATGTTCCTTTTCTAGATTGGACATATATCTAATAACTACTCCCACTACATGTACAATATCAGGTCTAGTATAGACCATTGCATACATCAGACTCCCAACAACGCTAGCATAAGGTACATGATGCATTTCTTCAATTTATTCATATATGTTAGGGCACTGTTCAATAGATAACTTTTAACCAATAGGATATGGAGTACATATTGGTTTACAATCATGCATCCTAAATCTTTGTAGTATCAAATCAATATATTTCCTTTGATTTAACCACAACTTTCTATTTTCAAGATCCCTTATTATTTCCATACCCAAAATAAATTTTATAGCACCCAAATCCTTCATGTCAAATTCAAAAGATAGCTAAGAGTTGAGTAACTTTATCATCTCCTTATTGTTACCAATTAACAACATGTCATCCATATAAAAAACAATGATAACAAAATTTTCACCTTCTTGTTTAAAATACACACACAAATATGCTTTGATTTTTCCAAGCCCAAGTGTCAAAATAAACCTATCAAATTTATGGTTCCACATTCTTGGAGATTTATTCAAGCCATAGATAAAATTTTCAACTTGCATACCAAGTCCTCCTTACCTTTTACCCTAAAATTTTTTGGTTGTGATATAATATGTATTCATCAAGTTCACCATGTAGAAATGTTAACTTTTACATCCATATATTCTATTTCTAGATCAAAAGCAACATAAATAGCCAACAAAATTCTAATTGAAGTTAGTTTATCCGTAGGAGAAAAAATCTCACCAAGGTCAATTTCCTCAACTTGAGAAAATCATTTTGCTATGAGGAAATCCTTTTACTTCTCCAAATTTCTATCTACATTGTACTTCTTCTTGAATACTCACTTACAAGTAATCGATTTTCTTCCAAGGGGTAATTTCACCAAGTTCCATGCCTTATTTTTATCCTGGGACTCCATTTCTTCCTCCATAGACCTTTTCTAGGACTTATTCTCACTTGATTGAAGTGCCTCCTTTACAATCTTGGATTCTTCATTAGTAACTAATATATTAAATGTAGAATAAAGATTTGAAGGGTTATACCTTTCTAGGAGTCTTCTCATTTGCATATTTAGCTTCCTCCTTTGAATTTTATCTTTAGACTCTCTTTGTTGTTCATCTTCTTATGTAGAACCAGGTTCTACCATAGGTTCTTCCACCTATTCTAATTTTACTTGAACTATTCTAGGTTCTTTGCTTGGTTGCATTTCCTATTTTGAAATCCCTTTTGTTTCTCTAAAGATCACATTACGACTGCAATTTTTTTTTTTGTGTTTTTGCGTTCCATAAATTATATCCTTTAACACCAATACTATAACCCATAAATATGTATTTTATAGATTTATAGTCTAGCTTAGTCCATTTTTATTTTGGGACATACATATAAGCATCACAACCAAAAACATTTATATGACCAAGAGAGGGTTTCTTACCAGTCCACAATTCCTGTGGAGTCTTGTCCACCAAAGTTAAGGTAGAAGATCTATTGATGAGGCAACAAACAATTAACATGGTTTCCACCTAGATTTTTTTTTCTAACCCTACACCACTTAGCATGCTTTTGCCCTTATCCATCAATGTTATATTCATTCGTTCTACAATTTCATTTTATTTTGGAGTATACAGAGTTGTTTTCTATATTTCTATTCCACGGTCCTTGTAAAACTACTCAAATTCGTTAGAGCAATACTCACCACCATTGTCACTTATCAAAACCTTAATATTTTTCTCTATTCGATTTTCTACAAGATCCTTAAACTCTTTAAATTTATTGAAAACATCAAATTTGTTTTGTAAAAAATATACCCAGGTCTTTATTGAGAATTCATCTATAAATATAACAAAATAAATATATTTACCTAATGATGATGCTTTTGTAGGTGTAGAGATAAAAACGCGACACTATGCAAATATAAAAGCAAATAACTCAAGATAGACAATAATTGCACAAGATATTATTTTATTCAATAATAAAAGGGGGGAGCTAAGAAACTCCTTGTTACAACTATTCTGTCCAACAAAATTATTTTTGACATAGATATTACAAATAAATGCCAGGGTTCTCCGAAACCCTAGCTACATAGATTTGAGTGTCTTTAGTGTGTTCCGCTCCCAAAAAATTGAGTGGGCTTTGGTATCCGATTTTGGGCCACTCTAGCTTCAGCAACTATCCAATAATGAATGAAACCTGTAGATCTACACACATAAAAAAAATAAGGAGTTAGTAATACCTGTGAGGGCTCCATAGAGTGAGACCCTTAGTTATTAATAAAACCCTAGTTGTTACTGAATGAAACAACATACAAAAACCTACATATTATGCAATAAAATAATAATCAATGTTGATTTACCTTGTTGGACTTGATGCTTTGTTGATTTGTTGCATATTCAATGGTAGGATGCTCCAAAAGCACCTGATGGCTTGATGCAGTAGACTCTGGTTCACATTTGATGATTACAACAGGCTCTAGCATGCATTTGGCAAGATTTGGCATGATCTTGGACATGCTCTAGAGTGATCTTGTGATATGGTAGGCTCTGGTGGGTGCTTGACAAGCTCTACAGTGAGCATGGAAAGCTCTAGTGGGCGCCTGCAAAACAATAGGCTCTATAGTGAGCCTACGAGTTAGGGTTGGATCTGCAACAACAGATCATAGGAATGTGAGGAAAGCGACGGGTAGGATATGGTGGATGCGATAGAAGATGGATGGAGGATTATGATGACAATGGAGGATGGATATGGAATGGTTGGAATGATGGAAGTCCTATAGCAAGCTAGGATTTGGATCTTCAATGGCTCTGCAACCTTTTACTTCTTGCAGGCTTCTTCAATAATCTCTCCAAGGGCGAGAACATTTCAAGGGTTGAGCATATGCAAATGCTCTTATTTATAATCTAGCCTAGGGTTTTCTTAGGGTTTTAGCCTTACACTTTAGATCGCGTGGCTAATATTAAATCCAATCCTAAGGTTGATATTATACTTTAAGTGTGATATGGATTAATGAAGATGGATAGTTGAGATTAGATTAAATCTAATGGCTGAGGTTAATTGGGTTTAAATATATATATTTTATAATAAATATATTAAAATATAATAATAAAATATTATATTAAATATAAATAATATAAAATAAATATAAATTAAGTCCAAAGGGATCAAAAAGTGGTGGGAAAGGGCTAAAGTGGGCATTTTAAAGGTAGGAAAGGCTTATGATGGTTAAATGAGTGTTAGGAAAGGTGTGTGGACAAGTGGGTGGTAGGATGGTTAGGATGAAGGATTAATGGCTAAGATTTGGTGTCTACAGTAGGTTCAAGCACATCATTGTGAACTAGATGTAAAATTCCTTCAAATCTTGTAGCACTACTAGGAAACTTGACCCAGGTTTGCTTTTCAAAAATACATTGCTCATAAAAATTAAAATTTAATGGGCAATCAAAAATTTCTTTAGCCATACCTTTCATTTTAATTTTTGAAGGCCTTTCTCACCAATATGCCCCATGCATTGATGCCACAATATTATATTCACTACAGGAATACTTGGAGCTGCTTCTCTTATATTATTCTCCTCTACAATTGAAGAGTTATTGTAATCAATACTTATAGAGCTAGCCTCAAGTCTAAATAGAGTTTGTGTACAAAATTTCCTTTCTAACACCAAAAATCCATGGAACATCTTACAACTATCCTTATTTAATACCACCGTCACACCCGCATCATTCATATTACTCACACATATTAGATTCCTTGCCAAACCCAAAATATGCAACACACTAGGAAGGTTTTTAATTCTTCCATATTTTAACCTCAACTTGAATCTTCCTTGACCTATTATTTTATATGTCAAATTGTCTCCCAAGAATATTTCACCTCAATTTATATTTTCATATTCATAGAACCTCTATCTATGAGGAGTCATATGAAAGGAAGCACCTGAGTCAATTAGACATGAGTCATGACATTCACTTGAGCACACTATAGTTAAGAATAAGTCACCTGAATATTCATTTTTGTAGAAGTTCCTTCATAATATGATTGGCTATTATCAACATTTTTTATATATACAATCTATTTTATAATACCCTATTTTACCACACTTCTAGCATTTCCTCTTTTTTGGAGCAACAAATTTACCCCTAGATCTTGATTTCCTTTCTCTTGATTTCTTTTTGTTTCTTTCTTGAGAACGACCTCTCACAACCAAGACATCCTTCTAATGATAATCCTTAGAATATTTTCATCTCATTTTATTAGATAGTAATATTCCTACTATATCCTCTACTTTCAATGTGGTAGTATTAGTGATAGCCATAACTAGGTTATCCCACGAATTAGGTAATAAATAAAGTAAAGTAATATACTTTTCCTCTTCATCAATTTTTACTTCAATAGAGTTTAATTGACTTGCCACAATGTTAAAAGCATTCAAATTTTCAGCCATAGAGTCACCATCATTCATCCAAAATGAATACAAATTCTTATAGAGAAAGAGTTTAGTTACCATCAACTTTGTCTGATAATGTAGGCTTAAAATTTTTGCACTCCTTTCTTCTAGGCTAATGGATCCATGCATTAGAGGGGAATGGGAAAATGGTAAAGCTACACCTTGTACGAGAGAGACACTTGAGTCATGTCCTCTTTCGAGCCTAGGTTGAAGTTGTGTTTGATGTGTTCATTTTAATTTCAATCACCTAGGTTGTCCAGAATGAAACTAAACTATTCTATATGCAATTTTTGCAATTTATATGAAGACAACAAACAAAGAGATAATTAAATGCAGCTAATAGAGTATTTTAAAGAAATTGGAAATGCCTTACTCAGTTCTAGATGTATGATGAAGGTTCTATTTTTAGAGCAATCCAAAAAATTTGCAATTTGCTGTTAGCACCTGCAATTCGATAAAATCATCTGCAATTGTGTAGGCTCATTCAAAATCGGATGATATCATCTGAAATCAAGTGAAATCGTTTGACGATTTCATCTGAAACCTGCAACTACATAAGTTGATGCCAAAACACAGAGAAATATCACAAAATATAGTATAATATATTTAACAGTATGTAAATGAATGTTTTTGATGACTTAGAAATGGATTTTTAGATTTAATCAAGAATAATGGCTTATATTAGCAGGATAACAAATTGTTACCTATTGACAACATGAGGTGAAAACCAGATGCATTATAAATAATAAACTAATCTAATGCAATTTAACTAAAGAAAATGGGAGAAAATACAAACTATAGATCGTAATTACCCCCAAGAGGGCTATAAATAGGATCATCTCTAATCCAACAAGATCGCCTCCAATTAGCACAAGATCATCTGCAATCAGGATGAGATCGTCTGAGATGATTCAAGCTTCTTTTGACTGATGCACAGTGAAAAACCTGCAAGTGAGCTAATAAAAATTATGAAAATGATAGTGCTTGGGATGCTCTTGAAATTAGTAGGATTTGGGTTGCAGGTACTTGATCAGCCAGGGGGATTGCATTAATAAAGCATGGGTTTTATAGGGCTAGGAAGAAGTTAGAGGGTTTGGATTCATCCCAATCTAGGAGGTATTCAGTGGGAGAATAGTTAACAACCCCAATACACTTATACCAAGATAAGCCAGGAGGTTGGAACTAATTTGATTGCGCTTCTATTCTTGCAGATTTCTATTTTGAACGAAATCGTCTGGATTTTCAGTTCCAGATGATTTCATTCAATTAGGGACAATATCATCAAATCGACGACGATATCATCCAACGGTCAAAACAAAGCCTATTTGTGGCATGAAAATCGAGGCAAGTTGTTTAAAATATGGTTTTGAGGTAAATTTTGGATTTTTAACCTTATGTTAAATTGACTGCACCATTTTTAGGGTGTTACAGATACAAAGTTCCCAACTTATCCCATAATGACTTTACTATGGTCTTTATCGATACATTCAGTAATATCAAATCAAATAATCACAATTTGATAGAACTCCTTACTTTCCTATCGATATTTAGCCAATCCTCATCTGTAGTTGATGTTGGTTTTATTTCCAAGACCATAATCCACTAATCTCTATCAACCAATAGATCCTCCATCTTAAGTTTCCATAACTCAAAATTTTATCCATTAAGTTTTTCAATCTCTCACCCAAATTCTTTCACGTATGGATCACACTCAAGAATTCATTTATCATAGGTTTGAAACCATTAATCCTTAAATAAAGCTAAAAAACCTAGCTTTAATACAAATGAAGAGCAAAAGTCCCCAATATACTAGATTTAGAAAAATAGTAAATATAGAATCAAAGAAAAGAAGAAGAAGAAGATAACAAATACACACATAACATTGTATTTCACTTGGAAAATCCTTACAAAAAAAATCTATCATAGTAATATCTCCTTATTGTATAAAATTAACCATATCCAATACAATAATGTTCATCTCTCATCTCTCTTCAAACCCTGATGCAAGTGCAATTAAATAACAATAGCACAAGAAATTTTTTTACAATACCATGGGTGAAAAACCATGGGTTCAAATATTTAACCCTAAACAACCCATATAGATCTAAAAGTAGCTTAAGAAACCCTAAAACGTCTATTGGGGGCTGCTACCCTTGGACCCAATATTTTTGATGGTTGTCACCCTTGAACCCCAACAAGGATACATGGAGAGTGTCTAGTACCTTTTAGAGTTAAACCTATCAAAATAACATGGAAAATATTCAACATATTTCCAACATCACAAACCCACCCATACTCTTGAGATGGTTTAGAAAATATTTTATGTTCCATTGATATCATCTTTTTAAAATGGGCACTTTCCACTTTGGAAACCCATATTTGTAAGCTAAAGGGGCATTGTAAAGATCATTTTGTAATATCTTTAAAGATTAATGCAAATCAATATTTTCTTTTAGTATTATGTGCATATTTCAATTGACTTAGGTCCAACCTAGGTGGACCTAAGAAGGTGCTACTAACTTTTTATGTTTGGTTTTTTGTAGGGTTCAAGGAGATGCACACAATCCAAGGGTGGTCATTAAGCAAATCTTAAACCTACCCGCACTCTTAAAGTGGTTTAAAAAACCTTTTGTGTGCTATTGATATCATCTTCATAAAAAGGGCTCTTTCCACCTTGGAAATCCCTATTTTTAATCCCAATGATTATTGTAAAAATCATTTTATAATATATTTAAAGATTAATGCAAATTTTTTATTTTATATACCACATTTTTACGATCATGGTGGTACCAAGGGGTGATTTCACAAAGTTCCATGCCTCATTTTTATTCAAGGACTCCATTTTTTCCTCCATAGCCCTTTTCCAAGACTTATGCTCACTTGACTGAAGTTCCTCCTTTATAATATTGGGTTATTCATCGATAACTTATATATTAAATGCAAAATAAAGATTTGAAGGGCTATACCTTTCTAGTAGTCTTCTCACTTCATCTGATCCTCAAACTTGGAGTTCCAGTTTTTACATCTTTAGCTTCCTCCTTTGAATTTTCTCTTTAGACTCTCTTTGTAGTTCATATTATTATGTAGCACTAGATTCTACCATAGGTTCTTCCTCCTATTCTAATTTTACTTGAATTATTTTAGGTTCTTTGTTTGGTTACATTTCCTATTTTAGAACCCTTTTTGTTTCTCTAAATATCACATTATGACTGTAAACAATATTTTGTGTTTCTAGGTTCCATAACTTATATCCTTTAACACCAATACTATAACCCATAAATATGCATTTTTCATATTTATAGTCTTGCTTAGTCCATTTCTATTTTGGTACATACATATAAACATTACAACCAAAAATCATTATATGACCAAGAGAGGGTTTCTTACTAGTCCACACTTCCTGTGGAGTCTTGTCCACCAAAGTTGAGGTAGAAGATCTATTGACGAGGTAACAAAATTTTAAAATGGCTTTTGTCCATAATTTCCTTTCTAACCCTACACCACTTAATATGCTTTTACTCTTATCCATCAATGTTCTATTCATTCGTTCTGCGATTCTATTTTATTGTGGAGTATACGAAGTTGTTTCTGCATTTCTATTCCACATTCCTTGTGAAAATACTGAAATTCATTAGAGCAATACTCACCACCATTGTCACTTCTCAAAACCTTTATATTTTTCTCTATTTAATTTTCTACAAGAGCCTTAAACTCTTTAAATTTATTGAAAACATCAAATTTGTTCTGTAAAAAATATACCCAGGTCTTTCTTGAGAAGTCATCTATAAATGTAACAAAATAGATAGTTTTACCTAATTATGGTGCTTTTGTAGGTCCAAACACATCACTATGAACTAGATGCAAAATTTCTTCAAATCTTGTAGCACTACTAGGAAACTTGACTCGGGTTTGCTTTTCAAAAACACAAAGATCACAAAAATTAAAATTTAATGGGCAATCAAAAATTCCTTTAGCCACACCTTTTTTTTTTAATGTTCAAAGGCCTTTCTCACCAATATGCCTCATGCATTGATGCCACAATATTGTCTTCACTACAGGAATACTTGGAGCTACTTCTACCGTATTATTCTCCTCTAAAACTAAAGAGTTATTGCAATCAATAATTACAGTGCTAGCCTCAAGTCTAAACAAAGTTCTTGTATGAAATCCCCTTTCTAACACCAAAAATCCATAAACCATATTGCAACTATCCTTATTTAATACCACCATCACACCCACATCATTCATATTACTCACACATATCATATTCCTTGCCAAACCCAAAATATGCAACACACTAGGAAGGTTTTTAATTCTTCCATATTTTAACCTCAACTTGAATCTTCCTTGACCTATTATTTTATATGTCAAATTGTATTCCAAGAATATTTCACCTCCATTTATCTTTTCATATTCATATAACCCCTCTATATGAGGAGTCATATGAAAGGAATAACTTGAGTCAATCAACCATGAGTCATGGCATTCACTTGAGCACATTGTAGTTAAGAATAAGTCCCTTGAATCTTCATTTATGATCTTAATTTTTGTAGAAGTTCATTCATAATATGATTGGCTATTATCAATTTTTTTACATCTACAGTATCTTTTATAATGCCGTAATTTACCACACTTCTAGCATTTCCTCTTTTTTGGAGCAACAAATTATCCCCTAGATCTCGATTTTATTTCTCTTAATTTCTTTTTGTTTATTTATTGAGAACGACCTATCACAACCAAGACATCCTTCTAATTATAACCCTTAGAAGATTTGTGTCTCATTTTCTTAGGTAGCAATGTTCCTACTATATCCTCTACTTTCAATGTGGTAGTATTGGTGAAAGCCATAACTAGGTTATCTCAAAAATCAGGTAATGAATAAAGTAAAGTAATATACTTTTCCTCTTCATCAATTTTTAATTCAATAGAGTTTAATTGACTTACCACAGTGTTAAAATCATTCAGATGTTTAGCCATAGAGTCACCATCATTCATCCAAAGTGTATTTTAGAGAAATATTTTATTTACTAGCAACTTTGTTTGATACAAAGTTTCCAACTTATCTCATAATGACTTTACTATGGCCTTTTTTTATACATTCAATAATATCAAATCTAATAATCACAATTTGATAGAACTCATTGATTTCCTATCGATATTTAGACAATCCTCATTTATCATTGATGTTGGTTTTATTCCTGAAACCGCAATCCTTTGATCTCTATCAACCAACAAATCCTCCATCTCAAGTTTCCATAGCTCAAAATTTTATCCATTAAATTTTTCAATCTCTCTACCAAATTTTTTCATGTACAGATCACACTTAAAAAATTATTTATCATAGGGTTGAAACCCTTACTCCTCAAAAAAATCTAAAAAACCTAGCTTGATACCAAATGAAGAGCAAAAGACCCCAATAAACTATATCTAGAAAAATAGTAAATATAGAATCAAAGGAAAGAAGAAGAAGATAACAAATACACATATAATTTAGTATTTCACTTGGGAAATCCTTAAAAAATATATATATCACAATGATATCTCCTTATTTTATAAACTTAACCATATCCAATACAACAATGTTCATCTCTCATATCTCTTAAAACCTTGATGCAAGTGCAATTAAATAACAATAGCACAAGAACAAATTTTACAATACTATGGGTGAAAAACCATGGGTTTAAATATTTAAACCTAAACAACCCATATGGATCTAAAAGTAGCTTAAGAAACCCTAAAAAGTCCTTTGGGGATGCTGCCCTTGGACCCTAGCCTTTTTATGTTTGTCACCTTTGAACCCCAACAAGGATACATGGAGAGTGTCTAGTACCTTTTAGAGTTAACCCCACAAAAATAACATGGAAAATATTCAACATATTTCCAAAATCACAAACCCACCCATACTCTTGATATGATTTAGAAAACCTTTTGTATGCCATTGATATCATCTTTGTAAAAAGAGCACTTTCCACCTTGGAAACCCCTATTTGTAAGCCAAAGCGGCATTGTAAAAATAATTTTGTAATATCTTTAAAGATTAATACAAATCAAGATTTTATTTTATTATTATTTACATCTTTCAATTGACTTGGGTACCACCTAGGTGGACCTAAGAAGGTGCTACTAACTTTTTGTGTTTGGTTGTGTGTAGGGTTCAAGGAGATACACACAATCCAAGGGTGGTCATTAAGAAAATCATAAACCCACCCACACTCTTAAAGTGGTTTAGAAAACATTTTGTGTGCCATTGATATCATATTCATAAAAAGGGCTCTTTCCACCTTGGAAATCCATATTTGTAAGCCCAACAAATATTGTAAAAATTATTTTATAATATCTTTAAATATTAATGCAAATTGTTTGTTTTCTCTACCACATTTTAATGGTCATGGTAGGACCCTTCCAACCTTGACCACACCCAAAATTTTACGTTTTTTAGGCTACAGAAACTATCATTTTATTAATGTCCTTCATTTCATCATTTTCCTTTTGTATTATTTTTAGCATTTTGTATATTTTGCTTAATTTTTTTGCATTATGTTTGCTTTTTTAGGCTTAAAATCAGACAACAATAGTCCCAAAAATATCTAGATGCAGATCCACCTGAGTTGGTCTTCCATCATATTCAATCAATCCTAACCATCTACTTCTATACAATTTGCAATCCTAATCATCTGGACCTAGACGGTTGATAGTCTTGAACACCGATTCACCCACTATATCTCCGAGTCGAACCCAACAGTCAAATACCAATTTCACATAGCACATCACAATAATTTTAGGTGTGTATGAGTCCTTACCATCTAGGCATCAATCAATTTGTGGGAGTCCAATGCATATCATCTTCCCCTTCAATCACTCTTGTTTATTTGTTCATGTTTTTACTTTTCTCACAAATTTGATGCTTTTAATTAGTTAGGTTTAATTTTTATCAACAACTTGTGAAGCATTCATAATACTTTTGCTACTTAGTTTTTGTCATATTGGCTTCCCATAAATATTTTTTTTTTTCATTCCAAAATTTATTTTCTAATTGTTCTGTTTGTTGTGTTTTATTTGAAAAATTTTAGACCGATCCCTTGATATTCAGATAACCAACCTATCAGAGCTAGCCAACCAAAAACCCCTCCCAGAACCAACTGTCTAGGGTCAAAGTAATAGCCCTCCTTGGTAGAACTCTTTATTGACAATGAACTATGTACTAGTGTGAACATTTAATTGCATAGCTTCATTTTTTTATGTCTATATGATGGGATGATTGCATTATTTTGAGCTTGGAATATGGTACTATTGACATATTTATGGGTGTAGGACCAAGTGCTCTCTTTGGTGGGATCATATGGGTGAACCACCTACATTGAGATATATTTTTAGAAATGATGGTGATGACTTGCTCATCGACAACTCAAGGTAACAAAATACCCTTCATGTAGATGCATTTGTATTTTTCTTATTTTCATGTTCACACCATTGGGCTAAGAAGTTGCTTGTGCAATGAGTCTCCTTAATAGGTTGGCGATAGCATTAGACTATATTAAAGGAGACCACCTACTTAAGGATAAAACAATGGTGTGTAATATTGTTGGTATGAATCTATGTTTGTTTGAGGTATGCATAGATTTTGTTGGTAAGAATTATTAAGTGTTAATTAATTCCTTGGAAATTAATTAAATGATGGCTTTAATACTTTAGACTAGTAAAGTATTAATTATATTGGTGACATTAATATTTGGAAAGATTAATGTCAATATTAGCAATTGAAAATTAATAAAGTGAATTATTGAATTAATTATTGAAGATACTTTCATTATTGCATTATTCCTCTAAGGTTTGGAATAAAATTGAATGGCTTGTAATTTAGATTCAACCTTCTTCTTTTTATTATCGTGCTTGGGTGGCACCTTTATTTCCATAAAAGTGGTGTTGATGGTAACATTTTATTGAGTTTGAGAAACACCAACTCCTCCATGCAAGAAGGGTGCCTTATTCTTTTTGAAATGGGAGCAAAATGCATGGAAGAAAGAGGATTCAGTTTTCAAGGAAAACAAAAGGAAGGATCAAAGGATTGGAGGAGGTGTATTCTAGACAATGTGTCATCTAACCAAGGGACATTGGATAGATTGATTTTCAAGTGCATTATTGAAGTTTGGTTGTTATTTTCTCTTCTAAAGCTTGATCTTATCTTGGGTGGATAGTATTTTTGCTTTGATGTTGTATTTTTATCTTCTTGAGCTTCCTTTAGCATAATCTGAGTTAAGATTACATATTACTTGGTAAACTTCTTGAGTGTTGTTCCACTCTTTTGTTAATCTCCTATGTTGAGTTTGATTTTCATATGGCTAGTAGAATGCATATGTTTTGCTTAGTGTTTGCCTCACTTGTGGGTAGTGGTTATCCACATTTTTATTTACTTGTTCCTTCTTGCTATCATATTGGACAAAGTTGTTTCAACTGTGTGCCTCCACAGGTCTTCTACATTACTATTTTCTTAAGTCACCTTGAATTTTTTACCCTACATTTGAGCGTTGGCTTGTGTTCGGGTCTGTAGACTTAAGTTTTGTTGGTCGGGTAGTGTTGGTGCTATAGCTTAGTCATGTTAAGTTCTTTTGAATGAGGCTCTTATTTTAAATGTTATATTAAGATTGTGAAAATTCCTTTTGGATTGAAAGTTATGCTTATTATTTTCTTATAATGGTATAGCTTTTAGAAAAGATACTTTTCATTGGTTGTTATCTTGCTAAGTAAGAGGTGGTTTTAGATTGGTTACTATTTAATTGCTAATGCTTTAGGTTCCATTGTAATATTGAAAATAAATATAAGAGTCTTTGCTTAGTAAAGATGATGTTGTAGAATGCAATTGAAAGTTGGAAATTATAAAGAGAACTTTTAAAGTTTTTATGCTTGGTTATTAGGAATGATTCTTCTATGGTAATGGATTCTCTTTTATAAATTGGATTAATGAATTTGGGTTTTGAAAGAGAAACCACTATAATTATTCCTGAGACTTATGTAGGTTAAGGGATCATTATAAAGATAAGTATGGGATTCTATTTTATAAATTGGATTAATGAATTTGGGTTTTTAAAGAGAAACCACTATAATGATTCTTGAGACTTATGTAGGTTAAGGTATCATTATAAAGAGAAGTATAAAATTCTCTTTTATAAATTGGATTAAGGAATTTGGATTTTGAAAAAGAAGACACTATAATGATTCCTAAGACTTATTTACATTAAGCGATCATTATAAAGAGAAGTATGAAATTCTCTTTAATTACATTAATGAATTTGGCTTTTGAAAGAGAAGCCACTATAATGTTTCCTGAGACTTATGTGGGTTAAGGGATCATTATAAAGATAAGTATGAGATTCTCTTTTGAAATTTGAGTTATTGGATTTTTTTTTTGAAAATAAAAATTGTTATAATGGTCCCTAAGACTTGTGTGGGTAAAGGAACCATTATAGAAAGAGGAATTATAGAATCCTCTTCTTGATGGCTTGTTTTATTATGTTTATGCATGGATTATTGCATAGTAGAAAAGGTATGATTAATTTGCATTGCATTTATATTTATCATGATCCCTAAGTATTCCTCACGAGCTATGGGAGGAGCTGTGGTGGGTTTCCTATCATGAAGAAACCTATAGATGTTTAAATGACTTGAAGATCCTTGATGGATGGATTCATAGTACTTTGAATGTAGATATGAATTGGAGACCTAGAGGCTGCGTAAAAAATATTTTGTTAAATTGAGTTTTGTAACTTGATTATTGTACAAACTAAAATATTATGTTGCTTTAATGTTACTTTGGGTTTTGTACATTAAGGTGAATGAGCAATATTTTATTTGGATAGATAGTATTGAGCTCTATCAATTATTGGAATGCATATTTATGTTAAATATTTGATTCATTTATGTTATTGCATCTAAGTTAAAGGAATGTGATTTGAGTTAAGCAAAATGTGGATTTTATTTAAGATGCATAATTTTTTATCTATTATAGCATTTTGAATTAAATAGATTATGAATTGTGTTAAAATGCTTTTGATATTATGTGATGCATGTTGCTTTACTTTAGACCTATGTTTAAAGTGCAAGATTTATTTGAAATAAGATTATCTTGGGGTGGTTAGAATCTCTTGTGGACCCAATTCAAAATAAATCCCAATCCTGGGAGGAGTTGCATGAATGCAATAACTAGGTAGATATGAGTCTTAGAAGGAGTTGTAAGAATGAAATAGTCGAAAACTCATGAACTTGGAAGTATGAATACAATAGCCATGTTTCTTATGAATAATTGCATATTGAATGAGTAGGATGGGGTGCATTCCAACTAAGAGTTGTGGAACCATTCACAAGATAGCAGTGGTGATCCCTTAAACATGTAGGTTTGGGTGATCATGTTCATTACTAGTGAAGTGGTAATGACCTTAGCCTACAGAGGTGTGGTAACTAAGCACCAAGGATCTACACCTAATTAACCTACCTAGATGGAATTAGTAAGGTTAGGGACTAGGTTTTCACCTTCAAGTGCTATGGACCTTAAAGGATAATCCCTATGCCATGGTCACATTGTCTAATATAAGTGAGGGTATGGGAAGGGTTGGGGGACCACTTTTGGCATCCTTATAAATATGTAGGTTTAGTAAGGTGAACCCCAAAAACCATGGGATTTGGAAACTATTTTCCACTAAGTGTCATTTGTAGTGACTTGGAACTCAAATGTGGTGAAGCCTTGTCTACTGGAAAGATAAAAAAATATTTTCCTTGTGAACCTTTCCTTGTAATCATTCTTTAAAAAATTAGGTTGGTAATTTTGGGTTGTTATAGTTAGATATTTCTATCTAGGAAATATCTATGGTGTGACGGTTGAATTCATAGAGATTTTTTTAGTCACAAAAATAGAACTAAAGACTATAAAATCCTACGAAGTGCATGATATTAGGTAGGAGTTTTTATTCTTTGTTTTCAATATGATTTGTTAAAAGCAAGTGCAATTTAAAGCTTTTGGTTTAATTGATTAATATTAATTGCTTTTGAGCCTTAATCACATTAAACAAAAGTTGTCTTCTTATCTGTATGCTCTCCTCTCATGCTCAAAAGGTGATCTTGAGGATCAAAAGGGTAGAAAAAACATTTAGAGTAAAATAACATGCATTTGCTTTTCTTTAGCTTTTCTTTCTTTTCACTTGCATCTTGCATATTACATTAAATAGAATATTTGGCCTACATATGCTCTCTCCTCACACCCTAGGGTGATCTTGGAGATCAAAAGTAGGTCATCCCTTCTAAGGCAATGAACCCTCACCACAATCACACTAAATAGAAGGATTTTACCTTGTATGCTCTCTCCTCATGCCTTAGGGTGATCTTGGAGATAAAAAGAGTGCATTTCCATCTCATTCAAAGAACATCACTTTATCACATATTGCAGCACATTAAAAGGTTCCATATTTTGTGTATTCTCTTCCCTTTCACTTTGTGTGAACTTGGGAATCAAAAGTGGGTAGGTCACCTTGGATCAAAGAACATCATCATCATCATATTTGCTTGCTTCTTAGAGCTAGTTTTCATTTCATGTCATTTTACCACTTTCTTAGAGTAGAGTTTCCTTTCAAGCATCCTTTTCTTGTTTTTCTAGAGTAGAATTTCCTTTCAAGTACTTTCATTTATTGTCTTTATTGCTTTCCTAGATTAGTTTCCTTTCAAGTTCTTTTACTTTATTAGATTAGTTTCCTTTCAAGTTATTAGATTAGTTTCATTTCAAGTCCTTTATTGCTTTCATAGATTAGTTTCATTTCAAGTATTTACTTGCTTTCCTAGATTAGTTTTTCATTTCATGCTTTGCTCTCCTTTTGTAGACTAGCTTTTCTCTCAAGCACTTTCATTGCTTTATTAGATTAGTTTATTTTCATGCAAATTTCCTTGCTTTAATTAGGAGTAGACTTCCTTTTTAATTTTCTCTCATTAGCTTAGATTTTCATCTCTCTCATTATCACTTCCTTTTCTTTAGCAATATATTTCTTTTAGTCATAAGTTATTTTTTTCCCATAGGATAGGAATTTGTTTCCTTAGCTTTTGCATTCCTTATCTTTTCTTTAGCATAGTTTCACTTTTTTGCAAGTTAGCATAGGTCTTTTCTTTTACTTTCCTTCTCTAGCATAGGTTTCTTCCTTGTTTGATTAATCTAGTAGTCTTTCATCTTGTTTGTTTCTTAGATTAGGTTTCTCTCTTTTCCAAAGGTATTTTATTTAGATAGTCTCATTTCTTGTTTTTCTTGTTTAGGTTAGTTGCTTTCATTTCTTAAATAGGTTTATTTTATTTGCATCTTAGATAGTGAAAGAGCATTTTAGATTATTGTTTTCTTTATTTGCATTTATCATGGGTAAAGTTTGCATTTTGCATCCCTAGGTTAGTTTTGGTTGTGCATCATAGTTAGGTATAAAAGAAAAGAAAATCCAAAAACACATCACTTTGCACAACATGTTTTGTAAAACCAATCGATGATGTTGGACTTCATCCCCAACCATCGGTTTATCCTTTTAGAATCCATAGCTAGATCACATAGTTTCTTGGATTTCATCACTAGGAAGTTGACTACAATTGGTACTAGCTCAGGGTAGTCTGAGGTTAGATGCCCTTGCTCACAAGGCTAAATAATCAGTGGGTGTACAACTATCATTCTTGACCAAGCCCGACCAAGGGTGGAGTGAAATTTTATTAGGTTGTCATAGGTTCTAAACAACACCACCTCTTATACCCCCTTAAAATGGTATTAGAGGTCTTTTTGCCTTTTAGGATACCCTAAGCCAACCTCACCCTAGGAAACCTCTTGGTCATTTATATGCAAATTCTCCCCACTTACTCTTGATTATATCAATAAGTGTGCATAGAAACACATTGTAGATTCACCCTATCCACATTTTGTAGATCTTAGGGGTAGGTTACATAAAAACACATCAAAACCAAAAAAAAATCCAAAAACATTTATAAAATTTTGAAAAAGACCAAAAACATAGCCAAACCACCTTTGTACCACCTATTTATGCCTCTATAGCCCCTATAATTTATCTTTGGAGTTGATCGTATTTTCCCATATGGTTCATAGTCATGATTGTCAGACCCTAGATGTTCCACCCCAAATATGGGTTACAAGGTCTTTTTTTTGCCCTGTCTATCTATCCACTTTTTGTTGTCCCTAGTCACTTATGGTCGTAACCAAAATCTAATCTCGAGCTCATACACACCATTCCATGGAGTATTTTGATAAAATACCTCACCCCTTGATAACTCCTCCAACACATATGAATGATGCACCTCACACCCCACATGGTACCCTATTTTTTCTTTGTCATACCCCAATACCAAGTGATGTAGGTCACCAGTATTATGACTACGGTCCACTCACCTAGACCGTTCCACCTAAGACCCCTAATGATGGAACCCCTTTGAATTCCTCACACTATCTTCTCCATTATGATTCCAATGCCCATCATGCTTACACTACCCATTTCATTCATCCTGCATCTCCCACATCCCTTGGTTCACATCATTCTTTGTTGCCACCTCCTCCTCCAACTAATTCATTACAAGTATCCCTATCTTGAATTTATTTTCTTGAGCAGTCATCTCCATATCTTTTTGAAGATCAAACTCAATATTCTGCTCATATCCCATCCATGCATACCTATCCTACCATTACCCAAACCATGGGCATTGTATCAATTTCCACTTATCCCAATCACCCTTCTAATATTGCTTCTTCTTCATAAAATCCTCCTACATCTATGCCACTTTCATATGATTTTTTATTCTAATCCATTTTCTAATCCTTGAAAAAATGTTGCTTCTCATTCTACTTCTTCTATTCCTTAAGCTTCATTTCATCTCTCTACCCCACCTCATGAGTCCACACCTCCTAATATAACTCCTTTTACAAATTTTCCTTCTTATACCAACCTTCCTCTTATCGATGTACATGTTTCTTCTTCTACTATCCCTTATCCTCCTCCCTCTTCCTCTTCTACTTCTCTCCTCCAACGTTCTTCATATCCTTCCTCTACCCCTCTTCTTCAAGTGACTTCACATATTTAACATCCTTATATTTCTTCTTCTTCACAACATGCATAGGTCGACACTTCACAACAACCTCCTCCTCTTTATTTCAACATTACTTCTCAATCGCTATATCAACCACCTTCAATTATTCCACCTATTGATCCACCTCTTTCTACTCCAACCTCCTACTTCACGTAACCCCCTGCATGGGCTTACACTCCACCTACTATGCATCTGCCACCATCTTCTCCTCCAACTTCCTATCAGTGGCCACTTACATAGTCATAAATCCTAGTTTGCACTACCTCTACCCAAAACCAAACCCATCCTCTTTAAGCCAATGCAACAATTTTACCATCAACATATCAACCCCCTCTATTATCTTAGGTTTCCTAACAACCATATCCTCTACGTCATCAATCATTATCTTCCTCATTGCAGATAACCCATGTGGCCTATGCCACTCAACCTCCTCACCCATCTTATCCTCCTTATTATCCTTATGCCTATCCATACCATCACCCTCATGAATTTTCCCACTTTGTCTTGTCGATTGAGCCTCCTCAAGCATTTCAAGACCCACTAAATGAGATTCAGAGACTAAAAAATCACATTAATAATTTAGAATTACAATCATGTGGTATTGGGTACCAAAAGCCCACTCTTAGCCAACTACACACTCAACCCATTAATTCATCAATCCCTATGCATCCATATCCTTATTTTTTTGAGATGCCTAAATTTAAAAGTTTTAAGAGGAAAGAAGACCCTAAGGAGCATTTACGAAATTATATCAATGTTTGTTACCTCATCAATGAATATGATTCACTTATGTTGCACACTTTCCTATGTCTCTTGGGGTCCAAGCCCTAGATTGGTATAATAATATGCCTCAACATAGTCTTTTCTCCTTTGAGCAATTGATAAACCTCTTCTTAGAAAAATTCTTGATCAATATCAAGAGGACTTCTTTGATAGACCTTTATAGCCTTTGCCAATTTGACTATGAACAAATTAATGATGATGTCTCTAGATGGAGGGGTGTTATCAGTGAATTCACATTCTTATTCCCCCTAACCAAATTTGTGAGGATGTTTTGTCGAAGTTGTGCTAAAAACATATCAATGACCCTGTAAATACAATAGCACCACACCTTCGAGAAAGCCATTGCTCAAGAAAATATCATTGAAGAGATTAAAGTTTAATAAGGGAAGCTCAAACTCAAAAAGAAATAGTACCCTATAAAATCCAATAAAGGCAATAATAATAGTAGCCAATCTAAAATCCCCCAAGTCAACCAAGTAGTGTTGAGCATGCCAACAATCCCTCCTCAACATAGAGCTCAATGTCAGCACCAAATATTCCTACCTCAACAATAATATTTCCAATGAATAACATGTTATTATACTGAGAGGGGGGTGAAAAATATAATATAAAACCTTTTTATTTTCAATACATATGATAACATCATCAATATTAAAGTAGTAAACATTACACAAAGCATCACACACATGAGAGACATGATTTAACATGGTTCACCCAATGTGGGCTACTCCATGAAGAAAATATTCCTTATAAAATTTTCTCAATAAATTCTCTTGGGAATCCTTTTTCTATTACAATGCTTATGGACCTCTGTCCAAAGGAGAAACTAATCCCCTTATTAAGTTTATGGAACTCTATCCACATGAGAACTATTTCTCCTCTACTCTAGACGATGATCCTCTTAGAAGACTACTAAATCCACTACACTGGCTTGTGGATCTCTCTCCACTGAATATCATTGTCCTCACTTAGAAGACGTCTATCCTAACTGATCTGTCTAATGAATCTCTATACATTGGAGACTATTGTCCTCTACTATGTCACCTCCAAATTTTTCTCTTACTCTATTCTATATCTATCTCAGATTTGTACTGAACACTATCCTCTACCCTGCATAAATATACTCAATCTCTATCTCAAATTTGCACTAAACATTGTCCATCGGTCTAGCACAAATTTTCTCAATCTCTATCTTAAATCTACACAACAAGTCACCAAGACTTGTCCCAAATCTATCCACAAGTCTTCACCAAGACTTACCTCAAACCTGCTTGTAATATTCCAAAATAATTTACACAAATTTGTCCTTAAGATTTTACAAAAGCTTACTCAACTTAGCTCACAAGATTTCACAAAATTTATTCAAATCAATTGCAAAACTTGCAAACAAAATCAACTCAATCTATTTCAGAAAACCTCTTCAATCACACAAATAAATTTCACTCAAAATTTTGTTTGACTCTCAGAAGCATATAGATAATTATTAGAGACTCAATATGTTTCACACTCACCAAACACTCAATCACTTCCAAACTATTTTCAAAACAATTTAGTATAAATAACAATTTGTTTCACAGAACTTGAACTATCACTCCAACACTTTCCAACAATATTTATCAAACAATATCACATAACAATGATACTCATGATATTGCACAAACCCTAGTTTAAGATAGTTTTCAAGTTCTCACTCAAGTGTTCTCACAACATTCACCAATCATACATATGAAATCTTACTAAAAAATTCTTATCAAACAAACCTTTTCACTCCAACTTAGCATTTACAACATCCAACAATCAGTCACAAAGAGGAGGTGCCCATACAATTTGTTTCATGAAGAATTAACCTTTAAATCTATCTCAATCACAATCACTCTCTTTGCCAATATCAAAGGTTAGATAGCAAAAAACTATTCAAAAATCTCATTAAAATAATCCCTCAAAATATATCACCATACAAAACATCAACTCTCAATTACACCTTATAATATCCACACTTCAAAATATAAGCCAACAAATTATTTAAAGAAAGTAACCACAATAATATTCTTTTAAACACCTTATATCTTTCCTCAACATAAATAATACATCATAGCTTATCTCAAAATAAAATAAAATTTATTTTTCCAACCTTATAACTCCTATCTCAATTCAATTTATCAAATAAACAATTAAAACATTTAACTTTAAAAATCCTTATAACTCCCTCCTAGTAAAAATAATAATACAACATTAAACCTTAGGAGAAAATTTATTTTTGCAAAAATTAAATACCTTTTTCCTCGATGGGATTCAAACTCCCGCTTGTGCTTTCATAGTGCCCTAGTGTATCGCTCCAAATTTTTCACACCCTTACCTTCAGGCTATAGGATCCGTGCCCGAAAGGGGGATGTGAAAAGGATGGCGCGGTACCTCGGACTGAGAGGCCTTGCGAAGGTCCCGCCTCTCGAGGGAGGTGTATTATGGTGATTTTTTGATGGATGGTGGGTTCACCAGGAAACGTTTGAATGGCAGTTTCCACGCCTAGGTTGGGAATGTGTTTTATGTGTTCAGTTTTATCCTTAAACATTCAAGTCCTAGGTTTGGCCAAATGAATCTAAATTGCTCTATATGAAGATGCAGATTAAATGAATACAGAAGAACAAATTAGGACAGAAAAATAGAGAAAGTAAGCAAGATTAAAAAGTCATACCTGATCCGGATGTCTGATGAAGATTCTGATTCTTGAAGCAGTCAGGATCGCCTCTGATTTGATAGGATCGTCTGCTATCAAACAAGATCGTCTGAGATTCGATGAATTCGTCAAATAAATTCGTTAGAGACCTACAATCAGAGAAGTAGACACAAAATGCAAAAAATGCAACTATTCTAACAGAGGGCAATGATGTAGAATAATAGGAATAACATTAAAATGATGATAATAAACAAAATACGAGTGTACTACAATGACTTAATGACAATTGGTGACTTAATTATGCATTTAAAGCTACATGGGTGAACTCCAAAATGCAGAATAGTAGAAAATAATAAATAAACTAGCTAATTGCAGAATAAAACAATAGATTGAAAAGAGAAGAAATGCAAACTCTGGGCACTGATTGCCCCCAATGATGATTGCAGTCGAAATCATCTCTGATTCGACAGGATCACCTCCGATCTGAACAGGATCGTCTGCGACGATGTAAGCTTGCTCCGGCTGAAAAATACTAAGGTACCTACAACAAAATTTGGATAGAACAAGTGCAAATAGTAATTTAGGATGTCTAGTGCGTGTAGAAGTTCGAGTTACAGGGAATTTCAGCCAGGGGGATGCTAAGGGGAGGGCCTAGGATTAAATAGGCTTAGGAGGGAGGTTAGGAGGTTGGAGATCATCCCTATTTGGGAGATCTCCAATGGGGAGGGTCTCTAACGGCGCAGACACGCTTCTGCCCGGATTAGAGACGTCGTTGGAACAGAAGCTAATTGTGAAAAATTAGTTTTGGGACAAGATCGTCTGGACGTCCTAGCCCAGACGAAATCGTCCGATCTGAGGCGATATCGTCTGATCGACGACGATATCGTCAAACGGTCAAAACAAACTCTAAAAATGGCATGGGAAACGAGGAAACGGATTAAGCGGCGGTTTGGGAGCGGTTTTGGAGGTTAAAATTTGAATTTGAATTATTTACTAGAGTAATTGTAATTATTAAGGTTTTATTGTGCCAATTTTAGGGTGCTACATTTTGCCCCCTCTTTAGCGAATTTTTTGAAGAAAATGCGTTAAAGATGAGTTCTTCTCGATCTACGAGAAAGCAAAAATTATTCCCATTTTTAGGCGACGATTCTTGGTCGAATCGTACGACAACTTACTATGGTGCCCCCTCCGTGTTTTTACCCAAATCGAACGTTTGAGGTAAAAACGCGGAAAAGCAAAATTTTAAAATGTTTTTAATTGTGTTTTGAATAAAATTAAGAAAAATAGGGTAAAACCCTAATTCATTGTTACTGTTCATTTTTCTGGTTTTTAGAGCTCTGCAAGCAAAAATGGTCGAGACAGCGCACAGATCGACAGAGGTCCGACACGGGCTACGGGTAAGAGTCTAAACTTAGCTTAGAATGGTTTAAGTTGAATTTACATGCTTTTTAGATTGATTTTAAATAAATTTTGAGCATCACGGCCATTTTTGGGCCGTCGACGTCGTCGGGACGAAATCGTCCCGATTTCGACGAAATCGTCTCAAGTTCGCCGATTTCGTCGAAGGGCGAAATCGACGAAAGGGGGACGATTTCGTCAAATAAGGGACGATTTCGGCTTGCAAAATCGGAGACGATTTTGCTCAAATTTGGGACGATATCGTCCAATAGTGGACGATATCATCATTTGTATAAAATTGAACTGATTTTACTTGCATTATTAATCACTTGAGTTTTTATTAATGATTTTTTTTGTGTTGTTGTTTATGTTGCAGAGAGGTTTACTAAAGAGAAGAGAATGGAAATACGATGGGTTGAGAGATGACTTGGCCGCTCTATCACAGGCAGAGCGGGATCAGCTAGCTCAGGCCGGCTTACAGCATGTGGCAGAGATGCCACAAGTTTCTACAGACATGGGGCTACTGACAGCCCTGGCAGAGAGGTGGTATCCGGGTTCTTCCTATTTTTGGTTACCCACAGGGGAGATGACTCCCACATTGGAGGATGTATGGAGGATTCTGAGGATCCCCATACAAGGACGGTTGATCACTCCTACGGCCAATCAGGGCCATGCTATGATGCGGTTGTGTGGCGATCCGAGCTTCACCCTGGAGAAGGGCGGAGTGAACATCGAGGCGCTACGTCAAATGCCTAGGGCATCCAGACTCACACAGGTTTTGGCCGGAGTGGTAGGTGGACTTCTGCTGTGCCACCAGAGCGGGTGCAGGGTACCATGGGTGCTAGCAGATGTGATCTACGACATGCGTGACCATGGTTACAGGTTCTCTTGGGGCAGCTTTGTTCTATGCTGGCTGTACAGGATCCTGCATGGGGTCATGTACAAGGGCGGCCGATGTCTGGTTATGACATCGCTACTACAGGTTTGGTGCTGGGAGCACATTGCAGTGCGGAGGCCGATAGGGCTTCCTTTGATAGGGATTGATGGGGAGAGGCCCCAAGTTTTCTACTGGTGGCTCCAAAGAGGGGCACAGCGGCGGATTGATCTGTCGATGTCCCGGAGACTATTGGATGACCTTGTCCCAGACCAGATCACCTGGAGGCCTTGGAGGGATCATCCAGGGTGGGCCGAGGATGGACAGGAGCTGGCTCGCATCAGGCGAACCTGTTGGCTGAGGATGGAGAGGGGAGAGGTGGAGCTCCACCGCTACGACCGAGTTTTGTGATAGTTCGGTCTACAGCAGGGGATCCCATCTCTCAGGGATTACGAGTTTTCTCGGACTATCCGGGATAACACTACAGTTAGCGGGGCTCTAGATATGCAGCGCTTCTGGAGTCAGGACATGAGATGATGCCCCCATTCAGCCAGTGGATGGGGACGATGCTGGGGTAGCCGATGGCTATGATGCCTAGTACGTAGGCATCCGCCCTCCTCGGATGATGAGGGCTCAGGGTCCGATTCATGCAGTTGTGCATCGGATGGGGAGGCGGTGCCAGGCGGCCATTGAGGCAGCACAGGGTCATGACGGGAGAGAGCAGAGGAGACCACAGGCTCAGCAGAGGCCATGACAGTGGGAGAGGAGGGAGGAGAGACCCCCTTCTCCATAGAGAGAGAGGCCACCATCGCCCGATAAGGGCAAGGGTGTTGACACTAGGGAGAGCAACGAGACAACGACTCTCCGAGCTGAGGTTGCCCGCCTGCGGGCTCAGGTGCAGACATTACAGGATGAGGCTACACGGCTTAGAGCTCGGGGCGGAGGAGCGAGCACTCAGGATTTAGCATGCGCTATTGCCCAGGTTACATTCTATCAGGCTCTATACTACCAGGCGGTGCCAGCAGAGCAGAGGGTGCCATTACCAGCTCATATTGCAGAGCCTGTCGTGATGGGGTCATCTAGGACATCATCACGATCGACATCCAGGACTCATGGCACCACACGGACTGCGATGGGGCCACCTCCTCCACCTCAGGGTGGGGGAGGAGATGAGGCTGAGAGCTCGAGGGGTTCTCGAGACACTGCACAGAGGATATATGATTGAGAGGATTGAGTATGCCAAGATGTAGATTGTGGCATACCAATCTATTTTTGATATGATGTACATATATTTGATATATATATAGATGAGATATTTTTTGATCATATGACTTGTCTTATGTATTTTTATGATGCTTTTAATGTTTTGATTGATTGATTTGATGATTCATGTAATTACGTCGTTGGAAATATTATGGTTGAAATGTCATGCTTGAAAAATTTAAATGAAATAATCTGATAGAACAAATTGGTTGTTTGTGATGTGATGATTTAAAAATAAAAGGGGACTTTTAACAATAATTTCAAAGGACATTGTCGCTATTATAGACCATTTCATGGAGTCGCCGCTCACTCGGTCGTCAAGCTAATCCTGGTATAGAAATATTGTTAAAAAGTAAAAGAGTGCTTAAGAGACTGTCTTAAGACTTTGGTGCAATGGTGCAAATGATGATGATGATGGTTTGTTTTCAGATTTTCATAAAAATAGTATGCATGAAATAATGTTAAAATGATTTTTGCTAGGCATAAATTCCTAAGTGTGATAAATTTTTTGGATAATTCCCTAGGAATTATACCATCATTGCAAAATTGAAGGTTGACATAATGACATGAAATAGTGATAATGTGCATGTTTGTTTGTAAAGCATAATTGTATAACATAATGATTTAAGTCATATGGTTTTCATGATTTTTTAAATAAATGGGGAATAAAAATTGGTACAATGGTTTGCGCTAGGCATAGAATATGTAGGTATAGACTTATACCATCATCGCGAAATCCAAAAAGAGATAGTTTTATTGCATGGTTGATTTTTAATAAACATAAAAAAAATATGAAGAGGAGGACTTGCGCTAGGCATAAAATTCCAATTTTGGTTTTGGAACTATACCATCGTCGTGAAAGTCGACAATATATATATGTGTGTGTGTGTGTGTTGTGTTTTGATTGTATGGTTTTGAAAGAAATTTTGATTTTTTTGTGTTATGTATGTAGTTGTCTTTATACTAAACAACTGTACTTTAAAGAAGAAAATGAATTATTCCAAACAATTTGCAAAAAAATATTTCAAAGTATCTTAAAGACAAAAGTTAGATTTATAAGGAATCCCATGTGCATATGTGAATTCATTTCCAATCTTGATTTATCATAATGATACACAAAATCTCTCAAATACAAAATGTGTGTGCAATTGCTATGTTCATTTACCGGTTTTGAGCAAGATAATATGATACAAGTGATTTGAATGAACCAAATAAGTGTTCATTAACCATGATGTAGATGCATATAACCATACTAGACTACTATGTAAGTCGGATTATCAAGAGCTAGCTAATCCATAAGCGGACATAGGTCTGTACAAAAGAAGGTCGCTAATGTGACAGACATATCGCCACGCTAGGAGTTACCCAAGGCCAAGCAGGTTGGGCACAAACCACCTGTTATGGGGCTTACCTCACAGTTTTCGAATAATTGAGAATTCCAAGGATTCAAGCTCATCAACCCTTCTTTTCTTTTCAAAGGGTAGGGAAAGGGATTTTATTGCTTTTGCTTTTGCTTTCTTTTGCTTTCTTTTGTATTTTTGCTTGATAATGCGGTAATGATATAAAATAATATTTTTCTTTTTCTCTTTTTCTTGAACTTTGCTTTTTCTTTTTGTTCTATGCTAGGGATACTTGCTCGGATTAGTTGTAGAGCAAGGGATTTTTATTCTGGGTAGGGGTGAGCTTGTCCTTTTGCCAATTCTCAAAGATTCTAGACCATGTGCATGATAGGATAGCAGGGGAAACTTTTCGCTCAAGAAACCACTTCTACTATGTAGCAAAGCATGGAAATTACAAATATAATCATTTTATTGTGAAAGGATGTGCTTGGTTTAAGTAAATAACAAGATCAATTCTCTATGCTCAAACTTTATTTAATTGAATTTTGTGGACTTTGATATAAGAGAGATTAGTAATCATGCCAGATAAAATCAAGATATTTATTTTTGTGTTTGTGAAAGTGAGGGATTCCAAATAAATGCTAATTTATCCAAAATAATTTGAAACATATAACTGCAACATTTGTAAGAAGATATATATAAATACTTTTTGAGAAGTTTTGAGAATGTTGACTCTCTCTTTCTTCTTTATGTTGTTTTGGTTTCGAAAGAGTCAAGAATATTGCTGTTTTTTATTTTTATTATTATTTTTTTGTTTTTGAAAGAATTAACAAGTGCCATAAATAAATACAACAAATAGTTTTGAATATTTTGATGATTATGAATGTTTTTGGTGTTTTTGAATTTATAAATTGAAAGAAATACAAGATAGTGATTTTGAAATATTTTAAACAAATATATACAAGGATGAAATGACCAAATTTATACATAGTAACGTTTAAGATGCAAAATGTTCATGGGTTCTTTAAGTTCTTTACCATCTAAGGTAGATAATTTGTATGCTCTGATTCAAATTTAGCAGTGATAATGTATGGTCCAAGCCAGTTGGGCTCAAATTTACCTTTAAGGTCTTTAGTTGCATTAGTATTTTTTTTGAAGATTTTGAGGATTTTGATTTTTTTGTATTTTGATTTTAATTTATGAATTGAAATTGGTGGTATATACAAGATGATCTATATACACTATACAAGGTTATTTGAGTATAGCATGTCTAAGGTTGCTTCAAAATCAAAGGAGGTTTTGAAGGATAATTTGGTTGAGGTGAAGGTAAGAACAAAAGGTGATGAATAAAAGGTAGTGATAACAAAAGCTTTGTTATAATGTAGAATAATGTAGCAAAAGATTTGACTTTTATATGTGTAAAATTGATCATGTTACAAAATAAAATGTAAGAAGGATAAGAAGGTTCTTCATTCTTATCACTATCTTCCAAGTCTTGATAAGATGGAGGGAGCATATATGAAAGATATGCATGGGTGTTATTTGGTAAACAAGGATGATCATATATGGATGAAGAAAAGTGATGGATAGAAGATAATTGTGATAATAGAGAATGTATAGAACTTGATGTTTCAACCATTAAATATTCTTCAAATGGTGTTGGGTCACCATGTATGGTAACAATTTTATTTGCAAGTTCAAACTTCAAACATTGGTGAAGAGTGGAAGGGACAACCCTCATCGTATGAATCCAAGGACTTCTGAGAAGTAGGTTGTAAGGTGAAGGGCAATATGCTACATAAAACAAAGTATCCAGGATCTTGGATCCAATATTAAGGGGAAGAATTATAGTACCTTGAGCTTCTTGAATTTCATTGTTAAAAGATTTTATAATAACATTTGATTCATTAAGATCTTCTTCCTTTAATTTGAGTTTTTGGAATAATTGATAAGTGCATAAATTAAGAGAGGAGCCATTATCTACCATGATAGTTTTAACAGGTGTTTCTTTACTAGATCCTGTAATGTAAAGATAGGAGTCTTCTTGTGGAGTAGAGGAAGGAATCTCCTCATCATAGAATGAAATATGGTTAACCTCAAGAGGGTTTACACCATTAATTATGTTCTTAGAGAAAATATGATGAGGAACAAATTGTTGGCTAGGTATTTTGAACAAAGTTTCCTTATGAGAACTTTGTAATACTTCTAAAAGGGATATCTTTGCTTGAGGATTAATCACTTGTTGTTGGCTATCAAAGTGGATTTCAGATTGAGATTTTGATTCTAAAGATGAGCTTTCTATGCTTACATTCCATTTTGGATCATTCTCTAGAGCCAAAGATAGTTTTGAAGGTTGGTCAAATGAGGAATCCATATCTTGAATATCAGATTGAGTTGATTGAACTTGAGGTTGCTCATTTGTAGTTTCTGTTACAATATTAGTAATATCATCATGATGGGACACATTAACATGCAATATTTGATTGGTTTCTTGTTGTTGATAATTGAATAGGGGTTCTTGGGAGATCCCCATGTCTTGATTGATTATTGGTATTTGTTGTGTAGGAGTTTGATTGTTTACTTGGAGATTTATAATCAGTTGTAGATTGTAATTCCTTTATATTAAAAAGACCCTTATCAATCAAATCTTGAATTGCACATCTTAAATCTTTACAATTTTGTGTCATATGTCCATCTACTCTATGATATTCACAATGTAGCTCAGGTTTAAACCAATCTATTGTGGTATCAGGTTGTCTTATGGAAGGGAGTTCAATCTTATTTGTATCAAGTAAATACTTGAGAATTATATCCATTGGTTGATTGAGCTTAGTAAATTTACGTGATGAAGGTTTTCGAGAGGTTTTTGATACATGCCTTAGGAATTCAGTCATAAAAGGGCCTAATGGTTTCTCACCTCTACTTTCTTTATTATGGGTAGAATGATGATAGGAAGATTGCGAAGTATGAGGTGAGTGCATGGTAGAATTGGAAGAATAAGTATTTTCTTGTTGAAATGGATGTGTTGTATTGAAAGAAGAATATTGAAAGGGTGGAGGAGGATTATATGTGGATTGATAGACATAATATGGATATATGGGAGAATAGATAATATCGTTATGAAGAGGATTGGAAAAGGGATTGTCTTGTTGGGTTAAGGATGAAAAATGAGAAAAGTGTGATGGAGGTGATGTTGAATAGGGATGAGGTTGGTCATAATCAACAAATGTATTTAGCTGAATTCTTCCAACATTACTAATGGGCTCATATTGATTTGAGTAAAAACTCATGGTTTCTTTAGTACTTCTAAAAGTAATATTTAATATCTACTATTTAGAATTGAATCTAAAACATACAAACTTGAAATGATGATTTTGTTATTTTTTTTTCTTGTATACATATATATATATTTTGTTTTTTTTTATATTTTTGAATCAGAAAGATGCCTATGTTATTCACGTCGGGTTCACCAAAATGTATCGCTCCAAATTTTTCACACCCTTACCTTCAGGCTATAGGATCCGTGCCCGAAAGGGGGATGTGAAAAGGATGGCATGGTACCTCGGACTGAGAGGCCTTGCGAAGGTCCCGCCTCTCGGGGGAGGTGTATTATGGTGATTTTTTGATGGATGGTGGGTTCACCAGGAAACGTTTGAATGGCAGTTTCCACGCCTAGGTTGGGAATGTGTTTGATGTGTTCAATTTTATCCTTAAACATTCAAGTCCTAGGTTTGGCCAAATGAATCTAAATTGCTCTATATGAAGATGCAGATTAAATGAATACAGAAGAACAAATTAGGACAAAAAATAGAGAAAGTAAGCAAGATTAAAAAGTCATACCTGATCCGGATGTCTGATGAAGATTCTGATTCTTGAAGCAGTCAGGATCACCTCTGATTTGACAGGATCATCTGCTATCAGACAAGATCGTCTGAGATTTGACGAATTCATCAGACGAATTCGTCAGAGACCTGCAATCAAAGAAGTAGACACAAAATACAGAAAATGCAACTATTCTAACAGAGGGCAATGATGTAGAATAATAGGAATAACATTAAAATGATGATAATAAACAAAATACGAGTGTACTATAATGACTTAATGACAATTGGTGACTTAATTATGCATTTAAAGCTACATGGGTGAACTCCAAAATGCAGAATAGCAAAAAATAATAAATAAACTAGCTAATTGCAGAATAAAACAGCAGATTGAAAAGAGAAGAAATGCAAACTCTGGGCACTGATTGCCCCCAATGATGATTGCAGTCGAAATCATCTCTGATTCGACAGGATCGCCTCCGATCTGAACAGGATCGTCTGCGACGATGTAAGCTTGCTCCGACTAAAAAATACTAAGGTACCTGCAACAAAATTTGGATGCAACAAATGCAGATGGTAATATAGATTATTCTAATGTGTGTGAAGGTCGAGTTACAGGGAATTTCAGCCAGGGGGATGCTAAGGGGAGGGCCTAGGATTAAATAGGCTTAGGAGGGAGGTTAGGAGGTTGGAGATCATCCCTATTTGGGAGATCTCCAATGGGGAGGGTCTCTAACAGCGTAGACACGCTTCTGCCCGGATTAGAGACGCCGTTGGAACAGAAGCTAATTGTGAAAAATTAGTTTTGGGACAAGATCGTCTGGACGTCCTAGCCCAGACGAAATCGTCCGATCTGAGGCGATATCGTCTGATCGGCGACGATATCGTCAAACGGTCAAAACAAACTCTAAAAATGGCATGAGAAATGAGGAAACGGATTAAGCGACGGTTTGGGAGCGGTTTTGGAGGTTAAAATTTGAATTTGAATTATTTACTAGAGTAAGTGTAATTATTAAGGTTTTACTATGCCAATTTTAGGGTGCTACACCTAGCCATGGCCCACTTTCCACATGAGCTAGGTAATCACCTTAGTAAGAAGAAGCACCTCGTGTGATTTATCCTTATGCCTTGGCACAAAAACAAAATGTGAACATCACAAAAAACATGCTACCATCGGGGTTTGATCGTGGGACCTCCCGCTCATTAGTGCCCTAAACACACAACCGCTTGCCACTAGCCCAACCACCATGGTTGGCTATGAGGCTCCAAGCCTCCCTCCTCTTTAACCCTTTGATAGCCACCATGTAGCAAAAAAAATTTATCCTCTTCTTTCATGTGGATCATAGAATTTTTGCATGCACTCAAATATATTTCAATCGAAGGTAAGTTTGAATTTATCAAGGCACATGGTATTTATACCATTGTGCTATCTCCTTTAGCACATCGGTGGATGGAGAATGTAATCGACGTCGACACCATTAAATTAAATCATTTGCCCTTGTAACCTTAACCTTGGGGTAATTAAATTAAAATATAAATTAATTTATAATAAAATTATTATAATTAATTTAATTACTTTAGGTCTATACTTTAGACCTTTAATATTATAATACAATATTATAATATTATTCTTCTTGGGCTCTCAACATTAGACTTTTAATATTATAATAAAATATTATAATATTATTTTTCTTGGGCCTTCCTATTTCTCCTTTAGACCTTATCTGACCACCTTGAATATTATAATAAGATATATTATAATATTATTTCCCTTAGGCCTAGAAGCAATCTTTCTCTTGCACTGATTACCAAAACTGACTCTTGATATTCTTCCTTTTGTGCTGCTCACTGAAACTGACTCTTGACATCAATGACAACAAATATTTCTCATATTTCCAACAATCCCCCCCTCTATCATTAATGGTAATCCATTTACATTTTACCATTTCCTTTAAATTTTTCTATTCTACTTCCCATGAGAAACTTCTCCCCTTGATTGAATGCTTTCCCCTAACTCATATCTCTCCCCCTTTGACATCAATGGCAAAGAGTCACCTTTGGGGCTCGGGGCTAAGAATGAGACTCTTAGCTTAGCCCCTCCCCCACCTCCTATTGAGGTGGTTAATTTTGGGGTGGGAGTAGAACTACTCCCAAATTTTCACAAAGGTACTCAAAAGTCTCTTTTAGAAGTGGCTTAGTGAAAATATCTGCAATATACTCCTTTGTAGTAACATAATCCAACTTGACTTTCTTGTATGTCATATTTTGTCGTAGAAAGTGATACTTGATCGAAATATGTTTTGTCCTAGAGTGCATCACTAGATTCTTTGAGATATTTATAGCACTTGTATTATCACACAATATGGGAATAGGATGATCATGTTTTATCTTGAAATCCTTTAGAGTTCACTTCATCCATAATACCTATGTACAACTAGAAACTACTGTAATATACTCTACTTATATTGTAGATAAATATACTGATACCTGTTTCTTACTTAGCCAAGAGACCAAACAATATTCAAGAAAGAATGCTCCACCACTTGTACTTTTATATCATCAATACTGCCAGCCCAATCTGCATTTGTATAAGCTGTGAGAGTGAAACTGTCACTTTTGGGATACCAAATTTCAAAATATAGTCCCTTTTAAATACTCGAGAATCCTTTTTACTGCTGATACATGTGTCTCCTTGGGTTCTACCTAAAACCTTACCACTAATCCCACTACCTGCATGATATCTGGTCTAGTAGCTGTGATGTACAATAAGCTACCAATCATAGATCTGTATAATTTTTGATTTGCCTCTAGATATTCATCATATTTACTTAACTTAAATACTATAACCATGGGAGTACTTATTGGCTTGCAATATTCTAACTTGAATTTTTTTAGCATCTCTTTTATATACTTGGTTTATGAAAGGAATCATCCTTTCTCTGATTATGAAATATGAAATCCAAGAAATAAGGACAACTCACCAAGCATAGACATCTCAAATTCATTATGCATGCTCTTTGTAAATTTTTGACACATCTTATCATTGTTTCCTCTAAAAATGATGTCATTTACGTAAACAACCATAATTAGTAGATCATTCCCTTCATTTTTTATGTATAATTTACTATCCACTATTCATTTCTTGAAGCCCTATTTCTAAAGGTACTTATTCAATCAGAGTACCTTGCTCTAGGAGCCTATTTTAGAACATATATGTTAGTCTTACAATGACACTGAGAGGGGGGGGGTGAATCAGTGTAGTTCTATAAACTTAAATTTACAGCTCTTAATACCGCAACAATTAAAACTTATTACTAGATACAAAAAGTATAACAAAAGAGCATCACACAACACAAGATTTAACGAGGTTCACCAATGTGGCTACTCTTCAAAAATTGACTGCTTGGACTACCATCCAAATCTAGACTTTGCAAAGCACCAAATTTACAATCAATTTACCAGAACCCATTGTAAGGAGCACCAACCCGTTATTTATCTGCACCAATAGAAAGGAGCACCAACCCCTTATTTATCTGCACCAATAGAAAGGAGCACCAACCCCTTATTTATTTGCACCAACAGAAAGGAGCACCAACCCCTTATTTATATACACCAATAGAAAAGAGCACCAACCCCTTATTTATTTGCACCAACGTAAAGGAGCACCAACCCCTAATGCCAAGCTGCAACCTGGACTTCAATTTGAATCTATAAGTTTGATAGTAAGATACCTTTGCTTTTGCAAGACCTTGACTGGTATTCTTCACCTTTGCATTCTCTGTGCACTCTGCTCTCTCTGCATAATCACTTTGCACACTCTGCTTCGTTACAATCGAACTTCACGATCATCTTCTCCTTTTGCACACTTTGCTCTCTTTGTGAATTTTGCACTTAGCATGATTCGACACGACTTGCTCTCTACACACAACAACCGTATTTCACACACATTCGACCATATTATCAATTCTCCAAACAACCCTCCTTTTATAACAATATTTTTATGATGAAAACCCTAATCTTAGTCGACTATAAATCGTAATCTTAGTCGGCTTTCATAACAAATGTAAAACCTAATTTTAGTCGGCTGTCATCGGTCTTCATCGGCTTAAACTCAAGAAGATGTTTGGTTTATCCATTGCTTGATGATTTCATTATGGATAGACCTTCTAAATACCGTAGTGATGTCGGTCCATTGTCATACTTCTCATTTCAGCCGGGTTCTCCTTCTTGACTTGTGCATTTATGACCTATCATGAAATCATGATATTTCTGCCTCTATAGCTTCTTTTGTTGCTGTTGCTACGAAAACATGTCACGATATCATGAAACTTTCACCTTCGTACGCTTTCTCTATTCTTTTGTCATGATATCATGACATTTTTGCCTCCATAGACTTCGTCTTTTCTTTTGTCGTGATATCATGATATTTTTGCCTCCGTATACTTCATCTTTGCTTTTGTCGTGATATCGTGACACTTCTGCTTCCATAGACTTTGACTTTGCTTTTGTCATGATATAGCGACACTTATGCCTCCATAGTCTTCAACTTAGCTTTTGTCATGAAATTGCAACACTTCTGCTTTCATACTTAGCTTCTTTGCTTTTGTCGTGAAATCGTGACACTTATGCCTTCGAAGTCTTCTCTGCTTTTGTCACGAAATCGTGACACTTCTGCTTCCATACTTTACTTCTTTGCTTTTGTCATGAAATCATGACACTTCTGCTTTCAAACTTTACTTCTTTACTTTTGTTGTGAAATCGCGACACTTCTGCTTCCAAAGTCTTGCTTTCTGCTTTTGTCACGAAATCGTGATAGTTCTTCTTCCATACGCTTCCTCTCTTTCTTTTGTCGTGGAAATGCGACATGTCGCGATATCGCAACACTTTTCAAATTTACTTTCTCTCTCCTATTTTAGTCGTGAAAATGCGACATGTCATGAAATCGTGACACTTTTCTTACTTGTTCTCTTTCTTCAAACTTGTCGCGAAATCATGACACTTTTTCCTGCTTTCTCTTTCTCTTCTGACATGTCGTGAAATCATGACAATTTTTCCACTTGCCTTTTTCTCTTCCAACATGTCGCGAAATCGCGATAGTTTTTCCTGATTTTTCTCTCTCTTCCAACATGTCGCGAAATCATGACAGTTTTTCCTGCTTTTTCTCTCTCTTCCAACATGTCGTGAAATCGCGACAGTTTTTCTTGCCTACTGTATATGTCGTGATATCGCGACACTTTTCTTGCTTGTTTTTTTTTCTTTGATCTTTTGCATATGGGCCACTTCGGTCTTCTTGGAAAATCACTGTACATACTCTGAATAAACTTTGAACTCCTGTCTTTTGCATCTGAATAGCTTTTGAACTTCCTGTCCACTACATCAACAGATCTATCTGACTATGTTGACAACAATGACAATACTGTTGTTGCACCTTGCTCAACAATCTCCCCCTTTGGAATTTTTGGCAACACATGTACAATTTCCTGTAACTCTTCTCCCCCTTTGACAATAATACCAAAGGGCTACTGCAGACTCCCCTTGAGTCCATGCACAAAATTCTCAAGCAAAATTTATTACACTTAGAAAAAATCATGAACATGAGCAAAAAGATAATCAAATACTTAAATGCTCCCCCTAAGAATGTGATCCCTATAGCTAGTCAATTCTTGGGAAGTGTGACCACTCCCAATTTATTGCAAAGGTACTCAAAAAATTCCTTGGGCAATGGTTTTGTGAAGATATCTGCTACTTGCTCTGTAGTTGGAACAAAATCCAAATTAACCTCACCTTTCGTAACTTTCTCCTTCAAAAAGTGATACCTGATAGCAATGTGTTTTGTGCATGAATGCATAACCAGATTCTTGGAGATGTTAATGGCACTGGTGTTATCACACTTAACTAATATTGGCTCACTGAAGCTAATACCAAGATCTTTCAGGGTTTGTTTCATCCACAATACCTGTGTACAACATGTTGTCGCTACAATATATTCTATCTCTGTTGTCGATAAAGAAACTGACTCTTATTTCTTACTGTGCCACGTGACCAATCTGTCTCCAAGATAGAATGCACCTCCACTGGTACTCTTTTTGTCATCGACACCTCCTGCCCAATTTGCATCTGAATATAAAATAAGGGTGAAGTCTTTACCTTTTGGATACCATAACCCATACTATATAGTACCCTTGAGGTACCGAAGAATCCTCTTCACTGCTGTCACATGAGTCTCCTTGGGATTAGCTTGAAATCATGCTACCATGCATACTGCCTGCAAAATATCTGGTCTGGTAGCTGTCAGGTACTGTTGGGAGTAATCAAATTGAAGGGATTTTTTATTGATAAACACGGTTACAATATATAGGCATAAGGCCTATATGATAAACTGACAAGTGTCAGTATAAACTAATAAGTGTCAAAATAGAGGCATAGTGCACTTTAACTCTAACATTCCCCCTTAAAGTGCACTATCCTAACTAAAAAAGAAATAAAACAAGTCAATATTAGGTAAAATTCTCCATTAATGTTGACTTTTGGAAAAAAACCTATCATCCTCTCTTATTGCTGATTGGTCTAGGCTCGTTCTCTTTGCGCTTGGCTCTCCAATTGTGAATAATGCTAGATTCACTGTGTATACATCTCGATCTGTTGCCTTAGGGTCAGCCACTTCCATGGATTTGTTGCCACTGGGTCAGCCGTCTAAGTGCCTCAAGGTCATCATGGGTGCCTCAAGGTCAGCCACTTTTGGGTCTGTTGCCTCTATAGGTCATCCTCAGAGGATGTTGCCTCTCGTAGGTCACTGACTAGATTCACCATGGTGAACTCAATCTAGAAGGTGTCGGTCTCTGCTGAAAATGCACCTAATACAAAGGAAAAACGAGCCATATAAGAGTGTCGGTCTTTGCTGAAAATGCACTCAATACAATAAAATGAGCCATAGATCAAAATAGGAGGAGAGAAGAAGAAAAGAAGAGAATCTTCTGAAGTGTCTTCATCTGTAGTCTTCAGAAGTAGATCCGAAAAAACCTTGGATAGAGTCTAGGGTGTCTTTGTCTGTAGTCCCTAGTATAAGTGTCCTTATTGTGACCATGTCATCCCACCGAAATGCATGGGTAACCAACCGTTGCATTCGCCAAGTGTATAGAAAATATCACTAGGTACAAGGATCACATATAAAATTACCTTGGGAGTGTTGGGTACAACCGAAAGTGCACTCTAAGGGAGAAAAACTTTGAGGCTAAAAAATTGAATTGAAACAGCCTCAAAATTACAATATGACACCACCATTGTGTCCGTCATGGAAAAACGTTTCCAACGACTATAAATACCCCTATATTCCATTATCAAAGGGACCTTCATCATAATGAAAAACAACATGCCTCTCCAAGATAGCAACTAAAACCTCGCACTGTGGTGGCATCGCTCTCTGACGAAATAAAAAACATCATCAATTTTTTCCTCGTAGGGGAATTACATGGACCATCAGTCCTTTCACTTCCACTTATTATGTAAAAAAAACAAATACAATGAGGCCATGTTGTCAGCCACTCTTTACAATCATTCCCCAGCCTCACGTGACAAGTTCCCTTACAATAGGTTTACAAAAGTATCTTCTTCATTTTGTTAAAAAAGTATCCTTTTAATAAAATGTGGACCCCATGTAGAAATAATAAAATGCCCAATAAACTTGAAATCCCTATTTACTATCCACATGCATATGGATTAGAAAATAGAATAATGTAGAAATAATAAAATGCCCATAACCAAGTGCACTTAAGTAGCGCTAGGTCACCAACTGCACTTAAGTGCCACCATGCACTCTGAATCGCGGGCCCTTTCATGTCGCATTAATCACATGCACAACAGACAACTTTGAAACATCAGCTACTGGAACTGAGCGCGGGGAATTCTCACAACATGTGACAACAAATACAAATGGGCATATCCCGAGGATTGATCAAAATCAACATAACAACACTTGCGATAAAGTGCATGCAAGTAAAAATTTCCATGACGACGCTCACGGATGCATTCACCAAATCTCGGGAAGTACAGGTGGATGCCATGACGAAATCCCAGAACTCGGCCGCCATCGTGATGCAATAAATAATGGGGCAGTAAATAGCTTCATGGAACCTCCATCATTTCAGATCCATGTCATCCTGGCTGTCGCTGACTCCTCAGGTTGTGGAAGAGTTGAGCATAAAACCTCCATATTCCAGAACAACAAATGACTTCAACTGTTGATGGCTGCAAAAATTTAAACGTTGTCAACCACGGCAGTTGCACCAGCCCTTCCATGATGATGCGACAGCTGGAATGCTCGATATTCGAGGTGAGAAATAGATAAACACCACATCCTATGAGAGCCTTACCACCACCATTGTAGACGAGGCCTTTAGAGGAAAGGCATCGTAGCAATAATTTCATCAGCGTGCTACCCAGATCACTTTTGGGCACTGTTTCTTCAACGGGTAGATTCTGCATCAATTTAATCATGTCGTCGACTGCAGATTCTACGATGAGTGATCATGCAAAATTTCTACAGGCAAAAGGGCAACCAACTGGCACAAGTGGCTTCTCAAACAAACTTCTGCAACAAGTAGCAGACATTTGGGTTTATTGGCAATTGCCCCTCTCCACTTGAGGCATGCAACAATAGATTGATTGATTGGCTTCTCAAAACGAATGAAATTCATCGGGCGATAAATCAAATCTATAGATTTTTAATGATTTAACTAACACAGGATTGCAAAAACCAAAATTTTCCTTTTTATTATTTCCCCCTCTGAAATCTGGACGACACTCCTGATTTAGTCCCTTTCACTGGACTTCTCTCTCCCTTACCGATGGGCGCAGGCTACGACGACGAGAGGAGTAATCAAACTAAATCTCCTAGGGCTTCAATATCATAGACACCTACCCTCCATGAACACCCAAGGCACATACTGTCACCCCCATGGACCTGCGAGCCGTCGCCTCCATGGTGGCTTCCCAGGCATTACGCCACCATCGAGACAATGCTCCTCTCAAATGCCATTTAAAATCCTCACAGCTGTATTTTATATTAGCTGGAAAACTATATATTAGCTGGATATACAATTTTTGCAGCTATGGGGAACGGACAGTACCTAACCTCAGCCGCCGCTAACTCCTCCGCATCGCATAAATCGAGGCCATCATTCATCTTCACATTCACAGTGGTGTGCATTTTCAACTTTATCCATCATTCATCTCCATCGCTAATTCTACAGCACTTCGCCCACCAAATGCACTTTCAACTTTATCCATATTAAATACTTCATCCATAATCTTCATACTCTCGGAATCTTGCCTCATAACAAGAACAGTCCTTCCACATTGCCAGATCACAGTAAAAAACAACACCAAGGCTCTGAAATCTCTCTTGGCCAGCACTCTTCAACAGACCAGTGCCGCAACCTGCTAGATCTGTCTGCAACCTGTAAAAAAAATGATCTCTAAAAAAAATTGCAAAAAAAATAGTTCATGACTCCAAGCTTGAAGCTTCAAGGGCAGCCATTAATGGTATCTCGTTTCTGCAGACGGATACATATGGGGAAAAATGATCACTAAAAAAAATTAGGAACCATGATTTTTCCAAAAGTCTGGTTTCTGATCCATTGTAAACAATGGAGAGCATACTCCCTATTTTGAAAAAAATGGTGAAAATAGGGGGAAAGGATGAGGGGGGAGGGAGGATTTCCATGAGGGAAATCCCCCCTCAAGCTCACAAGGCCAGAGAAATCCTGGAGCTCTGATACCAAATGTTAGGAGTAATCAAACTGAAGGGATTTTTTATTGATAAACATGGTTACAATATATAGGCATAAGGCCTATATGATAAACTGAAAAGTGTCAGTATAAACTGACAAGTGTCAAAATAGAGGCATAGTGCACTTTAACTCTAATAGATACAGTAAGCTCCCAATCATAGATCTGTACATGGTTTGATCAACAAGTGGAGATTTGTCATCCTTGCTCAACTTGCAACATGTCGTCATGGGAGTGCTAACTAGCTTACAATCCTCCATTGTGAACTTTTTAAACATCTCTTTCACATATTTAAATTGAGAAATAAATATGCCCTTCTTATTTTGATTAACTTGCAATCCGAGGAAATACGAAAGTTCACCAATCATTGACATTTCAAATTCTTTCTGCATATTATTTGCTAAATCTTTACACGACTCATATTTGTTGCTACCAAATATGATATCATCTACGTATACAACAAGAACAATAATATGCCCATTTTTTGTTTTGACATACAAATTACTACCCACCATACCTTTCTTAAACCCTTGTTGAGTGAGATAGTTTTCTAGCCTTGCATACCATGCTCGGGGGTGCCTGTTTTAAGCCATATAATGCTTTCTTCAACTTGCAAACCAAGTTGGGATCATCACCAAGTTGGAAACCTTCTGGTTGCTCAATATAAACCTTTTCTTCAAGTTTTCCATTCAAAAATGCTGATTTCACATCCATTTGATAAACTTTGAAATTCTTGTAGACTGCTAAAGCCAGAAACATTCTAATTGCCTCTAGTCTAGCTACTAGTGCAAACGTTTCCTCAAAGTCAATGCCTTCAACTTGTGCATAACCCTTACATACCAATCTTGCTTTATTTTTGACTACTTGTCCATCTTCATTCAATTTGTTTCAAAAAATCCATTTAGTCCCGATTATATTTTTATTTGCAGGTCTAGGTACTAACTCCCAAGTTTCATTTTTCTTGATCTGATCTAATTCTTCATTTATTGCCTTCATCCAACTTTCATCTTTGCTTGCATCAACAAAATTTTTGGGCTCAATGCTGGATAATAGAGAGTAGTTACTTACTACTCTTCTTCTTGTCTAAACACCAACTTTGGGGTCTCCAATTATTTGCTCTCTAGGATGGTTTTTCTGCCAGTTGCCTATTTTGAATTTCTTATTTTCTTCCACTTCTGAATCACAACTTAAATCATCTGAGTCAATTTTTTGTATCTTTTCCATTTTGTTTTCCTCATATCCTTCAATAATCTCTTCATAAATTGGGTAGTTCTTTTCATAGCTAATTACTCATTCTCTACCTTCATCAAATTTAACATCGACACTGTCCGTAATTTTCTTTAGCCTCTTGTTGTAGCATTTGTAAGCTTTGTTTTTTGACGAATAACCAAAAAAAATACATTCATCTGCTCTATCTTCAAACTTACCAAGATTATATTCAGTTCTTTTGATGTAGCACTTGCTGCCAAAAACTTTGAGGTGTTTTGTTGTTGCCCTTTGACCGAACCACAACTCATAAGGAGTTTTGCTTTCATGTGTTCTCAGCATGTACCTATTTTGGATATACACCACAGTATGGACTGCTTCTTTCCAAAATATGTCTGCTACTCTGCTTTCATCCAACATAGTCCATGCCATTTCCTACATTGTCATGTTCTTTCTTTCTACCACTCCATTCTACTAAGGTGTCCTGGCTGCTAAAAACTATCTCCTAATATCGTATTTTTCATAGTACTCTGTAAACTCCTCTGAAATGAATTCTCCTCCTCTATCTGATCTTAAACATTTGATCCTCTTTCCTGTTTCATTCTCAACTTGGTTTTTGAAAGTCTTGAACATTTCAAAAGCTTCGATTTATGCTTCAAGAAAAATATCAATGTCATTCCGGAATAGTCATCAATGCACAACATAAAATATTTGTCACCATTTATGCTTTGTGTTCTCATGGGTCCACATAAATGAGTGTGTATTAGTTCCAAAGGTTTGCTTGTGTAGTACTCTTTTGTTTTGAATGTGACTCTAGTTTGCTTCCCATTTTGGCATGAAGCACAAATGTTGTTTGCAGGTTTGTTGATGGTGGGAATATCTCTCATTACCCTTTTTGAGTTTATTTTTATTAGATTATCAAAACTAATATGACCGAGTCTCTTGTGCCACAGCCAATTTTCTTCTTCCTGTCTAATAAAACAAGCTCCTTCTTGAAAGCACGAGATTTCGAAAACAAAAGGAAAACTATAACTATGCAATATAAGATGAAATGTAATGCTTTAATCCTATGCACAAACACAAGGAAAGGAGATAAATTAGAGACAAAAGAAAAGATGTAAGGAAATCACAGCCCTCTTTATTCAAATTTCTTATCCTCGGTTACATAGACGTCTCCTCCATTTTTAGGGGCTAGGAGCGTTAAATTGGTCTTTGTTACAATTTGTGACTTAGTCTTCCTCCTTTCGCATGCCCACGTTTGGAATGGGCGGGCCAAATGTTGCCGCCGCTTGCGTTGGTAAGGTAGATTCCTTGCTGCTCCTCTAATGCTGCAACTCTGCACTCAAAGAAACAAACAAGAGAGTCAGTAGCACCTGTGTATGAAAAATAAAAGATGAATCTAACGATGGTTAAAATGAATCTAAATGAAATGAAAAACTTGACAAAAGCATAAACATGAAACTAAAAGAAATACCACGATTATGAAAGCACAAATTGCCAGTAAGTGAACTAGCAGCACTTCGTTGCTCAAAATGCTCCTTCTCTGTATATCCTGGGTGAGGAAACTCACCATTTTATAGACCCAAGGGGTCTCTTTGAATTAATATGCAAAAGTATTTCTTTGCATGAATGCTTTTGTTTGTGAAGAGAAGACTTCTTCTTGATCAAGGGCTTCTTAACTGCCTCTGTGCATGTCTTTGTGTGTTTTAGAAAAACACACTTGCACTCCTATGTCATGCATGAAAAGCTGAGTGGTAGTTCTGAGTTGTCATGCGCTGAGGTCTGACTTTTTGCTGGTCAAACCTGGCATTCATCCCACCTAGAAGCGAGCGCTATTAATCGTCCCTGGGTGAAACGAGTACAAATCCATACTCGTCCTTGGGTAGGACGAGTACAAATTCGCACTCATCCCTGGGTGAGACAAATAAGAAATAAAGTGTCTAAAAGGTGCCAAATTGATTTTTGACTTGCAAAACTGTTGTGTAAGTGGTTAGAACCACTGTTTAACCTCTGGGGGCTACCCTGGGGGGTTGTGTGTGTTAATGTGATCAGTGTTTGTAGTCACATAATCAGATTGGTGCTGTTTTGGTGTCTACACTTCTGAAGTCTCTAAGAGCGTGTACAGGTTTCCATATGTCCTTGATCCAGTTGTTATCAATTTTCCACTGTTTATTTTTCTGACTTCACAACCCTGCTTCTTAAAAACTACTTCATGACCTTTATCACAAATCTGACTTATGCTCAACAAGTTATGTTTCAAACCATCCACAAACAAGACTTCTTCTAACTTAATTTTTCCATCACTAATTTTAACTAAACCTTTGCCAACTATCTTAGCTCCATCATTATTTCCAAACTTTACTAAACCACCTTCATATTTCTGTAATTTTTCAAAATTTTGTTTGTCACCTGTCATATGACTGGAGCATCCACTATCAAGTATCCATGGTACATATTTATTCTGTGCTTTAAATGTTGTTTGTATGATTAAGGATTCCTTTTCTTCATTAAGTCACTCTTTTTCTTTCCGCTCCGTTTTGATAGTAGTTTTGGGCTCTTGTTTTGCCTTTCCCTTATCAATATCTTGTGCATGTTTTTCGAGAAGTTTTCTATTTTGTCTCATCCTATTTGGTTGAAATTTTCTTCGCTAAAACTGATTTGATGCAAATGTACTTCTATAGTTTCTTGCAATGTGTCCAAAATTATGACAGTTATAACATTCTACTATATAATTCATCAGAGGAGAAAAAACATTTCTACTGGTGAAATTATTTGGTCTTACATTATATTTGCAGTCTGAGATTTTATGTCCATAGCCATTGCATTTAAAATAGAAACTAGAAAAGGGATAATTGAACCTAGGTGATGGTCTTTGCCATGTTGTCGTAGGAGCCATAGGTCTTCTTCTTCTTTGATGTGTGACATTGGTGAATCCATCATTGTCAATTCTCCTTTCGTGCTTGGCATTATTGCTTTCTTTTGCATGAGACATTTTTCCTTGATCAACCTGTTTCTTATCTTCATTCTTTATGGATTCTACATTTTTGGCCTTTGATCCATTTGATGATTCTCCTTCGATGAAACCCAAACCAAATTTGATGCCTGTAGGCCTTTGGTCATTTATAATCTTATCCAGCTTCATAGAAATTTCTTCACGTTTGTGATAGCAACTAATTTTGTGATTCATCTCTTCTATCTGTGTCCGTAAACCAACATTCTCTTCTTCTAGTTTGCAGCAATAATCTATTTTTATGGTAATTTGTACTTCAAGATCTTTAGATATTTTTCACTATTCTTATTTCTATACTTTCAGACTAGTTATGATTTCGTTTGCATCCTCAAGCTTTTTTGAAATTTTCTTATTCTTTTTCCTCTCTATTTTCCACTCTTCAAGTGCAGAGATCAACTCACCTTCTAGATCTACTTCAGCCTCAAGGTTTTCACCACATACTTCAGAGTTCACTCCTTCCTTTTCTAATTTTACTTCTTCAAATGCCATGAAAATAGCTTCACCTGTTTCCTCTTCAGAATCCTCACCGGAGCTGTCTTCTGTTGAAATGGCATTCCTAGAGATGAAACTTTTCTTCTTGAAGTTGCCTTTTCTGAAATTCGTTTTCTTCTTCGAGTCACTTCTTTCTTGGTGTGATCCTTCGTCATTTTTGTTCTTCTCATTAAGTGGACATTTAGTCGCAAAATGCCCAATGCCTCCATAGTTGAAACATTTAAACGGTAGCTTTCCTCTGTATTTTCCTTTTCCCCTTTTTAGTTTTCTAACAAATTTTTCTTCCATTTCATCTGATGTCTCTTCTTCCTCGGACTCCTATTTTGCGTTTTTATTTTTAAGGGCTTTAAAAGCCACTTCTCTATCTACGGGTTTAGATCTTCCTATCCTCATCTCATATGTAGTCAAAGAACCATACATCTCATCTATACTAAAATAATTTAGATTTTTAGCTTCTTCTATCGCTGAGACTTTAGAATAAAACCTTTGAGGAAGAGATCTTAATACCTTTTTCATGACGACAGAGTCTTCGATATCCTCGTCGAGTCCTCTGATCGCATTAATGATTCCATTAACTCTTAGCATATATGCCTCAATGTTTTCATCGTCATTCATCTTTAATGATTCGAACTTGTGAGCTCGATGTGTTTGTAACTTGGCCTCCTTGATCTTATCATCTCCTTCATGAATACTCAGTTTGTCCCATATTTATTTTGTCGTTTTACAGCTCATGATCTTTACTAGTTCAATGTATGCTAATCCACACATGATAGCATTCTTTGATTTTGAGTTATTTTCAAATAGTTTCTTTTTGTCAGCCTCTTTTGGAGGAGTGATGGGTATTGTGTATCCACTAACTACTGAATCCCAGATGTCGTATCTCAAAACACTGAGATATGTCTGCATCCTGATTCTCCAGAATGTGTAATTATATCCGTCAAACAATGGTGCTTTGTTTGATAAGAAGCCTTCACCACCTGCCATTGTGTTACTTCTAATATCACCCTAGCCGGTTAAGCTTGTACAAGAACTTAGCTCTGATACCAATTGTTACTCTTACAATGACACTGAGAGGGGGGGTGAATCAGTGTAGCTCTATAAACTTAAATTTATAGCTCTTAATACCGTAGCAATTAAAACTTATTACTAGATACAAAAAGTATAACAAAAGAGCATCACACAACACAAGATTTAACGAGGTTCACCAATGTGGCTACTCCTCAAAAATTGATTGCTTGGACTACCATCCAAATCCAGCCTTTGAAAAGCACCAAATTTACAATCAATTTACCAGCACCCACTGTAAGGAGCACCAACCCATTATTTATCTGCACCAACAAAAAGGAGCACCAACCCCTTATTTATCTACACCAACAAAAAGGAGCACCAACCCCTTATTTATCTACACCAATAGAAAGGAGCACCAACCCCTTATTTATCTACACCAATAGAAAGGAGCACCAACCCTTGATGCCAAGCTGCAACCTGGACTTCAATTTGAATATATAAGTTTGACAGTAAGATACCTTTGCTTTTGCAAGACCTTGACTGGTCTTCTTCACCTTTGCGTTCTCTACACACTCTGCTCTCTCTACGCAATCACTTTGCACACTCTACTTTGTTACAGTCAAACTTCACAATCATCTTCTCCCTTTTGTGCACTCTGCTCTCTTTGCAAATTTTGCACTTAGCATGATTCGACATGAATTGCTCTCTTTGCAAAACGATCGTATTTCACACACATTCAAACATCTTATCAATTATCCAAACAATCCTCCTTTTATAACAATATTTTTTATGATGAAAACCCTAATATTAGTCGGCTATAAATCCTAATCTTATTCGGCTTTCATAACAACTGTAAACCCTAATTTTAGTCGGTTGTCATCGGTCTTCGTTGGCTTCAACTCAAGAAGATGTTCGGTTTTCCATCGCTTGATGATTTCATTCTGGATAGACCCTGTAACCGCCATACTGACTTTTGATCACTCTTTGTATTTTAGTAGTATGAAATCACTCTGTAACTACCCCTATAAATGTCATAGTGATGTCGGTCCACTGTCATACTTCTCATTTCAGTTGGGTTCTCCTTCTTGACTTGTGCATTTATGACCTATCACGAAATCGTGACATTTTTGCCTTTCTAGCTTCTTTTGTTGTTGTTGCCACGAAAATACATGTCGCGATATTGCAACACTTTCACCTCCGTACGCTTTCTCTATTATTTTGTCATGATATCACGACATTTTTGCCTCCACATACTTGGCCTTTTATTTTGTCATGATATCATGACATTTTTGCCTCCGTATACTTCGTCTTTGCTTTTGTCACGATATCGCGACACTTCTACTTCCATAGACTTCGACTTTGCTTTTGTCGTGATATCATGACACTTCTGCCTCCATAGTCTTCAACTTAGATTTTGTCGCAAAATCATGACACTTCTGCTTTTGTACTTAGCTTCTTTGCTTTTGTCACGAAATCGTGACACTTTTGCCTTCGAAGTCTTCTTCTTTGCTTTTGTCGTGAAATCATGACACTTCTGCTTCCGTACTTTACTTCTTTGCTTTTGTCGTGAAATCGTGACACTTTTGCTTTTGAACTTTACTTCTTTGCTTTTGTGACGAAATCATGACACTTTTGCTTCTAAAGTCTTGCTTTCTGCTTTTGTCATGAAATCACGACAGTTCTAGTTCCGTACGCTTCCTCTCTTTCTTTTGTCGTGAAAATGCGACATGTTGTGATATCGCGACACTTTTCAAACTTACTTTCTCTCTCCTATTTTAGTCACGAAAATGCGACATGTCATGAAATCATGACACTTTTATTACTTGTTCTCTTTCTTCAAACTTGTCGCGAAATCATGACACTTTTTCCTGCTTTCTCTTTCTCTTCCAACATGTCGCGAAATCATGACAGTTTTTCCACTTGCCTTTTTCTCTTCCAACATGTCGTGAAATCACGATAGTTTTTCCTATTTTTCTCTCTCTTCCAACATGTCACGAAATCATGACAATTTTTCCTACTTTTTCTCTCTCTTCCAACATGTCGCGAAATCGCGACAGTTTTTCTTGCCTGTTGTATATGTCGCGATATCGCGACACTTTTCTTACTTGTATTTTTCTTTGATATTTTGCATATGGGCCACTTTGGTCTTCTTGGAAAATCACTGTACATACTTTGAATAACCTTTGAACTCCTGTCTTCTGCATCTGAATAGCTTTTGAACTTCCTATCCACTACATCAACACATCTATCTGACTGTGTTGACAACAATGACAATACTATTGCTGCACCTTGCTCAACAATATAGTGCCTTCTTAAATATGCATACATAGTCTAGTTTATCTATTAATCTGAATCTCCCTGGCTGCTCAATATAAACTTCTTCCATAACACCATTTAGAAATACTGACTTAACATCCATTTGATAAACTTTAAAGTTTTTAAAACTTGATAAGGCTAAGAACATCCTTATAGCTTCAAGTCATGCAACTAGAGCAAATTTCTCATCGAAGTCAATTACCTCAACTTGTGCATAACCCTTGCACACTAATATTGCTTTATTACTGACCACATGACCATCTTCATTTAAGTTATTTCTGAATACCCATTCAGTGCCAATCATATTTTTATCTTTTGGTCATGAAACAAGTTTCCAAGTCTTACTTTTCTCTATCTGATCTAATTCCTCATTCATTTCCTTAATACAAAACTTATCTTCACTTGCCTCATTGAAGTCTTTTGGCTCAATTTTAGATAATAAAGAAAAATTTGCTTTTTGAGTTGATGTTATTACCCTTCTCCTTGTCTGTATCTCATCTGGATTCCAAATGATTAGATCTCTTGGATGATTTTTCTATACATACCTGGATGGAGTATTAGGAAGAAGTCTTTGTGTTTCTTCCTCTTCTTCTTATGATTCCTCATGAAACTCCTCTTGACAACTTCCATCTTCCTGATATACAATTTCTTGAATTGGTTATCTTAGTCATATCTTTTCATCAACTGTTATATTTATACTTTATACAATAGTACGTATCCTTTTGTTGTAGCATCTATAGGATTTGCTCTTAGTAGAATAACCAAGAAAAATACCCTCATCACATCTTGGGTCAAAATTGCCCAAGTTTTGCTCTTCCCATCTTATGTAACATTTTCTTCCAAAAACTTTGAAGTGTTTCACAGTGGTTGATCTTCCATTACAAATATCATATGGACTTTTGTGATGGTTCACTCTTAATTGATCCCTATCCAAGATATAAACTGCTATGTTAACTGCCTCCATCCAAAAACCATCTAAAATCTTGGGTTCATTTAACATAGCTCTAGCTATATTTTCAACAGTCATATTCTTCCTTTCAACAACACCATTTTGTTGAGAAGTTTGCACGATTGAGTATTCTATTTTGATCCCATGTTGTTGACAATAGTTTAAAAATTCATTTGAGTTAAATTCTCTTCCTTTGTCTGATCTTAAAAACTTAATACTTTTACCTATTTCATTTTCAACCAACTCTTTAAACACCTTGAATTTATCAAGTGCTTCTAAATTTTCTTTTAGGAAGGCTAACCAAGTCATTCTGGAATAATCATCTATAAACAATATGAAATAACTTTCATTTTGAATACTTTGGGTTCTGGTAGGACCACCTATATCAATATGTATTAGTTTCAATGGCTCAGATGACATAAATCCTTTTGATTTAAAACTAGTTCTAGTTTTCTTTCCATGCTGACAAGATGCACAAATTGTGTTTTGTGGCCTTTTTAGCTTGGGTAAATCTCTGATAGACTGTTTATTGCTTATGTTAACTATGTTTTCAAAGTTTAAATAACCCATTATTATATGCCACAACCAAATATCATCCTCTTGTGATAGAAAACACTTTTCTCCGTTAATCTCATTTAACATGTACAGGTTGTTTTTATTTCTATTTGCATTTGCAATAAGTTTTCTAGTGTTAGACTTTCTAATCTCACACCTACTTGGATGAAAGGGAACCATGTGCCATTGATCACAAATTTGGCTCACACTTAGTAGATTGTGCCTCAATACCTTGATACATTCTCTATTTTTGTTTTCCCATTGTCTAAACTCAGAGTTCTTTTTCCACAAATTTTTGCTGATCCATTATCACCAAATTTTAATGACCCTCCATCAGTTTCTTTGAGTACTAGAAATTTAATTTTGTCTCCTATCATGTGACTAGAACATCTAATATCAAGATACCATTGTTTTCCATTGTCCAAAATATGAAGAGCTATTTGTACTAATATTGATCTAACTTTCTCATCCCATTTTCTCTCTTTCCTAATTGTTGAAGTTGTATTATTTTTACTTGACTCAGGTAATATCATTTTACACCATCTAGCATTGTGCCAAATATTATTGCACTTATAACATATAACATCACTATCCATAAGAGGTGCAAAATAATTGAAATTTCTATTTACATCCTTTCTAACATAACCAGTGCAATGTATAGCTCTATGACCATATTTGTTACATGAAAAGCAATAGCCATGGAAGAGAGTATGTAACCTGTTTGAATGCCTTGGAAAATATGGTCGAGTGCTCTTTATTTTGTTGCAATTAACCTTTGTCCATGGTTATTCTTTGCTTTCTTCTTTCCTAATGTATTTTCATTTTAGAGTATGAGTCACTTGCTTATCTTTGTTTGAAGTCTCTACTTATTGAAGGCTTGATTCCTCTTTCTATTTCCCAAATTTTATATCTTGTAGTACCTTGGTCTTTTCAACTTCATTCCTTAGATAATTTTTTTTTGCTTCCATTCTTTCACATTATGTTTCTCTTGCTCTTAATAGATTTGTCATATCCTGTTCAATTTTTCTTTCCCTCTTATACCTTTATATTGAGTTTTGTGATACTTTGTAGAAGTTCTATCCTTGTTTCTTCATCCTCTTGAATTTTATCCTTCAAAATTGAGTTTTTATTTATAACCTTTTCAATATTTCTAAGAGTAGCGAAGAATTCCTCTTTTATATCAAATATGGTCTCTTCTTCATTTTCTAAAGTCGTGTGTTTCTAATAGATCTTCCTCCAAGTTGTTAGTCTTTTCACGGAGAGACCCACTCTGATACCAATTGAAGTGTTGGACATTTTGAGTCCTCTAAGTCAAATTTGTCATTGATGTCACTTGATAGAGTTATCACTCTTATTAAGGAATTTGACAAGAAATAAAGTCGCCCAAGTCATCCAGGAAAAAGCTTCATCAGTGTAGAAATAAAAGGAAAAAGGCTCCATAATATTTTAATATTATTGGGAGCACAGGTTAAGTGATTGGCTTATAAAAATCCAATATGAGTTATTGTAAAGGTTAAAAATGATGTTTTATGATTATTTATAAATTATTTAAATTCACAAGGAATTTAAATTTTATAAATAATATTTAATTATACCAAGATTGGGCATTAAGACAAGGTTCTAAGGTTTAATTAAATTAAACCTAAGGTTGTTTCTTTTTAATTTATAATATTTAAATTTAAATTTAAATTTAAATTAATTATAAATTTAAAATCACGTCGACATCAAAATTATTTGAAGCGTCGACGTGATTGTAAAATAGGACAAAGGCATTATATAAATGCCATCAAAAAATATTTACCAAGGCATCCCTTGCAATTATTATTCAAAGCGCATGCGAAAAGGTTGTGTTTTTAAAAGGCCTTACGGTTTATGTAAAGGCTTAAGGTGTGAAGGTTCGAAGGCTCTAAGCGCAAAGGCCAACATGGCCTAGTGGTATGTTGGCTTGGTACTAAGGAGGAGGTCCCACGTTCGATTCACGTGAGGCCTTTTGGATTGCAAGGAATAAGCGCTTGAAGCACTTGTTGCTTTCCGGAAGAGTGTTGTTCATGAAAACTTTATAGTGGATGTGCCATTTTAGACACATCAGGGTGTGTGGCCCAATGATGGCTTGGCTACATCTAAGGCATTGGGAAGGAGGACATCGAGGGATCGAACCCCACCGAGGACAAGGAAAGTGGGTTTAATTTTTTATGTTGTTTAATATTTTAATTTTTGCCAAGGTTGCCTAAGGAGAAATAAGGATATGGTATGCCTTAGGAAAGATAGAGATTTCTGCTGATTTTATTTTTGGAAGTATATCATATTATATATCATTGGAAAGCTCTTTTGGATATCTATTTTTTTATATTTATTAGAGGGAGAAATAAGGTATGTTCAAGAAGATATTTCTGGTTTTGTAAAGGAGTTTCTGGTTTTTTTTTTTGCATAAGAGGGTATGGTGCATTTTATTGAGTAGGAGTAATAAGGTGTTATTGATATATTATTTTTATTATTGTGTTATTACTCAAGACTTCTAAACATTATTGAGATTGAAAAAATAAAATGTGTTGAGCGTGGCAGATTTAGTGGATAACTCATAAGGTATCAAAAAGGTATGGGCAATATTCTTCATTGACTTATTTGGGTGATTGATTTCTGAAAATATCTCTGGAGAGAAAAGGATTGATTGTGGTTTCCTTTTGAGGAGTTGTTGGTTTAATGCTTCAAGGTTTTCTAGTTTGAGAGTTGTGATTAAACCTTGTTTTATAAGCATTGTTGTTGAAGACAATTGGTCATGCAAAGAACTTAAACTTGAGTTAAGAACACGAGTATCATTGTTATGTGAGATTTATGGTTGAGCATTGTTGGAAATATTTTGAGTTGGTTGATACATGCTTGGACTAGGGTTTGTGGAAAGGATTTTTCCTTGAGGTGATTGGTTGAGTAGAGTTGATTGAGCCTAGTCAAGTGATTGTGTGAAGTGGTTGTTCAAGTTCCATGAAATAAACTATTCTATATTCTGATTTGAGTTGAGATTGAGATTTGAGAATAGAACGTATAAAGTCTCTAAAAATTCTCTTTATGCTTCTATGAGATTGATTTGAGTTGATATTGGGATTTGAGTATAAAACATATTGAGTCTCTAACAATTCTCTTTATGCTTCTATGAGATTTATTTGAGTTGAGATTGGGATTTGAGTATAGAACATATTGAGTCTCTAACAATTCTATTTATGTTTCTATGAGGTTGATATTGAGTTGAGATTGGAATTTGAGTATAAAACATATTGAGTCTCTAACAATTATCTTTATGCTTCTATGATATTGAAATGAGATATTGATTGAGCATTGAGTATAGAACATATTGAGTCTCTAACAATTCTCTTTATGATTCTATGAGATTGGACAAGTTCTGTATGAGCTTGTTAAACGGATTTGATGCAAGTATTTGAGAAGGCTTGTGGATTGATTTTGTGTAAGCTTTTGTGGAAGCTTGCTATGCAAATTTGATAAAGTCCTAGAAAGGACTTGTTGAGCAGATTTGAGTAGGTTCTATGTGGAACTGTTGAGTAGATTTGAGTTGGTTCTATGTGGACCTATTGAGAAGACTTGAGCAATTTCTATGTGAATATATTGAGCAGATTTGTGCTAGACCAAATGAATTGTGTTTAGTGCAGATTTGAGTGGAATTGTGCTAGACTGAATGAACAGTGTTTAGTGCAAGATATTGAGCAAAGTTGTGATAGATTGAATTAACTAGGTTTAGTGTAAGATATTGAGTATAGTTGTGCTAGACGAAATGAACTGTGTTTAGTACAAGAGATTAAGAAGAGTTGTGCTAGACCGACTGGACTGTGTTTAGTATATTATTGAGACAGAGCTTTGGAGGTGATAGAGTATAGAGGATGGAGTCTCAGTGGATAGAGATCCGACAACCAGGACAATTGAAGACAGATCTAAGTCAGGATTCTTTAAGTGGAAAGAGATCCATCAGTCAGTACAGTAGAGAGACAAAGTCTTCTAGAAGATCACTAGCCAAAGTAGAAGGGGAAAGAGTTCTCTTGTAGAAGAGATCCACGAACTTGAGATTTAGGGGATCAACATATCCTTTGGATAGAGGTCCATAAACATTGTAATTGGGAAGGATTCCCATGATATTATTTGAGAAATATTTAGAAGAAATATTTTCTCTGTGGAGGTAGCCCACATTGGGTGAACCATGTTAAAATTGGTGTCTCTATTGTGTGTGATGATTTATGCATTGCTTTGGTTATTTCTATTAATATTGCCATTGATTATATTGATTAATACTATTTGGGAAAGAAAAGTAAAAAGTGGTCTTATACTGTTCACCCCCCTTCTCATTATAAGATTATGTTCTTCATGAAGAACATGTGCTTATACTAAGATGGGGGGTGAATAGTATAAGATAAAACATTTTGCTTTTCAATCCATATGATAACATCATCAATATTAAAGCAGTAAATATTACACAAAGCATCACACACATGAGAGACATGATTTAACATGGTTCACCCAATGTGGGCTACTCCATGGAAAAAATATTCCTTATAAAATTTTCTCAATAAATTCTCTTGGGAATCCTTTCCCTATTACAATATTTATGGACCTGTGTCCAAAGGAGACACCAATCCCCTGATCAATTTTTTTGAACCCTATCCATAGGAGAACTCTTTATCCTCTACTCTGGTTAGTGATCCTCTTAGAATACTACTATCTCCATTGCACTGGATTATTGATCTCTCCACCGAAGACCCTTGTCCTCACTTAGAATACCTTTATCCTCATTGCCCTGGCTAATGGATCTCTATCCACTGGAGACTATTATCCTATGCTCTGTCACCTCTAAAGTTTGCTCTTACTCTATTATGTCTCTATCTTAGATCTATACTACACACTATCATCTACCCTGCACAAATATGCTCAATATTTATCTCAAATATGCACTAAACATAGTCCATAGGTCTAGCACAAATTTTCTTAATATTAATCTTAAATATTCACAACAAGTCTTCACCAAGCCTTATCCCAAATTTGTCCACAATTCTTCACCAAGACTTACCTCAAACCTACTTGTAAGCTTCCAAAAAAGCTTACACAAATTTGTCCTTAAGCTATTACAAAAGCTTACTCAACTTAGATCACAAGATTTCACAAAAGCTATTCAAATCAATTGCAAAACATACAAATAAAATCAACTCAATCTCTTTTAAAAAACCTCTTAAATCATACAAAAAAATTCACTTAGAATTTTCTTGAGTCTCAGAATTATATAGAGAATTGTTAGAGACCCAATATGTTTCACACTCACCAAACACTCAATCACTTCCAAACTCTTTTCAAATCAATTTAGTATAAAGAATAATTTATTTCACAGAACTTGAACTATCACTCCAACACTTTCCAACAATGCTTATCAAACAATCTCACATAACAATGATACTCATGATCTTGCACAAACCCTAGTTCAAGATAGTTTTCAAGTTCTCACTCAAGTATTCTCACAACATTCACCAATCATGTATATGAAATATTACTAAAAAATGCTTGTCAAACAATCATTTTCACTCCAAATTAGCATTCACAACATCCAACAATTACTTACAAAGAAGAGGTTTCCATACCTCTTGTTTGATGAAGAATTGACCTCAAAGCCTGTCTCAATCACAATCACCCTCTTTGCCAATATCAAAGGTTAGATAGCAAAAACCTCTTCAAAAATCTCATTCAAATAATCCCTCAAAATATATCACCATACAAAAGATCAACTCTCAATTACACCTTATAATCTCCACACTTCAAAATATAAGCCAACAAATTATTTAAAGAAAGTAACCATAATAATCTTCTTTTAAATACCTTATATATTTCTTCAACATAATCAATACATCATAGCTTATCTCAAAATAAAATATAATTTATTTTTCCAACCTTATAACTCCTATCTCAATTCAATTTATCAAATCCACAATTAAAATATTTAACTTTCAAAACCCTTATAACTCCCTCCTAGCAAAAATAATCATGCAACATTAAACCTTAGGAGCAAATTTATTTTTGCAAAAATTAAATACCTTTGTCCTTAGTAGGATTTGAACTCCCGATTGCACTTTCACAGTTCCCTAGCCATGGCCCACTTTCCACGTGAGCTAGGCGCTCACCTTAGTAAGGAGAAGAACCTCGTATGCTTTATCCTTATGCTTTGGTGCCAAAACAAAACATGAACACCACAAAAAAAATACTGCCGCCAGGGTTTGATCATGGGACCTCCTTCTTGTTAGCACCCTAAACACATAGCTTCTTGCCACTAGCCCAACTACCACGGTTGGCTATGAGACTCCAAGCCTCCCTCCTCTTTAACCCTTCGATAGTCACCACGTAGCAAAAAACCTTTATCCTCTTCTTTCATGCGGATCGTAGAATTTTCACATGCACGCAAATATATTTTGATCGAAGGTAAGTTTGGATTTATCAAGGCACATGGTATTTATACCATTGTGCTATCTCCTTTAGCACATTGGCGGATGAAGAATGTAATAGAAATTGGTGCCATTAAATTAAATCGCTTGCCCTTGTAACCCTAACCTTAGGGTTAATTAAATTAAAATATAAATTAATTTACAGTAAAATTATTATAATTAATTTATAATTGATTTAATTACTTTTAGATCTATACTTTAGAAATTTAATATTATAATACAATATTATAATATTATTCTTCTTGGGCTCTCAACATTAGACTTTTTATATTATAATAAAATATTAAAATATTATTTTTATTGGGCCTTCCTTTTTCTCCTTTAGACCTTATTTGACCACCTTAAATATTATAATAAGATATAGTATACTATTATTTGCCTTAGGCCTAGAAGCAATATTTCTCTTGCACTGATTACTAAAACTAACTCTTGACATCCTTCCTTTTGCACTGCTCACTGAAACTGACTCTTAACATCATTGAAAACAAATCTTGCTCATATTTTCAACATCCAATCTTAGTCGACCCCTATGCCACCACTCAATCCCTCTTCTTCCACCCAACCACCCAATCTCCCATAGTGTCCTCCTCATCCTCCAAGAAATTGCATGCCCTTATATAATATAAAGGTTATTTCATTGCAAAAAATTGACCAGAAGATCCTAGAAAATCCAAACCAAAATGGTATAAGGAACATCACTTTCGTATTTATCATTGTTAGAAGGGTCATAATATTAATGATTATTGACAACTTAAGAATATGGTGCAAGACATGATAGATCGAGGGGAAATAAAATTTGACAACCTTTTGACCCCTCCTAATCAAAACCTTGGTATATATCAAAACCCTTTACTGCAATATGGGATGAACCAACAATATAATGCTTGATCTAATTCTACAACTTTGCCTAATCAAATAAATCTTGTAAATAGTGTCCCATTTTACCAAGGATTTATTGGAATGATAATCATAGTCACCAAGAATTAATGTTACCCCAATTGGTAATCTCAAAAACATGACCTCCAAAGTGTTTTTTCAACATCAACTACACTAATTCTGCCAGTGCAAGTCATGCCTCCTCTGATGTGACTTATCCTACACTTTAAGAGTCACCTCACCCAAAATCTCAAAATGGCATCAACTAAGTTATCAATATATGAACTCATACAACAATATCCCCCACATCAAGAGGCTTTGATGGATATATTGAAGTCCATATATTTACAAGCATAGGATCCTAAAACCCTTTCCAATTTTATGGGTAACATGAGAACATGCATGTCACCTCAATTACATTTTACGATTATGAGATCAAGAATCTTGAGGAAGAAGGTCTTGATCCCCCAAAGCACATCAAGGCATGTGTGAATGACATGATGTTAAAGCACATCCTTATAGACACTATATCCTCAATTAACATCATCTCATATATTACTCCCAAACACCTTAACCTTCCATCAACCCTTCTAGCCACTCCAACCATCACCTTGTGGGCCTTCAATGATCATAGTGTAACTCGTATAAAACACCACCACTATTGGTTTTTATTTATTCCTATACTAATACATACACCTAGTCCATTACCACTCATTTATATGGAGTACCTGTAGCAATAATAGTAATACCCTTGACTGGTACTTGGAATATTCAATACGCATCCTCTAAAGTGATCATAATCTCCCCAATCGAAAAATGGAATATACACCTATTTGGGTCCCATATCTCAGCCAACATAAATAGAGAAGCACCTATCTTCATGCATAAGATCTATATGAGCCACACCCTCAAAATATATCCTCCTCAACCATATCAAGTCATCCTCTATCAACAAGTATCTAGATTGTCACAAAATTCACTTCTACTAATGTTGTTGTAAAATATTTAGCTACTATAGTTTTTTCCCTATAAACATCCACAATCTATTAATATCATCCATTAAAAAAATAATCAACCACATGCTCTTGGATGGTTGTCCCTAAAACCCCCCCAAAAATATTAAAAAATTAATCATATGGATCTGTACAACCATAAAAACCCATGCGATTGCCAAACAAAAGGTTTTTTGGGATACCCATTATCCCAAAATACCAAAATTCAAACTTGCAAAAACAAAACAAAGAAAAAATAACAAAACTCCAAATATGAACATGCAAAATGACAATGCATTTTTCTATGCTAGCCTAGTTTCTTTTCTATAGTGTCATTTTTCTATAAAAAAAAACCAAATCAAAACAACAAACCACAACCCTAGGGTTCATTTTACCAATAAATACAAAAATGAAAGAAAAAGGGATAGAAATGAAATAATAAACCCTCACTCCCTCTAATGCATGTTCTTGTTTTGCCACTCACCATCTTGAACTATCAATTTTCTAGAGCTCCATGTCAAATTCTCCTTTACATGCTTCTCTCTCTCACTCCTCCCACAATGCAGGATGTAAATGAACACTTGCAAGGGGTGATGCACCTTTTATAATGGTATGCACTTAGCCATCCTAGAAGGTTGGTGATCATCCCATATGGTTCCTAGTTTTATGAGGGTATATGATTTCTAACTACCCACCCTTAAATGGTCCCATAATCTCAAAAAAAAAATTCCTTCGCTTTGTCAAATTCATTCTCTGAATCGTCCATTTTAATTCTCCATAGCACATTGAATTTTTGTCAAGCATTTCATTGCTATTGACTATTTCTTCCTCCATCAATTTACTACTTGAGGGGGTAGACATTACTCATAAAATTCTATCATAAATAGGTTCAATACCCAAAAAGCTAATCCTGGAGTCACATATGTCTAAGAATATTTACCTGAAGCACATCATTAGCCCTCCTCTTCTAGGGAAAAAACAAATTTTTTCTTCTCAACTCTAACTCCAATTTAGTTAATTTGGTATGCACCATACTTGTGATTGTATGGTTACTCACACACATGCAAGTAAAATATCATGATGATGCCTACAAATGGCTGGTAAACTTACCACATCAAATGGTCTCAAAAATATATCAAAGGTAAAGTTTCAAGGGTATTTGTCTATTCCATAATTGGGGTATCCCATATTGACCTTGATTTTAGATAATCTCATGCCTCTTCCCTCAAACTATTATTATAATGTACCAAATGTTGTGGTCATCCATCATCATCCATTACCATCCATCACCAATATAGCCAACCAGTGTCATTTATTTTTAAACTACATTGTGCCCACACACAACATGTACAAAATGGGATAAATGTAGACACCTAAAACGTATCAATTTTATATTTGCCTAAGGTCACATTCTAATAATTTTGTAAATATCCCAAATAATCCCAAAATTGCATCATGGCACCATGCAACCTTACAAAAATTTTAATTTTTCCTCTCTAGTCCCCTTTCCCCATTTAACCCTCTCGTACACCAATCCCTTAATCACCATGTGACTTCTCCCATCCCTCCTATCCTATGTGCACAATTTCCTATCCTATGTGCACACTCCTCTATCCTACTCGCTTGGATCATAGCTTTGGTCCACATCATCCTAACCTAGTCTACCCCTACCTTCCACATCCCCATGCACCCTCACCTTCCCCATGCTTCTTAATGCCACTTGGGGAGGGCGAGGATCCTCTCCACCTAAGGTAATTAATGAGACATGGTATGCACATGCCACCTGAATGGGGTGAGGAATCTCCCCATCCAAGGAGATTAATGAGACATGGTGCACATACCCCTTTGACCATGCAAGTGGCACCCATGTCACATGGTTTCCATGTCATGCCATGTCACCTTCATCTCACCACACCCCTTCTCCATTGAAAAATTATATAAAAACCCCTATGATTTATTTATTTTCATAAGAGTGTAAGATCATATGCTGAAACTCTATTTCTTTTAAATCATTTTGTGTGCTCACCCCTTGTATGTAAACTAGCCATGGAAACCATCGTATGTTCCCTTTTGCACATATTTTATTTGTAAAAATTCTTGCAAGTGAAAGCTTCAATCAGTTCCATACTTCTACCAGAGACTCTTGACACCTATCGGAGGGCCCCTACAAGTTTAATCTAAATTTGGACAACACAATTTTGATCATCCATTCCTAGATGTTCATACTCGCCACCATCCAACCCTAGATGATCTCCTCTCGGGATAGTTACAATCAGTCATTCAACTCCTGACAACTTAAAAACCCTCTTCATGAGCATTCACAATATTTTGAGCTGCAAAGACTCGACCTTTTATCCCCAAATAGTTCATAGTTAGAACTTCTTACCCCTAGGTGATCCACTCTAGGGACCAATTTCAGGAATAAAATTAGCATCAAATAGTCCTCAAAGGTAATATTTACTACATTTTATATCTTTTTGAGTTATTTTGCACTTTAAATCAAAATTTTATTTTAGTATTGTTTGCATATTTTAGTTGAATTAGGTCCCACCTAGGTGGATCCAAGAAGGTGATACTAACTCTTTTGTGTTTGGTTGTGTGTGGGGTTCAAGGAGATACACACAATCCAAGGATGTTCATTAAGCAAATCATAAACCCACCCACACTCTTGAGGAGATTTAGAAAATATTTTATGTGCCATTGATATCATCTTTGTAAAATGGGCACTTTACACCTTGGAAACCCATATTTTTAAGCCTAATGGGCATTATAAAGATCATTTTGTAATATATTTAAATATTAATGCAAATTAAGCTTTTCTTTTAGTATTTTTTGCATCTTTAAATTTAATTGGGTCACACCTAGGTGGACCAAAGAAGGTCCTACTAACTCTTTTGTGTTTTGTTGTGTGTCGGGTTCAAGGAGAGATACACAATCCAAGGGTGGTCATTAAGCAAATCATAAACCCACCCATACTCTTGAGGTGGTTTGAAAATCCTTTTGTGTGCCATTGATATTATATTTGTAAAAAGGGTACTTTCCACCTTGGAAACCCCTATTTGTAAGCCCAAGGGGTATTGTAAAGATCATTTTGTAATATATTTAAATATTAATACAAATGACACATTTTCTCTACCACAATCTCAACTTGTAGTTAACCAAGATAATGATGTCTATCAAAAAAAGTATGAAAAACTAGAACCTCATTTAGCTATTATTGAAAAACTAATGGCTCCTTTCGACAATCACTATGGAAATTATTTTGTGGTCAAGCAACCACCATGCAAACACCATGGTTGTGACAACCTCTCTCATCCCTCTAGAAATCAAAGGCGAGCAAGCCACAATCATCATTAGGTAAATTAAGTAGTCTACCACTTAAGAATCTAGCCAATATCCTCAAGCAATTTTCTTTGTCAAAGTATATCCTTCACTAGATGTTAGGTACCCAAGATAGAAATTTAATATTATAATATTGTACTTAATATTATAATATTATAATAGATGTAATTATCCCACATGTATGGATAAGTGGTAGTGGTAGGTAGTTGAACATTATATAATGTGGGAAAAGACTCATAGAGGGGGAGAAGAATATTGTATTATTGAGATCTCATATTGAGATACATTAAGGAGTGGCTTCCTTCCAATAAAGAGCATTGTATGGTGTTGCCCTACCTTAAGGGTTTGAATTATATTTTGAATAAATTGAAATAATTTGCATTCTAAATAAATGTATGTTTATTTATGTAGTGGAAGAATATTTTTAATATTTCTACAAATTGTTGAGGATTTCTATGACATTTGAATGAGGTTCACAAAAAGTGGTATCAGAGCATAGTAATGCTATAGTGGTATTTTTACCTTGTGAAAGTATATAAAGAGGTTCCATTTAGAGGTGAAACTATGGTTGGTTTCTCAACAATTGTTTCTTAGAAAAATATTATTGGATAATCAAAGAGTGGTACTTACTTAGAAAACCTTTGTGGTAAGTGAAATTTACCTTAAGCCATTAGGAAGCTAAATTTTGGGGCCTAGTTTTCTACAAAAGTGTCATACAATAATTAACAGTAGCTTCAACAATAGTATTCATAGTTTCCATAATCAACAATAGTTCCATAGCTTCAACAAAGCAAACATTTGCAAGTGAGTACTAAACATAATCATTTTGCAGTTAGTAGTTGTTTACCAAAAAATAACTTGTAGAACAAGCCAATATTAGTAAAAAAAAAATTAGTCTGAAGAGGGAGTAGTTATCAATTGCTAGTTTGAGTGTAGAAATACCCAATCCATAGTTGGGTAATGCTTTGTAAAAAAATAGAGTTCATAGAGAAATTTGGTATTAGTAAAAAAAAAAAATTGTAGAGGAGGTTTTTATTAGTTGCTAGTTTGAGTGCATAAATACCTAGTTTAGAGTTGGTTAGTGTTCCACAAAAAATATCCCATAAAGTAAGTTGTTATCATTTGATATAATTTAATAGTTTATAAGCCATTAATAGTTGTTAAGTTGAGTGCAAAAATAAAATATAAGAAGAAAAATATTCATAAAGTAAGTTGTTATCAATTGTTATGTTAGCACATGGACCCAAAGATAACACAGGTCCAATTTCCCAAGATTGTAAAAACTCTTACAAATAATCACAATATACTCACAACATCAATATTGCACAAAATAACACTTTATTGATAATAAAAATCTCATAATACAAACTTCATTCGATTACATTCAAAATATTACATAACATGGAGCTTTGTCTCCAATATATAACTTTATATAAAAAATATTCAATATTCTTGACTATTGCTCTCCTCAAACTCCTAGGAGATGCAACCTTTCACATGCCTCACATTATGACAAAGCTTTTCATAATTACATAACCTCCTACTTCACATATTGACACATCTCACATGAATTTTCACTTCCACACTTGACACCTATCACCTATGTCTCTTCACTTGCACACTTAACACCTTTGACACACAGACACTCTTCTCACTTTGACACATACTTTAGATGAATAAACATACTCCCTAAACTAAATATTTACAATAGTACTCAATGCTACCAAATATTGTAATACCTCTAACTATAGATTTAGAACCTTATTGGCATGTGGGAGGGACCCGTTGGGACCACTACTTCCTTATGAAGGTATCTTTCCAAAGGAGACCCTGAATATTGATCTTGATGCAAGTAGGCTCTATGTATATGTTTAAGCTAATGTGGTGTTTTATGGATTAATTAAAAAAACATCTAAGTTTTTGTCTCTATCAAATATTTTTCAAGATAAATTTTATTAAACCTAAAGGAACAATCACCTAATGTTGTATGCTAAATGAAACCAAACAATAATTTAAGAAAACAAGTTTTCTAACCTAGTATGCTTTTAAATTTGAATGATAAACTATGATAAAAGAGATTTTTATTTTTTGAAGGCAAACAAAGGAATTATGGATCAACCAAATTAGCCTGAAATGTAGCTAAAAGAATTTCATTTCTTTCTTATTTATGTTTTGTAAAATAAATTTTTACTACCCTAAAATATTCCTTAGTTCCCCAAAATAGGTGTGATTTTAAGCAAAACAATTATAGAAATAAATATCAGAAAGCATAAAACAATAAGTAGTAAGCAAAGGGTTCCAAGTGGCAAAGTTACCTATTTCAAAGGCTAAACAAAAGTACCACTAAGGAGTAGACGGATTGGATCTTTTGAAGCTGAATGGCACTTTTAAATGTTGTAAAACCTAAAAGCAAAAAAGTTATATAGGTCTATTTTTTGGGACCTATCTGAGTGCAAAGAGGTGGTATGATATTTTCCCAACCGATTAGACCCTATTTTGTAAAATAAAATTTGGAAATATGCCTTTGATTTGGAAGCAAAAATTAAAGTTTCAAAAGCACCACAATTGAGCAAAAGTTCCATTGACACTTTTGATACAGACTAATGATTTTGGATTGTGTAAAATCAGAGAGTAAAAATTGCTATTTGCTATAGGTTATGGAAAATTTGACTTGTGATAGAGGATATATAAGTTTTTAGAGGAAAATTTGAGCTAATTGGGTTTGACTGGTTCAAAATAAGAGAAAGGGGTTAAAACCCCAATTCCTAGGGCTTGCTACTTGGGGATTTACCAAATTTTAGTAAATGGTTTGCAAATCCTCCAAAAATTGCAAGCTAATTTGAATATGGCCAAGAGGAGTAATAAATGATAATTGGGGATTTACCAAATTTTAGTAAATGGTTTGCAAATCCTCCAAAAATTGCAAGGTAATTTGAATATGGCCAAGAGGAGTAATAAATGATAATTGGTTGCTTATAGTCTCTTAATGGAAGATATATTAATGCCAAAATGATAGGAAAATACCTTAATAATGTTTACAAAAGAAGATAAGAGGAAACATCCAACCTATGATATGATAAGTTAAATTCTTAGTGAATTATTATAAAGGGAACATAGTAGTATACTATTATTAAGACTTAAGGAATCATACAACATAGATTTGAAGGTGTTTTTAAGCCTACAAGAGAAGTTAAAAATAAACAAAATAAGATAAGTGATATGACACAAAAATTCTAGTATTTTTAGGCCTAAAATGATGTTAGAATATAATCAAAATAACATAGAGGGCATATAAGTGAAATATTATGCAATATTACAACAAATTGAATGAAAATAACATGAACATATGAGGCTAAATAGTCAAAATAGACATATAAACCTACAAACAGAGTGAGTATGAGGATATAATTGATAAATAATGTAAATAATCTTGTAAATGAGATAAGATTAAATGATATACCTACAAATAACAAATATTAATTACTAGAATGCTAAAATGGAAGAGATAATGAAGATCTAATATGCCAAATGGAGTGAAATAAGCATGTAAATGATTAGAAATTCAAAACAAGATGCAAATTATGAAATAAAAACATAAAATATTTGTTAGAGGCCTAAAAAATAGATGTTAGATACAAAATAAAAAAGAGAGACAATGACTAGTGGCTAAAACAATGAAAACCCCAAGTTAGAAAGGCTAAATTAAGGGGGAAATGCATAAAACAAGAGCAAGAAAATGAAAAGAAACAAAATATAGGGTGCATACCACCTAGAAAGATCTCCTTCTTACTCCAAGATGGTATCCTTGTCCCATTGCCCATTTTCCTTGCTTTACTTGGCCAAATACTTGATGAAGAATGCTCCAAATGACAGAAGATGAGAGAATGAAAATGATAAGCTAGAGAGAATTTTGAGCAGAGTAATGTTATAGATAATAGTGTTACGAAATGCTCACCCCAAAGGGCTACATTTATAGATTTTTTGAGGAAAATTTAATAAGGGAATATGAGGTCCAATATGTTGTTAGGGCATAACACAAATTTGAATTTTGCATGTCTAATTTGATATTGGAGCATGAATGATCAAATAAGGTAGTGGGGTGAAGGAATTCACGTGCTTCTAGATCATGCCATAGATATTCCACTCATGTTGATAAATGTGCCACTAGCACTTTTGCACCTGATTGGCTATTTTGAGCAATGATTAGTTTGACTAGTCAATTGACTAAGAATGATTATTTTTCAAAAGTGCCATTGGTGCTTTTGGTACCTAGTGGAATTTTTAAAAGGGGCTTGATTTGATGTCTAGATTGCTTGGGTTGAGATGCTTGATTTTTGGTATGATGTCTAGTGTCTTTGCTTAGATTTAAGGTCATTAGGTGTGTCAAAATTGGATGTCTACATTTTTCCCCATTTGATATGATTTTTATGAAATAATCACATCAAAAATAAGTTATAAGATTCTAATTTTGACACTATAATGTTTGTTAATGTTACAAAATGCTATGATGAAGAAATTATTACAATTGGAGTTGCTTTGAAAATTTAATGATTGATCAATGTCATTGTTGCATGTATACCTCAAAATTGATGTCCCATGAGTACCTTGTAATTGATACCCCTTGAGTACCTTGTAATTGATACCCCTTGAGTACCTTGTAATTGATACCCCATGGGTGTCCACTCGAGAATAATTTATATTTGCAATTTGGAGATAAATATAAATATAGTGGGGCACTGGATTAGATGTTGAAGGATTTAAAAATTTATTTGAAGGGAAAGTAAGTTAGGGTGGGTTGGGTGGGTAAAAGAGAGGAAAGGAGGTGAAAATAAATTCATTTTCACCACACAAAGTTGCTAGCTTGGATAGCTTGTGTGTGACTAATCCATAATTTTATGGTGAATATCAAGAGACTTGTGGATCATGTAAACTTGGTTCAAGGGTCAACACCAATATTGAAGGATATTTTACAAGTATGTCCTAAAACCAAGATTTTAAATTTTGATGGAGGGTTATTTTTTTGGGTTTTTTTTGCATATGTGGAACTTTTTCCATCAGTGACACTTTTGACAAAGTGAGAGAGAGAGGTTGGAATATGCTGATTAGAGTTTTAGTTATATTTTTATATGGGTTAGGGGTGTTGGTGAGATAACAACAACATACAAAGGTGATGGACAACATATTGAATTTGGTTGATGATCATGAAGTTGGGATATTGGTTGTGACTAGCTTCGAAAATGTGGTGTTTATGACAAAGCTAGATTTTTATTGACCACTCCTGACAACACTACCTATGTTAGCATACTATTATATTTTGTTAGTTGTTAATTTAACTTAGCAACTAGTTATCTTAGTTGCAGCGGCATCCTGTTGAGATGCGCCCATTCCGGGCTAATCCAGGAAGTCTGTTTGAACTTCTGTATTATTTAATCTCTCCCTGCTGAATAATAATATTGGTTCGGATTTTTACATGGCATCAGAGCCAGTGGCGTGAAGAGGAAAGCTGGAAGCGGAAGCAGAGAAGCGCAGGGGATTGGCAAGCGGAGAATTTTTTTTGAATTGCCAGGCTGAGAATTTTTTTTCTCTGGAATTGGCAGGCGGAGAATTTTTTTTCTCTGGGATAACCAGGCAGAGAATTCTTTTGAGATCGCCAGGCGAAGATTTAAAAAAAAAAAATTTGCGGGCTGGAACGCAGCGCACAGACAAAAAAAAAAAAAAAAAAAAAATTTGTCGCGCGCAGACGCGCGACAGTCGTCGCGCATCCACGCGCGACTGAGGGAGGGGAGGCCCCCCCCTGTTGCGGCTGGAATGCGCACAGGCGCATCCTGGAACGCGTGCAGGCCGCGCGTCCGCTGGAATGCGCACAGGCGCGTCCTGGAACGCGCGTCCGCGCGTCCCCGCCCCACCCCCACGGCTGGTGCGCGCATTTGCATCGCCCCCCACCCCCCTCGCTGGCGTGTGCATTCGCGTCGCCCCCTCACCCCCTCGTTGGAGGCTGCATAGGTCCAGCCAGCGGACGTCGCGCAACGGGCTACACAGGCACGTCCAGCCAGCGGACGCGGAAGTGCGTCCAGCCAGCCCGCTGGAACTGCTGCGGAGCTGCATTTTTTTAATTAAAAAATAAAATAAAATAAATAAATAAATAAATATATATATATATATATATATATATAATATTTTTACGGACGTGGCTGAGGACTGGGGACCAGCAGCAGAGGCTGCGCTCGGGTAGCAGACTGAGGACCCTCCTCAAATACGAGGGGGCCCTTTCTCCTCCCAGATCAGCCCACGGGCTCACTGGCAAGTGAGCTGCGTGGTGGGTTCCGGGAACCCAGCAGTCGGGGGTTCAAATCCCGCCGACTCCCCCCTTTCAAAGGTAAAAAAAAAATTTCAAAGGTTTTTTAATTATTATTTTTCTAGTTAAAATTTTTAATTTTAATTTATTTTTTTATAGTTTTAAAACTTTATAAATTAAAATTTATTTTTAATTTATTTTTTCATAAGTTTTAAAAACTATATAAATTAAAATTATTTATTTTAACTTTAAATACATAATAATTATTAAAATGCTTTGTTAAAGAGAATTTTTTTTTAGGGGGGATATTTTTTTCAAAAAAATCAAAGGGGGAATGTGAGTAATTTTCTGAAAAAGCAATTTGGCGAATTGTAAAGGTGCATTTTCGGCTGTGTCCGACACCTGGAGGGTTAATTCTTGTGGGCACTTTTTATGTTGTATGTTGCATATTTTCTTTTTTGCACTACTTCATTAAAAGTTAAAAAAAAATCAAATACACTCCCTAAGTCCCCGGAATAATTAAAACCCATCCGTGCAATTTATTGCACTGCAGCGTTCGGTATTTGTGATACCTCTGGCCAGAACTTACAGGTAAAGCTATCGTGATTGTGCTACTGTATCCGCCGCCTAATATAGCTGCTACAACGACGTCTGAGCTTGTTCTCTATAAATCGTCAGGGAGAGATAAGTTTGCCATTTTTTGCATTTTTTTACTCCATCCACTACCCTTAATCGCTCTTGTGTTTAGGCGTAAATCCTGACGAAGTATTCTTCATAGTGTTTAGGGGAAGTTACGCTCCACGCATGAGAAGAATCTTCTATGGTAGGTGCCATCAACAAGGCGATTCCCTTTCAGTATCGCTTATGTTCCACGTATCGTATGATCTCTAAAACTCACCTATAGTCTCCCTCACGTAAGGGCGGGTGATTTTTGTTGATCTTTCTAAATACCTATAGTTTCCCTCACGTAAGGGCGGGTATTTTGTACGGTATAACGGCCTAGCAAAAGGTATATCGAAAGGGGGACCAATTGGTGTTATAAGGAACCTTCACTATGGCCGTTGTTGCAAAGTTGATGACTGATCCGCATCAGTTATTGAAAGGTCCAAATTATACACCATGGAAACATAAGATGAAGGCAATTCTCCAAATGGAAGATTTATGGGATATTGTTACTGGAGTAACATCTAGGCCTTCATCAGCATCAGGATCCACAACTCCTTCTGCTGATCAGATAGCTTTTGACAAGAAAGACAGTCGAGCAAAGGTGCTCATTTTGTTTGTTGTTTCAGATGAAGTGCAACCTCATATAGCTGACAAAGCAAGTGGTAAAGAGGCATGGGATGCCCTTAAAACCATCTATGAGGGAAAGAATGATTCCACCATTCTTCATCTTCAACAACAACTTCATAACCTGAGTTTGAGACAGGGTGAAACAGTTGAACTCTTTCTATGCAGAGTGTCTGAATTGAAAGAGAGATTGAATTCTTTGGGAGATTCTGTGGACGAAAAGCTTCTCGTTTCAATTGTGATGAGAGCTTTACCTTCTTCATTTGATATGTTGATCACCTCCATCCAGGTGTCTCAACGACAAATTACCTACATCGAGTTGGTCAATCTGCTTCAACAACAGGAGGCACGCCAACTTCACAAGGATGATTCTTCCAATACAGCCCTATACACCAACAAAGCGTGGTTCTAGGAAGAAAGGTAATGGGCAAAAAGGAGGCAACTTTCGTAAAGGAGGAAATTCTCAACAGGACATGAAAGGAAAAGGAAAACAACCTCAACAGAAGAAGAGGTGGTGCAAGATCTGTGAGAAAGACAACCATGACACCAACAAGTGTTGGCATAAGAACAAGCAGAAAGGCCAAAACAAACCACAAAATAAAAACAAGCAACCCCATGTGAATGTTGTTGTTGAAGAATCTGACTCAGATTCTGAATGGGCACACAAGGTGCTCATGACTACCATAGATTCCACACAGAGGGATCCTGTTTGGTATGTCGATTCTGGAGCTAGCAAACATATGACTGGTGACAGATCGTGGTTTGAATCATTCGTGGCCAAAGAGGGCAAACCTGTCACCATTGCTGATGATAAAACCTACAGGGTTTAGGGAGAGGGTACAGTTTCAATCACTCTTCCTGATGGCAAGTGTCAGATTGACAAAGTCCTCTATGTTCCGGGATTGGCTAACAATTTGTTGTCAGTCACACAAATCTTGGATAGAAATATGGTTGTCAACTTTCGTGTTGAGAATGGAAAGAAGTGTTGTACTATTACCAAGAAGGGTAAGCAGATTGCAACAGCTTCATATAAGCACGACTTATTTGCCCTAGATGCTATCTCTACTCCACATGTTGCCATGACTGTCTCTACCAAGGAGGCAACTTCCCTATGGCACAAGAGATATGGGCATCTTAGTTCTGGCTACTTACTTGAGCTCAGTAAGTATGAGATGGTAAAGGGTCTTCCTTCCCTTTCTGCCACATTGCCAGTGTGCTCTGACTGCTTGGCAGGAAAGCAGCATAGAGTACCATTTGAGAAGAGCTCAACAAGAGCACAAAAACCTCTGGAGTTAATTCACACCGATCTGTGCGGTCCTTTCACACCCAACAATTGTGGAGGGAAGAGGTACTTTCAGTTATTCGTAGATGACTACTCACGAAAGATGTGGGTTTTCTTTCTCCAACTAAAATCCGAAGCTTTCGCATTCTTCCAGCAGTTCAAGAAATCCGTTGAGAAGGAGTCAGGAGCTTCTATTAAAACCCTCCGCTCAGATCGAGGGGTGGAGTTTACCTCTAATGAATTTTTTGCATTCTTAGATAAGCATGGAATCAAGAGACAGTTAACAATCGCCTATACTCCTCAGCAAAATGGAGTTGCTGAGAGAAGGAACCGTTCTATCATGGAAATGGTTCGTTGTATGCTCACAGGAGCTACTCTTGGGCAACAATATTGGGCAGAAGCTGTCACCACTGTAGTATATCTATTGAATAGGGCACCCACAAAGGCCCTAAAAGGAATGACTCCACAAGAAGCATGGAGTGGTCGAAAACCCTCCATATCTCATCTACGTATTTTCGGATGTCACGCTTTCATGCACATACCGAAAGAGAAAAGGAAGAAGCTAGATGAGAAAACACTGAGATGTATTTTTCTTGGTTATGATGAGCACTCTAAAGGATATCGTTTGATAGATCCTTTGACCAAGAAAATTCATGTCAGCAGAGATGTTGTCTTTGATGAAGCTTTCACATCACAGAGCACATCTAAAGTACACCTAGATCTTGTGGAATCTAAGGAAGAGAAGATTCCTTTGTCAACACAGACAGGAGGTCCTTCTACATCTTCTTCAACACCACCGAAGAAGAATCCAAAATGGTGTACAAATACAATCAGAGACGCAAATTTATCCACTCCTCCCAATTTGAACTTGGATAGACCTCGTACACGCAGTATGGCTCAAAAGGAAAAAGAAGCCAAAGAAACTGGTGAGGTTGATGATCTTTGTCAATCTTTTGAGGAACTTTCTGTAACTCCACGTACATAAGTAGAGGATATGGATATTGATGATGATAGGGCATTCATGTCTACCATAGATGATCTTGAACCTGCATCAGTGCAAGATGCTCTTAGTGAGCCTCAGTGGAAGGCCGCTATGGATACAGAGTATGAGTCTTTGATGAAAAATAAAACTTGGAAGCTTGTTGATCTGCCGCATGGAAAGAAACCCATTGGCTGCAAATGGGTATATAAAGTCAAGTACAAGGCAGATGGAACAATTGATAAGCATAAGGCCCGTCTTGTTGCAAAGGGCTATGCTCAAAAGGAAGGCATTGACTACGAGGAAACTTTTGCACCTACTTCTCGGATGACCACAATTCGAGTTATGTGTGCTATGGCAGCACAATATGGGTGGAAAGTTCACCAGATGGATGTCAAAAGTGCCTTTCTAAATGGTGATCTCCAAGAAGAAGTCTACATGACTCAACCAGAAGGATTTGAAGCAGAAGGCCAAGAGCAGAAGGTTTGCAAATTGGTCAAATCCTTATATGGTCTGAAACAAGCTCCTCGAGCTTGGTATATAAAAATGGACAATCACCTTATGCAACATGGATTTAAGAGATGTCCGTCAGATGCAAACCTCTATTTCAAGAAACAGGGTTCTGAGATAGTGTTGCTTGTACTCTATGTTGATGATCTGCTCATTACAGGGAGTTCAAAAACTATGATCTCTACTATCAAAAGAAACTTGTGTAAATATTTTGAGATGACAGATCTCGGACTTCTCCATTATTGTCTTGGTCTGGAATTCAGCCAGAAGGAGCACTCCATCAAAGTGTCTCAAAAAAAATATGCCAAGACATTGCTGGAAAAATATCGCATGACTGATTGCAAGCCAATGGCAACTCCGATGGAGAATGGACTTCAGTTATCGTGATATGATGATTCACCTCTAGTAGATGGTACTCTCTATCGACAGTTGATTGGGAGTCTCATATATCTGACCAATACTAGGCTAGATCTCGTATTTGTTGTCAACTATCTTTCGAGGTTCATGCAGGAGCCTAAGACCACTCATTGGAAAGAAGCAAAACGTGTTCTTCACTATGTCCGTGGTACTATGGAATATGGCCTAGAATACAAGAGGAACAACAAATTCTTCTTGCAAGGATACACGGACTCCGACTATGCCGGATCATTTGATGATCGTAAGTCAACTTCTGGATACATTTTTCATCTGGGATCCGGTCCTGTCTCTTGGCACAACAAGAAGCAACAGGTGGTTGCTATTTCATCAACAGAGGCAAAGTATCATGCCGCACGTGAAGCTATGTGCGAAGTGATATGGTTGCATCGCATTCTGACAAGTATGGGCCATCCATCAAAATCTCCAATACACTTGTTTTGCGACAATCAAGGTGTTCTGAACCTCGTCAAGAATCCAGTACATCATGAAAGAACAAAGCACATTGACACACAATGTCATTTCATTCGAGATGAAGTTCCAAAGCACCGAATTCAGCTTCAACACATTCCCACCGATGCTCAAGTTGCAGACATTTTCACTAAGGCACTTGCACGTGTCAAATTTGAATTGTTTCATAGCTCTCTTTGTATTGCAAAGTGATGTAATCAGGGGGATGTTAGTATAGCTATTAGTTATTACATTACCCAAATAATGTAATAAATGGGGATGTTAGCGTACTATTATATTTTGTTAGTTGTTAATTTAACTTAGCAACTAGTTATCTTAGTTGCAGCGGCATCCTGTTGAGATGCGCCCATTTCGGGCTAATCCAGGAAGTCTGTTTGAACTTCTGTATTATTTAATCTCTCCCTGCTGAATAATAATATTGGTTCGGATTTTTACAACCTATAGATGATATTATGAGATAAATACCTTTTAGATACCTATTGGAGAGATGATTGTGACTCTTAAGGATGTGTAGAATATTATTTGAGTTTTTGTGTTAGGAGTACCAATCCTCCTTGGGAGTGATGGCAGGGTTGGTATGAAGGCATTGATAGGAAGGAGATATCCAAATGTGAAATTAGGTTTATGCATTAATAATGTATATCAAGGGAAAAATATAGATTGGATTACAATATTATTGTTTTTGATCATATCTAGGATTATCATGGTAGATATGAGTCATTGGATGCTTCCTGAGGGATGGGGAAAGGTGATTTCCAATATGCAATATTGTAGGAATATTTATGCATAGGCCCCAATTATCTTGGTTTGGTTATATAGGAAATTATATCAAGTATCTTACTAAAGAGGTAAGATTTTTGTAGGTTGTACTATCTTACAAGTGTGGGCCTAGGACACATTGCAATGAGACACCCAAAAATAGACGAGTCAAGGAGACTAAATGCAGAGAGGCATGCTTCATACAAGTGGGCAAGGAGCATTAGGTATATTAAATGTTCCTTGATACAAATATGAGTTATTGGATGCTTCCTTAGGGATGGGGAAAGGTGATTTCCAATATGTGAGATTGTAGGAATATTTATGCATGGGCCCCAATTATATTGGTTAGGTTATATAAGAAATTATATCAAGTAGCTTACCAAAGTGGTAAGAGTTTGTGAAGAACACAAGCTTATATTGAGATGGGGGTGAATAGTATAGGACCTCTTTTTACTTTTCTTTACCAATAAATATTATGCAATGTATAGATAGCAATATCAATAGTAGTAATCAAATCAATGCACAAATAACCACACACAATAGAGACACCAATTTAATGTGGTTCACCCAATGTGGGCTACTCCATGGAGAAAATATTTCACTAAAATTTTCTCAATCAATATCTTGGGAATCATTTCCTTATTAAAATGTTTATGGACCTCTATCCAAAGGAGACACCAATACCCTAATCAAGTTCATGGATCTCTATCCATAGGAGAACTCCTTTCTCCTCTACTCTGGCTGATGATCTTCTAGAAGAACTATTGCTCCCACTACTTTGGCTAATAAATCTCTATCCACTGAAGACACCTATCCTCACTACCCTGGCTAATGGATCTCTATCCACTGGCGATTGTCATCCTCTATAACCTGTCACCTCCAAATATCTATCTCAATTCTACACTAAATATAGTCCTTCGATCTAGTACAAATCTATCCTCAATATTTATCTCTAATCTGGCACAAAGCTGTCCTCAAATCTATACCAAATTCTATCCTTAAATCTATCCTCAATATCTATCCTCAAATCTCTGTCCTCAAATCTGTTCTCAAATATTTATCCTTAAATTTGTATTGTAAGCTTCCACAAAAGCTCACACAAATCTGTCCACAAGTCTTCTCTAAGACTTACCTTAAATCTACTCAACAAGTCCTCATTAGAACTTGTCCAATCTCATAGAAACATAAAGATAATTGTTAGAGACTCAATATGCTTCACAATCATCATAATGCTAAATCACTTTCAATCACTCTTTTAGAAACATATAGAGAATTTTTAGATACTCAATATTCCTCACACTCACAAACTCTTAATCACTTTCTCAACTCAATTCAAAATATAGAACAATTTGTTTCATAGAACTTGAACAATCACTTCAACACATCCACTTGACTAGGCTCAATAAACTCTACTCAACCAATCACTCAATAAAATAATCCTTGCTCACAAACCCTAGTCCAAGCATATGAACACTCACTCAAATGTTTCCAACAATGCTTATCAATAAATCTCACATAACAATGATACTCATGATATTTGCAAACCCTAGTTCAAGTTCATTTAACTTAATCACTTCAACAACAATGCTTATAAAACAAGATTTTATCAACTCTCAATTCCAAAAAACCTTGAAGCATTAATTCAAAACACACTCAACAATGCTTATCAAACAATCTTTTCACTCCAAATTTGCATTCACAACATTCAATAATAACTCACTAGGAATATGTGCCGATACCTTTTGTTTGATGTAGAAGTGCCCTTGGAAAAACTATCTAAATCACAATTTCCTTCTTTTCAATTTCAATTGTTAGATGACAAAATCTCACTCTTAACACTTCCTCAAATATTCCTTAAACACAAAAATAGACAAAGCTCAAATACACTTTATTGCTCCTTCTTGTAATTAACATCCATAAAATCATACATGAAAAATAATCACTTTGATACACCTTATAAACTCCAACTTAAAATAATATCCAACACCACAAGGCCTCAACCAATATGCCTGAAACTCCTTTATTTTATTTTCAAATACTAAATCAAATAACACCTAAAATTTATTTTGCAACAACCTTATAACTCCCCTAAAACCTTACATACCAAAAATATGCAAAAATTAATTTTAATACCTCAACTAACTCCAAAATTTTTGGTGCTCAAACTTTAATGCATACCTTTGTTATCACCCAAAAAGGGTTTCAGCATAATTCAAACTACCATCTCCCCAAGAACAAAGAGCCTTAGCACTTTGGAGCCCACCACATGGGCTAGAAGCACCCATGTGAAGGAAGGATAACTTCCTTCCCTTTCAACCTTACTCTACCACATTTTCAACAAAAAATAAAATGATCTTCCGCACGGGTTCGAACCTGCACCTGTCGCTGCCCTCATGTATTGCTACCACCACGGTTGCCAATTGTGCTACCAGTGGTTGGTGACCAAGACTCCCTCTTTGGTGGGAAAAATAATCTCGCCTCTAAGCACCTTTTAAAAAAAAATAAAAACTCTTCGTTGCACATCACAATTCACATACACTTGTATAGCATAAGATTTAATTCAAAAGCATTAGGGGTCTTAGCTAAGGTGGGTAATTCCCCTTTTATACACACATGGTAAATTTGCTTCCCATGTCAAAGCTAGAAATTTGAATTCAAAATTCAAATTAAATTTAATAACCCACCTTAGGGTTAGTTAAAAATTAATATAAATTAATTTATAACTAATATTAAAATTAATTAATAATTAATTTAAATAACTTAAGTAAATTAAATTATAAATTAATTTATAATAAAAATTATATTAATTAATTTATAATTAATTTAAAACTTCCCTTTATAATATTATAAAAAATATTATAATATTATTCACTTGGGCTTCTTCTTTTGCACTTTGGACCACTTATGACTTCCTGGAACCGGGTCTTGATCAATTGAAATTGGAGAACCTGAAACTGATGCTGCCCATTGAAACTACCACTAACTGGTGCTGAAAGCTTGACATCAATGACCACTCACTCTTGAAATCAATGACAACTTATCTACTCAAAATTTCCAACAATCTCTCCCTTTGTCATTTATGGCAACCCAAACTCCTTTTACCAAAACTTGACCTTTTTCCTATTCTGCTCCCCTTGACTCAATGCTCTCTCCTTAAACCAAATATCTCCCATTTATTCAAATATCTCCCCCTTTGACATCAATGGCAAAGGGACACCTTTGGGTCTTGCGGCTAAGAAGGAGTTTCTTAGCTTAGCCCCTCCCCCACCTCCTCTTGAGGTGGTTAATTCCGAGGTGGGAGTATTTCTACTCCCAAAAAACATTGTTATTTACCTTTGTCCTATTTCCTTCTTATCTGATCCTTCTGATTCATTTGACTATTCCTATTCATGTCCATGTTCTTGTTCCTATACATATTTTGGTCCTTGTTCCTGTCCATGTCCATATTCTTGTTCCTATCCATGTCCATATTCTTGTTCCTGTTCCTTTCCATATTCTTGTTTCTATTGATATCCATGTCCATATTCTTGTTCCTATTCCTATTCCTGTTCATGCTTGATTCTGGAATGTTTGTTCTACACCAATTTGTTGTATGTCCATAATTATTGCACTTATAACACAATGTTATTAATCCTTAAAGGTATAAATATCTTGGGATTTCTCCTGGTGAAGCCATATCTATTCCTCTCATGTACCTTGCAATTCATTGCCTTGTGACCAAACTGATTACATGAGTAGCAATACCCATGAAAAATTTATATGTTCCTGAAGTTTCGATACTCCTGAATTTCATGTGTCCAACATTGTGAAGCCATGTTCCCAAATATGTGACATGAGAAACATAATCCATTGAAATTTCCTTGCCTTGACCTCATTGGTATCTTAGTTTCTTTTTCTCTATGCAGGTTCCTATCCCATATATTTCTTATTTATGCATTGTTACTTTCCTTTTTGAACTTTCTATTATCCAACTCATCCTCAAAAGTCTAACTTTCTCTTACACTATATTCTTCTAAAGTTTCTTCTTATTTAGAACTTGAGGTTGACTCTTCTTGTTTCTTTTGATCCTGTTCAAAATCAAGACCTTTTTTGTTTGTTGACCTTCTTTGTACCTTGATCATCTTATCTACAATATTTGAGCTCTTCCCAAACTTGTGTAGCTTGTCCTTGGACTTTTTTAATTATTCCCTTAGTAGAGCTTCTTCTTGTTCTAACCTTTCTAAGACATTTGCTTCTAGCTTATCCTTGAACTTCATTGTCTTAGCCATTGACTTATTTAGATCATCTATAAGTTTTCCTCTCTCTTCATCACATTCTTGAAACTGAATCTCAAGTTGGAAGTTTTGCTTTCTTACCTTCTTTAAAGTTATAAGAGCATAAATAAGCTCTCCCTCAAGATAAACTCCTCATTTCTTTTTTTCATCCTCTATTTGTTTTCCTTTGTTAATATATTCATTTTATTTTGACTTGTCTTCTATAGGATCACCTTATTCTTCTAGTGCCATTAGAATATTCTCTTCTAGTCCTTCAAGTGCATCCTCATATTCATCATCACTAAAATTGAAACCATTCCTTGTACAACTATCTTCAAGATGTCCAAAATTACCACATCTAAAACACTTGAGAATTATCAGTGACCTTTTCTTAACCTCTTCTTTTTCTTCAATCAGAAATAGGACTTCATATTTATAATTACTTGAAGAACTAGCATCACTATCACTTGAGTACTTACTTGCCTTGTCTACATAGTAGCTCCTATTTTTTCTTTGAAAGAACTTATTTTCTTGTTTACCTTGTTAATCCTTGCCTTTCTTTTGGTGCTTGTATCTTTATCATTCTCTGTTCTTATGATATTGTTTTTCTTCATCATTGTTATTTCTAGCTTCTTGATAATCAGTTGCATAGTGATCATACTTTCCACAATTGAAATATCTAACAGATTTTGTATCCTTAAATCTTCTTGAATTCTTATTCCATCTTCCATAATTTGCTTCTTCATCACTGGATGATTCATTACTTGAATATGACTTCTTACCCTTTGTATTTTTGGTAGTTTTGAATGTTGCTTCCTTTTAGATATTAGGTTCCTCTTTTGTTCTTAACTCAAAAGTTGTAAGAATACCAAGTAACATATCTCTTATCAAAGAATCACCATCCTTTGCTTCTTCTATAGCTGAAATATTTTCATTAAACCTTGTTGGGATAGACCTTAAGATCTTATCATAAACATCTTATTCTTAAACATTAATACCAAGTCCTTACATGTCATTAACAACCTCATCTACTCTAAGTAGATAAGTACTAATGTTTTCTTCATCCTTCATTCTTAATTCTTCAAATTGTCCTTTGAGATTTCATATCTTTGCCTTTTTGACACTTTTATCTCCTTCATATATGCTCTGAAACTTATCCCAAATTCCTTTTGCATATTTACAATGCATAAAATTTATGGATTTTTGTCTTTGAAAACCTCTCAAAATTGCATTCATTGATTTTTAATTGTAATGTTGTAGAAGCTTACCTTCCTTATTTTTATGTGGATCAGCTGGTGGTATGTATCCATTTTCAACTGCTTTCCAAATTTCATTTCTAAGTGCCATCAGGTGAATCTTCATTCTCATACTCCAATATATATAATAAATTACAAAAAATATTGGTGTTGAATTATCCTAGGACACATTCTTAGAATCCATTGTGTTATTGAAAGCTTTTCCTTCAAGCTGTTAAACTCTTCCGAATGAACTCACTCTGATACCAATTGAAGAACACAAGATTATACTGAAAGGGGGGGTGAACAATATAAGATCAATTTTTACTTTTATTTTACAATCAATATTATGTCATGTATAGATATCAATATCAATAGCAATAATCAAAGCAATGCACAAATCACCACACACAATAGAGACACCAATTTAACGTGGTTCACCCAATATGGGCTACTCCACGGAGAAAATATTTCACTAAATTTTTTTCAATCAATATCTTGGGAATCCTTTCCCTATTACAATGTTTATGGACCTCTGTCCAAAGGAGACACCAATCCCCTAATCAAGTTCATGGATCTCTATCAACAGGAGAACTCCTTTCTCCTCTGCTTTGGCTAATGATCTTCTAGAAGAACTATTGCCCCCACTACTCTTGCTAATGGATTTCTATCCACTAAAGACACCTATCATCACTACCCTAGCTAATGGATCTCTATCCACTAGATATTATCATCCTTTATACTTTATCACCTCCAAATATCTATCTTAATTCTACACTAAACATAGTCCTTCGGTCTAGTACAAATCTATCTTCAGTCTATATCTCTGATCTGGCACAAACCTGTCCTCAAATATGTACCAAATTCTATCCTCAAATCTGTCCTCTATCTCTATCCTCAAATATGTTCTCAAATATTTATCCTCAAATATGTATTGTAAGCTTCCAAAAAAGTTCACACAAATCTATCCACAAGTCTTCTCTAAGACTTACCTCAAATGTACTCAACAAGTCCTCACTAGAACTTGTCCAATATCATAGAAACATAAAGATAATTGTTAGAGACTCAATATGCTTCACATTCATCACAATGCTCAATCACTTTCAATCACTCTTTTAGAAACATATAGAAAATTTTTAGAGACTCAATATGCTTCACACTCAAAAACTCTCAATCACTTTCTCAACTCAATTCAGAATATGGAACAATTTATTTCATAGAACTTGAACAATCACTTCAACACATCCACTTGACTAGGATCAACCAACTCTACTCAACCAATCACTCAATGAAATAATCCTTGCTCACAAACCCTAGTCCAAGAATATGACCACTCACTCAAATATTTTTAACAATGCTTATCAATCAATATCACATAACAATGATACTCATGATATTTGCAAACCCTAGTTCAAGTTCATTTAACTTAATCACTTCAACAATAATGCTTATAAAATAAGGTTTTATCAACAACTCTCAATTCCAAAAAACCTTGAAGCATTAATTCAAAACACACTCAACAATGCCTACCAAACAACCCTTTTCACTCCAACTTTGCATTCACAACATTCAACAATCACTCACTAGGAATATGTGCCCATACCTTTTGTTTGATGTAGAAGTGTCCTTGGAAAACCTATCTAAATCACAATTTTCTTCTTTCCAATTTCAATGGTTATATGACAAAATCTCACTCTTAACACTTCCTCAAATATTCTTTAAACACAAAAATAAATAAAGCTCACATACACCTTATTGCTCCTTCTTGTAATTAACATCCATCAAATCATACATGAAAAATAATCACTTATAAACACCAACTTATCAAGAAAATCCAACTTAAAATAATATCCAAGACCACAAGACCTCAACCAATCTTCCTGAAAATCCTTAATTTCCTTTTCAAACACTAAATCAAATAACACCTAAAATTTATTTTGTAACAACCTTATAACTCCTCTAAAACCTTACATACCAAAAATATGCAAAAATTAATTTTAATACCTCAACTAACTCCTCCAAAAATTTTGGTGCTCAAACTTTAATGCATACCTTTGTTATCACCCAAAAAGGGTTTCAACATGACTTGAACCACCGTCTGCACAAGTGCCAAGCACCTTAGCACTTTGGATCCCACCACATGGGCTAGAAGCACCCACATGAAGGAAGGAGAACTTCTTTCCCTTTCAACCTTACCCCGCTACGTTTTCAATAAAACACAAAACAATCCTACGTGGGGATTTAAACCTACGTTTGTTGCTACTCTCACATATTTCTACCATCGTGGTTGCCAACTGTGCTACCAGCGGTTGGTGACCAAGGCTCCCTCATTGGTGGGAAAAATAATCTCACCTCCTCTAAGCACCTTTTAAAAAAAATAAAAACTCTTCGTTGCACACCACGATTCACATACACTCGCATAGCATAGGATTTAATTCGAAAGCATTAGGGGTATTGGCTAAGGTGAGTAATCCCCCTTTTATACACATGGCAAATTTGCTTTCCACGTCGATGCTAGAAATTCGAATTCAAAATTTGAATTAAATTTAATAACCCACCTTAGGGTTAGTTAAAAATTAATATAAATTAATTTTTAACTAATATTAAAATTAATTAATAATTAATTTAAATAACTTAAGTAAATTAAATTATAAATTAATTTATAATAAAAATTATATTAATTAATTTATAATAAAAATTATATTAATTAATTTAAAACTTCCCTTTATAATATTATAAAAAATATTATAATATTATTCTCTTGGGCTTCTTCTTTTGCACTTTGGACCACTTATGACTTCCTGGAACTGGGTCTTGATCAACTAAAACTGGAGAACCTGAAATTGATGATGTCCACTAAAACTGCCACTGATTGGTGCTGAAATCTTGACATCAATGACCACTCACTCTTGACATCAATGACAACTTATCTACTCAAAATATCCAATAGTTTGATAGGTTGCACTCTCTTACAAGAGTGAGCCTAGGAGCATATTACAATAAGAAACCCAACAATAGACGAGTCAAGGAGACTAAATGCAGAGAGATATGTGTAGACATAGAAAATTAACCCACTAAGGTGAATAATTTTCCTTAGATTTCTTGTTTTCTCCTTAAAAACATAGGATTATATTTGAGTCAATTTTGATCCTACTAAATCTTCTCCATTTATTCTAAATCATATACCATTATATCGGGCTCAAAAAGAGCTTTTCAACGGTATATGATATGACCTGTTTTGACTTTGTTTGACCCTTTTAAATGCATTAAAATTGCATGGGGGTCCAATAGGTGTGACGTCGCATCCCACTTTTATGGGGCATGTTTTTGTTGTTTCTAATTTAATTTATTTATTTTATTATTTTTGGCCTCCTTGGACCACTTGTTAAACCCACACTAGGGTTTATTGGCGTCGGTTGTGCGTTTATTTGACCTACCTATTTTCCTATAAAAGGAATATCAAAATCAATTTTTAATAACATAACATGAACACGGCTACAAATACGAACTCATGAATGACACACTCTTGCTTACGATCTGATTGTTCTCTGCTGCTTTCTCGCTACTTCTTTTTCATTGTGTGTTTCACTACTAACCCTCGAAGTACAACTTCTAGAGTTGATCTACATTGCGTGATTTATTTTCGGCTTGGTGGATCCATTGGTGTGAGCTTGGTGAAAATACGAAGTACCTTTTGTGGAGGCTCTCATATTCTTCTCGATGTTCCCTCAACATCTGTCAAGCATTGTATTGTTTTTCTTATATTTTTTATTTTTCGTCTTTGCATCATCATTAAAAGCATTTAGTAATTAGGATCTCTTTGTTATTTCTATGCATTGCATCTATAGATTACTATAAAACATAACTCATCATATTCTCTACATGTTATTTCGCATCCTGGGCTTTACTTGGGGGCAATTTTTATGATCTGTCAATTCCATTACTTCCATTTACGTATTTTTAACATAGCAACATATTCTATTTCTATTTTTTACTATTTTTGTACATCCATTTTATGTTTAAACTCCAAAGGTCAATTTACGATTTTATTTGCAAAGGTCATCTAATTGGACCTAGGGGGCTTGACTATTGCACCTCCAAGGACTCTCTTACAACGGCCTAAGCAGGCCCCCTAACACTAATAAAAAAAAAATTCTAGTCCATTATTTATCTTTACATGAACAAGTTCATTTGACTTCACTAGGGCAAGGAGAATTAAAGCTTGGATCAACCATTGATTTGAGTTAAGTGATTTTGTTCTTATTGCTGGTTTTTTATGATCTACATTCTTAGGCATCTGAATATTAAAAAGCATATGGTTTATATTTAGGTTAATTCCTGCATATTTATCCTTATTTAATTATGTTTTAATTAATTAGTTAATTCTATTGATTCTATTTTAATTAATTAAAATAGAATTAATAAATACGTAGAGGGGGAAAACTGCCCTACCACGTACGATTCCCTAAACAAAGAGGAGACCTGGATCCACTGGGAAGGAGTCCTTTTGCAGGGGTGAACCATGGGGGTATGTTGTACTCTACACTCGGTTAGCTAAACAAGTATTGGGGGGTTCAATAGGAACGTTTTTAGAACTCGCTCTAAGTCCTTTTCGAGATACAAGAGAAGGAGACTCCTTAGGATATACAAGAAAAGTTTTAATGTGTTCACTTTAAACAAACAAATTAGGTTTGGCCTCACTAATTTTAAACTAAGAAAAAAAATAATAGTATTAACAGAAATTAAATGGAAATATAAACAAAGCAAAAATTAACTAACAGTACAAAATAAAATGGAATGCAAATGAATATAGAATACAAGAAATGCAAAATACAAGAGCTAACCTAATATGATTATTTTCTTTGAATGAGGCTAACCTAGGGTTTTGTTTCAAGCAATTTTTAAAATAGAATTAACAAATTAATTAAAACAAAAATAACTAATTAATTAAAACAAAATTAACTGATTAATTAAAATAGAATTAACTAATTAATTAAAACAAAATTAATTAAAGATAAATATGCAAGAATTAACTTAAATACAAACTATATACTTTTTAATATTTAGATGCCTAAGAATGTAGATCAGAAAAAAACTAGCAATAAGAAAAAAATCACTTAACTCAAACCAATAGCTGATCCAAGCTTTAATTCTCCTTGCCCTAGTGAAATCAAAATAAATCTGTTCTTGTAAAAAAAAATAATGGACTAGAAAAATGTTTGATTAGCGTTAGGGGGCCTGCTTAGGCTACTTTAAGAGAGTCCTTGGAGGCATAGCAGTCAAGCCCCCTAGGTCCAATTAGATGACCTTTGCAAATAAAATTAAAAATTGACCTTTGGAGTTTAAACATAAAATAAATGTACAAAAATAGTAAAAATAGAAATAGAATATGTTGCTATGTTAAAAATATGTAAATGGAAGTAATGGAATTGATAAATCAGAAAACTTGCCCCCATGCAAACCCAAGATGCAAAATAACATGCAGAGAATATGATGAGCGACGTTTTACAGTAATCTACAAATGCAATGCATAGAAATAACAAAGAGATCCTAATTACTAAATTATTTTAATAATGATGCAAATATGGAATTAAAAATATAAGAAAAAAAATACAGTGCTTGATGGATGTTGAGGGAACAAGAAGAAGAAGATGAGAGCCTCCATAAAAGACACTTCATCTTTTCGCCAAGCTCACACCAACGGATCCACCAAGCCGAAAACAAATCACGCAATGTAGATCAAATCTAGAAGTTGCACTTTGAGGGTTAGTACAAAAATACATAATGAAGAATAAGCAGTGAGAAAGCAGCAGAGAACAACCAGATTGTAAACAAGAGCGTGTCATTCATGAGTTCATGTTTGTAGCAGTGTTCATGTTATTAAAAATTGATTTTGATCTTCCTTTTATAGGCAAAGAAATAGGTCAAATAAACTCACAGTCGACGCCAATAAATCCTAGGGCGGGTTTAACAAGTGGTCCAAGTGGGCCAAAAATTAAAAATAAATAAATAAAATAAAATAAATTAGAAACAACAAAAATGTGCCCCATAAAAGTGGGAAGCGACGTCACACTTGTTGGACCCCATGTGGTTTTAATGTATTTAAAAGGGTCAAACGAAGTCAAAAACGGTCATATCATATACCGTTGGAAATATCTTTTCGAGCCCGATCTAATGGCATAGTATTTAGAAGAAATAAATAATATTTAGTAGGATAAAAATTAGCTCAAATATGACCCTACGTTTTTAAGGAGAAAACAAATAATCTAAGGAAAATTATTCACCTTAGTGGGTCAATTTTTTGTGTCTACATTTTGCCCCCTCTTTGATGTATTTAAAACTAAGTAAATACATCAAATAAATATGTAGACTCCTATGGGCAAGAAAACAATGAAAATAGAGAAGGGGTGGTCGGGTTTAGGCAAAGGGGTAGTGCAAGAGGGGTATCTTAAAGGACACTCTAGAATCTTGCATACTAGGTGAGGCATTACTACCACTAATGCCTCTATGGCTAGGGTGCCCCCTTGAGTTTTTATGAAACACCATTAGTGCATAAAAACTCAAAAATATTTTATGCAAAAGAAGAAGCAAAATCACCAACAAAGAGGATTGTATCAAATGCTTCGTGCATGGAGCATTAGGTATATTAAATATTCCTTGATATAGGTTTGACAAGTGAAAGCTTGAAAGCTATGTAGATTACATGGCATCCATGGAGAGGTCAATATAGGTGGTTTGAGAATAACCAAGAGTTATCTCTAGTGAGAAGGATACAATGGATTGATGATGGGGGAAAGGATTATGAGCTTTATCAATATGACAAAGTGGTTCATCAATTTGGGGAGATTTAGTGGATACCTAAGATAGGGAATATGTGGGTTCAATGGATCATTCAAGAGAGGTTGTTTTATTATCACCTACTCTCATTTGTAGAAAAGAATGTATATGATCCTAAGATTCCAAATCTAGATAGGTATGATCATGAAGTGGTGGAAGGCTATATGAGAAGGTAAACCAACTTTTGTTTAGATTGAGTGACAAAATAGGAGCCTTATGGAGAGTGAGTGTTAACTATTGAGGAGATAATGAGGATCCTAATAGGTATTCAATGAAGATTAGGTAATTATGGGGTTTTTATAAGGGCTAATAGGTAGGTTACTAGAGGAGAGATTCAATATGAGAGTAGGACAAAGGATGCCCCACTAGATGTGGATCCATTATCCATGTGTTGGCAATTTTGCCACACTAAATTTTGATTGTAAAATTTAAAGAATATAAGATGAATGATGCAGTTGTTTTGATTTTACTATTTTAATGTAACATTTTTGTTTCCCTCCTTTGAGTGATTTTGTTAAATAAAGAAGGTTGATTTCATCCCTAGAAACACACAAGTTTTTTCTGGTAAAAATTAATGCAAATCATAGGTAAAATATAAAGGAGAAAATATATGGCAAAGAACATCTCAGGATCAAAGGAGCAATGAAAAGGTGCCAAAGTGAAGATAAAGGGGAAGATGTTTTCACCCCAAGGAAGGGGAGAAAATCATTTTCACCCCTCTTTTGGGTGAAAATACCATGTTAAGAATATTCTGCCCAAGTGGAAGCAAAAGTAATGATAAACGCTCAGTTCGGAGTGAAGGACGAATTCTGCCAACAGAAGAAAAGATAAGTTAAGTACTTTCACCCAAAAATTATGCATTTAAAGTGATTTCATCCTTTGTTGGGGAAAATTACTATTTGAATTAATTTTAGGGCAAAAATGATGGATGGGAAACTGGTCAAAGTCAAAGTCACCCCTGGGGGGCAAAAATCATTTTCACCCTTCTTCAGGGTGAATTTCTAAATAAAGACGTTCTGGAGTGAAAATCAAGTAAAACATGTGCCTTATGAAGTCAAAGTCAAATTCACCCCTGAGGAGGGGCGAAAATCCCTTTCGCCCTTCTTTTGGGTGAAATCCAAGTTGAGGATGTTTTTCAGGGTGAAAATGATGAAGTGACATCATCCAGGTGAAGGTTGCTCCAGTCAAAGTCAAAGCAAATTTAATGAAGGCACCTACCAATGTAATTTCACCCCATTTTGGGTAGAAATAATAATTTCACTCAAGTTGGAGTGAAAGTCCTAAAATAGCATCTTTATGCTTAAGTCAAAGTCAAAGTCGCCCCAAGTAGGGGGTGAAAATCATTTTTGCCCCTCTTGAGGGCAAAATCAATCATTTTCACCCATTTTCTTGCAGAAGTCATTTTCATTCCATTTTTGGGTAAAGTTCTCTAGTTTTTGGGTGAAATTACTCAAGAGAAGGACGAAAGCATATTGATGGGCGAAAACACCAAATTGCCTGGGCGAAATCAATTCTTGCCCCTCCCTTCAACAAAGTTTTCTTTTGAAGGTGCCACTATTGTTGATATTTTTTGAGAAAGATCGAAGACTAGTGGAATTTAATTCTTGGAGCAATAAAATTGATATTTCCATAATTCCTGCTGAAGAGATGCCAATATTAAATGCTACATCCCATATTCTAGTGTGATCCTATTTATTTTCAAGGTGCCCTCCATTGATTTTATTCCTTTTCAAGATAAATTTAATTTTTGTTGGGTCTCCCCTAGCGAAGATAAGATTTTGAGGTGTAAAGTGATGAGATGGTGTCCAAAATTTAATATCCAAGCTCCTTATTATCGTGTGATATTGTTGAGTTTCAATGCACTAACATCTAGAATGTTTTTCCTATCATCCATCTCTGCTGATTTCCCAGGTGCACTCCATGAAAACTAGATCATCACTTCTTGAAGAATATTCTGATTTGAGCATTGCCATTACCGAGGAGAAAATTGCTCCGACTAGTCTTTGACTAGCTAAGCATCTTCCTTTTATTTGCATTTAATTTCAGAGGTAAAATCCTCTATAAATACTAAGTATTTTGATGTAATCAAAGAGGATAGACATTCTACAAAAAACTCTTTGAGTTCTCTACATCAATCGAAAGATCGTTGGCTTCTGTTTCCTGGAGCAGTGTTGTGTTCGATCACTTTTTGCCTATCATTTTTGATTATGTTCATGTCCATTATTAGCTAAGTTTAAATTCTACATCTGAATTTAATTTCTGGTAAGGGAATGAATACTGAAATGTTTATTGGAGGTTATCTCTGCAATCTGTGAATGGTTCTGATGCTTTACTTTCTATTGCATGCTAATTAAAACTTGATCTGATTTTTAGTTGCTAGTTTATCCCCACCTTACATTTCTGGCTCATAGCCATATTTCCCATTCCTTTCTATCATTTCCCATCTCTTTCCTGTTACCCTAAGCTTTAAACCAAATTATATTAGTAAGGGAACCAACCCTCTCTAGAGATTGGCTCGAAGGACATCTCTCTCCTTCGGCCTTTCAATGTTGGCTGGGTCTAGGGTGCACAAGCATTTTGTACTTAGGTAGATTCGTGACCAATAGTTTTTTGGCATTCCAAGTGGGACCCTAAAAAGTTCCACTTTTAGTAGTATTAAGGTCTGATGTTCATATTTTTACTATCTGATTAGAACATCTGGCGACTCAGTTTTACCCAAAAGCCTCCAAACGTGAAGTAAGTGAAAGCTTTTCTTCATGATCACAAGATCGAAGGCCAAAAATTCTGAAGACCCTATTGAGTTTTATGAGCTTGACACCCAAGTGCTAGGAGAACATCCTAGGTTAGTCACTCTGACTATTCCATCAATCATAACTTCTTCATAGGTAGCTGGTGTGTTTTCTGTTCCTTCGAGTCCAGCTAGCACAACCACTAGCTTTCCTCCTCCCCAAGAAAATACTCTAGTCCAAATGGCTCAAAATTTGCCACCCCAACCACCAAGATAGTTCCTAACCTAGAATCACTCTAGAGATTTGAATCTACAAGCTCAGAACCTAATTTTGTAAGTAGCATTGAAGGCTTTGCCTACTTATGATGGTACGAGCAAGATGACTTATGAGCATGTCCAAGATGTGGCTTCTCTGGTGACCATTCATGGTATCACGTATGAGGATGTCATGGTAATATTGCTCGTGCTCTCTCTTAGAGGTAAGTTGCTTTACTGGTATCGATCATTACAACCTACCACTATTACCACCTAGGACCAATTGGATGAATTGTTGATCAAAGGTTTCAATGAACAAGTGGATCCATTCTCTCTGTTGCATCAATTTACCACCATTTAGAGGTATCCATAGGAGGAAATCATGGACTTCAACGTCAGGTTCACCCAAACTTGGTAGAGAGTTCTTGATGGTCTTCGACCGACTCTTGAGCAAGTTGTATTTTACTACCTTTGAGCTTTCAACTCTGACATCAGTATGGCCATCTGATAGTCCAATGCTAACACATTTCCTAATTTGTATTCTACTGTACAAAAGGCTGAAGCTGACCTGATTGCTATCGATAAGCTTCCACCAAAAATGGTGATGCCTATTTTTCTTGATCTTCCATAATATTTGTATGTTAATGCATCTTCTCAACCCTTGCCCATGTCCCCCATGTATCTAATCCCTTCATGGAGTCCAAGTTCATCTCAAACCTCGATAATAGTTTCTATCCATAACAGCCTGCTCCAACCATTCCATAGTTACCCACTTCAATTCCATTCCTAACACTTCCATCTCCACCTATACCTCTTCCATTACCAACTCCTCTAGCACCCTCAAATCCTGATCCCTAAGAGAAGTTGCTTAAGGAGATGTAGTCAATGAACTCAACCATAAGAGCGATGAGCAATGAGATCATGGTGATTAAGAAGAAATAGGTTGAAAGAGATTTCTAGCCTAGGAGATTTCAACCTCCGCCGATCACCAGGGAGCAAGTAGCTTCAACCAGTAAGGCACCTGAGAGAAATCTAACTGTATTGGCAAATGAAGAAGCTGGCTCATCAGACAAAGCATATTGGTGCTCCACCTGCAATGATCTGCATGGCAAGGAAACTTGCATGGTTCACTTGAACTATGTGCAAACATTGGCAGAAAGTTCTTTCGATGGTCAAATCAACATGATTATAGAAGTCGATCATAATTTCATGGTCCCTTTTGAGGAACAAGTTTCAGTTCTCATGAGAGCTAGAAGAAAACCCGTCATCATGGACCCAACTGAAATGGAGCCCCTGAAGGTACCTACTGATTTGAAGGTGCAAAATGAGAAAAAACAAGCACAAGTGAAAGTATCTATCTTAGCACCCAAGCTATATGCACCTATCCTATTAAAATATATTTTGCCTCCATGAGAAAAAGAGAGATTGCAAGAAAAATCTTCAACTTCATAGGCAAAAGCTGAAATGGAAGAGCAGGCCAGAGAGAAGCTCAAATACCCATCCTTGACCAAACGTTAGAGGGTAGAAGCTACACAATAGTATCGAAGAAAATATGAGGCTACCAATGAAGGAAAAGAGTCCAGTGCATCTTCGTACAACATCGTTGAAGAACTGAAGAGGATTCCAACCAAGGTGAGTCTCTATGATGCATTACAATTGCTTGGACAAGTGGACTTGTTGCAAGAATCACTAAAATTTGTGAAAGATAAGGGGAAGAATCTGACTCAGATGGTGTTAGCTCAAATTCTGATGACTTCTACCACTAGAAAGAATAGACCACCCCTTTCTACTTGTCTCTCAGGATGGAAGGTTGGATTATGCATAATTGCATGATCGATTTCGATGCTACAACGATTGTCATGCCAAAGGTAGTTTGTGATGTTATGGGTATGGAATATACAAGAAGCAGCCCTAGAATTTTGCAATTGGATGGAACCCTTATGAGGACAGTTGGGGTCATCAAAGACATCCCCATTGTGTTGCATAAAATACCTCAGATCACTATGATCCAAGAGGTGGTTGTGGTTGATCTAGAGCCATACTTCAGCATGTGCCTCTCATGAGAGTTCACTGCCAAGTTGGGAGGCTATCTTTCTCTGGACTATTCTCATCTAGAGATTCTTATCAAAGGGAGGAGAATCTATATCTATAATGAGAAGCCTTCGACTTATCACATAGAGAAGATTGAAGAAGAAGATAAACCCATGAATTCTATCAACTTGATGATCAAAGAATTGGAGGAATTAGATTTGATGGAAGAAGTTCTGGATGAGCTTCAAACAGAAGATGAGTTTTCAATGCTCAATTTTAATGCCATGATGGAGATTAAAATTGGTTGTTACACCATTACTAAGCCTAAAAAAGCTGAAGTGAAGGTGTTTGATGATCAAGATCCTACTCCAGATCAATTATGGAAGTTGTACTTCGATGGTGCAAGGTGTAAGAATGGTGCATAAGTTGGAATCATTCTCATTTCTCCTTCTGGTATACAAAATATGTACTCTTACCGATTGACCTGGAGCTATACAAACAATGCTGTCGAGTATGAAGCACTCTGCTTGGGTCTAAAGAAAGTAGAGAAGCTTGGGATCAAATAACTACAGATTTTTGGAGATTCTAAGCTGATCATCAACCAGGTAACTAGTAAGTGTGTTTCTAAGAAGCACTACCTGAAGGTGTACCACAACAAAGTATGGGATTTGTTTGAGTCTTTCACAACATTGAATGTTCAAGCGATTTCATGAGAATAAAACAAACATGCAGATATCTTGGCATCCCTTGGCGCTAATTTTTCTCCAGTCGAGCATGTGGTGAGAAAGCCCAAGACTGTGAGGTTAGTTTACAGACCTTCAGTCCCTGAAAAAAATATCTACTGGCAAGTGTTCAAAAGTGATGAGCAGATTGTAAATTTCTTGATAAGAGAAGCTAGTACTATGGAGAAAAGAACACTTGATGAGGAAGAAGCTGAGGGATTGATCCAACTACGAAATAATCATATCCCAAAAGGATTGATTACGCTTGAGAGTCTCTTTGATCAAAATAATAGATAAAAAAAGCATAAGATCAAAGTGGATGAGAAGGAGTACACTAAACTACAATTGGGACCCAAGAAGTCGATCAAAGTTGGCATCGATTACACTCAAGAAGAGCTAGAGCAGATCAAGGAACTATGCCATGAGTACCCAGACATTATCACTTGGAGCTACCAGGATTTGAAAGGCTATAATAAATATGTGATCCAGCATACCATTGAGTTGTAGGAAGGAGTAAAACCCTTTAGGAAAAATTAGAGGCCAGTCAATCCCAAGATTGAAACCTTGATGAAAGCAGAACTGCTAAAGATGTTGGAAGCCAAGATCATTTACCCGATTAAGATTTCTACTTAGGTAGCGAATCTGGTCCCTTTGTGGAAGAAGAATGGAGATATTCACCTGTGTGTGGATTTCTAAAATTTGAATCAGGCATCTCTGAAGGATCATTATCCTTTACCTCAGATTGATCAGATTCTTCATGTAGTTGCTAGTGCTCAGATATTTTCTTTGTTGGATGGATTCTCTGGCTATAACCAAATCTAGGTCAAGGATGAAGACCAATATAAAATGGTGTTCACCATGAAATGGGGAACCTTTGCTTATCAGTGGATGTCATTTGGTCTCTCAAATGCTAGTGCAAATTTTTAGAGAGCAATGGATGTAGCTTTTGGTGAGTTGTTGAATCATGTTATTGTGATTTATTTGGATGACATGACTGTCTTCTCTCACAATAGGGAGGAGCATAGCCTACATTTGAGACAAGTTTTTGAGAAGTGTCGGGAGTTCAAAATATCCATCAACCTGAAGAAGTCCATATTCATGATAAAATAAGGAAAGCTCTTGGGCCATGTTATTTTGGAGAAAGGTTTGGCTATTGATCCAGCTAGAGTTGAAGCCCTTCTGAAGCTTCCATTTCCAGCCAGTAAGAAGGATTTGCAATCATTTCTTCGGGTAGATCAACTTTGTTCAAAATTTTATTGCAAATTTCACCCAAGTGGTAAAACTAATGACCAAAATTTTAAAGAAGAATGTTGAGTTCAAATGGACTAAGTAGAGGAGGCAAGCATTCAAGGAAATCAAAGAAAGAATTGCTCAAGCCCCGATCCTGGTAAACCCTGATTATTCAAAATATTTTATCCTGTATGCCATTGGTGAACAGGAGAGTTATGCAACGGTGCTTATGCAAAAGGGAGATGATGGAGACGAGTGACCAATTGCTTTCTTAAGCCAAGTCATCCAACCACATGAAGAAAAATATAATTTCATTGAAAAGCAAGTGTATGCGGTGATGAAATCCTTGAAGAAGTTTTAGAATTTTGTTTCTCAGAGCAAAACAATAGTTTATGTTGTTCACCCAGATGTCCAAAGTTTCATCATTCAAGGAGAGCTTGGAGACAAGAGAGCTGGTTGGGTCTCTAAAATCTAGGAGTATGATGTTGAAATTTGACCAACCAAGCTAGTTCGAGGTCGAGCATTATGTCAGGAGCTTGCAAAGAGCATTACTTTTGAATCCATGGTTTGCCAACTTGAAGATTCAGTAAGTGAAATTAAATTTCGCTAATCACTTTGTAGGTGATCATGATTGGACAGAGGACCTTGTCAAATATTTCCATTCAGGAAGGTGTCCTCCACACCTCAATGCTTCACAGAGAAGGAGATTCAGACTTCAGGCCCTTAGATACGTGATGTTACCAAATGGGCTATTCCATAAGAATATTGATTGAGTTCTCCTTAGGTGCATCCGAGAATCAGAGAAACAAAGAATCCTGGAGGAGTTTCACTCTGGTTTATCAGGAGGCCATTATGTAGGGAGGCCAATGGCATTGAAGATCATTAAAGTAGGTTATTTTTGGCCTACTCTCTTTGCAAATGCTTTCAAAGTTAGTTAGAGTTGTGACAAGTGCTAGAGATATGTCGGTAGAAGCAAGAATGCATCATTGCCCCTTCATCTAATTCAAGTAGAAGCATCATTTCAACAATGGGGCTTAGAATTTATTGGGGTCATTGATCCCAATTCCTCTATTGGGACATAAATACATCCTGACTACAATCCACTATTTCACCCGATGGTTAGAAGTAATTCCAAACTAGAAGGTGGACCAGGCAACAATTATCTCTTTCCTTGAAGGTTTAATCACTCATTTTGGTATACTAGATGCGATCATAATGGATAATGGAACTCCCTTTATCGGTTCCAGGATAAATGAATTTACGGGTAAGTATGAGATTTATTTAAAAATATCATCTAATTACTATCCGTAGGGAAATGGCTTGGCTGAGTCCACAAACAAGAATTTGCTGAGAATTCTAAAGAGAACCCTAGGAGACAATAAGCATAGTTGGCACTTGCTCTTGAACCAAGCATTATGGGCCGATCACATCTCAGTGAAAAATCCATCAAGGCATCCCCCTATTCCTTGGTATATGACAAAGAAGTAGTCCTACCCATTCATATTGAATTGCTATTCCTTCAATCATGGCACTTACTGGATGATGAAGATGATGAATCTGACCCCATGAGCACGAGATTGGCTCAACTTTTACAGCTGGAGGAAGAGAGGGAGAAATCATACAATACCTTCATGGAACATGCTCGGATGACACAAAAATGGTTTGGCAAGAAAACTTTTGAAAAGTCATTCGAGGTAGGTGATCTAGTGCTGAAATGGAACGAAAACAAGGCTAAGCCTGGCAAGCATCACAAGTTTGAAGTGATATGGGAGGGCCCATTCCAGATTTTAGGTGTGAATCAGGTCAACTCATTTTATTTGAAGGATATGGATGGTCATGTGTTGCCAATACTAGTAAATGGTCTTCATTTGAAGGCCTACCATCAGTGATAAATTTTCGATCAAGTATGTATATATGTACATAATTTTTCTATGTTATTTTATTTTGAGTTAAGTATTTTTAAAATAATATATATAAAAGAAGAGAATGGGTATTGTTTTTCCCTAAAAGGGGAATTTGCCTTGTTTTTTTCTATTTTTAGGTTGAAATTCCTATTTTCTTCTCCAAAATATAATTTTGAAGCAAAACCTTAAGAAAAAGGAAAAAATCACATGCTTTTCGAAAAGCTCTAGTTAAGAAGGAGAACTTCCCATGCTTTTTTGAGCACTCAAGCTAGTTTGATTTTTCATTAAAAAGTGCCCCTATGTTTTTAAAAAGAAATAAAAATAAAAGGAAGAATGATGTTTTCACTTGAAAAAGATGTTGCACCCTACATATCTTATTTTCGGGGTGAAACTGCTTTTCGCCCCACTAGCAGATAATTTCAAGGCAAAACTCAAGAGGAAAAAGGAAAATTTTGCATGCTTTTTTAGAAAATCCAGTTGGCAAATTTATTTTTAGAAAATAAGGGGGTGAAATTAATTTTGCTTCACTTTTTTAGCAAAAGCACACTTAGTTAAAGCTTGCTTTTTAGCAACAAGCTTTTTTGGGGCAAAATTAAAAAAGATGAATTATTTTAAAAAGGGCTCCCAAGTATGTTGTTTCGCCAAGCAAAGCAAGAAGAGTATTTTTAGAGTGTCATTCGAGTGAAGTTGATGGTTACATTGGTATTTTTGCCCCAGTTGATGTTTTAGCAAGAAGGGTACGACCAGTTGACATTTTTTGTTGGCACGAGTTGATTTCGAAGTGAACTTCAGTTAAAAGCATGAGATCAAGCTAATTTTTCTGGCTAAATCTTCCAAAGGTGTTTTCAATGTTTTAATATAGCAAAAATTAATTATTTTCATCTCCAAAAAGCATCCATCACTCCCACATGGTGTTTATAATTCCTAGAGTTAGTCGTTAAACAACCAGATTATGCTCTTCAAGATAAAAAAAATGGCTAGATATGGAGTTCAAGGAAGATTTATAGTGCAAGGGCATTAATGGTAGTTAAGTTATCATGAAAAAGTGTGTTGAGTGAGAGAACCAAGGAAGCACATCCACCCGAATTCATCAAAAGCACCACCTGCATTCAATTTGGTAGTTGGGAGCGAAGGTTTTAAATATGGCAAACTAGAAGCTTGCAATTGAAGAAAAGGTCGAGGTTATTTTTCTGGAGCATTGTCGGATTATCATTTAGTTACCCCGAATTGCTGCTTTGTTGTAAGTTTATCAAATTATTGCAGTAAAACTAGTCGTACGAAAATGGGAAGGAAAGCTGTTGAGTCAAAAAAAGCTGCAGAGCCAAAGAAAGCACAAGGAGGTAAAAAAGCTAAAAAAGCCAAGCATAATAAAAATACAAAGCTTGACCCATATTATGATGCATTGGCTCAGATTGGAGAATGTGCTATTTCGAACAAGGGCATGGAAAAATTGCGCTAGGATGTGGAAGCTGCTATCGGAAAAGGCTTGATGCCAAAAAGCCCATTAACTATTGCCTATCATGCACAGATTTCCTGGTACTTGTGTACACCTGTTCATACTTACCTAGAGCTGGTGATGGTAATTTCAAAGTTTTATCATCCTACCATGAGGGTTGTTCAAAATATGAAGGGAGATAAACTATTCACCATTTCGCCTAGTGTAGTTAGAGAAGCATTTGTGTGTGGGGTGAAGCCTTCTTCGGATGTTATGTTTAAAAATATGAATCTCAAGGAGCAAGAAGAGAGGTACCAATCAATTGTGATGTTGCGCCAGTTCATGGAGAATCAGCTGATAAAGGCACCCTAGTTTGGAGAGTTTCCAACTTTTCCAAAGCCTCTAATAGAATTTAAAAGTCTAAACATGTATTCCATGTTGGCTTGGGTGTCTAGTCTTCCTAACGACTCCACAGTGTACAAATGGAAAGTGATATTGGTACAATGTATTTTAAAGGTGGAATTTTATGCCCCAACAATAATGCAAGTGAGTACAAAACTAATTTTATTTGTCTGGGTGGATTACGTATCTCAAGAAATGCATACCCAGTTGGAGAAGATACAGGGTGAAGGAGTACTATCATTCAGGCAAACTTCATTTTTGGCTTGGTATTTCTTCTTCCACATGCACGTAAAGTTTTCTTTTATAGCGTTCAAGTAGGTTGATGAGGCAGATAGGAAGCTACCAATTTATTTGTGGACTCCAAGCCTGTCCAGGAAGGAGTCATTTTGTAATTTTAATCGCATATTTTTAGGCCCCACCCTTGAGCTTATTTTCGGCACATGTGAGAGAGTGCCAAGGGTAATGAGGGAGGATATCATTACGAAGGAGAAAGGAGATATTTTCTTGTTGATGCAAGGCATCGTGGTACAAATTTTTAGCTTCACTGGCAAGTTGTTTCTCCTTCCGTATTTTACTACAGAGAACCTTTTTGTGATGGAAGTTGTCCACCAAAACAAATTCATTAATGACGTATATGGGGTAATATGAGGAAAGAAGACTACATGCACCATGCCATTTCACTTCGATGATATTGAAGTAGACTAGGTTGGCCAAAATAAATTGATTAATGAAGCTCTCCATGATATGGGTATGGTGGAGTTACCTCAACGATGGAAGTATGACCCTTTGGGTCATTTTGCAACATTGATTAAAGCAAAAAAATTTCATTGTTACCCTTGGGTAAATATTGAGCAATAGAGAAATAATCTAGAAGGGTACAATATTGAATGACACATTGAGCATATGATGACATTACCACCATGGCACAACTTCTACAAGATGGAGGCTGAATATAACCTTGTAGTTCACAAGAACCAGATTCCTCCTCTTATCTTGTTTGGCAAAATGAAGGAACATTTGCCCACTTGGTCTCAGGATAAAATTACCAACTGGTGGGTTATGACGATCCACTAAGGAAAACCTAGGTCAAATTATGGCCTAGCGATGGATGAGGTGTTTTTAGATGTCTATGATGAATACTATAATAGTTATCAACCAGTATATTTTGCTAAATCATACCTTGGAGCTTTCAAATATTTGATAGCAAAAATATCATGGCTGGACATAAGAAGTGAGTGGTTTAGGAAGCACCATTTATGGAAGAAGAGAAATAGCTATCTCCAGAAGTGCAACCCTAATAGAATAATAAGAGCAAGCGTGAGGTGCTTTCTTTTTTTTAAATCTCCAAGAAGCCAAGAATAGGCATAATTTCTTTAGTAAGTGCGAACCCTCCTCCTGCAGTGGAAGCCACACATACTAACATTTTAGGAAACCCTCGGTTCAGGTAGGAAAGCTTAGCCAGCACATGGAAGTTATAGATCTGGAGAAGGAGATAGATGAGGAACAAGACAAGGGTGAACGAGTGTCACAACCACCCTCATCATCAAATCAAAAGGTTTCAGAGTCCAAAGGTACATTTTTTATATTCTCTTACCTTTCTCTTGAGCATTTGGTGACTATTGCACCACAATCCGTAGTTGTCACTTCCATATCACCCCCATTTGATATACCCTTGACTTCTATTTCACTTCCTATTTCTCAATCCTCAATCATCGATGCTCCTTAGTATTCTATTCCCACTTCTATTATTTTCCTTTCTTTCAGTTCTTTTGCATCTAGTCCCAATCCATTTTTATACCCTTCATCTTCCATTCCAATAATTTCTACTGCAAATATAAGTACACAAGCTCCTCCTTGAGTAAGTGTAACTACAATCAAACCCATCACTTCCATCCCCTCAACCACTTTCGTTCCACCAACCATTCCTTTTTCTACTTCCCTTTCCAAGCTAAAACCTCAGTAGACTTATTTTATCCCTATTCCATTTATTGAGTTACAGGTGCTACCAAATATAGATATGGAGATTGTGCCAGAGCAACCTATTACAACAAAAATAATTTGAGCCCACCAAAGTTCATCATAGTGGCTAAAAATCCACAAGAGAAAATAATCTCAAGCTCCAAAAAATAAGTTGAAATAGGTCACTTTTGACCCCGAAGCTATGGAGCCCCCATACTGTAAAAATGATTCCCTAGGTCCAGAAGACTCAAATATAAATGATCCCAAGTGATTACACTTATGAAGTCATTACAGAGGACTTGACTAAAATTGATACCATATAAAATTTAGGGAATATATAGGTGAATATGAGCTCTCTTTACCTGCACGATGAAAATTACAAGAAAAGCTTTATCATTGGATATGTAGAGTATATTATCTTCATATACAATGAGCTCTATATATAATAAGATGAGTTACTTGAGCATCACTCTTCCTAAGTGCATGGGGGACACATACCATTTTACATCATTGCACATATACAACTTACATGTGAACACTTATCCATTTATTCCTTTGCACATTCTAACACTTGTGCATAGGTTAATTCTTCCCCAAGTAACTCCTACTCTAATAATCTATCTAAGATGGTACATAGACATGTACCTAAATAATGTAATATACTCTAATTCTAATACCCCCCTGTATTACATTATTTTGGTATTGAAGACTTTATTCTTCAATATGAATCTTTGTATTTGTCTTCATTCTTCAAGTGGTCTTTGAATTGATCTTCTACTTGATATTCACCTTTTTACTTGACTCTGTATTCTGATATTGGCACTGTTAATGTTTTCCTTCCAATTCTATTGTAGAAGTAGTTCATACCCTTCCTGTGCTTATCTCTTCACCTTGAGAAGTATATTTGAGATAATTCATTGATGAAGTTTATTATCATTGTATATACCCAATCAAAGAAATGATTTTATTTGTACCAACAATATCTTTGGGAATAATTGGTTCCTCCACAAATTTTATAGCTATGGAGATTCCAGCATCTCTCTGTCTTGTACCCATATCTGTTATAATGACTGCACCTATTTTTTTTAGCCAAATCTCTTTGACCATTCTATCTTTCACAACAATTATTTCTATCAACCCCTACCACTGATTATATTCCTTGATTATTGCTATTATAGACATAGAAAATTAAACCACTTTTAGTGGGAAATATTCCTTATAGCCCCTAAAAGGTCTCTAACCCTTGCCTTAGACAAGGGTAGGCCTCTTTTCCCCCTACCTTTCATTTTTGTAAACTTCTAGCAAAATCACAACCGATTACAACCTGGCATAATTTTGCGGAAGCGATATCTCACCCCATCGACACATGGTGTGATTTTGCTATTTAGGGTTTTAATTATTAAAACCCAAGTTTAACCTTTTTACAGCATGCTTGGTGTCGGTTTGTGTTTTTTCCCAATATTTTCACCCCGATATTCATCTATAAAAGGAGGGGTTAATATCATTATTCACAAAAAAGATGATTTTAGACACATAATTAAGCTCAAAATTCTTATGATTGACTTGTTCTCGCATTTCTACTTTTGCTCTACTTCCTGTTTCTTCTACAAGCTAACCCCATAGTACAAATTTTGGATTTGATCTTCTGCTACAATGATTTGGGTCACCGTATGGTTTGGTGGATTCATGTTGTGGTTTGAAAGGAAAGAGAGTACTCGTTTGGATACCTCGATCTCTTCTGCTTGCTTTTGCATCATCCATTAGGTTTTGTGTACTTTATTTTCTACATTTATTTATGTTCTACATCTATCTTTTATTTTTTAGGTGTCTGAAGTGAAATCATGCTCTGTCCTAGTGAGGCACGAATTTTATAACCCTAATTTAGGGTCTTCACTCAAAGAAGCAAAACAACACCCCATTTGAGCATCATTTTTCCTATAGTGTTATTGTGCTAGCCATCTACAAAGCACAATTTTACCCAGGACTGAACTGGGGGTATTTATCAAATTTTGATTGCATGAGTATTTTATAGATTGCAGCTAGGGCACGATAACATAATCTATTTTCTATTTCTATGCTATTGAATTATTGTTTTATGATTATTCTCCAAAGGTCAATTTTTGCTTTTGTTTTCAAAGGTCATATAAAAGGACCTAGGAGGCTTGACTATTGCACCTCCAAGTGTTGGTGTACATCGGCCTAAGTAGGCCCCCTAATGTTAATCCAATTTTCAAGTGTTTCATAACTTATCTTATAGAAATAGGTTTTTCTGATATCATTGAACAAGAAGCAAAAAAGGATAGATCAACCACTGATCAAGATAAGTGTTTTATTTATCCTCTTGATCATAAATGTAGGCATCTAAAAAGTGAAAAGCATATAGTTTGCATCTAGGGTTAATATTGTGCATTTACCTTGTGCCCTTGCTTTAAAGGTTTTCTGGATAAAACCCTAGATTAGCAAGCATTCAAAGAAAGAATCATATTAAGTTAGCTCTTGTATTCTTGCATTTTCTTTTTTTCATTATCCTTTATATTTCATAACATAGATCTAGAAATGCCAAACTTAGGTGATTTCTTGAAACTAAATACATCAAACTATCTCGAAATATCGAGGAATTAGAGTGAGTCCTTAAACTATTCCTGGTGAACCCTTCCCCCTAGAATCGAGTGTAGAGAACAACACATCCCCTACGTTTCACCCCATAAGGCTTTCTACCTTTGTGGATCTAGCCTTTTTGGAAATTATACACATTAGGGCAATTTTCCCCCCTCTACATCTTTGGTGAACCCGACATGAAAACCTCCTTTATTTTGAAAACTCTAAGCAAAATCATTAATTTGGTTTGAAAAACTTCTAATAGATTAAAATTTGTGTTAGTGTTTTCCCCTAGTTTTTTTCTACTAATACTAATGGCTCCCTTCCTTAGAAGTCAGAGGAAATAATTAGAATATGATTATGTTCCTTTAGAAGATGATCATATTTATAGGTAAGACCCTAATCTAGGTCCAAAAGAGAAATAAGAGGTAGATATGAAAACTAAAACCAATATTGATCCTTATGCTGGACCCAATAGTAGCTTCGTCTTCTCATCATTTGATCATATTTGGAAATTCATGAAATCTCATAAGGAGAAACTATTGGAATATGTAGAACTAGAAGCTCATATTGAAAAAGAGGATGCTACTTCTTCTACTTCCATTATATCTCCTATGCTTAATCATGATAATCCCACATCTCAACCTATGCATCTCAATAATATGAAGAACCAAGTAACGTGTGCTACTACTAATACCACCAATGTTGGATGGAATCTTCCTATTCCCCATACTAGTAATGGCACCAAAAATTATTTTCAATTTCCTCCTTGATATTCTAATGTCAACACTATTGCTTATGTTCCACCACAAGTTAATATTCCATTCTCACAAGGCACCACATATAACAATAACCTTCTCATGTCCAACCTAAGTCAAGGGAATATTGGAAACACACATAATCCAAAAATGTAGAACTTGGCAAATATAGTGAATTAGTTGGTTTCAAGGATGGATATGATTCAGTCTTCAAGGTTTACATATAGTTATAAGGAAATGTGTAGTCAGCCATTGGATCCTATTGTTGTTTCTAGAACTTATCCCAAGCATTTTTGTATGCTATTTTTACCAATCTGTAAAGGGATAGAAGATCCAATAGGGCATCTAATATAATTCAAGATAGCTTTCCATGATCTTGTTTATGATGATATTATTATATTGAAAATATTTCCAAAGAGTCTTGTTGGAGTTGCATTAGAATGGTATTATCGATTGCCCAACTATTCTTTAAAGAGCTTTGAGAAGACTGCAAATATGTTTGTTCATTAATTTAGTGCTTACATTGAAAAATAAGTGACAATGAGATACCTATATGATCTGAAGCAAAGTGAAGAAATTTTTTTTTTATAATTCTTAGCTTGCTGGAGAAGTTTAGTTGGCCAATTAATACATTCTATGTCTCAGAAAGATATGCTTGATATATTCATTAGTCATTTGCAAGAACAAATATCTTATGCACTAGAAAATACTACTGTCACATCTCTTGATCAAGCAATTGAGTGATCCAAAAAAGTGGAACAAGCTCTCACTAGAAGAGGTCAGCTTAAGACTAAAGAAGAAAAGCCTACTAAGTCTCAACATAAGAATAAGCATACACGATATGATAATGGTAGTAGTCCTATTAATAATGTCACCAACAACCTATAAAATATTGTACTTCAAAAACCTCCTCAAAGGAATTTTACCATATTTAATATACCTATGGAAGTAGTTTTGAAGAGACTATTGGAAGCTAAGGCAATTGAATTACCTCCTATAAGACAACCATATACTATACCTCATTGGTATAAGGTAGGTCAATATTGCACACATCACAGAGTAGAAGGACATTGGATAAAATCTTGTAAGAAGTTGAATTATGTGGTTCAAGATTTGATTGATGCAGGATGCATTGATTTAAGAAATTTCCAAACTCCAAGTAATAAGGTTCCTACTCAACAAGATCCAACAACAAATCAAGATTTAGGAATATTCAAGGATCCATTACCAAAGCATGATCAATAAGTAGCCAACCAAGTGGTCTATCAAGATGATTCCCTACACCATAGTAATGTGGTTGGTATGGTTGGGGTAACTACTAGGAAACAAGATCAGAATTAGTAGAATCAACAAGGATAGAGTTCAACACCGTAGCCTAATTCAATTTTAAAGGAGAATAAAAAAAGATTCAACTACAAGAATTCCACCAATAGTTTTGATATCACAGCCACAAATTTCATTTTATCTTCATAAAGATCTAGCTAATACTCCAACAAAAATATCAGTTTTAGAACTTTTGTAGACTTCTCCTAATCATAGAAATGCTTTAATGAAATTCTTAAAACAACAATGAGTTTCTTCAGACATTACCCCTAATGCCATAGTTGAAACCATAGGTTCTTTTTGGATACATCATGTCTCATTCTCATATGATGATAAAACTTCATCAAACTTACATGGATATTCATAACTTTACATCACTGCACTTATTGGGGATACCCTTATCAAGCAAATTTTGTTTGAAAATGGCTCATCCCTCAACTTGTGTACATATCAATTATTTCAGAAATTTGGATTAAAAGAGGAATATTTAACAACATATGATATCATTATTAAAGCTTTCAATAATAAATCCCAAGAGGTCTGTGGTGTCATATCTCTTCCTTTAAAGGTGGGGATCAGAATATTGGATACTTTTCTTATGTGGTTCATATTCTTGCATCCTTTAATCTAATTTTTGGACAACCTTGGATTTATGCAATGAAGACCACCCCTTATACATTTCATGAATGTCTAAAATTTGAATTCAAGAATCAAGTTATCACCATTCTAAGCGATCCTCGACCATTTGAATTCTATTCAAATATAGAGTTAGCTCAATTTAAATATTATTATTGTCCTTCTACCTCTTCATTAATTTCTCCATGTTTCTCATCTCAAATTTTAGAGCATCTTCAAAATTTAAAAGTGAGTGAGGAACGTAAACCTTATTCTTCATCCTTGGATCGTGATAATCAGTTTCTTCAAGAGCCTCTTCTAGATCTAGCCAAGCTACCACCATCACCTCGAACTATGGGTTTACCCCATAGAAAGGATGATGTTGTACATATTGTCACATGTACTTTTGTCTTCAGAGGGACTACCTTCGAAAGAAAATATTCATGGTAGCAACCCATGTCCTAGTGAGCACTCTTTTACTCAATATTATCTCACTAATGATTATCCCCTTCCTAGGAAGATCCTATCTAGTATGGAATATGCAGGTAAAGGATTGGGATCACAACAGAAAGGTATTCAAGAACCTTTGGATGTTGATATTTGGTGTGGGATATGTGGTATAGGTTTTATGCCTAATAAAAGTCAACCTTTACCTTTTGAGGATGATGCCCATATTGTGACTTATGCAGAATATGTAGAGTATCAAAAGATGATAATAGTTGAAAATACAAGTGTTAATTTTGCTTCTTCTCCAAAGATAATGTCTTGTAATATTATTTATTCTATTTGTTCTAAATATGACATTACTTCTGTGTGAGAGAGTGATGGATATTTATATAATATTTTTTTTACTAAAAAGAATGGTGTTGTTAGAAAATGTAGTGATTATTTTTCCATGGATGACCAAAGAAGGGCCTTAGAGGAACTTAACCATGATTTTTACCATTGATAAAATGCACTCCTTGGGGATATCTTAAATCCAAATCCCCATGGCACACTCTTTTATTTTAATAATATGAATGGTGCATTTATATTTTGCATTGATTTCAATTTTGTATAAAACAAAAAAAAATCATGTAGTTACATTTGCATGCCCATTGCATCTGCCTGTTTGCTCATATTGCATTGTTTCTTGTCATACTTGCATGATTGCTTGATATCTTAAGAACACCTTGCATGATTTACTATCATAATTGCATGAGTGATTGTTCATGACTACTTGGTCAAATAGATTTTCGAGGATTTTGCGATAATGGCATGTGATGATACTAGTTAGAACGTAGCTCACATGCATTGCACTTCTCACTAAGACTATGATGCCTAGCAAGATACCCCTAGGGACTCCTCCCTTCCTTATTATGTTTTATTCTTCTCTTTCTCTCAATTTATTTATCATAATAATGCTTTCATTCACAAAGTCTTTGTAAGATCCCTATCTATGATAGCACTTGCATACTATTTATCTACATATTACACCCCACATGGGATACTTATACATCCTAGTGGGTATTACATTGTCTACAATATTTTATCAGGTCATACTCTCTTTTGACTCATTAGGCTTAACACCCCATTATAGGATAAGCTCCTTGGTCAATTTTTGTAGAACTCGGCATACATCCTAGTGGGTAAATGCCTCATAGCAGTCAATAAGGGAGCAACCACATATAGCAGGTCAAAATCCACACATATTTTTACTCTACTATAAGTGCTAAATATATAGTGGGTCTATCTCTCTTTCTAAAATAATCCATGGTATTTAACTACATTGGTTCCATGCAATCTATGCTAGTTCTATGCCATGGTTCGTTAGTTCTTCTCATTTTTAGATGGTTGACCTTTGGATTTTTATTTTTCTTATTTTTCTTCCTTTTCATATTCTTCTTCCTCCTATTTTTATCTCCTCTTATTTCTTCTCCTTTATTTTTCCATTTGTCTCCTTCGTCCTTCTCCTTCTCATTTCTTTCCTTTTGCATCCATCCATATTCATATAGTTTGCATACATGAAAACACCATAAATAAAAACATCTTACAAATACAATAAAACAAAAAAAGTAGCTATATATTACTCAAGAGAACAAGAGTACATAATCCCCATGTCAGGTTGGTATACCCAATACAGACTTGGTACACTCAAACTAGGGATGCACATCACAATATAAAAATTGGTGCATCATCTCGATCCCTGATCCCCTCTCTTCTAGCTCTAAGAGCCAGCTCCCTCTGGTCCACACTGAGGAGGAGATAAACTAAGCTATGACATGAACTACCATGATACCGAGGTCATCTATGATCAAGATCATGATATTCTCACTGACTATAAGGATGGAGGAAGTGGTATCCTCTAACTTGGTGGGATAGCTGTGTATTAAGCCATCTCATAAAAAATAGTCCGCTAAAGGGCTATCTCCAACCTCTCTCCCATCTACCATAGCTTTGCTTGAAGAAGTTGCACTGCATCTCTTGCCTAGCTACTCTAAAAAATAGCCATCCCATATACCTTGGCTCTTTGGTGCTCATTATCCAGATAAACCATCTCTCCCTAGAGTCAACCAATATCTGCTCGAGCCACATCCTTATTAGCCTTTATGATGCTCAACAAAATCCATAGTTCCCCTAATATCTTGGCCCTATACTCCTAGAATTGGTTCATATGGCTCTATAGAGAGACTACCTATGCTCGTAGCTCCTCCATATCTCTCCTCTCATAGCTCTCTCCAACTACTACTATAGATGTGTAGGCCTCTCTATGATATCTGATATCTAGCCTCCCTATCTTTGGGGGCATACCTCACCCTCCTCTTCAGTCCCTACTACCTGGATGGCCTCATTTACCACCACAATTCATACATAAGTCAACATATATCTTAGAGCAGTAGAAGTCTGTTATGCCCTCTATGTGGCTTGGTGAGCTACCTCTGATAATGCTTGCTACATGCCCGAGTCCATCACTTGATGCTTCTATATCAATACTGGCAGGGATATCCTTTTGGGAACAACTCCTCTGTACCACCACCTATACCCAATAATCACTCCTACATCTTCTACCCTTGGGTTAACATAAGAAGGATCATCCATATCCTCCTTGGCCCACCTGGTGAGGTTTGGCTCATCTCCCACCCCTGCTTGGTCCTAGGTCACCCTCCAATACTAGTAGTCCCCTAGGTTTGGGACTCCCTATAAAATCCTATGCTATCAAAGGACTCGATAAAATATGAAGACCTTCAACTCCCCCTTCTCTGATCTCAGCCACCTGATCCTCCATATCCTGGCTAGCTCTGTCCTATTTTTAGACCACCCAGGGTGAAGTTGTTATGGTTGCTAAATTATCTTTACCTCTTAAAGCTCGTTAATCACCTACCTCACTAGTGGTAGGTTCCATGCATAGGTCCTCGTGGTCCTCTCCAGGGACTTTGACCACCCGTATGTTGTTGGATACTCTAGGATGGGAAGTGGGTATAGGAGTGCCTCTAATATCCATATTGTGATGTGCTTCCAGTACCACCCGAAGCAATATTGTACATACCAATTATGTACATCGTATATACATGATATTGTACAACATCTTGTATAGGTGGATCAAATCATATAGTCCCCATGTGTATCGAACCTCTTGATCATGCATGTTCGCCACTACTCCTACCATCATCCATGGTAAGTTATGCCCACTTGTATGACACATCAGTAGCCCAACCATAATCCCACAGAGCATGTTGGTTAGAGGATATGCCCTATAGCGACCCAATAGATCATCGATTGATATGGTTTTCTCTTTTACCTGGTGGGTAAAACCTATTGAGAATCATTGTAGTGTGGCCACCTATCTTTGTACTCCATAAACTACTATACCTCTTATAGGGATCCACAAGATCCATGACACATCCTCCAGTGTGATGGTGAACTCTCCTATGGGTAACCAAAAAGTAGATGACTTCGGGTACCACCTCTCTACCAGGGTTGTCAGCATAGCCCTATCTATCTCTATGTGAGGCATCCTCTCTAGGTGGTCTAGCTCTACTACCTCTAGTTGATCCCTCCCTGCCTATCCTAGTACATTCAACTCAACCAACAAAGATCCAACCCTCCACTCTCAACTCTCAAGGATATCTAGCTGCATTCATAGAAAAATAAAATAAAATCAGTTTCATAAATTAAAATAAAAGTAATAAAATCTATAATTTCAAATCCAAACATAAAGTTGATCACAATTTTGTAGTTCACACTTCACAGTTACTTGTTATTCCTATTTATCCTCCTATGTTGGTTTTTGCTTTTTTTTTTTTTTTTCCTTTTTCTTGGTTTTTGACGAAATCATGCCTTCCATTTTGGATACATGATTTCGTGAAATCATGCCCAATTTTATCTAGGTATGATTTTGTCATGCTTCATCTAGAGAGAAATCATGATCGGGCTACGCAATCATGGTTGGGCTACAAAATCATGGCCGGGCCATGAAATCATGGCCGGGCCATGAAATCATGGCCGAGCTGCAAAATCATGGTCGAGCCATGAAATTGTGCCCAAGTCAAGCTCAAGTTTCATTGTCAAAAATGACAAAATTCCCAAAATTCTACCCTCAAAATTCATGAAAATTAGAGAAAAATTTACATTAGGGGGAGGAATTTGGTACTTACCCGCTCGTGGTCGTTGCTCGATGAACTGGTAATGCCATTTCTTTTTCTCCTCATAGCCCTTTCTCTACTAATGCACGGTAAAAATGAATTAGGGTTTTACCCTTTTTAAACTTTGTTTGTTACCCTTGTTTTCTCCAATTTTCGTTATTTTTGTCTATTTCTTCTTCTACGTTAGTTCTTTTGATTTTTTATAAGATATGTCACCTTCATAAAAACTCAAGGGGGCACCCTGACATACAAAGGCATTAATGTTCTTAATGCCTAAATTTGTGTGTAAAACAAGAAAGTATCTGGAATGACACCATTTTGGCACCACCCCTTTCTTCTAAACTGGCCATCCTATTTTTGCTTGCTATCTTCTTCTAGTGAGTGTGCCTACATCCTTTCTTTGATGCATTTACTTGGCCTTAAATGCATCAAAGAGGGGGTAAAATGTAGACATGAAAAATTGACCCACTTTCAATGGGAAATCTTCCTTAGAGCCCCTAAAAGATTTCTAACCCTTGCCTTAGACAAGGGTAAGCCTATTTTACCTCTACCTTTCCTTTCTTTAGCCTTTTAGTGAAATAACACCCGATTATGATAGGGCGGAATTTTGAAGAAGTGATATCACACCCCGTATTCATAAGGCATGATCTTGCTATTTTAGATTTTTAATTATTAAAATTTGTGTTTAACATTTTTCCAGTGTGCTTGGCATCGTCCTGTGTTATTTTTTCCACTCTTTTCACCTCGATATTCATCTATAAAAGGAGGGGTTAATCTCACTCTTCAAAAAATGATGATTTTAGACACACAATTAAGCTTGAAATTCTTATGATTGACTTGTGCTCGTATTTTTAAGTTCACTCTACTTCCTATTTTTTCTACAAGCTAAACTTGAAGTGGAAATTTTGGATTTGATCTTCTGCTACATTGATTTGGATTGCTATGTGGTTTTGTGGATTCGTGTTGTGGTTCAGAAGGAAAGAGACTGCCCATTTGGATACCTCGATCTCTTTTTCCTACTTCTACACCATCCATCAAGTTATGCGTATTTTGTTTTCTGTAATTATTTACATTCTACATATATCTTTTATTTTTTATGTTTTTGAAGTGAAATCGTACCCTGTCCCAATGAGGTGCGACTTTGGTAACCCTAATTTAGGGTTTTTTCTCACAGAAGTGAAATTGCGCCCCATTATGACGGAGCACAATTTTTCTTGTAGCATTATTATGTCATCCATATGCAAGGCACAATTTTGATCAATATTGAACTAGGGTTATTTGTCAACTTTTGATTGCATGAGTATTTTCTAAATTGCATCTAGGGCATGATAGCATAATCTATTTTTTGTTTCTCTATTGTTGCATTATTATTTTATGATTAATTCTCCAAAGATCAATTTTTGCTTTTGTTTTCAAAGGTCATCTTAAAGGACCTAGGGGGCTTGATTGGTGTGCCTCCAAGCATTGTTGTATAGTGGCCTAAGCATACCCCCTAATTTTAATCATATTTTAAAGTGTTTCATAAGTTATCTTAAAGAAATAGGTATTTATAATATCATTGGACAAGAGATAGAAAATGTTAGATCAACCACCGGTCAAGATAAGTGTTATATTTGTGCTATTGATCATAAATCTAATTTGGATATTCATTATAGGCATCTGAAAAGTAAAAAACATATAGTGTGCATTTAGGGTTAATATTGTGCATTTACCTTGTGCCCTTGCTTTAAAGTTTTTCTAGATAAAACCCTAGATTAGCAAGCATTCAAAGGAAAAATCATATTAGGTTAGCTTTTGTATTATTACATTTTTGTTTTGCATTGTACTTTATATTTCATAACATATATCTAGAAAGGCCAAACTTAGGTGATTGCTTGAAATGAAATACATCAAACTATCCCAAAATTCTAAGGACTTGAAGCGAGTCCTTAAACCATTCCTAGTGAACCCTTCCCCCTAGCACCGAGTGTAGAGAACAACATACCCCATGGTTCACCCCATAAGGATTTATATATTTATAGATCCAACCTTTTTGGGAATTGTACATGGTAGGGTAGTTTCCCCCCTATACAGTTGCTAGTGTGACCTATATATTCAAGATCTTCATACTTTGATCTGATTTCTGATGCTATTGGTTCTTTCAATCCCTATTCATGTTTTTCTGATCCACTCTAAACTCTCGAGGATATCTAGTGGCATTCATAGAAAAATAAAATCAAATCAGTTTCATAAATTAAAATAAAAGTAATAAAATCTATAATTTCAAATCCAAACATAAAGTTGATCACAATTTTATAGTTCGCACTTCACAGTTACTTGTTATTCCTATTTATCCTCCTATGTTGGTTTTTGCTTCTTCTTTTTTTCCTTTTTCTTGGTTTTTGATGAAATCATGCCTTCCATTTTGGATACATGATTTTATGAAATCATGCCCAATTTTATCTAGGCATGATTTTGTCAGGCTTCATCTAGAGAGAAATTGTGGTCGGGCTGCGAAATCTTGGTTGGGCTGCAAAATCGTGGCCGGGCCGTGAAATCATGGTTGGGCTGCAAAATCATGGTCGGGCCACGAAATTGTGCCCAAGTCAAGCTCAAGTTTCATTGTCAAAAATGACAAAATTCCCCAAATTCTACCCTCACAATTCGTGAAAATTAGAGAAAAATTTACATTAGGGGGAGGAATTTGGTACTTACCCGCTCGTGGTCGTTGCTCGATGAACTGGTAATGCCATTTCTTTTTCTCCTCATAGCCCATTCTCTACTGATGCATGGTGAAAATGAATTAGGGTTTTACCCTTTTTAAACTTTGTTTGTTACCCTTGTTTTCTCCAATTTTTGTTATTTCTCTCTCTTTCTTCTTCTATGTTAGTTCTTTTGATTTTTTATAAGATATGCCATCTTCATAAAACTCAAGGGGGCACCCTAGCATATAGACATTAATGTTCCTAATGCCTAAATTTTTGTGTAAAACAATAAAGTATCTGGAATGATATCATTTTGGCACCACCCCTTTCTTCTAAACTGGCCATCCCATTTTTGCTTGCTATCTTCTTCTAGTGAGTGTGCCTACATCATTTCTTTGATGCATTTACTTGGCCTTAAATGCATCAAAGAGGGGGTAAAATGTAGACAAAAAATTGACCCACTTTCAATGGGAAATCTTCCTTAGAGCCCCTCAAAGATCTCTAACCCTTGCCTTAGACAAGGGTAAGCCTATTTTCCCTCTACCTTTCCTTTCTTTAGCCTTTTAGTGAAATATCACCCGATTATGATAGGGCAAAACTTAGAAGAAGTGATATCGCACCCCGTATTCATAGGGCATGATTTTGCTATTTTAGATTTTTAATTATTAAAACTCGTGTTTAACATTTTTCCAGTGTGTTTGGTATCGTCGTGTGTTATTGTTTCCACTCTTTTCACCTCGATATTCATCTATAAAAGGTGGGGTTAATCTCACTCTTCAAAAAATGATGATTTTAGACACACAATTAAGTTCAAAATTCTTATGATTGACTTGTGCTCGTATTTTTACTTTCACTCTACTTCCTATTTCTTCTACAAGCTAACCCCGAAGTGCAAATTTTGGATTTGATCTTCTGCTACATTGATTTGGATTGCTATGTGGTTTTGGGGATTCGTGTTGTGGTTCAGAAGGAAAGAAACTGCCCATTTGGATACCTCGATCTCTTCTGCATGCTTCTACACCATCCATCAAGTTATGCGTATTTTGTTTTCTATATTTATTTACATTCTACATCTATATTTTATTTTTTATGTTTTTGAAGTGAAATCATACCCTGTCCCGACGAGGTGCAACTTTGTGAAATCATACCCTGTCCTGACGAGGTGCAACTTTGCTAACCCTAATTTAGGGTTTTTGCTCACAGAAGTGAAACTGCACCCCATTCTGATGGAGCACAATTTTTCTTGTAACATTATTGTGCTATCCATATGCAAGGCACAATTTTGCTCAATATTGAACTAGGGGTATTTGTCAAATTTTGATTGCATGAGTATTTTCTAAATTGCATCTAGGGCATGATAGCATAATCTATTTTTTGTTTCTCTGTTGTTGCATTGTTATTTTATGATTAATTCTCTAAAGATCAATTTTTGCTTTTGTTTTCAAAGGTCATCTAAAATGACCTAGGGGGATTGATAGTTGTGCCTCCAATCATTGTTGTATAGTGGCCTAAGCATACCCGCTAATGCTAATCGTATTTTCAAGTGTTTCATAAGTTATCTTAAAGAAATAGGTATTTATAATATCATTGGACAAGAGATAGAAAAGGTTAGATCAACCATCAGTCAAGATAAGTGTTATATGTGCGCTATTGATCCTAAATCTAATTTGGATATTCATTATAGGCATCTGAAAAGTAAAAAACATATAGTGTGCATCTAGGGTTAATATTGTGCATTTACCTTATGCCCTTGCTTTAAAGTTTTTTTGGATAAAACCCTAGATTAGAAAGCATTCAAAGGAAGAATCATATTAGGTTAGCTCTTGTTTCTTGCATTTTTGTTTTGCATTGTACTTTATATTTTATAGCATAGATCTAGAAAGGCCAAACTTAGGTGATTGCTTGAAATGAAATACATCAAACTATCCCAAAATTCTAAGGACTTGAAGCGAGTCCTTAAACCATTCCTGGTGAACCCTTACCCCTAGCACCGAGTGCAGAGAACAACATACCCCCACGGTTCACCCCATAAGGTTTTCTATCTTTATATATCCAACCTTTTTGGTAATTGTACATGGTAGGGTAGTTTCCCCCCTATACAGTTGCTAGTCTAACTTGTACATTCAAGATCTTCATACTTTGATCTGATTTTTGATGCTATTGGTTCTTTCAATCCCTATTCATGTTTTTTTTATCCACTCTCAACTCTCGAGGATATCTAGTTGCATTCATAGAAAAATAAAATCAAATCAGTTTCATAAATTAAAATAAAAATAATAAAATCTATAATTTCAAATCCAAACATAAAGTTGATCACAATTTTGTAATTCGCACTTCGCAGTTGCTTGTTGTTCCTATTTATCCTCCTATGTTGGTTTTTGCTTTTCTTTTTTCCTTTTTCTTGGTTTTTGACGAAATCATGCCTTCCATTTTGGATACATGATTTTATGAAATCATGCCCAATTTTATCTAGGCATGATTTTGTCATGCTTCATCTAGATAGAAATCATGGTTGGGTTGCGAAATATTGGTTGGGCTGAAAAATCGTGGCCGAACCGTGAAATCATGGCCGGGCTGCAAAATCATGTTCGTGCCATGAAATTGTGCCCAAGTCAAGCTCAAGTTTCATTGTCAAAAATGACAAAATTCCCCAAATTCTACCCTCACAATTCATGAAAATTAGAGAAAATTTTACATTAGGGGGAGGAATTTGGTACTTACCCGCTCGTGGTCATTGCTCGATGAACTGGTAACACCATTTATTTTTCTCCTCATAGCCCATTCTCTACTGATGCACGGTGAAAATGAATTAGGGTTTTATCCTTTTTAAACTTTGTTTGTTACCCTTGTTTTCTCCAATTTTTGTTATTTCTCTCTCTTTCTTCTTCTATGTTAGTTCTTTTGATTTTTTATAAGATATGTCATCTTCATAAAAACTCAAGGGGGCACCCTGGCATACAGAGGCATTAATGTTCCTAATGCCTAAATTTTTGTGTAAAACAAGAAAGTATCTGGAATGATACCATTTTGGCACCACCCCTTTCTTCTAAACTGGCCATCCCATTTTTGTTTGCTATCTTCTTCTAGTGAGTGTGCCTACATCCTTTCTTTGATGCATTTACTTGGCCTTAAATGCATCAAAGAGGGGTAAAATGTAGACATGAAAAATTGACCCACTTTCAATGGGAAATCTTCCTTAGAGCCCCTAAAAGATCTCTAACCCTTGCCTTAGACAAGGGTAAGCCTATTTTCCCTCTACCTTTCCTTTATTTAGCCTTTTAGTGAAATAACACCCGATTATGATAGGGCAGAATTTCGAAGAAGTGATATCGCACCCCGTATTCATAGGGCATGATTTTGCTATTTTAGATTTTTAATTATTAAAACTCGTGTTTAAAATTTTTCCAGTGTGCTTGGCATCGTCCTATGTTATTTTTTCCATTCTTTTCACCTTGATATTCATCTATAAAAGGAGAGGTTAATCTCACTCTTCAAAAAATGATGATTTTAGACACACAATTAGGCTTGAAATTCTTATGATTGACTTGTGTTCATATTTTTAAGTTCACTCTACTTCCTATTTCTTCTACAAGCTAACCTCAAAGTGCAAATTTTGGATTTGATCTTCTGCTACATTGATTTGGATTGCTATGTGGTTTTGGGGATTCGTTTTGTGGTTCAGAAGGAAAGAGACTGCCCATTTGGATACCTCGATATCTTCTGACTGCTTCTACACCATCCATCAAGTTATGCATATTTTGTTTTCTGTATTTATTTACATTCTATATCTATCTTTTATTTTTTATGTTTTTGAAGTGAAATCATACCTTGTCCCAACGAGGTGCGACTTTGCTAACCTTAATTTAGGGTTTTGCCTCACATAAGTGAAACTACGCCCCATTCTTACGGAGCATAATTTTTCTTGTAGCATTATTGTGCCATCCATATGCAAGGCACAATTTTGCTCAATATTGAACTAGGGTTATTTGTCAAATTTTGATTGCATTTATATTTTCTAAATTGCATCTAGGGCATGATAGCATAATCTGTTTTTTGTTTCTCTATTGTTGCATTGTTATTTTATGATTAATTCTCCAAAGATCAATTTTTGTTTTTGTTTTCAAAGGTCATCTAAAAGTACCTAGGGGGCTTGATTGCTGTGCCTCCAAGCATTGTTGTACAGTGGCCTAAGCATACCCCCTAATGATAATTGTATTTTCAAGTGTTTCATAAGTTATCTTAAAGAAATAGGTATTTCTAATATCATTGGACAAGAGATAGAAAATGTTAGATCAACCACCGGTCAAGATAAGTGTTATATTTGTGCTATTGATCATAAACCTAATTTGGATATTCATTATAGGCATATGAAAAGTAAAAAACATATAGTGTTGTGTTCATCTAGGGTTAATATTGTGCATTTACCTTGTGCCCTTGCTTTAAAGTTTTTTTGGATAAAACCCTAGATTAGCAAGCATTCAAAGGAAGAATCATATCAGGTTAGCTCTTGTATTCTTGCATTTTTGTTTTGCATTGTACTTTATATTTCATAGCATATATCTAGAAAGGCCAAACTTAGGTGATTGCTTGAAATGAAATACATCAAACTATCCCAAAATTCTAAGGATTTGAAGTGAGTCCTTAAACCATTCCTGGTGAACCCTTCCCTCTAGCATCAAGTTTAGAGAACAACATACCCCCACGGTTCATCACATAAGGCTTTATATCTTTGTAGATCCAACCTTTTTGGGAATTGTACATGGTAGGGTAGTTTACCCCCTATATAGTTGCTAGTCTAACCTGTATATTCAAGACCTTCATACTTTGATCTGATTTTTGATGCTATTGGTTCTTTCAATCCCTATTCATGTTTTTCTGATCCTATATCCTTATATCTTATAATATTTGAAAACATACCATTAGTATGACCAATAAAATCATTAGAATTATTTTTTTCAACATCAATATAATCTTGTTCATCACTGTATCTATCATTATTTGAATTTATACCTTCATAAATTCTAGCACCATGAACCTTTTCTGAGCAATCATGAATTATATCTAAATCACTTGTATCACATATAACATCAATATTTGTAATAGGTTCTTCTACATTTGTCAAGGATTCTAGATCACTAGTGTCAATGCTTGCATTACAATATTCCTTTTTATTTTGACAAGAATTATGATTTGCATCTTTATCCATTTGAAGAAGATCACAAGTATCATAGCATGCATCAATCATCAATGGTTTTGATTCTATGGTATTTCAACATGAGTCTACCATCATAGGTCTTAAATAACTTGTATCACTAGAAGCATATTTCATTTCTATCTTGTTCTTTACACCTTCAACCTTTTCATATTATCTCATCTTAGAAATATTAAGAGTTACAATTCCTTTGTAGATTATTCTCCATAGATTGGTAGGTATTGCAACAAAATCTTCATAGTAATAATTAGCATTACTAAGAACACTTTGCATGCATTTATGAAATGTAGAATAATCCTTTTTTACTAATTTGCTAGTAATATCACCAAGCATACTATTCAAAGTATTTACTTCATTAATATACATGTTCTTCAAACCTTCTATTATATACTTTTGTCTTCTATTCTTGTCTTTGAGAACATCATTAGAAAGTAATGCCATATATATTACTTTTCCTATATCATTAGGTAGTGTGAAAACATTTTTTGAGTTTGTTTGTGCTTCACAAATTTTTGAATTTAAGTAAATACCTAGTGTTGAGAAACTTTTATTTTTGGATTCTCTCATGATTGATTTCAAGATCTTCTTCCTTTGTGAAGATGTAACCTTTTGAATTTCAATTTTCTCTATAGTATTTTGTGTGCATTCTTTTAGTAATTGCAATTGTTCCTTAGTATTTTATAAATGGTCATGAATGTAAATTTCTTCTTCTTGAAATTTTGAGTCTTCTCCAAGGATAATTATTTATTGTTGAAGACATTAGTTTTCTTCTATCAATTCATGAGGCTCTAGTTTATGAGTTTCTATGTTTGGATCACTTGCTTTCTTTTTTATTTGCTTCTTCTTTGCATTGTTCATTTGATGTAGGCTACCTTATGGCTCCTAGATAAGATTATATAATCAACCTTGCTAAGATCTCTAAGATATGCTCCTTTAGATGCAATATGATCTTGATGATAAGTTTAGCTTTCTAGGGTTTATTAGAATCCCTTTTGACTCCCTAGTTTAAGTATTGTGAACTAATTTGATAAAACCTTTATTGGATTAGGTTTTGTAGGCTTCCTTATATCTCCCTAGTAGTTTAGAATATGCTTAGTTCACCTTCTAAGTTGATTTTGCAATGTTTTGAGAATAATATACTTCTACCTTTTTCTCCTTATGAATAAAGCTAAAGATAATGCACCTTCAATTTGATAATGTTCTCTATGGTTGGTTTCTTTTGTCCCTTTGTATAAGAGTATGAGACAAGTATAATTAAGTCCAACCTCTAAGCAATTAATAAAATTGTTTCTATATCCCTTAATAGTTTCTAAATTTAAATTTCCTAAGGTTTGATGTAGTATACCTTATATCTTCCTAATTTGGAATTTTAGACATTAATTAATATTTGTAATAATAATAATTTTCTAGTGTTGAAAACCTTATTCCTCCCGAAATTATTTAATTGCAAATATTTAAGATTTGGAAAAATAATATTTTGTAAATTAATAATAAATATCTAAGGTAGAAACCCTTATCTCTCCATAATTAATTAATTGTAAAATATAATAAGGTTTGATTCATATATTTCCCAATATTCAATTTGCTTTCTATTTTTCTAAGATTGTAATTGCTTTAATGCAAGATTTAACCTTAGAAAAAATCACCTTATATATCCAATTAATTGTAAATTACCTTGGATAACCTTATATATTTCTATTGCAAATATAATATCTCATCTAAAGTGCATTATAATAACCCTTATTACTCCTATTTAAAATACCTTATTAAAAACTCCTTATTTCTCCATTTTAAAAAGCTTTGAAATAGACTAATATACCTCGCTTTACTAATGCTTTGGAGTAATAGGTATTAAAAGCATTAGTAAATTTGACCATATATTCATATCCTTATAACTCTATTAAAACTTAATAAAAGCAAGGAACACATTATTACCTTTCTTTAATGGATTCTTTGAGCATTGTAATAGTATTTTGCCACTTAGCATCCTTTGTGTTGCTATATTGATAATTCATGTGTTGGTTTTTCTTATAACAACGCTTTAAACTCTTATCACATTTTTGGAAGTAGTGCAATGTAGTGCAACATAACTGATAGAGATGAAGCATCCAAAGCAATGGCTAGTACGATGGATAGCATATAGAGATTTTCACATGTAGCGATAATTAATGATGAATCATAGGCTGGAAAACACTCAGACATAATGTGGCCTAGAAAATGTTGCATGCAACTCTAAACCATAGTAGGTTCAATAGCAGGTATGAATTGCAGTAGGTCCTAGGAAAAACTAAAATATCAAGTAGAAGAAATAATTTTCCTGGGTGTCAGAAAATGAAATGGAAAAAGTTTGAGAATAGCAATGCAAACTCTTATGCATGGTATTTGAGGTAGTAACAATCGAGCTTGCTTGGATAGTAAAAGATTGAGTAGTGGCTAGCAGGTAAACAGTGTGACACTCTTCGCAGGCAAGCCTGGATGATGGATCATAAGGCTGTATTATACGTAGATGAAGGATAGAGATATAAAAACCCTTATGAAAAATAATTTATGAAACCCTTATCTGGTAGCAGTGGTCAATAAACCTTCACAAAAAGTGAAAGTAGTAGTAGGGTGTGGTTTGACATAGTACAAGAGTGGTATGAACAGATATCGACCCTGATACATGGGTAGAATGTAGCGGTAGCAAGTAGAGCAAATAAAAAACTTCACATAAAATCTTGCATAATGGCATGTGACTTCTCTTTAAAACCCTCAAAAGGGAGATAGCAATATCATGAGGAGTGGTAGCCCTAGCGTGTGTGTCCTCTTGCATGACTAGATCTGGAAAGGGTTTGAAACCCTAATCCTTTACGGATAGCACATGAAAATGATAGGATCATAGTTTTTGAAAATTGGAAAGAAACCCTTGATCCAGAGGAAAAACCTGCAAAAAGGAATGAGAAAAAAAATAAAATCCTAAAAACCAAAAAAATGGCCTTTTCAATGTAAGGCAAGAGGCTTATTTTTTAGTTCTCACTACACTGAGAATACTAAACACAAAGTTCCCTAATGCTCTAATTTTTTTAACCCATAAAAAAACTCCATTGTTAAGCATTTTTAGATGGAGTAGTGCTTGGATGGGTGACCTCCCGAGAAGTCCTGATTTTTGCACCTTTTGTGGCTTTTCCTATTTCTATGAATCTACCATGTGCTCTGATACCATGTTAGCTTTTTTTGTATGCTAAAAGGAAATGGAACCACAAGTAATGAAATAAGAGTGCAAAAATATAACTATGATAATAGAATCTAAATAAACATGAAACTAAGAAACGATACTTTAGAAATAACTCACATAACAACCATTAATGAAGACACAAAAATGGATAAATACATACAACATGAAGCTCTCACTCTACCAGTGGATATGTAGAGTATATTACCTTCATCTAAAATGAGCTCTATATAGAAGAAGATGTTTTACTTGAGCCTCACTCTTCCTAAGTGCATGAGGGACACATGCCATTTTACATCATTCCACATATACAACTTGCATATGGGAACTTGTCCATTTATTCCTTTGCAAATTCTTACACTTGTGCATAGGTTTCTTCTTCCCCAAGTAACTCCTACTCTAATAATCTATCTAAGGTGGTGCATATACATGTACCTAAATAATATAATATAATATAACTCTAAAAATGAGCAAGATAGTTCACTCTCCAAATTGCAGCCACTTCATTTCCACCAAGTTAGCATGATTTTTATTGACTTGTTCACCTCACTTCGTAGTCCATATGATTTGGCGAAGTTGATTCCAATCGATGCTAGCCTTATCGACATGGATAGGATTTCATCCCCATCATCCATAACCAAGTTCATCATATTCAAATAATTTCTAAGAGATTATAACACTTATATTCCTTAACAATCTTCACCTTCACTTGCTTCTATTTTTCAAATTGGAGTAGAAGCATCACCCGAGTCCTTTGAACATGTAGAGAATGATATTCATCTCATTCCTATTCCACATCATTTAGAAGATGGATCTCATATACTTATTTAATAATCCATCGATGTGAACCTAATTCAAGATGCGAATAATCCCAAAATCATGAAAATAGCAAAATATCTATACGTAGAAGAGAAAGAGCTCATGCTAGACATATTGACAAGGAAGAAAGATATTTTTGCATGGTCATACAAATACATGTCTGGCCTTGACCCCAACTTGGTGGTCCATAACATCACCTTAGCTCTCGAAGCTAAACTATTCAAGCAAAAATTAAGGAAAATTAATCCTACTATAGCACTCATTATGAAAGAAGAGCTACAAAAACTAATAGATGTGGGTTTCATACAACCGATTTATTATCCTGAATGGCTCTCAAATATGGTACCCATTCACATGCTTAATGGGTGTATGAGTATACATAGATTTTTGAGACTTAAATAAGACATGTACCAAGGATGATTTTCCATTTCCAAACATCAATCAACTTGTAGACTCTTGTGCAGGCCATGAAATGCTTTCTCTAATGGATATTTTTTTAGGATACAACCAAATTTGAATTAATCCTGAAGACCAACATAAAATAACATTCACCACACCTTAGGGCACTTTATGTTATAAGGTGATGCCATTTGGTATTAAAAACATAGGAGCTACTTATAAATGTGCCATGGCATATATATTCCATGACTATATGCACAAAATCATTGAAGACTATGTAGATGATCTTATCACAAAATCCAAAACACATCTTGAGCATATTGAAGTACTAGAAAAAGTTTTTGATCAATTGCTTGAACACAAGGTGAGGTTAAATCCCAAGAAGTGTGTATTCTAAGTTACATCAGGTAAAATTCTAGGATTCATCATCTCCAAGTGAGGCATTGAAGTGGACCTTGATAAGGTCAAGGTTATTATTGAAATACCCCTCCAAAAAATCTTAAAGAGTTGCACAGTTTACAAGGAAATATTTAATCTATGTGTTGATGCATTGCACAACTCTCAGACAAATGTAAGCCATTCAATTACTTTCTACAAAAGGAGGTCACCTTATCTTAGACAAAAGAATATAAAGAGGCTTTTGATGAAATCAAGAAATATCTGGCTTCACCACCAGTAATAATGTCACCTCATCTAGGAGTCTCTTTTCACCTTTATATTTCTGCCACTCATTTTGCATTAGGAACAATGCTTGTACAAAAGAACAAAAAGTAGATATAGTAAGCAATCTATTACATTAGTCAAACTTTGGTGAGTTATGAAATACGATATGCTTACATTGAGAAGTTGTGCTTAGCAGTGATTTTTGCCACTAAGAAACTCATACATTATATGCTAAGTAACACTACCTATGTCATATCTAGAGATAATCCTCTACATTATATGATGACTTGTACATACAATAATACCTAAACCATGAAATGGATAATACTCTTTGTAGACACCAAATCCTAGACACTTGTCCACCATCACCCTTTCTTGCCATTCAATTGGCCATTCCATGCCTTTCACACTATCCAATGGCCCACTTTAACCCTTGCCCACCATTTTTCGACCCATATTTGACCCATTTATATTTATTTTATATTTTTTATATGTAAAAGTATATTATGTATTAAAAAGTTTTATATTTTATAAAAACCTCAACTAGAAAAAAACTAGTTTAGGCATCATCAGAATGAGTGAGCTGAGATTTAGTAGGGGCAGCGGGAGTGAGGGTTTGAATTTTTTTGGCAAGAATTTCAGCCAAGGTGGTAGAGGTAGAGCAGGTATGAAAGGGGTGAATGGGAACCTCGAGCATGGATCAAGTGAGGATAAAGAGGAAGGCGGTAAGGCTGCAGCAGATTTGGAGGTGGGCATCACGTGGGGACTCGAACCTCCTCAGAAAGACCCCAACAAAAAATATACGAAGGACAATGCAGGGTCCAAGAAGTGGTTGTATTTTGCTGATACTCTTAGAGGAAAAAGAAAGGAGGTTCTATCTCTTCTACCCCTAGTTACAGTAAATAATAAAATTTTGGCCCCGACAAGTTCCATGAGCCCTTTTCTTTCAATGGAAGAATTCTCCCTGGTAGGCAAGTTTTGGGAGGTAGGCCGGATATGGAGATTATTAGGGCTTGGGCGACGGGTAAATGGTGACTGGTAGGTAGCTTGGAGTTGGTATCTCTAACTCGAGGGTTATTCATTATCCGTTTTAACAATATGGAGGATGCTAATAGTATTTTAATATGTCCTTGGTTTTTGGGCAAAATGAGCCTTTTTCTCAGACGATGGGGTGAAGATTTTGACCCTGAAAAGCAAAATATTAACATTGCCCCTATTTGGGTTTGTCTCCCGAGTCTACCTGCCCAGTTATTCAATGAATATTGGCTACAGGGCATAGCCAAAACTATAGGGGACCTGATATCCATTGACCATGCGACCTTGGCCAGGACAAGGATGACTCATGCACGAATATATATAAATGCTAATTTGGATAATGAATTGCCAAGGTTTGTGGAGCTAGAGTATGGATAATACTATCAAAAATAGCTGGTAGAATATGAGAACAAACTGGTATTCTATACAAAATGCAAAAATCAATGACATCTATGCAATCAATGCCCTAACTTGACAATGAATAGAGAAAATCAGAAGGAGGGAATTCTAGACAGAGGAAATTTGAGGAGTTTCCCTAGATTAGACGATTTCAATCAGGAAAACTATGTCTACCAAAAAAAGAAAAGAGAGGGTGTAGGGTACCAACAAGAAAAATGAAAATAATAGGTTGTTCACAACCAAAATACTCAGGTAAGTTCGAATCCTCTAGTTTCAAATAAATTTTTAATTTTATCCAATATGGGAGTAGGAGGATTATCGAAAGATATGGAAGCCTAGAACCTTTAGGCTAATATTTTTGACTCTCTAGAATCCCCATCCAAGTCAGGATACTCAAACCCTAATGCTAAAATTATTGTAAGCCTTGTGGGCATCACAAAGTCAAATCCTAATGCTTGATCTCTAGAATCCCCATCCAAGTTGAGATCCTTAAATCCCAATGCTGAAAATACTTCAAGCCCAGTGGGCATCCCAAAGCCAAACCCTAATGCTGAAGAACTTAGGAAGAAAGTTGAGGCATTGGAAAATAAAAAATCTCATCTCCCTAACATCATCACTAGGAGCCAGGTGAATCCTACTGAGGGGCCATCCTGCAGACCAAAGAAATACAGGAAAAAAGGAGAAGATTTGGATGTAGGGGTGGAGATATGTGAAACTCTTTAGAATGAGGAATATGGCAGTCTAGTACTGCAATAAATTGCCTCCTCCCAGTTTAGTCCTAAACAAACCAGGAGCATTGTGAAGTCTCCTATAGATTTTGAAAGTGGAAAAAGAAGAGGGAGAATATCAAATGTTGAGCATCAAAAATTTAAAATTGATAATGACATTGCCAACGAAAAATAGACAACCTTGTTTCAATAGGTTATTCCAGGTTCTGAAGACAACAAATTAGGAAAAATCCCTCAAGGTATGGGGAGAGGAATAAATACCAAACAATCTAAATCAAGTTCCTCTCATGGAATGTGAGAGGCCTCAATGGCCTGCCCAAACACAAGGACGTCAGTGCAATAAGAAATCAAGTGAATCCAACTATTATCATGTTGCAAGAAACAAAAATTGATGAGATTTAATAAAAAAAAGAGTAGCAAAAAAAATTGGAATCAAGGGGAGATGGTTTGCAAATCAGCTAGAGGAGGGTCTGGAGGCCTTATGACTTTGTGGGATCCCCAGATAGTAGAAGGCACCATTATTTATAAATATGATAGGGTTCTTAGTTTTTTATTTAAGGAAATAAACAACAAGTCATGGATCCTTTCAAATATTTATGTCTCGACTTTAATTAAAGGGAGAGCTCTACTATGGGAGTACTTAGGAAATCTGAGTGAAATCTTCCATAATGTCCCCTAGATTCTGGCTAGGGATTTTAACACTCCTCTTTACCCTTCAGAAAAAATGGGTGGAAATGGACCACCTATAAGGAGCATGGATGAGTTAAATGAATTTGTGAACTCCAACAAATTTATGGATGTAAAACTTAGAGGAGCAAATTATACCTAGAGCAATCGACGGATAGGGTGTCATCTCATTCAAGAAAGGCTTGATAAGTTTTTTCTATCAAAGGAGGCTACAACTCTGTTCGGTGATTCTACCCTCGCAAGCCCTTCCTAAAATTGCCTTCGATCATAATCCAATTTTTTTGGAGATCCCTAACTCTCTGTCCTTCAAGAAACCTTTCAGATTTCAATCTATGTGGATCAAACATTCTAGTTTCAGAGATAACTTAATTCAGTGGTGGCAGCATCCTGTCAAGGGTAGTGCAACTTTTAAAATTGCTGGTAAATTAAAGTTTGTTAAGGAAAAGCTTCGAAATTGGAACAAAGAGGTATTTGGGAAAATATTTGAAAATAAAGAATAGGTTGTTGAAAGTTTTAAGATAATTTATTAGAGGATTCAATTTGGTGATGGTGATGAAACTACTAGGCAAGAGGAACAGACAAAACTAGCAGAGTTTCATAACATTTTGGCCTATGAGGAAATCTATTGGAGGAAAAAATCAAGGGCTATTTGGTTGAAATATGGAGATTCAAATTCCAATTTTTTTCACGTCACCACGCTTAGAAATAGAAGCAATAACAAGATAAATTTTTTAAAAAAAGTAGATGGTTCTATTACTCAGGACTTAACAGAAATAAAAAATGAGGCAATAACTTATTTCAATTCTATCCTTGGTCAAGAATCGTAATGCAATTAGGAGGCCAAATATATTCTCTTGCAATCAATTCCTAGCATAATAAATGAGGATATAAACCTTAAGCTTCTATCTCCATTTTCTGAAGAAGAAATTAAGGAAGCCTTGTTTAGCATGGAGCCAAACAAAGCCCTGAGACCCGATGGCTTTCTCCCTCATTTATATCGATATTTTTGGGACATCATAAGTGAGGATGTAATTTCTCCTGTCAAATAATTCCAAGAAAACAATCATAGCCCAAAAGGTCTCAACTCTACTTTTATTTCTCTAATTCCTAAGAAGCAAACCCCTGAATCTATGGCTGACTTTAGGCCAATCAATCAGTACAATGTTTCTTACAATATCCTAACTAAAGCCATTGTAAATAGAATGAGAGATGTTATGCACCACATCATAGATCCATGCTAGGGAAGCTCTATCTAGGGAAGGTCAATCTTGGATGGAATTATCACAGTTCATGAAGCTCTACACTCTGCTCATAATACTAACAGGTCTATTTTTGCCCTCAAGCTTGATATGAACAAAGCATTTGACAGGATAAATTGGGACTTTATGATTGTTGTCCTCCTTAAGTTTGGTTTTCACCACAAATGGGTTAATTTGATCAAAAAATGCATTTCTAAAGCATGGTTCTCAATTCTGGTTAATGGAACAACTATTGGTTACTTTCAAAGTCATAGAGGAATTTGGCAGGGGGACCCTATCAGCCCCATGTTATTCATCATTGTGGCATAATATTTAGGTAGAACAATAAAAATGCTTGCATTTCAAGGTTAATATCAGGAATCAAGGCAACATATCTCACTAGGGTTGTTTCTCACCAACAATTCATCGATGATACCCTTCTATTGACTAAGGCATAATGGTTGAGGCCAAAAGAATAAAATACATCCTACAACTCTATGAGGACACTGCTGGTCCAAAATTTAATTTTAGTAAAAGCAAGTTATATTTCTTGAACACCCCCATTCAGAGGCAAGGAAGGATTGCAGAAATTTTAGGGTGTGATATAGCAAACCTCCCCACTTTGTATCTTGGTCTCCCTCTTTTTATTAGTTCTCTGAGAGAGTCAATGTGGGACAGGGTTATTGAAATAATTCAAAGAAAAATGTGTTGGATGGAAAGGTCATCTTCTATCTCAAGTAGGAAAGTTGACCCTCACTAAGGCCTCTCTTCAGAGCATTACAGTCTATTTCCTCTCTGTTTTCAAAGCCCCTATGAAGGTTTTCCAAAAAATTGAGAAAATCCAATAATAATATGTATTGGATAAAAGGAGAAAAAAGGATACACCTTGTAGGATGGACCAAAGTGTGCAGACCCAAGGAAAATGGGGGCTTAGGTCTGAGGATAATTGCTCATATGAATTTAGCTTTACTAGCTAAGTAGGCATGGTGCCTCATTTTTGGTGAATAAAATGAATGGAAAACTATCATCAAATGAAAGTATCTTCAAAATATGGAATTTCTAAGTGACTCAGTTCCAATAAGAGGTTTTGCTTTTTGGAAAGCAATTCTCAATTGTAAGGAAATCATCAAAAAAGGTTTAAGATGGGTTTTAGGCAATGGTGAGAGGATAAATTGTTGGAATTATAGGTGGGCTAAGGATGAACCACTAACATAGTATCCTAACTTAGCCAGAAACAAAGATATCATGGAAGAACTCATTGGCAAAAAAATCTCTAATTATATGGTTGAGGATAGAGGCAGAATGAAGTGGAAACAAATAAGGATTCAGGGATTTCAAGTAGAATCAAATGATATTTGTAACATTCTCGGGCAATAGTTTATCCCCATGAGACCCAAGGAATATCAAGTGACCTGGGCTCCTATCGAAAATGAGCAGTTCACTGTTAGATCAACTTACAAGCTTCTGCTTGATGACAAGGATTTTGTCCTCCAAAAGGACTTAGTTTGGATAAAAATTTTAATTCCAAAAATTGTAGTCTTTTCATGGCTAGTTATCCAAGGAATAATTCTAACCATTGATAATATTATGCGTAAAGGTATTTGTATTACTAATCGTTGTTATCTGTGCAAGGCTAATTGGGAGACCATTTATCACATTTTCCTTGAGTGCCCTTTTTCCTTAACTGTCCTAAGTGGGGTTTTTCAGGCCTTCAATATTTCTTGGGTTAAGCCAGCCATCGTACTTGATTTTTTCATCCAGTGGCCTTGCCTCTTTTCAATCCAAAGACATAGATACATGTGGAAAATTTGTCTCAATCACAATATTTGGTAGGTGTGGTTAGAAAGGAACCATAAAGTCTTTAATGAGTCTATCCATGATCATCAAACTATCATTTCCAGGATCCTATCCTTTGCCAATGAGAATTTGAACCTTATCCATTTTGATAGCCATAAACCTCATCTAAAAAAGACCATGATTGCTCAATATTTAAGCTTAACCTTGTTAGATGAGTCTGTGCCTAGGGTAGTCAACCCCAAAGCCAATGTTAAGTGGTCCCCACCTCCTACGGATTGGTTTAAGATTAATTTTAATGGAGCAGCTAAGGACAATCCTGACAGAGTAGGCACTGGTAGTATTATGCGATATCATAATAGGAATATGATGCTTGCATTTCTAAATATTTGGGAAAAAGGATGAACAATGAAGCTGAAGCTAGAGCTATGTGGAGAGGCCTTCAAATGACTAAAGACTTAGAAGGCAATTTGATCGTAGAATGAGACTCTATGCATGTTATAAATATCCTAAATAATTGGAAAACACCTCCTTGGAGGATTAAAAAAATTGTTGAAGAGGCTAGGATCCTTTTCCAGGGAAGATAGGACAGAAAAGCCCAACATGTCTTTCGGGAATCTAAAAAAGTTGCTGATAAGCTGGCCAATTTGGGTGTCGATGGTGATAGACTTTTTAAATGGTAACACGGTGTCCCGAGCGAATTAGAGGAGCTTATTCAACAATAATTCCAAGAATGATAGTCAAATTTACCAATAGGTAAGGCATTGTAAGTTCAAAGGCTATGAGTATTCCCATCTCTTTTTTGAAATGGAATCACAATAAAAATTATCCGAGTTGTCAGTCTTTGTGGATGCTGCTTGGAAATACTACAAAGACTAATGGGGACAGTCACATGTAAAATAACATGGCTCCTAGTCATCTTAGTAATTTGAGGTTGGTTGATAATCACAGGGCAAGAAATAAATGATAATATAATACTTTGAACCATAGCCACGTGGACCACCAAATAGCCATCACCATAAATCTAGCCAGCAGGTTCACTTCTCCAAGGCTGATTGGCCAAGATGAGATGTGGTCCCAAAGCATGTCATATATGGAAGAAAGAAATTACCAAAGAATTATTAAGAGTAACTATCAATACAACGCTTATGGGAGTTTTTTTTTAGTACTCTGCTATGTGTGTCTACAACTTTTTGTTTCTCCACTTTTTCAAGGAAGGGATCCGTGTCTGTTTATTTTTTTGTAATTATGATGCAAGTGTGTTTTCTTGGGGTATACCCAAAATGTTGTATGGAAAGTTTCTTTTTGATAACAGGCTATGTGCCTTACCGGATGTAATGGCTTTGGTGGCATGTAGATTTTACATATATAGGATCCTTAGTATGGACATGTTCATCAACAGCCCTGGGCTAATTTTTGTAAAAGGTTTTGGGTCAACCTGTAAAACTTGATATTAATGCTATAATATCTTATCTACCAAAAACAAATATTATTTATATTTAAATATAATATTTTATATTATATTTTAATATATTTATTATAAAATATATATTTATAAGCCAAATTAACCTCATCCGTCCATCTCCCTTAATCCGTGTCACACTTAAAGTTTAATATCAGTCCTTGGATTTGCTTTTATACTAGCCACATGATTTGGTAAAACCCTAATAAAACCCTAGGCTTGATAATAAATAGGAGCATTCTCAATGCTCAACCCCTAGAATCCTAGAAAACTTGAATGCTGGAGCTCTAATTTACTTGTGAGATCTAACCTTGTTGAGAGATAGTTTCTTGTGAGTAGATTGTGCCCTAGCTTATCCTTCCCCAAAACCCTAGCTTGCCCTAGGATTTTTGGATTCCATCCACCTTCGCATCCCATTTCCATCATCGCCATTGTCGTTCATCCATCGAGCCCTTCGCATCCCCTTGATCTACTTCTATAGATTTAGCCCTAATCCATAGGTGCAATCGAGCACCTGCCTCATCCCACAGGTGCAGCCATGCACCTACCACATTCTGTAGGTGCATCACAGTGCCTATTATTCCCATAGCCACACACCAGAATCTACCGCATAAGATCATCAAGTGTCGTTAGGGCACCCTGCCATCAAATCTGCAATGGAGCAATAGAACAACAAAGTAAGTATTTTATATGCATTTTATTTGTTGTTATTTAGATTCTGCATGTTTTTTTATTCAGATCTAGGGTTTTAGTTTGCATTTCTGAGGGTTCACACTATGGAACCCTCATTTGTTTTACTAACAACTTTATGTTTGATGTGTGTGCAGGATCAGGTAGCATCAATCAAGGATTGTTGAGTAGTTGTTGAAGCTAGAGTCTATTAATAACTACCCTACCTTTAGCATCTTGACACTCTTTTTTACTTTACCAAAGGATTGTTGAGTAGTTGTTGAAGCTAGAGTGGCTCGATTATGGATAACCAAAAGCCCACTCACCTTGTTGGAAGCAAGATACATTGGAGACACTACTTGTTGTTGTAGCTAGGGTTTTGGAGAACCCTAGCATCTATATTTATTGTATCAAAATAATTTCTTTGAATGGATCAATTGTAACAAAGGAGTTTCTCAGCTCCCCCCATTTATTGAATAAAATCATATTTTGTGCAATCTCTTGTTCATTTGAGTTATTTATTTCTATATTGTTTTAGTGTCATATTTTTGCTTCACAAATGGTGATCATGGTGGGACCCCACAAGGGTTCTATTTTATGATTTACTTTGCTAACTTCCATTCTGTTGTTCCATTTTGTAGGGTTTTCTGGAATGAAAAAACTAGCCAAAATCATTGGTTAGGGTTTCTAGAAGGTCCTGTGAAAGTTGCAGATAGGTGCGCAGGTGCTCTTCAGCACCTAATGATCCCCAAAGGTGCATAGTTGTACCTAACAGATTCCCAGCCACACCTATAGAGGTGCTCCACTATGCTTGGTAGTAATTTGGAGCAGAGCTTAGGCTTTCAAGTAAGATCTATAACCATTCTGTTCTAAATTCTTGCTTTTATGTATTTCATCATTCTACTGTTTTTTTTAGATTCTAAGTTTAAAATGAATATACATTAAGTAATATAGAAATAAATTCATTTTAGATTGCATCTAGGGCATCTGTGCATTCATTCATCACATATTTTGGGTTTTCTATTTTAAAAAGAATTGCAAATTCAAATAATTCTTGCATCTTTCTATTTGCATTTGAAAGTGAAAAGCATTAATTAGAATTTGCATCTTAGGAGTTAAGGGTTTCTTATTTTACTTATCTAAGTAGGAACAATACTTGAATGCAAAAATTATTCCTGCCCTTGGGTGGCACCTTTGGTAGAGAGGTGGATGAACCCTCCGGTTGCTATCTAGGTAGGGGGTTTTAAGCGGTGTACTTCACACTCTTTAGAGGAAATTTGCATTTATGTGTTGGATTCTAATTTAGATTTGTGAAATTTGTTATTTTTAACATTGTTTGACCATAATAGAGAATATAAAAACTTAAAATTAATCACACACAACACGTTGCACTTTAAATAGTAGTAACTGGATTTCATCACCGGTTGTTGCTTGAGATTTGGTGATGGTGGCATTCATCTCCATCCACCAAATATCTACCCCTAGACACCTTAGGACTACCCTCAAGAAAACTTGTTGGATTTCATCACCAACAAGAATCTCATTGCCCTATCCAACCATAGTATTTTACCTTTATTTTTCATTAAACAAGATTAGGATACACCAAACACACAAAACTGTCATATCTAAAAGGAATTTACATTAAAAAGAGATAATCAATGAATAAGGTAAGCCACACAAGGTGAAACTTAGGATTGATTGTTTTCTTTGTTTCTAAATTCTTTAGCTTTATTTTCAGTTTTGAAATTTAATTATCCTAAAATTGTATTTTGATTTAATTATTTTATGGTTTTAACTCGAAATCAAACAAAAATATTAAATCAAAATAATTTAATGGAAAATACAACAAGCATACCCCTTAGCCAAGACTATGTTGAACAAATAGAATTGGCTACATCCTTTCCATCCAACCCCACCTGAGGATATCCTAATTCTGCTTATGAATATGGTATGCCCTCCTCTCCTAGTCCAACCCAACAAAACCCAAGTGTTTTTAACACTCATCCCCCATCTGGCTATACCCAAATCTATTCCAATCCTTTGTATGAGGAGTATGTCAATGCTGCCTCACAGGTACCAACCTCCCAAGTTGCCACATCAAGTGCAACTTGCACCATACCCCTTTCCTCCAATCCATCCACATCCATACCATCATCTTCTAATCCATCCACAACCTTGTCAATTTCTTCTATGATTGATCAAGATCTTCAGGATATATCAGGTCTCATGAACAAATTGCTTCTAGAGCATCAAAATGCTAGACAACAAGTTCAAGTAGATCCTACGCTTCCTGTAGCTCCAGCCCAACCAACCATAGCCAACCAAAATTCCACCTGGGTACCCCAATCTTCGGTGGTGTCCATCCCCAAGCCACCTCCAATTCAAAATCCAACCCCTCCAATCACTATTTCTTCTGGTCAACCCAACCAATTCCTCCAAAATCTTCTTCTTCATCAATCTTCTCCTTCTTTCAATCATCAATCTTCCCCCCATAAATTTCAAACCAATCAATTCCATCAAAATCATCTCATCACTCCTCAACATCTTTCTTCTAGTCCATCTCCAAGTCATCAGGTTATCCAAGGCTTCCACATTCTTGGGGAAGATCTTAGGATTCAGGCCATGCAAAAGCAAATAGATCAGTTGATGCAAAATATTCCTGGCATGTCAAGCCAAAAACCAACTCTAAGCCAACTGATCCATCAACCAATCCATCCTTCGGTACCATCATCACCATATCCGATAGACTTTACATTACCAAAGTTTGATAAATTTAGGGGAACCGAGGACCCTAAGGAGCATGTTAGCTCATTTTTTCATGCATGCTTTCAGATTCAAACCGATAATGCTCTCATGCTCCGAATATTTCCTCAAACATTAGGAGGAGATGCCATAGAGTGGTTCAATCAGTTACCAACTCATAGTATCTATACTTTTTCTCAATTGATTGACCTATTCCTTGAGCGTTTTGTCCTAAACATCAAAAATAAAGTTTCATTATCAGATGTGTATGAATTAAGACAATGGGAAGATGAAACTATCTATAACTTTGGAAACCGTTGGAGGGCAGTCATTACCAAATTGCCATTCTCCCTCCCAATGGATGAAATCATCAAATTATTTACCAAGAGTTGCTTAAAACCCATCTCTTGGATGCTTCAACTTCATACCTATCATTCATTTGAAGAAGCTTTAGCATAGGCTAGCATCATTGAGGAGATAAAAATCCAAGAGGGCATAATTAAGCCTAAAAAGAAAGAATGGCAAAACAAGGGCCAATTTAAAAGCAATCAATCAGGCCAAAACAAGTCATCACAAGCCTCTTCGACTAGTCCATCCAATCAAGTAAATCAAGTGGTGATGAGCCAACCCGTAATGGCTCAACAACCCATGCAACAACCACAACAAATTGCTTATCATGCGGTCCCCTCGGTAACTCAAGCACTCATAATACAAAACATAGCACCAACTATGGAAAACCCCACCCATCGACAATATGCTCGACCCCAACACCAATACACTCCTTTAATAGAGTCGTATTCTTCCATATTCCAAAAGTTGTATGAAACAAATAAGTTGGATTTACCAAAAATCAAGCCTGATGACCCTACCAAACATGGCAGAGGTTATAAGGAACATCTATTTTTCCCATACCATAGGCAAAATGGTCATGATATCAACACATGCAACATTTTTAAGAATATCATTCAAGACCTCATAGACTTGGGGGCCATTAAGGTGGATAACCCCCTAGCTCCACAAAATCAAAACTTGGGAATTTTTCAAACACCTCTTCCCAACCATGAAGAGGCCCAAACTAATGTAGGAGGTAATAATCATCTTACACCTCCTAACCAAGTTAATCATGTTCAAAATTATCAAAATTTTGTAGGAGCAGTCCATGTGGTCACAAGAGGTCAAAGGCAAAATCAAAAAAATGCCCAACAACCAAATGTGTCACAACCTTCAAATCCACCACCTATTCAAACTTCTCCAAATCCATCCCCACCAATCCATATTTCTAGTCCACCAAATCAACCCATCCATCATCCTCTAAGGCTAGCAGTATCCTTAAGTAGTCGATTGACTACAAGTTTGAAGATGGCTTCAACCAAATTGTCCTTATATGAGCTCATCCAACAATCCCCTAGGCATAGAGAAGCCTTAATGGAAATTCTAAAATCCATTGAGTTTGAAGCTCAAGATCCTAATGCCTTCAACAACTTTGTAGGGAGCATTAGAACATGCATGGAGCCATCCATCACCTTCTATGACTTTGAAATAAATTCAATGACCTCAAAATCCATAGATCCTCCATTGCATATCATGGCCTTAATAGACAAGAAGCCATTTAAGAGAGTCTTAATTGATACCGGCTCATCCATCAACATTATCACTACTACTGCCCTTAGCAACCTCAAACTTCCACCTTCCCATATTTCCAAGTCATCATTCACCCTCAAAGCATTTAATGATGCTTTGTGTACCATAGTTGGCACTATTGTTTTACCCATTGAAGTAGGGGTTAAAATGTTGCACACTATGTTCCACATCTTGGAAGGGGCCATGGCATACAATGTACTCCTTGGTAGACCTTGGATGAGGGAAATGAAATGTGTTCCATCAATTCTCCACCAATGCTTGAAATACGTTCATGATGGTCAAGTCCATTGCATCCCCATGGATGTAGAACCTTTCAAGTATTGCAATTTCATTTCAAATCCCTATGAATCCATGTTACCTTCCACCCACCTATTCTTATCCCCATCATATTTCAATCCATCCACTTCATCTTCTAATCCATTCACATCTTCTTCCAAAGCTCCTATTCTTGAGGAGTTACCCATCACCAAACCCCCTCAATCATCCATTTCTTCTTGTACATGTGGTCAAGGTCAATCCACTTTCACCACATCATCCACCTCAACCACTCCTTCTACAACCATTTCTTCTTCATCATCATTGCCTCATCCACCTTCTTCTAATTCCAAGCCATCACCCAATCCCTCTCCATCAGCCGATGTTTCACAAGTCAAACTTTTGGATTGTGAAATATTCAACTCCCCACAACCTTCCACTCCCCCCCCTCCAATCCTGAGCCATCCATTTCCACATCATCCACCACCTCATCCCAAGTCGAGGTCCACATCACTAGTCCTAGTATTGGTGAATACATGGTCCAAGATGTTACCATTACCCCACTTGCCATCCCTATAACCAAGGATTTTGGTCACCCATGTGACCCTCCTTTAACCATAGGTGTTGTCTATGATATGAGTTCTACTCCTAATAGTATTAAATTTGTTTATGGAGGGTTGGATTCCTCAATTGTGGAAAATCCACTCAAAGAACCAAAAGAGCCAAGACATGCCAACATACAAAATATGACAGGATTTCCATCTCGTTACTTTCATATAGTCAATTGGCAAGGTCAAGGTCTAGGTTCCCATGAACAAGGGATACATGACATAATTGATTTCCCATATCGAGGAGCACATGATCATTCAGGCTTAGGATATACCCCACTTTCCACAATCGCTTCCCTTGAGCAAGCTTTCCAAAGGCTTAGCCTCAATGAAGAAGACAAAGCCCCCCTTCCATTTTCCTCAACCACTTCTCTTGAACAAGCTCTTCAAGAGCTTAGCTTCAATGAAGAAGAAGATCCCCTAAATTTTTCCTACCCACTTCCAGATTTTGATGATGAAAGTTATGAAGAGTATGAACTTATGTCCAATGCTTCTAATGATTCTAAAGAGGAATTTCAGCCCATTGTTCCCCTTACCCAATAGGATGAGTTTTACCTCAGACTATTTTCCATCCATCAACCCATATTTCACTTGCTTCTTCCACAAGAACAAGTTGACCCACCTGGTGAACCACCCCCACTTGAGTTCCATTGAGCCATTCATCCAAGCCAAAATTTGTAACATATGTATATAAAAAAAAATCAAAATATTCAAAAACAAAAACAAAATTTTTCTTTGCATGTACATAGCATTTAATTTCATGTTTGTTGCTGCTATCCAGGGTTAACAAGATTCAACATCGGTTCCCATCCATTCTTCCAATCCATCTCTTCTCCTACTAAGTTAATATGAATCCTATTGACTTATTCACCCCACTCCGTAATCCATACAATCCGGCTAAGCCAATTCCAATTGACATAAGCCTTGTTGACATGGATTAGATTTCTTCCCCACCCTCCTTTTCGGAGTTCATCCTATCTGAGGAATTGTTAAGGGCTTCTGCCAACTACATTCCTCCTTCCCCTCCACCTTCACCTCCATCTTCTACCAAGAATCCTGAGGTATTTTAGGTAGAGTTAGATGATGATAAGTAGGAAGAATTAGATGACATCATAGATATTATCCCAACATCACTTGAGGAATCCATTCATTTATGGGAAGCATTTTCATTGATTTTTGATAGCCGTCTTAATGTTATCCTTGTAAAGTAATTTTATTATGATTATATGATTATGTATATATACATGGCTAAAAAAAAACAAATAAACAAAAACAAATCATTCACATAGGCATGTTCCCATTGCATACATATTGCATTTACATATAGGTATATTTACATGCATTTTTCATATTGCATTCATACATAATTTATACATCTTGCATTTCATATTCCACTTGCATTCATTCCACATGCATTCCATTATCATGCATTCCACTACATTCCATTTTACAAATTGCATTCATCCCATCCCATGTTCAATGATATTTTATAGTAGTGATGATATGGCCAAATAAAAAAAGTCAAGTTTCCACAATTGGGGGTACCTATTTTTGGCATTTATGCAATTTTCTCCAATATCATAAGCCAACAATCCCATTTGTCAAAAATCATAAACCCCAAATTTTCAGTCACTCAGCCACTACTAGTGTGTCTAGCAACCTCCAAAAAGATGTCCAATTTTCTTTAGGACCAAAAACACTTTTCTCACATTAAGAAAATCTTGAGTCTTGTCAATTGATTCCAAAAACAATCTTGCACCAACCACACTTCTTCACATCTTAAAAACATTTTGATTCAAAGAGGGATAACACCATACTTGGGTGGCACCTTGAAGTGAAAAGGGTATTCCTCGCTTGTCCTATCATGCAACATAGTCCAAAATAAAAAATAGTGGTTTTCACCACTATCACAAGTTGCTCTCCAAATATAAACACAAAATATAGAGTAGTAAGGATAGGGTCACATTCTCATCACACTTCGGTTGAGAATCTGATTCCCCAAAGCTCTATCCAAAGTTAACAATTTCTATGCACACACCACAGATCCCTAAAGTTGTAAGGATCATACTACATTTCCCTTAAAAATTTATGTAGTCATCCCCAAGGCCTAAATATCAGATCATTGGACTATGGAGTGAGTCTCCACCGGGGCTATAGATGCTTGACTGGTAGTGGAGTAAGCTCATGCGAGGTGACATGTCTCTCTTCCAAAAAGGGAGACCTCTGACCGCACATACGGACAAGCTAGCTTCTTGGTCCTCTCCATAATAGGTCATGCCCAATTTACTCATAATGGGTTAATGAACTTCACATGCACACACATTGGTTCTTGATTGCCTAGGGTCATTTTCATGCTCAAGATTTGGTACATGAACTTCACTTGCACACACCTTGGTCCTAAAGAAAGTTAGACAACCTTTAGTGAGTTTGGTTGATAGCACTAGTCTGTTTGAGTCTCTGAAAATCCTTTAGTATTCCATATCAACATCCATATCTTCTTCCATATCAACATCCATATCTTCTTCCATGTCAACATCCATGTCTTCATCATGGATCAACCCGCATAATGCCACCAAGTTTGGTGCCCCCGATTGCAAAACAATGAACAAAAATGGCCAACAAAATTCTGAACTAAAAATGATCATTCGAACATCATGCATTCCTCTCATATAGTTTGCATTCATATACATGCCATTCACATACACATCATGATTAGCTTGCATTAATCATCCATAAAACATCCATAAGACATGCATAAAAATATTTTCATAAAACATGCATTGCATACACATAAAAGCATTCACACAAAAGATAACACAAATATAAAATCCATGTATATATATATATAAAATATCATATGTACAATGAATGCCAAAAAGGCTACAATGGAGCACCAAGGCTCATATACAAAAGTGCATCTAAGCACTAAGCTAATGTCTATGAGAGGACCCTTAAGACCTAGTAGGAGCCCTAGACCTAGAACTCTACCTAGATGCCATGTGTCTCGATGACTCGATCCTAGAGGATGATGGAGGATCTAGAAAAGGAATGTGATTAGCCATGCACAAATCCTCCAAGGAGTGTGCATATGTCTCACTAGCATGTAGTCACCATAAGTCAATCTGATGTCGATGCTCTCTCACCAAAATATTTACTCAAAGCCTCATGACTATCTCCTAATCACTAGCCTCATCTGTTAGCCACTCTACCTCCATCCAAGCTATAGTAGCTTACAACCCAACTATGACCCCATATCACCTTCTAGAGCCTCCCTATGAGACTCTAGTGTAGTCTCTCACTCCTCATGGAGCTGCTCCACCTCAACCCATAACCTAGCCACCTCAGAGATCTCCCCCATATCCTCATCATCCTCCCCCTCATCATCCACTACCTCCACCTCGGGAGTCTACTAGGCTGCTCCCCTTGATCACCTCTGACTCATCGATCATTGAGACCTCATCCTCTTCGGAGTCATCCTCGACCCCATAACTATCGCATCCCCACCCATCACCACCTTTGGCACCCATACTGGTTGGGTACCAAACCATGCTGCATACTCCAGAGTCACCCTAACATCATCTACATCTAGGACCTCTAGCTCTCATCATCTCCTATCTACACCCTCCATGGCTCTACACATGGAAGCCCCACCTCATCCTATCAATGTCGGTACAACACTAGCTCATCCAACACATCCTAAGGTAAGCCAAATTTCCTCAACACCTATGAGTACTGAAAGTACTCCACCTCCTCATCTCTCCTCCCAACCAACCATCATGCCTACCTCACCCATCATAGCTGCTCCTCATCACCCTCCCACATGGCTCCTCACCATGGCCTCCATATCACCTCAGCTCGAGTCAACCCTACCCACATATCCCTATACCACTGGCTGGTATGCACCTCTCGACTTAGTTGCACCTCCTCCACCACCACCCATCTCCTAGCATAGGGCTCACCCATCTGCCATGCCTAGCAAGGTAACCCCTCTAGTTGAGCTACCCTAAAATGCTCCCAAGCCCAACACTATAGGAGGAAGTTGCATCCAATCCCCTTCCTCCCTCTCTATGTAACCTCATATAGCTCCTAGTATAACTACACCAATAATGTAGGAGCCCATGCATACACCCTTGGATCGGTGAGTAGGTCACTCACCAATCCCAATAGGTTCCAAGGGAACCTACACCCCATGCTATTAGGGAGCACTATGTTCGCTAACATGAACATGATCAAGGTTGGGAGTGCATCCAACTCCTTAGCCTTGTACATGCTCAAGTAGCATATACCCCATCTCCCATCCTCACCTCCCACCATCGCTCACCAAACATCTTCTCCATATCCACCTTCTTATCATGCCCAACTATCACCTTCTCCCCCTCTACTAGCACCTTGAGGATGTGGTATACATCCTCAAGGGTGATAGTAGCCTCCCTAGTCGGTAGCTAGAACGTCCCCCTATCTGAGTCCCATCTCTCTATCAATGATGAGAGATACCCATCATCGACCCTCACCACATCCAACCGAGCCACTCCCTCCAAACCCACCTTCCTCAAAATCTCCCAATCACCCTCCATAAGCTTCTTCCTCATCCCGAGAATGAGAGGAGAGAAGCGATGTCGAGGCTCTATCTCCCTCAACTACAGCAACAAAAAATTTTTCATTAGTATTATTTAAAAAAAAAACTTCAAAATTTTTGCACAAAATAAAAAAGTGTTTTTCAACATTATCGGGGCAAATCGTGCCTCCACTCCACCAATAACATTCACTCCCTCCATCACCATAGCTCCCATGTAAATTTTCACCAACCTCACTTCCCTCACCAATTCACTCCACTCCTCAGGCGTAACTTCACAAACTCTCAAATGCATGAATGAGCCTCAAAATTTACCCTACAAGCTATTTATAGCTGCAACTAGTGCACTCAGGCATAGTCTGGTGCCTGCAGTCCGTAGGTGTGCATGGGCACCTGCAAGGGAACCCAGACATCATTGGGTGCCTTTAGAACATTGTAGGCATAGCCATGCACCTGGCACCAAAATGACATAAAGATAAAAGGGACCAAAATAGTAGCTTGCCCCCTCAAAATCTCACCAAATTTCATCCACACATCATGCACATCATAAAATCATGTTTTGTGAAAACAAGAATCATTTTGCGCACATATTTTTTGAATACAATGCAAATTTTTAAAATACACAAATCAAGTTACAAAACACATCAAACGATTCCAAATTTTTACAAAACTAATACTCATCTCCTCTACTCCATATTCTTCATCATTCCACAAATTTTTATAAAAATTGGAGTTGATTTGACCATCAAATCAATTGTTTCCATTCTAAAAGTGCAAAATCAACCAATAAAAGCTCTAACATTTACAAATCGACTCCAACTTTGGTGATATCATCACATTCTTCCATCAACATTCTTCCAATATCATAATCTACCATCACTTCTTCCAACACGTGTCAAAATTACAAGTGAATCTCGTATATAGTGGTTTATTCTATATACTTGGTGATTGCAATGATTTGCATCCATGCAATTCGGTAAGATGAATGAATTACCATAAGAACACTTGGTCATCATCATCATCACTTATCTCCTTGTTCGAGATCACAATCACATTTGGTACTTCACATTTTGAGTGAAACATTGCCAAGAACAATTTGCACAACCATTGTCATTGATGGCCTAGTTCGTGGGGCTTAAAACATGGACACAACTCAAATTCCATCATTCACAATCTCCTTAACACCTTCGAGATAGGCACTAGCTAGGATGATTGGTTCCAACTATGGGAATTATTTAAACAATCACTAGCAGTACATCCAAGGTTGATTCCTTTTTCCTTTGCATCATCATTTTGCATATCAATGACACCGAAAAGGCAAAATGTTTCAACAACATCGAATCACCCCAAATTTGGGGCAACCAAAATTTGATTATGATTTTCCCATGATGGGATACATCTTACATGATCATGACATCTACATTTGACACAACCCCCTTCCCACCATTGGGGCAAAAATGGTATCACATTTTACATCATTCATATCATCCACATCATATCATCTTTTAACAAACAATATCACATTTTACACCAACCCCCTTCGCACCATTGGGGTAAAAATGGTATCACATCATTCATCATTTGCACAAATTTTTCAATTGGCTCATGAGATTCATCCGTAATCTCATTCACCAATTGAGGGGGTAAGCTACGCAAATTCCAAAATTCTTTATTCTTTTGTCTTCAACATTATTGCTCAAAAATCCAACAAGAGAGAGAAGTTGCTTCTACGCCCAAAGGCCCAACCAGGTGTCTCGTATTTTTGCACCATATTGTGTTTCATGCAACATGGTACAAAAAGGGGCATCTGTAGACACCAAATCCTAGCCACTTGTCCACCATCACCCTTTCCCACCATTCAATTGGCCATTCCATGCCTTTCCCGCCATCCAATGGCCCACTTTAGCCCTTTCCCACCATTTTTTGACCCCTATTTGACTTATTTATATTTATTTTATATTATTTATATTTAAATATAATATTTTATATTATATTTTAATATATTTATTATAAAATATATATTTATAAGCCAAATTAACCTCAACCATCCGATCTAATCTAATCTCAGCCATCCATCTCCCTTAATCCATGTCACACTTAAAGTTTAATATCAACCCTTGGATCTACTTTAATCCTAGCCACATGATTTGGTAAAACCCTAAAGTAAACCCTAGGCTTGATAATAAATAGGAGCATTCTCAATGCTCAACCCCTGAAAAACTTGGAAAACTTGAACGCTGGAGCTCTAATTTACTTGTGAGATCTAACCTTGTTGAGAGATAGTTTCTTGTGAGTAGATTGTGCCCTAGCTTATCCTTCCCCAAAACCCTAGCTTGCCCTAGGATTTTTGGATTCCAGCCACCTTCGCATCCCATTTCCACCACCGCCATTGTCGTCCATCCATCGAGCCCTTCACATCCCCTTGATCTACTTCTATAGATTTAACCCTAATCTATAGGTGCAACCGAGCACCTACCTCATCCCATAGGCACTGCATGCCTACTGCATTCTATAGGTGCAGCACAGTGCCTACTGTTCCCTTAGCCATACACTAGAATCTACCACATAAGATCATCAAGTGTCATTAGGGCACCCTACCATCAATCTGCAATGGAGCAACAAAACAACAAAGTAAGTATTTTTGTGCATTTATTTGTTGTTATTTGGATTCTGCATGTTTTTTTATTCAGATCTAGGGTTTTAGTTAGCATTTCTGAGGGTTCACATTGTGGAACCCTCATTTTGTTTACTAACTATTTTATGTTTGTTGTGTGTGTAGGATCAGGTAGCATCAATCAAGGATTGTTGAGTAGCTGTTGAAGCTAGAGTGGCCCGATTATGGATAACTAGAAGCCCACTCACCCTGTTGGAAGCAAGATACATTGGAGACACTACTTGTTGTTGTAGCTAGGGTTTTAGAGAACCCTAGCATCTGTATTTATTGTATCAAAATAATTCCTTTGAATGGATCAATTGTAACAAAGGAGTTTCTCAGCTCCCCCCCATTTATTGAATAAAATCATATTTTGTGCAATCTCTTGTTCATCTAAGTTATTTATTTCTATATTGCTTTAGTGTCGTATTTTTGCTTCACACTCTTAATGGAATTCAATATCGAATTTATTTGCCAAAAAATCCATCAAATGTTAGGTGATAGCTGATCAACTCGCAAAAGCTCCACTTCCAAATGATCAACTTATTCTTATCAATATTTCAGACGATTTAATATTTTTCATCATTGAACAAGAATAACCAGTCCTTCATGAGGATGATGTTGACATCAATCTCTTCTTTTATGGGTCAAAGTGCAAAAAAATACAATGTGTTGGAGTCACATTTTATACATCCAAAGGAATACCAATTTTGTTTTCATTTAAACTTGACTCTATGCATAAATAACAACATAAAATATGAAGCCCTAATCTTGGGGATTTAGTCAGTACTATCTATGGGAATTAAGTGTATAAGCATATTTGGTGATTCCCAGCTTGTTGTTTGCCAGGTGAAAGGAACTTACCAATATAAAGAACTAGTCTTGAAACAATACCATGAAGTAGCACTAAAATTTCTAGCAATGTTTTATTGGTACGAGATAAACAACTTGCCTTATTCGACTAATAGATTTGTGGATGTGATGACTTCTTTAGGATAACTGATTACAAAGAACAAAAATTGAGAATTCCAATCACTTATCATAACAACAATGTCCAAATCTATAATCTCACTAGAAAAATTTGAAGGTGAAAAGAGTATATGTTTCATTCATGTAGAACCATATGAATCTTTCCTTGGTCAAATTAAGGACTTTCTCAAGTTTGGAACCCTCCCATAATATTTTATGTGAACTGCAAAGATAACATTCAAACAAAAAGTAGCTCGTACACTATCTTGGGGGATGTATTATATATACATGGCTATGATGGAATTTTACTTCGATGCTTAGATCCTGTAGAGGCACAAAGAGCCATAATTGAAGCTCATGATGGTACTTTTGGTGTCCAATTAGTGGAATATCCATTGCAAAGCCTATTTTACACATGGGTTATTGTTGGACCACCATGGAAAACAATTGTTGTTAATATGTGAAGAAATGTCAAAAATATCAACATCATGCCAATTTGACTCATGTACCATCACAAGCATTACAGCCCATTCAGAGCCTTTGGCATTTTTCACAATGGGACCTAGATTTGATTGGAAAAAATTCATCTACCTCTTTGAGACAACACAACTTCATCATAACTACCACAAAATAATTCACCAAATGGGTCGAAGCAATCCCAATGATTGGACCTCAAATTGTGAAGTTCATACTCCAACATATTATCTATCATTTTGGGATTCCATCAAATATAATTTATAATAATGGCAAGTATTTTATAAATAAATATTTTTAAGCATTATGCAACAAGTACAATATCTAACATAGTTTCTCAACTCCTTACTACCCACATGCAAATGGATAAGCTGAAGTGACCAATAAGACCTTGATAGCCATTATAGAGAAACTCATAAAATAAACCCATAGATATTGGTATACTCAACTCCCACTAGCATTATGGGCTTATTGAACAAGCATATAAATGCCAATAGGGGAAACTCCATTTTCATTGGTCTATGGAGCCAAAACGATCATACCTCTTGAGCTCGAGATCCCTTCTTTACGAGTTGCATTACAAGAATTCATGGATGATGACAGAGCTAGAAAAGCACATGTTGTCCAACTTACACTCCTTGATGAAAGGTGAATCAATGCCTTAGAACATCTATGAGTATATCAATATCATATAAAGAATGCTTATAATACAAAAGTCCATCCTCACAAATTCCAAGTCAAATATCTCATTATTAATAAGAATCAACAAAACACCAATGCATTGTCACACTTAAGAGACAAATTCATGGCTAATTGGTTAGGTCCATACCTTATTAAGAAAAATTTGGGTCCAAGAACGTATAGACTTGTAAATTTAGAGGGAACATTGGAACTTGAGCCATTAAATATTATACAACTAAAGGTATTCTATGCATAGTGCAAGTTATAAATATGTGCATATACATGGCTAAAAAATAAAAAAATAATACACATTCATCACATTTCATACATCCATCCATGCATTCCACCTAAATTTCAGAGATGCATTTCAGGCATTTGTTCATACCATTCATCATTTTAGGGACAATTTGGTTAATTTGGATGATCTCTAGTCCACTATGTCTTGTTGCCTTAATCAGGGGCACCTTACATAAAAAATTACCCATCAATCCACCAACCACAATAATTTGTAGCTTTCCTTACAATAGTTTGATGATTGTGGGATTCAAATAAACTAGGATATATACCGTATAATCATTAGCAATAATTATTATGTGGCCACTGACTATTTTGTGTGCATTTTAATTTTTAAAATATTGTAGCGAAGGTATCACAAAAATATCAAATAACACATTAGTCCATCAGTAAAATCAAAAAAATTTCAATCACTTAGCGATTCATAGTGTTTTAAGCAACCTCCATTAAAAATAAAATAATATTTTGAAGAACACAAGCTTATACTGAGATGGGGGTGAATAGTATAAGACCACTTTTTACTTTTTCTCTCAAACCAATATATGCAATGTAAAGATAGCAATATCAACAACAATAATCAAAGCAATGTACACAACACCACACACAATAGATACACCATAATTTACGTGGTTCACCCAATGTAGGCTACTCTAGGGAGAAAATATTTTACTAAAACTTTCTCAGTTAATCTCTTGGAAATCCTTTCCTGGTTACAATGTTTATGGACCTCTTTCCAAAGGAGATGTTGATCCCCTAAATCTGGTTTGTGGATATTTATCCATAGGAGAACTCTTTCTCCTCTGCTCTGGTTGGTGATCCTCTAGAAGACTACTGCCTCCACTACATTTTCTTGTGGATATATCTCCACTGAAGACTCTTGTCCTCATAAGACCTATTCTCACTCCCTTGGTTGATGGATATCTATCCACTAGAGATTACTATCCTCTCTGCCCCGTTACCTCTAAAGCTCTATCTCGATTTTGTAATAAACATAGTCCAATCAGTATAGCACATGTCTAATAAAATCTTATACTAAATATAGTCCAGTCAGTCTAGCACAAGTCTTCTCAATAAGCTCATTCAAATTTTCACTAAACACAATTCATTCAATCTAGCACAAATCTACTCAACTCTTGTACTAAACACAGTCCAGTCGATCTAGCACAAGTCCACCCAAATATGCACTAAACACAGTCCAATCAATATAGAACAAATCTGCTGAAAAGGTCCACTCAGAACCTACTCAAATATGCTCAATAGGTCAAATTAGAACCTGCTCAAATTTACTCAATAGGTCCATTCATAACCTGCTCAAATATGCTCAACAGGTCCACTCAAAACTTGCTCAAATATGCACAATAGGTCTTGTTGGTCTGAAATCTGCCACAGGAAAGGATTTTTTACAAGTGCGCCCTAGACCCGGCCAACATTGAAAGGCTGGAAGCAAGAAATGGCTCCCAGACCAATCTCCAGAGTGGGCTGGTTCCCTTTACTAATCTAACTTTCTGTTTGAAGATAAGGGTTGCTGGAAAGAAATTAAAAGTTGCAGAAAGAAATGGAAATATGGCCGCAGGCCGGAGTTATGGGATCGAAAGAACAACAGCAGAAAACTTAAAGTGCAGCAACAACAAGCAACAAAAGATAATGACTCAACTCTCACACAACTGTATGCAGAAAATCTCTCCAAGATTACACTCCAGGAATCATATCCTTACAAGCAAGATTCAAATCCAATATGCAGAATTTGAATGTAACAGCACTTAAGGAATATAAATTCTATTAGAAATGCAAAAGGAACAGAAAAGACACTCACTCAAAATAGCTGCTTGAACAATTTGAAGCCAATACTTTATTCTCGCAAATGTACTTCCAGTTTTTAGCAAAAACTTCCAACCCTTTGCAATGAAGTTTACATTGGTTTTTATAGAGGGCCGTCCTCTTTGCAGCATTTAATCTTTGTAACCGACCTTCTTGAGATCTACAATTATGCGAAGGAAACGAGGAACATGATCCCCTTAATCGCAGTCTAGAGAACCACAAAATTAAATGCAATCAGCGGTCATCTTCATTAAATGTCTTGACATATACATGAAACCGTTAGGATGATCCACGAACAGCGGATTCGAACAAATAAAATCTTCTATTTTGGTGGCCTGGGCGCTTCTTCAACCTTTACTTCTTGTGATCTACAATTATGCTTTGGAAATTATGCACACGATCCCCTTAATTGCAGCGTTAAGGGAGCAAAAATTAAATGCAATTAGACCACGCATCTCTTTCATTAAATTTGTTTTCCGAACATGTGCATGAAATCATTAACTCAATCCACGAACAGCAGCCTCGAACAAATATAATCTTCTATTTTGGTGGCCTGGGCGCTTCTTCAACCTTGACCGCATCGAAAATCCACAAAGCATTTAATTCGGGCGAGCATTTAATCATCGGAAAGTAAAAAAACCTTATCGGCCGTTCATACTGTGCCTTGGCGGGAAACTGACGCAGGTCGCGAAAACATGACGGGTCACGAAATCGTGACATATTTTGATGCCGTACACTTTTGCTACCTTGGACCCGCGAAAATCCTCCCTGTCGCGATATCGCTGCATAATCGGCTTCATCTTTTCTATCGCTAGCTCATTCCGTGAAAATGGCACATCGGGCGATCTCTCAACACCTTTTGTCTCTTTTGGTCCTCCCTTCGCTATGTCCCACGAAAACGGAACATGTAGCGATATCGCTACATGTTTCAAGCACTTTGTACGGTCTTGCCGATGGGTCGCGAAAATGCGACACTTTTTGCTTCTTAAATGCTTTTGACTTTCCTTGTCGCCACTTCGCTGCATACTTGAATACTTAGTCATTTTTTGATCAATGCGTCATGAAATCAATGTTACCACCATGTCTCTAGCTCTTCTCATTCCCTGTCGCAGAATCGTTGCAAATTTATCTCGCTTGGCCCTCTTGTCAAAAGTGCAGCGAGTCGCTGCAACTTTTATGTCTTTGCTCTTCAGACCAAAATGGCCACGATTCTGAGACAAGTAGCGATTTCGCTACATATGTCTCCTTCCGTACCAACTGCCACCCTTTTGTCGCGAAAATGCGAAGTCTTTTGCTTTACGGGACCTTCTTCCAAAAGATGCAGCGAATCGCTGCAACTTCTACTTAAGACTCCCGTAGCGACCAACCCCCGCGATTTTGGAATGTTGCAGCGCATCGCTGCAACTTTTTGCCTTGTGTACTTTTCCCAAAACGTGCAGCGCATCGCTGCAGTTTTAGCACTTAAGCCTTTTTGCGACTAAGCCTTCCGCGTCTTTGAAACGTGCAGCGCATCGCTGCAACCTCCACCTCGAACTCCCTTTGCAACCAACATGCAGCGAATCGCTGCAACTTCTAGACTTAGTCATCGAACCGCGAAAATGGAACATTGCAACGCATCGCTGCACTTTTCGACACTTGGACTTTGAAGTCACCCGACCCACGATTTTGGAACATGTCAACGAATCGCTGCAATTTCTGGACTTAGTCTTTTTTGCTCCTTTATTCTTCAAAACCGCATCAAAGCTAAAATCAAAGTTAGATTTGCAACAATTAACACATTAGTACTTCAATAAAAATCAATGTGGCAAAAATGCCAACATTCTTGGCGGCTCGCGGGGTATACAGCTCGCTGTATGCAAGAATCCAGGTCTGAATCCATTGGGCACAGAGTCATATTGAAACAGAATCAGGGGACTGCTGCAATCATCTTCTACTGAAAAGCTGGAACTGGAAGAACCTGCATATAACTGGTTATGAAATGACAAATGGAAGGCAAAAATGGAGTGAGCTCCTGCGATTGCGCAAGCGGTGAATGCAATGGATTGATGATAATAATGAAATGATGAAGTGAGAAGGCGATGTGGTAGACACAGCAACAGAATACTGCTATGCTATCAGCTGCAATGGAAATGGAATGAAAGTGAATGAATTTGTGGAATGGAAATGAAAAACTGTTAAAATAAGTGCGTGAAATGACATAACTTGAGAGGAAAAGGATAGGAAGGAACGGGAACAATGAGAATGGGGAGAAGAAACAACAGTCGTGGCTCTTTTTTTTTTTTTTTTTCTGTAGAAGAAAAAGAAAGAAGAAGAAGATGAAGAAAGGAAAGAGAGAAAAGGAAAGGGAAAAGAAGAATTTATGGAAAGCCACCAACTGCTGGGAAAGGAGAAGAAAAAATCAAAAACAAAAGGCACCTATGGCTCGCAAGCAACAAGAACCAAGGTGACAAAAATGAAAAGTAACACATGTATATATATATATATATATTTTTTTTTTTATTTATTCTTCTATATACAAACTCATACTGAACTGATAATTCAAGAAGTGTAGGCTTTCAGATGAAAGCCATTGACTGAAATTGGAAGTGGACTGCCATCCAGGTCTTCTAAATAGAATGAATTTGTTGTACCTGTGCTGGTGATACGGAAGGGACCCTCCCATAAAGCATCAAATTTCTTGTGATTCCCAGGTTTAGCTTTATTCTCATTCCATTTCAACACCAAATCTCCTGTTTTGAGTGGACGATCTGCAGAATGTTTACAAAACCACTTCGAAATACCTTGTGTGTGTTTAAAAAATTGATCATATGCTTCAGAATGCTGCTCCTCCAAATGCAATAACTGAGCTATCCGCAAATCCAAGGAACTCAGGTCTGTCTCATTGTCCTGAAAATTCTGTAATTGCTGCAAAACAGGCAACTCAAGATGAACAGGCAACTTTGCTTCCTTCCCATAAACTAGGGCATAGGGTGAGGTCTTGATAGACTTCTTAACTAAAATTCTATCGGCCCATAAAGCTTGATTTAATAAAAGATGCCATGATCTCTTGTTCTCTCCCAAAGACCTCTTTAAAATCCGGAGCAAATTTTTATTTGTTGACTCCGCCAAGCCATTTCCCTGTGGATAATAATTGGAAGATGTTTTGAGGAAAATGCCATACTTATTAGCAAACTCAGCTAGTTCAGCTCCAATGAATGGGGTCCCATTATCAGTAATGATGGCATCAGGAATACCAAAGCGAGTAATCAAACCTTCAATAAAAGATATCACCACGGTTTGGTTGGCCACCTTTGTAGGAATAGCTTCTGACCACCTGGTGAAATAGTCTGTAGCTGTCAAAATATATCTATGACCAGCTGAGGAATTAGGATCAATGATTCCAATGAAATCCAACCCCCACTACTGAAAGGGTGCTTCAACCTGAACTGGATGCAAAGGCAGTGCTGCATTTCTTACCCTTCCTGTGTATCTCTGACATTTGTCACAGGCTTGTGCAATCTTGAAAGCGTCTGAGAACAGGGTTGGCCAGTAATAACCAGCTCAAATTATCTTCAAAGCCATCGGCCTTCCTGCAAAGTGTCCTCCTGATAGACCAGAATGAAATTCTTCCAGGAGCCTAGCCTTGTCTGCTTCTTTAACACATCTCAGAAGAACACCATCAAGATTCTTAAAAAACAATCCTTCTGGCAACAAAACATACCGCAGAGCTTGCAGCCGAAATCTCCTCCTCTGGGAAGCATTCAACTGTGATGGACATCTACCAGTTGTGAAATAATCAATGAGGTCTTATGTCCAGTCCTTTTCTAGAATTAAGAAATTCATTAAATTGTCATTACTAACAAGATTTTCTTCATGATCTTCACCTACACCAGATGCTGCCATCTTTGCCAAATGTTGGCAGAGAGCCTTACCACGCACTAGCTTAGTAGGGTGAATTTCTACATCAAATTCTTGGATCTTAGTGACCCAACCAGCACGTTTTTCACCCAACTCTCCTTGAAGAATGAAATTTCTTACATCTGGATGTATCACATAAACAATGGTTCTGCTCTGAGATATAAAATGTTTAAACTTCTTAAGGGATTTCATAACAGCACATACCTATTTTTCAATAAAATTGTACTTTGCTTCATGAGGTAGAATGACTTGACTGAGAAAGGCAATGGGCCTTTCATTCCCATCATCTCCCTTCTGTGTAAGCACCGCGGCATAACTGTCATCTTCCCCAACTGCATATAAAATGAAATCCTTGGAGTAATCAGGATTAATCAGAACAGGAGCCTGTGCTATTCTTTCCTTGATTTCTCGGAATGCTTCTTTTCTTCGAGCTGTCCATTGAAAATCTGCATCCTTTTTTAACAACTCAGTCATAGGTTTTACAACCTGGGCAAAATCAGAAATAAACTTTCTGATGAAATTGATCTGTCCAAAGAAAGACTGAAGTTCCTTCTTGTTTGCAGGGAGTAACAAGTTCTTCAATGCTTCAACTCGGGCTGGATCAATTGCTAATCCATCTTCTGAAATCACATGGCCCAGAAGCTTACCTTCTTTCACTGCAAACACAGACTTTTTCGGATTAATGGAAATTCCAAACTCTCTGCACTTTTCAAAAATCTGCCTCAGATGAGAGCAGTGATCTTCCCGTCTGTGTGAAAATACTGTCATGTCATCAAGATATATGACAATGATCTTGTTCAACAAATCCTTGAATGCAACGTCCATGGCTCTTTGGAAGGTAGCTCCAGCATTTGACAGTCCAAAAGGCATTCGCTGATAAGCAAAAGTGCCCCACTTTGTTGTGAATGTTGTCTTATATTGATCTTCATCTTTCACCCAAATCTGGTTGTATCCAAAAAATCCATCCAACAAAGAAAAACGCTGAGCTCCAGCCACAACATGCAATATTTGATCTATACGCGGCAAAGGATAATGATCTTTTAATGATGCACGGTTTAAATTTCTGAAATCAACGCACAATCGAATATCTCCATTCTTCTTCCGAACTGGGACAAGATTGGCAACCCAGGTTGAGTGCTTAACTGGATAAATGATTTTAGCTTGCAGCATCTTTACAAGCTCAGCCCTCATCAACATCTCAATCTTTGGATTAACAGGTCTCTATTTTTGCCGAAAAGGTCTGACTCCTTCCTCCAATTCAATTGTATGTTGCACAATCTGTTTGTTGTAACCTTTCAAATCTTCATAGCTCCAAGCTACAATATCAGAAAACTCCTCACACAGCTGCCTAATTTTTTGCAGTTCTTCTGAGGTAGAGTCAGTTCCAACCTTGATAGCTTTGTTAGGCTCTAACTCTAATTCCATGTACTCTTTTTTGTCAATCTCGATCCGATGTTTTGTGGACCGATCATGCTGGTCGAACAAACTCTCCAGAGTTATGAGACCCTTCGGAATGTGGTTGTTCCTTAATTGAATGAGCCCTTCAGCTCCTTCATCCTCCAAAGTTCTTCCTTCGACAAGTAGCGCCTTCATGGATCAAGAAATTAACAATCTGCTCATCATTTTCAAAGACCTGCCGGAAAGTTTCTTTATCTGGCACACTGGGCCTGTATACCATTCTAACTGTCTTGGGTTTGTTCACAACTTGTTCAACAGGGGAAAAATTAGCTCCAAGAGATGCTAACAGGTCTGCATGTTTATTCATCTCTCGGGAAACAACTTGAATATTAAGAGCAAGTAAAAAACTCAAACAAATCCCAAACCTGATTTCGATATGCTTTAAGGTAATGCTGCTTTGAAATGCATCTATTTGTAATCTGATTTACAACAAGCTCGGAATCACCAAAAATCGTGAGTCGTTCAATTCCTAACTTCCTTGCTTTCTTCAAACCCAAACACAATGCTTCATATTCAGCAGCATTATTAGTACAACTCCATGTAAGACGATATGAATAAGTTCTCTGTATACCAGAAGGTGAAATTAACACAATACCTGCCCCCGCTCCGTTCTTGCATCGAGCTCCATCGAAATATAGCTGCCATAATTGATCTGTAACATCATTCTGATCAGCTTGGTTAGACAATTCCTGCTTTGTGTCACTCTCAGGTTTCTGAATGGCATAACAGCCGATTTCTGTCTCCAACATGGCATTGAAGTTAAGCATAGAAAATTGGTCATCCAACTGAAGATTATTTAAAACTTCACTCATTAAAACAGAATCTTCAGACTCTTCAGTAAGCATGTGGACAGACTGCATGTCTTTTTTTGCATCTTCCAACTTCTCGATGTGAAAAGGGGAAGGCTTTTCATTTTGAATCCTGAGACGTCTACTCTTGAAAGGAATTTCTAGGTGTGAATAATCTAATGCCAGATAACCCCCTAGCTTTGCAGTAAATTCCCTGGATAAACACATACTAAAGTAGGGCTCTAAATCTACCACAACAATTTCTTGAATAACAGTAATTTGTGGCATTGTATGCAGGACAATGGGTACATCTTTGATTACACCTACTATTTTTACAGGCGTACCATCCAATTGCAGAACTCCAGGACTACTCCATGTATATTCCATTCCCATTGCCTCACAAACTCCCTTGGGCATTACAGTCGTGGCAGCTCCAGAATCGATCATGCAATTATGCACAATCCAACCCTCTATTTGCAATGACAAATAAAATGGAGGTGGTCTATTTTTCCCAGTAGCAGAGGTGGGTAAGGTTTGAGCATACACTGTCTGGGTAGGACCTTTTTCATTATCTTTGACAGATTTTAATGATTCCTGTAATAAGTCTACCTGACCGGGTAACTGCAAAGCATCATAGAGGCTTACCTTAGCTGGGGTCTTCTTAAGCTCTTCAACAATATTGTATGAAACTGCAGTAAGGTCTTTCTTCTCAGCAGGTTGTTCAAATCTGGTACGATACTGTTGTGTAGCTTCCACCCTTAGCCTCTTTGTCAGTGATGGATACTTCAACCTTTCACGAGCTTGCTCCTCTGCTTCTGATCTTACTGGTGCAGCTGCAGCCTTTTCTTGAACTCTGTAGGGAGCAGGATCTTTTGGTAAAAAAGGTGCATCAGACTTTGGAACTGGCACAGGAGCCTTCACTGGCTTCTTCACCTCAGCAGGTACTTTCAAAGGCTCTAAATCAGCAGGATCAACGAGTCACGGGCTTCTTTCCAGTTCTTGTCAGAACTGAAACTTGATCTCCCACTGCAGTCATCAAACTATGACCAGCTTCTGAGATCATGTTAACTTGTCCGCCTGAAGAGCTAGCAGCCAATGTCTGCACATAATTTAGATGGACCATACAAGTATCTTCTCCATGAGGGTCATTGCAAGTTGAGCACCAATACATTCTGTCTGCAAGAGCTGGATCTTCATTTACTAAAACAGTTAAGCCCTTTTCAGGTGCTTTACTTGTGGAGGCAGCTTGATCTCTAGTGATTGCAGGAGGTTGAAATCTCCTTGGCTGGAAATCTCTCTCAGCCTGCTTCCTCTCAATGAGTGTGATCTTGTTTCCCATGGCTCTAATTGCCGAATTTGCAGACTTCACCTCCTGCAATAATGCAGTATATGGATCAGGGTTCACAGGTGTAGGAGGTGCTGGCAAGGGCAAAGGAGCTGGTGGTGCTGGCAAAGCTGGAAATGAAGTGGAAATGGGAGATGGCTGAGTTCTGGGTGCAGGGAAGCGGTAAAGGAGCTAAAGTAGGCAACTGAGGAGCTGGGACAGGTGCAATCTGAGGTGCTTTGGAGCTCCATGATGGTGTAGGATACATTGATGGCATGGGCTGTGGTTGTGAACCAACATATAAATACTGAGGCAAATCAGGAATTATAGGCATAGTTACCTTTGGTGGAAGTCTCCCTACCGCAACCAAATCAGCTTCTGCTTTGATGGCTTGCTCAAACAACTCTGGAAATGTTGTCACATTGGACTGCCGAACAGTCCAGCCGATATCTGAGTTGAATGCTCTAAGATAGTACAGTGCAGCCAATTCATCAGCAGGCCGAATACCTTCAGGAATTCTGTGCCAGGTTCTGGTAAATCGGACGTTGAAATCAGCTATTTCCTCCTGTGGATGCCTTTGTATTATAGTAAACTGATTCAACAATGAGAAGGGGTCAGCCTGTTCATGAAAATTTTTGACCAGCAGATCACCGAATTGATCCCACGATGTTATAGTGCCTAGTGGCAGCGTTCGGTACCAAAACAACAATTTGCCTCTCAAAGAGCATACCAACAACTTCACCATTACATCTTCATCGGTAATATCATGGATGGCTGCTAGAGAAGCCACATCATTTATGTGTTCATAAGCTGTCTTACCCGTACCGTCATAAGTGGGCAAAGCTTTCAGTGCAGCCTGAGGGACTGGATTCTGAGCCTGCAAGTTCAAGGCTCCCGAACTGTTCCATGCCAAGAACTTCCTAGGTGGAGGTGGAGGATATTGTGCCATTGGAACTAGTGGATATGGTTGGGAAAATGAAACACTAGCAACAACACCAGGGTTCTGTGTAGCAGAAGATGGAAGGGATGAGGAAACTAACCTAGAATGCTCACCACTTCTTGAACTGTCAAGTTCGAAAAATTCGACAAGATCGCCAAATTTCTTGGACTGTGATCTCGTGATCATGAATAATTTTTGAATTCAGCAGAGTCACCAAATGCTCTAATTTTACAGTATAAAGGCGAACATTAGACCTTCGATACTATGGGATCTTTTAGAGACAGAAGAAATCTGTCCCACCAGGCGTGCCAAAAATTGTTGGTCCGAAATCTGCCACAGGAAAGGATTTTTACAAGTGCGCCCTAGACCCGGCCAACATTGAAAGGCTGGAAGCAAGAAATGGCTCCCAGACCAATCTCCAGAGTGGGATGGTTCCCTTTACTAATCTAACTTTCTGTTTGAAGATAAGGGTTGCTGGAAAGAAATGAAAAGTTGCAGAAAGAAATGGAAATATGGCCGCAGGCCGGAGTTATGGGATCGGAAGAACAACAGTAGAAACTTAAAGTGCAGCAACAACAAGCAACAAAAGATAATGACTCAACTCTCACACAACTGTATGCAGAAAATCTCTCCAAGATTACACTCCAGGAATCATATCCTTACAAGCAAGATTCAAATCCAATATGCAGAATTTGAATGTAACAGAACTTAAGGAATATAAATTCTATTAGAAATGCAAAAGGAACAGAAAAGACACTCACTCAAAACAATCGCTTGAACAATTTGAAGCCAATACTTTATTCTCGCAAATGTACTTCCAGTTTTTAGCAAAAACTTCCAACCCTTTCAATGAAGTTTACATTGGTTTTTATAGAGGGCCGTCCTCTTTGCAGCATTTAATCTTTGTAACCGACCTTCTTGAGATCTACAATTATGCGAAGGAAACGAGGAACATGATCCCCTTAATCGCAGTCTAGAGAACCACAAAATTAAATGCAATCAGCGGTCATCTTCATTAAATGTCTTGACATATACATGAAACCGTTAGGATGATCCACGAACAATGCTTCGAACAAATAAAATCTTCTATTTTGGTGGCATGGGCGCTTCTTCAACCTTGACTTCTTGTGATCTACAATTATGCTTTGGAAATTATGCACACGATCCCCTTAATTGCAGCGTTAAGGGAGCAAAAATTAAATGCAATTAGACCACGCATCTCTTTCATTAAATTTGTTTTCCGAACATGTGCATGAAATCATTAACTCAATCCACGAACAGTAGCCTCGAACAAATATAATCTTCTATTTTGGTGGCCTGGGCGCTTCTTCAACCTTGACTGCATCGAAAATCCACAAAGCATTTAATTCGGGCGAGCATTTAATCATCGGAAAGTAAAAAAACCTTATCGGCCGTTCATACTGTGCCTTGGCGGGAAACTGACGCAGGTCGCGAAAACGCGACGGGTCACGAAATCGTGACATATTTTGATGCCGTACACTTTTGCTACCTTGGACCCGCGAAAATCCTCCCTGTCGCGATATCGCTGCATAATCGGCTTCATCTTTTCTATCGCTAGCTCATTTCGCGAAAATGGCACATCGGGCGATCTCTCAACACCTTTTGTCTCTTTTGGTCCTCCCTTCGCTATGTCCCATGAAAACGGAACATGTAGCGATATCGCTACATGTTTCAAGCACTTTGTACGGTCTTGCCGATGGGTCGCGAAAATGCGACACTTTTTGCTTCTTAAATGCTTTTGACTTTCCTTGTCGCCACTTCACTGCATACTTGAATACTTAGTCATTTTTCGATCAATGCGTCATGAAATCAATGTTACCACCATGTCTCTAGCTCTTCTCATTCCCTGTCGTAGAATCGCTTGCAAATTTATCTCGCTTGGCCCTCTTGTCAAAAGTGCAGCGAGTCGTTGCAACTTTTATATCTTTGCTCTTCAGACCAAAATGGCCGCGATTCTGATACAAGTAGCGATTCACTACATATGTCTCCTTCCGTACCAACTGCCACCCTTTTGTCACGAAAATGCGAAGTCTTTTGCTTTACGGGACCTTCTTCCAAAAGATGTAGTGAATCGCTGCAACTTCTACTTAAGACTCCCGTAGCGACCAACCCCCGCGATTTTGGAATGTTGCAGCGCATCGCTGCAACTTTTTGCCTTGTGTACTTTTCCCAAAATGTGCAGCGCATCGCTGCAGTTTTAGCACTTAAGCCTTTTTGCGACTAAGCCTTCCGCGTCTTTGAAACGTGTAGCGCATCGCTGCAACCTCCACCTCGAACTCCCTTTGCAACCAACATGCAGCGAATCGCTGCAACTTCTGGACTTAGTCATCGAACCGCGAAAATGGAACATTGCAGCGCATCGCTGCACTTTTCGACACTTGGACTTTGAAGTCACCCGACCCACGATTTTGGAACATGTCAGCGAATCGCTGCAATTTCTGGACTTAGTCTTTTTTGCTCCTTTATTCTTCAAAACCGCATCAAAGCCAAAATCAAAGTTAGATTTGCAACAATTAACACATTAGTACTTCAATCAAAATCAATGTGGCAAAAATGCTCAACAGGTCCACTCAGAACCTGCTCAAATATGCTCAACAAGCTCACACAGAACTTGTCCAAATCTGCTCAATAAGTCCTCTCTAGGACTTAACCAAATCTGTATTGTAAGCTTCCACAAAAGCTCACACAAAATCAGTCCACAAGTCTTCTCAAAGACTTACCTCAAATCTTCTTAACAAGTCCACACAGAACTTGTCCAATCTCATAGAAACATAAAGAGAATTGTTAGAGACTCAATATGTTCTACACTCAAAGCTCAATCACTTTCTCAACTCAAATCAATCTCATAGAAGCATAAAGAGAATTGTTAGAGACTCAATATGTTCTATACTCAAAACTCAATCACTTTCTCAACTCAATCTCATAGAAGCATAAAGAGAATTGTTAGAGACTCAATATGTTCTATTATCACAACTCAAATCAGAATATAGAATAGTTTGTTTCATGGAACTTGAACAATCACTTCATACATCCACTTGACTAGGTTCAATCAACTCTACTCAACCAATCACTCAAGAACCAACTCTTGCTCACAAACCCTAGTCCAAGCATGTATCATCCAACTCAAAATATTTCCAACAATGCTCAACAACAAATCTCACATAACAATGATACTCATGATATTTTCAAACCCTAGTTCAAGTTCTTTGCATAACAACTCACTTCAACAACCATGCTCATAAATCAATATTCTAATCACAACTCTTAATTCAGAAAACCTTGAAGCATTAACTCAAAACACTTCACTCAACCAATGGTCTCAACCATAATGCTTATCAAACAAGGTTTTAATCACAACTCTCAATTTCAGAAAACCTTGAAGCATTAACTCATACACTTTCGAAAAGGAAACCCTAATCAAATCCTTTTCACTCCAAACTTAATTTTCAAGAAAGCCAATCAACCAACACAACCAAAGAAGAATTTGCTCATACCTTTTTGCTTGACAAGGAGTTGATCTCACAAATCTGCCACACTCACAAATTTCTCTTTTCCAATCTCAATAAGGGTTAGAAGACTTTAATAATAACACAATGCAAAATGATGACCCAAAATACACCTTATTACTCCAACTCAAAAATAACATTCACCATAGTCTTATTTTAATAGAAAAACCCTTATACAAAAATAATGCTCAAAAGTCTTAATAAGAATTTAATCAAGACTTTACTAAAACTCCTTATTACTCCTAAAATAATAAATCTCAAATACCAATCCCTCCAAAATAATCCTCAACAATCATTCACCATAAAATTTATGCCTTAATGTATATTAAAAAATAATAATCAATTATTCACCCTTATTCCTCCAACATTAGGCAACTAATAAAAATTAAAATAAAAAAATTGTACCTCATCTTTGAAGGGAATCGAACCCTCACTCTACCCATGTGCCAAGCGCCTTAACCATGGCCTCAACCACCACATGAGCTACCAAGCTCATTCGCTATCAACAAAGCACCACGTGCTTCTAATACACACGTTCTCCCTTTGCCTTGGCCAAAAACCACATGCGCCTTGGGCGCTTCCAATCAACACTACCTCGAACGTAGTCACCATATTTCGAACGTAGGACCTACAACAAACTAACACCTTTGCACTTGCCCACTCGCCACTAGGCCACGCTGCCTGGTTGGGCTTCAACACTCAACACTTGTTTTCTTAAATGAATCACTGTCCACGAAAATCAAATCTCACGAGCTCTGTTTCCTCTTCGCATGCCAAACATTAAAATCGAGAGCAAGGGTAAATAAAACTTAGGACTTTGGGCATATTTATATGCTCCTCCATTGCATTAATGATGTCGATGCTCACCATGCTTCCTTCCATGATGTCGATGGTAAAGGCTTCGAATGCCTTTAATTTAAACCCAACCTTTGGGTTTAATCAACATTAAACTTTGCGCTTTGAAATATTTTTCCTTTCAAAACCCAACCTTAGGGTTTATAAAAATAATTAATTGACCTTTGTAAACCCAATAATATTATAATTAAAATTATAATAATTTATTTGGGTTTTTCACCAACTTGGTTAAATATTATAATAAATATTATAATATTATATTCTTCCACTACTTCGGATACATCTGCTTCCAAAGGAGAAATGAAACCATTTTTTGACCCATTCTTTTGGGTGTAAAATAAAGATATTTTAACCCATTATAACTTCCATTAAAATTTGCACTCGAACTGAAGAAGAGCTATCACTAGCATCTTGACATCAATGACAACTTTGACTTAGGGACTCAAAATGTCCAACAATCTCCCCCTTTGTCATTGATGGCAACCCATATTCTTTTTACTGAAACTTTGACCTTTCTTTTTATTCTGCTCCCCCTGGACATTGCTCCCCCTGGCTCAATGCTCTCTCAAATATCAAATCTCTCCCCATTACACAAATCTCTCCCCCTTTGACATCAATGGCAAAGGGTCACCTTTGGGGCTCGGGGCTAAGAATGAGCCTCTTAGCTTAGCCCCTCCCCCACCTCCTTTTAAGGTGGTTAATTCTAGGGTGGGAGTATTTCTACTCCCTAAAAGCACTATTCTTTACCTTTATCCTTTTCTCTTCTTTTCTAAATTTTTTGATTCCTCTGATTATTTCTATCTATGTCATCATTCTTGTTCCTATCATCATTCATATTCTGTTCTTGTTCTTGTTCCTATTCACATCCATATTCTTGTTCCTATTCTTGTTCTTGTTCATGTTTCTGTTCATGTTCATGTTCATGTTCCTATTCTTGTTCATACCTATTTCTGGAATGTCCGCTCTACACCATTTTGTTGTGTGACCATCATTATTGCACTTATAACACTTAATGTTATTATTCCTTGGAGGTGCAAATGTCTTAGGATTTCTCCTAGTGAAGCCATATCTTCTTCTATCATGAACCCTACAATTCATTGCCTTGTGACCAAACTGATTACATGAGTAGCAATACCCATGAAAAAGTTGTCTATTCCCATATTCCTATCTTTCATGTGTCCTGCATTATGAAGCCATGTGCCCAAACCTATGACATGAAAAACATCTTCCATTGAAGCTTCCTTGTCTTGACCTCATTGGTCTCCTATTCTGATTGTTGTTCCATCTGTATCTTCTCTGTGCATTGTTCCTATCTCCGTTGAACTCTCTATTGTTCAACTCTTCCTCTGATGTCTGACTTTATTTTACACTATCTTCTTCTGAAGTATCTTCATCTGAAGTTTCCTCTTCAGAACTTGAAGTTGACTCTCCTTCCTATTTCTTTTGAGCCTTCTCAAATCCAAGACCTGTATGACTTGATGTAGGCTTTTGTGTCTTGATGAACTTATCCAAGTTCTTTGAGCTATTTTTAAATCCCTTCATCTTGATCTTGGAGTCCTCTAAGTCTTATTTTAGTAGTGCCACTTCTTGTGCTAACTTCTCACATTCCAAGATCTTTGCTTCTAACTTGTCCTTGAACCTATTTGCCTTAGCTTTGGATTTTTCTAAATCCTCTATGAGTAGTCTTCTTTCTTCATCATATTCTTGTAACTGAATCTCAAGCTTAGAGTTCTGTTTTCTTACCTTATTTACTATGTCAAGGGCATAGATAAGTTCTCCCTTGAGATCATATCCATTCTCTTCTGAATATTCTTCTATTTGTTTGCCTTTGTCCACATCATTACTTTCTTTTGGCTTGTCTTCTATAGGATCACTCACTTCTTCTTCTAATGCCATTAGAAGATTTTCATCTGGTATTTCAAGTGCATCCTCATACTCATTATCACTGAAACTATAACCATTCCTTGTACAATCATCTTCAAGATGTCCAAAGTTACCACATCTAAAACATTTGAGAATAACTGGAGTCTTTTTCTTAACTGGTTCTTTTTCTTCAATCATAAATAGGACTTCATCTCTATCATTATCTGAAGAACTAGCATCACTATCATTTGAGTACTTACTTGCATTATCCGCATAGTAGCTCCTCTTTTGTCTTTGGAAGAACTTATTTCCTTGTCTATTTTGTCCATCCTTGCTTTTCTTTTGATGCCTATATCTTTCTGATTCCCTGTACATGTGATCCTATTTTTCTTCACCATTGTTGTTCTTTGGTTCTTTACAATCTGTTGCAAAATGTCCATACTTTCCACAATTGAAACACTTAATAGATCTTAGATCTATGGGTCTTCTGGAACCTTTATCTCTTCTACCATAATTGGCTTCTTCATCACTAGAAGACTCATTGCTTGATTATGACTTCTTACCCTTTGTTTCCTTGTTCACTTTGAATGCAACCTCCTTTGGAGGGATAGGATATTTTGTTCTTATCTCAAAGGTTGTAAGCATGCCAAGCAAAGAATTTCTTGTCAGACAATCACTATCAATTGATGTTTCTATAGCAGAGACCTTTTCACTGTACCTTTTTGGAAGAGTTCTCAAGATCTTATCACAAGCATCAGATTCATCGACCTTCATTCCAAGTCCTCTCATCTCATGTACAAGTTCATCAATCTTATTGAGATAGTCATGAATATTTTCATCATCCCGCATTCTTAAGTTTTCAAATTCTCCTTTGAGATTTTTGATCTTAGCTTTCTTGACACCTTTATCTCCTTCATATATGTTATGTAGTAGTTCCCACATTTCTTTTGTTGTTTTACAATCCATAACCTTCATAGATTTTGATCTATGCAACCCTTTTATAATTGCATTCATAGCTCTTGAATTTGCATGCATTAGAAGCTTACCTTCCTTATCTACAAGAGGATTGATTTTTGGATCATATCCAAGTTCCACTGCATCCCAAACTTCATTGCCAAGTGCCATCAAGTGAAATCTCATCAACATACACCAATACAAGAAGTCACTTCCATAAAATATTGGTGTTGTATTATATGAGGACTCATCCCTTTGATCCTTTTGATCCATTGTGTTCTTGATCACTTTTCCTTCAAGCTGTCAAACTCTTCTGAAGGAACCCACTCTGATACCAATTGAAGAACACAAGCTTATACTGAGAGGGGGTGAATAGTATAAGACCACTTTTTACTTTTTCTCTCAAACCAATATATGCAATGTAAAGATAGCAATATCAACAATAATAATCAAAGCAATGTACACAACACCACACATAATAGAGACACCATAATTTATGTGGTTCACCCAATGCGGGCTACTCCACGAAGAAAATATTTTACTAAAAATTTCTTAGTTAATCTCTTGGGAATCCTTTCCCTATTACAATGTTTATGGACCTCTATCCAAAGGAGATGTTGATCCCCTAAATATGGTTTGTGGATCTCTATCCATAGGAGAACTCCTTCTCCTCTGCTCTATTGGTGATCCTCTAGAAGACTACTACCTCCACTGCACTAGCTTGTGGATCTCTCTCCACTGAAGACTCTTGTCCCCACTTAGAAGACCTATCCTCACTACCCTAGATGATGGATCTCTATCCACTAGAGACTATTGTCCTCTCTGCTCTATCACCTCCAAAGCTCTATCTCAATTCTGTACTAAACATAGTCTAGTCGGTCTAGCACAACTCTTCTCAACTCTTGTACTAAACATAGTCTAGTCGGTCTAGCACAAGTCTTCTCAACAAGCTCACTCAAATTTGCACTAAACATAGTTCATTCGGTCTAGCACAAATCTGCTCAACTCTTGTACTAAACACAGTCCAGTTGGTCTAGCACAAGTCCACTCAAATCTGCACTAAACATAGTCCATTGGTCTAGCACAAATCTGCTCAATAGGTCCACTCAGAACCTGCTCAAATCTGCTCAATAGGTCCACTCATAACCTGCTCAAATCTGCTCAATAGGTCCACTCAGAACCTGCTCAAATATGCTCAATAGGTCCACTCAAAACTTGCTCAAATATGCTCAATAGGTCCACTCATAACTTGCTCAAATATTCTCAACAAGCTCACATAGAACTTGTCCAAATCTTCAATAAGTCCTCTCTAGGACTTAACCAAATATGTATTGTAAGCTTCCATAAAATCTCACACAAAATCAGTCCACAAGTCTTCTCAAAGACTTACCTCAAATATGCTTAACAAGTCCACACATAACTTGTCCAATCTCATAGAAACATAAAGAGAATTTTTAGAGACTCAATATGTTCTATACTCAAAGCTCAATCACTTTCTCAACTCAAATCAATCTCATAGAAGCATAAAGAGAATTTTTAGAGACTCAATATGTTCTATACTCAAAACTCAATCACTTTCTCAACTCAATCTCATAGAAGCATAAAGAGAATTGTTAGAGACTCAATATGTTCTATTCTCACAACTCAAATCAGAATATAGAATAGTTTGTTTCATGGAACTTGAACAATCACTTCATACATCCACTTGACTAGGTTCAATCAACTCTACTCATCCAATCACTCAAGAACCAACTCTTGCTCACAAACCCTAGTCCAAGCATGTATCATCCAACTCAAAATATTTCCAACAATGCTCAACAACAAATCTCACATAACAATGATACTCATGATCTTTTCAAACCCTAGTTCAAGTTCTTTGCATAACAACTCACTTCAACAACCATGCTCATAAATCAATATTCTAATCACAACTATTAATTCAGAAAACCTTGAAGCATTAACTCAAAACACTTCACTCAACCAATGGTCTCAACAACAATGCTTATCAAACAAGGTTTTAATCACAACTCTCAATTTCAGAAAACCTTGAAGCATTAACTCATACACTTTTGAAAAGGAAACCCTAATCAAATCCTTTTCACTCCAAACTTAATTTTCAAGAAAGCCAATCAACCAACACAACCAAAGAAGAATTTGCTCATACCTTTTTGCTTGACAAGGAGTTGATCTCACAAATCTGCCACACTCACAAATTTCTCTTTTCCAATCTCAATAAGGGTTAGAAGACTTTAATAATAACACAATGCAAAATGATGACCCAAAATACACCTTATTACTCCAACTCAAAAATAACATTCACCATAGTCTTCTTTTAATAGAAAAACCCTTATACAAAAATAATGCTCAAAAGTCTTAATAAGAATTTAATCAAGACTTTACTAAAACTCCTTATTACTCCTAAAATAATAAATCTCAAATACCAATCCCTCCAAAATAATCCTCAACAATCATTCACCATAAACTTTATGCCTTAATGTATATTCAAAAATAATAATCAATTATTCACCCTTATTCCTCCAACATTAGGCAACTAATAAAAATTAAAATAAAAAAAACTGTACCTCATCTTCGGAGGGAATCGAACCCTCACTCTGCCCACATGCCAAGCACCTTAACCATGGCCTCAACCACCGCATGAGCTACCAAGCTCATTCGCTATCAACAAAGCACCACGTGCTTCTAATACGCACGTTCTCCCTTTGCCTTGGCCAAAAACCACATGCACCTTGGGCGCTTCCAATCAACACTGCCTCGAACGCAGTCACCGCATTTCAAACGCAGGACCTACAGCAAACTAACACCTTTGCACTTGCCCACTCGCCACTAGGCCATGCTGCCTGGTTGGGCTTCAACACTCAGCACTTGTTTTCTTAAATGAATCGTTGTCCACGAAAATCAAATCTCACGAGCTTTGTTTCCTCTTCGCATGCCAAACATTAAAATTGAGAGCAAGGGTAAATAAAACTTAGGACTTTGGGCATATTTATATGCTCCTCCATTGCATTAATGATGTCGGCGCTCACCATGCTTCCTTCCATGACGTCGGCGGTAAAGGCTTCGAATGCCTTTAATTTAAACCCAACCTTTGGGTTTAATCAACATTAAAATTTGCGCTTTGAAATATTTTTCCTTTCAAAACCCAACCTTAGGGTTTATAAAAATAATTAATTGACCTTTGTAAACCCAATAATATTATAATTAAAATTATAATAATTTATTTGGGTTTTTCACCAACTTGGTTAAATATTATAATAAATATTATAATATTATATTCTTCCACTACTTCGGATACATCTGCTTCCAAAGGAGAAATGAAACCATTTTTTGACCCATTCTTTTGGGTGTAAAATAAAGATATTTTAACCCATTATAACTTCCATTAAACTTTGCACTCAAACTGAAGAAGAGCTATCACTGGCATCTTGACATCAATGACAACTTTGACTTAGGGACTCAAAATGTCCAACATCTTTAGGTGAAATAAGTTGTTTCTGGTCAATCAAGGTTTCTCTTAGACCATGCACATAAAAACATAATTGACACATTGTGAAGATTAGGAATGGCAAAGTCATGAGTTGCTATTACCATAAAGTGAAAGATTTCCCTTGGTCATCCAATTATCCACATGGTCTAGAAAGCTAAGAGTTGACAAAATGACAAACTCCACCTTCATCCCCCCCCAAAAAATCAAACATTATATATATCCCCTACTCTTCCACAAAATTAGCAAGTATTCCAAAAGCATCCCAAAAGCAGTAAAATTCCATTTTGTAGAACTTACTTATCATTAACATAAATCATTCACCAATATGCAGAAATATCAAATCATTCATCCACAAATAATTATCTACAATAACAATACACAAATGAGAAAGAGATAGATAATACCTTTAAGGTATAGAAATACTAATAATACTCCCTAAGGAAGTAATCAATCCACAAGTTCTCCCAATATAAGAGGCCACTTAAGGATGGCAATATCCCATAAGCCACTTCATGGGCAAATTTGATTACATAATATTATTCTCCATGATTATTACAATGGCAAATATCTCTTCTTTATATATCCATCTTCTTATTCTACTTTGGGGAGCTTACTACTAATATAATATAATATTATAATACAATCAACCTTGGGTTATGTGTGGCCCATGCTAACCCTTATACAATATAATATATCCCCAAATATCTATTCCTAGGTACCCTACCATGCCACCCTCATTACAAATATTTCATCCTCAAAATATATGAAGAAACATGATAATATGATTTTCTAAGCAATGTTAGCAACTGGTACCAATATCGATCATCCATCCATCCAAGTGAAACACATTGATGTTGGTATGCCATTTTTTTACTTGAGTATCCAAATCTACTTCTTTGGATCCACGCTTCTATTGATATATTTTTATAACTTGAATGATGGGTCCACTTATTCCTTGATGTTGATGAACCACTCTAAAAACTAGGATCACTATGCTTTCTCTACCAAACTCTGCCATAGTTGGTACCCTTATGATTCCATGTGGAACCATAATATTGTTGCCTCAAGCCATGCCTCCAAGAATGTTGTCACTCATGGTGGTGTGGATGGTAATATGGTGCAACCTTAACTTGATGTTATACCTTCTTTTTCTTCCCAACATTTGGCTCCATTATTTTAAATTCTTATACACATTGTTCTTTCATGTTCTCTTTGTTTGGTGTGTCCTTGTGCTCTTCTATCAAAGCTTCATTGGACTCTATTACTATTTTTTCCATGTACTCCATTACTGCTACTTCTTCCATGGACTCTATTGTTGCTACTACCTTGTTAGATTCTATTTCCAGTTATTCAATTTGTTTCTCTACAACCACTTCTTGATTTTCCTTGGATCCTTGCTCCTTAAAATGAGAAATATTATACAATGTTATCTTCTTTTTCCTATACCATAACTTCATAAACTTCTTTTACACATTAATTTTAATAGTACCCAAATAATATAACTAAGGATAACCAAGAACAATATCCTCATCATCCATATCAATAGCATAGAAATCTAGATGTAAAACATATTTATCCATGGTGATCTTCAAATATTTAAAAATCTAAACATGCTCACCCTCTAGTTGTATGTCCTTAATTTTTGTAGTGCCTCTTGATAGGCTATCTCAACATGAATATCAGTAATCATAGAAGCATCCCTACCACCACTAGATCGACTTTGTAGCTCATCCACCTCACTTTGTAGCTAAGCTATATTGGCATACCAAGTAGCTAGTACACCCTATAACCTTGTGATCTCTACATCATGAGCATCTATAGTCTAACCCAAGCTATCACACCCAGCTTGGAGAACACCCCACTCCTCCTTAGTGTGATGTGGAGGTAAATCCTACTCTCTATCACCTCCATCACCACCACCTCCATCTCCACAAACCTCAATACTAATATTTGTAGGTTGGAAATCTGCTCTAGCTCATCCCCTACTACCACTGCCTTAACAATGATTTTACTATCAAGAAACTTGCTCACCAAAATCCCGCTCATAATTGCTAGCCACATCATCCACAAATTTGCTAGGTGTCCATGGATACTATGAGGTAAACCAAGCATCATACTTATTTGTCATCCCAACATCATATATGTCTAGGAAACTTGCCACCTCATCATCTTAGTCATCATCCATAGTAAAAAAATTAGGATTCATAGGGAGACTAAGCTCATTTCCCTAAAATCTATACACCATTAGAGCATTAGGAACTCCTTGCGCCAAGCCAAACTATTACATCACTCATAAAAACTGAATGAACTCCATCTCTCACCCATGCTAGACAACCACCCACCTACCTCACCTAACTTGTCAAAGTTGTGCTACATCACTATCCCAAGTCAAACCTCGCCATAGTCATGAGAAAATATTACCTCTAGTCAAAGCATCAAATATATTCTAGTACTCTTGTCCACTATGGATAGGGTAACTCGATGAAGCCTCCTTGTTGGTCCACCAATGAAGAGCACAAGGTAATGAATGATCCCACTAGTAAGGTAGACACTCTAGTCGAGCAATACTAATATCCTTCCAAGCCCAAAAATGAATAAGTAGGTTACATATGATTCTCTTTCTATATCACCTTTTAACCTCATATAACTCCATCTACAACTAGCATAGTAGAGTGGGATCCCATGCATAGACCCGAGGCTCACCAATTAGATCCATCACGAACCTCACCTGGTTCCAAGGAAACCTAGATTCCATGTTGTTAGGAAAAAAAATATTTCCTATAATGTACATCACAAATTTTGGAAGTGTGCCCAACATCCCATGCTTGTGCAACTAAATATAGGTAATTTCACCCTTGTTGCAATCCACATCCCAAGCATCCCCATATATTGGCCTCAACTCATGCTCCTTGTCATGGCCAACCAGGACTTGTGATCCCTCGATAGGAACATAGAAGATGCGGTACACATCCTCTAAGGTGATAGTAATATCCCTTGTCAGAAGCTAAAATGATCCCCTATCAAGGTCCCACATCTACACCAAAGTAGACAAGCACTCTTTGTCTCCCCTAACGGTCTCAACCCGCCCACAACCATCTAACCCCACCACCACCAACCACTTCCAATAATCATTTGTTAGTGCCTTCCATACCTAAGAAATGATGTGAGGCCATCGATATTGAGCCTTAATAAACTTAACCTGCAAAAGCATAAACAAAATTCATATAATTACACACAATTTTAAAAAATATATAAAACACCAAAAAATATTTTCATGCATTTTTACCATTCAAAAACAGAAAAAACATAAAAACACCAAAAAAAATTTAATGCATTTGCTTTCTAAAAAAAAAAATTTACCATCCCCCTTTATCATCATAAAAAAATACCATTCCCTCTTAGTTTTCAAAAACAAAAACAACAAAAAAAAACATGCAAACCAAAACAAACAAAAACATAATAAAACTAAGTTAAGGATTTTGGAAACCTACCTCGACATAGCAAACTTTGAATTCTTCTTCAACCAAACCCCCATCCTCTACCATTCCACTTGTTCTACTCATAACACCCATCGCCTCCATAGCTCATTATTTCTCTCAATCACTTAAGAAAATGACAACCATATAAATGAAATCCAAATTACCCCCTTTACCTTTTTAATGCCATAAAAATTGGTCATAACCATGGGTGCACATTTGATGGAGCATGCCCAATCGCAAACACACAATTTGCAGAGACAACCATGCATCCATGGTTGTTGCATGCAACCAAATGCACCCACGTGGTTAAAAAATCTAAAACAATAAACACTCCAAAAAAAATGCATTCAAACCATCATATGATATCATCATCAAACCAAGTGAGCCTTGTATTTAGTGAATTACCCTACATACCTAGTGGTGGCAGTGACTGCTAATCCATGCAATCTAGTAGGATGAGTAGTTCACCATAAGAACACTTGTTCATAATAATTCAACATCATAACATGTGACATTAGATCACATTAGTCTCTAAATATTTGAGTTTGGTTGTGTTCAACCTAATTTGCACAAGGTTATCATTAAGCTATTCTTGTTGGTTTACAAAAGTGGAAAAAATGTAGACACCTAAATCATGTAAATCGGATAATACTATCAGTGCATTACATATGCCCTCTTATCGACAACATATGGCCTTATTGGGCACCCCTCTAGGCTAGAAAAAGGCTTCCAAAAGCCTCCAAAACTTAGTTTGGAGGGTTCCTAGCAGTCTGGGGCAGTTTTGGGGCTCCTACTAGTGACCGTCCCACCCAGGGACGGTCACAGTTGGTGACCATCCCACCCAGGGATGACCATCAACAACCATCCCTGGGTGGGATGGCCCCTAACTGGACCTTTGAAAAAGTCAAAGGACATGCACTAAATGGCAATAAAATACTGCCATTAGTGCATCCAATCACCCCAAATTGATTGGGGACCTGCTAATGGATAGTGGGATAGTTGATTGGGAGCACCCAAAGGGGTAACCTTCTCCCAATCACCCCATGACGTGATTAGGACACATGGCGCCACTTGCCTCACATGGCAAGACATGCCATTTTTCCCTAAGTGCCCTCTTGGGCTATAAAAGGAGCTCCAAACTCCCAATTTTAGAGAGGATAATTTGGAGAATTAAGCCATGAAGTGCTACCCAAATTGAAACCCAACCTTTGCAAACCAAAACACGCCTTTGCCTTGGCCTTGAAACCCTCTTCCTTTCGAAGGCGATTTTAGGGGCAATAGGCTCGAACCTTCAAAACCAAACCAGCCAAATTGAATAACTCTTTGGCCCCATCTATCGACAACACCCTTACCAAGTTCTGGACCAATTCCCACAACCATAGGTGACAAAACTAAGTCAGTTTTGTAACCGTCCCACCTAGGGATGGTCAATAGTCTATCCATGGCACACCTAGGGATGGCCACAAAATAGGTTAGAATTTTAGATAAATTCCTCCATAGTCCCCTTAGGAATGTCTAGAAGGATCTCTGGTCCAAATTTGAAGCAATTTGGAGGAGTTTTGATGCAGGATTTGTGATCCCCAATGTTACAGGTTTATCTGGCTCACCCAAGAATGGTCACCATTTTTGCATAGTTTAGCCTTAGATATTGCTTCCAAATCTACTTATTTGTATTTAGATTAATCAATAACATGTTTATGCTTAATGTAGATCAGTTTTCATGCATGTAGATCACCTTTTATTGTTGTAGAATATGCTCTCCTTTCATGGTTTTATGGGTTTCTTCTATAACACAGGTGCTACTAATCCCCCTTCAATCCCTTGTCTTCAGGAACAGGAATGCTAGGCAAGAGGAGGAGCTAAGGAGGCATAATTTTATCAGCCCAACAATAGCTCTCGAGTGTGGGAAGCAGGAGTTCACAAACATTTATTATCACCTTAAAGGCCTCCTTCCAAGGGACTAGATCCCTTGGTTATTGTAATGAAAATGTATCAATTTGTAAAGCCCTCAAGGGGATACTTTGTAATCTAGTTTTGAAGCTACTTATGAATGAATAGAGAGATATTTTTATCATTTGGATTACCTATTTTGCTTCATTTTAGTAGATTACATGCTTATGCTATCTTTCCCTTTGAATGCTTTATAATTGATATACATTGCTAGTAAATGCCCTTAAGGTGATATCATGAATTTCACTTCTTTAGTGGTGATCATGGTATCTAAGTTTTTTTCAATATCCCCTTGGATTGTGCTAATTTGGACCTCTATTTCTGGTTTTATTTGTTGCAGGTACTGACCGTTCTGATAAGAAATGACCCCTTTGTTGCTACCTGGCTCTGGGTGAGATGGCCAGCTCCATGGCTCTGGGTGGGACGGCCCCTAATATGCCACCATCCCTGATAGGGATGGCCACAAAACTAGAGGGTTTCTACAAAAATTTGTAGAAACAACTTTAAAGGTCCATTTTTTACCCCTCTGCACTATCAATTTGACTTTTTACTGTTAAAAATTGTCAAAATTCATGTTTTTCTTACTTATTCTTTGCATAGAAAGGTTAGAGTTTCTCTTTCCAAAATTGTGCATTAATTAGTTTAGAAAAATAGAGAAAAATACAATAGAATTTTCTACTTTTCGTCTGGTTTGCCTGATGAAAGCTTGCCAAAAAGGTTAAGTGCATATAGGTTTCTAAATCTTTGTGTTTCCTTTTATGCTACTAATATTTTTGAAAGAAAAATGCACCTTCATGCATTTAGTAAACAATCATTGAGTGCTCTTTTGTTTTCTTTCAAATATTTAAAAGGAACCCACACACACCACATTTCATTATAAACATCAGCGGAGTTGGGCTTTCATATCCAACACGTTGATTGAGACCAACAGTGGATTTAATCACCACTAGATTGGCTCTTGAGAAGAGTATTATCGGGACCCATCCATGGCCAAGGCCGACCCAAGATCTGTCCTAACCATGCAAAATAGCATGCATTCCTCTTCGGAGGAGTGTATCATTGCACACGGGGTGTTGGGTGAGGGTTGGTAGTACCTATGCTACCTCGTTGGATATGGATTTCATCCCCATATTTGACTTGTGCGAGTATATAGGTGAAATCCTTTAAACATTTAAGTATATCATCCAACGAAATATCAAACATGAGAAAAGTATTTTCTTTACAAAGCAACACATCTTGAAACACATCAAACAGTTTAGGATTCACACTTAAAATATTTAAAATGAGATAATCACTTCTATGCTTGTGTGTCTCTATTGTTTGTTTGTTTCAAATTCATAGAAATTGTAAAGAAGATAAACACATAGTAGTTAGAGTACATAGCTATGGTACGTACCCATAGCCAAGCCCATTTAGGGGTAGAAGCTATGGGTAATAGAGAAGAGGATATAGAACATCCTCGTGTTGAGCCTAGGGATAGGATCATTCCTCCCTGGAAATCAGCTACTCTTCCTAGTCGTAGACCGACTGATGAGTGGATGGTTACTCCTAGAGAGTCAACTAGAAGGTCTAGCTTATAGGGGACTCCTTCGCAGGGTACTCCTATAGGTCATAGTCCTAGTTTGGGAAAATATCTCCCTAATTCATATGCTACAAACACCTTCTTTCAAGAAGAGTCACCGTGCAATGAGGCACCTCCACATAGAGCAATACCATGCATTCACGTGCCTACTCGATCCTCTACTCCTGATCATATATAGGAGCAAGAGCTCACACCTCGAGTAGGGTTGAATGATCATCTCAAGATTTCAAGTCACCCTACTCCAAGGTATCAAAATCACAATGAGTATGATACTCATCAAATTAGGTGACCTTATTCTACCTTACCTTACCTTGTTTATGAGGGAAGACCTGAGGAACATCCATATTATCCTCATGAAAATGTGTCAATGAAAGCACGTTGTGCCTCTATGCCAGTAGTCTTTCAAAAATATTTGTTTAGGAGAGAACCTCAAGTCAATGCGACTGCCCTCGATCGAGGGAAGCACGTAATTGATCTCATAGATCCTCCTGAACATGATAGACAACAAGGCAATAATGCTAAGGTACTTAGACCTAATACAATGGATCAAATTAATAATTTGGTCCAAAGATATGCTGACCGCCAGGCCGAGTTTAATCGACTTAGGTCGGATAAACATCACTTAGATCTCTTAGAGCAACGGTAAAAAATAGAGAAAGAAAAGCTTGAATGACAAATTCAAGAAACTTTGCATCATGGAGCTGTAACTCCAAGCACGCGTAGACAAGAGGCTCACCCGAGGCAACCAAATTTCCAACAAGATAGGTCTCCTAGACCTAATCCTGTGTTGCCTCCTAGACCTCGTAGGCCTGAACAGAATGCATATGATAGGCCAAACATAGATCACCTTCAATAGGCATTTGTTCCTCCTTGTAGGCCCATACCTGAAACACCTTATGGGGCTTACGATGATTTGGAATAGAATGAGGATTATGTAGAAGCACCTTATGGAGGCATGGCTGATGTCAATCAACCACCCCAACCTAGGCTTAATATTCCTCATCCACCTCTATGAGTTCAAAGCAAGGAAGAGGAGATCAAATCCTCAGATGCGTATCAAGCTTTGCTTGCATGCTTAGAAACTGTAGAAGGTAAGACAACTGACAATGGGCTTCAAAAGCCTACCTTGCATCAGCTAAAGAACCAACCATTACATCCATCCATTCCTTCCCCGGTCTATCCTGAGCATTTCAAAATGCCCAAATTTGATATATTCAAGGGTGAAGAAGATGCTCAAGAGCACGTCACAAGATTTCTAAATCTGTGCTTTAACATACAGGACAATGACACATTGCTCCTAAGAACTTTCTTGAGTACCCTCACTGGTCCAGCCATTGAGTGGTTCAACCAACTTCCAAAACATAGCATCTACACATTTGAACAATTTGTTGATGCATTTTTGGAATGTTTCACCTTCAACACCAAAAGGAAGGTGACATTAACCGACCTCATGGGGATGAAACAAACTGAGGATGAGTCGATTACTGATTATGGAAATAGGTGGTGAACGCTTTTGGCTAAGCTACCCTATCTATTTCTAGTGACTGAATTAACTCATTTGTTTTCAAAGAGTTGCTTGAAACCCATCTCTTTGACATTGCAATTACAACAATACCCTACCTTGGAAGAAGCTCTAGCACAGGCTAGAAACATAGAGGAAATCAAAATCCAAGAGGGAGAAATAACAAAACCTCGTAAGAAGGAGTGGACAAAGAATCCTAAGAATAGCTCGACACCTACAAAGCCAGCTATGGTCAATCAAGTGGCCATAAATGTCCCTGTGCCTACTCAAGTTATGCCTCCCCAAAAGGTGAACTATCAGGCTCAACCTCCTCCTACGAGTTATAATAATAATGGTACAATGAACCAGGGACAAAAACAACATCGCCCTCAGTGACAATTTACTCCCATCGCTGAATCTATGGATTCTCTTTTTGATCGATTGTGGGCTGCAAAGATGGTTAATTTACCAGATCTTAAACCCAATGATCTAGAAATAGGCAAACCCAAGCCTATGGGATGCCGAGAGGATCAATATTGTAAGTTTCATCGGCAAGGTGGCCATGATTTACAATCATGCTATGGTTTTAAACATGTAGTACAAGACATGATTGAGAGGAATGAGCTTCAAGTGGATGCTCCATTAGCTCCTACCAATCAGTAGATGGGTATATACAAAGACCCTTTACCAACTCATGAGGTACAAGCAGTGCCTACTAAACCGATGAATGAGGTGAAGCAACAACACCCTGTGCAAGGGTATGTTGGGATGGTGAGTATTGTGACCAGGAACAAGAAATATCCAAGTCAAGTTGCATAGCCTACAGCTTCGAATGATGTTCCAACTACGTCATAAACTACACCACCTATAGTACAGGGCCTTCCTTCTAGGCCAACAGTGATAATTAAGAGCAAGCTTGCACAAAGCTTGAGGACCACATCAACATGATTGTCCATCTATGAGTTGATCCAACAATCACCTCCACATCGGGATGCCTTGATGGACATTCTAAAATCAATAGAGTTGCAACCACAGGAGTCCAACTCCTTTATAGATTTTGTGGGTCATGTGCAATAGTGCAAGGAACCAGTCATACAATTTCATGAGCATGAGCTTAAGGAAATAGCTAATGACATGGTAGATCCTCCTTTACACATCATTGCATGTATAAATGAGATACCATACAAGAGAGTGCTCATAGACACTGGTTCCTCAAGTAATATCATAACAACTAAAGCACTAAAGCACCTTAAGTTGCTAGCATCTCATGTTGTGGTGTCAACTTACACTCTTCATGCTTTTAATGACACAATATGCTCTACTGTTGGTACCATAGTTCTACCCATTCAGGTGGGGCAAAAGACTATATCGACGTTGTGCCATGTGCTAGAAGGTGATATGGCCTATAACATTTTTCTAGGTAGACCTTGGATACAGGATATGAAGTGTGTCCCCTCCATAGCACATCAATGTCTTAAATACACTCATGAAGGGCAAGTGCACGTAGTTTCTACCGATCTAGAGCCCTTCAAATACTGCAACATGTTGCAACAGATGCCAAAGTCGACATTACCTTCGACTCACGTAGAATTCCGATTGAATACACCTATTCAGAGTCTACCCATTCCACCACCTTCATCATCATCCACTCCATCCTCATCATCGCCACCTTCAGAGAAGGCTTCGACATCATCAAACCCTCCATCGAGGAACACGTCGAAGAGGCCTATTGATGAGAGCCCGCCATTAGTTTCCACCATATCCATGGAGGAGGTTCCTTGTGTCATTAATGAGGAATTACCTCTAGAGGTGACTATTGAATCACCTCAAACCTCCATTCCATCTCATCCATCTTCACCATCCTAGGTCATAGTCCAGATGTCTAGTACAGGGATAGGGGAATATCTGGTGAGAAATGTCACGATAGTTCCATCGTTGGAGATAGTGCAAGATATGGGGAGACCTCATCTTCCCATAGGTAGCATTGTACCTCTTGGTCTACCTCCTAATCAAATGAATTTCATATATGGAGGTTTAGAGTATGGATCTCTGCCCATTCCTCAGAAGGAAGATGATGATGAACCCTTTTCTGAGGATGTAAATTATTTGTCGAATCCAGACTATGCATTATGGTACTTAGATCACTGCAATTGGCATGGGTTTGGTCTCGGTTTATATGAGCAGGGTAACCGTGTTCCATGTCAACCCCAATATCAACTTTCGTATGATAGATCCAGGTTGGGACACAATAAACCGGTACCATTGGATGTCCTCATCGAGAGTCTCGAACACCTATGCCTAAGTCATCAGGCTAAGCTCACCCATGACCCATATGCTAATCTGAATCACGTTCATTCCTTGGGAGATCATTTTCCCATAGAAATGATAGATCAAGGTCTTTCTAGTGATGTCGCCCAACCCCATGAAGTGGGGGAGAGCTCACACACCTTGCAATATGACAATGAGGAACAAGACCAAGGTCCTCCTCATGAATGGATGAGTGATGATGAAGATGATTATGGCATCGCACCCATTAACTACCATAGCTCAGATGATGAATACGAGCGCATGTTCCCCTTGGATGATGAGGATGAGTATTATCTTCGTATGTTATTCCCCATCCAAGGACCCATCTGATGCCAGCTTGTTGCCTCATGAAGAGCAGGCTCACCCTCTTCCGCATAGGCCACCACCAGTTATTCCACTTCCACCCAAGCCACACCCATGAGTTATGAGACAACATCAGGTCTCTAGACCCACTCACCCTAGAGCAGGAGATCATGTATCCATCAACATGATTTCCATAGATTTAACGACACCATTGGTGAATCCGAATAACCCATCCAAGCAATTGCATCTTGATTTAGAGGTAATTGACTTTGATCAGGGAGATTCTTCTCCATCACCCTCATAGTATTGGCCTTGTGAGGAAATGTTACAACCATTTAAATTTTCTTCAAGAACTACTCAGGATGTTTTTCAAGCTGAGGTTGACCCTAAATTTCCTATGGAAGAAGCAAACCTAGCTGATGACATTCACTTAATTCCCACCCCACATCAGTTGGAGGATGGGTCTCACATGTCAATTGAGCCAACAATTGATAGGGATATCAGTACAAATCTTAATAATCCCCATACCATTAAATTAGGGGAAGGTCTCTCCCTAAGTGAACAAGATGATTTCATAGCTGCATTGAAAGCAAGGATTAAAGATTTTGCTTGGTCGTATAAAGATATGCCAGGACTAGACCCAAATATAGTCACGCATAATCTTACATTAGACCCCAAGATCAAACCTATTAAGCAAAATTTATGAAAAATGCACCCAATAGTAGCCTTAATGGTGAAAGATGAATTACAAAAGTTGTTGGATGCTGATATCATCATCTCGCCCCCCCCCCCACCAAGGGGGGGGGGGGCCCCCCCCCCCCCACAAAAGGGGGGAGCACCCCCCCCCCCCCCCCCCGGGGGGAGGCAGGGGGGAGAAAACCCCCCCCGGGGATTAAAAAAAAAAAAAAAAAAAAAAAAAAAAAACCCCCCCGGGGGGGGGGCCCCCCCCCCCACCCCCCCAAAAAAAAAATTAAAATAAATTACCCCCCAGCAAATAAAAAAAGTCCGAAATTTTGGATTAGTCCAAGTGAGGCATAGAGGTAGATCCAAACAAGGTCAAGGTAATATTAGAAATGCCTTCCCCCACAACCATTAAGCAACTACATAGTTTGCAAGGAAAGGTCGCATCCATAAAATGCTTTATAGCACAATTATTGGATAAGTGTCGACCCATGAATAGGTTGCTACACAAGGGGGTCTCATTTCATTGGGATGAAGAATGTCAAAATACCTTTGATGAAATTAAACAATACCTGGCTTCACCACCTGTATTGGCTCCACCATGACTAGGAGTGTCATTCTATTTATACATCTCAGCTATTGAGTTGGCTTTGGGCACCATGTTGTCCCAAAAGAATGAATTCCACAAAGAACAGGCTACTTATTACATTAGCCATACACTGGTCAGCTATGAAACTAGATATGCATACATTGAGAAGCTATGCTTAGCAATGGTATTTGCCACCAAAAAGCTATGCCATTATATGCTTAATCATACCACATATGTTGTATCTAAAGAAAATCCATTGCGCTACATGATGAGTCGAACATATCATAATAGTCGCATGATAAAATGGATAATGTTGTTGATGAAATTTGACCTAGAGTTCATTGGACAAAAATCTATCAAAGGATAGGTCATAGCCGATCAACTAGCAGAGGCTCCTCTACAGGATGATCAACCTCTAAATATAGAACTTCCCGATGATGGAGTATTTCATATCTCAGAATCACCTGATTCTGTCGAGCTTGAGTCACAGGTGGACATAACTCTATTCTTCGATGGTTCTAAATGCGAGCAAGGTGGTGGTGCAGGTATCATGTTTTTCACACCGTAAGGGGCTCCCATACCTCTTTCGTTTAAACTCGATTTTCCTTGTACTAACAACAATGTCGAGTATGAAGCTCTCATCATAGGACTTCAAATGACAATCACCATGAACATAACAAAGTTGAACATTTTTGATGATTCCTTGCTCATAGTAAATCAGGTTAAAGGGATATTCTAGTGTAGGTGTCCTGTCTTGCAAGCCTACAAAGCCCTAGTGGACAAAATCCTGGTCAAATTTGAATGGTATGATATAGAGGCACTCCCTCGCTCATCTAATCATTTTGTGGATACAATGGCTTCCTTAGGGTCACTAATCCCGCATGACCCTTCAGATGATATCACAACTATCCAAGTAAAAATGCTAGCGCAATCTATGACTGAGCGTGAAGAGCATAATGCTATACCAGTTGTTCACATGATTCAGATTGAGCCTTCCCATGAAAGGTTCTCTCAACTACACCAATATTTGAATAATGCTAACTGGGGGGCTTTGTTCCCTCATACTCCTTTTGATACTAGCACAATGCTATATCTCCAAGTTCACTCTCAATCAGCATTCGCATGAGACAAACATCAAAAGGATAGCATGATTCATAATATTGAGGCTTCTTCAAAGCAAGATTGGGCCATCCAGATTAAATATTATCTTAAGTTGGGTAATATTCCACCTAGATTATCACATGCCACAAAGCGAGCATTCAAACAAAATGTAGCAAAATATGTCTTATTAGGAGACATAATGTATCATCGAAGTTATGAAGGTATCCTCCTTCATTGCTTAGACTCACAAGAGTCAGCTTGGGCCATCACCCAAGCACATGATGGTACATGTGGTGGCCACTTTAGCGGTATGGCCATCGCTAAGTGCATTCTTTGCATGGGCTATTATTGGCCAACTTTAGAGCAATATTGTTGCGCTTATGTTAAGAAGTGCATGAAGTGTCAACATCATGCAAATTTGACACACGTACCTTCACAGGCCTTACAACCGATTCAATCGGTCTGGCCATTTGCACAATGGGGGTTTGATTTAATTGGGAAAATCTCACCTGCCTCATTGGGCCATCACATGTTTATCATAATGGCAACCGAGTACTTCACAAAATGGGTGGAAGCAATTCCCCTTACCACAATGATTGGACCTCGCATTGCGGAGTTCATGCTACATAATATCATATGTCATTTTGGTATTCCATCCAAAATAATATCGGATAATGGAACACCCTTTAAAAATAAGGATGTGTGTGCGTTAACAACAAAGTATAACATAAAGCATAGCTTTTCCATGCCCTATTATCCACAAGCCAATGGGCAAGCAGAGGCATCAAATAAGAGAGGTAGTAGTAGCCATCTTGAAGAAAACCTTCAAGGAAAATCATAAATATTGGCATAATCAATTACCTCTTGCCCTTTGGGCTTATCGCACTAGCATTCGGACACCCATTGGGGCAACTCCATTTTCACTAGTGTATGGTGCTGAAGCCATCATGCCTCTAGAGTTAGAGATTTCATTGCTGCGCATTTCCATGCAGGAATTCATCGATGATGATACATCTAGACAAGCTCATTTAGATCAGTTAATGTTGCTTGATGAACGACGTGTAAATGCCCTCGAGCATCTACGTGTTTATCAGGAACATCTTAAGAGAGCTTACAACTTGAAAGTACATCAAAGAGACTTTCAAGTAGGTGATTTAGTTCTAAAAGAGAACCAACAAAACTCAAATTTGCCCTCCAATTTGCGAGACAAATTTGCAGCAAACTGGTTAGGTCCATTCATCATCACAAGCCAGATTGGACCTAGAACTTATCACTTAGCATCCATCGAAGGAAGTGAAGAGCTTGAACCCATGAATATAAGTCATTTGTGACCATTTCATGCTTAGAGCACCAACCAAATGCCCCTAGGCAGTCATAGACACTTTCTAAGTGTCATTGACCATCTAGGTCACCCAAAAGGCTCCTAGCGGTCTTTGACCATCTAGGTCAAATAAAAAAGCCCCTAGACTATCTATGATCATCTAGGTCAACCTTAAAATCTCCAAAGGCATCTATAAGCCCTTTGGTCACAATAAAATGCTCCTAGGTAGTCGTAGACACTTTCTAAGTGTCATTGATCGTCTAGGTCACCTAAAGGCTCCTAGCGGTCTTTGATCATCTAGGTCAAATAAAAAGCTCCTAGACTATCTACGATCATCTAGGTCAACCTTAAAAGCTCCAAAGGCATATATAAGCCCTTTGGTCATAATAAAATGCTCAGGTAGGAGGTAGACACTTTCTAAGTGTCACCATCTAGGTCACCTAAAAGGCTCCTACGGTTTTGATCATCTAGGTCAAATAAAAAATCCCCTAGACTATCTACGATCATCTAGGTCAACCTTAAAATCTCCAAAGGCATCTATAAGCCCTTTGGTCACAATGAAATGCCCCTAGGTAGTCGTAGACACTTTCTAAGTGTCATTGACCATCTAGGTCACCTAAAAGGCTCCTAGTGGTCTTTGACTATCTAGGTCAAATAAAAAATCCCCTAGACTATCTATGATCATCTAGGTCAACCTTAAAAGCTCCAAAGGCATATATAAGCCCTTTGGTCACAATCAAATTCTCCTAGGTAGTCGTAGACACTTTCTAAGTGTCATTGACCGTCTAGGTCACCTAAAAGGCTCCTAGCGGTATTTGACCATCTAGGTCAAATAAAAATCCCTAGACTATCTATGATCATCTAGGTCAACCTTAAAATCTCCAAAGGAATCTATAAGCCCTTTGGTCACAATCAAATGTTCTTAGGTAGTTGTAGATACTTTCTAAGTTTTGTTGACCATCTAGGTCACCCAAAATGCTCCTAGCAGTCTATGACCATCTAGGTCAAATAAAAATGCTCCTAGACTATCTACGATCATCTAGGTCAATCCAAAAATCCCCAAAGGCATCTATAAGCCCTTTGGTCCCCATAAAATTTCCCTAGGTGATCTATAATCATCTAGGTCAAAATAAAATATTCCTAGACTATCTACGATCGTCTAGGTCAATCCAAAATTCTCCAAAGGCGTCTATAAGCCCTTTGGTCATCCCAAAAGCCCCAATGGCATTCCTTAAGCCCATTGGTCAACATGTATATACATATATATCAAAAATTACAAAAATACTATCAAAATCATCAAAATACAAAAATATTTGCTTCATTGCACTTCATATAAATTGCATTAGGCATTCTCATCATTGCATTATGCATTGTTCCAAATTGATCATACATGTCTAGCACCAGGTCTGTACACTAGGCATCTATTAAAATCATGGTTATTACAAGTCAATATTACCACCTGTTAATATTACATATACCATTTACATTTACATTCCATATTATATGCCTGTTTTTCGTCACTTAGTCATTGTTAGTAACACATAGTTAAGTTTTCGGTCACTCAACCATATCTAGTTGTCTTTTCAGATTTTGTAGAAAGCTAGCATGATTTTTAGAAGGTAGAATCCTACTTAGATAATGCTTGGTATACATCAAAATCCCAACACATTTTTCACATTAAAAATCCAAGTCTAGCACAAGGAAAGATGAAAACTATAAAGTAGTCTAGGTTACTTTCAAGCGAAAAGGTTATCTTGCTCATCCCCCTGTGCGAATGGTTCAAATATGCTGAGAATTGACAAAAGGACAAGTTCCTCCTTACCCAAAATCCCTTACCCTACACTGGGGTAAGTATCCCAAAGAAATAAAATCAGTAATGATTATTATCCCCCCAATATTCAAAACATACATTGCCCTACACTGGGGCAAGTATCTCAAAGAAATATTCCAAAGAAAATAGTGATTATTATCACTCCCAAATATGCATAAAGAAACATTGATTATTATCACTAGGAAAAGCAAAAATAAATAGTGGTTCTCACCACTATTAAAATCCCTTGCTCAACAAATCAAAATGAGCAATTCCCTTGAGAAAGTCAAAGAAAGGTAGGGACTCTAAAACTTGAATCCCTAGAATTCTCAGCATTAGAGAACCATAAGGTGATCCTCATTACAGGTTTGGTGGATAGCCTACTTGTCAATGGTGGTAGCCTCCCGCATGATGATATGTCTATCACTTAAGCAACTTGTTTAGGTATAGACCAATGTTTGAATGTGGATGAGCTAGCTTGTTGTAACCTAGGTTATATAGTGGTCTAATCCAACTAAGTACGAAACTCAGGATAATGAGACTCACAGAATGATCTCTAGTGTCGATGGGCTGAATAAATCCCATTTGCACTAGGGTAATCTTATGTGTTATCATGGTAATGAACTCACGTGCACACATAGGGATATTGATTATCTTGGTTATCTTAGTAGGTGCATACTTTGTCAAAAGATCTTGTATAGTTAGTATATGACTTTTGATTAGGTAACTAGAGTGTTTGAGTCTCTTCAAAACTATCAAATAATATCATATCACATTACATTATCCATTCCATTTTACATCATGTTGTCACATGTTTGTCAAAATTACAATGTCCATCAAATAAAGTGTTATAATAACATGAAAATAATCAAGATACATTTTGTATAGTCTATGGTGCTAGCATAGTATGCATCAAAAAGTCATCACAAATCCATCATACAAAATTAAATCTAATCAATCATTACTTCCAATCATACACATTTACACTTTTGTTCATTAAGTGATGTTCATGAGCTAGGATAGATACCGGTTAAATATTAGCAATAATATTTAGATGACCACTGACTATTTTATGCATATATTTTAATTTACAAAAGCATATAAATAAAGCATCCACATCTACATATCATCGAATCACATCATCGGATAACTACATACATCTATGTTAGATATCCATCATAACATCATAAAGCAAATATAAGCATTGCATTCATATCATAAAGTAGTAAAATATGACATAATGATAAAAGCAAAGTCATACATATATATATCTATATGTAAAAGCCAAAAAGCTACATCATAGTCCATAAAATACCCATAGGCTACAATAAAAGTGAGTCATCCAACTTCGCAACCCAAAAAGTCCAAAAAGAACCATCAGAGTCTGCTGACCATGGTCACGCAGGACCGGTACCTCGACTCTCTCCTCTGCTCTTAGTATGAGTCCATCGTGAGCTCCTAGACCTGCTACCCCCTGATCTGCTACCTCTAGATACCTCCATCCTTTGAGAAGTGCTCAGAGCCCTCATCCGAGTAGATGAGTGTCTCGTCCCACTCCCCTGGCTACGCTGTGATCCAATGGCTAATGCCCAATCTGGTATGTACCCCTTATAGTGCACTATCTCATCCTCCATCATATCCATGTAGGTGCACTCCTCTCGACACCTAGTCTGATAGGTCACCACCAAACCCTGGAGATGTGCTATCTCCTCCTACATCCTGGCTAGATCACCACTGCTGGACTCCCCATAGCGAGGGCCCTATCCATCGACCTATGCCTAAAGTGTAGCTATCACTATTGCCTACCTCTCCATCTCAACCTGTGCACTCTGCACCTACACCTGTAGTAATTCTTGATCACTCTATAGCTCCACAATCATAGCATCTCATGCTGCTAGTTGTGCCTACATACCCGAATCCCCCAAGTCTCCCACTAGATCCTGTACATCTATCAGCTCCACCCTATCCACTGACACATGCTGATGCATAACTCGCTCACCTGTGTCTACCTCCTCATCATCTGGAGACTCATCCTGACCCTCCTCATCTAGAGCACCCCTAGCTACATCCATTGCCCTGGTAGCTACATCCCCTCCTAGTGGTCCCTCCCCTCACCACTACCGTATGACCCACCATGCATCATACTCCTCTGTAGTGCCCGCATCATCTAAATCAAAAACTGCCACCTCAGGATCTGACTCATCTCCCAAGTCCTCTACCATAGGCCATGCTAGAGTCCTCTCATCCCCATGATGATGATAGACCATCGACTCCCTGGGCAGCCCCTGGCATAGCCTAAACTATCATAGCACATGATCATAAGGGAAGTACTCTCACTCTATGCCATGTCACCCTATCAACCATCTACCTCATCGAACTCGACATAGATGTGTCTCAGCCTCCCTCTAGTCAGGACAACCCTTGTAGGGTCTCCACTCGATATCTACTACCCTGAGCCATGCAAAAGCCTCTACATAGTGCCCTACCTCCCCAACATATCATCAGCTACATCCTGACTCCTATGACCTCTTCCATAGCTCCCCATAGCCAATCTCCCTATCTGGTAGCTCTATTGAGTGGTCCATGGTAGTCCCTGTGGTCTCTCTACTATAATGTGCTACCAAGCCCAAGACTATAGTAGGAAGCTACAACCCAAACCCTTCCACCCATATGAGCGGATCTCATACAACTCATCATATAGCTATGCCAATAAAGTAGGACCCCAAGCCATAATTATGGGCTCATCCTCTGTGCAATCCACTAGAGTAAAGACCAGCTCTATTAGGTTCCATGGGAACCTAGCTCTCGAAGAGTTGGGTAGCAACATGTTGCTGATCAAGGTCATCAAAAATGTGTGCCTAATGCCAAGCACACCCTCCTGGTACCATCTAGTCACTAGAATCCCTCCATTGGGAAGATCAATCGATACATCCTCCCAGCGGGCTCTGAAGTACCTCCGCACTATGGCCTCTCATCGCTCTATCGGAGAAGATACTATCTGGTGCCCCTCTATCAGAATACATAGTATCCGATATATGTCCTCTAGTGTCACTATCATCTCCCCCATAGCTAAATGGAAAGTGTTAGTGCGAGGGTCCCATAGGTCTATCAAAGCAGTCAGATAGGCACGGTCTCCCACCACGGGATCTAACCATGTAACTTGCTTCAGACCGATGGCATCGAGCCAACACTAGTATGTAGTATTAAAATGGTCTCTAGTGACCTGAAAGAGACTCGGTACCCTATACCGACTCCTAACTATCTGCTCATGCAAATCAGGGTGTCAAAAAGGCCCTAAAACTACAAAATTTTGCTATAAAAACACTAAAAAAACACATAAAAAGGGCCCTTTTGGCCCAGTTTTTGGCCGTCCCACCTAGGGACGGCCCCTAATTTGGTAGCCATCCCACCCAGGGATGGCCACTAGTGACCGTCCCTCACAGGGACGGTCCCCAAATTAGGGTAAAATAGGGTCAATTTGACCCTTAAAAATGCCCTAAAAACCTAAAAAACATAAAAAAATGGTTTTTAACCCTAATTTTTGGCAAATAAAACATGCCTAAAAGTTAAATTTTATGTTTTTTAGTCCTCCTAGGGTTTATTAAATTATAGGTGTGGCTGTAGTCATGAAATTAGAGCAAAAATTGGCAAAACACAATAAAATAGGGCAGAGGAAGCATGTAATCCATACCCATTTTGCACTGGCTCCACCGCCCGACGCATCCGCTGGTTGGATCATGTTGTGGGTTGATATTTTTGTAGTTCTCCACTTCATAAAACTCTCTCCTACCTCCTCTCCTCTCCAACTTCTCCAAGCAAGTTGCACAAATGAGCTAAAATGGCCCTTTTTGGCCTTTTATAGCTCCAAAAGAAGTCGACCGCTCTTGGGTGGGATGAGCACACTTTTGGCTGGATTTCCCACCCTAGGATGGTCAAAAATACTTCCCTCATCCCCCCCTAGGATGGTCACAAGAAAATTGCACTTAAAAACATCAAAAATATCAAAAAATGGGCCAAAAACCCACCAAAAACAAGGCAGAATGGGCTAGAAAATGAGAGGGATCTAGACTGAACTTATAATAATTTTGGATGCATAAAAAGACTCTATTTTACTCCCCAAGAAAGCCTCCATGGCTGGACCACTCCACGGGAATGAGATATTGGGCCTTTTGCCTCCAAAACTATTCATCCAAATAGTCAAAAATCACCTCCAAACAGGTATTTAGTACCATGGGCAAAATAGAGAGTTGCCCCAATTTAGTCATATGTGTCAAGTGACTCATCACTTTAGAATTTTTCATGCCCTCATTGACTCATCACTTGAGGGGGTAGTCATCATAATGAATTCATAAATCGAATCAACATTTAAACACTCAAAAGTGTAAATTCCATGCATTCAAAAGAATCTTGGCTAGAGATAAATTTGCAAGCCCATGCTGGGGCAAAGAAATAACATAAGAAGCAAATTAAATAGGCTTGACCTCCTTGAAACCTCAGGAATTGACCCATGTAAAGGTTTACAAGAATACAAGGCACCAAGACCTAGTATGCCCTAAGCCCCATAAGACTGTCATTACAACATGACTGAAAGGTATACCTACAATCGATCCTTCGACTATGTCAATAGAAAGGATTCCAAGAATGTATGCTTTTCCATAATGGAGGCATCCAAAGTTGATTAAGTTAATAAAAAACCTTGATCATTCGATGATTTAGTGATCTATTTTTTCTCAACGCTTTGTTTCACATCGTGCATCCCAAAAATGGGGCATCTGTAGACACCTAAATCATGTAAATTGGATAAGACTATCAGTGCATTACATATGCCCTCTTATCGACAACATATGGCCTTATTGGGCACCCCTCTAGGCTAGAAAAAGGCTTCCAAAAGCCTCCAAAACTCAGTTTGGAGGGTTCCTAGCAGTCTGGGGCAGTTTTGGGGCTCCTACTGGTGACCGTCCCACCCAAGGATGGTCACAGTTGGTGACCATCCCACCCAGGGACGACCATCAGCAACCATCCCTGGGTGGGATGGCCCCTAACTGGACCTTTGAAAAAGTCAAAGGACATGCTAAATGGCAATCAAATACTACCATTAGCACATCCAATCACCCCAAATTGATTGGGGACCTGCTAATGGATAGTGGGATAGTTGATTGGGAGCACCCAAAGGGGTAACCTTCTCCCAATCACCCCATGACGCGATTAGGACACATGGCGCCACTTGCCTCGCATGGCAAAGATGCCATTTTGCCCTAAGTGCCCTCTTGGGCTATAAAAGGAGCTCCAAACTCCCAATTTTAGAGAGGAGAATTTGGAGAATTAAGCCATGAAGTGCTGCCCAAATTGAAACCCAACCTTTGCAAACCAAAACACGCCTTTGCCTTGGCCTTGAAACCCTCTTCCTTTCGAAGGCGATTTTAGGGGCAATAGGCTCGAACCTTCAAAACCAAACCAGCCAAATTGAAGAACTCTTTGGCCCCATCTATCGACAACACCCTTACCAAGTTTTGGACCAATTCCCATAGCCATAGGTGACAAAACTAAGGCAGTTTTGTAACCGTCCCACCTAGGGATGGTCAGTAGTCTGTCCATGGCACACCTAGGGATGGCCACAAAATAGGTTGGAATTTTAGATAAATTCCTCCATAGTCCCCTTAGGAATGTCTAGAGGGACCTCTGGTCCAAATTTGAAGCAATTTGGAGGAGTTTTGATGCAGGATTTGTGATCCCCAATGTTACAGGTTTATCTGGCTCACCCAGGAATGGTCACCATTTTTGCATAGTTTAGCCTTAGATATTGCTTCCAAATCTGCTTATTTGCATTTATATCATCTTAAAATATGTTTATGCTTAATGTAGATCAGTTTTTATGCATGTAGATCACCTTTTATTGTTGTAGAATATGCTCTCCTTTCATGGTTTTATGGGTTTCTTCTATAACGCAGGTGCTACTAATCCCCCTTCAATCCCTTGTCTTCAGGAATAGGAATGCTAGGCAAGAGGAGGAGCTAAGGAGGCATAATTTTATCAGCCCAACAATAGCTCTCGAGTGTGGGAAGCAGGAGTTTATTATTGATTACATTTTATTTTGTATGATGGATATATGATGAATCTTTGACACATACTATGCTAGCACCATAGACTATACAAAATGTATCTTTGTTATTTTCATGTTATTATAACACTTTATTTTATGAACATTGTAATTTTGAAAAACATGTGACAACATGATCTAAAATGGAATGGATAATGTAATGTGATATGATATTATTTGATAGTTTTTGAAGAGACTCAAACACTCTAGTTACCTAATAAAAAGTCATATACTAACTATACAAGATCTTTTGACAAAGTATGAACCTACTAATATAACCAAGATAATCAATATCCCAAAGTGTGCATGTGATTTCATTGCCATGATAACACATAAGATTACCCTAGTGCAAATGGGATTTATTCAGCCCATCAGTACTAGAGATCATTCTATGAGTCTCATTATCCTGAGTTTTGTACTTAGTTGGATTAGACCACTATATAACCTAGGTTACAACAAGCTAGCTCATCCACATTCAAATATTGGTCTATACCTAAACAAGTTGCTTAAGTGATAAACATATCCTCATGAGGGAGGCTACCGCCATTGACAAGTAGGCTATCCACCAAACCTATAATGAGGATCACCTTATGGTTCTCTAATGTTGAGAATTCTAGGGATTCAAGTTTCGGAGTCCCTACCTTTCTTTGACTTTCTCAAGGGAATTGCTCATTTTGATTTGTTGAGAAAGGGATTTTAATAGTGGTGAGAACCACTATTTATTTTTTCTTTTCCTAGTGATAATAATCACTGTTTCTTTATGCATATTTTGGAGTGATAATAATCACTATTTTCTTTGGAATATTTCTTTGAGATACTTGCCCCAGTGTAGGGCAATGCATTTTTGGAATACTAGGGGAAATAATAATAATTACTAATTCTCTTTCTTTGGGATACTTACCTCAGTGTAGGTTAAGGTATTTGGGTAAGGAGGAACTTGTCCTTTTATCAATTCTCAACATCTTTGAACCATTTGCACAGGGGGATGAGCAAGATAACATTTTCGCTTGAAAGTAACCTAGACTACTTTATAGCTTTCCTTGTGCTAGACTTGGATTTTTAATGTGAAAAATGTGTTGGGATTTTTATGTATACCAAGAATTATCTAAGTAGTATTCTACCTTCTAAAAATCATGCTAGATTTCTACAAAATCTGAAAATACAACTAGATATGGTTGAGTGACCGAAAACTTAACTATGTGTTACTAATAATGACTAAGTGACAGAAAACAAACATAAAATGTAAAGTGTAAATGTAAATGGTATATGTAATGTAAACATGTGGTAATATTGACTCATAATAACAATTATTTTAACATATGCCTAGTGTACAGACCTGGTGTTAGACATGTATGATCAATTTGGAACAATGCATGATGAGAATGCCTAATGCAATTTATATGAAGTGCAATGAAGCAAATATTTTTGTATTTTGATAATTTTAATGATGTTTTTGTAATTTTTGATATATATGTATATACATGTTGACCAATGGGCTTAATGAACACCATTGGGACTTTTGGGTGACCAAAGTTCTTATAGACGCATTTGGAGCATATTGGGATGACCTAGGTAATCGTAAATGTCCTAGGAAAGTTTTATTTTGACCTAGACGGGTATAGACTGCATAGGGATGTTTTATTGGGACCAAAGGGCTTATAGATGCCTTTGGTGCTTTTTGGATTGACCTATATGATCATAGATAGTCTAGGAGCATTTTTATTTGACCTAGATGGTCATTGACTACTAGGAGCATTTTAGGTGACCTAGACGGTCAACGACACTTAGAAAGTGTCTATGACTACCTAGGGGTATTTGATTGTGACCAAAGGTCTTATAGATGCCTTTGGAGATTTTAAGGTTGACCTAGATGATTGTAGATAGTCTAGTGTTTTTTTTATTTGACCTAGACAGACAAAGACCTCTAGGAGCCTTTAGGGTGACCTAGATGGTCAACGATACTTAGAAAGTGTCTACAAATGCCTAGGGGTATTTCATTGTGACCAAAGGGCTTATAGATGCCTTTGGATATTTTAATATTGACCTAGATGATCATAGATTGTCTAGGGACATTTTTTATTTGACCTAGATAGTCAAAGACTGTTAGGAGCCTTTTGGTTGACCTAGATGGTCAGTGACATGTAGAAAGTGTCTACGATTGCCTAGGGGTATTTAATTGTGACCAAAGGGTTTATATATGCCTTTGGATATTTTAAGGTTGACCTAGATGATCGTAGATTGTCTAGGGATATTTTTATTTGACCTAGATGGTCAAAGATCTCTAGGAGCCTTTTAGGTGACCTAGATGGTCAGTGAAACTTAGAAAGTGTCTACGACTGCCTAGGGGTATTTTATTGTGACCAAAGGTCTTATAGATGCCTTAGGATATTTTAAGGTTGACCTAGATGATCCTAGATAGTCTAGGGGTATTTTTATTTGACCTAGACGGTCAAAGACCGCTAGGAGCATTTTAGGTGATCTAGACAGTCAGTGACACTTAGAAAGTGTCTACAACTGCCTAGGGATATTTTATTATGACCAAAGGGCTTATAGATGCCTTTGTAGCTTTTAAGGTTGACCTAGATGATCGTATATAGTCTAGGAACATTTTTATTTGACCTAGATGGTTAAAGACTGTTAGGAGCCTTTTAGGTGACCTAGACGGCCAGTGACACTTAGAAAGTGTCTTTGATTGCCTAAGGGTATTTGGTTGGTTCTCTAAGCATAAAATAGTCATAAATGACTTATATTCATGGGTTCAGGTTCTTCACTTCCTTCGATGGATGCTAAGCGATAAGTTCCAGGTCCAATATGGCTTGTGATGATGAATGGACCTAACCAGTTTGGTGCAAATTTGTCTCACAAATTGGAGGTCAAATTTGAGTTTGTTGGTTTCTCTTTTAGAACTAAATCACCTACATGAAAGTATTTTTGATGTAATTTTAAGTTGTAATCTCTCTTAAGATGTTCATAATAAACACATAGAAGCTCAAGGGCATTTACACGTTGTTCATCAAGCAATGTTAACTGATCTAAACGAGCTTGTCTAGTTGTATCATCATCGATGAATTCTTGCATGGAAATGTGCAGTGATGGAATCTCAAACTCCAAAGGCATGATGGCTTTAGCACCATACACTAGTAAAAATGGAGTTGCCCTAGTGGGTGTCCGAATGCTAGTGTGATAAGCCCAAATAGTAAGAGGTAATTGATTATGCCAATATTTATGATTTTTCTTGACGATTTTCTTCAACATGGCTACTACTATCTTATTTGGTGCCTCTGCTTTCCCATTGGATTATGGATAATAGGGCATAAAAAATCTATGATTTATGTTATACTTTGTTGTTAACGCACATACATCCTTATTTTTAAAGGGTGTTCCATTATCCGATATTATTTTGGATGGAATACCAAAATGACATATGATATTATGTAGCATGAACTCCGTAATGCAAGGTCCTGTCATTGTGGTAAGGGGAATTTATTCCACCCATTTTTTGAAGTAATCGGTTGTCGTTATGATAAACATGTGATGGCCCGATGAGGTAGGTGAGATTTTCCCAATTAAATCAAACCCCTATTGTGCAAATGGCCAGATTGATTGAATCGGTTGTAAGGCCTATGAAGGTACGTGTGTCAAATTTGCATGATGTTGACACTTCACGCACTTCTTAACATAAGCACAACAATATTGCTCTAAATTTTGCCAATAATAGCCCATGCAAAGAATGTGCTTAGCGATGGACATACCGCTAAAGTGGCCACCACATGTACCATCATGTGCTTGGGTGATGGCCCAAGCTGACTATTGTGAGTCAAAGAAATGAAGGAGGATACCTTCATAACTTCGATGATATATTATATCTCCTAATAAGACATATTTTTCCGCATTTTGTTCAAATGCTCACTTTGCGGCATGCAAAAATCTAAGTGGAATATTACCCAACTTAAGATAATATTTAATTGGGATGGCCCAATCTTGCTTTGAATAAGCCTCAATATTATGAATCATGCTATCCTTTTTATGTTTATCTCGTGTGAATGTTGATTGAGAGCGGACTTGGAGATATAGCATTGTGGTAGTATCAAAAGGAGTATGAGGGAACAAAGCCCCCCAGTTAAAATTATTTAAATATTGGTGTAGTTGATAGAACCTTTCATGGAAAGGCTCAATATGAAACATGTGAACAACTAGTATAGCATTATGCTCTTCACGCTCAGTCATAGATTGTGCTAGAATTTTTACTTGGATAGTTGTGATATCATATGAAGGGTCATGCAGGATTAACAACCCTAAGGAAGCCATTGTATCCACAAAATTATTGGATGAGCGATGGAGTGCCTCTATATCATACCATTCAAATTTGACCAGGATTTTGTCCACTAGGTCTTTGTAGGCTTGTAAGATAGGACACCTACACTATAATATCCCTAACATGATTTACTATGATCAAGGAATCGTCAAAAATGTTCAACTTTGTTATTTTCATGGCGATTGCCATTTTAATTCCTATGATGATAGCTTCATACTCGGAATTGTTGTTAGTACAAGGAAAATTTAGTTTAAATAAAAAAGGTATGGGAGCCCCTTGTGATGTGAAAAACATGATACCTACACCACCACCTTGCTCACATTTAGAACCATCAAAGAATAGAGTTATGTCTATATGTAACATAGGATTGGAATAATTAGGTGATTATGAGATTAAAATACTCCATCATCAAGAAGTTCTATATTTAGAGGTTAATCATCCTGTAGAGGAGCCTCGGCTAGTTGATCATCTATGACCTATCCTTTGATATATTTTTGTCCAATGAAATCTAGGTCAAATTCCATCAACAACATTATCCATTTCATCGTGTGACTATTATGATATGTTCGACTCATCATGTAGCACAATGGATTTTCTTTAGATAAAACATACGTGGTATGATTAAGCATATAATGGTGTAGCTTTTTGGTGGCAAAGACCACTGCTAAGCATAGCTTCTCAACGTATGCATATCTAGTTTCATAGCTGACGAGTGTGTGGCTAATGTCATAAGTAGACTGTTATTTTTGGAATTCATTCTTTTGGGACAACATGGTGCCCAAAGCCAACTTAGTAGCTAATATGTATAAATAGAATGACACTCTTGGTCATGGTGGAGCCAATAAAGGAGGCAAATCCAGGTATTTTTTAATTTCATCAAAGGCATTTTGACATTATTTGTCCCAATGAAATGAGACCCCCTTTTGTAGCAACCTATTCATGGGTTGACACTTATCCGATAATTGTGCTATAAATTATTTTATGGATGTGACCTTTCCTTGCAAACTGCGTAGTTGCTTAATGGTTGTGGAGGGAGGCATTTCTAATATTACTTTGACCTTGTTTCGATCTACCTCTATGCTCTAACATTGTGCTCTATGATGCAATATCGGATCTTACACAATACATCGAGATGTTCATGGCGTAATAAATATTTTGCCAATAAATCATCCATGTAATCTTCCAAAATGTTGTGCATGTAGTCGTGGAAGATATATGTCATGGCTCATTGGTAGGTAGCACCAGCGCTCTTAAGGCCAAAGGGCATGACCTTGTAAAAAAATTTCCCCTAAGGCATTGTGAATGCCATTTTGATTTGGTATTCTAGATTAATACAAATCTAATTATATCCAAAAAATCCATCCATTAGGGATAGCATTTCATGTCTTGCTATTGCATCTACAAACGCATCAATGTTAGGTAAAGTAAATGCATCCTTAAGAATCGCTTTGTTAAGATCTCAAAATTTGGTGCAAATGCAAATCCTCCCATCATGATTTTTTATGGGAACCATGTTTGAAACCCATGGCAAATAATCTACTGAGATGATGATATCAGCATCCAACAACTTTTGTAATTCATATTTCACCATTAAGGCTATTGTTGGGTGCATTTTTCGTAACTTTTTCTTAACATGTTTTATCTTGGGGTATAATGTAATATTATGCATGACTATATTTGGGTCTAGTCTTGGTATATCTTTATATGACCAAGAAAAAGTTTTAATCCTTGCTTTCAATGCAGTTGTGAAATCATCTTGTTCACTTAGGGAGAGACCTTCCCCTAATTTAATGGTATGGGGATTATCAAGATTTGTACTAATATCCCTATTAATTGTTGGCTCAATTGACATGTGAGACCCTTCCTCAAACTGATGTGGGGTGGGAATTAAGTTAATATCATCAGCTAGGTTTGCTTATTCCATAGGAAATTCAGGATCAACCTTAGCTTGAAAAACATCTTGAGTATTTCTTGAAGAAAATTTAAATGGTTATAATATTTCCTCACAAGGCCAATACTCTGAGGGTGATGGAGAAGAATCTCCTCGATCAAATTCAATTGCATCTAAATCAAGATGCAATTACTTGGATGGGTTATTCAAATTCACCAATGGTGTCATTAAATATATGGAAATCATGTTGATGGATACATGATCTCCTACTCTAGGGTGAGTGGGTCTAGACACCTGATGTTGTCTCATAACTCATGGGTGTGGCTCGAGTGGAAGTGTAATAACTGGCAATGGCCTATGCGAAAGAGGGTAAGCTTGCTCTTCACAAGGCAACAACTAGCATCAGATGGGTCCTTGGATAGGGAATAAAATACGAAGATAATACTAATCCTCATCGTCCAATGGAAACACGTGCTCTTATTCATCATATGAGCTATGACAATTAATGGGTGCAATGCCATAATAATATTCGTAATCACTCGTCCATTCATGAGGAGAACCTTGGTCTTGTTCCTCACTGTCAGATTGCAAGGTGTGTGAGTTCTCCTCCACTTCATGGGGTTGGACGACATCACTAGAAATATCTTGATCTATCATTTCTATGGGAAATGATATCCCAAGGAATGAACATGATTCGTATTGGCATATGGGTCACGGGCGATCTTAGCCTAATTATTTAGGCATAGGTGCTCGAGACTCTCGGTGAGGACATCCAACGATACCGGTTTATTGTGTCCCAACCTGGATCTATCATACGAAAGTTGATATTGGGGTTGACATGGAAAATGGTTGCCCTACTCATATAAATAGAGACCAAACCCATGCCAATTATAGCAATCTAAGTACCATAATGCATAGTCTAGATTCGATAAATAGTTAACATCCTCAAAAAAGGGTTCACCATCATCTTATTTCTGAGAAATGAGTAGAGATACATAATCTAAACCTCCATATATGAAATTCATTTGATTAGGAGGTAGACCAAGAGGTGCAATACTAACTATGGGAAGATAAGGTCTCCCCATATCTTGCACTGTCTCCAGTGATGGAACTATCATGAAATTTCTCACCAGATATTCTCCTATCTCTGTACTAGACATTTGGAGTGTGACCTAGGATGGTGAAGATGGATGATATGGAATGGAGGTTTGAGGTGATTCAATAGTCACCTCTAGAGGTAATTCCTCATTAATGACACAAGGAACCTCCTTCGTGGATATGGTGGAAACTAATGGTGGGCTCTCATCAATAGGCCTCTTCAACGTGTTCCTCGATGGAGGGTTTGATGACGTCAAAGCCTTATCTAAATGTGGTGATGATGAGGATGGATTGGATGATGATGAAGGTGGTGGAATGGGTAGACTCTTAATAGGTGTATTCAATCGAAAGTCTATGCGATTCAAAGGTAATGTCGACTCTGGAGTTTGCTGCAACATGTTGCAGTATTTTAAGGGCTCTAGATCAGTAGAAACTACGCGCACTTGCCCTTCATGAGTGTATTTAAGACATTTATGTGCTATGGAGGGGACACACTTCATATCTCGTATCCAAGGTCTACCTAGAAAAATGTTATAGGCCATCTCACCATCTAGCACATGGCACAATGTCGATATAGTATTTTGCCCCACCTGAATAGGTAGAACTATGGTACCAACAATAGAACATATTGTGTCATTAAAAGTGTGAAGAGTATAAGTTGATGCCACAACATGAGATGCTAGTGATCCATTGTGCTACATGATGAGTCAAACATATCATAAAATTCGAACGATAAAATGGATAATATTGTTGATGGAATTTGACCTAGAGTTCATTGGATAAAAATATATCAAAGGACGGGTCATAGCCGAGGCTCCTCTATAGGATGATCAACCTCTAAATATATAACTTCTCAATGATGGAGTATTTCATATCTTAGGATCACCTAATTTTTTCGATATTGAGTCACAGGTGGACATAACTCTATTCTTCGATGGTTCTAAATGTGAGCAATATGGTGGTGCAGGTATCATGTTTTTCACACCACAAGGGGATCCCATACCTCTTTCATTTAAAATTGATTTTACTTGTACTAACAACAATTCTGAGTATGAAGCTCTCATCATAGGACTTCAAATGACAACTGCCATGAACATAACAAAGTTGAACATTTTCAGCGATTCCTTACTCATAGTAAATCAGGTTAAAGGGATATTCTAGTGTAGGTGTCCTGTCTTGCAAGCCTAAAAAGTCCTAGTGGACAAAATTCTAGTAAAATTTGAATGGTATGATATAGAGGCACTCCCTCGCTCATCTAATCATTTTGCAGATACAATGGCTTCCTTAGGGTCGTTAATCCCACATGACCCTTCAAATGATATCACAACTATCCAAGTAAAAATGCTAGTGCAATCTACGACTGAGCGTGAAGAGCATAATGCTATACCAGTTGTTCACATGATTCATATTGAGCCTTCCAATGAAATATTCTCTCAACTACACCAATATTTGAATAACACTAATTGGGAGGCTTTGTTCCCTCATACTCCTTTTGATACTACCACAATGCTATATCTCCAAGTTCACTCTCAATCAGCATTCGCACGAGAAAAACATCAAAAGGATAGCATGATTCATAATATTGAGGCTTCTTCAAAGAAATATTGGGCCATCCAGATTAAATATTATCTTAAAATGGGTAATATTCCACCTAGATTATCGCATGCTGCAAAGCGAGCATTCAAACAAAAGATGGAAAAATATGTCTTATTAGGAGACATAATGTATCATCAGAGTTATGAAGGTATCCTACTTCATTTCTTAGACTCACAAGAGTCATCTTGGGCCATCACCCAAGCACATGATGGTACATGTGGTGGCCACTTTAACGGTATGGCCATCGCTAAGCACATTATTTGCATGGGTTATTATTAGCCAACTTTAGAGCAATATTTCTGTGCTTATGTTAAGAAGTATGTGAAGTGTCAACATCATGGAAATTTGACACATGTACCTTCATAAGCCTTACAACTGATTCAATCAGTCTCACCATTTGAACAATGAAGGTTTGATTTAATTGGGAAAATCTCACTTGCCTCACCAAGCCATCACACGTTTATCATAATAGCAACTGAGTACTTCAAAAAATGGGTGGAAGCAATTCCCCTTACCATAATTACTGGACCTCGCATTGTGGAGTTCATGCTACATAATACCATATGTCATTTTGGTATTCCATCCAAAATAATATCGGATAATAGAACACCTTTTAAAAATAAGGATGTGCGTGCATTAACAACAAAGTATAACATAAAGCATAGCTTTTCCATGCCCTATTATTTGCAAGCCAATGGGCAATCAAAGGCATCAAATAAGACAATAGTAGCCATATTGAAGAAAACCATCAAGAAAAATCATAAATATTGGAATAATCAATTACCTCTTACCCTTTGGGCTTATCACACTAGAATTCAGACACCCACTAGGGCAACTTAATTTTCACTAGTGTATGGTGCTGAAGCCATCATGCCTTTGGCGTTAGAGATTTCGTCACTATGCATTTCCATATAGGAATTCATCAACGATGATACAGTTAGACAAGCTCGTTTAGATCAGTTAACATTGCTTGATGAACGATGTGTAAATGCCCTCAAGCATCTACGTGTTTATCAAGAACATATTAAGAGAGCTTACAACTTGAAAGTACATCAAATATACTTTCAAGTAGGTGATTTAGTTCTAAAAGAGAACCAACAAAACTTAAATTTTCCCTCCAATTTGTGAGATAAATTTGTAGTAAACTGGTTAGGTCCATTCATCATCACAAGCCATATTGGACCTAGAACTTATCTCTTAGCATCCATCGAAGGAAGTGAAGAACTTGAACCCATGAATATAAGTCATTTGTGACCATTTCATGCTTAGATCACCAGCCAAATGCCTCTAGGTAGTCGTAGACATTTTCTAAGTGTCACTGACCGTCTAGGTCACCCAAAAGGCTCCTAGCTGTCTTTGATCGTCTAGGTCAAATAAAAATACCCCTAGACTATCTACGATCATATAGGTCAACCTTAAAATCTCCAAATGCATCTATAAGCCTTTTGGTCACAATAAAATTCCCCTAAGCAGTCATAGACACTTTATAAGTGTCATTGACTGTCTAGGTCACCTAAAAGGCTCCTAGTGGTCTTTGACCATCTAGGTAAAATAAAAATAACCCTAGACTATCTAAGATAATCTAGGTCAACCTTAAAATCTCCAAAGGCATCTATAAGCCCTTTAGTCACAATAAAATACCCCTAGGCAGTCGTAGACACTTTTTAAGTTTCACTAATATTCTAGGTCACCTAAAAGGATCTAGCAGTCTTTGACCATCTAGGTCAAATAAAAATACCCCTAGATAATCTATGATCATATAGGTCAACCTTAAAAACTCCAAAGGCATCTATAAGCCCTTTGGTCACAATGAAATGCCCCTAGGCAGTCGTAGACACTTTCTAAGTGTCACTGACCGTCTAGGTCACCCAAAATGCTCCTAGCGGTCTTTGACCATCTAGGTCAAATTAAAAAATCCCCTAAAAAATCTACAATCATCTAGGTCAACCTTAAAATATCCAAAATCATCTATAAGTCCTTTGGTCATAATAAAATACCCCTAGGAAGTCGTAGACACTTTCTAAGTGTCACTGACCGTCTAGGTCATCCTAAAGGCTCTTAGCGGTCTTTGACCATCTAGGTAAAATAAAAAAACCCTTAGACTATCTACGATCATCTAGGTCAACCCTAAAAGCTCCAAAGGCATCTATAAGTCCTTTGGTCACAATCAAATGCCCCTAGGTGGTCTATACCCATCTAGGTCAAAATAAAATGTTCGTAGGCTGTTTACAATTTCCTAGGTCATCTCAAAATGATCCAAATGTGTCTATAAGCCCTTTGGTCACCCAAAATCCCCAATGGCATTCATTAAGCCCATTGGTCAAAATGTATATACATATATATCAAAAATTACAAAAATACTATCAAAATCATCAAAATACAAATATATTTGCTTCATTACACTTCATATAAATTGCATTAGGCATTCTCATCATTGCATTATGCATTGTTCCAAATTGATCATACATGTCTAGGACCAGGTCTGTACACTAGGCATTTGTTAAAATCATTGTTATTATGAGTCAATACTACCACCTATTTACATTACATATACCATTTACATTTACACTTTACATTTTATGTTTGTTTGTTTTTCGTCACTCAGTCATTATTAGTAACACATAGTTAAGTTTTCGGTCACTCAGCCATATCTAGTTGTATTTTTAGATTTTGTAGAAATATAGCATGATTTTTAGAAGGTATAATCCTACATAGATAATGCTTGATATACATCAAAATCCCAACATATTTTTCACATTAAAAATCCATGTCTAGCACAAGGAAATATGAAAATTGTAAAGTAGTCTAGGTTACTTTCAAGAAAAAAGGTTATCTTACTCACCCCCCTATGAGAATGGTTCAAAGATGCTGAGAATTGACAAAAGGAAAAGTTCCTCCTTACCCAAATCCCTTACCCTACACTAGGGTAAGTATCCCAAAGAAAGAGAATCATTAATGATTATTATTCCCCCCTAGTATTCCAAAAATACAATGCCCTACACTAGGGCAAGTATCTCAAAGAAATATTCCAAAGAAATAGTGATTATTATCACTCCAAAATATGCATAAAGAAACAATTATTATTATCACTAGGAAAAGCAAAAAGAAACAGTGGTTCTCACTACTATTAAAATCCCTTTCTCAACAAATCAAAATGAGCAATTCCCTTGAGAAATTCAAATAAAGGTAGCGACTCCGAAACTTGAATCCCTAGAATTCTTAGCATTAGAGAACCATAAGGTGATCCTCATTACAGGTTTTGTGGATATCCTAATTTTCAATGGTGGTAGCCTCCCGCATGATGGTATGTCTATCACTTAAGCAACTTGTTTAGGTATAGACCAATGTTTGAATGTGGATGAGCTAGCTTGTTGTAACCTAGGTTATATAGTGGTCTAATCCAACTAAGTATGAAAATTAGGATAATAATACTGGTAGTAGTTCTGATGGATTGAATAAATCCCATTTGCACTAGGGTAATCTTATGTGTAATCATGGCAATGAACTCACGTGCACACAAAGGGATATTGAGTATATTTGTTATCTTAGTAGGTGCATACTTTGTCAAAATATCTTGTATAGTTAGTATATGACTTTTGATTAGGTAACTAGAGTGTTTTAGTATCTTCAAAAATATCAAATAATATCATATCACATTACATTATCCATTCCATTTTACATCATGTTGTCACATGTTTGTCAAAATTACAATGTCCATCAAATAAAGTGTTATAATATCATGAAAATAAAAAAGGTAAATTTTGTATAGTCTATGATGCTAGCATAGTATGCTTTAGAAAGTCATCATATATCCATCATAAAAAATTAAATCTCATCAATCATTACTTACAATCATACACATTTACACTTTTTCTCATTAAGTGATGTTCATGATCTAGGATAGATACCGGTTAAATATTAGCAATAATATTTAGATGGTCACTCACTATTTTATGCGTATATTTTAATTTAAAAAAGCATATAAATAAATCATCCACATCTACATATCATCAAATTACATCATCGGATAAATACATGCATCCATTTTAGATATCCATAATAACACCATAAAGCAAATATAAGCATTGCATTCATATCATGAAGCAGTAAAAGATGACATATGTTATAATCACAGTGACACTGAGAGGGGGGTGAATCAGTGTGATCTTTTAATAATTTAAACTTGCAATACTTAAAGCTGAAATAAAGCAAATTTAAACCGAGATAGAACAAAAGAGCATCACACACAACACAGATTTAACGAGGTTCACCAATGTGGCTACTCCTCAAAAAGGGCTGCTTGGACTACCATCCAAATCCAACCTTTGCAAAGCAACAACTTTACAACTTATTTACCAGCACCAACTGGAAGGAGCACCAACCCCTCAATTTTTTTGCACCAACAGAAAGGAGCACCAACCCCTAATTCACCAGCACCTACTGGAAGGAGCACCAACCCCTTATGCCAAGCTGCAACTTGGACTTCAATAGAAATAATGAAAATAACTGAATAATACCTTCACCTTATTGCTCACAGTCTGCAGATTCTATGCACTCTCTCTTGTGCAAATGCTTCGCACCATCGATCTCTCCAACAGCCTCTCACACTACGCTTCATCACAATCAAACTATTGCTTCCTCCTGTGCACTTTTTCTTTTCGCTCTTGCTTCACACTCGGCTATTCGATACGACTCTCTCAGCTCTCTGGACTTCACTTCAAATTTTTCTTCGCACTAGACTTGGTTCGACACGATTCGCTTACTGCGCACTGCTTACTTAATTCGCACAAAATCGAGACGCACACTTCAATCCTCAAACTCCAAAATAGCCCTCCTTAAATAATAGAAATTTAAAACTTGAAATATAGTCGGCTGTAACCCTAAAGATCATCGGCTGCAAAACCCTAAATTTTGTCGGCCCAGATTCAACTTTGTCGGCTTCAACCCTAAAGATCGTCGGTTGCAAAACCCTAAATTTTATCGACCTAGATTCAACTTTGTCGGCTTCAACCGCCTCTGCCACCTTTGTCACTTTCTTGTAGCTTCTGCCGTGAAACTACAACATGTCACGATATCGCGACACCTTTTACATCCGTACGCCTTCTTATCCCTGTTGTCATGAAATCATGACACTTTTGGCCTTTGTTTGCTTTGACAACGTTTTTGTCATGAAATCGTGACACTTCTAACTATTGCTGACGTCATCCTTACTTCTGTCATGAAATCGTGACGTTCCTCGCTTTCTCAACCTTTTCTCGGCTTGCACCAAAACAGAACATGTCGCGAAATCGTGACACTTTTGCCTCCGAGCTTTCTCTCTCCTCTTTGGGTCGTGAAAACCTGACGTGTCGCGATATCGCGACACTTTTCCTCCTTGGCGCTTTTCTTCCAACTTGTCAGAAATCGTTGTAACATGTCGTGATATCGTGACACTTTTCTTCCTTAGCGCTTTTCTCAAACATGTCACGAAATCGTGATAATTTTCTTCCTTAGCGCTTTTCTCCAAACATGTCATGAAATCGCGATAGTTTTCTTCCTTAGCGCTTTTCTCCAAACATGTCGTGAAATCGTGACAGTTTTCTTCCTTAGCGCTTTTCTCCAAACATGTCATGAAATCGCGATAGTTTTCTTCCTTAGCGCTTTTCTCCAAACATGTCATGAAATCGTGACAGTTTTCTTCCTTAGCGCTTTTTCTCCAAACATGTCACGAAATCGCGATAGTTTTCTTCCTTAGCGCTTTTTCTCCAAACATGTCAGGAAATCGTGATAGTTTTCTTCCTTAGCCTTTTCTCCAAACATGTCACGAAATCGTGATAGTTTTCTTCCTTGCCTTCTCTACTTCCAACATGTCATGAAATCGTGACAATTTTGTTTGCGCTTTCTCTCTCCTCTAACATGTCACGAAATCATGACAGTTTTTCTTGCCTGCTGAATATGTCGCGATATCGCGACACTTTTCTTACTTGTCTTTTTCTTTGAACTTTTGCAAATAGGCAACTATGGTCTTCTTGGAAACTCACTGTCCATGCTCTGAATAACCTTTGAACTTCTGTCCTCTGCATCTGAATGACTTCTGAACTGCTTGTCCACTGCATCATTAGATCTAACTACCTGTGTTGACAACAATGACAAAACTCTTGCAACACCTTGCTCAACAATCTCCCCCTTTGGAATTGTTGGCAACACCTGTGTAAATTCCTGTAACTCTTCTCCCCCTTTGTCAATAATACCAAAGGGCTACTGCAGACTCCCCCTGAGTCCATACACACAATTCTCAGGCACAATTTGTTGCACTTAGCACAAATTATGATCATGAGCAAAAGAATAGTCAAATACTCAAATGCTACCCCCGAGAAAGTGATCCCTGTAGCTAGTCACTTCTTGGGAAGTGTGACTACTCCCAATTTGTTTTGAAGGTACTCAAACACTTCCTTGGGCAATGGTTTTGTAAAATATCTGCTACTTGTTCCGTGGTTGGGACAAAATCCAATTTAACTTCTCCTTCTGCAACTTTCTCCTTCAAAAAATGATACATGATGGCAATGTGTTTTGTCCATGAATGCATTACTGGATTCTTGGAGATGTTAATTGCACTTGGTGTTATCACACTTAACTGATATTGGTTCACTAAAATTAATACCAAGATCTTTCAGAGTTTGTTTCATCCACAAAACTTGTGTACAACAGGTTGTTGCTTGCAATATATTCTGCCTCAGTTGTTGATAAAGAAACGACTCTTGTTTCTTGTTGTGCCAAGCAACCAACCTTTCACCGAGATAAAAAGCACCTCCACTTGTACTCTTCCTATCATCAACACATCCTGCCCAATCTGCATCTGAATAAGATATAAGGGTGAAGTCTTTACCTTTCGGATACCATAACCCATACTCCATAGTACCCTTGAGATATCTGAGAATCCTTTTTACTGCTGTCACATGAGTCTCTTTGGGACTGGCCTGAAATCTTGCTACCATGCAAACTGCCTGCAGAATATCTGGTCGGTAGTTGTTAAATAAAGTAAGCTTCCAATCATTGATCTGTACATGGTTTGATCTACAGGTGGAGATTTGTCATCTTTACTCAACTTGCAGCTTGTCACCATAGGAGTGCTAACTGGCTTACAGTCCTCCATTGTGAATCTTTTTAGCATCTCTTTCACATATTTGACTTGGGAAATAAATATGCCTTTCTCATTTTGATTAACTTGTAACCCAAGAAAGTAAGACAGTTCACCAATCATAGACATTTCAAATTCTTTCTGCATTTTATTTGCTAAGTCTTTACATGATTCATCTTTGCTTGCCAAATATGATATCATCTACATAAACAACAAGAACAATGAGATGCCCATTTTCTGTTTTGACATACAGATTATTGTCCACCATACCTTTCTTAAACCCCTGTTGAGAGAGATAGTTATCTAGCCGTGCATACCATGCTCGGGGTGCCTGTTTTAAGCCATATAAAGCTTTCTTTAATTTGCGAGACAAGATTGGGATCTTCACCAATTTGGAAACCATCTGGTTGTTCAATGTAAACTTCTTCTTCAAGTTTCCCATTTAAGAAAGCTGATTTTACATCCATCTGGTAAACTCTAAAATTCTTATGAACTGCTAAGGCTAGAAACATTCTGATTGCTTCTAATCTGGCCACAAGTGCAAAAGTCTCTTCAAAATCAATGCCTTCAACTTGTGCATACCCTTTACAGACCAATCTAGCTTTATTTCTAACTACCTGTCCGTCTTCATTCAATTTATTTCGAAATATCCATTTGGTGCCGATTACATTCTTATCTGTCGGTCTAGGAACTAATTCCCAAGTTCTGTTCTTTTCAATCTGATCTAACTCTTCATTTATTGCCTTCATCCAGCTATCATCTTTGCTTGCCTCAGCTATATTTTTGGGCTCAATGTTGGATAAAAGAGAGTAGTTACTTACTACTTTCTTTCTTGTCTGAATACCAGCTGTGGGATCTCCAATAATTTGATCTCTGGGATGATTCTTCTGCCAGCTGCCTGTTTTGAATTTCTTATTTTCTTCCACCTCTGAGTCATCAATTAAGTCATCTGAGTTAAGAGATGGTTTCTTTTCTGTTTCATTTTCCTCATCTCCTTCAATGACTTCTTCATAAATTGGGTAGTTTTCTTCATAGTTAACTGTTCTTTCCCTTCCTTCATCAAATTTAACATCAGCACTGTCCACAATTTTCTTGAGTCTCTTGTTGTAACATTTATAAGCTTTGCTTTTTATCGAATACCCAACAAAGACACCTTCATCTGCTCTATTTTCAAACTTCCCAAGATTGTCTTCAGTTTTTCTGATGTAACACTTACAGCCAAAGACTTTGAGGTGTTTTGTTGTTGCCTTTCTACCAAACCATAGCTCATAAGGAGTTTTGCTTTCATGAGTTCTCAGCATGTACCTATTTTGGATGTATACTGCAGTATGGACTGCTTCTTTCCAAAATCTGTCTGCTATTTTGTTTTTCGCCAGCATAGTTCGTGCCATTTCTTATACTGTTCTGTTCTTTCTTTCTACCACGCCATTCTGCTGGGGTGTTCTAGCTGCTGAATATTGTCTCCTGATACCATGCCGTTCACAGTATTCTGTAAACTCATCTGAGATGAATTCTCCTCCTCTATCTGATCTCAAACATTTAATTCTTTTTCCTGTTTCATTCTCAACTAGATGTTTGAAAGATCTGAACATTCCAAAAGCTTCTATTTTATTCTTTAAGAAGAATATCCATGTCATTCTGGAATAATCATCAATACATAACATAAAGTATTTGTCACCATTTATGCTTTGAGTTCTCATGGGTCCACACAAGTCTGTATGTATAAGATCCAGAGGATTGCTGGTGTGGCATTCTTTTGTTTTGAATGAGGTTCCGGTTTGCTTTCCCTTTTGACATGAAGCACAAATGCTATTTGAAGGTTTTCTAATGGTTGGAATGTCTCTTACTGCCTGTTTCGAGCTGATTTTCACTAGATTATCAAAACTAATGTGTCCAAGCCTCTTGTGCCATAGCCAGTTTTCTTCTTCCTGTCCAATGAAACAATTACCTTCTAAAGTTTCTGAGAGTGTGTACAGGTTGCCAGATGTCCTTGATCCAGTAGCTATCAATTTTCCACTGTTTGATTTCCTGACTTCACAACCCTGCTTCTTGAAAACAACTTCATGTCCTTTATCACAGATCTGACTGACACTCAACAGGTTATGTTTCAAACCATCCACAAACAAAACTTCTTCTGACTTGATCTTCCCATCACTAATTTTAACTGATCCTTTTTCGATTATCTTAGCTCCATCATTATTTCCAAATTTTATAGAACCACCCTCATATTTCTGTAATTTTTCAAATTTTTGTTTATCACCTGTCATATGACTTGAGCATCCGCTTGTCAAGTATCCATGGTACCCTTTTACTCTGTGCCTTGAAAGTTGTTTGAACTATTAGGGATTCCTTTTCTTCCTGAGGCTGCTCTTTCTGTTTCCACTCTGATTTGGCTACCGTATTGGGCTCTAGTTTGGACTTTCCTTTTCCAGTATCTTGAGTATATCTTTCAGAAGGATTTCTATTTTGTCTTGTCCTATTTGGTTGAAATTTTCTTTTTTGAGGTTGATTTGCAGCTAAAGGACTACGACAGTTTCTTGCAATATGTCCAAAGTTATGACAATTAAAACATTCTACTGCATAATTTAATGGTGAAAAAGCATTTCTATTGAAGAGATTTCTTGGTCCTGCATTATACTTGCAATCTGCAATTTTATGCCCATAACCATTACACTTGAAACAGAAACCAGAAAAGAAATGATTGAACCTCAAAGATGGTTTTTGCCAGGTTGTTGTAGGAGCCATAGATCTTCTTTTCTTTTGATGTGTGACCTTGGTAAATCCATCATTGTCAGTTCTCTTTTCGGGCCAGGCATTACTTTTTCATTTGCCCGAGTTGTTTTTCTTTCATCAATCTGTTTCTTCTCTTCATTCCTTACAGTTTCTACATTTCTAGCTTTTGGTCCATTTGACGATTCTCCTTCCATGAAGCCTAGACCAAATTTGATGCCAACAGGTCTTTGATCACTTAAAATTTTATCCAACTTCATCGAACTTTCTTCACGCTTTTGATGGCAGCTGATTTTTCGATCCAGTTCTTGCATCTGCATTCGTAGACTAACATTCTCTTCTTCTAGTTTACAGCAGTAATCTATCTTCATGGTTATCTGAACTTCGAGATCCTTAGACATTTTCTTGTATTCTTCTGTCTGTATTTTTAAACTGGTTATGATATCATTTGCATCCTCAAGCTTTCTTGAAAGTTTATAATTCTTTCTTTTCTCAGATTTCCATTCTACAAGAGCAGAGACCAGCTCACCTTCTAGATCTACTTCAGCCTCAGGATTTTTAGCAGAAACTTTAGAATTCATTACTTCCCTCTTTTCTGATTGTTCTACCTCTTCCGATTTTTTTGATTCAAATGCCATGAACAGAGCTTCACCTGTTTCTTCTTCAGAATCCTCACTAGAGTTGTCCTCTGAAGAATTTGCATTCCTGGAGATGAAACTTTTCTTTTTGAAGTTGCCTTTCCTGAAGTTTGATTTCTTCTTCCAGTCACTTCTTTCTTGGTGCGAAGCTTCCTCACCCTGGTTCTTCTCATTGAGTGGACATTTTGTCGCAAAGTGCCCAATGCCTCCATAGTTAAAACATTTAAATGGTAGCTTTCCTCTGTATTTTCCTTTTCCCTTTCTCAGTTTTTTGACAAAATTTGCTTCCATTTCATCCGATACCTCCTCTTCTTCAGACTCTTGTTTTGTGTCTTTGCCTTTTAGGGCTTTAAAGGCTGCTTCTCTATCTGTGGGATTAGACCTTCCTATTCTCATTTCAAAAGTAGTCAAAGAACCATGCATCTCATCCATACTAAAGCGATTTAGATCTTTAGCTTCTTCTATGGCTGAGACTTTAGAATCAAACCTTGGAGGGAGTGATCTTAATACCTTTTTCACGATAGTAGCATCATCCATATCTTCGTCGAGACCTCTGATTGAATTAGTGATTCCATTGACTCTTTGCATGAAAGCCTCTATGTTCTCATCATTGTCCATCTTTAAGGATTCGAATTGAGCTCGATGTGTTTGAAGCTTGGCCTCCTTGATCCTATCATCTCCTTCATGAATGTTCTCTAGTTTATCCCATACATCTTTCGTTGATTCACAATTTATGATCTTGACTAGCTCACTGTCCACTAGTCCACACATGATGGCATTTTTGCTTTCGAATCATTTTCAAATGCCTTTTTACTAGCAGTGTCTATTGGAGCAGTGGCGGGAGCTTTGTAACCATTAACTACTGCACCCCAGATGTCAAAACCCAAAGCACAGAGATATGTCTGCATTCTGATTTTCTAGAATGCATAATTAGTTCCATCAAACAATGGTGCTTTGTTTGAGGAGAAACCTTCACCACTTGCCATTGCATCACTTCCAAGATCACCTTAGCTGTTTGAGCCTGTTCAGGAACCTAGCTCTGATACCAATTGTTATAATCACAGTGACACTGAGAGGGGGGTGAATCAGTGTGATCTTTTAATAATTTAAACTTGCAATACTTAAAGCTGAAATAAAGCAAATTTAAACCAGATAGAACAAAAGAGCATCACACACAACACAGATTTAACGAGGTTCACCAATGTGGCTACTCCTCAAAAAGGGCTGCTTGGACTACCATCCAAATCCAGCCTTTGCAAAGCAACAACTTTACAACTTATTTACCAGCACCAACTGGAAGGAGCACCAACCCCTCAATTTTTTTGCACCAATAGAAAGGAGCACCAACCCCTAATTCACCAACACCTACTGGAAGGAGCACCAACCCCTTATGCCAAGCTGCAACTTGGACTTCAATAGAAATAATGAAAATAACTGAATAATACCTTCACCTTATTGCTCATAGTCTGCAGATTCTATGCACTCTGCTTCTGCTGTGCAAATGCTTCGCACCATCAGTCTGCTTCTACGCAATAGCCTCTCACACTACGCTTCATCACAATCAAACTATCGCTTCTGCTCCTGTGCACTTTTTTTGCTTTCTGTACGCTCTTGCTTCACACTCAACTTAATTCGATACGACCGCTCTCAGCTCTCTACGGACTTCACTTGCACAAATTTTTCTTCGCACTAGACTTGGTTCGACACGATTCGCATACTGTGCACTAGACTTAATTCGCACAAAATCGAGATGCACACTTCGATTCAAACTCCAAAATAGCCCTCCTTAAATAATAGAAATTTAAAACTTGAAATATAGTCGGCTGTAACCCTAAAGATCATCGGCTGCAAAACCCTAAATTCTATCGGCCCAGATTCAACTTTGTCGGCTTCAACCCTAAATATCGTCGGTTGCAAAACCCTAAATTTTGTCGGCCTAGATTCAACTTTGTCGGCTTCAACCGCCTCTGCCACCTCTGTCACTTTCTTGTAGCTTCTATCGTGAAACTACAACATGTCACGATATCGCGACACCTTTTACATCCGTACGCCTTCTTATCCTTGTTGTCACGAAATCGTGACACTTTTGGCCTTTGTTTGCTTTGACAACGTTTTTGTCATGAAATCGTGACACTTCTAACTATTGCTGATGTCATCCTTACTTCTATCGTGAAATCATGACGTTCCTCGCTTTCTCAACCTTTTCTCGGCTTGCACCAACGAAAACAGAACATGTCACGAAATCGTGACACTTTTGCCTCCGAGCTTTCTCTCTCCTCTTCGGGTCGCGAAAACCCGACGTGTCGCGATATCGCGACACTTTTCCTCCTTGGCGCTTTTTCTTCGAACATGTCATGAAATCGTGACACTTTTCCTCCTTGGCGCTTTTTCTCCGAACATGTCACGAAATCGTGACTGTTTTCTTCCTTAGCGCTTTTTCTCCAAACATGTCATGAAATCGTGACAGTTTTCTTCCTTAGCGCTTTTTCTCCAAACATGTCATGAAATCGTGATAGTTTTCTTCCTTAGCGCTTTTCTCCAAACATGTCACGAAATCGTGACAGTTTTCTTCCTTAGCGCTTTTTCTCCAAACATGTCAGATGTGTTTTTTTTCCAAACATGTTGAAATCGTGATAGTTTTCTTCCTTAGCGCTTTTTCTCCAAACATGTCGTGAAATCGTGATAGTTTTCTTCCTTAGCGCTTTTTCTCCAAACATGTCACGAAATCATGACAGTTTTCTTTGTGCCTTCTCTCTCCTCGGCCATGTCACGAAATCGTGACAATTTTGCTTGCGCTTTCTCTCTCCTCTAACATGTCGCGAAATCGCGACAGTTTTTCTTGCCTGCTGAATATGTCGCGATATCGCGACACTTTTCTTACTTGTCTTTTTCTTTGATCTTTTGCAAATAGGCAACTATGGTCTTCTTGGAAACTCACTGTCCATGCTCTGAATAACCTTTGAACTTCTGTCCTCTGCATCTGAATGACTTCTGAACTGCCTATCCACTGCATCATTAGATCTAACTGCCTGTGTTGACAACAATGACAAAACTCTTGCAACACCTTGCTCAACAACATAATGATAATATAAAATTTGTATATATATATATATATATATATATATATATGTAAAATCCAAAAAGCTACATCATAGTCCATAAACTTCTCGTAGTCTACAATAAAATCGAGTCATCCAACTTTGCAACCCAAAAAGTCTAAAAAAAACCATCAGAGTCTACTGACCATGGTCACACAGGACCGGTACCTTGACTCTCTCCTATGCTCTCATTATGAGTCCGTTGTGAGCTCCCATACATGCTACCCCATGATCTGCTATCTCTAGATACCTCCATCCTCCAAGAAGTGTTTAAAGCCCTCATTTGAGCAGACGGGTATCTCGTCCTTCTCCCTTGGCTACACTATGATCCAATGGCTAATCTCAATCTAGTATTCACCCCTTACAGGTAACTATCTCATCCTCCATCATATCCATATAGGTGTGCTCCTCTTGACACCTAGTTTGATAGGTCACCACCAAACCCTAGAGGTGTGCTATCTCTTCCTGCATCATGGCTAGATCACCACTACTGGACTCCCCATAGTGATGGCCCTGTCCATAGACCTATGCTTAAAGTGTTGCTATCACTGATGCCTGCCTCTCCATATCAGCCTATGCATTCTGCACATGCACCTATAGTAATCCTTGATCACTTTTTAGCTCCGCAATCATAGCATCTCATGTTGCTAGTTGTGCCGATAGACCCTGATCTCCCAAATCTCCTTCATCAAAGCCCACTAGATCCAAGACTAGATCTACCCAAATGAAATCCAAATTACCCCCTTTGCCTTTTTCAATCCATAAAAATTGGTCATAACCATGGGTGCACCTTTTATGGAGTGCACCCAATCACAGACATGCAATTGGCATAGAAAATCGTGTATCCATGGTTATTGAGTGCAACCAAATGCACCCACGTGGTTAAAAAATCTAAAAAAAATAAACACTTCAAAAAAAATACATTCAAACCATCATATTACATCATCATCAAATCAAGTGAGCCTCACATTTAGTGAATAACCCTGCATTCCTGGTGGTTGCAGTGATTGCTAATCCATGCAATACAGTAGGATGAGTAGTTCACCATAAGGAAACTTGTTCATAATCATTCAACATCATCACATGTGGAATTATATCACATTAGTCTATCAATATTTGAGTTTGGTTGTGTTCAACGTAATTTGCACAAGGTTATCATTAAGCCCTTCTTGTTGGGTTACAAAAATGGAAAACATTCACTCACAATTTGGTGTCTAATAATTGCCGAAATCACTACAAGTGTCGAACCCCTAGAATGTTTGGTTCCTAACCCCATATCATTTGGTAGGAATTATTACAGTCACATGGGCAACCAAACTCCCAAAGTGGTTGGTTATTTTTAACATGAAATTTTGTACATCAACGAAGCCAAAGATAAATTTGTGACAACACAAATCATCTCAAACTTTGGGCATCAAGTTGATCTTCAATTTCACATATTTGCATACATCACATTCAACTCCATTCATCATCCACATTTGGTCAATTGGCTTGTGGGTTTCATTCTTTACCCATTCGCCAATTGAGGGCGTAAGCAAACAAATCAAAAATTTCAAATTTCATTCATTCTTGGGCATCAAGAATATTTGAGCCCATTTATCCATCTAATAAGGATAAGTGTCTCTTGTTTTTGCACCAAATTGTGTTTTACACAACATAGTACAAAAAGAGGTATTTTTAGACACCAAAACCTAGGTATTTATGCTTTACCATAAATCCTTGCATATTTCACCCACATTGCACATCACAATCCTACATAATAAAATTATATACCTAAGTCTAAACTTAGGTGTATAAATCCTACACATTATCCTATTTTCTATATTTTAATAAATCTAGAAAATCCCCTAGGATACCCTATCTCCCCATGTGACATGTGTCCTAGCCACCACTACCCCTCACCTTTCCACATCTCACACACTCATTTCTTCCTTGTCCCTTCACATGGGACACCCCTCACACCTCACTCCACTTACACCTACCCATTAGCCACATCACCCTAGTTAAGTGATATACCTTAGGTGATTAACTATAACTACCCCTTCCATTTGGAAGCCTCGGATTACCACTTGGTAATCCCCTCCCTTTTACCTCAAAAATTCCAAGGAGCCTATAAAGACACCTTCATTCCATCAAGTAAAGGAGACTGGAATTGAAGAACACAAGATTATACTGAGAGGGCGAGTGAACAATATAAGACCACTTTTAACTTTTCTTTCCAAATCAATATTATGCAATGTATATATAGCAATATAAATAGTAGTAATCAAAGTAATGCACAAATAATCACACATAATAGAGACACCATAATTTACGTGGTTCACCTAATGTGGGCTACTCCACGAAAAAAATATTTCACTAAAATTTTCTCAATAAATCTCTTGGGAATCCTACCCTATTACAACGTGTATGGACCTCTGTCCAAAGGAGACACCAATACCCTAAATCAATTTTATGGATCTCTATCCAAAGGAGAACTCCTTCTCATCTAGTTTGGTTGGTGATATTCTAGAAGACTACTACTTCCACTGCACTGGCTTATGGATCTCTCTCCATTGAAGACTCTTGTCCCCACTCAGAAGACCTATCCTCACTACCTTGGCTAATGGATATCTATCCATTGGAAACTATTGTCCTCTCTACTATGTCACCTCCAAAGCTCTGTATTGAATATGTACTAAACACATTCCTTTGATCTAGCACAAATTTTCTCAACAAGTCCACATATAACTTGCTCAAATATACTCAACAAGTCCACACATAACTTGCTCAAATATGCTCAACAAGTCCACATATAACTTTCTCAAATATGCTCAACAAGTCCACACAAAACTTGCTCAAATATCCTCAACAAGTCCACATAGAACTTGCTAAAATCTCCTCAAAAATTCCACATAAAACTTGTCCTTATCTGCTCAATAAGTCCACTTAGAACCTGCTCAAATCTACTCAACAAGTCCACACAAAACTTGCTCAAATATGTTCAACAATTCCACACAGAACTTGCTCAAATCTACTCAACAAGTCCACACTGAACTTGCTCAAATCTACTCAACAAGTCCACACAGAACTTGCTCAAATCCGCTCAATAATTCCACATAGAACTTGCTCAAATCTGCTCAACAAGTCCACACAGAACTTGTACAAATCTGCTCAATAGGTCCACTTAGAACTTGCTCAAATCTGCTCAACAGGTCCACTCAAAACTTTCTCAAATCTGCTCAAATCTGCTCAACAAGTTCACTCAAAACTTTTCCAATTCTACTCAACAGGTCCACTCAGAACCTGCTAAAATCTACTCAACAAGCTCACTCAGAAATTGTAAATTAACAAGCTCAAAATTTAAATTTAAGTAAATTAACTAATAAATTAATTTATAATTAACTTTAAGCTTCCTTAGTATAATAAAATTATTATACTTTATTTGCCAATGGTTTTTATGAAAAACCTTTTATTTTCTCCTTCAGTGGTTTTAATGGAAAACCTTTTATTTTATCCTTCAATGGTTTTAATGGAAAACCTTTTATTTTATCCTCCAATGGTTTTAATGGAAAACCTTTTATTTTCTCCTCCAATGGTTTTAATGGAAAACCTTTTATTTTCTCCTCCAATGGTTTTAATGGAAAACCTTTTTGGTCATGCTTCATGAGACATTACGAAACTTTTTGGGACCAACCAATTGCATTCCTTTTGACATCAATGACAACTCATGCCTTGACATCAATGACAACTTGATGGACTCAAAATGTCCAAAAATATCCCCCTTTGTCATTGATGGCAACCCAAATTCTTTTAACTGAGCTCTTGACCTTTCCTTGTTTTTGCTCCCCCTAGGACATTGCTCCTCTGGCTCAATGTTCTCTGAAACATCAAATATCTCCCTCTTACTTAAAACTAAATCTCTCCCCCTTACTCAAATCTCTCCCCCTTTGACATCAATGGCAAAGGGTCACCTTTGGGTCTTGGGGCTAAGAATGAGACTCTTATATGAACCCTTCCCCCACCTCCTCTTGAGGTGTTTAATTCTAGGGTGGGAGTATTTTTACTCCCAAAAAGCACTTTTCTTTATTTTTATCCTCTTTCCTTCTCATCTGATCCCTCTGATTTCTTTGATTATTTCTTTCCATGTCCATGTTCCTGTTCATGTCAATATTCATGTTCCTGTTCCTGTTTATATCCATGTTCCTATTCCTGTTCTTATTCTTGTCCATATTCATGTTCCTGTTCCTGTTTATATCCATGTTCCTATTCCTGTTCTTATTCTTGTCCATATTCATGTTCTTGTTCTTGTTCCTACTTATTTTTGGAATATCTGCTCTACACCACTTTGTTGTGTGGCCATTATTATTGCACTTATAACACTTAATGTTATTATTCCTTGGAGGTTCAAGTCTCCTAGTGAAGCCATATCCTCTTCTTTCATGAACCCTGCAATTCATTAGCAATACCTATGAAAAGGTTGCTTGTTCCCATATTTTTGTCTTTCATGTGTCCTGCATTATGAAGCCATGTTCCTAAAATTATGACATGAAAAGCATCTTCCATTGAAGTTTCCTTGTCTTGACCTAATTGGTATCCTATTTTGATTGATGTTCCATTTGTATCTTCTTTGTGCATTGTTCCTATTTTTGTTGAACTCTCTATTGTCCAACTCATCCTTAGATGAATCACTTTATTTTACACTATCTTCTTTTGAAGTATCTTCATTTTAAGTTTATTCTCCTCCAAAACTTGAAGTTGACTCTCCTTCCCATTTTTTTTTATTCTTTCCAAATCCAAGACCTATTTTGCTTGATGTAGTCTTTTGTGTCTTGATGAACTTATCCAAGTTCTTTGATCTATTTTTAAATCCTTTCATATTGATCTTGGAGTCTTCTAAATACTCTTTTAGTAGTGCCACTTCTTGTGCTAACTTATCACATTCTAATATTTTTGCTTCTAACTTATCCTTGAACCTCTTTGCCTTAGCCTTTGATTTTTCTAAATCTTCTGTGAGCAATATTCTCTCTTCATCATATTCTTGAAACTGAAACTCAATTTTAGAGTTTTGCTTTCTTACCTTCTTTATTGTTTCAAGAGCATAGATAAGTTCTCCCTTGATATCATATCCATCCTTCTCTAAATATTCCTCTATTTGTTTTCCTTTATCCGCTTATTAATTTTATTTTGACTTGTCTTCTATGGGATCACTTTTTCTATCCTCTAATGCCATTAGAATATTTTCATCCGGTCCTTAAAGTGTATCTTCATATTCATCATCACTAAAACTATAATCATCCCTTGTACAACTATCTTCAAGATGTCCAAAGTTACCACATCTAAAACACTTGAGAATTATTGGAGTCATTTTCTTAACTGGTTGTTTTTCTTCAATCATAAATAGTACTTCATATCTATCATTGTCTAAAAAACTAGCATCACTATAACTTGAATACTTACTTGCCTTATCTACATAGTAGCTTTTCTTTTGCCTTTGAAATAACTTCTTTCCTTGTCTGCTTTGTCCATCCTTGATTTTCTTCTGGTGCCTATATCTTTCTAATTCTTTGTTCCTGTGATCCTATTTTTCTTCACCATTGTTGTTCTTGGGTTCTTGAAAATCTGTTGCAAAATGTCCATACCTTCCACAATTGAAAAATTTAATATATCTTTTATCTCTAGATATTCTATAGTCCTTATCTCTTCTACCATACTTAGCTTCTTCATCACTAGATGACTCATTGCTTGATTTTGACTTCTTACCCTTTGTATTATTGATTGCTTTGAATGTTGCTTCCTTCTAGGGAATAGTTTATTTTATTATTATCTCAAATGCTATGAGCATACCAAGAAACTTATATCTTGTCAAAGTATCACCATATATTGAAACTTCTATAGCAGAAACCTGTTCAATAAATATTTTTGGAAGAGATCTTAAGATTTTATCACAAACATCAAATTCATCAATCTTCATGACAAGTCCTCACATATCATTAAAAACCTCATCAATTCAAAGTAGATAAGCACTAATATTTTCCTCTTCGTTCATTCTTAATGCTTCAATTTTTCCTTTGAGATTTTGCATCTTTGCTTTCTTGATACTTTTATCTCCTTCATATATATTTTGCAATTTATCCCACATCTCTTTTGTAGTTTGAAAATGCATAAATTTCATAGAATCTATTCTACGCAAACCTCTCACAAGTGCATTCGTTGCTTTTGAATTATAGTGTTTTAGAAGCTTACCTTCCTTATCTATAGGAGGATTGACTAAGGGATCATATCCAAATTCCACTGATTCCCAAATTTCATTTCCAAGAGCCAGCATGTAGATATTCATCATAATACTCCAATACATATAGTCACTTCCACAAAATACCAATGCTAAATTATTTGAGTACACCTCCTTAGGATCCATTGTGTTCTTGTTAGCTTTCCCTTGAAGCTATTAAACTCTTTTGAAGGAACCCACTCTGAGACCAATTGAAGAACACGAGCTTATACTGAGAGGGGGGTGAACAATATAAGACCACTTTTAAATTTTCTTTCCAAATCAATATTATGTAATGTATAGATAGAAATATCAATAGCAGTAATAAAAGCAATGAACAAATCATCACACATAATAGAGACATCACAATTTACATGGTTCACCCAATATGGGCTACTCCATGGAGAAAATATTTAACTAAAATTTTCTCAATCAATCTCTTGGGAATCCTTCCCTATTACAATGTTTATGGACCTCTGTCCAAAGGAGATATCAATCCCCTAAATCAATTTTATGGATATCTATCCAAATGAGAACTCCTTCTCCTTTGATCTAGTTGATGATCCTCTAGAAGACTACTACCTCCACTACACTGGCTTATGGATCTCTCCCCATTGAAGACTCTTATCCCCACTCAGAAGACCTATCATCACTAACCTACCTAATGGATATCTATCCACTAGAGACTACTATCTTCTCTACTCTGTCACCTCCAAAGCTCTGTCTTGAATGTGCACTAAACATAATCCTTCTATCTAGCACAAATCTGCTCAAGTCCACACAAAAATTTCTCAAATCTGCTCAACAAGTCCACACAGAACTTGCTCAAATATGCTCAACAAGTCCACATAGAACTTGATCAAATATACTCAACAAGACCACACATAACTTTCTCAAATATGTTCAAAAATTCTACATAGAACTTGCTCAAATATTCTCAACAAGTCCACATAGAACTTTTTCAAATCTGCTCAACAGGTCCACTCAGAACCTGCTCAAATATGCTCAACAAGTCCACATAGAACTTGCTCAAATATGTTCAACAAGTCCACATAGAACTTGCTCAAATATACTCAACAAGTCCACATAGAACTTGCTCAATTATGCTCAAAAAGTCCACACAGAACTTGCTCAAATCTGCTCAACAAGTCCACATAGAACTTTCTCAAATATTCTCAAAAAGTCCATACTTGTCCAAATTTGCTTAACAAGTCCACTCAGAACCTACTCAAATATGCTCAACAGGTCCACTCAAAACCTGCTCAAATATTCTCAACAAACTCACCGAGAACTTATCCAAATCTACTCAATAGGTCCACTCGGAACCTGCTTAAATCTGCTCAACAAGGTCACTCATAACTTGTCCAATCTGCTCAATAAGTCCACATAAAACTTATCCAAATATAATAAAAACATAAAGAGAATTTTTAGAGACTCAATATGTTCTAAACTCAATGCTCAATCACTTTCTCAACTCAAATCATAATATAGAATAATTTTTTTTATGGAACTTGAACATCCACTTGACTAGGCTCAATAAAATACTACTCAACCAATCACTCAATGAAACACTCCTTTCTCACAAACCCTAGTCCAAGCATATAATCACCAACTCAAAATGTTTCCAACAATGCCCAACATCAATTCTCACATAACAATGATACTCATGTTCTTTTCAAACCCTAGTTCAAGTTCTTCACACAACCAATGGCTTCAACAACAATGCTCATAAAACAAGGTTTTAATCACAACTCTTAATTCCAGAAAACCTTGATGCATTAACTCACACACTCTCAAAAAGGAAAAAACCTAATCAAGTCCTTTTCACTCCAAAATTATTTTCCAGAAAACCAACCAATCAATTTTAACTTTGGAAAATGTGCACATACCTTTTTCTTGATGATAAGAAGTAGACCTCACAAATCTGCCACAACCATAAACACTTCTTTGCCACACTCAAGAAGGTTAGAATAAAATATTATTCTAATATTCTCTTAAATATGTTCCTTGAACCAAGATATAATCAATGCCTTATTTCTTCTTCTTTCAACAAATCATACATAATAAAATACTTGGAAACACCTTATCAACTCCAATCTTAGAATAGTGACCAACACCCTAATAAATCAACCACTCTTAAAATAAAATCCACCACCATAGGATATCAACCACTTTAATAATATTCACCACTATGGAATATTGACCAACCTTAATAATATTCACCACTATAGAAAACTTGACCAACCTTAATAATATTCACCACTATAGAAACCAAACACTTTTCACTCCATGCTAGAACCTTTGAACAAACAATATTAAAAATTTAATTTTGCTAAACCTTATACCTCCCTTGCAACCTTAGAACCAATAATTAATATGCAAAATTAATTTTTAACTTGCCCAAACAACCTCCAAAAATTTTGGAGACCACACACTTTGCGTACCTTGTATTCCCCACCAAAAGGGGATTCGACGTGACTTGATCCGCCGTATCCTCTTGCCTAAGCGCTTAGGTTATTGGGCACTCGCCGCATGGGCTAAAAAGGCCCACGTGAAGGAAGGGTTGACACCTTCCTCTTATGCCTTTAATGCTTTCCTTTTTCGCATGCAAAAATTACTTTTAATCTCCCTTGGTCGCAGCGCTTAATGTTTTTCCTTCGCTCGTTCGTATCTTGGCATGGTGAATGATTAATGTGGTGGGGCTCCCCTTTTATATGCATAGTATGGCATATCTCCTCATGTCGGCGCTATTCAAAAATATTTCGAATTTCAAACCTCAAACCCTTTTTAGGGTTTTAACCTTAGCTTAATTAATTTATAATTAATAAATAAATTAATTAATAATTAATTTAAATAACATTTAAAGTTAAGTAAATTAACTAATAAATTAATTTATAATTAACTTTAAGCTTCCTTAGTATAATAAAATTATTATACTTTATTTGCCAATGGTTTTTATGAAAAACCTTTTATTTTCTCCTTCAGTGGTTTTAATGGAAAACCTTTTATTTTCTCCTTCAATGGTTTTAATGGAAAACCTTTTATTTTCTCCTCCAATGGTTTTAATGGAAAACCTTTTATTTTCTCCTCCAATTGTTTTAATGGAAAACCTTTTATTTTCTCCTCCAATGGTTTTAATGGAAAACCTTTTTGGTCATGCTTCACGAGACATTACAAAACTTTTTGCAACCAACCAATTGCATTCCTTTTGACATCAATGACAACTCATGCCTTGACATCAATGACAACTTGATGGACTCAAAATGTCCAACAGGAATAATACGTTGACACTCTACAAAAATCATTTCAGGAGATCATTACCAGTTATAGAGATCAACCATTCAGAGCCTCAGATCATAATCTTCAGGGTTTCTATATTTTAAGTCCAACAACCTGCTCATGCTTATGCAGTCACAATCATCCTCCTACAATTTCTTAATCATGATCCCACGGTTAACCGGCTCCAACCGTGCACCCATGATTCCTTAAAAGAGCATTTACATGACCAACACAGATTTGTAACTTAATTTTTAGTAAGGCATGAGAAGTTTCATTTCTTTGTTTTTTGCACCACATTTCATTTTTTTGCAACTAGGGTTATGCGTCAATATCTTATATTTTTATCAATAGGTACTACTAAACCCTTGTTTGTGTTTGATATGTGCAGGAAGCAGGTGCTTGCAAAGTTTTTTAATTTGGAGTGGTTCCATTGTTGGATACCAAAAACTCACTCACCCTTAGAGTTGTAGTAGAAGAAATAACCACTTTGACTTGCTTGGAGAACCAAAAAACATCATTTGAGCATTTGTACTTTATAAAAATAAAAGCATTGTAATATCCATCCCCAAACATTGGGGCATCAAGCATTGTAAATTGGGAGACTAAGGCTCCCATGTTTTAATACAAGAGAATCATTCTTTTTATTGCAAGCGTTCACTTTCATGATGTGCTCCATAATCTAGGCATTTGTATTTCACCACATAATTTTACATAATAAAATATATTCCTAGGTCTAAAATTAGGTATATTAATTCATGTACACTTCACCCATATTGTACATCACAATATTACATAATAATATATGCCTAAGTCTAAACTTAGACATAAAAATCCTGCACATTAATCTATATTCTATATTTTATTAAATTTGGAAAATCCTCCTAGAATGCCCTATCTCCTCATGTGATACATGTCCTAGCCATCACTACCCCTCACCTGGCCACATCTCACACACATCAATCCACTTGCACCTATCCACTTACCACATCTCACACACATCACTCCACTTGCACCTACCCACTTGCCACATCTCACACACATCACTCCACTTGCACCTAACCACTTGCCACATCTCACACACATCACTCAACTTGCACCTACGCATTTACCACATCTCTCCTGTTAGATGAGATACTCTTGGTGACTCATTGCAACTGCCCAAGATGGATGGTTGTACAATACCTACCACTTGGAAGCCCTGGCTTACCACCTAACCTTCCCTCCAAAACCCTCAAAAGGTTATAAAGGCACCATAACTTGACCAAAAAAGGGAGGAAGGGAGTTCTAATGTTATGTTTCCTAAATTGTGACTCATGTATGCAATAATAATTTTTTATTTTCTATTTACCTTATTTATTTATCATATTTATTATGATGAGTGCTACTAAACTCTTTTTCTTTTCATGTGTGTAGGTTTCAAATTCAACAATATCGAATCCTTCATGGTGGTCATGTCAAAACCACCTCTAATATTGATTGTAGCATGAATAAGAAGTGAATACACCATATTTCATTGTAAAAGGGGATCACCCCCTTTGGGCATTTGTATTGTAAAACACCCCTTGCAAAGGGTTTTATTGTAATTGAAAGATCTATTTTACAATACAATAAAATGATTTATTTTTAATGCAATGGTGTATATTTTTTGTGTTACAATAACAGACAACATAGCCTTAAGTTCCATGCAAGTATCTAAAAATCCTCTTCACAATAGTCCAATGTTTCTTTCCTATATTGGACATATATATGCTAATTACTCCCACTGCATATGCAATATTAGGTCTACTATAGACCATTGCATACATCAGACTACCAACAGTGCTAAGGAACATGATGCATTTATTTAGTTTCCTCATCTATTTTAGGACACTATTTAGTAGATAACTTTTGACCAACAGGATATGGAGTACATATTGGTTTACAATCATTCATCCTAAATATTTGTAGTATCAATCAACATATTTCCTTTGATTTAACCACAACATTTTATATGTACGATCCCTTATTATTTTTATATTTTTGCAACACTCAAATCCTTAATGTCAAATTCTAAAGATAATTGATATTTTAGTAACTTTATCATCTCCTTATTGTTATCAATTAATAGCATGTCATACATATACAAAACAATGATAAAAAAAAATTAACTTCTTTTTTAAAATACACACATGGATCTGCTTTTCTTTTTTCAGGTCCAAGTGTCAAAACAAACCTATCAAATTTTTGGTTCCACATTCTTGGATGTTGCTTCAAGTCGTAGAGAGAATTTTTCAAATTGCATACCAAGTCCTCCTTAACGTCTACCCTAAAGCATTCTAGTTGTTACATATATATGTATTTATCAAGTTCACCACGTAGAAATGTTATATTTACATCCATATATTCTATTTCAAGATCAAAAGTAGAAGATATAACTAACATAAATCTAATTGAAGTTAGTTTAGCCATAGGAGAAAAATTCTCATCAAAGTTAATTCCTTCAACTTGATAAAATTCTTTTGCTACCAGGTGAGCCTTGTACTTCTTCAAATTTCCTTCTATATTGTACTTCTTCTTGAATACCCACTTACAACCAACTGATTTTATTCTAGGGGGTGATTTCACCAAGTCCCACATCTTATTTTTATCCAAGGACTTCATTTCTTCCTCCATAACCCTTTTCTAAAACTTATTATCACTTGACTGAAGTGCCTCCTTTATAGTCTTAAATTATTCATTAGTAATTGATATATTAAATGTAGAACCAAGATTTGAAGGGTTATACCTTTCCAAGAGTCTTCTCACTCAATTTTATCTCTTCAAAGTTGGATTTCTAGGTTCTACATCTTCAGCTTCCTACTCATCGTCTTCCTCTAAATTTTCCTTTTTAGACTCTCTCTATAGTTCATCTTCTTTTATAGCACCAAGTTCTACCACATGTTTGTTGAGCAAGGTGCAAAAACATGATTGTCATTGTTGTCAACACAATCAGCTAGATCATTTGATTCAGTGTAGCAATAGGAAGTTCAGATGCAGCAAACAAGAAGTTCAGAGATCTCTCAGAATATGTACAGTGTTTTTCCAAAAAGACCTAAGTGGCCCACATGCAAAAATTCAAAGAAAAATACAAGGAAAGTGTCGCGATATCGCGACATATTCAAAAAACAAGAAAACTGTCACGATTTCGTGACATATTGGAGGAGAGAGAAAGTGCAAAGAAAAATGTCACGATTTCGTGACATATTGGAGGAGAGAGAAAGTACAAGGAAAAACTGTCGTGATTTCGCAACATACTGGAGGAGAGAGAAATAGTAGAGAAAACTGTCATGATTTCACGACATGTTCTAAATAGAGGCACAAGCAAGAAAAACTGTCACGATTTCATGACATGCTAGAAGAGAGAAGAAGAATGAAAAACTGTCATGATTTCACGACATGTTAGAAGAGAGAGAAGAAGAAAGAAAAACTATCGCGATTTCGTGACATGTTGGAAGAGAAAGAGGAGAGAGAAAAAGATGTCACAATTTCGTGACATGTTTCATTTTTGCGGTCCAAAGCGAAGAAAAGAGGAGAGAGAAAAAGGTGTCGTGATTTCGTGACATGTTTCATTTTCACGGTCCAAAGCGAAGAAAAGAGGAGAGAGAAAAAGGTGTCGCGATTTTGCGACATGTTTCATTTTTGCGGTCCAAAGCGAAGAAAAGAGGAGAGAGAAAAAGGTGTCACGATTTCGTGACATGTTTCATTTTCATGGTCGAAAGTGAAGAGAAAGAGGAGAGAGAAAAAGGTGTCACGATTTCGCGACATGTTTTATTTTCGTGGTCCAAAGAGAAGAGGAAGGCAGAGAAAGAAAAAGTGTCACGATTTCGCGACAGGTTCGAGAGAAAGAGCTCGCAAAGAAAAGTGTCATGATTTCATGACAATTTGCAAGAAGGATTGTACGGATGGAAAAGTGTCACGATTTCACGACAGGTTCGAGAGAAAGAGCTCGCAGAGAAAAAGTGTCGTGATATCGTGACATGTCGGGTTTTCGCGACCCGATGAGAAGAAAAGCACCAAGGAGAAAAAGTGTCACGATATCACGACAAAAGGAAAGAAGGAGAGTACGAAAGCGAAAGTGTCACGATTTCACGACATGTTCTATTTTCGTGAGGTCAAGGCAAGAAAAGGCACAAGGCAACGAATGTGTCGTGATTTCACGACATGTGTTTTCATGGGCGAAAGATAGAGAAGAGCACAAGGCAGCGAATGTGTCATGATTTTGTGACATGTGTTTTTGTGGGTGAAAGATAGAGAAGAGCACAAGGCAGCGAAAGTGTCGCGATTTCATGACATGTCATGTTTTCGTAGGTGCAAGCCGAGAAAAGGACAAAGAGGCGAAAAGTGTCACGATTTCATGACATGTCATGTTTTTGCGGGTGCAAGCTGAGAAGAGGACAAGAAGGTAGAAAGTGTCGCGATATCGCGACATGTCATGTTTTCGTGGGTGCAAGCTGAGAAGAAGACAAGGAGGCGAAAGTGTCACGATTTTGCGACATGCTACGTTTTCGTGGGTATAAGCCAAGAAAAGAAGTACGACGACGAAAGTGTCACGATATCGTGACATGTTATGTTTTTGCGAGGCCAAAGTTAAGAAACAGAGCAAAGAGAAAAAGTGTAGCGATATCGCTACATGTTGTATTCTCGCGGGCCAAAGTTGAGAGAAAGCGTATGAAGGAAAAAGTGTAGCGATATCGCTACATGTTGCATTCTCGTGGGCCAAAGCTAAGAGAAAGCGTTCGGAGGTGAAAGTGTCGCGATATCGTGACATGTTGTGTTTTCGCGACAATAGCTATAGAAGAGTTACAGAGGTAGTTGAAGCCGACAAAGACCAATGTTAGCCGATGAAGATTAGGGTTTGCAGCCGATGAAGATTAGGGTTTGCAACCGACTAAGATTAGGGTTACAACCGACTAAGATTAGGTTTTTGATCTTGAAAATATTGTTATAAAAGGAAGGTTGTTTGAAGAGTTTGATGTTGTGGAGTGCGACGCTCGAAGATAGTGCACAGAGTGCGAAGTTCGGTCAAAGATATCATCGAATAAGTGTCGAAGCGGGAAATGTGGTCGTAAGAGCACAGAAAGCGTAGAAGCGGCGAGATGATGGCGAAGTGCACAAAGTGAGCAAAGAAGTCAAATCATGCCAAGTGTGAAATTCGTAAAGGAAGCAGAGTGCACAAAAGGGAGAAGACGATCATGAAGCTCGATAGTGAAGCAACAGATTGTGCGAAGTGATTGCGTAGAGAGAGCAGAGTGCGCAGAGGACGCAAAGGTGAAACAGACCAGTTAGGGTCTTGTAAAAGCAAAGGTATTTTATCATCAAACTTATAGATTCAAAATTGAAGTCCAGGTTGTAGTCTGGCATCAGGGGTTGGTGCTCCTTCCAGTAGGTGCTAGTAAATCAGGGGTTGGTGCTCCTTTCTATTGGTGCAGATAAATAAGGGGTTGGTGCTCCTTCCAGTGGGTGCTGGTAAATAGATTGTAAAATTGATTGCTTTGCTAAGGCTGGATTTGGATGGGAGTCCAAGCAGTCAATTTTTGAGGAGTAGCCATATTGGTGAACCTCGTTAAATCCTGTGTTGTGTGATGCTCTCTTGCTATACTTGTTGTATCTATTTATAAGTTTTTAATTGTTGCTATTTTAAGAGCTATAAATTCATGGTTAAAGTACCACACTGATTCACCCCCCCTCTCAGTGCCATTGTAAGACTAACAATTGGTATCAGAGCCAAGTTCCCTTCAAAGGCTAAATCAGCTAGGGTTGATCTTGGATTAGTACGCAATGGGTAAGAAGAATAGATCTTCCTCCAAAAGGGCATCTCAGTCAGTTTTAGTTCTTGTAGAAGAGAAAATTGAACCAGAAGAGGTTGAAGGTTTTTTATCAAACAAAGCACCTGTGTTTGATGGAACAAATTACATGACCTGGAGAATCAGGATGCAGGCATATCTTTGTGCTTTGGGATACTACGTCTGGGATTCAGTAATCAATGAATGCACAATACCCATCACTCCTCCAACCGATGCTGTCGGTAAGAATCTGGTTGAAAATGACTCAAAAGCAAGGAATGCTATCAGGTGTGGATTAGTAGACAGTGAGTCGATAAAGGTCAAGAGTTGTAAAATGGCAAAAGAAATATGGGACAAACTGAGGAGTGCTCATGAAGGAGACGATGAGATCAAGGATGTCAAGCTACAAACACATCAAGCTCAAGTCGAAGCTGTAAAGTTGAATAACGATGAGAACATAGAGATATATATGCTGAAAGTTAATGAAGTCCTAGAGGATGATTCTAAAAGAGAAATAGAAAAAGAACAGAAATGTGATGAAGAAGAAATTGATGCTGAAATAAATTTGAAAGAGGAACTAACTGCAGCTCTGGATGAATTGAAGATAGAAAGAAAAAGGAATAAGGAAATCTCAAGAAAGCTTGATGATGCAAATGAAATAATAACCAGGTTGAAAGTACAGGTAGAAGAATTCAAAAGGATTGAAGAAACTCTCAGGTCATAGATCAATGAGAAAGAGATTGGTTGCTGCAAACAAGAGGAAGAGATTGTGTTATTGAAGAAACAACTAGAAGAGGCCAATACAAATCTCAAATTCGAGAAGAGCACAGAGTTGCTAGATAAAATGATAAACCAACAAAGAAGCTCCATGGATAAGCGTGGTCTTGGATATGAAGCTGAACGACCTTCATCTTCCAACTCTGCAGAGAAGAAGAAGTTCACTGCTGAAGGATCAAAGCAAGAAAAGTTTGAAGCCGAATCTTCAAAAGGAAGAAAATATCAAAGGAGATCTACAGCAAAGCAGCCACAACAAAAGAGGTTCTATCACTCTCACTCTATTCATACTAATACTTTTAATGGCTATTGTTTCAGATGCAACCAGTATGGTCACAAGGCAACTTATTGTGGATTGAATAATAAATCAAAAAGTTATGCTGGTAGAAATACTTCTACGTTTCTGAGTGAACAATATGTACAATGTTTTAAATGTAATGGTCATGGGCACATAGCAAGGTTTTGTCCAAGCATGTTTGTATCTAATCCAAGGCAAAATAGTAGATTTCATCAGATGCAAAGAACGCAACACAGACTGGGAATAAATCAGGTGCATAAAAAGGAAAATAATCATTCATCAAGGATGCACAAGAGACAACCACACAAGAGAAATGTTCGAGTTCACGAAAAGGTTCAAAACAGGGATGCAGCTGAAAAATCCAAGCCCAAGTTCAAGAAAGTTTGGAGAAAGATAGAAGAAAGGAATTCATGTCTCCTTGGACTGAAGGAGACTACTCCCCTATTGCACTAAGCAACTCCAGGTAGCACATCCTCAGGGGGAGCAATCTTAAAGTTTTATTTTAATGCTCCTATGTATTTGTTTGGGTTTTCGAGGATGAAAGGCAAGTAGTTAGGGGGAGTTGTCTATAGTTGTCGAAGCGTGTTCTCAGTTCATGTAGTTGTTTGTGGAAGTGTCGTGAAGGGTGGTGATTAAATTGAAAGTTCTCATTATTGGTAGTATTGCTATATGTCATTGTTGTACTGATGATGGTTCTTACTGCCACCGTCCAAAGTTAAGGATTATAACAGTTCAGATAAGTTGGTTTGTGAAAGAATGTTGCTCTAGCCGTATATATGTGTTCTGATAAAAGCAGTGGGTATTTGAACTACACATTGATGGGAAGATTGTTAGATCTATTTTTGATGTTGTGGTGAAAAATATTGAAGTTTGATCATTGATTCATGTTTAGCTCATCAAGATGAGCAACTTTGCTTTGTGAATCATACCTATCCGAGGTCCAGAAGTATGAGTTTGAGTAAGGTGCATTATAGTTGGCCGTGAAGTGGTTAACAAAATATTGTTTTCTGATTCGAACAGTTGACAGTAAGGTGTGACCAGCGGTGACTGCAGAAAACATAGACCAAGCTAAAAATGTAAAAAGGGATTTGGTTGGTGTTGTGATACTGTGTTTGATGCTTGCACAGAATTGACAGTAAAATTGCAGTGTTGGTACAGTATTGGACAAAAGTTGGTACAAGTATGAGTCACTTGTCAATTTTGAAGAAGGGGAAATAGGATTTTTGAATGGGAAGCTTGAAGAAGAGGTTTATATTGAGCAGCCATGATGGTTCCCAGCTTGGTGATGATCCCCACTTGGTTTGTAAGTTGAAGATATATGGCTTGAAACAGGCACCCCGAGCATAGTATGCATGGTAGCACGATTTCAGGCCAATCCCAAGGAGACTCATGTGACAGGAGTAAAAAGGATTGATTGTGGTTTCTTTTTCGAAAGTGATTGGTTTAATGCTTCAAGGTTTTCTGGTTTTAGAATTGTTATTAAACCTTATCTTTATAAGCATTGTTGATGAAGCCCATTGGTTGTGCAAAGAACTTGAACTTGAGTTAGAGAAAAACATTTTGAGTTGGTTGATACATGCTTCGACTAGGGTTTGTGATAAAGAGTTGTTCATTGAGGTGATTGGTTGAGTAGAGCTGATTGAGCCTAGTCAAGTGATTGGATGCATGTGGTTGTTCAAGTTCCATAAAATAAACTTTCCTTGATTTGAGTTGAGATTGAGATTTGAGAATAGAAGATATTAAGTCTCTAACAATTCTCTTTATGCTTCTATAAAGTGGATTTGGTTTAAGACTGTCATTCATTGTTGAGTTCATTATGAGTACTACTTGAGCATGATTGATTGAGCCTTTGAAGAAGGCCTTTGGGAAATATTTGAGGACAATGCTGGGACAGATTTGAGGACAGTGTTGGGACAGGTTTCTAGAGCAGATTTGGGCAAGTTCTTGGTGAGATTGCTAGAGAAGATTTGGGCAAGTTCTTGGTGAGCTTGTTAGACCAGATCTGGACAGGTTCTGTGTGAGCCTACTGAGCAGGTTCTTAGTGAGCCCATTAACAGAGCTTTGGAGGTGATAGAGTATAGAGAGACAGAGTCTTCTATAATATCAAGGGTACTATGGAGTATGGGTTATGATATCCGAAAGGTAAATACTTCACCCTTATATCATATTCAGATGCAGATTGGGCTAGATGTGTCAATGATAGAAAGAGTACCAGTGGAGGTGCATTCTATCTTGGAGACAGATTGGTCGAGTGGTTAAACTTCCCAAGAATTGGCTAGCAATCGGGACCGCATTCTCAGGGGGAGCATTTATGCCTATGTTTATAGTTTTGCTCATATTCATGATTTTTGCTAACTATAACAATGTTTGTCTGAGAATGTTGTGCATAGACTCAAGGGGAGTCTGTAGCAGCCCTTTGGTATTATTGTCAAAGGGGGAGAAGAGTTACAGGAAATTGCACATGTGTTGCCAACAATTCCAAAGGGGGAGATTGTTGAGCAAGGTGCAGAAACAGTATTGTCATTGTTGTCAACACAATCAGCTAGATCATTTGATTCAGTGCAACAACAAGAAGTTCAGATGCAAGAACAGGATGTTTAGATATCTCTCAGAATATGTACAATGTTTTTCCAAAAAGACCTAAGTGGCCCACATGCAAAAATTCAAAGAAAAATACAAGGAAAGTGTTGCGATATCGCGACATATTCAGAAAACAGGAAAACTGTCACGATTTCGTGACATATTGGAGGAGAGAGAAAGTGCAAAGAAAAATGTCACGATTTCGTGACATATTGGAGGAGAGAGAAAGTACAGAGAAAATTTGTCATGATTTCGCGACATACTGGAGGAGAGAAATAGTAGAGAAAACTGTTAGTCAGATCATGTACAATGCAATTCCAAGTAAACAGAAGTAACCCAGATTCAAAAAATCAAAGAAAAAGACAAGAAAACTGTCACGATATCGCGACATGTTTTCTATTGTGATTTTGCAACATGTCAGAGGAGAGAGAAGGCACAAAGAAAATTGTCACGATTTCGCGATAGCAGGGTGAAGAAGGTGTACGACCACAAAAGGTGTCATGATATCACGACATGTTGTAGTTTCACAAAGAAATCTATAGAACCAGAAAGGCAGTTGAAGCCGACAGAGTTAAATCTAGGCCGATGAAGATTAGGGTTTTGCAGTCGACATTCTTTAGGGTTTTGCAGCCAACGATCTCTAGGGTTTGCAGTCGACTAAAATTAGGGTTTTTCAACCGACTAAGATTAGATCTTTGCTCATGAATTTATGCTATAAAAGGAGGGCAGTTTTCGAGTTTGAGTGTATCGAATGCGTATCGAATTTGCGCAAGTAAAGTCCGCGTTGAGCAGAGAGCGAGATGTGTCGATCTAAGTGCGAAGTGAGAGCGAACTGAGTGCAGTAAAGTTCAAAGGAGCAGAGGCGATCAGTTGTTGGTGCGCGGGACTGTTGCGCAGAGGCAAACTATTGGTGCAAAGAAATTGCGTAGAAGCAGCAGAGTGTGCAGAAATAGCAGACAGTTTGCAAAAGGTTGAAGGTATCTTTCTGTTATTTTCTTTGAAGTCCAAGTTGCAGCTTGGCATAAGGGGTTGGTGCTCCTTCCAGTAGGTGCTGGTGAATTAGGGGTTGGTGCTCCTTTCTGTTGGTGCAAAAAAATTGAGGGGTTGGTGCTCCTTCCAGTTGGTGTTGGTAAATGAGTTGTAAAGTTGTTGCTTTGCAAAGGCTGGATTTGGATGGTAGTCCAAGCAGTCATTTTTGAGGAGTAGCCACATTGGTGAACCTCATTAAATCTATGTTGTGTGTGATGCTCTCTTGTTATATCTGATTTAAATTTGCTTCATTTCTGCATTAAGTATTGCCAGTTTAAAATTTTAAAAGATCACACTGATTCACCCCCCCTCTCAGTGTCACTGTAAGTGCAACAATTGGTATCAGAGCCAGGTTCCTAAATAGGCTCAATCAGCTAGGGTGATCTTGGAAGTGACGCAATGGCAAGTGGTGAAGGTTTCTCCTCAAACAAAGCACCATTGTTTGATGGAACTAACTATGCTTTCTAGAAAATAAGGATGCAGACATATCTCTGTGCTTTGGGTTTTGACATCTGGGGTGCAGTAGTTAATGGTTACAAAGCTCCCGCCACTGCTCCAACAGACACTACCGGTAAAAAGGCATTTGAAAATGATTCGAAAGCAAAAAATGCCATCATGTGTGGATTAGTGGACAATGAGCTAGTCAAAATCATAAACTGTGAATCCACAAAAGATGTATGGGATAAACTAGAGAACATTCATGAAGGAGACGATAGGATCAAGGAGGCCAAGCTTCAAACACATCGAGCTCAATTCGAATCCTTAAATATGGACAATGATGAGAACATAGAGGCTTTCATGCTAAGAGTCAACGAAATCACTAATTCAATCAGAGGTCTCGACGAAGATATGGATGATGCTACGATCATGAAAAAGGTATTAAGATCTCTCCCTCCAAGGTTTGATTCGAAAGTCTCAACCATAGAAGAAGCTAAAGATCTAAATCGCTTTAGTATGGATGAGATGCATGGTTCTTTGACTCGCTTTTGAAATGAGAATAGGAAGGTCTAATCCCACAGATAGAGAAGCAGCTTTCAAAGCCCTAAAAGGCAAAGACACAAAACAAGAGTCTAAAGAAGAGGATGTATCAGATGAAATGGAAGCAAATTTTGTCAGAAAACTGAGAAAGGGAAAAGGAAAATACAGAGGAAAGCTACCATTTAAATGCTTTAACTGTGGAGGCATTGGGCACTTTGCGACAAAATGTCCACTCAATGAGAAGAACCAGGGTGAGGAAACTTCGCACCAAGAAAGAAGTGACTGGAAGAAGAAATCAAACTTCAGGAAAGGCAACTTCAAAAAGAAAAGCTTCATCTCCAGGAATACAAATTCTTCAGAGGACAGCTCTAGTGAGGATTCTGAAGAAGGAACGGGTGAAGCTCTATTCATGGCATTTGAAGTAGAAAAATCAGAAGAGGTAGAAAAATCAGAGAAGAGAGAAGGAATGAACTCTAAAGCATGTGTTGAAAAACCTGAGGCATAAGTTGATCTAGAAGGTGAACTGGTCTCTGCTCTTGTAGAATGGAAATCTGAGAAAAGAAAAAATTATAAACTTTCAAGGAAGCTTGAGGATGCAAATGACATCATAACCAGCTTGAAAATACAGATAGAGGAATACAAGAAAATATCTGAGGATCTCGAAGTTCAGATAACCATGAAGATAGATTACTGCTGTAAACTAGAAGAAGAGAATGTCAGTCTACGAATGCAGATGCAAGAACTGGATCAAAAAATCAGCTGTCATCAAAAGCATGAAGAAAGTTCGATGAAGCTGGATAAAATTTTAAGTGACCAAAGACCTGCTGGCATCAAATTTGGTCTAGGCTTCATGGAAGGAGAATCGTCAAATGGACCAAAAGCCAAAAATGTAGAAACTGTGAGGAATGAAGAGAAGAAACAGACTGATGAAAGAAAAACAACTCAGGCAAATAAAAGCAGTAATGCCAGACCCGAAAGGAGAACTGACAATGATGGTTTTACCAAGGTCACAAATCAAAGAAAAAGAAGATCTATGGTTCCTACTACAACCTGGCAAAGACCATCTTTCAGGTTCAATCATTACTTTTCTGGTTTCTGTTTCAAATGTAACGGTTATGGGCATAAAATTGCAGACTGCAAGTATATTGTAGGACCAAGAAGCTTTATTAGTAGAAATGCTTTTGCTCCTCTAACAAATTATGCAGTAGAATGTTTTAACTATCACAACTATGGGCATATTGCAAGAAATTGTCGCAGTACCTCTGTTTCAAATCAACTTCAGAAAAGAAAATTTCAACCACAGAGGCCAAGACAAAATGGAAATTTTTTTGAAAGATATGCAAAAGATATTGAAAAAGGGAAGTCCAAACTAGAACCCGATATCACAGTCAAATCAGAATGGAAGCAGAAAGAACAACTTAGGGAAGAAAAGGAATCCTTAATAGTTCAAACAACTTTCAAGGCACAGAGCAAAAGGGTACCATGGATACTTGACAAGTGGATGCTCAAGTCATATGACAGGTGATAAACAAAAGTTTGAAAAATTGCAGAAATATGAGGGTGGTTCTGTAAAATTTGGAAATAATGATGGAGCTAAGATAATCGAAAAAGGATCAGTTAAAATTAGTGATGGGAAGATCAAGTCAAAAGAAGTTTTGTTTGTCGATGGTTTGAAGCACAACCTGTTGAGTGTCAGTCAGATCTGTGATAAAGGACATGAAGTTGTTTTCAAGAAGCAGGGTTGTGAAGTCAGGAAATCAAACAACAAAAAATTGATAGCTACTGGATCAAGGACATCTGGCAACCTGTACACTCTCTCAAAAACCTTAGAAGGTAATTGTTTCATTGGACAGGAAGAAGAAAACTGGCTATGGCACAAGAGACTTGGACACATTAGTTTTGATAATCTAGTGAAAATCAGCTCGAATCAAGCGGTAAGAGACATTCCAACCATTAGAAAACCTTCAAATAGCATTTGTGCTTCGTGTCAAAAAGGAAAGCAAACCAGAACCTCATTCAAAACAAAAGAGTACTACACCAGCAAACCTCTGGATCTTATACATACAGACTTATGTGGACCGATGAGAACTCAAAGCATAAATGGTGATAAATACTTTATGCTGTGTATTGATGATTATTCCAGAATGACATGGATATTTTTCTTAAAGAATAAAACAGAAGCTTTTGAAATGTTCAGATCTTTCAAACATCTAGTTGAGAATGAAACAGGAAAAAGGATCAAATGCTTACGATCAGATAGAGGAGGAGAATTCATTTCAGATGAATTTAAAGAATACTATGAAAAACATGGGATCAGGAGACAATATTCAGCAGCTAGAACTCCCCAGTAGAATGGTGTAGTAGAAAGAAAGAACAGAACAGTACAGGAAATGGCACGTACTATGTTGGTCGAGAACAAAATAGCGAGATAGATTTTGGAAAGAAGCAATCCACACTGCAATATACATTCAAAATAGGTACATGCTGAGAACTCATGAAAGTAAAACTCCTTATGAGCTGTGGTTTGGAAGAAAGGCAACAACAAAACATCTCAAAGTTTTTGGTTGTAAGTGTTACATCAGAAACACTGATGACAATCTTGGGAAGTTTGAAAATAGAGCAGATGAAGGTGTCTTTGTTGGGTATTCGATAAAAAGCAAAGCTTATAAATGCTACAACAAGAGACTCAAGAAAATTGTGGATAGTGCTGATGTTAAATTTGATGAAGGAAGGGAAAGAACAGTTAACTATGAAGAAAATTACCCAATTTATGAAGAAGCCATTGAAGGTGATGAGGAAAATGAAACAGAAAAGAAATCAACACTTGACTCAGATGACTTATTTGATGACTCGAAGGTGGAAGAAAACAAGAAATTCAAAACAAGCAAGCTAGCAGAAGAATCATCCCAGAGATCAAATAATTGGAGATCCCACAACTGGTGTTCAGACAAGAAAGAAAGTAGTAAGCAATTATTCTCTTTTATCCTGCATTGAGCCCAAAAGTATAGCTGAGGCAAGCAAAGATGATAGTTGGATGAAGGCAATAAATGAAGAGTTAGATCAGATTGAAAAGAATAGAACTTGGGAATTAGTTCCTAGACCAGCAGATAAGAATGTAATCGGCACCAAATGGATATTTCGAAATAAATTGAATGAAGACGGACAGGTAGTTAGAAATAAAGCGAGATTGGTCTGTAAAGGGTATGCACAAGTTGAAGGCATTGATTTTGAAGAGACTTTTGCACCTGTGGCCAGATTAGAAGCAATCAGAATGTTTCTGGCCTTAGCAGTTCATAAGAATTTTAGAGTTTACCAGATGGATGTAAAATCAGCTTTCTTAAATGGGAAACTTGAAGAAGAAGTGTACATTGAACAACCAGATGGTTTCCAAATTGGTGAAGATCCCAATCTTGTCTGCAAATTAAAGAAAGCTTTATATGGCTTAAAACAGGCACCCCGAGCATGGTATGCACGGCTAGATAACTATCTCTCTCAACAGGGGTTTAAGAAAGGTATGGTGGACAGTAATCTGTATGTCAAAACAGAAAATGGGCATCTCATTGTTCTAGTTGTTTATGTAGATGATATCATATTTGGCAGCAGGAAAGATGAATCATGTAAAGACTTAGCAAATAAAATGCAGAAAGAATTTGAAATTTCTATGATTGGTGAACTGCCTTACTTTCTTGGGTTACAAGTTAATCAAAATGAGAAAGGCATATTTATTTCTCAAGTCAAATATGTGAAAGAGATGCTAAAAATATTTACAATGGAGGACTCAGAAGCCGCTTAGCACTCCTATGGTGACAGTCGCAAGTTGAGTAAAGATGACAAATCTCCACCTGTAGATCAAACCATGTACAGATCAATGATTGGAAGCTTACTTTATTTAACAACTACTGCACTCGATATTCTGTAGGCAGCTTGCATGGTAGCAAGATTTCAGGCCAGTCCCAAAGAGACTCATGTGACAAAGAGTAAAAGGATTCTCAGATATCTCAAGGGTACTATGGAGTATGGGTTATGGTATCCGAAAGGTAAAGACTTCACCCTTATATCTTATTCAGATGCAGATTGGGCAGGATGTGTTGATGATAGGAAAAGTACAAGTGGAGGTGCTTTTTATCTCGATGATAGGTTGGTTGCTTGGCACAACAAGAAACAAGAGTCAGTTTCTTTATCAACAAATGAGGCAGAATATATTGCAGCAACAACTTGCTGTACACAAGTTTTGTGGATGAAACAAACTCTGAAAGATCTTGGTATTAATTTTAGTGAACCAATATCGCTTAAGTGTGATAACACCAGTGCAATTAACATCTCCAAGAATCCAGTAATGCACTCACGGACAAAACACATTGCCATCAGGTATCATTTCTTGAAGGAGAAAGTTGTAGAAGGAGAAGTTAAATTGGATTTTGTCCCAACCACAGAACAAGTAGCAGATATTTTTACAAAACCATTGCCCAAGGAAGTGTTTGAGTACCTTCAAAACAAATTGGGAGTAGTCACACTTCCCAAGAAGTGACTAGCTACAGGGATCACTTTCTCATGGGGAGCATTTGAGTATTTGCCTATTCTTTTGCTCATGATCATAATTTGTGCTAAGTGCAACAAATTGTGCCTGAGAATTGTGTGTATGGACTCAGGGGGAGTCTACAACAGCCCTTTGGTATTATTGACAAAGGGGGAGAAGAGTTACAGGAATGTACACAGGTGTTGCCAACAATTCCAAAGGGGGAGATTGTTGAGCAAGGTGTTGCAAGAGGTTTGTCATTGTTGTCAACATAGGCAGTTAGATCTAATGATGCAGTGGACAGATAGTTCAAAAGTCATTCAGATGCAGAGGACAGAAGTTCAAAGGTTAGTCAGATCATGTACAGTGAAATTCCAGGAAAACAAAAGTAACCCAGATTCAAAAAATCAAAGAAAAAGACAAGTAAGAAAACTGTCGCGATATCGCGACATGTTTTCTGTCACGATTTCACGACATGTCGAAGGAGAGAGAAGGCGCAAAGAAAATTGTCATGATTTCGTGACATGGACGAGGAGAGAGAAGGCACAAAGAAAATTGTCATGATTTCGCGACATGGCCGAGGAGAGAGAAGGCGCAAGGAAAACTATCACGATTTCGTGACATGTTGTAGGCAAAGAAGCCAAGTGGAAAAACTGTCACGATTTCGTGACATGTTGGCAGAAAAGAAGGCAAGGAGGAAAACTGTCGCGATTTCATGACATGTTTGGAGAAAAAGCGCTAAGGCAGAAAACTGTCGCGATTTCGCGACATGTTTGGAGAAAAAGCGCTAAGGCAAAAAACTATCGCGATTTCGTGACATGTTTGGAGAAAAAGCGCTAAGGCAGAAAACTGTCACGATTTCACGACATGTTTGGAGAAAAAGCGCTAAGGAAGAAAACTGTCACGATTTCGCGACATGTTATGTTTTCACGGGCGAAAGGCAGAAAAGAGCTTAAGGCAGGGAAAGTGTCGCGATTTCGCGACATGTCATGTTTTCGCGGGTGCAAGCCTAGAAAAGGACAAAGAGGCAGAAAGTGTCACGATTTCGTGACAGGTTGCAAGAAAAGCCTCCGAAAGCCGAAAGCATCACGATTTCACGACAGGATGAAAGAAAGATGTACGGATGGAAAAAGTGTCACGATTTCACGACAGGCAGCAGTGAAGAAGCTAGCAGGATGAAGATGTCGCATTTTTGTGACATGTCACGGTTTCGCGACTCTAGGAGGAGAGAGACTGTACGGTGCCAAAAATGTCACGATTTCATGACAAAAATGGAGAAGAAGGCCTAGAAGCAAAAAGGGTCACGATTTCGCGACAAGAGTGAGGATGACGTCAGCAAAAGTTAGAAGTGTCACGATTTCACGACAAGAACGGTGGCAAAGCAGACAAAGGCCAAAAGTGTCACATTTTCGCGATAGCAGGGTAAAGAAGGCGTACGACCGCAAAAGGTGTAGCGATATCGTGACATGTTGTAGTTTCGCAAAGAAAGCTACAAAACCAGAGAGGCGGTTGAAGCCGACAAAGTTGAATCTGGGCCGACAAAGATTAGGGTTTTATAGTCGACGATTTTTAGGGTTTGCAGCCGACTAAAATTAGGGTTTTTCAGCCGACTAAGATTAGATCTTTGCTCATGAATTTATGCTATAAAAGGAGGGCGGTTTTTCGAGTTTGTGTGTATCAAATGCGTATTGAACTTGCGCAAGTAAAGTACGTGTTGAGCAGAGAGCGAGTTGTTTCGATCTAAGTGTGATGTGAGAGCGAACTGAGGGCAGTAAAGAGCAAAGGAGCAGAGGCGATCAGTTGTTGGTGCGCGGGACTGTTGCATAGAGGCAAACTATTGGTGCGAAGAAATTGCATAGAAGCAGCAGAGTGTACAGAAATAGCAGACAGTTTGCAAAAGGTTGAAGGTATCTTTTTGTTATTTTCTTTGAAGTCCAAGTTGCAGCTTGGCATAAGGGGTTGGTGCTCCTTCCAGTAGGTGTTGGTGAATTAGGGGTTGGTGCTCCTTTCTGTTGGTGCAGAAAAATTGAGGGGTTGGTGCTCCTTCCAGTTGGTGCTGGTAAATGAGTTGTAAAGTAGTTGCTTTGCAAAGGCTGGATTTGGATGGTAGTCCAAGCAGTCATTTTTGAGGAGTAGCCACATTGGTGAACCTCGTTAAATCTGTGTTGTGTGTGATGCTCTCTTGTTATATCTGATTTAAATTTGCTTCATTTTTGCATTAAGTATTGCCAGTTTAAAATTTTAAAAGATCACACTGATTCACCCCCCCTCTCAGTGTCACTGTAAGTGTAATAAGAGAAAGTACAGAGAAAAACTGTCATGATTTCGCGACATACTAGAGGAGAGAGAAATAGTAGAGAAAACTGTCACGATTTTGCGACATGTTCGAAACAGAGGTGCAAGCAAGAAAAACTGTCGTGATTTTGCGACATGTTAGAAGAGAGAGAAGATTGAAAAACTGTCACGATTTCATGACATGTTGGAAGAGAGAGAAGAAGAAAGAAAAACTGTCATGATTTCACATGTTGGAAGAGAAAGAGGAGAGAGAAAATGATGTCATGATTTTGCGACATGTTTCATTTTTGCGGTCCCAAGAGAAGAAAAGAGGAGAGAGAAAAAGGTGCTGCGATTTCATGACATGTTTCATTTTTGTGGTCCAAAGCGAAGAAAAGAGGAGAGAGAAAAAGGTGTCATGATTTCGTGACATGTTTCATTTTTGTGGTCCAAAGCGAAGAAAAGAGGAGAGAGAAAAAGGTGTCACGATCTTGCGACATGTTTCATTTTCATGGTCAAAAGCGAAGAGAAAGAGGAGAGAGAAAAATGTGTCACGATTTTGCGATATGTTTCATTTTCATGGTCCGAAGCGAAGAGGAAGGTAGAGAAAGAAAAAGTGTCACGATTTCACGACAGGTTCGAGAGAAAGAGCTCGCAAAGAAAAGTGTTGCGATTTCATGACAATTTGCAAGAAGGATTGTACGGACGGAAAAGTGTCATGATTTCATGACAGGTTCGAGAGAAAGAGCTCGCAGAGAAAAAGTGTCACGATATCGTGACATGTTGGGTTTTCGTGACCCGATGAGAAGAAAAGCGCCAAGGAGAAAAAGTGTCGTGATATCATGACAAAAGGAAAGAAGGAGAGTACGAAAGTGAAAGTGTCATGATTTCTCGACATGTTCTATTTTTGCGAGGTCAAGGCAAGAAAAGGCACAAGGTAGCAAATGTGTCATGATTTTGCGACATGTGTTTTCATGGGCGAAAGACAGAGAAGAGCACAAGGCAGCGAATGTGTCACGATTTCGTGACATGTTGTGTTTTCATGGGCGAAAGACAAAGAAGAGCACAAGGCAGCGAAAGTGTCACGATTTCGCGACATGTCATGTTTTCGTAGGTGCAAGCTGAGAAAAGGACAAAGAGGCAAAAAGTGTCATGATTTCACGACATGTCATGTTTTCACGGGTGCAAGCCGAGAAGAGGACAAGAAGGCGGAAAGTGTCGTGATATCGTGACATGTCATGTTTTTGTGGGTGCAAGCTGAGAAGAAGACAAGGAGGCGAAAGTGTCACGATTTCATGACATGCTACATTTTCATGGGTATAAGCCAAGAAAAGAAGTACGATGGCGAAAGTGTCATGATATCGCAACATGTTATGTTTTCGCGGGGCCAAAGCTAAGAAACAGAGCAAAGAGAAAAAGTGTAGCGATATCGCTACATGTTGTATTCTCGCGGGCCAAAGTTGAGAGAAAGTGTACGAAAGAAAAAGTGTAGCGATATCGCTACATGTTGCATTCTCACGGGCCAAAGCTAAGAGAAAGCGTTCGGAGGTGAAAGTGTCACGATATCGCAACATGTTGTGTTTTCGTGGTAATAGCTACAGAAGAGTGATAAAGGTAGTTGAAGCCAACAAATACTGATGTTAGCCGATGAAGATTAGGGATTACAGCTGATGAAGATTAGGGTTTGCAGCTGACTAATATTAGGGTTACAGCCGACTAAGATTAGGTTTTTGATCTTAAAAATATTGTTATAAAAGGAAGGTTGTTTGAAGAGTTTGATGTTGTGTAGTGTAATGCTCGAAGACAGTGCACAAAGTGCGAAGTTCGGTCGAAGATATCGTCGAATAAGTGTCAAAGCAAGAAATGTGGCCATAAGAGCATAGAAAGCACAAAAGTGACGAGATGATGGCAAAGTGCAAAAAGTGAGAAAAGAAGTCGAATCGTGCCAAGTGTGAAATTTGCAAAGGAAGTAGAGTGCGCAAAAGTGAGAAGACAATCGTGAAGCTCGAAAATGAAGCAGTAGATTGTGTGAAGTGTTTGCACAGAGAGAGCAGAGTGCACAGAGGACGCAAAGGTGAAACAGACCTGTTAGGCATCAGGGGTTGGTGCTCCTTCCAGTAGGTGCTGGTAAATCAGGGGTTGGTGCTCCTTTATGTTGGTGTAGATAAATAAGGGGTTGGTGCTCCTTCCAGTGGGTGCTGGTAAATAGATTGTAAAATTGATTGCTTTGCTAAGGCTGGATTTGGATGGGAGTCCAAGCAGTCAATTTTTGAAGAGTAGCCATATTGGTGAACCTCGTTAAATCTTGTGTTGTGTGATGCTCTCTTGTTGTACTTGCTATATATGTTTATATGTTTTTAATTGCTATTGTTTTAAGAGCTATAAATTCATGGTTAAAGTACCACACTGATTCACCCCCCCCTCTCAATGCCATTGTAAGACTAATAATGTTCTTCATCCTATTCCAATTTTACTTGAATTATTTCAGGTTCTTTTCTTGGTTGCATTTCCTATTTCAAAAAACTTTTTGTTTCTCTAAATATCACATTATGATTTTAAACAATCTTCTATATTTCTAGGTTCCACAACTTATATCCTTTAACACCAATACTATAACCCACAAATATGTATTTTTTAGATTTATAGTTTAGATTAGTCCTTTTATCTTTTGGTATATACATATAAACATCACAACCAAAAACTCTTATATGATTGAGAGAGGGTTTCTTACCAATCCACACTTCCTATGGAGTCTTATCCACCAAAGCTAAGGTAGGAGTTCTATTGATGAGGTAACAAGCAATTAACACTTCTACCCATAATTTCATTTCTAATCCTGCACCACTTAGCATGCGTTTGGCCTTATTCATCTATTCTACAACTCCATTATGTTGTGGATTATATAGAGTTGTTTTCTGCATTTATATTCCATAGTCCTTGTAAAACTTCTCAAATTCATTAGAGAAATACTCACCACCATTATCACTTCTCAAACCTTTATATTTTTCTCTATTTGATTTTCTACAAGAGCCTTAAAATATTTAAATTTATTGAAAATATCATATTGTTTTGTAAAAAATATATCCTGGTATTTCTTAAAAAGTCATCTATAAATGTAATAAAATACATATATTTACTTAATTATGGTACTTTTACAGGTCCAAACACATCACTGTGAACTAGCAGTAAAATTCCTTCAAATATTTTGGCACTACTAAGAAAATTGACTAGTTTTATTTCCAAAAACGTAGTGCTCAAAAAAATTAAAATTTAATGGGAAATCAGAAATTCCTTTAGACATACCTTTCATTTTTAATGTTTTAAGGCCTTTCTCACCAATATGCCCTATGTTTTGATGCCACAACATTATATTTGCTATAGGAATACTCGGAGTTGCTTCTACCGTATTATTCTCCTCTATAACTGAAGAGTTATTACAATCAATACTTACAATGCTAGTCTTAAGTCTGAATAGAGTTCCTATATGAACTCCCCTTGCCAACACCAAGGCTCTATGAACGTCTTACAAATATCCTTATTGAATACCACAATCACACCCACATCATTCATCTTACTCACGGATATCATATTCCTTACCAAACCTAGAATATGCAACACAAGAGGAAGGGTTTCATTTATTCCATATTTTAACCTCAACTTAACTCTTCCTTAACCTATTATTTTATATGTTGACTTATCTCCCAAGAAGACTTCAACTCTATTTATATTTTCATATTTATAGAAACCTTCCTTATGATAAGTCATATAAAAGGAATCACATGAGTCAATCAGCCATGAGTCATGTCATTCACTTGAGCATGTTGCAACTAAGAATAAGTCCCCTAAATATTCATTTGTGGTATTTATTTCTAAAAAAAATTCTTCATCATATGATTGGTTATTATCAACCTTTTTAGATCTATAGTATCTTTTTATAATGCCCTATTTTACCACACTTCCAAGATTTCCTATTTTCTAGAGCAACATATTTACCCCTAGATCTCGATTTGCTTTATCCTAATTTATTTTTGCTTCTTTATTGAGAATGACCTCTCAAAACCAAGGCATCCTTTTGATGATAATCCTCATAGTATTTTCATCTCATTTCCTCAGATAGCAATGTTCCTATTATATCCTCTACTTTCAATGTAGAATTAGTATTGGCGATAACCATAATTAGGTTATCCCATGAATCAGGTAATAAATAAAGTAAATTAATAGACTTTTCCTCTTCATCCATTTTTATTTTAGTGAAGTTTAATTGACTTATCATAGTGTTAAAAGTATTAAATTTTCAGCCATAAAGTCACCATCATTCATCCAAAGTGAATACAAATTCTTCTAGAGAAAGAGTTTATTTACCAACAACTTTATTTGATGCAAAGTTCCCATCTTATCCCATAATGACTTTGTCATGGTCTTTGTCGATACATTCAACAATATCGAACCATATAGGCACAATCTGATAGAAATTATTGCCTTCCTATCGATCTTTAGCCAATATTCATTTGTCGTTGATGTTGGTTTTATTATCAAGACCATAATCCATTGATCTCTATGAACCAACAGATCCTTCATATTGAGATTCCATAACTCAAATTTTTATCCATTAAATTTTTCAATCTCTACCCGTGTGCTTCCCATAATTTTTCTTCACCCAGATTCTTTCGTATATAGCTCCCACTCAAGAATTAATTTATCACAGGGTTGAAACCCTTACTCGAACAAATATAAATAACCTAGCTCTAATACCAAATGAAGAGCAAAAGGCCCCGTTAAAATAAATCTAGAAAATTAGTAAATACAAAATAAAAGGAAAAAACAAGAAAAATATAATAGATACACACATAAAATAATATTTCACCTAGGAAACCCTTACAAGAAAAAACCTAACACAGTAATATATCCTTATTGTATAAACTTAACTATCTCCAATACAATAATGTTCATATCTCATCTCTCTTAAAACCTTGATGCAAGTGCAATTAAATAACAACACAAGCACAAATTTTACAATACCATGGGTTTAAATATTTAACCCTAAATAGTCCATATGGGTCTAAAAATAGCTTAAGAAATCCTAAAACTTTCGAACCCCGACAAGGATACATGGATAACATCCAATACCTTTTAGAGTTAACCCCACAAGAATAACATGGAAAATATCCAACATATTTCCAACACTGCTTTGATTGATAGTGACAACTGCTATGTCTAACACTATTCTCAACTATTACTAACCCCAACAATTATCTTTTTTAGCCAAGAATTTTATAATATGATCAATTTTGTGATAGGTGTAGTCTCCTCAGTATGCTCAATTCTATGGTTAGGGTTTTTTTGTTGGACATTTTGAGTCCTTAAAGTTAAAGTTGTCATTGATGTCAAGAAATGAAGTCATCATTAAATGTCAAGGAATTTGTCAAGAAACAAGTTATCAAAGTTGTCTGATAAATTCAATATCAAGAGGAAAAATGCAAAATTTAAAGGCAAAGGGCTCCATAATATTTTTTAAATTTTATGTGGAGGCATAAGTTAAAATTTTTTTCTTTAAAACCAATGATGGCAAAGATAAAAGGTTTTTCTTTAAAACCAATGGTGGCAAAAATAAAAGATTTTTCTTTAAAAACAATGGTGGCAAAAATTAAAAGGTTTTTCTTTAAAACCAATGGTGGTAAAAATTAAAAGGTTTTTATTTAAAACCAATGGTGGAAAAAATAAAAGGTTTTTATTTAAAACCATAGGGTTTAAAGAATTAATTTATAAAATTTAAATTCAAAAGAATTTAAATATTTTATAAATATAAAGTTTCAAAGGAAAATCGAGCGTCGACGTTGAGAGTAAATCAAGCTTCGATGTCATGCATAGAGGAAGATATTTAGTATAAGAGCTAATGCCTTGGAGGTATTTCAAATTATCCTTTTTCTTGATGATAAAAATGTACAATTGTGTTTAAGTCTGTAAGGAAGAAAGAGTGGTGAAAATATTATTTATGCACTAGAGAATGTAGTCAAGGTGTGGTTAGATACAACAAACATAGCCAAGGAGTGGCACAAGGCAGCGAACATAGCCAAGTTGTGGCTAGAGACAACAAATGTAGCCAAGGAGTGGTGCAAGGCATCGAACATACCCAAGGTGTGGCTAGAGATAGCAGACGTAGCCAAGGAGTGGTGCAAGGCAACAAGCATAGCCAAGGTGTGGCTCAAGGCAGCAAACATAACCAAGGTGTGGCTTGAGACAACGAACGTAGCAAGGCATGGCCTGAACGTAGCTCCAAGGTTGTGATAGCCAAGAGGAATGCACTTGGAAGAAGAAGCGCTTCATGCATTAATAAAACTGGTAACCTTTTTGTGATCTTTAATTTTAATTTAGGCTAAGGTTGAATAAAGAAGAAATAAAGTTGTAGTTAATTTGATGAATGCCTAAATTAAAAGGGAGTAGTTATTATAAAGTATTGATGTGAAAAGACCTACTTGTGGGTAAAATACTTTTACCTTAGAAAAGGGAAAGATAAATTGCATTATATTATTAAAAGAATTATCTTTAATGCAATAATAAGTTTAGGGAGTTATAAGTAAAAATAGCTTTGGGTTTTGAAAAATAAAGTAGTAAAGTGACTTATGCTTGAGAGGTGAATATTCAAAATAGTTTGGAGTTGGATATTATTTTGAGATTGGAGCAATAAGGTATACTCATGAATTAATATATGCATTGTATTGTCATATAATCCTTTTGAGATTGGCAAAGATATATTGTGTTACTATGGCAGATTCTTGAAGGTCATCTTTATCAAGAAAAAGGTATGGGCATATTTTTTAAAGTTTAAGTTGATTGGTTGTTTTCTTGAAATTAAGTTTGGAGTGAAAAGGACTTGATTAGGGTTTCATTTTGAGTGTGTTTGAGTGATTTCTACAAGGTTTTCTAGAATAAAGAAGTGTGGTTAAAACTTTGTTTTATAAGCACTGTTGTTGAAGCCATTGGTTGTGTGAAAAACTTGAACTAGGATTTGCGTATCATTGCTATGTGAAGGTTGTTTTATGAGCATTATTTTTGAAGTGAGTTTTTGATAAAAGAACTTGAACTAGGGTTTGAAAATAACATGAGTATCATTGCTATGTGAAGATTGTTTTATGAGCATTGTTGTTGAAGTGATTTGTTGAGCAAAGAACTTGAACTAGGGTTTAAAATAATATGAGTATCATTGTTATGTGAGGATTGTTGTTGAACATTGTTGGAAATATTTTGAGTTGATGTTTACATGCTTGGAATAGGGTTTGTGAGCAAGGGTTGTTTCTTTGAGTGATTGGTTGAGTAGAGTTGGTTGAGCCTAGTCAAGTGGGTGTGTGAAGTGATTGTTCAAGTTCCATAAAACAAACTATTCTATATTCTGATTTGAGTTGAGAAAGTGATTGGGCATTGAGTATAGAACATATTGGGTCTCTAAAAATTCTCTTTATGTTTATATGATATTGGACAAGTTCTAGTGTGGACTTGTTGAGAATATTTGAGGTAATTCTTTGGGAGGACTTGTGGACAGATTTGAGTAAGATTTTGTGGAAGCTTACAATACATATTGAGAGCATATTTGGATAATTTTTTTAGAGGAATTATCAAGTAGATTGAGCAAGTTTTGAGTGGACTTGTTGATCAGATTGAGCAAGTTCTAAGTGGACTTGTTGAGAAGATTTGAGCAAGTTCTGAGTGGACTTGTTGAGAATATTTAAGCAAGTTCTGAGTGTACTTATTGAGCATATTGAGAAATTTTTGAGTGGACTTGTTGAGCATATTTGAGTAAGTTCTGAGTGGAATTATGGAGTAGAGTTTGGTGTAAATTTAAGGATAGGTTTGTGCCAGACCAGCGATAGATATTGAGCATATTTGTGCTAGACCGAAGGACTCTATTTAGTACATATTTGAGACAAAGCTTTGGAGGTGACAGGGTAGAGAGGACAATGGTCTCCAGTGGATAGAGATCCATTAGCCAGGGTAGTGAGGATAGGTCTTCTAAGTGGGGATAAGAGTCTTCAATGGAGATAGATCCATAGGTCAGTGCAGTGGAGGCAATAGTCTTCTAGAGGATCACCAGCCAGAGTAGAGGTGAAGGATTTATCTTGTAGATATAGATACATGAACTTGATTTAGGGGATCAACATATCTTTTGCATAGAGTTCCATAAACATTGTAATAGGGAAAGGATTCCCAAGATATTGATTAAGAAAATTTTAGTGAAATATTTTCTCCATGGAGTAGCCCATATTGGGTGAACCACATAAATTGTGGTGTCTCTATTGTGTATGGTATTTTGTGAATTGATTTGATTACTTATGTTGATATTTATCTATACATTGCTTAATATTTATTGGGAAAGAAAAGTAAAAAGTTATCTTATAATGTTCATCCCCCTCTTAGTATAAGCTTGTATTCTTCAATTGGTATCATAAAGGGTACCTTCATAAGAGTTTAACAGCTTGAAGGAAAAGCTAACAAGAACACAATGGATCCTAAGGAGGTGTCCTCAAATAATTCAGCACTAGTATTTTATGGAAGTGACTATATGTATTGGAGTATGATGATGAAGATCTACTAATGGCACTTGGCAATGAAATTTGGTAAGTAGTAGAATTTGGATATGATCCCTTAGTCAATCCTCCTACAAATAAGGAATGTAAGCTTCTACAACATTATAATTCAAAAGAAATGAATGCACTTGTGAGAGATTTGCATAGAATAAAATCTATGAAGGTTATGCATTGTAAAAATGCAAAAGAAATGTGGGATAAATTGCAAGGTATATATGAAGGAGATAAAAGTGTCAAGAAAGCAAAGATACAAAATCTCAAAGGACAATTTGAAACGTTAAGAATGAATGATGATGAAAATATCAATGCTTATCTAATTTGAATTGATGGGGTTGTTACTGATATGCAAGGACTTGGAATGAAGATTTATGAATCAAATATTTGTGATAAATTCTTAAGAAGTATTTCAAAAATATTTGGTGAACAGGTTTATGCTATAGAAGTGTCAATGGATGGTGATTATTTGACAAGAGATAAGTTTCTTGGTATGCTTACAACTTTTGAGATAAGAACAAAAGATCCTATTCCCCAGAAGGAAGTAGCCTTCAAAGCAATCAAGAAAACAAAGGGTAAGAAGTTAAAATCAAGCAGTGAGTCATCCAGTGATGATGAATATAATTATGGTAGAAGAGATAAAGATTCTAGAAAATCCAGAGATCTAAAATATGTTAAGTGTTTTAATTGTGGAAATTTTGGACATTTTGCAACAAATTGTCAAGAACCAAAGAAAAACAATGGTGAAGAAAAATAGGATCACAGGTACAAGGAATCAAAAAGATATAGGCACTAGAAGAAAAGCAAGGATGGACAAAGTAGACAAGGAAAGAATTCTTTCAAAATACAAATGAGGAGCTACTATGTGGATAAGGCAAGTAAGTACTCAAGTGATAGTGATGCTAGTTTTTTAGACAATAATAGATATGGAGTCCTATTTATGATTGAAGAAAAAGAAGAAGTCAAGAAAAAGGCTCTAGTAATTCTCAAGTATTTTAGATGTGGTAACTTTGGACATCTTGAAGATGATTTTACAAGGTATGGTTATAGTTTGATTTATGATGAGTATGAGGATGCATTTGAAATACCGGATGAAAATCTTCTAATGGCTTTAGAAGAAGAAGTAAGTGATCCTATAGAAGATAAGCCAAAATAAAATAAATATGAGGACAAAGGTAATCAAATAGAGGAATATTCATAAAAGGATGGTTATGATCTCAAGGGAGAACTTATATATGCCCTTGACATGGTAAAGAAGGTAAGGAAACAACACTCTAAACTTGAAATTCAGTTTCAATAATATGATGAAGAGAGAAGATTGCTCATAGAGGATTTAGAAAAATCAAAGGCTAATACAAAGAGGTTCAAAGATAAGTTAGAAGCAAAGATCTTGGAATGTGAGAAGTTAGCACAAGAAGTGGAACTACTAAAAGAAGATTTAGAGGACTCCAAGATCAAGATGAAAGGGTTTAAAAATAGCTCAAAGAACTTGGATAAGTTCATCAAGACACAAAATACTACATCAAGCAAGACAGGTCTCGGATTTGAACATAATCAAAAGAAATGGGAAGGAGAGTCAACTTCAAGTTTTGGATAAGAAGAAACTTTGGATGAAGATACTTTAGAAAAAGACAATGTAAAATAAAGTGAGACATTTGAGGATGATTTGGATAATAGAGAATTCAACAAAAATAGGAACAATGCACAAAGAAGATACATATGGAAAAACAATTATAATATGTCTAGGAGACCAATGAGGTAAAGACAAGAAAAATTAAATGGAAGATGTTTTTCATGTCACAGGTTTGGGCACATGGCTTCACAATGAAGAACACATGAAATATAGGAATATGGGAACAAACAGTTCTTCCATGGATATTGCTACTCATGTAATTAGTTTGGTCATAAGGCAATGAACTGCAGGGTTCATGATAGAAGAAGGTATGGCTTAGCTAGAAGAAATACTATGACATTTACACCTCCAAGAAATAATAACATTAAGTGTTACAAATGTAAAAATTATGGTCACACAAAAAATTGGTGTAGAGCAGACATTCCATAAATAGGTATGAACAGATTCAAGAATAGGAATATGAATATGAATAGGAACAGGAACAGTAATATGGATATGAAAAAAATAGGAATAGGAATGTAGACATGGACAAGAACATGGAAGCTAAAATAAATAGTCAGAGGAATTAGAAGAATCAGATAATAAGGAAAGAGGATAAAGGTAAATAACAATACCTTCTGGGAAGGATATGTACTCTGACTTGAAAGGCAACAAGCTGAACGTTTTTCGCAGGACTGCCCAAACTACCAAACTTGTTTCGACCATATCTCACTCATCCGAACTCGGATTGAGCTGAAATTTTGAGGGTAGATGCCTGAAAAACCCTAGAATGTCTCCACAAATTTTCATATCATTTGGAGCAACACATATCCTAGAGCATCCCTATGTGTGAACGATATATTTTGCAAGTGGCTATGCGAGGGTTTCATCTAGGTTGAGTGCAAGCAGCTCCAGAGGTTGGTTTTTAGGGCCTTCGGGCCCTAGCGACCAATATTTTTATGGTTTATGCTCAATATTTTAGCAAGAAATGTTGCAAGGGATACAATATGGGTTAGAAATTTGTCTTTCAACAGATCATACTATGAACTTGAGTGACAACGGCTTCCAATTTGCTGCTCAAAAGAAAAGTGAAAACCATACCTTTCCACGACGTCTAGGGCAAGGATTAAAGAGATCACGAAAAAAGTTTCAAGCAGTTGATCAAAAAATGGCTCATATCTCAAGTGAATCTGGTGCTAAGGTGCACCCACAAAATAATTCTACTGTGAAAACCCCTGTCAAGGGTAAGAATTTTGAAGACTCAGTCCCAAAAATGAATTTTAGGGATGCCCTTCATGGTGGACAGCCTCATCCCAATGCTAATATCAATATTAGGGCTTCCCATAAACCTCTAAGAATGCCTAAGATTGATCCCAGGAAAATAGAGTCGGGATGTCTTAAAGAAGCTGATGGAACTCCTATTGTTAAGCTTGATATGGGTAACATTCAGACTGGCATTGAAGATTTGGAAAAAAGAGGACTAATTTGTCGGTTCATGGGTTTTCATCCGAGTCTATCTGCTTTCAAAGTCTGGGCAGCAAAAAGCTAGAAAACTAAAGGTGAGTTACAAATCTCTATTTATCCAAATGGTTATTTTCTTGTTTTATTTGCTAATAATGAAGATAGAGAGAAAAATTTTCAAGGGGGTCCTTGGTTTTTTGGAAGGGCAGGGCTTTTCATGAAGCCCTGGCATACTAAATTTAAAGTCGAAGAAGAGATGCCTTCTATAGCTCCCGTGTGGGTTAGACTCTTTGGCCTCCCTATTGAATTTTGGAATCCTACTATTTTTTCTTCAATTGGAAACTCTTTAGGAACTTTTATGATGATTGCTGATTGTACTCAAAATTTTGAACATATTATTTATGCTCGAATTTGTGTTTTAATGGATTTTGACAAACCCCTTCCTAAAAATATCACATTACAATTTGGGGAAGACACTTGGGAGCAAGTAGTGGACTATGAGAACATTCCTTTTCATTGTAGAATTTGCCATGAATATGGTCATTTGGCGAGTGCTTGCCCAAATAAAATTCTCGATCAAAAGAAAGAAGATATAAACTCAGCAGGTTTCCAAATACCTAAGAAGAAGAACACTCAGAAAAAACCAGTTATGAAGGATCAATCAAAGTCATTTGCTAATATGTTTGAAATACTTTCCACAAATGATGTCCCAAGTGAGGAAGAGGAAATAATGGAAACTGAAATCTTAGAAACACAATTTAAATATGAAGGGAAGAACTCGGAGACAAACCAACAAATCAAAGGTTTTCAACAAAAAAAAAAGGAGAAAATTTACACAAGAAAAACAATATTTCAAATGTCAAAACTTCAAATAATGCAGGTCCCAATATAGACTCCCTTGAACCATCTAGTAAAATTTTGGCTATGTATGAGCATTCTTCAAGGTTAGAAGCCATCTCAGATTCAATTGGAATAAGTCAAGAAATAGGGAAAAAAAATTGAAGATGGATTCCAATCAAAAAATAGGTCGCAAGACCAATCAATATCATATGGTAAAAGAAGGTGAAAAGCTTGTAGAGGAAGGTAAGATTAATGCCCTTCCCAACTTTTTTAGCCCTGGTATTAATGAAGATCATCACTTGGAATATTAGAGGACTCAAAGGGAGTCTTTCAAAACAAAATGAAATTAGAAGAATGATTCGGATAAATCATCCACATCTTGTTTTCCTTCAAGAAACAAAGATGTCAATGGAGGATATGGACTTAATTGCCGATAAAATTTGGCCGATTGGAAAAGTGGTTTCCCTCAGTTCCCAAGGGACTTCGGGTGGCATTGCTTGTCTTTGGGACCCAAAAGAGGTAGTTATTCACCATATGGTTGGCAGTTGGGGTTTGTTGGCTATAGCTATTCAAAGTAGACATTCCAACCAGATTATGCTCTACATTATTGTTTATGCCCCGACTTCTTTGGAGGAAAAAAGAAGACAGTGGAAGGATATTACTCATATTATCTCTCATTTTCCTGAAGCTTGGATCTTGATCGGAGGAGATTTCAATACCATCCTCTCTCTAGATGAGAAAATGGGGGAAATAGAAATTTGGACAAAAGCACTGACCTCATGAGCGAATATATTGCAAACCTCCATCTTGTGGATATAATGGCCTTATGACTTGGTCTAACAGAAGGCAAGGCTTAGCTTGTATAATGGAGAGATTGGATAGGTTTTTGCTCTCTAAAAATTTCTTAATCCATGGTCACATTCCTAAAGTGAAGACTCTTAATAATGTTGGTTCGGATCATTGGCCAATCATGGTGGAAATGTGGAAAACCAATGTGAGTTTCTCTCCTTTTTGTTTTCAATTAATGTGGCTTAGAGACATTTCCTTCGGACCTCATGTGCAACAATGGTGGAAGGAAGGTAAACCTAGGCATGGGACTAAGATGTTCTATTTTGCCAAAAGACTGCAATACATTAAATCCAAAATCAAGACTTGGAACTGGAAAGAGTTTGGGGATGTTCATAAAAAAAAACATGAAGTTATTGCTCATCTTGAAAATTTGAATAAGAAAATCCATTTAGATGGCCTCACGAGAGAGAAGTGCGGATGAAATTAAACTCACAACTCAGTTAGAGGAATGGGAAAAAAGAGAAGAAATCTTATGGAAGCAAAAATCTAGAATTCAATGGCTCAAAGAAGGAGATCGAAACACAAATTTCTTTCACAAATCTCTTCTAGCTCGAAGATCTCACAACTTTATTTCTTCCTTAAATTCAGATACTGGAGATGTTGTTTATACTTGGGATGGCATGAACTCTATTGTTGTTGATTACTTTTCCAATATTTTTGTTGCTACTCCTCTTGACTCGAGCTTCTCAACAAAATGTTCTTCAAGCAATCCCTTCTCTTATCACTTCTGAGGAGAACTCTATTTTGACTGCTCCTATTACTATCAATGAGCTTCAACAAGTAGTTTTTAAAATGCAAAAAGGGAAAACCCCGGGTCCTGATGGTTTTCCTATTGAGTTCTACCAAGAGTTCTGGGATATCCTTCATGTTGATTTATTAGAGGTGGTGGAAGAAGCCAGGAAAGCCAAAGAAATTTTGAAGGTTATCAATAAAACTTATATTACTCTTGTTCCAAAAGCTCAAGAGGTTGATCATATCTCAGCTTTTAGACCTATTGCTTTATGTAATGTTCTTCTCAAAATCATTACTAAAATCATGGCAGAAAGGTTGAAGCCTCTTTTGCATAAGATTATTTCCCCAGAGCAAGGGGGATATGTGGAAGGACGTCAAATAGTAGATGAGATAGTTCTTGCTCAGGAAGCCATCCATTCCATGGATATGCAAAATTCTCCTTCTATGTTCATTCGGTTAGACTTATCCAAAGCTTATGACAGAGTGGATTGGCACTTCCTTATCAAAGTTTTGAGGCAATTTGGTTTCTCTAAGGATTGGATGGATTGGATTATGGGATGTATCTCTTCAGTTTCCTACTTAGTTCTTATCAATGGTAGGCCTTCTCGGTCATTCCCGACTTCCAGAGGTATTAGGCAAGGTGACCCGCTATCCCCTTATTTATTCATCATTCTTGTTGAATGCTTGGGTAGGACTATAACCAAAAAGAGGGAAAACAAAACCCTTGAGGGAGTTACCATTGCTCATGGAGCTAGACCTATCTCTCATCTTCAATTTGTGGATGACTCTACTCTTTTAGGTAAAGCTACGATTAAGGAAGCTTCTAATATTAAGCAAATCATTAGCTGTTTTTCTAAGGCTATTGGCCAATTGATCAATGAAGACAAATCTAAAGTTATTTTCTTTCACTACTCTGCTAGACAGGAATCCATGGTCTTGGATAAATTAAGATATAAGAAGACCTCTCTTCCAATCACTTATTTAGGTATTCCCATAAATATTCAAAGGCAGAAAAATAAATATTGGAATTGGTTGTTGGACAAAGTCAAGAAGAAAATTGGAAAGTGGACCAACAAGTGGCTTTCTTCAGGGGTAGAATCACCTTGGTAAAATCAGTCCTTCAAGCTATTCCTATTTATGTTTCTTCCATTTTGAATATCCCAAAGGCTGTTCTTCGAGAATTGGATCAAATCAGTCATCGTTTCCTTTGGAGTGGTACTAAGGAGAAAAGAAAATGGGCCTTGGTGAAATGGGATACTTTATGTCTTCCTAAGAGTGAAGGGGGGTTAGGATTTCGGTCTTCAATTAATAACAACAAAGCTTTAGTCTGCTAAATTATATTGGAGGATGTTGCATAACCCCAATGCTCTTTGGGCCAATAATCTCCGTGCTAAATATGTTGAGAACAAAAGTCCTGAAGACCTTGTTCGCTATCAACTTCCTACCAAAGGTTCTCCCATTTTAGCAGTTCTTAAGACTGGTGAGGATTTGATAAAGAAAAAATTATTTTGGATCATTCATAATGGTCAACATGCAAATTTTTGGATAGATTCTTGGGATGGTCACAAGCCTTTGATAACTCAGTTTCCCGATTGGAGGCCTTTGATGGAGGAGCTTCACCGAGCTAATTGGATAAAGGTGGCTAATTCACTGTCGGTACCATACTTGGTAATTCAAAGGTTGGTAGATATTGGATCCCTATTGAGGACTGGCCTATTCAAATCCCAGAAAGGCAAAGACAAGATATCCAAGGCATCCTTCATATGAGATCCCTCTCTTGGTCCCATGAAAAATATTGTTTTGGATGGAACAACACTACTAAGGGTGAGTATTCCGTTGCTCAAGGTTATTTGACCTTATGCCATAATAATCCCAACCATTCTTCAGACATATTTTCTCAATTGTGGGCTCAAAATCTTTGGCCTAAGGTGAGGTTCTTTAATTGGCTTTTATTGCATCGTAGGGTGCTTATTGGTGAGCAACTTATGAAGCGTGGTTTTCATGGCCCTTTTAGATGTGAAATGTGTGAAGAGAATGTAGAAAATATCAACCATATTTTTATTGAGTGTACTTTAGCCTCTGAGCTATGGAGGAGAATGGCCACTTTACTTGGCTTACGAGTGGTCCAATTTTTTTACTTTTGAACAACTTTGGAGGGATTGGCCTAATCAAGAGGGTGTTGATCATTTTATTAGGCGAGTTAGTTTGGATGGGTTCTACCATTCTTCTTTGGAATATTTGGAATGAAAGGAACAACCAAATTTTTAATCAAGATAGGAAGGATATTCACTATATTTGGCAAAATACCATAGCCAACTTAGTTGAATCAGTCCATCAACTCCTTAATCACCCCCAAAAATCCCACCAAATATGGGATCAAGTGATGCAAATATTGAATATTAAACCTTCTAAGGGCAACCAACTTAAATGGAATGTGAGTATTAGTAAGATGGATAGGACTAGAAATTGGCAACCTCCTCCTAAGGATTTTGGAAAATTCAATACTGATGGAGCCTCTAGAGGGAACCCTGGAAAAGCCAGTGTGGGAGGAATTGGTAGACTTTCGGATGGCTCCCTGGTTTTTACTTTTGTTGAGAATTTGGGTATTCTTTCCAATAACCTTGCTGAGGGGTATGGTATCCTCGGAGGCCTTCAGGAGGCTACTAAGGTTGGATGGGAAAAGGTGTTAGTTGAGTCTGACTCTCAACTTATGATTAATCTCTTGAAGACTCCTTCTAAGAATCATAAGGTGGATTGGAGAATAAAAAGAATTATTGAGAAGATTCAGTTAATCCAGATGGGATTTTTGAAAGTTGATTACAATCATGTGGTCAGAGATCAAAACAAGAGTGTTGATGCTTTAGCTAATTGGGCTTTGGACAAAGGTGATCTTACTTGTTATGGCCACCCTCCTATATGGTGGGCTTCTCAAATTAGGGAAGCTCTTCTTTCTATCATTTCTTTGGATGGCTCCAGTTCTAAAGGTACCTAGTTTCTTCTTGTTTTTTTTTTTTGTTTTCTTCTCTTTGGTTCATTCAGTTTTTTTTAGTTCCCTAGCTCATTCTATTCTTTATTTTGTTTCCTCTATTGATTCTTGCCTTAATAGTCTTCTGGTCTAGATAGGTCATTGTTTTGTTCATTGTTTTTTTTTCTTTTTTCTTCTTTGTTTTTTTTTGTTTAGTTTTTTAAGGTGGGTGGGTTCTTTTGTTTTGTTTTGTTTTTGTGTTCTTTGTGTTGTTTTTCATTGTTCTTGTGTTTTTGTTGTTTTTTTTTTTTTGTTTTTTTTTTTATGTTTTTTGTTATTGTTCTTGTGTTTTTTTCGTTCTTGTTCTTGGGTTTCTCTTTGTTTGTGTTATTTCATGTTTTTATGTGTGAGTGTTTTCTATGTTTTTTGTTTTTGTTTATTGTCTGTTGTTGGTTTTTTTATTTTTATTTTTATTTTATTTATTTTATTTTTTAGGTTTTGGTTGTGTTTATTTTTCATGTTTTTTTTGGGTTATGTCTTTGTAGTGTTCTATTGTTTTTGTCTTGTTTGTGTTTTGTTATGTGGTTCTTGTGTTTTTCTATGTGGTTTGTGTTGTGGTTTCTTTTTTCTTATTGTGCGTGTTTGGTTGTGCTTTTGTTTTTGACACACTCAAGGAGCATGTTTTTTATTTTATTTTATTATTTTTGTTGTTATTTACTTATTTTTAAATTGGTTTTGTGTGTTTGTTTGCTCCTTGAGTATGTCAAAGGTGGTAGGCCAGGTCCGAGTCCTGGGCATTTTTGGCAGAATGGATACCCCTGCCTCCTTGGGTCTTACCCGAAAGTGGCATCCCTTTTGGGATGTTTTCCACAAATAAATAAAAAAAACAATACCTTCTGGGAGTAGAAATACTCCCACCCCATAATTAACCACCTCAAGAGGAGGTGGGGGAGAGGCTAAGATAAGAGGCTCATTCTTAGCCCCATTACCCAAAGGTGAACCTTTGCCATTAATGTCAAAGGGGGAAATATTTGAGTAAGGGGGAGAGACTTGGTATTTGAAGAGAGCATTGAGTCAGGAAGAGCAATGTCCCAAGGGAGCAACACAAAAGAAGAAGTCAAGTTTTTAGTAAAAAGTTTTTGGATTGTCATCAATGACAAAGGGGGATATTGTTGGACATTTTGATTTCTTAAAGTTAAAGTTGTCATTGATGTCAATAAATTAAGTCATCATTAAATTTCAAGGAATTCATCAAGAAACAAGTTATCAAAGTTGTCATTGATATTCTAGAAGAAGCTTCTAATAATGTCAAGATCAAGAGGAACAATGCAAAAGTTAAAGGCAAAGGGCTCCATAATATTTTTTAAATATTATGTGGAAGCATAATTTAAATTTTTTTCCTTTAAAACCAATGATGGCAAAGATAAAAGGTTTTTCTTTAAAACTAATGGTGGCAAAAATAAAAGGTTTTTCTTTAAAACCAATGGTGGAAAAAGTTAAAAGGTTTTTCTTTAAAACCAATGGTGGGAAAAATTAAAAGGTTTTTATTTAAAACCAATGGTGGCAAAAATAAAAGGTTTTTATTTAAAATCATAGGGTTTAAAGAATTAATTTATGAAATTTAAATTCAATAGAATTTAAATTTTTTATAAATTAATATAATTTCAAAGAAAAATCGAGCACCAACATTGAGAGTAAATCGAGCGCCGACGTCATACATGGAGGAAGAAATTTAGTATAAAATATAATACCTTGGAGATATTTCAAATTATCCTTTTTCTTAATGATAAAAATGTGCAATTGTGTTTAAGTCTGTAAGGAAGAAATAGCAACAAAACTCTTATTTATGCACCAGAGAATGTAGCCAAGGTATGGCTAGAGACAACAAACATAGCCAAGGAGTGGCACAAGGCAGGGAACGTAGCCAAGGTGTGGCTAGAGATAGAAAATGTAGCCAAGGAGTGGTGCAAGGCAGTGAATGTAGCCAAGGTGTGGCTAGAGATAGCAGACGTAGCCAAGGAGTGGCGTAAGGCAGTGAGCATAGCCAAGGTGTGGATTAAGGTAGCAAATGTAGCCAAGGTGTGGCTTGAGGCAGTGAACGTAGCAAGGTGTGGCTAGAAGTAGGTGATGGCGTAAGGTGTGGAGGCTCCAAGGGAGAATGCAACTCCATGGTTGTGATAGCCAAGAGGAAGGCACTTGGAAGAAGAAGTGCTTCATGCATTAATAAAACTAGCAATTCTTTTGTGATCTTTAATTTTAATTTAGGCTAAGGTTGAATAAAGGAGAAATAAGGTTGTAGTTAATTTGATGAATGCCTAAATTAAAAGGGAGTAGTTATTATAAAGTATTGAGGTGAAAATATCTACCTGTGGGTAAAATACTTTTACCTTAGAAAAGGGAAATATAAATTTCATTATCTTATTAAAAAATTATATTTAATGCAATAATAAGTTTAGGGAGTTATAAGTAGAAATAGTTTTGGGTTTTGAAAAACAAAGTAGTAAAGTAACTTATGCCTGAGAGGTGAATATTCAAAATAGTTTGGTGTTGGATATTATTTTGAGATTGAAGCAATAAGGTATACTCATGAATTAATATATACATTGTATTATCATCTAATCCTTTTGATATTGGCAAAGGAATATTGTGTTATTGTGGCAGATTCATGAAGGTCATCTTTATCAAGAAAAAGGTATGGGTATATTTTTAAAAGTTTATGTTGATTGGTTGTTTTCTTGAAAATAAGTTTGGAGTGAAAATGAATTTATTAGGGTTTATTTTTTAGTGTGTTTGAGTGATTGCTACAAGGTTTTTTGGAATAAAGAAGTGTGGTTAAAACCTTGTTTTATAAGCATTGTTGTTGAAGCCATTGGTTGTGTGAAGAACTTGAACTAGGATTTGCGTATCATTGCTATGTGAAGGTTGTTTTATGAGCATTATTTTTGAAGTGAGCTTTTGATAAAAGAACTTGAACCAGGGTTTGAAAATAACTTGAACTAGGGTTTGAAAAGAACATGAGTATCATTGCTATGTGAATATTGTTTTATGAGCATTGTTGTTGAAGTGATTTGTTGAGCAAAGAACTTGAACTAGGGTTTGAAAGAATATGAGTATCATTGTTATGTGAGGATTGTTGTTGAGCATTGTTGGAAATATTTTGAGTTGATGTTTACATGCTTGGACTAGGGTTTGTGAGCAAGGGTTTCTTATTTGAGTGATTGGTTGAGTAGAGTTGGTTGAGCCTAGTCAAGTGGGTGTGTGAAGTGATTATTCAAGTTCCATAAAAAAACTATTCTATATTCTGATTTGAGTTGAGAAAATGATTTGGCATTGAGTATAGAACATATTGGGTCTCTAACAATTCACTTTATGTTTCTATGATATTTGACAAGTTCTAGTGTGGACTTGTTGAGAATATTTGAGGTAAGTCTTGGAGGGGACTTGTGGACATATTTGAGTAAGCTTTTGTGGAAGCTTACAATACATATTAAGAGCAAATTTGGATAAGTTCTTGAGAGGGCTTTGAGCATATTGAGCAAGTTATGAGTGGACTTGTTGAGTAGATTGAGCAAGTTCTGAGTGGACTTGTTGAGCAGATTGAGCAAGTTCTGAGTGGACTTGTTGAGCATTTTTGAGCAAGTTCTGAGTGGGCTTGTTTAGAAGATTGAGAAAGTTTTGAGTGGACTCGTTGAGAAAATTTGAGAAAGTTCTAAGTGGACTTGTGGAGCAGATTTTGGTGCATATTTTAGGATAGGTTTGTACCAAACCAGAGATAGATATTGAGTCGATTTGTGCTAGATCGAAGGACTGTGTTAGTGCAAATTTGAGATAAATATTTGGAGGTGATAGAGCAGAGAGGATTGTGGTCTCCATTGGATAGAGATCCATCAGCTATGGTAGTCAGGATAGGTCTTCTGAGTGGGGACAAGATTCTTTAGTGGAGAGAGATCCACAATCTAGTCCAGTGGAGGCAGTAGTCTTCTAGAGGATCACCAGCTAGAGTAGAGGAGAAGGAGTTCTCCTATTTATAGAGATACACAAACTTGATTTAGGGGATAATCATATCCTTTGGACTAAGGTCCATAAAAATTGTAATAGGTAAAGGATCCCCAAGAGATTGATTGAGAAAACTTTAATAAAATATTTTCTCCGTGGAGTAGCCCACATTGGGTGAACCACATAAATTATGGTGTCTCTATTGTGTATGGTTTTTTGTGTATTGCTTTTATTAATGTTTTTGATATTGATATATCCATTGCATAATATTGATTGGGAAAGAAAAGTAAAAAGTTATATTATACTGTTAACCCCCTCTTAGTTTTCTTCATTTTTGAGGTATTAGGTTTTGACATATGACTAAAATAGTGTAAATCTAGACCAAGGTGTGTGCATTGTCTATAGCCCTCTATTATACCAAAATAATGAATGATAATGCTCGGAAAAAAATTTCAAGCCACTACTTTAGAAGTATTCCACACATGCCCTTGAGCACACTACCCACATATTTGACAATACGAAAGAATAATGTTCTCGAGCATTGTGCTCAATGCATTATGGATAGATAAATGGTCAAAAAGCTTCATATATCTAAAGGTATATCCTAATACTAGGGGGGTCTCCCAATATACCCAAATATACATGGGAGTTCAAGTCCATATACGAGTGTTTTTTGAGGCCTAGGTATGGAATTTTTATCACCCCTCACTTCACTAAGCACTTTATAGGAAATAAGTCTTAGCCAATAATGTAAGATCCTCCATGATATTTGAAAACACCCAACACAAGGTTTCTAACCTGATAAACTAAAATAGAAAAAAAATGGCTCATTTTTCTTTATAAATTAATAAGCAAGAAAATAGAAATAAGAATAATTTATACCTAACAGGTTAAAATGGTAGGACATGATCTATTTGTATTGTAGTAGAACATAATATTGGAAAGCATTCTAATACCACTTGTTAAGAGTCTCGCAGTGAAATAAAAATACATCCATACAATATTGTAATGATAACATAAAATGAGTTTGAAATTAATAATATTTCAAGATGAAATATAAAAATAGTAGATTATATTATAGAAAACAAGAACACATTATAGAATCACAGGCCTCTTTGAGGGGTAACCTCCTTAGAATTAGAGCTTTGATACTTTAAAATATGATGTATATTCATCTAAGCCCCATTATATTTCTAAACACTCTTCATAATCCTAACTATAATGCTCAAGGGTTGGCTTCATATGCATGTGGCCACCCAAGCTAGAATATTCTACCAAAAAAATAATTACATTCTTTATAATGTTTACATTAAATGGTCCCACTTATCTAGGTGCTTAAAGTGCTACATTCACATTACAAACATTGCATCATATCATTAGCATGGGGTTCTCATGTTAGAAGGGGTTCATTACATAGTAATGTTAGTATGAGGTCCTAACATATAATGAATCTCAATAATTTTCCTGTGTATCCTTGAAGATGTATTTTTTGGACTTTAGGTATACCTTGTTTTCCCTCAACCACTTGAATATGAGCCTTAGATATAAAACATGATCTTTATAATTTAAATTCCAACCAAGAAGATCATAAACATGGTCTTTCTTGGTGTCATTCATCATGTTGTGAAAGATGTATTTCATGGCTCGTTGGTAGCTAGTGCCTATGTTTTTAATCTGAAAGGTTTGACTTGATAGTATATGGTTCCCCATAAGATGGTGAAAGCTATTTTGTCTTGGTCCTTAGGAAGAAATTTAATTTTATTATAGCTTAATAATTCATAGATTAAAATAACATTCCACATCCTACAAAAAAATCAATAATTATGTAGATATTGGGCAAAGGAAAGCCACACTTGCTACATGCCTTATTGATGTTCCAAAAGTCTATGCAAGCTCCAATGTGACCATTTTTTTGCAACAAGAACAACATTATATATGTAGTTAGAATATTCTATGGATTTGATTACTTTGACATCAAGGAGCTTCTAGAGCATCTCCTTTACTAGATTTTTTTTTTAGATGCATCTTTTTTTAGAAATAGAGCGTGAACATTAGGTTTAGATTGATAAATGTGTGCTTAAATAATACAACTTAGGCTATGAATAGCCTTAGGATATTCTAGGAAAATAATATCCTTGATTAAAGCTAATGACTATATGGAATAGTGCTAACCTACTAACATAGTCAAATTGACTACTATGACTAACCATAAGATATTCCATAGTGAATATCTTCTAGGTTTACAAAGTAAATGTAATAATCTAAATCTACCATGAGGTAAATAGAATCTACCTAGGAGAATCTACTAATTACCAAATGAGGTAATAATTATAGTTATTGTAGCATAGTAACTCTAACATCCCTCATTATTACATTATTTGGGTAATGTATATAACTGCCCCAATACAGTGATGGAGAAAAATGAAAGATGTTGATATGTTAGATTTTGCTCTGGATGGATGAGTACCTCTAGGACTATCTCTTGATCTGCTTATGAATCTACCACTTGTTCTATCACTGGATCTACCATAGGATTTACCTTTCATATAGAAGCCATACAATATTTCTTTCATCTTGGTTGAGCTGCTATGGCTCATGGCTCTAGCTGCTCTAAGCAAAAAAGTGGGTCATTCCTCACTTTGTTTTCACATCAATAATGAATGTCCTTATTGTAATCTTGTCATCCTATCGGATTGCATGGGTAACCAGCCGCTGCAACCACTAGATGTACTAGAGTATATCACTACATATGAGGTTCACTCTTGTTTACAATATGATTTTGTAAAAGTTTTGATAAGGTAGCTAAGGTGTCGATCGTTACCAAAAATGCACCCTTATAAGTTTTCCCCTTTTTGCAAAACATGTTGTAATGGAATTTCTACAAGAATTTCAACTAAGGTGTCGGTTTCTACTGAAAGTGCACCCTTATAAGTCTTCCTCATTTTTTAGAAAAAATATTCTATGAGGTAGGAAATAATTTTTTATCCCCCCTTAAGTGCAAAATATATGCAATTTATGAAGCTTTTTAATGTTTTTACAAAGATTGCCTCCTAGGCAAATTTCAAAAAATTTACCAGAAAATCCCCCCTTTATTACAAGTACTTCAAAAAAAAAGAGTTTGCTATTTATGAAGTATAAAAAAAGGTACAACCACCCCTTTATTGCAAGTACTTCAAACAAAAATATTTGATATTTATGAAGTCTAAAAAGAGGGTTGCATTGGTGCTGCCTAGGTTGACAATTTGTTTCCCTTACAAAGTTGTATGAATCATGATCACTTTATGTGCTATTTCTGAATCAGAATCAGAATTAGACCATGGCCTCTTTGTTTTCTATTTTATCTCTGTGATGTGCCTTTACCCTTTTTGTCTTGCTTATTTTAAACCAACACCAATTGGTGTCATTGTTATCCTTTTTACAATTTGTGCAAAACTTCTTTTCTGATTGAGATTGCTTGCCCTTATCATTGGAAGATGACCTCCTCTTATTTTTTTGACCTTGTTTATATGCAAAAAAGTGCAGTGTTGTACACTTCATCTTTTTGTAGCTGATTTGCTTCTTAAGTTGAAGAAAATTTACTAACTCCACAAAATTCACCTATATTTGAGACACTTGAAGAGATGTTATTAACATTTTGTAGGAGTCTAGAATATCCCTTAGAATGACCAAAGTCAAGACCTTATCTTAAACTTTTTCTCCTAAAGCATTCAGTTTTAATTTTATTTAGACCACTCTGCAAAGGAATTACTCTATTGTTTCACCTGAATTCATATGGAGAGTATGAATTTGTGATTGAAGGTTAAGAATTGTGGCTTCATTTTTCCCTTCAAAAATGGTAGATAAAGCATCCCACGCTTCTTTTCCATTGTTAGCATCACAAATGTGAGGTTGAATTTCATCAAAAATCACTAGAAAAATCAACATAGGATGTATTTTATCTCTTTTAGCCCATGCCATATGATCTGCTTCTGGTGTAGTGGGTATTTTTACAGTGCCTGTCACTATATCCCACAATTCCTCTACAGTAAGAATGACCTTCATTTTGGTATTCCAAGATGAATAATTAGAACCTTTAAGCAACTAGGTATCATTGAGATACTTGTTGATTATAGCCATTGTGTAGGTTCTTTATTTGCACCAAAATGGTTTCTCTTTCACTCTAATTGATATTTAATGGCACCTTCCTGAAAAATATCTTGAATAAATATGATCATTTTGATGAAATTTAAGCCAAAAAAATAAAAAATGAAATAATTCACTCTAATTGATATTTAATGGCACCTGCTTGAAAACCCTCCTAAAGAAGGATAATCAATTTGAGGAAATTGAGCCAAACAAGAAGAGTGAATTTAGGTTTGTATGGAGAGAATATCAATATTAAAAATGGTTTATACTTGTGCAATGAATTACACAAATGAGTGTGAAATTTGGGGTTTTGAGTGCTCTTGATTTTGATGACTTATAATTATAGAAAACAAGAAATTAAATGCAATAATCAATCAAAGAGTGCCCACAAATTTTTACCACTTAGGTGTTGGATGCAAATGAAAATGCACCTAATTTATCAAATACCAATTTGAAATAAAGGTGTCGAGTAATATCGAAAATGCATCTTATTACTAATTCTTGCAACAAAATTTTGATTTGTGTTGTGCAAAAATTTTATATTCAATTTCTCCTCTTTTTTTACAATTTGGCAAAGAATTTGGACTAAAACAATTGCCCTTATTTTTGAGTTGCAAAATAAACAAGTTTTATTATTCAAGTGCCTCCCTTTGTGTTACAATTTTACAAAGAAATACAATTTCTTGTTGTCCCCCTTTTGTTTTACAAAATTAACAAGGAGCACACCTTTCAAGCCAATTCAACACATGGCAAGATTTTGAAAGGCAATTCAGAACCAATTGACACACGACTTGGTTTTAGTGGACCCAAGGTCTATTTTGCAAGAAAAAAACTCTTACTCTCAAAAGTTGAGAAAGTTTTAAATCTCCTAATTTGCAAAAAAAAGGTGTTATTTATTTGTCTTACATTCCCCTCTTGGAGAAAAACAAAAACACTCTTTCAAAATGTGCTATTATATGTATTATATCTCAAAAAAAATTGAGAAAACAAAAGCACAATTTTGTATTTTGCAAATTTTATGTCTCCTTGTGTTACAATTTTGCAAGAGAAGAATCACATTTCATGATTTTGTCCCCCCTTGATTTTTCAAAATAAATGGTGCTCTTCTTTGTCTTACATCCCCTTTTTGGAGAAAACAAAAGCTCTCATGTGTTTGAAATTTGCAAAAAATAGGTCCTTTATTTTTCAATTTTAGTGCATAATTCTAATTAATTTGAGCATTATTTAATCAATAATAAAACAATTTTAGAAAAAACACTTTAATGTTTTAAAAAATGATTTTAAACAAAAAAATATTAAATTATGAAGAAAAAAATACTAAAAAATTAATTAAAAAATACAAAAAATATATATATTACCTTTAATTTATTAAAAGGTGTTTTTCAACCCTGTGTGTGTTCGCCCTATGACTGGCCCTGCTACCATTTGGGCTAGTTTCCGACTTGGAAGCTCTAGCACAAGAGTTGCACTTTCTTCCATTGTGCCCCACGCAAAAGGGAAAAAAATGCACCCTTAACAAGTATAATGGGAGTAACAACTAGGTGGTGGAAAAATAGGGAAGGATGAAGACCTGGCATATTGACATAGAACCAAGGTTTATGAGTAATTTCTACGCTATGGATTTTGCATCAGGAGTAACAACTAGGTGGTGGAAAAATATGAAAGGATGAAGACCTGACATATCGATATAGAACCAATAAATGATTTCATTAAAATCCATCAAAATCTTGGTGTTTTCCTCATACTTCGTTAATATAAATACTTTCCTAGCTTAATTATCTGGGTATTTTCAATAGCCCTAATACCAATGTCCATGGTTTTATCAATCAAAATATGAGACTCATCTTCTAATTGAGGGGGAATAGGAAACAAACCCAAGATATCAAGATCTATAAGATCTAGGGATGATTGAGTGTGATTGATTAGTCGAGGAGGATCGTTCAAGACGTCCTCCATCTCATAGTAATTTTCATTGACAATCAAATCAAGATAGTATAGGGTTAGGAGATTTTCACTAGTACAACATGTAAATAAAGAGAAACTAGGATCTATTAAGAGTGATGACCCATTTTCATCCTCCTTGTTCCAATCAAATCTGCTTAATAAAATGATTTCATCATGGTACTTTTGATGAAGAAATCAAGTTTTATATTTCTTATTAAATGAGGAGGAAGGAGAAAAATCTTGACTACATTTGGGGATATAACATATTCCATAATGTCTTGACTAGGCTTTGGTCTGTAAGGGCCCTTTAATGTCCTATTCATATGGGCCTAGTCCTTTACCCTATTATCCCATATTAGAAATCATTTGTCTTGAAATGGAATAAAATTTCAACAAGAAGCATGAAGCATATTGTCATTCAGCTAAGAAAGGATTACTACCATGGATATTCTCATTGTTAGAAATACCAATGCAACTAAGCAATTTTTAATTTTCATTATTTTACCCGTACAACTAGAATTCAAGCCTAAGGTTACAAGAGATAGAGGAAGGTTAGCTAGGTCTAGAAAAGGATGGTCATTATCTTAATTATTAATGTTAATATTTGTTACATTAGAGGTTTGACCTTTAGATTAATTATTAGGTTGATTACTTAAGGTGATATACCTTAATGGATCAGTGAATGGAAGTAAAGAAGAAGAGGATGGATCAAAATATGAATTGAGAGAAGGATAAATATGAACCTTAGTATTATTGACCTTGATCACCTAGAAATAGGCAAAGAAATCAAGGTCGACTAGAATATGATAAGTCTTGCAATACACTAATAAAGAGTTGAAAGAGTGACCCACACCTCATGGATCCATGGCCTTTCAAGAAGAATGTTGTAGGTTAAGTTACAAGGCATGACATAGAAAATAGTGTTTAGAATTGGGGTCTAACTTTGAGGGGTAAGAATATAGTGACACTAGCCTCATGCTCCCCATTATTAAATGCCTCTATGATAAGATCATATTTCTCCAAATCCTATTGGGTTAGCCTAAAATGATTGATGAATATTAGGCTATAAATGTTAATATTAGAGCCATTATCAACTAGGATTCATTTGATAAACCTATCATCGATGTGGTTTGTGATGTGTAATGGGAGACCTCTGATCATATAAATTTGATGGATATCCTCCTCATATAATGATATAGTTGCATAATTAACCCCAATGGATCCCACCACAAAAGTGAGGTTATTTAGGCTAAGATCTTAAGGAACAACTTGTTCACTCAAAATTTTGATTAAGATGTCCCTATGGGGTAGAGAGACCTTGAGAATTTCAAAAAGGGATATTATAACCAAAATACTCTTAAGTTGATGAAGCAAATTGAAAGTGCCCTTAGCCTTAGCTCCTGATTGGATGATTAATGGAGGTCCTTTGTGGGGAGAAGTTATTTTTGCATGAAGGACCAAAGGAGGTCTTGAAGGTTGACCAAATGAAGGATCTTTGAATTGTTATTTTCTAGTTATAATAAAAATGTGAGAAATATGATAAGAAAAATGGATTGCTCCCACCATCCTTTGGTTTGGAGGTTGAATATTCCTATAATGAACATTATTTTTTGTGTTATGATTTTGATTAATGATTGGATAGATGATTTTATATGATTCCAAGGTCTTGATTAGAAGAGGGTTGAGATTCAAAGCTATTGAGAACAACTTGACCTTTATAAATTTGGTTCCTCAGGCTCATGCATTTATCAATCACATGACCTTTAATGTAGTGGAAGACACATTACTCATTGGGATGAAACCAAAGAGTTTTTTTCCTTTATATATCTAAAGGTTTGGCAAGTGGAAGCTCTACTATTTTGGATTTTAGGAGTTGCTCAATGACTAAATGAGGTTCATCTAGGCATAAGCATTTCCTCCTAAGTTTTGGTTACTATGGCTTTCTTAGGACAATATTTTTAAGGGTTGTTGTAGCACTTGCATTCTTGGTTTGGTGTGAGTCTGTAACTCCATCACCTATGATGTATTTATTCTCATACTTCCCCTTTGATATAGAGGAAGACTTATCTTACTCCTTATGATATTTCAATTTCAATTGTCCTCGCTTGAGGAGGGTAGTCTCTACACTCTTGGCCATGTTGATGGTATCTTCAAAAGAAGATACATTGGTCATCTCCAAATAGAAGTATAATTGCTCATTAAGATTCCCTATAATGAGTCTAAAAGATATCTTTGTGGGGGTACATTTTAGAGTATCCCTACCAAGGCTCACCATCTTACAAAAAAGTTAACAAAGTTATTTTTTTTTTATTGCTTGAGTTGATGTAAGTAACTAATTGTGACCTTCTACTCAATATAGATAGAGAATTGTTTTAAAAACATATCAACAATATTCCAAAATATCTTAAGGGAATACCTCAGTATTTGGTACTATGATTCCAATGCAAGGCCACTAAGGCTCTTGGAAAATATTTTTAGTAGCAATAATTCATCATAAGAAATATCAATACAATCACTTCTAAACAATATAAGATGGTTTATAGGATCTTCTATCCCTTTGTATATATGAAACATAGGGATTTCAAATTTGGGATGGAAAGAATGACTAACTATAAAAGAATCTAAATATTGGTTGCACTAGTCATCATAAGAGTACTTGTGACTAGAGGAATTCCTTTGGATTGTGGCCATTTATTGTTTTAATAGCTCTAGTTAAGATTTTAGATTTTGAAGTTCAAAAGAAGTTAAATTTGATTGCATAAAAGGCATATGCTCAAATAAATGAGAAAATTGATAATTGAAATAGGAAAAATATTGATGTACTTGGGTGTACATTATTCTAATTTTGAGTGAAACCCATACTCTCACTTATGAGAGTAGAATGAAGGTTATAAACATGAGAATTAGAAATTAGGACACTTGATGTTACATCTAGATTAAAAATGTAACTTGTGCCTACTTGTCAAGATATAGGACAACTTGCATTGCCTTGTAAGAGTTCCTCAAGAGAAGGTAAATATGAGTTATTTCTTGAGGAATCTGGGATGTAAAAGCACAAAAACTTGCACCATAAACAGATAAAAATAAAATAAAATAGATAACACGATGTAAAAGAAAAAAGTGGTAATTAATCCTACTATATTAAATTGTATTGATTTCTTTTAAAAGTTTTTACATTGAATCTCCTTGAGGGATTTCACCAATGATATAATGTTACAATAAGGATAATGATATCATTTTTCATCAAACAAATCTTTCCTAAATATAATCTAAAAGGTTCCTGTGTTAACAACAATATTTGGAGAGTGGGTTTTCTTGTGATTGTCGCATGAGAGTTGAATCCAAGTCTTTCATAATACCTGATCCTGTAACCTGTACACAATGAAAAAATGAGGAATTAATAACATTTGAGGGGTCCACTAAAGTAGGACCCATATATAAACAAGTTAAAATATGAAATGAAGTGTATAAAATATAAAATATTTAATCTAAGATGCAATAAATATGTAAGATCTAGACTAGCATGTAATAAAAAATTAAAAACTAGTCACCTGACCGTGACCACATCAGATCGAGATAATTTTGACTAGGATTGTCTCAAGTTGAGATAGTATTGTCTATGTACCGTCTCTAGGTGAGATGATTGCTATTGTAGACATACACTTTTATGAAAATAGGTGTGAGTGATGTTGGGGTGATGCAAGAGGGTTTTATCAATAGATTTTGATGAGCATAGAGGTGAGTTAGTTGATGTGATCGATCACCTAATAAATGGAATGTATCATGTGATTGAGAGCAATGCTAATACCAAACATGTGAGACAATACAACATGGATTTGATAGCAAGGGTGTTTGGTATGTCATTTAATAGCACTTTGTTGCTCTGGATTTAAATTTTTGATGCTTTTCAAAGGGGGAGAGCACCTCCATTTATAGCCCCCTTGGCATGCAGTCAAAGGGACAAGTGGCAATTAAGGGTATCCTGATTACCAATTTGCAACAGACTATAGGTGGTAGGGGAAACTTTTACTACCTGCAGGTCACTTGGAACTAGCAAAACATCATCACACTGATAGGTGGTTTACTGTTTATTTTACTTTTTTATTTTCATGCACATGCAATCATCTCAGGTCGAGATAGTCTTGAATTTGAGATCATCTCAGGTCAATATGGTCATGCTTTGAGACCATCTCAGGTCGAGATGGTCATGCTTCCCATGGGGAAAAAGTACCTTATGCTAGAGAAAGACACTGAATTAGCCCTAAGGTTGCCCAATATGGGTTGTGTGTGTTAGAAAGAGGGCTCTTTGTGAGTCTCTTTGTGATGACATACTTTAGGTGTCTACAGATACCCCTTTTTGGAATTCTTTGTGCATAAGCACAATGCAGAACAAAAATAGATGATCTAAAATGGTTGAGTTGGTGATGGATGATGAATATGAGCTTGAAGAGGAGTGGTGTGAGATGGTCTAAAATAAAATTCAATGTGGTATTCCTCAATCATGGAAAATATGCACGTCATAAAATCATTACTTTCCATAAATTGATGTACTTAATGTTATGTTGGTAACCCTTTAGCCATGGGAAGACAAGCTTTAGTCTACTCTTCAGGTTTTAGGTATACCAAGTGTTTGTTTGATTTAAAATTTTCTTGTTGTTTTCCCTAGCAAAAATATCTTATGATAGTCTTCGATAATTATTCTTGGACGAGTGCAATTTCCAATATTGAGTGTTTGAGTATTGACTTGATTTGAGATAAGAATTTTATGGGTATTGACTACCCCCTCAAGCGATGAGTTTATGGAGGAGAGATAAAATTATGAGAGTGATGAAGCACATGACAAACAAGGAATTGTTAAAATGAAAATTTGTTTGGTAATTTATTTTTATGAGTGGCCTTATGGTAATCTTCCCATCCTACCAGATTGCATGGATAACCAATCACTACAACCATCAAGTGATTGGAGTAAATCACTAGATGTGAGGCTCACTTGAGACTCTAATTAATAGCTAAAAAGAAAATCCTAAGCTATTGTAGGAAAAAACAACTATTCTAGATGTTGACCAGAGGGGTATGGTGCCTTTGGAGCCTTTTGAACTGAAATGACCAAAGGTGTTTGGTTCCTTTGGAGCATTTGAATTGAATTGACCAATGGTGTTGGATGCCTATGGAGAATTTGAATTTGATTTGACCAAAGGGGTGCCTTCTTTAGAGAATTTGAAAAGGTGTTCTGATGGTAATCTATCCATCCCACTTATTTGCATGGATAACCAGTCGCTGCAATTATCAGGTGACTAGAGTAGATCATGAGATATGGAGTTCACTTGAGAATATTTTGACCAAAGATGTTTGGTTCTTTTGGGAGCTTTTTGAATTGAAAATGACCAAATGAGTTAGGTATCTTTGGAGCCTTTTAAAATAGATTAACCAAAGGGATTGGGTACCTTTGGAGCCTTTTAATTGAATTGACCAAAGGGGTGCCTCCTTTGGAGCATTTTGAATTGATTTGACCAAAGGGATGCCTCCTTTGGAGCATTTTGAATTGATTTGACCAAAGGGGTGCCTCTTTTGGAAAATTTTGAATTGATTTGACCAAACAAGTTTTGGTGCCTTTGAAGCATTTTGAACTAATTTGACCAAAGGGGTATGGTGCCTTTGGATCCTTTTAATTGAAATTTGACCAGAGGAGTTAGGTTCTTTTGGAGCCTTTGCATTGAAATGACCAAAGATGTTTTGAAACCTCTAGAGAATTTTGAACTGAATTGACCAAAGGGGTTTTGATACCTCTGGAGCATTTTGAATTAAAATTTGACCAAATGGGTTAGGTTCCTTTGGAGCCTTTGCACTAAAATGACCAAACGGTGTTTTGACTCCTCTGGAGTATTTTGAATTGAATTTACCAAAAGGTTTTTGATGCCTCTAGAGTATTTTAAATTGAATTGACCTTATGATAATCTACGCCTCCTATCAAATTGTATAGATAACCAATTACTACAACCACCAGGTAACTAGAGTAGATCACTAGATACAAGGTTCACTTGAGTATCTTGGCTAGTGAATGTAATGGATAAATGCAAACAAAAAAATATGGCAAAGTAAATGGAATCAACTGTGCTATGTCTATGAAGGTAAGGCAAAGGGCACAAAATTTGACAAAAGGATGCAACCTTTTGAATATAGCAATTGAGTTGTTGATTGATGTAAATGTAAGGTAAAGGGCATAACCTTTGACAAAAGGATTTAACCTTTTGAACCTAGCAGCTAATGACCTGATTGAATGTTTAATGCAAGGCAAAGGACATAACATTTGACAAAAGGATGCAACATTTTTGAACCTAGCAATTGATTATTTGATTGAATTTTTGCATTGATAAAACCATGCCAAAGTCTTGATGGCAAGGCTAAATTACTCGATTGAGTGATTGATTGAGTCATTTTTTGGATTGGTTGATTTGATTGATTGGGGGGAAGGTGTAATACCTTGATTACCCCAAGTTGTTTGATTTTTTGATTAACTTTTGGGGAAGGTGTGATGCCTTTGAACACCCCTAAGTGGTTTGATTATTTGATTTGATTGTTGGGGAACATGTGATACCTTTAAACACCCCCAAGTCGATTAGTTACTATGATGTGTCTCGTATGTGCTTGTGATGTGAGGAAATAATGTGTGAAATGATTGAATGTGATTTATATTTGATTATCATTCATAAAATGCTTAGACACATATCACTACTCATAATTTTAATTAGTTAATCAAGGGAATCAACCCTATGGATACTGACATTCATGTAAAATGGGTGTGGTGGAATGTTTTTACAATGATTGTGCTACTATGGATACCCATATGATATGACTTGTACTATTGCTTGTCTTAGGGAAGAATAATATGATAGTGCTTTCATGATGCTCAAACACCCTAGTGACATCAACTAAAATTATCTACTACTCATATAGGCACTTGAAGATACTAATACCAACCAAGTTATTCAAGTTTCACAAAGAACAACTATGTATGTAGTGAATGTTCATTTCAAATTTTTGAGCTAGGTTAGACTCCTCATTTGTGACTTATACCAATAAGCTAGCTCATCCATAAGCAGACATTGATCTGTACAAAAGGTCGCTATGTGATAAACATGTCACCATGCATAAGGCTACTCCACTGCTAGGTAAGCATCTATAGCCTATTGTTGGTGACGGAGATCACCCTATGGTTGTCAAAAACTAAGAATTCTAGGAATTCAAGCACTTTGCCTCATTTTTTTTGGGGGGATACTTGCTCATTTTGAAGAAGAGCAAAGGGTTTTATTTTATTTTTAAGGATTTTTATCATTTTGGAGAGAATCAAAAGGGATTTGTTTGCTTTTTGGAGACTTGCTCATTTTGTAGAGGAACAAGGGGATTTTTTGAGAGGGGAGGGAGAGCTTGTCCTTTTGTCAATTCTTAGCTTTTTAGACCGTGCACATGATAGGAAGAGCAAGATAAACTATTTGCTTTATGGCAATTAGCGACTCATGATTTTGAAGAACACAAGCTTATACTGAGAGGGGGAAGTGAACAGTATAAGACCTCTTTTTACTTTTTCCTTTATACTTCAAAATAGTAAGGCAATATATCCAAAGCAATATCAAAGCAATGCACAAAACCATCCACAAAGTGACACAACAATTTACGTGGTTCACCCAAGGTGGGCTACTCCACGGATAAAACTTTTCTCTAAAAGTTATATCAAAGTCCTCTGAGAATCCTTCCTGATTACAATGTTTATGAGCCTCGGATCAAAGGAGATACCTTCCCCAATCTAAATTTATGAGCCTCTGCTCAAAGGAGATACCTTCCCCTGCCTCTGCTCTGGCTGGTGATCCTCTAGAAGACCTTTGCCTCCGTTGCCCTTAGCAAATGGAAATCTATCCACAGAAGACACCTGTCTTCCCTGCTCTGGCTGGAGACCTCTGTCCTCAACTCTATCACCTCAAAGCTGGTCCTTGAATTTGCACCAAACATAGTCCTTCGATCTAGCACAAATGTCCTCGGGTTCTTCTCATAGAACCAATGCACCTATGTCCTCAAGTTCTTTGATAGAACCAATGCACCTCTGTCCTCAAGTTCTCTGATAGAACCAATGCACCTCTATCCTCAAGTTCTCTGATAGAACCAATGCACCTCTGTCCTCAAGTTCTCTGATAGAACTATCAAACTCAGCTTCACAAGTCCTCTGCTAGGACCTGTCCAAATCTACTCACAAGTCCTCAACAGAACCTATCCAAAACCTGCTCACAAGTCCCCAACGAAACCTGTCCAAAACCTACTCACAAGTTCATCAAGAAAACTTGCTTGGCATGAACCCACAAAGAGAATTGTTAGAGACCCAATGTGATTCATCAACCTCATAGAAGCATAAAGAGAATTGTTAGAGACTCAATATGTTCTATACTTAACTCCCAATCTCAATCTCAAATCTCATAGAAATAAGATAGATGTAATATGCTTTTCTCAAGAACATGAAACACAACCCAACAATTGCCAACCATGCAATATCTCATATAACAATGATACTCATGTTCTTTCCAACAACCAATATCTTTTCTCAACCAATTAGGGCTTCAACAACAATGCTCAAAGACAAGGTTTAACCAACATCATTCAACTCAACACTAACCTTGAAGCATTCAACCAATCATCACAAGAAAAGGAAATAAGTAGAAATCCTTTTCCCTCCAAATATATTTGAACAAAACAGCCACCAACACAATATCACCAAATGCAAAGAATAACTTGTTCAAATCAACTCAATGGAGTAAGCCCAATATCATGTATCAAGTAAAGCACTAACTTGATCAAAAACAACCTCTATGGAAGCATCTCATTCATTAATATCAAAACAGACAACTAAGGGGTTTCACCATCTCAATGTAGGTAGCAAGACTTACAAACATAAACCCTAGTGCAAAATGCTTCCACTACCTCAAACCAGAATTATGCATTCACCAAAACTCTCATCAATGATAACAATGCATAAGTAGTCTTCAAAAAACCAGAAAATAGGATTTACACCCAACCAAAGGAAACCTAGTTGAATACCTTTTCACTTCAATCTTATTTCAGGAAAACATACACCAATCATACTCATAAGAAGAATGTGCCCATACCTTATTGAAGATGAAGAAGATCTCACAAATTTGTCATAACCATAACCACCTTTTTGCCAAACTCAAGAAGGTTAGTAGACAACATATTTCTTTAATATTTCCTCACGAATATTCCTTGGTCCAAATATAATCAAGGTTCTATGTCTTCTTCTTTCAACCTCATTCAACAAATCATTCATAACATATTTTTTATATTCACCTTATCACTCCTTAAAAAATATACCGTTTTAGTTTTTACTAACCTTATAAAATCTTATATCTTCTCAAACCTTAGAACAAAAACTTATTTTAATGTTCAAAAGGAAAATCCTTATAACTCCCCAAAAACACTTAACCATCTATTACTTCATAATCCAACAATAAAGTAATAATAAAAAAATCTTTATAGCATACCTTTTATTGCAACAACATATTTGCGCTCACGGCCTCCAAAAAATCTCTAAGAGATTTGAACCTTCACTTGACTTCCAACAAAGCGCATTAGCATATGCTCGATCTCCGACTGTGTTATTCCCGCAATTGACACCTCTAAAAACTTTGACAAATTTAAACTCTTCTATATTGCCACGTTTGTCTTAGATGAAAATTTATTTCCCCTTTCAACCTCGGTAAGGTTCAAACCCATTATCTTCCTTCCACGCAAGGCTACGTCGACCAGTTATATCTGTCACTCATTCACATAGCCCGAGACGTTCTGTTTCGTAGAGCCGAGATGCCCTGAATTGCATACTTATTAAAAAATAGTCCCTCGATTTTGTGCCATTCAGAAACCTTGAGCTTCGAAAGGATCGATATCGTGCGCTTCGCAACTACCAATCGGAGCATTCAAATTTTTGTCTTTCTCTAATGTTTTTGAATGATTTCTTCAACCACTGTTATCACGAAAAATGATGCACTCAAATATTATTCAATTTATTAAAATTGCTCCTCCTTTGTTTTTCTTTGTTACTGAACAATTCACGCACAACGCTGTCTAAAATCGACCAAGGTGTATTATGTTCGAGCACACTCTAATGCGAAGGATGATTTGTCCTTTTCTTCGAACGCAATTTCTCCGAGCTCTTCTTAAGACATCGCAACCCCCTTTTTAAATCATGAACACCTTTGACCACATAATCACTTGACTTCCTCCTTCGCTGGCACAGGGGTTTCGACGAAATCGAAAATGCACGAGGATAATATCGAATTCTACTCTCAACATTAATGAAATTATTTGCCTCGATTTATATGCACTTTGATGCATTACCAAACACGTCGGCCCTTTTAATTTAAAATTTTAATTTAAATTTTAAATAAATAAAATTTAAACTAAATATTTAAAATTAAATATCTTCATCATCGGGGCACATTTTTCAACGAAACGAAGAGCCAACTTGGGTTTTAATAAAAACCCATTTCAAATATATTGTCCATGGTTTTAAATAAAACCTTTTATTTTGTCTGCCTTGGTTTTCACAAAACCCTTCCGCTTCTTGACATCAATGACAACATCAACACTTGAGCAAAGGCAATGTACCCAATGTACCCAAAATTGCCAACAGATTTTGTGTTTCCTAAGCACAAAAATTTTATTTAATATATGATACATGTGTGTGATCTAAGAGAAAACTTAAGGTCACTAGGAAGACCTATAGCATTTCAAGGACTAATGACTTCAATGTAGGTTAACTGAGATACTAGGTATGGTTGAATGATCGAGAGTACCTAAATATTTGTTAAAACATAGACTTGGGAAAAAAAAATTGTCATAGGGTTTTTGTGGGTGGTGGATGTAGCAAAAATATGTGCAATTAAGGAAAATATGAGACAAACACTATAAGGAATATGCCCTTGATTAATGTGACAAAATCAATCCTAGTAAAATACATGAAAGCATGAGTTGAACTAACCAAAGTGTTATTATTGATGATGTAACGGAGATGTGTATGTGAATACAACGTGCTTTGGAGTGATATGTGATTGATCTTGAATTTTTGTGTGTGTGTGATGCTTTTGAATAATTTTGATTTTTTTTTGTGTGTGGGGAAGGTGCGATACCTTGAGCATCCTCAACTTGTTTTACGTCTGTGATATGGATTATAGGGAAGGTGTGATACCTTGAGCATCCCCACTATGGTTCTGGTGGTAATCAAGATTCTGATTGGATGGAGTGAGCGGACCATATATGGAAAATGCCCCACTATTTATAAGATCTTGGACCATATTTTTAAATGTGTAGCAATTTTTGATGTCATGGTCTGCTTGTCGATGATAGAGGTAATAGTGATTTTCCCTATATGACCTTGGTTTAGGTCTATTAGGATATGTAGGGTGTATGTCAGGTAAAATAATTATTTTTCCCTCCTATAACTTGTGAACCATTGTTGACATGGGCTTGAATAGGGGGGTCTAGGTACGTGACTGGATATTTGAATGAGGTGGACAAGATGGATGAGTTTGACAAGGTGGATGAAGTTGATGAGGGTGATGTAGTTGATGAGGTTGATGATGTCACAACTGTAGCTCAATGTTTGTGAGTCAATTCAATATTTATTGTAAAATTAGAGGAGTTTGTTGGTGACTCCATCATAGCTCATATTTTTCTTTGAACTTATCAAATTGAGGTATCTCTGAATAAGATGGATATAGGGACGATGGAATAGATTTATGAATGGGCTAATGGTTGAATTGCCATAAGACTTGCCTTTCAAGGGAGTCGATGCGATTAGTTAGCAATTTTTAAGCTTCTAGCAGCCGCATGTTGGTTTCCCACCTTGAATTTTGAAGATATTGAGGTGTAGGATTATGATGTTTATGAGGTAATGAATGGTGTTATTGTATTGAACACATTTAATGATGTTGTGCACTGACTCTAGAGTGGTTAGAAACTTTAATTTCCTGATGTTGGGAGTGACTGATAGATTCCACATAGGTAGGTGGCATAGAAGTGCAATGAACTTGATTGGGTCATTCATCACAATAAGAAGAGGGATGATTAGACTCAAATACCCTCAACACATGAGTAGAAGTGTGATATTAGTTATGATTTTATATAGTGTATGTTCCCAAATGCTCATATTCATGTTAGAGTAATATTCCATTATTTGAGATATTAACCATATTCCTACATTAGGGTAGATTTCATTTACCACATGGTAAAAAGTAACTTTTATTTTTACCACTAGGTTATTTCATTATTTACTTTGATTTACTATTGTAAATACCTTTAACTATTATCTATGGTTAATGGTATGTTGGATTATTCACATTGTAACGTGAATAATATTAGTTAGTTGTTAGCGTCAATTTCTAAGGTTGTTAGCTACCTTAGGGGGGAGGGCAACCTAATACGTGTTATGCTACCTTTCAGGTGGGGCAATCTATTTAGGCTATTCATAGCCTAACCTAATGTTATTTAAACCCCATTGATATCAATATTAAACTTACATGGTTTAGGCATTTTAATTTATGTTTGCATTTGTAAATTTTGGTATCAAAGCTATGGAGGAGGCAAGCAAGGAAGCAAGCAAGGAGGCAAGGTGCACACTGGGCAATGTGGGAGGAAGTCTCTCATTCCACAATAGGCAAGGTGGAATGAAGTCTCATTCCACACTGGGCAAGGCGAGAGAAATTCTCATTCTAGTCATTTTTCAGCATCAACACGAAACACCTATCAAGGTTGTGTTGTTTTTCATTTGATTTATTAACTCCTAAGTTTTTTTTATGTTTCCATTGAAACACTACAAGGGTCAGCAGTCCGCTCACATGGATAGAGTAGACAACCCACCTCCATGAAGGGAGGCAAGCTGCCTATTATAGGTGGCCAATCTCTACTAAGGAGACAAATGACCAACAGGTGGAGAACCACATCTAAGTTTGGTCAGCCTACCCTCTAACCAACGATCATAAAATCCTATATGGCGATCGATCTGAGGTACCGACCACGACTTGCCCTAAGCTAGTGACCATTGCAAGTCTCCGACGACTGCTCACAAGTGGTTGATCATCAACCAGAGGGTAAGAGTACCCTCTGGTGTTTGATCAAGGCCTACTCTAATTTAACAATCAGAGCAAGGCTCCAACAACCACTCGTAGGTGGCAAACCAAACAATGGGTAGGAATGCCCTTTGGCAACCAACCAAGACTAGAGGGTAGGAGTGTCATCTAAAGTCTGACATCGATTAACTTGACCACACAAGATACGTAAACTAGGACACATAAACCTATAACCTAACAGTAGTCGACCACCTTTATTAACATGGCATGTACCTCAAGAATAGTACCATATTGGTATGCATCTCGAGGGTAAACCCAAACCTAACACCTAGAAAAAAAGCCACTGGACTAGACCGACACATCGATGACACATGACAGACAAGCCACACGCTACCTGGTGGACAAACTGGACATGACCCAACCTAAGATGCTGTAGACAAGCCACAGACCCAACACATGGTGGATAAGCCACATACCCAACATGTGGTAAACAAGCCACAAACACGAGGACATGACCTACCACAACAAGTGGTGGTGACCAAACCATTGGATAGGACTGACTAGCCGAAGGCAGTCATAGACATAAGGGTATCTTTACCCTTTTATATCCCACAACATCGTTTGCATGGGTGATGTGGGATAAATCCCACTCTTTTCCCACTTGCTCATGAGAAAAGAGGGAAAGGGAAGATTATTCCCTTCCCTTTCCGTCGGGTCACCTAGCTCGACTAGCTAGAGCGCCAGTCGAAGGGCTAGCACGTGCAGAATCATGGGATGGACTCCCAATGGGAGTCGAAATATATTTTTTTGCATCCAAAAACAAATAAAACAAGGTAAAGTTTTAAAAAAAACAAAAAAAAAATATTTTTATTTATTTTATTTAAATTTAATTTTTTTATATAATGTTTTTAATAATTTAAATATAATTTGTGTTTTAAAAAAAAATCATTTTTTTTTTATATATTTTTTTTTCAAACATTAGTTTATTTTTATTATTACTTAAATTATATGATTAAACTTTTAGTTTAAATTTTGCAAATTAAATAGAGATAAAGGCCCTTTTTTTTTTTGCAAAACCTTATACAAAAGAGTGTTTTTGTTTTTTCTCCAAGAGGGGAATATAAGACAAATAAATAGCACCTATTTTTTGCAAAACTAGGGAGCCTAAAATCTTCTCAACCTTGTTAATTTTGCACAATCAAAGGGGGACAAAATCAAGAAATTTGATTCTTTCTTGCAAAATTGGAAAACAAGGAGACACAATTTTTTTGTAAAATTCAAAGGCAAAATGTGCATTTGTTTTCTCCAAGGAGGATTATAAAAAAATGAAATTACACATTCTATTTTTTGCAAAATTGAGAATATATTAAAGACCTTGGGTCCACTAAAACCAATTCGTGTGTCGACTGGTTCTGGAAAGCCTTTCAAACGTGGGTCGTGTGTCGACTTGACTTGAAAGGAGTGCTACTTTTTTAATTTTGCAAATCAAAGGGGGGAAGACAATAAATTGTATTTCTTTGCAAAATTGTAACACAAAGTGAGGAGCACTTAAAAATCAAAACTTGTTAAATTTGCAACACAAAAAAGAAAGGCAATTGTTTTATGCCACATTCTTTGCAAATTTGAAAAACAAGAGGAGATATAAAATATCAAATTTTTACACAACACAGATCCAAATTTTGTTGCAAAAGTTGGTAATAAGGTGTATTTTTTATTTTAATCGATACCTTTATTTTTATTTTTATTTTTTGGTGGTGGCCACAAGGGGTAAACAGACTGTGACCACGAGGGAACCATTACATAACATATCCGCAACATGTGAGGCGAGATATTTGAACCTGGGCCTCTCAGCAACTAGAGAGGTTTAACTACCCACTTGCTCTCCAACTCCTCTACATGGGCGGATTAATCGATACCTTTATTACAAATTGGCAAATTAGGTACATTTTTGGTTGCATCCGATACCTAAGTGATAATAATTTTGTGGGAACTCTTTGATTGATTATTACATTTATTTGCAATTATAAGTCATCAAAATCAAGAGCACTCAAAACCCCAAAATTTCACAATAAATTGTGTAATTATTTTCAAAAGTATAAGCCATTTGTAAAATTGATATTCCCTCCTTAGAAACCCTAAAATTCACTCTATTTTTTTGGCTCAATATCCTCAAACTGATTATTCCTCTTCAAGAGGATTATTAGACAAGTTCCATTAAATATCTTTTTGAGTGAATTCTCTTTCACTTATTATTTGTTTGGCTTAAATATCTTCAAACTGATCATATTTATTCAAAGAGAGTTTTTAGGCAGGTGCCATTAAATACCACTTAAGAGTGAAAGAAAGATCATCTTAGTGCAAATTCTAGAACCTTCATTATGACAACTATCAACAAATACCTAAATGATACACAATTTCTTAAAGGTCCTAACTATTCATCATGGAAAACTAATATGAAAGCCATACTTAATGTAGAGGAAATGTGGAATTTAGTAGATGGCATTGAAACAAGACCTACATCAGTAGGAGAAGATCATAAAACATGGGATAAAAAGAACAATCGTCTTCTCATGTTGTTCCTCCTAGCTACTATTGATGAGATTCAACGTCACATAAGTGAAGCTAAAAATGGTAAAGATGCATGGTATACAATTTGTACTATTTTTTAAGGCAAGAATAAATTGACTATTCTAAACCTTTAAACACAACTTCATACACTCCTTATGAATTTTGGAGAATCAGTAGAACTATTCCTCTGTAGAATAGCAGAACTGAAGTCAAATATGAATTCTTTAGGAGCAAAAGTAGAAGATACTATCTTGAATTTAGTAATATTGAGGGCTCTTCTAGAATCCTACAAGATGTTAATAACATCCCTTAATGTATCTCAAATAATAGTCACCTTTGTGGAGTTAGTCAATTTGCTTCAAACGAAGGAAGCAAATCAACTCCAAAGCAATGAAGTGTCAAAAAATGCACTTTACTCGAACAATCAGGGTGAACAAAAGAAAGGAAACTTTTAAAAGGGAGGATCATCTTCAAAAGGTAAGGGAAAAAAAACCTCAAAAGAATTTTTTCTCACATTGTAAAAAGGACAACCATGACACCAATTGGTGTTGGTTTAAAAACAAGAAAAATAAAAATGGCAAAAGTACATCATAGAAGCAAAAAAAAGGCAATGTTGCTAGTGAAGTGTCTAATTCTAATTCTGATTCTGGTTCAGAAAGAGCACACAAAGTGCTCATGGCTAAGACAATATTGTAAAGGGAAAAAAATTAGTCACTTTATATAAGCACCGTTTACACTCTCTTTTTAGGCTTCATAAATAGCAAACTCTCTTTGTTTGAAGTACTCATAACAAAAGGGGGAAATTTTTCAAGTGTAAAATTTTCCTAGGAGGTAATATTTGTAAAAGCCTTAACAAAGCTTCATGAGTTGCACATATTTTGCAATTAAGGGGGATAAACATTTCTTTTCCTACTTCACACAAATTTTTGTAAAAGAAGAAGAAGAGTTATAAGGGTGCATTTTCGGCAGCGACTGACACATTAGTCACACTTATTTCAGAAATGCCATAACATGTTTTGCAACAAGGGGAGAAACTTATAAGGGTGCATTTTCAACAATGACCGAAAGCTTAGCTACCTTATAAATTTTTTTGCAAAATCATATTGTAACTGAATGAACCTTGTATGAATTGATCTACTCTAATACACCTAGCGGTTGTAGTGGCTAGTTACCCATGCAATCTGGTTGGATGACAAGATTATAATAAGAACATTCGTTGATGTGAATATTATAATAAAGTGAGGAATGTCCCACTTTTTTCTTAGAGCAACCAGAGCACTATGATAGAGCAAGAGATAGTATATCAACATCTTTTTTATTGTATGGATACAATTATATACATTACCCAAATAATGTAATATGTGGATGTTAGAGTAATATTTCATTATTTGGGATATTAACCATATTCCTACATTAGGGTAGATTTCATTTACCACATGGTAAAAATTAACTTTTATTTTTACCACTAGGTCATTTCATTATTTACTTTTATTTACTATTGTAAACACCTTTAACTATTATCTATGGTTAATGGTATATTGGATTATTCACATTGTAAAATAAATAATATTAGTTAGTTGTTAGCATCAATTTCTAAGGTTGTTATCTACCTTAGGGGGGAGGACAACCTAGTACGTGCTATGCTACCTTTCAGTTGGGGCAATCTATTTAGGCTATTCATAGCCTAACCTAATGTTTTTTAAACCCCTTTGATATCAATATTAAACTTATATAGTTTATGCATTTTAATTTATGTTTGCATTTGCCAACAATTCATGATTCAACTTGGGGTGCCAAGCTATGGTAGCTTGAGTATATCTATTTTGGTGTAGTGTGTACACCTATTCTTGATTTAGTAGAGATGCAAGGTGATATAGAATGTGAATGCAAGGTAATGACCTTCTATGTGTTGTATTGTGTGAATATGTGTTCTTGTAAAAGGTACATAAGGTAGCATAATCTAAATAATCACTATCATGATTGTTAGGCTATATGGGTTTATTTGAAATGGGGATGCCCAACATGGTGGTATTTGTGGGATGGTAAATGATTTTAGAGTCATGCTAGATCCATTGCCACTCAGGTGATCCAAGCTCTTTGTGAGAGGACACCTTGCGCCAATTGTCCTATTGAGCTTCAAATTCTAAATGATTTTCATATGGAGGGAGCACCTCCATTTATATCCCCTTGGCACACAACCAAAGGGGAAAGTGGCAATTAGGGGTAGCTTAATTACCAATTTGTAGTAAACTACAGGTGGAATGGGAAAATTTTGCTGGTTACAAGTCACCTAGTATCGGTGAAAAATCAACCACCGTGCTGATAGGCAGTTTACTGTCTATTTTATTTTTTTGTTTTTGTGCATGTGCAATCATATTGGATCGAGACATTCATGCTTTGAGACTATCTCAGATCAAGATGATCATGTTTCCCAATGAGGAAAAGTACCTTCTATTGGAGAAAGACACTAAATTAGCCCTGAGGCTACCCAAGATGGGTTGTGTGTGTTACAAAGAGAGCTCTTTGGGAGTTTCTTTGTGATGACATATTTGATGTGTCTATAGGATGTTTTTAACCCTAAGGTCCATGGAAGTAGTGATGATATTAGAATAAATAAAATTAGAATTTGATGCATTAAGTTTTGCATTTAAATATCAAAAGGATAGATCTAGTTGATTCAAAGAGTTTGAGATTAGTTGTTAGGGACAGTCTAAAAGTGAACCCTCCCCTGTAGAAACACCTAGGACATGATGAATTTCCATAGGGGTGGATTCCATAACTTCCCAATTTTTATGCAAGAAAAAAGGTATGTTATTGATGGATTTAAAAACCACTCTCCCTTGATCATCATGGATGGGGGTTAGAGAATCCAAAGGAAGAGAGACCTCATATTCATTGAAGTTTGGATTCTCTAAGATGAGTTGATCCTTGAAACCTTCAATTAAAGTGTTAGGTTTGATGGCCAACTGATGAATGACATTACAAGTTAGGTAGCATCTCTCCATGGATTTGGAAGGAAAATAAGGGTTCACTTAATTAAGCAAAATATTTATTGAGTTGATTATAGAATAAAGAGAAGATATTTTTGTAACCTTATATCCCCTTCGCTTGATATACCAAATTTGAATTGTATACCTCAAGGGCCTCCCTATATATTGAAGGTCCCTCTATACCTAACTCCTCTCTATATATCCATCAATACATGAGAGAAAGTTGATATGTGGGTTGCTAACGATATGTGAAAGTGAATGTTTGAATACGTGTCAAATATGGTACATGAGGGGTAATAGTATGCCCACTACAATATACTCCTACTAGGCATAAGTACATGGTAGACTCTATATGGATAACCAATGGCCTAGGATTGCTATGTACCCAAGATAGCCTAGTAGCTTATATTACAACTAATTAAAGTATCCTAAAGACCCTTAGTAGGACTAGCAATTGGTTATGTTTTATTATCTAAATTTAATTTTATTTAATCTAAAAAAACAATATTATATGGTCTTTGATTAAAATTTAAATAAATTTTAGTCTGATTAAGGCTTCACTTGGACAAAAATAAATCTTAGGAATGTTGAGTTCACAAAAAATGTGAGAGATTTTTAGAAGTTCTATAAGAGATATCTTAGCGGGTGTACTTTCAAGATAGTGATGTAGATCAAAAGCACTTTTTTTGTCATTTAAAGATCAAAGAACCAAAGGTGGAATCATAGGAGGAGGCTCTAGTTTTTATATGAAGAACCAAGGGAGGATAAGGAGGTTGATTTGATAGTTGATTCTTATGTTGTTTTCTCGTTACAACATAGCTAGGGGATGAATTGATTGTGCCTACCATATTTTTTGTATGAATACTATTGATTGTTCTTTGATTATGATTAGAAAAGGTATCTTGGAAGATTTCTAGAGAAGGGATTAGACGTAGACACACTTGTGATAATTGGTTGCATTGTGGGACAAATTACATTGACCCACAAAATATCTTCAAGAGATGATATGGGCATATGATATCTTGAAGATGATAAGATATTTTAAGTCCTATCACTTGTAGAAGAGACAATAGAAGGGAGAGTAGAATCTATAAGGTTTACGATAGATGCATTAATTCCAAATGTTGTTTGATTAAGGGTTGTATTCATTTGATTAACATTTACATTTGTTTGATAAATATTTTTAGTTAATTGGTTATTTGATTGATTATTATTTTCATTTGATTGATAAAAGGGTATAGGAGTAGAATTGGATTGTTGGGGGTGATCCAAGAGTGAAGCTTTTCCCATGGCAATTTTTTGATTAGTGTCATCACCCCTAAGGATTTCAATTATAATATTTATTTGTTGTTTCAAAAATGTTGTGTTGGAAATTTGAGGTATTTTATGTTTCCATTGATGTCACATGGATCACATTGAGTTTTGGTGGCCAAAGTATTTCATAAATAAGCATTTATGATATTTTGGAAAGCATGGATATATATAAGATTTTTGTTAAAACCAAGGTAGGCAAAATTAAAGGTTTTATTTAAAAACATGGATGGCATATTTGAAATGGATTTTTCTTAAAACCCAAGTTGGCTTTTCGTTTCATCCAAAAAGGTACCCCGGTGAAGGAGATATTTAATTTTAAATATTTAAGTTTAAATTTAAAATTATTTAAAATTTAAATTTAAAATTAAAATTAAATTTAATATTTTATTATCGCCAATGTCCAAAATAATGAAGGTTTGATTATAATCCACCGATGTCTTTTGAAGCATTATAATGTGTATATATAATGGTTAAAAAATTTTCCTATTAAGGTATGCCAAGGTTGAGAAAATTGAAGAGTAATTCGTGCGTGGAGGAAGCAGAAGGCAAAAAAATAAAGAATTCATTTTAGAGGGTTAAATAAAATCGAGGACATCTATAACTGACATCACGTTGGATAGCGTAGCGTAGTTGGCAAGAGATAAATTTGGTACAGGGCAGGTCTGCGTTTCAAATCCCGCAAGGGCTAAAGTTTTGGTGGAAGACGTTTTTCGTTTTAAGAACAATCTAGCACAGTTTATACAGCAAGGTTGGGATTTATTCCCAATGTGGTCTTGTACCCACATGGTTAGCATCTCACAACACTATCAAGGAGGAATAGAGTTCGACTCCCACAGGTGTGAAGGCACTCATCAATTTTTGTGGAAACATTTTCAAAGGTTAAGGCCACGATTTCGAAATTAAAGGTATTTATGAGAAGCGTATTGCATAGTTGATATTATGAATGCTTTGGGTGTATGAAAAATATTTTTTTTTAGAGATAGGGAGTTATAAGGTTTTGTAAGCTTGTTGTTGTTTCTAGGAGGAATAAGGGTTGTGATCCACTTTTGGAAAAAGAGAAATTTTTGGTGTTTTTATCTTTAGAAGTATATCATATTATATATTGTTGGAAATCTTATTTCAAGGGCTATTTGATTAACTTGCTTTGAGGGAGAAATATGAAGAACACAAGCTTATACTGAGAGGGGGGTGAATAGTATAAGACCTCTTTTTACTTTCTCTATTTAACTTCAACTTCGCAAAGCAATGAACCAATAGCAATATCAAAGCAATGCATAAAGCAACACACAATGAGACACCAATTTTAACGTGGTTCACCCAACATGGGCTACATCCACAAAAATTTTCTCTAAAAATATTTCTCAAAGTTCTTTGGGAATCCTTCCCAATTACAATTTTTATGAGCCTCAGCCCAAAGGAGAAACCTTCCCCTACTCAAGTATTTATGAGCCTCTACCCAAAGGAGAATCCTTCCCCTCCTCATGAATTTATGAGCCTCCTGCCCAAAGGAGAATCCTTTTCCCCCTCACAAATTTATGAGCCTCTTGCCCAAAGGAGAATCCTTCCCCTCAGCTCTAGAAATGATACTTCAAAAGATCACCTATCTCTTATTCCGCTAGCACGTGGAACTCCTTTCCATAGAAGACCTCCTATCCTCAATTCTCAGCCTCAAGAGACCTCTATCCTCACTGATCACCTCCACAGTAACTCATCAACCTATACTAAACATAGTCAGTCGGTCCAGCACAAGTCTTCCTCACTCTATCAGATCTGTCCCAAGTTCAACTCATAAAGCTTGAACAAATCAATCTCTGCTACACACAAGCCTTCTCAAAGACTTGTCAAAACTGTCCTCAGGTTCTTATCAAAGAACCACTTCAACTCTGTCCTCAAGTCCTCTGCTAGGACCTATCCAAATCATCTCACAAGTCCTCCCTAGAACTTGTCCAAATCAGCTCACAAGTCCTCACTAGAACCTGTCCAAATCAGCTCACAAGTCCTCACTAGAACCTGTCCAAATCAGCTCACAAGTCCTCACTAGAACCTATCCAAATCAGCTCACAAGTCTTCACTAGAACCTGTCCAAATCAGCTCACAAGTTCATCAAGAAAAACTTGCTTAGCATGAACCCACAAAGAGAATTTTTAGAGACCCAATGTGATTCATCAACCTCATAGAAGCAGAAAGAGAATTTTTAGAGACTCAATATTTTCTGTACTTAACTCCCAATCTCAATATCAAATCTCATAGAAAACATAAAGATAATTGTTAGAGACTCAATATGTTCTATACTTAACTCCCAATATCAATCTCAACTCAATCTCAATCTCAAAAGAATAAGATAGATGTAGTATGCTTTTCTCAAGAACATGAAACACAACCCAACAATTTCCAACCATGCAATAACTCATATAACAATGATACTCATGTTATTTCCACAACCAATATCTTTTCTCTACCAATTAGGGCTTTAACAACAATGCTTATAGACAAGGTTTAACCAACATCATTCAACTCAACATTAACCTTGAAGAATTCAACCAATCACTACATGAAAAGGAAACTAGTAGACATCTTTTTCCCTCCAAAGATATTTGAACAAAATAGCCACCAACATAAATCACCAATGCAAAGAATAACTTGCTCAAATCAATCTCAATGGAGTAAGCCCAAAACATGAATCAAGTAAAGCATTAACTTGATCAAAACAACCTGTATAGAAGCAACTCAACCATCAATCTCAAAACAGCCAACTAAGGGTTTCACCATCTCAATGCAAGTAGCAAGACTTACTAACATAAACCCTAGTGCAAAAATGCTTCCTCTTCCTCAACTAGAATTATGCATTCACCCAAAAAACTCATCAATGATTTTAATGCATAAACAATCTTCAATATCCAGAAAATGGGATTTACACCAACAAGAATACCTAGTAGACAACCTTTTCACTCCAAACTCAATTTCAGAAAATACACCATCAACAATATACATGGAAGAAGTTGCCCATACCTTTGTTTTAGGAAGAAGAGAATAGTTCTTCAACCTGTTACCAACACCACCCTCAAATTTGCCACCAAGTTAGGGTTAGATCATAAAAGTAACCATAAAAATATTTATTCCATAAAACACATTATGACTCCAATCCTTAGAAGTCAACTACCAAAAAATATAAAGCATACAAACAATATATCCTTTTACACCTTATTTCTCCAAATTAATTAAACCATGCTCAAGGAATAATAGATTCTAAGCAAATCTCACTCAAAAATCAAGCCAAAAATCTCAACCACACACTATCAACCTTATATCTCCAAAGAAGCATTTAACCTTAAAAATAATTTTAAATAAATCTGCCCAACCACTTCTTTTTTAACAAAATGCAGATTTTATTTAAAAAAACTTTACCAAAAAAAATGCTTTCGAAAATCATGGGTCAATAGTGCCTCCGAAAAAATCGGAGCACAAAAACTCTTCTCACACTCCACGGCGGGAGTCGAACGCTTGACCTCCCTTCAAGCGCCTTCGCAGAACAATCGTTACCACTAGGCCAACGATGCTAGCTTGAAGGCTAGCAAGAGTCTCCTTCTCCTTAACCCTTTGGCGGCGGATAAACGTGGGGAAAAAAATGATAGCCGTAGCTTTTACTTCTCAACTTTTGTGCAATTCAAATTTCTTTCACACCATTGCTTTGGACTATAGGTTATGGCTTATATAGCCAAACTTCCATGCTATGCACGACGTTGGCGGGAGGATAATTTGAACTTTTCGAATTAATATTATTTTGGTGCCTTCGAAACAACTTTAGGGTTTATGAAACCATTTTGATTATTTAAAAAATAATCAAAGGTCTTTTAGACCTTAGACCTTAGGTGGAGAACCCATTAAATTATTAAAATAATTTAATCACTAAATCAAATAAATAATTAATTAAAAACCTTTAAAAGGTTTTATTAATTAAGTTATTTAATTAATAAGTGTCTCCAGCCTTTGCATTAATCTGAGAGTGGTTTTAAGAAAAACCCTTAATGCATCCACCTGGTTTTAATAAAAACCCTTAAATCTGCCATGGTTTTGATAAAAACCTTTTCAACTGCCACATGGAATCTCTCCGAAATCTTCTAGAAAAGATTCTTTGGAATCTTCAACCTTTGAAGCCAATAAATCCTCTTGACATTAATGCCAGTTCCTTTTGACATCAATGACAACTCATAGACAAGAAGCTAGGATCTCAAACTCAAAATTATCAACAATCTCCCCCTTTGTCATTGATGGCAAACTATGCTTCTCAACAACACTGAAACTCAAAACTGCTGTATAGAAATCAGCTCCCCCTGACTTGAGTCTCTCCCCCTTACTCATATCTCTCCCCCTTTGTCATCAATGGCAAAGGGTCACCTTTGGGGCTTGGGAGTAAAACTCCCCCTGACTTGAGCCTCTTAGCTTAGTCCCTCCCCCACCTCCTATTGAGGTGATTAATTTTGGGGTGGGAGTAAAACTCCCATTAGGCACTAATCTTCATCAGTGTCTATAGCTGCCTTACCATGTCTTCTCTTGTTCTCCTTGTCCATATTCCTGTTCCTGTTCATGTCACTATTGCTATTCTTGTTATCATTCCTGTTCTTATCCATGTCTTGATTCTTGTGCCTGTTCATACCCATGTTCCTATTCCTGTACCTTGGAATTTCAGCTCTACACTGTCTAGCTATGTGACCTTAATTTTTGCACTTATAACAACTAACAATGTTATTTCTTTGAGGCATACCTGATCTTTGACTCCATATGTTCTGACCAACCCTGTTCCTATTATTAGCCTTGCAATAAACAACCTTGTGCCCAAACTGTTTACAAGAGTAGCAATACCCTTGAAAGAAATTACCACCTCTAAATATGTCATTTACCTTCCTCACTTGAGTCATGCAATGTGAAGCCATGTGACCAAACTTGTGACAAGCAAAACATCTGCCATTAAAATTTCCTTGATTTGACCTCTTAGGTCCTGTAAACTTTCTCCCCTTTTTTTGATTCCTGTTTTTTGATTCTGTGCATCTATCACTCAAGGAATATTTTTCTGAAGTACTTTCCTCATCAGAACTCTCTTCCTTTCAGAATCTCTTACTAGATTCCCTAGCAGAGTCGCCAACCTGTTCCATGTGTTTCTTCCCAAAACCAAGACCTGATTTATCTGTTGTCCTTCTTTGATCTTTGATGATTGACTTTACCTTTTTGGTGCTATCTTCAAACCTGTAAAGCTTCTCCTTGTACTCTTTAGTTTCCTCTTTCAAGGAAGCCACTTTCTGTTCCAAATCTCTACACTCAAGAACCTTAGACTCTAACTTATCCTTAAGTTTTTGTGTCTTAGCTATAGAGAATTCAAGACTTTCTATAAGCTCATCTCTCTCAATACAACATTCATCCAATTTGTCATTGAGTCTAGCATTCTTGTTTCTTTCCTTTTTCAAAGCACTAAGAGCACTAACAAGTTCATCTTCAAGATCTACTTCACCATCCTCTATAACTTCCTCTATTTGTTTGCCTTTTGAAACATCAATGACTTTTTTAGATTTCTTATCACTAGAGGTGCTACCCTTTTCTAAAGCCATACAAATATCTTCCTTACAATTTTTTGAAGCATCCTCATACATAGTATAACTAGAAATCAATCCATCATTTGTGCAATCATCCTCAAGATGTCCAAAATTTCCACGTATAAAACATTTCATAAGGACAAATGTATGTTTCGTTTCTTATTCTTTTTCTGTTAGGAACAACATCTCATTTCCAACATCACTTGAAGAACTTTCACTATCACTACTAGAACACTTACTTGCCTTTTCTAGGTAGAAAATTTTCTTGTGTTTGTGAGAGTACCTCTTTCCTTGATTGCTTTGCTCATATTTATTCTTCCTTTGATGCCTGTGCCTTTTAGAATCCTTGCTCTTATAATCTTGTTTATCTTCATCACTTTCATCCTTGGCAGCAGTATAGTTAGTAGCATAATGACCAAAATTTCCACAATTGAAACACTTGACATATTTCATACCTTTGTGCTTTCTTGAGAACTTGCCCTTCTTGTTGTAATATGCCTCTTCATCACTAGAAGACTCATCACTATCTTGAAGCTCTTTACCCTTGGATTTCTTGGTAGCCTTGAAATTTGCCTCCTTCTTAACATCAACCTTCACTTGAGTTCTCAACTCAAATTCTGCAAGTATACTATGAAGCTCATCCTTTTTCAACTTATCCAAATCTTTAGCTTCCTCAATAGTATAAATCTTTTCACTAAATCTATTTGGAAGAGACATCGAAATCTTATCACAAATATCATTTTCAGCAATCTCAAGACCTAGTTCCTTCATAGAGTTAACAATCTCATCCATATGAAGCATATAGTCACTAATATTTTCTTTATAATTCATCTTGAGTTGTTTAAACATACCTTTGAAGTGTCTCAACTTGGCCTTTCGGACATTTGCATCACCTGTATGAACCACTTTCAACTGTTTCCACATTTCACTAGTTGTCTTGCAGTGAATCACCTTGGTAAGATCCGCCTTCTGTAAACCCTTCAGGATTGCATTCATTGCCTTTGAATTGCTATGATGTAGGAGCATCTCTTCCTTAGTAGAAGGACCAAGCTTAGAAATGGTATACTCATCCTCAATCACTTCCCAAACTTCATTTCCAAGAGCCATAAGATGAACCTTCATCCTAGCACTCCAAAGCCCAAAATTTGCCCCATCAAGAATAGGTGTTGCATTACCACTTGTAGATTCCATTGTGTTCTTTAAAATATTTTCCTTCAAGCTATTAAACTTTTTGAAGGAACCCGCTCTGATACCAATTGAAGAACACAAGCTTATACTGAGAGGGGGGGTGAATAGTATAAGACCTCTTTTTACTTTCTCTATTTAATTTCAACTTCGCAAAGAAATGAACCAATAGCAATATCAAAGCAATGCATAAAGCAACACACAATGAGACACCAATTTTAACGTGGTTCACCCAACATGGACTACATCCACAAAACTTTTCTATAAAAATCTTTCTCAAAGTTCTTTGGGAATCCTTCCCAATTACAATGTTTATGAGCCTCAGCCCAAAGGAGAAACCTTCCCCTACTCAAGTATTTATGAGACTCTGCCCAAAGGAGAATCCTTCCCCTCCTCATGAATTTATGAGCCTCCTAACCAAAGGAGAATCCTTCCCCTCCTCACAAATTTATGAGCCTCCTTCCCAAAGGAGAATCCTTTCGCTCAACTCTAGAAATGATACTTCAGAAGATCACCTACCTCTTATTTCACTAGCACATGGAACTCATTTCCATAGAAGATCTCCTATCCTCAATGCTTAGCCTCAAGAGACCTCTGTCCTCACTAATCACCTCCATAGCAACTCATCAACCTGTACTAAACACAGTCAGTCGGTCCAGCACAAGTCTTTCTCACTATGTCAGATCTGTCCCAAGCTCAACTCATAAAGCTTGAACAAATCAATCTCTGCTACACACAAGCCTTCTCAAATACTTTTCAAAATTGTCCTCAGGTTCTTCTCAAATAACCACTTCAACTCTATCCTCAAGTCCTCTGATAGGACCTATCCAAATTAGCTCACAAGTCCTCCCTAGAACTTGTCCAAATCAGCTCACAAGTCCTCACTAGAACCTGTCCAAATAAGCTCACAAGTCCTCACTAGAACCTATCCAAATCAGCTCAAAAGTTCTAACTAGAACTTGTCTAAATCAGATCACAAGTCCTCACTAGAACCTGTCCAAATCAGCTCACAAGTCTTCACTAGAACCTGTCCAAATTAGCTCACAAGTTCATCAAGAAAAACTTTCTTAGCATGAACCCACAAAGAGAATTTTTAGAGACCCAATGTGATTCATCAACCTCATAGAAGCATAAAGAGAATTGTTAGAGACTCAATATGTTCTATACTTAACACCCAATCTCAATCTCAAATCTCATAGAAAACATAAAGAGAATTGTTAGAGACTCAATATGTTCTATACTTAACTCCCAATCTCAATCTCAACTCAATCTCAATCTCAAAAGAATAAGATAGATGTAGTATGCTTTTCTCAAGAACATGAAACACAACCCAAAAATTGCCAACCATGCAATAACTCATATAATAATGATACTCATGTTCTTTCCACAACCAATATCTTTTCACTACCAATTAGGGCTTTAACAACAATGCTTATAGACAAGGTTTAACCAACATCATTCAACTCAAAATTAACCTTGAAGAATTCAACCAATCACTACATGAAAAGGAAACTAGTAGACATCCTTTTCCCTCCAAAGATATTTGAACAAAACAGCCACCAACATAAATCACCAATGCAAAGAATAACTTGCTCAAATCAATCTCAATGGAGTAAGCCCAAAACATGAATCAAGTAAAGCATTAACTTGATCAAAACAACCTCTATGGAAGCAACTCAACCATCAATCTCAAAACAACCAACTAAGGGTTTCACCATCTCAATGCAAGTAGCAAGACTTACTAACATAAACCCTTGTGCAAAAATGCTTCCTCTTCCTCAACTAGAATTATGCATTCACCCAAAAAACTCATCAATGATTTTAATGCATAAACAATCTTCAATATCCAAAAAAATGGGATTTACACCAACAAGAATACCTAGTAGACAACCTTTTCACTCCAAACTCAATTTCAAAAAATACACCATCAACAATATACATGGAAGAAGTTGCCCATACCTTTGTTTGAGGAAGAAGAGAATAGTTCTTCAACCTTGTTACCAACACCACCCTCAACTTTGCCACCAAGTTAGGGTTAGATCATAAAAGTAACCACAAAAATATTTATTCCATAAATCACCTTATGACTCCAATACTTAGAAGTCAACTACCAAAAAATATAAAGCATACAAATAATATATCCTTTTACACCTTATTTCTCCAAATTAATTAAACCATGCTCAAGGAATAATAGCTTCTAAGCAAATCTCACTCAACAATCAAGCCAAAAATCTCAACCACACACTATCAACCTTATATCTCCAAAGAAGCATTTAACCTTAAAAATAATTTTAAATAAATCTGCCCAACCACTTCTTTAACAAAATGCAGATTTTATTTAAAAAAACCTTACCAAAAAAAATGCTTTCGAAAATCGTGGGTCAATAGTGCCTCCAAAAAAATCGGAGCGCAAAAACTCTTCTCACACTCCATGACGGGAGTCGAACGCTTGACCTCCCTTCAAGCACCTTCGTAGAACAGTCTTTGCCACTAGGCCAACGACGCTAGCTTGAAGGCTAGCAAGAGTCTCCTTCTCCTTAACCCTTTGGCGGCGGATAAACGTGGCAAAAAAAATGATAGTCGTAGCTTTTACTTCCCAACTTTTGCGCAATTTGAATTTCTTTCACACCATCGCTTTGGACTATAGGTTATGGCTTATATAACCAAAATTCCATGCTATGCACGACGTCGGCGGGAGGATAATTCAAACTTTTCAAATTAATATTATTTTGGTGCCTTCGAAACAACTTTAGGGTTTATGAAACCCTTTTTATTATTTAAAAAATAATCAAAGGTCTTTTAGACCTTAGACCTTAGGTGGAGAACCCATTAAATTATTAAAATAATTTAATCACTAAATCAAATAAATAATTAATTAAAAACCCTCAAAAAGGTTTTATTAATTAATTTATTTAATTAATAAGTGTCTCCAGCCTTTGCATTAAGCTGAGAGTGGTTTTGAGAAAAACCCTTAATGCATCCACTTGGTTTTAATAAAAACCCTTAAACCTGCCATGGTTTTGATAAAAACCTTTTCATCTGCCACATGGAATCTCTCTAGAATCTTCTAGAAAAGATTCTTTGGAATCTTCAACCTTTGAAGCCAATAAATCCTCTTGACATTAATGCCAGTTCCTTTTGACATCAATGACAACTCATAGACAAGAAGCTAGGATCTCAAAACCAAAATTGCCAACAAAATAAGGTATATGTAAAGAGATATTTCTATTTTTGTAAAGGGGTTCAAAAGTGAAGGTTATTTTATTCTTTTTCAAAAGTGAATAATTATTTCATAAGGGGACATGATGCATTTTTTTGAGTATGAGTGATAAGGTGTTATTTGGATATTTTTGTTGTGATATTAATCATGATCTCTAACCCTTGTTTAAAGTTGAAAAAGAAGTTTGTTGAGTGTGACAGATTTCCAAAGAGGTTTCTTCATATTCATAAAATGTATGGGCACATTCTCCTATTGATTGATTATGGTGGTTGATTTCTAAAATATCATTGGAGAGAAACGGATTGATTGTGGTTTCCTTTTTAAAAGTGGTTGGTTGAATGCTTCAAGGTTTTTTAGTTTGAGATTTGTGGTTAAACCATATTTTTTAAGCATAGTTGTTGAAGCCCATTGATTATGCAATACAAAGAACTTGAACTTGAGAATAACATGAGTATCATTGTTATGTGAGATTTGTGGTTGAGCATTGTTGGAAACATTTGATTTGGTTGATACATGCTTGGACTAGGGTTTGTAAGAAATAGTTGTTCCTTGTGGTAGTTGGTTGAGAAGAGTTGTTTGAGCCTAGTCAAGTGATTGTGTGAAGTGGTTGTTCAAGTTCCATGAAACAAACTATTCTATATTCTGGATTTGAGTTGAGATTGAGATTTGAGGATAGAACATATTGAGTCTCTAACAATTATCTTTATGCTTCTATAATATTGATTTGAGTTGAGATTGGATTTGAGTATAAGAACATATTGAGTCTCTAACAATTCTCTTTATGCTCCTATGAGATTGAATTATTGAGCAAGTTCTTTGTGAGCTTGTTGAGCAGATTTGGACAAGTTCTGTGTGAGCTTGTTGAGCAGATTTGGACAAGTTGATCTTGTTGAGAATATTTGGACAAGTTCTGTGTGAGCTTTTTGAGAAGATTTGGAAAAGTTCTATGTGAACTTGTTGAGCATATTTGGACAAGTTCTATGTGATCTTGATGAGTAGATTTAGACAAGTTCTGTGTGAACTTGTTAAGCAGATTTGGACAAGTTCCATGTGAGCTTGTTGAGCATATTTGGAAAAGTTTTGTGTGAAATTTTTGAGCAAATCAGTGGAGTGCCTAGCTGAGAAGATCAGTAGATTGTCTACTTGAGTAGATCAATGTTTTTCCTAGCTGAGCAGATCGGTGGATTGCATACCTAAGCAGATCAGTGTGTTTCCTAGCTGATTAGTTCAATGGATTACCTACCTGATAATATCAGTGTATTATCTAGATTTTAGTAGATCAAAGTAATCATTATACTAGATAAGGATCCTTATTTTTGTGTGAAATATTATAAGGAGATTATCTTGTGGAGTACCCCACTTTAGGGGAACCACGTTAAATCTTGTGTCTCAATTGTGTGTGGTGACTTGTGCTCTTGCTTACTATTGTTATCTAAGTTATTAATGCACACTTCTATATTTGGTTATTGCAATTAAGGACATTAATTGATATTGGTTTGGAAATAAAGTAAAAAGTGGGCGCTATACTGTTCACCCCCTCTTAGTATAAGCTTGTGTTTTTCAATTGGTATCAGAGCGGGTTCCTTCGAAAAGGCTAAAAACTTGAGGGCAAATTCTACAATAACACAGATGGCTTCACAAAATAGATCATCTACAAATAAGGCACCACTTTTTGATGGTAACAATTATGATTTCTAGAGCATTAGAATGAAGAACTACTTGATATCACAGGGATATGAGGTATGGCAGATGGTTGAAAAAGAGTATAATGTTGAAGGTGATACTAAGGCAGATAAGACTATCAGGAAATTGGTTGATATCAATGCAAGGGCAATAAATTATATTTTGAGTGGGCTACATGAGATAGATTTTGCAAAGGTCATGGTATGTAATTCAACTAATGAAATGTGGACCAAGTTGCAAAATACTTATGAAGGATATTCCAAGGTAAAGTTGTAAAAACTGCAAACTCATAGAAAAAGATTTGATAAATTGAAAATAGAAGATTCTAAAGATATTGCAAAGTTTTTACTTCGAGTTGATGAGATTACTAACACCATGAGAGGCCTAGGATTTGAGATGAAAGAATTAGAAGTTACTCAAAAGGTTTTGAGATCACTTCCCATGAATTATGATGCAAAGGTTTCAGCAATATAATAAACAATGGATATCAACAAGCTAACAATGGAAGAACTACAAGGAACTCTCATAACTTATGAGATGAGGGTGAGTAAGCATCAGGTTCCAATAAAATAGATTGCATTCAAGGCTTCAAAGAAAGAGAAAGGGAAGGTTCTAGAGATAGATAGAAATCCATTTAATGATGAGGAAGCTAACTTCATCAAAAGAAATAAGGACTCAAGGAATTTTAGGGATATGAGGAAAGTCAAATGCTACAAGTGTGGTAATCTTGGTCACTATGCACACAAGTGTCTACATGAAGAAAACAATGATGATGAAAAATAGGATCACAAAAGAAAAGAATATGGAAAACATAAGCATGACAAAGATGACAGATACAAGCAAAACAGGTATGAGAAGAAGAAAAAATTTTGTAAGGTAAAGAAATCTTACTACATTGTAGAAGCAAGTGATAGCTCAGATCACAGTGATAGAGATAAGTCAGATGATGAAAAGGAAGAATATTTATTCCTAGGAATAGAAGGTGAAAGAGAACAATGCTTTGTGTGTGGTCAAATATATCACAGATAAGGATATTGCAATGGATTCAATGATAGTGAAGATGAGATGACATATCAAGGAAACATGCATGGTCAAAGAAAAATTTAGAGTTTGTTTTCTATAAAAGATTATAATGATCTTAGTGACAGTGAATATGAATAAGGGTTTTTCTATGGGATAAAAGAAGTAGAAGAAGAACATTCACTCCAAGCAGAAGAAGTTATACAAGAGAATATTGTAAGAAAGATAAATGTCTCAACTGATCTAAAGGAAGACTTCAATAATATCCATGAGAAACTACAAGAGGTTAAGGATAATATAAAAGAATTGAGATGTTCCATACGTGAGAAGTTTGATCCATCACATGACTCAAAAGGTCAATATATCTTCACTAAGAAGGAAACATGTATTTCAGAGACAATAAAGATGGATGCCAATTTTCTACTTGACACAAATGAAGAGAAAGAAGAGGAATATTCCAAAGCACCAAAGGTCTCATATTTTAGGTTTGGGTAATCACACTCAAAAGGAAAGGAATTTCTTAAATATGAAAGCAAGGAAGGACCTAAGTTTTATAAAGAAAGTTCCAAAGTTTCTATGGCTCCAAATATTTAGTTTGGATCTTATTTTGAGATAGGTGAATCAAGTTCAAAAGGAAAAGAAATACTTGAAGAGGAAAGTAAGGAAGAAATCAAGGAAAAGTATTTAGATACTACAAATAAGGTTCAAGGATGCAATGCACAAGTTGAAAATTATCATAGGGAAAATGGTCAAGAAAGGTATGAGGAACTAAGACATGAACAAAGGGCTTTTCAAGGACATTTTTTTTCTTGTAATGGATTTGGACACAGGGCTATACACTACAGGGTCCATGGATCAAAGAAGTTTGATTTTTCTAGAAGAAACTTCAAAGGAAGAAGCTATGGTTTTCAGGGACATTGCTTCTTATGCAACAATATTGGTCATAGAGCTTCTTAGTGCAAAGAAAATGAGAAAAATGGTTTTGGTTTTAGAGCTACGCAATTCAGAATTAATGGTGATGATGATCATGAAAACAAAGCTTCACAATACAGGGTTCAAGAAAGGAATGGATATGGAAATTATTTCAAGAAAGAATTCAGTATTTGGGCACCATCCAAATGCTACAATATCAAGTGTTTTAATTGCAATAACTTTGGACAGATTGCAAAATGGTGTAGGACTCAATTCCAAACAAGTTCTAGACAAGAAGATCAAGTAATTCATCAAGAGAAGGATATCAAGAAAACATGGAAGTAAGTTGATAAAGGAAAGAAACAATTTCTCCCACCCCAAAATTAATCACCTCAAGAGAGAAGGTGGTGAGGGGGCTAAGCTTAAGAGTCATATCTTTTAGCCCCATAGGTGTCCCTTTTGCCATTGATGTCAAAGGGGGAGAGATTTGATTTAGGGGGAGCAACCTCCAAAGAGAGCATTGAGTTAGGGGGAGCAGCCTCCAAAGAGAGTATTGAGTCAGGGGGAGCAGCTTTGATTCTCAAAAATGGTTTTAGCAATGACTATGGTGATTTGCATTAGAGGTGTTGAAATCAATGACAAAGGGGGAGATTATTGTAAATTTTAGGTATTTTATGTTGTCATTGATGTCACATGGATCATTGATGTCACATGGATCACATTGAGTTTTGGTGGCCAAAGTATTTCATAAATAAGCATTTATGATATTTTGGAAAGCATGGATATATACAGGATTTTTGTGAAAACCAAGGTAGGAAAAATAAAAGGTTTTATTTAAAACCATGGATATTTGAAATGGGTTTTTCTTAAAACTTAGGTTGGCTTTTTGTTTCATCGAAAAAGGTGCCCCGATGAAGGAGATATTTAATTTTAAATATTTAAGTTTAAATTTTAAATTATTTAAAATTAAAATTAAATTTAATATTTTATTATCGTCAACATCCAAAAGAATGAAGGTTTGATTATAATCCACCGACATCTTTCGAAGCATTATAATGTGTATATATAATGGTTAAAAACTTGGCCTATTAAGGTATGCCAAGGTTGAGAAAATCGAAGAGTAATTTGTGTGTGGAGGAAGCGGAAGGTGAAAAAATAAAGAAGTCATTTTCGAGGGTTAAATAAAATAGAGGACGTCTAGACCTGATGTCACATTGGACAGTGCAATGCAGTTGGCAAGAGATAACTTTGGCACAGGGGAGGTCTGCGTTTCGAATCTCGTAGGGGCAAAAATTTTGGTGGAAGACGTTTTTCGTTTTAAGAACAATCTAGCACATTTTATATAGGAAGGTTGGAATTTATTCCCAATGTGGGTTTGCACCCACATGGTTAGCGTCTCACAGCGCTAGAAAGGAGTAACATATTTCGACTCTCACAGTTGTGAAGGCGCTCATCAATTTTTGTGAAACATTTTCAAAGGTTAAGGCCACGATTTCAAAATTAAAGGTATTAATGAGAAGCACCTTGCATAGTTGATATTGTGAATGCTTTGGGTGTATGAAAAATAATTTTTTTAGAGATAGGGAATTATAAGGTTTTGTAAGATTGTTGTTATTTCTAGGAGGAATAAGGGTTGTGATCCACTTTTGGAAAAAGAGAAATTTCTGGTGTTTTTATTTTTAGAAGTATATCATATTATATATTGTTGGAAAGCTTATTTCGAGGGCTATTTGATTAACTTGCTTAGAGGGAGAAATAAGGTGTATGTAAAGATATATTTCTATTTTTGTAAAGGGTTTCAAAAGTGAAGGTTGTTTTGTTCTTTTTCAAAAGTGATTAATTCTTTCATAAGGGGACATGATGCATTTTGTTGAGTAGAAGTGATAAGTTGTTATTTGGATATTGTTGTTGTGATATTAATCATGATATCTAACCCTTGTTGAAAGTTGAAAAATAATTTTGTTGAGTGTGGCAGATTTCCAAAGAGGTTTCTTCATCTTCATAAAAGGTATGGGCACATTCTCCTATTGATTGATTATGGTGGTTGATTTCTGAAATATCATTGGAGATAAAAATATTGATTGTGGTTTCCTTTTCGAAAGTGGTTAGTTGAATGCTTCAAGGTTTTCTAGTTTGAGAGTTGTGGTTAAACCTTGTTTTATAAGCATAGTTGTTGAAGCCCATTGGTTATGCAAAGAACTTGAACTTGAGAAGAACATGAGTATCATTGTTATGTGATATTTGTGGTTGAGCATTATTGGAAATATTTGAGTTGGTTGATACATGCTTGGACTAGGGTTTGTAAGAAAGAGTTGTTCCTTGTGGTAGTTGGTTGAGAAGAGTTGTTTGAGCCTAGTCAAGTGATTGTGTGAAGTGGTTGTTCAAGTTCCATGAAACAAACTATTCTATATTTTGGATTTGAGTTGAGATTGAGATTTGAGGATAGAACATATTGAGTCTCTAACAATTCTCTTTATGCTTCTATAAGATTGATTTGAGTTGAGATTGGATTTGAGTATAAGAACATATTGAGTCTCTAACAATTCTCTTTATGCTCCTATGAGATTGAATTATTGAGCAAGTTCTTTATGAGCTTGTTGAGCAGATTTAGACAAGTTCTGTGTGAGCTTGTTGAGTAGATTTGGACAAGTTCTATGTGAGCTTGTTGAGCATATTTGGACAAGTTCTATGTGAACTTGTTGAGCATATTTGGACAAGTTTTGTGTGAGATTTTTGAGCAGATTTGGACAAGTTCTATGTGAACTTGTTGAGCATATTTGGACAAGTTTTGTGTGAGCTTGTTGAGCAGATTTGGACAAGTTCTATGTGAGCTTGTTGAGTAGATCAGTGGAGTTCCTAGCTGAGCAGATTAGTGGATTTCCTACCTGAGTAGATCAGTGTGTTGCCTAGTTGAGTAGATCAGTGGATTGCCTACCTGAGCAGATCAGTGTGTTGTCTAGTTGAGCAGATTGATGGATTGCCTACCTAAGCAGATCAGTGTGTTGCCTAGCTGAGCAGATCAGTGGATTACCTACCTAAGCAAATCAATTTATTGTCTAGTTTTGAACAAATCAAAGTAATCATTGTATTGGATAAGGATCCTTATTTCTATGTAAAATTTTATAAGGATATTATCTTGTGGAGTACCCCACATTGGGGGGACCACATTAAATATTTTGTCTCAATTGTGTGTGGTGACTTGTGCTCTTGCTTACTATTTCTATCTAAGTTATTAATGCACACTGATATATTTGGTTATTGCAATTAAGGACATTAATTGATATTGGTTTGGAAAGAAAGCAAAAAGTGGGCGCTATACTATTCACCCCTCTCTCAGTATAAGCTTGTGTTCTTCAGGTTGTTATATAGTCCATAGACCGAAATATTACCCTTGGGAATTTTTTGAGGGTCTAGAGAACCTAGGGTTATGGCACACTTCTCTTCCTCTTCAAAGTTAGGGTTTTTTAAAGGATGTTGATCTTCAAATTAATTTCCCAAAGTGGGGATATTAGGAGCTATTAGATGAGCCCCACTATGAAGGTTATACCTTCTTTGGTCCATTAGGTAAAAGGTTGATGAAAGAGGAAATTTTAATTAATTAAATTTTAAATGTTTTGAGAGTTGAATAAGAGAATAAGAAGAAATTGTTTTTATCCTTATATTACCTTCTCTTGATATGTCGATCTTGTTGATATACCTTAGGGGGCCTCCCTATATAATTGAACCTTTCTGTATACGTACGCTTTCTATATACATATCGATACATGGAAGAAGCTAGTCCTCTCTTGTATTTGAGAGAGACTTTAAGGTATGTGAAAGAGAATGATATGCGAAAGTGGCTTTCTAGGTATGTGATCCAAGATAGGTATGTGAGAGAAAATAAAATCCCTCCTTATAACTCTCCCTAGTCCACCATGCTATACTCCTCAATAGGATTAAATTTTACATGAGACCCTATGTGGGAGGCTGGCATCATGGTTTCACCATATACCCAATGTAGCTTAAGGATTTGTACAATGGTTTCTCAAAGATTTGTATACAACCCTTAGTATGACTAGCAACTGGTTATGTTCTTGTTAATATTTATTAATGTGATCTAACTAAAGATAACATTAAGTGGCCTTGATTAAAAGTGTGGTTAGTTTTATATCTAACTAGGCTTTAGTCAAGGTCAAATAATCTTTGGGACCTACATAGTTGTTCACATTGGGTTCACCAAAATATGATAATAACCCTAGTACCCTTCCCTTTTGTTGTGGGAAGGATAAAGTATCTTTTTCACTTCAATATGGGTAGGGTATAAGTTATATGTTATAAATACATGCATCATTAGTGTTTGTAATGCTTATGGGGCTTACAACACTTATGACTAGGTACATGTATATTTGATAGCCTATTCTATGTTTTGTGTGTACTTTTATAAACAATGAAGGGTTTCCATCTAATATTCCTTACATCAACCTCATAAGCCCAATATTGATATGAAAAATGCATAAAAATAAGATATGAAGGGATACAAGATCTATTACTACATGTGATTCTCAATTTGTTTATGAGTATAGGAAAGATAAAAAATGTATTTTATTCAAAATATAGGAATGCAAGGAACTAATGTAGCAAATGCATTATCCTAAGTGCACCAAAATGCGATTTCAATATTCTTGATAAAAACAAGTTAGTGATTTGTTGTTTATAACATTATAGGAGTAACTTTATCTTATATTTGGTAGATCAGTAAAAAAATAAAAGTATATACAAAAATATAGAACTTGAGCCAATGGCAAACAAAGATATGATGACTGATGAATGCAAGTATAGTGTCTCCTTTTTACCAAGTAAATGGTAGAGCAAAAATATAAAATTTAAATTAAAGTAGTCGGTCAACATATTGTTGGCACGAAAGCAAGAGCTAAAAGGAGAGGAGACACCTAGATATTTATCTTGAAATGAGAGTATTGTGAGGTTTGTCAATCCACAGTTTGAAGGATCCTACTTATTGTTGATGAGTTTGTGAAACATTGCAGAATGGAGATAATTAGAGATTAAGAGCAGTATAAGGGAGCCTCTCTGGTCTTAGGGAAGGCATTGAACTTCCTTGATTTAGATAATAAGACCCCTACTAACATATATAGAGCAAGCTTGACAAATGCTGATAATAATTGAAAAGACTACAACAAGCATAGATATATGAAATTATTGAGTTGGGCACATAAAAATTCTAGTCAATATAGCAATAGATTTAGCTTACAAAATGGAGAGTGACTTATGAGCAATGTGATTAGTGTGACTAGTCGTCTCTCTTAACGGATAACAAACAACTTCTAGAGAGCTTGAGGGTCTTGAGTGACTAACACACCATATGACCAAAGGTGAAAGGAATATGGAGCACAAAGATGGAACTAGAGAGCTAGAGGTTTTCGAGTGGCTAACATACATTGATCTAAGCTAGGACTAGAACTTCGATCGAGGTTATCAAACACAAAGTTGGGAGCACGTCATATGTGAGATTGTCAATGAGTGGACAACATTTTACTATAGGAATGGAAAGTGTACCAAGATTTGATTGGAAATTTTGATCGGATATTGTTAAAGCAATGTTATAGTTTTTTGTTCAAAATTTTCATTAGATTTTTTGTTATTACGTAAATTCATTCTATACAGATTTTAGCAACACTTCATTACACTTTTTTGCGAAGGGAGATCAGTAGATGAGGCATTAAGTTACCAAGAATGAATGGTCAACCTAGGGAATGTACATGGATGTAGTCCGCACATGGATTGAATAGGATGGCACTCAAGGTAATCCGCTTGGTAGGGCCTACATGGATAGCTAAGGGAATTGCACCAAGTAGATTTTAATCAATTTGATTGGTGAATGAATATATAAGTCATATTTGGGTTGAACAACTAGGCGGTTAATATATTTGACTAATGAGTAACTATTAAGGACATGTGTGGTTGACAGCATGTTCATGTGTAATCTAAAAAATTAAATGCACCATTGACAATTTAAACAAAAAAAATACCACATCAACAATGACTAGCTTCCTTAAGAGGCTGGGAAAGTGACACATGTCAACATCTAATGACTTTTTGAAAACTAGATACCTATTGCTACCAAGGGAGCTATAGGTTCAGAATGCAAGGCTCACAGTGCCTAACAACCTATTATGCATACAATACTTATGGATTTGCAACACTCCAAACTAGTCTTATCAAGCAAGGTTTTAGGGTCTTGATTACTATATGCATGCTTATAAGTTTTAAAAAGCTCTTTTTGGAGCTTGTTTTAATGGAAGTATTTTTATTAGGTAAGAAAACATGAGATTTTTAAAGGATCCCTAACCTTTTACAACGAAAGACAATATAAATAAGAACAGTAAGTGGATCAAGAGGAGAACAACCCTTAAGGATGGGGAGAGACAACAAAACAACCACAAATAGGCAAAACAAAGAAAAGACCTTCAACAAAAAGCAAGAGGGAGAACCTTATCAACCAAGGACATAAAGAGACTAAAATTTTAAATCAAAACACGCTAATTCAAAAAGTCAAGAAAATCCTTCATCCAAATTTGAAGAGCATTTTGATTGACCCCTTAGTTGGCCAACATGTCAGCTTTCTTGTTTTCTTCTCTAAAGGTGTGCCCGAATTCAACATCTTCTAAATTCTGAGTACGACGGTAAATATCTTCTATTAAATCTATAATGGACCAGTGGGAAATTTTTTTCCTTTAGCAATATTAATGACAGAAAGAGAGTTGTCTTCAATCACCACCTTCTTTGCATTTAGATTTTTTAGGAATGCGACCCCTTGATAAAGCTTTCGATTTTTGGCAAAAAAATGGACTGAACACCTAAGAAGTCAACAAATACCAAAAGAATTACCCCTTTGTCATCCATAATGATTCCTCCAACCCTTGCAATGCTTGGATTGCCTTTAGTCGTCCTATTAAAGTTCAGTTTTTTTTTTTCATTTTAATGAAAGTATTTACTTATAAATTTATAAACTTATGTAAAAGACAATATTTATTTATGCATTAAATATTTTAAGTTTGAGTGAAAGCTTATAATAAATTAAAAAGTGTAAAAGTAGGTACCTGCATATTTATACTAATATTCATTAAACTATACTCTTTTTAAGTCTTTTCCTTTTATTAAAAGGATTATAAACAATTTTAAAGATTTTAAAATTAAAAAAAATAAATAAATAAAATTTAAATCAGGATAACAAAATTATTATATTTCTAAAAATAAATAAAATTAAAAACATATTGTAAAAAAAAATAACATATAACTTATAAACCTTAAAAACTACATTACTTTATTGATATGCAATTTCATTTCCAAGGCAAGACAAGCACTTCCTTATGCATAAGGAAGATTACTTCCTTATATATGAAACAAGGTGGTGCCTGAAATTTTATACCATGAAAGCTTTGAACACATTGCTCCATTGAAATTCCCAAGTGACTTCAACACATTTGGCCCAAATGAAAAGGTGTGTCTTTACCTAAAGCAATAAGTGTCATGTTTGTTATAAATTGTTTCCTTCTCTTTCAAGGGAAGGATGGAGCTTTTAATATGCTATGTCATATCTATGTGTGTTTACCTTTTGGTTCTTTATATTTTTGGATGGAGAGTAATAATGTCATGTTAGAGATGTGTTTATGGAAAAAAATCTTATATGTTTTATAATTTGTGAAGAAGAGATTAAAGTTTGAATGTTATTAAAGGATAAATGTATAATTGTTAAGTTGTAATATATATATATATATTAAAATTTTATGAGAAAAGTTATTAGATGGTCATTGATATAATTAAAGATAAAATCAATACTTTTGAGTTATATAATAAATAACTTGTATTTTGATAATGCAGGTTGATGTCCATATTAAAATATTAAAGCTTTTACATACTACATATTAAAATGTTAAGGTTTTAGTTCAAAATAAAGATAGAGAAAGAGAAATTAAGAAATAAAAATTAAATACAGATTATATGAGTTTTTTTTAGCACAGAGAAAATTAGATAGCATCTTGATTAAATTAAAAAAAAAAATCACTTTTTAGAAAAATTTGATTTTAAAAGTTTTTTTTTTTTTTTTTTTTGTGGTGGCCACAAGGGGTAAACAGACTGTGACCACGAGGGAACCATTACATAACATATCCGCAACATGTGAGGCGAGAGATTTGGAACCTGGGCCTCTCAGCAACTAGAGAGGTTTAACTACCCACTTGCTCTCCAACTCTTCTACATGGGCGGAGATTTTAAAAGTTATTTTTGGCAAACAAAACTTTTAACAAAATTTTATTTGTCAGATTAAAGCTTTTACATACTACATATTATAATTTTAAGGTTTTAGAAAGAGAAATTAAGAAATAAAAACTAAATACAGATTATATGAGGTTTTTTTAGCAGGTAGAAAATTAAATAGCATCTACAAAATTAAGTTTGATCAAATTTAAAAAAAATCACTTTTTATGAAAATTTGATTTTAAAAGTTTTTTTTTGGCAAACAAAATTTTATTTGTCTCGTTAAAGCTTTTACATACTACATATTAAAATGTTAAGGTTTTAGTTCAAAGGAAAGAAAACTAAAGATAAATTAAGAAATAAAAACTAAATACAGATTATCCGCCCATGTAGAGGAGTTGGAGAGCAAGTGGGTAGTTAAACCTCTCTAGTTTTTGAGAGGCCCAGGTTCAAATCTCTCGCCTCACATGTTGCGGATATGTTATGTAATGGTTCCCTCGTGGTCACAGTCTGTTTACCCCTTGTGGCCACCACCAAAAAAAAAAAAACTAAATACAGATTATATGAGTTTTTTTCAGCACGCAGAAAATTAGATAACATCTACAAAATTAAGTTTGATCAAATTAAAAAAAAAAAAACACTTTTTATGAAAATTTGATTTTAAAAGTTGTTTTTTTTTTTTTTTTTGCTTAACAGAACTTTTAATAAAATTTTATTTGTCTCTATAATCTATATTATGAGCTCAAATGATTAAACATGTGAATTTAAAATATAAATATTTAAAATCAAATCTTGTCATAATATATATACATAATTACTAACTGTAATACTACCATGTAGTTTGATTCAAAATATCACAATAATATACTCTTGATGTAGGCCTATTTCAGTTCTATATAATAACTTAAAAATTTATATTAACTGTTTTTATTTTAAACCATATAAAACATATATCAATAAAAACACTTTTATATGTTAAAATATAAATCAATTTTTTTAAAATAAATTTTTTTAAAACTAATCAATTAAAAAATATTTTAAAAAAGCAACTTTAAGTTTATATTTGTATGCCATCTCCATAAATAATTTGATTAAATATTAATTTAATTTATTTATTTATTAAATGTTTTTATAATAATTTTATTTGTAAGAAAATAATTTTAAAAATGTTATGTTTATTGTTTTTGAATTAAAAGTTTTTTCATATAATTAGAACCTATGTATTAAAAGAAGTTAAAAACCGGAGGTTACCTTTTTTTTAAATTGAATTTAAGTTTTTGTTAAAAAAAATCATTACCATTATGATGTTCCTATTAAAAAATATTAAAATTTATATTAATTTATTTTTTTAATATAAATTTTTGATAAATAATTTTTAATTCATTAAAAAATATCATATTTAAATAAGAAGGAAGAGGTTAAAAAAATCCGAACTTATAAACTGATAATTTGATTTTTTCTAAATTGGTTTATTTTGAAAATCTTGAAACTTCTAAAAAAATATAACTGAAACTTACCAACACCCATACATATACATGGAAATCAAAATATTTAAATACACTCATAAGTAGTAATAAAGTCTCATGGGTATTGTAGCAGGCCATATAGATTTAGACACCTAAAAGTTGTAGGGTTGCTTCTGAACATCTTCCAGGGACCTGAACCAGACATGTTGCTCTAGAACTGACTCACTTTTAGTTTTTTCATCACAATGGTGATGGCTCCCACCACCTGTCCAGCTGTGGTCCTCTGCAGGACCAAACACACCAGTTTTTGGATGTGGTACCCAGCTCTTTTGGCTCTCAGGGTGGACTACCTCCAGAGGAACCCTGTTCGACTGGATACCATCATCTTCATTCTTCTCATACACAGATGAATGGACAAATTTCCTGCAAAACCACAAAAAAAAACCATCTTCAACTGGTCTCCATCCCTTAGTTCGTCAAACATAGAAGACTACAGTAATAGAAAATGAAGGGAATTGGGTCCAGAAAAAACATGATTTTTGCCATACCCAAGTCCTGGAAATACAGTGGGTTTGAGGTATTGTGGCTGTGTTGGATCTCTGAGGCTACCCCAGAGCTTGCTGAATTCTCTAACAGAGGAACCCCTCATCTGCAACTGAGATGCCATACAATGAATTTCCTTCACCCTGTATTACCTTCTTGCTGTGTGGACTGTGTGCAAGATTTGAGAGGAGGCCAAGTGCTTCTTATAGGTGTTAGGGGTATTGTTACTGTGGGCTGGGCTGTTGATTATTCTACTTACCACCAAACGACAGACAGTCACAGCGTTGATTATTCTACTTTTTTTATTAAAAACAATTTAAGATTCTGGTTCTAAGGATCATTTATCTAATATAAAATTTAAAGTAGGCATCTTTAGAATTATTGCTGAGAATAATTTTAAATCTATAAAGGGCCTTATGAAAACTTATTCTAGAGGTGTAAGCTTTTATTATTTTAACCAAAATTTCACTAATATCACGTGCCGAGGTCTAAAGAATAGATATTGTAGTTTTTTTTGTTTCTAATAAATTATGATTAAACAGATGTAGTTTATTGGTAAGTATTTGATAGCCTATTGACAGGTTTAGTTTTTTTCAAGTTAAAATTTAAGATAAAACAGGGTTTTGAGAGGGTCCTAGAATTTAAACTTGAGTCTCTTGGATAAGTACGCAAAGACATAACATTATAATATTCCTTCAGCGTGCTCTCAAACTCTTACTAGTTTGTTGAAAGATGATATGATTGGATGAGGTTCAAAGTGCTTACTAGTTTGTTGAAAGATGATATGATTGGATGAGGTTCAAAGTGCTCTCGAACTCTTACTAGTTTGTAGAAAGATGATATGGGTTTACTAGTTTGTTGAAATATGATATGGGTGGATGAAGCAATTTTGTTATAATCTGATTTTTGGGTTTTGTATGTTTTTTCTGATTTCAATAAAAATTTTACAAATATATATATATATATATATATATTCTTTACAAAAAAGAGATTTTATTAAGGTAAAATATTTTTTTATCTTATTAATAAGTTTTGGATTGTCATAGCTTGTATTTAACGTTTTTATTTTTTATATTTTTATATAAGTTTAAATTAAAATTATAAAATATCTGCTCAGGTAAAGGAGTTAGAGAGTAAGTGGGTAGTTAAAACTCTCAGTTGAAATTGAGAGGCCCTAGGTTCAAATCTCTCCCCTCATAAGTTGCGAACCTTTTATGTACAAAACGTTACAAATTAAAAAAAAATTATAAATTTTTATTAATTTAATGATTTTTTTTAATCAATACTTTTTATACACATGCTTAGTGGGAGTTGAACCTGGATCTCATCACCATGCAAGTGGCATCCTTTCTAGTAGACCATGCACGCGAATAAGAACCTACCTATATTACATCACCGTAGTGGTATTACAACAGAGCTTGGATATTATCATGTATCCCTTGCCAAGATTCAAACATGAGTCTTCTCCTTGAATGTTGAGAAATCAACCAGTTGAGCTAATGTCATTTTGATTAAAGTTTTAGGATAAAACATGGGTTTTTGAAAATGGTCCTCTTGTATTTGTATAGGGATTTGAATTTGGGTCTCTTTGATGAAAGCTCAAAGACATACTACTATAGTATCCCTCATAGGAAAGAAAACATAATTACTTGAACTTATATATACTAATAAATTTACATTTAATAAAATGAAAAATGAAAGGTATTTTATGGATTTTTTTAATCATTATAGAACTAAAATTTTTATAAAGTAATATAGAAATAATATTGAAATGAATTACAACTAAGTTTATTAGAAAAAAATAATCTATGTAGTTTATTTTTCTTGTTTAAAAAAAGTGTAATTTAAATTTTATAATAAATATTTGAAAATAATTTTTTGTTTTCACCAATTTAAAAATAATATAAATATTTTAGCAAATGATATAAGATTAATTACATAAATTAAACTTTTAAAGAGGAGAGACAAATTTAATCTAGCCCAAGGTAGAGTAATCTTCAGGTCTATGGACCATATAACAACCTTTTTGAGACAACATTGAAATGTTGTGGCAAAATTCTTTAGAGATTATGATATTAATAAAAATATTACCATGGGGAAAGATTCACTCTTGGATCGCTCCTAACAACCCAATTCTAGTCATATACCCTTTAATCAATCAAATGGAAATAATAATCAATTTAACCAATTAAATACAAATATTGATCAATTAAAAGTAAATGCTAATCAAATGAATACAAACCCTAATTAGACAATATATGGCATAAATGCATCTATCGTAAACCTTATAGATTCTACTCTCCCTTATATTATCTCTTTGGTGGGTGGTTGGACTTAATATATCTAGTAATATTTGAGATATCATATACCCATATCATTTCTTGAAGATCTTTTGTGGGTCAACATAAGTCATCTCACAATGCAACCAATTTTCACAAGTGTGCCTACCTCTAACCCCTTCTCTAACATCTCTTATCAAATTGTCACCTCAAACTTTATTTCTATTAATCCTTTTGTTTCAAGTGGTTTAGGAATGGTCCATGTGATACCACCTTTGGTGTCATTCCCCCAAATACCTCATCCCTAATCATATATTAATTCACAACCTGATTTGAATCTACCTTTGATGCCATGGAACCCACTTCCTCTTGAATTTCAAAGTATAATCTCCCAATTTAAGCAATTGAAATGACAAATAGTCTATCTTCAAGGATTCTCATTCGGTCATAAGTGCTCTTATGAGGACTTATGCTATCAACCCTTAGATCCTATCATAGCCAGTTGACCTTTCTCTCCCAACTTTGAAACTCCAAAGTGTCAAATGTATAAAGGGAAGGAATACTCGATCAATAATCTTAGGCTCATTTGAATTGTTTATAGCAACATTTTCTATGACAAGATGTTGCTCCTTAATATTTTTCTAAAAGCAATAGTGGTCTAGCCCTAGAGTGGTATTACCAAATACAACACTATTCCCTCAAAAATATTAAGGACCTTGTAGAAATGTTTGTCCAACAATTTTTAGTATACATCAACAAAAACATCACAATTAGTTATATTTATAAGCTTAAACAAACTAAGTATGAGGCCTTTGCAATTTCTTATCTAGATGGAGAGCCTTAATGGGTGACTTCAATATGCTCCCTCACAAAAGGACCTCCTAGACATATTTATAGGCAACCTTCACAAACAACTAGCCTTCTATTTGGAGATAACTAATGTATCTTCTTTTGAACATGTGATTGATATGATTAAATGAGTAGAAACCATTCTCCTTAAAATGGGATAATTAAAGATAAAAAAGGAAGAAGAAAAATCCTCCTCCAACCAAAAAGGACACCATAAAAACAAATATGTTATGAGTAAGAGGATCAAAAATTCTCGTGAAAGCAACAATGTGAATACAACAACAACAATGCTCCAAAAAATTGTCTTAACTAAATAACAAAAACCTAAAAAAAAATTCCTTAAATTAGACCAGCCAGTTTCTACTATTTGAGGGCAACTCTTTGAAATTACAATGATAAGACATCCACAATTAAGCTTGTAGATACCACAAAAGAACTAACTTGCTAGTATCACCATAATGAACATTGTGATTTCCATTATGTTGATGGCCACAAAACTAATAGGTGCAACACCTTGTACAATATTATTCAAGATCTTATGGAGGGTGGCCAAATTGTCCTTGGTGGATCTAATACCCAATACTCTGGTAATCAAGATCTTAGAATCAAGATCCCTTACCTAGTCAAATTCAAAGAGTAGCTAATAATATTCATGCATAAAATTTGGTAGGCACAATCAATTCATCTCCTATATATGCTATAACCAAACAACAACATAAGAATCAACTATCAAATCAACCTCATCGACCTCTCTTGATTATTCATCCAAGAAATGGAGCCTCCTCTAACAAAACCACCTTTGGTCCTTTGATCTTCAAATGAAAAGAAATATGCTTTTAATCTACGTCACTAGCTCAAAAGTTCACCTACTAAGATCTCTCTTCTATAACTTCTACAAAACTCTCCATCCCATAAGGACATATTTTTCAAGCTCTTGAGTGAACAAGAGGTCCCTCAATATCTTTCCCCATTGATGTCATCGATATTGTGAGCTTTATTGTGGTCAATTATGCTATTATTTCATTTTATAAAAGTACCATCCCTTCATATTTCATGGTCATGGAATTACCCCTTTACATCAAGAATTTAATTGGTGACAAACTCATAAAATGAGTCCTTGTTGATAATGATTTGGATCTCAACATTTGTAATTTATAATTCATCAAAAATTTTAAATTGACCAAGAAATATTTGAGAAAATCTAACCTTATCATAAGGATCTTTGATAATGAGGAGTGTGAGGCTAGTGGTACGATAACCTTACCTCTCAAAGTCGTGCCTCAAGTCCTTAACACCCTCTTCTATGTTGTTCCTTATGACCTATCTTATAACATCATTCTTGCACTATCTTGGATCCATGCAATGTAGGTTATCCTATCCATATTACATTAGTGTCGCAAATATGAATATTAGGAAAGGATGACTCGTATTCCTACCAATCCTAAGTCTTTCACCTATTGCCAAGCGATTGAGGATGAGCACTCTAAGAAGCACTTATGTACTTCCCTCAACCACTTTTCATCACCTTCTTATGTCGATGATGTATTAAGGTCCTTAACTTTAAACGACCAACTTGAATCAAGTAATAATCAATTTCAGGATCTAAACATTACTCCTATTAACACAAATAACAATAATCAAACCCAAGCATAACATGATAATAACAATAATAATAATAATAATAATACCAAAATAATAATCAATTCTTGGACCTAGTCAGTCTTTTCATTTCTCCCCACACTCTAAGTTTTTTCCACTAGAAAAGGTATAGTAGTACAAATAGAAAGTTATTCCTTCATTTGCGCTTGTATTGTCCATGATGAACAAATTTGTGGCAAGAATGCTTTCTTGATCGAATGAAAATATTCTTTGTGTTATTTTCATCTTCATATCATATTTCCAAATAAATATTGTCCAACATGGGATATCAAGGAAAGTATTTAGGCCATCATAATTAGGGTATCATATAACCCTTAGAGTCTAAAACCTAGCTGGGTGGATACATGATAAGTTATACCCGTAGTAAGAGTGAACCTCTTCCCACTTTTTCACTATCTAACAGTGATGATAAAGCTAAGTTTTTCTCTCAAGAATCACATGATGACACCATTTCAATAAATTATTCAAGTTAGGATGAGGAAGATGAAAATGAGCTTTTGTCCCTCCTTGGTTCTAGTCCTTGTTGATTTAACACTTTACTAGTGTAAACCTTTTGGTTGTAGTTCATCCTAAATTGATCATTGGTAAAAATCAATGTGAGGTGGAAGCTACTCTCTAAAATCCTTATCATTAGGATAAGTCCTACTTCAAGGGTTACTCTTCCCAAGTATCCAATCTTATCACCTTATAATCACCTAATCATGAGTCATTATTTTAAGTTTGACCGAATTCAAAAACTTAGGAGTACTAATAGTTCCTTCTCGACTAGAGATGCATCCTACACCCTAATTGATGATATAATGGATGTCAATATCAATTTTGAAGATAATCCCAAGCTCTTAAAACTTATAAAGGCCTTAAGTCTTGTGGAGCACAAAGAATACACTAAAATCTTGAGGGAATTTAGTGACATCTTCACATAAACCTACGTTGACATGCCAAGACTTGATCCCTCTCTCATTTTCCATCATCTAGACATGTGATCAAATTCCAAAAACATTAAGAAAAAATTATGATTGATGCATCCTAATTCGCTTTGCTCATTAAGGAAGAACTTCAAAAACTATAAGTTGACTTTATTAAAGTTACCAATTATTTTGACTAGATTTCCAATATAGTTCCTAAATGTTAAAAATTAAGGTAGTATTCGAGTCTATACCAAATTTTAGGACATCAAGAAGGTATGTCCGAAATATGACTTCCCTATTAGCTTTTTAAGCTAAATACTCAAGATGAAATAACCACAAGATCTAAAATAAAATTGCAATATAAAATATATGATAATAACAAACTATTAAGCATATAAAACTCATAAACAACTTCATAAATAACTCATATAAATACCATTAAAAAATGCTCATGAAAATTGGATCTCAATTGAATAAAGATATCAAATACACCATACTTCCATCCTCTCCATTACAATTGTATATGTCATTCACTATATCTCTATCTCTCTCAATAGACACATATATAATGGAATGTGACTCTTCATATGGAGCACTCTTGGCCTTCACTCTTCTAGAGACTCTTCACTTCCTATTATATGGACTTATGTGCACATGGACTATTATGCACATTTAAAATGCCAAAATACTTTGCACACTTGTGCATTTATTACATTGCATAAAGAAAATGCTCTAACTCTAATCTAGGACTCTCTTTCTGAATCTAAAGATGTACCCAATGTGGTACATTAGCATGTACCAAATAATGCAATATATTCCAACACCCCCTTGTATTACATTATTTGGTTATTGAAGACTTTAATATTCAATATGTCTTCATCTTGTTTTTGGAACTTGTACTCTTCTTTTCTGCTTTCTTCATTCTACTCCTTGTTTGCATCCTGATCAAGTAAATGATTAGTATCTTCATAAAATTCTATATTTTCTGAAAGTGGTTTAGCTTCATGTTCTTATGTAGTTTCTTCTAGTTCTTGAATTTCCTATATCTCTTGAGCTAAGTGACCCTTTTGATTTCCTTCTCTATATTGTAGTTGAGGTTGATTGTACTGATGCTAAAATTATTGTTGATATGGTCTATATTGATTCTAATATTGTTTTGGTTGAAAGAACCTATTTGATTGGTTTCCTATTTTTTTTTTTTCCTTGATACCTATTCCTTGGATTTAATCTACAATAATTTGTACTATGACCTCTTTTTCTACAAACTTGACAATATCTATCATTCCATTTTGTTTTGTTCCTTGAAAAGGAAACTACATTTCCTTGTGGATTATCTTTTGAGACTACAACAATGTTAGTCATTTATCTTTTATTGAATTCTCCACTTCATATTCTTGTAGTATATATATATATATTTTTATTTGTGGAAAACATCCCAAAAGGGATGCCACTTTCGGGTAAGACCCAAGGAGGCAGGGGTATCCATTCCGCCAAAAATGCCCAGGACTCGGACCTGGCCTACCACCTTTGACATACTCAAGGAGCAAACAAACACACAAAACCAAATTAAAAAAAGAAAATAACAACAAAAATAATAAAATAAAATAAAAAACAAACTCCTTGAGTGTGTCAAAACCAAAAGCACAACCAAACACGCACAATAAGATAAAAGAAACCACAACACAAACCACATAGAAAAACACAAGAACCACATAACAAAACACAAACAAGACAAAAACAACAGAACACTACAAAGACATAACCCAAAAAAACATGAAAAATAAACACAACCAAAACCTAAAAAATAAAATAAATAAAATAAAAATAAAAACAACCAACAACAGACAATAAACAAAAACAAAAAACATAGAAAACACTCACACATAAAAAAATGAAATAACACAAACAAAGAGAAACCCAAGAACAAGAACGAAAAAAACACAAGAACAATAACAATAAACATAAAAAAAAAAAAAACAACAAAAACACAAGAACAACAAAAAACAACACAAAGAACACAAAAACAAAACAAAACAAAAGAACCCACCCACCTTAAAAAACTAAACAAAAAAACAAAGAAGACAAAAGAAAAAAAAATGAACAAAACAATGACCTATCTAGACCAGAAGACTATTAATGCAAGAATCAACAGAGGAAACAAAATAAAGAATAGAATGAGCTAGGGAACTAAAAAACTGAATGAACCAAAGAGAAACAAAAAAAAAACAAGAAGAAACTAGGTACCTTCAGAACTGGAGCCATCCAAAGAAATGATAGAAAGAAGAGCTTCCCTAATTTGAGAAGCCCACCATATAGGAGGGTGGCCATAACAAGTAAGATCACCTTTGTCCAAAGCCCAATTAGCTAAAGCATCAGCACTCTTGTTTTGATCTCTGACCACATGATTGTAATCAACTTTCAAAAATCCCATCTGGATTAACTGAATCTTCTCAATAATTCTTTTTATTCTCCAATCCACCTTATGATTCTTAGAAGGAGTCTTCAAGAGATTAATCATAAGTTGAGAGTCGGACTCAACTAACACCTTTTCCCATCCAACCTTAGTAGCCTCCTGAAGGCCTCTAAGGATACCATACCCCTCAGCAAGGTTATTGGAAAGAATACCCAAATTCTCAACAAAAGTAAAAACCAGGGAGCCATCTGAAAGTCTACCAATTCCTCCCACCTTGGCTTTTCCAGGGTTCCCTCTAGAGGCTCCATCAGTATTGACTTTTCCAAAATCCTTAGGAGGAGGTTGCCAATTTCTAGTCCTATCCATCTTACTAATACTCACATTCCCTTTAAGTTGGTTGCCCTTAGAAGGTTTAATATTCAATATTTGCATCACTTGATCCCATCTTTGGTGGGAGTTTTGGGGGTGATTAAGGAGATGATGGACTGATTCAACTAAGTTGGCTATGGTCTTTTGCCAAATATAGTGAATATCCTTCCTATCTTGATTAAAAATTTGGTTGTTCCTTTCATTCCAAATATTCCAAAGAAGAATGGTAGAACCCATCCAAACTAACTGCCTAATAAAATGATCAACACCCTCTTGATTAGGCCAATCCCTCCAAAGTTGTTCAAAAGTGAAAAAAATTGGACCACTGTAAGCCAAGTAAAGTTGCCATTCTCCTCCATAGCTCAGAGGCTAAAGTACACTCAATAAAAATATGGTTGATATTTTCTACATTCTCTTCACACATTTCACATCTAAAAGGGCCATGAAAACCACGCTTCATAAGTTGCTCACCAGTAAGCACCCTACGATGCAATAAAAGCCAATTAAAGAACCTCACCTTAGGCCAGAGATTTTGAGCCCACAATTGAGAAAATATGTCAGAAGAATGGTTGGGATTATTATGGCATAAGGTCAAATAACCTTGAGCAACTGAATACTCACCCTTAGTAGTGTCGTTCCATCCAAAACAATCTTTTTCATGGGACCAAGAGAGGGATCTCATATGAAGGATGCCTTGGATATCTTGTCTTTGCCTTTATGGGATTTGAATAGGCCAGTCCTCAATAGGGATCCAATATCTACCAACCTTTGAATTACCAGTATGGTACCGACAGTAATTAGCCACCTTTATCCAATTAGCTCGGTGAAGCTCCTCCATCCAAGGCCTCCAATCGGGAAACCGAGTTATCAAAGGCTTGTGACCATCCCAAGAATCTGTCCAAAAATTTGCATGTTGACCATTATGAATGATCCAAAATAATTTTTTCTTTATCAAATCCTCACCAGTCTTAAGAACTGCTAAAATGGGAGAACCTTTGGTAGGAAGTTGATAGCGAACAAGGTCTTCAGGACTTTTGTTCTGAGCATATTTAGCACGGAGATTATTGGCCCAAAGAGCATTGGGGTTATGCAACATCCTCCAATATAATTTAGCAGCTAAAGCTTTGTTGTTATTAATTGAAGACCGGAATCCTAACCCCCCTTCACTCTTAGGAAGACATAAAGTATCCCATTTCACCAAGGCCCATTTTCTTTTCTCCTTAGTACCACTCCAAAGGAAATGATGACTGATTTGATCCAATTCTCGAAGAACAGCCTTTGGGATATTCAAAATGGAAGAAACATAAATAGGAATAGCTTGAAGGACTGATTTTACCAAGGTGATTCTACCCCCGAAGAAAGCCACTTGTTGGTCCACTTTCCAATTTTCTTCTTGACTTTGTCCAACAACCAATTCCAATATTTATTTTTCTGCCTTTGAATATTTATGGGAATACCTAAATAAGTGATTGGAAGAGAGGTCTTCTTATATCTTAATTTATCCAAGACCATGGCTTCTTGTCTAGCAGAGCAGTGAAAGAAAATAACTTTAGATTTGTCTTCATTGATCAACTGCCCAGTAGCCTTAGAAAAACAGCTAATGATTTGCTTAAAATTAGAAGCTTCCTTAACTGTAGCTTTACCTAAAAGGGTAGAGTCATCCACAAATTGAAGATGAGAGATAGGTCTAGCTCCATGAGCAATGGTAACTCCCTCAAGGGTTTTTTTTTCCCTCTTTTTGGTTATAGTCCTACCCAAGCATTCAGCAAGAATGATGAATAAATAAGGGGATAGCGGGTCACCTTGCCTAATACCTCTGGAAGCTGGGAAAGACTGAGAAGGCCTGCCATTGATAAGAACTAAGTAGGAAACTAAAGAGATACATCCCATAATCCAATCCATCCAATCCTTAGAGAAACCAAATTGCCTCAAAACTTTGATAAGGAAGTGCCAATCCACTCTGTCATAAGCTTTGGATAAGTCTAACCGGATGAACATAGAAGGAGAATTTTGCATATCCATGGAATGGATGGCTTCCCGAGCAAGAACTATCTCATCTACTATTTGACGTCCTTCCACATATCCCCCTTGCTCTAGGGAAATAATCTTATGCAAAAGAGGCTTCAACCTTTCTGCCATGATTTTAGTAATAATTTTGAGAAGAACATTACATAAAGCAATAGGTCTAAAAGCTGAGATATGATCAACCTCTTGAGCTTTTGGAACAAGAGTAATATAAGTTTTATTGATAACCTTCAAAATTTCTTTGGATTTCTTGGCTTCTTCCACCACCTCTAATAAATCAACATGAAGGATATCCCAGAACTCTTGGTAGAACTCAATAGGAAAACCATCAGGACCTTGGGTTTTCCCTTTTTGCATTTTAAAAACTACTTGTTGAAGCTCATTGATAGTAACATGAGCGAGTCAAAATAGAGTTCTCCTCAGAAGTGATAAGAGAAGGGATTGCTTGAAGAACATTTTGTTGAGAAGCCGAGTCAAGAGGAGTAGCAACAAAAATATTGGAAAAGTAATCAACAACAATAGAGTTCATGCCATCCCAAGTATAAACAACATCTCCATAATCTGATTTTAAGGAAGAAATAAAGTTGTGAGATCTTCGAGCTAGAAGAGATTTGTGGAAGAAATTTGTGTTTCGATCTCCTTCTTTGAGCCATTGAATTCTAGATTTTTGCTTCCATAAGATTTCTTCTCTTTTTTCCCATTCCTCAAGCTGAGTTGTGAGTTTAATTTCATCTGCACTTCTCTTCTCTGTGAGGCCATCTAAACGGATTTTCTTATTCAAATTTTCAAGATGAGCAATAACTTCATGTTTTTTTTATGAACATCCCCAAACTCTTTCCAGTTCCAAGTCTTTATTTTGGATTTAATGTATTGCAATTTTGGCCAAACAAAACATCTTAGTCCCATGCCTAGGTTTACCTTCCTTCCACCATTGTTGCACAAGGTCGAAGAATGTCTTAGCCCATTAATTGAAAGGGAGAAACTCACTTGGTTTTCCAATTTCCATGATGGCCAATGATCGCACTTATTAGAGTCTTCACTTTAGGAATGTACCATGGATTAAGAAATTTTGGAGAGAACCTTCTCTTCCTTATCAAGCTTTTTGTGTATGTTGGGAATGTATTTTGCTTACCTCTACCACAAGCTTTTCACCTTCTTTTACCATATGATATTGATTGGTCTTGCGACCTACTTTTTGATTAGAATCCATCTTCAATTTTTTTTTCCCTATTTCTTGACTTATTCCAATTGAATCTAAGATGGCTTCTAACCTTGAAGAATGCTCATACACAGCCAAAATTTTACTAGATGGTTCAATGGAGTCTATATTGGGACCTGCATTATTTGAAGTTTTGACATTTGAAATATTGTTTTTCTTGTGTAAATTTTCTCCTTTTTTTTTTGTTGAAAACCTTTGATTTGTTGGTTTGTCTCTGAGTTCTTTCCTTCATATTTAAATTGTGTTTCTAAGATTTTAGTTTCCATTATTTCCTCTTCCTCACTTGGGACATCATTTGTGGAAAGGATTTCAAACATATTAGCAAATGACTTTGATTGATCCTTCATTACTGGTTTTTTTCGAGTGTTCTTCTTCTTAGGTATTTGGAAACCTGCTGAGTTTATATCTTCTTTCTTTTGATCAGGAATTTTATTTGGGCAAGCACTGGCAAAATGACCATATTCATGGCAAATTCTACAACGAAAAGGAATGTTCTCATAGTCCACTACTTGCTCCCAAGTGTCTTCCCCAAATTGTAATGTGATATTTTTAGGTAGGGGTTTGTCAAAATCCATTAAAACACAAATTCGAGCATAAATAATATGTTCAAAATTTTGAGTACAATCAGCGAGTCATCATAAAAGTTCCTAAAGAGTTTCCAATTGAAGAAAAAATAGTAGGATTCCAAAATTCAATAGGGAGGCCAAAGAGTCTAACCCACACGGGAGCTATAGAAGGCATCTCTTCTTCGGCTTTAAATTTAGTATGCCAGGGCTTCATGAAAAGCCCTGCCCTTCCAAAAAACCAAGGACCCCCTTGAAAAGTTTTCTCTCTATCTTCATTATTAGCAAATAAAACAAGAAAATAACCATTTGGATAAATAGAGATTTGTAACTCACCTTTAGTTTTCCAGCTTTTTGCAGCCCAGGAGCAGATAGACTCGAACGAAAACCCACGAACCGACAAATTAGTCCTCTTTTTTCCAAATCTTCAATGCCACTCTGAATGTTACCCATATCAAGCTTAACAATAGGAGTTCCATCAACTGCTTTAAGACATCCTGACTCCGTTTTCCTGGGATCAATCTTAGGCATTCTTAGAGGTTTATGAGAAGCCCTAATATTGATATTAGCATTGGGTTGAGGCTGTCCACCATGAAGGGCATCCCTAAAATTCATTTTTGGGACTGAGTCTTCAAAATTCTTACCCTTGACAAGGGTTTTCATAGTAGAATTATTTTGTGGGTGCACCTTAGCACCAGATTCACTTGAGATATGAGCCATTTTTTGATCAACTGCTTGAAACTTATTTCGTGGTCTCTTTAATCCTTGCCCTAGACATCGTGGAAAGGTATGGTTTTCACTTTTCTTTTGTGCAGCAAATTGGAAGCCATTGTCACTCAAGTTCACAGTATGATCTATTGAAAGACAAATTTCTAACCCATATTGTATCCCCTGCAACATTTCTTGCTAAAATATTGAGCATAAACCACAAAAATATTGGCCGCTAGGGCCCGAAGGCCCTAAAAACCAACCTTTGGAGCTGCTTGCACTCAACCCAGATGAAACCCTCGCATAGCCGCTTGCCAAATATATCGTTCACACATAGGGATGCGCTAGGATCTGTGTTGCTCCAAATGATATGAAAATTGGTGGAGATGTTCTAGGGTTTTTCAGGCATCTACCCTCAAAATTTTAGCTCAATCCGAGTTCGGATGAGTGAGATATGGCCAAAACGAGTTCGATAGTTTGGGCAGTCCTACGAAAAACGTCTCTCCCATTCATCTCCCAGCTCTTGTAGTATATTGACTAACTCATCAAATGATGTATCTTTACTTAGAATTTGTAAAGATGTGATTAGATGCATGTAGCTTTTTGGAAGTCCTATCTAAATTACTTGAACAAGAAACTTGTCTTCGACCTTCTCTCCTAAGGAAAATAATTTCATTTTATATCTATTATTTTTATTAGAAAAAATTCTATACTTTCACCACAATTGACTTTTAGAGAATGTAATTGAGTTTGAAGATTAAATATAGTGGCTTTATTATTGCCTTCAAATATCTTAGCTAAACTATTCCATTCTTCTATAGAAGTTACTACTAAAATAATGTATGGTTGTGTATCATATGTAATTCCAATTGTTATTATCATGAGTGATTTTGCTTCATCTTCCTCATATTTTTGAATTTTCTTAGCATCTTTAGTAGGTTTAGTTTTTGCTTCTTTAACAATATCCCAAATCTTTTCTACTGTCAATATTGATCTTACTTTGTTTTACGTGATGTGTAGTTAGGACATTTGAGTAGTTGAGATTTTGAGAGAAAGAATTTATTTGTTGTCATGAGTAGATTACCTTATATCTCCCTAGTTTTAGTTTATCAAACTATTATTTGATACAATCTCAAATTCTCTATTCTTTATTTCTCCTTAGTTTCAAATGGTAGACTAAGGATAATTTTCAATACTTGACTCTATGTTGACAACCTTTTATCCCCCTAGTTTCAATATAATTCTTCAATGTTATTTTTTGTAGAATACCTTGTATCTCCCTAGTAATTGAATGATAATATAATTTTCAACTTCTATTCTTAAAAATAACTACTTTTATTTTCCTCTTGTCAATCAATAAGTTGAATGCAATTTCAACCTTTCAAGTTTTCAAACTTATGTCTCTTCCAATTTTGAATTAGAGACTAAATTATCAATGCAATTTTCCTTTGTCAAAAGTTCTATGTTAAATTCCTTTTATCTCCCAAATTTCAAAAATATAATTTCCCAATTCTAAATTTCCAAAAACTAATTTTGATGTTGAAATCCTTATAACTCCAAATATAGAAATTTAGAAACTCTATGAAAGAATATTTGCAAGTTTTGTATTCCTAATTTGATGTAGGATGCCTTATTTATCCAAACTTATCAATTTGCAAATACTTCAAATAGTTTTGTAAACTTAAATGTTCAAATTACAAAACTTCAAAAATAATCACTTAATCTTTAAATCAATTTTCAAAACTTTATAAAAGCTTTCAAATTTCAATAATAAGATTTCTAAGGTTTCAAAATAATACTTCAAGGTATTATCTCTCAAAAAATAATTTCAATCTTAACTTTAGACAATAATAATCTCTATTAGCCTTATAACTCCTATCTTGGCATAAAATAAATTTCAAATGTAATATATTACCTCCAAAATTTGAGGTGCTCCTTCTTTGATGCTATATTCTAACTTGCTTTGAAAAATGGGTGCTCTTTTTCCTCTTTGACTAGTCAGATATGCTTCAAACTATTCTCAAGCACTTTAAACTCTAATGTATGTCCTATTTGATGTAGTAAATGAGCCTATGCAAGTTTATTTCTGTCCAAATAAATAAATGGGTGCTCCAAGATGTTTTATCTCCCTTGGTAATGATTGGATTCTTGGATGACAAGTGACAAATGGTACCAAAACTCTTCCTTGTTCTTTATAACGTAACCTGCACCTATTATGGCACTCCTTCCTTGTGACAAGTGGTATAAGGAATTTTATAACATTATTCAACCTTACAAATGATTTTTTAATGCTTCATGCTTCAAATAACATTTTTTTCTTCTTGGTTAAATTATTTTTCTTCTCCTGAAACTTGGTTGTGTGTGTAACTTTATCAACAACCCAATGCAACATTGCAAGGAACATTATGAATACCTATTCTTTGCTTTATTTCTTGGTAGTTGCAAAATCATAGACCTTTGGTATCTCTTTATGTCTTTTCAATGTCCAAAACTTATTTCTTTTGTTGTTTACATTTATGAGCTTGCATACAATGCTTCCTCTTCTCCAATGGTGGCTTTTCTCCACTTAGGCGCTCCTCTATGGGTGGCTCTTCATGGTGGTTCTTCTCCTATAGGTGATGGCTACTCTTTTTTGTCTAGCATGTTTTCTTCTAGGCAGTGTTTGGATTCTTTCCTCCTATGCTTCAATGTCACCTTGGATCCTCTTCTATGGTGCTCAACCTTTACTATTTTGTGGTGCTTTACTTGGTGGATCTACCACTCTTTTTGGTGTCTTTTCTTCACCAATATTTTCTATAATTTTAGTGTTCCTTTTGGTGTATTTATACACCTTAAATCTTCCTTATCTTTTAGCACTATTCAACCTTTATTTTATTTAATAAAGCTTAGAATAAATCTGCACTTTTTGTTATAAAAAACATATAATATTTTTCCATTATCACTCCCTTTTAGCACTTTTTAACTCTAATTCTTGTTGTTATATTTTGAATATTTTAGAATGATAATAATTTCTCCTTCCTTGGCTTGGAGACACTTAACTCAGAGTTCCTTTTGCTAGATTTTAACAACTCTAATATGGTGCTTTAAAAAACTTGAAATGACTACTTTTAATACTTGTATAAGAACACTTTATATCACCAATATTACACACCTCTTATGGTATCCTTTGTGGCTAGTCTTCTTGATAATTTGTTGTCTTGAATTTATGTATTTTTACAGCTCCACTTCCTTTTATTTTGTTGCTCTAGAATCATCAATTTGTAGATCTAGTTTCTGCCCTAAAAATCATCTCTCTTGCTGTCAACTCTCTCCTTATTTTTCATTCAAATGTATGCTTTCAACTTCTAAAATTTGCAGGAACAAATGTTGCCCTCTTTCTATCAAAATTTGCAATAGTTATCCTACTTCAAATGCTTCTAAATCCTCTTGTTATTTTCTGCCCAAATATCTTCTAAATTTTTCCCTAAACTCCTTCAAAATGCAACTCATTTTTCTCTTTTTAATGTTACCCTGTGACCTTTCAACTTATTCCTCGAAAAACAACAACCTTCTCCTTTTACAAATTGGCCTTCAAGGCCTTCATGTATGTCCTCAAACTTCTCTAAAATATGGCCTCTTAAATTCTCCTTCCTTATTCAATATTCTTATTGAATTTTAAATCTAAATCTGATCTCTTTCACTATCTTCTTTCTCAAGAATATAAATATCTTAAGGTCTTCAAAAAACCTTCTCAAAACTTGGAAAAGTTCTTGCTAAAACCTTCTTCCTTTTGTGTTTGTTGTCGAATGGCAAAAATTATTCCAAATTCTTCTTTTTAGGAGCTTCTCCTTCTTGCAGTATTCTATCATAACCTTTCTTCAAATCTCCTCCAATGGCCACTTATTCAAATTTGCAATGAGGCTTTCTCTAGCCTTCTTTTACTTCTCCAAACTCTCTTGAGACCTATTCTCTTGGGTATTATAATTCAGTAGCTACTCAAATATCTTTCTCAAAAATTCAATGATACCTTTCTTTGGTATCTTCAATATTCCAACTATAGGAATTTTGCAATGAGATCTCTTTCTTGGATCTCCAAATTTTGTTGCTTCTCAAATTTGCAATAGGATCTTTTCATAGTCCTTCTTCAATCTTCAATATTCAATATCCAATCTTCCAAATTTGGAAGTTATTCAATGTGACCTCTTTATTGGGTCTCTCCTAGATTCATTTTGCAATATTCAATCTTAAATGAGGTCTCTTATTGAAATTTCTTAATCTACAATGTCAAATATTTTGTTGCAACTCAAAAAATAATCCCTGCATGAGGAAAGCACATAGAATTTCAGGCAACCAAAGGTAAAATTATTCTCTATCTATTGTAAGAAGCTTCTCAAATTCTAAGAACTATTTTTTTGAAACAAAAACTTAGAACAAATACATTCAAATTTATAGAATTCTAAAAGCAATAAACTTCACTAGCTATTCTCAAAACTAGTGGAAATAAATCCATGTCGAGTCCTAGTCTTCACAAGTTTTCCTTCAACCCTGTGGAAAGACTCTAGCCAAATATTAATCTGGAACCTTCTTTTCTCTATAAAAAAATTTCAATAGGACCTCCTTCTAGGGTCTCTTAATCTCCTCAATATCAAGGTCTATCTTCAAGACCTGTAAATTTCCTTCTATTCCAAATTTACTCTTGGAATAGGTAAATATTCAACCTTCATTGGTTTTTCTTAAACATAGTGAGAAATACTATCTTCTCTAGTTTTTATTTTCTAGAGGTAATTTCTTCAACTTCATTGGTTTCTACTTAACCAGTGTAAATATTCTTTGCAACTTAAAAACCTATGCAATAAAAAACCTTGTTGTAGCTCTAATACCACTGTTAGCTTTTGAAGCTAAATACTCAAGATAAAATAACCACAAGATCTAAAATAAAGTTGCAATATAAAATATATGATAATGACAAACTACTAAGCATATAAAACTCATAAAAAACCTTAAAAAATAACTCATATAAATACCATTAACAAATGCTCATGAAAATTGGATCTCAATTGAATAAATATCTCAAATACACCATACTTCCATCCTCTCCATTACAATTGTATATGTCACTCACTATATCTCTATCTCTCTCAGATAGATATATATATATATATATATATATATATATATATATATATATATATATATATATATATATATATATATATATATAAATGGAATGTGACTCTTCATATAGAGCACTCTTGACCTTCACTCTTCTAGAGACTCTTCACTTCCTATTCTATGGACTTATGTGCACATGGACTATTATGCACATTTACAATACCAAAATACCTTGCACACTTGTGCATTTATTACATTACATTAAGTAAATACTCAAAATTTAATATAGGACTCTCTATCCTAATATAAATATGTACCCAAGGTGGTACATTAGCATATACCAAATAATATAATATATTCCAACACTCCCATTACCTAATATTGATATGATCATTGACTTCGTTGCTGGTTGTGGCATGTTACCTCTTATAGATAAATTTTTGGGATATAACCAAAATCAGAATTACTACCAAATATCAAGCTAAGATAGCTTTCATCATGCCTTAAGGAACATTTTGTTACCATGTTATTCCCTTTGGCTTGAAGAACATAGGTGTAACATACCATCGAGCAATGACATATATCTTCCATGATATGATGCATGACATTGTCGAGAACTATTTTTATGACCCCCTAGGATGATCTCTCAATCAAGAAGATCATGTTTATGATTTAAGGTGTATATTTGAGTGACTAATATAATACAAGGTATACCTCAAAACTTAAAAAAAATTATTTTATTTATAAGGGATTGAAAAAGGCCCCACTTGTATTACATCATCACCACATAGTGCTATTACAACAACTTAGATGTAAACCATGTATCACTTGGCAAGATTTAAACTTGGATATCCTCCTTGAGTGTTGAGAAATATTACTGGTTAAGCTAATCCATTTGATTCATTATCTCTTAATGAGGAATACAAATTAACCCTAATAAAATATCAGCTATTGTTGACATACCACAACCTAGAAACTTGACTAAACTTCAAAGTCTTAAAGGAAAACTTTAAGCCATTTGAAGTTTGATTTCTCAATTTGTTGTCGTTTTAGCCATCCTCCAAAATTTTATGGAAGGATATAGAATCCAGGTGGTACTTTGAGTGTCAAATGACTTTTTATGCTCTAAAAATATATCTTTTATCCTTACGTAAAATTATTTTGTCTAATTCAACCAAGCCACGTTTATTGTATATTTTAGCAACTACCCATGCTCTAGGAGCCATGTTGGCACAATATTATGACCAAAATAGGGAGATTAAATTCCTATATCAATCAAATTTTGGTCATCTATGATTTCTAATACACACCTTTGGAAAAGATCTACCTTTTTGTAGTGTTTTCCTCTTAAAAGCTAAGATATTATATGCTCAACCATAAAATATTTGCCATCACAAGTGTTGACCCCTTTTGTTACCTCATGTCCAAACCTTACCTTTCTGGGTGAACCGCTAAATGGGTTATCACTCTTTGTGAATTTAATCTTGAATTCATCAACTAGAAATCAATGAAATACCAAGTGATCGTTGATCAATTAACCACAACATCTTTGGAAGATAGTTATCCTATGTCATAGAATTCCAATATGAGTCAATATTGACCTTAGAAGTTGACCTGATTCTATACTTCAATGGTGCTTGTTGTGTTAAAGGTGTGAGGGTATGAGTCATTTATATGATCTTGCAATAATATTTGATTCTATTATCTTTCAAGCTTCAATTTTCTTGCACCAATAATGTTTTAGAATATGAATCTCTTCTCTTAGGTCTTTTCAATGTCTTAGCTTTGCAACTTAGAATATTAGCCATATTTGGAGACTCTCAACTTGTAGTTAATAAAGTTAATAATGTCTATCAAACAAAGGATGACAATCTAGAACCATATAAAGCTATTATTGAAAAACTAATGGTTTCTTTCAACAAAGTCATTGTGGACACCATTCCATGGTAAAGAAATAACCATGTGGATGTCATATCCATGAAAACCTCTCATACCTCTTGAATTAGAACAAGAGAAAGACACAATCATCATTAGATATATTAAGGATCCTACCACCTTAGAATCCAATAAATATCCTCTAGAATTATTCTCTATTAAAGTATATCCTTCATTATATCCTTGGTACAAAGACATTACTTCTTCTTGAAGGATGGTACATTACCTGAAGGATAGAACCACAATGAGTGTAAAAACTCCTTACAACATTCCTACTACTACATCATCATTGGATACATCCTATATTGTCATTCCTTTGATGACATCCTTCTTTAGTTCCTATATTTTGATGAGTCTCAAATAGTCCTTAAAGAAGCTCACTATTAAAGTATATTATATTATTTTTTACATGTCAATGTACCACCTTGGGTATATTATTAGACTAAGAGTTTATCTTAGGTTAAGTAGTTACTTGAGAAAGAAGTAATAAATGCACAAGTGTTAGAATGTGCAATGATGTAAATGTGCATGTAGTCCATATGTACATGAGTCCTTAGAATAGGAAGAACAAGTGTCCTTAGTTATATGTGCATGTGCACAAGTGTCTATCATGCAAAATACACATGTGTCCTTAGGGTAGAAAATTGAAGAGTCGCATACTAGTATATATTTGTGACTTAGCATTGTAATTACTAATGAAGCATGCATTTTCCATAACATGCACAAGTAGAGCAGTAAATAGATATTGTATAAAGTTTCCATTTTCATGAGATTTCATTAATGGCTATTGCATGGGTTATTTTAGAAGTTCCTCATGTTATTTTCATGCTTATTAGTTATCTATTATCATAGATATAACATATTTGGATTATTTCATCACTTGTGGTTGCATTTCCTTCAAGTTTATAGCCTCAAAAATTAACAGTGGTATCATAGCCATGATAGATCAATAGGAAATTGAGAGAGCCACAATATTGAAGATAGAAAAGGACTAGCACAGGTCCTATTGCAAATTTTAGTAGCAGTAAATTTAGGATCCAAGAAGGAAATCTCATTACAAAAATTTCATAGTTTTAGGCTAAAGAGATCACGAAAGGTATCATTGAAGTTTTGAGGAAAAAATAAGCTATAGGATTGAAGGCCTGATGAGAAGGCCTCAAGCTACTTGGAGAAGTTTCAAAACTGTAAATAGGTGAGCTAGAGAGTTGATTTGGATAGCCAAGAAGAGTTGTAATTCTATCTACTACAAGGAAGAATTTTTGTGATTCAAATCACTAACAACATCACCATATTTAAAGGTTGAAAAGGTATGCAACTGAGGTGCAAAGGGTTCATTAATTGAACAATTATATTTGGTTCATTATTAAGTTTATTAAGCACCAAATTCAAGGATTAAAAGTTGCATGAGAATATTTCATATCATAGTCTTCTAGGAAGTGCAAAAGATAGTTTACTACCAAGTTTAAAATATACACATAAAGAATAGGATTTAGATATATTTCAAGAGAAGGAAAATATCAACCTCTGTTGAAAGGAAAGAATACTTAATTCTAAAGGTTAGATTACATTTACAATAAGTACATAGTATTATCATCCAAAATGCACAATTACCAAAGCACCCTTTATTAATAAAGAAAGTAGACAAGATCCTCCATCTAATTTAGTTTAGGATTCAGGTCCAACATTGCAGTGTTATACATTCACAAAAACCATACTTGAGCATGGAAGAAAGAAGTATTACATACCTGTTATAGGAGTAACATTCACTACATAGGATAAGGTTCAAGAAATTAAAGTGGCATAGTGGATATGAGGCCATTTAGCAGTGTTTTCTCAATGAGTGCAAGAACCAAAGCATCCCATTGTTGAAGGATAGGTGCAACATCATTAAGTGTAACTCAAAGTAAGAACCATCTAGGTTGAGATATTGCATTTATTAGAAGTATCATCATTCGATTTAAATATTAGAAGACCACTAAGGTCAAACACAGTGTAGAGGATGAAAATTTTAGTGTACAAACTAATTAGGAAGCAAACAATGAACATTGGAACCAAGTGATCATTATCCATCAACCTACCCTTGCATTAAGCCCTAGAAAAGAGCATTATGCGAATGCAGGTCACAGAGTTAAACATGGATGTAACCAACACTCAATAAGGAGAGAGTATACAATGGTGTATCATTTTGAATACAACAAAGAAATTATTACTTTATGGAGATATTACAGGATCAAGCACCAGTGAGAATTGTGTAAAGGAATACTGAATATTTCACTGTAGAGGTCAATATCTTAGGATTATCCATTCACCTTATACTTCTCAAAGGTAACCATATACTCCACAAGGTCACCCATTGAACACTTACGTACATATGATGCACCATTAACAAATCTCATATATTACTGGTAGAAGGCAATATAAAATCATGATTGATCTCACGTGTGAAGAAAGGGAGAGCATAGATTTATGTAGTGAGTTCACTTATAGAGGATTCAAAGCACAACAAGATCATCATAAAGTGCCATGTCAGTTTCAAAATTCTTAATAGTTGATTCAGTGAAATAATTGTTGCAAAAGAAAATGCTAAACATTCACATTCATTGATTGCATGCACAAAAAAAATTAAGGAGAGAACTATGCTCATAAACTAGCCATTGGAAATCCATTGAATTATAACCTTCATATGCATGTGGGGAGAAATATTGGAGGAATGCCTTAGGAGAAAATACAATAGGTGGAGTCACTTTTCAGCACCGATCAAAGGGATATCAAACTCTTTACAAAGGTAATTTAATATATCCTATGATAAAGTCTAAAGATTACAAACTTATATAACTATTTAATAAACCAATTATAAGTGGCATTTCAAATTGCATCGATGAGATTTAATATTTGCAAATAATCATAGTAGGAGATATAAGGTTTTCAACATTGGAAAATTGAAACATTAGTTTACAAATATTATTACTTTCTAAATTTCTACATTAGGGAGATATAAGGAGTTCTACATCAAACATTAAACTAGTGAAATTTAGAAAATCATACTTTAGAGAATTGAAGAAGCTTTTAGAGCATTGATATAAATTTGGAAAATTTCATTTTGCATTACTCTCTATCTCTAATTTTTGAGACATTAGAAATCCAAATAAAAGGTCTTAAATAAAAAGAACCTTATTAAAAACTTGAAGGTGCATCATAATTTATCTTTAGCTTTCTACTTACTAATTAATAGAGATAAATAAGGATATACATTGAAGTTGAATATTAGGGAGATAAAAGGAATTCAACTCAAAGAAACTAAGAAAGCTAAACATACTATCAAAGCATATTGCACTCAAAATTATTTGGTAGATCCAAGTTATTTATAAAACTTGAAGAATTTAAAATATCTTAGAAAACTTGATCTTTTACTAAAATTACTTGGGAGTTAAAAGGTATTCTACCTAGAGTATTGGAAAATTAATTAAGTTTTTTTTGGCAATTTTGGGTACCTTGGGTACATTGTCTTTGCTCAAGTGTTTAAGTTGTCATTGATGTCAAGAAGCTTTTGAAGGAATTTGATTTTATGTAAAATAATTTGTTTTGATGAAGGGTTCGGCATGACAGGTTCGAAAGAAAGCTTTTTAGAAAAGTGTCACGATATCGCGACATGTCGCATTTTCGCGACTTGAGCAGGCGAGAGAAAGCTTTTTAGAAAAGTGTCGCGATATCGCGACATGTCACAGTTTCACGACTCAAAGAGGAGAGAGAATGTTCGAGTCAGAAATGTCACGATTTCGTGACATATTGCAAGGAAGGTTGGTCGGACGAAAAAGTGTCACGATTTCATGACATGTTGCAGGAGAGAGAGTCCGAGAGAAAAAGTGTCACGATATCGTGACATGTCGGGTTTTCGTGACCCGAAGAAAAGAAAAGTGCTAAGGAGAAAAAGTGTCACGATTTCGCGACATGCTATAGAAGTCAAAGTGAGAAGATTGATGACATGTGAACTCGAAGTGAGAACTATCACGATTTCGTGACATGCAACAAAGGGAAGAGTCTGAAATGAGAACTATCATGATTTCATGATAGGTTGCAAAGAAGACGTACGAAAGCTGAAAGCGTCACGATTTTGTGACGGGGTGAAAAGAAGTCGTACGGATGCAGAAAGTGTCACGATTTCATGACAGGTTGAAGAGAAAGCTTATGGATGCAGAAAGTGTCACGATTTCATGACAGAGACAGTAAGCAAGTCTTCAACAGAAGAAGCATCATGATTTCATGATGAATTCAAGAAGGAAGAGCTCGAAGGCGAAAGCGTCATGATTTCGTGACATGTTCCAGTTTCACGGGCGTAAGGCAGAGAAAAGCATAAGGCAGCGAAAGTGTCACGATTTCGTGACATGTTCCATTTTCGCTAGTGCAAGCCGAGAAGAGTGCAAGGAAGCAAAAGTGTCACGATTTCGTGACATGTTCTGCTTTCACGGGTGCAAGCCGAGAAGAGGTTGAGAAAGCGAGAAATGTCATGATTTCATGACAGAAGTGAAGATGACGTCAGCAGAGGTAGAAGTGTCACGATTTCATGACAAAAGCCAAAAGAAAGTGTTCGGAGGCAAAGGTGTCATGATATCATGACATGTTGTAGTTTCACAGGAAAAACTACAGAACCACAGAGGCAGTGAAGCCGACAAAGTTAAATTTGGGCCGACGAAGATTAGGGTTTGCAGCCGACGTAGTTTAGGGTTGTGCAGCCGACTAAGATCAAGGTTTTGATCTTGAAAGTATTAGTATAAAAGGAGGGTTGTTTGAAGAGTTAAAGTATCGATTTTGAATGTGCGTCGAAGTGTGCGAGATGCAGTCGAAAGAGCGCAAGAGTGCAGAAGTGGCGAGATGATGTCGAAGCATGCAGTGTGAGCGCAACAGGCAAAGACGAACGAGGACATTTGTGCTAGACCGAAGGACTGTGTTTAGTGCAAATTCGAGGACCAGCTTTGGAGGTGATAGAGTTGAGGACAGAGGTCTCCAGCCAGAGCAAGGAGGACAGGTGTCTTCTATGGATAGAGTTCCATTTGCTAAGGGCAGCGAGAGGCAGAGGTTTTCTAGAGGATCACCAGACAGAGCAGAGCTAGGGGATCGGTGTCTCCTGTGGGTTGGTGCCCACGAACTCGAGTTTAGGGGATTGGTGTCTCCTTTGGGTTGGTGCCCATAAACTTTGTAATCGGGAAAGGTATTCCCAAAATTTGGATTGATAAAATTTAGTGAAAGATTTTATCCGTGGATGTAGCCCAACCATTCTGGGTGAACCACGTTAAAATGGGTCTTCAATGTGTGATGCTTTCTGTCTTGATTAATGTTGTGTTGATGCCTCTGTTATCTAAAGTTAAAATTATCAATTGGTTAAGTCTTATACTTGTTCACCCCCCTCTCAGTATAAGCTTGTGTTCTTCAATTGGTATCAGAGCGGGTTTCTCTAGAAAGAGCCTAACAGCTTGGAGAAGGATCTATCAGAGGAACATACAGATTCGGAAAGAGATGAAGAGGTTGGGTTCGATCTCAAAGGTGAATTCTTCTTGGCTTTAAAAAGGCTTGAGAAATTCAGGGAAGAAAATTTTGTTCTCAAGCATCAATGTCAGGAAGAAGAGATTGCAAGATCAAAATTGTCTCAAAGAGTTATAGACTTCAAAATTCTAGCTGAAGAAGGAAAGAAGGTTGAACGAGGTTCGACGAGAGGCTTTAAAAGGAAAGGAAACGATTGCGAGAAACTAGAAGAAGAGGTTATGTCTCTTAGAGTGAAGTTGGAAAAATTGGCTCTCAGACAGAATACTCCGTATGACAAGCAAAAGAAGGATGGTATCACTATTCATGAAATAGGGTCTTCGAGCAAGACCAATCTTCATCCTGAAGAGCGGTGGATTCCAGTTGGTCACAAGAAGAACAATCATCCAAGGCATCAAAATAGGTTACATAATACTTTCCATGGCTATTGTTTTTCCTGCAAGAATTTTGGTCACAAAGCTATGCATTGCAATAAATCCTTGAATAGCCATAGTAAGGAATATGTTAACTCTTTTGCACCACTTATGAATAAAAATTTCATGTGTTACAAGTGCAAGAATTTTGGGCATACAACAAGGATGTGCAGTTTGGATAGATCTAGCCTTGAGTTCACTAAAAAGAAAAATGAGATCAAATCTAAGTCAATGATAGTTCAAACTGCTTTTCATGCTCAAGACAAAGTAGAAAAATGGTATCTTGATAGTGGTTGTTCAAAACATATGACTGGTGAAAAGGAAAAGTTTTTGGTCTTAAAACAAACAAACCGAGGAACAGTCAATTTTGGAGATAATAGGTCAGCTAAAATCTGTGGTAAAGGGACTCTTAGTTTGGATGGGAAATCCAAAATAGAAAATGTGCTTTATGTAGAAGGCCTAAGACATAATCTTCTAAGTGTGAGTCAACTTTGTGATCAAGGGCACATAGTATCTTTCTTTTCGAGATAGATGTGAGATAAGTAAAAAAAAAAATGGAAAACTCATTGCGAGTGCTACAAGGACTCCAAACAATCTTTACATGTTGAGTGAGATAAAAAGGGAAAAGTGTTTTCTAACTCAAGAAGATGAGAGTTGGCTATGGCATAAAATATTGGGGCATTTGAGCTTTGATAATCTCGTCAATATTAGTAACAAGGAAGCAGTTAGAGACTTGCCCAAAATAAAGAGGCCCCATAATATCATTTGCGGTCCTTGTCAACATGGAAAACAGACCAGAACCAGTTTCAAATCAAAAGGGTATACTTCTTCAAAACCTTTGGATCTTATTCATACTGATTTATGTGGCCCCACCAGAACTCAGAGCATTCAGGGAGAAAGCTACTTCATGTTGTTTATAGATGATTATTCTAGAATGACTTGGGTTACTTTTCTAAAAGAAAAATCTGAAGCTTTTGAAAAATTTAAAGCGTTCAAAGAAATGATTGAAAATGAGACTGACAAGAGAATCAAATGCTTAAGATCAGACAGAGGAGGAGAGTTCACTTCAAATGAATTTGTGGAATACTGTGAGCAACAAGGAATCAAAAGAGAATATTCAGCAGCAAGAACTCCTCAACAAAATGGAGTAGTTGAAAGGAAAAATAGAACTATTGAAAATATGGCTAGAGCTATGTTAAATGAGTCAAAACTCTCAGATGGCTTTTGGAAAGAAGCAGTCAGTACAACAATCTACATTATCACCAGGGCCCAACTTAGAGTCAATCATCATAAAACTCCTTATGAGTTGTGGAAAGGAAGACCAGCTACAGTAAAATACTTCAAAGTGTTTGGGAGTAAGTGCTTCATCAGAAGGGAAGATCAGAATCTGGGTAAGTTTGATCCTAGGTGTGATGAGGGAATCTTTCTTGGATATTCCAATAGAAGCAAGGCCTACAGATGCTTCAACAAAAGAACGCATACAGTCGTAGAGAGCATAAATGTAACGAGTTGATGAAAAGACAGGGATAAGAGAACCGGTCAAGGAACTCAGTGATGAAATTTGTCAAGAAGAATTTAGAGAGGTTTCAGATGAAGAAGAGGAAACACAACAACTGCTTCCCAAAACTCCTTCACGATATGTTCAGAAACATCATCCCAAATATTTGATCATTGGTGATCCAAACAACAGGCAAACAAGAAGAAGAGTCATTCCTTCACACGATTCTACAAATGTTTCATTATTATCTCAGATTGAGCCAAAAGATTTCAGTGAAGCATGTGCGGATAAATTTTGGGTAAAAGCAATGGATGAAGAGCTAAATCAAATAGAAAAAAGTGAAACTTGGGATTTGGTTCCAAGACCTAAGGACAAGAATGTCATTGGCACAAAATGGATATTCAGAAATAAACTCAATGAGGATGGAAATATTGTCAGAAACAAAGCTAGGTTAGTCTGCAAAGGTTATGCTCAAGTAGAAGGTGTTGATTTCGAAGAGACGTTCGCTCCTGTTGCTCGTCTTGAAGCTATCAGAATGTTTTTGGCCCTTTCAAGCTTCAAATCATTCAAGGTATATCAAATGGATGTAAAGTCAGCTTTTCTAAATGGGGTGTTGGTAGAAGAAGTCTACATAGAACAGCCAGAAGGAGTGTCTCTCACAGAACAGTCAGACTATGTGTGTAAACTGAAAAAGGCCTTATATGGGTTAAAGCAAGCACCAAGGGCGTGGTACTCAAGACTTGACAGTTATCTTCATGAGCAAGGCTTCAGGAAAGGCGTGGCAGATAGCAATTTGTATATTAAGAATGAAGGTGATGATATGTTGATTATGGTTGTCTATGTTGATGATATTATTTTTGGGGGAAATAATACTCAGATGTGCAAAGTTTTTGCTAACACCATGCAGAAGGAATTTGAGATGTCTATGATTGGAGAGCTGTCATTATTTTTAGGTCTTCAGATTGCTCAATCAAAAGACGGTGTATTTCTCTCTCAAGGAAAGTATATCAAAGAAATGTTGAAGAAATTTGGGATGATGGACAACAAACCAGTATGTACTCCAATGATTACAGGGTGCAAGATGAGTAAAGACGATGAATCTCCAGTGGCAGATCAGAGGTTGTACAGATCAATGATTGGCAGTTTATTATATGTTACAGCTACCAGACCAGATATCATGCAGGCAGTTGGGTTAGTAGCAAGATTTCAGGTAGCTCCAAAATATTCTCATGTTACAACAGTTAAGAGGATATTCAGATATCTGAAGGGCACTATGGACTTTGGGCTTTGGTATCCCAAAGGTGATGATTTCACCCTCACGGCCTATACAGATGCAGATTGGGCAGGCAGTACTGATGACAGGAAGAGCACTAGTGGTGGAGCATTCTTTCTGGGAAAGAGTTTGGTTTCTTGGCTAAGTAAGAAACAACCTTCAGTTTCCTTATCTACAGTAGAGGCTGAATACATAGCAACAGTGGTTGGGTGTACACAGGTTTTATGGATGAAAACCACCTTGGAGGATTTCAAAGTCAAGCATGAACAACCCATCTCCATATTTTGCGATAATACGAGTGCCATAAGTATTTCCAAAAATCTGGTAATGCACTCAAGGACAAAACATATTTCCATCAAGTATCACTTTCTAAGGGAGAAAGTGCAAGACAAGCAGGTCAAGCTAGAGTATGTGCCTACTAAAGAGCAGATTGCAGATATCTTCACCAAACCTCTTCCAAGAGATACGTTTGAGTATCTAAGGGAGAAATTGGGAGTTGTACTCCCACCCCAGAATTAATCACCTCATCGGGAGGTGGGGGAGGGACCAAGCTAAGAGGCTCATTCTTAGTCCCGAGCCCCAAAGGTGACCCTTTGCCATTGATGACAAAGGGGGAGAGATATGAGTAAGGGGGAGAGCTTCAAGTGAAGAGGAAAGCTTCAAGTCAGGGGAGCAAAACTTCAGAGGAAGATTCTCAGTTGTGGGCACAGTTTCTCAGTTGTTAGCACAGTTGGTTTCAGTTTTGGCTCTTGAGACGTGTTTTCAGTAAAGGTTTGCCATCAATGACAAAGGGGGAGATTGTTGGCAATTTTGGGTACCTTGGGTACATTGTCTTTGCTCAAGTGTTTAAGTTGTCATTGATGTCAAGAAGCTTTTGAAGGAATTTGATTTTATGTAAAATAATTTGTTTTGATGAAGGGTTCGACATGACAGGTTCGAAAGAAAGCTTTTAGAAAAGTGTCACGATATCGCGACATGTCACATTTTCGCGACTTGAGCAGGCAAGAGAAAGCTTTTTAGAAAAGTGTCGCGATATCGCGACATGTCGTAGTTTCGCGACTCAAAGAGGAGAGAGAATGTTCGAGTCAGAAATGTCATGATTTCGTGACATATTGCAAGGAAGGTTGGTCGGACGAAAAAGTGTCACGATTTCGTGACATGTTGTAGGAGAGAGAGTTCGAGAGAAAAAGTGTCATGATATCGTGACATGTCGGGTTTTCGCGACCTGAAGAAAAGAAAAGCGCTAAGGAGAAAAAGTGTCACGATTTCGCGACATGCTACAGTGAGTATGATTTCGACATGCTAGAACTCGAAGTGAGAACTGTCACGATTTCACGACATGCAGCAAAGGGAAGAGTCTGAAATGAGAACTGTCATGATTTCATGATAGGTTGCAAAGAAGACGTACGAAAGTTGAAAGCGTCACGATTTCGCGACAGGCTGAAAAGAAGTCGTACGGATGCAGGAAGTGTCACGATTTCGTGATAGGTTGAAGAGAAAGCTTATGGATGCAGAAAGTGTCACGATTTCATGACAGAGATAGTAAGCAAGTCTTCAACAGAAGAAGCGTCATGATTTCATGATGAATTCAAGAAGGAAGAGCTCGAAGGCGAAAGCATCATGATTTCGTGACATGTTCCAGTTTCACGGGCGTAAGGCAGAGAAAAGCATAAGGCAACGAAAGTGTCACGATTTCGTGACATGTTTCATTTTTGCTAGTGCAAGTCGAGAAGAGTGCAAGGAAGCAAAAGTGTCATGATTTCATGACATGTTCTGCTTTCACGGGTGCAAGCCGAGAAGAGGTTGAGAAAGCGAGAAATGTCACGATTTCATGATAGAAGTGAAGATGACGTCAGCAGAGGCAGAAGTGTCACGATTTCGTGACAAAAGCCAAAAGAAAGTGTTCGGAGGCAAAGGTGTCGCGATATCGTGACATGTTGTAGTTTCACGGGAAAAGCTATAGAACCACAGAGGCAGTGAAGCCGACAAAGTTAAATTTGGGTCGACGAAGATTAGGGTTTGCAGTCGACGTAGTTTAGGGTTGTGCAGCCGACTAAGATCAAGGTTTTGATCTTGAAAGTATTAGTATAAAAGGAGGGTTGTTTGAAGAGTTAAAGGATCGATTTTGAATGTGTGTTGAAGTGTGCGAGATGCAGCCGAAAGAGCGCAAGAGTGCAGAAGTGGCGAGATGATGTCGAAGCGTGCAGTGTGAGCGCAACAGGCAAAGACGAACGAGGACATTTGTGCTAGACCGAAGGACTGTGTTTAGTGCAAATTCGAGGACCAGCTTTGGAGGTGATAGAGTTGAGGACAGAGGTCTCCAGCCATAGCAGGGAGGACAAGTGTCTTCTGTGGATAGAGTTCCATTTGCTAAGGGCAACAGAGGCAAAGGTTTTCTAGAGGATCACCAGCCAGAGTAGAGCTAGGGGATCGGTGTCTCCCGTGGGTTGGTGCCCACGAACTCGAGTTTAGGGGATTGGTGTCTCCTTTGGGTTGGTGCCCATAAACTTTGTAATCGGGAAAGGTATTCCCAGAATTTGGATTGATAAAATTTAGTGAAAGATTTTATCCGTGGATGTAGCCCAACCATTCGGGGTGAACCACGTTAAAATGGGTCTTCAATGTGTGATGCTTTCTGTCTTGATTAATGTTGTGTTGATGCCTCTGTTATCTAAAGTTAAAATTATCAATTGGTTAAGTCTTATACTGTTCACCCCCCTCTCAGTATAAGCTTGTGTTCATTAGTTTTGTAAATCAAATTTAATATTTACAAATTAATAATGTTGGAGAGATAAGGTCTACTACATCAAATTAGGATATTGAATTTTGCAAATATAGTTTACAAAACTCTAAATATATTATCTAGGGAGCCATAAGGTAGCCTACTTCAAAGGGGACATGGCAAGAAAAAAGCAAATAAAAAATAAAACAAGTAATCCAAAAATAGAAACTCAAAAACTAGAACTTCATGAGTTATCAGAATTAGTTGAAGAAGAAAACCTATGTCTACAAGAAGAACTAATTTACATTGGATAAGACTTAGACTTTCAATAAGAAGAAATATACATTCAAGAAGACCAAGGAAAACAATTAGACATTTAGGAAATTTCAAAATGATTAGAAATGTTAAAAATTCATATAAAACACTATATAGAAGATACTGAATAGGATTCATCAAGAGAACATAGCGTCTTACAATCAATGTTAAAAGAAATTAAAAATGAAAATTTCTTAGTACTTAGAAATTACCTGAATGGAAGCCTTGATGAAACATATAAAGATTATAAAAATAGTTTCATATTGCCTAGTGATATAGGAGACTTAATATATATGGTATTACTTTCTAATGAAGTTCTACAAGACAAGAATAGAAGACAAGAAAACATGATTAAATATTTGAAGAGCAAGTTTATTGATGAAACAAATACCTTGAACAATAGGCTTGATGATATTACTAGTGAAGCAGAAAAAGGGGATTTTTCAATACTTCAAAAATACATGCAAAATATTCTTAATGATTGTAGTGAATATTTTGTTACTATACCTGTCAATCTATGGAGAATAATCTACAAAGGAATTGTCACTCTTAATGTTTCTAAGATGAGAGAACAAGAAAATATTGAAGAGGTAAAGAACAAAATAGATATGAAAGATGCTTCTAGTGATACAAATGATTTAAGATCCATGATGGTAGATTCATGTTGCAATACTATAGAATCAAAACCATTGATGATTGATGCATGTTGTGATACTAGTGATCTTCCTCAAAAGGAAAAAGATGCAAATCATAATTCTTGTCAAAATTAAAGGGAATTTTGTAATGTAAGCAATGGCACTAGTGATTTAGAATTTGACGACAAAGATAGAAGAACCTATTATAAATATTGATGCTATATGTGGGACAAGTGATTTGAACACGGTTTATGATTATTTAAAAACAACTTATGCTATTAGAATTGATAAGGGTATAGATACATATGATGATAGATACAGTGATGCACAAGATCATATTGATACTGATAAAGATCATTCTAATAATTTTATTGATCATACTAATGGTTCTTATTCAAATTTGATAAGATATGAAGACACAGGTCAAAACAACAATAATAAGCAAGGAATAGAGTTTTTAACAGAACATAGTGTCATTAAATCAGTAACAAAGATTGACAAGAATAGTTGCTATGAAGGACATAATGGTCAAAGATAGCTGGCAACAAAAAACAAGTGTAGTAACTATAGTAGATATGAGCATAAGATAGAGAGATATTGGAATCTTCATAGTTGTAAAATTTGTGGAGGAACCAATCATTATCAAATATATTGTTGGTACAAATAAAATAATTTCTTTGATTGGATATATACAATGATAAGGACATTCATTATTGAATTTTCTCAAGTATATTTCTCAAGGTATAGAGATGGCCACAAGAAAGGTATGAATTTATTAAACAACATAATTAGAAGGAAAATAGTAAAAACGCAAAATTCAAAATACAAAGTCAAGAAAAATTATGAATCTCGAGAAAAATATCAAATCCAAGGTCACTTGAAGAATGAAGACAAATACAAAGATCCATATTGAATACTAAAGTATTAAATAACCAAATAATGTAATATAAGGGGGTGTTAGAGTATATTACATTATTTGGTACATGTCAATGTACCATCTTGGGTACATTATTAGACTAGGATTTTATCTTAATTTAAATAATTACTTGAGGAAGAAGTAATAAATGCATAAGTGTTAGAATGTGTAATGATATAAATGTGCATGTAGTTCACACGTAAATGAGTCCTTAGAATAGTAAGACTAAGTATCTTTGGTTAGGTGTGCATGTGCACAAGTATCTATCATGTAGAATGCACATGTGTCCTTAGGGTAGGAAAGTGAAGAGTCACATACTAGTATATATTTGTGACTTAGAATTATAATTACTAATGAAGCATGCATTATCCATAACATGCACTAGTAGAGCAATAGAGAGATATTGTATCAAGTTTCTATTTTCATGAGTTTTCATTAATGGCTATTGCATGAGTTATTTTAGAAGTTTATCATGTTATTTTCATGCTTATTAGTTAGCCATTATCATAGATATAACATAGCTTGCTTATTTCATCACTTGTGGTTGTATTTCCTTCAAGTTTATAGCTTCAAAATATAACACTCACAATGGATCATATGGTGATCACTTTAGCAGAGTTGTCATTACTAAGAGACTCTTGTGGATGGGCTATTATTGGCCATCCATAGATAAATACTCCTATGATTATGTTAATAAGTGTGACAAGTTCTAAAAACACAATAACTTAATCCATGCTCCATCTCAAGCTCTCCAATTGATAACTTCCCCTCAACACTTCTCTATTTGGGGATTAGACATTATTGGAAAAATCAATCCTATTTTGTTTGGTGGACATAATTTCATCATCATGGCTACTCAATATTTCACCAAATGGGTTAAAGCCATGCCCTTGTCCTCCATCACTGGCATGCAAATTTCTAATTCATTCTTAACCAAATCCTTTGTCATTATTGCATTCCTTCCATCTTAATATCAATAAATGGAACCACTTAAAAAATTATATTCAAAACATATGTGCTAAGTGTAAGATAGAACAAAAATGGTCAATGCATTATAATCCATAAGGTAATGTTCAAGCTAAAACATCCAACAAGACTTTGATCAAAATCCTCAAAAATATTATCAATAAAATAGGTCAAAATTGACACCTAGAGCTTCATGCTTTATGGACCTTTCACACTAGTGTTTGCACCCCCACTAGAGATATGTATTATGCCTTGGTATATGGGATTGAGGTTGTTTTCCCATTTGAATTTGAGGTCCCATAATTATGAGTCTTCCTATAAGACTCCTTTGTCAAAGATGAATACCACCTATATTTCCTTAATCAATTAGAACTCTTCAAGGAAAAGTGAACCATTTCTTAGAAAACCTATAGGTCTACCAAAATAGGCTTCAACGAGCCTATGATGAAAAGGTATGGCTCAGATACTTCGATATTGGTGATATTATTCTCAAAGAGAATAAAAAACACCAATACAAATTCTAAACATAAAGTCAAGTTTGAACCCAATTGGTTAGGACTATTTATAATTATCATCAAGTTTGGTTGAGGAGCTTACCACCTGAATACACTTGAAAATAAGAAACTTAAATATACCATTAACATAATGTATATTAAAATATATTTCATTTGAGTTTGCATTAAATACCTTTATTTATTGCCTAATAGCATAATTGTTTGACATCATATGTGCTTTCATGCACATTTTCGTATATGCTTGGATTTTTGTTGCATACTGAGTCAAGAGATTTACCATAATATGATGATTATCCTAGTCAAGAATAGATTATTTATGCATTGCACGTACACTAGGTGATTGATGCTAGAATATTTCTATTAAATCCTTGCTAATTTCATATGACTACTCTCTATTGATTTTCATCTTTCTCATTTTCATGTAGATGCTCTCAAACATCTTTGAAAGGCAACATAGCATCATTGGACCCTCACCCCATACATCCATAAGGATTTGTAGATAGAATGAATGATGGAGTAATTATGTATGTGCACCATGCTAAAAAATGTGGAAAATTTATTTTTTTGTATTTCTAAAGGAATATACTAGTTCTATAGTCCTATTCTTCATTGGGTTACATGATTTATGGTATGATCATCCATGATATGATAGCACTATATATCTCCCTGTCCTCTCGATGCTACATGATTGATGCCATGACCGTTCATGGTATGATGGCCCTATAATTTTATATTGCTTTTATTTCATCAACAAGCAACATGATTGCCATCATAATAATCCATGGTGATGATAGCCATATCCATTTCATCCCTCACCCCACTCACACATAATTTAAGGTGGAAGGGGCAAGAAAAACAAATAACAGAACATCCTCCTAACTAGGGGTATGTAACGTGTCTCACAATATCTATCATATCTCTTAATAAAATTACAAGGAGTCCTTACAGGTGAGCACTTATCATGTCTTGGAAAACCCCTCATAGGTGAGCATTTATCATATCTTGAAACACCCCTAGAAGGTGAGCATTTATCATGTCTTGAAATACCCCTTGTGGGTGAGTGTTAAAACACTTTTTAGGCATTTGTCTAAGGGTGAATTATTATGAACATGTCCTAAAACACTTATTAGGAATTTTCCTAAGGGTGAAAACTTATCATATATTGAAAACACCCAATAAGTCTCTTGTTTATAGGATGTGCAACTTATTATCTCTAGAAACACTCAGACATTTGCTTAGGGGTAAATCACTTTGAAATCAATATTTTTACATATATTATTTGAAACACTCCTTGAGGGTGAATCATTTTCAATTTTTGCATATATATACCTTGAGCATACCTTGTACAAATCTTATATATATTACACAAACAAATTGTGCTACAAGTGCTTCCAGCTATCTACCTCAGGTGCTATCACATACCATCCACATTTTGAGCAATAATCGGTACAAGTGTTTAAATCGTTATCCATATTAAATAAATACCACATGCATATAATAATAATACAAAAATCTTCACATGACACAAAGAAAGAATCTTTCCAATTTCCTCCAAACCTTGCTCTTTGAATTTATAAAAATACAACATACAGTTACAATAGGTATTAAATCATCATTATATTAACTTCCTCATCTTGCAGATCATGTTTGAATAATCTAGTTGTGAAAGTTAAATGAATTTGCTTACACAATTATTCATAGAGGATGAATTCCCCTTGACCTAGTATTCTAATGAAAGGTTTCCTATAGTCTAGTATTGGGTACTATAGCAACAAAAACTAAATTTTTGATCTATGTAATCTAAAATTTAGTGCTTTCACTGGCCCACCAAGAATTTGACTTAGACCATAGTTGTTAATATGGAATCCCTTTGTTTCAAAACTATGGGTAACTCCTCAAACCCTAATGTTATTTCCTTCATTACCCTTTCATGACACCTCTCATCCACCTATAAAAACTGCCATACACATCATGTTAGCATCTCCTACATCCTTTCTCAACAACAAGGACTACCCAATAGCTCCTCATACTTCTTCATGATTAGGTTAGGGAATGGGTGGTCCCCCTTGAACATCAATCCCATCTATAATTCCCTATATTGATACTTAACCATTTCATACTCCCTGAAAAACTCTATTTTGAGATCTAAGGTAAATACACTCAACTAGACATCACCCATATAGGGATTAAATATCCAATATATTATATCCAACATCATGTAGTTGTAAAAATATAGATTTCATAGCAATTCATTATGCTCTAGAACTCTCAAGAAAAATATCTTGTAGAACTTCTTAGGATTTCCTATATCATAAGGTATATTTGATAGAATTTTGGAGATCTTAAACTTAATATATTTCTCCCATAGCATGAAGGCATACAACCTTGTAGATGGTCTACACTCTAGTAGATCCAACACTTCATCACCATTATTTGATATTCTTTGTTCCATCAATTTCTTGTGGGAGACCTGGTCCTTTTCCTTCTCAGCCATTATTACTTTAAGAAAAGAAAGATATATGACCTCTACATCCATAGGTGTACCTCCAACCCCTACTATAATAGGTGTTTCCTTTATAGACTACACAAGGCTTCTCACATGAATATAAATTATATATCTTGTAGGACTTACTATACTTGCAATGTATGCTATGCTTTCAAATTGAGCTAGGTTAGCATCATTAGTAACAAATTCCTCTCTAGAAATATTAAAATACCTAATTATATTTACCACCAATGCCTTTGCCCCATCTTCCTCCCATCAGTACTTTATCATTTATCTTGGCAACTCATTAATGTCCTTCTCTAGCCCATCATTTCTCTATTGTGACACCAAAAATTGTGCTCTAAGCTCTTCCATTGATTCCACTTCCTGTTTTTATATTCAAGCCCTCTATTGAAGATGATAGATCCCCTGTCATCGTCTAGTCTACCACCTTAGGTATTTTCTTGTATAAAACCTTAATAATATCAAAGATATTAGTCATAGGCTCCTCTAAAGCCACAATGTGCTTCTAAGGGTAGAGTGTTCTTTTACTCATGTTTTATGGCTCTATACCACTTGATTGTTTAGCCCTATCATTTTTCATAACTGGTGTACTCCTCTGAGGGCTAATATTCCTTCACCTCTTGGTCGATGACTCAACCTAGTAATATATTCTACCCTATTACTCATAATCCAATATTCCCATGCAATATTCCTCCTACCCAATATAGATAGCACCAAAAACTTGATTAGCCTATGATGCAACACCTTTTTTGGCTTCTTTCTTTATTAATACTTCATGCTTATTTGAATTAGCATATAAAATAAGTACTAGGCACATTCAATTTGTATTCTTTTGTTTACTCTTCCCTATTAATGTGCAACAAAAAATAAAATTGTGCCTAGAAATAATGATGAATCTCCAATCCCCATAAAATATTTGAGTGCATACAGGATGACGATGTCATATGGAGGGGTAGGAAGGTTCTAGCAATCCCTCCATATACAACCTTTATGCAGGTATCAACCTCATCCAATATAAAGAGCACATCATGTTCCTACGCAGTCATCCATAGCTCACAAAAAATCCTTTGACTTATCATGGATAATCTTGTGATCTCTATAATTGTAGCCTCCATCAATTCCACCTCTAATTGTTCGAGGTTTTACATTATTTGGTACCATTGTAAATATTTAGATTAGGGAGTGTGTTTGATATTTGAGTTCATAGTATATGCTGAGTTCTTAAGTGTGATTATGTGTCATATAAATAAGTGTGTGAGGTGTCATGTTTGCAAGTGTGAGCTATATGAATAAAGTATCAATTTTAGAAGTAAGGAGTTATGTGCAATCATGAGAGAGTTTATCTTTATGTAATATGTGATATTTATTATTTAAAAAGAAAAATATGAAAAGTTATTTATCCCATGAGTTTGAGGAGAGCAAAGGTCAAGAGTCATGTAATATGAAAGCATCATGTATCTATATATTGAAGAAAAAGCCATGTAATATGTAACTCGAGGGAGCATTTAATTATATACATTGATTTAGTAGTTTCAATAAAGCTTTCAATGTGTTTATTGTTCATTATTGGAGTTTGATATATATGCATGTTATTGAGTTGATTTATGATATTGGAGATTATTATCCTATGAATATTATAGTATTTTTCTAACACAAAACCCCACACAATCATGCAAGTTCTCCTTAAGTTTGTGGTAAATGTGGTTGCCACATTTTCATCATAACTCTACAACCACTAAAAGTAACTCATCTATCCATAATATTCTAAAAGAACCACTACATCAAGTCTCTATTAAAGCTCAGTCATATCCATTAGTTCTCTATGAAGTAGCTTTCCACTAACACTCATGTTCCAAATATTGCAAATCTATGTAGCAAGCATGACCCTCACCCATGTTCTAAATTTGTGAAGCATATGATAATTAAGGTGATCTTATGCCTATATCTATCTTGATAGTGAAGTATGGGTAATTTTAGTAATTATAATCCTTACATGTTACTTTCTTCATATTTCATGTGTTTTATCGTGTCCAAAAATAATTGGTCATGGCAATATATGAGTAATGATAAGTATTCACACAAATCCATTTTACAACTATTTGTTTGCATCACAATGCTAATGTAAATTCACATACATTGCACCTTTCCCAACTCACTTGAGTTATGAATTTTACCCTATATTTTCCACATTTTAAAATTCACTCCCTTTTCATAATCTATGTGATATTTAACACCTTTTTTTGAAAAATATCTGCCTCACATCTCTATGTAAAATCTTAACCATAAGCCCCATGGTTGACATATCCTTTGTGTTTACCCTTACTACATCACCATCATCATGCATATCGTACCTTTTTTTGCCTATGAGTCACATGTTGCAAAGAGTACTCATGCACAAACATGGCATTCCTTTAATTTGTCATTCACGTGTCAACACTATTCTCATTGTCCTATTCACAGGTGTGTTACCTCCAATTGTCCATATGAAAATCTTTGCACTACAATTTTGTCCAACCCCTTTAGAATATTTCACACACTAACACTAATAAAAGTGTTGTGAACAATATCAATGCTACAAGCACTACAAATATATCCAAAAGCCTTTGTCACACTTGGATATATGTGCAGCTAAATATCAACCAACATCGTCAATCCTCCAATTTCTCAACCCCATTCTCTTTGACCTTTTTCCCTTCACCCTAATTAAGTTTTCTCTAAACTTTTAGTTTTTCCTTTGAAACTCGAGGGGACATACTAGGATATGGGTGTTTCAACAATGTATGAAAACATAACCTTCAACATCTAATTTAAGTAACCAAATTTTTCTCACATTGTTTACAATAAAAACTCTATTTTACCATAAAATTGGGGCATCTACATTATTTGTTAATGCATTCATTATACAACAAATACATTAAAAATAAGCAAAATGTGGACACCCAATTTTATACTCTAATACATCATAAATTTCATCCAAACCTAAAACATTTAATGGACCAAAAACAATGTTAATTTATAAATTACCATAATTCTAAAAGGTAACATTCCCATATGAACAAGCTTTGAAAGAGCTTTCTAATGCATATTGTAGACACCAAAATAGCACCAATCCGATTATGTGACAACGAGCACTGATCAAACTAACACACAGCCCCCAGGGCAGCCCTCAGAGGTTAAACAGTGGTTCTAACCACTCACACAGCAGTTTTGCAAGTCAAAAATCAGTTTGGCATCTTTTAGACACTCAGCTTCTTATTCGTCCCACCCAGGGACGAGTGCGGTTTATACTCGTCCTACCCAGGGACGAGTGCGGACTTATACTCGTCTCACCCAGGGACGATTACCAGCGCTCGCTTCGGGGTGGGACGAATGTCAAGTTTGACCGGCAAAAAGTCAAATCTCGGCATGTAACAACTCAGAACTGCCACTTAGCTTTTCCCGCATGACATAGGAGTGCGAGTGAGTTCTTTTGACAACTCATATCTGCCAATTGACGTTCCCTTCACAGCATGGGAATAAGAGTGAGCTTTTTAAGACAACTCAGATTTGCCACTTAGCTATTCCTTCATTGCATGGGAGTGCAAGTGAGCTTTTCTAAAACATACAAAGACATGCACAGAGACAGTTAAGAATCCCTTGATCAAGAAGAAGTCTTTCTTTCAGGCAAAAAGCATTCATGCAAAGAAACACTTTTGCATGTTAATTCAAAGAGACCCCTTGGGTCTATAAAATGGTGAGTTTTCTCACCCAAAAGATATACCGAGCGGGAGCATTTTGAGCGACGAAGTGCTGCTAATTCATTTACTTGCGATTTGTGTTTTCAACATCCATAATCTCTTAATCGAAAGAGAGGTTATTGGGTGACTTTTGAAAGCACGAATCAAGAACCAACACCGATTTTTTTGACCACAATATTCTACCAATTTGCCGACAACACATCACATCAGGTTTCGGACCCATCCTAAGCGGATTGGTGTCGAAGCAAAGTTTCACCCGTGGGTGGTTTGCCTTCGGGCACCCCCCGCTTTATTTCTTTTATAGTATTTAGCTAGTTTCATGTTTATGCTTTTGTCAAGTCTTCATTTCATTTAGATTCATTTCAATCATAGTTAGATTTATCTTTTATTTTTCATACACAGGTGCTACTGATTCTTTGTTTGTTTCTTTGAACGCAGATTTGCAGCATTGGAGGAGCAGCGAGGAATCGACCTTTATCAACGCAAGCGACGACGACGTTTTGGTTCGCCCATCTTATATGTGGGCACGCGGAAGAAGGAATTCTGGAATAAGTTGTAAAAGAGCAATATTTAACGCTCCTATCCCATAAAAAGGAAGGAGACGCATTGTAACACGAATTCGCAAAGCATATCAATAAAAGGGCCGATTTTTATATTGCTTTAATATCTTGTGTTCATGTTCTTCCTTTTTATGCAATTTTCAATAACATAGGGTTTAAGCGTTATTTTAGTTTCATTTACATTGCAATTTTAGTTTATCCTTTTTGTTTCCGGAATCTCGTGCTTTCAATGGCGATCACGGTGGGACCTCTGTCCTCTGTTTTTTTTTAGGTTAATTTACTGATCTAAAATTGCTTGTTTTTTTTACAGGTACCTATTTTTCAACATCAGACTGTTATTCGTCTCTGCAAGTGACGATTACAGAATTGGTATTCGTTCCACCCCGGGACGAATAAACTATTCGTTTCACCCTGTGACGATTACGGTTCTGATATTCGCCTCACCCAGGGACGAGTATAATTCTGTGCAATTTTTAGAGCAAATCAGAAACATCCGATTAGGCAGAGAAGAGGTAGGGGTTTTTACAGCTTCTGTCAAATTTCTATTTTTCTGTTTTCTGGTTTTCGGTTTTGTATGGCTTAGGGAAAGATTTCTTTTCGTTTTCCTGTTTCAATTTTGCAAAATTAAAATGAACCCCACACATCACGTGGTATTTTAAACCAAGGCGTTGGTCGTAAAACCCCAACCCTTGAGCAAGACCAAAGGTGGATTCCATTATCACTTTGGCTTGAGATATTGCATCCATTACCTCGATCGCGATTGTTGCTAGACGTAAATCCTGACGAAAGTTGACCGAGTGTAGCTTGGGGTGATTCCCAACACGCGAGGATAAGTCTTCTATGGTAGGTGTCATAAACAGAGCGATTCCCCTTCCGTACCGCCTATGTTCCACGTATCATCTGCTCTCACGTACCTATAGTCTCCCTCACGTAAGGGCGGGTATATAGAGAGGTTGGTATATCGGTCCGGCAATGGTATATTGAAGGGGCGACCATTTTGGGAGTTATAAGAGCCTTCATAATTGCATTTAAACGTTTCACAAAATTTTCAAAAACACAAAAACAAACAACAAAAACACACTAAACCAGATTTAGGGCACACTATTAATCTTTAAAAGAGATAATCATTGCTTGTGTGTGTGTATGCTATTTTCTGTTTAGACAAAAAAAAATCATAAAAAGAAAATCATAAAAAGAATTTTTGCATTTTTAGGTTAGCATTACCATGGTGAATACTCGTAGCCAAGCCCAATCACGGGCAGAAGCTGCAGAAAATGCACCAAGAGAGACAAATCGTCTCCGATATAGCCTTGAAGACTTAGTCATCCCGCCTCGACGGCAGGGTATACCAGTTAGTTCACACCATGCAGAACATGGCTCTAGAGGTCCCTCCTTGAGGGGCACTCCAACCCATACAGTTATAGAACATGGTTCTAGAGGCCCTTCCTTGAGGGGCTCTCCAAGTCAGGCCTTCAATAGACGAGAATTTAGAACCCCTTCCCTAAGGGAAACTCATGAGCAACAAGAATCTTTTCAAGACAATAACATATATATACCACCTGGTCTAAACACGAGGCCTCCTATGGAAGTTCATTATGGATGGCCTAGTGATGAAGCATTGTGTAATGCTATGGAACAACAAAGGGTCCAAAAGGAAGAACCATATGATTTTGTGGTTCCTAATTTACCCCCAATTAATGTCAGACATAGTAGACCATATCCAGAACAGCAGGTTCTCCCTACAGGGCAAGACAATTATGCCCGCACTTTTTATGCATATCATAGAGAGAGAGAGAGGAAGATCACTACATTCCTCCAGAATAGTATCCAGTGCCGAAACGATGCACGTCTGCACCTGCTTTATATCCAGATCGCTTATTGAGACCAGAGTTTCAAGTTAATGCGGCCAACCTCGACAGAGGGAAGCAACATATAGGGGTCTCAGAGCACCATAATCGAAACAGATATGTAGGAGAGACATCTAGGCCTATAAAACAAGAGACAACAGAACAAAATGATTTGGCATTTACACAACTAGCCGCCCGCCAAGCACAAATCACGCGGCTTAGGCAAGAACAACAGGAATTAGAACATTTATGTCGCCTTGATCAAGAGCGCATTCAGCGTCAGACAGCTGAATTGTTTCACAACCATGCGCCTGAGAAGGCCCCAGTTCCTCGCGCACAACAATCTGAGATGTATGTGAGGCACAACCCCTTAGTGCGAGATAGGTCTCCGCGACCACAGCAAGCACTGCCTCCAAGACCTCTTAGACCTGAGCGGGAGGCCATTCCCCGCAACCATGATGGGCATCCTCCGCGGGCACCCGTCCATGTTTACAGGCCTAGGCCAAACACTCCTCAAGAAGATTATGAGGATTATTACCAAGAAGAAGAGCGGGCTGAAATGCCCTATCAAGGCAGAAGGGATGCTACTCATTTATCCATTCAAAGGCCTCAGGTTCCCCGCAACCCACAGCGGGAACAAACTAAGGAAGAGGAAATTATATCCTCCGATGCCTACAAAGTGTTGTTAGAACGCTTGGAGAATATGGAACTTAAGACTGGTGGGCCTCAAAAGCCTACCTTACGCCAACTTCGTAGTCATCCGATACATCCATCAGTGCCAACACCTCCATACCCCGAACATTTCAAGTTGCCCCAGTTGGCACTCTTTAAAGGGGATGAGGATGCTCAAGAGCATGTGACGCGATTTTTGAGCCAATGCTTTGGTATACAAGACAATGATGCATTGCTATTGAGAACATTCATAACCACATTCGCAGGATCTGCCTCGGATTGGTTTACCCATCTACCGAAGCATAGCATCTACAACTTAGATCAACTAGTGGACGCGTTCCTAGAACGTTTTGCTTTCAATACAAAGAAAAAGGCGTCACTCAGTGATCTAGCTAGCCTCAAATAGTATGAGGAGGAGTCTATGGTGGCATATGGGAATCGGTGGAGGACGGTACTTTCAAAGTTGTCCTACCTCCCTCCTATGTCCGACCTAACTCAAATGTTCGCAAAGAGCTATTTGCGATCGATCTCTGTGCTATTGCAGCTGCAGCAATACGCCACTTTAGAAGAAGCTCTAGCGCAAGCTAGACGTATCGAAGAGATCAAGATACAGGATGGCAAAATTGCCAAGCCTAAGAAAAAAGAGTGGAACAAGAGCACCAAAATAGGGAATACGCAACAGAAACCCGTCGCGGTCAATCAAGTTGCTATTAATGCCCCTACGCCTGCCCAAGCAACACAGCCTTCAAAGGCTAATTATCAGGCGGTGCCTCACAATAATTATGAGAAAGATAACAAGAAGCAGGATCAAAATCAGCAGCGTCACCCTAAGCGACAATTTACACCATACACTGAGTCTAGAGATTCCTTGTTTGACCGTTTGTCAGCGGCAAACTTGATTAATCTGCCAGATATTCCAACAATTGATCCTAATGCGCCAAAGCCTAAGGGCTATAGAGAGGATATTTTCTGTAGATTCCATAGAAGGAAAGGGCATGACCTTAATGTCTATTGGACGTTTAAAGGTTTAGTGCAAGATCTCATTGATAATCACACATTGGTAGTGGATAACCCCATCGCACCCAACAACCAACAAATGGGTGTTTTCAAAGATCCTTTACCCACACATGATGCACAAACAAAACCTTTGCATGTCAACGAAGTGCAACAGAGTTGCCCCATGGAGGGGTATGTTGGAATGATTAGCATTGTGACAAGAAACAAGAGACACCCAGGAGTTGTCCCCGCAACGACCACTAGGGAAGCTTCATCCACGTCACAACATCAACCAAATCCTACACAGTTGCCCCCACCTAGACCAGTGGCCACGATTCGAACTAGACTTACTCAAAGTCTACGGACCACATCGGCTAGGCTCTCCATTTATGAGCTTATTCAACAATCAGCGCCCCATCGGGAAGCTCTTATGGAGATATTAAAGGCAATTGAATTGCAACCCCACGAAGCGGATTCGTTCAACAATTTTGTGGGGCATGTCAAACAGTGTACTGAACCAGTCATTACCTTCAGGGAAGATGAGCTAAAAATGGTGACTGGAGATGTAGCGGATCCACCCCTGCACGTTATTGCGCGGGTCAACGGGACTCCATACAAACGGGTGTTGATAGACACTGGTTCGTCCAGTAACCTTATTACAACCGCTGCACTGAAACATTTGAAACTACCAGCCTCTCACATTGCACCTTCCACTTATACCCTTCGAGCATTTAATGATGCGATATGCTCGACAGTTGGCACAATTGTCCTGCCCATCCAAGTGGGACAAAAGACCATTCATACATTGTGCCACATTTTAGAAGGTGAGATGGCTTACAATATCTTGCTTGGGCGGCCTTGGATCCGAGATATGAAGTGTGTCCCTTCAATTGCTCATCAATGTTTGAAGTATACATTTGAAGGACAAGTGCATGTGGTCCCCGTAGATTTGGAACCTTTTAAGTATTGCAACTCAGTGCAAATCATGCCGCAGTCGACCCTCCCTTCAACGCATGTGGATTTCCAGTTAAATCCATCTAAACGGGGTCCGACTAAGCAAGAATCTCCATCACCAAGTCAATAAAATTCTCAGGCGGGATCATCTTCTTCATCCAGTCCTCCAACAACGACGCCACCTACGGTGGCCACACCAACGGACAAAGGAAAGAAGCCCCTGGAAGCGGAACCACCTTTAGTCTCCAACATCTCTACAGAAGAGACGCCTAATAGAATGGAAGTTGAGACGCCTAGTTCACCCCACATGGAGTGGACTCAAGGAGAACTCCCATTCGCTTCCCCTCAATCGCCAACGATTACTGTTGAGATGTCTAACACAGGCATGGGGGAGTACATAGTGCGCAATGTTGTTGCAACGCCCACACTTCAGTCTATGCAAGACATGGGACGACCTCGACTCCCCATAGGCTCCGTGGTTCCTTTAGGCTACCCACCTAATCAGACAAACTTTATTTTTGGGGGCCTGGATCATGGTGTTGAACCTTCCCAAAAAGAAGAGGAAGATGAAGATCCATTTGTGGAAGATGTCAACTATCTGGCTAACCCAGACTTCGCATTACGATATCTTAGCCAATGCAATTGGCATGGATACGGGTTAGGCCGGTATGAACAAGGAATGCATGTTTTGTGTCAACCAAGATACCAAATGCCTTATGATAAATCAGGAGTCGGGTTTAATCACCCTTTGCCCCTCGACATCTTGGTCGAAAACATGCAAGGCCTAGGGATAGGCAACAAGGATGGGTTGGCATCAGATCCATATGTCAATCCAAATACAACTTATACACTGGGGGATTATTTCCCATTACAAACAAATAACCTTGTTGACCTCACCAACCCTTTCCCTATGGCTGAACAAGGAGAAAACTCATGGACTCACCCACAAGGGGAAGATGGACAAGACCACGAAGGGTCTTCTAAAGATGAGTCGAAGTACGATCATTCGCATGAATATCCAATGAATGACGATCAGGAAAGCTTCTTGATGATGTTCCCATTGAATGATCCTAGTGAGCATAGGCTACCTCAACAACAACAAAATCCTTTGGACATAGATGACATGTTTGAACACTTACACATAGATCCAAGACCTAGGAGGCATTTCAACCTGGCGCAGTTATAGCAATTACTGCACCCGCCACTCCAGGCATACAACGAGCACCTTTCACCTGGAGACCCTATCAAACCATTAGTACCTAGGGCAGACCCTATTTTTTGGTCCGCGCATAGGGCTGATCCCTTTGTGCCAATGCCTACAGAGCCAGATCCAAAGCACCAAGAACATCTAGAATGTCAAAGTTGTCACATTTGCGGTAATGGAGATTACAATCATTTCATCAACATGGTCTCCATTGACTTGACCGCCCCCATCCATGATCCAGCCAATCCAACATGATTATTGCATCTAGACATAGAAGCTATCGATTGGGATCGCACTGACACACCACCATCTCCATCATAGTATTGGCCTTGCGGTGGGATGTTTCATTTCACTCCAGGACAGACTCGGGGATGTCTTCCATGCCGAAGAGGAACTTGACGTTCCTAATGACGATCTTAATTCAGCAAACGATATCCATCTAATCCCAATTCCACACCAGTTGGAAGACGGATCCCATATGTCAGTTGAAGCAACGACTGATGTAGACATCGACACAGATCCAATGAATCCATGGATTCTCAAGTCAGGGGTAAGTCTTTCCCCCAAAGAGCGAGCCGATTATGTTGCCCTTCTTAAGGAAAAGAAGGAGGTTTTTGCATGGTCATACAAGGATATGCCGGGACTAGACCCACAACTAGTCACGCACAATTTAACGCTTGATCCGACAATCAAGCCAGTCAAGCAAAAACTACGCAAGATGCATCCAACAGTGGCCTTAATGGTAAAATATGAGTTACAAAAGTTGTTGGATGCCCAGTTTGTCATCTGTGTGGATTATCCGCCATGGTTGTCTAACATGGTTCCTGTCAAGAAGCCCGACGGGAGGATTCGCATATGCACCGATTTTTGAGATCTTAACAAAGCGAGTCCTAAGGATGATTTTCCCTTGCCGAGCATCGACGCGTTGGTAGACGCTACAGCGGGCCACGAAATGCTTTCCCTTATGGATGGTTTCTCAGGATACAATCAGATTCGTATCAATCCTGAGGACCAACTAAAAATGGCATTCACAACGCCTTGGGGGACATTTTGCTATAAGGTCATGCCTTTTGGCCTTAAAAATGCTGGAGCCACCTACCAACGTGCCATGACATACATCTTTCATGATTACATGCACAAAACTTTGGAAGATTACATGGATGATTTGTTGGCCAAATCTCTTTTGCGCCCAGATCATATCGGTGACTTGAGCAAGGTCCTTGATCGCCTCATTGAGCATAAAGTCCGACTAAACCCCAAGAAGTGCGTCTTTGGCGTCACCTCTGGAAAGCTCTTGGGTTTCATAGTCTCCAAACGAGGAATTGAGGTTGATCCAAACAAAGTCAAGGCAATCCTTGAAATGCGTCCCCCAACCACCATCAAGCAGCTCAGGAGTCTGCAGGGAAAGGTTGCGTCGATCAAGCGCTTCATAGCGCAGTTATCTGACAAATGCCGACCCATGAATAAATTATTGCATAAGGGGGTCACATTTCATTGGGATGACGAGTGCCAGTCAGCCTTTGACGACATTAAATAGTACTTGGCTTCGTCACCAGTATTGGCACCACCCAGACCAGGAGTGTCGTTCTATTTATACATCTCAGCCACTGAGGTGGCACTGGGCGCCATGCTGTCCCAAAAAAATGAACTTCACAGAGAACAGGCTACATACTATCTTAGCCGCACCCTGGTCAGTTATGAACTTAACTATGCATATGTTGAAAAACTCTGCTTGGCAGTGGTGTTTGCTACCAAAAAGCTATGCCACTACATGCTTAGTAATAAGACGTATGTTGTGTCTAAGGAGAATCCATTGCGATACATGATGAGTCGTACTTATCATAGTAGCCGCACGGCGAAATGGATCATGTTGTTGACGGAGTTTGACATAGAGTTCATTGGACAGAAATCTATAAAAGGTCAAGTCATCGCCGATCAACTAGCCGAGGCTCCTCTTGAAGACGATCAGCCTCTGACTTTTGAACTACCTGATGATGGGGTCTTCCATGTTTCAGAGTCGCCAGATTCTGATGAGCCTGAGTCACAGGCTGACATAACCCTATTCTTCGATGGTTCTAAATGTGAGCAAGGGGGTGGTGCGGGAATTGTATTCTTCACTCCACAAGGTGCTCCAATGCCCTTGTCATTTAAATTAGACTTCCCATGCACCAACAACAATGCAGAATACGAAGCCTTGCTCATACAACAATCACCATGAACATTAAACGATTGAACATCTTTGGTGATTCGCTGTTAATTGTCAATCAAGTAAAGGGGATATACCAATGTAAATGTCCAGTTTTGCGGTCTTATAAAGTCCTTGTGGACAAATTCCTGGCACAACTTGAATGGTATGACATCGAGGCACTCCCTCGATCATCAAATCATTTTGCGGATACTATGGCCTCCTTGGGGTCACTCATCCCGCAAGACCCTTCTGGTGAAATGACAACCATTCAGGTTACAACATTATCGCAATCTGCGATGGAGCGTGCAAGCTCTGATCTGACGCCAGGAATCCACATGATCCAGATTGAACCATCTCCGGATAAGTTCTCTCGAATTCGAGATTGTTTGATTCAAGCCAACTGGGGGTCCTTGTTCTCCCCGACCCCTCTTACTAGCAGCACCACGTTGTTTTTACAAGTTCTTTCCTGCTCAGCTTTTGTTCGGGATAGACTTCAAGAGGGATTGGTCGTTCATACTATCGAGGTTTCTGATCAGCAAGATTGGTACACACCCATTCGGGATTACCTCAAGCTAGGTAATCTCCCACTTGGATTGACACACGCCGCGAAAAGATCATTCAAACAGAAAGCGGCAAAGCATGTCTTGTTAGGAGACATTTTGTATCGTCAAAATTATGAAGGAATTCTTCTTCGTTGTTTGGACCAACAGGAGTCCGCTTGGGCGATCACCCAAGCTCACGATGGTACATGTGGTGGCCACTTCAGCGGTATGGCCATCGCAAAGCGCATTCTTCGCATGGGTTATTATTGGCCATCTTTAGAGCGAGATTGTTGCGCATATGTGAAGAAGTGCGTGAAGTGTCAGCACCATGCTAATTTGACACACGTACCTTCTCAGGCCTTGCAGCCGATTCAATCGGTTTGGCCTTTTTTGTAGTGGGGCTTTGATCTAATTGGAAAGATCTCCCCTGCGTCGTCTGGTCGTCACACGTTTATTTTAACGGCCACAGAGTACTTTACCAAATGGGTGGAAGCAATTCCGCTGACCACTACGATCGGAGCCCGCATTGCGGAATTTATTTTGCATAACATCATATGTCATTTTGGTATTCCATCCAAAATAGTCTCGGATAATGGGACACCATTCAAGAATAAAGATGTGCGTGCTTTGACCACAAAGTACAAGATTCAAGCATAGCTTTTCAACACCCTATTATCCGTAGGCAAATGGGCAAGCAGAGGCGTCAAACAAAATGCTAGTCGCCATTCTCAAAAAGATAGTTGCAGACAATCATAAAGACTGGCACATTCAGATCCCGCTTGCCCTATGGGCTTATTGCACCAGCATTCGGACGCCCACTGGGGCAACTCCATTTTCGCTGGTGTATGGCTCCGAGGCAGTCATGCCTTTTGAGTTGGAAATTCCTTCCCTGCGCATTTCAATGCAAGAGTTCATCGATGATGACACTGCGTGGCAGGCCCGGTTAGATCAACTGATGTTGCTCGATGAACGACGCGTTAATGCTCTCGAGCATTTACGTATCTATCAAGAGCGACTTAAGAAAGCATACAACATGAAAGTCCATCTTAGGGAATTTTAGGTTGGTGACTTGGTCTTAAAAGAGAACCAGCAGAATTCTAATTTGTCGTCCCATCTACGGGACAAGTTCGCAGCAAACTGGTTAGGTCCTTACATCATTGATAGTAAAATAGGACCCGAAACATACCGGCTTGCCTCTCTTGAAGGAATCAAGGAAACAGAACCCTTGAACATCATTCATTTGAGGTCATTCCACAGCTAGAGAGCCATAGTCCAACAAAAAGCTCCAAGGATTACCACAATCGCTTGGTCAACCCAAAAAGCTCCAAGGATTACCATAATCGCTTGGTCAACCCAAAAGCTCCAAGGATTATCACAATCGCTTGGTCAACCCAAACGCTCCAAGGATTACCACAATCGCTTGGTCAACCCTAAAAGCCCCAAAGGTATCTATAAACCCTTTGGTCAACACCAAAAGCTCCAAGCATTACCACAACTGCTTGGTCAACATAAATATTCAAAAATCAACAAAAACAACACAAAAAAATCAAAATCCCAAAAACAATTGCATTTCAATTCCATGCATTCTCAAAAAAAAAAAACAAAATCACAAAAACAATTGCATTTCAATTCCATGCATTCTCATAAAAAAAATCAAAATCACAAAAACAATTGCATTTCAATTCCATGCATTCTCATAAAAAAAAAAAAAAATCACAAAAACATTTGCATTTCCATTCCATGCATTCTCATAAAAATCAAAATACAAAAATATAGGTTGCATTAAGCATTGCATCCATACATTGCATATTTCGCTAGGTCATACAAGTCAAAAGCACCATAGGCTGTCATTATTTGGCAATTCCATCATTTCCACCTCAGATCCATTTTCATAAACGCATACATCCCGCATATCACCCTTTTATTTTAGCATCGTCAGTTGTAGTCTAATGTATATAGGGTTTTCGTCATTCAGATGTCTTTAAATTTCTAGCCAATAACTGTACACAGTTAAGCAGATTTTACACGGGAAAGTTTTACTTGGATCCCACCTTGGTACGTAGCATCCCAACACAAATTAACACACATAAAATAATTCCTAAGTTGTGTGAACGAAAGATGAAACCCGCACCGTAATCCCGGTTACCATAAGCGAAACGGCTATCTTGCTTATCCCCCTATGCAATTGACCCTAGAAATGCTGAGAGTTGGCAAAAGGACAAGCATCCTCCCTACCCAATTCCCCATGAATCCCAAGTTCTCAAAAGTTGCAAAAACATCAAAAATTTGCAAAACGTCAAAACACTAAAATTTGACATCCTACAGTGCACACATCAAAAGGCACAAACAATAGTGATTCTCGTCACTCCATATTCAAATCCCTTGCTCAAAAAAAAAAAAAAAGAGACGAGTACTATCATAAAAAATAAACAGTGATTTTATCACTACAAAAGAGCAAGTATCCCCATACCCTTGAAGAAAAGAAGGGAGTCGAACTTGAATCCCTGGAACTCTCAGTATTTCGACAGGTCATGAGGCAAGCTTCAGTACCGGTTTGGTTGATAGCCTATTGGTCACTGGCGGTAAACCTCCCGCATGACGATATATCTGTCACATTAACTTGTGTGCAGATCAATGTTTGCATGTGGATGAGCTAGCTTATGGTATCCTAGATAACATCGCAGACAAATCTGACTAAATACAATAAAGGAGTTAGTGGAGCTAATTAGGTGATCCTCAGTACAGGTTCGGTTGAAAGCCCATCTGGCACTGGCGGTATCCTGATGAATAACACATAAACGAACTCAATTGCACACACAGGGATGTGAAATAACTTGGTTAAATTCAAGTCGGATTTATACCTTGTTCAAAAAGTCTTGCGAGATAAATGTACAGTTTTGGCTAGTTAGTTAACAATATTTACATCTCAGAAAAGCTTAACTACATTTTCAAACAACCGATACATTTCATTCCATACATCATCATCCGCAAATAAACAAAATACAAAAACAAAGTTTCCACATGCACAAGCATTCCACAAAGTTATCCCATTATTAGCAAGTCCAATCCAAATTTTGTTTAGTCTATGGTGCATCGACAAATCATCAACAAATCATTGCATTCATTCCATATGCATACATCATACAAATTAGAACCATCGCATTCATACATTGCATATGCATACATCAATGTAAAAACATGCACATAAAAATAAATTACGAAGAATGATAAACACCAAAAAGAATCATCTGTATATATATCACAACAAAATTGCCCGCAGGCTACAAAACTGGTCCTCAGACCTCCCTCCCATCATCCAAAATCCCAAAACCCCCAGCCTAGGGCGTCGGCCACCATGATCACGCAGGATCGGTGCGACGAGAGCTACCCCCTGCGGTATCCGTCCTCTGAGACCTCTCAGGGCGACTGCTCGCCCCTGCATCCCGACCACTCGCCCCGCCCTCCTCTCGTCGCCTACGTCGAGATGATGCCGACTGCTCCGTCCCGCTATCTCTCGTCCTGTATGACGAGCCACTGGTCGGAGGCTCTGGTATTCGCCCACCCAGGCGGATGATCTCACCCTCCATCTCTGACCGATGCCGCCCCCAATCTGCCTCCCGTCGCCCCCATCAGCCTCTCGTCGCCTCCACTCGGCCTCTCGCCTACGGTAGTACGCGATGGCATCATCACGCTGTGCTAGCTGCACCCGCAGGAGATCCCTCTCCCGTGCAGCATCCGTATCCCCCCCTGCCTGGTGAGCCGCAGCCCCTGCGCTCCCCTGCCCTGCCAACTATGTCCGCAGGAGATCCCTCTCCTACGTCATCTCCGCAAGCTCTCCATCCCGCCTCTGCAGCAACCCCGTCAGTCGCGCTACCTCAGCGTGCAACCCCGCCTCCGTCTCCTCCGACCCAGCCTGCTCTGGAGCATCCTGCATCTCCGGCTGCTCCTCCTCATCAACATCATCCCCCGCATCTGCCACCTCCACCATCTCCACATCCGCAGGAGCTCCCCAACCCTCTCCTGGTGCCTCTGCACCCTCTCCGCCTCCCGCTGCCTCAGCTCCTCCCAATGGCCCCTCCCCTCGCCACTGTCGCAGCGTCCACCACTCCTGATACTCGGCCGTCACTCCGACGTCATCGACGTCCGAAATGTCTAAAACTGTATCAGACTCCTCCCCCAATGGCTCGAGGATCGACGCAGCTAAGGTCCTCTCATCACTCCGACGTCGATAGACCATGGGTTCCCCAGGAAACCCCTGGCGTACCCCAAACTATCGTGTCACTCGGAGGTAGTGGAAGTACTCCTGCTCTGTCCCGTGTCGCCCAATCACCCATCTCCCCCTTCGGACCCGCCGAAGCCAATCATCCGCCTCTGGCCATGCGGGACAATCCCGATATGGCCTCCATACCACATCCCCGAGAGTCAGTCGTGCAAAGGCATCTCTGTAATGGTCCACGTCTCCCGCGAACCGTCGACTCTGCCCCCGCTCCTCCGACCGATACCATAGCGCACCATACCCAATATCTCTGTCAACCATGTCAGCCCGGGTAGTCCAAGGCAACCCTCGTGGTCGCTCTACGGCTATGTGCTGCCAGGCCCAGCACTGCAACAAGAAACTGCACCCAATCCCCTTTCGCCTCCGGCAGCGGACCTCATACAACTCATCATATAACTGCGCCAAAAGTGTCTGACCCCATCTCATAATCACCGGCTCTGTCACCGGGCAATCCACCAACTGCCACACCACCTCCAATAGGTTCCATGGGAACCTCGCTCCTGACGAGTCTGCGGAGAGCATGTTGGAAATGAGGCTCATGAGTAGTGCATGCCTCACTCCCAACATTCCCCTCGCGTACCAATATCGTACCAAAATCCCCCCAATATGACAATCCAGCTCCGCCCTCTCCAGCGAGGTCATCCCATCATCATCCTCTCCATATCCAAAATACCGCGTCAGTACCACCGTCCTCTGGCCCCGTGGCGTCGTCCGGATGGGGACCCCGTCTATCGAAATCCGAAGAATCCGATACACGTCCTCTAAGGTGACAGTCATCTCCCCTGTCGAAAGATGGAAGGTGTTCGTCCGAACATCCCATAGGTCGATCAATGCTGTAAGGTACGCCCGATCCGCCACAACTGCATCCAACCGAGCCACATGCTTGAGCCCTAGGGCATCAAGCCAATCCCAGTCCTCAGTTTTCAATGCCTCGCGGGCATTAGAAAAAATCGTCGGCACCCGATGTCGACTCTTCACCACCTGCACATCACAAAAAACAACAAACATCAAAAACATGCATCAAATTACCATCACATGTATAAAAATGCATAACATCTTTCATTCACATGTACATCCAAAAAAAATAAAAAATAAATAATAATAATAATAACAAAAATTTGACATGGTTTACCTACGGTTTTACCTAAGTTTACCATTTCAACCAAAAAAATTCATCTTTCATTTCATCAAAAACAATAAAAATTTGACATGGTTTACCTACGGTTTTACCTAAGTTTACCATTTCAAACAAAAAAATTCATCAATTTTTCATCTTTAATTTCATTAAAAACAATAAAAATTTGACATGGTTTACCTACGGTTTTACCTAAGTTTACCATTTCAAACAAAAAAATTCATCCATTTTTCATTTCATCAAAAACGACAAAAATTTGACATGGTTTACCTACGGTTTTACCTAAGTTTACCATTTCAAACAAAAAAATTCATCAATTTTTCATTTTTACATTTCATCAAAAACAAAAAAAAATCAACATGGTTTACCTACGGTTTCGACCTAAGTTTACCATTTCAAACAATTTTTTTTATCCATTTTCCATTTTTAATTCCATAAAAATTACAAAAAAATATATGGGCATGGTTTACCTACGGTTTCGACCTAAGTTTTACCATTCACATAGAAAAACATTTTTAACCATGGTTACCCTAAAAAGTGTTACTCTAAGTTTCATTTTGGGTTTATCCTATGGTTTTCCATCTAAGTTTCCATCGGTTTGCATCCATGTTTCATTCGGTTTCATTCATTTACCTTTTAATTTAATTAATTAAGGTTTCATGCTTTAAACAAACGAAAAACAATAAAAACACATTTGCATTTTTCAAATTCACAATCGAGGAGCTAGTGCACTTACTGGTCTCGCCTCGGCTCCGCCGCTCGACGACCCGGTCTGTGCACTCATGGTAGCTGGAAATTTCGGCAGCGCTTCGCGTCAGAAAATCTACCTCCTCCTCCCAGAGCTCCAAATCGCAATCGATGAACAGTGCAAATGAGCCAAATCCGTCATTTTCGCATATTTATACTTTTTGCCAGCTGGTAATCGTCCTTGACCGGGACGAGCGCTTTTCGGCGTGCTCGTCCCACCCCAGGACGAGTACCATCGTGGCGCACTCGTCTCACCCCGGGACGAGTACCGTCATCGCACTCGTCCCCCCCCGGGACGAATAAAAAAAAAAAAAAACAAATCAAAAACAACCACAACATAAAAATGACAAATGCCAACAAAACCACTAAAAATTGCCGGACAACAGTGCTCTTGCACTTAACCTCTTGGCATAAGAAAACTGATGTCGAGGTCTACCTTGTCGTTATCCTACTCCCTAAGAAGGCTACCTTAGCCGGACCGCTCCACGGGAAGATGGATTTTCGCCAATGTTAACCCCAAATGGCATCCCAAAATGGGTTCACACCCACCAAAAATAGGTCAAAACAGTCGGGAAACTGCTCGAGCATGCTTAGCGGTAAACCATCTAAAGGCACCCTTGCACAAGTCATCTTGGGTCAAGCGACTCGTCGCTTTTCTCATGTCGGTCATTCCCTCATCGATTCGTCGCTTGAGGGGGTAGTCACACTTAGTTGCCAATCAACACCAATATACCCAGTCTTGGAAATGACACGCATTCAAAGGATCATTGCAAAAGACAATCGCGCCCCTGCTTGGGGCAGCAAACAAGCAATTATCATTAACTGATCATATACTTGGCATTCGTGAATCATGAACTCAAGGTTCCCACAACAAAAGGTTGCGCCCTTTGCCTATTCATGACTGATCAATGTCTAAGTTCAAGTAATACCTCACCGAACCGGGTTAATACTTGATTTGAGTTCCTTAGCTCGTCGAAGCAAGGATTCAAGAATGCGTGCCCTTTCCATACTTGGGGCATCAAGAGTTGGTTAGGTTACTGAGAAACCCTAATCATTAGTGCTTTGGTTATATATTTTTGCTCAGCACTGCACCATGTGCAACGCTTCCCAAAAAGGGGCATCTGTAGACACCAAAACAGCACCAATCCGATTATGTGACAACAAGCACTGATCAAACTAACACACAGCCCCCAGGGCAGCCCTCAGAGGTTAAACAGTGGTTCTAACCACTCACACAACAGTTTTGCAAGTCAGAAATCAGTTTGGCATCTTTTAGACACTCGGCTTCTTATTCGTCCCACCCAGGGACGAGTGCGGTTTATACTCGTCCTACCCAGGGACGAGTGCGGACTTATACTCGTCTCACCCAGGGACGATTACCAGCGCTCGCTTCGGGGTGGGACGAATGTCAAGTTTGACCGGCAAAAAGTCAAATCTCGGCATGTAACAACTCAGAACTGCCACTTAGCTTTTCCTGCATGACATAGGAGTGCGAGTGAGTTCTTTTGACAACTCATATCTGCCAATTGACGTTCCCTTCACTGCATGGGAATAAGAGTGAGCTTTTTAAGACAACTCAGATTTGCCACTTAGCTATTCCTTCATTGCATGGGAGTGCAAGTGAGCTTTTCTAAAACATACAAAGACATGCACAGAGACAGTTAAGAATCCCTTGATCAAGAAGAAGTCTTTCTTTCAGGCAAAAAGCATTCATGCAAAGAAACACTTTTGCATGTTAATTCAAAGAGACCCCTTGGGTCTATAAAATGGTGAGTTTTCTCACCCAAAAGATATACCGAGCAGGAGCATTTTGAGCGACGAAGTGCTGCTAATTCATTTACTTGCGATTTGTGTTTTCAACATCCATAATCTCTTAATCGAAAGAGAGGTTATTGGGTGACTTTTGAAAGCACGAATCAAGAACCAACACCGATTTTTTGACCACAATATTCTACCAATTTGCCGACAACACATCACATCAGGTTTCGGACCCATCCTAAGCGGATTGGTGTCGAAGCAAAGTTTCACCCGTGGGTGGTTTGCCTTCGGGCACCCCCCGCTTTATTTCTTTTATAGTATTTAGCTAGTTTCATGTTTATGCTTTTGTCAAGTCTTCATTTCATTTAGATTCATTTCAATCATAGTTAGATTTATCTTTTATTTTTCATACACAGGTGCTACTGATTCTTTGTTTGTTTCTTTGAACGCAGATTTGCAGCATTGGAGGAGCAGCGAGGAATCGACCTTTATCAACGCAAGCGGCGACGACGTTTTGGTTCGCCCATCTTATATGTGGGCACGCGGAAGAAGGAATTCTGGAATAAGTTGTAAAAGAGCAATATTTAACGCTCCTATCCCATAAAAAGGAAGGAGACGCATTGTAACACGAATTTGCAAAGCATATCAATAAAAGGGCCGATTTTTATATTGCTTTAATATCTTGTGTTCATGTTCTTCCTTTTTATGCAATTTTCAATAACATAGGGTTTAAGCGTTATTTTAGTTTCATTTACATTGCAATTTTAGTTTATCCTTTTTGTTTTCGGAATCTCGTTCTTTCCATTCTACCAAAAACGCCTAGGACTCGGACCTGGCCTACCACCTTTGACATACTCAAGGAGCAAACAAACACACAAAACCAATTTAAAAATAAGTAAATAACAACAAAAATAATAAAATAAAATAAAAAACATGCTCCTTGAGTGTGTCAAAAACAAAAGCACAACCAAACACGCACAATAAGATAAAATAAACCACAACACAAACCACATAGAAAAACACAAGAACCACATAACAAAACACAAACAAGACAAAAACAACAGAACACTACAAAGACATAACCCAAAAAAAACATGAAAAATAAACACAACCAAAACCTAAAAAATTAAAAAATAAAAAATAAAAAACAACCAACAACAGACAATAAACAAAAACAAAAAACATAGAAAACACTCACACATAAAAACATGAAATAACACAAACAAAGAGAAACCCAAGAACAAGAACGAAAAAAACACAAGAACAATAACAAAAAACATAAAAAAAAAAAATAACAAAAGAACAACAAAAAAACAACACAAAGAACACAAAAACAAAACAAAACAAAAGAACCCACCCACCTTAAAAAACTAAACAAAAAAAACAAAAGAAGAAAAAAAAATTGAACAAAACAATGACCTATCTAGACCAGAAGACTATTAAGGCAAGAATCAACAGAGGAAACAAAATAAAGAATAGAATGAGCTAGGGAACTAAAAAAAACTGAATGAACCAAAGAGAAGCAAAAAAAAAAAAACAAGAAGAAACTAGGTACCTTCGAACTCGGAGCCATCCAAAGAAATGATAGAAAGAAGAGCTTCCCTAATTTGAGAAGCCCACCATATAGGAGGGTGGCCATAACAAGTAAGATCACCTTTGTCCAAAGCCCAATTAGCTAAAGCATCAACACTCTTGTTTTGATCTCTCGACCACATGATTGTAATCAACTTTCAAAAATCCCATCTGGATTAACTGAATCTTCTCAATAATTCTTTTTATTCTCCAATCCACCTTATGATTCTTAGAAGGAGTCTTCAAGAGATTAATCATAAGTTGAGAGTCGGACTCAACTAACACCTTTTCCCATCCAACCTTAGTAGCCTCCTGAAGGCCTCTCGAGGATACCATACCCCTCAACAAGGTTATTGGAAAGAATACCCAAATTCTCAACAAAAGTAAAAACCAGGGAGCCATCCGAAAGTCTACCAATTCCTCCCACACCGGCTTTTCCAGGGTTCCCTCTAGAGGCTCCATCAGTATTGACTTTTCCAAAATCCTTAGGAGGAGGTTGCCAATTTCTAGTCCTATCCATCTTACTAATACTCACATTCCCTTTAAGTTGGTTGCCCTTAGAAGATTTAATCTTCAATATTTGCATCACTTGATCCCATATTTGGTGGGAGTTTTGGGGGTGATTAAGGAGTTGATGGACTGATTCAACTAAGTTGGCTATGGTATTTTGCCAAATATAGTGAATATCCTTCCTATCTTGATTAAAAATTTGGTTGTTCCTTTCATTCCAAATATTCCAAAGAAGAATGGTAGAACCCATCCAAACTAATCGCCTAATAAAATGATCAACACCCTCTTGATTAGGCCAATCCCTCCAAAGTTGTTCAAAAGTAAAAAAATTGGACCACTGTAAGCCAAGTAAAGTGGCCATTCTCCTCCATAGCTCAGAGGCTAAAGTACACTCAATAAAAATATGGTTGATATTTTCTACATTCTCTTCACACATTTCACATCTAAAAGGGCCATGAAAACCACGCTTCATAAGTTGCTCACCAGTAAGCACCCTACGATGCAATAAAAGCCAATTAAAGAACCTCACCTTAGGCCAGAGCTTTTGAGCCCACAATCGAGAAAATATGTCAAAAGAATGGTTGGGATTATTATGGCATAAGGTCAAATAACCTTGAGCAACTGAATACTCACCCTTAGTAGTGTTGTTCCATCCAAAACAATCCTTTTCATGGGACCAAGAGAGGGATCTCATATGAAGGATGCCTTGGATATCTTGTCTTTGCCTTTCTGGGATTTGAATAGGCCAGTCCTCAATAGGGATCCAATATCTACCAACCTTTGAATTACCAATATGGTACCGACAGTAATTAGCCACCTTTATCCAATTAGCTCGGTGAAGCTCCTCCATCCAAGGCCTCCAATCGAGAAACTGAGTTATCAAAGGCTTGTGACCATCCCAAGAATCTATCCAAAAATTTACATGTTGACCATTATGAATGATCCAAAATAATTTTTTCTTTATCAAATCCTCACCAGTCTTAAGAACTGCTAAAATGGGAGAACCTTTGGTAGGAAGTTGATAGCGAACAAGGTCTTCAGGACTTTTGTTCTCAACATATTTAGCACGAAGATTATTGGCCCAAAGAGCATTGGGGTTATGCAACATCCTCCAATATAATTTAGCAGCTAAAGCTTTGTTGTTATTAATTGAAGACCGAATCCTAACCCCCCTTCACTCTTAGGAAGACATAAAGTATCCCATTTCACCAAGGCCCATTTTCTTTTCTCCTTAGTACCACTCCAAAGGAAACGATGACTGATTTGATCCAATTCTCGAAGAACAGCCTTTGGGATATTCAAAATGGAAGAAACATAAATAGGAATAGCTTGAAGGACTGATTTTACCAAGGTGATTCTACCCCTGAAGAAAGCCACTTGTTGGTCCACTTTCCAATTTTCTTCTTGACTTTGTCCAACAACCAATTCCAATATTTATTTTTTTGCCTTTGAATATTTATGGGAATACCTAAATAAGTGATTGGAAGAGAGGTCTTCTTATATCTTAATTTATCCAAGACCATGGATTCCTGTCTAGCAGAGCAGTGAAAGAAAATAACTTTAGATTTGTCTTCATTGATCAACTCGCCCCAGTAGCCTTAGAAAAACAGCTAATGATTTGCTTAATATTAGAAGCTTCCTTAACTATAGCTTTACCTAAAAGAGTAGAGTCATCCACAAATTGAAGATGAGAGATAGGTCTAGCTCCATGAGCAATGGTAACTCCCTCAAGGGTTTTGTTTTCCCTCTTTTTGGTTATAGTCCTACCCAAGCATTCAACAAGAATGATGAATAAATAAGGGGATAGCGGGTCACCTTGCCTAATACCTCTAGAAGCTGGGAAAGACTGAGAAGGCCTGCCATTGATAAGAACTAAGTAGGAAATTGAAGAGATACATCCCATAATCCAATCCATCCAATCCTTAGAGAAACCAAATTGCCTCAAAACTTTGATAAGGAAGTGCCAATCCACTCTATCATAAGCTTTGGATAAGTCTAACCGAATGAACATGGAAGGAGAATTTTGCATATCCATGGAATGGATGGCTTCCCGAGCAAGAACTATCTCATCTACTATTTGACGTCCTTCCACATAACCCCCTTGCTCTGGGGAAATAATCTTATGCAAAAGAGGCTTCAACCTTTCTCGCCATGATTTTAGTAATGATTTTGAGAAGAACATTACATAAAGCAATAGGTCTAAAAGTTGAGATATGATCAACCTCTTGAGCTTTTGGAACAAGAGTAATATAAGTTTTATTGATAACCTTCAAAATTTCTTTGGCTTTCCTGGCTTCTTCCACCACCTCTAATAAATCAACATGAAGGATATCCCAGAACTCTTGGTAGAACTCAATGGGAAAACCATCAGGACCTGGGTTTTCCCTTTTTGCATTTTAAAAACTACTTGTTGAAGCTCATTGATAGTAACAGGAGTAGTCAAAATAGAGTTCTCCTAAGTGATAAGAGAAGGGATTGCTTGAAGAACATTTTGTTGTGAGTCTGAGTCAAGAGGAGTAGCAGCAAAAATATTGGAAAAGTAATCAACAACAATAGAGTTCATGCCATCCCAAGTATAAACAACATCTCCAGAATCTGATTTTAAGGAAGAAATAAAGTTGTGAGATCTTCGAGCTAGAAGAGATTTGTGGAAGAAATTTGTGTTTCGATCTCCTTCTTTGAGCCATTGAATTCTAGATTTTTGCTTCCATAAGATTTCTTCTCTTTTTCCCATTCCTCTAACCGAGTTGTGAGTTTAATTTCATCTGCACTTCTCTTCTCCGTGAGGCCATCTAAACGGATTTTCTTATTCAAATTTTCAATATGAGCAATAACTTCATGTTTTTTTTTATGAACATCCCCAAACTCTTTCCAGCTCCAAGTCTTGATTTTGGATTTAATGTATTGCAGTATTTTGGCAAAATAGAACATCTTAGTCCCATGCCTAGGTTTACCTTCCTTCCACCATTGTTGCACACGAGGTCTGAAGGAAATGTCTCTAAGCCACATTAATTGAAAACAAAAAGGAGAGAAACTCACATTGGTTTTCCACATTTCCACCATGACTTGCCAATGATCCGAACCAACATTATTAAGAGTCTTCACTTTAGGAATGTGACCATGGATTAAGAAATTTTCAGAGAGCAAAAACCTATCCAATCTCTCCATTATACAAGCTAAGCCTTGCCTTCTATTAGACCAAGTCATAAGGCCATTATCTGGTTGGATATCCACAAGATGGAGGTTTGCAATATATTCACTCATGAGGTCAATGCTTTTGTCCAAATTTCTATTTCCCCTCCTTTTCTCATCCAGAGAGAGGATGGTATTGAAATCTCCTCCGATCAAGATCCAAGATTTAGGAAAATGAGAGATAATATGAGTAATATCCTTCCACTGTCTTCTTTTTTCCTCCAAAGAAGTCGAGCATAAACAGTAATGCAGAGCATAATCTGGTTGGAATGTCTACTTTGAATAGCTATAGCCAACAAACCCCAACTGCCAACCATATGGTGAATAACTACCTCTTTTGGGTCCCAAAGACAAGCAATGCCACCCGAAGTCCCTTGGGAACCGAGGGAAACCACTTTTCCAGCTGGCCAAATTTTATCGGCAATTAAGTCCATATCCTCCATTGACATCTTTGTTTCTTGAAGGAAAACAAGATGTGGATGATTTATCCGAATCATTCTTCTAATTTCATTTTGTTTTGAAAGACTCCCTTTGAGTCCTCTAATATTCCAAGTGATGATCTTCATTAATACCAGGGCTAAAAAATTTGGGAAGGGCATTAATCTTACCTTCCTCTACAAGCTTTTCACCTTCTTTTACCATATGATATTGATTGGTCTTGCGACCTACTTTTTGATTAGAATCCATCTTCAATTTTTTTTCCCTGTTTCTTGACTTATTCCAATTGAATCTGAGATGGCTTCTAACCTTGAAGAATGCTCATACACAACCAAAATTTTACTAGATGGTTCAACGGAGTCTATATTGGGACTCGCATTATTTGAAGTTTTGACATTTGAAATATTGTTTTTCTTGTGTAAATTTTCTCCTTTTTTTTTCGTTGAAAACCTTTGATTTGTTGGTTTGTCTCTGAGTTCTTCCCTTCATATTTAAATTGTGTTTCTAAGATTTTAGTTTCCATTATTTCCTCTTCCTCACTTGGGACATCATTTGTGGAAAGGATTTCAAACATATTAGCAGATGACTTTGATTGATCCTTCATAACTGGTTTTTTTTTAGTGTTCTTCTTCTTAGGTATTTGGAAACCTGCTGAGTTTATATCTTCTTTCTTTTGATCAGGAATTTTATTTGGGCAAGCACTAGCCAAATGACCATATTCATGGCAAATTCTACAACGAAAAGGAATGTTCTCATAGTCCACTACTTGCTCCCAAGTGTCTTCCCCAAATTGTAATGTGATATTTTTAGGTAGGGGTTTGTCAAAATCCATTAAAACACAAATCCGAGCATAAATAATATGTTCAAAATTTTGAGTACAATCAGCAATCATCATAAAAGTTCCTAAAGAGTTTCCAATTGAAGAAAAAATAGTAGGATTCCAAAATTCAATAGGGAGGCCAAAGAGTCTAACCCACACGGGAGCTATAGAAGGCATCTCTTCTTCGGCTTTAAATTTAGTATGCCAGGGCTTCATGAAAAGCCCCGCCCTTCCAAAAAACCAAGGACCCCTTTGAAAAGTTTTCTCTCTATCTTCATTATTAGCAAATAAAACAAGAAAATAACCATTTGGATAAATAGAGATTTGTAACTCACCTTTAGTTTTCCAGCTTTTTGCAGCCCAGACTTTGAAAGCAGATAGACTCGGACGAAAACCCACGAACCGACAAATTAGTCCTCTTTTTTCCAAATCTTCAATGCCACTCTGAATGTTACCCATATCAAGCTTAACAATAGGAGTTCCATCACCTGCTTTAAGACATCCCGACTCCGTTTTCCTGGGATCAATCTTAGGCATTCTTAGAGGTTTATGGGAAGCCCTAATATTGATATTAGCATTGGGCTGAGGCTGTCCACCATGAAGGGCATCCCTAAAATTCATTTTTGGGACCGAGTCTTCGAAATTCTTACCCTTGACAAGGGTTTTCATAGTAGAATTATTTTGTGGGTGCACCTTAGCACCAGATTCACTTGAGATATGAGCCATTTTTTGATCAACTACTTGAAACTTGTTTCGTGATCTCTTTAATCCTTGCCCTAGACGTCGTGGAAAGGTATGGTTTTCACTTTTCTTTTGTGCAGCAAATTGGAAGTCGTTGTCACTCAAGTTCACAGTATGATCTATTGAAAGACAAATTTCTAACCCATATTGTATCCCCTACAACATTTCCTACTAAAATATTGAGCATAAACCACAAAAATATTGGCCGCTAGGGCCCGAAGGCCCTAAAAACCAACCTCTAGAGCTGCTTGCACTCAACCCAGATGAAACCCTCGCATAGCCGCTTCCCAAATATCTCGTTCACACATAGGGATGCGCTAGGATCTGTGTTGCTCCAAATGATATGAAAATTTGTGGAGATGTTCTAGGGTTTTTCAGGCATCTACCCTCAAAATTTCAGCTCAATCCGAGTCCGGATGAGTGAGATATGGCCGAAACAAGTTCGGCAGTTTGGGCAGTCCTGCGAAAAACGTCTCAAAAAAATAATGATATATCATCAACCTTGTCCATAAAAATTACTTTTTACTTCACATGCCTATATCAATTGAGACTGTAAAACCTTACTTAAAAGGACCAATTTTGAGCATTAAAAATATGTAAGTATTGTATGCATAGTAGGTTATTAGGCACTATGGGACTTGCATTTCAAACCTATAGTCCCCTAAAAATGACAGGAAACAAGGTATCAAGCAATCATTAGACACTGTTATGTGACATTTTCCCAGCCCTATAAGGAATCTAGTCGTTGTTGATGTGGTATTTTACTTTAAATTTTTTATGACACACTTAATTCTTTAGATTGCACATGGGCATGTTTCCAACCACACACATCCTTGATAGTTACCATTCAAATGCATTAACCACTTAATCACCCAACCCAAAAATAGCTTACATCCTCATTCACCAATAAAATCCATTAGTGCCTGCTTGGCATAATTTTGTTGGTTGTCCATGCAGGCCTTGCCAAGTTGGTTACCTTAAGTGTAATCCTATTTTTTTCCACACATATCATGTCCAGTTATATTACCTAGGGTGATTACCCCTTCCTGATGAATTAATGCTTCACTTATTAATCTCTCTCTAAAATAGATCTCTAATCCTCTATAAATTTTACCCCTAAAAAATTATAAAAAGAACACCACTTGCAAGGATGCCACTTGCATTATCAATTGTGAGACCTAGGTTTCACTCCATGGTGGATGCATATAAGAAGTATTATTTAAAAAAAAAAGTATAAAAAAGACAAGATACATGCAACGAAGTGCTATCAAAATTCGTATAGAAAAAATTCACATAATAACGAAAACATTGACAAAAATTTTAAACAAAGAACTATAGCATTACTTTGACAATGTCTTGTTGGATTTCTCACCTAGTATTGATACACTTCCTATTCATATAGCACATTTATTCATGTTTGATAGCCTCGGTCCAAGTCCTAGGCCCAACTTAGATCAAAATCCATCCACGTTGCTCCTAACATATATCTTCCTTTTACTTTATACCATGTGACATGTGAGCCACTTGATACCCTCATGGTATCTAAAATTTGCTTGCTATCCACTAAGAGATATGGTTGGTCTCACTGATCACATCACTCATGATTTGCTCTATATTTTGCATGTCAAATCAATTACTACATTGTTTGGAGGTTTACTACGACCAACATAATAATTTCATATTTTCATATTTTTTGTAGCCTTTCCAATTATCATCAAAAATTTTCAAACATTATCTTTATGTTAGTAGGGACTTGATTATCTCTATCTAAGAAGTTCAATTCCTTCCCCTAGACTAGAAAGAATCCCTTATATTGCTCTTATTTTATTTGTCTCCATTCTACAAGGATTCACAAACAATAGTAAGTGAAAGCCTTCATACTATAGATTGATAGACCCCACAATAACCTCACTTTAGGGTATATATCCAATGTTTTCTCTCCTTTCAACTCTTGCTTTCTTATCGATAGTTTTTTGACTTACTGCTTTATCATCAATTTAAATTCCACTTTTTTGCTCTACCATTTGCTTATTAAAAAGAAGACATATTGTACTTGCATTTATTAGTCACTATCTCTTTTTTTATCCTTAGCTCAATTTTTGTATTTTTGTATATACTTTTGTTTCATCACTTATGTGTTAAATATAATATAAAATTACTTATATGATATTTAAATCATTATCATATTTTTGGCAAGAATATTAAAATTGCATGATGATGCACTTAAGATAATTCATTTGGTGCATTAGTTTCTTGCATTCCTATCTCTTGAAGATTTTTTTTTTACCTTTCCTATACTCATAAACAAATTGAGAATAACATATAGCAATAGATATTATATCCCTCCATATCTATTTTTTATATATTTTTCATATCAAGATTAGGCTTATAAGGTTGATATCAGAAATATTAGACGAAAATATTTGGAAGTTTGTAAAAGTCCACACAAAACATAGAATAGGCTATCACATACACCCATACCCGACCACAAGAGTTGGTGGTGCATGTATTTATAACATAAAACTTATACCCTCTCCATATTAAAACGAGAAAAACACTTTATCCTCCCTACAACAAAGGGGAAGGGTGATTTATCCATTCTCACAAAATATTTATATCATTATTATTTAATTTGTTATATGGAATTAAAATATGTTGACCATATAGTAGTTTTATAACAACTAATTTGATAATTATGCATGTATCATTTAGTAAGATTCAAACCAACATCTCCTCTTTAAAATTTTAATTTAACTAATTAAGTGATATTCTCACAATGACACTGAGAGGGGGGGGTGAATCAGTGTAACTACTTAAAAACTTAAATCTGCAACTTTTAAAACTAATGATGCAAGCTTGAAACTAGATAATGCAAGTATCACACAAGAGCATCACACAACACAGAATTTTACGAGGTTCACCGATGTGGCTACTCCTCAAAGAATGACTGTTTGGACTTCAATCCAAATCCAGTCTTTGCAAGGATTCAATATTTACAATTGTTTACCAACACCCACTGGAAGGAGCACCAACCCCTAATTTATCTACTGCAACATATAGGAGCACCAACCCCTTTATCCAAGCACCAACTTGGATTTCTATTTTGCAAGATAAATGGACATAAAAATGCCTTCTCTTTTGCAAGACCCTTACTGGTCTATAGCACATACAAAAATCTCACAGAAGCATAGAGAGAATTGTTAGAGACTCAATATCTTCTTTTCAAAATCTAAAACCTCTCTGTTATTTTTACAAGAAAAATGTGCAGGTTTCAGTTCTCTTGTTGTTGTTCATGCAGCACTCTTACCACATCACGCCTTTTGATATATTCAATAAAGCACACTTGTAGTCTCAATTTTTCTTTGTTTGTTCGAGTCTTATATTTGATTTCTTGGAACGGCTCAATTTCAAACGGTTCGAATTTCCCTCCTAATTTACATGCATCTTCGGCTACGAACAATGTGTCAAACCCTCTCTGACACGTTCTGCCATTTAGCCGCTTTCTTTCTGTCCAGTTTCGACATTCTTCTCTGTACATTCTGACGGCCTTTTCTCGACAACCTTTTTCTGTGTGTTCTGACACCTTTTACTGCGTATCTCGGTGCTCTGTTCTTCTTTCTCCCTTTTTGAGTTCTGTGTTACATTTTACTTCTGCACTCGACTATATCTTCTTGATATACACAACAAAAAAAAATCTCTGTAATTGATTCTCGGTATACTCAACCCTGTGATAGATGTTCTGTCTTTAATGTTTAGTTCCGTAGCTTCCCTATGTAACTGCCACCTTTCCCAGTCATGTCGTATCACGGCCCTGCAACAGCCGTTCTTTTCTTAAATGCACTGTCTTGAAACTCTCACTTGTAACTCCAGTTAACTGCAGATCTTGATATTCTGGTTAACTTTTCGTAACTGGCACCTTTTGACACCTGTCACAATGCATGTATCTTTGACTTTTTCCCGCCAAAACATTACCTGTCGCGATATCGCGATGTTTTCCGCTTTGCTGATGTCATCCTCAACTTTGTCGCGATATCGCGACACTTCGGCTTCCTGAGGCTTCTCTGGCAACTTGTCGCGATATCGCGACATTTTTGGTATTGCTGACGTCATCCTCTAAGATGTCGCGAAATCGCGACGCTTCCGGCTTCATGAGGCTTCTTCGGACACATGTCGCGAAATCGCGACACTTTTCGTCTTGCTGACGTCATCCGTTAAGGTGTCACGAAATCACGACGCTTCCGGCTTGCAATGGCTCTTCGTTCACCCCCGTCGCGAAATCGCGACACATTTTAGACTTGCTGACGTCATCTTCAAAGATGTCACGAAATCGTGACGTTTCGGCTTGCAATGGCTCTTCGTTCACCCTGTCGCGAAATCGCGACACATTTTGGTTTTGCTGACGTCATCTTCATAGATGTCGCGAAATCATGACGTTTCGGCTTGCAACGGCTTTTCGTTCACCCTGTCGTGAAATCGCGACGCTTCTGGCATCCGTACAATTTTTACTCCATGCAGCCGTGAAAAACCTTACATGTAGCGAAATCGCTACATCATTGTTGCCTTAGAATTTTTTCTTTTCTGCTTGCTATTGAAACTCCAACGTGTAGCGATATCGCTACACCTTTCCAACATGTGTTTCTAACCTGTAGCGAAATCGCTACACCTTCGCATTATGCACTTTCAACCTGTAGCGAAATCGCTACACCTCCGCACTATGCACTTTCAGCCTGTAGCGAAATCGCTACACCTTTCTACCTTGCACTTTCAACTTGTAGCGAAATCGCTACATCTTTCTGCCTTGCACTTTGACCATGTAGCGAAATCGCTACATCTTTCTGCCTTGCACTTTGACCATGTAGCGAAATCGCTACATCTTTCTGCCTTGCACTTTGACCATGTAGCGAAATCGCTACATCTTTTCACCTTGCAACTCGAAGCTGTATCTAAGTCGCTGCACTTTTGTCCTTAGTGTCTCAAGCTTGTAGCGAAATCGCTACGCTTTTCTTACTTGGTGCTTTTTCTTTGCTTATGCTAGCGAAACTCAGACATGTAACGAAATCGCTACAACTTCTTCATCAACTTTCTCTCTCCGATGTGTCGCGAAATCACGACATTTTTCATCCTTGGTGCCTTTGCTTCAAACTTGTCGCGAAATCACGACAGTTTCTCGATTTGGTTTCTTTCCTTCCAGCATGTCGCGAAATCGTGACATTTTTCCTTGCACATTCTCTCTCCTCCGATATGTCGCGAAATCGTGACATTTTTCAATGCACTTTCTCTCTCCTCAGCCATGTCGCGAAATCGCGACAATCTTACTTGCATCTTCTCTCTCCTCAGACATGTCGCGAAATCGCGACATTTTGGCGTGCTTTTTCTCTCTCCTCGGATATGTCGCGAAATCGCGACATTTTCTTATGGACTTTCTCTCTCCTTCGGTATGTCGCGAAATCGCGACAGGAACCATGTCGCGATATCGCGACAGTTTTCTTCCTTGTCTTTTTTTGCAAATTTCTGGATCCGGGTCCCCTCTCGTTTTTCTTGAGATTTTTTGCACTTGATCCGATCGACCTCCGAACCGCTTCAATCGCATCACTCGTCTCGTGTTGACAACAATTACAATCCTTTTGCACTACTTTTGCTGCACCTTGCTCAACAATCTCCCCCTTTGGAATTGTTGGCAACACTTTGTAGCCTTGCTCAAATTCATCTCCCCCTTTGCCAATAATGCCAAAGGGCCGCTGCAGACTCCCCCGAGTCTATGCACAACATTCTCAGGCATAAATAACTTGAATGCTCCCCCTGAGAATGTATTTCCCATAGCTAGTCAGTGCTTGGGAAGTGTGACTACTCCCAACTTTTTTCGAAGGTATTCAAATACTTCCTTTGGTAAAGGTTTGGTGAATATGTCTGCTACTTGCTCTGTAGTGGGAACAAACTCCAATCTAACCTCTCCTTCCGCAACCTTATCCTTCAAGAAGTGATACCGGATTGCAATATTCTTGGTGCGGGAATGCATGACCGGATTCTTTGAAATGTTGATTGCACTAGTGTTGTCACATTTGATCGAAATGGGCTCATTGAAGTGAATACCTAGATCTTTCAATGTTTGTCTCATCCATAGTATTTGTGTACAGCATGTAGTAGCTGCAATGTATTCGGCCTCGGCTTTGGATAAAGAGACTGATTCTTGCTTCTTATCGTGCCATGCAACCAATTTGTTTCCAAGAAAGAATGCTCCTCCACTTGTACTTTTTCTCGTCATCAATGCATCCCGCCCAATCAGCATCAGAGTATGCAAAGAGAGTGAAGTCTTTTCCTTTTGGATACCACAGCCCATACTCCATAGTACCTTTGAGATACCTAAAAATCCTTTTCACTGTTGTCACATGAGTCTCTTTTGGGCTAGCTTGAAATCTTGCAACCATGCAAACAACTTTGTAAGATATCCGGTCTAGTGGGTCACAATACAAGCAGGCTCCCAATCATTGATCTCGTACATTGTTTGATCAACATCCGGAGATTTATCATCCTTGCTCAACTTGCGACTTGTTGTCATGGGGGTGCTCACCGGCTTACTATCTTCCATAGTGAACTTTTTCAGCATTTCTTTCACATATTTAATTTGAGAAATAAAGATCCCCTTTTCAGCTTTGATTAACTTGTAATCCAAGGAAATATGAAAGTTCACCTATCATAGACATTTCAAACTCTTTCTACATTTTGTTTGCTATGTATTTGCATGATTCATCATTTCTACTCCCAAAAATTATATCATCTACATAAACAACTAGAACAATGAAATTGCCATTTTCAGCTTTCACATATAAATTGCTATCCACCATACCTTTCTTGAATCCTTGCTTAGTGAGATAGTTGTCCAACCTTGCATACCAAGCTCTAGGTGCTTGTTTCAAGCCATACAATGCTTTCTTCAGATTGCAAACAAATTCAGGATTATCACAAAGTTGAAAACCATCGAGCTGTTCAATATATACTTCTTCTTCAAGATTTCCATTCGGAAATGCTGATTTTACATCCATCTCGATAAACCTTGAAGTTCTTATGAACAACTAAAGCCAAAAATAGTCTTATTGCTTCAAGTCCGGCCACGGGTGCAAAAGTTTCTTCAAAATCAATCCCCTCAACTTGGGCATATCCCTTGCAGTACTAATCTTGCTTTATTCCTTACCACCTCGTCCATCTTCATTCAGCTTTGTTTCTAAATATCCATTTAGTACCAATTATGTTTTTATTTTCGTGCCTTGGTACTAATTCCCGTGTTTTGTTTTTCTCAATTTGATCTAGTTCTTCATTTCATCGCTTCCATCCAGACTTTCATCCGTGCTTGCTTCAATAATATTCTTGGGCTCAATCATCGGATAACAGAGAATAGTTATTTACTACTCTTCTTCTTGTCTGAATGCCAACTGTAGGGTCCCCAATAATCTGCTCTTTGGGATGATTTTTCTGCCAACTGCCTGTTCTGTATTTTCTATTTTCATCTCTTTCTAAGTCCTCTGAATCTGATTTTTGTCTCTCTTCTTTTTCTTGATCTTCATCTTCTTCAATAAATTCTTCATAGGTTGGGTAGTTTTCATTATTGCTGATTTCTTGTTTCCTGCCTTCATCAACCTTCACATCCGCACTCTCCACTATTTTCTTAAGTCTTTTGTTGTAGCATGTATAGGCTTTGCTTTTAGTTGAGTACCCAAGGAATATTCCTTCATCAGCTTTGTCTTCAAACTTGCCAAGATTGCTTTCAGTTCTTTTAATGTAACACTTGTTGCCGAACACTTTGAAGTACTTTGTTGTAGCCTTTTTGCCAAACCACAGTTCATATGGTGTTTTGTTTTCATGCGGCCTCAACATACATCTATTCTGAATGTAGACTCGCAGATGAACCGCCTCTTTCCGTAATCCGTCGACAATTTTGCTCTCTCGTTAACATGGTTCTTGCCATTTCCTGCACAGCTTCGTTCTTTCTTTCAACTACTCCATTCCGTTGAGGTGTTCTTGCCGTCGAGAACCTGTCTTCTTATTCCATGTTTTTCACGGTAATTCAGCAAACTCATTTGAAATAAACTCTCCTCCTCTATCAGATCTCAAACATTTAATTCCTTTTCCAGATTGATTTTCAACAAGATTTTTGAAGGTTTTAAACATCTCAAAGGCTTCTGACTTCTGTTTCAGAAAGAGTACCCATGTCATTCGGAAAAATCATCTATACACAACATAAAATATTTGTATCCATTTATGCTTTCTATCCTCATGGGACCACACAAATCGCTGTGAATCAGTTCTAGTGGCTTGCTTGTGAAGTACTCTTTTGCTTTGAAGGTAGATCTGGTTTGCTTCCCCTTTTGGCATGACTCACAAATGTTGTTTGATGGTTTGCCAATAGTGGGTATGTCTCTTACTGCTCTTTTCGAGCTAATTTTTACCAGATTATCAAAGCTTATGTGACCGAGTCTTTTATGCCACAGCCAATTTTCTTCTTCCTGTCCAACCAAGCAAGCTCCCTCTAAAGTCTCCGAGAGAGTATACAAATTTCCAGAAGTTCTCAGTCCAGTGGCTATTAACTTTCCATTTGTTGTCTTTCTTACTTCACAGCCCTCCTTCTTGAAAATTACTTCATGACCTCTGTCACAAATCTGACTTACACTCAGTAGGTTATGTTTCAGTCCTACCACAAAAAGAACTTCCTTAGAGTTGATTTTACCGTCACTTAACTTAACTGATCCTTTACCCACTATCTTTGCTCCATCATTGTTTCCGAATTTCACAGAACCACCTTCGTATGTCTGTAGCTTATCAAACTTCTGTTTGTCTCCTGTCATGTGACTGGAGCATCCACTGTCTAGAATCCAGGGAGCAGATTTATTCTGTGCTTTGAGAGCTGTTTGAACGATCAGGGATTCTTTGTCTTTCTTCGATTGTCCCTTTTCTTTCCACTGAGTTTTGACAGCAGATCTGGTTACTTTCTTCACCTTCTCCCTTTCATTGTGCTGTGACAGTTTTTCGGGAAATTTTCTGTTCGTGTTGATCCAGCTTGATCGAAACTTTCTTCCCCGGTATTTATTTCTTGCAAAAGAGCTACGACAATTCCTTGCAATATGGCCGAAGTTATGGCAATTATAACATTCTACAGCATAATCTATCAGAGGTGAAAAATTATTTCTGCTAGTGAAATTTCTTTGTTCTATATTATATCTACAACTAGAAATTTTATGACCATATGCATTGCACTTAAAACAATAACCAAAAAAGGAACGAGTGTACCTGGGAAATGGATGTTGCCATGTGGAGGTAGGAGCCATGGGTCTTCTTCTTCTTTGATGAGAGACTTTGGTGAATCCATCATTTGCAGCACTCCTTTCGAGCTTGGATTTGTTGTTTTCTTTTGCATGATACGGTTTATCTTGATCAACTCTAATCTTGTCTTTATTATTTACTGGATCTACTGTTACCGCCTTTGAGGTTTCTCCTTCATCAAAGCCCAAGCCAAACTTGATACCAAGTGGGCCTTTGATTATTCAACATTTTGTTCAGCTTTCTCGAAACTGTCTTCAAATTTTTGATGACAAACTTCGCTTTTCGATTCATTTCTTCTAGTCGCAACCTTAATCCAACTATTTCCTCTTCCAGCTTTATTGCTCTCATTTATTTTCACGGTCAGTTGAGCTTCAACATCTTCGGACCTTTTCTTGTATTCTTCAGTTTGTACTTTCAAACTTATTATTACATTGCTGGCCTCCTCAAATTTTCTTGTAATCTTTTTATTTCTTTTCCTTTCTGCACTTAACTCTTCAAGAGCAGCAATTAACTCACCTTCCAGATCTATCTCAGCCTCATCTTCTAATTTTTCTTCACACTCCTGTGTTTCCTCAGTTGTTTGTTCTTCAAAAGCCATGAATAGGGCTTCACCAGTTTCTTCTTCTGATTCCTCACTGGAACTGTCTTCAGAAGAATCGATATTCTGGGAAATGAAACTCTTCTTCTTGAAGCTTCTTTTTCTAAACTGCGGTTTCTTTTTCCAGACATTTCTTTCTGGATATGTTCCTTCATCATTTTTATTTTTCTCCTTCATTGGGCATTTTGCTGCAAAGTGCCCGATGCCTCCACAGTTAAAACATTTGAACGACAACTTACCTCTGTACTTTCCTTTTCCCTTTACTAATTTCCTAACAAAGTTTGCTTCATTTTCATCTGCAGATTCTTCTTCCTCTGACTCTTGTTTAGATTTTACATTTTTCTGTGCTTGGAAGGTTGCTTCTCTGTCAGAGGGCTTAGTTTGTCCAATCCTCATTTCATAAGTTGTTAGAGAACCATGCATTTCATCCATACTGAAAAAATTTAAATCTTTTGCTTCTTCTATGGCAGAAACCTTTGCATCAAACCTTTTGTTGAGAGTTCTCAGTACCTTCTTCACAACAACAACATCTTCCATTTCTTCCCCCAGTCCTCTTATTGCATTGATGATTCCGTTTACTCTCAGCATGTAAGCTTCTATGTTCTCATCATCGGTCATCTTTAATGCTTCGAACTGGGCACGATGTGTTTGCAGCTTAGCTTCCTTGATTTTGTTGTCTCCTTCATGAATGCTTTGCGCTTTGTCCCATATGTCTTTAGCAGATTTGCAGTTCATGATGCGTATCAACTCATTGTCGACCAATCCACACATAATAGCATTCTTGGCTTTCGAGTTGTTTTCAAACTTTTTCTTTTCAGCCGCATCTGTTGGAGGAACAGTGGGAGTGGTGTATCCATTTTCAACAGATTCCCAAATGTCATAACCTAATGCACAGAGATAGGTCTGCATTCTGAGCCTCCAGAAAGAATAGTTTGTTCCATCGAAGAGAGGAGCTTTGTTAGAAGAAAAACCTTCACCACCGGCCATTGTATATCTCCCAACAACACCTTAGCCGATTAAGCTTGTGCAGGTGCCTGGCTCTGATACCAATTGATATTCTCACAATGACACCGAGAGGGGGGGTGAATCAGTGTAACTACTTAAAAACTTAAATCTGCAACTTTTAAAACTAATGATGCAAGCTTGAAACTAGATAATGCAAGTATCACACAAGAGCATCACACAACACAAAATTTTACGAGGTTCACCGATGTGGCTACTCCTCAAAGAATGACTGTTTGGACTTCAATCCAAATCCAGTCTTTGCAAGGATTCAATATTTACAATTGTTTACCAGCACCCACCTGGAAGGAGCACCAACCCCCGATTTATCTCGCCGTAACGTATAGGAGCACCAACCCCTTTATCCAAGCACCAACTTGGATTTCTATTTTGCAAGATAAATGGACATAAAAATGCCTTCTCTTTTGCAAGACCCTTACTGGTCTATAGCACATACAAAACTCTCACAGAAGCACAGAGAGAATGGTTAGAGACTCAATATCTTCTTTTCAAAATCTAAAACCTCTCTGTTATTTTTTTTTCAAGAAAAATGTGCAGGTTTCAGTTCTCTTGTTGTTGTTCATGCAGCACTCTTACCACATCACGCCTTTTGATATATTCAATAAAGCACAGTTGTAGTCTCTATTTCTTTGTTTGTTCGAGTCTTATATTTGATTTCTTGGAACGACTCAATTTCAAACGGTTCGAATTTCCCTCCTAATTTACATGCATCTTCGGCTACGAACAATGTGTCAAACCCTCTCTGACACGTTCTGCCATTTAGCCGCTTTCTTTCTATCCAGTTCTGACATTCTTCTCTGTACATTCTGACGGCCTTTTTCTGACAACCTTTTTCTGTGTGTTCTGACACCTTTTACTGCGTATCTCGGCGCTCTGTTCTTCTTTCTCCCTTTTTGAGTTCTGTGTTACATTTTACTTCTGCACTCGACTATATCTTCTTGATATACACAACAAAAAAAAATCTCTGTAATTGATTCTCGGTATACTCAACCCTGTGACAGCTGTTCTGTCTTTAATGTTTAGTTCCGTAGCTTCCCTATGTAACTGCCACCTTTCCTAGTCATGCTGTATCACGGCCCTGCAACAGCCGTTCTTTTCTTAAATGCACTATCTTGAAACTCTCACTTGTAACTCCAGTTAACTGTAGATCTTGATATTCTGGTTAACTTTTCGTAACTGGCACCTTTTGACACCTGTCACAATGCATGTATCTTTGACTTTTTCCCGCCAAAACATTACCTGTCGTGATATCGCGACGTTTTCCGCTTTGCTGACGTCATCCTCAACTTTGTCGCGATATCGCGACACTATCGGCTTCCTGAGGCTTCTCTGGCAACTTGTCGCGATATCGCGACATTTTTGGTATTGCTGACGTCATCCTCTAAGATGTCGTGAAATCATGACGTTTTCGGCTTCATGAGGCTCTTCGTTCAACATGTCACGAAATCGTGACACTTTTCTGTCTTGCCGACGTCATCCTCTAAGGTGTCGCGAAATCGCGACGCTTTCGGCTTGTAACGGCTCTTTGTTCAACAACTTGTCGCGATATCGCGACACATTTTAGACTTGTCGACGTCATCTTCAAAGATGTCGTGAAATCGCGACATTTTCGGCTTGCAATGGCTCTTCGTTCACCCTGTCACGAAATCGCGACACATTTTGGTTTTGCTGACGTCATCTTCATAGATGTCACGAAATCGCGACGTTTTCGGCTTGCAACGGCTTTTCATTCACCCTGTCGTGAAATCGTGACGCTTCTGGCATCCGTACAATTTTTACTCCATGCAGCCACGAAAAACCTTACATGTAGCGAAATCGCTACATCATTGTTGCCTTAGAATTTTTTCTTTTCTGCTTGCTATTGAAACTCCAACGTGTAGCGATATCGCTACACCTTTCCAACATGTGTTTCTAACCTGTAGCGAAATCGCTACACCTTCGCATTATGCACTTTCAGCCTGTAGCGAAATCGCTACACCTCTGCACTATGCACTTTCAGCCTGTAGCGAAATCGCTACACCTTTTTACCTTGCACTTTCAACTTGTAGCGAAATCGCTACATCTTTCTGCCTTGCACTTTGACCATGTAGCGAAATCGCTACATCTTTCTGCCTTGCACTTTGACCATGTAGCGAAATCGCTACATCTTTTTGCCTTGCACTTTGACCATGTAGCGAAATCGCTACATCTTTTCACCTTGCAACTCGAAGCTGTATCTAAGTCGCTGCACTTTTGTCCTTAGTGTCTCAAGCTTGTAGCGAAATCGCTACGCTTTTCTTACTTGGTGCTTTTTCTTTGCTTATGCTGGCGAAACTCAGACATGTAACGAAATCGCTACAACTTCTTCATCAACTTTCTCTCTCCTCCGATGTGTCGCGAAATCGTGACATTTTTCATCCTTGGTGCCTTTGCTTCAAACTTGTCGCGAAATCGTGACAGTTTCTCGATTTGGTTTCTTTCCTTCCAGCATGTCGCGAAATTGCGACATTTTTCCTTGCACATTCTCTCTCCTCCGATATGTCGCGAAATCATGACATTTTTCAATGCACTTTCTCTCTCCTCAGCCATGTCGCGAAATCGCGACAATCTTACTTGCATCTTCTCTCTCCTCAGACATGTCGCGAAATCGTGACATTTTGGCGTGCTTTTTCTCTCTCCTCGGATATGTCACGAAATCGTGACATTTTCTTATGGACTTTCTCTCTCCTCCGGTATGTCACGAAATCGCGACAGGAACCATGTCGCGATATCGCGACAGAAAACATGTCGCGATATCGCGACAGTTTTCTTCCTTGTCTTTTTCGCAAATTTTTGGATCTGGGTCCCCTCTATTTTTCTTGAGATTTTCTGCACTTGATCTGACTGACCTCTGAACTGCTTCAACTGCATCACTCTGTCTGTGTTGACAACAATTACAATCCTTTTGCACTGCTTTTGCTACACCTTGCTCAACATTAAGCTCATACCCTTTGCTAAAATACTTACATTATTTTTAAATAGGTGAAAACAAAAAATTATTTTCCAATATTTATTATCAAATTTAAATTATAATTTAATTATTATGTATTACTCTCTACAAGTTGGATTTGATTAATGTAACTCCTCCATGCAAATAGTATAATTTTTTTCAACTTTTAAAATATAATTATGATTTTTTATTTTATAATTAAACCTATTATTATTTTTAAGTTTTATGAAATATTTCATAAGATCTATAGAACTAAAAAATTAACTACATAATTATTATTTTTTCTAATAAACTCAATTGAAATTTATCTCAATATTATTATCATATTACTTTACAAATATTTTTGTTCTTTCCATGATGATTAAAAAATATATAAAATACCTTCCACTTTATTAAATGATAAATTTATTAGTATATAAATTCAAGTAATCATGTTGCAACAAATATTTAAAATAGCTTGAGGAGTCCTCACAATCCATTTTAGGAACAATGTGACAACTGAGTAGTTTTAATCACAAATTTTTATGGGGATAAAAAAAATATGGTCAGATTCATCAATGGAAAGCAATGCATAATATGAGAGTATCGAGGGAGGAGTTAGATTGGATTGTTGTTGGGGATTTTAATGCTAAATTTTCATCCATATATCAGGAAGAGGGAACTCCAATTATGGACTCAGGGGAACAACTTATGATGGCCCAGGTCCACATATTACACCTGGTGGATATTAAATGTCCTGGAACTAGATATACTTGGAATAATAAGAGGAGGGATCCACACAACAGGACGGTGAAGTTAAATGGTTTTTTGGTTTCATAGGAGGTATTTATGAAATGGAATCTATTTTTTTTATTTTAGAGGGTCTAGTCTCATATCATTTCCCTATTTTTTTGAATGTGGGGATCAAGACAAGGCAACATTGAAAACCATTTATATTTAAAAACTTTTGGTTACTAAACGAGTAAATTTAAAATAAAATCTAATAGTGGTGGGAAGAGAGATGCCCAACATATGGGACAATGATGTTTAGTTTCCATAAGCAGCTTCATTATGTCAAGGATCAATTGAAATTATGGAGGTGATCTAATAAGTCATAATTCTAGGTCTAAAGAGCTTCATTGGTGATCATATGGGATGAGGTGCAAAAACTCTTCAGGAAAGGAATAATTACAGAGCAACTCAAAGAAGAAGATGATGAGTTGTATAAAGTGGTTGAGGACATTGACAACCAAGAGGAGGTATATTGGAAACAGAGAGTAAGAACCACTTGGTTACTAGAAGGTGATAGAAACACCAAATTTTTTCATTGGGTTGCTTGTGCTAGGAGAGAAAAACAAGATGGAATCTCTTTAGGATGAGAATAGGCCTCCTCTGATACGATCTTAGGTATGAATTTCCATTCAATGGATTATTTTGTTAAATTGCTTACCAAAGGGATGTTGCAAGCCAAAGAGGCTTAGAAAGAAGTTCTTGTTGCCATACCCTCTATCATCTATAAAGAAAAAAACTAGGCCCTGATTAAACCCATTAAAGGAGAGAAGCTAACGAAGGTAGTATTTGGAATTAGTAAGGAAAAAATGCTAGGTATATATGACTTCCCAATAAACATTTTTCATACCCTTTGGGACAACTCGAAGGAAGATGTAATGGCTATTATAGATGAGTCCAGGGGCAGTAAAAGAATACTTAAAGCATTAAACCAAACATTCATTACCTTAATTTTGAAATGGAAGGAGGGGTGCATATTTTAGACTACAAAATTATTGGCTTATGCAATGCCATATACAAAATAATCACAAATGTAATTATTGAGAAACTAAATCTCTCATAGATAACATTATATCCTCAAAATAAGGGGGGTTTGTAGAAGGTAGGCAAATTTTGGATGGTGTGGTTATAGCTCAGGAGGCAATCCACTCAATGCAAAAATATGGTAATAGAGCAATGTTCATAAAATTGGATGTGTCAAAGGCTTATGATAGGGTGGAGTGGAGCTTCTTGTCAAGTATGATGGTAGGCTTTGGCTTCTCTCAAGATTGAATAGAGTTGGTCATGAGTTATGTCTCTACACTGGTATACTCAATGTTAACCAAAGGTATTCCCTTGCAAGTGTTTGGGTCCACTAGAGGCCTTCATTAAGGAGATCCTTGTCCTCCTTATATTTTTCTCATATTGGATAAAGGCTTGGGAAAAATTATTTTGAGGAGAAGATAATAAATTTTGCTCATACATATCAAGGTGGGTGAAGAGGTTTTGACTCACCTACATTTTGTGGATGAGACAATATTTGTGTGGAAACAAAAATCTTTATTGTTTTATCATTAATCAACAATTCATATGTATAGGCACAATGTTCTTGTTACAAAACCAAGGTTTGAGAAAAACCATGAGCCCCAAACCATGCATAATGGATAAAGTGATAAGAACCTATTTAATGCTAAGTCTAAAAAGTGGATGGTAATGCTAAGTCTAGAAGGTGAATAACTACTATGCATCATGTGCATTATTATTTAATATTATCTATGACATTCCTTATCATTCCTCCCCATCATAGAAGCATTGGACTCCAATGCATACAAATGAGAAGGAGAAACAACTCGCAGATGACAAAAATGGGAAGATGACAATCTAAAATTTATTACTTTAGTATCCAAAAACCAGTTGCTTTTGGGCTTTGCAAAACATCCAAAAACCACAAAAAAATTGGCTAGAGGGTGCTTATTAATATCAAAATAAAAGTGGATGAGTGAAAACTAGGGGTACATGTGATTATTGATAAGGACCATGATGGAAAAATAGGTCAAATTTGGTCATGAGAAATTACGAGGAGATGGTGGTACCTGGGCTGTGAGAAGACAATAGATCTAGTTGTGAAACTACAAACAAGGCCGCAAAACATTTATTGGATGACCAAAGTAGTAATAGGTAACCATAGGGTGGTGAAAGGTCAATGATGACCATCATAGTAGACAAGTAGTGGGAGTCATGCTAGAAAGGGGAACAACAAACATGGGTATGGTTTTTAACCATATTTGTGAATAAAATAGGCATTACAGCAAAGACTTAGCACATAAGAGCATAGAATAATATGAAAATAACTTGTTATCATGGAACAAAGACAAAACAACTAATTTTTGGGGCTACCACAAGATAATAGAGTAGAATATAAATAGTTGCATGAGGGAGGAACCTTGCTTGAATATCTCCTTCTCTTCCAAGTTTTCGTTAGGTAGATAAACAACAACAATAATAGGCATATTAGTAACATCAAAAACAATAAAAATGACAATAGGTAGATCAACAACAATAATAGGTAGATCTATAATAGAAATAGGTAGATCTACAATAGCAACAAATACATCTACAATAATAACAACAATAGGCATCTTCACAATAGCAACATATAACTCAATAATAGCAATAGGTAAATAAAAAATAATAATAGGAAGCTCAATAATAATAGGCAAACATGTAACAACAATAATAAAATTGACAACAATAGGCATATCGACAAAAACAATAGATAAATCAATAATAACAAGCAGATCTATAACATCAAAATATTGATCTATAATGATAATAGGTAGATCTACAACTATAATAGGTATATCTGCAACAACAATATCATCATAGAAAATAACACTACACCAAAAAAGATATTTAAGGGTGGTTATTCAACCACCATCTATGAGGGCATCATAAAAATTTTGTGCCCATACAATGATGGCTAAAAATTGCCTCAAAAAGCACCCTCTTACCATCTAAGAGGGCAGTTTAAAACTGCCCTCTTATGGCTACAAGGATGGTTTTAACTACCCTCTTAGGGCTACGAGGGTGATTTAAAATTTCCATATTATATCACACCTAAGAGAGCGGTTATAAATCACCCTCGTAGCCCTAATAGGGTGGTTTAAAACCACCCTCTTAGGAAGGTCTCAATTTAAAAAATAAATTAAATGCACGCCCAAGAGGGTGGTTTAAAACTACCTTCGTAGCCCTAAGAGAGCAGTTTAAAACAACCCTCTTAGGGAGGTCTCAATTTAAAAAAGAAAAAATGCATGCAGTGCATGTCCTCTGTGCACTTGCACAACTTTTCCAAAGCACACCTTTTCTTCAATACCTCTGCTCGCTTCCCCATTTTTCCAATAGCTAAAGTCGCCTACGTCGAATGCAAGCAGTCTCATCGAATGCTTTGTTATATCTTGTCATTCTCAATAGAGCAGTTTCTTAAATAATTTATGTTTTTGTGTGGGTTCGAAAATTGATTTTAGCTATTTTAGCTATATGCCTCTGACAAAGGGGAAAAAAGTCTACATAGGCGTGTTGCCTAGCTTTGACATACTAGAATGTAGTGAGGGTTTTGCTTGGCTTTGATGTGCTACTAATGATAGGATATCAGTGTGTTAATGGCCATGATACCTACTTTGGTATATAAGTTTCACTCTAAAGATTTACCACTGCTCATTTTGACATATTCGATCCATAATGAATGAGAGAAGTGCTATTTCAAATTCAAATCCCTATGTCTACAATTAAAATATATAGCTCATATAGATTAAAATAACACAATATTGAATGTAAGGTTATTTAATGTAGTATAAAATGACTATTATGAGTAAATTTATTCTAAAAATTTGATGTTATTTACTTGGACACATAGGTCTATGTGGAGCAGTCCTTACAATTTTAAGGGAACTTATATTATCTGCATCTGGATGATTGTTTTTGCCACACACTTCCAATACCTCTCTATGAGCTTTCTCTTGTCAATCTTGATGGATTCCCAAAAATATCATGGTCCATGTCAAGAGAATTGATGTTGTGTCATGACCAGCAAAGTAGAAAGTCTTACTCATAAATAATTTCCTCTGTATCAATGCTTGTGTTTGGTTTTTTACTGTCCCCAAACTCTATTTTATTGGTAGACATCATTAATCCAAGCAAGTCAATGATAGGAATTAATATTATATTCTATAATATTACCCCTCATCACATGGATCATGTTATATTGCATTTAATACTCACATGGATCGTGTGTATTAAATACTGAATTATAAAGGCAAACATGCCTATAAATATATTTTTGATTAATGCAATTATTAGTTTTCATTTGTGCCATTTCGTGTTACCTTTTAAGAGTGTTTCCCACATCATTGGTATCATAGCAAGGTGCAAGGGTTTGGAGAGTATCCTCTTCCTGAGACTAGATTGGTTTAGAAAGGAATGAGAAAACCAACCCATGGATCTTGAGTGGTGAACATTCTTTTCCTTCTATGAACACCTTCGTGCACTTTTGATCTTGAAAACTCTCGATTGGGGTTCCTCTAACTCCTACCCTCAGCTAGCTAGGGTCCCTCTGACTTTGAACTTCAAATTTTTATCCAATCCTTGCAATTGGATTTATCATTTCTTTGACATTTGTAGTTGTAATCGTGCAATCATGCATTGATTTGGTGGATTCCTCGTTGTCATTGTACATGGGGTGATATCTATTTTCTTCTACGGTAGTGTGATCTTGTTAGTCAGCCACATACTGAATTTAACCATCATTTCGATGGATTTCCAATACTCATCGACGTTGATCCAGTGGTTTCTCACTATAACCGTTTCTCGATATGTTATCCATTTCTTCTGGAAACCTCAAGAACTTAACGACATCACTTTCCTTATGGCAACACTTTATCCTATGACACCATCACTCAAGAAAATTTCAACGATTTTCAACAATATTTTAATTATTCCTATTCAGTTAGCACACAGATCCATTCTCCATTGTGTTATTGTCATGTCTCAGATTATTTTGTTGCTTCTCAGTACCAATATATAATTTTTGATGTCCAAAACACTCATATCTAGAGATATTTCACGTTTACTGATGATCACGAAAACTCGTGTGTAGTAACGATAAATTTTTGGTGAGGTTATCAATTTTCATTAGTAATAAATTACGCATCCTAAGGTTATTTTAAATTTTTAGCTAATTTAATTTACTGACACCATGTTAACATTTCAATAAAAATAATTTTAGTTGAGTTTGTTTTTTTAAATAAAAAATAAAAAAAAATCATGGGTTTTATCCCACATTGCACATTGCACATTGCACATTGCCACTATTGACTATTGGATATTGTTGATCTTTGGATAGTGTCCACTGTGACCATTTGTGGACTATTGTTTGTTGTGCATTGTGACCATTGGAGGAGGTTGGTTGTTGGGCACCATGACCATTGGATCACTGTTGATTGTTGTAAATTGTGACCATTGGATCACTATTGACTATTGTAAATTGTGACCATTGGATCACTGTTAACTATTGTAAATTGTGATTTTTGGATCATAGTTGATTATTGTAAATTGTGACCATTGGATCATTGTTGTACCTTATGTTGGTTCCACATTATGTTGTTGATTGTTAGACATTGAGTCTCACAAATTTCAAAATCAAATTCCTTGGTCCAATCAGAGAGGAAGGATCCATTAAAAGTTGACCATAAATTTTTGCTGCATATTCTCATTTTATCGCTTGAACTAGTGCCTAGTAAACCCTCAATCACTCCTAGTAAACCTATGGCTACCAATATGGCCATTGTTGAAAAATTGGCTGAAATCATTGTAGCCCAAAATAAAAAATGGTGAAAATGGCTACCATGTTGCAAAACCTTTAATGTTCCTCCTATACTCCTCATACAAGGTGTGAAGTAAAATATATGAAGGCTACCGAGATCCTGATATACTCAATAGCTAGATCCTTGACATGGAGACCTAGTTTGAATATACTCACACTCCTGATAATGAAAAGGTTTCATTCACAAAGCTCAAAATTTCCAACATCGCCAAAGTTCTCATTGCCAATCATCACAATCCAATTTGTACATGGGAGGATATGGTACAAGTTTTGAAGGCCTCATTTTATCCATAAAATTATGAGGAGGACTTACTGAATCAATGGTTACGCCTTCATCAAGGCAAGAGGAAATCTATACAAGATTTCATTCATCATTTCAACCGCCTTCGAGTCTTACTTGGTATTTTAGATTTTGATGTTGTCTTGATTGTAAGTTTAAAAGTGGTATTCTCATACACTTGTATAGGGAGATCAAATATACTACTTGTACAAAATTGGAAGATGCATTTAAACATGCACATCTAGTTGAGGAGAAATTTGTGGCACAATGAAGGGAGCCTTGCTACTCTTCTAGTGGTTCAACAGAAGATGTGCACAAGCATCAAAAAGGATGAAAGAGACCTTTTCATGTTTCTTCTTCTATTACTCCCACTTCTTACTCACCCCCTGCTTCTAAAAATTTATTTTCTTCTTCCTCTTATTCATTCTCTCATGCTCAAACTGTTAAATTTTATAACTATTGTAAGAGGCAAGGCCATGATAAAAATCAATGTCCATAATTACAAAAGAAGAATCTTTTTGTACAATATGATGAGGGAACTTGTGATAACCCCATTGAGACTACTGGAGAAGAAGAAATTTATGAGGAGTTGAGAGGGCAACTTAATAATGTAACACTCATGAATTAGCATTCCAGAGCAAGTGATCATGACCAATTATTTGTCACTTGTGCTCACTTGCTCCATAACTTTGCAGTAGATTGTATAATCGATAATGGCTCACAAAAGAATCTGATTGCACAATTCATTGTCGATAGGCTCAAGCTTATTACATCCAAACATTCTTATCCCTACTCTCTTGGGTGGAAGGATAGCACCAACACATAAAAAATCACACACACATGCACCATTGCATTTGCATTTGACCCCAAGTTTTGGGATAAGGTCACGTGTGATGTCACACCCATGGATTGTTGTGGATTACTTCTAGGTAAACCTTACCAATATGATAGGTGTGACACTTATGATGCCTATCACAATACATATCCTTTATAGCATGAGAAAAATAATTTCTTGTCTATAGTTTTCCACCCACTACACATTGGAATTTCACTAATTTACATCAAGCATGATCAATTGCTTTGATTTTTAGCACACCACAAAAAATGACATCTAGCCATGAGGACTTTTGTCCACTTCACCTCATATTCATCAGGCTCTTGTTCCTATTGTACCTCCAATTATAGTAGTTTTTCTTGTTGTTCTTATTGTTCCAGTAGTTATTCTTATTGCACCAGTAGTTGTTTTTATTGTACCAGTAGTTCCTATTGCACCAGTAACTATTTTGGTTATTCTAGCACCTACTCCTATTACAAAAACATATCTTCTTATTGATACTACTACTCTAGTTGCAGCTCAACTACCTCCTTCACATTGCAATAATTTTAGCATTCAATGGCTTGTCAGCAATTTCCCTTCATATATAATCATCCTCTTCATATTGGTAGTCCACATTGCATCTACATGGAGCCTCATTATGGAGCATCCCCACAACCTTCGGGTTTCTCCCTAGCTTCCTTCCCTTTTTTAGTGCATTGAAGTCCAATGATACTAAGGTGGGGAGGAATGATAAGGATTAATATTATATTCTATAATATTACCCCTCCTTACATGGATCATGTTATATTGCATTTAATACTCACATAGATCATGCGTATTAAATGCTGAATTGTAAAGGTAAACATACCTATAAATATGTTTTTAATTAATGCAATTCTCAATTTTCATTTGTACCATTTTGTGTTGCCTTTTAAGAGTGTTTTCCACATCAGTAAATGCCATAGATACCTAATTTTTCTATACCACCAGTCTTCTCTCTAGCTTCTATAACCTCTCTCAGACATTTTATTTATTTATCCAAATTTTGAAGCTGCCTATTATTTTAGTAGGTAGAAACCTGTTGGGAAGCCCACTCTCTCAAGTTACAAGACAATATGAGAAATAAATAATAATTAGTTGCATATACTTCAGGATGGGAAGAAGCTTCCTAAAATACCAAGCCATTTCTCTTATTGGAGAGACATTTAAATCATACCCTCAAAAACATTATCATAGTATAAAAACTTCCCAAATCAAGGACAATGGAAAACATAAGAAATTGAATTGCCACATAGCTCATTTTGTCACCTGAAGCCTGGAATATAGACACTGCGAAGTAATTCTGAAGTAAGAACCATTTGTCTCTCTTGCAGACTGAAGATATACTTTTACTTTGCATAATTGGTTCCAAATGTTGTGCAGGTGATAACATTTGTTGCAAGATTGCAAAACTCCTTGAGCATTTCAGTTTTTTAAGCACCTGACAACACCACTTTGCTCCATTCCTCCAACATACTAGCACTACTTTTCACAATCATTAAGACCATACCCTGTCATGGTAGTACAAGTATTATAAATATGTTAGTGTTTGCAAATGCCATTCCTCCTATGCTTTTCTTATTACAAATATAAAAATAAAAAATATAATTATAATACAAACTACACAATTTATAACTAATTAATGCAAATCTTGAATGCACCGATATCGACACAGATTAGAAGAAAATATCTATATTTTAAAAGCACCACACAAGGCATATGAAAATAAAGTTCATTACAAACGATTAGGACCATTAAATAAAAGGTAATTCATATTATGATCTTTGTTTTGGATATAATTCTCATACCTATATCAATTTTTGGATAGAGGCCTGTTAGAAACATATGCAAGGGGCTACATACCATTCAAAATATTCCTTGGGTCCAAATGCTAATATAAAGGATCATATTCTATCAAATTTACCTGGAACTTATACCCAGACTCTCTCTTTATTAAAGATACATTAACAAAGTGCATTAAGAGTAATATAAGCTATCATAATAAGTAGTATATGGTAAATTTTATTTTCTTAAGAACTATTACAATTATTAACTCGCACTACATATGTAATTGTTAAAATATAGTAATATCAATTATATGGTCATGATCCCTCACAAACATTAAATTATGTTATTTTCATTATTATTATGGAGCTAACATGGAGGGAAAAAGCATGTCCCTTGTGGGTTAGACTTGAATATTCTCCTCCCCTAAACCTATAATGTCATTATAGCACTGGAAACAAAATATCATCTCGTGGTTTCTCATCACCAATCTCAAACGATAGCATGACACAATAATTTAATATTTTATTATTAAATTAAATGTTTTTGATCAGATTCATCTGTTTAACATATTAAAAACAAAGTATTAAATAATCTAAATTGAAGAACCTACAACTTACCTAACCATACAACAGGTGCCATTTGCCTTCTCTCTTATTAGGCAAGGATCCATGCAAAGTTTACGGCCCCAATAATGATTTGGGTTACCCAATATTAGAATTAAAAAAGGGAATGGTTAATTTAAAAGGAGTTAGAGATAAATAGATTTTTACAATATTAAATAATATTTTTTATAAATATATACTTGTTTCACCTAAAAATTGAGCAAGGATTCTAAAGTCAATAGAAAACTTAAGTGCTTAAGAGGAGAGGGAGTGAGGATTAGAGAATTATCAAAAATATGGCATTGTAAAAAGTATACCTCGAAACAATATGTTCCACGACTCCTTTATCACTTTGAAGCAGTTTTCGCTCTCACTCTGCCAACAAAATGAAGGAAGTGTGGAATATATTGGATCAGAAACAGAAAACAAAAACAGAACCAAGACTGAAGATTTTTTCAGTGTAGGGAAACCTATGCTACATACCTTGAAGTCCTGAGACACGACATTGTCGAAGCTGTCGGGAGGCGTAATGAAATCGAAATAGAGAATGGGTTGGACAATGCCAGAGTGTCGATTGTAATGTGTGGGTGCTTTAGTTGAAACCATGCTGCTAACACTGTAAATCGATGGAATCCACCATTCCCAATTTTAGTTAAAAAAATCTGCATCAAGGTTCAAATATATTCTTAAAAAACATTTGGTATAACAGATGTTCTCAATCTTACTTCCCCCATAAGATCCTCCAAACACAACCACGGGCGAATTCTCTGCGCTCAAATTCTTTTTGAGATCTGTAATCAATATGGTAAAATCAACCAGAGCCTGAGCGGAGCTGAGGAAGCCTTGGGTGCTGGAATTGCTGTAAGCTACGTCGATCCCTCCAAATGGCATTGATTCGCCATAATAACGGTGCTAAAACACAATAATTACATAACACTACCAATAGTCAAAGCACCGCTACAAGAGAAAAATAATTTAGAGTTACAATTATAATTCCAATTCCTGTTTAAGTATCAATTTCTCCAAAAATTCAGAATCAAATCTTATGCAGGGAAGGATATAATAGAGGGGATGCATACATACCTCAATGAAAACGAGAAGCGCTTTAAACTTGGGTGCAATGTCGAACATAAAGCCGGTGTTTTGTGTGAACCATTCAATGTAGCCTTCATTCTACGCTGTAGTCCAAAATTATTACAAAATCAAAACAATTGTGTAATTTTTTAGAAAATAAAACATCCCTAATTTGAGGTATCTATTTCTAAAAAATTTTAAAATTAAAGAGGATGTGTGTAGGTCATTTCCTACACCCATTTAAATTATTATTTTTTAATAGAGACATTACCCTCTTAAGTTTTAAAATTAAATAATATACGCGTAAGGGTCATTTGCCACACGACATTTAATTTTTTAAAATTGAAACCTCCTTAAGAGGGTGATTTAAAACCGTTATATTAGGTCACCCCTAAGAGGACAATTTTAAATATCCCTCTTATCCCTAAGAGGGCAATTTTAAAAGATGGTGATTCTAAACCACCCTCCTAGGGTTAAGAGGGCGATTTAAAATTGCCCTCTTAGGAAATCCTAAGAGAGTGGTTTTAAACCACCCTATTATTCCTAAGAGGGTGTTTTAAAACCACCCTATTAGGGTGAACTTAAGAGGGTGGTTTTTAACTACCCTCTTACAATCTATTAGGGCAATTTTTTAGTGCTTAAAAAAACTGCCTTATTTTAGTTGTCGTTAAAACCCTTTTTTGGTGTAGTGTAGGCAGATCTATAACATTAATAGATAAATTTGTAACAATAATAGATAAATAAGCAATAATATCATCAAATAAAATAGGTATATTTACAACAATAACAGGTATATTTGTAATGAAAATAGAAATATCTACAATAACAATAAAGAAAATACTATCAGTATCTTCATCAACCATTTCTTTAATATCTTCAACAATAAGAATATTAGCAACATCGTATAATGGAAAAACGATGGGTTATTCACCCATAAAACCTAGTTTGAATCCAAGTGCTACTTCATAAAAAAACATATAACTTTAGTACCAAAATTTTTATCTTTAGTAGTAGTAGTATTTTATTTTGTTGTCATTTCTTCTAGCATGGCAACTTTGATCAAAAGCATTTTGGCAAAGATTTCCTTAGCTTGTAGCGATATCTCTTCTAAAGAGAGACTAAGTAACATGGTTCCTAAAATAGGAGTAGCCCACAGAGGTCGGGTGATCTGATAACACTAATGTGGAAACACAAATCTTGATAATTTTACCATTAATCAATAATGCATATTTATAGGTACAATGTGTCTATTACAAAACCATGGTTTTGGTAAAAACCATGAGCCCAAATTCATGTGCAATAGATAAGGTGATAAGAACATATTTAATTCTGAGTCTAAAATGTGGTTGATAATGCTAAGTCTAGAAGGTGGTTGACTACTATGCATCATGTGCATTATTATTTAATATTGTCTATGACATTCCTCATCAAGGATTGATAGAAATGGACAACATTAGGAAACCAAGAATGATCAGAGATACTCTTACTATTTATCTTAGGGCCACAAAACAAGTCATCAATTATAAAAAATCTAAAGTGGTCTTCTTCAATCTAGACCGAAGGCTTTAGGACAAAATTATAGAGATATTGGGATTCACGAGGACTTCTTCCCTAGTGATCTATTTGGGGATCACTTTGTATTTTAAAAAATTGAAGATAATTGTCTTGATGAATCTTTTGGACTATATTAAAGAATTAATTAACCATTGGTCTCACAAATGGTTAACCTTTTGGGGTTATTTTTTTTTTTTTTTAGTTATTCATTTAGGTCATGCCAAGCTACAAATTTTCTATCATTGATTTCCACACACCATATGGAAAAAGTTGGATAATATGGACAAAAACATTTAATGGAAAGGATCAAATAGAGAGAGGAAATGGGCATTAGTAGGTTAGAAAAAAGTAAGCCAACCCAAGGCAATGGGAGGTTTGGGCTTGAGGAGATCAAAGCTAAATAATAAAGCTTTCACTACAACAAAAAAGGCTTTAATGGCAGCTAAAATATGATGGTTTTTTACGGTGCCCTAATATAATCTAAGAGGGTGGTTTTAAACCGCCCTCACCAAAAAAACTTTTAACGGTGCCTAAAATATGAAATTTTTTTATGGCAGTAAAAAACTACACTAATAGATCTAAGAGGGTGGTTTTAAAATATTCTCACCAAAAAAATATTTTAATGATACCTAAAGGACGATGGATTTTTATGGTGGTAAAAAACAGACCTAATAGACCCTAAGAGGGTGGTTAAAAACTGCTCTCTTAGGATCACATTTAAAAAAAAAAATTAAGCTTCTTGCACGAGGGAGGAAAAAAGAGAGTGGGGATAACAAAGCACAAGGTAAGGGATAGGCATGCATTGAGTGGTCTGTGGTAGGGATGTCCTTAGGGCAGTCCATGGGAGGCAGGATCAGCACATCGTTATTGTTAGATCCAATGGGAATGATGTGGGGAGGGCACCATCTGAAGGGATGAGCGATGGGAAGGGGGACTTCACCCAAATGGTTGGTTCTTTTTTTTATCGTGAGATTTTTCTCTAGCATTTTCATTACAAATAGGTTAGATCAAAGATATCCATTTGAAAATTTGTTGTCCTTTGCAAACAAAGATGCCATAAAAACTATGATAATCAATATTTTTTTAAGTGGCATTTAGGCAATGTGTAATTTCCAATCTGGCATGTGATGTGTGTTCTTTATTCTTGGGTTGATCCCTAATATTATGAGTGTATGTGGTGTGAACACTCTTGGTGGGAGGTACAAATTAGATAAATTTAGACAATCTAAATCTTGAGTAGGAAGACAAACGATGTTATTCTAGGCCTGAGGGTATGAACTCTACGCTATTGGTTTGACACAATTTGTAGGTCAATCCATTATGATTAGGATGACCCACAAATTTTAGCTCATCGATGATGGCATTATGCTTTGTGGTTCAATAAAATTTTGAGTAAGATATGGGATCCACAAATTCCATTGCATCAATTGTGCCATTCTAGTCCTCAAGTCTAGCATATCTGACCCATAAATTGTACTATATCAATGGTGTCGATGTTGTTTATGGTTCAGTCAGGTGTGATTGGATGCTTGAATTAGACTCTACAAAATATCAACTTTGATCCATACATTACATTGTATAGATGGTGTAATTATAATTTGTGGGCCACTCTTTTAATATTAGGATGCCTGACCAACCGTACATCACCAATTACTCTGAATTTCAAGAAGCAATTCCTCTTTACCAACCACGGATCATACTTTCCATAAGTTTCCAACATGGGGATGGTGTGAGACATTGGGACACATAACCACTATGGTGGGACATATTTCTAAGATGACACTGGGATTACGATATGCATTTGTGAGACCAAGGGATGCATCTTGAATACTAATCCTAAAGTCCAAGATGCATTCCCATGAAACATACTTGCACTGCCTGTAATATCTTGAATTTTATTTTGTTGAAGAGACCAAGAGATTTTATTGGAAGGATTGGCCATGAATATTTACAACATAAGCTACTTGTTTGTTTGTGAGAATCCTGCATTGGAAATAAAACTGAGAAAAATATTATCTTATCAACTTGTTTTGGCAAAACATATGCTATGGGTTCTCTATGTTTCTTTCATTGAGGCACTTTCCTCTAAGCAATGTTGCTTTTGATGTTTCTTAACCTATTTTTGGTCTTTCCAATAATTTTTGATAAAGTCTTGTATCCATTAAATTTGTGCCACCTTTTTGTAAGTACACACTGCTGAAGCCATAAATAGAGCAAAAATTGATATCCCATGGATAAAGTCACTCTCAGTAAAGACCTCAAGGGGAATATGAAAGTGGAAATATTTTTTATGGTTGTAACAAATTTTCTGAGTGATAAATTATTTGTTATAATTGTTGCATTGAATAAAATATCATTCCTCCTCTTGTACAATTGTTGTAATCTGTTAACTATGCTAGACATGACATTTTATGATGAGCCAGTTTGATATCAAGCTCATATTTGGTAATGTTACAATTTGAAATGGGTTCCTAAAATCGAGTTGGCTCATTCATTCAAAGAAAAATTTCCTTATATGAATTTAGTATTGGCCTACTAAGGCATTTCAGCCTTGGGATATTATATATTAAAATCTTTGGTATTAGTTAAAAATAGGCTTTTAATTCTTGAGCTTATTATCTGGGGATCCCACATTGACAATAATATTTTAACTGTAAGCATTCCATTTTAGAGAGACAGGCACAAATGTGTATCCTTGACAATAATATTTTTATTGTAAGTATTCCATTTTAGAGAGACAGACGTAAATGTGTATCCCTTTTACATTTAATTCAGTCATATTTTTGTAAAATTCACTTAATGGTTTTTGCAGAACTATTTGTTTGTAATGATGCTTCTAATCATTTTCCAGCTCTCTAGTTATGGAGAGTAAAAATTGTTTCTCAAAAAAGAATGCAAACCAATCACTAAAAGAATTTTGACAAAAAGAATGTAGTCAAAAGAAAGACAAAAAAAATTTAATGTAGAGCCATGCATTTTTTTGGAAATATATTCTTTTGGTAAATGAACTTGCCTCAGAAAAACCAACTTGGATCTTCTTGAATTAATTGAATTTAAAATTTTTGGCCATAACATGTACCATATCCACATTCATTGTGTTGAAGAGTAAAACTTGTTTTCTTGATATACTTTCAAGTCCTCCAAGATACTTGACACCATCCTTGAGCATATGTGGAAATGACCAACACACTTCACTATGAAATTCTATGCTTTGTATTTTCCTTTGCCACAAATATAGATATTTTATCAGCTTTCATCCAAGAGGATATTTTTCTTATGAGATTCTTCATATCTTACCAATGATCTAGTCAACATTAACTCCTTATTCTTCTGGATATCTCTTACACCAAATAAGAGTAGCCAATCTTGCAAATGAAATTTCTTGTACACCTGTGCTTACATGAATTTGAAAGTGTAGACACCTAAAACACATCATGTCGATGGAGACTACTCATATGGGCACCTTTGTAGACCATATGAATGACCTTGGACCTTTCCAAGACCAAGCAGTGGTTTTAACCACTCAATTTGGGCTCCTTGGCCTATTCAGTGCTAACTACGACTGACACCTACGGTTAGCAAAATCCTACATGCTAACCACGGCTGACACCTATGGTTAGCAAAAGCTTGCATGCTAATCATGAATAACACCTATGGTTAGCACTGCAACAAACTCAAGTGACCAAATACGAGTCAAATCAATTGCAACAACCGAATTGCAATGGTTTTCAAAGCGGTTTGGGCTAGGAAGCATCCAGAAGCTTCCTCCCAACTGCCAATTCTTGTTCTTGGCTTCTCCATGAAGCTAGAGCAAGGATTTTGGGAGTCTACTTAAGACCCCAATTTCAAAGAGCAAATATCTTGAAGAATAGCTCAATTGCACATAGCGGAGCCCTGTCGGATTGGAGAGCAATTTCATATCCCCTTGAGGAGTAACGAAGTGTTGTCCAATTGATCGATGACAACTATGCATGCAAAAATGGAGATCTCAAGAGCTTGAGGAGCAAGCTTGAAAATTGACACACCTCCATTGTTAATTCCATTGAATTCAACCGCCAATCTGTTCCAAAAAACACAGGCAACCCTTGACCATCAATTCCTTGGAGGATTTAAGAGTTTATGGCCTTGGTTTCAAGAGAAAGGATACTTTCATCTTAACCACAACTGTCAGCCATAGTTAATAGTGTCAACTGCACCTCATACCTATGGCTAGGGTTTGATGATCTCCTTCCTCCATTTTAGTACTAGATTTCCATTTTTAGTGATGCAAATAGCTTAATCTAGCATAGATCTACATTTTAGCAGACATTTGATCAATTAATTTAGGAATTAGAGGTAGATTTATTTCACATTTCCTTTCATTTGTTAATCTAGATTAGTTTCATGCAAGTCAAGTTACTAACTCTTAATTAGAGTGCTTCATAGATATATCTATGCTTATTTTACATGCTTTATTACAATTTCCTCATTTCTTGCATAGATTGATAGTTTTAAATGCTTTCTTGATTTCATGCTATTCTTTATGCAAGATTCCTCCAAAAGCCTCATCAAGAGAGGCCTCCTTTGTTACTAATTACTTCTTGTTGTTTCTTGATCGTAGGGAACAAGATTTGAAGGAGAGATAAAGCATCCAATTCCTTCCTCAATGCGAAGAAGAGGGTCATCGACACCCTAGAGTAGTTCATGTCACCCTGAGGGGCATTTTGATCACACCTACCCATGATAGGGATTAGACACTATTGTAATTGATGTATCAAATGGGTATCCCTAAGAGGGACGAATCTATAATTTGACTCCATTGAAATTAATAAAGGATTCCTTGTATTCATGTTATTTCTTGTTATCAATTTATGCATGCCTATTTGTGTATCTTTCTTCAATTGCAATAGTTAGATCGGGTGTGAGCCTTTTTGGTGGTTATAGAAGGCGATCACGGTGGAAACCCCAAAAATTTCATGATCACTAATGTTTTTCTCTATTTTTTTGTTGTAGGTGCTAACCATGATTTACACCTATGATTCACAGTGCTAACCATAGTTCACACCTGTGGTTCACAGTGTTAACAATGGTTGACACCTACGGTTCACAGTCATAGCCGCACCTGACAGACGCGGTCAACAGAGAACAGAAAAATAACAAAATCAGACATCACCAGCAGACTTGGACCTGAGGTAGGGTCATTTTATCCTCTCTGTATTTTTTTGTCTATGTTTTTACAGAAGCAAAATGCAATAGATGGATGCTAATAAAAAAACATAGCAAAAAGTAAATGGGAAAATCCTAGATGTTTTTTTAGTTTTCCACTAGTCATTGCTAGGAATAGCGGATCTCTGATTGTAGTCCGCCCTAGTCTCCAGTGGTCTAGGATATTGATTGTTTAAAGTTTGCATGCATGAGGCCCAATTAGTGGCCATTTTCATCATAGATAGTTGTATTCTCTGAATATCATCTAGAATAGTCGTGCATTCTCTTAAAAGCAAATGTTCTTTTGAAAAGCATGTAGGAAAATCATGTGAATGATGTTTTATGCATTTTATTTTCATAAAAAGTAAAAAGAACCCCACACACCATGTTTCATTTAAACATCAGTGGCATTGGGCTCTCACATCCAACCCACTTGATTGAGACCAAAAGTGGATGTCATTACCACTTGGTTGGCTCATTTGAAATTGTATTATCGGGACTCGCTCGTGGCCAAGGCCAACCCAAGAACTATCCTATCCATGCAAAATAGCACACACTCATCTTCGGAAGGGTGTATCACTGTGCACGGTGTGCTGGGTGAGGGTTGGTAGTACCTATACTACCTCGTTGAGTATGGACTTCACTACCATATTCGGCTTGTGCAAGTATATAGGTGAAAACCTTTGAACAAATTGAGTATAACATCAACTTATGAAAAACATGATAAGATTTTAGAGTATATTCACAACAAATAAAATGCACTAAACTAGTTTTAGGACACACATTTAATCCTTAAAAGAGATAATCATATTGTCTACTTTGTGTGTTGTATTGTTATTTGGGTAATCAACATAAGATCCTTGATCTGGGGCCAAACCCTAACCCTAATAATAATATTTTTTTTTTCTACTTTTTTATTCTGCATCCAACGGTTCAAGAATAATGCAAATCAGAGCTATAACAAAGATTTTATTTTGGTTTTATGATTACTCTATTTTCGACCCCGAAAACTGAGAAAAACTGCACTAAAACGATCATAAAATGGTCTAGACAACTCCAAAAATTGCCAAATTTGTTTTTTTGTCTTAGTTGTACCCTTGTGCACCTCTCACAAAAATTTTGGGTCCTAAATCTTCATGGTTCAAAATATCCCAAAAATTCCTAAAAGTGAGCATTTCCCCACGAGCCCCGGTTGGCCAATTATTTCAAAAATACAAAATTTTGAACCGAAAATCATATTTTTGTGTTATAGCTCATTTTGATAAGCTCATTGCACTGATCATTTTGATATATAACACTTATAACCTTTTTCGAAAGCCAAAAAAAAATTATATGGCTAAGGGACCTCCCATGGTGAGCAAGACCTCCAATCTAGAGAGGGAATCAGGTTCCATGACCACTGAATATATTTAGATTAGTCTAGAGGACATGGCCATCCCTGAATGGCATCCCAGGTCTTATCATAGCATCAATACCATCCATAGGGGGTCAAACCTTCATGATATCCCCATTAGGGAAGCACCCATAGGTCCTACAGGAAACCTTCCTGACTGGAATACCTTGCTAGAATTCTATATAAGGAATAATCCACCCACTGAGGAGCCTAGTAGTTCAATACCACATGTTACCATACTAGCTTGCTCTATACATCAATCAGAAAGTGATCATGAACATACACCATGGCCTAGCTTGGGTGAACAAACCACCCCATCGGGTCGAGCAAGCCTTCCCCCTACTCCTCGTAGGGAGCATTCTGGGCAACCTAAATATACAAGGATTAATTCTGAGCCTGAGTATGCATCATTTCTCATTGATGAGGGAGAGGACCCAAGTCATCCTCCTAATCCTCAAGAAGAGTACATGGGGCACCCACATTGCGGCTCTACATCATCAAATTATATAGAGCCCACTCATAACTCAAAATATTAGGTCAATGAAACCTTTAAGGAGCATGGAAAACAAGTACTAGATCCTACTAGGGGGAAAAGACATGATAAACCCATCCATAATTCAAATACGAGGGTACATAGCCCCCATACAACTGAACAATGAGATCATACACATCAGGCACTGAGACCACAACTTCAACAACAAACGGATCAAATCCTGTTGGATCAAAAACAACTAAATTAGCAATGGGTGGACTCACCACGAGCACACCAAAAAAATTTGTATTAACAAAATATACAAGAATGACAAAGGATACAACAAGAGCAAGTGCAAAATACATTGCGTAAAGTGGCACTTATGCCTAGCAACTAGAGGATGCAACAACACATAAGACGCCCAGTGCAATCTCAGAATATTTCACTAAGGCCATGCAAAAATCGCGTTCAACATCATCATCAGTACCAAGATCAATACGATGAGGAATCATATGTAAAGTCCCAATGGGAACATCAGGATGAAGTGGATGCTTACCTTGAATCCAATTATGATGAGGTGCCTAATTATTATACTTATCGTCCACCTCAACATCAAAAGCGACCTCCTCTACCTAATCAAGGGTGACAAAATGAATATCATATAATTTCATCAAGGGCATACAAAATGCTAGTTTATTAGATAAATGCATGCGAAAAGCAAAATCAAAGATTGGTTTATCAAAAACCCATGCTAAAACAGCTTAGAAATCAACCTTTGCATCCCTCAGTGTCATCACTGATGTACCCAATGAATTTCAAGATGCCTACACTTGAAAAGTTCAAAGATGATGAAGATGCAGAAGAGCACATGACAAGCTTCATCCATATGTGCTTTTATTTTCAAGAAAATGACCCCTTGATGTTGAGAACCTTCGTGAAAACATTAGTTGGGGATGCTTTAGAATGGTATAATCATTTACCACATCATAGCATATACACCTTTGAGCAATTGGCTGATGCATTCTTGCAATATTTTGCCTTTAGTGCTAAGGAAACGATAAACTTGACTGACTTGGTTAGCTTGCATCAACATGATGATGAGCCAGTCATTGAGTATGGCAATAAATGGAGGAAGGTGATGTCAAAACTACCTTTCACCCTACCCACAACAGAGCTCATTCGAATGTTTACGAGAAGTTGTTCAAAACAAATTTCACTTCTCTTCCAATTACAATAGTATCAAACATTCGAGGAGGCCTTAGCACAGGCCCAGGTCATTGAAGACATCAAGATACAGGAGGGTGATATTCAACTCCATAAAAAGGAATGGCCAAACAAGAATATTATAGGTGGCAGTGTGCAACAAAAGGTGACCCCAATAAATCAAGTTGTTTTGAGTATCCCTAGATCCTCAAACCAGGGTGCACCGCCTCCACCAGTGTAGCATAATTACCAAGCTCAGCCTCCTCTGGTCCAAAATCATATGCAAAAGAATCAGATATAGGGCCAACAACGTCGGCCACAATGACAATATACTAATTTTCTAGAGATATTAGCATCGCTCTTTGATCGATTATATGAGGTAGGAAGGATCAATATTCTAGAGTTACATCCTTTGAAACCTAATAAGCGTAGATCAAAGGTGCATAGAGAAAATCTATATTGTTTTTACCATAGACAAAGAGGTCATGACATACAGACATGCTATCCCTTTACAGATGAAGTGTAGGATATGATTGAGAGGCAAGAGCTTTATATAGGAGTCTTCCAAGACCATTTGCATGCACACAAAGTAAATATAGAACCTATCAATCAAGTTGAACAATATAATCAGGTGCATATCAATAAACCTCCCCAAGAGTTTTTGGGAATGACTAGTACTGTAATAGAGAAACAGGATTGTCAAAATCAATCTTCACAATCGATGGCATCTTCCAATATTTCACCTTCGCTTGTCTCGTGTCAGTGGGACATTGGCACTACACAAAATTGCACATCATAGTAGGGGGAATCAGTTTCTACTATTCCTCCTAGTCAAGCCAATCATGGCACATCAAACACAATGCACATTTGGGGTCTTCAAGGTGTCACACCTTCCCCATCATCCACATCACGATCAATGAGGTAAAGTGAGACTTCTAAAGGTATCACACCTTCCTCACTTTCATTGAGTGGCACACACACTGGGGGGTACTTAAGGTAGCATACTTTCCCCTTTAAAAACATAAAAATAAGAAAAAAAATCATAAAATATCAAAATACAAAAACATTCAAAATTTTAAAAACAATTTCAAATTTCAAAAATATTCAAATAAAACATTTAAAATTTCAAAAACAATTGAAAAATAAAAAATTCAAATATCAAAACATCAAAAATATGGAAAACGTCAAAATCCATACACATGCACAAAAAGCTCCAAAGGCATCATAAGCCCTTTGGTCAATCCAAAAAAATGCTCCAAGGTTTCTCAAAACTTCTCGGTCAATCCTAAAAGGCTCCAAAGGCATCTGTAAGCCCTTTGGTAGAACCAAAATGTTAAAATCCATAAAAATCAAAAAGCAATAAAATATAAAAATATTGTAAAATATCAAAAATAAAAAATATTTGCATTTTATATTATGCATTTTCATTCGCATTCACGCACGCATTCATTGCATCACATTGCATGTAGGCATATCTCATTCGTTGCATTCTGCAATAGAATGGATCATGTTTGTCAGTATTACAAATGACACCATGTTTGTGTCTAAATTATGCACCTCTGCATTTATCATAATCCATTGCATTCATACACAACACTTGTTGCTATAAAATACGTAAGTATCCAAAAGTTTTCCAGTCACTCAGCCATACCTAGTGGGTTTCTCAGATGTCATAAAAATTTTGCTTTGCTTTTGTAGATGAGGTCAGTAGTTGGGATAATACTTGACATATCAGGATCCCGTCACTAAGCAAAACATATAAAATCCTGCTAATATAAGGGAGGATGGCTGCGAAAGTGGTCCTAGGTTCTTTAGAGATATGGGTTTTATTACCCGCTTGTCTTGCAAATAGTTCGGTCTAGAGTGGTGAACCTTGGAAAAAGGACAAGAATTTCCCCTACTCATACATAGATACAAAGTTTAAATCTCAAATCAAAATTCAAAGTTCAAAGCAAAGTTCAAAGTTCAAAGTTTACAGTTCAAAGCTCAAATATCAAAGTAATATAGTGAATCAAAAGCACTATACAAATCCTTTGCTCAAATTAAATCATAAATGAAACGTAAAAAATAGTGAAAAAATAACTACATATGAGCAAGTATCAAAAAATAGGGTGAGAACTTGAATCCCTGGATTGTTCACCATTCAAAAGCGATAGAGTGAACCCCGATCACAACAATGGGTTGAAAGAGTCTCATTTGCTTTTGAAGTAGTAGTTCTATTGGGTGATCCCTAATTGCAACAATGGGTTGAAAGAGTCTCGCTTGCTTTTAGAGGGGTAGTCCTGATCAATTTGCAATATGAGCTAGCTCTAGGTGCCTAGGGTTGCCTAGCATTATAGTCCAATCAAATTTTAAACAAGGATGATACAAACATATGAGGAACCCGATATCACATATGGGTTGGAAGAGTCCTGACTGACATCTGGGGTATGCCTATGGTCTATCTAAAAATACTCACATGCACACACATGGGTAATGAATAGTTGGGTCTTTCACGGTGAAAGCCTTGTCCAATAGAAGCCTTGTACAGTTAGTATGTGACATTTGAGAAGTCTACTAGGGTGTTTGAGTCTCATGGAAAACCTCAAAAAGTTCTCTAATAGCAACAACATACCAAATATCACAAACCATCCAAAAATAAGTCATTAAATCATCAAACTACAAAGCATCAAATCCGTGATACATCATTACATACAGTAAAAGTTTTCAAGATATAGGATGGATACCAAATGGATATCAAAAATGACATTTAGATGACCACTGACTATATCATGCATAAAATTGCAAAAATTGCAAAAGAAGTATAGAGTGACTTATGATATCACCCATTTCATACCGGTTCATATCATTGCATCTCATATGTGGGTGTTTAATTGAGTAAATTCTTGTAATGAGAATTTCCAATTACATTCATGATTTTTTATACATTTTGTGGTGTCTTCCATTATATTTATAAACATGTATCACATTCATTGTGTATGTTTTAACTAATTAAAACATATTGGTTCATTTATATTAGATTAACATCATGTAAATAATGCATTACCATACATTGCATTCACCATGTCATAACATCATAAATTTGATGCATACAAGTAAAGCAAATTATATAGTGCATCCACATGCATACATCATATTAGTCCATCTACATATATAGATCACAATATCTAGTCATACACCCATCATCTAGCTAGTGCATGTCATCCATACATCACATCATATAGCATCAAATCAACATAACAAATAAGCATTGCATCCACGTGCATCTTAAACATAAAATCAAAATAAACAAAAAAAATATTTTTAAGTATCAACTAGGGCATTATCATTATCAACCCCAAAAAGCTCCAAAGAAATCCAAATATCTGGTCTTTTTATTCAATTCATCAATGCACAAATTTGCTCACCATAAGGATTTTCAAAATGGACAATTAAAAGCATATCTACAGGTCCAAAATTTCAAAAATTTCAAAATTAAAAAAAATAATAATTAAATAATTAAAAAGCCAAATGTGCCTCGTATTCAGTCATTTACCCTATACACTTGGTGATTGTAGCGACTTGCACTCCATGCAATCCGACAAGATGAGTAAATTACCATAAGGATATTTGGGGCAAATTCATCATCGTGCAAGTGCTATGCTTCATTTCTATCCCTAAGAAGGCCCAGATGGTTGGACTGCTCTAAGGGAATGAGATATTCATCATAATTCCCCTTTGATATTTTCAATGAATCATCGACAATATGATTCAATATGAGCATAATTGACATTGTTATCATTTTGATTCCTTAAGAAGGCCTTCATGGCTGGACCGCTCCATGGGATAGAAATATACAATTACTATTAACATTGCAATCATAGCTGATTAGGCCTTTCCAAAAATTCAAGCACTAAAGTCTTCAATTATTCAAATTATTCATGTTGGTCAAGCGACCTCGTCACTTCATTTAAGTGTCAATACCCTTATCGACTCGTCACTTGAGGGGGTAGTCATAATAACAAATTCATAATCAAAATTAGCATTTAAATGCTTAATCATTGTTAAGTTCATTCATTCAAGTTTCATTGCCAAAGATAATAATGCACCCTCCTTGCTTGGGGCAAATAAACAAGATATCAAGATCAAATTCAAGCAAACTAGGCAACTAGTCTTCTAATTTAGGATTGGACTTAAGCTTATCTCCTAATTGCCATTAAGGCTAGGATTAGACTTAATATTGTCTCCTATTGCCACCAAGGCTAGGATTTGACTTAAGCTTATCTCCTAATTACCGTCAAGTCTAGGATTGGACTCAAGCTTGTCTCCAAATTATCGTCAAGGCTAGGATTTGACTTAAGCTTGTCTCCTAATTGCCATCAAGGCTAGGATTGGACTTAATCTTATCTCCTAATTGTCGTCAAGGCTAGTATTTTAATTTAAGCTTACCATAATCAAGTTATTCAACTCATCGAAGGTAATGATTTAGCGATGCATGCTCTTTTCATGATTTGGGCATCTAATGTTAATCAGAATAACAATCATCATGCAAACTTTGACATCAATTTAGGTCTATTTTTGCTCACATGTTGTTTGATCTCACAATGCATCGCAAAAGGGGTATCTGTATACACCTAAAATGCGTCATGTCGATGGAGACTACTCATATGGGCACATTTGTGGACCATATGAATGACCTTGGACCTTTCCAAGACCAAGCAATGGTTTTAACCACTTAATTTGGGCTCCTTGGCCTATTCAGTGCTAACTGCGACTGACACTTGTGGTTAGAAAAAACCTACATGCTAATCGTGGTTGACACATATGGTTACCAAAATCCTACATGCTAACCATGGATGACACCTACGGTTAGCACTGCAACAAACTCATGCGACCAGAGCCTAGTCAAATCAGTTGCAACAATCGAATTACAATGGTTTTCAAAGCGATTTGGGCTGGGAAGCATCCAAAAGCTTCCTCCCAATTGCAAATCTTGTTCTTGGCTTCTCCATGAAGCTAGAGCAAGGATTTTGGGAGTCTACTTAAGACCCCAATTTCAAAGAGCAAATATCCTGAAGAATAGCTCAATTGCACATAGCAGAGCCCTGTCGGATTAGAGAGCAATTTCATATCCCCTTGAGGAGTAACGAAGTGTTGTCCAATTGATCGATGACAACTATGCATGCAAAAATGGATATATCAAGAGCTTTAGGAGCAATCTTGACAATTGACACACCTCCATGGTTAATTTCATTGAATTCAATCACCAATATGTTCCAAAAAATATAGGCGACCCTTGACCATCAATTCCTTGGAGGATTTAAGAGTTTCTAGCCCTGGTTTCAAGAGAAAGGATACTTTCATCTTAACCACGGCTGTCAACCACGGTTAATAGTGCCAACTATACCTCAGACCTACGACTAGGGTTTGATGCTTTCCTTCCTCTATTTTAGCAGTAGATTTCCATTTTTAGTGATGCAAATAACTTAATCTAGCATAGATCTACATTTTAGTAGACATTTGACCGATTAATTTAGGAATTAGAGGTATATTTGTTTCACATTTCCTTGCATTTGTTAATCTATATTAGTTTCATGCAATTCAAGTTACTAATTCTTAATTAGAGTGCTTCATAGACAAATCTATGCTTCTTTTACACACTTTATTGCAATTTCCTCATTTCTTCCATAGATTGATAGTTTTACATGCTTTCTTGATTTTATGTTATTCTTTATGCAATATTCCTCCAAAAGCCTCATCAAGAGAGGCCTCCTTTGTTACTAATTGCTTCTTGTTTTTTCTTTATCACAGGGAACAAGATTTGAAGGAGAGATAAAGCATCCAATTCCTTCTTCAACACGAAGAAGAGGGTCATCGACACCCTAGAGTAGTTCATGTCACCCTGAGGGGCATTTTGATCACACCTACCCTTGATAGGGATTAGACACTATTGTAATTGATGTATCAAATGGGTATCCCTAAGAGGGACGAATCTATAATTTGACTCCATTGAAATTAATAAAGTATTCCTTGTATTCACGTTATTTCTTGTTATCAATTTATGCATGCCTATTTGTGTATCTTTCTTCAATTGCAATAGTTATATCGGGTGTGAGCCTTTTTGGTGGTTACAGAAAGCATATTTTTAATTGCTTAAACAAGTTCTTCTACTTCATTACTTCTTTGCATCCCTTGTGTCCTTGAATGGTTTGATGTCAAAGTTGGCTTCCATATTGAATAGTGGTGTAGGTTGGAATCATCCCTTTCTTCTACATTTTATTTACCTTTTTGGACCTTTTTCTTCTTTCCTTTTCTTTGTTGCAGGTCCAAGGTGGTTTGTCAATGTAACTAGCTCAAGATGCAACCAGTTGAGAATATGATTGCATCAAATTTTCTATGTTTACCTTCATCCACTACCTTGTGCTTTGATCCTTGGAGAAAATTTGCCCTAATGTCAATATGATCTGAAATCACCTTGTAAATTTATTCATCAAACATATGTTTGATATTTTGAACAAACTAAAACCAGTTTTAATGTTTTTGATGCAAGCAACTTCATTTTTATGTGCAAATACTTACATTTTCAATGCAAAAGATTCATGCTATGCTCAAATTCAAAAGCATAAAATTATATATAGAAAATAAACATCATATTAACATCTTGGCACACAAAATTCACATGGAGAAATCCTTTTGAGTAGAAACACTATACAAAAATGGGAAGCTTTATTCAACTAGCAAAACATTTGGGATGTCTAAGTGTCCACAGAATGCTAAAACATCCCCATGATGTATGAAGGATATGTGTGTCTATGTAGGACTCTATGGGATCTCTAAGATACCCATGGGATATTGAGATAGGCTCACAACCATCCCTAGGATAGTTGGGTGTCCTGGTCATCCAACACCCGAAAGTGGGCATTAAAAACAGAAGTCCCCAAAGAAGAGCAATATGTAAAATATTTTCTGACGAATCTCTTTTTGTATTTGTTCTATTTTAAAATGTGGTGCAATATAAGAGGTAAGTATTTCGATTTGTTGAATATAATGACTATGCTTTAACAAATTTTATACAAAAATTGTTAATTTAGAGCATAGAAAAACATTAGAAATTATTATTCATAGTGGTAGGTTTATATACAAAATAAATTAGGCTATAAATAACCTAATAGGTAATTTCCCTATGAAGGTAGCTACCTAACACGCTTAGCAAAATAAGCGCTAACCACTAACCTAATAACGTAGTCAAAATGACTACAATGACTAACTTACTAACCAAGATAATATCTAGGTCAAAAGTAAAAAGTAATAAACTAATAGTAAAAAGTAACAAACTACTTTTTACCATGCGGTAAATTAAATCTACCTAGGAGAATCTTACAAATTACCAAATGAGGTAATAATTATAGTTACTGTAGCATAGTAACTCTAACATCCCCCTTATTACATTATTTGTATAATGTATATAACTACCCCAATACAGTGAAAAATATATTGATATGTTGGCTCGTGCTTTGGATTGGGCTCTATCGCAGTGCTCTAGCTACTCTAAGCAAAAAATTGGGTCATTCTTCACTTTGTTTTCACATCAAAGAATGTCCTTATTGTAATATTGTCATCCAACTAGATTGTATGGGTAACCAACTGCTACAACTTCTAGGTGTACTATAGTAGATTACTACATACAAGGTTCATTCGGTTACAATATGATTTTGCAAAAGTTTTGATAAGGCAGATAAGGTGCCGGTCGCTTCCGAAAATGCACCCTTATAAGTTTTTCCCCTTGTAAAATATGTTGTAATGAAATTTCTGCAAGAAGTGTGACTAAGGTGTCAATCGCTGTCGAAAATGCACCCTTATAAGTCTTCCTCATTTTTTACTAAAAATGTGTGAAGTAGGAAAGAAATGTTTATCCCCCTTTAAGTGTAAAAGATATGCAATTCATGAAGCTTGTTAAGGCTTTTACAAAGATTTCCTCCTAGGCAAATTTCAAAATATACACTAGAAAATTCCCACCCTTTTATTACAAGTACTTCAAACAAAAAAGAGTTTGCTATTTTATGAATCCTAAAAAAAGGTATAATCACCCCTTTATTGCAAGTACTTCAAACAAAAACATTTGCTATTTATGAAGCCTAAAAAGAGGTTTGGAAAGGTGCTTGCCTAGTGTGACAAATTTGTTTCCCTTTACAAAGTTGTTTTAGCCATGAGCACTTTGTGTGCTCTTTCTGAACCAGAATCAAAATTGGAATCAGACACTTCACTAGCAACATTACCTCTTTGTCTATTTTACCTTTGTGATGTGCCTTTATCATTTTTTTTCTTGTTTTTAAACCAACATTGATTGGTGTCATGGTTGTCCTTTTTACAATTTGTGCAAAACTTCTTTTGAGGTTGCTTTCCTTATCTTTTGAAGATGATCCTCCCTTATGAAAATTTCATTTCTTATTTCCACCCTGATTTTTCGAGTAAAGTGTATTGTTCGACACTTCATCGCTTTGGAGTTGATTTGCTTCCTTTGTTTGAAGCAAATTGACTAACTCCACAAAGATGACTATTCTTTGATATACATTAAGGGATATTATTAACATCTAGTAGGATTCTAGAAGAGCCCTCAATATTACTGAAGTCAGAATAGTATATTCTACTTTTGCTCCTAAAGCATTCATATTTGACTTTAGTTCTGCCAGTCTACAGAGGAATAACTCTACTGTTTCTCTTGACTTCATATGGAGTGTATGAAGTTGAGTTTGAAGGTTTATAATAGTTGATTAATTCTTACCTTCAAAAATGGTACTTAATGTGTCCCATGCATCTTTACCATTTTTGGCTTCACTTATGTGAGGTTGGATTTCATTAGTAGTAGCTAGGATAATCAACATGAGAAGATGATTGTTCTTTTTGTCCCATGCTTTCTGATCTGCTCCTGTTGATGTGGGTCTTGTTTTAGTGCCATCCACTAAATCTCACATTTCCTCTACAATAAGGATGGATTTCATCTTGGTTTTCCATGTTGAATAGTTAGAACCTCTAAGAAATTGTGTATCATTTAGGTATTTGTTGATAGTTGCCATAATGAAGGTTCTAGAATTGCACCAAAGATGATCTTTCTTTCACTCTTAATTGGTATTTAATGGCACCTACCTAAAAAATCTCTTTGAAGAAAGATGATTAGTTTGAGGATATTTAAGCCAAAAAAATAAGAAATGAAAGAGAATTCACTCAAAAAGATATTTAATGGCACCTGCCTGAAAATCCTCCTAAAGAGAGATAATCAGTTTGAGGAAATTGAGCCAAAAAAATAAGAGTGAATTTTAGGGTTGTATGGAGAGAATATCAATTTTAAAATTGGCTTATACTTGTGCAATGAATTACACAAATTATTATGAAAATTTAGGGTTTTGAGTGCTCTTGATTTTGATGACTTATAATTGCAAAAAACAAGAAATTAAATGCAATAATCAATCAAAGAGTGCCCACAAAAGAAATGTACCTAATTTGCCAATTTATAATAAAGGTGTCGAGTAATATCGAAAATGCACCTTATTACCAAATTTTGTAATAAAATTTTGATTTGTGTTGTGCAAAAATTTGATATTCAAAGTCTCCTCTTGTTTTTCAATTTTGCAAAGAATGTGGCATAAAACAATTACCTTTCCTTTTTGTGTTGCAAAATTAACAAGTTTTGATTTTTAAGTGCTCCTCACTTTGTGTTACAATTTTGCAAAGAAATATAATTTCTTGTCTTCCCCTGTTTGTTTTGAAAAATTAACAAAGTAGCACTCCTTTCAAGTCAAATCGACACACGACCCACTTTTGAAAGGCTTTCCAAAACCAGTCGACACACGACTTGGTTTTTTTATGGACCCAAGGTCTTCAATTTCTTCTTAGTTTTGCACAAAATATAATGTGCAATTTCTTGTGTTATATTATCCTTGGAGAAAAAAAATGCACAAATTTTAACTTTGAATTTTGCAAATTTTGTGTCTCCTTGTGTTAAAATTTGGAAGAAAGATCAAATTTATTGATTTTGTCCCCCTTTAATGTTGCAAAATTAACAAGGTTTTGAGAATATTTTAGGGATCCCTAATTTTGCAAAAGAAATGTTGCTCTTCTTTGTCTTATATCCCCCTTTGTGGAGAAAACAAAAGCTCTCATTTGATTAAAAATTGGCAAAAAATAGGTCCTCATTTCTTTAATTTAATTTGCAAAAAAAATTCTTAATCAATTACTTTAAAAAATAATTCACTATAAGCTTAAAAAATCAATTAATTAGTGTTAAAAAAAATGAGGACCTATATATATAAAGGTAATGGAAATAAAACCTTTAAATCCTTTTGGGCCTAGTGTTGTTCGTAGCTTAATTCATTTCGTTGTTTTTCTTAAAAGGAACTAGTTTATTTTTTGGAGCAGGTTTTTTTATTGTGTTCATTATGGCTTATGTATAGGATTATAAAGCAGTCGGATCCCTCGACGTCGAACTTTTGGAGTATACCAGTCAGAGATACCATGGTAGCATCATAGTTGGTGAGCGGTGGTTTCAACATGTAGGCAAAGAGAGTTGCCATTGGAAGGGACTATCGCCCGGAGGTGGATGTAGTGTGCCCTACAGGGGCGTAAACACCATGGGACCAGATGAATCACAAAGGTGGATTGGGCATTCATTGGCAGAATGACATCAGTGATTAACTATGGAGATAACTAGGGAGCATAGCGGTGACATGGCAACACACCTACTTCAATGGTGAACCCCACACCAATGGCCAACGTGGACTATCAAGGATAACATCGAAGGCATTATCCGATATGTGCTGACATGGACGCATAGAGGTATTTTGGGTATGGTTTGAAATTGGTATGTTGCCAGGACAAGCAAATCCCACCATGGTAGATGATGATAGCTTACAAATTTTTTAGGCAACAAATTAGTCACATAATATCGAAAGCTAATGGGAGAAATGTCCATATCTATTGGATGCAGCACATGGACGATGAAGATTTTGATGATAGAGGATGATTTCATGTGCAAACGATGAAGTGAATAGATGCAGGGACATGGCAAGGGTAACACTCCAAGCAACGAACCTTGGTTACATTAGAGGTGTCGGGTGAACAGTAGGTCTCACACAGAGTTTGGATGCTTGTTTAGGAGATAGCGATTACCGAAAAGAGATTTTGAAGGTAAATTAGATTTTTTCAGCTTTATATTTCTATTTACAAGCAAAAATGAACTTCCCTTCATGAAAATTATAATTTCATTAAAGGGGGTTAATTTTTATGGCATTCCATAAGCTATCATGTTTGGAGCAATAAATGCACCCCTCTTTACAAAAATTTTGATTTCGTTAAAGAGAGGTAATTTATACATTACATCAAAGGTTAATGTTTTAAAACATTAAATTATTTTTTCTTTATGAAAATTATGATTTCATTAAAGAGAGATAATTAATAATGACATTTCAAGATCATGCAATAAATTGCTCTCTTTGTGAAAATTAATTTCATCAAAGAGGGATAATTTATTTATTATATCAAAGGCTACTATAGCTACAAAGTGGGTCATCCAAATTATTCCATCTTGAGGTTTAAAGCAATATAAAAAGAATTCTTTTATCATTTGAAATTCATGTTTAAAGATAGGTTTTAATCTTCTACTTCATGCTTAAAGTAGGATTTAACGCAAGATAAAACTTGTTTAAAATCTATTTATTAAAGGAATATAAAATCTACTTAAAATCATTCAAGATAAAAGGAATTAAGGCTTCACATCATGGTCATATGAGGGCCAATTCATATTTATATTTCTTTAATTTTTATGAATAATCATTAATATAACATGGTAAAATAAACCAACATATGCCCGTTGTTAACAGTTACTTGCAATCACTAAGGTGTTCCTAACATTCATTTAATATATCTTCATTGATATTACTAATACACATGTGCAATGCTTATATAGCGGAACCTTGAAGAAGTTTTTTTTTGTTTTAAATTTTTTGCAAGAGAGAATTTTGTGATCAAAATCCTAAGGTGAGTGTGGTTTTACAATTGGGCAAAATTACCACTCAATATTTTGGTGATAGAAGGAGGGCTTGAATTGGTATTATTTTATTTAGGCTAAATTGTTCATCGTTGTTCTAAATGCTTTTGAATTGTTCATGCAATGAATAATGTGATTTGGTGTAACCATGAGAGCTTTGAATTGCTAAATATTTCAAGTCCTTTTGATTAACATTTTTGGTCTCCTTTAACACTCAACACTTTGGGAGCTAGGAGGGCCTAAATTAATTTACTTTATTCATATTTAGATGCTAAATTGTTCATGTTACTTGAAATATTTATTCAAAGACATTGGTCTTGACTAATGAGATTTTGTTGATCACTTTCATTGATTCTAACATTCTCTATTTTGATGATGCATTAATGCTAACATGTTGCAAATTTGAGAATGTTCTTCAATTTCATGGTTTAATTGATACATATATTTTGGTTGATGCTAACATGATGATTCATATGTTGAACATTTGAGACTGGTTAGTCATTTTATGCTTCTTTGTAAGAAATATTTTTTGACTAACAAATTGATTTAGAAGTTATCCTTTGAGTTTCACTAATGGCATCGGTTTTTCCAACTAGGGCAAGAATTTCATTGTGGATAGCTGACTATTAGAGTCACTTAGACATGCCTACTCATCAAATTCCTCAAGGTGTAGAAAATTATTTACCCATGTTTAAGCATGATGTGACCTCGATTGAGGAACATATTCAAAGATACAAGGACATATTAAGGCATTTGTAAATGTGGAATGGAGATGTTCCTTGTAGATTATTTTCATACACATTGGATGAGGTTGCATATGAGTGGTACCTATACCTACCTGTAGGTTCCATAAATTCTTGGGCTCAATTAGAAGCATCGTTCACTAGCCATTTTGGAAAACAAGTTGACCCATTTTTTATGTTAAATCAATTTATCTCTATATATAAGGAACCTAATGAACCCATGGGTCAATTCAATGGTAGATTTCATAAGTTGTATACCTAAGTGGTGTTCCATTTCATCATTTCAAAAGAAAGAGCTATTGAAATATACATGGGATCCATACACCCCACAGTTGCTACATTTTTAAGGGAAAATATTGACCACCCATCTTTGGATGGAGTCTATGAGACCACGATAAAATTAGAACAATGGGCTATTTCAAAAAGAGAAAATATGGATCAACCATCATTGCTTAACCCTAGGGTGAACAATCAATGGGATGAAGTTGAATGTCCAAATATTACAACCACCTTAGATTTCATCCAAGAGGATGTGCAAGTCTCAAAGCTAAGGTCCATTAATGAGGATTGGGATGAACAAACTCATCAATATGTGGAGATTGGTTCATGTTTACTCATAAAAGAATATTGGGACAACCATTGGGAGCAAAATACAAGAGTTGATCTTATTGAAGAAATCCTTAACTCACTGAAAGGGGTTGAGAGTGAATTTGAGGAGTCGGTAGATGAATATGAAGATATGGTGGAATATCATCAATTGTTTTTGGAAGAAATTGATCCCATTATAGAAATACCTTAGCCATTAAAAGTGGTTGAAAATGAGGTTGAAATAAAATCAATAAATGAATTTGAATACATAATAGAATTTCACCACTTGTTCTCAAAAGACACTTTGGATGAGACAGTTGAAACTGATGGCCAAGAAAACCCACACCTTCCAAATTATGATAAAATTAAATTTTGGGTTACAAATGTAGATTGTGATCTTGAAAGCTTGAATACAAAGAGTAGACCACTTTTGAAAATAATTGAACCATCTAAGGAAGGTGAATGTGAGTTTGAGGATCAACCCATTGATGAATTTGAATAATGTGAAGGTATGGTTGAGCATCACACCCCAATTTTAGAAGATGATAATTGTTGGTGGAATAAATGAGAGAATTTTACCACTTTTCTAATGAAGCACTCGCTTCACCTGATATGTAGGACAAGTTGCAAAGGCTAGTTCTACAACTTAAAGAAAATATATCTCAAATACAAGAACAAAGGCCTCAAGATGCACATATTGATGATGTCCTAAATCCTCATCATGAGATAAAGGTCGAAGATACTAAAAGCGATGTTATTTCGGACAATGGAGGGATACCAAAGTGGACTGGTTTTGAAATATGTGATGAATCAGAACCTTCTACAAATTTGTATGAGGTGATTAAGTTTGATGATCAAAGCCTTCAATATCCTCGAGATGATGACAAGGAAAATTTTGAAGAAGAGTTTCTTGAAGTTTTTGAGGAAGAAATAATATGGCTGGTTAACAAGAAATGGGAAGAATGTGCTCACTCCAAACCTTCCAATGAAATTTTTGTGTCAATCAATATGCAGGATAATACAATGGCTTCCTCACATGAGGATATTACAGGTCCTGTACAATTTGAAAAAATTTTGGAAGAAGGGTTGGAATCTCATCAAGTATTGGAAAGTGACAATGATTCTACTACCACGGTTAAAGTGGGAGGACCACTTGCTTTGGTCTCATTTGAGGGACAAGAAAAATCTTGATCCACCTATTGGCTCTACAATGTTATGCCATCTCAAAATGAGGAAATTCCAGAACCTTAGTTGTTTAGGTTTGATATCACTTATGATCCAATTGAAAATGTCAAGTTATCTGAAACAACCCAAGTGATTGATAATGGAGATTTATTAGTTGACCCATACCTAGATAGATAAGACTCATGGTTTGAAAAGGATGGACATGTTTTTGCTTTGCACCATCTTGTACCATATTGTACATTTGTATATAGTTTTGGTTTTTGCTTTCTATTTTTGTGCTTTGTCCTTGATTTTTGGTTGGATTTAGTTTTGGTTTGTGTTTTTAGTTTTGTGTTTTGGGTTGTTTCCCTATTTTGAGGTAATGTTTTGCAAACACTAACTTATGGTATTTGTCCCGTCTTTGTGTTTCTTTGTTTAGTAGGTTGGAGTATCTAATATAAAACTATGTGAACCCGAGAAAAGGGGGATGAATTATTTTATGATCATGCTCAGATGTTGGTACTAAAATGATGGAGAGTGGAACAATGAAAGATTTCGCCAGAGCTCCACATGTAATTCACATACATTAAATGGTATTTCTAGAAATTATGAAGGATGAAGTTATCTTGATTTGCAACCCTAGGCAAAAATTCAACATGCTCCACTTGTAGGCTTCCTAACCCCAGTGATGCTTGACGTTTTGTAAATTTTATCTTTTGAAAAAAAAAAGAGAAAAATGAGAATTGAAAAGCTTGATCAAATCAGTAACAAGATCTAGATAAACTCTATCGGGGCTATGGACGCCTAACCGGAAGTAGGGCTCTATTTAGACACGGCTCGGGTAAAAGGAAATGCTTTGCAAAGTATTAAGAGAACACAAGGGTGAGTTAGATAAACCTCATCGGGGCTATAGATGCTTGACTGGTAATAGGGCTCTATCTATAAATTTTTTCATTTTATGAGTTGTACTTCATAGCCTAATGCAAAAAGGGATGATGAAATTTGGAGGATTTTTAGAGATGCAATAATGAATCACTTTTTCACACACTGAGCAAAGGTAGATGGATTAGTTGTTTTTATTCGAAGTTGTTTACCCCCACATTCTCGAGACATTGCCAAATATTTTACGTTTCATTGATCTTGTGTGTTCTCATTTCAGATTGGGTTCTTCATCCGAAATGCTCAGGAGCATTTCCCAACAGAGTCGCCATTTGTTGTGACTATCGCACAACTCACCCCAAAATTGGGGACCCACATTTTGTTTTGGTATTTGGGTGTTTGCATTTTGTTTTAAATGTCTAATGATTTGCTTTGTTTTGGGTTTGCAGTTTTCATCAATTTGTTGTCGATGATATTTTTATCGTCAATTTGTTGTCGATGATTTTTTATCGTCAATTTGTTGTCGACAATTTTTTATCATCAATTTGTTGTCAATGATTTTTATCATCAATTTGTTGTCGATGATATTTTTATCGTCAATTTATTATCGATGATTTTTTATCATCAATTTGTTGTTGACGATATTTTTATCGTCAATTTGTTGTCGATGATTTTTATCGTCATTTTTGGTGTTAGCAATTTTATTGTTAAATTTTATGTTTTCTCTTATTTGTATGTTTTAAATAGTATATTATATAAAGAAAAAATAATAATAATAATATTGTTTTTATTATTATATTTCATATAATAATAATAATAATTAAAAAACATATATATAATAAAAAACCAATAAAAACAAATAAATAAAATAAAAAATAAATAAATAAAAAATATATATATATAAGGGTAATGGAAATAAAACATTTAAATCCTTTTGGGCCTTAGTGTTATTTGTAGCTTGGTTCATTTTGTTGATTTTCTTAAAAGCAACCAATTTATATTTTGGAGCAAGTTTTTTTATTGTGTTCTTTATGGCTTATGTGTAGGATTATAAAGCGGGCGGACCCCTCGACGTCGAACTCGTGGAGTATATCGGCCAGAGATACCATGGTAGCATCATAGTTGGCGAGTGACGGTTTCAACATGCGGGCAAGGAGAGCTACGATTGGAAGGGACTATCACCTAGAGGTGGATGTAGTGTGCCCTATGGGGGCGTAAACACCATGGGATCAGATGAATCGTAGACATGGATTGGGCATTCACGGGCACAATGATGTTAGTGACTAACTGTGGAGATGACTAGGGAGCATAGAGACGACATGGTAGCACACCTACTTCGATGATGAACCCCATAATAGTGGTCAACATGGACTACCAAGGATAACAACGAAGGCATTATCCAATACGTGCTGACATGGACGCACAAAGGTATTTTGGGTATGGTTTGAAATTGGGATATCACCAAGACAAGAGGATCCCACCGTGGCATATGATGACAACTTACAAATTTTGTAGATGATGAATTAGTCTCATAACACCGAAATCTAATCGGAGAAATATCCATATCTCTTGGACACAACACATGGACAATGAAGCTTTCAGCGGTAGAGGATGGTTTCACGCGTAGATGATGAAGTGAATAGAAGTAGGGACATGTTGAGGGTAACACTCCAAGCAACGAACCATGGTTACATCGAAGGTGTCGAGTGAATAGTAGATCTCACGCTGAGTGTGGAGACTTGTTTGGGAGATGGCGGTTGCTCAAAAGAGCTTTATCCTGGCTTCCTCAAGTTACGGTATCAATAGTCTTGGTGGTAGAATGGGCTCACAAGTCGATTAAGAGTGTGGATATATTGGCATGTGCAGGTGACGCAGTCGACAAATGAGTGTGTTGCAAGTATCAAGATATAGCATTCTTTGGGGACATAGTCCATTCCACACAAGCGACCATGGAAACTATAGAGATGTTAAAAAAAATGAAAACTCCAGTTAGTAGAGCGTTGGTCAAGCATTGGATGTTGATAGAAAGGGAATATGCGAAAGATACAAAATTTGAAGACAACCCACAATAGAGATGTCGATGTGAATCATGGACTAGATACATAGTGTGGTGGGTGATCTATGGTGATAGGTATCAATGGTAGTTTTGAAGTCCTTGTAGATAATTTTTGTGACAGATAATTACGAGAGTCAAAAGTAGTGTTTGAGACATCAATGGGAACATAAGATGATAATATGACGGGGCTTGATGATATATCACAGCGATACGCCAGTGGTACAAAGGACATAGATTTTGATGATGTAGTGGTAGTACGTTGTGATGATGACCAGTGAAGAGCAAACATCATCGATGGAAGTCCTGGATGGACGACCAGTATCTACCTGTGTGGTAATGCATATAGGGTGTCTGAATTCAATGAGGCTATTGTGGTGATGTCGAGACTACTGTGCGTCGGATGAGCATATGTGGCAAACCCCAAGGAGGACCAAGAATCAAGCGCATCACCAAACGAAGGAAGATTTGGATATAGTGAAAACAAAGGAAGGTTTGGTCCTTGTCTTTAATGGAAATATTCTAATGCAGTCCACCAAACGACAATTTTAATATAATATCAATGACTAATAAAGATTCATGTGCACATGAGTGAATATGGTTGTTGGCAACATAATGACTTAGGAAAAGATCGGTTACCAAAGGTTATAAAATAAAATATAACGGTTACGAAGGCCAAGTTTGGCCATTATGCCTATTGTTTCAAATGAAAAAAAAAACGAGACAAAAAAATAAAAGAAAAGGAAACAAATCATTTTCATGGGAAATGTTGGTCACAAATCTTCCTAAGTACAAGATATTATCACTTGTGCTCCTTAGACTCAGCCAACATTCAAAGGCCGAGGAAAAGAGAAAATTCCTTTGGACCAATCTCCAGATAGGGTTGGTTCCCTTACTAAATCCTACACTGTTAAAGACTAGAGTTGCGGGAAAGAAACTGAAAATAATGGAAAGAAAGGGAAATATGGCCACAGGCCGAAGGTGTAAGATTGGGGTAGACTAACAACAAAAATTCCACCAAGTTTTATAACAACATATAACAGAAGGAAAGCAGCAGAATTTTACTCACACCTTTGTAGGGACAACCCTCAGATCACATTTCAAAACTTACTCACTCACCAACAATGTTTTAAATCCAAAAATAGAATTTGAAACTTAACAGCAGGAACATGAGCATAAAAAGAAATGCTTAAAAATAGAAGGAAATCACACACATAATAATGCTTACAAATTTCAAAAGCCAAGTCTCTTCTATTGATGCAGAGAACTTAAGAAGTTTTCTTGCAAAATGTCCAACCTCCTTTTACAATGGAAATTTGATTAGTATTTATAGAGGTTTTCACCTCTTTCATTTAATACATGTGGAGGCAAAATGCCCATTGATGAGGGACATGATGAATTAATTACTCCTTGGAAATATTCCTTTGGCAACCATGATCCGGTACAAATGCATTGAATTCTAACCACCTTCGCACTTTGAAAATTGACCATTGCTCCAACAATTTACTCCACATTAAATTTATCTTGGAGAGGGAGCGAAACTGTTAGGATAACACCTTGGAAATGATGAAAATCAAAGGAAATATCTTTTGGTTTGCCACAACCATTAAATTTCGTCATTAAATTTTTCCATTTTGGGCAAATTTCTTTTTTTGGCAATTTTCCTTTTTTTTTAAAAATCCATTTTTGGAAACCTTTCATTCCAGAAAGTTTCTATTTTTGAAAGTTTCCTTTTTTGAAAAGTTTCCATTTCAGATAAGTTTCCATTTCGGGTTCCGAAATGCCCTTTTCGGAAACTTTTCTTTTTCGAAAAGTTTTCATTTTCGGAAACTTTTTATTTTTGGAAACTTTCTATTTTTGGAAACTTTCCATTTTTGGAAAGTTTTCCTTTTCGGGGGCGAAATGGCATTTTCGGAAATTTTCTCTTTTTCGCCCGAAATGACTTTTGACTTTGAAATTGCATCTGCTTTCCCGAAATTGATTTTCTGCCCCGAAATTGATTGTCTGCCCCAAAATTGATTTTTTTGTGGTAAAACTTCCTGGAGCCATAACTTTTGATCCGTTCACCCGATTGTCTATTGTAATATATCGTTGGAAAGCTTGTGAAAATATCTGCGATAATGAATACCCAAAGCTCATTTCATCCACTTTATCATATTCATTTAGGGCCCACAAAAATACCAACACCTCTTTATGCTTTTTACCGCTTTAAAGCTCCATACTTAGGCAAAATTTTATAAAAAAAAATTAATGTGGCAAAGATGCCAACAGGAAAACAATGAAACCGCCATTGAAACCTGCGTATGAGGGGGAAACTAATACAAAATGGAGAAAGACAGAAAGCGAAAATCCATAAAGAGGAAATGAAAAAACAGAGTGAGAATGTTAAATATCTCATCAAATGAAGGATAGAGGGCTGGATCTTTTTGGAGAGGCCAGATACCGCTGGACTGTTTTTCATCACATGATGCCTATTTTGGGGTTGAGATTTTCTGCACATATGTTGAATATTGAATACCTTTTTGTTTGCAATATAATGGAGATATGTCAGATTTTAATGCATTTTTATGGTTAATTTGTCTTATTTTCGACATATTGCACTCTTTTCCTTTAACTTTTCTTTTGCAGATTATTTTTAATTTTCAGAGATTAAAAATACAAAAATTAAAAATTAAAATCCAAAAATAATTGTACGTTTGTGTAGAATGAACTTCAAATTTTCATCTTGCACATTCACGTTTTCATTTTGAAGCCATTTCAATTTTATAAAAATTGTTGAAAATCGTTGTTTGTATGAGGTTTTTATAATTTCAAAAATTTATTTTTTTCACATTTTGAAGGCAAATTAGATTTTTTAGCTTTATATTTTTATTTACAAGCAAAAATGAACTTCCCTTCATGAAAATTATAATTTCATTAAAGGGGGTTAATTTATATGGCATTCCATAAGCTATCATGTTTGGAGCAATAAATGCACCTGTCTTTACGAAAATTTTGATTTCGTTAAAGAGAGGTAATTTATACATTACATCAAAGGTTAATGTTTAAAGCATTAAATTATTTCTTCTTTATGAAAATTATGATTTCATTAAGGAGGGATAATTAATAATGAAATTTCAAGATCATGCAATGAATTGATGTCTTTGTGAAAATTAATTTCATCAAAGAGGGATAATTTATTTATTATATCAAAGGCTACTATAGCTACAAAGTGGGTCATCCAAATTATTCCATCTTGAGGTTTAAAATAATATAAAAAGAATTATTTTATCATTTGAAATTCATGTTTAGAGATAGGTTTTAATCTTCTACTTCATGCTTAAAGTAGGATTTAGTGCAAGATAAAACTTGTTTAAAATCTACTTAATAAAGGAAGATAAAATCTACCTAAAATCATTCAAGATAAAAGGAATTAAGGCTTCACATCGTGGTCATATGAGGGCCAATTCACATTTATATTTCTTTAAGTTTTATGAACAATCATTAATATAGCATGATAAAATAAACCAACATATGTCCGTTGTTAACAGTTACTTGCAATCACTAAGGTGTTCCTAGCATTCATTTGATATATCTTCATTGAGATTACTAATATACATGTGCAATGCTTATATAGTAGAACCTCAAAGAAGTTATTTTTGTTTTAACTTCTTTGCAAGAGAGGATTTTGTGATCAAAATCCTAAGGTGAGTGTGGTTTTGCAATTGGGTAAAATTACCACTCAACAATACATTATTTGCCATTTGTTTTTTATGTTTTTGATAGCAAAAAATTATATCCTCGACATCGCAGGGAGTCAATCTCATGATCCTGCGGGAATTAATACTTACAACTAGCTTTTTGGCCAGTTGGGCTAGGCCGCCCATTGGTATGTGAAGGAAAAGCCCTTCACTTTATATATTTTCTTGCGCTTGAGAGGGAAAAAAATGATTTTGGGATTTTTTATCCCACATCCACCCCGCGAATGCTTGTAGGGCAGAATAAAAGGCCTAGGCCTCCCAAAGGCTTTTGATTGCCTTCGGGCAATCAGGGTCAGGGTTCCTTTTGCTACTACCCACATGGCATGCACAGAGGGGTCCACATGTCAGGTGGACACATGGCTAGTCCGCCACACGTCTACCACGTCAGTCCTAGTAAAGTCTATGTGTCAAGTGAACCCATGGCCATTCTACCATGTGTTTCCCACATCAGTTTGAGTTTGTCCAAATGGTGTGTGGTTAATTCGCCATATATTTTCTAGGTGGCACATGGTCAGTCTACCAAGTGGCTGCCAAGTGTTAGTCCATATGTTTGGTACCATCCTTGGGATGCATACTAGGTGCCATCCTTAGGATTCATACCAAGTACCATCCTCAGGATACGTATCGATTCAATTAGATATCTTTGGGAGTCAGGTCATTCGTCGGGCCACAAGGCTTCGATATTACGATTGTCGATGAGAGGGGCTCTTGCCCTCACATAAAGGTGGGACACCATGGGCCAATCACCAGAGTCTAAGATTCCAGTCATTGATCATAGGGTGTTTCTGCCCTCACGTAGAGGTGTGCCACCGTGGTTCACCTGGCCTCACATGGGTTGCCTAGCATTATAAGTCTGACAACTATAGGTGGTTGTCAGATCTGACAACACCTACTTGTAGTAGGTCAGATTTTGCAGGTCTAGTTCTACACCTTCCTGTTGTTGAGCAAAGTGCGGCAAATAGTATTGTCATTGTTGTCAACACATTCAGACAGATTTATTGATGCAATGGACAAGAGTTTATTGAACGACAAGGTGCAGCCAAAGTACAATGGATAGGAGTTCGGTGTTGAGCAAGGTGTTGCGGGAGGATTGTCATTGTTGTCAATACGGTCGGTTAGATCTAATGATGCAATGGACGAGGCGGTTTAGAAGTCACTCGGATGCGAGAGGATAAAGTTCAGAAGTTAGTCGAGATCATGAGTCCTTAAATGATAGATGCACGAAACGAGAAAACATAATTCAGAATGAGAAGAAGAAGTCTTCAGAACCTGAGATGTCAAGAAGCGAAAAGGTTTTTTGTGAAAACCAAGGCGAGTCAGAATAAAAAGTTTTATTTAAAACCATGGATAACAGATTTGAAATGGGTTTTTCTTAAAACCCAAGTTGGCTCTTCGTTTCGTTGAAAAAGATGCCCCGGTGATGAAGATATTTAATTTTAAATATTTAGTTTAAATTTTATTTTATTTAAAATTTAAATTAAAATATTAAATTAAATTAAAAGGGCCGACATGTTACTATTTCGCGGCAATAAGCTACAGGAAAGTGATGAAGGTGGAAGAAGTGTTTGAGGCCGACAAAGTTAAATATGGGCCGACGGATTTTAGGGTTTGGCGGTGACAAATTCTAGGGTTTCTCAATCGACGTTCTTTTAGGGTTTGTTCCTAAAACTTCTTCTATAAAAGCAAGGGTACTTCGAGTTTGAAAAGTGGGGTGTAAAGATAAAGTGCGAATGCGAGCATAGTGTTTGTGAAAGTGAAGTTCGTGTTGAGCAGAGAGCAGAATGTGAAACGACACCGAGTGTGCGAAGCGTGTGCGCGAGAAAGCGAGTGTGCGAGAGAAGCGCGAAGGGCAAAGTTGATTGCAAAGTCAGGTTGTAGCGAGTGCGACAAAGCTGTGTGAAGTGATTGTGCAAGAGAGAGCGAGTGCACGAGAGATTGCAAAGGTGATGTAGACCGGTTAGAGTCTTGCAATAACAAAGGTATATGTCAAACATTTTTTTATTCAATATTGAAGTCCGGTTGGTCTTTGGCAAATTAAGGGGTTGGTGCCTCTTTCCGGTTGGTCTTTGGTAAACAATTTGTCCGGTTGGTGCTTTGGCAAATTAAGGGGTTGGTGCCTCTTTCCGGTAGGTGCTGGTAAAATAGGAGTTGGTGCTCCATTCTGTTGAAGCGAGATAAAGTTAAGGGGTTGGTGCTCCTTCCAGGTTGGTCTTTGGTAAAGGATTATGTAAAGTTGTAGCTTTGCATTGGTTGGATTTGGATGGTAGTCCAAGCGGTCTTTTTGAGGAGTAGCCACATTGGTGAACCTCGTTAAAATGTTGTGTTATGTGTGATGCTTTCTTGATGCATTTAGTATCTCTTTTATCTGCTTTAAACTGCTGCTAGTTTTATAATCTAAATGTTTTAGAAGTTTTTAAAGAACACACTTATTCACCCCCCCTCTCAGTGTCATTGTGATTACAACAATTGGTATCGAGCCAAGTTCCCAATTTTGGCTAAATCAGTCGGGGTTGATCTTGGATTAGTACACAATGGCTAAGAAGAATAGATCCTCATCCAAAAAGGCATCCCGGTCGGTTTCGGTTCTGTAGAAGAGAAATTTGAACCGAAAAAGGTAGAAGAAGTGAATCCTGAAGTTTGTGATGAAAATCTTGAGGCTGAAGTAGATTTTGAAGGAGAGTTGATATCTGCTCTTGAAGAGTGGAGAATAGAAAAGAAAAAGAACAAAATACTGTCCAAGAAATTAGAAGAATATGAGGATGAGATTGAAGATCTCTTCCTACAAGTTCAAAAGGCCAAGAAATCAGAAGAAGCCTTGAAGACACAGTTGGATAATAAGAATGATGTATACGACACAAGTGAAGAGGAATATAAACAGGTTATTGTTGATCTAAAGCTACAAGTAGAACAGAACAAAAGGATTGAAGATATTCTTAGGTCTCAGATCAATGAGAAAGAGAGCGTATGTCTGCCAACAAGAAGAAGAGATTGTTTCATTGAAGAAACAACTAAAAGAGGCCAATATAAATCTCAAATTTGAGAAGAGCACAGAGTTGCTAGATACAATGATAAATCAACAAAGAAGCTCCACGGCTAAGTTTGGTCTTGGATATGAAGCTGAACAACCTTCATCCTCCAAATATGCGAGAGAAGAAGAAGTCCTCGGTTGAAGGATTGAAACAAGAAAAGTCTGAAGTTGAATCCTCAAAAGGAAGAAAATATCAAAGAAGATCTACGACAAAGCAACCACGGCAAAAGAGGTTCTCTCACTCTCACTCTTTTAATAATAATGCTTTTTATGGCTATTGTTCTAAATGCAACCACTTTGGTCACAAGGCAATTTATTGTGGGTTGAACAATAGATCAAAGAGTTATGTTGATAAAAATACTTCTATTTTTTTGAGTGAACACCTTGTGCAATGTTTTAAATGTAATGGCCATGGGCACATAGCAAGGTTTTGTTCAAGCACTTATGTATCCAATCTAAGGCAATACCATAGATTTCATCATACACATAGAATGCAATACAGACAGGGGAATAAAACATGTGCAATGTTTTAAATGCAACGGTCAAGGGCACATAGCAAGGTTATGTCCAAGCACTTCTATATCTAATCTAAGGCAAAACCCTAGATTTCATGAGACACAAAGAGGACAACACCGACAAGGAACATATCATGTGCATAAAAGAAAAGAAAATAATCATCCATCAAGAATGCACAAGAGACAACCCCACAAGAGAAATGTTCAAGTTCACGAACAGGAGCAAAATAGGGATGTTGTTGAAAAACCCAAGCCCAAGTTCGGGAAAGTCCGGAGAAAGACGAGAAGAAAGGAAATTGTGTCTCCTTGGAGTGAAGGAGGCTACTCTGCCATTGCTCTAAGCAACTCCGGGTGGCACATCCTCGGGAGGAGCAATATTAAAGTTTTATTTTAATGCTCCTATGTATTTGTCTAGGTATACGAGGATGAAAGGTAAGCGATCGGAGTTAATGTTGTATAGTTGTTAAAGTGTGTTTTGCGGTTTATATAGTGGTTTGTGGAAATGCCGTGAAGTGTGGTGTTTAATTTGAGAGTTGTCACCATTGGTAGTTTTGAGATATGTCACTTGTTGTACTTGTTGATGATTCTTAATACCACTTGTTCAAAATTACGAATCATAATAGTCCGGATAATTTGCTCAACGAAAGAATGCTTGCCCTATCTGTGTATTTGTGTTTCGAGCAGCATGTATTTGTTTTTACTCTTTGATGTGAAGATTGCCGGATCTTTCATGACACCTTGGTGAATATATTTAATTCACCAGACAGTTTTGTTTTAACTATTGATTTAATGCCAGTCCAAGGATAAGAAGCTTGAGGCTGAGTAAGGTGCACTACGGTTGGCCATAAAGTGTTTGACAAAATGTCTTCTTTCGACATGCATAGTTGAAAGTAAGAGTTGGCAGCAAAATTGCAGTTTTGGACAAAAATTGGTACAGATGTGAGTCACTTGTCAATTATGTTGACAAAAGTGAAATCGGCATGTTGAATGGGAAGATTAAAAAAAAAAAAAGTTTTTTAATGAGCAGCCGAGATGATTTCCAGCCTGGTGATGAATAGTTGAGTTGCTTTCATAGTGGTTGTTTTGATCAAGTTAATGCTTTTCTTGATACATGATTTGGGCTTACTCCATTGAGTTTGATTTGAGCAAGTTATTCTTTGCCTTGGTGATTTATGTTGGTGGTTGTCTTGTTCAAATACCTTTGGAAGGAAAAGGATGTCTACTAGTTTCCTTTTCATGTAGTGATTGGTTGAATGCTTCAAAGTTAATCTTGAGTTGAATGATGTTGGTTAAACCTTGTCTATAAGCATTGTTGCTAAAGCCCTAATTGGTTGAGAAAAGATGTTGGTTGTCTTTGTGGTACAGTGTTTGGTACTCGCACGAGTTGAAAGTGGATTGAGGTAGCTTGCTTGGATTCTCACTGCGAGAGAGAGACAAACAAGCTGTCATTGGGTTCAAGCTTGTTGAGAATATATCCAAGATGCATGGTGAAGTTGTATGCGAGATGTTGTTGGCATTGCGAGAACAAAAAGTTGGCTATATAAGATTATTGTATGCCTTCACTAAGAGTGGACAAGTTTGAGTTTGCAAAGCAACGAGAGGGTAGTTGCATGAGAAGGCAGTGGTTCGAGTCATGTTCTTACACATGTTATATTGGTGAAGTTGACGGTGATGGTGTCATTCACTGGTTATTGCTTGCTATTCACATTGTTGATTTTATTGATGCCTATTATGCTTATCATGATGTTGTCAATCAGTGAAATGAAGTGGTCTTGGACTCAGGGGGAGCATTTGTGTACTTGTTTTTCTTCTTGTTCATGCTTGGAATATTTGCTAATTGTAATAATTTGTGTCTAAGAATATTGTGCATAGACTCGGGGGAGTCTGCAGTAACCCTTTGGTATTATTGTCAAAGGGGGAGAAGATTTACAGGAAAATTGCACATGTGTTGCCAACAATTCCAAAGGGGGAGATTGTTGAGCAAAGTGCAGCAAATAGTATTGTCATTGTTGTCAACACAGTCAGACAGATTTATTGATGCAATGGACAAGAGTTTATTGAACAGCAAGGTGCAGCCAAAGTACAATGGATAGGAGTTCGGTGTTGAGCAAGGTGTTGCGGGAGGATTGTCATTGTTGTCAATACGGTCGGTTAGATCTAATGATGCAATGGACGGGCGGTTTAGAAGTCACTCGGATGCGAGAGGATAAAGTTCAGAAGTTAGTCGGATCATGAGTCCTTAAATGATAGATGCACGAAACAGAAAACATAATTCGGAATGAGAAGAAGAAGTCTTCGGAACACGAGATGTCAAGAAGCGAAAAGGTTTTTTGTGAAAACCAAGGCGGTCGAGAATAAAAAGTTTTATTTAAAACCATGGATAACAGATTTGAAATGGGTTTTTCTTAAAACCCAAGTTGGCTCTTCGTTTCGTTGAAAAAGATGCCCCGGTGATGAAGATATTTAATTTTAAATATTTAGTTTAAATTTTATTTTATTTAAAATTTAAATTAAAATATTAAATTAAATTAAAAGGGCCGACATGTTACTATTTCGCGACAATAAGCTACGGGAAAGTGACGAAGGTGGAAGAAGTGTTTGAGGCCGACAAAGTTAAATGCAGGCCGACGGATTTTAGGGTTTGGCGGTGACAAATTCTAGGGTTTCTCAACCGAGCGTTCTTTTAGGGTTTGTTCCTAAAACTTCTTCTATAAAAGCAAGGGTACTTCGAGTTTGAAAAGTGGGGTGTAAAGATAAAGTGCGAATGCGAGCATAGTGTTTGTGAAAGTGAAGTTCGTGTTGAGCGAGAGAGCGAGAATGTGAAACGACACGAGTGTGCGAAGCGTGTGCACGAGAAAGCGAGTGTGCGAGAGAAGCGCGAAGGGCAAAGTTGATTGCAAAGTACGTCTGTAGCAGTGCGACAAGCTGTGTGAAGTGATTGTGCAAGAGAGAGCAGAGTGCACGAGAGATTGCAAAGGTGATGTAGACCGGTTAGAGTCTTGCAATAACAAAGGTATATGTCAAACATTTTTTTATTCAATATTGAAGTCCAGTTGGTGCTTTGGCAAATTAAGGGGTTGGTGCCTCTTTCCGGTTGGTCTTTGGTAAACAATTTGTCCGGTTGGTCTTGGCAAATTAAGGGGTTGGTGCCTCTTTCCGGTAGGTCTTTGGTAAAATAGGAGTTGGTGCTCCATCATTGGTGTTGAGCGTAAAGTTAAGGGGTTGGTGCTCCTTCCGGGTTGGTCTTGGTAAAGGATTATGTAAAGTTGTAGCTTTGCATTGGCTGGATTTGGATGGTAGTCCAAGCGGTCTTTTTGAGGAGTAGCCACATTGGTGAACCTCGTTAAAATGTTGTGTTATGTGTGATGCTTTCTTGATGCATTTAGTATCTCTTTTATCTGCTTTAAACTGCTGCTGGTTTTATAATCTAATTGTTTTAGAAGTTTTTAAAGAACACACTGATTCACCCGCCCTCTCAGTGTCATTGTGATTACAACACCTGTAATCCAAATTTTGTGGACCTACGAGATTTTTCTTGATCAAGGAGATGACCGTAAAATTGATAACTTCAAAAACATCTCTAGAACCTTGAATTCTATGTCTGGTCTACCTCAATTTTTGTGCCTTACAAGTTCACTAAGAAATTCTAGAGGAATTATTGCCTCGGGAAGCGTCAAAGGTAGGCTGCAATAGGAGGGGGTCCTATATCAAAAATTGTATCCCGTTGAGCCTATTTGCAAAACTTTGTCTCGTAAAACATGCTCACAAGGACAGGTAAGTGTTGCTCTGATACCAATGTTACTTTAGAGCATAAAAAAATATTAGAAATTATTATTCATAGTGGTAGGTTTATATACAAAATAAATTAGGCTATAAATAACCTAATAGGTAATTTCCCCATGAAGGTAGCTAACTAACGCGCTTAGAAAAATAAGCGCTAACCACTAACTTAATAACGTAGTCAAAATGACTACAATGACTAACTTACTAACCAAGATAATATCTAGGTCAAAAGTAAAAAGTAATAAACTAATAGTAAAAAGTAACAAACTACTTTTTACCATGCGATAAATTAAATCTACCTAGGAGAATCTTAAAAATTACCAAATGAGGTAATAATTATAGTTATTGTAGCATAGTAACTCTAACAAAAATTTAATCAACAACTTGAATCAAGTGACTTAATGCTAAATAGAAAAAAAAAATTGATATGGGTGAATAATTTTTTTATGTTTCATATTATCTGTGATAATTAGATGGCAAATGATCATGTCTTACTCTACTACCAACTTGAATTATTACTCATGAATAGGTGAGTATATCATTAATAACTAGGTTACTATGCCCGATACATTACAGTGGATGATGAGTCAAATGGGCAGGCTTTATCCTGTTGGCTAAATGATGTGGCTTTCTTTAGTTTCCTATTGGGTATTGCAAGTTAGGCTTTATTTTTTTATTTAAGTTATGAATGTTCATCAAGCATCATCTTCTGAGTAGTGCCTGTATATATCATGTATATTATAGATTCATTTCAAACTAGGTTTGCAATTGCTATAACCATTTATACACTAATTTAAGTAGTCGTGGATCAAAATTATGCATCTGATAACTAAAAATTAAATTTGATTCTTTAATTTATTTGTTATAGATATGTATATATACCATCCCCCGGTTGTCCTTCCTCTTTCCCATAGTAAGGGCTAAACCCCAACCATCTTGGAAATGTGTAATTGCCATACCATGCTGCCCCATCCTGGAAACTCCATGGAGCATAGAACTATTTTGTGTAGTTGTTGTACTGTGTTCTTTGATTAGCATAATATGTTGTTTTCATTTTTGCCTTTTTGGTTTTTGATTGCATTCATGGACTACCATAAACATAGTTTCCTATATTTTTTCCATTCCTATATTATTCTTATTTATGTTTGTTTCATTTTCTTTTGTGTTCACGCACAACCTGTAAAAGTACTTCAACTAGTTTCTATAATGCATATGCAGTCATCCTATGCCTATATAGTCCATGTTGGGGACTGAAGGCTAGTCCATGTAGCATGAGGGAAGCTAGAGCTCCTGCTTTGTGTATGTCAAGAGTATCCTGTTTGACAAATGACTTGTGAGATAGTGTTGCAGTCATATTAAAGATTTGACTTTAATTTTTAAAATGAAGCTGACAGTTCCACTTATAAATAAATATAGTATACATAACAAGAAAAACATAGGAACAACTTGACATTTGATAAATGAGTGCCAAAATGTTGCCATTTTAACACTACTAACTAGAGTTGCAAGATAGAGATTTTATGATATAAATAGAAATTTAGTGTGCCATATGACTATCTCTGTAGTGATTATACACCGATGGCAAATATAGGGAATATTGTTAATTAGAAGTGACAAAGCTATGCTTGATTGATATCTAAATGTGCAACCAGTGAATAATCACTACAAAGCAGTGTCTTATGTTGCTTGTAGCTTAGTCTACCTTGTGGGCCTAAAACAAAATCTTTAAGACCCCGCATTCCAACCTGAAAACTAGAAAAATAACACCTCCCTATAACTTTAATTGAGTTATATATATATATATATATAGATAAAGTAATAATAAATAGACCCTAAGAGGGAAGTTTTAAACTTCCCTCATAGGCGGTTTTCAATGCTATTTTAAATCATCCTCATAGTGATAAACTAAGGTGGTTTTTGAGGCGGTTTTTAACCGTTGTTGTATGACAAACTTTTTACAACGCTCTCATAGATGGTGGTTGAATAACTGCCCTTAAAGGTCTTCAAGGATGGTTAAAAATTACCCTTAAAGACCTATTTTGGTGTAGTGTTTGGCTGGAAAGCTTTACTAGAGGTGGATCTCCCAACCAACTTCTTTATTCAACAAATTTTTAACTAGTAAATATTTGGGATAGGTGAACCCAATGAGATGAGTTGTTTCCCTTTGGATGGTAATGGGTCCCTAGTGTGGCAGGCTCTAAAGCTAGGATATCAAGTACTGAAATATGGGTTATTTTGGAAAGTAGGGAGACAGGATAAGGCACAATTTTGGACAGATTCATGGAATCAACATCGAACTATCATTATTGAATTCCTAAAATTATAACTAGTAAAAACAACCATGAAAAGCAAGGGTTGGATCAAGATTGAAAAGTATTTCAACACCAGTTAGTTGGATGATTATATGGTTAAGCATCTTAAGAAGTTTGACGAGTGGCTAATTCCAATCCCTTTGGAATTGACATGTGTCATGACTAAAATCTTGGCAGAAAGATTTCTCACAGGTAAGGATCAGGTGGAAGAATTAGCTTAGGGCTATGGGAGCCTTGGAGTATACACGATAAAGGATGGATATGAAAATATCCTTTCAAAACCTCCTCATGCATATCAGGTTGAGGATTGGAGAAAAATTTTGCAGTCCTAGGGTTGGTCAAAAGTAAACTTCTTTGCTTGGCAATTTATGCACAATAGAATTCTTACTTTTGATAATCTGAGGTATAGGGAAATAGTTTATCAATCCTAGTGTTTCTTATGCTAAAAAAATAAGGAAACATCTGAACACCTAATGTTTGAGTGCCCATTCATGTTCCAGATCTAGGAGAGATGATTTTTAACTTATAAAATCTAAGTCAATGGTGATTTGAACTGGATTAATATTCAAGAAAAATGAAAAATGGGAGCTCTTTGTATTGGGTGGAAGCTTGGTTTAAAATTTATTTTGTGGTAAATGTGGTTGGAGAGAAATGCCAAATTTTTTAGAGAAATATTTTCATCTTTGGATGGTGTCTAGCGGGTCGTTTGGAGCAAAGTCACAAATTGTGGCAGTGTATGCTAAAGAAAAAACTTAGGTTGATATAGGGATATTGAAGAAGGATGTTGAAGTGCAAGAGGGGTAGGACAAAGCTAATCACCCTTGGAAAGATGGATTAAAATTAATACTGATGGAGCTACAAAAGGTAATCTGGGTAGAGATGAAATTGGAGTGATTTATAAGAATCATATTGGAATAGTGCTCTATTAGGAATTGTAGAGCCTGGTCAAGGTCACAAAAATGTAGCAAAAGCCTTAGGTATAAAATCAACTTCTTTCTGGAAAGTAAGACGAGGTTAGAAGAGGGTAATCATAGAATCAAATTCTCAAATCTTTGTAGAATCTTTGGATTACATGAGAAAATTTGCGTTGGAGACATGTAGGGTTGAGGATTCTTATCACCAAAATTAAGTTGGTGTGGAGGAAATTGGATGATGTGATCCTAATTTATGTGGGTAAAGCTCTAAATATAGTGGCAGACTTCTTAGCTAAGACATGTAGTGAGGAGGTAGGGGTTCAATGGCACAAAGGTATGGCTATTGAGGAGGAAGAAATTAAACAGGTTAGTGAGAAAATCTAGCATTTGGCTAATTTGGACAACCATTGCAGATATATGGTTTAGGAGATTTGACTCCAATGCAAATTTGCTTTTAGTGTTGTAACCAAAAGTGGTTAGTTCTTAGGATCTTGGGCTTTAGAGTTATGAAAGTTTGTTGGAAAGTTAAAAGTAAGAATCAAGTGATCTTGTTGGCTAAGGCTAAGAGGAGCCTCGCCTCAACTTATAAATAATATTCTTTTAATTCAATGTTTTTAATTCTTTTTCAAAACAAAATTCAAATATTTGTTGGACATTTTGAGTTCTAAAAGTTAAAATTGTCATTGGTGTCAATAAATGAAGTCAACATTAATATCAAGATTTTTGTCAAGGAACAAAGTTGTCAAAGTTGTTATTTGATATCCAGGAAGAAGGTCAAAGGTCAAGAGATTCAGTGCAAAGTTAAAAAGGAGATATAATATTTTTATAAATTATTTAAATTCAATGAGAATTTAAATTTTATAAATAAAATTTATTTACACCATAGAATGTAATGTGAAGGAAGAAATAATATTATAATAGTTAAAATGATAGAATATTATAATGTTTGAAATTATAATATTAAAGTGATTTTGTTAAAATCCCAAAGTAAAATATTTAATATTTTACAATACCCAAATATGGGCTTGGAGTTTAAAATATTCAAAGCACTTTATCAAGGTTCTAATCTTCGTCGACGTCTCATGGTAATGAAAGCTTCAAAGGCATCGACATTTTACAAAGCATGGAGGAATTTAATATAAATACCTATGCCAAAGGGCATTGAACCTTATCCTTGCTCGATCGATTATTTTGCATACGAATTGTTTAAAGAGAAGAGCTCGTGAAAGAGGGACTATGAATTTCGTGTTTGATTTACCAGCGAATAGAAAAAAAGTGGAAGGAGTTGAATGGTCGAAGCCCAACCAGGCAACTTGGCCTAGTTGCAAGTGGGTAGGTGGCAAAATTTTTGTTGGCAAGGGAGCCAACATTCGAAATGCGGTGGTGTGAATTGGCAAGCATGTTGGTTGAAGGCACCAAAGACGCACATTTTGCAAAGGAGCAAGAAAGTGATACATTTTGAAGCACGTGGTGCTTCCTCATATCAAACAAGCATGTATCTCATGCAGTTTTTGGAGCTACGACAAGGCGCATGTCATGGGAATTATTAAGGGTTTGAATCCCTCCGAAGGCAAGGTAAATATTTTGCATTAAATTTTTATTATTTTTCTAAGTTTGGAGGTATAAGGGTTGTTAGTGGAATTGTTTAGAAAGGGTGTTTGTTGGATAGTGGTGGTAGTTGAAAATTATCACTTGGAGTAATAAGGAAGTTTTGGTTTTAATTATTTTTTATAAAGTCTTAAATTACTATATTGGCATATTGAAGGATTAAGAATTTTGAGTGTTGTTTAATTTTAATAAGGGGTTTTTTTTTGTTAAAGAAGATTATTGTGAAGCTATTGAATATTATTTAAGTTGGAGTGATAAGGTGTAATTTTGATATAATTTTGCATTGTGTTTTGTTGAGGAAATTATTATATTCTAACCCTTATTGAGATTGACAAAGAAATAATTGTGAGTGTGGCAGATTTGTAAGATCAACTCCTTGTCAAGAAAAAAGGTATGGGCAAATTATTTCTTGGTTGAGTTGATTGATTGTCTTACTAGAAAATAAATTTTTGAGTGAAAAGGATTTGATTAGGGTTTCCTTTTCGAAAGTGTTTGAGTTAATGCTTCAAGGTTTTTTGGAATTAAGTGTTGTGATTAAAACCTTGTTTTATAAGCATTGTTGTTGAAGCCATTGGATTGTGTGAAGAACTTGAGTTAGGATTTTGAAAATAACATGAGTATCATTGTTATGTGAAATTTGTTGTTGAGCATTGTTGGAAACATTTTGAGTTGGTTGATATATGCTTGGACTAGGGTTTGTGAGAAAGGAGTGTTTCATTAAGCAATTGGTTGAGTTGAGTTGGTTGAGCCTAGTCAAGTGGTTGTATGAAGTGATTGTTCAAGTTCCATAAAAAAAACTATTCTACATTCTGATTTGAGTTGTGAAAGTGATTGAGCATTGAGTATAGAACATATTGAATCTCTAACAATTCTCTTTATGCTTCTATGAGATTGAGAAAATTCTGAAAGTGATTGTGCATTGAGTATAGAACATATTGAGTCTCTAACAATTCTCTTTATGCTTCTCTGATATTGAGAAAATTTTGAAAGTGATTGTGCATTGAGAGTAGAACATATTGAGTCTCTAACAATTCTCTTTATGCTTCTATGATATTGGACAAGTTCTATGTGTGGACTTGTTAAGCAGATTTGAGGTAAGTCTTTGAGAAGACTTGTGGACTGATTTTGTGTGAGCTTTTGTAGAAGCTTACAATACAGATTTGGTTAAGTTCTAGAGAGGACTTATTGAGTTGATTTGGACAAGTTTTGTGTGAGCTTGTTGAGCAGATTTGGACAAGTTCTGAGTAGACCTATTGAGCAGATTTGGAGAGGTTATGAGTGGACATGTTGAGCAGATTAGGGCAAGTTCTGAGTGGACCTGTTGAGTAGATTTGAGCAAGTTCTAAGTGAACTTGTTGAGCATATCTGAGCAAGTTCTGAGTGAACTTGTTGAGTAGATTTGTGCTAGATCGACTGGACTATGTTTAGTGCATATTTGAGTGGACTTATTAAGCAGATTTGTGCTAGATTGACTAGACTATGTTTAGTGCAGATTTGAGTGGACTTGTTGAGCAGATTTGTGCTAGATCGACTGGACTATGTTTAGTACAAATTTAAGAAAAAGCTTTGGAGGCGATAGAGCAAAGAGGAAAATAGTCTCTAGTAGATCAGAGTCTTCTAAGTGGGGATAAGAGTCTTCAGTGGACAGAGATCCACAAGCCAGTGCAGTGGAGGTAATAGTCTTCTAGAGGATCACCAACCAAAGTAGAGGAGGAGTTCTCCTGTGGATAGAGATCCACAAACTAGATTTAGGTGTTCAACATCTCCTTTAGACAAAGGTCTATAAACATTGTAATTGGGAAGGATTCGCAAGAGATTATTTGAGAAATATTTAGAAGAAATATTTTCTCTTTGGATGTAACTCACATTGGGTGAACCACATTAAATTGGTGTCTCTATTGTATGTGATGATTTGTGCATTGTTCTGGTTATTGCTATTGATATTGTCATTAATTATATTGATTAATACTGTTTGTGAAAGAAAAGTAAAAAGTGGCCTTATATTGTTCACCCCTCTTAGTATAAGTTTATGTTCTTCAATATTTTTATTAAAGATACTAATATATACAATTAAATAACATCATATATTTTTCTATTTCTATTTAATTATAAATAATAGTATTTTTATTAAAATTAAATTTTCAAAAACCAATTAATAAAATATTAAAATTATAATTTAAACTTATCTAAAAATAAAAACAAAATGCAAACTAAAAAATCCAAAATAAGATATATATAAACTTTTACCTCAACACTGAATAATAAAATCTCTTTAGATGTTGCTCCAGAATTGTATATGTTAGTTATGAATTGTGTTAACCAAAACAAAAAAATCACTTAATAAAAGCTTACGCCTGTTAGTTATGAATTTTGTTTATAATAAAAGCTTACACCTTTAAAATATTTATTATATATATATATATATATTTTCAATAAGTTAGTTATACAATTCGCTTCATTTTTATTATATTATTATATAAGGGTATTATAACCTCGGATGTTATTCATACACAATTTTGTAAGATTAAAACTTTAAACTCTTTCTTAAATAATTAAAAAAATTAATCAATTAAACTAATACCATTACAAATTTAAAATTATTTAATAAAAATTAAAACAAAAATTAAATACAAATCATCTTTGGAATAAGAATCTTAAATTTGGGCTCACGCCCATCATAGATTTAGAATTATGTAACAAGAATTTTAAATTGTTTTAATACTTTAAATTTTTTTTAAAACAAATGGTTTTTTAAATCAGAATCTTAAATATTTTTTAAATAAAAAATATCTTCCACAAATGATTTTTAAAATCGAAATCTTATTTTTTTTAATAAAAATTGGTCTTACACAAATGATTTTTAGAACCAAAATCTTAAATGTTTTTTTTATAGTAAAAAGTGATCTAACACTAATTATAAATTTAAAATTATTTAACAGTATTTTAAAATATTTTAAGTTCAAGAAAACATAGTCCATTTTAAAAAGTTCAATAAAACATAATCCATACTTCAATTTTCTTTTTGAAGACAAATGATCTTTAAAATCAAAATCTTAAATTTTAATATGTATTGTTTTCATAAATTTAATTCATATTACACTACTTATAAATAAAAGTTAATTATATTGATATATTATTTACTATTTTTTATTATTATATTTTTATTAATATATTTTTTATTTTTATTTATTAAAATTAATTTAAAAAACTTATAAGATCAATGTTTAAAATTGGATATCCTCATCCCAACCATAATCTTTTATAAGGGTGGGACATTCAAGGTTGACCTCTCATAAGAGCCAGACACTCAAAGTTGGGCATCCTCATCTCAACCATGACCTATCATAAAGACGAGAGTTGAACTTATCAATAGAGGCCAAACACAACCATACACACCCACACCATGGTTTGAACCTTGGACCTTCCCAATAAAAACCAAAGCTTGAACTGTTGATGCAAGTCTAGTGCATATTCCATGATTAAAATTTCTTTCCAAGTTAATACTTGTTGTCCCCCGCGACAATTAATATATCCTTTATTAATAAACTAAATACTTTTATATCAACTTTTATTTTTTTGTAAGGTAGTGTGAGACCACGCTCAAGGTTGAACATTCTCATCCCAACCATGACCTCTTGTAAGGTTGAGATATAAGCTTATCAATAGGGACTAAACACATAGCCATACACATACCACCCCCTCACATACTCATCCACGCCACGGTTTGAACTTTGGACCTCCCAGCAAAGAGCCAAAGCCTGAATCGTTGTGTTGTTCCTCGGAACTAAATTAAATGGGTAGTGTGATAAATGGGATGCATAGGGCTGAGTAGTCTCCTCCCTTTTATTCTAAATTTTTATTAATATTAAATTTATTTTAAAATTGAAAGTAGTGATCTTTAAAACTTGATATAAATAAAGCTTATAATATAGTTAAATGGATTTTTTTTGTAATTTTATAAAAGTTTGGATTTGGGAAGAAATAGGCTAGATGGATTAAAGGTTGTGTCCCTACACTATCATATTCAATGTTGGTCAATGAGCTAGTAATAAAATCATTTAAAGCCAAAAGGTCTTAGACAAGAAGATCTCCTATCATCATATATGTTCATTATTATAGAAGAGGTAGGTATTGGGAAGGAACTTGAAGAAGGTATACAAAGATGAAAAAATAAGCAAACTTAAGGCTAGTAATAATATCAATTGCAACACCCATCAATAGTTTGTAGATGATACAACCTTTTGTGTAAGGATAAGGAAAAACGAGGCCAAATATTTGAATAACTTATTAAAGGACTATGAATAATGATTAAAGTTTTTTTATATTATTATAGGTAATATTTGGTGTGTTTTATAATATTAATGTGTTTTGATATAAACTATTTACCACAATTCTTGTGGTTACACTTATGCTTCATGAAGTAAACTAGCAATATAGTCATATTATGAAGTTTTGGAAATATTACTCTACTAATATGCAGTACATAGACAGTAGAGCTACTTCAAGAAAATGTCAAGAAGAAGGATGTTAAACTTTGGAATATTTGTATTTACAAAGAAAATTGAAAATCATTTAGAAAAAGAACATAGATAATTTATTTAAATTTTTTTATAAAAAATATTTACATATCTAATTATAAAAACTCAATTGAGATAAGAATTGAATCTCTTTGTAAACTCTCAAGTTTTAAAGGGAAAAAAATGTGATTTATGAAAGATAGAGTGCTCAAGTACAACCTCTTTTTCTCAAGAAAAATAATTATTTTAAAATTAAACCGTTTCAAATTCAAGCATAAACCTTATGATAACATATAAACCTGCTCTTCTATTGACCAAATGAATGAATGGATGCTTTTCTTAGATAAGTTATTATTGTATCTTTGTAAAGGATACCATAGTGATAAGTTCTTGAATTAAATTCAAACCCCGATAGAGGGATGAGACCCTTCATTATAACTCACACTTTACCTTAACTTTTAGTTCTTACTCAAGGCAACACTCACGAGACCTAGATTCAAACCACGCGTACTTAAAAAGGGATAGAGGATAGGTCAATTGGTGACAAGAACAGATCTCGTTGACTTCATCTTATCCAACGGATCAAGGTTTATAATACCTACTTCCTCTATTCGGTGTGCTGTCCATATCAAGCAAAAAGTGTTAAGTTGTTTCCATATCTCACCCCTCTTTAATGTTAATATTTACTTCTTAGTGGCATAATATGTTTAAACCTCCTCTTATTTAAATGAATTGATGTATCCGCGGTTGACCAAGTGAATTGATGGATCCTTCTCCCAAGAGGTTGTGCCCCATGTGTCACCTTATGTTTACTTATTTTTATGACTACCACTGCTGTGTTTCCCACTTAGGTTGTGTTCCATATGTTTCCTATAATTTGTTTTTACTGGTGTGAGGATGAGAGGAAGATGGGAGGAAGCACCGTTGTGCCTCATAGATGAGAACATGTACTCCAAAGAATCTAGCATATCCTTCGTGGTAAGTAGAATAATCAACACTGTTACTGCCCTTTTCGTGGTAAGCAGAATAATCAACAGTCCACAAGTAACAGTACCCATAACACTTATAAAAAGCACTTGGCAGGAAGGTAATACAGGGTAAAGGAAAAACAAAAAGTGAGTCGGTTCTAGAGCAACATGGCTGGTTTCCACATGTGTCACCTTGAGAGCTGGGTCCCACATCCAAAAACTGGTGTGTTTGGTCCTGCAAAGGACCATAGCTGGACAGGTGGTGGGGGCCATCACCATTCTGATGAAAAAACAAAAAGTGAGTCAGTTCTAGAGCAACATGGCTGGTTCAGGTCCCTGTAAGATGTTTAGAAGCAACCCTACAACTGATCCCTGAAAGCTTTTGCATATCTGTAACTATTATATGGTCAATCCTTTAGTCTCTTGAGCCCCTAGGTATACCAGCATGGGGAATTAGAGTTGTATTGAAAATGATGTTAGTCAAACTGGTACATGCGAGTGTCTATGCTACTTTACATTAAGACTATATTTTTTATTATGTTATTGGTGTATAGATATTATATCAAAATTATATTATTATAATATTTTAAATTAAATTATTTAAAGTTATATGTATGTTTTTGTTATAAGATTTGAATTTGAATTTTTATATTTTTGTTTTTTTATGTTTTAAACCCAAATATTGTAATTAATAACATGTATTAAAACAAAAAAAATTGTTTGAATGTTGAATTAAATAATATATTTTTAAGTCTTTTGATCAAACTTAATTTTATAGGTGATATATATATATATTTTTTTTCATACTTAAAAAAAACCCAAAACTTGTCTGATCTGCTCCTACTTTTTATTTTTTGGGATTGTATGATGAGAAATCATTAAAAAAGTTTACCTTGATGCTGAGAAATAACAATAATAATAAAAAAAATACGATATAAAAAATCAACCCAAATGCAAAACAAAAGAACAGATTCAAACTACAAACAAAACGGATCCACAAAAAGACCATACAAATTCCAATAGTAATGTCGTGGTACCAAGTAACCAACCTATAGTCCAACTGGAATGAAGCAAATACGAATAAAAGGATAAGGATGTCATAATCCTATGGTTTATAGTGAGTCTTTTTATGACAATGTTAGAAGCTTAAGCAATTTATAATATTTTTGGTAATTTATTAAGCTTTGGTTATTTTTAGTGTTATCATTTTTTTTTTGTCTATAACTCCTTTGTGTTTTGTTTTTTCTGTTTTCGTTTGTGGTGTATTTGATTCATTTTGTTGTTTCTGTTTTGGATTTGTTTTGTTATGTTGTTTTTGGGGTTTTTTGTTTTTGTTGTATTTGTTTTTCTTGTTTTTGTTTGTGGTGTATTTGATTCATTTTGATGTTTTTGTTTTGGATTTGTTTTGTTATGTTGTTTTGGGGTTTTTTCTATGTGGTTTGTGTTTTGTGGTTTTTTGGTTTGTGGTGTATTTGTTTCTTTTTGTTGTTTTTGTTATGGTAGTGTTTAGTTATGTTGTGTTTGTTTTTTTTCTGTGTGTTTCTTGTTTTGGTGTTTTTTATTTTCGTCGTTTTTTAAATTGTGTTTATTCTATGTCGTTCGTGGTTTTTTTTATTATTATTTGTGCGTGTGTTTGATTGTGTTTTTTTTTGTTGACACATTCAAAGAGTGTGTTTTATTTGTTTTAGTTTTTTGTGTGTTTGTGTATTATTGGTTTATGTTGTTTCAACTCCTTGCGTGGACGGTTTTTGATGGAAGAGATATCCTTGACTCCTTAAATCTTACCTAAAAGTGGCATCCCTTCTAAAATGTTTTTTACAAACAAAAAAAAAAAGCTTAAATATTTCAAATATATACATTAACTTACACCGCCAAAACATAAACCATTCATTATAATACATCTATTACCGAGAAAAAGTATTCAAAAAATTAGTAAAGACGCATATAAAAATTGGTTCAACATAAAAATTATAATAAAACATTAAAAATAATCCCTGTGAGTGTGGTTTACCTACAAGGACGCTACTTGCATTATAGTGATGTGACCTAGGTTCAATCCCATGGTGGATGTGTATAAGAAATATTACTTAAAAAAACATTAAAAATAGATTAATATATCTTGAATATATTTTTGCTTGTATTTATTGAATATATTTTTTAAACATGGTGGTATTAGCATTATAGTGATGTGACCTAGGTTCAATCCCATGGTGGATGTGTATAAGAAATATTACTTAAAAAACATTAAAAATAGATTAATATATCTTGAATATATTTTTGCTTGTATTTGTATAATATATTTTTTAAACATGGTAGAATACCATGTTAGAATACCACTACTACGATGATGTAACATGCATAAAAATTATAATAAAACATTAAAAATAGATTAATATATCTTGAATACTCTTTTGCTTTTATTTATTGAATATATATATATATAGTTTTTTAATATGATAGAATACCACCATGTTAGAATATCATGTGGTGATGATGATGTAATACAGATAGATCTGTTTCAATCCATATAACCCATTAAGAAAATAATAATATTTTTTAAATTACTTAATGATGAGTAATATTCAATTTTTATTGAAGATGATTTATACATGAAAATAAAAATTGTATATAAACATGGTAGAATACCACCATGTTAGAATACCACTACTTGGCAATGATGTAACATACATAAAAATTATAATAAAACATTAAAAATAAATTAATATATTTTGAATATTCTTTTGCTTTATTATTGAATATATATTTTTTTAATATGGTAGAATACCACCATGTTAGAATATCGCTAAGTGGTGATGATGTAATACACATAGATCCACTTCAATCCATAACTCATTAAAAACATAATAATAGTTTTTTAATTTACTAAATGATGAGTAACATTCAATTTTTATTCAAGATGATCTATACATGAAAATAATAATTGTATATAAAAGACCCATATAATAATAAATGATCTATAAATGATCTATGTTACTTTATTGGTGCTTTTAGCGTAAAGGGTTTAAAATGATTGTGGCAAGACTCATATAGGGCAGACTGCGTGGCGGCTTCCAAAGTGAATTGCGCGAAGATTTGTGTAGTGGCTTCTAGGGTGAACTGCGCAGAATATTGTAATGATCATTAAAACCAAACAACTTGCTCGGGATCGTAGTGGCTACCAATTCCACCATGTAAATTCACAAATAAATAAATAAATAATCTAAAAATTTATATTAATTTTGTTTGTTTAATATATTATATAAATATTTACATTATATCACAATCATTTAATAATATTAATTTTAAACCATATTTTTTAAATTAAAAAATATGTATTTTTACACCTCTAATACGAAATTATGTCTTTCCATCCAAGAAGATAAAGCACCAAGAGGTCATGGGACCAATTTTACAAATGTTACAACACATAGCACATAGTTGTGACATAGCATATTAAAAGTTTCATTCGTCTTGAGAAAGAAAGAAAAAAGAAATTCTATAACAAACATGACACGCTAGGTGAAGAGATGGCTAAATGTGTTTGAAGTCACTGCGTTTGTTTTTTAACATATAGAGTGGTTACATCTACATTATTTTGTTAAATGTGTAGGGTTTAAAATGTAGGGGCTTTTTTTAATAAATTTATACCAATTTATTATGGTCGTGTTGGAGCATACTACTACCTTTATAAACAAGCATATTTTAAAGTTTAAATATTTGACCAAACAAACAATTACCAATCTAATAACCTTTAAAAATAAATAAAATAATATAATGAAAAGCTTTTGTAGTATAAAATTTGTTGGTACCACCTCGTTTTATGTACAAGGAAATGCAATCTTATTTTATGCATAAGGAAATGCAATCTTACTTTATGCATAAGGAAATGTTTGCCTTACAAGTTAGAAAATGAAATTCCATAGAAATAAAATTAATAGTATTTTTTTGTGTTTTTAATCATATTTTTATTAGAATTGACTTTGTCTAAAACATAATTGATGGGCACTTTGGATGGATGGATGGCGAGCGAACATCCGTGTTTTGATTTTGTGGCGGGTGGGAAGTAGAGAGGCGGGAGTAAGATCTTGAGAAGTGACTCGTGAATGCGTGATAATTCCAACGGTCACCTGACGGGGAGCGAAACAACAAGTAAAACCTCTGCAAGCACGACAGAGGACGGGAATGGAGATCACAGGGGAAAAGACCCATCGAATAAAACTAAAGCAGACGGGAATGGAGATCACAGGGGAAAAGACCCATCGAATAAAACTAAAGCGGATGACAAGAGGACCAGCCATGCCTCTTTCGCTGAAGCACTGCAAGGGAAACCTAAACCCTCACCTGTGGCATCAAACACCTTCATAACCTAGGGTTGCGACGTCTTTTGTCTAGAGCAAGTTATGGAGGAGTATGCTACCCTCGATTCATTTTCCCTGGTAGGGAAATTTGTTGGAGGAAGACCTGATATGGATTCACTCCGACGTTGGGCGACGATCAAGTGGAAAATTAGCGGGTGCTTGGAACTGCTAGCAATGTCCAGAGGGTTCTTCATGATTTACCTCAATACACAGGAAGACGTAGATCATATTTTATCAGGGGACCCATGGTTCTTAGGAAGAAGAAGTCTCTTCCTCTGCAAGTGGGGAGCAGAATTTGACCCAAAATCACAGAGCATAAACTATGCTCCCATTTGGGTCTGAATCCCAAATTTACCCTCACATTTCTTTCATGAAGATACACTCCAAGGGTAGCCCGAGCATTCGGGGAACTAGTTACCATTGATCCAGCAACTTGTGACCGAACTCGTCTGATGCAAGTTTGCATATGCGTCAATGTCAACCCGGAAACTCAACTCCCAGACCATGTTAACCTAATTTATGGATCTTACCATCAGAGCCAGCTACTAGAGTACAAAAATAAACCTACATTCTGCTCTGAATGTCAATTATAGGGGCATATTTCATCTCAGTGCCCAAATTACAAAAGCGTGCAGATTGATTCCCAGACTTCAGCTCGCCCAGTACATGGAGAAAAAAAAATATGAAACCCAGAACGAGACAGAGCCAGAACCACAAGGGCAAGAAATAGACCCTACCTTCTCCAGGCGATGATATGCATAAGGTAAGTAGTTTGCTCACAATCTCTAACAAGTTCAATTTACTCAGCAATTCTATTCTTAATGCCAAAATATATGATGAGGAGCTCCCCTATGAGGAAATCCTTGTCCCAAATCCAATAAATCAACCCTACCCCAAGGCTAACCTCCCCCAAAAAACCCTCTTCCACATCCTCCCTCATGCCCTTCTTCCCCACCCAACACTGGTCTCAAATCCCAAAGCTCTCACCCAAACCCCCACAGTCTCCCAAACCCTCACCAAAATTTTCCCCACCCAATGGGTTTGGGTCGCCCCTCTCCTCATCTAAATCCCTTGATGTCGATGCTAACAGTGAGGATTCCTCCCAAGAATCCCCAAAACCATGGAGTCCAAAAAAACTTGGAGTTTCAAAAAATCCCAAATTGATGCGGGAGGTGACAGGAAAAAGGGTAGGCCCTCGGGCGTTGACTTGAGAAATAGAGACACAGCTGAAGATATAGCCAATGACACCCAAAGAACCCTATTCCAGGAATTAGGGATGGCCAACAGGGAAGAAACTAAGAGATCCAAACCCCCCGCGCAACAAGGCAAAGGGGGCAGAAAACCCTCCAAAAGTTCCAAATGAAAGTCCTCTCTTGGAATGCGAGAGGGCTAAATGGGAGGTGGGCTCTTTCCTCTTCAGTGCCATTAGTGAAATTCAGGAGATCCTTGCTATGCTCAAGGTCCTCCTCGCCCCTGATCAGAAAGATGTTGCTAAGGAGGAAGGTTAGGCAGAATCCTAGCAGAAGTGGGAAGGTGATAGCAGGCAGTTGGACTGCCTTTGTTTGTAATGGCTTCAATTTGGTTCTATTTTTGTTGTTTTTGTTTATGGTTTGTCTAGTCTGTAGGGTGATGGGCTCCCAGACTGTAATTTTCAGAATATGTCAATTGTGTACTATTGGCACTGACTATGCCCAATGTAACAGGGACGGGACCCTTCAACCCGAATAGTCAATAATTTTTTTTTACCTACCAAAAAAAATACTTTTATTAGAATTAATAATTATATTCAATAAAAACAACAAAAAAAATTTCTAATCATATTTTAAATATATATTAATTCTTTTTGTTTAATTTAAATTTTTTATTATGGTTTCTTTGAAAATGTTGAAGTCTTTGAAAATGTATATGGTTTCTTTGAAAATGTTTATGGTTCCTTTAAAAAATAAAAGGGTTGGAAAGAGTTTAGTTCAATAAACATGCAGTGTAAAGGAGAAAAATAATAAAAATATGAATTATTAGATAAATAATATAATAGGAAAGTATTATAAAATTTTTAGTTATTATTAGATAAATAATATAATAGAAAAGTATTATAAAAAATTTGGTATAAATATGTAAACATTTAATTTTGTACTTTTTAATTTATTATATCTTTTATTTATATTTATGATATTTAATGTATAAAAAAGAATGTCTTTTATAAATATTTATAAATTTGTAAATAAACATTTTTATTGACGAAGATAAATATTCTTATAGTAATTGAGACCTAAATCTTTGTTCAATAAGATCTGTTTGGAGCACTTGAAATCCACAGGCGACACAGTAGGTCATTAGGCACTTTGGTTCCACATTTCAAACCTAGAGCCTCCTAGTAACAATGGGTAGCAAGCTATCAAGTAGTCATTATATGCTAACGTGTGTCACCTTCTCAGACCCGCAAGGAAGCTATTCATTGTTGACATGGCATTTTTCATTTAAACTATCAATTATATATTTAATTCTTTGGATTACGCATGGACATGCTCCCGACCATGCACATCCCTGATAATTACTCACTAGCTGAATGCATTAATCACTTAGTCATCCAACCAAACCACAACTTGCATCCCCATTTGCTAATTGGACTTATTAGTGCCTATATGGTGTAATTTCCCTAACTGTCCATGCAAGCCTTGCCAAGATAGCTACCTTGAGCACAATCCTATTCATTGCCTATGGAAACTACATCAAATCTCTAATCCTTTATACTTTCCACCCTTGTAGAAGGTATAATATAAAGAAGACAAGATGCATGCAACAAAGTGCTACCAAAATTTGTATAGAATGAATTCACACAATAAAAGAAACTCTGATGAAAACTCTAAATGAAGAACTATAACATTGCTTTGATAATGTCTTGTTGGATTCCCCATCCAGTTTTGGTATTCTTACCATTCGTATAGCACACTATTGTCTAGTCCCTAGCACTCTTGCATACGATATGCTCCTAACTTTGTGTCTAATAGCTTCAGTCCAAGTCCTAAGCCCAACTTAGATTTATGTTCGTCCACACTACTACCAATATCCATCTTCCTTTTGTCTTTCAACACATGGCATGTTAACCACTTGACACCCTCAAGGTCTTTATATGTTTCTTTCTAGCCATTAAGAGAGATGACTAGATGCACTAATCACATTGCTCATGATTCGCTCTCCATTTTGCAAGCCAAATCTACTGCCACATTGCCTAGAATTTTTATGTGCCCAACTCAATAATTTTATATTTTCATGTTTATTGTAGTATTTTCAATTATCTTCAACATTCATTGAGATTTATCTCTTTATGTTAGCAGGAGCTTTATTATCTCAACAAAGGAAGTTCAACGCATTTCCTAGGACTAGACATGCCCTCTTATATTGCTCTTATTCTCTTCATATTTCCATTTTGAAGGGATTCACAAACTCATCAACAATATGCAAGAGCCTTCATAGTACATATTGATAGACCCCACAATACCCCCACCTCAGGGCAAAGATCTAGGTGTCTTCTCTCCTTTCAACTTGTGCTCTCGTATCGACAATTTGATGACTTACTACGTTATCATCGATTTAAATTATGTTTTTATGCTCTACCATTTCTTGTCAAAAAGGAGATACTTGCATTCATTAGTCATCATATCTTTTTTTGTTATTAGCTCTAGTTTTGTATATACATTTATTTTCTCACTAATCTATCCAATATAAGATAGTGGTGTACCATCCTAAAAATCATGCACCTAAGCTATTGCATCATTATACCAAATATTAAAACAATAAAGCATGTATAACAATGAATTAGCAAGAATGTGAAGGTTTCTTTTATTAAATCATTGTAAATCTCAGTTATAAGTAGGTATTTCTTAGGGATACTAAAATCTTGATACAATTAATACAAATTTGAAGCCCCTAAATGGGGATGGTGCAATCTGTAGGCTTTTAGAGTAGACACGAATTGCTTAAGGCTTATGGATGCTTTCTTCTCACTTTCTTGGAGGAATTTGCTGCAAAAATTGTCTTGAAGATGTTAAAAACTTGTGATCTATGTTCAAGAAACAACATAGCACTATTAGAAGCATATACGACCTCTTATGATGAGGCTTTTGTTGAAGATTTTCAAATATGACAAATATGAAAAAAAATCATAAAGACTTATAAAGATAATCATCAAATATCTAAATTGTGATATATAATGCTAGGAAAACAATATATCTAGCTAATATGATGCATAATTTACAATTAAAACAAGAAATAGATCTAATCTAGGAAGATAAGTGCAAATTAGCAAATATGATGAAATAAGAGCAAAGCTACCTCTAATTTCTAAAATTAACCATACATATGCATAAATGAAAGTTAATCTAAGTCATATTTAACTAATTGCATACATGAAATGGATATCCTATAGCTAAAACGAAGGTAAATGAGTGTCAAACCCTAGTCATGGATTTTAAACACAACTAGCTCTGTTAGTCGCGATTGATAGCTACGACTGAAGGGAAAGTCCTCTTTCTCTTGTAACCAGGGCTTGAAACTGCTAATTCTTTTGAGGAATTAATGATCAAAGATTGCCTCGTCATTCTAGAACATATTGACGATGAAGTCCACTCAAATTTGCAATGGAAGTGGTTCAATTCGTAAAGTGTACTCCTCAAGCTCTTAGGATCTTCATTGCTTCAAAAACAATCATGATTATCCAAATGGATAGTATGTAGAAACTCCTCAAGTCTTGCAAGTGGCTCTCCAATTCGATAGAGCTTTGCTGCATTCAATTGAAAACTCTTCTCTTCTCTCTCTCCAATTTGGAGGGGGGTCTTATAGCAATCTCAATTTCTCATTCTAGCTTACTTGGGAAGCCAAGATCAAGAACTGGGTGGTTGATTGGAGTAGTTGGAAGGAAGAATCCAAAAGCTTCCTCGCTTGAAACCATTCAAAATCCATTGTCATGGTCATTGTAACTGATTTAGGCTTGGCTTGGGAGCCCGTGATAGTTGCAGAGCTAGCCACGGCTCTTAAGTGTAGGTAGAATCTTATCCGCGGTTGAGACCTTAGCTATGGCTAAGGCTGGGTAGGCCAAAGTTGCCTAAATTGAGTGGTTAGAACCACTACTTTGCATTGGAAAGGTCTAAGATCATTCATATGGTCTACAAGGATGCCCACATGAGTAGTCTCCTAAACATGACGTATTTTAGGTGTCTACAAATGCCCCTTTTGGGATGCGTTGTGAGAACACAATGCTGAGAAGAAATAGTCTGTCTAAAACCATGTTGTAGGTTGAATGATGATCATTGATCTGATCAATATTAGATGCCTAGTCCTGCAAAAGGATGCACATCCTAAAATTATTGCTTCCAATGGGGTGGAAGGCTTAATTTTTCAAAGCTTTCACATGTCCATGGCAATCAGGTAGCTAGTGCTATGCTTGTTTCGATAGGTGGAGAGCTTCAAACTTAACTATCATATTTTCTTTTTGCCCCAACAAAGAGTAAGCTTATAATAGTTATTGGCAATGATTCGTAAGACGAACACAATTTACATGATCGAGTGATATTTTGTTGAATTTGATTATGATTATTGATATTATGACTACCTCCTCAAGCGATGAGTCGATGAGGGAAGGATAATTAATAAAGCAATGAGTCGCTTGACCAAGATGAATAATTTGGACGATTTAAGACTTTTGCATTTTTTTATATGGCAAGGCCTACTTCAGTCATGATTTCAACCACTAATAGTAATTGTGCATCTCTATCTCATGGAGAAGTCCGACCATCATGGCCTTCTTAGAGAATCAAGATGATAGCAATTTCCATTAGACTTGTGTTGAATCACTATTTATCGATGATTTGCTAAAAATTTCATAGAAGAAACGAAATGATTGCCTCGTTCCTATGGGGCAGTCTAGCCACCTTGGCCTTCTTCAGGATTGTAGTGAAGTCATTTCAAGTCAACGATGACTAATTTACCCCAAATGGCCTTATGGTGATTTCCTCATCTTTACAGATTGTATGGAGCGCAAGTCGCTGCAAACGCCAAGTATGTAGAATAAATGACTGAATACGAGGCACATTTAAATTTTTATTTATGCAATCTTTTTGCTATTTATTAAAATTTTTGAGGTTTTGAAAGTTTTGAGAATTTTGGACCGGTAGATATGCTTAATTTTCCATTTTGAAACTCCTTATGGTGAGAAAATATGTGCATTTATGACTTGAATGAAATGACCAAAGGGTTTGGATTCTTTGGAGATTTTTGGGATTGACCAAAGAAAATTAGGCATCTTTGGGGCTTGTGGGGATCGATACTGATAATGCCCCAGTTGATGCTTGCAAATGTTTTTGTTTTAATTTTATTTTTATGAGATACACATGGATGCAATGTTGATATGCTTTGATTATTGTTATATGATGTGATATTTTTATAGCATGCACTAGCTAAATATTTTATGTATGCATAGATACTATGATGTAGATGTGTAGATGGACTACCTATGATGTGTTCATATATGGATGTAATGATTTGTTTTAAATGCATGTTTTAGATTTTATTTAATTGTATACATCTAATTTATGATATGATGAATACAATGTATGTAATGCATTATTTACATGATGATGATCTAATGTAAATGAACCTGTATGCTTTAATCACTTTAAAATATAAGAAATGAATGCAACAAGAGTTTAACAATCTAATGGAGGACACCACAAAATGTGTAAAAATCATGAATAAAAATGTTAAATCTTATCATAAGATTTAGTCATTTTAACATCCATATGTGATATGATGAGTTTGAAATATATGTAATGATTTTTGAGATGAGATGATTTGTTGCTAATAGGGAATTTTTGAGGTTTTCTATGAGACTCAAACACCCTAGTTGACTAATCAAAAGTTGTATAATGACTATACTAAACTCCTAAAAGACCAATTTTTTGTTATGACAACCAGGATATTCATTATCCCTGTGTGTGCAAATGAATTTATTAGATGAGACATAATACTACCTCATTGCCAGATAGGATTTATTAAACCCATTGTTGTAATGAGGATCACCAAATGTTTATCATGATCCTAAGTTTGGATGTAGTTAAACTAGACCACTAGGTAATACAGGCCACCTAAAGCTAGCTCATTTGTAAATTGCTTAGAACTACCCCAATGCCAAGCGGGATTCATTCATCCCATTGTTGTATTGGGGATCACTCTATGATTTCAAGTAGTGACCACTCCATGGATTCAAGCTCTTCACCCCCTTATTTTATTTTGATTTATTGGGATACTTGCTCATGCTTAGTTATGAAAATCACTGTTTATTTTGTATTTTTATTTTTGTTTTGTTTTGAGTAAGGGATTTAATTTGATTTTAGGATTTTTCTCGTTTTGTAAGCAAGGGATTTCTTGGGTAGGGGGGAACTTTTACTTTTGCCAATTATCAATCACTCTAGACCATGCACATCATAAAATTTGCAAGTAAAACCTTTTGCTTAAGGTGACTAAGACCAGTTTGTAGTGTTTTTCTTTCCTTGTCCTAATTAGGATTTTTAATGTGTTTATTAGTGATGGGATTTTGACATATGCTAGGTGCTATCAAAACTAGACTTCATATTCAAAAGCAAAGTAGGATTTCTAAAGAATCTAAGAATATCACTAGGTATGGCTGAATGACCGAAAAACCCTAGTATATTTCTTATAGCAACAGGAAGGGGTTGTGTTGAAAAACACAATTACTCACAAGGGTGATGGATGAATGATGATGCATAGATGCATGATTTAAATACAAACATGGTGTCGTTTATAAGATTGCAAACACAACCTATCCTAATGCAAGTGCTATGGATAGAAATGTCTAAATGTAATGCATTTAAATGAATGCAATTACCAAATGAAAATGTGTAATGCAAATGCAATTGTTTTTGAAGTTTTGATTTTTTGTAATGTTTTTGAATTTTATTGTTTTTTATTTTTATGGATTTTAATGTTTTCCATGTTTTTTTTTTTAATTTCGATTATTTTGAATGTTTTTGAATTTTATTTTTAATTTATATGTGGAAAACCTTAAGATGAAGGATATTAAGAGGTTCAGGATATTCAACACCTTCAAGCGATGTTAGGCGATACGTTTAGGTCCTATCTTCTCTAAGATGATATATGGACCTAACCAGTTGGCTACAAATTTATCTTGTAAGTGTGACAACAGGTTTGAGTTCTATTTTTTTTCTTTTAGTATAAGATCCCAAATTTAAATTATCTTAGATGGACTTTATTGTTATAAGCTCATTTTAGGCATTCTTGATAAACTCGAAGATGCTCAAGGGCATTCACATGACATTCATCAAACAACATCAGTTTATCGAGGTGAGCTTGTCGTGCAATGTCATCATTGGTGAACTCTTTTAATGTGACATGTAGGGTTGGTATTTCCAACTCCAAGGGCATAATGGCCTCGGCACCATATACTAGAGAAAACAAGGTTGCCCCAATGGGCATTCGTATACTAGTCCTATAAGCCCATAATGCAAGGGATAGCTGGATGTGCCAATATTTATGTTTTTCTTGAATAGTATTTTTCAAGATAGCTACCACAATATTATTTGAAGCTTTAGCTTACGCGTTTGTTTGCGGATAGTATGGAATCACAAAATTGTGATGTATATTGTACTTGGATGTCAAAGCCCTTACAATTTTATTTTTTAATGATATTCCATCATCCGATATGATCTTGGATGGTATCCCAAAATGACTTATAATATTATGGAGTATGAACTCCACAATACGTGCTCCTATTATTGTTGTTAAAAGGATTGCTTCCACCCATTATTTAAAGTACTTAGTAGCCGTTATAATGAATGTATGTCAACCCGATGATGGGGGAGAGATCTTGCCAATTAGATCTAAACCCCACTGAGCAAATGGCCAAGCCACTTGAATGGGTCATAAGGCCTGCGATGGTAAGTGCATAAGATTAGCATGAAGCTAACATTTAACGTATTTATTGACATACGCGGTGCAATCCTTCACCATTTTGGGCCAATAATAACCCATTCGAAGGATGTGCTTGATGATGGCCATGCTACTGAAATAACCATCACACGTACCATCATGAGCTTGTGAGATTTCCCAAGTTGATTCTTGGGGCTCAAGACAATGAACGAGAACTCCATCATAGCTTCGATGGTACAAGATGTCTCTTAACAAGACATACATTGTCACTTTCTATTTGAATGTGTGTTTCACAACACGTGATAATCCTTGAAGGATTAAACTAAGTTTAAGGAAGTCGTGCAATTGTGACATCTAATCCTGATAAGCTACAACCTCAACTGATAAGATGAATTGTTCCCTTTGTGATTTTATATGCATGAATGCAAACTATGACACAATCTTATGGTGAATGATGGTGCCATTCTCCATAAGATCTTGCGAGATCAAAGACCCCTAGGATGCCTTATTAATAAATTCTCTGGATTTATAGAACCACTCATGATTTTTTTCTATATGAATCATGTTGATTGATTCATTGTTATAAAAAGCCTCACACTGCATCGTAGATTGTGAAAGATTCTTCGCATGAATGGTAGTGAAATCGGTAGACGAATTCTGAGGAATCAAGGATCCCAAGGATGTCATTGTGTCTACAATTTTTTTTTATGTACGAGGGATTGCCTCGATGTCATACCACTCTAGTTGGGCTAGATAAGTGTCATCAAGATCCTTATAAGCTTTCAGGATAGGACACTTGCATTGAAAAAGTCCCTTAACTTGGTTGACAATGAGAAGGGAGTCATCAAAGATGTTTAATATTTTGATCTTCATGGTGATTGCTATTTGGAGATCCAATATTAGGGCCTTGTATTCAGATTTATTATTGGTACAAAGAAATTCTAGTTTAAATGAAAAGGGTATTTAAGCACCTTGTGGCATGAAAAAGATATTTCCTGCACCACCCCATTTCTCACACTTCAAACCATCGAAGAACAAAGTCATATCAGATTTGTTATTTGGTTCTTCAGGTTTGGGTGACTCTGATAACACAAAGATTGCATCATTAGTAAGCTCTATTATGAGATGTCTACTATCCTCGAGAGGTGCCTCTTCCAACTGATAAGCTATGACCTATCGCTTGATGGAATTTTAGCTGATGAATTACAAGTCGAATTCTATCAATAGCATGATCCACTTTGCAGTACGTGTATTATGATATATCTTGCTCATATGGACATGCTACAAGACCATATGGAAGATCTTGGATAGACTCCAAGATAGAGCAGTGGTTCTAACCACTCAATTTGGGCTCCTTGGCCTAATCAGTCTGAACCATAGCCCAGACCTATGGTTTACAGCTGAACCACGGCTGAGACCTATGGTTTGCAGTCTAGACCATAGTTGTGACCTGCGGTCTTAACTAAAGTTTAGTTGGCCTTCAATCCGAGCCAAATCGGTTGAAACGACCATTGGATCTAGAAGAAGGTGGTTAGAGGGTGGAAGCTTCCATTCCAACTGTCCTAACCACCCCTTCTTGATCTTGGCTTCTCCAGGAAGCCACCCCTAGCCCTTGGGTAGTCCTATAAGTACCCCTCAAAATTAGGGCAAACTATCAGAGAGAGCATTGGATATTTGAGCAACGGAGCCCTATCGAATTGTACACTCAATCGAGTATACTAAGAGAGAGCTATTGCACTTATCCCCTACCTACTTGCCAAGATTCATGATGAATTGCATTATGGATGCCCTAGGAGTCTAGGAGAGCCAAGAAATGCAAATCCGGGCAAACGAAGGCCCATCACAGTGATTTGACCACCAAACCTATCAGAAGGACATCGAAGGCGACCCTTGAACATCAATTGGACAAGGAGGTTAAGCCCACTACCCTTGGAATTGAGGGCAAGCCTATCAGAGTGCTAACCATGGTTGTCAGCCATGGTTTATAGTGCAGACCATGCATCGAGCTGCGGTTTGCAGCATAGGTATAACCGCCTTCCTATTTCCATTTTTGTCCAGCTAATTAGGTTAGATTAGTTGTTTTCATGGTTTAATAGCATTTTAGAAGACTTTTGACCGTAGAACTAGGTTAGATTTACATTTTATGCTTATGCTTTAATTAGGACTAAAATGCTTTCTTTATGCATGTTTATGCTTCACTTTTCATATCTGATCCATGCATAGTGTAGCTGCTATTTTCCTTTATGTTATTACATGAATCTTGATTCACTTTGCATAGCTTAGAAGCCTTCTTTATGTTTTCTTGATTATGCATGTTAATGGTGTCATTATGCAATTTACCTAAAAGGGCCTCATCATGAGAGGTTGCCTATATTTTTGACATTCTTGTTGTTTCTTGACCGTAGGGAATAGTTTCAAAGGAGAGCAAACCATCAAGTTCCTTCCCCATTGCGAAGAAGAGGGCACCTCCACCCTAGAGCAGTTCATGCCATTCGAGAGGCATTTGGAAATCACACCTACCCTTAAGAGGGAAAACAATTGTGCACTCCTATTGTAATATTGTATCAAAATGAATATCCCTAAGAGGGACGTACTTGTAATTGGGTTTTGACTTCAAATATAATGGAATAAAGTATTTCTTTCTTGTTTCATTTGTTGTCAATTTTGTTTACTTGTATGCATGTTATATCTTTACCATTTATCGCAATAGGAGCCGCTATCGGGTGTGACCCTTTCTGGTGGTTATAGAGGTGATCATGGTGGCACCCCATATTTTTAGGATCTGACTATGTTTTGTTGGCTTTTGTATTTGTAGGTATAGACCGTAGCTATCAGCTACGGCCCAACAACTGAACCATAGGTACAAGGCACGGTTCATAGTCAGAACCGTAGGTCAGACCTACGGTTTCCTACTGACAACACAGACAGACAATTCTAGAATTCTAGATAGTGCAGGACATGAGGTAGGTCCTTTTTCCAGCCCTCTATCACTTTTCTATTCTCTGTGTTTTTACAGTAGGTCAATTTCGAATGCAAATTAGGAAAGGAACTAAAAAAAATGGTAAATCAATTGTCCTAGTTTGCTTTTCGTACTTTGCTTTCACTAGAAAGGCATTGCTGGGAACAACGGACCTCTGATTGCAGTCCACCCTAGGCTACAATGTGCTTGATAGATATGTGTTGATGGTTTGCATGTGTGAGGCCCGATTAGTGGCCATTTAGCATCGTAATGTGCATAGTCCTAAAGAGCATCTAGAGTAGCTTGCATTTTTTGAATCTAAAACGTCTTTCATTTGCATAGCATTTAGAAAATGAGCATGTGTGCTATATGATGCATTTATTTTATGTACATTAAAAAGAACCACACACACCATGAAACACTTAAATGCTAGTGAGTTGGGCTTGACATCCAACCACTAGTAGGGTTCAATGACGGTGGGCGTAACTTCCATCCGTTGGCCCAAATCCTATGAACCCTTGATATATAGACCAATACCAGATCCAAGAACCATCCGTAGCCTAGAAAATTTGCATGTACTCCTCTTCGGAGGGTATAACATTGATTGGGTGAGATTGGGTGAGGATCTGGCAGGACTTGTGCTCCTTGTCCGGGTGTGGGCTTCATTACCACACACGGGGGATTTACGTGACTTGGAGTTCATAGCCAAGTTGTCGAGCTACGAGCGTACAAGTGAAATCCATTAAACCAAGAATAAAATCCAACAAGTTTTACAAAAACATGATAAGAGTTTCTACAATTGATACAACACATATTGAAAACACATCAAATAGTTTAGGACTCACTTTTAAAACTTAAAATGAGATAATCATTGTTGTATACCTTGTTTGCTTAATAATAATACATTTAGACTCTAGGTACACAATGGTGGACACATGGGGTGGTCGGCAAAGGTCCAAAGCCAATGTCGATGACCAACCCCTAACTAGTTCACAACAATACGTGTCGAATCCTCAACCACATGAGCGAACCAAATGTCGTTCGACTAGCATTCGAGGAGACAACTCGACACGGGGGGAGCCAACAGAGCAAACCCCAAATAGAGGAGCTTCAGTACACTCCTCTAGGCATAGAGTAGAATAGGAAACCTTCCAGCATGAGGGTGTTCCACTTGAGAGCCATTATCGAGACCATAATGCATGCACATCCACGGGGTCGACTGAAGAGTTTATTATGCAGGGGACCAGATTGGTGCCCCTACATACTAAGTCTACTGGAGGATCTATGGCTCCACCTTCTGAGTATAGAAGGACTAGAGACCCACCCATTCAGGGGTAGGTAGATAGGCTCACTATCGAGCATAGAACTAACCATACTCCCATGCGTGGTCCAACATGCAAAATCACCATTGACATATCAAAGGTGGGAGATAATGGTACACCACCAAATGAGCGATGGTGGTCTAGGTAGTTAGAAGGTCTAGGTAGTGTTCTAGAGTAGCTAGGCTACAAGCCTTCTGCTCCACCCACTCGAGCCCCGAGTGAGCATAGTGGGAGTGTCATCCACACTACTAGAGAACATGGGGAGGCTTCTAAGCACCCTCATGTCACACACCCACTATCTGTGCATGGTGGGTCACAATATAGGACATAGTAGGAGGCCAATGCCATCTTCATAGATAGAGGCAAAGGCACAACACATCATTCTGATGGGTACAAAACCCACAAAGTCGCTCGTACAGAGCAGGGGTATCAAAGGCCTCCCATGATCGACCAGATCGATAGATCACATCGACTGGCATCAGAGCAAAAATGCCAACTCCTCCAAGACCAATTGGAGGATGCTCACCTAGAGAGGCAGCGTATCGAAGATGAAAATATTCAAGCACAAAGGCTCATAAGATAGAGGTTATATGAGCAGCGCATGCATGAGGAGCGTATCCTTGCTCAAAAGGAATGCATAGAATAGGAGGATCGGCTAGCTAGGGCTGGCCTATATCCTCAAGATGAGCATCAAGAGCACACGCATAGGAAGGCTTTCTCACAAGCCGAGATGCATCAAGAGCATAGAGATGCTCGTACTCATGTTACTACCGAACAAAGGGAGCGGCTACCACCACTCAATAATCAAAGGTAGAGACAACATGAAGCAACAATGGGAGATGGATACGAGTAGGAATATCCTAAAAGCTCCCGAGCTGAAGAGGAGGAAGAGCAAAGACCTCCATATCACACAAGGAAGATAGTACCTCCTAAGCCACCTACACATCAACTTAGGGAGGAGGACTTTCTGTCTTCAGAGGCCTATAAGGCCTTGGTCAAGAAAATTAAAGCCATTGAGAGACAAGGTGCGACTATTCAAAAGTCGACTCTAAGGAAAATCCATAATGAGCCTTTGGATCCTTTAGTGCCTACTCTGGCCTACCCTGAGCATTTTGACATGCCCAGGTTAGATAAGTTCAAGGGTGATGAAGATGCACAAGAACATGTAACGAGCTTTTTGGATGCTTGCTTTCAGATAGCAAGCAACGATGCCTTATTGTTGTGCACGTTCATCATGACACTTTTAGGGCCTACTCGAGAGTGGTTTAATCAGCTAAAGAAGCATAGTATAACAAGCTTCGAGCAATTAGTTGATGCCTTTCTTGAATGCTATTCCTTTGGCATCAAGAAATAGGCTAATATTTTTGATCTGGCTGTGCTAGCTCAGCGCGACGATGAGCCGATAGAACAATATGAAAAGAGGTGGAGAAGATTAATGGTGAAGTTGCCATTCCCCATTCCTACCATGGAATTAACTCAGATGTTCATGAAGAGTTGTGCCAAGCACATCTCGTTACTGCTGTAGCTACAATAATATGCTACATTCGAAGAGGCTTTGGTGCAAGCCAAGGTGATTGAGGACATCAAGTTGTAAGAAGGCAACTTGAAGCTCAAAAATAGGAGAGAGGGATAGAAGAAGAGTACCACAAAGCATCAGGGCAAGTAGGCCCATGTAAATCAAGTGGTATTAAATCTCCAATGGGAGGACAAGGGGCAGTAGAAGCAGAACTATCAGGCCCAACCTCCACCTGCATAGTATGATAAGCGCAATAACTATAAGGGCAAAAATAAAGAGCAACGCCCACCTCGCTAGTTCACACCATTGATGGAATCATTGATGGTGATTTTCCATCAGTTATGCGAGGCCAAGGCAATCAGATTACCCGAAGTCAAGATGATAGACCCCAATCAACCCAAACCAAAGGGGTTTCAAGATGATCTATTTTGCATCTTTCATAGAATGAAAGGTCATGACATCGAGGTGTGTTGGTCTTTCAAACACCTAGTGCAAAATATGATCGACAAGGGTGAGCTTGTAGTGCCTCACAACCCATAAGTGCTCAAAAATAAAAATATAAGGATTTACAAGAACCCCTTATCGAATCATGAGGCACCTCGAAACAACGTTGGTCAAGTTAACTAGGTACGAGTCGAACCACCTACCCAGGGGTTCGTAGGCATGGTCAATGTTGTTACTAGGCATGGGAGATATGAACAACAAAATCAACCTCATGCTCCTATCCAGATACAAGCCATACCGAATCAATGGCCGACACAGAATATTCCAGGCCCACCAACAAGACCGGTGGTGACCCTAAGGAGCAGGTTGGTCCAAAACCTGTAGACAACTCCTGCGAAGTTGTCAATATATGAATTAATTCAGTAGTCCCCAAGGCATAAGGAGACTCTTATGGACATTTTAAGGTCCATTGAAGTACAGGCCTAGGATGCATAGACATTCACAAATTTTGTGGGACATGTACAACAGTGTTAGGAACCGATGATCCAATTTTATGATCATGAGATAAGGATGGTTTCTACAACTACGGCTGACCCACCATTGCATATAATTGCATGTGTGAATCACATGCCATTTAAAAGGGTCTTGATTGATACTAGCTCATCGATCAACATAATAATGACCAAGGCACTGAGTCATTTGAAGCTACCTAAATCACATATTGTGCCAACTACATTTACATTGAGAGCATTTAACGATGCACTATGTTCGACTGTCGGCACAATTATCCTACCCATACAGGTAGGTCTGAAGACCATTTTAGTAATGTGTCACATGATAGAAGGGGCCATGCAGTACAACATTTTACTCGGTAGGCCTTGGATTCATGAAATGCATTGTGTCCCCTCGATACTACATCAATGCATGAAATATATTCATGAGGGACTGGTTCACGTGGTGGCATCGGATGAGGAGCCATTTAAGTTTGTGAATCTAGCAGATTTGCCTGGGGGTTTCATACTCCCATCAATGCACCTGGATGTTCGACCATCATCGCCAATAAGGAAACCAGGAGGTAAACCAATGGTGCATGTTCAACCAATGCCATCTATGTCACACAGATCGGAGCATACCACTACCACTTCCTTGAAACCATCGACATCAGTCATGCATCGGGATGATAGGAAATTAAAGGTGAATATGGGAAAGAAAGAGAAAGAGCTTGAGCCCAAGCCAATCATCGAGGATGTTCCCATTCCCATGGAAGTTGAGGAACCCCAAGACAAAGTCGAGGAGGCACCTCAACCTGCTTCACCTGCATCTTCAGTAGGGTCATCCACACCGTGGGTGATGGTACATCTCGCTAATACCGGATTAGGTGAGTACCTTGTGCAAAATGTGACCTTCAAACCAATTCTGAAGATTATGCAAGATATGGGCAGACCTTCCACTCATCGTTATCCAGTTGGATCGGTGGTTCCACTAGGAGAACCGCCTAACCAGACTAACTTCATCTATGCGAGGCTAGATCAGCTTCCAATGTGAGAGCCCATGGATGAAGATGACGAGGAACCTTTTGTGGTAAACGTTCATTATTTGTCTAATCTGGAGTATGCCATGCATATTTTTGAGCTATATCATTGGCATGGATATGACCTTGGTCTCTTTGAACAAGGATGGAGGACTCCATTGGAACCTCATTATCAGTTAGTCATTGATAGATTCGGTTTAGGGTTATAGATACATGGGTAGGATGATTTGCTCATAGCATCCCTAGATCATCTGTACCTCAGCATGGTGGATGATATGGATTTTAATCCATATCATCCGGATCCTTCCAAATTCTAGAGGAATCACCCTATGATATCTGCCATCACCATTGAGCCACTCGAAGATCATCGTGAAGGGCTCCTTGAGCATATTGAGGTAGAGATGAACCCTAGAGATCAACTGGGACACCAAACCCATGAGGTAGTCGATGACATAGACATGCAGGGGTGCAACCCCATTACTACAAGTGATCTCGAGTTAGGAGATCTTTGTAATGAAGATGGAGCAGAGTCCACCTCCGATATGAGTGGACCAGGCTATGATGTAGATGAGGATTCCTCAAATGATGATGGATCTAAGGATGAAGTCGAAGGTACTTATGTAAGGCCTTTGTATGTACATCATTTATTGCCTATGGAATCGGTATAGGATATTGAAGAGATCCTTCCCAATGTTGATCATCTAAGGGAAGAGATTGAGCTAGTTTTCTCGGTAGCATCGTACATGAGGTATAATTATCCAATTTTTTTGGATAGCGATGATAGTATGCAAGAAGTGAGATTTATGGGGCCTCACTTAGAGGAGCGCCCTCCAGGAGTGGGGGTGAATGAAGGATTCTATTATGATAGTGATGAAGAAGATGAGCTAGAGAGGGCCTACCTTGGTCCTCCTTATTTGCATCATTACCATCAACCCATCGACATCGATGAGGTCTATAGGCAGCTACATGTTGGTCCGCGTCTGAGAGCAAGACGGTTAAACCTGGATCAAATCCATCGGTTGGTTAATCCCCTTCCACCGACCTACATGCAGCTCCATGAGCCGAATGATCCTATTTTGCATTCAGTGCATAGGGAGGATCCAGTTATTCGTAGTCCTCATAGGGAAGACCCTTTTGTGCCTATGCCATTAGAGCCAGATCGTGGGTATGAGGACTATGTAAATTTTGTAGAGGTCAGTCCATGTGGTCCTAGAGATCAATTCCATTCCATAAACATGGTCTCCATTGATTTGACCACTCCACTCTACAATCCAATAGATCCATCTAAACCATTGTATCTTAACAAAGATGCTATCGACTGGGATCACGTTGATTCACCCATTGAGCCTGAGGATTTCTTCCCCAATGAAGAAATGTTGCAACCTTTCCATTTTGCACCAGGCTATGCATATGATGTTTATCATGCCAAAAATACTTCCAACATGGAACCACTCAACCCGACTGATGACATTCATCTGATTCCTACGCCTCACCAGCTTGAGGAGGGATCACATATGTCGATAGAGGAAACCTTTGAGGTGGATATCAGTGATGATCCCACCAGTGCAAAGAAGGTTAAATTTGGAGAGAGTCTCACTCCAGATGAGTGGGCCACCCTCATCCCTCTCTTGAAAGAGAGACCAAATTTGTTTGCTTGGTCGTATAAGGATATGCTAGGTCTAGACCCAAAATTGGTTACTCATAACCTTTCGCTAGACTTGATGAAGAAGTCGATCAAGCAAAAGCTTAGGAAAATGCACCCAATAGTAGCCTTAATGGTGAAAGATGAGTTGTAGAAGTTGTTGGATGTGGAATTTGTGATTTCCATCGATTATCTAGAATGGGTGTCCAATATGGTACCCATGGGAAAACTCGATGGAAGAATCCGTATTTGCATGGATTTTAGAGACCTAAATAAGGCAACACCCAAAGATTCATTTTCGTTGCCCAATATTGATGCTCTCGTAGATGCAACTGCAGGTCATGAAATGCTCTCCTTAATGGATGATTTTTTTGGTTACAATCAAATTTGGATTAAACCCGAAGACCAACACAAAACCATATTTATAATGCCATGGGGAAAATTTTGCTATAAAGTTATGCCATTCGGCCTCAAAAATGTTGGTGCCACATACCAGTGGGCCATGACATACATTTTTCATGACTATATGCACAAAATTCTTGAAGATTATATCGATGATTTGTTAGCCAAGTCATTGCTACGAGAAGAGCATGCAGAGGTCTTAAGGAAAGTCTTCGATCGCTTGATAGAGCACAACGTCAGGCTGAATCCTAAGAAGTGCGTATTTGGCGTAACTTCTAGAAAATTACTAGGGTTCATCATCTCCAAGAGAGGCATCGAAGTAGACCCAATGAAGGTCAAGGCCATTTTGGAAATGCGTCCTCCCACCAATATTAAGGAATTAAGGAGCCTTCAGGGCAAGGTAGCCTCGATAAAGTGATTTATCACCCAACTATCAGATAAATGTCGACCCATGAATCGACTACTACATAAGGGTGTCCCATTCAACTGGGATGAGGACTGCAAGGTAGCCTTCATTGAGATAAAGCAATACCTGGTGACGCCGCCAGTGCTAGCTCCACCAAGGCTAGAGGTGCCTTTTCTACTATATATATCAGCAATTGACTTTGCACTGGGAACCATGTTGGCCCAAAAGAATGTGCAAGGCAAAGAACATGCCATATATTACATTAGTCAAACTTTGGTGAGCTATGAGCTCGGGTATGTATACGTGGAAAAGTTGTGTTTAGCAGTAGTGTTCACTACAAAGAAATTGTGACACTATATGTTAAGTCATACGACGTATGTTATATCCAAACAAAATCCTTTGTAGTACATGATGAGTAAGACTTATCACAATACATGTACTATGAAGTGGATCATGCTTTTGATAGAATTTGATCTAGAATTCATAAGCTATAAGTCCATTAAGGGATAGGTCATAGCAGATCAATTAGCTGAGGTACCACTATCAAATAGTAGGCCTCTAACAATTGAGCTTTCGGATGATGCAGTCTTCATCGTATCTGAAGCTCCCAAACTCGAAGAACTAGAGAACAATGTTGATATGACTCTGTTCTTCGATGGTTCGAAGTGCGAACAAGGGGGTGGTGCTGAAATAGTGTTCTTCACGCCGTAAGGAGCTCCAATGCCCTTGTCATTCAAGTTGGATTTTTCATGCACCAACAACAATGCTGAGTATGAAGCCCTACTACTGGGCCTCCACACAGTTGTCACCATGAATATTAAGAGATTGAACATCTTTGGTGATTCCTTGCTCATAGTAAATCAAGTCAAGGGGCTTTTTTAGTGTCGGTGTCCCGTACTGAAAGCCTATAAAGATCTAGTTGACACATATTTGGCCAAACTGGAATGGTATGACATTGAGGCAATCCCTCGATCATCAAATAGGTTTGTAGATACCATGGCTTCTTTGGGATCCTTAATCCCTCAGAATCCATCTACTGATTTCACTACCATCCATGTCAAGATGCTCTCTCATCCAACAGTAGAGCGTGCAACCTATGATAACAGAGAATCAGTCAACATGATCAGTGTAGAACCACAAGCTGAATGGTTCTGTAGAGCTGAAGACTTTCTTAAGAAGGCACCCTGGGGGTCATTAACCTCTCAGAGTCCCATGGGGAGTGGTACTACCATTCACCATAGGGTTGTTTTTGAGTCTGCATTTGCAAAAGTAAATATGCAGGGGGAGCAAGTCGTCTTGGCAGTCGAAGCTGAGATTTATCAAAATTGGATGTCACAAATTAAAGACTTCCTAAAGCTTAGTATAATCCTAGAGGGATTACCACGTGCCATGAAGCACACATTTAAATAGAAAGTGGCCAAATATGTCTTAATAGGAGACATCTTGTACCGAAGAAGTTATGATGGAGTTCTCCTTCATTGCTTAGAGCCCCAAGAGGCATCATGGGCAATTTTGCAAGCCCATGATGGTACGTGCGATGGCCATTTCAGCGGCATGGCCATCATCAAGCGCATCCTTCGAATGGGTTACTATTGGCCCACTATGGAGAAGGAGTGCAATGCGTATGTCAAGAAATGCATTAAATGCCAACATCATACTAATCTTACGCACTTGCCATCATAGGCCTTACAACCCATTCAAGCGGCTTGGCCATTTGCTCAGTGGGGATTGGATCTTATAGGCAAGATCTCTCCTCCATCATCGGGTTGACATACATTCATAATCATGGCTACTGAGTATTTTACAAAGTGGGTGGAAGCAATACCCTTAACAATGACAACCGAAGCTCGTATAGTAGAGTTTATATTGGAGCATATCATAAGTCATTTTGGGATTCCATCCAAAATAATATCGGATAATGGAACGTCTTTCAAGAACAAAACTATGAGAGCTTTGACATCTAAATATAGAATCAAACACAGTTTTGTGACTCCATACTATCCACAAGCAAATGGGTAGGTTGAAGCTTCAAATAAGATAGTGGTAGCCATCTTGAAAAATATGGTACAAGAAAACCACAAATATTGGCACATCCAGCTGCCCCTTGCACTTTGGGCTTATAGGACTAGTATTCGGATGCCCACTAGGGCAACACCGTTCTCACTAGTATATGGCACTGAGGCCATTATGCCCTTGGAATTAGAAATTCCAATGTTGCGCATCGCATTGAAAGAGTTCATCGATGATGACACTACATGACAAGCTCGATTGGATCAACTGATGCTACTTGATGAACATCACGTGAATGCCTTGGAGCATCTTCATGTTTATCAAGAGTGACTAAAATGAGCTTACAATGTCAAAGTCCACTAGAGAGACTTTGAAGTTGGGGATCTTGTCTTGAAAGAAAACCAATAGAACTCTAATTTATCGCCAGATATGCGAGACAAATTCATGGCTAATTGGCTAGGACCCTACATCATATCTAAAAATATTGGTCTAGGTACCTATCGCCTAACATCGCTAGGGGTGTTTTGAAGAGCCTGAACCTCTCAACATCATCCATATTAAGGTGTTTTATGCTTGAAGAGCATAGTAAAAGGCTCCGAGAGTTGCTTGTAACTGCTCGATCATCCTAAAAAGCTCCAAACACTTTCATTAGTGGTTTGGTCAAGTAAAAATCTCCAAAGGCATCTGTAAGCCCTTTTGGTCAACCTCAAAAGCTTTAAGGGTTTGGTCAAAACCGCTCGGTCATCCCAAAAAGGCTCCAAGGGTCCCTGAAATCGCTTGGTCGTGTCAGTTAAAAGCCTCGAGGATTTTCTTATAATATATTGGTCATCCTAAAAAGCTCCAAAGGCATCTGTAAGCCCTTTGGTCAAACTCAAAAGGCACCAAGAGTTTCTAAAAAATTGCTTGGTCAACCCAAAAGCTCCAAAGGCATCTGTAAGCCCTTTGGTCAAATGCAAAAGGCACCAAGAGTTTTTGAAAAACTGCTTGGTCAACCCCAAAGGCTCCAAGGATTCTCAAAATCGCTTGGTCATCCCAAAATGCCCCAAAGGTACCCATAATCCCTTTGGTCAATCCCAAAATCTCCAAGGATTCCTAAAAATCGCTTGGTCAATCTAAAGGCTCCAGAGGCATGTACTCACCGTTTGGTCAATTATGAGGCTCAAAACCCATAAAAATTATAAAATCAATAAAATCCAAAAAAATTGGTAAAGCATAAAATCCAAAAATATTTGCATTTGCATTTGAATTTTGCTTTTATTTTGCATTTACACATGCATTCACCGCATTATTGCATTGCATATAGGCATTCATCATCCGTTGCATTCCGTAATAGAAGGCATTTGTGTTTGTCAGTCTTACAAATGATGCCACGTTTGTGTTTAAATCATGCATCTCTGCATTTATCATGATCCATCATTCATGTGAGTAATTATGTTTTTCAACACAACCTATAATGTTGCTATGGAGATATACTATGGTTTTTCGGTCACTCAGCCATACCTAGTAGTCTTATCAAGAGTTGGTAGAAAGCTCGCTTTGCTTTTGTAGCTAAGGTTCAGTTAGTATAGCCCTTAGCATATCAGAAGCCTATCACTAATCAATAAATTTAAACAATCCTAACAAGGACTAGGGGAATATGAAAGCCATGAAGTAGGATCGGGTATCCTGAAGTGAAAAGAGTTATTCTTGCTTATCCCTCTGTGTGGATGGTATGGGAAATGTTGGCAGTTGGCAAAAGGATAGGTTAGTTCCCTATTTAGAATCCCTTGCTTATGATAAAATGAGCATATACCAAAGATATATCCCATATCAATCCTCATGATTGATACCCTAGATCGATATCATAGATCGACTCCCTAGAGTGATATCCCATATTGATATCATAAGATCGATATTCTCAATCGATATACTAGAAATAATTTTTCCAAGTAAATCTCCCCAAAGGAAAGTTTTTGAAGAAGATTATCAAATGTAAATGCCAAAAAGTAAATATCAAGTGAAGATCAAAAAATAGGCTTAAATCAAAGTTCAAAGTGAAGATCAAATGAAGATCATAAATCAAAAGTTTGAGTGGAGATCAAATGAAGATCCAAAATCTAGTTCGAAGAGAGATCAAATGAAGATCCAAAGACAGTTCAAAAAGAATATGGAATCGACTCCCTTGCTTCACTACATATGAGCAAGTATCCCAAAAATTGAAGGATAGAAAGGAATGAGCCTGAATCCCTGGAATTGTCAGCACTACTATACCTTACGCATGATGATATGTCTGATGCATTAGCATCTCGCTTATGAACAAGACCAATGTTTGAATGTGGAAGAGCTAGCTTCAGGTGTCCTGCATTGCCTAGTGGCTTAGTCCAACTAAAATCTAAACTTGATATTGGATAAGACATTTGTGGAACCCCTATCTTAGCAATGGGCTGAAAGAATCCCGCTTGACATCGGGGAACGCTCGTGTCTTATCTTAAAATAATCATTTGCACACATAGGGATAATGAACAGTTAGGGTCTATCCTAGCAAAAGCCTTTTATCTCAGAAGTCTAGTGTGGTTAGTATGCAACTTTTGATAAGTCTATTAGGGTGTTTGAGTCTCATGGAAAACCTCAAAAATTTCTCCCATAGCAACAAAGTGTCAAAAATTGCAACCATATAAATCATCAAATTGCAAAGTATCAAACCCATGATACATCATTATAAAAAGCACAATCAACATATAGGATAGATACCGGATGGATATTAGCAATAATATTTAGATGACCACTGACTATATCATGCACATTTTTCAAATTTGCAAAAGAAAATCGAATGACACATTATATCATTCGCATCATAAAACATTGCATACCATTGCATTTCATATATGGGTGATTAATTGATTAAATTCTTATCTTAAGGATTTTCAATTACATTCATGATTTTTATACATTCTATGGCATCATCCATTAGATTGATAAACATAATTGCATTCATTCCTTATGTTTTAAGTGATTAAAGCATACATGTTCATTTACATTAGATTAGCATCATGTAAATAAAGCATTACATACATTAATGCATGAAAAGAAAGCAATATCAAATATGCGTTAAGAGAAAAACATCGCATCCATATGCATCCATCAAAAAGCACATCTAAGCATCTAAGATCACTGCATATCATCATCATAAATCAAATAGCTATCTAGTGCATGTCATCCATACATCACATCATATAGCATCAACATAACATAAGCATTGCATCCATGTGCATCACATAAACATAAAAATTAAAAATAAATGAGTACACAATAAATGAGCCATAATAATGATCATATCATATATAATAATGTGTGTCTCAGAGTACATCGGGAGTACAAAAATGCCCGTAGGCTACAAATGTGTAGGTCCTCGACCTTACACCAAAAATGAGATATATCAAAAATGTGTCCTATAATAGTAGAGCTCTAGCTCTGATCTGCTCCCCCTGTACTAGAGCTCTCACCTCCTCCCTCAGTGCTATGCTCAGGAGACTGCTCTACCTGCTACCCTGCTAACTGTTGTGGATCCTACTATGAGCCTTGAGTACCACCTAGCCCGAAGAGGCCTAGCACTCATCCAACTACCCCTTGTGCTATGGGCACCTCTATCCACTAGGACCTATGATTGGATGTTATAGTAGACTACCCTACCTCCCTGGTCTTGGTATGACTACTATCACCATGCGTACTGGAGGACCTATGTGTCCTCTCACTCTGATGGGTGCGATGGCTCGAGCTAGTAGTGGACTATCCTATAGTCCGAGATCTAGTCTATTAGGACTCTATAACATATGGATCCTCAGGAACCTCTACGCCCAACATCTGAATGTATCCAACCAACTGGTCTACCCGAGAAACCCTGGATGCGTGCCTCTCATTGGCACTCATAAGTAAACCTTGTAGGCATTATACCTCTACCATAGGATCTCGACCACCTAGTAGTACTACTTTTGGTGCCATTGGAGGCCCCATAATCATTTGAGAGGATGGAGGACCCCCCTCTGTACCCTGAGTAGATCTCGCTCTACTATGGTCGCATCCCTCTATGCCTCTGCCAAGTCATGAGCATGGGTGAGCTCGCCAACCTGGGTCTCTACTGTAGTAGCCCATGTGGTCAAGCTAGCAATCTATTGGTCTACCTATGTCAGTCGGTGATCTCTCTCTATCAGTTACACCTGTAGAGTAGCGATAGTAGTGTCACGCTCCCTCTACTACATCTGGAATCGATTGAGCTGACTCTACAAGTCAGCCACCTATGCTAAGAGTAGCCCCTCTACACTATCAGGAGGGACCTCACCCTCCTCTGGAGCCTCCTCATTAGGATCAATCTTGGGAGCCTCCTCAGTGGTAGCCTCTATGCCCCAATCACCCTCTATCCGTTGGTGCACCCTATGCCCATCAGGATCCACCTCTGCTCTGACCTGATCTTCCATTTGGCCTAGAGGCCCTATCCCATACCAGTAGAATATAGACCACCATCCATCATACTCTAGAGTGGTCATCGCTATGTCAACCCTAGTCTCCTAGAAGTCATCTAGAGCATCACCTAGAGCTAGAGGCTGGATCCATGATAGATCCCTCTCCAAAGCTAGGTGCTTGTAAGTGAATGGGATCTCCGGGATGTCCTGCACCATGCCAAACTACCGTAGGACATGAGAGAAAAATTGAAACTCTCTGATCTCGACCTTCTATCCGAGTAGCCATCTATCTCGATGAGCCCATCGAAGCCTCTCATCGGCCTCAGGCTAGTCAGGACAATCCATGTAGGGCCACCATTGGATATCATCCGGCCCAAGTGCTACAAATCGGGTAATGTAATGTTGGGTCTCACCAGCATGAGTCCTGCTATGGAAACCCTCCTCCTCTCGAGGCTAGTAGGTAGCATAGCACTGATGCTCATCATCAATGTCTATAATGTGTAGGGGTAGCTCCCTAGGATGCTCTACTCTGATATGTTGCCAGCCCCAGATCTATAAAAGTAGACTATAGTTGATGCCCTTATGGCTATGCTCAGTAATCTGATATAGCTCTTGATAGAGCTGAGCTAATAGAGTGCTCCCCTAGGCTAGGAGTAGTGGTTGGTGGATAGAGCTCTAGACTACTCTATGTATAGTAGCTAGAAGGTTCTAGGGAATCCTCATGCTCGAGGAGTCTGGAAGCACATATTGCACCACCAGGTGCATGAAAATGACCTCGCACATGGAGAAGATATTCTTCCCCTACCAGTAGCCGATATGGACCCCTCCATGGTCGATGGCTCCCTTGAGCCTCCTCGCTTCGAGCATCGAAGATAGCATCGAATATGGACTCCTTAGCCCCAGAAGTAGAGCATACGATGGCCTCACCATCAATGGGGATCCTGAAGATCCTGTAGACGTCCTCTAGTGTAACTTTCATTTCACCTGTAGGTAGGTGAAATGTGTTGGTCCGCATATTCCAATGATGGGCCAACGTAGTCAGATAGGATTGATCTACCCTAATGGTGGGTAGATCCAGAATGTAGCTGAAGTCGATAGCTCTGAACCACTCTCGCTCACCATCAGTGAGCTCTCCATGGAGAGTCTTTAGAATGTCAGGCTCTCACGCTCTAGAGGTCAATATCTGAAATAAATAGCATAATATAAGGAAAAATCTAACTAAAACATGCAAAAATATTTAAAAATTGATCTAAAAATCATCAAAAATAGTAAAAAACTGATAAAATTGTAAAAACATGTCATCATGCAGGCCTACAAATTAAATTTGTCAATCAGATAGGTCAAAAATGCATTAAATGATATTAATTGCCTCTAAAAATTTAGAAAAATTAAAAATTTTGCATAATTTTCCTAAAGTTGGTGAACCGCGGGTCAACCCTGCGGTCCGCATGCGGTCAAAATTTGACCATTGGGATTTTGAATGCTGATCATAGTTGGTAGCTATGGTCCCCAATTGACCAATTGGGAACCATAACTAGTACCTGTGGTCTCCGATTGAAGTCCATTCGGGTGCGATACCATGACCAAAAATGCAAAAAATTAAATTAAATCTAAGCTACCCTAGCCTAAGATGAGGTTCATTACTAGTAGTTTAGTGAAATTGATTTACCGATTACTTAATTGGGTTCATTTTACTGGTAATGGATGTGAGGTCTTGGTTTTTGAGTTACCTTGCCCTCCCCTCATCCCCCATGGCTAGAAGACGCTTGCCCGTGCCCTGCCATCGTGTTGTGAGTCGGTATGCGGGTAAAGTGTGCTAGGTTGCAGGTCAGTTTAGTCAGTTGTCACTATCAGAGCTCCAGTTGCAAGTCACTATCAAGGAATAATGAGAGATATTTGAAATTTGGAATTTTTATAGACTTCTCATATTCAGTGCGGACCGTAGGCCCTAGCCGTGGTTCCCAAATTTGCAAATGGGAACCATAGACCCTAGCCATGGTTTGCAATTGGCAGATAATTTTAGAAAATCCCACCATGGGAAGGGCCAAAAATATCAATTAATGCCTCCCATTGGGTCAGAATTCAATAAAAGCAAGTTAATTTGGAAATTTGGTGATAATCAAGCACCGGGATCCAATCAAAAATTAAAAATTTGGCTGAGATTATAAAGTACAACCGAGGTCATCGCTATGATAATCCTTTCATGGAGCGACACACCTCCCAACCAAATAAATAAGCTCAATGCATAATTCAAAATATTCAAAAAAAATCAAATAATTAAAACACCAAATGCGCCTCGTATTCAGTAATTTACCCTATACACTTGGCGGTTGCAACGACTTGCGATCCATGCAATCCGACAAGATGAGTAAATTACCATAAGGACATTTGGGGCAAAAATTGTCATCGTTGATCTGATATGCTTCTCTTCAATCCCTAAGAAGGCCTACATGTGGCCAGACTGCTCCATGGGAATGAGGCGTTGCATGCCATTTCTTCTATGACCTCTTTTTCAGCAAATCATCGATAATTTGATTCAACACAAATCTGATTGGATTTGTATCAATTCGATTCTCTAAGATGGCTATTGTAGCCCGACTGCTCCATGGGATAGAAGCATGCAAATACTATTAACAGTTGGAATCAAAAGTTGAACTAGGCCTAGCCAAGGCATTAATTTGCTCAAATCTAAATTTGTTCAGATCATCCATGGTGGTCAAGCGACATCGTCACTTTATTCATTGTCATTACCCTCATCGACTCATCGCTTGAGGGGGTAGTCATAATATCAAATCATAATCAAAATCAATAGAAGATCCCAGAGATCGTAGATCCCTTGATCTTGTCAAAATTATGTTCGTCCTTGCGAATCATTGTAAACAACTATCATAAGCTTACCCCTTTGCTTGGGGAAAATAGCAAATATGATAATTTATTTGTATCTCATCTCCTTTCAGTTATATAGGCCACTCCTATTGTAGCATAAAATACTATCCAGAATGAGATGAGAAGGGCACAAGCTTTTCAAGTTTAAGCCTCCAAAGAGTTGGAAGCAATGATTCCAGGATGCATGTCCTTTTGCTGGACCTAGGGCATCTAATGTTGATCTGACTAATGATCATCATAGAACCTTCGACATCATTTTAGGAGGTCTATTTTTGCTCAGCATTGTTCGATCTCACAATGCATCTCAAAAGGGGCATCTGTAGACACCTAAAATGCATCATGTCGAGGGCGACTACTCATATGGACATGCTACAAGACCATATGGAAGATCTTGGATAGACTCCAAGATAGAGCAGTGGTTCTAACCACTCAATTTGGGCTCCTTGGCCTAATCAGTCTGAACCATAGCCTAGACCTATGGTTTATAGTTGAACCATGGTTGAGACCTATGGTTTGCAGTCTAGACCGTAGCTGTGACCTACGGTCTTAACTGAAGTTCAGTTGGCCTTCAATCCAAGCCAAATCGGTTGAAACGACCATTGGATCTAGAAGAAGGTGGTTAGAGGGTGAAAGCTTCCATTCCAACTATCCTAACCACCCCTTCTTGATCTTGGCTTCTCTAGGAAGCCACCCCTAGCCCTTGGGTAGTCCTATAAGTACCCCTCAAAATTAGGGTAAACTATCAGAGAGAGCATTGGAGATTTGAGCAGCGGAGCCCTATCAAATTGTACACTCAATCGAGTATACTAAGAGAGAGCTATTGCACTTATCCCCTACCTACTTGCCAAGATTCATGATGAATTGCATTATGGATGCCCTAGGAGTCTAGGAGAGCCAAGAAACGCAAATCCGGGCAAACGAAGGCCCATCACAGTGATTTGACCACCAAACCTATCAGAAGGACATCGAAGGCGACCCTTGAACATCAATTGGACAAGGAGGTTAAGCCCACTACCCTTGGAATTGAGGGTAAGCCTATCAGAGTGCTAACCATGGCTGTCAGCCATGGTTTACAGTGCAGACCGTGCACCAGAGCTACGGTTTGCAGTAGAGGTATAACCGCCTTCCTAATTTCTATTTTTGTCCAGCTAATTAGGTTAGATTAGTTGTTTTAATGGTTTAATAGCATTTTAGAAGACTTCTGACCGTAGAACTAGGTTAGATTTACATTTTATGCTTATGCTTCAATTAGGACTAAAATGCTTTCTTTATGCATGTTTATGCTTCACTTTTCATATCTGATCCATGCATAGTGTAGCTGCTACTTTCCTTTACGTTATTACATGAATCTTGATTCACTTTGCATAGCTTAGAAGCCTTCTTTATGTTTTCTTGATTATGCATGTTAATGGTGTCATTATGCAATTTACCTAAAAGGGCCTCATCATGAGAGGTTGCCTATATTTTTGACATTCTTGTTGTTTCTTGACCACAGGGAACAGTTTCAAAGGAGAGCAAACCATCAAGTTCCTTCCCCATTGCGAAGAAGAGGGCACCTCCACCCTAGAGCAGTTCATGCCATTCTAAGAGGCATTTGGAAATCACACCTACCCTTAAGAGGGAAAACAATTGTGCACTCCTATTGTAATATTGTATCAAAATGAATATCCCTAAGAGGGACGTACTTGTAATTGGGTTTTGACTTCAAATATAATGGAATAAAGTGTTTCTTTCTTGTTTCATTTGTTGTCAATTTCGTTTACTTGTATGCATGTTATATCTTTACCATTTATCGCAATAGGAGCCGCTATCGGGTGTGACCCTTTCTGGTGGTTACAACCATGTTTGATACCCATTCTAGATAGTCGATGGAGATAATAAAATTTACATCCAACAGTTTTTGTAACTCATTTTTAACCATTAAAGTGATGATTGGATTTATTTTCTTGAGCTTTTGCTTGACTGGATTTTTATATGGGTCTAGCAAAAAGTTATGGGTAACCACTTTCATATCTAGTCCTATCATATCCTTGTACGTCCAAGCAAAGAGATCAAGTCTCTCTTTCATTAGAGGGATGAGGTTGGCATGCTCATTAGGAGATAGGATCTCCCCAAATTTAACATTCTTAGGATTAGTGGGATCATCACTGATATCCACATCAAAGGTTTCCTCTACTGATATGTGCAATCCCTCCTCAAGTTGGTGAGGTGTATGTATCAGGTGGATGTCATCCACTGGGTTTAAATATTCCACATCAAAATTATCCTCAACATGATAAACATCATGTGTGTACTGGTGCAAAGTGAAATGGTTGTAACATTTCTTCATTGGGGAAGAAATATTTAGGCTCTAAAGGTGAATTAGTGCAATCCCAATCAAAAACATCTAAATTAAGACACAATGGTTTGAAAGGATTTGCTAGGTTATGGAGTGGAGTGGTCAGATAAATGGAGATCATGTTGATGGAATGAGTTAGATTTCCAAGACCATGTGTGTGCACCTCTACATCATTGATGTACTCCTCATACCCAATATGTGGCTTTGGGGTATGGGGATCTCAGGATCTAGTCTATGAATATATTGAAAAATAGGATCATTTGGCTCTAGAAGCTGCCTATATGTAGGAGTATTGGGGAACACCATATGATAAATCACATCGATATTGGGTGGTCTTCCCTTGAGGTGAGGGCTAGGATAAACTCTTTGATACATCTCATCCATGTCAAATGGTTCATTATGATGACACAAGTGTCGAGGTCCAAGGTAGGCCATTTTTATCTTATCTTTGTAATCGCTATCATCTATGAAGTATCAGTTATTCGTGACCACTATCTCATTGAGATGATGTAAATGTCTAGGCCCAAGCTAGGCCATATTTGTTTCATACACATATTCTTCATTGTTTTAGGATTCTTTATCATCATCATTTTTAGAATTGTATTCTGGTCCATCTCTCTTGAAAATGGACTCTTCTCTAACCTCATCAGAAGTAACTTATGATTTAGTGTCTACTATTAAAACTAAATTTTTAATTTCGATTCCAGTATCATCAACATCTTCATAGTTTCTCATTACCAAGTCGGTTCTCAAAATACACTTTGGATTGACCTCCACCACAATGTTGTTGTGATAGATTTCAGGTGGCTCGATAGCAACCATGGTCATGGGTCGATTGCCCCTTCACAAATAGGAAGGGTTAGGGTGGTAGGGGTTCCAACCCATGTCATCCCCTAAGCTAAGATTCAAGTGATCAAGAGATGCTACGATAAGTTTGCCATAACATTTGATATTATAGCCTAACTCAAACCAATCAGTCGACAAATGATATTATGGTTCATAGGAAGTTTATAATCCTTACTCAGATAAACTAAGATTGTAACCATGTCAGTGGTAACATTAGAAATATTGCAAGGCAAACTCTAGGTTAGACAAATAATGCATGTTCACTGTGAATGATTCATCATCATCTTCATCTATAGGTGTACGATATACAAGTTGATCAAGGCCTCCATAGATGAAATTGGTTTGGTTGGGTGGCACCCCCAGTGGTACCATTGTCCCTACAAAAAAGCGTTGGGCTTGAGGTCTACCTATATCTTGTGCAGTTTTAATAAAAGGTGAGAAAAACACATTTTGCACTATGTATTCTGCTAATCCAAGATTAACCATGTGAATGATCATCTATGATGCCAATGACCCAATTGAAGAAACAAAGTAGGTCGTTGTACCTCCTTAAATTCATTCTACGTGTCTCCCTCATCCATGGGATTAGAGAATTTAGTAGTGGCTACTTAGGGCTTTTATTTTGACTCTTTCTCTCCCATTACTACCTTGAGCTTCTAGTCATTTATAACCATCATTGATGTTGTAGGCTTTGCCAAAGCAGCCATTGTATGTGTAGATGATCATGGTGTTGATGTCAAAGTTCCAGCACACACTTCCTTTGATTTACCTTTTGGATGCTTAATAGGTGAGGTTGGTCTTATATCCAGATGTGTTGAAGGGAGTATGAAATCTCCAGGTAAATCTACTTTATTTACATATTTGAATGGCTCCTCGTCAGAAGGAACCATGTGCACTTGAACCTCATATATGTACTTGATACATTGATGTAGTATTGAGGGTATGCATCACATCTCTCTTATCCAAGGCCTATATAAGATAATTTTATATTGAATTATACCTTCTAACATGTGACACATCATCGAGATGGTATTAAACCCTACCTAAATAAGTAGGACTATAGTATCGACTATTGAGCACAATGCATCATTAAATGCTCATAGTGTGAAGGTCGATGGCACAATATGCAATTTTGGAAATTTCAAATATGCTAAGGCCTTTGTAGTAATAATATGGATTGAAGACCCTATGTATATCAATACCTGCTTGAAAGGTGTGTGATTGACACACGTAATTATATGGAGCAATGGGTCCACTATAACAGTAGAGACCATTTTAATTTCGAGATCATAAAATTGAATCACGAACTCTTGGAACTATTGCACATGTCCCACAAAATTTGTAAACGCTTTCAAGTCTTAGGATTGAACCTCTATGGACCTTAAAATATCCATTAGCATCTCCTTGTGCTTAGGATACTACTGTATTATTTCAAAAATAGACATATTTTTTTAGGCTATTTGTAGGCTTTGGATGAGCCTATTTCTTATGGTCACCACTAATCTAGTTGATGGGTCTGTCATATTACTCTATGCTAGAATTGGTGCGGGTACAACTTGAATATTTACTGGTGTAGGAGGAGGACCTAGATGATCATACTACCTATTCTTGGTGATAATATTCACCATATTGACAAAACCCACTGTAGATAGATCAATCCACACTTGATTCACTTGGACAACATTGTTCCTTGGAGGCTCATGGTTGGGTAAGAGATTTTTTAATATCCCCATGTTTTGATTGTCTAGAGCTTGAGGGTTGTTAATGATCAACTCATTCTTATTAATCATGTTCTGGACCACATGTTTAAAACTAGGGCATCCTTCAATGCCATGTCTTTTCTGCCTATGGTAAGAACAATATTGATCCTCTCTGAATCCTCTCGATCTCAGCTGGTTTGGTTCGAGTAATTTAATATCAAGTAAGGTAATGGCCTTAGCCTCACACAATTGATGAAAAAATGATGTCATTGTCTTAAAAAATGGCATAAACTATCGAGAAGGGTATTTTTCCTTATTTTTACCTCATTCATTATTATTGTGCTAATTTTATTGTGCAAGGGGAGGTTGAGCCTAATAATTTTGTTGTCGTTGGACCTTGTCCCCTTTATGGAGGTTCAACACTACTTGATTCACATGGGCCAACTTGGCCTGGTGATTTTTATTTTTAGTGTTTTTATTGCTCCAATCCTTTTTGGTCTGGAGTTTCAAGTTACCTGATGAGGCCTGGATAAGCCTCATTTATAGCATGTTTTAAATAGTTAAAACTGCCTAAAACTGCCTAAAACTCTTGTGAATTATCTTATATGCTAGTTAAGTTGATTTAATATGCTCTGTATTAACTGTTTGCATGATTGCAGTGTTAAGGACATTATATTCTGATTTTTAACAGTTTTTGTATAGTTTTATGTTATATTTTCATGCTTAGGTTGACAACAGCATTTTAGTAGTCTTATTTTGATGATCATTAAGCATTAGTTTCTCTAAATTCAGCAAATAGTACAAAGACTTATTACTGTGCAACAAAAAACTGGTTTTTCCATATAAATTCCAGCAAGCTACCAATGAATGGCAAGGCATGGAATTCACATCCAAGGAAGAATGAAGACTATTGCAATCTGATCCTAAGGTCTAATACACTTGAGAAATGCAGCCAAAACCATTTGGAGTCAACATAGTTGGTCATTCTAAAGATCTTCGGAATGAACACAGTGTCTTCGAAATGAGCAGATCTTCGAAATGAGAATTGCAGTATCTTCGAAATGAGCGGATCTTCGGAATGAGAATTGCAGTATCTTCGAAATGAGCCACTTATCTTCGAAATGAAAACATAATGTACTTTTTGACCTGTTGACCGATTTTTGAAGCCGAAAAAAGGGAAATAAAGGTTGGAAAAGGTAAAGGGAAATATTTTCCATCTGTCTTTGCCGTCATTGCCGACCAAAGTCATCATTAAGGGAAAGATCAAATTTGATCCTATTCTAGGATAAACGCAGGAAATTCTACAGGATATCAGGACAACATATTTTATGTTTGTAATTAGATTTTAGGCATCTATAAAAGATAGCTCCCGTAAAGGTTGAGCTATTAGGGAAGAATATTAGATATTAGAAATATTAGATTAGAGATTAGACATATTAGAGATAATAGACCTGTAATAGATTGCAGATCGTAACAGATTTCAGCAGAATTGTAATTATGTTTCGAAGCAATAAAAGTGCGGTTTCATTCCATTTAATTTGTTATGTCCGAGTGTGAGTAAGACTTAGAGAAGAAATTATACCTTCTTCTAGAAAAGGAGGCCGGCCACTTTCAGATCTAGGAGAAGGACTAACAGACAGTGTTTTCAATCCTGATTTTGCTGCAGTAGAATAAGTAGTGGAACTTGTCAACTTCAGCATTTTGTGGTATTTGATTTCTGTTTTAGTTTTTATCCATCTATTTTACATTTGTGATGTAATCAGCAATAGATATAATCAGTTTCTTTATTTTTTAGTAATTTTCCAATTCCCTGCAATTTACATTTCCAGCAATTTACAAGTTTTCTATAATTTCCTGCATTCTTGTTTTTGCTGTCAAACACTGCACAAAAGATTGACGACCTTCTGTTTCAGAGTATTGACAGAAGTTGATTACTTGTTTTATCTCATCATTGCAAAAGTAAATAGGTTTCTCATTTAGCAACCGTAATTAGGATTTTCCTTCTGCAAATCAATTAAGTCTCAATTTAGCAATTGTAATTAGGACTTTATTTCTGCAGACAACAATTAGTTTTTCATTCTTGCAAATAGATTAAAGTTAAATTTATGCAATTTAGGGATAGAAGTGACACAAATCCCCCACACAATCAATCCTACCAATAAAGACCTGCTGCTCCTAAATGAGCTGAAATGCAACTCTGTTTGAACTTTCTATCGTAAATAGCCTTGGACACCACCCCGGATTGATAAGATCTTTGAGATTTAATGATGGTATAACGACTACCCATCATTTTGGCACCGTTGCCGGGGAACACGGTGTTGTTAGAAGGTGAAAAGCAGTCCAATAATTATTAAATATGCTAAGTTGTGAATTTTAGAGTAAAATCTGAATGTAATGACTGGTATAAGTAATTGTTATTGGTAAATTGTATTTCAGTCCATTTAGGAAATAAGCAAGAAACCACAAGAAGAAAAATTTCACAAGAGGTTGAAATTATGTCAAAAATGTCTAAATTTTTTATTTCCAAAAATGTTGGAATTTTCAAAGAATCCCAATCATCCACTTCCAAAGACCTGCAAGATCCTTTGAGAAATCATTACAAGGAGGAAAATTAAGTAGTTCAACACCATTTTCTCTTGACAAATCCATACAATCAGGAAAATTTGACAAGATTTATAATTGTTTTTGGGAACCTACAATGGAAGGCTCACAAGAGAATCAAGGTAGAGCCAACAATGTGCTCCACCCTAGTGCAACTAGTGCACCTGCCATAACTTTTCAAAATCCCATCCAACTAGATCTTAATCAAAATGCTCCCATGAAGGTCATTTCACCTGTAGTATTACCAACTTTCAAGGGAATTACATCCGAAGATCCTGATATGTTTTTGTTTGAGTTTAAAATTGTATGTCAAGCTCATGATTACACTAATGACAATCAAAAGCTCAAACTATTTCCTTCCACTCTTAAAGAGTTAGCTCTACGATGGTTTATCACCTTAGCACCCGACTCAATTAGAACTTGGGATGAGATGGAAAACATATTCTTGGAGAGATACCAAGAATATTGTCAAGTCAAGAATCAAAATGATGAAATTCTTACAATGAAACAAGAGGAAAATGAAATCTTAGAAGATTATATAGACAGATTTTCTTTTGTTCATAAGAGATGTGGAAGTGTTGAACCTGAAATTTGCAAAGTCATATTCTTAAGGGGACTACAAGATGAATCTAGGGATGCATTGGATATCTTGGGAAGAGGAGATACAAATGCACTTAAATTTGAGGAAATTATTAAACTCTGTAAAAATTACTCTCATTCAAGGCATAGAAAACACAGAATTGGTAATGAAAAACATGATTTGAAAGAATGCATAAAAGAGGCTGATGTTTTAGTACATGATAGAACATTAGATGAAAAAAATGAATCTACTGAATCTTCAGCCATCTATTGTTCAGAATGTAAAAAGCAACACTCTCTTCATGATTGTCCTTTGAACAAAATATTTATACCTGCTACATGTAGCATTTGTCAATTAGGACACCCCACAGATCGGTGTAGTTTATTGCCGGAACTTAAAAGTGTCTTTGAAAAACAGTCTCAACCTATGAAAAAAACCAATTTTGTAGGACAAGGACAAGGGAATAATTTTCATAAATTTCCATATCAGAATGCTTCTCAATTTCCTGCACATTGGGGAAATAATCCTTGGTATATGCCATGGTCTGCTTCAGGTCCACTTCAACAATGTTGGAGTCAACCACCATGGGCATACTCCCAAGCATGGTCTCAACATGGATGGATGCAACAACAATGGAATCAACAACATCCACCATGGTTGCAGCCAAAATTACAGGGATATCAATGGGTACAACATCAAAATCTGTACAAAGGGCAGCAACATTGTCAAAAACAAAAATCAAATTTGTTGCCTAATTATATCCATAATTTCTATCATGGACAACAACAACAAAAATTAAAACAACCTCTATTTTCAACTCAACCTGTGGTCAGTCCAAATCATGTTAAACAGGTAACCCATGTCTCCGTGGTTGAATCAAAAAATACAGCCCTAATAAATGTTAGTGACTGTGTTAAAACTCAGTTGTGTTCAGGTGAACCACTTCTTGAACCTATTCCACTTATCAGTGTAGAAAGTGAAGTTAAAAAGAATGAACATGAAAACAAATCCACACTAAAACAACATCAAGAAGAACAAGATACCTCATCAAATAAAGTATCATATTTTGAACAGTCTGAGATATCAAAAGTAACATCTTCACAATCAGATTTGATGAAGGAATTAGAACATTTAACTGTTACAATCCCTTTACCTCAATTTGTACCAATCATTATTAGGATTGTTCAAGAAATGTGTTTTAGAAAACCAAGAAAAAAGAAGAAAGTATATCCTAAAGCCATACAAAAAGGTGGAAAATTAGTTAACTTGCTTTCAGGTAAACTTATTACACCTAAGTATGATTGTACAAAAAGCCCACAGTTTCTTAGAACACATAAGGAAAATGAAAAGAATACTTTAGTTTTGGCCTCCATTGGTGTAAATAAAAATGTTTCTCCAAGAACCAATTCAAATAAGCCTGGTACAAAACAAACTCGAAACACAACCAAAACAACCTTTGAACAACAATAGTTGGTTGACTAAAAACCAGGGAGCAAATTTGTTTGATATATTGGTGCAACATCCTAATGCTTTACTAACATTTTATGCATCTTTAGCAGTTGGCATTGAGTTGTTGCAGGTACAGAAAAAACAAATTTTGCAGTTGAATGCATTTGATGAACTTTGGTTGGAAGCACTTCACCAAATAGAGTTCACTCAACAAAAATGGAAAATGTGGCATGATGATCACATTAAGAGCAGCAAGGATGAACCAGGGGAGTCTGAGAATGAAGTTGTTCAACTTTCTTTAGTTGATGATGTAAGGAGGATATTAGTGGTGAATGGACATCTTTTACAGTTGTACCATAAACCACTAACAAAAGTGGAATTTGCTCGGTATCTCACACAGTTACATTTGACAGAAGAGGCTTCTTCTTCTGATGAAGATTCCAAATGATCATATCTTTGAATCTTAAAAGAAAAAGAAAAAAAAATAGAAAAAAATAGAAAACAAAAAGATGAATAAATTTTGGCTATGAATTCCTTCATGGGCATGATTTCAGGGAAGTCATGAATTCCTTCACGGGCACAATCAGAATCAAAAAGACAAAAAAAAAAAAGAGAGAGAAAAGGAGAGGTTAAAGAGAAAAAAAAGAAAAAAGAGAAAAATGAATAGCTCAGCAGTGAAAACCTTTTTCTAAGGCGCTACTGAGTTGGTATGCATGAAAACCAGTTTTCTGGCATGCATAACCTTGAAAGTTCTGAGTCACCATTGTACAAATTCACCAACTGCACTTGTTTTTGAAGTGTTGCAGGAAGCCTCAGCAGAATATCAACAGAAGCAGTCATCTTTCAAAACTTGCATTAACTTGTTTTAACCAGGTATATATGTTTCTTGCACTTTTCTCATTGTAAATATTTGATATATAGTATATGACAATTAACCATTAGTATAAAAGTGTTCATAAGAGTTGGCATAAACAAAACATGCTTGGAGAAAGAGAAAAATGTTGGTTTCTGCTATGTCTTCAGAATGACTGTTGTATCTTCAAATAACCGTGGTATCTTCAGAATGAAGGTTTGTCTTCGAAATGAAGGTGTGTCTTCAGAATGAAGGTTTATCTTCGGAATGAGGTTATCTTCAAATTAAATGCCCAGCTTAGTCTTTGGAATGAAACATAATCTTCAGAATGAATATTTAACAGTCTGTTTCCATGTGGCATCCAAGGAGGGAGAAAAAGACATAGTCAAGAATTGTTTTACTCCATGTGATCATTGACACATGTCAGCTAGCTTGTGGTTAGATTCATCTCATATTTTGCACCCATCAAGGAAGTATGAGAATCACAGGGAAAATAACCAACAAACATGCCACCACCATTCATTGCTAATAACCACTCATGTGGGAAAATTTGCATGCAGAATGGATGAGCTAAAAATAGTAAAGAAAATTTGATGGCAAGGATGTCCAATGATTGATGGCCAGGTGTTCAGAGCATAGAATAAGGAAGTGTGCCATATTTTCTTTTCGAAGACATATTTGCTAATGATTACTAGAAAAAAAAAAATTATTCTTTCTGAAGAAGAACAAGAGCAAACCCTGTAGCAACCAAAAATCAGTGACCTAACAGATGTTGTAGATGTTGTTGCAGAAGAAGAAATAGCTACTGCAAAGGCTATTGCAGAAGAAGAAATAGTTGCTATAGAGGCTGTTGTAGAAGAAGAAATAGGAACTGCTATAGAGGCTATTGCAGAAAAAGAAACACACCCAGCAGCAACAACAGAACCATCAAACTCACAGACTAAGAAGAGAAGAGCTGAAACTGATAGCAAAAAAAATAAAATAGAAGAGGGTTCATTTTTCTAAAGATGTTATTTATCTGTCAGAATATAAGAGTGAAGTTCATAGTGAAGAGCTTGAAGCTATCCCTACAGCCCCTGTTACCACAAGAAAATAGGGCAAGAAGAGAAAATATACATTAAGGACTAGGAGGTCTGCAAGACTCCAACAAAAAGAGAAAAGAACAAATGATTGAAGAGAAGACTAGACAGGATAGCCCTGATGTCATAGAAGTGCAACAAGCCACTGATAATTTGGATGTAATCATAAATAATTTCATGGAACCTCCTGTACAGGAGTAGGGGTCTGAAGCAGAGGATGAGATCATTGTTGAGCAGCAAACTGTAGTTGATTTGTCAGTATTAGGTTCTGAGTCAAATGAAGAAGAGGAGGTGGACATCACAAAACAACTGAGAGCAGCCAAGAGTGTTATAAAAATACAAATGAGATGGATTGAGGAAAGAAAAGATGTTATTGAAAAACATGAAAAGAAAATTTGAGAATTATAGCAAAAAGTGGAGAAACTAAAAAGCAGGCTATCACAAGTTGACTTTTGAAGAGGATTCCCAACCAGATGATCAGTTTGAATAATGAATCAGAAATCTTCATGAGAAATTACACAGGCATTAAATTGTTCTATGAAACATGGAATATGAGTATGGACATCTGTGACTCCATATCCCACTGCAATGCATGAGGGCATGCATTAATATAAGTTGGGGGGGATGATGAGGCCTGGATAAGCCTCATTTATAGCATGTTTTAAATAGTTAAAACTGCCTAAAACTCTTGTGAATTATCTTATATGCTAGTTAAGTTGATTTAATATGCTCTGTATTAACCGTTTGCATGATTGCAGTGTTAAGGACATTATATTCTGATTTTTAACAGTTTTTGTATAGTTTTATGTTATATTTTCATGCTTAGGTTGACAACAACATTTTAGTAGTCTTATTTTGATGATCATTAAGCATTAGTTTCTCTAAATTCAGCAAATAGTACAAAGACTTATTACTGTGCAGCAAAAAACTGGTTTTTCCATATAAATTCCAGCAAGCTACCAATGAATGGCAAGGCATGGAATTCACATCCAAGGAAGAATGAAGACTATTGCAATCTGATCCTGAGGTCTAATACACTTGAGAAATGCAGCCAAAACCATTTGGAGTCAACATAGTTGGTCATTCTAAAGATCTTCGGAATGAACACAGTGTCTTCGAAATGAGCAGATCTTTGGAATGAGAATTGCAGTATCTTCGGAATGAGCGGATCTTCGAAATGAGAATTGCAGTATCTTCGGAATGAGCCACTTATCTTCGAAATGAAAACATAATGTACTTTTTGACTTGTTGACCGATTTTTGAAGCCAGAAAAAGGGAAATAAAGGTTGGAAAAGGTAAAGGGAAATATTTTCCATCTGTCTTTGCCGTCATTGCCGACCAAATTCATCATTAAGGGAAAGATCAAATTTGATCCTATTCTAGGATAAAGGCAGGAAATTCTGCAGGATATCAGGACAACATATTTTATGTTTGTAATTAGATTTTAGGCATCTATAAAAGATAGCTCCCATAAAGGTTGAGCTATTAGGGATTAGGAAGAAGAATATTAGATATTAGAAATATTAAATATTAGAGATAATAGACATATTAGAGATAAAAGACCTGTAATAGATTTCAGCAGAATTGTAATTATGTTTCTGAAGCAATAAAAGTGCAGTTTCATTCCATTTAATTTGTTATGTCTGAGTGTGAGTAAGACTTAGAGAAGAAATTATACCTTCTTCTGGAAAAGGAGGCCGGCCACTTTCAGATCTAGGAGAAGGACTAACAGACGAGGTTTTCAATCCTGATTTTGCTGCAGCAGAATAAGTAGTGGAACTTGTCAACTTCAGCATTTTGTGGTATTTGATTTCTGTTTTAGTTTTTATCCATCTATTTTACATTTGTGATGTAATCAGCAATAGATATAATCAGTTTCTTTATTTTTTAGTAATTTTCCAATTCCCCGCACTTTACATTTCCAGCAATTTACAAGTTTTCTATAATTTCCTGCATTCTTGTTTTTGTTGTCAAACACTGCACAAAAGATTGACGACCTTCTGTTTCAGAGTATTGATAGAAGTTGATTACTTGTTTTATCTCATTATTGCAAAAGTACATAGGTTTCTCATTTAGCAACTGTAATTAGGATTTTCCTTCTGCAAATCAATTAAGTCTCAATTTAGCAATTGTAATTAGGACTTTATTTCTGTAGACAACAATTAGTTTTTCATTCTTGCAAATAGATTAAAGTTAAATTTATGCAATTTAGGGATAGAAGTGACACAAATCCCCCACACAATCAATCCTACCAATAAAGACCTGCTGCTCCTAAATGAGCTGAAATGCAACTCTGTTTGAACTTTCTATCGTAAATAGCCTTGGACACCACCCCGGATTGATAAGATCTTTGAGATTTAATGATGGTATAACGACTACCCATCATTACCCTCTTGTAACTTGATATCCTCAATAACCTTGGCTTGTGCCAAGGCTTCCTTTAATGTCTGATATTGTTGTAATTGCAACAATAGTGAGATGTGTTTTGCATAACTCTTAGTGAACATCTAAGTCAGTTACATTGTTGGAATGGAAAATGGTAGCTTTACCATCAACTTTCTTCATCTCTTTCCATAGTCCATGATTGAATCGTCATCGTATTACATTAAAGCAGTCAAATCGAACAATTTTTTTTCTTATTGACATCAAAGGAGAAGAGTTATAAAAAATTATCAGCCACCTGTTTGAAGCTAGTTATGCTATACATTTTTCACTGGCTGAACCATTCCAGGGTAGGGCCCGAAAGGGTCATGATGAAAGTCCTCAATAACAAAGCATCATTGCTTTGTATCTGAAAGCACATGTCCATAACACACATTATATGCTCCTAGGTGTAGCACCCTAAAATTGGTGCAGTTAAACCCTTAGTAAAAAGATAAAAATTTGAATTTTAGCCCCGAAACTGCCTGTTAACCACTCATCCCATTTTTCATGCCATTTTTAGGAGTTGTTTTGACCGTTGGATGATATCATCACTGATTAGAGAAAATCGTCCTAGATCGGACGAATTCGTCTAGAACAGAACATCCAGACGATTTTTTCCCAAAACCAAATTTTCATAAGTAGCTTATGTTTCAACAGCCTCTCCAAATTTTGCAGAAGCATGTCTATGTAGTTGGAGATTCCTCCGTTGGAGATCTCCTAGATTGGGATGATCCCCAACCTCCTAACCTCCCCCTAATCCTATATAAACTAGGATTTTCTTAGTTTATCCCCCTGAATCCCTAGATCCCCTGCTTGGCTCTCCTAAATATTTCCCTAGTTGATTTTCCCTACCATTTAAGCTTTGCACTCGTAGTTCTAAGTTTTCATTGCAAGTTTTCACTGTGCTTCAGCTGGTGGAAGCTCGGATCATCGCAGGCGATTCCAAATGATTTTGGATGATCCTATCGCAGATCGACGATGATCTCGTACGATTGGAGGTGATCTCGACTATAGTCCATATTGGGGGCAATCAGAGCCTTGAGTTTGCATTTCTCATCTTCCTTCTTTATTTTATTATGCATTAGCTTGATTATTTTCATTTTGCATCCTAGAGTTCACCTCATTTTAACATAAATGCATGATAAAGTTAAAATAAGTTATTAAAACAATACATTTCTTTTAATTTGCTATCCAAATTTATCAGTTAGGTATTTATACTATCATTTCTATAATTTTCTATTATTCTTGTAGTAGCATTTTTGGTTTTTAGTGTCTATTTCTGTGATTGCAGGTTTATGACAAATTCAACTGACAAATTCGTCAGATCAATGATGATCCTGTTTGATTTCAGGCGATCGCCTGTAATTTGGGATGATTATGTACAATTATAGATGATCCTATCATATTCGGGATGATTTGGACTCCTACAAGCTTCAGAATCTTCATCAAACATCTGGAATCAGGTGCATTCTTTCTTATTTAGAATATTCCTGATATTTAGGATTCATTCATACTTTCTGTATTCATATAAATCGGTATTTCATATAGAATAGCTTAAATTCATTCTGGCCAACCTAGGAATATGAATGATTGAGTATAAAATGAACACATCAAGACCATTCTCAACCTAGGCATGGAAACTGCCACTCAAAATTTCCTAGTGAACCCCACCATCCGTCAAAAATTCACCCTTATACCCCTCCCCCGAGATGTGTGACCTTCAAAGGGCCTCTCAGTATGAGGTATTGTTCCATCCTTCTCGCATCCCCCTTATAGGCATGGATCCTTTAGCTTGAAGGTAAGGGCACAAAAAATTTGGGTCAGTACATTTTGGTGAACCCGACGTGAAACTAAAAACCTTTTGAAAACAATCCAAAAAAAAAATTATTTTTAAAAACATCTAGAATCATTAGACAAACAGTTAAATTTGCATATCATGTTTAGATGGTAGATTATAATAAAATACGAGTTGTCACCATAAATGTTGAAAATCAATTAACGGCCATAGAGATTACTTCTGTACTTAGAGTACCTCAAACAAATAGGGTCCAACCTTTGTGGAACGAACTTGATAGGATATTGGGTATCATTAAATCCAGATCAATAGAACTTAGGCAAATTAAGAGGTTTGTCCTAGATAGAATGCTAGATCCTGATCAGGTAACTTTGTACCATGAACTTCAGAGAGCTTGCCATAGGTGGTTAGCCAATAAAAGAGCACTTGTGTCTTCTAAATTGTACACCTTTGAGGAATACCTTGAGAATGCAGTTGTAGTACATAAGTTTCTATCTCGTATAGAGGATCAAGAAGTCATTCTTACGAATAGAAAAATATGGAATAGAGTTCTTAGAGTTGTGTTGTATTGAGAGTATTGCCATGAAATTTATTTCTATCGGTCAGAATTTGAGATAGATCATATTACTATAGCACACTTTGTCAAATTCTTGAAAAACCATTTCCAATTTGAAGAGGAGCACTTCATGACTCCTGATGAACTTGAACCTATTAATGATATCCATAAACTATTTAAAGAAAATTAAGTCATTATTTTGCACTATTGTTTGAAAGCACGAGATTCCGAAAACAAAAAGGATAAACTAAAATTGCAATGTAAATGAAACTAAAATAACGCTTAAACCCTATGTTATTGAAAATTGCATAAAAAGAAAGAACATGAACACAAGATATTAAAGCAATATAAAAATCGGCCCTTTTATTGATATGCTTTGCAAATTCGTGTTACAATGCGTCTCCTTCCTTTTTATGGGATAGGAGCGTTAAATATTGCTCTTTTACAACTTATTCCAGAATTCCTTCTTCCGCGTGCCCACATATAAGATGGGCGAACCAAAACGTCGTCGCCGCTTGCGTTGATAAAGGTCGATTCCTCGCTGCTCCTCCAATGCTGCAAATCTGCGTTCAAAGAAACAAACAAAGAATCAGTAGCACCTGTGTATGAAAAATAAAAGATAAATCTAACTATGATTGAAATGAATCTAAATGAAATGAAGACTTGACAAAAGCATAAACATGAAACTAGCTAAATACTATAAAAGAAATAAAGCGGGGGGTGCCCGAAGGCAAACCACCCGCGGGTGAAACTTTGCTTCGACACCAATCCGCTTAGGATGGGTCCGAAACCTGATGTGATGTGTTGTCGGCAAATTGGTAGAATATTGTGGTCAAAAAATCGGTGTTGGTTCTTGATTCGTGCTTTCAAAAGTCACCCAATAACCTCTCTTTCGATTAAGAGATTATGGATGTTGAAAACACAAATCGCAAGTAAATGAATTAGCAGCACTTCGTCGCTCAAAATGCTCCTGCTCGGTATATCTTTTGGGTGAGAAAACTCACCATTTTATAGACCCAAGGGGTCTCTTTGAATTAACATGCAAAAGTGTTTCTTTGCATGAATGCTTTTTGCCTGAAAGAAAGACTTCTTCTTGATCAAGGGATTCTTAAGCTGTCTCTGTGCATGTCTTTGTATGTTTTAGAAAAGCTCACTTGCACTCCCATGCAATGAAGGAATAGCTAAGTGGCAAATCTGAGTTGTCTTAAAAAGCTCACTCTTATTCCCATGCAGTGAAGGGAACGTCAATTGGCAGATATGAGTTGTCAAAAGAACTCACTCGCACTCCTATGTCATGCAGGAAAAGCTAAGTGGCAGTTCTGAGTTGTTACATGCCGAGATTTGACTTTTTGTCGGTCAAACTTGACATTCGTCCCACCCCGAAGCGAGCGCTGGTAATCGTCTCTGGGTGAGACGAGTATCAATCCGCACTCGTCCCTGGGTAGGACGAGTAAAAATCCGCACTCGTCCCTGGGTGGGACGAATAAGAAGCTGAGTGTCTAAAAGGTGCCAAATTGATTTTTGACTTGCAAAACTGTTGTGTGAGTGGTTAGAACCACTGTTTGACCTCTGGGGGCTGCCCTGGGGGCTGTGTGTTAGTTTGATCAGTGCTTGTTGTCACATAATCGGATTGGTGCTGTTTTGGTGTCTACAGATGCCCCTTTTTGGGAAGCGCTGCACATGGTGCAGTGCTGAGCAAAAATATATAACCAAAGCACTAATGATTAGGGTTTCTCAGTAACCTAACCAACTCTTGATGCCCCAAGTATGGAAAGGGCACGCATTCTTGAATCCTTGCTTCTGACGAGCTAAGGAACTCAAATCAAGTATTAACCTGGTTCGGTGAGGTATTACTTGAACTTAGACATTGATCAGTCATGAATAGGCAAAGGGCGCAACCTTTTGTTGTGGGAACCTTGAGTTCATGATTCACGAATGCCAAGTATATGATCAGTTAATGATAATTTGCTTGTTTGCTGCCCCAAGCAGGGGCGCGATTGTCGTTTGCAATGATCCTTTGAATGCGTGTCATTTCCAAGACTGGGTATATTGGTGTTGATTGGCAACTAAGTGTGACTACCCCCTCAAGCGACGAATCGATGAGGGAATGACCGACATGAGAAAAGCGACGAGTCGCTTGACCCAAGATGACTTGTGCAAGGGTGCCTTTAGATGGTTTACCGCTAAGCATGCTCGAGCAGTTTCCCGACTGTTTTGACCTATTTTTGGTGGGTGTGAACCCATTTTGGGATGCCATTTGGGGTTAACATTGGCAAAAATCCGTCTTCCCGTGGAGCGGTCCGGCTAAGGTAGCCTTCTTAGGGAGTAGGATAACGACAAGGTAGACCTCGACATCAGTTTTCTTATGCCAAGAGGTTAAGTGCAAGAGCACTGTTGTCCGGCAATTTTTAGTGGTTTTGTTGGCATTTGTCATTTTTATGTTGTGGTTGTTGTTGATTGATTTTTTTTTTTTTTTTTATTCGTCCCGGGGGGGACGAGTGCAATGACGGTACTCGTCCCGGGGTAAGACGAGTGCGCCACGATGGTAATCGTCCTGGGGTGGGACGAGCGCGCCGAAAAGCGCTCGTCCCGGTCAAGGACGATTACCAGCTGGCAAAAAGTATAAATATGCGAAAATGACGGATTTGGTTCATTTGCACTGTTCATCGATTGCGATTTGGAGCTCTGGGAGGAGGAGGTAGATTTTCTGACGCGAAGCGCTGCCGAAATTTCCAGCTACCATGAGTGCACAGACCGGGTCGTCGAGCGGCGGAGCCGAGGCGAGACCAGTAAGTGCACTAGCTCCTCGATTGTGAATTTGAAAAATGCAAATGTGTTTTTATTGTTGTTCGTTTATTTAAAGCATGAAACCTTAATTAATTAAATTAAAAGGTAAATGAATGAAACCGAATGAAACATGGATGCAAACCGATGGAAACTTAGATGGAAAACCATAGGATAAACCCAAAATGAAACTTAGAGTAACACTTTTTAGGGTAACCATGGTTAAAAATGTGTTTCTATGTGAATGGTAAAACTTAGGTCGAAACCGTAGGTAAACCATGCCCATATTTTTTTTTGTAATTTGTATGGAATTAAAAAAAATGGAAAATGGATAAAAAAATTTTGTTTGAAATGGTAAACTTAGGTAAAACCGTAGGTAAACCATGTCAAATTTTTGTCATTTTTGTGATGAAATTAAAAAATGAAAAATTGATGAATTTTTTGTTTGAAATGGTAAACTTAGGTAAAACCGTAGGTAAACCATGTCAAATTTTTGTCGTTTTGTGATGAAATTAGAAAATGAAAAATGGATGAATTTTTTGTTTGAAATGGTAAACTTAGGTAAAACCGTAGGTAAACCATGTCAAATTTTTGTCCTTTTTGTGATGAAATTAAAAAATGAAAAATGGATGAATTTTTTTGTTTGAAATGGTAAACTTAGGTAAAACCGTAGGTAAACCATGTCAAATTTTTGTCCTTTTGTGATGAAATTAAAAAATGAAAAATGGATGAATTTTTTTGTTTGAAATGGTAAACTTAGGTAAAACCGTAGGTAAACCATGTCAAATTTTTTTTTTTTTTTTTTTTTGAAATGGTAAACTTAGGTAAAACCGTAGGTAAACCATGTCAAATTTTTTTTTGATGAAATGAAAGATGAATTTTTTTGGTTGAAATGGTAAACTTAGGTAAAACCGTAGGTAAACCATGTCAAATTTTTGTTGTTTTTGATGAAATGTAAATTTTTTTTGTTTTTTTTTTTTTTTTTTGTGGATGTACATGTGAATGAAAGATGTTACTGTACAGTTATGCATTTTTGTACATGTGATGGTGATTTGATGCATGTTTTTGATGTTTGTTGTTTTCTGTGATGTGCAGGTGGTGAAGAGTCGACATCGGGTGCCGACGATTTTTTCTAATGCCCGCGAGGCGTTGAGTGATGATGACTGGGAGTGGCTTGATGCCTTAGGGCTCAAGCATGTGGCTCGGTTGGATGCAGTTGTGGCAGATCGGGCATACCTCACAGCATTGATCGGCCTATGGGATGTTCGGACGAACACCTTCCATCTTTCGACAGGGGAGATGACTGTCACCTTAGAGGACGTGTATCGGATTCTCCGGATTTCGATAGACGGGGTCCCCATCCGGACGACGCCACGGGGCCAGAGGACGGCTGTACTGACGCGGTACTTTGGATATGGAGAGGATGATGATGGGATGACCTCGCTGGAGAGGGCGGAGCTGGATTGTCATATTGGGGGGATTTTGGTGCGATATTGGTATGCGAGGGGAATGTTGGGAGTGAGGCATGCATTACTCATGAGCCTCATTTCCAACATGCTCCTGCCAGACTCGTCAGGAGCGAGGTTCCCATGGAACCTATTGGAGGTGGTGTGGCAGCTAGTGGAGTGTCCGATGACAGCACCGATGATTATGAGATGGGGTCAGACACTGTTGGCGCAGTTATATGATGAGTTGTATGAGGTCCGCTATCGGAGGCGAAAGGGGATTGGCTGCAGTTTCTTGTTGCAGTGCTGGGCCTGGCAGCACATAGCCGTAGAGCGACCACGAGGGTTGCCTTGGACTACCCGGGCTGACATGGCTGACAGAGACATTGGGTATGGGGCTCTATGGTATCGATCGGAGGAGCGGGGGCAGAGTCGACGGTTCGCGGGAGACGTCGACCATTACAGAGATGCACTGGCATGACTGACTCTCGGAGATGTGATATGGAGGCCATATCGGGATTGTCCCGCATGGCCAGAGGCTGATGAGTGGCTTCGACGGGTTCGGAGGGGGAGATGGGTGATTGGGCATCATGGGACAGAGCAGGAGTACTTTCATTATCTCCGAGTGACGCGACAGTTTGGGGTACGCCAGGGGTTGCCTGGGGAACCCATGGGCTATCGACGTCGGAGTGATGAGAGGACCTTAGCTGCACCGATCCTCGAGCCATTGGGGGAGGAGTCTGATACTGTACTGGACATTCCGGACGTAGATGACGTCGGAGTGACGACCGAGTATCAGGAGTGGTGGACGCTACGACAGTGGCGAGGTGAGGGGCCATTGGGAGGAGCTGAGGCAGCGGGAGGCGGAGAGGGTGCAGAGGCACCAGGAGAGGGTTGGGGAGCTCCTACGGATGTGGAGATGGTGGAGGTGGCGGATGTAGGAGATGATGTTGAGGAGGAGGATCAGCCAGAGGCACAGGATGCTCCAGAGCAGGCTGGGTCAGGGGAGACAGAGGCGGGGTTGCACGCTGAGGTAGCACGACTGACGGGGTTGTTGCAGAGGCGGGATGGAGAGCTTGCGGAGATGATGTAGGAGAGGGATCTCCTACGGACATAGTTGGTAGGGTAGGGGAGCGCAGGGGCTACGGCTCACCAGCAGGCGAGGGATACGGATGCTGCATGGGAGAGGGATCTCCTACGGGTGCAGCTAGCACAGCGTGATGACGCCATCGCGTACTACCATAGGCGCGAGGCAGAGTGGAGGCGACGAGAGGCTGATTGGGGGCGACATCGATCGGAGATGGAGGGTGAGATCATCCGCCTGGGTGGGCGAATACCAGAGCCTCCGGCCAGTGGCTCGTCATTCAGGATGAGAGACAGCGGGACGGAGCAGTCGGCATCATCTCGTCGTCGGCGGCGAGAGGAGGGAGGAGCGAGTGGTCGGGATGCAGGGGCGAGCAGTCGCCCTGAGAGGTCTCAGAGGATGGATACCACAGGGGGTAGCTCTCGTCGCACCGATCCTGCGTGATCATGGTGGCCGATGCCCTAGGCTGGGGGTTTTGGGATTTTGGATGATGGGAGGGAGGTCTGAGGACCAGTTTTGTAGCCTACGGGCAATTTTGTTGTGATATATATACAGATGATTCTTTTTGGTGTTTATCATTCTTCGTGATTTATCTTTATGTGCATGTTTTTACATTGATGTATGCATATGCAATTTATGAATGCTATGATTCTGATTTGTATGATGTATGCATATGGAATGAATGAAATGAATTATTGATGGTTTGTCGATGCACCATAGACTGTACAAGATTGGATTGACTTGCTATAGTAATGGGATAACTTTGTGGAATGCTTGTGGATGTGAAAACTTTGTTTTTGTATTTTGTCTATTTTTTGATGGTGATGTATGGAATGAAATGTATCGATTATTTGAAAATGGAATTAAGCTTTTCTGAGATGCAGATATTTTAATTAACTAGCCAAAACTGTATATTTATCTCGCAAGACTTTTTGAACAAGGTATAAATCCGACTTGAATTTAACCAAGTTATTTCACATCCCTGTGTGTGCAATTGAGTTCGTTTATGTGTTATTCATCAGGATACCGCCAAGTGCCAGATGGGCTTTCAACCGAACCTGTACTGAGGATCACCTAATTAGCTCCACTAACTCCTTTATTGTATTTAGTCAGATTTGTCTACGATGTTATCTAGGATACCATAAGCTAGCTCATCCACATGCAAACATTGATCTGCACACAAGTTAATGTGACAGATATATCGTCATGCGGGAGGTTTACCGCTAGTGACCAATAGGCTATCAACCAAACCGGTACTGAAGCTTGCCTCATGACCTGTCGAAATACTGAGAGTTCCAGGGATTCAAGTTCGACTCCCTTCTTTTCTTCAAGGGTATGGGGATACTTGCTCTTTTGTAGTGATAAAATCACTGTTTATTTTTTATGATAGTACTCGTCTCTTTTTTTTTTTTTTTTGAGCAAGGGATTTGAATATGGAGTGACGAGAATCACTATTGTTTGTGCCTTTTGATGTGTGCACTGTAGGATGTCAAATTTTAGTGTTTTGACGTTTTGCAAATTTTTGATGTTTTTGCAACTTTTGAGAACTTGGGATTCATGGGGAATTGGGTAGGGAGGATGCTTGTCCTTTTGCCAACTCTCAGCATTTCTAGGGTCAATTGCACAGGGGGATAAGCAAGATAGCCATTTCGCTTATGGTAACCGGGATTACGGTGCAGGTTTCATCTTTCGTTCACACAACTTAGGAATTATTTTATGTGTGTTAATTTGTGTTGGGATGCTACGTACCAAGGTGGGATCCAAGTAAAACTTTCCCGTGTAAAATCTGCTTAACTGTGTACAGTTATTGGCTAGAAATTTAAAGACATCTGAATGACGAAAACCCTATATACATTAGACTACAACTGACGATGCTAAAATAAAAGGGTGATATGCGGGATGTATGCGTTTATGAAAATGGATCTGAGGTGGAAATGATGGAATTGCCAAATAATGACAGCCTATGGTGCTTTTGACTTGTATGACCTAGCGAAATATGCAATGTATGGATGCAATGCTTAATGCAACCTATATTTTTGTATTTTGATTTTTATGAGAATGCATGGAATGGAAATGCAAATGTTTTTGTGATTTTTTTTTTTTTTTTTTGAGAATGCATGGAATTGAAATGCAATTGTTTTTGTGATTTTGTTTTTTTTATGAGAATGCATGGAATTGAAATGCAATTGTTTTTGTGATTTTGTTTTTTTTATGAGAATGCATGGAATTGAAATGCAATTGTTTTTGTGATTTTGATTTTTTTGTGTTGTTTTTGTTGATTTTTGAATATTTATGTTGACCAAGCAGTTGTGGTAATGCTTGGAGCTTTTGGTGTTGACCAAAGGGTTTATAGATACCTTTGGGGCTTTTAGGGTTGACCAAGCGATTGTGGTAATCCTTGGAGCGTTTGGGTTGACCAAGCGATTGTGATAATCCTTGGAGCTTTTGGGGTTGACCAAGCGATTATGGTAATCCTTGGAGCTTTTTGGGTTGACCAAGCGATTGTGGTAATCCTTGGAGCTTGATTGTGGTACTTGGAGCTTTTGGGTTGACCAAGCGATTGTGGTAATCCTTGGAGCTTTTTGTTGGACTATGGCTCTCTAGCTGTGGAATGACCTCAAATGAATGATGTTCAAGGGTTCTGTTTCCTTGATTCCTTCAAGAGAGGCAAGCCGGTATGTTTCGGGTCCTATTTTATTGTCAATGATGTAAGGACCTAACCAGTTTGCTGTGAACTTGTCCCGTAGATGGGACGACAAATTAGAATTCTGTTGGTTCTCTTTTAAGACCAAGTCACCAACCTAAAATTCCCTAAGATGGACTTTCATGTTGTATGCTTTCTTAAGTCGCTCTTGATAGATACGTAAATGCTCGAGAGCATTAACGCGTCGTTCATCGAGCAACATCAGTTGATCTAACCGGGCCTGCCACGCAGTGTCATCATCGATGAACTCTTGCATTGAAATGCGTAGGGAAGGAATTTCCAACTCAAAAGGCATGACTGCCTCGGAGCCATACACCAACAAAAATGGAGTTGCCCCAGTGGGCATCCGAATGCTGGTGCGATAAGCCCATAGGGCAAGCGGGATCTGAATGTGCCAGTCTTTATGATTGTCTGCAACTATCTTTTTGAGAATGGCGACTAGCATTTTGTTTGACGCCTCTGCTTGCCCATTTGCCTACGGATAATAGGGTGTTGAAAAGCTATGTTGAATCTTGTACTTTGTGGTCAAAGCACGCACATCTTTATTCTTGAATGGTGTCCCATTATCCGAGACTATTTTGGATGGAATACCAAAATGACATATGATGTTATGCAAAATAAATTCCGCAATGCGGGCTCCAGTCGTAGTGGTCAGCGAAATTGCTTCCACCCATTTGGTAAAGTACTCTGTGGCCGTTAAAATAAACGTGTGACGACCAGACGACGCAGGGGAGATCTTTCCAATTAGATCAAAGCCCCACTACGAAAAAGGCCAAACCGATTGAATCGGTTGCAAGGCCTGAGAAGGTACGTGTGTCAAATTAGCATGGTGCTGACACTTCACGCACTTCTTCACATATGCGCAACAATCTCGCTCTAAAGATGGCCAATAATAACCCATGCGAAGAATGCGCTTTGCGATGGCCATACCGCTGAAGTGGCCACCACATGTACCATCGTGAGCTTGGGTGATCGCCCAAGCGGACTCCTGTTGGTCCAAACAACGAAGAAGAATTCCTTCATAATTTTGACGATACAAAATGTCTCCTAACAAGACATGCTTTGCCGCTTTCTATTTGAATGATCTTTTCACGGCGTGTGTCAATCCAAGTGGGAGATTACCTAGCTTGAGGTAATCCCGAATGGGTGTGTACCAATCTTGCTGATCGAAACCTCGATAGTATGAACGGCCAATCCCTCTTGAAGTCTATCCCAAACAAAAGCTGAGCAGGAAAGAACTTGTAAAAACAACGTGGTGTTGCTAGTAAGAGGGGTCGGGGAGAACAAGGACCCCCAGTTGGCTTGAATCAAACAATCTCGAATTCGAGAGAACTTATCCGGAGATGGTTCAATCTGGATCATGTGGATCCCTGGCGTCAGATCAGAGCTTGCACGCTCCATCGTAGATTGCGATAATGTTGTAACCTGAATGGTTGTCATTTCACCAGAAGGGTCTTACGGGATGAGTGACCCCAAGGAGGCCATAGTATCCGCAAAATGATTTGATGATCGAGGGAGTGCCTCGATGTCATACCATTCAAGTTGTGCCAGGAATTTGTCCACAAGGACTTTATAAGACCGCAAAACTGGACATTTACATTGGTATATCCCCTTTACTTGATTGACAATTAACAGCGAATCACCAAAGATGTTCAATCGTTTAATGTTCATGGTGATTGCTGTCTGAAGACCTATGAGCAAGGCTTCGTATTCTGCATTGTTGTTGGTGCATGGGAAGTCTAATTTAAATGACAAGGGCATTGGAGCACCTTGCGGAGTGAAGAATACAATTCCCGCACCACCCCCTTGCTCACATTTAGAACCATCGAAGAATAGGGTTATGTCAGCCTGTGACTCAGGCTCATCAAAATCTGGCGACTATGAAACATGGAAGACCCCATCATCAGGTAGTTCAAAAGTCAGAGGCTGATCGTCTTCAAGAGGAGCCTCAGCTAGTTGATCGGCGATGACTTGACCTTTTATAGATTTCTGTCCAATGAACTCTATGTCAAACTCCGTCAACAACATGATCCATTTCGTCGTGCGGCTACTATGATAAGTACGACTCATCATGTATCGCAATGGATTCTCCTTAGACACAACATACGTCTTATTACTAAGCATGTAGTGGCATAGCTTTTTGGTAGCAAACACCACTGCCAAGCAGAGCTTTTCAACATATGCATAGTTAAGTTCATAACTGACCAGGGTGCGGCTAAGATAGTATGTAGCCTGTTCTCTATGAAGTTCATTTTTCTGGGACAGCATGGCGCCCAGTGCCACCTCAGTGGCTGAGATGTATAAATAGAATGGCACTCCTGGTCTGGGTGGTGCCAATACTGGCGGCGAAGCCAAGTACTATTTAATGTCGTCAAAGGCTGACTGGCACTCGTCATCCCAATGAAATGTGACCCCCTTATGCAATAATTTATTCATGGGTCGGCATTTGTCAGATAATCTGCGCTATGAAGCGCTTGATCGACGCAACCTTTCCCTGCAGACTCTTGAGCCGCTTGATGGTGGTTGGGGGACGCATTTCAAGGATTGCCTTGACTTTGTTTGGATCTACCTCAATTCCTCGTTTGGAGACTATGAAACCCAAGAGCTTTCCAGAGGTGACGCCAAAGACGCACTTCTTGGGGTTTAGTCCGACTTTATGCTCAATGAGGCGATCAAGGACCTTGCTCAAGTCACCGATATGATCTGGGCGCAAAAGAGATTTGGCCAACAAATCATCCATGTAATCTTCCAAAGTTTTGTGCATGTAATCATGAAAGATGTACGTCATGGCACGTTGGTAGGTGGCTCCGGCATTTTTAAGGCCAAAAGGCATGACCTTATAGCAAAATGTCCCCCAAGGCGTTGTGAATGCCGTTTTTAGTTGGTCTTCAGGATTGATACGAATCTGATTGTATCCTGAGAAACCATCCATAAGGGAAAGCATTTCGTGGCCCGCTGTAGCGTCTACCAACGCGTCGATGCTCGGCAAGGGAAAATCATCCTTAGGACTCGCTTTGTTAAGATCTCAAAAATCGGTGCATATGCGAATCCTCCCGTCGGGCTTCTTGACAGGAACCATGTTAGACAACCATGGCGGATAATCCACACAGATGACAAACTGGGCATCCAACAACTTTTGTAACTCATATTTTACCATTAAGGCCACTTTTGGATGCATCTTGCGTAGTTTTTGCTTGACTGGCTTGATTGTCGGATCAAGCGTTAAATTGTGCGTGACTAGCTGTGGGTCTAGTCCCGGCATATCCTTGTATGACCATGCAAAAACCTCCTTCTTTTCCTTAAGAAGGGCAACATAATCGGCTCGCTCTTCGGGGGAAAGACTTACCCCTAGCTTGAGAATCCATGGATTCATTGGATCTGTGCCGATGTCTACATCAGTCGTTGCTTCAACTGACATATGGGATCCGTCTTCCAACTGGTGTGGAATTGGGATTAGATGGATATCGTTTGCTGAATTAAGATCGTCATTAGGAACGTCAAGTTCCTCTTCAGCATGAAAGACATCCTGAGTCTGTCCTGGAGTGAAATGAAACATCCCACCGCAAGGCCAATACTCTGATGGAGATGGTGGTGTGTCAGCGCGATCCCAATCGATAGCTTCTATGTCTAGATGCAATAATCATGTTGGATTGGCTGGATCATGGATGGGGGCGGTCAAGTCAATGGAGACCATGTTGATGAAATGATTGTAATCTCCATTACCGCAAATGTGACAACTCTGACATTCTAGATGTTCTTGGTGTTTTGGATCTGGCTCTGTAGGCACTGGTACAAAGGGATCAGCCCTATGCGCGGACCTGCAAATAGGGTCTGCCCTAGGTACTGATGGTTTGATAGGGTCTCCAGGCGAAAGATGCTCGTTGTATGCCTGGAGTGGCGGGTGCAGTAATTGCTATAACTACGCCAGGTTGAAATGCCTCCTAGGTCTTGGATCTATGTGTAAGTGTTCAAACATGTCATCTATGTCCAAAGGATTTTGTTGTTGTTGAGGTAGCCTATGCTCACTGGGATCATTCAATGGGAACATCATCAAGAAGTCCTCCTGATCGTTATTCATTGGATATTCATGCGAATGATCGTACTCCGACTCATCTTCAGAAGACCCTTCGTGGTCTTGTCCATCTTCCCCTTGTGGGTGAGTCCATGAGTTTTCTCCTTGTTCAGCCGTAGGGAAAGGGTTGGTGAGGTCAACAAGGTTATTTGTTTGTAATGGGAAATAATCCCCCAGTGTATAAGTTGTATTTGGATTGACATATGGATCTGATGCCAACCCATCCTTGTTGCCTATCCCTAGGCCTTGCATGTTTTTGACCAAGATGTCGAGGGGCAAAGGGTGATTAAACCCGACTCCTGATTTATCATAAGGCATTTGGTATCTTGGTTGACACAAAACACGCATTCCTTGTTCATACCGGCCTAACCCGTATCCATGCCAATTGCATTGGCTAAGATATCGTAATGCGAAGTCTGGGTTAGCCAGATAGTTGACATCTTCCACAAATGGATCTTCATCTTCCTCTTCTTTTCGGGAAGGTTCAACACCATGATCCAGGCCCCCAAAAATAAAGTTTGTCTGATTAGGTGGGTAGCCTAAAGGAACCACGGAGCCTATGGGGAGTCGAGGTCGTCCCATGTCTTGCATAGACTGAAGTGTGGGCGTTGCAACAACATTGCGCACTATGTACTCCCCCATGCCCGTGTTAGACATCTCAACAATAATCGTTGGCGATTGAGGGGAAGCGAATGGGAGTTCTCCTTGAGTCCACTCCATGTGGGGTGAACTAGGCGTCTCAACTTCCATTCTATTAGGCGTCTCTTCCGTAGAGATGTTGGAGACTAAAGGTGGTTCCGCTTCCAGGGGCTTCTTTCCTTTGTCCGTTGGTGTGGCCACCGTAGGTGGCGTCGTTGTTGGAGGACTGGATGAAGAAGATGATCCCGCCTGAGAATTTGATTGACTTGGTGATGGAGATTCTTGCTTAGTCAGACCCCGTTTAGATGGATTTAACTGGAAATCCACGTGCGTTGAAGGGAGGGTCGACTGCGGCATGATTTGCACTGAGTTGCAATACTTAAAAGGTTCCAAATCTACGGGGACCACATGCACTTGTCCTTCAAATGTATACTTCAAACATTGATGAGCAATTGAAGGGACACACTTCATATCTCGGATCCAAGGCCGCCCAAGCAAGATATTGTAAGCCATCTCACCTTCTAAAATGTGGCACAATGTATGAATGGTCTTTTGTCCCACTTGGATGGGCAGGACAATTGTGCCAACTGTCGAGCATATCGCATCATTAAATGCTCGAAGGGTATAAGTGGAAGGTGCAATGTGAGAGGCTGGTAGTTTCAAATGTTTCAGTGCAGCGGTTGTAATAAGGTTACTGGACGAACCAGTGTCTATCAACACCCGTTTGTATGGAGTCCCGTTGACCCGTGCAATAACGTGCAGGGGTGGATCCGCTACATCTCCAAGTCACCATTTTTAGCTCATCTTCCCTGAAGGTAATGACTGGTTTAGTACATTGTTTGACATGCCCCACAAAATTGTTGAACGAATCCGCTTCGTGGGGTTGCAATTCAATTGCCTTTAATATCTCCATAAGAGCTTCCCGATGGGGCGCCGATTGTTGAATAAGCTCATAAATGGAGAGCCTAGCCGATGTGGTCCGTAGACTTTGAGTAAGTCTAGTTCGAATCGTGGCCACTGGTCTAGGTGGGGGCAACTGTGTAGGATTTGGTTGATGTTGTGACGTGGATGAAGCTTCCCTAGTGGCTGTTGCGGGGACAACTCCTGGGTGTCTCTTGTTTCTTGTCACAATGCTAATCATTCCAACATACCCCTCCATGGGGCAACTCTGTTGCACTTCGTTGACATGCAAAGGTTTTGTTTGTGCATCATGTGTGGGTAAAGGATCTTTGAAAACACCCATTTGTTGGTTGTTGGGTGCGATGGGGTTATCCACTACCAATGTGTGATTATCAATGAGATCTTGCACTAAACCTTTAAACGTCCAACAGACATTAAGGTCATGCCCTTTCCTTCTGTGGAATCTACAGAAAAGATCCTCTCTGTAGCCCTTAGGCTTTGGCGCATTAGGATCAATTGTTGGAATATCTGGCAGATTAATCAAGTTTGCCACTGACAAACGGTCAAACAAGGAATCCCTAGACTCAGTGTATGGTGTAAATTGTCGCTTGGGGCGACGCTGTTGATTTTGATCCTGCTTCTTGTTATCTTTCTCATAATTATTGTGAGGCACCGCCTGATAATTAGCCTTTGAAGGTTGTGTTGCTTGGGCAGGCGTAGGGGCATTAATAGCAACTTGATTGACCGCGGCGGGTTTCTGTTGCGTATTCCCTATTTTGGTGCTCTTGTTCCACTCTTTTTCCTTAGGCTTGGCAATTTTGCCATCCTGTATCTTGATCTCTTCGATACGTCTGGCTTGTGCCAGAGCTTCTTCTAAAGTGGCGTATTGTCTGCAGTTGCAATAGCACAGAGATCGATCGCAAACAACTCTTTGCGAACATTTGAGTTAGGTCGGACATAGGAGGGAGGTAGGACAACTTTGAAAGTACCGTCCTCCACCGATTCCCATATGCCACCATAGACTCCTCCTCATACTGTTTGAGGCTAGCTAGATCACTGAGTGACGCCTTTTTCTTTGTATTGAAAGCAAAACGTTCTAGGAACGCGTCCACTAGTTGATCTAAGTTGTAGATGCTATGCTTCGGTAGATGGGTAAACCAATCCGAGGCAGATCCTGCGAATGTGGTTATGAATGTTCTCAATAGCAATGCATCATTGTCTTGTATACCAAAGCATTGGCTCAAAAATCGTGTCACATGCTCTTGAGCATCCTCATCCCCTTTAAAGAGTGCCAACTGGGGCAACTTGAAATGTTCGGGGTATGGAGGTGTTGGCACTGATGGATGTATCGGATGACTACGAAGTTGGCGTAAGGTAGGCTTTTGAGGCCCACCAGTCTTAAGTTCCATATTCTCCAAGCGTTCTAACAACACTTTGTAGGCATCGGAGGATATAATTTCCTCTTCCTTAGTTTGTTCCCGCTGTGGGTTGCGGGGAACCTGAGGCCTTTGAATGGATAAATGAGTAGCATCCCTTCTGCCTTGATAGGGCATTTCAGCCCGCTCTTCTTCTTGGTAATAATCCTCATAATCTTCTTGAGGAGTGTTTGGCCTAGGCCTGTAAACATGGACGGGTGCCCGCGGAGGATGCCCATCATGGTTGCGGGGAATGGCCTCCCGCTCAGGTCTAAGAGGTCTTGGAGGCAGTGCTTGCTGTGGTCGCGGAGACCTGTCTCGCACTAAGGGGTTGTGCCTCACATACATCTCAGATTGTTGTGCATGAGGGACTGGGGCCCTCTCAGGCGCATGGTTGTGAAATATTTCAGCAGTCTGACGCTGAATGCGCTCTTGATCAAGGCGACACAAATGTTCTAATTCCTGTTGTTCTTGCCTAAGCCACGTGATTTGTGCTTGGCGGGTGGCTAGTTGTGTAAATGCCAAATCATTTTGTTCTGTTGTCTCTTGTTTTATAGGCCTAGATGTCTCTCCTACATATCTGTTTCGATTATGGTGCTCTGAGACCCCTATATGTTGCTTCCCTCTATCGAGGTTGGCCGCATTAACTTGAAACTCTGGTCTCAATAAGCGATCTGGATATAAAGCAAGTGCAGACGTGCATCGTTTCGGCACTGGATACTATTCTGGAGGAATGTAGTGATCTTCCTCTCTCTCTCTATGATATGCATAAAAAGTGCGGGCAGAATTGTCTTGCCCCGTAGGGAGAACTCGCTGTTCCGGATATGGTCTACTATGTCTGACATTAATTGGGGGTAAATTAGGAACCACAAAATCATATGGTTCTTCCTTTTGGACCCTTTGTTGTTCCATAGCAGTACACAATGCTTCATCACTAGGCCATCCAAAATGAACTTCCAAAGGAGGCCTCGTGTTTAGACCAGGTGGTATATATATGTTATTGTCTTGAAAATATTCTTGTTGCTCATGAGTTTCCCTTAGGGAAGGGGTTCTAAATTCTCGTCTATTGAAGGCCTGACTTGGAGAGCCCCTCAAGGAAGGGCCTCTAGAACCATGTTCTATAATTGTATGGGTTGGAGTGCCCCTCAAGGAGGGACCTCTAGAGCCATGTTCTGCATGGTGTGAACTAACCGGTATACCCTGCCGTCGAGGCGGGATGACTAAGTCTTCAAGGCTATATCGGAGACGATTTGTCTCTCTTGGTGCATTTTCTGCAGCTTCTGCCCGTGATTGGGCTTGGCTACGAGTATTCACCATGGTAATGCTAACCTAAAAATGCAAAAATTTTTTTTTTTATGATTTTTTTTTGTCTAAACAGAAAATAGCATACACACACACAAGCAATGATTATCTCTTTTAAAGATTAATAGTGTGCCCTAAATCTGGTTTAGTGTGTTTTTGTTGTTTGTTTTTTTTTTGAAAATTTTGTGAAACGTTTAAATGCAATTATGAAGGCTCTTATAACTCCCAAAATGGTCGCCCCTTCAATATACCATTGCCGGACCGATATACCAACCTCTCTATATACCCGCCCTTACGTGAGGGAGACTATAGGTACGTGAGAGCAGATGATACGTGGAACATAGGCGGTACGGAAGGGGAATCACTCTGTTTATGACACCTACCATAGAAGACTTATCCTCGCATGTTGGGAATCACCCCAAGCTACACTCGGTCAGCTTTCGTCAGGATTTACGTCTAGCAACAGTCGCGATCGAGGTAATGGATGCAATATCTCAAGCCAAAGTGATAATGGAATCCACCTTTGGTCTTGCTCAAGGGTTGGGGTTTTACGACCAACGCCTTGGTTTAAAATACCACGTGATGTGTGGGGTTCGTTTTAATTTTGCAAAATTGAAACAGGACAAACGAAAAGAAATCTTTCCCTAAGCCATACAAACCGAAAACCAGAAAATAGAAAAACAAAAATTTGACAGAAGCTTTAAAAAAAACCCTACCTCTTCTCTGCCTAATCGGAAGTTTCTGATTTGCTCTAAAAATTTGCACAGATCTATAATCGTCCCTGGGTGAGGCGAATATCAGAACCGTAATCGTCACAGGGTGAAACGAATAGTTTATTCGTCCCGGGGTGGAACGAATACCAATTCTGTAATCGTCACTTGCAGAGACGAATAACAGTCTGATGTTGAAAAATAGGTACCTATAAAAAAACAAGCAATTTTAGATCAGTAATTTAACCTAAAAAAAAATAGAGGACAGAGGTCCCACCGTGATCGCCATTGAAAGCACGAGATTCCGGAAACAAAAAGGATAAACTAAAATTGCAATGTAAATGAAACTAAAATAACGCTTAAACCCTATGTTATTGAAAATTGCATAAAAAGAAAGAACATGAACACAAGATATTAAAGCAATATAAAAATCGGCCCTTTTATTGATATGCTTTGCGAATTCGTGTTACAATGCGTCTCCTTCCTTTTTATGGGATAGGAGCGTTAAATATTGCTCTTTTACAACTTATTCCAGAATTCCTTCTTCCGCGTGCCCACATATAAGATGGGCGAACCAAAACGTCATCGCCGCTTGCGTTGATAAAGGTCGATTCCTCTTGTCTCCTCCAATGCTGCAAATCTGCGTTCAAAGAAACAAACAAAGAATCAATAGCACCTGTGTATGAAAAATAAAAGATAAATCTAACTATGATTGAAATGAATCTAAATGAAATGAAGACTTGACAAAAGCATAAACATGAAACTAGCTAAATACTATAAAAGAAATAAAGCGGGGGTGCCCGAAGGCAAACCACCCGCGGGTGAAACTTTGCTTCGACACCAATCCGCTTAGGATGGGTCCGAAACCTGATGTGATGTGTTGTCGACAAATTGGTAGAATATTGTGGTCAGAAAATCGGTGTTGGTTCTTGATTCGTGCTTTCAAAAGTCACCCAATAACCTCTCTTTCGATTAAGAGATTATGGATGTTGAAAACACAAATCGCAAGTAAATGAATTAGCAACACTTCGTCGCTCAAAATGCTCCTGCTCGGTATCTCTTTTGGGTGAGAAAACTCACCATTTTATAGACCCAAGGGGTCTCTTTGAATTAACATGCAAAAGTGTTTCTTTGCATGAATGCTTTTTGCCTGAAAGAAAGACTTCTTCTTGATCAAGGGATTCTTAACTGTCTCTGTGCATGTATTTGTATGTTTTAGAAAAGCTCACTTGCACTCCCATGCAATGAAGGAATAGCTAAGTGGCAAATCTGAGTTGTCTTAAAAAGCTCACTCTTATTCCCATGAAGTGAAGGGAACGTCAATTGGCAGATATGAGTTGTCAAAAGAACTCACTCGCACTCCTATGTCATGCAGGAAAAGCTAAGTGGCAGTTCTGAGTTGTTACATGCCGAGATTTGACTTTTTGTCGGTCAAACTTGACATTCGTCCCACCCCGAAGCGAGCGCTGGTAATCGTCTCTGGGTGAGACGAGTATCAATCCGCACTCGTCCCTGGGTAGGACGAGTACAAATCCGCACTCGTCCCTGGGTGGGACGAATAAGAAGCTGAGTGTCTAAAAGGTGCCAAATTGATTTCTGACTTGCAAAACTACTGTGTGAGTGGTTAGAACCACTGTTTGACCTCTGGGGGCTGCCCTGGGGGCTGTGCGTTAGTTTGATCAGTGCTTGTTGTCACATAATCGGATTGGTGCTTTTTTGGTGTCTACATTGTTATTCTTTTTGCAACTAGAATGCTATTTGTTATCTTTGAAACATAAAAAATAAAAATATATATAAATACACAAAAATAAAATTAAAAAAAAAAAAAATTAAAACATTTCCTTTTTATAGTAGGTATATAATTAAAATATATACCTCTCAAACCTATCACATATATATATATATATATATATATTTTCTGAAATCTAAATTTAAGCATAATGCCTAGACTTAGGAATGGAAAACAGATTGAAGAAGAAGAAGATTGGTTAGGAAAACCATTAAATAACCTAGATGTCCTTCCCGAAGACCAAGTCCGGGAAGAAGAAATCCTAGATCAGCAAGAAGAAGAGCTTGCTGTAAGAAAATGAACAAGAAGAAAATGTTAGAGAGGAAGGATCCTCATCCCCTAAAATGTCTCCGGGAGGGGCTGTTACTTTTGAAAACATAGAACAATTCTGGGAGTTCATTAATACTAATATTGGTGTTCTTAATAGAGAAATCCATATGTACAAGGATCGAATTAGTGATACTCAAGAAACTCTAGAAGATGTATTTCACACACGCACTAATCCCTTGTCCTTTATTGATCAAGAGAGTGATCAAGTTGGACCATCCAATTTGGATATGGCCGCTATAATCCAGAACATGCAACAACAATAGGTTACCCAACCATCTAAAGTGCCTATTAGCAAGCCTAGGGTTATTCCTGCACAAAAGAAACCATCATTTACTACTCTATTTTTCCAAGCTATTGAGCAATATACCTCAAATCAACAAAAACCCAAAACAAAACCAAACACCAATTACCAACAATCTGGGATACAACATAATACTACTACAAATCCTCTTCATATACTCTTCCTACCAACATTTTACACAATAGCAATATAGCATCTAATCCTTATGTCACACCATCATACACTCATAAATCCCATGCCTATGTCCCACCAAACCAATACGGTGGACAAACTAGCAATCTTGAAACTGTGGTGAAACAGTTAGTGTCCCACATGGACCAGATAGATCCCTATTGTCCCTCGTACAATTATCGAGAGATGTGTAGTCAACCTTTAGATCCTATAGTTGTAGCACAACCATATCCTAAACATTTTCCTATGCATGTCTTGCCCATATATAAAGGAACCAAAGATCCCATAGAGCATCTTCGTATGTTTAGGATAGCATGTCATGATATATCACATGATGACTTGTTATTACTAAAAATGTTCCCAAAAAATTTAGGAGGAATGGAATTAGAGTGGTATTATCAATTACCCACTAATTCTTTGAGGAATTTTGAAGAAATTGCTGAGTCTTTTGTGCATCAATTTAGTGCCTACATCGAAATACATGTGACCATTAAAGACTTGTACAACTTAAAACAAGACAAAGATGAATGTTTTGCTGATTTCCTAGCTAGGTGGAGACAATTGATAGGAAAATTGCACTTTGTGTTACCTTATAGGGAGATGTTGGACATCTTTCTTAATAATTTACAAGATCATCTATCCTATGAGTTATCAACTGCTACCTTGACCACCTTCGATAAGGCTATAGACTTAGCCAAGCGAGTGGAAGATGCTCTCATTAGGAGAGGTCAGCTTAAAAAGAAAGATGATGAGAAAACATCCAAAAATAAATATAAAAATAAACAAGTTGTGGGTGATGGAGTCACTAATAGTAGAAATATCTCTAATGTTAATGTTGCGAAGACAACGAAGAAGTTTATACTGAAACCTCATGATAAACCTCCTTGAGAATTTACTAGGTTAAATCAACCTTTATCAACCATCCTCCCGCAATTATTAGAATGAGGTTTGATTCAATTACCAACTATCTAGGAACCTATTCCAACTATACCTGGATACTGAGTTGATTTACACTGTGACTTCCATAGAGGACCTGGACACACTACCAACTCTTGTAAAAGATTAAAAAATAAAATATAGGACTTAATTGATAAAAATGAGATGGAGGTGCAAGCCTTTCAACCTAAGCAAAATCCTCCTAATAATGCTCAAAATAACATCCCCCAAAACCAGAATCAGAATGCCAATCAATCATTGGACATATTTCAACATCATTTACCAAAACATGGCAAGGAAGTGGCTAATCAAATTGAACATCATAATGTCCCCCCTCCTACCCGATATGTAGGAACTATTAGTGGGCATTTACCTATTCATGATTTGGAAATATTTGACAGAACTTTATTCGTGGTTACAACTAGATCTCTATACAATATCCAGACACCTGATCTCAGTGATATAGAATACAAGACTGATAGTGATATGGAAATCACATCAAATCAGTCAAATAGCTCTGAAGATGAATCGTATTCTATTCTCCCTATCACAAGTTATATGGTCCCAGAAGAACCATTTCCAAGAAGAGTCACTACTAGACCATCGTCTCACCAATTACTTTCTAATGAGTAAGCCATAAATGCTAGACCAAGACCCATTCATCATCCGTAGAATAATATTATGGGTACCATCGGAGCTGTTACTAGACAACAGGCTCAAAAATCTCAACAAGATCAAATGAAAAATGATGGATCAACTCCATTTGTTTTGAAAGTTCCTAATAAAGGGAATCAGACACCTAATATTCAACCTAAACCTCCTTATAATATTAATGAGCAACTATCAAATATTACAGCTAGAATTTCTCTTTTGGATCTTTTAAGATCTTCTCCTACCCATAGAGATGAATTAATGCTCACATTAAGCCAGATGATGGTACCACAAGACATTCAACCTGAAGCCATGGCTAATACTATAATAACTCGTGAAGTTGATTGTATTGAATTCCAGGATAGAGATATACCGCAACATAGTTTACATAAGGATAACCCCTTATATATTACTGCCTTAATTGGAGATGTAGTAGTTAAATGAGTCTTGATTGATAATGGTTCATCTTTAAACATCTGCACTTTTGAATTCTACCAAATATTTGGGTTTAGAAGTGATGAAATGAAAAGAACTGATATGATCATAAAAGCCTTCAATGATGAAACACAAGAAACATGTGGAGTTATTACCATCCCATTGCAGGTTGGTCCGAGAACCTTGGATACAACTGTGTTTATCGTACATTGCCCTACATCATACAATATACTCTTGGGTCACCCTTGGAGCAACACAATGCAATCTATTCCCTCAACTTTACATCAATGTGTTAAATTCAAATTTAAGAATCAGTTGGTTACCATTCATGGTGATCCTAGACCCTTTGATATGCATGCTTTGGCAGAACCTTTTGGAGTTCAATTTTTCCCTACTCTGTCATCCACACATCCTAATTCTCATTACCCATCTAAATGTGTGAAACACACACCCACAATATCATCTACTTCTTCTCCATCGGTTCCACCTCTACATATAGCTCAACCATCCTCTAAACAAACCACATTAGGACCTTAGAAAGATCCTAATCCCACAGCCAATGCCTCTTGTTCTACTCCTATAACTTCTATACCTATAATAGACTCATCCATAGACATCTCTACAATATCTACATCCACCAAAGGTATAGTTTCTGCATCATAAGATGTAGGAAATGTTCCTTCTACCTCTTATGTTCTTACTGATGAGCTCTTACCCAATTTATCTAAAATTCTTATATCAGAGAAAATGAATGCTACTATGCAATATTCCCTTATTTTAAATAATTTTCCACCATATCCTCATACCTTGGGCCTCCCACAACCTATGGGAAGTATTTACCAAGTCGGGAGTTGTGCTTTTATTTATAAGGGATATGACTAGGGTAGAATACCTAGAAACATCAAGACTCATTATGATGGATATGCTCGATGTTATTTTACTAATGAGTATATTAAAGCCAAATCTATAATGCTTAAATTGGGATATAAATGGAAAGGTTTAGGACCTTTCCAAAATGGTATGAAATAACCTTTTGAGGTAGAACCGTGGCCCGCCCGATGTGGTGTGGGCCTATTTCCTAGTAAGGGTCAGCCCTTCCCATTTGAGGATGATGACCAACTCATGTGTTACCAAGATTATTTGGATAAACATGATGCTTTGCATTTAATGAATACACAATTTACATGTAATATGCTATCTATAACTTACCCTGAGATGATCGCTGAATCCGACGATGAGTTGGAGGGAGATATCTTCCATGATGTCTCCATTGAGGAATTATTACATACATGAATTTTATTTTGATGGCTCTATACCTATTATAGCCCAGCTTGAGGCCACGACTCCTCAAGATGAATTATCCAAACTAACCTTGGAAGAATTACAAGAATTGGGTGTTTCACCCGCCCCACCTAATTTTGAGAAAAATCTACACATGGAAGTAGAGAATGTCATAAAAATTAACATTGGAATTGAGGATAATCCTCACATAATCAACATTGGATCAAAATTGAGTCAAGAAAAATAGGATAAATACATTGCATTTCTTAAAGAATATGCATATGTCTTTGCTTGGACATATGAATATATGCCAGGATTAGACCCTTCTGTAGTTATGCATCACCTAGTAGTCCATCCGGATGCTAAACCTGTTAAATAGAAACTTAGAAAAATGCATCCTAAAGTGGCCTTACTGGTCAAAGGGGAGTTAGAAAAACTCTTAAATGTTATTTTTATACAAGCCATTGATTATGTTGAATGGATCTCGAACGTAGTTCTAGTAACTAAGAAAGAAGCTACTAAGGTTAGGGTTTGCATAGACTTTAGAGATATTAATGTTGCATGCCCCAAGGACGATTTCCCTCTTCCCAATATGGATCAGATCATTGATTTTACTACTGGGAGTGGAATGATATCCTTAATGGATGGATTTTCTAGTTATAATAAGATCAGGATAGCTCTTGAAGATCAAGCTAAAACAACCTTTATTACCCCTTGGGGAACCTTTTGTTGGAAAGTAATGCCATTTGGTTTGAAGAATGCAGGTGCAACATATCAACGAGCCATGACTTATATTTTTCATGATATGATGCATGATATACTACATGATTATGTAGATGACATTATAGCTCGTTCTACTGAAGAATATGACCATTTAGATGACTTGAGAAAAGTATTTGATCGGTTAAGGGAATATCTTATCCGATTGAATCCAACCAAATGTATATTCGGAGTTAAGTATGATAAATTATTGGGGGTTATAGTTTCTTTACGTGGAATCAAAATTGACCCTCTCAAGATTGTGGCTATGACTGATATGCCCGTGCCCACAAATATATCTTAATTACGAAGTTTACAAGGTAAGCTTCAAGCTATCCGTCGCTTCATCGATAAGCTGGCGGATAAAACCGGACCCTTTCTTAAGCTTCTTAAGAAGGATGTCTTTTTCCATTGGGACAACGAATGTTAGGAAGCATTTGAACTCCTCAAACAATATCTTCTTAACCCGCCTATGCTTTCACCGCCTCGACCTGATCACCCATTTATCTTGTATATTTATGCTTCAAATTTTACCTTAGGAGCTATGTTAGTTCAACTGGATGACGAGAAGAAAGAGCGTGCTAATTATTACATTAGCAGAACATTAATCAGTTATAAAACCTGCTATACAGCATTAGAAAAGTTATGTCTAGTAGTCATATTTTCTACATAGAAACTATGCCACTATATTCTCAGTCAAAAAATGTACGTTATTGCTAAATTCGATCCTTTGCGATATCTTATGAGTCGACCTTATTTATCTGGTCGCACAGAAAAGTGGGTTCTTGCTTTAAGAGAGTTTGAAGTCACATTTATAGGACAAAAGTATGTTAAAGGTCAAATTATAGCAAATCAATTAGTTGTTGCACCCTTAGAGTCTACCCATCCCCTCATCATTGAGTTTCCTGATGAATACCTTAAACTAGAGGCAAACCATCCAGAGCAATGGTCCTTATACTTTGACGGAGCCCGATGCATGAGTGGGTCTAGTGCAGGTATTATTTTAATATCTCCATAGAAAAATAATATCCCTATGTCCTTTAAATTAATGTTTGCTTGTACTAATAATATTGTTGAATATGAAGCTCTAATACTTGGCTTACGAGCTGCCTTGGCACTAAAAATTAAAAATTTATTAGTTTTTGATGATTCTCAACTTGTTATAAATAAAATTAATGATGTTTATCAGACCAGAGATGATAAATTGCATCCATATAAAGCATATGTATTACAATTATTATCTTTATTTGATCAAGTTATCTTGGAAGCTATTCCTCAAACTAGCAATCATGCAGCTAACGCTATGGCTGCAGCTGCATCTCTTTTACCCTTGGAGTTAGATGACGAATATACTACCATCATTATTCATCGACTCCAAGAACCTACTTCAAATAAATCATGCTTAGAACCTTTGGATGTGTTTCTAATCAACAAAACTACTCCTAAAATTTGGTACATTGATATATTCAATTTTCTTCAAAATGGGACCTTCCCTGAAGGTTTTAATAGAAAACAGTGCCTGTTATTACATAGATGAGCAAGTCGCTTCGTAATAATTGGTAATACATTATATAGGAGATATTTTGAAGGTATCCTCTTGAGATGTTTGAATCTAGAAGAATCTAGATCAGCTTTGAGTGAAGCCCATGATGGATCTTGTGGGGGACACTTTAGTGGTAGCGCCATTGCTAAGAAGCTCCTTAGGATAGGATATTTTTGGCCTACCATGGAGAATGATGCACATGATTACGTGTGCCATTGTGACAAGTGCCAGAAACATGCTGACCTTGTCCATGCACCTGCACAAGAACTACAAGCTATTTCATCTCCTTGGCCCTTTTCAAAATGGGGCTTAGAAATCATTGGAAAAATCAATCCTGTGTCATTTGATGGACACAAATTCATCATAACCGCCACCGAGTATTTCACGAAGTGGGTTGAAGCTATGCCCTTAGCTTCTTGCACTAGAACCCAAGTTTCCAAATTTATTTTTAATCAAATTATTTGTAGGTTCGGAATTCCTGCAAATCTCATCTCGGATAATGGAACTTGTTTCAAAAATAAATATGTCAAGAAATTATGTCAAAAATATATATTCAACATCATTTGTCCACTCCCTATTATCCTCAGGGTAATGGCCAAGAAGAAGCATCTAATAAAACATTAATTAAAATCCTCAAAATACTGGTCAATAAATCTGGTCGAGATTGGCACATTCAATTATATCTTGCTTTGTGGGCTTATCGTACTAGCGTTCGTACTCCCATGGGCACTTCACCGTTTGTTTTGGTTTATGGCATTGAAGCTATTTTTCCCTTTGAATTAGAAGTTCCTTTTTTGGATCTAATACTTCAAGATACTAAATTAGGAGATGAATATCGTGCTAGCAGATTTAGTCAGCTGGAACTCCTAGATGAGAAGCACATCAATTCTTTGGAGCATCTTCGAGCCTATCAGAACAAGCTTAAACAAGCATACCTCAAGAAAGTTCATCATCGATCCTTTGAGATCGGCGACCTTGTCTTAAAAGAAAATAAAAAAATACTAATGCAACTAAAGACCTTAAAGGTAAATTTGAACCTAACTGGCTTGGACCATTTATCATCACTGCTAAATTTGGATCAAGAGCATACATATTAGCTACCTTATATGGTAAATATCTTAAAGAACCTATGAACATTATGCATCTTAAATGCTATTATGCATAAATCTGGTCATTTCATCATTGTATATATTGTTATTTTGCATATTGTTTCATTTTAGTCATCCATATAAAAATTTCAAAAAACAATAATATTATTTATTCTTTCAATTCATAAATTAAAACCAAAATATATAAAAATCAAAATCATCAAAATCTTCAAAAGCATTTTTCTATTTTTGCACTCGTCAATTCTTGAAGTATTGCAGTTATATTTTCGATTATTTTGGATAAATTAGCATTTATTTGGAATCCCACACTTTCACACTCACATGAATAAATATCTTGATTTTATTTGGTATGATTATTAATCTCTCTTATATCAAAGTCCACAGTTGAATTAAATAAATTTTTGAGCATAGAGAATTGATCTTGTTATTTATTTGAACCAAGTATATCTCTTCACATTAAAATGATTTCATTGCAAATTCAATATGATGCTACATAGTAGAAGTGGTTTCTTGAGCGAAAAGTTTCACCTGCTATCCAATCATGCACATGGTCTAGAATCTTTGAGAATTTAAAAAAGGACAAGCTCACCCTTGCCCAGAATAAAAATCCCTTGCTCTACAACCAATCCGAGCAAGTATCCCTAGTATAGAAAAAAAAAGTCAAAGAAAATGAGAAAAAGAAAAAAATTATTTTGTACCATCACAAAAATATTTCAGCATTATCTCAGTTCCAAGAAAAAATACAAAAAAAAAAAAAAAGAGAAAAGAAGAGAAAGAGAAAAGAAAAAGCAAAAAGCAATAAAATCCCTTTCCCTACCCCTTGAAAAGAAAATAAGGGTGAATGAGCTTGAATCCCTAGAATTCTCAATTATTCGAAAATTGTGAGGTAAGCCCCATAACAGGTGGTTTGTGCCCAACCCGCTTGGCCTTGGGTAACTCCTAGCGTGGTGATATGTCTGTCACATTAGCGACCTTATTTTGTATAGACCTATGTCTTCTTATGGATCAGCTAGCTCTTGATGACCCTACTTACATAGTAGTCTGGTACGGTTACATGCATATAAATCATGGTCAACGAACACTTATTTGGTTAATTCAAATTACTTGTATCAAATTATCTTGCTCAAAATTGGTAAATGAACAATACAATTGCACACACATTTGTATTTGAGAGATTTTGTATCATTATGATGAATCAAGATCGGCAATGAACTCACATATGCACATGAGGGTTCCTTATAAATCTATATTTTGTCTTTGAGATAATTTAAAATATTTTTGCAAATATTTTGGAATAATTTCATCTTCTTATTTGAGAACATCTGTTTAGTATAAAAACAATTACATTTTTTTTCAAAAAAACCAAAATTTCTTTCAACAACATATTCAAAAATCTAGCAATAAAGTCACGTTCATATATACTTTCGACTTTTCGCAATGATGGTATAAGTTCCTAAACCTAAATTGGAATTTATGCCTAGTGCAAGTCCTCATCTTATATATTTTTTGTTTATCTCAAAAAATCAATTATGCAATAAAATTATTTTTGGATTTCACGATGATGGTATAAGTCTATACCTATAATTCTATGCCTAGCGCAAACCATTGTTCTAATTTTATTTCCCATTCATTTTAATTCATAAAAAACATATGGCTTACATCATTATGTTACACAATTGTGCTTTAAGAACGAACACTTTTTTTTCTATTTTCATTTCATTATGTCAACATTCAATTTTGCAACGATGGTATAATTCCTAGGGAATTGTTCAAAATATTATCACACTTAGGAATTTTATGCCTAGAAAAAATCATATTTTTTAATATTTCATGCATCATATTTTCATGAAAATCTAAAAATAAATCATCACCATCATTATTTTTCATCATCACAACACAAAGTCTTAAGACAGTCTCTTAAGCACTCTTTTACTTTTAGCAATATTTCTATACTAGGATTAGCTTGACGACCTAGTGAGCGACGACTCCATGAAATGGTCATATAACAACGACAATGTCCTTTGAAATTATTGTTAGAAGTCCCTTTATTTTTCATCAAATCATACCACAACAACCAATTTGTTTACATCAGATTATTTCATTTAAATTTTACAGCATGACATAAAATTATACTATTTCCAAACAACATAATTACATGAATAATCAATCAAAAATTAAAAACTTAAAGCATCATAAAACATATGGACAAGTCATATCACAAAAATATCATATATATATATATATATATATCAAAAATATATGTACATCATATCACAACTAGATTGGTATGCCACAATCTATACCTCGACATACTCAATCCTCTCAAATATATAGTCCAGCCAAAGAGCAGCTAGTCTCGAGAAGCCCTCGAGCTCTCTACCTCATCTCCTCTCCCACCCTAGCATGGAGGAGGTGGTCCCATAGAGGTCCATGTTGTATCATGGGTCCTCGACGTCGATCATGAGGATGTCCTCGATGATCCCATCATGACCGGCTCCATAATGCTAGTTGGCAGTGGTATCCTCCCTCCCTCTGTGACCTCTCATTGCATTGATAGTAGCCTGGCACAACATCCCCATCCATCACACCACGACGTGCATCTGACCCTATGCCCTCGTCATTCAAGGAGGGTGGATGCCTATGTACCAGACATCATATCCATCTATGATCCCAACGTCGTCCCCATCCACTAGCTGAATGGGGGCATCGTCCATGTCCTGACTCTAGAATCACTGCATATTTGGAGCCCTTCTTAGTGTAGTACTATCCTAGATAGTTTGGGAGTACTCGTAGTCTCTAAGAGAAGGGATCCCCTATTGTAGATCGAACTATCACAAAACTCGGTCATAGCGATGGAGCTCTACCTCTCCCTGCTCCATCCTCAACCAGAAGACTTGCCTGATGCAAGCCAACTCCTGTCCATCCTCTCCCCACCATGGATGCTCTCTCCATGGCCTCCAGGTGATCTAGTCAGGGATGAGGTCGTCTAGCAACCTTCGAGACATCGACATATCTATCTACTACTGTGACCCTCTCTGGAGCCACCAATATAAAACTTGGGATCTCTCCTAGTCAACCCCTATTAGTGGAAGCCATACTGGCCTCTGCACTGCAATGTGCTCCCAACACCAAACCTATAGCAACGATGTCAAAACTAGAAATTGACCTCCATTGTATACGACCCCGTGTAGGATCCTATACAAGCGACATAGCACAAAAATTCCCCAAGCAAATCTATAGCCGTGGTCTCTCATATCATAGACCACATCTGAGAGCAGCCATGGTAACCTGCATTTTCTCTGGTGGCATAGAAGTAAGCTACCCACTACCCCTATCGAAACCTAAGTCAATCGAGACACTCTAGGCATCTAACTCAATGTCTCGATGTTCACTCTGCCCTTCTTTAGGGTGAAGCTAGGGTCTCCACATAGTCGCATCATGGCATGGACCTGATTGGTCATAGGAGTCATCAATCGTCCATGTATGGGGATCCTCAAAAACCTCCATACATCCTCTAGAGTGGGAGCCATCTCCCCTATCAATAGCCAGAAGCAGGACGACCCCGGATACCACCTCTTTGCTAGGGCTTCCAGTAGCCCCATGTCTATTGGTATTTGTGGCATCTCTGCCACATGTTGTAGCCCAACCTTTGATATTCAGTCTTGCTCTTCCTGATTGAGTGTGGCTACATCATCTCTTAACCCCCCATATTTCCACTCTCGAATTTTTAGTAATCCCCTCTACAAAATAAAAAATCAAACAACAAAAATCATTAATAGATAATCATTAAAATCAGTTAAATCAATTTCATATTATAAAAAATGATATCGTCCATTATTGGACGATATCGTACTAAATTGAGTCAAATCGTCCTTGGTAGGACAAAATTGTCTCCGATTTCTCAACTTGGGGATCGCCCCTTGTTGGACGGGATCGCCCCTATTTCGTAGATTTTGCCCCTAGACAAAATCAACGATATAGGGACGATTTCGACGAAATTGGGACGATTTCATCCCGATGTCGTCGATGGCCTAAAAATGGCCACGATGCCCCAAAAATAGTCAAAATTTAAATTAAAAATCACACAAATCAAATTAAAAACATAATTCATCAATTTTAGATCCCTACCCACAATCCGCATCGGACCTCTGTCGATCTGTGTGTTGTTTCCACCATTTTTCCTATAGAGCTCTAAAACAACAAAAATGAACAGTAACAATGAATTAGGGTTTTACCATTTTTTTTAATTTTATTTAAAAACAAAAACTTTTTCTTTTAAAATTTTGCTTTTTCGTGCTTTTACCTCAAACGTTCGATTTGGGTAAAAACACGGAGGGGGCACCATAGTAAGCAGTCATACGATTCGACCTAGAATCATCGTCTAAAAAATGGAATAAATTTTTTGCTTTCTCGTAAAGCATGAAGAACTCGTATTTAACGCATTTTCTTCAGAAAATTTGCTAAAGAGGGGGTAAAATGTAGCACCCTAAAATTAGCACAGTTAAACCCTTAGTAAAAAGATAAAAATTTTAATTTTAACCCCAAAATCGCCCGTTAACCGCTCACCTTATTTTTCGTGCCATTTTTAGGAGTTGTTTTGACCGTTGGACAATATCATCGTCGATCAGATGAAATCGTCCTAGATCGGACGAATTCATCTGGAACAGAACGTCTAAAAGATTTCGTCCCAAAACTGAATTTTCATAATTAGCTTCTATTTCAATAGCCTCTCCAACTTGGGTAGAAGCATGTCTGCACAGTTGGAGATTCCTTCATTAGAGATCTCCCATATTGGGATGATCCCCAACCTCCTAACCTCCCCCTAATCCTATATAAATTAGGATTTTCTTAGTTTATCCCCATGACTCCTTGGATCCCCTGCCTAGCTCTCCTCCTAACTCTTTCCCTGGTTGATTTTACCTACCATTTAAGCTTTGCACTCGTAGTTCTAAGTTTTCATTGTAGGTTTTCACTATGCTTCAGCTGGAGGAAGCTCGGATAGTCATAGGTGATTCCAGATGATTTCGGACGATCCTACCATAGATCGGCAATGATCTCATATGATTGGAGGCAATCTCAACTGTAGTCCAAATTAGGGGCAATTAGAACCCTAAGTTTGCATTTCTCATCTTCCTTATTTATTTTATTATGTATTAGCTTGATTATTTTCATTCTGCATCCTGGAGTTCACCTCATTTTAACATAAATGCATGATAAAGTTAAAATAAGTTATTAAAACAATGCATTTCCTTTAATTTGCTATCCATATTTATCAGTTAGGCATTTATACTATCATTTCTATCATTTTGCATTATTCTTGCAGTAGCATTTTTGGTTTTTGGTGTCTGTTTTTGTGATTGCAGGTTTCTGACGAATTCGACTGATGAATTCATCAGATCGATGACAATCCTGTCTGATTTTAGATTGCCTATAATATGGGATGATTATGTACAATTGTAGATGATCCTATCATATTCGGGATGATCTGGACTCCTACAAGCTTTAGAATCTTCATCAAACATCCGAAATCAGGTGCATTATTTCTTATTTAGTATATTCTTGGTATTTAGGATTCATTCATGCTTTCTGTATTCATATAAATTGGCATTTCATATAGAATAGCTTAGATTCATTCTGGCCAACCTAGGATATGAATGATTGAGTATAAAATGAACACATCAAGACCATTCTCAACATAGGCGAGGAAACTACCACTCAAATTTTCCTGGTGAACCCCACCATCCGTTAAAAATTCACCCTTATACCCCTCCCCTGAGAGGTGTGACCTTCAAAGGGCATCTCAGTAGGAGGTATTGTTCCATCCTTCTCGCATCCCCTTTTCGGGCACGGATCCTTTAGCCTGAAGGTAAGGGCACGAAAAATTTGGGTCGATACACTAGGCATCTTAATATCCTTGAAAATTATCCAGCTTTGGTATCTCGAAGTGATCGAGATATGCTAGAGTAGGCACTAAGGGGCATAGAGGTTCATTATGTATTTTATTCAAGGTAGGCTTTAGATAAGTTTTACCTTGTTTTTCAATGACTATTACCTTTTCTACCAAGGCCTTGTAGGCTTGCAAAGATAGAATATCCTCGTCCTTGAGAGGTCTCTAAGGAGATTTTGGAGGTAAAGTTTTCTTCGATCGAGGTGGAGGTCTAGGTTCATCCTCCACATCCACTAAGAATATCTTAGGATATTCTTGTTCTTGGTTGTGTCCTTCTACTTACTCATACTAAGTATGCCCATGGTGTTCGAGCGCTTGATGTTGTAACATGTTTTGGGTTGTATAATAAGTACAATTTCCAATATGCTTAGGGTGCAATTTAGCTGTGAAGCAACTCATCTATGATGGCACTCCTTGTATTCACTTTGAGTAGGTAAATTGGCATGAGCCAATCTATCTTCTCTCTCTACATGCTCCTTTTGGTCAAGGATGCATTGCTCGTGCATACGCTGCTCATATAGATGTTGGCTTAGAAACCTTTGCCATTGATTATTCTCATTTTTTAGGTGCTTGTGCTCTGCATGCACATCTTCCAATTGATCTTGAAATATGCGTTGCCTCTACTATGACACCAATTTTTGAGATCGATCTATAAGATTGGTAGTATGTGGCCTCTGGTGGTTTAGCTTAGTTCGGGTAGCTTTTTTGGTGTAAGACCCAATAGACCTATCTACAATAATATTACCCCTATTTGTGTGGGCAACATTCATGTTTTGCAATAGTCTATTATTTGTACCCCCTGTATGTATGGGGTATGCACACTTTGAGAGTACTTCGAGCACTCTCCTGGCTCAATGATTTTTTTGCGTGCTTGCGTTGCATGATCTTGTAGAGAAATAAGGAGCAGTTGAGGCTTTATAACCTAGTTTACCTAGGAATTGATTTAGTCCATCCATCTATCTAGTTCTCCAGGGTTGATTTGGGGGTATACCATTATCTCCCAAAGTGGCCAAATCTATAGTGAACTTTCTAGGTCCACTAGGATTTGGCATATTCATGGGTCTATGCTTTGATACACCCCTTTCTTCCTATCCCTTATTGGGAAGATTTTCTTGCTATCTATCATGGAATGGTGGGGATCTTGAGCCACCCTTAGATATATCTCTCAAGGTGTGTACATCACCTCCTCTAACTAGGGTATTCTAGATAGAATTCCTGCACATTGAATTATCCCCTCTAATACTCATCTAACATCATTCAGGAGGATTTTGTGGTTGAGAGTTCAATGTATTGTCTTGTGTGTTTGGTGGAGTTTTGGCTTTAACATCGATTATGCACTGATGTTAGCCTCTCCATGTATTAACCATAATGTTAAGTATTTCTTGTGTAGATTTTAGAGAAAACAAAGCAAACAAGGGTGATTATCTCTTTTAAAGCTTCTTTGTGATCCCTAAATTTTTTTAGTGTGTTTTAGGTGTGTTGTATCATAAACTAAATCTCATTGCATTTTCAGATTTGTTGATGATATACTTGTTTATTTTAATGGATTTCACCTATATGCTCACAACTCGATAACTGGCAATGAAATTCATGGTCACATAAACCCACAAAAGTGTGGAGATGAAGCCCACACCTAGTCAAGGAGCACATGTCCTGTCGATCCTCATCCAACATACTATGCATAGTGATACACCCATACAAAGAGGAATGTGTGCTATTTTACACGAAGATGATGGTTCTTGGAGTCTGTATTGGCCAATAGAATGGGTTCGTAATATTTGAGCCAATAGATGGATATGACGCCCATAGTCATTGAACTCTATTAGTGGTTGGGTATGAATTCCAAATCACTAATGTTTAAATGTTACGTGGTGTGTGAGGGTTCATTTTAATTTTGCATAAAATAAAAATGCATCAAAGAGCATCCATGATTTTTTCTATATGCCTAGGAAATTTATGTTTGAATTTAGAAAGATGCAAAACTAAATGTTATTTTCCAAATCAGAGAATGCAAAATTACATGAGAAACTAGCCTTTAGATAGGCCCCAAGCAAGCAAACCCTACCATAGATATTTAATGCTAGTTTTTTTTCCTGAACCATAGCTAACAGACAACTAAATATTATCTGTAGGTGTAACCACAACTAATAGTGTTAGCTACTATTGTCAACCATAACTAATAAAATATAAGGCAGTTTTTATTATTTTTCCATCCAACTTTGGCTAGATGATCAAATTAGCCTATTGATAGAAAAAACATAGAGAAATGGACATCATAGAGGAGGAAAAATTACCTGGAATCCCTCATATTAAGAAGATACAGGCTACTTACTATCTATTTCTCTATTTTTTGTTATTCGTGGCTATCAAGCATGGCTAAGGTGCTAGCCATGGGTGTTAAACATGGTTGACATTGTGTGCCATGGATGTCAAGCACAACTAAGACCTGCAACACAAAAATATAGAAATATCAGTAAATAACAATGTATTTTTCAAGTTCTCCATCGTGATCACCATATGTACCATCGTAAAAAGCATGCACCTAAGTTATTGCATCAGTATACCAACTATTAAAGCTATAAAGCATGTATAACAATGAATTAATAAGATTATGAATATTTATTTTATTAAATCATTGTAAATCTTTGTTACAAGTAGATCCCTCTTAGGGATACCAAAATATTGATACAATTAATACAAATTTGAAGCCCCTAAATGGGGATGGTGCAATCTGCAGGCTTTTAGAGTAGACACAAACTTCTTAAGGCTTATGGATGCCTTCTTCTCACTTTCTTGGAGGAATTTTATGCAAAGAATGTCTTGAATATGTTAAAAACCTGTGATCTACATTCAAGAAACAACATAGCATTATTACAAGCATATGAGGCCTCTCATGATGAGGCTCTTGTTGAATATTTATAAATAATATGACAAATATGCAAATAAAGCATAAATACTTATAAATATAATCACAAAATCTCTAAATTATGATAAAGCATGCTAGGAAAACAATAAATCTAGCTAATATGATGCATAATTTACAATTAAAACAAGAAATAGATATAATCTAGGAAGATATGTGCAAAATAGCAAATATGATGAAATAAGAAATTAACTATACAGATGCATAAATGAAAGTTAATCTAAGTCATATTTAACTAATTGCATACATGAAATGGATATATTACAACTAAAATAAAGGGAAATGAGTGTCAAAACCTAGCCACAAGTTTTAAACGTAGCTAGCTCTGTTAGTTGCAGCTAAGGGGAAAGTCCTATTTACCTTGTAACCAGGGCTTTAAAATGCTAATTATTTCAAGTAATTGATTATCAAGGGTCACCTCATCATTCTAGAATATATTGGTTATGAAGTTCACTCAAATTTACAATGGAGGTGGTTCAATTTGCAAAGCTTGATCCTCAAGATCTTAGGATCCTCATTGCTTCAAATGCAGTCATGATTCTCCAAGTGGACAACATGTAGATACTCCTCAAGGGTTACAAGTGGCTCTCCAATTCAATAGGGCTTCACTAAATTCAATTTAAAACTCTTCTCTTCTCTCTCTTCAATTTGGAGGGGGGTCTTATAGCACTCTCAATTCCTCACCATAGCTTCCTTAGGAAGCTAAGATCAAGAACTGGGATGTTGGAGAAATTGAGAGGAAGAATCCAGAAGCTTCCTCACTTGAAAATATTTGAAATCCGTTTCCATGGCCATTGTAACTGATTTTGGCTTGTCTTAGGACTCTGTGATAGTTGCAGAGCTAGCCATGGCTATTAAGCGTAGCTAGAATCCTAGCCACATGTGTTAGCCATGGTTGAGACCTTAGCTACAGATGCCATCCATGACTAAGGTTGAGTAGGCCAAAGTTGCCTAAATTAAGTGGTTAGAACCAATAATTTACCTTGGAAATTTCCAAGATCATTCATATGGTCTGCAAGTATGTCCATATGAGTAGTCTCCTAAACATGATGTGTTTTAGGTGTCTACAAGTGCTACTCATATAGTGTTATAAACAACAATCACTATCCTATTTTTAGAAAGAACATTGAAATTACATATTGGTGCACTTAAGGTAATTCATTTGTTGCATTAGTTTCTTGCATTCCTATTTCTTGAAGAAAATATAAATATTTTATTTCCTATACTCATCAACAAATAGAGAATTCCATATAGCATGTTATGAAATTTTATTCTTATTAATAGAAATCATTCACCAATATGTAGAAATATCAAATCATTCATCCATAAGTAATCCATACAATGAGATAAAAATAGATAATATCCTTAGGGTAGGGCAACACCAATATACTCCTTAAGGAAGGAATAACTCCACAAGATCTCCCAAGACGAGAGTGCCACTTAGAGAGGGAAAAGTCTTATAAATAACTTTGTGGGTAAATATGATTACAAGTAATACTTCATATGAATGATCTCCATGATGATTAAAATGGTAATATCCCTTCTTTATAATATTATAATTCTACTATCAAAAGTAGACTCCTAAACCCTCATACCACTCATTATAATAATATAATATAAATATAATCAACCTTGGGTTATGTGTGGCCTATGCCAACTATCAATAATACCCTTGTATAATATAATATCATATCCCCTATACCTATTCCTAGGTACCATAACATTCCACCCTCCTCATAGCTGTTTCATCCTTGAAAAATGAGAAAAACTAAATAATATGATCTTTTAAGCAGCTAACAAATGGTACCAATCTTGATCATCCATCCATCCAAGTAAAATCTTAATTATGGGTGGTCTTTGATGAGGTCAAGCTACCATTGTACCACTTGAATATTTGTAATTGCTATGTTGGTTCTACGCTTCTGCTGCTTTACTTTGATATTTCATAAAATTGGTCCTATTGTTTCCTAATGTTGTTGCATCCCTTTGAAATCTATAATCACTATGATTTTTATACCAAACAATGTCATACATGATGAATTTTTGACTCCTTGTAGATCCATAATAATATTTATACCCTAAGCCATACCTCCAATATTGTTGTCACTTAGGGTGGTGTGGGTGGTGATATGTTGCAACCTTAACCTAATAATTTGTTTCCTTTGATTCTTCAACATTTTGTTTCTCTATTTGAAATTCTTCTTCATGACCTTCTCTCTTGTTCCCTTCTTTTGGTGTGTCCTTATGTACTCCTTCCATGCACTCTACTACTGTTTCTATTGTAGATTCAAATTTTGATTCTTTTATTGGTTTCTTAACTTATTCCTTTACCATAATTGCTTCTTTCTTCTCCTTGGATCCTTGCTTCTTAAGCTGCTAAATATCCTATAATACTATCTTATTTTTTTTGTACCATAACTTCATAAACTTATTTTGCATATTAATGTTAATAATACCTAAAGAATCCAACCAAGGATAACATAGAATAATATCCACATTATCTATCTCAATAGAATAAAAATCTAAATGTAAAACATATTTATCCATGGTGATCTTCAAATCTTCAAAAATCTAAACATTCTTACCCTCAAGATGTGTCTTTAATTTTTTTGCCTAAACCTATAACGACTTAGCCAAAGCATTATTAATAAAATTATATCTACTATTCGGATTAATGGAAATTATAACCTTTTTATTTTGAATGCATCGATGAACCTACAAAATAATTTTTTTAGGTAAGTTTAGATCCTTCTATTGCTTTTGTAAATCTCATGATGTGACTTCTTCATTCTTCTCATCATCTTCCTTAAATTTTCCTCTTTCTTCTCCTTGAGTAATTTTATTTATTTTTCATAGTCTTCATTTTGTGTTAGAACTAAACATGACATTGATACTAGATGAAGAGAGTAAAACATAACATGGAGAAACAAAATAAATATGCAAACACAAAACAAGAGAATAACAAGAGAAATACCCCTTGGGGGATTTTTTGATATTCCACTTTTTTCATTAGTAATCTCAAATAAATATTACATTACATCTTCTATGAGGTAAACCCTAGCATCTATTGCCACCAACTAACATGTGCATGTAAGGTGATACCTCATCCTTACATACACATTAACACCTCATCCTTGGACTTTGACCCATATTATAAATGTGTGATTACTATAGACACAAAAAATTGATCCACTTTCAGTGAGCAATCTTCCTTAGAGCCCCTAAGAGGTATCTAACCCTTGCCTTAGACAAGGGTAGGCCTCTTTTCCTCCTACCTTGATTTCTTTAGCCTTTTTAGCAAAATCACATCGAGTTGCGATGGGGCATGATTTTGGAAAAGCAAAATCGCACCCGTCAAAATGAGGTGCAATTTTGCTATTTTAGGGTTTTAATTATTAAAACCCAAGTTTAACCCTTTTTAGCATGCTTTTGCATCATCTTGTGTTGTTTTCCCGCTCTTTTCATCCTGATCTTCATCTATAAAATGAGGGGTTAATCTCACTCTTTGATAACAAATGATTTTTGGATACACAATTAAGCTCAAAATTCTTATGATTGACTTGTGCTCACATGTTTACTTTCTCTCTACTTCTTGTTTCTTCTACAAGCTAACCCTGAAGTGCAAATTTTGGATTTGATCTTCTACTGCATTGATTTGGATTGTTGTGTGGTTTAGTGGATTTGTGTTGTGGTTTGGAAGGAAATAGAGTGCCCATTTGGATACCTCGATCTCTTCTACCTGCTTTTGCACCATCCATCAGGTTCTACATACTTTGTTTTTTGTATTTATTTATGTTTTGCATCTTTTATTTCTGTGTGTTTGAAGTGAAATCATGCCCTGTCCCAATGAGGCACGACTTCGCTAACCCTAATTTAGGGTTTTCGCTCATAGAAGCAAAACTGCACCTCATTTTGATGAAGCATGATTTCACCTAAAGTATTATCACGCTCGCTATCTACGAGGCATGATTTACCTAGGATTGAACTAGGGGTATTTTTCAAATTTTAATTGCATGAGTATTATCTAAATCACATCGAGGGCATGATAGCATAATATATTTTTAGTTTCTCTATGGTTGCATTGTTGTTTTATGATTAATTCTGCAAAGGTCATCTAAAAGGACCTAAGGGGCTTGACTATTGTTCCTATAAGAATTTTTGTACAATGGCCTAAGCAGACCCCTTAATGCTAATCCCATTTTCAAGTGTTTCATAAGTTATCTTGAATAAATAGGTATTTCTGATATCATTGGACAAGAGGCAAAAAAGGTTAGACCAACCACTAGTCAAGATAAGTATTCTATTTTTCAAGTTTATTATAAATTTGATTTGGATATCCATTATAGGCATCTAAAAAGTGAAAACCATATAGTGTGCATCTAGGGTTAATATTGTACATTTACCTTGTGCTTTTGCTTTAAAGGTTTTTTTTTTGGATAAAACCCTAGGTTAGAAACCATTCAAAGAAATAATAATACTAGGTTAGCTCTTGTATTATTGCATTATGTTTTTTCATTGTCCTTTATCTTTCATAGCATAGATCTATAAAGTCCAAACTTAGGTGATTGCTTTAAACTGAATACATCAAACTATCCCAAAATCTTGAGGACTTGGAGTGAGTCCTTAAACCATTGCTAGTTAGCCCTTCCCCCTAACCCTAAGTATAGAGAACAACATATCCCCTGTGGTTCACCCCATAAGGCTTTTTATCTATATGAATCCAACCTTTTTGGGAATTGTATGTGGTAGGGAAGTTTTCCCCATCTACATCTTTGGTGAACTCGATGTGAACACCTCATTTATTTAAAAAACTCTAAGCAAGATCATTAATTCTATTTGAAAACTTTTAATAGATTAAAATCTATGTGTTAGTGTTTTTTCCTAGTTGTTTTCCACTACTACTAATGGATCCCTTTTGCAGAAGTCAGAGAAAACAATTAGAATCTGATTATGTTCCCTTGGAAGATGATCATATTGATAGGGAAGACCCTAATGTAGGTCCAGAAGAGCAAGAAGAGATAGATATGGAAACTGAAACTAATCTTGATCCTTATGCTGGACCTAATGGTAGCTTTGTTTTCTCATCATTTGATCATATTTAGGAATTCATAAAATCTCATAAGGAGAAGCTATTGGAATATGTAGAATGATAAGCTCATCTTGAAAAATAGGATGCTACTCCTTCTCCTCCCATTAGGTCTCCTATGCTTAATGATAATACCACATATCAACCTATGCATCTTAGTAATCTAAAGAGCCAAGTAACTTGTGCTACTACTAATACCAACAATGTTGGATGGAATCCACCTATTCCTCTAACTAGTAGTGGTACCCAAAATTATTTTCAATTTCCTCATTTATATTCTAATATCAACACTATTACCTATGTTCCACCATAATTTAATCTTCCATTCTCACAAGTCACCACATATAATAATAACCTTCTTGTGTCTAACCTAATTCAAGGGAATTTTGGAAACACATATAATCCAAAAATGCAAAACTTGGCAAATATAGTGAATCAGTTGGTTTCAAGGATGGATATGATTCAAACTTCAGGGTTTACATACAATTATAAGGAAATATGTAGTCAGCCATTGGATCCTATTGTTGTTTCTAAACATTATCCCAAGCATTTTCCTATTCCAGTTTTACCAATCTATAAAGGGACAAAAGATCCAATAGAGCATCTAAGAGGATTCAGGATAGCTTACCATTATCTTGTTTATGATGATATGCTTCTATTGAAAATGTTTCCAAAGAGTCTTGCTATATTTGCATTAGAATGGTATTATTAGTTTCCCAAATATTATTTAAAGAGCTTTGAGAAGATTTTGTCCATTAATTTAGTGCTTATATTGAAAAATAAGTGACAATGAGATATCTATATGATCTAAAGTAAAGTAAAGAAGAAATATTTTCAAAATTCTTGGTTGGAGAAGTTTAGTTGGCTAATTAAGACAACCTATGTCTCAAAAATATATGCTTGATATATTCATTAGCAATTTGTAAGAACATATATCTTATGCACTAGAAACTGCTATTGTCACATCTCTTGATCAATAGATTAAGTTAGCAAGAAAAGTGGAATAAGCTTTCATTAGAAGAGGTCAGCTTAAGACTAAAGAAGAAAATCCTACTAAGTCTCAACATAAGAATAAGCATACAGGAGGTGATAATGATAGTAGACCTATTAATAATGTCACCAATAGCCTACAAAATATTGTACTTTAGAAACCTCCTCAAAGGAATTTTACCAAACTTAATATACCTATGGAAGTAGTTTTGAAGCAACTATTGGAAGCTAAGGTAATTGAACTACCTCCTATAAGACAACCAGATACTAAAACTCATTGGTATAAGGCAGGTAAATATTGCACATATCACAGAGTAGAAGGACGTTGGACAAACTCTTGTAAGAAGTTGAACCATGTGGTTCAATATTTGATTGATTCAAGATGCATTGATTTATGAAATTCCCAAACTCCAAGTAATCAGGTTCCTACTCAATAAGCTTAAAAAAAAAATCAAGATATGGGGATATTCAAGAATCCATTACCAAAGCATGATAAACAAGCAACCAATCAAGTGGATCATCAAGATTAATCCTTATGCCACAATAATGTGGTTGGTATGGTTGGGGTAACTACAAGGAAACAAGCTCAAAATCTTTAGAATCAACAAGGACAGAGTTTAGCACCACAACCTAGTTTAGTTTTAAATGAGAATTAGAGAAAATATTCAACCACAAGAATTCCACCTATAGTGTTGAGACCATAATCATGGATTTCATTATATCTTCAAAAGTAGCTAGCTAATACTCCAAGAAAAATATAAATTTTAGAACTTTTGTAGACTTCTCCTAATCATAGAAATGCTTTAATGGAATTCTTAAAACAATAATCAGTTTCTTCAGACATTTTCTTGTTGCCATAGTTGATGCCATAGGTTCTTTTAAGATACATCATGTCTCATTATCAGATAATGATAAACCTTACTCAAACTTACATGGATATTCATAACTTTACATCACTGCACTTATTGGGGATACCCTTATCAAGCGAATTTTGGTTGATAATGGCTCATCCCTCAACTTGTGTACATATCAATTCTTTCAAAATTTTGGATTAAAAGATGAATATTTAACACAATTTGATATCATTATTAAATATTTCAATAATAAGTCCCAAGAGGCCTATGGTGTCATATCTCTTCCATTAAAATTGGGGCCTAGAATATTGGATACTTTGTTTTATGTGGTTCATTTTCTTACATCATTTAATCTTCTTTTTTGACATTGGATTCATGCAATGAAGGTCGTCCCTTCTATGTTTCATCGATGTATCATATTTGAATTCAAGAATCAAGTTATCACCATTTTGGGGGATCTTCGACCATTTGAATTTTGTTCAAATATAGAGTTAGCTCAATTTGAATCTTATTTTTGTCCTTCTATCTCTTCAACAATTTCTCCATGTTCCTCATCTCAAATTTTAGAGCATCTTCAAATTTTAAAAGTGAGTGAGGAACCTCTAATCAAATTTTCATCATGGGATCAAGATAGTCCGTTTCTTTAAGAGCCTCTTCTGGATCTAGCCAAGCTGCCACCATCACCTTGAACTATGGGTTTCCCCCATAGGAAGGGTGATGTTGTACACATTAGCACATGTACCTTTGTATTCAGATGGACTACCTTCAAAGAAAATATTCGTGGTAGCAATCTATCTCCTAGTGAGTGCTCTTTTGTTTAATTTTATATTACTAATAATTATCCCCTTCCTAAGCAAATCCTATCTAGTATGGGATATGTAGGTAAATAATTGGGACCATAAATAAAAGGTATTCAAGAACCTTTGGATGTTGATATTTGGCCTGGGAGATGTGGTATAGGTTTTATGCCTAATAAAAATCAACCTTTGCCTTTGAGGATGATGACCATATTATGACTTATGTAGAACATATAGAATATCAAAAGATGATAATAGCTGAAAATAAAAGTTTTAGTTTTGATTCTGCTCCAAAGCTAATGTCTTGTAATATGATTGATTATATTTTTTCTAAATATGACATTACTTCTGTGCAAGAGAGTTATGGATCCTTATATAATGTTTTTTTACTAAAAAGAATGGTGTTGTTAGAAAATGTAGTGATTATCGTGCCATGGATGTCCAAAGAAGGGTCCTATAGGAACTTTACCATATTTTTATTATCGATAAAATGCATTCCTTGGGGATATCTTTGATCTGACACCCCATGGCACACTCATTTATTTTAATAATATGAATGGTGCATTTAGAGTTTTCGTTGATTTCAATTCTATATATAAAACAAATTATCATGTAGTTGCATTTGCATTTCCATCACATCCACAAGTTTTCTCATATTGCACTATTTCTTGTCATCCTTGCATGATTTCTTGACATCTAAAGAACACCTTGCATGTTTGCCTATCATAATTGCATGATTGATTGTTCATGAGTACTTGTTCATATAGATGTTTGGGGATTTTATGACAATGGCATGTGATGATACCTACTTAGGGTGTAGCTCACATGCATTGCACTTCTCACTAGGAGTCTAATGCCTAGCAAGATCCCCCTAGGGATTTTTTCCTTCTTTCTTCTTATGATTTCTTCTTCTCCTTATCTCAATTTTTTTTATCATGATAATGATTTTATTCATAAAGTATTTTTAAGATCCCTATCTAGGATAGCACTTGCATACTATTTATATACGTATTACACCCCACATGGGATACTTATATATCCTAGCGGGTATTATATTTTCTACGATCCTCTATCAGGTCATACTCTCTTTTGACTCAGTAGGCTTAACACCCCATTACAGGGTAAGCTCCTTGGTCAGTTCAGTAGACCTCAACATACATCCTAGGGGGTAAATACTATTGGAAATAAAGCTAGTAAAAGGAGCAAAAAGGAGTAAAAAAGGTAAAATAATTGTTTCAATGGTAAACTTTGGATCTTACCCCTTTTACCTCCTTAGACAATAGTTGACTGGGCAGGTAAGTTTGACTTGGACGACAGCTGACTGGGTAGGATTGGATGATAAGGGCGACAAGGCGAACCAACTCATTTTCCATTTCTCTTTTCCTCTCTATTTCTTCTATTTCCCTAACTTCCCTATATACCCTAAGTTCATTTATTTTTACAAGTATAAATACCAATGTAACCTATTATTCCTAAGGTTGAATACAATATTAATTTCCTATTTTTTGCTCCTAATTTCTCTCAAACCACATCTGGTATCAGAGCCAAAGCTGAGAGGGCATGAGGATCGAGGCAAGGGAAGCCCGAGGATCGAGGAGAGAGAAGCCCATAGCACACAGCCCATAGCGAGGTTGAGGTGGGGCCCACAACACAGCTCGAGGTGAGAGAATACCAAAGCACATGGATCAAGGTAAAGTCTAGAGCAGGCCAGCACAACAAGCATGCGAAGACAAAAGCGACATAGGAGAACCAATCAAAGAGCAACACATGGTGAGAGGAGAATAAGACCCACGCTGATTGGATGACTCAGAAGCTAACACAGACAGACAACGTGAAAATGAAGGGAGCAACATGGCGATGAATAGTTGGTTAATCGAAGGCAAAAGGGGTGATCGATGATTGCCTGAAGGCAATCATTTCAAAATGCGCACGCCCAGGGTTATAAACCCTTACATTGCCTCCATCCTACTGAATGTGGTATTATTATTATTTTTCTTTACAATCGGCAACAAGAGCTTGTTAAATACAAAACCCTCCTCCTCCATACTCAGTCGTGGGCATAGCTCGAGTGGCTAAGGCACAACGCTTGTGATCTGGGTGTCACGATTTTGAATCCTGCTAGGTACTATTTTGCTTTGTTTTTTTTGAAATCGCCTGGAAAGAATAGTTGAAAAGGATCATGGATCCTTTGAGTTTTAAATTAAACTTCATGGCACATTGGTCTAAGGTTTTATGACTATCAAGAGGTCACAGGTTTGAATGGGCTAGAGATAATTTTTTTTTAATTTTTTTTATTATTTAAACTTTAGAAATTTAAAATTATTAAATATTAATTTAATAAAAAAAATTTATAATTATTTTAAAACTTAGGTTTTAATGATTATAAAATTATTTTTTTATTAAATATAAATATTTAATGTTTTTTAATCAGTTTAAATTTTAAAATTTTGTTGTAAAAGCCTTGAAGGCTTAATATTGTCATCCACAAAGAGATTGTACATTTCACTTTTTTGTGAAATACTCAGATATTGAAAGAGAAATTGATAACTTTCCTAAGAGGAAAGAGTGTGTAATAAGCCTACGAGGCTTAGTATTTTGTAAAAGGCATTTGATGATCAGACCTAATGGGTGTTATCATGCTTTATGTGCAATTCTAGTAAGAGAAGATGCAAAAATATTTTATGAAAAGGTAAGAGGTTATGGACTCAACATTGTGTTTAGTCAACTTGAAAATGCAGTAATTGCACATCAAAGGCATCTTGACTCAGGGTACAAAGCATATTTTTAAGATAATTCATTTAGAAGTAAATTTGAACAATCAAAATCCATCCAAGTTGCACCACAAGAATCAGAGTACACACACTACATCATTTCAGTGGAAATCCTAGAACCACCATCACCAAAAATCATACCAATAAGTGACAACGAAGAAGTCATAGATAACTTTGCAAATCAAGAGATCGCATCCCCACATCAAGAGGAGAAAGCAGTAAATGATAGAGTAGAAAAAGTCATATTTGACTAAAATTTGTAATCTCTTCATTCTTTCTTCTTCTTCTTTCTTTCATTCAGCAAAGTACTTTTGTAACCGTGAAATAAAGAGAGTTTTTTGGTAACTATGGCCTCACACAATAGCTTACCTATACCAGAATTTAACGGTTATGAATATGAGTATTGTTCTATAAAGATAAAGACCCTGATCAAAGTAAGAGGTTTTTGGGACATCATAGAGGAAGGCTATACATAACCCACATAATAGACCACACTTAATGCAGCAGACAAGAAAACTTGAAAAGAAGAAAAAAACAACTCATCTGCTCTTTCTCATCTCCAAGACGCATTGGAGAAAAGCATATTTCCTAGAATTGATGCTTGTACGACTGCTCAAGATGCATGGAAAGCATTGAGTGATGTATTCCAAGGTAGTAATAAAGTGAAGTAAGGCTTCAAAAACTGAAGAGATATTTTGAAAATATTCTAATGAAATATGATGAAAAAGTCGATGATTATTGTGTTATAGTAAAAGCAATAGTAGATAAAATGGTTACACTAGGTGAAGCAATCAAGCCTAAGATAATTGTAACAAAAGTGTTGTGAACACTTACACAGAAATGGAACCATATTGCCATAATTATAGAAGAATCCAAAGATCTTTTCCTTTTAACATTCGATGCATTAATTGGATCATTAATGTCACATGAAGAGAGGTTTCCTGAAACTCCTTCAACCAGCTATAGAGGCGATGATAAGGCCTTCAATTCAAATGAAAAAAATGTAAGAGGATGGGGAAGAGGTCAAAGCAGAGGCAAGCAAAGAGGTAGAGGTGGAAGCAACTACAGAGGATGCAATCAGAGCAGAGGAGGCAATTCTAATAGAGGAGGCAACTCATACAGAGGAGGCAATCAACAAAGAGGTGGAAATAAAAATCAAGGAGGAAATCTAGTACAATGGAAATCAAGGGTGAGGAAGTGACAAGTCCAAATAAACTTGTTTCAATTATGGCAATCCAGGTCACTTCACTCGTGACTGTTGATCAAAATCTTCACAAGGCAACGGTAGTCAATATGGCAATTATGGAGAAGAAGATGATACCTCTAATATTTTTCTATCATATGGACAATCAAAACTGAATCTAAATGACACATGGATTCTGGATACTGGTTGTTCAAACCATATGAGTGGCAAAGAACATTTATTTGCTAATCTATATTCCAATTATAAATCCCAAATCAAATTAGGGGATGATAGTACATTTCAAGTAGAGGATATCAGAGCCATGGAGGTTCCAACCAAAGAAGGACTAAAGAAAGTGCATGACATCTATTACAATCCAAATATCCAACACAATCTGCTAGGCGTTGGGTAAATGATGGAGAACAATTACAAGCTTGTATTTGATGAAGGAAAATGTATCATTTTTTATAAAAATAATTGTAATCATGTCATCACATAGGTCCCCATGACCAAGAAAAGGTTATTCCCTCTCAAATTTGATGAGCTAGGATGATCTCAAATTGCAAATGTAGCTATAAAAAATCCAAGTATGCTTTGGAAATTACGATATGGTCACCTTAATTCCGCTAGCTTGAAACTTCTAACTTCTCAAGCTATGGTGACTGGACTTCCCAAAATCAATTAACAAAAGGAGGTTTGTGAAGGATGTGCTTTGGGAAAGCACTCAAGGTCAAATTTTCCTATAGAACAAGCATGGAGAGCCAGCTATCCACTTCAGTTACTACATTCAGACATCTATGGACCAATGCAAATATAGAGTTCTCAGAAACTATTCTTATTTTCTCACTTTCATAGATGACTTCTCTAGAATATGCTAGATTTATTTTTTGAAACATAAATATGAAGCTTTTTATTTCTTCATAGATTTTAGAAACAATGCAGAGAATCAAAATGGGAATTATGTAAAATGTCTTAGGATAAATCGAGGAGGTGAATACTCCTTAAAAGCATTCTTGAAATATTGTAAATCAAGTGGGATCAAAAGAAAATTTACCATTGCCTATATCCCACAACAGAATAGTGTGGTAGAGCAAAAAAACCACACCATAGTTGAGATGGCAATATCGATGCTACAGACTAAGCATCTAACTCATATGTACTAGGTAGAGGCTGTAATAACTAGTGTATATATTCTAAATAGAAGTCCTACTTCTAGTTTAGATGGTGTCACTCCTTATGAGGTGTGGTATGAAAATAAACCTAATGTAAAGCACTTTAAAGTGTTTGGTTATTTAGCATATGCACACATTCCTGATAAGAAAAGGAAGAAGCTTGATCCAAAAATTTAAGCTTGTATATTTGTAGGGTATTGTGAGTCTACAAAGGCATATAGACTCTACAATCCCAAGACTCATAAATTTATACTCTCCAGGGATGTAATTTTTTATGAAGGGGGAGAATGGGGTCATCAAAGAATTTTTGTTGATGATGAGTCCCAAGATGTAAATTCTTTACAAATATAGCAGGTACAACAAGTGTCTTCCAAGAAAGGCACACCACCCCCTCCAAGGCCAAGGAAGAATACTACATTAAGTACATCAACCACCAGTCTAAGTCCTTCTCCATAGATATCAGTAAATTATTCACCAATAGACATTGACTCTCCATCAAGAGGTAGAAGAAATTTACAACATCATCCTTCCTTTCAGATGCTGGATCAAAATTTCTAAAGAAGATTCACTAGAAGCCAAGCTAGTGAAATGAATTTAGTTCTACATCAACTTGGGAATTTGCAATTGTATGGGGATGATAACTCCTAAGAACCTAGAGGACATGTAGTCAATTATGCTTTATTGGCTAGTGCATAGCTAGAACCAGCTAGCTATGAGAAGGCATGTACTCAAAATGTATGGCCAGAAGCCATGAAAGAGGAAATAACCTCTATAAAAAATAATGATACATGGGATCTAGTAAAGCTACCCAAAGGTAAAAAATGTGTTGGATGTAAATGGGTCTACAAGACCAAATACAATACTGATGGAAGCATTGAGAGGCATAAGGCGAGACTAGTAGCAAAAGGTTTTACTCAAAAATATGGCATCGACTATGAGGAAGCTTTTGTTCCTGTTGCAAGATAAGAGACACTTAGATCAGTTCTTTCCTTAGTAGTCCATAAAAGATGGAATGTTCAACATATGAATGTAAATAGTGCTTTTCTGAACAAATACTTGACGTAAGAGGTTTATGTTCAACAACCTCAAGGTTTCCAAGAATAGGAAAAAGTGTCGCGATATCGCGACATGCTTAGCAAGAAAGAAAGAGTGTCGCGATTTCGTGACATGGTGAGCAAGAAGGAAATAGTGTCATTTTTTGGTGATGTGTTGAGCTTGAATGGAAAAGTGTCACGATTTTGCAACATGTCAGATTTTCATAGCCAAAAGAGAAGAGGAGCAATAAGGAAAAAGTGTCGTGATATCGCAACATGTCGGTTTATCACGACCAAAATAGAAGAGAAAGAGCAAGATGGAAAAAGGATCGTGATTTCGTGACATGTCTTCCTATCACGACCAAAAGAGAAGAGAAAGAGCAAGAAGGAAAAGTGTCGCGATATCACTACATGTTGCATTGTCACAACCAAAAAATAAGATAAATAGGAGGAAAGAAAAAGTTTCACAATTTCGCGACATGTGGAAGGGTGTAGCGATATCGCGATATGTCGTTGTTTCACGACCAAAAGTGAAGAGAATAAGCAAGAGGAAAATATGTCGTGATATTGTGACATGTCAGATTTTCATGACCAAAAGAGAAGAGAAAGAGCAGGAAGGAAAAGTGTCATGATTTTGCAACATGTCACTTTTTCACGACCAAAAGAGAAAAGAAATAGGAGGAAGAAAAAGTGTCACAATTTTGCGACATGTCGCGATTTCACGACCAAAAGAAAAGAGAAAGTGTTAGGAGGCGAAAGTGTCATCCACCTGTGTTCTGAGGTGTGGGTCATCTTTTGTAAGGGTGTTGCTCTTTGTTGGCGGTGTAACCTCAGTAGGGGGCTAAGGCCAGATTGTCCCTATTGAGGCCTTGTTTCGATTCAGATTTGTGTTGTTGTTGTAATAGGTTTTGGGTCAACCTGTAAAACCCGATTGTAATGAATTTGTACCTTAATTACCAAAAAAAATAACAAGGAAAAGAGAACCTTGTTTACAAAATGAAGAAAACACTTTATGGCCTCAAGCAAGCACCAAGAGCTTGGTACTAAAGCATTGATGGCTATTTCAGTGAGTATGGATTCACAAGAAGCAAAAGTGAACCAAATATATACTACCTAAAGCATGGATTATACATTCTCATAGTTTTTTTGTATGTGGATGATCTAATATTTATGGGTAGTAAAAATAAAACGAATATGGAATTTAAAAACTCCATGATGAAACAGTTCGAGATGAAATATCTTGGTTTAATGCGATACTTCTTAGGGATGGAAGTGCATCAATCAAATAAAGGTATCTTCAAATTTCAACACAAGTATACTCAAGATATGATCAAGAAATTTGCCATGGAGCAGTGCAAATCAGTTGCAACTCCTAATGGACATGGGATCTAATTGAGAAAGGATGATGGAGCATCAAAGGTTGACATGACCACTTACAGAAGCATGGTTGGGAGTATGATGTTTCTCACCAACACCAAAATCAATATTCAATATGTTGTTTCTCTAGTTTCAAGGTTTATGGCTAGTCCATCTGAGCCGCAATTACAAGCAACTAAAATAATTTTAAGATATGTTAAAGATAAATTGGATTTTGGAATCCATTACCAAAAATGTAATTTCTATTAAATTAGTTGGCTTCAATGACAGTTATTGGGGCAGCAACATAGATTACAGTAAATCTACATCAGGGAATTATTTTAGTCTAGGATCAGGACTAATTACATGGAGTTCCAAGAAACAAACTGTTGTAGCATTGTCATCAACTGAGGCTGAGTATATAGCCATCACTCATGCTAGTACTTAGGACCTATGGTTAAGAAAAGTTCTTGAAGATATTGGAGAAATTCAAAGTGGTCCAACTCGACTGTATTATGATAACATAAGTGCCATTCAGTTGGCATACAATCCAGTCCACCATAGTAGATCAAAGCATTTCAATATGAAGTATCACTTCATTCAAGATATGGTGGAACAAAAAATAGTTGAGCTTCAATATTGTAACACTTTGGATAATATTTCTAACATCTTCACCAAAGTTATAGCTAAAGCTAAATATATAAAGTTGAGAGACTGTATAGTCAGTCCTATCAGCTTTAAGGGGGAGAATGTTGGAAATAAAGCTAGTAAAAGGAGCAAAAAAGAGTAAAAAATGTAAAAACTTTTTTTCAATGGTAAACTTTGGGTCTTACCCCTTTTACCTCCTTGGATGGCAACTGACTAGGCAGGTAAGTTTGACTTGGACGACAGTTGACTAGGTAGGATTGGACGGCAAGGATGGCAAGGTAAACCAACTCATTTCCCTTTCTCTTTTCCTCCCTATTTCTTCTATTTCCATAACTTCCCTATATTCCCTAAGTTCATTTATTTTTACGAGTATAAATACCAATGTAACCTATTATTCCTAAGGTTGAATACACTATTAATTTCCTATTTTTTGCTCCTAATTTTTCTCAAACCATAAATACCTCATAGTAGTCAATAAGGGAGAAACCACCCATAACGGGTCAAACTCCACACACATTTTTACACTACTGCAAGTGCTAAACCTATAGTGGGTCTAGCTCTCTTTTGAAAATTATCTATGGTATCTAACTACATTGGTTCCTCACAACCTACGCTAGTTCCATTCTATGGGTCCTTAGTTATTCTCCTTTTTAGATGGTTGACCTTTGGATTTTCTTCTTCTTCTCCTTCTCCATCTTCTTCTTCTTCCTCTTCTTCTTCTTCTTCTTCTTCTTCTTCTGCATCTTTTACTCTCATATTATTTCTTCTCCTTCTTTATTTTTTTTATTTTCTCGTTCATCCTTCTCCTTCTTCTCCTTTCTTTCCTTTTGCATCCATCCATTTTCATATAGTTTGCATTAAGATAGTTTGCATACATGAAAATACATAAATAAAAAAAACATATTACATATACAATAAAAAAACAAAAGTAGCTATATATTACTCAAAAGGACAAGAGTACATCATCCCCATATTATTTTGGTGTACCACAATACATAATCAGTACACTCAACCTAGGGATGCACATGATAATCCAAAAATTGATGCATCATCTTGATCCCTAGTCCTCTCTATCTATCCTATATTTGAGAGCCAACTCCCTCTGTTCTGCCCTAAGGAGGCATCCTAGGCTATGACATAGACTACCATGATATCAATGTCATCCATGATCAAGTTTGTGATCTTCTCGTTGATTGTAGGGATGGAGGAAGTAGAATCCTCTAACTTGGTGGTATAGCTACACAATAATATTTCTCATAAAACATAGCCTATTGAAGGGCTATCTCCAACCTCTATCCCATTCACCATAGATCCACCTGAAGAAGCTATACCATACCTCCTGCCTAGTTGCTCTCAATAATAGACATCTCCTCTACCTTGGATATCTGGTGCTCTACATCCATATTATCCATCTCTCCATGGAGCCGATCATTATCTACCTAAGCTGCATTCCTCGTAGCCTTTACAACACTCAATGAACTCCATAATTTCCCTAGCCTCTTAGCCCTATCCTCCTAGACCTGGGACATTTGGCTCTATAGAGAGGCTACCTGTGCTTGTAGATCCTCTATCTCCCTCTTCTCCTAGATCTTACTAGTTATTATTGTAGATGTGGAGGCCTCTCCAGGATCTCTGATCTGTAGCCTTCCTCTATGTGGGGGTATAACTTACCCCCCCTCTCCAGTACCTATTTCCTGGATGAACTCATCTACCACCAAGATTTGAAAATGAGTCAATTTATCTCAGAGTGATGAGAGTCTATTGTGCCCTCTTTATGGCTCTGTGAGCTACCTCTCAGAATACTCACTGCATGCCAAGCTCCATCACCTAGTGCCTCTATATTGGTATTGGCAAGGAGATACTTTGGGGCATAACTCCTCTATACCATCACCTATACTTGACATCCACTCATGCATTTTACACCCTTAGATCAACATAAGGAGGATCATCCATATCCTCCTTGACCCATCTAGTGAGGTCTAGCTCACCTCCCACCCATATTGGGTCTCTATTCACCCTCCGGTACCAATAGTCTTCTAGGTCTGGGACTCCTTGTAAAATCCCATGCTATCGAGGGATTCAGTCAAATCTAAAGACCTTTGAATCCTCCTTCTCTGACCATAATCACCTGATCCTCCATACCCTAGCTATATTTTTCCTATCCTTAGCCCACCTAGGGTGAAGCTTTCATGATCGCCAGATGATCTTCGTCTCCCAAAGCTCATCAGTGGCAGGTTCCCTACATAGGCTTTCGTAGTCCTCTCCAGGGACCTCGACCACCTGTATGATGTTGACTGCTTTAGGCTGGACAGTGGGCCTAGTAGTGCTTTTGATTTCTATATTGTGAAGTGCTCCTAGTATCACACCTGGAGTAATGTCATGCATACCAATCCTCTATACCACTTATATATGACATTGTACAACATCTTATATAGACAGGTTAACACATATGGACCCCATATGAATTGAACCTCTTAATCACACTTATCTATTACTACTCCCACCATAACCCATGGTAAGTATCGCCTACTGGGATGGCACATCAATAGCCTAGCCATAATTCCATAAAGCATGGTGATCAGAGTATTTATTCCATATCATCCCACTATATCATCGACTGATATGGTGCTCTCTCACATGTAGTGGGTAAAATATTCTAAGAATAATTGTAGTATGGCCACCCATCCCCATGCTCTGTAAATAGCTATCCCTCTAATAGCTTTTCCTACCAAGATTTGCCACACATCCTCCAGTGTGACGATGAGCTCTCCTATAGGTAATAAAAAAGTAGAGGACTCTGGGTACCACATCTCTACCATGGATATCAACATAGCCCTATCTATATCAATGTGAGGCATCCTCGCTAGGTGGTCTAGCTCCACCACCTCTAGCTGATACCTCTCTACTTGTCCTAGTGCATTCAACTCTGCCACCAGAGCTCCTACCCTCCACTCTTGACTCTCAAGGATACCTAGCTACACCCACAAATAAGTAAAACCAAATCATTTTCATGAATTAGAATGAAAATAATAAAATATATAATTTCAAATCCAAACACAAAGTTGATCATAATTTTGTAATTCACACTTCGCAGTTTCTTGTTGTTTTTTTTTTTCCTCCTATGTTGGTCTTCACTTTTCTTATTACCATTTTTTTAATTTCTAGTAAAATTGCACCCTCCATTTTAGGAGACACGATTTTACAAAATCATGCTCGATTTTATCCGAGTGTGATTTCATCATGCTTCATCTAAAATGAAATTGTGACCAGGCCATGAAATTGTGCCTAGGTCACGCATGTATTTTACCATAAAAAATGGCAAAATTCCCTAGATTCTGTCCTCAAAATTTGTCAAAAACAGAGAAAAATTTACATCAGGGAGGAGGAATTTGGTACTTACCCACTCTCGTGCCCTGAATTCACCCCTCGTGATTGTTGCTCGATGAACTGGTAATGCCATTTATTTTTCTCCTCAAATCCCTTTCTCTACCAATGCATGGTGAAAATGAATTAGGGTTTTACCCTTTTTCACCATTTTTAAACTTTGTTTTCACCCTTGTTTTCTCAAGCTTTCATTCTTTCTCTCTCTTTCTTCTTCTATGTCATTTCTTTTGAGTTTTTATGAGATATATCATATTCATTATAACATGAGGGGGCACCCTAGCCTATAGAGGAATTAATGTCCCTAATATCTTGATTTGCATGTAAAATAAGAAAGTTTCTAGAATGATACCATTTTTGCACCATGTCTTTCTTCTAAATTGGCCATCTCATTTTTCTTGATGTCTTCTTCCAGTAAGTGTACCTACATCCTTTCTTTGACGTATTTACTTAGCTTAAATGCATCAAAGAGGGGGAAAAATTTAGATACAAAAAATTGACCCACTTTTAGTGAGCAATCTTCCTTAGATCCCCTAAGAGGTCCCTAACCCTTGTCTTAGACAAGGGTAGGCTTGTTTTCCCCCTACCTTGTCTTCTTTAGCCTTTTTAACGAAATCACACCCAGTTGCAATGGGGCGTGATTTTATGAAAGAGATATTGCACCCTATTGGCATAGGGTACAATTTTTCTATTTTAGGGTTTTAATTATTTTAATTATTAAAACCTAGGTTTAACCTTTTTTACCATGCTTTTCTATTGGCATGTGTAATTTTTTTGCTCTTTTCACCCTGATCTTCATCTATAAAAGGAGGGTTTAATCTCACTCTTTGATAACAAATGATTTTTGGATACACGATTAAGCTCAAAATTCTTATGATTGACTTGTACTCGCATTTTTACTTTGCTTTGCTTCCTGTTTCTTCTACAAGATAATCCCAAAGTGTAAAATTTGGATTTGATATTTTGCTGCATTGATTTGGATTGTTGTGGTTTGGTGGATTCGTGTTGTGGTTCGAAAGGAAAGAGAGTGCCTCTTTGGATACCTCAATATCTTCTGCCTACTTTTGCACCATCCATCAGGTTCTACGTACTTTTTTTTTGCATTTATTTATGTTCTACATCTATCTTTTATTTTTGTGTGTCTGAAGCAAAATCATGCCTTGTCTCAATGAGGTATGACTTTGCTAACCCTAATTTAGGGTTTTTGCTCATAGAAATGAAACTACGTCCTGTTCTAACAGAGCATAATTATGCCTATAGCGTTATCGTACCTGCTATCCACGAAGTGTGATTTTACCCAAGACTAAAAGGGGGTAATTTTCAAATTTTGATTGCATGAGTATTTTATAAATCACATCTAGGGTATGATATCATAATATGTTTTATATTTCTCTTTTGTTGCATTTTTTGTTTTATGATTAATTCTCCAAAGGTCAATTTTTTATTTTATTTTCAAAGGTCATCTAAAAGAACTTAGGGGGCTTGACTATTGTGCCTTCAAGCATTGTTGTACAGTGGCTTAAGCATGCTCCCTAATGCTAATCCTATTTTTAAGTGTTTTATAAGTTATCTTGCAAAAACATGTATTTCTGATATCATTAGATAAGAGGTAGAAAAGGTTTGATCAACCCTCGGTTAAGATAAGTATTATATTTGTCCTGTTGATTATAAATCTGATTTGGATATCCATTATAGGCATTTGAAAAGTGAAAAGCATATAGTGTGCATCTAGGTTTAATATTGTGCATTTATCTTGTGCCCTTATTTTAGAGGTTTTTTTATAAAACCCTAGGTTAGCAAGTATTCAAATAAAGAATCATACTAGGTTAGGTCTTGTATTCTTGCATTCTATTTTTTGCATTCTTATTTATCTTTCATAGCATAGATATAGAAAGGTCAAACTTAGGTGATTGCTTGAAACTGAATACATCAAACTATCCTGAAATCCTAAGGAATTGGAACGAGTCCTTAAACCATTCCTGGTGAACCCTTCCCCCTAGCACCGAGTGTAGAGAACAACACAACCCGCATGGTTCACCCCATAAGGCTTTCTATCTTTGCAGATCCAATATTTTTGGGAACTATACACCGTAGGGTAGTTTTCTCCCTCTATAATTACATAGGTGTTTACTACCAACATTCTCCCCTTAATGGTATATTTGCAAATTTGTAGTACAAACAATTATTTTTTACACAACCATTCATGGGCACAAGCTAAAATTGGTCCTTTCAAAGACAAGTAGCCTTAACCCAGTTACTAACAGCCTCTAGGCCTATAAATTATACAAACTATATCTAGTTGTTTCAAGACCTACCCACTCTACAAGCTACCTCCAACCTTCTAAACACATTATCTTCACTTGTTACCCTCAGCCATATACCGGTAAGGTAACAAAAAGTTCAAAAAACCACTTTTAAAACATTACAAATATTACTGGAGCTAATTCTAAGAAAATTACACTAGGCAACCACCATTAGAATCCACACCAGTCTCTTTTGGGAAAAACTACAATTATAGTAGCATTAACAACCCTCCAAGCTACACACAGTGGGGTCACTTTGAGAAAATGGTAAATACCACATGAGTGCATATAGGGGGTATTTTTAATATCAAGTTGAACCATCGATATATTGGTAAGTATCTTATAGGGGAGGGGTGTTTAAAATTCATGCATACCTAGATATAGATTCTACCGATAAAAAGGGGGTTGGAGAAGATGGGATGGGGGTTATATCTGAGTTGCATACCAAATATTTATAAAAATATTAGGGCATTTCTTAAAAGGACTAAAATTGCAAAAGAAAAAGAATGAGTGGGCAAGTACACTAAAAGCCTTATGTAAACTTTTAGTGTCATACAATATATTTTTTTATTTTTAGCATCATACAATATATTTTTTTATTTTTAGCATCATACAATATTTTTTATTTTTAGTGGGACTCCCTCCCCATAATTCAAACTAATGTCACTAATATAAAATACCAACAACATGCCTGTTGGAAATATTGAGTATATTGAGTTGTCATTGATGTCAAAGGATTCATGGTACTCAAGGTAGAAATATTCTTCAAGGTTGATGAGGTTTTAAGGTTGGACAAATTATTACAAAGGAAGTTTATTGCAAAGAAAGACAATTATTTTTAAGAATTATAATATTTAAATACCAATATTTAAATATTATAAAGAGATTGACAAAGGCTTGAGCAGGGACAGATTTAATATTTCATAGGAACAAAGGTTCAAAGATTTTTCAAATGGACAAAGGTTTAAAGACAAAAGGATTTAATATATATAAGGGCCAAAGGTTTTAAAAATAATATTATAATATTTAATTTAAATATTCAAATGGTTTTAAGTTTAAAATACACAGGGAAAGCATAAAGCTCAAAAATCAAAGCGTTGATGTCCATGGTGAAAATGAAAAGACACAGTAGAGCAAAGGGAAATGAAATGCATCTATTGTTCTATTCAAGCATTCAAAAGTGACAATAAAGTAAGCAATAAGTGACAAATATTTGAAATAAATGGGGGGTTCTCTTTATATTAATTAATTTTTCAAATATATGGTTACAAAAAGTCCCCTTGAGGGCTCTCAATTGATACAACTCATTACAATGTCGAAGGATCCAATCCTTTCATAAACTTAAGGCACACTTTTAGTGTCTTCCTCGCACTCACGATTGAATAACGGGTTTTTGCTACTGCTGTAATGAGCTATCCATATTCAACTCTTTAGCTCCTTCCTCATGCATTGGAATACCTGTACCTACACATAAAAAATTGAAATTGATTAATAGCATGTGCATATTAAGATAAAATCAATGAAATGCATGCAACGTAGGATATAAATATTGCAATAGAGAATGCAAAACTACTCCAAATGATATCAAAACTTAGCATAATTCATATTATATACTTTTAGAATGATATATGCAAAAATTGAAATGAAATAGTAAGCAAAATCTATGGTTGTCCTTGGGTGGGACAATTGGGACTGTAATTGCAAAAACCCTAATTGAAGGTCCAAAATTGCTCCAAAATTTACCAAGTTCAAGTATGATGTATATAAACTACTCTAAAAATGATGTACACTTAAATTGATTCAAAATTGTATGCCAATTTAGGGTCATCCCTAGGTGGGACAATTAATACTGTTAACTGTCCCAAGTGGGGACGACTATCAAACAAGGTGGTTTTTGCCACCAATTCTTCTGGGATGTGGTCTAGAATACTCCTAGGGGTGTTGTCATAAAATTTGGTAACTTAAATCATAGAAATGGATGGGTTTTGTAATGGATGTGCATATTTGGGGATGCCTTGAAAACTCCTTCAATTGATGAATATTCCAAGGGTAAATACAAGGGTAAAAGGTGAGAGTGAATCTCAATAGCACTTTGTGGTGAATTCTTGCAAAGACCTCTTCCTGAAATTGAGTGGAATCACTCCAATTTATAGACCAAGTGGGCCATAGGACCAAATGGGCAAGTTGGGACATGCAAGGCAAGTGCCTCCACTTGTCAAAATCCTTGCCATGTGTTGGGTGGACGAGACCTCCAATTTGCAATTTATGATGGCCTAGATAGTCTCCCAATCTTTCATAAGTCTTTGGATAGGATAAATGGTAAAATTTGATTGCCATTTATCCTACCATTGAATTTTTAAGGGGTCTAGACCATGGTTGTCCCACCCAGGGATGGTTGTTGGTGGTCGTACCTAAGTGGGATGGCCATGAACTATGGTCATCCTAGGGTGGGACAACCATGGCTACATGGCCTAAAACTTCTCAAAAGTGGGTTAAACCTTCCCAAAAGTGGTTAGGACCCCTAATTAACCCTTAAGGGTTGACCAATGGGGCCATATGGTGTCTATAAGAGTGGCATCATCATAGTCTTACCTAGTTGACATGATTTTAGTGTCTACAGATACCCCTTTTTGAGATGCATTGTGTGAAATAGAGCACAAAGTAAAAATAGATGACTAAACTATCAAATGATTAAGGTTATTCAGTAACCTAACCAAATTTATATGCCTCCATTGTGAAAAGAGAATACATTCTTGGAATCCTTTCTTTTGATATATTTGAAGGATTGATTTTGGTATACCTTTCAGCCACACTACAATGGTAGTCTTAGGGGCTTAGGGTATTTATGGTGTTATTTCCTTATTTTACCTATTTTGGGACATGTATATCAAGGCTTCAAGTATACCAAGACTTTGTTTTGAATTTGTGTTGAATTATTTACCCCAACGTGGGCTTGAAATTTATCATTGACAGTGATTATTTTGAATGTATTCAAGTTGCACTTTTGAGTGTTTATTTTGATTATGAAATAATTATTATGACTACCTCCTTAAGCAATGAGTTCATAAGGGCATGACCAATTATGAAAGCAATGAGTTGCTTGACCCATATGACTGGATTGGGATTACCTTCAATTTTACCCATTGTAATATTTATCAATTTTGTAAGGATTTTGATAGTTTTGTTGATATTTCATGGAAGGAAAGAAATGAATACTTCATTTTCATGGAGCGGTTTGACCACAATGGTATTCTTGGGTATTAAAGTAGAGACTTTTCAATTTGTCCATGAACAATTTGTGTTCAATATTGTTTTTTGATAAGTTAAAAAAATTTATATTAAAGAGGGCATTTGAAAGGCACCCTAACACCTTAGTACATCATCAGGAATAAAGGATGCTACATCCTCAAAAACTTTGAGACATCCTTATAAAATTGAGAACATAAAACTAAACTGGGACAAACCAAAAAGGACAAGGATGAGACTAAAATGTCTTGACAAGACAAAAACTAAAAACAAAAAAAAACTTCAACTACTTAAGCAGTGACAAGATCCTTGAGGTCTTCCTTCTCATCATCCTTAGAGACTTTCTTAAACACATCCTTGGAAATATCCACTACATCATCTTTAGGTTTGACTTCAGCTGCATTCTTTTCTGGAGTTTCCTTAGCAAAATTATCATATAACAATAGAAAATTTAGGGTATTCTTGTGCTCTTTCATCTATGTAATATCTTCCATGATTGTAGTTGCTACACTCTTCATTTGCGTAATGGTTGCAGTAGAGGTCTTGATGACGTATTCTTGAAGAATCTTCACTAAAGGATATTTAAGCTCAGTCTCAGTAGTGCCATCCATATTTCTATGATTTTGAATGACCTTGTTTTTTAGACATTGAGAGCTTCTTGTTAGAGTGATCTCTATCTTATCATTCTTCTTCATAGATTGCTCAGCATTCGAGTGTCCTCCTTCTATTCCTCCACTTGGAACCATAGACAGTTGAGGAAGGAATGAAGGACATATCCTCCTCTGTTACCTTTTTGGACTCTACTTGTTGTTCTTGTGGCTGCACATTTTCTTTGGGGAATTTTTCCAAAATATGAACATAAAGAACTTTGAAAATCCCTTGGTGTGAGGTCCAAGATTTCTCTTTTTCTAAATGGGTCACCTTAATAGTGTAATCCATGTACAAGAACAAATTTTTTGGAATATTCAACAACTTTACCTCCCAAATATGGTTCACAAAAGTGATGTGGAAGCTTCTCAGCTAGAAAACTAGATCATCAACAATGATGCACTCCATGACTGGTTTCATAACTTCCTTCCAAGTGTGTTTAGGTCTTCATGAAACATTCTAGGTCTAACAATCCTTTTTAGGCTTGACTTCAGCTCGAAATCCTTGAGTTCGGTATCCCATTTGTGCTTATCCCTTCAATCTATTCTTCCCACCAAAAGTTGTCTAGTAATTTATGTGAGAATGTGAGCGTCCAATTGCAATTCCACACCATAAATGATGACTATGCCCTATTCCCAGGTAGATGCAAAGGTCATATTTATGTTCCAATCTATCCAAAAGAAACATTTTAGGAACGACAATAAACCTCTAATAGTCATGAATGCTTTGATCACCGACTCAATCTCTAGATTTTCTATCTCCACAAAGCTCATGGTGACTGTTTCAAGGAGAGGTTTGAAAATAGAGGAAAAAGAGTGTTTTTTGGTCTTAATGAAAAATGAAAAGCATATAGGAAAACCCACATCAAGGTAAGCTTTAAAAATATAGGATAAGTTGAAATTTTTTTGGAACCTTTTATACCTCGTCCTCATGATGATATACACCCTAGAGAAGTGTAAGACCAATATGTCTTGGATAATAGTGCAGTATGCCTTGGAGAACTAAGAGTTCCAACAAATTCTATGCTCTATAAAATTAGAAAGGTGTGCTACACCTTGGAAATATTCACCAATCAGGTAAAAAGTAATTACAGTAGCGCAAATATCGTAGAGGGGAACAAAAATTAAAGGTATGGGGAATTGGTGAAATATGAAAAAGGGTGGATATGAGGGGTGATGGAAGAGAATGAGGATGAAATGCGATAAGGGAAGATTAAGAAACAATACACAGATTAAAGCCACATAGGAAGAAATTGGGAAAATATTTGGTGAAAGGTAAAAAATAAGGAAAGGACAACAGTTGGGAATGAGCACAATAATAATATTAGGAATATTAAAAAGAGTGGTATTTGCACCACCTGAACTAAAAAACATGGGGTCTAAAAAATACCCAAGGGATATGTGCCAAAAAATCATGCAAGTACTAGATGCAACAAGCATTGAAAGCCTCATAAAGGTGAACATTATAATTGGACTAATAGGATGGCCGAAGAAAGTCTTTGTGGAGCAAAAAAAATTTAAAATATTAAGATCTTAGGAAGACAAACTTTCTAAGGCAAAAAATTTGAAAAGTGGATTGCTATACATTTTGAATTTATTCTGACCTTGGATTTTCTTCAACCTCGTGAGAAAGGGTGTCAGTCCATGTCATCATTCTAGGGGCAGAAACTCTAATGTTTGCTAGTTTGTTCGCCATGCCATTTGCTTACCTAAAGACATGTTGAATAATGACCTCATGCTGATAGAGGAGTAAGCTTCTAGCTTCTTCAATTAGGTTCTTAACCTTCCATGCCAAAATTATGGAAATAAATGACTATTTTTAGGGAGTTCCCTTTAATAATGTATGTTCAATCTTGATCCTTTGTGAATTTTGTCAATTTTGACCTATTTTTGGTGTTTTTTAGACCATTTCCTTTCTTTTTCATCTATTTTTGGTGTTTTTGATGATATTTCATGGAATAAATGAGATGAATACCTCATTTCTATGGATCATTCTAGTCGTAACGACCTTCTTGGGGATTGAAATGAAGACATTTCAGTTTGACTATGAATAATTTGGTTCAAATGGCCTTATGGTAATTTACTCTTCTTTCCAGGCTGCATGGAGCGCAAGTCGCTACAACCACCAAGTTTATAGAGTAAATAAATGAATACGAGTCTCATTTGAAATTTTGATTTATTTGATTTTTTTTATTTTATGATTTTTGAAAATTTTGGACCAATAGATATGCTTAATTATCCTTTATGAAGCTCCTTGTAGTGATAAAATATGTGCATTTATGTCTTCTTCTTGGTTTGATGATGCATTTATGGATGCAATATCATGAATGCATGTATTTGTAATATGATGTGATTTTATGATATGTGTATGAGTGTATGCCTAATGAAATGGATGATTTATTAATCTATATTGATGAATTATGAATATTATTTGACACACTAGATGATAGCACCATAGACTATACAAAATTCATCTATTCATTTTAACGTTATCATCAGACTATGTAATGTATTATGCAAATGTAAACTAAAAAACATGTGATAAAATGATATGGAATGGAATGCATAATATGATGTTATATAATATCTTTGATATTTTCATGAGATTCAAACACTCTATTTATCTAGTCAAAATTTGTATATTAACCATGCAAGTCTTTTTAGACAGGTATAAATCTGCTAGGATGACCAAGATATTCAATATCCTTGTGTGTGCATGTGAGTTCATTTTTATGATATCACATAAAGTTATCTGAGTGCCAAATAGAATTGATGCAACCCATATGTACTGAATATTATCCTATGAGTATTATTATCCTAAGTTTTTTACATAGTTAGATTAGACTAGTAGGCAATACAGGATACCAAAAGCTAGCTTATTTACATGAAAAAATTGGTCTATACCAAATTAGGTCACTTATGTGATAGACATATCATCATGCATAAGGATATCACCATTTCTAGGCAGGCTTGATGCCACCTAACCTATAATGAGGATCACCTTATGGTTGTCAAATGTTGATAATTCTAGGGTTTCAAGTTAAGTACTCCCTTTTTTCTTTTATTTTTGAATTGCTCTAGGGATTTGCTCATTTTTATTTTGGTGAGCAAGGGATTTTGGTAGTGTTGAGAACCACTGTTTGTTTTACTTTTTGCTTTTGTTAATGGTGAAAACCACTTTTTCTTTTAAATATTATTATGTGGTAATAACCACTATTTATTTTCTCTTTAGATACGTACCCCAATTTGTTGTGAAGCAAGGGAGTTTGATTATTTTGGTTAAGGAGGATCTTTTCCATTTGTCAATTCTTAGCATTTTTTAACCATTCACATAGGGGGGTGATCAAGGTAAAAATTTTTGGGGTGACCAAAGGGTTTGTAGATACCTTTGGAGCATTTTGGGTGACCAAAGGGCTCATAGATTCCTTTGGGGCTTTTTAGGTGACCAAAGGGTTTATAGGTACCTTTGGGGCTTTTTGGGTGACCAAAGGATTTATAGATATCTTTGGGGATTTTTGGGTGACCAAAGGGTTTTGTAGATAACTTTGGAGCTTTTTGGGTGACCAAAGATTTTATTGATACCTTTGGGGCATTTTGGATGACCAAAGGGTTTATAGATACCTTTGGGGTATTCTTGGTGACCAAAGGGATTATAGGTACCTTTGGGGAATTTTGGGTGACCAAAGGATTTATAGATACCTTTGGGAATTTTTGGGTGACCAAAGGGTTTATAGATATCTTTGGGGATTTTTTGGTGACCAAAGGTTTTGTAGATACCTTTGGAGCTTTTTTGAGTGACCAAAGGATTTTTAGATACTTTTGGAGCTTATTGGGTGACCAAAGGATTTATAGATACCTTTGGGGCTTTTTAGGTGACCAAAAAATTTTGTAGGCACCTTTGGAGCTTTTTGGGTGACCAAAGGATTTATAGATACCTTTGGGGATTTTTGGATGACCAAAGGATTTTGTAGGTACCTTTGGATATTTTTTGGGTGACCAATGGGTTTTTAGGTGCCTTTGGAGTATTTTTGGGTGACCAAAGGGTTTTGTAGATACCTTTGGAGTGTTTTGGGTGACCAAAGGGTTTATATATACCTTTGGGGCATTTCGGGTGACCAAAGGATTTATAGATACCTTTGGAGCTTTTTAGGTGACCAAAGGGTTTATAGATACCTTTGGGGCTTTTTGGGTGACCAAAGGGTTTATAGATACCTTTGGGGCATTTTGGGTGACCAAAGGGTTTATAGATACCTTTGGGGATTTTTGGGTGACCAAAGAGTTTATAGAAACCTTTGGGGCATTTTGCAACTTTGATTATTTTATGAATTTAGGAAGAAGGTATGATACCTTATGTACCCCAAGTATTTGTGGTGATCAATGGAAGCAAGGATGGTGCAATACATTTAGAATTCCCAATTTGCTTTATTTCTTGTGATGCAAATAGTGGGGAAGGTGTGACACCTTGGATACCCCTAGTATGTACTATGATTGATGCAATGTTATTGGCTTGGCTAGGAGGAATGATATAAATTGACTCCCCCTATTGTTGTGGGGAATTATAGGTAATGCCAATGTCTCGATGGGGTAAAATGAGTGATCCATTTATGGATGAAGTTTTCTTATCAATAAGATCTTGGACCACATGTCTAAAAACATAAAAATTGCTAATGTCATACCCTCTTATTTGGTGATAGAGGTAAGAATGATCCTCCTTGTATCGTCTAGATCTAGACCTATTCGGGTTGAACAAGGGTATGGCTGGCAAGACAATTGTCTTTGTTTATTGCAAGTTGTAAAAAATGGTTGACATGGGCTCAGATAATGGAGTCTAGGTATGAATATGATGTTTTAAATGATGTGAACATGGTTGAATTATTTTATGAGGTTATGGGGTTGTATGTATCTCAGTCACCTATTTAGGTTGCTCTTATTGAATCCCATCTATACGTAATAGCTCCTGGAATATGTCAATTTGTTGATTGTTGATTTGAAGATCATTCTTGTCAAGCATATCTTGTACCTTGTTCTTGAATGTGATACATGACTGAATATCATGACCATTTACTTGATGATAATGATAGGTTTGAGCCTACTGGTATCCAAGGGGTGAATATTTGGCAATGTGATAGCCTTGGCCTCACATAATCGATTAAAATAGGATACCAAAGATTTAGGTAATGGTGTATAAGTGTGAGGTTGATGGTTTTGTTGCCTTTGACTATGATTGTTTTGATATTTAACCTTGGACTACAAATGTGGGGGTTGAGTTTTTAGATGACTCAACCGTAACTCCATGCTTGTGAGTCGATTCAAGATCTATTATAAATAATTGGTGACTCACATGTAACTCAATATTGGCTAGCCTATCCAAGATAAGTTGTGAAAAAAATGGAGGTGATAATTGGATGACTATTGATGAAGCTAGATGGCAAATGATAGGTAGTGGAGGTGTATTGGGTGTGGAAGCCAAGATATAATTGAGAAAATATGGATCAAAAGTTCTCAATGTCTGAGCAGATATGGATGGTTCATGATGATTGTGGGTAATGATTATATCCCCATGCTCTTGTGCTTAATTTAGCTCATGCTCTTATTATAACTCAGAGTGTTTGGTTGTGGTAGATAGATCATTTCCACTTTGGTGTAAGGTTACACTTGTTCTTGATTTTTTGGAGATGTTGAGTGATATGGAGTAGGTGTGATTGTATCCAGTGGTGGTAGCACTTGTGGTATGTATGGAGTGTTGGATGGAGTCACAAGTTTCAGATATAGATTCAAAGGACTCTAGTTCCATGTCATCACATTGATCATAGCCAAAAACTCATGCAAAGATGCATCTGCATTTGTACAAGTCATGGACACTTCATCAACTTGTCCAAGGTGGTTTGCATGGCCCTCATGTTTGGATTATGAATTAGAAATGCTATCAATAGATAACAACTTGGCAAGAGGATGACCTAGATCCTTGATCTACTCAATGATAGGCATGAATTTAACATTATGAATTATGTACTCATTGAGTTCAGGATTGGTCAAGTGAATTGTGTCTTCAAATGTGGTGGAGGAAGATGGTATGATATGATATGATTCATCTGTATCAACTGTGGGTTCCTCCTTGTTGGCAGGAGTGGGAAGGTATTTTGCTGATGTTTTGAAGATGGCTATGGGAGCCTTTGTAGTTGGCCTTTTGACTCTTTCTTGCTTGGATAAACTGAGGATGAGGGGGGAGTGGTAGTATAAAATTATGGTACCAATGGTGATGAAGATAGCCTCACAATTAACCGTGGGGTTGAATTTGGACTCTGGATAAGATCATTGGGTTTACTATCCAAGTGTGTGGATGGAAGAGTAGACTCTTATGGATGATCATCCTTATTTTAATACTTGAATAGGTTTGGGTCAGTAGGAATCACATGGACCTAGCCTTTCATGAATGTACTTGATGCATTGATGCACGATGGAGGGGATGCACTCCATGTCTCTCATCCAAGGTATTCCTAGTAGTATGTTATATTATCTCCCACCTTCCAATATGTGGAACAATGAAGGCATAGTATTTTTTCCAACTTGAATAGGTAGGAATATCATGCCCATAGTGGAGGATAAAGCATCATTAAATTCTTACAAGGTGAAAGTGGATGTTGTGATGCATGAAGATGAAATATTGAGATGTTTCAGTGCAATTTTGGTAATAATGTTTATTTTAAAACCTGTGTCAATCAATAATCTCTTATAAGGGATCTTGTTGATGCACACGATGATGTGTAAAATAGGTTCTGGTAAATTGGTAGACATGGATTTGATCTCATGATTTTGAAAGGTTATGATAGGATATGTGTGCATTTGTATGTATCCCATTAATTTTGTGAAAGCATCAAGATCGTGAGTTTGTAAATTGATTGAATTCAAAACCTACATGAGATTTTCCTGATGCTTGGGGTATTGTTGTATTAGTACGCCCATGGTCATGTTGGTTGATGATGTATGTAAAATTTGCATAGGCATACTATGAATTTTCACCACTTCTTGGATGGTATTTTTGGGTGGTGAAGGCCACGACGTAGAGGGAGTGTAGGTTTCCCTACTAGGCCCCTTGGTAGGTTGAGTATATATAGTTTGAGCTTGGAATCAATGTTGGCTAACTAAATAATCTATGTGATCATGTGGAGAACCCATTGGTGTTATCATAACATAGATACCTTGGTGGTCAATTCCTTTGAGTGTGGGGTTAACCTCACGATGGATTTTTAGGCATCATGAAGGAATTTATGAGATCCTCAGGATAATAGTGAAGGTGTTCAGGGGCCCATTTTAAATCTTATTTGACACTAGCCCTTGATTGGGTGTGGTCATGTGCAATTACCATGTGATTATCTCCTTTACAAATTTTAATGATTCAACACACAAAAATAAAAACACACAATAATAAAAGTGTTTATCTCTTTTAAATATTTATGTGTTCCTAAAACTTATTGGTGTTTTTTTGATTTGTCGTTTTACAAATAGATATATTTTCACGTGTTTGAATATTTTTGATGTAATTCTCAATTTTTTTAAGGGATTTCACCTGTATACTCGTAGCTCGACAACTAAAAATGAAAGTTCATTCATATCAACCAAAGTATGGAGATGAATCCCATACTCAATCAGAGAGTACATGTCCTACCAGTCCTCACCCATATTGATCATGGGTAGTGATACACCCTTTGAAGAGGAGTACGTGTTATTTTCCATGGCTAATACGATTATTGGAGCTAGATTTGACCAAAAATAGAGTTTGTAGTATGTGAGCCAATGAGTGGAGATGAAACCCACTATCGTTGGTCTCTATTAGTGGTTGGGGATGAAATTCTAACTCACTAATGTTCAAATATTATGTGGTGTATGTGGTTCCTTTTATACTTAAATAAAGTAAAACAAAGTAGCATTTAATGAATACTCACTAAATGCATAAGAAAAATTTCACTTTTAAAAATATTTGCATGAATAAGGAATCTACAAAGTACTTATTCTATATGATAACCTAAACATTAAGTAGAAAGCAGTCAAACCATTCAAATACATACTTAAACTATTCTTTTTCCTATTTTTATTTTGTTTGTTATTTTGAATTTTAGGAAAAGAAAAAATTAACCTTTCAATAAACAAGGAAAAGACATGAAAATCTGAATTTAACTTTTTTTGAATAGCATTAATGCAAATTGAAGATTTAGGAACTTACCTTGAAAGTCTAAGAAGTTGCTATTTCTAGAAATTTGGGCTGAAAACCCCCTGTTTTGTGGTCATCCCAGGGTGGGATGTCTACAAATTTAGGGGTCTTCCTTGGGTGGGATGGTTGTTGTGGCCATCCATGGGTGTTCCAATTATGAATTCAGGGGTTGTTTCAGTCCAGAACGGCCAGAACCTACAACATTCAAAGTGCAAAAACAAGGTCAAAAGTTGCAAAAATAAAAAGGGACAAGGGTCCCATCATGATCACCATTTTAGAGCAAAAAAAATATTGCACCTAGTAAAAGGAAATTAAATGCATCTATTTTTCTTATTCAAGCATTCCAAAGCAACAATAAAGTAAGCAATAAGTGACAAATATTTGAAATAAATGGGGGGTTCTCTTTATATTGATTAATTTATCAAATATGTGGCTACAAAATGGCCCCTTGAGGGCTCTCAATTGATACAAATTATTACAATGTCTAAGGATCCAATCCTTTCATAAAATTAAGGTACACTTTCAGTGTCTTTCTTGCACTCACGATTGAATAGAGGGTTTTTGCTATCCCTACAATGAGCTATCCATATTTAACTATTTTATATCCTTCCTCATGCATTGGAATACCTATACCTACACATCGGGAAGCACACACCACAACTCTACTTGCAATATTATACCGAAATGAAATGAAAAACTATGAAATGCATATAGCACATAAATAACAAAGAAATATTCTTTTATTTATATTGAAACCTGGTTACATGTTGGTCCCTCTGAGGGATACCCATTTCAATACAATGAATTACAAGTGGAACAATGGTGAATAATATGTCCCCTTGTAAAGGGATGGTGCGCTTCTACAGGCTTCCCGATCTTGCACATGAACTTGTTTGAGGGCTTACAGATGCCTCCTTATCTTGATATCATCCTAGGGGGATTTCATGCTCTGGATGCTTTAGACTGATCCTATGAATTCATATCTATGTGTATGGAAAAAATAGAGCACAATAAGTAGAATGGGTAGCCTCCCAAAATGAGGCCTTTTTGTTAGCAAATATGATAATCGAGATAAATAAGCATAATGTACATTGAAATATACCAGATCTAAGCAATATGCATATGAAAATAAAAAATATTAATCTAAATTAATGAAAGATTCAGATCTATGCTAAATCCATGTAAATGAAATAATGATAAATAAATATCTATTGCATAGAACAAAGGAATCGACCATTTTACAACCTGGTTATGGCTATGGGCCACTATCAAAGACAATAACCTCTAACTTAAAGGTTACCTTAGGTCTTATGGGCTTTGGTAGTCAATCCCTTGCTTGAATTGATGTTCAAGGGTCACCAGTTGTGTCTCCTACACTAATTAGTGGTTTGGAATAATGGATCTGAATACTAATGCATGGACGTAGCTTAGCAAAATGATGCTCCAATGCTCCTCAAAGGGGCATATATTTGATCTCCATTTCAACAAGGCTTCACTGCACACAATTTGAACTCTTTTTATCCTGCATTCTTGGAAGTCTGCATATGTAGCCTTCCAGATTTTAGGTTCAGATCTAGGGTTTTGCTTCTTGGGGAAATAAAACTCCAAATATGCATGCCAACTAACTATTCTAGAGAGATGGTTCAGTCTTGGATTGGCATGGAAGGGGTAGTCAGGATAAACTATGGGAGTTCCTCACTGAGATCCCTTCAAAATGCATGCAAACTACTATTACCCATAATTTGGGCAATCCCTCATGATAGCTCACATTTTAGTGCTAGCCACTCTCATCAGTAGCAAATAGCTATGGTCAGTCTTAGCTTGAGTGGCTAGGATTGACGACCACTCTGGTCAATAGCGGCTAAGCCTAAATGATATAGAACTACCCCTTTTGAGTGGTTAGGACCACTATTGCTCTTGGAAAGGTCTAAATTGATCATATGGTCTGTGAATGTGCCCATATGAGTAGTATCCCAAACATAACATATTTTAGGTGTCTATAGATACCTTTTTTTAGGATTCATTATGGGAAAATACTATGTGGAGCAAAAATCACATTGTAGGTCCTAGTCATGCAGGAGGGTGTGAATCCTAGAATCATTTCTTCCAATAGAATGGAAGGCTTAAATTTATGGAAATTTACACTTGTGCATCAAGCGATTGGGTACCTTTAGTACTACTATAGGTCTGAAAGAAGGAGAGTTACAAACTTAACTGTCATATTTGCTTTTTGTCCCAAAAAAGGGTAAGATTATGATAGTTGTTGGCAATAATTCGTAAGACAAACACAACTTGACATGATTAAGTGATCTTTTATTGACTTTGATTATGATTGTTAAAAAATTTGACTACCCCCTCAAGCGACGAGTCGATGAGGAAAGGATATTTACTAAAGCGATAAGTCACTTTACCAATATGACTAATTTGGATCCTCTTTAGAGGTTTTATTTGATATTTTGTTCAATGTTAGATGCCCTAATAATAAAAATAGCATACATCATTGAATTATTACCTTCGATGAGTTGAAGAACTTGGTTTTGGTAAGCTTAAGTTAAAATCCTAGCCTTGGAGGCAATTAGAAGATAAGATTAAGTCTAATCCTAACCTTGATGGCAATTAGGAGATAAGATTAAGTCTAATCCTAGTCTTGGTGGCAATTAGAAGATAATATTAAGTCTAATCCTAGCCTTGGTGGCAATTAGGAGACAAGCTTAAGTCAAATCCTAGCCTTTGTGGTAATTAGGAGACAAGCTTAAATCTAATCCTAGCATTGGTGGCAATTAGGAGACAAGCTTAAGTCTAATCATAGGCTTGGCAACAATTAGGAGATAAGCTTAAGTCTAATCATAGCCTTGGCGGAAATTAGGAGATAAGCTTAAGTCAAATCCTATACTTTGCGACAATTAGGAGATAAACTTAAGTCTAAACCTAGCCTTGGCGATAATTAGGAGATAATCTTAAGTCTAATACTAGCCTTGGAAACAATTAGGAGACAAGCTTAAGTCTAATACTAGCCTTGGCAACAATTATAAGATAAGCTTAAATCTAATCCTAGTCGTGGTGGCAATTAGAAGACTAGCTTCATAGCTTGCTTGAATTTGCTTGTGATATTTTCTTTATTTACCCCAAGCAAGGGAGGGTGCATGATTGTCTTCGAAAATGACTCTTGAACGAATGAACTTAGCTATGATTAAGCATTTAATTGTTGATCTGTATTATACATGTTGTGATTATGACCAATGGGCTTAATGGATGTCGTTAGGGAATTTTGGGTGACCAAAGGGTTTATGTATACCTTTGGGGCATTTTGGGTTGACCAAAGGGTTTATGGATACCTTTGGGGCATTTTGAGTTACCAAAGGGTTTTGGATACCTTTGGAGCCTTTTGAGTGATCAAATTATTTTAGATACCTTTGGAGCCTTTTGGGTAACCAAAGGGGGTTGTTATACCTTTGGAGCCTTTTTTTGAGTTGACCAAAGGGGGTTATTATGCCTTTGGAGCATTCTGGGTGACCAAAGGGGGTTATGATACCTTTGGAGCCTTTTGGGTGACCAAAGGGTTTATGGATACCTTTGGAGCTTTTGGGTGACCAAAGGGTTTATGTATACCTTTGGAGCTTTTTATGAGTTGACCAAAGGGGGTTTGTTATGATGCCTTTGGAGCCTTTTGGGTGACCAAAGGATTTGTGTTGCCTTTAGGGCATTTTGGGTTGACCAAAGGATTTTGGATATCTTTGGAGCCTTTTGGGAGTTTACCAAAGGGGGTTTATGATGCCTTTAGAGATTTTTGGGTGACCAAAGGGTTTATGATACCTTTGGAGCCTTTTACGAGTTGACCAAAGGGGTTTTTTATGCCTTTGGAGCCTTTTGTGAGTTGACCAAAGGTTTTATGATACCTTTGGATCCTTTTGGGTTGACCAAAGGGTTTTGGATACCTTTGGAGCCTTTTGAGTGACCAAAGGATTTTAGATACCTTTGGAGCCTTTTGAGTGACCAAAGGGTTTTGGATACCTTTGGATCCTTTTGAGTGACCAAAGGGTTTTAGATACCTTTGGAGCCTTTTGGGTTGACCAAAGGGTTTTGGATACCTTTGGAGCTTTTGGGGTGACCAAAGGGTTTATATATACCTTTGGAGATTTTTAGGTGACCAAAGGGTTTAAGGATACCTTTGGAGCTTTTTGGGTGACAAAAGGGTTTAAGGATACCTTTGGAGATTTTTGGGTTGACCAAAGGGTTTATGGATACCTTTGGAGCTTTTGGGGTGACCAAAGGGTTTATGAATAACTTTGGAGCTTTTTAGCTGGCCAAAGGGTTTAAGGATACCTTTGGAACTTTTTGAGTGACCAAAGGGTTTTGGATACCTTTGGGGCTTTTTGGGTGACCAAAGGGTTTATATATACCTTTGGAGAATTTTGAGGTTGATTTTTAATTAGGGGAGGTATGATACAAATAATGCCCCAGTTATGTTTAGCAAATATTTTTGTTTTGATTTTATGTTATGGATGCAATGCCTAGATGATTTAATTTTTGCTATGTGATGTGATGTATTGATGATATGTACTAGGTATATGATAGATGTATGCTTAGATGATGTGATCTAGATGTGTAGATGGACTACTTACAATGTATGGGTATATGGATGCAATAATTGGTGTTTAAATGTATGTTTTTTTTGATATGATTATATGCATCTAATTTATGTTGTTATGATGTGGTAAATGCAATGTGTGTACTGCAATATTTACATGATGGTGATCTAATGTAAATGAACCTGTATGCTTTAATCACTTAAAACATAAGGTATGCATGTGATATGAGTTTAACAATCTAATAGGCGACACCACAGAATGTAAATCAATCATGAATAAATAATAACTCTTATAATAAGAATTAATCATTTACACCTTCAAATGTTATATGATATGATGTGATATGTATGTACTTTCTTTATAAGCTTCTGTAAATTAAAAGATATCCCCAAAATAGTCAGTGGTCGTCTAAACGTCATTGTTGACATTCATCTGGTATCTATCCTATTTGATGAACACTATTTAATGAACAAAATCTTATAAATAAAGTTGATGATTTAGTTGATAAAATTATTTGTTTCTATTAGGATATTTTTGAGGTTTTCCATGAGACTCAAACACCCTAGATCAAAATTTGTATGTTGACCATACAGAGCTTTTGAAGGATAAAGTTCCTATTATGAAGACCTAGATATTTATTATCCCTGTGTGCAAATGAATACATTAGATAGAACATAAGCATATCCTAGTGCTAAGTAGGATTCATTCATCCCATTGCTGTATTAGGGATCCTCAAATGTTTTATCCTAATCCTAGGTTGGACTCAGCTAGATTAGACCACTAGGAAATACAGTACACCTAAGGCTATCTCTTCCACATGCAAACATTGGTTTGTACAAAAGCAATATTCTAATGTGATAGACATATCATCATGTGCAAGGATACCTTACAGCTCGTTCATGCTGATAATTCCAAGGATTCAATTTCAATACTCCCTTATTTTCTTCATATTTATTTGGGATACTTGCTAATGATTTAGTGATGAAAATCACTATTTATTTTAAATTTTTGTTTTTCTTCTGAGCAAGGGACTTATGTAGTGATGATAATAACTGCTTATTTTGCTTTTAAATTTTGCTTTGTTCAATATTTTTGTAGTAATGATAATCACTTGTTTACTTTGTTTTTGACTTTTGCTTACTTCAAGATTTTGCTTGTTTTGATTAAAGCAAGGGATTTATTTAGGTAGGGATGAACTTGTCCTTTTACCAATTCTTAGCATTTGTGAACCGGTTGTACAGGGGGATGAGAAAGATAAACTTTTCACTTAAGGATGCCTAGTACCACTTCACAACTTTCATCTTTTCCTTGTTTCAACTAGGATTTTAGTGTTTTTATTAGTTATGGGATTCTAAATATACAGATACTATCAAAACCAAACTTCATATATAAAAATCAAAGATAACTTTCTACAAAGTTCGATAAAACTACTAAGTATGGCTGAGTGACCGAAAAACCCTAGTATATTCCTTATAGAAATAGGAGGGGTTGTGTTGGAAAACATAGTTATTCGCATGGGTTATGGATGATGGATTTTGAAGATGCAATGATTGAGGTACAAACATGGTGTCGTTTGTAAGATTGCAAACACAACCTGTCTAATGTAAATGCAATGGAGGCAACGTGCCTAATGCAATGCAACTATATGGATGCAAGTGTTGATGCATAATGCAAATGTTTTTTTATTTTTAATGCTTTCAATTATTTTTTTTGAGTTCTGATAATTATGCATATTTTTGAACTTTTTGATTTTAAATTGCTTTTGTGCTTTTATGTTTTGTTGTTGACCAAAGGACTTATGGTGCCTTTGGGGATTTTATGGTTTGACCAAAGGGCTTTAAGATGCATTTAGAGTTTTTTGTGAATTGACCAAAGGGCTTATGATGCCTTTGGAGCCTTTATGAGTTGACCAAAGGGATTATGATACCTTTGGGATTTTATTATTTGACCAAAGGGCTTTAAGATACCTTTGGAACCTTTTGTTTTTGAAGTTTTCTATTGTTTTTGACATTTTGAATTTTATGAATGTTTTTGATATTTTGTTGGTTTATTTGAAAATTTTTATGTTTTGTTATTTTCATATGGGGGAGGTATGATATATTAGGTACCCCCAGTGTGCATGTTTCCTACTGTAATGTAGTCAGCTTGCTTAGGAAGAGTGACAAAAAATAGCTCTCCTAATTGGGGCATGAACCTCTGTAGGGTACCCTTGTCTTGGTGGGGAGAAATGAGTGAACGATCTTCACATAACTCATTTTGTTCTAATAGGTCTTGTACCACATTTCAAAATTCATGCACCTGTATACAATGATACATACAAAATATGCTCTCATTGGTAGACCCATGCTTGGGCTCTCTTTGCTTGACCTTGGGCAACACAAATGCATTTGCCTCATACAAATTTTGAAATAAATTTATAGTAGTCATTTCAAATGTGACCACTCACTGGGGTGGCTTGTTTGGCATACAAGGTTGTGACTAACCTTGGGGTCTCAACTGGGATGATATAGTCACTATTTTGGTAGGTTGGGGTTTTGTGGATGAACCATCTATGGGAAAAGCCCTACTATCTAGAGATATTGAGCCACATTCCTGAATTCATGACAATTGTGAATGCCATGGCCCTATATTCAATGATAGAGATAGTAATGGTCCTCCCTATAACCCTTAGTTTTAGATCTATTTGGGTCTAGAAGTTTTATGTCAAGTAAGGTTAAGACCTTAGCTTCTTGAAGCTTCTGGAAGATAATAGACATAGGCACATTTAAAGGAGTCCAGATGCGTTGCAGATGCTTTGAGCGGGAAGCAATCATTGGCCTAGTTTGAGGACTAGGTTGAGCCCTAGGTATGTTACTTGCTTGCTCATGGGGCTCCCATTGCATTTTGGATGTAAGGAATGGATTGTAGCCTAAGACCATCTGTTTTTTGAAAACCTAAAGTTGCTTATTTTCAAGCATGTTATATACTATGGATCAAAATATTTGACATGATTGAATATCATGACCATTTTATCTATGATATAGACAATGTGATTCATCCTCATAACCTTGTGGTCTTGGATGATCTGGATTCAACTGGTGAACCTCAGGTAATATGATAGCATTTGCAGCACATAATAGATTGAAAACTAATACCAAGGGCTCAAGCAATGGGGGACACTTGCTAGGTTGTTGGGATGACCGAGTTGGCCCTTGCTCTTACTAAGGATTTTCTTGTGGTTGTACATGAGGTAGCTTGGCCTTAGATAAGGGTTTCTTTTGTAGCTCCTAGATATTAAGTTGATTCATGATATATTGCAATGCCTCGTTTTGTTGCTCTAGTTGTGCCTTTATATTATAGAGGTGATTTTGCATATGCTCCAATACTTATAAGGCTTCCATGTGTATTTCTAGAGATTGGTTCAAAATGCAATTTTCTACTTAAGGAGGTGAAAGAGTGGGTGCTAAAGATCCACCAGGTAACTTTAAATCACCCATTTCTTTCATTTGAATCGATGTGGAGGCTTCATGATGATCCAATTTGATAGTGGTATCCACATGCTCATGTTTATGACTCAGGTCATGTTTCTATTTCACTTTGTCATGTTGAACTGTGTCAACTTTGGTACCCCAAGTTTTATGTGGGGGAAACACCTGTTCTTGTTCTTGAGGAGGCACCATGAGAAGTGAGATAGGGGTGACTAATTCTAATGGTTTTGACCCCTTCAATGTGGTAGCAATGTATGATTACACCATATCTTGTTTTATCTATCTTAGAGTCACTTGGTCTTCTAGCTTAATGTTAACCATTGCCATGAACTCTTGAAATGACACTTTAGCTTTTGGACTAGTTGAAGGCACTTTAGTTATGTTAATTAATGTTTTCTTCTCCTCATCAAGTAATATGATACCGTTATTTTTGGTGATGGGAAAAGGTAGCGACTTCTTGATGCAAGACGCAGTCAAATGTTTGGTGATTTTATCTGACTAAATGTTTGGAGGCTTGCATGCCACCAGAGCTTCTTGTGGCTCATTGAACTCCTTGTAATACTTGAATGGCTTAGGATCATGGTGAACCACATACACTTGTCCTTGGTGTATGAAATTTATATTTTAGTGCACTATGGAAGGCACACATTCCATATCCCTTATCCATGGTCTACCTAGAAATATTTTATACTACATTTCACCCGCCAAGATATGGTACAATGTAGGTATCATATTTATCCCAACCTGTATAGGTAGGATTATTGTACTAATTATTGGGAAAGTGGCATCATTGAAGGCTCTCAATGTGGCATCTATGAGTAATGATGCATATTTAGGCTTAGACATAATATTTTTAGATTCATACTGCATAGAAACACAATGTGTATATGCAGAATGCTCTTTGTGAGGAGTAGGGGGATGACTTGCTCGATCAAACGGGATGGTTTGTTCGCCCAAGCTAGGCCATGGTGTGCTCTCATTTTAATTTTTTGATTGATGTATAGAGAAATCTAGGATGTGAACCTATGAAATTAACCTGCTAGGCCCCTCAGTGGGTGGTTTGTTCCTCATATAATTCCATCAAGATGTTCCAGTCAAGAAGGTTTCTTGGAGGACCTGTGGGTGCCTCCCTAATAGGTATATCTTGAATGTTTGACTCCCTATGAATGTTATTGATGTTATTATAAGACCTAGGATGCAATTCAATGATGGCCATGTCCTATGGACTGATTTGGATATGTTCAGTGTTTATGGAACCTGATACCCTCTCTAGATTGGAGGTCTTGCTCATCATGGTAGGTCTCCCGACCATAAATTTTCTTATAAACATTTTTTACTTCCAAATAAGTGTTATATATCAAAATTATCAGTGCAATGAGTTGATCACAATGGGCTATGACTCCAAAAAGTGACTTTCGGGTCAAAATTTTGTATTTTTGAAATAATTGGCCAACCAGGGTTCGTGGGGAAATGCCCACTTTTAGATTTTTTTTGGGAAATTTTGAACCATAAAGAGTTAGGACATAAATTTTTTGTGAGAGGTGAAAAGGGGTCTAACTAAGACAACAAAACAAATTTGGCAATTTTTGGAGTTGTCTAGCCCATTTTATGACTATTTTAGTGCAGTTTTTCTCTATTTTTGGCTTTGAAAATAGAGTAATCATAAAACCAAATTAATTTTTTTGTTATAGCTTCAATTTGCACAATTCTCGATACATTGGATGCATAATAAAAAATTAGTTTTTTTCAATAAATTTATTTAAAAAATTAGGATTAGGTTGATTACCCTAGCGATAAAGAAACACACAAAGCAGATAATATGATTATCTCTTTTAAGGATTAAACGAGTGTCCTAAGAACTTGTTTTGTGTGTTTATATTTGTTATTTATCTTGATTTCTTGTTCATGTTTTGGATTTAGAATGATGGATCTCACCCAAAGTGGTGACTAGGAACACTAGTGCCAAGCATGATTTCTCAAAAGAGTCTAGGGTACACCGCTTAAATCATAGTGGGGGGTTTGCCTAGCTCTTTCACTCTGATTCAACAATCATTCCAATAGTGGGAGATATCTTGAAAAAAAGTGACCTATACCAAATTAAGGAGTTCACTATTCTATCTAAGGATATCTAGGAGGCAAGTCAATGGAAGGAGGTGAATTCCAACGTCACCGATCTAAATTGGGGGTTGGTGATAAAATCCAACCTTACCAATGTTATTGTGATACATGCAAGTGTGTGGGGTTCATTTTAACCTTGCATGTATATAAAATGCATCACCAAGAAAACATGATCTTTCTTATATGCCTAAGATAAAATATGTTTCATTTCAGAAAGATGCATGTATTCAACTTATATTCTCTTTAAAGAATGCATTCTATTTTATGAATTAATGGCCACTAGTTGGGCCACATGCAAGAAAACTAATACATAGAGGCCTACCACACTAGAGACTAGGAAATACCTTACAAGCAGAGGCCCGTTGTTCCTAGAAGCACCTAGAGAAAACTAAAGAAAACTCTAAAAAACATCCAATGCATTTTTTTTCCATATTTGTTTATATTTTCCTAATTAAATACAAATTTTCCTTGCTATATTCTGATAGAAAAACATAGACAAAGAGAGACAAAAAAAAGTAGAGAGTTTCCCCAACCTGAAATAGACTTTTTATGAAGTCCAGGTTGACCTCTGTGGCAATTTTCTCTCAACCACTATCAACCAGAGTGGTTGTTTTTGGCCGCTGACTTCAAAAGTGGTTTATGTTTGTTGGTCATTATCGACCAGAGCGACTACTACTGATCACTGACTATAGGAGCCACTAAGATTTGTTGGCCGCTGTCAACATGAGAGACCAAACATGCACACACAAAAATACCTAAAACATTAGTTAAATGATCGAAAATAAAAACTTGATGGGATCCCATCGTGATCACCATCTATGCGACCTCAAGAAGTGTGCACTGCAACTCTACTTGCAATATTATACCGAAATGAAATGAAAAACGATGAAATGCATATAACATAGAAAATTCGAATAAATATCCTTTTATTTATATTGAAAACCAGTTACATGTTTCTCCCTCTAAGAGATACCCATTTCAATACAATGAATTACAAGTGGAACAATGGTGGATAAAATGCCCCCTTGTAAAGGGATGGTGCACTTCTATAGGCTTCCTAATCCTACACATGAACTTGTCTGAGGGATTACAGATGCCTCCTTCTCATGATATCGTCCTGGAGGGGTCTCGTGCTCTGGATTATTTAAACTAATACTATGAATCTGTATATACGTGCATGGAAATAATAGAGCACAATATGTAGAATGGGCAACCTCCCCAAATGAGGCCTTTTTATTAGAAAATATGATAATCTAGATAAATAAGCATAACATGCATTGAAATATACCAGATATAAGTAATATGTATATGAAAATAAGAAATATTAATCTAAATTCAATGAAATATTCAAATCTATGCTAAAGCCATGTAAATGAAATAATGATAAATAAATATCTATTTCCTAGAACAAAGGAATCAATAATTTTACAACCTGGTTATGGCTATGGGATAATTTCAAAGATAGTGGCCTCTGACTTAAAGGTTACCTTAGGTCTTATGGGTTGTGGCAGTCAATCCATTACTTGAATTGATGTTCAAGGGTCACCAGGTGTGTCTCCTACACTAATTAGTAGTTGGGAACAATGGATATGAATACTAATGTATGTATGTAGCTCAGTCAAACAATGCTCCAATGATCCTCACAGGGGCATAGATTTGCTCTCCATTTCAACAGGGCTTCACTACACATAATTTGATCTCTTTGTATCCTACCTTCATGGAAGTATTAATATGTAGCCTTTTAGGTTTTAGGTCTATGCTTTGGCAACTCCAAATTCCTATTTTACTACTTTGGTAGTTTCCTTTACTTTAGAAAAATACAATAATAAAGGCTTAGCCTTTAATACTAAAGATAACAAATCTTTTAACAATTCCTTCTTCATGCTCTTTACTTTATCTTTTGAAAATTTGGAAGGGGCACTTTGTTGTTCTTCCAACTGTTGTTGTAGCTGTTGTATCTGTGTATTCAATGCCTGAATTTGAGCTTCTACTACACTCAAATTTTCTTTACATTTTGCCACTTCACTTGCAACAACACTGAATTTACCCTCCCATTTTTTATCTTCTATAGTAAGAGCCTTCTCTGCTATTTTTTGTTCTTTCACTACAGCCTCTAATTCCTTCCTCTTCTTTTTTTATTTAAAAAACATTTCTTGATAATGTCCTCCTTGTAAGTATATGGTCCCAAAATGTGCTTGGGCTTTCACCCACTCATCTTGCATAGGTAGTTGAGATATATCTTTAGTTATCTCTTCTGTATGATAATCTTCCACAGTCATTTCTCCCTTTGATTTCTTAGTAATGGGAGTTAACTTCAACTTCTTCCTCTGCATATTAGCTGGGTCTAAAACAATGATTTCTCTTATAGTAGTCGGTGCTTTAGAATCCTTAGCTAAATGTGAAGACCACCAATCTAAAGCATTCTTGCTCACTTTTTTCAGATTTTCAATCTTGGCCATGGTGGAGTGTGACTCAATCCCTTGAGAAGTTGTAACTCCAGCCGCCGAGATATCAATGTTGGGGAGAAAAGGAATGGGAGCAGCTACGGATCCAAAATTTAGCAAATTCTAGGAAGATGTTGCCATTTATGGGAGAACAAGGTAATTTTTGGCAAGAACATCATACTTTTGTTGTTTTTTAGAAAAGGGGGGAGAATTACAATGGGAATGATTAGGAGAATGAGAAGAAGAAAGTAAAGAAAACATACTTGTTTCTAGCTGGATTTGTTGTTGGTGTTCTTCTTCTTCTTCATGTTCACTGACGATCATTTCTTCACTCTGTATTTTGTATTTATTAGGAGTTTTATTTTCCTCATCACTTTCATCCAAGTTTATAATTTGTTTCTCTTGCTGCTCTCCTACCGTCAGGATCTCATTTTTAACCAAAATTTGTTTTTTATTTTCACTCTTTTGGCTCTCTTGAGCCGAACTGGGTGGGCCGCGTGGGACTTCCTTTTGTGAATTTTTATGCTCAACTTCTTGAGCATCTACATTAGAGTTTTCTTTAGTCATTTGGGATTTTTCACTTTCTTGAATCATTTTTCCTAAGTTGTCTTCTGTCTCTTGAGGCTCTTAATCACTAGAAGTTTGAATAATATTTTTATCTTTTCTTCTATCAGCCATCATTTTCTATTTTCTCATTCTTTATGCTACGGGTTCATCAGATTCTATACCCAAGTCCGTAGGTGGAATGAATTTTACAATTTTTGAGGAATGATGTCTGGACGTCAGAGTATCTTCCCTAAGTGCTAGATGCTTCTCTCTTTGATGGACTAGAATAGGTTCAACTCTCCCCTATCTTTCTTTGCCCAACTCTTTTCCATCATAACCCATTTTTAAAATCATCTAGGCGGCCTTTGAACCATAATTTTTTCCTTGCTCTTCAGTAAAAACCTCTTCTATTGATATTTTTGTAGATGTCCTAGGTTTGGTCTGAACAAGAGAAAGATTTTGAGCCTCTGCAATTTATTTTCCTTTACCAGATTTGGGCTGCTACGATTTCTCAGGTGGCTGGGATACTTTGGGAGTAGAAGAATGACTACTTCCTATGCTTGGAGGGATTCTAATAGGAAAACTTCCTCCCCAAGAGTCATGGTTTTCAGTATATACCGATTTTTGAACAGATTGTCATTTTTGGTGGGGTATATTGATGAAATCGAATTTGTCTGGACTCTCATTACCCACCATTCTTGAATTTTTGCCACATTCCAATATGGTCTACTCTTCTAAATCCTGGTGATTTTTCCCTCTGTCAACTGATGAGCCTTTATATTCTCTGGGTCAAACTGAACAATTAATTCGTAAAAATCATGCCAAGGAGGAAAAGGCTCCATCTTTTCTATGTGCCACTCCAGGGGTTCATCTTCTACGTTATTCCTATTTTCTTCAATATCATCCTTGACTTTAACATGAAATTCTTTTTTATGTGTTTTATTCAAAATAGATTGTATCTCAGCAAACCTGTTCATGGAGTCATATTTCCATATTTACGAAATCTCAATAAGACCCAATTTTCTCAAATACTCCGCTATATGTTCATTTTGCCCCTTCTTTGAAATAGTAATTCCTTCAAAACTAAAGGGCATATTACAGGTACTAGTTTTCCCAATTCCAGTCTCGAATTTGACATTAATTATTTCTGTTTGCATAACATATTCTAAGGCAAAGACTCTGTCAGTCACATAATATGGAAGTAAAAAGGGTTTGTCTGTAAACCCATACAATCTGATGCATACTCCTTGTGTTAGGATAAACCAATCCCCCTCCTCTGCAAATTTATATTGTAATACCTTTTTCGCTTTAGGGGTCAATATTTTTATTTGTCCATACATGATTTTTAGTGTAGGGCCCAAATATTCCCTATTGAAATCATAATATGACTCGGTTTTATATAACACATTAGTCCATTCGTATACTGGAAAAATTTCTCCCTTCTCATTCTTATCATTATTTGAAATGAAAGCTAGCTCTTGAGACATAAAATAAAAGAATAACCACACCAAATATGAAGTGTATCTAAAATAAAACTGGGTTCCAGCCTTCAATGTCGTCAAACCCTCATGAATTTTTGCACTTAAAAACTCAGGCCAGTCAAAGAAAATAGGTCTCACACTCCTGCTCATAACAACCAAATCGTACATTCTGAGGTTTGACAAATATTCTGCTACAACCACCTGCCACTTCTAAACCTTTTCATATTTTTTTAGTCCAACAATCATGGCCAAGATGGAATATAGTTCAGGATTTTTAAAAACTAGCATGTCAATTGGGGGTTCTGGTGGATTTACCCCTTCTGGAAGATCTTTTAGCTGAGTTGCTATAAAACCCCTCACCTTTTTGGACAAGCCGAAATATGTAGCCTATTCTAATGGGTTGAAAATTTTAGGTTCTAAGAGAGGGACATGACCCGCAGCACAAGCAGAAACAAAAGCATCTTTGGACAAAGAAAACAGAACCCTCCCTAAAAAATCTCTAATCTTTCTCTCCTTTTCATCATAGAAATTTGCAATTGCCCTTACCAATTCTGGGCAAGGATGAACAGGAATATATACATACCAGTACAAGAAATAATGGTATGCAAATATTGAAGGAGAAGACGCAAAAACCCTAGTTGCTACCCGGTTCTTTATATTGCTCCGAATCTCCACCAGGTCCTTCCAGGTTATGATTGTATTTGCAATTCGGGAGTCTCTGTCAATAAAACCAGTGTTGTCCCCCTCTCTTCCTTTTACTACCAAATTAGTCGAGGATGATGAGGTAGATGCTACCTGGTTCTTCGCCTTCTTCGGGGCCATTATGAATTATTAGGTACATGGATTTTGAACTTCTTCTGATTGCTTCACAACCCGTTCCTCACTATGCTATAGTGTGGTGGTAAAAAGTGGCTGGCGATATTTCTATATTTTCAAGTGTTACAGAGAGTGTTCCTCACTTGTTTTCCTTCTTCAAGAGTTTCAACAAGTTTGAAAATGGTGAAATGCCTTTCCAAATCCTTGAATTTAATTTTATGTAGCTCGAGAGGACATGCAAAATTAATGCATTAAATGACGGTTGGTTGATTTGATTCGTCCATATTTCTTTGGTTTCTGTTCTCACGAACTCCCTTAAGAAACTTCTAAAAATGCTTGTTGGCTCATTAAAAACCCACTTGGGGACTGGGACTTATCCCATGCCAAAAAATATGCTACCTGATAGATTAATTGTCTTCTTCCACTGAACCTCGGGAACGTGGTTGCTTAGAAAAATTTGGCAGCAGATATTTTTAGAAATATTTAGAGAAGCATACATAAAATATTTCAAAACATTCTTTTCTCATCATTTCCTCTTGCTGAATCTCAGGTGAACACGCGGTAGCTTTGAATTTGAAAATGCAAAATAATGAGGGCAGGATTTTCCCTCCAGATTTTATTCAAAATATCAGACTCTGATAGTCCTCAAAAACAATTCTTATTAGACCGCGAAAAGGGAGTATTTAAAAAACTCAAAACTTATAATATATTGTACATATAGTGATGATTTTTCCCTTTTACTCGAAATATAATTTTAGGTGAAATGCATTCACCGTGATGGGTAGAACCCATACATCTTGATATTTTAACTGGAAGGCATTGAATTGCTTTTCTGAAATAATTTCAAATGGCCCCTCCCAGAATGCGTCAAACTTGTCATGATGTCCTGGTTTTGCTTTCTTGACATTCCATTTTAACACCAGGTCACCTGTTTTGAATTTCCTAAAAGTGGTTTTCTTATCGAACCACCCGACTATTTTCAAAATATGTTTTTGATGATGATTGTAGGCCTGTTCCCTAGACTCTTCTAGCTATAGAAGTTGCGTCAGTCGGGTATCCATTGTATGGCCTTCCTCTTCATTAACTTGGTTTAGCAATTTCAATGCAGGTATCTCTATATGAATTGGCAAAACAACCTATTTGCCATAAACCAAAGCATATGGTGATGTATTGATTGATTTCTTGATTTAAATTCGGTCGGCCCATAGGGCTTGATTCAAGAGTGAGTTCCAGTTCTTCTTATTATCCTCTAAAGTTCTTTTCAGGATTCTTAAAAGATTCTTATTAGTAGACTCGACTAATCCATTACCTTGTGGGTAATAATTAGAGGAAGTCTTTAGGTAAATTCCATATCGACTGGAAAATTTGATCATCTTTGCAATAGTGAAAGGAGATCCGTTGTTTGTAATCAAAGAGTGTAGTATGCCAAACCTTGTGATTAGACTCTCAATAAATTCTATCACCACTTTTCTTTATGGGTACTGCTTCTGCCCACTTAGTGAAGTAGTCTGTGGCAGTTAGAATGTATTTATGGCCTGATGATGAATTTGGCTCTATTATACCTATGAAATCCAACCCCCACTATTGGAACGGTTCCTCGACTTGAAAAAATTTTAAGGGCATAGGTGCATTCCTGTTCCTCCCCACATACCTATGACATTGTTCGCACCTCTGGGTCACTTTGTATACATCTAGGAAGATGGAAGGCCAATAACATCCAGCTCTAAGGATATTCAAAGTTGTGGTTCGACTTGCATAATGTCCCCCTGAGAGACCTCCATGAAATTCATCTAAGACTTTCTGCTTTTTATTATTGGGAATGCATTTCAACAATACACCATTGATATTAATCCTGTAAAACCCTTCTATTCGAAGGGTATATTTTAATTCTTGGGTTCTGAATCTCCTTCTCTAGGAAGCATTCATATCTTCAAGGCATGACCTAGTCTAAAAGTACCTCACAAAGTTGTTGATCCAACCTGAACTTACTCTATCTTGATGTTGCTCAGTGTTTGCCATGACTGGATGGCTTTCCCCATATCCACTTGTAGCTTGCTTGGCCAATTCCTGACAAAAATATCTCCCTCTAACTATTTTAGTAGGATGTATTTCTACATCATACTCTTGGATGCACGTTACCCATACAACTCTTTTTTCACCTAGTTCTCCTTGAATTATGAAGTTCCTTACATCAGGATGAATAACATAAACTATCATCTGACTCTGGGATAAGAAGTTTTTTATATTATTCAAGGATTTCATAATTGCATATACTTGTTTCTCTATGAAGTTGTACCTTTCCTCGTGTTTGTGCATGGTGGAACTTAGGAAGGCTATGGGTCTTTCTTCATCATCCGCTCCTTTCTGAGTGAGAACTGCAGCATAACTATTTTGTTCTTCGATAGCATATAGTATGAAACCTTAGGAATAGTCAGGGTTAACTAGCACAGGAGCTTGAGCGATGGCTTCTAGAATTTTTTGGAAAGCTTCTTTCCTTGGCTCTATCCATTTGAAAGGTGCATCCTTTTTCAATAATTTAGTCATTAGTTTAACTGTTTGGGCAAAGTCTACAATGAATTTTCTGATGAAATTTATTTGCCCAAAGAAGGACTGCAAACCTTTCTTGTTAACTGGAAGTGACAACTCAAGAAGTGCCTTCACTCTATCAGGGTCAATTGAAAGCCCAGCTTTAGAAATAACATGCCCAAGGAGTATTCCTTCTTCCATAGAAAAAATAGATTTTTTAGGATTTAATGATATTCCAAATTCTCTACATTTCTCAAATACTTGCCACAGATGAGTGGCATGGTCTTTTTTTATTGTGAGAAAATACGGTCATGTCATCTAAATAGATGACAATAATTTTGTGTGCAAGCTCCCCAAAAGCTACGTCCATGGCTATTTTAAAAATTTGCTCCTACATTAGATAATCCAAAGGGCATCCTTTGGTATGTAAATGTTCCCCACTTAGTGGTGAATGAAGTCTTATATTGATCTTCATTTCTCACCCAAACCTGATTGTAACCAGATAAGCCATCTAACAGAGAAAACCTTTTTGCTCCTGCCATAGTATGAAGGATTGGTTCAATCTGGGGTAAAGGATAGTGATATTTTAAATAATCTCTTTTCAAATTTCTAAAATCGATGCATAGTCTTATTTCTCCATTTTTCTTGCGGACTGGGACCAAATTTTCCACCCAGGTAGAGTGCTTGATTGGGTATACTATCTTAGCCTATAGGAGTTTTAACAACTCCTGTTTCATCAAGGCTTAAATTTTAGGATTCACAGGCCTCTGCCTCTGCCTAAACGATTTAGCTCCTTCCTCTAGTTTGATGGTATATTGAATGACCTCCTTCCTATACACTTTTAGATCACTATAAGTCCAGGCTATTATATCCAGATACTATTTACATAATCATTTTATTTTCTCTAGTTCTACTTCTGTACAATCGGTCCCTACTTTAATCATCTTGCTTGATTCTAGTTCTACCTATTTATACCGGCTTTCATATACCTTGATCCTTTGACCTACAACTCTGTCCCTATTATCAAAAAGGCTCTCCAGGATGATCAGTCCCTTGGGGATATGATTGTTTTTTAGTTGAATAAGGCTTTCTTTGTCCTCTTCTTATAACACTCTATCTGTAGAGCAATTCATATCATGAACCAAAAAATATAGGATCTTCTCATCGTTCTCAAATACTTGCCAGAAAATGTCCTTGTCGAGCACAAAAGGCCTGTATATAAGTCTTACTATTTTAGACTTCTAAATAACATTACTGACTGGGCAAAAATTGGATCCTATCAATGCTAATAGGTTTGCATGTGTATTCTTCTCTCTGGAAATGGATTTCATGTTTAGTGCTTCAAAATTTTCCAATAGATCCAACAATTTGTTTTTGTAAGCCCTTAGGTAATGTTGCTTACAAATGCATTTGTCAGTAACCTATTTAACAATCAATTCTAAATCTCCATAGATCAGAAGTTGTTTCACACCCAATTTTTTAGCTTTCCTAACTCCCAAACACAAAGCTTTGTATTTAGCTGTGTTATTGGTGCAACTCCATGTCAAAATATATGAAAAGACTTTTTCTTTTCAAATAGGTGAAATCAGAACAATTCCAGCTCCTACTCCATTTTTGCACCTTGACCCATCAAAGTACAATTTCCATAACTGGTTGGTCGAATCATCTTTTTTGGGGATAGCAACAGGGAGCTTTTTTAGTTTCTCAATTGAATAACTTCCCATTTCTGTCTCTATCATAGTATTGAAATATTTCATTAAAAACTAATCCTCATATTGGACTTCCTCTAGGGTTTCTTCCATTAAATCGATATTTTCTAATTCCTTAGACATCATGTTTATGATGGCTGTTTCCTCCAGTATTTCTACGTGGAAAGTAGATGGTTTTTCATTGTAGATATTGACTCTTTTACCTTTGAAAGGTACCTCCAAATGAGAATAATCGAGAGACAGATAATCACCCATTTTGGCCATGAAATATCTAGATAAACACATACCGAAATATAGTTCTAAGTCTACAACGACTACCTCTTGTATGATGACTACTTTTGGTATTTTGTGGAGTTGAATAGGGATATCTTTGATTACCCCGACAAATTTTACTAGAGAATCATCTAATTGCAACACACCAAGATGACTTTGAGTATATTCCATCCTCATTATGTCACATACGGCCTTTGGCATCACCATAGTTGCGGCCCTTGAATCAATCATGCAATTGTGAACTATCCACCCCTCCTTTTGCAAATATAAATAGAATGGGGTGGTTTGTTTTTCCGAGAGGTGGACATAACATTTTCTTGTATAGCATTTGAGAAGGAGGTATCATTCTTTAAATTTAGGGATTCTTGGAGGAGGTCAATCTGATCAGGAATTTGCAGTGCATCATACATGCTTATTTTGGAAGGAGTCCTATTAATTTCATCTGCAATGTTGAATGAAAGGGTTGTAGCTAGGGATACCTCATCACTTTTCTCCTTTCCACTGGTCGATGCATCGTATTTGTCTCTATAGACCTGTGTGGCTTCTGTTATTTTTCTTTTTGTCAATGAAGGAAATCTGAGTCTTTCCTTCGCTTGCTCTTGAGCCTCGCTCCCTTTTCTATGAGGAAATTATTTTCTTGGTGTAGTCGCAAAAGTCTAAGGAGGGTCAAAATGTCCTTTATTATTGTGTAACACCCTAAAATTAGTGTAGTTAAACCCTCAGTAAAAGATAAAAATTTGAATTTTAACCTCGAAACCACCCGTTAATCGCCCACCTCATTTTTTGTGCCATTTTTAGAATTTGTTTTGACCATTGGATGATATCATTGTTGATCTAATGATATCGTCCCAAATTGGATGAATTCTTTTGGAATAGAACATCTAGATGATTTTGTCCCAAAACTGAATTTTCATAATTAGATTTTGTTTCAACAACCTCTCCAACTCGGGCAGAAGCATGTCTGTGTGGTTGGAGATTCCTACATTGGATATCTCCCAGATTGGGATGATTCCCAACCTCCTAACCTTCCCCTAATCCTATATAAACTAGGATTTTCTCATTTTATCCCCCTGCCTGGCTCCTTGGCTGATCATTTCCCTGTAATCTTAGCTTTTGTTGTGTTAGAACATCTTATTCCCCATCATTTGCATTTGTGTCTTCAAGTTTTATTGTAGGATCTCACTGTGTTTCAGTCGGAGGAATCTCAGATCATCGTAGGTGATTCAACCACAATTTTGGATGATCCTGACGATATCAACGACAATATCGTACGATTGCAAATGATTTTGACTGCAATTCAGATTGGTGGTAATCAGAACCCTAAGTTTACATTATCTATCCCTTTTCTTATTTAAATTGTGCATTATATTAATTTACTTATGTTTTGCATCTTGGAGTTCACCTCATTTAGCATATTTGCATGATAAAATTCAAAATTAATTATTAAAACATTGCATCCCATTTGATTAGATATCTGGATTTATCATTTAAGCATTTATACTCTTATTTCTATCATTTTGTATCATTATTGCAATTGTATTTTTGGTTTTTGGTGTCTGTTTTCATGATTGTAAGTTTCTGACAAATTTGTCTGACGAATTCGTCAAGTCATTGACGATCTTGACTGATCTCAGACGATCTCATGTGATCTGGATGATTCTGTACAATTACAGACGATCCTGTCATATCCGAGATGATCTAGACTTCTACAAGCTTTAGAATCTTCATCAGACATCAGAAATCAGGTGCACTCTTCTCCACTTTAGATATTCTTTGTATTTAGGATTCATTTATGTTTATTGTCTTCATATAAACCAAAAATTTCATATAGAATAGCTTAGATTCATTTTTTCCAACCTAGGAATCTGAATGATTGAACATAAAATGAACACATCAAACCCATTCTCAACCTAGGCATGGAAATTGCCACTCAAAGTTTCTTGGTGAACCCCACCATCCGTCAAAAATTCACCCTTATACCCCTCCCCGAGAGGTGCGACCTTCAAAGGGTCTCTCCATCCGAGGTATTGTCTCATCCTTCTCGAATCCCCCTTTCGAGAATGGATCCTTTAGACTGAAGGTAAGTTTTAATCTCACAATGACACTGAGAGGGGGGGTGAATTAGTGTGGCTCTTTAAAACTTAAAAACTTCAACTCTTAAAGACAAAAAAATGAAAACTTAAATCCACATAAAGCAAATATAACAAGAGAGCATCACACAACACAAGATGTACCGAGGTTCACTAGTTTTGGCTACTCCTCAAAAATTGACTGTTTGGACTCCTATCCAAATCTAGCCTTTACAAAATACCAATTTTACAATCGATTTACCAGAACCCATTAGAAGGAGCACCAACCCCTGATTTATCTACACCAAAAAAAGGAGCACCAACCCCTAATTTATCTACACCAATAGAAAGGAGCACCAACCCCTAATTTATCTACACCAATAGAAAGGAGCACCAACCCCTAATTCCAAGCACCAACTTGGACTGCAATTTTGAAACTATAATATTGACATAAAAATGCCTCTACTTATACAAGACCCTGATTGGTCTATTGCTAACCCAACCTCTCTCGCTATTCACCAAAACATCACACACACTTAAGGCTCTGCTTACTGCACTTTTACGGCCCTCTTACATCCCTCTTGATGCGCTTCTTACTGCATTCTTATGGCTCTGATGGATCTGCCTAATGATTTCTTACGACACTCTTCCAACCCTCTTTTTGCAGCACCTTCACTCTTTTACACAGTAGCACTTTCCCTCTTTTTCTCAGCACTATAATTCTCCATGTAGACCTCCTTTTATAACAAAGTTTTGACTCTATTTTTAGCTTCCATATTTTTGCATGCAACTTATTAATAGAAAATTCTATATGTAACTCCTTTATCACACAATATTCTCTCATGCATCCTATTAATAGTTACGGCTCTTTGTTTGGTCTTCGAATGATGACTTTCAGTTTAATCGTCGCTCGATGATTTCACTCTGCAACTGGCCTCAGTAATCGTCGTTCTGACTTTAGTTCACTGTTCTTATTTTAGCTGCATGATTTTTCTTTGAAACTGCACTTGTAACTGTCGTACTGACTTCAGTTAACTCTTCTTATTTTAGCTACATGATTTTCTTCTGCAACTGCACCTGTAACTGCCGTATAACTTCAGTTAACTGTCACATATCTTATTTCGGCTGGGTTCTCTTATTAGCTCACACCAAAGCGACCTGTCGTGAAATCATGACACTTATGCCTCTTTGTCCTCTTCTGGGACTTTGCCTATGAAAACACATGTTGCGATATCATGACACTTTCGCCTCCTTGCTTCTTTTATTGGCTTGTACTCACAAAAACACACCATGTCGTGATATCGTGACACTTTTGCCTCCTTGCTACTTTACTTGGTTCAAACCAACAAAAACACAACATATCACGATATCGCGACACTTTCATCTCCTTGCTACTTTACTTGGTTTGAACCCGCGAAAACACATGTCATGACATTATGACACTTTCGCCTCCTTGCTACTTTACTTGGTTTGCATCGACGAAAACACAACATGTCGCGATACTTTCGCCTCCTTGCTACTTTACTTGGTTTGAACCCGTGAAAACACAACATGTCACGATATCGTGACACTTTCACCTCCTTGCTACTTTACTTGGTTTGAACCTACGAAAACACAACATGTCACGATATCGTGACACTTTTGCCTCCTTGCTTCTTTTATTTACTTGTACCCGTGAAAACATAGCATGTCGCGATATCACGACACTTTCTCTCCTTTGCTCTTTTTCTTGCCTTCGGGTTGTGAAAATGCGACATGTCACGATATCACAACAATTTCTTTCATTTTCTCTTTCTCTTGCCTTCGGGTCGCGAAAACGTGACATGTCGCAATATCGCGACACTTTTTCTTTCAAACTCTCTCTCTTGCAATATGTTGTGAAATCATGACACTTTTTCTACTTACCATTCTTTCTTCCAACATGTCGTGAAATCACGACACTTTTTCTTTCGTACTATCTCTCTTGCAATATGTCACAAAATCGTGACACTTTTTCTACTTGCCTTTCTCTCTTCCAACATGTCGCAAAATTACGACACTTTTTCTTTCGTACTATCTCTCTTGCAATATGTCACAAAATCGCAACACTTTTTCTACTTGCCTTTCTCTCTTCCAACATGTCATGAAATTGTGACACTTTTTCTTCCATACTATCTCTCTTGCAATATGTCACAAAATCATGACACTTTTTCTACTTGCCTTTCTCTCTTCCAACATGTCACGAAATCATGACAATTTTGCTTGCTTGCGCTTTCTCTCCGAACATGTCACGAAATCATGACAGTTTTTCTTGCTTGCGCTTTCTCTCCGAACATGTCATGAAATTGCGATAGTTTTTCTTTCTTCTCAACATGTCGCGATATCGCGACAGTTTTTCTTTCTTGCTCAACATGTTGCGATATCACGACAGTTTTGCTTGCTTGTGCTTTCTCTCCGAACATGTCATGAAATCGTGACATTTTTGCTTGCTTCCGCTTTCTCTCCAAACATTTCGTGAAATTGTGATAGTTTTTCTTTCTTCTCAACATGTCACGATATCTCGACAATTTTTCTTTCTTGCTCAACATGTCATGATATTGTGATAGTTTTTCTTTCTTGCTCAACATGTCGTGATATCGTGACAGTTTTCTTCCTTGTGATTTTCTTTTTATTTTTAGCATTTGGGCCACTTTGGTCTTCTTGGACAACCTGTAGCAACTTCACCCAAACATCAAAAACATCCTCATAAGCATTTAACAGCACTACACATACTCTGAGTAACCTCTGAACTCCTATCCACTGCATCAACCGATCTGTCTGACTGTGTTGACAACAATGACAATAATGTTGCTGCGCCTTGCTCAACAATCTCCCCCTTTGGAATTTTTGGCAACACATGTGCAATTTCCTGTAATTCTTCTTCCCCTTTGACAATAATACCAAAGGGTTGCTGCAGACTCCCCCTGAGTCCATGCACAACATTCTCAGGCACAAATTATTATAGTTAGAAAAAATTACAAACATGAGCAAAAAGATAATCAAATATATAAATGCTCCCCTTGAGAATGTGGTCCCGATATCTAGTTAGTTCTTGGGAAATATGACCACTCCCAATTTATTGTTGGAATAAAAATCCAACTTAACCTCACTTTCTGTAACTTTCTCCTATGGATAGCACACTGTCATTGCAATATATTCTGCCTCTGCTATGGATAAGGAGACTGACTCTTGTTTCTTACTATGCCATGCGACCAACCTGTCTCCAAGATAGAATGCACCTCCACTGGTACTCTTTCTATCATAAAGTCTTCTTGGATAAGAACTCTAATCTCTACTCATCATATTAGTATTCCTATTGTACCTTGCTTTTACTTATTTAGTATAGTATGATCAACACTCAACTTTCAGCTACGCAAAAGTTACTCCCAAATTAAAAATGATCGACTCTCTAGGTAGCCTACACGTAATTTCTTTAGCCTTTTGACTACCATATCCTCTGTGACTGGCGACTTTGCCTCGCATCAGTTGTGCAACTCAATGTCTCTGGTTTCTAACAGCTACCATGAATGTTTTCATTGCCTATGTAGGTATTGACAGTGGATCGTTACATCTAACGTTGGAATTGTAATCTATGCACAGTCATCAACACTCGATATTCTACTTCTTGCTAGGGCATATGTCAGGGCTACTCAATGTCTTTGCCTTGCATGTGCCAATTTGCACTCTTGACCAACTAGGTGCTAGTGCCACTGTTTGCTTTGACTCTGGAATCTCTTTGATAGTTGCTACTTCTTTAGAGAAAATTAATGCTCTCTTATACCAAATAATTTTTGTATTTTTGGTTAATAAATGCACTCCTTCCCACTCACAACATGGATTCTATTTTATCTACAGATTAGGAATGTTACAGGCTTCAAAACCACCACCTACCAACTTATGCTTCCATGACACGTTGACCTGTGCTGCATGTTCTATCTCAGATAATGCCTATCAACTGTTGCATCGAAAACCTAGCTATTTACCATGTTGTTCTGCTGAAGCACATCAGTTTGATACTATCTCCACAAACATCTACATGAACTGAAACACATTTTGACAACTATACGACAACTCCCCGATTACTTTCCTTTCATCCTCAGATAACCACACAAATACATAGGAGCATTAAAATAAAATTTTAACATTGCTCCCCTTGAGGATGTGCTACCTGGAGTTGCTTAGTGCAATAAAGGAGTAATCTCCTTCAGTCCAAGGAGACACGATTTCCTCTCTTCTTTCTTTCTCTAATCTTTCTTGAACTTAGGCTGAAGGTTTTCAACTGCATCCCTATTTTGAACCTTTTCATGAACTTGAAAATTTCTCTTGGGTGGTTGTCTCTTGTACATCCTTGATGGATGATTATTTTCCTTTCTTTGATGCACATGATTTCTTCCCTGTCTGTGTTGCATTCTTTGTGTCTGATGAAATCTACTATTTTGCCTTAGATTAGATACAAAAGTTCTTGGACAAGACCTTGCTATGTGCCCATGACCATTACATTTAAAACATTGCACATGGTGTTCAATTAGAATAACATATGTATTTCTACCAGCATAACTCTTTGATCTATTATTCAATCCATAATAAATTTCTTTGTGACCATAATGGTTGCATCTAAAACAATAGCCATTAAAAGCATTATTATGAATAAAGTGAGAGTGATAGAACCTCTTTTGTTGTGGTTGCTTTGTTGTAGATCTCCTTTGAGATTTTCTTCCTTTTGAGGATTCAGCTTCAAGCTTTTCTTGCTTTTATCCTTCAGCAGTGGATTTCTTCTTCTCTGTAGATTTATAAGATGAAGGTTGTTCAGCTTCACATCCAAGACCAAGCTTACACATGGGGCTTCTTTGTTGCCTTATCATATTATCTAGCAGCTCTGTGCTCTTCTCAAATTTGAGATTTGTATTGGCCTCTTCTAGTTGTTTCCTCAATAACACAATCTCCTCTTATTTTTTGTAGCAAACAATCTCTTTCTCATTGATTTGTGACTTCAAGGCTTCTTCTAGTTTCTTGGCTTTATGAATTTGTAAGAAGAGATCTTCAATATTATCCTCATATTCTTCCAACTTCTTAGACAGTCTTTTGTTCTTTTTCCTTTCTAAACCCAACTCTTCAAGTGCAGTGATCAACTCACCTTCTAGATCTACTTCAACCTCTAGGTTTTCATCACATACTTGTTCTTTTTCTTTTTTTTCTTCTTTGAGTGCCATATAAAGAACTTCACTTGTTTCCTCTTCAGAATCCTCACTGTAGCTATCTTCTGATGAACTGACATTCTTGGAGATGAAACTTTTCTTCTTGAAGTTGCCTTTTCTGAAATTTGTTTTGTTCTTCCAGTCACTTCTTTCTTGGTGTGATCCTTCATCACTTATGTTCTTCTCATTAAGTGGAAATTTAGCTACAAGATGCCCAATGCCTCCATAATTGAAACATTTAAACGATAACTTTCCTCTATATTTTCCTTTTCCCATTTTTAGTTTTTGAACAAAGTTTGCTTTCGTTTCATCTGATGTCTCTTCTTCCTTGGATTCTTGTTTTGCTTTTATATTTTTATGTGCTTTAAAAGCAGCTTCTCTTTCTGTGGGTTTAGTTTTTCCTAGTCTCATCTCATATGCAGTCAAAGAACCATGAATCTCATCCATACTAAAAGTATTTAGATATTTAGCTTCTTCTATTGCTAAAACTTTAGAATCAAATCTTTGGGGAAGAGATCTTAGTACCTTTTTCATGATGACAACATCTTCCATTTCCTCATCGAGTCCTCTAATCACATTAATGATTCCATTAACTCTCAGCATGTATGCCTCTATGTTCTCATCGCCATTCATCGTTAATTATTTTAACTGAGCTCGATGCATTTGTAACTTGGCATCCTTTATCTTGTCGTCTCCTTCATGAATGCTCCTTAGTTTGTCCCACATGTATTTTTCCATTTTACAACTCATAATATTCATCATCTCATTGTCCACTAAACCGCACATGATAGCATTCTTTGCTTTAGAGTTATTCTCAAACAATTTCTTATCAGCAGCATCGATTGGAGGAGTGGTGGGTATTGTGTATCCATTGTCTACCGAATCCCAAATGTCGTATCTCAAAGCACAAAGATATATCTGCATCCTGAGTTTCCAAAATGTGTAATTAGTTTCGTCCAACAATGGTGCTTTGTTTGATGAGAAGCCTTCACCACCTGTCATTGCTTACTAATCCAAGATCACCTTAGCTGGTTAAGCTTTGTTTAGGAACTTGTATCTGATACCAATTGTTAGTCAACTCTTAAAAACTTAAAAACTTCAACTCTTAAAGCCAAAACAATGAAACTTAAAACCACATAAAGCAAATATAACAAGAGAGCATCACACAACACAAGATGTACTGAGGTTCACCAGTTTTGGCTACTCAAAAATTGACTATTTGGACTCCCATCCAAATCCAGCCTTTGCAAAATACCAATTTTACAATCAATTTACCAGCACCCACTAGAAGGAGCACCAACCCCTGATTTATCTGCACCAACAGAAAGGAGCACCAACCCCTAATTTATCTACACCAACAAAAAGGAGCACCAAACCCTAATTTATCTACACCAACAAAAAGGAGCACCAACCCCTAATTCCAAGAACCAACTTGGACTACAATTTTGAAACTATAAGATTGACATAAAAATGTCTTCGCTTATACAAGACCCTAACTGGTCTATTGCTAACCCAACCTCTCTCGCTATTCACCAAAACATCACACACACTTAAGGCTCTACTTACTGCACTTTTACGACCCTCTTACATCCCTCTTACTATGCTTCTTACTGCATTCTTACGGATCTTATGGCTCTGCCTAACACTTTCTTATGGCACTCTTCCAACCCTATTTTTGTAGCACCTTCACTCTTTTACACAACAACACTTTCCCTCTTTTTCTCAGCACTGTAATTCTCCATGCAGACCTCCTTTTATAACAAAGTTCTGACTCTATTTTTAGCTTCCATATTTTTGCATGCAACTTATTAATATAAACTTCTATATGTAACTCCTTTATCACATAGTATTCTCTCATGCATCCTATTAATAGTTACGGCTCTTTGTTTAGTCTTTGACTGATGACTTTCAGTTTAACTGTCGCTCGATGATTTCACTCCGCAACTGGCCCTGTAACTGTCGTTCTGACTTCAGTTCACTATTCTTATTTTAGCTGCATGATTTTTCTCTGTAACTACACCTGTAACTATCATACTAAATTCAGTTAACTCTTCTTATTTTAGCTACATGATTTTATTCTGCAACTACACCTGTAACTATCGTATAACTTTAGTTAACTATCACATATCTTATTTTGGTTGGGTTCTCTTCTTAGCTCATGCCAAAGCGACCTGTCACAAAATCGTGACACTTCTACCTCTTTGTCCTCTTCTCAAATTTTGCCCACAAAAACACATGTCGTGATATCATGACACTTTTGCCTCCTTGCTTCTTTTGTTGGCTTGTACCCGTGAAAACACACCATGTCATGATATCGCGACACTTTCACCTCCTTGCTACTTTACTTAGTTCGAACCAGCGAAAACACAACATGTTGTAATATTGCAACACTTTTGCCTCCTTGCTACTTTACTTGGTTTGAACCCACGAAAAAATAACATGTCGCGATATTGCGACACTTTCGCCTCCTTGCTACTTTACTTGGTTTGAACCCATGAAAACACATGTTGTGATATTGCGACACTTTCACCTCCTTGCTACTTTACTTGGTTTGAACCTACGAAAACACATGTCACGATATCGCGACACTTTTGCCTCCTTGCTAATTTACTTGGTTTGAACCCGCGAAAACACATGTCACAATATCATGACACTTTTGCCTCCTTGCTTCTTTTGTTTGCTTGTACCCACAAAAACATAGCATGTCACAATATCGCGACACTTTCTCTCCTTTTCTCTTTCTCTTGCCTTCGAGTTGTGAAAATGTGACATGTCACGATATCGTGACACTTTCTCTCCTTTGCTCTTTCTCTTGCCTTTGGGTTGCAAAAACGCGACATGTCGTGATATCATGACACTTTTTCTTTCAAACTCTCTCTCTTGCAATATGTCGCGAAATCGTGAGACTTTTTCTACTTGCCATTATTTCTTCTAACATGTCATGAAATAATCACACTTTTTCTTCCATACTATCTCTCTTGCAATATGTCACGAAATCATGACACTTTTTCTACTTGCCTTTCTCTCTTCCAACATGTCGTGAAATCGTGACACTTTTTCTTCCATACTATCTCTCTTGCAATATGTCGCGAAATCGTGACACTTTTTCTACTTGCCTTTCTCTCTTCCAACATGTCATGAAATCACGACACTTTTTCTTCCGTACTATCTCTCTTGCAATATGTCACAAAATTACGACACTTTTTCTACTTGCCTTTCTCTCTTCCAACATGTCACGAAATCACGACAGTTTTTATTGCTTGCACTTTCTCTCCGAACATATTGCGAAATTGTGATAGTTTTGCTTGCTTGCACTTTCTCTCCAAACATGTCACAAAATCGTGACAATTTTTCTTTCTTCTCAACATCTCACGATATCACGATATTTTTTTTTTCTTGCTCAACATGTCACGATATCGCAACATGTTTTCTTTCTTGCTCAACATGTCGCGATATCATGACAGTTTTCTTCCTTGTGATTTTCTTTTGATTTTTAGCATTTGGGCCACTTCGGTCTTCTTGGAAAACCTATAGCAACTTCACCCAAACATCAAAAACATCCTCATAACCATTTAATAGCACTGCACATACTCTGAGTAACCTCTGAACTCCTGTCCACTGCATCGACTGATCTATCTGACTGTGTTTACAAAAATGACAATATTATTGCTGCACCTTGCTCAACAGTAAGGATGCAAAAAATTTGGGCGATAAATTTTTGGTGAACCCGATGTGAACTAAAACACCTTTTGAAAAAAAAAACACATTATTAAGAACATCTAGAATCATTAGACAAACAGTTAAATTTGTTACAAGAGGTAAGACAAGAATTAATAATTGATTAATGTCATCAACTATAGCATAGGATAGCTATAGGATTAAGTAGGTTACAAAATAGATTATTTAACAATAGATCCTATGTCTACGCTAACAACTAACCTATCTGCCATCCAAAGGGAAATGATGGTAAGGTAGACTACTAACCAAGGTAACTGGTAATAGTAACTACTAGTGGTAAAAAGTAAGAAATTACTTTTTACCATGTGGTAAATTATATCTACCTAGGTGAAACTTAAATATTACCTAAATGAGGTAATAATCATAGTTACTAACATAGTAACTCTAACATCCCCCCTTATTACATTATTTGGGTAATACATACATATCCCTCTATACAACAATATTTGGGTGAAGTATATAACTACCCCAATACAGTGAAGAAGATGTTGATCTGCTAGTTCTTTGCTCTGTCACAGTGCTCTAGCTGCTCCTAAGCAAAAAGTGGGTCATTCCTCACTTTGTCTTCATGCCAACGAATTTCCTTATGGTAATCACATCATCCAACCGAATTTGCATGGGTAACCGACCGCTGCAATCGCTAGGTGTAGTAGAATAGATCACTTCATACAAGGTTCATTCATTTACAATATGAATTTGCAAAAGATAAGGTAGCTAAGGTGTCGGTCGCTGCCGAAAATGCACCCTTATAAGTTCCCCCCTTCTCGTTGCAAAACATAGTGTAATTAATTTCTGAAGGAAGTGTGACTAAGGTGTCGGTCAAAGCCGAAAATGCACCCTTATAAGTCATCTTCCCTATTTACAAAAATCAGTGAAGAAAAGAAATGGATATCCCCCCTCAATTGCAAAAAGTGTGCAACTCAAGAGTGTTGTGAAGGATTTTACAAATATTGCCTCCTAGACAATTGTACACCACAAAAAATCGCTCCTCTTGTTACAAGTACTTCAAACACCTAGAATTTGCTATTTATGAAGCCTAAAAGAGGTACAAGCACCCCTTATTGCAAGGTCTTCAAACAAAAAACTTATGCTATTTATGAAGCCTAAAAGAAGAGTGAGAGAAAATGGTGCTTTTGCCCAAGGGACACATGTGTTTTCCCTCTACAAAATTGTTTTAGCAATTTAGCACTCCTTGTGCTATCTTTGAACTAGAAACAGAATCAATATGAGACACTTCACTAGAAATATGGCTTCTGTGATGTGCCTTTGCCATTTTAGTTTTGCTTGTTTTGAAACCAACACTTGAATGGTGTCTTGGTTTTCATTTTTACAATTTGTGCAAAACTATGCTTTCTAGGCAATTTGATCAAAAAAGTTCACCAATTTGTCCTTTCTTATTGCAAGTACTTCAAGCATGATTGCTATTATGAAGTCTAAAAGAAAAGGTTTAATGTTGATGATTTGGACTTCTCTGATTGCCTTTACAAGTTTTATTTCCCTCTTATCAAAATCTATGTTTGAAGGAAGAAAGGAATTATCCCCCCTTAGTGCAAAGGATTGCAACTTTTAAGGTTCCTTATTTTCAAAAAACTTGTTCTTTCTTTTGATTACCCTAAAAGAGTACCAAAATATAATTCACTCAAACAAATATTTAATGGCACCTGCCTTAACTCCCTTCAAGAAGGATGAAAAGTTTGAGGAAATTAAGCCAAACAAATAAGAGTGAATTAGGGGTTTTGTTGATTTAGGAGAGAATATCAAGTAATTTTGGCTTTAAATCTGTGCAAGGATTTACACAAATTTGTGAAATTTTGGGGTTTAGTGTGTTCTTGATTCTATGACTTATAATTGCAAAAGAAATAATGCAATAATCAAACAAGAATGCCCACAAAATTCTTATCACCTAGGTGTCGGATGCAACCGAAAATGCACCTAATTTGCCAATAAAGGTGTCGAGTAAAATTGAAAATGCACCTTTTAATTTTTGCAACAAAATGTGTGTTTTGTGTTGTGCAAAAAATGATATTTTTATGTCTCCTACTTTGTTTTCCAATTTTGCAAAAGAAGTACAATGTTGTCTTCTCCCTTGAATTTTGCAAAATTAACAATTTTGAGCACTCCTTCCAAGACAAGTCGACACACGACCCGCGTTTGGAAGGCTTCCAGAACTAGTCGACAAACGACTTGGTTTTTATGGACCCAAGGCTTCAAATTCTTCTCAATGTTTGCAAAAAAGAATGTGCAATTTTATGTCTTATATCCCCCCTTGGAGAAAACAAATGCACACTTTGCCTTTGAATATTACAAAAAAAATTTAAGTCTCCTTGTGTTCAAATTTGCAAAAAAAGAATTCATGTTTGAACCTTTATTGTATGCTAAATTAACAAGGTTGAGAAGAGGTTAGGGTTTGCTTATTTGCAACAAAAAAATGAGGCTCTTATATGTCTTATATCTCCTTGTTTGTGAGAAAACAAAAGCACTCTAAAATTTGTAAATTGCAAAAAAAAATATAACCCTTTTTTTTTATATATTTTAAGTTTATGTGATTTCTCTAATTAATATAAGTAAAATCTATAAATAGTAAAAATTATTTTAGTTTTAAAGGCATTTTGATAAAAAAATAACTTTAAAAAAAAATAATAGTGAATTACTATTTAATAAATTAAAACTTAATTAATTAAAAAAAATAAACTTTGAAAAATAAAAAAAATGAATTACCTTTTTGGGTCTCCATTTTATTGCTCCATGGAGCAAAAGGTTATATGCCCCCCCCCCCCCGACGGGAGTCGAACTCCCGACCTCCCGTCGGGCAGCGCCTTAGTGCTGGCCTGCTCTCTAGTCGGGCTAGCTAGCCCGACGAGAGGGGGAGGGCATTGCCTTCGTATTGAAGGCTTCCCCCGCCCCACGGCTATTAAAAAAAATGGGACTTTTGTCCCACATTGATGTCGCAGGGCATATTTTGCTCTGTAAAAGAGCAAAAGCGTGTTAAGCACTTGTGACTGCCTATGGGCAGTCACTCCCCCATGTGGCTGGTTTTACTACTAGCCACGTGGACTATCCACGTTGAGACACGTGGCTTGTCTGCCATGTGTCATCCTTGTTAGGTCCAGTGACACGTGGCTAGTCCACCATGTGTCGCATCCATCATTGTCTAGTGGCTGTCTTCCACTTGTCGAGTCCAGTGGCTATCTGCCATGTGTCCAGTCTGGTCTGTCCTCCACATGTCGAGTTTAGTCCAATGGCAGTGCCACATCAGCACCTCAGGATCTATGCTTAAGGTTGTGTCAGCCTGCCATGTGTCCTATCCAGTGGTATGTCTGATTTAATGCCTTGGGATCTATGCCCAAGCATGCGTGGGTCCTAGCTACAATTGTCCTTGAGATTTATGCCTGAGAAGGGCCGTAGTTGTAGGGTGTCTGATCTAGTCACCAGGGATCAGAGGGTGCGCCTGTCCTCTCAGGTCTTAGTCATCGAAGATCTGACAGGGATGTCCCTTGTTAGTGGTGGTCTGACAGGGATGTCCCCTATCAGTGGGGGTTAGACCCGAGGGTGCTCCTATCCTTGGGTTTGGGTCTGGTCTCTAACTAGGAGGGCACTCCTGCCCTCCCAGCTGTGTGTTGGACCCACAGGGGCAGCACTAGTAGCTATCGATAACCGGAGGGCCTCCTACCCTCGGGATCTAGGCCTTGTTATATGGGATCTAGAATCCTATTAGGATCTATAGGTTAGACAGAAGAGTGCTATCAGAACTGTCGAGGTCTACGGGCCTACTCCCATGGTCGCCCGATGATGTGGGCCTGCGGGACCTCTCCCACGGTTGTCCGATGATGTGGGCCTACGGGCCCTCTCTCGTGGTCACCCGATGATATGGGCCTGTGGGCCCTACTGCCTGGGATCCACCTTGAGATCCATGTAGGTCTTGAGGGCCAGCAAGGCCCTCGAAGACCATGCCAGGTCCAGGTCGGGTGGAACGAGCGAAGCTCGTATTAGGCCACCCGGCTGCGATGATACCAATGTTACAAGAGGTAAGACAAGAATTAATAATTGATTAATGTCATCAACTATAGCATAGGATAGCTATAGGATTAAGTAGGTTACAAAATAGATTATTTAACAATAGATCCTATGTCTACGCTAAAAACTAACCTATCTACCGTCCAAAGGGAAATTATGGTAAGGTAGACTACTAACCAAGGTAACTGGTAATAGTAACTACTAGTGGTAAAAAGTAAGAAATTACTTTTTACCATGTGGTAAATTATATCTACCTAGGTGAAACTTAAATATTACCTAAATGAGGTAATAATCATAGTTACTAACATAGTAACTCTAACAAAATTTGCATATCATATTTAAATGGTATATTGTAATAGAATATGAGTTGTCACCATAAATGTTGAAAATCAATTAATGGCCATGGAGATTACTTCTATACTTAGAGTACCTCAAACAAATAGAGCCCAACCTTTGTGGGATGAACTTGATAGGAGATTAGGTATTATCGAATCCAGATCTGTAGGACTTAGACAAATTAAGAGGTTTGTCCTAGATAGAATCCTGGATTCTAATAAGGTAACCTTTTATCATGAACTTCAGAGAGCTTGCCATAGGTGGTTAGCAGATAAAAGAGCACTTGTGTCTTCATAATTATACACCTTTGAGGAATACCTTGAGAACGTAGTTGTAGTACATAAGTTTCTATATCGTATAGAGGATCAAGAAGTCGTTCTTATGGATAGAAAAATATGGAATAGAGTTCCTAGAGCTATGTTGTATCCAGAGTATTGCCATGAACTTTATTTTTATAAGTTAGAGTCTGAAGTAGATCATATTACCATAGCACACTTTGTCAAATTCTTGAAAAAACACTTCCAATTTGAAGAGGAGAATTTCATGACTCCTGATGAACTTGACCCTATCAATGATATCCATAAACTATTCATGACTCCTGTTTGTTATTTTTATTCTCGCACAATAATAAAATAATCACACAAAATAATCAAACAAAAAACAAAGTAAAAACAAATAAAAACAAAACATTTTCCTTTTAAAAGTATTATAGTAGGTATATAGTTAAAATATATACCTCTCAACCCTACCGCATATATATATATATATATATATATATATATATATATATATATATATATATATATATATATATATATATATATATATATTTCGCTAAAACCTAAATTTTAGCACAATGCCTAGACATAGGAATGGAAAACAAACCAAAGAAGATGAAGATTGGTTAGGAAGACCATTAATTGACCAAAATGTCCCTCCTAAGGACAAAGTTCAGGAAGAAGAAATCCTAGAGCATCAAGAAGAAGAGATTGTTGTAGCAAATGAACAAGAAGAAACTAATAGAGAGGAAGGATCCTCATCCCCTAAAATGTCTTCGGGAGGAGCTATCACTTTTGAAAACATGGAACAATTTTGGAAGTTCATTAACACAAATATTGATCTTTTTAATAGATCATTCCATATGGACAAGGATCGAATTAGTGACACTCAAGAAACTCTAGAAGACGTATTTCACACACGCACTAATCCCTTGTCCTTTATTGAACAAGAGAGTGATCAAGCTGGACCATCCAATTTGGATATAGTAGTTGTGATCCGAAACATGCAACAACAATAGGTTACCCAACCACCTAAAGTTTCGGTTAACAAGCCTAGGGTCATTCTCGCACAAAATAAACCCTCATTTACTGCTCTATTTTTCCAAGCTCTTGATCAACATACCTCAAATCAATAAAAACAAAAAATAAAACCAAACACTAATTACCAACAATCTAGGGTACAACATAATACTATTACAAATCCTCTTCATAATACTCTTCCTACCAACACTTTACATAATAGCAATATAGCATCTAATACTTATGTTACACCATTATACACTCATAGATCCCATACCTATGTCCCATCGAACCAATATGGTGGAAAAAATAGTAATCTTGAAACCATGGTGAAACAGCTAGTTTTTTGCATTGCCCAAATAGATCCCTATCGTCCATCGTACAACTATCGAGAGATGTGTAGTCAACCTTTAGATCCTATAGTCATAGCACCGTTGTAGCCTAAACATTTTCCTATGCCTGTTCTTCCCGTATATAAAGGAATTGAAGATCCCATAGAGCATATTCGTATGTTTAGGATAGCTTGTCATGATATAGCACTGAAGTTGTTTTTCCATTTGAATTAGAAGTTCCTTCTTTGGCTCTGTTACTTCAAGATACTAAAGTAGGAGATGAATATCATGCTGGCAGATTTAGTCAGTTGTAACTCCTAGATGATAAATGCATTAATTCTTTGGAGCATCTTCGTGCCTACCAAAACAAGCTCAAACAAGCATATCTCAAGAAAGTTCATCATCGATCCTTTGGGATCGGTGACCTTGTCTTAAAAGAAAATCAAAAAAATACTAATGCCACTAAAGACCTTAAAGGTAAATTTGAGCCTAACTAGCTTGGGCCATATATTATCATTGCTAAATTGTGATCGGGAGCATACAGATTAGCTACCTTAGATGGTAAAGATCTTAAAGAACCAATGAAAATTATGCATCTTAAGCGCTATTATGCATAAATCTGGTAATTTCATCACTATATATATTATACATATTGTCTTATTTTAGTAATTCATATAAAAATTTCAAAAACAGTAATATTATGTATTATCTCAATTCATAAATTCAAATCAAAATCTAAACAAAATCAAAATCCTTAAAATCATCTTCTATTTTGCACCTATCAATTCTTGAAGTATTGCATTTATATTTTCAGTTATTTTGGATAAATTGGCATTTATTTGGAATCCCTCATTTTCACACTCACATGAATAAATATCTTGATCTTATTTGGTATGATTATTAATCTCTCTTATATTGAAGTCCATAGTTGAATTAAATAAAGTTTTGAGAATAGAGAACTGGTCTTGTTATTTACTTGAACCAAGTACACCTTGTCACATTAAAATGATTTCATTGCAAATTCAAAACGATGCTACATAGTAGAAGTGGTATTTTGAGAAAAAAGTTTTCCCTGCTATCTTATCATGCACATGGTCTAGAATCTTTGATAATTGATAAAAGGACAAGCTCACCCCTGCCCAGAATAAAAATCCCTTGCTCTACAGCCAATTCGAGCAAGTATCCCTAGTATAGCAAGAAAAAGAAAAAGAAAATCAAGAAAAATCATGAGAAAAAGAGAAAATCATTCAGAAGCATTATCATCTTGTACCATATTGGCAATATTTCAGCATTATCTTAGTGTCAAGAAAAAATACAAAAAAAAAGAAGAAGCAAAAAGCAATAAATCCTTTCCCTACCCTTTGAAAGAAAAGAAGGGTGAATGAGCTTGAATCCCTAGAATTCTCAATTATTCGAAAACTTTGAGGTAAGCCCCATAACAGGTGGTTTGTGCCCAACCCGCTTGGCCTAGGGTAACTCCTAGCGTGGTGATATGTCTGTCACATTAGTGACCTTCTTTTGTATAGAACTATGCCCGCTCATGGATCAGCTAGCTCTTGATGACCCGACTTACATAGTAGTATGGTATGGTTACATGCATATAAATCATGGTCAACGAACACTCATTTGGTTAATTCAAATTACTTGTATCAAATTATCTTGCTCAAAATTGGTAAATGAACAATACAATTGCACACACATTTGTGTTTGAGAGATTTTGTATCATTATGATAGATCAAGATCGGCAACGAACTCACATATGCACACGGGGTTCCTTATAAATGTCAAATTTGTCTTTGAGATAATTTAAAATATTTATGCAAATATTCTGGAATAATTTGATTTTATTACTTGAGAATAACTACTTAGCGTAAAAACAATTAAATACATTTTTTCAAAAATCCAAAAATTTTCTTTCAAAACATGTTAAAAATCTAGCAATAAAATTGCATTTATATATTTTCAACTTTTGCAACAATGGTATAGTTCCTAAACCTAAATTGGAATGTTATGTCTAGTGCAAGTCCTCATTTTTATATTTTCTGTTTATCTCAAAATCAAAAATCAACTATGCAATAAAACTATTACATCAATTTCTTCTTTGGATTTTGCGATGATGGTATAAGTCTACACCTAAAATTCTATGCCTAGCACAAGCCATCGTTCTAATTTTATTTTCCATTTATTTAATCCATAAAATCATATGGCTTAAATCATTATGTTACACAATTTTGCTTTAAAAAGAATGAAAACTTTTTTATTTTTCATTTCATTATGTCAACATTCCATTTTGCGACGATGGTATAATTCCTAGGCAATTGTTCAAATTTCTATCACACTTAGGAATTTTATTCCTACCAAAAATCATATTTTTAATATTTCATGCATAATATTTTCATGGAAATATCAAAAAAAATCATCACCATCATCATTTTTCATCATCACAACATAAAGTCTTAAGAAAGTCTCTTAAGCACCCTTTTACTTTTAGCAATATTTCTCTCATAAAGGGATTAGCTTAATGACCTAGCGAGCGACGACTCCATGAAATGGTCATGTAACAACAATAATGTCCTTTGAAATTATTGTTAGAAGTCCCTTTATTTTTCATCAAATCACACCACCACAACCAATTTGTTTACATCAGATTATTTCATTTAATTTTATAGCATGACATAAAATTATAATATTTTCAACAACATAATTACATGAATAATCAATCAACAATTCAAATATTAAAGCAGCATAAAACATATGCACAAGTCATATCACAAAAAGAATATATATATATATATATCAAAAAAGTATATACATCATATCAAAATGGATTGGTATGCCACAATCTATACCCTGGCATACTCAATCCTCTCAAACATATATGGTCTATGTACAATGAGCAGCTAGTCTCGAGAAGCCCTCAAGCTCTCAGCCTCATCTCCTCTCCCACCCTGAGGTGGAGGAGATGGTCCCATCGAGGTCCATGCTATATCGCGGGTCCTCAACATCGATCATGATGATGTCCTCAATGACCCCATCCAGATCAGCTCTGCAATACTGGCTGGCAGTGGTATCCTTTGCCCCTCTAGAACCACATGGTAGTATAACCCCTGGTAGAATGTAGTCTGTGCAACAGCTCGTGCCAGCTCCAAAATGCTCGCTCCTCTGATTTGAGCCCTGAGCCATGAAGTCTCATCCTGGAGAGTCTGCACCTTAGCTCATAGGCAAACATTCTTTGCTTGGAGATTCATCATCTTGTTACTCTCCCCCACCTCGACACCCTTGCCCTTATCGGGTGATGGTGGCCTATCCCTCTACTGATAAGGGAGTCTCTCCCTCCTCTTTAGTTTTTGCTATCTCTCTAGAGCCTATGGTACTCTTCGATGTCTCTTCTAAGAAGGTTGTCATTGATTCCTCCCTTCGTGAGCCCTCATTGCACCGATGACAGCTTGGCACCGCCTCTCCATCTATTGCACTACAACGTGCATCAGACCCTATGCCCTCATCATCTGAGGAGGGCGTATGCCTGCATACCAGGCATCATACCTGTCTGCTACCCCTATGTCATCCCCATCCACTAGCTGAATGGGGGCATCATCAACATTCTAACTCTAGAACCACTGCATGTCTGGAGCCCTGCTCAATGTGGTACTTTCTTAAATAGTCTGGGAGTACTCATAATCCCTGAGAGAAGGGATCCCTTGCTATAGATCGAACTACCTCAAAAATTGGTCATAGCGATGGAGCTCTATCTCTCTTCGCTTTGTCCTCAACTAGACGACTCGCCTAATGTGAGCCAACTCCTGTCCATCCTCTACCCACCCTGGATGCTCTCTCTATGGTCTCCATGTGATCTGATCTAGGGTGAGGTCATCTAGCAACCTCCAAGACATCAACAGATCTATCCACTACTGTGACCCTCTCTAGAGCCACCAATAGAAAACTCAAGGTCTCTCTCGGTCAACTCCTATCAGTGGAAGCCCTACCAGCCTCCACACCATAATGTGCTCCCAACACCAAACCTATAGTAGCGATGTCAGCACCAGACATCGGCCTCCCTTGTATACGATCCCGTAGAGGATCCTATACAAGCGACATAGTACAAAGCTGCCCCAAGCAAACCTGTATCTGTGGTCTCTCATGTTGTAGACCACATCTGAGAGGAGCCACAATAATTTGCATCCACTCTGGTGGCATATAATAAGGCCACCCACCACCCCTACCAAAACTCGGGTCAACCGAGATGCCCTAGGCATCTACCTCAAATAATTGATGTTCACTCCGCCCTTCTCTAGGGCAAAGCTCGGGTCCGCACATAGTCTCATCATAACATGGCCCTGATTGGTCATAGGAGTCATGAATCGCCCATGTATGGGGATCCTCAAGATCCTCCATACATCCTCTAGAGTGGGAGTCATCTCCCCTGTTGGTAGTTGAAATCAGGACGACCCCGGATACCATCTCTCTACTAGGGCTGTCAGTAGCCCCATGTCCATAGGAATCTATGGCATTTCTGCCACATGCGACAATCTGACCTCCGCTAGCCTGTCTCACTCGGCCTGATCGAGCATGGCTAATTCATCCCTTAGAACCCCGTATTTCCACTCTTGACTCTTTAGAAATCCCCTCTGCAAAATAAACAATAAAACAACAAAACTCATTAGTACCTAATCAATTAAAATCAATTTCATCTCATAAAAAAATGATATCACCCATTATTGGACGATATCATACCAAATTTAGGAAAATCATCCTTAATAGGATGAAATCGTCTTTGATTCATAAATTTTGGAATCACCCCTTATTAGACAAGATCGCCCATATTTCTCTGATTTCGTCCTCAGACGAAATCGGTGATCTAGTGATGATTTCGATAAAATTGGGACAATTTAGTTCCAACGTTGTCAACGGCCTAAAAATGGCCGTGACGCCCCAAAAAAATTAAAATTCAACTAAAAAATTAAACAAATCAAGCTAAAAACATAGTAAACTAGGTTTAGATCCTTACTCGCAACCCGAGTCGGACCTCTGTCGATCTGTGTGTCGTTTCCACCATTTCGCCTGTAGAGCTCTAAAACAGCGAAAGTGAACAGTAAAAATGAATTAGGGTTTTACCCTATTTTTATTTAAAAATAAACAATGTTTTAATTTTTGCTTTTTCATGCTTTTACCTCAAACATTCGATTTGGGTAAAAACACGGAGGGGGCACCATAGCCAACAAGTACGATCTGACCTAGAATCATTGTCTAAAAAATGGAATAAATTTTTGTTTTCTTGTAAAACGTGAAGAACTCGTCTTTAATGCATTTTCTTCAAAAAATTCACTAAAGAGGGGGCAAAATGTAACACCCTAAAGTTTGCACATTTAAGCCCTCAGTAAAAGATAAAAATTTGAATTTTAACCCCGAAACCACCTGTTAACCGCTCACCTCATTTTTCGTGCTATTTTTAGAATTTGTTTTGATCGTTGGACGATATCATCACCGATCTAACGATATCATCCCAAATCAGATGAATTCGTTTGGAATAGAATGTCCAGACGATTTCGTCCCAAAACCAAATTTTCATAATTAGCTTTTGTTTCAACAACCTCTCCAACTCGAGCAGAAGCATGTCTGCACGGTTGGATATTCCTATGTTGGAGATCTCCAATATTGGGATGATCCCCAACCTCCTAACCTTCCCCTAATCCTATATAAACTAGGATTTTCTCAATTTATCCCCCTGCCTAGCTCCCTGGATGATCATTTCCCTGCAATCTTAGCTTTTGCTGTGTTAGAACATCCTATTCCCCATCATTTACATTTGTGTCATCAAGTTTTATTGTAGTATCTCACTGTGTTTCAGTCGAAGGAAGCTCGGATCATCACAGGCAATTCAACCACAATTTTGGACAATCCTAACGAGATCAGCGACTATCTCATACGATTGCAGATGATTTTGACTGTAGTTCAGATTTGGGGCAATCAAAGCCCCGAGTTTGCATTTTCTATCCCTTTTCTTATTTAAATTGTGCATTATATTAATTTACTTCTATTTTGCATCTTGGAGTTCACCCCATTTAGCATATTTGCATGATAAAATTCAAAATTAATTATTAAAACATTGCATCCCATTTTATTAGATATCTAGATTTATCATTTAAGCATTTATACTCTTATTTCTATCATTTTGTATCATTCTTGCAATTGTATTTTTAGTTTTTGGTGTCTGTTTTCATGATTGCAGGTTTCTAAAATTCGTCAGGTCGTTGACGATATTGACTAATATCAGATGATCTCATGTGATCTGGAAGATTTTGTACAATTACAGATGATCCTATCATATCCGGGATGATCTAGACTCCTACAAGCTTCAGAATCTTCATCAAACATAAAAAATCAGGTGCACTCTTCTCCACTTTAGATATTCTCTATATTTAGGATTCATTTATGTTTATTGTCTTCATATAAACTAGAAATTTCATATAGAATAGCTTAGATTCATTTTTGCCAACCTAGGAATCTGAATGATTGAACATAAAATGAACACATCAAACCCATTATCAACCTAGGCATGGAAACTGCCACTCAAAGTTTCCTAGTGAACCCCACCATCCGTCAAAAATTCATCCTTATACCCCTCCCCGAGAGGCATGACCTTCAAAGGGCCTCTTCATCCGAGGTATTGTCCCATCCTTCTCGCATCCCCCTTTCGGGCACGAATCCTTTAGCTTGAAGGTAAGGGTGCAAAAAATTTGGGCGATACACATTGGACTGGTTTTTCTATGGAGTCGCCCTGGGGGTAGGAGGAAAACCTAGTGGTTGGAGTTCCTTAGGGTCGACTTGTAATGACTTTTTTCTTGATTTTGTTAGGACTGAGACTTGTTCCACATATGGCATTACCAAATTGTGGTGGAATTCTCTGATTATATTCACTTGTCCCTTGTCAGTTTCTTTGGCTCTCTCATTAATAACCGCTTGCACATGATGTTGATGAATCGTGCATGAATCTTCTCCATGAGGATCGTTGCAAGTGGTACACCACTAATCGAAATTAGTGGGTTCTCCATTATCTCCTATCTCATTCGCATACACAACATTTTTTCTATCTTGCCCTCTACCACTCGTTGAAGCCCCATATTTTTGTATCTATGGAAATATTCTTGATTGAATATTTTTTTCAAATTCCCTATTTTTCATAGATGCCATTTCATTTGATAATGTTTTCATTGTATCAATTATGGTCGTGTACTGGTCATTCAGGGGAGTTGATGCTAGGGGTGGGACTGGTAATGCAGGGAGTGTAGGAGGTGTGGCTATATCTGGGAGACCCTACATTGATGGGAGTACAGATAGTTTAGAGATTGATGCTTGGGAAAGTTTTGGTACAATTGGCAATAGACTTTTTGATGGGTATTTATTTTTAGTGATGAGGTCAGCTTCGCCCTTTTCTGCCTCTAGATAGATCTCAGGGAAAGTGGTTACATGGGATTGCCTTATTATCATACTGAGATCTAAATCAAAAGCCCTTAAAAAATAACATATAGCTTGTTCTTTGGTAGGTTTATGCCTTGAGGTACTCTATCATGATTTCTAGTAAATCTGATGTTGAAATCTTGGATTTCTTCTTATGGATGCCTTTCAATGATAGTGAATTGATTCAGCAATGTGAAAGGATCCGCATGTATATTAAATTTATCGACTAGACAGCCAGTGAGCACTACCCAAGAAGTAATGGATCCAATGGAAAGTGCTCTATACCAATAGAGCATCTTTCCTTTCAAAGATATAACCATCAATCTGACAATTACATCTTCCTGAGTGATATTGTAAATAAATGCTAGAGATGATACATCTAAACATTGCTCATCTGCTATTTTGCCTGTTACATAAAAGGTTGGAAATGTTTTTAGTGCAGCTTGTGGAATTTGATGGTGTGCTCCCAAGTTCAAAGGGCCAGTTTGATTCCACACAAGATGGACAGAGACGAGGGCAGCTACCATGGTTGCTAAAGGGATTACAACTACTATAGGATTTCTTGTAGGTGCTCCTACAATGGGTGTTAAAGAGGTGCTAATGGTGCCAGGTGGATTTGATCATGTGGCTAGTACAGGGTGTGCCTTTAGGCTTCCAAGATTTAGCTCAAAGAAATCCATGGGTTCTTTAGAGTTTCTAGCTCGAGATCTGGTTATCATATGGCTATACAACCAGAAAATCTTAGACAAGGTCTTTCTTTTATGGTCTAAATTTTATTGCAACGGAGTCGCCAGGTAGTTTTTTTCTTGATATTTTTGAACAAAATGCTCTAAAATAAAACACCAAAACTTATATAATACTATGGGATTTTCTTGTCCCATCAGGCATGCCAAAAACTATTGGAACAAAATCTGTCTTCGGTTAATAGTGTTGCATCTTAGACTTTGCCAACATTGAATAGACAGACCTTGCATGAGCTCATCTATCTAGTCTCCAAAGAAGGTTGGTTCCTTTGAGTTTTTTCGAGGAAAGGGAAACAAGAGATAAGGGAAATATACCCTAAGCTATAAATTTTATCATGGTACAAATTAGACAACAACAAAAAATGATGATGCAGATTACTACCTTCAAAGTTTTCTTTATATCTTCCTATAGAAAACATGAATTTTTGAGTGTGATTTTAGATGTTCATCTAAAATATATGTAAATATATTTAACATTCGACTTTAGAAATAAGATTTATACGTGCATAGTCCAGATTTTAGAATGGATACATTATAAAACTCAGAATGAATAAAAGTTAAAACACCAGATACATACACTCACATATAGAATTTCAGAAGCCAGAGGAAGAATATCTCTTATTGCTTGTAATCTAGTACATGTACATCAATTATGTAAACGTCCAAGAGCCGAACCCTTTTCATGGTTGACTCACTGCTATTTATACCCTAAAAAGAGTATCTTCTACTATGTACATTTAATTCCCTCAATAAATTACAAGTAATTGTCTGTAGTTTTTAAGAATATACAACAGATTTCTTGCAGATTAGATAGATTTCCTTCTGGCTAAATTTAGATGAGCCTGTTATTCTGCAATCATCCAGAGGACCTGCCAGGTTATAATCAACTGACCATTCTTCAAAAATTAGCACCTGATGTCAGTGCATGCTCCAGTTGCCAAAAATATACTCTGCTTCTTTAGCGAAAACCAGACATGTCACGAAATTGTGACACTCTTGTTTCTCTGCCTATCTCCCCTTCTTGAGTCGCAAAAATGCAACATATCATGAAATCACAACATTTCTATGTCTTCAACCTGATTCTTCCTTTTTACATCACAAAAATTTACCATGTCACGAAATCGTGAGACTTTCGCCTCCTTAGCTCTTTGTCTTGGTTTTGCCAGTGAAAACGTGACATGTCACGAAATCGTGAGACTTTCACCTCCTTAGCTCTTTGTCTTGGTTTTGCCAGTGAAAACGTGACATGTCATGAATCGCGACACTTTTGCCTCCTTGCTTTCTCTTGTTGCTTTTGGCCACGAAAAAAGGGACATGTCGAGAAAGCGCGACACTTTTATTCTCTTTAGCAATTTTTCTATTCTTTTGGCGAAAATAAGCCATGTCGTAAAATCATGAATTTTTCCTCTGCTTTCCCTCTTTGCTATTTTTTGCCATGAAAAATCGACATGTCACGAAATCGTGACACATTTCTTCCTTAGTGTATTCAAAACCATACGTAACATATTTCAAAATATTCTTTTCTCATCATTTCCTCTTGTCGACTCTCAGGTGACCACGTAGCAGCTCCGAATTTGAAAATGCAAAATAACGAGGGTAGGCTTTTCCCTCCAAATTTTATTCAAAATATCAGACTTTGATAGTCCTAAAAAAAATTCTTATTAGACCACAAAAAGGGAGTATTTAAAAAACTCAAAACTTATAATATATTGTACATATAGTGATGATCTGTCCCTTTTACTCGAAATATAATTTTAGGTGAAATGCATTCACCATGATGGGTAGAACCCATACATCTTGATCTTTTAACTGGAAGGCGTTGAATTGCTTTTCTAAAATAATTTCAAATTGCCCTACTAGAATGCGTCAAAATTGTCATGATGTCCTGGTTTTGCTTTCTTGATGTTCCATTTTAACACCAGGTCACCTGTTTTGAATTTCCTAAAAGTGGTTTTCTTATTGAACCACCCGACTATTTTCAAAATATGTTTTTGATGATGATTGTAGGCCTGTTCCATAGATTCTTCTAGCTACATAAGTTGCATCATTCGGGTATCCATTGGATGGCCTTCGTTTTCATTAACTTGGTTTAGAAATTTCAACGCGGGTATCTCCATATGAATCGGCAAAACAACCACTTTGCCATAAACCAAAGCATATGGTGATGTATTGATTGATTTCTTGATTGAAATTTTGTTGGCCCACAGGGCTTGATTCAGGAGTGAGTTCCAGTTGTTCTTATTATCCTCTAATGTTCTTTTCAGGATTCTTAAAATATTCTTATTAGTAGACTTGGCTAATCCATTACCTTATGGGTAATAATTAGAGGAAGTCTTCAAGTAAATTCCATATCGACTGGAAAATTAGATCATCTTTGCACTAGTGAAAGGAGATCCGTTATCTGTAATCAAAGATTCTGGTATGCCAAACCTTGTGATTAGACTCTCGACAAATTCTATCACCACTTCTGAATTAGCTTTCTTTGTGGGTACTGCTTTTGCCCACTTAGTGAAGTAGTCTGTGGCAATGAGAATGTATTTGTGGCCTGATGATGAATTTGGCTCTATTATACCTTCAAAATCCAACCCCCACTACTATAACAGTTTCTTGAATTGAATAGATTTTAAGGGCATAGGTGCATTCATGTTCCTCCCCACATACCTCTGACACTGTTCACACCTCTGGGTCACTTTGTATGCATCTAGGAAGATGGAAGGCCAATAACATCCATCTCTAAGGATCTTCAAAGTTGTGGTTTGTCCTACATAATGTACCCCTGAGAGACCTTCGTAAAATTCATCTAACACTTTCTTCTTTTCATTATCGGGAATGCATTTCAACAATACACCATCGATATTAATCCTGTACAACCCTTCTGTTTGAAGGGTATATTTTAATGCTTGGGTTCTGAATCTCCTTCTCTGGGAAGCATTCATATCTTCAGGGCATGACCTAGTCTGAAAGTACCTCACAAAGTTGTCGATCTAACCTGAACTTACTCTGTCTTGATGTTGCTCAGTGTTTGCCATGACTGGGTGGCTTTCCCCATATCCACTTGCAGCTTGCTTGGCCAATTCCTGGCACAAAGATCTCCCTCTGACTATTTTAGTAGGACGTATTTCTACATCATACTCTTGGATGCGCGTCACCCATCCAGCTCTTTTTTCACCTAGTTCTCCTTGAATTATGAAGTTCCTTACATCGGGATGAATAACATAAACTATCATCTGACTCTGGGATAAGAAATGTTTTAGCTTATTTAAGGATTTCATAATTGCATATACTTGTTTCTCTATGAAGATGTATCTTTCCTTGTGTTTGTGCATGGTGGAACTTAGGAAGGCTATGGGTCTTTCTTCATCATCTGCTCCTTTCTGAGTGAGAACTGCAACATAACTATTTTGTTCTCCGCCAGCATATAGTATGAAACCTCAGGAATAGTCAGGGTTAACTAGCACAAGATCTTGAGAGATGGCTTCTAGAATTTTTTGAAAAGCTTCTTTCCTTGGCTCTGTCCATTTGAAAGGAGCATCCTTTTTCAATAATCCAGTCATTGGTTTAACTATTTGGGCAAAGTCTGCAATGAATTTTTTGACAAAATTTATTTATCCAAAGGACTGCAAACCTTTCTTGTTAACTGGGAGTGACAACTCAAGAAGTGCCTTCACTCTATCAAGGTCAATTGAAAGCCCAGCTTTAGAAATAACATGCCCAAGGAGTATTCCTTCTTCCACAGCAAAAATAGATTTTTTAGGATTTAATGATATTCCAAATTCTCTACATTTCTCAAATACTTGTCGTAGATGAGTGGCATGGTCTTTTTTATTGTGAGAAAATACGGTCATGTCATCTAAATAGACGATAATAATTTTTTTTGCAAGCTCCCCAAAAGCTACGTCCATGGCTCTTTGAAAATATGCTCCTATGTTAGATAATCCAAAGGGCATCCTTTGGTATGCAAATGTTCCCCACTTAGTGGTGAATGTAGTCTTATATTGATCTTCATTTCTCACCCAAACCTGATTGTAACTAGAGAAGCCATCTACCAGAGAAAACCTTTCTGCTCCTGCCATAGTATGAAGGTTGGGTCAATCTGGGGTAAAGGATAGTGATGTTTTAAAGAAGGTCTGTTCAAATTTCTAAAATCAATGCATAGTCTTATTTCTCCATTTTTCTTGCGAATTGGGACCAAATTTGCCACCCAGGTAGAGTGCTTGATTGGGTATACTATCTTAGCCTGTAGGAGTTTTAACAGCTCTTGTTTCATCAAGGCTTCAATTTTAGGATTCATAGGCCTCTACCTCTGCATAAACGGTTTAGCTCCTTCCTCTAGTTCGATGGTATGTTGAATGACCTCCTTCCTATACACTTTTAGATCACTATAAGTATAGGCTATTATATTCGGATACTCTTTACATAACCATTTTATTTTCTCTAGTTCTACTTCTATACAATCGGTCCCTACTTTAATCATCTTGCCCGGTTCTAGTTCTACCTCTTTATATTGGCTTTCATCTACCTTGATCCTTCGACCTACAACTCTATCGTTATTTTTGAAAAGGCTCTCCAAGGTGATTAGTCCCCTAGGGATATGATTGTTTTTCATTTGAATAAGGCTCTCTTTGTCCTCTTATTGTAATGCTCTATATGTAGAGCAATTCATCTCATGAACCAAAAAATCTAGGATCTGCTCATCGTTCTCAAATACTTGCCAAAAAATTTCCTTATCAGGCATAAAAGGCCTATATATAAGTCTGATTGTTTTAGACTTCTGAATAAAATTACTGACTGGGAAAAAATAGGATCCTATCGACACTAACAGGTCTGCATGTGTATTCTTCTCTCTGAAAATGGATTTCATGTTTAGTGCTTCGAAATTTTCCAATAGATCCAACACTTTTTTTTTGTAAGCTCTTAGGTAATGTTTCTTACAAATGCATTTGTCAGTAACCTATTTAACAATCAGTTCTGAATCTCCATAGATCAGAAGCTATTTCGCACCCAGTTTTTTAGTTTCCTAAGTCCCAAACACAGCTTCGTATTCAATCGCGTTATTGGTGCAACTCCATGTCAACCTATATGAAAAGACTTTTTCTTTTCCAATAGGTGAAATCAGAACAATTCCAGCTCCTACTCCATTTTTGCACCTTGACCCATCAAAGTACAATTTCCATAACTAGTTGGCCAAATCATCTTTTTTGGGGACAACAATAGGGAGCTTTTTTTATTTCTCAATGGAATAGCTTCCCATTTCTGTCTCTATCATAGCATTGAAATCCTTCATTGAAAAATGATCCTCATATTGGAGTTCCTCCATGGTTTCTTCCATTAAATTGATATTTTCCAATTCCTCAGACATCATGTTTATGATGGTTGTTTACTCCAATATTTCTGTGGAAAGTAGATGGTTTTTCATTTTAGATCTTGACTCTTTTACCTTTGAAAGGTACCTCCAAATGATAATAATATATAAATAGATAACCACCCATTTTGGCCATGAAATTTTTGGATAAACACATACCAAAATATGGTTCTAAGTCTACAACGACTACCTCTTGTATGATGACTACTTCTGGTATTTTGTGGAGTTGAATAGGGATATCTTTGATCACCCCGATAGATTTTACTAGAGTACCATCTAATTGCAACACACAAAGATGACTCTAAGTATATTCCATCCCCATTATGTCACATACGGCCTTCGGCATCACCGTAGTTGTGGCACCTGAATCAATCATGCAATTATGAACTATCCACCTCTCCATTTGCAAAGATATATAGAATGGGGGTGGTCTGTTTTTCCCAGAGGTGGACATAACATTTGCTTGTATAAAATTTGAGAAGGAGGTATCATTATTTAAATTTAGGGATTCTTGGAGGAGGTCAATCTAACCAGGAATTTTTAGTGCATCATACATGCTTATTTTGGAAGGAGTCCTCTTCATTTCTTCTACAATGTTGAACAAAAGGGTTGCAGCAGGGGATACCTCAGCACTTTTCTCCTTTCCACTGGTTGATGCATCATATTTGTTTCTATAGACCTACATGGCTTCTGTTATTTATCTTTTTGTTAATGAAGTAAATATGAGTCTTTCCTTCGCTTGCTCTTGAGCCTCGATCCCTTTTCTAGGAGGAAATTCTTTTATTAGTGTAGTCATAGAAGTCTGAGGAGGGTCAGAATGTCCTTGCTCATTAGACTGGTTTTTTTGTGGAGTCGCCCTAGAGGCAGGAGGAAAACCTAGTGGTTGGAGTTCCTTAGGGTCGACTTATAATGACTTTTTTCCTGATCTTGTCAGGACTGAGACTTGTTCCACGAATGGCATTGGCAAATTGTGGTGGATTTCTCTGATTATATTCACTTGTCCTTTTCCAGTTTCTTTGGCTCTCTCATTAATAACCGCTTGCACATGATCCCGATGAATCACGCATGAATCTTCTCCATGAGGATCATTGTAAGTGGTACACTAGTAATCAAAATTAGTGGGTTCTCCATTATCTCCTGTCTCATTCACATACAAAACATTTTTTCTATCTTGCCCTCTACCACTCATTGAAGCCCCATATTTTTGTATCTGTGGAAATCTTCTTGATGGGAGATTTCGTTCATCTTCCCTCTTTTTTAGAGATGTCATTTCATTTGACAATGTTTTCATTGTATCAATTATGGTCGTGTATTGGTCATTCGGGGGAGCTAATGCCAGGGGTGTGACTAGTAATGCAAGGAGTGTAAGAGGTGCGGCTATAGCTGGGAGACCCTACGTTGATGGGAGTATAGATAGTTTAGAGATTGACGCTTGGGAAAGTTTTAGTACAATTGGCAATAGACTTTTTATGGGTATTTCTTTATAGCGATGAGGTCAGCTTCGCCCTTTTCTGCCTCTAGATAGATCTCAGGGAAAGTGGTTACGCGAGATTGCCTTTTTATCATACTAAGATCTAAATAAAATCCCTTAAATAATAACATATAGCTTGTTCTTCCGTGGGTTTTATTCCCTAAGGTACTCTATCATGAGTTCTGGTAAATCTGATGTTGAAATCTTGGATTTCTTCTTGTGGATGTCTTTCAATGACAGTAAATTGATTTGGCAATGTAAAAGGATCCGCATGTATATTAAATTCATTGACCAAAAAACCAACGAACACTACCCAAGAAATAATGGATCTAGCAGGAAGCACTCTATACCAATAGAGCATATTTCCTTACAAATATATAACCAGCAATCTGACCATTACATCTTCCTGAGTGATATTATAAACAGATGCTAGTGATGATACATCTAAACAATGCTCATCTAATATTTTTCCTGTTTCGTCAAAGGTTGGCAATTCTTTTAGTGCAGCTTATGGAATTTGGTGGTATGCTTCCAAGTTCAAAGGGCTAGTTTGATTCCACACAAGATGCATGGATATGGGGGTAGCTGCCATGGTTGCTAAAGGGGTTACAACTACTATAGGATTGCTTGCAGGTGCTCCTACAATGGGTGTTAAAGAGGTGTTAATGGTGCCAGGTGGATTTGATCGTGCGACTAGCACAGGGTGTGCCTTTAGGCTTTCGAGATGTATCTCAAAGAACTCGATGGGTTATTCAAATTTTCTAGCTTAGGATCTGGTTATCATATGGCTATACAACCAAAAAATCTTAGACAAGGTCTTTCTTTTATGGTCTAAATTTTATTGCAACGGAGTCGCCAGGTAGTAATTTTCTTGATATTTTTGAATGAAAGGCTCTAAAGTAAAACACCAAAACTAACTTATATAATACTGTGGGATTTGCTTGTCCCACCGAGCATGCCAAAAACTATTGGAACAAAATCTGCCTTTAGTTAATAGTGTTGCACCTTAGACTTTGCCAATATTGAATAGATAGACCTTGCATGAGCTCATCTGTCTAGTCTCCAGAGAAGGCTAGTTCCTTTGAGTTTTTTAGAGGAAAGGAAAACAAGAGATAAGGGAAATATAGCCTAAGTAGAACTTTTCTCATGGTATAGATTAGATAACAACAAAAAATGATGATTTAGATTACTACCTTTAGAGTTTTCTTTATATATTCTTATAGAAAACATGAATTTTTGAGTGCGATTTTAGATGTTCATCTAAAATATATGTAAATATATTTAACATTCAATTTTAGAAATAATGTTTATACGTGCACAGTCTAGATTTCAAAATGGATACATTATAAAACTCAGAATGAATAAAAGTTAAAACACTAGATACATACACTCGCATACAGAATTTCAGAAGCTAGAGGAAGAATATCTCTTATTGCTTGTAATCCAGTACATGTACATCAAGTCTGTAAATGTCCAAGAGCCGACCCCTTTTCATGGTTGACTCACTGCTATTTATACCCTAAAAAGAGTATCTTCTACTATGTACATTTAATTCCCTCAATCAATTACAAGTAATTGTTTGTAGTTTCTAAGAATATACAAAGGATTTCCCACAAATTAGATAATTTTCCTTCTGGCTAAATTTAGATGAGCCTATTATTCTACAATCATCCAGCGGACCTGCCAGGTTATAATCAACTGACCATTCTTCAAAAATTAGTACCTGATGTCAGTGCATGCTCCAGTTACCAAAAATATACTCTGCTTCTTTAGCAAAAACTAGACATGTCACGAAATCACGATGCTCTTGTTTCTCTGCCTATCTCCCCTTCTTGAGTTGTGAAAATGCAACATGTCATGAAATCATGACATTTCTATGTCTTCAGCCTGATTCTTCCTTTTTACACCATGAAAATTGACCATGTCATGAAATCGTGACACTTTCGTCTCCTTAGCTCTTTGTCTTGGTTTTTCCAGTGAAAACGTGACATGTCACAAAATTGTGACACTTACGCCTCCTTAGCTCTTTGTCTTGGTTTTGCTAGTGAAAATGTGACATGTAACGAAATCATGACACTGTTGCATCCTTGCTTTCTCTTGTTACTTTTTGCCATGAAAAAAGTGACATGTCGCGAAAGCGTGACACTTTTAGTCTTTTTAGCATTTTTTCTATTTTTCTAGCGGAAATAAGCCATGTTGCAAAATCGTGACTTTTTCCTCTGATTTCCCTCTTTGCTATTTTTTGCCATGAAAAATTTACATGTCACGAAATCATGACACTTTTCTTCCTTAGTGTATTTTTCTTTTTCTTTGTTCTTTAGCATATGGGCCACTTTGGTCTTCTTTGAAAATATGCAAAAAAGATGCATCTACCATTTTTTGTAGTTAAATACTCCGCTATCTGTTCATTTTACCCCTTCTTTGAAATAGTAATTCCTTCAAAACTAAAGGGCATATTACATGTACTGGTTTTCCAATTCCAATCCCAAATTTGACATTAATGCTTTCTGTTTGCCTAACATATTCTAAGGCAAAGACTCTGTCAGTCACATAATGTGGAAGTAAAAAGGGTTTGTCTGTAAATCCATACAATCTGATGCATACTCCTTGTGTTAGGATAAACCAATCCCCCTCCTCTGCAAATTTAGATTGTAATACATTTTTTGCTTTAGGGGTCAATCTTGTTATTTGTCCATACATGATTTTTAGTGCAGGGCCCAAAAATTCCCTATTGAAATCATAATATGACTCGATTTTATATAACACATTAGTCCATTTTTATACTAGCAAAATTTCTCCCTTCTCATTCTTATCATTCTTTGAAATGAAAGCTAGCTCTTGAGACATAAAATAAAAGAATAACCACACCAAATATGAAGTGTATCTGAAAGAAAATTGGGTTCCAACCTTCAATGTCATCAAACCCTCATGAATTTCTACACTTAAAAACTCGGGCCAGTCAAAGAAAATAGGTCTCACACTCCTGCTCATAACAGTCGAATCATACATTCTAGGGTTTGACAAACATTCTACTATAGCCACCTACCACTTCTGAACCTTTTCATCATTTTTTAGTCTAGCAATCATGGCCAGGATGGAATATAGTTTAGGATTTTTAAAAACTGCCATGTCAATTAGTGGTTCTGGTGGATTTACCCCTTCTGAAAGATCTTTTAGCGGAGTGACTAGAAAACCCCTCACCTTTCTGGACGAGCCAAAATATGTAGCCTGTTATAAGGGGTCAAAATTTTTAGGTTCTAAGGGAGGGATAAGGCCCGCAACAAAAGCAGAAACAAAAGCATCTTTGGATAGAGAAAACAGAACCCTCCCTAAAAAATCTCTAATCTTTCTCTCCTTTTCATCATAGAAATTTGCAATTGCCCTTACCAATTTTGGGTAGGGATGAACAGGAATATATACATACTAGTACAAGAAATAATGGTATGCAAATGTTGAAGGAGAAGATGCAAAAACCCCAGTTGCTACCCGGTTTTTTATATTGCTTCGAATCTCTGCTAGGTCCTTCCAGGTTATGATTGTATCTGCAATTAGGGAGTCTCTATCAATAAAACCAATGTTGTCTCCCTCTCTTCCTTTTACTACTGAAGTAGTCGAGGGTGATGAGGTAGATGCTACCTGGTTCTTCATCTTCTTCGTGGCCATTATGAATTATTAGGTACACGGATTTTGAACTTCTTTTGATTGCTTCACAACCCCTTCCTCACTATGCTATAGTGTGGTGGTAAAAAGTGGTTGGTGATCTTTATGGCTTTTCAAGTGTTACAGAGATAGTTCCTCACTTCTTTTCCTTATTCAGGAGTTTCAACAAGTTTGCAAATGGCAAAATGCCTTTCCAAATCCCTGAATTTAATTTTATGTAGCTCGATAGGACATGCAAAATTAATGCATTAAATGACGGTTGGTTGATTTGATTCGTCCATATTTCTTTGTTTTACATTCTCGCCAACTCCCTTAAGAAACTTCTAAAAATGCTTGTTGGCTCATTAAAATCCCACTTGGGGACTGGGACTTATCCCATGCCAAAAAAGATGCTACCTGACAGATTAATTATCTTATTCCACTGAACCCCAGGCACGTGGTTGCTTAGAAACATTCAGTGGCGGATCTTTTTAGAAATATTTAGAGAAGCATACGTAACATATTTCAAATGAATATCAAATGAAGATCATAAATCAAAAGTTTGAGCGAAGATCAAATGAAGATCCAAAATCCAGTTCGAAGAGAGATAAAATAAAGATCTAAAGACAATTCAAAAAGAAGGAATTGACCCCCTTGCTTCACTACATATGATCCAATATCCTAAAAATTGAAGGATATAAAGGAATGAGCCTGAATCTCTAGAATTGTCAGCATTATTGTACCTTACGCATGATGATATGTTTGATGTATTAGCACATCACTTATGAACAAGACCAATGTTTGAATGTGGAAGAGCTAGCTTCAGGTGTCTTGCATTGCTTAGTGGCTTAGTCCAACTAAAATCTAAACTTGATATTAGATAAAACATTTATGGAACCCCTATCTTAGCAATGGGCTGGAACAATCCTACCTGACATCGGGGAATGCTTGTCTTATCTTAAAATAATCATTTGCACACAAAGGGATAATGAACAATTAGGGTCTATCCTAGCAAAAGCCTTTTATCTCAAAAGCCTAGTGTGGTTAGTATACAACTTTTGATAAGTCTATTAGGGTGTTTGAGTCTCATGGAAAACCTCAAAATTTTCTCCCATAGCAACAAAGTGTCAAAAATTGCAACCATATAAATCATCAAATTGCAAAGTATCAAACCCATGATACATCATTATATAAATCACAATCAACATATAGGATAGATACCAGATGGATATTAGCAATAATATTTAGACGGCCACTGACTATATCGTGCACATTTTTCAAATTTGCAAAATAAAATCAAATGACACATTATATCATTCACATCATAAACATAGTATACCATTGTATTTTATATATGGGTGATTAATTGATTACATTCTTATCTTAAGGATTTTCAATTACATTCATGATTTTTATACATTCTATGGTGTCATTCATTATATGATAAACATATTTGCATTAATTTCTTATGTTTTAAGTGATTAAAGCATATAGGTTCATTTACATTAGATTAGCATCGTGTAAATACATCGCATACATTAATGCATACAATAAATCAATATCAAATATATGTTAAGAGAAAAACATCACATCCATATGCATACATACAAAATCACATCTAAGCATCTATATCAGTGCATATCATTATCATAAATTAAATAGCTATCTAGTGCATGTCATCCATACATCACATCATATAGCATCAACATAACATAAGAATTGCATCCATGTGCATCACATAAATATAAAATAAAAAAAATGAGTACACAATAATGAACCATAATAATGATCATATCATATATATAATGTGTGTCTCAGAGTACATCAGGAGTACAAAAATGCCCGCAAGCTACAAATGTATAGGTCCTCGATCTTACACACAAAAAAAGATATATCAAAATGTATCCTATAGAAGTAAAGCTCTAGCTCTAATCTACTTCCCCTGTATCGGAGCTATCACCACCTCCCTCAATATTATGCTTAGGAGCTTGCTCTGCCTACTACCCTACTAACTGTTGTGGATCTTGCTGAGCACACTAAGTACCGCCTAGTTTGAAGAGGCCTAGCACTCATCCAACTATCGCCTATGCAATGGGCACCTCTGTCCATCGGTATCTATAACTATATGTTGTAGAAGACTGCCCTACCTCCCTAGTCCTGGTATGACTATTGCTACCATGTGTACTAGAGGACCTATGTGTTGGCAATTTTGGGTTTGAGATCCTAGCTTCTTGTCTATGAGTTGTCATTGATGTCAAAAGGAAATGGCATTAATGTTAAGAGGATGTGTTGGCTTCAAAGGTGGAAGATTCCAAGAGAATATTTTTAAGAGAATCCGGAGAGATTCCATTGGCAAGGGTTTTTCATTAAAACCAAACCGGTTTTTATTAAAACCAAGTTGGATAGGGTTTTTATTAAAACCAATGGAGGTTCTCTTTATTATTTATTTAATTATTATTTAAAACCCTTCAAGGTTTTAATTAATTAATTATTTAATTAATTAAGGGAGAAATTATTTTTAATTTATTAAAAATACTTAAAGGTTTTTAAACCTTTTTTTATTCTTAATTTATTAAAATTATTTAAGGGTTTTTAAACCCTTTTTGAAAAGACTTTTGATTAATTTCGAAATGGTCTTTATTTCCGTCGACGTCAAGGTGTCTTCGAAGAGACTATTTATTCTCCAACTCCTAAGGTTGGAAGGCTAATTAATTCGAAATTCCTCGAATGCAATTTGCGGTGTTTGTGCTCTGTATTCGCTGCGATCGAAGGAAGACTTAGAAGCACGTGCGGTTGAAAAGTCTTCGGGAGTTTTTTCGAGGGTGAAGTGGAGGGAAGTTCACTTGTGAACTTCGTAGCCCGCATGGGCTAGTGGCAGCGAAGGCTGCTGTTGGGCGCTGCATTGGCGGAGGTCACCGTTTCGAGTCTCGCGGGGGTGCTTTGCTAGAGTAACACACGTTTTTATTAAAACGTCTTTATGCCATGAAATTCGGAGTTTCTTGGACAGCGATTTATAAGGTGTGATTAAATTTTATGAGTTTTGGCTTTTGTGATTAGCATTGAATAAAAGCTTAGGAGAAATAAGGGCATATTTCTTTGGATGTATTTTTAAGATTATTCTTTGCTATGCTAAAATTAAAAATGGAGGTATAAGGTGTGAGTCTGTGATTGTTGATTTATTGGCATGTTATGGTGGTTGTGTTTAAAGAAGTGGAGCTAAAAGGTGTAATAAAGGAAGTTTATATTATTGCTCATTTCTTTTTATTCTAACCCTAACTTGGTTGGAAGTTTGAGAGTTGTGTGTGGTGACAGCTTGAAGGTTCAATTATCTTCTACTCCAATAAGGTATGGGCACATTCTTCTTATGAGTATGATTGGTGTATGTTTTCTGAAATAAGGTTGGAGTGAAAAGGTATTCTACTAGGTATCCTTTGGCTAGGTGTAAATCCTATTTTCTGGTTTGTTGAAGACTACTTATGCATTGTTATCCTTAAGGAGAGTTTTTGGTGAATGCATAATTTTTGGTTTGAGATAGTGGAAGCTTTGTGCACTAGGGTTTATATTTGTGAGTCTAGCTACTTGCATTGAGTTGGTGGAACCCTTGGTTGGCTGTTTTGAGTTTGATGGTTGAGTTGCTTCCATAGAGGTTGTTTGATCAAGTTATTGCTTTACTTGATTCATGATATTGGGCTTACTCCATTGAGTTGATTTGAGCAAGTTATTCTTTGCATTTGGTGATATTGTGTTGGTGGCTGTTTTGTTCAAATATCTTTGGAGGGAAAAGGATTTCTACTTGTTTCCTTTTCTTGTGATGATTGGTTGAATGCTTCAAGGTTGATGTTGAGTTGAATGGTGTTGGTTGACTAAACCTTGTTTGATGAGCATTGTTGTTGAAACCCTAATTGATGGTGAAAAGAACATGAGTATCATTGTTATGTGATTCTTTGCATAGTTGGCAATTGTTGGGGTTTCATGTTCTTGAAAGAAAACATTCTATCCTATCCATTTCAGATATTGAGTTGAGTTTTCAGATTTGAGATTGAGATTGAGTTGAGTTGATTTGAGTTGAGTTTTGAGATTGGGATTTGAGTATAGAACATATTGAGTCTCTAACAATTCTCTTTATGCTTCTATGAGTTTGACAAATCACATTGGGTCTCTAACAATTCACTTTGTGATTTCCTACTAAGAAAGTTTTTCTTGGTGAGCTTGCTGAGTTTTTGGACAGGTTCCAGTGGGGACTTGTGAGCAGTTTTGGACAGGTTCCGGTGGGGACTTGTGAGCAGTTTTGGACAGGTTCCGGTGGGGACTTGTGAGCAGTTTTGGATAGGTTTGGTGGGGACTTGTGAGTTTTGGATAGGTTTCGGTGGGGACTTGTGAGCAGATTTGGACAGGTCCTAGCAGAGGACTTGTGAGTTGAGTTTGATAGTTCTATCAGAGAACTTGAGGACAGAGGTGCATTGGTTCTATGAGAAGAACCTGAGGACAGATTTGGCAAGTCTTTGAGAAGGCTTGTATGCAGAGGATTGATTTGTTCAAGAGTTGGACAGATCTGACAGACAGAGGAAGACTTGTACTAGACCGATTGACTATGTTTGGTACAGGTTGTTGAGCTACTGTGGACGTGATCATAGAAGGCAGAGGTCTCTTAGGCTAAGCATTGAGGATAGGAGGTCTTCGATGGAAAGGAGTTCCACGTCCTGGCAAGAGGTAGAGGCAGTTGATCTTCTGAGGGATCATTTCCAGAGCAAGAGGGAAGGTATCTCCTTTGAGCAGAGGCTCATAAATTTTGATTGGGGGAAGGTATCTCCTTTGAGCAGAGGCTCATAAATTCTGATTGGGGGAAGGTATCTCCTTTGGGCCGAGGCTCATAAACATTGTAATTGGGAAGGATTCCCAAAGAACTTTGAGATAACTTTTAGAGAAAAGTTTTGTGGACGTAGCCTGACCATTACGGGTGAACCACGTTAAAATTGGTGTCACTTTGTGGATGATATTGTGCATTGCTTTGATATTGCTTTGGGTATATTGCTTTACTATTTTGAAGTATAAAGGAAAAAGTAAAAAGAGGTCTTATACTGTTCACCCCCCTCTCGAGTATAAGCTTGTGTTCTTCAATTGGTATCGAGAGCGGTGCCTTCAAAAAGTTTAACGGCTTGAAGGAAAAGCTAGTAAAGAACACAATGGATCATTCAAGTGGCAATGCAGCACCTATTCTTGATGGGTCAGATTTTGGTCTTTGGAGTGCAAGGATGAAGGTTCATCTAATGGCACTTGGGAATGAGGTTTGGGAAGTGATTGAAGATGAGTACACTATTCTTGAACATGGTCCTAATACTAAAGAAGAAAGGCTCCTACATCACAGCAATTCAAAAGCAATGAATGCAATCCTGAAAGGCTTACAGAAAGCAGATCTCACCAAAGTGATTCACTGCAAGACAGACTAGTGAAATGTGGAAACAGTTGAAGGTGGTTCATACGGGTGATACAAATGTCAAGAAAGGCCAAGTTGAGACACTTCAAAGGTATGTTTGAACAACTCAAGATGAATGATGATGAAAATATTAGTGACTACATGCTTCGTATGGATGAGGTTGTTAACTCCATGAAAGACTTAGGTCTTGAGCTTGCTGAAAATGATGTTTGTGATAAGATTTTAAGATCTCTTCCTAATAGATTTAGTGAAAATATTTCTGCTATTGAGGAAGCTAAAGATTTGGATAAGTTGAAAAAGGATGAGCTCCATAGTATACTTGCAGCATTTGAGTTGAGAACTCAAGTGAAGGTTGATGTCAAGAAAGAGGCGACTTTCAAGGCTACCAAGAATTCCAAGGGTAAACAACTTCAAGATAGTGATGAGTCTTCTAGTGATGAAGAGGCATATTACAGCAAGAAAGGCAAGTTCTCTAGAAAGCACAAAAGTATGAAAAATATAAGATGTTTCAATTGTGGAAAGTTTGGTCATTATGCTACTGATTGTACTTGTTCCCAAGAATGAAAGTGATGAAGATAAACAAGATTCTAAGAGCAAGGATTCTGAAAAGCACAAGCATCACAGGAAAAACAAAGATGAGCACAACAATCAAGGAAAGAGGTATTCTCACAAGCACAAGAAGAGTTTCTACCTAGACAAAGCAAGTAAGTGTTCTAGTAGTGATAGTGAAAGTTCTTCAAGTGATAATGAAAATGAGATGTTGTTCATATGAGAAAAAGAGGAAGAACCGAAACATAGATTCATTATCATGAAATGTCTTAGATGTGGAAATTTTGGTCACCTTGAGGATGATTGCACAAATAATGATTTGGTTTCTAGTATGTATGAGGATGCTTCAGAAAACTATAAGGAAGATGCATGTATGGTTTTTGAAAAGGGTAGCACCTCTAGTGATAAGAAATCTGAAAAAGGCTTTGATGATTCAAAAAGCAAACAAATAGAGGAAGATATAGAGGAAGGTGAAGTAGATCTTGAAGGTGAACTTATTAGTGCTCTTAGTGCTTTGAAAAAGGAAAGAAAGAAGAATGCTAGACTCAAGGATAAGTTAGATGAATGTTGTATGGAGAGAGATGATCTTATAGAAAGTCTTGACTTCTCTATGGCTAAGACACAAGAACTCAAGGATGAGTTAGAGTCTAAGGTTCTTGAGTATAGTGAGTTAGAACAGAAAATGGCTTCTTTGAAAGAGGAAACTAAAGAGTACAAGGATAAGCTTTACGAGGTTTCAAGATAGCTCCAAAAAGGTTAAGTCACTCATCAAAGGTCAAAGAAAGACGAGATAAAACAGGCCTTGGTTTTGTTAAGCCACACAAGGAACAAGTTGGAGAGTCTAGTAAGAGACTCCAAAAGGAAGAGAGTTCTGATGAGGAAAGTATTTCAGAAAAGGAGTCCTTGAATGATAGATGCACAAAAATAGAAAATAGAATTCAGAATGAGAAGAAGAAGTTTTCAGAACCTAAGAGGTCAATTAAAGGAAAGTTTCAAGGGAGATGTTTTGCTTGTCACAGGTTTGGTCACATGGCTTCACATTGCATGGCTCAAGTGAAGGAGGTAAATGACAGTTTCAGAAGTGCTAGTTACTTTCAAGGGTATTGCTACTCTTGTCAATAGTTTGGGCACAAGGCGGTTTATTGCAAGGCAAATAACAAGAACAGGTTTGGTCGAAACAGGTTTGGCGAAACAGGTTTGGTCAGAACAGGTTTGGCCAGAACAGGTTTGGTCAAAATAGGTTTGGTCGAGAACTGGTGGATTCAAAGATCAGGTTTACCTCAGAGAAACAACATCGTCAAGTGTTTCAAGTGCAACAATGAAGGTCACACAATCAGACAGGTGTAGAGCTGAAATTCTAGAATACAGGAACAGGAACAGTGGCATGATCAGGTCCAAGGATCAAGGCATGGACAAGAACAGGGATGAGAACAAGAACAAGAACAGTGACAGGAATAGGAATATGGACAAAGAGTTCAAGAGAAGGCCCGACAAGGAAGTTATAGACGCTGATGATGATCAGTGCCTAATGGGAGTTTTACTCCCACCCAAGAATTAATCACCTCATCAGGAGGTGGGGGAGGGACTAAGCTAAGAGGCTCATTCTTAGTCCCGAGCCCCAAAGGTGACCCTTTGCCATTGATGACAAAGGGGGAGAGATTTGAGTAAGGGGGAGAGCCTCAAGACAGGGGAGCTGTTTATGTTGAGTTTATGTGTTGTTGAGAAGCATGGTTTGCCATCAATGACAAAGGGGGAGATTGTTGGCAATTTTGGGTTTGAGATCCTAGCTTCTTGTCTATGAGTTGTCATTGATGTCAAAAGGAAATGGCATTAATGTTAAGAGGATGTGTTGGCTTCAAAGGTGGAAGATTCCAAGAGAATATTTTTAAGAGAATCCGGAGAGATTCCATTGGCAAGGGTTTTTCATTAAAACCAAACCGGTTTTTATTAAAACCAAGTTGGATAGGGTTTTTATTAAAACCAATGGAGGTTCTCTTTATTATTTATTTAATTATTATTTAAAACCCTTCAAGGTTTTAATTAATTAATTATTTAATTAATTAAGGGAGAAATTATTTTTAATTTATTAAAAATACTTAAAGGTTTTTAAACCTTTTTTATTCTTAATTTATTAAAATTATTTAAGGGTTTTTAAACCCTTTTTGAAAAGACTTTTGATTAATTTCGAAATGGTCTTTATTTCCGCCGACGTCAAGGTGTCTTCGAAGAGACTATTTATTCTCCAACTCCTAAGGTTGGAAGGCTAATTAATTCGAAATTCCCCGAATGCAATTTGCGGTGTTTGTGCTCTGTATTCGCTGCGATCGAAGGAAGACTTAGAAGCACGTGCGGTTGAAAAGTCTTCGGGAGTTTTTTCGAGGGTGAAGTGGAGGGAAGTTCACTTGTGAACTTCGTAGCCCGCATGGGCTAGTGGCAGCGAAGGCTGCTTGTTGGGCGCTGCATTGGCGGAGGTCACCGTTTCGAGTCTCGCGGGGGTGCTTTGCTAGAGTAACACACGTTTTTATTAAAACGTCTTTATGCCACGAAATTCGGAGTTTCTTGGACAGCGATTTATAAGGTGTGATTAAATTTTATGAGTTTTGGCTTTTGTGATTAGCATTGAATAAAAGCTTAGGAGAAATAAGGGCATATTTCTTTGGATGTATTTTTAAGATTATTCTTTGCTATGCTAAAATTAAAAATGGAGGTATAAGGTGTGAGTCTGTGATTGTTGATTTATTGGCATGTTATGGTGGTTGTGTTTAAAGAAGTGGAGCTAAAAGGTGTAATAAAGGAAGTTTATATTATTGCTCATTTCTTTTTATTCTAACCCTAACTTGGTTGGAAGTTTGAGAGTTGTGTGTGGTGACAGCTTGAAGGTTCAATTATCTTCTACTCCAATAAGGTATGGGCACATTCTTCTTATGAGTATGATTGGTGTATGTTTTCTGAAATAAGGTTGGAGTGAAAAGGTATTCTACTAGGTATCCTTTGGCTAGGTGTAAATCCTATTTTCTGGTTTGTTGAAGACTACTTATGCATTGTTATCCTTAAGGAGAGTTTTTGGTGAATGCATAATTTTTGGTTTGAGATAGTGGAAGCTTTGTGCACTAGGGTTTATATTTGTGAGTCTAGCTACTTGCATTGAGTTGGTGGAACCCTTGGTTGGCTGTTTTGAGTTTGATGGTTGAGTTGCTTCCATAGAGGTTGTTTGATCAAGTTATTGCTTTACTTGATTCATGATATTGGGCTTACTCCATTGAGTTGATTTGAGCAAGTTATTCTTTGCATTTGGTGATATTGTGTTGGTGGCTGTTTTGTTCAAATATCTTTGGAGGGAAAAGGATTTCTACTTGTTTCCTTTTCTTGTGATGATTGGTTGAATGCTTCAAGGTTGATGTTGAGTTGAATGGTGTTGGTTGACTAAACCTTGTTTGATGAGCATTGTTGTTGAAACCCTAATTGATGGTGAAAAGAACATGAGTATCATTGTTATGTGATTCTTTGCATAGTTGGCAATTGTTGGGGTTTCATGTTCTTGAAAGAAAACATTCTATCCTATCCATTTCAGATATTGAGTTGAGTTTTCAGATTTGAGATTGAGATTGAGTTGAGTTGATTTGAGTTGAGTTTTGAGATTGGGATTTGAGTATAGAACATATTGAGTCTCTAACAATTCTCTTTATGCTTCTATGAGTTTGAAAAATCACATTGGGTCTCTAACAATTCACTTTGTGATTTCCTACTAAGAAAGTTTTTCTTGGTGAGCTTGCTTGAGTTTTTGGACAGGTTCTAGGTGGGGACTTGTGAGCAGTTTTGGACAGGTTCCGGTGGGGACTTGTGAGCAGTTTTTGGACAGGTTTCGGTGGGGACTTGTGAGCAGGTTTTGGATAGGTTTCGATGGGGACTTGTGAGCAGTTTTTGGATAGGTTTCGGTGGGGACTTGTGAGCAGATTTGGACAGGTCCTAGCAGAGGACTTGTGAGCTGAGTTTGATAGTTCTATCGAGAGAACTTGAGGACAGAGGTGCATTGGTTCTATGAGAAGAACCTGAGGACATATTTGGCAAGTCTTTGAGAAGGCTTGTATGCAGAGGATTGATTTGTTCAAGAGTTGGACAGATCTGACAGACAGAGGAAGACTTGTACTAGACCGATTGACTGTGTTTGGTACAGGTTGTTGAGCTATTGTGGACGTGATCATAGAAGGCAGAGGTCTCTTAGGCTAAGCATTGAGGATAGGAGGTCTTCGGTGGAAAGGAGTTCCACGTGCTTGGCAAGAGGTAGAGGCAGTTGATCTTCCGAGGGATCATTTCCGGAGCGAGAGGGGAAGGTATCTCCTTTGAGCAGAGGCTCATAAATTCTGATTGGGGGAAGGTATCTCCTTTGAGGAGAGGCTCATAAATTCTGATTGGGGGAAGGTATCTCCTTTGGGCCGAGGCTCATAAACATTGTAATTGGTAAGGATTCCCAAAGAAATTTGAGATAAATTTTAGAGAAAAGTTTTGTGGACGTAGCCTGACCATTATGGGTGAACCACGTTAAAATTGGTGTCACTTTGTGGATGATATTGTGCATTGCTTTGATATTGCTTTGGGTATATTGCTTTACTATTTTGAAGTATAAAGGAAAAAGTAAAAAGAGGTCTTATACTTTTCACCCCCCCTCTCAGTATAAGCTTGTGTTCTTCACTATGTGTCCTCTCGCTCTAATAGTTGTGATGGCTAGTGCTAGCAGTGGACTGTCCTATAGTCATAGATCTAGTTTGTTGGGACTCTACAGCATATGGATCCTCAAGAATCTTTATGCCTAGCATCTGGATATAGATAACTAGCTGGTCTATCTGAGCAACCCTGGATGTATGCCTATCATTGGCACTCATTAGCAAACCCTATAGACATTGAATCTCTTCCATAGGATCCTGACCACCTGGTAGTACTACTGTTAGTGTTGTCGAAGGCCCCATAATTACCTATGAAGATGAGGGATCTCCCCTCTATACCTTGAGTAGATCTCACTCTGCCACTATCGCATCTCTCTATGCTAGTGCCAAGTCATGAGCATGGGTGAGCTTACCAACCTAGGTCTCTACTATAGTAGCCTAGGCTATTAGGCTAGCAATTCGTTGGTCTGCCTATGTCAATCGATGATCTCTATCTATCAATTGTGCTTGTAGAGTAGCGATAGTAGTGTATCGCTCCCTTTACTAAGTTTGGAATCACCCAAGCTGACTCTTCAAGTCAGCCACCTATGCTAATAGTAGTCCCTCTACACTATCAAGAGGGACCTCACCCTCCTTGGAACCATCCTTATCAAGGTCAACCTTAGGAGCCTCCCCAATGGTAGCCTCTACACCCCATCCACCCTCTGTCCACTAGCACATGTTGCACCCATCAGGATCTACCTCTGCTTCAGCCTGATCTACCACCTGGCCCAAAGTTCCTATCCCATACTAATAAAATAAAGACCACCATCCATCATACTCAGGTGTGATCATCGCTCTATCAACTCAAGTCTCTTGGGATTCATTAGGAACATCTCCTAGAGATAGAGGCTAAATCCATGGTAGATCACTCTCAAAGGCCAGGTGCCTATAAGAAAATAGGATCTCTAGGATGTCCTACACCATACCAAACTACTATAGGACATGAGAGAAAAATTGGTACTCCTAGATTTTATCCTTCCAGCAGAGTAACCATTTTTCCCACTAAACCCATCAAAGTTGCTCGTCAACCTTAGGCTAGTTAGGACACTCCATGTAGGGCTGCCACTCAATATAATCTAGCCTGAGTCCTACAAACTAGGTAACGTAATGTTGGACGTCGCTAGCATAGGTCTTGCTAAGAAAGCCCTCCTCCTCTTGAGGCCACCAGGTAGCATAGCACTAATGATCATTGTTGATCTCTATGATATGAATAGGCAAATCCCTAGGATGCTCTATCCTAATATGCTACTAGCCCCAAATTTGTAAGAGAAGACTACAGCTGATGCTCCAGTGGCTTCGATCGATGATTTGATATAGCTCATGGTATAATTGAGCTAGTAGAGTGCTCCCCCATGCTAAGAGTAATGGATGTTGGATAGAGCTCTGTACAACTTTGCATACGATAGCTAAGAGGTTCCAAGGAATCCTCATACTCGAGGAGTCTGGAAGTACATATTACACCACCAGGTGCATAAAAATAGTCTTGCACATAAAGAAGACATTCTTCCCCTTCTAGTAGCCAATGTGGACCCCTCCATGGTCAATAGATCATTGAGCCTCCTCACTATGAGCACCAAAGATAAAATCAAAGATAGACTCCTTGACACCAAAGGTCAAGGAGACAATGGTATTGCCATCAATGAGGGTCATAAAAATCTTGTATAGATCCTCTAGTTTCACTGTCATTTCACTTGTAGGTAGGTGAAATGTTTTGGTCCACACATTCCAACGCTCAGCCAACGCAGTAAGATAGGATTGATCTACCTGGATAGTGGGTAGATCTAGAATGTAGTTGAAGCTAACAGATCTGAACCACTCTCGCTCACCATTAGTGATCTATCCATGAAGAGTATTTAGAATTTCAGGATCTTGCACTCTAGAGGTCAATATATGAAATAAATAGCATAAAATAAGAAAAAACTAACTAAAACAAGCAAAAAACATTTTAAAATAACCTAGAAATCATAAAAAATAGTAAAAATTTGATAAAATTGCAAAAACATGTCATTATGTAGGCCTAAAAATTAAATTTGTCAATCAAGTAGGTCATAAATGCATAAAATGATATTAATTGCCTTTAAAAATTCAAAAAAAATAATTTTTTTGTAAATTTTTCCTAAAGTTGACAAACCGCGAATCAACCCTATGGTTTGCATGTGATCAAAAATTGACCGCTAGGATTTTGAATGTTGACTATAGCTGTAAGCTACAGTCCCTAATTGACCAATTGGGAACCGTAGCTGGTACCTATGGTCTCCAATTGAAATCTAGTAGGGTGCGATACCAAGGCCAAAAATGCAAAAAAATTAAAATCTAAGCTACCCTAGCCTAAGATGAGGTTCATTACCAGTAGTTTAGTGTAATTAATTTTCCAATTTCTTAATTGGGTTCACTTTAACTAGTAATTGATGCAAATTTTGGTTTTTGAATTACCTTACCCTCGCCTCATCCCTCGCAGCTCGAAGACGCTTGCCTGTGCCCTGCCATCATGCTGTAAATCGGTGTTGGGGTAAGGTGTGATAGGTTGCAGGTTAGTTTTGTCAGTTGTCACTATTAGAGCTCTAGTTTGCAAGTCACTATCAAGGAATAATGAGAGATATTTGAAATTTGAAATTTTATAGACCTCTCATATTCCACACGAACCGCAAGCCCTAGCCGTGGTTCCCAAATTTGCAAATGGGAACCGTAGACCCTAGCCACAGTTTGCAACTGGTAGATAATTTAGAAAAATCCCACCATGGGAGTGTCAAAAAATATAAATTTAATGCCTCCCATTGATTCAGAGCTCAATAAAAGCAAACTAATTTGGAAATTTGGTGATAATCAAGCACCGAGATCCAATTAAAAATTAAAAATTTGGCTAAGATTATAAAGTACAACCAAGGTTGTCGCTATGAAAATCCTTTCATGAAGCGACACACCTCCAAACCAAATAAATAAGCTCAATGCATAATTCAAAATATTCAAAAAAAATAAATAAATTAAAACACCAAATGCACCTCGTATTCAATAATTTACACTATACACTTGGCGGTTGTAGCAACTTGCACTCCATACAATCCGACAAGATGAGTAAATTACCATAAGGAAATTTGGGGAAAAAATTGTCATCATTGATCTAAAATGCTTCTTTTCAATACCTAAGAAGGACTTCATGGCTAGACTGCTCCATGAGAATGAGGCGTTGCATGCCTTTCTTCTATGACCTCTTTTCAGCAAATCATCGATAATTTGATTTAACACAAATATGATTGGATTTGTGTCAATTCGATTCTCTAAGATGGCTATTGTAGCCCGAATGCTCCATGGGATAGAGATGTGCAAATAGTATTAACAATTGGAATCATAAGCTGAACTAGGCCTAGTCAAGGCATTAATTTGCTCAAATCTAAATTTTTTTAGATCATCCATGGTGTTCGAGTGACATTGTCGCTTTATTCATTGTCATTACCCTCATCGACTCGTCACTTGAGGGGGTATTCATAATATCAAATCATAATCAAAATCAACATAATATCCTAGAGATCATAGATCCCTTGATCTCATCAAAATTGCGTTTGTCCTTGCGAATCATTGTCAACAACTATCATAAGCTTACCCATTTGCTTGGGGTAAATAGCAAATATGATAATTTGTTTGTAACTCTCATCCCTTCGGATTGACAGACATGAAAACCTACTTAGCATTGATGCTATCCGAATGTATGATGATGAGTACAAAATTTTCAAGTTTAAGCCTCCAAAGAGTTGGAAGTAATGATTCCAGGATGCACGTCCTTTTGTTGGACCTAGGGCATCTAATGTTGATCTAACTAATGATCATCATAGAACCTTTGAAATTGTTTTAGGAGGTCTATTTTTTCTTAGCATTATTTGATCTCACAATGCATCTCAAAATGGGCATATGTAGACACCTAAAACACATCATGTTGAGGGTGACTACTTATATGGACATGCTACAAGACCATATGGAATATCTTGGATAGACTCCAAGATAGAGCAGTGGTTCTAACCACTCAATTTGGGCTCCTTAGCCTAATCATTTTGAACCGTAGCCTAGACCTATGGTTTAAAACTGAAACACAACTGAGACCTATGATTTGCAGTCTAGACCGTAGTTGTGACCTATGATCTTAACTAAAGTTTAGTTGGCCTTCAATTTGATCCAAATCGGTTTAAATGACCATTGGATCTATAAGAAGGTGGTTAGAGGGTGGAAGATTCCATTCCAACTATCCTAACCACCCCTTCTTGATCTTGGCTTCTCCAAGAAGCCACCCCAAGTCCTAGGGCATCCTATAAATACCCCCTCCAAAATGGGGAGAAAAGAGGAAGAGATATAGATGATTTGTATAGCGAAGCACTGACGAATTATCGAGTGAGTGTGAAGTGATCAAGCAAGCAGCGAAGCCCTATCAGATTGCATACTAAATTTGTGCATTCGAAGGCCACTTTGCTATTCATCCAATGATCAGTTTGCCATGGAAGTTCTAGGATCCTAGGAGGATCAAGAAATGCAAATATGGGTAAACAGAGGTCCATCATAGTTATTCAACCACCAAATCTATTAGAAGTACATTGAAGGCAACCCTTGAACATCAATTGGACAAGGAGGTTAAGCCCACTACCCTTGGAATTGAGGGTAAGCCTATCAGAGTGCTAACCATGGCTGTCAACCACGATTTATAGTGCAGACCACACACCAAAGCTACGGTTTGTAGTAGAGGTATAATCGCCTTCCTATTTCTATTTTTGTCTAGATAATTAGGTTAGATTAGTTGTTTTATTGGTTTAATAGCATTTTAGCAAAATTTTGACCATAGAATTAGGTTAGATTTACTTCTTATGTTTATGCTTCAATTAGGACTTAAATGCTTTCTTTATGCATGTTTATGCTTCATTTTCTATATTTGATCCATGCATAGTATAGCTATTACTTTCCTTTACGTTATTATATGAATCTTGATTCAATTTGCATAGCTTAGAAGCATTATTTACATTTTCTTGATTATGCATGTTAATGGTGTCATTATGCAATTTACCTAAAAGGGCCTCATCATGAGAGGTTGCTTATCTTTTTGACATTCTTGTGTTGTTTCTTGACCGCAGGGAATAGTTTCAACAGAGAGAAAACCATCAAGTTCCTTTCCCATTATGAAGAAGAGGGCACCTCAACCCTAGAGTAGTTCATGCCATTCTGAAAGACATTTGGAAATCACACCTACCCTCAAGAGGGAAAAAAATTGTGCACTCCTATTGTAATATTATATCAAAATGAATATCCCTAAGAGGGATGTACTTGTAATTGGATTTTGGATTTGAATACAATGGAATAAAGTGTTTTCTTTCTTGTTTCATTTGTTGTCAATTTCATTTTCTTGTATGCAAGTTATATTTTACCATTTATCACAATAGGATCTGCCATCGGATGTGACCCTTTCTGGTGGTTACAGGCTTCTCTAGGAAGCCAATATCTAGATCTAGATCTAAATTAGAGAGGTCTACTAATGGACTCTCCCAAGCAAATAAAAAGAGTCATGAATATCAAAATTTTGTGCAACAAAGCCCTAGCTAATCAGAGAGTGAATCCACACCCCCTTTGAGGAGTAGTGAATTGCTATTTTACTGAGCTACATATATGTACCCACTTTCATATCTATGTATTCTTCACCACTAAATAGTGTACCATACATAATATGCGACTCTTGAACATCAATTGGAGCAAGGAAAATAGTTCTACAATCCCTAGTTCATGAGGATAAGAGCTTCATTTCACAATATTTTTCATTGATAGTGGCCCGCGAGCATAGCCTAGGGTTTTCAAATATTATTTTCTAAGTTCTAGCTTAGATATGTTATTGCTTTTGATTTATTAATTAGTTTTAGCATAGATATGATTTCTTTAATACATTTGCACTGTTATTTCCTGAGTTATACACACATTTATCATTCAGTTTCATTACATTTTGATCTTATTATACTCATATATCATGTTTATAAAATTTGCTAATAAAGCCTCATCACGAGATGCTACCCATGCTACTAATATTTTTCTATTGATTCCATGCACATAGGTTACAGATTTATAGGACCAATTCAAAGTATTCAGTGTATAATATCCCTCCAGGCAAGAGAAGGAGGAAGCATCTATAAGCCCTCATACAAGTTCATTTGCAATATTTAGAGGCTTACAGAGTGCACCACCCCTTTGTGAGGGGACATCTTCTTCACCATTATTCCACTTGTATCTTATTGTATCAAACTAGGTATCCCTCAAAGGGACCGATATGTAACTAGGATTTACAAGAATTAATAAAATATCTTTCTTTATTTATCATTTCCATGTTATCTATGCTTTATGGTATTTCATTTGATATAATATTGCAAGTAGTGTAGAGGTGCATGCTTACCGAGGTCTCATAGATGGCGATCACTATGGGAAACCACCTATTTTTTGTTTTTGGTTGTTTTACTAATGTTTTCATGCATTTTCTATATGCAAGTTTAGCCACTTTGGTCGGTAGTGACCATTAGAGCTTGACCGCTTTTGCAGTCAGTGGCCAGTAGCAGCCACTCTAGTTGATAGTGGCTAGTAGAAAAAGTGCAGTAGAGGGCAGCCCTTTCATCATCAAATGAGGATTTAAGGTTCGTGCCACTCCTTGATTTTTTGTCTTTCTCTATTTGCAATCTATTTTCAAAAAACATAAAGTAAAATCATATTTTTTTATTAAGGAAACATAAGAAAATATGGAAGAAAAATGTATTTGAAGCTTCTTAGATTTTTTTTTTAGCTTTCCTCTAGTCGCTGCTAAGAACAGTGGACCTTTGTTTTTTAGGTCTTCCCTAGTATCAAACGGTCTAGGCTCTTGTGTGTTTAATCTTGCTTGCATGTGGTCCATCTAGAGGCTATTTCATCACAAAGTAAAAATTGCATTGTATGAAAGTCATTGAGATTATTTAGAGATGCATTTTCTAAAATCAAACATTATTTTTAGGCATATAGGGAAATAAAAATGAATTCTCTTTGATGCATAGCTTTCCATTATAAAAATCTAAAAGTAATCCCACACACCATGTATCACTTTAATGCTAGTGAGTTGGAGGTCGTGACCAACCACTGGTAGAGATTAGTGAGGTGGCTTTCATCTCCATCCGCTACCTCAAATCATGTGTACCTATTATAATTGGCCAATACCGGCTCCAATATCCATCATAACATATGGAAAATTTGCACGTATCTCTCTTTACAGAGGTATATCATTGACTACGGGTGAACTAGGTGAGGACTGAGAGGACCTGTGCTTCATGACCATGTGTGGACTTCATTACCACACATTATAGGTTGGATTACATGATTTGGACTTCATCACTAGGTTGTCGAGCTATGAGTATATAGGTGAAATCTATTTGAACACAAGAATATCATCTAATGAAAAGCAAAATACATGATATAAGGTCTTCTTTATATAAAATGCATCAAAACACACAAAAAAACTTATGGAACACAAATTAATCCTTAAATAAAATAAATATTTGTTTGCTTTTCTTGTGTGCTTTAAAATTTACATAAGAAGATAATTCACATTCATTATGGTATACATGTAAAGCAACCGCCCTCAGTCCAAAACTAAGGAAAAATTGATGTTTCACACACCCACAATCACAATGGCATTGAACCACCCCCCCACAATATCATTGGACAAATTTTAGCAAGTCTTAGGGGTGACAACTCAACCCTTAGAAGGACTCCTTGAGAAACACCAGTGAGAGATCCATATCCTAGTTTCTCTTGTGGCAAAAATGAAGAGGCCTCAAGGCCTCCATCATCACACAGACATGTAGAGGCCTCAAAACCTCCATCATCACAAAGACATGCAGAGAACTCAAGGATTCCATCATCACGTAGACATGTGGATGCATCAAGATCTCCATCATCACATAGATATGAGGAGGCTTCAAGGCATCCATCATCACATAGACATGCAAAGGCCTCAAGGCCTCAATCATCACATAGACATGTAGAGGCCTCAAGGCCTCCATCATCACATAGACATACAGAGGCATCAAGGCCTCCATCATCACATAAAAATTAGGAGGCATCAAGGACTTCGTCATCACATAGTCATGCAGGGGTTGTAAGGCCCCAAAATTTACATGATACACTTAGGAAAGATCAATCCATTGAGGGGTAAGACATTAGGGATACGCCCAATCATAGACCCAGGGCATATTATAGCCTCCCTGAATATGGGAGGATACCCCTATATTATGATCTCATTGGTTCTAATGAGACTCCATAGGATCGGTTGTGGAAGACCATATAGCTTGATGAGTTATATCAAGTTCTCTTAAGACCAACTCAAAGAAGCATTGCTACTACACATTCTATCTCAGGAAGTTCATGTACCATAACCATAAGGTACACCAATGAACCAGGGGAAGCTACAAAGTAGCCTCATAGCACATACACTACCTCTGACCATTGGGGTACACAACATAGATCATAGTGCATTGAACAAGTCACCCTGATAGATAAGGGAAAGAACATAGTAGGAGCCTCTTCAAGAGGCCTATCCATTAGAACTCATCACACAAATTTAGAGAGGCATGAACCTTCAGTGGTAGGTCATTTTTATCGCATATGTAGGTTAGAAGAAGCATTGCACGATGAGTGAGAGCACTTATCAACCCTTGAGCAAGAAGCACAAAGAAAAAGGTGTCTATACCTACATGAGCAATTCTTGAGGGAAGAACATATAGAGTGGAAAGAGCAAGCCAATAGGCTGGCTTAGGCTGACCTACACATATATGGTGAGCAATACCAACATGATAGACATATCGATTCTCAACATGAGAGACATACCATACAAAGGGATGAGCACACTCACCATGCCTCACAGCATCAACAATGCCTAGATCTAGAATAGACACAACTTAATGAGGAACATGCAAGGATGGAAGATCAAAAGTATACATATCCTGAACCTCCATCTGTGGTCATGGGGGATAAATACAAATACCCAAATCAATAAAATACTGGATTACCTTCCTTACCATCATTATTAAACCTTAGATAACAGGAGATTATTTCCTCGAAGGCATACCAAATACTCACTGAGAGATTCAAATCTCTCGATAAGTAGGACATGGTTGGGTAAAAGTCAACTTTGAGAAAAATACACAACCAACCTCTATGCCCCTCATTATCGAGTCCTACATACCCTAGGCACTTTGAGATGCCTAGGTTAGACAAGTTCAAAGGAGAGAAATACATGCAAGAACACATTACAAATTTCATGAATGTGTGCTTTCAGCTTGAGCAGAATGATGCCCTAATACTAAGAGCATTCATCATAATTTTATCGAGAGTAATAATTCAATGGTTCAATCAAATACCCAAGCACAACATATCATTGAATAAATGTGAACTAGGATTGGACCACAAGGACCTATGCTCCTTGACCATGTGTGGACTTCATTACCACACATTATAGGTTGGATTACATGACTTGGACTTCATCACCAGGTTGTTGAGCTATGAGTATATAGGTGAAATCCATTTGAACATAATAATATCATCTAATGAAATGCAAAACACATGATATAAGGTCTTATTTATATACAACACATACAAACACACAAAACAACTTAGGGAACATACATTAATCCTTAAATGAAATAAATATTTTTTTGCTTTTCTTGTGTGCTTTGAAATTTACATAAGAATATATTTCACATTCATTATGGTATACATGCAAAGAAACTGCCCTCCATCCAACACTAAGAAAAAAATTGATGTTTCACACACCCACAATCACAATGGCATTGAGCCACCCACCCATAATACCATTGGATGAAGTTCAGCAAGTCTTAGGGGTGACAATTCATCCCTTAGGGGGACTCCTCGAGAAATCCCAGTGAGAGATCCATATCCTGGTTTCTCTTATGGTAGACATGAGGAGGCCTCAAGGCCTCCATCATCACATAGACATGTAGAGGCCTCAAGACCTCCATCACATATACATGCAGAGGCCTCAAGGCTTCCATCATCACGCAGACATGCAGAGGCCTCAAGGCCTTCATCATCACATAGATATGTAGAGGCTTCAAGGCCTCCATAATCACACAAACATGCAAAGGCCTCAAGACCTCCATTATCACACATACATGCAGAGGCCTCAAGGCCTCCATCATCACACATACATACAGAAGCATCAAGGCCTCCATCATCACATAAACATGAAGAGATATCAAGGCCTTCATCATCACATAGTCATGCAAGGGCTGCAAGGCCCCAAACTTCACATGATACACTTAGGATAGATGAATCCATTAAGAGGTAATACATTAGGGCTATGCCCAATCATAGACCCAAGGCATCTTATAGCCTCCCTGAATATAGGAGGATACCCCTATATTATGATCTCATTGGTGCTAATAAGACTCCATAGGATCGATCATGGAAGACCATATAGCTTAATGAGTTAGATCAAGTTTGCTTGAGACCAGCTCAAAGAAGCATTGCTACTGCACATTCTATCTCAGGAAGTTCATATAGCATAAATACAAGTTACACCAATGAACCTGGGGAAGCTACAAAGCAGCCTCATAGCACATACACTACCTCTGACCATGGGGGTACACAACATAGACCATAGTACATAGAATAAGTCACCCTGATAGATAAGTAAAATAACATAGCAAGAGCCTCTCTGAGAGGTCTATCCATTAGAAATCATCACACAAAATTAGAGAGGCATGAAAATTCAGTGGTAGGTCATTTTGATCGCATACATAGGTTAGAAGAACCATTGCACAATGAGCGAGAGAACTTACCAACCATTGAGAAATAAAAACAAATAAAAATGTGTCTATACCTACATGAGCAATGCTTGAGGTAAGAACATATAGAGTGGAAAGATCAAGCCGATAGGCTGGCTTAGGCTGACCTACACATATATGGTGAGTAATACCAACATGATAGACATCGATTCTCAACATGAGAGATGTGCCATACAAATGAATGAGCACACTCACCATGCCTCATAACATCAATAATGCCTAGACCCAAAATAGACACAACTTAATGAGGAACAGTCAAGGATGGAAGATCAAAAGCATACATATATTGAACCTCCATCCGTGGTCATGGGGGATGAATACAAATACCCAAATTAGGAAAATACCAGATTACCTCCCTTACCACCATTATTAAACCTTCAAGAACAGGATATTATTTTCTTGAATGCATACCAAATACTCACTGAGAGAGTCACATCTCTTGAGAAGCAATACATGGTTGGGTAAAAGTCGACTTTGAGATTCCTAGGCTAGACAAGTTCAAAGGAGAGGAAGACACATAATAACACATTACAAATTTCATGAACGCGTGCTTCTAGCTTGAGCAAAATGATGCCCTAATACAAAGAATATTAATCATGATTTTATCGGGTGTAATAATTCAATGGTTCAATCAACTACCTAGGAACAACATCATAAAATTTGAGCAACTAGTGAATGTATTTCTTGAATGCTTCTCCTTCGATATCAAGAATAAGGTAAACTTGTTCGATTTGGCCAACTTAAAGCAATATTACGATGAGCCAATTATGGACTATGGGAATAGATGGAGGAAAATAATGGTGAAAATACCATTCTCCATTTCCACTGAAGATCTCACCCAAATTTTCACAAAGAGCTATGCTAAACACATCTCGTTGCTATTGCAACTACAATAGTATGAAATATTTGAAGAATCCTTGGCTCAATCCAAGCTTATATAGGACATAAATGTTGATGAAGGAGACCTCAATCTCTAGAACAAGGAGTGGAACAATGTGAATTACAACAAAAATCAACAAAAGCAGGCCAAGCTTGCTTAAGTCAACCAAGTTTTTTAAAGAACGCTAAAGGGAGGTAATAGCCAACAACCTTAGAACTATCAGGCTCACCCCCACTGACCAATTACAATCCAAATAACAACCAAGTCCGAAACAAGGAATGTTGGCCACCTCACTATTTCATACCTCTATCTGAATCAATGCAATTGATATTTAATCAGTTAAGTGAGGCACAAATAATCCGATTTCTTGATGTACAACTCTGGGACCCTAATCATCCCAATCCCAAGGGATATAGGGAAGACCAGTATTGCTCATATCATAGATAGCAAGGGCATGATATTGAGGTGTGCATCGGTTTCAAGCACGTCATTCAAAACATGATTGAGAAGGGTGAGCTAAAATTTGACAAACCATTAGCACCTAATAATAGATACATGGGTATATTTAGAAACCCATTGCCAAATCATGAGACCTCTAGGGATCAGGGCACCCAAGTCAACCAAGTTCTAGTTGAACCACCCACTTAGGGATGCATCAGAATAGTTGATATAGTCAACATGGCAACTAGGAGTCGGTGATACGGTCAACCAGAGCCTCTTGCAACTCCTATTCATATCCCAGTTGTGCCTCGATAGATACAAGTGCAAAAAAATCCTCCAGGTCTACGAGTGTGACCTATGGTAACTATCTAGAGTAGACTGAAACAAAATATACAAATAACTTTAGCCAAGTTCTCAATTTATGAGCTCATACAATAATCTCCTAGGCACAAGGATACTTTTATGGAGATCTTGAGATCGATCGAGCTCCATCCCTAGAACCCAGATGTGTTCACACACTTTGTGAGGCAAGTGCAGCAGTGCTAAGAGCCTGTGATCCATTTCTATGATCACAAAATCAAGGTAGAATCTACTACCATAGCAGACTCACCTTTGCATATCATCATGTTAATCAATGGCATACCCTTAAAGCATGTTTTAATTGACATGGGCTCATCGATCAACATTATCACAACAAAGGCTATAGGGCACCTAAAGATCCCTATGTCCAACATTGTCCCAACCTCCTACACATTGAGAGCTTTCAATGATGCATTGTGCTCCACAGTGGGTACAGTTGTTCTTCCTATACAAGTAGGGCAAAATATCATCCTCATGATGTGTCATGCATTGGAGGGGGTAATGCAGTATAACATCCTCTTAGGGTATTCCTGGATAAGGGACATGAAGTGCGTTCCCTCAATTTTACACCAATGCATCAAGTATGTACACGAGGAAAAAGTGCATGTGGTTTTGTTAGATGAAGAGTCATTTAAATACATGCATCAGATTGAATTGCCAGGGGAATTTTTCCTTCTATCAACACATTTGTACATAATGCCTTCATCCTTGACCATGCAGCCAGAAAACAAGAGAAAATAAATGCGAGGTGATCCATCCACATCGGCACCACCTCCTACACCTAAAACTACTGGCACTTCTAATAAGACTTCAACATCTAAAGCAAAATATATTCATAATCTAAAAGCACCCCTAGTGGAGGAAGGACCTAAGGAACTTCCAATTATAGCAGTTGTGGAAATTCCAAATCCAATGGAGGAGGAATATTCCTAGGATATAGTCAAGGAGGTACCTCAACCTGCCTTGTATGCTTAATCAATAGTGTCATCTATACTGTAGGTGATAGTTCACTTAGAAAACATAGGGTTAGGTGAATATCTTGTGCCAAATGTGACTTTCACACCTATTATTGAGTCTGCACAAGACATGGGATGGCCAAGAGTCCTAAATTTACCAGTAGGAACAATGGTTTCATTAGGGATTCCTCCTAACCAAACCAGCTTCATATTTGTTGGTTTAGATTTTGCCCATAATTATTCTGATATTGAATAGGATGAGAATTAACCATTCACCATCAATATTCATTACTTACCAAATTCTAAGTTTGCTCTAAGTTCCTTTGAGCAATGTCATTGGCATGGCTATGGCTTAGGTTTGTATGAGCAAGGGTGTCAGCTTCCATTTTAGTTGCAATACTAGTTGCCTACTAATAGGTGGGTTCTAGGGTATCAAATACAAATCCATGATGATTCTTTTATAGTAGCCCTAGATAGGCTAAGCTTAGGGTTTGGGGAAGACATTGATTGGAATTCCTATCAACCCCTAACAAAAACTACTTGGGTGATGGATGGGTGGCTATGGTCAATATCGGACCATCTGATGAGTATCATCCAAATTACTATCTCGAAGCGCACCCATAAGGAATCATCCTATGGGAGAACAAGCCAATCCATGGATATGAGCAAGAGGAAAATGATTATGTCACTAGTGAATCCAAATATGAAGCCAAACTGGCCTATCATGGGCCTTAGTATGTTCAACACCTTGCTTGGGCAGGTAACACAGAGAGTGAATATATCTCAGATGAGAGTGGCTATGAGTTATAGGACTCAACTAAGATGGTCTACCTCGCGCCAAGAAGTGCAAGCCACATCGTAGGGCCAACAGTAAATTCCAATGGATTCTTCATAAGCGATGATGATTATGAAGATGAAACTAAAATGGCCTATCTTAGGCATCAACAGGTAAGTTACCGCCTAATTCCAGTGGGCATGAATGAGGGTTTATTCATAAGTGATGATGACTATGAGGGTGATATTGAGATGGCTTATCTTAAGCCTCATCATTTATGTCAAGTCAATCTACCTATTGAGAGAGAGGTGATAGTCCACACCATAGATCCTGATCTTCACTTCCTAGGAAGACCAATAAATTGATATGTCATATATCTCATGGTCTTCCCAAATCCACCTATATTTAGAGATTTGTTACAGCCTAATGATCCCATCATATCATCTATCCATATACTATATCCTGAGATCCCCATGCCCCCAGAGCCACGTATTGGGTATGGAAGATAAATTATTAATGCAAATTTTCACCCACATGGTCTTGGAGATTTCATCCCATCCATCAACATGATCTCCATTGATTTGACCACTCCACTCCATAACCCAGAAGATATTTCAAAACCATTATGTCTTAACTTAGATGTTATTTATTGGGATCACATTGATTCACCCCTAAAGCCTAAATATTTTTTCCTTAATGAAGAGATGCTACAATCATTCCATTTTGCACTAGGTTTCACACATGATGTCTATCATGCTAGTTTTGACCATAATTCAATGGAACCTTTAAACCCAACAGATGACATCCACTTAATCCCCACTCCTCACCAACTTAAAGAAGGGTCACATATGGCAATAAAGGAGACTTTTGGAGTGGACATCAACGATGACCCTTCTAATCCAAAGAAAGTCAAGGAGAGCTTATCTCTAGAAGAATAGTCCATCATTATTACTCTATTGAAAGAGATACCAAGTCTCTTTGCTTGGACCTACAAATATATGTTGAGACTAGATCCAAAATTGGTTATCCACAACCTTTCACTAGACCCCATGAAGAAACTAGTCAAGCAAAAGCTTATAAATATGCATCCAACCATTGCTTTTATGGTAAATAATGAGTTACAAAAATTTTTGGATGTAGTATTTATTATTCCCATCGACTATCCAGAATGAGTATCAAACATGGTGCCTATAGGTAAACTTGATGGAAGAATCCATATTTTCACATATTTCAAGGATCTCAATAAGGCAACACCCAAGATTCATTATCATTGCTTAACATAGATGCTTTTGTAGATGGGACTGCAGGTCATGAGATGCTCTCCCTAATGGATAGTTTTTTTGGTTACAATCATATTTGGATTAAACCCGAAGACCAACATAAAATTGCATTCACCACTCCATGGGGGATATTCTACTACAAAGTAATGTTATTTGGTCTTAAAAATGCTGGTGCCACATATCAATGGGCTATAACATATATTTTCCATGACTACATGCACAAGATCTTAGAAGAATACATCGATGACTTACTGACCAAGTCATTGTTGTGTGAAGAGCATGCTAATATCCTCAAAAAGATCTTTGATCACCTAATTGAGCATAAGATTAGGTTGAATCCCAAGAAATGCATCTTTGGCATAAATTCTATAAAACTCTTAGGATTCATCATTTCTAAATGAGGCATCAAGGTAGACCCAACAAAGGTAAATGCTATCCTAGAAATGGTCTCGTCCACTAACATCAAAGAGCTAAGAAGCTTACAAGGTAAAGTAGCATCCATAAAGTGATTCATCACACAAATATTAGATAAATTTCAACCCATGAATCGACTACTACACAAGGGGGTCCCATTCCAATGGGATGAAGAATATCAAAAAGCCTTTATTGAAATCAAGAAGTACCTAGCAATGCTACCATTCCTAGCTCCACCAAGGCTAGACGTGTCATTCTTGCTATATATATATATATATATATATATATATATATATATATATATATATGCTACTAATTTTGCTTTGGGCACCATGTTGGATCAAAAGAACATGCAAGATAAAGAATAAGTGATATATTACATCAGCTACACCTTGGTGAGCTATGAGATAGGATATGCATACGTAGAAAATTTGTGCCTAGCAATGGTCTTTACAACCAATAAATTGTGCCACTACATGTTGAGCCATACAATGTATGTAATATCCAAACAAAATCCTTTGTAGTATATGATGAGCAAAACGTATCATAATACATGTGCTGCAAAGCAAATCATGTTATTGAAAAAACTCGATCCAGAATTCATAAGCTAAAATTCCATCAAGGGATAAGTCATAGTATATGAACTAGCAGAGGTGCCTCTTCAAAATAGTAGACCTCTCACCATAGAACTTCATGATGATGTAGTCTTTGCATTATCAGAAGCATCCAAACCTAAAGAACCTGAGAATAAATTTGACATGAATTTGTTCTTCTATATTTTGAAGTGTGAACAGGGATGTGGTGCAGGGATTGCATTTTTCACACCACAAAGTGCTCCAATGCCCTTGTCATTTAAGCTAGACTTCCCTTGTATGAATAACAACACCAAATATTAGGCCTTAATCTTTGGGTCTCCAAAAAACCATCGCTATGAATATCAAAAGGCTAAATATCTTTAGTGACTCCCTCCTCATAGTCAACCAAGTCAAGGGACTATTTCAATGTAGGGATCCAATCCTGAAAGCTTACAAAGAGCTTGTTGGCACCTATATATTCCCATTGGAGTGGTATAACATTAATATAATCCCTCATTTGTCAAACAGATATGTAGACACCATGGAATCTTTGGGATACTTGATCCCTCAGAATCCATCTGTTGATTTCACTACTGTTCATATGGAAATACTCTCACACTCAACGATGCAATGTGAGGATTTTTATAACAAATAATAATTTAACATGCTTCATATAGAACCAGACCATGACTAGTTTTGTAAATCCAAATACCTTTTAAAGAAGGCACCTTGGGGGTCCTTGATATCGTAGGATCCTTCGAAGAATGGTACCATCATTCACCATAAGGTTATTTCTAAATCTGTATTTGTGCACTTTGAATCATAGGAGAAACAAGTCATCTTATCTATTGAGGTTGTAGCTTATCAGGATTGGCTATCCCAATTACAAGATTTCTTGAAACTTGGAATTGTCCCACAAGTATTTTCGCATATTGAAAGATGAGCATTTAAATAGAAAGCAATAAGATATGTCTTGATAGAAGGTATATTGTATCATCAAAGCTATGATGGAGTCCTCCTTCATTGCTTAGATCCCCAAGAATCAGCTTGGGTAATTTCACAAGCTCACAATGGTACATGCGATGGCCACTTTAGTGGCATGGCCATTGTTAAGAACATCCTTTGAATGGGTTATTACCAGCCCACCATGGAGAAGGATTTCTATGAGTATGTTAGGAAATGTGTTAAATGTCAACATCATGCAAATCTGATCCACTTGCCATCTCAAGCCTTACAGCCCATTCAGGTGGCTTGGCCATTTTCTCAATGGGGTTTCGATTTAATTAGAAATATTTCTCTCCCATGATCGGGCTGACACACATTTATCTTAATGGCCACTGAGTACTTCACCAAATGGGTGGAAGCGGTCCCCTTAACCTTGATGATTGGACCATGAATTACGGAGTTCATACTTCACAACATCATCTATCATTTTGGGGTCCCCTTCAAGATAATCTCAAATAATGGTCCATCATTCAAAAAACAAAAATATGTGGGATTTAATGTTCAAATACAAAATTCAACATATTTTTATGACACCATACTATGCATAGGTAAATTTTCAAGTAGAGGCCTCGAACAAGACAATAGTAGCCATCCTAAAGAATATGGTGAAATAAAATCATAAGGATTGGCATCTACAATTATCCCTTACATTATGGGCTTACAGGACTAACGTGCGGATGCCTACTGGGACAACACTATTTTTTCTTGTATATGGTGTTGAGGCCATCATGCCCTTACAGTTGAAAATTTCAACATTACACATTGCATTAAAAGAGTTCATCAATGATGACACTACACGACAAGCTCGCTTGGATCAGTTGATCCTTCTGGATGAATGTCACATCAATGCTCTTTAGCATATATGCATTTACTAGGATCATCTAAAATGATATTATAACAATAAGGTCCATCTAAGAGACTTTAAGGTTGGGGATCTTGTGCTTAAATAAAATCAATAGAACTCAAATCTGCCTCAGTGCCTACGAGATAAATTTACGATGAACTAGATAGGTCCTTATATCATCTCTAAGAAGATTGGACCTGAGGCATATCACCTAAAATTGCTAGTAGGTGTTGAGGAGCTAGAGTCTCTCAATAGTATTCATTTAAGGGTGTTTCACACATAAGCACAAAAAAACATAAAAGCATTCAAATAAATATCAAAAATATCAAAAATAATAGAAAACTGTAAAAACAAAAGGCTCCAAAGGCATCTTAATGTCCTTTGGTCGAATCACAAAATGCTCCAAAGGTATCATAAGCTCTTTGGTCACATCACAAAATGCTCCAAAGGCATCATAAGCCCTTTGGTCAAATAATAAAAATCCCCAAAGGCATCAAAAGCCCTTTGGTCAAATCACAAAAGGCTCCAAAGGCATCATAAGCTCTTTGGTCAAATCACAGAAGGCTCCAAAGGCATTATAAGACCTTTGGTAACTTCACCAAAATCCCCAAAGTCATATTAAAGCCCTTTGGTAACTTCATAAAAATCCCCAAAGGTATCTTAAAGCCCTTTGGTTGAAATCAAAACACAAAAGCACAAAAACAATTTATATTCAAAAAGTTCAAAAACATTCAGAATAATCATAATTCAAAAATAATTGAAAACATAAAAAATACAAAAACATTTTCATTTGGAATTTGCATCCATTAGTTGCATTACATTAGGCACGTTGCATCTGTGGCATTTGCATTAGGCACATTGCATCCATGGAATTTGCATTATGCATGTTGCATCCATTACATTTGCATTAGACATGTTGCATTCATTGCAGTTGCATTAGGTAGGTTGTATTTGCAATCTTACAAATGACACCATGTTGTACTTCAATCATGCATCTTCAAAATCCATCATCATCCATAACCTGTGTGTGTAATTGTGTTTATCAAAATAACCCCTCCATGTTGCTATAATAAATATACTAGGATTTTTTGATCACTCAGCCATACCTAGTGATTTTATTAGATCCTATAGAAATATGTCTTCACTAGCAGAAGATGAGGTCTAGTTTTGATAGTGCATGGTATATGTAAGAATACCATAGTTGAAACAAGGAAAATATGAATGCTACAAAGTGGTACTAGGCATCCTAAGTTAATGGTTTCTACTTGCTCACCTTGTGATGCGCATGGTCTAGGATTTTGATCATTGGAAAAAGGACAAGCTCCCCCCTACCCAATGAAATACCTTGCTTTCATCAAAACAAACAAAAATCTTGAAACAAAGCAAAATTCAAAAGCAAAGTAAAAAGTGATTATCATCACTACAAAAATCCCTTGCTTAAAAGAAAATAAAAATATAAAATAAATAGTGATTTTCATCACCAAACATGAGCAAGTATCCCAAATAAATGTGAAGAAAAGAAGGGGGTGAAGATCTTGAATTCTTGGAATGGTCGATCTCCACAAGCCATTGAGTGATCCCTAATACAGTAATGGCCTGAATGAATCCTTCCTAGAATTAGGGTAAGCTCAAAGTAGTTTGAAAAAAGGGGTAGCTTTAGGTGTCCTGTATCGCCTAGTGGTCTAATCCAATTGAGTCCAACTTAGGATCAAGACGAACATTTGAGGATCTCTAATACAACAATGGGTTGAATGAATCCATCCTGGCATCGAAGTATGCTTATGTTTCATCTAATATGTCCATTTACACACATAGGTATAAAGAGTATCTAGGTCTTCATAACAAAAGCATTATCTTTCAGGAGTCCTACATGGTCAGTATACAACTTTTGATGAAGTAACTAGGGTGTTTGAGTCTCATGGAAATCCTCAAAAATCCCCTCATAGCAACAAATCTGTCATCAATCACATCAACAAATTTATTTATGAGGTTTTGTCGATTAAAATGTGTTCATGAAATATGATAGATATCGGATAAATATCAACAATTATATCTAAATGACCACTGACCATTTTATGCATATATTTTAATTTACAGAAGATTATCAAGAAAGTATATACATATTACATCATCTCATATCACATTTGAATATTTAAATGATTAATTATTATGCTAAGAGTTATTATTTACAGTCATGATTTATATACATTTTGTGGTATCACCCATTAGATTATAGAACTCATATCACATGCATTCCTTATGTTTTAAAAGATTAAAACATACAGGTTCATTAGATCATCATCATAAAAATAGTGCATCACACACATTGCATTTACCATATCATAACAACATAAGTTAGATTAAAAATTAAACACACATTTAACAATAACACTGCATCCATATATGCATACATCACAAGTAGTCCATCTACACATATAGATCATAGCATCTAAGCATACCTCCATCATCTAGCTAGAGCATGTCATCAATACATCACATCATGTAGTATAAGATCATAATATTGCATCACATAAACATAAAAAAACATATAAATACACATTATGAGTCCCAAAAATGATATCATATATATATGTGTGTCAAATAAGTACATAAGAGTACAAAAATTCTCGTAGGCTATAAATTTGTAGGTCATATGACCTTACACTCAAAAATAAAGTTGGAACAATAAAGCCATCAAGTTGGGCCTGCGCCCCCTACCTTGGCTCTGTCCTTGTAAGAATGGTGGGAGCTAGTCTCCACAGTCTACTTTGTATAGGTCTTGGTCCTCTAGCTAGGTTGGACTGAATACTTCCCCTAAGGTGCTCTTAGTGCTCCATTGTGACCCCCTGCTATAGGTATGTCCTGAGTAGTGGTGCCTAGCATCTGAATCTACATCTGCAAAGATGCAATATATGTAGCATCTCTTGTAATCTAAGTATCACACTCATCCAAGAGACCTTGCAGGCACCTGACCTCTGCCCCTAGATCTAAACATGTAGACCCCTATACAGTGGGAGTAACTAGCACAACCTATCCCTAGGTATCTTCCCTCTTAGTAGTAAGCTGATCTATCCTGATTTGTGTTGAGTCTATCTATGCCTGGAGAGTAGCCCTCTCTTCCTTAAAGATCTTGACCTATATTTGAATCCTAGCAATACTAGAATACCATAGCAAGATCTTAATATGAGTTGCTTAAAGCTTGGCCTTAATGCGGTGCAACTAATCCCAAAGAGGAGACTCTTTCTCATCTGGGGCTAATTTCTCCTCCTCAGGAGAAACCTGCTCCTCAACCACCTACTGCTCAGTGGCCTACCCTAATTCCTCTATCTAGGATCACACTTTGTGCCCCTCTGGATCCTATACCTCATCCCTATCTCAACCTAAGCTGCCATCGCCATGCTATAGTCGTGTGACCCACCACTGGGTATATGCCTTTGTGACCCCAACATCTGCAATACCAACATCCACTACTAGAGGATCATCATACTCTATAATTGTTGGAACTCATGGTAGTGAAAGATCCCTCTTTTTAGTAATCTACCTATATAGCACTAGATAAAGAGGTACATCCTATTGTATGTCAAACTATCAAAGCACCCTAGAGTAGTGGAAAAAATCCCTAATACTGCCCTTGCGACTGATAACCCATCATTCATGCCTAGTCTATGTTGTGAATCTATTTACCTCTACCCATGATTGTATAATGAGATAAATCCCCTATGTGATACCGACTCTTGTGCTCCTCGCACTCTCGTGGCCACCTGGATCTGTAACTCTAAGCCACATCTGTAAGAGCAGTAATCTTAGCAGGCAATCCTCCCAGACGGTCCACCCGAATGTGCTCCCATCCCTAGATCTAGAGGAGTAGGTTGCAAGCGATGTTGGCTCATCCATGTTATTGAATCCTATAAAGCTCATCATAAAACTAAGCCAAAAGTGCACTACCCCAAGCCATTATGATGGGCTTTGCACTATCCATCATATCCTAGACCATAGCTAAGAGGTTCCATGGTAACCTCACTCTAGATAAGTAAGGTAAAAGCATGTTACATATAATATGCATAAAAATTGCATGTCACCAAGAGAATACATTCTTCCAATACCACCAATCAATAGAGATATTGCCATGATGATAGTCACCAAATGTTGCAATGACACGATCCCCAAAAACTCTCATAAAGATAGCATCTCTGGCATTAGTAGGGGAAGACACAATATTGAATCCATAAAAGTGGATATGGAAAATCCTGTAGACATCCTTCGGTGTGATGGTCATTTCACCAATAGGGATATGGAAGGTGTTAGTCCTAGAATCCCACCTATGTGCTAAGATAGTGAGCTAGGCCTAGTCTGACATGATCATAGAAAATCTAGTGGCATAATGGAGACCACGAGCATCAAGCCAAGTCCAATATATGGTATTCATCTAGGGCAAAAGTTGCATGAGCAATCTAGGGTCCCGAGCTCATGCAAACAAAAGCTACGAGTGCAAAGTAAAAGCCTAAATTAAATGTACTTAAAAGCTAAAAGGAGTAATAAAACAAAAATGGTGCAAAATAAAACTAAGATAGCCTAAGGCTATAAGCATAATGGGTAAATGCACCTAAAAAGTAAAAAAAAAATCAAAATTTCAAAAAATCAATTAAAATCCTTAAAAATCCAAAAAAAATCAAACTTTTACCTAAGGTCACGTAGTCGCTAATGACAGGAGCGGCCACGCAGTGGCCGCTAAAGCCGACAGTGGCCAATCACCAATGATCAAAAAATTGATTGTTGGAATTCAATATGGTTATTGACAACGATAACGACCCATATTTGGCCATTTAGGGGATGCTCTGAGCGTCAACGGCCATGATGTGGCATGCCAATGACGTCCCCCCTTAGCCAAAAATAATGATTTTTTTTTTTAAATGTAAAACTAAAGAAAACCCATTGAAATTAAACCTAAACTAAGTCTATCTATGGTTTTAGTTTGTTGTCGACGAGTTTAATTTGGTTCATTTACTGATTAATTAGTGAGGTTAATTTTACCAAATAAAAAAAATAACAAGCTAGGATTTGAGAGATACCCGTGAGTCATCGGCACCTCCACTTGTCGATGCCTCACCCTGCTTCGATATGGTGTTTGAATTTGGTAGCATCCCATATTACAATCAATCACTCTTAACTCAGATCTCAAAAGTATAATTTCCAACTAGAAAATAATTAAAATTCAAACCCTAACCTTTCTTTTATATTTTCTAGTATTTCCTTAGCTACTATGGTGTCAACGGTCTGCTTTATCTGGCCACTGACACTAACATCGATCATGATCTAGTCATTTTTGTTGTTAGCGGTTAGCCACCAACAATAAAAGGACTCAAAATATCACCATGAGACACCTCAAAATGGGTGATTAAACACATCCATCAATCCAAAACAATAAAAATTTGAACAAATACAAAAAAAATTACAAAAATCAAAATTCAAAAACAATATAAATTTCAAAATAACAAAAAGATCAAATAACAACAAAATCTCAAATACACATCGTACAGTTATTTAATCTATACACATGGTGGTTGCAGCGACTTGCGCTCCATGCAAATTCGACAAGATGAGTAAATTACCATAAGATCACTTGGGAAAAATTAGTTATGGTAGAATTGAGACGCTTCACTTCAATCCTGAAGAAGGCCATGATCATCAAACTATCTCACAAGAATGAGGATTCATCTCATTTATGCTATAGATTTTTTTAGTAAATCATCGAATGTAGTGATTCAACACGAGCTTGAATAGAATTGCTATCACCTTGATTCTATAAGAAGACCATTGCGATCGGACCGCTCCATGGGATAGAGATGTACAATTACTAAAAATGGTTGGAACCACACCTAAAATACGGTCTGCCCTATAAAAATAAAGCAAACCTCCAAAAGGATCGAAATCATTCATCTTGGGCAAGTGACTCGTTTTATTCATTGTCTTCCCCTCAATGACTCGTCGTTTGAGGGGGTAGTCATATTATCAATAATCATAATCAAAATCAACAAAAGATCACTCAATCATGTCAAATTGTGTTTGTCTTACAAATCATTGCCAACAACTATTATAAGCTTACCCTTTGTTGGGGTAAAAAGCAAATATGATAGTTAAAGTTTGTAGTTCTTCTCCTTTCGGATCTATATAAGCACTGAAGCCTATAATATCACTGAAGCTACCTGATTGTCTGATAGACATATGCAAGCTTTCACAAATTTAAGCCTTCCATCCTATTGGAAGCAATGATTCTAGGATGCACACCTTCTACATTATTAGGGTATCCAATGTTGATCAGATCAATGATCATCATATACCCTACAATGTGGATCTAGGTGGTCTATGTTTTTCTCTACACTATGTTTTCCCATAATGCATCCCAAAAAGGGGTATTTGTAGACACCTAAAACATGTCATGTTTAGGAGATTACTTATATGGGCACATCCGAAGTCCATATGAATGATCTTGGATATTTCCAAAAGCTAGTAGTGGTCTTAACCACTCAAAAATGGTAGTTCTATCCCATTTAGGCTTAGTCGCTATCAATAAGAGTGGCTACCACACATAGCCGCTAAAGTTGAGATTGGCCACACCTAACCATTGCTCTAGATAGCAGCTAGCACCAAGCACAATATAGCCATGAATATAGGCCCAGATCACATAGTATGATTGCACCTTGCATTACTTATGGGTATATTTTGGCATCGAACTCCCAAATTTCCTCCTGATAGCCCCTTTAATGCAAATTTGTTACTGGTGCTTTCCCCCCAAGACGATCAGTTGCATGTAAATTTGGATCTTGGATTCTTCAAGAATCCAAGATCTAGATCCATATATAAATCAAAGAGGTCTACTTATGGAATCTCCCAAGCAAAGCAAAAGAGCTGCAAATATCAAAATTTTATGTAGTGAAGCCTTAGTCGAGCAGAGAGTGAATCCATAGCCTCTTTGAGGAGCAATAAAACACTATCCAACTGAGCTACGTCTATGCACCTGCTTTCAGATTTGTCTATTCTTCACTACCAACCAGTGTACCAAACATAAGAGGTGACTCTTGAACATCAATTACAACAAGGAATCTAGTGCTACAACCCCTTGTATCATGAGGATAAGAGCTTAATTTTGTGATCGCTATTATTAATAATGGCCCGTAGGCATAGCATAGGGTTTTCAGACATTATTTTCCAAGTTATAGCTTAGATCTATTATTACTTTTGATTTATTAATTAGTTTTAGCATAGATCTTATTTCTTTAATGCATTTGCACTATTATTTCTTGAGTTATACACACATTTATCATTCAATTTTATTGTATTTTGATCTTATTATGCTTATATATCATATTTATCAAATATGATAATAAAGCCTCATCATGAGAGGCTTCCTGTGCTACAAATAGTTTTCTATTGTTTCTATTCATGTAGGTTACAGGTTTACAGGATCGATTCAAGGCATTCAGTGCACAAGATCCCTCCATACAAGAGAAGGAGAAGAAGGTATCTGTAAGACCTCATACAATTTCATGTGTGATATTGGGAGGTCTGCAGAGCACACCACCCCCTTGCGAGGTGACATCATATTCACCATTATTCCACTTGTATCTTATTGTATCAAACTGGGTATCCCTCAGAGGGACCGATATGTAACCAAGATTGACAAGAATTAATAAAAGATATTTCTTTATTTTCCATTTATGTGTTACCTATGCTTTATGGTATTTCATTTGATATAATATTTTAAGTAGTGTAGAGGTGCACGCTTATCGAGGCTGCACAACATGTATTTGTTTAATCAATTTTTGGATGTGTGTTTTTGAATTTCACAATCATAAATGGTTTAATTAATCAATGACAAGTTAACAATCACAATAACATATTAACAAAACAGAAGATAAGTAAACATGCAATGTACATGATGAATGTAACTCTAATATTGAACATATGTAGTCTATAAAAATAATGGTATTATCATTAACCTAATGATAATGAATAATGAACGTAAGACTATGAAGATTGAACATTGGACTGATGATTTTAAGACAAGACTATTGATTGTCAAAATTGGCCATGATGTGATTCTCTCCTATTTCCAACGTTTTTTGATGTTAGAAGACTTTATAGAAATTCAAACACCTTAGTTTGATCAATCAAACTCATATATTAATCAATTGATATCCTGTAGAAATCTTGACCATCCCGAATAATATTAAGCTTATCATGGACCAAAGTGTGTGCAATGATGTTCATTTTTTCATTTTGAGTGAGGTTGGACTAACCAATTGTAAACTTAGCCAATATAAGATAGCTCATCCATAAGCATGCAATGGTCTTTACAAAAGGGTGCTAATGTGACAAACATGTTGCTAGTCGAAAGACATACTCCACTTCTAGACAAGCATCTATAGCCTGATGAAGATTAGCCCCATGATTCGTTGACGTTGCTCCACTACCACCTAGGTGTCTATAGCCTTTATGGAGATGTATAAAATACCTTAGGAAACCAAGGATAATTTATTTGTTAGATATTATTTTGTGATATTTTCTTCTTTTTTTACAACTTATCCTTGGTTGGATCCTTAGGTTTGGATCATGCGAATGATAGGATTAGCAAGAAAAATTTTACTTTGTGGTAAGACTACGCAAGGTGTTGTTTTATCTATGCTAAAATTTTATTTTAATGTATGATATGTGATATGTTCAAGAAAGAACTCAAGTTAGTCAGGGGAAGCTTAAAATTGCTTTAGAACTCAACAACATTCGATATAGGTTGATTGGATTAACCAGAAATGGTTGAATAACAAAAAAACCTTCCATTACCAAAAAACCTAAGAATAGGCTTGAACAATACAACAAGATAGTTGTGATAACCAATGCATTCTTATTGACTATGTGTAAAATATGAATGATATGTATTTGCAGTATGATTGATAAGATGACATGATAAAATACAACACTACATTTACATACATGACAATGATATGAACACACGATGCATGTAAATGAGAATAAATTTTAAGATAAAACAAGTCATTGATTTATTACACCAATTAGGATTGATCAATGCATATGGATGTGTATCCAAAAGGTAACAAAACTAGCAGATTATGAGTCTTATTGTGTTTACACACGAATGGAATGAATGAATTGAATAGAAATGAATGACAACAAGGAAGTGCAAATGCTTGCAGAAGAAGAGAAATGAGAGAGAAAATAATAAAGAATAAGTGAAAGAGGAAATGAGAGAAAGGAGGAATAGTAAGAATAAAGAGAGGGAAGAGAGGAAAAAGGCACCAATCAAAGATATGTGGTCACTCATGTGTGACCATACAACATTGATATGGAACTTGAGAAAAAAAGAAGAAAGGGGATATGAACAAATATAAAAGAGAGTTAGGAAAGAATGAAAGAATAAAGAAAAATAAGCGAGGGAAGGAAAATATAGCCAATAAAGGTATGTAGTCGCTTGTGTGTGACCATACAACAGCAGTATGGATCCTAGTAAAAGAACAAGGAAAAAGAGAGAAATAAAATGAGAATAGGAATGAAGTGTAAAAGAAATAAGGATTGAAAAGGAGAAAAAAATGAAGCATAAAATAAAGAAAGAGAAAATTGAATTGAGATGCCTAGAGGTATATTTGGGAATTTGAGGGAGAAATATACTCAAATCTCATCCTCAAATCTATGAAGGCAATCAATAATAATTTTGTAAACCTTTCACACGCCTCTTTACACATGCTTCAACACACAGACCCATATATATATGTATATATATATGTATATATATATGTATATATATATGTATATATATATATATGTATATATATATATATGTATATATATATATATATGTATATACCTTCAAATTCCTTCATAGATTTGTGGATGAGATTTGAGTGCCACTTGAGCATGATTGATTGAGCCTTTGAGAAGGCCTTTGGGATAGATTTGTGGTAGCTTTTATGTATTATTGATTGAGCCTTTTAGAAGGCTTTTGAAATAGATTTTTGGATAGATTTGTGGCGGCTTTTATGCATGATTAATTGAGCCTTTGAGAAGGTTTTTGGGATAGATTTTTGGATAGATTTGTGGCATATTTTGTGCATGATTGATTAAGCCTTTGAGAAGGCTTTTGGATAGATTTCTGGATAGATTTGTGGTAGCTTTTATGCATGATTGATTGAGCCTTTGAGAAGGTTTTTGGATATATTTTTGGACAAATTTGTGGTAGCTTTTGTGCATGATTGATTAAGCCTTTGAGAAGGCTTTTGGATAGATTTATGGACATATTTGTGGATAGATTTTGAGCAAGTTCTTGGTGAGCTTGTTGAGCAAATTTGAGCAAGTTCTTAGTGAGCTTGCCAGAGCATATTTTTAGCAAGTTCTTGTTGAGCTTGCTAGAGTAGATATGATCAAGTTCTTGGTGAGATTTCTAGAGCAGATTTGAGAAAGTTCTTGGTGAGCTTGCTAGAGCATATTTGAGAAAGTTCTTGATGAGCTTGCTAGAGCAAATTTTGAGTAAGTTCTTGGTGAGCTTAATGAAGAATATTAGTGGATTGCCTACCTAAGCAAATCAGGATTGCCTTGTTGAGTAGATAAGTGGATTGCCTACCTGAGAAAATTAGGATTTCCTACCTAAGTAGATCAATGCATTTTCTAGCTGAGCAGATCAATGAATTGCCTTGCTGAGCAGATCAGTGGATTGCCTACCTAATTAGATTAGGATTGCTTACCTGAGCAGATCAGTGGATTGCCTACCTAAGCATATTAGTGGATTGCCTAGCTGATAATGTCAATGGATTGCCTTGTTGAGCATATTAGTGGATAGCCTAGCTTTGAGTAGATCAAAGTAATAATTTGTATTGGGATAAGGATCCCTATTTCTTTGTGAAATATTATAAGGATATTATCTTGTGGAGTACCCCACATTGGGGGGACCACATTAAATCTTGTTTCTCAATTGTGTGTGGTGATTTGTGCTCTTGCTTACTATAGTTATCTATGTCATTAATGCACATTGTTATATTTGGATATTGCAATTAAGGACACTAATTGATATTGTTTTGGAAAGAAAGTAAAAAGTGGGTGCTATACTGTTCACCCCCTCTCAGTATAATCTTGTGTTCTTCAAGAACCTGGCAATTGAGTTGTGATTCTGAGGAAAAGGGTGCAACCTTAGAATCTGGTAATTGAGTTATAATGGCAAGGCAAAGGACACAACCTTAGAACCTAGAAATTAATTTATAATGGGAAGGAAAAGAGCGTAATCTTAGAACCTAAAAATTGAGTTGTGATGGTAAGGCAAAGGGTGCAACATTAGAACTTTGCAATTGAGTTGTGATGGAGAGGCAAAGGGTGCAACCTTAGAACTTAGTAATTTATTTGTGATGGTGAGGCAAAGGGTGCAAACATAGAACTTGGTAATTGAATTGTGATGGTAAGGCAAAGGGTGCAACCTTAGAACTTGGTAATTGAGTCGTGATGGTAAGGCAAAGGGTATAACCTTAGAACCTAGAAATTGATTTGTTTATGGTGAGGTAAAGGATGCAACCTTGGAACATGGTAATTGAATTATGGTGTTGATGCAAAGAGTGCAACCTTAGAACCTAATAATTTATTTGTGATGGCAAGGTAAAGGGTGCAATCTTAGAACTTGATAATTGAATTGTGATGGTAAGGCAAAGGTGCAACCTTAGAACTTGGTAATTGAGTTATGATGGTAAGGCAAATGGTGTAACCTTAGAACCTAGAAATTGATTTTTTGATGGTGAGGCAAAGGACGCAACCTTGAAACATGGCAATTGATTGTTAAAAGTAAATTGTTGTTTGAAGCAATATTCATGCTAAGAGCAAAAAAAAGTGAATTGTTGGCATGAGCAATATCTATGCTAAGAGGAAGAAAATTAAATTATTGGCATGAAAAAAATCTATGGTAAGAGCAATAAAAGGAAATTATCAGTGTGAGCAATATATATGCTAAGATCAAGGAAAGGAAATTACCGATGTAAGCAATATATATGCTAAGAGCAAGGAAAGGAAATTGTTGGCGTGAGCCATAGTTAGGAAAATCAGCTCATAATTACAATTCGAATAAAAAAATCATGACTCAACCAAAATTCAATTAAAATAACCTTAGAATCACTAATTTTGAAAAAATCAACAATTTTTTTGAAAAAATCGACAAAAAATCATAATCACAATTTTTTTGAAAAATCATGATTTTTGGCAAAACAATTGCTCATGGCTGCATGGGTAGAGGAAAAAGCATAAATAGTGTTTTTTTTTCTCTCTTTTTTCTTCTTTCAATCTTAAGAGAGAGGTTTGCCTACTTGCTACCATACCAAAGAAAACCCTAAAACGCATCTTAACAACAAATTTTTGGAAGTTTGAAGGAATATGGTAGCCACCAAAAAACAATTTTTTTAGAGTTTGAAGGATCCTAGTAGCTACAAACAACCACCAACATTTAGGATTCTACCCAAAGGATTCATTTGAGGTAAGCAAACTTTTTTTTTTCTTTTTTTTAATTGAATCTTATTCCAAATTTCCAAGCATTTTTTTCCAAGTTTAAAACCAAATGCAACAAACTAGGGTTTAGGGTTATGGTTTTTTTAAGTAATTCTTTGTTATTTGCTTGTTATTTGTTGCTTGAAACATATATGCAAGTTTACCTTTTCAAATTTCAATGTTTAAAATTTAAATTTTAAACTTCAAACTAGGGTTTAGGTTTTTTTGTAATAAGTATCTAGATATTTGATGCCTAACATTTGTATGCAAGTGCATGCTTTCAGTTGTCAATGTTTAAAATTTTAAACTTCAAACTAGTGTTCAGGGTTTTATTATTATTATTATTGTTACTTGTTGCCAAATATATGTATGCAAGTCCATATTTTCATTGTTGCACTAAAATTTTAAACTTCAAAGTTCAAACTAGGGTTTAGGATTTTTTTAAGTAATTGTTTGTTTTTTTTTTATGTGCAATCATAGGAAAATATCAGGGAAAAAAGATAAAAATATATAGCATGGAAGTATGGAGAAGGGGAAAAGAAAGGAGAAGTTACTTGCATTTTTGTAATACTCATATATATGGAGGCGTATATTGCTTCAAATTTCATTTGGTAAGGAAGGTAGGCAAGAATGTTAGGTTATGCCCAAAGGTGCCTAAGGGCATTGAGAATGAATCCATGGTAATTATCACTAAAAAAATGGAGAAAAAAGATTAAAAAAAAAGAACAATTGAAGCAATTTCAAGCCCCTCTTCTCGACCTCATAAAACTACTAGTAGGAGCAACATCTTTAGTCAATTTTAGCAAGACCATTAAAATCCATCTTTAGTCAATTTTAGCAAGACCATTAAAATCCATCTTTAGTCAATTTTGAGATAAGGACACAAGCCACATCTGATGGTATGGCCACGTGGAACCAGGATGTTGGAAATGTGTTGAATATTTTCCATGTTATTATGGAAAGTTAACATATGTTTAGACCCATATGGGTTGTTTTGGATTAATATATTTGAACCCATGTTTTAATATATTTGAGTTAATATATTGGAACCCATATTTTAATATATTTTAACCCATGTTTTGCACCCATGGTATTGTAAAACTCCTTCTTGTATTTTTGGTATATAAAACAACACTTACATGAGGGTTTGAGAAGTAAAGGTATGTTCGGACACCCCCCAAGGGGGGAATGCAATATGCAAGAAATGTAATCGCAAGCGGTAGAGCAAGTGAGAAAGAAACTAAAGGATATTATTATATTGGATATAGTCAAGTTTATACAATAAGGAGATATTCTTGCTAGATTTTTTCCCAAAAGGGTTGCCCAAGATAAATTCGTGTGTAATGTTTTCTTCTTATCTAGGTTTTTTCCTTTGATTATGTACTTACTACCTTTCTAGATTTTGTTTATCAGGGTATTATTTCTCTTCATTTGGTATTAGAGCCAAGTTTTAGCTTTATTCAAAGAGAAATGGTTTCAAACCTAGGATAAATAATTTTTTTAGTGGGAGCAGTGCATGGAAGAATCTAGGTGAAGGAAAAAATATAGGAAGCACACGGGTAGAGATCCGGTGAGCTTCGAAAGTGGTAGATCTGGTGAGATTTGGTAGTAGTAGATCTAGTGAGCTTCGATAGTGGTAGATCTGGTGAGCTTTGACAATGATAAGTTTGGTGAGCTTCAACAATGATAGATCTGGAGAGCTTTGGAAGTGGTATATCTAGTGAGCTTTAGCAGCGATAGATCTAGTGAGCTTCAGTAGTGGTAGATCTAGTGAGCTTCGATAATGGTAAGCCTAGTGAGCTTTGGTAGTGGAATATCTAGTGAGCTTTGATAGCAAAATATTTGGTGAGCTTTTTCAAGATGGGAATGTTGTAGAGTAAGCAAGAAAGAAACTAAAGGATATTATTGTATTGGAGATAATCAATTTTACACAATAAGGAGATATTCTTGTTGGTTTTTTTCTTGAAAGGCTTTCCCAAGATAGATTCTTGTGTAATGTGTTCTTTTTCTTAGTTTTTCTTTTGATTCTACAATTACTTCTTTTCTAAATTTATTTATTAGGGTATTATTTCTCTTCATTTGGTATCAGATCTAGGTTGTACCTTGGTTCAAGGAGAAAGGGTTTCAATCCTAGGATAAATTGATTCTTGAGTGGAAGCAATGCATAGAAGAATTTAGGCAAAGAAAAAATGATAGGAAGCACATGGATAGAGATGCAAGGGTTTGTGACTAGTGATATATTTGGTGAGCTTCAATAGTGGTAGATATGGTGAGCTTCGATAGTGACAAATCTGGTGAGCTTTGGTAGCAATAGATTTTATGAGCTTTGACAATGATAGATCTGGTGAGCTTCAATAATAGTAGATTTGGTGAAATTCGACAAAAATAGATTTGGTAAACTTTGATAGTAGTAGAGTTAGTGATATTTGGTAGCAACAAACTTGGTGAGCTTTGATAGTGGCAAATCTGGTGAGCTTTGATAGTGATAGAGCTTGTGAGATTTGGTAGTGATAGATTTGGTGAAATTTTATAATGGTAGATATGGTGAGCTTTTGAAGTGGTAGAGCTGGTGAGATTTGGTAGTAATAGATCTAGTGAGATTTAGTAGTGGTAAATCTAGTGAGCTTCGATAGCAGTAGACTTTGTGAGCTTCAATAATGGTAGACATCATGAGCTTCAACAATGGTATACCTGATATTTATTTTACAAAGTTGTTGAAGAATGTATAAGATGGTTTATTGGTTGTACCAAAAGTGTTTGGCAAGTATTAAGCATTGTAATTGGTGTAGGTTGTACCTGAAGAAGCTACTATAAATAGTGTAGTTGTATTATTGGCTACTATAATTGGTGTAGCTTGTAGGGTTGTTAATTCTACTGTAACTGGTTTAGTTGTGCGCAAAATAAATTGATGTGGATGCTAGTAGTGGTTATTCTTAGAGTTAGATCTTGTAATATTTGTAATTTTTTAAAAGTGGTTTTTGGACTATTTGGTTACCTTATCGGTATATGATTGAGGGTAGTAGGTGAAGCTAATATGTTTAGAAGGCTAGAGGTATCTTATAGTGTGGCTAGGTCTTAGAACGACTAAATATAGCAGGTGGAAGCTATAGGCCTAGAGGCTAGTAATAATTGAGTTAAGGCTACTTATCTTTAGAAGGATTGGTTTGGAGAAAGTTGATACAAAGAAGAATATTGTTGATTCGATAACAAAGGTTGTGCCTGCTCAAAACATTTCTTGGTGTAGAAGATCTATGGGCATGGTTTCCCTTGGCAGTTCACAATGGTAGTTTTAGGCCCCTATGGAAAGTATTCAACAAGTGAGAGAATGTTGGAAATGTGTTGAATATTTTCCATGTTATTCTAGCAAGTTAACATATGTTTAGACCCATATGGGTTGTTTTGGGTTAATATATTTGAACCCATGTTTTAATATATTTGGGTTAATATATTTGAACCCATGTTTTAATATATTTGGGTTAATATATTTGAACCCATGTTTTAATATATTTGGGTTAATATATTTGAACCCATGGTTTTACACCCATGGTATTGTAAAACCCCTTCTTGTGTTGGTATATAAAACAACACTTGCATGAGGGTTTGAAATGAGAGGGAATGTCTAGACATCCCCCAAAGGGGGGAACACAATATGCAAGAAATATAATCGCAAGTGATAGAGCAAGTGAGAAAGAAACTAAAGGATATTATTGTATTGGAGATGGTTAAGTTTATACAATAAGGAGATATTATTGCTAGGGTTTTTTATTGAAAGGGTTTCCTAGAATAAGTTCTTGTGTAATGTGTTCTTCTTTGGTTTTCCTTTGATTTTGCAATTACTGATTTTATATATTTCATTTTATTGAGGTATTATTTCTCTTCATTTGAAAAAATTACACCAGGAAACCACCACGCTTTTGTTGTTCCATTGGTAATATTTTATATTTTTTGACCTTCCCTTCAATGTGGCGAGGTCTCCATACTAATAGGGCATGGTATATGCCATTGCAGGTTGTGGCACAGGATTTAGGCTTTCAACTTATCACAACATTAGGGGTCCTCTCCTTTATGAATGCATGGTTGACATTGAGGTTATACTTGAGAAGCAACATAGGGTGTGGAGCACTAACGATTGCACTATCATGTCTGATGAGTGGATTTATGTCAGGAAAAAAACCTTAATTAATTTATTGGTTTCTTCTACAGGAGGAGTGGTATTCCTAAAATTAGTGGATGCATCAACATAAGTTAAGAGTGCCAAAATGGTTGCAATGTTGTTGGGGGAGGTTGTGATGGAGGTCGAGGTGGAGAATGTTGTCCAAGTCATAATGGAAAATGCAACAACATATGGAGAAACTAAAAAGCTATTGGAGGAGTTATTTCCCACTATTTTTTGGTCCTCATGTGCAACCCATTATCTTTATTTGCTCCTAGAAGACATTGGAAAATTACCTTGGGTGTTTGAGGTTGTACAAAAGTCTAAGGCAAATACAAAATTTATCTACAACCATTCTTGGGTCCTCAACCTCATGAGATATTTTACCGATGGGAGGGAGGTAGTACGGGATGGAGTTACATGCTTCACAACAAACTTCGTGATATTACAAAGCATCTATAATGTGCGAGGGTCATGAAGCAAATGTTTGTGAGTAATGACTGGAATTATGAGCAAGTTGCTAGATATCGATTCTCCAATGAGGGGGAGAAGATATATGAATGTGTTTGAGGAGCCCTTTTGGATAACCATGGATGAGGCTATCAAGGTACAAGACTAAGTTTATTATTTATTTTTTAATTTAAAATATATTTTTTTGAAAATATTATATTGTAAAATATTTTTATAAATTTTATTAATTTTTTTTTCCTTTTTTTAGGTGACAGAGCCTTTGGTGAAGGTTCATCTTGTTTATGGAGAAGAATCACCAATGGCATATATGTGATGCTATGGATAGGTTAAAAGAGGCAATTGCCTTAGTTTATAGACATGCCCAATCCAAATACGGTCTCATTTGGGATATTATTGACAGACGATGGACATCTAAGCTCCATAGCCCTCTTCATGCAATGGGGTACTACCTCAACCCCAAATGTTTTTACTCCAACGCATTCCATACTAACTATGATATGATGGTGGGCCTTCGATTATGTGTTGACCGCATGTACCTTGATGAAGAAGTGAGTGCTAAGATATAGTATGAGATGTATTCTTATAAGAAATGTGAGGACATCCTTTTCCCATCACCAATGTGCATTTAATCAAGGTCAACTATGAGTCCAGGTAACCCTCATTGAATTATTATTTATTGTTTTAAAAAATAATCTCAATTTAGGATTTTACTTGTGAATAAATTTCCTTTTTCTTGGTTTTTTCAAGATTTATGGTGGGAGGACTTTGGTGCATATATGCCCAATCTACAATGCCTCACCATTAGATTTATATCTCAACTACCTAACACTTCAGGTTGTGAGCGCAATTGGAATATGTTTAAACACATATACTCAAGAAGTGCAATAGGCTTACAGAAGAAAATTTTAATGATCATGTGTTTTTTCATTACAACCTTCACTTTCGCCATAATAAAAATATAGGAACAAGTATCGAGGCCTTTGACCTAGACGAGATTGATCCATATAATGATTGGATAATGGAGGAACTAGAGGAGCAGCATAAATATGTTCTCTTTAGCATGGATAAATTTTAAAAATTAGAAAATCTAGTGAAGTAGATGGTAGTCAAGGCATAAGAAAAGGCACATGCACAAGAACAGGCATGAGAAAAGGAACAAAGAGAGACTAGATCTTCTGCTAGGACAAAGGGAAAATGCCTTCAAAGATATTGATTGAGGCATTGTACTTGACATTTGTCATGAGACTCATGACTCATGACACATTTTGTAATTTGTATTGTTATATATTATAAGCAATACAAGATGTGTTTTGTCACTTTTGTGTGTAGTAGTTTAATACTTTGGCTTTAAGCTTGTATCATTGCAATTTTCATGTATAGTTTAAGCTTGTATCTATTATCACTTATAGTATTAATATTGATTTACATAGTGTTAATTCATTGTGATATGCATGTAAAAATTAAAAAAAAAATACATTTTCTTCAGTTTGTTTTATGAATTTTTTATTCGATCCGATTCTTTTCCAAGCCTACTCTGATCTGATTATAATTTTCTTAACTATGGTGTGAGCAATATCTATGCTAAGGGTAATAAAGTAAATTGCTAGAGTGAGATATATCAATGTTGAGGGTAAGAAAAGTAAATTTTTGGCATGAGTAATATCTATGTTAAGAGAAAGAAAAGTAAATTGTTGGCATGAGCAATATCTATGCTAAGGTCAAGAAAAGTAAATTTTTGGTATGAGAAATATCTATACCAAGAGCAATAAAAGTAAATTTCTAGCATGAGCAATATTTATGGTAAGAGCAAGAAAAAGAAATTGCTAGCATGAGCAATATCTATGCTAAGAGCAAGAGCAATATCTATGCTAAGAGCAAGAAAAGTAAATTATTGACATGAGGAATGTCTATATTTTTTTTTTAATTTACATGGTGGAATTGGTAGCCACCACAAATCCTGGTAGGCTATCTGGATTTTATGATCACCATGAATTAAAATAGGTTGTTTGGATTTTATGGCCACCATAGTATTCTACACTGTCCACCTCATAAGCTGCCACATAGTTCTTCGTGCAATCTACCCCTATAATGACCATGCCATAATCATTTTAAACCTTACGCATTGCTGAAAACACCAGGAAAGGGACAAGTGTTCAGTCCAATGAGGCCCAAGATTTAAACCTTGGACCTCCGCCCCCTTACAAGGTTTGGTCAAACCAATTGGTCTACACCTCGGACCTAGAGCAATGTCTATGTTAAGAGAAAGAAAAGTAAATTGTTAGCATGAGCAATATCTATGTTAAGGGCAGGAAAAGTAAATTGAAGGCATGAGCAATATCTATGAAATTAAAGGGTTTTGAAATTAGTGCCTTTCGTGTAAGATGAGTTGGAGGTAAAGGATGTAACCTTAAACCTACCTATTGGTTTTGATTCTTTTTTGATATGTTTGGAGGCATCAACATGAGTAGGTGAGAAGTTAGATAATTGAATGTGGAGGGAGGGTCAACTCCCCTAAACACAAAATTTGTTGGAGGGAGTGTCAATTCCCCCAAAAATTAAAGTAATGTGAAATACGGTGGACTCCTCCAGTCATGAAAATTTGTTTGGAAAGGGGGTGAACTCCTCCAATCTTGAAATTTTTTTTGGAAAATGGTGAACTACCCCATTCATGAAATTGAATTGAAGAAGATGAAGAAATGATCATGAAAATAAGGTGGAGGGAGAAAAGAATGAATGGAAGGGGAGGAGGAGGAGGAAAAGGACTAGTCACAGGTATGTAGCTATATGTATGTAATCATATAATAATGACATAAAAAATACTAAATAAAGAGAGAAAGAAATTTTAAGGGGTGAGAAGGGAAGATCAACTAGAATGAAGTCAGTGAGAAAATAGATAATGATGGGGCATGAAGAAAGAGGATCATGTTGATGGATAGAATTAAACCGAATGTCACTGATTGATGGTAACAAGGTTGATCATACTAACAACTTTGATATTTGAAAGGATTTGAAGCTTGAAAACTTTAGGAAAGAAAAATCATTAACTTTGAAAATAATTAAAGCATGATTCCTTAAGCAAGAAAAAGTGAGAAATTTGAAAATACTTGAAGCAAGACTTACACCTAAGATTTAGTTGCTTATAAATCTTTCTAGAATGGTGAAGATATACTTTTGAAGCTTGCATTTGCTGCATCTTAGGTTGGGGTGGTAAAGTTTTAATATGCCAAGGATTTGGTTGGAAGATGAGAGGGGTTTGTCAAATTGTAAGTTTATTTTATCAATTAGATTTTATACCACGTGTTTGAAGAAGAAAAAATCATTGATATCATGCCCTTTATATTGATGGTAAATACAAAATTGATGTTATTTGTACCACTTTGGTTTCATCCCATTTGGATTTTATAGTCAAATAGTAGGAAAAATTATTATTTCAACATCAGAAAAAGATTGAAAATTTTGGAATATTGGTTCAAAAATGGGGGTCCAAGTGCAAGGTGAATGACAAGGACGTTGAGGTTTGGCAATAGGTGGGTTGGGTGGTAGTGGGGTGAATTATTTCTTAGGTTTTGGATAGCCCTATCAATGTAGCTAAGTATGGTGGGGTGGAATTACAATATTACTCATCATGATTGGAGTACTGATGGGATTTTGATACCCCCTGCCACTCAACTATAGCTCAATACTTTTGAGGTACTCTAAGAAGTGTTGTATGTCAGTTGAAGGAGGATTTGAGGTTGTTGGGATGGGGTTGACAAGAATAATAGAAGGGAAAGGGGTAGGGAGATGAATATGGGTAAGGTAAAGGAGGTGGAAAAGAGGGATAAGGAGGCTACGAAATGCTAATTGGTTGGGACATTTGGGGTGGAAAATAGGGTGACAAAAGAAGAGGTGGAGGATATAGTTCTTGAAGAGGAGGTGACGATAGGGAACATATCAACAGGAGGAGGAGGAAGTGGTCCTCTTTCTAGGGCTCATGGGAGGAGTAATGTGAGTGGCTTGATGCATTAGGTCTTGATTATAGGAAAAAGTTCTATGTGATGATAGGACACTAGGGTATGGGTAATGAGAAGAGGCACACTGATTTTGAGGATGGATGGAGGTGGTTTCATCTAAGTGCCCTGATGAGTTGGTTGAAGAAAAAGAGGTTACCCTAGAAGCTTCCATAGTTGAGTGCTCTTTATCTCAAGCTTGGCTTCAGGTAAGAACCATGGCTGAAGGATGAAGGATGGTTAGATGGCCATCAAAAGGAATTGTGTAATATTTGTTTGAATTTAGAACACACCTATCTGTATGTGCATGTCTACGATTGTACATGTTTGTACGGTTTTGTTAAAAATAGGTTACAGAGGTAAAAATTATAGGAAAAATAAAAAAGGAGTGGTTTTTGTGTTGTTTTCAAACCTAGCTTTCCATTTTTGTGGTAATTTTAAAAAAGACTAACTAATCAAAGAAGTGGTTTAGCAAACAACAAAAAAATTGTAAGGTGGGTGTTTTTGAACGTGTTTGTGTGCTCATGTGTTTGAATTTTATTAGATAGTTGCTTTTTGTATGATTTTTATGTTTGTTTGATTTTCTTATGCATTTGATGTGTTTTCTATTTTTGAAGACCTCTAAAATAAACAAAATGGGTAGATGGATGCGGTCTACTAAGGTATGTCAATACACATTCCCCAATATACCTAAGGGTACATAAAGAGAGAGAGTGTACATATAGGCAATATCTTTCTAATATGGATATGTTTCAAGATAACTAAAAATGTGGAAGAATAAACCTCTTATGCAAGAGGTGGCACTGTTTAAGACCTGTGATAGCCTAGTCAACGTTTGCTTCACCCTCGATCAGGATCGGTCGATAACGATAACTGTAGAGTCATGAATTATTTAGCCTTATGAGTGGAGGCATCTATCCTAAACTACCTCAACATAATCCTAAGGGTAGTGAGCTTTCTGGTGATGATGTCCAAAAAACTACTTGAATGGCTACTAAGGTGGCTAGGGAGCGAGTCGATGATTGGAGATGAAATCCACCATCATTGATCTTGATTAGTGGTTGGTTATGAAATACAACATCACTAATGTATTAGTAGAATGTACGAGTGTGTGGGATTTCTTGGCTTTAGAAATTTAAAGTGTAAAAATATACTATAATGAAAAAAAAATTAATTTTTGGAAGTAAAGTGCTTTTAAAAACAAAATCTATGCTAAGTAACCAATGAAAGGAGTGTTTTGTAAGAAAATATCTAATCCAAGAATATGAAAACAATGGATTATTTGACTTTAGCAATGTCTATGATAATATTTACTTGATCGCAAATTTATCTATACTCGTCAAGATACACCTGTTAAGTTTATGACTAGTTGTCTTTTTAGAGATTTACGCACGAGACAAATCAAAATATGTCTCAACTCATAAATACGAATATATTTAAGGTTTTCTTCCAACCTTATGTAAATGCTTTAATCTATGCTAATGAAAAAGACAAATGCAAATCCTGCAAGCAAATAACTTGAAAGGGGATCACCCTTGAAAATAAACGTATGCTAATACTTGTGAAAGAAAAGAGGCTTTGAAAACAAAAAAGGAAAGAAAATTGAATGATTTTGAAAGTTGACCAAAGCAATTTGGTGTATTTTGAAAAACAAAAAAGTAAAGTAAAGCTTTTGTAATATGACCAAGGCAATTTGGGGCCTTTTATGAAACAAGAAAGTAAGTTTTGGAGATGATCAAAGAAATTTGGAGCCTTTTGTGAAGCAAGAAAATAAATTTTAGAAATGACCAAAGCAATTTGGTGCCTTTAAAGTGAAATTTGTAAAGAAAATTTTGATTTTGAAGCAAGAAAGAAGATTTGATTAAAAACCAATGCTAAAAGTGTTTACATGTGGTCCTAATCTACTAGAATGTTTTCTGGAATGTTGGACAGGCTATGGGATGCTAGTTTCTAGTGTTTGGATTTGATTGTATGGGTATGTGTAGTAAATTATGATCATACCTATTAGTACGATCCATAATAGAGGGGAGTTTTTGGAGTCTCTTTCTACTACTGGCAGTTTGTCTGCTATAGAGGGTTGTTTCTATGAAATATCCTACAAGAATAGAGGGACAAAAAGTTAGATAACTTCAAAAATATGTATTGAAAGATAAATACAACCAAGCTACTGAATGAAAGATGCAAAAGGGAATAAAAATCAAATTTATCGATTATGAGAGGGTGGAAGGTCAGTGATTACACCTTGGGATGTCATTTTGTGAGGTATTTTGGCCTAAGGAGGTGAGGTATTACGTGAGATAACAATCCTAATGAGGAAAACCCTTTCCCAACTTACCTACAACAGTTGAGGTTATCATAGTGGCTATATAGAAATTGGTACCTGCCCTGAGTGGTTCTAGTTTTTGGAGTGCTTTTGACCATATGGAACCATACAATTTGGGTTGATCATACCCCTCTGTACAGTCTTGGCTTGCAGACCAAAAAAGGCTTTTGTCCTAAACCTAATTTGAGTATCAGTGTTTTGAGGGTCTATGTTGGTTTTTGGTACCTAAAACATAAAAAAGACAATAAATGTCAATGAGATAGAAAAAAATGCTAGTAAATACATAAAAGAAGGATTTTGGGGTCCCACCATGATCATCAAAATGTGCTCATAGAAAATGTTCCATTTCATTGACAAAAAGAGATGTATTACAAAATTTTCTCTTTACAAAATTTACCCCATGGGCTACAATATGGGTCTTCCAAGGAGGAAGCCTTTTTCTAGTAAACCAAGAATGGCACCAAGGCTTTCTGTGAGCACCTTAAGGAGAGTGTGTTTACTACATGTGTACCATTACTAGTTGTTTAAGTCATCTAAATCTACACAACCCAATCAATTTTTTTAGTAGCATTTGTGGGTCTATCTCAATCAAACCTTTGTTGATGAAAGATAAAATAAGTTAAATCTAATCTATTGCATGATTAAAGTGTTGAAACAAGTGCAAAAAATATTAAAATAGTAATAGTTACCTGAATTGATGATTTTTTGGTCTATAGCTATCTGGAATAGGTTTTTGGAGGGAACCGTACCCCTGGGTATGGTCCAATATGACCATACTTGTCCCTATTGTTGGATCTATGTTATCTAGATAGAAACTTATTTTGGAGAGGTGGTTCAGTTTTTCATGTGGAAGCTCTTGCTCGAGTTTGATGGTCTTCTAAATCTTCACCTATAAGTAGTTTCAATACAAAAAGATGCAACAAGAGGCACACACAAACATCCATGGGGGTTGATATCAAGGAGGGGTTTGAGTGCAATGGGGTCTAGAGTGATTTCTATAGAGTTGTGGTATGCAAATGTGTTATCTTTTGAAATGAAAGAAATGGCCTTTTATTTATAGATTTTGGTCAATATTAGGGGGGCTCAGGTGTCTTGTGAGGTGGCCAATGAGGTTTCCAAAGAGGTACCATGGTGTACCATACCTCTTAAATGAATTTGGGTGGAGGAAAGCCCTCACTCATCCATATGCATTATATGGGCATGGGTGCATCATACCTCATAAATGCATGTGGATACAAAGTCATCAATGCCTTTAATGCACATGGGCAAGAAAGTCTTCATGGCATTTATGGATTTTAATGTGCACAAAGATGTCAAAAGTAGGGGATAGAGTAGGCTAGTCAAAGGGTAGACTAGGGTGAGGTGGCCCTAGGCTAGGCTAAAGGGGTGGTCACATGGTGACCAAGGGCTAAGCGTAGGAGAGGGATTAGGAGGAAAAAGGGGCTAAAGGGGATGAATAGTGATTTTAGGTAAATTATGCAAATTTTGAGGGGTTTTGTAAATTAATCCATCGTTAACACTGCATAAGGGATAACATGAAATTTTTAGGTGTTTACAGTGATAACTCATTGCACTCTAGTACCTGCTCAGGAGGAGCCAAAAAAGGGGCTTAAATGGGACTATTATTGTTTTTATTATTCCCATTCACTCCTTCCATGAGTTGTTATTCTTCTTGCTCCACCAGTGTCTTGAATATCTCATACCTATTTGAGGGCTTGAGATGGGTTTGCTCTTTACCATATTTATTCTTTTACCTTCTTTTGGGTTGTTCAAAACCATTTCCCTATGCTTCTCTACCCTGAGAAATGTTGGATGCTCCTTTATTAACTGTTGAGTTACCCTCCCTAGAAATATTTGGTATTCCTAAAGGAGCCTCCATTCTTGTGTTCGTATTGTTTGGGCAAGACTGGGCCAAATGCCTATATTTGTGGTAAACCTACAGTTGAAGGGGAACACCTCATAATCTAGTTGTTGAATCTAAGATAGTCTTGCAAGTTTAAGTTCCACCTTTGTTGGCAAAGGTTGGCTAAGATCTATTTGCACACATAATCTAGCATAAACAATTATGTTTCCTTCCATTTTGTCTCTGGAAACACTCAAATATCTTCCAAGAGAATTACTGATGATTTCCAATGCCTACTCATTCCAAAACTCCACGAATGCAAAAAAATCAAGTTAGAGCGAATACCCATGAATTTATAGATTAAATCATGATTGAATTTATATTAAATTGTTTCTTCTACTATACTCTACTCAATGACAATTTTTGGCTTTGAATCTTACTAAGCATCCATTAACTTTTTGAGATGTTGATATTTTTCCAACAGCTACAAAGAGCATTTTTAATGTAGTTTTTTGTACTTCAATCTCTATTGAGATTTTACCTTCAACAAATTTGCGAACGAACTCTATTTATCTAAGAGAGGATCTAGAGGCGTCCCCATTGGGCCCTAGTTTTCCCTTCCAAAGCTCCAAAAAAAAAAGATATTGATCAACATGAATATTAATTCTTAAAAAAAAGAATGTCGAATTTTGAAATATTTGTATTTACAAATAAAATTATATCATCTAAAAAATAAAAATTAAAATTAAATTTTTTTTTACTAATTTTTTTTTTTTTTAATATTTAACTATAACAATTTAATTAAAATAAAAATTAAATCTATTATAAACTATCAAACTTAAAAAAAAATTTGAAAGACCCTATACAACTTTTATTTAAAAAAAATTAAACAAGGCACAAACTTTTACTATTGGCCAAATTAATGTTTTTTTTAAAATAATATTCTTATACACATCCATCATGAAGATTGAACTTCAATCACATCACCTATAATACAAATGAAGTCCTTGACAAAAGCTTTCGTTGATAGCTTGTTACCCTATCTCATCCCTCTTTAATGTTTATATTTACTTCTTGACCCAATCTATTTCTCACCCCTCTTTAATGTTTATATTTACTTCTTCTTATTGACCCAATATATTTAAACCTCCTCTTGCGTTGATCAAATGAATTGATGTATTCGCTTGCTAAACCTCTTCTTACGTTGACCAAATGATTTGATGGATCAGTTGACCAAATAAATTGATGGATCCTTCTGCTAAGAGGTTGTGCCCCATATGTCACCTAATTGTGCTTCATATATATATATATATTACTACTGCTGTGAGGGTGAGAAGATGAGAGGAAGCTTCGTTGTGCCGACATAGGTGAGGACATCTACTCCAAAAGAATCATCCTGTCCTTTTGTGGTGAGTAGAATAATCAACAGTCCACAATAACAGTACCCGTAACACCTATAAGAAGCACTTGGCCTCTCAAATCTTGCACACAGTCGACATTGCAAGAAGGTAATACAGGGTGAAGGAAATTCATTCTATGGTAGCTCAGTTGCAGATGAGGGGGTCCTCTATTAGAGCTGCTTCCCTTATGAGAGTATTCAGCAAGATCTGGGGTAGCTTCAGAGACCCAACACAACCACAGTACCTCAAACCCACTGTATTTCCAGGACTTGGGTATGGCAAAAATCATGTTTTTTTCTGGACCCAATTCCATACATTTTCAATTACTGTATTTTCTATGTTTGACAGACTATGGGATGGAGTTCAGTTGAAGATGGTTTTTTTTTGTGTTTTTGCAGGAAATGTGTCCATTTATATGTGTATGAGAAGAATGAAGATGATGGTGTCCAGTTGAACACGGTTCCTCAGGAGGTAGTCCACCTTGAGAGCCAAAAGAGCTGGGTTCCACATCCAAAAACTGGTGTGTTTGGTCCTGCAGAGGACCACAGCTGGACAGATGGTGGAGGCCATCATCATTCTGATGAAAAAATTAAAAGGGAGTCAGTTCTAGAGCAACATGTCTGGTTCAGGTCCCTGGAAGATGTTCAGAAGCAACCCTACGACTGATCGCTGAAAGCTTTTGGATAGATGTAACTATTGTTTGGTCTACCCTTTAGTCTCTTGAGCCATAGGTATCCAATACTTCATAAGACACTTATATGGTATAATTGTGAAATCTTGTAGTGGGTCAGTCTTGCTTTGTTATCCTGCACGTAGCATGGGGAATTAGAGTCTTTTTAGTCAAACTGGTTTTGTTCATAGTAATTCTCTGGTACATGACAGTGTTTATGTTTTAGGTGTCTAAATCTCTATGGCCTGCTACAATACCCACGAGGCTTTATCACTACTTATGAGTGTATTTAAGTGTTTTCATCTCAATATTGTAAGTTCATGTAAATGTGATGAGGTGAGCAGTTGCTTGTTGGTGATATATTTTTATAGACATGAAGCGCTAGGAATTTGATTATTGTATTCTTGTTCCAATAATTATTTGCTTTGATGGGAAATGAGAGAAAAGGCACTCATATCAAGGCTGACGGTTATTAAATTATAAATATTTGATGTTTGACATCACTTACAAATATAAGTAATTTTTAACCAAACCAAAATAAAAGTTCATGAAGAAGGAAAATTAAGCCGTTATAAAAACAAATAAATGCTGAATTTATGTGTTTGGACTTTCATCTATGCATAATAAGTTATAAAAGTGAAGTCCTTTTTACTATAATATATTTAGTATATAATATTTTTTTTATATTTTATATGACATCCTGCAATTCAGTCATTTAAAAAAAATATAACACATTTTGACTTTTAAATTTATTTATTATTTTATTGTCTCTGACCAACCATTGCACCATATGGAGAGTTGAGTTAATTGGCAATGACACTCAATATGAAGAACATCCCCTGAGAAGAGCCGCAGGCAAAAGATTCTTGAGGCTTCGAACACTAGAATTTTAAGAAAGAAGAGTAATAATAGAGATTAAAATATCAAATGATATTAGTTTAATTTTTTAATATTTAAAGAAAAGATTTAAGTTTAAATTTTGTTATAAGAAATATATAATGTTTTAAGTTTTATTATAATATTATTGTGTGGTGATAAAGTAATAAAAGTAAAGCATATTTTAATGCCATATAATCAATTAAAAAAACAAACAAAAGAGATTAAAGTTACTTTCTAGAATCAATCAAATGGTGGTGTGGGTGAGTGTGAGGGGATGGGTGTGTGTTGGTTATGTGTTAAATTCCTTATTGATAAGCATAGCTCTTGGCTTTAGGAGGGGTCAACTAGGGGTCATGGTTGCAAGGAGACTGCTCAGCCGTATGCATGTTGGTCGTAGGAGTTTCTCACACCAACAAAATAAAAAAATCCAAAAATAATAAAGATTGAAGTATTTATGGAAGATTGAGGCAGAAGTGTACACTAAACCTATGATCTAGTAAGGGTGGGACATGTTTCAATCCCATATAATTAATTGAAAAAAACAATAGGCCGGAGTGTATTTTGATGAGAATTGGACATGTTTCAATATCATAATTTATTGAAAATAAATAATAGATAGACGGATAGGGATTGGACATGTTTCAATTTCATATAACCAATTAAAAAAAAAAAAAAACCAAGGGTTGGGTGGTTGGGTGGATTGTTAAGTTTTAGGGCTTAGCAAGAGAAGACCCAAGTTCAAACCTTGAAGACAAGTCTGTTTGAAGCAAAGGTAGTAGTCTGACCTAATTTCACCAAATGAGCACCAGCCAAAAGACAATAATACCAATCTCTAACCATCCATAATTCCCTCATGCCGAACGTTAACAAGGAGGTGACATAAGAATTCTCCTATGTATCCACCAAAAAAAACCAAATGCCGCGGGAGCATACACTGAACCCTACGCTGCCCATGGGTCTGCGTCTTCTAAAGTCGAGGATACTAAAAGGATGAAGCTGAGATTCAAACCTACCAAATGCACATTCAGATAATCAATTGCTTTACCGCCGTGCTGTATTACATGATGTAGACAAGGTTAAATTTGACCAAAAACTTCAAAAATATGACACAGAAGAGCATAAAAAAAATGAGCAGATTGTGAGATTCGACCTTGCGATACCCATGTGAACAATCGAGTTTTATTGTTCTGTCAACTCTCATGACACAAGAGTTAGGAGAATTTAACGATATGCGAAACTTGATCCACAAAAATTGTCATTTTCTATTCCAACACAGGATCTCTATCACAAGAAACTTAAAAACCCTCTGCTAACCACGCTATTAGGCCTGAAAATGGTTGTTCCCATGAAGAACAACTCCCTTAACTCCAACCCCTAGAGGTGGCACAATGATTGGTCTTCTCACCCTATTTGTAAGAGGTCCATTGTTCAAGGCACAAGAGCAACACGTTTCTATATGCATCTCTTCTAAAGGTATGGCATCCTCACTTTCAACATTCTCTCCTCCTAACTCCAGTCATCCACTGTGGTGCTATGGTTGGTGAACCCGTTTGTAAGAGCGAGGTATTGCATCAAATTGTGTCCAGCTATCCCTTTTGGAAGATAAAGCACCATGCAGAGACGTGTGCCCACAGGCTAAAAGATAATTATTGCAGGGAAATTAGAAAGCAAGCTAATGCAAATGCAGTGCATAAGAAAAATTTCAAGATTACTATTTGCCAATTTTTTAAAAGAGGGTCATAAAATCTATGGTTGTTGAATGATCGAATGCTTTATTATGATAGAGCAAGAAAAAAATTTTCAAGATTACGATTTGCCAATTTCCAAAAGAGGGTCATAAAATCTTTGGTTGTTGAACGAGGGAAATTAGAAAGAAAGCTAATGCAAATGCAGTGCATAAGAAAAATTTAGAGATTACTATTTGCCAATTTTTTAAAAGAGGGTCATAAAATCTATGGTTGTTGAATGATCGAATGCTTTATTATGATAGAGCAAGAAGAAAAATTTCAAGATTACTATTTGCCAATTTCCAAAAGAGGGTCATAAAATCTATGGTTGTTGAATGATCGGATGCTTTATTATGATAGAGCAAGATTTTATCTAATATAATAGTAAGGATTTCGAATTTTTTCCTCAGAGATTTAAATATAAACTAATTAAACTAAAACAAAGTATATGCTTACGTGTATTAATATTAAAATTGCATGTCCATGCACTCAAGATAATTTATTTTCTGCATTAGTTTCTTGTATTCCTCTCTCTTGAAGAAAAGAAATATAATTTTGTCTTTCTCCTACTCATTAGTAAATTGAGAATCGAATATTGCAATAGATCTTGTATGTTTAGTTTTTCCACATTTTCATTTAGGTTTATAAAGTGGGGATTAGAAAATTGAGAAGAATTTTTTTTAAGTTTGTAAAAGTATACAAAACAAAAACAAAAAAAAAATCTGTCATATACACCCATACCTGACCACAAATACTACAAGCGTTGTAACCCTTATAAACTCTGCAAGTGCTGATTGTGCTTGTATTTGTAACATATAACTTATACCCTGCCCATATTAAAATGAGAAAGGCACTTTATCCTTTGCACAGCAAAGAAGAAGGTTACTTTGCTCATTCTCACTAAATATTTATTTTTTTATTATTTAATTAATTACATGGAATTACGATATATTAGTATTATAACAACTAATTTAATAAATATACGTATTATTTAATTTATATTAATTTATATTTATATTTATATTTTTAAATAATTATGAAAGAGTATTAGGGTAAAAAGTTAATAGGACAAAATACAAAATTTACTTTCTAAATACTCCAACTAGAATCAAAGTAAGGATATGCATTCTTCATCAAATGGAGGCAAATTTGTTAGCAACATATTTAGGGATGCCTTATTTGAGGGAAAAATGAGGCTCGAATTATGGAATCTAAAGTTCAGAATAAACCATTGACATGGATGTCCTTGTATATTATGCCAAAATCAGTAGAAAAAAAGTTTAATCTATATTATGAGGTCATTTTTGTGGTCACTATTACATGATAAAAGAAAATTTTCTTTGTTGAAATAGAGGAAGGCATGTAATGATAAAACTAGGGTATGACTTAGTTTAAGAGTTCTTATGGATGAAAACATAGTTCTAAGGGAAAAAGTAATTTAGAGATTATAAAGAGAGAATCAGACAATGGACAATAAATCTTCTAAGTACAATGAGCCTAATGACCCAAGCTTAATGTTCACTACAGTCTCACTACCATATCGGTTTACACTATGGAATGGTTTAAAAAAATCATTTGATCTAGTGATTAAAATTCTAATATGGGTTGTGAAAACAGGAGGAAAATTTTCTATTTGGATGGATATTTGGTGTGATAAAAAACCACTTAATCTAGATCCAATTTTGAAACTATGGATGAGATTACTTCAACACAAATATGAGCCCAATGACCCAAGCTTAATGTTCACTACATTCTCACTACCATATGGTTCTTCAATATGGAACGATTTAGAAAAATCAACTGATCTAGTGATTAAAATCCTAATATGGGTGGTGGGAACTCGAGAAAAAATCTATTTGGATGGATATTTGGTGCGATAAAAAACCACTTAATCTAGATCCAATTTCGAAACCATGGATGATATTTCTTCAACACAAATATGGTGATAGGGTTTCAAACATTATGTACAATTATCACCAAGGAAGATACAAATGGAAATAAGATATTTTTACAAGTATACTAAACATTGGTTCTAGGAGGCAATTGAACATAAAGATAACAAAATTGATTATTCCAAAAGATTCAAGAAAAGTTGATTTGAGAGTTGAATAACTTAGGAGAATACATTGTAAGAAGTAGATATAATGTAAATCACCAAAAAAATAAGAATACAACAAGAATATGGAGAGATATTTGGTATAGCCCAAGCATTCCAAAAGTTAAAACGTTTGTATGGCTAATAGATCATAAGAAAATTTTATTCTAGGACAACCTAATGAAAAGGGGTTTTCATGACCCCCAATAATGTGTTCTATGTAAAAATGAGGAGAGTATAGACCATATCTTGAACTATGACAATGGATTCTTATTTTTGGTAAATGCATGATGATGAATGACATAATTAAATAACGATTAAAGCACTGGCTGAGCACTTTTAAAAGTGAGGCATCCTAGACAATTTGGGATACATGAAAAGATATAATACTTTAGACTATATACCTGGATAGGAAGAGAAAAATATTTAAAGGAAAGAAAAGTAGCTTAAGGATAAAGAAAAGGAAGATTTGTTTAGCCACAAAGGAGTCTAAACCAACCCTATCAACTCACTCAATCCCTAATATTACACTAGAAAGCCTTGATAGATGGAGTCAAGTCATCAAATGAAACTATAATGTTGCGTAAAAAAGAAACAAAAGGAAGGCAAAGAATATAAATTTGGAACCATTGAAAGTGGAGTTGGTCAAATTAAATTCGATGGAGCATCTAAAGAAAATCTAAGACTAGTAGGAGGAGAAATAATTAGAAATAATAGAGGTAAGATTTTATCACATTATGTTTTTAGTAGTGGATTTAAGACAAATAATGAAGTCAAAGCTTGTGTGACTTTGAAAGGGTTAAAAATATGTAGACAAATGAAATGGGATAAAGTATGGATGTAAGGCGATTCACTTGTAGTAATAAATGGAATCTTGAGTAAAGTAAAGGCTTCATGGAATATATAAGAGATTATTGTGGAAATACAAGACCTTGCTACAAAGTTTGTAGAAATGATGTTTACACATACGTTAAGGGAAGAGAATAAATGTGTAGATAAGAAAGCCAATAGAGGGGTTTTAATGGAGGACTGTGAAGTTAAATTCTCTTTTTCATGGTTAAGGGAAGTAGTAAGTTTAGTAGAAGCTGACATTTTTTTTAAAGAAGAAAATTCAAAATAATGTTTTAAAGGACTACAAAATGTTTTAGGGTATCCATTTATAGATTGATGCATTGGAGGAAACTAACAACCTAGATTTGGTAAAGCAAATTGTGATTTTGTGAAGCGAGTAGAATTTTTGTATGTTGAAGCAGAAGAAGATGACATAGATAAACTTCATGGTTGAATGGATTATTTGAGTTGTTGATTAGATTATGGGACAAAGTATGGATTGAAACTTTCAACTTTTTAAGACTGCTAAATTATTTATTAGAGTTCTTGTGGTTGCATTTATACTTAAGGAAGATTGCATTTATGCTTCAAGAAGGAAATTAATAGTCCAAATTTGGTAAAGCAGACTATTGGTAACACGAAGTTTGGAAGTATAACTCTACTAACTTGCAATGTGTAACAATAAAGGTGGAGTTTTGATATTGTAAAGATTATTGCAAGAAAATGTTAAAAAAAGATGTTGAATTCTAAAATATTTATATTTACAAAGAAAACTAAAAAAAAATCCAAAAAAATTAATATCAAGAATTTAAATTTTTTATGAAAAATTATTAATATCTAACTATAACTCAATTAAAATGAACATTAACTTTTGTTTATAAAATTTTAAACTCTAAAATTATGATTTTTCAAAAGCAAAAAAATTTAACATAAATTTTTTATTTTTATTTTTTAATTAAATGGTTTCAAATTCAAACACAAAAATTTAACACAATTTTTTTTAATTAAATGGTTTGAAATTCAAGCACAAACCTTATGACAACATAAAAACCTTCTCTCCCGTTGGCCAAATGAATCGATGAAAGCTTTTCTGATAAGGTAGGAAACCTCCTCTTCCGTTGACCAAATGATATTATGGATCCCCTTCCTAAACCTCCTCCTCTTCCGTTGCCCAAATGAATTAATGGATCAGTTGACAAAATAAATTGATGGATTCTTATCCAGATAGGTTGTGTCCCATATGTGACCTATACAATATCTATGTTTTATTTTTTTATTTTTATTTTTTATCACTGTGGCGGTTCCCAGGTACATTGTGTTCCCATATGTTACCTAGATAATCTTTATATTTTATTTTTTTTATAGCACTGGTGTGAAGGTGAGAGGAAGATGGGAGGAAGCTTCGTTGTACCGTCATAGGTGAGAACATGAAAACTCTTTTGAGAGGAAGATGGGAGGAAGCTTCGTTGTACCGTCATAAGTGAGAACATGAAAACTCCAAAAGAATCAGCACATCCTTTTGGTTAGGTAGAATAATTAATAGTCCACAGTAACAATACCCGTAACACCTATAAGAAACACTCGGCCTCTCATATCTTGCACACAGTCCACATTGCAAGAAGGTAATACAGGGTGAAGGAAATCCATTGTATGGTAGCTCAGTTGCAGATGAGGGGGTCCTCTATTAGAGCTGGTTCCCTTATTAGAGTATTCAGCAAGATCTGGGGTAGCCTCAGAGACCCAACACAACCACAATACTTCAAACCCACTGTATTTCCAGGACTTGTGTATGGAAAAAATCGTGATTTTTCTGGATCCAATTTCATACATTTTTTATACATAACATATTCGTAGTATGTGAGGGGAGAGATTTGAAGTAATTTTTTATACATAACATATGAGGGAAGAGGTTTGAATTTGGGGTCTCTTAATTTCAATTCCGTTCATGTTAATACCTATCTATCTATCTACTTAATCTCCAACTCATCCCCATATATACGGATAATTCCATACATTTTCAATTACTGTATTCTGTTCAACAGACTATAGGATGGAGATCAGTTGAAGATGATTTTTTTGTGTGTTTTTGCAGGAAAAGTGTCCATTCATCTATGTATGAGAAGAATGAAGATGATGGTGTCCAGTTGAACACGGTTCCTCAGGAGGTGGTCCACCCTGAGAGCCAAAAGAGCTGGGTTCCACATCCAAAAACTGGTGTGTTTGGTCCTGCAGAGGAGCACAGCTGGACAGGTGGTGGGGGCCATCACCATTCTGATGAAAAAACTAAAAGTGAGTCAGTTCTAGAGCAACATGTCTGGTTCAGGTCCCTGGAAGATGTTCAGAAGCAACCCTACGACTGATCACTGAAAGCTTTTGGATAGATCTAACTATTGTTTGGTCTACCCTTTAGTCTCTTGAGCCCATAGGTATCCAATACTTCATAAGACACTTATATGGTATAATTGGGAAAGCATGCAGTGGGTCAGTCTTGCCTTGTTATCCTGCACATAGCATGGGGAATTAAAGTCTTTTTAGTCAAACTTGTTTTGTTCATAGTAATGTTCATAGTGTCTATGTTAGTTTTAGGTGTCTAAATCTTTATGGCCTGCTACAATACCCACTAGACTTTATCACTACTTATGAGGGTATTTAAGTATTTTGATTTCAATATTGAAAGTTTATGTAAATGTGATGAGGTGAGCAGTTGTTTGTTGGGTAGGAAATTGTTTGCTTTGATAGAAAGTGCATGCATTGTTTAAGAGAATTAAGGCCGAAGGTTATAAAATTTTTATGTTTAACAAACACTTGTATATATAATGTTTAACGAAACCAAAATACCAGTTCATGCGTTTAGATTACTCATGAAAAATTAAGCCGTTCTATAAAATATATATATATATATATATATATATATATATATATATATATATATATTTTTTTTTTTTGAATTTACACTTACATGTTATAGATGTATAATACTTTATAAAAGTGAACTATTTTTTTATAATATATTAAAATTATTATTTTTTTAATATTTTAAATGAGTCCAACCAATTCAGTCATTTAAACAAAATATACCACATTTTGACTTTTAAGTTTATTCATTATTTTATCGTGCACCATATGGAGAGTTGGAATTAGGTAATAAGACCATGGACTTAGGTGATAATGATACAATATGAAAACCAAACAAGTAGCTGCATGAGGAAAAACAGAAAAACAGTTAAGGTGATAACGATACAATATGAAAACCAAACCCTAAGAAGTAGCTGCATGAGGAAAAACAGAAAAACAGTTTCATTAACAATAGAGTATTAAATGATTGTTAGTTTAATTTATTAAATTTTTAATATAAAGTAAAATTAAGTTTTAATTTTATTGTTAAAAGATAAAAATAATATTAGTTTAATTAATTAAATCTTTAATATAAAGTAAAATTAAGTTTTAATTTATTTTATTAAATGATATATAATATTTAAAATTTGTTTTAATATTATATTATAATAAAATAAAATTATTTTAATTTCATATAAACAATTAAAAATAATAATAAAAATTAAAAATAGTAGTAACACGATTTGGAGTGGGGTGGGTGTGTGGTGGGTTTGTGTTAATTTCTCTATTGATAAGTATAGCTCTTGGTTTTATAAAAAGTCATAGTTGGAAGGAGACTGCTTAACTCTGTGTACATCGGTCATAAAAGTTTTTTATAATAACTAAATAAAAAAAATAGTAGGAAATTGAAGGGGAGGGTATACTGAAACCTACGCTGCCCATGGGTCTGCGTCTTCTGAAGTCGAGGATACTAAAAGGATGAAGCTGAGGTTCAAACCTATGACAAAGTTAAACTTGAAGAAAAACTTAAAAATATGGCAGAGAAAGAAAAATTGTGATATTAGACCTTGCGACAACCATGAAAACAGTCGAGTTTAATTGTTGTGTCAACTCTTATGACACTCTCTTCATTTTCTTCCGATGCTCTTCTCTGCTATGCTTTGGAACTTTTTGGTCAAATTTAACTTCGTCTGCATCATGTAATATGCTGTACTAATAAAGCAGTTGGTCATCTAAAGAAAAGTAGTAGGTTGGAATCCTCAACTCCAACTTTTTGTAGGACATCTTGATTTCTAGAAGATGTAGGCTCATGGGTGGCACAGGGCCGGCTTACGCGCCCCCCTCAATCTTCTATAGGATAAAAAGTTTCTCTTATGTCTTAACTCCAACCCCTAGCAGTGGCATGGTGATTGGTCCTCTCACCTGTTTGTAAGAGGTCCATTATTCAAGGACCGAGAGCAACGCCTTTTTGTATGCATCTCTCTTCTTCTAAAGGTATGATATACTCACTTTCAACATTCTCTCCTAACTTCAGTCATCCACTGTGGTGCTATGGTTGATAAACGTGTTTGTAGGAGCAAGGTGTCACATTCAATTGTGCCCAGCTATCCTTTTTGGAAGATAAAGCACCATGCAGAGGATGTGTGCCCACAGGCTCAAAGATAATTATTGCAGGGAAATTAAAAAAAAAAAAAAAAACTAATGCAAATGGAGTGCATTAGAAAAAATTTCAAAATTACTATTGCCAATTTCCATTTCCAAAAGAGCTTCATAAAATTTCATGATTACCATTGCCAATTTGCAAAAGAGCTCCATGGTTGTTGAATGCTTTATTATAGAGCCGACTGGCCAAAATTGCTAAAGCAAGATCTAATTTATTGCTTTAATGGGAGGATTGCTTTGCTAAGATAAGAGGGAAAGTTGCATTGATTTGTTGAGATAGAATAGGAAGTTGTTTGTTAATTGTTGGAGGCAATGTGGCTGATAAGGATGTAGAAACAATTTATTGTTTTGTTTTAATTCTTTTTATTTTGGATATATAATTGAAAGAATAGGTTGGTTGGCCGTTAAATTGTTGGATTATTTTAAATCTATTCTTTAAACAAGCAGGGGTTTGATTGACTTTGTCTTTACCTAAAGGATTAGGGGCTAGGGTCTATAGATGACTTGAGATGCGTTCGAGTTTGATTCAAAGTCATACCCTGTATTTAGCAAGGGTTTTTGTTTGACTTTGTATTTATCCAAAGGGCTAGGGTATAGAATGACATGAGTTGCGTTCAATTTTGATTCAAAGTCATTCTCTGTATTAGACAAGGGTTTTGTTGACTTTCATTTTGCCCAACTGACTAAAATCTATAATGACAACATTCAAGTTTAATTCAAAGTCATATTCTATATCAAACAAAAAGTGTTATCTATTAAAAAATAGTATGGATGTCCTCAAAGGTTAGGTGGATTGGTAAGTGCTTTGATTAGGCATTTTACTAAGAAGATACCTAGGTTCAAACTTTGGGGTAGCCTATTTGCAAAGGTAGTAGTTTGATCTGAATCCTCTTGAATGCACGTCAAACCAACGATGATGGTACAAATTCTAAGCAATCGTTGGTCCCTTTAACACCGGGTCAACAATAACAAGTCTATACTACCTTGTTATTGTTGACTTGAAAGGGACCACCGATCCCTTGGGATTCGTACCATCATCGTCAATCTGACAGACACTCAAAGAATTCAAACAAGTTTATACCAATAACGAGCCTATACCACTTTGTTATTGTTGACTTGAAAGGGACCACCGATCGCTTGAGATTTAAGCAATAACAAGTCTATACCAATAACGAGCCTATACCACCTTGTTATTGTTAACTTGAAAGAGACCACCGATCATTTGAGATTCGTATCATCATCGTCAATCTGACATGCACTCAAAAAATTCAAATCAAATTACTACCATTAACAAGCATGTCTTAAGATTTGAACTTAAGACCACATATACAATATCATCCCAACATTAAAGATGGGCAAAACTAATGAAAGAGATGGTTAGGTTATGTGATGAATTGGCATGTGTAATTAGATGTTTGGTTTAGGACTTTAGTCAATAGCATGGGTGAAAGAGATGGTTAGGTGATTAGGTGAATTGGCATGTGTAATTAGATGTTTCGTTTAGGACTCTAGTCAATAGCATGGGTGGGACTTCAACAACACCATCGATGCTAGTGACATGTGGCCAGCACGATGATGGAGAAGGATAGTGATGGAAGAGGATAATGGATGCGGATTTCGATCAAATTAATTTTAACTATATAAGGCTCTGTTGATTTTTAGAGTTTTTAAAGATGATTTGAAGATACTTGATTGAATTTTAATTTTTACTGATTTAATTTTTACTAATTTAGTATTATTTATTAAATTTAGTTAAAATTAAATTTAATATTTATTTTAAAAAATATTTATTAAAATAAAAATATCAATTATATAATTATAAAAACACTTAAGACCATTTAATGAATTTTTTTTATGTCTAATATTTTTTAATATGTTTTCTTTCAATCTTACACAATCATATATTGTTAGAATTTTTTATGTTGTTACCAATTTTTTTAATATATCAACTTCTTGAAAATTCCATTTATCTTAAAACTAAAAACTTCGTTTCATTTAAACAAGTTTAGGTATGGTTTAGGTTTTTTCCTTAACGAAGTGCATCTTTTAGGTATGGTTTAGGTTTCTTCCTTAACGAAGTGCATCTTTGAAGTATGGTTAGGTGCATCTTTGACATGATGTTACAATCCCATATATAGAATAATAAATATTAATACATATTAACATACCAAACTAATATACCTTTAAACTCTCATTAAAAAAAACTTAAATTTAAACTATAAAATAAGTAACCTGTTTTCATTTAAAAAAATCCAAGCCGTGATGGCCACTCTTCAAACAAATGAACTTGAGATAGCCCTCTAAAAAAAGTTCCATTGATATAATGGAAAACTTTGGGCAAACCCACCTGCCCAATTATTTGAGGATCATATTGTTCTATTAGCAAACACCTTTAAAGATATAAAATGTCACACGTTTATAGGACATGGGATAAGTCACCAAAGGCATAAAAATTATTTGCATACAAGGAAGAGCTTGCCTTCCAATTCCTATGTTCATATGATATTGGGTCATATTCATTTCCCCATTATGGATTGTACTATAATTCCAAAGTATATATTGGCTCTATATTATGGTTTCTTTAAGACATGTTTAGACACCAATCTTCTACCTCTCTTTTATTCATGCACAATCATTAGTTTTTATCACCTTTCTAGAACTATATATATATATATATATATATATATATATATATATATATATATATATATATATATATATATATATTTTTTATAATATTTTTTATACATATTTATCATAGGGATTGAACCTGAATCACATTATCGATAATGTAAGTGGTATCATTATAGTAAACCACACCACGTTATTATATATAATTGATTATATGAGATTTTTTTTTTGATACATAAAGAAATTGGTTACATCCACATTATTTTTCTAGTAACTGTTGAGTCTAATTCAAACCGCAATGACTGTTCCCAACAAGCGTATACCACCTCGTTGTTGTTGACTTTGCATGAGGGGGGCCACCAATTGCTCGGGATTTGTACCACATTCATATCTACTACCTTTGCAACATGCATAAATAAATTTAACTTGTTATAGTTGTTTATTTTGTATTGGTTTCGAGAAATTTAAATTTATAAAGAAATTTAACACAATAAAAAATTAGAACTCCAACTAGAAGATTTAACGTTTGAATTTAATGAGGGTAGAGTTGCACGCCATAGTTTGGTGGAATAAACATACATTTGACAAATAACCTCCTCTATGAAAATCATCTTGATTTATGGTCTCGTAAACATAAACAATTATTTTTTCCTTTTACATAAACCTTCATCTATATATTAATATGATTTTAATTGTTTTTATGATTATCACTTGATTCAATGTTAAGTTTTATATTTAATTAAATATTTTGTTGGATGATAAATATAAAATTTGCATATTTTTTACATAAATTTAATAGTGTTATATTATCCAAAAATTAAATGTTTCTCTGAAAATAATTTAGATTAATAGATAATTAAGCTTAACCCCTTATGGAGCTCGGTCAATAAAATTGTGGTCTTCTTATATTCTTTCACCTCTTGTGGTTAAAAAACAAGTATTTTTTTTTTTAACAAATATCATTTTTAGTTGGTTGCTTTTTATCAAATAAATTAAGATTGGTTGGTTGCTCTTTATCAAATAAATTAAGATTGGTTAGTCTCTATATCATCAAGTAATTATTTTTGTTGATAAGAAAATAATATATTTGTAGTTATTTTAATGGATTTAAACTTTAGAGTGGTGGGAGGTAAAGAAGGTAAGATTTTAATTTTTTTTTAATAAAATAGATGATGTTAACACATATAGGGATTTGAGACCACAATTTTTATTATTAAGTGTTAAGGGAACTTGAATCTTTGATCTCTTCATAGCAAAAGCCTTCCGCTTTGCATTAAAAGAAAAGATGGTGCATTCACATTGAATCAATAGTAGGTTGTTTTTTAATGTTGGACACCATGAAAAAATTTAATTTTTTGAATCAATAGTAGATTGTTTTTAATGTTGGAGACAATAGAAAAAAATTAATCTTTAGCTAATGTGACTAGTTTATACATAAAGTGACTTTCATGATCCTTAGTATAATAAACATAATTGGAGTTGATAGAAATAATTTTTAAACTTCTTATATGTGATAGTGATCAATGGAAAATCCTATTACACTTTATAATGCCATGCAAAGCAAAAAAAAGGTATAAGTCCAAGTAAACTATAATGATTGTAAAGTAGAATGGAAATGTTATTAAATAAACACCAAGTTGATAATGATTTCATTCATAGAAAAAAACCATATTGTATGACCATGTTTGAGATGTCAAATTTGAGTCTACTACATTTTTGTTTTGTGTGGTAGATCTTGTATTTGAAGAAAGTTTTTTTTATATTTTAACAAAAGTATGCAATACAGTTAATAAAATATTTTTTTATAGAGGATTGCCATCCATGTGCTTTACCATAGTAATCAAAGGTCAAATTGACAAAGGATTGTATAACAAAACAATGTTAAGATGTAACACATTATGGACAATTTCTAGCTAGTTTGATCTATCTTATTCACATTTATCATGACATTATATTTATTGCCAACTTTACTTCTAAGTTTGTGTAGTATCTTGGCTACTACCTTCTAATTCCTCTAAGGAATTAACCTTGAAAGACAAAGAAAAATAAATTTTGCAAGCCTAGGAGTAGCATTTGTAGCAAATTTTGTAAAATTGAAAAAAAATTTGGCAAAGTCCAAAGATGTGATTTTCTCTCAAAGAAGCAAATTCACTCTTGAGAGGAATGATTCAATCCAAAATTTGGAGTGATTCATTCTCCCATACCAAAGTGATTTGATCACTAGCAGGCCAAGGGAGATAAGGATACATGTAATTTGAGGAAGATCATTAGAAAAACATTATTTTTTATCCTTTTGTAGCATCAAAACTATTTTAGAAGGCGTCTAAGCTAGTTGGAGGTATAATTGGAGGCACGTAACATGTGGAGGTAAAAAATTTTGCTATAGATGCCCCACATATTTACTTCTACTAGCAGTAAGAATTTCTCACTCAAGGTAACTCGAGGGTAAATTCTTCCTATAAATAGAATCTAGGGACTCCATTGTATATCTCTTTTTGTCTTGAGAGAATTAGAGCTAAAATTTATGAGTCACACATTATAATTGCTCTTGTTTATTTTGGAATAATAAGAAATTTGTGAGACTTTTTACTTCCCCTTAATGATATTGTCCTCTTGGATTGTGGAACGTGTGATAATTGTGACATTTCTCTTTTGTCCTCTTATCATTCATTGTCAATTCCACTTCATACACATGGGATGCATCATTGTTATTTTATTTCTCATGTGTGATTTATCACACACTCTCATTCCTATATAAATGGCCCAATTATACTTTGAATTTTGTTAGCTTTTGATGCTTAATACTTAATGCAAATAACCACAAGATCTCAAATAAAGTTGAAATATAAAATATATGATAGTGGAAATCTTTTAATCATATAAAACTCATATATAAATTTTGTAGCAACTCATAAAATGGACACTAACAAATTCTCACAAAAATAGTAACATGATATAGAATAAAGGTCATATATACCATACTCCAACTCTCACTCTATCTTCATCCTTTCACCACACACACACAACACAACACACACAATCACATATATAATAGAGTGTGACTCTTCATATGGAATACTCTTGACCTTCACTCTCCTTTGAGACTCTTCTTTTTTCTATTCTAAGGACACATGTGCAATCTTACATAATGGACACTTGTGCACATCTACACTCAATACACTTGCACACTTAACTACACGACACTTGTGTATTTCCTACACATTATTACATTACATAAAATATTTAGTTATACTCTAATCTAAGAAACACTCCTAATCTAAATATGGGTTGGTATATTAGCATGTGCCAAATAATATAATATACTCCAACACCCCCTTGTATTACATTATCTGGTTATTGAAGACTTTAGTATTCAATATGGATCTTCATCTTTCATATGTCCTTCAACTTGATTGGGTTCCTGTTCTTGTTCTTTAATATGAATATGACCAAGTAGTTCAAAGTGTTGTTGTCCTCTCATATTTCTCATTTTGAATCTTCGATTTCCCCATCGACTTCTATGATAAATAGATTTTTTATTTCCTATATTCTACTCCTCAAAAAATCCATTAGTGTTGTTTTGAACTATAATAATATCTTGTTAAATCCCAATTGGATCTAGAGCATATATATCATTTTGAATTAAACCTTTAGCTTCTATCTTATTTTTATTTTTAATGAGACACTTATTGACTCCATTTATATATCTAAGCTTAATCGATGATAGGGATAAGGTGTGTGGTTAGGTGTGATTAGGTGTGTTTTAATAAAATATGGTTGTTATTAGTTGTTAACTAATCCTTGTTAACAACTAATAACAGCCATATTTTATTAAAACACACCTAATCACACCTAACCACACACCTAATCCCTATAAATCATCCTTTTGCTTTCTACCAATTTGACTACTTAAATAAGATTTGATGTTAATCCAGAAACATACATCACATTATGTAAAAAATATTTGTAAAAGATGTACTACGTGTTACACACCCATATCCATGCACAAGATAAGTTTTTCCATTTGCAATTTTCAACCCAAAATTATTTGTGACTTCAAGGTAATCAAACCATTGTAGATTTCCTGTCATGTAATGACTTGCACCATAATCAATAAACCAAAGGTCTTTTTCATTTTTACTTGTAGAATTATTTGTGCTTGAAGTAATTTTACATTTTTGATATAAAATATTGTATGGACTTTTATCTTGAATTCTTTTATAGTGCACTTTGTGATGATAGGTTCCTCTTGCTAACTTATCCATTACTATCTTCAAAAAATAGTTTTATTGTTGAATTCCTTATGTCTCCCTAGTTTTGAATATATTGATCAACCTTGATAAAACATTTTCAACTTCTAAATTTTAAGTTGAATTTGAGTATATGATCAAATACTAATTTTTGATGAAATTTTAATTCCCAAATTTTGTAGGATACCTTGTATTTCCTAATGTTTGGATATATGATCAAACAATAGTTTTGATAAAGGTTTCAATTCTTCAAATCTCTAGGTTGAATACCTTTTATCTTCTAAATTTCAAAAATATGATTTCTAAATTCTAAATTTCACAAACCTATGTTGATGTTGAATTCCTTATAGCTCTCCAATTAGAAATTTAGAATTTTAGTAAAAGATATTTGCAAATTTTGTATTCCTAATATGATGTTGAAATACTTATTTCTTCGAATCTTAAAATATTTGCAAATTATAGACATCCAAAAATCGCACATGTCTACCTCTACATACTTGTAGATCCATCTAGACACTTGTAGGCTTACATAGACCATCCTATATACCTCTAGGCTATTGTAGACTAGTGTAGACTATCGTAGACTTGTGTCGGCTATTCTAGTTCAATGTAGACCACTCTAAATTAGTGTAGGCCATCGTAAACCTTTATAGACTTATGTAGGCAATTTCATCGATCTATAGGTACAAAACCCTACTAAGATACACAATCCATGTCATAACCACCTTTCATCCATAAAAATACAACTTATCAATCACCTAAGGCAACTTAAGCCTTTACTAGACCTAATTAGGACCCCACGAGACTATTAGTTCCCAAAAAGTCTTAATTAAGTTAATTGCAATTTCTAATTTTAAAGTGACTTCACCTAAGTTCACTTTTTGGATTAAAAAGGTTAATTAGGTTCCTAAACCCTAATTAGTCCTAATTATACCCTCCCACATGTGTGTGCACCAAGTTAGTTAGGATATTTCTTAGGAAACCCTAACATCGCCCTAATCTAATCTTAGAGTTTGCTAATCCTAGTTAACCCTAATCTCTCCTCACACATGTGTGAGGATGATATATTTCTTTAGGGAATGTAGGAATGATACCTCACAAACCCTAACCTAAACACCTTAGGACTTTACCTTAGGGTTTAGTACTCCTAACCACACACCCTACACCTTAGGTTTTTCTATAAATAGTGGACCTAATTCCTCATTATCTCTCTCTCCCCTTTTAGTTAGTCCATAGAAACTCTATAGAAATACGACTAGAAATGTGATATCAAACATCTGAACCATAAAACCAACATAGTAGCCCCTGAGGAGCCCATCTAAAAAAGGATCTCTAGCAGAAAGTACTAACAACTCAATTTACCTCCAACCTGTGAATCTAGCTTCCAATTTGTTCCTCGACCTACGAATTGGTCCTAGAGAAGGTTTTCACTATAAATCACTCAAGTATGCTTCATTTAATGTTTTTATGATGTTCTATGCAGTTTATTTTAGTTTTCATTACATATTTTGTGTCCATTTGTCTTCTTCACCATGAGGCCTAATTAAGGCAAGCCTCCAAACATACTAACTCCATTTTGCAGGTCTAGCATAGATGCAAAGAGGAAAATAATAACAAATACAACTACCGATGGCACACATTATGCATGAAGCCCACCTACATTAAGGAGCCCAAAAGAAAGCATCATATTTATTGTACATTTATGAAATAAATAAGGGGAATTCTCCCATTTGTAACACAAAAACACTTCTATCATGAATAAAATCAGCATTTTTGAATAATCTATGTTTTAGCAAGTTATTAGATCAAATGCATTCTTTTGTACATTTCATTCTGGCATGCCCGATGGGACCCCCACAAAGGATTGTGCTAGACTAGTTTTATTGTGAATCTAACACAATTTACTATTTTTGTCTTATTGCAGGTACCATATCCAGACATCACAAAGACCCTTGAAGCCTTGAAAACCTCCTTAGGCCCTAAAAATAGGGATTTTAGGCCCATAGATCTGATTTACCCCCCGACCTATTAATCCAGATCCAATTCACCCCTTGACCTGTGAATTGAGTCTAAATACCCCAAAAACCCTCAAACTTGCAGAGGTCAACAATAGAAAAATAGAAAAATCCATCTGGAGCAAAAGGAATTAGGTATTCCCATTTTTTCCTCTATGTTCTGTCATTTGTTTGCAATGAAAATTTCACTAGAAAATGCATCATGCCATTTGGTGAATCCCTTGTTTCAATGTACTTATCATGTAAAGAAATTTTAGATTAGTTGCTTTATCTTTGTCTTTCTATATAGAAATCATAGTTACATGCATCTTTGATTAAGGCATTAAAGTAGGATTTCGTTTCTAGTCATTCTTTTATAAATCGCAATTCTTAAAGCCCCTCTTTCTTGCAATAGTTAGATATTCCAAATTGTTGTCCAAAAACCTGTGTTAAATCAGAAAGTTCATTTTATTTACATTTCAAGAACATTCTCATTTCTTTTCTCAAATCACACTTTAAATAGATTTCTATTTCTCCTTTTGTATTATTCTATCAATTTATTTTGAAAGTACATTTCAAATTTCCTTGTCCAAAATTGTACTTAGGATTAGGGTTTACACTTTTCTTTTGTACATTTTCATTAAGGCAGATTTCAAATCTCTTTTTGTACCAGAAATCATCTTCCATTTCTTTCTTGTATTTATATTAGATTTCCAAATTCCTTCTTGCATTTCCTTATGATAGAGAATCACTTTCCTTTTACAAAAGCAAATTTCACATTCCTTTCTTGTCTTTAGCTTAGATTGCTCACTTCTTTGACAATCACATGCTTTGTTTGGTTTGCTTTTTTACTTCATAATCATAGATCCTAGCTTCTTTCCAAAAAGGCACATAGGACTATATTTATTTTTAAAAAATACATCTTACTTTAACCTTTGCTTCCAAAAATCACATCTAGGGCTAGATTTCATTTCAAAAAGGCATTTAGTTAGTTTTCTTGCTTTATACATCATCGTTAGAAAACTCAAACCCACACACACACATGGTTAAAAACAAATGGTGAGATTGGACTTCATCCCCAATCCATCATTAGATATTGGTGTGGTAGGAGTTTTACCCTCCACCAACTCACCCCCTAGACACCTAGCAACCCCATATGAGTGGTTTTCTAGACTTCATCACTGGAAAACCCCCCACTTTTGAGATTGGGCTTCTAAATTTTATCACCAAACGTAACCTTTAGAGTGGGATAGGATTAGACACCTTTGTTCACAAGGCTTACATAATTTGTGAACATGATAACTATTGTTATTGACTAAGCCCACCCAAGGGTGAAGCAAAAGCATGGGTATACCAATAGCAGGTCTCAGATAGTTCCACCTCTTCTCATGATAGGATGCAATGATCCCATTCCAACACTTTGAGTTCTCCCCCTATAGGTTATCATTTTATTGTGCCTTCCATAAAGGTCACCATTCGCACATTGTGATATTGTTCTATTTTGTGTATCTTTGAGTATTGCAGGAGGTTATGTATCTACAATACTCCTAATTTTATAGAATATTCATCCCACTATCTATGATTTTATCTAGGAAGTATCAACATCAAAACACACTCAAACAAACAAAACACTTTATTTTTTGCAATTAAAACTGATTCTAGTTTCGTGTTGTTTTCATGATCACAAACTGGTTTTAGCACACCACACCATGCAAAACTTTGTTTTTTGGCTCTACATAGCTTATCACTATAGTTTGAATCCAAAATTTATAGGGTTGTTTCAAAACCCCTTTATATATCACATCCAGAACCTCAAACTCTAGTCTCTGTGTAGTTCTAAAGCTTCATGACACAATATACACCATCATACATGTTTTTACACTCAGTCGAGCATGTGAGTAAGTGCACCATATAGAGGAGGCTTCTAGCGCAACATCTAGTCAGTCTAATCCTCTTTCATCACACACAAAGGGGAAGTCCACATGCACACCTGATCTAGTCATAGGATTTGATCTATGCTACACACACAGTTTCTCAGGGTGAGATATCTACTTTGAGTGAAGCCCTTTCCACTTCATTCGAAGAAGATCATCCACTTATTCACCCTTCATCATTTCCTAATCCAACTTCCATGTTCTATGACCATGTGATCTACACTGCTCCAGGACAACCCCCTCCTCTATTCACCATAGAAAAGGAGACCCCACCCACGTCTCCTACCTTCATGCACCCTTTCTTTTAGAGTCTATCTCAATATCTATTTGAGAATGACTCCTCATTACTAAATTGTAATCACCTTCATGTTGAATCTTTTTCCCCTATCGTAGGGATGATTTCAGACCCCTACTCATCCACACTAGGCACCTAGATGCCATCCTTCCAATCTACACCTCAACAAACCCACTTGCAACAACAACAAGTACCACCTACATCATTACACCTGTGCTCTCCTCAAGAGTTCCAACCATATTCTTCCAAACAATCATTTTTCCTAGCCTTTGAGGATTTGTCCCAACCATATCCTTAAATGCAACCAATGCAATACCAATAATATCAACCAACAATAGACACCCAATCTAGAATAAACACATTCACCACTCCACCTTCTCAAGCTCCTACTTCGAGATCTTACCCCCCTTTCTCTTCATCCTTCCCATATACACCATAGGTAACGGGAGGGTATGCTACCCAATCTGCAATTCCACCTTTGGCTACATCCACCTTCAGATTACCCACTCCTCATTTTTATGCTCCAAATACTGGTCCTCTTCCTACCTATGGACTAAGACCTATAGCCTATATCCCTATTCCTCCAAGGTACACCACCCAGTTTAGGTTTCCTACATATCATACATTAGGATAGAGAGAGATGCCATCCTTTGACACTTCATCTCATCCACCTCATGCATCATCACTCCCAATACCTCTACCATTAGCCGTAGGACCTACATTCTTTACACCTCCTCCTTCGTGGTCATCACCTCCTATGACCCAACCATTATAATAGGCTCATCTGCAATAGATAATTGTGCCACAACCACACACCCCATAGCCACAATACTATTACCCTCAGTAAATGTTTGTTCCACAACCCAATGTTCCTTTGATCATGATATCATATACTTCTTAGTAGCCACCTCACCAGGACCAGTTGCAATACCTCCCTCAATAATAGGAAGAATAGCAACTCCAATATCTACCACACTCACAGGATCCACCCTCCTTCACACCTTCCCCTACACCCTTAGCACTCGAATTTCAACTTTTTCAAGATGAAATGAAGATGCTCAACCTTCAAAAAATCAGTTATGGACCATAGAAACTGACTTACGATGAACTATATAACAAGCCATTCCATCCATCAATTCCAATCCTACCTTATCCATATTGCTTTGAGATCCCAAATTTCAATAAATACAAGGGTAAGGAAGATTCTAGAGAACATGTGAGCAACTACCGCTTGGATTGCTATAGCTTCATAATAGCAACCCCCTCATGTTACGTACCTTCTTCATTTCACTTGGGGGACAAGCCTTAGACTGGTATAACATGCTCCCATGCCATATCCTGTATACTTTTTAATAGTTGGCCAACTCCTTCTTGGAGCACTTTTCCATAAACATTAAAAAGAAAACGAACTTTTTAGACGTCTATACCCTACGATAAGCAAATTATTAACCCATTATCGAGTTTGTCTCGTGGTGGATATTGATCATCCATGACCTCACCCATAGCCTCCTTACTACCAAGTTAATGATGCTCTTCTCCAAGAGTTAACACAAACACATCTCTACATATTTGCAGCTTCATCAAAGTTATAACTTTGAAGAATCCATTATCCAAGCCAAAGTTATTGAGGACATCAAGGTCTAGTCAGGAAATATTAAGTTGAGACAAAAACTAAATTACAAATCCAACTTTCATTTCAATAGAAATACACCTAACCAACATTATTCTTGACCACCACAAGCCAACCAAGTGGTAGCTGCTACCTTAGCACCCTCATAGGTCCCACGATTCCCTCCTCCATAATAGAAAATATTTCAAACCAATGCACCTCCCCCTCCTAGGCCTCAATAGCCTCATGATATGCATCCATAGGTTCCATAGCATAACCTTACACCACTTTTTGAACCATTACTAGCCCTTTTTCAAAGGTTATATGAGGGAGGCCACATCACCCTACTCAAAATCTAACCACTTTATCCAAACCTACCTAATCCTCAAGGATATAACGAGTAAGCCATCTGCCAATACCACTGATAGTGTGGCCATAGTATTGATGCTTGTTTCTCCTTTCATGGTCATGTTCAAGATCTTATCGAGGGGTACCCCCCTTCATGCGACGTAGTGGGCATGATTAACCTTACCACTTGAAATCAATGGTACCCCCACATCAAACCCCACCTATCATATCCCTGCTTTGGTACCATTCACATCCCCACTATCTCCTATGACTTCCAACACCACACATCTATCACCACAAAACATCATTACAATATGTGGTATCCTTACCCACCAACTACACAATGCTCCTATTTGGTTATCCATATTTGATCTTCTATAGCAGTATCAACCCCATCGCGAGGTATTGAATGACATCTTGTATTCTATCAATCTTGAGACCCATGATACGAACTCCTTCGTGAACTTTGTAGAAAATATTTCATGCTGCCTTCAACCCTCCATCAACTTTCATGATCATGAGATCATAGAACTTATAGGAGAAGGAGGAGATCCTCCTCTCCATATCCAAGCAACCATCAATGATATTACATATAAATATGTCCTCTTTGATATAGGTTCCTCCATCAGTATCATTTCCATAGCAGCTCTACATCACCTGCATATTCCACCAGCTCATTTTGCCACTCCATCACTTGACCTACATGCATTCGATGGATCCATGTGATCTACAATAGGATCGATTATCTTATCCATCTGGGTAGGTATCTGTACTATCCCCATCCTATTTCACATTATTTAGATGAAATATAGTACAACATCCTTCTTGGTCACCCATGGATCAGGGACATGCAGTATGTCCCCTCTACATTGCACCATTGCATCAAATATGTCCATGATGGACTCATCCACTATGTTCCTATCGATGGAGACCGCTTTAAATTCTACAATATTGTAGACCTACCACCCATACCTTCATCTTCCTCTACACAACTATTCCTTGTTTTCTCTCACTAGTTTGTAGAAGCATCGACATACTCCCCTACATCCTCTTATTTTTCACAATCATCACCAAGGACACATCCCTCGACATTCACACCACCATCATTACCCACTTCAATACCTGACCTAACTGCCATACCATTTTCACCACATTCCTTGTGGCCACCACCACCGTCTCTTTCGTCATCTTCCAAAAATCCATCCATGATGTTGAGACCATCCTCATTACCTACACCAAGATCTACCACTCCACCTCGATCACCTTTCTCTATGGAATTGCCTCTTCTTCCTACACTTCAAACACCTCCCCTTCCTTTTTACCCATGACCTAGGTCTTTCACCTCACCTTGTATCCCAACAGCGGCTCCCACTCCTCATTCCCAATTTCCACATGTGGATCACCCTATCCCAACCACGGTATCTGAATGCCACAAGTGGGAGCAATGAACTTCCCAACTTGATGATCATTTGTTACATCCTTCTACTTCTACCATAAGAGATTCCTAGGTCACATCCTCATCTTTTGATTTGGATTTGGCACTCTATTCACCACAACATACACCATCCTACATTTCCATATTTATGACAAACTCAGGTCCAAGTGACTACAATGTGTATGATGCTTGTATACTTCCACCTGTAGTTCAGACCACACGTGACTTTGACCATCCTTCAACTTTTATTTTGACCATAAGAACTATTATATAATTAGGGCCTCCTAAAAACCAAACTAACTTTGTGTATGCGGGAGTTAATTCATCACTCTTGCTTGTAGCCCATCCACCACCATAATCCTATTTTTTTGGCACACTCGATCACATGGCTAACCCCTATTTTACCTTACGCTACCTTCAATGTTTCCATTGGCATGGATTTGGGTTAGGTCATTACGAAAAAGGGTTACATACACCCATCAACCCTCATGTGCAATTACCTACTGACAATTTGACCTAGGTTTTCACCCAACCACCATTCACACATTAGATGAGCTACAGGACCTATCCCTACACCCTTCTCCACTTTCAAGACACATCTTAGAAGAGTATATCGATATGGAAAATCTATAGGATAACTCATCTCCTCACTCAACTATCATAGTTCCTTGTGACTTCTTTCAATAAGATCCTCTTTCTGACACCACATCATCATGTTGTGTTGATGAATTAACAAGTCAATTAGTCACCCTATCTCTAAAAACTCATAATCTAGAGCATGATATGGCATCTCCCCCACCGTCACCAACATATTTGGCCACATTTTTGCCTATACATCGACAACTCCATCAATCTGTTATTCTACCATGTTTTCCACCATTCATCTTGTGATGAGTGTCATTGAGTCTCATCATTTAATCTCAATGATTTATCAATCCGGGGTGGTGTCCAAGGCTATCTACGATAGAAGGTTAGGGCAGAGTACAATTCAGGCATTCAGATTTCAAGCATTTATTGGTGAAGCAGATTTTGGTTTAGCCTTTTGGTGTCACACTAAACCTAGTCTGAAGAATGGAAACTAAAATAAAGTACAAGAATTGAAAACTAAATCTAAGTTGCAAGAATTGAAATCTAACTACAATTGCATGAATTGAAATTGCTAAATTGAAATCCTAAGTTACTTTTGCAGAATTGAAATCTAGTTACTCTTGCATAATTGAAATTGCTAAATTGAAATCTAATCTACTTTTGCAGAATTGAAACTTATTCTAAAACACCTGTCAATGCCCTGCCACAAAAGGTCGTCAAGCTTCTGCTACAGGAATTGACAGCAAAATGAAATATGCTGAAAATGGAAAGTTGCTAAAATAGAAAGCAGGGAAAACATAAAGGAAAATGCTTAATATAATTTGTCAGCTGACATACACACAAATGTTGTACACAAACATAATAGGAAACATAAATCACACAATACAAAATAAAAACAAGAAAATGAAATCTGGCAAGCAATCTATTAATTCTGCTACAGCAAAATTACAGATTAAAACCTGCCATAAAATCCCTCCTTCTAGATCTGAAAGTGGGCCCATACTTCCTGATCTAGAAGGAGGTGAAAAGCACTCCTTAACTAATTAACACTCAGAACATAAAATGATAAAATACTGCACTTTTATTGATGACAAAACATGCTGAAAACTGTTACAAAAAATTACTATACAGTCCTAATTGCTGCTACTGAAAACTCTCCTCTATTCTAATTCCTAACTGGCTCAACCAAGGAGGGAGCTGTGTTATTTATATAAATATTTACAATATATCCCATGCTCAAATCAGCCTATGTGCTATTTTACAGTCATTTGCCAATAATTTTGGATCTGAAATAAATGCAAATCTGGACAGTTTGTGTTGCAGCAGTAGTCATTGGCCCTTAGAAAGCATCTTCAGTGGTGGGAGTACATGGGAGGAGTCTAGAAATATCTCACACATCATTCTCCACTTCAGAATATGCCATTCCTATCTTGAAAACAACTTTCTATTATGCTACAGTTTTTCTGGGTTTATCCTAGAAGAGGATCTGAATTGATCTTTTCCATGAATGGTGGCTTTGGATGGCAAGGACGGCAAAATCAGATGGGAGATATTTTCCTTTACCTTTTCCAACCTTTATTTCCCTTTTTCCAGCTTCAAAAATCGGTCAATAAGTCAAAAAGCACATTCTGTTTTCATTCCGAAGATAAGTGGCTTCATTTCGAAGACAATGCAATTCTCATTCCGAAGATCGCTCATTTCGAAGATACTGCAATTCTCATTCCAAAGATACTGCAATTCTCATTTCGAAGATACTACAATTCTCATTCTGAAGATCCGCTCATTTCGAAGATACTGCATTTCTCATTTCGAAGATGTCTGCTCATTTCGAAGACACTGTGTTTTCTCATTTCGAAGATATCTGTTCATTCCGAAGATACTTCGAAATGAACAAATGTGTACTTTTCAAGTGATTTCTTCTGCATCTCTCAGGTGGGTTATCTCCTAGGATCAGATTCCAATGGTCTTCATCTCTTTTCATATGTGAATTCCATGCCTTGCTGTTTATTTGTAGCTTGCTGGAATTTACATGGTAAATTACTGCATTTTCCAGTTCTACTGCATAGTTGTAAAATATTGGCATTTCTTGCAAATTCAAACAAATTAGAACATGGAAAAATTATTCAAGTATCAACATGAAGGAGTACATCAAGTTGCTACTGAATTTATACACTTCATTCACCAAGTAACCATGCTGAAATAGTGCAACAGTGTTGCACAATTGTCCCTGCTCTGTTATACCCTGTTGTTGCCTATTTAGATCATGTGGGAATGCTTCTAAATAGGTCAGATGTCTTCTGTAGTCCTTCTAAACTCATTCCATCCATATTCTCATGCTTTGCTTGACAACTTCAAGGTGTTCCTATAAAGTGACAGCTTGCTGATTTTTATATGGTTGTTTTTCTCCGATTTTCAGATTTATGACAGTCCTAAACTTTTGGCTTAAATGTGGATTTGAAACAAGTTGAAGGGCAGGAAAACATTCAAAAACCATTGAGAAGTTAATGGATATCAGCATACCACATTTGGTTAATTGAAATGCATGTTATTACTTGCTACTTAATCACGCAAAATCAGTCATAAAATGCTGAAAATAGTCAAAAACAGAGATATAGTATTCCTAACATAAAATCATGCAAACACTTAACAAATAGTATATTCTAGTCAACTATTTGGCAATTAACTTATCATATGGTAGTCAAACATTGTGCAATAATGAGTCAAACATTGTGCAATAATGAGGCATTTTTGGGCCTCATCATCCCCCCCAACTTGAACCGATGCATGCCCTCATGCATCTTAGTAGGCCATAGTAATATGCAGGTTTTATTCTTGTGAACAACATACTTTGCTACCTGCTAACTGAGAAATTCCTCCTTGCTGCACTATATCAAGTATTTTGCAATTAAGCACATGTATGACTTTTTTCTATTTTTCTACAAGTTTTAGTGCTGCAAGGTACCTCTTAAAGGCTTGATATCATATGATTCATCTTGCAATAGTCTTATTGTGGAACCGTATTTGGCAGATGCACTACTATTGATGGAATTTTCTGTTCTTAACAACATTTCAGCTTGAATGCTTATTTTTGTTGTTTGCACCTTTTGAACAAAATTGATAAAATATTTGATTTGAAATGCTTGAGGGATGTACTTACTTGTGGTAGAGCCTTATAAACCTCAATATTTGATGTACCCTACTCTTTTTGCTATTCTGTAGCATTTCCAACAATTCTGGTACAGTTTCTGCTCATTTCGAAGATATCCTGCTCATTTCGAAGATACTGCATTTCTCATTCCGAAGATCTTCAAAAAATGCAGAAATGACCTCCTATGCAAAAGTTAGCTACAGATTCTATTGTGGGTCCATCTCTAGAGTGTATAAGCCTTCCATAACATCAAAAATCCCTTCTTCATCCTTTTGTTTAGATGTTATTCTTTGTTTTGTATGTTGTTGTTTTATTCCAGTAGTACTAAAATAGAACCTTCAGGTGCATTTTGTTGATTATCCTCCTTCAATTTATCAGACAATTGTGAGATATAAAATTGCAGTTCTTCTTCTAAAATTTGCCCTATAAATTGAAATAGAATTGTTGCCATGTCTGTCCCAAAATCAGGTTTTTGCATAGTTTTGGAATTTCCATGCAATTAATGGCATAAGGGGGTGTTTCTTGACATCTTGAACATGTTCCTTTTTCAACTTGTCACTATTGTATGAATAGTTTATGCCAAATACCGACTATCATACACTAAATGCTAAATGTTTACTATGAATTATATGCAAGAAACACATACCTTACTGTCCTGAAAATTAGTCATGCACCTTACAAGCTGCTTTTGATGATTGTTAGCAGGCTATCTGAAAACATAAACAAACATAATACATGTGCAGTGTGAGATTTGTACAATGGTGGAACAATGATGGGTAGATCAACAAGGCAATGCATGCCGAAAAATTGGTTTTCATGCAAGCCAACTCAGTAGCGCCTCCAAGAAGGTTTTCACTACTGAATTATTCATTTTTATATATATATTTTTTCATTTTTTTTTCATCTCTTTTTTTTTTCATTTTTTTCATCAAAAGAGGCTGCCATTTCTGGTTTTCAACCAACTTCTGTCCTCTTTTTTTTTTTTTCAAGTGCTTCAATCAGAGAGAACATATCTCACTCTTATTTGGATAAGACCAATCCTTATTCTGCAAAAACATGTCAATTGTTGTATGAAAACACCATCTCTTTCTGTTGAAACCTGCAACATTGATGCAACCTTCCTTACTAGATGACCAGTAAGAATCTTCTTACATCATCATTGCCTCCTTATTGCTGGAAATGAAGTATTGGCTCCATTGTTCCTCTTTCTTGCTGAAATTGATGCTTGTCCTCATGTATCCCCATTTTGTGGGACATGCCTTTGCTGCAAATTTTTTCTCTTTTTTTTTTTCAAATTTTCTTGTCTTGCTTGTACCCAAAAAGGAAGTTCACAAACAAGACTATTCTTCTTTTTTCTTTTCTTGTATTTTTTTCTTTTTTTCTTTTTTTAGACTTTTTATCATCACTCTGAATCTGATATTGAAGAGAAATTCTCTTCCCTTATGTGTACATCCAATGGAATCTCCTTCAAGAACTCCTCCTTAGTTAATGGTGCATGGTATACCCGAAGGCAATGTCCATTCACCACTAGCATCCTCCATGAATTACCAATGGGAGAAAGAAGCACTGCTCCATATCTGAAAACTTCTTCAATCAAGTGTTGTCCATGGCTCCTAGTCTGCAAAATCTTGTCAATCTGTTCTTGAAACAATTAAATACCAATTCCCAAAATATGTTAAGTGCTTACATCAAGATAAAATCTTGATATACCCTTGTAATTCCATGTAAAGAGATTGAAATATTGTTTCAAAATAGCAACAATTTTGCTTTTTGTTTATAAGTCAGCCAGCTAATAATGTTCAAGAATTTTCTTGGCTGCACTTCAATTTGTTTCATTCCTAGGAGGACATAATTTACCCCTTTGTAAAATGGAAGTAAATTTTCTATGTGCAGTTTTTCTAGTTTTTCTCCTTTATCCAAAGCTAATTTCTGTGTGTTTGGACTAAAGGTTTTCTGTGTATCTCCATTGATTTTTGTCTCTTCAAGCTCAGGTAAGTTCTTATTTTAGCACAGTTGGATGTTGCTGCAGTCAATAACATTTCTTGTAGGTTTTTTTTTTTTATACCAGATTCAGCTACATAGACAGGGGTTGCCTATCCTGTATTATTCAGAATGATCACAGGTTGGGCTAAAAAAATATTTTTGGTTTGCACAATAAGACAAGAAGTGTACAACTTTAGCAGATCAACTACTTGTCAGGTAGGATCACCTCTAATGAGATCAACTATTGTCTGTGTAGGCTAAGAATTGCTAGGTTGCGGTTTAGCATGGTAAAATCCAAACAATATTTAAGTAATAATGAAAAACTCTAGGATCATCATTAAGTTGTAAACTCCTATTTTGATTGTGCAAAAGTTTTTGTGATTTTTTTTTTAATAGATTCAGCTTACATAGACAGGGGTTGCTGTCCAGGTTGGGCTGAAGGTGGTGGTTGCTTGTTTTCTAAATGGACTGAAATGCAACTATCAATAATTATTATTTATACCAGCTATTACATTCAGATTTAACTCTGAACTTCATAACTTAGCACAATAATAATTATTTGACTACTTTTACCCTCTAACAACACCATGTTCCCCGACAACGATGCCAAAATGATGAGTGTCATTGAGTCTCATCATTTAATCTCAATGATTTATCAATCCGAGGTGGTGTCCAAGGCTGTCTATGATAGAAGGTTAGGGCAGAGTACAATTCAGGCATTCAGATTTCAAGCATTTATTGGTGAAGCAGATTTTGGTTTAGCCTTTTGGTGTCACACTAAACCTAGTCTAAAGAATGGAAACTAAAATAAATTATAAGAATTGAAAACTAAATCTAAGTTGCAAGAATTGAAATCTAACTACAATTGCATGAATTGAAATTGCTAAATTGAAATCCTAATTTACTTTTGTAGAATTGAAATCTAGTTACTCTTGCATAATTGAAATTGCTAAATTGAAATCTAATCTACTTTTGTAGAATTGAAACTTATTCTAAAACACCTGTCAATGCCCTGCCACAAAAGGTCGTCAAGCTTCTGCTACAAGAATTGACAGCAAAATGAAATATGCTAAAAATGGAAAGTTGCTAAAATAGAAAGCAGGGAAAACATAAAGGAAAATGCTTAATATAATTTTTCAGCTGACATACACACAAATGCTGTACACAAACATAATAGGAAACATAAATCACACAATACAAAATAAAAACAAGAAAATGAAATCTGGCAAGCAATCTATTAATTCTTCTAGTAGCAAAATTATAGATTAAAACCTGCCATAAAATCCCTCCTTCTAGATCTGAAAGTGGGCCCATACTTCCTGATCTAGAAGGAGGTGAAAAGCACTCCTTAACTAATTAACACTCAGAACATAAAATGATAAAATACTGCACTTTTATTGATGACAAAACATGCTGAAAACTGTTACAAAAAATCACTGTACAGTCCTAATTGCTGCTACTGAAAACTCTCCTCTATTCTAATTCCTAACTGGCTCAACCAAGGAGGGAGCTGTGTTATTTATATAAATATTTACAATATATCCCATGCTCAAATCAGCCTATGTGCTATTTTACAGTCATTTGCCAATAATTTTGGATCTGAAATAAATGCAAATCTGGACAGTTTGTGTTGCAGCAGTAGTCATTGGCCCTTAGAAAGCATCTTCAGTGGTGGGAGTACGTGGGAGGAGTCTAGAAATATCTCACACATCATTCTCCACTTCAGAATATGCCATTCCTATCTTGAAAACAACTTTCTATTATGCTACAGTTTTTCTGGGTTTATCCTAGAAGAGGATCTGAATTGATCTTTTCCATGAATGGTGGCTTTGGACGGCAAGGACGACAAAATCAGATGGGAGATATTTTCCTTTACCTTTTCCAACCTTTATTTCCCTTTTTCCAGCTTCAAAAATCGGTCAATAAGTCAAAAAGCACATTCTGTTTTCATTTCGAAGATAAGTGGCTTCATTCCGAAGACAATGCAATTCTCATTCCGAAGATCGCTCATTCCGAAGATACTGCAATTCTCATTCCGAAGATACTGCAATTCTCATTCCGAAGATACTACAATTCTCATTCTGAAGATCCGCTCATTTCGAAGATACTGCATTTCTCATTCCGAAGATGTCTGCTCATTCCGAAGACACTGTGTTTTCTCATTCCGAAGATATCTGTTCATTTCGAAGATACTTCGAAATGAACAAATGTGTACTTTTCAAGTGATTTCTTCTGCATCTCTCAGGTGGGTTATCTCCTAGGATCAGATTCCAATGGTCTTCATCTCTTTTCATATGTGAATTCCATGCCTTGCTGTTTATTTGTAGCTTGCTGGAATTTACATGGTAAATTACTGCATTTTCCAGTTCTGCTGCACAGTTGTAAAATATTGGCATTTCTTGCAAATTCAAACAAATTAGAACATGGAAAAATTATTCAAGTATCAACATGAAGGAGTACATCAAGTTGCTACTGAATTTATACACTTCATTCACCAAGTAACCATGCTGAAATAGTGCAACAGTGCTGCACAATTGTCCCTGCTCTGTTATACCCTGTTGCTGCCTATTTAGATCATGTGGGAATGCTTCTAAATAGGTCAGATGTCTTCTGTAGTCCTTCTAAACTCATTCCATCCATATTCTCATGCTTTGCTTGACAACTTCAAGGTGTTCCTATAAAGTGACAGCTTGCTGATTTTTATATGGTTGTTTTTCTCAGATTTTCAGATTTATGACAGTCCTAAACTTTTGGCTTAAATGTGGATTTGAAACAAGTTGAAGGGCAGGAAAACATTCAAAAACCATTGAGAAGTTAATGGATATCAGCATACCACATTTGGTTAATTGAAATGCATGTTATTACTTGCTACTTAATCACGCAAAATCAGTCATAAAATGCTGAAAATAGTCAAAAACAGAGATATAGTATTCCTAACATAAAATCATGCAAACACTTAACAAATAGTATATTCTAGTCAACTATTTGGCAATTAACTTATCATATGGTAGTCAAACATTGTGCAATAATGAGTCAAACATTGTGCAATAATGAGGCATTTTTGGGCCTCATCATCTTGCACCCTCCATTGAGCCTCCTACGACGTCCACAGGTTATTAAATCTTCATCATCAAACTCTTCACTACCTACTTCCCCCATGGCATCGGTTAATATGGTCGATTTGGATCTCTTCTCCCTACTTCGATATGCACATCAAAAAATTCATGATGACACACCAAATCTAAATATTTTTTATCTCACACACATCTCACCCATACCATCACCCCATAATTTTCTAATTTTACCTCATGTCCTACATACCGCTAATGCTCCTGCACCTTCTATATCACCTCACATCCCACACGTTCATCACATGGACTTCTACATAGATAATGAATATGAAATTTCTAAGGCTATCAATGACCTCCACCTCATTCTAGTCCTTGAACAACTTCATGATGGTTCTCATATGCTAATCGAAGAAACCATTGATGTAGACATTGATGATGACCTCGAAAATCCTCATATTGTTAAACTAGTTGCTAGCCTTTCACCCAAAGAGCACATTTTATTCATTGCTTTCCTTAAAAAGTACATCAGAGTCTTTGCATGGTCCTATAAGGATATGCTAGGCCTTGATCCCACACTTGTAGTCCATAATATCACATTAGATAAAGAGGCTAAACCTTTCAAATAGAAGTTGTGACACATGCACCCATAGTTGCATTACTAGTAAAGTCTGAACTCCAAAAGCTCTTATATGTAGATTTTATCGTACCCATAGATTATCTTGAATGGGTGTCCAACATGGTTCTAGTACCTAAACACTCTGGTGAGGTTTGTGTATGCACTGACTTCCATGATTTAAACAAAGCATATCCCAAAGACAACTTCCCTCTACCTAACATTGATTTGCTAGTCGACTCCATAGCAAGCCATAAGATGATTTCCCTTATAGACGGTAAAACCGAACACTTTGGTTCTTCTTTATCCAAATCATAGACCTTGTAATATGAGATTTAACCATGCATATATGAACGTCGATAGTAACAATTGATAAACCAATTTATGCAAATAAAATATTTATTAATCAATGAAATGCAATACCGCTCGAGGGAGGGCAGATCCCCATCGCTTATGGGCCAATTAATGCGACTAACGCAAGTGAATGTAAATTGAAAAAGATAAAGATGATTTCTAAATAAATCTTCAACCTTATTAAATACATTAAAAAATATGAACCATAAAAAAATAAACTCGAGGTCGAAATCGGTTAGAAGCATAATCCATTTTTTTGTGTGAAATTTGTGGTAACTTTTGTTCATCATATATCATAGGGGATTGTCTCGGGTGATGACAAAAGTAGTGTGGTTTAACATATAGTGACGAAGTTTCTAGGTGGTGAAAACTACAGCTAGGCATAGTTTTTCCATGTACCCATATCTAGTTTCGTAGCTGACTAGCATACGATTGATGTAGTATATAGCTTGCTCTTTGTTGAGAACATTCTTTTGAGCTAGTAATGTACCTAACATAAAATCTATAACTGAAATATATAGCATAAATGGTAATTGTGGGTGTGGGGGAGACATTACTGGTGGAGAAGTGAGGTAGGCTTTAATAGAATCAAAGGCTTATTTATGGTTTCTATCCCATTTAAAAGTGACTCCTTTTTGTAGGAGATGATTGAATGGTTTGCACTTGTCTGATAGTTGTGCTATGAATCGATGAATGGAAGTGATTTTACCTTTGAGGCTACATAGTTGTTTTAGGTTGGTAGGTGGAGGTATCTTTATGATGGCCTTTACTTTATTAGGGTCTACCTTGATGCCACGTTGGGAGATAATGAACCCTAGTATTTTGCTTAAATTAACACCAAAGACACACTTATTTAGGTTAATGCGCAAATTATGTTCTAGTAAATGGTCGAAGATCTTTTGAAGATCGTCTAGATGTTGTGAACGTTCTTTGGACTTTACAAAAATTGTCAAAATTTGTCAAATTAAAGTCGTCAAGAAATTTCCAAAAGTTGCCATGAAAATTGTCAAAAGTTGTCAAATTAAAATCGTCAAGAAATTGCCAAAAGTTGTCAATTAAAGGAGGCGAGCCCAAATTCCAATCTCCAATCCGCATCACAGTTGGAGTGACAGTTGAAGCGTAATACAATTTTTTTCCAAATTTTGCAAGAGATCAAATATTAAAAGCTACTAAGTAAGATATTTTGGAAGGTGCATGAGAAGAAGTTGGATCAAAGGATCCGACGGACGTATATCAAGTTCGAAAACTCCCAACAACACAAGAAGAGCTCGTCAAATCCAAGGTGCAAAAAAATCTCCTTCTCCTTCCAAAATTGGTAGTTTTAATTCGAGTCATCTAGTGGTTAGCCCAATGGCATCCTATTCCTCTCCAGATTCTGCACATGAAAACGTCACCCAAGTAGAAAGTAATCATCCATTGATCAGTGATGAGGTGTTAAAATATTTAATATTAAATCTTCAAATGATGACTGCAAGCTTCAACGCATCTAGGAAACTGCCCCAACCAAATTCTTCTAGTTCCAATAATTGGAGTACGAACTTCTACTATGATGACTATACACACCATAGAAGTGAAAATAGTCAATACCTGAATCACAATGGTCACCAAGATATTGAGGATGGGGATAATGAAGAAAATATGGAGCAACAAAGAGGTTTTAACAGACCTTATCAAAATAACAACTAGAGACAGAGAAGTAAATAGGAACAAGATATAAATAATGTTCACTCCCAGCCAAGAGGTCCAACTCGAGTCAATTATCCACATGTTGATATGCCTACCTTTGAAGTCCAGGATCCACACAGGTGGATTGCAAAAATTGAAGGCATCTTAGAATTCTATAAATTCTAGGAAGGGGACAAAGTCTCTTTTGCAGCAACCAAACTTGGCACTGAAGCTTATCAGTGGTTTACATGGTATAAATGTGAGGATACCTAGTATGCATTATATTGGGATACTTTCAAAATTCCTTTCTTCATAGATTTGACAAAGGTCACACAGGTTCATACACAGTACGATTGTTTTCACTTAAGAAAATATGATCGGTAGGGGACTATATTTTAGAATTCACCAATATGCTTCACTATGCACAAGACCTACAATAGGATGTGGTAGTAGTGGCTTTTCAAAATGGATTAAAATAACATATTAAAGTTGAAGTAGACCTACACAATCCATCCAAGTTGGATGAGTGTATAAGAATTGTTGATTTGGTAGAGACAAAGACGCACGTAGGCCCATCCACATGATGTGATTCATATGGGTGACCTCAATTCCACAACAACTCTTTTTGTAGAAATGATCAACCGTAACAGTAATTATGCTACAAATGTCGCACTCAACATCAAAAATACCAAGCATGTACACCATGACAAAATTTTTAGATTGAATATGCCGACAAAGAGGAAAAATAAATAGAGGAGTACGATGCACCTGAGGATCTCCCAGTTAGGACCAAAATGAACACAATAAAGTTATCGCTGAGGAGGATACCATGACTATTTCAGTACATGATCTCATGGGGTTACCCTCTCACCATAAAATCAAGGTGGAAGGTTTCATTAAAAAATAGAGGGTGACAGTATTCATTTATTTCGAAAGTACTCATAACTTCATTGATGCAAAAATTGCAAGGACATTGGGGTTGCATATCTTCTCTTCCAATCAAGATCAGTTTCAAGTCAAAACTGCAATTAGAGAAATTTCTAAATGTCTAGGTAATACATCATCAGTTTCATTACAAATGGGTACGTATACTTGGCAAGGTCCTCTTTTTTTTATGGAATTAGGAAATTTGGAAGTTATTTTAGGTGTTGCATGGATGGAACAATTGGAAACCATAGTGGGTTTTAATTACAAACATTGCTTTATCGAATGGCAAGCCAATGGGATGACTATTCGTCTTCAAGAACTACCCACACCTCCATCAAAATTTTTAAGTTCACATAGCATGGAAAAGATATTAAGAAAATATGGTGGGGGATTCATAGCCCGAATTAATTACATAGAGAAATTAGAACTAGATATATCGGAAATCAAAGCAGAAGATCTTCAACACATTGTGGCTCATTATGAGAAAGTTTTTCAAGAATCCAAAGGCCTACCCCCAAAAATATCTCATGACCATGCTATCCATATTGTTCTAGGAAGTCTTCCATCCAATGGTCGTCCTTATCGATATCCCCAACCCCAAAAAATAAAAATTGAGAAGATTGTCCAAGAACTATTAGACCATGGTGTCATCCGTCATAGTACTAGTCCTTATTCCTCACCTGTCATCTTAGCTCATCAAAAAGACAATTCTTGGTGTATGTGTCCAGATTTTCATCCTCTCAATAAAATCACAATCAAAGATAAGTTTCCTATTCTTGTCATTGATGATTTACTAGATGAGCTACATGGTGCCAAATTCTTCACCAAATTGGACTTACACTCAAGGTTTCACCAAAGTCAAGTTAGGGATGAGGATATTCCCAAAATAGCCTTTCAAACTCATGAAGGTCACTATGAATTCTTGGTCATCCCTCTTGGTCTCACTAATGCACCATCTACATGAACCAGGTGTTTCATCCATTCTTACATAAATTTGTTCTGGTCTTCTTTGATGACATACTTATCTAGAGTAAATCATGGAAAGATCACTTAGCACATGTGGATAGAGTTCTCCATATCCTACACAAGGAAAACTTGTCTGTCATACAATATAAATGCTCCTTTGGTGTTCAATAAGTGGAGTACCTTGATCATATAGTATCTCTAGAAGGTGTTAAGGTGGATCCTAATAATATTAAGGCCATACAAGATTGGCTTTTGCCTAAAAATATCAAGAAACTTCATGGTTTTTGGGTCTCATGGGCTATTACCGTAAATTTGTGAGTAACTATGGAAAAATTGCAGGTCCTCTCACGGCTCTCACCACAAAGGATGATTTTCAATGGTCAGAAGTAGCAGGCCAACTTGAGTTTTTGAGCTTGATAGACGTCCGTCAGATCCTTTGATCCAACTTCTTCTCATGCACCTTCCAAAATCTCCTGCTTAGCAGCTTTTAATATTTGATCTCTTGCAAAATTTAGAAAAAAATTGTATTCCACTTCAACTATCGCTCCAACTACGATACGGATTAGATATTGGAATTTGGGCTCACCTCCTTTACTTGAAAACTTTTGGCAATTTCTTGACGACTTTAATTTGACAACTTTTGACAATTTTTGTGATAACTTTTGGCAATTTCTCAACGATTTTAATTTGACAACTTTTGAGAATTTTCGTAAAGTCCAAAGAATGTTCACAACATATAGACGATCTTCGAAATATCTTCAACCATTTACTAGAAAATAATCTATGCATTAACCTAAAGAAGTGTGTCTTTGGTGTTACTTCAAACAAAATACTAGGATTCATTATCTCCCAACGTGGCATCAAGGTAGACCCTAATAAAGTAAAGTCCATCATAGAAATACCTCCGCCTACCAACCTAAAAAAACTATGTATCCTCCAAGGTAAAATCACTTCCATTCATTGATTCAAAGCACAAGTATCAGACAAGTGCAAACCATTCAATCATCTCCTACAAAAAGGAGTCACTTTTAAATGGGATAGAAACCATAAACAGCCTTTGATTCTATCAAAGCCTACCTCACTTCTCCACCAGTAATTTCTCCCCCACACCTACAGTTACCACTTATGCTATATATTTCAACCATATATTTCATGTTAGGCACATTACTAGCTCAAAAGAATGTGCTCAGCAAAGAGTAAGCTATATACTATATCAATCGCATGCTAGTCAGCTACAAAACTCGATATGGGTACATGGAAAAACTATGCCTAGCTGTAGTTTTCACCACCTAGAAACTTCATCACTATATGTTAAACCACACTGCTTTTGTCATCACTCGAGACAATCCCCTATGATATATGATGAAAAAAAGTTACCACAACTCTTGCACAACAAAATAGATTATGCTTCTAACCGAGTTCAACCTCGAGTTCATATTTTTTATGTATTTAATAAGGTTGAAGGCCAATCCTATATGGCCTTAATCTTATTGGGATCCACCTTAACACCTTTACGAGATACCATATGACCTAGGTACTCCACTTCTTGAACACCAAAGAAGCATTTAGATTATTTGAAAAATAACTTTTCCTTGTGTAGGATATGGAGAACTCTATCCACATGTGCTAAGTGATCTTTCCATGATTTACTATAGATAAGTATGTCATCAAATAAGGCTAGAACAAATTTACGTAAGAATGGATGAAACACCTGGTTCATGAGACTTTGGAATGTAGATAGTACATTAGTGAGACCAAATGGCATGACCAAGAATTCATAATGACCTTCATGAGTTCTAAATGTTGTTTTGGGAATATCCTCGTCCCTAACTCATATTTGGTGAAACCCTGAGCGTAAGTCCAATTTGGTAAATAATTTGGTACCATGTAGCTCATCTAGTAAATCATCAATGACAGGAATAGGAAACTTATCTTTGATTGTCATTTTATTAAGAGGATGAAAATCTGGACACATACACCAAGAATTGTCTTTTCGAAGAGCTAAGACGATAGGTGAGGAATAAGAACTAGTACTATGATGGATGACACCATGGTCTAATAGTTCTTGGACAATATTCTCAAATTCTAGTTTTTGGGGTTAGGGATATCAATAAGGACAACCATTGGGTGGAAGAATTCCTGGAACAAGATTGATAGCATGGTCATGAGATATTTTGGGGGGTAGTCCTTTGGGTTCTTGAAAAACTTCCTCATAATGAGCCACAATGTTTTGAAGATATTTCGCTTTGATTTTCGATATATCTAGTTCTAATTTCTCTATGTAATTAATTTCGGGCTATGAATGCCCCATCATATTTTCTTAATATATTTTCCATGGTATGTGAACTTACAACTTTTGATGGAGGTGTGGACAGTCCTTGAAGACGAATAGTCCTCCCATTGGCTTGCCATTCGACAAAGCGATGTTTGTGGTTAAGACCCACTATAGTTTCCAATTGTTCCATCCATGCAACACCTAAAATAAATTTCAAATTTCCTAATTCCATAACAAAAAGAGGACCTTGCTAAGTATACGTACCCATTTGTAATGAAACTGATGATGTCTTACCTAGAAATTGAGAAATTTCCCTGCTTGCAGTTCTAACTTGAAATCGATCTTGATTGGAAGAGAAGAGATGCAACCCCAATGTCCTTGCATGTTTTGCATCAATGAATTTGTGAGTACTTCCAGAATCAATTAATATTGTAACTATCTATTTTCGAATGAAAATTTTGTTGGCAATTTTGGGTACATTGCCTTTGCTCTGTGTAGATTTTGTCATTGATGTCAAGAAGGTCTTGAAGCAATCTTGTTTGATGTCAAAGAAATTGTTTTGATGAAGGTTTCAGTTTGGACAGTGACTTTCCAAGAAGATCAGAGTAGCCCAGTTGCAAAAAGTTCAAGAAAAAGACAAGTAAGAAAACGTATGCAGGCGGCTGGAAAAACTGTCGCGATTTCACATGTTTCAGGAGAGAGAAAGTGTTGGCAAAATTGTCACGATTTCACATGTTTGAGGAGAGAGAAATTTCGGGAAAAACTGTCACAATTTCGTGACATGTTGGCAGAGAAGGAGAGCAAGTTGGAAAGTGTCACGATTTTGCGACTGTCGTATTTTCGTGACTCAGAAAGTGTAGGAAGGCAGAGAGGGAAAAGTGTCATGATTTTGCGACACATTGCCAGGAAATTTGTATGGACAAAAAGGTGTCACGATTTCACGACATAATGTAGAAAAGAGAGTCCGTAGTATGAACTGTCATGTTTTTCGTGACAAGATCGAAGAGAGAGAAAGTTATTCAAGAACTGTCATGATTTTGTGACATGATGCAAAATTCCAAGTGTGAGTCGAGTCGAGTCGATTTGTGCGAAGTGTGCGAGATGCAGCCATAACAACGCAATTAGCACAAAAGTGGCGAGTTGATGCGCACTATGAGAAGTTCGATCACAGAGTGTTGTATGCTGCTGTGTTTGCGCAGAGGTGCAAAGGTCGATGTTCGATCGAGTGCAACTATAATTACGCAATAAGAGCGAAGGACTATGTCTTGCAGAATAGAGGAAGAGGACAATTTGTACCAGACCGAAGGACTGTGTTTTGGTGCAAATTCGAGGACCAGCTTTGAGGTGACAGAGTTGAGGACAGAGGTCTCCAGCCAGAGCAGGGAAGACAGGTGTCTTCTGTGGATAGAGTTCCACTTGCTAAGGGCAGAAGAGGCAGAGGTCTTCTAGAGGATCACCAACCAGAGCAGAGTTAGGGGAAGGTATCTCCTTTGAGCAGAGGCTCATAAACATTGTAATTGGGAAGGTTTCCCAAAGAATTTGAAATAAACTTTTAGAGAAAAGTTTTGTGGACGTAGCCCAACCTTTCTGGGTGAACCACGTTAAAATGAGTCTTCTATGTGTGATGCTTTCTGTCTTGTTTAATATCATGTTGATGCCACTGCTATCTGAATTTAAAATTATTAAATGGTTAAGTCTTATACTGTTCACACCCCCTCTCAGTATAAGTTCATGTTCTTCAATTGGTATCAGAGTAGGTCACTCCAGAAAGAGCCTAACAGCTTGGAGAAGGATCTATCAGAGGAACATATAAATTCAGAAAGAAATGAAGAGGTTGAGTTCGATCTCAAAAGTGAATTCTTCTTGGCCTTGAGAAAGCTTGAGAAACTCAGGGAAGAGAATTCTGTTCTCAAGCATAAATGTCAGGAAGAAGAGATAGCAAGATCAGAATTGTCTCAAAGTGTTATAGATTTCAAAATTCTAGCTGAAGAAGGGAAGAAGGTTGAACAGGTTCTAACAGAGGCTCTAAAAGGAAAGGAAGCTGATTGTGAGAAACTAGAAGAAGAAATTATGTCTCTTAGAGTAAAGTTGGAACATTTGACTCTCAGATAGAATACTCCATGTGAAAAGAAGGATGGTATCACCATTCATGAAATAGGGTCTTCGAGCAAGATCAATCTTCATCCTGAAGAACAGTGGATTCCAGTTGATCGCAAGAAGAACAATCATCCAAGGCATCAAAACAGGTTACATAATACCTTCCATGGCTATTGTTTTTCCTGTAAGAAATTTGGTCACATAGCTATGCATTGCAATAAATCTCTGAATAGCCATAGTAAGGAAAATGTTAACTCATTTGCACCTCTTATGAACAAAAATATCATGTGTTACAAGTGCAAGAATTTTGGGCATATAGCAAGGATGTGCAGTTTGAATAGATTTAGCTTTGAGTTCACTAAAAAAAGGAATGAGATCAAATCTAAGTCAATGATAGTTCAAACTGCTTTTCATGCTCAAGACAAAGTAGAAAAATGGTATCTTGATAGTGGTTGTTCAAAACATATGACTGGTGAAAAAGAAAAGTTTTTGGTTTTCAAAGAAACAAACAGAGGAACAGTCAGTTTTGGAGATAACAGGTCCGCAAAAATCTGTGGTAAAGGGACTCTTAGTTTGGATGGGAAATCCAAAATAGAGAATGTGCTCTATGTAGAAGGCCTAAGACATAATCTTCTTAGTGTGAGTCAACTTTGTGATCAAGGGCACATAGTATCTTTCTTTTCAGATAGATGTGAGATAAGTAAAGAAAAAAATGGAAAACTCATTGCTAGTGCTACAAGGACTCCAAACAATCTTTACATGCTAAGTGAGATAAAAAGGGAAAAGTGTTTTATAACTCAAGAAGATGAGAGTTGGTTATGGCATAAAATATTGGGACATTTGAGTTTTGATAATCTTGTCAGTATTAGTAACAAGGAAGCAGTCAGAGACTTGCCTAAAATAAAAAGGCCCCATAACATCATTTGCGGTCCTTGTCAACATGGTAAATAGACCAGAACCAGTTTCAAATCAAAAGGGTATACTTCTTCCAAACCATTGGATCTTATTCATACTGATTTGTGTGGCCCCACCAGAACTCAGAGCATTCAGGGAGATAGCTACTTCATGCTGTTTATAGATGATTATTCTAGAATGACTTGGGTTACTTTTCTCAAAGAAAAATCTGAAGCTTTTGAAAAATTTAAAGCTTTTAAAGAAATGATTGAAAATGAGACTGACAAGAGAATCAAATGCTTAAGATCAGATAGAGGAGGAGAGTTCACTTCAAATGAATTTGTGGAATACTATGAGCAACACGAAATCAAAAGAGAATATTCAGCAGCAAGAACTCCTCAACAAAATGGAGTAGTTGAAAGGAAAAATAGAACTCGTTGAAAATATGGCTAGAGCTATGTTAAATGAGTCAAAACTTTCAGATGGCTTTTGGAGAGAAGCAGTCAAGACAACAGTTTACATCATCACCAGGGCTCAACTCAGAGTCAATCATCATAAAACTCCCTATGAGTTGTGGAAAGGAAGACCAGCTATAGTAAAACACTTCAAAGTGTTCGGGAGTAAGTGCTTCATCAGAAGGGAAGATCAGAATTTGGGAAAATTTGATCCTAGGTGTGATGAGGGAATTTTTCTTGGATATTCCAGTAGAAGCAAGGCCTACAGATGTTTCAACAAAAGAACTCATACTGTTGTAGAAAGCATAAATGTAACAAGTAGATGAAAAGACAGGGATAAAAGAACCAGTCAAGGAACTGGGTGATGAAATCTGTCAAGAAGAATTCAGAGAGGCTTCAGATGAAGAAGAGGAAAGACAACAACTGCTTCCCAAAACTCCTTCACGGTATGTTCAGAAACATCATCCCAAAGACTTGATCATTGGTGATCCAAACAACAGGCAAACAAGAAGAAGAGTCATTCCTTCACATGATTCTACGAATGTTGCTTTATTGTCTCAGATTGAGCCAAAATATTTCAGTGAAGCATGTGCAGATAAATTTTGGATAAAAGCAATGGATGAAGAGCTAAATCAAATAGAGAAAAGTGAAACTTGGGATTTGGTTCCTAGACCTAAGGACAAGAATGTCATTGGCACAAAATGGATATTCAAAAATAAACTCAATGAGGATGGAAATATTGTCAGAAACAAAGCTAGGTTAGTTTGTAAAGGTTATTCTCAAGTAGAAGGTGTTGATTTCGAGGAGACGTTTGTGCCTGTTGCTCGTCTTGAAGCTATCAGAATGTTTTTGGCCCTTTCTAGTTTCAAATATTTCAAGGTATTTCAAATGGATGTAAAGTCAGCCTTTCTAAATGGGGTGTTGAATGAAGAAGTCTACATAGAACAGCCAGAAGGAGTGTCTCTCTCAGAACAGCCAGACTATGTATGTAAACTGAAAAAGGCCTTGTACGGGTTAAAGCAAGCACCCAGGGCTTGGTACTCAAGACTTGACGGGTATCTTCATGAACAAGGTTTCAGGAAAGGCGTGGCAGATAGCAACTTGTATATTAAGAATGAAGGTGATGATATGTTGATCATAGTTGTCTATGTTGATGATATTATTTTTGGGGGAAATAATACTCAGATGTGCAAAGTTTTTGCCAACACCATGCAGAAGGAATTCGAGATGTCTATGATTGGAGAGCTGTCATTCTTTTTAGGGCTTCAGATTGCGCAATCAAAAGATGGCATATTTCTCTCTCAGGAAAAGTATATCAAAGAAATGTTGAAGAAATTTGGGATGATGGACAACAAACCCGTGTGTACTCCTATGATTACAGGGTGCAATCTGAGTAAAGATGATGAATCTCCAGTGGCAGATCAGAAGTTGTATAGATCTATGATTGGCAGTTTACTATACAGTACAGCTACCAGACCGGATATCATGCAGGCCGTTGGATTAGTTGCAAGATTTCAGGTAGCTCCAAAAGAATCTCATGTTATAGCAATCAAGAGGATATTCAGATATTTGAAGGGCACTATGGACTTTGGGCTTTGGTATCCCAAAGGTGATGATTTCACCCTCACAACATATACAGATGCAGATTGGGCAGGCAGTATTGATGACAGGAAAAGCACTAGTGGTGGAGCATTCTTTCTGGGAAAGAGTCTGGTTTCTTGGTTAAGTAAGAAACAACCTTCAGTTTCCTTATCTACAGCAGAAGTTGAATACATAGCAGCAGTGGCTGGGTGCACACAGGTTTTATGGATGAAAACCACCTTGGAGGATTTCAAAGTCAAGCATGAACAACCCATCTCCATTCTCTCGTGATAATACAAGTGCCATAAGTATTTCTAAAAATCTGGTAATGCACTCAAGGACGAAGCACATTTCCATCAAATATCATTTTCTAAGGGAGAAAGTGCAAGAGAAGCAGGTCAAGCTAGAGTATGTGCCTACTAAAGAGCAGATTGCAGATATCTTCACCAAACCTCTTCCAAGAGATACGTTTGAGTATCTAAGGGAGAAATTGGGAGTTGTACTCTCACCTCAGAATTAATCACCTCATCAGGAGGTGGGGGAGGGACCAAGCCAAGAGGCTCTTTCTTAGTCCCGAGTCCCAAAGGTGGCCCTTTGCCATTGATGACAAAGGGGGAGAGATATGAGTAAGGGGGAGAGCTTCATAGTGAAGAAGAAAGCTTCAAGTCGTGGGGAGCAAAAACTTCAAAGGAAGATTCTCAGTTGATGGATCAGTTGGTTTCAGTTTTGGCTCTTGACTAGTGTTTTCAGTTAAGGTTTGCCATCAATGACAAAGGGGGAGATTGTTGGCAATTTTGGGTACCTTGGGTACATTGCCTTTGCTCTAAGTGTAGATGTTGTCATTGATGTCAAGAAGGTCTTGAAGCAATCTTGTTTGATGTCAAAGAAATTGTTTTGATGAAGGTTTCAGTTTGGACAGTGAGTTTCCAAGAAGATCAGAGTAGCCCAGTTGCAAAAAGATCAAGAAAAAGACAAGTAAGAAAAAGTATGCAGGTAGCTGGAAAAACTGTCATGATTTCGCGACATGTTTTAGGAGAGAGAAAGTGTTGGCAAAACTGTCACGATTTCGCGACATGTTTGAGGAGAGAGAAAGTTTGGGCAAAACTATCACGATTTCGCGACATGTTGGCAGAGAAGGAGAGCAAGTTGGAAAGTGTCATGATTTCGCGACATGTCGCATTTTCGCGACTCGAAAAGTGCAGGAAGGCAAAGAGGGAAAAGTGTCACGATTTCGTGACACATTGCCAGGAAAGTTGTATGGACAAAAAGGTGTCACGATTTCGTGACATAATGCAGAAAAGAGAGTCCGTAGTGTGAACTGTCACGATTTCGTGACAAGATCAAAGAGAGAGAAAGTTATTCAGGAACTATCATGATTTCGTGACATGATGCAAAATTCCAAGTGAGGACTATCACGTTTTCGTGACATGCTACAGAGGTCAAGTTGAGGACTGTCACGATTTCGCGACATGCTGAAAAGCTCGAAGAGAGAACTGTCATGATTTCGTGACATGCAGCAAAGGGAAGAGTCTGAAAGGAGAAGCGTCATGATTTTGTGATAGGTTGCAAGGAAAGCTTTCGAAAGCTGAAAGCGTCACGATTTCGTGACAGGCAGAGGTGAAGAAGCCAGTGGATGAAGTTGTAGCGATTTCGTGACAGGCTGAAAGAAAAGCGTACGGATGGTGAAAGAGTCACGATTTCATGACAGAAACTGGAAGTAGGTCTTCTATAGGAGAAGTGTCATGATTTCGTGACAGAAGCCGAGAGGAAGGCTATGAAGACAAAAGTGTCACGATTTCGTGACATGTTCCAGTTTCGTGGGTGTAAGGCAGAAAGAAGCGCAAGGCAGCAGAAGTGTCACGATTTCATGACAAAAGCTGAGAGGAAGGCCATGAAGACTAAAGTGTCATGATTTCATGACAGGAGTGAAGATGACGTCAGCAAAAGATAGAAGTGTCACGATTTCGCGACAAGGACGTTGTCAAGGCAGGCAAAAGCAAAAGTGTCACGATATCGCGACAAAAGCCATAAGGTAGTGTATGGTTGCAAAAATGTCACGATATCGTGACATGTTGTAGTTTCACGGTGGAAGCTACAGGGAAGTGACAGAGGCAGCAGAGGCGGTTGAAGCCGACAAAGTTAAATCTGGGCCGACGAAGATTAGGGTTTTGCAGTCGACGATCTTTAGGGTAACAACCGACTAAAGATTAAGTTTTTGATCATGAATTAATGCTATAAAAGGGGGACTATTTTTGAGTTTCAAGGCATCGAATGTGAGTATCGAATTTGTGCAAGTGAATTCTGCTATGCACAAGAGAGTGAGTCGAGTCGAGTCGATTTGTGCGAAGTGTGCGAGATGCAGCCATAACAACGCAATTAGCGTAGAAGTGGCGAGTTGATGCGCACTGTGAGAAGTTCGATCGCAGAGTGTTGTATGCTATTGTGTTTGCGTAGAGGTGCAAAGGTCGATGTTCGATCGAGTGCAGCTATAATTGCACAATAAGAGCGAAGGACTGTGTCTTGCAGAACAGAGGAAGAGGACAATTTGTACCAGACCGAAGGACTATGTTTTGGTGCAAATTCGAGGACCAGCTTTGAGGTGACAGAGTTGAGGACAGAGGTCTCCAACCAGAGCAGGGAAGACAGGTGTCTTCTATGGATAGAGTTCCACTTGCTAAGGGCAGAAGAGGCAGAGGTCTTCTAGAGGATCACCAGCCAGAGCAGAGTTAGGGGAAGGTATCTCCTTTGAGCAGAGGCTCATAAACATTGTAATTGGGAAGGTTTCCCAAAGAATTTGAAATAAACTTTTAGAGAAAAGTTTTGTGGACGTAGCCCAGCCTTTCTGGTGAACCACGTTAAAATGAGTCTTCTATGTGTGATGCTTTCTGTCTTGTTTAATATCATGTTGATGCCACTGCTATCTGAATTTAAAATTATTAAATGGTTAAGTCTTATACTGTTCACCCCCCCCTCTCAGTATAAGTTCATGTTCTTCAAATTTCCACCTTGATTGTATGGTGAGAGGATAACCCCATATAGTCATGGTATCCTCCTCAGTGACAACTTCGTTGTGTTCATTTTTTTCCTATTCTGGGAGATCCTCAAGTGCATCGTACTCCTCTATTTCTTCTTCCTCCTTGTTAGCATATTCAATATAAAAATTTTATCGTGGTGTACATGCTTGGTATTTTTGATGTTGAGTGTGATATTTGTAGTAGTACCATGACGGTTGATCATTTTTGCAAAAATAGTTGTTGCGGAATGAAGGTCGCCCATATGAATGACATTGTGTGGATGGGTCTATGTGTGCCTTTGTCTCTACCAAATCAGCAATCCTTATACACTCATCCAACTTGGATGGATTGTGTGGGTCTACTACAACTTTAATATGTGCTTTTAACCCATTTTGAAAAATTGCTACTACCATATCCTATTGTAGGTCTTGTGCATGGTGAAGCATACTGGTGAATTCTAAAATATAGTCCCCTACTAATCCTGTTTGCTTAAGTGACAACAATTGTACTATGTATGAGACTGTGGGACCTTTGTCGAATCTATGAAGAAATGCTTTTTTGAAAGTATCCCAATATAATGCATACTATGGATCCTCACATTTATACCATGTAAACCATTGATAAGGTTCAGTGTCGAGTTTGGTTGTTGCAAAAGAGACTTTGTCCCCTTCTTAGAATTTGTAGAATTCTAAAATGCCTTCCTTTTTTGCAATCCACGCATTTGGATCTTGGACTTCAAAGGTAGGCATGTCAACGAGTGGATAATTGACTCTAGTTGGACCTCTTTGTTGGCAATTTTGGGTACCTTGGGTACATTGCCCTTGCTCAAGTGTTGATGTTGTCATTGATGTCAAAGAGCGGAAGGGTTTTTGTGAAAACCAAGGCAGACTAAATTATAGGTTTTGTTTAAATCCATGGTCAGCAGCTTTGAAATGGGTTTTTCTTAAAACCCAAGTTAGCTCTTCGTTTTGTTGAAAAAGGTGCTCCGATGATGAAGATATTTAATTTTAAATATCCATTTTAAATTTTATTTATTTATTTAAAATTTAAATTAATATTTTAAAATTAAATTAAAGTCGTTCACCGGCTTGTTTTCAAAGCCGACGTTGCTAGGGTTTTGCTACGGATCAATTAGGGTTTCCTGCTGACAAAGCAAGGTTAAGCAACCGAAAAATTCTAGGGTTTCATGTTGACCTAATTAGGGTTGCAACTGACGTGTTTGAGAATGTTTTGATGGGATATTCTCTTCTATAAAAAGGTGGGACTGTTGCAAGGTTGAAGAGTGGGCGTGATGCGATATATGCGAATGAAGTTCGTGTGCAACAGAGTGTAAGTCGGTGATAGTTCTTTGGAGTTAAAGAAAAGAGATCGCAGCGATGAGATAGTGAGTGAGTGCGTATCGACTGATCGAGAACAAAGAGAGCGATATGCAGACGACGTGTTTAAAGTCCGAGGCAAAAATACGCAGATGGTAGAAGTGAGATTTCATGGAAGGTGCAGCAGAGTGAGTGGTGCAAAGAGAAGATAAGAACGCGGTATGCATAAGTCGTGTTCCGAGTGTGAAATGACAGTGTGCTGGCCGGGTTGTAGAAGTAATATTTCTGTGAAGTTGCAGCAGAGAACGCGGAGAGATATAGAGGAGTGGTTGAAAAAGTGCGAATCATTTTTCACAGCAGCAGCCGAATGCCGACAAGCAGCAGAACGCAAGAAAAATAGCAGATCGTGCAAATTGAGGTGACAGTTTAATTCTGCAATTTTTATTACTATCTCCAAGTTGTAGCTTGGTAAAAGGGGTTGGTGCCTCTTTCCAGTTGGAGCTGGAAAAATTGGAGTTGGTGCTCCATTCTCGTTGTAGCAGTATAAAATTTAGAGGTTGGTGCCTCTTACCGCTTGGTGTCGGTGAATGATTATGTAAAGTTGTAGCTTTGCATTTGACTCGGATTTGGATGGTAGTCCAAGCAGTCTTTTTGAGGAGTAGCCACATCGGTGAACCTCGTTAAAATGTCGTGTTATGTGTGATGCTCTTAGTACTTTTATTATTTCTGTTTTAATCATTGCAGTTTATTTAAAAGTCTAAATTGCTTTTAAGTTTTTAAAGAACACACTGATTCACCCCCCCTCTCAGTGTCATTGTGATTATAACAATTGGTATCAGAGCAAGGTTCCCAATTTTGGCTAAATCAGTCAGGGTTGATCTTGGATTAGTACACAATGGCTAAGAAGAATAGATCCTCATCCAAAAAGGCATCCCAGCCAGTTTCAGTTCCTATGGTTGAGAAAATTGAACCAGAAATGGCAGAAGGAATGAACTCTGAAGTTGAAGAAGTTGAGGCTGAAGTTGATTTAGAGGGTGAGCTAGTGTCTGCTCTTACGGAATGGGAATCGAAGAAAAAGAAGAATGAAAAATTGTCAAGGAAACTTAAGGATGCAAACAACATTATTGCCAGCTTTAAAAATACAAATTGAAGAATACAAGAAAATTTTTCAAGATCCGGAAATACAGGTATCCATGAAGATAGACCACCGCAAAGAAATTGGAAGAAGAAAATGTGAGTCTTCGAATACAGATACAAGAGCTGGATCGAAAAATCAACTGTCATGTAAAACGTGAAGAAAGCTCGATGAAATTGGACAAAATTCTGAGCGATCAAAGATCCACAGGTATCAAATTTGGTCTCGGCTTTTCTGAAGGAGAATCATCAACTGGACCAAAAGCAAGCAATGTTGAAAGTGAAAAGAACAAAGACAAGAATCAGGCAAAAGAAAGATATAATGCCAGACCTGAAATAGCAGCTGACAATGATGGCTTTACTAAGGTCACACATCAAAAGAATAGAAGATCCAAGGCTCCAAAGAACAACCTGGCCAAGACCATCTTTCAGGTTTAATCATTATTTCTATGGTTTTTGTTTCAAGTGTAATGTTTATGGGCATAAAATTGTTGACTGCAAATACAACGTAGGTCCAAGAAGTTTCACTAGTAGAAATGCGTTTGCTCCTTTAATGAGTTATGCAATAGAGAGTGTTTTAAGTGTCACAACTTTGGTCATATTGCCATAAATTGTCGTAGTATGTCTCGTTTCATATCAACCTCATGAAAGCAGATTTCAACCGTATAGAGCAAAACAAAATAGAATTTATACTCGAAGGATATGTGCAAAATTCTAAAAAGGGGAAGTCACAACTTAGAACCCAATACCACAGCTTAAAATATAATGGAAACAAAAAGAATAAATCTCAGAAAGAACATGATTCTTTAATAGTGCAGATAGCTTTTAGAGCTCGTAATAAACATGTTCCTTGGATTCTTGATAGTGGTTGCTCAAGTCATATGACAGTGACAAACAGAAATTCGAAAATCTACAAAAGTATGAGGGTGGTTCTATAAAATTCGGCAACAATGACGGAGCCAAAATAATAGGTAAAGGAACGGTCAAAATTAGTGAAGGAAAGATCAAGTCAGAGGAAGTTTTATATGTGGATGGTTTGAAACATAATCTATTGAGTGTGAGTCAAATCTGTGACAAAGGACATGAAGTAGTTTTCAAGAAGCATGGTTGTGAAGTCAGAAAAATAAACAGCAGGAAATTAATAGCAACCGGCTCAAGGACGTCTGGCAATCTGTACACACTCTCAGAGTTTTCAGAAGGTATGTGCTTCATGGGACAAGAAGAAGAGAACCGGTTGTGGCATAAGAGGCTTGGACACATAAGTTTTGATAATCTGGTAAGAATTAGCGCTAAACAAGCAGTGAGAGATATTCCAATCATTAAAAAACCTACAAATAGTATGTGTGCTTCATGTCAGAAGGGTAAATAGACTAGAGTTTCATTTAAAACAAAAGAACATCACACTAACAAGCTTGGTCAAAACAGGTTTAGTCAGAACTGGCTTAGTCGTAACATGTGGATTCAAAGAACAGGTATGCCTAAAAGAAACAACACTATTACTTGTTATAAGTGCAACAATAAAAGTCACACTGTCAGACAGTGCAGAGTTGAAATTCCAGGATATAGGAACAGGAATAAGTGGCATGATCAGGTCCAAGGATCATAACAATGACAGGAACAAGAATATGGTCAAAGAGTTCAAGAGAAGACCCGACAAGGAAGTTATAGACGTTGATGTTGATCAGTGCCTAATGGGAGTTTTACTCCCACCCCAGAATTAATCACCTCATCGGAGGTGGGGGAGGGACTAAGCTAAGAGGCTCATTCTTAGTTCCGAGCCCCAAAGGTGGCCCTTTGCCATTGATGACAAAGGGGGAGAGATATGAGTAAGGGGGAGAGCTTCAAGTGAAGAGGAAAGCTTCAAGTCATGGGGAGCAAAACTTCAAAGAGATTGATTTCAGCTTTGGCTCTTGAAGATGTGTTTTTAGTAAAGGGTTGCCATCAATGACAAAGGGGGAGATTGTTGGCAATTTTGGGTACCTTGGGTACATTGCCCTTGCTCAAGTGTTGATGTTGTCATTGATGTCAAAGAGCGGAAGGGTTTTTGTGAAAACCAAGGCAGACTAAATTATAGGTTTTGTTTAAATCCATGGTCAGCAAGCTTTGAAATGGGTTTTTCTTAAAACCCAAGTTAGCTCTTCGCTTTGTTGAAAAAGGTGCTCCGATGATGAAGATATTTAATTTTAAATATCCAGTTTAAATTTTATTTATTTATTTAAAATTTAAATTAATATTTTAAAATTAAATTAAAGTCGTTCACCGGCTTGTTTTCAAAGCCGACGTTGCTAGGGTTTTGCAACGGATCAATTAGGGTTTCCTGCTGACAAAGCAAGGTTAAGCAACCGAAAAATTCTAGGGTTTCATGTTGACCTAATTAGGGTTGCAGCTGACGTGTTTGAGAATGTTTTGATGGGATATTCTCTTCTATAAAAATGCGGGACTGTTGCAAGGTTGAAGAGTGGGCGTGATGCGATATATGCGAATGAAGTTCGTGTGAAGCAGAGTGTAAGTCGGTGATAGTTCTTTGGAGTTAAAGAAAAGAGATCGCAGCGATGAGATAGTGAGTGAGTGCGTATCGACTGATCGAGAACAAAGAGAGCGATATGCATACGGCGTGTTTAAAGTCCGAGGCAAAAATACGCAGATGGTAGAAGTGAGATTTCATGGAAGGTGCAGCAGAGTGAGTGGTGCAAAGAGAAGATAAGAACGCGGTATGCATAAGTCGTGTTCCGAGTGTGAAATGACAGTGTGCTGGCTGTAGAAGTAATATTTCTGTGAAGTTGCAGCAGAGAACGCGGAGAGATATAGAGGAGTGGTTGAAAAAGTGCGAATCATTTTTCACAGCAGCAGCCGAATGCCGACAAGCAGCAGAACGCAAGAAAAATAGCAGATCGTGCAAATTGAGGTGACAGTTTAATTCTGCAATTTTTATTACTATCTCCAAGTTGTAGCTTGGTAAAAGGGGTTGGTGCCTCTTTCCAGTTGGAGCTGGAAAAATTGGAGTTGGTGCTCCATTCTGTTGTAGCAGATAAAATTTAGAGGTTGGTGCCTCTTACCACTTGGTGCTGGTGAATGATTATGTAAAGTTGTAGCTTTGCATTTGACTGGATTTGGATGGTAGTCCAAGCAGTATTTTTGAGGAGTAGCCACATCGGTGAACCTCGTTAAAATGCCGTGTTATGTGTGATGCTCTTAGTACTTTTATTATTTCTGTTTTAATCTGTTGCAGTTTATTTAAAAGTCTAAATTGCTTTTAAGTTTTTAAAGAACACACTGATTCACCCCCCCTCTCAGTGTCATTGTGATTATAACACTCTTGTTTGGGATTGAACATTGTTTCTATCTTGTTCCTCATTACTTATCTATCTCTAGTTGTTATTTTTATAAGGTCTATTAAAACCTCTTTGTTGCTCCATATTTTATTCATTACCTCCATCCTCAATATTTTGGTGACCATTGTGATTCAGGTTTTGACTATTTTCACCTCTATGGTGTGTATAGTCATCATAGGAGACGTCCGTGCTCCAATGATTGGAACTAGAAGGATTTGGTTGGGGTGGTTTTCTAGATGCGTTGAAGCTTGTAGTCATCATCTAAATATTTAATATTGAATATTTTAACACATCATTGATCAATGTATGATTACTTTCTACTTGGGTGACATTTTCATGTGTAGAATCTAGAGAGGAATTGGATGCCATTGGGCTGACCACTGGATGACTCGGATTAAAACTACCAATTTTGGAAGGAGAAGGAGAATTTTTTGTACCTTGGCTTCGATGAGCTCTTCTTGTGTTGTTTTTGGGAGTTTTCGAGCTTGATAGACATCCATCAGATCCTTTGATCCAACTTCTTCTCATGCACCTTCCAAAATCTCTTGCTTAGCAGCTTTTAATCTTTGATCTCTTACAAAATTTGGAAAAAAAAATTGTATTCCGCTTCAACTGTCGCTCCAACTACGACATGGATTTGAGATTGGAATTTGGGCTCACCTCTTTAAATTGATAATTTTTGGCAATTTCTTGATGACTTTAATTTTACAACTTTTGACAATTTTCGTGACAACTTTTGGCAATTTCTTAACGACTTTAAATTGACAACTTTTGATAATTTTTGTAAAGTCCAAATAACGTTCACAACATTTAAATGATCTTCAAAAGATCTTCAACCATTTACTAGAACATAATTTGTGCATTAATCTAAAGAAGTGTGTCTTTGGTGTTACTTCAAGCAAAATACTAGGGTTCATTATCTCCCAACGTGGCATCAAGGTAGACCCTAATAAATTAAAGGCCATCATCGAGATACCTTCACCTACCAACCTAAAACAACTACATAGCCTCCAAGGTAAAATCACTTTCATTCATTGATTCATATCACAACTATCAAACAAGTGCAAACCATTCAATCATCTCCTACAAAAAGGAGTCACTTTTAAATGGGATAGAAACCATAAACAAGCCTTTGATTATATCAAAGCCTATCTCACTTCTCCACTAGTAATGTCTCCCCCACACCCATAGCTACCACTTATGCTATATATTTCAACCACAGATTTCATGTTAGGCACATTACTAGCTCAAAATAATGTGCTCAACAAAGAGCAAGCTTTATACTATATCAATCGTACGCTAGTCAGCTACGAAACTCGATATGGGTACATGAAAAAACTATGCCTAGCTGTAGTTTTCACCACCTAAAAACTTCATCACTATATGTTAAACCACACTACTTTTGTCATCACTTGAGACAATCCCCTATGATATATGATGAACAAAAGTTACCACAACTCTCGCACAACAAAATGGATTATGCTTCTAACTGAGTTCGACCTCGAGTTCATTTCACAAAAATCCATAAAAGGATAGGTCATCATTGACCAAATTGTTGAGGCTCCATTGTTAGATGATCAACCTCTCCTTATTTATTTCTTGGATGATTTCATATTCCATATTACCAAAGTCAAAGAATATGTCGAGCCAGCATCACTAGACAATTTGACTCTATTCTTTGATGGTTCTTGATGCACTCACACTGGGGGTGTAGGCATTGTTTTATTCACACTTGAAGGGGAACCACTACCATTTTAATTTAAATTAGACTTCCCTTGCTTGAACAATAATGCAAAATATGAAGCCTTAATCCTAGGATTAAAATAGGCCCACTCCATGCTGAAAACACGAGATTCCGAAAACAAAAAGGATAAACTAAAAATGCAATGTAAACGAAACTAAAATAACGCTTAAACCCTATGTTATTGAAAAATGCGTAAAAAGAAAGAACATGAACACAAGATATCAAAGCAATATAAAAATAACGGCCCTTTTATTGATATGCTTTTCAAATTTGTGTTACAATGCGTCTCCTTCCTTTTTAGGGGATAGGAGCGTTAAATGTTGGTCTTTTACAACTTGTTTCAGAATTCCTTCTTCCGCGTGCCCACATATAAGATGGGCGAACCAAAACGTTGTCGCCGCTTGCGTTGGTAAAGGTAGATTCCTCGTTGCTCCTCTAATGCTGCAAATCTGCGTTCAAAGAAACAAACAAAGAATCAGTAGCACCTGTGTATGAAAAATAAAAGATAAATCTAACGATGGTTAAAATGAGTCTAAATAAACTGAAAACTTGACAAAAGCATAAACATGAAACTAGCTAAATACTACAAAAGAAATAGTCACCAAAAGCAATAAAGCGGGGGGTGCCCGAAGGCAAACCACCCGCGGGTGAAACTTTGCTTCGACACCAATCCGCTTGGGATGGGTCCGAAACCTGATGTGATGTGTTGTCGGCAAATTGGTAGGATATTGTGGTCAGAAAAATCGGGGTTGGTTCTTGATTCGTGCCTTCAAAAGTCACCCAATAACCTCTCTTTCGATTAAGAGATTATGGATGTTGAAAGCACAAATCGCAAGTAAGTGAATTAGCAGCACTTCGTCGCTCAAAATGCTCCTTCTCTGTATATCTTTTGGGTGAGGAAGCTCACCATTTTATAGACCCAAGGGGTCTCTTTGAATTAACATGCAAAAGTGTTTCTTTGCATGAATGCTTTTTGTGTGAAGAGAAGACTTCTTCTTGATCAAGGGCTTCTTAACTGCCTCTGTGCATGTCTTTGTATGTTTTAGAAAAGCTCACTCGCACTCCCATGCAATGAAGGGATAGCTAAGTGGCAAATCTGAGTTGTCTTAAAAAGCTCACTCTCATTCCCATGTAGTGAAGGGAGAGTCAATTGGCAGATATGAGTTGTCAAAAGAACTCACTCGCACTCCTATGCCATGCAAGAAAAGCTAAGTGGCAGTTCTGAGTTGTCATGCGCCGAGATCTGACTTTTTTGGTCAAACCTGGCGTTCGTCCCACCTCGAAGCGAGCGTTGGTAATCGTCTCTGGGTGAGACGAGTATTAATCCGCACTCGTCCCTGGGTGGGACGAGTACTAATCCGCACTCGTCCCTGGGTGGAACGAATAAGTAGCTGAGTGTCTAAAAGATGCCAAATTGATCCTTGACTTGTAAAATTGTTGTGTGAGTGGTTAGAACCACTGTTTAACCTCTGGGGCTGCCCTGGGGGCTGTGTGTGTTAGTGCGATCAGTGCTTGTTGTCACATAATCGGATTGGTGCTGTTTTGGTGTCTACAGATGCCCCTTTTTGGAAAGCGTTGCACATGGTGCAGTGCTGAGCAAAAATAGATAACCAAAGCACTAATGATTAGGGTTTCTCAGTAACCTAACCAACTCTTGATGCCCCAAGTATGGAAAGGGCATGCATTCTTGAATCCTTGCTTCTGACGAGCTAAGGAACTTAAATCAAGCATTAACCTGGTTCGGTGAGGTATTACTTGAACTTAGACATTGATCAGTCATGAAGAGGCAAAGGGCGCAACCTTTTGTCTGTGGGAACCTTGAGTTCATGATTCACGAATGCCAAGTATATGATCAGTTTGTGATAATTGCTTGTTTGCTGCCCCAAGCAGGGACGCGATTGTCTTTTGCAATGATCCTTTGAATGCGTGTCATTTCCAAGATTGGGTATATTGTTGTTGATTGGCAACTAAGTGTGACTACCCCCTCAAGCGACGAATCGATGAGGGAATGACCGACATGAGAAAAGCGACGAGTCGCTTGACCCAAGATGACTTAAGTGAGGGTGCCTTCAGATGTTATCCGATGCATGCTCGAGCAGTTTCCCGATTGTTTTGACCTATTTTTGGTGGGTGTGAACCCATTTTGGGATGCCATTTGGGGTTAACATTGGCAAAAATCCGTCTTCCCGTGGAGCGGTCCGGCTATGGTAGCCTTCTTGGGGAGTAGGATAACGACAAGGTAGACCCCGACATCAGTTTTCTTATGCCAAGAGGTTAAGTGCAAGAGCACTTTTGTCCGGCAATTTTTAGTGGTTTTGTTGGCATTTGTCATTTTTATAGTTTTGGTTGTTTTTGATTTTTTTTTTTTTTTTATTCGTCCCGGGGGGACGAACGCCATGATGGTACTCGTCCTGGGGTGGGACGAGCGCACCTCCGAGGAAAAAGCGCTCGTTCCAGTAAGGGACGATTACCAGCAAGCAAAAAGGTATAAATATGCGAAAATGACGGATTTGGCTCATTTGCACTGTTCATCGATTGCGATTTGGAGCTCTGGGGAGGAGGAGGTAGATTTTCTGACGCGAAGCACTGCCGGATTTTCCAGCCACCATGAGTGCACAGACCGGGTCGTCAAGCGGCGGAGCCGAGGCGAGACCAAGTAAGTGCACTATCTCCTCGAGTTTGAATTTGAAAAATGCAAATGTGTTTTTATTATGTTTTTCTTTTGTTTAAGACATGGAACCCTAATTAATTAAATTAAAAGGTGAATGAATTAAAGACCATGAAACCAAATAAAACGTGGATGCAAACCGATGGAAACTTAGATGGAAAACCGTAGGATAAACCCAAAATGAAACTTAGAGTAACACCTTAGGGTAACCATGGTTATAAAAATGTTTTGTTTTTGATGTGAATGGTAAAACTTAGGTCGAAACCGTAGGTAAACCATGCCCATTTTTTTGTAATTTTTATGGAATTAAAAAATGAAAAATGGATGAATTTTTTGTTGAAATGGTAAACTTAGGTCGAAACCGTAGGTAAACCATGTCGAATTTTTTTGTTATTTTTATGGAATTAAAAAATGAAAAATGGATGAATTTTTTTGTTGAAATGGTAAACTTAGGTCGAAACCATAGGTAAACCATGTCAAATTTTTGTTATTTTTGATGAAATTAAAAAATGAAAAATGGATGAATTTTTTTTGTTGAAATGGTAAACTTAGGTCGAAACCGTAGGTAAACCATGTCGAATTTTTGTTATTTTTATGGAATTAAAAAATGAAAAATGGATGAATTTTTTTGTTTGAAATGGTAAACTTAGGTAAAACCGTAGGTAAACCATGTCAAATTTTTGTTGTTTGATGAAATGTAAGATGAAAACTGAATGAATTTTTTTGTTTTGAAATGGTAAACTTAGGTAAAACCGTAGGTAAACCATGTCAAATTTTTGTTGTTTTTTTTTTTTTTTTGTAATGGATGTACATGTGAATGAAAGATGTTACTGTACAGTTATGCATTTTTGTACATGTGATGGTAATTTGATGCATGTTTTTGATGTGTGTTATTTTCTGTGATGTGCAGGTGGTGAAGAGTCGACATCGGGTACCGACTATTTTTTCTAATGCCCGCGAGGCGTTGAGTGCGGAGGACTGGGAGTGGCTTGATGCCTTAGGGCTCAAGCATGTGGCTCGGTTGGATGCAATTGTTGCGGATCGGGCGTACATTACAGCTTTGATCAGCCTATGGGATGTTCGGACGAACACCTTCCATCTTTCGACAGGGGAGATGACCGTCACCTTAGAGGACGTGTATCGGATTCTTCGATTTCGATAGACGGGGTTCCCATCCGGACGACGCCACGAGGCCAGAGGACGGCTGTACTGACTCGGTATTTTGGACATGGGGAGGATGTGGATGGGATGAGCTCGTTGGAGAGGGTGGAGCTGGATTGTCAGATTGGGGGGATTCTGGTACGATGGTGGTATGCTAGGGGAATGTTGGGAGTGAGGCATGCACTACTCATGAGCCTCATTTCCAACATGCTCCTGCCCGACTCGTCAGGAGCGAGGTTCCCATGGAACCTATTGGAGGTGGTGTGGCAATTAGTGGATTGTCCGGTGACAGAGCCGATGATTATGAGATGGGGCTAGACGCTTTTGGCTCAATTATATGATGAGTTGTATGAGGTCCATGCCGGAGCGAAAGGGGATTGGCTATAGTTACTTGTTGCATTGGGCATGGCAATATAGCCGTAGAGCGACCACGAGGGCTACCCTGGACTACACGGGTGGACATGGTGGACAGAGATATTGGTTATGGTGCTTTATGGTATCGGTCTGAGGAGCGAGGGCAGAGTCGACGGTTTGCGGGAGACGTGGACCATTACAGAGATGCATTGGCATGACTGACTCTAGGAGATGTGGTATGGAGGCCATATTGGGATTGTCCCGCATGGCCAGAGGCTGATGAGTGGCTTCGGTGGGTCCGAAGGGGGAGATGGGTCATTGGACGACACGGGACGGAGCAGGAGTACTTTCACTATCTTCGAGTGACACGACAGTTTGGGGTACGCCAGGGGTTGCCTGGGGAACCCGTAGTCTATCGACGTCGGAGCGATGAGAGGACCCTAGCTACATCGATCCTCGAGCCATTGGGGGAGGAGTCGGATACAGTACTAGACATTCTAGACGTGGATGACGTCGGAGTGACTACCGAGTACCAGGAGTGGTGGACGCTCCGGCAATGGCGAGGTGAGGGGCCATTGGGAGGGGATGAGGCAGCGGGAGGCGGAGAGGGTGCAGAGGCACCAGGAGAGGGTTGGGGAGCTCCTGCTGATGTGGATATGGTGGAGGTTGCAGATGCAGGAGAGGACTTTGGGGATGAGGAGCAGCCAGAGATGCAGGATGCTCCAGAGCAGGCTGATGCTCTAGAGAGGTCGAGGCAGCCGGCCATGTCGGGGGATACAGAGGCGGGGTTGCGCGCTGAGGTAGCACGATTGACGGAGGTGTTACGAAGGCGAGATGGAGAGCTTGGGGAGATGATGCAGGAGAGGGATCTCTTGTAGACATAGTTGGCAGAGCGGGAGAGCGTAGGGGCTGCGTCTCATCGATAGGAGGGTGATACGGATGTTGCACGGGAGAGGGATCTCCTGCGGGTGCAGCTAGCACAGCGTGATGATGCAATCATGTACTATCATAGGTGGGAGGCAGAGTGGAGTCGACATCGACGAGAGATGGAGGGTGAGATTATCTGCCTTGGTGGGTGAATACCAGAGCCTCCGATGAGTGGCTCGTCGTATCGGATGAGAGACAGCGGGACAGAGCAGTCGGCATCATCCCGTCGTAGGCGACGAGATGAGGGAGGCGCTAGTGGGCATGATGCAGGGGCGAGCAGTCGCCCTGAGAGGTCTCAGAGGACTGATACTGTAGGGGGTAGTTCTCGTCGCACCGATCCTGCGTGATCATGGTGGCCGACGCCCTAGGCTGGGGGTTTTTGAGTTTTTGGATTATGGGAGCGAGGTCCGAGGACCGGTGCACTGTAGCCTATGGGCAATTTTGTTATGATATATATATACAGATGACTCTTTTTGGTGTTTGTACATTTTTCATGATTTATTTTTATGTACATGTTTTTACATTGATGTATGCATATGCGATTATGAATGCGATGGTTCTAATTTGTATGATGTATGCATATGGAATGAATGAAATGAATTATTGATGATTTGTCGATGCACCATAGACTGTACAAGATTGGATTGACTTGCTATAGTAATGGGATAACTTTGTGGAATGCTTGTGCATGTGAAAACTTTGTTTTTGTATTTTGTCTATTTTTTGATGGTGATGTATGGAATGAAATGTACCGGTTGTTTGAAAATGTAGTTAAGCTTTTCCGAGATGCAGATATTTTAACTAACTAGCCAAGACTCGTACATTTATCTCGCAAGACTTTTGAACAAGGTCTAAATCCGACTTGAATTTAACCAAGTTATTTCACATCCTTGTGTGTGCAATTGAGTTCGTTTATGTGTTATTCATCGAGATACCGCCAGTGCCGGATGGGCTTTCAACCGAACTCGTACTGAGGATCACCTAATTAGCTCCACTAACTCCTTTATTGTATTTAGTCAGATTAATCTACGATGCTATCTAGGATACCATAAGCTAGCTCATCCACATGCAAACATTGATCTGCACACAAGTTAATGTGACAGATATATCGTCATGCGGGAGGTTTACCGCCAGTGACCGATAGGCTATCAACCAAACCGGATCGAAGCTTGCCTCATGACCTGTCGAAATGTTGAGAGTTCCAGGGATTCAAGTTCGACTCCCTTCTTTTCTTCAATTGTATTGGGATACTTGCTCCTTTATAGTGATAAAATCACTGTTTATTTTTGTTTTATTATGTTTTTTTTTTTGAGCAAGGGATTTGGATATGGAGTGATGAGAATCACTATTGTTTGTGCCTTTTGATGTGTGCACTGTAGGATGTCAAATTTTAGTGTTTTGATGTTTTGCAACTTTTGAGAACTTGGGATTCTTGGGGAATTGGGTAGGGAGGATGCTTGTCCTTTTGCCAACTCTCAGCATTCCTAGGGTCATTCGCACAGGGGGATGAGCAAGATAGCCGTTTCGCTTATGGTGACCTGGATTATTGTGCAGGTTTCATCTTTCGTTCACACAACTTAGGAATTTTTATATGTGTGTTAATTTGTGTTGGGATGCTACGTAACAAGGTGTGATCCAAGTAAAACTTTCCCGTGTAAAATCTGTTTAACTATGTATAGTTTTGGCTAGAAATTTAAAGACATTTGAATGACGAAAACCCTATATACATTAGGAGACAACTGACGATGCTAAAAATGGCGATGGTGCTATTCTAGATGTAGGCGTTTATGAAAATGGATCTGATGTGGAAAAGGATGGAATTGCCAAGTAATGACTGTCTATGGTGCTTTTGACTTGTATGACCTATCGAAGTATGCAATGTATGGATGCAATGCTTAATGCAACCTATATTTTTGTATTTTGATTTTTATGAGAATGCATGGAATTGGAATGCAATTGTTTTTGTGATTTTGATTTTTATGAGAATGCATGGAATTGAAATGCAATTGTTTTTGTGATTTTGATTTTTTTTTGAGTATGCATGGAATTGAAATGCAATTGTTTTTGTGATTTTGATTTTTGTGTTGTTTTTGTTGATTTTTGAATATTTATGTTGACCAAGTAGTTATGGTAACGCTTGGAGCTTTTGGTGTTGACCAAAGGGTTTATAGATACCTTTGGGGCATTTAGGGATGACCAAGCGATTATGATAAATCCTTGGAGCTTTTGTCTTGACCAAAGGGTTTATAGATACCTTTGGGGCATTTAGGGTTGACCAAGCGATTATGATAATCCTTGGAGCTTTTGGGTTGACCAAGCGATAGACCTTGGGGCTTTTGGGTTGACCAAGCGATTATGATAATCCTTGGAGCTTTTGGTGACCAAGGTTTTAGATATCCTTGGAGCTTTTGGGTTGACCAAGCGATTATGGTAATCCTTGGAGCTTTTTGTGTTGAACTATGGCTCTCTAGATGTGGAATGGCCTCAAATGAATGATATTCAAGGGTTCTGTTTCCTTGATTCCTTCAAGAGAGGCAAGCCGGTATGTTCCAGGTCCTATTCTACTGTCAATGATGTAAGGACCTAACCAGTTTTCCGTGAACTTGTCCCGTAGATGGGACGACAAATTAGAATTCTGTTGGTTCTCTTTTAAGACCAAGTCACCAACCTAAAATTCCCTAAGGTGGACTTTCATGTTGTATGCTTTCTTAAGTCGCTCTTGATAGATACGCAAATGCTCGAGAGCATTAACGTGTCGTTCATCGAGCAACGTCAGTTGATCTAACCGGGCCTGCCGTGCAGTGTCATCATCGATGAACTCTTGCATTGAAATGCGTAGGGAAGGAATTTCCAACTCAAAAGGCATGACTGCCTCGGAGCCATACACCAACGAAAATGGAGTTGCCCTAGTGGGCGTTCGAATGCTGGTGCGATAAGCCCATAGGGCAAGCGGGATCTGAATGTGCCAGTCTTTATGATTGTCTGCAACTATCTTTTTGAGAATGGCGACTAGCATTTTGTTTGACGCCTCTGCTTGCCCATTTGCCTACGGATAATAGGGTGTTGAAAAGCTATGTTGAATCTTGTACTTTGTGGTCAAAGCACGCACATATTTATTCTTGAATGGTGTCCCATTATCTGATAGGATCTTGGATGGAATACCAAAATGACATATGATGTTATGCAAAATAAATTCCGCAATGCGGGCTCCAGTCGTAGTGGTCAGCGGAATTGCTTCCACCCATTTGGTAAAGTACTCTATGGCCGTTAAAATAAACGTGTGATGACCAGACGACGTAGGGGAGATCTTTCCAATTAGATCAAAGCCCCACTACAAAAAAGGCCAAACCGATTGAATCGGTTGCAAGGCCTGAGAAGGTACGTGTGTCAAATTAGCATGGTGCTGACACTTCACGCACTTCTTCACATATGCGCAACAATCTCGCTCTAAAGATGGCCAATAATAACCCATGCGAAGAATGCGCTTTGCGATGGCCATACCGCTGAAGTGGCCACCACATGTACCATCGTGAGCTTGGGTGATCGCCCAAGCGGACTCTTGCTGGTCCAAACAACGAAGGAGGATTCCTTCATAATTTTGATGATACAAAATGTCTCCTAACAAGACATGCTTTGCCGCTTTCTGTTTGAATGATCTTTTCATGGCTTGTGTCAATCCAAGTGGGAGATTACCTAGCTTGAGGTAATCCCGAATGGGTGTGTACCAATCTTGCCGATCGAAACCTCGATAGTATGAACGGCCAATCCCTCTTGAAGTCCATCCCGAACAAAAGCTGAGCGAGAAAGAACTTGTAAAAACAACGTGGTGTTGCTAGTAAGAGGGGTCGGGGAGAACAAGGACCCCCAGTTGGCTTGAGTCAAACAATCTCGAATTCGAGAGAACTTATCCGGAGATGGTTCAATCTGGATCATGTGGATTCCTGGCGTCAGATCAGAGCTTGCACGCTCCATCGTAGATTGCGATAATGTTTTAACCTGAATGGTTGTCATTTCACCAGAAGGGTCTTGCGGGATGAGTGACCCCAAGGAGGCCATAGTATCCGCAAAATGATTTGATGATCGAGGGAGTGCCTCGATGTCATACCATTCAAGTTGTGCCAGGAATTTGTCCACAAGGGCTTTATAGGCCTGCAAAACTGGACATTTACATTGGAATATCCCCTTTACTTGATTGACAATTAACAGCGAATCACCAAAGATGTTCAATCATTTAATGTTCATGGTGATTGTTGTCTGAAGACCTATGAGCAAGGCTTCGTATTCTGCATTGTTGTTGGTGCACGGGAAGTCTAATTTAAATGACAAGGGCATTGGAGCACCTTGTGGAGTGAAGAATACAATTCCCGCACCACCCCCTTGCTCACATTTAGAACCATCGAAGAATAGGGTTATGTCAGCTCGTGACTCAGGCTCATCAGAATCTGGCGATCTTGAAACATGGAAGACCCCATCATCAGGTAGTTCAAAAGTCGAGGCTGATCGTCTTCAAGAGGAGCCTCAGCTAGTTGATCGGCGATGACTTGACCTTTTATGGATTTTTGTCCAATGAACTCTATGTCAAACTCCGTCAACAACATGATCCATTTCGCCGTGCGGCTACTATGATAAGTACGACTCATCATGTATCGCAATGGATTCTCCTTAGACACAACATACGTCTTATTACTGAGCATGTAGTGGCATAGCTTTTTGGTAGCAAACACCACTGCCAAGCAGAGCTTTTCAACGTATGCATAGTTAAGTTCATAACTGACCAGGGTGCGGCTAAGATAGTATGTAGCCTGTTCTTTGTGAAGTTCATTTTTCTGGGATAGCATGGCACCCAGTGCCACCTCAGTGGCTGAGATGTATAAATAGAATGACACTCCTGGTCTAGGTGGTGCCAATACGGCGACGAAGCCAAGTACTATTTAATGTCATCAAAGGCTGACTGGCACTCGTCATCCCAATGAAATGTGACCCCCTTATGCAATAATTTATTCATGGGTAGGCATTTGTCGGATAACTGCGCTATGAAGCGCTTGATCGACGCAACCTTTCCCCGTAGACTCCTGAGCTGCTTGATGGTGGTTGGGGGACGCATTTCAAGGATTGCCTTGACTTTGTTTGGGTCGACCTCAATTCCTCGTTTGGAGACTATGAAACCCAAGAGCTTTCCAGAGGTGATGCCAAAGACGCACTTCTTGGGGTTTAGTCTGACTTTATGTTCAATGAGGCGATCAAGGACCTTGCTCAAGTCACCGATGTGATCTGGGCACAAAAGAGATTTGGCCAACAAATCATCCATGTAATCTTCCAAAGTTTTGTGCATGTAATCATGAAAGATGTACGTCATGGCACGTTGGTAGGTGGCTCCAGCATTTTTAAGGCCAAAAGGCATGACCTTATAGCAAAATGTCCCCCAAGGCATTGTGAATGCCATTTTTAGTTGGTCCTCAGGATTGATACGAATCTGATTGTATCCTGAGAAACCATCCATAAGGGAAAGCATTTCATGGCCCGCTGTAGCGTCTACCAACGCGTCGATGCTTGGCAAGGGAAAATCATCCTTAGGACTCGCTTTGTTAAGATCTCAAAAATCGGTGCATATGCGAATCCTCCCGTCGGGCTTCTTGACAGGAACCATGTTAGACAACCATGGAGGATAATCCACACAGATGACAAACTGGGCATCCAACAACTTTTGTAACTCATATTTTACCATTAAGGCCACTGTTGGGTGCATCTTGCATAGTTTTTGCTTGACTGGCTTGATTGTCGGATCAAGCGTTAAATTATGCGTGACTAGTTATGGGTCTAGTCCCGGCATATCCTTGTATGACCATGCAAAAACCTCCTTCTTTTCCTTAAGAAGGGCAACATAATCGGCTCGCTCTTCGGGGGAAAGACTTACCCCCAACTTGAGAATCCATGGATTCATTGGATCTGTGCCGATGTCTACATCAGTCGTTGCTTCGATCGACATATGGGATCCGTCTTCCAACTGGTGTGGAATTGGGATCAGATGGATATCATTTGCTGAATTAAGATCATCATTAGGAACGTCAAGTTCCTCTTCAGCATGGAAGACATCCTGAGTCTGTCCTGGAGTGAAATGAAACATCCCACCGCAAGGCCAATACTCTGATGGAGATGGTGGTGTGTCAACGTGATCCCAATCTATAGCTTCTATGTCTAGATGCAATAATCATGTTGGATTGGCTGGATCATGGATGGGGGCGGTCAAGTCAATGGAGACCATGTTGATGAAATGATTGTAATCTCCATTACCACAAATGTGACAACTCTGACATTCGGGATGTTCTTGGTGCTTTGGATCTGGCTCTGTAGGCACTGGCACAAAGGGATCAGCCCTATGCGTGGACCTACAAATAGGGTCTACCCTAGGCACTGATGGTTTGATAGGGTCTCCAAGCGGAAGATGCTCTCTATATGCCTGGAGTGGCGGGTGCAGTAATTGCTATAACTACGCCAGGTTGAAATGCCTCCTATGTCTTGGACCTATGTGTAAGTGTTCAAACATGTCATCTATGTCCAAAGGATATTGTTGTTGTTGAGGTAGCCTATGCTCACTGGGATCATTCAATGGGAACATCATCAGGAAGCTTTCCTGATCGTCATTCATTGGATATTCGTGCGAATGATCGTACTCCGACTCATCTTCAGAAGACCCTTCGTGGTCTTGTCCATCTTCCCCTTGTGGGTGAGTCCATGAGGTTTCTCCTTGTTCGGCCATAGGGAAAGGGTTGTTGAGGTCAACAAGGTTATTTGTTTGTAATGGGAAATAATCCCCCAATGTATAAGTTGTATTTGGATTGGCATATGGATCTGATGCCAACCCATCCTTGTTGCCTATCCCTAGGCTTTGCATGTTTTCGACCAAGATGTCGAGGGGCAAAGGGTGATTAAACCCTACTCCTGACTTGTCATAAGGCATTTGGTATCTTGGTTGGCACAAAACATGCATTCCTTGTTCATACCTGCCTAACCCGTATCCATGCCAATTGCATTGGCTAAGATATCGTAATGCGAAGTCCGGGTTAGCCAGATAATTGACATCTTCCACAAAGGGATCTTCATCTTCCTCTTCTTGTCGGGAAGGTTCAACGCCATGATCCAGGCCCCCAAAAATAAAGTTTGTCTGATTAGGTGGGTAGCCTAAAGGAACCACGGAGCCTATGGGGAGTCGAGGTCTTCCCATGTCTTGCATAGATTGAAGTGTGGGCGTTGCAACAACATTGCGCACTATATACTCCCCCATGCCTGTGTTAGACATCTCAACAGTAATCGTTGGCGATTGAGAGGAAGCGAATGGGAGTTCTCCTTGAGTCCACTCCATGTGGGGTGAACTAGGCATCTCAACTTCCATTCTATTAGGCGTCTCTTCTGTAGAGATGTTGGAGACTAGAGGTGGTTCCGCTTCCAGGGGCTTCTTTCCTTTGTCCGTTGGAGTGGCCACCGTAGGTGGCATCATTGTGGGAGGACTGGATGAAGAAGATGAACCCGCCTAGGAATTTGATTGATTTGGTAATGGAGATTCTTGCTTAGTCGGACCCCTCTTAGATGGATTTAACTGGAAATCCACATGCGTTGAAGGGAGGGTCGATCGCGGCATGATTTGCACTGAGTTGCAATATTTAAAAGGTTCCAAATCTACGGGGACCACGTGCACTTGTCCTTCAAATGTATACTTCAAACATTGATGAGCAATTGAAGGGACACACTTCATATCCCGGATCCAAGGCCGCCCAAGCAAGATATTGTAAGCCATCTCACCTTCTAAAATGTGGCACAACGTATGAATGGTCTTTTGTCCTACTTGTATGGGCAGGACAATTGTGCCAATTGTCGAGCATATCGCATCATTAAATGCTCGAAGGGTATAAGTGGAAGGTGCAATGTGAGAGGTCGGCAGTTTCAAATGTTTCAGTGCAACGGTTGTAATAATGTTACTGGACGAACCAGTGTCTACCAACACCCGCTTGTACGGAGTCCCGTTGACCCATGCAATAACGTGCAGGGGTGGATCCGCTACATCTCCAGTCACCATTTTTAGCTCATCTTCCCTGAAGGTAATGACTGGTTCAATACACTATTTGACATGCCCCACAAAATTGTTGAATGAATCCGCTTCGTGGGGTTGCAATTCAATTGCCTTTAATATCTCCATAAGAGCTTCTCGATGGGGCATCGATTGTTGAATAAGCTCATAAATGGAGAGCCTAGCCGATGTGGTCCGTAGACTTTGAGTAAGTCTAGTTCGAATCGTGGCCACTGGTCTAGGCGGGGGCAACTGTGTAGGATTCGGTTGATGTTGTGACATGGATGGAACTTCCCTGGTGGCTGTCACGGGGGCAACTCCTGGGTGTCTCTTGTTTCTTGTCACAATGCTAATCATCCCAACATACCCCTCCATGGGGCAACTCTGTTGCACTTCATTGACATGAAGAGGTTTTGTTTGTGCATCATGTGTGGGTAAAGGATCTTTGAAAACACCCATTTGTTGGTTGTTGGGTGCGATGGGGTTATCCACTACCAATGTGTGATTATCAATGAGGTCTTGCACTAAACCTTTAAATGTCCAACAGACATTAAGGTCATGCCCTTTCCTTCTATGGAATCTATAGAAAAGATCCTCTCTATAGCCCTTAGGCTTTGGCGCATTAGGATCAATTGTTGGAATATCTGGCAGATTAATCAAGTTTGCCACTGACAAACGGTCAAACAAGGAGTCCCTAGACTCAGTGTATGGTGTAAATTGCCGCTTAGGGTGACGCTGCTGATTTTGATCTTGTTTTTTATTATCTTTCTCATAGTTATTGTGAGGCACCGCCTGATAATTAGCCTTTGGAGGCTGTGTTGCTTGGGCAGGCGTAGGGGCATTGATAGCAACTTGATTGACCGCGATGGGTGTCTGTTGCGTATTCCCTATTTTGGTGCTCTTATTCCACTCTTTTTTCTTAGGCTTGGCAATTTTGCCATCCTGTATCTTGATCTCTTCGATAACTCTAGCTTGCGCCAGAGCTTCTTCTAAAGTGGCGTATTGTTGCAGCTGCAATAGCACAGAGATCTTTCGCAAATAGCTCTTTGCGAACATTTGAGTTAGGTCGGACATAGGAGGGAGGTAGGACAGCTTTGAAAGCACCGTCCTCCATCGATTCCCATATGCTACCATAGATTCCTCCTCATACTGTTTGAGGCTAGCTAGATCACTGAGTGACGCCTTTTTCTTTGTATTGAAAGCAAAACGTTCTAGGAACGCGTCCACTAGTTGATCCAAGTTGTAGATGCTATGCTTCGGTAGATGGGTAAACCAATCCGAGGCAGATCCTGCGAATGTGGTTATGAATGTTCTCAATAGCAATGCATCATTGTCTTGTATACCAAAGCATTGGCTCAAAAATCGAGTCACATGCTCTTGAGCATCTTCATCCCCTTTAAAGAGTGCCAACTGGGGCAGCTTGAAATGTTCGGGGTATGGAGGTGCTGGCACTGATGGATGCACCGGATGACTACGGAGTTGGCGTAAGGTAGGCTTTTGGGGCCCAGCAGTCTTGAGTTCCATAGTCTCTAAGCGTTCTAACAACACTTTGTATGCATCGGAGGACGTAATCTCCTCCTCCTTGGTTTGTTCCCGCTGTGGGTTGCGGGGAACTTGAGGCCTTTGGATGGATAAATGGGTAGCATCCCTTCTGCCTTGATAGGGCATTTCAGCCCGCTCTTCTTCTTGGTCATAATCCTCATAATCTTCTTGAGGAGTGTTTGGCCTAGGCCTGTAAACATGGATGGGTGCCCGCGGAGGATGCCCATCACGGTTGCGGGGAGTGGCCTCCCGCTCAGGTCTAAGAGGTCTTGGAGGCAGTGCTTGCTGACGTCATGGAGACCTGTCTCGCACTAAGGGGTTGTGCCTCACATACATCTCAGATTGTTGTGCACGAGGAACTGGGGCCTTCTCAAGCGCATTGTTGTGAAGCAATTCAGTTGTCTGACGCTGAATGCGCTCTTGATTAAGGCGACACAAATGTTCTAATTTCTGTTGTTCTTGCCTAAGCCGCATGATTTGCGCTTGGCGGGCGGCTAGTTGGGCAAATGCCAAGTCATTTTGTTCCATCGTCTCTTGTTTAAGAGGCCTAGATGTCTCCCCTACATATCTATTTTGATCATGGTGCTCTGAGACCCCTATATGTTGCTTCCCTCTGTCGAGGTTGGCAGCATTAACTTGAAGCTCTGGTCTCAATGAGCGATCTGGATATAAAGCAGGTGCAGACGTGCATCATTTCTGCACTGAGTACTATTCTTGAGGAATGTAGTGATCCTCCTCACTCTCTCTGTGATATGCATAAAAAGTGCGGGCAGAATTGTCTTGCCTTGTCGGGAGAACCTGATGTTCTGGATATGGTCTACTGTGTCCGACATTAATCGAGGGTAAATTAGGAGCAACAAAATCATATGGTTCCTCCTTTTGGACCCTTTGTTGTTCTAGAGCAGTACACAATGCTTCATCACTAGGCCACCCAAAATGAACTTCCAAAGGAGGCCTCGTACTTAGACCAAGTGCTACATATTGGTTATTTTCTTGAAAAGATTCTTGTTGCTTAGGAGTTCCCCTTAGGGAGGGGGTTCTATAGTCTTGTCTATTGATGGCATGAGTTGGAGTGCCCCTCAAGGAGGTGCCTCTAGAGCCATGTTCTATGACTGTATGGGTTGGAGTGCCCCTCAAGGAGGTGCCTCTAGAGCCATGTTCGGCATGGTGTGAACTAACTGGTGTACCCTGCCGCCGAGGCGGGATGGCCAAGTCTTCAGGGCTATATCGGAGATGATTTGTCTCTCTTGGTGCATTTTCTGCAGCTTCTGCCCGTGATTGGGCTTGGCTACGAGTAAACACCATGGTAATGCTAACCTAAAGATGCAAAAATTCTTTTTATGATTTTCTTTTTATGATTTTTTTGTCTAAATAGAAAATAGCATACACACACAAGCAATGATTATCTCTTTTAAAGATTAATAGTGTGCCCTAAATCTGGTTTAGTGTGTTTTTGTTGTTTGTTTTGTGTTTTTGAAAATTTTTGTGAAACGTTTAAATGCAATTATGAAGGCTCTTATGACTCCCAAAATGGTCGCCCCTTCAATATACCATTGTCGGACCGATATACCAACCTCTCTATATACCCGCCCTTACGTGAGGGAGACTATAGGTACGTGAGAGCAGATGATACGTGGAACATAGGCGGTACGAAAGGGGAATCACTCTGTTTATGACACCTACCATAGAAGACTTATCCTCATGCGCTAGGAATCACCCTAGCTACACTCGGTCAGCTTTCGTCAGGATTTACGTCTAGCAACAGTCGCGATCGAGGTAATGGATGCAATATCTCAAGCCAAAGTGATAATGGAATCCACCTTTGGTCTTGCTCAAGGGTTGGGGTTTTACGACCAACGCCTTGGTTTAAAATACCACGTGATGTGTGGGGTTCATTTTAATTTGCAAAAATTGAAATAGGCAAACGAAAAAGAAATCTTTCCCTAAGCCATACAAAATTGAAAACCAAAAAATAGAAAAACAAAAATTTGACAGAAGCTTTAAAAACCCCTACCTCTTCTCTGCCCAACAGGATGTTTCTGATTTGCTCTAAAAAATGCACAGAACTATACTCGTCCCTGGGTGAGGCGAATATCAGAACAGTAATCGTTCCAGGGTGAGACGAATAGTTTATTCGTCCCGGGGTGAAACGAATACCAATTCTGTAATCGTCACTTGCAGAAACGAATAACAGTCCGATGATTGAAAATAGGTACCTGTAATCAAAACAAGCAATTTCAGATCAGTAATTTAACCTAAAAAAAATAGAGGACAGAGGTCCCACCGTGATCGCCATTGAAAACACGAGATTCCGGAAACAAAAAGGATAAACTAAAAATGCAATGTAAACGAAACTAAAATAACGCTTAAACCCTATGTTATTGAAAAATGCGTAAAAAGAAAGAACATGAACACAAGATATCAAAGCAATATAAAAAGAACGGCCCTTTTATTGATATGCTTTACAAATTTGTGTTACAATGCGTCTCCTTCCTTTTTAGGGGATAGGAGCGTTAAATGTTGGTCTTTTACAACTTGTTTCAGAATTCCTTCTTCCGCGTGCCCACATATAAGATGGGCGAACCAAAACGTTGTCGCCGCTTGCGTTGGTAAAGGTAGATTCCTCGTTGCTCCTCTAATGCTGCAAATCTGCGTTCAAAGAAACAAACAAAGAATCGGTAGCACCTGTGTATGAAAAATAAAAGATAAATCTAACGATGGTTAAAATGAGTCTAAATAAACTGAAAACTTGACAAAAGCATAAACATGAAACTAGCTAAATACTACAAAAGAAATAGTCACCAAAAGCAATAAAGCCGGGGGTGCCCGAAGGCAAACCACCCGCGGGTGAAACTTTGCTTCGACACCAATCCGCTTGGGATGGGTCCGAAACCTGATGTGATGTGTTGTCGGCAAATTGGTAGGATATTGTGGTCAGAAAAATCGGGGTTGGTTCTTGATTCGTGCCTTCAAAAGTCACCCAATAACCTCTCTTTCGATTAAGAGATTATGGATGTTGAAAGCACAAATCGCAAGTAAGTGAATTAGCAGCACTTCGTCGCTCAAAATGCTCCTTCTCTGTATATCTTTTGGGTGAGGAAGCTCACCATTTTATAGACCCAAGGGGTCTCTTTGAATTAACATGCAAAAGTGTTTCTTTGCATGAATGCTTTTTGTGTGAAGAGAAGACTTCTTCTTGATTAAGGGCTTCTTAACTGCCTCCGTGCATGTCTTTGTATGTTTTAGAAAAGCTCACTCGCACTCCCATGCAATGAAGGGATAGCTAAGTGGCAAATCTGAGTTGTCTTAAAAAGCTCACTCTCATTCCCATGCAGTGAAGGGAGAGTCAATTGGCAGATATGAGTTGTCAAAAGAACTCACTCGCACTCCTATGCCATGCAAGAAAAGCTAAGTGGCAGTTCTGAGTTGTCATGCACCGAGATCTGACTTTTTGTTGGTCAAACCTGGCGTTCGTCCCACCCCGAAGCGAGCGCTGGTAATCGTCTCTGGGTGAGACGAGTATCAATCCGCACTCGTCCCTGGGTGAGACGAGTACAAATCCGCACTCGTCCCTGGGTGGGACGAATAAGTAGCCGAGTGTCTAAAAGGTGCCAAATTGATCCCCGACTTGTAAAACTATTGTGTGAGTGGTTAGAACCACTATTTGACCTCTGGGGATGCCCCTGGGGCTGTGTGTGTTAGTGTGATTAGTGCTTGTTGTCACATAATCGGATTGGTGCTGTTTTGGTGTCTACACATGCATATCAAACACCTCCACATCATATGTGATTCCCTCTTAATAGTAAACCAAGTGTAAGAAATCTGGCAATGCCATTGTTCAGTCCTTCAACAATATAAGCATGTCGCACAACAAATTATTTTCCAATTTGAGTGGTATGACATCGAAGTTGCTCCACGATCATAAAACTATTTTGCTAATATAATGGCCTCCTTTGGATCTTTAATCCTAAAAAATCCCCTATTAGATACCATGTGTGTATCCATTCATACCCTTACCCAATCTTCCATATCGCCTACACCTCCCATAGATGGTGGTGCCATTTATGTATTCAATACCGAACCACATGATCCTTGGTTTGCACAAATCAAGGATTATATTAAGTTAGGATTCCTACCATGTGACCTACCACACACTCATTGTCAAGCATTTAAACAAAGAGCAATTTGCTATACATTGTTGGGGGACATCCTCTACAATTTTAATTATGATGGTGTCCTCTTGCATTACCTAGAACTACATGAATCTCAATGGGTTGTACAAGAAATAATCCATGATGGTACTTATGGTGGCAACTTCGGTGGCATGGTAATTACAAATCACATCCTTCGCATGGGATAATACTGACCCAATATGGAACATGATTTTTGTGAGTATGTGAAGAGTTGTGTCAAGTGCCAACATCATGCAAATCTTACACATATCCCATCTCAATCACCTCAACCTATTCAGTCCATGTGGCCTTTCTCTCAGTGGGACCTTTGACCTTATCGAAAAAATCACACCCACCTCATCCAATAATCATAAATTTATCATCATAACTATAGAGTACTTTACAAAGTGGATCAAATCCATCCCACTCATCTAGACCACGGGAGCCAAGATTGCAGCATTCATTAAAGACCACATAATATGTTGCTTTGGAATCCCTTCCTAAATCATCTCTGATAATGAAAAATCATTCAAGAACAAAATAGTTTGTGCTCTTTGCACCAAATTTAAAATTCATCATAGTTTCTCTACCTCGTACTACCCATAGGATAATGGTCAAGCAGAGGCTACCAATAAAATAATCTACTCCATACTTCATAAGATAGTATGAGAGTCTTATCACAATTGGTATAATCAAATACCCTTAGATTTGTGGGCCTATTGTACGAGCATCCGTACTACCAATAGGGCAACCCCCTTCTCACGGGTCTGTGGCACTAACACCATTATACCCCTAGAACTCGAGATACCATCCTTACAAATATCTATGAAAGAATTCATTGACGATGACACTACTCATAAATCTCACTTCAATCAGCTCACACTTCTCAATGAATTCCACATTCATGCCATCGAGCACACATTAGTCTATCAATATTGCCTTTATTATGCCTATGATAGTAAGGTGCACCAATGCAAATTTCAGGTTGGTTACTTAGTTCTCAAAGAGAACCAATAAATCACAAGTCAACCTCATCAACAACATGATAAGTTTACCTTGAAATGGCTAGGACCATTCATAATCACACATAATTTTGGTTCAAGTGTTTATAGATTGGCTAATCTCAAAGGTCTCACCAAAACTAAACCTATTAATATCCTTCACCTTCATACATTCAATGCATAGATTATGTAGGTCTCCACCACTACACATCACTCACAATGCACATCACCATACACACGTGATATTTATTTTCTAATATAATATATACATTTGTGTTTTATGCCATTTATATATTGTTGATATTTGTTTTTGTTTGTAGGATTTATATCATCCACCGCTACATCATCAATAGAGATATGTGATCATACGCATGAACTATCAGCATTTCAAACTACCACCATGCAGGATCATCACCCACTATCCCCAATACCGATCACATCGATCGATTTGGCCAGGCCACATGCCCTTGTACATACCAGATAGTCCTGTACTGCTCCAAATTTATTGCATCCTTACCTTCAGGCTATAGGATCCACGCCCGAAAGGGGGATGTGAGAAGGATGGGACAATACCTTAGACTGAGAGGCCCTTTGAAGGTCACACCTCTTAGGGGAGGGGTATAAGCGTGAATTTTCGACGAATGGTGGGTTCAGCAGGAAACTTTGAGTGGCAGTTTCCACGCCTAGGTTGAGAATGGTTTAGGTGTGTTCATTTTATACTCGATCATTCATAATCCTAGGTTGGACAGAATGAATCTAAGCTATTCTATATGAAAATGCTAATTTATATGAATACAGAAAGCAAGAATGAATCCTAAATGTAAAGATTATACGAAATGAGAAAGAATGCACCTGATTTCGGATGTCTGATGAATATTCTGAAGCTTGTAGGAGTCCAGATCATCTCGAATATGACAGGATCATCTGCAATTGTATAGAATCATCTCAGATCATAGGCGATCATCTAATATTAGACAAGATCATCGTCGATCTGACGAATTCGTCAAACGAATTCGTCAGAAACCTGCAATCACAAAAACAGACACCAAAAAAACAAAAATGCTACAGCTAGAATAATGCAAAATGATAAAAATGATAGTATAAATGCCTAAATGATAAATCTAGATAGCAAATTAAAGGAAATGCATTGTTTTAATAACTTATTTTAACTTTATCATGCATTTACGTTGAATGAGGTGAACTCCAAGATGTAGAATGAAAATAAATCAAACTAATGCATAGTAAAATAAAGAAGACAAATGAGGAATGCAAACTTAGGGCTCTGGTTGCCCCCAATCTGAACTGTAGTTGATATCACCTCCAATCATACAAGATCATCGCCGATCTATGACAGGATCATCCAAAATCATCTGGAATCACCTACGACAATCCGAGCTTTCTCCAACTAAAGCATAGTGAAAACCTGCAATGAAAACTTAAAACTACGAGTGCAAACAATGGTGGATAGGATGTCTTAACACAAAAAAACTAAATGGCAAGGAAAATCAATCAGGGAATCATGGGATCAGCCAACCAGGGGGATAAACTGAGAAAATCCCAGTTTATATAGGATTAGGGGGAGGTTAGGAGATTGGGTATCATCCCAATCTAGGAGATCCTCGATGGAGGAATCTCCAACTACGTAGACACACTTCTGCCCAAGTTGGAGAGGCTATTAAAACAAAAGCTAATTATGAAGATTCAGTTTTGGGACAAAATCATTTGGATGTTTTGTTCCAAACGAATTCATCCGATCTGGGACAATTTTTTCTGATCGGCGACGATATCGTCCAACGGTCAAAACAACTCCTAAAAATGGCATGAAAAAATGGGGTGAGCGGTTAACAAGCGGTTTCAGGGTTAAAATTCAAATTTTATCTTTTTACTAAGGGTTTAATTGCACCAATTTTAGGGTGCTACATTTTCCCCCTCTTTAGCAAATTTTTTGAAGAAAATGCGTTAAAGACGAGTTCTTCTCGTTTTACGAGAAAGCAAAAATTTACTTAATTTTCTAGACGACGATTCTAGGTCAAATTGTACAACTGCTTACTATGGTGCCCCCTCCGTGTTTTTACCCAAATTGAATGTTTAAGCAAAAGCGCGAAAAAGCAAAATTTTAAAAAATGTATTTTTAAATAAAATTAAGAAAAATAGGGTAAAACCCTAATTCATTTTTATTGTTTATTTTCATTGTTTTTAGAGCTCTGTAGGCAAAATGGTAGAAACATCGCACAGATCGATAGAGGTTCGACGCGGGTTGCGGGTAAGGATCTAAACCTAGTGAATTATGGTTTTAATTGGATTTGTTGATTGATTATTCATGTAATTATGTCATTTGAAAATAGTATAATTTTATGTCATGCTATAAAATTTAAATGAAATAATCTGATGTAAACAAATTGGTTGTTTTGTGGTGTGTGTTGAGTGGTGTTTTCACCCAATTGTGAAAGCACACTCTCCGGTAGGATCTGAGTCCCAAAATCCTCTGCTTGCAAAGAAAGTAATTTCTCCAAGGTTCCTCTTATGTTGATTCTAAAACACCAATGATGTTGCTCACTGTAAATGCAGGGAATACCTTAGGGTTGCAAGTGGATGTTAACAAGGGGCACTGTAGTTCACTTTAATTTGGATTTGCAATGGACTCTGAGCTTTGATGGGTTTTCAATTATTTATTTAAATGACTGTAATTAAAATACAGAAAATAAATACGGGTTTAAAAATAAAAATAAATGCAAATGAATATGCAACTAAGCTACGTCCAGAGTACTGCCATCTTGATTGATAAAACCGAAGACAATGAGGTTTCTGCATGCAACCCAACCTACTGAACCTACAAATTCGCACAATTCAGATAAGCCAGGTGCGGGTTTCTAGGGTTTCTACTGTAGTTTCAGATTTAGGCATTCGCATGAAGCAACCAAGAACACTTGCATTCAACTTCACCTATAAGCCTAGAAATCTGAAAGGGAAAGATAACACATTGAATCATGCATGCAAAAATGACTCCTTCTTTCTCATCAATGAAATGCCAACTCTCTGTATTTCTGCATTAAAATGATGTATCAATTACAATTACAGAATGTTCCAGGTTTTACAAATCCAGAACAAATGAAGGAAATTGCCCAAGTGCAGGCCCAGAATGGCATGAAGCCCTTGTCTCTGCAACTCTGCAAGCAACAATTTCCAACCCTCGTATCAATCCGTGCTTCAGATTTTATACTAACTGAAACGTCTCTTCGGTTCTCCCTGTGTCGCTTCGTTTCACCTTCCAGCATGTGACCTTTCAAATTCTTGCCTTTTCGATGCTTTTGTTCCATGTTCGATTCTGAAACGTTCAAAATCTACCGCTGCATGTAACGCCTCTGTAGCTCTGACACCTGTATGCCATGTGTCTCATGTTTTCTACGCCTTCTGTAACGTCTTCCCGTGCAAAACGTGACAAAACAGCATGCAACCCGTTCACCTTCCTGGCCGCAAAAATGAGACATGTCGCGATATCGCGACGTTTTTGACCAACAACATCGTTTCTCCTCCTGCACAGCGAAAATGAGACATGTCGCGATATCGTGACGTTTTTCTGCTTCGGGCCATCTCCTCACCACCTGTCATGAAATCGTGACACTTTTTCGTTTCGTACCCTCTCGCTGTTACTTGTCACGAAATCGCGACGCCTTTTCGTTTCGAGCTGTAATGCTGCCTTCTGTCGTGAAATCGTGACGTTTCTCTTCTCCGTACACCTTCGCTGCATGCTGTCGTGAAATCGCGACATTTGGACCATTTCGCGCTTCATGTCCTCCTGTCGATTTTGTCGCGATTTCGCTACCATTTTACTCTTTCGTACATTTGCCAATTTTTCGTCGCGAAATCGCTACGCTACCTCTGTCCGTACTACTTCGCTGCTTCGGAGCCGCGAAACCGCAACCTGTCGCGATTTCGCTACGTCTTTCTTGCTCGCACTACCTTCTTGCTTTTTTGTCACGAAATCGCTACCATTTTTGTTCCGTACACCTTTGGCTACTTGGAGTCGCGAAAATGCGACATGTCGCGATATCGCGACGATTTCTCGTTTCATGCCTTCCACCTGCAATCTGTCGCGATTTCGTGACGTTTTTCACTCGGCACCTCTTTGCTCAATGTTGTCACGATTTCATGATGTTTCTCTTCTCCGTACGCCATGCTATTTTCCTGTCGTGAAATCATGACCATTTTCTATTTCGTACACCTTTCGTAGCAACACGTCGTGAAATCGTGACACTTCTCATTTCCAAGCAGTGGCAGCTCCATACGTCGCGAAATCACGATGATTTTCATTCTTGCCTTTCTCTCTCCTGCCTGGGCCACGACGGAGCAACATGTCACGATTTCGTGACACCTTTTCATTTTTTCCAGCGACATGTCGCGATATCGCGACAACTTTTCATTTTTGCCAGTGACATGTCGCGATTTCGCGACACCTTTTCTTTTTCCAGCGACATGTCGCGATATCGCGACGTTTTTCTATTTTTCGGGCGATGGCGCGACAGGTCGCGATTTCGTGACATGTCGCGATTTCGCGACACTTTCAACACTTAGGCATTTTTTTCTCTTTTCTTCATTTTTAGCATCTGGGTCACCGAGATTTCATCTGCAAGCCTGCAAAAAAGGTGGGTCCCCAATTTTGGGGTGTGTTGTGGATTAGCCACAACAAATGGCGACTCTGCTGTAAAATGCTCTTGAGCATTTTTAGTAAGAACCCAACCTGAAACATATCACAAACTCGAAAACATGTGTTAGCACATAAGCAATACAAACAAATGCCCAAAGATCAGAAGTACATGAATCATTAGAATCATCAAGTATTAGCTCAGTGTGTGCAATGGATTTCTTTTCCTATCGTTTGAAATTGATCCACACTCCATTGTCAGTTTTGCATGAATGCATATGTGAGATGGTGAATGATTTGTGTACCCTAATGAATATGCTAAGAGATTTTGCTTTCGTAAAAGGCATAGTCATTCTTCTATTATTATGTACAAGCATTCAAGATTGCCAAACCCTCTTAGGATCCACTAATTCATTACCTTATTGTATCCCAAAGTTGGTTATGAGTCCCTACTATCTGGAACCCATGTGCAAGTGAATGTGAAATCAGAACTTTGGGGAATCAGACTCCCAACCAACCGAGATGAGAGTTTAACCCTATCCTTACTATTCTGATTTAGAGTTCATTACCTCACTTTAAGCAAAATAATTAAACCAATTATGGAAGAAATGGTCATGCTAGTCTAACCCTCTAGACAATCAGTGGTCTTGTTTTTGAGGCAAGACATGATGCCATGCATGGGCATATCTAACCCCACAATCCAAAACTTATCCTCATTTCTTTGGACCTTGGGGATGACTACCCATCCTTTGCAGAGGACAAGTAGTACAATCCTTACAATCCAATATAAATATGAGATGGGAAAATTTTATTTTTTTACTTCTTGGACCTTGGGGATGACTACCCATCCTGGCTAGGGACATGTAGTACGATCCTTACAATCCAAACTTTAGATGAAAAATATTAATTTTGTTGCTTAGACCTTGGGGATGACTACCCATCCTTTGCAGAGGACAAATAGTACGATCCTTACAATCCAAGATTTATTGTGAAATGAGACATAAGAGCTTTGGGGAATTGGATCCTCAACCTAAGCGAGATGAGAATTTATGCCCTATCCTTACTACTCCATGTAGGTCAAATCAAAGCTTTGGGGAATTGGATCCTCAACCTAAGTTCGATGAGGATTTAACCCTATCCTTACTACTCTGATTTTAGGCTTTAAGCTCTATGGAAATGGTCAAAACCACTTGTTTTAAGGATCATGTTGCATAATAGGATAGACATGAAAAACCTCTTTCGCCCAACCTTTTCTTCCAAGTTAGGTCATGATCATTTTGCTCAAGATCCTTTTTAATGTATGAGACGTGCTTGGTTCTAGATATCTCAAGACTCAGTTCCCAACCTTAGGATGCCTCTTACATTTATGTTATAACACAACCCTAAGAGGGATTGACATACTTAAATGATATGTACCTAAGATGCATATGCAACTAAGATGAAATGTATGTAAAGTGAGATGGAACATGAATGCATTATCTCTTGAATTGCAAATGAAAATGATTTGTCATGCAAAACTGACTCTTTCATGCATCACAAAATCAAACAATATAACTTAAGATGCTTGTGGTACTTGTGGAGCTTTTACAGGATAATTCCAATATTTCATATTCTCCTAACCTTAAGCATAAGTTGACATCTCATTTTTTTATTATTTATTTATTTATTTATTTATTATTTATTATTATTATTATTTTTATTTTATCAGAATAAACAAAACATGTCAATTGAAATCAAATCCACAACCAAAATCCTAGCTAAACTAACAATCCTAAACAATAAAAACAAAAACTGAAAACTCCCACCAAAACCGAAAGAATAATATCAAAAATCTCACAACCTAAGGGCTAAAATAATGCTTTAAAATCTGCCCATTAACCGGTAGCATAAAATCTCTCCCTTCTAAAGTTTTTAGCTTGAAGGTATTCTTCCCAAGAATCTCTGAAATCTGATATGGGCCTAACCAAAGACAATCAAACTTTTGATGATTCCCTTTTTCCTCATGTCTTTTGTCCCATAGTAATACCAAATCTGAAATTCTGAATGATTTAACTTTGGCCCTTCTGTCAAACCATCTTTTGATAACTTCCTGGTGTTTATTCATGTGATTCATGGCCTCTTCTCTCTTTTCATCAAGGTGCAACAAATGACTTAACCCGGCTTCAACTTGATCATCTGTCCCCAAGTACTCTTGTATGAAATGTAAGGTCTGCAACTTCAAATTTGCAGGAAATATTGGGTCTTGCCCATAGACCAAATGATAGGGAGTATTCCCTATGGACTCTTTCACTCTGGTCCTATCTGCCCAAAGGGCAAACTTCAATTGGCTGTGCCAGTCCCGAGGGTTCTTTTCCAGCAACTTCTTAATGGTATTCAACAAATTCTTATTTGAAGATTCGGCCAACCCATTTCCTTGAGGATAATAATTGGATGCAAACTTTAAGCTCACTTTGTTATCATATGCCCAATCTGCAAATTGCGTAGAAATAAACGCTTTACCATTGTCACTGACAATAGAATTGGGCATTCCAAATCTTGTTATAATATGGTCCTCAAGGAATTTAATTACAACGTCTGTGGTGGCATGTTTAGTAGGAATCACTTCTGTCCACCTTGTACAGTAGTCTCATAGCTATCAATATGAATTTATGAGAATCAGAAGAATTTGGGTTAATAACCCCAATGAAATCTAGTCCCCATTGTGCAAATGGTCTCATTTCAACTACAGGTTGTAACGGCATGGCTGCATTTCTTTCTCTACTGGCAGCCACTTGACAGATATGACAAGATCGTACATGGGCATGTGCATCTTTGAAAATATGGGGCCAGTAGTATCCTGCTCTCAGGATTTGATGTGCTGTAGCGTTGGCCGCACCGTGACCAGTTCCATGTTTCCCGTGAAATTCCTGCAACACCCTGGCGGCTTCTTCTTTGTTCAAGCACCTCAGGTAGATACCTTCATGATTCTTCCTGTAAAGCACACCAGATTTCATCAGATAATTGATGAGACTTAAGCCTTAAAGCTCTTCTCTGTGTTGAATTCAGATTAGAAGGACACTTACGAGTCAATAAAAATTGCACAATATCAACATACCAGTCATCCTTAGCAATGTATTCTGTATTCGAGCATTGGCCTGTTATTTGCGGATTATTTTCTGCGATCGCCTTCGCCGGTCCCTGTCCTCGAACTAGTTTCATAGGTTGGATTTCGAGATCAAATTCTTGGATGGTGGAAATCCATTTCCCTCTTTTCTCACCTAGTTCATTTTGTAAAAACATGGTCTTGACAGTAGAGTCGGGCACGATAGCAATAACTCTGTTGTGTACAATGTAGTGCCTAAATTTTTTCACCGTTTTAAAAAGTGCGTACATTTGCTTATCAAGGATCGAATACCTTAATTGAGCATCTTTCAGGGGGGCACTTAAAAATGCTATGGGTTTTTCGGCACTATCCTCGCCTTTTTGGGTTAAGACACTCGCGAAGGAGTGTTCTGATGCAAAAGCATAAATATAGAAAGGCTTGGAGTAGTCCGGGCTTATAAGGACAGGGGCTCTGGAAATGGCATCTTTGATGTTCTGGAAGGCCACTCTACTTTCCTCGTTCCATTTTACATCCACATCTTTCTTGAGCATCTTGTTCAGAGGCTTGGCTATCTCAGCAAAGCTAGAGATAAACTTCCTCACAAAATTAACTTTGCCCAAAGAAAGATCTCAATTCTTTTTTACTACTCGGGAGAGGTAGGTTTTGGATAGCTTGTATCCTTTCTGGGTCGATGGATATGCCCTCTTTTGAAATAATGTGACCCAGTAATTTTCCTTCTGTTACTCCGAAAATGCACTTTTTGGGATTTAAGGAAATTCCATGTTCTCTGCATCTTTGAAGCACTTTCTTTAAATCTTTGACATGGTCCTCTCTCTTCTTCGAGAAAATTGGGATATCATCCACATACACGATGATGCATTTGCCTATGAGCCCCTTGAATGCATAATCCATGGCGCGTTGAAAAGTTGCACCAGCATTTAACAGTCCGAACGACATTCTCTTATATGCAAATGTCCCCCACTTGGTAGTGAAGGCTGTTTTCATCCTGTCATCTGGATGTATAAGAATCTGGTTGTACCCAGAATACCCATCGAGAAAGGACATCATCTCAGATCCATTTACCATTTGTAGAATTTCATCGATTGATGGCAGTGGATAATTATCTTTTTGAGAGGCTTTATTAAGATTTCGAAAATCTATGCACAGCCTAATCTCTCCACTCTTTTTCTCACTTGGAACGAGGTTAGCCACCCGGGTTGAGTGCCTAACAGGAAAAATGATTTTCGCTTCCAATAATATTTTAACCTCCTTTTCGATCAAAGGCTCCAATAGCGGGTTAACAACTCGTTGTCTTTGCCTAAAAGGCTTGGAGTCTGGCTTCAAAGGGATGGTATGTGTGATAATGTTTTGGTTGTATGTCTTCAGCTCATTGTAGTTCCAAGCAATACAATCTATGTAATGTTTCAATGCCTGCATTATATTGCTCCTTTCTTCCTCTGTACATGCCTTTGCTATGTACACCTCCTTTGGATTGTCTGCACTCCCTAGATTAATTGAATCACATGCATCTTTAGGGAGTGGGACTCTTTTTCCTTTCTTGGTCTTGCATCCCATGTCGAACATCTTTTCCAATGAAACCACGTCTTTAGGAATTTTGTTGGATTGATACGCAGTTTCAATTTCATTTTCTGTTTCATCCTGCCACCTTTGCTCCTCATCAATCACCTGATTTTCAAAAATACCCGAGTTCGTGACAAATTTGAAAATATGTCTGTCACTTTCAAAAACCTGGAAATTCTTTACATTATCGGGTATTGATGGACAAGGAACCAGTTCAATAGAAAACTTTTTACATCTTTTTATATCAACCGGGTTTAACATGCCCGCGATGACTGCAAGAGAGTCTGCTATTCGATTTCCTTTCCTAGAAATAAGGGCTATATTGAATGCGTCGAATTCCTCAATGAGGTCCATAACCCTAGTTCTATAAAGGCTCAGTCTTCTGTCACGGCATGTATACTGTCCTTTGATTTGCTTGACTACCAACTCAGAATCTCCCAAAACCTTCAAGCATTTAACATGTTTGCTCAATGCTAGACGTAAACCAAAGATCAATGCTTCGTATTCTGCCACATTGTTCGTGCAAGGAAATTGCAGTCTGTAAGCAGCTAATAATGGTTTACCTCCGGGGCCAGTGAGCTCGACTCCAGCTCCTGCTCCCTGTCTAGATTTTGATCCATCGAACCTGAGCAACCACGTGAAATCATTTTCATCAGAAGAGCTACCAAGACATGCCTCCTCTTTAGGCTCTTCAGCAGCTTCCTCAACATCAAGTGCATAAACTCCTAGTTCTGGCTCAGAAAATTGAACTTCATTCGGCTTGTTAAAATCTGTTATAATCTCCTTAAGCCTCGGTTCATTTTCCACTCTGATTTGGTTTGCAATTCCCTTCCATGGTAGCCACATATGTGAGCAGTCTGTTGAAAAATAGCCATTCAGAGTTTTCATCCAATCCCTCGCAAGTAACATTCCATACCTACTTGGGATATTAACCACCAGAATGTCCACAACCTGCTGAACCCTGGGTTCAGAATTCAATTGAATCTTGACATCATATAGAGTCCCCACTACATTTACCTCTGATCTGTCCAGTTGCAGGACTGTACATTTGGATGAAACAGGTTGCAGGCCTAGCATCTTACATATTTCTGCAGGCATGAGGTTGCTCGTGGCACCTGTGTCCACCAAACAGTTATGCAAATTCTTACCCGCAATTCTCAGAGTCAGTAAGAATGGCGGGACATCCCTTCTCTCCTTTCGCAAAATGAGATGGGATTCAACTCCTTTTCCTTTCCACGTTTGATCGGGTGAGTTCAACGCTTTTATCAATGCCTCCTTTTGGCCCGGCAATCTAGTCTGCGTCCAAGAACGAAAGGCTAGATTTGGACTTCTTTAGATCCTCCACTATGTCATAGTTTGGCTTTTCGAATTTGACTGTCTTCTGCACATCATTAGACATTTCTCTTCTGAGTGGAGGGGGAGGATTATTATTTGCCTTAGTATCGGGAGGAAGAATAGAGTTGTTTGGAGGTGTTGATGAAGTTTTAGGGGTTTTAGATTTACTTCTCAAATGGTATCCATGATTCCCCTTCCTAAAATCTCGAAAAGCTTGCACCTCCTATTCCAAAATTTCGTCTTCTTCTTCCTCACTCTCACCTTCTTGATGATATACAGTTTCCATCACCATAATATTATCATCTTGATGTTGTGATGGACCCTCATTTGATACCAGTTCCAAATCATCAACTTGTGCCTCGAAGACAATGAGTGTATCTCGCAATTTCAGGACAATTCCTCTCATTGTGTTCTTTCGTGTTGTGCAACCTGCACCCCCTTTCCCACGCCAAATCTGAAAGATTCAAAAGAGAATTGGATTGGCTAGGTCCTGCAGAAGTATCTAATTGATTAGCAATGGGAGCGGGTACTCCCCCATTGTTTGGCTTGGTGTTCCAGTGTCTCCCTCTATTGTTAAAATTTTGATTTGGGTGAGGGGCATGGGACTCATACTTCTGCTGTTGAACCCTGTCATTGCTCAGTTTATGAACTAATTTCTTGAGCTCTTCGACTTCTGAATAAATCTCCTTCGATGGAATCACATTGTTGTTAACCCCCGTTGGATTCGCATAATTGATGGGGTCTTGATTCAACATTTGGGTCGGGTTCTGAGGAATTTGATTCCCGTATGGATTGACACTTTGAATCGGGGTTGGATTTGGAAAAGGAACTATAGCTTGAGGATTGACTTGGCTAGTTCCTTGCATAGTTGATTGACTATTCTGCAAAAATGCAGGGACAGGTGGAATGGATGTGATTGGTTGGATTGGAATGGGTGCATACGCGGGTGCTGGTGGATACGACTGCTGATATGGGAAGGCATTCATGCTTGGCATTTGTGGTGCCATGAGTTGATTTGCCAAGGGAGCTTGACCATATGGAGCATACTGTCCCATCACAGGCATCTGGGTAAACCCGTAGCCCTGTGGTGTCATTTGTTGCTCGATAGTCATGGCTTCGTTATAGGCTAAAGCCAGCGTGGTGACTTGAGGATTACGTCTCGCAAACATGGCTGTCATGGGGTCCAATGCCCCAAAATATATCTGCAAAGCCACTACGGGATCGATGGCAAAGTGCCTAATTGCTCTATTATAGCACTTTTGGAATCTCTGATTAAACATTCTGATCGGTTCCCCTTGGCCCCTTTTGCATGTAATAAACTGATTGTAAATAGTTGCGGGATCCAAGGGTGACCTAAATTGATTAACAAAGGCATTTTCCATTTGTGTCCAAGAAGTAATTGAACCAGTAGGCAAGCATATATACCATTCATATGCTATTGGATCTAAGCTCATGGGGAAAAGTCTGCAGGCCACATCTTCATATTGAACTTGCAGCCTAATTAAAACATCCCTATAGGCTTGGATATGTTCTTCTACTGTTCTTAGGCCATCTGGTTTGTATTTAGGCAGAAATATTTCAATGTTCTTGGGGATTTCATGGATATCCCCAGCAATGTTCAAAGGAGTATTATTAGCTCCATACCAAGGAGCTGCTGGAGCTTGAGCCATTTGACTCAAAATCGATGAAGACAAACCTACAATAGCAGTAGAGATATTACTGACAATAGGAACACTAGTGGCAACTGATATTACGGGCGTAGATCCACTCGATGTTCCTGGAGAAAATAGGTCTTTTGTGACTGGTGAGCTTACGACTTGCTTGGTTTTATTCTTGGGAGTACCAGTAAGGTCATGAAAAATGGTTTCCCCGGTTGTTTGGGACCTGGTTGCAATACGACGCGGTGGGTCCAGCCTGCCTGATGAAACCCTCGATTATTTCAGCGAAAACCTGCAACAAAAGAAAGCAAAAGCTGCAGTTTAGCCGTTTGTGAGCTTTAAGAAAATATTTCAAAATTAAATTAAACGATATTATTCATGTATGAAAACCAAAATAAAGTAAACCGATTCGGGCCCTCCTTCTAGCGCCAATCTGTTGAGTGGTGTTTTCACCCAATTGTGAAAGCACACTCTCCGGTAGGATCTGAGTCCCAAAATCCTCTGCTTGCAAAGAAAGTAATTTCTCCAAGGTTCCTCTTATGTTGATTCTAAAACACCAATGATGCTGCTCACTGTAAATGCAGGGAATACCTTAGGGTTGCAAGTGGATGTTAACAAGGGGCACTGTAGTTCACTTTAATTTGGATTTGCAATGGACTCTGAGCTTTGATGGGTTTTCAATTATTTATTTAAATGACTGTAATTAAAATACAAAAAATAAATACGGGTTTAAAAATAAAAATAAATGCAAATGAATATGCAACTAAGCTACGTCCAGAGTATTGCCATCTTGATTGATAAAACCGAAGACAATGAGGTTTCTGCATGCAACCCAACCTATCGAACCTGCAAATTCGCACAATTCAGATAAGCCAGGTGCGGGTTTCTAGGGTTTCTACTGTAGTTTTAGATTTAGGCATTCGCATGAAGCAACCAAGAACACTTGCATTCAACTTCACCTATAAGCCTAGAAATCCGAAAGGGAAAGATAACACATTGAATCATGCATGCAAAAATGACTCCTTCTTTCTCATCAATGAAATGCCAACTCTCTGTATTTCTGCATTAAAATGATGTATCAATTACAATTAGAGAATGTTCCAGGTTTTACAAATCTAGAACAAATGAAGGAAATTGCCCAAGTGCAGGCCCAGAATGGCATGAAGCCCTTGTCTCTGCAACTCTGCAAGCAGCAATTTCCAACCCTCGTATCAATCCGTGCTTCAGATTTTATACTAACTGAAACGTCTCTTCGGTTCTCCCTGTGTCGCTTCGTTTCACCTTCCATCATGTGACCTTTCAAATTCTTGCCTTTTCGATGCTTTTGTTCCATGTTCGATTCTAAAACGTTCAAAATCTACCGCTGCATGTAACGCCTCTGTAGCTCTGACACCTGTATGCCACGTGTCTCATGTTTTCTGTGCCTTCTGTAACGTCTTCCCGTGCAAAACGTGACAAAACAGCATGCAGCCCGTTCACCTTCCTGGCCGCAAAAATGAGACATGTCGCGATATCGTGACGTTTTCGACCAACAACATCGTTTCTCCTCCTGCACAGCGAAAATGAGACATGTCGCGATATCACGACGTTTTTCTGCTTCGGGCCATCTCCTCACCACCTGTCGCGAAATCGTGACACTTTTTCGTTTCGTACCCTCTCGCTGTTACTTGTCGCGAAATCGCGACGCCTTTTCGTTTCGAGCTGTAATGCTGCCTTCTGTCACGAAATCGTGACGTTTCTCTTCTCGTACACCTTTCTTTCGTCGTTGCATTTCACATTTGGCTCTTATGTCCTCCTGTCGATTCTGTCGCGATTTCGCTACCATTTTACTCTTCCGTACATTTGCCAATTTTTCATCGTGAAATCGCTACGCTACCTCTGTCCGTACTACTTCGCTGCTTCGGAGCCACGAAACCGCAACCTGTCACGATTTCGCTACGTCTTTCTTGCTCGCACTACCTTCTTGCTTTTTTGTCATGAAATCGCTACCATTTTTGTTTCGTACACCTTTGGCTACTTGGAGTCGCGAAAATGCGACATGTCGCGATATCGCGACGATTTCTCGTTTCATGCCTTCCACCTGCAATCTGTCGCGATTTCGTGACGTTTTTCACTCGGCACCTCTTTGCTCAATGTTGTCACGATTTCGTGACGTTTCTCTTCTCCGTACGCCATGCTATTTTCCTATCGTGAAATCGCGACCATTTTCTATTTCGTACACCTTTCGCAGCAACACGTCGCGAAATCGTGACACTTCTCATTTCCAAGCAGTGGCAGCTCCATACGTCGCGAAATCATGACGATTTTCATTCTTGCCTTTCTCTCTCCTGCCTGGGCCGCGACGGAGCAACATGTCACGATTTCGCGACACCTTTTCATTTTTTCCAGCGACATGTCGCGATATCGCGACAACTTTTCATTTTTGCCAGCGACATGTCGCGATTTCGCGACACCTTTTCTTTTTTTCAGCGACGGAGCGACATGTCGCGATATCGCGACGTTTTTCTATTTTTCGGCAGCGATGGCGCGACAGGTCGCGATTTCGTGACACTTCCAACACTTAGGCATTTTTTCTCTTTTCTTCATTTTTAGCATCTGGGTCACCGAGATTTCATCCGCAAGCCTGCAAAAAAGGTGGGTCCCCAATTTTGGGGTGTGTTGTGGATTAGCCACAACAGTGTGATTTGATTAAAATAAAAAGACTTCTAACAATAATTTCAAAGGACATTATCGTTGTTATAGACCATTTCATGGAGTCGTTGCTCGCTAGGTCATCAAGCTAATCCCAGTATAGAAATATTATTAAAAGTAAAAGAGTGCTTAAGAGACTGTCTTAAGACGTTGTGTTGTGATGATGAAAATGATAACGGTGACGATTTGTTTTTAGATTTTCATAAAAATATTATGCATGAAATATTAAAAATATGATTTTTTTTAGGCATAAAATTCCTAAGTGTGATAATTTTTTGAACAATTCCTTAGGATTTATACCATGGTTGCAAAATGGAATGTTGACATAATGAAATGAAATAGAAAAAGTGTTTGTTCTTTTTAGAGCACAATTGTGTAACATAATGATGTAAGCCATATGTTTTTATAAATAATCATGAATGAGAAATAAAATTAGAACAATGGTTTGCGCTAGGCATAGAATTATAGGTGTAGACTTATACCATCATTGCGAAATCCAAAAAAAAAAATTTATTACATAATTGATTTTTGATTTTGAGATAAACGAGAAAAAAAATATATATATATATATATATATATATATATATATATATATATATATATAAAATATATATATATATATATATATATATATATATATATATATATATATATATATATATATATATATATATATATATATATATATACGTGACTTTATTGCTAGATTTTTGAACATGTTTTGAAAGAAAATTTTGGATTTTGAAAAAAAATGTATTTAATTGTTTTTACGCTAAGAAGATGTTCTCAAATAAGAAGATGAAATTATTCCAAAAGATTTGCATAAATATTTTAAATTATCTCAAAGACAAAATGTAGATTTATAAGGAACCCTCATGTGCATATGTGAGTTTATTGCTATATTTTTTAACATGTTTTGAAAGAAAATTTTGGATTTTGAAAAAAAATGTATTTAATTGTTTTTACGCTAAGAAGATGTTCTCAAATAAGAAGATGAAATTATTCCAAAATATTTGCATAAATATTTTAAATTATATCAAAGACAAAATGTAGATTTATAAGGAACCCTCATGTGCATATGTGAGTTCATTGCCGATCTTGATTTATCATAATGATACAAAATCTCTCAAATACAAATGTGTGTGCAATTGTATTATTCATTTACCAATTTTGAGCAAGATAATTTGATACAAGTAATTTGAATTAACCAAATAAGTGTCCGTTGACCATGATTTATATGCATGTAACCGTACCAGACTATTATGTAAGTCAGGTCATCAAGAGCTAGCTAATCCATAAGTAGACATAGGTCTGTACAAAAGAAGGTCACTAATGTGATAAACATATCACCACGCTAGGATTTACCCAAGGCCAAGCGGGTTGGGCACAAACCACCTGTTATGGGGCTTACCTCACGGTTTTCGAATAATTGAGAATTCCAGGGATTCAAGCTCATTCACCCTTCTTTTCTTTTCAAGGGGTAGGGAAAGGGATTTTATTGCTTTTTGCTTTTTCTTTTCTCTTTCTCTTCTTTTTTTTTTTTTTTTTGCTTGGAACTGAGATAATGTTGAAATATTGATGCGATGGCACAAAATGATATTTTTATTTTTCTCATTTTCTTTGACTTTTCTTTTTCTTCCTATACTAGGGATACTTGCTCGGATTGGTTGTAGAGCAAGGGATTTTTATTTTGGGCAGGGGTGAGCTTGTCCTTTTGTCAATTCTCAAAGATTCTAGACCATGTGCATGATAGGATAGTAGGGGAAAATTTTCACTCAAGAAACCACTTCTACTATGTAGCATCATATTGAATTTGCAATGAAATCATTTTAATGTGAAAAGATATACTTGGTTCAAGTAAATAACAAGATCAATTCTCTATGCTCAAAACTTTATTTAATTCAACTATGGACTTTGATATAAGAGAGATTCATAATCATACCAAATAAAATCAAGATATTTATTCATGTGAGTGTGAAAGTGCGGGATTCCAAATAAATGCTAATTTATCCAAAATAACTAAAAATATAACTACAATACTTCAAGAATTGACAGGTGCAAAAATAAAATATGTTTTTGAAGATTTTGATGATTTTGATGTTTTTATATTTTGATTTTGATTTTGAAATTGGTGGTATATACAAGATGATCTATATACACTATACAAGGTTATTTGAGTATAGCATGTCTAATGTTGCTTCAAAATCAAAGGAGGTTTTGAAGGATAATTTGGTTGTGGTGAGGGTAAGAAAAAAAGGTAATGAATAAAAGGTAGCGATAACAAAAGCTTTGTTATAATGTAGAATAATGTAACAAAAGATTTGACTTTTATATGTGTAAAATTGATCATGTTAATAAAATGTCAGAAGGATAAGAAGGTTCTTCATTCTTATCACTATCTTCCAAGTCTTGACAAGATGGAGGGAGCATATGTGAAAGATATGCATGGGTTTTATTTGGTAAACAAGGATGATCATATATGGATGAAGAAAAGTGATGGATAGAAGGTAATTGTGACAATGGAGAATGTATAGAACTTGATGTTTCAACCGTTAAATATTCTTCAAATGGTGTTGGGTCACCATGTATGGTAACAATTTTATTTGCAAGTTCAAACTTCAAACGTTGGTGAAGAGTGGAAGGGACAACCCTCATCGTATGAATCCAAGGACTTCTGAGAAGTAGGTTGTAATGTGAAGGGAAATATGCTACATAAAACAAAGTATCCAAGATCTTGGATCCAATATTAAGGGGAAGGATTACAGTACCTTGAGCTTCTTGAATTTCATTGTTAAAATATTTTATAATAACATTTGATTCATTAAGATCTTCTTCATTTAATTTGAGTTTTTGGAATAATTGATAAGTGTATAAATTAAGAGAGGAGCCATTATCTACCATGATAGTTTTAACAGGTGTTTCTTTACTAGATCATATAATGTAAATATAGGAGTCTTCTTGTGGAGTAGAGGAAGGAATCTCTTCATCATAGAATGAAATATGGTTAACCTCAAGAGGGCTTACACCATTAATTATGTTCTTAGGGAAAATATCATGAGGAACAAATTGTTGGCTAGGTATCTTGAACAAAGTTTCCTTATGAGAACTTTGTAATACTTCTAAAAGGGATATCTTTGCTTGAGGATTAATCACTTGTTGTTGGCTATCAAAGTGGACTTGAGATTAAGATTTTGATTCTAAAGATGAGCTTTCTATATGTACATTCCATTTTGGATCATTCTCTAGAGCCAAAGATAGTTTTGAAGGTTGGTCAAATGAGGAATCCATATCTTGAATATCGGATTGAGTTGATTGAACTTGAGGTTGCTCATTTGTAGTTTCTGTTACAATATTAGTAATATCATCATGATGGGACACATTAACATGCAATATTTGATTGGTTTCCTCTTGTTGATAGTTGAATAGGGGTTCTTCGGAGATTTCCATGTCTTGATTGATTATTAGTATTTGTTGTGTAGGAGTTTGATTGTTTAATGGAGATTTATAATCAATTGTAGATTATAATTCCTTTATATTAAAAAGACCCTCATCAATCAAATCTTGAATTGCACATCTTAAATCTTTAAAATTTTGTGTCATATGTCCATCTACTCTATGATATTCACAATGTAGCTCAGGTTTAAACCAATCTGCTATGGTATCAAGTTGTCTTATGGAAAGGAGTCCAATCTTATTTGTATCAAGTAAATGCTTGAGAATTATATCCATTGGTTGATTGAGCTTTGTAAATGTACGTGATGAAGGTTTTCGAGAGGTTTTTGATAAGTGCCTTAGGAGTTCAATCATAAAAGGACCTAATGGTTTTTTACCTCTCTTTTCTTTTTTATGGGTAGAATGATGATAGGAAGATTGTGAAGTATTATGTGAGTGCATGGTAGGATTGGAAGAATAAGTATTTACTTGTTGAAATGGATGTGTTGTATTGAAAGAAGAATATTGAAAGGGTGGAGGAGGATTGTATGTGGATTGATAGACATAATATGGATATATGGGAGAATAGATAATATCGTTATGAAGAGGATTGGAAAAGGGATTGTCCTGTTGGGGTATGGATGAAAAATGAGAAAAGTGTGATGGAGGTGGTGTTGAATAGGGATGAGGTTGGTCATAATCAACAAATGTATTTGGCTGAATTCTTCCAACATTACTGATGGGATCATATTGATTTGAGTAAAAACTCATGGTTTCTTTGGTACTTCTAAAAGTAATATTTAGTATCTACTATTTAGAATTGAATCTAAAACATACAAACTTGAAATGATGATTTTGTTATTATTTTTTTTCTTGTATATATATATATATATATATATATATATATATATATATATTGTTTTTTTTTTTGAATCATAAATATGCCTATGTTATTCACGTCGGGTTCACCAAAATGTATCGCTCCAAATTTTTTGCATCCTTACCTTCAGGCTATAGGATCCGCGCTCGAAAGGGGTATGCGAGAAGGATGGGACAATACCTCGGACTGAGAGGCCCTTTGAAGGTCACGCCTCTCGGGGGAGGGGTATAAGGGTGAATTTTCGATAGATGGTGGGTTCACCAGGAAACTTTGAGTGGCAGTTTCCATGCCTAGGTTGAGAATGGTTTTGGTGTGTTCATTTTATACTCAATCATTCATAATCCTAGGTTGGCCAGAATGAATCTAAGATATTCTATATGAAAATGTTGATTTATATGAATATAGAAAGTAGGAATGAATCCTAAATGTAAAGATTATACGAAATGAGAAAGAATGCACCTGATTCTGGATGTCTAATGAAGATTCTAAAGCTTGTAGGAGTCCAGATCATCCCGAATATGATAGGATCATCTGCAATTATATAGAATCATCTCAGATCATAGGCAATCATCTAAGATCAGACAATATCATCGTCGATATGATGAATTCGTTAGACAAATTTGTTAGAAACCTACAATCACATAAATAGACATCAAAAAACGAAAATGCTATTGCTAGAATAATGCAAAATGATAGAAATGATAGTATAAATGCCTAAATGATAAATCTAGATAGCAAATTAAAGGAAATGCATTTTTTTAATAACTTATTTTAACTTTATCATGCATTTATGCTGAATGAGGTGAACTCCATGATGTAGAATGAAAATAAATCAAACTAATGCATAGTAAAATAAAGAAGACAAATGAGGAATGCAAACTTAGGGCTCTGGTTGCCCCCAATCTGAACTACAGTCAAGATCACCTCCAATCGTACAAGATCATCGCCGATCTATGATAGGATCGTCCAAAATCATCTGGAATCACCCGTGATGATCCGAGATTTATCCAACTGAAGCACAGTGAAAACCTACAATGAAAACTTAAAACTATGAGTGCAAACAATGGTGGATAGGACGTCTTGACACAACAAAACTAAATGGCAAGGAAAATCAATCAGGGAATCATGGGATCAGCCAACCAGGGGGATAAACTGAGAAAATCCCAGTTTATATAGGATTAGGGGGAGGTTAGGAGGTTGGGGATCATCCCAATCTGGGAGATCCTCAACGGAGGAATCTCCAACTATGTAGACACGCTTCTGCCCAAGTTGGAGAGGCTATTAAAATAGAATCTAATTATGAAAATTTGGTTTTGGGACGAAATCGTCTAGACGTTCTGTTCCAGATGAATTCGTCCGATTTGGGATGATTTCATCTGATCGGCGATGATATCATCCAACGGTCAAAACAACTCCTAAAAATGGCATGAAAAATGGGATGAGCGGTTAACGGGAGATTTCGAGGTTAAAATTCAAATTTTATCTTTTTACTAAGGGTTTAACTATGCCAATTTTAGGGTGCTACAAGTCCTCACCCTCATCCCATTAAAATCACCACACCCCATCCGGAAGCCCTTACCCCCACCATAGAGAGTCATTCTACTCACCTCATTCAAGAGATAGTTAGGTCTCTCTATCCTTCTTTTATAAAAATGAGGAAACCTCCCAGGTCCACACCCAAGGGTCTCTTACACCTCTATTTGAGGATAGAAGGAACCCTTACTCACCATCATCTTCCCCTTGCCATCCTTTAGGAGTTTATCACCTTTCCAATAGAGGATACACACATCATCCTACATGACCTTCATGCTTACCTCCCCCACTTCTAAGTGAGATGTCCCCATACGTCCAATCCCTTCACATACATGCTTCCCAAGCTAATTCCATGTGTGTACCTCCATCTCATGCATGGCATTACCTGCAACCTTCTTTTGCACAACCCATCCATCAGATGCCACTTTCACCACTTCACAACTTACCATTTTAGCCAACCTCATAATATGAGAAGTCATTCCACTCACCCCCATAATCCTTTCATGTAAATCCCTCTTCACACCTATATTATACTCCTCAATATCCATTGGATTCCTAGTCTCCATCTTCTCCAATCCTGTCACCTCCACATCCTGATATCTAGGACATCATATCTTGACTCGATGCTCTTGAGCTACATCTGAGTCATTATCGCTACTTCACTTCTACTTGCCATTCCACCATGGCTCGTACATCCTCACCCCCTCTTAGGTCCATTCCTCACCTTCGAGTTGGACCCATGTTAAAGTCTTGACCTAATCCTACACCATTCAACCTCACTCCATCTGCTTCATGTTCACCTTCCACATAGCCCTATATATATCCCATGCCTATTCCCTCTACACCATTATCCTTAATGTTTCATCATCTCCTTCATCAAGGCCTCCTCGTGTTACCTAAAATTAGACCTATTGATCCATCGTGTCCTAAACCATGAAATTACCATGAACATTAGTTATGTATATACCATCACCAACTAGGCCATGACATTGACACATGTCATACATTTGAAACTCTAGTAGAAAAAATGTTGCTTGGTGAGCATATCCCATCATCTGATCATTCTTGTTCATCCACCTAATTCTAGAGTCCACACTGTATCGTTCCTCACACTTTGCTATCACATGAATCTTTGATAAATCCGTCATGTTACATCCACCATATTTCAAACTACACCAACCATCAGATCCCTAGTAGCATAATCACTTCACCTCCTCACTCGTAACCTGACCCTTGTCACTTTTCCCATCAATAGTTTATTTTCATCTTCCATCTTCATTCCTTCCTCTTCTTCTTATTTCTTCACGTAGTTTTATGGTCACTCTTCGAGCAACTACATACCTACATTGATCTAATGTCTTCCCTCTAATCTCTCTTATTTGGTAATCCCCTTATCTTGTTGGTTACCAGTACTTGCTTCTTCCTACTTCTTCCATTTGTAAATCCTACCTTCATATTTCTTCCTCTTTTTATCATTATTGCATGCATTCCCACCAATCACATATCATTCACCTACTACACACACCCCACATGCTAGGGCAACTAGTATCACAACATCCTACGTTCATTCCTACCACACCATATACTTTCTTTGTAAATAATATTTTAAATCCCCAATCGCTACATTTCATGCTTTTCCTATTGTAGATATGTCATTCTCCTACTTTCATTGTTTACAATACATCCATTATATATATCCATTTATCTTTTTTTATGATTTCATGTCATTTTTGTATATTCTTCTCCCCACAAATGTGCCTTCGACAAGAATAACATATGCACTTGTTAGCATCACCACTTAGATGTCCATTCCCATTTTTAGGATTAGGGTGTATATAGGTGTCTTGTTTAGCTTTGACTATTCGCTAGTTCAATCAATCAAATGCCACCTCTAGCTGATAAGTATTCTACACTTCTTATAATTCTCTTAGGCTGGTTCAACTTCTATCACGTATCAATCACATAGGTTACATGCTTAAAGAAAATTTTGAGTCTAGTGAAGATAACACCTTGCATAGATATCACCATCTAGCGAATGGTTTTCCCTACTCATTCTATCACTTGCATGGTCAACATACAAACTAGGGATAAACAAAGGGATAAGCATAAGCAAAAATTAGACAAATGGGAAAAAAACAAAATCCAACGCCCATACAAAAAGAAAAAAAAATAAAGAAAAATAGCACCACAAAACAAATACAAGCAATAAAAAAGGGGTAGAAAATAAAAGGAAAAGCCTCCAAATATCATAATTCTTATGATTCATCACCTTTGATCCTTAGGTTCAACATAACATCATGGGATGATTTCCATCGCTAGCAATAGGCTCTAAGATCTTGCCTACCAATGGAATAGTCTCACAAGTCGTAATATATCTATCACATTAGCGACCTTCTTTTGTATAGATCAATACGTGCTTGTGGATGAGCTAGCAATTTTGGCTATGTTTACAACAGGTTAATCCTACCTCCCTCAAAATGGATAAATGAGCCTAACTCATTTACACACACAGGTTCATGATAGTCATATTAGTTATGAGTTGTCGCCAATGCTTTTATAGTCTTTGGTTTGAGAACTGATTACTACAACTATGATTGTCAAAGTTAAGACATATACCTTATACCATCCTACACCCCTGAGATTATGGAATGGGTTGCATTCACATAGGTACATGCCATGATACAAGTGCTTCCTTTATGCATTTTAGCCCTCTCATACATGCATCTACACATATATTCTACATAAAGTTGCCAAATATTGTAGTCCTACATCTATCCTACATACATCCTTTCACATTGCATCATCACATTTATGTTACATGCATCCACCACAATTCTAGTATACATTATCGCGTTCATGTCAAATCACATTGCATTGTGTTCAAACTAAACTAATTCATATCATTCTACAGTATAATCATATGCCTATACCCTACCACATATATATTCATGCATTGTACATCTACTCACAAATTATACTATGCTAAAAATTCAAACACATTCAAATCATAATCAAAACACATGTATATATAATATTCAAAACCAAAAGGGATATATATATATATATGTATTCCATAAAAACTTCTTGTAGGCTACAAATTGGGACTATGCCCACCATACATCATCCAAAACTGCCTGTAGGCTATAATGACAATCAACCCTAACTATCATTAGGGGTCTCTCCACTCCCCTCGTGGCTAGTGCTCCCCTGCACCATCACACATACCATTGAAAATCTACTAGACTTTGCTCCTACCCTTGAAACTTGAACTCCTATGAGAGACATCACCATCCCTAAACCAGTAGCAACATCTACACCCTATGCCAAATCTTGCACCTCATCTTGCATGTCCCTCAGACCTACCAAATTTGTACTTTGATGACTCTACTGAGAGTGTGTCCGTATGTGTTATTATGACCTAGACTGTGACACCACCTAGTCATAATCATGGAGCAAAATCCCATGCATCACCAAAGCAAACTCACAAGCCATCTACTTTGTTGCCTCCACAGTAAACAACTCTCTTGCACTCTCACTACCCCTCTATTGCTACTCTATCTTCATAATCAAAGAAACCACATCAACCGACACCTCCCCTACCACCTGGACTCCCTCAACCTCCCCTCGAGTCTACTGTTGCCTTGCCATATATGTACGTAGCTCCGTAATCTCTACATCATGGGCCTCTACTATTGATCTCTCCCTCTGCACCTCTGCCCTCAAATGCTCTATATCCTCCACCATATTAGCATACCTAGCCTTGAAGGCCTTCTTATTAGCATCACCAACAACCTTCAATGCTATCATATTCTCTTCCAAATTTGTCACCTCCACCACCCTACACCTCTCACCCTCACGAGGCTCCTGCTTCTCCTGCTACTCGATAGGAATATATCCCATCTCACCAAAGAAACCCATATCCATAGTATCATCAAAACCACCCATAGCCATACCCCCACCTTCCTCCTCTATGATCGCTCCCTCCTCCATAAGCTGCACCTCACTACTCACAGGAGCCTCCTCCACTTTCTCCACAAAGGCACTTGAGGTGCCACCCAATCATCACTTGTATCATCAAAGAGTCACCTCTATCTCACTACCAAATATATCATGTGACCTAGATCAAGTACCTCTAATTGCCCTCCCTCCTATTGTAGGTACCCCACCATTAGGTGGTACCCATTGATCAACTATCCCAACACTTGGCTCCTAGCTCTACATCACTTACCAAGCATCATAATCTGGTGTAATACCTATATTATCCACATCTACGATCACCATCGATGGATCCCTCTCATTATTACATGGCAATACTACAGGTTGTTCCTCCTTGCCACCCCATCATCGATAATATACAACAGGTACTTCTAGAATATCTTGTCGTAACCTAAACTATTGCATAACTCTACTAAACTAAAATAACTCAGCCTATCGAGTGTACCATCCAACCAACCACCTCCCCTAATGAATGGAACCCAACTACTCATCATCATGCTCCCATACCACCCCACCCCTCCAAAGCCTTCGCGTGATCACATCAGGTACCAACTTTCCAAAATCCACTCATCAAAATAGAGGATCACCCTCATGCAGCCTCTTAATAACCTTCTCCTCATCGATCCTCCATCTCAAGACATATGGGAAATGTGTCTGCTAATTTTCATGAGCATTATAGGGTAATAGCAATGGATGCTCAATGGGTATGTGCTCTCATGTCCATACCTATAGCAAAGGAGTCCAGCTCAACCTCTTCATCCCTACATGCACTACATCATGCAACTCCCTATACATGTGAGCCAAGAGTGCAGGTGCCCATGGAAACACAATATTTCGCTCAACCATGTCACTCACTACATCCAACATGTTCCAGGTAAACAATACCCCAGAAGTATCTGGTAGAGCATATGTAGAAATCATAACCATCATTGCACACTGGTGCTTAGATAACATCTTGTTATTCCATAGAAGCTCATAATCCATCTTCTTTGTGTCCTCCTCCCTCCATTTATCCCCAAAGAACCACTCCATTATAGCTTCCTAACTGCCATCAACCATTGCCCACATTGGAACACCCTCAATAGGCAACTTATATATCCTATAAACATCCTCCAAGGTGATTGTCATCTCACTCATCAAAAATGAAAAGTTTTTTGATTTGCATCCCATTGCTCACACAAAATATATATGTATTCCCTGTTGGCATGAATTCTCTTGCACTCCCATATACCTCTAAACCATATTACATCCAATCACACCTCATCCGCCTCATTCTTCATCAGCTCATCCAATTCACCCTTCATCGTATGAACACGATGGCATGGCTCGATCTTCTTCACCCATTCATTTAAAAATAAGAACAACAAAATACATATTAGTTCAACACACAATCCTCAAATTAAACAAAATCTAATTTTAAACAAAAACATATATCACATATAAATTAATTAATTTAATTTATCATGCCTTTCGAGACATAACAACATGCACAATCCACATATCACAACAAATCAAAAACACAGTCACATATTTGGATACCTATTTTTACATTTCATGGTGAAATTCAAAATAGATGTGAAAAATAGTACATATTTGGCTTCCAACAATAAAATTTAAAAATATCCACATCTCACTATGGCACAAAATTCAAAACCACATCAATACACCAGATATACGAAAACAAAAATATATTTTTGAACACCCATTTTGACCTTTTATGGTGAAAGTGTCAACATATTTCAAAAAAATTATACAAATATGCACAAAATTTAAGGTTAAAGTCAATACAATCTAATCAAAATAGTGCATATGCTAATTCACACCACATCAAAAACACAATCACATTTCTAGACACCCATTTGGCCACTTCATGGTGAAAGTTCAAATAGAAACGAAACACTGTGCATATCGGACTCCCAACAGCCAATTTTAAATTCATTCCTATCTACACCATGGCATGCAAATCAAATATATGCCAAATGCAATAACACTCCAAAACAAAACACATTTTTGAATACCCATTTCGCCATTTTACAATGAAAATATAAATGGTTTTCAATAACAATATACCCACAATGGAAAATTTAACAGTCAAAGTTTTTTAATTTATGCCTTAATGGCTCATATTCAAATAACATGTCACAAAGACAAAATAAAAACACAGTCACACAATTGCATACCCACTTCCTACTTTTACGAACGAAATCCAATCACATCTTGAAAATAGTACACCATCACTCCAAAAATACAAAGTCAAACTAAGTGACTATCTTACCCATTACCAAGTCAAACTACAACAAAAATTGGTCAAACCTAAAAAGTGATCACAATTTTGGGTACCCATTTAGCTTTTTTAACACTTTGTATTCCAATTTTAATTAAAATTTGCATAAATTTTAAAAATAACATGAAAACCTCCCCCCTATTTCACGCTTTTCTAGAAACTAAATTAGAAAATAAATAAAATAAGGTGCACTTACTAGTGGGTCTCCACGTCGGGCACCAGCACCAGTGCATCCCCTCACTATCCTGTCACTCAAATCAATCAACTGCAAGAGCTCCGCATCGCCAACCGTCACTCACTCCTCACTCTCCAAGTTTTTCATCGTCAAAATGACACCCCACACTTCCAAAAAGGTTTAAATATACCTAAAAATCCTAATTAGGTGCAATTTGCCCCTACCCTATGAATTAGATACAATTCACCTCCCGACATATGAATTAGACCAATTCATCCCCTGACCTATGAATCCAGATCCAATTTGCCCCCTACCCTATGAATTGAGTCTAGAAGCCCCAAAATCACCCAAATTTCATCCCAAACCCTAGAAAATTTGCCCATCTTCCTGCCCATTTGATTTTCATCAATATCATCATGCATTTTTATTCTATCAACTGATCCATCATTACATCACCACATTTCATTTGTTTCATTGCTAATTCCTCATTTGAGGGGGTATTCATATCCAAAAGTCAGCTTCGCATGCAACCAAACAACCAAACATCCAAAGCACGAATATCACATCTATCTAAAAAAACTTTTGTTGAAGATTATCTTATGATAATAATCTCAATCCCAACCAGATATTTTTTAGATCACGAGAGTTATACATTTCCATGGGTATGTCAATCTAGTATTTAGGTAAAGCGGTCCTTATCATATACTAAATGGTATGTTTGACTAAATCATAGCACAACATTCAGGCATGTCATTTCTGGCATTCAGGTAAATCGGTTATTATCGTATACTGAATGACATGTATGACTAAACCCAATGTCCCTTAACTCAAATCGTTTGACACATGTTACCTCACACTCATCAATCAATCAATAGAAAAAAATTGAATAGGCATTTGTTCTATTCATACTTTGGGCCATCCTACATTGGTCGTAAAAGCAAAGCAATCATAAGTTGCCTCCACAAGCAACCAGTATGATATTGAAAAATGTTATACAAAATCAGAAAAATCATAGAATTACATTCGCAATCACCCATTTGCATTCATCATCACCTTGCATTTCCTTTCTCTCTTCTTTCCCCTCTTCTTCTTCCTTTCTTCTTCTCTTCTCCCCCTAGATCCCCGATCAATGTTGTATGGTCACGCTTCGAGCAGCTACATAGTTTTGATTAGATCCCATTTTCTTCCCTTATTCATATTCTACTTTCTCCCATCACATTTTTGTATTAAACTATGTTCTACATAGTATAGTACAAAAAGGGGTAAATGTAGACACCCAAAAGTTGCACATGTTTACCTCTACATACTTGTAGATCCATCTGGACACTTGTAGGCTTACATAGACCATCCTAGATATCTCTATGCCATTGTAGACTAGTGTAGACTATTTTAGACTTGTGTAGGCTATTCTAGATCAGCGTAGACCACTTTAAACCAACGTAGACCGCTCTAGATTAGTGTAGGCCATCGTAGACCTTCATAGACTTATGTATACCATTTCATTGGTCTATAGGAATGAAACCCTACAAAGCTACACAATCCATGTCATAACCATATTTCATCCATAAAAGGACCACTTATCAATCACCTAAGATAGCTTAAGCTCTTTATAGACCTAATTAGGACCCCACAGGACTATTAATTCCCAAAAATTATTAATTAAGTTAATTACAATTTCTAATCTTAAAGTGATTTCACTTAAGTGCATTTTTTGGATTAAAAAGGTTAATTAGGTTCCTAAACCCTAATTAGTCCTAATTATTCCCTCCCACATGTGTGTGCACCAAGTTAGTTAGGATATTTCTTAGGAAACCCTAACCTAACCCTAATTTGACCTTAGAGTTGACTAATCCTAGTTAACCCTAATCTCTCCTCACACATGTGTGAGGATGAGATATTTATTTAGGGAATTTAGGAATGACACCTCACAAACCCTAACCTAACCACCTTAGGAATTTACATTAGGATTTAGTACTCCTAACCACACCCCCTACACCTTAGGTTTTTCTATAAATAGTGGACCTAATTTCTCATTATCTCTCTCTTCCCTTTTAGTTATTCTATAGAAGCTCTGCATAAATGCAACCAAAAATGCAATATCAGACATCTGAACTGTACAACCAACATAGCAATACCTGAGGAGTCTATCCGAACAAGGATATCCAATAGAAATTACTCATAGCTCAATTCACCCCTCGACCTAGGAATCTAGCTTCCAATTCACCCCTCAGCCTGTGAATTGGTCCTAGAGAAGGTTTTTCACTCCAAATCACTCAGGTATGCTTAATTTAATGTTTTATGATGTTCTATGCATTTTATTTCAGTTTTCATTACATATTTTGTGTCCATTTATCTTCTTCACCATGGGTCCTGACTAAGGCAAGCCCCCAAACATACTAACTCCATTTTGCAGGTCTAGCACATATGCAAAGAGGAAAACAACAACAAATACAACTACCGGTGGCACACATTATGCATGAAGCCCACCTACATTGAGGAACCCAAAATAAAGCATAATATTTATTGTACATTTATGAAATAAAGAAGGAGAATTCTCCCCATTTGTAACACAAAAGCACTTCTATCATGAATAAAATCAACATTTCTAAATAATCTGTGTTTTAGCAAGTTATTAGATCAAATGCATTCTTTTGTACGTTTCACAAATATTAAAATTGATTTAAAAAATCAAATAAACTAATTACAAAACTTGTAATTAACTTCCCAAAAATTCAAATCAACTTTTCAAAACTTTACAAAATTTCTCAAAATGTAGTAATAAGATATCTAGGGTTTTGATTTTCCACTTATAAACCTTATACCTCCAATAATTCAATTAATCAATGTGGAAATGAATTAATTGCATTAAAATTTAAGAAAATAAAATATTATTCATTCCTTATAACTCCAACATTTATAAAATCAAATCTTAACTTAAATATTACCTCCAATAGTTTGGATGTGCGTTAATTTCAATGAAATAGTCAGTCTCTAATGTTGACTCTTCAACATGCTTCTTTCTTCAAGGTGGTCACTTGAGTTTGTAATGGAATTAAGGTCGAGTGAATCTAATGCTATCCTATTTTTGGTCCATGCATTTAATGGTTGTTCCAAAAAAAAATTATTCCTTCCAAAAATGTTTGGCACTCATTTTTCCAAGTGCCAAGTATAACACAAAATCTTTTGCCCTTCAACCAACCTTCCTTTGGTGCTCTAATTTTTCTATGCTCCTCATAACACTTGGCAAAAGCATTTTTCCAAATTTGGCTTATATTATTCAATGATGCTATGGCTTCTTGGACATTACATTTTTTGCAATGCCAAGTTACACACAGACTCTTTCACTTCTCTAATTACTGCTCTTCTTTGGTAACGTTCCACTATACTTGGTAATAATATTTGCTCTTCTCTTTCAACATTTGCTCTTTACTTCCAACGTATTCAACTCACTTTAACATTTATTTTCTACTATACTTGACCTTATACATTATCTATTCTCCTTTATATTTTGGCTTTCTATTATCTTTCCTCGATTATGGTCTTCCTCCTTTGGCATTTGGTTTGTTGCAGTCTCCTTCATCCAATGTGGTGGTTCTTCCAATGGCCTCACCTCTCATGGAGGTTCATCCTAAACTAAGGTGGTTCTTTTCTATTCAACATGGAGTCTCCTCCTTCCTTGTTAGGTGGTTTTTTTAGCTACCACTCCTATCACTTTACTAACTCATTTTTGATGTAGCTTAGCTTCTCCACAACTCAACTTCAATGGGTGAGCTTTTGTTGGCTTGAGGACTTTATTTTCTAGTGCTTATACTCATACCTTTGCTTACTTTGCTAAATTTTATTTTTGAAACTTGTGCAAGTTTAAAGATGCTATTATCCCTTCAATAACATGCACTTAACCTTATTTTAAAAACATACACTATGCAAATTTTTAAGTAATTATATTTGTAGCTTCTTTTCTTGATATTTTAACTTAGAGTAATACTTGCAAAAAATTACTATTAATCAACTTTAACACTTTAACAAAAATACCACTTTTAATATCAAATTGCACACTTATTTTTTTCCTCCTTCGTGACTTGCTTTCTATCTAGTTTTACTCATATTTTTACTATTCACACTTGTTGCCCAATACCTTCAAATTTACAACACCTTTACTTCTCTAAATACTTGCCAATTTTTTTAAAATTTATAGCTACTAAAGTTACCTAAAATCTGTCTTCTTGTTATTAACTTGCTACCTCAAGACTTGTTCTATCTCCTTTCAAAATACTATAAAAAACTAGCTTCTATCTTATCCCAAATATGTTGTCCAAAACTTCTCATTTCTCCTTCCAAAATGCTTCCAAGAATATTTGAAATATGCAGCTCTAAATCCTCTTCGAATGTTGTCCAAAAATCTTTGCACTTTGCAGCTCCAAATATTACCAATTCCTCCTCTACTTTGTTGTACAATGTTTACCTCTAACTCCTTCAATTTGAAACCTTAACTTACTATCAATTCCTCCTTCAATTAGCTATTTGAGGAAACTTCAAAAACTATCCAATAGTTCTCCAATTCACAGCTCTATGTTTCCTCCAATTTGCTACCCTAAAACTCTTCAAATTTTACACCAAAATTCTGCAATCTTCTCCTTCAAAAATAGCCTTCAAAAATTTAATAGATACCTCCAAAAGTATCAACTTACGACCTCTTTCAATCCTCTTTCTCCTCATTAGCTCTCGCTGAATTTTTTTCTCAAATTTGGCCTCTTTGCTAGCCTCTTCTTCAAGAATATAAATGTCTTGAAGTCTTCAAAAGTACTTTCTAAACTTTGGCAAACTTCTTGTCAAAAAATTTCTCCTTGAATTAGTTTCATAGATCTTTTTGGGCTTGTTTAATGGTGATAATTGTCCCAATTTTTTATGTTATTACTTATTTTCAGGATTTTTTTCTTCTTGCAATATCCTATCTTGAACTCTCTTCAAATATCCTTCAATGACCACTTTTTCAAATTTTCAATAGGGCTTCTCTATTATCCTTCTTTCTCCTTCCAAATTTCAATGGATATTTTTTTAGGCCTCCTCAAATTTTTTTCTCAAATCTCTTTCTTCTTTCTCAAATATTCAATGAGACCTCTTTTCTTGGGTCTCCTTTTCCTCAATATTCAATAGGGTTTCTCTAGCCTCTTTCTCTCTTCTCTCTTCAATATGTTATTTGACCTCTTCCATTGGGTCTCCTCAATATTCAATATTCAATGAGACCTCTATATTGTGCCTCCTTAATCTCCAATGTCTACTATTTTGCTACAATTTCAAAATCAATTCATGTGTGAGGAAAGCACATAGAATTTCTGGCAATCAAAGGTGAAATTCTTCTCTATCTATTGTAGGAAGCTTCTTAACTTTTGAGAACTAATTTTCTGCAACAAAATATTAGACAACAACAATAAAATACATCCAAATATCCAAAAATATGAAATCAATAATCTTCACTAGTTGTTCTTCAATCTAGTAGAAAGAAATCTATGTTGAGTCCTAGTCTTCACAAGTTTTTTTGCAACCCTATGGAAATAATCTAGCCAAATATCAACTTTTAAATTATATAATAGAATTCTCCCTATATCATATCAATATCCCTTGTGGATTTTATACCACCATTAGCTTTTGATGCCTAATACTTAATGCAAATAACCATAAGATCTCAGATAAAGTTGCAATATAAAATATATGATAATAATAATATTTTAATCATATAAAACTCATATATAACTTCTATAACAAATCATAAAATGAACACTAACATATGTTCACAAAAATAGTAACATGATATAGAATAAAGGTCATATACACCATACTTCAACTCTCACTCTATCTTCATCCTTTCACCACACACATACAACACAACACGCACAATCATATATATAATAGAGTGTGACTCTTCACATGGAATATTCTTGCCCTTCACTCTCCTTTGAGACTTTTCACTTTCCTATTCTAAGGACACATATGCACTCTTACATAATGGAAACTTGTGCACATCTACACTCACTATAGTTGTACACTTAACTACATGACACCTGTGCATTTTTTATACATTATTACATTACATAAAATATTTACTCACACTCTAATATAAGACACACTCCTAATATAAATATGTACCTAAGGTGTTACATTAACATGTACCAAATAATGTACTATACTCCAAAAAATTTCTCACATCCTAAACTTTCAAATATACTTTCATGCATTTTAATTATTTCATTTAGTTTAGATTATTTTAGATTTAACAAGGATAGTAGGGAATCAACCTAAATATAGAGGCTGAAAGAGGCACACTACTATTTCTTCTAATTTTTTGAAATAAATTTGTAAGCACATAAAAAGTTGAATATTTCCTCAAGTAAACATATTTTTAGCATGTCTAGTGGGACCAAGGGCTTGATTTCCAAGATAATATCCAATCTAGTCTTGTTTTGAACTCTAATTTTACATATCTTTCATTTTATGCTATTTTTAGTAGGTTATTTGCAAATGGTAAATCTGTTAGGAACCTCATCAAACTTCTAAATTTTTTCTAAAGTATGAACAAAAGCATTCAAAATTCATCAGATCCCTTCAATTTTACTGTTAAATTATATTTTGCCAAATATAAGAACTGATTTGCAAAAGTCTAAATAATTTTTATGAATCATTCATTTGGGAAATTATTTGTTGCACAACCTGAAGGGAATTGCCCTGTTTGAAGAAAATCACTTAAAATTTTAAGAAATTCTTCAAGGTTAGTCCATCAAGTGATTTGCTCGATGCAAGGGAGAAATTCACTCAGAGATCAATAAATAAATATCATGAAGTGTAAAATTCTTCTAGGTCTAATTAAAAGAGTGATTTGATGGCCTTTTAAGCCTTAATACTACTAGAAATATAATAGATTAAGTTTCACAGGATCGAATATAATATAGCCACAATACAATAAGGTCAAAATAATAATATGAGACAAATAATATGAGCAAATTAATATGTAGAGTAAGGCTTATAATAACTCAAATAAAATTCAATAATAAATAGGAAAATGAATGTAATAGCCTTAATAATTCATGTACTATGCATGAATAACAACTTAAAATATTAATTGCTCAAAATGTATGTAATATTTATTAATCCCTTTCCTCTTACAAATATGATAAGAATTTACTCTACTCTATAATATGATATGTCTTGATACTTGTATGGAGTACTATATAGCCATAGTAGTATGACTCTTTGGGTACATGACTATTCATTTCCATATGCCAAGTCCCATGACTCTTGTCTTCTCTACTTGACACTTGCATACTTGATGAACACTTGACACTATTATGTATACACACATATACATAACTTTTGCACTCCCATAACTTGCACACTTTAATCTAATATATTTGTGCACATATTTAAATTACATATTTGATATCATATATAAAAGAGACTTGTTCACATAGACTCAACTTACACTTGCACACTCACTTACATGACACTTGTGCATTTCCTGTACATGCACACTTACATAAAAGGGAAATAATACTCACACTCTAAACTATGACTCAACCTTAATCTATTATTTACAATATGTACCATGAAGGTACCATGGGTGTATATTAGCATGTACTAAATAATGTAATATACTCTAACACCCCTTGTATTACATAATTTTGAAGACTTTAGTCTTCAATCATGGCCTTCGTCCTGATCTTCAATCTTCAATTGAACTTGTAATGCATGTGATATTCTACTTGAGCTCCATCAAGTTCATCTTGCTCAAATTTTACTTTGAGTTCAAAATTTGGTATTGCTACTATATTTCTTCTAAATTTGTTGTTGAAGAATATCATACATTTTCTATATCCATGTCTAAATTTTGATAAATATTGTTGAGGAAATCCTTTAAGAGCTTTTCTAGACATTGTATATATCAATTCAATTTTTTTTCGTTATACCAATAATGTCTTTGAGAAAGGTTTGTACCTCCACAAATTTTACAAAAATGAAGATTCCAACATATTTCTATATTATGTCCATGTTTTCTACAATTTTCACATTTATTTTCTAAAAATTTGAAGTCTTCATTTTACTGTTCTTTGTCTTACACACTGTCTACACACTCTTTGTCTTCATAAAATTTGTTTAAGTTTTTTATAAAATCTATTCTTGGATCAAGTTCTTCTATCTTTGTTATGAATTCCAAGTTAGAATTATCATAGCTTGTATCACAATTTTCCTTTTCATTTTTATAACGTATCACAACATGCATCTATCATTATGGGCTTTGATATATTTTCTATCATAACTCTTAAATTATTTTCTTCACAATCAATAGGCTTATTTTTCAAATATTTAATCATTTCCTCTTGTTTTCTATTCTTGTCTTTGAGGAATTCATTAGAAAGTAATGTCATATAAATTATCTTTCCTATATCATTAGGTAATGTAAAAATACCTTTAGAGTTTTCAACTGCTACATCAAGATTTAAACTTAGATAATTTATAAGTATTGAAAAAATTCATCTTTGGATTCTATCATAATTGATTGCAAGATTCTCTTTATCCTTATTGATGTATCCTTTTGTCCTTAAATTTTTTTCTATCATGTACTATGTACAACATTTTAAATCTTGCAACATTACCTTAGTCTCTTCAAGTGAAATATCCTGAATGTATATTTGTTCATCTTGAGAACATAAGTTTTCTTCTTCATTTATTTTTGACAACTCATGTATTTCCAATTTTTGATCATTTATTTTCCTTTTTGCTTTTTTTCTTTTCCATGTTCTTTTTGAAGTTGACAACCTTATAACTCCTAAGTTATAAAAATGAATTAATAATCATATGGGATAGAAAACCTTATATATCCCTAGTTCTAAAAACTCATAATAATTCTTTGCACATTTATATTTTGAGGTTGAAACCCTTTTATCTCCCAAATAAATAAATTTGCAAATAATTGAATAATTCAAATAATTTAATATTTTCTCAAAAAACTATGAAATCAATTTAAATAAACTTCAAATTAAAAACTCTTAAAAATCTCAATTCTCCAGTAACTCAAATTGAAAAAAATTATTTTACAAACTTATCTCTTTATTTATATAAATATAAATTATTTTTAAAGAATCTACTTATCTCTCCAAAAAGTTAATAACATAAGTAATTAAATATTCCCTACTTAACCTTATGGATCCAAACTTAATATAAAATAAACTTAAATAAATTTTATTCTACTTATCACTCCAATAAACTTAAACCTTATAACTCCTATTATCACTTTGAAAAAATAAAACCTTAGAATATGAAAAACCCTAAAATTAATTTACCTTCAAATTCTCCTACTTTGTGCACTTCTCCATGATCCTGCTCTATGAATCTTGAACCACAAATGACTCATGCAAACAATTCTAAATGGGATTAGATAAGTGAAGTGTGTCACCATGCATGCTAGAAATTTTTGCTTCCACACATGCTAAGGCGTTCCACTTTTGGGTATTTCTCATCATGTGTGTATAGGCATTACAACTCTAAGATATAAGTGTAAACAAATTTTGAGCACTTTATGTTACAAATAAATGATGCAGTGAGTGTATTGGTGTTTTTAGACTCTATTGATGCCAACATTACCTTTCTTCCCTTGTAGCTTTGCCTAACCAGCTCTTTTAATTCTTCTCAAATGATTTGACTTCTTATTATTTGGAGAATGCTTGGTATTCTTTGGACATTATTTCTCTCAGGACAACGAGCATTGCTCAACATTCTTAGACACCTTTCAATGATGTTTTTTTTCAACATTCTCAAGCATGTTTTTAATGTTAAATTTTTTTATTCAATATTCTCATGGGTTGTCTCTATGTTATTCAATGTTAGATTGATTTTATTTAGTCATGTTCTCATATTAGTGTTGCTCTCAATATTGTTAGGGAAACCTCAAGAAGTTACTCTCATATTGGCACTGCTCTCAACCTTCGTAGAGCATTGCTCTAATTTTGTCACTGCTTTCAACCTTCTTTGAGTGATGCTCAATATTCCTTTGCTTCTACTTTGTATACTTTTATCCTCACTAATTAGCTAAATATCTGTAGTTGGTCGAACTTCAATCAAATTTCAATAGACTTTATAATATCTTAATATTTGTGTGGTTGTTGCTTACTCTAGGTTAGCTTGGAAGATGGCTCTATTTTTGGCAGTTCTTATTCTACGTTTAATTTATCTTTTGTGATCCAAATGACTCTCACTCTATTCATCTCCACCTTGAGTCGAGTGGCTCTCTCCTTTGTCTACTCTTCCCTTCTTCATTGTATGGTTGTTGTATCTTCTTCTACCATAGTTAAAGTCTTTTTGACTTGAACCGCGTCTAACATATATGTTGAATCTTTGTCAAGGTCTATATGACCTTAATCACTATCTCAATCAAGGTCTATATGATCTAAGTCTTCACTATCAAGGTCTCTGAATGACTTGGATATCTGTCTTAATATCAAATTATCTAAATGTTCTAAAAATTCTCTTCAGGGTCAATATCAATGTGAACTGAAACTTTCTTTATGCCAAGATCTATCTTCAAGACCTAAAATTATTTTATGTCAAGGTCTATCTCCAATACCTAAATCTATCCTTATTCCAAGGTCAATATCTCTATGACATAAAACCTAAATATATTACAACTCTTATTAATCTACTCCTACATGAAATCTTACTTTAATACTGATATATATATATATAGATGTATATATCTTAAGACTTGACATAACTTTCTCAAAACCTGATATATCTTTCTCATGTTTAGATTTATTTCTTCCTTAATTCATTCATAAATTTATTCTTATTTATCTGTTTTAGGAATATTCTCACTCTTTTGTTGTTGCTTTTCCTTAAAATCAATAATATCTTAGGTTTCTGCTGATGCAACCTAAGAATCCAAAAGTAATGTTAGATAATCTCTATTCTACAACTCAAATATCTAATATCAAGGTGATGTTGAGTGTCCCTAATTCATCTATGTCAAGGGTTGGCTATGTCTTTGAATGATAAACTATCTTAAATTTGATACTCCTAACATAAGTAATTCCTAGTCTTCATTTGTTATAACCATATAAAGACTCTATAAATGAGTCTTGATCTTCACTAGTTATTCTTCAACTATGGAAAGACTCTAGTATTTCTACTCACTATCACCTACTGCCTTTAAAGTAGATAAACTCTAAATCAATTTTATCAAACTAGACAAAATCAAATTTTGTAAGTAGCTAAATTAATTCTATCAACCTGGACAAGAACCTGGTAGAAGCTCTAATACCATTGATGGATTTTTAAGCCTTAATACTACTAGAAATATCACAAGTTAAATACCATAGGATAAAATATAATATAGCCATAATACAATAAGGTTAAAATAATAACATGAGTAGAATAATATGAGCAAATTAATATATAGAGTCAGGCTTATAATAACTTAAATAACATTCAATAATAAATAGTAAAATGAATGTAATAGACTTAATCATTCATGTACAATGAATGAAGAACAACGCACAATATTAATTGCTCAAAATGTATGCAATATTTATTACTTATTTCCCTCTTACAAATATGATAATAACTTGCTCTACTCTACAATGTGATATGTCTTGATCCTTCTATGGATTAATATATAGTCATAGTAGTATGACTCTTTGGATACTTACATATTCCTTTTCATATGCCAAGTCTCATGACTCTTGGCTTCTCTACTTGTCACTTGCATGCTTTATGAAAACTTGTCATTATTATGTATGTAAACATATACATGACCCTTGCACTCCCATAACTTGCACATTCTAATATAAGACAGTTGTGCATATATTTACGTTACATATTTGATCTCATACATACAAGACACTTGTGCACATGGAATCAACTTACACTTGCACACTCACTTACATGACACTTGTGTATTTCCTGCACATGCACACTTAGATAAAAGGAAAATAATACTCACACTCTAAACTATGACTCAACAATAATCTATTATTTACAATATGTACCATGAAGGTGTCATGGGTTTACATTAGCATGTACCAAATAATGTAATATACTCCAACACTATTTGCTCATCATCTAAGAAGTGAATAATTTGGAAAATACTAAATTAATTCCTATCAAGGGAGCAATTCACCTAGGAATACCATCTTCTAAAATATTCTCAAGTTTAAATTTTAGAGTAGTTTCCTCCACCTAGTAGAGAAATTTGCATCCCTATCAAATTTTTCAAAACTCATTTTGACCTTCAAACTTTATTCATCTAGGTAAGATTATGGCTTATTCTGTGTAGGATGGAAAATCCACTACAAAATTCAATAAAATCCCAAATCAAGTTTTTCATAAAGTAAGATTAAAGGTTCACAAATATTAGGGAGTTAATTCATATTTAGCATAGAGTTGTGATTTATGACTAGCAAAGAGTGATTCATCAATTTTGAAGAAATTTTGCTAAGTTTCCATTGAAGAAGTGATTCACTTAATCTACCGGGTGATTCACTTGCTTTCAAGAAAAGTAAAATTTTCATTGAGTATTGGAATAAAAAATTGAGTTATTTCAAAAATAAAATTACACGATCCTTTAAAAATAGCAATTTGTCAAACTTAAAGAATTTTTGTCCTAAGTTTTGTTAAATTAGCAACCTACTCCCACAATAGAGCAACTTGCTAGCCTATGAGTGAATAACTTTTTTACAAAAACAAATGAGTGATTTTTACAAAGCATTATTGTATATCAACTAAGAGAAACCCTTAAATAATGTAGAATATATCATAGACTCAGAGTCCTCAATTACCTCTCTACCTATAAACACTCCAAGGTCAACAAAAAATTTAAAAAAAATCAAATATCACTTAGAGTCAACATAATACAAAACTAAATATGTAAGAACATTAAGTAATGGAAAATACTAGTTTGTAGTAGGTGTATAAATACAACAACCAAAGCAAAATTTCTGTCAATAATAACAAGAAGCAATGAGTCCAAGTTCCCAGGTTGCACAAAATTGACAACTAATTTCATATCCTCATCAAAAACAAATATATGCTCTATTAGGACAACATATGCACCAAATATTATGTGGGAAATGCATATGGATAAGCACCTCAACAAACTCAATTGATTGCACAACAAAATATAATGGTATATTTATAGAAAAACTATTTGGCATATTTGGTCTATCCCCATTGACAATAGGTGCCCCACAATTTTAATAATTTCTCTAGGATCAACAAGACATGCATGAATTTCAAAGGGAAATAGACCATTTGAAGTGTATGCTTGTAGTCCTTAAATATTTAATAGAACAATATGATGAACTCGAAGAAGAAAATTAGAAAATTCATCAACAAGAAAATGGGTAGGAGTCTTAATGGTCAATGATTCAACAAGATTTATCGAACCTCAATAAGGACGTTTGGCCTATAGTGAGTCCCTTTGGGCCAAAGTGCTATAGTAGGAAAATATCAATGATTATTTAGGTGTACAATAACATAGAAAAGATGAATTTAAGTTTCTATTGGCTTCTCTAAAGAATGGTTTATGACCCTATTATGGTGATCCACCATGCCCAAGCAATGAATTGACAAATGGTGAATAAATCCATTGTTGTTAGTATTCAACCTATGGTAAGCCAACCAATGATAAATCAAGTGATTGCACCTCAAGGCCATGTGACACAAGCATTTGTGTTTCCTATAGAACCTAAAATGAGCATATGCTACATCTTATCCAAAGCACAATAGTGAAAAAACCTCATTCTCAGGAATTAACAACTCATTCAAATAATCCTCAACCTACTCCCTAGGAACCATACTCCCTTTAGATAGAAAGTGAACCTAATATTATAAGAAAATATTTCAATAACAATAAACCAATAGTCCCTATGGAGGAACCCTTATCCTTCCATCAAGAGGTATATCTCATATGGTCTAAGAAAATACTTGAAACTGAAAATAAAGATTATAAGGAATCAAAGGTTGAAAAAGATTGTGTATCATTTAATACTTTCTTAGTCAAGGAATAAGATTTTATAAAAGAATGTGAGATGTTTATTTATCCCCTAATAGGAGATGATTCTATAATCATAACAAGATATAATCCAAAATACAAGGGATTTTATTTCTCATTTGAGGATATCTTGCCTATGAAGATAACAAAGGTAATTTTATAATAAAACCATCAAGCATTGGTGCTTTCCTAAGATGATGAAGAGAAGCATATATAAGTGATGGAAAGAGGAACTATGCCAATATATGAATAAGAAGGAAAAATTGTAAGATTTGAAGAATTACACGTGATTCCCCTTTCATCAAGGCATTCTACTTCTTTGAAGAGGTTCCATATTCTTACCCAAAATGTTGTCATGTGTTCTACTCATGAATTAACAAACAAAGGTGAAATATATGGTGTTCTAGAATAGGAGGTATTTTATTTCTATATAGAGAAAGAGGATCCCATGAAGGAAGTTTAGGTGATTCTACAATCAAAACATGAAGTATTTATATTATAGATATAACATTGATATTGGATCCCATAGACAAAGTTCTAAGCTACAGTATGCAACATGCAACTTTATCTTGAATAAAACCATGTTTGTAGGATTTGCAAAAATCCCATTATGGCCCTTATGTATAGAAGTACTTCACTTTAAAAATGAAACCCTATAAGTAGACACATGAAGAAATTATATTAGATCTAACATTGATATTGGAGCCTATAGAGAAAGTTGAGGAAGAAACTAAGATAAAGTATGAAGTATGCAACTTTATCTTGAAGAAAACTATATTTTCAAGTTTTACAAAAATCTCTTGGCAGCCCTCGTGTATAGAAGTACTCATATTTTAATATGAAACCATATAACTAGATAATACTCAATAAATAGAGAAGGATTCACTAACAAATCTGGAGACTATTCAAGTAATTTTAAATAAAAGGATTCTATTGAGTAATAGAGAGGCTATGATTTTAGAAATGAGGGATCTTCCCATAATATTAGGTATTACTATTAGGATATAACTTACATTCCTAGTGCTTTGAATGATGATAATGGATTATTCAAGGAACAAGAACAAAGTGAGTCACAATTGGTGAATAATGTTATGTTGTCTGGTTGCATAAATGGGGGGGGCAAACTAATAATCAACATCAAAATCCATCATGGCATGATATAAATAGTAAAAAGGCTATCATGAGTGTAGAAGCCCTATGCCTACCCATGAACTTGACCACTCCAAGGTTAAAAGAGGGTATCACTTTCAAGATAGTTGGTATCAAGAGGTGGATCAGAGAGGAATAATAGGAGAAAATATTATTCTAATTGTTTAAATATCAATGTTAACCCATGGTCCTAACTATTTTAGTAAATAAGAATACCTTCTAGAATGCATTCACAAAGCTTTAAATTGAAAAATAACCCTTGGAAAAAGTCTTCTATGTACATTATTAACGTTGTCTCACTTACTATGTTTAGATAGGTGTTAGAAAATTCTCAGTTAGAACATTAACATCAAAAGAGTGAGTAGCTATTTTCTTGAGCCTATAAATGGGACTGTCTTTTACCTAGTGCAATAGTTATTCATTTCTATAAATTTCCATTTCTCATTTCCCCTTTTTGAATTTCTATTTATAAAAAAATAAATATAAATCCCCATCTCACTTGATCAAAAATCTCACAAGATACATAGAGCTATTGGTGTATTAGTCATGCACCTTATTACTTTAGTTCACTTAGGATATTACCTAGGAGCTTATATTTCTTTTTTCCATATTATTTATTAGTGGGATATTAGCTCATATAGCTTTATGCTTGCTAGTTGGCTATCTTGTCTTATTAGCCTCTTTTTCTAGGGTGGATATTCATTCCCTCTATTTCTCATCAATGACTCATGTTGTGCCCCATTGTGCATGGTGAATATTCTTTCCCTCCTTTTTCATGTTTGATCCTACGATCCTTATTGTATACCATTGCCTATATCAACAAGGTCTTCCCTCTCTTTGTTCGTGAGTCAGATAGTTAGCATTATTATTCTATCATATTCTTATTAGATTATTGTAGAATTGTTTATGCTTTTCATTAATCGATAGAGCTTTAATTGTATTATTTGATTTTTTTATAGCTTTAGATATTGTGGTGATATTGTTTTTCAAACAACTAGATCTTGAGAAATATATAATTGTTAGAATCTTTCAATTCTAACATGGCATCTAGAGCTTAGGTTGTTTGATATCACCCAATAGGTTTAGGATCTTAGGATTGCTTTTCAAATATAGGATCTTCACTATTGCATATATTTTACAGGTTTTAAGACTTTGAAGGATTGTTTGAAAGTTTGAAGGAGATCAAATATGTCTCCAACTACCCAAGATCAATTTCAACAAGTTTCAACAATTGTGAAATTTTGGATCTCACCTCTTAGGGTTTGGCCATCGTATGCTCTCACCTCACCTTTTTTTGGGGATCTTAGTGATTAGAAAATGGGTCCAAACCTTTTTTTAAAGTACCTTTTTAGGCGTATGCCATGCCTTTTTAACTGCAAACATATGGATCCACTACAATGTTTAGAAAAATAAAATTTTGGAGCTCATTTCTCCCTTTTCTAGAACTTGTTTTGGGTCATTTATTTTTATCCTGACTAATGTTTCAAGGACTTCACTGTTAGAGTTACTATGGTAATTCTATTTATTACCTCATTTAGTTTGTGAGGGTAGTTAGTTATCTACCTAAGGTTTGCTTAACAACTTTTTTAAGCGAATATTTCTTATTTATTTGTTAGCACTATTTGGTTAGTGGTTAGCTATTCCTACATGCTAACTATAGCCTAAGTTGTAATATATAGTCTAGGTTGATTAATTAAATATTTTTTGATGTTTTCACATGGTATCAAAGCAAACAACTCTTGGTTGACCTCGACATCATGCATCCCGAGGTTGCTGACCAGGCTCACTGCATCTGGAGCCAACACGTGGACCAAGGTGGCTCCCAAGCAACAGGGCCCACAGGCCCATATCATCGGGCGACCACGAGAGAGGGCCCGTAGACCCACGTCACTGAGCGTCCACGAGAGCAGGCCCACAGGCCTCAACAGATCTGACAGCATTCTGCTATCTGACCTATTAGGCCTGATAGTAGGCCAAAGCCTACAACACAGGGCCTGGATCCTGATGGTAGGAGGCCCTTCGATTACTGGCAGTAGCCCCTAGTGCTGCCCTCATAGGGTCCAGCACACAGCCGGGATGGCAGGTGCACCCTCCCAGGCAGAGACCGAACCCAACCAAAGGGCAAGAGCACCCTCAGGTTTGACCTCCACTGACAGGGAACATACCTGTCAGGGGATCTGACCACCACTGATAGGGAAATCCCTGTCAGATCTTTGATGACCAAGATTTGAGAGGGCAGGCGCGCCCTCTGATCATCGATGACCGGTGGACCCGATCTGGCCATCAGGATCTATGATGGTAGGCACGCCCTTCGATCCTCGATGATCGGATCAGAGACCCTACAACTGTAGACCATCCTGACCACAAATCCTGAGGAAAATCATAGTTGGGACCCATGCGTGCCTAGGCACAGATCTCGAGGTGCTAACATAAACCTATCATCTAGTGACACATGGCGACCAGAATCGACCTCGAGCATAGATCTCAAGGTGTTGACATGGCAAACAGCCACTGGACTGGACACGTGGCGAATAGCCATGGACGACCGACTAGACTGGACATGTGGCGGACAGCCATAGGATGACGGACTGGACACGTGGTGGCCACATGGCAGACAGCCACGTCTACCACCTGACACGTGGACCCCTCCGACCGTGCCATGTGGGCGACAGCAAAAGGGGTCCGACTGGACCCTGATTGCCTAGAGGCAATCATGCGTTTAACAACGCGTTAAGGCCTTTAAAGGCCTTATTCATCCCTCGTGGGATGAATGTGGGATTAATCCCATAGAGCCTATTCAAAAGGCTCAGGAAGTTTTAATACTTCCACTGCAGTCTGGCTTTCAAAGCCGCTCCAGCAGAGTAGTGTTCAAGGCCAAAGCCTTGACAGCGGGAGGTTATGGGTTCGAACCCCTATGTGGACACTTTTATGTGGCTACATGCAACTTTTTTTTCCCGCCAGGAGGCGAGAAAGCCTTCAAATCAAATGCGTGCCCCCTCTCTTCCCGTTGGGCCAGCTAGCCCGACCGACGGAGGGGCCAGCGCTAAGGCGCTGCCCGACGGGAGGTCGGGAGTTCGACTCCCATCGAGGCAAAATAATTTTTTGCTCAAAGAAAAAAAAAAACCAAAGGTACGATTTTTTTATTTTTTTAATTCTTTTTAGTTAATTTTATTAATAATTTAATTTTTTTTATATAAAAATCATTTTACATTAGTCTTAAGTGATTTTTTATGAAAATAATTTTATTATTAATTTATATTAGCTAGAATTAATTAGATTAATATATTAAAAATCAATTTTGGGGCATTTTTTTTGCAACTTTACAAATTTTAGAGTGCTTTTGTTTTCTCACAAACAAGGAGATATAAGACATATAAGAGCCTCATTTTTTTTGTTGCAAATAAGAAAACCCTCTACTCTTCTCAACCTTGTTAATTTAGCATACAATAAAGGTTCAAACATGAATTCTTTTTTGCCAAATTGTAACACAAGGAGACCCAATTTTTTTTTGTAAAATTCAAAGGCCAAGTGTGCATTTGTTTTCTCCAAGGGGGGATATAAGACATAAAATTGCACATTATTTTTTTGCAAAATTGAGAAGAAATTGTAACCTTTGGTCCATCAAAAACTAAGTCATGTTTCGACTAGTTCTGTAAGCCTTCCAAATGTGGGTTATGTGTCAACTTTTCTTGGAAGGAGTGCTCAAAATTGTTAATTTTGCAAAACTCAGGGGAGAAGACAACATTGTACTTCTTTGCAAAATTGGAAAACAAAGTGGGAGACATAAAAATATTATTTTTTGCACAACACAAAATACATATTTTGTTGCAAAAATTAAAAGATGCATTTTTTATTTTATTTGACACCTTTATTGGCAAATTAGGTGCATTTTCGGTTGCATCCGACACCTAGGTGATAAGATTTTTGTGGGCATTCTTGTTTGATTATTGCATTATTTCTTTTGCAATTATAAGTCATAGAATAAAGAACACACTAAACCCCACAATTTTATAAATTTGTGTAAATATTTGCACAGATTTAAAGCCAAAATTAATTGATATTCTCTCCTAAATCAACAAAACCCCTAATTCACTCTTATTTGTTTGGCTTAATTTCCTCCAACTTTTCATCCTTCTAAAGGGTGTTAAGGCAGGTGCCATTAAATATCTGTTTGAGTGAATTATATTTTGGTACTCTTTTAGGGTAATCAAAAGAAAGAACAAGTTTTTTAAGGAACCTTAAAAGTTGCAATCCTTTGCACTAAAGGGGGATAATTCCTTTCTTCCTTCAAACATAGATTTTGATAAGAGGGAAATAAAACTTGTAAAGGCAATCAGAGAAGTTCAAATCATCAACATTAAACCTTTTCTTTTATACTTCATAATAGCAATCATGTTTGAAGTACTTGCAATAAGAAAGGACAAATTGGTGAACTTTTTTGATCAAATTGCCTAGAAAGCATAGTTTTGCACAAATTGTAAAAATGAAAACCATGACACCATTCAGTGTTGGTTTCAAAACAAGCAAAACTAAAATGGCAAAGGCACAACATAGAAGCCATATTTCTTGCAAAGTGTCTCATTCTGATTCTATTTCTGGTTCAAAGATAGCACAAGGAGTGCTAAATTGCTAAAACAATTTTGTAGAGGGAAAAAACATGAGTCCCTTGGGCAAAAGCACCATTTTCTCTCACTCTTCTTTTAGGCTTCATAAATAGCATAAGTTTTTGTTTGAATACCTTGCAATAAGGGGTGTTCGTACCTCTTTTAGGCTTCATAAATAGCAAATTCTAGGTTTTTGAAGTACTTGTAACAAGAGGAGCGATTTTTTGTGGTGTATAATTGTCTAGGAGGCAATATTTGTAAAATCCTTCACAACACTCTTGAGTTGCACACTTTTTGCAATTGAGGGGGGATATCCATTTCTTTTCTTCATTGATTTTTGTAAATAGGTAAGATGACTTATAAGGGTGCATTTTTGGCTTTGACCGACACCTTAGTCACACTTCCTTTAGAAATTAATTACACTATGTTTTGCAACGAGAAAGGGGGAACTTATAAGGGTGCATTTTTTATAGCAATCGACACCTTAGCTACCTTATATTTTGCAAATTCATATTGTAAATGAATGAACCTTGTATGAAGTGATCTATTCTACTACACCTAGCGATTGCAGTGGCTAGTTACCCATGCAAATCGGTTGGATGATGTGATTACCATAAGGACATTCATTGGTGTGAAGACAAAGTGAGAAATGACCCACTTTTTGCTTAGGAGCAGCCAGAGCACTGTGACAGAGCAAAGAACCAGCAGATCAAATTCTTCTTCACTGTATTGGGGCAGTTATATTATTACCCAAATAATGTAATAAGGGGGGATGTTAGAGTTACTATGGTAATTCTATTTATTACCTCATTTGGTTTGTTAGGGTAGTTAGTTATCTACCTAAGGTTCGCTTAACCACTTTGTTAAGTGAATATTTCTTATTTATTTGTTAGCACTATTTGGTTAGTGGTTAGCTATTCCTACGTGCTAACTATAGCCTAAGTTGTACTATATAGTCTAGGTTGATTAATTAAATATTGTTCGATGTTTTCACATTCACACTAGTGTAGTCAAAATTCAGCTTTTGTGGATGGATTTTTTAGATAATTCATTTTTTTACTACTATGTATTAAAAAAAATGCTTTTTTCAAATTTATAGTAGAATTTCTATATTTTTTTCTACTGATTTAGGGCTTTGCATTTATACAATCAGAATTCAAATTTGGTGAACGGATTTTTAAGAAAATTATTATTTTTCACTGTTATGTATATAATTTTTATTTATTTATTTATTTTCAGTTTTACAATAGAATTTCTAGATTTTTTTTGTTGACTTAGGGCTTCGCACTAGTGTAGTCAAAATTCAAATTTAGTGGATAAATTTATTAAAAAAATCCTTTTTTACTGATGTGTATAAAAAAATTGTTTTTTTTAGTTTAACAATAGAATTGCCAAAAATATTTTTTGTTGACTTCTTGTCTTAGTAGAGCATTGTAACAAGCACTAATATAAAGTACAAAACTTCTTATGGGAATCATTCATTTGCATAGTTCAATCTCTTAGGAGGGTTGCAAGGCACGTTCTAAACACCTCTTGGCTCTTGTATCTTGTATTTGCTTTCCTTGTTTGTGTTTGGGTTTAAATAGATTCCATTTTTTTGTTAACACCTCATAATTATCACACATAAAAAAATTTAAAATGAAATAACTATTGCAATCTAAGGGATTATGGTAAATATTGACACATAGACCATCCTCATTCACAAAGGAATATGAGCAGTTTTCTTACCTCAATAAATTGGATGATGCTATGAGGATCATTGGGTTACACATGAGTGATAATCTACTTTTTCATATAGTAGATTGTACTACACCAATTGAGATTTGGGGAAAGCTTGAAGGAATGTTTAGGAAAGTGGATCAATTTCACTCTTTGCAATTGGAAGTTGAATTATCATCTCTCTGCCCTGATGAGTTCACCACCATAGAATATTATCATGCAAAGTTTAAATATCTTTTGGCCCAATTAAATGGGAGTGGAAATAAGAAGAGTGATGAAGAGCGCATTTTTTCTCATTTTATCTAAGTTAAAAGGCCCCATTAAAATATTCTCCTCTACCTTTTACTCTAGTATGGATGCCTTAGGAAATACCTTTTTTATGCCCTCAATTGAGTTATTTTATGAGCTTCTCACTAGGGAATAATCCAAGCTTGACCAATTAGATGCACTTCCTTTCAAAATTCAAGCCTTAGTAGCATCCTCATATTCCAAAGATAAAGGGAAATCTAGGACTAACCCCAAACCAAAGCAAGAATTCACTCCACCTCCTATAAAATCCACTATAAAACCCTCCAAACCTCCTTCTAAATCCAATGAGTCTTCCTTTTTGAAGAAGATAAATTATAGGGATACTTGTGTCTTTTGTGGTAAAGAAGGTCATTCTGAGTCTAGGTGTTGGAAGAAAATGGAAGCCTTAGAAGAAACCTTGCAAAAGCATAAAATCTCTCTTTCCACTCCCTCTTCAACAAAAGACAAAGGAAGGGCCCTTTTAGCACATGCATTGGAGGCATCATCACATAGTTGGATTATGGATTTGAGAGCTTCTCATCACATGACTCCTTCTATTAGGACCCCATCCTAACACTTGATGTAATAGTTCTTGTAGAACATAGGTGGTACCCATGTTAATATCTTCTAATATTTTGTTATAGTTTTGGATTAAAAAGTGCCTATGCCAAATGGCATCCTTCTATGTAATAGTTTTTCAAGAATGTAACCGATTGTAGGTAGGATATTCTAGTCCGGGTGGCATTTTGCATGTAAGCCAACCTTGGGAGTTAGGTGCTAGAGAAATATCTTAAATCTACTAGAGGTAATATTGTATGTATATTTTTGCATAATTGAATGAAGAATTGAAGGAGGTTGTCCCCTCAAAGAGGCTTTCGATTCAATGCTATTGTGAGATTCTTTTTTTTTTGTAATTTAATTTTGTATTGTGCATTTTATTTCCAAGTGTGTTGTGAGCATGTGTGTTTATTTTCAAGTATTTGTGTGAGAGTGTTATTTTTAATATTAGGTTCCTAATAAGTGGTCTCAAAGCACTTTCCAGGGCTTTGTTCTACTATGACTGCAATGAATTTTGCCAATTCAACTGTTAGATATATGATTTTTTAGTTCATTTTTTTATTTGCAAGTTTTCCTTATTTTAAAAAAACAAAAAAATTACATATCTAGAAAAATGCCAATTTGTTTTATAGTAGTTGAGTTGGTTAGAAACTCTATGCTGAGGATTTTAAAATATCGTGAAGGATATGTCGTTATTGGCTAAGCTAGATAGCCCATAAAGTATCTGGTGAAGTGAGGGGTGATCAGGCTCTAATACCTAGGCCTTAAAAAATACTCGCGTACGGAATTGAGCTCCCACGCATATTTTGGTGTATCGATAGGATTTAATAAAAATTTATCCCTAGGAATATTTTTTGGCCTTGTATTGTCCATAGTGCATGGGACACAACATCCCAAAAGACTAACCTCCCATACTATTAGAGAGGCAGATAGTGTGCTCAAGGGTATGTGTAGAATCCTCCTTGAGTAGTGGCCTAAAATATCGTTCTGAGCACTATTGTTCGTAACTGTGGTATATCAGAGGGCCTTTGGATATTACATACACCCTTGCCTAGAGTACCCTGGTTTTGTTTAAACTTACAAATAAGGTGTGTTCTTCAAGTCTTATGTTCTTCTTAACCTGCAACCAAAAGCCCAAACCTGTTATTGTATCCTACACAAAAGTTGAGCATACGAAGAAGACATACATATTCTAGAATTCTTGCATGCATAATAGGCAATACAAACTTCCAAAAGAATAATAGGTAGGCAGGAATTGTCAGTCTAAAATAGGGGTCAGAGCCACTTACAATCAAAAACATTACATCAATAACAGTAAATATAGAGTGGTCAGGATAACAATGTCATAACAATCACCTACATAGTTAGGACAGTTACCTGTGTCATTAAAAATAGTCAAGAAATATATATGATAGTTAGAATCAAATAGGAAATAGAACAATATCAGGAATTAGTTAGTGGTTAGATAGTCTGAAAAGGGAACATAACAGTATCAGTAATCCGAACATATAGGACAAAGATAGTTGGCAAAGTTCTAGGAACTAATCTTTGGAGGTAAACCCAACCTCACCGAAAAAAAATAATGAATTTTTACTAAAATAGGGATATCTCTTCACACAGAGCTTAGATTAACTCAAAAATTTAGCAGATAATTCTACGTTCTATTCTAGACAAAATTATCCTTGGCAGCCCCTGGTTAAATTTTGCATCGATTTTCCAAAATTAACAGTTTTTTATTTTCTTGCTAAGGCCATAAATTTTCAATAGTCAATCAAATTGATCCAAAATTTTAGGAATATAAGATACTTATTATTCTGCACCAAAGACCCTCAAGGACTCACTTGTGAAATTTTAAATCCAAGTGGAAAAAATTACTTTGACATCAACTTGCAACCAATAAGGAGATCATAAAAAGTCAAAGAAGTTAGTATATTTCCTCATTGAGTGCTCAGATCAAGCGGCCACAGAACTAGACCCTATCCTAAAATTATTGTTGCAACCTATTCCCCAAATTAATTTTTTGACCCTTACTAAAAATAGTAACTCCTAAAAGCTACATATCTATTTTTAGTAAGTTTTTACAAAAAGCATCCAAAACTTCAATTATGGCTGAGGGAACTCGTCAACAATTAGCGGAGAGGGAACTTCAAACAAAAGTGGATAATATGGGCAACCAAATCTGGTCTAGGGTTAACAAAAGCATACAGGAAATACAATCACAAATGCAATCTTTCCAAGAATCTATAAATGATCTCATCCATGCACAAAAAGCAATGAAGATTGAATTGGAAATTAAAGCCTCTACTGATTCTGTAGCTCCACATGACCAAGAAGAAATTGGTACGACCCACCACCAATGAGCTATACCCAACCACAATGGTATGAGGTCACCCAAATTATAATTTCCCAAGTTTTATGGAAAATATCCCGAGGGGTGGATTTGTAAGGCAGAAAAATATCTCTTCATAATGTTGATCATTTTCCTATGGTTGACCATTGCTTCATTTAATTTTGAATCAGATGTACTCCATTGGTTTTTGTGGCTTAGAAAGGTTGAACCTGATCTTTCATGGTTTTAATTTGGTCAATACTTACTTGTTTTGGTCCCAGTGAGTTTGAATATTTTACAGGAACCCTTTTTAAACTCAAAAAAACTTCAACTGTTTGAGAATACCAAACTCAGTTTGAAAAACATACTAATCGAACAATAGGACTAAGTGTTGATTCATTCTAAAGTTGTTTTGTGGGTGGATTGAAGGATGACATCAGGGCTGAGGTTAAATTGTTGTGACCTCAATCGCTACCACAAGCCATACAATTGACCAAATTGGTAGAGGAAAAATTTAAGGCTCTTGGTCAAACTTCTAAATTTCCTCCATCTAAGTCATCTTTTTTTAACAAGCCAATGTCGACTTCAACTAATAAATCTCCACATATAAAAAAATTGAGTCATGAGGATATGGAGCATAATAATACAAAAAATTATGTTACAATTATGATGAAAATATACCTGAGGACATAGGTGTGTGCAACAACAATTGTACTTGCTAGATATGGATGAAGTTACCACTTCAGACTCTTCTGAGGATGAGGAGGATCCTTAAGAGATAGAAGCCACAGATCAATTGATTGATCAGGAGGAATCCCAACCAATTTTTTTTGTACATGCTCTAGGAGGTATAGCCACACCCCAAACAATGAAGGTGATTGGTCATTTAAAGGGACAATGGGTCATCATTTCGATTGACTCTGGTAGCACACATAATTTTATTGATCCATGTATTACCAAATAAGGAAACGGTTATATTACCACATGCAATTCCTTTGAAGTTATAATTGGTAATGGTGGCACCCTACCATCTAAAGGAAAATATTGTAATGTTAAGATAAAAATGGGGACTATAATCTCAAGTATGACATGTTTACTTTACCCATAGGAGGGTGTTATATGGTTTTGGTAGCACAATGGTTATGAATGTTAGGACAAGTCCTATGGGAGTTTGCAAAATTATGGATGAAATTTAGTCAGGATGGGCAAGAATATACCTTTCATGTCACAAAGGTAGGAGCAGTTCAATTTATTTCTTCTCATAACATGGAAATTTTTTTAAAGAAATCTTCCCATGGAGTGGTAGCTCAACTTTTTGCTATCATCGCTCTCGAGCAAGGGGAGTCTAGTCAATCACAACAATTACAACATATATTAAACATGTATTCTCATGCCTTTGATGAACCCAAGGGTCTTCCTCCTCAGTTCTCACATGATCCAACTTGTTCTTGGAAGTTTACATCCTAATGTTCACCCATACCGGTATGCTTATGCTCAGAAAAATAAAATGGAGAAAATTATATAGGAACTTCAAGCTTATGAAATTATCCATTCAAGTGTTAGCCCCTATTCTTTACCGGTGTTGTTAGTCAGAAATAATGATGGTACTTGGTTCTTGTGTGTGAATTATTGATATCTTAATAAAATTACCATCAAGGATAAGTTCCCTATTCCTATTATTGATGAACTCTTAGATGAGTTGCATGGGGCTCAATATTTTTCCAAGTTGGATTTATGATCGGGTTATTATCAAATCCATATTAAGAATGAAGATATTTCCAAAATAGCCTTTAGAACTCATGAAGGGTATTATGAATTTTTTGTTATACCTTTTGGGTGAACCAATGCACCTTCCACCTTCCATAGTTTTACGAATTCTATTTTTTGCCCTCATCTTCACAAATTCATTCTAGTCTTCTTTAATGACATCCTAATTTATAGTCATACATGGGAGGGTCATCTTCACCACTTAGAAGCAACTCTCAAAATTTTGTTTGACCATCGGCTTTATGCAAAGCAATCAAAATATTCCTTTGTTCAATAGGAGGTTGAATATTTGGGGCATATAGTCACTAAGAAAGGAGTTTAGGTAGACCCTAAAAAAATTTAGGCAGTGCAAGAATGGCCCAAACCTCATACTTTGAAGGGAATTTGTGGACTCTTGGGTATTATAGGATATTACAAAAAAATTGTAAAAAACTATGGAAAGATAATGCTCCCCCACAACCATGTTGCAAAAAAATTCTTTTGTGTGGACTGAATCGATTGAGAAGGCTTTTGTCGATTTAAGTATGCTATGACCACCACCCCTATTTTGGTAATGCCAAATTTTTCTAAACCCTTTTTCATCAAGAGTGATGTATCAGGTATAGGTATTGAAGCATTTTTAATGTAGGAGGGTCGACCATTGGCTTTCATTGGCAAGGCACTTTTCCCTCAAAATTTGGGCAAGTCCATATATGAGAAGAAAATACTTATCATTTTACACGCGATCACTCATTGACATCCATATCTCATTGGTCGACATTTTTCCATTAAGACTGATCATCAGAGTCTAAAATATTTCTTAGAGCAACAGGTTGCTACTCCAAAACAACAAAAATGTGTCTCCAAATTGTTGGGATATGATTATGACATTTCTTATAAGAAAGGTAAAGATAATGTGGTGGTAGATACTTTGTCTCACCTACATGAAGATCAAGCCATGCTACATGCCATCTCTACTCCTCTTCCGTAATGGATTCATCAACTTTGTGAAGATCTCACAAAGGATTCATCATTACAAACTCTTCTCTACCATATCCAAGGGGATACTCAATCACACCCTGGTTATATTTGGGATGGTCAAGATTTAGGATTTCATGATCGATTGGTTATTCCATATGAGTCTCAAATCAAGGACCTCCTCCTTAATGAAATGTATGCATCCCTCATAGTTGGTCATTTGAGTTTTCTCAAAAAATGTACTCGAGCCAAGTGCACCTTCTTTTGAAAGGTCATGAAAAAATATCTCAAAATATTTATTGTTGAATGTGATTGGTGTCAATGCATGAAGGATGAGACTGTGTGTTCACCAGGCACACTTAAAAATTCACCCATCCCTAAGCAAGTTTGGATAGGTATATCTATGGAATTCATCAAAGGGCTACCAAATTCAAGAGGTAAATTAGTTATTTTAGTGATAGTGGATCATCTCTCGAAGTATGGTCACTTATGTTCCCTATCCCACCCTTATATTGCATCCATTGTCACCCACATCTTCCTTGACTTCATCTTTCATCTCCATGGAATACCTAAATCCATTGTCTTTGATCGAGATCCTACCTTCACCAGTCACTTTTGGTGGGAACTATTCAATTTGTAGGGGACACAACTCAATATGAGTTTGGCCTACCATCCTCAAACCGATGGCCAAACTAAAATTGTCAATAAATGCTTGGAAATATACCTTCATTGCTTCACTTTTGAACATCCTACTCATTGGGCTAAGTGGCTTCCTTTGGCTGAATGGTGGTACAACACCACCTATCACTCTACCACTAAGGTGACTCCATTTAAAGTAGTTTGTGATCATCTTCCATTAGCTCCAACTTCTTTCTAGGCAGCTCCAAGGTTTAGGCTATGGATTCCACTCTCCATTAGCATGACTCCATTCTTAGCTAACACAAGCTCAATTTGGACATGGCTCAAAATCATATTAAATAGCAAACAGATCAACATTGTACTAAATGCAACTTTTCTATTGGTGACATGGTCTTCCTTCGCTTATAACCATAAAAACAATCATATCTCTAGTTGCGTGGTTGTTAAAAATCTGCTCCCAAATACTATGGTCCTTACCATGTTTTGTAGAGGCTCAGGATAACGATGTACAGACTAGCCCTTTCATCTAGTTCTAAACTTCATCCACTCTTCCATGTGTCCTCTCTCAAGTAGGTTATTGGCAATAGTATGTAGGTGTAGTCTACACTTCCATAGTTGGATGAGGAAGAGTCCATCATTCTTGAACCTGAATGTATTATTTATCATGGATCACGTACCTTTTATCGACGTGTTATCACAAATGTCTTGGTCCAATGGCATGGCTTACAACCAAAAGATGCAACATGGGAACCTCTTGACTAAATCCAACAATATTTTCCTCACCTTCAGCTTTGGGGATAAAGTTTTTAGAAGAGGAAGGGCATGTTAGGACCCCATACTAACGCTTGATGTAATAGTCCTTGTAGAACGTGGGTAGTACCCATGTTAATATCTTGTAATGTTTTGTTATAGTTTTGGATTAATAAGTGCCTATGTCAAATGATGCCCTTCTATGTAACCATTTTTTTCAAGAATGTAAATGATTGTAGGTAGGAGATTCTAGCCCAGGTGGCATTTTGTATGTAAGCCAACCTTGGGAGTTAGGTTCTAGAAAAATTCCTTAAATTTGTGAGAGGCAATATTGTATGTATCTTTTTACATAATTGAATGAAGTATTGAAGGAGGTTTCCCCCTCGAAGAGGCTTGCAATTTAGTGCTATTGTGAGATTGTTCTTTTTCTGTAATTTACTTTTGTATTATGCATTTTATTTCCAAGTGTGTTGTGATCATGTGTGTTTATTTTCAAGTATTTGTGTGAGAGTGTTATTTTTAATATTAGGTTCCTAACACCTTCTAGAGATCTTCTTTCCTCTCTTAGTCATAGTTCCACTTCCAACATTGAAGTTGGAGACTCTTCTAGCATTGCAGTTTTGGGGATAGGAACAATTGAGTTAGATGGTGGGTGCATCAAGGATGTCTTATATGTGCCCAAACTTTCCACTAGTCTTCTTTCCATATATCAGATTTTTTATTCTAGAGATGGAAAAATAGTTCTATTTACCCCACATGGTGTTGATATTAGAGAGTTTTTGGAGCCAAAGACTATTGTTGCTATAGGGATCATTGATCATAGTGTCCATATTTATAGATTTGAGGGATTTGACACTTCATCTTTTGGAAATTGCCTTGTTGCTCATGCAAACTCTATGAGCAAACTTTGGCATGAGATATTTGGATACCTCAACTACAAATATCTATAGCAATTAAGCACACAATATATGGTGATAGGTCTTCCTAGGATATCTTTTTCAAATGGAGTTTTTCCAAGATGTGCACTTAGCAAACAACATCAAGACCCTTTTCCAAAAGGAAAGGATTTGAGAGCTTTGGCACCCTTAGAGTTGGTTCATAGTGACTTGATGTCTTTTCCAACTCCATCATTTCTAGGGGCCAAGTATGTGCTTACTTTCATTGATGACTTCTCTAGGTGCACTTGGGTGTACTTTCTTAAGTACAAAAGTGAAGTGTTTGCCCATTTTAAGGTCTTTAAGGCCTTTGTTGAGAAGCAATCTTCTTGTTCTATCAAGAAGTTATGCTTAGATAATGGGGGGAGTTTACGAGAGATTTTTCATATTTTCTTGAGAAGCATGGTATACTGCATCAACATTTCGTCCCTTATACCCCTCAACAAAATGGTGTAGCTGAAAGGAATAACATGACTTTGAGGGAGATGGCAAACTACATGCTTCACTCTTAGGATATTCCACCAATTTTTTGGGTTGAAGTAGTGAATTGTGCCAACTACATTCAAAATTGCACTCCTCACAAAGCACTTGAGCATATGACTCCCGAGGAGGCTTGGACCCATGTCAAGCCCAATGTTTCAACATTCAAATTTTTTGGTAGTATTGCTTAGGCACATGTACCAAACAAGAAGAGGAAATACTTTGATAGAAAGAGTAAAATGCTTATCTTTGTTGGTTATTGTGAGGATATGAAGGCTTATTGGTTGCTTTATCTCGAAACTCATGATGTTCTCTTTAGAGATATGTAGATTTTTATGAGTGAACCATTTTGAAAGCCTTCCTACCTTCCACTTCTACTCCTTCTCCATATTCCTCTTCTTCACTTGAGGATTCTTTTCTTCATCATGAGGATGTTGTTGATGATCCTCCTACTATCACCATGCCTCAATGGGCCCATACTACTCTTGATGAGGTAACTTCTTTTATTGGTGATCTTCCATCTTCTTAGCATTCCACATCTCACTCCATAGGTCATGGAATTTTGAGTCATGCAATTTTAGATGACCCACAACACTTTTTAGATGCACATGGAATTTTAAGTGGGATACAACTATGGTCGAGAAGTATTCTTCCTTGATGAATAATCACATGTGGGATCTTGTTCCTCTTCACTTTTAGGATATTCCAACAGTTTTTTGGGTTGAAGTAGTGAATTATGCTAACTTTATTCAAAATTGGACTCCTCACAACACACTTGAGCATATGATGCCCGAGGAGGCTTGGACCCATGTCAAGCCCAATGTTTCAACATTCAAAGTTTTTGGTAGTCTTTCTTAGGCACACGTACCAAACAAGAAGAGGAAATACTTGGATAGAAAGAGTAAAATGCTTATCTTTGTTGGTTATTGTGAGGATATGAAGGCTTATTGGTTGCTTGATCCCGATACTCATGATGTTATCTTTAGAGATATGTATATTTTTATGAGTGAACCATTCCAAAAGCCTTCCTACCTTCCACTTCTACTCCTTCTCCATATTCCTCTTCTTCACTTGAGGATTCTTTTATTCATCATGAGGATGTTGTTGATGATCCTCCAATTATAACCATGCCTTAGTGGGACCATACTACTCTTAATTAGTTAACTTCTTTTATTGGTGATCTTCCATCTTCTTAGCATTCCACATCTCACTCCATAGGTCATGGACTTTTGAGCCATGAAATTTTAGATGATCCAAAAAAAAATTTAGATGCACATATAATTTTAAGTGGAATACAACTATGGTCGAGAAGTATTCTTCCTTGATGAAGAATCACATGTGGGATCTTGTTCCTCTTCACTTTTAGGATATTCCACCAGTTTTTTGGGTTGAAGTAGTGAATTATGCCAACTACATTCAAAATTGCACTCCTCACAAAGCACTTGAGCATATGACTCTCGAGGAGGCTTGGACCCATGTCAAGCCCAATGTTTCAACATTCAAAGTTTTTGGTAGTCTTTCTTAGGCACACGTACCAAACAAGAAGAGGAAATACTTGGATAGAAAGAGTAAAATGCTTATCTTTGTTGGTTATTGTGAGGATATGAAGGCTTATTGGTTGCTTGATCCTGATACTCATGATGTTATCTTTAGAGATATGTATATTTTGATAAGTGAACCATTTCGAAAGCCTTCCTACCTTCCACTTCTACTCCTCCATATTGCTCTTCTTCACTTGAGGATTCTTTTATTTATCATGAGGATGTTGTTGATGATCCTCCAATTATAACCATGCCTTAGTGGGACCATACTACTCTTAATTAGTTAACTTCTTTTATTGGTGATCTTCCATCTTCTTAGCATTCCACATCTCACTCCATAGGTCATGGACTTTTGAGCCATGAAATTTTAGATGATCCAAAAAAAAATTTAGATGCACATAGAATTTTAAGTGGAATACAACTATGGTCGAGGAGTATTCTTCCTTGATGAATAATCACATGTGGGATATTGTTCCTCTTCCTAAGGGAAGAAATTTGGTTCGATGTAGATGGGTCTATTGAACCAAGTATGTAGTCAATGGTTCTATAGCCAAGTATAAGGCTCATCTTGTGGTAAAGAGATTCTCACAGGTTGAGGGGATTGATTACTCTGAGATATTCACTCTCATTACCAAGATGGATTCCATTCACCTTGTACTTGCTCTTGCTGCTTCACAGGGATGGTCAATTTATTAGATGGATGTGAAGAGTGCCTTTCTCCATGGTGACTTGCATGAGGATATTTACATGGAGCAACCACCAAGATTTTCATAGGACCCTTCACTTATTTTTCATCTTAGAAGGTCACTCTATGGTCTCAATAAAGCTCCTCAATCTTGGTATTATAATATTGATGTCTTCTTTATTGCTTCTAGATTTACACGTTACCATTATGACCACACAATCTACATACAGAGGATTGGAGAGGATATTCTCATACTTGTTCTTTATGTTGATGATCTCATCCTCACTAGCAGCTCCTCTAGCATGATTTAGACTACACAATGCTCCTTGATTGAGCATTTTGATATGATAGATTTGGGACTTCTACACTTTTTCCTTGGTCTTAAAATTACACAATCTTATTTAGGGATTTTCATATGTCAGTAGAAGTACACACTTGATTTGCTTCATAGATTTGGCATGGCTGATTGCAAGCCAACCCCTTCTCCATTTCAGTTAGGCATCACTTTGAATTCCACTTGCACCACACCTCGATGTGATCCTACCTTATATAGGCAATTGGTTGGTAGTCTTATCTACCTAACACATACTCATCCTGATATTTTATTTGTTGTTGGGCTTGTCTCTCGATTCTTGCAGGATCCACATGAGTCATTAGAAGGTAACCATCTTGAGATATATTTAGGGTACATCACACTTTGGTATTTTGTACACATTAAGAATTTTAAATATTTTTGGTTATTCATATTCAAATTGGGAAGGTAGTGTTGATGATCGATGATCTACTTTAGGGCTTGTTTATTACCTTGGTACCAATACTATTGCTTGGTCATGTAAGAAGCAATCTACAATTACACTATCATCGATAGAGTCCAAGTATAGAGTAATAGTTCTTACCATCTAGGAGGTTCTTTGGCTTCACCAGTTATTGATAGAGTTTGGTTTTCCACCTGATCATCCTACTACTCTTTGGTGTGACAACCAAAGTGCTATTCACATCTCTCGCAATCTAGTAGAGCACCAATGCACCAAACATATTGAGATCCATATGCACTTCATTTGACAACTTATCCAAGATCAAGTTCTTAGTTTGGAGTATGTGCCTACACATGAGTAGATTGTAGACATCTTCACTAAACCTTTGGTATTGTTTCATTTCCTTGAGTTACGATTGATTATTGGGATGTAGAAAGTTATCCTTGGGGGTCTTCTTGAGTCCTCCTTCCTCAATATTGATATTATATTATGCATGGGTACCTTATTAGGTCTAGTTGTTGGGACACATATCTAAGGATATGCCTCTTTCATTATATTGTATACTTTCTTCTAAGTTTCACTTAAGGGGGGTGTTGGTGTATTAGTCATGCACCTTATTACTTTAGTTCACTTATGATATTACCTAGGAGCTTATATTTCTTTTTTCCATATTATTTATTAGTGGGATATTAGATCATATAGCTTTATGCTTGTTGGTTGGATATCTTGTCTTATTAGCCTCTTTTTCTAGGGTGGATATTCATTCCCTCTATTTCTCATCCATGGCTCATGTTGTGCCTCATTATGGATGGTGGATATTCATTCCCTCCTTTTTCATGTTTGATCCTACGATCCTTATTGTACACCCTTACCTATTTTAGAAATGGCTTCCCTCTATTTTTTTGTGATTCAAATAGTTATTATTATCAATCTATCATATTCTTGTTACATTATTGTAGCATTTACTTATGCTTTCCATTAATCTATAGATATTTCATTGTGTCATTTTATTCTTGTTTATAGCTTTAGATATTGTGGCAATATTATTTTTCAAATAAATAGATCTTGGGAAATATAGGATTGTTAGATCCTTTCAATTCTAACAAGAGCTTCCATTTATTTCCATCATTTTTTTATCAAGATTGGTTGAAGATGTCTTGAATATCAAAAATTTCTTTCCTAAAGTTGATAAGATGAAATTCCAACCCAAGAATAAAATGATAGCAAGGTGATGTCTAAGATCTAGATCATTTTTAGGTCGGGTTCTTCCTTCTGATCCCATGGCCCAATGGATAAGGTAAAGTCTAAAATAGATCTTGTTGACAATGTAGCCATAAAAATGAATGTTGACGTGAAGGTTGATAGATATAACTTAGTATGAGATGCATTTGATGACTTACAAAATTGAAGGATAAAATATCAAGAGAAATATAGACAACCTTGAAGAAAATACTTCTATCACTTTTCCCATAAACATATTCACATCAATTCCACCCCCATTTAGTTTATTTGCATCACTATTCTCTCTTCCCCTCTTATTTCTTCTATTCTTGCTTCTTTAACCCCTCTAACTTCTATTGTTGTAATGTCCCCTTTCTAAGCAGTTAATTATATTGAGGAGGTTAGCCTACTCACGGGCTTCCGTAGGCTAATATTTTGTGTTAGGGAGCTCATTGGGGTTGGACAGGTGTACTTTGTGCATTACAAGCTTTCTTTTGCCAGTTTCTGAGGCCGTTTTGGGTATGCGAGCTCATGCTTACTATTTTTAGTAAGTACATTTTTGAGCACCGACTTGGTCAGTGGACAAGGTGTGATGTTTATCTTGATTGGGAAGTCCGTTTCTTCACTCAATCGGTAATTCTTACCTCATTGGCAAATATTATTTAATTTTTGGCGTTATTTCCCTAAGTTAAATTAAATATTTAACTTATAACGTCAAATTAAATAATAAAGTAAAAGGACCCAAACATAAAGTATTAAAATGAAATATTTGATAAAGTGACTTTATTATTGGATGCAAAAGTGGACGTCCCACCTTGGGAAAAGAGATTAAAAGAATAAAAGAGTTTTGGGCTCATTTTGGAGGAGGGGACTTGATATTTTCTTCTGTGGAGAAATACTTGCAGCAGCTTGCATGCAAGGGTTTCAAGCTTTGTGAGGACGGAAACCTTCACAAAGGACATTGTCTTCGGGTGTGGGAGATCATCCCTGGACAATTTGTTGGCAGTCTCATTCAGAGGGTGCACTTGAACTTTAACGGAGAAGAGATTTTCTGAGTTTAATGGAGGATGGCAGAGCTGAATAGAGTTATTGGAGGGTTCATCACACTTTCATTGTTGTTGTCACTTCTAGAAGTCAGCCGCACCATTTCTAGGGGGTACCGTACAGTTTGAAGGGGTTTAGTGAGGGTTTGAACTGGTAGCAACATTTATACTCCTTCAGAATCTCCTTGCCTTCATTTTCAGACTTGTTGCAGACTCGTTTCCAGCAAAGAAGAGACTTATTTAACTGGCCGTACCATTTTGTGCATGCTGAAATACCTTGTGGAGCCACGTGGGGGTCTAAAGGATGATTCGCTGCCCTTTTGGAGGGGTTTTTGCATGAAAAGAGGCGCTTAGGGTGTGAGATTAATCTCTGGTTTGTTTTGGAGTGGAGAAGTTGATGGTTTAAAAGTTGTTCGCGTTTTGGTGAAGCCCAGTTTGACTGCAGTAGACAACCATGACTGGAATTTCATTATTAACTAATGGGTATGTTTGAAAACATCATTTTTAGTGATTTGTAAATGAAGTACTGTAAACCACTCATTATTTGGGTTTAAATACAATATTTGGTGAAGTGGGTTTCAATTTCTGGCATCATATTGCACTGTATTTCTGTGTTTTTATTCAATAGCGACATTCTATTTAAATGTGTTAAGTGTTCATAAAAACTAGTTCAAAATCAGAAAGCAAAAAAAAAAAATCCAGTTTTGGGGTGGGACATTACAGTGGTATCAGAGCTGAGAAATTCCTGCCAGCCTGTAAGGGTTTCAGAAAATTCATAGTTTGCAGCTTGGGAATGAGTAATGCAGTCGGGTACACACCAATACTATCGTAGAAGAAACAGATCAAACCCTAATATTGAGGACCCACTTGATTTGTTTGAAGGAGTAGAGAGGGTAGAAGTACCAATGGGTGACCGGGATAACAGAGAACAAAGAGAACCAAGAGAACCCACCAACAGGGAGATGTTTGCAGAGTTGAGCAGAGGACAGCGTGATTTGCAGCAGAGCATGGCACAATTGATAGCATTAATGACTCAGCAGGTCATGGGTAACAATGCCAATAACAACAACAACAATGGTGGGCAAAATGGGAATCACAGAAATAATGGGAATGGTGATGGATCTGTAAATAATAGGGCTGCTAATCAGAATTTCAGAGCTGGAACAGCAAACACTAGACCCTTAATACCCACCTTTCCACCTAGAAACAACCCACAGGTAGAGGTGGAACCCACTCAAAACGAGCTACAGGACCAAATCTTGCAAGATTGGAGAAATTCTAGTGAAGAGTTTCAAGCTGAGATGACTTTTCGTGAGTATGTGGACTTAAGGATGAAACATAGACCCCATAGAGGTGGGAGACATCAGAATCAGGACTTGCAGAAAAAAGTGGGTAAACTATCCATTCCATACTTTGATGGTTCAGGAAAGAGCACAGCGAGAGCATGGGTCCAAAAGTTGGACACTTACTTCCAACTTAACCCAATGCATGAGGAAGAAGCCATAAAATATGTTGCCTTGCATCTTGATGGATTAGCGCATGAGTGGTGGCATCATGGGATGGTCACACTTGGGCATGGACAAATTGATTCCTACACTGAGTTTACAGAGAGGTTGATAGAAAGGTTCGACAAAAAGGACCCAGAACTTCATTTCAAAGAATTAGCACAACTTAAGCAATGGGGTTCAGTGGAATCATATGTTGCTGATTTCCAGAGGCTCTCTGTTCTAGTGACGGATATTTCAGAAAGGAGGTTGATTGTGCTATTTATGGATGGACTAGCAGATCCATTGAGAGGGTGGATTAAGGCCCTCAACCCACCTAACCTACAAGAAGCAATCAGGAAAGCTCGAGACATGGAGTCCACAACTTCAAGGAGCAAATTTCAGACCAAGGGGTTTGGGTACAAAAAGGATAAGGATAAAAAACATTTTCAAAAAGACACTAACCAGCAAAGGAGTACACCAAACCGGTTGGACAGCGATCAGCTCAACGAGTTAAGAAAGAAGAAATTGTGCTTCCATTGTAGAAAACCTTGGGACCCATCACATAAATGCTCAGTTAAAGCAAAGGCCCAACAAATTGAGTATTTCTCAGCTGAAGAATCAGGTTCAGAAAATTCAGAACAGCAAGCTGATTTGGAGAGTAATGAATCAGAAAGTTCAGATGGGGAGGCTGAAAAAGAACATGAGCATGATGGTACAATAGCGCAACTTTCTAGCTTCCAGAAAGTTGGTTCTTTTAAGGTTCGTGGAGTACTTTGTGGCCAAAGGATCATCACCCTCATAGATACAGGTGCTACACATAACTTCATAGATGAGGGACTTGTAGCCAAGAGAGGGATTAAAACAGAAGAGTTTGAAGGCTTTAAAGTAATGGTTGCCGATGGATTCACACTTACATGTACTCGGAAGATTTCTAATCTGAGTATACAGTTGGGAGAGTATGAGCTGAAGGATGACTTCTATGTGGTTAGCATAGGAGATACGGATGTAGTACTTGGTATGCATTGGATGCGTACCCTCGGTGAATTCACAATGAACTTACGTACGATGGAGATGAAGTTTGAATCAGCAGGCAAACGGATAGTATTGAGAGGCATGTCAGATGGGGGAGCGCGAGTGGTCTCTGTCAGGAGAATGGAGAGGTTGATTAGACATGACCAGGTGGAGTGGGCAGCAGAGTGCATTCTTATGCCTACCAGTACAGAGCAGCAAAAGAGAGACTATCACCCTGACGTGCAAAGGTTACTATCTAAACATTCTAAGGTTTTCAGTGACATACCTCCTGGGAGACCTCCAGATCGTGGCATTGAGCATGTTATAGAGCTAGAGGAAGGGGCTAAGCCAGTTATTACCACACCATACAGGCATCCTAAACGACATAAGGATGAGATAGAGAAGGCTATTAAGGAGTTAATGGATATGGGGCACATTAGGCCAAGCAAGAGCCCCTTTGCTTCTTCGGTGGTGTTGGTGAAAAAGAAGGATGGGACTATGCGGATGTGCATAGATTACAGGGCACTAAATAAAAAGACAATAAAAAATAGATATCCCATTCCTCGTATTGATGAGCTCATTGATGAGCTGCATGGAGCATGCTACTTCTCCAAAATTGATTTGAGATCGGGCTACCACCAAATCAGAGTCCGAGAGCAGGATGTGGAGAAGACAACTTTCAGATGCCACTTTGGGCATTTCGAGTTCTTGGTTATGCCATTTGGCTTAACCAATGCACCAACTACTTTCCAGTCGTGCATGAACAGGGTGTTCAGTAGACAACTTAGAAAATCAGTTTTGATATTCTTTGATGATATTCTTATTTTCAGCAGGACATGGGAAGAGCACCTAAGGCACCTTGAAGAGGTGTTAAGCATCCTTGAGCAGGAGTCTCTATATGCCAAGGAATCAAAATGTGACTTCGGGATGACAAAGTTACTATACCTCGGTCATATCATCAGTTCTCAGGGTGTTAGAGTGGATCCCGAGAAGATCAAGGCAATCATGGATTGGCCGCCACCTACAAACCTCTCTCAGCTTAAGGGGTTTTTTGGCTTGTGTGGCTTCTATAGGAGATTCGTCAAGGGATTCTCACAAATTGCAGCCCCTCTTACAGATTTGACGAAGAAGGGGGCATTTATTTGGACAGAGTCAGCACAAAGGTGTTTTGATCACTTTAAGCAGGTAATGTGCACATGTCCAGTATTAGCCATACCAGATTTCTCTAGACCGTTTGAATTAGAATGTGATGCCTCCGGTGAGGGAATTGGAGCGGTCTTGATGCAGAATAAGCATCCCATTGCATTTGAGAGTAGAAAATTAAGGGGTGCAGAACGGAGCTATTCAATATATGATAAGGAAATGTTGGCCATCATGCATGCCTTGGCCAAATTCAGACCTTATCTTGTGGGAGGTAAGTTCATAGTTAAAACCGACCACAATAGTTTGAAATATTTTTTGAATCAGCATGATCTCAATGATAGGCAGCAGAAATGGGTAAGTAAACTCCAAGCCTATGACTTTGACATTGTATATGTCAAAGGGAAGAAAAATGTGGTTGCTGATGCATTATCTAGAAGACCATATTTGTGTTCCTTGGTTGAAATAACAGCAGATTGGAAAGTGAGAATTACAGCAGAATATGCCAAGAATACTTGGGCTTCTAGTATTATTGAGGGTACTTTGCATGATGACAGGTATATTGTGGTGAATGAATTGATTATCTACAAAGACAGGATACTTTTGGTACCCAATTCACAATTTAAATTGACAGTTTTAAAGTCCTTCCATGATACTCCTATGGCTGGTCACCCGGGATTCTTCAAAACATATAGGCAGATCCGGGAAAGGTTTACATGGAAAGGACTCAAAAATGAGGTCCTTAAGTATGTTCGGGAGTGCCCCATATGTCAGCAAAACAAGGACGAGCATACTTATCCAGTTGGTTTATTGCAGCCCCTGCCAATTCCCAATGAGAAATGGGAAAGTGTTTCCATGGATTTCATTACAGGGTTGCCCAAGGTGCAAGGGAAAGATTGCATCTTTGTTGTAGTTGACAGGTTGACCAAATTTGCTCACTTTTTTGCTATTTCAGCAACTTATACAGCAGCTCAGGTGGCAGATTTGTTTTTCAGGGAGATTTTCAGACTACACGGGTTGCCCAAAACCATTGTCAGCGATAGGGACAGCAGATTTCTGAGTCTCTTTTGGCAGGAGCTCTTCAGACTGAGTGGGACTGAACTCACTCCAAGTACCAGTTATCACCCGCAGACAGATGGACAAACAGAGATAGTTAATAAGTGGGTGGAAGGGTACCTTAGAAACTACATCTCAGGACAGCAAAAGGCATGGGTAAAATGGTTGCACCTCGGTGAGTATTGTTACAATTCTACTTACCACATGTCAATCAGGATGTCACCATTTATGGCTTTGTATGGATATGAGGCCCCTAGCTTCATGGACTTGCTCTTTGGAGACAGTAGAGTGCCTAAGGCCAGAGATTTACTGCAGGACAGCCAGGATATAATGAAATCTCTGAAGGAAAATCTACAACAGGCACAGAATCAGCAGAAGTTATATGCTGATCAGCATCGGATAGAGCGCAGTTTTGAGGTAGGTGACATGGTCTACCTGAGATTACAGCCATATAGGCAATCCACTCTCAAAAAGAGTGGAGCAGAAAAACTTAAGCCACGGTTCTATGGCCCATTCAGGATTTCTAGGAAGGTTGGGGAAGTGGCTTACGAATTGGAGTTACCGGCCGATAGCAGAGTGCACAATGTATTTCACGTATCACGTCTCAAGAAGGCGTTGGGTCATAATGTAGTTCCTTCGTCTGTGTTGCCGCCTTTGGATGAAGAAGGGAAGCTTGTTCTTATTCCGGAGGCCATCATTGATATCAGGGAACGCACTCTCAGAAGAAGAGCAATCAGAGAATATTTGGTCAAGTGGAAAGACCTGCCGGTTGAGGATGCTACATGGGAAAATGAGCAGATTCTACAGCATCCAGAGTTGCAATTGCTTGAGGACAAGCAATTTTGGGAAGGGAGGACTGTAATGTCCCCTTTCTAAGCAGTTAATTATATTGAGGAGGTTAGCCTACTCACGGGCTTCCGTAGGCTAATATTTTGTGTTAGGGAGCTCATTGGGGTTGGACAGGTGTACTCTGTGCGTTACAAGCTTTCTTTTGCCAGTTTCCGAGGCCGTTTTGGGTATGCGAGCTCATGCTTACTATTTTTAGTAAGTACGTTTTCGGGCACCGACTTGGTCAGTGGACAGGGTGTGATGTTTATCTTGATTGGGAAGTCCGTTTCTTCACTCAGTCGGTAATTCTTACCTCATTGGCAAATATTATTTAATTTTTGGCGTTATTTCCCTAAGTTAAATTAAATATTTAACTTATAACGTCAAATTAAATAATAAAGTAAAAGGACCCAAACATAAAGTATTAAAATGAAATATTTGATAAAGTGACTTTATTATTGGATGCAAAAGTGGACGTCCCACCTTGGGAAAAGAGATTAAAAGAATAAAAGAGTTTTGGGCTCATTTTTGAGAGGAGGGGACTTGATATTTTCTTCTGTGGAGAAATACTTGCAGCAGCTTGCATGCAGGGGTTTCAAGCTTTGTGAGGACGGAAACCTTCACAAAGGACATTGTCTTCGGGTGTGGGAGATCATCCCTGGACAATCTGTTGGCAGTCTCATTCAGAGGGTGCACTTGAACTTTAACGGAGAAGAGATTTTCTGAGTTTAATGGAGGATGGCAGAGCTGAATAGAGTTATTGGAGGGTTCATCACACTTTCATTGTTGTTGTCACTTCTAGAAGTCAGCCGCACCATTTCTAGGGGGTACCATATAGTTTGAAGGGGTTTAGACTGGTAGCAGCATTTATACTCCTTCAGAATCTCCTTGCCTTCATTTTCAGACTTGTTGCAGACTCGTTTCCAGCAAAGAAGAGACTTATTTAACTGGTCGTACCATTCTGTGCATGCTGAAATACCTTGTGGAGCCACGTGGGGGTCTAAAGGATGATTCGCTGCCCTTTTGGAGGGGTTTTTGCATGAAAAGAGGCGCTTAGGGTGTGAGATTAATCTCTGGTTTGTTTTGGAGTGGAGAAGTTGATGGTTTAAAAGTTGTTCGCGTTTTGGTGAAGCCCAGTTTGACTGCAGTAGACAACCAGATGACTGGAATTTCATTATTAACTAATGGGTATGTTTGAAAACATCATTTTTAGTGATTTGTAAATGAAGTACTGTAAACCACTCATTATTTGGGTTTAAATACAATATTTGGTGAAGTGGGTTTCAATTTCTGGCATCATATTGCACTTGTATTTCTGTGTTTTTATTCAATAGCGACATTCTATTTAAATGTGTTAAGTGTTCATAAAAACTAGTTCAAAATCAGAAAGCAGAAAAAAAAAATCCAGTTTTGGGGTGGGACATTACAATTGCACCCATTCCACCTCAAATAAGCACAAACATAGTCTTTAGGTCACTAACAGGTTTGACTATTCAATACAAAGGGCTATCCCACCCACCATATCCACCCTAGTTTATCATATTGCTATTGACACCACTATCATCTACCATTCTATCATCATGCACTCATCCTTTTATCCTCCACATCATAAACATAATTATATCATCCTATGTATCCTTATCTCAACCTTTCTCATCATCCATTAGTATATGGTTCATGCATCATCCATGTTATTGTGTCAATCTAGTATCCTCACTCTTATTTATCCCTAGGTAATTGTAGGTGTCATGATATCTTTTCCCAATAGTATTATGAATGCCCAAGGTGATCCATGGTACTCCAAAGAAAAATTCCACCCTTGATGCCAATCAATCATTTCCTCACCAAAATAAAAGGATCCTTTGTTATGAAGAATATAGAGAAAATACCAAGTATCATGCAAAAGCCAAGAAAGTAGATTAATCAAGACAATGCTAGTGATAAAATATCCAACACTCACAACACCTATGATCCATTAATCCTATCTAGGATAAAAGAGGGAAGAATTTTGGTGGTTCTCAAGGCACTTTCAACAAAACCAAGGAAGCTCACAAAATAGTTCAACTGACTACACCATGTGAATGTCAACTCTAGATCTTTTAGAAGCCTACATATTCTATATGAAGCTATCAAAAGAGTAGTTCCAACAAGCCATGACTATTAGAAGTACACAAGAAATGGATGAATCTAAAAAGAAGCAATCCTACGATAGTCTAAAAGCATCGAAATAGATGGGAGGATGATAAAAAAATTAAGTAATGAAGTTGCAATAAGAGTTGGAGGCTATGAAATCAAAAAAAATGGTTTGTTAGGGCAAGTAGTGGAAAAGGAACAAATGAATGAAAAATATTTAATTCATGAACATAGCTATGGAGCAATTCAAGTCCCTTTATAACCAAGTGTGCTAAGGTGCACCTAGCATATTTTGATAAGTGCAAGATCTTGCTTAACTACACTCCAATGGTGATTAACTAGGTAGAAGAGGAGCTAATAACCAATGGAAAGTACACCAAAGTACTTCCTCTCCAATAAATAGGTGAGGTAGATGGGTAGGTCATAAAAAGGTAGTAATCATAACATACCAAAGCTCTAAAGATGTAAGCTAACTACGATACCCTTAGAATGTTCATAGAGGGAATGAAAGAGGAGATGCAATAGTGGCTAAATAAAGGATTACCTTGGATATTTTCTAATCAAGGACACCTTCATATGTTGAAAGAGGTTTCCAATGCCATTAATGAGGAGAAATCCAAAGTGAAGGTGCTCATAGATAGTGCTAAGCTTAATGCTTCAGAGAATATTGTTGAACTAGAGATCCCATTGGGGAAATCTACAAACTAAAGATTATCTATGAGAGAATCTCCAAGGAACCAATACGAGGAGTTGGTATTGCATGAAATAGTATTAAATGATCAAGATGTAGGCTCAAACATTGAATGACAAGCAATTTTGAGACTATTGCCCTAGAACTCAACAAAGATGGCCTTTTATTTTATAATTTTGAGATAGCATCAATTTCAACCTCACATAAGGATAAAGACATACCCAGGATCTCTCGTTAATTGATATTTGTATCCAAATATGTCATCATAAATGCCATAGATTGGGTACTACCTTCTAATTTCTCTAAGGAATTAACCATGAAAGACGAATAAAAATGATTTTTGCAAGTCCAAGAGCAACATTTTAAAATAGTAAACTTTACAAAATTGATGAAGTTCCAAATATGAGATTTGCTTTTAGAGAAGTGATTCACTCCAAAGAGAAGTGATTTGCTACATAAATTGGAGCAATTTGTGTCACCATCTTAGAGTGATTCACTCATTAGCAGAGCAAGGAAGATAAGGATGTAAAAAATATGAAGAAAATTATTAGGAAAGTGATGTTTTTTCTCCTATTATAGTGCCAAAACTCTTTTAAAAGATTTTAAATCTAGTTAGAGCATAAATCAAGTCATGTAGTGTTTGAAGGTGCATCATTTTGCTAAATATGCCCCCAAATCTTTACTTTTACTAGGACTAAATATTTCTTACTCAAGATAACTGAAGGGTGAATTCTTTCTATAAATAAGAGTCATGAGATCTATTGTCAACATCTTTTGGCCTTCAAAGCTGCACTTTGTGAGCCCTGCATTATAATTATTCTTGTTTATTTTGGAATGATAAGCAATTGATGAGACTTTTTGCTTTCTATTAGTAGCATTGCCCTCCTTGATTGTGGAATGTTTGATGATTGTGACACTACCATTTTGTCCTCATGTCATTCCTTATTAATTCCACTTCATATGCATGGGATGTATTGTTGTTATTTGATTTGCTTATGTGTTGATTGATAATACACTTTTCTTGCTATGGTTATAGACTTATAGTTATATTTACTTTCAATTTTTTGCACCTTAACCTTTCAAATTTACTTTTTGAGTTTTAATTTTTGTATTTATTATGTATTTAGTTTAGATTGAATTAGATTTAGCAAGGATAGTGGGAAGTCGTCCTAAATTCAAAGGTCAAAAGAAGCACACTCCCCTTTCTTCTAATTTATTGAAACAAATAAATAAATATATAAGTTGGACATTTCCTTAATTCAACTTTTTGTAATCTAAAAAAACAATTATTGGTAGATAATAAAACAAATTACAAAATATTTGAAGGGTACTTCTATGTTAAGGTTTAAGTAAGTTAAAGATGAGCACAATTATAATGATAGAATACACTTTTTCAAAATTAAATTGGTTGTACTGATCCAAGGAAGCCTATTTTAAGATATTTATTCATGGTTGTGTTTGGACCCATTGCTTGGTTGTATAAAAAAACAATCAATTATGTCTCTGTCCACCACCAAGATTGAACATAAAGGAGCAGTTTTTGCTATACAGGAAGCGATTTGAATACTAAATTTGCTCATGAAGATTGCAATCCTACAAATTTTCTTGACTAAGATATATTGATATATCATGATAACAATAGCAAAACAATTACATAACAATATATAGTGATAACAGTAGCAAAACAATTACATAACAATTAATCTGATTTTTAATACATTTTTTATTATTTTTTATAATTGCATTCAAAAGGGTATATGCTGCCTCTGTATATAAATCTGTGCAAATATATCGTGATAACAGTAGCAAAACAATTACATAACAATTAATTTAATTTTAATATATTTTTAATTATTTTTTTAATAATTACACTTAAAAGGGTATATGCTGCCTCTGTATATAAATTTGTGCAACTTTTGCAGGGCTACGTTTCTGGTCACCAAGTATCTACTACTCACAAATATTTTTTTAATGAATTAATTGGTGTATAACAAGGATTTTATAGCAAAACCAAGATGGAAAAAAAAAACTACTAAACAATCAAAAGCTTATTGTCTTCTCAGCAGTCAAACACACAACAAAGTTGAAAGCAAAATTCCTTCTAAAATCATGAAATAAAACTGTTCAATACAGAGGAAACAACTTTTCCAGTGCATCAGATTTTCGTTTTATAACACAAACATTTTACAGTGTCTGATTTAATTTCATAATTCCACACTCATAGTATGTGTGAATCTCATATCTTGTGCATGGGTGGAATTTGTCGTGCCTTTTCTATGAATTTCCGAGTAGAGGAGGACATGGCGGAGCGCTTGCCATCTTTTGTTTTGGATTTTCCATGAGGGGGAGCACTCTTGGATTTGTGATCTGACCAGGGAGAGGGCCTTATTAAGGGAGGCGGTTCAGCCCGAGTACGGAATTTGACTATCTTGTCCTTGGGAGTTGTGCATCCAGAAGAGCATTCTTCATTTTCTTCAAGGTCATGGATGGGCGGTTGTGTCATGTCAACGCCACCTTCTGCAACTTCTGAAGATTTGAGGCTCGATATATCAGTGGAAAATATGGAAGCCATTTTTTGGAGAGGAGGACTCTGATGTTGAGAAGTGAAATTGGTGTGAATGACTCCCTATAAGGTGGCAAACAGAACGCCCAGCAGAAGTAGAGACGGCTGATTCGAGGATTTTTTTTTGTGAAAATAGTATATTTAAGGTAGGGGATACTCAAGGAAGTTCATAGGTCACAAAGTCGCAGATGTTCAAGGAAGTTCATGGGTCACAACTTATTTAACACCAAATAAGTTGAGTGGGTTTAAAGTGAAGGTTTAAAAACTAAAAAAAACAAAAGTTTATGGTTTATAGGGGTTATAATTAATGATTTAGGCCATGTAGATGCTATTTTATATATTGAAAACAGTTTAAGGTTTAAACCTTAAATATTATGTTTTAATAAGATTTATGGTTTAAATGAGGATTATAATTAATGATTTATGGTTTACATGAGGATTGTTTTATATAAGCGCCGGCTTTGTAAATGTTATTTTATATATTGAATATAGTAAACAATATTCTCTATAAATATATATGCTTGTTTATTATCTAAACAAGAAAAGTTGGATATGGGTCAACCTATATGTATAGAATAAATTTATGGAATTAAAGGTGATTTGTAGCATAAGAATTTTTTTAGAAGAAAATGAAGCTTAGCAATGGAGTAAGTATATAAGGAATTTGACAAGGGTTTTTATAGGATTGAAACAAAAAGGTTCTTTAATATGATCAAAGAACTCAATTAGTGGATAGTTTACAACTAAAAAAAAATATAAGACAATGTTGGAAGATAATAATGAGGATATCTTTTTGTGGTGGAGCAGGATTTGGAAGGTGAATGTAAAAGGTAAATTTGGAGCAGGTTTAATAGGGATGCAAATTTTGGTACTTAGGCCTTATTATGACCGAGAGAAATTATTAGAAGCATAATTTATAGAGATATCTTATAAACATTTAGAAAGAACTAAATGAGGAAGCAGACAATCTATCAAAAGTTGCCTTGGATATTCCAGTTGATACTTGGTTAAAAGGAGTATTGTATGAGATTGTGATTCCACTATAGTTTGTAACTTTCTGATACTTTTTTCTTTTGATAGAATTTGTGATTTAGGATACATTTCATGTTTCCTTTTTGTCTTTGGATAGTTAAGGTCATATCTGAAAGATGACTAATGACTACATGGTTGAAAACCAAAATAACACTCTATAAGATGATTGAAGGCTTGCAACAGGTTGTTATTATCATAATAGGTATGATTTAGTAAGGCTTATATAATTTTTTTTCAAACTTTGAAATGAAAGTTACAAATTTTTCAAGGAATATATATATATATATATATATATATATATATACTAAACAAAATTTTCTCTGACAGTAGTTCTATATAAATTTTAAAAAAACTAATTTACTTTACATGCATGTTTTTTGTTTTTATTTTTTTATTTATATATTTATTAGATGCTTCTTACATTGGACTTACTAGTGAAGACCTTAAAATTCTGAAGGAGGTCTAATGTCCAAATCCTATGGGTTAGGGTTGTACACCTTAAAACTCTAAATAGATCTAAGGTTGTACACCTTAGATCTCTAAGTTTGTTTAAGTTTTGAATAGTACAAAAGTATCTTAAAAGAAGATATGAAAATTTGATTTAAAATACACAAAAAAATTTAAATTAATGATTTGTATAAATTTGACTAAGTTGTGGGTTTGTTTTCACATTTATTATTTTTTATTATTATTTTTGATGTGGTAATATATATTATAGTTTAATAAAAAATAATAAATTTATTGCTAAATTATTTATAATAAGGTTAATTTAAATCTTATTTTTAAAATTTAAAATATTAAATATTAAATATTTTTTTTCGAGTATAAAAGATATTATTTTTAACACAAATGAAATGAAATGATTTTAATTACATCCACGGGTCAAAATAGTTTCTAGAACAAATATATTTAATACAAGATACAGTACGGTGGATAACCCTATTCCTTTTGATTTCAGACCTTGGACCTCATATTCAAAAGGAAATTGTTTAACAAAATTAAAAATATCAACATCCTCTTATCATCTTTTGGAGTGTGTTTCTTCTGTTATTGATTTTGATGAGAATTTTCCCTATTTTTTCTATTCTTTAATTCAAAAATTTCCATTAGTAAGTTTAATTTTAAGTGTCCTCAAATACAATCTTGATGTCACACTCCATGACAAAATATTTTTTGGTCACTACTACTCTTGCTATGCAAAAGATATTTATTTTGACCATGCTTCCTGAGGAATTATCCATCTCGTAGTTTCGCATTTAATATGAAATGAACTGGGTCTTAGTTGGGCTATAAGCATTTTTTCCTTCCATTTGATCTTTGCATCTATGTACTTTTGGTTGTGTTCCACAACATGGTTTGAACTTTGATATATAACTTTTTCCTTCCTAAATTTTTAGTCCACGTGACAAGTTTGAATCTTTTCCTCACATATTAGTTAATTTTTTTGTTGGAGTTTAGGACCTTATAAAATTTAATGCTCCATTTGTCCATCCATTTGTTATTTTTTTCATCCATGTGTCTTTTATTCTATTCAATGTTTCTTTGATTACTTTTTTTGACAACTTGCTATTTTTGCATTTTCTTTAGGTACCCTAATAGTCTTATCATGGCTTTTGCTTCCAGTGGAAAATTTCATATTTCAAAAAGTAAAATCTCATATGGGATTGATGCTTTAATTATAAAATTATTTGTAATTAGTCTCTTTTGAATTCTTTTTATTTGTATTCATTTAAAATTTGATGTATTACTAGTCCACACCTCATACCCATATAGCACAATTGAAATAACTAATAACCCAAAAAAGGACCCTAATGGTTTTGTAATCCCACAACTACTTTGCTACCCCTGTTTAGCAATGAGGAGAATGCTCTCCATCCTACTTGTATTTGTTTTATTCTACATATTCTCCAATTGAGTTTCCTTTGAAAGTCTAACCCAAGTTATTTGTATAATGTTACTACCTCTAAAGTATTTTCTTCAAATAAAATATATTGTTGTTTTTGCACTATCCAAGTAGAGAAGACCATAATTTTATTCTAGCTAGTGTTTACCTACATCCCAACTTCTTTACAAAAATGATCTAAAGTTTTTAGATGTTCTTTTAAACTTCAAGTGTCTTGCCAATCAAGATGAGGTCATCAACATAGAGAAGTTTCACTACATAATTAGCCAAATGTATTCCCTCTCCTTCCATCCTTTCTACTCATTCATCTAATTTTTCAATGGAAGGGCTAAATAAAGTAGTTGACAATGGACAACTTTGTTTTACCTCAATATCAATCATAAAACACATTTTTTATTGATTGGAGGAGTGGGTTTTCAAAGGGACCCAAACCTTTTACAAAAAATGGTTATAATATGGACCAGGGAGGCAATATCCAAAGGGATATGGTCTCTAAAAAGAGATTTGTACTAGAAGACAGTCCTGGTAGGACCATATCGAAATCCCTCAACAATAAAATATGAGATCATCCCGTGCAATAAAAACAAGCGGTAAAAATTTACAATGAGGAGTCCCCCCAGAAGGGGCCTAGGATAAGTACAAATGAGGAAAATTTAAAAATAAGGAATCTGACACAAATAGGACCCAAGACAACAAGAACAAATGAAAAAGTTAAATCAAGAATTCCCACCTAGGAGGGGCTTGAGAAACCAAAAACAAGTGGTGATGATAAGCATGAAATTCAAAATTTAAATTTTAAACATAGATTCTTGCCCAGGAAGGGCCCAAGAAGGCAATACCTGGAAAGAAAAACTAGCAGCCTAGAAAATGGGATAGTAGAAACTAGGGATCCCCATAGGCCATGTGATTCTCCTCTAGATGTGGTTGTGCTACTTGAGTATTGGATAAAACCAATAGATTCTACGAAACCCACAAAACCTGAAGTGCAATAGATACGCCTAGGGTAGGAAGAATTTATTTTAGAAAACTAGACCTAAAATAATTACGGGATCATCTCAATTACAGGAAATAGGTACAAGTCCCCATCCAAGACCATGAAATATGCAACAAAAATCCCTCAATCAATAATAAATAGATCAAGCAAACAGGAAACCACTAGCCAGGTGCACGAACTACGATAGAAAACTAGACCTGAAGCAACCATGAGATCATCTCAATTGTTAGTAATAGGAATGAGTCCCCTCCCAAGACCATAAAATATGTAATAAAAGTCCCACAAGCAGTTACGAATAGATTAGGCACACGAGAAACCCCCAAAGCTAGGAACTTGAAAGGTGAACAAGACCACCAACAACCTAGGGGTATCCACAAGAGTATCTCCACCATAGATAAAATGTATGTGGTCCCCCAAGATCAAAAGAGATGTAGTAAAAAAATATTGGGATGCAAAACAGAGGATTGCAAACAAACACCCAACTGAAAGAAGCCTCACCATTTCAAACCAAATCCTAAGGAGACACCAAAATTATTCAGCAAGTAGCAAACAACCACCAAAGAGACCCAGGGAAGGACCTGAGAGCAGCCAAGAATCCCAAATATAGAATAGAGGGAGAGCAAGAAAGTGGATTGGGAACCCTCACTGAGCAAGGGAGTCGCCTGCTCAACCAGCCCTATTCCATGTTAATATGATCCCAAAAACTCACCAGGTGACCCAAGGATGATCCCAAAGATGCGTTAGGCCACACACATGAGCTGAAATCCTCAAACCAAGTAGAGTAAAGAGTATAGAAATGGATCAAGTACCTCCCGTCTATATAGGATATTATTTGCTCCATCACTCATGACCCATAAAGAGAAAGTCCTAGGATATTTTGGGAATCTGAAGCATAACCAAGGAAGGGCAGGGGGAGTAGGAAAATAGAACAGGACTATTTTGCATAGCACGAAAGATCTCCCACTCCTCCCCACTCCTAAAACACTTTGATAGTCCTTTTGGAGTTCTAATTTTTGCAACCAACTGCTTATAAATTTTGTGTACATATGCTATATAGTTTGTTGGTACAACAAATTCTTCTATTAATATCTATAGTTTACCTCTAGGGAGTATGTCAAAAGCCTTTTAACATCCACAAAATAATAATAAACTTCTTTTTTTAATTTCATATCCTCCCTATTAGATGCCTTAAATTAATACAATGGTCTATTGTTGAGTACTTTGGTCTAAACCCTACTTTCCCTATTACCCTCTTTCCTTGATTTTCTATCCACTTACTAATTTTACTTTCTACTATGCTACTAAATTTTTTTGCAGAAACAGGATTAATCATGATGATGGACTATTTTGAAGGATTATTGGTGTCTCTATTTTTATGCAATGGTGTGAAGGATCATCTATTCCAATGGAAAACCTCATTTAATAATGAAACTAAAAATATTTTTATTGTGTGGTACTAAGATGTGAACCCCACACTTGATATGTTTAGCTTGAAAATTATTTATATCTTGAGATTTACCTATTGCTATTTTATTAATTCCCTCCTTCACATATTTTAGAGAAAAAATTTCTTAGTTGTGTCAATTTTAGGGGTATATTTTCTTGGTTTCTCTCATATAATTGCTTAGCATACAACAACTATTGTTCTCTTGTGATATTGTTTTTGTGTGGATTTTGCTTTGTTGTATCTCTTTAAAAAATTGTCTTGGGCTATGCTTTGCAAGGTATATTAACTCTATTTGTCTTGCTTTATGTATTCTTCTTTTTCTATTTTCACTAGTTGTTTATATATCTTGTTATTACTTTTCTCTTTGCCTAGATCTTTCAAGGTTCTCCTTTCTACTTTGCATTCTTCATCATACTATGGTTTTAACTTTTTGCATGATTCCAAGACTTCTCTAATTATATCCATCAATTTGTTGCTATTAAAATTAAAAATTTTGAAAAATATTTGTTCTCTTTCTTTCCCCTATTTGTATAATTTTCTTGAGTGATGTTTTAAAAGTTTGATTTGTCATAAAGATGCTTCCTATTTTTTCTTTACTTACTTAAATATTTTCTTCTTACCCACTTTCTTGCATTTGGATCCTTATGTACATTAGATTGTAATAATATTTTAGTTCCATGGGAACTACTTCAATTTTTAGAGTTTGCTAATTGAAGTTTTAGATGGTTATGAATTTTTAAAACCTTGTTGGTTTTTCTAGTATTCATAGGAAATCTATAACTTTCATAGGTAATTCAAATTATTTATTTCAAGCTTGACCCCCTTATTAAGTATTATCAAATGTATTCAACTATGGATCATGTTTATTTGATCTCAACACATATTTGTTAGGTGTAGAGCGAGAAAACTACCCTGTCACATACAATTCTCAATTGGATCTACTCGGAGCTGAGGTGAATCATAGGGATGTGTTATATTCTCTACACTTAGGGACACGAAAGTATGGGTTCACAAGGAACTATTTTAGGACTCGCTCCAAGTCTATGGCAGAGATGTTTGATGTTTCAATTAAGCAATCACCTATGTTTGGCCTTTCTAAACTAAACTATGAAAATGAAATAACAATGCAAGACACACAAGATGCAAAAATACAAGAACTAACCCTAGTATGATTCTATAATTCAATGATTTCTAACCCTAATATTGCAAAATAAAGTCTTTGAGCAAGGGTCCAAGGGAATGCAAAAACAATATTAAAACCCTAGATGCACACTATATGCTTTTATTCTTTCAAATACCTATAAATTCAATCGAATAATTTTCCTTTGATTGTAATCTAGGTTTTGGATAGAAATGAATAGAAAGCAAACACCAAATAGCCTAAATATCTATTAGGACACTTATCTAATAAAACGATGGATCCAATATTTAACTTGAATCCAAAATATCCAAACAACTTTGGACCTATAAAATAACTTCACAAACACTAGAAAATTTGATCAACGTTTGGGGGTATGTTTAGGACGCTATAAGACTGAGCTTAGAGGCATAGCTATCAAGCCCCCTTGATATTTTCATCTAACTATTCAAAATTAAAGTGATATTTGACCTTTGGAACATGTAAAAATAGAGTAAAATAGATGTGTAACAACAAAATAAAATGCAGATAGGATGGACATAGCAAAATATTAAAATGCAAATATAAAATCAGGGTTTTGGAATGCAAAACTTGTCCCCAAGTCCTAATTTACCAAATTTGCACCCTATAAATAGGGATCATATATTTGAATTACCCAATTCATGCCTTGTATGGGCGGGGTATGAATCTGGTTCAGAAGGCCTTTTTGAGCCCTAAAACAATGAAAAATAGAGTGCAAAATAACAAAAAATAATCTTGTAAAGCGATTAACATAAATGTAAAACTTGATGAGATAATGGAGAAAGCAAGGAGAAATTAAGAGGTGGAATAATCACTCCAAGATAGTTGATATCTCTAATCATCAAGACTCCTCCACTCAATCCCCAAGGTAAACAAACACTAGAACATAAGAGAACAAAAAAAATGTAGTAGAAGGGTCCTTGTTAGCATGAGCAAATAAGTGAGTCAAGAATTAGAACCTCAAGAAGAAATATTGGGAAGCTTAAGGAAAAAGAGGAAATACAATCCTTTATTTATAATAGGTTTGGAGGGCAAAAATAAATAGAAAATTTAAATTTCATTGCGAGCAAGGGCTAACCCAAAATAGGTCAACAAAGGGAGGGTTTTTAGTGAGAAAACCCCCTAGAATGTCAAATTCGTGCCTTGCCATTATAGGGTGCAAATATGGTAATTAAAATTTGTACCTCATAGGGATCAGGTGTGAATTTGGTAAATCTAAGGAAAAAAGACAAAGGGAGGAGGTAAAAGGGTCCCAAATTTGTACTTAGCAAGTTTGGGTGGTTGACTAGGGATCTAAGGAAGAATTGACTCATTCTAATGGGTCAATTTTTTATGTCTATATTTTACCCATTTTTTGAGGCATTTATGGCTAAATAAATGCATCAAATAAATATGTACACTCCTATGGGCGAAAGCAGTGAACACAAAAGGGGTGGCCAGGTTTGGATGAAGGGGTGGTGCAAAAAGGGGTGTTAGCTTGAACATCGCAAATTTGCATGTAAAACGAGGGATTACTACCATTAATGCCTCTAAGGCTAGCCTTCAAGTTTTTAGAAGGAATGTGAAATTCTAGATTAAAAACACAAAAAGGTGAACAAAGAGTGCAAAAAGCAAAAAAAAAAACAAAGAAAGAGCAAAAGACAAGGAAAGAGAAAAAGAAGAAATGGGAGGAGAGAGAAGAAAAGAAAGGAAATGAAGAAGAGAGAGAAGAAAGAGAGGGAAAAGAAAAGGGAGGGGGAAAATAGGGAAAAGGTTGGAAAAGAGGCTTATTTTAACCGCACAAGAAGGAGAAAAGAGCTCTAGAGAAATAAGGTGAGAATGGAATTGCCAACTCACTATGTTATCATGGTGAGAGGTGAGGTTGGCATCACTTGTTGGAAATTTTGAGTATATTGTGTTGTCATTTGTGTCAAAGGTTGATGACATTGAGATAAGGTTTATAAGATGCAAGGCAAGGTTCATTCCAATGCAAGGAAATTGATAAAAAGAAAAGGTTATAATATTTACTTTAAATATTATAAGCCAAAGAGGTTTGGGACAAAGTTCTAAGTGTTTGGTTAAAAGGTTGAAGGCCCAAGTTTAAGACCATGGTTCAAAAAAGCAAGTGACTAAGGCTTAAAAGAGATGATATTATAATATTTTAATATTATAATATTTAGGCCAAAAAGGGCTTATTAAAAAGAGGATTGAAAATGCATTGGACAAAGGTATCAAAAAGAAATTAATTTTATAAAGGACTACAAGCAAAAATATTATTTAACACTAAGGTTAAATACTATAATAAATAAAATTTAACACCAAGGTAAAATTTTATATTAAAAATAAAATAAATTTAAATTGACAAAAGGCGCCAAGATTTTGAATTTAAAAAAGGTGGCAATAAAAGGTTGAGCCGACATCATAACAAGAATCAAATGCGTATTTAAGGAGGAGAATAAATCATTTTTCCAAGGTGAGAGAGGAAGAAATTATTCGAAGCCTTTTTCGTTGAGCGTAAAGTAAGGAAGAGATAACACCATTCATCGAGAGAAGAGGGAGAAAGAAAAGTCAGCGCACGTGTTTCAAACAACGACAGCGAATTATAAGGGAGAGTGCATGACTTGGTTCCAATAGGGCTACTAGCCCAGGTGGTAGGCGGATCCTGCATAAGGTGTGGCAATCGATAGGTCTCGAGTTCAAATCATCGAAATAGTGTTTTTACGATTTTTGTTTGGGCGAAAAGGAAGGAATAAAGGTATTTTTGTGCACATTTGGTTCTAGCGGGTGGGCTAGCCTAGCTAGCACTCTAGCTCATGCTAGAGCATGGGCTCTGTGAGGTTTTATGTTCGAATCTTGGTTTCGACAATGGCAGACGCGATAAGGGCATAAAATGTTTGTTTAATGTTGAGGTATGTTAGCACTTGATCAAGGGAGACATAAGGTTTAATTTTTGTTTGTTAAAAAGTGCATATTGCATTGTCTAGGGAGAGATAAGGGTAATGCTTTGAAATTAAATATTTTTGAGGGCATAATGATATGTTAGAAAGTAGAAATAATTTTTGAAAGAAAGGAGCAATAAGGTGTTTGAAAGTAAAATTAATGTATATTATGTACTTAGGAATATTGAATTGTGATATTGAGAATTGCAAGTGACTCTTATAAGTAGGAGTGATAAGGTATGACTATGGTTTAAATTGTTGTGTGTATTTTTGATAAAAAGAAAATTGAGAGGGTTTGATTATTGTCAAAACTTTATCTTGTGGAAATAAAAAGGAAGATATTAAATATTTTATGAGTAAATTTTGAGGAAATATTTTATGGTTGGTTTGAAAAGTGTTATGCTAACTAACCCTTGAAAGTGGCATAAGAAAGATAGAATATCTTGAGACAGGTTTTTGAGAGAACTCCTTCATCAAAGAGGTATGGTTATATCACTCTTTCTTTAAGGTGTTTGGTTGAACAATATTTAAGAATTATAAGGTGGAGATAAAAGGGTTGATTAGTGTGTATGGTTGAAATATTTGTGTTAGGATTTGTGAAACAAATTGAGCTTTATTGTTGAAAGAAATATGAAATACTTGTGTTAGGGTTGAGATCAAGTTTGTACATCATTGTGAAACATTTTTGAACAGTGGTTTGACAGACATTGAAAGTAATTGTGAAGTGTTTGAGATCAATATAGTGAAGGAAATTTGTGCATTAGTGTGGTTGATCCTTGAGATCAAATTTGCAAGAAAGATAGACCAGTTTTGTGAAGCAAAGTTATACACTAGTTTGATTTGATTTGAAAGGGATTTTGCAAGAGGTAGAGTTTGGATTAGTTGAATGCAAGATTTGTGAATGTGAAGAACATATTGGGTTTTTGATAGTGCATATCATTCTCTATATTTTACATAGGTTAAAAAATTTCTAATTATAATATGTTTGTTGGAAGAAAGCATTTCTGAAAGAGATATAAGCCTTTTTTGTATGCAAGATATGGAAATATTTGAACAGGTTCAGTGACAAGCATTGAGGTAGATTTGAGCAAGTTTTGTGAGAAGACTTGATGAATCATTGAGGCAAATTTGAGAAAGTCTTGTGAGAAGACTTGAAGCAGCATTGAGGTAGATTTGAGCAAGTCTTGTGAGAAGAATTGAAGCAACATTGAGGTAGATTTGAGCAAGTCTTGTAAGAAGACTTGAAGCAACATTGAGGTAGATTTGAGCAAGTCTTATGATAATACTTGAAGCAACATTGAGGTATATTTGAGCAAGTCTTATGAGAATACTTGAAGTAGCATTGAGGTAAATATTTGTGATCAGAGTTAGAGCATATTTATGCTAGCCTTGTGATAGGATTTGGTGCAAATTTGAGATAGAGTTGAGAGCAAACTTTGGAGCAGACCAAAGCTAAGGGAATAGAGTTCTCCTTTTGAGAGAGATCCACAAACCAGAGCTAAGGGGATAGAGTTTCCCTATGGAGAGAGATCCTCAAACCAAAGCTAATGGGATAGAGTTCTCCTGTGGAGAGAGATACACAAACTAGAGCTAAGGGGATAGAGTTATATAGTTGACTTGAAATTAGAATGGGCAGGAAAACCAAGGAGAGTCAATTCCAAACACATCAACTTCAAGAAATTAGGGTTTCTTTAGAAGAAAACCTTAAAATACAAAATCGCACCCCATCAGGGTCAACCATGATTTTATCTTATGCAAAATTATGCCCCGTCAAGGGTGACCATGATTTTGCATAAAGGAGGATAAAACAAAGAAAAGGTGGGATATACCTAGCCCTTGCCCTAGTCAAGCCTAGGGCATCTAACAGGAAGACTCAAGGAAAATTTTACACTAAAGTGGATCATTTTTTTATGTCTAAATTTTGCCCCCTCTTTGACGCATTTATGGCCTAATAAATGTGTCAAAGAAAGATGTAAACACTCACAAACAAAATATAGTAATCGAAAATGAGGTGGCTAGTTTAAAAGAAAGGGGTGGTACAAAAATGGTGTTATTCCAAATAATTTTTTATTTTACACGTAAATCAAAGCATTAGGAACATTAATATCTCTTAGGCCAGGGTGCCCCCTCGAGTTTTATTAGGAATAATGCATCCTTCATGAAAACTTGAAATGACAAATATAAAAAAATAAAAGAGACAAAAGGAGACAAAAACATAAAAAGAGAACAACAAAAAATAGAGATAAAAGTGAAAAAGAGGTAAAACCCTAGTTCATTTTTACCGTGCAAAAGAGGAGAGAAGAGCTCTGGAGAAAAATTGGAGATGGTGCTACCAGTGCACCATTTAGAAATCATGAGGGGCGAGGCTAGAACGAAAGCAAAGTGGGTAGAGGTAAGATCGAAAACCCTCCCAAAATTTGTTAAATTTTTTCAATTATTAAGCATTTTTGGGTGATTTTCTACCAAATCTGGTAGGCTTACCGTGTACGAACTAGGTGCGGTTTTGCGGACTAACCACAATTTCACCTTGTTTAGTAGCAGTGAAATTATACTCGATGAAAAATAATCGAGCACAATTTTGTGAAATCGTACCTCGTGAGGATGAGGTGTGATTTCGCCTTGACAAAATCGCAGTCCTGAAAAACTAGGCACGATTTTGTTGAAGAAGGAAAAAAGAAAAAAAAAATATTAAAGAAGAAAAGGAAAAAATAAAGAAATAAAAGAGAAAAGAATGAAAGCAAGCAAGCTATAACTTGAAGTTGCAAATGTTTCTTAGCAATTAGTTTTAAATTTTGATTTTTTTAATTAATGAAACTGATGCAAAAAAATTTGTTATGTTTGTGAATGCATCTTAGAGTACTCAAGAGTCATGAGTGGCGAGCAAGATCCTTGGAGGTGGAGCTAGATGAGCTCGATTAGGTAGAGAGGGACATACTAGGAGCGGTGGGGTTAGACTACCTGCCTTGGATTGAGACGGAGAGAGTGCTACTGACAGCACCAGCAGAGAGATGGTATCTAGAGTCGTCGACCTTCCAACTACCCATAGGAGAGATGACCATCACACTAGAGGATGTGTGGCCCATATTGTGCATCCCCATTATGGGGAGAGAAATTTACAAAGCACAAGAGTGACCAATGACCTTGCAGTGATTATTAGGAAGATGGACCCATCGTATGCGAGAGAGTACAATAGTCATAAATGACCTGGTGGGGAGATATGGGATGGACCCATTGACAACCATGCTTTATGGGGTGGTTGTGGGCTTACTGATGTGCCATACCAATAGGTAACATCTACCATGGATGATGGCAAGTGTAGTAGTAGAAATGCAATACTAGGGAGTGTGATTTGCATGGGGTCCATATGTGTTGGCTTGTTTGTACAATATGTTGTACTACATTGTGTACAAGAAACATACAAAGATAATTTGTATGATGCTACTCTAGGTATGGAGATCGGATCACATAGTAGTACAAATATCAGATGCACTAATAGGACCATTACCCTACCTAGAGCAACCAACAACATACATATGGTCTAGATCCCTCAAGTGAGTCACGAGGACATACATTGGGAACCTACCACTAGCGAGGTGAGTAATAGATGAGTTGAGGGAGGACAAGATTGTATGGCGACCTTGGTATCTACATCCAATATGTACTAAGGATAAGGATTTGGCTAGGATTAGGAGGATCATATGGCTAACTACGAAGAGATGGAAGCCAAATATCTTGCATTTTGATAGAGGTTTGAGGTAGTTCAAGATCTTTTAGGGAATCCTAAACCTGGGGGATTACTAATACCAAAGAGTATATTAGGACCCAACAAGGATCGAAGATGAGCCAGACCTAGCTAGGTGGGTAGAGGAGGATTTGTATGATCCTCCTTACATGGATTCAAGGGTAGATGATGTGGGAGTGACCTTAGGATATCGATGGTGGTATATAGGAGTTGTGCCTCGGAGGATCTCTCCACCAGTACTAATATAGAGGCACCAGGTGATGGCCCCAGGCATGCAATGATATTTTTGAGAGGTAGCTCGTAGGGCCACGAAGAGGGAGTAGTAATGCTAGGTGGCCTCAAGATAGAGACAAGTACAGGTTTGAATTAAGCTTGTGATGAAGGCCATCAATGCTATAAGGACCAGGGAGGTAGGCGCATCTAGATTTTCCCCCATAGAGGTCAAGGTTTACCATGCAAAGGATTGGGAGGGGCTTCCACATCAGTAGCAACTAGTCAAGGCCAAGCCTCAATACAAGGGGACATGAGAGGGGAGGTATAGGCACTACAATTACAAGTGGTGACTCTATAGAGATAGGTGGATCTGCTCCAAGAGGATAAGTCCAAGAGGATCGAGGGACTATAGAGATCTTTAAGTATTGCAAAGATAGAGAGGGATGCAAATCGAGTAGAGGTCAATCATATTCAAGGTGAGGTGAATCTTCTAGACATATATCATCATAGAGCTCGGGTAGAGGTTATGGCTATCATTGGGAGTAGCTATCCTAGGGATGGGATCCACCTCCTACATGTAGAGCTACAGAGGATAGGGAAGAGGTTGTATGTAGCCATTCATTGGGTGACTACCTTCTACGAGGCCATGTACTACTAGGTGGATCCAGAGGGGCAGAGGGTGGAACTCACTCCATACCTATAGTCAACTAGCATGTCATAATATCGGTCATGAATAGTCTCAACTTTGACATCCATGGGTATGCAACTGCCTGGACCACCTCCTCTGGGCAAAGCAGAGGAGACGAGCTCTTAGAGCTAGAGCTAGGTATTAGGATGACATGTCAATTTTTATTATGGTATGCATACCTACAGATTGGTTGAGTGTATCAAGATTAGAATTTGGTACACCAACTAGGCACTCATGTATCTCTATCTTACCGATTAATACAAATTTACTTCTTTTTATATTATGTGTTAATATGTGTGCATGTGATATAAGTTGATTAAGTGTTCTTTATGATATTTTATGCATGAAAACTATTTTAATACAAAATTTATATGAAATGCATGGATGAAATGGATGTGAAAATGAAATAAGGAAAAAAATAAGGAAGAAGAAGAACCAAATATCAACCATTACAAACAGAGAAGGATAAGCGAAACATAGCATTTGAATCAATGTAGGTCGTGATAGACTAGTGTGATCGAACACTATGAATCAAATAAAAAATAGGGAGCTAAACCCGTTATGGGTGTAGTACTCACCGTGAGTGATGAAGTGTTGGAGTCTAACCCGCTATGGGAAGTTTCTCACTAATTAATTGTTATGGGGTGATTACCCAATAGGATGTATTCCAAGGCTTGTTGATATGGCCAAGAAGCTGATCTCATAATGGGGTATTGAGCCCACTGAGTCAAAATGGAGTATAACCTGATAGGATATCATATTCAAATAAGATACCCACTAGGATGTACATTATCCCATTGGTGTGTAATATGAGTAGCTAAGGATTAATAGGCAAGTGCTACCCCCGATAGGGTTTTTAAATGTGAAAAACACTTTGCGATTGTGTGTAAATGTGTAGAAGAAGATAACCATTGAGAAGGAGAATGATAAAAATACATATATATATATATATATATCCTTGTCTAAGCAAAAGAAACTCGAGAAGAACAAAGAAGTGACAAGGACATACCAACAAGATTATATCCTTGACCTAATAAAGTGGTAAATCAATACTTCTAATATCAAGTAAGAATAACTCAAAGGGAGAAAGAAACAGACAGAAGCAAAAAGAAGCTGAAGAAGAATTCCTAGATGGGGATCTTGCTAGGCATCAAAACCCTAGTGAAAAATATAATGCATGTGAGCTACGACCTAACTAGGTATCATCACATGCAATTGTTGCAAAATACCTATAAATCTATATGATCAAGTAGTCATGAACAAGCAACAATGCAATTATGACACTCAAACATGCAAGGTGTGTTAAATGTCAGGCAACAAATGCAAAAAAATGATAGTCAACTATGCAATATGATCAAGCATATGGATGCAACGAAAATGCAAATGCATAGCTAAATGATGATTGATTGATTTGATGAAAGATTTATTTATTTATTTATTTATTTATTATTTATTTTTTTATTATTTCAAACAAGTAGGATGATAGTCGACACAAAATATAATTGTGTCTCCTTTCTTATCAAAAAGAACAAGTGTACTATGAACTATTTTATCAAAGAAATCTCTAAAATACAAGCCTTCTAGATAATTAGAATTATGGAGAGGCTCCTTCATAGCTCTTTATTTTGCAGCCATAGCACAATAATCAATTCACTCTCGAACATAACCATTCTTTTTAACAAAAGAAGGAGCAATTTGTAACTTTGTAAGATCACTATAGGAAAACGAAGTAGGATTATTCTCTAAGATAGAAAGATTATTTTTGGAGCATATAGAATCAATAATATTACAAAATAATATGTTATAATAATAATGGGGACCATCATCCTCATCATCCACTCCTGAATTTTGATAATCCATGTATTCGGCATAAGTCATAAGATGATCATCATTGTCAAATGGTAAAGGTTGATCTTTGTTAGGTATGAAACCTATGCCACATGTCCCAAGCGATATCTCAACATCCAAAGGCTCTTGAATTACCTTTTATTGTGACCTCAAACCTTTAGCTACATATCATTGGAATGGTAACAATAAGCAAAAGAACGTTCAACAGGAGAGGGGTTCCTACCACGTATTTTTTCTTTAAAGGTAGTTCCTACAAAGATAAAGGTACACATGCCAATATGTACATCTTTCTTATGGGACAAAACCATGGTTCTAGGTGACGGTGGTAGCTTGGAAATATCTAGAAGAGGTTCTCGAAGAAACTTATTATCATGATCCTAATATGAGAAAATTTGGATATGTTCCTCACTCATATTTAAATTTTGAAATTGTTTTGATATTTGTGATGAGGAACATGGAGAAACCATTTAATAAATAGAAGAACAAGGTTTAACTTATATTGATCTCACTCTACATTTTATAAAAACTCAAATGGTCGAGGGTCGCCCAGAATGGTGATAACTTGATTTTTAAAATTCAAACTTTAGGCATTGATGAAGAGTAGAAGGGATGGTCTTCATTGCATGGATCCAAGGACATCCAAGAAGAAGATTAAAATATGTAGAAAAATGTACCACATAAAACGAAGTATCCAATATTTTAGGCCCAACCTTGAGGGGAAGAGATATGACACCGTAGGCCTCTTGGGACTCATTGTTGAAAGCTTTTATGATGATATCGGATTTTATTAAATCTTCCTCTTTTAATCCAAATTTTTGAAATAATTTATATGTATACAAATTGATATTTTAATCCAAAGGATTCATATTTTTTAAATCTTGATTCTATATATTTATTAAAAATATCTCTCAAATCAAAACACATTTCTCATTAATAAAAATTTTGAGTTTTGGGAACTAATTTCATTATTTTTGAACCAACCACAGATCGTGCTTATTAACAAAAATGTTACATTAAGAAAAGGATGACACCTTGATTGTTTTAAACCTTGAATAGAAAAGTCTTCTTGCTTGTCCCATTATGCACATAGTCCAAAAAATAAATTCAATTACATATACAAATAAATATAAATATTTAATTAGTAAGGATAGGGTCACAATTCTCATTAGACTTGTTGAGAATCTAATTCCCCAAAGCTTGGAGACTCAAATAAACATATACCAAATAATCTAAGTTGTAAGGATAGCACTACATTTCCATATATATGGTTAGGTATTCTGAATCCCCATAACTTAAAAATCATATAATTGGACTATGGGGCTAACCTCCACTAGGGCTATAGACACTTGACTAGCAGTGGAGTATGCTCATGCATGGTGACACATATCTCTTGAAGAGACCTATAATCGCACATAAGGATAAGCTAGCCTCTTGGTTCCCTCCATGACTGGTTTAATCTCTATCTTACTCGAGATTGGTAAATGAATCCATTTTGCACACACAATGGTTCTTAAATTGGCTTGCATCATTACCCTACTCAAAATTGGTAAATGAAATTCATAAGCACACACATTTGATCCTTGAGAGATTTACATCATAATTAAGATCAATATGGGAAATAATGCATGAATCACACACCGGTTCTTGATAAACGTGATTTCATATTAGAAATAACCAATATTCTTATTAAGTTTTAGCTAAAATAATTATATCTTCATGTATTTGTATGATTGTTAGCATATGCAATTGATGTTAAAATAACCAGATAGTCTTGCATTACATATCTATCACCTTAGTACAATGCATTTTTAGTCATTCATCTCATCATATTGCATGATTTCTTGTCATACATAAAAAGTTGCATTGATCATACATAATTGCTTGGTCATGTAGTTACATAAGGACTTTGTGATGATGGCATGAGATAACCCTAGTAAGGTTTTCTTATATTTACTTCACACTAGGACTCTTATGCCTAGCACAAGCCCTCTATCCCATTAATCATGCCCAGTCACTCATACTATGTCTTATTTCCATTAAGTTTTAATCAAAATTAAACTTAAGATTATACATTATTTATTACCAACTATGTCATCTTCAAACAACAATTTCAAACACCTTTTGGATCATACCCCTTCGATGTTAGCATCACAACCAAACCTCACACATGATTTGCTTCATGAACATATGCGATGGGAAAACTCCATAAAAGGTCATACACAAGCACACATTCTAGAGGCCTATTGTTGATTGATCAAAATCATAAGGGGATATTTCCCAACAAAATTTTTCTACAAATATCAATCACATTACAAATATCAAATTACAACACTTTACAAATATCAATCACACTCCATCACATCACATCTTATTATTTTTCAATCATATCATGACTAGCATGATAAAAATTGCATTAGAAAAAACATGACCATAAGAATTATTATGTACGATCATCAAAAATAACAAAGCACATTTCACATTTGCATAAATTTTGCAAAAATAAGTATAAAAACAATAGTATGGTATTAATATCAAGAAATTATACATAGGAGTTGACTAGTATGCCACAATAAAAATCAACATACTTAGTCACTAGGGAAGTATACCACAAAAGAAAACCCTGACATATCATTCCTTGGAGCTCCTAGAGCTCTGACCCTCATCTGTTGGTGGTTTGGGCACTTGAAATCATGTAGCTTGGGACATTGCTCAAGAAGTTGATCGAGTGTGACTCGGAGCAACCAAACCTAGGGGTAATGTCACCCTTTGATCTTCTAGAACTAGCTAAAAATATAAATTCTAATAGAAGGTCTCTCGTTGATCCTCTAGCGTCACCTCTACTCATGCCACCATCAACTTATCCTACATATAGCAATGTAAACTACTATCCGTGGAGTGGACTGACCTACTCATTGTGGGTACACTGCTCGTATGTTACGACTATGTCTATGCATATGTAAGCTATGATTATGCATGTGTAAGGAGAGTCTGTGATTGTGTAAGTTGAACTCCAATGACTGAATTCAGCCTACCTATATAGCTATTTATATCCTCGATCCATATATCTCTACCTATAAAGCATCAACCTCTCTTGTGCTACTCATCTCTCCAACCTACATCTCAACATCCTTCTCGGGCACATCCTATCGCTATGGTGATGAAACCTGCTATTACGATGGTGAAACCTACTACTACGATGGTGAGCTCTTCTATTGATAGGTACGCTACGATGGTTGTGGGATAGGCTCATTTTGGAAATTTTATATCATCCCCTGCCTAGCTCCATATGCCCACCCTCCTATTAATTGATGTAGTCCTATCTATCTACATTGGGGAACCTCAACTAGTCTCGATCCAAGAACGCCTCTATGTACCTCTCTCTAGCGAGCCATCACCCTCACTTCTTGTACTAGCCCAGGGTTCCCCACTGGGTGAACTCTAGTTATCCTCTAAGGATATATCATAGCATACCACTAATCATAACTTACCTAGACTCCTGCATCATCTACCCTAGGGTCCATATGGACAAGGCCATACCCCTCTAGCTCTCTGAAGCGGATTATGCTTGCATCTCCTCCCACAACTATTGGATCCCTAGTCACGCATCTATAGGAGATGTCCCCTATATTTGGAATATCCTACTCTAGTCCAAACTATTGTTGCACCCAATAAAAATGGTACAACTCCATATCTTCCTTTTCAAAATGCAACCATCATATCTATTGCACTTAATCCAACTCAAAGGTATCTTGGTCCCACCCTGGATGCATCCTCTATGATCGCTAGGTGATCCTATGAGGCATAAGATCATATACCACCCACCTTGTAGAATATAAGTCATCTACCCATGCACTATGCTCTCCCCTCGCATGTATCCATCTGAATACTATTGGTCACCCTGCCTCCAACTCTCCCCAAGAGAGCCCACATGGCCTTTGCACAACGATACGCTCCCAGCTCCACACCTAGAGCAATGTTTTTTTTATTATTTTTTAAGCAAAAAATCCCTTACAAGGCCACCTTGGTCTAAGATACCATGACCAAGGGGTTCTACACCATCAAATTCTATCCCATTTCCCTAACACTGATGCCACTCTAGCAAACTTTAAATTTGGCATCCCTTGTCAATCTCTCCATAACTACAATTAGTGATATGGACTAGTACACTTCCATCCCCCTGATGGAAATCTTGAGGATCCTCCAGATATCCTCAATAGTAACAGTCATCTCTCCCACAGGTTACTAGAAAGTAGATGAATCTGGATACCATCGCTCTTCTAAAGTTATAAGTAGAGTTACGTTAGCCTTGAATTGAGACATCTCGACCACATGAATGAGTCTCACTTCCTCTAGTCGCCTCCTCTCCTCTTTACTGAGGGCTTGCATCTATTTTGTAAATTTTTTTGACTTCCACTCTCGATTATTGAGAGTACCAAACTGCAATCATTCAAAGGCACACAATTGTATATCATTAGTTCATTAATTCATCAAAAAAAAGCATGGAAAAGCAAGATATCAAATCAAAATTTGTAAGTCAACTTTATTTTCTTCAAAATTATGTTATATTCAATGAATTTATGTCTTTTTCATGATTTTGTGCCTTGATAAGACTACTCTTGCAAAGCGTAAATTCGTGACGTAGGATACGAATTCACCATGAGAGTTTTGTGCGACAAAACCGCTCCAAAATATGGAAAATTTAAGCAAATTTGAAAAACTAAACAATCCAAAGGTATTAAAAGATGCAATTTTACTTACCCAAAAGCTCGGTTCTACCTCATCGCCCCTCGTTCACACCAGAATAGCTCAATGTGTAGGAGCTCCCATTTTTTCCAAAGTTCTTTTCTCCCAAATCGTGCAATGCAAATGCATTAGGGTTTACCCTAATTTACTTTTTAACCCTCGTCTTCAATTTCATTTTTGCACTTTTCTTTTCTTGTTTACAATTTCAAGTTCCATGAGGAATTATGCATTCCTCAAGAACTAAAGGGGGCACCTTAATCAAAAAAATTAAATTTTTTTAAATTTTTCCTATGCCTCGTTTTTCGTGACAAAAAAATATAATAAAAATAATAAATAAATAATATATTTGTAGGAACTCAACGTGAAGTTGATTTCTTATTAGCAATAGAAGAATATATAAGCAATACAATAGAATCTCACGTAGGTTAAGTGGTTGCAATAATTTTCCAAACATGGCCAACCACTTAACTAACAGATAACTATCTACTAAACAAGGATGATAACTAACTGCTAGAAGATAAGACATATCCTAACAGTTAACTAAACACCCAAAAAACTTAACATATTTCCAACATGGGCATACTACACCTCATGTGAATACAAAGTGCAAGAAATAGGAAATTAATAAAATAATAATTAATATAACTTAGGCTTAAATGAATAAGCCTAAGTATCCTCAACACTCCTCCCAACCATAGAAGCATTGGACCCCAATTCTCTCAACAAATGTAGACATTCATGGTCCTTATCATGGTGAGGAATTTAGCGAGCCATGTTTAGAAAATGACCATGGTGGGCGACAAGGTAGGAAGTGGAAGAACCATATACAATGTGATGAGTCTTCATCTCGAAAACTCTATCTGAAATGAGTGAAAGCTGACGATCAGGTGTCAAAAGAGGATCTTGAAATGGAGTCTCTGGAAAATGATGTTTATCCAAAGGAATCCAAAATTTATCTCTAACCTGAGATGAGTGAGGATTGTGATGCTTGCACACCATGCTCTGCTGCTCCTATGGAGTCTCCTGCAAGTCCTGTGGTATCTTGTCTAGAAGGCTCTATCAATGCTCAATAAAGGAAGTGTCCTTAGCTTATTCCTCCATGTGTGTAATGGTGGGAGTGGGAAAATCCAAAGGTAACTTCTATGGAGCAAGTGGTTGTGTGTCCATAGGTGTACCCAAAATGATGCCAATGGAATATTTCTCGTGAGTGAGAGTGATGGGTTCCCTAACCACTTTCTCTTGTGATTGTTCATGTTGTGGGAGTGAAACTTCTTATTTCTCATGTGTCTTTGATGGTGCTTGTTCTTCATTTTATGTGTAACTTATGCAAGTAGGAGCCAAAATGAGTGCTTGACTTAGTGGCTTCTGAACTTGCCTACAACTTAACATCAAATTTGATGTGGGTGTAGTGCTTTGTATCAAGTAGGTTTTATCATGCAAATCCAATGTGTATGTATTCTTTTTAGCATGATAAACAACATTCCTATCAAATTGATAGGGTTTACCTATAAATAGTCCACAAAAATCCATATCTATGACATCACATCTTACTTTGTCCACAAACTTATCACCAAAAGCAAAATTCAAGGTGCAAGTGTGGGTGATGTTAGATGTGGAGTCTACATATTTCCACCCAAGTACATATGGTTGGTGATGTGGCTTTATGGGAAGCTTCAACTTCTCCACAACAAAATTTTCAATGAGGTTGTTTTATGATCCATTATCTATGATACAATCAACATAGAAATCATGTGTAAGGTGGGCTCTAGTGACAAACAAATTGTAATGAACCTCTCTTCTCATACCATATATCTTTCAATAATATATCAAAATATTCAACCTGCATTCACAAATTAATTAATTTCCCAATAAAATAGATATTGATTATACCCTTGAGGTAGGGGAACACCATACAATGTTTCTTTTGGAAGGAAGCCACTCCACAAGATCTCTAGCTCCACGAGCCAAGAGTTATCCAAGAATATATCATAGCTACCTTTTACAATGGGGGTACACTTGTCTTTATACAAGAGTGTGATGGTTCACCTTCCATGAGTTACAAGATCACCCATGTGGTGATTCACCTTCCATAAGTTACAAAGTGCATCATAATATGACAATATTCCTTGCGGTTACATATAACAATATTCCCCCAATAGTTACAAATATGATTCTATGACATAGTTATTTCTATTTTGACATGTGGCCTTCCTTACTCAATAATTAATTTATGGCTCATACCATTATACAATACAATATTAAATACCTATCTTGGTACCTAACATTTAATCCCTCTTATAAATTTTTTATCCTCGAAACATTAGAAGAGGCTAAATAATATGATCTTTTGAGCCATGTTGAATAATGGTACCAATATCGATCATCCATCCATCCGAGTGGAACTATGATTGGTGGTGGTCTTCGTTGATGTCAATGCCATGTGTTGAAAGTATATATTTCATCTTTTTTCATCCATACCTGCTTGTATTTATGACTTGTAGCATATCCAAAGTTTTGGCTTCTTTGGTTCCTTGTATGTCCCTCATTTTTCCTATGATGCCTCAAGCCCTGTCTCCATGATTTTTGCCTCTCATGGTGGTGTGTATGGTGATATGCTCCAACCTTAGCCTGATGTTCAACCTATTTTTGCTCTTCTCTCTTATTTTCTTCATTTATTTTATCCCTTTATTTTACTTCTTCCTTAATCTCCTATTGAGATTCTATTTCAGGTTCTTGTGATTGTTCTTCACTTTGTTCCTCTGTAATAACTACCTATTTTTCCTTACATTGAGAAATATCTTGTAATGTTATCTTCTTCTTTTGGTACCATAACTTCATGAATTTATTTTGCACATTAATGTTAATAGTACCCAAAGAATGCAACCAAGGATAACCAAGAACAATATCTACATCACTCATATCAATAACATGAAAATTTGAATGTAAAACATACTTATCTATGGTGAGTTTCAAATCTTAAAATATTTGAACATTGTTTCCCTCAAGGTGTATGTCTTTGATTTTCTTTGCTTGGACTTGCAACTTATTAGTCAAAGACATATTGACAAAATTATATTTGCTTCTAGGGTTAATGGAAACAATAATTTTTTTATTTTGAATGCAACCATGAACTTGCAAAATAGAATTTTTACATTCAAACAAATATTTTTGACCATTGTTTGGCCTTGACTTAAAAAGTTTAGTTTCCTTAGCCTGCACATTATTATCCATTTCTTTTGATCCCCATTTGCTTAAAAATGAAACTTCAAATTCATCCTCTGTAAATTTATATTTATGACCATGAACAAATTCGAAATACCAAGAGCTTTCTCTTAGAGAACATAATAAAGTTTCATTTTCCATGTGAGAGACAAGTTTTTAGAGACAATTTTTCCACTTTCTCAACCATTCCCTAGCATCACTATCATCCCTTCCATTGAACTTCGGCAAATCCATGACTTTTTTTTTATAGAGAAGCTAGGGTTTGAAATAACTAGAAAATTATTTTTTTTGAAATCTCATCTATTCTTGTCTTTAACAATCAAATTTGCAAATTTTATTCAAAACAAAACAAACGACAACTGATTTTCTTACCCAGAGTGAAAGTTATGAATTTTCTCCTTTTTGCCGGCAACCCCAAAAATAGCACCAAATGCCCAACTTGCAACAGCTATAACTCCCTCATTACTTATAATAATTTAACAAGTAGTAATTTTTGGAGTACTCAAAATAACCTACATGTTGATGCAAAATATTCTGAAAATAACTGCTGAAAAATTTAATACGAATTTTTTCTTTTTGAAAAAAAATCACGCAGCCAAAAAATAGCTTGAACCCAACTTCAAACAGTTGTAACTCTCTCAAAAATTATCATAAATCCACAAATGAGTAGTATTTTCTATAGTACTCAAAATAATATATATGCTAGTACCAAAATCTTCTACAAATGATTACTGAAAAATTTAGTATGAATTTTTTTATTTTGAAAAAAATTCATGCGGTCAAAAAATCGTAAAAATACTCAACTTAAAATAGCCATAACTTTCTCAATACATATTAGAATTTAACAAATGATCCATCATTCTTGTATTACTCAAAACTATCTACACAATGGAGTAAAAACCTTCTGAAAATGACTGCTGAAATAAAAAATATGGCCTTCGCAAAATGTGATGTTTTTTTGAAAAACGTGCCCTAGCTCTACAAAAACAAACCCACTTTGCCCAAATCGCTACTCTGATACCAAATGTAATGAACCTCTCTTCTCATACCATATATATTTCAATAATATATCAAAATATTCAACATGCATCCACAAATAAATTAATTGCACAATAAATTGCTCAATAAAATAGAGATTGATTATACCCTTGAGGTAGGGGAACACCATACAATGCTCCTTTTAGAAGGAAGCCACTCCACAAGATATATAGCTCCACGAGCCAATAATTCTCCAAGAATACATCATAGCTACCTTTTACAATGGAGGTACATCCGTCTGTATACAAGAGTGTGATGGTTCACCTTCCATGAGTTACAAGATCACCCATGTGGTGGTTCACCTTCCATGAGTTACAAAGTGCATAATAATATGACAATATTCCATGCGATTACATATGACAACATTCCCCCAATGGTTACAAATATGATTCAATGGCATACCTATTTCTATTTTGATATTTGGCCTTCCTTACTCAATAATTAATTTATGGATCATACCATTATACAATACAATATTAAATACTCATCTTGGTACCTAACACAAATGGTCACGACCCCCTTGAGCAAATACATTTGAAATAAGGGTAACTTTGTTCAGTTTACCCTTTAAAGCAGGATACTCTTCTTCTGTCCCTGTAACCACAATGAAACCATCATGTGGTTCCTCATGTGTAGGCTATACAATTAGGGAGTTCTTCTTCTTGATTTTTTCAAAAGTAAAGCATTTGGATTTTACATGACCATATTTTTTACAAAATTCACAATATATTGAATAAGAAGGAGAATCTTTAGAATGAGAAGAAGAAGAATGTGCTTTAGGAGAAGTGAGAGGAGAAGAATATTGAGGATAATAATGAGAAGTTTTCTTCACCTTTTGTTATTCCCGCATCTATATGAGCTCTCCTGTGATGAACAAGATTTGTGATATGCACCAACTTTCTCCTCTCCAAGAATGACATTGTTGAATACCACATCCAAGGTGAGGAAAATATTGAACTTGATTTCCCTAAAAATTTGTTCTTGCAAGCCACGAGTGAACTTATTAATCAAATCCTCTTCTAAATATTTCACACCAAGAAGTACCCTTAGCCTATTGAATTGGAAAATATAGTCAAAAAATACATACTATAGACTTACCTCAATCTATACCACTTGGTCGTGAGGTCACTTTGGTAATTTGATGGAAAGAATGTGTTTTCAAAATTTGGATCAATTATTTCCAAGTCGTGGTGGCATTATGGCTTTGTCTTTCTACAATTAAAACTTTTGCTAAGCCTGTGAGTTTGATTATAGCAAATGCAACTTTTTCATCTTCAATAATTTTAACATAAGCCAACCAAGTTTGCATATCCAAAATCCATGTAGACAAGACATCAGGATACCTAGATCCGTCATACAATTTGACCTCAAATTTTGCTTTGTTGGCATGATTGTGATGAAATTTTATATCACTAGGAGTTAATTGCACAACAATGTCTTTTATCTTTTCTGCCAAAATGTCTACCGCAACAGTAAGGTTTTCCATGTTTGATTTGAGGTCATTAGCCATGCTTTTTTGTGTATATGTTAGACTAGGAGGATGACAAAATGATCTTTGCAAGAACTAATCTAGGCTTTTAGAAAAAATTTGTAGTTTCTTAATGTAGAAAATTTGCCTAGATTTACAACAATTTGCCTTTCAAAAATTTTACAAAAATGGGCTTTTTAAGTGCTCTTTACAAAATTAAATCAAATTTTGCAATACAAATTAGCACTAAAAATTACAAAAATTAGCCCTCAATTTTACAAAAATTGGCTTAAGGAGGCAAAAATAATCATCAATTTTGCAAATTGCTGGAAAATTTCAAAAATTGTAAAACAAATTGACCAAAAATGATAAAAAATATCACCTTTGCTGTTGTTTTGCTAGTTTTGGCACCAAATCCACAATTAATCTTCCTCCAAAATTTGTATCAGGCAAATTTTTTTTGTTTTATTTCAAATTTTTGTGCAGTCAAACTGTCCTCAATCAGTGCTGCAACAACAATTTTTTTTCACGTCACTAGGTGGAAGCACGAGATTTCGGAAACAAAAAGGAAAGACTAAACAAAATTGCATTAAAAGGAAAGAACACAAATGAATGAACACAAGATATAAAAGCAATATAAAATACGGCCCTTTTTATTGATATTCTTTCAGTAATGTGTTACAATACGTCTCCTTCCTTTTTAGGGGATAGGAGCGTCAAATGTTGATCTTTTACAACTTGTTTTAGAATTCCTTCTCCCGCGTGCCCACATATAAGATGGGCGAACCAAAACGTTGCCACCGCTTGTGTTGGTAAAAGTAGATTCCTCGCTGCTCCTCTAATGCTGAAAATCTACGTTCAAAGAAACAAACAAAGAATCAGTAGCACTCTGTGTATGAAAAATAAAAGAGCGAATATGAAGGGTTACCATTGATGAAGTAAAAGATAAATGTAATGATGGTTAAAATGAGTCCAAATAAACTAAAAATTTGACAAAAGCATAATCATGCAACTAGAAAACTACTGCAAAAGAAATAGTCACCAAATTCGATGCAGATCGGTATTCGTCCCTAGGTCGGACGAGTAAACCTGCAACAGTTTGGTACTCGTTCTAGGGTGAGACGAGAAAACCTACGACAGTTTGGTACTCGTTCCGGGGTGAGACGAGAAAACCTGCAATAAGGCAGGGGGTGCCCGAAGGCAAACCACCCGCGGGTTGAAACTTTGTTTCGACACCAATCCGCTTGGGATGGGTCCGAAACCTGTTGTGATGTGTTGTCGGCAAATTGATAGGCTATTGTGGTCAAAAAAATCGAGTTTTTGGTTCTTGATTCATGCCTTCAAAGTCACCCAATAACCTCCTTTTTGATTAAGAGATTATGGATGTAAAGACACAAATCGTAAGTCAACAAAACAGCAGCACTTCGTCGCTCAAAATGCTCCTTCTCTATATCTTTTGGGTGAGGAAATTCACCATTTTATAGACCCAAGGGGTCTCTTGAATTAACATGCAAAAGTGTTACTTAGCATGAATGCTTTTTGTGAAGAGAAGACTTCGTCTTGATCAAGGGCTTCTTAATTGCCTCTGTGCATGTCTTTGCAATTGGTACTGTAACTGCCCCTGCATGCTCAAAAAACTTGACTCGAACTCCCATGCAATGAAGGGATAGTTAAGTGGCAGTTCTGAGTTATCATGCACCGAGATTTGACTTTTTGCCGATCAAACCTAGAATTCGTCCCACCCAGGAGCGAGCACGAATTGAAAGTCCGTATTCGTCCCTGGGTGAGACGAATATGGGGCAGAGTGCCTGAAATGGTGTGCCCTTCCAAAACTATTGGTGAGAGTGGTTAAGACCACTGTTTAACCTCTGTGGGCTGCCCTGGGGGCTGTGTGTGTCAATGCGATCAGTGTTTGCAGTCACATAATCGGATTGGTGCTGTTTTGGTGTCTACAGATGCCCCTTTTTGGGAAGCGTTGTGCAAGGCGCAGCATCGAGCAAAAATAGATAACCAAAGCACTAATGATTAGGGTTTCTTAGTAACCTAACCAACTCTTGATGCCCCAAGTATGGAAAGGGCATGCATTCTTGAATCCTTGCTTCTGACGAGCTAAGGAATTTGATTTCAAGTATTAACCTATTTTGGTGAGGTGTGACTTGAGCTTGGGCATTGATCAGTCATGAATAGGCAAAGGGCGCAACCTTTTATCCACGGGGGAACCTTGTGTTCATGATTCACGAATGCCAAGTGTTTGATCAATTTGTGATTATTGCTTGTTTGCTGCCCCAAGCAGGAGCGTGATTGTCTTTGTCAATGATTCTTTGAATGCATGCCATTGCCTTGATTGGGTGTGTGTTTGTTGATTGGTGACTTAAGTGTGACTACCCCCTCAAGCGACGAATCGATGAAGGAATGACTGCCATGAGAAAAGCGACGAGTCGCTTGACCCAAGATGACTTAAGTGAGGGTGCCTTTAGATGTTGTCCATTGAATGCTCGAGCAGTTTCCCAATTTTTGGACCTATTTTTGGTGGGTAAAAACCCTTTTGGTGATGCCATAATGGGGTGAAATTGTCGAAAGTCCGTCTTCCCGTGGAGCGGTCCGGCTATGGTAGCCTTCTTGGGGAAGTAGGAGAGTGACAATTTGAGCCCCGACATCGATTTTCTATGCCAAGAAGTTAAGTGCAAAAGCACTTGTGTCCGACAATGCTTATTGCTTTGTTTTTGTGTTGCATGTTTTTTTGTTTTTGTTGTTTTTATTGTTTTTGAGTGGGTTTTGACCCATTTGGGACGTCGTTGGGGGGTGAAATTGTCGAAAATCCATCTTCCCGTGGAGCGGTCCGGCTATGGTAGCCTTCTTAGGGAGTAGGATAGCGACAAGGTAGACCCCGACATCAGTTTTTTATGCCATTGAATGTCAGGCGCAAAGGTGCCTTTGTTCAACACTTTTATTGCTATTGTTTGTGGATATTTGTTGTTTTTGTTGTTTTGATTTTCTTGCTTTGTGTATATGTCATATTTTCATGTTATGCACAATGATTGATGTTGATGGATGCATGCTACGTTATATTGATGTATGCATATGATATGATAAATGCGAATGTTGTTGAGTTATATGATAGGTAATGGAATGGATGAAATGATTTGTTGATAACCTTGCATTGGCACCATAGACTATACAGGACTTATGGCTTTGTGTACTGGGTGATTGCTGTGGTAAATGCTTTTGTGTATATATGTTGCTTTTTTTTTCGTTTGGATGGTGATATAGGGAGGAATGATATGCAACGGTTGGCGGAGAATGTAGCTAAGTGTTTCTGAGACTCAGATGGTTTAACTAACTAGCCAAGACTATACTGTTGTCATACAAGATGTTTGAACAAGGTATGAATCGGACTTGTCTTTGACCAAGCTATTTCACATCCCTGTGTGTGCAATTGAGTTCATTTATGTGGTATTTGTCAGGATACCGCCGATGCCAGATGGGCTTTCAACCGAACCTGTATCGAGGATCACCGGATTAGCTCCACTAACTCCTTTGTTGTATTTAGGTAGATTAATCTGTTTTGCATTCTAGGATACCATAAGCTAGCTCATCCACATGCAAACATTGATCTGCACACAAGTGAATGCGGCAGATATATCGTCATGCGAGAGGTTTTGCCACGAGTGACCGATAGGCTATCAACCAAACCGGTACTGAGGTTTATCTCATGACCTTCGAAATGCTGAGAGTTCCAGGGATTCAAGTTCAACTCCCTTCTTTTCTTCATTTGTATTGGGATACTTGCTCGTTTATAGTGATAAAAATCACTGTTTATTTTATTTTGATTTTTCTTTTGAGCAAGGGATTTGAATTTCGAGTGATGAGAATCACTAGTGTATGTGCCTTTGGATGTATGCACTTTGGTGGTGATGTCAAATTTTTGGAGTTTTGACTGTTTGCAAAATTTTATGATGTTTGCAACTTTTGAGAACTTGGGATTCTTGAGGAATTGGGTAGGGAGGATGCTTGTCCTTTTGCCAACTCTCAGCATTCTTGGGGTCATTCGCACAGGGGGATGAGCAAGATAGCCGTTTCGCTTATGGTGACCTGGATTACTGTGCAGGTTTCATCTTTCATTCACACAACTTGGGAATTGTTTTATGTGTTTTTATTTGTGTTGGGATGCTACGTAACAAGGTGTATTTCAAGTAAAACTCTATCGTTGTAACATCCGTTTGACTTTGTACAATTCTTGGCTAGAGAACTAATGATAGCTGAATGACAAAAACCCTAGATACATTGGAGACAACTCGATTTATGATATGGTAAAATGGTGATTGTCGTTTATTTTTGTTGTATTGTTTTCAAAATGGAAAATATGAAAAGTGATGGATTTGCCAAGTAATGACAGTCTATGGTGCTTTTGCCTTGTGTGATCTATCAAAGTATGCAATGGATGGATGCAATGTCTGATGCAACCTATATTTTGTATTTTGATTTTTGAAGTATGCATGAAATTGAGATGCAGATTTTGTTGGTTTTTGATGATTTTGTTTGTTTTTTTTTTTGGATTTTCTTGACCAAGCGATTGTGATAATCCTTGGAGCTTTTGGGGTTGACCAAGAGATTGCGATAATCCTTGGAGCTTTTGGGGTGACCAAGTGATTGTGATAATCCTTGGAGCTTTTAGGGTGACCAAGTGATTGCGATAATCCTTGGAGCTTTTGGGTGACCAAGTGATTGCGATAATCCTTGGAGCTTTTAGGGTGACCAAGTGATTGCGATAATCCTTGGAGCTTTTGGGGTTGACCAAGAGATTGCGATAATCCTTGGAGCTTTTTGGGTTGACCAAGTGATTGCGATAATCCTTGGAGCTTTTAGGTTGACCAAAGGGTTTATGGACACCTTTGGAGCATTTGGTGTGATCCACTTGCTCTTCAGGGAATAGAGGTACCCCCAGCTTGATGATCATTGTGCACCGGATCTGGCTCTGTAGGGATTGGCACGAATGGATCGACCTTATGCATGGATAGGAGGACAGGGTCCGCCCTCGGCACTAATGGTGCTATGATATCTCTTGGTGGAAGTTGCTCGCGGTCTACCCAAAGGAGCGAAATCAACATTTGATGCCAGTGGGCTGGGTCTATGTGCCACTCATGCCCTAGTCTTATGCCTAGTTGTGCCATCAGTTCGTCATGGGTTACAGGGTGATTGTGCCATCGTGCATGATTGAGATATGCCATCTCAGTTTCATCTTCGTAATCATTGTCGAAGATCCAAAGGCCCTCGTTGGCCCCGACAGCTGTCTACGACATTCTAGGCTCTTCTTGTTCGAGCAGATTGATGTGGTCCTCGTGGGGTTGTTCCGCATTTTGTAGGGGGACCTGATTTTCCTGCAATGGCATGGGCTCGATGGGAGCCTCCAAAGGGAATAATGTTAGGAGAATTTTGTGATGATCATCCATGGGGACCACCTATGAATTATTGTTGTCTGACTCAAATGGGTCCCATGGTGCTATTGCATATGCTGACTCATCTTTGGCGAGAGAGTCAGGCTCATCAGAATCTGGTGATGCTGAGATATGGAAGACCTCATCATCAGGTAGCTCTACAACCAGGGGTTGATCCTCTTGGAGAGGAGTCTCACATAAGTTGGGCTTTTGGGGCCCCAAAATCTTGGTCTCTACCGACTCTAAGTGATCGGGCAGTGCATTGCTTGTATCGAGGGATTTGAGCTCCTCCGCTTTGATTTGTTCCCATTGCAGGTTGTGGGGAACTTGGGGCCTTGGGAGGGGTGGCCGAATAGCACCCCCCATGCCTTGGTAGGGCATTTCATCCCGCTCTTCTTCTCGCTTAGGTTCCTCAGAGGCTTCTTGAAGAATTTTTGAGGGTGGCCCATGAACCTGGGTGGGTGCCCGAAGAAGGCGCCCGTCATTGGTCCGAGGAGTGGCCTCCCGCTCAAGTCTAGGAGGCATCGGAGGCAATGGTTGATAAGGTCATGGAGACCTGTCTCGCACCAAGGGGTTGTGTCTCTCATAATGTTCTGTCTTATGCGTGCGAGGGGTTGGAGTCCACGCCTGCATAGTGTATGGGAACAACTCATCCTCCTGGCGCTGAATGCACTCTTGATTTAGAAGATACTGTTGCTCTAACTGTTGTCGGTCTAGCTCAAGTAACGTGAGTTCCATCCGACGTGCGATATGCTTGGCAGATTCTAAGATAGTTGGTCCTACCGTCTCATATCTAGAAGGCCTAGATGCCTCTTCTAGATATCTATCTCGGTCGTGGTGATCCGAGATCTCTAGAGGCCGCCTCCCTCTATTGGGGGTAGCGGCATTCCCCCGAGGCTTTGGCCTCAGTAGGTGATCTTGATAGCTAGCAATTGCGGAGGTGTATTGCTCCCGCGATGTATATTGCTCTTGAGGAAGGTAAGGGTTTTCCTCGTGCTCTCTTTCGTAAGTGAAAAAGGAACGGGCGGAGTTGGCTCACCCCGCCTGAGGAGCCTTGTGCTCTGGATTTGTCCTTGTAGTCCTGACAACTAGAGGGGGTGAAGGAGGGATAATGTAATCATGTGGTTCCTCCCGTCGAACCCTATATTGACCTAGCGCTTCATCGCGCGGTGACCACTCATAGCGAGCATCTAAGGGAGCTCTCCTACGGATGTACCCCTCATGGAAGGGTGTGTGCTGGGTGCTATGCTGAACAGGAGTACCCCTAGAAGAGGTGTCCCTATAGTCCCTTTTCGTTAAGGTGTGGAGGGGACTGCCTTGTGTGTTAGGTCGCCAAGGTGGTATGACCAAATCCTGGGGACTGTAATGGAGGCGACTCGTGCTTCTTTGGACATTCGCCGCAGCGTCTGCCCGTGAGTGGGCTTGACTGCAGGTGAATACCATGGTAATGACTCTCTACAAGCTACGTAGATTTTTATCTTTTGTTTATGATTTTTTGATTTTTTTTGTTTTGTTACACTAAGCGTAAAAGAACATACACACACAAAGCAATGATTATCTCTTTTAAAGATTAATGGTGTGTCCTAGACTAGGTTTTAGTGTGTTTTTGATGATGATTTTTGTTTTGTTTTTGAAAATTTTTGTGAAGACCGTTTAAATGCAAAATGTTGGCTCATATGACTCCCATAAATGGTCGCCCTTCAATATACCATTGCCGGACCGATATACCAACCTCTCTATATACCCGCCCTTACGTGAGGGAGACTATAGGTACGTGAGAGCAGATGATACGTGGAACATAGGCGGTACGGAAGGGGGATTGTCCTGTTTATGACACCTACCATAGAAGACTTATCCTCGCACGTTGGGAATCACCCCAACGACACTCGGTCAGCTTTCGTCAGGATTTACGCCTAGCAACAAGTGACAATCGGGGTAAATGAATGCAAAAATCAAGCCAAGGTGGTGATGAACCCACCGTTGGTCTTGATCAAGGGCTGAGGTCTTACGACCAGCTCCTTGGTTTAAGAATGCCACGTGATGTGTGTGGGGTTCCTTTTAATTTGCAAAAATTGAAACAGGCAAACAAAAAGGAAACTTTCCCTAAGCCATACAAAACTGAAAACCAGAAAACAGAAAACAAAAATTTGATAGAAGCTTGTTAAAACCCCTACCTCTTCTCTGCCCAACAGGATATTTCTGATTTGCTGCTCTGAAAAATGCACAGAAATCTATTCGTCCCTGGGTGAGACGAATATCAGAACAGTATTCGTTCCAGGGTGAGACGAATGGTATATTCGTCTCTGGGTGAAACGAATCCCAATTCTATAATCGTCACTGTCAGAAACGAATAACAGTCTACTGACTCATCGATTGAAAAATAGGTACCTGTAATCAAAACAAGCAATTTCAGGTTAGAAATCTAACCTAAAAAAAAATAGAGGACAGAAGGTCCCACCGTGATCGCCATTGAAAGCACGAGATTCCGGAAACAAAAAGGAAAGACTAAACAAAATTGCATTAAAAGGAAAGAACACAAATGAATGAACACAAGATATAAAAGCAATATAAAATACGACCCTTTTTATTGATATTCTTTCAGCAATGTGTTACAATACGTCTCCTTCCTTTTTAGGGGATAGGAGCGTCAAATGTTGATCTTTTACAACTTGTTTTAGAATTCCTTCTCCCGCGTGCCCACATATAAGATGGGCGAACCAAAACGTTGCCACCGCTTGTGTTGGTAAAAGTAGATTCCTCGCTGCTCCTCTAATGCTGAAAATCTACGTTCAAAGAAACAAACAAAGAATCAGTAGCACTCGTGTATGAAAAATAAAAGGGCGAATATGAAAGGTTACTATTGGTAAAATATAAATGTAATGATGGTTAAAATGAGTCCAAATAAACTAAAAATTTGACAGAAGCATAATCATGTAACTAAAAAAATGCTGCAAAAGAAACAATCACCAAATTCGATATAGATCCGTATTCGTCCCTGGGTCGGACGAGTAAACCTGCAATAGTTTGGTACTCGTTCCGGGGTGAGACGAGAAAACCTATGATAGTTTGTTACTCGTTCCGAGGTGAGACGAGAAAACCTGCAATAAGGCAGGGGGTGCCCGAAGGCAAACCACCCGCGGGTTGAAACTTTGTTTCGACACCAATCCGCTTGGGATGGGTCCGAAACCTGTTGTGATGTGTTGTCGACAAATTGATAGGCTATTGTGGTCAGAAAAATCGGGTTTTTGGTTCTTGATTCGTGCCTTCAAAGTCACCCAATAACCTCCTTTTCGATTAAGAGATTATGGATGTAAAGACACAAATCGTAAGTCAGCAAAACAACAGCACTTCGTCGCTCAAAATGCTCCTTCTCTGTATATCTTTTGGGTGAGGAAATTCACCATTTTATAGACCCAAGGGGTCTCTTGAATTAACATGCAGAAGTGTTACTTAGCATGAATGCTTTTTGTGAAGAGAAGACTTCGTCTTGATCAAGGGCTTCTTAACTGCCTCTGTGCATGTCTTTGCAACTGGTACTGTAACTGCCCCTGCATGCTCAGAAAACTTGACTCGAACTCCCATGCAATGAAGGGATAGTTAAGTGGCAGTTTTGAGTTATCATGCGCCGAGATTTGACTTTTTGTCGGTCAAACCTGGAATTCGTCCCACCCAGGAGCGAGCGCGAATTGAAAGTCCGTATTCGTCCCTGGGTGAGACGAATATGGGGCAGAGTGCCTGAAAGGTGCCAAAATGGTGTCTGACCTTCCAAAACTACTGTGAGAGTGGTTAAGACCACTGTTTAACCTCTGTGGGCTGCCCTGGGGGCTGTGTGTGTCAATGCGATCAGTGTTTGCAGTCACATAATCGGATTGGTGTTGTTTTGGTGTCTACACTAAGTCAACAATTATCGAAACCATCGAACAAAGTGATACAACTATGGCACGTGGATGATAAGTGTCCACTTTGTACCCTTCAACTAGTGCTTGCATGTTAGTGCTAGGGTGACCACCGTAAGGTGGTCACCTTACTATGTGGGCAGCTACCTGTTTAAACAGCTCTTGGGCCATCAGACCCATAAAAATTAGCGACATGTTTAAACAGTGACCTTACTATGTGGGCAGCGACCTGTTTAAACATCGACCTTACTATGTGGGGTGGGCAGCGACCTGATGAAATCCACTTATAAAAACCTTTAAACACGATGTGCGCGGACCCATTGAAAAATTAATAACCTTATCGAAAAATCTTGTGCACGTCAGCCTGAAAATCTCTCATTGTCAAAACCCTTCTATGTGCAACAAAAAAAACCATTTGCCAATAGTGTGCTGCCATGTGGCACGTCACAGTTGGTTTTTGTTTGTGCATTTTTGATTGGTAGTAACAACCTTAGGTTTGTTGTTTTTATTTTTCATCCATCGAAAAAATAAAAACTGGCTGCTAAAACCTGTTGAGACCCTTTGAAAGCTATCGTATTCGATGGAGATCGTCGAACGTTGCTGGTAAATCGATCACTATCACTGCAAATCATCAAGGACGTCACCATAAACATCGAAAATATATCCTTATCACCAAAAAAATGGTAAAATTTCTTCGTTGGACATTGCTTTTTAACACCCAGAAACAGTCAAAATCACAGAATTTCACGCCCGAATCATCCACTGCTGCTCATCAGAAATGTGCAGGTAATTCTATCATTGAAATATGATATTGTGATTACTTGGATTCTGGTCACCATAAATGGGCTGCTATGGGCTACGATTTTTACGTCATCGAAACGAGATTTTAAATACTGAACATAGGTGTTTGTTGTTGGGGAGAGATTTTTCATCGATAACAGACTTTGTCGGGAATGGTATTACCTATTGAAATTGCTCTAAACTGTCTCTACGCGATGACTTCCAATAGAAGGATGCCAAGTGGCACACCCGATTAGGCTTTTGATTTTGCTGGTGATTGGTTGCTTTTAGAACCTTAGGATGTAGATAATTTTTTTATTTACAATTTATTTTCTCCGTTGATGCTCTTTCGTTGATCGGCATGCGATTTTCTTTATCAAATCATCATCGTCGGTGCAATTTGATATTTGCTACAATGGTGTGTCGATGCTAAAAACTTCACCTGGGTGGGGTGGTCCTGATCGATGGCGTCGGCCTTCCACCGATGTCCATCTGCAATAGGTTGTTTATAGTCTGTGAGATGAAATGGGTGGTGTGCGTGGAGGTATAAGGAGGTGAGGGGGTTGTGGGGAAGTAAGGGGCTTAGGAGGAAGAAGGTGGCCTCGGGCAGGGGTTTCTTACATCTTTATCGATCGTTAGGGGGGTCAATTGGTGGGGGTGATCGGATGAAAAGAGGTCGACCAACTCAGGGAGAATGAGGTAAAATGAGGGGAGGAAAAAAAAACAAGGGTTGGAGAAGAAATTTTTCCCCAACTATTTGATAAAACTTTCTTGATCCCAGTCTCTCTCAATATTTTAAATGATCATCAACCTGTGAACCCTTCAGCCCTTGGTTTTCTTGGCAAGGAGTGCCAATGTCTCCTCTTGGCCCAAACTTTTTGCCTTAACTTTGGAATTGTTCTTCAAATATCTCTTTTTATCTTCTGATATTCATATAGAAAATATTTGTAATCTCCAAATTGGATAATTTTCAAATTATCTCATACAAAAGGTAATCTAATTTGTTGTCAGGGGTATTTGGTGCAGGGGTAATTTCTACCCTCTGCTACCTCAACTTCACCTGATGTTTTGGGTGACTTCAAGCCAATTTCCACTAGCATCTACCTAGGACCTGATGCACTTAATGTGAAGCTAATTTATTATTAGCAATAGAAGAATATATAAGCAATACAATGGAATCTCACATAGGTTAAGTGGTTGCAACAATTTGTCAAACATGGCCAACCACTTAACTAACAAATAACTATTTGCTAAACAAGGATGACAACTAACTACTAGAAGACAAGACATATCCTAACAGTTAACTAAACACCCAAACAACTTAACAACCTATTTCCAACATGGGCATACTATGCCTCACATGAATACAAAGTGCAAGAAATAGGAAATTAATAAAATAATAAATAATACTAACTTGGGCTTAAATGGATAAGCCTAAGTATCCTCAACAAATAAACTATCAATCAGGCTTCATGGTAGCCTTTTGTCAAAAACTACCCATTCTTTTTTTTGTCCATAGCCAAAGCATCTACATATTTATTTGATGCATTTATTTTTCATAAATGAACCAAAGAGGGGGCAAAATGTAGATAGGGAAGTTTGACCCATGCCAAATTCCCTATATCTCCTAGCATATGAAAATTCACCCCTATTTCAAATTTTATCCTTCTCCCTACATGTGCCAACTAATTTGGCATATTTTCCCCTTTTTCCATGATTTTACGACTTAGCGGCCAGTCCACATATCTATAGAATATGAAATATGCTTCTCACCAAGTTGATCGTTTGGATTTCATCCCTAATTAACCAACATTTAGATCCCAATGATTTTGCGATCTAGATGCTAGGCCAAAAATTTTCTTAATTTGGGAAAACTTCAAATTAGCTCAAGCTAACCTGATTTGGCACTATAGATCTTGTGATAGTTATGCTATTTTGCATCCCACGAGGCCATTAAACTCAGAATCAACCTTTATTTTTAGGTTAATGGGTGGATCAAATATGAAGATGCATTTTTGAACATCTTGAGGTTTTGAATGCAACTATCATTTTTTGTGATTTTAGTACATGTGTCTAACATATTTTGTAGGTCTGATAAGCTAGAACAGGATCTATAGATCACCATGGCGATTCTTTACAGTTAAGGGCTTGTTTTATGTTAAATCCATCACTCCACCATTATCCTTTGGACTTCTGATGATATGATCTACTGCAAAAACCACTGTAAATTTATTGCATTATCTTTAGATCACATTGTAATTATATTTCACATCAAAATTTTATCTATTTTTTTGAATTCACCGATTTTATGCTCCGACTAGTATCAAATATGCAGACCGTGTATTCGTGTCTAGGTCATGAATTTTCAAAATTGTAGTTTTAGAGGCAAATGCATATAATAAGATTCATAATGGCATAGGTATATTCATTTTAGATCACCTTTCATCTAGTAATGCTTATTCATTTTCATATTTTTTCTATATATTTAGTTTATGTTCAGATCTACGTGTGCTTTCATTATTCGCTTTTCCAAAATAAGGTTGTTTAATAGACCTAGGGAATTTTACTGCTGCACCATCAAGAATCGGATCTACAGTGGCCTAATTATATCTCCATATCCTAATTTCTAATTTTAAGGGTCTTGTGCAGGCTCTTTGCAAGTCTTTTGAGGACATGATTTTGCGACCTAGCCAATAGAGCATGAATTTTCTGATAGTTCACGTATTCACCTACACCAACCATATGGATGAGGTAAGTATTACAGATCCCACTCATATTAGTTTGTTTCTATTTTGGGTATTCATCTTATTGTTTTACTTTAGATTTGTGCACTTAATAATAAAAAAATAAAGAGAAAAGACAAAAAGAAAAAGAATAGATAATTCATCATGCTCGCTTGCATTTAGATCTAGATTGTTTGTTGCTTTCATGGAATGTAAAATGCATGTAGCATAGATCTAGCTACATTCTACCTAAAACCTAGGTGTATGCAAATCAAAGAACACATTAAAATTTCATAATGCATAGACTCAGGAACAGTATTTAAATGTTTCTTGGTGAACCCACCATAATTCATCGACAAACACCAAAGAGGGTATGACACAAGTACCTCTTTTCTGATGTGTATATCCCCTATTTTCCCATCCCCCTTCCACGTGCAGATCCATTAACCTAAAGGAAAGGGGTGCAAAAATTTTGAGTCTACATATACAACTTCAACCTTGAATCTCTGACACTCAAGGTATTTTACCTCGTATTCTACTACATATTTTCTAAGTCTTGGCCAAATATATAGTGGTGTTATATCATCTACAAGCTTTTTTACCACTAGGTGCCCAAAATATAAAGCATAATGAGCTAGCTCAAGGACTGTAGTCCTCATATTTCTATCCTCTAGCATATATATGTAACTTTTGAATCTCAAAATATCATCTCTTGCTAGCTTATTAGCCTCATAGTATAGGCCCTATGCATCTGCCTCTAGTGCAATCCTCACTCTTTGATAATACTCATCCATATTTAGATGACTCGTGATCCTTTATCTAAAGTTTGACTTGAGAGAAATTATGACAATAATGTGCCTTCTCTAACTAAGCACATTAACTACTCACTTCTCCAGCCATTACCATTTTTATGCATTTATATTTGGTTGAGTAAAAATGTATTTGATTCCATAGTGGCCAATATCAACTCAAAGGATTTTTTAAATAGGTGGTGCCTCCACATCTACAAATAATGAATGATCATTGCTAGTTCTATATTGTTTGATACATAGTTCTACTCATGCACTTTCAAATCTCAAGACTCATAGGCCAATACTTAGCCTTCTTTCATCAATACTCCCCCTAAGCCTTCACCCAAGGATTTGATAATCATTATGAATTTCTTATTAGGAATAGACACCTCAATAATCAAAGCTATTGTTAATTTTTCTTTCAACAATAAGAATGCTTCCTCACATCTCTCTAACCAAATATATTTCTTTACTTTCCTTTACAATGAGGTGATTGGATGATCTATCTTAAAAAATCCTCCCACAAACTTTCTATAGTACCTTGCTAGATCCATGAAGCTACAAACTTCATGTATACCCCCAAGAAATGCACTCTTCTCTAAAAAAATGTGCATTTAATTAACTTTTCGTACAACTCATGCTTCCTCAATAACTGCATTATCTTTTACAAATACTCTAAGTGCTCTTCCTAATTGTGAGAGTAAATTAGCATATCATCCAAGAAAACCAATACAAATCTATTTGAAAAATCATAAACACGTTGTTCATAAGATTTATTAAAGTAGTTGGAGCATTTATGAGTCCAAAAGGAACTATAATGAACTTATAACGCTTATATTAAATTTTGAAGGTAATTTTCAAAATATCCTCTTCTTTGATCCTTAATTTATGATATCTTGAATTAAGATCAATTTTGAGAAAAATGTTGCCTTTCTTATTTGGTCAAGAATCATTATCCTTGAAATAGGGTAATGATTCTTGACCAGTGCATTGTTTGACATTTGGTAATTGATGAACTACCTCAAAATATTATCTTTCTTCTTTACAAAAATTACAAGTGAACCCTAAGGTGACACATTTGGTTGAATTAGCATTTTGGGTAAGAATTCATTCAACATATTGAGTTTGAAAAACTCAATGGTGATAATTTGATATCTAGCCTTGGATTGAAGCTCATCCTCTATAAAGACTTCTATCAAAAAGCCAAAAGCTATTTTTGGAGGAAGTTTTGGGAGCTCTTTAGGTAACACATCTAAAAACACATTTAGAAAGGAATATTATTCAAAAGTGGATTTTTTCATCTTCCATGTCATAAATGTCCATTAATATAATATGCACCCCTTTATTTGCGCTTTTCTTAGTTGCATGGCTAAAATTTACCTCAATATTAAAGTTTCTAGATTCCTTCAATGGTGGTATTGTATCTATAATTGTCATAGAGACACTCAACCACCTTAGAATAATAGTCAAATTTGGCCCTACATTGTTATAGCTAGTTAGCTCTAATAATAACATTATATGGACCTAGAGGGGCCAAATATAGATTTACTTCTATCATGAAGTTTAAAAATTCAAATATGCCATGCTCAAAATTTGCTCTACTCTCGTCTCTATCTAGTTCCCATACCGAATGATTTATGTGTCTTTCATGAACCTAGCCCTTCTTTTATTTTTATTTTTTATTCACACAATGGCTCGTATTTATTAGAAAACTTACAAGGTATTTGTGGAGCTTAGTTGTGGCATGAATAGGAGTGTTTTGATGCTTCGCTTGGTAGTTATCAATTGTTGCATGAATACAATTCTAGATTTGGTTACATTGTTGTGACTTCTTGGTGGCGGTGTCATTTCATGCCAAAGTCATTAATTGGCATAATGGTTCCCTTTATAGACAAAGCATCCATCCATTGGTCCCTTCTTGAGTTGGTAACCTCCATGTTTTTTAAAGGTTCTTTTTACTGGAAACTTTATTGTTGATTACCTTTCTTGAAGTCTCTTTCCAAACTTTCCTTTTTTTCCATAAGAAGGTTTTATTTTCATACATTTTTCTCAAATCAAGTTTTTGGAAGCTTTTTTCCTTCTTCTTCTACTCTTTGTTGTAATCAATTATTGCTTGCAACCTTTTTCTTGTTTAATGGCCTTCTCAAAGACTTCTACCATGGTGGTTGGTTTGTGAATATCCACATTAGTCCCTATTTGATGCTTCAAACCCATGATAAAAATCTTGATCCAAAATTGATCATCCTTCTAATATTGAGCCATTCACTTTAGGAGTCTTGTAAAGGTCCCCCAATACTGAATGGTCTTATTCTCTAGATTGAGGTTCTAGAAATCAATCATTTTGTTGTCAAATTACAACTAAAACAACCAATACTAGCAAAATAAAGTAACAAATTGCTCCCAAGTAACATTCTCTATCACTATACCTTTTTTTTATATTAGATTTTCCCACCATAAAGTTACTTCTACAAAAAATTGGTATGTTGGTCTATACTACTTAGGTTTCTTCTTTGAAATTTAAAAGTTTGAAATACTTTATTATTTCAATGAGCCATGCCTAGTTCCATTTCCTAAGGCATTCTCATCATATTTTTGCAATGCAATATTTTCAAGATCCTTGGACAGATCCTCCTCCAAGTAAGCCTTCTTACTTATTCGCCTTTCATTATAGACATGCTTTACTTGCATGGAGTGTAGATCATTGCTTTACATATTTTGATCACTTCATAGAGTTTGAGAATTATGATCTGTATTCTTGCAACTTGCCTCATTTTCAATTTACCTTGTTTTTTTTTTCTCAAGTGTTGTCACTTTGTCCTTTGTTTCATCTAATAAGGCCAAATTTTGATTCAACTTATCCAGTGTTCCTTCACTAGGGTCTCTTTCACCAGAGTGACCCACTTCTCTAGTGTTAGCCATTTTTTAGGTTACAACACTGATACACTTTGGTTAGCATTAATAATCCCAATGAGTACCTAGTATTTGAGTTAGTCTATGATACTACATGGTACAACAATCTATGATACTACATGGTATAACTCCTTCTTAGGCCAGATAAAATAGTAAATTTATTTTAAAATATAAACAAATGAAATTGCAATTATATATCATCTCATCTCATAATTTAACCTACCATTTAGCCAATTTTAGTCATCAATTATGAATAAATTCCATTATAAACATCATTGTTATTTGACACCAATCTTATTAAGTCCTCTGTATTTTTAGACCTAAATAAAGTCCAATGATCTTGGTAGCTCCACAATATCCATCTATGTCTAAATAGGAGACTAGTCACTATCAATTCCACCTGGTCTAGTTATAATGCTTATAACTAAAGTAGTGTTGAAACTCTTTTCTACTTGGATTTCCAAGGAAAGATACCTCACCTATATCTCTCAAAATCCCATGTTTGGGTCTCCTTATCAGCTTTTAACAACCCACTAATAAATTATAAACTCAATGAGATGTATAACTAGATGACCATTATCAATGTTTGATATTTCACCTTGACTTGGTAAGGTGATCCAAAGTATTATTGGGCTTCTAAGTGCCCTTGGTATTCTTCATCTCTCTTGATTTTCATTACTAGCAAGAGCTTTCCTTTATCTATCTAAACTGATTCTCTATATCCCTCCTTCATATTCATTTAACTTAACTAGATGTGAATGGAAGAACTACCATCATAAAATATTTTTCATTTGACTCCTTATCTATAGGTAATATTTTCTATAGCCAAAATGGAAATTCATTCAACTAGATGCATAGGTTATAGAAACTTAGGCTAAGAAAAAATATACCACATGAAGTATTGAATTTGTTGGAAATTTTGAGTATATTGTGTTGTCATTGATGTCATAGATTGATGTCAAAATAAAATGTCATTGGTTGTCATTGATGTCAAAGATAGTTTGGCATGGCAATAAGATAAATTTTATAAGTTGGATAATTATGCAAGGCAAGGTTCATCCCAATGCAAGGAAATTGATAAAAAGAAAAGGTTATAATATTTACTTTAAATTATATAAGCCAAAAAAGTTTGGGACAAAGTCCTAAGTGTTTGGTTAAAAGGTTGAAGGCCCAAGTTTAAGACCATGGTTCAAAAAAATGAAAGCAAGTGACTAAGGCTTAAAAGAAATAATTGTTAGTCTTACAATGGCACTGAGAGGGGGGGTGAATCAGTGTAGTTATTTTAAAACTTAAATTCACAACTCTTAAAACTGAAATAATGAAACCTTAAAACCAGATAAAGCAAGTATCACAAGAGAACATCACACAACACAAGATTTAACGAGGTTTGCCAATTTGGCTACTCCTCAAGAATGACTGCTTGGACTACCATCCAAATCGAGCCTTTGCAAAGCACCAAATTTATAATCAATTTACCAGCACCCACTGGAAGGAGCACCAACCCCTGATTTATCTGCACCAACAGAAAGGAGCACCAACCCCTCATTTACCAGCACCAACTGGAAGGAGCACCAACCCCTGATTTATCTACACCAACAAAAAGGAGCACCAACCCCTGATTTACCAACACCAACTAGAAGGAGCACCAACCCCTGATTTACCAACACCAACTGGAAGGAGCACCAACCCCTAATGCCAAGCACCAACCTGGACTTCAATTTGAATCTATAGGTTTAACAGTAAGATACGTTTGCTTTTGCAAGACCCTGATTGGTCTTCTTCACCTTTGCGTTCTCTGCGCACTCTGCTCCCTTTGTGCAATCACTTCACACACTTTGTGCCCTTACAGCTGCACTTTGTGTTCGTCTTCGCCCTTTGCACTCTCTTCACCTTTTGCCTTCTCTGCGCAATCATAGCCGCACTTGGTCAAATTTCAACCTCTTCGCTCTCTACACACTTTGCTCTCTCTACGCACTCACAGACGCACTTAGGACAATTCGATACGAATCTTTGCTCACTTTGCGCACTTCACCATCATCTCGCCACTTCTGCGTTTTTTGCGCTCTTACGGCCACATTTCACACTTCGACACACATTCATCAACTTGTTCAAATATCCAAATAGCCCTCCTTTTATAATAGAATTCTTGTGATGAAAACCCTAATCTTAGTCGGCTGTAAACCCTAATCTTAGTCGACTTTCATGACAATTGTAAACCCTAATTTTAGTCGGTTGTCATCGGTCTTCATCGGCTTCAACTCAACCGTGAAAATACAACATGTCACGATATCGCAACACTTTCGCTTTCTCTCTCTTTCTCCTTGCTTTGGCCCTCAAAAATACATGTCGCGATATCGCGACACTTTCACCTCCTTGCTACTTTACTTGGTTTGAACCCGCAAAAATATAACATGTCGCGATATCGCGACACTTTCGCCTCCGTACTCTTCCTCTTTACTTTTGTCACGATATCGCAACACTTCTGCCTTCTTACTTTCTCTCTCCTCCTTTAGTCGCGAAAATGCGACATGTCGTGATATCGCGACACTTTTTCTCCTTTGCTCTTTCTCTTGCCTTCGGGTCGCGAAAACATGACATGTCGCGATATCGCGACACTTTTTCTCTCGGACTCTCTCTCTTGCAATATGTCACGAAATTGTGACACTTTTTCTTTCGTACAATCTCTCTTGCAATATGTCACAAAATCGTGACACTTTTTCTTTCGAACTCTCTCTCTTGCAATATGTCACGAAATCGCGACACTTTTTCTTTCGTACAATCTCTCTTGCAATATGTCGCGAAATCGTGACACTTTTTCTTTTGGACTCTCTCTCTTGCAATATGTCGCGAAATCACGACACTTTTTCTTTCGTACAATCTCTCTTGCAATATGTCGCGAAATCGTGACACTTTTTCTACTTGCCTTTTTCTCTTCCAACATGTCGCAAAATCGCGACACTTTTTCTTCCATACTATCTCTCTTGCAATATGTTGCGAAATCGCGACACTTTTTCTACTTGCCTTTTTCTCTTCCAACATGTCGCGAAATCGCAACACTTTTTCTACTTGCATTTTTCTCTTCCAACATGTCGCGAAATCGTGACAGTTTTTCTTGCTTGCGCTTTCTCTTCGAACATGTCACGAAATCGTGACAGTTTTTCTTGCTTGCGCTTTCTCTTCGAACATGTCATGAAATCGTGACAGTTTTTCTTGCTTGCGCTTTCTCTTCGAACATGTCACGAAATCGTGACAATTTTTCTTGCTTGCGCTTTCTCTTCGAACATGTCCCAAAATCGTGACAGTTTTTCTTTCTTCTCAACATGTCGCAATATCGTGATAGTTTTTCTTTCTTGCTCAACATGTCATGATATTGCGACAGTTTTTCTTTCTTCTCAACATGTCGTGATATCGTGACAGTTTTCTTCCTTGTGATTTTCTTTTGATTTTTAGCATACTCTGAAGAACCTCTTAACTCCTGTCCACTACATCAACCGATCTGTCTGACTGTGTTGACAATAATGACAATATTGTTGTTGCACCTTGCTCAACAATCTCCCCCTTTGGAATTGTTGGCAACACACGTGCAATTTCCTGTAATTCTTCTCCCCATTTGACAATAATACCAAAGGGCTGCTGCAGACTCCCCCTGAGTCCATGCACAACATTCTCAGGCATAAATTATTACAGTTAGCAAAAATTACAAACATGAGCAAAAAGATAAACAAATACACAAATGCTCCCCTTGAGAATGTGATCCCACTAGCTAGTCAATTCTTGGGAAACGTGACCACTCCACAATCTGTTTGTTGGAATAAAAATCCAACTTAACCTCACTTTTTGCAACTTTCTCCTGCATACAACATGTTGTCGCTACAATATATTCTGCCTCTACTATGGATAAGGAAACTGACTCTTGTTTCTTACTGTTCCACGCGACCAACCTGTCTCCAAGATAGAATGCACCTCCACTGGTACTCTTTCTGTCATAAAGTCTTCTTGGATAAGAACTCTAATCTCTGCTCATCATATTAGAATTCCTATTGTACCTTGCTTTTACTTATTTAGTATAGTATGATCAACACTCAACTTTCAACCGCGCAAAAGTTACTCCCAAAACAAAAGTGATCGACTCTCCAGGCAGCCTACATGTAATTTCTTCAGCCTTTTGACTGCCATCTCCTCTCGACTGACGACTTTGCCTCGCATTAGTTGTGCAGCTCAATGTCTCTGGTTTCTAATAGCTACCTTGAATGTTTTCATCGCCTACGCAGGTATTGAAAGTGGATCGTTACATCTAGCTTTGGAACCTCAATCTGCGTGCAGTCATCAACACTCAGTATTCTGCTTCTTGCTAGGGAATATTTCAGGGCTACTCAATGTCTTAGATGAACATTCTTCACGTGATGTGTACTTCAAATACACACTACTTTTATCGAAACACATGTATGCGGCTAGGGCAACATTCTTTCACTAACCAAATTATCTGAACTGTTATAATCCTTAACTTTGGATAGTGGCAGTAAGAACCATCACCAATACAACAATGACATATAGCAATACTACCAATAAAGACAACTCTCAATTTAATCACCACCCTTCACGGAACTTCCACAAAAAACTACATGAACTGAAGACACACTTCGACAACTCTACGACAACTTCCCTGACTACTTGCCTTTTATCCTCATGTAATCAAACAAATACACAAGAGCATTAAAATGAAACTTCAAAATTGCTCCCCCTAAGGATGTGCTACCTGGAGTTGCTTAGTGCAATAGCGGAGTAGTCTCCTTTAGTCCAAGGACACGATTTCCTTTCTTCTATCTTTCTCCAAACTTTATTGAACTCGGGCTTGGATTTTTCAACTACATCCTTGTTTTGCACCTTTTTGTGAACTCAAACATTTCTCTTGTGTGGTTGTCTCATGTGCATCCTCGATGAATGATTATTTTCCTTTATTTTATGTACATGATTTATTCCCTGTTTATGTTGCGTTCTTTGCGTCTGATGAAATCTACTGTTTTGCCTTAGATTAGATACAAAAGTGCTTGGACAAAACCTTGCTATGTGCCCATGACCATTACATTGAAAACATTGTACAAAGTGTTCACTCAGAAATGCAGATGTATTTCTACCAGTTTTGATTTATTATTTAATCCACAATAAGTTGCCTTGTGACCATACTGGTTGCATCTAAAACAATAGCCATTAAAAGTATTATTATGAATAGAGTGAGAGTGATATAACCTCTTTTGTTGTGGTTGCTTTGTTGTAGATCTCCTTTGATATTTTCTTCCTTTTGAAGATTCAGCTTCAAACTTTTCTTGCTTCGATCCTTCAACAGTGAACTTTGTCTTCTCTATAGAGTTGGAAGATAAGGTTGTTCAGCTTCATATCCAAGACCACGCTTATCCGTGGAGCTTCTTTGTTGGCTTATCATTTTATCTAGCAACTTTGTGCTCTTTTCGAATTTGAGATTTGTATTGGCCTCTTCTAGTTGTTTCTTCAATAAAACAATCTCTTCTTCTAGCTTGCTGCAATAATCTTCTACAGCTACTTCAACCTTAGGGTTTTCACCACATACTTCAGAGTTCACTCCTTCATTTTTTGATTTTACTTCTTCAAATGCCATGAAAAGAGCTTCACATGTTTCCTCTTTAGAATCCTCATCGGAGCTGTCTTCTGATGAACTGGCATTCCTGGAGATGAAACTTTTCTTCTTGAAGTTGCCTTTTCTAAAATTTGTTTTCTTCTTCCAGACACTTTTTTCTTTTTATGATCCTTCATCATCTTTGTTCTTCTCATTAAGTGGACATTTAGTCGCAAAATTCCCAACAACTCCATAGTTGAAATATTTAAACGGTAACTTTCCTCTGTATTTTCCTTTTCCCCTTTCTAGTTTTCTAACAAATTTTGCTTCCATTTCATCTGATGTCTCTTCTTCCTCGGACTCTTGTTTTGCGTTTTTATCTTTAAGGGCTTTAAAAGTCGCTTCTCTGTCTTTGGGTTTAGATCTTCCTATCCTCATCTCATATGCAATCAAAGAACCATACATCTCATCCATACTAAAATAATTTAGATTTTTAGCTTCTTCTATCGCTGAGACTTTAGAATCAAACCTTTGAGGAAGAGATCTTAATACTTTTTTCACGACGGCAGAGTCTTTGATATCCTCGTCTAGTCCTCTGATCGCATTAATGATTTCATTAACTCTCAACATATATACCTCAATGTTTTCATCGTCATTCATCTTTAATGCTTCGAACTGAGCTCGATGTGTCTGTAACTTGGCCTCCTTGATCTTATCATCTCCTTCATGAATACTCCTTAGTTTGTCCCATATATCTTTTGCCATTTTACAGCTCATGATCTTTACTAGTTCACTGTCTGCTAATCCGCACATGAGAGCATTCTTTGATTTTGAGTTATTTTCAAATAGTTCCTTTTCGTCAGCCTCTTTCGAAGGAGTGATGGGTATTGTGTATCCACTAACTACTGAATCCCAGATGTCGTATCCCAAAGCACAGAGATATGTTTGCATCCTGATTCTCCAGAACACGTAATTAGATCCGTCAAACACTAGTGCTTTGTTTGATGAGAAGCCTTCACCACCTGCCATTGTGTTACTTCCAAGATCACCCTAGTCGGTTAAGCTTATACAATAACCTTGCTCTGATACCAATTGTTAGTCTTACAATGGCACTGAGAGGGGGGGTGAATCAGTGTAGTTCTTTTAAACTTAAATTCATAGCTCTTAAAACTGAAATAATGAAACCTTAAAACCAGATAAAGCAAGTATCAAAAGAGAACATCACACAACACAAGATTTAACGAGGTTCATCAATTTGGCTACTCCTCAAGAATGACTGCTTGGACTACCATCCAAATCCAGCCTTTACAATCAATTTACTAGCACCCACTAGAAGGAGCACCAACCCCTGATTTATCTGCACCAACAGAAAGGAGCACCAACCCCTGATTTACCAACACCAACTGGAAGGAGCACCAACCCCTGATTTATCTACACCAAAAGAAAGGAGCACCAACCCTTGATTTATAAGCACCAACTGGAAGGAGCACCAACCCCTAATTTACCAAAGACCAACTGGAAGGAGCACCAACCCCTAATGCCAAGCACCAGCTTAGACTTCAATTTGAATCTATAGGTTTAACAGTAAGATACCTTTGCTTTTGCAAGACCCTGACTGGTCTTCTTCACCTTTGCATGTGTTGTGCACTCTGCTCCCTTTGTGCAATCACTTCACACACTCTACACCCTTACAGCTGCACTTTGCGTTCGTCTTTGCCCTTTGCACTCTCTTTGCCTTCTGCCTTCTCTGCGCAATCACAGTCGCACTTGGTTAAATTTCAACCTCTTTGCTCTCTGTGCACTTTGCTCTCTCTACGCACTCACAGACGCACTTAGGACAATTCGATATGACTCTTCACTCACTTTGCACACTTCACCATCATCTCGCCGCTTCTACGTTTTTTGCACTCTTACGACCACATTTCACACTTCGACACACATTCATCAACTTGTCCAAATCTCCAAACAACCCTCCTTTTATAACAAAATTCTTGTGATGAAAACCCTAATCTTAGTCGACTGTAAACCCTAATCTTCGTCGACTTTCATGACAACTGTAAACCCTAATTTTAGTCGACTGTCATCGGTCTTCATCGGCTTCAACTCAACCACGAAAATACATGTCACGATATCGTGACACTTTCGCTTTCTCTCTCTTTCTCCTTGCTTTGGCCCTCGAAAATACAAAGTGTCATGATATCGTGACACTTTCGCCTCCTTGCTACTTTACTTGGTTTGAACCCACAAAAATATAACATGTCGCGATATCGTGACACTTTCACCTCCGTACTCTTCCTCTTTACTTTTGTCGCGATATCACGACACTTCTGCCTTCTTACTTTCTCTCTCCTCCTTTAGTCGCGAAAATGTGACATGTCGTGATATCGCGACACTTTTTCTCCTTTGCTCTTTCTTTTGCCTTCGGGTCGCGAAAACATGACGCGACACTTTTTCTCTCGAAATCTCTCTCTTGCAATATGTCGCGAAATCGTGACACTTTTTCTTCTGTACAATCTCTCTTGCAATATGTCACGAAATCGTGACACTTTTTCTTTCGGACTCTCTCTCTTGCAATATGTCACGAAATCGTGACACTTTTTCTTTCGTACAATCTCTCTTGCAATATGTCACGAAATCGTGACTCTTTTTCTTTCGGACTCTCTCTCTTGCAATATGTCACGAAATCGCGACACTTTTTCTTTCGTATAATCTCTCTTGTAATATGTCACGAAATCGTGACACTTTTTCTACTTGCCTTTTTCTCTTCGAACATGTCGCGAAATCATGACACTTTTTCTTTCGTACTATCTTTCTTGCAATATGTCACGAAATCGTGACACTTTTTCTACTTGCTTTTTCTCTTCCAACATGTCACGAAATCGTGACACTTTTTCTACTTGTCTTTTTCTCTTCCAACATGTCGTGAAATCGCAATAGTTTTTCTTGCTTGCGCTTTCTCTTCGAACATGTCACGAAATCGCGACAGTTTTTCTTGCTTGCGCTTTCTCTTCGAACATGTCGTGAAATCGCGACAGTTTTTCTTGCTTGTGCTTTCTCTTCAAACATGTCACGAAATCGCGACTATTTTTCTTCCTTGCGCTTTCTCTTCGAACATGTCATGAAATCGTGACAGTTTTTCTTGCTTGCGCTTTCTCTTCGAACATGTCACGAAATCGCAAAAATTTTTCTTTCTTCTCAACATGTCGCGATATCGTGACAGTTTTTCTTTCTTGCTCAACATGTCGCGATATCGCGACAGTTTTTCTTTCTTCTCAACATGTCGCGATATCGCGATAGTTTTCTTCCTTATGATTTTCTTTTTATTTTTAGCATACTCTGAAGAACCTCTTAACTCCTGTCCATTGCATCAACCGATCTGTCTGACTGTGTTGACAACAATGACAATACTGTTGTTGCACCTTGCTCAACAATAATATTTAATATTTTAATTTTTTAATATTATAATTGAAACCCAAGACGGGTTTGGTGCCAATGTGTTCGAAGGTTTCAAATAAAATTTTATAACAAGCATTGATGTCAAGAAAGGAGGTGGAATCCATATAAATATGGATTAAAATCATGCACTAAGGTATATTATTCGATCTCCCTCATGCGCAATTGTGAGAAACAAAGGAAGGAAAAGATGAATTTTAAAAAGGACATAGGACGGTGTGAATAAGGACAACATCGTGGGGATTTATTCTCAAGTGGAAGGTTGGCCTAGAGACAGTCTAAGAAGCGCTAAGGCGCAGGGTAGGTAGTAGGTCTCAAGGTTGAAACTCGGCGGTGATAGTTTTTATGTCTTGTTAACAAGCAAGATTTGCTGAAGGTTTTAAATTATAAATTGTGCAGATTTATTTCCGTGTGAGCGGATGGCCTAGCGGTAGCCCAAGTGGTGCTAGCGTGCTAACAGGTAGGAGATTTCGTGGTTGATTCTCACCCGCGATAGTTGTGGTAAGCACAATTTTTTTATTATTATTGTCTAAAGTTGAATTATTAGGAGGGATAAGTTGTGCTTGATTATTGTGCGCATTATTTGACTTAGGGAGTTATAAGGGTAATAAGTTTTTATTTTGGCATAAGTTTTAGAAGAAAATAAAAAGGGAAATTGCAATCATTTTAAGGTATTATTTTTGTGGAGTAATAAGGTGTAATTAGTGGTTAATTAATTTGTATTTTGTGTTGTTGAAATATTGAAGTGGGAGATAAAAGGTGTATGATGTTCTTTTATTGTTTGTAATACTTGCATTAGTATTGAAGGGTTTGGTTTATAATTTGATGTTTTATTTTGAGAAACCAAGAGATTTCTAAAGCATATGTTTAGGACATAATTGGGCACACATTTTGAGAGGGTTTTTCAATATATAAAGAGATGTTGTGCTAATCTATATTGAAGTTGAAAAAGATATTATTTTTGAGAAAGGTATTTGATGGAACATCTTCATAAAGTATTTTGAGGTATGGTGGTTCAACTTATTATCTAGGTGGTTGTGTAAGTAATTTTGAGGTGGAGTTAAAAGGGTTTATTGGTGTGCATTATTGGAAATATTTGAGCTAGGTTTTGTGAAACAAATTGTGCATCATTGTTGAAAGAAGTGGAAATAATTGTATTAGTGTTTGAGATATACATGTGCTTCATTTTTGAAAGAAACCTGAGATACTTGTGCTAGGGTTGATACCAAGTTTGTACATCATTGTCAAACATTTTGAGCATTGGTTTGAAAGATATTGAAAGTAATTGTGAAGTGTTTGAGATCAATATTGTGAAATAAATTAATGCATTATTGTTCTTGATCCTTGAGAGAAAATTTGCAAGAAAGATAGACCAGTTTTGTGAAGCAAAGTTATATACCAGTTTGATTTGATTTGAGAGGGATTTGCAAGAGATAGAGATTGAATTGGATGCAATATTTGTGAATGTGAAGAACATATTGGGTAATTGATAATACATATCATTCTCTATATGTTCCAGAGGTTAAATGAATTTTGGGTAGAATATGTCTGAATTACTTTGATTGAAGAAAGTATTTTTGAAAGCAATATATTCATTGTTGTGAGCATTATTTGTGTGCAAGTTTTGGGAAAATTTGAGCATGTATTATGAACAGTTTTGAGCATGTGTTAGAGCATATTTGAAGCAGGTTTAAGGCATATTTGAGCAAGTCTTATGAGAAGACTTGAAGTAGGTTTAAGGTAGATTTGAGCAAGTCTTGTGAGAAGACTTGAAGTAGGTTTAAGGTAGATTTGAGCAAGTCTTGTGAGAAGACTTGAAGCAGGTTTAAGGTATATTTGAGAAAGTCTTGTGAGAAGACTTGAAGAAGGTTTAAGGTATATTTAAGCAAGTCTTGTGAGAAGACTTGGGATAGAGTTGAGAACATATTTGTGCATATAATATGTGCATATTTGGACAAATTTGTGAGCAGAGCTGGAGCAGATTTGTGCTACCCTTGTGATGGGGTTTGGTGCAGATTTGAGATAGAGTTGAGAGCAATATTTAGATCATATCATATCAAAGGGTATAGAGTTATCCTATGGAGAGAGATCCACAAACTAGAGAAGAGGGGATAGAGTTATCCTATGGAGAGATATCCACAAACCAGAGTAGAGAGGATAGAGTTCTCTTGTAGAGAGAGATCCACAAACCAAAGCAGAGGAGATAGAGTTCTCCTATGGAGAGAGATCCATAAACTAGAGCACAGGGAATAGATTTATCATGTGGAGAGAAATCCATAAACTAAAGTAGAGGGGATAGAGTTCTCTTGTGCAGAGAGATCCACAAATCAGAGCATAGGGGATGGAGTTATCCTATAAAGAGAGATCCACAAACCAAAGCAGAGGGGATAGAGTTCTCCTATGGAAAGAGATCCAAAAATTAAAGTAGAGGGGATAGAGTTCTCCTGTGGAGAGAGATCCACAAACCAAAGAAGAGAGGATAGAGTTATCCTATGGAGAGAGATCCATAAACTAGATCAAAGGGGATAGAGTTCTCTAGTGGATATATATCCACGAACTTGAGCTTAGGGAATTGAGTTCTCCTTTGGATAGAGGTCCTTAAAAATTGTAATAGGTATTTGGTTTCCAAGATATTTGTTGAGGAAATTCAAAAGAAATATTTTCTTCATGGACGTAGCCCACATTGAGTGAACCATGTTAAATCTGTGTCTCTCATGTGTGTGATGATTTGTGCATTGTTTATTATACTACATTGATATTATTGATGTTATCATTTGTAAAGAAAAGTAAAATTTGATCTTATATTGTTCACCCTTCCTCTCAGTATAAGCTTGTGTTCTTCAGAATCCTTCACTAATAACATAAGTTTAACCAAGCTTGCAATACAATCATTGTATGATAGGTCACATAAGAGAAGGCTCATTAAGCCATGTTTTTCTAACATAACTCTATTTTAAGAAGTAGAATTTATCAATCTAATTTAATAAAAACAATCATGACTCATGTTTAATTATCAAGTTATGAGCAAAACCCCTTCTTAATTGACAATTCATAGTGATTGCTTCCTAGCTTTGATCAACAACCAACATGTTCTAGAATTACAATATTTGAAATCCAACAATATCAAAATCAACATATAGATTGACTTCTAGGTTGAGACAACCAGGAGTTATTTCTTGTTTTCACACATATTACTTTTTACAATACATTACATTATTTGGGACTTAGACCATGCCTAAAATATACAAATCATTTTTGAACCATTAATTTTAACTCATAGTAGTACATTTTCATGCCATGATATTGCACAAATATCTAAAGTATTGCAACATATACTACTTTTATGAAATAAAATCAGTACAAAAAACTCAATTGGAAACAATTTGTCCTAAGGAGAAGTTACATATCTATAATTCATGAGATTAAAATGTATGGCAACCTCATGATAGTAATTAATTATTCAACAAAAATCCATATACATTATATGTTAGGAATTATTACATCATATATAATGTGTATGTAAGTTGAGTAACTACTCAACACATGGTATGTAAGGTATGTTAGGAGTTATTACATCATATCCCATGTGAAATGGCATGTGGTATAACCACCCATCACAAGGACTATGCATGTATTATAGGATAAGGGTAGTTGTAGATTTAATTAAAGGTTTGTTATGCCAAAATTGGGCATTCTATGTATTTAAATATTTACCATTTCATAATTCAAATCATTGAAGCAATTAGTTATGTTAAGATCCTGCTATAAAATAAACTCAAATAACACACTCTCACACAATTGCTTGGAAATAACTCACATAAACATCACATTAATATAACAGAAATTTGCATAAAGAACAATCTCACAATAGGACTGAATCGCGAGGCCTCTTCGAGGGGGCAACCTCCTTCAATACTTCATTAATTTTGCAAAAGATGGTTACATTGGTGCCTTTTCGGGTATTTAAGGAGTTTCCTTCCAAGGTTGGCTTACATGCAAAATGCCACCTGGATTACATGCATAATGCCACCCGAATTACATGCATAGTGCCACTTTGAATTACATGCACAATGCCACTCGAATTACATGCACAATGCCACTCGAATTACATGCACAATGCCACACGAATTACATGCACAATGCCACCTATCTACCATGTGTTACATAAAAAGGGTGCCATTTGTCATAGGCACTACCTAAGCTAAAACTTAGAACATTACAAAATATTAATCATGGGTACTACCCACGTTCACTAGGAATTATTACAAAAAGGGAGTTATTACATTAAGGGTTAGGATGAGATCCTAACATGCCCTTCTCCTTAAAGGAGCTTTGTCCTCAAAGCTGAAAATGAGGAAACTATTGCTGGAGTTGATGGAGAGACTCCCATGTAGCATCCTCAGGTTGAAGTCCACGCCACTGAACCAGGACCTCTGTGATGGTACGGTTGCGCAGAGTGCGAGTTCGACGATCCAGCAGTTGTTTCGGTGCAAGTAAGATGGAGCCTTCTTCATCCAATTCGGGGAGTGTTGATTGAACCTGTACCTTTGTGCCCACAACTTTCTTGAGAAGGGAAACATGAAAAACAGGGTGGATCTTGGAAGTGGGGGGAAGAGCCAATTTGTAAGTTGTTGGACCAATCCGTTGCAGAACCTGATAAGGACCATAGAATTTTGGAGCAAGCTTCTGACACCTGCGGAGTTGTAGGGATGATTGTTTGTATGGCTACAAGCGAAGGAAGACCATATCACCCACATCAAAACTACGCTCAGAACGATGCTGATCAGCTTGTTGGCGCATCCGATTCTGGGCCATGTTCAAATTTTGCTTGAGTTGGCGGAGGACCTCGGTGTGTTGACTCAGATCATTGTCGACGGCTCTGGACCTTGGAGCTGCCCGAAATGTAGGAGGAAGGCGTGAGTGGAGGGCGCCCGTAAAGCTGCCTCAAATGGTGTGAGTTTGGTGGCGGTATGATAGGAAGTGTTGTACCACCATTCAGCCAAAGAAAGCCATTTTGCCCAATGAGTAGGATGATCGAGAGGCAAAGCGGCGAAGGTAGGTTTCCAAGCATTTATTAACAACCTCTGTTTGACCATCCGTTTGCGGATGGTAGGCTGAACTCATTTTGGTTGAGTCCCTACGCAACTTAAACAACTCTTGCCAAAAATTGCTAGTAAAGGTGGGATCACGATCGGATACAATGGAGGCGGGCATGCCATGAAGGCGAAATATGGAGTCAAGAAAAGTTTGGGCAATAGTGGATCTTTGTGTAAGGATGGGTTAGGGCACAAAAGTGAGCATACTTTGAAAGGCGGTCCACTACCACAAAAATAACAGACTTGCCTCCAGATTTAGGTAGCCCTTCTATGAAGTCCATGGAGATGTCGGTCCACACGATGTGGTATCGGCAATGGTTGAAGAGTGCCTGGGGAGCGCATTGTTTCTCCTTTCATCCGTTGACAAGTGTCGCAATCCGCTACAAAAGAGCGAATGTCCTGTTTCATGCCTTTCCAAAAGAAGGTGCGCTTGAGTCGCTCATAAGTTTTTAGGAACCACTGAATGGCCAGCGAGATGGAGTAGCATGTGATTCCTTCATGAGGAGTTCTCGAAGTGGGGACTTAGGAGGAAGAACCGGGCGTTGATGGTAATGCGAGATCTTGGCCATCCCAACTATATCCTGGTGTAGACTATGGATCATCCCTAAGTGAAGCAACCAGGTCTTTCAAATCTGCATCCTAAAGTATTTCCTGACGTAAGGGCTCAATCCATTGGGGCAATGGTGCAGAGATGGCACACAACATACTAAGGGCCTCAAATTGGCGAGAGAGAGCATACGCCACAAGATTTTCCTTCCCTTTTTTGTACGTGATGTCATAATCATAGCCCATGAGTTTTGATACCCACTTTTGTTGCTCGGGAGTGGCAACTCGTTGTTCTAGAAAGTATTTAAGGCTCTGGTGGTCAGTTTTGATGGAGAAATGGCGCCCAATGAGGTAAGGCCGCCAATGTAGGACTGCATGCAATATTGCCAACATTTCCTTAGCATATGTGGATTTTCCCAGATTGCGATCAGATAGGGCTTTGCTGGTAAAAGCCAAAGGGCGTCCTTCTTGCATCAATACTGCCCCAATACCACGACCAGAAGCGTCACTTTCAATGACAAATTTTTTGAGAAGTACGGCATGGCTAAAACCGGAGTGGTGGTCATGGCATGTTTGAGGTCCAGGAATGCTTGCTCAGTCGGCCTTGTCCACATAAAAGAATCCTTCTTCAACATGGAGGTGAGGGGGCGGCTATCTTTCCATAATTGCAGACAAATTTACGGTAATATCCTGTAAGCCCTAAAAATCCTCGAAGTCCCTTGAGTGTGCGAGGTTTTGGCCATTCTTGGACTGCTTGGATCTTCTTAGGGTCAACCTTGACACCATCCTTTGAGACAATGTGTCCCAGATATTCTACTTCGAGTCAAACCAAAGGAGCACTTGGACCTTTTTGCAAACAATTTATGGTCGGCCGGTAGTTGGAGAGTTTGATCTACATGATTGAGATGCTCTTCCCATGTGTGGCTGTAAATCAAGATGTCATCGAAGAACACAAGGATGAACTTCCGCAAGAAGGGGCGAAAGATGTTGTTCATCAGGCTTTGGAATGTGGAAGGAGCATTTGTGAGACCAAATGGCATTACCAAGAATTCATAATGACCTTCATGAGTGCGAAAAGCAGTTTTAGGAATATCTTCATCCCTAAGCCGGATCTGATGGTACCCAGAGCGAAGGTCTAGCTTGGTGAAGTACATGGTCCCATGTAATTCATCTAGTAATTCATCAACCACAGGGATAGGAAATTTATCCTTGACCGTTATCTTGTTGAGCTCTCGGTAGTCAATACACAATCGCCAAGAGCCATCCTTCTTGAGGACCAGTAAGACTGGTGCAGAGTAGGGACTAGTACTAGGCCGAATGACACCCGCCTTGAGTAATTTCTGTATCATCTTCTCAATCTCTGACTTCATGGCATGGGGGTATCTGTACGGTCGGATATTGGGAGGTGTACTATCCGGCAATAATGGAATGGCATGGTCATGAGAGCGATGCGGTGGTAGTGTGATTGGTTCTGAAAATATGGCCTCATGTTTGTGGAGAACCTGTTGCATGTCTGGTGGAATTTCACCCATTGGGGATGTGGATGGTTGGATGGAGAATAGTTGTGCAATGACCCCACGTGATGATTTCTTTAGCAATTTCTCCATGCCGTTTGAACTGATAATTTGAGGTGTTCTGTTTGGGGAGCCCTTGATGATGTGTGTTTGGCCGTTACGGGAGAAGCTGCATCCAAAGTTCAACAAAGTTCCAACTGATAGTGCCCAATGTACTCAACCATTGAGATCCCAAAACAATATCACATCCACCCAACTGGAGGGCAAACATGTCCTGCTTGAGTGCATAGTCCCCTATCTGGATTTTAACATTGCGACACTTTCCCTTACAAGGTAAGGTTCCCCCATTGGCTACCATGACCTCAAAGGAGTTACAAGTGTGGATATAGCAATTTGCCAGTTGAGCAACTCTAGGGTCAATAAAGTTGTGTGTGCTTCCCGAGTCCAAAAGGATGGAAAGACGTTGGCCCTTGAAAAATCCTGTAACCTTCATGGTTTGAGGGGTAGTAATGCTGCAAGGGCATGGACTGTAATTGCTGTTTCAGGTTCTGTTTCACTTCTTCTTGTGGAGGAGGTGTTTACGGAGGGTCCTCATCCTTATCACTCTCATCGAGAGGTATCGGGTTCTTCAACATCGATCGGGAACAATTTTTTGTGTGCACACTTATGCCCTTTGAAAAACTTTTCATCACAATTATAGCATAATCCTTGGGCACGACGTGCATCCATCTCTTCGGTGGTGAGGCGCTTTGGTGCGGCGGGTTTATTATCAAGCTGGGTTTTGGGCTCTAGGAGGAAATGAAGGTCTATTTTGCGAGAAACTTTGATGGGCGTCTTTGGGCGAGAGAGTTTAGATTCGGCCGGACGGGCCAAGCTGATAGCTTCCATCATAGTTCGTGGTTTCAACATTTTGACTTACGCTTGGAGTTCCATCTTCAACCCATCGATATAACAACTACGGAAGAACCCTTCACTCAATCCTCTTGTTCGATTGGCCAATTTTTCAAATTGAGCTTGGTACTCTCGAACTGACCCTATTTGTTGTAGTTTGGATAAGGCTCTGTGAAGTCCTCAAACTCACTAGGACCAAATCGAGTGAGTATTTGGGATTCAAAATCCTCCCAAGAGAGATTTGGGTAGGTAAGACGCAACCATTGAAACCAGTGTAGAGCCTCAGATTCCAAGTTAAAGGAAGCCATATGGACTCGATGAAATACTGGTACATTATGAAGTCGAAAGAATTGGTCAACCCGACATAGCCACCCATCAACATCCTTCCCACTGAATTTGGGAAAGTCCAACTTGGGCATTCTAAAGGGTGTATCATGGTCACGATTCCTTGTAGAACTCTCAGCTTGGTATTCTGATTTGGGTGGTTCTCTTCTCAGTTTGCTGTCCACTTCAGTCAATGCTTCTTCTAAGCGATTGCTAGTGGCCTCATGCTCTAGGCGAAGACCTTGGACTTCTTCCCTTATGGAGTGAAAAGCCGAGTTCAAGTTCTCAATGGCTTTTGTTAGGGACTCCAAGTGTTCTAGTTCTTTCCGGTGTCCACGGGTACCCTGGGCCATTTTTTGACCTTTTGTGACCGAGTTACTAAAAATAGAATTGAATTTTTTGACTTACTATTTTTAGTAAGTGCCCAAAAAAGTGCTTGGGTGCTATATATCAAAATGATCAGCGGGAGGAGGTGGTCACAATGAGCTATATCTCTCAACACTACTTTTTGGCACCCCAGACTTTTTTTTTTTTTTCTCTGTTTTCTTGAGTCTAACGGTGTTCTGATTCGATTCGAGCTGCTTGAGCAAAAGTTGGGTCTTTGGAGCACTATCTAAAGCGGCGTGTTTCACACTCAAGATTCTCTGTATTTTGCAGGTGGCGATATGACGGATTATGTTCGACTACGAAGGCTGTGAATTCTCCTATTGTCTTGACCTCTCTGACTGGCGACTTGTGACTGCCATTGTAAATTTCTTGTTACTCTCCAGACTTTCAACTTAAGTGTCACCCTCATGGCTTATCCCGAATGCATGTCCCTTCTATTATTTTTTTGGTAGAGGACTCCTTTCTCATATGCTCACTTTTGAAATGCAGGTTTACGAACGGGGGTGTTTGGATTCTTATTTTTATTTTTATTTTTGCATTTTTTACAGGTTGCAGTTTTAACAGAACCAGGGAATGCTAAGTATAGGAGTATGTACCACCCATAGGCCCTCTAATATACCGACAGTGACGAACAATAGTGCTCGGACCAATATTTCAAGGCCACTACTCAAGGAGGATTCCACACATACCCTTGAGCACACTACTGCCTCTACGACAATACGGGAGGGTAATCGTCCGGGGATCTTGTGTCCCGTAGACTATGAGTAATACAAGGCCGAAGAGCTTCCTAATGGCTAAAAGTTTGTTTAATCCTAGATGGTCTCCCGATATACCCGAAGATACGTGGGAGCTCAAGTCCGTGCGCGAGTTACGTACGAGGCACAGGTATTGGAGCATGATCGCCCCTCACTTCACTAGACGCTTTATGGGCTATCTAGCTTAGCCAATAACGACAGATCCTTCGCGATATTTTAAAACCCCCGGTACAGGGTTTCTACCTACTCAACTAACAATATATTTTTTTGTTTTTGGTCTGGAAAAAAAAACACTGTATTTTTTTGGATTTTTTTTTTTAATAAGGAAAAACGGAATGGAAAAAACACACAGAATTTATACCTAACAGGCGGATTGGATGGCAAGAATCGTTGCAGTTGCAGCAGAACTTGGCCCTGGAAAGCGCTACGATACCACTTGTTAAGATCCTGCTATAAAATAAACTCAAATAACACACTCTCACACAATTGCTTGGAAATAACTCACATAAACATCACATTAATATAACGAGAAATTTGCATAAAGAACAATCTCACAATAGAAGCTGAATCGCGAGGCCTCTTCGAGGGGGCAACCTCCTTCAATACTTCATTAATTTTGCAAAAGATGGTTACATTGGTGCCTTTTCGGGTATTTAAGGAGTTTCCTTCCAAGGTTGGCTTACATGCAAAATGCCACCTGGATTACATGCATAATGCCACCCGAATTACATGCATAGTGCCACTTTGAATTACATGCACAATGCCACTCGAATTACATGCACAATGCCACTCGAATTACATGCACAATGCCACCTATCTACCATGTGTTACATAAAAAGGGTGCCATTTGTCATAGGCACTACCTAAGCTAAAACTTAGAACATTACAAAATATTAATCATGGGTACTACCCACGTTCACTAGGAATTATTACAAAAGGGGAGTTATTACATTAAGGGTTAGGATGAGATCCTAACAAGTTATAACATGTGGTATCCAAGTAGGTAGAAGGAAGAACCAACAATCCTTTTGATCCTCCTCTCCCTTCGATCCAGAGAAGCTCAAGAATCTCTCTATTGAAAATAATTTTCAAGGGTAAAACAACCCTACCAAATATTTCCAAAGATCACAAAAAACAAGTAAGATAAGTTTTATAAACTTGCAAGAACAAAATTGAAGGCAATTAATGCATAAAGATAGAATATTTTCAAGCAAAAGGACATTGCTAGGCAAAATAAAGGTGAACCTATTTCAAAGAAAATTTTGTAAGATATCAAGGATGTTGGAGAAATGCAAATTATATTTTATTTATCAATAATACATATTTTTTGGCATGTTACAAACCATGGTTAGACAAAATAATAGGCTGAAAACTATGTGCTATATGTAAGGATATAAAGGCATATTAAATACTAGAAGAATCTAGGAGGTGGCTAATGCCACTTATGTTTTATCTAGAATATACTAAATAATGTAATAATATCTTAACATCCCCCCTTATTACATTATTTGGGATAAGTAGGCTCTTGAATCTTGGATCTTGACTCTTGGCTCTTGGCTCTTAGCTCTAGCTCTTACTTTGGCTACTCTAGCTACTCTGTTTATTTCTTAGATAAATACCTCTAGGTTCGCCTATGGGTCTATCACCTCTGGGTCTAAGCAAGTTAAGTATACTTAGTCTACTTAATAAAAAGTGGGATTGGCCTCACTTTTCTTATTCAACTATGAGTGTATTTATAGTAATCTTCTCATCCTACCAAATTGTATGGATAACCAATTGTTGTAACCACCAAGTGTAATAGAGTAGATAACTACTTATGAGGTTCACTCTGTTGGTTTCATGAGTATACTCCTCTAGGGTGAACTCATTTGTGGTACTATGGAGGTGTCGTTCTTTGTCAAAAAATACAAATTTGGACAAGAATTTTAGAGCCTGTATGGAGCATCTATAAGTGTCCTTATGAAGTTCACTTGGATTATTTTAAATAGTGTCGGGTTTAATAAAAAAACACTCTATATTACAATAAATAAAAAATGTGATCCTTAAAAATAATTCCAAATCGAAGGATTTGAAAAGAATATCTTATGAAGTGATTGTATCTCTGCATTCTTGAGAAGTGGTTGATTTTTGAAGTGTCAAAATATTTGTAGTCTTCATATTCTTTTTTATCTAGATTCTCCTAGAATAATTTTTTTAAGCAATATTATAAATAATATTCTAGTGTTTTAAAATATTATATATTTGAGACTGGAAAAATCAAATTATAAAGGCATTAAGGTGCCTTCTTACGACCCATGTGGGATTAAATATTGTCAATTTGTTTGACTAAAAATTTGGTGACCTTGGCGATGGATGCCTTTGATTTTTGCCTCATCCATGCCAAAGCCCTCAGCCTTGGCTCTACTTACTCAGCATGGGTTCTAAGAACAAGTTTCTAACCAGTCAGTGACCATAACACCACAACATTATGCACAGGTCAAAATTTGATATGGTCCATTAAAATGCATTTTACGGTCTACATGTCCATGGGGGGCAAAGAAGGTTTTTGCCTCATGGAGCACCTCTGATGCACTACACATAGCATAGTGACTTTGTCATTATGGATAGGTGTTATCCTTCTAAAGTACCATGACCCTATCCCTTAGAATAGGGTCTCCTATGTTTTAGTTCATTGGTATTCTGCCAAATCTATGTGGGTGTCGACCACATTTTCTACTTTGACCATCATAGGAGTAGGATTTTTGGCATCCCAAACTAGAATTTTGATCGACCATGGCTCCAATATCTACTCTAGCACAACACAAGATCCACTGATTGCTAGCATTTTCTAAACCCTAATTTTTTAATAGGTTTCACTTCACCCACTCATCATGACTACTCTACATGTGTTACATGTATTATGTGGTACTCCTTAGGCATGACAAGGAATACTCTAGTGTATTCTTCACATGCTTTTGATAGGGTGCATTAGGCATAAAGGGCTTATAAAGTCATCTATGGCATCTGTCATTTCTAGCCTTCATATCGATGAAACCCAAAAAGAGGGGTTGTACAAGCCTCTTGGATCCCATGATAGTGATACGAATTTCAAAGCAATTGTGGTGGGAATACCCCTTTATTTTAATAGAGGACAAGGATGATTTCAAAATGGTATTTTTTACCATTCAATAAATTAGTACCTTCTACTTCTAGACTGTCAGGTGTTCTTCAACCTCACTTTGGTAAAAAAATTATTTTCTCAAATTTAAGCACTTTGCTCCCACTTGTGGGCTATGGATGTGGCTTGATCTCACATCATCACCCATACATTGTCACTAATGGGCCCTTTGAATATTGTATTGATCTATGCTTTTCAGGAAGATGAATCCCACCTCCACTTATGTGAAATTCTTTGATTTGGTGAATCTCATTCTTCTACAACAAACTTGAGCATAAGCATCCTCTTAGGAATTTTTCGCGTAAGCAAGGCTCAAGTCTAGGCAAAACTCACATGCTTATGAAGCAAAAAATTTCCACATTGGCTTCTTTGGGGAACTACAGTTCCTTCACAACTGCTTGAAGGTAATATAGATGTGGAATATTTGACTTTATCACACATAGACTGTTGCCATCAATGTCTCCTCGTGAATTTTCTCCATAAGAGATGCAAGAATCCTTTCTAATAAATTAGATTGATATATTACCATAGGTTTAGAGCATATTCAAAATATTATAGCTTTAAGCAGAGGGCTATGGAGAAGGAAGGGGAGGAGGAATTTCCACGAGAAAAATTTCCCCTCATAGGGTAGGTAAGAACAACCTGCTCTAGTATCGATGTTGGAAAAATGTAGATTATATTTTATTTATCAGTAATGTATATTTATAGGCATGTTACAAGCTTTGATTAGTCAAAACCATAGGCTCAAAACTATGTGCTATAGGTAAGGAGTTAAGAGCATATTAAATCCTAGAAGAATTTAGGATATGGATAATACCACTTATGTTTTATCTAGAATATACGAAATAATGTAATGATATCCTAATAAATGATGACCCCACAAGGTAACACATCCATTATATTATTTCAAAAAAAATTGGAACTAACCACACTTAAGGCGTACATAAACCAATGGTTTTATTATTGACCAAGAATAGATCTCAACATCAAGGCATCAAGGCATGCATGGGAGGCACACATGGGTACAAGTAACATTTCTTATTAGAAACCATAAATAACTTCCAATGTGAAGACATACCCCATATTTTCAACCATATGCAAATATAGCATATCCAAGCATTAATAACAAACATACCAAGAATAGATCTCAACATCAAGGTATCAAGGCATGCATGGGAGGCACACATGGGTATAAGTAACATTTCTTATTAGAAGCCACAAATCTTCCAAAGTGAAAACGTTCATCATGTTTTCAACCATATGCAAATATAGCATATCCAAGAATTAATAACAAAAAATGATGTAGATGCAGAGCTACAAGCTTACTATAATGGTAAGGGTTTTGGCCTCTCTTTGAGAGGTCCAAAGTTCAAACCCCACTCAGTATGAAGGGACCAGGACCCCTCATAAAAATGTGTGTAAACTCATTGAGAGCTACAAGCTTACTGCAGTGGTAAAGTTCTTGGGTTTTCATTTAGGAGACCCAAGTTCAAACCCCACTTGGTACAAGGGGACCGAGACCCCTCATAAAAACCTATGTAAACTTAATTTTTAAATCAAGTGGTATTAGCTCAACCGGTTAGATTTCTCAACATTTCAAGGAGGAAAGCGAGGTTCAAATATTACCAAATGATACATGGATAATAAGCTTTGTTGTAATACCACTATGTGGGGATGATGTAATACATGTGATGTCTGTTTCAATTCCATATAACCAATTTTAAAAAAAAATAAACAATAATGCAGAACAATTTGAGGAGAGTATACTCAGACAAGGAAAATATCTCAGCTAAGAGCTTTATATATAACAAGCGGGATCACATATCAATAGTAAACCACTTGGTCAAGAGAGACATCAAAGTTATGATGAACAAGCATCAAATCGAAGGCAAAAAAGCATTACTCCATCCACAAATATCATCATCTCATAGGGGAAGAAGAAAAATATTATCTCTGCAAATAAATTAAAAAATTGAACATTAATCTCCATAGCGAAAATATCCTAAACCACCAAGACATCAAATGCATATATACAAAATGTTGGCACAATTGTTTTTTGAATTAAAACATGAAGATATTCAATGCCTCAGACATATTTAGATGAATCTTTGTCATAGGAATGATCTAACATTCATGGGAAGAAAATATTTCACAATCACAAGAGGAATAGGTTGTAAAGGCTAGAAGAAAAGTTGAACACCCTATCAGGGAAGGAAAGGCACATCCATAACTAGTGTTCAAATTCAAATAAAGAAAAGAAAAATTGCAATTCCAACCATCAATAATATTCGTCAAAGATTAATTAAAGCTTAGTAGGAAAATATAACATACGTTTGAATATTAGTTGCACATCCAATATTCCACATTAAGAGTGGGAGACAAATTAAAGCAAACATATTATTTATTTTTCATTATTTTATTATAATTAAAAAGGAAAGGAGCAACTATTGTTCTAAAATGCCAAAACATTTCAAAGAATACTTCCTCTAGGAAGAATATTTCCTCTATTTTTTTATTTTACTCGGTGAGATATTGAATTTCTTACAATTTGAGGCATCATTTAAATTAAGAGTGTAGTTTTATGTATACTCGTAGAAAAGCATTTTTCGAGACTGATTTAGTAAAATAAAAATACTCAAATTTTATAAATATTATTATGGATAGTTCTAATGACCCTCTTGGCATGGTCATTGATTATAGATAAATTAATGGATTATACTTGTCTTTTCCTATGGAATGTGGTATTGTTGATAGTCATGTCATTGTGAGTATATATTCCTTCGATCAATGACAGAAGGTTGGCAGGAAAAGGTAAGTGGAAAATGATGATTGGCTCGTGAGTACATGAAAGATCACCCAAATGCACATCATGTAGATTTCATGAATGACTTGTATAATGTATGTTTGCTTTATTTTGAAAATATGATTGATGGTTGATGAAATATGATGCATTTATGAATTTCTTTATTGGCAATGAAAATTCCCCAAGGCACGGAGCCATTTTGGTAAATTAGAATTATTTTATTTTTTTTTAGAATCTACAAAATACAATGAAAATTGTTATTAAAAATAATAAGTAATAAATAAACAAATAAAATAAAATAATATAAACACGAATATGTTTATATTTCTTTTCTACCAAATTGCACAGGCGAATAAATGGGATCGTGGGATTGTTGTGATGTGGTTATTGCATGCAACATTCATAATTATTATTCTGAAAATCTCTTACTCCATGATTGAGATAGCAAATATGGGAGGTAGTCAATTGAGAAGGAAAAAGTGGGTTAACTCGCTTGCCTGTGTGCATTGAAGATCATCTATCATTCTATTTTTGCATGGTGAATGTGTCTGGTTAGGTGATCTTATGTTCAATTGAAGAGGATCCTAAAGGAAAAAGAAGAGGATATTTTCAAACATCAAAGTAACAGGTCAGATTTCATGCTCTTTAATGGAATGGTTTCACTGTGTTTATGGTGTGTAAAGTTCAAATCTATCAAAATAGATAAAAGAATTGATTACATTGTGGATTGAAAATATATGGAATCTTATTTATCTATTTTTTTATGAAAATGGAAGATACGTTCAATTTCTCAATTATTGTTAGGATGTGCATGATTGCTCAATGAAAACGTTATTTGTTGTTGTGCTTATTCAAAAAAACTGTGTGAAAATTGTAAATATGATATTTGTTGATTTTATGGTAGCCATTGTCGAGTTATTTTAGAGCCACGTATGGGTTACAGACCTAATGTTTGCTGAATTTGTAGATATGAATATATATATATATGGGCATTTGTCCTTGAAAGTAGATGGTTAAAGAAATATATATTGACTGGCCATTGGTTTCTGCCTGAACTAGTAGTTGTGAGAAGCCTGTGTCAAACCATCTCCCTGAGGGAAATGCATGCATATAAAAAAATATAATCATGTATGAGAATGATGCTTGTTGTTGGAGTTGTGTTATAAAAGATGATAGCTAAGTAGCTAACTTACTTGCCATTATTATTCTGGATATAAAAAAAAGATCAGTCTCCACTAATAACCTTGGAGGGAATTCTTTATTCTTAAATCGGTTGCTAAAAGTGTGAGATAAGGTGAAACTTAGAAATGGTATTTTTTCACCATGTGGACCCACTAATGGAGGTTTTAACCTATGTATAAGGAATGCCTTAGTGTGAGTATTAAATAATAAAATGCTTGGAAAATTGAATAAAGTATTTCCACATTAAGAGAAAAAGGTAATTTAGTGTTATGTCAAGTGAAACCGAAATAAGGGGTTTGGTTTTAAAATTTAGCCAACGAACATTTTATTATTAAAAAGGAAATGATGAATACATCATTAATCTTGCTGAAGTGCTTGTGTTCTAATTTAAAACTCGCATGTTATGGTAATTGGTTAGTTTCCTTCGAACTAGTTAATTTCTTAGGGAGAACAAGTCATTTTTGGTATGGCAAATGATTATTAAACTAGAGATTAGCTATACTTGACTTTAATATTATAGTTAACAATGGTAAAAACTATCTCTGCCTATACCATTACTATTTGACCTTTCCAAATCATATGAGAGTTTGAGTCGATTTACCTCTACTTTAATTAAGAAATATATTTGGCATTTGACCTGCAATAAAGTAAATAATTTATTTATAGTAGTCATACGAAAACCTTAATATTTTTCTTATTTGATTTAACATTATTATAATTTATTATATTCTTATGTTTATGACACCTAGGAAAATATTAACGTGGTCATCTAACCATCCATGAAGGAATAAACTGAGGAAACACATTGTTGTTTATATGATATTAATTTGTAACCGTTTTTGTTTAAGAGGTATCTCTACATTAATTTATTAATGAAATCTTATTTTTATGAGGATGAGACACATTAGTTTGAGAAAATTGAATGAGGCAAAAATTGAAACTTGATATTACCTTGGAGAACCTTTTTATTCAACAAAAGTTCTAAAAACCTTATACATCGAGAAGGATGAACGAGATTTTTATTATAAAAATAAAATAGCTTGGAACACCCAATGTTGTTGGAATATCGGAAAGCATTCAACATGATTCAAGATCGACTATTTTTCGGTATAAATGGTTGGAATAAGTAACCATGCTAAAATTAGTAATGAGGGGTGGTATGGGACACGACCTCTAGGTTGCTACCCAGGAGTACGGTGATATGTTCATGTATCACTTGACTAAAGAGGATTAGCCCGATAACGAAAGCTAGTTTTACCACATCATTTGGTATGGGATAAACAGATGTGAGTCATAGTGGGCATTTGAGACTAAGACCAGTATCAGGGTAATGATATAGCTCTAGCTGACTCAAGGGAAGAGGACAGTTAGCTAGACACTAGGCATATGTATGCTAACCCCTTGCATAATAAGTCTTGAACAAGTCGAGTGGTTAAGTCGAGGTTAAACATGCTAAGGGATGGGAAGAGTATGTGTCCACCCTCTAGGTGTTATGGGCCCTAGAGTATAACCTTAGTTGTGGATTGACCCTCATGCCAAAAAAATAGGAGGTTAAATGAGATAAGTCAATTTCACAAAATGACACAACTTATGAGTTTTGGCCAGTCTCGTCCACTTGGGTGGCTATCTGCAGCAGTCAAATTTCCCAAAAGTGATTGATATACTTTGTACTATTTGAATTTTATGAAACTAAAACATTGGATGAATCTTAATTGTTATGAACATGAACCTCTTACTAGATTAAACAATGAATTTTAATTGAAAAAAATACCTTGATTATTGCTTGGTTTATTTATGTGGTGCAACCAGGTAAGTAGACTTGGGTTGTTACAATAGTGAAGCATCGAAGTTTCTATTTTTCAATTTCCAACTACCAAGGGGAATAATTATGCTACCTAGAAGACCATACTTAGAACATAACTTGAGTTTGAATAAGTATGGCAAGTTATAGATGATACCATTACCCATCCTAATGTAGAAGGTGAATATCAGACAAAGTTTGACAAGGCATATAGAAAGGTGTGGTCAATCATCATGTTTGTAGTAGCATATGAAGTATAAGCATACATTTAGGATTCAACCATGGCCAAAGATGCATTGGAAAAGCTACAAAAAAAATTGAAGCAAAGAATTAGAATCAAGTTCTATTTCTCTAGAGCCAAATCCATTGCTTGAAGATGAAGAGTGTAGAGAAACTTGAATCTTTCATGAGGAGAATTGTTGAATTATGAGCATCACTACAAGAATTGGGAGAAAATGTATATGATGAAACACTAGTTCTAATTATTTTAATATCTCTCCCTTCTCAATACAATGTATTTGTGACTACATTATATTTCGTTGAATAAAAACCAAGCTTTGAAAAGCTAGTGAAGCTACTTCAAAAAGTAGAGGCCTCACATTCAAGACAAGAAGAATAACAATTACTTCTTACAAATAAAAGAGGAAAGTAGACATACAGAAGAGGCATGACCTCAATAATGCTTCCAATAGAGATATATTTTAAGGATATCATAATCAGAGAAATAATTCTCAAAGAAATATTTTTCACACATAAAATGTGTGAATTTTGTGGTAAACGTGGCCACAAGTAAAGGAATGTTGACAAAATCTATTTACAAATGGATCTCCTTTACGAGAGATGAACTAGAAACAAGATAGGTCATCATCAAACAAGCAAAGTCAAATTTGGAGAAAAGCCAAAGAGAAGCAAGTTAAAGAGAAGAAGAAAAATATCAAGAACAAGAAGAAGAAGAAGAACATATATTTGTTGCACACATTCAACCAAGTCAACTCAATAATGTTTTGTACAATGTAGAAGCAACAAAACATATTACATGTCAGGAAAATTAGATCCATCCAATTATCCAAGTCATATAAGAAAAGTATCTCTACAATATAATGTAACTAAAGATATAAAGAGTCTAGATGATCACTAGAAGCCATAGGAGAACATGAATGATCAAATCCAAAAAATTCAAGCACCTAATATTGAAGATGTGCATTCCATATGTAATTCTTCTCCATTCGTGGAAGAAATTGAAGCAAAATAAAACATAAAGAATGAATAATCAATGCACCAAGAACTCAAGATTTAGTCTTTGATCGCACACCAATGGAAGCATGAATACATCACTTTCCACAAACAACATATTTTTCAAATGAACAATGTCAATGCAAAGAAGAAGCAAAGGGTTATTGATCTCACTACCTCAAGTGATGATGAAAACATAAAATAGAGACAAGTCAACAAAAAAATTGGTAATACGTGACAAATTTTATTGAATAATCAATTCAATAACCGACATAGGATGCATGATAGCTCAAGATAAAAATCGTCCAGATGAAGACATTAGAGGACGCACATATTTCTTGCATAGAATTCTATAAGTATTAGAAAGTATTGAATAAGTATTTGTAACAAGTTTTTTTTAGAGTGCAATATCGATGGAACCCAACACTCCTAAGTATTTTAATAAGTAGTCTACATTTAGGGGAGGAATTTCTCTTTAAAATACAACATCACCCTCAAATATTTCATCAAGTCTAAAGCCAAAAGTCTGAGTAGGATCTAATACTATGATGTAAAAAGGGAAGGAATGTTAGGAATTATTACATTATAGATAATATGTAAGTGGTGTAACTACTCAGCATATGGTATGTAAGGTATGTTAGCAGTTATTACATCATAGCCCATATGAAATGGCATGTGGTATAACCACCCAAGAACTATGCATGCACTATAGGATAAGTGTAGTTGCAAGTTTAGATAGATATTTGTTATGCCAAAATTGGGCATTCTATGTATTTAAATATCTACCATTTCATAATGTAAATCATTGAAGCATTAATTTCTAAAATTATATCCATCACTAAATTTTACTTTAGGTAGTTGCACAAGTTTTCATATAACTACATGAAATTCATCATAGGTGATCAAATTGGTATAATATGCTTTAATAATAATAATCATCATCTTTATTCACAAAAGGCACAACAATGACTAGTATACAACCACATAATGTATACTCCTACAAGTACAACAAGATACATTTTACTTGGACAATATTTACACTAATCAAAATAACTTCAATCCTATTACTTACCCTCAATATTGGGTATAGTAATTACACTTAGTGGTATGAAAATTATAGTGTTTTGGTATAATGAATGACTTATGACTTTGACCTTACTCACAACAACATACAATCATGAATTTACATGTCATGACAGATAGGAATAATTAAAGGTAATAAGTTCTAGTGTAGTTTGGTCTATGACTATTAACAACCATCCCATATTCAACCACTCCTTGATGGGTTTAATAGATGTCATTTTCAAAGGATGCAAATCATTCATGAAACGTTCTCTTTGACTTATTCAATTTTTTCAAAAAGCATAAATTATCATTATTAATAGAGTTGAGAAAAGGGAGAGCAACATCAAAGCAATTTATCACCTAGCCAAATTGTTCTTACACGAAATCCCTTTTGGTTATATTCCCTACCCAAAGAATTGACCCTTCAATGAGGAGATAAGATACATAGCACCAACATGTCAGAAATGAACTCATAGATGTGTTAGTCTATTTACATGTGATCATGCAAAATATACAAATTAATACATAGAGGATGCATCCTAATTCATGAAGTCCATTCATACATCATGCAATTATATCAATGCATCCAAACTACATGAAGTTAATTAACTCATGCATAATTTGAACATAATTATTAATTTAATTTGGGTAAATTTTTTATCAAAATAATTCAATTGATATATTCCTTAGGGTAAAATTATTATAAATTATATCTGACATGTATCAATGCTCCATCTTGATCATGTCACCCTTATGTTAACGCATGTCATACCTAATTTGCAATTTCATTTGTAAATCATCCATGTCCTCATGCCACTATATGTCTCAACTTGTCCATCTCACTAGGCTTAGTTTTCTATCCAATATGGATTTTTTGGTTCTTCCACACTTCTTGATAATGTAATATTCACAGCTAGTGACATCTTGCTATCTTGTCTGAGAAATAGACTCATAATATTTCAATCATTTATCTTTGATTCTATAGGACAAGTTTGGGTAGTGGTACTATTAGGCACAACTGACAATTAAATATGCAACCAACAAAAGTATCAAGATCAACTTCAAGAATAAATTAGCTCAATCACTCAAGATAAACAACTCAAGAAGAGAGCATTTAGCCAAGAAGTATTGCATTCCAAACTAGGGTTGAACAAACATCTACAATTGACTTTACCAAAAAATGAGTCAAATCAATTTATTGACCATAAATTCAATTAGGCTAACTTTATGTCAATATGACTATGTTATTTTTTCTTGATTGCCCTTAATATTTGGTCCCTATTTAGTTTCAACCAAAATGATCACTCATAGCTATTACAAGTCAATTTTGGGGTAATTACCCTAGTCATTTCATGGTAGGACAAAGTTGGAGAATTTTCTATTAAAAAAAGAAGCATCACTAACCCTTCAAAGAGTCCACAAGAAAATCATACTATAGATGTATTTATTTTGATTTGGAACTATTCAAGAGGTAATACAATATTATGACCAGTTCTAATTCCATACAAAGGTTAAACTATCCTAGTTAAGCAATCTTGGATGCATAACAACATTCCATGTTGTAGTGTTCAAGTACAATGTTTAAGGGACAACATAAAAAACTCTATGTTTAATAAGCTTATGGACAACCATTGGTGCCTTAACACAGTTACCTTTATAGACATAGACATCAAGTTTTCATGTCATTAATTTAAATGACAACAAGTTTAACAAACAACAAATATTTTCTAGTTGTTAAATTCTTGTAAACGTGAATTTTATGATTAGACAATCTAGGTAGGTAACAAAATTGTATGCACAACAACTACTATGAACACATCAAAGTTTTTATGGGTGGCCAAATTTGGTAAGCATCCATTCATAACAACTAATTCAATGGACAATGATATTTTTGCCAAGCAATAATTCATAACAAAATTTTAATAGACAACATACTTTGAAAGAACAACAATTTCATGAGAATAGTTTTAATGAAAAGCAACTTTGATAAGTAAAAGTTCATAACAGCCAAAATTAGTGAACATTGAATTTTAGAAAACACTAATTTATAACAACAAATTTATGGACAACATGCTTTAATACACAATTATTTTATGCCAACAATTTCAAATGGATAGCAAATGTTGATAAACACAAATCACGACAGTCAAGTCAATCGACAATGGAAAATGGACTTTGGTAAGCACCAATTTATATCATCAAATAACTAGACAACATATTTTGATGAGGAATTATTTTTATGATAGTAATTTTTTAATGGACAATGGATTTTGATAAGCATCAATCTTATGACAATAATATTTTTTTGCATGGACAATAAGCATCATCATCTTGTGATAGTAAAATCTATGGACATCATGTTTTGATGTGCAATAATTTCATGATAACTTATATAGTCAATGACCTATTCCTGAAAACAAATAGCCTTCGTAAGCATCACTTCATGGTCTTGGTTGTTTCAAGCATCACAAAGTTGTATCATAGTAGGGTCGCTTCCCTTCTCTTACAATATCAAGCAATTGTACTCTTTCTACTTATACCAATAGGTCATACATATTTAAAGCATACTTTAGCTAAGGAATTGTTTCAATAATAGGTAATGAGTTACTTTATGAATTTTATGACTGGCAAAAGTATCGAGTAAACCTCAACCAATTCCTCTAAAACCAAACAATGGTAATTCTTGAGCCACTTTACTTATTTTTGATGTATGCATATTAACCCATATTTGGCAGGGGTATAAAGACTAAATATATACACCTATAGGTAAGTGATAATGATAGGACTATTCATAATTTCTTCAAACAACCGACTCTCACCAAAAGAGTCTTCTAGAAGATCCTTAATGATAAGTCCATTGGTTTAATACTTTGGTTTTTATACCATAGGAAAATTTTCATGACAACAATTGATCCAAGGGTTGTTCACTTTACCCTATTTGACCCATAGAAAAAGGAAGGTATCCCTCCTCTTCCTATGGAGATGTACTCACCCTACCCATTTCAATTTCATAAGGACAAGTTTACTACTTAGTTTAACAAGTCTATAAGTGGATTCTACAAGGTTACAACAACCATGCTTAGTCCAAACTTCAAATCATAAATTCTAATAATAGAATGTACATTATTCACTTGATACACAAACATTATTCATATGACTAGCTATGGTTTAGTACTTTTGTTGTTCAACACAAATAAAATGATGAATATTTTGAATTTCTCCCAAGAATACACATATCATAGAAGCCCCAAGCATTTACACCAAGAAGATTGGCACAAAAAAATAATGTTCTAGTGCCTTTTCAAAATACCTCAATATGGAAGAACAAACACAAAATCCTAGAGAGGAATAGGACGATTAAAATTAAGTAAAAGGTATTGTTGCTACTCATCTGCCCTCCTCCCCTATTTTTAAATCTAAAGCAAAGCTCTCTCTTTTATTCTCCTCCTCCCCTATTTTTAAAGCTAAAGAAAATATCTCTCATTTATTCTCCTCTTAAAGCTCCTCCTTCTAAGGTCCTTCCTACTCCACTGCTATCATATATGTTGCTAACTCTTTAAAGTTGGTTCTCATTTTACAAAAATGGGAAAGGTGGCCTATAATTAAAAGGGTTTATTTTTATTCTTCACTAACACTTTCTAGATCATATTTCTTTCTTTTTCTTCCATGGATAGACAGCTCGGGATTTCACTTTTTCAATAATGATTCAATTATATACATATTAATGAATTTACATTACCTCTCTATCTCCCCCTCTATCTAACAAAATTTGACAATCATGAACTGCCACAAAAAATCCCTTTAACAACATTCTTTGCATCACTCTTGGACTTTTCAACTAGTTTTCCTTGACCAATTTGGATATGAAATCTTTGTGTTCCTTCCATGACCATTGCAAGGTTTATATAAACTTTACCAAAGCTAAAATAGGTTTTCCTCCCTAATATATCAAAAATCTTAGAAACAAAACATTATATTGGGTATCTAAAATAAAATTTGTAAAAAGCACATGCAAATGGTTTATACTCTTACAAGGGCAAGTTTCTTCCATTCACTCTAGTTTGTACCTCAAAACAACTTGAGCCCAAAAATGGACAAGGTTCTAAACTTAGTGCACTAGGGTTGTAGGGATTTCAGTAGGTTTACCAACAAAAGCATATGCAACTATTATTTTCATGAAGGAGGTCTTCCACACTGACCCAATTTTCCCCTTATTTATTCATCTTAGGTTTAAAAGAATATTTTTCTCTTTTTAAAAACTTATATGGTGGCCCATGGTCCTAAGACATCAATTGATTATTTCTCTTAGAACAATTTCATGGTGGAAAACATAAAGGAAAAATCACATATTTTAGAAAATTTAATGCAAACATTTTCATATGTAAGCAAGCATTCACCTTTCATGCCTCTACATAGTTTGCTATTTTAATGCAATGCATCTATGCTATTATGAAATCCAATATACCTATTATGCAAGTGAGATATTATTTGTGGTGTGTACACAAGTTCAAGTTTTTCTGTTCACACCATTGGCTAGAATTTGAAGATCTCTCTTTGATGATGCCCTCCCTCTTGCTCCTCAATAAGGATTGTCCTTATCAAAACTCCACCAAGTTTTGTAGTAAGCATAATTTCATGGTATAAAATTACATGAACATAAAGAATATAATTGCCAACTCAACATTAACATCTATTCATAATTTAACATAATTTTCCACGTCATTTCCATTGCCACATATTTATTTTAAACAAGTGCATTTATATTATCATTTTAAATATTTTTAAAATTTCTAGCTATGATAAAAAGTGATGCAAATGTGATGCTAATGTAACACAATAATGCAAAGGCACTAGTTCAATTTTATTAGCATTTATATAGACCTTGAATGCAAAAAACAATTAATGACACCTCATGACATACTATTACATGCTCATTATTCAAGGCCTCCCAAATATGTCTTTATGCATGACTCCTTGAGTGTCTATTGGGTGTGTTTGTTGACAATGGTGACAACTTCACATACATTTTAAAGAATTTCATCTCTTTCTATTTTTTCTTTAATTTAAGTTGCTTAAGGTACTACCATCTAATAAATCTCAAGTTCAAAGTCCAATGCCTATTTCCTATCTTAAATTAACCCTTTAATCATGCAATGACATGTAGTAATGTGAGAATCCTTATGATGTCACAATAGACCATAGCCCATATGTGATAACATGATGATCCTTCAAGCTAACATTGTAGGATGTATAATGGATATGACATTAAGCTAGCAAAGAATATTGATATAATATTTGCATCACATTTTTGTCACTTTTGCATTAAATTTGTGTTACATTATAAGGCCTTTGTGTCAGCATGGCACCACCTTCATGTTAATCAGTGTGCCATAGTAATGGCACTATAGCACCAAAAAATATATGAAATTAATGCAAAACTAACATTAATGTGATACAAATATGATTAAAAAAAGAAAAATAAAATGTGACATTTATACCACATTTGCTTTGAATTTTTCATCATAAAGAGACAATTTTCATAATTGAAAAAAATAATAATTTAGATGATTTGTCATACAAAATTAGCAAATTTAAGCATTGTGTTCCACACTACAACATTCACATGTGATAGCACATATCTCACAACTATTATCTAAGTGCGACAACCTGTTATGTTTATTCTAGCAAGAGATATTTTCATGCAAATATACTTCTATTAAAAAATCCTTGTATGGATTTTTAATGTGTTTCCATAGATTTTAGAGTATAATGATGCTAAGACAACTCACTTGGGATCAAGGACAAGGTTATGCATAGCGGCTAATCATCGTTAATTAACAAATATTTTGATTTTTGAAATTTAAAATTGGCTAATATTGGGGACCCTTGACTAGGACCCATTAGCCAAAAAAAATTGGGTGTTAATTTGTTTTGGGTAGATTCACCCCAATTTTATAATAATTGGACCATTTTAATTTTAAATCTCCAATACTACCCCTAATAATAGGGCACATTTTTACCTTGGAATTATAAAGAATTTTGGATTTAAAAACCGATTTGCCCCATTTTTATAAATACATTTTAGGGCCAACCCCTTACACATAACCCTAATCAAGGACCTACCACTCAAGCACATTGGACCTCTTTCTTACTAAAACTTTTGATGAAGTGTAATATAATTCATGGTCAATGCCGATATTGTATAATGTAATCTTGAATAAGTTTAAGGGCATTCATTGTACAATGTATTGAATTTGTTGTAATGTTTTATTATGTAAGCCCTATGGACCGTGATTAATCTTGTTATGGTTAGACCCATCTTATAAACTTGTATTTAACCTTACAGTCTTCCTTGTTATATCAACATTAAGGTTAAGTTATTTATGTATTTGAGGTTTGGTATTGGTATAAATAGACCCCACCACTCATTTTATTATTAATGTGTTGTAAATTGTATCTATGGATAATGCAGCGATATTGCTTGGTTATGCAAAACGTTGTTTTAGAGCCTTTGATCCTTCCACAAAATCATAAGGGTGAATTATTTCCAAAGTATTATATATTATTTTTGTGTAAAATGTCAAGAGGAGATCATGTTTTATCATTCATTGAGTCTTATCAATGATATGGAAAATATGTGCTCAATTACTTCATAACACATGACAATATATTGCAAAAATAATATTAGCTTATGGTAGGGATTACTTAATGATAGTGGTAAAAATTCTGACATTCTAACATTCCAACATTGCCTTTAATGTGTTTCTCTCTAGAATGTTCCTTCTTGGGTGATGTTTTGGGCTACAAATAACCTCTTTGTCAAATGAAAATAAACATATTCTATCTTTGCATTTTGAATCCTTGTGTCTTCTAGTGTGTCCTCATCATCTGGTATCAGAGCAATAGATCCTATCCTATGAGGGGAATTTTGAAGACATGTTAATGCTACAAGGTCATGTTTATTAGTTAGGTTCCTAATTAATTATTATGAGGCTTTAATAAGACCTCATTAGAATAGATTATTTTAATATTTAATATCATTTTATGTTCATTTGAATTTCAAGTAATATGGATTTGGGAACCCTAACCCTAATCTCATTTTTTTTAACATATAATTCCATAAAACAAAGGGAGATATGTGATTTTTCATTCTCTCAATTGTCAAAAAAAATGTCCTCCTTTTTTCTTGTTTCATGTGGTTGAGCTTGGGCACATAGTATTGATCCTTGCTACAAGTGGTATCAAAGCTTGTATGCTTACCCCTCCCACAACCAATCTTGGAGAAGCATTGCATTCCCCTCCTCTCCTCCATAAATTTATGTGTTGAGTTGAAGGAGAGCATGAGGATGTTGCATGAGGTTTCATAAAACCTCCATATATTTGCTTTGTATTACATATATTAGCTTGTATCTCTATTTGCATGAGGATGTTACATGAAGTTTCATAAAACCCTCATAGATTTTCCTTTCATTGCATATATTATCTTGTATATTTGTTTGTAGGTTTCCAAAATCTGAATCTGACAGATTTTGGTGGCCTCTATGTAAACTAACCGTGTTAGTTTTTACATAACCATACAGTCAGATCGACCTCTGTGTAAATTGATCATGTTTTTTTTATAACATAGTAAGCTTCTAACCTCTCCATTGTACTTGTATAAGTGGCTTACAAAATTTTCCACATTGCTTTTGGCTAACTTATAGCCCTCATTTGTAAAAGTGATTCCACTTAATTGGTGAGCAAGGTCTAGTGGATTACACCTAACGTACATACTACCACATTAGCACTATAGTAGCACTCCATATACACTCCAAGTCTATTTAGTTTTTATTTGCTTTCTTTCATTGTAAATTGATTCACATCTTTGCATCATCCCTAAAAGGAACGCATCCAATGACTCATTTTGCAGCCTAGCCTCATGATAGGGCACCACTTCCTTGGTGGTGGAAAATATATATTAAAGGTCTTGTGAGTCAAATCTAGATTGGACTTAATGAGAATACATGGTGAAGGTGGTTAGTCAAACCCATAGACCTTTGGAAAGAGATCATCTATTCACCTATGCTCAAAAAATTGAAAACTCTTAATCAAGATTAAAATTAAGTCAATCCAATATCTATCATAGTTGTGGAATAGAGCATGTACTTTTCTTCAGAGTATATCATTGACCACAATAAATTGGGTGAGGACTGGTAGAACTTGGACTCCATCATGGCTTGGATTTCATCACCGAGCATCTGTACGTGGGCATATAGGTGAAGGCATTAATTTGATATAAGCTCATTAATATACCTCTCCAACTTTAAAAACCTCACCTACTTGTAGTCATAATATTGATATTACTAGTTTTGCACATCCCACACTTTGGTATTCAATTTTGTAATCTAGTGTTGGAGATATTAGTCTGCACATTCATATGTTGGAGATATTATCTTTTACATTCATCTGTAGTGTTTCATGGACTACACACTTTTTTTTAGTACTTCAAATTTAGCCACATCATCATCATGTTGCATCAAGACTCATAGCCACTTACTTGTAAAATTCATTATTTGTAAAAGAGATTCCACTTGGATGGTGAGCAAGGTCTAGTTGATCGCATTCATTCATTGTCATAACTTGGCTCATTATATATTGGCACATTTTTTTGTTTCTTGTTCACACATTAACACACCTATTTTATGTCTTTGTAGTGTCAAAGGTCACAATGAATTTCAAATTCAAAAAAATGTTCGATGTACCCTCAAAGACAAGGATAATTGGGATCAATGGTTCACAAGCCTTAGGATAGTTACAAAATTCGAGAACCTATGGTGCAACCATTTGGACGCAAATCCTACACCACCCATAGATGTTTCTACCCTAGAAAAATTATAGATAGATGATGATTGAATTCATATTGGCATCCTACTTGTCATAGCATATCACTTTCATAATTTGATTGATGAGGCTAAGCATGACACAACATGGTCAGTTCTTGAAGTCTTCAAAAAAACTTTGACACCAAATCTGATCTAGAATTTTTTCATCTTTTCCTCAAGATGAATCAAATAAAGATGCAAAAAGGATACTCTAATTCCACCATCAACCTCCTTCACCTTATTAAACATGTCATTGATAAAGACTTCAAAAATCAATATATCACATGGGCTTTCCTCATTTAGTCATGTCTTCACATTCCAGACTACAAGAACTTGCTTTTTAGTTTATCAACTAGTGGAACCTTAAAAACTCTCAAATTTGAAGCCTTAGCAAAAAAATTCATTGAACTTGATAAAATATTTGAACAAAATTCACCAGTTTTGATCCTAGCGACTCAACCTTTCAAGTGGATGAAGATGTAAATTTTTCAAATATTCAAGGTAACAGAACTCGTGGTCAAGATCGTGGTTGAGGTAAAGGCAAATGACAAGGACAAGGTTTTAACAATGGTCAACATGAACACTCACGACATAAAAATAGTCAAGGACAACACAATCAAGGACAAATAAATCAACCTAGTACCTTTCAAGGAACTAGCAACTCAAATATCGTGTGTAAATATTGTAACAGAAAAGGGCACTATGCCACTGATTTTCAAACTTCCACACACAATATCAAGTAGTTTCAAAAGAACATTTCACATAATGTAAAATGAATATGACTCTAATACTGATGTCTTCTAAAGTGCTCATTTTTTGCATGCTCAAATCATCAGCACACAAGCACCTATATCACCATATGTTGACCATCCCAAAACATTCATTAAGGCACATTCAAGATATATTGACTATGATATTTCTCATCCCACATCACAACCCATTGGAGTTTCCAACAATGTAGCCTCCACTAGTAGTTCGTGGATCATGGATACTGAAGCCACCCAACACATGACTTCCAACAAGGTCTTCTTTGAAGAATTCAACTCAAAAGTACTTGGTGTAGTTTACATGGCTGACAAATCCTCACAACTAGTTAAAGGAGCTAGAACTATTGAATTGGAACTTCTCGAATTACCTAATTTTTAGCTACTTTATGTTCTATACATCATTGCTCTGAAGCAAAATCTATTGTCACTATCTACACTTTTCTGTCATGTATTTTATTTGAGTGTCACTACCAAAGATAAAACTCTTTGAGTCATTCATCCACCCTCTAAAATAGTGGTCATGATCGATTCTTAGATGGAAAAATCATCATACTTGTTGGAAATCCTACTTTTGAAGATCACATTACCAAAGTTGACATGGCACTTAATGCCACCCTGACTCCCAATAAAATTTATGTTGATGCATTATGGCATGTTTGCATGGGTCATGTCAAACTTGACCGATTGATACAAATGGAATGCACTATCAAGGTACTATCACACTTCTCTTTCAAACCCATAAAATGTGAAGCATGCATCATTATCAAATCCTCTCAACAACATTTTCCAAAAATTTAGTGGAATTCCACACAAAAACTAGAGCTAGTTCACTCAAACATTTGCAGGCCAATGCTTGTTCCCTTATTAAAAGGCAAAAGGTATTACATCACCTTCATTGATGACTTCTCAAAGAAGCTGTGGATCAGCTTTTTGGAGGAGTCTAAATATTTTAAATTCTTTAAAGCAATCAAGGCTTTCATAGAGCAAGAATTAGGTTGTAGAATCAATACCTTAAATAGTTACAATGGCAATGAGTACACCTCAAATGAATTCACATAGTACTTGTCCTCACATGGGATCAAACATCAATTGACAATACCAAGCACACCTTAGTAAAACGGTATTTTTGATCTCATGAATAGAACAATTATGAACATGGCTTATACCCTTCTTGTCTACAAAAATACGCCTCCATATATTTGGATCAAAGCCACCTGTACTGCTATGCATGTACTCAACATAGTGAGTCCCTCAAAATCCGGTTTGTCACCTCATGAAAAATGAACTGGATACCCACTTCAGAATATTTGGCTCCCTCTGTTATGCTCATATTCTCCCAGAGCATAAAAATAAATTTGAAGCCCAATCTATTAAAGGTATATATTTTGGCTATCCTATGGATCATAAGGGATACAAGGTATTAATTCCTTCACACTAGAAACTGATTGTGATACATGATGTTGTATTTTTAGAAACTAAATAACAATTGGTTACATTGGATATTAGGGGATACAATCTTTAGCCTAGATCAAAAGATGCTAACATATATAAGATGTTCAAATTCCAACCTTTGTAGGGTAAATTGAAAAGTTACTCAAAACTCTAGAATCTACAAATCAAGCCACAAGTTCAAAGGAACCAAATTGTGGTACTAAGCATATGTCTATATCTTTTGTACCTTCTACCCCTTCACACAGTAATATTGATCATGGTAAAAGTATTGTTTCACATCCATATTTTTCGGCATCCTTTGTACCTAATGATCCATTATAGGATCATGATGAAAAATTTGAGGTAGGTGATACATCCACACTGATTCCCACTTAAGGAATTCATGAAGGTTGTCAACTCTTAAAGGACATCAAACCAGATGAAACGGGAAAAATGGGCACAAGATGTGCCCTCAAAGCAAGAGTGCATGAATCATTACTTTTTGAACTAGAACCTATAGAACTGCACATCGCTCTGAATAATGACCTCTCACATACCAATAAGTTGTCAAACATGTAGCTTAAAGACATGCAATGAACCAAGATTATGAATCTTTGATAAAAAATGGTACTTGGGAGTTGGTCAATCTACCACTTGGAAGAAATTTTGAACAAATGGGTGTACAAAAACTAGTATAAATCATATGGCACCCTTGACAAACACAAGGTAATATTAGTGGCTAAAGGCTTCACACAAAATCAAGGCATTGACTACACTAAGGTATTTGCACCTACCACAAAATAACCCACAATCAAGACTCTTGTAGCCTTAGTTGCACAACAAGGTTGGAAGATTCATCAATTAGATGTAAATACTGCTTTCTTGAATGGAAAATTGGAAGAAGAAATATACATGGCATAGCCATAAGATTTTGAGATTATAGGAAAGGATCACAAGGTATGCAGACTCAAAAAGTATTTATATGGATTGAAGCAAGCCCCTCATGCTTGGTTTAGCAAGTTGTTAGATTGGATGAAGCAACTTGAATTTGAAGTGTGTGATTACCAAGATATTAATGCAACACTATTCATAAAGCACAACAATGACAAAGTTGCATGCCTCATAGTCTTTATGGATGACATGCTTCTAACAAGTAACAGTGAACACATTATCAACATAATGAAAAAGGACCTTGCAAATATTTTTGTTATATCTTATTTGGGATTGATGAAATTTATTTAGGCATAAAAGTAACTCAAGAAAATGGTAAAATATTCTTGACCCAAGAAAAATACATCAACAATCTTCTGGAGAAGTTTCAACTCAAATATGCACGCCCTATGACAACACCAATGGAATCAAATATGAAACTCACCATGAATAATGACACACTAAAGGTAGATGCAACACTCTATAAAAGGTTGGTTGGTAGTCTCATATATGTTACTAACACAAGACCTAACATCGCTTATGTAGTGGGAATTCTAGCAAGGTACATGACCAAGCCAAAGGAGAGTCATTGGCAAGTGGCAACAAGAGTGTTGAGGTACCTAAAGACAACCCATAATTATGGCCTATTGTATGAAAAGAATGCAAATTTCAAACTCATTGCATACATAGACTTAGACTTTGTAGGAGATAAATACACTGGGAGATCTACGTCTGGGTACTTAATGTTTTTTTGCTCAGCACCAATTTCATAGAGATTAAAGTGACAAAAAATATAGCAGATTCTTTAGCAAAAGTCGAATATATTATTGCAGCTAAGACAAGCAAATAAGTGGTATGGTTTATAAATTTGTTACACACTCTCGATATCACCCAAAAAGGTCCTACAAGACTGCATGTGGATAATCAATCAACAATCCATATGGTAAAAAATCCTATGTTTCATGATAGAACCAAACACATCAGTACAAAAATTCATAGGATGTGATAACTTGTTTAGGATGGCACAATACAAATGTACTATTGTCCAATAGCAGATTATATTGTCAAAATATTCACCAAGCCACTCCAAATAGTGAAGTTTTAACAGTTCAGACAACATATAGGCTTGAGAGCCTCCATATTCCCCTAACAATGGAGATGCAACAAGACCAGCAAGGCTAATGCTTATTCATAAAACCACCTTTGTGTGGGCGGAAAGTATTGGTTGGTCTCTACTCTATCCCATTCATGAAAACATTTTTTGGGTGTGAAAGGATAAGGGTTGTACTAGTTTTGTAAAATCAAAACCTATGAAAACCCGAAAGGGCATGGGGGATGACCAAATGGTATATGGAGACCCAATGGATTGGAGACACATTTCATAGACAATTGGCTAATTGGCTACACAAAGAGCCACCTGAGCCACTCATCTATTGAAATAAAATTATCTTCTACCATTAAGGGTAGGATTGAAGATATGTTAATGCTACAAGGTCATGTTTACTAGTTAGGTTCCTAATTAATTGTTATGAGGCTTTAATAAGACCTCATTAGAATAGGTTATTTTAATGTGTAATGTCATTTCATGTTTATTTTAATTTCATGTAATATGGATTTGGGAACCCTAACCCTAATCTCATTTTTCTCAATATATAATTCCATAAAACAAAGGGAGAGAAGTGATTTTTCATTCTCTCAATTGTCAAAAAATTTCTCCTCCTTTTTTCTTGTCTCATGTGGTTGAGTTGGGGCACATAGCATTGATCCTTGCTAGAAATTTTCCTCATGGAAATTCTCCCTCTACATTCCTTTGATTATCCTTAATTCATTATTTACATTTTGGCATTTTTTTTTTGTAGTTGTGCTAATCATTATTGGGTTAGGTTTTGAATGTGCTTCCATAGTCTTTGGTTGGATTTGCATTTGTGTGTTTTTCGTCTTTGTAGTCTATGTGTTGAAGCTCTAGCATTTGATCCTTTGTATTTTTTATCTTAGGGTTCTATGTGCCCTTCTATGTCTCAAGGTTCCATGTCTTTTTTCCTATATGAGATAAAGGCCTTCATGTTCTAGGTTTATTTTCTATTTTGAAAAATTACAAGCCTCCATTATGCTTGGCAATACCACACAATTATTTTTTCAACTTATTTTGACAGTCATTTTTTTGTTGATCTATTAATATCAAACTCAACATCGATGTTGCTTCCTCTATGACATGTTAATTTCTTAGTCTTTAATCATCATTTTTGCTCCTTTTCAAGTGCTCTCTATGAATTTTTTATTGCCCTAGCTCCATCATAACCCGACATCTCTTTCTACCCATGCTCTAATTTGTACCTCCATGACCCTAGCTCGATCAACCCCACAAACACTAGCATTTTTATTTATCAATTTTTTGCATGCCTCTACAACACCCATCACATTTCCTCAACCATCGATTTTATATTTTAGTTTGTGTTATGTATTTCCATATACTCCACATAGAATCTCCATTCAGCTTGTCAAACCCTTTTTTTGCTCCATAGATCACTTTCCATTGTAAACCCTAGTCATAATTTTCCACAACAAACCCTAGTAGCCATTTTCCACAGTCACAGCCCTATGGTCTCTCGATCTTCCAACACTGAATCCATGCTTCAACATCTTTGGTGAAGATTATGTCATAATTTTGGTTGTTTCATGATCACTTTTTAGATTTTTGGTGTCCCCTCATCGCTCTCACAGGATCTCTGCATCATAACCACCTTCCTTCCAACATCGAGCCATCAATGCTTCTATTATAGAGTATGCATGGTCCACCATCTGTATTTTGGTTAGATAGATTTGTGTGTTCATGGAGAATTATTAAAAATATATATCCCACATGTTTTATGGATATGAATATTATTATATTTATATTTAATTTCTTTCATGTCAAAAAGGAGGAAGTCACTTAAATATTTTAAAAATAAAAGGCAAAAATATTCCAAGGGAATATTCCTTGATACTTTGGATGTAAAAAGGGGAATTTCATTCCTCTTATTTTTGTTCAAAAAGCCTCTATATTTTTTTAATATAATCTTCTTTATACACGTCCACAAGCTCTTTTTAAACCAAATCCAATAGAATCAATCGATTCGGGAAATCTCATCCCTTCTATATACAAATTTCCCACTTTGAATTACAAAAAATTCCCATATTTGTCTGTGTTTTGTAAAGGTCTATTTTGACCTATGGCGCTTTAAAATTTATGTTGTTCAAACTAATTTCAACCCATTTGTTGTATCTTGGAGTGCATTTTTTATTATACCTGTAATGATCCTAAATGATGGAGTACATCGGCTCAGGGAATAGTCACATCCATTCGTTGTTTGATTCATTTATTTATAGATTGAAGTATTTATTTAATTGTATCATCGAATAATCATATATTCCATTTACGTATTCCACAAGAGACTCTGCCCTCTCTAAGTGGCTATAGGACTCTACCCTCGTTAAGTGGCCATAGGACTTCACCCTCCTCAAGTGGCCTGATTAATTTGATTTATAGAAGCATCACGCTTCAAGTGGTATCAGAGCCAGATCTGGGAAATTATGCAATAATTTATTTTTGAGAAATTATGCAAGTTTGGCACCTTTTATTACAAGCATTTCCACCCACAGTTCAAGTAGCAGCACTCTCGTAAACGAAAAATATTAAGATCGCATAATTAATTGAAATAATCAATGTCACGCTCATTCAAATTATGGGAAATTTGAAGCAATTAATATAGGTAGTTGATGTTCAACAATCACAAGAAGACATGTCAAAATTACAAACACGCAGTAGGCCAAAATTCCCTAGTTCAAATTAATCTATTAGTTCGATTCACCCATAAACAAATTAATGTCGATGATCCAGTAGATAAATTCGAGTAGATTAACCCTAATAAACTCGCCAATAGCACATCAGAAATTCATAGCAGAATAGTCATTCACAGCATAGTGCAGAGATATTGTTGTTCCACTTTGGACAATTACTTCGTTCAACTTTCATTTTGTATCGGTAAAGGGCTCTAAAAAATTCACAATGCAATTACAGGTGGAAAATTAATAATTTACGTTGAAGTCTAAGGTCTAAAATTGACCAATAATCGTTACTATCCAAAAGCCCTAATTCTCAACAAACCATGTTGATCCACGTGGAGATAGTAGTTTAGGCAATAGATGAATCAACAAAATTATTAAATCACTTTACTGACGATCGAGTGATTTACGTAAACAAGAAATTTCGCTAATTAATACATCTTTGGTGTTGTTATTTGTTGGAAATATGAGCAAGTTTTATTGTCATTGATGTCAAGAGATTGTTGTTCAAGTTTTATTGTCATTAATGTCATCAGGTGGTTTTTCCAAAAGGCAAGGAAGAGGTTAAAAGAAATAGGATATAATATTTATTTTAATATTATATACCTAAAGCAACCTAAAATATTGAAGACCCAAGGAAGAAGAAGAAGGTTAAAGAGAAATTCCAAAAAAGGAGAAGCAGGTTTAAAAGGAAATAATAATATTATAATATTTAATATTATAATATTCCGAGCAAAATGTTGAGGTGGAGGAAAAACGATGTCCAAAGAGTCTTTAATTAATAAATTCTTAAAAGACCCATTTGGTAGATTATTAAAAGGTTATTATTTAATTTATTTAAATTAAAATATTTTAACCATAGGTTAAAATTTTAATTTAAATAAATATTAAAGGCGCCATAAGTCTAAGTTTAAAATTTGAATTAAAATTTGAATTGGAAAGTGCCGACGTGTTGGAGTACATAGCAAAGGGTATAAAAGGGGGCTAATATTTTTATTTCAAATCATCCATGCAATTTGAATGCCCAAGAGAGTAAAAGAAATTTGTGTGTTATTTTTAGAGAAGAAAGAGGACTTGCATGTGTTAAAAAGGGCAGACCTTGTAATAAGACCAAGTGGAGCATAAAATTATTCACCAAGCGCTTGGTAGCGCAAGCGGTTATTGGCGGTTGGTTAAGGCGTTGTGCAAGGCAGACCAGGGGTTCGATTCACGTCCCCTTTGTTTTGAGCATGGGAAAGGTTTTCGCTTGATTTTTAAAGGTACCGAGAGCAAGGAGTAAAATGCCCATCATGCACCTTTAGTTTTGTCATAGGCGTGTGGCCCAACGATAGCCAAGCCTTAGGGCTTAGGAATCGCGATGATGGTTGGTCGCGGGTTCGAGTCGAGCGCAGTTTTTGAGGGTACTAATTTTAACATGGGCCATCGTCTAAGGTAAGTGGTTGATTTATTTTTTCCAAGGTGTGAATAGTGCTAGGGTCCACGTGATGTTTGAAGGTGCTTTGATTAATTTTTGTTGAGGTAAAGATAGGGAGTCATAAGGGTGTTTAATATTTTATTTTTTAATTAGCATTAAAAATAGAGATTGGAGATATAAGGTGTTTGAAAGGATATTAATTGTGTTGAATATTATTGTTTGAATATTGGAGTTAAAAGTATTAAACAAAGGAATTAAGTTTTATTGTTGATAAGTGAGGATATTGGGTTTATAAAGCGTTTTCAAAGAGTTTTGATTGGTTGTGAATTGAATATTATTTTGTGAAGTTTGGAGATTATAAGGTGTACTTGAGAGCTAATATTTTTGTATGGTGAGATAATTATTGGGAAATATTTGAGTGGATATTTTGAGATAAATTGTTGCTATCTAACCTTAAGATTAGAAAAGAGAATTTGATTGTGATTAAGATAAGTTTTTGAAGATATATCTCCATCAAAACAAAAGGTATGGGCACATATTCCTTGTGAATGAAATAATATGTTTAATTGAATGTTGTGAGATGCAAAGTTGGAGTGAAAAGGATTGTTTGATAAGCATTGTTGGAAATATTTGAGTGTATTCATGTGCATGATTAGGGTTTGTGAAAGATCATGAGTATCATTGTTATGTGAAATTCAGAATTATCTTGAGTCAAGGTTTGAGTTCCATAGTGTGAGTTGTTGGAAGTATAGTGAAACACTTGGTTAGGGTTTGTAAGCAAGTTGTGTTTCATTGAGTGAATGGTTGAGTGAAGTTGGATGAGCATTATTGATTGAATGCATTGGAGTGATAGTTCAATTTATGTGAAACAAATTGTTCTTTATTCTAAATTGATTTGAAAGAGAGTTTGAAAGTGATTGAGTGTTTTGTGAATGTGAAACATATTGAGTCTCTAATAATTCTCTATATGTTTCTGTGGTTAAAACAAGATTATGAGTGAAACTTGTTTGTGGTATTGAAGAGGTTTTTTGTAAGAGATTAAGTTGAATTTTCTAAAAATTTTAATGAGTTTTTGTGAAATTTTAAGGACATATTAGAGGTAAGTCTTTGTGAATAGTTGAGAGCAGAATTGATTCATTTTTTCAAGCCTTGTGTTAAGGCTTTGGGTTCTGATAATATTTGTTTTATGATTTGATCAAGATTTGTGCTAAGGCTTGAGGATATATTTGAGGATAAAGTTTGGTATAGATGTGTGAGCAGGGTTGTACCAGAGCAAAAACAGATTTGGGGATAGGTTTTGGTACATATTGGTGAGAAGGTTTGTACCTGAACATAAACATATTTGGGGATAGAGTTTGGTAAATATTTAAGAGAAAATTTGTGCTAGAGTAGATTCAAATTTGTGATAGAGCAGAGGACAGATTTGAGATAGAGATTGAACAAAGTTTAGAGTAGGCTTTGGAGGTTACAGAGTAGATGATAGTAGTCTCCAGTGGATAGATATCCATTATCCATGGCAGTGAGGATAAAGGTCTTCTGAGTGAGGATAGAGGTCTTCAGTGGAGAGAGATCCACAAGCCAGTGTAGTGGAGGTAGTAGTCTTCTAGAGGATCACCAGCCAGAGCAAAGGAGAAGGAGTTCTCCTATGGATAGAGATCCATGAACCGGGGGTCTCTGTGGTTGGCTTCCATGAATTTGATTAGGGGATTGGTGTATCCTTTGGATAGAGGTCCATAAACATTGTAATAGGGAAGGATTCCCAAGAAATTTGTTGAGAAAATTTTAGTGAAATATTTTCTCCGTGGAGTAGCCCACATTGGGTGAACCACATTAAATCATGTCTCTCATGTGTGTGATGCTTTGTATAATGTTTACTGCTTTAATATTGCTGATGCTATCATATGGTTTGAAAAGTAAAATATTTTATCTTATATTGTTCACCCCCCTCTCAGTATAAGCACATGTTCTTCAATTGGTATCAGAGTAGGTCTCTCCATGAAAATACTAACAGCTTGGAGGAAGATCCATCAGGAACACACATGACTTCAGAGAATGAAGAAGAGACCATGTTTGACATAAAAGAGGAATTATTTTCTGCTCTCAGGAACTTGGAAAAGGTTAGAAAGAAGAACTCAAGTTTGAAGGATCAAATTCAAGAGGATGAAGAAGTAAAGATGGAACTTCTACAGAGTCTCACAAAACTCAAGATAAAGGTAGAAGAAGGAAAGAAAATTGAACAAGATATGACAAATCTATTAAGAGCAAGGGAAACATAGTGTGAAATATTAGAAGCAAAAATTATTTCTCTAAGGAATGAAGTTGAAAAGACCAAGTTACGACAAGATATAAAGTTAGGGAAACAAAAAGAGGAGTCAAGCTTTCAAGAAGTAGAGACATCAAACAAAGATAAGCTCGTGACTCATACTCTGGAAGGAAAAGACATTAGGAAAGAAGAAGGCAAAGAAGAACCATGGATAAGAGTTAATCACAACAAAAGGAGGAGCACTCGATCATATCTTCCAAGGCATTCAAACAGGTTACATAATCTCTTCCATGGCTATTGCTTTTCATGTAACAAATATGGTCATAGAGTTGTACATTTCACTGGTTATGTTAAAAATTATGTTGATAGAAATTTCAATTCTTTTGCACCTCTTATGAATAATGATGTCATATGTTATAAGTACAATAATTTTGGTCACAAGGCTAGATGGTGTAAAATGGTATTGCCTGAGTCAAGTAAAAATAATACAACATCAACAATTAGGAAAGAGAGAAAAGGGCATGAGAAAGTTAGATCAATGTTAGTACAAACAACTCTTCATGTTCAGGATAAGGGAAAATAATGGTTTCTTGATAGTGGATGTTCTAGTCACATGATAAGAGATAAAAGTAAATTTCTTGTACTCAAAGAAACTAATGGAGGATCAATAAGATTTGGTGATAATGGATCAACAAAAATTTGTGGGAAAGGAACTCTGAGTTTAGATAATGGGAAAACAAAAACAGAGAATGTATTGTATGTCAAGGGGTTGAGGCACAATCTATTAAGTGTGAGCCAACTTTGTGATCAAGGGCACATGGTTACTTTTCATCCAAGTAGGTGTGAGATTAGAAAGTCTAAAACTGGAAAACTTATTGCAAATGCAAATAGAACTACAAACAACCTCTACATGTTAAGTGAGATTAAAGGGGAAAAGTGTTTTCTATCACAAGAAGATGAGAGTTGGTTGTGGCATAGAAGAATGGGTCATTTTAACTTTGATAACATAGTAAACATAAGCAACAAGCAGGTTGTCAGAGATTTACCAAAGCTAAAAAGGCCACAAAACACAATTTGTTCACAATGTCAGCATGGGAAGTAAACTAGAACAAGTTTCAAGTCAAAAGAATTTATGTCATCTGAGCCATTGAAACTAGTGCACACTGACCTATGTGGTCCTACAAGGACAAAAAGTTTACAAGGTGAAAGTTACTTTATATTGTTTATAGATGATTATTCCAGAATGATTTGGGTAGCTTTCCTGAAAGAAAAGTCAGAAGCTCTTGAGAAGTTTAAAGCTTTTAAAGAGTTAGTGGAAAATGAAATAGGGAAAAGGATTAAGATTTTAAGGTCAGACAGAGGAGGAGAATTTACCTCAAATGAATTCATAGACTTTTGTGAACAACATGGGATCAAAAGAGAATATTCATCAACAAGAACTCCTCAACAAAATGAGGTAGTTGAAAGGAAAAATAGGATAGTTGAGAATATGGCTAGAGCCATGTTAAATGAGTCTAAGATTTCATATGGTTTTTGGAAAGAGGTAGTGCATACAACAACATATATCATAAATAGAGCTCAAGTAAGAGTAAACCATCATAAAACTCCATATGAGCTCTAGAAAGGAAGACCAACTACTATAAAGTACTTCAAAAATTTTGGAAGCAAATGTTACATAAGACAAGAAGAGAAAAATTTGGGTAAGTTTGACCCAAGATGTGATGAGGGTATTTTTCTTGGCTATTCCACTAAGAGCAAAGTCTATATATGCTATAACAAAAGGACACATACTATTATAGAAAGTATAAATGTAATAGTTGATGAGAAGATAGGATCAAGAGAACTAGTTCAAGAAATTGTGTATCAAGAAGATGAAAGTTGTCAAGAAGAGTTATGTGAAGAATCGAAGAAGAAGAAGAAGAAGAAACACAAAGACTTTTTCCTAAGACTCCATCCAAGTATGTACAGAAAAATCATCCAAGGGATCTAATTATTGGGAATCCAGATGAGATAAGATAAGGAGAAGGATAATAGCATCAAATCAACAAGAAAATTTCTCTTTGTTATCTAAAATTGAGCCAAAATATTTCAATGAGGCAAGTGAAGATGAATTTTGGATTAAGGCAATGAATGAGGAACTAGATCAGATAGAGAAAAGTAAGACTTGGGAACTTGTCCCACGACCAAAATGTAATAATGTGATTGGCACTAAATGGGTATCCAAAAACAAGTTAAATGAATATGGTCAAGTAGTCAAACATAAAGCAAGATTAGTATGCAAGGGTTATGCATAGATTGAGGTAATTGACTTTTATGAGACATTTGCTCTAGTTGCACGACTTGAATTTATCAAAATGTTCTACTCCCAATTTTCACTAAGCCAATTTTGAAAGAGACCTTTGAGTATATTAGAAAAAAATTGGGAGTAGTTCTACTCCCACCCAAAATTAACCACCTCAAGAGAGGAGGTGGTAGGGGGCTGAGCTAAGAGTCTTATCCTTAGCCCCAAAGGTGACCCTTTGCCATTGATGACAAAGGGGGAGATATTTGAGTTAGGGGGGAGAATTCAGTCAAGGGAAGCAATTTCTCAGGGAGAGCAATTTAAAAAAAAAAATGGTTAAGGAAAAAGGATTGCCATCAATGACAAAGGGGGAGATTGTTGGAAATATGAGCAAGTTTTGTTGTCATTGATGTCCAAAGATTGTTGTTCAAGTTTTGTCTTCATTAATGTCATCAGGTGATTTTTCCAAAAGGCAAGGAAGAGGTTAAAAGATATAGGATATAATATTTATTTTAATATTATATGCCTAAAGTGACCTAAAATATTGAAGACCCAAGGAAGAAGAAGAAGAATGTTTAAAAAGAAATCCCAAGAAAGGAGAAGCAGGTTTAAAAGGAAATAATAATATTATAATATTCTGAGCAAAAGGTTGAGATAAATAAAAACGAGGTCCAAGGAATCATTAAGAAATAAATTCTTAAAAGACCCATTTGGTAGATTATTAAAAGGTTATTATTTAATTTATTTAAATTAAATATTTTAACCATAGGTTAAAATTTAATTTAAATAAATATTAAAGGTGCCATAAGTCTAAGTTTAAAATTCGAATTAAAATTTTGAATTGGAAGCACCGACGTGTTGGAGTGCATAGAAAAAGTTATAAAAGGGGGCAATATTTTTATTTCAAATTATCCATGCAATTCGAATGCCCAAGAGAGTAAAAGAAATTCGTGCGCTATTTTTAGATAAGAAAGAGGATTTACATGTGTTAAAAGGGCAAACCTTGTAATAAGACCAAGTGGAGCATAAAATTATTCACCAAGAGGTTGGTAACGCAAGTGGCGATTGGCAGCTGGTTAAGGCGTTATGCAAGGCAGGTCAAGGGTTCGATTCGCATCCCCTTTGTTTTGAGCATGGGAAAGGTTTTCGTTTGATTTCGAAAGGTGCCGAGAGCAATGAGTAAAAGGTGCATCGTGCACCTTTGGTTTTATCTTGGGCATGTGGCCCAACGGTAGCCAAGCCTTAGGGCTTAGGCACCGCAACGACAGTTGGTTGCAGGTTCAAGTTGAGCACAGTATTTGAGGGTGCTAATTTTAATGTGGGCCATCGTTGAGGTAAGCGCTTGATTTATTTTTTCCAAAGGTTGAATAGTGCTAGGGGCCACGTGATGTTTGTGAAGGTGCTTTGATTAATTTTTGCTAAGGAGTAAGATAGGGAGTCATAAGGGTGTTTAATATTTTATTTTTTAATTAGAATTAAAAATAAAAGATTGGAGATATAAGGTGTTTGAAAGGATTTAATTGTGTTGAATATAATTGTGTGAAGATTGGAGTTAAAAGTGTTAAATAAAGGAATTAAGTTTTATTGTTGATAAGTGTGAAAATTGGGTTTATAAAGTGTTATCAAAGGATTTTTTATTGTTTGTGAATTGAATATTATTTTGTGAAGTTTGGAGATTATAAGGTGTACTTGAGAGCTAATATTTTTGTATGGTGAATTAATTATTGGAGAGAATAATTCTGTGAAGATTTTGAGATAGGTTGTTGGTTTCTAACCTTGAAATTGGCAAAGAGAACTTGATTGTGATTAATACAGGTTTTTGAAGATATATCTCCATAAAAACAAAAGTTATGGGCACATCTTCCTTGTGAGTGAAATAATATTTGATTGAATGTTGTGAGATGCAAATTTGGAGTGAAAATGTTTGTTTGATAAGCATTGTTGGAAATATTTGAGTGAGCCTTCATGTGCATGATTAGAGTTTGTGAAATAACATGAGTATCATTGTTATGTGAAATTGGGAATTATCTTGAGTCAAGTTTTGGGTTCCATAGTGTGAATTGTTGAAAGTATAGTGAAACACTTGGTTAAGGTTTGAAGGCAAGTTGTGTTTCATTGAGTGAATGGTTGAGTGAAGTTGATTAGTATTATTGATTGAATGCATTGGAGTGATAGTTCAAGTTATGTGAAACAAATTGTTATTTATTCTAAATTGATTTGAAAGAGAGTTTGGAAATGATTAAGTGTTTTGTGAATGTGAAACATGTTGAGTCTCTAATCATTCTCTGTATGTTTCTATGGTTAAAACAAGATTCTGAGTGAAACTTTTTTGTGGTATTTAAGAGGTTTTCTGTAAGAGATAAATTTGAGTTTTCTAAAATTGTTAATGAGATTTTTGTGAAAGTTTAAGGACAGATTAGAGGTAAGTCTTTGTGAAGACTTGAGAGCAAAATTGATTCATTTGTTAAAGCCTTGTGTTAATGCTTTGGGGAAAATATAAGCAGAGTTGGTTTGTGATTTGATCAAGCTTTGTGCTAAGATTTGAGGATATATTTGAGGACAGATTTTGGTACAGATGTGTGAGTAGGGTTGTGCTAGAGAAAAAACACATTTCGAGATAGTGTTTGGTACAGATTGATGAGTAGGTTTGTACCTAAATAGAAATAGATTTAGGGATAGAGTTTGGTGCAGATTTGAGAGAAGATTTATGCCAAAGTAGAGATAGATTTGTGACAGAGCAGAGGATAGTGTTTAGTACATATTTAAGACATAGATTGAATAGATTTTATAGTAGGCTTTGGAGGTGATAGAGTAGAGGACAATAGTCTACAGTGGATAGAGATCCATTATCCAGGGTAGTAAGGACAAAGATCTTCTGAGTGAGGACAAAGGTCTTCAATGGAGAGAGATCCACAAGCCATTGCAGTGGAGGTAATAGTCTTCTAGAGGATCACCAGCCAGAGTAAAGGAGAAGGAGTTCTCCTATGGATAGAGATCCAAAAACTAGCAAATGGGAAAGAGTTCTCCTATGGATTGGTGTCCACAAACTTGATTAGGGGATTGGTGTCTCCTTTGGATAGAGGTCCATAAACATTGTAATAGGGAAGGATTCCCAAGAAATTGGTTGAGAAAATTTTAGTGAAATATTTTCTTCGTGGAGTAGCCCACATTGGGTGAACCATGTTAAATCATGTATCTCATGTGTGTGATGCTTTGTATAATGTTTACTACTTTAATATTGCTAATGTTATCATATGGTTTGAAAAGTAAAACATTTTATCTTATACTGTCCATCCCCCCCTCTCAGTATAAGCACATGTTCTTCATTATTAACCAAGATCATTCTCATTTTTTCCCCACAATATTTTATCCAAAATTAGAGTAGTCGTTAGGGTTAATTTGGTGGTTGGAACAAAACAAAATTCAAGCAAAACCATTCACTAAACATTTAAATCAACGAAGTAATATCCGCATCAAATTTTGCATAAATGCATTCCAAACCATATAAATTTGCTAAAACTTAACAACTTTACTTCCATACATTTAAAGACACATGGCAATCGAGAAAATTATGTTGTCCTTGCATCTAGTGTTAGACAGTAGTTCCCGACATCAGTGTATTGGTGGTTTAAACTCAAAGGTTAAATTCATCAATTTTAGGTGGTTTGTTCAATCAAACATTAAACAAATCCAGCAAAACAAAGACATATGTTCGTTGCAAGTGTTTCAGGAGCAATAAATAATTTTAATGCAGTGGGAGTAGTTAGCAGATATATGTCAAATCCAGGAAAGGAACATTGGACTGTTGTGAAGAGGATCTTCAGATAATTGCATGGAACTATAGATTATGTTATTTGTTATGAAGGAAAATATGGAGAAAATGATATTGTAAATCTACAAGGGTTTGTGGATGCTGATTGGATTGGAGATATTAATAAGATAAGATCCATGAGTGCTTATGTATTCAGGCTATTTGGAGGGGCAGTAAGTTGGATGAGTAAAAAGTAATCAGTCGTTGCTTTATCCACTACAGAAGTAGGGTAAATTACAGCAACTCATACCAATAAAGAAGCAGTGTGGCTACAAAGGTTGTGTTCAACAGTTGGTATTAAACAAAAGGTTGTGAGAATTAACAGTGACAGTCCAAGTGCAATATTTCTGGTAAATAATCCTAGTTTTCATGATCGATCAAAACATATTGATATAAAGTACCATTTTGTGAGATATATGGTTGAAGAGAACCGAGTGATATTGAAGAAATTTGATACAGATAAGAATATTATTGATTTGTTAACAAAGGTTGTACCTGCTCAAAAAAATTCTTGGTGTAGAAGATTTATGGGTATGGTTGCCCTTGATAGTTGGAAACGGTAGTTGTTAGCCCCTATGGAAAGTATGCAACAAGTCGGAGGATGTTGGAAATATGTTGAATATTTTTCAAGTTATTATGGTGAGGTTAACACTATGTACTAGATGCTATGTACGATATACGTGCCAAGGTTCGGGGCCGAATTGGTCCCCGAACAATAGGGGTCCAGGGCGGCAGCCCCGACCAAATTTTTAGGGTTTTTTAAGTTATATTTAGACCCATATGGGCTTTTAGGGTTACTATATTTGAACCCTTGTTTTTTTGCCCATGATATTGTAAAATTTGTGCATGTGCCTTTGTTATATATATCACACTTGCATTAGGATTTGGAGAGAGATAGAAGAAGAATATTATTGTATTGGATATGGTCAATTTAATGCAATAATAAGATAATACTATGTTGGTTTTTATCCAGTTGAGGGTTTCCAGGATAAATATTGTGTAATGTGTGAATCTGCTATCTTCTTCCTTTGATTCTGTAATTACTGCTTTTCTAGTTTTAGTTTATTGGGGATATTTATTTCTCTTCATCGTGGTAATGGCACTATAGCACCAAGAAATATATAAAATTATGGTTAGTGTAGAACTAAATTTATTTATTTATTTGGGTTATATAAGAGAGTTAGTTACAACCACACTATTTTTAGTAATTGAGAAGCGCAATGTTTAAACCATAGGGGATGCTCCCACCGAACCTATTCCACCTTGTTATTATTGATGCAAGGTTTAAACCATAGGGATTGCTTGGGATTCGTATTATCATCATCGGTCTGGCACGCACTTAGAGGATTCACATCAGACTACTAGCTTTACAAACAAGCTTCTCCCCAAGTTTGAACTTGAGTGTCTTCTTGATAATGTAGAACTAATATTATTGTGATACAAATATGATTGGAAAAAATTAACATTTATACTATATTTGCTTTGAATTTTTCATCATAAAGAGACATGATTTTCATATTTAAAAAAATAATAATAATTTGGATGATTTGTGATACAAAACTAGCAAAGTTAAACATCGTGTTCTATACTGCAACATTCACATGTGGTAAGACATATCTCACAACTATTACGTAAGTGCTACAACCTGCTATGTTTGTTCTAGCAATTTCATGCAAATATACTTCTAGTAAAAAATGCTTGTATGTATTTTTAATGTGTTTCTATAGATTTTAAAGTATAATGATGCTAAGACAACTCATTGGGATCAAGGACCTACCACTCAAACACATTGGACCTCTATCTTATAAACTCATGTTGAAGTGTAATCTAATTCATGGCCAACACCAACATTGTATAATGTAATCTTGAATAGGCCTAAGGGCATTCGTTGTACAATGTATTGAATTTGTTATAATATTTTATTATGTAAGCCCTATGGACCGTGGTTAACTTTGTTATGATTAGACCCATCTTATAAACATGTAATTAACCTTAAATTCTTCCTTGTTATGTCAATATTAATGTTAAGTTCTTTAATGTATTTGGGATTTTGGTATTGGTATAAATAGCCTCCACCACTCATCGTATTGCGTTGTGAATTTTATCTTTGGATAATACAATGATTTTTCATGGTGCCTATAGGTGCCTCTAAATATTTGTGTTTGTTTTCCTTTCTTTCTTCCTTTTATGCTTTATATATAATATTTGAGTGGATGGATTGAATTTGTTCATTTTTGAAAAATATTGTGAATTCTAACATGGTATCAAAGCAAGTATGGAGTGACATTGCTTGGTCATGCAAAAAGTTGTTTTGGAGCCTTTGATCCTTCCATAAAATCATAGGGTGAATTATTCCTCAAATTATTACAGATTATTTTGTGTAAAATTCAAGAGAAAATAATATTTTATCACTCATTTAGTCTTCTCAATGTTATGGAAAATATGTGCTCAATTCCTTCATAACACATGATCCGGAGATTGTGAAAATAATGTTATTTTATTATAGGGATTAAATAATGATATTGGTTGACATTATGGCATTCTAACATTGCATTTAATGTGTTGCTCTTTAGAAGGTTCCTTCTTGGGTGATGTTTTGGGCTATAAATAGCCCCTTTATCAAATGAAAATAAACATCTTTCATCTTTGCATTTCAAATCCTTGTGTCTTTTTGTGTGTCCTTATCAGCTGGTATTAGAGCAGTATATCCTTCCCTATGAGGGAGCATTTGGAAAATTCCCCCTCTACCTTCCTTTGATTGTCCATCATTCATTATTTGCATTTTGGCATTTTGTTTTGGCAGTTGTGCTAATCATTATCGGGTTGGGTTTTGAATGTACTTCCATAGTCTTTGGTTGAATTTGCATTTGTGTATTTTTGCCTTTGCAGTCTGTGTGTTGAAGCTCTAGCACTTGATACTCTATATTTTTATGTTAGGTTTCCATGTCCCTTTCTATGTCTTAGGGTTCCATGTCTCTTTTTCTTGTATGAGATAAAGGCCTTCATGTACTTGGTTCAATTTTAGTTTTGAACAGTTATAGGCATCCATTCTATTTAACAATACCATGGCATTGTTTTGTTAACTTATTTCAATAATTATTTTTCTGTCAATCTGTTAATATCAAACCTAACATTGATGTTGCTTCCCCTATGGCCCATTGTTATTTTCTTAGTCTTTGGTCATCATGTTTACTCCTTTTCAAGTGCTCTCTATGAAATATTTCCTACCCCAACTCCATCACATATGATATCCCTTTTCGCCCATGGTTTGATATGTTCCTCCACGATCCTAGCTCGGTCAACCCCATCGCCACTCGTATTTTTCTTTGTCAAATTTTTACATGCATCTACAACACCTATCACCATTTCCTCGACCACTAATTCTATATTTTAGTCTGTGTTATGTGTTTTCATATACTCCATAGAGAATATTCATTCTCCTTGTCGAACACCTTTTCTACTCCATCGATCACTTTTCACAATAAACTCTAGTGATCATTTTCCACAATAAACCCTAGCCATCATTTTCCACAACAAACCCTAGCAACCATTTTCTATAGTTGTGGCCTCGTGGTCTCTTGATATTCTGACATTGACTCCATGCTTCTATGTCTTTGGTGAAGATTATATCATAATTTTAGCTATTTCATGACCACTTTTTAAATTTTTGGTGTCCCTTTGTCACTCTCATAGGCTCTTCGCATCATAACCACCTTCCTTCCAGCATTGAGCCATCATCGCCTTTATTTTAGAGTATCCATGGTCCACCATCTACATTTCAGTTTAATAGATTTGTGTGTTCATGGAGAATTATTAAAAATATATATCCCACATGTTTTATAGGGATGGATATTATTATCTTTATATTCAATTTCTTTCAACTTGTTAATGTGTTAAAAAAGGAGGAACTTAAATGTTTTCAAAACAAAAGGTAAAAATATTCCAAGGGAATATTCCTTAATAGTTTGGATGTAAAAAGAGGAATTGCATCCCTCTTATTTTTGTTCAATGAGCCTCTATGTTTTTCGAATATAGCCTTCTTTGTAGTCGTCGAAAAGCTCTTTTCAAGCTAAATCCAGTAGAAATAATTGATTTAGGAGTTCTCATCCCTTCTATATACAAATTTCCCACTTTGAATAAAAAACTCTCCTCTTTGTCTTTCTATTTTGTAAAGGTCTATTTCGACCTATGGTGCTTTGAAATTTGGGTTGTTCAAACTACTTTCAATCTGTTTTTTGTATCTTGGAGTGCATTTCCAATCGTATCAACTCCTTTTGTCCCATTTGACTTCAAAAAATATTATGGCACTTTTGTTATGTGTGCCATGTTTCATGAGGTAGGTTTTTGGTTTTTTTTCTCAAGTTTGTTCCTCATTTATTGAATCATATTTCAAGATTTTTGTCTAATTCCTGTATTAATGACTCCTACATACGGAGTTTGTTTCAAATATATTCACACACCAATGCAAGTGAACCTTGTAAGTAGTGATCTCCTCTATCACACTTGATGGTTTCAACGATTGGTTATCCATGCAATCCAATATGATGAGAAGGTTACCATAAGGATATTTGTAATTGCTTATATTATATCAAACTAATCAAATTTTCTTTTCAAATTTTGGTATCCGAGAGACTATCCTTCAACATATCTCAGTGGCTTTCAACATTTTTGCAAGACTCAACATATATCCTTAGTTTTCTTTCACATCAACTTCAACATTTGGCTCATTGGATCCTTGACTATCTTTGCATCTACATTAGCCATTTCAACATTCTCCTTCTATGGCTTTCAGACGTTGCTCCCTTTTTGTATTTGATTTTCCTTCCTTTTTTGTTCGTATTGGAGTCCAATGCTTCTATTTTGGGAAGGAATGATAGGGATTAATTAATGATATTGGCCAACATTCCACCATTCTAACATTTCAACATTGCATTTAATGTGTTGTTCTCTAGAAGGTTCTTAGAAGGTTCCTTCCTAGGTGATGTTTTGGGCTATAAATAGTCCTTTTGTCAAATGAAAATAAACATCTTTCATCTTTGCATTTCCAATCCTTATATCTTTTGGTGTGTCCTCATCAGTTTAGGATTGAAAAAAATTTGAATTTACAAAAGGTAGAAAAATTATAATCTATAGCAACAAGAAAATTCAAAATATTTTTGGCACTTTCATGCATTGAGGGGACAAGTGGCCTCTAGTTCAAGGGGTATGTTGTTTGTATTTATAAAATGAGAGCATATGCAATCATTATGGTAATGAATGCCATGTTGATCACTTCAATGTGTGTAAAACTTTTCCACTAGCTGCAACCAAGGTTTGAATTGAGTTTTCATTCTTTGAACTATATTTTACAACTCATTTCTATTATTAATGTTTTTTATTCTTCATATTTGTTCTTTTGCATGACGTCTTGGTTAGCTAAGTGGTCGTAAGTCATTTTCTAGAAGGAGGTCAGAGTTTTGAATTCGCCCTCTCCTTTTTTAAAGATACTTTAATTGCAAGATTCCATATGGGGCAATTTGGATTTTTGTTACCATCCAAAGCAACAATGATTTGGTCAAAATAAGTGTTTTAGGACTAACACGGCACAAAATCAAATCCCTTCAAAGTCATATCAATATTTTTTGTTGGTTTCTTTGTTGAAATCACTCATGATGTTAAGTTTGAAAATGGAAATACACCATTTCTACATTTACCGAGAGTTTGATAAGTTTGTTAACATGAGTGTCTTTACTTCCCAAAGACCTAGGTTGGATTCCCTCTAGTTGCTGATCTAGCACCTCTGTGTACCATGCATACATAATTTTTCTTACTAATTAGCCCTCGTCCAATTAGGAATAGAAAGGTGTTTGAATTTCCAATGTATCAATGTCAGTCAAGTGACATAGAATGAGTGGTGGCTACCAATGAATGTGTAGGCAACACATGGCATATTATGATTTGATCCTGATCTCCTAAGGTTTAGAGAAATATTTTTTAATTTTTTGAGGATTATTAGGGTATATCTTCTAAAGGTCATAAATTTTGCATATGGAAGTATTTTGAACCTCTTTTTTTCCAAAATTTATAGTTTTTTGAGCTCTACGTATTAGTGACATTGATTTAAAAACCTATGCTAATGTTAGGGGCCAAATTATGAAACCTTTTTGGCCCTTAAATTATATTAGGATTATAATGTGGAATAATCCTTAAACATTTTTTTCTTATTTTGAAATGACAAATTTATCATATTTTATGTAATCATAATCTTTGGTCGATACTTTGAGAGATATAAATGGACTTGTGACAATTGCAACAAGTTTGGAGTTTTTAGAGGCTTGTAGGAAAATAATTCAAGATGTGCTTTAGTCAATATCTTCCTCCTTTAGGTGGTTGATTCAACTTATCATGAAGATCTTATCACTCATGATCTCTTTCTTCTTTATTTCTTGTATAGGTACTCTTAAAATTTTGTTATAGCTCTTCTTTTGATATTGGTATAAATACCTCCCACCACTCCTCATTTTATTATTGAAGTGTTGTGAATCTTATCTAAAGATAACACATCGATTGATTATGGTGCCTATAGGTGCCCCCAAATATTTATTTATTTTCCTTTCTTTCATCCTTTTACCTTTTCTATATAAGAATTGAGTGAATGGATTTTTTCTATTCATTTTGGAAATTATTGTGAATTTTGACAACTTGAACATGAGTCTTTCCTATGGAAAGTAATATGTCTCAATAACTCAAGCTTAGCTCGACAAAAGGTTAAATATTTTTTAATGGATTTAGTAAAAAAATATTTATATAGATCCTTATTGTATTAATATTAATCCATTTTTGAATGGGTATTATAATAAGACTAAGACAACTCACATGAGGTCAAGCACCTATCACTAACACACTTAGGCATCTATGCTTACCAAAATTTAAACATGAACCTTTTTTTGAGAAAGACAATTTATCTCAAATCTCAAGATCCATCTCAACCACTTTTATACGAAAGTGTCGATATTCTTATAATAGATTATATGAGATTGAAATAGACCCTACCCTTATGATGTCAATATTCCTTTAATGAATTTTATAGCATTTTCAAAGTATTTCAACAAACCATAATATATTTTTTTGTATTAATTTTTTTGTATTAATGGTAAGATAGAGCTTTTAAAGGGTTGTTATTTCCTTTAATAAAATAGGTCACGCCAACTAATCATATCAAGCTACACAACTCTTATGGTGTCACTAAGATTTAAACCTTGGTGTGGATTATTTTAGTATTTATTTCAACCATTAAACCAAGGCCTTATTGACAATAAACCATAATATTATGATATTTTTTATAATTATCAAATTTTAAACCTGTATCTTTACATCAAAAATTTATTTTTTAATCACAAAAAATAATTATAATAATATCAATATTAAATAATTTTAATAAATAATCATTTAATTTAATAATTATTTTAAATTCTTTAAAATCTATTCATAAAATAAAACTAAAAAACTAATCATAAAATAAAACTAAAAAAAACTTGAACAATAAACATAATTTTAAACAATGTAAAAACCAAATTATTTACACTCTAAAAACTCCTTTTTCTAGGCATTATTACTTACCTTAGTTTATAAAGCTACTAATAACTAAATCTAGGTAATTTAAGGTTGTACAGTTTTCCGTTTGAAAAGAAGCAAGCAAAGACTCCATTCTTATCCTCTAAACCATTTTTTTAATTTGATTTTTTTAAAGAAAAAAAGTTTTTCAATTAGCACAATGGGATTTATCAAAAGGTTTTTCAATTAATTAATACGAATCCCATTATCAAATAAACATTATCTCCTTCAAAATGCCTCTTGAGTCCTAAATATCCTCAACATTCAAAATATTTTTTTTTTCCGTAATCTCATTTCATATTCCTATGTGAATATATAATATACAAATTTTAAAATATATAATATATAATTTTATTTTTAAAATTTTAAATAATAAACAATTACTTTTAAAAAAACTCAATTCATGTAAAATTCATCATATTTAAAAAAAAAAATCAATTTGTATTCATTTTTACCAACCTCAATCAATCATACTATCTTTCAAAATAAATAAATATATAAATATATATATATCCCTTTTGACCAACCTCAATGAAAATTATTTTAATAAATGATAACTATTAAAATTACAATTCAAATACCTTAAATTAATTTGAACTTAAGTTTAAAAAAACTAAAAAAGTGGTTCCAATTAAAAAAAAAAAACCTCAGAAGTATATCAATACAATATCTCTTTATCAAAAGGTTTTCCAATTAATACGAATCTCATTGTTAAATAAAAATTATCTCCTTCAAAATGCTTGTCAAAATTAAATATTCTCAACATTCAAAAAAAAAAAAATCATAAACTCATTTCATATCACTATGTGAATATATAGCATATAAATTTTAAAATATATAACATATAATTTTATTTTTTAATTTAAATTTTTTAATTTTAAATAACAAACAACTATTTTTAAATAATCTCAATTCATCTAAAGTTGATTATATCTTTCTTAAAAAAAAAAATTAATTTGTTTCCACTTTTTACCAATCTTAATCAATCATACTATTTTTCAATATATATTTGTTTTTGCCTTTTGACCAACCTCAATCAAAATTATTTTAATAAATGGTAATGACAATTCAAATACCTTAAATTAATTTAAAAAAATTAAAGGCATGATTTGAACTTAAATTTAAAAAAAAAAAAACCAAAAAAAACTTACTTCCAATAAAAAATAAATTAAAAAAAAACCTAAAAAGTATATCTATAAATATTTCTTTCAAAATAAATTAATAATTTTTTTTGGATTTGGATAGTGTGAGCAACTCTAAAACAAATGCTTAGGGCTGACCATTCCTATCCTAACCATGACTCTTTTTAAAGCTGAGAACTAAGCTTATCAATAGAGGATTATTACACCCAATGGTTTGAACCTTGGACCTCTCAAAGAATAACCAAAGCCCAAACTGTTACCTGTATTCCGGAAATAACTCTTCGGTAAAAAAACCTCGAGAGCCATTCTTAATTAACTGATAGGACTATTCTATACAATCACCAACACACCACCCTTACAAATATTAACAAATTAATAATTTAATTTAATTTATTTATTTATTTTATTTTTTTTTTTAAACAAAAGAATGTCCCCTTCTATAAGACCCAAAAAAAAAATACAGGGGTATCTAATAATTTAGATAACTATAATTAAAAAATTTATGTTAAACTTTCACAAGGAATAATTACAAATTAGAGTTACGATATTAGTAGTTTGCAATTTGTTTTCTTGGATGGAAAAGGGAGTCTGGTCTATGGGCATGCTCTTTGCCAACAAACAATCAACGCAATGACAGCTATATCGATTATGGGTACAATATATTTAGTAATTACAGCTATAAACTTAAAAATTGGATAAAAATATTATAAAAATTAAACCTTAAGGATAACTTTCAAAATTAAGTGCATTGCAAACCTAATAGTGGCGGCTGTGGCAAGTCAGTGTTAACATAAAAGAGGCCTGACATTTCTAAATTGTATAACAAGATATAATTCTAGAGCCAGCTATGATTACTAGCTATCATCACATTTACAACTCGCAACAAAGCCAAAGGTTGATAATATATTATTAAAAGGATATATCAGGTTAGGTAGACCGGATAGCTCTGATAAAATGGCATCATCAAAGGTGTCCATACTTCGTGTCAACTTCTCAACAGTGCCGACATCTTGATTTTTATGGGTCACATGTACGCCAAAACATAATCTCCTACCCTTGATGACATTTTGATAACTGGTTTGTATTTTAATTGATTTGTTTTACTGCTTGCAATGAAAAGAAGGTACATTAGGAATGCATTGTCCGAGCTGTTCTCATCCTAGACAACATCTTCTCAGTGGTTTGAGGTTAATCTCGAAGAAAAAATGAATTGAAGATATGCATGAAACTGTGACAACAAAGAGTGTGATTTTCAGTTATTTTTGTTTATATTTGAGAGGGATTTTGTAAGTTTATACTTCCTTGTATAGGTAAAAAATTGGATGTAATTATTGTAATGAGTTATGTTATTGGTGCTATGTTGGGAATAGAGAAATTGTTGTATTTTTAAAAGAATTGAGATTCATGCAATGGACTTTATTATGGTTAAATAGATATGGACCAAATGTACGGTTAAAAAATATGGAAAAAGAATACATCTTGATGGAAAAAGTATATTTTTAAATGTAAAGAACAAATAAGGGAAGAATTGACATGTAGTTATTTTTGATGTTTGAATGAGGAATGGTATTTATTGATGTGGAGCATGGATATTTGTAGAACTAAATGAGATTATATTTTATTTAATTATTTTGGAAGGATTTCTGCAAGTAATGCTCTTTAATGTCATAATGGAACCATGACAAGTTATCCACGTAATGCATGGAAATTAGTCAAAGGTAGAGAAGTGTTTGTTATAGGAATGGTGTTAGTTATTTAATGCACTTAATAGGAGAGGATTAGGTGCAGTTTAGATTGGAATTTAATTATTTATGGTAACAAAGTTTTTTATTATGCTGTTACGAGTTAAAATTTTGAGAAAAATTTATTGATTAGAAGACTAGCTTGTTGAGGAGACAAGAAGATAGTTCACATCTAATGTGTCTAGTGTACCAACATATATAAAATTATGTTTGATGTAGAGCTTTGCGCACTCCTTTCAACATACTAAAAAGGGATCGACTAGCTCGATGGTAAAATTGAGTTTGATCACCTAGTACAGTTACATAGATCGATATATGTAAGGTGTAGGGATGGGTGTAATTTGTGATAGGTTTATATGGAATATAATAACTTGATGGTGAGACTAAAGATTCACCAAGCTGTGGTTGATAAGAACATTAGTTGAAGCCTAAGTGCAAGCTTGCTACGAAATAATAGATCTATTCCTAAATGGCATAAGCATACTTAGGTTGCAAAACAAAAACTCACAAATAAGATGGAATTTGAGATGGCTATTTTGGGATATGACACCTAGGTTGGATTCCCTTTAGTTGCTGACCTCTCACCTCTGTGTACCATGCATACACATTTTTTACTTACTAATTAGCCTTCATCTAATTAGGAATATAAAGGTGTTTGAATTTCCAACGTATCAATGCCAGTCAAGTGGCATAGAATGAGTGGTGGCTACCAATGAATGAGTAAGCAACACATGGCATGTTGTGATTTGATGCTAAGTTTCTAAGGTATTTTATGAGGATTTTTAGGGTAGATCTTCTAGAGGTCATAACTTTTGCATATGAAAGCATTTTGAATCCCTTATTTTCGAAAATTTACAATTGTTTGAGCTCTACGCATTAGTGACATTGGTTTACAAACCTATTCTAATGTTAAGGGTCAAATTATGAAACCTTTTAGGCCCTTAAATTAGGTTAGGATTCTAATGTTGAATAATCATTAAACCTTTTTTCCTTATTTTGAAATGGCATATTTACCATATTCTATGTAATCAAAATCTTTGGTTGATATTTTGAGATATATACATGGACTTGTGATAGTTGCAACAAATTTTGAGTATTTAGAGGATTATAGAAAAAGAATTCAGGATGTGCTCTAGTCAACCTCTTCCTCCTTTGGATGATTGATTCAATTTATCATGAAAAAAAGCAAGGCATCGAGACTCATATAGGGTTTTCTTCTAAACCATTTTTTTTTAAATTGATTTATAATCTTTTGACTAAAATTACTAAAAAAATAATGAATTTTTAAAGAGTAAGCAAATTTTTTAATTATTTTTTTTTTTAATAAAATTATTTATAATTAAATTTAGATAATTTAAATTATGAGGTTATTAAGATGTTTTATGTTCTCTCAATCGCATGGTTAATTATTTGACACGCAATATCAATGCTTTGATAACTTGAATACGAGGTCTCTAAAATTTTCTAATAAATTAAAAAAAATTATTTAAAGGACTTAAAACATTTTTGTTTTTTGGTTTTCGATATCAACAATGTTAAAAAATGATTTTTCAATTAACACGATGCAAATCCCATTACTAAATAACGAGTATCTCCTTGACGCCAAGGTCTTAAATATCCTTTAACATTAAAAAAAATATTTTTCACAATCTCTTTTCATATTCCTATGTGAATATATAACATATAAATTTTAAAATATATAATATATAATTTTTATTTATTTATTTTTAAATACTGCTTAAAAATTTATTAAATAAAAGTAAAAATACAAAAACACGTTAGGTTAAATGGTTTATCAGTCTGAGACAATCTGACTTATGAAAGTCAGAAGAATGTTTCAGCTCTTTCAAGAATTCTAATCTGAAAGCTCTAAGTTGTTCAGAAATACAATGTCTCATCTTTTGGATTGCATCTGAAATAGGAGATGGAGTCCCATTAAAAACTAGCGAGCACCTGTCTTTCCAAAGGCCGAATAATATAGAAACCCTGACAGTCTGCCATATACTACATAAGTGGGAGGGGCATTGCTGAGTATCACCAAGAAGAGCAGACGTCCACTGAAGCTGATTTGCAATGAAGGGTGCTAAAACTTGTGAGAGGCCATTCCACACTGCCTGGGCTTGGGGACAGTCCCAAAAAACATGCTTGACAATCTCCTCGTTGTGGCATAGAACACAATTACTGGATGATATGTTCAGTTTGGCCAGTCGAGCTCTGCATGGGAGACCTTGAAAGACTAAGGACCATGCAAAAACTCGCATTTGTGCTGAAATCTTAAAGTGCCAAACTCTACTTAATCTTTTCCTCCATTTTTTGTAGGGACAACTGATACCCCATATTTGGTTAAGAACTGAATCAATTGGAATATGGGGGAGCAACTCCCTATATATCTTAGTGGACTTATATTGTTGTAAAGGAGAGCCAAACTTCCACTTCCAAGCTTTCCAATCAGAACCGACCAACCCTTCCTTCAGATTTTGCAAAGTGTTACCTGTTAGCAGGGCCTAGATCTGACTGATGGTAGACTTGTCATAATTTTTAAGATGGTGTGCATCTTTTAAGATAGCCCAGGACTGCCATTCAACTCTCTCAGAATTCCAGAGATCTATCCAACAGTTGATGCCTTTTTTTGCAAGTCTCTTTGCTTGTAACCTTGGAATATCAGAAGCATAGACCCCACTCTCCTTCCATAACCAAATTGATCTAAAAGGTATTGAGCAACCACCTTGAGCAACACTGCTATCCCAGTGGATTTCTTGGGCAACCCATTTCCAGGCCTCCCAGATTCTCTTAATGAAAATGCTACCTCTGATTTTGAATTTGGAGGGGTTAGCTAGAATGTCTTCTAAACAAAAAGTGCTTTTAAAACCATTAACATAGAATTCAAACAATTTCTTTCAATTTTAAATAACAAACAATTACTTTTAAACCATCTCAATTCATCTAAAGTTTATTATATCTTTCTTAAAAAAATATTTATTTTTCATTTTTTACTAACTTCAAAAAATATAAAAATATTTTATTTTCCATTTTGTACCAACCTCAAAAAAAAAAAAATTGTATTTACTTTTTAACTAACCAAATTATGTTAATAAAGGATAACTATTAAAATTCCAATTCAAAAACCTTAAATTAATTAAAAAAAAAAAAAAGTTAAATTCATGATTTGAACTTAAGTTTCTTTTTTAAAAAAATAAAAAAATCCTAAAAAAATATATCAATATAATATAATATTTTTTTTTAGATTTGCGATAAACCCCTAAGGCTAAGCATTTTCATCTCAACCATAATTCCTTGTAAGGTTGAAAACTAAACTTATCAATAAAGGATTAACACACGCCAAGGTTTAAACTGTCTCAAAGACAAAACTCTTGAGTAGAAAGAAACCAAAACCACTCTTAAATAACCAATAATACTGTCCTATGCAATCAACACATTTACAAATATTAACAAATTATCCTCTCATGTAAAGGAGTTGGAGAGCAAGGAGTTGGAGAGCAAGTGGGTAATTAAAACTCTCCAGTTATCGAGAAACCCAGGTTCAAATCTCTCCCTTCACATGTTGCGGATATATTATATATAAAAGATTCCTCATCAAAAAAAAATAAAAAAATATTAACAAATTAATAATTTAAATAACTATAATAAAAAAAATTAATTTTCAATTAGTTTTAATAATAATCAAAAACTTACCTTAAAAAGCAAACTTTGTTCCATCTTTAACAAAATCTCACTAACAACCAAGTTCCCTTTAACCAAGCTCACTCGAGTCAAGAATAAATTTATAAATATTTAAGATAAAGCCTTGCTTTTAGGCCTTTGAATATTAAAAAATTAATTGGTTTGACAACTACTGTTAGTCATGAAAGGCGACCGTTCAATGCATCTAGACCACCTGACCCATTGACCACTTGACCCAGCCACTCTCCATTAACAAAATATCTTCTAAACCCTTTTACTCAATTATTTAACAACTTGACTTTAAAAAGATAGTCCCTCAGAAGATAAGTTCCAGTTTGATTTTTAGATTAAAATATTTTTAACACAATTTTTTATTAAATTAATTTAACTTAATTAAATTTTTTAAGCTATAAAATCTTACTAAATTTATTCTTATCTAATAAATTAATAAAAAAAATTATAATAACATAGTCCAATTTAAGAGTGATGCCTCACATACGACAAAATGAGTCAGGCGCATTAATGCAAAATGTTCAATGAACAAGATGGTACGGAAATGTATAACAAAAACAACATAAGCACACAATAAAGCCCACCCACAGGAAAAACATAACGAACATTTTAAATTATTGTTATTGGTATTTAACTTTGATTATTAATTCAAATTAACCTTGATTAGAGGAAGCCTTATAACGAGAATGTATTTTCAATTATACCACCGGTTATTTTGAATGAATGAATGAAAGATTTTAATTACGTCCGCGAGACCCAAATATGGTCTATGGGACCTCAAATATGGAAGTACAATTACTCAAATCATATCATATGATCTTTAATATCTTTGAGAAGGTTGTTCCTTCTCCTGCTGATTTGTGTTAGCAATTCTCCAACTTTTTTTATTTTACTGTCTTCAAATAAATTTGTAATAAACTCGTTCCCAAGTGTTTCTTTGTATTTGTCACGGATATCTAAAAAACTCGGGCATTTATAGATGAAGTGTTCCTCTGTCTCTACTGCCCTTGTGCTGCATAGAGTACATATTCTTTCTTCCCATTGTTCTTTGGGCGTTGTCCATCTCACTGTTTCACATCTAAGCCTATGAGAGCTAGTCCTTATCGAGCAATGAGTATTTTTTCCTTCCACTTGATTTCAGCGCCTATATACGCTTTTTCCTTGTGGTCATACGTTGGGTTAAAATTTGCAATATAATATTGTCTTTTCCTGCTTGCATTTTTCCACATTCCACTTCGAACTTTTCATTCACATAATTTTTAATGTCTTTGTTGACATTTGGGCATTCATTTATGTTGATTTCCCAACGTTTCATCCATTTCTGATTTTGTTTCATCCACGTATTCTTTCGCCTATGTAACTCTTCGTCCCCTAAGCTGCTCTAGGCCATCTATCATTTGTCATGTTTTCTGTTTTTTTCAAGTAACATAACGACTTGGTCATAGCAATTGCTTCTAAAGGGAACATTCCGGTTTCGGCTAGAATAATTTCATAAGGGGTTGTGGCCTTAATTTTGAGAAAGTTTGTGATTAGATATTTTTGAATCCTTTCTATTTGCCTCCATTTTGCATTTGTTGTGCCACTAGCCCACACCTCGCAACCATACAACGGAACCGGTGTAACAAGTAGGCCAAATAAGACCTTGGTGGTCTTCCGGTCCCACAACTCGGCATTCCTACACCTGTTTTGAAGTGCATATAGTGCTCTCCGGCCACTTTGAGTTCTTTTCATCCTACATGTATTCCAATTAAGTTTGTCATGAAAGTCTATGCCCGGGTATTTGTATTCTACTACTACATCAAGCGGTTCTCCTGCAAACTGAAATTTGAGTTGTTGCTTCTTCTTTTTTTCTGAAAAAATCATAATTTTTGTTTTGCTCGTGTTCACTGCATCCCAACTTCTTTACAAAAGAGTTCTAGAGCTTGAAGGTGATCTTCTAGATCTTTGGTTGTTTTGGCAACAAGAATTACATCATCTGCATACATGAGGAGTTTTACCACATATTTGGCTAAATGCACACCCTCTCCCCCAAATTTGTTTATCCATTCTTCTAACTTGTCAATGTGTCAATGTGTAACCCAAATAAGGTTGGAGATAGAGGGCAAGCTTGTTTGACACCTATGTCCTACCAAAACATTCGAGATAACCCTTCTGTGTTACGATTCTAGCTTTTACATGCTCATATAGTCTGTGAACTCCTGCCCTGTAGTAAATTGGAACCTCTAGCTCTTCCATACTGCTCCATAATTTTTTCCTAGGCACTTGTGTCAAATGCCTTTTTGAAGTCTACAAAACGGCAAAAAGCCTCCTCTTTTTTGTCCCATATTTTTTCCACTATGTGTACGAGCGTGATACGGTGATCAATAGTTGAGTGTTTGGGCCTAAAAACTGCTTGCCCCTTTGCTCTCTTTCCCTTTTCTTACGCCCATATGCTTTGATCCTACGCTCTATCATACTCCCAAACAACTTTGCAAAGAGAGGGTTGATCATGATAGTTCGATAGTTTGAGGGATTATTTACATCTCCACTTTTAAACAAAGGAATGGTCAAGCTAGTTGTCCACTCGGTAGGGAAGCCATTTTGTATGACCTCATTGAAAATTTCTTTGATTTGCGGTGCCAAGATATCTACCCCCCATTTTATATGCTCTGCTTGAAGATTGTCTATGTCACGGGCTTTTCCAGTTGCTAACTTTTTTATCCCTTGAATAATGTCTTCAATTGTGAAAAGTTCTTTCTTGACAATGATAGTAGGGGGTGTCTCCTGCTGGTTACTACGCTGATACGGTTGTTTTGAATACTCCAACCAGCGATTAAGCTGTTATGTTATTTTCGGTTTGCATCCTTTTCACGCTTAGTTCCTTCCAAAATTTCTTTGGTTCATGCTTCCCTAAATAAATCAATTCTTCCCTCCTTGTTTTAGTGTATTCTTCTTTTTTTGCCCTTACGAGTTTCTCATATGCTTTTTTGTTTGCTCTTGTTTTACCCGTTGGTTCCTTTAGTAATCTTCGCATTTTTTTGCAATCTTCATCGAACCATGGGTTGGTTGGGAAGCTATTCCTTTCTTTCTTTTTAGGTTTAGCTCTCTTGCATTTGTTTAGAGCTTCTTGAATAACTTGCATTAACCATTCACTCTTACTGTAATCTCTACTACTTGTGATGTAGTTCTTCCCTTTCTGTAACTTATTATTTAATCTTTGCTCTAAAATTTTGCCGATTTTCATACTGTTAAGAGAATGTTTCCCTTGTGAGGATATTTATTTTGATTGCCTTGCAAGTGTTTTTCCCTTGGTTTGTCTCCATGCATTCGAAGTTTCATAACAATTGGGTTGTGATCGACTTAAGTTCCATCTGGAGAATCTTCCACTTCTAGCTCCTCTATTTTTGGTATGTAATTTCGTGAGCATATTACATAGTCTATTACACTTTGTCCCTTATATGTTTTGCATGTATACTTTCCTGAATTTTTCCATTTGTTCATCCCATTGCAAATAATCAAATTGTATATGTTTGCAAAGACCTAACAACTCTTCTCCATATTGCGTGATAGCCCCATGCTCATCTTCTGAAGTCCTGGTCCACTGTTGATTTTCCTCTTCTGGCATCCAAAGAGGATTAATCTCAATATATTCGTTACCTTCTAGAATGTTAGCTTGCTTATTTGTTGTCCTTGCATTGAAATCTCCAATTAATATAATATCCCCCAACTTACTGTATATTGAAATGTCTCTTTTTAGGGAGGAGTATGGGTCTTCTCTGTTAAGGTCATGTTTCTTATAGAATTTAGAATTCTTGGGAGCAAAATAACATTTTGCTATGCTAATAACTGACTTATTTTCTAGGATCTTTATCCAAATGTCTTGTTTGTTTTCATCTTGTTTTTCAATTTTAATGACCCTATCCCATTCCTCTTTTATTAAAACCATAATACCCTCATGCCCTTTGCCACTTTTCATTGCTTTATTCCATCCTTGCTATTTTTTTGTATCCCACAAATTATGGAGTCCTACATCCATCGTGTTCATGTGTTTCGTCAATATGATTATATCTTTGTCTCTAGCAATGGGCCCTAACCCGGGTCCTCTTTTCCAAGGGAAACCTCTACAGTTCCAACTTACCATTGTAAGATGTTCTCGGGGGGGGCCATACTCCCTATTTATTTTGGATTTGTTTAGATGTGATGTATGCCTTTCCATTTCTTAAATATGCCTGTTTCCCTTCATTCCTTGCTTGCCCTCACATTTTACCATTCCTTATTTCTTTCTTCCTCTTTGTAAAAATGTTAGGTCATCATCTAAATAAAATTGTGACCCTCTCAGCATGCCTCTGTTTTTAAGTAACCTTATTTTATCCTCGTAGCTCATCAATGTGACCCGAATATGTCTATCTCTGCCTCCTTCTCTCAACCTGCCAATTCTGCTTACTTTTTTTATCTGACCCTTCCATTGTAATCGATCTGACAAGAAGTTCCTGGTTAAACGATTTGTGTCTTCCCTGTCCCCATAATCTTTCAACCCTTTGATGATTATATTTGTTAACTTCTCATGTCTTTCTTTCTCTTCTGTTATTTGAATTTTTACTTGCTTCTCTATCAACTCTTTTTGTTGATTGAATGGTTCTTTTACTACTTGAGACCATGTCTTTGTCTTTGCTAATTCATTTCGTAGCTCATTTTCTCTTGTTTCAATGTTTTGGAGTGTTTTTCTGTACCTCTTTTATTTGATTTGCATTTGTTTTTTCCACCTCTATTGCATCATTGATTGGGGGATGGATGGCTTGTTTGAGGACATGCCATTCACGTTGACCCATGTTTGCAAGGTTTTGTAGCTTTGACACTTGCTCCTTGAGCTGGTTGTTTTCTTTTTCCAATCTCCGAATGGTGTTTATAACCTCATCTGATTTAGTTTCTCTTAATTTCTCCCTCCTTTCCATGCTTTCAAGTTTCTCTTTCATCTTCATTAGCTCTTGCACATAAAGTCTTGGTGCCCACATGAGTGGTGTAGTTGTCGGACTGTAAGTTTCTTCCTCATCCGAAAACTCATTTTGATGATTTGCCTTTGATTGTTCCTTATTCTCCACCAATTATGTGGTAGAATATTTTTTATTTTTATTTTTTGATATGCCCTTTTCATTGTTGTTGCCCTTGCTCGAGCTTGTCGACGCCTTAATATCCTCCAATACTGTTTCTCATTGACATATATTGGTTCTTGCAATTGTTGCTTCCCTTCTTCCATTTTCAAACCCTTTATAGCCGAACCCTCTGTACTATTGATCCGTTGAAATAAATGTGTAATAAAACCCTCTTGCTTTGCAAACCCTCTGCTGCAAACCCTTGCTGATAATAAAACCTTCTGCTAACGAATGTATTTCTCCTACCTACTTAAATTGTTTTATAAATCGAAAGAGGACAAAAAAAATATGCTTACCCGATGAAATAGATGTTTAATACAATACTTCGCCGCAAACCCTCCTTGCTCTGTAAAAACCCTTTGCCGCAAACCCTTTAATTTTTTTTGTGCTGATATTTCTTGTCTGGAGTGCTACAGTTCAAACGGTTTTTTGAAATGAAATGAAAAATTTTAATTACGTCTGCGAGACCCAAATATGGTTTATGAGACCTTAAATATGAAAGTACAACTGCTTAAATTATATTATATGATCTTTAATATCTTTGAGAAGGCTGTTCGTTCTCCTGCTGATTTGGGTTAGCAATTCCCCAACTTTTTTTATTTTACTGTCTTCAAATAACTCCGTCATAGACCCGTTTTCAAGTGTTTCTTTGTATTTGCCACGAATGTCTGAAAAACTCGAGCACTTATAAATGAAGTGTTCCTCTGTCTCTACTGCCCATGTGTTACATAAAGTATATATTCTTTCTTTCCATTGTTCTTTGGATGTTGTCCATCTCCTTGTTTCACATCTAAACCTATGAAAACTAGTCCTTATGTAAAGGATGAAGATTTTTCCTTTCTGCCAAACCGTGTGTGAAAGGATTATATCCTCCCTTGTGCGCGCTTTCCACACTTGGAAGCTGGCGCCACGTCGGTACAGTTGTCCCTCCTGACGTTGTCGGTGGCACGTGTCCGCTCCACGACGCGTGGGGTCTGCCCAATCCCACGACGGCAAAACAAGCAACTGTAAATACTCACGAGAATGGGGTTGAACCACGTAATCGGGTTGGCAAGTACTAAGTTGAGTCCAAACAATTTACTATTTTTATTTCGAACAAGATTAGTTTCCAAAAATTAAACTTAAATTTTCTTTTAACAATCACATAAAACTTAGGGATCTACTTAACCTTTAAAACTAATTAATTTTAATAATTAATTAAAAATCTAAAAAACAAAATTTATTCTATGTTTAACAAATTAAACTTAAATCTTCTAGTATAAAACTTACCAATCTACCTAACCTTTAAAACTAATTAATTTTAATAATTAATTAAAAACCTAAAAAACAAAAACAAAATTTATTCCATGTTTAACAAAATCTCACTAACTACTAAGTTCTCTTTACCCAAACTTACTTGAAATTCATTTACACGCCTAAATTTATTTCTTCCTTCTTCTTTGGACTAAATCCAGTCAAAAATAAATTTATAAACCTTTAAAGTCCAGCCTTGCTTTCGGGCCTTTGAATATTCAAAAATTAATTGGTTTGACGATTATGTTAGTCTTGAAAGGCGACAGTTCAAGACCACTTGACCCAGCCTCAGCCACTAACATTAAAAAAAAAAAAAAAATTAGATCTTGTCCAGCATTTATTAAAAAAGTGACTTAAGTTTAATTTGTTTAAATCTTTGGTAAGTTTGTTGCAAATGTAATAGTTTAATCTGACTCTTTTAAGTGTGAGTCAGATCAAAAGCCTGACTATGGTACAAATTTAATCAACCAGTGGTCCCCTCAAGCAGTTCAACAATAACAAAGTGATATAAGCTTATTGCGAGCAGCCTATGTAGTTTGAACCTTGTACCTGGCTATTGCAAAGGTGCTAGTCTGATCTGAATCCTTTAAGTGTGCATGCATTAGACCAGACCGACAATGACGGTACAAATTCCTAGGCTATTCGTGGGTTTTCCTCACACAGTTCAATAATAACGAAGCAGCCCATATGGTATGAACCTTGCACTTGACAGTTACTAATAATAGTGTGGATGTAACCAACTTCTCTATGTCACTAAAAATAGTGTAGATGTAACTAACTTCCTTATGTATCAACAAAAAAAAAAAATTAAAAAAAAAAAAAATATATATATATATATATATATATATATATATATATATATATATATATATTTATTTACTCAATTATTTAATAACTTTACTTAAAGAGATAGTGAGTCTTTATGGGTTGTTTGGGTTTGATTCTTTGAACTAGATTGTCTTGGGGTCTATTTCTTTGGACTAGACTGGTTCAATTCATTTAAATCAGATTGTCCTAAGTTAAATTCTTTAAATTATAAGTTTCGAAGGGTTGGGTGAATTAGTAAAACTTTGGGCACTTGTCCGGAGGAGACCTACGTTCAAACCTTGGAGGTATGCCCCATATGGACAAAGGTAGTAGTCTGATTTGACTTGGTTGAATGCGTACCACCTTGACAACGACGGTACCAACCTTGAGCTACCAGAGGTCTCCCTCACTCTGAGTTGCATCTACCGAAGAAAAACAAGAGTTATAGAAGCAGCTTCAATGATTTGATCTATGTTCGATCTGAAGGTAGAAACCTTGAAGAGAATGTTTAACCCCGTACCTAATTGTTAGAGATAAAAGGATATTACCAATTCTCTTAATAAATAATAAATAATAATAAAATAAAATAAAAAATCTAAAATCTTTAAAAGTGTATCACACGCATTAATGCAAAATGTTCAAGTACAAGACGGTACGGAAATGTAAAAACCAATATAAAGGTACGGAAATGTATAACAAAACCAATATACGCACACAATAAAGCCCATCCAGAGGAAAAACACAACGACCACCCTTCTACCTTTAGATTAAAAAACAATTAGAGAAAAAGTGATTTTGTTCGAATATTTTAATTGTATGTTGTTGTTTGATTTGGATTATCATTTCCAATTACATCCAATCAATCTTTTATTATTATATAAAAAAATATAATCTCAATTATAACGACTATGTGCTAACCTTGTAGGATGTATAATGGATGTGGCATTAAGCTAGCAAAGAATATTGATGCAGATGCAGATGTGGCATTAAACTAGCAAAGAATATTGATATAATCTTTGCATCACATTTGGATGTATAATGGATGTGGCATTAAGCTAGCAAAGAATATTGATGCAGATGCAGATGTGGCATTAAACTAGCAAAGAATATTGATGCAGATGTGGCATTAAGCTAGTAAAGAATATTGATATAATCTTTGCATCACATTTGTGTCACTTTTGCATTAAATTTGTTTTGCATTATAAGACCTTTGTGTTAGCATGGCACCACCTTCATGTTAATCGTTGTGCCATGCTACTGGCACTATAGTACCGATAATTTTTTTTGGTTATATAAGAGGTGATCATAATTATATTATTTTTTAGTAATTGAAAAGTAGAGGGTTTAAATCATAGGGATGCTTCCACCAAACCTATTTTGTCTCGTTTTGACATGAAAGGGATCATCGATTGTTCCAGATTTATATTGTCATCATCAATCTAACACACACTCAAAGGATTGATTGTTCCAGATTTATATTGTCATCATCAATCTAACACACACTCAAAGGATTTAGATCAGACTACTACCTTTATAAATAGGCTACCGTCGAAGTTTGAACCTTAGTATCTTTTTGATAATGTAAAACTATCATTATTGTGATATAAATATAATTAAAAAAATATAACATTTATATCACATTTGCTTTAAATTTTTTATCATAAAAACATAATTTTTATATTTAAAAAATAATAATAATTTGAATAATCTGTGATAAAACTAGCAAAGTTAAGCATTGTGTTCTATACTAAAACATTCTCATGTGGTAGTACATATCTCACAACTATTATCTAAGTGCTACAACCTTCTATGTTTGTTGTAGCAAGAGATATTTTTCAAGCAAATATACTTTTGGTCAAAAATGTTTGTATGTATTTTTAATGTGTTTTAATAAATTTTAGAGTATAATGATGTTAAGACAACTCGGAATTAAAGATCTATTATTCAAATACATTGGACCTCTATCTTATTAAAATTTATGTTGAAGTATAATCTAATTTATGACCAACATCAAAGTTGTTTTGCGTGATCTTAAATAGGTCTAAGAGCATTCGTTGTACAATCAATTAACTTTGTTATGATTAGACTTATCTTATAAACTTATAATTAACTTTAAATTCTTCCTTGTTATATCAACGTTAAGGTTAATTTTTTTTTGAAGAATAATCAAAGCCCATTGCCTTGTAACTCAACTTTTGCTATGTGTTCCAAGAACAACTTTTGAATAAAACTCTGGTGTAAAAAACCTCCAAAACCACTTTTAATCACAACTCTATCACCTTTATAAATATTAACAAATAAATAATTTAAATAACTACGATTAAAAATTTTATATTAAACTTTGACGAGGAATAGTTATGAATTAGCGTTACGATATTTTCTTTACTTTAATACTTTGCAATTTGTTTTCTTGTAAGTCTGGATGGAAAAGGGAGTCTGGTCTATGGGCATGCTCTTTGCCAACAAACAATCAACGCAATGACAGCTATATCGATTATGGGTAAAATATATTTAGTAATGACAGCTATAAACTTGGATAAAAATATTATAAAAATTTAGGATAACTTATAAAATTAAGTGCATTGCAAGCCTAATAGTGGTGTCTGTGGAAGTTTTTTTTTAATTTGGTTATTTGGAAATTATTAAGACTTATATAAAATTGAGTAGTTTTTTTTAATCATAATATTTTGTAAAGTTGAGAGTTATAGTTATCAATAAAGAATTTAACATACTCACCACATATCTGTTCTTTTATTTGAACCTTGAACCTTTCAAAAAACCAAAACCCAAAACTTTTTTATGTGGCAAGTCATTCTTTAACATAAGAGGCCAGACATTCTAAATTTTATAACAAGATATAATTCTATGATTACTAGCTATCATCAACAAAGCCAAAGGTCGATGATATATTATTATAAGGATATATCAGGTTAGGTAGACCGGACAGCTCTCTATAACATGGCATCCATCTTTTGGTAAGAAAGGGATCCCATACTTCGTGTCAACTTCTCAACAGAGCCGACATCTTGATTTTCATGGGTCACATGTACGCCAAAACATAATCTCCTACCCTACTGCTTGCAATGAAAAGAAGATACATTAGGAACGCATTGTCAGAGCTGTTCTCATCCTTTAAAACATCTTCTTCCCAGTGGTTTAAGCTTAAATTGCATGAAATTGTGACAACAAAGAGTGTGATTTTCAGTTATCTTTTGTTCATATTTGAGAGGGATTTTCTAAGTTTATTCTTCCTTGAATAGGTAAAAATTTGGATGTAATGAGTTATGTTATTGGTGCGCTCTTGAGAAGAGAAAAAATTGTTGTATTTTTAAAGAATTGAGATTCATGCAATGGACTTTATTATGGTTAAATAGATATGGACTGATATTATGAATACGTTTTGATTGTAAACTTGGATGGAAAAATCATATTTTAAATGTGAAGGACAAATAAGAAGGGAAGAATTGGCATGTCCTTACTTTTAGTAGTTATTTTTGATGTTTGAATGAGGAGTGGTATTTATTGATGTAGAGCATGGAACTTTGTAGAACTAAATGAGATTTTATTTTATTTTATTATTCTTAAAGGATGTATGTAGGTAATGTAATTTAATATAATAAGGGATCGAGGATAAGTTATCCAGGGAAATTAGTTAAAGGTGGAAAAGGGTTTGTTATAGGAATGGTGTTAATTTTTTAATATATTTAATAGGATAGGATTAGCTACGGTTTAGATTGGAATTTAATTATTTATTGTAACAAAGTTTTTTGTTATGTTATTACGAGTTAATATTTTGAGAAAAACTCATTGATTAGAAGACTAGTTCATTGAGGAGACAAGAAGGATAGTTTGTGAATTATGTTTGATGTAGAGCTTTGCGTATTTCTTTCAACATATTAGAAAGGGATCAACTAGCTCAATGGGATGTTGGCAATTTTGGGTACATTGGGTACATTGCCTTTGCTCAAGTGTTGATGTTGTCATTGATGTCAAGAAGCGGAAGGGTTTTTGTGAAAACCAAGGCAGACAAAATAAAAGGTTTTATTTAAAACCATGGACAATAGATTTGAAATGGGTTTTTCTTAAAACCCAAGTTGGCTCTTCGTTTCGTTGAAAAAGGTGCCCCGGTGATGAAGATATTTAATTTTAAATATTTAGTTTAAATTTTATTTATTTAAAATTTAAATTAATATTTTAAAATTAAATTAAAGTATTTTTCATCGTGGTTGGAAATGTCGACGTATTTGGAAATAAAGGGCGAAATGTAAGTGCATATATAATGAGGCTATTAATTTCATTTAATTGTGTGTGATATTCGAAATGCGTTCGTTCGATGAAATAATCGAAGAAGGATATAAGACTGTGCTTCGTGCGACACATGAGTTTCAAAGGTCTCGGTGCTAGTGTTAGAGACAAGTGGTAGCTCGTGCTCCCTTGGACTCAAGTGGGCGTGTAGCCCGTGTGGTTACCTAGGCATGACCAAGAGTACTAGGTAAACTAAGGACGCAAGTTCGAATCGATGACATTGTAGATAAATCTCGATTTTCGGAGCGCATGATATGGTTGATAAATCTTTTTAAAGGTATGTCCGAATTACCACTTGAAGTTTAATTATTTTATTGTGACTATTTGATATAAAAGGAGGCTGAAAAGCTATAGGAAGGTGGAGCAAAAAGGTACAATAAGGAAATGATTATATTTGTGTAATATGTAGATAATATTGGAGTAATAAGGTTGAAAAAGGACATACTCGATATCGTGTGAAAGGGGAATATTTTATATATTGAATTTGTGTCTTATGGAAATTTAAAGGGGACATATTGTCTTTAATATTTGGAGTAATAATGGTATAAAAATCTTAGGAAGGTAATGCATTTGTTTTGATGTTGAAAGTTGAGCGCTTGGAGATTGTTGTGATTTATTTTACTTTTATGGTACAAGTGGTTTTGGGAGTTATAAGGTTATGCAATGTTATGATTTATTTTATTTTATGGTACAAGTGGTTTTAGGAGAGATAAGGGAGTTGTGCAATTAAAGGCTTTGGTGATGATTATTGAAAGGTGGAATAATGTTGATTATTTTGTGATTTACTAACCCTTGTGAAGATTGGCAAAAGAAAGTTGTGATGGTGGCAGATTTCCAAAGGGGTTCCTTCACTTCAATAAGGTATGGGCACATTATTTTTATGAGTATGATTGGTGTATGTTATTCCTGAAATAATATTGGAGTGAAAAGGTTTTCAACAAGGTTTCCTTTGGTTGAGTGTAAGTCCTAGTTTCTGGTTTGTTGAAGACTACCTATGCATTGTTATCATTAATGAGAGTTTTGATGAATGCATAATTCTGGTTTGAGGTAGTGGAAGCATTGTGCACTATGGTTCATGTTTGTAAGTCTTGTTACTTGCATTGAGATGGTGAAACCCTTAGTTGGGTGTTTTGATATTGATGGATGAGTTGCTTCCATAGTGGTTGTGTTGATGAAGTTAGTACTTTACTTGATACATGATATTGGGCTTACTCCATTGAGTTGATTTGAACAAGTTATTCTTTGCATTTGGTGATATTGTGTTGGTGGCTATTTTGTTCAAATATCTTTGGAGGGAAAAGGATTTATACTTGTTTCCTTTTCTTGTGATGATTGGTTGAATGCTTCAAGGTTGATGTTGAGTTGAATATTGTTGGTTAAACCTTGTCTATGAGCATTGTTGTTGAAGCCCAATTGGTTGAGAAAAGATATTGGTTGTGGAAAGAACATGAGTATCATTGTTATATGAGATATTGCATTGTTGGCAATTGTTGGGTTGTGTTTCATTTTCTTGAGAAAAGCATACTACATCTATCTTATTCTTTTAAGATTTGAGATTGAGTTGAGATTGAGATTGGGAGTTAAGTATAGAACATATTGAGTCTCTAACAATTCTCTTTATGCTTCTATGAGGTTGATGAATCATATTGAGTCTCTAACAATTCTTTTTATGCTTCTATTAGGTGGATGAATCACATTGGGTCTTTAACCATTCTCTTTATGGGTTCATGCCAAGCAAGTGTTCTTGATAAACTTGTGAGCAGGTTTTGGACAGGTTCCATTGGGGACTTGTGAGCAAGTTTTGGACAAGTTCCTGTGGGGACTTATGAGCAGATGCAGAGGACTTGTGAAGCTGAGGTTGATAGTTCTATCAGAGAACTTGAGGACAGAGGTGCATTGGTTCTATCAGAGAACTTGAGGATAGATTTGTGCCAAACCAAAGGACTATGTTTGGTGCTGATCAAAGACAAAGGATGAGGACATTTATGCTAGACCTAAGGACTGTGTTTAATGCAAATTTGAGGACCAGCTTTGAGGTGATAGAGTTGAGGATAGAGGTCTCCAGCCAGAGCAAGGAAGATAGGTGTCTTCTGTGGATAGAGTTCCATTTGCTAAGGGCAGCGGAGGCAGAGGTCTTCTAGAGGATCACTAGCCAGAGCAGAGCTAGGGGATTGGTGTCTCGTGTGGGTCGGTGCCCACGAACTTGAGCTAGGGGATTGGTGCCTCCTGTGGGTTGGTGCCCACGAACTTGATTAGGGATTTTTGAGATAGCCCGGGTGGTGGCCCAAAAATTTAAAATAGGGGATTGGTGTCTCCTTTGGGTTGGTGCCCATAAACATTGTAATTGGGAAGGTTTCCCAAAGAACATTGAGATAACTTTTAGAGAAAATTTTTGTGGATGTAGCCCAGGATTTCTGGGTGAACCACGTTAAAATTGGTGTCTCTTTGTGGATGATCTTGTGCATTGTTTTGATATTGCTTTGGATATATTGCTTTACTGTTTTGAAGTATAAAGGAAAAGTAAAAAGAGGTCTTATACTGTTCACCCCCCCCTCTCAGTATAAGCTTATGTTCTACAATTGGTATCAGAGCAAGGTACCTTCAAAAAGTTTAACAGCTTGAAGGAAGATCTTACAAGAACACAAATAGCAAGGAAAGGCAAAAGTAAAACCATAAGACACAAGAAGAAGAAAACTCACATGGTCATGAATGGAAATGAAGATGATCTCAATGTTGCTGTTCTGGGAATGGAAATAGATTCAAGAGATGAATCAAACAGTGGAGAACAAGCCAGATTAATAAAGTTTTGCACCGGATGTGGGAAGATCGGTCACTTTGCAGCTAATTGCTCACAAGAAAGAGAATGTTTTGTTTGTGGTCAACTCTATCATAATGATCATCATTGCCATGGGTTTAGTAGAAGTGAATATGAAGATGATCCGTTCAAAATTAGTGAAGAAACAGATTCAAAACAAGAGTGTGATGAAGAAGGAAGTGATGCAGAAACAAATTGGGAACAAAAACTGATTTCAGACCTGAGTAAAAAGGTTGAGGATGTAGAAGATATAATCACCAGCTTGAAAGTTCAAGTAGAAGGTTACAAGAAATTTTTTGAAGATCTCGAAATGCAATCATCTAGGAAAACAGAGTATTACAGCAAGCTAGAAAAAGAAATTGACAGTTTAAGAATGCAGACAGAAGAAATGAGTAATAAAGTTGGTATATACAGCAAACATGAAGAGGAATCTAACAAAGTTGTTAACAATATAAAGCTGAAAATAGAAGAGTTCAAAAAGAGTGAAGAAACTCTCAGGTATCAGATTGATGAGAAAGAGACTGTTTGCTGCAAACAAAAAGAAGAGATTGTTTCATTAAAGAAACAACTAGAAGAGGCCAATACAACTCTTAAAATCAAATATGAGCATAGCAATAAAGAAAAGAAGAGTGTCTACCTTGACAAAGCAAGTAAGTGTTTTAGTAGTGATAGTCAAAGTTCTTCAGGTGATTATAAAAATGAGATTTTGTTCATATCAGAAAAGGAGGAAGAATCGAAATGTCTTAGATATGAAAAGTGTGGGCACCTTAAGGATAATTGCAAAAATAATGATTTGGTTGCTAGTATGTATGAGGATGCTTCAAAATTTGATAAGGAAGATGCATGTATGGTTTTTGAAAAGGGTAGCACCTCTAGTGATAAGAAATCTGAAAAATGCCTTGATAATTCATAGTGCAATCAAATAGAGGATCTTGAATGTGAACTTACTAATGCTCTTAGTGTCTTGAAAAAGGAAAGAAAGAAGAATGCTAGACTCAAGGATAAGTTAGATGAATGTTGCATGGAGAGAGATAAACTTATAGAAAGTCTTGACGTCTCTATGGCTAAGGCACAAGAACTTAAGAATGAGTTAGAATCTAAGGTGTTTGAGTATAGTGAATTAGAACAGAAAATGGCTTCGTTGGAAGAGGAAAATAAAGAGTATAAGGATAAGCTGTACAGGTTTCAAGAGAGCTCCAAAAAGGTTAAAAGGTCAAAGAAAGACAACAAATAAAATAGGTCTTGGTTTTGTTAAGCCTCACAAGAAACAAGTTGGAGAGTCTAGTAAGAGACTCCAAAAGGAAGAGAGTTCTAATGAGGAAAGTATTTCAAATCATGAGTCCTTGAATGATAGATGCATAGAAATAGAAAACAGAATTCAGAATGAGAAGAAGAAGTTTTCAGAATCTAAGAGGTCAAATAAAGGAAAGTTTCAAGGTAGATGTTTTGCATGTCACAGATTTGGTCACATGGCTGTACATTGCATGGCTCAAGTGAAGAAGGCAAATAACAGTTTCAAAAGTGGTGATTTCTTTCATGGGTATTGCTACTCTTGCAATCAGTTTGGGCATAAGGCATTTTGTTGCAAGGCAAATAACAGGAACTGGGTTAGTCAGAACAGGCTTGGTCAAAACAGGTTTGGTCAGAACAGATTTGGTCAAAACAGGTTTGGTCAGAACTGGTTTAGTCAAAACTTGTGGATTCAAAGAATAGGTATGCCTAAAAGAAATAACATTGTTACTTGTTATAAGTGCAACAATGAAGGTCACACAGTCAGACAATGTAGAGTTGAAATTCCAGGATACAGGAATAGGAACAGTGGCATGATCAGGTCCAAGGATCAGAACAATGATAGGAACAAGAATATAGACAAAGAGTTCAAGAGAAGGCCCGATAAGGAAGTTATAGACGTTGATGATCATCAGTGTCTAATGGGAGTTTTAATCTCATCCCAGAATTAATCACCTCATCAAGAGGTGGGGGAGGGACTAAGCTAAGAGGCTCATTCTTAGTTTCGAGCCCCAAAGGTGGCCCTTTGCCTTGATGACAAAGGAGGAGAGATATGAGTAAGGGGGAGAGCTTCAAGTGAAGAGGAAAGCTTCAAGTCAGGGGGAGCAAAACTTCAAAGAGAGTGATTTTAGTTTTGGCTCTTGAAGATGTGTTTTTAGTAAAGTTTTTCCATCAATGACAAAGGGGGAGATTGTTGGCAATTTTGGGTACATTGGGTACATTGCCTTTGCTCAAGTGTTGATGTTGTCATTGATGTCAAGAAGCGGAAGGGTTTTTGTGAAAACCAAGGCAGACAAAATAAAAGGTTTTATTTAAAACCATGGACAACAGATTTGAAATGGGTTTTTCTTAAAACCCAAGTTGGCTCTTCGTTTCGTTGAAAAAGGTGCCTCGGTGATGAAGATATTTAATTTTAAATATTTAGTTTAAATTTTATTTATTTAAAATTTAAATTAATATTTTAAAATTAAATTAAAGTATTTTTCGTCGTGGTTGGAAATGCCGACGTATTTGGAAATAAAGGGCGAAATGAAAGTGCATATATAATGAGGCTATTAAATTCATTTAATGGTGTGTGATATTCGAAATGCGCTCGTTCGATGAAATAATCGAAGAAGGATATAAGACTATGCTTCGTGCGACACACGAGTTTCAAAGGTCTCGGTGCCAGTGTTAGAGACAAGTGGTAGCTCGTGCTCCCTTGGACTCAAGTGGGCGTGTAGCCCGTGTGGTTACCTAGGCATGACCAAGAGTACTAGGTAAACTAAGGACGCAAGTTCGAATCGATGACATTGTAGATAAATCTCGATTTTCGGAGCGCATGATATGGTTGATAAATCTTTTTAAAGGTATGTCCGAATTACCACTTGAAGTTTAATTATTTTATTGTGACTATTTGATATAAAAGGAGGCTGAAAAGCTATAGGAAGGTGGAGCGAAAAGGTACAATAAGGAAATGACTATATTTGTGTAATATGTAGATAATATTGGAGTAATAAGGTTGAAAAGGGACATACTCGATATTGTGTGAAAGGGGAATAGTTTATATATTGAATTTGTGTCTTATGGAAATTTAAAGGGGACATATTGTCTTTAATATTTGGAGTAATAATGGTATAAAAATCTTAGGAAGGTAATGCATTTGTTTTGATGTTGAAAGTTGAGCGCTTGGAGATTGTTGTGATTTATTTTACTTTTATGGTATAAGTGGTTTTGGGAGTTATAAGGTTATGCAATGTTATGATTTATTTTATTTTATGGTACAAGTGGTTTTAGGAGAGATAAGGGAGTTGTGCAATTAAAGGCTTTGGTGATGATTATTGAAAGGTGGAATAATGTTGATTATTTTGTGATTTACTAACCCTTGTGAAGATTGGCAAAAGAAAGTTGTGATGGTGGCAGATTTCCAAAGGGGTTCCTTCACTTCAATAAGGTATGGGCACATTCTTCTTATGAGTATGATTGGTGTATGTTATTCCTGAAATAAGATTGGAGTGAAAAGGTTTTCAACAAGGTTTCCTTTGGTTGAGTGTAAGTCCTAGTTTCTGGTTTGTTGAAGACTACTTATGCATTGTTATCATTAATGAGAGTTTTGATGAATGCATAATTCTGGTTTGAGGTAGTGGAAGCATTGTGCACTATGGTTCATGTTTGTAAGTCTTGTTACTTGCATTGAGATGGTGAAACCCTTAGTTGGGTGTTTTGATATTGATGGACGAGTTGCTTCCATAGTGGTTGTGTTGATGAAGTTAGTACTTTACTTGATACATGATATTGGGCTTACTCCATTGAGTTGATTTGAACAAGTTATTCTTTGCATTTGGTGATATTGTGTTGGTGGCTGTTTTGTTCAAATATCTTTGGAGGGAAAAGGATTTCTACTTGTTTCCTTTTCTTGTGATGATTGGTTGAATGCTTCAAGGTTGATGTTGAGTTGAATATTGTTGGTTAAACCTTGTCTATGAGCATTGTTGTTGAAGCCCAATTGGTTGAGAAAAGATATTGGTTGTGGAAAGAACATGAGTATCATTGTTATATGAGATATTGCATTGTTGGCAATTGTTGGGTTGTGTTTCATGTTCTTGAGAAAAGCATACTACATCTATCTTATTCTTTTGAGATTTGATATTGAGTTGAGATTGAGATTGGGAGTTAAGTATAGAACATATTGAGTCTCTAACAATTCTCTTTATGCTTCTATGAGGTTGATGAATCATATTGAGTCTCTAACAATTCTCTTTATGCTTCTATGAGGTGGATGAACCACATTGTGTCTTTAACCATTCTCTTTGTGGGTTCATTCCAAGCAAGTGTTCTTGATAAACTTGTGAGCAGGTTTTGGACAGGTTCCATTGGGGACTTGTGAGCGGGTTTTGGACGAGTTCCATTGGGGACTTGTGAGCGAGGTTTTGGACAGGTTCCATTGGGGAATTGTCAGCAAGTTTTGGACAGGTTCCTATGGGGACTTGTGAGCAGAATTGGACAGGTCTTAGCAGAGGACTTGTGAAGCTGAGGTTGATAGTTCTATCAAAGAACTTGAGGACAGAGGTGCATTGGTTCTATCAGAGAACTTGAGGATAGATTTGTGCCAAACCAAAGGACTGTGTTTGGTGCTGATCAAAGACAGAGGACGAGGACAATTATGCTAGATCGAAGGACTGTGTTTAATGCAAATTCGAGGACCAACTTTGAGATGATAGAGTTGAGGATAGAGGTCTCCAGCCAAAGCAGGGAAGACAGGTGTCTTCTGTGGATAAAGTTCCATTTGCTAAGGGCAGCGGAGGCAGAGGTCTTCTAGAGGATCACCAGCCAGAGCAGAGTTAGGGGATTGGTGTCTCTTGTGGGTCGGTGCCCACGAACTTGAGCTAGGGGATTGGTGTCTCCTGTGGGTCGGTGCCCACGAACTTCAGATTATGGGATTGGTGTCTCCTGTGGGTCGGTGCCCACGAATTTGAGATTAGGGGATTGGTGTCTCCTTTGGGTTGGTGCCCATAAACATTGTAATTGGGAAGGTTTCCCAAAGAGCATTGAGATAATTTTTAGAGAAAAGTTTTATGGACGTAGCCCAGGCTTTCTGGGTGAACCACGTTAAAATTGGTGTCTCTTTGTGGATGATCTTGTGCATTGTTTTGATATTGCTTTGGATATATTGCTTTACTGTTTTGAAGTATAAAGAAAAAGTAAAAAGAGGTCTTATACTGTTCACCCCCCCCTCTCAGTATAAGCTTGTGTTCTACATGGTAAAATTGAGTTTGATCACTTAGTAAACTTACATAGATCAATATATGTAAGGTGTAAAGATGGGTGTAACTTGTTATGGGTTTAGATGGAATATAATAACTTGACGGTGATACTAGAGATTCACCAAGCCAGTGGTCGATAAGAACATTAGCTGAAGCCTAAGTGCAAGCTTGCTACGAAGTAATGGATCTATTCCTAAATAACATAAGCATACTTAGGTTGCAAAAAAAAAAAACTCACAAATAGGATGGAATTTGAGATGGCTATTTTGGGATATGACACCTAGGTTGGATTCCCTCTAGTTGCTGACCTCTCTGAGTACCATGCATACACATTTTTTACTTACTAATTAGCCTTCATCCAATTAGGAATATAAAGGTGTTTGATTTCCAATGTATCTATGCCAGTCAAGTGGCATAGAATGAGTTGTGGCTACCAATGAATGAGTAGACAACACATGGCATGTTTTTATTTGATGTTAATTTCCTAAGGTTTAGAGAATTATTTTTTAATTTGTTGAGGATTTTTAGGGTAGATCTTCTAGAGGTCATAACTTTTGCATATGGAAGCATTTTGAATCCCTTATTTTCTAAAATTTACAATTGTTTGAGCTCTACGCATTAGTGACATTGGTTTACAAATCTATTCTACTGTTAAGGGCCAAATTATGAAACCTTTTAGGCCCTTAAGTTATGTTAGGATTCTAATGTTGAATAATCGTTAAACCTTTTTTTCTTATTTTGAAATGACATATTTATCATATTCTATGTAATCAAAATCTTTGGTTGATATTTTGAGAGATATACATGGACTTGTGATAGTTGCAACAAATTTTGAGTCTTTAGAGGCTTGTAGGAAAAGAATTCAGGATGTGCTCTAGTCAACGTCTTCCTCCTTTGGGTGATTGATTCAACTTATCATGAAGATCTTATCATTAATGATCTATTTCTTCTTTTATTTCTTGTATAGGTACTCTTGGAAGTTTGTTATAACTATTCTTTTAATATTGATATAAATACCTCCCACCACTCCTCATTTTATTATTGAGGTGTTGTGAATCTTATCTAAAGATAATACATTGATTGATTATGGTGCTTATGGGTGCCCTCAAATATTTCTCTTTTCCTTTCTTTCATCCTTTTACCCTTTCTATATAAGAATTGAGTGGATGGATTGTTTCTATTTGTTTTTGAAAATTATTGTAAATAATGACAAACTTGAAGACTCACTCTTTTCTATGGAAGGTAATATATCTCAACAACTCTAACTTAGCTCTACGAAAGTTTCAATGTTTTTAAATGGATTTAGTAAAAAAATGTTTATATAAAATATTTATTGTGTTAATATTAATCCATTTTTGAATGAGTATTATAATGAGGCTAAGACAACTCACATGAGATCAAGCACCTATCACTAACATACTTAGGCCTCTATGCTTACCAAAATTTACACATGAACCTTTTTTGTGAAAGAAAATTTGTCTCAAAGCTAAAGATCCATCTCAACCACTTTTAGAAGAATTGTCAATATTTTTATAATGGATTATATGAAATTGAAATAGACCCTACCCTTATGATGTCAATATTCTTTTAATGAATTTTATAGCATTATCAAAGTAATTCAACCAACCGTAATATTTTTTTTTATTAATAGTAAGATAGGGTTTTGAAAGGGTTATTCTTTCCTTTAATAAAATAGGTCACACCAACTAATCATATCAAACTACACAACCCTTATGGTGTCACTAGGATTTAAACCTTGACATGAGCTACTTTACTCATATGTCTCAACCATTAAACCAAGGCCTTATTAACAACAAACTATAATATTATTATAATAACCCACGCGTTGCAAGTGAATTGGAGAGGATAGGAAAATCCTCTAAGGGAGGTTCCTGGTTCGAATCTCTACCCTACCAAACGCACATCAGGTACCCAAACTCCAGTTGATAGTGTTGGTGTGATCAGGATCGAATGCGACTCTCGAGTGATTTTAATGGTGTAGAACCCCCTGGTCGTGGTTTCTCAAACCAAGACAACCCGCAAAAAGTTTTTCACTAAATAAAAAAAAAAAAATTATTATAATAATATTTTTAACAATAAATTTTAAACCTACATCTTCATATATAATTTTATGTATTAATCATTTAAAAAATAATAATATTAATATTAAATAATTTTAATAAATTAACATTTAGTTTAATAATTCTTTTAAATTCTTTAAAAATTAATCATAAAATAAAACTAAGAAAACTTGGGCAATAAACATAATTTTAAACAATGTAAAAAACAAATAATTTACACTCTAAAAACTCTTTTTTCGAGGCATTATTACTTACCTTAGTTTATATAGCTACTAATAACTATATCTAGGCAATTTAAGATTGTACAGTTTTCCGTTTGAAAAGAAGCAAGCAAAGACTTATAAGGCATCGATCCATATAGGGTTTTCCTATAAACCATTTTTAAAAAAATTGATTTTTAATCTTTTGATTAAATTGGTTTATAAAAATTGATTTTTAATCTTTTGATTAAATTTACTTAAAAATAAAGAGTACGCAAAATTTTCAGTTATTTATAATGTTTTAATAAAGTTTTTTATAATTAAATTTAGATAATTTAAATTACGATTTTATTAAGAGAGGTTATGTTTTCTATGGTTAATTCTTTGACACATAATATTGATAACTTTTAGTACTGTGTATCAATTCTTGAATACGATGTAATTTTGTAATAAGTTTAATTTTTTTTTTTTAATACTTGGAACATACTTTTTTTTCTTGGTTTTTAGTATCAAACAACTGGTAAGGACACTACTTGCATTATTGGTGTGACCCGGGTTTAATCCCCACGACGGATAAGTATATGTAAAAAAAAGTTTTTCATTTAACACGATGGAATTCATTAATAGATTTTTCAATTAATACGATTCCCATTGTTAAATAAGGAATATTTTTTGGTAAGTTGGAATTATATTACAAGCGGGTTTTGAAAGGATCCCAAAAACCTTCTTACAACAGGTCAAAAGATCAAACCGAGGGTTAAAACCCAAATGACACATCCCACCCAATGGGAGACTTATTACAAAGATGAAGAAAAAATCCCATCTAGCGGGAAACATCCGAAGACCACCACAAAAGAAATCCTTCCCAACGGGAAAAACCGGCAGTCAAAAAGGGAAAATCCCGCCCAGCGGGGACCCTAGCAAATTTAAAAACCTTCCCAGCAGGGAAAACAACAGAAAAAATTACAATCCCGCCTCATGGGGAAAAAATCGCACAATCTGGAAATCCTGCCATGTGGGGAAAACAAGCATGTTTAGGAATCCCGCCAAGCAGGAAAGGCACACAAACCCTAAACCAACATGTTTGAGAAATCCCGCCTAGCGGGAAAACCAACAAAATTGGAAGATCCCGCCTAGCGGGAAAACTAGCAAAATTGGAGGATCTCGCCTACGGGAAAACCACCAAACCAACCCTAAACCAGGTGTGAAGGGTCCCGCCCAATGGTGAAAAAAAAAAAACTAGCAGCAAGGGAAGGTCCCGCCCCGCGGGAAACCCAACAGCAACAGGAAATCCCGCCTTGCAGGAAAAAAATAGCAGCATGCCCAGAATCCCGCCTTCAGAGAAACCAGCAAGAGAAGGCGAACTCGCCCAGTGGGAAAAACCAGCAGTACACCCAAGACCTGCAAACAAACCCACGACCCCCATCGGGGAAAACCAGCATGCCCTGAACCTGCAGAAAATCCCGCGAACTCGAGGATCTCGCCCAGCGGGAAAACCAGCAACATGCCCAGAAGAACACAGCCCCTGCCTAACAGGAACCCCGAACTGGGATGCAAGCTGCAGAGGAGAGACAAGGAAGCTGACCCGTGAGCGTCCATGACTGAGAAGGATTTTGACGGGTAGAAAAAATAGCGAAAGCCATTACATTGTAAGATCTTGAGCCCCCATCCCAAGATCAAACCCTGCAAGGAAACAAGCCATTAAAACCACAATCAAGAAAACTTCTAGCCCCACCATTGTCTGTCAGGAAATGGATCCAAGGAGAGATGTAGCTGCATGCATGAGCACCCCCCCAGAACCCAAACAACAGACTACAGAAAGATCCCTGAGATCCATCCATAAGAACAAACAAACCCCGGATCTACAAGGAGATCCCGAAGACAAGGGTTTCATGGGGCGACTGGGAAAACCATCTATGGGAAAAGGCGCCCCCCGAAGCCAAAAGAACGCAGATGAAGATCTCGAGCAGCAACCAGAAAACCAGAGCCAACCCTCTTTCAACAGCCCCGAATGCACGCTGGAAACCCGTCGAACCAGGAAACTCAGGGCAAGAAACCACCAAACCCTCCATGTAGACTAGCAACCCCGTCAAGAGGGAAACCTGAGAAAACAGTGAGAACCTAGAAACTAGGCCTGAGAGCAGACCCGAAAGGAGGGCAGGGAAATGGAGAAGTGGGACTGGTCAGTCCTAGGAAACTTGGTGGTGGAGCCATCCCTCCCTTGCCCCCCTTGGTCATTAAATAAGGAATATTTACTTCAGATTAATGTATTAAATATCTTCAACATTTGAAAAGTATTAATATTTTTTATATACATTTATTATGGAAATTGAACCAGGATCACATTACAAGTGGCGTCCTTGTCGATTGTCATATCTTTCTTAAATTTTTTTTTATTGTTTTTTACTTTTTACCAACCTCAATCATACCATCTTTTCAAACAAAAAAAATTGTTTCTACCTTTTGACCAACTTCAATCAAAATTATATTTATATTGGTGATTATTGAAATTAAGTTTATTTGAAAACCTTAAAAATATATCAATATAGTATAATAATAATTTTTGGATTTGGATAGTGTAATAAATTTTTAGGATTAATATTTAAAGTCAAGTATTCTCATTCCAATCATAATTCCTTGTAAGGCTTAGTTGTCAAATTCGTCTATTTTTTCAGAGAAAATTCGGAATTCGTCAAATTTAAAACCTTCACGAATAAATTTGATGAATTAACTTTAAATTCGGCATGTAAAAAAATTGACAAAAAAAAATAGGTAAAAAATGGCTGCGAGAAAGGAAAAATGTATGCAATTTTTTTTTGATTAAATATTTTACGGCATGGAAGGAGATTGGAGTCTTTCCATCGTTTACACTGAAACGAAATGAAGACGCCAGTAATAAAAATTGTTATGCTGCCAAGAATTTGCAGGGCCCAGTGTAAAACTTCATATTTGAAAAAAATAAATTATAATCTAAATTTTTATAATTAAAAATAGTAATTTTACATTTTAATTATTTTTAATAATTATTTAAAAAATTTAGTGAATGAAATTTATTATTTATTTAATTAATTTTAAACTATCAGGGTCCATTAACTTTAATTAATTTTGAAATATTAATTTTAATTAATTAATATCCTTTTATTTTGAATTGGAAGGAACAATTTTTTTTAATCAAGTTAAATGGTGAGATAAGCTATAAGATATATATATATATATATATATATATATATATATATCGAATTTTTTCCGAACTTTTTAATATGCGAATTTATTTCGAACTTCAAAAATGTCGAATACTAACTCGAACTTGATAACTATGAATAAAGTATTAACACAAGCTCAAGTTTAAACTTTAATAACCAATAATTCTGTTCTATGCAATCACTTACACTATCTTACAAAATATTAACAAATTAATAATTCAAATAACTATAATTAAAATTTTTTATTTTAGTTAATTTTTATAATAACCAAATATCTATAGAAAAAAACCAAAACCACTCTTAAATGATTAATAATTATAATTAAAAAATTTAATTTTCAATTAATTTTACCAGGCAAAATTTGTTCCATGTTTAACAAAATCTCACTAACAACCAAGTTCTCTTTAACCAAACTCACTCCAAATTCATTTACTCGCCTAAAACAAGTCAAAAATAAATTTATAAACCTTTAAGATAAAGCCTTCCTTTCAGGCCTTTGAATATTCAAAAATTAATTGGTTTGACAATTACTGTTAGTCTTGAAAGGTGACGGTTCAATGCATCTAGACCACTTGACCAATTGACCCACCCACTCTCCATTAAGAAAGTATCTTCTAAACCTTTTTACTCAATTATTATTATTTTTATTTAGAGTAATTTTTTTTATACATATTTATTATGGGAATTGAATTCAAGGTCACATTATTGATAATGCAAGTAATGTCTTTAACTGGTAACTTAATAATGGTTGAGTATTTACAGGTAGATTATTAGAGTTTAATTCTTTAGACTAAATTATTTTTGACACAATTTCTTTCTATTAAACTAATTTAACTTATTTAAAATAAATTGTCTTAAATAAATTCTTTAAACTATAAAATCTTACTAAATTTGTTTTCACTTGATAAATTAATAAACTAAAATATATAATAACAATCCCAATTTAAAAGTGAGACGTCATATATGACAAAAGGAGTCAGGCGCATTAATGCAAAATGTTCAATGACAAGATGGTACGGAAATGTATAACAAAAACAATATAAGCACACAATAAAGCCCACCCACAGGAAAAACATAACAACATTTTAGTTGTATGTTTTTGGTGTTTAATTTTGATTATCAATTTTAATTATATGGAGAAGCCTTAAGGAGAATGTAAACCTAATTATACCCTTGTTGTGGAAATTGCCGAACCGCGTGTCGAAGGAAAATATCCGCCTTCTGACCGTTTTCCCACGTCGGTACAGTTGTCCCTCCTGACGTTGACGGCGGCACGTGTCCGTTCCACGACGCGTGGGGTCTGCCCAATCCCACGACGGCAAAACAGGTGACTGTAAATACTCACGAGAACGGGAACCTGTGTGCCGCGCACGGAATAATCCGCAGAGGAAAACATATACACAATGTGTATATCTCCTCTGGTCCCATCCGTGGATGCGGACATGAAGAATGCGAGTTTTCACTCTGCGATCGAAACCCTGAGGAAGTGAAACAACCTTGCCCGTTGGAAAAAGGTACGTGGAGATCCTTAACAAAGTTGATTTGGCAATAACTCAGGAGGAAAAACAAGGGGAATCTTTAGGGTTTCTGGAGAAAAAAGCTAAGTTTTTTTTTGCGTTTTTTCAAATCCAACGGTTTAGGATTTTTTTGTTTTTTCATTTTATCTTTTGGTAAATTGGGAGGATTCGAGGTTGTACGGTCGTTTGCGTTCGATTTACAGGTGTGAAGTCGGGAGGGCTTCGAATATAGCCTTGGTAGAGGTTTAGCAACGTGTAAAGATAGGTGACATAGGGTTGCTCAGAGTATCTGGCCGCTATCTCTTTGAAGATTGTCGTCATGTGCTGCTTAATAGCTGTCCATTCGCTTCTTTGTCGTACTTAAAACCTTTCTTTTGCCAATATAGGATTCCGTCCTTGATATTTGCGCAGTGCCAAAACAGCGGATTGTTTCCGGTTTTAGGCTACAAGACTAATAAAGGCCTGCATCATTCTCTGTTTCGCAGACAAGTGTCTTTTTAAGACTAAAGAACCATTATTGAAGTAAATATTTATCTATTTATCAGAATATGCTTTAGGGTTTAAAAGAGGACCTCGCTCTTAGAAGTATTTATTTCCATGTATGCATGCAGATTTCTCTTCCATTTTGCTGTCAAAGACGAAGCTCGAAAAGTTGAAGCTCTGCAGAGCGAAATACAGCGGTTCAGGTCAAGAAGATTTCAAATATTTCTTCGAAGATCAGTCTTGGAGGTCAGGAGTTCGAAACTCACCGAGAAATTCAAAAGATTCCGCAGCGCGGAATACGGCGGCTCAGGTCGAGAAGATTTCAAATATTTCTTCGAAGATCAGTCTTGGAGGTCAGGAGTTCGAAACTCACCGAGAAATTCAAAGATACCGCTGCGCGGAATACGGCGGCTCAGATCCAGAAAATCTCAAATATTTCTTCGAAGTTCGGTCTCGGAGGTCAAGAGTTCGAAAGTCACGGAGAAATTCGAACATATTGAAAGGCTTTTAATGCTGTGAGATAATTCTGCGTCAAAATGTGCCAGATATGGGCGCGGCCGCATTCCACCGTTCCCCTCTATCCAAGACCGAGCCAGCAGCTCTGGTTCGACATGAAAGTATTCTACATCAGGCTGAGCGCCTCCGTGCTAAACGGCGCCCATGTTCCGGAATCTCTGACCCTTCATTGCCTGCCCCGCAACAATCGGTCGGCTCTGGAGATCAACGGCGGGCGAATCAGCCCGTCCTCTAGCGCATTCCTCACCCTGGAAAGGAGCCGAGCCGACGAGAAGTCCGAGGAGGAGATCGCGTATGTCGGATCAGACCAAATCTGCACGAGCGCTAACCTCTGCTTCGAGGTGTACATGAGAGACCAGCTTCTGATTTCCGGAGCCCTCAGCCGAGAAGTAGCCGACGTGGAGGTCGACCTGGAGAACCATTTCAAGGGCGATCCTACGTGGACGCTAGAATGCAGCTCCAAGCTCGAGTATTCCTCAAAAGGACCCGTCCACGCTATGTGCGCGCCGCCCACGCTGGACGTCTACGTGGCGGGACGAATATCAGGGCTGCCGCTGATTTTGACCCAGACCGTTCAGATGATTCCCACAAGAAAACGCGTGCGCCATGCCACGCTGGACGTCATTCCGGAGGGCATTGAATGTGGTGACAGCTGCTCCGACTCGAGCGATACAGGGGAAATGGGGTGTGACGAGGACGGTTGTTCCAGCGTGTCAAGTTTTTTTGGGTCTGACAGTGATCGAGAAAGCCACGGTGGATATGAGTTCGAACTACTGGAGGAAGGAGATGACTCGTGGTTTAACTCAGGGTTGGGGTTTGGGCTTGGGATAGGTCTGGCCATGTCCGTCGGAGTGGGACTGCTGGTGAATTCCAGGCACATGAGAAAGCTTAACCTGTAATTGAAAAAATATATATTAATAATTAATTATTATTAATATGACAGCGACGAGAAGGTTCTGCGTGGCTACCCTTACACTATGTTTTGAATAACTTCAAAGGTATTATCCTGATTTTCTTTCTTTGGTGTCACATATGAATAGTGGCAATTTTCGAATTAAATTTTGTGGAGAGTAGTAAAAAAGTGTTTATGGGAATTTTTAGTTTATTTATTTATTTTTCAAATTCTAGGCTGCAAGCTGAGGATCAGGTGGGCTACCCATATACTATGGTTAAGGTGAAATGGTAAGTTTGAATTTTACTCACATGGTTCTTCTTGTTGTTTTCGATACTTTTGGTAAGGTGGAGCAATTTTCATGACGAGGATTTGCAATCATGATTTATTAAGAAATGTAAAAAACAAAGGTTAACAGTAAATAGAGGTTTAATCCTGATTCTGTTGAATGCTCACCAGAATATGGTTTCAATTATATCCCTCTCATACTGTGTTGTTAATTACAAGGTGATCTTTTGTTGTTAAGGTGGTCTGTGTTGTTAATTACAAGGTAGTATAGTTATGGTTTTGGTTTCCCTCGTGCTTTGTTGTTATTAACGAGGTGGTATAGGGTTATAAAAATAGTTCCAAGATTAAAAATAATAGAAGATCAATTCCCTTATTTATAAAAAAATAAGATTGGACAAGGGGTATAACCTGAAAGACTGAGATTTTAAAAGTGGGTAAGGTTGTACATCATATTTAGATAATCTTATAAGAATCTCCCTTAACGATATGATCTAAGTAAATTGAATTATTTTACCTTTATTTATTTTGGTTATAATTGCTATTATTATCTTTAAGGAAATAAATTAAAATTATAAGATCTAAATTCGAAACCAAGGTAGGAGTTTGATAAGATAAATATAGGTAAAAACTAAGTTTACTTTCATGCTGTTATTAAGGTATAGGTGTAAAGCCAAAAAAGTCTAACTGAATGAGGAACCTTAAGGTAGGAGTTTGATAAGATAAATATCTTAACTTTTAAGTAAAATAAATATCTTAACTTTTAAAGTAAAGACTAGGTTTACTTTCAGGATGTTATTAAGGTAGGTGCAAGCCAAAAAGTCTTGAAAGATGTTATTATTAAGGTAGGTGCAAAGCCAAAAAGTTTAACTTAATTGGGAACCTTATTATTTATTGAAAGATAGGAATTTGATAAATAAATATCTTAAAACCTAAAAAACTAGGTTTACCTTCAGATGTTATTAAAATAATTAATATGATATAAATAAGATTTATTTTAATATTATATAAAATATTAAAAAAATATTATTATTAAATTCTATAGGTTGTTCGAAACAAATAAAATGTTCTTTCCAAAAGCATAGCATATAGGATCGTATAACTATGTTATTATTAAACTTTAAATTGACGTTAATAGAGGTTAAAAAAAAAATATATATATATTCTATAATCAAAGATTAGATTTTAAAAATGATATATTATATAATCAAATATTTTATTATCAAACCACGGTTGTTCGAAACAAATAAAATGTTCATTCAAAAAGCATAGCATATATCCTATAACTATGCTATTAATAAACTTTAAATTGACGTTAAATAGGTTAAAAGAGATTAAAAAAATAATAATAGAGTATATTCTATAATCAAATATGTTACTATCAAACCGAGGTTGTTGGAAACAAATAAAATGTTCTTTCAATAAGCATAGCATATATCGTACAACTATTGCTATTATTAAACTTTAAATTGGCGTTAAATAGGTTAAGGGAGATTTAAAAAAAAAATTAAAATTTTTGTTTTTTTAAGTAGCCAAATGATTTTTAATAAAATTAGAGTAATGTGGCAATGGAGGGATGGCTCCAGCACCAGGTTCCCTTGGATTGACCAGTCCCACTTCTTCTTTTCCTTGCCCCCTTTCGGGTCGACTCTCAAGCCTAGTTTTTAGGTTCCCCTGTTTTCTCAGGTTTCCCTCTTGACAGGATTGTTGGTCTGCAAGGAGGGTTTGGTGGTTTCTTGCCCTGAGTTTCCTGGTTCGACGAGTTTCCAGTGTGCTTTCGGGGCTGTTGGAAGAGGGTTGGCTTTGGTTTTCTGGTTGGTGCTCGGGATCTTCATTTGTGTTCTTTTGGCTTCGGGGGCGCCTTTTCCCGTAGATGGTTTTCCCAGTCGCCCCATGAAACCCTTGTCTTTGGGATCTCCTTGTAGATCCGGGGTTTGTTTGTTCTTGTGGATGGATCTCAGGGATCTTTCTGTAGTTTGTTGTTTGGGTCCTGGGGGGTGCCCATGCATGCAGCTACATCTCTCCTTGGATCCATTCCCTGATAGACAATGGTGGGGCTAGAAGTTTTCTTGATGGTGGTTTTAATGGCTTGTTTCCTTGCAGGGTTTGATCTTGGGATGGGGGCTCAAGTTTTTACAATGCAATGGCTTATGCTGTTTTTCTACCCGTCAAATTCCTTCTCAGTTCGATCCAGGAGTTCGAGGGATTTTCTGCAGGTTCAAGGTGTGTTGGTTTTCCACGATGGGGGGTCGTGGGTTTGTCTGCAGGGCTTGGGTGTACTGCTGGTTTTTCTCGTTGGGCGGGTTCGCCTTCTCTTGCTGGTTTCTCTGAAGGTGGGATTTTGGGCATGTTGTTTTTTCCTACAAGGCGGGATTTCCTTTTGCTGTTGGGTTTCCCACGGGGCGGGACCTTCCCTTGCTGTTGGTTTTTTATCCCCGCTGGGTGGGACCCTTCACACCCGGTTTAGGGTTGGTTTGCTGGTTTTCCCGCAGACGGGATCTTCCAATTTTGTTGGTTTTCCCGCTAGGCGGGATTTCTCAAACATGCTGGTTTAGGGTTTGTGTGCCTTTCTTGCTTGGCGGGATTCCTAAACATGCTTGTTTTCTCCACGTGGCAGGATTTCTAGATTGTGCGGTTTTTTCCCCATGAGGCGGGATTGTAATTTTTTCTGTTGTTTTCCCTGCTGGGAAGGTTTTTAAATTTGCTAGGGTCCCCGCTGGGTGGGATTTTCCCTTTTTGACTGCCGGTTTTCCCGTTGGGCGGGATTTCCTTTGTGGTGGTCTTTGGATGTTTCCCGCTAGACGGGATTTTATCTTCATCCTTGTAATGAGTCTCCCACTGGGTGGGATGTGTCATTTGGGTTTTAACCCTCGGTTTGGTCTTTTGACCTGTTGGAAGAAGGTTTTTGAGATCTTTTCAAAACCCGCTTGTAATATAATTCCAACTTACCAAAAAAAAAAAAATTAGAGTAATGTAGTGGACGATAATTTAATATAAACATATTTTAAAAGGCAATCTTCTAAGGGAAATTTTGGGTTCCACTTTCCACCTTCTCTCCACCTTCTGCACATGGGGTAATCATCACCCTAGCAAATGCACATCGAGTACCCAAAATTTAATTGATAATGCTGGTGTTGTGAGGGTCGGGTCATTTTGACTGCGTACAACCGATGTACCCAAAATTTAATTGATAATGCTGGTGTTGTGAGGGTCGGGTCATTTTGACTGCGTACAACCCCTGATTGTGGTTTGTGGCCCCATACAGAATTTTTTTTGCTAAATTAAAAAAATAATAATTATATTTTTATTATTCAAGGAGCAAGCAAGGATTGGATCTTGTCAAGTTATAATAACGAAGTTATTTCGGGATAGTCACATTTTTTTTTGTTATGTATAGTCATACACACCCATCCCCTCACACATTTGTCGTCCACGTTGCGGTTTGAACCTTAGACCTCCAAAGAAAAACCAAAGCCTCAACCCTTGAGCTTACCTAATATGGTTTATGGGACCTCAAATATGAAAGTACAATTACTCAAATCATATCATATGATCTTTAATATCTTTGAGAAGGTTGTTCCTTCTGCTTATTTGGGTTAGCAATTCCGCAACTATTTTTATTTTATTGTCTTCAAATAACTCTGCCATAGACCCGTTCCCAAGTGTTTCTTTGTATTTGCCGCGGATATTTGAAAAACTCGGACATTTATAGATGAAGTGTTCCTCTGTCTCTACTGCCTCTGCGCTGTATAGAGTACATATCTTTTCTTCCCATTGTTCTATGGGCGTTGTCCATCTCCTTGTTTCACATCTAAGCCTATAAAAGCCAGTCCTTATATGAGCAATGAGGTTTTTTTCCTTCCATTTGATTTATTATGTCATATAGTGTAATGAATATATAATGATTTATTATGTCATTGAAAAAGTGGGTGGATAATCAATATTATCAATCTTAAATATAGTTTAATAATAGTTATTTTTTTATTGAAAATAATTAAATGTTTTATAATAATTATGATTTAATAATAAAAATTAATAAAATAAAGACAAGTTAATAACAACAATTTTTTTTGGCTGAATAATAAGAGGTTGTACTTGGGTCCTCCATCTTTGACAAATTACAACTTTCTTTTTTGAGAGTTTATAAATAAATACACTTCTCATTTAAATTGAGATGCTATAGGTAGAAATCTATATCATTTTACATAAAATGTTTGAATTTTTTATTTTTATTTTCTAGATATTTTTAATTTTCTCTATGAATATAATTATTCCAAAATTTAGCATCTTTCTTGAAATTTTATTATAGCAGTGACTTCACCTCTACAATTTATGCCTTGCATCTTAATAGAGTAATATTTCCAAAATATCACACTATCATAGTCCACCGAATCAAGTATGGATTGCTACGTGAAACACAAGTGCAACCACAAAAATTATAAAGTTAGTCTAAATGAAAACACATTATTGTTACAAATAATTAATTGAATAAGTTAATAACAATAGTTAATTTAAGATGATTGTAATTAAATTTAAAGTTAACATAAGAGGATGTTATTAAATATCAATAAGATTAACCTGAAATGCAATAGTAGAAGGAATAGATGAAATAACAAAGCAAAAAAGTAGGGTTGATAAAAAAGTGGCTATAGTTAGTGCAATTAACGAGTAAAAAGACTCCAAACAAGAGTGATAAGGTCAAAGCTTATGAATGCACACTCTATAATTTTAGACCACATCGATTTTTTAGATAGAGTTTTGAGGTCAAAATCTAAAAAATTGTAAAATGTGGTCTAAAAATCGTTTTTTAGACCACATTTTACAATTTTTTAGATTTTGACCTCAAAACTCTATCTATGTAGGTATGCACATATGTAAGGTCAAGCTTATGAATGCACACTCAAAAAAACAAAGAATGGGTAAAAAACATCAATTGCCAAAGCTAATTGCATACCAATAAAAGAACACAAAAGGGAAAAGGAAGGAACACCACGTGGATATATCAATGCGATGAGGTTGTGGAGATTTCTATGTCTAATTGAGCTCTTTTAAAAGGCAAAAGTCTAATGGCCAATCCCATTAGTCAAAACCCCACATCCCAAGAATTTGGTTTGTTTGGTTATCAACTGAATTATTCATCTGCTCTCCTAAATTAAACTTGGGCAAATTCTTGTCCTGCTTTGAATCATACAAATCCTCTTTACATTTTGATGTAAATAATCCATTCTTTGCAACATTTTATTATGTGATTAATGCAAACCAACAACCAACATCTAATGCTTAGATCACTCCTATTAATATAGCTTCATCTCAAATTCCACTTGGATCTAGCTTGTCTAATATGTCAAATATTTCTCTTGAACAATCAATACCTCCAAATATAGGTTCTTTAGGATAAAATTTCATTCCTAACCAAAGCCAAGGTTTTGCTCAAAACTTACAAGTGTTCATCAGTCATGTGGGGACAAAAATACCTAAAGAAAATTGTTGAGTCAAACACTACGTCCAGATGTAAAAAAAATATAACAATGTCATTTTTTGAACCAACACGTTTGTCCATAAGGCTTGCAATATCCTCCTTCGTTTCCAAATGTGCAAGCTCCTAATTAACAATGGGTTAATCCTAATCCTCCACCTCCTTTTCAAATACCAAATCCTCCTTTTTTCTCTTCCTTACTACGCCCCATATTAATGCCCTTAAATGCCTCCACATCCACCTCAAGGCTATACAACGTATCCTTACCCAATGTAACAACACAATCTACCTCCACAAAATAATCTAGTGCCTCAACCACATGGGCCTTAAAATTTGCTAGGATCCCATCCTAACATTAGTATGTAATTACCCCCTTCCTAATGTGGAGATCCCATTTTAATAATATTATGTAATATTTTGTAATGTGTGTGGCATTTGAGACGCCTAGACAAGTCGAGCCATAATCGTTATAAATAATATATTTTCTTATTTGGTAGAAGATTGTAGCTCGAGTGGCCACTTGCATGTGAAGCCAACTGTAGTGAAGATTCACTATAGTGGGAAAATCCTACCTCCAAAGGTAATTTTGGTCAAAGCACCTAATTGAAGCTAAAATGAAGGGGTCCAACAACCCTATTGCTTACAAAGTAGCTGAAGCCAAAAGATCATCTAGAATGCAACCAAGGAGGAACAACCACCGCTAATTGATGATGAGCCTAAAGATCCCTTCACCATGAGTCCTATCTGATCCATTGGACCAATTCATAACTGGTCATCAAGCCTTTCTGAGGATAGCTAAGAAGAGCTTCAACAAAATTAGTGATCCTAAAGCCCTTTCAGTGGTAACTAACAAGACAATGATTTCAATGAGGTTTTGTCCCATACAAGATCCATGGACCACTCTCATCTAGTCAAGGGGGGTCTATGACCTAGTTTTCCTCCAAATTATTGGGTGACTGAATTGGCGAAAAGTCGGGTGTCATTCAGAGCAACCTAATAGGAAGTTCATAGAAGCTTACCTTTCCTTGTGAAGATCTTAAGGCCCAAAAACCTATCACCTTGAAAAATTCCAAGTTGCAAGGCCCTGGATGTGCTTCATAGTTTCTTGACCCCCATAAGGTACGACTCAAAGGGCATGGTAGGAAAACAATAAAGGACACGAGGAGAAGGTCACCTAGATTTAGGCACCATCTCCCCACAAGTAGAAGGTGATGCACACAACCTTTGTAGAATGCACTGAAACAACATCTTCAACAAGGGAACTTGCCAAGATCATGAACGAGTCAGGTTTCAAACATCGAAACCCTTGAACCAACCCGAAGTGACTGGATGTGAGGAAGGGATGATGATCCGATCCTAGTCATAACACCTCGCAACCGAAAGTAGATCCCCAAGAAGAAATTTAAGCATTAAAGTCACGATAGAGAGGATGACTCAAGGGGAAACACAACCCAAGGCATAAATTATGAGTGATCTTGGAGGTATAATCAAGGAGAGTTTTTGCACCAACATCGAGCTATGGATCTCCAAAGCTTCCAAGGCATTCATTATTGATATTGACCAACTTGGGTAAAATTTTCAATTCAAATTCTGAAATCTTGCATGGATTTTGAGGGGAAGTCTTTCCTCGTTTTTCTTATAAATATCTCTCCTTCCTCGTGATAACCATCGAAAGCCATCCATTCTTTTAAGGGTTGTTTTCCTCATTCTCTCTTGTGTCCTAGCCTGGCTCAAGCCTTGTGTAGCTAGCCAAGGAGTTTTCAAATCTCTTCTCTACATGTATGTAACTCGGAGTTCACACTAATAAGAATTTGTGACTACTTATGAAATCTCTATCTTTGTTCTAGTGTGGGTGTTCTATTTTGTTGTATGTTTTTTGGGGGACCTTTATTCCTCATGCTCTATAAGCCATTATGCATGTATTCACTTCAACCTATTGAGGCATAGGGGGGTCTTATTAGATCTTTGACACATCGCCACCTATAGAATAAGCTAGATAGGCTTTGGTTTTTGCACTTTACTTTTCTTGCTTTCATTTCCTTTTTGCAATTTATGTTTCTTGTCATTTTTTGCTTTATTGTTTTTGTTTCACTGTTATCCCTTCTTTTCTCTTTTTCATGAAGCTAAGACTCGATATACAAGGACTAGCATAGAAAGGAAGAAAGATGAGTGTTAAAGATCGCGTCTAAAGCAATAAGTCGACCTTGGATTTAAAAACATGGAGGTCATTCGGTGAAGCCATGTCCTACGCTTCCCTAGACTTCCTAGGACTGGCTCCCCCACATGAAGCGCAAGGTATTGGATGCACTCGTTCGATAGAGGCAAAGAGCTAAAACAATAATCACAAGGGTCATGATGCTTGAGGGGCACAAGGGGTCACTCTAGGCCCTTAACAATTCAGACTAGCATGCCCAATGGGACACAAACTGTAAAATCCATTTCCTAATCAAGAAGTTGGACCGTGGTTCTAATGAAGGTCACAGTCATTAACTTTTGAAGCACTTTGCAGATTAACCTAGCAACTCCGCTACAAAAGAACCTAAGAGAAGTCACCATTCACATACCAAGGTTGTAATGGGAACCAAATTCTAGCCAACAATATTTCCCAGCTGGTGACTCCGCTATAAAGAAAAACCAAAAGAAGCTACCCATAAGAGTGCAAGATCGAGGTTTTGATGAAGACCTTGATCTATCTACTTTCAAAAGCATTAAGTATATTCACCTAACAACTTTGTTGGTCATTAGACTATTAAGATTGGTGACAAATCCTAAAATTTTAGACCCCAACAGAAGCCCATGGTCACTAGCTTATCAAGGCAAAGCAAAGGAATCAAGCGAGATACAGTTGGAAGAATTTCCACATGGAGGAATTAGAGCCCTTTGGTTGTTTTGGTTCCCCCTCATGCGTGGGATCTGTTTCCTATCTAGGCTTTGGGTTCTCTATCAAATTTCACTGGAGAAGATGCAACCATCACGTTGAAGCACTTGCATTACTTGGCATACATAATGCCATGCACAACGTGATGATTTAAGACAACCCTTAGGCTACTAGCAACATATTTAAAGGGATAAGCATGGGAGTGGTACATCTACCTACCTACACAGTCAATAAGAGATTAGGAATAATTGACCACCCAACTGATGGACCGTTCTAAGGAAGGACCCTTATTGTTGGACTACCTGATCAACATTAAACGAGGTTTCAATGAGGCAATGGAGGACTTCAATGCTTGATTCCACAAAACTTGGAAAATGATCCTAGACAAGATCAAACCATCCCTAGGTATGAAACTCATATTTTATCTTAGGGCTTTCCATCTAGAGATTGCCATAATGATCAAAGCTCCAAGGGGAACTCTTTCTCCGTTGCCTATCAGATCACTCTCAATGTAGAAAATGACCTCATATTGATAGGCATATTTCCTTTAAAGCCTCCAATACCCTTGTCTCCTTTGACTCTGGTCTATCTCCCTTCCCCTCCTTATTTAAAGCCAAATTCACCCCTCTTTACTAATGGAAGTTTTTTCCTAAGAGGACTTGGTGATAGACCACTATCCGATTTTAGAAGCTCACTTCGAATATTGGACACAACAAAATTCGCAACCTTCAAAGGAAGAGTAAAAGGAAGGGTCATCAAACTAGAAGCAACTAGAACCCTAAGAAGGAACCAAAATCAATCTTGTTAATGATTCCTAGGGAAGCAAATAAACTGAAGCAAAAAAGATACCAACCACCATGAAAGCACCAAAAATGCAACCACTAAATTTACTAGATAATATTGACATCAACAATCAAGCTTCCCTAAAAGTCCTTAAGCTGCTATTGAAATCCACGATCAAGGAAGACCAGAAGCAAGTTGAAGAGCAATAAGAGGGGTGAAGATGAAAGAACCTATGCAAGTAGGAGTGGGGCCTTTCTACCTAACCTTAACGTATAGAGGAAAGCCAGTCCAAAGCTACCAAGTGGATGCAGTACCTATCCCCCATTGCCTAGAGCAATGGCTTAGGCATTATGGTTTGCTCGGTGGCTAGCTAAGGAAGGAGAAAAACAAGTGGGTAAAGAACCTAACCTAGTAATTGACCTACCACAACAATGACACTACGACTTCTCCTATGGGAGCATCCATAACTAAAAGAAGATCAAAGAGCTGAGCAATATTTGAAGGACCAATAGGTTGAAGTTAAGGCAAAGGATCTTCCTTGAAAGACAACACATAGTAGAAATGAAGAACCTGCCACCAAGGTCCCATAGAAAAAAAAGAGAGGCCCTTGCTCGAAAAGAAGCAATGCATCAAGGAAGTTTGGGAGTTGATCTTGTAAGGGCCTTCAATCAGAGTGGCATGGGATGAGCACCCAATAATTGGCATTTGGTCTCAGCCCCCCTCCCACACCCAAGAGGCCTTAGGCTGCAATTGCCATGAGAGGGTGCATGGCAAGAATAACAAGGCAATATGAGATAGGTGGCTTTCCAATCTTGTGAGGAGCAAGTCTATAATTAGGAATACCAATGTCTATAATTAGGAATACCAATGGTGGTCATTTTTGCACCTCGAGGACCTCCATTCTTGAGATTGACCATGGGTTAAGCAAGACCTGACAGAGTCTACGAGGATGGGTGACCTCCTGGGAAGTCCTAGTGGTTGCACCCCTAACTTGTTATTTATGGTACTGAGCCACAAGATGTTGCAAGAAATTGTTGGGAAGGTTGGATGCCCTTGGAGGAAGAATTGTGACAAGTAAAAGGATGTCTATCTCACCAGGCATGGAGTGGGTTCTTCATGTGTACCACAATTGTCTGTCAAAAGGAAGTTTCCATTGGCCTTTACTATTAAAGGTCCTTGTTTTACAACAGGTGATGTCGCAAGGATATTGTGGTAGAGGGCGTCGCTCGTATGCTTTATTTAATGGAGTGTGGCGTGATAGAGGCGGGTGAGATTGGTAAGACCAAGGACACTAGGTGATTTAGTTGGATAGAGAAACATGGAGAAAGAGAGCATGAATCAAAGTTATTCATGTTCTAGTGTACAGGGGATGTGCGCAAACATGAGCAGACATAATAGAAGATAGGAGTGCTTTCTGGGATGTAGTTGTAGGAAGTGCTAAAGTTCTTGGTGTTGTAGTGATAGGATCTTCCCCAACGTTGAGGCTATCGTTGAGTTTAGTGGGGGAGGTTGTAGGGGATAACTCTATCGTCTACGTCATCCAAGTTCCAAGGAGAAGCTGCGAGGCTAAGTGCTATCATGTTGATGGAAATGAGGCTAGCAACTTGGCAGAATGTTATTGGCAAGGTGGCTAGCAGCTTGGAAAAAATGTTGTTGGCAAGGAGGTTGGTAGATTGGTAGAATGCGGTTGGCAAGGAGTGCTGACATAATGGCAAAGTGTACTACCAAAGTGAAGGCTAGCAGCCTAACAAGGAGAGTTGTAGGTAGGCTAGCAAAGTGTGCTACAAGGGAGAGGCTGGTAGCCTAGCAAAGTAGGATGGCAACTTGGCAATGGGACTTGCAGGCTGCTTGGCAAAGAAAAATGAATATCCAAAATAATGGACCCCCTTATTCGTCATCATAGTGGGATTTTACCTAAAACTAATATGGAGGAGTGGTTAGTCTCAGCCCTCCTCCCACACCTAAGAGGCCATAGGCTACCATTGTCATGAGAGGATGCCTGGCAAAAATGACAAGACTGTTGGCAATTTTGGGTATGTTGCCTAGCTTCATGTTTGTGAGTTGTCATTGATGTCAAAAGGAGTTTGTGATGATGTCAAAAGGAATTTATGCTGATGTCAAAAAGAGTTTGGTGACAAAAAGATCTTGAAAGTTCCATGATGTTTGTTTATGGGTTTTTAATTAAAACCATGGTGACAAGGTTAAAGGTTTTTATTAAAACCATGTGGACTCATTAAGGGTTTTTATTAAAACCATCTTGGCTTAATGAAAAGGTTTTTGCTTCTTGAAAAAACCTTAAAAGTCCATTTTGATTATTAATAAATAAATTAACTCAAACCTTTGAAAAGGTTTTAAGTTAGGTTTATTATTAATAAAATAATAATTATTAATTTAATAATTATTATTGAAAGGGTTTCTAAACCCTTAGCGACGCTAATGTAGAAGACTTACCTCATCGACATCATTTGTTTGGAAGGAGCGCCGACGTCAACTTGCATGGGATGCAAAAGACTATTAAAGGGCATTAATTCCTAAGGTTCAATGCACCTTCGATTTGCGTGATTACCTTCAAATTTGTATTGCTTTGTGACCTTCGATTTCAGATTGCTCTATGATTTTCAAGTTTCATATTGCTCTATGTTTAAGTTTCGATTTCGTACGCCTATGAGGAAGACAAATCTGTTTGTCTTTAATCTCTGCGAGCAAAGGGAAGGTAAAACGACGAGTGGCGCTTGAGAGTTTTGTTGGGCACTTGTGCTCCAATGGCAGAGGCAGTGGAGCGAAGGTGCTCGCTAAGGCAGAGGTGTCGAGATCGATTCGCGACAGGCGTGTTTCAGCTTTTTCTTGGTCGCGGTTATTGTGCACATGGTACATCGATTGCTTTGGGCCATGAGTTTGGAGGAGGAAGCACTTTGGCGCTTATGTTGGTGTCTCCACACTTCTCCTAAGGTTGGAGAATTGATTTTTGGTCAAGGTAGATCTTTTGTTGATAATGTGGAATATTTGATTTGACTTGGCAATTATTGTTGGTAATTGGATGGAGGTATAAGGTTAAATAGAAATATTTCTTTGACATTGTTATTATTGATGCTTAATGTTTATATGGTAAATGCATTTAGAAGTAAATGTATTTTAGGATTTATAAGGTTTTAAGGAATAATTGTGCTTAATGTCATATTGGGGTTAGAAAGCCTTTGGAGTTATTGAGTGGATATTCTCTAGTAATTATTTTTGAGGTTGAAGGTTGATGGGGAGCCAAATCGCTCACGCCAAATCTATGTTCTCATTCAACAATTCGAAAAAAGATTACAATGATGGCAACAGTTTGCTAAATAAATTCCTTTATTCGGAAAGATAGTTTCTATTACAACATCTTCCGTCCTAGAGGAAAAATAGCCTAAACAGGTCCAGAATGGCCCTCTTGCCTTTATGTCTGCAACTCTGTCTCCACAGTTTTTCGACCCTTGTGCATGCCTTCGCTTCCCCTTTTAAAATCTCTAGCGTGACTCTTTGTTTCCCTTTTTTGACCCTTTGTTTCATTTTTCGTGCCTCTTCGTTGTCTTGGCTTCCGAAACATCTTCCTTTCTGACTCTTGATCTTCGTCTGCTTTCATTGCACCTTGGTGCCATGTGCTTGTCTAGTGCTGCCATTGTAGACTCTGTCCACCTGTCAACCCATGATGACGTTTGGGATGCCCATCGCTCAACAATTTTTTTTGTAACGGCCCCTGTAACTGCCTGCCTTTCCTTTCCTTATGTTTGGTTTTGAAAACGCGACATTTCGCAATATCACGACATTTTTGCTTTATTGCCTTCCTATCCCTCTTCAAGTCGCGAAAACGCGACATGTCGCGATATCGCGACACTTGCTTTTCCGGCCTTCCTGCCCTTTACGAGTCGCTAAAATGCGACATGTCGCGATATCGTGACACTTTTGCTTTTCGGCCTTTCTGCCCCTTACGAGTCGCGAAAATGCGACATGTCGCGATATCATGACACTTTTTCTCTCCTGCGCCTCCTTTCGCCTTTTGGTCGCGATAATGCGACATGTCGTGATATCGCGACACTTTTTCTCTCCTGCGCCTCCTCTCGCCTTTTGGCCGCGATAATGCGACATGTCGCGATATCGCGACACTTTTTCTCTCCTGCGCCTTCCCTCACCTTTTGGTCGTGAAAATGCGACGCGTCGCGATATCGTGACACTTTTTCTCCTTTGCGCTTTCTTTTGTCCTTTGGTCGCGATATCGTGACATCTTTCCTTTCCGGCTCCTCTTTCTCCTTTTCGATCGCGAAATCGCGACACCTTTCCTTTCTGACTCTTTCTCGCCTTTCGGGTCGTGAAATCGCGACAACTTTGCTCTCTGCCTTTTTTCTCTGTTTTAGGTCGCGAAATCACGACAGTTTCCTTCCTTCCTTGCTTTCTTTCTACTCCGTCGGTCGTGATTTTGCGACATGCCGTGAAATCGCGACATTTTCTTCTCTGGCCCTTCCGGTCTTCTTTCGGTCAACATTTTTGCCCCGCGTCTTCTCTCTCCTTCCTGAGTCGTGAAAACGCGACATGTCGCGATATCATGACACTTTTCTCTGTTGCGATATCGCGACATTAAGGCTAACACTTAGAATTTTTTTTTTGTTGATGCAAGATTGCTCTGCTGCCACCGGATGCTCCTGCATCAGACAATCGAGGTGTATTGAGAAGTGTCCTTCACTTTTGTACTGTTAGAGGAAGACCTAGGCTGTCGACCTCTATTTTTGACAACCAAGTTACATCTTCGATAGGCTTGCTCTTCCACTTGACCAGATATTTAGAATACTGCCTGTTCCTGGTACTTCTTCTTGCTCAAGTGTCTAGTATTTCCTCGATCTCACTTGTTGCTGGAGTAGACGTTGGAATACTCCACAATTCTGCACTTGGTGTCTCGCTACTGCCTCCTTCATGATATTCTACCAAATCTGCAATGTTGAAAATAGGTGATATGTTAAGGCCACTCGACAATTCTACTTCATATGCATTACCTAAATCCTGTTTTCCTAGAATTCGACATGGTCCAAACTTCTTCATCTTCAGCTTATAAGTTTTAGCAGGGAATCTTTTTTTTCTCAGATGGACCATGACCTCATCTCCCACAACGAATTCCTTGAACCGTCGCTTCTGGTCCGCCCTTGTCTTATATTGGTTATTCATATTAGTAATGTGCTTCTTCACTTCTTCATGCACCCTCCTGAGATGCTCTGCAAAGTCCTCAGCCTCGGAACTACACCTTTCCCTTGTATCCATCTTCCTCAACTCAGAAGCATTCCTTGGACTGCTCCCATACACTATCTGAAATGGAGATTTGTTAGTACTCCTGTTGACAGAATTGTTATATGCAAATTTTGCCTATGGCAAAACCAAATCCCATCTTGTGGGATTATCTCCTATCAAGCATCTCAATAGATTTCCCAAACTTCTATTCACCACCTCCGTTTGGCCATCAGTCTATGGGTGGTATGCAGAACTGAATTTCAAATCTGTCTTCAGTTTCTTCCACAAAGTCCTTCAGAAATACCCCACAAACTTGGTATCTCTATTAGAAACGATACTCTTTGGTAGACCATGAAGTCGTACCACCTCTTTGAAAAATAACCCTGCAATATGAACTACGTCACTAGTTTTTTGGCAGGGAATGAAATGTGCCATCTTGGAAAACTTGTCAACTACCACAAATATGGAGTCATTTCCCCGTTGTGTCCTTGGTAGACCAAGAACGAAATCTATGCTGACGTCCTCCCATGGTCTCTCTGGTACAGGTAATGGTTGATATAATCCAGTGTTCTGGTTCACACCTTTCGCCCTCTTGCATACTCTACATCTTTGCATAAACTTCTTCACATCTTGCTGCAGTTGCGGCCAATAGTAGTTCTCACTAACCAGGGCAATGGTATTATCTCGACCAAAATGTCCAGCCAACCCTCCACTGCGTTTCTCCTTGACCAAATTTTTCCTCATTGAACTCCTTGGAATGCACAATTGACTTCCTCTAAACAACATTCCATCTTGGATCAGAAAATCCAACCACTTGGTCCTGTCCAAAGTGACAGGTGCGAAGCAAGCCTTCCAGGTTTTGCAAAATCAGGATCTTCAAGGTACAAACCCTTCAGTTCATCAAATCTACCACTTCCACCTTCATTTCTGTCAACAAACACTACCTTCTACTTAAGGCATCTGCAACTCTGTTTGACCTTCCGCTCTTGTGCTTCAACACAAAGGTATAACTCTGTAGAAACTCAACCCACTTCAGGTGCCTCCGATTTAGTTTCCCTTGGCTATTAATATACTGTAAGGCTTGATGATCGATAAATAGAACAAACTCTTTTGGCAACAAGTAATGTCGCCACTTCTTTAGAGCTTGAACCATAGCATAAAACTCTTGATCATAAATCGAATACTTCTTCCTAGCATCATTGAGTTTCTCACTAAAGTAAGCAATAGGTTTACCTTCTTGACTCAAAACAGCTCCTATGGCACTACCACTAGCATCACAATCTACTTGAAATACCTTATTAAAATATGAAAGTGCCAAAACAGGTTGCTCTGTAACCTTCTTCTTCAACAGATCAAAGCTCTTATCTGCTCCTAAGGTCCACTTAAATTCTTTCTTATCCCCTCTCATTGTTTCTGTAAGGGGTGCACAAATAATACTGAAATTCCTAATGAATTTTTGTAAAAACTTGCTAGACCATGAAATGATCTTACCTCAGTCGTGCTTCTCGGAGTAGGCCATTCAATGATAGCTCTCACTTTTTCTGGGTCCATTTTTAGACCTTCGACTGAGATAACAAATCCCAGGTATACTAACTTCTTCATGAAATTACACTTCTTCAGATTTATTTTCAACTGCTCCTTCCGCATCTTCTCAAAAACTCTTCTGATATGCATCAGATGTTCGTCCAGGGTTCTGCTAAATATTAAAATATCATCCAAATAGACAATGACGAATTTGCCTAAAAATTCTTTCAATACCTCATTCATCAGTTGCATGAATGTGCTTGGTGCATTGGTTAGCCCAAATGGCATGACCAACCATTCATGCAAACCCTCTCTAGTCTTGAAGGTTGTCTTCTACTCATCTCCTTCTCTGACACGAATATGATGATAACCACTCTTCAGATCAATCTTTGTGAAGTACTTGGCTCCACTCAAACAGTCCATAATGTCATCCATCCTTAGCAATGAAACTCTGTACTTTATGGTGATCTTGTTAATGGCTCGAGAGTCTGTACACATTCTCCACTCTCCATATTTCTTTGGTGCTAGTACTGCAGGTACTGCACATGGACTCAAGCTCTCCCGAATCAGTCCCTTCTTCAAGCAACTCCTGGACTTGTCCTGTTCAGCTCTTCGGTTTCGTAGGAGTCATTCTATGTCTTGCCTTATTGGGTAAACTAGATCCTGGTACCAAATCTATATGGTGACTGATCTTCCTCACTGTTGGTAAACCCTCAGGCACATTATCAGATACAATGTCTAGAAATTCTTCTAATAGTCCTAAGACTTCTATAGGGGTATCCTTACATTCTTCCTTCCTAACTCTAGGAACTAATGCATAGCACATATGCTCATACTTTAAACCATCCAAAAATCTTCGCCCTTCAACTAAACAGATTCTAGCACTGCCACATACTTTTTCGTCTAATTCCTTCAAGGGCTTCAGCTTATGACGCACTCCATTCTTCGTCACTGAGTAAGTGTTGGCGCGACCATCATGCATTGCACACCAATCAAACTGCCATGGCCTTCCCAACAACAAATGACAAGCATCCATAGGCAGGATGTCACATAGGACCTCATCACAGTAATTCCCAATATTAAATTTCACTAAGCATTGCTCACTGACCAAAGCCCTATGGTCCTTCTATAACCACGTAATTCGATATGGATGCGGGTGGCTTCTCCTCTTTAACTATAACTTAGTAACCATTTCTTCTGAGACCAAGTTATCAGTACTACCATTATCTATAATGATATTACAGACCTTACCCAAACTTTTGCACCTTGTGCGAAACAGGATCCTCCTCTGGTCTGGTTCTTTCTCCTCATTCAATAGGGTCCTCCTGGTGACCATAACTTCTCCTCCCTCGCCTCCTCAGAATGTTCTGATTCAACACCTTCATCTGCTACAACAGCTCTGGCAGGACCCTTAGGTCTCTTATTCGTCCTTTCTCGATGTTGTGGACACTCATATGCTCGATGTCCTTCTTCGCAACAGTGGAAACAGGTTCCACGAAATCCTCCCCTTCTAAATCCACGTCCAAATCTACCTCTCCCTCTCGGGTAACCATTGTTCTGATTACGTGGTTGGTAGGTGTTCCCCTCTTTCTGGTCTTGGGTATTACTGGTTCCACCAGCCTTCATCTGATCCTTATATTTTTCTCCATTGGTCCTTCCACCAGTTCTTCCACCACGACCTCTTCCTCTTTGCTTACCCTCAAACCGTTTGTTCAGCTTCTCAATTTTGAGGGCAAATTGGTAAGCATCCTCAATGGTGCTCATCCTAACCAGACTCGATTCTTCTTGAATATTGGTTCTCAACCCATTGATGTAACGGGCCACCTTCTCCTTGTTAGCCTCTGAATGGCCAGTTCTGGTTGAGATCTGGAAAAACTCCTCTGTGTATTCTTTGACAAACTTGTTTGACTATCTCAAACTCTGCATTTTTCTCAACAGGTCTAATTCATAATCCACATGAATAAATTGTCTCTTCAATTTCTCCACCATTCGATCCCATATGGTTATCTTCTCTTTTTCGCTTCTATTCCTTTCTAGTTGCACTTCTTTCCACCATATGCAAGCATGACCTTTCAACTTTGTTTTTGCAAACTTGATTCGATCTGGATCTACAATCTCCTCATACTCAAAATACTCCTCCATATCATTTATCCAATCAATCAACTCTTTTGGATTGAGATTCCTAGAATATGTGGAGACATCAAACTTTGTCTTCTTTCCGATCTGAGATATGGCCTTAACCAATCTGGCTTCTACAGGATTCATTGCTTCTTCTGAGGGATTATCAACCTCCCAAGCTTCATCTTCACTATGATATTCTCTTCTTGGTTCAATCCCTCTTCGTAACTCCTCTTGCAGGGCTTGCACCTGCCTCTGCAAAGCTCTCAAAATCTTTTTCAGGTGCCACATTTCTCCCACCACCATAGTTTCTTCATGGAGGCATTCTTCCTCACTCTCTTCTCATAACCCTTCCACAGATCCTGGTGCAAATTGCCTCACTTTCGATGATCTGCTCACACGCTCAGGAACTCCTACTCTAATACCACTTTATGGGGAGCCAAATCGCTCACGCCAAATCTATGTTCTCATTCAACAATTCAAAAAATATTACAATGATGGCAGTAGTCTACCAAATAAATTTCTTTATCCCGAAAGATAGTTTCTATTACAACATCTTTCGTCCTAGAGGAAAAACAGCCTAAACAGGTCCAGAATGGCCCTCTTGCCTTTATGTCTACAACTCTGTCTCCACAGTTTTTCGACCCTTGTGCATGCCTTCACTTCCCCTTTTAAAATCTTTGGTGTGACTCTCTATTTCCTTTTTTTGACCCTTCGTTTCATTTTTCGTGCCTCTTCATTGTCTTAGCTTCTAAAACGTCTTCTTTTTCGACTCTTGATCTTCGTATGCTTTCATTGCACCTTAGTGCCACGTGCTTGTCCAGTGCTGCCATTGTAGACTGTCCACCTGTCAACCCATGATGATGTTTGGGATACCCATCGCTCAACAATTTCTTTTGTAACGGCCCTTGTAACCGCCTACCTTTCCTTTCCTTATGTTTGGTCGCGAAAACGCGACATGTCGTGATACCGCGACATTTTTGCTTTACTGCCTTCCTATCCCTCTTCGATTCGCGAAAACGCGACATGTCGTGATATCGAGACACTTTTGCTTTTTCGGCCTTCCTGCCCTTTGCGAGTTGTGAAAATGTGACATGTCGTGATATCGCGACACTTGCTTTTCGGCCTTCCTGCCCCTTGTGAGTCGCGAAAATGCGACATGTCGCGATATCGCGACACTTTTTCTCTCCTGCGCCTCCTTTCGCCTTTTGGCCGCGATAATGTGACATGTCGCGGTATTGCGACACTTTTTCTCTCCTGCGCCTCTTGCATTTTGGCCGCGATAATGCGACGCGTCGCGATATCGCGACACTTTTCTCTCCTGCGCCTTCCTTCGTCCTTTGGTCACGAAAATGCGACGCGTCACGATATCGCGACACTTTTTCTCCTTTGCGCTTTCTTTTGTCCTTTGGTCACGAAAATGCGACATGTCGCTATATCGCGACATCTTTCCTTTCCGACTCCTCTTTCTCCTTTTCGATCGCGAAATCATGACCTGTCGCGATATCGCGACACCTTTCCTTTTTGACTCCTCGCCTTTCGGGTCGCGAAATCGCGAAAACTTTGCTCTCTGCCTTCTTTCTCTATTTCGGGTCGCGAAATCGTGTCATGTCGCGATATCGCGACACTTTTCTCTATCACAATATCGTGACATTAAGGCTAACACTTAGAATTTTTTTTTTTGTTGATGCAAGATTGCTCTGTTGCCACCGGATGCTCCTGCATCAAAGTTATTTTGTGATATATTAAGTAGGAGTTATAAGGTGTAAAGGAATATTGTTGATATGTATATTTATGAGTTCTAATTATTGATGAGTTGGAGTGATAAGGTGTTATTAGGACTCTTATCATTGTGCATTATTCCAATGTTGCTAACTCTAATTTATTGTAAATTGAGAGTTAGTGTTGTGACAGATTTTGAGTTCTCCTTCTTCATCAAAGTAAAGGTATGGGCGCATTCTTCCATGGTTATTATTGATCGATGGTTTTTTGAAAATAAGTTTGGAGTGAAAAGGATTAAACTAAGTTTCCTATTTGGAGTGGATCTTATTTTCTGAAAGTGGAAGTATTGATTATGCATTATGAGATCATAATGAGTGATGAGTGTCGTTGAGTCTCATTATTTAATCTCAATGATTTATCAATCCGGAGTGGTGTCCAAGGCTGTCTACGATAGAAGGTTAGGGCAGAGTACAATTAAGGCATTCAGATTTCAAGCATTTATTGGTGAAACAGATTTTGGTTTAGCCTTTTAGTGTCACACTAAACCTAGTCTGAAGAATGGAAACTGAAATAAATTACAGGAATTGAAAACTAATTCTAAGTTGCAAGAATTGAAATCTAACTACAATTGCATGAATTGAAATTGCTAAATTGAAATCTAATCTACTTTTGCAGAATTGAAATTGCTGAAATGAAATCCTAAGTTACTTTTGCAGAATTGAAATTGCTGAAATGAAATCCTAAGTTACATTTGCAGAATTGAAATCTAGTTACTTTTGCATAATTGAAATGATGCTTGTAAATGAAACTTATTCTAAAAACACCTGTCAATGCCCTGTCACAAAAGGTCGTCAAGCTTCTGCTACAGGAATTGACAACAAAATAAAATATGCTAAAAATGGAAAGTTGCTAAAGCAGGGAAAACATGGAATGCAAAGTGAAAATGCTTAATATAATTTGTCAGCTGACATATACACAAACATAATAGAAAACATAAATCACATAATACAAAATAAAAACAAGAAAATGAAATCTAGCAAGCAATCTATTAATTATGCTGCAGCAAAATTACAGATTAAAACCTGCCATAAAATCCCTCCTAGATCTGAAAGTGGGCCCATACTTCCTGATCTAGAAGGAGGTGAAAAACACTCCTTAACTAATTAATACTCAGCACATAAAATGATAAAATACTGCATTTTTATTGATGACAAAACATGCTGAAAATTGTTACAAAAAATCACTGTACAGTCTTAATTGTCGCTATCGAAAACTCTCCTCTATTCTAATTCCTAACTGCTCAACCAAGGAGGGAGCTGTGTTATTTATATAAATATTTACAATATATCCCATGCTTAAATAAGCCTATGTGCTATTTTACAATCATTTGTCAATAATTCTGGATCTGAAATAAATGCAAATCTGGACAGTTTGTGTTGCAACAGTAGTCATTGGCTCTTAAAAAACATCTTCAGTGGTGGGAGTACGTGGGAGGAGTCCAAAAATATCTCACACATATTTCTCCATTTTATATTATTTCATTTCTATCTTTGCAAACAACTTCCTATTATGCTGCAGTTATTTCTGTGTTAATCCTAGAAGAGGATCAAAGTTGATCTTTTCCATAAATGGTGGCTTTGGACAACAAGGATGACAAAATCATATGGGAGATATTTTTCCTTAACCTTCTCAACCTTCTTTCCCTTTTTCCACCACCAAAAGTCAGTCAACAAGTCAAAAAGCACATTTTGTTTTCATTCCGAAGATAAGTGGCTCATTTTGAAGATAATGCAATTCTCATTCCGAAGATCCGCTCATTCCGAAGATAATGCAATTCTCATTCCAAAAATCCACTCATTCCGAAGACACTGTGTTTTCTCATTCCAAAGATATCTGTTTATTCTGAAGATACTGTGTTTTCTCATTCCGAAGATATCTGTTCATTCCGAAGACACTGTGTTCATTTCGAAGATCTTTAGAATGACCAACTATGTTGACTCAAAATGGTTTTGGCTGCATTTCTCAGGTGTATTAGCCCTTAGGATTAGATTGCAATAGCCTTCATTCCTCTCTATGTGTGAATTTCATGTCTTGCCATTCATTTGTAGCTTGCTGGAATTTATATGGTAAATTACTGCATTTTTCAGTTCTGCTGCACAATTGTAAAATATTGGCATTTCTTGCAAATTCAAACAAATTAAAACATGAAAAAATTATTCAAGTATCAACATGAAGGAGTACATAAAGTTGCTACTAAATTTATACACTTCATTCACCAAATAACCATACTGAAATAGTGCAACAGTGCTGCACAATTTTCCTTGCTCTGTTATACCCTGTTGTTGCCTATTTAGATCATGTGGGAATGCTTCTAAATAGGTCAGATGTCTTCTGTAGTCCTTATGAACTCATTCCATCCATATCCTCATGCTTTGCTTGACAACTTCAAGGTGTTTCTATAAAGTGATAGCTTGCTGATTTTTATATGGTTGTTTTTTTTAGATTTTCAGATTTATGACAGTCCTAAAATTTTGGCTTCAATGTGGATTTGAAACAAGTTGAATGGCAGAAAAACATTCAAAAACCATTGAGAAGTTAATGGATATCAGCATACCACATTTAGTTAATTGAAATGCATGTTATTACTTGCTACTTAATCAAGAAAAATCAGTCATAAAATGCTGAAAATAGTAAAAAACAGAGATATAGTATTCCTAATATAAAATCATGCAAACACTTAACAAATAGTATATTCTAGTCAACTATTTGGCAATTAACCTATCATATGGTAGTCAAACATTGTGCAATAATGAGTCAAACATTGTGCAATAATGAGGCATTCTTGGGCCTCATCAATGAGTTTATGAGTTATTGCATAATTCTTGTTTGTGAGAGTGGAAGCATTTGAAGTTTTCTTTAGGGTTTTTAAGTGAGAAGTTTATGCCATTGCTAAAAGTTGTTGAAACCCTAATTGAGTTGTTTTGGTTGTTGAGATTTTGGTTTTGAGATTGCTTCCATTGAGATTGAGTTGATCAAGTTATGCTTTACTTGATACATGAGTTGGGCTTGCTCTTTTGAGATATGATTTTATCAAGTTGTACTTTGCTTGATAAACTTGGTTGTGTGGTTAAGTTGAGCATTCCCATTTGAGAGAAGTTGGAAATATATTGAACCCATTTTTGATGCTTAGAGAGAGATTGCTTTGAGTTCTTGAAAACTAACTTGGCTAGGGTTTGATAGCAAGTTATGGTTCTATGCTGGAGGAGTTGATTCCTTGATATTGCATTATTGACAATTGTTGGGTTGTGGTTCAAGATCTTGTGAAAGTATACTACTTCTATCTTTATTCTGATTTGAGAAAGAGTTTGTTTTTGAGTTGAAGGATAGAACATATTGTGTCTCTAACAATTCTCTTTATGCTCCTATGAGATTTATTTGAGTTGAGATTAAAAGTTGAAGGATAGAACATATTGAGTCTCTAACAATTCTCTTTATGCTTTTATGAGATTGATTTGAGTTGAGATTAAGAGTTGAAAGATAGAACATATTGAGTCTAACAATTCTCTTTATGCTTCTATGAGATTGATTTGAGTTGAGATTGAAAGTTGAAGGATAGAACATATTGAGTCTCTAAAAATTCTCTTTATGCTTCTATGAGATTGATTTGATATGATTGGATGAAACACATTGGGTCTCTAAAAATTATCTTTGTGTGTTCACATTGGGCAAGTTTCTTGGTAAACTTTCTTGAGTTGATTTGGGAAAGTTCTCGGTGAGCTTGCTAGGACTGATTTGGACAGGTTCTTGTGGAGAACTTGTGGACTGATTTAGACAAGTTCTTGTGGAGAACTTGTGGACTGATTTGATGAAGTCTTGGTGAATACTTGTGAGTAGTTGTGATTGATTTGTTCAAGCTTTTGGCTTAAACTTAGGATAAATCTGACAAATATTTGAGAGCAGATTTGTGCTGGACCAGAGGACTGAGTTTGGTGTAAATTTGTGATAGATTTTGAGAGGACTTGTGCTGGACCGACTAACTGTGTTTAGTACAGGTGTTGATGAGTAGCTGTGGAGGTGATCAGTGAGGACAGAAGTCTCTAGAGCCAGAGCAAGGAGGACAAGACGTATTCTGTGGAAAGGAGTTCCACCTGCTAGTGGTAGAAGAGGCAGTGATATTTTGAAGTATCATTTCTAGAGCTTTGGGGGATAGAACATCTTTGGGCAGGAGGCTCATAAATACTTATTTGGGGGATAGGACATCTCCTTTGGGCAGGAGGCTCATAAATATTTGATTAGGGGAAGGATTCTCCTTTGGAAAAGAAGTCCATAAACATTGTAATTGCGAAGAATTCCCAAAGGATTTGATTGAGAAAATTTAGTGAAATATTTTCTCTGTGGAGTAGCCCACCTTGGGTGAACCACGTTATATTGGTGTCTCAATTGTGTGATGACTTGTACACCGGTTTTATTACTGCTTTGATTTTGCTATTGGTTCATTGCATTGCTTTCTGAAGTAAAAAAAAAAAGTTAAAAAAGTGGTCTTATACTGTTCATCCCCCCTCTTAGTATAAGCTCGTGTTCTTCAAAGACAAGATGAGATAAGTGGCTTCCCAATATTGTGAGGAGAAAGTCTATTAGTGGTAATATAAGTGGTGGCAATTGTTGTACCTTCAAGACCTCCATTCCCAAGATTCACCATGGGTTAAGCAAGACCTGACAAAGTAGACTAATATGTGTGACCTCTCGGGAAGTCTTGGTGGTTGCACCTCTTGACTTGTTATTTATGTTGCTGAGCCACAAGATGTTGCAAGAAATTATTGAGAAGGCTGGTGCCCTTCGAGGAAGTATTGTGCCAAGAAAAAAGGTGCTTGCCCCTTGTGCCAAGTCAAAAGGGATTGTGACAAGAATGCTAAGTTCTAATGTGGTGCAAGTATGTGGGCTTGTCTAAGTGCTAAGCTGAGAAGGATTGTGGGGATACAATACCCTTAGCATTATGTGGTATTTTAGACTAGGAATATGCAAATGCTTGGGCAAGACTATGGATTATGAAGGGCATGTAGGTTGGTTGGATGTCCGCTTGATGTTGGGGGCTCAAGGGGGAGTCATAAGTTGCTTTAGTATGGCAAAGGCTCATGGAGTGACTGAATTGTAAAAGTGGGTTGTCTAGGAGATGTTCCTGTTCTTGGTAGAAGCATATTATGTGGTAAAGGCAATGGGCATGATGGTGTTGAGTTCTTGAGTTGTGTGAGGATAATTGTGTATGAATATTATAAGTCTTGAGGTTCTTAGATGATAAGGGAGTGGTTCTAGTTTGTGTTGTGAAGAGACATGTGCTAAAGTATAAGGGTGGTAGCAATGGGTGAGAGCAATAGAGACTAAGGCTGGCATCATGGAGGAAAGGTGAAATGGATATTGCCCTATGAGTGGGAAAATGGACATGGAAAAGCACATTGTTCCAGAATGAAAAGTAAGGATGGAGGGATAGGGACGCTATGATAGCTTCTATGTGCTAAGGTGCAAGGAGATGTCATGTTGGCTTAACTCTAATGTAAAAAGCTTGTTGGTACCTAAGGGTTTGGTAACAAGCAATTGGCAAGGTGGCTTTGCCATAAGTGGGGGAACACAAGTTAAGTTGCTTTGGAGAGATAAGACAGTGTCCTTGGACAGGGTAAGAAGTCAACAATGAGGTGGATCCTTAGCGCATTGGAATTTAGGAGGTACGTCAATGCAATGACAATTATCTTGGAGAAGAACAAAGGGTTAGTTACAAAGGGACAACCTATTTTTTGAAGACTCTAGGCCTAAGGGCCTTGGCTGAAGACAAGAAGTGTTGAAGAGCTGAGTCTTGGGGAAGTAGATTGCCTTAGTAGTCATCATGTATTTCATTAATTGATGTGGGTGTGTTGTAGCCTTAAGGTAATGGGCGAGTTGGTAATCCAATGCATGTGATGGTTGTAAAGTATACTGGGCAGCTGGGAGCTTGCCATTGTAATATAGGACCACCTTAGTCCCAAATGAATGAAAATATACTTGTATTCCAATTATGTGTTCTCTTGGTTAGAGTAGGTTTCATTTCATTGCAAGTGCATGTAAGTAGCTTTTGCTTATGAACTAACCCTCCCTGTGAAAATATGAGTTATGATGTGTTTGTTGTCCTGCGTAGGAGAACACTAGAATACATAATTCATGGTTTTTGGAAGAGTCTGACCAACTCGAAAGAGAGTGCATGATGCCACGTGGTTTTAGGATTGGTCATCCTAGGTCTACAATAATTGGATGGTATTAGAGTGTAACGACCTTAAAAACTAACAAACAAACAAGAGTTTTTTTTCTACAAACATATACTCGATAGGGATTTACATATCCATATCTAGCGTATGTCATTCTAAGAAGTTATCTAAGGCTTAATCTAATGTTTTAAGTTGTTTATCTCATATCCACTATGAGACAACTTATCCTTTTCCTTAATCTATCTAAATGATACACCCATCCTTACACCATACATAAGTCCATCTATGTAGGTGCAGTATACGTATTTCAAATAAGTTGTCAGTCTCATCTCCACGAATGAGTTAACTTACTCCTTTTTGCTTGTCAAAAGGGTACGTCATTCACTACACCATACATAAGTCCATATACATAGATGCACTAAATGTATTGCAAATAAGCTATCAATCTCATCTTCACGATGAGCTAACTTATTTCTTCCATTACTCTCAGCACTAACCAAATCCATTGATCTTAAATCTATTTGTTGTTTTAGTGTACCTAACTAGTTTAGTTTTTAGAAGAGTTCCTTGAAGAACATGACATAATACCTCCTTTGGATTAAACATAGTCTCGTGTGTTTTCTTGTCATAAAATGTTATTACAATATATTTTCAAATGAAAAGAGAAAACGTTTTCTCATATCGTCCAATTTTTCCAAGCGAAACTTCTTTCAAAATATCGATCCCATTGGACCTTACATTGTTCTAGAGTTCTAGAGTTCGTTTAGTCCAAGAGGGGTAGTATGTCATGACCCGTCTTGGCAGAACCCTTTCACATGACGAATTAGGGCATAATCCCTAGTTTTGTAATGTTTTTTTTTTTATTTGTGGAAAACATCCCAAAAGGGATGCCACTTTCGGGTGAGACCCAAGGAGGTAGGGGTATCCATTTCACCAAAAACGCCCAGGACCCGGACCCAGTTTTGTAATGTTTTGTAAAGGTAAAAAGAAATTTTGTGAGGATTTGGAAAGTCAAATAATACTTTTGGAAAAGAGATTAATTACCCTTAGGAAGGATTAAATTAGGGTAATTCAAATAATTAATTAGGATTAATTAACCTAATTAAATATAATTAGGTGTCCAAGTAGGATTGGACCAAAAAGAGCATCTTTTCCATTTGAATAAAATATTAATTTGCCAAATTGACCACACTCCAAATGAAGAGAGGAGGATTGGCATCTTTGTAGGTGGTAATATTGTTGGAAATTACGGGTGGTAAAAAGTGTTTTACCATGGTAAGTTTTGGACCTTACCTTTTTACCTCGTGGACGGCGGAGTTTGGACGGCATGGGCGGCAGAGAGAGTTCAATGTCAATTTCCTTTCCTCTTTTCCTCCCTATTTTCTTTCTCCCTATTCTCTTCCCCTAAGTTAGGCTTATGGTTTATTTTATCTTTATTTAAACCTTGTAACCTATTGTTTTATGTTAATGATTAATGAATATTATTTCTGACTCCTTTGGTTTCTAACCCTAAGCTCCTAATTTCAATATCTGGTATCAGAGCAGGCTGGAAGCGAGGCTGGAAGGCGTTGCACAGGCGAGGCACGGATCTCGAGGAGGAGGTCAGCCCGCAGCACGCGAACCGAGGTAGGCATGGATCTCGAGGAGGTCAGCTTAGCCCATAGCTCATGAACCGAGGTGACCCTGGAGGCACGTAAATCGAGGAGCAAACCAGAGGAGGACACGTGGCGGACTGGACACGTGGCGGACGGACGACGCAGGACACGTGGCGAAAGGCGGACGGAAGACGCAGGACACGTGGCGAGAGGAGACACGACGTAGGACACGTGGCAGAAGGAGGAGCGGCTCGCGCGGGAGGCAAAATGCGGTCCCGATTGCCCGTAGGCAATCGAGAACATACCTGCGCCCAAGGGTTTTTAAACCCTCAAAGCATCATCCGCACTACGGATGTGGGACTAAAGTCCCATGATTTTTTTTATAAAATCGAAGCGTCGGGCGCTTCAAATACATTGTAGCTCCCTGTGGCCTTCGGATCAGCCACAGGGGCCGACTGGCATTTGAGCGCCAGCTAGGGCGCTCTCTCCCGCGAAGACGCGGGATCGAATCCCCGCGGGAGTATTAAATTTTTTTTAAAAGAAAACCTTAGCATCTTTAAAAAAATATATAAATTTTTATATATTAAAGTTTTTTTTAAGTTTATTTTTTGATAAATTAAAGTTTTTTGATATAAAAATTAATTTTATTTTTTATCAAATTAACTTTATTATTAAAATATACTTAAAATTAATATTTTAATACATTAAAATTTTATTTTAAAAGGGGTTTTTATTTATCAAATTTGTGATAAAATTATTTCCTAAGAGGAAATATATGTAAAAAAATTTCACGCTTTGAAAGGTGAAAATTTAGAGAAGTTTTTTAAAGATATTTCCTAAGAGGAAATAAGTTGTAAAAAGAAAATTTCAAGGAAATTTTCTACAGGGTAGCTAGATGATAAGGTCGAATGGATGTTATCATGCTCTCTGTAATTTGTTACTAAGAACGAACGCCGAAAACTTTGATGAACATGTGCGTACGCTTGGCCTAAATACTGTATTTTCTCAGTTACAAAATGCAGTAATATCACATCAGAGGAATCCTGATTTAAGCTACGAAGCAGACTCATAAGATAATTCTTTTGGAAGCAGATTTGAACAATCTGAATCAATCCCAATTGCTCCAGAAGAATCGGAATATACTCATTATAGTAATTCCGTAGAAATCCTTGAACCCGCATCACCGAAAATCATCTTGATCAGTGACGACGAGGAAGAAGTTGTTGACAATTTTGTGAATCCAAAAATAGCAGAGTCTCATCGAGAAGAATAAGCTATTTGTGAATGGGTAAATCAAGCAAGGCTTGATCTTTGTAATTTCCTTTATTTTCTTGTAATTGCACAATAAAAGTAGTTTTTTGTTCTTGATTGTAATGGCATCAAACTACAATCTACCTATCCCTGAATTTGATGGGGATGATTATGAGTACTGGTCCATAAAAATGAGGACATTACTCATTGGAAAAGGCTTATGGGACATAGTAGAAGAAGGCTACACAGCTCCAACGGATTGGACTACTTTGAGTGCAACTGACAAGAAAACCCTAAAAGAAGCCCAAAAGAATAATTCTTCTGCCCTATCCCTACTTCAAGCGGCATTAGTTAAAAGTATCTTTCCTAGGATTGCATCTAGCACAACTACTAAAGATGCATGGAAGGCCTTGCAAGAAGGTTTTCAAGGAAATGATAAAGTGAAGCAAGTCAGGCTTCAAACACTCAAGAGAGATTTTGAAAATCTCAGAATGAGAGAAAATGAAAGAGTCGAAGATTACTGCGTGCGAGTCAAAGCCGTAGTCGATATGATGCAAACCTTGGGTGATGACACAAAACCTGAAACAGTGGTGAAGAAAGTGTTGAGAACACTTCTTCCTAAGTGGAATCACATAGCAATCATAATCGAAGAATCAAAAGACCTTGCTACTCTCACATTTGATAACTTAATAGGATCATTAACTTCTCATGAGGAGAGGTTACAAGGGGCACCTTCAACAAGCTATGGAGGTGAAGACAATGCCTTCACTTCTAACGAAGCCACAGGGCGAGGACAAGGAAGAGGCAGAGGCAGAGGACAACAACAAAGAGGCAGAGGCCGAGGCAACTCAAGAGGAGCTAACTCCTACAGAGGAGGTAATCAGAACAGAGGAGGTAATCAAAATAGAGGAGGCAACCAGAATCAAGGCGGCAATTCAGGCCGTGGTGGAAATCAAGGACGAGGAAGTACCAAGTCCAAAATAGCTTGCTTCAATTGTGGCAAACCAGGACACTTCGCTCGCGACTGCTGGTCAAAAACTTCACAAGGACAAAGCAGTCAGTATGGTTCCTTCTATGGAGAAGAAGAAGACCCATCTAATATTTTTCTTTCTTATGGACAATCAGATCAAAATCTAGATGATACATGGATTTTGGATATTGGTTGCTCCAATCATATGAGTGGTAAAGAAGAACTCTTTGCTACTTTAGATTCAAATTATAAATCCCATATTAAGTTAGGGGATGATAAAACATTGCAAGTAGAAGGCATTGGAGCCATGGAGGTTCCAACAAAAGAAGGCCTTAAAAAAGTGAATGACATTTATTTCACTCCAAAGCTCCAACACAATCTGCTAAGTGTTGGGCAAATGATGGAGAAGAATTACAAACTTGTTTTTGATGAAGGCAGATGTACAATACTTGATAAAAACAATTGTAATAGAGTCATTACACAAGTACCTATGACCAAAAATAGGTTATTCCCTCTGAAATTTGGTGAGCCAGGGGGAGCACAACTTGCGAATGTTGCTATTTCAAATCCAAGTGTATTGTGGCACTTGCGATATGGTCACCTTAATTCCGCTAGCTTGAAATTGTTAACTTCTCAAGCTATGGTGACAGGACTTCCAAAAATTCAAGATCATAAGAAAGTGTGCGAAGGATGTGCTTTGGGAAAGCACTCAAGATCGAAGTTTCCAAAAGGACAAGCCTGGAGAGCCGCTTATCCTCTTCAGCTAGTGCATTCGGACATCTGTGGTCCTATGCAAACTAAAAGTCTAGGAAACAATTCATATTTTCTTACTTTTATTGATGATTTTTCCAGAATGTGCTGGATTTATTTTTTGAAACATAAAGATGAAGCATTTGATTGCTTCATAGATTTCAGAAATAATGTAGAAAAACAAAGTGACTACTATGTAAAATGTCTTCGGACAGATAGAGGAGGTGAGTACTCCTCCAATGAATTCTTGCACTATTGTAAAGAAAATGGGATTAAAAGGCAGTTCACCACTGCCTATACTCCACAACAGAACGGTGTGGCAGAGAGAAAAAACCGCACCCTTGTTGAGATGGCAAGAACAATGCTTCAAACTAAGCATCTTACAAACACATATTGGGCAGATGCAGTTCGAACAAGTGCATATATTATAAATAGAAGTCCAACTTCTAGTTTAGATGGTATCACTCCTTATGAAGGATGGTACGACAAGAAGCCAAATGTAAAGCATTTCAGAGTCTTTGGTTCTTTAGCCTATGCACATATTCCAGAAGAGAAAAGAAAGAAGCTTGATCCCAAGAGTCAAGCCTGTATATTTGTAGGGTACTGTGAATCCACAAAAGGATACAGACTTTACAATCCCAAGACCCATAAAATAATAATCTCAAGGGATGTAATTTTTGATGAAGGGGGAGAATGGGGTCACCAAAAATTTGTTGATGTAGGATCTAATTCTGAAAGTTCCTCACAATTACAGCCAAAGAATAGCAGTGGTACCCCACCACAAAGTCCTCATAAGGAATCTTCTTCGAGTACATCCAGTGGTACTCCAAGTCCAAGCAGAACTCCTTTGAAGGCACCCCCAAATTCTTCGAAAATATTTCAGAGATCTGTTAGTGCTCCAAGTCCTATGGATATTGATCCATCTTCTCAAAGGAAAGAGACCAATAAAGGAAAGAGAACACTACAAAGTCATCCATCTTCTCAAATGTTGGATAGGAATTTCCAACGAAGATACACTAGAAGTCAAGCTAGTGAGATGGATGACATATTATCCAGACTTGAAAATCTACACATGTCCGGAGATGATGAATCTCACGAACCAAGAGGAGATGTAGTCAATTATGCTTTATTGGCTACTGCACAACTAGAACCATCTAGCTATGAAAAGGCATGTACAGAAAATGTATGGCAAGATGCCATGAAAGAGGAGATATCCTCTATAAACAAGAATGATACTTGGGAGCTTGTGAAGCTTCCCAAAGGTAAAAAATGTGTTGGTTGTAAATGGGTCTACAAGACCAAGTTCAATGCTGATGGAAGCATTGAGAGACATAAGGCAAGACTAGTTGCAAAAGGTTTTACTCAAAAATATGGTATTGACTATGAGGAAACCTTTGCTCCTGTAGCAAGACAGGAGACAATTAGAACAGTTCTTTCCTTAGCTGCTCACAAAGGATGGGCAGTACAACACATGGATGTTAAAAGTGCATTTTTAAATGGATACTTAACAGAAGAGGTGTATGTTCAACAACCTCAAGGTTTCCAAGAACAAGGAAAAGAGAACCTTGTTTATAAATTGAAAAAAGCACTTTATGGCCTCAAGCAAGCACCAAGAGCTTGGTACTCACGCATTGATGGCTATTTTAATGAGTTTGGATTCACTAAAAGCAAAAGTGAACCAACTTTGTACTACCTCAAGAATGGAACAGACATCCTCATAGTTTGTTTATATGTGGATGATCTCATATTTATGGGTAGTAATAATAAAATGAATATGGAGTTCAAAAACTCCATGATGAATCAGTTTGAGATGAAAGATCTCGGGTTAATGCGATACTTCCTAGGCATGGAAGTACACCAATCAGAGAAAGGGATCTTCATATGTCAACATAAGTATGCTCGAGACATGATAAAGAAATTTGCCATGGAGCAAGTGCAAATCACTTGCAACTCCAACAGGACATGGAATCCAGCTGAGCAAAGATGATGGAGCACCAAAGGTTGACATGACCACTTTCAGGAGCATGGTTGGGAGTCTGATGTTTCTTACCAACACAAGGCCTGATATACAATATGTTGTTTCTCTAGTTTCAAGGTTTATGGCAAGTCCATCCGAGCTGCACCTTCAAGCAACTAAAAGAATTTTACGATATGTAAAAGGTACATTGGATTTTGGAATCCATTACCACAAATGTAACTCAGTGAAGTTAGTTGGTTTTAGTGACAGTGATTGGGGCAGCAATATAGATGACAAAAAATCTACATCAGGGAACTGTTTTAGTCTAGGTTCAGGACTAATAACTTGGAGTTCCAAGAAACAATCTGTTGTAGCATTATCATCTACTGAAGCAGAGTATATCGCCATTACACATGCTAGTACTCAAGTCCTCTGGTTGAGGAAAATCCTTGAAGAGATTGGCGAAATTCAAAGTGGTCCAACAAAACTGAATTGTGATAATATTAGTGCCATTCAACTGGCATATAATCCTATCCACCACAAAAGATCAAAACATTTTGATATGAAGTATCACTTCATACGAGATATGGTGGAACAAAAGATTGTTGAGCTTAAATATTGTAACACTTTGGATAACATTGCTGACATATTCACCAAAGCAATGGATAAAGCTCAATTTATAAAGCTGAGAGACTGTATAGTCAGTCCTCTCAACTTTAAGGGGGAGAATGTTGGAAATTACGGGTGGTAAAAAGTGTTTTACCATGGTAAGTTTTGGACCTTACCTTTTTACCTCGTGGACGACGGAGTTTGGACGGCATGGGCGGCAGAGAGAGTTCAATGTCAATTTCCTTTCCTCTTTTCCTCCCTATTTTCTTTCTCCCTATTCTCTTCCCCTAAGTTAGGCTTATGGTTTATTTTATCTTTATTTAAACCTTGTAACCTATTGTTTTATGTTAATGATTAATGAATATTATTTCCGACTCCTTTGGTTTCTAACCCTAAGCTCCTAATTTCAATAAATATTAAACTAATTTAATAAAGGCATTTTACTATTTAAATAGTAGGCCTTTTAAATTTAGTTAAAAGGTCAAATTAGGGGGAAGACAAATTGGCAAGAATTTCCGCCAAATTAATAAAATAATAACTTCACATGGGCTTGTCCATGTAGGCATCTTCTCATTAGTAAAATAAATAAACTTCACATGGGTATGTTTTGGAGAGGCATCTCTTAATAATTTTATATTACGCCACTTGAGGGCTCGTAAAGGGAGGAAGAAAACCTTATAAAAAGTGGCCATACTATTTAAAAAAATGGAAGTAGGCAACTTGGGGAAGCTAGGAGGAGATGCTTGAGGAGTACATCAAGAGTAAGAGGTTGGGGTTTCATGCTTTGTTTACGTTAAATTCCTCCTTGTTATTATATACAATATATGCTTGATTTGAGCTCCAATCAACTGTACATTTTGAAGTTCCATTTACTTCTAATATCTATGAATTCATGTTTATGATATGCCTATTAGAAGGGTTGATTTCATATTGTATAATAAGCCTATTAGGATGCTTGAACTCATGCTGCAAAACCTATACACTACGACTTAAACGAATGCCAATTTTGTGATGCTTTCAACCTGAAATCGGCCTACATGAACCCTATTCTTAAGCATACATTTAGTGAATTATATTTTCTTTATATGTGTGACAGTCCCCTATGATACGTATACATAGGGGGATTGAAAGAATGTTTTGTGAAGTATTAATGTGATAGACGACTTTAGACTGCTACAAACTATGTTCAAAACCTTTTGTACTACAAACTGGAGTTCAAATCCTTGAAGTTGCCATGAAAAAAGGTCTAAAAAAGGATTTGAGATGGTCTGTGTAAACAACAATCTGCCTCTATTAGAGTTTTGCGTAGATATCACTATGTTGCGTAGTATTGCTTGGTAAACCAAACCGTGAAACCAACATGGTGATTGATATGCTTTGAGTTACCCTTAAAAGGTGTTTCTGATCTGTATATGGTGATTGGAAGCTTTGGTGAGGGATTTAGAAGGTTTGTGAGTCACCCCTGTGTGGCCTGTGCTCTCAGCCTGCACAGGCGGATGGCTTCAAAGAGTCATCTACGAGCATTGTCCCACATGGGACATGCTCGGGGGGGTGAAAGGCATAAAGGGAGCTTGGCTCCCTGTCTTTCGACCACTAAGTGGTGGTCATCCAACCAACCACTTGGTGGTCGCTCTAGTGCTAGTTGGAGGCACACTTGACACCTTAAAGCTTATTGAATGTTGGATCAATGAAAACTGTTGGCTATGTTTGATTCTTCTATTTCTACCACTTGTCGATGAGGGTTTGGTTGATGAGTTGTTAATTTGAAACTTTTTAAAATAAGTAGAGTAATTATCCCACATTGGGGATAGTTCAAAAGGGGAAAGTCACCCCTTATGTAGTGACCATGACTCGGTGGTCATGGTGATCATGTGCCAGTTGAAGGCGCTTAGGTTGACAAGGTGTAGCCAAATGTCAGTTTTCTTTGTGAGGTTACATGCTAGTTGATGCTTGCGCCACGTGTTGGCTTGATATTGCTTCACAATTGATGTCTCCTACATGTAGTAGGGTTGTATCAAAGTTTTAAAAAAGAAGATATGTCATTATCCCACATTGCTCCTACAAGAGCAATTGGGAAACTTAAAAGGGGTTAAGTATCCCCTTATGTGGTGACCACCATTCGGTGGTCACTAGTGTCAGTTGTGGACGCTTGACCACATGGTAGTGTTTAGCCTAGTCATGAAGACTAGGGTATTGATTACTAGTCGCTAACCAAGTTGGATTGGCTATACGCGCAAACAGATAAGTGATGACTTGGAAAGTTTTATCTTGATTGAATTTGGTTTATAAAGTTGGACGTTGACTTGGGTTAAATGTAAAACCATATTTTTGGTATATCAAATATTGAGAGTAACAAATATTAAACCCTTTTGGTAAAACAATTACGAGGGTTACAACTATTAAATCCTTTTGCTAAACCTTCATTTGACCTAGAGGTTAATTTGAACCTACCAAGATATTTCAATTAAATGGAGTAATTAACTTACATTCCTAGGTCAATATGACGGTGTTGGTATTTTTGCCACATTAAAATTTTGTAAAATTTTACCTAAAATATGTAAACAATTTTTCCAGCGAAATTCAATTTGAGCATTTTCACCACATTTAAAAAGTTTGTTAATTTTTTTTCTAAGTGTTTGATGGGTGCAGTTTTGAGCAAACTTCGAGCAAAATTCATTTTTGCCCATAAGTTCAACGAAATGCCTTTTCACCCCAAGTGCAACAAAAATCCTTTTTTCGGGCAAGTTCACAGCAAAATCACTTCCTAGGATTTTCATTGGTGAAATCACTTGCTGGCCATTTTGTTTGCGAAATCACTTTGCTAATAGTTTCAATCTCATTTATAGCGAAATTTCTTTTCACTTCATTGCTCAGCAAAATCTAGGCAGTATGTACAATGAAATTACGTTTTCAAGATGGGTCCCACTTTTGGCAGCGTAAGCTCCTCCCAGGAAAAGTTGTAGTAAATAGGCAAGTTTGGGGCGAAACTCCCATTTCACCTAAGTTTCAAGCAAAACTCTATTTCTAAGTGCGTCCTGGGCGAAAACATTGTCAAGAGCACATTGCAAGCACAAGTCCAAGCAAAAGCCCATTTCGGGCACGACTTCGGCAAAATTATGATGAAGGCTCGTTTTAGGTGCAACTTTGAGCGAAGCTCATTTTGGAAGAAAACGTCATCGCCCCAACGTTTTCAGTGGAGATCTTCTTTGGGAAAGGATCAAAGCTAATAAATTTAATTTCTATGGTGACACAATTGATACGTCTGGGATCACTACTGTAGAACTGCTAAGTTTAAGTATTGCGCCCTTGATTTCGGTGTAATCATATTCATTTTCAAGGCACCGTCATGGAGATTGAAATCAGACCGATAATTTTTGCCAAAGCCCCGATACACCATGTGACGAAATCATTGGACACTTTCCAATGTATGTGCTGATTTTTTCGTTGTTGGTACCAAGGAGAAATTATTGTAGTTCAATTTTTGACTAGCCAACATTTCATTTAATAAGCATTTAATTTTGGAGGCAAAATCCTCTATAAAAACTAAGAAACTTGATGTAAAAAGAGAGGATAGAAATTCTGTCAAAAAGCTCTTTGAGTTTAATTTTTTGCATCAATTGAAAGATGTTTGGCTTCTGGTTCCTAGATCAATGTTGTATGTAATTACTTTTTGCCTATCATTTCTGATATGTTCATTTCCATTATTAGATAAGTTTAAATTTTGCATCTGAATTTAATTCCTGATAAAGAAGTGAATACTAAAATGTTTATTGGAAGTTATCCTTGCAAAGCTGTGAATGGTTCTTGTGTTATTATTTCTGTTACATGTTGGTTAAAACTTGATTTGATTTTTAGCCGCTAGTTTATCCCCACTATGTTACTTTGGCTCATAGCCATAATTTCCATTCCTTTCTGTCATTTCCCATCTCTTTCTATTACCCTAAGCTTATACCGATCTTAGATTGGTACGAGAATCAACCCTCTCTGGAGATTGGTCCAAAGGACATCTCTTTCCTTCGGCCTTCCAATGTTGGCCGGGTCTAGGACACACATATATTTTGTACTTAGGCAAATTCGTGACCAACAGTTTTTGGCATGCCTAGTGGGGTTCGAAAGTTCCACTTTAAGCAGTAATAAGGTTTGATGTTCTATTGTGGCTGCTCCACAACATACCCTAAAATTGGAGATCCACCTTTTTGCATATTTTCCAAGAAGACCGAAGTGGCCCATATGCTAAAGATCAAAGAAAAAGCAAAACACCGCAAGGAGAAAAAAGTGTCGCGATATCGCGACATGTTGCATTTTTGCGGTCCAAAGCAAAGAGAAAAGCAAAGAGAAAAAAGTGTCGCGATATCGCGACATGTTGCATTTTCGCGGCCAAAAGAGAAGAGAAAGAATAAGAAAGAAAAAGTGTCGCGATATCGTGACATGTTGCATTTTCGCGGTCCAAAGCAAAGAGAAAGAGCAAGGAGGAAAAATTGTTGCGATATCGCGACATGTTGCATTTTCGCGGTGTCGCGATATCGTGACATGTTGCATTTTTGTGACTCAAAAAGGGCAGGTAGGCAGAGAAACAAAAGTGTCGCGATATCGCGACATGTTGCATTTTCGCGACTCAAAAGGGGCAGGCCGACAAAGAGACAAGAGTGTCGCGATTTTGCAACATGTCCGATTTTCGCCAAGGGAACAAAGTAGTGGACAGTGCGTCTGATATTAGTGATGACCACCAGGATAGTGAAACTAAAGACTGCATAATGACGTAGACCTATAAGGAATGAATCGAAGATTGAATAAGGTAATTTTTCACATAAGGACAAAATCTCATGAATAAGACAAAACATTACATAAGGAATATTTAATTATTTGAAGTCATTTAAGATGGTCGTTACACATGGAAGGAAACGGACGCATGCCCATGTGGAGAAAAGGAAGCGTTTTTTGAAATCAAACGAAAAGTGAAGAAAACCAAATAGAGGAAGCCAAACCATGGGAATCAAACGAAGGGCCACAAAATAGAAATGAAAAGCCTTTTTGAAAACCAAAACACATGCATGCACAAGGGAAGGTGAAATGAACAACCATTGGAAAATGAAACGAAAAGCTTCCTGAAAATTTTAAATATGCCAGGAAAGGATGTTTTGAAGGGTTGGAAACTGCTGCGAGCAGAGTTGCAGTTTTGAAGGCAAGAGGGCCATTCTGGACCTGTTCGAGTCGTTTTATTCCATGGACTGATTTGGAAAAACTAGAAATTTTTGTTATCGTAAAATGACAAATTTTTAATACAAGAAGTTTCAGAAAGTTGCATCTTATGGACAAGAAAGGAGTTATTTTCTGCATGCAAGATTGAATGTCTATTTTTTCCCTTTTCAGATTTTAGGCTTGTAAATGGAGTTTATGCAAGTTTTCTTGGTTGCTTCATGCGAATGTTTAAATCTGAAAACCTCATTTAAAACCCTAGGAGCCAATAGCTTATCCGGATTGTGCTTGTTTTGCAAGTCCAATAGGTTAGGTTGCATGCATGAAAACCTCACATCTTCGGTTTTGTCGAAATAGGATAGCATCAAACTGAATGTATCTTGTGTTCCATTTTTTGCATTTCATTTTCATTTTCTGCATTTTATTTTCCAAAAATTTTAACTTTTTTTTTAATTTTCAGGCATTAAAATAAACATTTAAAAAATTTCAAAAAATCCAAAAATAATTTCACCATTGCGTAGGTTATACTTTAGACATCCAATACGCACTTTGAAATTTCATTTTCGGAGTAGTTTATTATTTTTAAAATTCATCGAAGTTGTTGTTTTACTGTAGATTTAAAAAAAAATCCGAAAATAGAAAATTTCCATTTTAAGGTCAAATTTCATTTTTTCAGTTTTGTTTTACGCTCATGAGCCTATGATGACATTCCCTTCATGAAAATTCCAATTTCATTGAAGGAGTTATGTTTTATGGCATTTTCGCAAATTACCATTTTGGGAGCAATCAAAGCACTAAATTATTCGTCTTGATGAAAATCTGATTTCATTTAAGAAGGATAATTAAAGTGACATTTTGAAGCTACATTTGAAGACCCTATTCATCATTGAGGATTTAATACAAGATAAAATCTATTTTAAAACCCTCAAGATAAAAGGAATTAAGGCACTACATCGTGGTCATATGAGGGCCAACTCACATTTGCTTTATTTTGGTTCAATGAACAATCACTAAAGTTTCATGGTAAAATAAACCAAAATTGCCCCTTGTTTACAGTTACTTGCAATCACTAAGGTGTTCCAAGCATTTAAAATGAATATCTTTATTTAAGATTACTAATACACATATGCAAATGCTAATATGGCGGAGAGCTTGGAGAAGTCGTTTGTTTAACTTCTTTGCAAGAGGGGATTTGGAACCCAAATTCTAAGGAAGAGTGTACTTTCACAATTGGGTGAAAATACCACTCAACATGTTCATATTTTACTATTTTATTAGAACATCTAGCGATTCAGTTTTACCCAAAAGCCTCCAAGTGTGAAGTGAGCAAAAGCTTTACTTCATGATCACAATATCGAAGGCCAAAAATTTCGAAAATCCCATTGAGTGTTTTGAGCTTGAAACTTAAATTTTAGGAGAACATCCTAGACTAGTCACTTCGATTGTTCCATTAGTTGCAACATCTTCATAGGTAGCTGGTGTGTTCTCTGTTCCGTCAAGTCCTGCTAGCACTGCTACTAGCGTTTCTTTTCAAACAAACACTCCAGTCCAAATGGCTCAAAATCCGCCACCACCACCAAGACAGTTCCCAAATTAGAACCACTCCAGAGCTTTGAATTTGTAATCTTAGAATCTGATACTGCAAGCAACATTGAAGGCTTTGCCTACTTACAATGGTACGAGAAAAACAACTTATGAGCATGTCCAAGACGTGGCTTCTTTGATGACCATTCATAGCATCACGGATGAAGATGTCATGGTAAGATTGCTCATGCTCTCTCAAAGAGAAGCTGTTATACTGGTATATGGTCTTTACAGCCTACCACTATTACCACATGGGACTAGTTGGCTGAATTATTGATAAAAGGTTTCAATGAACAAGCTGATCCTTTTTCTTTGTTGCATCAATTTACTAGCATTCAAAGGCATCCACAAGAAGAAATTGTTGACTTCAATGTTAGGTTCGCTCGAAGTTGGAAAAGAGTTCTTGATGGTCTCCGATCGAATCTTGAACAAGCTGCATTTTATTACCTCTGAGCCTTAAATTTCGACATTAGCATGGCCATCCATCATTCCAACGTTGATACATTCCTGACCTTGTACTCTACCACACAAAATACTGAGGTTGATTTGATTGCTATCGGTAAGCTTATAGCAAAAATGACAATGCCTATTTTTCCTGATCTCCCATAGTATTTGTATTCCAACGCATCTTATTAGCCCTTACAAATGTCCCCCATGTATTTGGTCCCTTCATGGAATTTAAGTTCATCTAAAATTGCGATGATAGTTTTTGTCTCGCAACTGCCTACTCCCTCCATTCCACAACTGCCTACTCCAATTCCATTCCTAGCACTACCATCTCCATCTATATTACTTCCTTTACCAGCTCCTCCAGCACCCTCAAATCTTGATCCCCACGAGAAGTTACTGAAAGAGATGCAATCAATGAACTTAGCTATGAGAGCAATGATTACAGTAATTAAGAAGCAGGCTAAGAGAGATTTCTAGCCTAGGAGATTTCAACCTCCGCCAATCACCAGAGAGCAAGTAGCTTCAACCAGCAAGGTGCCTAAGAGGAATATGATCGTATTGACGAATGAAGAAGCTGGCCCATCGTATAAGATGTATTGGTGCTCTACCTGCAATGATCCGCATGGCGAAGAAACTTGCATGGTTCATCTGAACTACGTGCAGACATTTGTAGACATCTCTCTCGGTGGTCAGATCAACATGATTATAAAAGTCGATCATAATTTCATGGTCCCTTCAGAAGAACAAGTTTCAATTCTCACTAGAGCTTGAAGAAAACCAGTTACAGTGGATCTAGCTAAAATGGAGCCGTTGAAGGTACCCATTGACCCGAAAGTGCAGAATGAGAAAAAACAAGCACAAGCGAAAGTACATGTTCCAAAACCCAAGCTAGATGCACCTGTCCTGTTAAAGGATCTCTTGCCTCCATGAGCGAAAGAAAGATTGTAAGAAAAAACTTCAACTTCACAAACAAAAGTTGAGATGGAGGAATAGGTCAAAAAAAATCTCAAATACCCATCCTTGACCAAGCATTAGAGGGTGGAAGCCATGTAGCAATATTGGATCAAGTACAAGGCTACCAATGAAGGAAGGGAATTTGATGCATCTATGTACAACATTGTTGAGGAGCTAAAGAAGATTCCTGCTAAGGTTAGTCTCTATGATGCATTGCAATTGTAAAAATCCGAACAGAAATTGCATTGCATTGAGCTTGTTTAAATAACGTGTTACACTGTCGGGAATAGCAGATCTGTTACAGGAGTTGTAACAGTGCACTTAATAATGTAATACAAACAAAAAGTAAATATTACGCTAACATCCCCCCTTATTACATTATTTGGGTAATAGGATGACTACTAGCTATACTAACATCCCCCCTGATTACATCATTTTGCAATACAAAGAGAGCTGTGAAACAACTCAAATTTGACACGTCCAAGTGCCTTAGTGAAAATGTCTGCAACTTGAGCATCGGTGGGAATGTCTTGAAGCTGAATTCGGTGCTTTGGAACTTCATCTCGAATGAAATGACATTTTGTGTCAATGTGCTTTGTTCTTTCATGATGGACTGGATTCTTGACGAGGTTCAGAACACCCTGATTGTCGCAAAACAAGTGTATTGGAGATTTTGATGGATGGCCCATACTTGTCAGAATGCGATGCAACCATATCACTTCGCACACAACTTCACGTGCGGCGCGATACTCTGCCTCTGTTGATGAAATAGCAACCACCTGTTGCTTCTTGCTGTGCCAAGAGACAGGACCGGATCCCAGATGAAAAATGTATCCAAAGTTGACTTGCGATCATCAAATGATCCGGCATAGTCGAAGTTCGTGTATCCTTGCAAGAAGAATTTGTTGTTCCTCTTGTATTCTAGGCCATATTCCATAGTACCATGGACATAGTGAAGAACACGTTTTGCTGCTTTCCAATGAGTGGTCTTAGGCTCCTGCATGAACCTCGAAAGATAGTTGACAACAAATACGAGATCTGGCCTAGTATTGGTCAGATATATGAGACTCCCAATCAACTGTCAATAGAGAGTACCATCTACCCGAGGTGAATCATCATATCGCGATAACTGAAGTCCATTCTCCATCGGAGTTGCCATTGGCTTGCAATCAGTCATGCGATATTTTTCCAGCAGTGTCTTGGCATATTTTTTCTGGGACACTTTGATGGAGTGCTCCTTCTGGCTGAATTCCAGACCAAGACAGTAATGGAGAAGTTCGAGATCTGTCATCTCAAAAGATTTACACAAGTTTCTTTTGACAGTAGAGATCATAGTTTCTGAACTCTCTATAATGAGCAGATCATCAACATAGAGTACAAGCAACACTATCTCAGAACCCTGTTTCTTGAAATAGAGGTTTGCATCTGACGGACATCTCTTAAATCCATGCTGCATAAGGTGATTTTCCATTTTTATATACCAAGCTTGAGGAGTTTGTTTCAGACCATATAAGGATTTGACCAATTTGCAAACCTTCTGCTCTTGGCCTTCCACTTCAAATCCTTCTGGTTGAGTCATGTAGACTTCTTCTTGGAGATCACCATTTAGAAAGGCACTTTTGACATCCATCTGGTGAACTTTCCACCCATATTGTGCTGCCATAGCACACATAACTCAAATTGTGGTCATCCGAGCAGTAGGTGCAAAAGTTTCCTCATAGTCAATGCCTTCTTTTTGAGCATAGCCCTTTGCAACAAGACGGGCCTTATGCTTATCAATTGTTCCATCTGCCTTGTACTTGAATTTATATACCCATTTGCAGCCAATGGGTTTCTTTCCATGCGGCAGATCAACAAGCTTCCAAGTTTTATTTTTCATCAAAGACTCATACTTTGTATCCATAGCGGCCTTCCACTGAGGCTCACTAAGAGCATCTTGCACTGATGCAAGTTCAAGATCGTCTATGGTAGACATGAACGCCCTATCATCATCAATATCCATATCCTCTACTTCCGTACGTGGAGTTACAGAAAGTTCCTCAAAATATTGATAAAGATCATCAACCTCACCAGTTTCTTTGGCTTCTTTTTCCTTTTGAGCCATACTGCGTGTACGAGGTCTATCCAATTTCAAATTGGGAGGAGTGGATAAATTTGCGTCTCTGATTGTATTTGTACACCATTTTGGATTTTTATTTGGTGGTGTTGAAGAAGATGTAGAAGGACCTCCTGTCTGTGTTGACGAAGAAATCTTCTCTTCCTTAGATTCCACAAGATCTAGGTGTACTTTAGATGTGCTCTGTGATGTGAAAGCTTCATCAAAGACAACATCTCTGCTGACATGAATTTTCTTGGTCAAAGGATCTATCAAACGATATCCTTTAGAGTGCTCATCATACCCAAGAAAAATACATCTCAGTGTTTTCTCATCTAGCTTCTTCCTTTTCTCTTTTGGTATGTGCATGAAAGCGTAACATCCGAAAATACGTAGATGAGATATGGAGGGTTTTCGACCACTCCATGCTTCCTGTGGAGTCATTCCTTTTAGGGCCTTTGTGGGTGCCCTATTCAACAGATATATCTGCAGTGGTGACAACTTCTGCCCAATATTGTTGCCCAAGAGTAGCTCCTGTGAGCATACAACGAACCATTTTCATGATAGAATGGTTCCTTCTCTCAGCAACTCCATTTTGTTGAGGAGTATAGGCGATTGTTAACCTGTCTCTTGATTCCATGCTTATCTAAGAATGCAAAAAATTCATTAGAGGTAAACTCCCCCCTTGATCTGAGCGGAGGGTTTTAATAGAAGCTCCTGACTCCTTCTCAACGGATTTCTTGAACTGCTGGAAGAATGCGAAAGCTTCGGATTTCAGTTGGAGAAAGAAAACCCACATCTTTCGTGAGTAGTCATCTACGAATAACTGAAAGTACCTCTTCCCTCCACATGTTGGGTGTGAAAGGACCGCATAGATCGGTGTGAATTAACTCCAGAGGTTTTTGTGCTCTTGTTGAGCTCTTCTCAAATGGTACTCTATGCTACTTTCTTGCCAAGCAGTCAGAGCACACTGGCAATGTGGCAGAAAGGGAAGGAAGACCCTTTACCATCTCATACTTACTGAGCTCAAGTAAGTAGCCAGAACTAAGATGCCCATATCTCTTGTGCCATAGGGAAGTTGCCTCCTTGGTAGAGACAGTCATGGCAACATGTGGAGTAGAGATAACATCTAGGGCAAATAAGCCGTGCTTATATGAAGTCATTGCAATCCGCTTACCCTTCCTGGTAATAGTACAACACTTCTTTCCATTCTCAACACGAAAGTTGACAACCATATTTCTATCCAGGATTTGTGTGACTGACAACAAATTGTTAGCCAATCCCAGAACATAGAGGACTTTGTCAATCTGACACTTGCCATCAGGAAGAGTGACTGAAACTATACCCTCTCCCTGAATCCTGTAGGTTTTATCATCAACAATGGTGATAGGTTTTCCCTCTTTGGCCACGAATGATTCAAACCATGATCTGTCGCCAGTCATATGTTTGCTAGCTCCAGAATCGACATACCAAACATGATCCCTCTGTGTGGAATCTGTGGTAGTCATGAGCACCTTGTGTGCCCATTCAGAATCTGAGTCAGATTCTTCAACAACAACATTCACCTGGGGTTGCTTGTTTTTATTTTGTGGTTTGTTTTGGCCTTTCTGCTTGTTCTTATGCCAACACCTGTTGGTGTCATGGTTGTCTTTCTCACAGATCTTGCACCACCTCTTCTTCTATTGAGGTTGTTTTCCTTTTCCTTTCATGTCCTGTTGAGAATTTCCTCCTTTCTGAAAGTTGCCTCCTTTTTGCCCATTACCTTTCTTCCTAGAACCCTGCCTGTTGGTGTATAGGGCTGTATTGGAAGAATAATCCTTGTGAAGTTGGCGTGCCTCCTGTTGTTGAAGCAGATTGACCAACTTGATGTACGTAATTTGTCGTTGAGACACCTGGATGGAGGTGATCAACATATCAAATGAAGAAGGTAAAGCTCTCATCACAATTGAAACGAGAAGCTTTTCGTCCACAGAATCTCCCAAAGAATTCAATATCTCTTTCAATTCAGACACTCTACACGAAAAGAGTTCAACTGTTTCACCCTGTCTCAAACTCAGGTTATGAAGTTGTTGTTGAAGATGAAGAATGGTGGAATCATTCTTTCCCTCATAGATGGTTTTAAGGGCATCCCATGCCTCTTTACCACTTGCTTTGTCAGCTATATGAGGTTGCACTTCATCTGAAACAACAAACAGAATGAGCACCTTTGCTCGACTTGTCTTTCTTGTCAAAAGCTATCTGATCGACAGTAGGAGCTGTGGATCCTGATGCTGGTGAAGGCCTAGGTGTTACTCCAGTAACAATATCCCATAAATCTTCCATTTGGAGAATTGCCTTCATTTTATGTTTCCATGGTGTATAATTTGGACCTTTCAATAATTGATGAGGATCAGTCATCAATTTTGCAACAGTGGCCATAGTGAAGGTTCCTTATATCACCAATTGGTCCCCCTTTCGATATACCTTTTGCTAGGCCGTTATACCGTACAAAATACCCGCCCTGACGTGAGGGAAACTATAGGTATTTAGAAAGATCAACAAAAATCACCCGCCCTTACGTGAGGGAGACTATAGGTGTGTTTTAGAGATCATACGATACGTGGAACATAAGCAGTACTAAAAGGGAATCGCCTTGTTGATGGCACCTACCATAGAAGATTCTTCTCATGCATGGGGCGTAACTTCCCCTAAACACTATGAAGAATACTTCGTCAGGATTTACGCCTAAACACAAGAGCGATTAAGGGTAGTGGATGGAGTAAAAAAATGCAAAAATGACAAACTTATCTCTCCCCGACGATTTATAGAGAACAAGCTCAGACGTCGTTGTAGCAACTATATTAGGCGGCGGATACAGTAGCGCAATCACGACAGCTTTACCTGTAAGTGCTGGCCAGAGGTATCACAAATACCAAACGCTGCAGTGCAATAAATTGCACGGATGGGTTTTAATTATTCCGGGGACTTAGGGAGTGAATTTGATTTTTTTTTTTTTTTAATTTTAATGAAGTAGTGCAAAAATGAAATATGCAACATACAACATAAAAAGTGCCCACAAGAATTAACCCTCCAGGTGTCGGACACAGCCGAAAATGCACCTTTACAATAATGCCAAAAACTTGTTTTTTTTTTTTCAGAAAATTACTCACATTCCCCCTTTGATTTTTTTGAAAAAAAAATATCCCCCCTAAAAAAAATTCTTTTTAACAAAGCATTTTAATAATTATTATGTATTTAAAGTTAAAATAAATAATTTTAATTTATATAGTTTTAAAAAACTTATGAAAAAATAAATTAAAATTAAATTTTAATTTATAAAGCTTTAAAACTATAGAAAATAAATTAAAATTAAAATTTTAACTAAAAAAATAATAATTAAAAAAAACTTTGAAAAAAAAAATTTACCTTTTAAAGGGGGGAGTCGGCGGGATTGGAACCCCTGACCTCTGGGTTTCCGGAACCCACCACGCAACTCACTTGCCAGTGAGCCCGTGGGATGATCTGGGTGGAAAAGAACCAGATCAGTCTGAAAAAAAAACACCTCTGCTGCTGCACCCTTTTTCGTCAACTTCGCTACACGTCCACCAGCAAGGTCTGCTGGGACTGCTACTGAGCTCGGTGTGGCTGCTGCTGTTGAGGGGCAGCGTTGGTCCCCTGCACGGGAGCGGCGGCGGGTATTTTTTTTTTTTTTAAATCCTCGCACTGCTGCTACGCGTGGCTGCAGCGGCCGCGGCTAACTGCCGCGCGCATAGCGCTGTGTAGCGCACGCAGCGCGTGTTCCACGCGCGGCTGCGCTGCGCAGCTGGCGCTGCTATTTGCCCCGCGTGCGCGCGCGCCGCGTGGATGCACTGTGCTGCGTTGCGCAGGTGCAGACTGCGAACGCAGCTTGCGCTGCGTTAAGCGGCTGCGCGACGCGGCTGCAGCACGGGGGGAGGGGAGGGGAAGCGGACGGACAGCGTCCGCTTTTTTTTTTTTTTGAAACAATTCAATCCAGGGGGGGCCTTCCGCTCGCGGGAATTTTTTTTTTTTAAGACAATCACGCGACGGCGTGATTAAGAAAAAATCACAGCGCGGAATGAAAAAAATTAAAAAAAAAAATTCGCAGTGCTCGGGAAAAAAGACAGACCAGCGCTGAAAAAAAAAAAGCACACAGTGTCCGCTTCTTTTCTCCAGGCAAAAACAGCGTCCGCTTCCAGCCACAAAAAATCTTCCGCCTCCTCTTTCTCCCTTCGGCTCTGATGCCATGTAAAAATCCGAACAGAAATTGCATTGCATTGAGCTTGTTTAAATAACGTGTTACACTGCCGGGAATAGCAGATCTGTTACAGGAGTTGTAACAGTGCACTTAATAATGTAATACAAACAAAAAGTAAATATTATGCTAACAACAATTGCCTGGACAAGTTGACTTGTTGCAAGAATCGTTGAAGTTTGTTAAAGATAAGGGAAAAAATCCTACTTAGACTGTTTTTGCTCAAACGTTAACCACTTCAACTACTGGAAAGAATAGACCACCCCATTTCTACTTGTCTCTCAGGATGGAGGGTTGGATTGTGCACAACTGCATGATCCACTCTGAATGCGATGACTATCATGCTGAAGGCAGTCTATGACGTTATGGGTATGGAATATACCAGAAGTAGCCCTAGCGTCTTGCAGTTAGATGGAACCCCTGTGAGAATAGTTGGTTTCATTAAAGACATCCCCATTGTTTTGCATAAGATATCTCAGATCACTATGATCCAAGAGGTGGTTGTGGTTGATCTGGTGTCGTATTTCAATATGTGCCTCTTAAGAGAGTTCACTGCCAAGTTGGAAGGCTATCTTTCTTTGGATTATTCACATCTGGAGGTCCCTTTCAAAGGGAAAAGAATCCAAATATATAATGAGAAGCCTTCTACTTTTCATATAGAGAATATTGAAGAAGAAAAATCCATGAATTTTGTCAACATGATGACTGAAGAATTAGAAGAATTGGATTTAATGGAAAAAACTTTGGATGAGCTTCATACAAAAGATGAATTTTCAATGCTCGATTTTAATGCCATGATGGAAACTGAGATTGGTTGTTACTTCATTACTAAGCCCGAAAAGGCTGAAGTGAAGGTGTTTGATGGTCAAGATCCTGTTCCAGATCAATTATGGAAGCTCTACTTTGATGGCGCAAGATGCAAGAATGGCGTAGGAGCTGGAATTGTTCTCATTTCTCCTATTATTGTACATAATACTTATTCATACTAGTTGACCTGGAGTTGTACCAACAATGCTGTCGAGTATGAAGCATTATGCCTAGGATTGAGGAAAGTGGAGAAGCTTGGGATCAAACAACTGCAGGTTCTTAGAGATTTAAAATTGACCGTGAATCAAGTAACTAACAAGTGTCTCCAGGTAACATTGTTTGAAGGTGTACCGCAACAAAGTTTGGGACCTATTTGAGGCTTACACAATGTTGAACATCCAAGCGATCTTGCGAGAGCAAAAAAAACATGCTGATATTTTGGCATCCCTTGGCACTGACCTCTCTCCAATTGAGCATGTGGTGAAGAAACCAAAGACTGTGAGGTTGGTTTACAGGCCTTCAATTCCTGATAAGAATATCTACTAGCAAATGTTTGAAATTTATGAGTAGATCATGAACTTCCTGATAAGAGAGACCAGTACTGTGGAAGGAAGAAAACTTGATGAAGAAGAAGTTGAGGGATTGATTTAGCTAAGGAATAATCATATCCTGAAAGGATTGATTACGCTCGAGAGTCTCTTTGATCAAAATGATAGAGATGAAAAACATAAGATCAAAGTAGATGAGTAGACTGAACTGCAGTTGGGATCCAAGAAATCAATCAAAATTGGCATTGATTGCACTCTAGAAGAACTTGAGCAGATCAAGGAGCTATGCCCTAAGTTTCCAAACATTATCCCTTGGAGCTACCAGGATTTAAAAGGTTACAACAAGGACGTGATCCAACATACCACTAAGCTACAAGGAGGAGTGAAACCCTTCAGGCAAAAACAGAGGCTAGTCAATCCCAAAATCAAGGTCTTGATGAAAGCTGAACTGCTGAAGATGTTGGAAGCTAAAATCATTTACTTGATCAAGCATTCTACTTGGGTAGAAAATTTGGTCCTTGTGAGGAAAAAGAACAAAGATATTTTCCTGTGTGTTGACTTCCGTAATTTGAATCAAGCATCTCTGAAGGATCATTATCCCTTACCGTAGATTGATCAGATTCTTCATATAGTTGTAGGAGCCTAGAGATTTTATTTGTTGGATGGATTCTCTGGCTATAATCAGATTTGGGTCAAGGATGAAGACCAGTATAAAACGACATTCACCATAAAATAAGGTACATTTGCTTATTAGCGAATGTCGTTTTGTCTCTCGAACGCTAGAGAAACTTTTTAGAGAGCGATGGACGTAGCTTTTAGTGAGTTGTTAAATAGAGTCATTGTTATTTATTTGGATGATATGACTATCTTCTCTCATAACAGGGAGGAACATAGTTTGCATTTAAGGCAAGTGTTCGAGAAATATTGAGAGTTCAGAATATCCATCAACCCAAAGAAGTCTTTCTTTGCAGTGAATGAGGGAAAACTCCTGGGCCATGTAATATCAGTAAAAAAGTTTAGCTGCTGATCCAGCTAGAGCTGAGGCTATTTTGAAGCTTCCACTACTAGCCAACAAAAAAGGGTTGCAGTTATTTTTCGGACAGATTAATTTCATTTGAAATTTTGTTGTGGATTTCGCCCAAGTGGTAAAACCAATGATTGAACTCTTAAAGAAAAATTATGAGTTCAAATGGACTGAGCAAAGGAAGCAAGTGTTCAGAGAAATCAAGGAAAGAATTGCTCAAGCCCCTATTTTGGTAAACCTTGATTATTCAAAGGATTTTATCCTTTATGCTGTTGGTGAATAGGAGAGTTACGCAGTTGTGCTCATACAGAAGGGAGATGATGAAAATGAATGCCCTATTGTGTTGAGAAGCAACACACCCCCACTAAAAAAATGAAATTCCATCCTTTGAAAATATTTAATATTCATTTTTTCCGTAGGGACCCTCTTGAGTTTTTCGGGTTTTAATTCCAAATTTTGCTTGCATCCTTTTTCAAATTTCGCCTACATCAAAGTGTCCAAGTAGGCTTGCATATGGCATTGATTTCAATTTAAAATTTCTGAAATTTTGCATGTTAAATGTATTAATTCATATTAATCATTTCAGAAATTTTAATTTTCAATAGTTTTTCTATTTCTGGCCAGCAAACTTCTAAATGCATTTTCTCTTAATCCGTGATGAATTTTTAAGTTCCGTTTGCATATTGGGATACCCATTGGGCTTATTTAGATGCTTGTAAAGTTTCATCAAATTCCGGGCACTTTGAATTTTCATCATTTTTCTACACCATGTGAAGTTGACCATTCTCGAGCAATTTAAAATTCATTTTTCAAATGTTAAAATCATTTATGAGTAAGGAAGATCCTTCACCAATATGTAAAAATGCAAAATACAGATGGACAAAGTCATTGGAGTCAACCTACAATTTTTGGAGAATTTGCAAAGTGGAAGAAAAGCTTGAGGGAAATGTCGCGATATCGCGACATGTTCCATTTTTGGACTTGTCTCATTTTCGCGAGGGCAAAAGCTTGGAAGAAATGAATTGAGGGAAATGTCGCGATATCGTGACATGTTCCATTTTCGTGAAGGCACAAGATTGGAAGAAATGAATTGAGGGAAATGTCGCGATATCGCGACATGTTCCATTTTGGACTTGTCTCATTTTCGAGGGCAAAAGCTTGGAAGAAATGAATTGAGGGAAATGTCACGATATCGCGACATGTTCCATTTTGAGGACAAGCATTGGAAGAAATGAAGTTGAGGAAAATGTTGATATCGACATGTTCCATTTTCATGACTTGTCTCATTTTCGAGGGCAAAAGCTTGGAAGAAATGAATTGAGGGAAATGTCACGATATCGTGACATGTTCCATTTTCAGGAGGGCACAAGCTTGGAAGAAATGAATTGAGGGAAATGTCGCGATATCGCGACATGTTCCATTTTCGCGAGGCAAAGCTTGGAAGAAATGAATTGAGGGAAATGTCACGATATCGTGACATGTTCCATTTTCGTGAGGGCAAAAGCTTGGAAGAAATGAATTGAGGGAAATGTCATGATATCGCGACATGTTCCATTTTGTGAGGGCAAAAGCTTGGAAGAAATGAATTGAGGGAAATGTCGCGATATCGTGACATGTTCCATTTTCAGAGGAAGCTTGAGAAAAGGAAATGTCGGATATGGAATGTTATTTGAACTAGGAAAAATAGTTGAGGAAATGTCGCGATATCGCGACATGTTCATTTTATATTTAGAAAGCAAGGAAAAAGTAGCTTGAGGAAAATGTCTGATATGCGACTTGCTTTAAATTTTATGACATCACCCATCCAAAGGAAGTGGAAGCTTTTCAACACAGTCCAAACCCTAGAAATATTTAAATGAAAAAATTAATTAATTAAAATGAAAAAAAAAAAAAAAAAATAAAAGTTCTAACCTTTGCTTTTCTTTTGTAGAAAGTGATCCGACAGTTGCATAATGGCAGAAGTAATGGCGAGAAAGACAGACAAACCTAAATTTCGGCACAAATCAAGCAAGGACCATCAGATGGAAATAGGAGATGTCGGGAATTTCTGATCCATCTAGATTTTGTAGATCTGGCCGCAAATACAAACTTTAAGGAATTTGTCGGTGGATGCATTTGTCGAGAAAATTTATGGCAAAAGTAATGGTGGGTAGAGAATTTCAACTCGAACCAAACAAAGGCGGTTGTGCGAGGATAGAAGGCCTAGGAAGTCAGTGACTCATCCAAATTTTGTAGAGGAATTAATGAGATGCTCTGACGGCTTATCGAAATATGAAGATACATTTACACGCGGTGTCCATTTGATGAGGATGAAACCAAGTCTTATCTTCTCCATTTATGGCAAGATCCACATGAAGATTTTTAGAGTGATTAGGGTTTATCGAAACTCTATATAAAAATGCCTTATATTGTAAAGCCTCGACGGTGGGATTTTTATGATAAGATTTAGATATTTGGAAGAAGATATTTTGAAAAGATCAGGGTCTGTCCTGAGTCTATATATACTTCTTTTGAATGTAAAGTCCGGATGCGAAAACTTAGAATAAAAGACATTTTAGCAATTTCCTGCAAATCTTGTTTGAATGCTTTGTTCCGTACCTAGGGTTGGTGTGACATCATTTTTCTGTGATAGCGTGGCCAGGAGCCTAATCTCTTTCGGATTGCGATAAGTGCATCTTCTTTTGTTTTCGTCTCGCTAAGGTTTATTTATTTTAGTTGTAAATCTATGTTATCAAGATTGAATATGCTACTAGGCTTCATTCCGTTTGTTGTATGCTAGGGAAAATTAAAGATTTAAGGTTCGGGTCTGTTCTAATTGCTCTATCCTCACTATGCGAGCTAGGCTGCTGGTGAGAGATACCAGTTGACACCGACTTCCCTTCTATTTATGATTTTCTTTCAGATCTGTGTCATCTCCGTCTTATGCTCTTAGTAGAAGGTGATCTTAGAAAGTTGGACACCTTCCTCTTTGATTGGTTTTATTGTGAAGCTAAATAGTGTAACTAAAATTGGTAGTTTTGATTTGCAACTAAGTTAGATAAGCTTCTCTTTTCTGCCCTACCCTACTCTCTCTGTTCCACCGTTAAATGATCCATTTTTATTTTCTTTCAAATTTGTCTTTTATTTAATCTGCTAAAGCATAAAGAGCTATATCAAAGAACTCATTGTAAATCCGATTGTCAACAAAGATAACAACCGCTAAACATTATTGAACGAAGGTCGAACCCATTGTAAGGTAACAGATAGTCTACTTGAAACTATTCCAGAAGCGAAAAAGAGTGAATAGCCATTCGACCCAACTCTGTAACTCACACCTTGGATAACCAACAAGATCCTAAAGTGAGTGGGATTTATCCCGTATAAGTGTTATTGGTATTTTATGCTCATTCTTCATGGGGTGTGTATGAAAGATGAACCAACATTTAAAATTGGTGCTAGAAGGAGGGCCGACCGAACTCCGTTCAGTATTTGTTAAGGATTGTAAGTTGCTTGTGTAAAGTTGGATTCTACCTACAGAGTAACCAGGTCCCACTCTAGAGCTGGAGAGCTCCTTGTGCCTGAGTTGGAAACCCCAAGGAGAAGTAGCCTCAGAAGGGCCAAGTCTTTGTCCAACATAGTTTTATCACCACTTGTAGTTCCTCCAACTGCAACTCAAAATATTATCGTTAATCAGGTAGTGATGGCAAACTGGTTGGGTTCCACTGCTTTGAATATCCCTGGTGCAACGCATGATTTACCTAGAAATCCTGAGAAGTATCTTCCTACCTACAAACATGATGGAATCAGAACAACAGAAGAACACCTAGTGGCATTTAAAAATGCTCTAAAGTTGTTGAATGTGCAGCATGAAGATGTGGCTTGTAGGTTATTCCCATTCACTCTCCAGGAGGGAGCATACGACTGGTTTTTGAATCTTACTAATGACTCTATTACTAGTTGGAATGACCTGGAGAAAGTTTTTGTATCACAATTTGGTGAAGTGATTGACCCTAGTGTGTTATATCAACAGTTTTCCAGCATTAAGAGAGAAATCAATGAGACTGTCAGATCTTTCAATGTCAGGTTTCAAAAGGCTTATGGTAGATTGACGGGTCATTATGTGCCAACTGCAGATCTAGCATTGGAAATTTTCAGGAATTCCCTAGATCCAGTGACCTCTGTTTTCCTGAAGAGAGATGCCAATATTACTAATCTAATAGAGGCTTATAAAGAAGCTTTGGTTCTTGAAAGACAATTGGGACCTCAACCTTTGAATGCTCCTCAAATTCCCTTTGTTACACAAAATACCCCTATTTTGAATCCCATCCCACATCAAATGATGTTGCCAGCATGCCAAACTCCACCGATAGGAAATCCATTGGTTGTAACACATGCTGAACATGTACAGAATACATGGAAAGAATCTGATAAAATAAGAGTTGAGGAAGTCTCAAAGATGGTCCAAAAGTTGGCAAATGACTTTTTGAGTTTCAAAAGGCAAGTGTCCACCAGGGAAAACTCAAATAGATTTTCTTATCAATAGAATAGATTCACTAGACCACCATATGAACCCAACAAGGATTATAAAGGTAAGGGGCATGAAGTGAATATTTGTGACTTGGCTTTGCCCAACTGGTGCGAGGATACATGGAACATCTCAGCACGGGGAATTGGATTGTTTGGAGTTCTGCAATGCCTTTGAAGCTCTATCTGGTGAGTTGGTTTTTCCTGAAAATCAAAGAAATATTGATGGTCCAAGTTCATCCAAACATAGTGCAGCTATGGTGTTAGATTCATTCACTTTTCCAGATGAGTCAGAGAATGTTGTGGAGATGCCTATGGATGAAGTGCAAGCTTTTCAACAGTATAGAAGGGACAACTACAATCTCAGGAACAAAAATCTAGAGCCTAATACTACATCTACACCTCCAGACAACTCCCATAATGTTCCTCCAGATCCATCTCCAAATAATAACCCACCTCCACCCAAGGGAGGAGATCCAAGAGTACCATATGGATTTGTTGCTCCACTCAATAAGGGATACAATATAGTGGAGGATATGAAGAAGATCAAGGCTAACATCACTCTTCATGAGTTGGCTCAAATTACTGAACAAAGGGATAATTTGATTAAGACATACTCTGAGCCTATTGCCAAACCTCTAGAAAAGGGGAAGAAGATAGCAAATGCAAATATGGCCATGTATAAAGAAAAGACTGAAGTTTCGCCTTTCCTGCTAACTGTCCGTATATTTGGAAAAAATTTACACAACTGTCTGGTGGATTCTGGTGCTTCAACCAATGTCATGCCTCTAGCCATCTGTCAACAGTTGGGTTTAACCCCTATGAAGTCCGAGAGAAGAGTCATCCAATTGGATAAAACTGAGGTTAAGGTGGTAGGTGAACTTCAAAGTATACACATCCAGCTAGCATCCGAGCCGAGAGCACAACACAAAATTGACATTCGGGTGGTAGATATTCCTGTGGGATACGGAATGCTTCGAGCGAGAGATTGGTCAAAGTCTTTGAATGGGTACTTGGCGACTGATTTTTCACATATGTGGTTGCCCTGGAAAGGTGTTGCAAATCAGTTAAGAATCGAAAGAGAACCTAGATATAAACACATGATCACTGAGTATAATGCCAAGAATGAGACCGTTAATCTTGTTGATGTAGATATCGGGGTTTATAATTTGACAACTGCACAAAAGGAGAAACCTATTAAAGCTCATCTTGATCATGATAATGAAGTTTGGATGCTTCATGTTGATGGAGCTAAGTCTAAGCAAGGTTCTGGTATAGGGGCAGTTCTTAAAGGACCTAAAAATTAGACGTATTTTATGTCTTATCGCTTGTAGTTTCCTTGCATGAATAATTTGGCAGAGTATGAAGCACTAGTGCTGGGATTGAAATTTGCTTTAGATAAAGGTGTAAAAAATATCCAGGTTTTTACAGACTCAGAGTTGGTGGCCAATCAGGTTAGAGGTAAATTTCAGTGCAAGGCATCTTACCTGAAAAGATATAAATACCGAGCATGGGATCTCATGGAGGATTTTGATGCTTTTAATTTGATGCACATTCCTAGAGAAGAGAATTCACTTGCAGATGTTTTAGCTTCATCAACCACAAATCTGAAGCCATTGGAGGAGTTCAAATGGAAGAAATTTTCAATCGAATTAATCCCTTGTCCTTCGGTTCCAGATAACGTAGATAATTTTCAAGTCTTTTCTGATGACCAGCAAATTATAAACTTTTTACAGAATACCAATGCATTTGAAAATACTATAATTGATGATGGTCAAAGGGATACTATGCTGGAAAAGTTTGATGATGAAAAGGGGATAATGAGGTTGAAAGATAATAGAATTCCGAAGGGAATGGTAGAACTTGAGCGACTGTTTGATGTTGACCAAATTAAACAAAGAGTGAGTTTTGGAAATTCTATTGGTGTAGCGGGCGGTGAGACTGAAGAAACTGAATGTCAGGATTGAAGAGGATCCCAGACACCTTAAGTTAGCTAAAGCTTGTGACCCTGAAATTAAAAAAAATATGATTGAATTCCTTCACAGGTCCAAGGATGTTATGGCTCGGTCTTATAAAGACCTAAAGGTTTTTGATCCAAAAGTTTACACCCATATAATACCCTTAAAGGAGTTCTGCAAACCCTTTCGACAGAAATAGAGGCATGTCAATGCTTTGTTGGAACCCCTCATCAAGAAGGAGGTGGAGAGATTATTGAGTGCTGCCATTATTTTTCCCATTAGACATTCTACTTGGGTAGCCAATTTAGTGCCGGTTAGAAAGAAGAATGGGGAAATCCGCTTGTGCGTGGATTTTAGGAACTTGAACAAGGCTTCTAAAAAGGATAATTATCCTTTGCCTTCCATGGATGATGTGCTACAAATTGTGAATGGTTCAAAAATGATGTCTTTCTTAGATGGATTTTTGGGGTACAACCAGATACTAGTTGAAAAGGAAGACAGGATGAAAACTGCCTTCACGACCAAGTGGGGAACCTTCGCCTACAAGAGAATGCCATTTGGATTGATAAATGCTGGAGCTACCTTTCAGCGTGCAATGGATCATGCCTTCAAAGGTCTCATGGGTAAGTGCATCGTTGTCTACATGGATGACTTGACAGTTTTTTCTAAATCCCGGTTTGACCATGTGAAGCACTTGGAATCTGTCTTCGACAAATGCTAGAGAATTTGGCATTTCTTTAAACCCAAAGAAGTGTGTTTTTGGTGTAACTGAAGGAAAACTCCTTGGACACTTAATCACCAAAGATGGCATTTCCATGGATCCTGAGAGAGTTGAAGCCATATCGGGGATACCCTTTCCCAACTCTAAGAAAGAGTTAAGATCATTTTTTGGGAAAATTAATTTTGTCAGAAAATTCATCTCTGGCTTTGCGGAAATAGTCAAGCCGCTAAATAACATGTTGAAGGAAACTGCTAAGATTTCCTGGACAACGGAAGCCAAAGCAGCATTCCAAGAGATCAAATCTGCCATCAAACAAGCTCCAGTCTTTGGTGAGCCCAGATTTCAGTGCAGATTTTTACCTGTACTCTTTTGCTTCTGAACACACACTTGCAGCAGTTTTAACCCAACGAAGAGAAACAGGGGAGCACCCAATTGCCTTCAAAAGTACCAACTTAAAGGGTGTTGAGCTAAAATACTCTCGCTTGGATAAGCAAGCCTATGCCTTGGTGAGAGCAGTCAAGCAATTCAGACATTACATATTGAGAAGCAAAGTCCATGCTATAGTTCCTGATCCAGCTGTCAAATATTTATTAAGCCAGGATGAATTGGGTGAGCTAAGAGGTAATTGGGCCACGAGACTGCAGGAGTACGACTTAGAAATCTGGCCTACAAAATTAATCAGAGGACTTGGTTTGTCCCGACATATTGCTGAAATACCTGTAGAGGGAGAAATTAATCAGCTGGATTCTGGATTAGATGATTGGTATGGAGATGTCATTCATCTGCTGAGGTTTGGAATTTGTCCACCTCACCTGAATAGAACTCAAAGAAGAGCACTGAAGCTGAAATCTGCTCATTTTCTACTCAAAGGAGGCAACTTGTACAGAGAAAACTATGCTGGCATATTCTTAAGATGCATTTCTCAGAATGAAGTGAATGAGGTGATGTCTAGTTTTCATGAGAAGTTAGGAGCAGGGTATTCCTCAGGTTCTGCTACTGCACACAAGATATTGAGAGTAGGCTATTATTGGCCTACATTGTTTAAAGATGCACATCAACATGTGAGAACTTGCCACCAGTGTCAGATTTTTGCATCCAAGCAGGCTAATCGAGCTCTACCATTACAACCTGTTATAATAGAAAAACCTTTTATGCAATGGGGACTTGACTTTGTAGGTGTGATAAACCCGAATTCATCAGTAGGGCACAAGTATGTTTTAACAGCCACTGATTATTGTACAAGATGGGTTGAAGCAGCAACCACCATGAGGAGTACAACCCATGAGGTGATCGGATTTTTAGAATCAAATATCATAACCAGGTTTGGAGTTCCTTTGAATTTGGTGTGCGACAACGGACCAACCTTTCAGTCATTAGAATTTGCAGAGTGGGCATACCAGAAGGGGATAGTCATCAAATTTTCATCCAACTATTATCCCCAAGGTAATGGACTAGCTGAGTCCACAAATAAGAATTTGATGAATGCCATCAAGAAGTCTATTGTAGACAAACCCAGACAATGGCACACACTATTGAAGTATGCACTTTGGGCTGACAGGATAAGACATAAAGAAGCTCTTAAGACTTCCCCATTTGCTTTGTTGTATGGTACTCAGCCCATCGTTCCTATCTCTTTAAAATTGCCCACTTATCAATTTGCTTTAGATTACTTTGATGATCATGCAGATGCGAAAGCTCGTGTGTTGGACTTAATTAATTTGCAGGATGAACGACTTCAAGCCTTGGAGCATTTTAGTCGACACCAAGAGACAGATCAAGCGCTGGTTTGACAAAAGAGCCAGAGTGAAGGCCTTCAGACTTGCAGACCTGGTGCTTCTATGGGACAAAGCCCATGAAAAGAAAGGTAAACACACCAAGTTGCAACCTCTATGGATAGGGCCATACCAGATTGCCGAAATCCTAGGTAATAATGCATTTCGTCTACAGGACCTGGAAGGTAATTTTCTGAACCTTCCTATCAATGGTCAATATCTGAAGCATTATTTCTCAGCTGTTCCATCCACTACATCATTTGAGTAATCACAAAGACTTTGTGCATATGTATATATTGTAAATAAAGTTTGAAGTAGTGTGTTTTTATTTTGTTTTATTTAAAGTTTGAAGCTGTGTTTTATCTTTTGAGGTCTATGCAAATTTATCTTTAACTGGTGGCCTTTTTCCCTCCTCTTTAGCTTTTAAATCCTGTTTGTTTGAATTTTTGCCTAAACAACAAAACACAAATCAACATTTAAAATTTTTTTTTTAAGTTTGAAGTAGTGTGTTTTCATTTTGTTTTATTTTTGTTAAGAGATAGTCTGCTAGAGCTAAAAAGTGGAACTACTTGTTATTTAGAACAACAGTAGAAAGATAATTGGATTTTGTATCTTGCTTGCCACAATTATTTTGATTATAAAGAAACTACTATACTGCTTGGCTGAAGAACTCCCAGGGAATCCAAGAAAAGTTGGTCATGAGAGGGGACTCCGATTCATAAAATTATTTTAAGTGTCCAAGGAAGCTATTGGTACCCAGGCTGAAATGGTTAGTCGATCAATTGCTCGATCAATGAAATATAAAAAAAAATTCTAGCAAGGCTTTCCAGATATCGGTATCTTTCAAAAAAAAAAAAAGAGAATAGCCAAGGCTCCCGAAGGATACATCTCAAACGTGTTCACCAAGCTATAGATGCCACCTCATAGTTGTGAATCAGGGTCTTGAAAATCTAAAGAGTAACTCTGTCGGGGTTGTAAAAGGCTAAACTAGTAAACAAAGCTCTACTCGGTTTCCCTGCACAATCTAAATAGCTGATCAATCCATAGTGAGCATTTGAAGCCCTGGTCATCCTTGAAGGAAGGTTTATACGCTTATAATCGCACATCAGAATCTTCCTTAAGTGGTTCAACCTAGTATGTCCTTGGGAAACTTTAACAACTAGCAGATAGTAGTTAAATCATTTTAGAAAATATTTGTGGCAAAGCATGGTACATAGTCTAAATTGTTTTGAAACTAGAGTTCTGGATTCTAAATAGTGCTACTATTTTCCCCGTAGATATCGCCATTTGTTGAGAAGCAACACACCCCCACTAAAAAAATGAAATTCCATCCTTTGAAAATATTTAATATTCATTTTTTCCGTAGGGACCCTCTTGAGTTTTTCGGGTTTTAATTCCAAATTTTGCTTGCATCCTTTTTCAAATTTCGCCTACATCAAAGTGTCCAAGTAGGCTTGCATATGGCATTGATTTCAATTTAAAATTTCTGAAATTTTGCATGTTAAATGTATTAATTCATATTAATCATTTCAAAAATTTTAATTTTCAATAGTTTTTCTATTTCTGGCCAGCAGACTTCTAAATGCATTTTCTCTTAATCCGTGATGAATTTTTAAGTTCCGTTTGCATATTGGGATACCCATTGGGCTTATTTAGATGCTTGTAAAGTTTCATCAAATTCTGGGCACTTTGAATTTTCATCATTTTTCTACACCATGTGAAGCTGACCATTCTCGAGCAATTTAAAATTCATTTTTCAAATGTTAAAATCATTTCTGAGTAAGGAAGATCCTTCACCAATATGTAAAAATGCAAAATACAGATGGACAAAGTCATTGGAGTCAACCTACAATTTTTGGAGAATTTGCAAAGTGGAAGAAAAGCTTGAGGGAAATGTCGCGATATCGCGACATGTTCCATTTTCGGACTTGTCTCATTTTTGTGAGGGCAAAAGCTTGGAAGAAATGAAGTGAGGGAAATGTCATGATATCGTGACATGTTCCATTTTGGAGGAAAAGCTTGGAAGAAATGAAGTTGAGGGAAATGTCGCGATATCGCGACATGTTCCATTTTGGACTTGTCTCATTTTTCGAGGGCAAAAGCTTGGAAGAAATGAATTGAGGGAAATGTCGCGATATGCGACATGTTCCATTTTTGACTTGTTCCATTTTCGTGAGGGCAAAGCTTGGAAGAAATGAATTGAGGGAAATGTCGCGATATCATGACATGTTCCATTTTCAGACTGTTCATTTGCGAGGGCAAAAGCTTGGAAGAAATGAAGTGAGGGAAATGTCACGATATCGTGACATGTTCCATTTTTGAGGGCAAAGCTTGGAAGAAATGAATTGAGGGAAATGTCGCGATATCGCGACATGTTCCATTTTCGCAGGGCAAAAGCTTGGAAGAAATGAATTGAGGGAAATGTCGTGATATCGTGACATGTTCCATTTTCGCGAGGGCAAAGCTTGGAAGAAATGAATTGAGGGAAATGTCATGATATCGCGACATGTTCCATTTTGTGAGGGCAAAGCTTGGAAGAAATGAATTGAGGGAAATGTCGTGATATCGCGACATGTTCCATTTTGAGGAAAAGCTTGGAAAAATGATTGAGGGAAATGTCTGATATCGGACATGTTCGATTTTATATTTTACAAAGGAAAAAGTGAGGAAAATGTCGATATTGCGACTTCTTTAAATTTTATGACATAACCCATCCAAAGGAAGTGGAAGCTTTTCAACATAGTCCAAACCCTAGAAATATTTAAATGAAAAAATTAATTAATTAATTAAAATAAATAAAAAACCTTAGGAAAATTTTAAAAAATAATTAAATTAATAACATTAAAATTCTAACCTTTGCTTTTCTTTTGCAGAAAGTGATCCGACAGTTGCATAATGGTAGAAGTAATGGCGAGAAAGATAGACAAACCTAAATTTCGGCACAAATCAAGCAAGGACCATCAGATGGAAATAGGAGATGTCGAGAATTTCTGATCCATCCAGATTTTGCAGATCTGGCCGCAAATAAAAACTTTAAGGAATTTGTCGGTGGATGCATTTGTCGAGAAAATTTATGGCAAAAGTAATGGTGGGCAGAGAATTTCAACTCGAACCAAACAAAGGCGGTTGTGCGAGGATAGAAGGCCTAGGAAGTCAGTGACTCATCCAGATTTTGCAGAGGAATTAATGAGATGCTCTGACGGCTTATCGAAAGATGAAGATACATTTACACGCGGTGTCCATTTGATGAGGATGAAACCAAGTCTTATCTTCTCCATTTATGGCAAGATCCACACGAAGATTTTTAGAGTGATTAGGGTTTATCAAAACTCTATATAAAAATGCCTTATATTGTAAAGCCTCGATGGTGGGATTTTTATGATAAGATTTAGATATTTGGAAGAAGATATTTTTGAAAAGATCAGGGTCTGTCCTGAGTCTATATATACTTCTTTTGAATGTAAAGTCCGGATGCGAAAACTTAGAATAAAAGACATTTTAGCAATTTCTTGCAAATCTTGTTTGAATGCTTTGTTCTGTACCTGGGGTTGGTGTGACATCATTTTTCTATGATAGCGTGGCCAGGAGCCTAATCTCTTTCGGATTGCGATAAGTGCATCTTCTTTTGTTTTCGTCTCGCTAAGGTTTATTTATTTTAGTTGTAAATCTGTGTTATCAAGATTGAATATGCTACTAGGCTTCATTCCGTTTGTTGTATGCTAGGGAAAATTAAAGATTTAAGGTTCGGGTCTGTTCTAATTGCTCTATCCTCACTGCGCGAGCTAGGCTGTTGGTGAGAGATACCAGTTGACATCGACTTCCCTTCTATTTATGATTTTCTTTTAGATCTGTGTCATCTCCGTCTTATGCTCTTAGTAGAAGGTGATCTTAGAAAGTTGGACACCTTCCTCTTTGATTGGTTTTATTGTGAAGCTAAATAGTGTAACTGAAATTGGTAGTTTTGATTTGCAACTAAGTTAGATAAGCTTCTCTTTTCTGCCCTACCCTACTCTCTCTGTTCCACCGTTAAATGATCCATTTTTATTTTCTTTCAAATTTGTCTTTTATTTAATCTGCTAAAGCATAAAGAGCTATATCAAAGAACTCATTGTAAATCCGATTGTCAACAAAGATAACAACCGCTAAACATTATTGAACGAAGGTCGAACCCATTGTAAGGTAACAGATAGTCTACTTGAAACTATTCCAGAAGCGGAAAAGAGTGAATAGCCATTCGACCCAACTCTGTAACTCACACCTTGGATAACCAGCAAGATCCTAAAGTGAGTGGGATTTATCCCGTATAAGTGTTATTGGTATTTTATGCTCATTCTTCATGGGGTGTGTATGAAAGACGAACCAACATATTGCACTCCTAAGTCAAGTCATCCAACCATATGAAGAAAAGTATAATTCATTGAGAAGCAAGTTTATGCGGTGATGAAGTCCTTGAAGTTTTAGCATTTTATTTTCAAGAGAAAAATAATAGTTTATGTTCATCCAGATGTTTGAAGTTTCATCATCCAGGGTGAGCTTGGAGACAAGATATTTGGTTGGGTTTTCAAAATCCAAGAGTATGATATCAAAATTTGGCCAACCAAGCTGGTCTGTGGTCGAGCACTATGTTAGGAGCTTGTGAAGAGCGCTACCTCCGAATCCATGATTTGCCAATATGAAGAGTCAATAAGTGACTATAACATTGCTAATCATTCCCCAAGCGACTGTGATTGTGTTGGATATTTGAGGTAATTTGAGGCATTTTATGTTGTCATTGATGTCACATGGATCATTGATGTCACATGGATCACATTTGGTTTTGGTGGCTATTTATAAGGTTTTTGTGAAAACCAAGGCAGGAAAAATAAAAGGTTTTGTTTAAAACCATGGATGGCATATTTGAAATGGATTTTTCTTAAAATTCGGTTTAGGCTTTCGTTTCATCGTTTAAAATTAAAATTACCTCAGCGTTGACGTCATCATCAAACAAAAATTAATTTAAAAGTGTTGACGACGTCTACAAAAATTAAAGGGAAGTTACATATAAATACAAAGGCTTTTAATTCAAAAGCCTGGGAATTGTGAGCAAGAGGAGATAAGATGAAAAGCGCCAAAATATTCGTGTGGCAGTGTGGTCCAACGATGATCGAGGGGAGTGCAAAGGTTTTTGCTTACGAAAGAGACAAGGTTCGATTCCCATGGGTTAGAGTTTCAAGCAAGAGAATTGGGCCATGTTTGTGTTGACGTGAGCAAGGGGAGAAGGACAAAAGCGTATTCTGCGCTCTTTGTCCTATGCGAGCGCGTAACTCACGTGGTCTTTGGCCCCGCGGTTGAGGATTGTTAGGGCAGATACGAGGGTTCGATTCCCTCTAAGAGGTAAGTAACATTTTTATTAATAAATTTTTTATTATTGCATAATGTTGGAGGAATAAGGTGATGAGGGTTGATTTGATTTTTTATTGGAAGGCAAGTTTAAAAGCACTTTTAGAAAAGAAGATATTTTTGGTATTTTCCTTTTATAAAAGTATATCATATTATATATCGTTGGAAAGCTTATTTCGAGGGCTATTTGAATAAATCATTTAGAAGGAGAAATAAGGTGTATGGAGAGAGATATTTATGTTTTTGTAAAGGGTTTCAAAGTGAAGGTTGTGTTTCAAAATGTGTTGAGAGTGGTAGATTTTCATAAGGGTTTCTTCACTTCATAAAAGGTATGGGCACATTCTCCTATTGATTGTTTATGGTGGTTGATTTCTGAAATATCATTAGAGGGAAAATGATTGTTTGTTGTTTCCTTTTTGAATGTGGTTGGTTGAATGCATCAAGGTTTTCTGAATTGAGAGTTGTGTTTGAACCTTGTGTTATAAGCATAGTGGTTGAAGCCCATTTGTTGTGAAAGAATTTGAGTTAGAAAAGAACATGAATATCATTGTTATGTGAGATTTGTGGTTGAGCATTGTTGGAAAAATTTGAGTTGGTTGATACATACTTGGACTAGGTTTGTGTGAGAGAGAGTTGTCCCTTGTGATGATTGGTTGAGTTGAGTTGATTGAACCTAGTCAAGTGATGTGTGAAGTGATTGTTCAAGTTCTATGAAATAAACTATTCCATCATTCTATGTTGAGTTGATATTGAGGTTAGAACATATTGAGTCTCTAACAATTCTCTTTATGGTTCTATAAGACTTGAGTTGAGTTGAGGTTGACTTGAATTGAGTTGAGAGTGAGTTTAGAATATATTGAGTCTCTAACAATTCTCTTTATGCTTTTATGAGTTGAGTTGAGATTGATTTGGGTTAAGAGTGATATTAGAACATATTGAGTCTCTAAAAATTCTCTTTATGCTTCTATGAAGTGGATTTGAGTTGAGATTGCCATTTATTGTTGAGTTTATTTTGAGTACTACTTGAGCATGATTTATTGAGCCTTTGAGAAGGCCTTTGGGACAGATTTGAGGATAGTGTTTGGACAGATTTGAGGACATATTTGGGACAGATTTATGGATAGTTTTGGACAAGTTCTTGGTGAGCTTGCTAGAGCATATTTGGGCAAGTTCTTGATGAGCTTTCTAGAGCATATTTGGACAAGTTCTTAGTGAGCTTGCTGGAGCAGCATTGGACAAGTTCTGTGTGAGCTTGTTATTTAGTATTGGACAGGTTTTGTGTGAGCTTGTTATTTAGCATTGGAAAGGTTTTGTGTGAGCTTGTTATTTAGCATTGGACAGGTTCTATGTGAGCTTTTTATTCAGCATTGGACAGGTTCTGTGTGAGCTTGTTAAGAAGGTTCTATGTGAACCTATTAAGCAGGTTCTTAGTGCGCCTATTGATAGAGCTTTGGAGGTGACATAGTATAGATGATAGAGTCTCAGTGGATAGAGATCCAAAGAACCAACACAATTGAAGATAAATCTGAGTGAGGAGTCTTCAAGTGGAGAGAGGTCCACCAGTCAGTGCAGCAGAGAGACACAGTCTCCTAGAAGATCACATAGCCAGAGCAGAAGGGGAAAGAGTTATCCTTTGGATAGAGATCCATAAACATTGTAATTGGGAGTGATTCCCAAATAGATTGATTGAGAAAGTTTTAGTAAAATATTTTCTCCGTGGATTAGCCCACATTGGGTGAACCATGTAAGTTGTTGTGTCTCAATTGTGTAGTGACTTGTGCTCTTGCTTACTACTGCTATCTGAGTTATAAATGCACACTGCTATATTTGGTTATTACAATTAAGGATATTAATTGATATTGGTTTGGAAAGAAAGTAAAAAGTGGTCTTATACTATTCACCCCCATCTCAGTATAAACTTGTGTTCTTCAGATTAGACATAGGACCTTGTCGAATATTTCAATTCAAGAAAGTGTCCTTCACATCTCAATGCTTTACAAAGAAGGAGATTCAGACTGCAAGCCCTCAGGTATGTGATGTTACCAAATGGATTGTTTCATAAGAAAATTGATGGAGTTCTCCTCAGGTGTGTCAGAGAATCAAAGAAGCAAAAAATACTAGAAGAATTCCATTCTATATTGTCAAGCAGCCACTATGCAGGGAGACCCATGATGTTGAAAATCATCAAAGCGGGTTATTTATGGCCCACTCTCTTTGCAAATGCTTTCAAAGTCAGTCAAAATTATGATAATTACCAAAGGCATGTTGGTAGGAGTAGAAATGCATCTTTATCTCTTCATATGATTCAAGTAGAAGCACATTTTCAACTATGGGACTTAGATTTTATTGGGGTCATTGATCCTAATTCATCTATCAGGCATAAATATATTCTAATTATAACTGACTATTTCACTCAATGGGCCAAAGCAATCCCAACCAAGAAGGCAAACCAGGAGGTAGTCATCACATTCCTTGAAGGATTGATCACTCGCTGTGGCATCCCAAATGCAATTATAATAGATAATGGAACTACATTCATCAATGCCAAAATCAGGGAGTTCGTGGGTACATATGGTATTTATTTAAAAACCTCATCAAATTAGTATTCGTAGGGAAATGGTTTGGCCGAATCCATGAACAAGAACCTGTTAAGGATTCTAAAGAGAACTCTTGGTGATAACAAGTGAAGTTGGCATTTGCTCTTGAACCAAGCCTTATGGGCTGATCACATCTCAGTGAAAAAGTCTATAAAAACATCTCCCTATTCCTTGGTGCCCATTCACATTGAATTGTTGGCTCTCTAATCCTTGCAATTACTTGATGGTGAAGATGATGAATTCGATCCCATGAGCGCAAGGTTGGCTCAAATTTTACAACTGGAGGAGGAAAGGGAGAAAGCGTATAATGCCGTCATGAAACATGCCCAGATGTCGAAGAAGTGATTCGACAAGAAAACTTCTGAGAAGGCATTCAAGGTGGGTTATCTGGTGTTAAAGTGGAATGAGAACAAGGCAAAGCTAGGAAAACATCAAAAGTTTGAGGCGATTTGGGAGGGCCTTTTCCATATTTTTGGTGTCAATCAAGTTAACTCATTTTATTTGCAAGATATGGACGACCATGCGTTACCAATTTCAGTCAATGGTCTTCATTTGAAGGCCTACTACCAGTGAAAAAATGCGGGATTCCAAATGTAAATATGTTTATAGTTTTTGTTTAATGTTGCTTTTGTTCTAAAAATGACTAAGGATGAGGAGCGAAATCCCTTTTCATTGTGAAAGGGTGTTTTTGCTAGCAAAAATCATTTTTGCCAACGAAAAGCCTTCTTCGCCCTTCCTGGATCAAAAACAAAAAAGAGCGAAATTCCTTTTCGTTGATGCGAAAGGTATTTTCACTAGTGAAAATCATTTCACCAGCAAAAATCCTTTTGCTTTCTTTTTGTGCATTTTGTTTTTGGCACAAAAAACATCAAAAGCATCCACGCTTTTAATTTGTTTTTGTTTTTTTAGGAGAAGAAAAGTAAAATCATGCTAATTTTAAAATTTGGGTGCCCAATTTAGGAAAAGCACTCAAAAAAGAAAAAAGAAGAAAAGCAAAAAGGGGAAAAAAGAAAAAAAAATTAAAGAGGGAAAGAAGCTGATTTTGCCCAAGAAAAGAATTTCGCCTATGCATCCTTGCTTTTCGGAGCGAAATTCATTTTTTCCCCCTTTCGCTCATGCACATCTTGATTTTTTGGAGCAAAACTTAAGTTGGCATCTCCAATGCTTTTTTGGACGAACAAGGTCGCAAAAGTCATTTTCGAAGCGAAATGCTTTTTCACCCTGATTTTCCAACGAACTCCCAGAATGACATTTCTCCTATAAAAGCAGCGAAATTCCTTTTCGTTGCCCCACATCAGTAAAACAAGGTGCTCATCACGCAGTTCAAGATGAAAAAGCAGCAAGGCATGTTTTCCAGAATTAACCATTAATGACAAGTTGTGTCCCCCAAGAAGGAAAAAGCAATTAAAAATTTAAAGCAACCAATCAGAGTGCTTGGAGAAGAGGTGGGCGAAACTAATAAATCATTGGGAAGCGTGGCACATCCCTAAAATTAGCAGGTGCATCGTGGGTATTTAATTCAGTGGGTGTGGTTCAAAAGTTATAAAAGGATAAACGTTTCAGTTGAAGAATTCAAAATTGGTAAAGCACCTGGTTGTAAAATTGTTGTGAATTGTGGGTTGTTGCAAAGTTTGAAGTGATTTGCTATTTGCTCGAAGGAAGCCGAATATGGGGAAGAGAATCTTAGAAGCTAATAAGGAGAAAGATTAGAAGAATACTGACCTAGAAAAGAGGCAAAAAAATGTGAGGGAATAAGAGGAAGAAATCAAATTGGTGCCTTTCTACGACTGCCTAGCGTAAATTAGTGACTATGTGATTATAAACAAGGGTGTGGAGAAATTGCGCTAGGATGTTGAGTTCGCTCTACAAAAGTTGTCTGTTGAAAGCTCATGCACTATGACGTTCTACTTCCATCTCTTCTGGTACCTGTGTACGCCTGTGTACTCATGTGCCGAGCTAGTATGGGCGATTGCGCAATGCTACAACCCTATTAAGAGAATTTTTCAAAATGCCCAAGGAGATAAGTTGTTTAGTATTTCAGCTAGCTTGATCAGGGATGCATTCGCTTGTGGTGCGAGACCTTCGTTCAACTTCATATTTAAAAATCTCAATATTATGGAGTAGAAGGAAAGGTATCAGTCCATTGTTCATATGCGATAGTTTATGAAGAACCAGTTGTTGAAGATGCCACATTTTGGGGAGTTACCAAAATTGTTGGCGTTGTTGAGGTATTTCAAGAGCCCATATTTATATTCAATGTTGGCATGGATTGTAGGATTATTTATGGATTCCACAGTGCATGAATGGTAAGCATAACTGGTGTAGTGCATTTCACAGGTGGATTTTTACATCCCGATTGCCATGACAACGACTACGAATTTGATTGTCTTCGATTGGATGGATTTTGTAGCTCAAAGAATGCATTCACAGTTATAGAAGGTGCAAAGTGGGGAAAACATCACTTTCAAGCATTGCTCTTTTCTGGTATGGTACTTTTTCTATCGCATGCATTCTCATTTTGCTTTCATAGAAGTAAGGAAGACAAATAAAACAAGGATAATGTCGCCAGTGTATTCATGGAATCAAATTTTGTCAAGAAAAGAGTCTTATTATAATTGTAACAAAATGTTTTTGGGGCTTGCCCTGGAGTTGATTTACGGGGTATGCAATAGAGTGCCTAGAGCAATGAAAGCAGAGGTGGTTGACTAGATAAAAGGAGTGGTGGTCAAACTTTTTAGTTTCACTGGCAAACCCTTTCTAGTGTATTTTACCACTGAACATCTTTTTGCCTTGGAGGTAGCCCAACAAAGCAATTTCACAAATGATACATATGGGATGGGCAGGGGAAAGAGAGATACATGCATTATGCCTTTCCAGTTTGGCGACATAAGAGTGACTCAGTGCGGACATAATGGATTAATTGTCGAGACATTGTACGACCATGGGTTGATTGAGCTTCCCCAACGATGGTGGTACGATCCTTTGGGTTTTTTTGGGAGTTTCATCAAAGCCAAGATTTTTTATTGTTGATCTCAAGAAGACATTTTACAGTAGAGGAATAATCCTAAGGGACGCAACTTTGAATGACATATCAAGAAGATGATGTTGCTCTCTTTTTGGCATGATTTTTACGAAACAGAGGTCAAGTACGATCCCATGAATCATCTAGAGCATGTTCCTCCTAGTTTGTTCAATCAAATGAAAGTGAAGTTGCCTGATTGATTCGATGAAAAGATCACCAACAGGTGGGTCATGAGGATCCATCTAAGTAAGCTCGGGTCAAGTTATCTATTGGTCATGGATGAGGCATTTTCGTTGATTTATGATGATCATTGTGAAAAGTACCCATCCCTCTCTTTTGCTGATTTGGTACCTCGAAGCATTCGCAGCCTTGACAAAGAAAAAGATGTGGTAAGAGAAAAGGAGGCGTCGATTGAAGAGAGAGAAATTATCGAAGAAGAAGAGAAGCAATTGTCATTCGAGGAACAAATTTCACTCAGGAAGAGGAGCGCAGGTATAAGGGTACCATTCCATAATATGGTAAAGAAGCCTAGAAGTGGTGCAATTTCTATGCTTAGCACAAAACTATTTCCTTCATAAATGGTTGAGTAGACTAGTTTTCAGGAGACACCCTATTCGAATCAGTAGGAACAATCAAGCCCAATGGTGACCATAGTATATCTGGACATAGAGGAAAAGATAGAGGAAGAGAAAGATTCTGTAGTGCAACAACCTTCATCACTGGCTCAAATGGTGTTGGAGCCCACAGGTACGCATTTTCTTTCCTCTTCTCTTACTGACAAGCACCTGGTGACCACTGTCTCCACGTTCGCAGTACCTATATCCACCTTACCCTAGTTGTCGTACCCATCTCTTCCGTTCCCATATCCATTCCAAAGTCGTAGGTCACCAACGCTCCTCTAGTTTCATCCATTCCCTCCATTTCTTTCTTTCAATTCGTTTGCATCCACCTTGAACCCGTTTTCCCTTTCGTTGTCCTCCATTCCATCTTCCATCTCTTCCAATCTTATTATCGCTACAAGTACGCAAGCATCTCCCAGTGTAAGCGCAACTATAGCGCCTTCCACCTCTGCTCCCACTATGGAGTCAAATATTTAGTAGACATGTTGTGGTGGATCCACAACGACCCCAAGAATTGGGGACCCACCTTTTTGTTTGGATGTTTACAGTTTGTTTTAAGTGTCTAATGCTTTCGTTGTGTTTTGGGTTTGTAGTTTTTGCCAAATTGTTGTCATTGATTTTTGTTGTCAATTTTTTGTCGACGATTTTTTTTATCGTCAAATTGTTGTCAATTTCTTGTCGACGATTTTTTATCGTAAAATGGTTGTCAATTTCTTGTTGACGATTTTTTCGTCAAATTGTTGTCGAAGATTTTTAATGTCATTTCGTTGTCGACAATTTTTATCGTCAATGTTGTGTTAGCAATGTTATTGCTAATATTTTGTTGTTATCATTGTGATGGTTAAATTTCTTGTTGTTGTCATTCATGTATAATGAACTTGTGTTCTATATATAAAACAGGTTTTATGTTAAAACTTCATTCCACCTTAATACCTCTTTAATATACATCTATACAAAGTAAAACAAAATGTGACCCGGGTTCAATCTCCATGGTGGATGTGTATAAGAAGTATTACTTAAAAATAAAAATAAAAAAATAATATCAAAATTATATATATATATAACAAAAAGATAACAATATATATTAAAACTAAAAAAAAAAAAAATACGTGATTAAAACAAGCTCATGGGCTATGTTATTTTTGCCTTAAATTGGATTTGAAATTCTAATATTTGGTCATATGCAGGACATTCACCAGCTAACGAGGTATTGTTGTTGAAGAATAACATGACGCAGCATTGGGCGAATGGTCGAACGTAGAGGTGGTGTAGAGTCTAAGAGATTGGGCAACATGCATATTGGAATGACAAAGAAAATCGTCAGAGGTTTTGCAGAATGAATGGTTTGTTTTATGTGGATTTGTAGCCACGTGGATGGTGGAGCCCACCCCTACGCAGAGGTTAAAACGGTAGCTGAAGCAGGTGTTATTCGGCACAACACACGATGAATAAAAAACAAAAGCATTGAGGACTCTTGCATAGAAGCTAGACCCGCAGGTAGCAATGGAAAAATCCACGATGAGCTGTAATGGCAGATATTTGCCAAGGATACCAGTAAAAAATGACTTGACATGGGTGTCAAGGCATAGCTGACCGGACCCATGCATAACGGCAGAATTCAAAATAGACATCTATGGTGATAGAGGCGGAAGTAGGTGAAGCGCACATAATGTGTGAAGTGTAAGGGCCAGAAATAGAGCTAAAATACTAGCATCGTGGTAACGATGGTTGAAGGTTACACAATGATGATTGCATATTTTAATGGCCCAAGTTTCATAATGATGCAAAACATAGACCAATTACAATGAGGGGTCATCATGGATGAAATCATCGAGGTGATAGCTAGGACATAGATCACCAGTGACAATGATGAAAATGCACCCATAGACGATGAGGGGTGTGTGGAGATCATTCATAACTCAAACGACGAAGCGACTATACACGTAGGAATACAATGAAGACATGTTCAATAGCGATCGCACTAGATAGCATTGAGACATCGCCAGAGGAAAAATGCCATGGTGCTGAACGTGAAAGACGTAGTGGAGATGTAGGTTTTGATGCAGGTTTTAACGTCTAACAGGGGGTTCGAAGAGCAGCGACACCCAGAAAATGGCTATGGTAGTAAAATGAAGTACAACAAATCAACGAAGCATGACCAAAAGATGTGGCATGAATTGAAGAGGACGTGGCCTTTGGTTTTAATGTAGAAATCATCAAGATGCACCGATGACGATATGGAGGAAAGGGCATTCGTGGTGTTTTGAATAGTTTTTTACCGTGGACACAAATGAAGTCAAAAGAAGATCGCAGTGAGTTTAGCAACTCCGACAGAGATGTCATAAATCAAGTCATGGGTATTCGTCAGGTTATGGACTCTATGTTCAAAGGCAAGGAGGTTTAAATTGGTCGATGGACACGATTTGGATAGATGGAAATAGACCCAAACCAAGGAGTCACATAGACTGCCACGAAAGCATACCAGGTGGCTAGCAAGGACGAAGTGCGTGGTTTGGGAAAGCTTACTACGAAGACTCGGTGAAAGATAAAATGGCCACTCTGGATAGTGTACTTAATACACTGGCTATTTCGACGATGTGTCAAGGTGGACCCCGATAGTTAGAGAGCAATGTAATGGGTGAAGAAAGCGTCGACCAACCCAGTAATATCATGCAAAGTAAACGGCAATAGCATAGACTCAGATGAGCCATCGAAAAACTAGAACATTGACAATGGACGTGGTTTTATTAAAGTAAAAGCCATGGTGGCTTTCTTTAAAAAGGGGACGTTTCATTATGAAAACGTTACATAAGCCAAAATGAAAACGACTGCCGACAAAGTGAAGTTTCATGGAAAAGGATGTCAAAAATGGAAGGTGGAAAGATTTTCGAAATGCTTGTGAGGGAAAATGAAAAGCCACGAAAACAAAAGTGTAGAAAAAAAAATGTTAAATACAACATTTGAAAACATGTAAGGGGGTTGGAAACTTCTAAAACAGAGTTGCGGAGATGAGGGCAAGAGGCCATTCTGGACCTGCTTTGGATTGTTTTTCTTCCATTTTTTCTGGTTTTGGAGAACCAGATTTCTGCCATGTACAAGGACATATTTTTAATGCAGATAGTTTTTCAGAAAGTTGCATTTTATGGGCAAGAAAGGAGTCATTTTCTGCATGCAAAATTAAATGTTTATTTTTAGGCTTGTAAATGGAGTTTATGCAAGTTTCTTGATTGCTTCATGTGAATGCTTAAGTCTGAAAACCTCATTTAAACCCTAGGAGCCAACACTTAGCTTATCCGGATTGTGCTTGTTTTGCAAGTCCAATAGGTTAGGTTGCATGCATGAAAACCTCACATCTTCGGTTTTGCCGGAATAATATAGCATCAAACTGAATGTATCATCTGCATTTCATTTTCATTTTTCTGCATTTTATTTTTCCAGAAATTTTATTTTTTTTGTTAATTTTCAGGCATTAAAATAAACATTAAAACAAATTCAAAATCCAAAAAAAATTTCACCATTGCGTAGGTTATACTTCATACTTCCAATATGCACTTTGAAATTTCATTTTCGGAGTTGTTTAGTATTTTTAAAAATTCATCGAAGTTGCTGTTTTATTACAGATTTTGAAAATTCCGAAAATAGAAAATTTCCATTTTTGGGCCGAATTTCATTTTTTCAGTTTCATGCTTCATTCTTGAGCCTATGATGACATTCTCTTCATGAAAATTCCAATTTTATTGAAGGTTTTATGTTTTATGGCATTTTACAAATTTCCATTTTTTGAGCCTAAAATTGCCCTCTCTTCATAAAAATTATGATTTTACGAAAGAGGGGTAATTTGAGCATCACATTGAAGGTCATTGATTCAAAGCACTTAATTGTTCATCTTTATGAAAATTTGATTTCATTTAAGAGGGATAAGTTGAGGTGACATTTAAAGCCCTTACTTTAAGGCCATAAATTATTGCTTCTTTGTGAAAACCAATTTCACCAAAGAGGGATAGTTTATCTATCACATTGAAAGCTATCTTCATATTCATGATAAGAGGCCATATTTGGACTTAATAAAGAAGATAAAATCTACCTTAAAATCCTCAAGATAAAAGGAAATAAGGCACTACATCGTGGAGGGCCAACTCACATTTGTTCTATTTTGGTTCAATGAACAATCACTAAAGTATCATGGTAAAATAAACCAACATTGCCCCTTGTTTACAGTTACTTGCAATCACTAAGGTGTTCCTAGCATTATAATTGATACATATTTATTTGAGATTACTAATACACATATGCAAATGCTAATATAGCGGAGACCTTGGAGAAGTTGTTTTGTCTAACTTCTTTGCAAGAGGGGATTTGGAGCTCAAATCCTAAGGAAGAGTGTACTTTCACACTTGGGTGAAAATACCACTCAACAAGACCATTTTCTCATTTTCCCCAAATTTTGCAGTACAGGAGTCACTGGCTTCCAAGATGGAGTTGCTACTAGAGCGTCCCATAGTAGAAAAGATCAGTAGAGTGCAAGAAAGTTCCTTGAGTTGGTTGAAGAATCACAAGCGGAAGGATGCACAAGCCTTGATGAAACTAATGAAGAAGGTGACTTTGACCCAGAGGCTATGGAGGCGCACACTATGAGGATGGTCCCTCAGGTCCAAAAACCTCAAGGAGAGATGGCATATAGTGATTATTCGTATCATATCGTCACTGAGGACCACACAAAGATAAAATGCAGTTGAGAAAATGGGTAATATACAAGTGGAGATGATTTCGATCTACATGCACGATGAGAATTACAAGGATCACTTATTCCAGGCTGAGGCAAAGATAGCAGAGTTAGAGGAGGTTTTGGCAGCACAAAAAGACCAATTGGACACTATGCAGTTTGAATCTCAGCAATGGCAACAAACAACAAAGAGCTTGAAGGGCAAAATCAAGGGACATAGAAAGACAACCAAACAACATCATGTAGACACTAAAATCATGTCAATATAATAAGGCGATCGAAAGCATTAGATAATTGACATCATATGGCCCCCTTGGGAAACCCTCAAAGGTTACAAAGTGGTCATAACCACTCTTGGAAGGCTCTACCCCACTTTTAGGAGGTTTAGGGTCACATAGGCACAAACGTCCCACCCAGGGATGATCACAGTTCATGGCTATCCCACCAAGGGACAGTGGCAAAGCGGTCGTTCCTAGGTGGGACAACCATAAGCTTTGAATCCCAAAAAGTTAAATTTTGGATAAATGACACCCAGAAACTGCCATTTATCCTACCTATTCAAGCATGCAGACCTGAGGGCACGAAATCCTTATGATATGTTGCATAATGGAGGCCAAAATGAGAGATTATATTTCCCTTCCAATGTATGCCTAGTTATGGACAAGTGGCACCTCTTGCCCTACATGCCCTTGCATGCCCATTTGCCCAATTGCCCTCGTTGGCTATAAAGTGGATTCATTTTCCACCCAATAAATAAATTGAATTTTTGAGACATAGCAATGAAGTGTTGCCAAGATTTCCCCTCACCTTTTTGTGTCTTTTTACCTCGAAATATCTACCTAGCAAAGGAGGTTCTCGAGTGATTCAAGAGGCGCAATGTATTTGCAAAACCAAACTAATCGAGTGAATTTCACCACCAAATTTGACGACAACACTATTGAGAATGTTTTTGACCAATCCACTAAAGAATTGATGGCAAATAATAAGCATAACTGATGGTCGGCCCACCCTAGGATAGTCCCCGTTCTGTGATAGTCACCACCGTCCCTGCAAGGTATGGTGACAGATTCATGCATAAATTTTCTACTATTTTTAATTAGGTATATTCTAGGTTAGATTATGAGTATGCTATCCAAATTTCATGCAATTTGGAGTTATATTGAATGAGATATTCCAATTTTAAGGTTTTGCAGGCTTCTAGGGACCATCTGAAGATGCACATGAAACTGTGATTGATCTTGCTAATCCACTAAAATGGGTTTTCTTAAAATATCATTTTATGTATACTGTCCAAGTTTGGTTTGATTTGGAGATGTTTTGGTCCAGAAATTGCTCATTTTGGGTTTTGTAGGATTTGTAGGTACACTGTGAATGCGACACAGATTCAGAGGCAATTTTTGTTCTGTTTTTTATTATATCTTTCTAAAATCATCTATTATGTATGTCTTTGCAATTTCAGATATTTGGAGTTGTTTTAGATAGGCACATTGCATATTTACACTTTATAGTCTATAGTTGCACGTATTGCTTTTGCATGTTTTACAATCCGTAGGTGCTATTGATAAAATCTGGTTTCCTTGTGTGCAGGTGCAAGTCTTAGAGTGTATGAGGAAGGAGTAAAAGATTAGAACAGCGAAGGACGAAGTGGCGACATCATAGGTTCACCCACATCAATTGTGGGTACGAGGAAGAACATTGGAAGTGCACACGAGCTATTGAAAGGACTTGATCCTTTGGGCATCTCATTTTGTAAACAAGTGTATCAATATAAGAGCCCTCAAGGGGACATTTATGTAACCATGTTATGATTTATCAAATGAAATAAAGAGAAACACCTTTTCTTGTACTTATTTGGCTTCCATGGTTGCTTGAATATGTCCTTTTATAATGCTTGATTAATACCAGATATAGATGCATCTTGTTTAGCATTCTTAGGTGCACCGTTTTTCCCCTACTTTAGTGGTGATCATGGTGGGACCCTGTCCCTATTGAGTTGGTTAAAGATCTGATCCTATTTTTGCCTTTGTTCTATTGCAAGATTTAGCCGTTTTGGCCTAAAACGGCCTTTGGACTACTAACCATCCCACCTAGGGACGACCACACAACTGTCCCACCTTGGGACGACCATCAAACTGGCCATCGTCCCACCCTAGGACGGTCAGAAAACAAGAGCTTTTATGCTCCAAATTCCAAAAATAGCAGGCTTATAAGCCATTGAGGTAAGTACCAAAACCCTTTGTTTTCATTTCTACTATTTAATAATACTGAAATTTGGTTTTTATTGCCTCTTTTGATTGCTTGAAAAGTAGAAGATAGGTTTTGCTTTTCTATAATTGAAAAAACAACAAAAATAAGAAGAAAAATTGGAAAAAAACTAGGTAGAAATGCACTTCTATGGTTTGATTGCTTATAGCCTACCTAATGGGTAGGTTATCATTTAGGGTTTTGCATCTTGTAGGTTTCTTTTTACCTAGGTTTTTCAGAAAGTAAAATGTACATTTTGCATGCATTTAGTGAATGATCATTGAGTGCTTCATTGCTTATTTTCTTTAAGTCTTAAAAATAACCCCACACACCACGCTTCACTTAAACACTAGTGAGTTGGATTTCATCACCAACCACTAGTAGAGGTCAACGACGGTGGCTTTCATCTCCACCCATTGTCTCAAATCCCATGAACCCTTGTTTTTGGCCAAAACTGACTCAAAGATCCAACATAGCTTGGAAAATTTGCATGTACTTCTCCTCGGAGGGTATAACACTGACCAAGTGAGTACTGGGTGAAGATTGGCAGGACCTGAGCTCCCTGATCGGGTATGGGTTTAACCTCCATACTTAGGTGGGTTTACGTGATCGTGACTTTCATTATCGGTTGTCAAGCTACAAGTATACAGGTGAAATCCACTTAAACACAAGTATATCATCCAACAAAATTCAAACACGTGACACGAGGTCTTCTTTACAAACAACACATCTAAACACACAAAATAACTTAGAAAACACATATTAATCCTTACAAGAGATAATCAATTATTTTATTGAATGTTTTATTTCTTGTGTGTTGTTTTACTAAGAATTTGTAAAGGAGATAATCATTTAGGGTTTGGTAGAGAGTAACAATGGTGTGCACCCGCATCCAAGACCAATCATGGGTGAAAGCTGCAGACGGTGGACTAGGAGACACGAGTCATCTCTGCTTTAGCCCCGGGGATTTGGTCATACCTCCTTGGCGATCCTTTACTCACATAAGTCCCAGAACAACATGACATGAACAAAACCTACAAGGGAGCCCCATGTGGGACACCCCTCTAGGTTGTGGATCTTACCCAGGAGAGTGTTTTCGGTATGTAGACACATCATATGCCTTATTTGATGAAAGGCAATAGCACACTGAGGCATAACTAGAAAGAATGGTGCCACACATCTGCGTGCTTGATAGGTTTAATATACCCACTTATGGGCCAGAGCACGATTTCACACATTGGGTAGAGCATATTGATCATACTTCGCCTTTACATCATCCTAATTGGTTCCAACAACCTAGACAATAGGATGAGTATGATACTCGTCGCTCAAGGTGAGTGAACTAAACCCTTCCCTTCCTCATCAATGAAGAAAGACATGAGGAAATCCTTGATTATCCTCAAGGACAGTGTATCGCACAAGCACGATGTGCGTCTATGCCTGCTGAATATAAAGAGCATATGCCTAGGCCAAAAGTGAGTCAGCTCAGGAGATGCCTCGGCTCAGGAGATGCCTTATGGGGCTTACATCGAGTTTGAGATGAAAGCAAAATGTATAGAAGCACCTTTTAGAGGCAAGGTGAATGACATCCAACCAGCCCATAATAAGCCTGATGTTCCTTGCCATCCACTACAAGATCGAAGTAAAGAAGAGGAGATCAAATCCTCTAATGCATATAAGATACTGCTAGAGCGCTTAGAGTTAGTAGAGAACAAGACCTTTGGGTCTGGATCTCAAAAGCCCACTTTGCTCCAGCTACACAGTCAACCTCTTCATCCTTCGATGCGTGTTCCTTCCTATCCAAAATAGTTTAAGATGCCTCAATTGGCTACCTTTAAGGGAGAAGAAGATGCGTAGGATCATATTACCAAATTCCTGAGCCAATGCTTTGGCATCTCGGACAATGATGTTTTGCTTTTGTGGATATTCATGACTACCCTCTCTGGCCCTGCCATGGAGTGGTTTACCTAACTCTTGAAGCATAGAATCCATAATTTGGATCAACTCATAGATGTGTTCCTAGAACACTTCACCTTCAATACCAAGAGGAAGACGACACTGGCTGACCTCGCAGGGCTGAAACAATATGATGACGAGTCAATAGCAAATTATGGAAATAGGTGGTGAGCGTTACTTGCCAAGCTGCCATATATACTCCCCATGTCGGAGTTGACTCATATGTTTGCCAAATGCTACCTAAAGTCAATCTCCCTATTGCTACAACTTCAACAATATTCAACTCTTGAAGATGCCTTAGCACAAGCTAGGACAATCGAAGACATCAAGATTCAATAAGGAGAAACTGTGAAGCCTCATAAGGAGTGGAACAAGAATGCTAAGAATAGCCCAATGCAGCCTAAGCCAGTAGCAGTCAATCAGGTTGCGATTAGTATTCTAGGGCCAGCGCAACCCACACCGCCTCAAAAGATAAATTATCAGGAAACACTTGGGAACTATAACAAAGACAACCAAAATAATCAAGGGCAAAATCAACAACGTCGTCCCAAGAAACAGTTCATGCTCTTTTTAGAGACCATGGACTCTTTGTTTGAGCACCTCTTAGAATCTAACGTGATCAATATGCCTGAGAGTCGACCTATCGATCCGAATGCACCTAAGCCCAAGGGTTATCGTGAAGACCTATATTGTAAGTTTCATAGGTAAAACAGGCATGATGTGCAAATGTGTTATAAGTTTAAACACTTGGTGCAAGACATGATCGATAGGAATGCCCTATAGGTTGACAACCCTATCACACCAAACAACCAATAGATGGGTGTTTTTAAAGACCCATTGCCTGTCCATTCAGACTAGACTAAGCCAATGCCCCAGGTAAACGAGGTTCATCATGCACCCCCTAAGCAGGGGTTTGTCAAAATGATTAACATTGTGATGAGGAAAAAGAGGTACCCAAGTCCAGTCGCACCGCCTGCGACTTCCAGCGATGTTCCTTAAACTTCACAATCACTATTGCCTCCACTGTCGAACCTCCCACCTAGGCCCATGGTCACAATCAAGAGCAGGCTCGCGTAGAGCTTGATAACTATATCCACCCGAATCTCCATCTATGAGCTCATTCAACAATCTACACCTCATAGGGAAGTTCTAATGGAGATCTTGAAGGTGATAGAATTGCAGCCCTAGGAGTCCAACTCCTTCAACAACTTTGTGGGGTATGTTTGATAATGTACGAAACTCGTGATCACCTTTCGGGAAGATATGATCAAACTGGTTCCAAGTGATATAGTGGATCCTCCCTTGCACGTCATTGTATTTGTAAACAAAACACCCTACAAGAGAGTGTTGGTAGACACTGGATCTTCTGGAAAAATCATCAATACAACAACTCTCACACATCTTGGGCTCCCAACATCCCATATTGTTGCATCTACCTACGCCTTTCGAGCATTCAATGACACCATATGCTCAACGGTTGGTATGATCATCCTACCTATTTAGGTAGGGAAAAAGACCATATTGATGCTATGCCACATCTTGGAGGGTGATATGATATACAATATCTTATTAGGTAGACCATGGATCAAGGACATGAAGTGCGTTCCCTCCATCGCTCACCAGTGTCTCAAGTACACTTATGAAGGGCAAGTTTATGTCGTCTCTACAGACCTAAAGCCTTTCAAGTAATGCAACATGATGCAACAACTCCTTGAGTCAACCTTACCATCAACCCATCTGGATTTTCAATCGAATAAATCTAGCCAAGGTCTAACTTCATCGCCATCGCTTTCAAGTGATCCATCGCCATCTCATGCCATACCATCCTCATCATCAACACCCCCCGATATGCCTCCATTGCCTATGGATCCTTTTCCTAGGAACACAGGGAAGCAACCTATTGATGAGTCCTGACCAACCATATTCACCATATCCACAGAGGATATTCCTAGCCAAGTAGATGACGAGCCACCTTATGAGGCCAACATTGAACCCATTCAATCCTCAAGATGTGATCTGACATCCATGGAGGAAAGGCCCAATGTGGGTGGAGGATATAATACAACTAGCTCATGTGCAATGAGCAAGGTGGTTTATTGGACGATAAAGCATACTTTATGAGTATTTTCAATATACTCGAGTATTGTGATAGTTTAGTATTAGACAAAGAATACCGGATCCACCTATGATCTATACAAGGAAGGGGAGGAATATAATAGTACCACCATGAATGGAACCATTGACCATAGAACCAGATGAGGATATATGGGTTCCAGATGATGATGATGTGGGTACAACCCTAGAGTACGATAGATGGTGGGCCACTCAAGGATGGAAAAAAGAGGAGGATATAGAGGAAGACATAGATATGGAAGAAACTGATGAAGCAGCTGAGGATACAGTAGAGGCTATTGATAGTGAAGAAGAAATTCCTAGATGACATGTACATCATCGAGTAGAAATGGAAGTAGGTCCATAAAACTATCAAGAAGATGATGATTGGCATTTGATGATGGATGGAATGCGTGAGGTAAAGTCTTTGAGGAAGCAAGTCCAACAATTGGAATCACAAAAGTTGGAGCAAGAAGGCTTGTGGGCACAAGAGAAGTTGAGGCTCGAGGCTGAGAAATATGTCATTATAGTAGAGAGAGATAGGCTTCGTCTTGATATAGCTCAAAGAGATAACTGGAGAACAACAATAGTGATAGCCATACAAGCAGAGAATGCACAACTACCATGAGCAAGGGAAGAATACAGGACTGCATTCTTGGTCTTATGTTTTGATGCATTAGTGAGCCATGGTATGATCATTCCCTCACAGCCAGCTGTCAGAGCACAGCATAGGCGTGGAAGGACAACACAAGCAAGTCGAGCAATGTCATAGAGTAGAGCTCAGGTAGCTTCCCAAATAACTTCTCAGATAGCTCCTCCAATAGCTTCACAGGTAGCCTCCCAGATAGGAGGAGTAGGTCCAACATAGAGTGGTGAAGAGACTGAGAGGCAGTTGCCATAAAATTTATTCCTTGGTGTGTATGCCAGTAGACTTTGTAAAAATGTAACCAATAAACATGAATCAATATATAAATTAACTCTTGATTAAGTTTTGATCATGCTTAATGAGAAAGAATAGAAATGGAAAATTCTATTCTTAGTTAAGCTTTGACTGTACTTAAATAAAATTTTCTCTTTAGATTGATAAAGTGTGTCAAGAATATGCAATGAAAGTTACATAAGTTCATCTTAGGAGTGAATCCTAAGACTAAAATGAGACAAACCTATTCAATTTTAAGTCCTTGAAAAAGGGCTTATAACTATTTTGACCCATAGTCATGATGACTTAACAAATTAAGTCAAGAGAATGCAATATCAAGAGGGAAATTGCAGTAAAAGTTGGGCCAAAATAGAAGAAATCCTAGAGAGGATAAGGATTTCGACTTAAAATATGGATTCTTACATCTTAAAATTGGGTACTTATACCAAAATTAGGGAATGATTATGAAAGAAACACATAGTTCCCTATTTTACTCATCTTTGAAGGGTTAAGATGAGAGACCTCCTTCTAAGAAGTTATGAAGGAGGATGTCATTGATGTTGTTGCTCAAATATTTGGGATAACACCTTACGTGGAGTAAGAGTGACTATTGATTTTGTGGATGGGCAGAGTAATAAAAGAATGTTTTCTTTTATTAAGTTGTGTTACAATACAAACCTAGCCTTTGGCTAGAGTAAGGAGTTGGGTGAAACCTTGGGTATTGGTTGTGATGTCTTGAAACATTACCCAGATATGGATGCAACCAAAACCTTTACCATGGCTGAAACACCCTCAAGCAACACCATCGATAGAATAGAGCAATATGCCACCCGACCACCGGGTGGTGGTCGAGTATAATAGCATGTTGTACGATATATAAATAATGATTTATACTATAACCGAATGCATGTGGTATTATTAATATTCCTCCCACTATTGATACCATTGGTGAATCAAGTGGAAGAACTAAGTGAACCCTCCACATTTTGTGGGTCTTAAGTGGTGTACCTTAGATTCTTTTGAGGATTCCACTTGGCATCTAAAAATTAGTCAATAAGTTGACTAAGGATGTATACTAGGGGACATCGAGGATGATGCACTGGTAGGTGGCAAATATGTTTGCTAAAAAGAATTTCAAGATATATGGGTATCCTGAAAGCGAGAATTATGACATTATATTTTTGTCTTTGATGACACCTATTTTCTATGAGGATAACTCATGATAAGGGTCATCAAATCCTAGGTTAGAACTCCTTTGTGAGAGATTCTTGATATACCTAGTTGTATTTAGACTTGTTGTGTCTAAATTAATATGGAAATATGATTTCATATCATTTTTATGAAAATAATCTGTAATTCTATTATCATTATAGGACTCTACTATAATTTGATTATGCATTGATAGATGTTTCAATGCTTGACTCTATGATGAGATTTATGTATTGATGGATGTTCCAATACTTTATGTTTATGCAATATGGATGTTTTATTGCATTGAGAATATGGTACTACTGATATTTTGTTAAATCGTAGGTCCAGGTACTCTCATGGGTGGAAGAAGTTGATCGACCACCAAGAATGGGATACTAGAAAAAGGGAAATGATGATAATGATAGCTCAGGGTAACAAGAAAAATTACCCTCATATAGTTGATTTGCATGTTAAAATTCATACTCATGTTTACTCCATTGGACAATGATGTATGGCACTAGTCTCCTTGGAATTGGTCGGTATAGAGGTCCACCCACTCAAGGATAAAACAATGGAGAAACATTGAGATTGCATTTGATGCCTGTGATTAATGATTGTGAAAGTATAATGTTTGATTTATGCTTTACAAAGTTGTGAGATATATTGTGAAAATATATTACTTGTTTACTGATTTGTGAAAATATATTGCTTATTTGCTGATTTGCAATGTTTATGGAAATTTATGATTGCTTTATGCTTTCCAATAAAATAAAATAATAAAAAAAGCCACAAGGGATTGTGTTTAGTCCAAGGGGGGTAGTATGTCATTACCCATCTTGACAAGATCTTTTCATATGATGAATTAGGGCCTAATCCCTAGTTTTGTAATATTTTGTAAAGGTAAAAATGAATTTTGTAAGGATTTGGAAAGTCAAATAATACTTTTGGAAAAGAGATTAATTACCCTTAGGAAGGATTAAATTAGGGTAATTCAAATAATTAATTAAGATTAATTAACCTAATTAAATATAATTAGGTGTCCAAGTAGGATTGGACCAAAAAGAGCATCTTCCCCATTTGAATAAAATATTAATTTGCCAAATTGACCCCACTCCAAATGGAGGGAGGAGGATTGGCATCTTTGCAGGTGGCAATATTAAATTAATTTAACAAAGGCATCTTACTATTTAAATAGTAGGCCTTTTAAATTTAGTTAAAAGGCCAAATTAGGGGGAAGACAAATTGGCAAGGATTTCCTCCAAATTAATAAAATAATAACCACTTCACATGGGCTTGTCCATGTAGGCATATTTTTATTAGTAAAATAAAGAGACTTCACATGGGTATGTTTTGGAGAGGCATCTCTTAATAATTTTATATTACGCCACTTGAGGGCTCGTAAAGGGAGGAAGAAAACCTTATAAAAAGTGGCCATGATCTTAAAAAAAAGGGAGGTAGGCAACTTGGGGAAGCTAGGAGGAGATGCTTGAGGAGTCCATCAGGAGTAAGAGGTTGGGGTTTCATGCTTTGTTTGCATTAAATTCCTCCTTGTTATTATATACAATATATGCTTGATTTGAGCTCCAATCAACTGTACATTTTGAAGTTCCATTTACTTCTAATATCTATGAATTCATGTTTATGATATGCCTATTAGAAGGCTTGATTTCATCTTGTATAATAAGCCTATTAGGAGGCTTGAACTCATGCTACAAAACTTGTACACTATGACTTAAATGAATGTCAATTTTGTGATGCTTTCAACCTAAAATCGGCCTACATGAACCCTATTCTTAAGCATGCATATAGTGAATTATATTTTCTTCATATGTGTGACAGTCCCCTATGATACGTATACATAGGGGGATTGGAAGAATGTTTTGTGAAGTATTAATATGATAGACGACTTCAGCTTGCTACAAACTATGTTCAAAACCTTCTATGCTACAAATTGGAGTTCGAATCCTTGAAGCCGTCATGAAAAAAGGTCTAAAAAAGGATTTGAGATGGTCTATGTAAACAACAATCTGCCTCTATTACAATTTTGTGTAGATATCACTATGCTACGTAGTATTACTTGGTAAATTGAACTGTGAAACCAACATGGCGAATGATATGCTTTGAGTTACCCTTAAAAGGTGTTTTTGGTTTGTATATGGTGATTGGAAGCTTTGGTGAGGGATTTAGAAGGTTTGTCAGTCACCCTTGTGTGGTTCATGCTCTTAGCCTATGCAGGTGGATGGTTTTAGAGAATCATTTGCGAGCATTGTCCCACAAAAAATATGCTCGGGGGGTGAAATGCATTAAGGGAGCTTGACTCCCTGTCTTTCAACCACCAAGTGGTGGTCATGCGACCAACCACTTGGTGGTCACTCTAGTGCCAGTTGGAGGTACGTTTGACACCTTAAAGCTTATCGGATGTTGGATCGATGACAATTGTTGGAAATGTTTGATTCCTCCATTTTTACCACTTGTCGATGAGGGTTTGGTCTATGATTTGTTAAGTTAAAACATTTTAAAAGAATTAAAGTAATTATCCCATATTTCTCCTATGGGAGTAATGGGGATAGTTCAAAAGAGGAAAGTCACCCCTTATGTAGTTACCACGACTCAGTGGTCATGGTGGTCATGTGCTAGTTGGAGGCGCTTAGGTTGATAGGTGTAGCCAAATGTAAGTTTGCTTCACGAAGTTATGTGCTAGTTGATGCTTTCGCCACGTGTTGACTTGATATTGCTTCATAATTGATCTCTCCTACGTGTAGTAGGGTTGTATCAATGTTTTTAAAAATGGGATATGTCATTATCCCACATTGCTCTTGAGGGAGCAATTGGGAAACTTAAAAGGGGTAAGTCTCCCCTTATGTGGTGACCACCACTCGGTGGTCATGGTGGCCACCGAGTGGCGGTCACTAGTGTTGGTTGTGGATGCTTGACCACATGGTAGTGGTCAGCCTAGTCATGAAGACTAGGGTATTGATTACTAGTTGCTAACCAAGTTGGATTGGCTAAACATGCGGATACATAAGTGATGACTTGGAAAGTTTGATCTTGTTTAAATTTGGTTGTTAAAGTTGGACGTTGACTTGGGTTAAATGTAAAACCATATTTTTGGTAACAAATACTAAACCCTTTTGGTAAAAAAATTATGTGGGTTACAACTATTAAACCCTTTTGCTAAACCTTCATTTGACCTAGAGGTTAATTTGAACCTACTAAGATATTTCAATTAAATGGAGTAATTGATTTACATTCCTAGGTCAATATGATGGTAAATTGTGAAACCTTTTGTGATTAATTAAGGGTATGGGACCTTAGTTGATGGAATATAAAGGTAAACATAGATCAAATTTTAAATAAGTATTTGATAATTGTATTATTGAATGCATAGGAATATTCTGAATGAATGGAATGTTTTGAGGTATTTGATTTATTAAGGGTATGGGACCTTAGTTAATTGAATAGATAAAATTTGATTGATTAAGGGTATGGGACCTTAGTTAATTAAATGAATGGATTTGATTAATTAAGGGCATGGGACCTTAGTTAATTGAAAAGATGGAATTTGATTGATTAAGGGTATGAGACCTTAGTAAATTAAATGAATGGATTTGAGTAATTAAGGGTATGAGACCTTAGTAATTGAATATATAAAATTTGATTGATTAAGGGTATGGGACCTTAGTTAATTAAAGGAATGAATTTGATTAATTAAGGGTATGGGACCTTAGTTAATTGAATAGATGGAATTTGATTGATTAAGGGTATGGGACCTTAGTTAATTAAAGGAATGAATTTGATTAATTAAGGGTATGGGACATTAGTTGATTGAATAATATAGAATTTGATTGATTAAGGGTATGGGACCTTAGTTAATTGAAGGAATGAATTTGATTAATTAAGGGTATGGGACCTTAGTTGATTGAATGGATGGAATAATTGAATAGATGGAATTTGATTGATTAAGGGTATGGGACCTTAGTTAATTGAAGAAATGAATTTGATTTATTAAGGGTATGGAACCTTAGTAGATTAAGGAAAATACTTTGCATGATGGAAGTATAAACCTTTGATTGAGTAAAGGAGGAGTTGTGAATTAATCTGTAATTGATGAAATGAACCTCTTTTCTAATGATAAGAAAAAGAGTGAAACTATGGGATACCTTATGGTATTGATTGAATGCATTGAGTAGCTTTGTATAGTTGCAATTTGGCATTTCAATTATATATGCACTTGCTTGAAATCATTTAGTAGATGCATTTAGATGCATAAGTTGTCTTGATCCCTTATTACCATCAAATGAGCAATGGAAAGATGAGAGGATCAAGAGAAACACTTGGAACCAAAACAATGACCTTGACATTGGTTGAGGTAATGAATGAAGAGTATATTTCTAATTTATGTTTATGATTGTTCTTTATGAGTATGAAGGATTTATCATACTTTCTAAATTGTAATAATTACTTAATGGTTGGAATATGTACTTTAAATTACTTATGTTTTGCATTTAAATTTCTTTCTATTAATGTTTACCTTCTTTAAATGTGGATTCTTTCTAGTATCTTATGTATGCTTTTTGAATTATGTTTTTGTTAGATTTAGTATCTATTCTTGCTTTCTTGCTAAAAACAACACAAACCTAAGTATGAAGTTCTAGGGTGAACTTAGTGGTGACCTAAGGGAATTAAGACCCCCTTAGGGTGAACATAGGTGACCTAAGGGAATTGAGACCCCCTTAGGGAGATTGGAACTAAGTTGTGGAAAGACTACATTTGAGTTAAGATAGCTCGTCATGTAGACAAGATGGATAGCTTAACTCGTAGTACGCATAGCATACTTACATAGAATGGTAAGACCCCAAGGTCTTACTGTAAAATTAATAAATAATTTAATATAAATGTAATCGCAGACCACTCAAAAGGGGGCTCCCTTGTAATCGCTTTGCCACTATAGGGGGCTCCCTCCTTTAAATATATGGTACTACTTATATTCTTCTTCTTTAGATGATTTGTGTGAATGACCAACCTAATATAAATATCTACCCTAAAGCTATGTTGGTGAAGAGATGTGATAGTTCACGTTATGAAGAGACATGATGATTCACGTTATGAAGAGATGTTATGATTCACTTTATGAGTTAATAATATAATAATTAAATGATTAATAATACTAACTAATACTAACTAATAATGTTAGGATGGAGGATCCTAACATGTCACCCTCCTTAAAAAGAGATTTGTCCTCAAAGCTCAAAGTGAGGAGCTTTATATTTTGTTTTCCAAGCAAAATTTTTGCAAGTTCTTGTACTATTTTAATGTCACTTTTTCGAAGGCAGGGATATCTTGAAGGTCGAAGTGTTAGTGGGGGGTTTCCAAGAACAATAGTAGAATCTTCCTTAGGAGAATCATGATGATGATGGGAGGGCAACCCTTGGGGTTCCTCAAACACTTTAGAATGATGCATCAAAAGTGGTGGTAATGCTTCCATATCCTTTTGTTGTTCCCTAGGAGAGCCAATGGAGAATGAGTATGTAATCACCTTTTTACGTTGTTTTTGAATAGGTTTGGTTATGTGGCAAGAACTCACAATTGGAGGGAAATTTGAGTGTAGTTCTTGTAGAGTGTAAGTTTGGCCATAATGGTTCATTTCGAGAATGTCTACCGCATCCTTTCCTGATGCATCGATCACTTCTAGCATATCAATCGTATTGCCTTTATCATTGTGATCAGGTGTTTGGGATATTTCTTTCTCATTATCCTTGTTTTCCACATCTTCTTCCTCTTTCTTATCTTTCGTGGCTTCCTCATCTTCCTTACCTTCCTCATCATCCCCATATTTAGTGTCATATTTAGGTGTATCTATCACTATGTCTACCTCAATTGCATTTTTATCGTTGGGAGAACTACAAGGAATAGTTGCATCTAAAATATATAGTGCATGTGTAATACATTGATGATTGTGAACAAATTTCTCATCACAATGATAACAGAGGTATTTTTGCTTGTTGTTCTTTCATTTCTTTAAAATTGAGATGTTTAATTGGTAGGGTTGGGTTAAGTTTGGGGGTTGTATAAGTGCTTTGTGCCTTTCCATTATGCGTAGATTTAGGGGTAATGTAAGTGGTTTGATATTTCCCCATAGGTGGTTTCCCTAATTGATGTTGTGCATTGATTTTATCTTCATCTAATTTAGCCAATCCAATAGTCTGCATCACGGTGTAGTGTTTGAACTTTGTCACCTCTATTTTAATTTCTATTTCAATCCTTTGGTGAAGCAATATATGAGAAATGCTTCACCCTACCCTGTGTTGTGTTTGGTGATATCCTTAAATCAAATTTCATACTCACGCATGATAGTGTTTTGACGAAGATCTTTGAGAAATTCCAACATGGCTCTGATACCAAATGATTTTTGTAATGTTAGGAAGGAGGATCCTAACACAGAATGATTTTTGTAATGGTATGGAGATGGGCGTATACCTTCGACGGATTGAAGGTGATAAGTTTAGCTCATCAAGAGTGATGGGAGGGATAAACTTATTTGTGGTAACACATAATATGCCTACATAGATGGATTTGTGTGAGGGTATTTGGTGAGGTGTAGCTCTTCGAGAAACTTAGGGGATTTAAACAATAGGTCAATTAAGGATTGGTTAGGGGTTTGTGAATCCTTCTCCTTAGTAAAATAAATAATTTTTTTCTTTCTGTGTGTTTTAATGTAACTAGATTTTGGGTCATTACATGATCAGGGTTAGTAATATAACTCCTAAGCAAGGATATGAGGAAGGTGTCATGGATCTTTAATAGGTTAGACGACAAGACGAGTCTATAAGCAACTAGACTAATCTTTTTAGTAATCTTGAAAGGTCCAATAAATTAAGGATTCAACTTTATGGATTTGATGAAACTTTTCATTAGCTTAACCCTTAAGAACACTCTGTCTCCCACAGAGAATTCCCTTGGTGATATTTTCATATCAACATAGCTTTTTTGATGGTTGAAAACTTAAGTCATTTCTTGATTATCTTAAGCTAACCTTCTATTTCTTTGACCATGTCGAGTTCGATCACTATCCGATCCTCAAAATTATCCCAAGACAACATTGTTCTACATCTCTTGCCATACAAGGCATCAAATGAGACCATAACTAAAGAAGAACGATGACCATTATTATAAGAAAATTTTATAAGATGTAGATAGTCTTCTCATTGAGACTTTTGGTCCATGTAGTACATGCAAATCATATCTTTTAGGACTTGATTCACCCTCTCAATTTGACCATCGGTCTTAGGGTGATATGTTGAGATTATATTCAGTTTTGCACCCACTACATGATGTAAGGTCTTCCAAAATTTAGAAGTGAATCTAGAATCCCTATTTGAAATAATCATCTCAAGAAATCCATGTAACCTGAATATTTCTTTGGCAAATTTGTTAGCCACAACCTAAGCATCATCCTTGATGTTTCTTGGTATAAAATGCATAACCTTAATCAATTTATCAACTACCACAAGAATTGCTCATGTTGATACCTGGTCTTGGGTAAACCTACTATGAACTCCATAGATATAACTTGCCATTTCTACATAGGTATATCATGTGGATACAGTTACCCTAAAGAGTGTCTATGTTCAGCCTTCACCTTCTAGCATTCTAGGCATCAAATAATAAAATCAGTGATATCCTTCTTCAACATAGAGCGTATGGTAGAGATAAATGGTATCTGTACACTTATAATGATCTTGAGTGGGGTAGTTGCTATATTGTTGGCCTACCACATGAGCATATGATATTTTCCATGGGCTCTTGCTAGAGTTGTGGTTGAGATGCGGGATATTAGGATGTGGTTCACATGGGGTCCTTTTGTATTATGTCATTTGTACAATGTCATGTATAAACACAATAGTTGTATTGTCCTCACCACCCTGCTTTAGGTATGGAGTTGAGAGCATATTGTAGTGAGGAGGCTAGATGGATTACCATAATAAGAGGTGGATATGGAGCGATCGATCGTATATCGATGGGATTCCTTAAGGGGAAGATGATTGATAGGAGGTGGGTTGGATGCAACTAGATAAGTGATAGATGACCAGTGTCCTCGTCGAATCACATAGAGACATTGGAGGAGGCATTCATATTGGGATGAGGATAGCATAGAGTTGGATCATGTATGAAAGATTCATAGGTTATGGTCAAATAAGGGAGAGGTGGAGCTGTACTGGTTTGATCGGGTATAGAGTTAGTTTGAGCGGGTACAAGGGATACTAGAGTTGGGTGATGTTTGGTTCGAGGGATACCAGACTAGAGATATACCAGGTATAAGTGGTGATCCTGATATCACATAGTTTTGGGAGCCTAATGAAGATGACCATATTTTGGGGAGCCTAGGGGAGGTTGATGTAGGACTAGAGGATAAATATCAGAGATGGTATAGGGATATTAGACCTCATCGGATTACTCCTGAGTTGCCATGACCTCCACAACCAATGGTAGATCATCAGATGCAATTTACTGTATAGGAGGTTGTTCATCGAAGGGATGCATGTGGAGCCCAGTAGGGAGAGACACCTATACCGGGATAGAGGGTAGAGTCTATGCCAAGATAAAGGGGTGCACATAGGTAGGCTAATGTATCTCAACAAGAGAATGCACCTCAATAAGAGGATGCACCTTTATGGAAGGATGCACTTGGGTAGCCATGCGATGAGATAGAGGTGGTCAGTTAGGTAGATATGTTTTATGTTGATGGGGGAAGATGGAGGGGATAGCCAGCGAGTGGTAGCACTAGAGGTAGAGATGGTTGTTTTGATGGAGTAGATAGCAACTTAGGCATAATACATCTGGTCTCTTGAGACTTAGGTGCAATAAATTTAAGCTTAGAGACAACAGTCGATGAGACTAGTTGCTTCTATGAGCAGTAACAACTATCGCTTCCTACAAGAGGAGTTGATGAGGGCCTGACGATGAGAGTTGTTTTACCAGACTCTCTACTACCATGTAGTTCTAGAGGGACAAATGATGGTTATACTGACATCGATGATGACATAGAGTCGCACATGGTCTAGTTCATGGACAATGACTTAGTCTGTGAATATACCCCCATTGAGGCCACCACCAGATGTGGATGAGGGTCAAGGTTCTAGAGGTTAGGGGATGATAAGCCAGGTTTTGGTTTTTGTGAAATGCTCCCTCGGTGATCGAGTATGCCAAGAGTTTGGATTGTGGTATATCTATCCGACAATGTGTATATGCGACTCTCATGATGTATACCATACTATTGATATTTTTATATTTTATGGATATTTTTATTGTTTTTGATGTTTTATTGTATGGATGCATATTGTAAATGATCTAAATGATAATGCGTGTAATCATGTTTATTTAAGATATACTAGTCAAAATATGGTTTATGAAAATATGAGGTGTGGAAATACGTGATGATGAGTGAGGAGTGGAAGACAATGTGCAAAAAATGATCAAAATGTGTTGAGTGACATGTTCTTATGACATCAAGTTTCAGGTCAATAACTTGTGATGATGTGCGCTTGTGTATGACCAAAATGGAGGTTGTCCCTCACATGTGGCATGACGCAATTCATGTATGAGGTGATTTTTTATGCTTGAGTTGGAGATATGATTTCCAATAGAAAAATGATCAAAGTTGATGGTCAAAATGATGATTTGAAGAAGATGAATGAGAAATGGTAAAAATGACTATTCATGGAAGGTGCAATTTTCCCTATGGGGGATTTTACTAGGCATCATAATATTTGGTTAAATGCAATGCATATGGAAAAATCCTAACCAGGTATCATCTCCTACCATAGTTATGAAATCCCTATGGAACTATATGATCAAGCAATCATGTATGAGCAAGATATGTACAATATGACAAGAAATCATGTAATGTGATGAAGCAATCATGAAAATGTATTATGTAAAAAGTGGATAAATATGAGATGCAAAGCTAATTAGTGATTTGACAGCAATTATCTATGATAACGGTCATACATATTCAAAGAAGATATTATGATAATAGCCAATCGAGATTCATCATGGATCTTGGTTGTGCTTATAATGAGATTAAGTCTATCAAGAACCTGTGTGTGATTCATGAGTTCATTTCTTATTTTGAGCTTTATTATGACGTAAATCTATCAAGAGCCAATGTGTGTTTTTGAAGTTCATTTACCAATTTTGAGCAAAGAAGAGAAATAATACCCTGATAAACAAATTCTAAAAAAAATGTGTAATTCCAGAATCAAAGGAAAAATAGATAAGAAGAACAAATTACACAAGAACTTATCCTGGGAAACCCTTTCGGGAAAATCCCCAGAAAGAATATTTCCTTATTGTATAAACTTGATCGTCTTCAGTAAAATAATACATTTTTGCTTGATTTTTGATTGCAATTACATTTCTTGCAAATTTATTACCAAATCCTCATGCAAGTGCTGCTTTATATACCAACACAAAAAGGGGTTTTACAATACCATGGGCATAAAACCATGGGCTGACATTACATTTACCTAAAAATACCTATATGGGTTTAAAAATAGATTAAAACCCTAAACCATTTTCTCTGAGGTCTAACACCCTCAAACCCCCAAACAAGGACTTTCACCATCGTACCCCTGCTTAGGGCCCGACCCAGCTCCTAACCCTCACGAGGAATGTTTTAAAAAGTTTAAAGTCGTTTTAGAGTTTACCCCTCCTAAATAACATGGAAAATATTCAACATAATTCCAACATTCTTCCACTTTATGAATACTTTCCATAGGGGCTAATAACTGTCATTATCAACTATCAAGGGCAACCATACCCATAGATCTTCTACACCAAGAAAATTTCTAAGCAGGTACAACCTTTGTTAACAAATAAAAAATATTCTTCTTTGTATCAACTTTATCCAATTTAAATACTCAAAAACTAGTGCTCCTTTAACATAAAAATGTATGATTGCAAAACCACAAAATGCAAACTAAATATGAATAATAAAAGCATGTAATCACGACATCATGATAAAACAAGAAAATATATGAAGGGGGGTCCATTTTTATTATAATAGATTGTTTTCACAAAATATGGTTACAATTACATCCCCTTGAAGGAGTTCACCATTTCGATACAATCAATACAATAAATGACTAGGAGGGTTTGATTCTCCTCTTAGAATGGAACTAGTGCACTATTGCGGTTCTCTCGAATCCACAAACTATTTTAGGGAGGGTTTCTTCATGACCTCCACAAGGGGTGATAATATCAAACTCTTGCACTCCTATTTCCTTGTGAAGATCTACAACTTGCACACAGGGGACACAAAAGGGGTTAATAGTATGTGTGGTTGTAATAGTAAATAAAAACGATAAATGATTGAGATATGATAAATAAATGCATAGAATAAAACTAATTATGCTGAAGTAGTAAATACAAATGCTAATAAAACTAATTACATAAAGAAACAACAAACCATATATAAACCCTAAGAACCATCTCTGTGTAGGACCGTTGTACCTATGGGCCATATCAAAATGAGACGATCACAAACCTGTAAGTAATTTTTTGAGATGGATGTGAGGATGACTCCTGGGTTCGATCTATGGTTTATTAGAAAATTGATGCGCTTGGTGGAAGCGATTTGGTGGGTCTGGATTGGTTTTCAAAGCGAATATGTGAGGTCAAATGGAAGAAGGAAATGTGCACCTCTATTCCTTAGAGCAGTCCAATGACATGGTATTATTAAGGAGTTGAGGTAATCACACTTCAGTCCTTATGAAAGCTATTGGATCTCTGATCAAAATTTGACAACACTTTGTTTCTCAAAATTTGAAAGTTCTCTATAGTTTTTGAAAGAGGGGTGAGTACTATTATATAGATCCCTCAAAAGAAATCTAATAATAGTTCCAACCTGCGCATGAAAAAGTGAAGGATCAGTTCGCATTGGCAAAATGAATGGTTTTTCCTTTGATATCTCATGCGAACTAATTGTGTCATATTTTTTGCCTAAATTAGGCTCATGCACATGCAAAATTATGGTGTGAGTTCATGCATGACTTTAACTGGTGGTATTGGCTACCAATTATGTCCCACTCTTTTTTGGTTATGCTTCTGGCATGACCATCTCGGGGTGGGACAAACCTGACTAGGGGTCGTCCCTTGGTAGGAAAACCTCAACTATGGGTCGTCCCTTGGTAGAACGATCTCTTGAGGCTGTCCCTTGGATGGACGACTAGGGTTGCAAAGGGAAAGGTCCCTTGTTTAAGTGGTGAAAACCATTGTTTAATACCTAGGGCTAATCAAGTTAGGTTATATGGTCTTCAGGGAGTCCACATAGGTAGTATCCTCAATATTATGTGTTTTAGGCGTCTAAAAATACCCTTTTTTGGGATGCGTTGTGTGAAAACACAACACAAGGCAAAAATAGATGACCTAGAGTGAAATTGAGGGTTGATGATATTCATTGATATGATCAATGTTAAATGCCCCAATCATGGAAGGAACATGCATTTTCAAACCATTGATTCTGATAAGTTGAAGAACTTGAGTTTAGTAAGCCTTTTAGCCAGGATTCATGACGTATACTTGATCTTGGCAAACTTTTCAACAATGGGCAGACTTATGGCCTCATGTTTTCGGATGCCAAGCTTTTGTGTTGTTTAAATTTTTTTGCTTGTTGTCTGCTCCAAGCAAGAAAGACATGATTATATTTGGCTATGATTCTTGAACGAATGTAACTTACATGATTAGATGTTGAATTATTGTTTTGATTATGAATTTTATGATTATATGACTACCCCCTCAAGTAACGAGTCAATGAGAAAATAAAAAATGATGAAAGTGACGAGTCACTTTTTTTTTTTTTGTGGAAAACATCCCAAAAGGGATGCCACTTTCGGGTAAGACCCAAGGAGGCAGGGGTATCCATTCCGCCAAAAATGCCCAGGACTCGGACCTGGCCTACCACCTTTGACATACTCAAGGAGCAAACAAACACACAAAACCAATTTAAAAATAAGTAAATAACAACAAAAATAATAAAATAAAATAAAAAACATGCTCCTTGAGTGTGTCAAAAACAAAAGCACAACCAAACACGCACAATAAGATAAAAGAAACCACAACACAAACCACATAGAAAAACACAAGAACCACATAACAAAACACAAACAAGACAAAAACAACATAACACTACAAAGACATAACCCAAAAAAAACATGAAAAATAAACACAACCAAAACCTAAAAAATTAAAAAAAATAAAAATAAAAAACAACCAACAATAGACAATAAACAAAAACAAAAAACATAGAAAACACTCACACATAAAAACACGAAATAACACAAACAAAGAGAAACCCAAGAACAAGAACGAAAAAAACACAAGAACAATAACAAAAAACATAAAAAAAAACAAAACAACAAAAACACAAGAACAACAAAAAACAACACAAAGAACACAAAAACAAAACAAAATAAAAAACCCACCCACCTTAAAAAACTAAACAAAAAAAAAAAAAAAAGAAATAAAAAATGAACAAAACAATGACCTATCTAGACCAAAAAGACTATTAAGGCAAGAATCAACAGAGGAAACAAAATAAAGAATAGAATGAGCTAGGGAACTAAAAAAACTGAATGAACCAAAGAGAAGCAAAAAAAAAAACAAGAAGAAACTAGGTACCTTCATAACTGGAGCCATCCAAAGAAATGATAGAAAGAAGAGCTTCCCTAATTTGAGAAGCCCACCATATAGGAGGGTGGCCATAACAAGTAAGATCACCTTTGTCCAAAGCCCAATTAGCTAAAGCATCAACACTCTTGTTTTGATCTCTGACCACATGATTGTAATCAACTTTCAAAAATCCCATCCTGGATTAACCGAATCTTCTCAATAATTCTTTTTATTCTCCAATCCACCTTATGATTCTTAGAAGGATTCTTCAAGAGATTAATCATAAGTTGAGAGTCGACTCAACTAACACCTTTTCCCATCCAACCTTAGTAGCCTCCTCGAAGGCCTCTCGATGATACCATATCCCTCAACAAGGTTATTGGAAAGAATACCCAAATTCTCAAGAAAAGTAAAAACCAGGGAGCCATCTGAAAGTCTACCAATTCCTCCCACACTGGCTTTTCCAGGGTTCCCTCTAGAGGCTCCATCAGTATTGACTTTTCCAAAATCCTTAGGAGGAGGTTGCCAATTTCTATTCCTATCCATCTTACTAATACTCACATTCCCTTTAAGTTGGTTGCCCTTAGAAGGTTTAATCTTCAATCTTTGCATCACTTGATCCCATCTTTGGTGGGAGTTTTGGGGGTGATTAAGGAGATGATGGACTGATTCAACTAAGTTGGCTATGGTCTTTTGCCAAATATAGTGAATATCCTTCCTATCTTGATTAAAAATTTGGTTGTTCCTTTCATTCCAAATATTCCAAAGAAGAATGGTAGAACCCATCCAAACTAACTGCCTAATAAAATGATCAACACCCTCTTGATTAGGCCAATCCCTCCAAAGTTGTTCAAAAGTAAAAAAATTGGACCACCGTAAGCCAAGTAAAGTGGCCATTCTCCTCCACAACTCAGAGGCTAAAGTACACTCAATAAAAATATGGTTGATATTTTCTACATTCTCTTCACACATTTCACATCTAAAAGGGCCATGAAAACCACGCTTCATAAGTTGCTCACCAGGAAGCACCCTACGATGCAATAAAAGCCAATTAAAGAACCTCACCTTAGGCCAGAGCTTTTGAGCCCACAATCGAGAAAATATGTCAGAAGAATGGTTGGGATTATTATGGCATAAGGTCAAATAACCTTGAGCAACCGAATACTCACCCTTAGTAGTGTTGTTCCATCCAAAACAATCTTTTTCATGGGACCAAGAGAGGGATCTCATATGAAGGATGCCTTGGATATCTTGTCTTTGCCTTTCTGGGATTTGAATAGGCCACTCCTCAATAGGGATCCAATATCTACCAACCTTTGAATTACCAATATGGTACCGACAGTAATTAGCCACCTTTATCCAATTAGCTCGATGAAGCTCCTCCATCCAAGGCCTCCAATCGGGAAACTGAGTTATCAAAGGCTTGTGACCATCCCAAGAATCTGTCCAAAAATTTGCATGTTGACCATTATGAATGATCCAAAATAATTTTTTCTTTATCAAATCCTCACCAGCCTTAAGAACTCGCTAAAATGGGAGAACCTTTGGTAGGAAGTTGATAGCGAACAAGGTCTTCAGGACTTTTGTTCTCAAGCATATTTAGCACGGAGATTATTGGCCCAAAGAGCATTGGGGTTATGCAACATCCTCCAATATAATTTAGCAGCTAAAGCTTTGTTGTTATTAATTGAAGACCGTAATCCTAACCCCCTTCACTCTTAGGAAGACATAAAGTATCCCATTTCACCAAGGCCCATTTTCTTTTCTCCTTAGTACCACTCCAAAGGAAACGATGACCGATTTGATCCAATTCTCGAAGAATAACCTTTGGGATATTCAAAATGGAAGAAACATAAATAGGAATAGCTTGAAGGACTGATTTTACCAAGGTGATTCTACCCCCATAAGAAAGCCACTTGTTGGTCCACTTTCCAATTTTCTTCTTGACTTTGTCCAACAACCAATTCCAATATTTATTTTTCTGCCTTTGAATATTTATGGGAATACCTAAATAAGTGATTGGAAGAGAGGTCTTCTTATATCTTAGTTTATCCAAGACCATGGATTCCTCGTCTAGCAGAGCAGTGAAAGAAAATAACTTTAGATTTGTCTTCATTGATCAACTCGCCCAGTAGCCTTAGAAAAATAGCTAATGATTTGCTTAATATTAGAAGCTTCCTTAACTCGTAGCTTTACCTAAAAGAGTAGAGTCATCCACAAATTGAAGATGAGAGATAGGTCTAGCTCCATGAGCAATGGTAACTCCCTCAAGGGTTTTGTTTTCCCTCTTTTTGGTTATAGTCCTACCCAAGCATTCAACAAGAATGATGAATAAATAAGGGGATAGCGGGTCACCTTGCCTAATACCTCTGGAAGCCGGGAAAGACCGAGAAGGCCTCGCCATTGATAAGAACTAAGTAGGAAACTGAAGAGATACATCCCATAATCCAATCCATCCAATCCTTAGAGAAACCAAATTGCCTCAAAACTTTGATAAGGAAGTGCCAATCCACTCTGTCATAAGCTTTGGATAAGTCTAACCGAATGAACATGGAAGGAGAATTTTGCATATCCATGGAATGGATGGCTTCCCGAGCAAGAACTATCTCATCTACTATTTGACGTCCTTCCACATAACCCCCTTGCTCTGGGGAAATAATCTTATGCAAAAGAGGCTTCAACCTTTCTCGCCATGATTTTAGTAATGATTTTGAGAAGAACATTACATAAAGCAATAGGTCTAAAAGCTGAGATATGATCAACCTCTTGAGCTTTTGGAACAAGAGTAATATAAGTTTTATTGATAACCTTCAAAATTTCTTTGGCTTTCCCGGCTTCTTCCACCACCTCTAATAAATCAACATGAAGGATATCCCAGAACTCTTGGTAGAACTCAATAGGAAAACCATCAGACCTCGGGGTTTTCCCTTTTTGCATTTTAAAAACTACTTGTTGAAGCTCATTGATAGTAACAGGAGCAAGTCAAAATAGAGTTCTCCTCTGAAGTGATAAGAGAAGGGATTGCTTGAAGAACATTATATTGTGAAGCCGAGTCAAGGGGAGTAGCAACAAAAATATTGGAAAAGTAATCAACAACAATAGAGTTCATGCCATCCCAAGTATAAACAACATCTCCATAATCTGATTTTAAGGAAGAAATAAAGTTGTGAGATCTTCGAGCTAGAAGAGATTTGTGGAAGAAATTTGTGTTTCGATCTCCTTCTTTGAGCCATTGAATTCTAGATTTTTGCTTCCATAAGATTTCTTCTCTTTTTTCCCATTCCTCTAACCGAGTTGTGAGTTTAATTTCATCTCGCACTTCTCTTCTCTCGTGAGGCCATCTAAATGGATTTTCTTATTCAAATTTTCAAGATGAGCAATAACTTCATGTTTTTTTTTATGAACATCCCCAAACTCTTTCCAGCTCCAAGTCTTGATTTTGGATTTAATGTATTGCAGTATTTTGGCAAAACAGAACATCTTAGTCCCATGCCTAGGTTTACCTTCCTTCCACCATTGTTGCACATGAGGTCTGAAGGAAATGTCTCTAAGCCACATTAATTGAAAACGAAAAGGAGAGAAACTCACATTGGTTTTCCACATTTCCACCATGATCGGCCAATGATCCGAACCAACATTATTAAGAGTCTTCACTTTAGGAATGTGACCATGGATTAAGAAATTTTCAGAGAGCAAAAACCTATCCAATCTCTCCATTATACAAGCTAAGCCTTGCCTTCTGTTAGACCAAGTCATAAGGCCATTATCTCGGTTGGATATCCACAAGATGGAGGTTTGCAATATATTCGCTCATGAGGTCAGTTGCTTTTGTCCAAATTTCTATTTCCCCCCTTTTCTCATCCAGAGAGAGGATGGTATTGAAATCTCCTCCGATCAAGATCCAAGCTTTAGGAAAATGAGAGATAATATGAGTAATATCCTTCCACTGCCTTCTTTTTTCCTCCAAAGAAGTCGAAGCATAAACAGTAATGCAGAGCATAATCTGGTTGGAATGTCTACTTTGAATAGCTATAGCCAACAAACCCCAACTGCCAACCATATGGTGAATAACTACCTCTTTTGGATCCCAAAGACAAGCAATGCCACCCGAAGTCCCTTGGGAACTGAGGGAAACCACTTTTCCAACCTGCCAAATTTTACTGGCAATTGAGTCCATATCCTCCATTGACATCTTTGTTTCTTGAAGGAAAACAAGATGTGGATGATTTACCCGAATCATTCTTCTAATTTCATTTTGTTTTGAAAGACTCCCTTTGAGTCCTCTAATATTCCAAGTGATGATCTTCATTAATACCAGGGCTAAAAAAGTTGGGAAGGGCATTAATCTTACCTTCCTCTACAAGCTTTTCACCTTCTTTTACCATATGATATTGATTGGTCTTGCGACCTACTTTTTGATTAGAATCCATCTTCAATTTTTTTTCCCTCGTTTCTTGACTTATTCCAATTGAATCTCGAGATGGCTTCTAACCTTGAAGAATGCTCGTACACAACCAAAATTTTACTAGATGGTTCAACGGAGTCTATATTGGGACTCGCATTATTTGAAGTTTTGACATTTGAAATATTGTTTTTCTTGTGTAAATTTTCTCCTTTTTTTCTCGTTGAAAACCTTTGATTTGTTGGTTTGTCTCTCGAGTTCTTCCCTTCATATTTAAATTGTGTTTCTAAGATTTTAGTTTCCATTATTTCCTCTTCCTCACTTGGGACATCATTTGTGGAAAGGATTTCAAACATATTAGCAGATGACTTTGATTGATCCTTCATAACCGGTTTTTTCTCGAGTGTTCTTCTTCTTAGGTATTTGGAAACCCGCCGAGTTTATATCTTTTTTCTTTTGATCAAGAATTTTATTTGGGCAAGCACTGCCAAATGACCATATTCATGGCAAATTCTACAACGAAAAGGAATGTTCTCATAGTCCACTACTTGCTCCCAAGTGTCTTCCCCAAATTGTAATGTGATATTTTTAGGTAGGGGTTTGTCAAAATCCATTAAAACACAAATCCGAGCATAAATAATATGTTCAAAATTTTGAGTACAATCAACAATCATCATAAAAGTTCCTAAAGAGTTTCCAATTGAAGAAAAAATAGTAGGATTCCAAAATTCAATAGGGAGGCCAAAGAGTCTAACCCACACGGGAGCTATAGAAGGCATCTCTTCTTCGGCTTTAAATTTAGTATGCCAGGGCTTCATGAAAAGCCCCGCCCTTCCAAAAAACCAAGGACCCCCTTGAAAAGTTTTCTCTCTATCTTCATTATTAGCAAATAAAACAAGAAAATAACCATTTGGATAAATAGAGATTTGTAACTCACCTTTAGTTTTCCAGCTTTTTGCAGCCTCAGACTTTGAAAGCAGATAGACTCGAACGAAAACCCACGAACCGACAAATTAGTCCTCTTTTTTCCAAATCTTCAATGCCAGTCTAAATGTTACCCATATCAAGCTTAACAATAGGAGTTCCATCAACCGCTTTAAGACATCCTGACTCCGTTTTCCTGGGATCAATCTTAGGCATTCTTAGAGGTTTATGGGAAGCCCTAATATTGATATTAGCATTGGGCCGAGGCTGTCCACCACGAAGGGCATCCCTAAAATTCATTTTTGGGACCGAGTCTTCGAAATTCTTACCCTTGATAGGGGTTTTCATAGTAGAATTATTTTGTGGGTGCACCTTAGCACCAGATTCACTTGAGATATGAGCCATTTTTTGATCAACTCGCTTGAAACTTGTTTCGTGATCTCTTTAATCCTTGCCCTAGACGCCGTGGAAAGGTATGGTTTTCACTTTTCTTTTGTGCAGCAAATTGGAAGCCGTTGTCACTCAAGTTCACAGTATGATCTATTGAAAGACAAATTTCTAACCCATATTGTATCCCCTGCAACATTTCCTGCTAAAATATTGAGCATAAACCACAAAAATATTGGCCGCTAGGGCCCGAAGGCCCTAAAACCAACCTCTGGAGCTGCTTGCACTCAACCCGGATGAAACCCTCGCATAGCCGCTTGCCAAATATGTCGTTCACACATAGGGATGCGCTAGGATCTGTGTTGCTCCAAATGATATGAAAATTGGTGGAGACGTTCTAGGGTTTTTCAGGCATCTACCCTCAAAATTTTAGCTCAATCCGAGTCCGGATGAGTGAGATATGGCCGAAACGAGTTCGGTAGTTTGGGCAGTCCCGCGAAAAACGTCTCATCTTTGTATATTCTTCCAAAACTAATTTATAGTGGAAAACACCCCTTTCGAGGTGCCACTTTCAACAAGTTGGGCATAGGAGGAATGGAGCCTTGTCGGCCTCTACCAAAAACATAGGACATTCCTAACTATACCATATATCTGTAGGATGGAGACAAGGGGAATGGAACCTGGGTCGACCTCTACCAGCACCCAGGGCATTTACCACTGCACCACAAAAAGCAGATACGACGAGTCACTTGACCAAGATGATTTGATTTGGATTTTTCTAGGACTGTGAAAAACGTTTATAAGGCTCATGTACTCATTAAAACCTTGATTTTGACCCATTTATTATCTCTTTTTGGTGAGTGATCTTATGGTAGTTTACTCATCCTATCGAATTGCATGGACAACCAATCGTTGCAATCGCCAAGTTTATAGAGTAAATCACTAGATATGAGATTCACTCAAATTTTGTAAATTTTATGTGACCAAAGGGTTTAAGTGCCTTTGGAGCCTTTTGATTGTGACCAAAGGAAATTTGGGTACCTTTGGAGCCTTTTTATGGTGACCAAAGGGCTTAAGTGCCTTTGGGGCTTTTTTGATGTTTGACCAAAGGACTTAAGTTCCTTTGGAGCCTTTTTGTGATGATGTGACCAAAGGTCTTAAGTACCTTTGGGAATTTTTTTTGTAATGATGTGACCAAAGGGCTTAAGTGCCTTTGGGTATTTTAATGATGACTTTGATTTTTTTTTAATCAAGTTGTTATGTATGCATTGATATAGGTATGTGTTTTGTGATGTACTAAGCACATCAAGATGGGCTTGATGTGCCTATGGGGCTTTTTGATGATGTGACACATAGGGTTATGTGAATTTGGGGCTTTTATGATTTTTATGTTTATATGTTAAAACATAATGAATGAATCTAAGATGTAAAACAACTTAAATAATGTATAAAAATCATGAATCAAAATGTTAACCTTTTTGTAAAAGTCATACATTTGAAATCCAACCATATGTAAGATGATAAAAATGTATATGATGGATGGATGACTAGTAAGAGGCTATAGGGAAACAACATGGTGTTCATGAGACTCAAACACACTAATTGAACAGTCAAAATATGTATATTGACTACACATGACTCTGAAATATACAAGTCTTCTAGGAAGCCCTGTGTGTATATGTGATGTTCATTAATGATGCATCATACTACCCCATTTCTAGGCAGATTTTATTCAACCCCTTACTATAATAAAGATCACCTCATTGTCATAATTATCCTAGTTTTGGACATAGTTGGATTTGACTACTAGGTAATACAAGGCATCAAAAGCTATAAAATCCACAAGATGACATTTGTATATACAAAATAAGGTCACTAATGTGACGTAAATATCGCCATGTGTAAGGCTCCTCCATTTCTAGGTGGGTTTTATTCAACCTATTAATATAATGGAGATTGCCTCATAACTTTTGAATAACTGAGGATTACATGGATTCGAGCTCATTACACCTTTCTTTTTTTTGAATTATTATTATTTTTTCTTGGGATACTTTCTCATTTTTTTATGAGCAAGGAGATTTATTTGTTAGTGGTAAAAACCACTTTTTTTTTGTTGGGTGATACTTGCTCATTTTTGTGGAGGAGCAAGGGATTTTATTGCTTTGGGTAGGGGGGAGCTTATCCTTTTGTCAATTCTTAGCATCCTAGACCATGCGCATAATAGGATGAGCAAGGGAAACCTTTCGCTTAAGGTGGTAAGGACTACTTTGTAGTTTCATCCTTCCTTGTTCAAACTTGGATTTTAAATGTGTGAATGTGTTTGGGATTTTGAGATATGCAAGGTACTATCAAAGCAAGACCCTACCTTCTAAAATCAAGATAGATTTCTACAAAATCTAAAAGGAAAACTAGGAATGGTTGAATGATCGAAAACCCTAGTGAACACCCTATAGCAACTTACTAGTTGTGTTGAAAAACACAGTTACTCACAAAGGGGAATGTGGATGATATGATATGTGAAATGTGAGGGTTTTTCCTATGATCTTTTGCAAACTAAAAGGTGTGCGTAAAATAGTCAATGGTCATCTAAACATCATTGTTGATGTTCATCCGGTATCTACCCTATCTTACGAGGACCCCTTAATAAGCAAAAGCTCATAAGAAAAACTACAAATGATGATGATGGATAAGGTTGATTAAGAAGGATGACAATATATAAGCATGGTGCTTATTTGTGGTAATGCAAGAACAACATATTCTAATGCAAATGCAATGAATGAATATGCCTAATGCAAGTATACACCTAATGCAATGACATGGGATGCATGATGGAATGCAATGCAAATGAAGATGCAATATTTTTGTGTTTTTGTGATTTTCTATGTTTTTGTTGTTTTTGGTTGATTTTTATTTTTTTTATTTGACCAAAGGGCTTAAGTACCTTTGGGGATTTTTGTGAATTGACCAAAGGGCTTAAATGCCTTTGGGGATTTTTGTGAATTGACCAAAGGGCTTAAGTACCTTTGGAGCTTTTTGTGAATTGACCAAAGGGCTTAAATGCCTTTGGAGATTTTTGTGAAGTGGGCTTTACGCATGAAATGCTCATAGGTGGAGGATGTTGAGAGGTTTAGGCTCCTCAACACCCTCAAGAGATGCTAACCTATACATCCCAAGCCCTATCTTCTATGTGATGATAAATGGGCCTAACTAGTTTACCATGAATTTGTCTTGCAAGTGCGGTGGCAAGTTGGAGTTTTTCTGATTTTCTTTAAGCACAAGGTCTCCAACTTTAAAGTCCCTAAGATGGACTTTCATATCATAAGATCACTTAATGTGATATTTATAAACATGGAGGTGCTCGAGAGCATTAACATGTCGTTCATCAAGAAGGGTCAATTGATCAAGGTGAGCTTGTCACGTAGTATCATCGTTGATGAACTCTTGGAGTGATATGCACAATGAAGGAATATCTAATTCCAAGGGTATAATGGCCTCAGTGCCATATACTAGTGAAAAAGGAGTTGCCCTAGTGGGTGTCCTAATGCTAGTTCTATAAGCCCATAATGCAAGAGGTAGTTGAAGATGCCAATATTTATGATTATCTTTGATGGTTTTCTTAAGAATGACAATAATTATTTTGTTTGATGCCTCTGCTTACCCATTGGCTTGTGGATAATAGGGCATAGAAAAGTTGTGCTGAATTTTATACTTTGTAGTCAAAGCTTGCACATATTTGTTCTTGAATGGAGGTCCATTATCCAAAATAATCTTGGATGGAATACCAAAATGACATGATATTATGGAGTATGAAATCCGTAATTCTTGGTCCAGTCATAGTGGTAAGAGGGATTGCTTCCACCCATTTGGTAAAGTACTTTGTGGTCGTTAAGATAAATATGTGATGGCCCAAATATGGGGGTGATATTTTCCCAATTAAATCAAAATCCCATTGCGAAAAAGGCCATACCAAATGAATCGGTTGTAAGGCCTGAGAAGGTACATGTGAAATATTAGCATGATGCTAATATTTCACGCACTTCTTGACATAAGCACAATAATATTTCTCCATAGTAGGCTAATAATAGCCCATTCGGAGGATGCACTTAGCGATAGCCATGCCATTGAAATGGCCACCACAAGTACCATCGTGAGCTTGTGAAACTACCCAAGTAGATTCATGGGGCTCTAGACAATGAAGGAGAAGACCATCGTAGCCTCGATGATACAAGATATCTCCTAGCAAGACATATTTTATCACTTTTTGCTTGAATGTTCATTTTGTGGCATGCGATAATCTCGATGGGATATTACCAAGCTTCAAGAAATATTTGAGTTGGGTGAACCAATCTTGATATTGTTGAGTCTCGACTTGAATGAACTACTTGCTCCTTTTGAGATTCATCCCACACGAATGTCGATTGGGATACAACCTTAAGATGAATCATTGTGTTGTTCTCAAAAGGATTGTTTGGGATCAAAGACCCCTAGGAAGCATGTTTCAAAAAGTCATGTATGCGAAAGAACCATTCTTGGTATGGCTCAATCTGAATCATGTGGATAACTTCGTCATATTTTGAAGCCTCATGCGAAATCGCTGATTGCGAAAGCGTTTTGACATGGATGGTTGTAATATCATCCGAAGGGTTCTACGGAATTAAGGATCCCAAAGAAGCCATAGTATCCACAAAATGATTAGATGAACAAGGGACTGCCTCAATGTTATACCATTCTAATTTAGCTAAAATCTTATCCACAAGGGCTTTGTAAGACTACAAGATTGGACACCTACATTGATAGATCTCTTTGACTTGGTTGATAATGAGCAAGGAATCATCGAAGATATTTAACTTCTTGATTTTCATGGTGATAGCTGCTTGAAGGCCCAAAAGGAGGGCCTCATATTCAACATTATTATTGGTGCATAGGAAATTAAGTTTAAATGATAGGGGTATAGGAGCCCCTTGTGGTGTGAAGAACATGATTCCTATGCCACCCCCTTGCTCACACTTGGAACCATCGAAGAACAACGTCATATCAGCTTGATTTTTAGGTTCTTCTGGTTCTAGTGAGTTGGATAATGCAAAAACTACATCATCAAGCAACTCAATGGTAAGAGGTTGATTATCCTGAAGAGGAGCCTCTACTAGTTGATCAACAATTACTTGACCTTTAATGGATTTTTGACTTATGAATTCAAGGTCAAATTCTATCAACAACATGATCCACTTTACAATATGACTATTATGATATGTTCAACTCATCATGTACCACAAAGGATTTTCCTTAGATATGACATACATTGTTTGATTGAGCATGTAATGGCATAACTTCTTAGTGGCAAATACCACTGCTAGGCAAAGCTTCTCAATGTATGCGTACTTGAGCTCATAGCTCACCAGGGTGTGACTGATGTAATAAACAACTTGTTCCTTATTTACTTCATTATTTTGGGCCAACATGGTCCCTAAAGCAAAGTTGGTAGCTGAAATGTATAGTAAAAATGACACACCTGGTCGAGGTGGAGCTAAAATTGGTAGGGATGCCAAGTATTTCTTGATCTCATCAAAAGCCTTTTGAAACTCATCATCCCAATTGAATGGGACCCCCTTTTGTAATAGTTGATTCATGGGTCGACATTTATCTAAAAGTTGCGCTATAAAGCGTCGGATAGATGCTACCTTCCCTTGTAAGTTGTGAAGCTCCTTAAGGTTGGTAGGGGGAAGCATTTTGAGTATCACCTTGAATTTGGTGGGATCAACTTTGATGCCTCACTTTGAGACTATAAAACCCAAGAGTTTTCTAGATGTAACTCCAAAGACACACTTCTTGGGGTTAAGTCTAATGTTATGCTTGATGAGGCGATCAAAGACCTTCCTAAGAACATCTACGTGCTCGTGACACAATAGAGATTTAGCTAGTAAATCATCTATGTAATCCTCCAGGATTTTATGCATGTAGTCATGAAAGATGTATGTCATGGCCCGTTGATATGTGGCACTAGCATTTTTTAGACCAAATGGCATACCTTTGTAACAGAATTCCCCCCAAGGTGTGGTAAAGGTTGTCTTGGGTTGATCTTTGGGATTGACCCAAATCTGATTGTAGCCTAAGAAACCATCCATGAGGGATAACATTTCATGTCCTGTAGTTGCATCTACTAGAGCATCGATGTTAGGAAGGGGGAATTCATCCTTAGGAGTCACTTTATTAAGATATTGAAAATTTATGCATATGCAAATCTTTCCGTCGGGTTTTCTAATGGGTACCATGTTGGAAACCCAATTAGGATAATCGATGGGTTGGATGAACCCTACATCCAACAACTTTTGAAGTTCATCTTTTATGATTAATTCAATCGTTGGATGCATTTTTATAAGCTTTTTCTTGAATGGTTTAATTTTTGGATCAAGAATAAGGTTATGCACGACCAAATTTGGGTCAAGACCCGACATGTCTTTATACGACCAAGCAAAAATAACTTTCTTCTCTATAAATAGAGTTGTGAAAATGGCTTGCTCTTTAGGGCACAATTTCTCCTAATTTCATGTATTTAGGAGCCTCATGATCAATGCCAATATCTACATCAATTGATTTCTCTATTGACATGTGGGGTCCCTCAAGTTGATGAGGCATAGGGATCAACTAGATATTATAAGTTGGATTCAATGAATCGATCATATCTATTTTGATCTTATCTTGATAAACATCTTTGGATGGCCCTTGGGAGAAATGAAATGGTTGTAACATCTCTTCACAAGGGAAGAACTCTATGGGTGAGGGTGGTGATGTGATGTTATCAAAATTGATGGCCTCATGGTTGAGGTGCAAGGGTTTTGAAGGGTCATTGAGATTGTGAAGAGGTGTGGTCAAATCAATGGAAACCGTATTTATGGATGGATAGTTTCCATTCATGGATGGGGAGAGCGTATCTTATATGGGTGGCTCTAGATGTGTCGGTTGTGGATTAGGTGGAAATGAGATGACTATATTGGGTCTATGAGGCACCAGGATGATTGGATCTTCTAGGGATAGAAACTGCCTCCAGATGGACTAGTGCATAGGAAAATCCCTAAGATATAGCTCATCCATGTTTATGGGAACAAATTCCATACTTTCATTGTTAGTTTACCAAATATGGTGAGGACCTAGATATGTTAGTTTTGTTTCATAATTTTATTCCTCTGATGTCTCACTGGAAGAATTAGGAAGATCATACATTGAACTATCTAAAGTAATGGATATTGCATCAACCTCGTGGTAAGAGGAATCAATGGATATTTCATCATGATCTTGAGTGGATTCACTACCTTCTTCAAGCCAATCATTCTTAGGGTCATTGGCTAGGCTCTTCTTGCTTGTTGGTCTCTTCTTTTGTATCAGAGATCCAACCACTTATGTGCTCATGATTAGAGATGAGAGAGTTTGCACAAACTTGCTCGTTAATCCATCGTAGGTGGGTAGGACCTAGATACGCTAATTTTATCTCTTCCTCATACTCTTTTGATGCCTCCCTAGAAGATTCAAATGGCTCAATAGAAACCATGGTAATGGGAAAATGATATCCTAGCAGTTTAAAATATCTTGGATTAGCATAATCATTCTCATAAATCTCATTGATGAGCATAAAAAATGCTCATTTTATATACACTTTTTTTTAAGCAAAAAAACCCTTGAGGGGCTGCCTTGGTTTGAGAGACCACGAACAGGGTGTTCTACACCGTCAAAGTCACCCGGGAGTCGCGCTTGGACTTGCCTGCACCAACATTATCAATTGGATTTTGGGTACCCAGTATAAATTTTTGGTAGGGTGGAGATTCGAACCTGGGACCTCCCTTGGAGGATTACCCTCTCCTCTCCAACTTACCTACAACACAGGTTTTTTATATACAATTTTAAGGGGTATCATAATTGGTTTAATTAGCATTTGAGATGTATTTTTATATAATTTATGCATATAATTAATAGAAAATGCAGTATTATGCTTGAATGGTGTTTTTAGTGGAAAATATGTATAAACACAGGGTTTGCTACTAATCTAGTGTTTTCTCATCTACATCCCACAAGGAAGCCAAGGCATATTTTGATGGGGGCATCTTGATCCCATACATTTGAGGTGCCTTGATCCTAGATGCCTTGATGTGGAAGAAGGTGCCTTGATCCCAAGTGCCTTGATGCGGAAGAAGGTGCCTTGATGCGGAAGAAGGTGCCTTGATGCAAAAGAAGGTGCCTTGATGTGAAAGAAGGTGCTGATGTGGAAAAAAAATCACAAGCACAAAGAAATAAATTAACAAACCAAAAACTGAGTTTTCATTGACAACATAGGCCTATAAATAGGCAATACATCACATATTACATCACATATTTTAGATAAGGATGCATCAATATTTTTGGTGCACCTTATCTGTTACAACAATCACGATTAAAAATAGATGATAGTTAAAATATAACGGTTTATTACATAGAAAATAGTACACCTAACACACCTAATCCCTATCATTCCTCCCCACTATAGAAGTATTGGCCTCCAATGCTTCTAAAATGTAAGAAAGATGGTGTGACTCTTAGAGGCTATGGAGAGGCTCCCTAATGAGGCTCCATGTGAATGCAATGTGGACTACCAATATGAAGAAGATGAGTGTGTATGAATGATAGTTTCAAATATACCACCAAACACTAAAAGTCCTGCAAGTCATGAAGGCATGATGCAAAGTGGTGGGAACCAAATGAATAACTATAGGAGGAACTACAACTGGAGTAGGATTAGGATCAGCATGAAGATATGTTGATGCAACAACAAGAGTAGGTACAAAATATACATGAACAACTACTGAAAGAACTAGAACAATAATAGGTGCAACAAGAATAACTAGAGGTACAATAGGAACTACAGGTGCAATTGGAATAGGAGCTCAATGTAGGTGTTGTGAAGTGGACAAAAGGACTCATGGCTAAATATATTGCTATTGGGGTGTGCTAAAAATCAAAGAAATGGGTTGTGCAATCTACAAAGTAGTGCAAGCCTGATGTGTAGTAGGTGGAACACTACAAATAAGAAAAGATTTGTTCTCATGTTGAAAAGTGTAAGTATTGTGATAGGCATCATAAGTGTTACACTTATCATACTGATATGGCTTATCCAACAATAACCCATAATAAACCATTGGTGTCATATCACAAGTGATCCTATCTTGGAAGTTAGGGCCAAAAGAAAAGGTAATTGAGCACATGTGTATTATATGTGAAGTGTTGTTATCATCCTTCCACCTAATAGTGTATGGAAATGGATGAGATTTGGTGGAAAGTTTAAGCCTATCAACAACTGATTGTGAGCCATTATCAATGATATAATCTACAATAAAATTATGCAGTAAATGTGCACACGTTACAAATAAATTATCATGGTCACAGGTTGTGGAATGATGATGCATTAATGTGACATCATTCAATTTTCCTCTCAAATCCTCATATATCTCTACATCACCAATAGACTTGATGGGGTTATCAAATTTTCCCTCATTAGACTTTATAATAAGGTTCTTCTTGTTAGAATTTTGTAACTTGGGAAATTCAGATTTATCATACCATGGTCTTTTACAATAGCAATAGAATGGTTGAGAAGTAGAATAAGAATGAAATATTTTCTTAGAAGTATGGGAATTATGAGAAGCAGGATTATGAGAATAAGGGGAGAAATAAGAAGAGTGCCTTTGTGCTTATTGTTGTTGATGAGAATTATTTGTGGATCCTCCAGATGAGTAGTGAGAACCTCGGTGTTGTGCAATGAACTTCTCCTTAGCAAGCTAAGAGTGGTTGAACACATCATCAACTATGGAGCACAAAGTATATTTCAACTCATAATATAAGTGTGCCAAAATTCCACTTTTAAACTTCAAAATCATAGAATCAACAGGATCAACAATGTGTAATAAAACATACACCTATTGAATTGATACACATAATATTGAACTGACTGATTATGTCCCTATCAAAGATGAAGCCAATGAATCTACAAATTGGTATCATAATGAGATGGATAAAATGTGGCCTTCAAAGCTTTGACCATGTCATCCCATGTGACAATATGGTGTTTATTTACCAAAACTTTAGCTATACCAAAAATTTTCATCTTGGCAAATGGAACTTTGTCATCCTCCACTATTTGACTATAGTTAAACCATGTCTCCATGTCGAGGATCCAAGTATTGAGAACATTAGGATCTTGAGAACCTTCATAGATGCAGACCTCACATTTGGCATAATATGAGGAGGACTTGAGTGTGACATCCTAAATTTTGTTGGCCAAATAGATGACTTGGGCTTGAACCATAGCCAATATGGCAGATGATTGGGTAGAAACTTGTGAAATTTTAGCTAATTTTTGGCCAAGGCCATGTTGTTGGCCATATTTCTGGTGCGATCTAGTAAGAAAAAACCAAAATTTGACCAAATGATAGTCAAAATGCAAAGATGCAGGCCCGAGAATAAATTATTATTTGGGATATAATTTAGGAGTTAAAATAGATGAAAATAGAAAAATGACCATGGTAGATGCATATATATCAAAATGAGCTTTCCAATGAGTATATGCAAGGGTATACTCGAACAAATAATGGACCTAAAAAATAAAAAATTGCAAGAGGATTCCTGAAATAAGAAACTGATAAAAATTTAGTTTTCAATGGTCAATTGAATTGGTAAATATCCACAACATTAAATAATGGTAATTGGACAACCTTCAATGACAACAACATTAAATATTTTTTAACGACTATTCATGGGCAACAACGTCCAATGGCTATGCCATTAATTCATGGCAAGCCAATGACTAATTTAGAATGACATTAATGATTGGAAACTCCAATGGTGGATAGCAAAAATAATGATAATTAATGGCCAAGGAGTAAGTAATGGAGGAGTTAATGCCAACAGTTATGCACCAAAAAACTATTATCCAACATTAATTGTGGGCCAACATTTAATTGCAATGGCTAGGATTTAATTTTCAACAAAAATAAATTCCAATGGTGGTAAGTTGAAATGGTATTGAATAACAAGCATTTAATGGGTGCAATGACCAAGAGGAATTCCAACAGCTAGTTAATGGTAATAGGTGCAACAGTCAAACAATAGGTGAATGATTTATTACTAAGTGGTAGCCCGATGATGGATGGAAAGCTGACCAAGACGTGATTTGGGTGGACCGATGATGGATGGAAAGCTGACCAAGACATGATTTGGGTGGACCAATGATGGATGGAAAGTTGCCATGAAAATAAATACAACCAAAAAATGAGCATAAAAAAATGTTTAATTTTTTCGATGAAACCTTTAGAAAGTGAAATGTCACTCATAGGTAATTATTTGGGACTAAACATTATTGAGGAAGATCACAAAGCATGCACTGGAGCTCCTAGGAGAGAGACTTGAGGCTGAGGATCTTACGGATCATCGCAAAGAAGTCGAAATGGCCTGATCGAAGGAGGTACACCATCAAAAATACACTCCAAGAATTCATGTGGGTGCATGAGACAACAAAGTGATACCAAAAATGGTGATCACCACTGGAAAATTGCTAAATTATCCCTAAAAATTGTAGTAATGAATAAAAAATGGTAGATCTAGCCAAATGGTGAGAGGCACAAACACCATAAATTAGATGGAGGTCTAAAAAATTTGGATCAATGCCATAAATGAATCGCTCCAAATCACTAGCTTGTATGAAAATAAACAAACAGAGATGATCAAAGGTTTTGGATTTGTCAAAAGTGCATGACTTAGGCGGGATGAAAACACATACATATTTTTTTTGAGATAATATGTATAGCCAACAAAATAGTGTGCCTAAAACAAAGATAACTACTCCACGAATCTGACTATGCAGGTGTTCTCATTCTCCGTATGAACTGATCTCAACCTAGGGGAAGAGGATACTAGCCTTGTTTTCATAATCGGCTCTGATATCAAATTATGTGGAACAACAATCACAAGCACACAGAAAGGAATTGACAAACCAAAAATAAGTTTTCATTAACAACATAGGCCTATAAATAGACATTACATCACATATTAAATCACATATTTCGGATAAGGATGCATTCAATATTTTTGATGAACCTTATCTGTTGCAACAACTATAATTAAAAACACATGACCATTAAAAGATAATGGTTTATTACATAGAAAATACCACACCTAACACACCTAATCCCTATCAGGTGCCTTGATGCGGAAGAAGGCGCCTTGATGGCGCATTGATGTGGAAGAAGGCACCTTGATGGCATCTTGATGTGGAAGAATGTGCCTTGATGAGGAAGAAGGCGCCTTGATGGCACCTTTATGGGGAAGTAGGCACCTTGCTCCTGCCTAAATTTTGTTGAGAAAATGCTTATGGTTGACCAAGTCAACATTGACTAGTTGACCAATTTTCTAAGAAGGTTGTTGCACGTGAGACAAAGTAGAAATATTCTAATCATCCATCATGTCTAGAATATTTAGAGGAAGGCACCTTGATCCCAAGTGCCTTGATTTGGAGGAAGGCACCTTGCTTTTGACGGTGCCTTGATCCGGAGGTAGGCACCTTGCTCCCATACATTGGAGGTGCCTTGCTCCCACCTTGCTCCCGTTGAGAAGATGCACCAAGTCAACATTGATCGATTGACCAATGGGCTAAGGAGATAGTTGTACATGAAGACACAGGAGAAATATTCTAATCATGCATTATCATTAAAATAGAATAAAGCACTTCTATTATTGACCGATTGGCCGGTTGACTTTGTAAGGCTTTTAAAATCATTATTTTAAGATGTATTATTTTAGAATTAGTTTGTTACATACACCTAAGGATTATTATATTTATCCTTCTGGTGAACGAACATACTTTCAATAGCAGAATAATACATGTGTATGAATCGACTATAATAAATCATGTTATGTGATTAAAAATAGACCAATATGTTACTATAACAAGATCTGGTTGCATATTATATAAGACCACATGTCAGATGAAGAAAATAAATGATCAATTACACAAAAAGTTATTTTATTTCATTTTATATATAATTGCTTAGGAGTGCAAATACTTTTATTTGCTTAAATAAACTATTATGTGATTAGATGGGTAGACTATCTACCGGAGCCTGGGTTCACTCCTTGCAGTAGTCCTCCCCTATTTTATTTATGTTATTTATTTTCAGTAGACTATATTTACTGCTTTATTTTAATTTAGCTATGTGTTTCATTTTCCTGCACATTTAATTTTTTGTACTTTTATTTTCAGTATTTTTATTTCCAACATTTTAATTTTTTGCACTTTGTTTTATTTGGTTTGGTTGAAATCAAAATGCACAAACATTCCCCACCAAATTAAATAGGTATAGAAGGATTCATTCCCCCACGTTGCAGGCATATACTATGCATGACACTCGTAAGTTTATGAACTTACTGGATTGATAATTTATGGAAGAGAAATGATTATTTTCTAAACATAATTTTTGCTCACCATTTTGGCACCATTGTCGGGGAGTGTCAAAACTATAGTGTTATGATTCACAGGTCAGTTAAAAAGCCCATTTTAAATTACCTATAGATATTCTACCTAAGAAGCATGAGTCCACCAAGGCACTTTTTACAAGGCCAAAATATTTTTTGGTACAATCAAAGCCAAATCCCATAGGCAACAGTTTAAATTTACCAGATTCTAAAGTAAATATGGGAATGAACCTGATGTACCATATTAAGTGTAGAAGTATGAATAAATTGTGTTGTTGAAAAAATTAGAAAATTAGGCAAGAAGGATTTCCATCGTATTCTGAATGTTTCTAAGAAATTAAAGAAATGGCACAACCTAGGTCTTGAAAATATTTAGGGATGTGTTTTTACATAGGAACCATTGGAGAATCATGCCTCAAAAAGCCTAGTTTTAACGATAATTATTTTTTTACAGGCTTGATATTTTGCAACATATTGATAAATTTTTAACGATGACATTAGTAGCAGGAAAAATGATAGAGCAAAATTTAAAAAGAACATCTTGTTATGGAGTATGCTCTTCACTTGCGCTTAAGGCGACTTGGAATTAGAAACTAGCATATGTTTTTTTTAAATACTGCTATACCATGTTTTATTCTAGTTGCTAGCCCACAGATAGTCATTTGCCAACCTGCACATTTTGCCAACAAGTTGAAAAAGTTTGGTTTTGAGGCCATGGAGGAAAATGTTCTCATGCTACGACATGTCAAACTAGTTGATAAAGAAATGGATGGCTTTTAGAAGACTAGTTCAGATGTAGGCATGGGCGAGATCCCAACTTCATTATTTCCACCAACAACACAATGAATGTTGTTTACAGTGTTCACACAAAAAAATAGTTAGAATTTTATTTTGATGCCATTAGTTTAGAATTTTGCTTTTAGTCTAGATTTTTCTTTTTATGTTTTCATGAAGTGCGATGTATACGAATAAGGAGTTGTCTCTGAAGATTTCATTAATTGAGATTCATATGTGGAGTTTATAATAACACTATACGAACCATCTTGTGCACCTAAATTGTGTAGCATCCAACCCAAACAGGTGAAAGCAAACAAAGTTTTTCCTTGGCAACATAAGCACCCGAAGGTAGGCTAAGTAATCTTGATCAAGCGAAAGGCTTCTAGCCGAAGGTGGTTGTGAAACTTGGGGAAAATTTTACTACAAAGTGCATGACTATTACAACCCGAGTAAATGATAAGCAGAGTTAGAGATGCTACACCAAGAGTAGAGTAGAGTTCCAAGATAATATTCGAGTAATAGTCGATGGGCTCCATTTACAACCGCCTCACATTTGTGAGATTGGATCAGAAATTCGTATGGGAGAGACCCCATACCATACCACTAGCTTTGACGAATGTTCACACATTTGTTAAATAAAAAAGGGGGATACATGAAAAAAAGTGAATTGTGTGAATCCTCCCAATGGTTTGGAGTTATTTGCCAAAACAAATCGTGTGAATCCTCCCAATAGTTGGGATTTATTCTTAAAAAAAATGCATGGAACCTGTCTTGCTTAGTATGAAACTCTTTTTTTATTTTTCTTTGTAGGAAATCATACCCTTTGAATGCAATCTATAGGCATTTGGGGAAACCAGGCCTATCAGGCACAGGATCCACAATTTCTATTTTCCCTACTTTCGTGTGTTTTTTCTTTACAAAAAATTATGTCATTTAAATACAATCTATAGGTATTTAGGGAAACCAGGCCTACTAGGCACAAGATCCACAATTCTTGTTTTCCTTGCTTTTGTGTTTTTGCTTTGCAAAAAATCGTGCCCTTTGAATGCAATCTGTAGGTATTTGGGGAAACCAGGCATATCAGGCACATTATCCACAATTCCTATTTTCTCTGCTTTCATGTGTTTAGTTTTGCATAACACAACCATGAGCATTATTTGTAGGCAAAGTCGGCTTAAACTAGGCCTATTAGATGTGAAATATCATGCCCTGTAATTAGGAGTGCAATGAAGCAAAAAAAGGCACTTACTTCTTGCCAAGAAGATAGTGCCTACAATCAGCCCAGTATAGTAGTGCCTTTTTCCACTTGGAGGAAGGCACCAATAAGCGGTGTCACTCTTCCACCAAGAAGAGTGGTGCCCATATATTTGAAAAAAATCCTTGTGGAGAATTTGATTGTTGGGAAAGAAAATAGTGCTAAAAAAAAGTTGCAGGTCTTCTTTGAGAAGGGAGCTGCAGACCCAATTTATATCTAGTAGTGCTTAAACTTCTTCTTCCTAGATTGGGGGTACCTATTGTTCAATATGGGATCTGATTTTCAGAGGGCTGCAGACCTATTGCACAAAGGGACATGTTACTTGCGATGAGGGCATCACCAATTTAAGTGGGGGAGAATATGGGTAAATCTGAATCTCCTACAAAAAAAAATCTTCTACTAAAAAGGCTCCAAGTTAAAGTGCAAATAAAAAATAGAGCTTTATTTTTTGCTACTTGTTGGAAGAGAGTATCCTCTTTCCCTAGGACCAATTTTGTCCATAAGGGAAATGATAAATCTCCAACCGGTAGCTAAATAAAGCAAGGGAGGATCCTAGAAGTAATCAGATGTCAAATATTTGCAAGAAGACCACATGGTGCTTGAGCACGATAAATCATATGAATGGAGCTTGTAGTGGTTAGAAATAGCAACACATAAGTCTCAATGATGTGTCTCATGAAAATATCACACCTGAACACCCAACACATGCCACGGATGATGATGGATAGATTTTTTTTTACCTCACTCCAAAAAATAGACTAAAGGATCACAGGTAAATATGAGATCTAGATTTCTTTTTGATTTGTTAAAGAATTCTCATCGAATTTGACTTCTACCTACGAAGGAAATAATTTAGAGTGGGAGATAATTTTGATTCAGATGCATGTGTATTAGGGCTGTATAAGTCTAATAAATTGAAAAATATGACATGTTCAGGAGCACACAGTGAGAAAATAATGATGCACAAATCTATTGTTAATTACGGTGATCCTTGCAATGCATTCAAAGAGTTAGCACTTTTGAGATATGTCAAAGTAGGATTAAAATATTTCTATATGTGCTATTGATGATGAGCTTGGTGTTTCAAAGTTTGGAGTTATTGGCTATCATAAATCCTCTAATAGTGGTATATGGAACACAAAATTTTTGCACACCAAGTTGTGTAGTTACCTAGTTGGACCCTTCAAAGACATCAATTATGGCCTACGTGGCCTCCACTTTTTAATACACAGTGCCAATATTACAATTTTTTCGATATCATTTCATTTATATTAGAATATGTGGAAAACATAATTACAGAAAAGAGATAAAATTTCACTATGGTGGAAGAGAACACCACCTTTACAAAAGAAATGGTGGGGATCTGAAATCATGGAGAAGTTGTCACAGTGAAAAGAGTTCATTATTTTTCATAAACTGTTTGGTGGAGAAGACGTTCTAGTACACAACACATTCAGCCAAATTCTTAGGATAGATCATTGACAGTCCTCCAACTTGGCCACCTAATTTTAAGGTCACCAACTCAAATTGTTGTAGTTGACTTTCTGTTCTCTGATGTAGATGATGGAAAAAAAATGATGAGCCAAGATTTGTTCTGGTCATGCTCCCTTCCATGGCAGAACATATGAACAAAAAAAATATTATTACTCCAAGATACAACAACAATCTCATTTTATGGTACACCATGATTACAAACAGGATGAAGACATTCCACATCATCAACATCATACACATCAGGTTCTACAATATTCACCTAGGTATATATTGAGTTTTTCGTTAATTGTATAGTTATTTTAAAAGTTATTTCTATGTTAATACCAGTAGATGCCCCAATAAATTCTCTTTTTCAAAATATCCCATTAGATTTCAGCCACATGACATACCTCAGATATGAGAAAAAAATTTTATCCTAGAGGAAGAAAAAAAATTGACATCTATGCAAATAAATTTGGCAGTTTCATTGCTACATCATGACAATGGTGGCCAAATTGTGTGAATACATGTAGATGATGCTACTCTATACCACAAAGGAGGTTCTAGAGATGGATCAAATATGTTTTAGATGTGGGCAAAAGTAGCGGCAAACAACCACACTCATATTAAAATTTGGTCTCACCAAATTTGATCACTGTGCAAAATTGGAATGTGCGACCCTTTAATAGCTGCACGAAGGCTCAAATGGGCACATACATGGTAGTATTTATCAGAATTAGTGTAGTGGTGATTTGGTCTTGGTGTTTGAACAATTTTTTACCCGTAGTTTGATGGTTGGTCATGACGTCTTTCTGAATTCCGCTAGTGCAGCATGGCTCAGTGGGAGAAAAACAAAGATGCTAAAGGCAGCTAAAAAAATATCGGGGGTTGTTGTCACGAGGACATGACAATATTTAGGCATGTGGGGATGATGAGTATCAGAAATGCTTATTTTTTTATACACTTTTAAGGGGCATCATTATTGGTTTAATTAGCATTTGAGATGTATTTTTATATAACTTATGCATATAATTGATATAAAATGCAGTATTATGCTTGACTAGTGTTTTTAGTGGAAAATGTGTATAAATGTAGGTTTTGCTACTAATATGATGTTTTCCAGTCTACATCCCACAAGGAAGCCAAGGAGTATTGTGATGGGGGCACCTTGATCCCATACATTTGAGGTGCCTTGATCCCAGGTGCTGTGATGCAGAAGGTACCTTAATCCCAAGCGCCTTGATGCGAAAGAAGGTGCCTTAATGTGGAAGAAGACGCCTTGATGGTGCCTTGATGTGGAAGAAAGTGCCTTGATGGTGCCTTGATGAGGAAGAAGACACCTTGATGGTGCCTTGATGCAGAAGTAGGTGCCTTGCTTCCACCTAACTTTTGTTGAGAAAATGCTTATGGTTGACCAAGTCAACATTGACTAGTTGACCAATTTGATAAGAAGGTTGTTGCACACGAGACAAAGTAGAAATATTCTAATCATGCATCATGTATAGAATATCTAGAGTAAGGTGCCTTGATCCCAAGTGCCATGATCTGGAGGAAGGCACCTTGCTTCCGATGATACCTTGATCTAGAGGTAGGCATCTTGCTCCCATACATTGGAGGCGCCTTGCTCCCACCTTGCTCCCATTGAGAAGATGCACCAAGTCAACATTGACCGATTGACCAATGGGCTAAGGAGGTAGTTGCACATGAAGACAAAGGAGAAATATTCTAATCATGCATTATCATTAAAATAGAATAAAGCACTTCTATTATTGACCGATTGGCCAATTGACTTTGTAAGGCTTTTAAAAGCATTATTTTTAGGATACATTATTTTAGCATTAGTTTGTTATGTACACCTAAGGATTATTATATTTATCCTTCTGGTGAATGGACATACTTTCAATAGTAGAATAATACCTGTGTATGAACCGACTATAACAAATTATGCTATGTTATTAAAAATATACCAATTTGTTACTGTAACAAGATATGGCTTCATCTTATATAAGACAACAAGCCAAATGAAGGAAATCAATGATCAATTACACAAAACATTATTTTATTTCATTTTATGTATAATTTATTAAGAGTGCAAATACTCTTATTTGCTTAAAGCAACTATTATGTGATTAGACGAGTGAACTATCTGTGGGAGCCTGGGCCCACTCCTTGCAGTAGTCCTCCCCTATTTTATTTCTATTATTTATTTTTAGTAGATTAGATTTATTGCTTTATTTCCTGATTTATTTTAATTTAGTTGTGTGTTTCATTTTCATGCACATTTAATTTTTTGTACTTTTATTTTTAGTATTTTTATTTCTAGCATTTTATTTTTTTGTACTTTGTTTTATTTGGTTTGGCTGAAATCAAAATGCATAAAAATTCTCCACCAAATTAAATAGGTACAGAAAGATTCATTCCCTCATGTTGTAGGCATATACTGTGCATGATACTCATAATTTTATGAACTTACCAGATTGATTCTTTATGGAAGACAATTATTTTCTTAACATAATGTTTGCTCGAAGAACACAAGCTTATACTGAGAGGGGGGGTGAACAGTATAAGACCTCTTTTAACTTTTCCTTTATACTTCAAAACAACAAAGCAATATATTCAAAGCAATATCAAAACAATGCACAAGATCATCCACAAAGTGACACAACAATTTTGATGTGATTCATCCACAAAACTTTTCTCTAAAAGTTATCTCAAAGTTCTTTGGGAAACCTTCCCAATTACAATGTTTATGAGCCTCGGCTCAAAGGAGAAACCTTCCCCCAATCTGAATTTATGAGCCTCTACTCAAAGGAGATACCTTCCCCTACCTCTACTCTGTCGGTGATCCTCTAGAAGACCTCTGCCTCTGCTGCCCTTAGCAAATAGAACTCTATCCACAGAAGACACCTGTCTTCCCTGCTTTGGCTGGAGACCTCTGTCCTCAACTCTATCACTTCAAAGCTTGTCCTCGAATTTGCACTAAACACAGTCCTTCGGTCTAGCACAAATGTCCTCGTCCTCTGTCTTTGATCTGCACCAAACACAGTCCTTCGGTCTGGCATAAATCTGTCCTCGGGTTCTTCTCATAGAACCAATGCACCTCTGTCCTCAAGTTCTCTAATAGAACTATCAAACTCAGCTTCACAAGTCCTCTGCTAGGACCTGTCCAAATCTTCTCACAAGTCCCCAATGGAACCTATCCAAAACTTGCTCACAAGTTCATCAAGAAAAACTTGCTTGGCGTGAACCCACAAAGAGAATTTTTAGAGACCCAATGTGATTCATCAACCTCATAGAAGCATAAAGAGAATTTTTAGAGACTCAATATGTTCTATACTTAACTCCCAATCTCAATCTCAACTCAATCTCAATCTCAACAGAATAAGATAGATGTAGTATGCTTTTCTCAAGAACATGAAACTCAACCCAACAATTGCCAACCATGCAATATGTCATATAACAATGATACTCATGTTCTTTCCAACAACCAATATCTTTTCTCAACCAATTAGGGCTTCAACAACAATGCTCAAAGACAAAGTTTAACCAACATCATTCAACTCAACATTAACCTTGAAGTATTCAACCAATCACAACTAGAAAAGGAAACAAGTAGAAATCCTTTTCCCTCCAAAGATATTTGAACAAAACAGCCACCAACACAATATCACCAAATGCAAAGAATAACTTGTTCAAATCAACTCAATGGAGTAAGCCCAATATCATGTATCAAGTAAAGCACTAACGTCATCAACACAACCACTATGGAAGCAACTTATCCATCACTATCAAAACAACCATCTAAGGGTTTTCATCATCTCAATGCAAGTAACAAGACTTACAAACATAAATTCTAGTGCCCAATGCTTCCACTACCTCAAACCAGAATTATGCATTCACCAAAATTCTCATCAAGGATAACAATGCATAAGTAGTCTTCAACAAACCAGAAACTAGGACTTATACCCAACCAAAGGAAACCTTGTTGAATACCTTTTCACTCCAATATTATTTCAGGAAAACATACACCAATCATACTCATAAGAAGAATGTGCCCATACCTTATTGAAGTGAAGGAACCCCTTTGGAAATCTGCCACCATCACAAAATTCTTTTGCCAATCTTCACAAGGGTTAGTAGATCACTACATAATCAACATTAATCCACTTTTCAATAATCATCACCAAAGCCCTTAATTGCACAACTTCCTTATCTCTCCTAAAACCACTTGTACCATAAAATAAAATAAATCACAACATTTCATAACCTTATAACTCCCTTATTACTCCTTTTAAAACATACATAGTAAAGCTTATGAAAGCAAAATAATTCCTTACGTTTTTGTCCTTTTGTTCTTTGTTTGAATGTTTTCCTTTAGCGTTGAAAACTTTCTTGAACAAGTTACAATGATTCACCTCCATGCGGTTTTTGACCAATTGCCTTGCTGCCCTTTTCACTATCACGACTATAGCATCCCGCTACCATGTGTATACCTATCTGCTGGAGTAGCGCAATCGTAGAGGTCTACCTGCACTCCTGTAGTTAGTATGTCCAAACTATGGTATCCAACTGCAATCATCGCAAGCCTTGTGTCATCTAGATCAGCACAACTGCATCAGTCCAGCATACGAAGCTATGCCGTCCGTGTGGAAACCCTAGCACACTGCGTGAAACTGTTCCAACTTCAGCAACCGCGACTTCTAGGTTTTGTTGAAACTGCTAACAGTTTTCAACGTTCACTCCTTCAGTCTTGCTGATGGATTGTTGCATGGCATTACCTCCTTTCGATGGTCTGCAATCAAAAATTTGCGACGGTGCTTCTTCTTCTGTTTAATTTCTAGCTGGACGTCTCACTGCCTTTGTCTCAGAGTTCTAGCAGGACATTCCTTTTCAAATTTGATGACTACACCCTTCCGCGACGTCGCCTCCATCCCACACTAACTCTCATAGAGATTTCTCCTTCGCCGTCAATGCTTGACATCTTCCTTCGCTACAAAGACGAAAACGAAATGCACTCCGATTTATATCGATTCACACACACTGAAATGAATTTATTAGCCCCATTATATATGCACTTCGATGCATTACCAAACACGTCGGCATTTCCAAACACGTCGAAAAATACTTTAATTTAATTTTAAAATATTAATTTAAATTTTAAATAAATAAAATTTAAACTAGATATTTAAAATTAAATATCTTCATCACCGGGGCACCTTTTTCAACGAAACGAAGAGCTAGCTTGGGTTTTAAGAAAAACCCATTTCAAATATGTTGTCCATGGTTTTAAATAAAACCTTTTATTTTGTCTGCCTTGGTTTTCACAAAAAAACTTTTCGCTTCTTGACATCAATGACAACATCAACACTTGAGCAAAGGCAATGTACCCAATGTACCCAAAATTGCCAACATGCTCACCACTCATCCCTAAAACCTATGGAAAAGCACTGGAGGGAGTATGCAAAGAGTTCATATGATATATGCATGGAATATCCTAAGCCAAATTTATCTGTGGGTAGTTGATACTATGCCTGGTAAGGTGTTTGAAGACCCTATTCATACTGATCAAGACCATTCCCATGCCAATGTCAGTGGCGAAAGTACCACAAGGAAAAATTTAGGTTTGATAGATAGGTGACATTCCCTAAAAATGACTCATCATCGTCCACCACCATAGGTGACAAACTTGTGGAATCATCAAAGCCCCCATAAATAAAGTTTATTTGATTCAGAGGTACCTCCAAGGACACAATGGTACCAATGGGCAATGATGACAAGTGAGGCTTGCCCATGTCATGCACGGACATAATGAGTGGAGTGAATATGACATTCTACACCAGATACTCAATGATTCCAGGATTTGCCAAATGAACCATGACCTACGGTGGGATGGATGATGATGATGGAGGTGTGTATTGGACTAACTCATCCACTATAACAAATGATTCTTTCATGTTCATAGGAGTTGGATCATTTTCTGCTAAGATGGTGGAAATGGAGGGAGGAATCTCCTCGATTGGCTCCTTCAACTTTTTCTCGCTTGAAGGATCTAAGGAGGAAGAAGGGATATCAGGAGAAACCAATGGTAATGGCGAATATGGAGATGGTGCAACGGTTGACCATGGTGTTGGATCTGGATTCTTGATGGGATCATTCGGTGTTATGTCTAGATTTATGGATGGGAAGATAGACTCTTGCGGGTGGTGCACCACATTACAATGCTTGAAGGGCTCTATATCAACATGAACCACGTGAACTTGCCCTTTATGTATATACTTGAGACACTGATATAAAATGGATGGAACACACTTCATGTCTCACATTCAAGGCAGGGTTTTGCATAGTGGCAAATATTTACAAATTGGGCAAATATTAGGATTTCTAAAATTGGAAATTGACGAATATGAGGACCCTCGACATCGGCCCATTCGCCTAAAATTTTCACAACCAATATTTTCTTAGGGTTAATTCACCATAATATATATCCAAAAATAGGTATATTTGTACTCGTTGAAAATCTCTTTTCGAGCCTGATCTAATGGTGGTGATTATATGATCTAATGGTGGTGATTATATGAAGTTTTAAGGTGATTGAATATATTAAAATGTTCCACAAAGATGACCTTACTTTTTAGGGCTTCAAATACCCAAAATTTTGGTATGAATATGATTGATTTAATTTTCTTAGGATTTGCCTTGATTCGCATTGATTTCGATTAAGATTCACCATTTTTTACAAGTATATTTTGGGTCCAACCTCTTATGCATAACCCTAATCCAAGGTTTTCTGAGCAATATATTGTATTGCATTGCATCCTCCAAGACATGGCACAATGTAGGAATAGTATTTAGCCTGACCTGAATAGGAAGGACTATTATGCCAACGGTGGAGCATAAAGTATCATTGAATGCTCATAGGGTAAATGTATATGCTACGATATGTGAGGTTGAAAGGCTAAGGTGCTCTAGTACATTAGTTATGATATTTATTGAGGAACCTGTGTTGATCAAAACCCACTTGTAGGGAATTTGATTCACACTAGTAATAATGTGTAGTGGAGGATCAAACTTGATGGTGGTAATTGCCTTGATCTCATGATCATGAAATTTAATGAAAGACTCCTTACAATGTTGAATGTGCCCCACAAAATTAACAAATGAGTTGCGACCTGGGTTTGTAATTCAACTAATTTTAGAATATCCATTAGAGCTTCTTTATGTGGTTACAATTGTTTTATTAGCACATATATGGAGAGTCTGGTCGATGCCATCTGTAGACTTTGAGTAAGTCTACTTTTAATTGCCACCACTAGGTGAGGTGTGTTGGGACTAAAATAGATGAGATATATTGATACAAAAATAAGTTACAATATATAGGCATGAGGTCTATATGAGAACATGACAAGTGTCAAAGAAACATGTCATAACATGTACACATGCACACTCAAAGTACATATTAATATTATAACATCCCCCTTAATGTGAACTCTAACATCCTCCTTTATTACATGATTTGGTCTAGGCTTGTGCTCTTTGTGCTTGGCTCTACTATGAACAATAACTCTAGATCATTGGTGTATATCTAGGTCTGTTGCCTTAGGGTCAGCCACTTCCTCGGGTCTATTACCTTTGTAGGTTAGCCTCATCTTTGGTGCCTCAGGGTCAGCCTCTTACTTAGGTTTATTGCCTCTATAGGTCACTACTAACTATGTTCACCATGGATATCATATCCCCCCTCATGGTGAATCTTGTCTAGAAGGTGTCGGGCTCCGCCGAACTTCGGACATACCAAAAATACACCTTAATACAAAATAATTAGAGTCATATGAGTGTCGATCTCTGCCAAAAAGGCACTCAAAAAATACAATAAAATGAAGCCATAGAATCCAAATGTGGAGGAGAAGAAGAAAGAAGAGAATAGAATCTTTCAAATTGTCTATGTCTGTAGTCTTCAGAAGTTTATCCAAAAAAGTCCTCGGATAGAGTCTAGGATGTCTATGTCTATAGTCCCTAGAGTAGGTGTCCTTATGGTGACCTCCTCATCCTACTAGAATGCATGGGTAACCAGTCACTACATCCGCCAGGTGCTATAGAGAAGGTGACTAGATACTAGGATCACATACAAATGCTTTGGGAGTGTCGGGTTCAACCGAGAGTGCACTCCATGATAATAATATTTGAGGTTAAAAAATGCAAATGGAACAACCTCAAAATTACAAATGGATACCACCAATGTGTCCATCTTAGAAAAACCTTTCCAATATATTTGGGTGTCAATGGGATCTTCATCTTGTGGAAAAACAACATGCCTCTCTAGGCAACAAAATAAAGAAGGTGTCAACAACAAGCATCAAGAATTTTCCTGGCATCACTCTCTGATGGTTTTGCACTTTGGAAAAATAAAAAGAGACTCTTAATTTTCCCTAGTAGGGGAATTAAATGGGTCTACTTGGGCCATCCACTTCCACTGCCCATGTGGAAAAAAATATTAAATAAAATGGCCAATGAGACCATACTATCGGTCAATAAGATTCTCAACCATGAAAAATTATCACTTCCAAGTTTTTAATTCCCCATACAATTAAAAAAATGGTCCTCCCACTTTATAAAAGGTACCCAATACAATAAATAAAAAAAACCATGTAGCCCTTGCTACTTTAAAAAATAGTGCTCACTATCATTTTTAAATAAATACCCCCTTTCATAAAATAAAATTGTCATGGGGGGTTGAGTCTTCGGTGGGCAGAAGCTACATTCAACTCTAGGCGTGAGAAAAAATTTTGAATTTTTGAACGCCAAGAAGTGGGAACAAGGAATTTGGTCGCAATTCAACTAACACATGGATCGAAAAAATACGCATGGGTCCCACCCATCGCGCTAGGTAATTTAAAAAAAATGGCATGGGGTTTGGGTGGCTGAAGTTGTGTTTGTGTAAATCACTCTCCCTATCTCCATGTCATCAAAAATTAGAATTTATGCATGCTTGATGTTAAATTTGGCTCCTCCATGAAGTAATTTGCACCAAAAAACTACCAATTATCTCCAAAAAATTTGTAGCATTCCTGACTGGTTCTGTCAACCAGGGATGCACCGAATTCACCAAAAAACACCTTCTAGGACCGCCAATTCTACTCTACCAGATCTATGAGATGTGGCCACCAAAAGAAAACACTTTCATACTGTGTGTCACACACCAAAAGAAAACACTTTCAGCCTGTATGCAAATAACAAAGCATCTTGAACGCCCTCTTCCGCGGCGACGACAAACGTTAATTTGATTTCAATTTTTTTTTTGTAGAATATGTTCGTCCACACCCAAGACTAGCCAAAGGGCAATTTGTTACAGCTTATTTCAGGCTGACCACAATTTCCTGCCCACAGGCATGGAGGTGATTCATATACCAACAAAAATTTATTGCCACTCAAATATGGGTTTTGACAGTGCGAGTCTGCAACCAAGAAGAAATAAAAGACCAATATCTCCCCCTAATCCTATGACAAGTCAGAAGGCAATAAAGCTTTTACATAGACCACATTTTATCCCTTCAAAGCCTCTCACCAAGACCATGCTATGGTTTCTCCACACTCTCTACTGGGTGGCCAAACAATACAAACTTCCAAAGTCACAAGCCAGCCACTTGGCACTACATTTATACAAATGTAGCAATCTGTGTTGTCTCACCCTGGGGTTCGCATAACATTACCTTAAAAACTTCTACCATTGCCATTAATATCAAAGGAGAAACTGACACACGCTTGAGTCTGTTCACAAGAATGATTATGTAGGCTTGGTGGCCAAATAGCACGGATTTCGTATGCATAAAAGTAGCATGATGCTCATCCTTCGAATATAGAAGGATATTTATTTCTCCAGGACCACCTCTAATAAGCATATCCACAAGTCCAACTACTTCTACTACCACACCCTCTAATCCACTTCTCAGCAAACCCATTATTCTCACAATAACAGCAGGAATCAACGTGAAGCTGCACTTCCCCATGTAATCAATCAGTGTAAACATGAAACATAGTCCATAGGAGTTGCAGATGCCTTGGGAGGAGGCGGTGGTGGCGGTGCCTCTGATGGTAGGGTTGATGACCAACTGAAGTCACATAAATAAAAAACTACCATTGATCTCTCCAAAAAACAACCTCCTTTTTCACCATCATCGTGCGGGCTCTAAGGTCCTTTAGTGCTCCAATAGAAATACACTTCAATAGTAAAAACTGTGGGCCACCCTATAAGCTGAAGAGCAATGATAGGGCCATAGCTATGGATCAAGTTCATAAAAAAATAATGCAAAAATAGCAAGAGTGGTCATCTGTCGCAAAAGTGACTTTGTCAAATTTAATAAAATATCCAATGATCAAAACTCCGATGGGCAAGACGAAACTATTTTTTTTAGAAAATTATTTCACAAACAAAAAAAAAATCGTTTTCAAACAACACTTCTACACAAGGAAGTGAAAGACTCCGAGAATGATAGTTGCAAACAAGAGGAAATGCAAACACCCATGTCAAGAACAAGACTGCTTTGATTCTTTCGATTCATTCATCATCTTCTCGTTGAGCAAAATATTATCCCACTATGCACAAAAAAACCAAGCAACTTGTAGTCATGCCAAAGCAGCAATGATCGGGTCTTCTCCATGGTAAATTTATTAGATGTTGTGGGGCATCGCACAAAGTCCAACAAAAATAGTGTGTTAAACTCTTGGTTGGTCCACCCAAATCACCCAAATTCATAACCATGTGGCTCATAATATGTGTCAACCTCTATGTCCTTGCAGTGCAGAACTATGACGTCATCTCCTCCAGACATCCAAGAACGATGAAACCTTCACAAAAACCTACTAGAAATGTTGTAAATAAAATGTATCTCGGTTTTCATTTCTTTGACAACAAACTACTTCTTCAGACAGATACAAAGGAATGGACCTCTAAAAAAAAATATTCAGTAGAAATATGCTTACATGCAAATCTATTTTGTGGTTTCAGAAGGATTACCTTGAACCTATAAAACTCAGACTAACCAAAAAAACTTATCATTCCAATAAAGCACTCTAAAAATTTTGGTAGCCATTAATTTTTTCAAACTTTCTAGTTTTTGATCCATTAATGATGGAGATCATACTCCCTCAATATGAAAAAAAAAATGGAGGGAAAAATGAGGGGAAAAAAAAGAGGAGGGGATTTCCATGAGGGAAATCCCCCCTCAAGGGTTTACACAAGGTAGGTTAGTGACTATGCTCTGATACAAAATGTTAGGACTGAAATAGATGAGATAATATTGATACAAGGAAGATTACAATATATAGGCATGAGGCCTATATGAGAATATGACAAGTGTCAAGGACACATGTCATAACATGCAAACAAATTACACATTAATATCACTTTGGAGATTGTTATGAAGGACATTTCTTTCCTTCGGCCTTTCAATGTTTGCCGAGTCTAGGGCACACATATATTTTGTACTTAGGCAAATTTGTGACCAACAATTTTTGGTACACCTGGTGGGAAATTAAAAGTTCCACTTTGAGCAGTAATAAGGTTTGATGTTCATATTTTTACTATCTGAATTGAACATCTGGTGACTCAGTTTTACCTAGAAGCCTTCTAACATCAAGTTGCCGAAAGCTTTATTTCATGATCAAAATATTGAAGACCAAAATTTTTGAAAACCCCGTTGAGTCTTTGAGCTTGACACCCAAATTTTAGAAGAAAATACTAGGTTGGTCACCCCAACTATCCCATCCATTGCAACTTCTTCAAAGGTAGCTGGTGTGTTTTATGTTCCTCTGAGTCCTGGTAGCACAACCACTAGATTTTCTCCTTCCCAAGCAAAACTCTAGTCCAAATTGCCCAAACTCTGCCACCTCAACCACCTAGACAGTTCCTGACCTGGAATCACTTCGAAGCTTTGAATATGTAAGCTTAAAACCTCATACCGCAAGCAGCATTGAAGGGTTTGCCTACTTATGATGGTATGAGCAAGATGGCTTACAAGCATATTCAAGACGTGGCTTCTCTAGCAATCATTCATAGCATCATAAACGAAGATATCATGGTAATATTGCTCATGCTTTCTATCAGAGGGAATTTGCTTTATTGGTACCGATATTTACATCCTACCACTGGATCAGTTGGCCAAATTATTGATAAAAGGTTTCTACAAACAAGTAGATCCTTTCTCTCTGTTGTATAAATTTACCACCATTCAGAGGTATCCTCAAGAGGAAATTGTTGACTTCAACATCAGGTTCACCCGAACCTGGCAGAGAGTCCCTGATGGTCTCCACCTTAATATTGAACAAGTCACATTCTATTATTTTTTTAGCCTTCAATTCTAACATTAGCATGGCCATCCATTAGTCCAATGTCGATATATTTCTAGCTTTGTATTTTGCTACACATAAGGTTGAATCTAATTTGATTGCTATCATTAAGCTTTTGTCGAAGATGACGATGCTTATTTTTCCTGATCTCCCATGGTATCTTTACTCTAACATGTCTTATCAGTCCCCGCCAATGTCTCCCATGTATCTGGTCCCTTCATGGAATTTGAGTTCATCTCAAACTATGATGATAATTTCTATCTCGTAACTATCTGCTCCATCCATTGGACAACTACCCATTTCGATTCCATTCCTAGTACTACCATATTTGCCTGTACAACTTCCATTATCAGCTCCTCCAACCCTCAAATCCTAATCCCTAAGATAAGTTGTTGAAAGATATAGAGTCAATGAATTCAGTCATAAGAGCGATGAGCAATGAGATCATAGTGATTAATAAGTAGTCTGAAAGAGATTTATAGCCTAGGAGCTTTCAACCTCCATCGATCACTAGGGAGCAAGCAACTTCAACTAGTAAGGCACCTGAGAGGAATATGACCGTATTGACAAACAAAGAAGTTGGTCCATCAGACAAAGCATACTGGTGCTCTACCTGCAATGATCCACATGGTGAAGAAACTTGCATGGCTCACCTAAACTATGTGCATACATTGGCATATAGTTATTCTGGTGGTTAGATCAACATGATTACAAAATTCGATCATAATTTCATGGTCCCTTTTGAAGAACAAGTTTCAGTTCTCACAAGAGCTGGAAGAAAATTTGTCACCATAGACCAGCTACAATGGAGCCCATGAAGGTACCTACTAACCTGAAGGTGCAAAATGATAAAAAACAAGCACAAGCAAAAGCGCCCCTTCTAGCACCCAAGCTAGATGCATCTATCCTATTAAAAGATATCTTACCTCTGAGAGTGAAATAAAGATTGCATGAAAAGGCTTCAACCTCACAAAAAAAGATGAAATGAAGGAACATGCCAGAGAAAAGCTCAAATACCCATCCTTGACCAAGCATCAGATGGTAGAGGCTACACAGTAGTATCGAAGCAAGTATGTGGCTACCAACAAAGGGAACGAGTCTAGCGCATCTAAGTACAACATTGTCGAAGAGTTGAAGAGGATTCCAACCAAGGTTAGTCTCTATGATGCATTGTAATTGCCTAGACAAGTCAACTTGTTGCAAGAATCATTGAAGTTTGTGAAAGATAAGGGAAAGAATCCTACTCAGATAGTTTTTGCTCAAATGCTAACCACTTTAGCTACTGGAAAGAATAGATCACCCACTTTCTCCCTGTCTCTCAAGATGGAAGTATGGATTATGTATAATTGTATGATCAAATCTGGCATTGCAATGATTGTCATGCCAAAGGTAGTCTATGACATTATGGATATGGAATATACTAGAAGAAGCCTTGGTGATTTGCAGTTAGATAGAAGTTCTATGAGAATAGTAGGGGTCATCAAAGACATCCCCATTGTGTTGCATAAAATATCTCATATCACTATGATCTAAGAGGTGGTTGTGGTTGATCTGGCACTGTATTTCAGTATGTGCCTCTCGAGGGAGTTCACTGCCAAGTTGGGAGGCTATCTGTCTCTGGACTATTCCCATCTGGAGATTCCTATCAAAGGGAAGAGAATATGAATCTATAATGAGAAGCCTTCTACTCTTCATATAGAGAAGATCTAAGAAGAATAGAAATCCATGAATTCTATCAACATGATGACCAAATAATTGGAATAATTAGATTTAATGGAATAATTTCTGGATGAGCTTCGAATAGAAGACACATTTTCAATGCTCAATTTTAATGCTATGATGGAGATTGAAATTGGCTATTACAACATTACTAAGCCTAAAAATGTTGAAGTGAAGGTGTCTGATGATTAAGATCCTGTGCCAGATCAATTGTGGAAGCTGTAATTCGATGGTGTGAGATGCAAGAACGATGCAAGAGTAGGGATCGTTCTCATTTCTCTTTCTGGCATACAGAAGACTTATTCATACTGGTTGACCTAGAGTTGTACCAACAACACTGTCGAGTATGAAACACTGTGCTTAGGCTTAAAAAAAGTAGAGAAGCTTGGGATTAAGCAACTATATATTTTCAAAGTTTTTCAACTAATTGTACACTAAAACGAACAAATGTGTCTCTAAGCAACATTACCTAAAGGCGTACCGCAATAAATTTTGGGACCTGTTTGAAGTTTACACAACATTGAACATCCAAGCGATCTTGCAGCAGTAGAACAAACATGCTAGTCTCTTGGCATCCCTTAGTGCTAACTTTTCTCCAATTGAGCATGTGGTGAGAAAACCCAAGACTGTGAGATTAGTTTACAAACCTTTAGTTCCTGGCAAGAATGTCTATTGGCAAGTGTTTAACAGTGATGAACAAATTCTAAATTTCTTGATAAGAGAAGCTAGTACTGTGGAAGGAAGAACACTTGATGAAGAAGAAGCTGAGGGATTGATCTAGCTGAGAAATAATCATATTTCAAAAAAATTGATTATGCTTGAGAGTCTCTTTGATAAGAATGATAGAGTAAAAAATCATAAGATCAAAGTGGATGAGTACACTGAGCTATAATTAAGACCCGATAAGTCAATCAAAGTTGGCACTGATTGCACTCTAGAAGAGCTCGAGTAGATCAAGGAGCTATACCATGAGTTCCCATATATTGTCGCTTGGAGCTACCACAATTTGAAAGGATACAACAAATATGTGATATAGCATACCATTGAGTTTTAGGAAGGAGTGAAATCCTTCAGGAAAAAGTAGAGGCTACTCAATCCCAAGATTGAAACCTTGATGAAAGTTGAATTGTTGAAGATGATGGAAGCCAAGATCATTTACCCGATTAAGCATTCTACCTAGGTAGCAAATCTAGTCCCTATAAGGAAGAAGAATGGAGATATTACTTCCAAAATTTTAATCAGGCATCACTGAAGGATCATTATCCTTTACCTCATATTGATCAAATTCTTCACATAGTTGTAGGAGCTTAGAGATTTTCATTGTTGTATGGATTCTCCGACTATAATCAAATTTGGGTTAAGGATGAAGACCAATATAAAATGGCGTTCACCATGAAATGGAGAATATTTGCTTATCAACGAATGCCATTTGATCTCTCAAACGCTAGAGCAACTTTTCAAAGAGTGATGGATGTAGCTTTTGGTGAGTTGTTAAATCGTGTTATTGTAATTTATCTGGATGACATGACTGTATTTTCCTATCAAAGGGAAGAGAATATGAATCTATAATGAGAAGCCTTCTACTCTTCATATAGAGAATATCTAAGAAGAATAGAAATCCATGAATTCTATCAACATGATGACCAAAGAATTGGAATAATTAGATTTAATGGAAGAATTTTCGGATGAGCTTCGAATAGAAGACACATTTTCAATGCTCGATTTTAATGCCATGATGGAGATTGAAATTGGCTATTACACCATTACTAAGCCTAAAAATGTTGAAGTGAAGGTGTCTGATGATTAAGATCCTGTGCCAGATCAATTGTGGAAGCTGTAATTCGATGGTCTGAGATGCAAGAACGATGCAAGAGCAGGGATCGTTCTCATTTCTCTTTCTGGCATACAGAAGACTTATTCATACTGGTTGACCTAGAGTTGTACCAACAACACTGTCGAGTATGAAGCACTATGCTTAGGCTTAAAAAAAGTAGAGAAGCTTGGGATTAAGCAACTATATATTTTCAAAGTTTTTCAACTAATTGTACACTAAAACGAACAAATGTGTCTCTAAGCAACATTACCTGAAGGCGTACCGCAATAAATTTTGGAACCTGTTTGAAGTTTACACAACATTGAACATCCAAGCGATCTTGCAGTAGCAGAACAAACATGCTGGTCTCTTGGCATCCCTTAGTGCTAACTTTTCTCCAATTGAGCATGTGGTGAGAAAACCCAAGACTGTGAGATTAGTTTACAAACCTTTAGTTCCTGACAAGAATGTCTATTGGCAAGTGTTTGACAGTGATGAACAAATTGTAAATTTCCTAATAAGAGAAGCTAGTACTGTGGAAGGAAGAACACTTGATGAGGAAGAAGCTAAGGGATTTATCTAGCTGAGAAATAATCATATTTAAAAAAAATGGATTATGCTTGAGAGTCTCTTTGATCAGAATGATAGAGTAAAAAATCATAAGATCAAAGTGGATGAGGAGTACACTGAGCTATAATTAAGACCTGATAAGTCAATCAAAGTTGGCACTGATTGCACTCTGGAAGAGCTCGAGTAGATCAAGGAGCTATACCATGAGTTCCCATATATTGTCGCTTGGAGCTACCACAATTTGAAAGGATACAACAAATATGTGATATAACATACCATTGAGTTTTAGGAAGGAGTGAAATCCTTTAGGAAAAATTAGAGGCTACTCAATCCCAAGATTGAAACCTTGATGAAAGTTGAATTGTTGAAGATGATGGAAGCCAAGATCATTTACCTGATTAAGCATTCTACCTAGGTAGCAAATCTAGTCCCTATGAGGAAGAAGAATGGAGATATTTTCCTATGTGTTGACTTCCAAAATTTTAATCAGGCATCACTGAAGGATCATTATCGTTTACCTCATATTGATCAAATTCTTCACATAGTTGTAGGAGCTTAGAGATTTTCATTGTTGTATGGATTCTCCGACTATAATCAAATTTGGTTTAAGGATGAAGACCAATATAAAATGGCGTTCACCATGAAATGGAGAATATTTGCTTATCAACGAATGCCATTTGATCTCTCGAACGCTAGAGCAACTTTTCAAAGAGTGATGGATGTAGCTTTTGGTGAGTTGTTAAATTGTGTTATTGTAATTTATCTAGATGACATGACTGTATTTTCTCACAACAGGGAGGAGCATAGTCTACATTTACGACAAGTGTCCAAGAAATACCAAGAGTTTGAAATCTCCATCAACCCAAAAAAGTCTATATTTGCGATAAAGTAAGGAAAGCTCCTAGACCACATCATTTCGGAGAAATGTTTATCTATTTATCCAGCTAGAGTTGAGGCTCTTCTAAAGCTTCCACTACCAACCAACAAGAAGGATTTGCAGTCATTATTTAAGAAAATGAACTTTGTTTGAAATTTTATTGTAGATTTTTCCCAAGTGGTAAAACCAATGACTGAGCTTTTAAAAAAAATGCTAAGTTCGAATGGACTGAGCAGAGGAAGTAAGTGTTCAGTGAAATTAAAGAAATAATTGCTCAAGCCCCGATTCTGATAAACCCTGACTATTCAAAATAATTTTTTTTTCTGTATGTCATTGTTGAACACAAAAGTTACACAATAGTGCTCAGGGAGAAAGGAGAGGATGGAGACGAGCATCCAATCACTTTCTTAAGCCAAGTTATCCAACCGCATGAAGAGAAATACAATTTCATTGAGAAGCAAGTATATGTGATAATGAAGTCCTTGAAGAAGTTTCAATATTTTATTTCCTAGAGCATAACAATAGTTTATGTTCATCCAGATGTTTTAAGTTTCATCATTCAATGAGAGCTTGAGGACAAAAGAGTTGGTTGGATTTCCAAAATCTAGGAGTATGATGTTGAAATCTGATCAACCAAGTTGGTTTGAGGCTGAGCACTGTGTCAGGATCTTGCAAGAAGCGTTGCTTCTAAATCCATGGTTTACCAACTTGAAGACTCAGTAAGCGAAAGTAATTTTTCTAACTGCTCTATAGTTGATCATGATTGGATAGAGGACCTTGTCGAATATTTCAAATCAAGAAGATGTCTTTCACATCTCAATGCTTCACAAAGAAGGAGATTCAGACTATAGGTCCTTAGGTTGTGATGTTGCCTAGTGGATTATCCCACAAAAATATTTATGGAATACTTCTTAGGTGTGTCAAAGAATCAAAGAAGCATAAAATCCTAGAAGAATTCAATTCTGGATTGTCAGGAGGCCACTATGCAAGGAGACCTATGGCATTGAAGATCATAAAAGTAGGTTATTTGTGGTTCACTCTCTTTGTAGATGCTTTCAAAGTCAGTCAAAGTTGCAAAAAATGATAGAGATATGTCACTAGAAGCAAGAATGCATCATTGCCCCTTCATCCAATTCAATTTGAAGTACCATTTCAACAATGGGGATTATATTTCATTGGGATCATTGATCCTAATTCATCCTTCGGGCATAAGTACATTCTAACTGTAACTGACTATTTCACTCGGTGGACCAAAGCAATCCCAACCAAGAAAGCCAACTAGGAGGTGGTCATCTCGTTCCTTGAAGGATTGATCACTCGTTTGTGCATCCCATATGCAATGGTAACAAATAATAAAACCCCATTCATTGGTGCTAAAATCAACGAGTTCACAGGTAAGTACGGTATTTATTTAAAAACCTCATCAAACTACTATCCATAGAGAAATGGCTTGTCTGAATCCATGAATAAGAATCTACTCAGGATTTTGTAAAGAACTCTGGGAGATAACAAGCGAAGTTGGCACTTGCTCTTGAACTAAGAATTATAGGCAGATCACATATCCATTAAAAAACCTATTAAAGCATCCTCTTATTCTCTAGTGTATGGTAAGGAAGCAGTCCTGCCTATTCACATTAAATTTCTGGTCCTTCAATCTTTGTAAATGTTTTATGATGAAGGTGACAAATTTGATCCCATGAGCGTGAGGTTGTCTTAGCTTTTGCAATTGGAAGAGGACAAAGATAAAACATATAAAGCTTTAATGAAGCATGCCCAAATGATACAAAAATGGTTTAGTAAGAAGACTTCTGAGAAGGTATTCTAGGTTGGTGATCTTGTGCTTAAGTGGGATGAGAACAAGGTGAAGCCAGACAAACATCATAAGTTCAAAGCGATATGGTATGACCCATTCTAGATTTTGGGTGTAAATCAAGTCAATTCCTATTACTTGCAGGACATGAATGGTCATGTGTTGCCAATTCCAGTAAATGGTCTTCATTTGAAGGCCTATCATAGGTGAAAAATTTTAGACCAAGTATGTAAATATGTGCATAGTTTTCTTTTAATGTCATTTTATTTTTAATAACCAAATATGTTTTATTTCAGTTAGAAAAAAGTAGTTTCACTGGGAGAATTTAGCTTCACCCCAGGAGGCTATTTTCACTCTGAAAGCACTTCTTCACTAGAAAAAAATCATTTTTTTCCCAAATATATTTTAAAAGCCATTTGGTATTATTTTTGGGTGAAAACATTAAAAGAAAATAGGTAATTTTGTTGGCATGATTATTAAAGGTTTTTTTGGGTAGCACGGGTACATATGGATTTTTAAAGATTTGATTTTTCAGAGCACTGAAACATGCCCCCCATTATTATTTTCCAAGAAGAGAAGATTAAAAAAAAGAAGAAAAATAAAAAATAAAAAAGAAAAAAATATTTTTTCTGCTTGGAAAATTCAATTTTGCCTCGCATACTTTATTTTTGGAGTGAAATCCCTTTGTGCTCCACCAACAGATAATTTTAGGGTGAAAACTCAAGATGAGAAAATAAAATCTTACATGCTTTTTTGGGACTCCAGTTGGCAAAATTATTTTGGTACGAAAGGGGGCGAAGTTAATTTTCACCTTGATTTGTAGGCAAAGACGCCCAATAAAGCTTTTTTTTCAGGCAAATAAAGAAGAATTATTTTAAAGATTGCCAAGTATGTAATCTCGCAAAGTGAAGCAGGAAAGAATATTTTTGGAGCCCCACTTGAACGAAATTGTTTGTTGCATGATTATTTTCACCCCAATTGATGTTTTTGAAAAAACAAGTGTGCCTGAAAAAGTGTTTTCATTGGCAGGAGTTGATTTTAGAGAAGACTTTAGTTAAAATGCATGAGATCAAGCTAATTTCGCTAGCAAAACTTAGAGAATATGTTTTTAGCATCTTAATGCAGCAAATTTACTAATTTTGCCCCAAAGAGTGCTTCCATCATGCATATGTGGCAGTTATCATTCTCGAAGTCAATCATTAAATAGCCAAATTGCACCCCTCAAGATAAAAGATGGCTAGACACAGTGTTCAGAGAATATTTACAGTGCAAGGGCATTATTGGTAATTGATTGGCAGTTTAAAAAATCATAAAAAAGTGTGTCGAGCGAGAGAACTAAGGAGCACATTTGCCTGGATTTCTCAAGTGTGCCATATGCATTAAATCGGGTAGTTGGGGAAAAAATTATAAGGTGAATCAGAATCTTGCATATGAAGAAAGATAAAGAGCATTTTTTTTGGAGCATTGCAAGATCGTCATTCAACTTTACTAAAATGTTGTTTCTTTGCAGAACCATCAGAGTTCTGAAGTGAAACTACCGAAGGACAAATATGGGGAAGAAAGCTATGGAGATGAAGAAAATGCAAAAAAAAGTAGGAGGTAAGAAAGCTAAAAAATCTAGGTTAAACGAAGATATAGAGCTTGATCTGTATTATGATACACTAGCTCAGATCGATGACTGTGTCACTTCAAACAAGGACATGGAAAAATTGTGCTAGAATGTAGAAGTTACTGTCAAACAAGGCTCGATGCTAGAAAGCCCGTTGACTATTGCATATCATGCGCACATTTTTTTGGTACTTCTGCACACCTATTCATGCTTACCCAAAACTGGTACTGGCTATTACAAAAAATATAACCCCACCACAAAAACTGTTTGAAATGCAAAAGGAGATAAATTATTTAGCATTTCGTCTCATGCAATTAGAGAAGTGTTTGCTTGCGAGGTGAGTCCTCCTCTAGATGTTATGTCCAGAAAGTTAAATCTCAAGGAGCAATATGAAAGGTACCAGTTGATTGTGATATTACACCAATTAACAAAAAATCAGTTGATAAAGACACCCCAGTTTGGAGAGTTGCCAACTTTGCCAAAGACTCTAATAGATTTTAAGAGTCCAGACATGTTTTCTATGTTGGCCTGGGTGATTGGTCTTTCTAATGATTCTACTGTGCATAAATGGCAAGCTGTACTTATACAGTGTATTTCACAAGTAGAATTCTATGCTCTAACAACAATGACGATGAGCATAAACTTGATTTTATTTGATTGGGCAGATTACATGGCTCAAATAATGCATACCCAGTTGGAGAAAGTGTTGAGTGGAGAAGAGGTTATGTTAAAAAATTCTTCATTTTTAACCTAGTATTTTTTTTTCACATGCACTAGCACTTTTCATTTATAGATATCAAGTAGACTGATGTGGCAGATAGAAAGCTGCCAATTTATTTATGGACTCTAAGTTTATACAAAAAGGAGTCATTATAATTTCAACCAAATGTTCTTGGGTCCCGCCCTCAAGATTATTTTTGGCACATGTGAGAGAGTGCCAAGGGCTATGAGAAAGGATACCATCACGAAGGAAAAATATGACATTTTCTTGTTGATGCAAGACATCATTGTATGAATTTTTGGCTTTACTGGCAAGCTGTTTCTCCTTTCATATTTTGTTACAGATCACATTTTTGCGTTGGAGGTTGCCCGCCAAAATGATTTTATTAATCACATCTATGGAGCAGGTTGATGGAAACAAACCACATGTGCAATGCCATTTTGTTTTGACAACATTGAAGTAAACCAGGTTGGGAAAAATCAATTTATTACTAAAACCCTCTATGACCTCAGCTTGGTTGAGTTACCCAAGCGATGGAAATATGACCCTTTGGGTCATTTTGTGGCATTGATTAAAGCAAAAAGTTTTCATTGTTGTCCTAGAGAAGATATTGACCAACAAAAAAATAATTTAGAGTGGCATGATATTGAATGGCACATTGAGAAGATGATGATGTTCCCACCATGGCATGACTTATACGAGATGGAAGTCAAACATAATCCTAAAGTCCACAAGCACTGGATTCCTCCTTCGGGTCTATTTAGAAAAATGAAGGATCAGTTGCTCATTTGGTCTAAGGAGAAAATCACCAATTGGTGGGTGATGAGGGTCCATTGAGGAAAAACTGGGTCAGCTTATGGCTTGGCAATGGATGATATATTTTTGGATATATATGATGAATATTATGATAGCTATCAATCAATATCTTTTTCTAAAATCATATCTCTAAGATTTTAAATATTTGATAGTGAAGAGATCATGGCCAGAGAAGAGCAACTTGCGACTAAAAAAGTGCCACTTATGGAGGAAGAAAAATAGCCATCACCAGAAAAGCACCTCCAGCATAAGAAGAGGAGTACACATGAGGCACTTCCTTTTTTGAAAATATCTAAGAAGCTAAGAACTGGTGCAGTCTCTTCATCTGGTATAAACCCTCCTCCTGTAGTTGTAGCTACATATTCTAACATTTTAGAGACCGTTCCTTTGGTCTAGGAAGAGTAGATTGACCATAATATGGAATTCATACATCTTAAAGGGGATATTGAGGAAGAATTGAAGGAAGACTAGGTGAATGAAGAGCTAGTATCACAACCACCCTCATCATCGTCTCAAATGGTATTAGAATCCGAAGCTACATATTTCCAACCCTCTTCCCTTACTTATTAGCATCCAGTGACAATCACACCCTTTTCTGTAGTTATCACTTTCATATCACCCCTATTTGGTACACCTTCCACTTCCATTTCACTTCCCATTTCTCAATCACCATTCACTGATACTCCCTCTTCTTCTATTCCATTTTCTTTTGTTTCCCTTTCTTTTAGTTCTTTTGCATTCTCACCCAATCCATTTTTGCTCCCTTCATCCTCCATTTTGATAACTTCTACCATGTCTATAAGTACACAAGCTCCTCCTCGAGTAAGTATAACTATAGCTAAACCCCTCACTTTCATTCCCTCAATATCTATTCTATCAAAAATTTCCATTTCTACTTCCCTTCCTAATCCAAACCCTCAGTAGGCTCGCTTCCCATTTTATCTATTCCTTGAGTTACAGGTTCTTTCAGAGTCAAAGATGGAGGTTATGCTATAGCGTCCTATTGTAGCAAAAATAAGTCGAGCCTGCCAAAGTTCATCACAGTGGCTGAAAAGTTATCACCAAAAAGAGGCTCAAGCTCTAGCAAAGCCATTGAAGAAGATATCTATTGACCCTGAAGCTATGGATTCTCACACTGTAAATATGATTCCCCATGTCTAGAAGCCCCAAGGAGAGATGGCTCCAAGCGATTATGCTTATGAAGTCATTACAGAGGACCTGACGAAGATTGATACTACAAAAAAAATGGAGAATATTCAGGTGGATATGAGCTTGTTTTACCTGCACGATGAGCATTATAAGAAGATTTTTTTTTAGGCTGAGGTGAGAATCATTGAATTGGAAGAAGATCTAGCTAAAAGTAGGGCATAATCGGAGATAACAAAATTAGAGGTAGATCATTGGCAACAGAAAGCAGAAGGCTTGGAGAAAGCAACTAAGGAGCATAAAAAAGTATGGGAAAAAGCCTAACAATAGGTGTAGACATTAACTGCCTAGTTAGAATATTTATAGAATCAACTGGCTGAAAAGGCCATACAATCAGTGGGGTTCTCCAAGGAGAATATCAAGGAGGCTCACCGCCATTTAATTGAAGACTACAAAAAAGCACTCTTGGTTCTGTTGTATCTTCAAGAGGTACGAATAGTAATAATATTTGGTGAGCAATTAATATAGTATGTTGAGGAGCAGTTAGAGCCAAAATTGGATATTTCACTAAAGATTCTAACATTAGCTACCACCACCCTCCAATGTAAACCCATGAGTGGAATGGATCGAGCTTGGTCTAATGCCAGGGTGATGTTGCATAGTTATTTTTCCAGATTGGATCTATCCAGAGAGGGTCGTAAAGAGCTTGATATGTATAAGAAGGAGCAGTCTATTTCACTCATTTACTTTGAGGCTGCAGTTAATTCTAGCTTCCCCAGCTTCACTAATGATCAGGGGGATATCTTATCAAAGAAATAGTTGGAGGCAACATGGAAGGATTTTGTGGAGGATACCTCTAAGATCAATAGCTAGTCGAAGCCCATTACAAAGGAACAAATATTGCCATTCATGAAAAGGCTTACCCGTATTGAGTATTCATTGTAAATTGCACCAAAGGGCCAACCACATCAGCTTGGACCAGGCCCAAACATTGTACTTTGTTGTTAATTCACTCTAGTATCCTTTGATGCTCGATGAAGATTCTTGGGATAAGGCGGTTGTAGTGTATGATACTACCAATGTGAGTCTCACGGAACAAGAAGAATGGCCATGGGAAGAAAGAGAGTAGGAGTCTACTAAATTAAATGTACCATCTGATGCAACCAGTGGAGGCGAGAGTTTATCCCAATGGATAAAGGCCTAGGGTCGATTGCATCCAGACTAACTGAATACCCTAAGAGCTGCCAAAAATATTGGCAATTTTGCCACACTAAATTTTGTTGTGAAAATTCTAATTTTACAAATTAAACAACAAAATTTTGCTGGCCTATGAAATCCTTTGTGTTGTTAATTTGATATTTTTTAATAAATTTCATTCTCAAAAGCCACAACTAAGTGCTTTCGTATACTTTCCCAAGCACAACTAAGTTCCAGGAATTGTGCTGGCAAAAATAAAAGTTAAAGCTCCAAGTGATTTTTCCAACGAAAATAGGATACAAATGGTTCTCCCAAGATGGGGTGAAAACAAGGAAAAACATCTCATTTGGAGCAAAAGTAACTAAGTGCATTTACTTCACATAGTCAAAGTCAACTTTGCCTCAGGTAAGGGACGAGATACATTTTTGCCCTTCATTTGGGTGAATTACTATTTTAAGATGGGTTCGAAGCAAAAGTAATGCAAGGCGCTCAACTTGAAAGTAAAAACAATGTAAAAAGCATCTTTCTACATGGTAAAAATCAATTTCGCCCCTCCTTTGAATGACCTACTATTTTTAATTAATTTTGAAGCAAAAGTAGTTGGCAGACGTCTCTCCAAGTGAAAGCATCCTAAAAATTCAAAGTTAGTTCACCAAGTAGTGAAAATAGGAACAAACGAGTTGTCTGCTAGCAATTTTGCTAATGAAAGCCTCTGTTGGGTGTTTCGCTCACTTTTCTAGCGAAAATATATTTTTGTCCCAGGTACAAAGAAATTCATAATTTTCACCCCTTTGGTAGTGGAGGTTATTTTTACCCCACTACATGGCAAAATCTTCCCATAAGAAATAACAAGAGCAAAAAAGAATATTTTGGGTAAAATTGATGAAATTAATGATGAAAATCTGAGCAAAGGTGCTTTCAATACAAATTATTTTTGGTAAAGACTAAAGGATTGATGAATTTAATTATTGGGGTAATGAATTTAATATGTCGGGTGCTATTGCAAAAGATATGCCAAGATTAAATGTTGCGCTCCTGATTCTAGTATGACCCTGCTCATTCTCGAGGTACCGTCCATTGATTTTGCTCCTTTTCTAAATGAAGATTGATTTTCGCTGGGTCTTCCTGGAAAAACTGAAATTATGAGGTGCAAGATGACGAAGTGGCAAAAAATATTTAATGTTCGAGCCCTTGATTTTTTGAGTGACATTATTGTGTTTCAATGCACTGACTCCTGAAACTATTTCCCATTGTTCATCCTTTTTGATTTCCTAGGTGCTCTTCACCAAAATGGAATCACTACTTCCTAAAGAAAATACTGATTTGTGCGTTGTTTTTGTCGAGGAGAAAATTGCTGATATTCAAATCCTGAAAGGAGTGACAACTTGGACTCGAGGATGTAGTCGATTGGATGGAGTTGGGGAGACTTTATGGACCTAATAAGCGACCCACCCGGGCGACATGACGTGGACAGACGTATGCCTATGGAGTGGATGAATCAGGGCATAGATGATATGGATAATGGGGAACTCAGGATCTGATACAGATGGATAATCATGGTTATCAAAGTGAAAACCTGAATTTAGAAATGAAATAAATTTTGAAGTCGGTATTGCTAAATCTCAGAGATGAACGTGGTGTAGTGGCTAGCTGTATACGTGATTTTTGATAGTGACTTCAGTGATGACACAGATTCGAACAAGGACACTAATGTGGAAAACTGGGGTAATGGAACATTTCATAGTAGGTGGGAATCGATGTGGTAGACTTACATGAAGATAGGGGTATCGATAGCAGTGCGGAGACAAACACAACTAGCAGACAACATGTGGAGAGTAGGCAACAATCAGTTACATAAAAATGATTCAAATTTGATGGACGATAATTGGTTCTCCATACCAACAGTAGGCTGAGATACTCCACGCATACCTAGGAGCATCGGAGATGGCATCACCTACCGTGAGCGTCGTGCACCATCTAGAGCTCGAATCATATGAAAGGTTAAAGGTAGACATCATCAATGCAAAAAGTAGTTTTCTAAATATGAGCAAAATAGAGATGAATGGTGAACACTATAACAATGTTTCAAGTGGAAATTCTCGTGATACAAGGCCAGTGTGTAGAATGCTATAATTTCCATTTGATAGCGATGAAGAATATAAAATGAAGATCCCGACATGTTGGGAGATATGTAAAATTTATTTGATCCATATCATCACACTTAAGAAAACTATGACAGTATGAAGTGGCCATTGATGGAGGAAGTATGTTAAAAGGAAACAACATAGTGTAAATTTATCCCACACACGAAACCAAAGTTCCTTCTCATTATCGACGTTAAGATCGAAGAGACGAAAGACCATAAATAGTGTGGAAGCCTTTGTGGTATTCGCGATTGTAGACTTGATAAGTGAGATGTTAAATATTATGTTTTTGATCGATTATCGAAAGACAAGTCAAAAGGTATAGGATGTGAGGAATTTCATTGGCATTCCCAAGGGTGAAAGAGTATCGAAGACCTTGGTCTAATGGTACTTGTTGAGAAGCAACACACCCCCACTAAAAAAATGAAATTCCATCCTTTGAAAATATTTAATTTTCATTTTTCCGTAGGGACCCTCTTGATGTTTTTCGGGTTTTAATTCCAAATTTTGCTTGCATCCTTTTTCAAACTTCGCCTACATCAAAGTGTCCAAGTAGACTTGCATATGGCATTGATTTCAATTTAGAAATAGCAGTTTCTATTTCTGGCCAGAAAACTTCTAAATGCATTTTCCCTTAATCCGTGATGAATTTTAAAGTTCCGTTTGCAGATTTGGATACCCTTTGGGCCTTTTTAGATGCTTGTAAAGTTTCATCAAATTCTGGGCACTTTGAGTTTTTCATCATTTTTCTACACCATGTGAAGCTGATCATTCTCGAGCAATTTAAAATTCATTTTTCAAATGTTAAAATTATTTATGAGTAAGGAAGATCCTTCACCAATATGTAAAAATGCCAAATACAGATGGACAAAGTCACTGGAGTCAACCTACAATTTTTGGAGAATTTGCAAAGTAGAAGAAAAAGCTTGAGGGAAATGTCGCGATATCGCGACATGTTCCATTTGGACTTGTCTCATTTTCGAGGAAAAGCTTGGAAAGAAAATCTTGAGGGAAATGTCATGATATCGTGACATGTTCCATTTTCGAATTTGTTGAACTTTCGCTCAAATTTAATTGTACCCTAAAATATTTTAAAGTCCAATGTCGCGATATCGCGACATGTTCCATTTTCTTGAAAATGAGGAAATGTCATTGGAATGTTCATTTTAGTGATGGAAATGTCTATTTCGACATGTTCCATTTTCGAGGGAAGCTTGGAAGAATGAAGTGAAGGAAATGTCGCGATTTCACGACATGTTCCATTTTAGACTTAACAGATGTCATGATTTTGCGACATGTTCCATTTTCGAGGAAAAGCTTGGAAGAAAAAGTGGAGGAAATGTCCACGATTTCGTGACATGTTCCATTTTCTGAGGGAAAAGACTTGGAAGAGATTAAGTGAAGGAAATGTCGCGATTTCGCGACATGTTCCATTTTCAGAGGGGAAGCTTGAAAGAAAGAAGTGAAGGAAATGTCACGATTTCATGACATGTTCCATTTTTGGAGGGGCAAAGCTTGAAAGAAGTGAAGTGAAGGAAATGTCACGATTTCGTGACATGTTCCATTTTGCGAGGAAGAAGCTTGAAAAAGATAAAGTGAAGGAAATGTCACGATTTCGTGACATGTTCCATTTTCACGAGGGTGAAAGCTTGAAAGAGATTGAAGTGAAGGAAATGTCATGATTTCGCGACATGTTCCATTTTCAGAGGGCGAAAGCTTGGAAGAGATGAAGTGAAGGAAATGTCGCGATTTCGTGACATGTTCCATTTTCGCGAGGGCCAAAGCTTGGAAGAGACAAAGTGGAGGAAATGTCGCGATATCGCGACATGTTCCATTTTCGGAGGGCAAAAGCTTGGAAGAGACATGAAGTGAAGGAAATGTCACGATATCGCGACATGTTCCATTTTCGTGAAGGCACAAGCAAGGAAGAAGTAACTTGAGGAAAATGTCGCGATATCGTGACATGTTTGGATTTATATTCATTTTGCAAAATTTGGCCATTCTTTAAATTTTTCATCACCCATCCAAAGGAAGTGGAAGCTTTTCGACACAGTCCAAACCCTAGAAATATTTAAATGGAAAAATTAATTAATTCTAATCTTTGCTTTTCTTTTGCAGAAAGTGATTCGACAGTTACATTCATGGCAGAAGTAATGGCGAGAAAGATAGACAAACCTAAATTTTGGCACAAATCAAGCGAGGAATTAATGAGATGCTCTGACGGCTTGCCGAAAGATAAAGATAAGAGATGTCGGGAAGTCAGTGACTCATCCAGATTTTGCAGATCTGGCCACAAATACAGACTTTAAGGAATTTGCCGGTGGATGCATTTGCCGAGAAAATTTATGGCAAAAGTAATGGCGAGGAGAGAATCTCGACTCGAACCAAACAAAGGCAGCTGTGCGAGGATGGAAGGCCTCGAAAGTCAGTGACTCATCCAAATTTTGTAGAAGAATTAATGAGATGCTCTGACAGCTTACCGAAAGATAAAGATACATTTACACGCGGTGCCCATTTGATGAGGATAAAACCAAGTCTTATCTTCTCCATTTATGGCAAGATCCACACGAAGATTTTCAGAGTGATTAGGGTTTATCGAAACTCTATATAAAAATACCTTATATTGTAAAGCTTCGATGGTGGGATTTTTATGATAAGATTTAGATATTTGGAAGAAGATATTTTGAAAAGATCAGGGTCTGTCCTGAGTCTATATATACTTCTCTTGAATGTAAAGTCCAGATGCGAAAACTTGGAATAAAAGACATTCTAGCAATTTCCTGCAAATCTTGTTTGAATGCTTTGTTCTGGACCTGGGGTTGGTGTGAAATCATTCTTCTGTGATAGCGTGGCCAGGAGCCTAATCTCTTTCGGATTTCGATAAGTGCATCTTCTTCTGTTTTCGTCTCACTAAAGTTCTATTTATTTTAGTTGTAAATCTGTGTTATCAAGATTGAATATGCTGCTAGGCTTCATTCCATTTGTTGTATGCTAGGGAAAGTTAGAGATTTAAGGTTCAGGTCTGTTCTAATTGCTCTATCCTCACTGCGTGAGCTAGATTGCTGGTGAGAGATACCAGTTGACACCGACTTCCCTTCTATTTATGATTTTCTTTCAGATCTATGTTATCTCCGTCTTATGCTCTTAGTAGAAGGTGATCTTAGAAAGTTGGACACCTTCCTCTTTGATTGGTTTTATTGTGAAGCTAAATAGTGTAATTGAAATTGGTAGTTTTGATTTTGCAACTAACTTAGATAAGCTTCTCTTTTCTACCCTACCCTACTCTCTCTGTTCCACCGTTAAATGATTCATTTTTATTTTCTTTCAAATTTGTCTTTTATTTAATCTGCTAAAGCATAAAGAGCTATATCAAAGAACTCATTGTAAATCCGATAGTCAACAAAGATAACAACCTCTAAACATTATTGAACGAAGGTCGAGCCCATTGTAAGGTAACATGACTAGTCCACTTGAAACTATTCCAGAAGCGAAAAAGAGTGAATAGACATTCGACCCAACTCTGTAACTCACACCTTGGATAACCAGCAAGATCCTAAAGTGAGTGGGATTTATCCCGTATAAGTGTTATTGGTATTTTATGCTCATTCTTCATGGGGTGTGTATGAAAGACGAACCAACATTTAAAATTGGCGCTAGAAGGAGGGCCGACCGAACTCCGTTCAGTATTTGTTAAGGATTGTAAGTTGCTTGTGAAAAGCTGGATTCTACCTACAGAGTAACCAGGTCCCACTCCAAATTTGGAGAGCTCCTTGTGCCTGAGTTAGAAACCCCAAGGAGAAGCAGCCTCAGAAGGGCCAAGTCTTTGTCCAGCATAGTTTTATCACCACTTGTAGTTCCTCCAACTGCAACTCAAAATATCATCGTTAATCAGGTAGTAATGGCAAGCTGGTTGGGTTCCACTGCTTTGAATATCCCTGGTGTAGCGCATGATTTACCCAAAAATCTTGAGAAGTATCTTCCTACCTACAAACATGATGGAATCAGAACAGCAGAAGAACACCTAGTGGCATATAAAAATGCTCTAAAGTTGTTGAATGTGCAGCATGAAGATGTGGCTTGTAGGTTATTCCCATTCACTCTCCAAGGGGAAGCATACGACTAGTTTTTGGATCTTACTAATGACTCTATTACTAGTTGGAATGACCTGGAGAAAGTTTTTGTATCACAATTTGGTGAAGTGATTGACCCCAGTGTGTTATATCAACAATTTTCTAACATTAAGAGAGAGTCTGGTGAAGCTATCAGGTCTTTCAATGTGAGGTTCCAAAAATCTTATGGTAGAATGACTGGTCATTACATCCCAAGTGCAAATCTAGCCTTAGAAATCTATAAGAATGCATTGGATTCGGTGACCTCTATTTTCCTCAAGAGAGACATCAATATCACAACCCTGGCAGGAGCTTATAAGGAAGCTTTAATTCTTGAAAGACAGTTAGGACCTCAAATTTTGAGCAGTCCTTTGATATCCTATGTTACGTAGAACATGCCTATTTTGAATCCCATTCCACATCATGAGTTAGTGCCAACATGTCACGCTCTACCCAAGGAAACTCCATTAACCGTGACACACACTCAACATGTGCAAAATATAGAGAAAGATTCCGACAAGTTCAAGGTGGAAGTGCCTAAAGTAAACATTTGTGACCTAGCATTACCCAACTTTGAAGCTTTTCCTGGTGAGTTAAATTTTCCTAAAAATCAGAGAAATATTGATAGTTCTGGTTCATCCAAAAATAGTACGACTATGGTTTCAAATTCATTCACTTTTCCCGATGAGTCAGAGAATGTCGTGGAGATACCTATGGATGAAGTGCAAGATTTTCAACAGTTCCAAAGGGACAGTTATAATTTGAGATGTGAGAATCCAGAACCTACTCCTAATAATGATCCTCCCTCACCAAAGGGTAATGAAAATAAGATTCAATATCACTATACAGAAGTAACTAGGAAGGAGTATAACATCATTGAGGATATGAAGAAAATTAAGGCTAACATCACCCTCCATGAGCTGGCTCAGATTGTTGAACAAAAAGATAACTTGATTGAAACTTACTCTGGACCACCTATTGAATTTCAAGAAAAGGAGAAGAAAATAGTAAATGTGAATGTGGTCAACCAACTCAGAATAGACAAAGAGTCTCAGTATAAGCATGTGATCACTGAACATAATATCAAAAAAGAGGTTGTAAATCGTGTTGATGCAGATATTGGAGTTTATAATTTGACAACTAAGAAGGTGAGACCAGTTACAGCTCTAACCAATCACAACAATGATATTTGGACATTCCACATTGGTGGGGTTAAATCTAAACAAGGCTCAGGTGAAAGAGCAAATTATGAAAATTCTACTAGAGGGGTAAAAATTGAAATCTTGGATATTGGAGCAGTAGAGCAACCACAAAATGTTCAAGTTATTAAGAACTATGACGTACAAATAAAATATGATCTCTTTGAGTTGTTACATAAATCTGAAGATGTGATGATCTGGGTCTATAAAGGCTTTAAGGTATTTGATCCTAGGGGGTTTTTACATTCCGTCCCTTTGAAAGGATTCTCGCAAACCCTTCAAGTAGAAGCATAAACATGTTAATGCCTTGATTTTGAAGGAGGCATAAAAATTGTATGCACATGGGCTGATAGAATAAGACATAAGCAGGGGTTGAAAACTTCACCATTCATGTTATTATATGATTTGACTAATTTGCAGGGTGAAGGACTTGCAGATTTGGTGTTTCTGTGGGACAAGATCTATAAAAAAAAAAGGGAAGACAGTAAACGCACCAAGTCTTTCCCACGTAGCAAAAATTTTGGGAAGCATAATCCGGAGTGCATTTCGTCAACAGGACCTGAAAGGTATTTTTCTAAATTTACCTGTAAATGGTCAATTTTTTTAAGGCACTATTTCTCTGCTTTTCCATCTGCTACATATTTTGAGTGATTGAAGGAACCTTTGTGCATATGTATATATTGTAAATAAAGTGTGAAGTAGTGTGTTTTTATTTTGTTTTATTTAAAAGTTTGAAGTTCTGTATTTTGTCTTTTGAGGTCTGTGCAATTTTGTCTTTAACTGGTGGCCTTTTTCCCTCCCTTTTAACTCTTTAATCCTGTTTGTTTGAGTTTGCCTAAACAAAGAAAACACAAATCAACATTTAAAATTGGCCTAGTGTGTTTTCATTTTGTTTTATTTTTTTTAAGAGATAGTCTCGCTAGGATTAAAAAGTGGGACTACTTGTTATTTAGAACAACAGTAGAAAGATAATTGGATTTTGTATCTTGCTTGCCACAATTATTTTGATTATAAAGAAACTACTATACTATTTTGCTGAAGAACTCCCAGGGAATCCAAGAAAAGTTGGTCATGAGAGGGGAATCCGATTCATAAAATTACATCAAAGCGTCCAAGGAAGCTATTGGTACCTGGGATGAAACAGTTAGTCGATCAATTGCTCGATGAATATAAAAAAAAAAAAGAAGCAGCAAGGCACTCTAGTAATCGGTATCTTTCAAAAGAAAAAGAGAGAGAAGGTGAAAGTTGGGCAAGCCAACATAAAACTGGCACTCTTTTCTGCACATAGCCAAGGCTCCTGAAGGATACATCTCAAACATGTTCACCAAGCTATAGATGCCACCTCATAGTTGTGAATCAGGGTCTTGAAAATCTAAAGAGTAACTCTGTCGGGGTTGTAAAAGGCTAAACTAGTAAACAGAGCTCTACTCGGTTTCCCCTACACAATCTAAATAGCTGATCAATCCATAGTAAGCATTTGAAGCCCCGGTCATCCTTGAAGGAAGGTTTATACACTTATAATTGCACATCAGAATCTTCCTTAAGTGGTTCAACCTAGTATGTCCTTGGGAAACTTTAACAGCTAGCAGATAGTAGTTAAATCATTTTAGAAAATATTTGTGGCAAAGCATGGTACATAGTCTAAATTGTTTTGAAACTAGAGTTCTGGATTCTAAATAGTGCTACTATTTTCCCCGCAGATATCGCCATTTGTTGAGAAGCAACACACCCCCACTAAAAAAATGAAATTCCATCCTTTGAAAATATTTAATTTTCATTTTTCCGTAGGGACCCTCTTGATGTTTTTCGGGTTTTAATTCCAAATTTTGCTTGCATCCTTTTTCAAACTTCGCCTACATCAAAGTGTCCAAGTAGACTTGCATATGGCATTGATTTCAATTTAGAAAAGTTTCTATTTTTGGCCAGCAAACTTCTAAATGCATTTTCCCTTAATCCGTGATGAATTTTAAAGTTCCGTTTGCAAATTTGGATACCCTTTGGGCCTTTTTAGATGCTTGTAAAGTTTCATCAAATTCTGGGCACTTTGAATTTTTCATCATTTTTCTACACCATGTGAAGTTGATCATTCTCGAGCAATTTAAAATTCATTTTTCAAATGTTAAAATTATTTATGAGTAAGGAAGATCCTTCACCAATATGTAAAAATGCCAAATACAGATGGACAAAGTCACTGGAGTCAACCTACAATTTTTGGAGAATTTGCAAAGTGAAGGAAAAGCTTGAGGGAAATGTCGCGATATCGCGACATGTTCCATTTTCGGACTTGTCTCATTTTCGCGAGAGGAAAAGCTCAGAAGAAAATCTTGAGGGAAATGTCGCGATATCGCGACATGTTCCATTTTTGGACTTGTCGAACTTTCGCTCAAATTTAATTGTATCCAAAAATATTTTGAATTCTGATGTCGCGATATCGTGACATGTTCCATTTTACGAGGAAAGGTTGGAAGAATGTGAAGGAAATGTCAGGATATCATGACATGTTCCATTTTGAGGAAGCTAAAGAGTGAAGGAAATGTCATATTGCGACATGTTCCATTTTGCGAGGCAAGCTTGAAAGAAGAAGTGAAGGAAATGTCGCGATATCGTGACATGTTCCATTTTGTGAGGAAGAAACTTAAAAGATAAAGTGGAGGAAATGTCGAGATTTCGTGACATGTTCCATTTTCACGAGGGCCAAATCTTGGAAGAGATAAAGTGGAGGAAATGTCGCGATTTCGCGACATGTTCCATTTTCGGAGGGAAGCTTGGAAGAGAGAAGTGAAGGAAATGTCGCGATTTCACGACATGTTCCATTTTCGCGAGGGCAAGCTGAAAGAAGTGAAGTGAAGGAAATGTCACGATTTCGCGACATGTTCCATTTTCATGAGGGCGAAAGCTAAAAGAAGTGAAGTGAAGGAAATGTCACGATTTCGTGACATGTTCCATTTTCGCGAGGAAGAAAGCTTGGAAGAGATAAAGTGAAGGAAATGTCACGATTTCATGACATGTTCCATTTTCGTGAGGGCGAAGCTTGAAAGAAGTAAAGTGAAGGAAATGTCACGATTTCGTGACATGTTCCATTTTCATGAGGGCGAAAGCTTGAAAGAAACGAAGTGAAGGAAATGTCACGATTTCGTGACATGTTCCATTTTTGCGAGGGCCAATGCTTGGAAGAGATTAAGTGAAGGAAATGTCACGATTTCGTGACATGTTCCATTTTTGCGAGGGCCAAGCTTGGAAGAGATGAAGTGAAGGAAATGTCGCGATATCGCGACATGTTCCATTTTCGTGAAGGCACAAGCAAGGAAGAAGTAACTTGAAGAAAATGTCGCGATATCGCGACATGTTTGGATTTATATTCATTTTGCAAAATTTGGCCATTCTTTAAATTTTTCATCACCCATCCAAAGGAAGTGGAAGCTTTTCGACACAGTCCAAACCCTAGAAATATTTAAATGAAAAAATTAATTAATTTAAAACTAATCTTTGCTTTTCTTTTGCAGAAAGTAATTCGATAGTTACATTCATGGCAGAAGTAATGGCGAGAAAGACAGACAAACCTGAATTTTGGCACAAATCAAGCGAGGAATTAATGAGATGCTCTGACGGCTTGCCGAAAGATAAAGATAAGAGATGCCGGGAAGTCAGTGACTCATCCAGATTTTGCAGATCTGGCCACAAATACAGACTTTAAGGAATTTTTCGGTGGATCCATTTGCCAAGAAAATTTATGGCAAAAGTAATGACGGGGAGAGAATCTCGACTCGAACCAAACAAAGGCAGTTGTGCGAGGATGGAAGGCCTCGAAAGTCAGTGACTCATCCAAATTTTGCAGAAGAATTAATGAGATGCTCTGACAGCTTATCGAAAGATAAAGATACATTTACACGCAGTGCCCATTTGATGAGGATAAAACCAAGTCTTATCTTCTCCATTTATGGCAAGATCCACACGAAGATTTTTAGAGTGATTAGGGTTTATCGAAACTCTATATAAAAATACCTTATATTGTAAAGCCTCGGCGATGGGATTTTTATGATAAGATTTAGATATTTGGAAGAAGATATTTTGAAAAGATCAGGGTCTGTCCTGAGTCTATATATACTTCTCTTGAATGTAAAGTCCGGAGGCGAAAACTTGGAATAAAAGACATTTTAGCAATTTCCTGCAAATCTTGTTTGAATGCTTTGTTCTGGACTTGGGGTTGGTGTGAAATCGTTCTTCTATGATAGCGTGGCCAGGAGCCTAATCTCTTTCGGATTTCGATAAGTGCATCTTCTTCTGTTTTCGTCTCACTAAAGTTCTATTTATTTTAGTTGTAAATCTGTGTTATCAAGATTGAATATGCTGCTAGGCTTCATTCCATTTGTTGTATGCTAGGGAAAGTTAGAGATTTAAGGTTCAGGTCTGTTCTAATTGCTCTATCCTCACTGCGTGAGCTAGGCTGCTAGTGAGAGATACCAGTTGACACCGACTTCCCTTCTATTTATGATTTTCTTTCAGATCTATGTTATCTCCGTCTTATGCTCTTAGTAGAAGGTGATCTTAGAAAGTTGGACACCTTCCTCTTTGATTGGTTCTATTGTGAAGCTAAATAGTGTAATTGAAATTGGTAGTTTTGATTTTGCAACTAAGTTTAAATAAGCTTCTCTTTTTTTGCCCTACCCTACTCTCTCTGTTCCATCGTTAAATGATCCATTTTTATTTTCTTTCAAATTTGTCTTTTATTTAATCTGCTAAAACATAAAGAGCTATATCAAAGAACTCATTGTAAATCCGATAGTCAACAAAGATAACAACCTCTAAACATTATTGAACGAAGGTCGAGCCCGTTGTAAGGTAATAGACAGTCCACTTGAAACTATTCCAGAAGCGGAAAAGAGTGAATAGACATTCGACCCAACTCTATAACTCACACCTTGGATAACCAGCAAGATCCTAAAGTGAGTGGGATTTATCCCGTATAAGTGTTATTGGTATTTTATGCTCATTCTTCACGGGGTGTGTATGAAAGACGAACCAACAGTACTATGGTCATCACAATTATTTTTTTTCTTCCCATCTACCAGATGAATGTAATCGGTGGTGATGCTAGTTGCAGTGTAACAAAATATAAATCAAAATTACTTCACCATGACATTATCGATAGTGGTAATTCGTGGCACTAGAGGGGTCATTGTTGAAACAAATGGTAGCTATGAGTAGGTAGACACATAATGACAGTGCATATGGGTACAAGAAAAGTTGACGTGAATGATCTATATAATCTAGCTGTTTATTACTCCTTTAGGGTGAGGCCAGCGATCCTTACAAAAAAGTAGAAGGTGAACACGATTTCTTTGGTAACAATCCCAACTCAACGATGAATCTGAATCTCGATATTTTTAGATTTAAATGTTTGGAATAATCATTGCAAGTTAGTTGTATTGAGTTTAGATAGAGTTTACAATGTTAGACCAAGGTTTATAGCTACCTGGGTGGGCCAACGTATAACATGACAAGGCAGGCAGTGATGGATGTTTACCATAATGAGGACAGATAAATACTAGAGCACCACCGATATTAGGGAACTACCATGCATTGGTGGTGGAAAGGATGTGAAACGACATCAACAACAACAAAGAATGTGGATGTGGATTGATTTATGAGGTGGAGAATACAAAAATTGAAGACAATGGCTGAACTGTGTATAGTTAGACAAATTTGGAAAGTGGACAGATAATGAGGACTACGTTGCTACCCGTAATGTGGTATCAAGTGACTATCATACATGGGGCTTGTGTAGTTAACAGTTTCCTTCATCAAATAACATGCTGACTCCAAGGAGTGGTTTTTGGGTGGATACGTGCTTAATGAACTAGCGATATTCATTGATAGAATAAAAGAGAAATGTCTAAAATAATTCATGGTAAAAAAAAATGCTAGAAATATGGGTGTTTTATGAATAAAATTTCATAGTTAGAGAGTACCCAAGAATGACAAGGTCTCACAAAGATCTTGTAGGCAGATAGGTCATTTAATGGAAGTGTAATTATGAATTGTGCACTTCACCTATCATTTAGGGTAAATTTTGTTTTATTTCAAATAAAATATAATGTAGTTTACATTGACCCAAGTTACGTGAGTGGAAGTGGGAATAAAATAATTGGTGCTTCCTTAATGGTTATAAAGGACCCATGGCAAAGTTGCTAATTATGAAATGTGACTAAGGCATGTGGGCATTATAAAGAAAGTTGAAGGTATAAGGCGTGGTAGATGAGTTTGGATAAAGCGTTACCTAAGGATAAACACTATATCAAAAAACACTTTAATTTATCTGTATCAATTGAAATATATTTGGCTCTAGTTCTTGGATTAGTGGTGTATGTAATTATTTTTTGCTTATCATTTCTGTTAGGTTCATGATCTTTGTTAAATAAACTTAAATTATGCATCTAAATTTAATTCCTAATAGAGACTTGAATGCTAAAATTTTTATTGGAAGTCATCTCTACGAGTTGTGAATGGTTCCTATGATTTTCTTTCTATTATATGCTATTTAAAAATTGATTTGGGTTTTAGCTACTAGTTTATCCCCACCTTACGTTTCTGGCTTATAACCATGTTTCCCATTCCTTTCTGTCATTTTTTCATCTCTTTCTATTACCCTAAGCTTATACCGATTGTTAGATTAGTACAAGAACCAACCCTCTTTGAATATTGGCCCGAAGGACATTTCTTTCCTTCGGTCTATTGGAAATATGAGCAGGTTTTGTTGTCATTGATGTCAAGAGTCGGCTTTAGTGAGCAGGACAAAAGGAAGGATGTCAAGAGTCAGTTTTAGTAAGCAATGCAATAGAAATATTGCTTCTACGCCTAAGGAAAATAATATTATAATATCTATTATTATAATATTCAAGGTGATCAGATGAGGTCTAAAGAGCAATAGGAAGGCCCAAGAAAAATAATATTTTAATATTTTATTATAATATTAAAGGTCTAAGGTCAAGACCTAGATATTTAAATTAATTATAATTATTTCATTATAAATTAATTTCTAACTTAATTTGATTAAATCTAAGAGTTATAAAATTAATTATAATTTAATTATAAATTAGTTTATGATTTAATTTAAATAACCCTAAAGGTTAGGGTTATAAGGGCACAAAGTTTTAATTAATTCAAATTAAATTAAATTTAAAAAGATCATTGATATTTTGAGCACATGGCACATTGCATATAAAAAGGGGTAAGACATTTTAAATAATCATCCATGCAATCCATAGAATTCTATAGAAAATCATGTGCAAGGTAAAGAGGTAGAATTGTGTGTGTTTTAAAATGTTTAAAGAGGCATAACAAGTTACAAATAAGTGGGGAGCCCACTTCACATTGCAAGGCGCTGGGTAGCATGGTTGGCAGCCAAGGGCTATGCTAAGATGTTTGCAGGTGCAAGGTTAAAGGTTTGATTCTCGCCGTCTTCATTTTTCAAGTGGAGAAGGTTTTGGTCTACATTGCCAGAGAGGAACAAAGGGAAGGCACGTGCCTTTCCCTTTGCATGGAGGCATGTAGCCCACTTGATGGGCACACACTGTGCAAAGGTGCTTGGAAGGAAGGGTTTGCATGTTTGAAACCCACCAAGGCCTTTTTTGTGGTTTGACTAAGGTATGTGCTCACATTGCTAAGGTTTAAATGTTGCATCCGAAAATTGCAAAGGTGGAAATTAATTTTTAATTTCCTAAGGTTTTATTAATTGGAAATTGCATATTTAAAAAGGGTTTGTGAGTTATACAAGGGAGATAAAAGGGTATGCAAAGTTTTATTTTTTTGTGGTTAAAAGTTCATAAAAGGAGTAATAAGGTGTGCCAAGGGTGTTAGATGTTTTTGTTTAAATAAAGTTATATTATAAAAATTGATTTGAAAGGAGAGATAAGGCATAGTTGATTTTTGATATTTTAACTTGGTGAAATATTTTTGAAGGAAAATATTAAGTACAATTTTTTGCTATCTAACCCTTGAGATTGGCAAAGAGAGTGATTGTGATTAAGACAGGTTTTGAGGTCAAAACTTCATCAAACAAAATATATGGACATATCTTCCTTGTGAGTGAAATATTGTTGGATCTTGTGAATGCTAAGTTGGAGTGAAAATGATTGTTTGATAAGCATTGTTGAGTCTGGTTTTTCCAATATTGATTGATGTGGATTTTCTGGAATGAAAGTTGAAACTAGAAACCTTGTTTGATAAGCATTGTTGAAAATATTGAAGTAAGCTTTCATATGCTTGATTAGGGTTTGTGAAAGATCATGAGTATCATTGTTATGTGAAGTTGATAACAATATTGAACTAGGATTTGTGAAATATCATGAGTATCATTGTTATGTGAGGTTTGTTTGATAAGCATTGTTGATTAAGCTTTCATTGAGTGATTGGTTGAGTGGAGTTGATTGGGCTTAGTAGATTGGAATTTTTGAAGTGATAGTTCAAGTTCTATGAAACAAATTGTTCTATATTTTGAATTGATTTGAAAAAGAGATTGAAAGAGGATTTCTGTAATAGATTGAGTTGAATTGAGAAAGCTTTTGTGAAAGCTTAAGGACATATTTATGTGAGCTTTTGTGGAAGCTTACAAAGCAGAATTGAGGTAAGTCTTGGTGAAGACTTGTTGAGCAGATTGAGCAAGTTCTAGAGAAGACTTGTGGACATATTTTAGGTAAGTCTTTGAGAAGACTTGTGAGCAAAGTTGATTTATGCATTGCTTTGATTACTTATGTTGATATTGCCATTGATATATTGCATAATATTTTTTAGGAAATAAAAGTAAAAAGTGGTCTTATATTGTTCACCCCCCTCTCAGTATAAGTTTGTGTTCTTCACGACCTTTCAATGTTGGCCGAGTCTAGGGTGCACATATATTTTGTACTTAAGCAGATTTGTGACCAACATTGTGCAAGAAAAAATTGTGTGATAATGGGTAAAGGGTAGTTATTGAAAGGTACAATAAAAGGTAACCAAAATGGGGTACTCTAAAGGACCTCTTATAAAAGAGGTAGTACTATCTAGGACTTGCTACTGGCCCAACCAAGCTTTTGCTTCACCCTCAGATGGGCTTAGTAAAAAATTATAGTTACCAACTCATAAATTATGATAAGTGATGATAAGAATACCAAATGATATAAATTAATCAACAATAATATTTCATAATCAAGTGTTTAAATAACACTTGATTAACCTTACAATAGCCTAGGACTAAAATAGCCCGTAGGTATAGGATCTGTAACCAGATTAGATGCTAACAAATGTCGGTAGAATAGATGCTAATCCTAACCTACTAACCAACGTAGTCAAAATGACTACAATGACTAACTTACTAACCTAGGTAAATAGTGAATAGTAATAACCTAGTAGTAAAAGTAAATACTAGTGGTAAAAAGTAACAAGCTACTTTTTACCATGCAGTAAATAAAATATACCTAATTTAGGGAAAGGGTAAAATATCCAAAATGGAATATTTACTCTAACATCCCCCTTTATTACATTATTTGGGTAATACATACATTTCCTCTAATACAACAATATTTGGGTAAAGTATATAACTTCCCCAATACAGTGAAAAGGATGTCGATCTGCTGGTTCTTACTCTGTCACAGTACTCTGGCTACTTCTAAGCAAAAAAATGGATCATTCCTCACTTTGTCTTCACAACAACGAATGTCCTTATAGTAATTACATCATCCAATTGAATTGCATGGGTAACTAGCCGCTGCAATCACTAGGTGTAGTAGAGTAGATCACTTCATACGAGATTCATTCATTTTACAATACAAGTTTGCAAAATATCAGGTTGCTAAGGTGTCGGTCGTAGCCAAAAATGCACCCTTATAAGTTCCCCCCTTCTCGTTGCAAAACATGTTGTATCTAATTTCTGAAAGAAGAGTGACTAAGGTGTCGGTCGCAGCCAAAAATGCACCCTTATAAGTTTGCTTCCCTTTTTACAAAATTTTTTGAAGAAAAGAAATGTTTATCCCCCATTAATTACAAAAATATGTGCAACTCAAGAGTTTTGTGAAGGATTTTTACAAACATTGCCTCCTAGGCAATTTTACACCATAAAAAGTCTCTTCTTTTTATTACAAGGACTTCAAACATTAAGATTTTTCTATTTATGAAGCCTAAAAGAGGTACAAATCACCCCTTATTTGTAAGAACTTCAAACAAAAAACTTATGCTATTATATGAAGCATAAAAAGAGAGAGAGGATAATGGTGCTTTGCCCAATGTGACAAACATGTGTTTTTCCTCTACAATACTATTTTAGCAAAGAGCACTCTGTGTGCTTTTTCTGAACCAAAATCAGAATCTGAATTAGACACTTCACTAGCAATGTTGTCTTTGTTTTGATTTTGTGTTGTGCCTTTGTATTTCTTGTTTTGCTTGTTTTTGAACCAACACCGATTGGTGTCATGGTTATATTTCTTACAATATGAGCAAAACCGTTTTTGATATTTCTTTCCCTTACCCTTTGAGGATGATCCTCCCTTGTTATAGTTTTCTTTCTTCTTCTCAACCTTATTGTGTGAATAAAGTGCACTATTAGATGCTTCATCTCTTTTGAGTTGATTAGCTTCCTTAGTTTGAAGAAAATTGACTAACTCCACAAAGGTAAGAGTTCTTTGGGAAAAAAAAAGGGATGTAATCAAAATTTTGTAGGATTCAGGAAGGGCTCTCAAGATAACTGAAGTAAAAATGACATCCTCAACTTTGGCCCCTAAAGCATTAAGCTTAGTCTTCAGTTCTACAGTTCTGCAAAGGAAGGTTTCTACTAACTCACCCGACTTCATATGCAGTGTATGAAGTTGGGTTTGAAGGTTGAGAATCGTGGATTGATTCTTTCCTTCAAAAATGGTGGACAAGGAATCCCATGCATCTTTTCCATTCTTTGCCTCACTAATGTGAGGTTGTACCTCATCAGAAGTTGCTATAAATATTAACATGAGTAGACGATTGTTCTTTTTATCCCATTCTCTTTGATCAGCTCTTGATGTAGTGGGTCTTGGTGTAGTGCCAGAAACTAAGTCCCACAAGTCCTCTACAGTCAAAATGGCTTTCATCTTAGTTTTCCAAGCTGTATAGTTATGAAATTTTAGCAATTGAGATTCACTCAAGTATTTGTTAATTGTTGCCATGAGGAAGGTCCTACAATGCACTAAGATGATATTTCTTTCAATATACCCTCAAAAGAGTATATGGAAGATCTTATTTTGCTCTTTAAGATATTTAATGGCTCCTGCCTAAACACCCTTCAAGAAGGATGAAAAGTTTTGAGGAAATTAAGCCAAACAAATAGAGCAAATTAAAGGGGAGGTTTTGAAAGACTTCTAATTTTACTCTCTAGGATATTTAATGGCACCTGCCTTAACACCTTTCAAGAAGGATGAAAAGTTTGAGGAAATTAAGCCAAACAAAGAGAGTGAATCAAGGTGATTGGATTATGACCTTTGATGGGGAGTGAAAATTGACTTGTTTAACCTATGCAAGGTGTAGCACGATTTAGTGAAGTTTGGGTTTTTGAAATGCTCTTCAATGTGTATGATTGTTTAATTGCACACAAAAACATGAGTGTTAGTGCAATAATCAAATTATGAGAGCAACCCAAATTTTTATCACTCTAGGTTTTGGATGCAACTGAAAATGCACCTATTACAAGAAAATTTTAAGAGAAGGTTTCGAGTACAATCGAGAATGCACCTTTATTACTCTGAAATATACCCCCTTTTTTGTTACAATTTTGCAAACAATAGAATCAAAAAACTAAATTCTATCCCCCCTTAATGTTTACAAAATGTAGAATTTAGAGCACTCCTTTCAAGACAAGTCGACACACGACCCAAGTTTGAAAGGCTTCCAGAACCAGTCGACAAACGACTTGGTTTTAGTGGACCCAAGGCTTCAAATTCTTCTCAATGTGACAAAAAAAATGTGCAATTTTATGTCTTATATCCCCCTTGGAGAAAACAAATGCACACTTTGCCTTTGAATATTACAAAATTTTGAGTCTCCTTGTTTTCCAAATTTGCAATAAAGCAAATTTAACAAGTTTGAGAAGAATTTAGGGCTTTCTAATTTTTCATAAAAAAAATGCTCTTCTATGTTTTAGATCCCGTTTTGTGAGAAAACAAAAACTCCTTGGAATTTTTATATTTTCTAAATAAGTTTTGAAGAAAGTAATATAATTTCAATAAATCAAATATTTCTTTAAAAAATCAAAGGATTTGATTTTAAAAATATATATTAAACCTATAGATGAAAAAATATTAATTTAAATAAAAAAATAGCAAAATATGTGTGGCGTAGCGCTAGAGATTTGAACCCGTTTCTGGCAACGTCGGAGCACCTTAGTGGTAGGGGCGGTCGACTGTCCAGTATACTAAGCCGGATGGGAGGAAAGGGAGACTATCTCCCCTTTGTTCCTCATTCCGTCGAACAATTAAAAAAAAATGAATATTTTATCCCACATGCAATGGGATGTCGCTGTAATGGGCGTTTAAATAGAATAAATGCCCCTATATTATTCGATTGCCTGCAAGAAATCATGGACCACGACAAACCTTTTTCCACATGCCAACGAATCAAAAAATGCCACGTCACCCGCCTTGCCACCTCATCTGGCCATGTGTCCCTTGCCAAGTCAGCTCCACCTAGTCACTGCCCTTGAGAATCATGCCAGTCAAACCGCCATGTTAGCTATCAATCACCTCAAATATCACACCCATCAGGTCAACCTGCCTAGCGCCTGCCACATCAAATACCAGGTGTCCAATCCATGTATTTGCCTGCCACATCAGCCTTCTTGAAGGTCATGCCAGGTCATGTTGTTAGGGTCACTGGCGGAGTGTTTGTCAGGGCACTCGTCAGACCTGAGGGCACTCATGCCTTCAAGTTTGAGTTTGGTCCCCACCTAGGAGGGTGCACCTACCCTCCTAGCTGTGCGCTAGACCCACAGGGACAACACTGACGATCACCGATGATTAGAGGGCCTCCTGCACTCTCGAATCCCGGTCATCGATAACCTGCATCTCGACAAAGGGCGCTCTTGCTCTCTGTCACGCAGGTGCCACTTGGGCCACCAGATGCTGGCGAGGGGTCTACGTGGGCCTCCTGCCCATGGGACCACATGGCCTGCAAGGGAGGGCACTCCTACCCTCCTCCAAATCTCCTAACTCTCCTCTCGAAGAGAAGAAAATTTAATAATAACTAAACATTAAAATAATTGTCAACCTTAGAAGTGATCAAACGCATCAAAGATTTCCTCACACGATGGAAGAGGGGCCTCTCGCCTTCTCTAGTGGAACAAGAGTGGCTCTCGTCTTTGCCACTTGGAATGAGGGTCGCTCTCTCCGCGCTCACAGGAACCAGGTGAAACCTCGCGAATGATACCAATGATGATAAGAATACCAAATGATATAAATTAATCAACAATAATATTTCATAATCAAGTGTTTAAATAACACTTGATTAACCTTACAATAGCCTAGGACTAAAATAGCCCGTAGGTATAGGATCTGTAACCAGATTAGATGCTAACAAATTTCGGTAGAATAGATGCTAACAAATGTCGGTAGAATAGATGCTAATCCTAACCTACTAACCAACGTAGTCAAAATGACTACAATGACTAACTTACTAACCTAGGTAAATAGTGAATAGTAATAACCTAGTAGTAAAAGTAAATACTAGTGGTAAAAAGTAACAAGCTACTTTTTACCATGCAGTAAATAAAATCTACCTAATGTAGGGAAAGGGTAAAATATCCAAATGATGGAAAATTTACTCTAACAATAAGCATTGTGAGTAGGGACATCTAACCCTAACCTAATATAAGGATCTCTCAAGAGTAGGGGATCTTATGGTTATGAAGCCTAGAAAATTAATCGAAGGGACTACTATGGCATCTAGGGGATGAGCTAGTGGAAGGAGATGAATTCCAATGTCGTTGGTCTAAATTGGAATTTGGTGATGAAATTCAACCTTATCAATGTATATGAAATGTGCAAGTGTGTGTATCCTACTTAAGAAAATTGGGAATGCTAGAAAGTAAACTAATTTAAGAAAAGATAGTGCACTTGTCTATTTTTTATTTTTGAATTCTATAGAACTAAATACATTTTTGGAAGGAAAAATTGCAAGATAAACTTAAAATATTGCATTTTGTGAAAGGAAAAAACCTTATGCTAAGGGTTAATGAAGAAAGTTGTGTAACATCAGTGAGCTATTCTAAGATTTTCTTAGGTGCAAATCTGTTTACACTAGCCAAGATAAATATTTTAAGATTATGGTTGGATGTCTCTTAGAGCTTCATGTATGAGGTAAAGATCAAAATCTTGCTCTCAGCTCATGGATATGAAGATATTAGAAGGCCTCTTTGCACCTTATGCAAATGCTTTAACTCTAAATGATGCAACTATTCAATTAACTAACATGTATAGAAGCAAAGAAAAGAGATTTCAAAATTTTGACCAAAGCGATTTTTGGGGCCTTTCTAATATATTAAGTGAAATGAAATGTGACCAAAAAAATTTGGGGTATTTTTGTAAAGCAATGAAGCATACACAAAAAGATATTTGTAAAATGCCCAAAGTGATTTTGGGGCTTATCTAATACCAAATGTTGTAAGAATTTTTGTCTGGGTTGTATGATGTAGAATGTTGTTTTTTGAGATTCGCACACTAGTATGCAAATTTGACTGTACCTTGAGATTCTCACACCTCTATGCAAATCTAAATGTGATGGTTTGTTTAAGCAGTTTGGTGCATGTGAGTTGTATTATGGATTTTCACCTGGTTCTATGAAATTTTCATGCAACAGAGAGGGGTAAAAGTTAGTTCAAGTACTTAAAGCGGGTACGCAACACCAAAATGAAGAATTCAAAAGTTATATTTGGGAAAGAAAGCCCAAACCCAAGAAAAGATTGACAAGAAGAGATTCAAGGAATGATTTCACCTTAGGGATGTTGCGGACCAAACATAGGTTAATTTTGCTCCTATTTTGTCACTTGCTCGATCATTTAAATTGTCAACCCAAGGAGCTTCGTAAACTTTAGAAGGGTCTCATATCAGATCATTCACAATACCCACTTTGAGATGAGTCCGACTAATTCTACTATTGGGGGTTTAAAGGATTGTCAGTCTTTCATCCACACCAATAATTTATGTATGAATAATTAAATCCTGAGAAAATAAATATTCATACGTTCATAATGAAAATAAACCTACTGCAAAAGTGAAAATAACAGTGCAAAAAATAAACCTATGAAAGTAGGAAACTTAATCTAGAAAGCATAAGAAAATGGAAGGAATACTGGCTTGGAGTGGGCCTAGGCTCCAACAGCTCCCTTCTAGCTGAATACGTAGTTAGGAACTCTTGAACTTTATTGTAATTGCAAAATAATTATTACAATGCTTCTATCCTTAGAATGATAAATGTATTCTCTATCTAATTTTGGATTATGGATATCTAGATATAGATCAGAGAAGTATGTGTGTGTTTATATAGCACACACACATAGATCTTCTATTACAAATAAGTTATAATAGTAGTTTAGTTATAGACTAAACTAGGACAATCTGGTAAACATGATCAACATCTGCTAAAGCGGGCATTGTTCCTAATGGTAACGTATTCAATGATTGGTTCATGCTTCACCTAGCATTTTTGTTCATTAGTGCAGTTCCCAGAATTATCCTACGTGACGTAGAACTAAAATTGCACCAGTCAATGTTGTCCACGTCGCTCTGTCTGGTCAACGAGCAAAGAATAGAGAGGTACCTTCTCTATGAGGAAGGTGCCTTCCTCATGTGCTCTAGTGGGGCACCTTCTATATGTGGAAGGTGCATATTGAAGTTGAGTGCCTTCTTCCTATGGAAGGCACCTACTAATGTGGGCACCTTCCCTATACGAAAGGTGCTTTACCTTGTATAGGGTGCCTTCCTTATACGAAAGGCGCCTAAGTATGTTGGGTGCCTTCTCTATACGAAAGGTGCCTGCCTTCTGTTGGCACCTTCCTTGAAGAGGAAGGTGCCTACCGTTTGTTGGCGCCTTCCTTGAAGAGGAAGGTGCCTACCTTCATGCCTTGATATTGAAAGAAATAGAGTGCCAGGTCCACGAAAGACCTCGACTGATCCAAATCTATCAAAACCAACTACATTTCCACAAAAACACACTAAAACACATAAATTAGATAACACACATAATTCTATTAAATAATTATATAATCATTCATAAAAGTACACAGTTCCTAATATATTGCCGCATAATAATTGATGAAACCTATACAAAATATGAGCATTTTTTAGGCTCATCATCCCCCCATGCCTAACATATGCCACGCCCTCGTGGCATCAAAATTGTAGGTAGCCCTTCGTTCTCTTCATCATCATCATTTTTTGGTTGTACCTGCAGCCTGTGGCTGCTTCTTCTTTCATCGAGAGGTGCGGTCTTCTATTTTCTATGTGGAGTTGTAGTGGTGGGGTAGGAAACTACTGTGGTTGTCTACCTCTACTCGATTCGTTGGCTCCACCTATTTGAGGTTCCCACCCCGGCTACTCCTGGAGGTGGTATGGCTAGTGTAGTTCCTGCTGCCTAAAATGCAACTTCTATAGCTTGCCATAGATCAGCATCTGGAGGTCTGACCACTGCAAGAGGGATGTCAAAATTATCCCTCTTGAGTTAGACTATGAGAACTGGCTCTAGTTGTCGTAATTTGGCTCTGTTGCTGGTAAGTCATACCTCTTCCTCTATAAATTTGGGCAAAGGTGAGTGCCCTCTTTCTTCCCCAAAATTGGGCAATGACAATTGCCCGATTTCTTCTCTCTCTTCTGTGGGGCTTTCTTCATCTTCCTCTGCCCCGACGATAGAATTTTCTTGCCCCTCCTGGCTGCCATCTCCCTCTGCATGGGAATCCTCTCTTTGTGCTTCTGCATGGCGAACCAGCATCGATATCAGTCCATGGTGGGCCAAGGTGGAAGGTGCACCCCTCTGGTATCGAGTCGCTTCCTCCTTCAGGGCATTCTCTAGGTAGAAGGGCATGTTCATCTTCCTCCCATGCACCAGGTGATTTAAGAACTGCACATGGTTAACGTGCAGGTGTGAATATTTCTCGATGCATGTGAAAAAGTGAGCAATTTGCTTGAATAACTTCTGTAGGTTCATGGGAAGTCAACTTTTTGGTAGCCCCTCCTTCTCTACCTGCACATTCTCTCCTGGCAATAGCAAATCGATGCATTGTTTCAACATGCCACCCTTGTATGTGCACTCACCTGTGAGAGGCAAGCCGATCACCTGGGAGATATATTCTGGGGTGACTAGAATTTCCCTTCTATGCACCTGAGCTGCATCTCCCCTCAAGGAGGTAGCAAATTCCCTAGCTGCCTCCATATCCTAGTTCTGATAGACCAGGGTACAGTATTCGAGCCACCCTTCGGCCTCGAATTGGGTTCTCACCACCCCCTTGATTCCCTCTGTATCACTCGGCTCATTTTTCTTGATGACGTGGTTCTTCGATCGTCCTCCCATGGTGCCTTCCCTAACTATTCTTCTATTTCTACCTTACGCCCTCAGGAAGGCACCTTCTTATAAGGAAGGTGCCTAACCCTAGCATTCAATTCTGGGGTTGGCGAGGTACGCCTCTCGAGCCACAATGTTGGCATGATGTTTCGGCCATGGGGGGTGCATGATTTTTATGGCGGCGCTATTTTTTGGTACTGCATAATTTATAAAATATTATATAAAAATTTAATTAAAAATTATGCATGTACCTGATTGGATGCTTCATGCATCATGGAGGGTAGTGATTTGTCAGCTTGTGACATGGAGGATGGGTATTTCACATGTGCGGATTACTCTGGACTTCGTTGTTGCATCGTTCGAGGTTCTATGTCGTAGACAAGCTCCTGATTGGTTTTGGAAAAACTGTCTGTCCATCAATATTGAGGCGTGCACGAGGATCTCACCCGTAACTTTGCATAATTTTTTATCGGGCAGATTTCCATCATGTGGAGTGATGGTGGTAATCTATTGTTGCCCAACCACGTGTTGACATCATTCGCATCGAGGCGCATGTGAGGGTTGTACGTGAAAGGTGTTGTTTGGTGCCTTCCCGATGTGGAAGGCGCTTTAAATGAATGGTGCCTTCCCTAGGTGGAAGGTGCTTCTTCCAGTTGGTGCCTTCTTATTGTGGAAGGTGCTTCTGAATGATGGTGCCTTCCTACTATGAAAGGCACTTTTTGAACAATGGCGCCTTCCTACTATGGAAGGTGCTTTTGAAGAATGGTGCCTTCCCACTGTGGAAGGTACTTCTTTGAACAGTGGCACCTTCCTACCATGGAAGGCACTTTTTGAAGAATGGCACCTTCCCGCTGTGGAAGGCGCTTTCAATTGGATGTACCTTCTTGGAATGGAAGGCGCTTTGATCTTTATCATCATTTTTTTTTTTTAGGAACTATTGGGAGCACCTTCTTTATGAGGAAGGCACCTTCTTTCAGTTGGGTGCCTTCCCTATAAGGAAGGTGCCTACTTTCTCGGGGGTGCCTTATTTATAAGGAAGGCATCTTATTTCTACAGGGTGCCTTCTCTATAAGGAAGGTGCCTTATTTCTAGTTGGGCGCCTTCTTTATAAGGAATGCGCCTTACCTCTAGCTTGATACCTTCTTCCCGTGACACCGTCCACCTCAGTTAGGCACCTTCTCCGAGGAGGAAGGCATTGTTTCTCAAGTGGGGAATCTTCTTTGAAGAGGAAGGCCTTCTGCAAGGCATTTTTCTCAGCAGCATGTCATGATCGTCTGGGCAAGGGTGATCAAGCCTTCTCAGACTTCCCTCATACTATCGCAACAACCTCCTATCGGGCCTGGCATGCGATTTTCCCTTGGAGGAGAGTTTTATTGCCTTCATCCAAGCTTGGATAGATGCTGCTTCTAAGCTACGTGCGTAGGTGTCGGGGTGTTGAGTCGGTTCAGGCCTGGTTTCCCAGATACCTATTTTTTGAGCTAATAGGTCCTCCACCTGCAAAAGCAAACAAAAAGAAAAGAAAACTATAGGCAGTTAGATGCATTCCGTGTCTGGCAGGCCCTCTACTAGGATGCTTGCAACTTGCATGCGGGCGTCATCCCTGTAAAACACATCATAAGAAATAAAACAAACCTAAACTAACTAATTTTTGTGGACACTCCCATGTCCACCATTCTACTTGCTGAGAGTTTGGTCCAGATTACAAGGATGGGGTCTCCCCCATGCCTATTCTGGACTCTACCAGTAAATTTTTGGATGTGCTATAGGGCCGTAGTCGGTGGCCATTCACTATCAATACAACGTTGCTGCCATCAATAGTCTTAACATGCACAACACCATTCTTGATGAGCTCTACCACTTCATACGGTCCCATCCATATCTGCATTAATTTGCCCTTCCTTTCCTGGAACCTAGAATCGTACAAGAGCACCCAATCTCCCTCCTGGAACTGCTTCAGCTTGATGTGTCGATCATGCCATTTTTTTCTTTGCTTTTGTATGATCTCCGTTCTATGTAGAGCATCCCTTCTGAATTCGTCCAGCTGGTTCAGCTGTCGAATCCTCTCTTTTTGAGCTTCTTCCAAGCTCAAATTTAATTCTAGAGCAGTCCTTAATGTCTTAATTTCAAACTCAATGGGCATCATTGCATTCTTCCCATAGACCATATGGAAGGGTGTAAAGCCGGTGGTCGACTTCCACGTAGTGTTGTACGCCCATACTGCCTCCGAAAGCCATGTAGCCCAATATTTTCTATGCTGCTACATGGTTTTCATCAGGATATTCTCTATCTCTCTGTTCGTCACCTCCACTTGCCCGTTTGCCTATGGGTGGTAGGGCGTAGTCTTGTTGTACCGAATATGATATTGCTTCATCAACTCCTCGATCAACTTGGAGGTAAATTGAGGTCCCTGGTCTATTGTTATTTCTCTGGGGACCCCAAATCATGTAAAAATTTGAGCAAATAAGAAATCGGCTACCATTTTTTCCTTTGAATCCCTCAGTGCTTGAACCTCCACCCACTTGGTGACGTAGTCTATACAGACTAAAATAAATCTCCTTCCTATTGAGGGTGGATTAATTGGTCCCACAAAATCCATGCCCCACTTATCGAAGGGCTCTAGATGCACTTGCGGTTGAAGGGGCATCTCGTCTCGATGGGTTGGTCTACCCATTCTTTGGCACTCGTCACACTTGCTAGCGTAGGCGGCCGCATCTTTAAATAGAGTGGGCCAAAAATACCCAGCCTGTAGGATTTTATAGGTGGTCCACTTCCCCACAAAGTGTCCCCCGCATGGTTCATCATGGCAAGCTTTGAGTATTTTTGAGAATTCTTGCTCTGCTACACACCTCCTTATAATTTGATCACGTCCTATTTTGAATAGGAGACCATCAACCCATAAAAAGGAGGTACTCTTCTCTACTACCACCTACTTTTCTCGTAAGGAGAGAGCGGGCGAGGTTCTTTCGATGGCTAAGTAATTGGCTATGTCTGCATACCACGGTGTTTGCTCATTGATGGTGAACAAATGTTCATCCAAAAACTGGTCTTCCACTACCGCATGGTCTGCTGGTGTCAATCTGGATAGGAAGTCCGCTACAACGTTGTCCTTGCCCGGCTTGTCAACTATTGTTATGTCGAACTCCTACAGTAGTAGAAGCCATCTTATAACTCTTCCGCCAATAGCCGGTTTGCTCATTAAATATCTGATAGTTGCATGGTCCGTGTGGATGAACACCTTGTATCCAGTAATATAATGGCAAAATTTGTTTATGGCATGCACAACCGCAAGGAATTCCTTCTCCGTCACTGTATAGTTGAGCTCGACCCCTACCAAATTTTTGCTGACGTAGTAGATGGCATAAAATTCCTCGCCATCCTTCTATCCGAGGACTGCTCCAATCGCATTGTTGGAGGCATCACAATAGATGTGGAAGGGTATAGCCCAATTTGGTCCCCTCAGAATAGGTGCAGATATCAGCTTTTCCTTGAGCGACTAAAATGCTCTTTCGTAGTCTTCCATCCAGTTGAACTCCACGTCCTTAGACAATAAAGTGTGCAGTGGTCTTGCAATTTTGCTAAAGTCGACGATAAATCGTCGGTAGTACCCGACAGATCCGAGGAAACTTCTCACCTCTCACTGTGTTGTGGGGCTGGGTAGGTCCTTGATGACCTCTATTTTTCTTTTGTCAACCTTTATTCCTTCCATGGAGAGATGGTGTCCCAATACAATGCCTTCTTGCATCATTATAAAGCATTTTTCATTACTAAGGGACAAATTATTTTCCTCACTTCTTTCGAGCACTCTTTCCAGGTTCGTCATTGCTTCATCAAAGGTTTCTCCATAAACGGTGAAGTCATCCATGTACACTTCAACCGCATCTCCTATCATATCTAAAAATATGCTAAGCATCACCCTCTAGAAGGTGGTAGGTGTGTTGCATAGCCCGAAATGTAATACCCGATAAGAAAACATTATACAAGGGTAGGTAAAAGTTATTTTATCGTGGTCTTCTTCTCCTATCTGGATCTGGTTGTATCCACTGAATCCATCTAGGAAGGAGAAGTACTTCCACCCCGAAAGTGTATCCAAGACCTGATCAATGAATGGGAGTGGGAAGTGATCCTTTTTGGTCACTTTGTTCAATGCCCTATAGTCTACACAAATCCGCCACTTCCCATTTTTCTTGGGGACCACCACTAGCGGTGATACCCACTCACTATCAAAAATTGGATATATGAATCTAACTGACAAGAGTTTTTGCAATTCCACCTTGACAATGTCCTTCATTGCTGGATTCATTCTTCTTTGTGGCTGCCTGCTTGGAGTCGCCTGCTCTTCAAGGTATATCCGATGGGTGCAGATTTTTGGGCTGATACCTTTCATATCCGAGTAATCCCATGCGAATGCCCATTGGTGTCTAACCAGGAGTTCTTCTACCTTCCTTAGCTATGTGGGGGTCAACCCACTATTGATATTCAACATTTTTCCTGGCCCAATGTTTATCTATCGGATGTGGTGGTCTTGGGCGCCAGCTAATGGTGACTCAGGCGTAACGCCAAAGGACTCTCCCTGGAGGAATTCTATGATAGCTCCATCCTCATATTCTTCCTCCTCCATTTGGTCCAATGCCATCATCGGCTGGATGATGGACAACTCCTCCTCTTTGTGCTTGGTCAACGTAGACCCTCCCAATGAATCAACGGACTACGTGAGAGGTGAAATAGTCAACCTTTTTACGTTCTGCCCATTGGAGATGGTCATCAGCCCATCATGGTAGCTGATGTAGGCATCAACTATCACCAACCATGGTCTTCCCAAGATAAGTGGGTAGCCACCCAACCTGGTTTTAGATTGTAACACCAGGAAGTCGATCGGATATTCCCATGCATCGACCATCATGATTATATCTTCCAGCATTCCTTTCGGTGCTACGGTTGATCGATCAGCCAGCTACAAAACTATTGAGGTTGGCCTCAGGTCTATGAGTTGTAGCCTCTGCATGGTCTCCTGAGGCATTACGTTAATGGCTGCACCAAGATCGACCAACGTATTGGTCAAGGAATGCCCCCTAATTTTTACTATCAACACTGGGTTGCCTAGGTCTGCGTACTTAGGGTGACACATCTTGCCCATCATTAAATCGGCCAACTTGCCCACAATATTAATAGTCTGGGTCACTCTTCAGCCTGAATTTCTTAGGCACATCTCTTTTATTGCTTTAGAATATATCGGGACATCTCGGATAGCTTGAAAAAGTGGAATTGTCACCGTGAGATTTTTCAAGCTAGAAAGAATATCAAACTCTGATTGCATTAATTTCCTCTGTTCTTGCAGTCGGTTAGGAAATGGAGCCTTTGTTCTCTCAGCCACTTCTTCTTCCACCTCTTCTATAAGAGGTGTTTCCTCTACTTCTACCTCCTCTTCTACCAGGGGAGGTGTCTCTACTCCTAGTTGTCTACCTGATCTAAGTTGAATAGGATTACAACTAATATTATACATCGGGTACATCTCACCTTCTACATTATATGCTTGACTGATTTACTCTATTGTTTGGATTTATCATCGGTTGTGCGGGTAGCTGCGTAGGTCTCACTATAGGCAAGGCTGGCAGGTTTTTCTAGGGGTGAGCTGGTGCTACATTCTGTGGAGTCAGATTCCATTGAGCCTGGCCTCTCCACTATTGCCCAGGGTATTGATATTGCATCCAGGGCTACTGGTTTGGATATGCTACTCCTGGGGGTACGTTAGACCAAGGAGATAGCCCCCACCACCCCATGTTAGGTGGTTGAGGCTGGCCTTGTGGCATGTACGGTCCTCCCCCATATGATGGCATTCCTGGTGGCATATTTCCCATAGGGGGTTGTGGCCAACTCCTTCGATTGCCTATAAAATAGGCTTCCATAACATCAACATCCTCCTTGATACTGGGCAATTGCGGGCACAATCGGGTCTTATGATTTAGCTTACAGACCATGCATACTCTAACTTTGTTCTCTGGGCATGCATTCTTTGCATGCTTTCCTCTACATTTTGGGTAGAAATAAGCTAATGCTGCCTCATTTTCTTGCTTCTTTTTCTCTAACAATAGTGTGTCCATCTATAATGCTAGAGATGAAAGCATCTCACTTTTCAAATCTTCCAACATATTGCCTATTTCTATTTTTGTGACCGAAGCAATCACTTTCATGGTCCTAGAAGTGGTCTTGCCTCTCCTTCTTGAGTAGTTTTAGCATAATTGTCGGATATCTTCCATAGTGTGCTGGTAGACATCACCTCCAAAAATCATGTTGAGAGCTTCTAATGATTCATTGTTAAGTCCTCTCAAAAAGATGCTTTTAAGAGACTTATCAGCTAGCTTCGCATGAGGAGATCATTGAAGATTGAAGTTGAATCTCTCCCAGTACTCCTCAAGAGACTCATCTTCTTTCTGTGTCATGCTCAGGACCTCTTCTCTGGAGTCTCTTGCTCTCCCGAAGTCTTGATATTGCTCTAAAAAGAGCCTCTTCATTTGATCCCATGTGGCAATGTGTTTGTCTCCCAGACCAATGAACCATCGTAGAGCTGCATCATCTAATGTGGAAGGAAAGAGCTTCAACTTCTGCGTATCATATTTGTAGTCCACAGACCTGCATAGAACATCAAACTTAAATAAAAATAGGTCAGGGTCCTCGGTCGGGTATCCTCTGAAGGTAGGAAGGTGAGCAGGGGATATATTTTTCATTTTGGTTTCTCCTACTCCTTCCTCAATCGAGAAACTAAAGCTAGATGAAGCCTCTTCGTCGGCCATTTTTTTAGGAAATGTGGTCTCTAATGCAGTTCTTATGGCCTCACGATCATTCAAAACTTTCTGAGTCAAGGCTCTGAAATCGGCTGGTGTTATCGTCCGATCTTCTACAACTTTCCACAATAGAGCTTCCTCTGAGGGTGTCCTCTTAAACAATGGGTTTACAATGGTTCGTTCTTCCCCTAGTTGATGGGATGAGGAAGCACTTTGCACAAAGTGAGGATCCTCACTCCAGTGGACTGTTGGTGATGAGTCGGGTGAATCTAGTTCAAACTCAGAATGTTCGATTGACTCAGATTTTGGTGGACTTTGTTTTATGAACCGACCATCAGGTCCTCTTCTTCTCGAAGAACTCATACAAAGTTAGATAGAAGGTTTTTAGGTATTGCAATTAATCTAATAGAGGCGCTTCCCCGACAATGACGCCAAAATGTTGTAGGCCAAACACAAGTTAATTTTGCTCCTATTTTGTCACTTGCTCGATCATTTAAATTGTCAACCTAGGGAGCTTCATAAACTTTAGAAGGGTCTCATATCAGATCATTCACAATACCCACTTTGAGATGAGTCCGACTAATTCTACTATTGGGGGGTTTAAAGGATTGTCAGTCTTTCATCCACACCAATAATTTATGTATGAATAATTAAATCCTAAGAAAATAAATATTCATACGTTCATAATGAAAATAAACCTACTACAAAAGTGAAAATAATAGTGCAAAAAATAAACCTATGAAAGTAGGAAACTTAATCTAGAAAGCATAAGAAAAGGGAAGGAATACTGGCTTGGAGTGGGCCCAGGCTCCAGCAGCTCCCTTCTAGCTGAATACGTAGTTAGGAACTCTCGAACTTTATTGTATTTGCAAAATAATTATTACAATGCTTCTTTAGAATGATAAATGTATTCTCTATCTGATTCGATTCTGGATATCTATTAGAGAGGTCTGTGTGTGTTTATATAGCACACACACATAGATCTTCTGTTACAAATAAGTTACAGTAGTAGTTTAGTTACAGACTAAACTGGGACAATCTGGTAAACGTGATCGACATCTGCTAAAGTGGGTGTTGTTCCTAATGGTAACGTATTCAATGATTGGTTCATGCTTCACCTGGCATTTCCATTCGTTAGTGCAGCTCCCAAAATTATCCTACGTGATGTAGAACTAAAACTGCACCAGTCAATGCTGTCCACGTCGCTCTGTCTGGTCAATGGGCAAAGAATAGAGAGGCACCTTCTCTATGAGGAAGGCACCTTCCTCATGTGCTCTGGCGGGGCACCTTCTATATGCGAAAGGTGCATACTAAAGTTGAGCGCCTTCTTCCTATGGAAGGTGCCTACTGATGTGGGTGCCTTCCCTATACGGAAGGTGCTTTGCCTTGTATAGGGTGCCTTCCTTATACGGAAGGCGCCTAAGTATGTTGGGTGCCTTCTCTATACGGAAGGTGCCTGCCTTCTATTGGTGCCTTCCTTGAAGAGGAAGGCGCCTACCATCTGTTGGCGCCTTCCTTGAAGAGGAAGGCGCCTACCTTCATGCCTTGATCCCGAAAGAAATAGAGTGCCAGGTCCACGAAAGACCTCGACTGATCCAAATCTATCAAAACCAACTACATTTCCACAAAAACACACTAAAACACACAAATTAGATAACACACATAATTCTATTAAATAATTATATAATCATTCATAAAAGTACACAGTTCCTAATATATTGTCGCATAATAATCGATGAAACCTATACAAAATATGAGCATTTTTTAGGCTCATCAAAGGATGGTATTTTAGAAGGAGATTTTAGACTATGAATGTGGAGAGGTATGTGAGATATCAATATTAATGAGTGATAAGAGTGTATATCCCTCAACTTACCTAATTTTTGTTGTGGGAGGCTCAGAGATCGATACCTTGCTTTTAGGGATCGATTTCCAAGGTTGTTTGAAGGATTTACATACCACTATATGAATTTGCCTCTAATATTTATACATTGTTATGTGAATCTAGCTTGTAGATCAAAAACATGATAGAGGGGACCCAAAGTGTATTTTAGAGTTTTGGGTGATCTTTTTTTGATTTTGAAGCACCTAGAGCATAGAAATCATAGTAACCATGAGAGAGATGGAGGACCCCAAAGAGGAAGAGGCTATGGTTGAGGACAAAATTGGGAAGACCTGTGAAGGTAATATACTTTTTATAGTTATGGTGAGGAATGGCATAAAGCTTTTGAGTGTCGACACTACCTTGCACAAGAAAAAAAATAAGGAGAATAAGCTAGAGTCAATCTGGTTGAGGTAGAAGAGCAATCTAAGATAGAAGTTACTAAAAACGTGGGGGAAAATATCATGATATGAATGATCATCCCAATAAAATAGAAAGCACAAGATAATCATGGTGGTGATTCTTGGCTACATACATATATTTTTCACACTAGGTGCACATCTAGAGGAAAGGTATGTAAGATGATTATTGATAGTGGTAACTTTGAAAATATGGTTTCAAATGAAATGGTTGAGAAACTTAACTTAAATTATGAGAACACATATCCCTATCATATATTGTGGTTTAAAAAAGGGAATGATATAACTATATAGAAGAAGTACCTAGTTAAGTTTTCAATTGAGAATACCTACAAGGATGAAGTTTGATGTGATGTAATTTTGATGGATGCATATCACTTATTATTGGGAAGGCCTTGGTAATATGATAAGCAGGTTACCCATGATTGGGGAAGGAATACTTACACATTTTGGAAGGATGGAGTAAAAGTGGTCTTGTTACCACATAAGGAAGAAGGGCAGAGTGAAAGCCTATTGACAACTAAGGAATTTGTCAAAATTCTTTTACCACAAGCTAAGTTTTCATATAATAGTTCATTCAACAAGTCAACAAGAAAATCTCCATTTTAGATTATTTATGTAAGAATCCCAATGGTGTGTTAGATCTGATTGATATACCGATTCAAAGTAAAATCAGTGATGATGCAGAGGCATTTGTAAAGCACATACAAGAATTGCAAGAAGGTGTTAGAAACAAGTTGTAAGATAGTAATGAAAGGTATAAGGTAGCAACAGATGCAAAAATGAGAATGCAAGTCTTTGAGGTGGGATACATCGTGATGGTTCACCTTAGGAAGGAGAGGTTTCCCAAGGACACATACAACATATTTAAGTATAAGAAGATTGGACCATGTAGAATTTTGAAGAAAATAAATGATAATGGCTATAAAGTGGAGTTGTCTGCTGATTTTAATATTTCACCAATTTTTAATGTTATAGATTTGTATAAATTTCATGGAGATGAAGATGTATTTGAAGTAGACGAGGACATAAACTAGGAATAGTAGATACCTAAGAAGAAGAAATACAAAGTTATGCATATACTTGATAAGAAGGTAATCAATACCAGTTAGGAAAACTATAGAAAATACTTGATACAATGAGAAGGTTTATAATAGGAAGATAATACTTGGATTTTAGAGAGGTAAAGTTTAAAATAGGAAGATAATACTTGGATTTTAGAGAGGGAAATAAAAAATATTGATAGCATAAAGTTGCAGGAGTTTGATCAAAGGAACTCGCAAGAGCAAAGTTCTTTTCAACCAGAGGAGAATGATGCAGGAGCCTATCTTTCGGAGGGCATAACTTTTGATCCAATTGTTGGATCGGCTTGAAATTTTATGAGGAGCTATATAAAGAGGTGGACATATCATGGCTAGATAAATATAGTCATCTATATGATTTCTCAGGCTTTTATAAAGTCCTAATTCCTTCATCTAGTGCTTTGAAAATGGGATTTAGTGTTTTTTTGAAAATATAGAAGAAAACATATTTGGAATAACTTCTTATTTAGGCAATGAGTAGGTGTTGAGATTTTCTAAAAGGCTTGATATAGATGATAATATGGCATGTATTAATTTAGGGGGGTTATCTGAGCTTATTTTATGATTTAGTTTATGATACTAAAAGACGAAATTACCCAAAAAATATATTGTATTTTCTTATCTTTAGGGATTTAAGTTTTAGGGTTTCTTTTGGAATATATATTTCTTTTGTATCACATTGTAAAAAGGTGAAATCTAGGAATGGAAAAATAAAGCATTTATCAGTTTATTTCCATTTATTACAATTTTATGTGATCATAGGTTATTTTTTTAACCTCTTGTAGTTGGATTCACACAATTTAGTATCAAAGCAGGTTGGATCTTGCTAGGGGAGAGAAGGTAATCTTGTTGATTATAGTTATTATGCTATTCTTATTTTTTTATTTGGAATAATATATATTATATTATCATGATGAGAGAAAGAGGTTATGCCTAGCTCAATAGGAATAATCAAGAGCTACAGGTACATGTTGCTTAGTAGATTGGAATGATGACCTGTATGAGGGAAATATATCCCATAGAATTTGCAAATATGGATTTTGATTCATGTCAAGGAAGAAATATAGGGAAATCTAAAGTTTGAGGATAGGCTAACTAGGTATTTGGAAGGAAATAAATATGGGATCAAGATTTATGTCCTTAAGTATGCAAGAGGGTTGAAACCAGAGGAGTTGATAGACTAGTTGAATAGCATGGAGAAGTTCTTTGAGTGGAAAAGCCTTTCAGAGGAAAATAAAGTGAAGCTTGCATGCATGAAGTTGAAAGGGTATGCATTGATTTGGTGGGATCATCTATACAAGGAGAGATAAAGAAAAGGAAAGGAAACAATTAGGGTCTAGTGTAAAATGGAAAAAAACTAAAGGAGAAATTTTTGCCTAAATATTATGCCCAGATAATGTTTTGTAGATTAAAAAACCATATCCAAAAGGATCAAAGCATCGAAAACTACACCAAAACATTCTACAAGTTATCAATTTGAGTGGAGCTTCAAGAGTCGAAATAATAGAAGGTTACAAGGTATGTGAATGGATTAAGTTATACCATACAAGACGAGTTGAGTATTCTTCAGTTTTATAGTGTAGAATATGCATATCAAATTGCATTAAAAGAAACAAAGAAACATAAGAGGAGTAAGTTTAGAAGAGTGAGGAAAAATAATTATCACCTCCAGCCAATGGGAGTGGTGGATCTCAAAAGGAGAATCTTCTAATATAGAAAAACAAGAAGAGTCTAGGCAAGATCATAGTAACCATGATAGAGGTAGAGGATCTCAAAGATAAAGAAGCTATGGTGGAGGATGAAATTGGGAAGTCCCACAAAGGTAATATACCTGTTATAGCTGTGGTGAGGAAGGATACATAGCTTTTGAGTATTCGCACTATCTTGCATAAGAAATAAAACAAGGAGAATAATCTAGAGTCAATCTGGTTGAGGCAGAAGAGCAACCTAAAAAGAGGATGATGAGCATCCCAAGGAAGGAGAAAGCACAAGATAATGATGGTGGTGATTCTTGGCTGCATACGAATATATTTCAAACTAGGCGCATATTTGAAGGAAAGATATATAATATGATTATTGAAAGTGGTATCTGTGAAAATATGGTTTCAAATAAAATGGTTAAGAAACTTAAAGTGTGAGAAGAACTTGTATCCCTATCCCATATCATGGTTCAATAAATGGAATGAGGTAAGTAGACAAGAGGTTCTTGGTTAAGTATTTAATTGGGAAATACCTATAATGATGAAGTATGGTGTGATGTAATTTTGATGGATGCATGTCACTTATTATTGGGGAGGCCTTGGTAATATGATTAGAAGGCTATCCATGATGGAGGAAGGAATACTTACACATTCTGTAAGGATGGAGTAAAAGTGGTCTTGTTACCACATAAGAAAGAAGGGCAGAGTGAAAGCCTATTGACAACCGAGGAATTTGTTAGAGTTCTTTTACCACAAGTTGAGTTTACATATAATAGTTAAGTCAACAGGTTAATAGGAAAATATTCTTTTTAGATTGTTTATGATACGAATCGCAATGGTGTGTTAGATATAATTGTTCTACCAATTCAAGGTAAAATCAATTATGATGGAGAGGCATTTGCAGAGCACATACAAGAATTGCACTTGCAGGAAGGTGTCAGAAAGAAGTTGCAAGATATTAATGAAATGTATAAGGTAGTAGTAGATGCAAGCAAGAGAATAAAATTCTTTGAGGTGGGATATATGGTGATGGTTCACCTTAAGAAGGAGAGGTTTTCCAAGGGCACATACAACAAATTGAAGTATAAGAAGATTGGACCATGTAGATTTTTGAAGAAGATGAATGATAATACCTATAAAGTGGAGTTCCCTGCTGATTTTAATATTTCACTAGCTATTAATATTACATATTTGTATGAATTTCATGGGGATGAAGATGTAGTTGAAGCAAAAGAGGACATAAACTAGGAACAAAAAATACCTAAGAAGAAGAAATAAAACATTATGCATGTACTTGATAAGAAGATAATCAGCACCATGCAAGGAAACTATAGCAAATACTTGATACAATGGGAAGGTTAATAAGAGGAAGATAATACTTGGATTTTAGAGGGGGAAATAAAAATATTGATAGCAAAAAAATATAGGATTTTTATCAAAGTAACTCATATGAGAAAAGTTATTTTCAACCAAAGGAGAATGATGCAGGAGCGTGTCTTCCAGAGGGCATATATTTTGATCCGTTCATTGGATCGACTTGAAATTTTATAGTGGGATGGATAAAGAGGCGGACATACCATGGCTAGATAACTCTAGTCATATAGATGATTTTTTAAGCTTTTATTGAGTCATAATTCCTTCATTTAGTACCCCAAAAAAGGGATTTAGTGTTCTTTTGAAAATCTAGAGCAAAACATATTTGGAATAACTTTTTATTTAGGCATGGGTAGGTGTTGAGATTTTATAGGAGGCTTAATATAGATGATATGATGGTATAGACACCTAAATAGCATCATGTTGAGAAGGCTACTCATATGGAAACATATTTAGACAATGTGACTCATATTAGACCTTTCCAAAACCCAACAATGGTTTTAACCACTTAGTTAGGGCAGTCTAGTCCTATTCAGCCATAGTCGCTAACATCGTCAATGGTAGCCACCATCACTACTGACGATCATAGAGACTATATCCATAGTCATTCCCGCCGATAGCAATTGATCCTACAACAAAATTGCACTAATAGAGTCGAGTAATTCCATTGGAATATAACAAATTCTTGAATAGTTGGCAAAATCAAAGCATCTATAAGCTTCCTCTCAATGGTCTCATCCTAAAAAACTCTGGCTCTTGGCTTCCTGGAGAAGATAGGAGGAGAATTTGGGAGTCTATTTAAGGCCCCAAATTTATAAGTAAATTTTGGAAAAATTCATGTGCATTCGCCATAGTGGAGCTTTTTCAAACTGACGAGTGAATTGAAATCCCTCTAATATGCAATGAAATGTTGCCCAATTGTGCAATGCCATCTACCAATTCATCAATTGAAACCATTGAAGCTTGAGGAGCAAACAACCACCTATTCAAGCATCAAATTGCCATGGATAGAAGCAAATTTCATCACCAAACTATGTTCCAAGACACAAGCAATCCTTGAACATCAATTCAGCATTAGAATTGATCATCTTCAGGTCTAGGTTTTAGAGAATAGATCCTCTATCCCACAAACACTATTTTTAATAGTGACCCACAAGTGCTACCATTGATTTTGATAGTGGCTAACAGAGCTCGCCACTCATTTTGATAGTGGCTATGGTCTGAGTGATCTTTTCCCTTGTCTTAGTTCATAGATTTTATATTTTCTATATTTCATTCATTTTTTGATCTAGATTAGAAGCATTTATCTTCAATTTTATGCATTATTTCTACTTTAGTTTTAGTATTTTCATGCATCTTATCATTTTTTGTGTATTTTCTTCAAATTTTACAATAATCATGAAATAGCCTCATCTTGAGAGGCTTGACTCTTGCTATTGATATTTTTTTGGTTTCCTTGTGTGCAGGTTCAAGCCTTATCAAGAGCATATTATATTTACGATCATCCTAAATAGTACCATAAAGTGGAGGTCATCGAGATAATCCCTCCTATAATCAGTTCATGGGGATTCTAAAGATCTACTGAATTCACATGTCATTGGAATTATTGAATGTAATATATATAAAAATGATTAAATCCCTCAAAGGGATATTTTGAAAAATTTATGTAAAGAAGAATCTACAAATATGAATAAATATGGGCACCATTTATTTCATTTCTTTCTCTTTGCATTGATTACATGATGTATTTTGTCATTTTGATTACATATTGCTTTAGGTGTCACATGATGAAATCCTCTATTTTATCTATCATCGTATAAATGGGTATGACATACATGGTTGCTATTCATTCAAGAATATGGTTGAATAAATGGTAGAATGAAATGAGCTCTGCACAAACGGTTTGCTTTTTTTACCCCTTCAAAACATTGACACCTCGTAGAGTTTTGTGCCCCAATAGGGAGAGTTGATTTCTATCACTCATCCTAAGAAGGCTGATTACATTACAGTGAATGACATGCACAATGAGGGTCCTCAAGGTAGCACATATTTCCCACCATCCACATCATGGTCAATGAAGCAAAGTGATACCTCTGAAGTTATTGCACCTTCCTCACTTTCATTGAGCAACACACACACTGGGGGTACCTAAGGTAGCGTACCTTCCCCCTAAAAACATCAAAATCCAAAAAATAAATCATAAAACATCAAAAATCCAAAAAACAAAATCATAAAATATCAAAAATCCAAAAAAAGTCATAATGATTAAAATTCAAAAAAAAAACAAAGAACAAAATCTAAAAGAAATCCAAAAACATTAAAACACAAAAAAATTTACATTTTTTGCATTTCACCATATGCATCCAGTAATTGCATTGCATTAGGCATCTTCATCCATTGAATTTGCATTAGGATAGGTTGTGTTTACAATATTACAAATGACACCACATTTTTATGCCAATCATGCATCCACAATCCATCATATTCATTTCCTTGTGAGTAAATGTGTTTTTCAACATAACCTTATGAGTTGCTATCAGGTGTATACTAGGGTTTTTCGTTCATTCAACCACACCTAGTTATCTTTTCAGATTTTGTAGAAATTTATCTTGGCTTTTGAAGATGAGGTCTAGTTTTGATAGTACCTTGCATATATCAAAATCCCATCACAATTTTAAACATTAATAATCCTAGTTTGAACAAGGAAGGATGACACTACAAAGTGATCCTAGTCACCTTAAGTGAAAGGTTTTCCTTGCTCATATTACCATGTGCATGGTATAGAGTGTTGATTATTGGAAAAAGAATAAGCTCCCCCCTACCCAATAATACCTTGCTTTAATACAACATGAGAAAATTCCCAAAGCAAAACAAAGCAAAATAAATAGTGATTTTCATCACTAAGAAAACATCTTGCTCCAAAATAAAAAAAAATTAAAATAAATTGTGATTTTAATCACTAAGCATGAGCAAGTATCCTAAGAAATTAAAATAAGAAAATAGGGTAATGAGCTTGAATCCTTGGAATTATCAATATTCAACCATAATGGGGTGATCTTCATTACAACAATGGTTGAACAAAACCCACTTGGCAATGGATTATCCTTACGTGTGGTAATATATCCATCACATTAGCGATCTTCTTTTGTATAGACCAATGTCAGCTTATGGATGAGCTAGCTTTAGGTGGCTTGTATTTACCTAGTAGTTTAGTCCAACTACATCCAAAATTATTATCATGATGACCATATGGTGATCCTCATTACAACAATGGGTTGAATGAAACCCGTATGGCAATGAGGTAGTCTTATGCCTCATCTAATATATTCATTTGCACACATAGGGATAATGAATATCTTGGTATTCTTAATAGGATTATATATTTCAAGAGTCTTGTGTAGTCATTATATATATTTTGATTAATCAACTAGGGTGTTTGAGTCTCATGGAAAACCTTAAAAATTTCCCTATAGCAACAAATCATTTCATCAATCATGCACAGTTTTTCTTATGAACTTTTTTTATTAAGGGATGTTCATGGAATAGGATAGATACCAGATGGATGTCAGCAATGATATTTAGATGGCCATTAACTATTTTGTGCATATCTTTTAATTTACAAAAGCTTATAGGGAAAACCCATACATTTTGCATCATCTTATCTCACATATGGATGTCTAAATAATGAATTCTTATTATAAGAGTTACCATTTTCATTCATGATTTTCATACATTCTTTGGTGTCTACCATTAGTTTTTTAATCACATATTAGATCCATTCCTTATGTTTTAAGTGATTACAAGCTTCACTGTTAAATCATATTACAATATTCTGCTTGATGACAAGGATTTTGTCCTCCAAAAGGACTTAGTTTGGATAAAAATTTTAATTCCAAAAATTGTAGTCTTTTCATGGTTGGTTATCCAAGGAAGAATTCTAACCATTGATAATATGATGCATAAAGGTATATATATCACTAATCGTTGTTATCTGTGCAGGGCTAATTGGGAGACCATTTACCACATTTCCCTTGACTGTCCTTTTTCCTTGATTGTCCTAAGTGGGGTTTTTCAGGCCTTCAATATTTCATGGGTTAAACCAGCCATCGTACTTGATTTTTTCATCCAGTGGCCTTGCCCCTTTTCAATACAAAGACTTAGATACATGTAGAAAATTTGTCTCAATCACTATCTTTGGCAGGTGTGACTAGAAAGAAACCATAGAGTCTTTAATGAGTATATCCATGATCATCAAACTATCATTGCCATGATCCTATCCTTTGCCAATGAGAATGTGAACATTATCCCTTTTGATAGTCGTAAACCTCATCTATAGGAGACCACGATTGCTCAATATTTAAGCTTAACCTTGTTAGACGAGTCTACACCTAGGGTAGTCAACCCCTGAGCCAATGTTAAGTGGTCTCCATCTCCTACGGGTTGGTTTAATCTTAATTTAGTAGCTAAGGACAATCCTGGCAGAGTAAGCGCTGGTGGCATTGTGTGAGATCATAATAGGAATATGATGCTTGAATTTTTTGAATATTTGGGAACAAGGAAAAACAACGAAGCTACAGCTAGAGCTATGTGGAGAGGCCTTCAAATGACTCAAGACTTAGAAGGCAATTTGATCATAGAAGGAGGCTCTATGCATGTTATAAATCTCCTTAATAATTGGAAAACACCTCCTTGGAGGATTAAAACAATTGTTGAAGAGGCTAGGATCCTTTTCTAGGGAAGATAGGACATAAAATCCCAACATGTCTTTCGGGAAGCTAACAAAATTGCTGATAAGCTGGCCAATTTGGGTGTCGATGGTGACAAAATTTTCAAATGGGAACACGGTGTCTTGAGTGAAGTAGAGGAGCTTATTCAACAAGAATGCCAAGAATGATAGTCAAATTTACCAACAGGGAAGGCATTGTAAGTTCTAAGGCTAGGAGTATTCTAGTCTCTTTTTTGAATTGGACTCATAATAAAAATTATCTAAGCTATCAGTCTTCGTGGATGCTGCTTGGAAATACCACAAAGACTGATGGGGAAGTTATCTGGTGGTCCACGTGGCTTTGGTTCAAAATTTTATATTGTTATTTCTTTCCTTCCTTGTGATTATCAACAAACCTCAAATTACTAAGATGACTAGAAGCCATGTTATCTGACATGTGACTATCCCCATTAGTCTTTGTGGTATTTCCAAGCAACATCCATGAAGAATAACAACTCAGATAATTTTTATTATGAGTCCAATTCAAAAAAGAGACGGGAATACTCCTAGCCTTCGAACTTACAGTGCCTTCCCTGTTGGTAAATTCGACTATCATTCTTGGAATTCTTGTTTAATAAGCTCCTCTAATTCACTTGAGACACCGTGTTCCAATTTGAGAAGTTTTTCACCATCGACACCCAAATTGGCCAGCTTATCAGCAATTTTGTTAGCTTCCCAAAAGATATGTTGGGCTTTTTTGTCCTGTCTTCCTTGGAAAAGGATCCTAGCCTCTTCAACAATTGTTTTAATCCTCCAAGGAGGTGTTTTCCAATTATTGAGGAGATTTATAACATGCATAGAGTCTCCTTCTATGATCAAATTACCTTCTAAGTCTTGAGTCATTTGAAGACCTCTCCACATAGCTCTAGCTTCAAATTCATTGTTCGTCCTTGTTCCCAAATATTCAAAAAACATAAGCATCATATTCCCATTATGATCTCGCACAATGCCACCAGCGCCTGCTCTACCAGGATTGTCCTTAGCTGCTCCATCAAAATTAAGCTTAAACCAACCTGTAGGAGGTGGATACCACTTAACATTGGCTCTAGGGTTGACTACCCTAGGCACAGACTCATCTAACAAGGTTAAGCTTAAATATTGAGCAATCGTGGTTTCCTGCAGATGAGGTTTATAACTATCAAAAGGGATAAGGTTCACATTCTCATTGGCAAAGGATAGGATCCTAGCAATGATATTTTGATGATCATGGATAGACTCATTAAAGACTCTATGGTTCCTTTCTAACCACACCTGCCAAAGATAGTGATTGAGACAAATTTTCCACATGTATCTAAGTCTTTGGCTTGAAAAGGGGCAAGGCCACTAGATGAACAAATCAAGTATGATGGCTAGTTTAACCCATGAAATATTGAAGGCCTGAAAAACCCCACTTAGGATAGTCAAGGAAAAAGGGCACTCAAGGAAAATGTGATAAATGGTCTCCCAATTAACCCTGCATAGATAACAACGATTATTGATACAATTACCTTTACGCATCATATTATCAATGGTTAGAATTCTTCCTTGGATAACCAACCATGAAAAGACTACAATTTTTGGAATTAAATTTTTTATCCAAACTAAGTCCTTTTGGAGGACAAAATCCTCGTCATCAAGCATAAGCTTGTAAGTTGATTTAACAGTGAACTACCCATTTTTCATAGGATCCCAGGTCACTTGATATTCCTTGGGTCTCATGGGGATAAAATATTGCCCAATAATGTTACAAAGATCATTTGATTCTGCTTGAAATACCTAAATTCTTATTTGCTTCCACTTCATTCTACCTCTGTCCTCAACCATATAATCGAAGACTTTTCTGCCAATGAGTTCTTTTGTGATATCTCTAATCTGAGCTAAGTTAGGATATTGCGTCACTGGTTCATCCTTAGCCCACCTGTCATTCCAGCAATTTATCCTCTCACCATTGCCTAAAACCCATCGTAAACCTTTTTTGATGATTTCCTTACAATTAAGAATTGCTTTCCAAAAAGTAGAACCTCTGATTGGAACTAAGTCACTTAGAAATTCCATATTTTGAAGATAATTTCATTTGATGATAGTTGTCCATTCATTTTCTTCACCAAAAATGAGACACCACACCTGCTTAGCTAGTAAAGCTAAATTTATATGAGCAATTATCCTCAGACCTAAGCCCCCATTTTCCTTAGGTCTACACATTTTGGTCCATCCTACAAGGTGTATCCTTTTTTTCTCCTCTGATCCAGTCCATAAAAAATATTTTTGGAGTTTCTCAATTTTCTAGAAAACCTTCACAGGGGCTTTGAAAATGGAGAGGAAATAAACTGGAATGCTCTGAAGGGAGGCCTTAGTGAGGGTCAGCTTTCCTGCTTGAGATAGAAGATGACCTTTCCATCAAGCAAGTTTTTTTTGAATTCTTTCAATAACCCTGTCCCACATTGACTCTCTCGGAGAACCAATGAAAAGAGGGAGACCAAGATACAAAGCGGGGAGGTTTGCTATATCACACCCTAAAATTTTTGCAATCCTTCCTTGCCTCTGAATGGGGGTGTTCAAGAAATATAACTTGCTTTTACTAAAATTAACTTTCTAACCAACAACGTCCTCGTAGAGTTGCAGGATGTATTTAATTATTTTGGCCTCAACCATCGATGCCTTAGTCAATATAAGGGTATCATCAATGAATTGTTGGTGAGAAACAACCCTAGTGAGAGATGTTGCCTTGATTCTCGATATTAGTCTTGAAATAAAAGTATTTTTTATGGTTTTGCCTAAAGCTTCTGCCACAATGATGAATAACATGGGGCTAATAGGGTCCCCCTGCTGAATTCCTCTGCGACTTTGAAAGTAACCAGCAATTGTTCCATTAACTAGAATCGAGAACCATGCTTTAGAAATGCATTCTTTGATTAAATTAACCCATTGGTGGTGAAAACCAAACTTAAGGAGGATAGTAATCAGAAAGTCCCAATCTTGAGGGCAAAAATAGACCTGTTAGTCTTATGAGTAGAGTGTAGAGCTTCATGAAATGTGATAACTCCATACAAGATTGACCTACCCTAGACAGAGCTTCCCTGGCATGGATCTATGATGCGGGGCAAAATATCTCTCATTCTATTTACAATGGCTTTAGTTAGGATCTTGTAAGAAACATTGCACAGACTGATTGACCTAAAGTCAAGCACAGATTCAGGGGTTTGCTTCTTAGGAATTAGAGAAATAAAAGTATAGTTGATACCTTTTGGGATATGATTTCTTGCTTGGAATTCTCTGACAGCAAAAATTACATCCTCACTTACGATGTCCCAAAAATCTTGATAGAAACGAGGGGGAAAGTCATCGGGTCCCGGGGCTTTGTCTAGCTCCATGCTAAACAAGGCTTCCTTAATCTCCTCATTATAAAATGAAGTTATAAGCTTAAGGTTTATATCCTCATTTATTATGCTAGGAATGGATTGCAAGATAATATCTTTGGCCTGCTCATTGCACTGCGATTCCTGACCAAGGATAGAATTGAAATAAGTTACTGCCTTCTTTCATATTTTTGTTAAGTCTTGAGTAATAGAACCATCTATTTTTTTTTTTTAATTATCTTGTTATTGCTTCTGTTTCTAAGCGTGGTGACATGAAAAAACTTAGAATTTGAATCTCCATATTTTAACCAAAGAGCCCTTGATTTTTACCTCCAATAGATTTCCTCACAGGACAAAATGTTATGAAACTCTGCTAGTTTTGTTCGTTCCTCATGCCTAGTAGTTTCATTAGCATCATCATGTTGGATCCTCTGATCAATTATCTTCAAACTTTCAACAACCTATTTTTTATTTTCAAATAGGTTCCCAAAGACCTCTTTGTTCCAAGTTCGAAGATTTTCCTTTATACTATTTGGTATCAGAGCAAGTTGGATCTTGTTTGGGGAGAGAAGGTAATATTATCGATTACAATTATTTTTCTATTCTTATTTTTTATTTGGAATAATATAGATTATATTATCATGAGGAGAGAAAGAGGAGGTTATGCCCAACTCAATAGAAATATGCAGGAGTTGTAGGTACAAGTTTCTTAGCTAACTAGAATGATGGCCCATATAAGGGAAAGACATCTCATAGAATTTGCAGATCTATATTTTGATAATGAGACTATAGAAGGAGACAACAAGATAGAGGTTCATGTCAAGGAAGAACTAGAGGAGAAGCTATATTTTAAGGATAGGCTAATTAGGTCCTTGGAAGAAAATAAATATGGGATCAATTTTGATGTCCCTGAGCATGTAGGAGGGTTGAAATTAGAGGTGTTAATAGACTGGTTGAATGGCATGGAGAAGTTCTTTGAGTGGAAAATCCTTTCAGAGGAAAATAAAGTGAAGCTTGCATGAATGAATTTGAAAGGGAATGCATTGATTTGGTAGGAAAAGAAAATGAAAATATTAGGGTCTGGTGCAAAATGGAAAAAAAAACTGAAGAATAAATTTTTACCTAAATATTATGCCAAAATATTAATTTGTAGATTACAAAACCACATGCAAAAGGATCAAAGAATCAAGGACTATAGCAACGAATTCTACAAGTTATCAATTCAAGTGGAGATTCAAGAGTCAAAAGAAAAGAAGGTTGTAAGGTATGTGAATGGATTAAGTTATGCTATACAAGATGAGTTGAGTATGCTTTAATGTAGAATATGCATATCATTTTGCATCAAAAGCAAAAGAGAAACTTAAGAGGAGTAATTTTAGAAGAGGAGGAAAGGATCATCATCACTTATAGCTAGTGGGAGTGGTGGATTTAATCTCTCAAAGGGAGAATATTCTAATAAAAGAAAACAAGAAGAGTCTGGGCAAGGTTATAGTAACCATGAGAGAGGTAGAGGATCTCAAAGAAGAAGAGCCTATGGTGGAGGATGAAATTGGCAAGACCCACAAAGGCAATATACTTGTTCTAGTTATGGTCAGTAAGAGCACAAAGCTTTTGAGTGTCTACACTACCCTACAAAACAAAGAAAACAAGGAGGATAATCTAGAGTTAATCTAGTTGAGGCAGAAGAGCAATCTAAGATAGAAGTTATTGCATACATTGGGGAAATCTCATGATAAAGATGATGATGATCATCCCAAGGAAGGAGAAAGCATGAGATAATGATGGTGGGGTGATTCTTGGTTGTGTATGAATATATTTTTAACTAGGTGCACATCTGGAGGAAAGGTATATAAGATGATTATTGACATTGGTAGCTATGAAAATATAGTTTCAAATGAAATGGTTGAGAAACTTAACTTAAATTGTGAGAACTCATATCCCTATTGCATATCCTGGTTCAAGAAAGGGAATGAGTTAACTATAGATAAGAGGTGTCTAGTTAAGTTTTCAATTGGGAATACCTACAAGGATGAAATATGGTGTGATGTAATTATGATGGATGCATGACACTTGTTATTGGGGAGATCTTGGCAATATGACAGGAAGGCTACCCATGATGGGGAAAGGAATACTTACACATCATGAAAGGATGGAGTAAAAGTGGTCTTGTTATCACATAATTAAGAAGAGAAGAATGAATCCCTATTGATAACTAAGGAATTTGTCAGAGTTATTTTACCACAAGCTAAGTTTACATATAATAGTTCGATCAATAGGTCAATAGGAAAATATCCTTTCTATATTATTTACAGTAAGAATCCCAATGGTGTGTTAGATATAATTGATCTATCTATCAAGGGTAAAATCATTGATGATGTAGAGGCATTTGTAGAGCACATACAAGAATTGTAGGAAGGTAACAAAAATAATTTACAAGATAGTAATAAAAGGTATAAGGTAGCAGCAGATGCAAGAAGGAGAATGAAATTATTTAAGGTGGGAGACATGGTGATGGTTCACCTTAGGAAGGAGAGTTTTCCCAAATTCACATAAAACAAAGTAAAGTATAAGAAGGTTGGACCATGTAGAATTTTGAAGAAGATGAATGATAATACATGTAAAGTGGAGTTACCTATTGATTTTAATATTTCACTAGTTTTTAATGTTATATATTTGTATGAATTTCATGGGGATGAAGATGTAGTTGAAGAAAAAGAGGACATAAATTGGGAGCAACAAATACCTAAGAAGAAGAAAGAAAAAGTTATGCATGTACTTGATAAGAAGATAATCAATACCAAGTAGTGAAACTATAGAAAATACTTTATATAATAGGAAGGTCTAAAACAAGAAGATAATACTTGGATTTCAAAGGGGGAACTAAAAAATGTAGATAGCAAAAAGTTGTAGGAGTTTGATCAAAGGAACTCGCAAGAGATTTTCAACTAGAGGAGAATGATGCAGGAGCCTATTTTTTGGAGGACATAAATTTTAATCCAAAAATTGGATCCGATGGAAATTTTAAGGGGAGCTATATAAAGAGGTGGACATATCGTGGCTAGATAAATCTAGTCATATAGATGATTTTTTAGGCTTTTATAAGGTCCTAATTCCTTCATCTAGTGCCCTGAAAATGGTATTTAGTATTTTTTTGAAAATATAGGACAAAACTTATTTGGAATAACTTATTATTTAGGCATGGGTAGGTATTGATATATTTTAGGAGGCTTAATATAGATGATACAATGGTGTGTATTAATTTAGTGGGGATATCTGAGCTTTTTTTTGTTATTTAGTTTTTGGCACTAAAAGACAAAATTACCCAAAAGCAATATTGTAATTTTATTATCTTTAGGGATTTAATATTTAGGGTTTTGTTTTAGGTTTACTTTTAGGATATATATTCCCTTGGTATCACATTGTAAAAAGGTGAAATCCAAGAATGAGAAAATAAAGTATTTATCGATTTATTTCCATTTATTATAGTTTTTATGTGATTGGAGGTTCTTTTTCTCACCTCTTGCAATTGGATTTATAACATTTGGTTTAAGAGCAAGTTTGATATTTATAGGGGAGAGAAGGTAATCTTATCGATTACACTTATTCTACTATTCTTATTTTTTATTTGGAATAATACATATCAGATTAGCATGAGGAGAAGAAGAGGAGGTTATGCCCAAATCAACAAGAATATGCAGGACCTGTAGACACAAGTTGCTCAACTAACTGGAATGATGGACCGTATGAGGGAAATACATCCCACAAAATTTATAGATCTAGATTCTAAAAATGAGACTATGGAAGGAGACAACAAGACAAAGGTTCATTTTAAGGAAGAACTAGAGGGGAAGCCAGAGTTTTAGGATAGGCTAATTAGAGCCTTGGAATAAAATAAATATGGTATCAATTGATGTCCCTAATTATGTAGGAGAGTTGCAACCAGAGGAGTTGATAGACTGGTTGAATAACATGGAGAAGTTCTTTGAGTGGAAAAGCCTTTCAAATAAAAAGAAAGTGAATCTTGCATGAACATATTTGCAATGGTATGCATTGTTTTGGTGGGATCATCTACATAAGGAGAGGTAAAGAAAAGAAAAGAAAAATATTAGCGTTTGGTGTAAATTAAAAAAAAAAACTAAAGGAGAAATTATTTCCTAAATATTATGCCAAAATATTATTTCATAGATTACAAAACCACAGGAAAAAGGATCAAAGCATCAAGGACTGCACCAATGAATTCTACAAGTTATCAATTTGTGTGGAGATTCAAGAGTCAAAATAATATAAGGATGAAAGGTATGTGAATGGATTAAGTTATATCATACATGATGAGTTGAGTATGCTTTAGGTCGATAGTGTAGAAAATGCATATCATTTTGCATTAAAAGTGAAAGAGAAACATAAGAGGAGTGATTTTAGAACAAGAGTGAGGAAAGGACCATCATCACCTCCAGCTAGTGGGAGTGGTAGATTTAATCTCTTAAAGGGAGAATCATCTAATACAAGAAAACAAAAAGAGTCTAGGCAAGGTCATAGTAACCATGAAAGAGGTGGAGCATATCAAATAGGAAGAGGCTATTGTGTAGGACAAAATTGGTAAGATCCACAAAGGCAATATATCTGTTATAGTTGTGGTGAGGAAAGGCACAATGCTTTTGAGTGTTCGCACTACCCTGTACAAGGAAGAAAACAAGGAGAACAAGCTAGAGCTAATTTGGTGAAGGAAGAGGAACAATCTACGATAGAAGTTACTATAGATATGGGGAAATCTCATGATAAAGAGGATGATGATCATCCCAAGGAAGGAGAAAGCATAAGAAAATAATGGTGGTGATTCCTGGTTGCATACAAATATCTTTCAAACTAGGTGCACATCTGGAGAAAAGGTATGTAATATGATTAATGATAGAGGTATCTATGAAAATAAGGTTTCAAAAGAAATGGTTGAGAAACTTAAAGTGTGAGAAGAACCTATATCCCTATCCCATATCATGTTTCAAGAAAGGGGATGAGGTAATATTAGATAAGAGGTGTTTGGTTAAGTTTTCAATTAGGAATACCTACAAGTATGAAGTATGGTGTGATGTAATTCTGATGGATGCATATCACTTATTATTTGGGAGGCCCTGGCAATATGACAGGAAGGCTATCCATTATGGAAAAGGAATATTTACACATTTTTTAAGGATTAAGTAAAAGTCATCTTGCTACCACATAAGAAAGAAGAGCAGAGTGAAGGCCTATTGATAGCTAAGATATTTGTTAGATTTATTTTACCACAATATGAGTTTGCATATAATATTTTAGTCAACAGGTGAACAAGAAAATCTCCTTTTCAATTTTTTATAGCAAGAATCCCAATGGTGTGTTAGATATGATTGATCTACAGATTCAGGGTAAAATTAGTGATGATGCAGAGGTATTTGCAAAGCACATACAAGAATTGTAGGAAGGTGTTAGAAATAAGTTGCAAGATAGTAATGAAAGATATAAAGTAGTTGCAGATGCAAGTAGGAGAATAAAAGTATTATTATGTGGGATATATGGTTATGGTTCACCTTAGGAAGGAGAGGTTTCCCAATAGCACATACAACAAATTAAAGTATAAAAAGATTGGAGCATGTAGAATTTTTAATAAGATGAATAATAATACCTATAAAGTGGAGTTGCATGTTGGTTTTGATATTTATATAGTTTTAATGTTACAAATTTGTATGACTTTCATGGGGATGAATATGTAGTTGAAGCAAAAGAGACATAAATTGGGAACAGTAGATACCTAAGAAGAAGAAAGAAAAATTTATGCATGTACTTGATAAGAAGATAATCAATACCAAGAAAGGAAATTATAGCAAATACTTGATACAATGGGAAGGTTTACAATAGGAATATAATACATAGATTTTATAGGGGGAACTAAAAAATATTGACAGCTAAAAGTTGTAGGAGTTTGATCAAAGGAACTTGCAAGAGTATAGTTCTTTTCAACCAGAGGAGAATGATGCAGGAGCCTATCTTCCAAATGGTATAACTTTTGATCCGATCATTGGATAGGCTTGAAATTTTATGGAGAGCTAGATAAAGAGGTGGACATGTCGTGGCTAGATAACTCTAGTCATATAGATTATTTTTTAGGCTTTTATCGGGTCCTAATTCCTTCATCTAGTGCCCCAAAAATGGGATTTAGTTTTTTTTTTGAAAATTTGGAAGAAAATATATTTGGAATAACTTCTTATTTAGTTCATGGGTAGGTTTTGAGATTTTCTAGAAGGTTTATTGTAGATTATATTATGGGGCATATAAATTTAGGAGGGCTATCCAAGCATTTTTTTGGTGATTTAGTTTTTGGCACTAAAATATGAAATTGCCTTTAACAAAATATTATAATTTCTTATCTTTAGGGTTTAAGATTTAGGGTTTTATTTTAGGGTTTATTTTGGGATATATATTCATTTGGTATCAAATTGTATAAAGGTGAAATTCAAAAATGATAAAATAAAGAATTTATCAATTTATTTCTATTTATTTTAGTTTTATGTGATTGAATATTCTTGTTCTAACCTCTTGCAATAGGATTTACACAATTTGGTATTAGAGCAAGTTGGATCTTGTTGGGGGAGAGAAGGTAATCCTATCCATTACATTTATTCTATAAATCTTATTTTTTGTTTAGAATAATATAGATCATATTAGCATGAGGAGAGAAAAAGGAGTTTATGCCCAACTCAACAAGAATATGTAGGACCTATAGGTACAAGTTTCTCAATTGACTGGAATGATGATCTATATGAGGGAAAAACATCCCACATAATTTGTAGATCTGGATTCTAATAATGAGACTATGGAATGATATTACAAGATAAAGTTCATGTTGAGGAAGAACCAGAGGGAAAGCCAGAGTTTGAGGATAGGCTAATTAGGGCCTTGGAAGGAAATAAAGATGGGAACAAAATTTATATCTCTAAGTATGTAGGAGGGTTGAAACCATAGGAGCTGATAGACTGGTTGAATAGCATGGAGATTTTCTTTGAGTGGAAAAGTCTTTCAGAGGAAAATAAAGTGAATCTTGAATGAACAAAGTTAATAGGGCATGTGTTTATTTAGTGGGATCATCTATAGAGAGAGAGGAAAATAAAAGAAAAGGAAAATATTAAGGTTTGGTGTAAAATGGAAAAACAAATGAATAAGGAATTCATACCTAAATATTATGCCAAAAAATTATTTCTTAGATTACATAACCATAGGAAAAAGTATCAAATCATCGAGGACTACACCAATTAATTCTACAAGTTATCAATTTGAGGTGAGCTTCAAGAGTTAGAAGAATAGAAGGTTGCAAGGTATGTGAATGGATTAAGTTATACCATACAAGATTAGTTGATTATGCTTCAAGTCCATACTATAGAAGTTGCATATCAATTTGCATTAAAAGTGGAAGAGAAACATAAGATAAGTAATTTTAGAATATGAGTGAGGAAAGGATCATTTTCACCTCTAGCCAGTGGGAGTGGTGGATTTAATCTCTCAAAATAAAAATCTTCTAATACAATAAAACAAGAAGGGTCTAGGTATTATCATAGTAACCATTAGAGAGATGGAGGATATCAAAGAGGAAGAGGCTATGGTGGAGGATGAAATTGGGAAGACCCACAAAGGCAATATACCTGTTATAGTTATGGTCAGGAAGGTCACAAAGCTTTTGAGTGTCTACACTACCCTACACAAGAAATAAAATAAGGAGAACAAGCTAGAGTTAATCTTGTTGATGTAGAAGAGAAATCTAAGATAGAAGTTGTAGATATGGAGAAAAATATCATGATAAATAGGATGATGATCATCCCAAGAAAGAAGAAAGCACAAGATAATGATGATGGTGATTCCTGGTTGCGTATGGATATATTTCAAACTAGGTGCACATATAGAGGAAAGGTATGTAAGATGATTATTGATAGTGGTAGCTATGAAAATATAGTTTCAAATGAAATTTTTGAGAAACTTAAATTAAAGTGTGAGAAGAACCCGTATCCCTATTGCTTATTGTGGTTCAATAAAGGGAACAATGTAACTATAGATAAGAGGTGCCTCGTTAAGTTTTCAATTGAGAATACCGACAAGGATGAAGTATGGTGCGATGTAATTATGTTGGATGCATGTCACTTATTATTGGGGAGGCCTTAGTAATATGACAAGGCTAACCATGATGGGAGAAGGAATACTTACACATTCTGGAAGGATAGAGTAAAAGTGGTATTGTTGCTACATAAGGAAGAAGGGCAAAGTGAAAACCTATTGATAACTAAGAAATTTATCAGAGTTCTTTTACCACAAGCTGAGTTTACATATAATAGTTTAGTCAATATATTAACAAGAAAATATCCTTTTCAAATTATTTATGGTAAGAATCCCAATTATGTGTTAGATATGGTTGATCTACTGATATAGGGTAAAAGCAGTGATGATGCAGAGGCATTTGCAAATCACTTACAAAAATTGTAGAAATGTGTCAGAAAGAAGTTATAATATCGTAATAAAATATATAAGATAGCAGCAGATCCAAACAAAAGAATAAAATTCTTTGATGTGGGAGACATGGTGATGGTTCACCTTAGGAAGGAGAGTTTTCCCAAAGGCACATACAACAAATTGAAGTATAAGAATATTTGACCATGTAGAATTTTGCATAAGATGAATTGTAATGCCTATAAAGTGGAGTTGCCTACTAGTTTTGATATTTCACTAGTTTTTAATATTACAAATTTGTATGAATTTCATGGGTATGAAGATGTAGTTGAAGCAGAAGAGAACATAAAATAGGAACAACAAAAACCAAAGAAGAAGAAAGAAAAAGTTATGAATGTACTTGATAAGAAGATAATCAATACCAAGCAAGGAAACTATAGCAAATACTTGATACAATGGGAAGGTTTACAATAGGAAGATAATACTTGGATTTTAGAGGGAGAACTAAAAAATATTTATAGAAAAAAGTTGTAGGAGTTTTATCAAAGGAACTCGTAGGAGCAGAGTTCTTTTCAACCAAAGGAGAATGATGTAGGATCATATCTTCCAAAGGGCATAACTTTTGATCTGATTGTTCAATCGACTTGAAATTTTATGGAGTGCTAGATAAAGAGGTGGACATGTCATGGCTAGATAACTATAGTCATCTAGATGATTTTTTAGGCTTTTATCGGGTCCTAATTCCTTCATCTAGTGCCTCAAAAATGGGATTTAGTATTTTTTTAATATGGAAGAAAAATTATTTGGAATAACTTCTTATTTAGGCATGCATAGGTGTTGAGATTTTCTAGGAGGCTTAATATAGATGATATGATGTTGTATATTAATTTAGGTGTGCTATCCAAGCCTTTTTTGGTGATTTAATTTTTGGAACTAAAAGATGATATTTCCCAAAAAAATATTGCAACTTATTATCTTTAGGTTTTTAAGATTTAGGGTTTCTTTTGGGATATATATTTCCTTGGTATTGCATTGTAAAAAGGTGAAATCCATGAATGAGAAAATAAATCATTTATTGGTTAATTTCCATTGATTGCATGTTTTATTGATTGGAGGTTCTTATTTTGACCTCTTGCAGTTGGATTTACACCATTTGGTATCAAATCAAGTTGGATTTTGTTGGGGGAGATAAGGTAATCTTGTTGATTATAGTTATTTTACTATTCTTATTTTTTTGTTTGGAATAATACAAATCGTATTAGCATGAGTAGAGGAAGCGAAGGTTATGCAAAAGAGCAATATAAGATAGCAGTTACTACAAACATTGGGGAAATATCATGATAAAGAGGATTATGATAATACCAAGGAAGGAGAAAGCACAATACAATGATGGTGATGATTCCAGGTTGTGTATAAATATCTTCCAAACTAGGTGCACATCTAAAGAAAAGGTATGTAAGATAATTATTGATAATGGTAGCTGTGAAAATATGGTTTCAAATGAAATTGTTGAGAAACTTAACTTAAAGTGTGATAAGAACTTGTATCCATATCGAATATCCTAGTTCAAGAAAGGGAATGAGGTAACTGTAGATAAGAGGTGTCTGGTCAAGTTTTCAATTGGAAAAACCTACAAGGATGAAGTATGATGTGATCCAATTTTTATGGATGCATGTCACCTATTATTGGGGAGGCCTTGGCAATATGATAAGAAGGCTACCCATGATGGGGGAAGGAATACTTACACATTCTGGAAGGATGGAGTAAAAGTGGTCTTGTTACCACATAAGAAAGAAAGGCGTAGTGAAAGCCTATTGACAACTATGGAATCTGTTAGAGTTCTTTTACCACAAGATGAGTTTGCATATAATAGTTTAGTCAATAGGTCAGTAGAAAAATATTCTTTTTAGATCATTTACATTAAGAATCCCAATGGTGTGCTAGATCTAATTGACCTACCAATTCAAGGTAAAATCAGTGATGATGATGCAGAGGTATTTGTAGAGCACATATAGGAATTGTAAGAAAGTGTCAGAAAGAAGTTGCAAGATAGTAATGAAAGGTATAAGGTAGTAGAATATGCAAGTAGGAGAATGAAAGTATTTGAGGTGGGAGACATGGTGATGGTTCACCTTAGGAAGGAGAGGTTTCCCAAGGGCACATACAAAAAATTGAAGTATAAGAAGATTGGACCATGTAGAATTTTGAAGAAGATGAATGATAATGCCTATAAAGTGGAGTTGTCTGCTGATTTTGATATTTCATCAATTTTTAATGTTACAGATTTGTATGAATTTCATGGGGATGAAGATGAGTTTGAAGTAGAAGAGGACATAAATTGGGAGCAACATATACCTAAGAAGAAGAAAGAAAAATTTATGCAAGTACTTGATAAGAAGATAATCAGTACCAGGCAAGGAAACTATAACAAATACTTGGTACAATGAGAAGGTTTACAACAAGAAGATAATACTTGGATTTCAAAGGGGGAACTAAAAATATTGATAGCAAAAAGTTGTAAGAGTTTGATCAAAGGAACTCGTAGGAGTAGAGTTCTTTTCAACCAGAGGAGAATGATGTAGGAGCCTATCTTCTGGAGGGCATAACTTTTGATCCGATCGTTGAATCATCTTGAAATTTTATTGAGAGCTAGATAAAGAGGTGGACAACATCGTGGCTAGATCACTCTAGTCATATAGATGATTTTTTAGGCTTTTATCAGGTCCTAATTCCTTCATCTAGTACCTCGAAAATGGAATTTAGTATTTTTTTAAAATTGGAAGAAAAAATATTTGGAATTTAACTTCTTATTTACACATGGGTAGGTGTTGAGATTTTCTAGAAGGCCTAATATGGATGATATGATGATGTGTATTAATTTAGAGGGCTATCCGAGTTTTTTTGGTGATTCTAATGTTTTTGGCAGCTAAAAGATGACAATTTGCCCAAAAAGTATTGTAATTTCTTATCTTTAGGGCTTTAAGATTTAAGGTTTTGTTTTAGGGTTTATTTTGGGATATATATTCCCTTGGTATCGCATTGTAAAATGGTGAAATCCAAGAATGAGAAAATAAAGCATTTACCGATTTATTTCTATGTATTGCAATTTTTATGAGAATGGGGGTTTTACTAGTTTATTTTTATTTATCACATTTTTATGTGATTGGAGGTTCTTGTTCTGACCTCTTGCAACTAGATTTACATCATTTGGTATCAAAGCAAGTTGGATCTTGTTGGGGAAGAGAAGGTAATATTGTTGATTACATTTATTCTGCTATTCTTATTTTTTTGTTTGGAATAATACAGATCAGATTAGCATGAGGAGAGGAAGAGGAGGTTATGCCCATATTAATAGGAATATGCAGGAGTTGCAGGAACAAGTTGCTCAAGTGATTGGAATGATGGCCCATATGAGGGAAATACATCCCATAGAATTTGTAGATTTGGATTCTGATAATGAGACTGTGGAAGGAGATAACAAGATAGAGGTTCATGTCGAGGAAGAACCAGAGGGGAAGCCAAAATTTGAGGATAGGACTAATTAGGGCCTTGGAAGGAAATAGATATGGGATCAAGATTGATGTCCTTGAGTATGCAGGAGGGTTGAAACTAGAGGAGTTGATAGACTGGTTGAATAGCATGGAGAAGTTCTTTGAGTGGAAAGAGTCTTTCAAAGGAAAAGAAAGTGAAGCTTGCATGCACAAAGTTGAAAGGGCATGCATTGATTTGGTGGGATCATCTATAGAAGGAGAGGTAAAGAAAAGGAAAGGAAAATATTAGGGTCTAGTATAAAATGGAAAAAAATATAAAGGAGAAATTCTTGCCTAAATATTATGCCCAAATATTGTTTCGTAGATTACAAAACCATAGGCAAAAGGATCAAAGCATCGAGGACTACACCAACAAATTCTACAAGTTATCAATTAGAGTGGAGCTTCAAGAGTCAGAAGAACATAAGGTTGCAAGGTATGTGAATGGATTAAGTTATGCCATACAAGATGAGTTGAGTATGCTTCAGATCCATAGTGTAGAATATGCATATCAGTTTGCATTAAAAGCGAAAGAGAAACATAAGAGGAGTAATTTTAGAAGAGGAGTGAGGAAAGGACCATCATCACCTCCAGCCAGTGGGAGTGGTGGATTTAATCCCTCAAAGGGAGAATCTTCTAATACAGGAAAACAAGAAGAGTTTAGGCAAGGTCATAGTAACCATGAGAGAGGTGGAGGATTTCAAAGAGGAAGAGGCTATGGTGGAGGACAAAATTGGGAAGGCCCACAAAGGTAATATACTTGTTATAGATGTGGTGAGGAAGGGCACAAAGCTTTTGAGTGTTCGCACTATCCTACACAAGAAAGAAAACAAGGAGAACAAGCTAGAGTCAATCTAGTTGAGGTAAAAGAGCAAATTGAGATAGAAGTTACTACAAACATGGGGGAAAATCTCATGATAAAGAGGATGATGATCATTCCAAGGAAGGAGAAAGCACAAGATAATGATGGTGGTGATTCTTGGCTACGTACAAATATCTTTCGAACTAGGTGCACATCTGGAGGAAAGGTATGTAAGATGATTATTGACAGTGGTAGTTGTGAAAATATGGTTTCAAATGAAATGGTTGAGAAACTTAACTTAAAGTGTGAGAAGAACCTGTATCCCTATCGCATATCATGGTTCAAGAAATGGAAAAGAGGTAATTGTAGATAAGAGGTGTCTAGTTAAGTTTTAAATTGGAAATACCTACAAGGATGAAGTATGGTGTGATGTAATTTTGATGGATGCATGTCACTTATTATTGGGGAGGCCTTGGCAATATGATAGGAAGGCTACCCATGAAGGAGGAAGGAATACTTACACATTCTGGAAGGATGGAGTAAAAGTGGTCTTGCTACCACATAAGGAAGAAGGGCATAGTGAAAGCCTATTGACAACTAAGGAATTTTTCAGAATTCTTTTACCACAAGCTAAGTTTTCATATAATAGTTTAGTCAATAGGTCAACAGGAAAATCTCCTTTTTAGATTTTTATGGTAAGAATACCAATGGTGTGTTAGATCTGATTGATCTATCAATTCATGGTAAAATTAGTGATGATGTAGAGGCATTTGCAGAGCACATACAAGAATTGCAAGAAAGTGTCAGAAAGAAGTTGCAAGATAGTAATAAAAGGTATAAGATAGCAATAGATGCAAGTAGGAGAATGAAATTATTTGAGGTGGGAGACATGGTGATGGTTCACCTCAGGAAGGAGAGGTTTCCCAAGGGCACATACAATAAATTGAAGTATAAGATGGGACCATGTAGAATTTTGAAGAAGATGGATGATAATGCTTGTAAATTGGAGTTGCCTATTGATTTTGATATTTCACCAGTTTTTAATGTTACATATTTGTATGACTTTCATGGGGATGAAGATGAAGTTGAAGAAGAATATGGACATAAAATAGGAACAACAAATACCTAAGAAGAAGAAAGAAAAATTTGTTCACATACTTGATAAGAAGATAACTAGTACTAGGTAGGGAAACTATAGCAAATACTTGGTACAATGGGAAGGTTTACAACAAGAAGATAATACTTGGATTTCAGAGGGGGAACTAAAAAATATTGATAGCATAAATTTGCAAGAGTTTGATCAAAGGAACTCGCAGGAGCAGAGTTCTTTTCAACCAGAGGAGAATGATGCAGGAGCCTATCTTCCGGAGGGCATAACTTTTGATCCAATCGTTGGATCAACTTGAAATTTTATGAGGAGCTAGATAAAGAGGTGGACATGTCGTGGCTAGATCACTCTAGTCATATAGATGATTTTTTAAGATTTTATTAGGTCCTAATTCCTTCATCTAGTGCCCCCAAAATGGGATTTAGTATTTTTTAGAAAATTTGGAAGAAAAAATATTTGGAATTAACTTCTTAGATATGGGTAGGTGTTGATATTTTCTAGGAGGCTTAATATGGATGATACGATGATGTGTATTAATTTAGGGGGCTATCCAAGATTTTTTGGTGAATCTAGATATTATCACTAAAATATGAAATTGCCAAAAAAAAATTATTGTAATTTCTTATCTTTAGGGCTTTAAGATTTAGGGTTTTGTTTTAGGTTTTTTTTTTTATATATATTCCCTTGGTATCGTATTGTAAAATGGTGAAATCCAAGAATGAGAAAATAAAGCATTTATCAATTTATTTCCATTTATTACAATTTTTATGTGATTGGAGGTTCTTGTTCTGACCTCTTATAGCTAGATTTACACCATTTGGTATCAGAGCAAGTTGGATCTTGCTAGGAGAGAGAAATGTAATCTTATCAATTATAGTTATTTTTCTATTATTATTTTTTCTTTGTAATTATATAGATTAGATTAGCATGAAAGGAAGAGGAGGTTATGTCTAACATAATAGGAATATGCAGGAGCTACATGTAGAAGTTGATCAGCTGACTAGAATGATGGCCCCGTGAGAAAAAGGCATCCCAGAGAATTTGTAGATTTGGATTTTGATAATGAGACTGTGAAAGGAGACAAGATAGAGGTTCATGTCAAGGAAGAACTCAAGGGAGAAGCCAAATGAGCGTCATTTTGAGGATAGGCTAATTAGGGCCTTGGAAGGAAATATATATGGGATCAAGATTGATGTCCCTGAGTATGTAGGAGGGTTGAAACCAGAGGTGTTGATAGGCTAGTTGAATAGCATGGAGAATTTCTTTGAGTGGAAAGACCTTTCAGAGGAAAAGAAAGTGAAGCTTGCATGCACAAAGTTGAAAGGGCATGTGTTGATTTGGTGGGATCATCTATAGAAGGAGAGGCAAAGAAAAGGAAAGAAAAATATTAGGGTCTGGCGTAAAATAAAAAAAAATTGAAGGATAAATTCTTGCCTAAATATTATGCCCAAACATTGTTTCATAGATTACAAAACCATAGGAAAAAGGATCAAAGCATCAAGGACTACACCAACGAATTCTATAAGTTATCAATTTGAGTGGAGCTTAAAGAGTTAGAAGAATAGAAGGTTGCAAGGTATGTGAATGGATTAATGTATACTATACAATATGAGTTGAGTATGCTTCGGATCCATAGTGTAGAAGATGCATATCAGTTTGCATTAAAAGCGGAAGATAAACATAAGAGGAGTAATTTTAGAAGAGGAGTGAGGAAAGGACCATTGTCACCTCCAACTAGTGGGAGTGGTGGATTTAATCCCTCAAAGGGAGAATATTCTAATACAATAAAAGAAGAAGAGTTTGTGCAAGGTCATAGTAACCACGAGAGAGGTGGAGGATCTCAAAGAGGAAGAGGCTATGGTGGAGGAAAATTTTGGGAAGGCCCACAAAGGCAATATACCTATTATAATTGTGGTGAGGAAGGGCACAAAGCTTTTGAGTGTCCACACTACCCTACACAAGAAAGAAAACAAGGAGAAAAAGCTAGAGTCAATTAGGTTGAGGCAAAAGAGAAATCTAAGATAGAAGTTTCTGTAGACATAGAGAAAAATCTCATGATAAAGAGGATGATGATCGTTCCAAGGAAGGAGAAAGCACAAGATAATGATGGTGGTGATTCTTGGTTGCATATGAATATATTTCAAACTAGGTGTACATCTGGAGGAAAGGTATGTAAGATGATTATTGATAGTGGTAGTTATGAAAATATGGTTTCAAATGAAATGGTTGAGAAACTTAACTTAAAGTATGATAAGAACCCGTATCCCTATCACATATCGTGGTTCAAGAAAGGGAACGAGGTAACTGTAGATAAGAGGTGTCTAGTTAAGTTTTCAATTAGAAATACCTACAAGGATGAAGTATGGTGTGATGTAATTTTGATGGATGCATGTCACTTATTATTGGAGAGGCCTTGGCAATATGATAGGAAGGCTACCCATGATGGGGGAAGGAATACTTACACATTCTATAAGGATGGAGTAAAATTGGTCTTATTACCACATAAGGAAGAATGATAGAGTGAAATCCTATTGATAACTATGGAATTTGTCAGAGTTCTTATATGGATCAACTATGCATTGATTTTGTGGGATCATCTATAGAAGGAGAGGCAAAGAAAATAAAATGAAAATATTAGAGTCTTGTATAAATAAATAAAAAAATGGAAAAAATCTTGCCTAAATATTATGTCCAAACGTTGTTTCATAGATTATAGAACCATAGGCAAAAGAATCAAAGCATTGAGTACTACACCAATAAATTCTACAAGTTATCAATTTGAGTGGAGCTTCAAGAGTCGGGTGAATAGAAGGTTGCATGGTATGTGAATTGATTAAGGTATGCCATACAAGATGAGTTGAGTATGCTTCAGGTCCATAGTGTAGAAGATGCATATCAGTTTGCATTAAAATCAAAAGAGAAACATATGAGGAGTAATTTTAGAAGAGGAGTGAGGAAATCACCATTGCCACCTCTAGCTAGTGGGAGTAATGGATTTAATATCTCAAAGGGAAAATATTCTAATACAAGAAAACAAGAAGAGTTTAGGCAAGGTCATAGTAAATATGAGAGATGTGGAGGATATCAAAGAGAAAGAGGCTATGGTGGAGGACAAAATTTGGAAGTCCCACAAAGGTAATAAACCTATTATGGCTATGGTGAGGAAGGGCACAAAGCTTTTGAGTGTTGACACTACCCTGCACAAGAAAAAAATAAGGAAGACAAGCTAGAGTTAATCTGGTTGAGGCAGAAAAGCAATCTAAGATAGAAGTTAATATAGACATTGGAGAAATCTCACGATAAAGAGGATGATGATCATCCCAAGGAAGGAGAAAGCATGAGATAATTATGGTGGTGATTCTAGGATGTGTACGAATATCTTTCAAACTAGGTGCACATCTAGAGGAAAGGTATGTAAGATGATTATTGACAGTGGTAGCTATGAAAATATGGTTTCAAATGAAATGGTTGAGAAACTTAAGTGTGAGAAGAACTTGTATCCCTATCACATATCCCGGTTCAAGAAAGGGAATGAGGTAACTGTATATAATAGATGCCTAGTTAAGTTTTCAATTGGGAATACCTACAAGGATGAAGTATGGTGTGATGTAATTTTGATGGATGTGTGTCACTTATTATTGGGGAGGCCTTGGAAATATGACAGGAAGGCTATCCATTATGGGGGAAGGAATACTTACACATTCTAGAAGGATGGAGTAAAAGTGGTCTTGTTACCACATAAGGAAGAAGGGTAGAGTGAAAGCCTATTGACAACTAAGGAATTTGTTAGAGTTATTTTACCACAAGCTGAGTTTACATATAATAGTTCATTCAATAGGTCAACAGGAAAATATCCTTTTCAGATTATTTATGGTAAGAATCCCAATAGTGTGTCAAATATGATTTATCTATTGATTTAAGATAAAATTAGTGATTATGGAAAGGCATTTGCAAAGCACATACAAGAATTGCAAGAAGGTGTCAAAAATAAGTTGCAAGATAGTAATGAAAGGTATAAGGTAGCAACATATGCAAGGAGGAGAATGAAATTCTTTGAGGTGGGAGACATGATGATGGTTCACCTTAGGAAGTAGATGGTTCCCAAGGGCACATACAACAATTCAAAGTATAAGAAGAGTGGACCATGTAGAATTTGTAAGAAGATGAATGATAATGCCTATAAAGTGGAGATGTTTGTTGATTTTGATATTTCACCATTTTTAATATTATATATTTGTATGACCTTCATGGGTATGAATATATAGTTGAAGTAGAAGAGGACTTAAACTAGGAATAACAAGTACCTAAGAAGAAGAAGAACAAAAATGTTATGCACTTACTTGATAAGAAGATAATAAATACCAGGTAAGGAAACTATAGCAAATAATTGATACAATGGGAAGGTTTACAACAGGAAGATAATACTTGGATTTCAGTGGGAAAGTTGAAAATATTTATAGTAGAAATTTATAGGAATTTGATCAAAGAAACTTACAGAAGCAGAGTTCTTTTCAACCAGAGGAGAATGATGCAGGAGCCTATCTTTCGGAGGGCATAACTTTTGATCCGATCATTGGATTGGATTGAAATTTTATTGAGGAGATGGATAAAATGATGAACATGTCATGGTTAGATAACTCTAGTTATCTAGATGATTTTTCAAGCTTTTTTCGAGTCCTAATTCCTTCATATAGTACCTTGAAAATGAGATTTAGTATTTTTACAAAATATGGAAGAAAACATATTTGGAATGGGTAGGTGTTGAGATTTTCTAGGAGGCTTAATCTAGATAATATGATGGTGTGTATTAATTTAGGGGGGCTATCTGAGATTTTTTTGGTGATTTAGTTTTTGGCACTAAAAGATAAAATTACCCTAAAAAAAATATTATAATTTCTTATCTTTAGGGATTTAATATTTAGAGTTTTGTTTTAGGGTTTCTTTTGGGATATATATTCCTTTGGTATCACATTGTAAAAAGGTGAAATCCAAGAATGAGAAAATAAAGCATTTATCAATTTATTTTTATTTATTATAGTTTTTATGTGATTGGAGGTTCTTATTTTGACCTCTTGCAACTGGATTTATACCACAAGTGCTTATAGAACTATCTAAGGTTGAATAGGCATCTCGTTTTGTGTAGTAGGTTTTTTGATTCTTTGACATTGCTTGCAATAGAAAATATATGTTTTCATATATTTGTGAAGTGAAAGCTAGTAGTATCTATAGACACCAAAACCTAGCCACTTGTCATCTACGCATCCTCAAATCCTAGCCTTCCATTATTTATTTATATTTATGTATAAATATGAATATTTTATATATTTATACAATATATATGGATAAATCTCAACCACTCATCATTGTCAAATCACAGTCATCCGTTATTATTTATATATATATAGATATAGATATATATAGATATATTCATATAAATATAAATATTTTATATATTTATATATATGTATATGAATAAATCTCAGTCACCCATCACGTTTTAATATCAACCATTCATTTCACATGATCCGTGTCACTTGGCCAATCTCAATCTCAACCCTTCATTATGTTTTAATCTCGACCACCCGTTGGTGTCGTCAAGACCCTAACATGATTGAGGGTAAATTATAAATTATGATTCATTTTTTGTGAATGGGGGGCATGAAAATTTTATTTTTACCAAAATTTTATGAGAAAGAGTAGTCGTCGTTGTTGCCACCACCGTTGGTTCACTATAGAACTTGTGATCCAGCCCTCGAACGTTGTCGAGTGTTCATGCACTCATGGTTCGAACTCCTCAACAAGCAAAAGTGTGGATCAAATAAATCAAGTATCTCTGCCAAGGTAAAAGATTTATTATCTTACATCTTACATTTTTTGTACTTAGCTTGCATTGCATCATTTACAATACTAGGATTTGTAGATTTATCTTTTACAGAGGGTCTCACACAATGGAGCCCTCGCATATGCTATTGACCCATTTTCTATTGTGATCTATTTTTAGGTACAAGAACTACATTATTTACAACTGTTGCAACTCGAGTGGTCCCATAGGGATACTCAAGCCCACCCATGATTTTTTTTGGAGTGAAAAGGACTTAGAAGACATCAAATATTCATTGTGAATGAGGGTTTTCAAAACCCTTCGATTGTAACTATTGTATCAACACATATTATATTGTAACATTGGATATCAAGGCTCCCACCATATTAATACAATATTATCTCTTCATTGTGCAATATCTTTTGTGTTGATTTTTATTTCGGTGTTGTTTTTTTTACTTTACAAAATGGTGATCATGGTGGGACCCCCAAAGGGTTTCTTATGTTAATTTACCTTGTCATTATTTCTAATCTATGTTTTCTATTTTTACTACAGGTTTTCACAATCAAGGTTCTTAAATATGCAAGGATTTGAAATGTGCTCGCGTAGATGTCAGATTGCATCTAGAAAAATACGACACCACATATGTTAAGCTAGGGGAAAAAACGTAAATTTCCAAGTAAGTTATTTTTTTAACACCCTAGCTGTATTTATTTTTTTTATTTTTTAAATAAACTCTATTTTTTTTAAGTCAAATATCATGCACTGTTAGGCATCCTAGGCATTTATAAGCATTTTTTTCTTTAAAAAAAAAGTGCATTTTTTTTAGAATCATATAGAATTGCACATAGGATACTTTTGCACTTATGAATTCATCTCAGTTGCATTAGAACATTCATTCCACTAAATTTAAATTTTTGCTATATTGTGGTGTTTTTACTTTTTACCCTGAGTGTTGTTTATAATAAAATGAAAAAAATATAAGTAGTTGCACTTTAGGTTAAATTCTCCCATGTTTTAATTTTCTAAGCTAGAACAAGTCATTCGTATTCAAGTCTCTCCCACTGTTGGAAACACATTGCTGAGTTAGAGTGGAATAACCAGGTGAACCCTCCACTATTGGAATCATTTGATGATTCAAGGTGGATCTTAAGATGTGTACCCTATATTCTTTTGAGGTACTTGGTATTAGTGTTCTTTACCACCAACTTGGTTGAGTGAAATAGGGTCTCTTAGCATTGTTTGAACATCGTAGACAATAGAAACTTAAAAATAATCACACACAATTACATGTTTCACATTCAACATCAGTGAGTTGGACTTCATCACCAACCATTGATTGAGATTAGTGATAGTGGGTTTCATTTCCATCCCTATCTCATCCCATAAACACCATAGCAACCCATGAGTGACTTTTCTAGATTTCATAACTAGTAAAATCCTTACTTGCCATCCACCTTAGGAACCCATCCTGCATAGTAGTATAGGCATAGGGTTTGCACATCAAAACACACAAACCACACAAAAACAAAAATAAAAAAAACATTGTATTTTATTCCAATCACATTGCATTCATGCATTCATATCATCTACGTACATACATTCCATTCACCATACTAGTGGTCATTTGATTAGTTTGAATAATTGTTAATCCAATAAGTCTTTTTGCCTTAATCAGGGGTACCCTTGATTTAATATCCATCTTATTTTATCATTTCATAAGTCATGTCACAAGTTGCAATACAAATTCCCATCATCCCTAGGTGTTTTTGATCACTCAACCACTCCTAGTATTTCAAGCAAACTTCATTGCATACTAAATTTTCTTTAGGACCAAAGCACACTTTTACTAAAGAAAATATTAAGTTCTAGGATTGCCTCTAACATTTTTGAACAAAACACATTTTACACATATTAAAAACATATTGTGTCAAAAAGGTATCATACCATGATTGGATTGAACCTTGAAGCGAAAAATTCATCTTTGCTTGTCCCATCATGCACATAGTCCAAAAATAAAAAACAATGGTCTTTACCACTAATAACACTTCCAAATACAAGAATGAGTAGTAAGGATAGGGTAAAATTTTCATCACACTTTGGTTGAGAATCCAATTCCCCAAAGCTCTAATTATTTTATAAATCACACACCACATATCCTCTAATATTAGAGATCATATCATTCGACTATGGAGTTAATCTCCACCAAGGCTATAGATGCTTGACTAGCAGTGGAGTACACTCATTCATGATGACACGTCTCTCTTGAAGAGACCTCTAGTCGCACATAAGGACAAGCTAGCTTCCTGGTCTCCTCCATAATAGGTTTTATCTTAATTTACTCAAGATGAGTTAATGAACTCACTTGCACACACATTGGTTCTCGATTGACTTGGGTCACTACCATGCTCTTGATTGGTAAATGAACATTTCACTACACACACATTTGGTCTTGGATAATTTTGATAAAACTTAGTGAGTTTGTTTGAAATCACTAGGATGTTTGAGTCTATGCAAAATAATTATAGATCAGCCATCCATAAGCCAACACAACATTCATATCATTACCATATCATTACATGAGTCTTCCACTTCACATACCACCATTAGATGTTGGTGTCCCTAATTAAGAAACAAAGACAAAGTTGGTCAAGCAAGAGTCTAAAACCTTTTACAAATGATCATTACAACATGATGGTCATTCATTTATTTGCATCCAAATAATCATTTTTGGGGCAATAAAATTGTTTAAATATGGTCCTATTTTTGTCATAACCCTTTCATTTAATTTGTCAAACCAGAGAACTCGTAAGCTTGTGAAGTACCAAGTTTAAGACTAATTACAAAATAATTTTGAGATGAGTCCACTAAGCCTATCATTGGGGGAGTTTTTGTTAAATATCATTAATTCATCCATGCTAATTAAATATTGCATAAATAAAATTACAGAAAAATAAATCACACCACACTGTGCTAAAAAAAAAGGAAAGCGATAAAAACACGCATGGAAAAATAAAAATATAGCACACTAAAAATAAATGATTTAATCTAGAAAACAACAGAAATAAGGGGAGGAATACTAGCTTGGAGGGGACTCAAGCTCTAGTAGCTTTCGCCCAGCTAATTTATGGAGATTGAAAGTAAATGAAAGAACTCTCAAGCAATATTTTTATTAATAAAATTGCAATATAGAAAAATGGTAATTTTTACATATTCCGCTATATATTTTCTCAGAGAATTTTGTGTGTTTATATAATACACATAGAACTCTTGTTACAATGTTGTTGTGATGAAAAATTTTGCTATAGCCTAAACTAAGATAGTTCAGTTACAGTAACAGATGCATGATAAAAATAGTCAATAGCTTTTTTCCTTTTTTGGGGATAGTAGATTTTTTGGTCCAACTCCTTTGTAACCCACATTCTGCTTCATCAAGTAGTTTTACATTTCCTCTAATGCGAATGAGATATCTCATGCATTCAGTAGCTCTCCAAATATGGTTTGCATGACGTGGATTCAAAGGTCTACCACAATCAATAGGGTCTCCTTCAGTCATAAGGTCAAGGTGCCTTCTTGTACATCAAGGTGCCCTTGATGTATGGCATAAAGGTACCTTCTTGAATATCAAGGCACCCTTGATGCATGAAATCAAGGTACCTACTTGAATATCAATGTGTCCTTGATGGATGACATCAGGGCATCTTGATATTCAAGTAGGTGCCCTTGGGTGCCTACTTGTAGATCAAGGTGCCTTCCCACACATGGGATCAAGGCACCTTCTTGTAGATCAAGAAACCTTCCATACATGGGATCAATATACCTTCTTATAGATCAAGGTACCTTCCATACATGGAATCAAGACACCTTCTTGTAGATCAAGGCACCTTCCATACATGGGATCAAGGCACCTTCTTGTAGATCAAGGTGCCTTCCCATACATGGGATCATGGCACATTATTGAAGATCAAGGTGCATTTCCATATATACCTTAGGCTCATTTAAGCATAACATGCCAGGTCCACGTAGGACGTTTACTAAGCAGAAGATGACAAAATCAGCAAAAATATATACAAAACACACTTCACACACACATTAGGCAATGCACATAATTTTATTAAATCATAAAAAGATACAAGTCTTATAATATTGCTGCACAAAATCATTAGAAACTCATACAAAAATATAAGCATTTTTTATGCTCATCATTCTCCCATGCCTATTATGTGCCACACCATTTTGGCACCTAAAACTGGTAGTCTCCAATATGGTCAACCCCTCTGTATTCTCTTTCGATTGGTAGCCTTAGCTTTTCCTTTATTTTGGGATTGATATTTTTGCTGAGGGACATTGGTTTGCTATGGTATATTTCAACTACGCTGATTGTGCTTCCTTGTCCTACTTGGCCCTACACCTATTCTAGTTAACACAGCTACGGTGGGTTTTCCTTTCTAGAATGCAGCTTCTGCTTGCTACCATAGATCGATATGTTGAGGTCGTAGTTTTTCTAATGGGATATCTAAGTCATCCTGCTCTCATTTTACAACCCTAGCTTTGAAAAATGGTCCATTTCTAGGGTAAGGCCTACATTCTCTTCAACAATTATGGTAGATTCAGCTTCAGGCCCATATACTCCATATCTCTCTAGGAATTTTTGCATTCTTGAGGGCTATCCTCGAGCTAACCAGTATATCCACTAGAATTACTTCTCTAAAGCTAGGTCAATGCAAATATCTGGCCTTATTTCAAATTTATTGGTAGATTTTCTTACCACATTTGCCCCTTCAATTTATTTTTGGAGCTTTGTAAGCTTCTCCTTCTATTCAGAGAATCATTTTAGTACTTCGACCCGCTCTTAATCTGACTGGTCAGCTAGCTCTACATTCGTAATTTTTACCTTACTCTTGGTCCTCTTCTTTGGTGCCTTAAACACATTCCTCTTAGGACTTACTGGAACTATCATTGATGTAGAATGAGTCCTCCATGATTGGTGCTTTACCTTTATCTTTAGAGGGTTCAGGTATCGGCTCCTTCCCTTTCTCCCTAAACTAGCTTGACACTGTGTCGTACCTTCTCAGGAAGGTGTCTTCTTATAAATTAAGGTGCATATTCGATGAATTAAATTTATATTGGGATCGATAGGATATGCCACCCAAATTAATTTTTGGCACACCACATTAAACATGGGGGGTATATAACGATTGGTCAAATTCTTTCAACGATATTATTTTTAGAGTATTTAATTATGAAAAATTATATAAGTATTTAACAAAAATTACGCACATGCCTTATTGATTGTTCGTACATTCTAGAGCATGCCAATTTGGTAGTCTTGATAAGGGTGATGGTGTATTCCCCATGTGGTTTATTAATTTATCTTAGGTACTGCAACTCCATTCGCTTGGGGTCCTATGCTAAAAATATGAAGATCTGGTTGGCTCACGTGATAGGACACATATCCCCTTTTTCGATTGACCTTGGGATGTGCAAAAATATTTCCAAATGATTGCTCAATATTTTTAGGTGATTTCAAATTTTCATCATGTGAAGTAATTACGTGGCCTCGACCGCTCCCTTATATCGTTGAATTACATAGATGCTTCGATTGGATCAAGGCACCTCTAAAATGTATGACATTAACATGCCTACAGGTAGATCAAGATGCCCTTGATGTATGGCACCAAGGTACCTACTTGTGGATCAAGGCACCCTTGATGTGTGGCATCAAGGCACCTACTTGATGATTAAGGTGCCTACTTGTGTATCAAGGCACCCTTGATGTATGGAATCAAGGTGTCTCATCATTTTTTAATGATCAAGGCATCTCTTCTATATAGCATCAAGGTGCCTCATCACATATTCCCTTTTTTTTACTTGTCAACAGAAGTCAAGTGCCTCTATTTATGAGCATTAAGGCGCCTTCTTGAGCATCAAGGAGCCCAAAAAACAATACATGATATCAAGGTGCCTTCTTGGACATCAAGGTGCCCAAGAATGCACGACATCAAGGCACCTTCTTGGACATCAAGGCATCTAAGAATGCACGACATCAAGGTGCCTTCTTGGACATTAAGGTGCACAATAATACATGAAATCAAGGCACCTTCTTTGTGTTGAAAAGTTAGTAGTTGCTGACATGTTTGTTGTTGCAGGATTGATCAGGTCCTCTAATTTTTTCTTTCTCATGTCGCATTAGTATCTACTTCATCCAAACACAGAGAGGGGTATCATTTCCTTTACAGAGAATTAACACCCATGTCCATGCCCAGATAGGGACTATCTCCTCTAAATAGAAACAACAAATTTCTGCCTCCTAAAAAAAATGTGCAGGTTCATGGATGATGTGCCGAATAGGCCTTGTCTCCCAATATGTCTATTTTGTACAATCAAGCCATTTCACCTACAAAAGCAAATGATAAAAACTAAAAATATATTTTAATGCAATCCATGCCTATTAGGCCTTGGCTCTCAGGATACATGTAGCTTGCATATGATAATTGTACCTACAAAACAAGCAAAAGAAACTAAAACATTAAAATTTATTTAAGTGCAATATGTGCCTGTTAGGACTTGGCTCTCAGGATGCCTGTAGATTGCATGAGGACATTGTACCTACAACACAAAAATAAAAACTAAAAACTAACATATTTTAAGTGGAAAATCCTGTGTCCACTATTTTTCTTAGAAATTAAAACATTTTTTAATCATATGGGGTCTTCCCCATGCCTATTTTGGACTCCATCACATGAATTATAGATGCATGATAAATTTTATGAAATTCTACCATAAACCATCTATAATACCCAGCTAAGCCAAGGAAAATTTGGATATCCCTCTGAGTTTTAGGACTGGGTAGATTCTTTATGACATCAATATCTAGTCTCACTTCCTCTTCCATATATATGCAATGAATACATATTTTTAGAGTGATTCCTCTCATGTTCGAATAATCCCAAGTGAAATATTGATGATACCTGGTCAGTATCTTCTTTAATTCAGTTAGTTGTGTGGGCATCAACTCACTATTGATATTTAGTGTCCTTCCAAGCTCTATTTTGATTTGTATGATGTGGGGTCCTAACTACCTACCAATGGTAATTTTGGAATAATATGGGCGGACTCCCCATGGAGGAAATTTGTAATGATGCCATATTCATTGACTTATTTCTCTAATTCCTTTAGTGTCATCACTGGTTGTAATATTAAAAATATTTCTTAATCATGGTTGTCCCACACAGGTTCTCTTAATATGTCCATGGACTGTGAATGTGGATAAATAGTCAATCTCTTAACATTTTGACCATTTGAGATGGTCATTTGTCCATCTCAGTAGCTTATGTAAGCATTGACTGTTTCCAACCATAGTCTCCCCAGGATGAGTGGGTAGCCATCCAATATTGATTTGGAATGCAATACCAAGAATTCTATTGGGTATTCCCATGCATCCACCATTATGATGATGTCTTCTAGAATCCCTTATGGTGCTACTTTTGACATGTCGGCTAGCTGCAACATAGTTTTATTAGGCTTCAAATATGTGAGCCTAAGCTTTTGCATGGTTTCTTTTAGCATTATGTTGATGGCTGCTCCCAAGTAAACCAGTGTGTTGGCCAACAAGTGATCACCTATTTTTATGTCAGAATTGAACTGCTCGGATTTACGTATTTGGGGTGGCATATGTTTCCCAGCATTAAATCGGTCAAATTCCCCACTACATTTATAGTTTGGGCTATCCTACATCTTGGACTCCTCAGACATAGCTCCTTAATCACCTTGGTGTAAATTAGGATGTCTCTGATAGCTTGAAATAGCGGGATGGTAACTGTTAAATTCCTCAAGATTGAAAGGATATTGATCTTAGGTTGCATTGGCTTCCTTTGCTCTTATAACCTTTTGGGAAATGGAGGATCTTCTATTTTCTTAGCAATCGGTCCTTCTTCAACCTCTTCTACCAAATGTGATTCTTCTACATTATTATCGTCTTCTATTAAGGGAAGAGCCTTTGCTCCTCATTGTCTACCTAATATAAGCTAAATTGGATTACAACTCCTAATATTGTACATATGAAACATCTCACCTTCCAGTTGATATGTGGGCTAATTCATCTTGTTGTTTGGATTGACAATTGATTGTGCTAGAATTTGTGTAGGCCTCACTACAAGGGGAGCTGGTAAGATTTACTGTAGTGGTGCTTGCACTACATTCTATGGATTTGAATTCCACATATCGTAGCTCCTCCATTGCTATCCATATTACTGGTAAGGCATCCATGGATGTTGGTTGGAAAATAGGGCTCCTTGAGGGGTGTTCATCCAAGGTGGCGGTCTCCACAATCCTCTATTGGGTAGTTGGACCTACCCTTGTGGCATGTAAGATCCTCCTCCATAGGGCGGCATTCCAAATGGTATATTTCCCATAGGGTATTGTGTCCAGTTTCTTCAGTTACCCATGAAATAAGCTTCAACAACTTCATAATCTTCCTTGATAGTTGGTAGTTGTGGGTACAATTGGGTCTTATGATTTTACTAACAAACAACACACACCCTAAATTTATTTTCTAGACACACTTTCCTTACATGTTTCTCTCTACATTTCGAACATAATTAGGCTAATGCAGCATCATTCTCTTGTTTCTTCTTCTCCAACAGGAGTGTGTCCATATGCAATACTAGATAGGAGAGTTTCTCACTTTTAAAATACTCCAGCATATTACCTATCTCTATATTTGTGACTAAAGTGATTGCCTTCATGGTCCTGGAGGTTGTTTTACCTCTTCTTCATGAGTAATACTGACAAAGTTGTCGGATGTCTACCATTGGGTGCTGGTAAATTTTCCCTCCAAAAATCATATTGAATACTTCAAGAGACTCATTTTTAAGTCCTCTCAATAAAATACTCTTGATGGACTTGTCACCTAGCTTTGTATGGGGTGATCTTTGTAGATTGAAATTGAATTTGTCCCAGTATTCCTCTAAGGATTTGTCCTCTCTCTGTTTCATGCTTAGAACCTCCTCCCTGGAATCTCACACTCTACCAAAATCTTGGTACTACTCTAGAAAGAACTTTTTCATCTCCTCCCAAGAAGTGATCAGTTTATTCCCCAAGTCGATGAACCAATGTAGGGCTGAGTCATCCAATGTTGAAGGGGAGAGCTTCAATTTTTGGGCATCTAATTTGTAATCTACATACTTACATAAGATATAAAACTTAAATAAAAATAGATCAAGGTCTTCTGTTGGGTATCCCCTGAAGGTAGGAATATGGGTAGGGGATATGTTTTTCATTTTGGTATCTCCCCCACCTTATTCTATTGGGACGTTAAAACCAGTTGAATCCTCTTCTACCTAAGCCATATTTTCAAGAAATGTAGTCTCTAACATAGTTTCTATGGCCCTTCAATCATTTTGAAATTTTTGTACAAGAGCCTACAAGTCAGCTAGTGTTATGGTTCTGTCCTCTAGAGCTTTCCACAATAAATCCTCTTCAGAAGATGTCCTCCTAAATAGAGGGTTTTATATAATAAACTATTTTCTTGGTTGATAGGATGAGGAAGAGCTTTGTACAAAGATTGGATGTTCACTCCAGTGTACTGTTGGTGGTGATTGAGGGAACTCTAACTTAGGTTCTGAATTCTCAACTGGCTCAAAATTTTCCTATGGACTCTTCTTTATGAAACGATCATCTGGTCCTCTTTTTCTCGATGGACTCATGCAAAGTTAGGTGGAAGTTTTGATGTATTGTAATAGGATATAATATTGGTATTTCCTTGACAATGGTGCCAAAATATTGGGGTAAAAATATTGGTTAAATATGGTCCTATTTCTATCACAACCCTTTCATTTAATTTGTCAAACCAAGGAACTTGTAAGCTTGTGAAGTACCAAGTTTAAGACTAATTACAACACCATTTTGAGATGAGTCCACTAAGCCTATTGTTGGGGGAGTGTTTGTGAAATATAATTAATTCATCCATGCCAGTTAAATCTTGCATAAATAAAATTATAAAAAATAAATCACACCACACTGTGCTGGAAACAAAGGAAAGCAATAAAAATATGCTTGTAGAAATAAAAATACAACACACTAAAAATAAATGATCTAATTTAGAAAACAATAGAAATAAGGGGAGGTATACTAGCTTGGATTAGGCCTAGGCTCTAGCAAATTTCACCCGGCTAATTTATGGATATTGAATGTAAATGGAAGAAATCTCGAGAAAGCTTTTTATTAATAAAATTGTAGTACATAAAAATGGTAATTTCCTACATACTCCACTATATATTTTCTCAGAGAAGTTTGTGTGTTTATATAATACACAGAAATCCTGTTACAATGTTGTTGCGATGAAAAATCCTACTACAATATAAACTAAAATAGTTTAGTTACAGTAGTAGATGTGTGATAAAAAGTCAATAACTTTTGTCCTTTTCTAGGGATAGTAGATTTTTTGGTCCAGCTCCTTTGTAACCCACGTTCTGCTTCATCAAGTAGTTGTAAATTTACTCCAATGCGAATGATACAACTCATGCATTCAGTAGCTCTCTAAATATGGTTTGCATAATGTGTATTCAAAGGTCTACTATGGTCAATAATGTCTCCTTCAGTCACAAGTTCAAGGTGCTTAATATAAATATGCCTTCTTGTACATCAAGGCACCCTTGATGTATGGCATCAAGGTGCCTTCTTGAAGATCAAGGTGCCCTTGATGCATGACATCAGGGCACCTACTTTTAGATTAAGGCACCTTCCCACACATGGGATCAAGGCACCTTCTTGTAGATCAAGGTGCCTTCCATACATGGTATCAAGGCACCTTCCATACATGGAATAAAGGCACCTTCTTGTAGATTAATATGCCTTCCATACATGGGATCAAGGCGCCTTCTTGTAGATCAAGGTGCCTTCCCATACATGGGATCAAGGTGCCTTCTTGAATATCAAGGCACCTTCCCATATATGCCTTGGTATCATTGAAGCAAAACATGCCAGGTCCACGTAGGACCTTGACTAAGCAAAAAATAACAAAATCAGCAAAAATCTACACAAAAATACACTTCACACACAAATTAGACAATGCACATAATTTTATTAAAATAATATATATATATATATATATATATATATATATATATATATATATATATATATATATAAAAGATACAACTCTTATAATATTGTCGCACAAAATCGTTAGAAACTTATACAAAAATTTGAGCATTTTTTATGCTCATAAATCATCAAGCAACTTGGGGGTGTTTAAGGTATCACACCTTCCCCCATTAGTCACATTAAAAAAAAATTACTTGGGGATGTTCAAGGTATCACACCTTCCCCAATAAAAATAATAAAGCAACTTGGGGGTATTTAAGGTATCACACCTTCCCCCATTAGTCACATAAAAAAAATCCACTTGGGGATGTTCAAGGTATCACACATTCCCCAATAAAAATAATCAAGCAACTTGTGGGTGTTTAAGGTATCACACCTTCCCCCATTAGTCACAAAAAAAACTAGTTGGGGATGTTCAAGATATCACACCTTCCCTAATAAAAAAAATCAATTAACTAGGGGTGCTTAAGGTATCGTACCTTCCCCACTAGTCCAACAAACGGTTTCATCAAATCATTTGCCAGGTTCAAAAGGTTGCATCCTTTTGTCAAAGGTTACGTCATTTGCCTTGCATTCACAATCAATAAATCCATCATCAAACCTATCCTACCAAGGCAAAGGCAACATCAATCCACATTTTCAAAAACCCCTTTTTCTGTTGGGGTAAAAATAGAATCACTCATCAAATCATTCACATTTTCAAAAACCTCTTTTCTATTAGGAAAAAACAAAATAAATCATTTGCATCATACAAAAACCTCATTTTATATTGGGGCAAAAATAGAATCAATCATTTATATCATTCACATCTTTCCAAATCCAAAACTCCCTTTTCTATTGAGGTAAAAATAGAATCAATCATTTACATCATACACAAACCCCCTTTTCTGTTGGGGCAAAAATAGAATCAATCATTTACATTTCCAAAAATCCCTTTTCTGTTGGGGCAAAAGCAGATTCAATATTTCACATTCTTTACATCACTCATAACATCCACATTTTACAAAAAACCCTTTTCTATTGGGGAAAAATAGAATCACTCATTGCATCATCCACATTTTCAAAAACCCCCTTTTTATGTTGGGGTAAAAATAGAATCAGTCATTGCAATTCACATTTATTAAATTGATCATTTACATCATTCATATCATCCATATTTCCAAAAACCCCTTTTCTATTGGGGTAAAAATAGAATCAATCATTTACATCATTCACATTCCATCATTCACATTTTCAAAAACCCCTTTTCTATTGGGGCAAAAATAGAATCAATCATTTACATCATACACAAACCCCCTTTTCTATTGGGGAAAAAATAGAATCAATCATTTACATTTTCAAAACCCCTTTTCTGTTGGGGTAAAAATAGAATCAATCATTTACATCATTCACATCTTTCCAAATCAAAAACCCCCTTTTTCTATTGGGGCAAAAATAGAATCAATCATTGCACTATTCACAATCATTGCATCTTATCAAAAAAAATCCCTTCTTTTGTTGGGGAAAAAACACATCATTTACATCACTTATATCACCCACATTGTCAAAAAACCCCTTCTCCTATTGGGGAAAAATAGAACACATTATTTACATCACTCATATCACCCACACTGCCAAAAACCTCTTCTTCTATTGGGGAAAAAATAGAATACATCATCTACATCACTCATATCACCCACATTGTCAAATAAAAACCTTCTTTTGTTGGGGCAAAAATAGAATGCATCATTTACATCACTCATATCACCCACATGATCAAAAATCCCTTCTTCTATTGGGGTAAAAATAGAACACATAATTTACATCAATCATATCACCCACATTGTCAAAAATCCCCTTCTTCTGTTGGGGAAAAAGTAGAACACATCATTTACGTCACTCATATCATCCACATTATCAAAAAACCTCTTCTTCTATTGGGTCAAAAACATAATACATCATTACATCGCTCATATCAGCCACATTGTCATAAACCCCCTTTTTTGTTAGGAAAAAAATAGAATCAATCATTTACATCACTCCAAATCAAAAATCCCCTTTTTCTATTGGGACAAAAATAGAGTCAATCATTTACATTTCCAAAAAACCCTTTTCTGTTGAGGCAAAAATAGAATCAATCACTTGCATCATACAAAAACCCATTTTTTGTTAGAGCAAAAATAGAATCAATTATTAACATTCTTTTACATCATTCATATCACCCACACTACCAAATCCCCTTCTTTTGTTGGGGTAAAAATAGAACCAATCATTGCGCTATTCACAATCATTGCATCTTGTCAAAAATACCTCTTCTTTTGTTGGGGTAAAAATAGAACACATCATTTATATCACTCATATAAATGATGTAAAAATAGAACACATCATTTATATCACTCATATCACCCACACTGCCAAAACCTCCTTCTTCTATTGGGGAAAAAATAGAACACATCATTTACATCACTCATATAACCCACATTGTCAAAACCCCCTTCTACTATTGGGGTAAAAATAGAACACATCATTTACATCACTCATATCACCCACACTATCAAATATCCTTTCTTATATTGGGGCAAAAATAAAACACATCATTTACATCACTCATATCACCCACATTGTCAAAAGCCCCCTTCACAAAAACAAAACATATCATTTACATCACTCATATCATCCACATTGTAAAAAACCTCCTTCTTCTCTTGGGGAAAAAATAGAACACATCATTTAAATCATTCATATCACCCACATTGTCATAAACCCCCTTTTCTATTGGGGCAAAAATAGAATTAATCATTTACATCACTCCAAATCAAAAAACCCCTTTTTCTATTGAGGAAAATAGAATTAATTATTTACATTTCCAAAAACCCCTTTTTTTTTGGGGCAAAAACATAATCAATCACTTGTATCATACAAAAACCTCTTTTCTGTTGGGTCAAAAATAGAATCAATTATTCACATTCCTTTACATAATTCATATCACCCACATTGCCAAAACCCACTTCTTTTATTGGAGAAAAAATAGAACACATCATTTACATCACTCATATCACCCACATTATCAAAAAACCCCTTCTTCTATTGGGGTAAAAATAGAACACATCATTTACATCACTCATATCACCCATATTGCTAAAACCCCCTTCTTCTATTGGGGAAAAAAGATAAAACATCATTTACATCACTCATATCACCCACATTGTCAAAACCCCCTTCTTTTTTGGGGGTAAAAATAGAACACATCATTTACATCACTTATATCACCCACATTGTCAAAAATCCCTTCTTCTATTGGGGAAAAAACAAAATACATCATTTACATCACTCATATCACCCACATTGTCAAAAACCCCTTCTTCTATTGGGGCAAAAATAGAACACATCATTTACATCACTCATATCATCCACATTGTCAAAAATCCCCTTCTTCTATTAGGGTAAAACATGACACATCATTTATATCACTCATATCACCCACATTGTCACAAACCCTCTTTCCTATTGGGGAAAAAATAGAATCAATCATTTACATCACTCCAAATCAAAAACCCCCTTTTTCTATTGGGGAAAATAGAATTAATTATTTACATTTCCAAAAACCCCTTTTTTGTTGGGGCAAAAACATAATCAATCACTTGTATCATACAAAAACCTCTTTTCTGTTGGGTCAAAAATAGAATCAATTATTCACATTCCTTTACATAATTCATATCACCCACATTGCCAAAACCCACTTCTTTTATTGGAGAAAAAATAGAACACATCATTTACATCACTCATATCACCCACATTATCAAAAAACCCCTTCTTCTATTGGGGTAAAAATAGAACACATCATTTACATCACTCATATCACCCATATTGTCAAAACCCCCTTCTTCTATTGGGGAAAAAACATAACACATCATTTACATCACTCATATCACCCACATTGTCAAAAACCCCTTCTTTTGGGGTAAAAATAGAACACATCATTTACATCACTTATATCACCCACATTGTCAAATATCCCTTCTTCTATTGGGGAAAAAACAAAATACATCATTTACATCACTCATATCACCCACATTGTCAAAAACCCCCTTCTTCTATTGGGGCAAAACTAGAACACATCATTTACATCACTAATATCATCCACATTGTCAAAAATCCCCTTCTTCTATTAGGGTAAAACATGACACATCATTTATATCACTCATATCACCCACATTGTCACAAACCCTCTTTCCTATTGGGGAAAAAATAGAATCAATCATTTACATCACTCCAAATCAAAAACCCCCTTTTTCTATTGGGGAAAATAGAATTAATTATTTACATTTCCAAAAACCCCTTTTTTGTTGGGGCAAAAACATAATCAATCACTTGTATCATACAAAAACCTCTTTTCTGTTGGGTCAAAAATAGAATCAATTATTCACATTCCTTTACATAATTCATATCACCCACATTGCCAAAACCCCCTTCTTTTATTGGAGAAAAAATAGAACACATCATTTACATCACTCATATCACCCACATTATCAAAAAACCCCTTCTTCTATTGGGGTGAAAATAGAACACATCATTTACATCACTCATATCACCCACAATTGGCAAAAACTCTTTTTTTTAGGGCAAGAGCAGAATCAATCATTGCATCATCATCTATGTCACTCTCACTTACATCATTCATATCATCCACAACATCAAAAACCCTTTTATTTTTTGGAGCAAAAAAATAATACATCATCCACCTACATTACATCATTCATATCATTTACATCATCTCTTTCACACCCACAATCATCGAGGATATGGGCCTATTAGGATAATTGGTTTTGATTAAAGGAATTTCTCAACAGTCACTATACATGTCACATTCCTCCATATCATCTTGTATTTTTATCACTTTGCATTTCAATGACACCAAAAGGCATATTCTTCAATAGCACAAGACCACCCCAAACTTGGGGCAACCAAATTTGATTTTGATTTTCCACATTGGGATACATCATTCATATCATCCACATTATCACAAAAATACTTTCATCTATTGGGGTAAAAATAGAATACATTGTACACCCACATTTAAACCCACACTATCAACCAAATTTGGTAAAAACTCCTTTTATGTTAGGGCAAGAACAGAATCAATCATTGCATCATCATCTATGTCACCCACATTTACATCATTCATATCATCCACATCATCAAAAACCCTTTCATCTATTGGGATAAAAAATAGAATACATTTGCACCCATAATTCTGAAAATTGTCTCATCAGATTCATTCTTCACTAATTCGCCAATTGAGGGGGTAAGCTACACCAACATTCTTTGTCTTCAGTATCTTCTTGCACTCATATGGAAATAAGTTGCTTCACCAAACTAGGTGTCTCTTGTTTTTGCATCGCATTGTGTTTCACACAATGCGATACAAAAAGAGGTATTTGTAGACACCAAAATCTAGCCACTTGTCATCTACGCATCCTCAAATCCTAGCCTTCCATTATTTATTTATATATATATATATTTATTTATATTTATGTATAAATATAAATATTTTATATATTTATATAATATATATGGATAAATCTCAACCACTCATCATTGTCAAATCATAGCCATCCATTATTTATATATATATTCATATAAATATAAATATAAATATTTTATATATTTATATTTATATATATTTATATATGTGTATATGAATAAATCTCAGTCACTCATAATGTTTTAATCTCAACCATTCATTTCACATGATTCGTGTCACTTGGTCAATCTTAATCTCAATCCTTCATTACATTTTAATTTCGGTCACCCGTTGGTGTCGTCGAGACCCTAACATGATTGAGGGTAAATTATAAAAGATGATTATTTTTTTTTAATCGAGGGGGGGAACAATTTATTTTTGACCGAAGGTTGAACATTTTATTTTTATCGGAGAGAGTAGTCATTGTTGCTGCCATCGTCGTTGGTTTTCTACAGCACTTGTGAACCAGCCCCTGGATGTTGTCGACTGTTCACACACTCACGATTTGAACTCGTTAACAAGCAAAAGTGCAGATAAGAATCACAAGCATTATTCTAAAAAGGTATAATTTTATCATTGCTTTGCAATTTACATTTTTTATGTTTTACTTTCATTTCATGTTTACAATACCTAGGGTTTATGGATTTATTAGTCATAGGGTCTCACACAATGGAGCCATTGCATATGCTATTAATTTCTTTGTGTTGTGATATATGTGTAGGTTACAGGAAGCACTTACATTAATGGTTGTTGCAGCTTGGATGGTCCCATAGGGATACTCAAGCCCATACATAAACTTGTTTGGAGTGAAGACAACACAGAAGACACCAAATATTCATTGTGAACTAGGGTTTTTAAACCCTTCAATTGTAATTATTGTATCAATACATATTACATTGTAACAATGGAGATCAAGGATCCCACAATATTAATACAATATTATCTCTTCACTGTGCAATATCTTTTGTGTTTATTTTTATTTTGGTGTTGTTTTTACTTTACAACACTCTACTCCAAGAATCTTGCATGTTTCATTTTGTGGAGTAATGACCCCCAAAATATTCATCATGACATGCCCAAAGGATATCATAAACTTTATAATCCCTTATACATATTTGCAAAACATGATTAGGTCCACATTTAAATATTAATCCTTTTATACATTGAAAATATGAACTTTGTCAAACTAGCTAGCATGTCTCATTTGGATTAATATGGGAAGGAATCTTCCTAGTTACTAGATAGTAATATCTATGAACCACGAAGAGTGTGCTAATATTACAGAAAAATGATCATTAGGAAAAGAATCATCCACTGGTTCTTTCTCTTTGATAATGTTTAATCTCAACAAGAAATTGGCAACTACATTTGTTCTACCATGTCCATCTACAATAGTAATATAAAAAAAAGGAGTAAAATAGCCATCTAACCACTCGTTCATTCACTATTGGTTTATTCATCAAATATTTGATTATAGAGTGGTATGTGTGCACATTTACAGGGTATCCTGTAATATAGTGATAAAAATTATTAATTGCATAGACTACTACCATAAATTCTCTTTTAGGTGTAGTGTAATAATTTTTAGCACTGGTTAAATTTTTTCTAGTATAGTAAATAGCGTAATTTTTATTATTTTTCTGATATTGTTGATAAAGGACTACACTAATTATGGTATTGGAAGCATCAATATGAATATGAAATGGGATATTCCAATCAAGTCCTCTCAATATAGATGTAGTGGTCAACTTTTTCTTGATAGCTTTGAATGCCACTTGACATTCTTGGGTCTATTTAAACTCAACATCCTTGGTAAGGAGAGTGAACAATAGAGCACCAAGTTTACTAAAAAAATTATTAGTCATTTGTAAAAACCGACATGTCCCAAGAAGCTTCTAACATTTGTTTGATTCTCTTGTGAAGGCAACTAGTTTATATCTTCTATTATTTTATCTACTTTTATACCTATTATCGAGATATGGTGCCCCAACATGAAACCTTCACTCGTCATAATTAAACACTTTTTATTTATTAGGGATAGATTATGGGATTGACCTTGGGTAAGGACTCAATATAGATTATGGAGAGCTTCATCAAATGTTTCCCCATAAACCATGAAGTCATACATGTATACCTCAACTCAAATGTTAGTAATATCTACAAAAATAGTGAGAACCACTAATTGAAAAGTTGTGTAAGTGTTGCACAGCCCAAAAGGTAAGACTCTATAGGCAAATGTTCCCTAAGGTCACATGAAAGTAGTTTTATCTTGATCATATGGTGCTACCTAAATTTTATTGTACCCATTAAAACCATCTACAAAAGAAAAGTTTATCTTCCTAGAGAGGGTATCAAGTACCTAATCTATGAAGGTAATGAAAAATAAATTTTTGAGTGACTTTGTTAAGTTCCCTATAGTCGATGCACACTCACATTTTCCACTTTTATTTAGGAAAAATAACCAATGATGAGACCCATTGGCTATCAAAAATTGGGTAAATAAATCTTGCATCTAATAGCTTCTCAATTTTTTTCTTTACCATATCCCTCAAAGAAGGGTTTATCCTCCTCTAGGGTTGTCAAATAGGTTTCTTATTAGTGGTGTAAATCCTATGAGTGCATATGTTAGGATGGATTACCTTCATACCACTATTTCCCATTCAAAGGAATTAACATATCAGTTTAAGAAAACAAATAGTTTAGACTCTTCAGCATTCAACAACCAACTATTGATTTTAATAATTTTTCTAGTTGTATTTCTATTTGCTTGGTTCTTGGTAGCACTAAGTTTGTTAGAAATATTTAGTTGTCATTGATTTCAAAGGGGTAAACTATCCAAGGCAAATATATTTCAAGTGAGTCAAGGAAAATATATGATAAGTAAAGTATTATAATATTTAAATATTGAATTTAAATATTATAAAGTGAAGGATGAAATTTATAATATTTAATTTAAATATTATAAAGGTTGAAATATTGTAAGGTGGGCTGACCTTTTTGAAAGTAATAATATTTGCATATATACAATGATGAAATTCATTCCAAAGTGAGAATTCATCGAATATCTTTGTGATCAACGATGAAGGAGAAGATAAAGTGGAGGTGTTGAAGATCGTAGATGAGAAATCAAACGAAGAGGAAGCGTTAAGGATCAGTGGCAATAGGAGAACTATGGTATGCTTGGAGGTAGTGACGAAGAGAGTTCTGCGAACATCCAATAGTCAAGCTCGATGGTAGGTAGCAACGATAGTAGGTACCAAAGTAAGATTTAAAGAAACCAAGTTGGTTCGAGAAGCAAAGAGCGAAGGTCAAATCATTCATTGAAGGAGAATGAAGTTTTGCTGAGACAATTGGACATCATTGCAGTAGAAAATTTTTGAAGCTGAATAATTTTGACATTTGGATATGATGTGGTTTCCCAAAAAGTGAAGATGGTAGTTTCAACATCCATAGCTTATTTGAAGATCGAGGAAGGATAAACATTCAAGAAAAGCACTTGGGCATAATTTTAGAGCTTTGTTGGTAAAGTCTTGGGATGACTCATAACAGTTACAATTAAGGAGGCCACACATGATAGCTATTACAAACATTACCATTTGGTGTAAGAGTCAAGCGAATCAAGAGAGACGTCACTATCCACAATGGAGATTTGAAGCCTTGTCAAGTCTGAAAGGTGCATTGGTCCAACATTGAAAAAGAAGCAAGGAAGGCAACAAACTGGTCAACAAAAGATGTGTAGTAATGAAGCATAACATTCAAATACACCATCTTACCTTTTAACTCCCAATCATTGGGTTAGACCAATCAGCTTCCAGCCAACGTTGAGGACACTATGTTGCTGCAATTCAAAGGTTTGAATCTCCTTGGCAACGCATTGAGTTTTTGTTCAATATTTTTTGAAGATTAAAATGATTGGAACTAGTAACATAATGCAAATGCAGTATTAGTTTTCTCAATAATGAATTGTCAAGTGAAAAGGAGTTGAAAAATCATGTAAAGGTAAGCATTGATTTTATTGTGTAACATTGATGACGTTACTTCAAGTTGAAGGTGGTAGAATATTTTTCTCATCGGATAGTGTATCTAAGGTGGTTTGCTTTGCACTTGTAAAGTTTGGAGTTGAGAGACTTAGGTTCAAGTCTCGTGCATGATTTTTGAAAAGAGTGGCAATAAATATTTCAAATATGGAAGGTTCATTTGATGTTGACAGCCATGGAGGTATAGTAAGATAATTTCTTTTTGTGATATTATTATAATTTTTGGTATTATAAGGAGTTATTTTATCTCTTAAATAAGCTTTACCATGTATGATTTTTAAAGGAGTAATAAGGGATAATGGAAGTGTTTTGATTTGATATTTAAATAAAGAAGCAAAAAGAAAATTATATGTCATATTTGAGAATAGAACTTAATGCCATTGTTGAGAAGATTTTGGAGGTTTTTTATTTCGTACATTTTCCATCTATTGCATGGTCAATTGGAGGTTGAGAAAAAGCAAAGATAGAGTATTAAGATTAGTGCATAACTTCACCCAAGCATCCAAGTGACAAGGAAGAATAATTCAGCTATTTCATGAAGAATAAAAGGTACACATGATAGTATAATAAGAGCAAGGTATTAGTATCTCCAAGTAACACACAAGTTATCTAATCTAGACTTGATATACCTTTAAAATATATAAAATGTGAGATATGTGGAAGTGACAGACTTAATGAATGTGAAGAACATCTTGGCCATTTGAAGCTTACTACATTAGTGCATATCATTCTCTATATGTTCATGAAGATAAAATAATTCTAGGTAGAATATGTCTGAATTGCTTTTAGTTGAAGAAAGCAAACTCAAGAAAATGTAAAGAACTTGATGCCATTATCAAGGAAGTTTTGGAGCAGATTTGAGCAGGTTTTGGAGCAAATTTGAGCATGTTTTGAGAGCAAGTTTTAGAGCAAATTTGAGCAGGTTTTTGTGAGCTAGTTTTGGAGCAGATTTGAGCAAGTTTTGTGAGTAAAGGGATTGGTGTCTCCTGTGGATTGGTGTCCACTAACTTGAGCAAGGGGATTGGTATCTCTTGTGGATTGGTGTCCACAAACTTGAGCAAGGGGATTGGTGTCTCCTATGGATTGGTTTCCATGAACTTGAGCAAGGGGATTAGTGTCTCCTATGGATTGGTATCCACAAACTTGAGCAAGGGGATTGGTGTCTCCTGTGGATTGGTGTCCACAAACTTGTATAGGGTATTGGTGTCTCTTATGGATTGGTGTCCATGAACTTGTATAGGGGATTGGTGTCTCTTGTGGGTTGGTGCCCACAAAATTTATTGAAGAAATATATAAGCAATATTTTACAATGGTTTTTCTCGAGAGGGTGTTTCCACGTAAAATATTTGTCTCTTATGTGTATGGTGATTTGTGCATTGTTTCATTATTGCATTGATATTATTTGAGATTATTTCTTTGGAAAGAAAAGAGAAAATTTTTATCTTATACTCTTCACCCCCCTCTCAGTATAAGCTTATGTTCTTCAGTTGGTATCAGAGGGTTCCTTCGTGAAAGCCTAATAGCTTGAAGGAAGATATTACAAGAACACACATGGCTGGACAAGAAGGTTTTTTTTCAAATAGAGCATTATTGTTTGATGGGACTAACTATGATTTTTGGAGCATAAGGATGCAGACTTATTTTATGGCACATGGATATGATATATGGCAATCCATTGAGGATGGGTTCACACCACCTACAACTCCTCCCATGGATAGAGATGGCAAGAAACTATTTGAAAATAATGTTAGGGCAATGAATGCAATATTAAGTGGGTTATGTGAATCATATTTTGTGAAAGTCATGCAATGCAACTCAGAAAAAGAAATATGGGACAAGTTACAAAGAACATATGAAGGGGACAACAAGGTTAAAATGGCAAAACTTCAAACCCATAGGAGAAAGTTTAAATATTTGAAGATGAAATATGAGGAAGATATTGCCAAGTATCTACTCCGAGTTGATGAGGTTGTCAACACCATTCATGGACTTGGAGAAAATATTGAAGACTCTAAGATTGTTCAAAAAATCTTAAGGTCACTTCCAATGAGATTTGATGCAAAGGTTTCAACAATAGAAGAGATGAAGGATCTTAAAACCTTAAGCATGGATGAGCTACATGGAATTCTCACAGCCTATGAGATGAGGACTGAAAAATATCAAACATCCAAATAGGAAGTAGCATTTAAATCTTCAAAGAAGACAAATAATAAGAAACCATAATCAAGTGAAGAATCAAGCAATGGAGAAGAAGCTAACTTTGTGTGAAGGAATAAGAAGGGTCCAAGAAAACACAAAGGTATGCATTATGTGAAATGTTTTAATTGTGGTAACCTTGGTCACTATGCATCTAATTGCCCACAAGCTAGAAGTAGTAGTAGTGAAGAAGAAAAGGAATATAAGAAAAATAAAGAAATAAAATTTTATCATGAAAAGAAAAACAAGCATGGTCAAAAAAAGCATGAGAAGAAAATCTTTCAAAGACACAAGAAAAGTTTTTATGTTGAAGAAGCAAGCAGTTCTTCCAGCAGTAGTGATGAAAGTCTCTCAAATAGTGAAAGAGAAGAAATCCTATTTTTATCCATAGAAGAGAAAGAAGATGCTCCTGTTGTCAAAGACCAAGAAGAAGAAAAATATTCAAAAAATGAAGAAGAAGCCATGGTTGACATAGAAGAGGAACTTGTTGTTGCTCTTGAAGAGTTGAAGAGGGTTATAAATAAGAACTCAATATTGAAGGCTCAAGTACAAGAGGATGAGAAGACAAAGGTAAAGTTGTCACAAGAACTCATTGACCTGAAAGTTAAAGTTGAAGAGGTAAAGCAAATTGAAGAAGGTATGGCTAAGCAGTTAAAGGTAAAAGAGTTGGAATGTGAAAAATTGGAACATGAGGTTGTCTCTCTAAGGAAGGAAGTGGAAGATTCTAATGATAAGATACACAGGTTTGGGAAAAGCACAAAAATCATGGGTGATATTATCAAAACACAGAGATCTTTGACTATGAATACTAGACTTGGTTTTGAAGAAGGTCAAAGAAAATAAAAGGGGGAGTCAAGCTCAAAAGGAAAAGAGGCATAAAATAAAATTATTAAAGAGGAACCTAAGACCTATGTTGATGTGTTGAGAAGTGGAAGCATCAAGAAGGAAGAAAACAAAGCATCATCATGGTCCAAGGACCATCACAAAAACAACAATGAGAGAACCATGCGGTAATATCCTCCAAGGCAATCAAACAGGTTTCAATATTTCTTCCATGGTTATTGTTTCTCATGTAATAAATTTGGTCATAAAGCTATAAATTGTAGGATCTATGCTAAGAATAATTTTGGCTTCACCAAGAGGAATTTCAATTCATTTGCACCTCTCATGGACTACAACATCATATGCTAAAAATGTAATAATTTTGGGCATACAACTAGATGGTGCAGAATAGTGTTCCCTAAACTTCCAAAGTCAAGCAAAAAAGAGGATGGTCAAAATGTTCAAAAGGGTATGTCCTCCAAATTTTGGAGAAATAAAATAGAACAAGAAGAGGAGCGTAGTAATTTGGGAGTTTCACTCTCATCTCATAATTGAACATCTCAAGAAAAGCAGGGAGTAAGGGGGTGTTGTCAAGTGTCTTATATTTCAGCCCCGAGGAGCCTTTGCCATTGATGTCAAAGGGGGAGAATTTCAATTAAGGGGAGTAGCTAGTCAGGGGGAGATGATTGTGAATCCAGTTGCAGTAAAGGAAAGCTTATTTGTAGGGTTGCCATCAATGACAAAGGGGGAGTTTGTTAGAAATATTGAGTTGTCATTGATGTCAAAAGGGAAAACTATCCAAGGAAAATATATCTCAAGAAAAGCAAGGCAAATATATGATAAGTAAAGTATTATAATATTTAAATATTGAATTTAAATATTATAAAGTGAAGGATATTATAAAGTGAAGGATGAAATTTATAATATTTAATTTAAATATTATAAAGGTTGAAATATTGTAAGGTGGGCCGACCTTTTTGAAAGTAATAATATTTGCATATATATACAATGATGAAATTCATTCCAAAGTGAGCATTCATCGAATATCTTCATGATCAATGACGAAGGAGAAGATAAAGTGGAGGTGTTGAAGATTACAGATGAGAAATCAGATGAAGAGGAAGCATTGAGGATCGGTGGCAATAGGATAACTATGGTGTGCTCAGATGTAGTGACAAAGGAAGGTCCACAAACATCCGATAGCCAATCCTTATGGTAGTTAGTAGCAGTAGCAGGTACCAAAGTGATATTTGAAGAAGCCAAGATGGTTTGGGAAGCAGAGAGTGAAGGTCAAATCATTCGTTGAAGAAGAGCAAAGTTTTGTTGAGACAATTGGGTATCATTGCAGTAGAAAAATTTGTGAAGCCGAATGCTTTCAGCATGTGGATATGATGTGGTTTCCTAGAAAGTGAAGATGGTAGTTTTAGCAGCCATAGCATAGTTGAATATCGAGGAAGGATAAACATTCAAGCACTTGGGCACAATTTTGGAGCTTTGTTGGTAAAGTCTTGGGATGGCTCATAACAGTTACAAATAAGGAGGCTGCACACACTAGCCATTACAAATTCTACCATTTGGTGTAAGAGTCAAGTGAATTAGGAGAGATGTCACTATCCATGATGGAGATTTGAAGCCTTGTCAAGTCTGAAAGGTGCATTGGTCCAACATTGAAAAATAAGTAAGGAAGGCAACAAAATGGTCAATGAAATATGTGCAGTGAGGAAGCATAACATTCAAATACACCATATTACCTTTTAACTCCCAACTATTGGGCTAGCCCAATCAATTTCTAGCCAACATTGAGGACACTACATTGCTGCAAGTCAGAGGTTCGAATCTCCTTGGCAGTGCATTGAGTTTTTGTTCAATTATTTTTTAAGATTAAAATGATTGGAGCTAGTAATAGAATGTATATGTAGTATTAGTTTATTCAATAATGAATCATCAAGTGAAAAGGAGCTGAAGAATCATGTAAATACAAGCATTGATTTGATTGTGTAACATTGACGATGCTACTTCAAGTTGAAGGTGGCAGAATATTTTTCTCATTGGATAGTGTATCTGAGGTGGTTTGCTTTGTGTTGGTAAATTTTGGAGTTGAGAGACTCAGGTTTGAGTCTCGTGCATGATTTTTGAAAAGAGTGGCAATAAATATTTCAAAGGTGGAAGGTTCATTTGATGTTGGTAGCCATGGAGGTATAGTAAGATAATTTATTTTTGTGGTATTATTATAATTGTTGGCATTATAAGGAGTTATTTTGTCTCTTAAATAAGCTTTACCATGTATGATTTTTAAAGGAGTAATAAGGGATAATGGAAGTGTTTTGATTTGATATTTAAATATAAAAACAAAAATAAAATTATATTTCATACTTGAGAATAGTTTTTAATGCCATTGTTGAGAATATTTTGAAGGTTTTTTTGTTTTGTACATTTTCCATCTATTGCATGGTCAATTGGAGGTTGAGAAAAAGCAAAGATAGAGTATGAAGATTAGTGCATAACTTCACCCAAGCATCCAAGTGACAAGGAAGGACAATTCAGCCATTTCAAGAAGAAGAAAAGGTGCACATGATAGTAGAAGAAGAGCAAGGTATTAGCATCTCCAAGTCAACACACAAGTAAGTTATCTAAGCTAGACTTGAGCTACCTTTAAAATGTAATAAATGTGAGATATGTGGAAGCGATAGACTTAATGAATGTGAAGAACATATTGGCCATTTTAAGCTTACTACATTAGTGCATATCATTCTCTATATGTTCATGAAGATAAAATAATTCTGGGTAGAATATATTTGAATTGCTTTTAGTTGAAGAAAGCAAACTCAATAAAATGTAAAGAACTTGATGCCATTATCAAGAAAATTTTGGAGCATATTTGAGCAGGTTTTGGAGCAGATTTGAGCAGTGTTTGTGAGCAAATTTTGGAGCATATTTGAGCAATGTTTGTGAGCATGTTTTGGAGCAAATTTGAGCAGGTTTTGTGAGTAGGTTTTGGAGCAGATTTGAGCATATTTAGGAGAAAATTTGAGCAAGTTTTGGAGGAGATTTTAGCAAGTTTTTGTGAGCTAGTTTTGGTGTATATTTGAGTAGGTTTTATGAGCAAGGGTATTGGTGTATCCTATGGATTTGTTTCCTCTAACTTGAGCAAGGGGATTGGTGTTTCCTGTGGATAGGTGTCCACTAACTTGAGCAAGGGGATTGGTGTCTCCTGTGGATTGGTTTCCATAAACTTGAGCAAGGGGATTGGTGTCTCTTGTGGATTGGTGTCCATAAACTTGAGCAAGGGGATTGGTGTCTCCTATGGATTGGTGTCCATGAAATTTTGTGTCTTTTGTGGATTGGTGTCCACGAACTTAAGCAAGTGGATTTGTGTCCATGAACTTTATAGGGGATTCATGTCTCCTGTGGGTTGGTGCCCACAATATTTATTGAAGAAATATATAAGAAATATTTTACCATGGTTTTCTCTCTAGAGGGTGTTTCCACGTAAAATTTGTGTCTCTTATGTGTATGGTTATTTGTGCATTGTTTCATTATTGCATTGATATTATTTGAGGTTTTTACTTTGGAAATAAAAGAGAAATTTTTTATCTTATACTGTTTACCCCCTTTCAGTATAAGCTTGTATTCTTCAAAAATAACTCCTTAACTTACCAAAGAGTTTAAAGGGCAACAGTGGGATAGAAACAAATGAAATATTTAAGCATTTTTATTGAAAGCAACCCCTATAAAAATTATGTTATTGAAAGGTCTTTTAAAATATGTGAGGGTGTACCTTTGTTGCCTATGTGGTAAAGTAAATGAACTATACTGTTGTGGTACAGGTGATAAAGGCTTAGAGGTATCATCCTCATATTTCCATAAAAATCTATGGACTGTAGTCTTCTCATAATTTTAATGAGGCTCACTTGAAAAATCCTTTAAAATAGTTTCATCCTCGAAGATAGATTCTTCTAATGGATCTAGCTCTTCAACATGCTCTTTTACTATGATCATATCCAAATGAGCAAGATTATTTTATTTCCCAGAATCATCCACCCATATATTTCTATAGAAACCCATAGAAGGTTTAATTGAGGAGTAGAAAGAAATCTTCTTAAAGTTCAATCAGTTGGATATGGTCATATTCCTTGATCAATAATAAATGAAGGTTGTTGCAGCCAATCAAGATTGTCAAAGGATCAATGGATAACTATTCATCTTGGCCCTTGACTAGATAATCATAAAATTTATGGGATATTCCCATGATTCTATAGTTATTGGTACATCCTCTTCTATTCCCTCGGGTTGAGTTGTGGATTGATCTACAAGTTGAAGGATATTAGAGATGGATTGCATATTTTCAAAAGATAATTGATTCATCATTTTAGTGAACATAACATTTATTGTTGCTCCTAGGTCAACTAATACTTTTTTATATTTTTGTTGCACCAATAAAAATAATAATTACTAGGTTTTCAGGATGTCCATATTTTGGTGGAATAAGCTTTTCTTCCAAGAGATCAACTAGTTTTTCATCCACTTGTATGGTCTTGGGGTAAGCTTTTTGTTTCCTTCTAGGTTTTTTAATTCAAATTTATTGGATAAACTTGTTGAATATAGGTGCATCCTTGATAGCTTGGAGAAAAGGGATTGTTATGTTTAAGTATTTTAGTTCCTCTAACAGATCAGACTCAATGCTCTTCCTTATGCTCCAATATTTTAAGGTATGGTGCTTTATGAGCTTCTAAAGGTATGTTCTTTATAATATTTTCTCCTTTGTTTGTTGGATTAGGATCCAATGGAATTTTTTGTCTTTCCTCCTATAATTTTTCTATTTTAGGAGGCTTTGGGTCAGACAAAATTTTTCTTGAGTGAATTTACACATTATCACAGTCAATAATATTGATATTGATTGTATCACTATATTTTATATTATAGATAGGGGTTGCCTACCTATTATTATTCGAGTTAGAAAAAGGTTAGGCTAATAGTTGAGGTTGCTTGGGTGGTTGCAACTGTACTAGAGGAGCACTAGTGGGTGTTGGAAACAATCCTTGTTGTTGACTTTGAAATCATTGTTGCCCCCCATAGCATTTATTAGAGTGGTATGATCCTAACAATTGATGGTTTGGGTTTGATTATGAGTGATTAGGCATTGGTTGTGTCCATGGTGGATTGAACCATCCTTGAATAGTCCACTCTGGATATGGATACCAGGGGTACTAGCCTCATTGTTGTTGTGGTGGGGGATATTCCATGGATTTTTTCCCTGTAGTTTTCTTTGATTATGGGAAAACAATTGTTGTCCCACATAATTGAGTTCTTTCACATTAGGATAACTACTCCCAAGGGTAGCCTTAATTACTATTAAGATATCACGTCAGTTTGAAAGGTGAATTTTCTCATAAATGCTATAAATATTGGTTTTGTTGAGAGGGTATTCCTGTAAGGCATGTTTCTGCCTACACCTTGTATAATATTAGTTTTAAAATTATGCTCAAGTGTAGGAGACTATCAATTTTGAAATTGGAAAATTCTTCTAATAGTTCTCCTACTTCATTGTTTCTCTTTCCTACTCGATGTCTACATGTTTCTTTCTTTGTTCTAGAGTAGTTTCTATACAATTCCATAATATCAAAAAGATATAGCTTATTCACATCATATTTCCCCATGAGGTTTAACATATTCCTTGAATAATCTTGTAATACTTGTAAGGAGATTACTTTAATGAGTTCTTGGTCCATCCCTTCTCCACATATTTTTCAAAACAAAAAGGAGTCTATCTAGGTAATCATTAAGAATCTCATTCTTGGTTTGTTTTATCCTAAATAGTTATTCCTTTTTATCCTTGGCATGAATACCTTTACCATCTCATCCTAGTTACGTATGCATTTCAGGACTAACCCCATAAACCATCACATAGTTGTATCCTTGAGAATGGAAGAAAATAATTTAAGTTTATGATTATCGGTTTTGTAATCGTAAGTTTGATATATGATCTTGAATTCAAATAGAAATTGGTCTGAGTCTTCTACTATAGTTTTCATAAAGATAGGTAAGTTTGATGGAGAAATATTTTTTATCTAAGCTTGCACATTGGGGTCTAACAAAATAAGATATATGAAGGTTCTAATACCATTACTGGTTTTCCTAGGATGTATATCAATTTGTCCATCCCTTATGTTATTTCTTCATGAATTTCTCCCATGTTACAATTTTTCCAACAAATTTTATAGACTTGTCTATATTCTTCAAGATATTAAATGGAATATGTGAGCCACTATTGAGTTCTTCTATTTCAAGGAATCCTTCAAATCCTAATATGATGAATGTTCATTAGCACTTTATTTGTCTACTCGTGATGGATTATTTGGAAACTTAGTTATGGGTATAGAGTATTCTTGTACAACATATAGGTATGATTGTTGTGCTCTAATGACCTATTGGGGGTTATTTTTTATAAACCTCCCTTTGTTATCCCTAGGTCTATTCATGCATTCTAATTAATCAAAGAAATCCTATTCTAATTACCTCTACCTTTCCTTCTCAACACCACTAGTTTCACTTAGTTTTAATCGACTAGTCTCCTATTAGCATAAGGCACATATAAGGGCACTAGGTATCTTAGTTTATAATATTGGATTTTAATTTTTCCTAGTGAAAACATATAAAAATGACCAATAAGGAGATTTGTTGTCTCTACTATTGTATACATAAAAAAAAGACATCATTGCACTAAAAATGAAGCATTGTATTATATTGTAAAATGAATTGCTTTTGAATACAATAAACCCCTTTGTGGGGTGCTTCACAATAAAAATGTCCAAAGGGAGTGATCCCTTTTGACAGTAAAATATGGTATCGTATACTTCTTAATGCTACAATCAATGTTGGAGGTGGGTTTATTATGACCACCGTGATGGATTTGAGCTTTTGAATCTTGAATCCACACACATGAAAAGAGATAAAATATTTCATAGCACCTATCAAAGTGAGTATAATAAAATGATCAATATAAATTGAAAATGAAAATATTATTGCACACATGAATCACGATTTGGGTAGCATAATTGTAGCATTCTATCTCTCTTGCCTCCTTTCTTGCCTCCTCTTGTTTTCATTCATTTTGTTCATGTTGTCTTCCCTCTTTCGTACATCCCATTCACAAAAGTGAATGGTATTTTATAACCCTTTTGAAAATGTTAGGGTTAGGGTTTGAATGCAACATTGTTAAATTTGGTCGTTGAAACCAACTTTTCATTGATTAAATCTGACCGTTGGATTTTTTATCTATGGAATTGTACTTTGGATTAAATCTAACCATTGAAACAAAATTTTCATCGGTTAAATCTGGTTTTTGGATGCTTGATATATATATATATATATATATATATATATATATATATATATATATATATATATATATATATAAATAATGGCTAATATTTAGTGTCTACATATGCTACACAATGCGATGCAATAAAATAAAATAAGAGATACCTGGTTTTATTGGATGAAGAAATTGATTTTTTTGTTGTCTCAGCGTGAATATGGAATGATCAATAAAAAATTTAATTTTGGCTTACCCCCTCAATCGACGAATGGGTGAAATATGAAACCCACAAGCAGATTGACCAAATGTGGATGATGAAAGAGGTACAATTTTATGGATGCAAATGTTTGAAAGCCCCAAGTTTGGGGTAAATTTGCATTGTTGAAACTTTACTCGTGGTAAAGTGATGAGCATTTTGATATGGTAGATAGACCAAACAATGTGGTGTGCGCGTGATACTAGAATCATTCTGAGGTGATTTGTTCACCTGATTGCATTCATCACATTCATACTAATACATTGGTATGGTGCATATTGATTTGAGAGATTTCACCTTTTATCCTCATGGAGAAGGTGCATGATTAGCTTTATGCAAAGTTTCTTAAATGTTATCATATTCCAAAGTTGAGGGATCAAATAAATTTAATTTCAAACATGGTGATGTGGAATGATATTTTGGACATATTAATGGGTTGATGTGATGAATTTGTGAAGTTTTGAGGCTGATTTTATGGTATTTTTTTTTTTAAGTTTCTTTATGGTGATCTACCCATCCTACTAGATTGCATGGATAACCAATCGTGGCAACCATCAAGTATCGAGTAAATCACTATATATAAGGTTCACTTGAGACTCAAATTTTTGATCAAAAAGTAAACTTTAAGCTATTGCAAGAAAGAAAAAGGTATTCTAAATGTTGACCAGAGAGATTTGGTGCCTCTAGAGATTTTTAAAGTAAACTAATATGTTGATTGATTAAATGCAAGGCAAAGGGCAGAACCTTTGACAAAAGGATATAACCTTTTAAACCTAGCAATTGATGTGTTGATTGATGTGAATGCAAGGAAAAGGGTGCAACCTTTGACAAAAGGATGCAACCTTTTAAACTTGGAAGTTGATTTTTTGATTGATTGAATACAATGCAAAGGATGCAACCTTTTGAACCTAGTAGTTGATTTATTGATTGATTGAATGCAATGAAAAGGGCACAACCTTTAACAAAATGATGCAACTTTTTAAACCTGGTAGTTGATTTTTTTATTGATTGAATGCAAGGAAAAGGGTATAACCTTTGATAAAAGGATGCAACCATTTGAACCTAGAAGTTGATTTGATGTGAATGTGAGGCAAAGGGTACAAAATTTGACAAAATAATGCAACATTTTGAACCTAGCAATTTATTTGATGTGAATTGAGGCAAAGGGCACAACCTTTTGAACCTAGGAACTAATTTGATGTGAATGCGAGGCAAAGAGCACAACCTTTGATAAAAGGATGCAACCTTTTGAACCTAGTAAATGATGTGTTGGTTGATGATTATGTGATTGATTGGTGATTGAATGAAATTAGATTTTTGGTGGGGAAGGTGTGCTACCTTGATTACCCCAAGTTGTTTGATTACTTTTTTGATTGGGGGAAGGTGTGATACCTTGAACACCCCTAGTTTTCATTGGGTTCATTTGATTGAATGTTCAAATTTGATTGATTGGCGAGGACGGTGTGAAACTTTGAATACCCCAAAGTTATTTGATGATTATTTGATGTATGTAAATTAATGAATGGTATCATGTTCTAATGGTCATTTGTAAAAGTTTTTAAACTCTTGCTTGACCAACTTTATCTTTGTTGCTTAATCACAAACACCGATATGTAATGGTGAAATATGAAGTGAATTATGAAACTCATGTGATGATGCGATGAATTTATGGAATGTAAGCTTACCTATAAATTGGTTTGCGTTAGTGATAAATGATCTATATTTGCTTTGCAAAGACTCAAACATCCTAGTGATCTTAAGCAAACTAACACAACAAAATCAAAATTTTCAAAGACCAATTGTGTGTGTAATGGATGTTCATTTACCAATCATGAGCATGGTCATGACTCAAAATAATTAAGAACCGTTGTGTGTGCAAATGAATTGATTTACCCATATTGAGTAAGGTGATATTAAACAAATCATAGAGAAGACCAAGAAGCTAGCTTGTCCTTATGTGCATTCAAAGGTCTCTTCAATAGAGATGTGTCACAACACATCAACATATTCCAATATTAGGATCTTCAAGTTTTTGGGAATCGGATTCTCAAACACTAAAATCGAGTCTTGATGAGAATGAAACCCTATTATTACTACTTGAATCCTCATTATTATTACATTTTTATAAATTGAGTTATATCTTTGGGGAATCGTATCCTCAACCACTTGAATTGATTCCTAATGAATATTTAATCCTTGTTCTTACTACTCATGTTATTATATTGTTGTGATAATAATGAGAACTTTAGGGAATCATATTCTCAACCACTCGAGTTGATTCCTAATGACAATGTTACCCTTATCCTTACTACTCTATCTTATGTTTGTGTATTTTTTTTATTGTTTGTTTGGACTATGTACATAATGGGGCAAGCAAGAAGAATATGTTTGCTTCAAGTTTCAACCCAGATCATGGCATCATCCCTATTTTACACAATATGTTATTAATAATTGTGATATGTGTTTGGTTTAGGATTGAAAGAGTCAACTCCCATAACTCAAGATTTTATTAGTGAAAATTGTGCTTTGGTCCAAGAGAAAACTTGATATTCAATGGAGGTTGCTTAAAACACTAGGAGTGGATGAGTGACCTAAAAAATCTAGAGGTGCATAAGGTTTGGATTGCAAAATGGGATTGATGCTAGATCGAAGGTGCCCTTGATTAAGGTGACAAGACTTGTTGGATTTACAATTATCCAAACTGATCGAATGACAATTGTAAATAATATGTATAAATACAAATGATACAAATGTATTTATGCAATGTAGGTGGAATACATGAATGGATGTGTGAAATGCAATATGAATTTAGGGTCTTTCAATGGTGATTGAAAGGCCTGATTTTCTTGTTGATTATGCAATTGATGTGTGTTGTTTGTTAGAACATTATGATGTAAGATGTTTTGTTGAATGTTGAATGGTTTGTTGTTGGTGACATGGATTTTTTTTATGAGGAGATGGGGGTATGATAGTATGTTGTGCTAAAGAGGTGGCATATGGATTTTAAAGTGGTGATGTAGGTATGCTTATGTTGGGTGACCATGCTACCCATGATGGATTTTGCATGGAGAAGGTATTTTTTGTTGATGTTGGAGGATGGTTTAAGTCCACCACCTGTGATTGGTGTTCTATGATGGAGTGAATACCTTGATGACCACTACTAGTAAGCAAGTACTATATATTTTGTACAACTTGTTGGATAGCGATTGTATATGTAGATGGAATGGTTGAATGAGGAGTGGAATATTGAACATGATGTGTGATACCAACATGGGTGGATGTCGATGGAAGTTATGGGATGAAGGGTATCATGATGGAGTGAGGTATGATATGTTGTATATACTCAGCATGAGCATGGAAATTATGAGCATAGGACTCCATGGAATGATAGATGTATGTGGAAAATGTGAAATCTACACTACCAATAAACACACAAACACACAATAAAACAAGTGTTTCTTTCTTTTAATTTTTCAACTTTATTTTTGTTTTCTTTTGAATGTTTTCAAGTAAGGAAAAATAAAAATGCAATTATTTTACCTCAAGCATTAAAATCACCTAGAAAATATACCAAAAATATGTTTTTGAATTTGTGCATTAAAAAAATCTCAAAGTCGGCTTCATAATGGAACTTTAAAAACTGAAATCCGATGCCTAGTGAAGAAGTTTTTTTTTTAAAGGGGTAAAAATTTATTCATAAAAAGTTTAGATTATAGAGTACAACTGAGCTTTCAACCAGGACTCAAATAAACAACCAAACAGGCTAAAACCACTAGACTATATTGACACCCAAAGAAGACAACAAGAAAAAACCACATTAAGTATGTACATCCTTGTGGATCAAATCCCATAAGCGTTGAGAGTCCCAAGATGGGAGACTCTCCCAGTTATCGATAATCCAAGGATCCAATAGCTCAGAAGCCCTTTTGGTCAAGTAATCAACAACCACATTCTATTCCCTTAGAATATGCACAAAGGATATAAATTTGAACTCTTCACTCATTCTGAGAATCTGAACGGTTACAAAGACCAACTGCCAATTAACTTCCTCCATCCTTTTACTATTTAAAATATTAACCACAATTTGAAAGTCAAACTCACAGATAATCCTACACCAGCCAAGAGAAAACCCCCTCTGCAAGGCCTCAAGAATTGTAAGAGCTTCCATAAAATTTTTGGAGTGAACACCTTTATAAATGGAAAATAAAAAACTGACACCACCAAAAGAATCTCTCCCAACACCGCCAATGACAACATGTCCAGGATTACCCCTAGACGATCTATCAATATTAATTTTTAAAACTCCTCTAGGGGGTGGCCTCCACCTACCATCTCTCCTAACCTTCTTGCTGAGCTGATGAACCCTACTAGGGCTAGAAGAGTTAACACCATCCCCAAAGATACCAAGGGCTTGTTGTACCTTCTCCCTAGAGTCCAAAATAGGGTCCATATCACATTTTCTATGGATGGTTTCCTGAACTATACACATGATCCTTTTCCAAATCTATTGAATAGCCAAATTACTGCCCTAAAATATGCAATGGTTTCGTTTAATCCATATCTGTCAGATGATGCAAGAAAGGCCTAAATTCCAACCCACCTGAAGTAAGGGGGCCTTGGTCAAAGGTTTGCCCAGACTACTCCAAAAATCCACCAGGGAAAGCACATGAAAACATGGATGGTTACAGGTGCTCCACTAATGGTGCCAAATATCTTTGACAAAGGAGCATTGGAAAAATAAATGAGAAGAGTCATCCTCATTATTATCACAAAGGATATAAAAAGAGGGACCCTAAAATCTCCTCTTCCTCACATCATCCCAAGTGAGGTATTTATTACAAGCTACCAGCTAGAGAAAGAAGTTACATTTTGGCCAAGCAAATTTGTTCCACACCTTTTCCCACCAAGTGACAGGAAGACTCCGTACTTTTGCTTATCAAGAACCTGATAACCATAGGCTATCGAGTAGGTTCCCTTTGGATCAGGGTTCCAAGCTAGAATATATTTACCCTTGAATGAAGAACATGGCCTCCCCATAAGAATAAGAGTAAGCGCCTCTATATCCTTGGACAGTCCCCCCTGGGGCCATTCCTATAGATCTTTCCACCTGTACATCTCCATATTTCCAAAAGACTAGATTTTTAAAGTCCTCCACACAAGACCATCCTACTTCCAAGAAATAAATGCTTATGGAATGTAACCTGAGATACTGATTCAATATAGGAGGGTGGCCATCCCAAGAATCCTCCCAAAAAAGAGCATCTAATCCCCGATTGCAAATCCAGAACAAACCCTGCTTGATTAAATTAGCTCCTCTTTTTAGAGTGTCCCAGATAACTGAACCTTTTCCAACCAAGCTGACTTTAGGGATCTCAGCCTTAGAAATACCTCTCAAGTATTTACAAGATAATATTTTATCCCAAATATGATCTTGAGAGGTACATCATCTCTAATAATTTTTTGCAACCAAAGCCTGCCCAAAAATAGTTGTCTATTGCAACCCAAGGCCTCCCTCTTGCACTGGCCTACATATAGAATCCCACCTAACCAAACTCTATTTATATTGATCAAGTTTTCCAGACCATAAAAACTATCTTGAAAAAGCATCCATGTTCTTGATGAAATGAGAGGGAGCTATTTGTACAAAACATCTATAAATGGGTAAATCTTGAACAACAGATTTTAAAAGAAACACTCTACCTGCAGTGGATAGCCATTTGAAAATCCAGTGATTCACCTTCCCTCTATAATTATCAAGCATAGACTGCCAAGAAGATCAATGTGGAGGATGAGATGAAATTGGAATACCAAGATAAATGAAGGGAGGAGTCCCAATCTAGAATCTTAGAATACGAGCAATCCTTGCTTGAATAAGAAGAGGGGTACTGAAGAATAAAATAGAAGACTTATCCTCATTAATCAACTATACAAAAGCACCAAGATATCTATCAAGAGACTGTCTAATATTGCCAGCTTCCTTGATAATGGCAACTCCCAACAAAGCAATATCATCAACAAATTGAAGGTGGGAAAGAGGTGGCAAACTACTATCCCACTTCCACCCCTGAATGAGACCCTACCTAACTTGAGACTTGAGAAATATTCCCAACCCTTATGATAAATAAATAAGGAGATAAAGTATCTCCTTGTCTCAATCCCCTTGAGGACTCAAACAACTCTTATGGCTCATTATTAACAAGAACAGAGAACGAGGAAGAAGAAACACAGCTCATTACCCATATAATCCATTACTCCTCAAATCCAAAAGCAATAATAAATTTCTAAAGAAAGGACCATCTGACCTAATCATAGGCTTTGGCCATGTCCAACTTAATGAACATAGTTTTCTCCTTAGAAGTTTCCATCGAGTGAATAGCTTATGTAGCAATAACAACCCTATCCAGTATTTTTTGACCAGCAACAAACCCTCCTTGCTCCTTAGAGATGATTTTTCTCAACCATATCTTCAGCCTCTCAACAATAATTTTTGTGATGATATTATACATAACATTGCAGAGAGCAATATGCCTAAACATATCCAAGGAATTTGCTCCCTCTTTTTGGGAATAAGCACCACAAAGGTATCATTTAGGGCCCTTAGCATTTGTTTGTTCTTTTGGGACTCATGGACCACCTCCAAAAGATCAAATTTTATTAAATTCCAAAACTCTTGATAAAAATCAATCAGGAATCCATCTAGACCTGGGGCTTTTCCTTTTTCATCTTGAATACAACATTTTCCAACTCCTTAAAGTAAATTGGACCCATCAAGTGCTCATTCATCTCTCTAGAAACAATCGATGGAATATAGTTTAGAATAATTTTTCATTCTCATAATCTGAGAGGGAGTCCTCCTTGAATAGAGAGGAAACATACCTCTTAGTCTCTTCTAAAATATCCTTGAAAGAAGAGATCAGGGCACCCTCAGAATTCATAAGATAGGTAATCAGGTAACCATTACGGTGAGCCTTAACTAAGTTATAAAAGAAGGTTGTGTTCCTATCCCCTTCTTGAAGCCAGTATACTCAAGCTTTTTCTTTTCAAAAAATTTCTTCACTCAGTTCCCATTTAGCAAGGTCTTTTGCAGCCTCAAATTCCTAAATGAGAAGCTCCTTCGTGAGCCCTTGATCTCTAATCTTCCTTGAAGCTTTTTCTACCCTCCTAAAAGCTACTAACTTATCCAAGGAAAGGTTCCCAAATTTTATTCTATTAGATCTCTTCAATTTATGCTTTACAAATTGTAGTCGCTTCATAAAGGAATACATAGCGGTGCCCTGAGGAGGTTTGTCATTGGTCCACCAAAGATCGCATGAAATCATGAAGCTTAGGATCATGAAGCCACATAAGTTGAAACTTAAAGGAAGGATTCTTCTTTAGGCCTAACTCTAGAGCATAGAATTTTATATGCCAATGATCAGATCCCCTACCCTCTAGAATCATAGAACTAGCATTTATGTTATTACCCATCCAAAAACTGGATATCAAAAACCTATCCAGTTTCTCTGAGATGGAAGCTTCCCCACACCTTATATTGTGCAAAGTAAATATCCCATTATCTTGATTGATTTCAACCAAGTTCAAGTCCTAGATATGAGCACTAAAGACAGAAGAAAAAGGCTCGAGAAGGTCAACCCCATCGCGTTTCTCCTCCAGACAAGTGATAGAGTTGAAGTCTCCATCCAAAATCCATGGGTACAAGGGAGCCAAACTTATCACAAAGAAAATGTGCTCCCACAAATTCACTTTACCATTGTAATAAATAAGAGCATACACATTTGTAAGTAGGATGGTTTCACCAGATTCATTATCATGCCTGATCATCTAAATAGACCATCTGCTAGAAATCCAAGTAAGAGGGGATATCTTAACCAGATCCCATAAACAAGTGATGCCACTAGCATATCCACATGCACCAATACACTGGAATTATCCCATTCTCCACAAATTGGAAGCAATATTGAACATACTATCAGTAGTCAATTTAGTCTCCTAAATAAACACCACATCCGAAGAATGTAAACGAACCAAATCATAAATAACTTTTTTTTTGGGAATGTTGTTCAACCCCCTTACATTCCATGAAAGGATAATAATTTTTTGGGGTTAGAAAAATGGGAGTCCAATGTTCTCACCAAGCCTGACTCCACAAAAGTGAGCGAAAGTGGGCAATAAAAACAAATTTAATTTATTTATTTCAAATAGTTCACACACTACTAACATCGCTTAGGGAGAATAGGTATTTATAGGAGGAAGGGAAGGAGTGGAGGAAGAAGCAGAGAGATAAGGGAAAAGGAGTGGCATGGAGGGATAAGGAAAGAGGGAGGTGGTGGAGGAATAAGGAGAGAATGGTGGCAGAAGGATAGGGAGGAAAGGAGGCAAGGGAGAGAGGGAATATAGGGGGAAGATTTTTTTTTTAAATCTTGCCGACATGGTGCCAACATATTTGGAAGTGTGTTCACACTATGGCCAGAAATCAGGATATTTCTGAGCCACTTAGACAATAACCCTCTTCACACTTGCAACATTCTCCCCCTTAAAGTTGAGAGGACTGACTACACAGTCTCTCAACTTTATAAATTGAGCTTTATCCATCGCTTTGGTGAAGATATCTGCAACATTCTCCAAAGTGCAAAAAAATTTAAGCTCAATAATTTCATGTTCCACCATGTCTCAGATGAAGTGATACTTCATATCAAAATACTTCATTCTACTATGGTGGATTAGATTGTATGCCAACTGAATGGCACTGATGTTGTCACAGTAAATCCTGTTTGGACCACTTTGCTGCTCTCCAATATCTTCCAGCACTTTTCTTAGCCACAAGTCTTGAGTACTAGCATAGGTGATTGTTATATACTCATCTTTTGTAGAAGACAAAGCTACCACTATTTTCTTTTTGGAACTCCATGTTATTAGTCCTGATCCCAGACTAAAACAGTTCCCTGAAGTTGATTTTATGTCACAAATATTGCTGCCCCAATCACTATCATCGAATCCTACAAGCTTGATAGTGTTACATTTATGGTACTAGATTCTAAAATCCAATGTACCCTTCACATATTTGAGAATTCTCTTAGCTGCCCGCAAATGCAGCTTAGATGGGCTAGTCATAAATCGAGATACAAGAGAAACAACATACTGAATATCAGGTCTGTTAGTCTCACAATGACACTGAGAGGGGGGGTGAATCAGTGTAGCTCTTTAAAACTTAAATCTTCAACTCTTAAAGCCAAAACAATGAAAACTTAAAACCAAATAAAGCAAGTATAACAAGAGAGCATCACACAACACAAGATGTACCGAGGTTCACCGATTTGGCTACTCCTCAAAAATGACTGTTTGGACTCCCATCCAAATCCAGCCTTTGCAAAGCACAACTTTACAATCAATTTACCAAGCACCCACTGGAAGGAGCACCAACCCCTGATTTATCTGCACCAACAGAAAGGAGCACCAACCCCTGATTTATCTGCACCAATAGAAAGGAGCACCAACCCCTGATTTATCTGCACCAACAGAAAGGAGCACCAACCCCTGATTTACCAACACCAACTGGAAGGAGCACCAACCCCTAATGCCAAGCACCAACTTGGACTTCAATTTTGAAACTAGAAGATTGACATAAAAATGCCTTCACTTTTACAAGACCCTGACTGGTCTATTGCTTACTCAACATCGCCCACAATTCACAAAACACACACCCTTCTCGCTCGCCTCTCGCTCTCTTCGCAAGATAGAATCCACCCTAAAATTCTCCAAGCAACACTCCTTTTATAACCATCCTTTCTCTTTGTAACTCCAGTTGTAACTCCTTTCATATTCTCATACGCCACTTGTCAATTGTAACTCCTTTATGTAACTCCTTTTGTATATATTGAGAAGGCATTTCATCAAACACGTCACATGCAAATAATTGACACCATATTCTCCTACCATGATTGTTCGTTTCTCGGTCATGACTGTGTCGTTTTCTCTTTCGTTTCTTTTGCTTTTTTTTTTGTTTCTATTTTGAGTCTTCTTTTGAGTCGCAAAAATGCGACATGTCGCGATATCGTGACACTTTTGTTTCTCTCTGCTTGCCCTTTTTGAGTCATGAAAATGTGACATGTCGTGATATCGTGACACTTTTGTTTCTCTGCCTACCTGCCCTTTTTGAGTCAGAAAATGTGACATGTCGCGATATCGTGACACTTTTGTTTCTCTTCCTGCCTACCATTTTTGAGTCGTAAAAATGCGACATGTCACGATATCGTGACACTTTTTCTTTCTCTTTTCTCCTTTTGAGTCATGAAAATGCGACATGTCACGATATCGCGACACTTTTTCCTTCTTGCTCTTTCTCTTTGCTTTGGCCATGAAAATACAACATGTCACGATATCGTGACACTTTTTCTCCTTGCTCTTTCTCTTTGCTTTGGCCCGTGAAAATACATGTCGTGATATCGTGACACTTTTTCTCCTTGCTCTTTCTCTTTGCTTTGGCCCATGAAAATACATGTCGTGATATCGTGACACTTTTTCTTCTTGCTCTTTCTCTTTGCTTTGGCCTGAAAATGAAACATGTCGTGATATCGTGACACTTTTTCTCCTTGCATTTTCTCTTCTCTTTGGCCAAAAATGCAACATGTCGCGATATCGCGACACTTTTTCTCCTTGCATTTTCTCTTCTCTTTTGGTCGTGAAAATGCAACATGTCACGATATCGCGACACTTTTTCTCCTTGCATTTTCTCTTCTCTTTTGGCCGTGAAAATGCAACATGTCACGATATCGTGACACTTTTTTTCTTTTGCTTTTTCGCTTCTCTTTTATCTTTTGCATATGGGCCACTTCGGTCTTCTTGGACAACCTGTAACAACTTCACCCAAACATCAAAAACATCCTCATAAGCATTTAACTTCACTGTACATACTCTGAATAACCTCTGAACTCCTGTCCACTGCATCAACCGATCTATCTGACTGTGTTGACAACAATGACAATACTATCGTTGCACCTTGCTCAACAATCTCCCCCTTTGGAATTGTTGGCAACACACGTGCAATTTCCTGTAACTCTTCTCCCCCTTTGACAACAATATCAAAGGGCTGCTGCAGACTCCCCCTGAGTCCATGCACAACATTCTCAGGCAAAAATTATTACACTTAGCAAAAATCACAAACATGAGCAAAAAGATAAACAAATACACAAATGCTCCCCCTGAGAATGTGGTCCCGATAGCTAGTCAATTCTTGGGAAGCGTGACCACTCCCAATTTATTGTGAAGGTACTCAAAGACTTCCTTGGGCAACGGTTTTGTGAAGATATCCGCTACTTGCTCTGTTGTTGGAACAAAATCCAATTTAACCTCACCTTCCGCAACTTTCTCCTTCAAAAAGTGATCTCGGATAGCAATATGTTTTGTGCGAGAATGCATAACCGGATTCTTTGAGATGTTAATGGCACTCGGTGTTATCACACTTAACTAAAATTGGCTCACTGAAGTTAATACCAAGATCTTTCAGGGTTTGTTTCATCCATAATACCTGCGTACAACACGTTGTCGCTACAATATATTCTGCCTCTCTTGTGGATAAGGAGACTGACTCTTGTTTCTTACTCGTGCCATGCGACCAACCTGTCTCCAAGATAGAATGCACCTCCACCGGTACTCTTTCTGTCATCTACACATCCCGCCCAATCTGCATCTGAATATGCAATAAGGGTGAAGTCCTTACCTTTCGAATACCATAACCCATACTCCATAGTACCCTTGAGATACCGAAGAATCCTCTTCACTGTTGTCACATGAGTCTCCTTGGGACTAGCCTGGAAATCGTGCTACCATGCATACCGCCTGCAAAATATCTGGTCTGGTAGCTGTCAAGTACAGTAAGCTCCCAATCATAGATCTGTACATGGTTTGATCAACATGTGGAGATTTGTCATCCTTGCTCAACTTGCAACCTGTTGTCATGGGAGTGCTAACTGGCTTACAATCCTCCATTGTGAACTTTTTTAGTATCTCTTTCACATATTTAATTTGAGAAATAAATATGCCCTTCTCATTTTGATTAACTTGCAACCCGAGGAAATACGAAAGTTCACCAATCATTGACATTTCAAATTCTTTTTTCATCTTATTTGCTAAATCTTTACACGACTCATCTTTGTCGTCGCCAAATATGATATCATCAACATATACAACAAGAACAATAAGATGGCCATTTTCTATTTTGACATACAAATTACTATCCACCATACCTTTCTTGAACCCTTGTTGAGTAAGATAGTTGTCTAGCCTTGCATACCATGCTCTGGGTGCCTGTTTTAAGCCATATAATGCTTTCTTCAACTTGCAAACCAGGTTGGGATCATCACCAAGTTGGAAACCATCTCGGCTGCTCAATATAAACCTCTTCTTCGAGTTTCCCATTCAAAAATGCTGATTTCACATCCATTTGATAAACTTTGAAATTCTTGTAAACCGCTAAAGCCAGAAACATTCTAATTGCCTCTAGTCTAGCCACAGGTGCAAAGGTTTCCTCAAAGTCAATACCTTCAACTTGTGCATAGCCTTTACATACCAATCTTGCTTTATTCCTGACTACCTGTCCGTCTTCATTCAATTTGTTTCGAAAGATCCATTTAGTACCGATTATATTTTTATTTGCAGGTCTTGGTACTAACTCCCAAGTTTTGTTTTTCTCGATCTGATCTAATTCTTCATTTATTGCCTTCATCCAACTTTCATCTTTGCTTGCGTCAGCAACATTTTTGGGCTCAATGCTGGATAATAGAGAGTAGTTGCTTACTACTCTTCTTCTTGTCTGAACACCAACTATGGGGTCTCCAATTATTTGCTCTCTAGGATGATCTTTCTGCTAGCTGCCTGTTTTGAATTTCTTATTTTCTTCCACTTCTGAATCCCTGTTTGAATCATCTGAGTCAATTTTTTGTTTCTTTTCCATTTCCTTTTCCTCATCTTCTTCAATAACCTCTTCATCAATTGGATAGTTCTCTTCATAGCTAATTACTCGTTCCCTGCCTTCATCAACTTTAACATCGGCACTATCCACAATTTTCCTTAGCCTCTTGTTGTAGCATTTGTAAGCTTTGCTTTTTGACGAATAGCCAAGAAAAATACCTTCATCCGCTCTATCTTCAAACTTACCAAGGTTTTCTTCAGTTCTTTTGATGTAACACTTGCTGCCAAAAACTTTAAAGTATCTTACTATTGCCTTTTTACCGAACCACAACTCATAAGGAGTTTTGCTTTCATGCGTCCTCAACATGCACCTATTTTGGATGTATACCGTAGTATGGACTGCCTCTTTCCAAAATCTGTCTGCTACTTTGCTCTCAGTCAACATAGTCCGTGCCATTTCCTGCACTGTCCTGTTCTTTCTTTCTACCACACCATTCTCACTGAGGTGTCCTGGTCGTTGACAACTGTCTTCTAATACCATATTTTTCATAGTACTCTGTAAAATCCTCTCGAAATGAACTCTCCTCCTCTATCTCGATCTTAAACATTTAATCCTTTTTCCTGTTTGATTCTCAACTTGGTTTTTGAAAACCTTGAACATCTCAAAAGCTTCTGATTTATGCTTCAAAAATAGTACCCATGTCATCCTGGAATAGTCATCTATACACAACATAAAATATTTGTCACCATTTATGCTTTGCGTTCTCATGGGTCCACATAAATCGGTATGTATTAGTTCCAAAGGTTTGCTTGTGTAGTACTCTTTTGTTTTAAATGAGACTCTAGTTTGCTTCCCCTTTTGGCATGAAGCACAAATGCTATTTGATGGTTTTCCAATGGTGGGAATATCTCTCACTGCCTTTTTTGAGCTAATTTTTACTAGATTGTCAAAACTGATATGACCAAGCCTCTTGTGCCACAACCAATTTTCTTCTTCCTATCCAATCAAGCAAGCTCCTTCTGAAGTCTCTGAGAGAGTGTACAGGTTGCCCGATGTCCTCGATCCAGTTGCTATCAACTTTCCACAGTTTGCTTTTCCGACTTCACAACCCCGCTTCTTAAAAATCACTTCATGACCTCTATCACAAATCTGACTTACGCTCAACAAGTTATGCTTCAGACCAACCACAAACAAGACTTCTTTTGACTTGATTTTTCCATCACTAATCTTCACTGAACCTTTGCCAACTATCTTAGCTCCATCATTATTTCCAAATTTTACTGAACCACCTTCATATTGTTGTAACTTCTCAAATTTTTGTTTGTCACCTGTCATATGACTGAAGCATCCACTATCAAGTATCTATGGTGCAGATTTATTCTGTGCTTTAAATGTTGTTTGTACGATCAGGGATTCCTTTTCTTCCTTAGATCGATCTTTTTCTTTCCACTCTGGTTTGATTACGCTTTTGGGCTCTTGTTTTGACTTTTCTTTTTCAGTAGCTTGTGCATGTTTTTCGAGAAATTTTCTATTTTGTCTCATTCCATTTGGTTGAAATTTTCTTCCCTGAAATTGATTTGATGCAAATGTACTTCGACAATTTCTTGCAATGTGCCCAAACTTATGACAGTTATAACATTCTACTGCATAATCCATCAAAGGTGAAAAAACATTTCTACTGGTAAAATTCCTTGGTCCTACGTTATACTTGCAATCTGAAATCTTATGTCCATAACCATTGCATTTAAAACAGTAACCAGAAAAGAGATGATTGAACCTGGGTGATGGTCTTTGCCATGTTGTCGTAGGAGTCATAAATCTTCTTCTTCTTTGATGTGTGACATTGGTGAATCCATCATTGTCAATTCTCCTTTCGTGCCTTGCATTATTGCTTTCTTTTGCATGAGTCAATTTTTCTTGATCAACCTTGTTTCTTATCTTCATTCTTTGATCCATTTGATGATTCTCCTTCGACAAAGCCCAAACCAAATTTCATGCCTGTAGTCCTTTGGATATTTATGATCTTATCCAGCTTCATAGAACTTTCTTCACGTTTGTGATGACAACTAATTTTACGATTCATCTCTTCTATCTGCATTCTTAAACCAACAGTCTCTTCTTCTAGTTTGCAGCAATAATCTATTTTCATGGTTATTTGTACTTCGAGATCTTCGGATATTTTCTTGGATTCTTCTATCTGTACTTTCAAACTGGTTATGATTTCATTTGCATCCTCAAGCTTTCTTGAAATTTTCTTATTCTTTTTTCTTTCTATCTTCAATACATCCAGAGCTGCAATTAGTTCCTCTTCCAAATTTACTTCTGCATCAATTTCTTCTTCATCACATTCTTGTTCTTTTTCTATTTTTTCTTCTTTGAGTGCCATGAAAAGAGCTTCACCTGTTTCCTTTTTAGAATCCTCACTGCAGTTGTCTTCTGATGAACTGACATTCTTGGAGATGAAACTTTTCTTCTTGAAGTTGCCTTTTCTGAAATTTGTTTTTTTCTTCCAGTCACTTCTTTCTTGGTGCGATCCTTCATCACTTTTGTTCTTCTCATTAAGTGGACAATTAGCTGCAAAATGCCCAATGCCTCCACAATTGAAACATTTAAGCGGTAACTTTCCTCTGTATTTTCCTTTTCCCCTTTTTAGTTTTCGAACAAAGTTTGCTTCCATTTCATCTGGATGTCTCTTCTTCCTCGGATTCTTGTTTTGCTTTCATATTTTTATGGGCTTTAAAAGCAGCTTCTCTGTCTGTGGGTTTAGATTTTCCTATTCTCATCTCATATGCAATCAAAGAACCATGCATCTCATCCATACTAAAAGAATTTAGATCTTTAGCTTCTTCTATAGCTGAAACTTTAGAATCAAATCTTTGAGGAAGAGATCTTAATACCTTTTTCACGATGACAGAATCTTCGATTTCCTCGCCGAGTCCTCTAATCGCATTAATGACTTCATTAACTCTCAGCATATATGCCTCTATGTTCTCATTGTCATTCATCTTTAATACTTCGAACTGAGCTCGATGTGTTTGTAACTTGGCCTCCTTGATCTTAGCGTCTCCTTCATGAATGCTCCTCAGTTTGTCCCATATTTCTTTTGCCATTTTACAACTCATAATTTTTACCAGTTCACGGTCCACTAATCCGCACATGATAGCATTCTTTGCTTTTGAGTTATTCTCAAATAGTTTCTTACCGACAGCATCGGTTGGAGAAGTGGTGGGTATTGTGTATCCACTATCTACTGAATCCAAAATGTCGTATCCCAAAGCACAAAGATATGTCTCGCATCCCGAGTCTCCAAAATGCGTAATTAGTTCCATCAAACAATGGTGCTTTGTTTGATGAGAAGCCTTCACCACCTGCCATTGTGTCACTTCCAAGATCACCCTAGCCGGTTAAGCTTGTTCAGGAACCTCGCTCTGATACCAATTGTTAGTCTCACAATGACACTGAGAGGGGGGTGAATCAGTGTAGCTCTTTAAAACTTAAATCTTCAACTCTTAAAGCCAAAACAATGAAAACTTAAAACCAAATAAAGCAAGTATAACAAGAGAGCATCACACAACACAAGATGTACCGAGGTTCACCGATTTGGCTACTCCTCAAAAATGACTGTTTGGACTCCCATCCAAATCCAGCCTTTGCAAAGCACAACTTTACAATCAATTTACCAGCACCCACTGGAAGGAGCACCAACCCCTCGATTTATCTGCACCAATAGAAAGGAGCACCAACCCCTGATTTATCTCACCAAAGAAGGAGCACCAACCCCTGATTTATCTACACCAATAGAAAGGAGCACCAACCCCTGATTTACCAGCACCAACTGGAAGGAGCACCAACCCCTGATGCCAAGCACCAACTTGGACTTCAATTTTGAAACTAGAAGATTGACATAAAAATGCCTTCACTTTTACAAGACCCTGACTGGTCTATTGCTTACTCAACATCTCCCACAATTCACAAAACACACACCCTTCTCGCTCGCCTCTCGCTCTCTTCGCAAGATAAAATCCACTAAATTCTCCAAGCAACACTCCTTTTATAACCATCCTTTCTCTTTGTAACTCCAGTTGTAACTCCTTTCATATTCTCATACGCCACTTGTCAATTGTAACTCCTTCTTTATGTAACTCCTTTTGTATATATTGAGAAGGCATTTCGTCAAACACGTCACATGCAAATAATTGACACCATATTCTCCTACCATGACTGTTCATTTTCTCCTTCATGACTCGTTCTTTCCTTCTTTCATGTTTATTTGTTTTCTATTTTACCCTTTTTGAGTCGCAAAAATGTGACATGTCGCGATATCTTGACACTTTTGTTTCTCTGCCTGCCTGCCCTTTTTGAGTCGTAAAAATGTGACATCACGATATCGTGACACTTTTTTTCTCTTCCTGCCCTTTTGAGTCACGAAAAATGTGACATGTCGCGATATCGCGACACTTTTTTTCTCTCTCTCCCTTTTGAGTCACGAAAATGTGACATGTCACGATATCGTGACACTTTTTCTTCTCTCTCCTTTTTGAGTCACAAAAATGCGACATGTCGCGATATCGTGACACTTTTTCCTTCTTGCTCTTTCTCTTTGCTTTGGACCGTGAAAATAAATGTCGCGATATCGCGACACTTTTTCTCCTTGCTCTTTCTCTTTGCTTTGGCCCGAAAATACAACATGTCGCGATATCGCGACACTTTTTCTCCTTGCTCTTTCTCTTTGCTTTGGCCCGCGAAAATACAACATGTCGCGATATCGCGACACTTTTTCCTCCTTGCTCTTTCTCTTCGCTTTGGCCCGAAAATGCAACATGTCGCGATATCGCGACACTTTTTCTCCTTGCATTTTCTCTTCTCTTTTGGCCGCAAAAATGCAACATGTCGCGATATCGCGACACTTTTTCTCCTTGCATTTTCTCTTCTCTTTTGGCCACGAAAATGCAACATGTCGCGATATCGCGACACTTTTTTTCTTTTGCTTTTTCGCTTCTCTTTTATCTTTTGCATATGGGCCACTTCGGTCTTCTTGGACAACCTATAACAACTTCACCCAAACATCAAAAACATCCTCATAAGCATTTAACATCACTGTACATACTCTGAATAACCTCTGAACTCCTGTCCACTGCATCAACCGATCTATCTGACTGTGTTGACAACAATGACAATACTGTCGCTGCACCTTGCTCAACAAGGTCTGGTGTTGGCGAGAAACATCAAACTCCCAACCATGCTCCTAAAAGTGGTCACGTCAACTTTTGATGCTCCATCATCTTTGCTTAATTGGATCCCATGTCTAACTAGAGTTGCAAATGGTTTGCAATACTCCATAGCAAACTTATTGATCATATCCCAAGCATACTTATGTTGATAGATGAAGATCCCTGTATCTAACTGATGAACTTCCAATCCAAGGAAGTAGTGCATTAATCCAAGATCCTTCATCTCAAACTGCTTCATCATGGAGCGCTTGAACTCCATATTCATTTTTTCATTACTAACCATGAATATGAGATCATCCACATACAAGCAAACTATGAGGATGTCGTTACCTTACTTTAGGTAGTAAAGGGTAGGTTCATTTCTGCTTCTGGTGAACCCAAAATATTTAAAGTACCCATAAATGCATGAGTACCAACCTCGTGATGCCTGCTTGAGGCCATAGAGTGCATTTTCAATCTGTAAACAAGGTGCTCCTTACCTTGCTCTTGAAATCCTTGAGGTTGCTCAACATACACTTCCTCTATCAAGCACCCATTGAGAAAGGCACTCTTCACATCCATGTTTTGGATTTTCCAATCCTTGTGAGTAGCTAAAGCAAGAACTATTCTTATGGTCTCCTGTCTGGCTATAGGAGCAAATGTATCCTCATAGTCAATGCCATATTTCTATTTAAATCCTTTTGCAACCAATCTTGCTTTGTGCCTTTCAATGATTCCATCAGCATTGAATTTGGTCTTGAAGACCCATTTGCATCCAACACACTTCTTTCCTTTAGGAAGCTTTACCAGCTCCCAAGTGTCATTGTTTTTTATAGAGGTTATCTCCTCTTTCATGGCATCTTGCTAAATTTTCTGAGTACATGCCTTCTCATAACTAGAAGGTTCAAGATGTGCGCTAGTTAACAAAGCATAGTTAACTACATATCCCCGAGGTTCTTGGGAGTCATCATCATCATACAAATGCATATTTTCAAGTCTTTGCACAACAAAACTTATTTCACTAGCTTGACTTCTAGTATATCTTCTTGAAAAAAATTTATCCAACATCTGATAAGATGGATGGTGCTGGAGAGTTCTCTTACCTCTGGATGGAGAATCAATATCCATTGGTGAGGAACTGACTGACCTTTGTGGAGAAGGACTTGGTGAAGAAGGTGATGAATTGGATGTAGAATGTCTGCTTGGGCTTGAAGGAGGAGACTTCTTGCCTTTCTGTGGCTCCTATTGAATTTGTAAAGAACCTGCATCATGAGATTCAACATCACTATAAATTTGGGGATGCCCCCATTCTCCCCCTTCATCAAAAATCACATCCCTAGAAAGTATTATCTTTCGAGTCCTAGGATTGTAGAGTTTGTAAGCTTTTGTGGTCTCAAAGTACCCTACAAGAATGCATGCTTGACTTTTAGGATCGAGCTTCTTCCTCTGTTTATCAGGAATGTGTGAGTAAGCTAGTAAACCAAATACTCTAAAATGCTTGACATTTGGTTTCTTACCATACCATGCTTGGTAAGGAGTTTTCCCTTTCAAACTTGAAGTGGGGCTCCTAATCAAAATATACACATTAGTCTTGGCTGCATCTGCCCAATACATATTGCTCAAATTCTTCATTTGAAGCATATATCTTGCCATCTCTATAATGGTGCAGTTCTTTCTTTTGGCCACACTATTCTGCTGTGGAGTATAGGTAGCAGTGAACTGCCTCTTTATTCCATGTTCTTTACAAAAATTCAAAAATTCATTAGAGGAGTATTCTCCTCCTTTATCTGATCTAAGAAACTTAACAGAATATCCACTTTTATTTTCAACTCTTGCTTTAAAATCTACGAAGTAGTCAAATGCTTCATATTTATGCTTCAAAAAATATATCCAGCACATTCTTGAAAAATCATCAATGAAAAGAATAAAGTAAGAGTTGTTACCAATGATTTTAGTTTGCATTGGACCATAGATGTTCGAATGCACTAGCTGGAGTGGATAACTAGCCCGCCATGCTTGCCCTTGAGGAAATTTGGTTCTAGCGTGCTTGCCCAAGGCACAACCTTCATAGACTTCCTTATTGTCCTGAACTTTAGGAAGTCCGGTCACCATCGCTTGTGAGGTTAACATCTTCAAACTAGCTGAATTCAGATGATCGTATCTCAAGTGCCACAACACACTTGGATTTGAAATAGCAACATTTTCTAATTTCTCTCCCCCTGACTGAACAAAATTTAAAGGAAATAACATGTTCTTTGTCATTGGCACTTGAGTAATGATTCTATCACTATTACTTTTATCAAAAATGATACATTTACCCTCATCAAATAACAACTTATAGTTTTTCTCCAACATTTGACCAACACTCAAAATATTATGTTGGAGATGAGGGGTGTAATAAATATCATTTACCTATTTGACGTCCTCTTTTGTTGGAACCTCCAAGGCTCCAATGCCTTCAACCACCAATGTCTTATTGTCTCATAACTTGATGCTAGATTTGTAATAAGAATCCAGGGTAGCAAATATTTCTTCTTTACCACTCATGATTTGAACACCTAGTGTCCAAGATCCAGGTATTATTCAAATTTTGATCTGACTGGCCATATGAGAGAAAGAGATTTGAGGTCCCTTCCTCTTCTCCAAAATTGCCATACTAACTGCTCTGGCTGTTGCTTCTCCCTTGTGAGGGTTTTGACCAGCAGTCATGAGCGAAGTGGCCAAGTTTACCACAATTGTAGCAAACTTTATTTGACTTGTCACTTCCTTTTCCTCTACTTGGATGCTTTCCTTTATTTTGTTGGCCACCTCTATTTTGACCTCCACCTCTATTTGAAGATCCTCCTCTGCTTGGAGTTCCACCTCATGGACTATTCCTGCCTCTTCCTATTTTCTGACCTCTACCATGACCTCTACCTTGGCCTTTTCCTTCTTGTGAAGCGAAGGCTTTGTCATCGCCTTCGTGGCTAGTGGAAGGAGATTCCTACAATCTCTCTTCATGTGAAAGGAGAGAACCAATTAGTGCATCAAAGGAAAGTGTATTCAAATATTTCAACTCTTTAATAATGATTGCTACATGATTCCACTTAGGAAGAAGTGTTCGCAACACTTTCTTCACCACACCCTCAGGTTTAACTTCTTCTCCTAGAGTGACCATTTTATCTACCATGAATTTGACTCACACGCAGTAGTCTCCTACTTTCTCATTCTCCTACATTTTGATATTTTCAAAATCTCTTTTCAGAGTTTGAAGCTTGAACTGCTTTACTTTATCACTCCCTTGAAAAATTTCCTTTAAATCCTTCCAAGTATCTTGAGCTATTACACAAGATGCTATTCTAGGAAATATACTTTTATGTAGAGCTGCTTGTAAATGGTATAGGGCAAAGGAATTATTTTTCTAGGCTTCTTTTTTGGCTTTTCTATCGGTGGCACTTAAAGCTAACCAGTCAGTAGCAGAGGATTCTGTGCAACCCTATTCAACTATTTCCCATAAACCTTTACCAATCAACATAGTTTTCATATTTATTGACCAGTATTCATAATCACTACCATTAAATTTAGGAATTGGGAGATTTGAATTTGAGGCCATTTCTACTACTTTGATTTGACTGAAAATAGGAAGTACAAAACAAATATAAATTCAAATCAAATCAAAATTTATTAACTCTCTCACTGATTTTACGCTCCTCTTATTGTGGGTCGCCCAGTACTAGAGGTCCAAATTTGTCTACAATGGAATCCTCATCGTCATCGATGATGATGATTTCAAGAACTGCTACTAGATCGACCTTTGCTGGCTTAGGCTCGGCTCTGGAGAGTGTGGGGTATAGCTCTCACTAGATTGTTCCTCAGGCTCAAATGCAACTGAATCGGACTCCTCCACTCATTGTCCAAAAATATTGTCCTCTGAGTCAGCCTCGTATCCTGAATCGAGCTTTCTATGGTGAGCTATCACTGAATTCTGCAATTGACTGAATACAGTTTGTATTTCGTCTCACCGGACCCTCTCGTCAAAAGACTCAGTATATTCTCTCCTTAGTAGAGAGCATAGGGCATGGTAACATCCGGTTGATCGGATCATCTACTCATCATGGAAAAAAAAATTAGATGAGTTGCATATGTCAATTTCCAGATTGCACAAAATTTTTAATCTCCAAGAAAAACAATTTTCCTTTTTCCACAAAGTTAAAAGGTTTTCAATAATTTTTTATATCTTTAGTTATTTTTTAAACAAAATTATATTTAAAAATAATTAAAAATATAAATTTAAAACTATTAAATTAATTTAAAAAATTTAATAAAAAATAAATAAAAAACTTTAAAACATTTTCAAACCTTTTTTTTTAACAAAAAAATATTTTTGGAGCAAAGGGGAATTGATCCCCCAACCTTCCGCTTTGCAATAGAGAAGCTTAGCCGCTACACCACGCGGCGTCGTTGAAAAACAAGGCACCTCGTGCCTTATTATTATCTTCCTGATGCGCGCTAAAACAAAAAAAAAAAAAATTCATTCAACTTTTCCTCGGCGTGAATCGAACCCTGCACCTCAACCAAACAACTCGAAGCCCTTGCCAACTGCGCTATGCGCTCGGGTGAAAACTAAGGGTAAATAATTATAATTTAAAACCTCCAACGAAAATGTTTTTTTTTAAATAAATACCTCCCTTTTATCCCACACGCACTGTGAGATGTGCGCGGAGGGTTTTATTAACGCAAACATGCGCGTTAAGAGTCGATTGCCTTCGAGAAATCGGCCAAATGACTTTTTGCCATGTCACGCCAACACGCCGCCATGTCAAAATGTCGCCATGTCAATACGCCGCCACGTCAACACATCATCATGTCAGCACCTTCTTCGCCAGCTCAGCTGACCATGCATCCGTTAGCTCTCTGCCACATGTCTGCCACATGTGGTCCACGTCAGCAACCTCCTCAACCACCTGCCTTGGTTTGCATGCCACCATGTCAGCGCTCCAGTTCAGCGCCCGCTACGTGTCTACCACCTACCACCTAAAGATTCATGCCCAGGTCCTGTTGGATGCCACCTTAGCTGCCTAGTCAGTACCACCTCATGTGCGCCTTGGTCTACGTGTTGTCTCTATGTGGACCTCAAAAATTGTGCCACCAAACTCCTACATCAGTTGTCGCCTCGATTTTCATGCCCCTGGCGCAGTGCTATGATACCAATGAGTGAAAGTGGGCAATAAAAATAAATTTTATTTATTTATTTCAAATAGTTCACACACTACTAACATCTCTTAGGGAGAATAGGTATTTATAGGAGGAAGGGAAGGAGTGGAGGAAGAAGCGGAGAGATAAGGGAAAAGGAGTGGCATGGAGGGATAAGGGAAGAGGGAGGCGGTGGAGGAATAAGGAGAGAATTGTGGCGAAAGAATAGGGAGGAAAGGAGGTGAGGGAGAGAGGGAATATAGGGGGAAGATTTTTTTTTTAAATCTTGCCGACATGGTGCCGACAGATTTGGAAGTGTGTTCACACTGTGGCCAAAAATCAGGATATTTTTGAGCCACTTAGACAATAACCCTCTTCACACTTGCAACAAAAAGTCTTCCCCATTAACTTAATTTTATCCTAGTCCTTCTTTCGACCCACCTTCATATTCTTATACGAAAAACTTTTTTTTATTATTTTATGTTGCAATCCCAACACCGTAGGAGTTTTGCAGTCCAAGGATGACTGCATCAGTTCCTGAGTAAGAGAGGGCATAACTAAATTAATACCACTTTCCAAAATAGTTTCCCTTCTAGGGCTAGATCGAACCATGTCACCTATACTCAGATCCAAAGCCCTTTGTTCTTCATTTAAACCCCCTAGATCTGATTCCTTAAGTTCCACCTCAAGAAGAGACATCTAATTTGGCCCTATTTTATTTGCATCAGGTAGCTATGTTTTAGATATCTCCATGCACTGATAAAGATCATCTAATATTTCAAAATGGTAGAGTAGAGCATCTGGATGGCTATCCTTAAAAACTCTGTTTTTCCTTCATCCTCTATTTCAGGCTTTTACTGGAACAAAGACTTCCTTATCTTGTTCCCCTTCCTTTATCCAAATTTTGTCTAGACTGAGAGGGCCCAGGATTTTAAGCCACGGGTGGGACAAACTTAGGGAATTTTCTTTGTAGGTGGCCATATTCACGGTAAATCCGGTAATGAAACGTAAGAGCTTCATAGTCAAGTTTTGAACCCATGTAGTCGATCCAAACTATATTTCAATAGAATCTGGAATAGGATTATTTAAATAAATTTCAACATATATACGGGCAACAAAGATTACCATTCTATCCATTGTTTGTTGTGACGGTCCAACCTGCTTCCCCATAAGAAGGGCAATCTTATGCAAGAAATCAATTCTCCAAAATTCCAATGGGAGACACGAAAGCCAAACCCATACTGGAACCCGCAACGACCACTCCTCTACCGGGTTGAAACCCACATGCCAGGGTTTAAGAAAGAGTTATGCTTGGTTATAGAAATAAGGACCCCCTTCAAATTTTTTGTTACAATCTGTAATACAAGATAAAACCACCATAAAATAGTTGTTCGCACTCAGCATCACCTCCACGTTGCCTTCAGGATTTCAAGTCTTCTTGACCCAAGCCTCCACAAATGGGAGAGAAATTCGAATGCCCAAAAATTTTCTAATAAGTGCATGTTTGGTTAGATACTCCACATATTCCATCACTGATTATGGTTGAACCACTAGAACCGGTTTGGCTTCACATCGTTCCAAACATCCATTGTTCTTTAACAAGCGGCTCCCGACATGCACTAGGAAATCATGTTCCTTCCAGTCATTTTTAGATGACAAAATATCACCAACATGCACTCTTTATGACGAAACTGATGCCATCACAGTATTCCTCCAATTTTTTAGACCTCCTCCAAAAGCTGTTGGCATCCCTGTAGAGCAAGTTTTCCTCATCAAACCCTGACATAGTAGTTTTTTCTCATTAAACCCTAGCAGAGCAGTTTTGTTTCGGTAACCCAAGATATCTCATGCCTGGTGAAGAAGTTATGCTAACATGAATTTGTTGATTTTTTTTTAATGTTTGATTTTGTAGTTTTTCTAAGGTTTTATTGTTTCTTTTTCTTTTGAAATATATATATATAATACTTTGATTTTTTTTTTAAATCCCCTTATGGTAAGGGGAAGGTGGGGTAGGCAACCCTCGAGTAGGGTCGTGGTGATACTAAGGAGGCGATCCTTCAGCGATGTCATGGTCGCAATAGGGAGGTGATCGAAAAGCAAGATTGCGATGGCAGGAAGGAGGTGACCCCTAAGCGGGGCCACGATGGTAGAAGGGAGGTAGCCCTCGAGCGGGGTTGCGATTGCAAAAGGGATGCGACCCCCAAGCGGGGCTGTGTTGGCAATAGGGAGGTATCCCCCAAGTGGGATCACAAAATAATAGGTAGCCAGCCCTTGAGTGGGGCCACGATTACAGAGGGGAGGTAGCCCCCAAGCAAGACTATGAGGATAATAAGTAGGCAACCCCTGAGCAGAACCACGATTGTAAAAGAAATGTGGCCCCTGAGTGGGGTCGCAATTGTAGAGGGGAAGTGACCCCCAAGCAATATCATGGGGATAATAGGTAGGTAGCCCCTAAGTGAAGTCGTAGAGGTAGGGTTTGGGAGTTGTGTACAATGTGGCTCCCTCACGAGGAGGGTTTGGGAATTGTGCATAGTGTGACCCTCGCTTAGATTTTGGGGGCCACACTATGTGTGACCCTCGAGGGGAGGGAAAAGGAGATCGCGCATAGTGTGGCCCTTGTATAGGGTTTGGAGGTCGTGCTATACGCAGTACTTGCAGACTTTTGAGAGCAGGGGTGAAAACTGGGGGGACCCCTACTCTTTATTTTTTAATATACAAAAATTAAAACATACAGAAAACTTAAAAATAGAAGGTTTTTTATTATTAGTTTCAAAATAAAAGTAGAACAAGCATAAAACTAAAAAACACAAATTTTTTTTATTTTTTTTAAATTAAAGAAGTGGGGTTTCTAAGGAAACCTACTTATAGTGCTTGTTTATGAAGATGTTGTTCGTACAGAATAGAAAACCTGCAACCACATAAAGAGACAAAAATTTAGTATTCTAACCAAAGGGAAAAGGAAGAAGGGGTAAGAAATACTATGATCATAGGCTCTGTTATTTGGAAGGTCCTAAAATTTGGTGAACAATTGATAAAATTTAGACTTTTCTAGAAAGTAGGTACAAGAGACAAAGCTAAATTTTGGAGTGATTCTTGGGACCAACATCCCCCTTAATCTATGAGTTTCCAAAGTTGCAACCCTTGCAACAAAGCCTTTAGGGTAGATAATGGATAAAGGTGGCTTCATACATTACTTCCAAACAAATTGGATATTTCTCTTTCTTTTAGTGGAAGAGATTAGAAGAATAGTCTATTCATGTCCCTCTTTATCAAAGAATTTTTATTGATAACAAGCACCCTCTTTTATAGTAAAATATGGTGCTTCACAATAAAAATATCCAAAGGGGATGGTCCTCTTTTACAGTAAAATATGGTGTCATATTCTTCTTCACACTACAATCAATGTTGAGGTGGGTTTGTTGTGACCACCGTGATGGATTTGAGCTTTCGAATCTTGAATCTGCACACATGAAAAGAGATAAAAGATTAGTAGCACCTATCAAAGTGAGTATAATGAAATGATCAATATAAATTAAAAATGGAAAGATTATTACATACACGAAACACGATTTAGGCAGCATAACAATATCATTCTCTCTCTCTTACCTCCTTTCTTGTCTCCTCCCATTTTTGTTTGTTTCATTTGTGTCATCTTCTCTCTTTTGTACATCCCATTCACAAAAGTGAATGGTATTTTATAACCCTTTTGAAAAGGTTAGGTTTAAGTTTTGAGTGTGGCATCGTTAAATCTAGTCGTTGAAATAAACTTTTCATTGATTAAAGTTGACTGTTGGATGTTTGATCTATGGCATTGTACTTTGAATTAAATCTAACTATTGAAACAAACTTTTTGTCGGTTAAATCTAGTCATTGGATGCTTTATATATATATATATATATATATATCAAATGGCTAAGATTTGGTTTTTACAACTACTAATCAATTTTCTAAGTGAAATTTTGCAATGTTGGATGTTTAGCTAATAATTCCTAGCAACACTATGTTCCCCAACAACAACGCCAAAAAGTGATGGGTGTTGTTAAACCACACTTTAATTATGTCATTTTTAATTTATCAAATCTGGTGTGGTATTTAGAGGCTATATGTGCTAGGAGTTGTTTGATGATAAGGTTGTTGGTAGGGGATTTCTACAGTTTATACATGCCAAAAATGAATGTCTACAAAGTCTTAATCTTAACTTGTAAGAACATAAATAAATTCAATATGGAAAAATCTTGAAACTAAACTATTTAATTTTGCTATACTTGCAAGGAATTAGAAATAAACATGTTTAAACTAATAAATACATCATTACTAAAACTAATTATAATTAATTATCATTTAACATTTTCTAATATTTTCTTTTCTGCTTTCAAGAGTATTCTAACAACAAATAGAATAATAAAATATAACAAACATTCACAATGATATGCAAATCACAACACAATGGAAAATAACAAAATAACGAGCAATGAAGAATATAAATGAGAAAATGATTTTATGACATACCTACCAAACACAACACACTAATCGTTTTCCTCCATGCTAGAGTGGGCCCAAGCTCCATGGTGGTAGAAAAGGAGTTTCAACTCAGAAAAGGAATAAAATTTTGAAAGCTCTTATTACTCTTAACAACAAATCATACAGATGTCCTCAAACATAGAGATGAAATACAAAATAGTTCTTAACACTCAAAAATTCAAAATAAAATTATGATTAATTATTAACCTACTAGATGTCGCATATGTCATTATTTATAATCAGACAAACTATAAGCAAGCTACTAACTAATGGAGAACAAATAAAATATCAAGTTGTTAGGTGAGGATAATGTACAAACACCATTTTAACTAGAACACAAACCAAGTTGGAGAATATCACCCCTATTTGTTCGTATCTTTGAGAATGGGTGATCAATCAATTGCTTTATTTTATAGTCGCTCGATATCGAATGACCTTGCAACTGTATGGGAAACAAACTCTCTAATTTTAGTGATGCCAATAGGAACTGACATAACATCAGTGCATCCTTAAATATCACAACTGCCAATATGTCAAGTCACGTTTATCCATATCTTGTTGATGGTTACATTGTTATGAGTTCTCCTTGATCAATGATCATTCAGTCAATTCATATGCATTTGTTCCTGTTGAGTGGTATTTTCACCCCATTGTGAAAGTACACTCTCCCTTAGGATTTGGGTTCTAAATCCCCTCTTGTAAAGAAGTTAAACAAACAACTTCTCCAAGGTCTCCGCTGTATTTAGCATTTGCATATGTGTATTAGTAATCTCAAATAAAGATATTCAATTTAAATACTTGGAACACCTTAGTGATTACAAGTAACTGTAAACAAGGGGTAATGTTGGTTTATTTTAATGAAACTTTAGCGATTTTTCATTGAACCAAAATAAAGCAAATGTGATTTGGCCCTCATATGACCATGATGTAATACTCAAATTACCCCTCTTTCGTAAAATTAGAATTTTTATGAAGAGAGGGTAATTTTAGGCTCAAAATGAAAATTTGTGAAAATGCCATAAAACATAACTCCTTCAATGAAATTAGAATTTTCATGAAGGGAATGTCATCATAGGCTCATGAGTGTAAAACAAAACTGAAAAAATGAAATTTAACCTTAAAATGGAAATTTTCTATTTTCGGATCCTTTTAAAATCTATAGTAAAACAGCAACTTCGATGAATTTTTTTTTTTGATAATTAAGGTACATATTCATTACAACCGGGTTTTACAGGTTGACCCAAAACCTATTACAAAAATAGTGCATTGCTAAAACGGGACAAGATCTCAATAGGGACAGTCTGCCCATAGCCCCCTACTAAGGTCACACAGCCAACAAAGAGCAACACCCTTACAAAAGGTTACACGCACCTTAGAATACTGGCAGTTGACACTTTCGCCACCTAACACTTTCTCTTTTTTTTTGTCGTGAAACTGTGACATGTCGTGATATCGCGACACATTTCCTTCCTTCTCTTTCTTTTCTCTTTTGGTCACGAAAAAGTGACATGTCACGAAATCGTAACACTTTTCCTTCTCGCTCTTTCTCTTCTCTTTTGGTCGCGAAAGTGCGACATGTTGCGATATCACGACACTTTTTCCTTCTTGCTTATTCTCTTCACTTTTGGTCGCGAAAAAGTGACATGTCGCGATATCACTACACCCTTTCTTTCATTCTGAACATGTCGTAAAATCATGACACTTTTTCTTTCCTCATCTTTCTCTTCTCTTTTGGTCGCGAAATTGTGACATGTAGCGCTATCGCGGCACTTATCCTTCATTCTCTTTCTCTTCTCTTTTGGTTGCGACAAGATGACATGTCACGATTCGCGACACTTTTTCTACCTTGCTCATGCTCTTATCTTTTGGTCGTGATAAACCGACATGTCACGATATCGCGACACTTTTCCTTCCCGCTCTTTCTCTTCTCTTTTGTTCGTGAAAATACGACATGTCGCGATATCGCGACACTTTTTCTTTCTTGCTTATTTTCTTCTATTTTGGTCGTGAAAAACTGACATGTCACGATATCACGACACTTTTTCTTTCTTGCTCTTTCTCTTCTCTTTTGGACGCAAAAATCCAACATGTCATGAAATCGCGACACTTTTTCATTCATGTTCAACACATCGCCAAAAAGCGACACTATTTCCTTCTTGCTCACCAAGTCGCGATATCGTGGCCCTCTTTCTTTCTTTCTTAGCATTTTGTGATATCGCGACCCTTTTTCTTTCTTGCTCTTTCTCTTTTCATATGCGACATGTCACGAAATCGTGACCCTTTTTCCATGTCGCGATATCGCGACATTTTTTCTTTTATGCTCAACATGTCGCGATATCGCGACACTTTTTCCTTCCTCCTCTTTCACTTCATTTTTTGTCACGAAAATGCGATGTGTCGTGATATCACGCCACTTTTCCTTCTTGCTCTTAGTCTTCTCTTTTGGCCACAAAAATACGACATGTCACGAAATCGCGACACTTTTTCTTTCTTGCTCTTTCTCTTCTCTTCTAGTCGCGAAAAAACATGTCGCGATATCGTGACCCTTTTTCCTACTTGCTCTTTCTCTTCTTTTTTGGTCGTAATAATGCGACATGTCGTGATATCGTGACACTCTTTCTTTCTTGCTTAGCATGTCGTGATATCGTGACACTTTTTCTTTCTTGCTCTTTCTCTTTTCATTTGGTCGCAAAAATGCGACATGTCGCGATATCGCAACACTCTTTCCATGTCGCGATATCGCGACACTTTTTCCATGTCGCGATATCGTGACACTTTTTCTTTCATGCTCAACATGTCACAAAATCATGACACTTTTTCTTTCTTGCTCTTTCTCTTCTCTTTTAGTCGCAAAAAAACAACCTATCGCGATATCGTGACCCTTTTCTGACTTGCTCTTTCTCTTCTTTTTTGGTCGTGATAATGCGACATGTCGCAGCATCACAACACTTCTTCCTTCAAGCTTAACTTATCTCCAAAAAGTGACCTATCTTCCTTCAAGCTTAACTTATTGCCAAAAAGCGACACTTTTTCCTTCTTACTCAACATGTCGCGATATCGCTACACTCTTTCACTCTTGCTCATCATGTCGCGATATCGCGACACTTTTTCTTTCAAGATTTTTCTCTTCTCTTTTGATCATGATAACATGACATGTCGTGATATCGTGACACTTTTTCTAGCATGTCACGATATCGCGACACTTTTCCTATCTTGCTCTATCGCGACACTTTTCCTATCTTGCTCTATATGTCGTGAAATCGTGACACTCTTCCTTTCTTTCCTAACCTGTCATGAAATCGTGACACTCTTCCTTTCTTGCTCAACCTGTCGTAAAATCGTGACACTCTTACTTTCTTGCTCAACCTGTCGCAAAATCGTGACACTCTTTCTTTCTTGCTCAACCTGTCACAAAATCGTTACACTTTTCCTTGCTAAAATTTGCTTTTCCTGAAACTCGAACAAGTCATGAAAATGAGACATCGGTCTTTGGCCTCAGCCATTGCCCCTAACCCCATAACATGAAGCCACCAAGCCACCTTGAATCTTCCCCTATTGCACAGAAAACTAAAGCCGTCACAATAAGGACCGAAGCAATACTTACAAAACCACATTGAAACTGCTCTCCCCTTTTCGATTCTCACGGCTTCACCATCATTGGTGATCATTTTGAATAGTTTTATCCACTTCACTTGGGACCCCATTTTCCCAAGTGACCAACCCAACCACTTCCACCATCGAAGTTAAAAACTTCGATGAATTTTAAAAATACTAAACAACTCCAAAAATGAAATTTCAAAGTGCATATTTGGAGTCTGAAGTATAACCTACGCAATGGTGAAATTATTTTTGGATTTTGAAAATTTTTAAATGTTTATTTTAATGCCTGAAAATTAAAAAAAAAGTTAAAATTTCTGGAAAATAAAATGCAAAAAAAGTTGAAAGAAAATGCAAAAAACTGAAAATAAAATGCATTCAGTATGATGCTATCCTATTTCAAGAAAACCAAAGATGTGAGGTTTTCATGCATGCAACCTAACCTATTGGAATTGTAAAACAAGCACAATCCGGATAAGCTAAGTGTTGGCTCCTAGGGTTTTAAATGAGGTTTTTAGATTTAAACATTCGCATGAAGCAACCAAGAAAACTTGCATAAACTCCATTTACAAGCCTAAAATCGAAAAGGGGAAAAATAGACATTTAATATTGCATGCAGAAAATGACTCCTTCTTTCTTGTCCATAAGATGCAACTTTCTGAAACTTTATGTATTAAAAATTTATCATTTTACAATAACAAAAAAATTTGGTTTTCCCAAACCAGTCCATGGAAGAAAAACAACCCAAACAGGTCCAGAATGGCCCTCTTCCCTTCAAATCTGCAACCTTGCTTACAATAGTTTCCAACCCCTCAAAACATCCTTGCTTGGAATATTTAAAATTTTTAGGAAGCTTTTCATTTCATTTTCCAATGGTTGTTCGTTTCACCTTCCCTTCTGCATGCATGTGTTTTGGTTTCCAAAAAGGCTTTTCATTTCTATTTTGTGGCCCTTCATTTCATTTTCTCCACATGGGCTTGCATCTGTTTCCTTCCATGTGTAACGACCATCTTAAATGATTTCAAATCATTAAAGATTCCTTATGTAACGTTTTGTCTTATTCATTGGATTTTGTCCTTATGTGTCCACGTCATTATGCAGTCTTCAGTTTCACTATCCTAGTGTTCATCACTAATATCAAATGCACTGTCCACTACTCTGTTTCTTCATGAAAATACATGTCGCGATATCGCGACACTTTTGTTTCTCTGCCTGCCTGCCCCTTTTGAGTCGCGAAAATATAACATGTCGCGATATCACGACACTTTTGTTTCTCTGCCCTCTTTTGTTGCTTTTAGCCACGAAAATGTAACATGTCACGATATCGCGACACTTTTCTCTTTTTGTTTGGCCGCAAAAATGCAACATGTCGTGATATCGTGACACTTTTCTTTCTTCTTTTTTGGCCATGAAAATGCAACATGTCACGATATCGTGACACTTTTTCTCTTTTGGCCGCAACAATGCAACATGTCGTGATATCGCGACACTTTTTCTCTTTTTGCCGCGACAATGCAACATGTCGCAATATCGCGACACTTTTTCTCTTTTGGCCGCGACAATGCAACATGTCATGATATCGTGACACTTTTTCTCTTTTGCCCGCGACAATGCAACATGTCGTGATATCGCGACACTTTTTATTTCTGATGATTACACAATGACACTGAGAGGGGGGGTGAATCAGTGTAGCTATTAATTTTTATATCTACAACATTTAATATGAAATAAAGAGAACTTGACAACTGAAAAACAACTTGAACAAGAGAGCACACCACAACACTCAATATACCGAGGTTCACCAATTTGGCTACTCCTCAAAAATGACTGCTTGGACTCCAATCCAAATCCAGCCTTTGCAAAATCAATTTTACAAATACTTTACCAAGGATCAACTGGAAGGAGCACCAACCCCCGTAATTTTCTCGTCGCAATGGATGGAGCACCAACTCCTAGTACCAAGCACCAACTTGGACTGCAATTTCGATCAATTTAGAATGACATAAAAATGTCTTCACTTCATGCACGACCTCGACCGGTCCGCAATTAACCCAACTCTACACACTCTCACGGCTCGCTTATTTTTCTCTTGATTCTTTTCTAACCCTCCTTTTACAACAATTTCTCTCTGACAGTAGCAACATCTTCTCTGTACGACTATTCTTTTATAACCTTTCAATCCTACATGCAGTCGAATCATATACCCAACTGTTCAAATTCTTTTCTCCTACAAATAAGTGGTCGTTCAAAAATGACTGTTCGAAACCCCGCAATACGGCATTTCGATTTCTTGTAGTATGGCTGTTTTGAATGCTGCAAACATATCTTCTCGAAAAGCATATCTTGATCCTTCATATTCGGCTCTTTGAATACAAGCAAAATGTCTGTTCGATTCCATGAGTGCGACCGTTCGAAAGCTAAAAAAAGACTTTTCGAAAACCTTTCGATACTTTATATTTGATTCTTCGAATACATGCAAACGACTGTTCGAATGCATGACTGACACTTGTCAATCTGTAACTGCAGATCTGACATCAGTTACATTTTACGTAACTGGCTGCATGATTTTCCTCGTCCCGCTTTTTTCGACACGTGTCACCTTGCATGCTCCTGCGGGTTTTACCTGCTAGACTGTTACCTGTCACGATATCGCGACACTTTTTGAAGCCACACACTTCATGCCCTTGCTGTCGTGAAATCATGACCATTTTGGCTTTGACAGCTTTCCTTCTGTTCATGTCACGATATCGCGACACTTAGAACTTTTGCTGACGTCATCCTTAAGCATGTCACGAAATCGTGACCGTTTTGGCTCTTGGAAGCTTTCCCTGCATCTTGTCGCGATATCGCGACACTTTCAACATTTGCTGACGTCATCCTTAAGCATGTCGTGAAATCGTGACCGTTTTGGCTCTTGGAAGCTTTCCCTGCATCTTGTCGCGATATCGCGACACTTTCAACATTTGTGAGTCATTTAAGCATGTAAATTGATTTTTTTGTTTGTTTGTCGCGATATCGCGACACTTTCAACATTTGCTGACGTCATCCTTAAGCATGTCGCGAAATCGCGACAGTTTTGGCTCTTGGAAGCTTTCCCTGCATCTTGTCGCGATATCGCGACACTTTCAACATTTGCTGACGTCATCCTTAAGCATGTCACGAAATCACGACAGTTTACCTTTCACTTTCTCTCTCCTCTGCCATGTCACGATATCACGACAAATTGGCATGCACTTTCTCTCTCCTCGACAATGTCACGAAATCGTGACAATCTTCCTTGCACTTTCTCTCTTCAATTTTGTCACGATATCACGACACATTTTCTCTCTCCTCAATGAAAACTCGACATGTCACGAAATCGTGACAGTTTTGCTCGCATCTTCTCTCTCCTCGGACATGTCGCGAAATCGCGACAGAAAACATGTCGCGATATCGCGACAGTTTTCTTCCTTGTCTCTTTCTCGCGCTTTTGAATCTGGTCACCTCTGTTTTCCTTGAAACTTTCTGCACTTGATCTGACTGACCTCTGAACTGCATCAACTGCATCAATCTGACTGTGTTGACAACAATGACAATACTTTTGCAATGCTTTTGCTGCACCTTGCTCAACAATCTCCCCCTTTGGAATTGTTGGCAACACACTGCAACCTTGCTTAATTTCTTCTCCCCCTTTGCCAATAATACCAAAGGGTCTGCCGTAGACTCCCCCGAGTCTATGCACAACATTCTCGGACTTAAAAAGTTTGAATGCTCCCCCCGAGAATGTGTTTCCCATAGCTAGTCCGTGCTTGGGTGGTGTGACTACTCCCAACTTCTTCCGAAGGTATTCAAATACTTCCTTTGGCAAAGGTTTTGTGAATATATCAGCTACTTGCTCTGTAGTTGGAACAAAATCCAATTTAACCTCTCCTTCTGCAACTTTATCCTTCAAGAAATGATATCGGATTGCAATATGTTTGGTTCTTGAATGCATTACTGGATTCTTGGATATGTTGATAGCACTAGTGTTATCACATTTAATTGAAATTGGCTCTTTGAAATGAATACCAAGATCTTTCAACGTTTGTCTCATCCATAATATCTGAGTACAACATGTTGTTGCTGCAATGTATTCTCGCCTCTCGCAGTGGATAGAGATACCGATTCTTGTTTCTTGTCGTGCCATGCTACCACCTGTCACCAAGATAAAATGCTCCTCCACTTGTGCTCTTTCTCGTCATCAATACATCCCGCCCAATCTGCATCGAATATGCAATCAAAGTGAAATCTTTACCTTTTGGGTACCACAACCCATAATCCATAGTGCCCTTGAGATATCTCGAAGATCCTCTTTACAATTGTTACATGAGTTTCTTTGGGACTGGCTCTGAAATCTTGCAACCATACATACCGCTTGTAATATATCTGGTCTAGTGGTCGTTAAATACAGCGAGCTTCCAATCATAGACCTGTACATTGTTTGATCTACATCTTGGGATTTATCATCCTTGCTCAACTTGCAGCCTGTTGTCATAGGAGTGCCGACCGGTTTACTGTCTTCCATTGTGAACTTTTTCAGCATTTCTTTTACATATTTAACTTGAGAAATAAAAATGCCTTTTTCATTTTGATTGACCTGCAGTCCTAAGAAATAAGAAAGTTCACCAATCATTGACATCTCAAATTCTTTTTTCATTTTAATTGATATGTCTTTGCAGTATTCATCCATGTTGCTGCCAAATATTATGTCATCTACATAAACAACAAGAACAATAAGATGACCCTTCTCTGTTTTGACATATAAGTTGCTATCCACCAAACCTTTCTTAAACCCTTGTTTAATTAGATAATTATCCAGCCTTGCATACCATGCTCGGGTGCCTGTTTTAATCCATATAAAGCTTTCTTTAACTCCGCAAACAAAATCTGGATTGTCACCAAGTTGGAAGCCATCCGGTTGTTCAATGTAAACCTCTTCTTCCAGCTTTTCCATTCAAAAATGCTGATTTTACATCCATTTGATATACTTTGAAGTTTTTATGAACTGCTAATGCCGTAAACATTCTGATTGCCTCTAGTCTAGCTACCGGTGCAAAAGTTTCTTCAAAATCAATGCCTTCAACCTGAGCATAGCCTTTACATACCAATCTTGCCTTATTTCTGACAACCTGCCCATCTTCATTCAATTTATTTCTAAAAACCCATTTAGTGCCAATTATGTTTTTATTTGTTGGTCTAGGTACTAATTCCTAAGTATTGTTTTTCTCTATCTGATCTAGTTCTTCATTGATTGCCTTCATCCAACTTTCATCGTTGCTTGCTTCAACAACATTTTTAGGTTCAATACTAGATAACGAAGAATAGTTCCTCACCGCTGTTCTTCTTGTCCGAATACCATCTGTGGGATCCCCAATAACTGCTCACTTGGATGATTTTTCCGCCATGGTTCTGTTTTAAATTTCCTGTTTTCTTCTTCTTCGGATTCAGTTTTTACACCATCTGGATCAATTTTCCGATTCTTCTCTGTTTCTTTTTCATCATCACCTTCAATGACTTCTTCATACATAGGGTAGTTTTCTTGATAAGTAGTTTCTTGTTCTCTACCTTCATCAACTTTCACATCAGCACTTTCAACAATTTTCTTCAACCTCTTGTTGTAACATGTGTACGCCTTGCTTTTTGTTGAGTAACCAAGAAAGATACCTTCATCAGCTCTATCTTCAAATTTACCGAGGTTATCTTCAGTCCGTTTTATGTAGCACTTGCCGCCAAATACTTTGAAATGTCTTGTTGTTGCCTTTCCGCCAAACCACAACTCATAAGGTGTTTTGCTTTCATGTGGTCTCAACGATGCACCTCGTTTTGAATGTAAACTACGGTATGGACTCGCCTCTTTCCAAAATCGGTCACCTATTTTGTTTTCTCGCCAGCATTGTCCTTGCCATTTCCTGCACCGTTCTATTCTTCCTTTCTACAACACCATTCTCCCGAGGTGTCCTAGCCGCTGAAAACCTGTCTTCTTATCCCATGTTTTTGACAGTATTCTGCAAATTCTTCGGAGATAAACTCTCCTCCCCTGTCCGATCTTAGGCATTTAATTCTTTTTCCTGATTGATTCTCAACAAGATTTTTGAAGGTTTTAAACATCTCAAAGGCTTCTGACTTGAGTTTCAGAAATAGTACCCATGTCATTCTTGAGTAGTCATCTATACACAACATAAAATATTTGTGTCCATTTATGCTTTCAGTTCTCATGGGTCCACATAGATCAGTGTGAATTAGTTCTAATGGCTTGCTAGTGAAGTATTCTTTTGCTTTGAAAGTGGCTCTGGTTTGTTTTCCCTTTTGGCATGACTCACAGATGCTATTTACAGGTTTGCCAATGTTTGGTATATCTCTGACTGCTCTTTTTGAACTGATTTTTGCCGATTGTCAAAACTAATATGCCCAAGCCTCTTGTGCCATAGCCAGTTTTCATCTTCCTGTCCAATCAAGCATGTTCCTTCTGTAGTTTCTGAAAGTGTATACAGATTTCCATAAGTTCTCAGTCCAGTGGCTATTAACTTTCCATTTTTTGTCTTTCTTACTTCACAACCCTCCTTCTTGAAGATTACATCATGACCTCTGTCACATATTTGACTTACACTTAGCAAGTTATGCTTCAGGCCAATTACAAACAAGACTTCTTTTGATTTTATATTGCCATCACTTATCTTGACTGATCCCTTTCCAACAATCTTTGCTCCATCATTATTTCCAAATTTCACAGAACCACCTTCATAATTCTGTAAATTCTCAAACTTTTGCTTGTCACTTGTCATGTGACTGGAACAACCATTGTCAAGTATCCAAGGTGCTGATTTGTTCTGAGCTTTAAAAGCAGTCTGGACAATCAAAGATTCCTTTTCTTTCCATTCTGGTTTGATAGCAGATTTTGCTACTTGTTTTGCCTTTGTCCTTTCATTAGCATGTGCCTGTTTTTCAAGAAATTTCTGGTTTTGTTTCAACCCACTTGGCTGAGATTTTCTACCCTGATAATTATTTGATGCAAAAGTGCTTATGCAGTTTCTAGCAATATGTCCAAAATTATGACAATTATAACATTCAACTGCATAATTCATTAAAGGAGAAAAAACATTTCCGCTGGTAAAATTCCTTTGAGATACATTATGCCCGCAATCTGAAATCTTATGGCCATAAGCATTGCATTTAAAACAATAACCGGAAAATGCATGATTAAACCTGGGTGCCGGTCTTTGCCACTTTGAAGTAGGAGCCATGACTCTTCTCCTCCTCGGATGTGTGACTTTTGTGAATCCATCTTTGTCGAGTATTCTTCTTGAATCTGCATTATTGTTTTCTTTTGCATGATTTTGTTTTTCCGGTTCAACCCCGATCTTTTCTTCTTTCTTTATGGGTTCTATATTCAAGTTCTTTGAATCCTTTGAAGATTCTCCTTCATCAAAGCCTAAACCAAATTTGATGCCCGAAGGCCTTTGGTTATTTAACATTTTATCCAGCTTTACAGTACTTTCTTCAAACTTATGAAAACAGTTCAATTTTCTATTCATCTCCTCTAACTGCATCCTTAACTTAACAATGTCTTCCTCTAGCTTGTTGCATTCAACTGTCTTTACAGTTAATTGTTCATCAAGAACTTCAGACATTTTCTTGAATTCCTCTGTCCGTATTTTCAGATTGTTTATTATGTCTGTGGCATTCTCTAATTTCTTTGAAAAAATTTTATTCTTCTTCCTTTCTCGCACTCAACTCTTCAAGTGCAACAACCAATTCTCCTTCCAAATACACTTCAGCTTCATCCTTGGAATTTTCATCACCTTCCTGATTTTCCTCTCGTTCTTTCTTCTTCAAGTGCCATGAACGGAGCTTCACCTCCTTCTTCTTCAGACTCCTCATCTGTGCTTTCTTCAGAACTGCTGACATTCTTGGTTATGAAGCTTTTCTTCTTGAAGTTGTTCTTTCTGAAATTTTGTTTCTTCTTCCAATCACCTTTTTCTTGGTGTGAACCTTCACCATTTTTGGTTCTCTCCCCGCATTGGACATTTGGCCGCAAAATGACCGACTCCTCCACAATTGAAGCATTTAAAAGGTAGCTTCCCTCTATATTTTCCTTTTCCTTTTGTGAGTTTTCGAACAAAATTGGCTTCTGTTTCATCCAGTGTTCCTTCATCCTCAGATTCATGTTCAGCTTTTACATTCTTGTGTGCTTTAAAGGCTGCTTCTCTGTCTGTAGACTTGGTTTGTCCTATTCTCATTTCATATGCTGTCAGGGAACCATGCAACTCATCCATGCTGAAGTTGTTTAGATCTTTTGCCTCTTCTATTGCAGAGACTTTGGAGTTAAATCTTTTGTGAAGTGTTCTGAGAACCTTTTTCACAACAACCGCATCATCAATTTCTTCACCGAGTCCTCTCGATTGCATTAATAATTCCGTTGACTCTCAAGCATATAAGTCTCTATGTTTTCATCTTCATTCATTTGCAGTGCTTCGAACTGTGCTCGATGAGTTTGCAGTTTTGCTTCCTTAATCTTACTGTCTCCTTCATGGATGCTCTTCAGTTTATCCCACATGTCTTTTGCTGATTTACAACTCATGACTCTTATCAGTTCACTGTCAACAAGCCCACACATTATGGCATTCTTAGCTTTGGAGTTGTTTTCAAATTTCTTTTTCTCAGCAGTTTCTGTTGGAGGGGTAGTGGGTGCCGTGTATCCACTATCTACGGAATCCCAAATATCGTATCCCAATGCACTCGAGATATGTTTGCATTCTCGAGTTTCCGTAAGGTGTAATTTGTTCCATCAAATAAGGGAGCTTTGTTGGATGAAAATCCTTCACCACCTTCCATTGTTTCTTCCAAGATCTCCTTAGCTGATTAAGCTTGTACAAGGAACCTTGCTCTGATACCAATTGATGATTACACAATGACACTGAGAGGGGGGTGAATCAGTGTAGCTATTAATTTTTATATCTACAACATTTAATATGAAATAAAGAGAACTTGACAACTGAAAAACAACTTGAACAAGAGAGCACACCACAACACTCAATATACCGAGGTTCACCAATTTGGCTACTCCTCAAAAATGACTGCTTGGACTCCAATCCAAATCCAGCCTTTGCAAAATCAATTTTACAAATACTTTACCAAAGATCAACTGGAAGGAGCACCAACCCCTGTAATTTTCTGCTGCAACAGATGGAGCACCAACTCCTAGTGCCAAGCACCAACTTGGACTGCAATTCTGATCAATTTAGAATGACATAAAAATGTCTTCACTTCATGCACGACCCTGACTGGTCTGCAATTAACCCAACTCTACACACTCTCACGGCTCTTCTTATTTTTCTCTTGATTCTTTTCTAACCCTCCTTTTACAGCAATTTCTCTCTAACAACAGCAACATCTTCTCTGTACGACTATTCTTTTATAACCTTTCAATCCTACATGCAGTCGAATCATATACCCAACTGTTCGAATTCTTTTCTCCTGCAAATAAGTGGCTGTTCGAAAATGACTGTTCGAAACCCTGCAATACGGCGTTTCGATTTCTTGTAGTATGGCTGTTTTGAATGCTGCAAACATATCTTCTCGAAAAGCATATCTTGATCCTTCATATTCGGCTCTTTGAATACAAGCAAAAAGTTTGTTCGATTCCATGAGTGCGACCGTTCGAAAGCTAAAAAAAAAGACTTTTCAAAAACCTTTCGATACTTTATATTTGATTCTTCGAATACATGCAAACGACTGTTCGAATGCATGACTGACACTTGTCAATCTGTAACTGCAGATCTGACATCAGTTACATTTTACGTAATCGGCTGCATGATTTTCCTGTCTGCTTTTTCCGACACGTGTCACCTTGCATGCTCCTACGGGTTTTACCTGCCAGACTGTTACCTGTCGCGATATCGCGACACTTTTTGAAGCCACACACTTCATGCCCTTGCTGTCGCGAAATCGTGACCATTTTGGCTTTGACAGCTTTCCTTCTGTTCATGTCGCGATATCGCGACACTTAGAACTTTTGCTGACGTCATCCTTAAGCATGTCGCGAAATCACGACCGTTTTGGCTCTTGGAAGCTTTCCCTGCATCTTGTCGCGATATCGCGACACTTTCAACATTTGCTGACGTCATCCTTAAGCATGTCGCGAAATCGCGACCGTTTTGGCTCTTGGAAGCTTTCCCTGCATCTTGTCGCGATATCGCGACACTTTCAACATTTGCTGACGTCATCCTTAAGCATGTCGCGAAATCGCGACCGTTTTGGCTCTTGGAAGCTTTCCCTGCATCTTGTCGCGATATCGCGACACTTTCAACATTTGCTGACGTCATCCTTAAGCATGTCGCGAAATCGCGACCGTTTTGGCTCTTTGAAGCTTTCCCTGCATCTTGTCGCGATATCGCGACACTTTCAACATTTGCTGACGTCATCCTTAAGCATGTCACGAAATCGTGACAGTTTACCTTTCACTTTCTCTCTCCTCTGCCATGTCGCGATATCGCGACAAATTGGCATGCACTTTCTCTCTCCTCGGCAATGTCGCGAAATCGCGACAATCTTCCTTGCAGTTTCTCTCTCTTCAGTTTTGTCGCGATATCGCGACACATTTTCTCTCTCCTCAGTGAAAACTCGACATGTCACGAAATCGCGACAGTTTTGCTCGCATCTTCTCTCTCCTCGGACATGTCGCGAAATCGCGACAGAAAACATGTCGCGATATCGCGACAGTTTTCTTCCTTGTCTCTTTCTGCCAGTTTTTGAATCTGGGTCACCTCTGTTTTCCTTGAAACTTTCTGCACTTGATCTGACTGACCTCTGAACTGCATCAACTGCATCAATCTGACTGTGTTGACAACAATGACAATACTTTTGCAATGCTTTTGCTGCACCTTGCTCAACACTTTCTTGCTCTTTCTCTTTGCTTTGGACCGCGAAAATGCAACATGTCGCGATATCGCGACACTTTTTCTTTCTTGCTCTTTCTCTTTGCTTTGGATCGCAAAAATGCAACATGTCGCGATATCGCGACACTTTTTCTTTCTTGCTCTTTCTCTTCTCTTTTGGCCGTGAAAATGCAACATGTCACGATATCGCGACACTTTTTCCTCCTTGCTTTTCTCTTTGCTTTGGACCACGAAAATGCAACATGTCGCGATATCGCGACACTTTTTCTCCTTGCGGTGTTTTGCTTTTTCTTTGATCTTTAGCATATGGGCCACTTCGGTCTTCTTGGAAAATATGCAAAAAGGTGGGTCCCCAATTTTGGGGTACGTTGTGGAGCAGCCACAACAAATGGCGACTCTACTAGGAAATGCTCCTGAGCATTTCGGTGAGAAACCCAACCTGAAAACCTTCAAAACTCAAACACAAGCGTTAGCAAATATCCAAAGAATGTAAATAAACCAGAAATACATGAAACATTAGAATTATTAAGCATCAGCTCGGTGTGTGCAATGTGCTTCATTCCCTATCGTTTGAAACTCGTTCAACTTTCCATTGTCAGTTTCACTTATGATTCGTATGCAAGGCTATGAATGATTTGTGGAGGATTTGATGTATGACAACTATGCTAGAGATATAACAACCTGCTTTGCAAAGGCTCAAACTTTCTAGTATCATGAACAAACATATTAAAACTGTCAAACCCTCTTAGGACCAAATATGAGTATACTTGAATTAATTTACTAGATCCCAAAGTTGGTTATGTGTCACTACCATTTTGAACCCATGTGCAAGTGTAAGTGAAATCAGAGCTTTGGGGAATAGGATTCCCAACCTAAGCGAGATGGGAATTTAACCCTATCCTTACTACTCGATCTGGAGTTCATTACCTCATCTTGAACAAAATGATTTAACTTGTTATGGATGAAACTGTCAGGCTAGCTCTGTCCGTTTGAGCAATCGATGGTCTTGCTTTTAGACAAGACATGTTGCCACGCATGAGCATACTCCACTACCAATCAGGCGTCTATAGCCCCGATGGAGATCAACCCCATAATCCAGGATTTGACTTTACTTTTGATTTCTTGAACCTTGGGGATGACTACCCATCCTTGCAAGGGACATGTAGTACGATCCTTCCAATCCAATATCAATGATGCAATAAAAGTAGAATGAAAAATATTTGCTTTGGAACTTCAAGTTCTTGAGCGGGCAAAATAGAAGCTTTGGGGAATCGGATTCTCAACCTAAGCGAGATGAGAATTAGACCCTATCCTTACTACTCCATGAAGGTCAAATCAAAGCTTTGGGGAATCAGATTCTCAACCTAAGCGAGATGAGAATTAGACCCTATCCTTACTACTCCATGAAGGTCAAATCAGAGCTTTGGGGAATCGGATTCTCAACCTAAGCGAGATGAGAATTAGACCCTATCCTTACTACTCTGATTTTAGACTTTAAGCACTATGGGAGTGGTAAAAACCACTGTTTTAAGGATTATGTTGCATGATAGGACAGACACGAAATACTCCTTTCGCCTCACCTTTTCTTCCAAGTATGGTTTTGACCATTTTACTCAAGATCCTCTTTAATATGTGTAGAACGTGCTTGGTTCAAGATAGTTCGGGCATCAGTTCCCAACCTTAGGATCCTTTTAATATATGTTATGTAATAACCCTAAGAGGATTCGACACCTTTTCAATGATTGTATTTGAAATGTAGATGCAATTGAGATGAAATGTATATGCAATGTCGAATGTAACATGAGATATGGATGAATGCATTGCTCTTTTTGAAATGCGGATGGAGTATACCACCTACTTTACCATAATGTGTAAAACTGACAACTTCATGCATCACAAGTTCCAAACGATATTCTTTAATGTGTTTGCGATACTCGTGGAGCTTTCTGCAATACAATTCCGATGTTTCATATTCTCTTAGTCTTAGTCAACATTCATAAGGACATAAGTTGACATAAGTTGGAGCTTTTTTTTTTTTTTTTTTTTAAAACAAACCAAAAGTGTCCAAAGGACCAACACACAAAACTTAAAACCAAAACTGAAATGCAAACCCAACATCACAAACCAAAAAATTATATACAAATGTACAATATGGTACAAGATGATGCAAAGCTTGGACTATCACTTTCCCGGATCCCAAACATGATTAGAACATTTCAAAAGACATATGACACAATATGTATGCCAAATGTTGTAGGAATCCAACAACAATAAGATCAAACCAAGCAATGCAAAAAAATTCAACTTGCCTCGCTCTCCCCACCAATTTGATTTAGTGTCATTAGTACTCTCATAGGTGAGATTCAAATCATCAAATTGATTAGACAATATTTGATCTTCAATTTCATCTCGTCTATTCTTTAAGGTATAAATTTCATATTTCCATTCATGATTTAGAATTAGGCTTTCTTTATCCAAAATGAAACTTTGTAAGCAAGAGCCTATTTCCAAAAATTTTAAAGCCAATTCATTTTCCATGTTCTTAGGCCAATCAAACTTGTGCAACAATTTGCAAGAATCTAGGATATTTACTAAATGAGGATCATTAAAAGTTTTTACCCTAGACTCCATTATCAATTGTTGATGAATTTGATTTAACAATTCATGTGCCTCAACCTCTTTTTCATTCATGCAAGTGATTTTATTAAAGGTGTGATTAGAAGTCAATCCTTGTTTTTCATTCACCTTCAACGACATTTCATCATAAACATCCTTCAAATTCAAAACATGTTCATGCAAATCTTCACCTATAGCTTGGGTGTTTGAACACAAAAGGTTAGATTCTACCTTTTGCACATTTTCATTTACCAACACTTGGTGAGAAATCACAATTTCTTCATTTATTACCTGTTCATCAAACATACCAAAATATGACACCCAATCGAAAACATGTTCATCTTTCTCAATCCTCAAATTTTGTTGGTCAAAGTGTATGTCAAGTAATCTATCTTGATGATCACTCATTTGAGTTGCTTCCAATTGATCAATCTCTTTGTCATTTGGTTCCAATTCCTTATTCACCATCCATGGCATCTCTTCATGTGAGATAGAAGTTTCAACATCTTGTATATCCAGTGGAATAGGAATTTCATCAATAGGGGTGTGAGAAAATAACACATCATCATATCTCCCCCAACCATTGTAAAAATTGTCATCCAAATTCATGGAATGAAATTCCATAGTATTTGTGACATGATCTTTTGATTCATTTGTCAATTCTTTTTCTTCTTTGTCCTTGGTAGTAGGATCATTATAATCTTCCAAAATTTGATGAGATTTGAAACCCCCTTCCAAAACATCCTCAAATTGTACAGGAGTTGTAATATCTTCCTTTGAGTAGGTGATTATGTTATCCTGCATATCAATTGACACAAAGAGTTCATTAGAAGGTTTAGAGTGAGCATATTCATCCAATTTCTTCCAAGAATCATGGCGATCATCTTCCAAAATTAAGTTATGATGCTCAACTATTTCTTCAACATCTTCTAATTGATCAAAGTGTATCTCATCAAATTCACCTTCACCTTCCTTAGATGGTTCAATTATTTCCAAAAGTGGGCTATTTCTTGAATTCAAATTGGTAAGGCTATCATAGTCCAAATTAGTAACCCATGATTCAATTTTATCACAATTTGGAGGGTGAAGAATTTCTTGATCATTATTTTCAATCATTTCATCGAGTGTGTCTTCCAAGAACAAGTGGTGCAATTCTATCATATCTTCAAATTCATTTATTGATTTTCTTCCGATTTCGCTTTCAACCACTTCATTCAATTCTATGGCAGTTTTTGTCCTATCACATATCTCAAACCGAGTTGACTTTAGGACACCATTATGTGAATAATCATGCATCTCTATGAATGAAATCATCTCAGCATGATCCTCATTAGTGGATGTTGGATTGGTAACTTGCACCTCCTCTTGGACTACATCTAAGGTGGTTGTAACATTTGGACACTCAAATTCATCCCCTTGATCATTCACCTTAGGTATTGTTGGATTGGAGGGTGCTATATTCAATGGTTGATGTAGGTTGGTATCACTAACCCCAAAAGAACAATCTTTCGTGGGAGCATGTTGTGCCTTTTCTTCTTCCAAAACTTGTTCTACCTTTTCAAAGATCTCATAGATCATCTCTAGAGACAGGTCATCCAAGTTTTCCTTAATGAGTGTAGCAAGTGTGGGGGGTATGGCTCTCAGGTATACTTCAATAGCTTCCTCTTCCGATGTACCCAAAATTTCCCACATTTGAGAGTACAATTCACGAAACCTCACACTGAATTGACTCATGGACTCATTAGGCTCTTTACACATAGAGGTGAATTGATTTTGCAACCTATCCAAGTCAACTTGATTACCAAAGTGATAAAGATAGGCTGCTTCTAATTGGCTCCAAGAAGTCTTAACCTCCATGGGTAGATGGCAATACCACGAGAATGATCTATCACCCACAATGTATGGGAAGAACCTACAAGCAATAGGCTCACAAAATATTTGAAATTGACATAATGTGAACTTATAGATATGTAGATTTTGTAGGTATCCTGATGCCACCTCTTGATTAAAAAGTCGTAGAAACTCCAATAACATTTCATGAATTTGATAAGGTGTTCCAAAGGTAGAATGACATTCATAATACTTTCCTAATGGAGATACCATCGTTTCTCTTAGGGACATCATTTCTTCTCTTAGGGATACAATTTGCTCCTCGAGATGTTGCCATTAGTGAAACTCAAAGAATAACTTCAAAACCAATTTGTTAGTCATGAATAAAAGAAGGAACCATGACAAAGCAATATTCTAAAAATGTAAATTAGTTTCTGATTCACCAGATCGCATATGCGCAAGTGAAGAGCATACTCCTAGTGTTGTAGGCTTTCCGATTCACAAGATCGCATTACACGCAAGTGAAGAGCATAATACCGACAACAAATACATTTTAGACAAAATAATTCCTTACAAATAAGCATGAAATGACTCGCAAATATCAAACATGTAACGTATGAATAATCATGTTAGCATCAACCAAGAGATGTATCCATTAAAATCAAATGAAAGTAATTGCATGGAGACAACCTCGTTAGTCAAGACCAAAATTTTTCAAAATCAAATCAAAACACATTATTCCTGTATGAACAATCAAAAGCGTTAGAACAATGCATAGCAATTCATGTCCTCCTTTTAACACTACAAGGTTGTATTGTTAAAAGAGGGCTAAAGATAATAATCAATAGGGCATGAAATATTCAAAATTTAAATCCCTATAGCATTTAAATCACACCGAAATAAACCAATTCAGGCCCTCCTTCTAGCGCCAAAATGTTGAGTGGTATTTTCACCCAATTGTGAAAGTACACTCTCCCTTAGGATTTGGGTTCCAAATCCCCTCTTGCAAAGAAGTTAAACAAACAACTTCTCCAAGGTCTCCGCTATATTAGCATTTGCATATGTGTATTAGTAATCTCAAATAAATATATTCATTTTAAATGCTTGGAACACCTTAGTGATTGCAAGTAACTGTAAACAAGGGGCAATGTTGGTTTATTTTACCATGAAACTTTAGTGATTGTTCATTGAACCAAAATAAAGCAAATGTGAGTTGGCCCTCATATGACCATGATGTAATGCTCAAATTACCCCTCTTTCGTAAAATCAGAATTTTTATGAAGAGAGGGCAATTTTAGGCTCCAAAAATGGAAATTTGTGAAATGCCATAAAACATAACTCCTTCAATGAAATTGGAATTTTCATGAAGGGAATGTCATCATAGGCTCATGAGTGCAAAACATGAAACTGAAAAAATGAAATTTGACCTTAAAATGGAAATTTTCTATTTTTGGATTTTTAAAATCTGTAATAAAACAACAACTTCGATGAATTTTTAAAAATACTAAACAACTCCGAAAATGAAATTTCAAAGTGCGTATTGGAAGTATGAAGTATAACCTACGCAATGGTGAAATTATTTTTGGATTTTGAAATTTTTTAAATGTTTATTTTAATGCCCGAAAATTAAAAAAAAAGTTAAAATTTCTGGAAAAATAAAATGCAGAAAAAGTTGAAAGAAAATGCAGAAAACTGAAAATAAAATGCATTCAGTATGATGCTATCCTATTTCGACAAAACCGAAGATGTGAGGTTTTCATGCATGCAACCTAACCTATTGGACTTGCAAAACAAGCACAATCCGGATAAGCTAAGTGTTGGCTCCTAGGGTTTTAAATGAGGTTTTCAGATTTAAACATTCGCATGAAGCAACCAAGAAAACTTGCATAAACTCCATTTACAAGCCTAAAATCTGAAAAGGGGAAAAATAGACATTTAATCTTGCATGCAGAAAATGACTCCTTTCTTGTCCATAAGATGCAACTTTCTGAAACTTTTTGTATTAAAAATTTGTCATTTTACAATAACAAAATTTTTGGTTTTCCCAAACCAGTCCATGGAAGAAAAACAGCCCAAACAGGTCCAGAATGGCCCTCTTGCCTTCAAATCTGCAACCCTGCTCATAGCAGTTTCCAACCCCTCAAAACATCCTTGCCTGGCGTATTTAAAATTTTCAAGAAGCTTTTCGTTTCATTTTCCAATGGTTGTTCGTTTCACCTTCCCTTGTGCATGCATGTGTTTTGGTTTCCAAAAAGGCTTTTCGTTTCTATTTTGTGGCCCTTCGTTTCATTTTCTCCACATGGGCTTGCGTCCGTTTCCTTCCATGTGTAACGACCATCTTAAATGATTTCAAATCATTAAAGATTCCTTATGTAACGTTTTGTCTTATTCATTGGATTTTGTCCTTATGTGTCCACGTCACTATGCAGTCTTCAGTTTCACTATCTTGGTGTTCATCACTAATATCAGACGCATTGTCCACTACTCTGTTCCCTTGGCGAAAATGCAACATGTCGCGATATCGCGACACTTTTGTTTCTCTGCCTGCCTGCCCCTTTTGAGTCGCGAAAATGCAACATGTCGCGATATCGCGACACTTTTGTTTCTCTGCCCTCTTTTGTTCTTTTAGCCGCGAAAATGCAACATGTCGCGATATCGCGACACTTTTCTTTCTTCTCTTTTGGCCACGAAAATGCAACATGTCGCGATATCGCGACACTTTTCTTTCTTCTCTTTTGGCCGCGAAAATGCAACATGTCGCGATATCGCGACACTTTTTCTCTTTTGGCCGCGACAATGCAACATGTCGCGATATCGCGACACTTTTTCTCTTTTGGCCGCGACAATGCAACATGTCGCGATATCGCGACACTTTTTCTCTTTTGGCCGCGACAATGCAACATGTCGCGATATCGCGACACTTTTCTCTTTTGGCCGCGACAATGCAACATGTCGCGATATCGCGACACTTTTTCTCTTTTGGCCGCGACAATGCAACATGTCGCGATATCGCGACACTTTTTCTCTTTTGGCCGCGACAATGCAACATGTCGCGATATCGCGACACTTTTTCTCTTTGGCCGCGACAATGCAACATGTCACGATATCGCGACACTTTTTCTTTCTTGCTCTTTCTTTTGTGGCCACGAAAATGCAACATGTCGCGATATCGCGACACTTTTCTTTCTTGCTCTTTCTCTTTGCTTTGCCGTGAAAATGCAACATGTCGCGATATCGCGACACTTTTTCTCTTTTGGCCGCGAAAATGCAACATGTCGCGATATCGCGACACTTTTTCCTCCTTGCTTTTCTCTTTGCTTTGGACCACGAAAATGCAACATGTCGCGATATCGCGACACTTTTTTCTCCTTGCGGTGTTTTGCTTTTTCTTTGATCTTTAGCATATGGGCCACTTCGGTCTTCTTGGAAAATATGCAAAAAGGTGGGTCCCCAATTTTGGGGTACGTTGTGGAGCAGCCACAACAGTTCCCTAGTGCCATCTTAGCGCATTGTGTTTGTTGCTAGGTCCAACTCAGTGCATCATGTTCGTTGTGGGTCCTAGAATTAATGTTGGTTTTTACCAAGACATGAGTTGTATGATGCTCTTCATTGATTCAATTATCCAATGCATCTAGAGTCTAGGTGGTCTTGACCAGAATGCTCTCCTACTGATATCCTATAAAATTTATACTTTCCAAGTCAATATTTCATTGGTTAGATGGCAAAAATAATCTAATTAACTATTTAAAAGCACATACAAGCATCTTATCTAATTTAGTATGATATTTTCCTTATTTACCATGCTTTCTAAAATATTCAAGTGAAGTATGGTGTCACCATAGGGGTAGATAGCACAAAAAGAGGTTCAATTTTGCACAAAAATAAGGTAATTTAGTGCCTCACCAAGAGCTACAAAGTAAGGAATGAGAAAGAGCACAAACCCAAGCCAACTTGTTGCTCCAATATGCTAAGGTTATTTCCTCTTATTGTGGAAGCTTGATTGATGCTTTCTAGTTGCTTGCAGATTACTTGAGAGATTGAGAGCTTAAATGTGTTAAAACATGAATTCTTGAATTCTTGGATGCTTGAATGATTGGATGCTTGATTGCTTGGATAAATGAGAGCTTGAATACTTGGATGATTGAGATCTTGAATTCTTGGATGATTTCAAAAGGCTATGACAATATTTTGGCATAATTTTGTCATACTTGGAGATGAATTCCTAAGAATTTATATGAAATCTGGTAGAATTTTATTATTTTCAAAAGACTATGGATTCGGCTTTCCCAAGTGTTTGCTTTATAAGAAGCCATGGATCATTGGAGAAAGGATTGCATTGAAGATGATAGGTTTGGAGAAGGTGAGAAATTGAAATGGGTTTAAGACACCATTAATGGAGGAATATTAAAAATAAAAAATCTTGGACTTGGGACTTCTATTGGTGTTGTGAATCAAATCTTGATGATCAAATCCATTAAAGGTGGATGGTTTAAAAAGTACTAACTATCATTTTTTTTGGTTTTGTTTCATGATAGTCAAAATAATTGGAGCAATAATGCACTAGTGGTGCTAATGCTCTAGTGCTTTTGTCAAAATAACCAATGCCAATCAAATTGGATAGGAAATGATGAAAAAGTCTATTTTCATAAAAGTGTTGCTTGGGTGGTGAAAACACTGGTAATGTTTTCACTCATGCCTCTGTGCTTCCACATCTTGAGCAATAAATACTATCAATTTGGGCATAAGCATAATTAATTCAATATGGTTGCTTGATTGACTAATTGATGAAGAAATTAGCAAACTCAAAGATTGAAGATGTGCTCAAAATTGGGTGTCTACATTAACACCACTGTGAAATAAACATTAAAGAAGGTTGTAAATCTTAGTAAAAGTCTTTAACTTCTAATGTAAAGGATACTATTCATTATACATTTACTAGTAACTATGAACATTTGAAAGCCCATAGGATTTAGAACAATTGGTGGGAAGTGAAGAGTTTCACACTACAAACCAAGTTTCAAATATTATGGGTGGACCTTAACATTTCATCCATGAGGCTTACATAAATTAGTAAGGAATGAAAAGTTTTCTAGCCTTAACCAGGGTTATGCATAAGGGGTCGGCTCCAAAATATATTTATAAAAATTTGGTGAATCGGTTTCAAAATCCAGGTGAATAGTATCCAAACACATGTAGAAGGTTCACTATTATTAGAGGCAATGTTGGAAATTTAAACTTAAAATGGTCAAATTATTATAAAATTGGGGCGAATCAACCAAAAACAAAACTTGCACCCATAAATTTTTGGCTAATGGACCTTGGTCAAGGGTCCCAAATATTAGCCAATTCCAAATTTTTAAAATCCTAATTTTAGCCAATTTTGCAAAAAAAGCCACTATGCATAACTTTGGCCTTAACCAAGGTTCAAATCTCATGGATTAACCTTAGCATTTAAATCAAATGACATGATCTTATGTGGTTAAATACCTCGAATTTCAAGGAGGATACATAGGTTTTAATCTGGATAAGTGATATATGTGTAATTGCCAAAGTATTGTTGAAATATTATGCTAACATAGTTATTATGTACTGGTGGGGCCTATTTCAATCCCAAACGAACAATTTAAAAAATATGGATTTTTAAATAATTGATGTCAAAAGAAGATACATACATTGCAATATAGTGATAATGCCATGCAAGATCAATATCTATCCTTCTACTCTTTGATCCTTTTTAGAAGTGTTTCCTTCTCTACTAGTGCATTGTAACAAAATTTGTTCTTTCATTAGATGAATGTATGATAGAATTTAAAAAATATCATTACATATTTTTGTTGGTGGGTTTTCCTACTAGTATTTCATCCACTTTTATAAGTCTATTTTGGCATCTACTGTACTAGTTCTTGTACCTTATTTTTGGTATTGCTTGGGACCCAATGTCCTTATATCAAAATTCACTAGAGTACTCTTTGAATATATTACAATTGGGACCACTCTTCTTTGCTTTAAAAAAATTCCATCAGGTCGATCATGTTGATTGTTGTGGTATTTTTTGCTTATTTATTTTGAAACACTTTTAACACTTATTTAATGAGACTGCATAAGTTAGTTCGATGTTGTTTGCTCTAACCACCAAACTTTATCAACTACTTTAACTTCATCCACCATTAATGTGATTCTATTTTTCATTGTTGTTTGATTTGTTGTTCTTCATTTTGGTTTGGAGTGAAAGAAGTTGTTATTAAATAGAGATGATTTGTAATTTCTCTTTCATTTTTCTACCTAAATTAGGCTTAATGGAGAATTTTGGTGTACTTATATTTATCCTATATTGAGCAAGAATATTATTGTTCTGTGAAATCTTAAATTTTAGAGTTATATACAACCTTCTAGTTTGGAGGTTAAATTAATTCTAGATTTGGTTTTAACCAAAAATATGTCTTCCATCTAAAATACAAAGAAGAAATTAAGCTTAACTTGGAAATATTCTCTTCCTTTCTCTTCTAAGAGTAAAAAGGAAACCTATAGCTAAATGGATTCTTGAATGTAATTGTAGTATCATATTGACTATCCTTGTGCAATCAAAGGATATATATTTACTATTCTAAAATGATGATATTTCATGTGGGCTACCTTTATAGGTATCTTGATTTTATCACTTTGGAAAAAGAGTTAAGAAATCCTTCATTATCTCCTAGAACTATAATATAATATCCATTATAGATTGGAATACAATATTTTGTTTTAATTTTATTATTCTTTCTAGGTAGGATTTGAGGCGTTTGATGTTATACAATTTGAAATAGTGTTTTTTTTTTCATGGTGGAATCGGTAGCCGCCACGAATTCGGGCAGGTTGTCCAGCTTTTATGGCCGCCATAGTATTCTGTGTTGTCCACCTCGGAAGCCGCCACATAGATCTTCGCGCAGTCCGCCCCTATAACCGCCATGCCACAATCATTTTAAACCTTTTACGTCGCTGAAAGCACCAGGAAAGGGACAAGCGTTTAGTCCGATGAGGCCCGAGATTTGAACCTTGGACCTCCACCCCCCTTATGGGGTTTGGATGAACTAGTGTTTTTTATAATGAAAATTATCACCTCCTTTATTTCAAAGATCATGTAGAATAATTGCTATCTTGGAGAAAGACATGCATTGCTTCAAGTAATAGACAACCTATTAAAATTATATCCAAAATTTTATAAATGCAAAGCAATCAACTCCACAATATCATTCAAAGCAAATGAGATGTCACAATATAATAAGACCATTGTACTAGGTATGGATAAAAAATAACCTCAACATAGTTGCAAGCTTATTGTAGTGGTAAAGGTTTTAACCTCTCTTTGAGAGATCCAAGATTCAAATCTCACTCAATATGAGGGAATTGGGATCCCTCATAAAACTTGTGTAAACTCATTGAAAAACAAATAACCTCTATATAGAAAGGAAATTAAAGGGTAAAAGTAGAACGATAAGTTTGTTTTAAACATGAAAAATTTCAATCTTAAATTATCTTTATAATTATTTAAAGAATATCATAAATGATTAATCCTTTCTAAAATCTTATTGTTTCCAAAGCATATAAAAATAATTCAAGAAAAAGTAAATTTATTAATAGTTATAAAGGTATAAATGATTTTTTAGGTTATAGCTAAGCCATCACACTTTTTAAGCATATACTATCTTTATTTTTATTTAAAGAATATCATAAATGATTAATCATTTCTAAAATCTCAATGGTTTCCAAAGCATATGCAAATAAATCAAGAAAAAGTAAATTTTTTAATAGATATATAGGTATAAATGATTTTTTAGGTTATGGTTAAGCCATCATACTTTTTAAGCATATGCGATCTTATGTGTGAGTAAGAAATTTTTTCTAATTTTAATTAATATTTATTCAAACTTTATAATATAAATAAAAAATCATTATTATTTAATGTTTTAAGGTTGTCTCATTTAAATCATTAATTATATATATTTGAATTGGTTATATGGGATTGAAATGAGCCTCATATTATATCATACCTACATGACAATAACTTAATTATTATATATGTATTGTTTAACCAGATTTAATCTTAATTAAATTAATACCATTTGATAAAAATGTTACATAAAATTATCCTAAATAAAAATTATGTTCTATTATGGTTTAAGGAATTCATAAAATTATCCTAAATAAGGGGTATGTTCTAGTGTGGTTCAAGGAATTCAAGATACTCTCAATTAATCTTTGATATGTGAGAGATAACAACAAAGGGGCCTCTAGTTTCTCTGAACTTGTGAAACAAGGCAACATAGGGGCCTCTATACTATGCTTTTTATTACCACATTTGTAGTTTAAAAAAATTCAAGATCTTCTCACTTGATTGCTTTTGACAAGTGAATAAGACAATGATATGGGCCTTTAATTTGTGATCTTGTGCATAGAGTATGATCTTGAAGGATAGTATAGTCAACGTCAAGGCATGTCCTTAATAAAAGGCACAATGAAAATGGAAGGTGTGTTCAATGTCACACAACAATACAAAGTAAAATATCACTAAAATACAAACAACATAAACATTTTGAGAAGGATCCCATACTAAGGTTAATTTAATATCAAAAACATTTCACACAACAATACAATACAAAGTAAAATATCACTAAAATACAAACAACATAAACATTTTGAGGAGAAGGATCTCATACTAAGGTTAATTTAATATCAAAACCATGTCTCACTTATGTGGAATGAGTCACTTATGTGTAAGGCATATAATGGAGATACCTTGTTCATGTACAAAACCTCTTGTCAATATAAAACTAGTGCCCTCCTAACAAGTTATTTATCAAATATGACGGTTTATGTCATCTCTCATCATGTCATAAACTTCAACAAACACTAATTTTATTATATGGATTAAAGCCAAACATGCTCCCTCGTCTCTAATACCAATATTCCAAAATATATATGTGAAAAAAAGGAAGAGCTACATGCTTCAAGCAAATAATATAATATAAACCTACCTAAACATATACCATATTTAGCATAGGTTGTCAACAGAGTTAGCAAACTATCTTTATTAATATTTTTATTTTGACTGGTATATGGCCTTTGACTTGTTCCAAAGTAACAAAGGACAACAGATATCATACACATTGAACAAGAGACAACCGTCCTTAGTTTTCAAAGATTGAAATATATTTAAATGGTTTTGAACATATGGTGTCTTCTAAATTTATTATGGAAAACTCTGAGTTTGGTTCATAATTTATTGGAAAAAAAAATTGTGACATTAGCACATGCTAAAATCACTTGGCCACCTTTCCAAACGACAACAATCAAATTGCAGATTAGGCATTCTCATAAAACAACCAAATTACAAAAGAAAAAACAGTTTTGCATCAAGTCGGACACAATGGTTAATGATTGCTTACTATTTTTTTCTTTTTTATTTTTGGAACTATAAATTATAAGGGTTTTTATAATATTATTTAATATGATTATTGAAAAGATTAGAAAATAATTTTAGTTGTATTAATTTTATAAAATAATAAAAAATTGTAACATAAGTGCATGTTAAAATCACCTGACCACCTTTTTAAAAAATAATAAAAATTTGTGACATAAACACATGCTAATACAAATGAAAAAAACAGGTTTGCATCAAGTGGCTTTCTCTGGGCACACTGGTTAACGATTGCTTACTATATATATTGTTTTTAAACTATAAATTATAAGGTTTTTGATAGTGTTATTTAACATGATTATTGAAAAGATTGAACAATAATTTTAGTTGTATCAATTTTTAAAAATAATAATATAAACAATTTTTTATATTATTGGTATGGTTGAGGATAGAATCATAATGGTCAATCTTCTATTTACAAAGTCATTTGGTGGTATGGTTGAGTTTAAAATCAACAAGTGGATAAAATAATAAGGAAAGAGGAGAAATGACAAATAAGTTTAAGGCCAAAACTCTCAAAGTCAGAGGTTCAAGGTTTTAACGTGAAAGGAGTTAGGATTGTACACCATACTTCATTATAAGTGGGTAAACACTTGGATAACCCTACTATCCCATATAGCTTATGGCCTCATGGATGCTAAAAAATACTTTACTATATTGTACAACTCAAAAAGGACTAACAATTAAGAATTTAGAATTTCAAATAGAAGGTTCAAATTTTGAGTTTGAAAGGGGACATGTTTGTACACCATACTCCTATATAGGTGGATACACACTTGGATAACCACATCATTTCATATGGCCTATAGTCTCGTAGAAGTTAAAAAACTACTTTACTTCAATAATATATCATTGCATCACATTAAGATATATTATTGAAAAATATAAGGGTAAAAGGAGATGCATATTGTCATTTTGTTTTGACTTCAACAAGGCCTTTGACATAGTTCTTACAAGTAGATTATGAAGTAGGATGAACAAACTAGGCACATTGAAAAAATATTGGTTAGTAGTCCATAAGCTCTATGAAAGAGGTTTGAGCCAAAATAAAAACATAAAAACTTCTCTCGTAATGCTTTGAAAGTGACATAGGAGTTAAATAAGGATGTCCAACATCCATGATTATATTTGGCCTATATATTGATAACTTAGAAGAATGGCTAAATATGACCAGAGGAGAAGGTGTTTGATTAGACAATTATACAGTGAAAATATTTTCTATGCAGATGATCTCATTTTGATTGTAAACATAACACTAGAGTTAAGAGAGCATTTAAAGGACTTAGAACACATCGATAAGGAATTTGGCATGCAAGTATATACCAACAAAACAAATATGATCCAAAATCAAAACACAAAATGGTCTCTAGAATGTGTTTGGGATTAACATAGGAGTCAAATAAGGATGCTTATTATACTTGACTTTATTTGAATCATGTATTGTTAAATTAGAAGATTGGTTAAATGTGAGTGAAGGGGAGGGTTTTCAATAGGGCAATTATGTGGTGAAGCTACTTTTATATGTAGATGGTCTAATTTTAATTGCAAGGATAACACAAGGGTTAATAAATCATTTAATGGCCGTAGATTGCTTCTAAAAATAAGTTATGCAAATAAATACCAACAAAACTAAGATAATAGTTTTTACCAATAAAATGAAAAAAAAACTAAGCTTCCAATTTGAAGGAGGTTTCTTAGAAGATGTTTCAAAACACACATACCTTGGTGGAGATTTCAATGACAAATCCTTAAGACAACATGAAGATTGAGAAGAACAATGTGAGGTTAGAGAGCATTCTTTGCATTGTAATACAATTGTAAGAAGGTGGAATTGTGGGATTTGAAGACTATATGGTCTATTTGGATTGCTAGTAATGTTAGTGGTGCTTTATAAGTATGAACTTGTAGTATGCATTGTAATACAATTGTAAGAAGGTAGAATTGTGGGATTTGAAGACTATATGGTCTATTTGGATTGTTAGTAAAGTTAGTGGTGCTTTATAGGTGTGAAGTATAGTAAGTTGAGTTTGAAATAGAGGTAAAATTAGTTTCATATGAAATACTATATTTTTATAAAAACTATACAATAATTCATATTCTAGGATATTTGAAAAAGGCTGAACAAGTAAATGTGAATATGTAGCCTAAATTATAGTATTAGACAATTTGAATAGAAAAAAGAATAATTAGATGAAATAAAATATTAAATAAATGAATAACAAGGATATAAAAGTCTACTTAAAAAAAAAAATTGACAATGTGAAAAATAACTATAAAAAAAAGACATACTACCTTGCCTAATTCAACTTAAAAAACATATATAAATACAAATATTAAATATAAAGCAAAGGCGTGTCTAATCTATATATGAGCATGTAAAGGCTAGAATCAAAACACAGGAAGGGTTATCTGAATGTTTTGGTAGTGACATAGGTGTCAAACAAGGTTGCCCTCTATCTCCGACCTTATTTGGGCTGTACATTGACAAGTTAGAAGAATGGATAAACAAATTGGGGGAGAGGGTGTGCATTTAGCCAAATATGTGGTAAAACTCCTCATGTACGCAGATGATGTAATTCTTGTGGCCAAAACAGCCAAAGATCTAGAAGATCACCTTTAAGCTTTAGAACTCTTTTGTAAAGAATTTGGGATGCAGGTGAACACAAGCAATTATGATTTTTTCAGCAAAAAAGAAAAAACAACAACTAGAATTTCAGTTTGCAGGAGAACCGCTTGATGTAGTAGTAGAATACAAATACCTAGGCATAGACTTTCATGAAAAACTTAATTGGAATATATGCAGGATGAAAAGAACTCAAAGTGGTTGAAGAGCACTATATGCACTTCACAACAGATGTAGGAGTGCCGAGTTGTGGGACTAGAAGACCACCAAGGTCTTATTTGGCCTACTTGTTACACCGGTTCTGTTGTATGGTTGCGAGGTGTGGGCTAGTGACACAACAAATGCAAAATGGAGGCAAATAGAAAGGATTCAAAAATATCTAATCACAAATTTGTTCAAAATTAAATTTTCTCAAAATTAAGGCCACAACCCCTTATGAAATTATTCTAGCTGAAACTGGAATGTTCCTTTTAGAAGCAATTGCTATGACCAAGTTGTTATGTTACTTAAAAAAACATAAAACATGAAAGATGATAGATGGCCTAGGGCAGCTAGGGACGAAGAGTTGCATAGGTGAAAGAATACATAGATGAAACAAAATCAGAAATGGATGAAACGCTGGGAAATCAACATAAATGAATGCCCAAATGAAACGCTGGGAAATCAACATAAATGAATGCCCAAATGTCAACAAAGACATAAAAAATTATGTGAATGAAAGTCCAGAAGTGGAATGTGGAAAAATGCAAGCAGGAAAAGACAATATTATATTGCAAATTTTAACCCAACGTATGACCACAAGGAAAAAGCGTATATAGGCGCTGAAATCAAGTGGAAGAAAAAAATACTCATTGCTCAGATAAGGACTAGCTCTCATAGGCTTAGATGTGAAACAAGAAGATGGACAACGCCTAAAGATTAATGGGAAGAAAGAATATGTACTCTATGCAGCACAGGAGCAGTAAAGACAAAGGAACACTTCATCTATAAATGCTCGAGTTTCTTAGATATCCATGACAAATACAAAGAAACACTTGGAAACGAGTTTATATTAAAAATGCTCGAGTTTTCCAAATTTATATGAAGACAGTAAAATAAAAAAAAGTTGAGGATTTGCTAGCACAAATCAGGAGAAGGAACAACCTTCTCGACTATATTAAAGATATAATTTGAGTAATTGTACTTCCATATTTGAGGTCCCATAAACCATATGTGGGTCTCGCGGACGTAATTAAAATCTTTCATTCATTCAACCAACATAAGACAATTCCATATAAACTCACATATATATAAGGCAAACATTTAAAAAAGGTTTAAAAAATAATAAGAAAGAATTGTATTTATTACATTTGAAGAGAGTGGAAACAAAACAAAATAATTTATTTTAAAATATAAAGTTTATAATGATTATCCTAATACTTTTTATAAAATTCTATGTTCAACTTAAGCAAAATCACTAACAAAAGATCTTTAAACATTTATAAAGAAATAAAATAACATATATCAAATATTTATATGCTAAAAGGTTTAAAGCCTTGTGTTTTATTCTATTGCTATGGTAGTAGGTTTTTGGTGAGCCAATTTCCAGCAATCCGACTTCACCTGTGGACAAAGTTCAAACTTATAGACAACGGGATGTTTACAAATTATAAAGAATCCCATTCAAATGGTTATATTATTTGAAAGTCAAATTCTTTGTTAGAATGATTGCCATTTTTTTAAGAAAAGGCAACGCGTATTAGTCGTCTTCACCACTCAAATCACAAGAATCTTCCTTTGAACATATCGGCAGATTCAAACGCCACCAAACTAATGCTTCTCACACATACAATATAAACTTAAAAAAAAAAAAAACACATTCTAACATTGGATATTGTTTTGATGCCTACCTTTGTCTGTATGCTTTGTTCAATCAAGCTAGCTTTATCTATACGATGCTACTCCATTGTTTTTCAAAGACAATTCTTCTCCGTCTAATACTGCATTCCAGGCCATAATAGGAGGCTTGTAAGTTTGGGTTCCCTCCCTACTGAGCCATTCGTTCCATATTGAAATACAAGTTGCCAAAGCTTGAGCTCTGCCTGCACTGCACATGTATTGAATTTGATTAGTTGGATCATCACCACAAATTTGCTGTACATGTAATTGATTCCTATTGCCTTAATTCTTTTTGGGTATGTTTGATTTCTGTACTGAATTTGCATTGCTTTCTTCACTGCAAAAGTTTGATTTTTTTGTTCAGTTTTTTGAATTAGTTTTTCTATCAATTTTATTTTTATGTGGAGAGCAATGCATCGCAGGGAATAATAAAAGATTTGGAGTTTTGGGATTGTCTGCAGAATAATCAATTCGTTTCATGTTGGAGTTACACAAGTTGGCTGGCTATTCAAGTTGGGTTTTTGCACATGCATTGGATTTGATTAATTGGATTGGCATCATAAAAGTTTTGTACATGTCATTGATACCCACCCTCTTATTCTTGGTAAGTGCATCTGATTTTTGTATTGAAGTTGCATTGCTGTCTTCATCATTTTTTCATTGATTTCAGATGTGAGTGACCTAATGGCTAGATGTGTGAAAAAATAATAATGGTGCAACTGGGTAATAGGATAATTGCAGCATTACTTAATATAAGGGGTAGTGCGGTATTGCTGATAAATTCTATTGACATCCACTCAATCCAGGATTTATTGCAGTGACAACTTTTATAAACATTGGTTACTGCAAATACATGTCCCAAGCTTCTGTAAAGTCCTCCTGGTCTTGCTGGGATCAATTTGTTGGTGCCCACATTGTTTCCTTTTGCTTGCATTCATAGTGTTAAGTGGATTTGATTAAGAAGGCAATTGGTTCCAGTATAAATTGGACCATGGGTTCATTACCAGAGCTAGATGAGTGTTTTAAGTATCCAGATGCAAGGAGGGATGAAACAGTGGTGGATGACTATCATGGAGTGGTCGTGCCTGATCCTTATCGATGGTAAGTTTTACGAAACATACCCATCCTTGAATTTCTGTTTAAGCTTGTGAATTTTTTCTTAGTTAATTGAGTATATCAAAACTCACACCCTCTCACAAGCAGACAGACTTGGGGCTCTCAGCCTGCCAAAGTTTGAGGCTATTTGGTTTGCAAAGTCTTATGAATTTTAGGTTGACCCTGGCAAAATTTAGATTTAAGCAACAATGGATTGGGAAGAGTGAATTTATTATGATCGTAACAAAAGAGATACACAATTGAACTAATATATGTAAGGTAAAGTGAAAAGGTTCCCTTGCTCCAACAAGAGGGTCTCATATGCCCAAGAGACATGCTGGTTGGCCGTGACCTAAAATGTCAGATGAATCTTTAGTTTGAATTGAGGAGCTACCATAGTATGTCCATCCTGTAATGTCTTTTAATCTTATAATATGCATCTTTTTAATCTGAGAAAAGATTGCACAAGGAATTATTGTAATTAGGAGTTTTTGAAAGAATTGTAGAGTAGCCCTAAAAGATCTAGGGAGAAGATTCACCTTTGCAAGATCCAATTTGGAGTGGTCGTGCCTGATCCTTATCGATGGTAAGTTTTACGAAACATACCCATCCTTGAATTTCTGTTTAAGCTTGTGAATTTTTTCTTAGTTAATTGAGTATATCAAAACTCACACCCTCTCACAAGCAGACAGACTTGGGGCTCTCAGCCTGCCAAAGTTTGAGGCTATTTGGTTTGCAAAGTCTTATGAATTTTAGGTTGACCCTGGCAAAATTTAGATTTAAGCAACAAGGGATTGGGAAGAGTGAATTTATTATGATCGTAACAAAAGAGATACACAATTGAACTAATATATGTAAGGTAAAGTGAAAAGGTTCCCTTGCTCCAACAAGAGGGTCTCATATGCCCAAGAGACATGCTGGTTGGCCGTGACCTAAAATGTCAGATGAATCTTTAGTTTGAATTGAGGAGCTACCATAGTATGTCCATCCTGTAATGTCTTTTAATCTTATAATATGCATCTTTTTAATCTGAGAAAAGATTGCACAAGGAATTATTGTAATTAGGAGTTTTTGAAAGAATTGTAGAGTAGCCCTAAAAGATCTAGGGAGAAGATTCACCTTTGCAAGATCCAATTTGCAATGGAAGCAGCTTGTTCAGCATTCAAAATGGCCCACTTCAATGATTTAGGTTTTCTCCTAAAAGGTAAAGAAAATGAATTTGAAGCATTGATGTAGGGCACTTTGAAGGCTGGGTAAGACGCTTTCTTTATGTCAGGCATCCCATCTCAAATACATGGATGAAAAAACCATGAGATTTCCAGGTAGTGACCTCTTTGTTGCCATCAATAGTGGCTTTACACTTTCAAGAACAGAATTATTTATATAGGTATTTCTACTGCACCATGCTTTTAGATATAAATCTCTGAAATTTGTGAGGTATGCATTTTGCGAGTTTCTAGTATCAGGTTTCTTATAAGCTTTTATTATTTGGATGTTTTTGGGATCATTCTTCTCCTTTTGCTCAAAATATCCACTTTTTGGCATCTGTTCTTGCTTCTATCTCATTGATCTCTGTATTATCTGCCATTTGTTCTCTTTCTGTTTCATGGAATCTGCAATTAGGCTGGCCAGCTGATAGTATGCTACATCTGATTCTTGACATATTATTTGTTGAACCTTTATTTTATTTTGAGAGCCTCCTCAATTTCTCTTCCGTGGAGTTCTTCTCCTTTGATAAATTGGCAAGAACAATGTGGGGTTGATCTTGTGGCATAAGGCATACTTATGGTAGAAACTACAAGCACAGTAGATCCATGATTTGACGTTCCATATATACCTTGTTGGGGCATTGCATCTTCAATTGTCTGGTTTAGTACAATTCAAGAATAAAAAAGAATTTGTTGAGGCTTAGGATTAAATTTCTACATCTCAATTTTGTCAGCAAATACCAAAAGACAAATGAGGACGGAATAAAGAAGTTATTGGATAAAGTGGCCGTTAGTGGCTTGGTTGCAGTAAGGATTTGTTTTGTTGGTCTGATTTCACTTTTAACAAAATATTTCTGAATATTGACAGGCTTGAAGATCCTCATTCAAAGGAGGTCAAACATTTTATTGCAGAGCAAGCAGAGTTAACTGAATCCTTGCTTCAAACATGTGAAACAAGAAAGAAATTAAGAGAATGCATCAGCAAACTCAGTGAACGCCATAGATACAGTTGCCCATTCAGACGAGGTGACAAGTTTTTCTACTTCCATAATACTGGGCTTCAGCCTCAAAGTATTCTCTATGTCCAAGTATGCTCAAAATCTTAACAAGGATTATGCCAGTCCATTGTTTATTTATATAACTTAACATGTTTGAAACTGATTAATTTGACTTTTTTGGGACAAGAGTTAAATATGATGCCGCCTTCTTGCAGAATTTGCTCACTTTTGTGGAGTTACTTATTTCAGGATGGTTTGGATGGAGAAGCAGAGGTATTATTTGACCCCAACAAGGTTGTAGAAGATGGAACTACTGCTTTGAGTAATTGCTCTGCAAGTGAAAATGGAGAGTTTGTGGCTCTTGGCTTAAGCTCTAGGGGTAGTGACTGGGTGAATATCAAGGTCATCCATGTCCCAGACAAGCGCATGGAGCCTGATTCTCTTTCATGGGTGAGCTCAGTTTCTTTTTCTGTAGTACATTTTTCTTCAAGTTGATTCTTTATTGCTAATATGGGGTTAATTATAACTGATAATAGGTGAAATTTACATCCATAGTATGGACTCATGATAATAAGGGGTTCTTTTATAGCCGTTTTCCTCCTCCTATGTAAGTTGCATTTTTCTGGATAGCTTCTGTGCTTTTAATATTTCTGGTGATTATTATCCTAGACTTGTCTCACTACTTGATGGTTGTTTCGTGACATTGGCAGTAAAGGAGAGCAAGTGGAAGAAGGAACAGAAACAAATATCAATCTTAATCATAAAGTTTATTATCACATTTTAGGCACCAAGCAATCCGAGGATGTCCTCTGTTGGAAAGATCCTAAAAATTCCAAGCGGATATTCAAAACTGCAGTTACCGAGGATGGAAAGGTTGTAAAACCAACTTGCATGATCTCTTTTGCCAAGCAAAACGGCAGTCACTCTTATATTCTATGGGCTTACAAACTTAAAGTTTTTTTTTTTAATAAAATAATATATCTCCCCACTATTGTTTTTATTTTATTTACTTTTGGTGTGAAAATTCCCTTCAAGAAACACACATACACATTTATTAACACACCAAAAAAAATTTACTTTGTACATTTTATACCCCTTTTGTGGTGTCTTCTTCGATGTGAAATTTCTTGTTTGCTTGGCTCTCGTCTATGTGACAGTATCCTATTCATTTAGGTTGAACAGAAATAAAATGAAAATATATTGATGTCGGTGAATGACCAAAATAGGTGAATGGTACATGAGAGTAAAGCATACGATAATAGATTGAGTCAAGATAGGAAAATCCCTTATAAAATGCTTCTTTTCCTTTTTGCATTTATTTTTAATTTTGACTCTATAGTTGTGTTGATAAAAATGTCTTCATTATGGAAGGGAATTAAGAATGCTGAGAATTATAATGTTTTAAGTTGCTAAAAGAACACATTCAAATCAGAAAAGGAAATGCATGGCAGGAAACAACTGCTAGAGTTGAAGGAAAATGTAAATTTACTGATATTTTTGCGATATCCTTTAAGCCTGACTGAATTGTTTGTCTTATTTGTGGCAGTACATTATTCTGTATATTAGGGAAGGCTGTAAGCCTATGAACATGCTCTATTATTGCGATATCATTGCTCTGTCTCAACGACATGAAAACTTCAAAAGCAATGAAGGCATGCTACCATTTTGTAAACTTATTGACAACTTTGATGCACAGTACCAGCTTGTCTTAAATAATGAGACCTTTTTCACATTCCGGACTAACAAAAATGCTTCAAGGTATAAGCTTGTCCGTTTAGATATTAACCAGCCACAGTTTTGGATTGATGTAATTGAAGAATCTGAAAGTGACGTCCTTGTGTCAGCTCATGGTGTAAGTAATGACAAACTATTGGTTTGTTATCTGAGAGATGTCAAGTATGTAGTGCAGGTACGGCACTCAGAAACAGGCCAGTTGCTCTATGACTTGCCACTAGATATTGGGACAATTTCAGCCATATCTGGAAGGCGTGATGATACCATGGCATTTATTAGTTTTAAGAGCTTTCTTACTCCTAGTATTATTTATCGGTGCGACTTAGATGCCAAGAAACCAGAGCTGCAAGTGTTCCATGAGAGTATCATTAGCCATTTTGATCGCTCAGAATTTGAGACTAAACAGGTAAACATCTTTTTCATTTCTTCGCAAGAAATTTTCTCTTTCACTATGACATTTTCTGAGCAGTGGTCGCTTATTTTGTCTCAAATAAATTTAATGAACTGTATTTGTTTAACCTTTTCATGTTCATCAATAGCCTTTATACAGATAGCTCTATATTTTCTCATTGTATGTATGCCATCAAATTGCTTGTGTGATAGTATCTGATATCCTAAACCTTGTCACTGAACAACGATATGAAGTTTGAAAAATATATTACTGATAAAATCCCTAAACTATGCTCTAATTTATGACAATGTCTTCTCATATCTGTGATTCTAGTTTCTGTACATCTTCCATTTGTCTCTGATCTTGTATTAATTTATGTGTGCTATTTCCTTACAATAATATCTCAAATAGACATGTTCCATTACATGTTATGTGTCTTGCATGTATGATTAGGCACAGCAGACATTGTCTATATTGTGCTGTTGTGTGGCTAGAGCATATGTGTATTTCTCACATTTGGAAATGATAGACCTTATTTGCCATGTTAATTCTTGTGGGAAACTATTCATCAAGATTTGTAGGTTGAGAATATATCATTCATTTGGCAAGATTTGGAAGATTATTTAGCCTCTGCCTGTCTTACTAGATTAAAGCAAAGCCACATTCAGAATCATGGTGATGGGCCCGATTTGTCTTTCCTTCTAAAGCTATTTAAGGCCTAATGATTACATAGGGCCTAGAATCTATAGGTTATGAGGCATGTTGCATCTTTTCAATCAACTTCTCTCAAGGTACCATCCAAGGACCATTCCTATGATATTTTCTTTATCACATGAAATTCAAGTCATTGCAACAGGACCAGTTTGACATTTTGGGATGAAAGCTCAGAAAAATAATCAAATTTGCATGAAGTTTATCACTGAGGTTCAATTTCCTATCAAATATTTAAAGAGAACAATTTATATCTGTAGAAGTTCCAATGGGTTGCTTGATTAAGGCTTAAGTAAAACTTAAATTCAGGTTTTCAATCAACTTCTCTCAAGGTACCATCCAAGGACCATTCCTATGATATTTTCTTTCTCACATGAAATTCAAGTGATTGCAACAGGACCAGTTTGATGTTTTGGGATGAAAGCTCAGAAAAATAATCAAATTTGCGTGAAGTTTATAACTGAGGTTCAAATTCCTATCAAATCTTTAAAGATAACAATTTATATCTATAGAAGTTCCAATGGGTTGCCTGATTAAGGCTTAAGTAAAACTAAAATTCAGGTTTTCAATCAACTTCTCTCAAGGTACCAACCAAGGACCATTCCTATGATATTTTCTTTCTCACATGAAATTCAAGTGATTGCAACAGGACCAGTTCGACATTTGGGATGAAAGCTCAGAAAAATAATTAAATTTGCATGAAGTTTATAACTGAGGTTCAAATTTTGGGATGAAAGCTCAGAAAAATAATTGAATTTGCATGAAGTTTATAATTGAGGTTCAAATTCCTATCAAATCTTTAAAGAGAACAATTTGTAACTGTAGAAGTTCCAATGGGTTGCTTGATTAAGGCTTAAGAAAAACTAAAATTCAGGTTTTCAATCAACTTCTCTCAAGGTACCATCCAACAACCATTCCTATGATATTTTCTTTCTCACATGAAATTTAAGTGATTGCAACAGGAACAGTTTGACATTTTGGGATGAAAGCTCAGAAAAATAATTAAGTTTGCATGAAGTTTATAACTGAGGTTCAAATGCCTATCAAATCTTTAAATAGAACAATTTATATCTGTAGAAGTTCCAATGGGTTGCTTGATTAAGGCTTAAGTAAAACTAAAATTCAAGCAAACTATAGTGGAATTGTTGTCAAGGTTTTTCTTTCATCGAGAAAGAAAACCTAAAATGTTCTAGTACATTTAGGTAAATGATAAGTCATCTGTTTATAGTACTTGATAGTTGAAACTGCATCAACCATTTTCATGCTTATCATCATTTGTGAGGTTCGACTATGTTTTGTTGATATAGGGTTAGTGTGGTGCCAAAGGTTTTTGAACGAATAGATTCCCCTGTCTTATATAAAAGGAATTGTAAAGGTCTAAGAGAAAGGAAATTTCATAGAAGTTTCAATTGAGGAAGTTGGAAACCATTTGATTATTTCCTGTTATTGAGATCTGTATAGTTAAATTGTTCGCCATGTCCATGGATTTTTTATTTCAATTGTAAAAAATTGATCACTTTTTGTCACTTTGTAAACAGAAAACTAGCTGCATTATGGTTGATAAAGTATTTAGTGAAATTGAAATTGCATTGCCCACAGATAAGAAAGATTATTCATGTTTCTACAGTATCTAGGTCCTATAAGATTAGTATCTTATATTTTTCCTGGTAAAAGTTTCTCTCTTTCTTTGTTTCTTTCTGTATTTCCGCTACAACTTTAATTGCTCTTGCGTTGCTTGCTAGTGTGAAACCCTAGTTTTGCCCTTGAACTTGTATAGGTCTAGGTTTATTGTGTGTGGGGGTTTTATTTTTGCTTTGGAGGAGCTCACCCTTGTGGCCTAGGGTGCACTATTGCTATAATTAAATCCTACAAAGCGTAATTTTTCTTCTAATATCTTGTTGGTATGTGTGTCTCATTTCGCTTTTGGGTTTATCAGATTCTGAATGAAGTCTAGTCATGATCAATATGTTGGAAAGTATCTCTACAAAGGTTTCATGTAAATATGAGGTATCTATCACTTATGATATCTTTTGGTGTTATATTTCAAAAATATTTTGATGCAAAGCATAGGTAATATGAGTCCTTATGGAAAGGGGGCGTGAGTGCAGCCGGAAGCGAGTGCGAGGGCGAGGGCGAGCGAGAGTGGGGAGTGAGTGCAGCCGAAAGCGAATGCGAGCACAAGCTGGGAGTGAGTGCAACCGAAAGCGAATGCAAGCGCAAGCCGGGAGTGAGTGTAGTTGGAAGCAAATGTGAGCACACCAAGAGCGAGGAGGAAGGATGATCAAGAAGTAGAAAGCAAAGTGCGATCCAGTTGAAGAAGATCCAGTGCGAGCAAAGAGGAAGTGAGAGCCAGGAGGAAGTGCGAGCTAAGAGGGAGTGCGAACCGAGATTCAATCATGGTGGAAGAGTAGTGGGTTCATTCAGAGTGCATCAATGCTTCAAACCCTTACCATGAATGCATGGAACATTATTTCCAGAAAGTTGCTGAAGCAAAGGAATGCCGAGAAAAATAAGAGACAAGGGCTATTGCGAGTTGGGAGCGAGTGTGAGGCAAGAGAGAGTGCAAGCCGAGAGGGAATGTGAACCAAGAGGGAGTGCAAGCCAAGAGTGAGCCCCATTAGCTATTATGGAAGGAAAGTCATATTTGAAAGCCCTAATGGGAAGTTAGGATGCCCTAGTTGGAAGTATGGAGGCCCAAGTTGGAGATAAGAAGAAGAGCGAATACATGGCAAGTTTGATCCAAGTAACAAATGTTACACCAGAATTAAGTATCAAGGATGAGATGATTGAGCATGATATAATGGTTCTTAAAAGTAGAGGGTTAATATGTAAGTTCCATAACCCAGGTGTTGTAGGTGAGTTGGAGAGGAGAGGGCAATCCTAGAAGGGAGGTCCCAGGTTCAAATCTCCACCCTACCAAAAACCTGAATTGGGTATCCAAAAATCCAATTGATAATGTTGGTGCGGGCAGGGTCGGGTGCGACTCCCGGGTGACTTTGACGGTGTAGAACCCCCTGTTCGTGGTCTCTCAGACCAAGGCGGCCCCACAAGGGGTTTTTCGCTTATAAAAGAAAAAAAAATATGTAAGTTCCATAGATCATGGCCAGGGTTTTTGGAGATTCAAAATTGGATCATGTGGAAGTGGGGATTAAATTCAAATTACTCTGACTTTTCTTCCTAAAGGTTTTTTCCTCATCATCTTTTCTAGTTCAAAAATTAGGGACAAAATAATGGGTGGTGGCCCATGGTTTAGGGGAAGAGATGGACTTTATATGAGACCATGGAATGAAAATTTTCCTATTGAGACAAAAACTATTAATAAGCTTCCACTATGGATTAGGCATTTTGGACTTCCATATCAGCTTATAAATAAGGATGTTTTGAAGAATATTGGAAATACCCTAGGGGAATTCATCAAGGAAGGACTAACTACTAAGGAGCGAAAGCATGCTATATATACTCGAATATATGTTGCTATGGATATTTCAAAACCTTTGCCACAATCCATTAAGATTAAATTTGAATCAAGAGAATGGGATCAACAAGTAGATTATGAAAACATTCCATTTCGTTGCCATAATTGTTATGAAATTGGACACATGGCAAGAGTTTGCAAAGTGAAAACTATGAAGAAAGAGACAAAAAATTCTAGCAATGAGATAAACTTCAAGACAAAGCAAGGAAATCATACAGTAATAGAAGCTAGATCAGATCAAGGATATTCCACTCTAAAAGAAGAGGCAAAGAAAGCCTATCTACAGTATCATTTGGCAAGTTCAAAAGGAATTAAAGGTGGAAAAGAAGATGAGAGAAATCCTAAAACAAAGACAACAAAAGAGGTCAAATTTATTCTAGGTAAATCATCTTCATTTTCCTCAAGTAGTATAGAATCCTCTCCAAGTAATAAGAGTGAAAGGGGTGAAGATGTTATCCCTTGTACTTTAAGGTTTCAAGAGCAGCATAATAAAGAAATGATTTAGGTTTATTAGAGTAGTGATTACCCTCTATTTAAAAATTTTATGCATCAAACAATCTATCACTTTCCCTCAGTATATAAACTATATATTGGAAAAATTGAAAATTCGTTCCATAAGCCGTCATTTAATCCATGTGTATTCTCATTAGGGGTTTCCTATTGTTTTATCCATCAATCTATCTTTCGTGTTAAACTGGTAATACAAATCATACTTTGGAACAGCTCATTTCTTCATAAGCTGTGGCTTAATCCAAAACAATCCATATTGTGCTAATCAAGTATGCTTCTGTCTAAACCTTGGGTAAGGCATTCAATCTTTTGCTATTGTACTTTGAAAGCAAGGTTCTGATTAAACTCTTGAAGTGCATTTGTGGGCCTTTTTGACAATGTCTTTGTACGTGTCATTCATTTCAAGTCTATGATAGTCATAGAGAGAGATATATAGGGATGTGAAATAGCCAGTCAGAAGTGACAATGATATCAGATTTTCAGGGAATTTGTTGTACAAATTTCAAATAAAAAATGTCATAAATTATACCCACGTTTATATGTGCACTTTTGCTTTGAGTACATTTGTCTAATGTGTACTTGTGAACAACATCTACACACATAATTTACACTTGTATATAATGGGGTACCTAGCTTTGTTAGTAATTGGTAATGCCTATTTTACTGTGTTTTTGAGGTTATCCCTCATGTCCTTTCAGGCCCTTCAAGTGGGAAAACATTGTGACAAAAATAATAATATTATTAAATATAATAAAATATCAGATACGACATGTTCCAAGAGAATGTCAGTGACCAAAAAATATTCCCTAAATGCACCCAAAATGATTATGCAGTCAAACAAGTTTGTTTATAGCATCTGCTCACATTTGATAGAAAGGCAATGCTCACTTCAGAAATATTATTATGTTGTATTCTTCTTGTTATAATAGTCAGGGCAATTCACTATGTTGATATTATTTGAGTTTGGAAATTGAGAAATAGGTTGTAAAAGGGATGGGCTGAAATGCCTCAATTGGCGTGTGAGACAGTTCATAAAGAATAACTAGCAATCTGAAATATAGTTGAAAGGCAAAATCATTGGAAGCAAGATGCCTAATGGCCAAAGATAGCTTCTAAAAGTGACAGTTTCTTTTCCTTCTGCACTATCTTCATGCTGGAAGCATACTTTGCTTATTGTTTCAAATCTATTTAATAATGAACGGATTCTAGTCCTGATTTTGGCATTCGTTCAAGTCAAACAAGTTTTGTTTATAGCATCTCCTCACATTTGATTTGGAATTATGCATTGCTCATTCAAGCTACTTGTTATTTATTATCAGGTTTATGTGCATAGCAAGGATGGAACTAAAATACCAATGTTCATTGTGTCCAAGAAAAACCTCCCATTTAATGGGAGGCATCCAACGTTATTATATGGTTATGGTGGTTTCAATATTAGTGTCACCCCATCATTCAATATTGCACGCATTGTCATTGCAAAACATTTGGGGGCAATCTGTGCCATTGCAAATGTTCGTGGTGGTGGTGAGTATGGAGAAGAGTGGCATAAAGCAGGTTCTGTTGCAAATAAGCAGAATTGCTTTGATGACTTCATTTCTTGTGCGGAGTTCCTTATTTCAAATGGATACACAAAACCTAAAAGGTTATGCATTGAAGGAGGCAGTAATGGTGGCCTTCTAGTTGCTGCTTGCATTAATCAGGTATGTTGCTTTAAGCAGTATGTTGCATTGGTTTTTCCAGACATTAGTAACATTTTGTTATGGTGTTCTTGATTATCATAATCAATATTTGTTTTGCTTCCAGTTGCAGTATTTCCTGCATTTTCTTGCATTTCCATAGGCTTTGAACTTTGAATTAACTGTAAAAAGCCTCTCTAAAAAACAGAGACCTGATCTCTTTGGATGTGCATTAGCTCATGCGGGGGTAATGGATATGTTACGCTTTCATAAATTTACTATAGGTAAGTTTCAGTTCAGCATGCAAGAGGCAGTATGTTGCCATCTATTTATTACATTTTCTTTATAAAGTGCATATTTGGTCTGGGCCATGCATCTTTTAAGAGTACACATGAGCATTGAAATTATTCTGCAATCTTCAGGGCATGCTTGGACAACTGATTATGGTTGTTCAGATAATGAAGAAGAGTTTCATAGGCTGATCAAGTAAGAAGACTATTGTATCCCTAGATCCCAGATACATTGAAGCAAACAGATAATTTGTGCGAATAAGTTATCACAAGCTGCAGTATCATATGATAAATATTGATCCGCAAAAGATTTTAGAGTTGTGCAACAGTACTCAACTATTATATTTCTTGTTTTCTTGTAGTTAGGCTATGGAGTCAGTTTGGTAATAACTTTATTCATTTGAATCTGACAGATATTCACCTCTGCATAATGTGAAAAGGCCATGGGAAATGTCTGGGGCAAAATGCACCCAGTATCCAGCTATCATGCTATTGACAGCAGATCATGATGACCGAGTTGTGCCACATCACTCATTCAAACTTCTGGCTGTAAGAATTTCAATTAACTCTTTCTGCTCTGTTCAATAAGTTCTAGATATAAGATTATCTGATAAAGCTTCATCACTATTTTATTGCTCATGTAATTTATTTCTAACAGATGGGCCACTGGTTACATACATAAATAAGGTGTCAGTTGTTTATTACAATAGCATTATTAGGAACTAGCACATCATGTGTTCAAAGTAGCAACAGGGAGCTCTCCTTATTTGGTAACTTTGTTTGGACAAATTCATGGATAAAGTTTTAGCAAAGTTTCTTTACAGGCTGGAAATTTGTTTTGTTATTTGAGGGCCTTTCTGGCTTGAACATTGACTCCAATATGAAATTGTCAATGTTTTCTTGCTCTTTCTCATGACTGATGTTTTCAATTCATAGCATCAGATCCTTCTGCATATGTGGGCAGCAGTTGTAGCAATTGTTAGTGGCAGTTCTACAATTTTTATTATCTCAAAACATTCCTGAAATTTTGCTTTGTAGAACTGTTCGATTTTCTAGTATCAAGACGAGCATCACAATTACGTAAAGCTCACCACAAAGTACTGTGATGTCTTCTGTCTAGCCCTGTAATTCTGTTTCCCTTTTTTGTGCAGGAATAATCATAAGCATTTTATTTTTAGTTAGATTCCCACTTTTAGGATTTGCCACGAAGGGATAATTCTGGTCTCTTCTTCTTTGTAGTAATCTATGTCCTAAAAATTTGCCTCCAAAATCCCCCCAGTATTCACAATTAAGCTAACAAAGTGAATATAAGAGAAATTAATTACAAAATAGCAAAAATGGTCCATGGATAAAAAATAATGTCTCCAGGTCTAAGTCTCCCTCGAGACCCTTTTTCAAAACAAATAAATGAATGGAGGGGTTCGGATTTCTCTAATAAGTAATCCCTCAAGATATATATATTAGCTGTCTGTAATTTTAAGAGATCAAACATGGTGGAAATAGCATTAGAACCAAATTTGAATTCTTGGCAAAGCTGTAGTCATCCACTTTCATGTTAAGCAGCAGATGTTTGGTTTTGATGCCCTCCAATTGGCTCCCTTGTGAATCACCTTAGAAACAGGGAATTGGTGTCTTCGAAGTTGTATGTGGAAAAGATGCAACCCTGATATTAAAAGATGTAATTTCCTCAAAGAAGTGGTCCTCGATGAGACAGAAAAGAGCATGTAGGAATGTTAGGGTGGAGGCTCTTTACATCAAAGGTGAACAAAACTTCTCTAGTAAAAAATTTATGATGAAGATCTTTAATCAAGGCAGCTAGTCCACAGGATTCTTCTGGTTGAGCAGGACAGGTAGTAAAGCTTGGAGGCAGATTCAAAAGGAAGCCACAGTAGAAGGAAATAGGTGTACGGTTAATTGCGGCTATATATATTAGGCAGCAGCAAAAGTCAGAAACCACCAATGATGGGCTTCACTTAGAGAATTAATTAGCCTGCTCAGCAGATAGAAAGCTTCAGAAACAAGTACTAAGAACCAGAGAATGGAACCTGGTATAGATAGATTCCCAACAGAGCGGACTTCCTCATAAACATTTAAGTTACACAGGTGGCTTAAATGATTAGCTATATACCATTGTCTGCAGAAGACATTGATTCCCAGATTTTAATGGGACAATTGCATGTTTGGACTGTTCAAACATATATACAGTGCTCGGAAGAGCCCAATGTAAACTTAAACCACCATGAAAATCTTAAAACAGGATTCCAGTTTGTTTTTTGCCACAAAAAAGTCTGTACTTTACAGCCAAACAAAAACACCCATCTAAACCTACTGTAGATGCTGGAGCGAGTAAAGTCCAGGATGTGGCCAATAAACAGAACAGTAGAACAAATAACAGAACAGTAGAACAACTAGTTGTTAAACATCCAGGATGATGTGACAAGAACATTGGCATTAGCAGTCCAGGCAATTTTCGTTGTAATCATCTTCATTCCTGTTTTGACTAGAAATCTTTAGATAAGCCACTCTATTTAGATAGCCCTGTGGACAACCTTTCAAGTCTTTGATCTATAAATTCTGTACTACCAGGCCCAAAATCTTCTTGGTTTCCCTGTCCAGCCAGTCCATCCTTTTGTCATGCTTTTTTAGTCTGAACTGCTATTTTATCTGCTGTTTCTTATTGTTTTAGTGTTTTGGATTATTGATGTGGCAGGAATATTGGCATTAAGAGTCCAGTCAATTTCATTGTAATCATGTTCATTCCTGTTTTGACTAGAGATTATTAAGTAAGCCACTCTGTTTAGACAGCCCTCTAGGAGTCTAGACAACCCAGTGTTTGATCTATAGATTCTGCTCTACTAGGCCCAAAATCTTCTTGGTTTCCATGTCCAGCTACTCCATCCTCTTATCATGCTTTTTTGGTTTCAACTGTTATTTCTTGTTGTTTTGATGTTTTAGATTATTGACTTCAGATTTCCCTGCAAAGCCTCTGTCAATTTCTTTCATCAATGCATTGATCTCTCGTTGCAGCCTTGTCACAGCCATGCTGAGTTATTAGAGTTTGATAAGCATTAGGATGTGCCCTTTCCTTTTTTCACTGCATTTTGTTAAATAATTCCTATATGTGTTGAAAGTTTCTGATCTTGCAATTGGAGGCCTTTTTTTCTCTTTTGAAGGCAGATGGCTGGTTGAACTATTTCCTGCAAATTGTAGTTCATTAAGTATGTTAGCTCTTTTATTGACACATTAATTCATGTAGAAGATTTATTTATTACTTAAGTTTCTGGAGTCATCTGATCTAATTATATGATCTAAGGATGTGAAAAACAATGCTCAAATATGTTTTGCAAACCATTTTCATTTTGCTGAGCCCTCGTTTTTCTCTATAACTGGATATTTGTACATGCTAAATGATCATCACTACTGAAAGATAAATATCTCTGGTTAATTACTTGCAGACAGTACAGTATCTTTTATGCAAGAGTGTGAGCAGCACTCCCCAAACCAATCCTATTATCGCAAGAAATGACACAAAGTCTGGCCATGGAGCTGGAAGTCCCACACAGAAAAGGGCAAGTTGCTTTTTCCCCTTGGATGCATTAGTATGGTTTCAGTGATTTCATATTTCCTTATTTTAATCAAGAATCCATATTAGATAGTAATTAGCCAGGGAGTAGATTCTTTAAGAAAAGAGTAACATGTTTAATAAAAATTTCTACTGTGCTGGCTTTTGCAATCCAGTGCTTTTTTTTTGGCTCCTTATAAAGATTACATTTCCACAAGACTGTACAGAGGCTGGAGAATGTTTGGTGTGTTCCATGAAAGCTGTATCGTGTTGTTATTTGAAATATTCTTCTATTAGTTTTTCTTTTTCAATGGTTTATATAGGATTGAAACGGGGCCCACCCATATTACATCATGACCACATAGTGGTATTACAACACCTTGGCAATTATGCATGTATCACTTGACAAGATTCAAACCTCGGTCTCCTCCTTGAAGGTTGAGGAATCTAACCAGTTGAACTAATGCCACTTGATAATATTCTTCTATTGATTACATGTTCCCCCCAAGCATTTAGACTAGCTCATCATTTGAATTCCATATGAAGCATTAGAGGAATGCAAAGTGCTGATTGATCTCCCTCCAACATTATTAAATCTTATTTTGTATGTGTGTTTATTTGAAATTTTCCATTGCTTTGTGGTGATGTTCTAGTCCACATGGGGTTTCATTTGTTGATAATAGACACTAATAAGGTTCAACTATTTGCAGATTGATAGAGCAGCTGATAGATATTCATTCATGGGAAAGATGTTGGGTGCATCATGGATTGAGTAGCCTGCTGGTAATGTCGGAGGGAGGTTGTTTTCAACAAATGTCAGATACCACTAAAGTTCTTTTTGAAGGGAGGAGAAATGGGAGCACTGCACGACATTCGCAATGTGGTGTGTCAATATTAATAGGATTTATGTCATCAAGGATTTAAAAAGAACAGCTTTTACATCAATGTTTGTAATAAGTGGCTCTGAGAAATCAGTTGTCTCTTTTCTGAAAGACATGCCACACAAAGATCCTAAAGACTTCAGGGAATACACATGGGTTTGATTAAGTGCAAAATTGCACTATTTGTTTACTAAGGAGTTGAAACTATGCAGCCTTGACTTTATAAGGGGTTTTGTTTTGGTTGCATATTTGTAAGCAGAAGTTGACTTGAGGCATCTTGGAGGAAGCTGAATATACCTGTTGCTGCCAGTTCCTTGCCACACCTTCAGAGAAATAATTTTACATCAGTAAGCCTTACAAAATGTCTACTGATTGTTGAGTACGTTTGTCAGTTTATAGAGTATTATTTTGTAACAGCTTCAAAGAAGCTGACATCTATAAAAGCCAAAAATAGTAAAACAAAAGTGTTTTTTTAATACTTGGGCTCCGTTGCCTAATCTACACGATCCTTCACTTAGGTCTGTAGAAGGCTAATCAACCATGTTACGCTTCATCTAATGGAGTTCCATCAAAATGTATTGAATAATTTAAAAATGGAAGCTTGGTACTTGTTACAAGAGCTGGGGATATTATGTTATTCCTTGTCTAATTGGATTCTATCAAGATATATTTATTTAGAAATGGAGGCTTGTCTCCTATAGCAAGAGATGAGGATTTATACATTCTAGTAATGTCTTATCTTGAATTTTATATCAAATGCAACAATTTTCAAGAACACATTATTTAACATGAGACTCCATCTTCAACATGACATTAGATTCCATTTATAGCATGAAGCGAACACATTGGCTTTCTTGTCTTTGTTCCGATTGAAATCAAGGAAATTAGTATTGGCATACATGCAAGCACAGAACTAAGTACTTGTTTTGTAGTTAAATTTACAATCTATCAATTTGATTTGGAGGTGCTTCATGGGGCAAAGAACTGGACTCTATACAATTTTTGGTTTCTTTATTTTTTGAAGGTCTAAGCACCTTGTAAAACAAGCTAGTTTACTTTAACTATTCAAAGAAATATTTTGCAGTAACTTCATCTTCAATACCTTAAATTAGTCTTGTTCATTCATTGTTTTGTCAATTAAGTGTTTTGGTATTGTGTCACGAGTGAAGTGAGGTGTCATGGTCATACGATAGCCTATGCGTAATGGATGTGGGTTATTAATACTAAGGTCTACTTTAGTGTTTTTTCTAATGCAATGAGTTAATGCAGTGTTAGAATATTTTATTAAGGGAAAGGTCAAGATACATGCAAGCAGGCCTGGAATTTGACGGGCACATCTGGCAGTCAATTTAAAATTTGTTGACAGTTACATTTGCCAAAGACCATCAAATTTAGCAATGCAGGGATAGAAAACATAAAATACATATAACTCCTTTGATATAGTCGGCTATAAATACATTTTTCTGAGCAGTTTGTAGTGCATATAGATAGGTTTTTAATCTCTTTTTCTGGAGTTTCTCTAATACAACTAGCTTGCTTAGATTTCTTCCTCCAGCTATAAGCGAACTTGATGTTTCAGCGGTTACATGAAATGTCCATCTTAACATTTGGCTACCAGTTACAAACTGCAAAATATACTCTAAATTGCCAAATAAGTCTAAAGAGACATAATTCCATGCTTGCATGCAAGAGTCATTCGAGAGTATCAATTGGAAGATTAAAAAAGAAGTGAGAAGTGTATGGATGACAAAGTGAATGGTTGAGTGCTAACTGGATGCTACACATGCATGTGAAGACTAGGAGCAGCTAGTGTTGAATTAACATTCTCATAAAAGAATTAAAGCATTTGATTCAATCCTCTTAAACCTTTTGTTCCAAAATACATTTGTTTTCATCAATAGACGTTTGAGTAATTTACATGGATAATTCGGTATTATAACATGTTCTTGGTGTTTATGTGCCTGTCACATTTTTGTGGTTGTATCATATTATCTAAGATATCTTAATTTATGTATTTTGGAAACAAAGAAAACACAATTAAATTTGTAGATGATTTGCTTTCCCAAGTTTTACATGTAGAAAGTCTTAGGTTGTAAACTCCTCTATGAATAACTTGGAGTAATAGAGATTGAGTAGATCTTATAGTAGTAAACAAATGCACAAGAGAAACATGTATGGAAGGGATCTAATACTTCTCGTACAATACATAACATTCATTTAAAAACCATAAGATACATTAACCTGGTTTAATGTGTATATTGAAGAAAATAGAAATACAAGGTACAAATCTAATTTCTTTCAATTTTGTTTGGCAAAGAATTCCCAATGAATCGAGGTGGGTTGACCTTGAGGTAAGTTAGTCTTAAAATCCTGTAAAATTCCTTATCTCTCTAACTTAGCCTTAGATGCACACTCATCCATTTCTTATCTTTATTGGCAATGACGCATATATTCTAACGAGAGCATCACTCTATCATTAACAATGCCACTATATAGTGCTAGTTAATTCACTATAGCACCTCATATAGGTGTTCTCACTAAAATGGAGTCAAAATAGCCCAATACCTAAGAATTAGGCTTATTAGGACGAGTTATACTATTTTTTGCTTATTATTGATCTTGCGTTTAGCATCGATGTAAGCAACTATAATCAGTTATTGCCCTCAACAAAATCAATTCAAACATCAATAATGTATAAATAGGGTGTATGCCTAGGTCATTTAGCATTTATGGATTCATCAATTTGTTAGAGAATATTACATTATTTGGTACATGCTAATGTACCTCCTTGGTACAACCTTGTAAATATTAGATTAGGGTTGTGTACTACATTAGTGTGAGTAAATATTTTATGTAATGTAATAATATGCAAGAAATGCACAAGTGTCATGTAAATGAGTATGCAAGTATTATGTGTGTAATTGTGCGTTTCATATGCAAGTGTGCACATGTGTTATTATATTAGGAAGTGTTATATGAAGAGTCATGTCCAAGTGTGCATATAAGATAGAGTCATGTGTATGCAAGTGTCAAGTAAAGAAGACGAGTCACAAGGCTTGGCTTAAGGAAAGGAAGAGTCAAGTAACCCAAGAATCATCTTAAAATGGCTATATAGTACTCCATAGAGGGGCATAGTGAATCATCACCTACAGAGTCTACATAGAGAATATTGTGATTATCTTGTAATAGAGTTTTATGATACATTTGTAAGAGGAGTAATAAAGATTGCATACATTTGAGCAATTAATATTGTAAGTCTTGCTACATGCTTTTACATGTATGATTCAAGCTATTTATACATTCATATTGTTGCTTATTAATGAATGTTATTTGACATATTTTTTTGGTTGGATAATAAGGGGTTGTACTCGAGTCTCCCACCCTTGACAAATTACAACTATCTTCTTTAGAGCTTGAGATTTTACAAATAGATGCACTTCTCATCTCAATTGAGATGCTATAGCTAGAAACCTACATCTTTTTACATAAACTGTCTGAATTCTTGATTTTCATTTTTTGGATATTTTTAATTTTCTATATGAATACAAATATTCCATAATTTAGCATCCTTCTTGAAATTTTCCTATAGTAGCCTTCACAATACAAAACTTCACCTCTACTATCTATGCATTGCATCTTAGTAGAGTAATATTTCCAAAACATCCCACTATCATAGTCCACTTTACCATATTTGGATTGCTAGTTTCCTTCCTGAAACACAAGTGCAGCCACAAAAATTATAGTAAATAGTTTATATAGAAACACATTATTGTTACAAAATAAAACAAATATTACCAATGGAAACCATTAAAGTAAATCTTAATCATTAATTGATTCAGACAATCAACATTTTCTTGTCAACTTCAACTAAACTTACTACTTACTCTAACCATGAAAAGGAGAAATTAACTTCACGATCCTCAAACAAAACCCCTCTATTGGATAGCCTATCTGCATATTTGGTTCTTTCTTTTAATGTATGTGTAAACATGATTTCTTCAAACTCTTTAGCAAGATCTTGAATTTCCACAATTATCTCTTGTATGTTCCATGGAGCCTTAGCTTTCCTCAAAATTGTATTTAAAACTATGAGAGAATCACCTTCCATTCATATTCTATTCCATTTCATTTTTTTACATATTTTTAACCCTTCTAGAGCCACCCAAGCTTCAACTTCATTATTTGTCTTAAATATGCTATTGAAAGCATAAGGAGACAAAATATCTCTATTATTTCTAATTATACCTCCTCCTCTTGGTCTTGGATTTCCTTTAGATGCTCCATCAAAATTCAATTTAATCCACTCTACATCTGGTGGTTTCCACTATATTCTTTGCCTTCTTTTTGCTTCTCTTGTATCCAACATCATAATTCCATTTAATGACTTGACTCTATCTATCAAGGCTCTTTGCTTCCATATTAGGTATTGGATGAGTTGATAGAGTTGGTTAGACTCTATGGATAAACATATTTTCCTTTTCATTACCTCTAAAATGATTTCCTTTCCTTCAAATATTCTTATATTCCTTTCTAGCCATATAGTCCAAAGTATTGTATCTTTTGATATATCCCGTATTGTCTGTAAAACCTCACTTTTATAAATGCTCTACCATTTTTTTAACCAATCTTCAAATTTTCTATTCATCACCATGCATTTACCAAACATATTAAGAATCCATTGCCATAGATTCCAGACTATTGAGCAATGTCCCAAGAGATGGTCTATACTCTCCTCCTTTTTACAAAGAACACATTGAGAGGGGCCATGAAAACCCCATTTTCATAAGGTTTTTCTAGGATAAAATTATTCTATGACCTACTAGCCAAACAAACATTTTGACTTTAGGAATGCTTGGGCTATCATTATTAAACATTTTTTACCTTTGTTACCTGCAATCTTTAAATGTTGGCCACTATCTTCAAAGTTGGATGCTACCTTCAATGTTGGCTACTATCTCCAACGTTAGTTGTTGTCTTCAATGTTGATCATTGTCTTAAATGTTAGTGTTTATCTTCAACCATTGGCCATTTTTGGCCACTATCTTCAAAATTGATCTCTTGGGCTTCAAACCTTAACGTTGTTTATTATACCTTTATCTTATCATTATTTCATTAGCTTTAGCTATTGTTTCTTTTTCCTATTATTGTAGTTCTATTTTCTTTTCAAGGTAGGCTTTGTAGTTCTATTTTTTGTTCAAGGTTGTATAGGCTTTATGTATTTACAAGGCCACTTAGGATTTATCTATCTACAATGTTGCTTTAACTTTATCCAAGGTTGCTTGGGTTTTATCCTTCTACAAGGCCACTCTGGCTTTATCCTTCTACAAGGTCGTTTGGGTTTTATCCTTCTTTGTTGTTTATTTTTCTATGTATTGCTTTCTTCTATACTATACTTTTAATATACTCTTTCTTTGCTTACTTGCTTTTTGTTCTTACTATTGTGCTTTGATTCTTCTCTCTAATTACTTCTATTCTCTTTCTATAATTAGAAGCTAAAATTCTTCTCTATCTCTATAGGAAGCTTCTCAACCTTTGTAGCTTAATCTCTATTGGTCCTCTATACTGTAACTCTAAAATATTCAATGTCTTAGGTCGCACCTAAGAACCAAATATGATTCTCCTCCTTACTAGAGAACCCAATATCAATGTCAGGGTGGCTCTAAATATCCTTGAATGACCAACTTTCTCCTGAGTTGGTTCTTCCTCAATCTTCAATATCCAAATTTTCTTCTAAGTTGGCTTCCTCTCTATCAAATGTCCAACTTCTCTCCTTTTGTCACTATAGATGAGTCCTATTCTTCACTAGTTTTCCTTCAACCAAGTGGAAATAAATTAGCCTTCAAATTAGGTTGACTATTCATTGTCCCCTCAAATTGTACTCAATAAGACCTTTAAAAATTAGAGTCCAAGTCTACACTACCTTCAAAGTGGACAGACTCTAAATTAACTTTATCAAAAGTGGATAAAATTAATTAATAATGGTGGCTAATAAATAACTCTATCAAAATTGATAGAGTCAAGTGGTAGCTCTGATACCATTATTGGATTTTTAAGCCTTACTACCATAGAAATTAACATAATAACATAGGTCTCAATATAAAATAGCCACAATATTAAAGTTCAAAATAATAATGTAAGAGTAGAATAATATATGAGTAAATTAATATGTATATCAAGGACTATATAATAAAGCAAATAACATTCATTTATATAATAAAATATGAATATAAATAGCCTAAGTCATTCATAAACTATGCATGAAAAAAATACAATATTAATTGCTCAAAATTTGTATACAAGCTTTATTTCTTTTCTTCCTATTACAACTCTGTAATCTGATATTCACGTTACATTCAAAATTACTTTCTTATGGAGCATTATCTCCATAATATAGCCATAATAATGTGACTCTTCACATACTTGACTATTGCTCTCCATATGACAAGTCCCATGACTCTTGGCTTATCATCTTGCCACTTGCATACAAGACTCTTCACTTTATTTTACATGGACACTTGACCCTAAGACACTTGCACACATAAAAATGAATCTTACACTTCTACATGCACTCCTAATATAATACACTTGTGTACATACTCATATTACATATTTGCACATTTACATACATGACACTTGTGCACATTCTCTCAATTTACACTTGCACTCTAACTTACATGACACTTGTGCATTTCCTGCATATTGACACTTACATAAAAGAGGAAATATAAATTACACTCTAAACTATAGACTCAAACCTAATCTATTACATATTTATAATTGTACCATGAAGGTACCATGGAGGTACATTAGCATGTACCAAATAATGTAATATACCTCAAAACCCCCCTTTATCCCTTAACAACAACTAAAAGATACATCTTTCATTCATAATTTAAAACATTACATACCCCAAGTATGGTAAAACTTACATACTTTAAAAGAATAAGGTATTACATCATTATCTATTTAGGAGATTACTCAACTAGAGTCTAATCCAATAATAATTTTTTCATCACAAAAAATGTTAAGATTAATGTTTCAGATCTAAGTGTCCTCCTTGGTCCTTGTATTTCCATTGCTCAATTGATGATGGTAAGGTATCAGCACAATTCATGGATCTTATGAAGCATGCATCCAAATACATATACTAAATACCTTATGAAACGGGTGAATTTATAATTTGGATGCCAAATTGCAACTATACAAAACTATTCAATGCATCCATTCATGAATCATTTACTCAACATCAGAGGGAATACCATACATCCACTCTTATTCTCATCAATAAAAGGAGATTCATTTTATTAAACATAGAGTAATTCACAACCTTATTTTCAATCAATCAAAGGCTCATGCTTTCATCATACAAAGCCTTTTCTTTAATCCATTAAGGTCCCATACCCTTAACCAATTAAATACTTAAAAACCCTTTTCTTTAATCAATTAAGGTCCCATACCCTTAATCAATCAATTACTTACAAAAAACTATCTTTCTTTAATCAACTAAAAGCCCATTATTTTAATCAATTAAATGCTCATAAAAATATATTTCTTTAATCAACTAAAAGCCCATACTTCTAATCAATTAAATATTCATAAAAATATCTTTCTTTAATCAACTAAAAGTCCAAACTTTTAAACAATCAAATATTCATAAAAAATATCTTTCTTTAATTAGCTAAAAAGCCCTACTTTCTTTCCTTGATTTAGATAATTTAAATAATACTTGAACTTAATTAGTTACTAAAGAAAAAATGGGGTTCAAAGTTTTTGACTACTAATTTATCGATCAACTAACAACTACACATGTGGATTCACAAGCCAATATTGGTTGGCCATCATCAAGCACACCTAGCCTATGCCCTTGGCTACCAACATAGGGCACACAAGCTTATTTAAGGAGCCATGTTCCCCCTCTCCCCATGAATGTGGGATTAAGAATTTAAACACTGATTAAAAACTCTCTTAGGTGGATTGAACCCTTACCTAAAATTATTAACCAACCTCTTGCCACCAAATGGCAACTGATAACAAGGAAGCATAATGACGAAAAAAAAATGCATCAAGGGAGGTTTAGAAAAGCCTTTACAAAGCCCTCAACTTGGCTACCAACATAGAGCATGCTAGCTCTTTCAAACATGGCTCGTACCCCTTCCACTAGGCATGTGGGATGAAACTCAAGCAAGGTAAGCAAAAATGATTCCTCCGCACAAAACCTAGGAGTAACCTCACATTGCCACATAACAACCGATGATAGGGAAACACAACAACAATCAACAGGTTCATCAAGTGGGTGCCTTCAGCTTGGCTACCCTCTTAGGGGTATGCTAGCCCTTTTAAATAGGGCTTGCACCCCTCCCACCATGCATGTGGAATAAAGCACAAGCCTCTTTAGGCTTACAAAGCTTTATCCCACATGCACTGTGTTGGGACTTCATAGGCCCTTAAGGTCTATAGAGCATTGGTTATGCTCTAACCACCACCCAGTGGTCGGGTGGTGGTAGAGTAGGTTTTTTTTTTTTTTTTTTGTGGAAAACATCCCAAAAGGGATGCCACTTTCGGGTAAGACCCAAGGAGGCAGGGGTATCCATTTCGCCAAAAACGCCCAGGACTCGGACTTGGCCTACCACCTTTGACATACTCAAGGAGCAAACAAACACACAAAACTAATTTAAAAATAAGTAAATAACAACAAAAATAATAAAATAAAATAAAACACATGCTCCTTGAGTGTGTCAAAAACAAAAGCACAACCAAACACACATAATAAGATAAAAGAAACCATAACACAAACCACATAGAAAAACACAAGAACCACATAACAAAACACAAACAAGACAAAAACAACAGAACACTACAAAGACAACCCAAAAAATACATGAAAAATAAACACAACCAAAACCTAAAAAATTAAAAAATAAAATAAAAACAAAAAACATAGAAAACACTCACACATAAAAACACGAAATAACACAAACAAAGAGAAACCCAAGAACAAGAACAAAAAAAAACACAAGAACAATAACAAAAAACATAAAAAAATAAAAAACAAAACAACAAAAACACAAGAACAACAAAAAACAACACAAAGAACACAAAAACAAAATAAAATAAAAAAACCCACCCACCTTAAAAAACTAAACAAAAAAAACAAAAAAGAAAAAAGAAATAAAAAATGAACAAAACAATGACCTATCTAGACTAGAAGACTATTAAGGCAAGAATCAACAGAGGAAACAAAATAAAGAAAAGAATGAGCTAGGGAACTAAAAAAAATTGAATGAACCAAAGAGAAGAAAAAAAAAACAAGAAGAAACTAGGTACCTTCAGAACTGGAGCCATCCAAAGAAATGATAGAAATAAGAGCTTCCCTATTTTGAGAAGCCCACCATATAGGAGGGTGGCCATAAAAAGTAATATCACCTTTGTCCAAAGCCCAATTAGCTAAAGCATCAACACTCTTGTTTTTATCTCTGACCACATGATTGTAATCAAATTTCAAAAATCCCATCTGGATTAACTGAATATTCTCAATAATTATTTTTATTTTCCAATCCACCTTATGATTCTTAGAAGGATTCTTCAAGAGATTAATCATAAGTTGAGAGTCAGACTCAACTAACACCTTTTCCCATCCAACCTTAGTAGCCTCCTTAAGGCCTCTAAGGATACCATACCCCTCAGCAAGGTTATTGGAAAGATGTTAGGATCTCATCCTAACCCTTAATGTAATAACTCCCCTTTTGTAATAATTCCTAGTGAACGTGGGTAGTACCCATGATTAATATTTTGTAATGTTCTAAGTTTTAGCTTAGGTAGTGCCTATGACAAATGGCACCCTTTTTATGTAACACATGGTAGATAGGTGGCATTGTGCATGTAATTCGAGTGGCATTGTGCATGTAATTCAAAGTGGCACTATGCATGTAATTCGGGTGGCATTATGCATGTAATCCAGGTGGCATTTTGCATGTAAGCCAACCTTGGAAGGAAACTCCTTAAATACCCGAAAAGGCACCAATGTAACCATCTTTTGCAAAATTAATGAAGTATTGAAGGAGGTTGCCCCCTCGAAGAGGCCTCGCGATTCAGCTTCTATTGTGAGATTGTTCTTTATGCAAATTTCTGTTATATTAATGTGATGTTTATGTGAGTTATTTCCAAGCAATTGTGTGAGAGTGTGTTATTTGAGTTTATTTTATAGCAGGATCTTAACAAGTGGTATCATAGCGCTTTCCAGGGCCAAGTTCTGCTGCAACTGCAACGATTCTTGCCATCCAATCCGCCTGTTAGGTATAAATTCCGTGTGTTTTTTCCATTCTGTTTTTCCTTATTAAAAAAAAATCCAAAAAAAATACAATGTTTTTTTTTTTTCCAGACCAAAAACAAAAAAATATATTATTAGTTGAGTAGGTAGAAACCCTGTACCGGGGGTTTTAAAATATCGCGAAGGATCTGTCGTTATTGGCTAAGCTAGATAGCCCATAAAGCGTCTAGTGAAGTGAGGGGCGATCAGTGCTCCAATACCCGTGCCTCGTACGTAACTCGCGCACGGACTTGAGCTCCCACGTATCTTCGGGTATATCGGGAGACCATCTAGGATTAAACAAACTTTTAGCCATTAGGAAGCTCTTCGGCCTTGTATTACTCATAGTCTACGGGACACAAGCATCCCGGACGATTACCCTCCCGTATTGTCGAAGAGGTAGTAGTGTGCTCAAGGGTATGTGTGGAATCCTCCTTGAGTAGTGGCCTCGAAATATTGGTCCGAGCACTATTGTTCGTCACTGTCGGTATATTAGAGGGCCTATGGGTGGTACATACTCCTATACTTAGCATTCCCTGGTTCTGTTAAAACTGCAACCTGTAAAAAATACAAAAATAAAAATCAAAATAAGAATCCAAACACCCCCATTCGTAAACCTGCATTTCAAAAGTGAGCATATGAGAAAGGAGTCCTCTACCAAAAAAAATAACAAAAGGGACATGCATTCGGGATAAGCCATGAGGGTGACACTTAAGTTGAAAGTCTGGAGAGTAACAGTCAAATTTACAAAGTGGCCATACAATGTCAAAGTCGTAGAGGTCAGCACAGATCAGTGCAGAATTCACAGCCTTCGTAGTCGAATCGAACCGTCATATCACTCACCCGCAAAATACAGAGAATCTTGAGTGTGAAACACGGCCAGTTTTAGATAGTGCTCCAAGTACCCAACTTTTGCTCAGTAGCTCGTAATCAGAATCTGAAACACCGTTAGACTCAAAAAAACAGAGATAAAAAAAAAAAAAAAGTCTGGGGTGCCAAAAAGTAGTGTTAAGAGATATAGCTCATTGTGACCACCTCCTCCTACTGATCATTTTGATATATAGCACCCAAGCACTTTTTTGGGCATTTACTAAAAATAGTAAGTCAAAAAAATTCAATTCTATTTTTAGTAACTGGTCACAAAAGGTCAAAAAATGGCCCAGGGTACTCGTGGACACCATAAAGAACTAGAACACTTGGATTCCCTAACAAAAGCCATTGAGAACTTGAACTCGGCTTTTCACTCCATAAGGGAAGAAGTCCAAGGTCTTCGCCTAGAGCATGAGGCCACTAGCAATCGCTTAGAAGAAGCATTGACTGAAGTGGACAGCAAACTGAGAAGAGAACCACCCAAATCAGAATACCAAGCCGAGAGTTCTACAAGGAATCGTGACCATGATACACCCTTCATAATGCCCAAGTTGGACTTTCCCAAATTCAATGGGAAGGATGTTGATGGGTGGCTATGTCGGGTTGACCAATTCTTTCGACTTCATAATGTACCAAGATTTCATCGAGTCCAGATGGCTTCCTTTAACTTGGAATCTGAGGCTCTACACTGGTTTCAATGGTTGCGTCTTACCTACCCAAATCTCTCTTGGGAGGATTTTGAATCCCAAATACTCACTCGATTTGGTCCTAGTGAGTTTGAGGACTTCACAGGAGCCTTATCCAAACTACAACAAACAGTGGTCGGCTCGAGAGTACCAAGCTCAATTTGAAAAATTGGCCAATCGAACAAGAGGATTGAGTGAAGGGTTCTTTCGTAGTTGTTATATCGATGGGTTGAAGATGGAACTCCAAGCGTAAGTCAAAATGTTGAAACCACGAACTATGATGGAAGCTATCGGCTTGGCCCGTCCGGCCGAATCTAAACTCTCTCGCCCAAAGACGCCCATCAAAGTTTTCGCAAAATAGACCTTCATTTCCTCCTAGAGCCCAAAACCCAGCTTGATAATAAACCCGCCGCACCAAAGCGCCTCACCACCGAAGAGATGGATGCACGTCGTGCCCAAGGATTATGCTATAATTGTGATGAAAAGTTTTTCAAAGGGCATAAGTGTGCACACAAAAAATTGTTCCCGATCGATGTTGAAGAACCCGATACCTCCGATGAGAGTGATAAGGATGAGGACCCTCCATAAACACCTCCTCCACAAGAAGAAGTGAAACAGAAACCTGAAACAACAATTACATCCATGCCCTTGCAGGCATTACTACCCCTCAAACCATGAAGGTTACAGGATTTTTCAAGGGCCAACGTCTTTCCATCCTTTTGGACTCGGGAAGCACACACAACTTTATTGACCCTAGAGTTGCTCACTGGGAAAATTGCTATATCCACACTTGTAACTCCTTTGAGGTCATGGTAGCTAATGGGGGAACCTTACCTTGTAAGGGAAAGTGTCGCAATGTTAAAATCCAGATAGGGGACTATGCACTCAAGCAGGACATGTTTGCCCTCCAGTTGGGTGGATGTGATATTGTTTTGGGATCTCAATGGTTGAGTACACTGGGCACTATCAGTTGGAACTTTGCTCGAACTTTGGATGCAGCTTCTCCCGTAATGGCCAAACACACATCATCAAGGGCTCCCCAAACAGGAACACCTCAAATTATCAGTTCAAACGGCATGGAGAAATTGCTAAAGAAATCATCACGTGGGGTCATTGCACAACTATTCTCCATCCAACCATCCACATCCCCAATGGGTGAAATTCCACCAGACATGCAACAGGTTCTCCACAAACATGAGGCCATATTTTCATAACCAATCACACTACCACCGCATCGCTCTCATGACCATGCCATTCCATTATTGCCAGATAGTACACCTCCCAATATCCGCCCGTACATATACCCCCATGCCATGAAGTCAGAGATTGAGAAGATGATACAGGAATTACTCAAGGCGGGTGTCATTCGGCCTAGTACTAGTCCCTACTCTCACCCGCCTCATCGGGTCCTCAAGAAGGATGGCTCTTGGCGATTGTGTATTGACTACCGAGAGCTCAACAAGATAACGGTCAAGGATAAATTTCCTATCCCCGTGGTTGATGAATTACTAGATGAATTACATGGGACCATGTACTTCACCAAGCTAGACCTTCGCTCTGGGTACCATCAGATCCGGCTTAGGGATGAAGATATTCCTAAAACCGCTTTCGCACTCATGAAGGTCATTATGAATTCTTGGTAATGCCATTTGGTCTCACAAATGCTCCTTCCACATTCCAAAGCCTGATGAACAACATCTTTCGCCCCTTCTTGCGGAAGTTCATCCTTGTGTTCTTCGATGACATCTTGATTTACAGTACACATGGGAAGAGCATCTCAATCATGTAGATCAAACTCTCCAACTACCGGCCGACCATAAATTGTTTGCAAAAAGGTCCAAGTGCTCCTTTGGTTTGACTGAAGTAGAATATCTGGGACACATTGTCTCAAAGGATGGTGTCAAGGTTGACCCTAAGAAGATCCAAGCAATCCAAGAATGGCCAAAACCTCGCACACTCAAGGGACTTCGAGGATTTTTAGGGCTTACAGGATATTACCGTAAATTTGTCTGCAATTATGGAAAGATAGCCGCCCCCCTCACCTCCATGTTGAAGAAGGATTCTTTTATGTGGACAAGGCCGACTGAGCAAGCATTCCCGGACCTCAAACATGCCATGACCACCACTCCGGTTTTAGCCATGCCAGACTTCTCAAAAAAATTTGTCATTGAAAGTGACGCTTCTGGTCGTGGTATTGGGGCAGTATTGATGCAAGAAGGACGCCCTTTGGCTTTTACCAGCAAAGCCCTATCTGATCGCAATCTGGGAAAATCCACCTATGCTAAGGAAATGTTGGCAATATTGCATGCAGTCCTACATTGGCGGCCTTACCTCATTGGGCGCCATTTCTCCATCAAAACTGACCACCATAGCCTTAAATACTTTCTAGAACAACGAGTTGCCACTCCTGAGCAACAAAAGTGGGTATCAAAACTCATGGGCTATGATTATGACATCACGTACAAAAAAGGGAAGGAAAATCTTGTGGCGTATGCTCTCTCTCGCCAATTTGAGGCCCTTAGTATGTCGTGGTGCCATCTCTCGCACCATTGCCCCAATGGATTGAGCCCTTACGTCGGAAATACTTCAGGATGCGGATTTGAAAGACCTGGTTGCTTCACTTAGGGATGATCCATAGTCTACACCAGGATATAGTTGGGATGGCCAAGATCTGCGTTACCATCAACGTCTGGTTCTTCCTCCTAAGTCCCCACTTCGAGAACTCCTCATGAAGGAATCACATGCTACTCCATCTGCTGGCCATTCAGGGTTCCTAAAAACGTATGAACGACTCAAGCGCACCTTCTTTTGGAAAGGCATGAAACAGGACATTCGCTCTTTTGTAGCGGATTGCGACACTTGTCAACGGATGAAAGGAGAAACAAGTGCGCTCCCCATGCACTCTTCAACCATTGCCGATACCAGATCGGTGTGGACTGACATCTCCATGGACTTCATAGAAGGGCTACCTAAATCTGGAGGCAAGTCTGTTATTTTTGTGGTAGTGGACCGCCTTTCAAAGTATGCTCACTTTTGTGCCCTAACCCATCCTTACAAAGCATCCACTATTGCCCAAACTTTTCTTGACTCCATATTTCGCCTTCATGGCATGCCCGCCTCCATTGTATCTGATCGTGATCCCACCTTTACTAGCAATTTTTGGCAAGAGTTGTTTAAGTTGCAGGGGACTCAACTCAAAATGAGTTCAGCCTACCATCCGCAAACGGATGGTCAAACAGAGGTTGTTAATAAATGCTTGGAAACCTACCTTCGCTGCTTTGCCTCTGATCATCCTACTCATTGGGCAAAATGGCTTTCTTTGGCTGAATGGTGGTACAACACTTCCTATCATACCGCCACCAAACTCACACCATTTGAGGCAGCTTTACGGCGCCCTCCACTCACGCCTTCCTCCTACATTCCGGGCAGCTCCAAGGTCCAGAGCCGTCGACAATGCTCCGAGTCAACACACCGAGGTCCTCCGCCAACTCAAGCAAAATTTGAACATGGCCCAGAATCGGATGCGCCAACAAGCTGATCAACATCGTTCTGAGCGTAGTTTTGATGTGGGTGATATGGTCTTCCTTCGCTTGCGCCCATACAAACAATCATCCCTACAACTCCGCAGGTGTCAGAAGCTTGCTCCAAAATTCTATGGTCCTTATCAGGTCTCGCAACGGATTGGTCCAACAGCTTACAAATTGGCTCTTCCCCCCACTTCCAAGATCCACCCCGTTTTTCATGTTTCCCTTCTCAAGAAAGTTGTGGGCACAAAGGTACAGGTTCAATCAACACTCCCCGAATTGGATGAAGAAGGCTCCATCTTACTTGCACCGGAACAACTGCTGGATCGTCGAACTCGCACTCTGTGCAACCGTACCATCACGTAGGTCCCGGTTCGATGGCGTGGACTTCAACCCGAGGATGCTACATGGGAGTCTCTCCATCAACTCCAAGCAATCAGCTTCTCATTTTCAGCTTTGAGGACAAAGCTCCTTTAAGGAGAAGGGCATGTTAGGATCTCATCCTAACCCTTAATGTAATAACTCCCCTTTTGTAATAATTCCTAGTGAACGTGGGTAGTACCCATGATTAATATTTTGTAATGTTCTAAGTTTTAGCTTAGGTAGTGCCTATGACAAATGGCACCCTTTTTATGTAACACATGGTAGATAGGTGGCATTGTGCATGTAATTCGTGTGGCATTGTGCATGTAATTCGAGTGGCATTGTGCATGTAATTCAAAGTGGCACTATGCATGTAATTCGGGTGGCATTATGCATGTAATCCAGGTGGCATTTTGCATGTAAGCCAACCTTGGAAGGAAACTCCTTAAATACCCGAAAAGGCACCAATGTAACCATCTTTTGCAAAATTAATGAAGTATTGAAGGAGGTTGCCCCCTCGAAGAGGCCCGCGATTCAGGTTCTATTGTGAGATTGTTCTTTATGCAAATTTCTGTTATATTAATGTGATGTTTATGTGAGTTATTTCCAAGCAATTGTGTGAGAGTGTGTTATTTGAGTTTATTTTATAGCAGGATCCTAACAAAAGAATACCCAAATTCTCAACAAAAGTAAAAACCAGGGAGCCATCTGAAAGTCTACCAATTCCTCCCACACTGGCTTTTCTAGGGTTCCCTCTAGAGGCTCCACCAGTATTGACTTTTCCAAAATCCTTAGGAGGAGGTTGCCAATTTCTATTCCTATCCATCTTACTAATACTCACATTCCCTTTAAGTTGGTTGCCCTTAGAAGGTTTAATCTTCAATCTTTGCATCACTTGATCCCATATTTGGTGGGAGTTTTGGGGGTGATTAAGGAGATGATGGACTGATTCAACTAAGTTGGCTATGGTATTTTGCCAAATATAGTGAATATCCTTCCTATCTTGATTAAAAATTTGGTTGTTCCTTTCATTCCAAATATTCCAAAGAAGAATGGTAGAACCCATCCAAACTACTCGCCTAATAAAATGATCAACACCCTCTTGATTAGGCCAATCCCTCCAAAGTCTGTTCAAAAGTAAAAAAATTGGACCATCGTAAGCCAAGTAAAGTGGCCATTCTCCTCCACAGCTCAGAGGCTAAAGTACACTCAATAAAAATATGGTTGATATTTTCTACATTCTCTTCACACATTTCACATCTAAAAGGGCCATGAAAACCACGCTTCATAAGTTGCTCACCAATAAGCACCCTACGATGCAATAAAATCCAATTAAAGAACCTCACCTTAGGCCAAAGCTTTTGAGCCCACAATCGAGAAAATATGTCGAAGAATGGTTGGGATTATTATGGCATAAGGTCAAATAACCTTGAGCAACTGAATACTCACCCTTAGTAGTGTTGTTCCATCCAAAACAATCTTTTTCATGGGACCAAGAGAGGGATCTCATATGAAGGATGCCTTGGATATCTTGTCTTTGCCTTTCTGGGATTTGAATAGGCCAGTCCTCAATAGGGATCCAATATCTACCAACCTTTGAATTACCAATATGGTACCGACAATAATTAGCCACCTTTATCCAATTAGCTCGGTGAAGCTCCTCCATCCAAGGCCTCCAATCGGGAAACCGAGTTATCAAAGGCTTGTGACCATCCCAAGAATCTATCCAAAAATTTGCATGTTGACCATTATGAATGATCCAAAATAATTTTTTCTTTATCAAATCCTCACCAGTCTTAAGAACTGCTAAAATGGGAGAACCTTTGGTAGGAAGTTGATAGCGAACAAGGTCTTCAGGACTTTTGTTCTAAGCATATTTAGCATGAAGATTATTGGCCCAAAGAGCATTGGGGTTATGCAACATCCTCCAATATAATTTAGCAGCTAAAGCTTTGTTGTTATTAATTGAAGACCGTAATCCTAACCCCCCTTCACTCTTAGGAAGACATAAAGTATCCCATTTCACCAAGGCCCATTTTCTTTTCTCCTTAGTACCACTCCAAAGGAAACGATGACTGATTTGATCCAATTCTTGAAGAACAACCTTTGGGATATTCAAAATGGAAGAAACATAAATAGGAATAGCTTGAAGGACTGATTTTACCAAGGTGATTCTACCCCTAGAAGAAAGCCACTTGTTGGTCCACTTTCCAATTTTCTTCTTGACTTTGTCCAACAACCAATTCCAATCTTTATTTTTCTGCCTTTGAATATTTATGGGAATACCTAAATAAGTGATTGGAAGAGAGGTCTTCTTATATCTTAGTTTATCCAAGACCATGGATTCCTGTCTAGCAGAGTAGTGAAAGAAAATAACTTTAGATTTGTCTTCATTGATCAACTTCCCAATAGCCTTAGAAAAATAGCTAATGATTTGCTTAATATTAGAAGCTTCCTTAACTGTAGCTTTACCTAAAAGAGTAGAGTCATCCACAAATTGAAGATGAGAGATAGGTCTAGCTCCATGAGCAATGGTAACTCCCTCAAGGGTTTTGTTTTCCCTCTTTTTGGTTATAGTCCTACCCAAGCATTCAAAAAGAATGATGAATAAATAAGGGGATAGCGGGTCACCTTGCCTAATACCTCTGGAAGCCGGGAAATACCGAGAAGGCCTACCATTGATAAGAACTAAGTAGGAAACTCGAAGAGATACATCCCATAATCCAATCCATCCAATCCTTAGAGAAACCAAATTGCCTCAAAACTTTGATAAGGAAGTGCCAATCCACTCTGTCATAAGCTTTGGATAAGTCTAACCGAATGAACATGGAAGGAGAATTTTGCATATCCATGGAATGGATGGCTTCCTGAGCAAGAACTATCTCATCTACTATTTGACGTCCTTCCACATAACCCCCTTGCTCTGGGGAAATAATCTTATGCAAAAGAGGCTTCAACCTTTCTGCCATGATTTTAGTAATGATTTTGAGAAGAACATTACATAAAGCAATAGGTCTAAAAGCTGAGATATGATCAACCTCTTGAGATTTTGGAACAAGAGTAATATAAGTTTTATTGATAACCTTCAAAATTTCTTTGGCTTTCCTGGCTTCTTCCACCACCTCTAATAAATCAACATGAAGGATATCCCATAACTCTTGGTAGAACTCAATAGGAAAACCATCAGGACCTCGGGGTTTTCCCTTTTTGCATTTTAAAAACTACTTGTTGAAGCTCATTGATAGTAACAGGAGCAAGTCAAAATAGAGTTCTCCTCAGAAGTGATAAGAGAAGGGATTGCTTGAAGAACATTATATTGTGAAGCTGAGTCAAGGGGAGTAGCAAAAAAAATATTGGAAAAGTAATCAACAACAATAGAGTTCATGCCATCCCAAGTATAAACAACATCTCCAGAATCTGATTTTAAGGAAGAAATAAAGTTGTGAGATCTTCGAGCTAGAAGAGATTTGTGGAAGAAATTTGTGTTTCGATCTCCTTCTTTGAGCCATTGAATTCTAGATTTTTGCTTCCATAAGATTTCTTCTCTTTTTTCCCATTCCTCTAACCGAGTTGTGAGTTTAATTTCATCTCGCACTTCTCTTCTCCGTGAGGCCATCTAAACGGATTTTCTTATTCAAATTTTCAATATGAGCAATAACTTCATGTTTTTTTTTATGAACATCCCCAAACTCTTTCCAGTTCCAAGTCTTGATTTTGGATTTAATGTATTGCAGTCTTTTGGCAAAATAGAACATCTTAGTCCCATGCCTAGGTTTACCTTCCTTCCACCATTGTTGCACATGAGGTCTGAAGGAAATGTCTCTAAGCCACATTAATTGAAAACGAAAAGGAGAGAAACTCACATTGGTTTTCCACATTTCCACCATGATCGGCCAATGATCCGAACCAACATTATTAAGAGTCTTCACTTTAGGAATGTGACCATGGATTAAGAAATTTTTAGAGAGCAAAAACCTATCCAATCTCTCCATTATACAAGCTAAGCCTTGCCTTCTGTTAGACCAAGTCATAAGGCCATTATCTCGGTTGGATATCCACAAGATGGAGGTTTGCAATATATTCGCTCATGAGGTCGTTGCTTTTGTCCAAATTTCTATTTCCCCCCTTTTCTCATCCAGAGAGAGGATGGTATTGAAATCTCCTCCGATCAAGATCCAAGATTTAGGAAAATGAGAGATAATATGAGTAATATCCTTCCACTGTCTTCTTTTTTCCTCCAAAGAAGTCGGAGCATAAACAAGAATGCAGAGCATAATCTGGTTGGAATGTCTACTTTGAATAGCTATAGCCAACAAACCCCAACTGCCAACCATATGGTGAATAACTACCTCTTTTGGGTCCCAAAGACAAGCAATGCCACCCAAAGTCCCTTGGGAACTGAGGGAAACCACTTTTCCAGCTGGCCAAATTTTATCGGCAATTAAGTCCATATCCTCCATTGACATCTTTGTTTCTTGAAGGAAAACAAGATGTGGATGATTTACTTGAATCATTCTTCTAATTTCATTTTGTTTTGAAAGACTCCCTTTGAGTCCTCTAATATTCCAAGTGATGATCTTCATTAATACCAGGGCTAAAAAAGTTGGGAAGGGCATTAATCTTACCTTCCTCTACAAGCTTTTCACCTTCTTTTACCATATGATATTGATTGGTCTTGCGACCTACTTTTTGATTAGAATCCATCTTCAATTTTTTTTCCCTATTTCTTGACTTATTCCAATTGAATCTGAGATGGCTTCTAACCTTGAAGAATGCTCGTACACAACCAAAATTTTACTAGATGGTTCAACGGAGTCTATATTGGGACTCGCATTATTTGAAGTTTTGACATTTGAAATATTGTTTTTCTTGTGTAAATTTTCTCCTTTTTTTTTCGTTGAAAACCTTTGATTTGTTGGTTTGTCTCTGAGTTCTTCCCTTCATATTTAAATTGTGTTTCTAAGATTTCAGTTTCCATTATTTCCTCTTCCTCACTTGGGACATCATTTGTGGAAAGGATTTCAAACATATTAGCAGATGACTTTGATTGATCCTTCATAACTGGTTTTTTCTGGAGTGTTCTTCTTCTTAGGTATTTGGAAACCCGTCGAGTTTATATCTTCTTTCTTTTGATCAGGAATTTTATTTGGGCAAGCACCGGCCAAATGACCATATTCATGGCAAATTCTACAACGAAAAGGAATGTTCTCATAGTCCACTACTTGCTCCCAAGTGTCTTCCCCAAATTGTAATGTGATATTTTTAGGTAGGGGTTTGTCAAAATCCATTAAAACACAAATCCGAGCATAAATAATATGTTCAAAATTTTGAGTACAATCAACGAATCATCATAAAAGTTCCTAAAGAGTTTCCAATTGAAGAAAAAATAGTAGGATTCCAAAATTCAATAGGGAGGCCAAAGAGTCTAACCCACACGGGAGCTATAGAAGGCATCTCTTCTTCGGCTTTAAATTTAGTATGCCAGGGCTTCATGAAAAGCCCTGCCCTTCCAAAAAACCAAGGACCCCCTTGAAAAGTTTTCTCTCTATCTTCATTATTAGCAAATAAAACAAGAAAATAACCATTTGGATAAATAGAGATTTGTAACTCACCTTTAGTTTTCCAGCTTTTTGCAGCCCAGACTTTGAAAGCAGATAGACTCGGACGAAAACCCACGAACCGACAAATTAGTCCTCTTTTTTCCAAATCTTCAATGCCATTTTGAATGTTACCCATATCAAGCTTAACAATAGGAGTTCCATCAGCTGCTTTAAGACATCCCGACTCCGTTTTCCCGGGATCAATCTTAGGCATTCTTAGAGGTTTATGGGAAGCCCTAATATTGATATTAGCATTGGGCTGAGGCTGTCCACCACGAAGGGCATCCTGAAAATTTATTTTTGGGACTCGAGTCTTCAAAATTCTTACCCTTGATAGGGGTTTTCATAGTAGAATTATTTTGTGGGTGCACCTTAGCACCAGATTCACTTGAGATATGAGCCATTTTTTTATCAACTCGCTTGAAACTTGTTTCGTGATCTCTTTAATCCTTGCCCTAGACGTCGTGGAAAGGTATGGTTTTCACTTTTCTTTTGTGCAGCAAATTGGAAGCCGTTGTCACTCAAGTTCATAGTATGATCTGTTGAAAGACAAATTTCTAACCCATATTGTATCCCCTGCAACATTTCCTGCTAAAATATTGAGCATAAACCACAAAAATATTGGCCGCTAGGGCCCGAAGGCCCTAAAACCAACCTCTAGAGCTGCTTGCACTCAACCCAGATGAAACCCTCGCATAGCCGCTTGCCAAATATGTCGTTCACACATAGGGATGCGCTAGGATCTGTGTTGCTCCAAATGATATGAAAATTGGTGGAGACATTCTAGGGTTTTTCAGGCATCTACCCTCAAAATTTTAGCTCAATCCGAGTCCGGATGAGTGAGATATGGCCGAAACGAGTTCGGAAGTTTGGGCAGTCCTGCAAAAAATGTCTCATCTATCAATCCCCAGTATTCTAGCATTTGTCATGTAGGAATTGAAAAAGAAAACTTTTCCTCCCAAAAAGTAATTTATAGTGGAAAACACCCCTTTCGAGGTGCCACTTTCAATAGGTTGGGCATAGGAGGAATGGAGCCTTGTCGGCCTCTACCAACACACAGGACATTCCTAACTATACCATATATTTGCAGGATGGAGACAAGGGGAATGGAACCTGGGTCGGCCTCTACCAGCACCCAGGGAGTTTACCATTGCACCACAACAAGCAGATGATAGAGTAGGTTTTAGCTTGTGACTAAGGTGGATTCAATTAGCAGTGCTTCCTTGGTCATTAGTAGGATTTGGGAGGGTCTAAATAAATTTTGCAATAAATAATTTTAGTGCCTTGAAACTATTTATCCAACATGCACTATGGGTTGGTGTCCCTATGCTTCAAAAGTGATAGGGGACCCTTAGGTTAATCAACCACCAACTGGTGGATGAAGGGACCTTGTGCCCAAGTGGGCAAAGGTAAAGAAGCACTGATTGTGGTGCTACACTACATGGAGGCTAAGGATATAGGAAAAAGAGGTGGATATGGGGGTTTGGAGCATATCCAAAAATTAACACCTTTTTATTTAATGTAAAAGGTAAAAGCAAAGTTTCTAGGTTAAAACCCAACCTAGAACCAAATTGTGAAGCCTTTTTTCATTACCTTTGTCCTCTTATTACCTTCAAAATCGCTTTAATCCTTCTCTTTCAAATCCCCCCATCTTTGAATCCCCTTGGCCCTCATAACCAAGTAAATTTCTACCTACAAAATGTAAAAGTCTTCCTCATACATAAATGCCACCTACCCAATGTAAAATCATGCTTATCCATGGAGGAAAGAGGGAAAGATATTTGGATTTAAAAATGATTATTTCCTTCTTTCAAAATTTTGCCTCAATTGAATATGTTTATTTCTTTATTTAATTTATAAAATTATTCAATTCTTTACTTGATTTGAAATATATAAAGCTATTTGTTTCTTTATCTATTTTATAAAAGATGAAGCTTTTTCATTTCTTTCTCTATTCTATAAAAGATAAGCCATTCTTTTATTTGTAGAATAAAAAGGTAAGAGATAATTAAATAGAACTTTTAAAGCATAGATGTTCATAGTTATTAATTCAAACCATGCAAGTCCTAAATTATTCTCTCATTTGATAAATAAAATACCAATATTAGTATCAAGCATTTGTATGAATTGTTTTTTCAATTAAAATACTTATACTAACATTAAACATTAGTATGGTATATAAGAGGGAAAAGGATTAATAGAACCTCTATATTTATTAATCCTTTTTGAATGGGATTCTTTACCTATTCCACTTACACAATAGCTCATGTAAAAACAAAAGCAAGCAGTCAAGTGCATCAAACAAGGTGGGTGATTTATCGTAAACCCAATCACCTATCCTATCCGAGGACTTACGGTAACTTCTAGGTTATCAACTTTGGCTCTAAATAGTTGGATTTTTGATGATCACCCCCAAAAGAAAGAATGCATATCTATATGAGGGTAGTCATTCATGTTACCCTGAGATATCATCTCCCATTTCAAGTAATCTATTCTCGGTGGTCGATTCTATCTCTTTAGTCCATGGATGTACCCGATCCTATAATTTACAATACATTAGCAATACCATATTCATGATAGACAATTCAATATAAATTGTGTAACAAAAAAAAAACATCAAAACTAAGTATCAAGTTATAATCGATCAACACAGTCTTCCATGCAAAAAGTCTTGCCAAGGTGGGTCATGACATACTACCCCCTTGGGCTAAATATAGTCTTGTGTGTTTCCTAGTTATAAAAAAATATTATTACAATATATTTTCAATTAATAAGGGGAAATGTTTCTTCATATCCTCCACTTTCTTCCAAGTAGAATTTTTCTCAAAAACATAGTCCCCTTGGACCTTACATTGTTCTAGAGTTTATTTCCCCATTAAATTGGAACAAAGCTCTAGAATATTTATTGACATCACTTCAATTGCCTCGGGGTTTTCCATCTACCAATTAGAAACATCCCACACATGGTTAGGGCTAGCAATATACCTTTTAAGTAGGGATATATGGAGGGTATCATGGATCTTTGATAGGTTAGGTGGTAAGGTGAGTATGTACACAACTAGGCTAATATTCTTAGTGATCTCAAAGGGTCCGAAAAATCAAGAATCCAACCTCATGTATTTGATGGTACTCTTTTTTTTATCGACTTTACCCTCAAGAACACTCTATCTCCCATAAAGTATTTCTTTGGTGATCTTTTTTTATCAGCATAGCTTTTCAAATGATCAACAACTTCCTTTTGCCTTTGCCTGATCACCTTTAGCCATCCTTCCATTTTCATGACCATGTTTGGTTTGATCATAACCTAATATTCTAAATTATATCCCGACAAAGGTATTTTATATCTCTTTATATACAAGGCATCAAATGTGATCATACCTAATGAAGAATGATGACCATTATTATAAGAAAATTCTACAAAATGTAGATAGTCTTCGTAATGAGACTTTTAGTCCATGCAATATGTGCAAAGTATATCTTTTAGAACTTAATTCACCCTCTCAATTTAACCATTGGTCTTAGGGTGATATGTAGAGATTATATTCATTTAAGGTTCACAAAGGATATACTAGATAAGATCATCGAGGTTTCACCATATTTCAAGTTCTAGATGTTGTACACATCCCTTGAGTGGACAAGAGTGATCATTCTCTTGTAGTTTATTGGGGTTAACCTTGTACACTACCCATACAATTTAAAGGATACCTTCACATGGTTTCCTCCAAACCCTAACATTCTCCATGAATGTAGGAAAATTTAACCACAGCGTAGGGATTAACCCTATCTCCATTATTTGAGAAAAGGGATACCAATTCCTTTACTAGGCTAAGTTTAAGCCATTACTTAGGTGTAAAACCTCCTAGTTTACTCATTACACCATGAGAAAACTATGGTTCTCAATCATTCCATCTCCACAATGGTTTGATTGAGGTGACTATCACTTTGTGTGACATCCCTCACATGGAATCCCAATAATACTTTGGGGTTCCATAACCAATCCTATTTTTTTTAAATGGGATCCAACCTTCAAGGTTGGGCAAGAGGATTTAGGCTACATCACCTAAATCTCTCCCAAATAAATCTTTATATTTGGGTCCACTTCAAAATTTATTCATAGAAGTGCCCACTACAGATCCTTTAGATGTTGCTACATCCTTAGGTCTAGATCCATACTTAGGTTCCACTGGTTTGGATATCTAGAGTGAATTTCCCTAAAAGACTCTAATCCTAAACCCATTATTAATTTTACTCTCTCCAACCTTGACCAATAAAATGTCCTTATCCTATTTTCTTCCATATTTTCTCCTATAGTGTGAGCAGAGTAAGGATATCTATGCAGCTCTTGCATGATCATCCTCCTTAAATCATACTTTTAGGCACAACTATATTGTACTTAAAGAAATAAAAGGTTATATTTGGTGCTAGAATCCTTATCCTTTTTTTAGGATTTCCTTCTAACTTGGTCCGAATCTCACTGCAATATTCATCCTGAGATTGCATTTTCTTGACTTAGATCATAAAGTTAACTTGATTACGGGTCAAATAATTATATACCTTATTCAAGATTTTGAGCTTGAGTAGGTTTATCTTGTTCTTAATCTTAGAATTTGTTCCTAGGATGGACTTATGAACTTCTTAATGCTTACATATATCAAAATTTGGTACATTCTTTCTCAACTTAGAGAGAGGATCCTATAACGACCCAAAATCTATCTTTTTTTTAAAAGCACAAAATCGAGAGGGATTCACCTATCTCTAACTAGCAGATGTGTTAAGCATGGAGAGATAGCAATCACAAGATGTAAAATAATATAAAATAAAGTAAATATGCTAGATGACTGAAATATGCAATAAATAAAAATAATATAAAATATTACAATGTAGCTATGGAGGAAATGAACACTCCAATATAAAGCTATTGAACTACATTGCACCCATCACCAATGGATGGTGTTACACACAGAACTAATATACACTATGTCCCTCAACTCTCTATGTATCTATGAATCTATATCTATATATCTATGAGGCCATCCTTATATAGGCAAAATAAGATACCTAGCCAACACTCTATCTAGCTATGTAAGGGATAACTTGCACATTGACACTTGTGCACTTATTACATTGCATGAAGTAACTAGATAAATTGCACCTAAAGTAATCTAAGTATATACCTTGGAAGATACATTTACATAATCCAAATGATGTAATAGACTCTATTTGTAACACCCCTGTATTACATTATTTGGGTCTTGAAGACTTTAGTCTTCAATATGGATCTTCTTCTTCTTCTTCTTGAAATTTGTCTTCTTCCTTTGCATTCTTTATGTTTAGGTTCAGTAGGTAATCTATGTCTTCATATGATGCAGAGTAAGCTGGAGCTGAGGATTCTTCTTTCAATTGAATTCACATTATATTCCTCCTTTATCTGCTTGTTCAAAGTAGTCTTGATTTGGTTCCTATTTTGCTACTTCAGTCTTCATGTCAAAGCCTCTTTTAGCATGTCTCTTCTTCATTTTTCTTCTGTTCATGTGATTTTTCTTTGATGCAGGTGAAATATTTACTTTATAACAAGTTATTCTATCATCACAATAGTATTGTTCTTTATTACTAGCTTGTTTCTTGTGTTGAGTAAGTACAAACACAATTAATTATAGATTAATCACCAAACATTATTCTGGTTAAAGTGTGACCAATATTTGTGAGTTCCACCATGTTGTAAAGAGAATTTCATGAAGATAGTTAATCAATGTTGTAAAGCTACCTTCTTTCGCTTCCTTAATAAATAAGGAGAATTGTACTTTCTCATTAGAGGGTAGATACTCGTATCCATCTAGAGTATCTATTAATTTTTTAGAATATAATTCTATTTCATGGAACAATTCTTCATTATTGAAAGCTTTTCTTAAAATTTCATCCATACTAGAATAGTGATTCTTAGAATTGATAGAATATTCGTAGTTTGTCTTAAAACTTTCCTAATTGAAGTACATAAGCTTGATTTGATGAAACCTTTATGAGTCTTGTAGGTTTCCTTATGTATCCATATTAATGAGAGTATGAATATCTAATTTTAGGTTTTTGAAAAAAGATTATATCTTCACAACTTGACAATCTTTGATGGATATTTATTTTGAAAAATAATTTGAAAAACTTATATTTAAATAAATATCATTTACAAGTTGGGATGAGACCTCTCCCAGCCTTAGCCAAAGAAAGCACATGTTTACAACAATAAAAAAATATTTGCATGGAGCCAAATATCCTAAACCATATTTCTACAATGGTCGTTCACCTATTTACAATTGCAAAAGAAGATCTACATTGGAGCACAAAACTCCTAAATCATATTTCTACAATTGTTGTCCAAATTATCTAAACAATGGATTTGCTCACCAACCTGTCTAATCCTCTCATCCTCAATAGCCATGTCACTATGAAACTGAACCCCTAACTCCTTCTCAGTACCCATATTAACTAGGAAGTCTGCCACTTTATTTATATCTCTACTCACATAAACTAGAATCACATCATCTAATTCCCTCCATAATTCCTTAATTTTAGTGACAAGAATCCTCAACCTCCATGTCTTCAAAGTAAAGTTCCTCATGCAATCCAGAGCTCCTACCATTATTTGAGAATCTAATTCTAGGATTATCCTCCTGTAACCTTGTTTTACTACCCAAATAGAAGTATATTTGATAGCAAAGGCTTCCACTTCATTATTTGTGGCCCTTCCCAGGCCTTGCAGTTTACAATAGAGAAATGTCCCAACATGATTCCTACAAACAACTCCAATTCCAGCTCTACTTAGATTACCTTTTGTATCTCCATCAGTATTAATTTTAATCCAACCTTCTGGGGGTGGTTTCCAACTAGATCTATCCAGACCCTCTTGCACTTCAACTTCCTTCTCCATTTTTCCTATAATAGCTTGAGTTTCCTCTTCAGAATATATGACCACATTTTCTTTGACTTTGCTCCAAATAACCTACCAAACTCCATCTAAATATGAAAATATTTCTCTAAAATTTTTGCCATTTCTCTCCAACCACACTTGCCACCAATTGAAGTTTAATACAAGCTCCCAACCGATAAAAAGAGCTTTAGATTATAATATACCCCTTTTCCATCTTTCCCAAATATTAATCCGATTCAAATCACCTTTAACTCAAATTTTATAAGATAAAAACCATATCTCCTATATCTGGCACATGGATGGGTACTCAAACATCAAGTGGCTAGATGTTTCCTCACTCTTATAGCATAAAAAATATTTAGATGGACCAATGATTCCCTATGCCTAATATTATCAAAAGTAATGCATGAACTGCCAAGCAAAATTTTTTACTTTTGACCAACCCTTGGATTGCCTTATCTTTGTCCAATCCTCAACTTGATATGCATGAGGAGGATATGGAAGGATCTTATCATATCCATCCTTCATTGTGTAGACACAAAGGCTCCCATAAACCCAAGCTAATTCATCCTCCTCATATCTACCTATGAGAAATCTTTCTACTAAGATTTTAGTCATGATGGGTGTCAATTTCGGAGGGATTGGAATTGGCCACTCATCCAGCTTTTTAAATTGCTTAAACTTATAATCCTCCAACTGACTAGTATTAAAATAAATTTCAATTTGGAACCAACCCATGGTTTCCATGGCTATTTTTATTGGTTACAATTCTAGAATAGAAATTCAATAATTATAGATGGGTATTTATCCCATGAATCAATCCAAAAATGTGCCTTCTCCCCTCCCCACTTTCCAAAATAATCCATATTTCACTACTTGAGATCCTAGCTTTAGATCCTGCTACACTAAGGATCCATTTCCATCCAAATGGAAACGACCCACCTCATTTGGGTTTACCTATCCCAAATATTTACTAGTTAAAACTTTACTGAATAAAGAAGTTGGTTGGGAAATCGACCTCCAGTAAATATTTCCAACCAAATATTTATTATTTAACTTTGATCTCCTCAGTCCCAAACCTCATTTTAACTTGAGTTGGGTTACTTTATCCCAACCTACTAATTCCCATTTCCTCTCTTCTTTTACTCCTCCCCATAAAATATTTCTAGTCATATGTCCAACTCTTTCCATATGGTATGTGGGGCAACAAGGATAGAAAATTAATAAATTGGCTAGCCTGAATGACTGACTATAAAAAATTTAATCTACCCCTATAGCTTAACCATTTGTGAGACCAATGATTAATTATTTTCTTGATACAATCTAAAATATTTCTCTAGATATCTATTTTTAGTTTTTTAAAATGCAAAGGTACCTCCAAGTATACCACTGGGAGAGAAGTCCTCGTGAATCCCAAGATATCTAAAATTCCGTCCTGAAGCCATTGATCAAGATTGAAAAGACCAATTTGGATTTTTTTATCATTGATGACTTGGTTTGTGGCCCTAAGGTAGACATTAAGTTTATCTCTAATCATTCTTTCTTCCCTGAATTTTGCCACTCCCACCAATCTTGTGTCATCCACAAACTATAGGTGAGTCAAAACTTCCTCACCCACCTTGATACCTATTAGCAAACCTTGTTGTCTTCTCCTCAAGATGAGTATACCCAGACCTTCAACCAATATGATAAAAATATAGGGGAAACAAGGATATCATTGATGAAGGTCTCGAGTAGCTCCAAATGATTGTGAGGGAAGACCCTTGATTAACACTAAGTATGTCAGAGTAGAAACATAGCTTATGACCCATTCTATCCAATCCTAATAGAAACCAAAGGTTTCCATCATCTTTAACAAGAATCTCCACTCCACCCTATCATAAGCCTTTGACATATCCAATTTTATGAATATTCCCCTATTACCAGATGTTTACATTGAATGGATTGCCTCCTGAGCTAGAACCACACTATCCAAGATCTTCCTGCCTTCTATATAACCCCCTTTATCTGAGGATATAATGCTATATAGAAGATATTTTAGCCACTCAACCATTACCTTTGTGATTATTTTATATATGACATTGCATAAGGCAATAGGTCTATAATTTGAAATGTGCACCCCCTCCTCCCCTTTTGGAATTAAGGAAATGAAATTTTGATTTAATGCTTTAAGCATTATTTTACTACCTTTGGAATCCTCTATAACAATAATTAAATCCTCCTCCAAGTTGTCATAGAAGGCCTAAAAAAAATCAATTGGAAATCCATATGGACCTGGTGGTTTTTCTATGCTTATTCCAAAGACTACTTTCTTTAGTTCTTCTCTATCAGTGGGTTTAAGTAGGGCTTGATTTTCATCCTTAGAGATAACAGAGGGTATGACAACAAGAACTTCTTTTTGAGCCTCTTCATATTGCACCATATTTTACTTAAATAGTTTAGAAAAATAATCCATTGAATGGAAATGCATACATGGAATTTTATCAAAGGGGTTTCCATTCTCATCTTGAAGAGCTTCCATGTTGTTCATATGTCTCCTAGCACAAGAAAACCGATGGAAAAACTTGGTATTTTTATCACCTTCTAATAACCGAGTGTTTATTGCTCTTTTTTTCTATTATGTATCCTCTTGGTTCTCAATCTCCTCAACCAATTTACACAATGCATCATACTCTTCTTTGATTTGCTCTATAATTGTTCCTTCCCTAAAGTGTTTTTGAATCTCATCCCATCTGGACACCAATGGAGCTCTTTGGACCTGGAATTTTGTCTTGTTAGCTCACCTCCATTATTTATCCTTGACATAATGAAGTTGCTTATGAAATATAAATATTGTTGTCCCATATGTTGGATGACCCTCTTCCCACCATTGTGGAATTTTCTTTCGAAGTTCCTCTTTTTTTAACCAAAAGTTTTTAAATTTAAATGGTTTGTGATACTGCACTATTTTGATACCCTCTTCCAACAAAATGAGAAAGTGATATGAAACTAGACCTTAAAAAAATTGAAATTTTATATTCCATTTCACAAATGTCTCCTCTAAAATCAAAAAATGATCTAACTTCACCTTCTTGCTATGTGGCTCTCTCCTCTTATTAGTCCAAGTATAGTTGGTTCTAAGGCATTTAATATCCACCAAGTATAATGCCTGGACTTGGGCAATCATAAGTCGATCTCGTGGGTCCAAAATTGAGGTTCCCCCTTCATTATCTCTAGAGGATAATTTGGCATTAAAATACCCAACAAAAATCCAGTTAAACTCCTCTCTTGAGGCTTTCATGTTATGCACAAATTTCCATTGATACATCTAACCATCTAGGTTTTGAGCCCCATAAAAATTTATGATTAAAACCTGCTAAGCTGTCAAATTGTTCTTAAAATGTGATGTGAGGACACCCCTCCAAGCTATATGTTCTATTGACATCCATTCAAGAGAGTTCCACAAAGTAACTATCCCATATAAGGCCCCTTGGGCATCCACTTCCATATGACCAACACCCCTCCAAAGTCTATTTACTGTTTTACACATAATATCCAATGATATTTTTGTATCTTGGATAAGCAAAAAATCTATTTTACATTTTCAAAGAGTATTCGAATAGCAGATTGATGGGTTATACTGTTTAAACCCCTAACATTCAATGATTTTATAATTATTGGTTACCTCAAGAGCAGTAAAAATCTCTTTTCCACCTGGGTTATCCCTAGAGTTGGCATTTCTCTGTTCTTTTCTACTATACACATGATGACATCTTTAATTATCGATTGCTCTTGGTTATGCACTATCAATACCCCTGAAATCTATGATTGATGTAACTCACTGCACTCAATTACTTGCTCTAGGATGGGAGGAGGTAAAAGAGGGGCTTGAACATGGCTTTATTATTTTTATTATTCTCATCCACTCCTTCCATGAATTGTTCTTCTTCTTGGTCCATTAGTGTCTTGAAGATCTCATACCTATAGGAGGGTTTGAGTTGGATTTGATCTTTACCATATTTTTTCTTTTGCCTTCTCCTTCTTTTGGGTTGTTCAAAACCATCTCCCTATGCTTATTTACCCTGAGAAATGTTGGTTGTTTCTTTATTTATTATTGAATTACCCTCCTTAGGAAGATTTGACATTCCCAGAGGAGCCTCCATTTTTATGTTCATATTTTTTGGGTAGGATCGAGCCAAATGCCCATATTTATGGTAAAATCTACACCTGAAGGGCAATGTCTCATAATCTAGTTGTTGAATCCAAGATAGTCTTGCAAGTTCGAGTTCAACCTCTACCAACAAAGTCTAGTTAAGATCAATTTCCACGCATAATATAGCATAAAAAAACTATGTTTCCTTCCATTGTGTCTTTGGAAACACCCAAATGTCTTCCAAAGGAATTATCAATAATTTCCAATACCTTCTCACTCCAAAATTCCATTGGAAGTGCATATAAATGGATCCAAACCAAGATAATAGTGGGTTCAATTCGAGGATCAAATCCCACTCTCCAAGGTTGAAAAAATAATCCTACCAAACCATGATTCTCTTTACTGATTCAAAAGCCCTATTTATATTGGTAAGTGAAGAAAAACTAACAATAAAATATCTATTTCTAATAAACCACAAAGAATACTCACCATGAGGCTCCCAGTTTTGCCGGACCTAGGAATACAAAAAATTTAGTGTAGGGCAAATACCCATGAATTTACATATCAAATAATGATTTGCTCTATATAAAACTATTTCTTCTACCATCCTTTGCTCAATGAAAATATTTGGCCTTGATTATAATTGTGGTAAGCATCCATTAACTCATTGAGATGTTGATCTATTTATAGTAGCCGTAAAAAGCATTTTTAATGCAATTTTTTTTGCTTCTTTAGTCCCTGTTGGAGATTTATCCTTTAACAAATCTGCAAAAGAATTGTGTCTCTATAAAAGAGGATCTAGAGGTGTTCCCATTGGGCCCTCCTAGGGCAAAAATCTTGTCTTTAATTCCATAACAACCAGAAATATCTTTGGCTACCCAACCGATGCCCTAGTTTTCTCTTCTAGAGCTCTAGATGGAAACTCACCTAAAATAAAAAATAATAATAATAATAATAAAATCTTTGATGGATATTATTATAAAGTTTTGTAGAATTCCTTATTAGTCCAAGTATAGTTGGTTCTAAGGCATTTAATATCCACCAAGTATAATGCCTGGACTTGGGCAATCATAATTCAATCCCGTGGGTCCAAAATTGAGGTTCCCCCTTCCTTATCTCTAGAGGATTAGCATTAAAATCCCCAGCAACAATCCAATCAAACTCCTCCCTTGAGAATTTCATGTTATGCACAATTTTCCATTGATCCATCTAACCATCTAGGTTTTGATCCCCATAAAAATTTATGATTAAAACCTACTCAGTTGTCACATTGTTCTTAAAATGTGATGTGAGGACACCCCTCCAAGCTATATGTTCTATTGCCATCCATTCAAGAGAGTTCCACAAAGTAACTATCCCTCTAAGGCCCCTTGGGCAACCACTTCCATATGACCAACACCCATCCAAAGTCTATTTACTATTTTACACATAACATCCAATGATATTTTTGTATCTTGGATAAGCAAAAAATCTATTTTACATTTTCAAAGAGTATTCAAATAGCAGATCAATGGGTTATATTGTTTAAACCCCTAACATTCAATTATTGTATAATCATTGGTTACCTCAAGAGTAGTAAAAATTTATTGGCCTCACCAATCCTCCAATGATCATTTTATCTCCTTGAACTGCTATAAATTTCTTATTTGATTTTCTACCCACTCCTTGAGAGATGATATTTTTGATCTCTTTTCCATTTGAGTTATCCCTAGAGTTGGTATTTCTCTATTTTTTTCTACTATACCCATGATGACATCCTTAATTATCGACTGATCTTGGTTATGCACTAACAATACCCCTGCAATCTCTGATTGCGGTAACTCACTACACTCAATTACTTGTTCTAGGATGGGAGGAGGTAAACGAGGGGTTTTAACATGGCTGTTATTATTTTTATTATTCTCATCCACTCCTTCCATGAATTTTTCTTCTTCCTGGTCCACTAGTGTCTTGAAGATCTCATACCTATTGGAGGGTTTGAGTTGGGTTTGATCTTTACCATATTTTTTCTTTTGCCTTCTCCTTCTTTTGGGTTGTTCAAAACCATCTCCCTATGCTTATTTACCATGAGAAAAGTTGGTTGTTTTTTTATTGATTATTGAATAACTCTCCTTAGGAATATTTGACATTCCTAGAGGAGCCTCTATTTTTATGTTCATATTGTTTGGTTAGGATCAAGCCACATGCCCGTATTTGTGGTAAAATATACACTTGAAGGGCAATGCCTCATAATCTAGTTGTTGAATCCAAGATAGTCTTGCAAGTTCGAGTTCAACCTCTACCAACAAAGGCTGGCTAAGATCCATTTCCATGCATAATATAGCATAAAAAAACTATGTTTTCTTCAATTGTGTCTTTGGAAACACCCAAATGTCTTCCAAAGGTATTTTCAATAATTTCCAATACCTTATCACTCCAAAATTCCATTGGAAGTGCATATAAATGGATCCAAACCAAGATAATAGTAGGTTCAATTCGAGGATCAAATCCCACTCTCCAAGGTTGAACAAATAATCCTACTGAACCATGATTCCTCTTTTCTGATTCAAAATCCCTATTTCTATTGGTAAGTGAAGAAAAACTAACAATAAAATATCCATTGCTAATAAACCACAAAGAATACTCACCAAGAGGCTCCCAGTTTTGTCGGACCTAGGAATACAAAAAATTTAGGGTAGGGAAAATACCCATGAATTTATAGATCAAATCATGATTTGCTCTATATAAAACTATTTCTTCTACTATCATTGCTCAATGACAATATTTGGCCTTGATTATAATTGTGGCAAGAATCCATTAACTCATTGATATGTTGATCTATTTCTAATAGCTGTAAAAAGCATTTTTAATGCAATTTTTTGTGCTTTAGTCTCAGTTGGATATTTATCCTTTAACAAATCTGCAAAAGAACTATGTATCTCTAAAAGAGTATCTAGAGGTGTCCCCATTGGGTCATCCTAGGGCAAAAATCTTGTCTTTATTTCCATAACAACCAGAAATATCTTTGGCTAGCCAACTGATGTCCTAGTTTTCTCTTTTAGAGCTCTACCTGGAAACTCACCTAAAATAAAAAAAACAAAAAAAAAAACATCTTTGATGGATATTATTATAAAGTTTTATAGAATTCCTTATGACTCCCAAATGTTTGTTGGAGTATGATATAGTGCTTTTGTAAGATATAGTTTAATTTTTGGTTGATTTTGTACAAGTTTTGTAAGGATCAAAAATCAAATTCTTAACTCCTTAAAATTCCTATTGAACTAAGCACTTTTCAATTTTTGAAGAGGTTTAAATGTTGGATTTATTTTTTACCTAAAGAGAAATTTTCTAAGACAAGAATATAAATTTCCAACTTTGATAAAATATTTTAATAACCCCTTTTGAAACCCTTAGGAATTTTATTCAAGTTTTTCCAATTTCCAAAAAACTAGTTTGAAGTTGTAACCCTTATCACTCCTAAATTTGGAAAAATAGAACACATTAATATTTGCAAACATTAAATGGATTAATTCCAAGTAGAATACCTTATTTGTCCTACGTTATATTTTGCAAATACTATATTAATTTCCCTAAATTTTGATTTCAAACAAATATTGATTTCAATTAATATATCAACCTTATCTTATAAACTCATAACTCCCTTTAAAATTGAAATCAAATTGGATGAGAAATTAAGGCTTTGTACCTTTAAGATATTAGGTGAATATGATAGTGATCTCTCCTTCTTGAGCACAAATTTCCCAATGCTTTAATGCTCTTCATAAATGCTGGTTTATCAAAAGCCTTTTCAACTATACCCAACTTACTTCAGATCCCTATCGAATCACACCCGAACTAATACCGAGCATCTACCATAAATCTACTAAATCACACTCAAACTACTATCGAGTATCTACCGTTGATCTATCGAGTAGCACCTAAAATATTATCAAGTGTCTATCGTCGATCTCCTGAGTAGCTTCCAAATCCTACTTGTATTGTTTTCAACTGTCGTGCTTCCTTTCCAAGTTCCAAGCCATATTTAATACGAGATAGAATGAGTGACAAGTGTCACTGTATGAGTTTTTGAACACCCATGGAAGCTTCAAAGAATTATAACTGTTGGGGTTTGAATTGAAATCAAGGTAAACTTGAAATATGACTATGAATCTTTGAATTCTGGGAGGTGCATACCCGCTAATCACAGCTCAAACCCTGATATTGGATGGATCAGAGATTTAACTTCAATCCAACCTCTAAAGTATGTTGGTATACCTTGTCAACTAATTTAGGTGTTGACTCAACTAATCTCAAAAAATTGTGTAGGTTTAGGGATAGAAATGAGATAAGGGTTAGAAAATGGTTGAGAAAATAATGACCGGATAGAGCTAACAACATTTTCAAATATCAAGAATCTGCTGATCAATCACATTTCCAGCATGCCACACTTGAGACTAACAACAATAAAAACTTACTATCTTCACTATTAAAATAATGAAATGCTCAAAAAACTATTTCAAACATCTAAAATTCTAATAATACAAATAGCAAAATTAGATCAACACTTATACTGATAGAAATAGAAGTCTTCTGTAGTATTTTTTTAGGTATGAACCATTCCAAGTTGCTCCAAATTAGCAATCCAATATTAGTAAAATTGACTAATCATAACAATAGTATTAGAAATGAATTCATAGAATAAAATCACAATTGATGAAGATAAAATTTAGAGGTAAACATCTAAGTAATGCTCCTTCTATTGATTTCACAACAATTACAGTAATATATGAGGCAAATAATCTAGAGTCGACCCTTAAACATGAGGATTCGACCTCTTTATATAGATTTTATAATGATAGTAAGAAAATTAGAAACATTACAAAGAATTTATTTCCAGATTAGTAGAATGCTAAGGTGGCATCCTCTCATTGGTTTTCAAAAAGAAATATGGAGCTGTAATCCATTGATGCTACAATTTTGAGCTTTGCAAGTTGTTCGGATCTCAACCAAATTTCGTAGATAAAATGGTTACAGGTCAATATGGATCATCCTTTGTTCTTGAGAAGACTTTCTACCATAGATTTGCATCTAAAAATTTAGGTGAGTCTTGATTTTGGTAACGTTTGATCTTTCCTATTTTTTTGCTACACTCCTTAGGTTTTGCTGCATTCTCCTCTTCTTTGGAATTCGCTACTCTAAATTCTGCCATGACATGTTTGATTAGTTTGACTATGAAAATAAGGTTATTACGGTGTTTAATAATTTTATACAAAATCCACTACTTTATTTCCCATCGAGTTGAATTTGACTAACTTGACCACAAAATGATCATTTGGTAGTGAACTATTCTCTTCCTCGAAATTCGCTACTTCAGTTTTTACTATCAGGTTTGACCATGCTGACTACGGATTTTCAATTTTGTGTTGGCTTCGGGTGGATTTCGACACTACTCTGCCTCCTAACATTCAAAATCTACAACTCTAATTTCCGTTAGGCGTTGTTTAATTGTGCTGACTACAGATTTCACCTTTTGGCAGATTTTAACCTTTCTAACACTTAGTCACATCTTCGCCAAAATTGACATGCTGGTGATCTTCCGTCATGAAAATTGACCTTGTGTTGGTGTCACTTTTCTAAATTATGCAAATTAAAATTCAGCTAGGCTCTATTTGACCATGCTAAGAGTTTAACATTGCTTAGGATTTTTTCTTTGACACTTGGCCATTTTTTACAAAAAATACTAAGTATATGGTCTTTTGGCAAAAAATGCTAAGTATATGGTCTTTTGGGCCTACATTTTGGCACCTCCTAGGGAGCGTTGCTAGCAAGGCTTATGAACTTAGATCCTTATCCATTAGGTATTGGAGTCAAAAACATGACATGCGAGCTTGGCACGACACTTGTGTACCTCCACAATCTACTATTATCACCTTTGCTAACTAATATCCTTACGAAAAAGTGAAACTTTACTCCAGTTGATCGTAAACTATACTTCTAAGAACAACTTCCTTGCAAACCCCACTCTCTTAAGTCGTTGTTGGAAAACTCAAAGAGTAAGGATTCACATGGAAACTATGCTTAGAAGTAGTTGTTGTTATACTCAAAATTTATGGGATCATGCTCCTTTATACACCTGGTCACTCCCAGTTTCACAACTTTTTCATGCCTAGACAGGCTCATGCCTTTCCTGCCTTCTGAAATTCTTACGAAAAACTACCTTTATATATTTTCTTCTAATCATTATTATTCCAAAACTTATGAACTATGTTACAAAAACATTACTGGTACTTCTGTCTTTATTGATGGTCTTGAAATTGGGTAGTATCTTCTGCCACCTCTTCATCTGAGATATTTATGGTTGCATTTTTTCCTTCAACATCTCCTTCCTGTTCCTCATCATGTGTATCTTCTTGTTCCTCATCTTCATTTCTCTCTTCCTCTTGGTATTCTGCCTACTCACCTTGATCTTGTTCTTCTCCCTCCTCTACTTCCTCTGTATGCTACTGCAATTATTTTTCTTTAGACTTCTTTAATTCTGGCTCTCCTGCCATAATTTTATTAGTCAGGTTCAGGATATCCATGGCATTTTTCCAAGATGATAGTGTGGAATTTTAAATTTCTAAAAGCTGTCAATGGACATATCACAGTTCTACCATTGTATCATACGAGAAGAAAGTTCCCTATTCTACCAAATTTATTATTAGATATTTCAATTTGGCTAATCTCTTTATCAACTGACTAATATCTTTATCAACTGAGTGATATTTTCCTGGTTGATGGGCTCTTGCCATCCATATATTTTTTATTCATAGTCAATCAATGCTTGTATGATTTTCTAGTAATCCTTCTTTGATATCATCAAATTATTCTCCTACAAAAATCCACTGAAACCATACTGCACCATCTCTTTGTTGATATCAATGATCTTCTAAAGCTCGTCATCCAATTTATCAATTAATGGCCACCCCTTCTGAAGCAAACTATTCCTTTTTAGGATGATTCTAGCTACAATTATTGAGGTGTTCCAATATTTATTAGGAATAGGCTCACCCATATGGTTACACATAGCCTCATATAAATTTAGGAGCTCATTGGTCTTAGGAGAAATTGGCTATATTTTCTTGGTGATGGCTTCTATGTATTCCTTTTTTATTTGCAACACCTCACTGGCTTCATCCATAAAGTTATATATGTGCTGGATTTTGGAGCACCTCTCCAAGATTTCAGATAGAATTTCTCTTCTAAATTTATTCAACTTGGTCTTGGAGAATCTAACCACCTTTGTTCTCTCATCTTGGAGTTGTTGATGTAAAACCTAAATTTTCTCTGCATATTCTTTATTCTGCTCTTGCAGCTGTTGAACCTATTTCTTGAAATCAACCATCTTTTAAAACCTATTTTGCCATGTCTTAGCATCATTTTCCAAAGCTTGCATTTATTTCTTTTGGTCCTTGATGGTAACTAGAAACCTAGCAATATTTTTAGCAATATTTTCCTCCAATTTGATAGACTACTCCCTATAGATATCTATTTTAATGATCATGGTTTCTATCCCAGCTTTGGCTGTGATCATCACATATTCTATGGCTAGTTTCTCTATATCCTCAGTCTTTTCAACTATATGATAGTTTCCAACTATCATATCTTCCTATGGTTTATCAACCAAGGGGATCATATTATACTTTATACTTTGTTAGGACATAGGGTCGACTATTGTTGTCCTTCTCACCTTAGCCGCTCCTTTGGAAGATTGGGCCAACTTCATACTCCAAAATTTTTGTGCTCTTAATGAGGTGCTCTTGATATTATGAAGAGATGCTATTGCAGGGTGATCCATATGAGTGGATGGGGTGACATTTATAGGGAAGAGAGAGACTACCATATTGGAAAGGGGAGTGGAGGTGATATGAGTGGAATTTGTATCCATAGCAAAAATAGCAACCAAAATGGAACTAGTTACCATGGTTGATGGATGATAAGTGATATTTCCATTGTTAATGGAGGTAATGATGATGGGGGAGTTAGATTAATGGAATTTGGAGGTAGAGATGGTAGTGGAGAGTGTGATAAATGAGGGAGAGATGATGATGTAGTAACACTATTATGAAGCTATTGTATTCATCAAATGCACATAATATATAGGCATACATAGGAATCTTACGTAGGTTAAGTGGTTGCAACAATCTGCCACATATGGCCAACCACTTAACTAATGGTTAACAACATGCTAACCTAGGATGCCAACTAACTGCTAGAAGACAAGAGAGATCTCTAACAACTAACAACACACCCAACAACTAAACAACCTATTTCCAACATGGGCATACTATGCCTCACGTGAATACAAAGTGCAAGAAATAGGAAATATAAATAATAATAAAATATTAACTTAGGCTTAAGTGGATAAGCCTAAGTTATCCTCAACACTCCTCCAAACCATATAAGCATTGGACCCCAATGCTCTCAACAAATGTGGAAAGTCATGGGCCATATCATGGTGAGGAATCCAGCGAGCCATGTGTGGAAAGTGACCGCGACGAGCGACAAGGTAAGTAGTGGAAGAACCCTGTCTAGTGTGATGAGTCTTCATCTCAAAAACTCTATCTGAAATGAGCGAAAGCTGACGATCAAGTGCCATCGCTGTCGTAGGACTGAAAACAGGATCAGGTACCAAAAGAGGGTCCTAAAATGGTGTCTCTGGAAAGCGGCGCTCATCCAAAGGAACCCAAATTCTGCCTCCAACCTGTGGTGAGTGAGGATTGTGATGCTTTCGCACCACTTCCTACGGAGTCTCCTACAAGTCATGTTGTATCTTGCCTAGAAGGCTCTGCCGGTGATCAGTAAGGGAAGTAACCTTAGCTTGCTCCTCCATGTGTGCAATGGGAGTGGACAAAGCCAAAGGTAACTTCTGTGGAACAAGTGGTTCAGTATTTGTAGGTGTACCCAAAATTATACCAATGGAATCAATGATATCTTTCTCATGAGTGAGAATGGTGGGTTCCTTAACCACTTGTTCTTGTGACTGTTCATCATGTGGGAGTGAAACTTCTTCCTTTGCATGTTCCTTAGGTGGTGCTTTTTCTTCATTTTGTGTGGGACAAATGCTAGTAGAAGCCAAAATGAGTGCTTGACTTAATGGCTTCCTTACTTGCCTACAACTTAACATCAAATTGGAAGTAGGTGTAGTGCTTTGTATCAAGTAGTTTTTACCATGCAACTCCAATGTGTAGGTGTTCTTTTTAGCATGATAAATAGCATTCCTATCAAATTGATAGGGTTTACCTAGCAAGAGTCGACAACAATCCATATCTGTGACATCACACCTAACTTTGTCCACAAAATTGTCACCAAAAGCAAAATTCAAGGTGCAAGTATGGGTGATGTTGGATGTGGAGTCTACATCTTTCCACCCAAGTGCATAAGGTTGGTTATGTGGTTTGATGGGAAGTTTCAACTTCTCCACAACGGACTTCGCAATGAGGTTCTTTTGCGATCCGTTATCAATGATACAATCAACATAGAAATCATGCGTCAAGTGGGCTCTAGTGACAAACAAATGATCACGCCCCCCTTGAGCAAATGCATTAGACATTAGGGTAACTTTGTTCAGTTTACCCTTTAAAGCAGGATATTCTTCTTCTGGTCCCCGTAGCCAAAATGGGACCATCTTGTGGTTCCTCATGTGTAGGTTGTACAATTAGGGATTTCTTCTTCTTAAACTTCTCAAAAGTATAGCATTTGGATTTTACATGTCCATGCTTTTTACAAAAGTCACAATACAATGAAGAAGAAGAATATTTAGCATGAAAGGAAGAAGAATGTGCTTTAGGAGAAGTGGGAGGAGAAGAAGAATGAGGGGAAGATTGAGAATTGTTCTTCACCTGTTGTTGATGCTGATTCCCGCCTTTGGAAGAGCCCTCCTGTGATGAACGAGACTTTTGATATGCACCAACTTTCTCCTCTACAATAATGGCATGATTGAATGCCACATCTAAGGTGAGGAAGACATTGAATTTTATCTCCCTGAAAATATGATCTTGCAAGCCACGAGTGAATTTATTAATCAAATCATCTTCTGAATCTTTCACACCAAGCAATACCCTTAACCTATTAAATTGGAAAATGTAATCAAAAACTGACATTCCATAGGTTTGCCTCAATCTATACCACTTGGTAGTGAGGTCACATTGGTAGTTTGGTGGAAAGAAGGTGTTTTTCAGAATTTGAGTTAATTCTTTCCAAGTCATGGTGGCATTATGACTCTGTATTTCTACAATGAGAACTTTTGCTAAACTTGTGAGTTTTAGTGTAGCAAATGTGGCTCTTTCATCCTTCGGAATTTCAGCATAAGCAAACCAAGTTTGCATATCCAAAATCCATGCAGATAAGACATCGGGATCCCTAGATCCATCATACATTTTAACCTCACATTTGGCTTTGTTTGCATGGTTATTGTAGATTTTGATGTCACCAGGCTTAAACTGCACAACAATGTCTCTCACTTTTTCTGCCAAAATGTCTACTGCTTCAGTGAGGTTTTCCATGTTTGTTCTAATATCCTGAGCCATATTTTGCCTAGTATATGCTAGACTTAGGAGGATTACAAAATGGATGCAAGAACTAATCTAGGCTTAGGAACAATTTCAGTTTCCTATGCAGCCAAATTGCCTTGATTTTACAATTTTTGCTCTCAAAATTAGGGCTATTTTAGTGCTTTTACAAAATTAAAAATTTCAATTTTTGCAATTACAAAGGTGCACTAAAAATGCTGAAAAATTAGCCCTTTTACAATGCCAAAAATTGGGTTAGGAGCAAAAATATAAATCTACGTAAAATTTTGAACCCAACGCAAAAAATTTGGTCAAAAACGGACCAATAATGAAGGAGATATCACCTCTTGAAGTTTGCTCTCCTTTTTGCTGGTTTTGGCGCCAAATATTTGAATTTCAAATTTCAAATTTTCCAAATTCTAGGAATATTCCTCTTTTCCCGCCAAAATTTAGATATGATTTTTTTTTTTTTTTTTTGTTGCTGCCACGTGGCAACCTACACCTGCGACTGGCGCGGCTGGTATGGCTGCTGCCTGCCGGCTGTGGCTGCCGCTGGCCGGAAAGAATGGCCGGCGTCGCTGGCCGACGTCGCTGCCGCTGGCCGACGTGGCTGGCCGACGTCGCTGCCGCTGGCCGACGTCGCTGTCGGCTGGCAGTCGGCAATGGCCGACGTCGGGGCTGCCGGCTGGCAGCGGCGATGGCCGGCGTCGGGGCTGTCGGCTGGCAGCGGTGATGGCCGGCGTCGGGGCTGTCGGCTGGCAGTCGCCGGTGGCCGCCGATGGTCGGCCGCTGCTGGTGGTCGGCCGCCTGGCCGGTGCGGCTGGCTGGCCGGCTGGTTGGCCGTCGACTGGTTGCTAGTCGGCTGCTGTCCGATGGCCGGTGAAGTGCTAAATCAAGCACTTTTTTTTTTATAAAATATTCAAAAAATATTTTCATGCATATAATTTTTTTTTTTTTTTTAATAAAATATTAATATTTTATTAAAATAATGCAAAAATTCCCTCTTCAACTTGGAGTGAGAATGCAATAATTGCTCTCAACTGAAGGAACTCCTCTTTTTCCTGTCAAGTTGCAGTGAACTCAACTCTTATTTGAAGCCAACTGTTGCTTCAAAATTTTCAACCTCACTTCAAGGCAGATAAGTGGTGCAAGGATAATTTCTACCCTCTGCTACCTCAGCTTCACCTAGTGTTGTGGGTGACTTCAAGTCAACTCCCACTCAACACCTTCCTAGGATCTAGCGAGTGAAGTGGCGCTTGCCTTCCCTCCCGCAAAAAAAATTATCCTTCGGCTCTAATACCAATGATGTAGTAACACTATTATGAAGCTATTTTATTCATCAAATGCACATAATATATAGGCATACATAGGAATCTTACGTAGGTTAAGTGGTTGCAACAATCTGCCACATATGGCCAACCACTTAACTAATGGTTAACAACATGCTAACCTATGATGCCAACTAACTCGCTAGAAGACAAGAGAGATCTCTAACGGCTAACAACACACCCAACAACTAAACAACCTATTTCCAACATGGGCATACTATGCCTCACGTGAATACAAAGTGCAAGAAATAGGAAATATAAATAATAATAAAATATTAACTTAGGCTTAAGTGGATAAGCCTAAGTTATCCTCAACAGAAGAAGCTTTGGGATTCTCAATAGTATAGAGTAGAGAGTGGACTGAATGAAGAGGTGAATGTGGATGAGGTGGAGATGGTTGTGGGGAATATGATTATGATGAGGATAGTTGTACTATATTTTATCTTGAGAATGTGAATGAGATTTCTCTGGGGAATAAGTAGGAGAATAAGGAGGAAAGAGATAAAAAATAATACCTAAGTCTAATACGATAGACTATCCGGGAATCTCTTCAACATTCTTCTACTACTCTTCCTGAATCTCTTGTCTACCAGATGTAGTGGGAGATTGTGTCACCTCCTCTACTTCATCCAACTTTTGTTTTTTTAGAGCTTCAGTATCAATTTCCAATACTACACCCTCTACCTTCCTCTTGAATGGAATAACTAGTTGTGATCTTTGTTGAGGAAGTACTTATGTAGGTTTTGTAATTGAATCTGATTTAATGACCATCCCTTCTGAAGTAAACTATTCCTTTTCAGGATGATTTTGGCCATAATTATTGAGGTGTTCCAATATTTATTTGGAATAGGCTTATCCAGATGGTTACACTTAGCCTCAGAAAAATTGAAGAGCTCATTGTGTTGGACATTTTGAGTAGTTGTCATTGATGTCAAGAGTTTGTTGTCATTGATGTCAAGGTGTCAGGTGATAGCCCATCTCAAGTACAAGTGGGAGTTTAATGAAATTAATTATGGGTTAAAATATTTATATTTCAAACCCAAGAGAATTGGTCAAAAGGTGGTTTAATTCTCCCAAAGAAACAATTTAACTAAGGCTTCAAAAGGGTATAATATTATAATATTTATTATTATAATATTAAGTGATATTGTTAAAGCCTAAAGTAAAATATTTTATAAAACCCAAAAATTGGGTTTGGTACCTAATGATTAAACAAAGTGTTTAATCTCTTCATTCCTCCGACATCATTGGCACTAAAGGAAAGGTCATACCTAAGGTTAAAGCTTTGTTTTAAAATGATGAGGTTCCAAAATAATCGATGTCATATCACCGACCTTCGAAGTTTGAGAAACATGACGACGTACTCATTTAAAGCACACTGCCTAACGATTGAATGAAAACAATTTAAGCACGAACGTTTAAAAAACCATTAATTGTGTATATAAGGGAGCCTATTGTAGAAAGAAACATATTCGAATTAATGATGTGAAGACGCCGTGATTCGAGCACTGTATGAAGGTAAAATTGATGCGAAATGTTCGGGTAATACAACCTTCGAGTGCACCATAATAAAGATAGAAAAATTCAGCGGGTTCGACGGAGAAGTTAACGAATAGCGAACCTTGAGAAAAGTGTTTGAACATGCTTGATTTTGTCTCCAGGGCAGAAGGTAACAAACCAGTGAAGCGGATGCCAAACGTAATGAAATATTTCAGATACAAATTCTTGAGGACATAAAATCTTAGCCACCTGATCGTCTCATCCGTAAGGATGTCGCAACTGGTCTTGTGAGATACAGGAAAGCAGTGAAGTCAAAAAGAAAATAGAAAAGAAATTTTGATAGCAGAATCCAAGTCCTGCTTCGTATTCAAACCGCCAACGTGGATAAGTTGGTTAACAGGGAACACTGCTAGATAAAGGGGTGAGGGTTTGAAACCTTCCAAAGTATTTTTGAGGAATCTGAACCGTCGAATGGTATAAAAGTTATTTCACAGTGCAATGATTTCGTCTGCTGCAGTAGTGCAGTTGGTTGGAAGAACTCTTGGGTACGATAGGTCTCTGGATCAAATCGTAGCGACAATGAAGTGGTTAGTATTTTTTGTCGATCATTGAATTATTTAAAAAAGGGGTATGGTATATTAATCTTATTAGGAGGAATAAGGAGCATTTCTTTTGTTTTGACATATTAGGAGGTAATAAATATTGTTTTGGAGTTATAAGGGTAAAAATTTATTTTATTCTAAAGGTGTATAGTTGGGAGACATAAGTGTCCATGTTCTAAGGGTTAGTGATGATATACAACTTCTAAAAGAAGAAGTAATGAGGGGCAATTGAGTTTTTTCTAATTTATGTGTGGTGAATGATTTTAAAGAAATTATTAAGAAATGAATTTTTGCTTACTAATCTTTAAATATTGGTAAAGAGTTTGAACTTGTTAAAATAGATTTATGTGGACTACTTCTCATCAAGAAAAGGTATGGGCACATTCTTTCATAATTGAGTTGATTGATTGGTTTTTTGGAAAATAAGCTTGGAGTGAAAAGGACTTGATTAGGGTTTCCTTTTCGAGAGTGTTTGAGTTATTGCTTCAAGGTTTTTTGGAATAAAAAGTTGTTGTTAAAACCTTGTTTGATAAGCATTATTGTTGAAGCCATTGGTTGTGTGAAGAACTTGAGCTAGGGTTTGAAAAGAACATGTGTATCATTGTTATGTGAAGATTGTTTTATGAGCATTGTTGTTGAAGTGAGTTGTTGTGCAAAGAACTTGAACTAGGGTTTGAAAAGAACATGAGTATCATTGTTATGTGAGATTTATTGTTGAGCATTGTTGAAAATATTTTTAGTTGGTGATTACATGCTTGGAATAGGGTTTGTGAGAAAGGGTTGTTTATTTGAAGTGATTGGTTGAGTAGAGTTGGTTGAGCCTAGTCAAGTGGTTGTGTGGAGTGATTGTTCAAGTTTCTTAAAACAAACTATTCTATATTATGATTTGAATTGAGAAAGTGATTGAGAATTTTAGTGTAGAACATATTGAGTCTCTAACAATTCTCTTTATGCTTCTATGATATTGGAAAAGTTCTATGTGGACTTGTTAAGCAGATTTGAGGTAAGTGTTTGAGGAGACTTGTGGACTGATTTTGTGTGAGATTTTGTGGAATCTTACAATATAGATTTGGAAAAATTTTGAGTGGACTTGTTGAGCAGATTTAGCAGGTTCTTAGTGGACCTGTTGATTAGATTTGAGCAGGTTCTGAGTGGACTTGTTGAGAAGATTTGAGCAAGTTCTGAGTGGACTTATTGAGCAAATTTGAGCAAGTTCTGAGTGGACTTGTTGAGCAGATTTAATCAGGTTCTGAGTGGACCTATTGAGCATATTTGAGCAGGTTTTGAGTGGACCTGTTGAGCATATTTGAGCAAGTTTTGAGTGGACTTGTTGAGCAGATTTGAGAAAGTTCTGAGTGGACTTGTTGAGCAGATTTGAGTAGGTTCTAAGTAGACCTGTTGAGTGGATTTGAGCAAGTTTTGAGTGGACCTATTGAGTAGATTTGAGCAAGTTTTAAGTGGACTTGTTAAGCAGATTTGAGCAAGTTTTGAGTGGACTTGTTGAGCAGATTTGAGCAGGTTATGAGTTGAGAAGATTTGAGTAGGTTCTGAGTGGACCTATTGAGCATATTTAGGCAAGTTATGAGTGGACTTGTTGAGAAAATTTGAGAAGGTTCTAAGTGGACCTGTTGAGCATATTTGAGAAATTTTTGAGTGGACTTGTTGAGCATATTTGTGCTATCAAATGGACTATGTTTAGTGTAGATTTGAGATAGATCTTTGGAGGTGACAGGGCAGAGAGGACAATAGTCTCTAGTGGATATAGACCCATCAGCCAGGGTAGTGAGGATAGGTCTTATGAGTGGGGATAAGAGTATTTAGTGGAGAGAGATCCACAAGCCAGTGTAGTGGAGGCAGTAGTCTTCTAGAGGATCACCAACTAGAGTAGAGGAGAAGGAGTTCTCATGTGGATAGAGATACACAAACTTGATTTAGGGTATCAACATATCCTTTGGACAGAGATCCATAAACATTGTAATAGGAAAAGGATTCCCAAGAGATTGATTGAGAAAATTTTAGTGAAAGTTTCTCTCCGTGGAGTAGCCCACATTGGATGAACCACGTAATTGGTGTCTCATGTGTGTGTGATATTTTGTGCATTATTTTGGTTTTTGCTGTTGATATTGCCATTGATATATTGCATAATATTGATTGTGAGAATAAAAGTAAAAAGTGGTCTTATATTGTTCTCCCCCCTCTTAATATAAGTTTGTATTCTTCAATTGGTATTCGAGTCAGTGCCTTCATAAGAGTTTAAAAACTTGAAGGAAAATCTAACAAGAACACAATGGATCCTAAGGAGGTGCCCTCAAATAATTTAGCACCAATATTTGATGGAAGTGACTATATGTATTGAAGTATGATTATGAGGATCTATCTAATGGTACTTGGAAATGAAGTTTGGGATCTAGTGGAATTTGGATATGATCCAATAGTCAATCCTCCTACAGATAAGGAAGGTAAGATTCTACAACACTATAATTCAAAAGCAATGAATGCACTTGTGAGAGGTTTGTGTAGAATAGAGTCTATGAAAGTTATGCATTGTAGAACTGCAAAAGAAATGCAGTATAAATTGCAAGGTATATATGAGGGAGATAAAAGTGTTAAGAAAGCAAAGATACGAAATATCAAAGGACAATTTGAAACAATGAGAATTAATTATGAGGAAAATATTAGTTCTTATCTAATTCAAATTGATGAGGTTGTTAATGATATGCAAGGACTTGGAATGAAGATTGATGAATCATATGTTTGTGATAAAGTCTTAAGAACTCTTCCAAAAAGATTCAGTGAACATGTTTCTGCTATAGAAGTATCAATGGATGGTGATTATTTGAAAAGAGATAAGTTGCTTGGTATGCTTACAACTTTTGAGATAAGAACAAAATATCCTATTCCCCATAAGGAAGCAACATTCAAAGCAATCAAGAAAAAAAAGGGTAAGAAGTCAGAATCAAGCAGTGAGTCATCGAGTGATGAAGAAGCTAATTATGGTAAAAGAGATAAAAATTCCAAAAGATCCAGAGATCTAATATTTGTTAAGTGTTTCAATTGTGGAAAGTTTGGACATTTTTCAACAAATTGTCGAGAACCAAAGAACAACAATGGTGAAGAAAAATAGGATCACAGGTACAGGGAATCAAAAAGATATAAGGAGGATAAGCATTAGAAGAAAAACAATGATGGACAAAGCAAACAAGGAAATAATTTCTTTCAAAGATAAAAGAGGAGCTACTATGCGGATAATGCAAGTAAGTACTCAAGTGATAGTGATGCTAGATTTTCAAAAAATGATAGAGATGAAGTACTATTTATGATTGAAGAAAAAGAAACAGTTAAGAAAACTCCAATAATTCTCAAGTGTTTTAGATGTGGTAACTTTGGACATCTTGAAGATGATTGTACAAGGGATGGTTATAGTTTTAGTGATTATGAGTATGAGAATGCACTTGAAGGACCAGATGAAAATATTCTAATGACATTAGAAGAAGTAAGTGATCCTATAGAATACAAGCCAAAAGAGAGTAAATATGTGGACAAAGGTAAAAAAATAGAGGTTTATTCAGAAGAGAATGGTTATGATCTCAAGGAAGAACTTATCTATGCCCTTTACATGGTAAAGAAGGTAAGAAAGAAACACTCTAAACTTGAAATTCAATTTCAAGAATGTGATGAAGAGAGAAGATTGCTCATAGAGGATTTAGAAAAATCAAAGGCTAAGGAAAAGAAGTTCAAAGATAAGTTAGAAGCAAAGATCTTGGAATGTGAGAAGTTAGCACAAGAAGTGACACTACTAAAAGAATATTTAGAGGACTCCAAGATCAATATGAAAGGATTTAAAAATAGCTCAAAGAACATGGATGAGTTCATCAAGACACAAAAGACTACATCAAGCAAAAAAGGTCTTGGATTTGAACAGGATTAAAAGAAATGGGAAGGAGAGTCAAATTCAAGTTTTGGAGGAGAAGAAACTTCAGATGAAGATACTTCAGAAGAATATAGTGTAAAATAAAGCGAGATATCTAAGGATTAGTTGGACAAAAGAGGATTCAACAGAGACAGGAACACTGCATAAAGAAGATATAGATGGAACAAAAATCAGAATAGGAGACCAATGAGGTCAAGACAAGGAAACTTTAATGGAATATGCTTTTCATGTCATAGGTTTGGGCACATGGATTCATAATGCAAGACACATGAAAGACAAGAATATGGTAACAGATAGCATTTTCATGGGTATTGCTACTCATGTAATCAGTTTGGTCACAAGGCAATGAATTGCAGAGTTCATGACAAAAGATGATATGGCTTCACTAGGAGAAATCCTAAGACATTTACACCTCCAAGGAATAATAACATTAAGTGTTATAAGTGCAATAATAATGACCACACAACAAAGTGGTGTAGAGCAGATATTCTAGAAACAAGTATGAACATAAACAGGAACAGGGACATGGATGTGAACAGGAACAGGAATAGAAATAGGAATGATGACATGGATAGGAATATTGACACAAATATAAATAGTCATAGGAATCAAAAAATAATATAAGAAGAAAATAGGATAAAGGTAAAGAACATTGCTTTCTGGGAGTAGAAATACTCCCACCCCAGAACTAACCACCTTAACAGGTGGGGGAGGAGCTAAGCTAAGAGGCTCATTCTTAGCCCCAAGACCCAAAGGTGATCCTTTGCCATTTATGTCAAATGGGGAGAGATTTGAGTAAGGGGGAGATATTTGGTATTTGAGAGAGCATTATGACAGGGGGAGCAATGCCCCAGGGAGAGTAGAACAAAGGAAAGATCAAGTTTTCAGTTAAAATAATTTGGGTTGCCATCAATGACAAAGGGGGAGATTGTTGGACATTTTGAGTAGTTATCATTGATGTCAAGAGTTTGTTGTCATTGATGTCAAGGTGTCAGGTGATAGCCCATCTCAAGTACAAGTGGGAGTTTAATGAAATTAATTATGGGTTAAAATATCTATATTTCAAACCCAAGAGAATTGGTCAAAAGGTGGTTTAATTATCCCAAAGAAATAATTTAACTAAGGCTTCAAAAGGGTATAATATTATAATATTTGTTATTATAATATTAAGTGATATTGTTAAAGCCTAAAGTAAAATATTTTATAAAACCAAAAAAGTGGGTTTGGTACCTAATGATTAAAAAAGTGTTTAATCTCTTCATTCCTCTGACATCATTGGCACTAAAGAAAAGGTCATACCTAAGGTTAAAGCTTTGTTTTAAAATGATGAGGTGCCAAAATAATCGATGCCATATCACTGACCTTCGAAGTTTGAGAAACACGCCGATGTCCTCATTTAAAGCACATTGACTGACGATTGAATGAAAAATATTTAAGCACCAACGTTTAAAAAGCCATTAATTGTGTATATAAGGGAGCCTATTGAATAAATAAACATATTCAAATTAATGATGTGAAGACACCGTGATTCGAGCACTGTACGAAGGAGGATGGTAAAATTGATGTGAAGTGTTCGGGTAATACAACCTTCGAGCGTACAATAATAAAGATAGAAAACTTTAGTGGGTTTGATAAAGAAGTTAACGAATAGTGAACCTTGTGGAAAGTGTTTGAACGTACTTTATTTCATCTCTAGGCTAGAAGGTAAAAAACCAGTGAAGCAGATGCAAAACACAATGAAAGATTTCATATGTGAATTCTTGAAGACAAAACCTTAGCTGCCTAATCGTATCATCCGTAAGGACGTCACAGTTGGTCTTGTGAGATATAGGGAAGCAACGAAGTCAAAAAGAAAACAACATAGAAATTTTGATAGCAGAATCCAAGTATTGCTTCGTATTCAAACCACCGACATGGATCAATTGGTTAACAAGGAACACTGCCAGAAAGAGGGGTGAGGGTTCGAAACCTTCCTGTTGGAAATTTTGAGTCCCTAAGTTAAATTTGTCATTGATGTCACCAGATGAAGTCATCATTAATACCAAATATTTTAGCAAGAAATAAAGGGGATAAAAATAGTTATTTGATATCCAGGAAGGCCAAAGATCAAGTGAAACAGTGCAAAAAAAGAAAGTTAAAAAGGAGTTATAATATTTATTTTATAAATTATTTAAATTCAGTGTGAATTTAAATTTTATAAATAAATATTAAAGGTACTTTATCAAATGATATAATATTATAATATGAGTTATTATAATATTAAGTAAGGTGGTGAAAAAGAGGCCAAAGTAAAATATTAATAATAATATTTTACTACACCCAAAGATGGGTGTTAGAATTTAAATATTCAAAGCATGTTACAAAGGTTTATCCTCATTGATGTCATGTGGGTTAATTGCATTTTGAAGCACCGAAGTTCTAAAGCAAAGGAGGAAGATTAATATTTAAACCTATGCCCAAAGGGCATTAAGATTATCCTTGCTCGATTGAAAATGTAGCATATGAATTAATTAATGCAGAGCTCGTGAAATGGATGTCTAAATTTTAAGTTTGAATTGCTAGCGAAAGAAACAAAAGGGACATCATCAAATAGTTGGAAGCCAACTAGGCACCTTGGCCTAGTGGCAAGAGGGTTGCGGCTTATGTTTTGTGTGCAAGGAGGCCAAAATTCGAGTCTCGGCGGAAGCACTTGGTAGGTGTGTTGAAAGCGCCAATCGTGAGGTGCACGTTTTGTGAAACAAGGAGGGGATAAAGTTTTTGAAGCACATGGTGCTTCACCTATCTTCAACGAGCGTGTAGCTCATGTGGTTGTTGGTGCCATGGTTGAGATGTTAGAGTGGGTTGCATTGAGAGTTTGAAACTCTCCAAAGGCAAAGGTAATATTTTGATTTTAATTTTAATTAAATGCCTAAGTTGGAGGTATAAGGTTGTTTAGTGGTTGAAATTTGGAAAGGTTGCTTTGCAATAAAATTGTGGTAGTTGAGAATTATCTTTAGGAGTTATAAGGAGAATTCTATTTTATATTTAAAGTCTTAAAATTGCTATTGAGGAATATTGAAAGGTTAAGACTTTGTGGGTAGTATGTTATTTTGAATTAAGGGTTTTTGTGACTATTGTGAGGATATTGATTATTATTTAAGTTGGAGTGATAAGGTGTAATTTTGATATTATATTTGTGATATGTTTTGTTGAAGAAAATTATCCTCTAACCCTTATTGAGATTGACAAAGAAGTAATTGTGAGTGTGGCAGATTTGTGAGACCAACTACTTGTCAAACAAAAGGTATGGGCAAATTCCTTCTTGGTTGAGTTGATTGATTGGCTTTATTGAAAATTAAGTTTGGAGTGAAAAGGACTTGATTAGGGTTTCCTTTTTGAAAGTGGTTGATTTATTGCTTCAAGATTTTCTGATTTGAGAGTTGAGATTAAAACCTTGTTTTATTAGCATTGTTGTTGAGATCATTTGTTGAGTGAAGTGTTTGAGTTAATGCTTCAAGGTTTTCTGAAATTGAGAGTTGTGATTAAAACATTGTTTGATGAGCATGGTTGTTGAAGTGAGTTGTTATGCAAAGAACTTGAACTAGGGTTTGAAAAGATCATGAGTATCATTGTTATGTGAGATTTGTTGTTGAGCATTGTTGGAAATATTTTGAGTTGGATGATACATGCTTGGACTAGGGTTTGTGAGCAAGAGTTGTTTCTTGAAGTGATTGGTTGAGTAGAGTTGATTGAGCCTAGTCAAGTGGATGTATGAAGTGATTGTTCAAGTTCCATAAAAAAAACTATTCTATATTCTGATTTGAGTTGAGATTGAGTTTTGAGAATAGAACATATTGAGTCTCTAACAATTCTCTTTATGCTTCTATGAGATTGAGTTGAGCAAGTGATTGAGTTTTGAGAATAGAACATATTGAGTCTCTAAAAATTCTCTTTATGCTTCTATGAGATTGAGTTGAGAAAGTGATTGAGTTTTTGAGAATAGAACATATTGAGTCTCTAACAATTCTCTTTATGCTTCTATGAGATTGATTTGAGTTGAGAAAGTGATTGAGTTTTTGAGAATAGAACATATTGAGTCTCTAACAATTCTCTTTATGTTTCTATGAGATTTGGACAAGTTCTGTGTGAGCTTGTTGAGCAGATTTGGACAAGTTCTATGTGAGCTTGTTGAGAAGATTTGGACAAGTTATGTGTGAGCTTGTTGAGTAGATTTGGACAAGTTATGTGTGAGCTTGTTGAGCAGATTTGGACAAGTTTTGTGTGAGCTTATTGAGCATATTTGGACAAGTTTTGTGTGAGCTTGTTGAGAATATTTGGACAAGTTTCGTGTGATCTTGTTGAGTAGGTTTGGACAGGTTCTGTGTGGACCTGTTGAGCATATTTGAGCAGGTTCTGAGTGGACCTCTTGAGAAGAGTTGTGCAGGTTATGAGTGGACCTGTTGAGAATATTTGAGCAAGTTCTGAGTGGACCTATTGAGCAGATTTGAGCAGGTTCTGAGTGGACCTGTTGAGCATAGTTGTGTAGGTTCTGAGTGGACCTATTGAGTAGATTTGAGTAGGTTTTGAGTGGACCTATTGAGCATATTTGAGCTAGGTTCTGAGTGGACCTATTGAGTAGATTTGTGCTAGACCGACTGGATTGTGTTTAGTGCAAGAGTTGATTAGAGTTGTGCTAGACCTACTGGACTGTGTTTAGTATAGCATTGAGACAGAGCTTTGGAGGTGATAGAGTAAAGAGGACAGAGTCTCCAGTGGATAGAGATCCATCAACCAAGACATTGAGGATAAGTCTTTTGAGTGAGGACAAGAGTCTTCAAGTGGAGAGAGATCCACCAGTTAGTGCAGTGGAGGGAGTGTCTTCTAGAGGATCACCAACTAGAGCATAGGAGAAAGAGTTCTCCTATGGATAGAGATCCACAAACCAGATTTAGGGGATCAACATCTCCTTTGGATAGAGGTCCATAAACATTATAATTGGGAAGGATTCCCAAGAGATCATTTGAGAAATATTTAGAAGAAATATTTTTTCCGTGGAAGTAGCCATCTTTGGGTGAACCACGTTAAATTTGTGTCTCTATTGTGTATGGTGTTTTGTGCATTGCTTTGATTACTACTATTGATACTGCTATCTATACACTACAAAATATTGATTTGAAAAGAAAAGTAAAAAGTTCTCTTATATTGTTCACCCCCCTCTCAATATAAGCTTGTGTTCTTCAATTGGTATCAGAGCGGGTTCCTTTAGAAGAGTTTGATAGCTTGAAGGAAAAGTGGTCAAGAACACAATGGATCAAAAGGATCAAAGGGACGGGTCTATCAATAATATAGTATTAGTATTTGATGGAAGTGACTTCTTGTATTGGTGTATGCTGATGAGGTTTCACTTGATGGCACTTGATAATGAAGTTTGGGATGTAGTGGAACTTAGATATGATTCAACAGTCAATCCTCCTAAAGATAAGGAAGGTAAGCTTCTAATACATGCAAATTAAAGAGCTATGAATGCAATTATAAAAGGATTGTGTAGATCAGAATCTATGAAGGTTATGGATTGTAAAACAACAAATGAAATGTGGGAACTACTGCATAACATATATGAAGGAGATAAAGGTGTCAAGAAAGCTAAGATCAAAAATCTCAAAGGAGAATTTGAAAATATAAGAATACGGGATGATGAAAACATTCATGACTATCTCAGTAAGATTGATGAACTTGTACATGAGATGAGAGGTCTTGGAATGAAGGTTGATGAATCCGATGCTTGTGATAATATCTTGAGAACTCTTCCAAAAAGGTACAGTGAAAATGTCTCTGCTATAGAAACATCAATTGATAGTGAAAGTCTGACAATAAATTATTTACTTGGCATGCTTACAAATTTTGAGATAAGACAAAATATTATATCCCTCCAAAAGAGGCTGCTTTCAAAGTGAATAAGAAGATAAAGGGTAAGAAGTCAGAATCAAGCAATGAGTCATCCAGTGATGAAGAAGCAAATTATGGTAGAAGAGATAAAGGTTTCAAAATACCCATAGATCTAAGATCTGTTAAGTGTTTCAATTGTGGAAAGTATGGACATTTTGCAATAGATTGTAAAGAGCCAAAGAACAACAATGGTGAAGAAAAATATGATCATAGGTACAAGGAATTAGAAAGACACAAGCACCAAAAGAAAAGCAAGGATGGACAAAGCAGACAAGGAAAGAAGTTCTTCCAAAGACAAAAGAGGAGCTACTATGCGGATAATGCAAGTAAGTACTCAAATGATAGTGATGCTAGTTCTTCAAATAATGATAGAGATGAAGACCTATTTATGATTGAGGAAAAAGAACCAGTTAAGAAAAGGACTCCAATTATTCTCAAGTGTTTTAGATGTGGTAAATTTGGACATCTTGAAGATGATTGTACAAGGGATGGTTATAGTTTCAGTGATGATGAATATGAGAATGCACTTGAAGGACTAGATGAAAATCTTCTAATGGATTTATAAGAAGAAGTAAGTGATCCTATAGAAGACAAGCCAAAAGAAAGTAATGATGTGGACAAAGGCAAAAAAATAGAGGATTATTCAACAAAGAATGGTTATGATATCAAGGGAGAACTTATCTATGCCCTTGACATGGTAAAGAAGGTAAGAAAGCAACACTCTAAACTTGAAATTCAATTTCAAGAATGTGATGAAGAGAGAAGATTGCTCATAGAGGATTTAGAAAAATCAAAGGCTAAGGCAAAAAGGTTCAAATATAAGTTAGAAGCAAAGATATTGGAATGTGAGAAGTTAGCACAAGAAGTGGCACTACTAAAAGAATATTTAGAGGACTCCAAGATCAAGATGAAAGGATTCAAGAATAGCTCAAATATTATGGATAAGATAGTCAAGGTACAAAGAAGGTCAACAAAAAAAATAGGTCTTGGTTTTGAACAAACTCAAAAGAAATAGGAAGGAGAGTCAACTTCAAGTTTTGAAGAGGAAACTTCAGATGAAGATACTTTAGAATAAGATAGTGTAAAAGAAAGTCAGACATCAAAGGAAGAATTGGATAATAGAGAGTTCAACAAAGATAGGAACAATGCACAAAGAAGATACAAATGGAAAATCAATCAGAATAGGAGACCAATGAGGTCAAAATAAGGAAGCTTCAATGGAAGATGTTTTTCATGTCACAGGTTTGGGAACATGGATTCACAATGTAGGACACATGAAAGAGAGGAATATGGGAATGGATAGTTTTTCCATGGGTATTGCTACTCATGTAATCAGTTTGGTCACAAGGCAATGAATTGCAGGGTTCATGAAAGAAGAGGATATGACTTCACTAAGAAAAATCCTAAGATATTTGCACCTACAAGGAATAATAACATTAAGTGTTATAAGTGCAATAATGATGGTCACACAACAAAATTGTGTAGAGGAGACATTCCAAAAATAGGTATGAATAAAAATAGGAACAGGAACAGGAACAGGAATAGGAACAGGAACATGAACAGGAACAGGAATAGGAACAGAAACAGGAATAGGAATAGAAACAAGAATAGGAACAAGAACAGGAACGAGACCAGGAACAGGAACATGAATAGGAACAGGAACAGGAACAGGAACAGGAACAGGAACAGGAACAGGAACATGGATAAGAATAGAAACAGGAATAGAAACAAGAACCTAGATGTGAAAAAGAATAGGAACAGGAATAAAAATTATGATAGGAACATGAATGATGATAGGAACAGTGATGATGACTTGGATAGAAATAGTCAGAGGATTCAAGAAACTCAAAAAATAAGGGAAAAGAATAAAGGTAAACAACAGTGCTTTCAGGGAATAGAAATACTCCACCTCAGAATTAACCACCTCATGAGGAGGTGGGGGAAGGGATAAGCTAAGAGGCTCATTCTTAGCCCCGAGCCCCAAAGGTGACCCTTTGCCATTGATGTCAAAGGGGGAGAGATTTGTGTATCTTGGGGGGATATTTGATATGGGGAGAGATTTGATATTTGAGAGAGCATTGAGCCAGGGGGAGCAATATCCCAGGGGGAGCAGAAGAAAAATAAAGGTCAGGATTTAGTAAAAAGGATATGGGTTGCCATCAATGACAAAGGGGGAGATTTTTGGACATTTTGAGTCCCTAAGTTAAAGTTGTCATTGATGTCACCAGATGAAGTCATCATTAATACCAAATATTTCAGTAGGAAATAAAGGGGATAAAAATGGTTATTTGATATCTAGGAAGAAGGCCAAAGATCAAGTGAAACAATGCAAAATATAGAAGTTAAAAAGGAGTTATAATATTTATTTTATAAATTATTTAAATTCAGTGTGAATTTAAATTTTATAAATAAATATTAAAGGTACTTTATCAAAGGATATAATATTATAATATGAGTTATTATAATATTAAGTAAGGTGGTGAAAAAGAGCCCAAAGTAAAATATTAATAATAATATTTTACTACACCCAAAGATGGGTGTTAGAATTTAAATATTCAAAGCATGTTACAAAGGTTTATCCTCGCCGACGTCATGTGGGTTAATTACATTTTGAAGTGTCGACGTTCTAAAGCAAAGGAGGAAGATTAATATTTAAACCTATGCCCAAAGGGCATTAAGATTATCCTTGCTCGATTGAAAAGATAGCATACAAATTAATTAATGCAGAGCTCATGAAATGGATGTGCGAATTTTAAGTTTGAATTGCAAGTGAAAGAAACAAAAGGGACAACGTCAAATAGTTGGAAGCCAACTAGGCACCTTGGCCTAGTGGCAAGAGGGCTACAACTTACATTTTGTGTGCAAGGAGGCCAGCGTTCGAGTCTCGACGGAAGCACTTGGCAGGTGTGTTGAAAGCACCAATCGTGAGGTACACATTTTGTGAAACAAGGAGGGGATAAAGTTTTTGAAGCACATGGTGCTTCACCTATCTTCAACAAGTGTGTAGCTCATGTGGTTGTTGGTGCCACGGTTGAGACGTTAGAGTGGGCTGCATTGAGAGTTTGAAACTCTCCAAAGGCAAAGGTAATATTTTGATTTTAATTTTAATTAAATGCCTAAGTTGGAGGTATAAGGTTGTTTAGTGGTTGAAATTTGGAAAGGTTGCTTTGCAATAAAATTGTGGTAGTTGAGAATTATATTTAGGAGTTATAAGGAGAATTCTATTTTATATTTAAAGTCTTAAAATTGCTATTGAGGAATATTGAAAGGTTAAGACTTTGTGGGTAGTATGTTATTTTGAATTAAGGGTTTTTGTGACTATTGTGAGGATATTGATTATTATTTAAGTTGGAGTGATAAGGTGTAATTTTGATATTATATTTGTGATATGTTTTGTTGAAGAAAATTATCCTCTAACCCTTATTGAGATTGGCAAAGAAGTAATTGTGAGTGTGGCAGATTTGTGAGACCAACTACTTGTCAAAAAAAAGGTATGGGAAAATTCCTTCTTGGTTGAGTTGATTGATTGGTTTTATTGAAAATTAAGTTTGGAGTGAAAAGGACTTGATTAGGGTTTCCTTTTCGAAAGTGGTTGAGTTATTGCTTCAAGGTTTTCTGATTTGAGAGTTGAGATTAAAACCTTGTTTTATTAGCATTGTTGTTGAGATCATTGGTTGAGTGAAGTTTTTGAGTTAATGCTTCAAGGTTTTCTGAAATTGAGAGTTGTGATTAAAATATTGTTTGATGAGCATGGTTGTTGAAGTGAGTTTTTATGCAAAGAACTTGAACTAGGGTTTGAAAAGATCATGAGTATCATTGTTATGTGAGACTTGTTGTTGAGCATTGTTGGAAACATTTTGAGTTGGATGATACATGCTTGGACTAGGGTTTGTGAGCAAGAGTTATTTCTTGGAGTGATTGGTTGAGTAGAGTTGATTGAGCCTAGTCAAGTGGATGTATGAAGTGATTGTTCAAGTTCCATAAAACAAACTATTCTATATTCTGATTTGAGTTGAGATTGAGTTTTGAGAATAGAACATATTGAGTCTCTAAAAATTCTCTTTATGCTTCTATGATATTGAGTTGAGAAAGTGATTGAGTTTTGAGAATAGAACATATTGAGTCTCTAACAATTCTCTTTATGCTTCTATGAGATTGAGTTGAGAAAGTGATTGAGTTTTTGAGAATAGAACATATTGAGTCTCTAACAATTCTCTTTATGCTTCTATGAGATTGAGTTGAGAAAGTGATTGAGTTTTTGAGAATAGAACATATTGAGTCTCTAAAAATTCTCTTTATGTTTCTATGAGATTGGAAAAGTTCTGTATGAGCTTGTTGAGCAGATTTGGACAAGTTCTGTGTGAGCTTGTTGAGCAGATTTGGACAATGTGAGCTTGTTGAGAAGATTGGGACAAGTTTGTGTGAGCTTGTTGAGTAGATTTAGATAAGTTATGTGTGAGCCTGTTGAGAAGATTTGGACAAGTTCTGTGTGAGCTTGTTGAGTAGGTTTGGACAGGTTTTATGTGGACCTATTGAGCAGATTTGAGCAGGTTCTGAGTGGACCTGTTGAGCAGATTTGGGCAGGTTATGAGTGGACCTGTTGAGAAGATTTGAGCAGGTTCTGAGTGGACCTATTGAGCAGATTTGAGCAGGTTCTGAGTGGACCTGTTGAGCAGAGTTGTGCAGGTTCTAAGTGGACCTGTTGAGTAGATTTGAGTAGGTTCTAAGTGGACCTATTGAGTAGATTTGATTAGGTTATGAGTGGACCTATTGAGTAGATTTGTGCTAGACCAAATGGATTGTGTTTAGTGCAAGATATTGAGTAGAGCTGTGCTAGACCGACTGGACTATGTTTAGTATAGCATTGAGACAGAGCTTTGGAGGTGATAGAGTAAAGAGGAAAGAGTCTCTAGTGGATAGATATCCATCAGCCAGGATATTGAGGACAGGTCTTTTGAGTGAGGACAAGAGTCTTCAAGTGGAGAGAGATCCACCAATCAGTGCAGTGGAGGCAGTGTCTTCTAGAGGATCACCAGCCAGAGCAGAGGAGAAAGAGTTCTCATGTGGATAGAGATCCACAAACCAAATTTAGGGGATCAACATCTCCTTTGGACAGAGGTCCATAAATATTGTAATTGGGAAGGATTCCAAAGAGATCATTTGAGAAATATTTAGAAGAAATATTTTCTTCGTGGAAGTAGCCATCTTTGGGTGAACCATGTTAAATCTATGTCTCTATTGTGTATGGTGTTTTGTGCATTGCTTTGATTACTGCTATCTATACACTGCATAATATTGATTTGAAAAGAAAAGTAAAAAGTGCTCTTATACTATTCACCCCCCCTCTCAGTATAAGCTTGTGTTCTTCACTTTCGAAGTGTTTTTGAGGAATCCGAACCGGCGAATGGTATAAAGGTTATTTTACAGTACGATGATTTCATGTGCTACAACAATGCAGTTGGTTAGAAGAAAACTCTTGTGTACGATAGGTCGCTAGATCAAATCACATTGACATAAAGTGGTTAGTATTTTTGTCGATCATTGAATTATTTTAAAAAGGGATATGGTATATTAATCTTATTAGGAGGAATAAGGAGCATTTATTTTGTTTTGACATATTATGAGGTAATAAATATTGTTTTGGAGGTATAAGGGTGAGAATTTATTTTATTCTAAAGGTGTATAGTTGGGATACATAAGTGTCCATGTTCTAAGGGTTAGTGATGATATAAAATTTCTAAAAGAAGTAATGAGGGGCAATTGAGTTTTTGCTAATTTATGTGTGGTGAATGATTTTGAAGAAATTATTGAGGAAGGAATTTTTGCTTACTAATCCTTAAATATTGGCAAAGATTTTGAACTTGTTAAAAAATATTTATGTGGACTACTTCTCATCAAGAAAAGGTATGATCACATTCTTCCATAATTGAGTTGATTGATTGGTTTTTTGGAAAATAAGTTTGGAGTGAAAAGGACTTGATTAGGGTTTCCTTTTCAAGAGTGTTTGAGTTAATGCTTCAAGGTTTTTTGGAATAAAGAGTTGTTAAAACCTTGTTTGATAAGCATTGTTGTTGAAGCCATTGGTTGTGTGAAGAACTTGAGCTAGGGTTTGAAAATAACATGTGTATCATTGTTATGTGAATATTGTTTTATGAGCATTGTTTTTGAAGTGAGTTGTTGTGCAAAGAACTTGAACTAGGGTTTGAAAAGAACATGCGTATCATTGTTATATGAGATTTATTATTGAGTATTGTTGGAAACATTTTGAGTTGGTGATTACATGCTTGGACTAGGGTTTGTGAGAAAGGGTTGTTTCTTTGAAGTGATTGGTTGAGTAGAGTTGGTTGAGCCTAGTCAAGTGGTTTTGTGGAGTGATTGTTAAAGTTCCTTAAATCAAACTATTCTATATTCTGATTTGAATTGAGAAAGTGATTGAGCATTTTAGTGTAGAACATATTGAGTCTCTAACAACTCTCTTTTTGATTCTATGAGATTGGAAAAGTTCTGTGTGGACTTGTTAAGCAGATTTGAGGTAAGTATTTGAGGAGACTTGTGGACTAATTTTGTGTGAGCTTTTGTGGAAGCTTACAATATAGATTTGGACAAGTTCTGAGTGGAATTTTTGAGCAGATTTGACCAGGTTATGAGTGGACCTGTTGATCATATATGAGAAGGTTCTGAGTGGACCTGTTGAGAAGATTTGAGCAAGTTATGAGTGGACTTGTTGAGCATATTTGAGCAAGTTCTGAGTGGAATTGTTGAGTATATTTAAGCAGGTTCTGAGTGGAACTGTTGAGCATATTTGAGCAGGTTTTGAGTGGACATGTTGAGCATATTTGAGCAAGTTTTGAGTGGACTTGTTGAGCAAATTTGAGAAAGTTTCGAGTGGACTTGTTGAGTAGATTTGAAAAGGTTTTGAGTGGACCTGTTGAGCAAATTTGAGCAAGTTCTAAGTGGACTTGTTGACCATATTTGAGCAAGTTTTGAGTGGAATTTTTGAGCATATTTGAGCAGGTTTTGAGTGGACCTTTTGAGCATATTTGAGTAGGTTCTGAGTGGACCTATTGAGCATATTTGAGCAAGTTATGAGTGGAATTGTTGAGCATATTTGAGCAGGTCTTAAGTGGACTTGTTGAGTATATTTGAGCAAGTTTTGAGTGGAATTTTTGAGCAGATTTGTACTAGATCGAATGGATTATATTTAGTGTAGATTTGAGACATAGCTTTGGAGGTGATAGGGCAGAGAGGACAATAGTCTGTAGTGGATAGAGATCCATCAACCAAGGCAGTAAGGACAAGTCTTCTGAGTGGGGATAAGAGTATTCAGTGGAGAGAGATCCATAAGCTAGTGCAGTGGAGGCAGTAATATTCTAGAAGATCACCAACTAGAGCAGAGGAGGAGTTATCATATGGATAGAGATCCACAAACTTGATTTAGGGGATCAACATCTCCTTTGGACAAAGATCCATAAAAATTATAATAGGGAAAGGATTTCCAAGATATTGATTGAGAAAATTTTAGTGAAATATTTTCTCCGTGGAATAGCCCACATGGGTGAACCACATAAATTGGTGTCTCATGTGTGTGTGATGTTTTGTGCATTGTTTTAGTTTTTGTTGTTGATATTGCCATTGATATATTGCATAATATTTATTGTGATAAGAAAAGTAAAAAGTTATCTTATATTGTTCACCCCCCCTATTAGTATAAGCTTGTGTTCTTCACATTGGTCTTAGGAGAAATTGGTGGTATTTTTTTGGTGATGGCTTCTATGTCTTCCTTTGTTGTTTGCAACACCTCACTCACTTCGTCCATGAAGTCAAATATGTGCTAGATTTTGGAGCACCTCTCCAAGATATCAGATAGGATTTCTCTTCTAACTTGCTTCACCTTGGTATTAAATAATTTGACCACCTTTGTTCTCTCAACTTGGAGTTGTTGCTGTAAAGTATGAATTTTCTCTACAAATTATTTATTTAGCTCTTACAGCTTTTGAACCTATTCCTTGAAATCAACCATATTTTCAAACCTATTCTACCATTTCTTAGAATTATTTTACAAAGCTTGCATTTATTTCTTTTGGTCCTTGATGGTAGCTAGAAACCTGGCAACCTTTTCCTTTAATTTGATATATTGCTCCCTATATATGTCTATTTTAATGATCATGGTTTCCATCTTAGCTTTGGCTATGATCATCACATCTTCTATGGCTAGTTGCTCTATATCCTTAGTATTTTCAACTATTTGATAGTCTTCCATTGTCATATCTTCCTCTACTTTATCAACTAGTGGGATCATATTATAATTTATCCTCTATCAGGATACAGGGTCGAATATTGTTATCCTTCTCACCTTAGTTGCTCCTTAGGAATATTGGACCAACTTCATACTCCAAAAATTTTATGCTCTTAATGAGGTGCTCTTGATATTCTGAAGATATGTTATTATGGGGTGATCCATAGGAGTGGATGGGGTGAAATTTGTAGGAAATAGAGGGACTACCATAGTGGAAATGGGAGTGGAGGTGATAAGAGTGGAATTTGTATCCATAGCGAAAATATCAATCAAAATGGAACTAGTTGCCATGGTTGATGGAGGAGTTAATGGCAGTGATATTTCCATCGTTAATGGAGGTAATGATGATGGGGGATTTGGATTAATGTAATTTGGAGGCAGAGATGGTAGTGGAGAGTGTGATAAAGTAGGGGAAGATGAAGCTTTGGGATTCTCAACAGTATAGAGTAGAGAGTGTACTGAATAAAGAGGTGAATATGGATGAGGCAGAGATGGTTGTGGAGAATCTAATTTTGATGAAGATATTTGTACTATATTTTATCTTGATAAGGGGAATGAAATTTCTTTGAGGAATAAGTAGGAGAAGAAGGATGAAAGGGATAAAAAATCATACGTAATCCTATTGCGATAGACTATCTGAGAATCTCTTCAGCATTCTTCTACTACTCTTCCTGAATCTCCTATCTTCTAGATGTAGTTGGAGATTGTGTCACCTCCTCTACTTCATCCAAATTCTATTTTTTAGAGCTTTAGTATCAATTTCTAATACTGCACCCTCTACCTTCCTCTTGAATATAATAGTTGGCTATGATATTTGTTGAGGAAGTACTTTTGTAGGTTCTGTAATTGAAGTTGATTTACTTTTCTTCATGGAAGGGGCTATAGTAGTGAGGTCTAATGCTTTTCCATTTTTCTTCTGATATTCTTTTACAAGAGTTTTAGCCTCAACAATTTTGCATTCATATTTTCTCCTCCTTGGAGTATCTTTGTTGTCTCTACTTCTTTCAAGTTCCCCTCCTCTTGTTGTAAAGGAGTGGCAGATGGTGGAGTGGGATCTTGCTATTTCTTGGCTACTCCGGTATTTTTATCTTTATTTTTGCCTTTTTTGACCTTACTCGTTTATGCTTTCCCTAGAACTAATTCTAGGATTTTCTTTTTCTAGGTCTTCCAATTTGCAACATGTTCATTGTATCTCCTTTTGAACTCTTCATCAATTTTAGGAATGGGATACTTGCTTTTCATAGCATTTCTATCAACTCTCATCCACCATTTGAGGATTTTTTCCAGAGACAACTTGTGAGTTTCTTCTATTTCCTTCACTTTTACATTACTGATTTGATGAGAGACCTTGGTTGGATAATAGTCATTTGGACACACATAGAAATATCTCCATGGTGAAAGTGGTTCCATTTAATTACATTCCAACGAATGGGGGATTGCTATCTATTATTCCTGTGTTTCTCCATGTGCATGCATTTGGATTTCACTAGTTTAGTTGCTTTCTCTCCATGCATCTCCTTAATTATTTATATGAACACATTGTCTAGATCGTATCCCCATCTCTACGAAAGCTGGCTAAGACCTAGTTTATCCAAATTTGCTATGATTTTCTCACATTGCCACTTCTTCCATACAATGATATCACCTTCATTGAAAAGATATTCCATAGTTTCTCTTCTTTTGTTTCCATAACTAAACCTACAATTTATGTAGTCTACCTATCTATAATATTCTAGTGCGAATAAGTGGTGGGTGACATAATGAGGTAACAAGAAAGGTTTCTATGTGAAACTGTATAACCTTATGACTGTGCCCTCTATTAGGATATACCAATATTCCTCCTCTGATCCTTTTACTTTAATTTTATTTTCAATCTCTGGAGCTAGCCTGAGATAGTTGCCATACATAACTCGTAGAGCTGGTCTAAGGAATCCAAAATTGAAAGTATAAAATGACTATGTTTTGCTCAGAACCCTTTTTTAGTAATATAATAGTAGTAGATGTCCATATGCATCTTTATCGACCACTGATATCCACGAATACTCATTCCTAGTAGCACTAAAGAACATCCAAATCAAGTTGGAATAATGTTTGAATATTGGGTTCTATTAGTTTTCCTTCATATATACTAGCTGCTCGTGCATTCTCTTGGTGAAAATGTGGGCTAGTTGAAGTAAATTGGGGTATTAATGTTATCACCTACCTACGAGGTATACATATTGATGTTGGAGATGCAATATACGATGGTCAAATACTAATATCTTACATCTATGTATGACTCAAGGCTTGCTATGACCGCCAACATGGAGTAGAGATCTAGTTCTACAAAATTATTGATAGGAATAGGAGTTATGGTCAGGGTTTGACTAGACTTAATATTCTTGAACTAGCCATATACCTAGGTTCTAAAATGCTTTCCATATTGTGCACGGTTTCTCAGGGAGTAAAATTTTGCTTGCTTCTCTAAGCTAAAATATCTAAGGGGTACATAGGGCTTTTGCACCATCGTGAACAGGTCTTGGTAAGCTTGATCTATAATATGAAACAAAACCTTGCCATGGACCATCCTCATAGACCTAGATGTAGGGTTATAGTATTTTACTATAGCAGACACTAAATCAGGGCTTGTATGTACAACATCACAAATATAGTAAGCAAGGAAAGAGTACATAGCCCATTTACCTTGGCCTGGAAGAGGCTCTCCCTTGAAGAAATTATCTTCATATCCCCATCTCAAGTTATCTTTGGTTGAGTACATCATCCTCATGTCTACGATACCTGCCTTCTTGTCTATGTAGTATGATCTGTTTGTCTTTCTAGATTACCTGATCTGCTTAGTTGAAGATGATGCCATTTCAACTTCTAAGTAACTCTTTCTTCACAACTATGGGAAGTATGCAACAACTATTCTCCACAACACTCTATTTCCTCAGCTCGCTTGCTTGTAAATGACTAAAAATTTGAATTGTTTCCTTAAATTAGGTTTTTGAGCACTCCATCATTATTGGGAATGAGTGGATGATTACCTCCCATAATTTAAAACGAGCAAATAATATGCTATGAAGCGTGGATTTTTAGTGAAGTATGCATATCTAATTGGATGAAATTGGTGGTAGATGGCTGTAAACTATCCATTGGTACACTTCTCTAGGTGCATTTATTTATCCATATTTGCAACGAAATAATGGACCTAGCAGATTTTTGATGTTATACTTGCTTTCTGGATTCTGCTTGTCTGAAAATGCATGCTCCTTTCCATGCTTTATTCAAAACTACAAGATATATTTTTGCAAAGGTAACTTTCACCAAGTTGACTATGGATTTTGGGACCATGCCAATTTTTGGAAGCTGCTGAAGGATTTCAACCTCTTGAAAACTCTGCTGAACCTAGGATTCCACTATTCTAGACTTCGGTAAGCATTTTTTGACCATTTTGACTATGAATTCTACATGTGTTACTTCCCTGTGAATTAAATCATAGTCCTTTTCACAAGCAGAAAAATGACTTCCTTTCCTCCATTTGCTTTTGGACTTAATAGAGGAAATATAATACATAAAGAAAGAATATAATACAACATATGTACATATATTATAACATGAGGCTTTCTCTAACTAAAATATAGTTTGAGATGATACCAATTTATAGGGATGGGTTGTATTTTTCCTCTTTTATCATATAGATGAAAGGCATTGCTCTCATTTACCTCGACAAACTTGAAGGATCCCTCCTAAAAAGAGTCAAATTTTTGGTGATTACCCAATTTAGCCTTTTCAACATTCCACCTTAGCACTGAATCTCCTTTTAATTTTTTGAACCTTGTTTTTTTAATCAAAAAACTCTTTCGTATTCATGGATTATTTCTGAAAGTTCTCATATTTCTAAGTTATTTGTTCTTCTAAGTGCAACAGATGCATCAATCTGGCTTCTAGCCGACTCTGATTGAGCTCTTGATCTTGGTTGACCCATTTTAAAGCTAGTATCTCTAGATGAGTAGGCAAAATGACCTCCTTGCCATATACTACTGCATAAGGAGATGTCCTAAGATACCTTTTGATAATGATTCTATCTGCCCAAAAAACTTGATCAAGTGAAAAATGCCAACTCCTTTTGTTCTCCTCTAGTGCTCTTTTTCAGGATTTTGAGCAAGTTTTTATTGGTGGATTTTGCCAATCCATTTCCTAGAGGGTAATAGTTGGAATAATTTTTAATATTTATACCATACTTGCTTGTGAATTTAATGTATTTTGCACCTATGAAAGCTGGGCCATTATCACTTACTAGTGCCTCCAAAATTCCAAACCTTGTGATCATATTTTCTAGAAAATCAATTACTACTTTCTGGTCCAATTTCTTGGTTGGAATAGCCTCCACCCATCTAGTGAAATACTCACTGGTAGTAAGGATGAACTTATGACATGTTGATGAATTTGGACTATTGACTCCAATGAAGTTGAGTTCCCATTGCTGGAAGGGTTCCTCTACCTAAATTGGCTTAAGCGAAAATGCTGCATTCTTGGTTCTTCCTACATATCTTTAACACTTATCACAGGAATTAGCTACTTTGAAAACATCTGCAAAGATAGCAGGCCAATAATATCTTACCCTTATTATCTTCATGGTAGTTATTCTTCCTAAAAAATGACCTCCTAATAGGCCTCCATAAAATTCTTTGATGACCTATATTTCATTATCTCTCAGACATCTTAGAAGCACTCCATCCAAGTACTTTTTGTGTAGTCCTTCCGAGAGTAATACATACTTCATAGCTTGCAATATTAATATCATCTATTGTGAAGGATTGATACCTTATATAAATACACCTATTTGTAAATAGGCTATCAATTGATCTGTCCAATTAGAATCATCCTAAAAATTGTCATTTTGATCATCCTATGCTCCTTGATAGGCTATTGTTTGTTCTAAATCTACCTTAGCTATGAGTTCCTAAAATAATGCTTGACCAAATTTGTAGGGTGGATTTCTATATCATACTCCTATATCTTAGTGATCCAACCAACCCTTTTATCACCTAGTTCTCCTTGGAGGATAAAGTTTATCACATATGGGTATACCAAATAGACCAAAGTTTTACTTTGAACAAAGTATTGCTTGAACTTCTTCAAAGACTTCCTCATAGGAAAAAATTGTCTTTCAATAAAATTATACTTAATTTTATACTCATGCAAAGTTTGATGCATAGATTCCCTCAGCTCCATAGGCATATAAAATGAAATCTTTGTTGAAATCCATATTTATCAATACTGGTGTAGTTGTAATTTCCTTCTTTATAGCCTCAAAAACTTACTTTATTTTCTCAGTCCACTTGAACTCCATATTATTCTTAAGTAGCTTTGAGATGGGTTAGACCAGTTGAGCAAAATATAAGATGAAATTTCTCATAAAGTTAATCTTACCAAAGAAATACTGCAAGCACTTTTTATTTGTAGGCAAGGGAAGAGCTATAATTGATTTTATTCTATATGGATCTATTACCATCCCATTTTTGGAGATTACATGTCCCAATAATTTACCTTCATGAACAAAGAATAATGATTTATTTGGATTGATAGATATGTGTAGTGACTAACCCCAATCTGAGACAACTTATACTCTGCTTTGTTTTTAGTAATGCTTGGTATTTTGTAATTTTTTTGTAGTTTTTTCAATATATGTTTTTTTTTCTTTTGAGAATGATAACACACAGCTGGAAATGAATACTATCGTAACTTTCAAACTACTTAACCAAATACAATGAAATTTTGACACAAACTTCTTTTTATCATAATACATAAACCCAATGAAGGAAAATGTAGAAATATAAGTTTACCCATAAAAATCTCTGTTTACCCATAAAAATCTCTGGTCTGATATTAAACTGGAAATTTGCATCAGCTATAGAAAAACATGTTTTGCTCATAACTTATAAAATACTGACTTCTCCATTGATTGGAAAATAGTTACAAATACCCCTTTTTGCTGCTCCCTCATTATAGTCTGTAAACTACTGGTAAGCAATGCCAATGTATTTCTTGTGATATGCAACTCGAACTCACCAAAACCCTTCCAAAATTGTTCGGCCAGCTGGGGAAAATGCCCAATAGAGATTGAAGCTGGAAAATTGATAATAACTCTGCATATGATCCGAGCTAACTTCACACATTTATTAGAAAACCGCCTTCAATGTCTTCTTCACCTATAAACTAAAAATCCAAGCATTGTGATGGTGTCTTTCAACCACAACAACACTGTCCTTGAGGGTGGGCTACGTCACCAACAAGCTAAAGCTTTGAACTCCCGCTCACAAGCAAGAACTCTCATACGTAAAAAATAGTAAATGCTCATACCCAAATTGAGTTTTCAAACCCTTGTCGTAGATATGGTAATATTCCCTACTAAAATTTTGAACCATGCAAATAAAAATCAGATCTGTAAATAACCCTGAAAAATACACCATAAAACCCTAAGATTGTCACAAACACACCACAATATTTTATATTATCTTTTTTGGAACCACAATTACATAGATCACACCTGAAACATTAATATAAACCCCGGGTGCTGAACAAACAACACAACCTCTCGCTAAATTATTGAATGAAAACAACTCACAAATGCCCAACCACAAAACTGCTAAACTCTGCTGCAAAAATCTGAAACTATAATGCCACACCAAATCTGAAATACCACACCAAGAAGGGTTCCCAAAACCCCAAATCTGATCTCCCCAAATCTGATATGAATGTTGCCGAAGAAATCCTCAATAAATGATGCAGAATGTCTCAATAAACCCAATTGTAAACCCTAGTTGGATTTACCTCAAAGAAACTCTAGGGTTTTCATCCTAGGTTTCTAGCCAAGAGGGTTTTCGTCCTCAAAGCTATCCCTTGCAAGGTTTCGCCCGCAAGAGAGAATTCTCTCGTAGGGTTTCGTCCACAAGAGAAAAGTGTATTAGCTGCAAAGCCAAATACAACAATGTAGAAGAGATAAAATGATCCAAGCTCCCTCAAATGAGCCCCCTACTCCTCTTTATATAGACATTATTTTAATTCTTTATTGAGGTTGCACTTTTTGATTTCACTTAATAATACCTTAGAAAATAATAATAAAATGATATTTATTCTCCTAATGGGGCATACACCCTCATTTCCCCATTTTTATTATTTAATTGCCAAATTTCACCAAAAATACTCTTAACACACCAAAACACATCAAGACTCCACTCCACAACTATGTATAGTAAAAATATGAAAAATGGGGACATTACAATACCAACCCTCCCAAAATTGCTTATCCTCAAGCAATTCCAACACCATCTTCTCATCATCAAGCTGAAACCAATGGTGATTCCAGGATCCCAAATAAATGTTAAAGGAGTAGGTCCATCATGCTGATGCTGCGCCACTATCTTCTTCTTGGCAGCATCATCATGTAGAGACACAATTCTCCAAGTATCCATCAAGGCCACTCCAAGGTCCATACATGCTGATTTTTGAAGTACTATCTTTACCATATATGCTTCATCTTTCATGTTTTGCAAATAAGTGTATATGAAGTCTACCAATTCATGTTCCTCAATTTCACTTTTCGAAACAAACTCAGTTCTAATTTCTAAATGAAAAGTAGTCTTTGACATCATGAAAAACATTCCTGTACACTTTCTATCATGAACAATTTCATTCCCCCTCTCAATCAACACTGAAATTTGGTGTGATGTAGTAGCCCTTCTAATCAAGTAAAACACAACAAATATGAGAAAATCAAACCTGATATGAAGCACAGCCCCTAATGTCTCATCAATTAGCCTATACAAAGTGAAAACTGTTTCCAATTTTGTCTCACAAAGTGTAGGTGCAGTCATAGTTTGAATGCAAAATGAATCCCAATGAATTACCAGCGATGCCAACTTTTTATTCCCAAAAATAGTTCCAATGGCTGCCCAAAAATCAGTTCTGAGAATTAGCAAGATATCATCTCCAAATGCTAATGTCCTGCTCTCAAAATTACTCCATAATGCAGCCCAATTTCTTCCACATGACGTGATTATGCCATACCAATTACCAGCTCCATCCATCATCAATCTTTCATTCCCATAACTTATCAATGTAACCAACTCATGAATGCCAAAACTCTTCAAACAACTATCATAAAAATCAGAATGAATGTCATACCTTATGTAAGTAGTATCATGGCTGATCCATGTCTTCAAGTGGTGCAAAAGTGACCCCAACAGAAGAATGTTTTCCCCCAAACACCCCAATACTGAAGATATGTTCCCAATATTATCCAAGAATGAAATGGTATCTTCCTCCTCCTTATCAAAACAATATAAGCAAGGCTGATCAGAATGTAATGTCCCATGGCTGATCAAAATTGCAGTCCTTCTTATAGAAATGGCAGCCATCAATGTGTTATCAACAGAATAAATTATGGTTGCTTTTAGGATGCCATTAGCAACCTTCCAAGGCTCCCGGGATGCAACGTCTATCTTCCCAATGTTTGCAGTCCCTATTTTCCATCCTATGAATGTTTCTAAGGCCCACCATGTGATAATACCAATGCCAAACTTGCCATTTACCTCAAATGCCCTTACCAATGCTGCCCAAAATAGCTCCTCAAGAAACACAACTCTAATTTTTGAACAAAAGACAGTCCTAAACAACATGCAAAACACCTTCTTATACATCATGTAAAGTGCCAATTCAAACCTCATGAAGATCTCAATTAGCTTGGGAGGAATTTTCCCAAACAATGTGTCACATGTAGCCCCAAAACTCATTGTCAACGTAGCTGCATCAGTCATCATTATTGCAGTCCTATTTGTCATGGAGTTTGCAGTCTTCTTAATAAAAAACTTGGCCAAAGCTTCCCACAAAAGTGCTGTCCAATGATTCAAAAACACAGCCCCATCGGTCATAAAAAATGCAGTCCAGTATGTTGTCAACATTTCAGTCTTAACTCTCTCAATAGATGTTGCCTCCAAAGACAAATATGCAGTCTCACAAATAAACCAACATGTAGTCCCATACATCTCCAACTCTGTCCCAGAATTCATCACAAAAACAGTCCTAAAAGACAGAGAAGATGCAACCTCAAAAATCAGTGAACAATCAGTCCAAGTTGCCCTTAGAAAAATAGCCTCATTAGTTATGAAAGATGCAGACCAAGGGGTCTCAAACAGAGTGGTAAGATTAGACACAAAAGTCACAAACACAGCCTCTTTTATCAAGAAGTGTATGTCCTCATAGAACATGAAATGTGCAGCCTCAATCTCCATCAGTGATGTAGTCATTTTGAACAAAAACTCAGTCCATTCTATCATCAAATATGCATCCTCATTCATTACCAAAAATGCAGTCTTAGGTCTCAACAAGAATGCAACCATAGGTGCCATCAATGTCTCTTTTTCCACAATGCTAATGCTGCCCATAAATGGAGAACTACTGTTATATTGCCAACAAAAATTAGAACTGATAACATACCTTCTTGCAACTTCCTTAAGGCTGCTTTGTGCCTCCCCATGGCTCAAGAGTGGCTCCAAGGGGGGGATGTTTCCCAAGCTCACCCAAAGACTCTCAAAAATAGGACGAACTTCTTGGAAATTCAAAACTGAGTTTTTGGAACTCTGAAATGAAATGTGGATGGTATTGAAGTCAATAGGGCATTCATTCCCCATGGGTACTTCCTCACATCTAGGTGCCAATATACCCGGATCCCAAGGTGTGAATCTGCTGTCCCAAATATTCACAATATCCCCATGTATCCTATGAGATCTACATACCCTTCCAAAGAACAAATGAAACTCCTCTATTGTTGTTAAGACGACTGTAACAATAGGGAAATGAGCAAATTCATTCATTACAACCCTCATATAATTGTTACCTTTATCTTTGGCCAATTTGGTGATGTAATCCATGGGCATGTTTCCTTGTTTTAAGGCTAAAATAGTTACTCCTTCAAAATTTACCTCCTCTTCTTCTTGATCATAATCAGCCCTATGAAATAACAGTTTGGATTTGTCTTTAATGCAAGGATCAACCATCTCAATGTCATTTCCTTTGCATGATTTCTGAAATAAATTTTGGCCAGCTCCTTGTTCAAGATGAAATTCATCCCAAATCAGTTCCTCATCATAACTAGGTGCTGAAATACTTGGATCCCATGCGTCTAATGGCTGATGTATTTTTGGTGTTGCATGCTTATTGTAAATCTCATGTTCATTTTCCAAATCAAACCAATACTCACCAACTCTATCATTACTGAAATCTAATTTGTAAACTCCTATGTGTTCACTCTCATCATACTCTCCATCATGCTCTTCAAGGGCTTTGAATGTCACTTGTGTTTCATTGAACACATCAATGTCCAGAGCAGAATATGATTCCACAAAGCTGTCTACTTCATTTTCATATTGTTGTACTATGCCATCAATTTTTTGCCTTGCTAATTTTTCATCAATTGCATTTGGTACTAATATCTGAGACAAAGGAGCTGAACTTGTAAGGTATCCAGAAGAAATATTATTCTGTTGCAAAACAAAATTTGTTGTATCCATATTTGATAGAGGTCCTACGACCTGTAAACCACTAGAAACCATTTCTTTTTCTGCCAACTGCCTTCTAAAGTTTTTTGGAACAACAAGTTCTTCTTCTATCATCTCGACCTTCTTGGACCCAACAACGTTTCTTTGTATAGGAATTGAGGTGAGAGACATTGGTTCATATTTTCTCTCCTTCTTATGCAACTTCTGTTGATGATGATTACCTCTCCGATTAGGTTGTTGCCTCATCCTCATGTCCACCCAATCATGAAGAGACATCATTTCTTTGAATTTCCCACTAGCATTGGTCCATTCCTGAACAAATTGATCCCGTAACTCTGAGATGGGGGGCTCAACCTTAGCCTTAGAGGAAATCGTAGGTGCTGACTTAGGTGACATAGCAACTGTCAACTGCTTGAGAGTTTGCTGTAACTCTCTCTGACCTTGCCAAAACTCATGTTGAAACCTATCCCAATAACTGTGTGGCTCCATCTTCACATTGAACTAACCAACTCTCAGCTGCAACTATTATGAGAAAACACACTAGATAAAGAACCCAGACAGGCTGGCAGAATCTTTGGCTCTGATACCACTGTAGTGACTAACCCCAATCTGAGAGAACTGATACTCTGCTTTGTTTTTAGTAATGCTTGGTATTTTGTAATTTTTTTGTAGTTTTTTCAATATATGTTTTTTTTTTCTTTTGAGAATGATAACACACAACTGGAAATGAATACTATCGTAAATTTCAAACTACTTAACCAAATATAATGAAATTTTGACACAAACTTCTTTTTATCATAATACATAAACCCAATGAAGGAAAATGTAGAAAGATAAGTTTACCCATAAAAATCTTTGGTCTGATATTAAACTGGAAATTTGCATCAGCTATAGAAAAACATGTAATGCTCATAACTTATAAAATACTGACTTCTCCATTGATTGGAAAATAGTTACAAATACCCCTTTTTGCTGCTTAACAAATTCCACTAAGTATCTCCAGTGCAATCGATGAGGAATGGACCCAAACACCCACGTGGGGCTGTAAATGTACGACCCAATGTTGCAGAGGCACGACTGCCCTGTAGGTTATTTGCTGCTCTTAAAATGCTTCTCAAAACTGACTTAGAACCCTCATTATAGTCTGCAAACTGCTGGTAAGCAATGCCAATGTCTTTCTTGTGATATGCAACTCGAACTCACCAAAACCCTTCCAAAATTGTTCGGCCAACTGGGGAAAATGCCCAATAGAGATTGAAGCTGGAAACTTGATAATAACTCTGCATATGATCTGAGCTAACTTCACACATTTATTAGAAAACTGCCTTCAATGTCTTCTTCACCTATAAACTAAAAATCCAAGCATTGTGATGGTGTCTTTCAACCACAACAACACTGTCCTTGAGGGTGGGCTACGTCACCAACAAGCTGAAGCTTCGAACTCCTGCTCACAACAAGAACTCTCATACAAAAAAAATAGTAAATGCTCATACCCAAATTGAGTTTTCAAACCCTTGCTGTAGATATGGTAATATTCCTGACTAAAATTTTGAACCATGCAAATACAAATCAGATCTATAAATAACCCAGAAAAATACACCATAAAACCCTAAGATTGTCACAAACACACCATAATATTTTATATTATCTTTTATGGAACCACAATTACATAGATCACACCTGAAACATTAATATAAACCCTAGATGCTGAACAAACAACACAACCTCTGCTAAATTATTGAATGAAAACAACTCACAAATGCCCAGCCACAAAACTGCTAAACTCTGCTGCAAAAATCTGAAACTATAATGCCACACCAAATCTGAAATACCACACCAAGAAGGGTTCCCAAAACCCCAAATATGATATCCCCAAATCTGATATGAATGTTGTCGAAGAAATCCTCAATAAATGATGCAGAATGTCTCAATAAACCCAATTGTAAACCCTAGCTGGATTTACCTCAAAGAAACTCTAGGGTTTTCATCCTAGGTTTCTAGCCAAGAGGGTTTTCGTCCTCAAAGCTATCCCTTGCAAGGTTTTGCCCACAAGAGAGAATTCTCTCGTAGGGTTTCATCCACAAGAGAAAAGTGTATTAGCTGCAAAGCCAAATACAACAATGTAGAAGAGATAAAATGATCCAAGCTCCCTCAAATGAGCCCCCTACTCCTCTTTATATAGACATTCTTTTAATTCTTTATTGAGGTTGCACTTTTTGATTTCACTTAATAATACCTTAGAAAATAATAATAAAATGATATTTATTCTCCTAATGGGGCATACACCCTCATTTCCCCCTTTTTATTATTTAATTGCCAAATTTCACCAAAAATACTCTTAACACACCAAAACACATCAAGACTCCACTCCACAACTATGTATAGTAAAAATATGAAAAATGGGGACATTATAATATGCCAAACTCTCTACACTTATGGAAAACCTTCTCTAAATATTCAAGATATGATTCTTTCCTGTGTGAAAACACTATCATATCATCTAGATAAATCAGAATGAATTTATTGATCAGCTCACCAAAAGCGTAGTCCATATCCCTCTGGAAGGTGGCTCCTGCATTGGATAGATCGAATGGAATTATTTGATAAAAAAATATACCCCACTTGGTGGTGAAAACTATTTTGAACTTATATTCATATCTAACCCAAATCTAGTTGTATTCAAAGAAGTCATCTAGCAAGGAATATCTTTCCACTCATAATACCATCTATAGAATCTAGTCCATCTAGGGAAGCAGGTAATGATACTTCAGGGAAGCTATGTTCAAGTTTTCGAAATCCACACATAATTGGATATCTCCATTCTTCTTTCTCACTAGGACTAAGTTGGAAACCCATGTAGAATGCTTAATATGATAGATAATTTTCCCTTTTAGAAGTTTAATCAATTCTTGCCTCATTATGGACTCTATCTTCAAATTCACAAGCTTTGCCTTTGTCTGAAAGGTTTTGCATTAGGCTCTAGCTCAATGGTATGCTGAATGACCTCCTTATCATAAAATTTGAGGTCTTCATAAGACCATGAAATAATTTCTAGATATTTAAAACATAGTGTCTTGAATTCAAATTCTTCTAGAGAGAATCTTATTTCAATATTAATCATCTTGTTTGATTCTATTTCAATTTTACTACAAATTTTACCATCAACTTTCAAAGTCTTTGACTTATTTCCATCCTCATTGTCAAACAAGCTTTCCAATGTGATCAGGCTTTTAGGAATGTGATTGTTCTTCAACTGAACAACATCCTATTGATCTATTTCTTGGGAAAGCTATTCCTCCACATTAGCTAGATAAGCCTAAATTGATTATCTACTCATCATTGTCAAAAATTTACCAGAATATTTGTTTGTCTGGGACTACTAGTATGAAGACTAATTTGACTCTTTTACTTGTAGCTGACCCAAGGTCTGAGGAAGGATTAAAATTAGAATATTTAACTACCAAATAATATGCTAGTGTATTTTGTTCTTTAAGGATAGAGCAAATATTTATTACATCAAAATATTCCATTAAGTCCCATACTCTGTTCCTATATGTCTTCAGATAGTGATGTTTACTACTGCATTTTTCTATCACCGGTTGACCACTAGATCTGAATCACCATAAATATCTAATATCTTGATTCCTATTTTTTTCTTGCATCAATCCCAATCATAGAGCTTCATATTATGTAGAATTATTTGTGCAAGCCCAAGTGAATCTGAAAGAAAAAAATTTCATTCCTTCTGAGGGATATTTCAACACTACGCCAACTCCAGCTTCATTTCTGCATCTTGCTCCATAAAAATGTACTATCCAGACCTCTATCTTCCTGAGTGATTGATTGGATATGGTAGGGATATTATTCTCAGCTTCTATGAAGATACTGTATGTACCTAGCCCAATTTTTGATAGGCTGTAATCATCTTTGAAGGGTAAATCATCTTCTATTTCTAGATCTTCTAATATTTCCACTAACTTCAGTTCTTCCATCATTGAGTTATTGTACAAGTCTTATTCAATTTTACAATGTGAAAGAACATAGGCTTTTTTGAGGTTATTATTATCCTTTTGCATTTGTAGGGGACTATCATAGCGGAGTAGTCTAGATACATATATCCTCCCATTTTGGTCATTAATTCCCTTGACAAGCAAATACCAAAATAAGGCTCCAAGTCTATCACCACAATTTACTAAACAATGGTAATTTCTAGGGCCTTGTGCAACCTCATAAATATGTCTTTTATGACTCCCACAATATTTATAAGGGTGCCATCAAGTTGTAAAACCCCTTGACAAGATCTTGTATACTCCATACCCATCTCATCATAGACTACTTTTGGCATAACAGTTGTTGAAACACTTGAATCTATCATATAATTTTGCACCATCCATACTTCCATTCTAAGAGAAATGTAAAATGAAGGAGGCTTGTTATTCAATGTGGAAGGAGATATTTTTCTTTATCTTGTGCCACATTGAAAATAATGGTGGTTTCTTTTCCTTGGGACCTTTTATGAAGAGATACCTTCAAAAAATATATTTGGCCAGGGAGAAAAAGAGTATCATACAGGCTTGCTCTAGATGGAACTCTTTTTAACTCATACACAATGTTATTTTTTGCCTGAACTAGTGAAGGTCTTTCATACCTTTTTTTGGTTCTCCATAGTTCTTTATGTATTATTGTGTAGCCTTAATTCTTTGGATTTTTGTAATGGAAGGAAAACTTAGCTTTTATTGGGCCTATTTTCTTGCACTCTCTTGCTCTTTGTTACTAGGTTCTTTATTACTTTTGTCTGCTACTTGTGGAATAGAAAATTGATCATTCCCTTGTAGCAGTGGTTTTATCATTTTTTGAGAAGGCACTTGGAAACTACCCATATTCTATGGATCTACTTGTTGTTGGAAATTTTGAGTATATTGTTGTCATTGATGTCAAATGATTAAAGTCATAAGTTGATGACATTGGTTGTCATTTATGACAAGGAAAATAAAGGTTTAATAGTTTTACCATGGTGGCATTTGCAAAAGAAAAAGGAAGAGGTTTTATGGTGGCAAAGACTTTTATCCAAAGAAAAGGTCCAAGAGGAGAAAAATAGATTATAATATTTAAATCTATGAATATTTAAATAATTATAATATTTAAAAATTAAAAGGGTCCAAAGGTTAAAATATATATTATAATATTTAAATCTACCTTAGATTTAAATTATTATAATAATTTTTAAAAGGTTTAGATGGGCACCAAAGTTGCAATTTTTAATTACTCCTCCAAGCATCGACGTCAAAGACTCAAAGGGCAAATGCATATATATAATATAAAGTTTTATTTGCAAAGTGGTTAAAAAATTTGAATGCGATTGATATGTGAAGACTCTGTGTAATGCTTATGTGTCATTCATTGTAAATTGTGTGCACTTCGGTTGTGGTTATGTGGGAGAAAGAGTACAAGGATAGTGCCTTGTCAGAGATCGAGTTTAGGATAAAGTAGAGAGACAACAAAAATAGATCCCATATAGGTAGCTATCCCAAATGGTAGTTCCCTTGGCACCTAAGTCATAGTAGCAGGGAGATATCAGGTTCGAGACATAGCGAAGGCAGAAGGGTTAATATTTTTGGTTAAAAAGTGTTTTTACACTGAAGACAGGAATAAAGGAGAGTGCGTGTGGTTGTGTTTTTGTGTGGGTTCCTAGCCCACATAGTATCCTAGCCGAATCTAGGGTGCGGGCCAACAAGCAACATCGGATCAAATCACAACGACGATAGTAAGGGGACAATAATTTTTGTTGGATTATTTTTTGCTAAGGCTAAGGTATTCTTGCTTACGGAGTCATAAAGTGTTTGTTTTGTTTTTAATTTTTTAATTAAAAATGGCAGTGTGGAGTAGTTGAAGTTGGTTGAATTAAAAAAGGAGTTTTGCCTAGTGTCATGTGTGGTGTGTTAAGTAAATGATGTTATGGTCTTGTTGAAGAATTAAGGTGCTTTGAAATATTTTATTTTTTTAAGTAGGAGGTATAAGGTGTATAAGGAATTTATGTGTGTAATTTGTGGGTTTGATTGGTTGAATTTTATTTTGTAAAATTAGGAGTAATAAGGTGTAATAAGTTGTTTAAAATTTTATTATAACACTTGCATGGTGAAAGGTGTAAGAAATTAGAGAAAAAAATCATTAGATAGAAATATATTCAAGGTAGTGCTTAAATAATACATAGGAAGCTAAGAATAGCCTTAGGAATAATAATAAAATATTATCCCCCTAAAGTGCTAACTAATGTGCTTAGCTAACAAAGCGCTAACCACTAACCTAACAACTAACATAGTCAAATTGACTATGATGACTAACTTACTAACCCCAATATATTCCATAGTGAATATATTCTAGGTAATTAGTAAAAGTAACATAGTAATTTATATCTACTATGCGGTAAATAAAATCTACCTAGGATAATATTACAAATTACCAAATGAGGTAATAATTATAGTTACTGTAGCATAGTAACTCTAACATCCCCTCTTATTACATTATTTGAGTAATGTATATAACTGCACCATTACAGTGAAAAAGATACTGATATGCAGGATCTTGCTCTGGCTTGGGATCTATCGGAGTGCTCTGGTTGCTCTAAGAAAAACGTGGATCATTCCTCACTTTGTTTTTACATAAATTAATGTCCTTATCATAATATTTTCATCTAACTGAATTGCATGGGTAACCAGCCACTGCAACCACTAGGTATACTAGAGTAGATCACTATATATGAGGTTAATTCTATTACAATATGATTTTGCAAAAGTTTTGATAAGGTAGCTAAGGTGTCGGTCGCTACCTAAAATGCACCCTTATAAGTTCCCCCCCTTGTTGCAAAACATGTTGTAATGGTAATTCTGCAAGAATTGTGACTAAGGTGTCATCCTACTTTTTTTAGAAAAAATATTATGAGGTAAGAAAGGAATGTTTATCCCCCCTTAAGTGCAAAAGATATGCAACTTACAAAGCTTTTTAAGGTTTTGCCAAAAATGCACCCTTATAAGTCATCCTACTTTTTTTAGAAAAAATATTATGAGGTAAGAATGTTTATCCCCTCTTAAGTGCAAAATATATGCAACTTATGAAGCTTTTTAAGGCTTTTACAAATATTGCCTTCTAGGCAAATTTCAAAAAATTACACTAGAAAATTCCTCCCTTTTATTACAAGTTCTTCAAACAAAAAGAGTTTGCTATTTTATGAAGCTTAAAAAAAGGTACAATCACCCCTTTATTGCAAGTACTTCAAATAAAAACATTTACTATTTATGAAGCCTAAAAAGAGGGTTGGAATGGTGCTTGCCTAGGGTGACAAATTTATTTCCTTTACAAAGCTGTATAGGCCATGAGCACCTTGTGTGCTCTTTCTGAACCAGAATCAGTATCTAAATCAGACACTTCACTAGCAACATGGCCTCTTTGTTGTCTATTTTATCTTTGTGATGTGCCTTTGCCATTTTTGTTTTTCTTGTTTTTAAACCAACACCAATTGGTGTCATGGTTGTCCTTTTTACAATTTGTGCAAAACTTCTTTTTTGATTGAGGTTGCTTGCCCTTATATTTTGAAGATGATCCTCCCTTCTAAAATTTACTTTTCTTCTTTCCACCCTGATTGCTAGAGTAAAGTGCATTATTTGACACTTCATTGCTTTGGAGCTGATTTGCTTCCTCGGCTTGAAGCAAATTGACTAACTCCACAAAGGTTACTGTTATTTGAGATACATGAAGAGATGTTATTAACATATTGTAGGATTCTAGAAGATCCATTAATATTATTGAAGTAGGATAGTATCTTCTACTTTTGCTCCTAAAGAATTCAACTTTGACTTTAGTTCTACCACTCTGCAAAGGAATAGCTCTTCTGTTTATCCTAACTTCATATGGAGTGTATGAAGTTGAGTTTGAAGGTTTAGAATAGTCAATTGATTCTTACATTCAAAAATGTTACTTAATGCATCCCATGCATATTTACCAGTTTGGATTCACTTATGTGAGACTGGATTTCATCAATAGTATCTAGGAGAATCAACATGAGAAGATGGTTGTCCTTTTTGTCCCATGCATTCTGATCTGATCCTATTGTAGTGGGTCTTTTAACAATGCCATCCACTATATCCCATATTTCCTCTACAGTAATAATGGCGTTCATATTGGTTTTCCATGCTTAATAGTTAGAACTTCTAAGCAATTGTGTATCATTTAGGTATTTGTTAATAGTTGCCATGATAAAATTTCTAGAATTTGCACCAAGATGATATTTATTTCACTCTTAATTGATATTTAATGGCACCTGCCTGAAAACTCTCTTGAAGAAAGATGATCAATTTGAGAAAGTTTAAGCCAAAAAAATAAGAAATGAAAGAAAATTCACTCTAATTGATATTTAATTGCACCTACCTAAAAATCCTCTTGAAGAAGGATAATTAGTTTGAGGAAATTGAGCCAAACAAATAAGAGTGAATTTAGGGTTGTATGGAGATAATATCAATTTAAAAAATGGCTTATACTTGTGCAATGAATTACACAAATGAGTGAGAAATTTGGGGTTTTGAGTGCTCTTGATTTTGATGACTTATAATTGTAGAAAACAAGAAATTAAATACAATAATCAATCAAAGAGTGCCCACAAATTTTTATCACTTGTGTTAGATGCAACAAAAAATGAACCTAATTTGTCAATTTGAAATAAAGGTGTCAAGTGATATAGAAAATGCACCTTATTACTAATTTTTGCAATAAAATTTTGATTTGTGTTGTACAAAAACTTCATATTCAATGTCTTCTCTTGTTTTACAATTTTGCAAAGAATTTTGGACAAAATCAATTGCCCTTCTTTCTGATTTGTAAAATAAACAAGTTTTTATTTTCAAGTGCCCCTCACTTTGTGTTACAATTTTGCAAAGAAATACAATTTCTTGTCTTTCTCCCTTTGATTTACAAAATTAACAAAGTAGCATTCTTTTCAAGTCAAGTCGACACACGACCCGTGTTTGAAAGGCTTTCTAGAACTAGTCAACATACGACTTGGTTTTAGTGGACCTAAGGTTTTCAATCTCTTCTTGGTTTTGCAAAAAATAAAATGTGCAATTTCTTGTGTTATATTCCTCCTTGGAGAAAACAAATGCACAAATTTTAACTTTGGATTTTGCAAATTTGGTGTCTCCTTATGTTACAATTTTGCAAGAAAGAATCAATTTTCTTGATTTTGTCCCCCTTTGATTTTGTAAAATTAACAAGGTTTTGAGAAGATTTTAGGGCTCCCTAGTTTTGCAAAATAAATGGTGCTTTTCTTTGTCTTACATCCCCACTTGGAGAAAACAAAAACACTCAGAATTGTTTGTAATTTGCACAAAAAAAATAGGGCCTTTAAGTTTCGATTTTAATGCAAAATTTTAATTAATTTGAGCATAATTTCATCCATAATAAAATAATTTTGGTAAAAAATCACTTAATATATAAACAATGATTTTAAATCAAAAAATATTAAATTATTAACAAAAAATACTAAAGAATAATAAAAAACTACAATTTTTTTTTTACCTTTTGAATAGAAAAAGTTTTAATTTTTACTGTGTAAAAGGTCTATTGTCCCCAACAGGATTCGAACTCGCGTTACCACGGGTGGTAGCCCAAATACTGGTCATGCTTGCCAGTTGGGCTACCTTACCCTTTCGGTAGCCAAAGTGAGACCACCAAATTTTATTCTTCCCCTTGCCTTTCAACAAGAAAAAAAAATCTTGGGATCAATTATCCCACATCTATGAGGTGGATGGCCTTTTGCTGTTTAAAAACTCTCACGTGCCAAAGGTTATTTGATTGCCTTTGGGAAATCAGGAATGTTGATGACTCTTTTGCCACCCACTCTAGTGAATGCCCTCGTGCCATGCCTACACATGCCATATGAAGAGAATGCCACGTGTCCTCCAGGTGATATATCCAGCTGGATTGCCACGTTAGCAATCAAATTTGAAGTGTGCACCCACCAAGTCAATAGCTAAGTTATCCACCATGTTAGCAAATCTCATCCTTAGAGGTCCCTCCTCAGGGGTCACACTAATGGGATCTATGCTAGTTCTCCTTGCTATTAGGGATCTACAGGGGTTCAGATGCATGAGAGTGATACCAATGCATCAGTGTTTGTCAGTACCTCTAGTGAGGTAGATCATCAACTCTATGCGATCGGGGATCGCGTACCCTTCGATCACCATGGAGCATTAGTTTTTGCATGCCTATAGGTTTTAGTGATTTCCATGCTGATGGATACACCAGGTTGCACTGATTTCACCATCAGGAGACTAATAATCATATCATCGTTAGTAACTCTTCCACCTGTGTCATGGAGGAAAATAGCCGCATGCCTCTGGCCACATGAAAATTCTACCACTTAAGACCTCGTATTCCATGCAAGTTCTAGCAGTTCACCTCAAGAAACATGTTGAGTCTCTAGAGAGTCAAGCTACATCGGGAAGTGTGTCCCATATAGGGAGTCCTACATTAGGATTTGTGCCCCCATGGTTCGGTCTAGGAGTGACACAAATATCACCTTCTCCAACACTCACTCGCCTTGCCCAGGTACGTAATCTCCACTCTAATACCAATGTAATAAATTGGAGAGAAAAATCATTAGATAGAAATATATTCAAGGTAGTGCTTAAATAGTACATAGGAAGCTAAGAATAGCCTTAGGAATAATAATAAAATATTATCCCCCTGAAGTGCTAACTAACGTGCTTAGCTAACAAAGCGCTAACCACTAACCTAACAACTAACGTAGTCAAATTGACTACGATGACTAACTTACTAACCCCAAGATATTACACAATGAATATCTTCTAGGTAATTAGTAAAAGTAACATAGTAATTTATATCTACTATGCGGTAAATAAAATCTACCTAGGAGAATATTACAAATTACCAAATGAGGTAATAATTATAGTTACTGTAGCATAGTAACTCTAACAAAAGGAAGACATGAAAGGTTGTGTTGAGTATTAATGCTTTATTTTTGAAAACCAAAGAAGAGTGATTGAACATCAATTTCAGATTTCATTGAGCATATCTTTTTGAAGGTGAAAATTCATGTGGATGTTTTGAGAGAGTATCTTGCAATCTAACCCTTGAAGTGGCACAAGAAAAATCAATTATTTGTGAGAACAGGTTTTTAAAGACATCTCCATAAGAGCAAATTAAGAGGTATGGGCACATCATTCCTTGTTTAAAGTGTTTTGTTGAAGTGAATATTTTGGAACATAAGGTGGAGAGAAAATAATTTTTGATAAGCATTGTTGGAAATATTTGAGTTAGGATTTGTGCTTCATTGTTGAATGATTTTGGAAACATTTGGGATAGAGTTTGAGAATAAGGTTGTGCTTCCATTATTGAAAGAGATTGAGACACTTGTGCTAGAGATTGTGAACTACTTGTGCTAGATTTGAAAACAAGTTTTTACATCATTGTGAAACCTTTTGAACATTGGTTTGAGAGATATTGATAGCAATTGTGAAAGTGTTTGAGATCAATTTTGTGAGTGTGAAGAAAATATTGAGTTTTTGATAGAGCATATCATTATCTATATGTTCCAGAGGTTAAAAAAATTCTAAGTAGAATTTTTTTGTGTAAAGAAAGATTTTGAAAGAGATTTAAGTTGTGTTTGTATGCAAGATTTGAGCAAGTCTTTGAGAAGGCTTGAGGATAGATTTGAGAAAGTCTTTGAGAAAGCTTGAGGGTAGATTTGAGTAAGTATTTGAGAAGGCTTGAGGGCTGATTTGAACAAGTCTTTGATAAGGCTTGAGGGCATATTTGAGCAAGTATTTGATAAGGATTGAGGACAATTTTGAGTAAGTCTTTAGATAAGGCTTGAAGGCAAATTTGAGCAAGTCTTGAGAGAAGACTTGGTACAAGTTTGACTACTGATGTGTTCAAGTTTTGTGTTAAGTCTTGGAGTAGATTTGAGATAGAATTAAGAATAGGTTTGATTCCTGATATGTTCAAGATTTCTTTTAAGGCTTGGAGAATATTTGAGATAGAATTAAGAGTAAGTTTAGTTGCTAATTTAATAAAGCTTTGTGTTAAGGCATAGGGTAGATTTATGAGTAGAGATGAAGCAAATTTATGCTAGACTTGGGATTGAGTTTGGTGTAGATTTGAGATAGAGTTAAGAGTAGGATTTGGAGGTGATAGAGTAGAGAGGATAGATGTATCTAGTGGATAGAGGTCCATCAACCAATACAGTGGGGATAAATGTCTCCTATGGAGAGAGATCCACAAGCCAAAGTAGTGGGGGCAGAAGTCTTCTAAGAGTTCACTAGCTAGAGTAGAGGGGATAGAGTTCTCCTGTGAATAGAGATTCACAAACTAGAGAAAAGGGGAAAGAATTATCCTATGGAGAGAGATCCATGAACCAACTAGGGAGATAGAGTTATTTTTTGGAGAGAGATCCACAAACCAGTTGAGGAGATAAAGTTCTCCTGGATCAAGTTCCATGAACCAGAGCAAGGGGATAGAGTTCTCCTATGGAGAGATATCCACGAATGAGAGGAAGGGGATATAGTTCTCCTATGGGGAGAAATCCAAAAATCATAGCATAGGGGATTGGTGTCTCCTTTGGACAAAGGTCCATAAACATTGTAATAGGGAATTGATTCCCAAGAGATTTGTTGAGAAAATTTAGAAGAAATATTTTCTTCGTGGACGTAACCCACATTGGATTAACCACGTTAAATTTGCATCTCTTATATGTGTTATGATTTGTGCATCACTTTGATTACTACTATTGATATTTCCAATGATAATATTAGATAATATTATTTAGGAAAGAAAAGTAAAAGTTGGTCTTATATTGTTCACCCCCCTCTTAGTATAAGCTTGTGTTCTTCAAATGGTATCAAAGTAGGTTCCTTTGAAAAGTCTAACAACTTGAATGAAGAGATTACAGGACCATAGATGGCATCTCAGAATGGATCTTCATAAAATAAGAAACAATTGTTTAATTGGAATAATTATGCTTTCTGTGTTAGCGTACTTGTATTTTGTTAGTTGTTATTTATGTTTAGCAACTTGTTGCAGTTGTTGCAGCGGAATCCTGTTGAGATGCGCCCTCTTCGGGCTAATCCAGGAATGCAATGTATTATTTAAACGCCTGTTGAATAATACATTCAAGTTTCGTATTTTACATGGCATCAGAGCCAAGATGGAGGGAGCTGTGAGGACTGCATTTTTTAGGTGGAAGAAGACTGCCGCGTTTTCTTTGTGTGAGTGAAAATTATTTTTCTAAATCACGCAATCGTGATTTTTTAAAAAGAAAAAAAAAAAAAAAAAAATTTCACAGCATTCCCCGGCGACACAGCGCGGAGACTGCCGCGACAGAGCGCGGACTGTCGCGCGTCCGTGCGACAGCAGGCCTATCGTAGGCCCTTGCGATAGAGCGCGCGTAGGCCGCCATGCGAGCAGGCCTGTCGCGCCACCCGTGCGTCCGTGCGACAGCAGGCCTGTCGGGCCACGCGACAGAAACTGCCGCGCAAGAAAGCGCACGTGACAGAAACTATCACGCAGGAAAGCGCACGTAGGCCTGTCACGACCCGCGCGCGGCCTGCGACGCGAGGGTCCCCCGCCCGTCGCAGAGCGGGAATTTAAATTCCCGCTCGCGCGGGAAGTTGGAGGGGTATAAACCCCCCCCCGCGTCGATTAGACGCAGGTCCCCCGCCCCTCCCCCCCCCACTGTGTCGATTAGACGCAGGTCCCCCCGCCCGTTTAAAAAAAAAAAAAAAACTAGTGCGAAACCAGTGCGCAGCACCTTCCCCGGATGACGTTTTTTTTTAAGAGGAGCGCCGGGAAGCAGAGTGGCGGGAGCTGCTGAGCAGGAGTTCGTGAGGCCGAAGAGGAGGATCATTCGGGTTGAAAACGGAGGAGGTTGCCAGATCCTTTCGGATCAGCCCGCTGGCTCACGTGGTCGTGAGCCGTGCGGTAAGGCTCAGGGAGCCTGCAGGTCGGGGGTTCGAATCCCGCCGACTCCCCCTAAGGTATAAATTTTTTTTTGCAAAGTCATTTTTAATTATTATTTTTTAATTAAAATTTTTAATTTTAATTTTTTAATTATAGTTTTTTAACTTTATAAATTAAAATTTTAATTTTAATTTATTTTTTATAAGTTTTAAAACTATAAAAATTAAAATTATTTATTTTAATTTTAAATTTATAATAATTATTAAAATGCTTTGTTAAAGAACGCCTTTTTAAGGGGGGATATTTTTCAAAAATCAAAGGGGGATAGAGAGTAATTTTTCGAAAAATAGCAATTTGGCATTGTAAAAGGTGCATTTTCGGCTGTGACCGACACCTTGTGGGTTATTCTTGTGGGCAATTTTTTTTGTTGTATGTTGCATATTTCATTTTTACACTATAACATTAAAAATTAAAATCAAAACACTCCCTAAGTCCCCGGAATATAAAACCCATCTCGTGCAATTTATTTGCACTCGCAGGCGTTTGGTATTTGCGATACCTCTGCCAGCACTTACAGGTAAAGCTGTCATGATTTGGCTACTGTATCCGCCGCCTAATATAGCTGCTATAACGACGTCTGAGCTTGTTCTCTATAAATCATCGGGGAGGAATAAGTACGCCATTTTTGCATTTTTTACTCCATCCACTACCATTTATCGCACTTGTGTTTAGGCGTAAATCCTGACGAAGTATTCTTCATAGTGTTTAGGGGAAGTTACGCCCCACGCATGAGAAGAATCTTCTATGGTAGGTGCCATCAACAAGGCGATTCCCTTTTAGTACCGCTTATGTTCCACGTATCGTATGATCTCTAAATTTCACCTATAGTCTCCCTCACGTAAGGGCGGGTGATTTTTGTTGATCTTTCTAAATACCTATAGTTTCCCTCATGTAAGGGCGGGTATTTTTTACGGTATATTGGCCTAGCAAAAGGTATATAGAAAGGGGGACCAATTTGGTGATATAAGGAACCTTCACTATGGCCGCTGTTGCAAAGTTGATGACTGATCCGCATCAGTTATTGAAAGGTCCAAATTATACACCATGGAAAAATAAAATGAAGGCAATTCTCCAAATGGAAGATTTGTGGGATATTGTTACTGGAGTAGCAACCAGGCCTTCACCAATAGCAGGATCCACAGGTCCTTCAGCAGATCAGATTGCTTTTGACAAGAAAGACAGTAGAGCAAAGGTGCTCATTTTGTTTGCTATTTCAGATGAAGTGCAACCTCATATAGCTGATAAAGCAAGTGGTAAATAGGCATGGGATGCCCTTAGAACCATCTATGAGGGGAAGAATGAATCCACCATTCTTCATCTTTAACAAAAACTTCATAACCTGAGTTTGAGACAGGGTGAAACAGTTGAACTCTTTCTGTGCAGAGTGTCTGAGTTGAAAGAGAAATTGAGTTCTCTAGGAGATATCGTGGACGAAAAGCTTCTCATTTCACTTGTGATGAGAGCTTTACCTTCTTCATTTGATATGTTGATAACCTCCATCCAGGTGTCCCAACAAAAAATTACCTACATCGAGTTGGTCAATCTGCTCCAACAACAGGAGGCATGCCAACTTCACAAGGATGATTCTTCCAATACAGCCCTATACACCAACAGGCAGGGTTCTAGGAAGAAAGGTAATGGGAAAAAAGGAGGCAACTTTTAGAAAGGAGGAAATTATCAACAGGATACGAAAGGAAAAGGCAAACAACCTCAACAGAAGAAGAGGTGGTGCAAGATCTGTGAGAAAGACAACCATGACACCAACAGGTGTTGGCATAAGAACAAGCAGAAAGGCCAAAACAAACCTACAACTAATTGATGGGACAAGGATATGAGACATGGAAATTAGTTGAGAATGGGTTCACACCTACAACTAATCCTTCCACAAATAAATATGGTAAGATCTTGTATGTGAATAATTCCAAGGCTATGAATGGAATCTTAAGTGGATTACATGAAGTAGAATTTATGAAATTTATGCATTGCAAATCAGCAAAAGAGATATGAGATAAATTGAAGCAAACATATGAAGGAGATAAAAAGGTCAAGTTGGAAAAGTTACAAAATCACAAAAAAATGTTTGAATATTTGAATATGGAATATGAGGAAGATATTGCTACATACTTGCTTCATGTAGATGAGGTTGTTAATGCCATGCGTGGACTTGGATTTAAAATTGAAGACTCCAGTGTTGCTCAAAAGGTTTTAAGGTCATTCCCTATGAGGTATGATGGAAAGGTTTTAGCTATAGAAGAGATAGAAATATTGAAAAATTGACTATGGATGAGTTGCATGGAATTATCACAACTTATGAGATGAGAATAGCAAAGGATTCCAACTCCAAGAAAGAGGCTGATTTCAAAGCATCAAAGAAAACAACAGATAAGAAATTAGAATCAAGTGGTGAGTCAAGCAATGATGAAGAAGCTAACTATGGCAGCAGAAACAAGAAGGAATCAAGAAAGCACAAGGGTGTGAAAACAGTGAAATTTTTTAATTATGGTAAATTTTGTCACTATGCATCTAATTTTCTAGAAGCTAGAAGCAATAACAGTGAAGAGAAATAGGATCATAAGAAAAATGAAACAAGAAAATCTAGGCATGAAAATAAAATAGTGATGAAAGACCCTTAGATAGTGAAGAAGAAGAGATTCTATTTTTGGCAATAGAAGAGGAAGAAAATGCTCCTATTGAAGATAAATCTAAAAAGTATGAAGATGCTCTTGAAGACCAAGAAGTAGAGAAATATTTAGAAGATGAAAAGGAAGGTACAATATATCTAGAAGTAGAAGTTACTGCTGCTCTTAGAGAATTGAAAAAATGTTAGAAAATATAATTCAATACTAAACACTCAAGTTCAAGAATGTGAGGAAGAAAAGGAAAATATTCTACAAGACCTAACAAACTCAAAAGCTAAGGAAAGGAGAATTAAAGAGGTTATGAGTAAAAAATTGGAAGCAAAAGAGTTAGAATGTGAAATATTAGAACATGAGGTAGTTTCACTAAGGATGGAAGTGAAATATTCTAAGGACAAGCTACATAGGTTTGGGAAAATTTCAAAGACTTTGGATAAGATTATCAGTACACAAAGATCTTCATCTATCAAAACAAGACTTGGTTTTGAAGAAGGACAAGGGAAACATGAAGAAGGATCAAGCTCAAGCTCAAGAGATGAGGAAGTTTCAAAAGAAGAGAGTGAAGAAGAAATTGAGAATTATTTGGATAATTTTAAGAATAGAAGCTTCACTAAGAAAGGAAACAATGCAAAAACAAGAAATATGCATCATCACAGAGAATAAAAATAAAGGACTAAGAGACCAATGGTCTCAAGATAAGATTTATTCAAAGGAAGTTGTTTTTCATGTAATCAATTTGGTCACAAGGCTATGCATTGTAGGAATCATGGAAAGGAGTATGGCCTTAGTAGAAGGAATGTCACCTCTTTAAAATATGGATATGTTTTCCAAGGGTATTGCTACTCTTGTAATCACTTTGGTCATAAAGCGATCCACTACAGGGTTCATGATAGAAATGGTTATGGCTTCACCAGGAGGAACTTCAAGATATTTTCACCTTCCAAGAACTACAAAATTAAATGTTACAAGTGCAATAATATTGGGCATAAGGCCAAGTGGTGTAGAATAGAGTTTCCAGAGCTTCCATAGACAAGCAAGAATAGGGACACTCAAAAGGATCAAAAGGGTATGTTGAAAAAGAAGGTTGAAAAATAAAAAGAGCATTGTATGCTGGGAGTAGAGATACTTCCACACCAAAATTAATCACCTCAAGGAGAGGAGGTGGGGAGGGGGCTGAGCTAAGAGTATTATATTTAGCCCCAAAGGAGTCCCTTTTCCATTGATGTCAAAGGGGGAGAGATTTGAGTAAAAGGGAGAGCATTCAGTCAAGGGGAGCAGATTTAGAATTTAGTGGTTGGAAAAGGAATTTTTAGAAAAGGGTTGCCATCAATGACAAAGGGGAAGATTTTTGGAAATTTTGAGTATATTGTTGTCATTAATGTCAAAGGATTAATGTCATAAGGTGACGACATTGGTTGTCATTTCTGACAAGGAAAATAAAGGTTTAATAGTTTTACCATGGTGGCATTTGCAAAATAAAAAGGAAGAGGTTTTATGGTGGCAAAGAATTTTATCCAAAGAAAAGGTCCAAGAAGGGAAAAAGAGATTATAATTTTTAAATCTATGAAGATTTAAATAATTATAATAATTAAAAATTAAAAGGACCCAAAGGTTAAAATATATATTATAATATTTAAATCTACCTTAGATTTAAATTATTATAATAATTTTTAAAAGGTTTAGATGGGCACCAAAGTTGCAATTTTTAATTACTCCTCCAAGCGCCGACATCGAAGACTCAAAGGGCAAATGCATATATATAATATAAAGTTTTATTTGCAAAGGGTTGTTGAAAAATTCAAATGCGATTGATATGCGAAGACTCTATGTAATGCTTATGTGACATTCATTGTAAATCATGTGTGCTTAGATTGTGGTTATGTGGGAGAAAGAGTGCAAGGATAGTGCCTTGTTAAAGATTAAGTTTAGGATAAAGTAGAGAGATAGCAAAAATAGATCCCATATAGACAGCTAGCCCAGACGGTAGTGTTGAGCAAGGTGTAGGAACAATATTGTCATTGTTGTCAACACAGTCAAACAGATCGGTTGATGCAGTGGATAGGAGTTAAGAGGTTCTTTAGAGTATGTTTGTCATTGTTGTCAACACAGTCAGACAGATCGGTTGATGCAGTGGACAGGAGTTAAGAGGTTCTTCAGAGTATGTACAGTGATTTTCCAAAAGATCGAAGTGGCCCATATGCTAAAAATCAAAAGAAAATCACAAGGAAGAAAACTATCGTGATATCGATATCGCGACATGTTGAGCAAGAAAGAAAAACTGTCGCGATATCGCGACATGTTGAGCAAGAAAGAAAAACTATCGCGATATCGCGACATGTTGAGAAGAAAGAAAAACTATCACGATATCGTGACATGTTGAGAAAGAAAGAAAAACTATCGCGATATCGCGACATGTTGAGAAGAAAGAAAAACTATCGCGATTTCGTGACATGTTCGAAGAGAAAGCGCAAGCAAGAAAAACTGTCGCGATTTCGCGACATGTTCGAAGAGAAAGTGCAAGCAAGAAAAACTGTCACGATTTCGTGACATGTTCGAAGAGAAAGCGCAAGCAAGAAAAATTGTCACGATTTCGCGACATGTTCGAAGAGAAAGCGCAAGCAGGAAAAACTGTCACGATTTCGCGACATGTTGGAAGAGAAAAAGGCAAGTAGAAAAAGTGTCACGATTTCGTGACATGTTGGAAGAGAAAAAGGCAAGTAGAAAAAGTGTCGCGATTTCGCGACATATTGCAAGAGAGATTGTATAGAAGAAAAAGTGTCACGATTTCGTGACATATTGCAAGAGAGAGAGTCCGAAAGAAAAAGTGTCACGATTTCATGACATATTGCAAGAGAGATTGTATGGAAGAAAAAGTGTCACGATTTCGTGACATATTGCAAGAGAGAGAGTCCGAAAGAAAAAGTGTCACGATTTCGTGACATATTGCAAGAGAGATTGTACGAAAGAAAAAGTGTCACGATTTCACGACATATTGCAAGAGAGAGAGTCAAAGGAGAAAAAGTGTCACGATATCACGACATGTCACGTTTTCGTGACCCGAAGGCAAGAGAAAGAGCAAAGGAGAGAAAGTGTCACGATATCGTGACATGTCACATTTTCGTGACTAAAGGAGGAGAGAGAAAGTAAGAAGGTAGAAGTGTCACGATATCGTGACAAAAGTAAAGAGGAAGAGTAAGGAGGTGAAAGTGTCACGATATCGTGACATGTTTTCGGTTCAAACCAAGTAGAGTAGCAAGGAGGCGAAAGTGTCGCGATATCGCAGGGTTTTGGGTTAAAGCCAAGAAGAGTAGCAAGGAGGCGAAAGTGTCACGATATCATGACATGTTGTGTTTTCATGGGTACAAGCCAAGAAAAGAAGCAAGGAGGCAAAAGTGTCACGATATCGCGACATGTTGTTTTCACGGGTGAAAGCAAAGGAAGAGGACAAAGAGGCAAAAGTGTCACGATTTCATGACAGGTCTTTGGCACGAGCTAAGAAGAGAACCTAGCCGAAATAAGATATGTGATAGTTAACTGAAGTTATACGACAGTTATAGGGGCCGTTGTAGAAGAAAATCATGCAACTAAAATAAGAAGAGTTAACTGAAGTCAGTACGATAGTTATAGGTGCAGTTATAGAGAAAAATCATGCAGCTAAAATAAGAACAGTGAACTAAAGTCAGAATGACAGTTACAGGGCTAGTTACGGAGTGAAAGCATCGAGTGACGGTTAAACTGAAAGTCATCGATCGAAGACCAAACAAAGAGCCGTAACTATTAATAGGCTGCATGAGAGAATACTGTGTGATAAAGGAGTTACATATAGAAGTTTCTATTAATAAGTTGCATGCAAAAATATGGAAGTTAAAAATAGAGTCAGAACTTTGTTATAAAAGGAGGTCTACGTGGAGAATTACAGTGTCGCTAAAAAATGGTGAAAGTGCTACAAAAAGAGGGTTGGAAGAGTGTCGTAAGAGAGCGTTAAGCAGAGCCGTGAGAGCCGTAAGAGTGCAGTAAGAAGCGCAACAAGAGGGCTGTAAGAGGGCCGTAAAAGTGTAGTAAGTAGAGCCTTAAGTGTGTGTGGTGTTTTGGTGAATAGCGAGAGAGGTTGGGTTAGCAATAGACCAGTCGGGGTCTTGTATAAGCGAAGGCATTTTTATGTCAATCTTATAGTTTCAAAATTGTAGTCCAAGTTGGTGCTTGGAATTAGGGGTTGGTGCTCCTTTCTGTTGGTGTAGATAAATTAGGGGTTGGTGCTCCTTTTTGGTGTAGATAAATTAGGGGTTGGTGCTCCTTTCTATTGGTGCAGATAAATTAGGGGTTGGTGCTCCTTTCTGTTGGTGTAGATAAATCAGGGGTTGGTGCTCCTTCCAGTGGGTGCTGGTAAATTGATTGTAAAATTGATATTTTGCAAAGGCTGGATTTGGATGGGAGTCCAAACAGTCAATTTTTGAGGAGTAGCCAAAACTGGTGAACCTCGGTACATCTTGTGTTGTGTGATGCTCTCTTGTTATATTTGCTTTATGTGGTTTTAAGTTTTCATTGTTTTGGCTTTAAGAGTTGAAGTTTTTAAGTTTTAAAGAGCCACACTGATTCACCCCCCTCTCGGTGTCATTGTGAGACTAACAATTGGTATCGAGCCAAGTTCTTGAACAAAGCTTAATCAGCTAGGGTTGATCTTGGATTAGTACGCAATGGCAGGTGGTGAAGGCTTCTCATCAAACAAAGCACCATTGTTGGATGGAACTAATTACACATTTTGGAAACTCAGGATGCAGACATATCTTTGTGCTTTGGGATACGACATTTGGGATTCAGTAGATAGTGGATACACAATACCCACCACTCCTCCAACCGATGTCTGCCGGTAAGAAACTGTTTGAGAATAACTCTAAAGCAAAGAATGCTATCATGTGCGGTTTAGTGGACAATGAACTGATAAAGATTATGAGTTGTAAAATGGCAAAAGACATGTGGGACAAACTAAGGAGCATTCATGAAGGAGACGACAAGATCAAGGAGGCCAAGTTACAAACGCATCGAGCTCAGTTCAAAGCATTAAAGATGAATGACGATGAGAACATAGAGGCATACATGCTGAGAGTTAATGGAATCATTAATGTGATTAGAGGACTCGATGAGGAAATGGAAGATGTTGTCATCGTGAAAAAGGTACTAAGATCTCTTCCCCAAAGATTTGATTCTAAAGTTTCAGCAATAGAAGAAGCTAAAGATCTAAATACTTTTAGTATGGATGAGATGCATGGTTCTTTGACTGCATATGAGATGAGAATAGGAAAATCTAAACCCACAGATAGAGAAGCTGCTTTTAAAGCCCATAAAAATATGAAAGCAAAACAAGAATCCGAGGAAGAAGAGACATCAGATGAAATGGAAGCAAACTTTGTTCGAAAACTAAAAATGGGAAAAGGAAAATACAGAGGAAAGTTACCGTTTAAATGTTTCAATTGTGGAGGCATTGGGCATCTTGCAACTAAATGTCCACTTAATGAGAAGAACATAAGTGATGAAGGATCGCACCAAGAAAGAAGTGACTGGAAGAACAAAACAAATTTTAGAAAAGGCAACTTCAAGAAGAAAAGTTTCATCTCCAAGAATGTCAGTTCATCAGAAGACAGCTGCAGTGAGGATTCTGAAGAGGAAATAGGTGAAGTTCTTTATATGGCACTCAAAGAAGAAAAAATAGAAAAAGAACAAGTATGTGATGAAAACCTAGAGGTTGAAGTAGATCTAGAAGGTGAGTTGATCGCTGCACTTGAAGAGTTGGGTTTAGAAAGGAAAAAGAACAAAAGACTGTCCAAGAAGTTGGAAGAATATGGGGATAATATTGAAGATCTCTTCTTACAAATTCATAAAGCCAAGAAAATAGAAGAAGCCTTGAAGTCACAGATCAATGAGAAAGAGATTGTTTGCTGCAAACAAGAAAAGGAGATTGTTTTATTGAGGAAACAACTAGAAGAGGCCAATACAAATCTCAAATTTGAGAAGAGCACAGAGTTGCTAGATAAAATGATAAGGCAACAAAGAAGCCCCATGTGTAAGCTTGGTCTTGGATGTGAAGCTGAACAACCTTCATCTTCTAAATCTACAGAGAAGAAGAAATCCACTACTGAAGGATCAAAGCAAGAAAAGCTTGAAGTTGAATCCTCAAAAGGAAGAAAATCTCAAAGGAGATCTACAACAAAGCAACCACAACAAAAGAGGTTCTATCACTCTCACTTTATTCATAATAATGCTTTTAATGGCTATTGTTTTAGATGCAACCATTATGGTCACAAGGCAATTTATTGTGGATTGAATAATAGATCAAAGAGTTATGTCTGGTAGAAATACATCTGTTATTCCGGTTGAACACCATGTGCAATGTTTTAAATGTAATGGTCATGGGCACATAGCAAGGTCTTGTCCAAGAACTTTTGTATCTAATCTAAGGCAAGACAAGTAGATTTCATCAAACGCAAAGAATGCAACACAGACAGGGAAGAAATCATGTGCATCAAAGAAAGGAAAATAATCATCCATCAAGGATGTACAAGAGACAACCACCCAAGAGAAATGTTCAAGTTCACGAAAAGGTTCAAAATAGGGATGCAGTTGAAAACCTTCAGCCTAAGTTCAAGAAATATTGGAGAAAGAAAGAAGAGAGGAAATCGTGTCTCCTTGGACTGAAGGAGATTACTCCTCTATTGCACTAAGCAGCTCCAGGTAGCACATCCTCAGGGGGAGCAATGTTAAAGTTTTATTTTAATGCTCCTATGTATTTGTGTGGTTATCTGAGGATGAAAGGAAAGTAGTCGAGGAGTTGTCGTATAGTTGTCAAAATGTGTTTCAGTTCATGTAGATGTTTGTGGAGATAGTATCAAACTGATGTGCTTCAATAGAACAACATGGTGAACAACTAGGTTTTTGATGCAACAGTTGATAGGCGTTATCTGAGATAGAACATGCAGCACAGGTCGACGTGTCATGGAAGCATAAGATGGTAGGTGCTGGTTTTGAAGCCTGTAACATTCCCAATCTATAGATAAAATAGAATCCATGTTGTGAGTGGGAAGGCATGCGTTTCTTAACCAAAAATACAACACATCGTTTGGTATAAGAGAGCATTAATTTTCTCTAAAGAAGTAGCAGTTGTCAAAGAGATGCCAGAGTCAAAGCAAATAGTGGCACTAGCACCCAGTTGGTCAAGAGTGCAAATTGGCACATGCAAGGCAAAGACATTGAGTAGCCCTGACATATGCCCTAGCAAGAAGCAGAATACCGAGTGTTGATGACTGCATGTAGATTGAGGTTCCAACGCTAGATGTAACGGTCCACTGTCAATACCTGCATAGGCGATGAAAACATTCATGGCAGCCATTAGAAACCAGAGACATTGAGCTGCACAACTGATGCGAGGCAAAGTCGTCAGTCACGGAGGAGATGGCAGTCAAAAGGCTGAAGAAATTACACGCAGGCTTCCTGGAGAGTCGATCATTTTTAATTTGGGAGTAACTTTTGCATAGCTGAAAGTTGAGTGTTGATCATACTATACTAAATAAGTAAAAGCAAGGTACAACAAGAATTCTAATATGATGAGCAGAGATTAGAGTTCTTATCCAAGAAGACTTTATGATAGAAAGAGTACCAGTGGAGGTGCATTCTATCTTGGAGACAGGTTGGTCGCATGGAACAGTAAGAAACAAGAGTCAGTCTCCTTATCCATAGCAGAGGCAGAATATATTGCAGCGACAGCGTGTTGTACGCAGGAGAAAGTTGCAGAAAGTGAGGTTAAGTTGGATTTTTATTCCAACAACAGATTGTGGAGTGGTCACGTTTCCCAAGAACTGACTAGCTATCGGGACCACATTCTCAGGGGGAGCATTTATATATTTGATTATCTTTTTGCTCATGTTTGTAATTTTTGCTAACTGTAATAATTTGTGCCTGAGAATGTTGTGCATGGACTCAGGGGGAGTCTGTAGCAGCCCTTTGGTATTATTGTCAAAGGGGGAGAAGAATTACAGGAAATTGCACGTGTGTTGCCAACAATTCCAAAGGGGGAGATTGTTGAGCAAGGTGCACAAACAGTATTGTCATTGTTGTCAACACAGTCAGATAGATCGGTTGATGCAGTGGATAGGAGTTAAGAGGTTCTTCAGAGTATGTACAGTGATTTTCCAAAAGATCGAAGTGGCCCATATGCTAAAAATCAAAAGAAAATCACAAGGAAGAAAACTGTCACGATATCGCGACATGTTGAGCAAGAAAGAAAAACTGTCACGATATCGTGACATGTTGAGCAAGAAAGAAAAACTGTCGCGATATCGTGACATGTTGAGAAGAAAGAAAAATTGTCGCGATATCGCGACATGTTGAGAAGAAAGAAAAACTGTCGCGATTTCGTGACATGTTCGAAGAGAAAGCGCAAGCAAGAAAAATTGTCACGATTTCGCGACATGTTCGAAGAGAAAGCGCAAGCAAGAAAAATTGTCACGATTTCGTGACATGTTCGAAGAGAAAGCGCAAGCAAGAAAAACTGTCATGATTTCATGACATGTTCGAAGAGAAAGCGCAAGCAGGAAAAATTGTCATGATTTCGTGACATGTTGGAAGAGAAAAAGGCAAGTAGAAAAAGTGTCACGATTTCGCGACATGTTGGAAGAGAAAAAGGCAAGTAGAAAAAGTGTCACGATTTCGTGACATATTGCAAGAGAGATTGTACAGAAGAAAAAGTGTCACGATTTCGTGACATATTGCAAGAGAGAGAGTCCAAAAGAAAAAGTGTCACGATTTCACGACATATTGCAAGAGAGATTGTACGGAAGAAAAAGTGTCACGATTTCATGACATATTGCAAGAGAGAGAGTCCAAAAGAAAAAGTGTCACGATTTCGTGACATATTGCAAGAGAGATTGTACGAAAGAAAAAGTGTCACGATTTCGCGACATATTGCAAGAGAGAGAGTAAAGGAGAAAAAGTGTCATGATATCGTGACATGTCGCGTTTTCATGACTTGAAGGCAAGAGAAAGAGCAAAGGAGAAAAAGTGTCACGATATCGCGACATGTCGCATTTTCATGACTAAAGGAGGAGAGAGAAAGTAAGAAGGCAGAAGTGTCACGATATCGCGACAAAAGTAAAGAGGAAGAGTAAGAAGGCGAAAGTGTCGCGATATCGTGACATGTTGTGTTTTCGTGGGTACAAGCCAAGAAGAGTAGCAAGGAGGTGAAAGTGTCATGATATCGTGACATGTGTTTTCGGGTACAAGCCAAGAAGAGTAGCAAGGAGGCGAAAGTGTCGTGATATCGTGACATGTGTTTTTGCTGGTACAAGCCAAGAAAAGAAGCAAGGAGGCGAAAGTGTCACGATATCATGACATGTTGTGTTTTCGTGGGTACAAGCAAACAAAAGAAGCAAGGAGGTGAAAGTGTCACGATTTCGTGACATGTGTTTTGCACGAGCTAAGAAGAGAACCCAATCGAAATAAGATATGTGATAGTTAACTGAAGTTATACGACAGTTACAGGGGCCGTTGCAGAAGAAAATCATGCAGCTAAAATAAGAAGAGTTAATTGAAGTCGATACGTCAGTTACAGGTGCGATTATGAGAGAAAATCATGCAACTAAAATAAGAACAGTGAACTGAAGTCAGAACGACGATTCATAGGGCCGATTACGGAGTGAAATCATCGAGCGACGGTTAAACTGAAAGTCATCGATCGAAGACCAAACAAAGAGCCGTAACTATTAATAGGCTGCATGAGAGAATACTGTGTGATAAAGGAGTTACATATAGAAGTTTCTATTAATAAGTTGCATGCAAAAATATGGAAGTTAAAAATAGAGTCAGAACTTTGTTATAAAAGGAGGTCTGCGTGGAGAATTACAGTGCTGAAAAAGAGTGAAAGTGCTACAAAAAGAGGGTTGGAAGAGTGTCGTAAGAGAGCGTTAAGCAGAGCCGTGAGAGCCGTAAGAGTGCAGTAAGAAGCGCAGCAAGAGGGCTGTAAGAGGGCCGTAAAAGTGCAGTAAGTAGAGCCTTAAGTGTGTGTGGTGTTTTGGTGAATAGCGAGAGAGGTTGGGTTAGCAATAGACCAGTCAGGGTCTTGTATAAGCGAAGGCATTTTTATGTCAATCTTATAGTTTCAAAATTGTAGTCCAAGTTGGTGCTTGGAATTAGGGGTTGGTGCTCCTTTCTGTTGGTGCGGATAAATTAGGGGTTGGTGCTCCTTTCTGTTGGTGCAGATAAATTAGGGGTTGGTGCTCCTTTCTGTTGGTGCAGATAAATCAGGGGTTGGTGCTCCTTCCAGTGGGTGCTGGTAAATTGATTGTAAAATTGGTATTTTGCAAAGGCTGGATTTGGATGGGAGTCCAAACAGTCAATTTTTGAGGAGTAGCCAAAACTGGTGAACCTCGGTACATCTTGTGTTGTGTGATGCTCTCTTGTTATATTTGCTTTATGTGGTTTTAAGTTTTCATTGTTTTGGCTTTAAGAGTTGAAGTTTTTAAGTTTTAAAGAGCCACACTGATTCACCCCCCCTCTCAGTGTCATTGTGAGACTAACAGGTAGTTCCCTTGGTGCCTAAGTCGTAGCAATAGGGAGGTCTCGGGTTCGAGACGTAGCAGGGGCAAAAGGGTTAATATTTTTGGTTGAAAAGTGTTTTTGCACTGAAGATAGGAATAAAGGAGAGCACGTGCGATTGTGTTTTTGTGTGGATACCTAGCCCACATGGTGGTCTAGCTGAAGCTAGGGCACAAGCCAGCAAGCAACGTATGATCAAATCTCAACGATGACAACAAGGGGGAAATAATTTTTGTTGGATTATTTTTTATTGGCAATTTTGGGTACTTTGGGTACATTGCCTTTGTTCAAGTGTATAAGTTGTCATTGATGTCAAGAAGCTTTTGAAGGAATTTGATTTGATGTCAAATAATTTGTTTTGATGAAGGTTATGACATGATAGTTTCAAAGGTATTTTGCAAACCCTAAGACGACAGGTTTAAGAGAAAGAGCTCGCAAAGAAAAGTGTCACGATTTAATTACAATTTGCAAGAGGGATTGTACAGACGAAAAAGTGTCCCGATTTCATGACAGGTTCGATAGAAAGAGCTCGTAGTGAAAAAGTGTCATGATATCGCGACATGTTAGGTTTTCACGACCCAAAGAATAGAAAAGAGCTAAGGAGGAAAAGTGTCGTGATATCACGACATGTTGCATTTTCGTGACTTAAGCAGAAGAGAGAAAGCAAGTTAGAAAAATGTCGCGATATCACGACATGTCACATTTTCACGACTTAAGCAGGAAAGTGAAAGCAAGGTAAAGTGTCACAATTTCACGACGTGCTGTAGAAGAGCTAGAGTCCGAAGTGTGAACTATCGTGATTTCGCGACAAGTTCAAAGAAAGAGAAAGTAAAATGAGAACTGTCACTATTTCGTGACATACAACAACAGAAAGTGTTCGAAGTGAGAACTGTCATGATTTCGTGACATGCTGCAGACGAAAGTGTTCGAAATAAGAAATGTAATGATTTCATGATAGGTTGCAAAGAAAATGTATGAAAAGTTGATAGCATCACGATTTCATGACGGGTTACAAGGAAAGCATACGAAATCTGAAAGCATTGTGATTTCACGACGGGTTGCAATGAATGCATACGGATGCAGAAAGTGTCACGATTTCACGATAGGAAGAAAAGAAAGCAGACGAAAGCAGAAGTGTCATGATTTCACGACAGAAACTGAAAGCAGGTCTTCTATAGGAGAAGTGTCACAATTTCACGACAAAAGCAGAGAAGAAGGTTATGAAGATAGAAGTGTCGCGATTTCATGACAGAAGTGAAGACAAAGTCTACAGAGGCAGAAGTGTCATGATTTCGTGACAAAAGTAGAAAGGAGGTCGACAAAGGGAGAAGTGTCGCGATATCGCGACAAAAGCAAAGTTGATGCTGACAAAGACAGAAGTGTCACGATATCATGAAAAGAGCTTAGTTGAAGTTGACAAAGGCTGAAGTGTCGCGATATCGCAACAAAAGCCAAAAGAAAGTGTATGGTTGCAAAGGTGTTGCGATATCACGACATGTTGTAGTTTTGCGGCAAAAGCTACAAAATATTTACAAAGGCAGTTGAAGCTGACAAAGTTAAATGTGTGTCGATGAAGATTAGGATTTGCAGTCGATGAAATTTATGTTGGCAATTTTGGATACTTTGGATACATTGCCTTTGCTCAAGTGTATAAGTTGTCATTGATGTCAAAAGGCATTTTTGTGTTGATATCAAAAAGAGTGTGATGTCAAAAATATCTTGAGAAGCTTCATAATGTTAAAGGGTTTTTATTAAAACCATGGTGACAAGGTTAAAGGTTTTTATTAAAACCATTTGGACTCATTAAGGGTTTTTATTAAAACCAAGCTTAACTTAATGCAAAGGTTTTTACTTCTTGAAAAACATTGAAGGTCCATGTTTATTATTAATAATTAAATTAACTCAAACCTTTGACAAGGGTCTAAGTTTAATTTATTATTAATAAAATAATTATTATTATTATTTTAATTATTATTAAAGGGTCTTTCAACCCTTAAGCGACGGAGAAAAAAGAATTCTTTTGCCGATGTGTTGCCATCGTTGGAGGAGCGTCGACGTCAAATAGTTAAGGAGAAATGGCTATATAAGTGGGGATGATTTTCTAAAGTGATTGTAACTCCGAGTAATGAAAATCGTAGCTCTGTGATCTTCGAGAAAGTGTTGTATTTCATTGAGAGTTGATTATCGATATTGAGTTGCCCAAGTAATTTCTTGTGTTTTTAGTTTGCGCTTTGACATCCAATAGATTGCGCTTCACCTACAATTGTTGGGACTGCACTCGAATTACGTTTTTAGTTTACGCTTTGACATCCGACAATTTGCTTTCACCTATAATTGATTGGATTGCATGAAGGATAACAATTTTTGTTAGCGCTGTGTGGATGATTATTTTTGTTGCCTAGTGAGTTACATTTTGGACAACGCTCACCAGTTTGCATATGGCTTGAGGAAGACATTTACGTTTTCCAGATTCTTGGCGTCAAAGGAAGATGAAAAATAGGGCAACACTATATTTCTTCATTGGGCACTTGTGACCCAATGACGATGGCGTTTAAGCGAAGGTACTAGAAGGCAGAGGTGCCGAGTTCGATTCTCTTCGTTGGTAATTTTCTTTTGGTCGCGGTGTGCAAAGGATAGTGGTTGTGAATGCACTGGAGGTATAAGGTTAAGTTATCATATTTGCTTTGACATTGTTTTATTGATGCTTAATGTTTATGTGGAGTAATAAGGTGTAAAGAGGTTTTACTTTGTATGTATATTATACTTCCGGTGGTTTTTATTAAGTTGGAGAAATAAGGTGTTAATTTGGATCTTTATTATTGTATATTGTTGTATAGTTGCTAACTCTAATTGGTGGCAAATTGAGAGTTAGTGTTGTGACAGATTTTGAGTTCTCCTTCTTCATCAAAGTAAAGGTATGGGCAACTTCTTCCATGTATATTTTTGATGGTATATTTTTTGAAATTGAGTTTGGAGTGAAAAGGTTGTCTACTAGGTATTTTTGGTGTAAATCCTATTTTCTGGATATTGAAGATTGTTTATGCATTAAAATCATTGATGAGTTTTTGGGTGAATGCATAATTCTGGTTGAGGAAGAGGAAGCATTTTTTTGCACTAGGGTTTATGTTAGTAAGTATTGCTACTTGCATTGAGATGATGAAACCCTTAGTTGGATGTTTTGATATTGATGGTTGAGTTACTTCCATAGAGGTTGTTTTGATCAAGTTAGTGCTTTACTTGATACATGATATTGGGCTTACTCCATTGAGTTGATTTGAGCAAGTTATTCTTTGCATTTGGTGATATTGTGTTGGTGGCTGTTTTGTTCAAATATCCTTGGAGGGAAAAGGATTTCTACTTGTTTCATTTTCTTGTGATGATTGGTTGAATGCTTCAAGGTTGATGTTGAGTTGAATGGTGTTGGTTGACTAAACCTTGTTTGATGAGCATTGTTGTTGAAACCCTAATTGTTGGTAAAAAGAATATGAGTATCATTGTTATATGAGATATTGCATGGTTGGCAATTATTGGGTTGTGTTTCATATTCTTGAGAAAAGCATACTACATCTATCTTATTCTTTTGAGATTGAGATTGAGTTGAGATTGATATTGGGAGTTAAGTATAGAACATATTGGGTCTCTAAAAATTCTCTTTATGTTTCTATGAGATTTGAGATTGAGATTGGGAGTTAAGTATAGAACATATTGAGTCTCTAACAATTCTCTTTATGCTTCTATGAGGTTTATGAATCACATTGGGTCTCTAACAATTCTCTTTGTGGGTTCATGCTAAGCAAGTTTTTCTTGGTGAGCTTGCTGAGGTTTTGGACAGGTTTCGGTGGGGACTTGTAAGCAGGTTTTGGATAGGTTTCGGTGGGGACTTGTGAGCAGATTTGGACAGGTCCTAGCAAAGGACTTGTGAGCTGAGTTTGATAGTTCTATCAGAGAACTTGAGGATAGAGGTGCACTAGTTCTATGAGAAGAACCTAAGGACAAATTTGGCAAGTCTTTGAGAAGGCTTGTATGCAGAGGATTGATTTGTTCAAGAGTTGGACAGATCTGACAGATAGAGGAAGACTTGTACTAGACCGACTAACTGTGTTTGGTATAGGTTGTTGAGCTGCTGTGGACGTGATCATAGAAGGCAGAGGTATCTTAGGCTAAGCATTAAGGATAGGAGGTCTTCGATGGAAAGGAGTTCCACATGCTAGCAAGAGGTAGAGGCAGTTGATCTTTTGAGGGATCATTTCCAAAGTAGAGGGGAAGGTATCTCCTTTGAGTAGAGGCTCATAAATTTAGATAGAGGGGAAGGTATCTCCTTTGAGTAGAGGCTCATAAATTTAGATAGAGGGGAAGGTATCTCCTTTGAGCAGAGGCTCATAAATTTAGATTGGGGGAAGGTATCTCCTTTGGGCCGAGGCTCATAAACATTGTAATTGGGAAGGTTTCCCAAAGAACTTTGAGATAACTTTTAGAGAAAATTTTTGTGGATGTAGCCCAGGCATTCTGGGTGAACCACGTTAAAATTGGTGTCACTTTGTGGATGATATTGTGCATTGTTTTGATATTGCTTTGGGTATATTGCTTTACTATATTGAAGTATAAAGGAAAAAGTAAAAAGAGGTCTTATACTGTTCACCCCCCCATATCAATATAAGCTTGTGTTCTTCAATTTAGGGTTATGCAGCCGACTAAAGATCAAGGTTACAACCGACCAAGATTAAGGTTTTGATCTTGAAAGTGTTATTATAAAATGCAGGCTATTTTGAAGAGTTGGTAGTGTTGTGAGTTGTGGCATTCGTAGATAGAGCACAGAGTGAGAAGTTCGATCATCGAGAGCAGAGTGTGAAATTTGATCAAAGTGCACAGAGTGTGTGAGGACAGTGTAGAGTGTGTGAAGAGAGACAACTGAGAGAAGACGAAGTGTGGCTGTACGAGCGCAAAAGATGTGTATGTTTCTTGTGAAGATTTGGATAGGTCCTAGCAGAGAACTTGTGTAATGAGTTTGATTGTTCTATCAGAGAACTTGAGGATAGAGGTGCATTGGTTCTATGAGAAGAACTTGAGGACAGATTATGGTTGCTGAGCTGTTGTGGATGTGATCATAGAAGGTAGAGGTCTCTTAGGCTAAGCATTGAAGATAGGAGGTCTTCGGTGGAAAGGAGTTCCACATGCTGGCAAGACGTAGAGGTAGTTGATCTTTTGAGGGATCATTTCCAGAGCAGAAGGGAAGGTATCTCCTTTGAGCAGAGGCTCATAAATTTAGACAGAGGGGAAGGTATCTCCTTTGAGCAGAGGCTCATAAATTCTAATTTGGGGAAGGTATCTCCTTTGGGCCGAGGCTCATAAATATTGTAATTGGGAAGGATTCCCAAAGAACTTTGAGATAACTTTTAGAGAAAAGTTTTTGTGGACGTAGCCCAACCATTTTGGGTGAACCACGTTAAAAATGGGTCTTCAATGTGTGATGCTTTCTGTCTTGATTAATGTTGTGTTGATGCCACTGCTATTTAAAGTTAAAATTATTAATTGGTTAAGTCTTATATTGTTCACCCCCCCTCTCAGTATAAGCTTGTGTTCTTCAATTGGTATCAGAGCGGGTCTCTCCAGAAAGATCCTAACAACTTGGAGAAGGATCTATCAGAGGAACATATAGATTCAGAAAAATATGAAGAGGTTGAGTTCGATCTCAAAGGTGAATTCTTCTTGGCTTTGAGAAAGCTTGAGAAATTTAGGGAAGAGAATTCTATTCTAAAGCATCAATGTCAAGAAGAAGAGATAGCAAGATCAGAACTGTCTCAAAGTGTTATAGACTTCAAAATTCTAGCTGAAGAAGGGAAGAAGGTTGAACAGGTTCTGACAGAGGCTCTAAAAGGAAAGGAAGCTGATTGCGAGAAACTAGAAGAATAGGTTATGTCTCTTAGAATAAAGTTGGAACAGTTGGCTCTCAGACATAATACTCCGTGTGAAAAGCAAAAGAAGGATGGTATCACCATTCATGAAATAGGGTCTTCAAGCAAGATTAATCTTCATCCTGAAGGGCGGTGGATTCCAGTTGGTCACGAGAAGAACAATCATCCAAGGCATCAAAATAGGTTACATAATACTTTCCATGGCTATTGTTTTCCCTGCAAGAAATTTGGTCACAAAGCTATGCATTGCAATAAGTCTTTGAATAGCCATAGTAAGGAAAATTTTAACTCTTTTGCACCTCTTATGAATAAAAATGTCATGTGTTACAAGTGCAAGAATTTTGGGCATATAGCAAGGATGTGCAGTTTGGATAGATCTAGCCTTGAGTTCACTAAAAGAAGAAATGAGATCAAATCTAAGTCAATGATAGTTCAAACTACTTTTCATGCTCAAGATAAAGTAGAAAAATGGTATCTTGATAGTGGTTGTTCAAAACATATGACTGGTGAAAAGGAAAAGTTTTTGGTATTAAAAGAAACAAACAAAGGAACAGTCAGTTTTGGAGATAACAGGTCAGCTAAAATATGTGGTAAAGGGACTCTTAGTTTGGATAGGAAATCCAAAACAGAAAATGTGCTTTATGTAGAAGGCCTAAGACATAGTATTCTAAGTGTGCGTCAACTTTGTGATCAAGGGCATATAGTATCTTTCTTTTCAGATAGATGTGAGATAATTAAAGAAAAAAATGAAAAACTCATTGCGAGTGCTATAAGGACTCCAAACAATCTTTACATGCTAAGTGAGATAAAAAGGGAAAAGTGTTTTCTAACTCAAGAAGATGAGAGTTGGCTATGGCATAAAAGATTGGGGCATTTGAGCTTTGATAATCTTGTCAATATTAGTAACAAGGAAGTAGTTAGAGACTTGCCCAAAATAAAAAGGCCCCATAACATCATTTGCGGTCCTTTTCAACATGGAAAATAGACCAAAACCAGTTTCAAATCAAAAGGGTATACTTCTTCAAAACCATTGGATATTATTCATACTGATTTATGTGGCCCTACCAGAACTCAGAGCATTCAGGGAGAAAGCTACTTCATGCTATTTATAGATGATTATTCTAGAATGACTTGGGTTACTTTTCTCAAAGAAAAATTTGAAGCTTTTGAAAAATTTAAAGCTTTCAAAGAAATGATTGAAAATGAGACTGACAAGAGAATCAAATGCTTAAGATCAGATAGAGGAGGAGAGTTCAATTCAAATGAATTGTGGAATGCTGTGAGCAACAAGGAATCAAAAGAGAATATTCAGTAGTAAGAACTCAAAAAAATGGAGTAGTTGAAAGGAAAAACAGAACTATTGAAAATATGGCTAGAGCTATGTTAAATGAGTCAAAAATTTCAGAGGGTTTTTGGAAAGAGGCAGTCAGTACAACAATCTACATTATCACCAGGGCCCAACTTAGAGTCAATCATCATAAAAATCCTTATGAGTTGTGGAAAGGAAGACCAGCTACAGTAAAATACTTCAAAGTGTTTGGAAGTAAGTTCTTCATCAGAAGGGAAGATTAGAATTTGGGTAAGTTTGATCCTAGGTGTGATGAGGGAATATTTATTGGATGTTCTAGCAGAAGCAAGGCCTATAGATGCTTCAACAAAAGAACTCATACAGTTGTAGAGAGCATAAATGTAACAGTTGATGAAAAAATAGGGATAAGAGAACCAGTCAAGGAACTCAGTGATGAAATTTGTCAAGAAGATTTTAGAGAGGTTTCATATGAAGAAGAGGAAAGACAACAACTGCTTCCTAAAACTCCTTCACGATATGTTCAGAAACATCATCCCAAATATTTGATCATTGGTGATCCAAATAGTAGGCAAAAAAGAAGAAGAGTCATTCCTTCACATGATTCTACAAATGTTTCATTATTATCTCAGATTGAGCCAAAATATTTTAGTGAAGCATGTGCAGATAAGTTTTGGGTAAAAGCAATGGATGAAGAGCTAAATAAAATAGAGAAAAGTGAAACTTGGGAATTGGTTCCAAGACCTAAGGACAAGAATGTCATTGGCACAAAATGGATATTCAAAAATAAACTCAATGAGGATGGAAATATTGTCAGAAACAAAGCTACGCTAGTCTGCAAAGGTTATGCTCAAGTAGAAGGTGTTGATTTTGAAGAGATGTTTGCTCCTGTTGCTCGTCTTGAAGCAATCAGAATGTTTTTGGCCCTTTCAAGATTCAAATCATTCAAGGTATATCAAATGGATGTAAAGTCAGCTTTTCTAAATGGGGTGTTGGTAGAAGAAGTCTACATAGAATAACTAGAAGGAGTGTCTCTCTCAGAACAGTCAGACTATGTGTGTAAACTAAAAAAGGCTTTGTATGGGTTAAAGCAAGCACCTAGGGCTTGGTACTCAAGACTTGACAGGTATCTTCATGAGCAAGGTTTCAGGAAAGGTGTGGTAGATAGCAATTTGTATATTAAGGATGAAGATGATGATATGTTGATTATGGTTGTCTATGTTGATGATATTATTTTTGGGGGAAATAATACTCAGATGTGCAAAGATTTTGCTAACACCATGTAGAAGGAATTTGAGATGTCTATGATTGGAGAGCTGTCATTCTTTTTCGGTCTTCAGATTTCTCAATAAAAAGATGATGTATTTCTCTCTCAAGGGAAGTATATCAAAGAAATTTTGAAGAAATTTGGGATGATGGACAGCAAACCAGTATGTACTCCAATGATTACAGGGTGCAAGATGAGTAAAGATGATGAATCTCTAGTGGCAGATCAAAAGTTGTATAGATCAATGATTGGAAGTTTATTATATGTTACAGCTACCAGACCAGATATCATGCAGGCAGTTGGGTTAGTAGCAAGATTTCAGGCAGCTCCAAAAGATTCTCATGTTATAGCAGTTAAGAGGATATTCAGATATCTGAAGGGCACTATGGACTTTGGGCTTTGGTATCCCAAAGATAATGATTTCACCCTCATAGCTTATACAGATGCAGATTGGGCAGGCAGTATTGATGACAGGAAAAGCACTAGTGGTGGAGCATTCTTTCTGGGAAAGAATTTGGTTTCTTGGCTAAGTAAGAAACAAACTTTAGTTTCCTTATCTAAAGCAGAGGCTGAATACATAGCAGTAGTGGCTGGGTGTACATAGGTTTTATGGATGAAAACCACCTTGGAGGATTTCAAAGTCAAGCATGAACAACCCATCTCCATACTTTGTGATAATACAAGTGCCATAAGTATTTCCAAAAATCCGGTAATGCACTCAAGGACAAAGCATATCTCCATCAAGTATCACTTTCTAAGGGAGAAAGTGCAAGACAAGCAGGTCAAGCTAGAGTATGTGTCTACTAAATAATAGATTGCAGATATCTTCACCAAACCTCTTCCAAGAGATACATTTGAATATCTAAGGGAGAAATTGGGAGTTGTACTCCCACATCAGAATTAATCACCTCATCAAGAGGTGGGGGAGGGACCAAGCTAAGAGGCTCATTCTTAGTCTCGAGCCCCAAAGGTGACCCTTTGCAATTGATGACAAAGGGGGAGAGATATGAGTAAGGGGGAGAGCTTCAAGTGAAGAGGAAATCTTCAAGTTAGGGGGAGCAAAACTTCAAAGGAAGATTCTCAAGTTGTGGGCACAGTTTGTCAGTAGTTAGCACAATTGGTTTTAGGTTTGGCTCTTGAGAAGTGTTTTCAGTAAGTTAGCACAGTTGGTTTCAGGTTTGGCTCTTGAGAAGTGTTTTCAGTAAAGGTTTGCCATCAATGACAAAGGGGGATATTATTGGCAATTTTGGGTACATTGCCTTTGTTCAAGTGTATAAGTTGTCATTGATGTCAAGAAGCTTTTGAAGGAATTTTATTTGATGTCAAATAATTTGTTTTGATGAAGGTTACGACATGACAGTTTCAAAGGTCTTTTGCAAACCCCAAGCTGACAGGTTTGAGAGAAAGAGCTCGCAAAGAAAAGTGTCGCGATTTCATGACAATTTGCAAGAGGGATTGTATGGACGAAAAAGTGTTGTGATTTCATGACAGGTTCGAGAGAAAGAGCTCACAGTGAAAAAGTGTTGCGATATCATGACATGTCAGGTTTTTGTGACCCGAAGAACATAAAAGAGCTAAGGAGGAAAAGTGTCGCAATATCACGACATGTCGCATTTTCGTGACTTAAGTAGGAGAGAGAAAGCAAGTTAGAAAAATGTCACGATATCGTGACATGTCACATTTTTGCGACTTAAGCAGGAAAGTGAAAGCAAGGTAAAGTGTCATGATTTCACGACGTGCTGCAAAAGAGCTAGAGTTCGAAGTGTGAACTGTCACGATTTCGTGACAAGTTCAAAGAGAGAGAAAGTAAAATGAGAACTATCATGATTTTGCGACATACAACAATAGAAAGTGTTCGAAGTGAGAACTATCATGATTTCATGACATGCTACAGACGAAAGTGTTCGAAATAAGAAATGTCACAATTTCATGACAGGTTGCAAAGAAAACATATGGAAAGTTGATAGCGTCGCAATTTCGTGACGGGTTACAAGGAAAGCGTATGAAAATTGAAAGCGTCACGATTTCACGATGGGTTGTAATGAATGCGTATGGATGCAGAAAGTATCACGATTTTGTGACAGGAAGAAAAGAAAGTAGACGAAAGTAGAAGTGTTGCAATTTCACGACAAAAACTGAAAGCAGGTCTTCTATAGGAGAAGTGTCATGATTTCGTGACAAAAGCAGAGAAGAAGGTTATGAAGACAGAAGTGTCACGATTTTGCGACAGAAGTGAAGAAGAAGTCTACAGAGGCAGAAGTGTCACGATTTCATGACAAAAGCAAAAAGGAGGTTGATGAAGGGAGAAGTGTCACGATATCGTGACAAAAGAAAAGTTGATGCTGACAAAGAAAGAAGTGTCGCGATATCACGACAAGAGCTTAGTTGAAGTCGACAAAGGCTGAAGTGTCACGATATCATGACAAAAGCCAAAAGAAAGTGTATGGTTGCAAATGTGTCACGATATCATGACATGTTGTATTTTCACAACAAAAGCTACAAAAGAGTTATAGAGGCAGTTGAAGCCGACAAAGTTAAATGTGAGCCGAAGATTAGGGTTTGCAGCTGATGAAGTTTAGGGTTGTGCAACCGACTAAAGATCAGGGTTACAACCGACTAAGATTAAGGTTTTGATCTTGAAAGTGTTATTATAAAAGGTAGGTTGTTTTGAAGAGTTGGTAGTGTTGTGAGTTGTGGCGTTCGCAAAGAGAGCACAGAGTGAGAAGTTCGATCATCGAGAGTAGAGTGCAAAATTCGATCGAAGTGCACAGAGTGTGCGAAGACAGTGCAGAGTGTGTGAAGAGAGACAACTGAGAGAAGATGAAGTGCGACTGTACGAGCACAAAAGATGTTAAAAATGGGTCTTCAATGTGTGATGCTTTCTGTCTTGATTAATGTTGTGTTGATGCCACTACTATCTAAAGTTAAAATTATTAATTGGTTAAGTCTTATAATGTTCACCCCCCCTCTCAGTATAAGCTTGTGTTCTTCATTTTTCACTAAGGCTAAGGTATGCTTGCTTAGGGAGTCATAAGGTGTTTGTTTTATTTTTAATTTTTGAATTAAAAAGGGCAGTGTGGAGTAGTTGAGGTTGGTTGAATTAAAAAGGAGTTTTTCCTAGTGTCATGTGTGGTGTGTTAAGTAAATGATGTTATGGTCTTGTTGAAGAATTAAGGTGCATTGAAATATTTTATTTTTTTAAGGAGGCATAAGGTGTATAAGGAATTTGTGTGTGTAATTTGTGGGTTTGATTGGTTGAATTTTATTTTGCAATATTAGGAGTAATAAGGTGTGATAAGTTGTTTAACATTTTATTATAACACTTGCATGGTGAAAGGAAGATATGAAAGGTTGTGTTGAGTATTAATGCTTTATTTTTGAAAACCAAAGAAGAGTGATTGAACATCAATTTCAGATTTCATTGAGCATATATTTTCGAAGGTTAAAGTTCATGTGGATATGAGAGAATATCTTGCAATATAACCCTTGAAGTGGCACAAGAAAAATAAATTATTTGTGAGAACAGGTTTTTAAAGACATCTCCATAAGAGCAAATTAAGAGGTATGGGCACATCATTCCTTGTTTAGAGTGTTTTATTGAAGTGAATGTTTTGGAACATAAGGTGGAGAGAAAATTATTGTTTGATAAGCATTGTTGGAAATATTTGAGTTAGGATTTATGCTTCATTGTTGAATAATTTTATAAATATTTGGGATAAAGTTTGAGAACAAGGTTGTGTTTCCTTTATTGAAAGAGATCGAGACACTTGTGCTAGAGATTGTGAACTACTTGTGCTAGATTTGAAAATAAGTTTTTGCATCATTGTGAAACCTTTTGAACATTGGTTTAAGAGATATTGATAGCAATTGTGAAAGTGTTTGAGATCAATTTTGTGAGTGTGAAGAACATATTGAGTTTTTTATAGAGCATATCATTCTCTATATTCTCCAGAGGTTAAATGAATTATAAGTAGAATTTGTATGTGTAAAGAAAGTTTTTGAAAGAGATTTAAGTTTTGTTTGTATGCAATATTTGAGCAAGTATTTGAGAAGGCTTGAGGATAGATTTGTGCAAGTCTTTGAGAAGGTTTGAGGGCATATTTGAGCAAGTCTTTGAGAAGACTTGAGGGAAGATTTGAGCAATTATTTGAGAAGGCTTGAGGATAGTTTTGAGTAAATCTTTTGAGAAGGCTTGAAGGCAGATTTGAGCAAGTATTGAGAGAAGACTTGGTACAAGTTTGACAACTGATCTATTCAAGCTTTGTGTTAAGGCTTGGAGTAGATTTGAGATAGAATTAAGAACATGTTTGATTGCTTATCTATTCAATCTTTGTGTTAAGGCTTGGAGAGGATTTGAGATAGAATTAAGAGCAGGTTTGGTTGCTGATTTAATAAAGCTTTGTGTTAAGGTTTGGTTGCTAATTTAATCAAGCTTTGTGTTAAGGTTTGGTTGCTGATTTATGAGCAAATATAGAGCACATTTGTGCTAGATATGGGATAGAGTTTGGTGCAGATTTGAGACAGAGTTGAGAGCATGTTGGAAATTTTGAGTCAAAATTTTCATTGATGTCAAGGAATGAAGTTGTCATTGATGTCAAGGAATAAGCTACCATTGATATCAAAAGGTCAAGAGGAACAATGCAAAGGTTAAAGGCAAGGCAAAAGAGCTTCATAATATTTTTAATATTATGTGGAAGCATAAGTTAAGAGGGTTTTCATTAAAATCATAGTTGAGCAAAAATAAAAGGTTTTTCATAAAAACCCAAGGAAGCCCAAGGAGATTTTAATATTTATTTTATAAAATATTTAAATTCAAATTGAATTTAGATTTTATAAATAAATATTATTTATACAAAGTGGTAAAATCAAATAAGGCTTTGATAAAGCCAAAAGGATTTAAAAGTTAATTTATAAAATTTAAATTCTAAAGAATTTAAATAATTTATAAATTAATTATTCAAATTTCAAAGGTGTCGACGTTCAAAATTAAAGGAGGAAATTAGTATATATACTATATGCCTTAGTGGCATTTAAATTATCCTTCATTTGAAATAATAAAGTGTGCAATTTTTGTTTTGAGAATTCATGTGAGGAAGAAGACAAACACCTTATATTAAGTGCCAGTGAAAGGGTTAAGATTGTCATGGGCTAAAATGTCATATCCACTGAGGTAGCATGGCCTAGTAGCAAGTGGAAAAAGTGCTAAAGTAGTTGTGGGCAGAGTGATCCGCAATTGATTCATGGTGGCAACGTTTGTTGTGTGTGTTTTGAAGTGTCAAGGAAGTGATGCGTGATTTTCTATTTTGGCACATGCGGAGAGGAATATAGAGCACATTGTGCTCTTGCTCTCCAAACGAGCGTCTAGCTTGTGCAGTGGTTGGAGCCACGACTAGGGAACAGGTAGAGGTGGCATTGTGAGTTTGAGTCCCACTAAGGCAAAGGTAATACAATTTTTAATGTGTTATGATGCCTGAGGTTTTGACATAAGGTCCTAGGGAGTTAAAAGGGTTAGTTAAAAAGGTTTTTAATTAATCATTATTTTTGGTTAATTGAAGGAATAAGGAGTTGGATTTATTTTTAAATAAAGTATTTTTGACATGTTGGTATATTGAAGATTTATAGTCATTGATTTATTTTGAAAAGGATATTGTATTGACATTATTTCTGGTATTAAGTATTATTTTAATTAGGAGATTAGAAGGTGTTTTTGGTCAATCATTTTTGTATATGTTGATGGATGCTTTATTTAAGATGGAGTGAAAAGGTGTATGTGTGCTTTGATATTTGCATTATATATTTGAGATAGTTTATCATCATCTAACTTCTTTGAGCTTGGCAAAGAAGTTTTTATGGTTGTGGCAGATATTTGAGGTTCCTTCATCATCAAGAAAAAGGTATGAGCATATTCTTCCATAGTTGATTTGATTGGTTGGTTTTCTAGAAAATAAGTTTGGAGTGAAAAGGACTTGATTAGGGTTTTCTTATTGAGTGTGTTGAGTTAATGCTTCAAGGTTTTCTAAAATAAAGAGTTGTTAAAACCTTGTTTTATAAGCATTGTTGTTGAAGCCATTGGTTGAGTAAAGAACTTGAACTAGGGTTTGAAAAGAACATGAGTATCATTGTTATGTGAGAGTGGTTGATAAGCATTGTTGGAAATATTTTGTGTAAAGGATCATATGCTTGGACTAGGGTTTGTAAGCAAGTATTGTTTCATTGAGTGATTGGTTGAGTAGAGTTGGTTGAGCCTAGTCAAGTGGATGTGTGAAGTGATTGTTCAAGTTTCATAAAATAAAATATTCTATATTCTGAATTGCTTTGAGAAAATGATTGAGTATTGTGATGATTATAGAGCATATTGAGTCTCTAACAATTATCTTTATGTTTCTATGATATTGGACAAGTTCTAGTGTGGACTTGTTGATCATATTTAAGGCAAGTATTGAGATGAAAATTAAAATTTCATTCCAATCTAAAATTCCAAACCTTAGCTGCTACATTATATAGTTTACTTGCAACTAAAGAACGCAACTGAAGGAGAAGATGAAGGGGATAAGGAGATAGAAGAAGTTGCGAGAAGAAGGGGATAAGGAGATAGAAGAAGAAGTAGGGATAGGGAGGAGAATAAATTGAAACAAACTTTGTCGACATGTGCCTTTGCCGACATTGCCATCTACGTAAGTTAAACTCTAACATTCTCCCCCTTAAAGTTGAGAGGACTGACAAGACAGTCTCTCAGATTTATAAATTGAGCTTTAGCCATGCCTTTGGTGAAGATGTCTGCAATGTTCTCCAAAGTGCTGCAATATTTAAGCTCAACAATATTTTGGTCCACCATGTCTCGGATGAAGTGATACTTCATATCAAAGTGTTTTGTTCTGCTATGGTGGATAGGATTATATGCCAACTGAATGGCACTGATGTTATCACAGTATAATCTGGTAGGACCACTTTGCTGTTCTCCAACCTCTTCAAGGATTTTTCTCAACCATAGGGCTTGAGTACTAGCATATGTGATGGCTATATACTCGGCCTCAGTAGATGACAATGCTACAACAATCTTCTTTTTGGAACTCCATGTAATTAGTCCTGACCCTAGACTAAAATAGTTCCCTGATGTAGATTTTCTATCATCGATGTTGCTGCCCCAATCACTATCACTGAAGCCAACTAACTTGATAGTATTACATTTTTGGTAATGGATTCCAAAATCCAATGTACCCTTTACATATCTGAGAATTCTTTTAGCTGCTTGCAAATGCAGCTCGGATGGATTAGCCATAAATCTTGAGACAAGAGAAACAGCATACTGAATGTCAGGTCTTGTGTTGGTGAGAAACATCAAACTCCCAACCATGCTCCTGTAAGTGGTCGTGTCAACCTTCGGTGCTCCATCATCCTTGCTCAATTGGATCCCATGTCCAATTGGAGTTGCAACTACTTTGCAATGCTCCATAGCAAATTTCTTGATCATATCCTGAGCATACTTGTGTTGACAGATGAAGATCTCTCTATCTGTCTGATGAACTTCCATGCCTAGGAAGTAGTGCATTAATCCCAGATCTTTCATCTCAAACTGTTTCATCATGGAGTGTTTGAACTCCATATTCATCTTATCATTACTACCCATAAATATGAGATCATCCACATATAAAAAAACTATGAGGATGTCTTTACCTTGCTTTAGGTAGTAGAGAGTTGGTTCACTTTTGCTCCGGGTGAACCCATATTCCTTGAAATAGCCATCAATGCGAGAGTACCATGCTCTTGGTGCTTGCTTGAGGCCATACAGTGCTTTTTTCAGTTTATAAACAAGGTGCTCCTTACCTTGTTCTTGAAAGCCTTGAGGTTGTTCAACATAAACCTCCTCTATTAAGTACCCATTGAGAAAGGCACTTTTTACATCCATGTGTTGGATTTTCCATCCTTTATGGGTAGCTAAGGAAAGTACTATTCTGATTGTCTCCTGTCTAGCTACAGGAGCAAAGGTCTCCTCATAATCAATGCCATACTTCTGTGTGAAGCCTTTTGCTACCAGTCTTGCCTTGTGTCTTTCAATGCTCCCATCAGCATTGAATTTGGTCTTATAGACCCATTTACATCCAACACATTTTTTTCCTTTAGGAAGCTGAACTAGCTCCCAAGTATCATTGTTTTTTATAGAGGTCATCTCCTCTTTCATGGCTTCCTGCCATATCTTCTGAGTACAAGCCTTCTCATAGCTAGAAGGTTCAAGTTGTGCACTAGTCAATAAAGCATAATTGACTACATCTCCCCGAGGCTCTTGGGAGTCATCATCTCCATACAAATGCAGATTTTCAAGTCGTTGCAAAACTGTACTCATTTCACTAGCTTGACTTCTAGTGTATCTTCTCTGAAAATTTTTATCCAACATCTGATAAGAGGGATGATGTTGTAGTGTTCTCTTACCTCTGGATGGAGAATCAATATCCATCGGTGAAGAACTAACTGATCATTGTGGAGAAGGACTTGGAGAAGTTGTTGATGTACTAGAAGTAGCACTTCTGCTTGGGCTTGGAGGGGGTGTGTCTTTGCCTTTCTTGGGTGACACCTGCTGAATTTGTGAAGAACCTGCATCATGGGATTCATCATCAACAAAAACTCTTGGATGACCCCATTCTCCCCCTTCATCAAAAATCACATCCCTGGAAAGGACAATTTTATGGGTCTTTGGATTGTAGAGTCTATAGGCTTTGGTAGACTCACAATATCCTACAAAAATACATGCTTGACTCTTGGGATCAAGATTTTTCCTTTTTCATCAGGAATGTGTGCATATGCTAAAGAACCAAAAACTCTGAAATGTTTTACATTTGGCTTCTTGCCATACCACACCTGGTAAGGAGTGATCCCCTTCAAACTAGAAGTAGGACTCCTATTTAGAATGTAAACACTGGTTCTGACAGCATCAGCCCAATACATATTGCTTAGATGCTTTGTTTGAAGCATCGATCTGGCCATCTCTACAATGGTGTGATTTTTCCTTTCTGCCACACCATTTTGTTGTGGAGTATAGGCAGTGGTGAACTACCTTTTTATCCCACTTTATTTACAAAATTGCAGAAATTCCTTGGAAGAGTACTCTCCTCCTCGATCTGTCCTGAGACATTTTACATGAAACCCACTTTGTTTCTCTACATTATTCTTGAAATCAATGAAGCAATCAAAAACTTCATCTTTGTGTTTCAGGAAATAAACCCAACACATTCTAGAGAAATCATCTATAAAAATGAGAAAATAAGAATTGTTACTGAGACTTTTTTTTTGCATTGGACCACAGATGTTCGAATGCACTAATTGCAGTGGATAGCTGGCCCTCCATGCTTGTCCTCTTGGAAACTTGGACCTGGCATGCTTTCCCAAAGCACATCCTTCATAGACCTCCTTGTGATCCTAAATTTTAGGAAGTCCAGTCACCATTGCCTGAGAAGTCAACAATTTTAGGCTAGCAGAATTCAGGTGACCATATCTCAAGTGCCAAAGCACACTTGGATTTGCAATAGCAATATTTGCAAGTTGAGCTCCCCCTGGCTGTCTAAAATTAAGGGGAAATAACCTATTTTTGGTCATGGGTACCTGTGTGATGACTCTATTACCATTTTTCTTATCAAATATTACACATTTTCCCTCATCAAAAACAAGTTTGTAATTCTTTTCCATCATTTGTCCAACACTAAGCAGATTATGTTGGAGTTGAGGGGTGTAGTAGATGTCATTCACCTTTTTGATGCCTTCCTTCATTGGAACCTCCATGGCTCCAATGCCTTCAACTTGCAATGCTTTATCGTCTCCCAACTTGATTCGAGATTTATAGGTGGAATCTATTGTAGCAAAGAGTTCTTCTTTGCCACTCATATGGTTGGAACAACCAGTATCCAAAATCCAAGTGTCATTCAGATTTTGATCTGATTGCCCATAAGAAAGAAAGAGATTAGATGTCCCTTCTTCTTCACCAAAATGGCCATACTGACTGCTTTGACTGCTGCTTCCCTGAGAAGATTTGGACCAACAGTCTCGAGCAAAGTGACCTGGTTTGCCACAATTGAAACAAACCTTTTTGGATTTGTCACTTCCTCTTCCTCGACCTTGATTTCTACCTCTGCTTTGTTGACTACCTCTACTTTGACTTCCACCTCTGCTGGGAGTTCCTCCTCTGCTGGGATTTCCACCTCTTTGGTTGCTCTTGCCTCTGCCTCTTCTCTGACCTCGGCCTTGGCCTCTTCCTTGTCCTTTTCTTGCACCTTCTTGAGATGCGAAGGCTTTATCATCGCCTCCATAACTTGTTGATGGAGATTCCTGTAATCTCTCTTCATGTGAAAGTAATGAACCAATTAAAGCATCAAAGGATAGTGTAGACAGATCCTTTGATTCTTCGATGATGATTGCTATGTGATTCCATTTTGGAAGAAGTGTTCTCAACACTTTCTTCACAATAGTTTCTGGTTTGACTTCTTCTCCAAGTGTTACCATCTTGTCAATGACTGCTTTAACTCGAACATAGTAGTCACCAACTTTCTCATCTTCAATCATCTTGAGATTCTCAAAATCTCATTTCAATGTCTGAAGCCTGACCTGCTTCACTTGATCACTTCCTTGGAAACCTTCTTTTAAGGCATTCCATGCATCTTGGGCAGTTATACAAGATGCAATTCTAGGGAAAATACTTTTATCCAATGCTGCTTGAAGATGAAAAAGAGCAAATGAATTGTTCTTTTGTGCTTCCTTCTTTTCTTTCTTATCAGCTGCACTCAATGTAGTCCAATCGAAGGGTTCTGAGTAACCCTCTTCTACTATGTCCCATAACCCCTTACCTATAAGTAAGGTCTTCATTTTGATGGACCAGTACTCATAATCGTACCCATTAAATTTTGGAATGGGTAGATTAGCATTCGAGGCCATAGCTACTGACAAGAAACTTGAAACAAACTTTTATTTTTCTAGTACAATCAATTTCAAAGAAAAGCAATTACAAATTTAAATCAAGTCTAGCTTGATCTACTCTTTCACTTATGGCTTGCTCTTCTTGTTGAGGCTCTCCAATCATCGGGTTCCCAAAGTTATCACCAATCGAATCTTCATCGTCACTGATGAGGATAATTTTTGGTGAAGCTGGCTCCAGTATTTGGACTGAATCACTGTTACTGATCTGAGGATTTGTTGGTTCTTGAGGTGCAATGCCAACTGAATCTGAGTGCTCAAATATATTTCCAAAGGAGTTGTCTTCTAAATCTGCTTCGTATCCAGAATCTGGATGTCTTTGATGGGCTATGACTGCGTTTTGTAATTGGCTGAAAACTGTATGCAAACCATATCTCTGAACTCTTTCATCAAACGATTCGACGTTCTCTCTTAGTAGAAGAGAACACAAGGCATGATAGCACCCAGTAGATCGTATCATCTACTCATCAATGCAAAAATCTCCTCCTTTACAGCCGCTGAGGCTATTACAAAAATTTTCAGCCTTGAACGAGGTTCCAAGGGGCGCTAAACGGGCGCTCTAGAAGGCTTCCCATCACTTTTATGCTCCCCTTTTTTACAAAGCTTACCTTTTAGGCTATTACACAATTTGCAAGTTTTTCAAGCCCCTTGGGCATAATACATAATTTGCCTCGGAGGCAATATGTTCAATTTTCCCTTTTAAAGTTTACTAAAATAAATTTTTAAAGTTATTTTAATACAATTTCTATTTAATAATCAAAATTTGCTTTTTAAAAAAATCAAAATTTAAAATAAAATATTTTAAAAAGCAATAAATTTTAATTATTAAATAAAGTATTAAATAACTTTAGAAAACTATTAAATAAACTTTTAAAAGAAAAAACAATATTTAATAAAAACTTTACCTTATATTTGCCTCTATCGTGAGTCGAACCCGCGACCTCACGAACCAGAGTCACAACCCGCAACCGCCTTGTCTATCTTGGCTGATGGCTCTTAAAAAACATTCTTGACACCTTTATTGCCTCGTTCGTGATGGATAAAGAATTTAAAAAAAAAAATGTCGCCCCTGGGTTTCGAACCCGCGACCTAGCGGGCGAGACCAACTTAAAACTGGCTCTTCTAGCCAGTCGGGCTACACGCCCGTTGTGAACTTAATCGGTCGGCCTCCTATTTTAACACATGACAAAAATTTTTTTTTTTTAAAACATAGGTGCATTATCCCACATGCACCAAGCTGAGGGCAGTGGAGGTGTTTATAAGCCTGGGTGCGTGGAAGGTTTATCGATTGCCTTTGGGCAATCGTTCCTTGCCATTTTGCCACTATGAAAACCAATCAAATCATGCCAACTCACCACCGTTCTCTTTGCGCCATGTGTCTACTCACCTGTTGTCCTATTGCCATGCCCTCGTTGCCATGTCGTGCCTTGCTAGCATCCACGTCAGCCAAGCCACTACTGCCAGAGTCGCGTCCGAGTCCAGTGGCTTGATGCCACGTGTTGTCTCGATCTACGTGCGATCGCATGTCAGGTCCTCATCAACTACCATGTCAGCTACGTCCCTGGTCCTCCTCAGCTGCCTCACCAGTTGTTACCTCGGTTTCTGTGCCCACTCACCTGACTGTGTCAGGTTGGCCTCAGGATCCATGCAAGACTCTATCTGGTCCACCTCGGGATCCATGCTTGGCTCTAGAGACTTCCCAATCTGACTACCTTGGGAACTGTACCTAGCCTCTCCTCGATCTTGGGAGTTGTGCCTACCTTGGAATCTCTCATAGGTCAACTGCTTGACCTCGTACAACATGCTGTCTATGATACCAGAGTGAGACAAAAATTAAAATTTCATTCCAATATAAAATTCCAAACCTTAGCTGCTACATTATATAGTTTACTTGCAACTAAAGAATGCAACTGAAGGAGAAGATGAAGGGGATAAGGAGATAGAAGAAGTTGCGAGAAGAAGGGGATAAGGAGATAGAAGAAGAAGTAGGGATAGAGAGGAGAATAAATTGAAACAAACTTTGCTGACATGTGCCTTTGCCGACATTGCCATCTACGTAAGTTAAACTGTAATAAGTCTTTGAGAAGACTTGTGGATAAATTTGAGGACAAATATTGAGTACAGGTTTGAGGACAGAGTTTGGTGTAGATTTAAGGATAGGTTTGTGCCAGAACAAAGACAAATATTGAGGATATATTAGTGTGAGATTTTGTGGAAGCTTACAAAGAATATTTGAGACAAGTCTTTGAGAATACTTGAGAGCAGAGTTGATTGATTGATTTGTTCAAACCTTGAGTTAAGGTTTGGGGTAGATCCAATAGAGTTGATTTGAGATTGAGTCAAGCTTTGAGTTAAGGCTTGAGGAAAAATATTGAGGATAAATTTGTGCTAGATCGAAGGACTGTATTTAGTGCAGATTCAAGGATAAAGTTTGGTACATATTTGACGATAGATTTGTACCAGATCAGAGATAGATATTGAGGACAAATTTGTACTAGATCGAAGGACTGTGTTTAGTGTAAATTTGAGATAGACCTTTGGAGGTGATAGAGTTGAGGACAAAGAGTTCCATTTGCTAAGGGTAATGGAGGCAGAGGTCTTCTAGAGGATCACCAACCAAAGCAAATATTAGGAGATTGGTGTCTCCTGTGGATAGAGATCCATGAACTTAATTTAGGGGATTGGTATCTCCTTTGGACATAGGTCCATAAACATTGTAGGGAAAGGATTCCCAAGAAAATTTATTTGAGAAAAATTTATAAGAAATATTTTCTCCGTGAAGTAGCCCACATTGGGTGAACCATGTAAAATTATATCTCTCATGTGTGTGATGCTTTGTGTGATTTTTACTACTTTAATATTGTTGATGCTATTATCTAGATTAAAAATTTAAATTAAAAAGTTTTATCTTATAATTTTCAACCCTCCCTCTTAGTATAAGCACACATTCTTCAATTGGTATCAAAGTGGGTCTCTCCGTGAAAAGACTAACAACTTGGAGGAGGGTCCATCAGAAACACACATGAATTCAGAAAATGAAGAAGAGGCCATGTTTGATATAAAATAAAAATTCTTTGCTGCTCTCAAAAAATTGGAAAGGATTAGAGAAAATAATTCAAGCTTGAAGGAAAAAATTCAAGAGGAGGAAGAAACAAGGATAGAACTTCTACAAAATATCACAAAACTCAAGGTAAAGGTAGAAGAAGGAAAGAAGATTGAGTAGGATATAACAAATTTTTTAAGATCCAGAGAAATAGAATGTGAAATATTGGAAGTAGAAATTTTTTACCTAAGGAATGAAGTTCAAAGGACCAAGGCACTACAAGATGTAGAGTATGAGAAATAGAAAGAGGAATCAAGTATTCAAAAAGTAGAAACTTCAAACAAGGATAAGCAAGTAAAAGATATCAGAAAGAAAGAAAGAAAATAAGAACCTTGGCTAAAAGTTAATCACAAGAGAAAAAATACTCCACCACAAACTCCAACACATCCAAACAGGTTACATAATTTCTTCCATGGTCATTGCTTTTCTTGTAATAAATATGGTCATAGAGCTGTACACTGTATTAATCATGCAAGAAACAATGTTAATAGAAATTTCAATTATTTTGCACCTCTTATGGATAATTATATTATATGTTACAAATGCAATAATTTTGGGCACAAAGCTAGATGGTGTAAAATGATACTTCCTAAGTCTAGAAAGACAATTTCAACAACTAGGAAATATGAAAGGGAAAATGTTAAGGCTAGATCAATGTTAGTTCAAAAAACCCTTCATGCTTAGGATAAAGAAGAACAATGGTATCTTGATATTGGATTCTCTACTCACATGATAGGAGAGAAAGAAAAATTCATTGTATTAAAAGAAACCAATAGAGGATCAGTAAGTTTTGGTGATAATGGATCATCAAGGATTGGTGGAAGAGGAACTCTAAGTTTAGATAATGGGAAAACAAAAACAAAAAATGTGCTGTATGTTAAAGGGTTAAAAAATAATATGGTAAGTATAAGTCAACTTTGTGATCAAGGGTATATGGTTACTTTCCATCCAGATAGATGTGAGATAAGAAAATCAGAAACTAGAAAATTTCTTGCCAATGCAAAAAGAACCCCAAACAATTTATACATGCTCAATGATATCAAAGGTGAAAAGTGCTTTTTATCACAAGAAGATGAGATTTGGGTGTGATATAAAATATTGGGTCACTTGAATTTTGAGAACATAGTCAACATAAGCAATAAAAAAGTGGTCATATATTTACCCAAAATAATAAGACCTCAAAGCACAATCGGTGCACCCTGTCAACATGGAAAGCAAACTAGGACACCATTTAAATCAAACGGATATATGCCATCTGATCCATTGAGTCTAATACATACTGATATGTGTGATCCTACTAAAACACAAAGTATTTAGGGTGATAGCTACTTTATACTATTTATAGATGATTATTTCAGAATGGTTTGGGTAGCTTTCCTAAAAGAGAAGTCAGAGGCCTTTGAAAAATTCAAAGCATTTAAGGAATTGGTTGAAAATGAAACTGTAAAAAGGATTAAGTGTCTGAGATATAATAGAGGAGGATAATTTACTTCAAATGAATTTGTAGAGTTTTGAGAATAGCATGGAATCAAAAGAGAATATTCAGCAGCAAGAACTTCTCAACAAAATGGAGTAGTTGAAAGGAAAAATAGGACTATTGAGAATATGGCTAGAGCTATGCTAGATGAGTCTAAGCTCTCAGATGGATTTTGGAGAGAATCAGTCAACACAGAAGTATACATAATCACTAGGGCTCAAATGAGGGTAATTCATCACAAGACTCCATATGAGCTTTGGAAAGGAAGACCTGCCACTGTAAAAAACTTCAAGATTTTTGGAAGCAAGTGTTACATAAGACGAGAAGATCAAAACTTAGGCAAGTTTGATCCAAGATGTGATGAGGGAATATTTATTTGTTATTTCTCAAGGAGTAAAGCCTATATATGCTTCAACAAGAGAACATGTACTATGGTGGAAAGTATAAATGTAACAATTGATGAGAAGATAGATTCAAGAGAACCAATTCAGCAAATTGTGTATCAAGAATATGGATGTTGTCAAGAAGAATTTTGTGAGGAATCAGATAAAGAAGAAGAAGAAACACAAAGACTTATTTCCAAAACTCCATCTAGGTATGTACAAAAGCATCATCCAAAAGAGCAAATAATTTGGAATCCAGATGAAAGACAAACAAGGAGAAGAATAATAACACCATATCAACAAGAAAATTTTTCTTTACTCTCTAAGATTGAGCCAAAAGACTTCACTCAGGAAAGTGAGGATAAATTTTGGATTAAGGCAATGGATGAGGAATTAGACCAGATAGAGAAAATTAAAACTTGGGAACTTTTTCCACGACCAATGGACAAAAATGTGATCAACACAAAATGGGTATTCAAAAATAAGTTAAATGAAGACGGATATATGGTTAGGAATAAAGTAAGGTTAGTATGCAAAGGTTATGCACAGGTAGAGGGAATTGAATTTGATGAGACATTTTCTCCAGTTGCATGAATTGAAGCCATAAGAATGTTTTTAGCCTTCTCAAATTTCAAAAACTTCAAGGTATATCAGATGGATGTCAAGTCAGTATTTCTAAATGGTGTTCTAGAAGAAGTTTATATTGAATAGCCAGAGGGATTCATATTAGCAGATAAACCATATCATGTATGCAGATTTAAAAAAGGTAATGTATGGTCTAAATAAAGCTCCGAGAGCATGGTGTTCAATATTGGCTAAGTATCTTTAGGAACAAGGATTCATAAAAGGAATAGCAGACAGTAATTTATATATCAAAAATGAAGGGAATGATCTACTAATTGTGGTTGTTTATGTTGATGACATCATTTTTGGGGAAGAAATGATAAGATGTGTAAAGAGTTTGCTAAGGACATGCAAAATAAATTTGAGATGTCTATGCTTGGTGAATTTTTCTTCTTTCTTGGACTTTAGATTTCATAATCAGATAAAGGGGTATTTCTCTCACAAGCCAAGTATATAAAAAAATGTTAAAGAAATTCGGGTTAGAAGATTGTAAAATGATAAGTAAACCCATGGTCACAAGATGCAAGTTGAGTAAGGATGATGAATCTGTAGAGACAGATAAGAGATTATGCAGATCTATGATTGACAACTTATTGTATGTTACAACTACAAGACTAGACATAGTATAGTAAGTGGGATTAGTGGCAAGGTTTCAGGAAGCACCTAAGGAAACACATATGGCAGCGGTAAAAATAATTTTTAGGTATCTAAAAGGGACTATGGATTTTGAGCTTTGGTATCCCAAGAGTGATAGTTTCACACTGACAGCATATACAGATGCATATTGGGCTGGCAACATTGATGACAGAAAAAGCACAAGTGGAGGAGCATTATTTCTTGGAGACTATTTAGTCTCTTGGCTAAGTAAGAAGCATGTTTCAATGTCCTTATCTACAACAAAAACATAATATATTGTAGCAGTAGCTAGTTGTACACAGGTGTTATGGATGAAGCAAACTCTAGAAGACTTCAAGATAAAAAATGATCATCCTATTCCTATACTATGTGATAATACATGTGCTATAAGTATCTCAAAAAATCCATTGATGCATCCCAGGACAAAGCACATTCTGATTAAGTATCATTTTCTAAGAGAACAGGTGACAAATAAATAGGTCAGGTTGGAATATGTTACTACAAAGGAACAAATAGCAGATATTTTTAGTAAGCCACTTTTAAAGGAGAAATTTGAGTATCCTTGAGAAAAACTGGGAGTAAGACTCCCACACCAAAACTAACCACCTCAAAAGGAGGTGGGGGAGGAGCTAAGCTAAGAGACTCATTCTTAGCCCCAAGCCCCAAAGGTGAACCTTTGCCATTGATGTCAAAGGGGGAGATATTTGAGTAAGGGGGAGAGATTTGGTATTTGAGTAAAGAAGAGAGATTTGAAAAGAGCATTGAGCCAGGGGAGCAATGTCCCAGGGGAGCAGAACAAAAAAAATATTAAGTTTTTGGTAAAAATATTTTGGGTTGCCATCAATGACAAAGGGGGAGATTGTTGGACATTTTGAGTCAAAGTTGTCATTGATGTCAAGGAACGAAGTTGTCATTGATGTCAAGGAATAAGCTACCATTGATATCAAAAGATCAAGAGGAACAATGCAAAGGTTAAATGCAAAAGAGCTTCATAATATTTTTAATATTATGTGGAAGCATAAGTTAAGAGGGTTTTCATTAAAACCATGGTTGAGAAAAAATAAAAGGATTTTCATAAAAACCCAAGGAAGACCAAGGAGGTTTTAATATTTATTTTATAAAATATTTAAATTCAAATTGAATTTAAATTTTATAAATAAATATTATTTATACAAAGTGGTAAAATCAAAGAAGGCTTTGATAAAGCCAAAAGGATTTAAAAGTTAATTTATAAAATTTAAATTCTAAAGAATTTAAATAATTTATAAATTAATTATTCAAATTTTGAAGGCGTCGATGTTCAAAATTAAAGGAGGAAATTAGTATATATACTATATGCCTTAGTGACATTTAAATTATCCTTCATTCAAAATAATAAAGTGTGCAATTGTTGTTGTGAGAATTCGTGTGAGGAAGAAGACAAACACCTTGTCTTAAGTGCCAACAAAAGGGTTAAGATTGTCGTGGGCTAAAGTGTCATATCCATCGAGGTAGCATGGCCTAGTGGCAAGTGGACGAAGTGCTAAGGCGATTGTGGGTAGAGTGATCCATGATCGATTCATAGCGGTAGTGTTTGGTGTGTGTGTTTTGAAGCGTCAAGAAAGTGATGCGTGATTTTCTATTTTGGCACATGTGGAGAGGAATATAGAGCACATTGTGCTCTTGCTCTCCAAATGAGCATCTAGCTTGTGCAATGGTTGGATCCGCGGCTAGGGCGCTGGTAGAGGCGACATTGTGAGTTCGAGTCCCACCAAGGCAAAGGTAATAAAATTTTTAATGTGTTGTGATGCCTAAGGTTTTGACATAAGGTCCTAGGGAGTTAAAAGGGTTAGTTAAAAAGGTTTTTAATTAATCATTATTTTTGGTTAATTGGAGGAATAAGGAGTTGGCTTTATTTTTAAATAAAGTATTTTTGACATGTTGGTTTATTGAAGATTTATAGTGTTGAGAGGACTTCTTGCCATTGAGTTATTTTAAAAGGAGATTGTATTGACATTATTTTTGGTATTAAGTATTATTTTAATTGGGAGATTATAAGGTGTATTTGGTCAATCATTTTTGTATATGTTGATGGATGCTTTATTTTTGATGGAGTGATAAGGTGTATGTGTGCTTTGATATTTGCATTATAAATTTGAGATAGTTTATCATCCTCTAACTCCTTTGAGATTGGCAAAGAAGTATTTGTGGTTGTGGCAGATAGTTAATTTTTTTTTTTTTGCACTACATCATTAAAAGTTTTAAATTATTTTTTTTCAACAAAATAAAAATAAATTTTTTTCTATATAAAATAATTTATTTATTTTATTAACTTTAGTTATAAAAAATATATATATATATATTTAAAGAGAATTTTTTTTTTTTTTAAGGGGGGAGTATTTTTTCAAAAATCAAGGGGGGATAGAGAGTAATTTTTGAAAAAGCAATTTTTGGCATTATTGTAAAGGTGCATTTTCGACAGCACCCGAAACCTAGAGGTTTATTTATGTGGGCACTTTTATGTTGTATGTTGCATTTTTTTGCTTTGAACTACATCATTAAAAGTTAAAATCAAATACACTCCCTAAGTCCCTGGAATAATTAAAACCCATCCGTGCAATTTAATGCACTACAACGTTCGATATTTGTGATACCTCTGGCCAGCACTTACAGGTAAAGCTATCATGATTGCGCTACTGTATTCACTGCCTAATGTAGCTACCAAAAATGATGTATGAGCTTGTTCTCTATCAATCGTCAAGGAGATATAAGTTTGCCAATTTGCTATTTTTTCTTACTCCATCCACTACCCTAATCGTTCTTGTGTTTAAGCATAAATCCTGACGAGATTTCCAACATCCACAGTGTTTAGGGGAAGTTACGCCCCATGCATGAGGATTGATGACTTTCTATGGTAGGTTCCATCAACAAGACAATTCCCTTTTAGTACTGCCTAAGTCCCACGTATCGTATAATCTTTAAAATTACCTACAGTTTCCCTCATGTAAGGGTGGATAATTTTTCTAATTTTTTCAAAATACCTATAGTCTCCCTCATGTAACGGCGAGTATTTTGTATGGTATAAAGGCATGGAATTAAGGTATAAAGAAAGGGGGACCAATTGGTGATATAAGGAACCCTCACTATGGCTTCTTCTGCAAAGCTAATGACTGATGCTCATTAGTTTTTGAAAGGTCTTAATTATACACAATGGAAAAATAAGATGAAGGCAGTACTTATCATGGAAGATTTATGGGATGTTGTTTCTGGAGCAACAACATGACCTTCACCAGCAACTAGATCTACAGCTGCTACAACTCCAACTGCTAATCAGATAGTATTTGACAAGAAATACAATCGAGCAAAGGTGCTCATTTTATTCGCTATTTCAGATGAAGTTCAACCTCATATAGCTGACAAAGAGCATGCTAAAGAGGCATGGGATGCCCTTAACACTATTTATGGGGGGAAGAATGATTCCACCATTCTTCATATTACAAAAAAAATTCATAATCTGAGTTTGAAACAGGGTGAGATAGTTGAATTCTTTCTTTGTAGAGTATCTGAATTGAAAGGCAAATTGAATTCTTTGGGAGAAATTATAGATGACAAGCTTCTCACTTTAGTGGTAATTAGAGCTTTGCCTGATTCCTTTGATACGTTGATCACCTCCATTCAGGTGTCACAGAGAGCAATTACCTTTATTGAGTTGGTCAATCTGCTTCAACAATAGGAGGCATGTCAACTTCACAGGGATGATTCTTCTAATACAACCCTATACTCCACTAGGAAGGGTTCACAGAAGAAGGGTAATTTTTAGAAAGGAGGAAATTCTCAACAAGATTCAAAAGGAAAAGGGAAACAACCTCAACAAAAGAAGATATATTGCAAAATTTATAAAAAAGACAACCATGAAACCAACAGGTGTTGGCATAAGAATAAGCAAAAAGACCAGAACAAACCACAAAATAACAACAAGCAACCCCAGGTGAATGTTGTTGTTGAAGAATCTGACTCAGATTTTGAATGGGCACACAAGGTGCTCATGACTACCATAGGCTCCAAAGAGAGGGATCATGTATGGTATGTTGATTCTGGTACTAGTAAACACATGACTAGCGACAAATCATGGTTTAAATCATTTGTGGCAAAATAGGGTAGACCTATCACTATTTCTGATGACAAAACCTATAAGGTTTAGGGAGAGGGTACAGTTTTAGTCACTCTTTCTGATGGCAAGTGTTAGATTGACAAAGCCCTCTATGTTCTAGGATTGGCTAACAATTTTTTGTCAGTCATACAAATCTTGGATAAAAATATGGTTGTCAAATTTCATGTTGAGGATGGCAAGAAGTGTTGTACAATTACCAGGAAGGGTAAGCAGATTGCAACAACTTCATATAAGGATGGCTTATTTGCCTTAGATGCTATCTCTACTCCCCATATTGCCATGATGATCTCTACCAAGGAGGCAAATTCCCTATGGTACAAGAGATACATGCATCTTAGTTTTGGCTACTTACTTGAGCTTAGTAAGTATGAGATGGTAAAGTGTCTTCCTTCCCTTTCTACCACATTGCCAGTGTGCTCTGACTGCTTGGCCGAAAAGCAGCATAGAGTACCTTTCGAGAAGAGCTCAACAAAAGCACAAAAACCTCTAGAGTTGATTCACACCGATCTATGCGGTCCTTTCACACCCAACAGTTGTGGGAGGAAGAGGTATTTTCAATTATTTGTAGATGAATACTCACGAAAGATGTGGGTTTTCTTTCTTTGACTAAAATTTGAGGCTTTTGATTTATTCCAACAATTCAAGAAATTTATTGAGAAAGAGTCAGGAACTTCTATTAAAACTCTTTGTTTTGCTCAGATCGAGGGGGGAGTTTACCTCTAAAGAAATTTTAGCATTCTTAACTGAGCATGGAATCTTGAGACAGTTAACAATTGGCTACACTGCTCAATAAAATGGAGTTACTGAGAGAAGGAACCGTTCTATTATGGAAATGGTTCGTTGTATGATCACAGGAGCTGCTCTTGGGCAACAATATTGGGTAGAAGTTGTCACAACATTAGTATATCTATTGAATAGGGCACCCACAAAGGCCCTACAAGGAATGACTCCATAGGAAGCATGGAGTGGTCGTAAACCCTCCATATCTCATCTTCGTATTTTTGGATGTCATGCTTTCATGCACATACTGAAAGAGAAAAGGAAAAAGCTAGATGAGAAAACATTGAGATGCATTTTATTGGTTATGATGAGCACTCTAAAGGTTATTGTTTGATAGATCCTTTGACCAAGAAAATTCATGTCGGTAGAGATGTTGTTTTTGATGAGGCTTTCACATCACAAAACACATTTGATGTATACCTAGATCTTGTGGAATTGAAGGATGAGAAGTTCCCTTCGACAACACAGACAGGGGATCCTTCTACCTCTTCTTCAACACCACATTAGAAGAATCCAAAATGGTATACAAGTACAATCAGGGACGTAAAGTTATCCACTCCACTAGATTTGACTTTGGATAGACCTCGTACTCGCAGTATGGCTTGACAAGAAAGAGCAGTAGTAGAGACTACTAAGGTTGATGATATTTGTCAATATTTTGAGGAACTTTCTGTAGATCCAAATAAAGAAATAGAGGATATGGATATATATGATGACATGGTGTTTACGTCTTCAATGAATGAACATGAACCTATTTCTGTACAAGATGCACTTAGCAAGGCACAATGGAAGGATGCTATGAATGCTGAGTATACATCTCTTATAAAGAACAAAACTTGGAAGCTTGTCGATCTGCCACAAGGAAAGAAGCCCATTGGTTGCAAATGGGTGTATAAAGTCAAGTACAAGGTAGATGGGACAATTGATAAGCATAAGACCCGTCTTGTTGCAAAGGTCTATGCGCAAAAGGAAGGCATTGACTATGAAGAAACTTTCGCACCTACTACTCGGATGACCACAATTAGAGTTATTTATGCCATGACAGCACAGTATGGGTGGAAAGTTCACCAAATGGATGTCAAGAGTGCTTTTCTAAATGGTGATCTCCAAGAAGAAGTATACATGACTCAGCCTGAAGGGTTTGTACAAGAAGGCCAAAATAAGAAAGTGTGCAAATTGGTCAAATCCTTATATGGCTTGAAACAAGCTCCTTGAGCTTGGTATATAAAAATGGATAGTCACCTCCTATAGCATGGATTTGAGAGATATCCATTAGATGCAAACCTCTATTTTAAGAAACAAGGTTCTGAAATAGTGTTGCTTGTACACTATGTTGATGATCTGCTCATTATAGGGAGTTTAGAAACTATGATCTCTATTGTAAAAATAAACTTGTGTCAATATTTTGAGATGTCAGATCTTGGACTTCTCCATTATTGTCTTGGTCTCGAAGTCAGCCAGAAGGAGCACTACATCAAAGTGTCTCAAAAAAAATATGCCAAGACACTATTGGAAAAATATCGCACGACTGATTACAAGCCAATGGCAACTCTGATAGAAACAGGAATTTAGTTATCATGATATGATAATTCACCTTAGGTAGATGGTACTCTCTATCGCCAATTGATCGAGAGTCTCATATATCTAACCAATACTAGGCCAGATATTGTATTTGCTGTCAACTATCTTTTGAGGTTCATGTAGGACCCTAAGACCACTCACTGGAAAGCAGAAAAGCGTATTCTTCACTATGTCCATGGTACTATGGAATATGGTCTAGAATACAAGAACAAAAAATTCATCTTACAAGGATACATAGACTCTGACTATGTCAGATCATATGATGATCGTAAGTCAACATCAGGATATATATTTCATCTTGGATTCGGTCTTGTCTCTTGGCATAGTAAGAAGCAACAAGTGGTTGCTCTCTCATCAACAGAGGTAGAATATCATGCCACACATGAAGCTATGTGAAGTGATATGGTTGCGTCGCATTCTGACAAATATGGGTCATCCATCAAAATCTCCAATTCATTTGTTCTGCGACAACCAAGGTGTTTTGAACCTTGTTAAGAATCCAGTGCATCATGAGAAAACCAAGCACATTGACACACAATGTCATTTCATTCAAGACAAAGTTCCCAAGCACCAAATTTAGCTTCAGTACATTCCCACCGATGCTCAAGTTGCAAACATTTTCACTAAGGCACTTGCACGTGTCAAATTTGAATTGTTTCACAGCTCTCTTTGTATTGTGAAATGATGTAATCATAAGGGATGTTAGTATAGCTAGTAGTTATCGTATTATCCAAATAATGTAATAAGGGGGGATGTTAGAATATATCATAGTTTAGCATAGTTTGGTTTTATTCCATTATTTTATTGTTAAGCTGTTAGCTAATTGTTGAGCGAAATATTTTATTCTATGGTATCAGAGCAACGTAAAGTTTAACATAGTTTTGTTTTATTCCATGGTATCAGAGCCACGTAAAGTTTTTTTTTATCTACTCGTATTTTTCACCAGTCCTTGAGTGAACCATGGATCGCTATAGACATCATTCAAGGAGCCGCATTGAAGACAACGAATGCCCTATGAGAACACATGATGTAGTTGCAGTATGGCCAATGTAGTTGCAGATGATTAAAAACACGTATTTTTTTTCCTATCGTTGCCAGGTGAGTGTCATCGAGGCCGAAGGGGTCATAAATTTTCTTGACGCACTAGGCATCCCTATTGTCCTTGAAAATGTGGACATCATGGGTATCGTCGATGGGATTTTCTTCCACCATGAGTTCACACTCCATGTAGACGACCACTGAGGCATCCACATGTATCTCCGTCGTCTCCTTGCAGTCAGAGCAATAACGCATTTCCAATGCCATGCTGAAGGACCAGAGACAAAGGATTTAGAAGATATAATTCTTGAATCAACTATGTAGCAGAAGATTGTGGTGGTTTCCTGTACCATATCATGTTGCGACCATCGATCGAGAGTCTCCACCTGCCCGAGCCAACCGTCGCCTACTCGAGTCGACCGTCGCCCTCCCGAGCTTCGCTCATGCCATGGCCAAGGTGGAAGCATCATCGCGTTAAGCTTTGGGCTCATGGCTCCTATATAAGAATGAGGGCGCCCCCTGATCCTTTTGGATTAGACTGCTAGTCCACCTAGTTGTGGGCTGAGCGGTAGGGCTCTGGGAGCCCTGAGGTCGTGCAAGGAAAAAAATGCAACATACAACATAAAAGTGCCCACATAAATAAACCTCTAGGTGTCAGGCCCTGTCGAAAATGCACCTTTACAATAATGTCAAAATTTGATTTTTCAAAAATTACTCTCTATCCCCCCTTGATTTTTGAAAAAATACTCTCCCCCTTAAAAAAAAAAATTCTCTTTAATTTTTTTTTATAACTAAAGTGAATAAAAAAAATAAATTATTTTATATAGAAAAAAATTATTTTTGTTTTGTTGAAAAAAAAAAAATTATAACTATAAAAAAATAATTTAAAAATTTTAATTATTAACCTTAAAAAAAAAAATTACCTTTTGGAGGGGGGGTCGATGGGTTTTGACCCCATGACCTCAGGGCTCCCAGAGCCCTACCGCTCAACCCACAACTAGGTGGGCTAGCAGGCTGATCCGAAGGGATTAGGGGGCACCCTCATCCTTATAGAGGAGCCATGAGCCCGAAGCTCAACGCAATGACGCTCCCACCTTGGCCGTGGCGCGAGTAGAGCTCGGGCGGGCGGCGGTCGGCTCAAGCGGGCGATGAACGGCTCGAGCGGGAAACGAATCTCAGGTGGTAGTCATGACACGATCTAGTATAGGCAACCACCACGATATTCCACTACACAATTGATTCAAAAATTATATCTTCTAAATCCTCTATCTTTGGTCCTTCGGCATGGCATTGGAAATGCGTTACTGCTCCAACTACAAGGAGACAATGGAGATACACGTGGATGCCTCAATGGTCATTTGCATGGAGTGAGGACTCATGGTGGAAGAAAATCCCATCGACGATACCCATGAAGCCCATGTTTTCGAGGACAACGGGGATGCCCAGTGCGTCAAGAAAATTTACGACCCCTTTGGCCTCGGTGACGCTCACCTGACAACGACGAGAAGAAAAAAATACGTGTTTTTAATCATCTATAACTACAATCCACCCTACAACTACATTGGTCATACTACGACTACATCATGCATTCTCACAGGGCATTCGCTGTCTTCAACGTGACTCCTTGAATGACGTCTATAGCGATCCACGACTCACTCAGGGACTGGTGAAAAATATGTGTAGATGAAAAAAAAAAAATTACGTGGCTTTGATACCATGGAATAAAACCAAACTATGCTAAAATTTATGTGGCTTTGATACCATGGAATAAAATATTTCGCTCAACAATTAGCTAACAGCTTAACAATAAAATAATTGAATAAAACCAAACTATGCTAAACTATGATATATGCTAACATCCCCCCTTATTACATTATTTGGGTAATAGGATAACTACTAGCTATACTAAAGTCCCCCCTGATTACATCATTTAGCAATACAAAGAGAGTTGCGAAACAATTCAAATTTGACACGTGCAAGTGCCTTAGTGAAAATGTCTGCAACTTGAGCATTGATGGGAATGTACTGAAGCTGAATTCGATGCTTGGGAACTTTGTCTTGAATGAAATGACATTGTGTGTCAATGTGCTTGGTTTTCTCATGATGCACTGGATTATTAACAAGATTCAAAAAACCTTGGTTGTCGCAGAACAAATGAATTGGAGATTTTGATGGATGGCCCATATTTTTCAGAATGAGACACAACCATATCACTTCACACACTTCACATGAAGCACAATATTCTACCTCTGTTGATGAGAGAACAACCACCCGTTGCTTCTTGCTGTGCCAAGAGACAGGACCAGATCCAAGATGAAATATATATCCTGATGTTGACTTATGATCATCATATGATCCAGCATAGTCAGAGTTCGTGTATCCTTGTAAGAATAATTTGTTGTTCTTCTTGTATTCTAGGCCATATTCCATAGTACCATGAAAATAGTGAAGAATACGCTTTGCTGCTTTCCAATGAGTGGTCTTAGGCTCATGCATGAACCTCGAAAGATAGTTGACAACAAATACAATATTTGGCCTAGTATTGGTTAAATATATGAGGCTCCCAATCAACTGGAAATAAAGAGTGCCATCTACCTAAGGTGAATCATCATATTGCAATAATTGAATTCATGTTTCCATCGGAGTTTCCATTGGCTTGCAATCAATCATGCGATATTTTTCCAACAGTGTCTTGGCATATTTTTTCTGAGACACTTTGATGTAGTGCTCCTTCTGGCTGACTTCCAGACCAAGACAATAATGGAGAAGTCCAAGATCTGACATCTCAAAATATTGATACAAGTCTCTTTTGATAGTAGAGATCATAGTTTTTGAACTCCCTGTAATGAGCAGATCATCAACATAGAGTACAAGCAACACTATTTTAGAACCTTGTTTCTTGAAATAGAGGTTTGCATCTGACGGACATATCTCAAATCCATGCTACAGGAGGTGATTATCCATTTTTATATACCAAGCTCGAGGAGCTTATTTCAAGACATATAAGGATTTGACCAATTTGCACACTTTTTGCTTTTGGCCTTCCTGTACAAACCCTTCAGGTTGAGTCATGTATACTTCTTCTTGGAGATCACCATTTAGAAAAGCACTCTTGACATCCATTTGGTGAAATTTCCACCCATATTGTGCTGCCATAACACAAATAACTTGAATTGTGGTCATTCGAGTAGTAGGTGCAAAAGTTTCTTCATAGTCAATGCCTTCCTTTTGCGCATAGCCATTTGCAACAAGACGGGCCTTATGCTTATCAATTGTCCCATATGCATTGTACTTGAATTTATAAACCTATTTGCAGCCAATGGGCTTATTTCCTTGTGGCAGATCGACAAGCTTCTAAGTTTTGTTCTTTTTTAGAGACGTATACTCAGCATCCATAACATCCTTCCATTATGGCTTTCTAAGTGCATCTTTTACAGAAACAAGTTCATGTTCATTCATTGAAGACATAAACACCCTGTCATCATCTATATCCATATCATTTGTTTCTTTATTTGGATCTATAGAATTTTCCTCAAAATATTGACAAAGATCATCAATCTTAGTAGTCTCTACTGCTGCTCTTTCCTGTCGATCCATACTGTGAGTACGAGGTCTATCCAAAGTCAAATCTGGTGGAGTGGATAACTTTGCATCCCTGATTGTACTTGTATACCATTTTGGATTCTTCTGCTATGGTGTTGAAGAAGAGGTAGAAGGACCCCCTGTCTGTGTTGTCGAAGGGAACTTCTCATCCTTCGATTCCATAAGATCTAGTTATACATCAGATGTGTTTTTTGATGTGAAAGCCTCATCAAAAACAACATCTCTACTGACATGAATTTTCTTAGTCAAAGGATTTATCAAACAATAACCTTTAGAGTGCTCATCATAACCAAGAAAAATGCATCTCAATGTTTTCTCATCTAGCTTTTTCCTTTTCTCTTTCGGTATGTGCATGAAAGCATGACATCCAAAAATACAAAGATGAGATGTGGAGGGTTTGCGACCACTCCATGCTTCCTGTGGAGTCTTTCCTTGTAGGGCATTTGTGGGTGCCCTATTCAACAAATATACTGAGGTGATGACAACTTCTGCCCAATATTGTTGCCCAAGAGTAGCTCCTATGAGCATACAACGAACCATTTCCATAATAGAACGGTTCCTTCTCTCAGCAACTCCATTTTTTTGAGGAGTGTAGGCAGTTGTTAACTGTCTCGAGATTCCATGCTCAGTTAAGAATGCTCAAAATTATTTAGAGGTAAACTCCCCCTTTGATATGAGCGAAGAGTTTTAATATAAGTCCCTGAATCCTTCTCAACAGATTTCTTGAATTGTTGGAAGAAATCAAAAGCCTCAGATTTTAGTTGAAGAAAGAAAACCCACATCTTTCATGAGTAGTCATCTACAAATAACTAAAAATACCTCTTCCCCCCACAACTATTGGGTGTGAAAGGACCGCACAGATCAATGTGAATCAACTCCAGAGGTTTCTATGCTCTTGTTGAGCTCTTCTCGAAAGGTACTTTATGTTGCTTTTTGGCCAAGCAGTAAGAGCACACTGGTAATATGGTAGAAAGGGAAGGAAGAACCTTTACCATATCATACTTACTAAGCTCAAGTAAGTAGCCAGAACTAACATGCCCGTATCTCTTGTGCCATAGAGAAGTTACCTCCTTGGTAGAGACCGTCGGGCAACATGGGGAGTAGAGATAACATCTATGGAAAATAAGCCATGCTTATATGAAGTTGTTGCAATCTACTTACCCTTCCTGGTAACTGTACGACACTTCTTGCCATCCTCAACATGAAATTTGACAACAATATTTTTATCCAGGATTTGTGTGACTGACAACAAATTGTTAGCCGATCCTGGAACATAGAGGACTTTTTCAATCTGACACTTGCCATAAGAAAGAGTGATTGAAACTATACCCTCTCCCTAAACCTTGTAGGTTTTTTCATCAACAATAGTGACAAGTCTTCCCTCTTTGGCCACAAATGATTCAAACCATGATTTATCGCCAGTCATGTGTTTACTAGCACCAGAATCAACATACCATATAGGATCCCTCTCTTTGGAGGCTATGGTAGTCATGAGCACCTTGGGTGCCCATTCAGAATCTGAGTCAGATTCTTCAACAACAACATTCAGCTAGGGTTGGTTGTTGTTATTTTGTGGTTCGTTCTGGCCTTTTTGCTTATTCTTATGCCAACACCTATTGGTGTCATGGTTGTCTTTTTTACAAATTTTGCAATATGTCTTCTTTTGTTGAGGTTGTTTCCCTTTTCCTTTTGATTCTTGTTGGAAATTTCCTCCCTTATGAAAATTACCTTTCTTTTGTGAACCCTTCCTAGTGGAGTATAGGGCTGTATTAGAAGAATCATCCTTGTGAAGTTGGCATGCCTCCTATTGTTGAAGCAGATTGACCAACTCAATAAAGGTAATTGCTCTATCTGACACCTGAATGGAGGTGATCAACGTATCTAAGGAATCATGCAAAGCTCTCATTACCACTGAAGTGAAAAGCTTGTCATTTATAATTTCTCCCAAAGAATTCAATTTGCCTTTCAATTCAGATACTTTACAAAGAAAGAGTTCAACTATCTCACCCTATTTCAAACTCATATTGTGAAGTTGTTTTGTAAGATGAAGAATGGTGGAATCATTCTTCCCCTCATAAATAGTGTTAAGGGAATCCCATGCCTCTTTAGCATGCTCTTTGTCAGCTATATGAGGTTGAACTTCATCTGAAACAACAAACAAAATGAGCACCTTTGCTTGATTGTCTTTCTTGTCAAATGCTATCTGATCAACAGTTGGAGTTGTAGCAGCTATGGATCTAGTTGTTGGTGAAGGTCATTTTGTTTCTTCAGAAAAAACATCCCATAAATCTTCCATGATAAGGACTGCCTTCATCTTGTTTTTCCATGGTGTATAATTAGGACCTTTCAATAACTGATGAGCATCAGTCCTTAGCTTTGTAGAAGAAGCCATAGTGAGGGTTCTTTATATCACCAATTGGTCCCCCTTTCTTTATACCTTAATGCCAGGACTTTATACCGTACAAAATACCCGCCCTTACGTGAGGGAGACTATAGGTATTTTGAAAAAATTAGAAAAATTACCTGCCCTTACGTGAGGGAAACTGTAGGTAATTTTAAAGATTATACGATATGTGGAACTTAGGTGGTACTGAATGGGAATCGTCTTGTTGATGGAACCTACCATAAAAAGTTGCCAATCCTCATGCATGGGGTGTAACTTCCCCTAAACACTGTGGATGTCGAAACTCTCATAAGGATTTACACCTAAACACAAGAACGATTAGGGTAGTGGATGGAGTAAGGAAAAATATCAAAATGGCAAACTTATATCTCCCTAACGATTGATAGAGAACAAGCTTAGATGTCATTTTTGGTAGCTATATTAGGCGATGGATTTAGTAGTGCAATCACGACAACTTTACCTGTAAGTGCTGGCCAGAGGTATCACAAATTTTGAACGCTACAGTGTAATAAATTGCACATATGGGTTTTAATTATTTTGGGGATTTAGGGAGTGTATTTGATTTTAACTTTTAACGATGTAGTGCAAAGCAAAAAAATGCAACATACAACATAAAAGTGCCCACAGAAATAAACCTCTAGGTGTCGGGCGCTGCCTAAAATGCACCTTTACAATAATGCCAAAAATTGCTTTTTCAAAAATTACTCTCTACCCCCCTTGATTTTTGAAAAAATATTCCCCCCTTAAAAAAAAAATTCTCTTAATTTTTTTTTTTATAACTAAAGTTAATAAAAAAATTAAATTATTTTATATAGAAAAAAAATTATTTTTGTTTTGTTGCAAAAAAAAATATTTTTATAACTATAAAAAAATAATTTAAAATTTTTAATTATTAACCTTAAAAAAAAGAAAATTTTTTTTTTACGTGGCTCTGATACCATGTAGAGCAATCAATCAGATTATGCTTTGTATTGATCATTTAAATAATATAGCGTATGCTTCAATTAGCCTGGGAGAAGCGGATCCCAACAGTATATTCTCAATCTTCTTGATTTACATTAACTTTGATTCTTGCACTATTGATAGGACCAAGCTTTTGATCTTTGTTAATATAGGTAAATCTCCTTGGTGGGGACATTTCTATCTCTCTTTTCTCCATCACATTCATATTATTACTATGTTTTTAGAGTACTCTAAATATCAACTACCACGGTGGATTATTGAGGTGTTTGAGATGGTAGTGGCAGAAAGGATATGGATGGAGATGGTATTTTAGGAGACAGAATTGGAGTCATTTGAGGGAATGGTGATGACAAAGGGGAAGAGTCCATGTAGGAAGATGAAGTTGGTTGACTTTGGGTATTAGGAATATCAAAACAATAAGGTATAACAATTTTCAAAGGTAATATTCATATATTGATAAGGATATTCTCGACTTGTACAACTACATTGTAAACCTAGGGGAAGGTGTAGACTCTAGACTATTGAGTTTGTAACTTTAGTTCTGATCCCAAAGATTTGACATACTACATAAAAGCAAGAGGGGCAACTGGCCTAGCTTTAGGTGGAATTCTTTTCCAAGTTCTACTGAATCTTAGATCAAAATTTGAAACTGACTCTTGTTGATCCTTTTGCATGGATGTGAATTGGTTTAGGAGAGAAAAAGGATCAACGCAGCCATTGAATTCTTCAACAAAAGGCTCGACTAATTCAGATCACGAGGTAATGTTGTTGTCTTCTAAGGTTCTAAACCAATGAAGGATTTTCCCTCTAAAATATAGGGCTAGGACTCTAACAATGACATATTCATTTTCAATATTATGAATTGTTGCTAGATTGAGGACTTGGCAATGCTCATACACAGTTTTTCCTGATCCATCATAAGTTGGTATACCTTTGGATACAGCTTGAGGGATATCATGCATATAGGCCAGTCTCAGGGGACCACCTGTATTCCAATTGGGATATTTTTGTAAAGGTTAGTTTGGGGTTGTGTTCAACTTATTTCTAGGTATTGTTCTTACAGAAGGTGGTCTTGGATGAACTTCAGGGGGTGGTCTAGCTAGAGCCTCCTATGTATGAAAATTTGAGGATAAATTTCTTATGATAGTGGATCCTTTCAAAGGGAGCTAATAAAATATAAAAGGCTCTAGATTATTTTTCATATATGACCTAGTATTCATGAAAAATATGATCTATTGGAATGGTTTTTCTAGTTTCTTTCATTCAGGGAGTCACCAAATTAATTTACAGTTCACCACTTAACAAGGTCAAAACAATTCACTGAATCTTGATTCCTTCGAGAGAGATAAAAGAAATAAAACTTTATGGGTTAACTAATGTTCTTGTAAATAGGGTCCCACCAGGTGTACCAACACTGTTGGTGTATGACTTGAAATTAAAGTAAACTTGAACTATGACAATGAATCTTTGACTTCTGGGAGGTGCATACTCTTTAATCACATCTCAAACCCTGAAATTGGATGTATTAGAGATTTAACATCAATCCAACCTCCAAAGTAGGTCAATATACCTTGTCAACTAATTTAAGTGTTGACTCAATCAAGCTTAAAAAAGTGTGTAAGTTCAAGGATATAAATGAGATAAGGGTTAGAAAATGGTTGAGAAAATAATGACCATATAGAGCTAACAACATTGACAAATATCAAGAATATTCCAATCAATCACATTTCCAATACGCCACACTTGAGACTAAAAACAATCAAAACTTACTATCTTCTCCATTAAAATAATGAAATGCTTAGAAAACTATATCAACCATCTAAAATGCTAATAATACAAATAGCAAAATTATATCAACACTTAGACTAACTTAAATAGAAGTCTTATGCAACATTTGTTTAGGCATGAACCATTCCAAGTTGCTCCAAATTAGCAATCCAATATCAATAGAATTGACTACTCATAATAGCACTAGCAGAAATGCATTCACAAAATAAACTCACAATTGATGAAGATAAAATCTAGAGGTAAACATCCAATTAATGCTCCTATTGATATCATGGCAATTACATTTATATATCAGGAAAACACTTCAGAGCTGACCCTTAAACATGAGAGTTTGACATCTTTATATAAATTATACAATGATAGTAAAAAAATTGGAAACATTATAAAGAATTTCTTTCTAGATCAATAGAATTATGAGGTGGCAACTTCTCATTGGTTTTCAAAAAGAAATATGGAGTTGTACTGCATTGATGCTATAATTCTGAGCTCTGCAAGTTATGTTGGAAATTTGAGTAAGTTTTTTTGTCATTGATGTCAAGCTTTCAACACCAGTCAGTGGCAGTTTCAGTGGGCAACATCAGTTTTAGGTTCCACAATCAGTGCAAAAGGAAATCTGGTTCTAGGTGGTCAGATGAAGTCTAAAGAGCTATAAGGAGGCCCAAGCAAAATAATATTATAATATTAAAAGTGCAAAGAGTTAATTTATTATAAATTAATTATAATATTTTTATTATAATTTAATTTATAAATTAATTACCCCTGCCTCCTTGGGTCTTACCTGAAAGTGGCATCCATTTTGGGATGTTTTCCACAAATAATAAAAAAAAAATTATAAATTAATTTAATTAACTTTTTAAGTTATTAAATTAATTATGATTTAATTATAAGTTAATTTATAATTTAATTAACCTAACCCTAAAGCTAGGGTTATAAAGGTTATAAAATTAATAATTTGAATTTTTGAATTATTCTCGTCGACGTCATCGAAGACTCTTTCCAATGCATATAAAGGAGGGAAGCCCCAAGGCTTTAAAAAATTCATCCATGATCTATGCTTTTGTTGAGATTTTCGTGCACATGGTATAAAGTGAGATCGTGTGCTTTTCGGAAGGTGTGCAAGGAAGAAGACAAAGGGAAGGGGTGTTGGTTTCTACCCCGAAGCACTCGGTAGCACAACTAGTAGTGAGGGAGGCACCAAGTTGTTGCTCGCGTAAGGTGTAGGGATTAAGTCCCATGGGTTAAATTTTTGCAAGGCAGGAGGTGTTTTGTTTTTGAAGCACCGTATGTTGGGAGCAATATAAAGGAAATGCGTAAGCCTTTTCCTTTGTATTGAGGCACGTAGCCCATGTGGTGGGCTAGCGCTTCACTAAGGTGCTCGACTGGGGAGTGGTATCGAGGTCGAAACCCACCGAGGCCCTTTTACATGGAATTTATGAGGTATGTGCTCGATTTGCCAAGGTTGCATGTGATAACTGGAATTTTCTAAGGTTGGATTTAAATAAAATTTTTGGAGCTTTATAAAATAAATGTTTGCATTATTAAATTGGTGTTTTTGAGCACTTGAGGGAGATAAAAGGATAGGCTCCATTATTTTTTAGGGTTTTATTTTTGGATGTTGTTAATTATATATTGTAGATTATAAGGAGTAATTAAGTAATTAATTTTTATGTATGCTTTGATGATTGCTAATTTCAAAGGAGTAATAAGGTGTATTTGAGTTTGATTATTTTTTGTAATTGAGAAATATTTCTGAGAGAGTGTTAGTGTGATATTTTATCATCTAACCTTTGAAATTGGCAAAGAAGATAATTGTGATTGAGACAGGTTTTTAAGGGCACTTATTCATCAAAAAAAAGGTATGGGCACATCTTCCTAATGAGTGATTGTTGGATGTTGTGAATGCTAATTTGGAGTGAAAAGGATTGTTTGATAAGCATTGTTGGAAACATTGAATGATTAGGGTTTGTGCAAAGAACATGAGTATCATTGTTATGTGAAGTTGTGAACTATCTTGAACTAGGGTTTGTGAAAGAACATGAGTATCATTGTTATGTGAAGTTGTGAACTATATTGAACTAGGGTTTGTGAAAGAACATGAGTATCATTGTTATGTGAGATTGTTTGATAAGCATTGATTGGAAATAATTGAGTGAGTGTTCATATGCTTGGACTAGGGTTTGTGAGCAAGGATTGTTTCATTGAGTGATTGGTTGAGTAGAGTTGATTAAGCCTAGTCAAGTGGAAGTGTTGAAGTGATAGTTCTAGTTCTGTGAAATAAATTGTTCCAATATATGAATTTATTTGAAAAAGAGGTTGAGTGTTTGTGAGTGTGAAACATATCGAGTCTCTAAAAATTATCTATATGTTTTTGTGATAAAAAGAAAGATTGAAAGTTATTGAGAATTATGGTGAGTGTGAAGCATATTGAGTCTCTAACAATTCTCTATATGTTTCTTTGAGATTGGGTAAGTTCTAGTGAGGAATTGTTGAGCAGATTTGTGGTAAGTCTTGGTGAGAACTTGTTGAGCAGATTTGAGATAAGTCTTTGAGAAGACTTGTGGAAAAATTGGTGTGAGCTTTTGTGGAAGCTTACAATACATATTTTGAAGATAGATATTGAGATCAGATTGAATAAGTCCTTGAGAGGACTTGTGGACAAGTTGAGGTAAGTCTTTGAGAAGACTTGAGAGAAAAATTGATTGATTTGTTCAAACCTTGGGTTAAGATTTGGGGTAGATCTAGCAGAGTTGATTTGTGATTAAGTTAATATTTGTGTTAAGTCTTGAGGATAGATATTGAGGATAGATTTATGCTAGACTAAAGGACTATATTTAGTGCATATTTGAGGATAGAGTTTGGTGCAGATTTGAGGACAGGTTTGTGCCAAACTAGAGACAAAGATTGAGAATATTTGTGCTAGATTGAAGGACTATGTTTAGTACATATTTGAGATAGATCTGAGAGAAAACTTTGGAGGTGACAAAGTATAGAGGATGATAGTATCCAGTGGATAGAGATCCATTAGCCAGGGTAGTGGGGACAAGTCTTCTAAGTGAGAATAGGAGTCTTTAGTGGATAGAGATCCATTAAGCCAATGTAGTAGAGGTAGGATTTATTCTAGAAGATCACCAGCCAAAGTAGAGGAGAAGAAGTTCCCCTGTGGATAGATATCCATGAACTTGATTAGGGGATTGGTGTCTCCTTTGGACAGAGGTCCATAAAATTTATAATAGGGAAAGAATTTCCAAGAGATTTGTTGAGAAAATTTTAGTGAAATATTTTCTTCGTGGAGTAGCCCACATTGGGTGAGTCACATTAAATTGGTGTCTCTATTGTGTGTGGTGATTTATGCATTGCTTTGATTATTGTTGTTGATATTGCTATTGATAAATTGCATAATATTGATTGGGAAAAAAAGGCAAAAAGTGGTCTTATACTGTTCACCCCCCTCTCTAGTTAAGCTTGTGCTCTTCAAGTTATTCAACTCTCAATCAAATTCTATAGATGGAATGATTATAGGTCAATATGGATCATCCTTTGTTCTTGAGAAGACTTTCCACCATCAATTTGCAACTAAAAATATAGGCGAGTCTTGATTTTTTTTTTGTGTGGAAAACATCCCAAAAGGGATGCCACTTTCGGGTAAGACCCAAGGAGGCAGGGGTATCCATTCCACAAAAAACGCCCAGGACTCGGACCTGGCCTACCACCTTTGACATACTCAAGGAGCAAACAAACACACAAAACCAATTTAAAAATAAGTAAATAACAACAAAAATAATAAAATAAAATAAAAAACATGCTCCTTGAGTGTGTCAAAAACAAAAGCACAACCAAACACACACAATAAGATAAAAGAAACCACAACACAAACCACATAGAAAAACACAAGAACCACATAACAAAACACAAACAAGACAAAAACAACAGAACACTACAAAGACATAACCCAAAAAAAAACATGAAAAATAAACACAACCAAAACCTAAAAAATTAAAAAAAATAAAATAAAAATAAAAATAAAAAACAACCAACAACAGACAATAAACAAAAACAAAAAACATAGAAAACACTCACACATAAAAACACGAATTAACACAAACAAAGAGAAACCCAAGAACAAGAACGAAAAAAACACAAGAACAATAACAAAAAACATAAAAAAAAAAACACAAAACAACAAAAACACAAGAACAACAAAAAAACAACACAAAGAACACAAAAACAAAACAAAACAAAAGAACCCACCCACCTTAAAAAACTAAACAAAAAAAACAAAAAAGAAAAAAAAAAAAAAATTGAACATAACAATGACCTATCTAGACCAGAAGACTATTAAGGCAAGAATCAACAGAGGAAACAAAATAAAGAATAGAATGAGCTAGGGAACTAAAAAAAACTGAATGAACCAAAGAGAAGCAAAAAAAAAAAAAAGAAGAAGAAACTAGGTACCTTCAGAACTGGAGCCATCCAAAGAAATGATAGAAAGAAGAGCTTCCCTAATTTGAGAAGCCCACCATCTAGGAGGGTGGCCATAACAAGTAAGATCACCTTTGTCCAAAGCCCAATTAGCTAAAGCATCAACACTCTTGTTTTGATCTCTGACCACATGATTGTAATCAACTTTCAAAAATCCCATCTGGATTAATTGAATCTTCTCAATAATTCTTTTTATTCTCCAATCCACCTTATGATTCTTAGAAGGAGTCTTCAAGAGATTAATCATAAGTTGAGAGTCAGACTCAACTAACACCTTTTCCCATCCAACCTTAGTAGCCTCCTGAAGGCCTCCGAGGATACCATACCCCTCAGCAAGGTTATTGGAAAGAATACCCAAATTCTCAGCAAAAGTAAAAACCAGGGAGCCATCTGAAAGTCTACCAATTCCTCCCACACTCGCTTTTCCAGGGTTCCCTCTAGAGGCTCCATCAGTATTGACTTTTCCAAAATCCTTAGGAGGAGGTTGCCAATTTCTAGTCCTATCCATCTTACTAATACTCACATTCCCTTTAATTTGGTTGCCCTTAGAAGATTTAATCTTCAATATTTGCATCACTTGATCCCATCTTTGGTGGGAGTTTTGGGGGTGATTAAGGAGTTGATGGACTGATTCAACTAAGTTGGCTATGGTATTTTGCCAAATATAGTGAATATCCTTCCTATCTTGATTAAAAATTTGGTTGTTCCTTTCATTCCAAATATTCCAAAGAAGAATGGTAGAACCCATCCAAACTAATCGCCTAATAAAATGATCAACACCCTCTTGATTAGGCCAATCCCTCCAAAGTTGTTCAAAAGTAAAAAAATTGGACCATCGTAAGCCAAGTAAAGTGGCCATTCTCCTCCATAGCTCAGAGGCTAAAGTACACTCAATAAAAATATGGTTGAGAGTTTCTACATTCTCTTCACACATTTCACATCTAAAAGGGCCATGAAAACCATGCTTCATAAGTTGCTCACCAGTAAGCACCCTACGATGCAATAAAAGCCAATTAAAGAACCTCACCTTAGGCCAAAGCTTTTGAGCCCACAATCGAGAAAATATGTCAGAAGAATGGTTGGGATTATTATGGCATAAGGTCAAATAACCTTGAGCAACTGAATACTCACCCTTAGTAGTGTTGTTCCATCCAAAACAATATTTTTCATGGGACCAAGAGAGGGATCTCATATGAAGGATGCCTTGGATATCTTGTCTTTGCCTTTCTAGGATTTGAATAGGCCAGTCCTCAATAGGGATCCAATATCTACCAACCTTTGAATTACCAGTATGGTACCGATAGTAATTAGCCACCTTTATCCAATTAGCTCGGTGAAGCTCCTCCATCCAAGGCCTCCAATCGGGAAACCGAGTTATCAAAGGCTTGTGACCATCCCAAGAATCTATCCAAAAATTTGCCTGTTGACCATTATGAATGATCCAAAATAATTTTTTCTTTATCAAATCCTCACCGAGTCTTAAGAAGTGCTAAAATGGGAGAACCTTTGGTAGGAAGTTGATAGCGAACAAGGTCTTCAGGACTTTTGTTCTCAACATATTTAGCATGAAGATTATTGGCCCAAAGAGCATTGGGGTTATGCAACATCCTCCAATATAATTTAGCAGCTAAAGCTTTGTTGTTATTAATAGAAGACCGGAATCCTAACCCCCTTCACTCTTAGGAAGACATAAAGTATCCCATTTCACCAAGGCCCATTTTCTTTTCTCCTTAGTACCACTCCAAAGGAAATGATGACTGATTTGATCCAATTCTCGAAGAACAACCTTTGGGATATTCAAAATGGAAGAAACATAAATAGGAATAGCTTGAAGGACTGATTTTACCAAGGTGATTCTACCCCTAGAAGAAAGCCACCTGTTGGTCCACTTTCCAATTTTCTTCTTGACTTTGTCCAACAACCAATTCCAATATTTATTTTTCTGCCTTTGAATATTTATGGGAATACCTAAATAAGTGATTGGAAGGGAGGTCTTCTTATATCTTAATTTATCCAAGACCATGGATTCCTGTCTAGCAGAGCAATGAAAGAAAATAACTTTAGATTTGTCTTCATTGATCAACTCGCCTGATAGCCTTAGAAAAACAACTAATGATTTGCTTAATATTAGAAGCTTCCTTAACTGTAGCTTTACCTAAAAGAGTAGAGTCATCCACAAATTGAAGATGAGAGATAGGTCTAGCTCCATGAGCAATGGTAACTCCCTCAAGGGTTTTGTTTTCCCTCTTTTTGGTTATAGTCCTACCCAAGCATTCAACAAGAATGATGAATAAATAAGGGGATAGCGGGTCACCTTGCCTAATACCTCTGGAAGCTGGGAATGACTGAGAAGGCCTGCCATTGATAAGAACTAAGTAGGAAACTGAAGAGATACATCCCATAATCCAATCCATCCAATCCTTAGAGAAACCAAATTGCCTCAAAACTTTGATAAGGAAGTGCCAATCCACTCTATCATAAGCTTTGGATAAGTCTAACCGAATGAACATGGAAGGAGAATTTTGCATATCCATGGAATGGATGGCTTCCTGAGCAAGAACTATCTCATCTACTATTTGACGTCCTTCCACATAACCCCCTTGCTCTGGGGAAATAATCTTATGCAAAAGAGGCTTCAACCTTTCTGCCATGATTTTAGTAATGATTTTGAGAAGAACATTACATAAAGCAATAGGTCTAAAAGCTGAGATATGATCAACCTCTTGAGCTTTTGGAACAAGAGTAATATAAGTTTTATTGATAACCTTCAAAATTTCTTTGGCTTTCCTGGCTTCTTCCACCACCTCTAATAAATCAACATGAAGGATATCCCGGAACTCTTGGTAGAACTCAATGGGAAAACCATCAGGACCCGGGGTTTTCCATTTTTGCATTTTAAAAACTACTTGTTGAAGCTCATTGATAGTAACAGGAGCGATCAAAATAGAGTTCTCCTCAGAAGTGATAAGAGAAGGGATTGCTTGAAGAACATTTTGTTGTGAAGTTGAGTCAAGAGGAGTAGCATCAAAAATATTGGAAAAGTAATCAACAACAATAGAGTTCATGCCATCCCAAGTATAAACAACATCTCCAGAATCTGATTTTAAGGAAGAAATAAAGTTGTGAGATCTTCGAGCTAGAAGAGATTTGTGGAAGAAATTTGTGTTTCGATCTCCTTCTTTGAGCCATTGAATTCTAGATTTTTGCTTCCATAAGATTTCTTCTCTTTTTCCCATTCCTCTAACTCGAGTTGTGAGTTTAATTTCATTCGCACTTCTCTTCTCTGTGAGGCCATCTAAATGGATTTTCTTATTCAAATTTTCAAGATGAGCAATAACTTCATGTTTTTTTTATGAACATCCCCAAACTCTTTCCAGTTCCAAGTCTTGATTTTGGATTTAATGTATTGCAGTCTTTTGGCAAAATAGAACATCTTAGTCCCATGCCTAGGTTTACCTTCCTTCCACCATTGTTGCACACGAGGTCTGAAGGAAATGTCTCTAAGCCACATTAATTGAAAATGAAAAGGAGAGAAACTCACATTGGTTTTCCACATTTCCACCATGACTGGCCAATGATCCGAACCAACATTATTAAGAGTCTTCACTTTAGGAATGTGACCATGGATTAAGAAATTTTTAGAGAGCAAAAACCTATCCAATCTCTCCATTATACAAGCTAAGCCTTGCCTTCTGTTAGACCAAGTCATAAGGCCATTATCTCGTTGGATATCCACAAGATGGAGGTTTGCAATATATTCGCTCATGAGGTCAGTGCTTTTGTCCAAATTTCTATTTCCCCCATTTTCTCATCCGAGAGAGAGGATGGTATTGAAATCTCCTCCGATCAAGATCCAAGCTTTAGGAAAATGAGAGATAATATGAGTAATATCCTTCCACTATCTTCTTTTTTCCTCCAAAGAAGTCGGAGCATAAACAAGTAATGCAGAGCATAATCTGGTTGGAATGTCTACTTTGAATAGCTATAGCCAACAAACCCCAACTGCCAACCATATGGTGAATAACTACCTCTTTTGGGTCCCAAAGACAAGCAATGCCACCTGAAGTCCCTTGGGAACCGAGGGAAACCACTTTTCCAGCTGGCCAAATTTTATCGGCAATTGAGTCCATATCCTCCATTGACATCTTTGTTTCTTGAAGGAAAACAAGATGTGGATGATTTATCTGAATCATTCTTCTAATTTCATTTTGTTTTGAAAGACTCCCTTTGAGTCCTCTAATATTCCAAGTGATGATCTTCATTAATACCAGGGCTAAAAAATTTGGGAAGGGCATTAATCTTACCTTCCTCTACAAGCTTTTCACCTTCTTTTACCATATGATATTGATTGGTCTTGCGACCTGCTTTTTTATTAGAATCCATCTTCAATTTTTTTTCCCTATTTCTTGACTTATTCCAATTGAATCTGAGATGGCTTCTAACCTTGAAGAATGCTCGTACACAACCAAAATTTTACTAGATGGTTCAACGGAGTCTATATTGGGACCTGCATTATTTGAAGTTTTGACATTTGAAAGATTGTTTTTCTTGTGTAAATTTTCTCCCTTTTTTTTTGTTGAAAACCTTTGATTTGTTGGTTTGTCTCTGAGTTCTTCCCTTCATATTTAAATTGTGTTTCTAAGATTTCAGTTTCCATTATTTCCTCTTCCTCACTTGGGACATCATTTGTGGAAAGGATTTCAAACATATTAGCGAGATGACTTTGATTGATCCTTCATAACTGGTTTTTTTTAGTGTTCTTCTTCTTAGGTATTTGGAAACCTCGCTGAGTTTATATCTTCTTTCTTTTGATCAGGAATTTTATTTGGGCAAGCACTGGCCAAATGACCATATTCATGGCAAATTCTACAATGAAAAGGAATGTTCTCATAGTCCACTACTTGCTCCCAAGTGTCTTCCCCAAATTGTAATGTGATCTTTTTAGGTAGGGGTTTGTCAAAATCCATTAAAACACAAATTCGAGCATAAATAATATGTTCAAAATTTTGAGTACAATCAACAGTCATCATAAAAGTTCCTAAAGAGTTTCCAATTGAAGAAAAAATAGTAGGATTCCAAAATTCAATAGGGAGGCCAAAGAGTCTAACCCACACGGGAGCTATAGAAGGCATCTCTTCTTCGACTTTAAATTTAGTATGCCGGGGCTTCATGAAAAGCCCCGCCCTTCCAAAAAACCAAGGACCCCCTTGAAAATTTTTCTCTCTATCTTCATTATTAGCAAATAAAACAAGAAAATAACCATTTGGATAAATAGAGATTTGTAACTCACCTTTAGTTTTCCAGATTTTTGCAGCCCTAGACTTTGAAAGCGAGATAGACTCGGACGAAAACCCACGAACCGACAAATTAGTCCTCTTTTTTCCAAATTTTCAATGCCAGTCTGAATGTTACCCATATCAAGCTTAACAATAGGAGTTCCATCAGCTGCTTTAAGACATCCCGACTCCATTTTCCTGGGATCAATCTTAGGCATTCTTAGAGGTTTATGGGAAGCCCTAAGATTGATATTAGCATTGGGCTGAGGTTGTCCACCATGAAGGGCATCCCTAAAATTCATTTTTGGGACCGAGTCTTCGAAATTCTTACCCTTGACAGGGGTTTCACAATAGAATTATTTTGTGGGTGCACCTTAGCACCAGATTCACTTGAGATATGAGCCATTTTTTGATCAACTGCTTGAAACTTGTTTCGTGATCTCTTTAATCCTTGCCCTAGACGCCGTGGAAAGGTATGGTTTTCACTTTTCTTTTGTGCAACAAATTGGAAGCCGTTGTCACTCAAGTTCACAGTATGATCTATTGAAAGACAAATTTCTAACCCATATTGGATCCCCTGCAACATTTCCTGCTAAAATATTGAGCATAAACCACAAAAATATTGGCCGCTAGGGCCCGAAGGCCCTAAAAACCAACCTCTGGAGCTGCTTGCACTCAACCCAAGATGAAACCCTCGCATAGCCGCTTGCCAAATATCTCGTTCACACATAGGGATGTGCTAGGATATGTGTTGCTCCAAATGATATGAAAATTGGTGGAGACATTCTAGGGTTTTTCAGGCATCTACCCTCAAAATTTCAGCTCAATCCGAGTCCGGATGAGTGAGATATGGCCGAAACGAGTTCGACAGTTTGGGCAGTCCTACGAAAAATGTCCCTCCACAAATCTCTTCTAATAGTATAATTCTATTCTTGATTTTGGTAATGCTTGATCTTCCTTGATATTCCACTACACTCCTCAGGTTCCACTATATTCTCCTCTTCTTTGGAATCTGCTACTCTGAATTCCACCAGGACATGTTTGACTAGTTTGACCACAAAAATGAGGTTATTATGATGTTTGATAGTTTTTTACAAAATATGCTACTTTATTTCCCATCGGATTGAAATTGACTAAGTTGACCATGGAATGATCATTTGGTAGTGAACTATTCTCTTCCTCAAAATATACTACTTCAATTTCTATCAGGTCAGGTTTGACCATGCTAATTGTGGATTTTCAATTTTGCATCGACTTCGGGTGGATTTTGACACTGCTCTACCTCCTAACATTAAAAATTCATAACTTTGATTTCCACTAGGCATTGTTTGATCATGCTAACTATGGATTTTACCTTCTAGCAGATTTTAACCTTTCCAACACTTAGTCACATATTTGCCAAAATTGACATGCTAGTGATCTTCCACTTCAGAAATTGACCTTGTGTTGGTTTTGCTCTTCTAAATTATTCAAATTTAAAATCTTCTAGCTATTGTTTGACCATGTTGATCGTGGATTATACACTCTAGTAGAGTTTAAAATTGCTTAGGAGTTTTTATTGGACACAACCATTTTTTACAAAAAAATGCTAAGTATGTGGCCTTTAGGGCCTACAATAATGTCTTCTTTATGAGAGTTATAGAGGATATTTCAAAGGATGACAAGTGACAACTACATGCCTTTATTTCTATTAATGCTTATTTTAAGACTCTCCAATTTATTTTCCACCTTGATCTTTACTTTTTTATGTAGATGCTAAAGTATCTCCAGACAAGCAAAGCTAATGGTTGAGTTGTGGTGGAGATATGGAGTAGCTTTGGTGGCCCTTGAATGGAGTCTGAATGACAATGCTTGGATGAAGAATCCTTGATGCTTTAATCCAATGTTAGAATTCACTAGAAATGCTTTGATAAGAATGCTCCTTTTATTTGATGTTTGTTTGCTTTATCTTCTGCTTTGTACACTACTTGATCTTTCCTATTCTTTGTCTTCTACAAGTTTGGTTGTCCAAGATGAGCCCCTTTGAGTGGCTTCTATTTCTTGGGAAGAGTGCTTACATTCGACCCTTTCTTGTCTAATTTTTTTCCTATGTATATTGTTCCTTTTTGGGGAACATTCAAATATGATTTTGGGCTGTAAAAAACCAGATTAAAATGGTGCTATAAAATGTACTTTAGTATGTACATAGACCTATTTTATGCACCTTCTTTTGCACTCTTATTTTAGATCAGAATTTCTTGTTTTATGGAATATTTTTCTCCTACAATATAGGGTTTTGAGGTATTTTATGATTAGACACATTTCCATTTTTACTTGGACACTTAGATAACAACTCCAAGCTTAGATAACAGTAGGTAGAAGCTTTTTATGTAATTTTGTCCACCTTCTTTTCTTGCATTCAATCTTGCAATGCTTTTGGATTTGAGACTCACCAAGTATCAATATTTAAATCTTCTATTTCTGTTTTTGGTTAATTGTGTTCTTCTCCAAGTTTTGGAGGATTCTAACATTTTTTGGGTGGATTCTTTTGGCCACTATGAGTTGCAGATTTCTATGCTTAAATAGTGTCTTTAGACACTTGATACAAATCAGATTTTATGCCCTTCAAGAACACAAAACTAATTTATTTTGAGAGTAGTGTAATAGTACAAGTTTTTCACTTTTAATGCACTAATATTACACCTTATCACTCCAATAAACTCTCAAATTAATGCACTAAGAATTTATTACAACTAATCAATAATAACCTAAAATGAATCATTACGAGTCATTCTATAATTTCACTACAAATAATATTGTAGAGCTTAGTCCTTTTATTTTTCCAAATAGACAATAGGTAGTTGATAGAAGCTATTTTGAAATCTAATCAACTCCTAATGTGCAAATGAACCTTAAAAAGACTTTTTCTTTTTGCACTTTCAAAGTCTGTAATCTAATTTTCTATTTGCAACTTTAATCCAAATTCAATGCCTCTAAAAAATCTAATAGGTAGATGAATTAATAAACCTACTTGCACTAGAAATATGCATACCTTTTTTTAGTAGCTCTTTTATCATTTTATATAGAGGATGTAGATCTTGGTATCTAGAATCACCAAATTGTTGCTACGAGAATGTCCTTGTAGCTCTTTGTAGACTATCTTGAATAGCTCCTTCTTCACAAAATGATGGTCTTGACCTTTCTTTTATGAGCTTGGGATTTTATGGCTTGTTCTCCTCCTTCTGATGTATATTTGGAGAAGTCATTGTCTCTAAAACGATGTCTTCTTTCTATGAGAAGTAATATTCAAATCTTTAATATTTAGTGAGATTCTTTTGTCTTCAAGTCGTCTTGTCGATTTATGACTTCAAGCAAGATATTTTTTTGAGATTTTGAACTCCTTGAAAAATTCTTCTTTTGGGATTTGGCACTCCTTGCCAAATTCTTCTTCACAAATTTGGCACTCATTTCCAAATTCTTCTTCATGTATTTGACACTCCTTACCAAATTCTTCTTCATAGATTTAGTACTCCTTGCTAAATTCTTCTTCTATTGGGCTTGTTTTTGGATGGTGATAATTATCCCAAGTCCTTCACTACTAGAGGATTTTCCTTGGTAGTGGATTTCTCCAATGAGTTATCCTTTGAGAATATCTTTAGTAAGGCTCTCTTAGACTTTTTCTAGATGCTCGATAAGATCTTCCCAAGGTCTCCGATCTGATAGCTTCTGATGGTATTCCTTGAGACCTTTACTTCAACCTTCTTCTCCTAGAATTTTTGGTGATGAGATATACCTCTAAATATCTAATTCTATTACTTTTAAATTCAAGCAAGACTCACCTAGTCCTTATTATCCTTCTTCTTCCTTGATTGGAAGTTTTACAATGAGATCTTCTTTTGATTGATTTTTCTTCATGTGCTGAATTGATTCTAAAGAAGATATCCTTTCTAAATTTATTGTAGGAAGTTTTCCAACTCACTAAATATTATTTCCCTGCAACAAAGTATTAGTACTAAATATTTAGTCTACTTCTAAATCAGATATTCTCTTTGAATTTAGGATCAAGGCTTCTATGGCATTTTTCAATACCAAGGCTTCTATGACCTTTTTCAGTATCAAGGCTTATATGGCAATTTTTAGTACCAAGGCTCCTATGGCCTTTTGGTATCAAGACTTCTGTGGTTTCTCCTTCAAGGCTCCTATGGCATTTTATCCAAGACTCTTATGGCCTTTCTATATCAAGGCTTCTATGGTCTGTTCTTCAACTTTTAACGTTATTTGATTCAACAATGGTGATATTTAGTCTCCTAACTTCACCACAAATCTTCACAAGAAGTCTTATTCCACAGTATTCTTCTCTTGCACAAGGAACCAATATTTGCACTATGATGGTACGCTAACCTTTGGGAAATGAAGTTGGAGTCTCCTAGATTTCTATCATAGGAATCCCAATCCTTTGAGAATTAGATTTCTACAAACAAATAAAACTTTAGGCACTAGTTAACAAATTATAAATATCATAGATAATCCTAACTAAATGATTTGTCAATCCAATGGCTTGAATGCTGAGTTCTAGACTTCACAAGTTTTTCCTAAAACTCTGTGGAAAGACTCTAGTCAATTGTAATCTCAGTATTTCTTGGAACTGAGATTTCTTTCAGTCCTCACTCGTGACTCTCCCTAATTCTACCACCTAGATTATTTTGAGAGTGTTTGATAATGGTTGTTCCAATTGCACGTTATTTTGTCAAAACACTTAGGCTCAATGATAATGGTGGCTTTCCTATAGACCTACACAAACTAGATTTATCGTAGCTCTGATAACACTGTTAGCTTTTGATGTAGCAAGCATGGAGAGATAGTAATCACAAGATGTAGAATAATATAAAATAAATTAAATTTTCTAGATGACTAAAATATGCAATAAATAGAAATTATATAAAATATTACAATGTAGTTATGGAGGAAATGACCACTCCAATATAAAGCTATTGAACTACATTGCACCCATAATCAATGGATGGTGTCACACATAGAACTAAGCTACACTATGTCCCCCGAATCTCTATGTATCTATGAATCTATATCTATCTATCTATGAGGCCATCCTTATATAGGCAAAATATGATACTTGGCCAACACTCTATCTAGCTATGCAAGGGACAACTTCCACATGTACAACTTGCACATTGACACTTGTTCACTTAGTACATTGCATGGTGTAACGATATAACTTGCCCCCAACGTAATATAAGTATGTACCTTGGAATATACAGTTACATAACCCAAATGATGGAATAGACTCTATTTCTAACAACTATATTACGCATATTGCAAATAAGTTATCCATCTCATCTCCATGATGAGATAAATTATTCCTTTCATAGATATCCAAAACTTTTCATAACTATTTTGGTTTCTACTCTAAGTTTGTTGTAAGAGATCCTAATCCCTTAGGTTCCTTTTCCTCTACTTTTATCACATAATTGATAATCATTCTGGTTAACAAAAAAACCATTTAACTATATTAAAAAAAAGTAAAACCTTCTAACCCTTCATTCTTTAGAAGGACAAGACTAAGTCTATATAATTAATTTAAACATAGAATAATATTTACAAAAGCATCAAACAAGTACTTTAAATAAAACATCATCATCTAATTAAAGCATTTAAACAAAGGAATCACTATGAAACCATAACAACTACAATTATCATAAACCACAAGTTAGAGATACATTCTTCATTTATTTATCAAATCATTACATAACCCAAGTATGGTAAAATATCCATACTTTAAAAGAATAAGCTATTACATCAATATCCATATGGGAGATTACTCAACTAGAATATAATCTAATAAATAATTTCATTACTACAACCATTGTCAAGGTCAATATTTCATTTCCATGTGTTCTCCCTGGTTCTCCCATCTTTTCATCGCTCAATTTATGGTAGTAAGAGATCAGGACAACTCATGGTTCTTATGAAGCATGCATCTAAATGCATCTACTAAATAGCTTGAAGCAAGTGCATATATAATTTTTTTTTTCAAATTGCAACTACAAAAAACTACTTAATGCATTCAATCATAAATTATCTAGTCAACATCAAAAGAAATCCAACATATTCACTCTTATATTTATCAATAGAAGAAGAGAGTCATTTCATCAAATATAGATTAATTCACAAATATTCCTTTATTCAATCAAAGGTTCATAATTTTCATCATGCAAATTCATTCCCCTTAATCTATTAAGGTCCCATACCCTTAAAAAATCAAATACTTAAAACAATTCATTTATTCAATCAACTACGATTCCATACCCTTAATTAATCAAATACTTTTAAATAATCCATGTATTGAATCAACTAAGGTCTTATACCCTTAATTAATAAAATAATTTAAAATAATCCATTTATTCAATCAACTAATGTCCCATACCCTTAATTAATCAAATTCTTTAAACAACCCATTAATTCAATCAAAAAAGGTCTCATACCCTTAATTAATCAAATACTTAAAAATAATACATTTATTCAATCAACTAAGGTCTCATACCCTTAATTAATCAAATTCTTTAAGAAATTCATTTATTTAATAAACTAAGGTCCCATACCCTTAATTAATCAAATATTTCAAAATAATAAATCCTTCTTTCCTTATTTTAACCAAAAACATAATCTATCTATGCTTTATCAACAAAAGGTCCTTTTATTATTTCAAACATAATCTATCTATGCTTTAGAAATGGGTCTTTCCTTTATATATTCCAAATATAATCATCTATGTTTAAAAGGGTTTTTATTTTATTAAGATCTAAAAATAATCCATCTTTCATTATTCAACTAAAAGATTCATCTTTTTTAAATCAACATCTAAGTCATAAATTATCTTTCAAAAAGTATTTCTTAAGCATAAGAAACAAAAAGAAGGGCCAGTCTACTAGAGAGTTAAAAATCCAAACCCAACCAAATGGGTAGTTCAATAAATCACAGGTAGGTCAAACAAACCACATGCAGGTCAATGAATCATAGGCCATTTGACAAGCCATAGGTGTGTCAAATAGATCATAGGTGGATCAAAAAACCATAGGTGGGTCAAACAAGCCATTGGTGGGTCAAACACATAGACCAATACCAAACATCTAGTCCACGCTTGGATAACATCCTAGGGCACATGGACTTGCTTAAGGATCCTCGTATCTCTTTCTCCCATGCATGTAGGATTAAACCCTAAACAAAAAAAATTTAAAACATACAAGTGCACGATAGCCAAGCTCAAAAATTTACCAGCCATAAACCACCACGTGGTGGACAACAACAAGGTGAAGATTCATCTGCAATAGGCACGCCATAGAAATTATAAGAGTCCCTAAAAATCCCCTCAAGCTTGGCTTATATAGGGCCCAAACCCATCCCATAGTGTATGTGGTATAAAGCACAATCCTAAGGGCTCACATGCTTTATCACACATGCACTGTGTGAGGGGCTTCACAACCCTTAAAACATGTGTGGTGCCTTAAGGCTTCCGACCACCACCCAATGGTCGAGTGGTGGTAGAGGTAGGGTCTTACCCTAGCTGGAAGTATCAATCTATACTCACTAAGTTATCATTTAATTTTTTTAACAGATCTCTTCATCAACAACAATAAAGTTTTAAAAAAATATCAAACAATAGTCCCATATGAACTGTGTGGTGGTTAATAGGATGCATAAAAATAAATAAAAGGCTAGGTTAATCGATCACACTTTGGTAACTAAGGAATATTCATACCCATATGGAAGGAGGTTCCAAGCACCAACTGATGGTGCAGTTCTACACGGTGGTGGAGGGAAGAATATAGAGGTCCTAAAGTAAAAACACACCACTTTTAAATAATTGGAAAGCATAGGAGATTTTTAGGTTCTAAAACCAACTTGAGTTGATGCTAAATATTGAATTCACCTTTGTCCTCTTTCTCCCTACAATTCTTCTTGCCTGTCGATTTCTCCTTCTCATCTTTAAAAATGAAAATATGATCCCCCAAATGTTTCCATGCTAGGCCCTCTTAACAAGGCATCCCAATTGTTCCAACCCCAAAGTCCACTTGGGATATTATGGACATCCACCAAAATTTAATACAAGCATATCTATGGAGGAACAAGGAGAAGATATTTAAATTTAAAATGATTCTTTCCACTTCCAAATAAAACCACTTTTCATTATTTAAATAAATATTCAATTATTTATTAATAAAAAATTATTCTTTTGTTTAAATTAAAAAGGGGTTTCAAAATCTTTATTTGATTAATGATATTAAAAGCTATCCTCCTTTATTTTATTTAAACAAGATGAATATTTTTTATTCTTTTACAAAAAACAAAAGAGTAAAAGAGAATTAAATAACGTTTTCCAAGAATTAATAATTATTATTTAATTCAAATCAAATAGATCATTAATCATCTTTCAACTTTGACTCATTTAAATAAAATACCAATACTAATATTAAACATTAGTATGGTATCCAAGTGGCCTAGGTTTTAATATGGCCTTTATGCCTATTAATCCTTTTAAAAGGGGGGTTACTCACCCACTCTATTTTCACATAACAAATACATATAAAAACAAGTATCAAATGCATCAAACAAGGTGGGTGATATTTTTTCAAGTCCAATGGCCTATCCCAACTAAAGACTTACAATAACTTGTAGGTTACCAACTTCAAGCTCTTGGAAAATTTGATTGCTTACAACCACCAAAACAAGAAGCATGTATCTATATGAGGGTAGTCGCTCATGTTACCCTAAGCTGCCAAAATTATCATTTCCCTTTTCAAGTACCCTATTCTTGGTGGTCTATTCTACCTCTTCCACCCACGAGTGTACCTAGTCCTGTGTATTAAAAATACATTAGCTATACTATATTATTCAAACATATATCAATATAAATATTGCATAATCAATCAAATTCATAAAAACTAAAAAATCAAATCATCATTGATCAATGCATAATTTTCCATACCAAAAGTCCTTCCAAGGAGGGTCATGACATACTACCCCCCTTGGGCTAAACACAGTCCTGTGTGTTTTCTATTTTAAGAAATAAAAGTTATTACAATACATTTTCAAATAAGAAAGGAAAATTGTTTCTTCATGTCTTCCACTTACTCTCAAGTGGCATTTCATTCAGAAAAATAGTTCCATTAGACATTACATTGTTCTAGAGTCTGATTCTGCATTGACTTGGAAAAAACTCTAGATACTTACCGACATCACTTCAATAGCCTTGGGGTTTTATATCTACAATTTAGAAACATCCCACACATGTTTAGGGTTAGCAACATATTTCCTAAGTAGGGATATGTGGAAGGTGTCATGGATATTTGACAAGTTAGGGGGTAAGGTGAGTCTGTACACAACTCGGTTGATCTTCTCAATGATCACAAAGGGTCCAAAAAATTGAGGATCCAAGTTCATCGATTTGATGGAACTTTTTATTTGTTTAACATTTAAGAACACTATCTCTTATGGAGTATTCCCTTAGTGTTATTTTTGGTTCCGCATGGCTTTTCTTTTGATCAATTATTTCCTTAAGCCTTTGCTTGATCACCTTTATTTATTTGACCATATCTAACCCGATCACAACCCAATACTCCAAAATATTCTAAGACAATGGTATTCTACACCTCTAGCCATACAAGACATCAAATGGGACCATTCCCAAAAAAATGTGATATCCATTATTGTAGGTAAACTCTACAAGGTGTAGGTAGTCTTCCCATTGAGACTTTTGATCCATGCAGTACATGCAAAGTATATCTTCTAGTACTTGGTTTACCCTTTCAGTTTGACCGTCTATATCAGGGTGATATGCTAAGCTTATATTTAGTTTCATGCTTACTGCACGATGTAGGGCTTTCCAAAATTTAAAATTGAATCTAGAATTTCTATCTAAAATAATCATTTTAGAAACCCATACAATCAAAATATCTCTTTGGAAAATCTATTAGCCACAAACTAAGCATCATATTTGATGTTTTATGGTATAAAATGTGCAACCTTAGTCAATCTATCGACTATTACAAGGATTACATCATGTTGATACCTGGTCTTGGGTAAACCTACTATGAATTCCATAGATATAACTTTCCTTTTTTGCGTAGGTATATCATGTGGATACAATTATCCTGCAAGATGTTTGGATTCAACCTTTACCTTTTGGAATTTAAGGCATCGAAAGATAAAATTGGTGATATCATTCTTTATTCCTATCCAAAAGAAGGTCCTTTTCATATTTTCCCTCATCTTGGCCCCTCTAGTATGAGCATAGTAAGGAGATATTTGTACTTCTTGCATGATTAGTCTCCTTAAATCACTTATTTTTGGTATGAAAATCCTATCTTTGTAGCACAAAATGTCATATTGCATGCTGAAATATTTATTCTCCTCAGGATCTTTGCTCATTTTGATATGAATTTCTTTGTAATACTCATCTTGAGATTGCTTCTTCCTAACTTGATCTACTAGATCCACATGAATCTGGATTATGGCTACTATATGTCTTCTTCTACTTAAGTCATCAACAACCTTATTTTCTTTCCATTGATATAATCAATCTCAAAGTCATATTCAGCTAGAAACTTGACCCATATTCTTTGTCTCGCATTGAGCATAGGTTGAGTAAATATAAACCTCAATATTTGATGATCAGTTCTTAGCTCAAAGGGTTTTCTTACCAAGTAATGGTGTTAGGTTTTCAAAGTGTACACAACTGCTATGAGCTCTAAATCATGTGAAGCATAGTTAATTTCATGTTTCTTAAGTTTCCTTTATGCATATGCTACTACCAACTCATATTGCGAGAGAACTCCTCCTAACCCTTCTAGTGATGCATGAGTACACACTAAGAATTTCCCCTAAGGATCTAGAATTTTTAATATTGGTGCCATAGTGAGTTTCTATTTAAGCAACAAAAAATTAGTCTCACACTTTTTTGTCCATTTAAATTTCTTTCCTTTCATTTGGAGATTGGTTATTGTAGCTGTTATCTTGGAGAAATCCTTTACATTATAATAGCCTATCATACCCATGAAGCTTTGTACTTTTTTTATATTGGTATTTGGTGGCCATTTTATAATGATCTCAATATTTTTTGCATCCATTGCAATCCCCTCTACAGATATTATGTGCCCAAGTTATCGTACTTTCAAGACACAAAAATCACTTTTTGATAGATTTCCATAGAGTTGATTTCTTCTTAAAAAATATAACACTATTATGAGGTGTCTATCATGTTCCTTCCTATATCAAGAGTATATAAGTATATTATCTAAAAACCCAAGAATAAACTAATCTAGATGCATCCTAAACACACTGTTCATTAAATTCATAAATGTAGTTGGGGCATTAGTTAGCCTAAAGGGCAATATTATAAATTCATAATACATATACCTAGTCTTGAATGCCATTTTGTGAGTATCCTCATCATGTATTCTTAATTTATGGTACCTTGATTTCAAATCAATATTCATGAATACTGTGGTATCCTTTATCTAGTTGAACAGGTCTTCGATCCTTGGTAAAGGGTATCAGTTTTTGATAGTAGCTTTGTTAAGCATTCATTAGTCAATACATAACCTTAATGAACCATATTTATTCCTAACAAATAACATCGGTGCACCCAATAATGACACACTCGAATTTATTAGTCCCTTTTCCAATAGTCCCTATAGTTGCACCTTTAGCTCCTATGTTTCTATAGGGTTCATCCTACATAGATATCTGTGGATAGGTTCTACTTCTAGCATCAACTTAATATTAAAATCAAACTCTCTCACAAAAGGGTATTTGAGTAGATGTTTAGGAAACACATCCCTAAATTCCTATAATATTGGGTGTTTCTCCAACACCTCTCTCTTCTGATCCTCTTTAACTTCATTGAGTTTTATGACATAGACCATACCTCCTTTTTTGAGGGATTTCTTTAGATGCATAACAAACAACATTTGGGGTTTGAATGACCCTTTCTCACTATGGATCCTTATTATTTTCTTGTCTTCTTTAGAATACTCTATCCATATATCCTAGAAATTGATTAAGGCTTTATGAGCCTACAACCAGTCCATCTCTAGAATAACATCAAAAGCATGTAGTGAAGATACATACAAACATACTTTAGTAGAACCACTAGTTAGGGTATTTTTCATCATTGGAAAAAATTTATCCACTGATTAGGTTTACTCATAACCATACTCAACCTTCCACCCTTGGGCAAAATATCTTGACATTTATAGCATATTTCTAACTATGCTAGAAGAAATAAAACTATCGGGGGTTCCACTATAAACTAAAATATTTACTTCTCTATTGAAAATATTATCCTTTATGAGTAAAGGGTGACTTTCCATTCTAATTCTAGGGTACCAAATTCAAGCTCTTGGACAATTGGATTACTTACGAACACCAAAATAAGAAGCATGCATCTATATGAGGGTAGTCATTCATGTTACATTGAGCTACCAAAATCATAATTTACCTTTTCAAGTACCCTATTCTTGGTGGTAAATTCTACCTCTTCCATCCACGAGTGTACCTAGTCCTACATATTAACAATACATTAGAAATACCATATTATTCAAAGAAATATCAATATAAATATTGCATAATCAATCAAATGCATCAAAACTAACTATCAAATCATCATTGATCAATGCATAATTTTCCATGCCAAAAGTCCTGCCAAAGAGGGTCATGACATACTATTCCCCTTGGGCTAAATAAAATCTCGTGTGTTTCCTATTTTAAGAAATAAAAGTTGTTACAATACATTTTTAAATAAGAAATAAAAATGTTTCTTCATGTTCTCCACTTTCTCCCAAGATAAAAATGGTCCCATTGGACCTTACATTGTTCTAGAGTCCAATTCAGCATTGGCTTGGAATGAAACTCTAGAACCCTTACCAACATAACTTTAATAGCCTTGAGGTTTGCCATCTATAATTTAGAAACATCCCACACATATTTAGGGTCAGCAACATATTTCATACAAATGGATATGTGGAAGGTGTCATGGATATTTGACAAGGTAGGTAGCAAGGCAAGTCTGTACACAATTGGGTTGATCTTCTCAATGATCCCAAAGGGTCCAAAAAATTGAAGATTCAACTTCATAGATTTGATGGAACTTTCCATTGGTTTAACCCTTAAATACACTTTGTCTCCTACAAAGTATTCCCTTGGTGTTCTTTTCAGATTAGTGTAGCTTTTCTATCGATCGATGGATTTCTTAAGCCTTTACCTGATCACCTTTAGTTGATATTCCATTTCTTTGACCATATTTGGTCTGATCACAACTTGATCCTCCAAATTATCCCAAGGTAATGCAATTCTACACCTCTAGCCATACAAGGCATCAAATGGGGGACTATTCCCAAAGAAGAGTGATGTCCATTATTTTAGGCAAACTCTATAAGGTGCAGGTAGTCTTCCCATCGAGACTTTTGATCCATGCAGTATATGCAAAGGATGTCTTCTAGTACTTGGTTTACCCTTTCAGTTTTGCCATCTATATTAGGGTGATATGTTGAGCTTATATTCAATTTTGTGCCTACTACACGATGTAGGGATTTCCAAATTCATAAGTGAATCCAAAATCCATATCTAAAATAATATTTTTAGAAAACCCATGCAATTTGAATAACTCTTTGGAAAATCTGTTAGCCACAACCTATGCATAATATTTGATATTTCTTGGTATAAAATGCACAACCTTAGTCAATATTTTGACTATTACAAGGATTGTGTCATGTTTATACCTGGTATTGGGTAAACTTACTATGAAATACATAGATATAACTTGCCATTATTGTGTAGGTATATCATTTGGATACAATTGTCCTACAAGATGTTTGAATTCAACCTTTAAATTTTGGCATTCAGGGAACAAAGTGATAAAATTGATGATATCCTTATTCATTCCTATCCAAAAGAAGGTCCTTTTCATATTTTCCCTCATCTTGGACCCTCCAGGTTGAGAAAAGAAAGGAGATCTATGCACTTCTTACATGATTAGTCTCCTTAAATTACCTATTTTTGTTATGATGATCCTATATTTGTAGTACAAAAGGCCATATTTCATGCTAAGATCCTTATTCCCCTCAATATCTCTGCTCATTTTGATCTAAATTTCTTTGTAATACTCATATTGATATTGCTTCTTCCTAACTTGATCTACTAAATCCACATGACTCTGGGTTATGGCTGCTATATACCTTTCTCTTCTTAAGGCATCGATAACATTATTTTATTTCCCTTTGATATACTCAATCTCAAAGTCATATTCAGCTAGAAAATCAACCCATATTCGTTGTCTTGCATTTAGCATAGATTAGGAAAATATATACCTCAGAATTTGATGGTTGGTTCTTAGCTCAAAGGGTTTTCCTACCAAGTAATGGCACCAAGTTTTTAGAGCGTGCACAACTATTTCTAGCTCTAAATCGCGTGTAGCATAGTTAATTTTATGTTTCTTAAGTTTCCTTGATGCATATGCTACTACTAACTCATATTGGGAGAGCACTCCTCCTAACACTTCTAGTGATGCATTAATGCACATTAAGGAATTCCCCTAAGGATCTAGAATTTTTAATATTGGTGTCGTAGTGAGTTTCTATTTAAGCAACACAAAAGCAATATCACATTTTTCTATCCATTTAAATTTATTTTATTTCTTTTATAGATTGGTAATTGTAGTTACTATCTTGGAGTAATCCTTTACATAACATCTATAATAGCCCATCATACCCATGAAGCTTCATACTTCTATCACATTGGTAGGTGGTGGCCAATTTAGAATGGTCTCAATATTTTCTAGATCCACTACAATTGCCTCAATAGATATTATGTGCCAAAGATACTGTATTTATGAGACACAGAAATCACTTTTTGATAGATTTCCATAGATTTGATTCCTTCTTAACAACTCTAACATGATTCTGAGGTGTCTATCATGTTCCTTCCTATCTTGGAAGTATATTAGGATATCATCTATAAACATGAGAAATACACTGAAGAGATATATGGAAAACACATTCCAAAAATAAAGCAAAAATAAAAAACTTAGAAGAAATGACACCACACAATGCACATATGACACACAATATTTACCCTGGTTCACCCGATGTGGGCTACTCCAGCAAAACAAGAGCCACTCCTCCTTGATATTATTATTCTCTTTCTTGCCCAAAAATGGGACATTACAATAAAATATAAAGGAAACTCTTACAACCCTAAACCACTATGTGGTATTAGAATACAATGGGCACAACATCATGGGATAAACCACCCACACCCACCAACCACCCACAAACCATGGGAAACCCAAAAATCACTCCAAAAAAGGGGAATTTTTTTTTATGCGTTGCACCAAATGCCTTCAACATGGCCAGGGAGGGCTACCACCCCCTCGGAACCCCGACACCCTCGTTTGAGGAGTTACGCTCCTCTTACCCTTACATAACTATTGTAAAGTACTTCCTTGGAAAAGGATGAGACACATACAACATTATACCACTTGTTGAATACTTTACCAAACCCATTTCAACTGTATAGAATCTAAACTTTTTTGTGCTAACTACCTTGGTTAAAGCATCTGCAACATTTTCCTTCGTATCCACTTTTTCCAGCAACACTTTCTTCTTTTTGATCACGTCCCTATTGAAATGGAACTTTGTATCAATGTGCTTCATTCTGGAATGGTAAGTAGGGTTCTTTTCTAGAAATATAGCACTCTGACTATCACAATTTATCTTCATAGCTCATTGAAAGAACTCAATTTCAGCACATAGTCTTTGCAGCCATAATGCTTCCTTACTGGCATTGGTGGATGCCATGTACTCAGCTTCAATGGTTGAAAGATCAAAAATAGTTTACCTTTTGCTCATCCAACTGACAACTCTTCCAAAAAATTTGAATACATATGCACTAGTAGATCTTCTGTTATCCAGATCTCCAGCCCAATCTGCATCAAAAAAATCTTCTATATCTAAGTATTTGTCTTCTTTACCGGTACCTTCATAACAGATAGAAAAATTAGATGTACCATGCAAATATCTGAAAACCATTTTTACAATAGTCCAATGCTATTTACCAGGTTTAGACATATATCTACTCAAAACTCCCACTACATGGGCAATATCAAGTCTAGTATAGACCATGGCATACATTATACTCCCTACAACATTTGCATAAGGAACATGGGACATTTTTTCTATTTCTTCTTCTATTTTTGGACATTGTTCAGCAGATAATGTTTCACCCAATGGAATAGGTACCTTCAATGGTTTGCAATCTTGCATATTGAATCTCTTCAACACTGTCTCAAAATATTTTTTAGATCTAGCCATAACTTTCTGTTAGAACGATCTCTATTTATTTTCATACCCAAAATAAAATTTGTAGGGCCAAGATCTTTCATGTCAAACTGAGATGCTAACTGAGACTTCACTTCCCTGATCATTTTCTTATTGTTTCCAATTAGTAACATACTATAATGACAATTACATTACCAATTTTCTTTGAATATACACAGTGATCAACATTGCTATGAACAAAATCAATTCCTAAGACATAAGTATAAAATTTTTGATACCACATTCTAGGTGACTGTTTCAGTCCGTACATATATTTCTTTAACTTACATACAAGATCCTCATTTTATACAACAATGAAACCTTCAGACTACCTCATATAGATTTCTTCCTCCAAATATCCATGAAGGAATGCAATTTTTACATCTATTTTCTCTATTTCAAGATCAAAAGTAGTAGCCAAAGATAACATAAATCTATTTGAGGTTAGATTTTTAACAGGAGAAAATACTTCACCATAATCAATTCCCTCTACCTGAGAATAACCTTTAGCAATCAAGCAAGATTTGTATTTATCCACTTTACCTTTAGCATTTTGCTTCTTCTTGAAAATTCATTTGCAACCTATTTCTTTTCTTCCACTAGGTAATTTCACTAAATCCCATGGTCTGTTCTTTTTTAGCGCCACCATTTCCTCATCCATGGCCTCTTCCCAACAATTTTCCTCTTTAGAAATAACAACTTCTCTAACTGTTCTAGGATCTTCATCAAACAGATAATACAAAACAAGTAGGAAAAGTAGATGGATTGTACCTTTCAAGTTGTCTTCTTTCCCATGTTGATATCCTTACCATAGGTGTATGAACCTCTTATTCATCTTCATCTGGATTCTCATCTATCTGTTCCTCTTCCAGATCCTTTTTTGTGTGATCTTCTTCCATGAGATCAAATTGGAACTTTTCAGTTTCTTCTTCTGTTACTTCCTTCCTGTGATCATTTTTTATTACCTTAAACACCAAATCTCTATTGTAGACTGTACTTTTAGTTTTTGGATTCCAAAGTTTATATCCTTTAACACCATATTTATAACCAATAAAGATACATTTAACAACCTTATTGTCAAACTTACTTCTTTTCTCCTTTGGAATATGAATGTATGCATCACAACCAAAAACTCTAAGATGTGAGAGAAAGGGTTTCTACCAAAAAATGCTTCAAATGGAGTTTGATCTAGCAATGCTGATGTAGGATATCGATTTTACAAGTAGCATGATGCACTCACTACCTCAGACTAGAATTCCTATGCCAAACCTACACCACTGAGAATAATTCTAGCCTTTTCCATGAGTTATCTGTTCAATCTCTCAGCAACTCCATTATGTTGGGGTGTATATGGAGTAGTCTTCTGTATTGCAATACCACATTGCTTAAAAAAATTCTTAAATTTATTTGAACAATAATCTCCTCCATTATCAAACCTCAACACCTTAATCTTTTTCTCGGATTGATTTTCAACAAGTGCTTTAAATTCTCTAAACTTATCAAACACTTCATCTTTACTCTTAATAAAATAAATCCATGCATATCTTAAAAAATCATCAACAAAAGAAGCATAGTATCATGAATTTCCAAGGGATGGTATAGGAACAGGACCAAATATATCACTATGAATCAAATCTAATACCCCTCTTGATATGGCAACACCAGATGGGAAACTCACATGATTTTGTTTGCCATAAATACAATGTTCACAGAAATAAAAAACCATTGAGCAATTAGGGATACCATGAACCATACCTTTTGTGTGTAGGGTACGCAATCCCTTTTCTCCAATATGTCCCATTATTTTATGCCAGAGTGTAGAGCTTTTATCTGATTTAGCCTTAGGAATAGTTGAGCTATTGTACTCATTTATCATAGTGCTTCCCAATAACTTATACAACATTCCAATCTGAACTCCTCTTGCTAACACCATAGATCCACAAAATATTTTGCATGAATCCTTACAAAAACTGACATTTACTGCTGCATCAACCATTTTGCTTATAAAATTAAATTTCTAGCAAGGCCTAGAATATGCATCACACCTGGGAGGGTTTTAACCCTACCATCCTGCAACAAAATTTTTACCCTTGCACGACCAATGATTCTATGTGGTGAATCATCTCCCAATAGTACCTCCCCTCCATCATCTATTTCATACTCATTGAACCACCCCCTATGAGGAGTCATATGAAAAGAGGCACCAGTATCAATCAACCAATCATTCTTGTCTGATCGTGTGGAGCAGGATGCCAAATATGCATCCCCTCCTTCATCAGTAGATTTATGTGTGTCTATGGAAGTGGATTCATAAGACCTCTTTTCAAAATCAACATTCTTTGATCTATAGTCCTTCATGTGACCAGACTTGTCACACTTCCAACACTTTCTCTTAAACTTTCCATGAGACTTGGATCTACCTCTAGACTTAGATCTATCACCAGATCTTGTTTTATCATTTTCCTTGGCACACCCTCTCACTATTAGGGCATTCTTTGAAGTGCCCTCCATGGATTTTCTCCTTATATCCTATGATATTAGAGATGCCACAATATCCTCAAACTTCAATGTGGATGAATTTATACTACCAATTGCTAAAACTAGGTTATCCCATGAATCTAGTAAAGAACATAGCAGAGTAATACATTTATCTTCCTCACTTAACTTAATATCAATAGATGTAAGTTGACTTACCACTGTATTGAATGCATTCAGGTGATCTACAACTGAATCCCCTTCATTCATCCTGAGATTGTATGGTTTCTTTTGAAGAAATAATTTGTTCACTAAGGACTTAGATTGATACAGAGCCCTTAACTTCTCCCAAATATCCTTTACAGTAGCTTCTCTAGAAATGTTGATTAGGACTAAATATGCAAGACATAATCGAATAAGACTCCTTGCTTTCTGATTCATCTTTTTCTAATCTTCATATGATGTAGCTGTAGGTTTTTTTTCTCAAAAATAACGGCCCACTAATCTCTGTCCATGAGAATATCCTCCATATTTAACTTCCCTATCTTTTTCCATAGAATTTCTCGATCTTGATCCTTGATTGACTTCTCGTAATTTTCCTTCAAGCTCCTTCTACAAAAAACCTCACACTCTGAAATTTCCCTAACTCCTAAAAACCCTAGAAACTCTTCAGATGAAATAAAACCCTCAAAATAAAGGCATCCCCTATGGCTAACAACTTGGATCTAATACCAAATGAAGAGATCTACAGAAAACTTATTCTGGAAATAAAGAAAAAATAAACAACTTAGAAGAAATAGCAACACACAATGCACATATGAAACATGAGATTTACCCTGGTTCACCCGATGTGGGCTACTCCAGCAAAACAAGAGCCACTCCTCCTTGATATTATATTCTCTTTCTTGCCCAAAAATGGGACATACAATAAAATATAAAGGAAACTCTAACAACCCTAAACCATTATGTGGTATTAGAATACAATGGGCAAAACACAATGGGATAAACCACCCACACCCACCAACCACCCACTAACCATGGGAAACCTAGAAATCACTCAAAAAAAGGGAAAAAAATTTTAGTGCATTGCGTCGAATGCCTTCGGCATGGCTACCGCCCACCTCAGACCCCCCGACACCATTTTTTGAGGAGCTCCACTCCTCTTACCCTTATGTACATGTTGTACAATACTTCCTTGGCAAAGGATGAGACACATCCAACATAAACTAATCTAGATGCCTCCTAAACACACTGTTCATTAAATTCATAAATGTAGTTGGGGAATTAGTCAACCCAAAGGATAAGTCTGTAAATTTATAATGCTCGTACCTAGTCTTAAATTTTGTTTTGTGAGTATGCTCATGTATTATTAATTTATGGTGATGAGTGTTGTTGAGTCTCATCATTTAATCTCAATGATTTATCAATCTGGGGTGGTGTCCAAGGCTATCTACGATAGAAGGTTAGGGCAGAGTACAATTCAAGCATTCATATTTCAAGCAATTATTGGGTGGAACAGATTTGGTTTAGCCTTTTGGTGTCACACTAAACCTAATATGCAGAACAAAAACTTGCAAGAAATAAAAACTAATTCTAAGTTCAAAAAATTAAAGTTAACTACAATTGCATGAATTGAAATTGTTGAATTGAAATTTAATCTACTTTTGCAGAATTGAAATTGCTAAATTGAAATGTTGCTGAAATAAAATCCTAAATTACACTTAAAAAATTGAAATGATACTTGTAAATGAAACTTATGCTAAAAACACCTGTCAATGTCCTGCCACAAAAGGTCGTCAAGCTTTTGCTATAGGAATTGACAACAAAATGAAATATGCTGAAAATGGAAAGTTGCTAAAATAGAAAGAAGGGAAAACATGGAAAGCAAAGGAAAAATGCTTAATATAATTTGTCAGCTGATACACACTCACAAATGTTGTACACAAACATAATAGAAAACATAAACATTATACAAACTTAAAACAAGAAAAGTAAACTTGACAAGTAATCTGTTAATTTTGCTGCAGCAAAATTATAGATTAAAACCTGCCATAAAAATCCTCCTTCTAGATCTGAAAGTGGTCCCATACTTTCTGATCTAGAAGGAGGTGAAAAACATTCATTAAATAATTAACACTCAGAATAGAAAATGATAAAATAACTGCCCTTTTATTAATGATAAAACATGCAGAAAACTGTTACAGAAAATTACTGTACAGTCTTAATTGCTGCTATTGAAAACTCTCCTCTATTCTAATTTCTAACTGGCTCAACCAAGGAGGGAGATGTGTTATTTATATAAATATTTACAATATATACCATGCTCAAATCAGCCTATGTGCTACTTTACAGTGATTTGCCAATAATTTTGGATCTGAAATAAATGCAAATCCGGACAGTTTGTGTTGCGGTAGTAGTCATTGGCCCTTAGAAAGCATCTTTAGTGGTGGGAGTACATGGGAGGAGTCTAGAAATATCTCACACATCTTTCTTCACTTCAGAATATGCCATTTCTGTCTTGTAAACAACTTCCTATTATGCTGCAGTTATTTCCCGATTTATCCTAGAAGAGGATCAAAATTGATCTTTTCCATGAATGGTGGCTTTGGATGGCAAGGACAACAAAGTTAGATGGGAGATATTTTCCTTTAACCTTTTCAACCTTCTTTCTCCTTTTCCATCATCAAAAATCAGTCAACAAGTCAAAAAGCACTTTCTGTTCTCATTTTGAAGATAAGTGGCTCATTCCAAAGAGACTGTATTTCTCATTTTGAAGATGTCCTCTTATTTCGAAGAGACTATATTTCTCATTCTAAAGATGTCTATTCATTTTGAAGATCTTCAAAATGAACAACTATGTGCTATTCAAGTAATTTTAGCTGCATTTCTTAGGTGAATTAGCCCTCAGGATTAGATTGCAATAGCGTTCATTCCTCTCAATGTGTGAATTCTATGTCTTGCCATTCATTGGTAGCTTGCTGGAATTTACATGGTAAATTACTGCATTTTCCAGCTTTGCTGCACAATTGTAAAATATTGGCATTTATTGCAAATTCAAACAAATTAAAACATGGAAAATTTATTCAAATATCAACATGAAAGAGTACATCAAGTTGCTACTAAATTTATACACTTCATTCACCAAGTAACCATGCTGAAATAGTGCAACAATGCTGCACAATTGTCCCTCCTCTGTTATACCATGTTGCTGCATATTTAGACCATGTGGGAATGCTTCTAAATAGGTCAGATGTCTTCTGTAGTCCTTCTAAACTTATTCCATCCATATACTCATGCTTTGCTTGACAACTTCAAGGTGTTCCTATAAAGTGACAACTTGCTAATTTTTATATGGCTATTTTTTTTAGATTTTTAGATTTATGACAGTCCTAAAATTTTAGCTTCAATGTGGATTTGAAACAAGTTGAAGGATAGAAAAACATTCAAAAACCATTGAGAAGTTAATGGATATCAACATACCACATTTGGTTAATTGAAATGCATGTTTTTACTTTCAAGCAAAATCAGTCACAAAATGCTGAAAATAGTAAAAAATAGAGATATAGTATTCCTAACATAAAATCATGCAAACACTTAACAAATAGTATATTTTAGTCAACTATTTGGCAATTAACTTATCATATGGTAGTCAAACATTGTGCAATAATGAGGTATTTTTTGGCCTCATCATCCCCCCCAACTTGAACTGATGCTTGCCCTCATGCATCTTAGTAGGCCATAGTAATATGCAAGTTTTATTCTTGTGAACAAGATCCTTTGCTACCTACTAATTGAGAAATTCCTCCTTGCTGCACTATATCAAGTATTTTGCAATGAAGCACATGTATAACTTTTTTTTTATCTTTCTACAAGTTTTAGTGCTGTAAGGTACCTCTTAAAGGCTTGATATCATGTGATTCATCTTGCAATAGTCTTATTGTGGAACCATTCATAACATAAAATCATGCAAACACTTAACAAATAGTATATTTTAGTCAACTATTTGGCAATTAAATTGTCATATGGTAGTCAAACATTGTGCAATAATGAGGTATTTTTGGGCCTCATCATATGGTACCTTGATTTTAAATCGATATTCATGAATACCATGACATCCTTTAGTTGGTTGAATAGGTATTCAATCTTTGGTAAAGGGTATCAATTTTTGATAGTAACTTTGTTAAGCATTCTATAGTCAATAAATAACCTTAATGAACCATATTTCTTCTTAAGGAATAGCACCAGTGCACCCGATGGCAACACACTCAGCTTTATTAATCCCTTTTATAATATTCCTTGCAGTTTTACCTTTAGCTCCTACATTTCTATAGGGTTCATCCTATATGGAGATCTATGGATAGGTTCCACTCCTATAATTAGCTCAATAGTAAAATCAAATTCTCACATAGGAGGAAGTCTAGGTAGATCTTCAAGAAACACATCCCTAAATTCTTGCAAGATTGGGTGTTTTTCCAACACCTCTCTCTTCTAATCCTCTTTGAATTTGTTGAGTTTTACAACATAGACCATCCCTCATTTTCTAAGGGTTTTCTTTAATTTCATAATTGACAACATTTGGGATTTGAATGACCCTTGCTCACTATGGATCCTTATTTTTCCCTTGCCTTATTCAGAATACTCTATCCATCTATCCTAGAAATTGATCAAGGCTTTATGAGCTTGCAACCAGTCCATCCCCAAGATAACATCAAAAGCATGTAGTAGAGTATACATACATCCTTTGATAGAACCACTAGTTAGGGTAATTTCTACCATTATAAAACATTGATCCATTGAGTAGGTTTACCCAGACCCATACTCGACCTTCCACCTTAGGCCAAATATCCTGGCATTTTTGAAAATTTCCTAACTATGCTAGAAGAAATAAAACTATTTGTGGCTCCACTATCAATTAAAATATTTACTTATTGAAAATCTTACCCTTTATGAAAAATTGGGTGGCTTTCCCTTCTAACTTCTAGTTTTTGGTTGCAACAAAAATCTAGTGGGTAGGTTCCTTTTGCTTTGCACTGGATGTACTTGGCCTTGGTTGGTGTGGACACTGGCTGGAATAATATGGGCTTCTACAATTATAGTACTCTTCCTTGGGTCTTTGACACTTCTTTAGTTTTTTCTCCCCTATTTTACCCATAAATATTGAATTTAGTTGTTTTTGTGGTTGGGGTTTCGTATTTTCGGGGTTGTTGTTACTTCTCTTTTGGAAGTTCCTTTTGAACCTTCTCTGCTTCCCATAATTCCTCTATTTAGGTTTTGGGAATTTCTTACACTTTTGCTACTGTTCTTCCTCCTACTTTATGAATCCAACAATATTCCTCTTTCTGATTGCTTGTTGATCTCATTCAGATAGAGTAGCATAATCAAACCAAAGATGAGATTATACCTTTCTAGCTAAATCATAACCTTTTTATAGTGACTTTTGCTCATGCATATTTACATTGTGACTTATACTAGGCTCTGTACCTAAGATAAATTTATGGATCCTCATATTTTCATCATAAGTGGGTACATATTTCAGCAACTTAACCGAATTCTTGTAGTATACTTCCATGGATTTGCTTCCTTGTTGAATATTGGAAAATTCTTCAAACATTGCCACATAAAAATGCTCCATGAGAAAAATTTTCTTGAAGGCTATGATAAAGTTCTTCCACTTTAGATCAATGAATTTGATCTTCTGCTCTTCTCGGTAGGTTTCTTACCAATCTAATCCAACCCCTTCTAGATGAATCATTGCCCAAACTATCTAAATTTCCTGAGTAGTTCTTCATTGTAAAGTAGATCTCTAGATCTATTAGCCAAGCTTCGATTGCATCACCCTCCCCTTATCCATAAAATTTGGAGGTATGAACATTCTTTAGGTCCTTAACTGGTTGTCTTTCTAATAGATTTATAGCCTCTTGCTCTTTTTACAGTTGGTTCATCAGCTTTCCCAACCTCAAAGCTCCTAGTCTATAAATATTGATTTTCTAAGGTCTCTAGTAATTATTTTATTTGATATTACATTGTACTGAGGTTATCTACCTTCCTATTAGGTTGCTCAAATTTTTATCTTGGTTTTCTTCCTCAACATTGCTCTATTGAGTTCACCTATTTGAAGGAATAGATATTTATCTCCTTATATCTGGTGCCATTTATCTTGGTAACAACTAAGAAAGAGTAGTAGATTAGGTTATAGCTTCCACCTTAGAATATACTACTAATTCTAGCTAAACATGACATCCACATAAACTAAATACAAAGTTTTATTACTCAGACCTCCCTCACTATATGGGGGTGGTACTCTAAACTACAATGTAATTCCAATACTAATGGCCACACTTACCATACGTAAGGTGTCATAGCATACAAGCTACCCATCCTATGACTAATATCCCCTAGAATTATTAGCAATTGGGAGTTTTAGGTCTTCCTATATTTAGCTTAAGAACTAATCAAGGGACTGAATAGGAAGATACCCAAATCCCTAGCACATTCCATGAAGCTTCTCATACCTAGAGCTCTAATACCAAATCTAACAACCCAAAATCTAACTTATTTTTTTAACAACCACAAAACCAAGAGGGATTCACCTATATATAACCAGCATATGCATTAATAGTAAGAGAACTAATCTAATCAGATTTTTAAGTTGATCAAATTTCTCATTTTTGAATCTACTAAAGGATATGTCTATCTCTATACCATACAAAAGTTCATCTGTGTAGGTATACTACGTGTATCACAAATAAGCTATCTATATCATCTTCCCAATGAGATAACTTATCTCCACTACACCAAAAAGGATCTTTAAGGGAATTTTTTAACCATTCTTAAATACCTTTAAGGGCGGTTATTCAATTTTCATCTATGAGGGAATCATAAAATGTTTGCATCATATGATGGTGGGCAAAAACTACCCTCTTAGGGACCTAAGATGATGGTTTTCCATAATATTAGGCCCATAATACAGAGGTTTTAAACCACCATATTAGGACCCTAAGATAGAGGTTTTGAACCGCTCTCTTAGGACCCTAAGAGGATGGTTTTAAACCGCCATATTAGGGGCCTAAGAAGGCAGTTTAAGCCTAAGATGGTGGTTTTAAAACCACTGTATTAAACCCTATTATATATAGAGGGAGATGTCCTCAGAGAATGTATTTTTGAATGAATTATGTCAACATTCTTTAATTTATGGGCAGGTGATTCACATATTCTAGTTTACAGGAGAAATATCTTATTGGTACAATTTTGACACCTTCTCTGATTATGCCATTTTTTAGTCATCTATGCTCCCCAATCCTGTATCCACTACTTTTTTATTTTCTTGAAGAGCACAAGAGATTTAAAACACCAAATTTTTGTTTGTGTCTTTGATATCCTATCATCACATAGGACACGAATGTTGTCTTGCAACATCAAGCTTAAAACCGTTATCCACAAAGACTCACAATTAACACCTTATGAAAATCTAAGCGTGGTATTTGAGAACTCCCTCTACAATTCCAATGACATGATATTGATTATTATGCTACAATAATATAAGGATTTGTTCTGTAAACATCTTGTCTGCTAATGATCTTTGGGGCTTTATTTTCATTAAGAATCTGATTGTCAAAACTATGCACACATAATCATCTGTGTTATTAGGAATAATGTTTTATGTGTTTTTATAAAGTCTTCTTATGCATTTGCTTTTACATTGGACACTTAATTTTTATACATGGTAATTTTATTTTTTTAAATAGGTCTAAGGTTTGAATCCTAGTAAGGTTGTATATTAAACTTTGGTAATCAGACTATCAAGTTTGGGTAACTTTGTGTATTCAATAAAAAATATTGTTCTAGTGACCTTATGGACATTAAAAAATATTTTCACTTTATTTTTGTTTTTTTTGTTTTTATAAATTAAAGACACCATAAAAATGCAAAAACCCTCTTCAAGTTGAGTGGCACACTCAAGAAATTGCCAATTTGTCATTTCACCTATCTAAACCATTGTTGAGCCCAACAAAAAAGGAATTCTTTAATAGAAGGAGCAAGCCCAATGAGTTTTAAACCCAGGTCACCTCTTGTAGTATTGCTTAACGAGCTCCCTACTTGACAACAATGGGCACATGTTGGAGGATGCAAAATATTGAAAATAGATTCTTAAAAATAGATTATAGTTGCAGGATTTTACTTCAAATTCAATTGCAAGTGTGAACTTCATAACTTAAAAACAAATTTTTTTAATGTTCAAGAGGCCAAATAACTTATGGGACAACAAAGTCTTGTTATCAAACACAATATGTTAACTTGTTCCTTTAAAAAAAAAAACAACTTTATGTAAAAAATCAAAGTTGAGTCATCATTTTCTCTTTCCAAAGAAGTGATCTTTTGCTACTGATCATGCTGATAAAGTCTCATCATCATTCCCCTTATGAAGAATTGAAATTTTTCTAAATAATAATTTTGATAAAGTCTCATTACTGTAATACTCTTGTTTATTTATATGTGGAAGATATGAAGATTTTATAAAAACTAACTTGTGTCAAGCTTGAGAAAATAAATCATTGAGCAATTTGCTTGGAATTGATATTCATTGTGTTTAATATTTTTAAAAAAATTGACCAATAGCATAGATAATGTAAGAAGATAGTATAAAATATAATGATAACATGAAAAAAAGAAAAGGACTGGATGGAAGGGAAGAGAAAATAAGATAATGGAAAAATAATATAGAGGTGCCTGATTAACAAGTTTACTCAAAAATCAGTTTATTAAGAAAATGACTATTGAACGAGCATGCTTTTACTTCTGTTGATGATTTAATAACTTGATAGAAATTTGAAATGTCCATTTGAGTTTTTTCTAATACAATTAGATGTTTTCTATCTTCGTTGTCTTGTTTTAGATGATCATGCTTGGAAGGTCTAAAGCTTTATGATGTACTAAGGAGATTTGGTAGTTATGGAAGTTGGTTTTTGATGAGGCTTGGAAATGCCTCAATCATAACATGTTTTGAACACTAAAATTGCCTAAAAACTCTTATGTTTAATCTAATATGCTAGTTAAGTTAATTCAATATGCTGTGTATTAACTATTTGCATGATAAATGTATCTAAAATACTATATTCTGATTTTTACAGCTTTTTGCATAAGTTTTATGTTATTTTGTTATGAATTGCTAAATGAGATATGCTTAGGTTGATAGCAGAATTTCACTAATCATGTTTTTATATGTCTCAAGAATTTATTTTATCTAAATCTGGCAACAGTGCAAGCAAACTATTACTGCGCAGCAAAAACTGGTTTTTTCCATGTAAAATCCAGCCAATTGCCAATGAATGGCAAGGCATGGAATTCACATATGGAAAGAGATGAAGATCATTGGAATATGATCCTAAGAGATAACCCACCTGAGAAATGTAGAGGAAATCATTTAAAGAGCACACATTTATTCATTCCAAAGTCTCTTTGAAATGAACAAATATCTTCGGAATGAGAAAACATAGTGTCTTCGGAATGAGCGGATCTTCGAAATGAGAATTACAGTCTCTTCGGAATGAGCCACTTATCTTCGAAATGAAAAAAGAATGTGCTTTTTGAATTGTTGACCGATTTATGACATTGGAAAAAGGGAAATAAATATTGAAAAGGGTAAGGGAAAATATCTCCCATCTAACTTTGTCGTCCTTGCCGACCAAAGCCACCATTTATGGAAAGATCAAGTTTGATCTTCTTCTAGGATAAAACCAGGAATTGTTGCAGCATAATAGGATTAGATATTTTGCAATATTCTTAGTTGTCAGTATATCTTAGGACATCTATAAATATGGCTTCCATTTAAGTTGAGCTAGTAGATATAGAGAAAGCGGAGAGTAAAGAAATATAGGAGAAAATAGGCAATAATCAGAAAAGTGACTGTTACAGTCCTGTAACAGGTTTTCAGTAGAATTATTATAATCATGTTCTTGAATCAATAAAGTGTACTATTTATATTTCATATTTCTTGTAAATGAGTGTGAGTAAGATCTAGAGAGAGAGAGACTCATACCTTCTTCTAGACAAGGAGGCTGGCCACTTCCAAACCTAGGAGGAGGACTAACAACAAGGTTTTATTCTGATTTTGCTGTAGTAGAAAGAGTTGTAGAACTTGTCATTTCATTTCTTTGTAAACAACTAATAGTATTTGCAATATTATCTTATTTTATGTTTATATTAATTTTGTGATTAATGGTTTGGTTATAATCTCCACTTTCAGAAAAGCTTTCAATTTATTGTAGACTGTCATTTCTAGAATTTACTATTTTTTGTAATTTCTTGCATTTTGTGTTTTGATGTCAACCCCTACACAGAATATTGAAAACCTTCTGTTACAAAGCCTTGACAGGGTTTCATTTCCATGCTATAATTAGGTTTCCATTACTACAAAATTAAATAGATTTCCTTTCTACAATTATAATTAGACTTCTAATTCTGCAACTGTTATTTCTGCAACATAATTAGGTTTCATTCTGCAATTGTAATTGAGATTTCATTTTTGCAGTTAATGATTAGTTTCCATTTTTTCAAACTAGATTAAGGTTTAATTTATGCAACTTAGAGATAGGAAACTTCTAAATCCCCCACACAATCGGTTTCACCAATAAGACCTATTGCTCCATATTGACCTAAGTTATAACCTTGTTCACCCCTTCTTCCATAGATAGCCTTGTACACTACCCTAGATTGATAAATTCATTGAGAATTAATGATGTGTATAATTACTACGCATAATTTTGGTGCTACTTTTAGGGAATTGTGTTGCTAGAAGGTGACAACAGTCCAATAGTTGTTAATTAGACTAAGCTATGAAGATTCAGGATAAAATTTGAATAGAACAGCTGGTTAAAGTAACAACTATTGACCTATAATTTATGTCATTTAAGAGTAAACATGAATGAGTAAGTCTAGGGATGAAAAAGGTAGAATTACCCAAAAGTATCCCTGGCTTGTTCCATTAAGGAGATCTTCATGCCTAAGGGGGAATCACGTGTGTTTGAATTACCAAAAATATTGAAAGAAAAATCACCAGTATCACCATCATTAGAACATTCTGAGAAAGAAAAATCACTAGTCTCATCATTATTAGAACATCCTAAGAAAGAAGAATCATCGGACTCATTATCAACAGAGGATCTTGGACCTCTTGAGAGAGAAATTTGGATATGTTTAACTATTCCCAAGGATAGGAAACTATGGCAAAGGGAGGCAATATAGATAGATATGGCCAACATGGCTATGTCTATAATGAAGGAGATGATCAGGATATGCCCTAAACTTCTAGAACATTTAAATATCCTATCCATTTGAATCCAACACAAAACTATTCCATGAAAACCATTTCACCTTCAGTACTTCCAACCTTTCGAGGTGTTGTATCTGAAGATCCTGATCAATTTTTGTTTGAATTCAAAGTAGTGTTTCAAACCTATGATTATGTAAATGACAATAAGAAACTTAAGGTTTTTCCCTCAACACTCAAGGACTTAGCATTATGCTGGTTCATGAGCTTAGAGCCAAATTCCATCTAAACTTGGGATTAAATGGAAACTGTGTTTTTAGACAAATATCATGAGTATTGCCATGTAAGGAACAAGAAAGATGAGTTATTCAGGATTAAACATGAAGATGATGAAACATTAGAATACTATATTGATAGGTTTTCCTTTGTTCAAAGAAGATGTGGACTTGTAGAACCAGAGTTATGTAAAACCATATTTTTAAGAGGATTACAAGATGAATCCAGAGAAGTATTGGATTTTATGGAAAAAGGGGATGTAAATACTCTTAATAATGAGGAAATTGTGGATCTCTATAGGAATTACTCTCACAATAAGTAGGGAAGAATAAAAAAGAGTTAAAATGGCACTGATGTGAAGGACCTAATAGAGGAACTTGCAAATTTTAAAACTGATATTCTAGTGCAATTAAACACAACTTTGGGGGAAATGTCAGCAAAGCAAAAACCATAGAAACTTTGGCAATTAATTGCCCAAGATGTAGAAATAAACATGCTTTGCAAGAATTTCCTTTGAATAAAACATCTATCTCAACCATTTGTAGTATCTGTTCAAAGAAGCATTCAACTGATAAATGTCGCCTGCGACCACAACTCAAAATTGTGTTAGAAAATCAGACTGGGGAACTCAACTATGTTGGACCAAAACAAGGGGGAAATTTCTCTCAATACCAAAATCCCCCTCGTTTTCCTACAAATTGGGGGCATAATCCCTGGACTATGTCTTGGGGACAATCAGTACCACCCCACCGTCCTTGGAATTATCCTCAATGGACAAATTCCCAAGAATGGCCACAAATAAATTGGAGTAATTTAGCCTAGAATCAGAATCAGAATAACCCATCATGGAATCAAAAAAACCCATCCTGGAATCAAAATTAGACTAATCCACATTGGATGCAAAATCAACCATAGTGGAATCAACAATACTAGTCCTATCCAAGGCAGCAAAGAAATCAAGGTCAAACTCAACATTTGCTGCCTGCACTTAATCAAAATTTCCAAGAAAAATAGAACCAACCACAACAAACACAACAGGTGAAACCACCTCAACTTCTAGCTCAATCAGTCACTAATCCAAACAGCATGAGATAGGCATCCCCTGTCTATGTGGCTGAAGCTGAAGAAAATATTGAAATAAATGTTCTTGATTGTAGTAACATCCAACTTCATTCAGGAAAAGTTATACCTGAACCTACTTCAATTAAAATCAAGGAAAATGAAGAGCAAGAACCTTTGGAACTAGTTATAATTAAATCAAAAATAGAGAAAGAAGAAGAAAAAATAGACCCACAGGCAGAATAATTACCTTCATCAAGGATAATTCCATATCCTGAAAGATTCAATACCACAACAAAAAATTTTGAGTCAGACCTGGTCAAGGAACTTAGAAAGTTAACTTTATCATTGCCCTTATTGCAAACCATTAAGATATACCAGTGATTAAAAGTACTGTTCAAGATTTGTGCATTAGAAGAGCAGAAAGAAAAAAGAAAGCATTTACTAAGACTGTTCAGGTTGAAGGAAATATAGCTGATATCTTGTCTGGAAAATTAGTACCTCCAAAGTATAGTGACCCAGGAAGTCCAGTTATCATAGTTACCATAGGTTCAGTACCAATATAAAATGTCTTAGTAGATCTATGAGTTGCAATAAATGTCATGACCAAAGATATAATGAAACAATTACAGCTCAAACATCTTAGCCCCACATTTATAGTTTTAGAAATGGCTGATAGGTTAGTTGCAAAACCTGAAGGTATCATTGAAGATGTCCTTATAGAAGTTTCTTCTTGGTAAATCCCCTACAATTTTTTTGGTTTTAAAGCCAAAAAATTTAGCACATGGATATCCCATCATTTTGGGAAGACCTTGGCTTGCAACTGCAACAGCCTTCATAGACTACAGATCTGGAAAAATGACTATTTCAAATGGTATTGATCTAAAAAAGATCTCTCTATATCCTCCTGCAAGACCCTATAGCAATTTTTTAGGTCAGTTATGGTTTCTTGATTCAAATGAAGAATCAAATGAGGTTATTTCCACACTAGCCACCTTGGTAGTAAGGGAACACACAGAAGACCTCCATGACACAAAAAATTTAGAAAATGAAAATATCCTAATGAATGTTTTGCATGAACAAAGGTTAGAAGAGGAAGCAGTAAATATCCATAAATTGTTAAGGAATGAAGAAAACCAAAATTCTAAAGGTGAACCATCTGTACTATCACAGGAAAACTCTGTTTCACTACCACATGGGTGGCACCATCACCTAATTTTTCCTTCTCACTATTCCATACAGGATATGCTTCCATCAGGAAGTAATGAAACAAAAACCTCTTATTTCCTCCCATCTCAGCAGTGTCCTCTTAATTCCCTAATCACCAGGTATGAAGAAGTGAAGTCAGACCTTCCAAATACAAAACAAATAGAAGTCCAACCAGGAAAATTTTTGAACATTTACAGCTGGCTTACTAGGGAAGAGGAAGAAAAATTGATAGTTGTCTTGTAGAAGCATGTTCATGCTTTTGCTTGGGACTATAAAGATATGTCAGGAGTTCACCCTGATATATGTACCCACAAAATTTATACTGAAGAATTCAAGCCAGTAAGACAACCCTAGAGAATACTGAATCCTACCCTAAGGGATATTGTAAAAGAAGAAATTGAAAAACTTCTAGAGGTAGGATTCATTTATCCAATTTCTGATAGCCAGTGGGTCTCTCCATTGGTTATAGTTCCTAAGAAAAATGGAAAAATGAGAGTATGTGTAGACTATAGAGAGATGAATAAAGTGACATACAAAGACCATTTTCCATTACCTTTCATAGATCAGGTGTTAGATACCCTTGCTAGAAAGAAATACTTTTGTTTTCTTGATGGATTTGGTAGATATAATCAAATTAAGATTGCACCTGAAGATCAAGAGAAAAAAACATTTTCCTGTCCATGGGGAAAATTTGCCTATAGGGTTTTACCTTTTGGTTTGTGTAATACCCCAACAACATTTCAGTGAGTGGTCTTAGCAATTTTTTTTGATCTAACTACCAACAATGTTGAGATATACATGGATGATTTCGTAGTATGTGGATAGAATTTTGGCTTTACATTAGAAAACCTTGAAAAAGTTTTAACTCGCTGTGAAACATACCGGTTATCCTTGAATCCAGAAAAATGTTTTATGATGATGAAGGAAGGAATAGTTCTTGGTCATCACATCTCTCTTCAGGGAATCCAGGTTGATCCAAAGAAGGTGGAAATTATCAAGAATCTTATTCCTCCTAAAACTTAGACTAATGTCAAAAGCTTCCTAGGACACATTGGTTTTTACCATAGGTTTATTCCTAGCTTTAGCACAATAGCCAATCCCATGTTTTCCCTATTGACTAAAGATTCTAAATTTTCCTGGACTACAATGTGTCAGGAATCATTTGAAGCTCTGAAAGAAAAATTAGTAACTCCACCTATGTTAATAGGACCTAATTGAACATTACCATTTCACATACAGGCTTATGCTTCCAATACAAAAATTGGAGCAACATTAGGACAAATTGACAATGGTGAACACTATGCCATCTACTACATTAGCAAGAATTTGACAGGAGCTGAGAAAAATTATACCACAACTGAGAAAGAATTCTTGGCAATAATTTATGCCATCAACAAATTCGGGCATTACATCACAGGTTATCAAATATTTATTCACACAGATCACACAACCATTAAGTATTTGATGAATAAGCCTATGGTAAGTGCAAGAATTATTCGTTGGTTACTGTTGCTACAAGAATTTGATATCACTATAATCAACAAACCAGGAAAATCTAATGTCGTAGCAAATTTCTTGTCCAGAGTACAAAACACAGATGAAGGGGAATTAGTTGAAGACACCTTTCCTGATGAAAAATTATTTGTTATATCATTCCAATCACCTTGGTTTGTAGATATAGCCAATTATTTGGTCATAGGGAAAGTTCCTCCATATTTCACTTCAAAACAAAAAAACAATTGATCAAACAAAGTTCTTCTTTTGAATGGATTAAGGGTATACTTTTTAAGTGCAGTCCTGACCATGTGTTACGTAGGTGCATCCAAAAATATGAGGTATATGATATCCTTAGGGCTTGTCATGATGAACCCTCAGGTGGACACTACTCTATAAAAAGCACAATTAGGAAAATATTAGGGATAGGATATTATTGGCCATCTCTTCACAAGGATGTGAAAAAGTACATCAGGCATTGTGATGCATGCCAAAGAATGGGGAAACCCACTCATACAAATGAAATTCCACTACAGCCTCAATTGGTTTTAGAGCCATTTGAGAGGTGGGGGCTTTATTTTGTAGGACCTATTGATCCACATTCTCAAGGAAAGGTGCATATTCTAGTATGCACTGATTACTTGAAAAAGTGGGTAGAGGTGCATGCTTTCAAACATGCTCATGAAGAGAAGGTCACTGATTTATTGTATACTCATATTTTTCAAAGATTTGGAGCTCCCCGGTCTATCACTACAGACCAAGGACCCAAATTTGCATCTAAAGTCATTGAGGCATTTATAGAATTATATGAAATCAAACATAGAAAATCATCACCTTATCACCCACAAGAAAATGACCAGGTTGAGGTAACAAATAGGGAACTAGAACGAATCTTGACAAAAATAGTAGCTTTTCATAGGAGAAACTGGCTAGATAAATTACCTGAAGCAGTGTGGGCTTACAATACTACTTGGAAATCCACTACTGGATTCACACCTTATGAACTAGTCTTTGGTAAAAAGCCCCTCTTACCTATTGAATTTGAGCTACTAACATTACGCACAACATTGGAAATTGGAATTGAATTGTCACAGGCATAGACAGACAAGATTCTACAGCTGAATGCATTAGATGAACTTAGGTTGGATACTCTACACCAAACTAAAGTAATTTAGGAGTAGAGGAAGCTGTGGCATGATAGTCACATTCAGTAAAGGAAAATTCAACAAGGAGATTGGGCTTTGCTATTTGATTCTTGCTATGAGGACTTCCCTGAAAAGCTGAGAACTAGATGGCTTAGACCTTACCAGATTGAAGAGGTATTTGATAATGGAGTAGCTCATTTATCTCCTATTGATGGGTCATAGAGAAAGTTGGTAGTGAATGGACATCACCTCAGGGTGTACCATACACCTCTGATTAAAGAGGAATTCTTGTAGCAGCTTGATAGTTTGGATATACAACAGGTGGAAGAAATTTCCTCTTCCACTTCAAAATAATCAGCATGATCATGGATTTCAAGAAAAAAATAGAAAAAAAAAAAATCAGAAAAAGCAGAAAATAAAAAGATGAATAAATTCTGATTATGAATTCCTTCATGGGCATGATTTCAAGGAAATCATGAATTCCTTCATAGGCATAGTCAGAATCAAGAAAAAAAAGAGAGAAAAGGAGAGGTAAAATAAATAAAAAAAAAAAAAAAGAGAGAGAAAAATGAATAACTCAGCAGTGAAAACCTTTTCTAAGGCACTACTGGGTTGGTATGCATGAAAAACAATTTTTTAGCATGCATAACCTTGAAAATTTTTGAACCATCATTGTACAAATTCACCAACTGCACTTGTTTTGAAATATTGCAAAAAATCTCAGCAAAACATCAACAAAGGCAGTCATTCTTTAAAAACTTGCATTAACTTGTTTTAATCAGGTATATATTTATTACATTTTCTTCATTGTAAATGATTGGTATATAGTATATAACAATTAAACATTAGCATAAAAGGTATCCATAAGAGTTGACATACTTAAAACATGTTTTGAGCATGAGAATATTGATTTTTGCCTAATCTTCGGAACAAGAATGCCAAAAATAGTGCCTGCTATCTTCTTTAGATTAATTGTTGTATTGTCTTTAGATTGAAATTGTCTTTAGAATGACAGCAGAATGAATGTTGCACTTTGTCTTTGGAATGAAGCTTTGTCTTCGAAATGACGATTTGTCTTTGGAATGAAGCTTTGTCTTCAGAATGATGATTTTCCTTCACAATGAAGCATCATATTTGGAATGAAGCTTTGTCTTCAGAATGAAGCAGGATTTGTCTTTGAAATGTAGTAGGATTTGTATTCGAAATGAAGTTCTGTCTTCGGAATGATGATTTGCCTTCGCAATACAGCCTGATCTTCGAAAAGAGGATTTCTATTTAGAATGAGGATTTATCTTCAGAAAGAGGATTTGTATTTGAAATGAGGATTTATCTTTGGAAAGAGGATTTGTCTTTGAAATGAGAATTTATCTTCGGAATGAGGATTTGAAATTCGTAAAAAAAGAATGATCTTCAGAATGAAGACTTGTATTCGGAATGAGATCATAATCTTTGGAAAGAGCATTCAATATAACATCTCCACATGGCATCCAAAGAAGAAAAGAAATACGATCAAGTAAAAATTCTTTTTGTTGCATACGATACATGAACACGTGTCAGTTAGGATGTGGTTTGTTTTTGCACCCATTTAGAAATTACCAAAATCATGAGGGATGTGACTAACAGTATGCCTCCATTTTTTTATACTAATAAACATGCACATGAAAGTCTGTAGGCAAAATAGAAAAACTAAAAATGAGTAAGGTGGATCTAATGGCAAGGACATCTGCACAACCATTGTGGACATGTGTTCAAAGAAAAAATAGAAATGCGTGCCACCCTTCTTTCTAAAGACATATTTGCTAATGCAAAATGATTACGAGGTACAGTGCTCAGATTATGGTTCATTTCGAAGAAAAAAATAGGGCAATTGAAAACTTGGAACCAAACCCTACAAGTCTGCAAACACCAGAAACCAGAGATCCAGAAAAGGAATAGCAGCATAAGTGAACGGTTTGTAATGTACCTAGACAAGAAAATGGGGCAAAAAATGAAAATGGAACTAGTGGATACCACCCACCTCCGAGAAAATCCAAAAGTGCTGCAAATTTTTGAATACGGAGGGATTATGACATTTTTGGATAAGTTTAATGGGTCCTCTGAATATTTGGCCGACATGTTTACCCACACATTCAAAAACAACCGGGCACACATTAACGGCATGACAATTGAGGTAACCCCTAAAGTTTTGAGTCAAATTACTGAGCTACCATTAGAAGGTCTTCCAATTTCTAGGTCTAGCAAAAATACATTGGTGAATATAGTTAATCAATTTTTGGAAGAAAACGATAGGGAACCTGAATATTTGACACATAATAACACATGCAAGGGGGTAAAAAGGGCCAGCCTACAGGAACCCTGGGATGAAGTGGCAACATGGGTAATCAAATTTCTAACCTATGAAGGGTAGTATGTACTATTATCAGGGCATCATCTAAAAATTTTAAACCATATCAGACATGGTAGGCAACAACCATACGTTAGGGTAAATCTTCCCCTATACCTGCACCAGGAATTGAAAAACATGGCAAATAGATATCAGGAAGGAAAAGGGAGCCTTCACCACTATGGTCTCATCAAACTAGTTTGCCAACACCATTTTAGAGGAAACCCTAGGAGCTTTGATAGGTTTTACTCTACCCTAAATGATGTAATTTTTGGAGATAAGGATGAGAAGGAAGAAACAAATGTTGTAGAGGCTATTGTAGAAGAAGAAACAGTTTCTACAGAGGCTATTGTAGAAGAAGAAATATAAACTATTGCAAATGCTATTACAGAGGAAGAAACACACCCAGCAGAAGCAACAGAACACCTTGCTCCAGAACCTTCAACCTCACGAGCTAAACAAAAGAAAATAAGGTCTGAAACTGGAAGCAGAATAGAAAAATAGAAGGTCCATTTTTTTGAAGTTGTTACTGATTTTTCAGAACAAGGAAGTGAAGCACCTAGCCCAACAGGGGAAGAAACAACAAGGGAAATAGAAGCATCTAAAATTGTCCTCACAACCCCTACTGTAACCAAAAAACAAAGCAAAAAGAAGAAGTTTACATCTGAAACAAGGAGGTCTACAAGACTCCACTTAAGGGAAATGACAGAATAGGTCATAGAAGAAGAAGGTGGACAAAGCAGTCCAGATGTCACAGAAATACAACCGGCCCCTAAAAACTTTCCAGAATTCCCTGAATAGATAATTGAGGAAGAGGCTGGGTAGGATAGCTTGGAGGTGGCTACAATTCAATAGGCCACAAAAATGGTAGATGCAATTATAGACAATTTCATAGAGCCTCCTGAAAAAGAGCAGACAAATGTTGTAGAGGAAGAGATAGTTTTTGAGCAGCCAACTGTAGCTGACTTGTCTGCATCAAATTTTGAAATAGAAACATAGGAGGAAAATATCACAGAGTAGCTGAGAGCAGCAAGGAGTGTTGTCAAAACACAAACTAGATGGATTGAAGAGAGAGAAAACATCATTGAGATGCAAGAAAGAAAAATTGTAGAGTTACAACAGGAAGTGGTAGAATTGAGAGAAAGGTTGTCACAGTCTAAAAAATAGCCAACTATATCCATTGATGAGGATGATTTGGCTCAATTGCTTGTGGATTTATCTAGGGCAGATGACTTTGTTGAGGCAGACATAGATGCTCATTCTGAAGCAGCACCCTTTCATTCTGAAGAAATACCTTCTCATTCTGAAGCATTACCTTCTCATTCTAAAGATGCTTCAGAATTGGTAAAGAGCATAGAAAAATATATTGGAGATGAGTCACCAGCACAGGAACAGTCCAAGCAACATCATAAAACTATTCAAGTAAGTACTCCTTCTATTGATGTCCCTGTATTTCAAACTATTACACCTTCAATAGAAATAGCAGATAAGGGGGTGCAAGTGGAATTATTGTCTGATGACCAACCAATAGAAATAGCAGATAAGGGGGTATAGGTAGAATTGTTGTCAAATGATCAACCAGTAGAAGTGGTAGAAAAATGGGTTCAGGTAGATATGCTACCTAGAGTTCCACCTGTAGTCAAACCACCTAATACTGTGTCCCTAGAACAATACAATGCAGACATAGCCAGTTGGGTGATTAGATATGAGAAGCTTGCCACTAAGACTGAAAAATTCAAATTGGAAGGAAAATAGCTAGAGGCAAAGGAAATAGAGATTCAGGCATTAAAAGAAAAAGTGTCTAATTTATGTCAAATTGCTAAATTTTTAGTCCAATTCAGACGGCCAACAAGATTTTATAGTCTTATTATGAAGGAGAAATACCTCAGATGGCAGGTCATGAGGATTAGCTCATGTCTCCCATATAAATTGGACACAACTGCAAATTTCCTGGAAGCATATTTTGACAACCCTATAGAGCAAAAAAATCTTCTATGTGAACTATTTTTACACAACTTCTTTATTCCAAAAGAAGTATAATTTCACCCTCAAATTTACATTGGAGATGTTCAATTGAGGGCATTCTTGTCCACTTTGCAGAATCAGTTTTATTGGGACCAGGAGAAAAGGTAGAATAAAGAAATTAAAACAAGAGCTGAATTGTTAGTCAGAGCAATTCAGCCAAATCACCCAATTATCACCAGAAAACACTTCACCATGATGAATAGGGATGATGTAAAGAGGATGTACTTGACAAACTTGAGGGACTGTGTGACCAGATTCCAAAATTTTTGTAATGATAATTTTGTGCTAACGTTATCAGTCTGTAGAAACAGATGGGCTGAAATTTCCATGTCTTTACAGAAAATAGAACCCATCTTCCCCATCAACTTAGAATGGTCTAGAAGAAGGGCAGAAGGAGTAATACAGTTGATTGAAATCATGCAACATCATTGGATAGGTCTTAGATTTAGGCCTCCAACCATCATCACTCCAGTTCCATTCTACTTTGAAGAAGATGCCCAACCTGATGAAAAGTTTGAAGAATGGCTGAGGAACCTTCAGGATAACAGGGGGTATTATATAGGCAAGAATTTGTTCTATAGGTCATGGAATTTGAACATGGACATATGCGATTCCATAGCCCAAAAGAATGCATGAGGACATACATTAATATAAATTGGAGGGAAAATGATGAGGCTTGGAAATGCCTCAATCATAACATGTTTTAAACACTGAAATTGCCTACAAAATCTTATGTTTAATCTAATATGCTAGTTAAGTTAATTCAATATGCTATGTATTAACTATTTGCATGATAAATGTATCTGAAATACTATATTATGATTTTTACAACTTTTTGCATAAGTTTTATGTTATTTTGTTATGACTTGCTAAATGAGATATGCTTAGGTTGATAGCAGCATTTCACTAATCATGTTTTGACATGTCTCAAGCATTTATTTTACCTAAATATAACAACAATGCAAGCAAACTGTTATTGTACAGCAAAAACTGGATTTTCCCATGTAAATTCTAGCCAGCTACCAATGAATAGCAAGTCATAGAATTCACATATGGAAAGAGATGAAGATCATTGGAATATGATCCTGAGAGATAACCCACTTGAGAAATGTAGAGGAAATCATTTAAAGAGCATACATTTGTTCATTTCGAATTCTCTTCAGAATGAGCAGATATCTTCGGAATGAGGAAACACAGTGTCTTCGAAATGAGTGGATCTTCGGAATGAGAATTGCAATCTCTTTGAAATGAGCCACTTATCTTCAAAATGAAAACAAAATGTGCTTTTTGAATTTTTGACCAATTTATGATGTTGGAAAAATGGAAATAAAGATTGAAAAGGGTAAGGGAAAATATCTCCCATCTAACTTTATCGTCCTTGTCGACCAAAGCCACCATTTATGGAAAGATCAAGTTTGATCTTCTTCTAGGATAAAACCAAAAATTGTTGCAGCATAATATGATTAGATCTTTTGAGATATTCTCAGTTGTCAGTATATCTTAGGACATCTATAAATATGGCTTCCGTTCAGGTTGATCTAGTAGAGATAGATAAAGTGAAGAGTAGAGAAATATAGGAGAAAATAGACAATAATCAGAAAAGTGACTTTATTAGTCCTGTAACAAGTTTTTAGCAAAATTGTTGTAATCATGTTATTGAATCAATAAAGTGTACTATTTCTATTTCATATTGCTTGTAAATGAGTGTGAGTAAGATCTAGAGAAAGAGAGACTCATACTTTCTTCTAGACAAGGAGGCTAACCACTTCCAGACCTAGGAGGAGGACTAACAACAGGTTTTTATTTTGATTTTGTTGTAACAGAATGAGTTGTAGAACTTGTCATTTCATTTATTTGTAAAAAACTAATAGTATTTGCAATATTAGCTTATTTTATGTTTAGATTAATCTTGTGATTAATGGTTTGGTTGTAATATCTACTTTCAGCAAAGCTTTCAATTTATTGTATACTGTCATTTCTATAATTTACTGTTTTCTATAATTTCCTACATTTTGTGTTTTGTTGTCAACCCCTACATAGAATATTGACAACCTTTTGTTACAGAGCCTTGACAGGGTTTCATTTCCATGCTATAATTAGGTTTCCATTGCTGCAAAATTAAATAGATTTCCTTTATGCAATTATAATTAGACTTCTAATTCTACAACTGTTATTTCTGCAACATAATTAGGTCTCATTCTGCAATTGTAATTACAATTTCATTTCTGTAGTTAATGATTAGTTTCCATTTTTGCAAACTAGATTAAGGTTTAATTTATGCAACTTAGAGATAGGAATGTCCTAAATCCTCCACACAATCGATTTCACTAATAATACCTGTTGCTCCAGATTGACCTAAGTTATAACCCTGTTCACCTTTTCTTTCGTAGATAGCCTTGTAAACTGCCATGGATTGACAAATTCATTGAGAATTAATGATGTGTATAATGACTACGCATCAGTTTTACTATGGTGTGAAACCCCAAGAAAGCAATATTGATAAATTATTATTAATTCTAGTCATGTGAATTTTCTTGATTCTAATTTTTTGGTGATAACTTTTATCTAGAAACAAGTCCTTGTTCTTTTGTAGAAGTTCCAATTTTGTGGTTGACATTTGTTTTCTTGAACTGCACAATTTGAAAAAAGTACTCACATTATTGGTATGCAGTATTAATCAAATTCTCTAAATAATCTATTTATTCAATCAAATAAGGTCTCATACCCTTAATTAATCACATAATTCAAAACAATCCATTTATTCAATATACTAATGTCCCACACCCTTAATTAATAAAATTCTTTAAACAATCCATTTATTTAGACAACTAAGATCTCATGTCCTTAATTAATCAAATACTTCAAAACAATAAATCTTTCTTTCCTTAATTTAACCAAAAACATAATCTATCTATGATTTAGCAACAAAAGATCATTCTTTTATTATTTCCAACATAATCTATCTATGCTTTAAAAATGGGTCTTTCCTATATATTCCAAACATAATCACCTATGTTTAAAAAGGTTTTTATTTTATTGAGACCCAAACATAGTCTATCTTTCATTATTCAACTAAAATATTCATATTTTTTAAATCAACATCTAATTCATAACTTATCTTTCAAAAGGAATTTCTTAAGCATACACTATAAAAAAATGGCCAACTGGTTAGAGAGTCAACCAACCAAACCCAACCAAATGGGTAGTTAAAAAAACCATAATCTGGTCAAACAAACCATAGGTAGGACACTAGATCATAGGTGGGTCAACAAACCACAGGTGGGTCAAACATATCACAAGTGAGTCAACAAACCATCGGTAGGTCAAACAAGCCACAGGAAGGTCAAACACATTGACCAATGCCAAGTGCCTAACCCATGCTTGGCTAACATCTTAGGGAGTGTGGGCTTGCTTAAGGAACCTTGTGCCCCCTTCTCCCATGCATGTGGGATTAAATCCTAAAAAAAACAAATTTAAAACCTACAGGTATGCAACAAGAAAGCTAAAAAATCTACCAACCATAAACAACCATGTAGAAGACAACAACAGGGTAGAGATTTAGCTACAATAGGTGCATCAAATAAATTATAATAGTTCCCTAGATTGAATTAACCTTTTTTATCTTTCTCCCTACAATTATTCTTGCCTATCGATTTCTCCTTCTTTCCATTCATAAAGAAAAATATGATCCCCTAAATTTTTCCATACTAGGCCCTCTTAACAAGGCATCCCAATTGCCCCAATCCCAAAGTTCACTTGGGACATTATGACCATCCATAAAAATTTAAAACAAGCCTATCTATGGAGGAAAGAGGAGAAGATATTTAAATTTAAAATGATTCTTCCCTTCTTTCAAAATATCATGCCCCCAAATAAAACCACTTTTTATTATTTAAATAAAGATTTAATTATTTATTAATAAAAAGTTACTCTTTAAATTATAAAAGGGTTTTCAAAATATTTATTTGATTAATGATATAAAAAGCTATCATCCTTTATTTTATTTAAACAAGATGAAGATTTATCATTCTTTTACAAAAATCAAGAGTAAAAGAGAATTAAATAAAATTTTCAAAGCATTACTACTTATTATTTAATTCAAATCAAATAGATCATTAATCATTTTTCAAGTTTGATTCATTTAATTAAAATACCAATACTAAAATTAAAAATTAGTATGGTATTCAAGTGGCATAGGTATTAATAGGGCCTCTATGCCTATTAATCCTTTCCAAAGGAGGGTTACTCACCCATTTTATTTTCACATAACAAATACATATAAAAAAAAGTATCAAATGCATCAAACAAGGTGGGTGATCTTGGACAATTGGATTGCTTACGACCACCAAAACAAGAAGCATGCATCTATATGAGGGTAGTTGTTCATGTTTCCCTAAGCTACCAAAATAATCATTTCCCTTTCAAGTACCCTATTCTTGGTGGTCGATTCTACCTCTTCCACCCACAAGTGTACCTGGTGCTACATATTAAAAACACATTAGTGGTACCATATTCTTTAAGGATAAATCGATATAAATATTTCATAATCAATCAAATGCATCAAAACTAAGTATCAAATAATCACTGATCAATGCATAGTTTTCCATACCAAAAGTATTACCAAGGAGGGTCATGACATACTACCCCCCTTGGGATAAATATAGTCCTGTGTGTTTCCTATTTTAAGAAATAAGTTATTATAATACATTTTCAAATAAGAAAGGAAAATGTTTCTTCATGTCCTCCACTTTCTCCCATATGACATTTCATTCAAAAAAATGGTCCCATTGGATGTTACATTGTTCTAGAGTCCAATTCTACATTGACTTGGAATGAAACTCTAAAATCCTTACTAGCATCACTTCAATAGCCTCAGAGTTTACCATCTACAATTTAGAAACATCCCACACATGTTCAGGATCAACAACATATTTCCTAAGTAGGGATATGTGAAAGGTATCATGGATATTTGACAAGTTATGTGGTAAGGCAAGTCTGTGCGCAACTAGGTTGATCTTCTCAATGATCTCAAAGGATCCAACAAACCAAGGATCCAAATTCATGGATTTTATGGCTCTTTTCATTGGTTTAACCCTTAAGAAAACTTTGTCTTCTATGAAGTATTTGCTTGGTGTATGAACAAATTCATTAAACCTTTGTCTGGTCACCTTTAGTTGATCATCCATTTCTATGACCATATCTAGCCTAATCACAATTCGATCCTCCAAATTATCCCAAGACAATGGTGTTCTACACCTTCAACCATACAAGGCATTAAATGGGACCATTCCCAATGAAGAGTGATGTCCATTATTGTAGGTAAACTCTACAAGGTGCAGGTAGTCTTTCCATTGAGACTTTTGATCCATGCAGTACATGCAAGGAATTTCTTCTAGTACTTGGTTTACCATTTCAATTTGATCACCTATATTAGGGTGATATGTTGAGCTTACATTTAATTTAATTCCTACTACATGATGTAGGGATTTCCAAAATTAAGAAGTGAATCTAGAATCCCTATCTGAAATAATCATTTTAGCAAACCAATCCAATCTGTATATCTCTTTGGTAAATCTGTTAGCCACAACTTGAGTATCATCTTTGATGTTTTTTGGTATGAAATGTGCAACCTTAGTCAATTTATCGATTAATACAAGGATTTCATCATGTTAATACCTTTTATTGGGTAAACCTATGATGAAGTCCATAGATATAACTTGCCATTTTTGGGTAGGCATATCATGTGGATACAATTATCCTAGAGGATGTTTAAGTTCAACCTTTACCTTTTGGAATTCAAGGCATCGAGTGATAAAATTGGTGATATCCTTCTCCATTCACATCCAAAACAAGGTCCTTTTCATATCCCTCATCTTGACCCCTTTAGGATGAGTAGAGTAAGGAGATATATGCACGTCTTGCATGGTTAGTCTCCTTAAATCACCTATTTCTAGTATGATGATCCTATATTTATAGCACATAAGGCCATATTTCATGCTGAAATCCTTATTCCCCTTAGGCTCTCTTCTCATTTTGACCCAAATTTCTCTGCAATAATCATCTTGAGATTGCTTCTTCCTAACTTGATCTACTAGATCCACATGACTCTGGGTTATGGTTGCTATATGCCTTCTTTTGTTTAAGTCATCAACAAAATTTTTTTCTTTCTCTTTGATATACTCAATCTCAAATTCATATTCAGCTAGAAACTCAACCCACCTTCTTTGTCTCACATTGTGCATAGGTTGGGTAAATATATACCTCAGGCTTTGATGGTTGGTTTTCAACTTAAAGGGTCTTCCTACCAAGTAATGACACCATGTTTTTAAAGCATGCACAATTGTTTCTACCTCTACATCATGCTTAGTATAGTTAAATTTCATGCTTCTTAATTTTTCTTGATACATCTGCTACTACAAACTCATCTTAGAGAGAGAACTCATCCTAACACTTCCAGTGATGCATCAGTGCACACTAAGAAGTTTTCATAAGGATCTAGAATTATTAATATTAGTGTTATAGTGAGTTTTTGTCTAAGAAACACAAAAACAGTCTCACACTTTTCTATCCATTTAAATTCATTTTCTTTCTTTTGGAGATTGGATATTGTAGCTACTATCTTGGAGTAATCCTTTACATAACATCTATAATAGCCAATCATGCCCATAAATATTCATAATTCTATCACATTTATATGTGGTAGCCAGTTAAAAATGGCCTCAATATTTTTTGGATCCATTGCAATCCCCTCTATAGATATTATGTTCCCAAGTTATCATACTTTCAAGACACAAAAATCACTTTTTGATAGATTTCCATAGAGTTGTTTTATTCTTAACAAATCTAACACAATTATGAGGTGTCTATCATGTTCCGTCCTATATCGGGAGTTATTGGTATATCATATAAAAACATGAGGCCAAACTAATATAGATGCCTCCTAAACACACTGTTCATTAAATTCATAAATGTAGTTGGGGAATTAGTTAGCCCAAAGGGCAAGACTGTAAATTCATAATGCTCGTAATTGGTCTTGAATTCCATTTTGTGAGTATCCTCCTCATGTATTCTTAACTGATGGTACCCTAGTTTCAAATCAATATTTGTGAATACCGTGGCATCCTTTAGTTGGTTGAACAAGTCTTCAATCCTTGGTAAAGGGTATCAATTTTTTATAGTAGCTTTGTTAAGCATTCTATAGTCAATACATAATAGTAACGAACCATATTTATTCTTAAAAAATAACACTAGTGCACCCCATAGTGACACACTCAGCTTTACCAGTCCCTTTTCTAATAGTCCCTTTAGTTACACCTTCAACACCTACATTTCTATAGGGTTCATTCTATATGGAGATCTGTGGATAGGTTCTACTCCTAGCATCAACTCAATAGTAAAATAAAATTCTTGCATAGGAGGGAGTTCGAGTAGATCCTTATGAAACACATCCTTAAATTCCTATAATATTGGGTATTTCTCCAACACCTCTCTCTTTTGATCCTCTCTAACATCATTGAGTTTTACAACATAGACCATCCCTCCTTTTTTGAAAGCTTTCTTTAGTTGCATCGCATAAAACATTTGGGGTTTGAATGATCCTTGCTCACTATGGATCCTCATTCTTTCCTTGCCTTCTTTAGAATACTCTTTCCATATATCCTAGAAATTGATCAAGGCTTTATGAACTTTCAACCAGTCCATCTCCATGATAACATCAAAATTATGTAGCAGGGTTACATACAAACATCCTTCGGTACAACCATTAGTTAGAGTAATTTCCACCATTGGAAAATATTGATCCACTGAGTTGGTTTACCTATAACCATACTCAACCTTCCACCCTTGGGCCAAATATACTAGCCTTTTTGGCATATTACTAACTATTCTAGAAGAAATAAAACTATCTATGGTTCCATTATCAATTAAAATATTTACTTCTTTACTGAGAATCTTACCCTTTATGAACAATGGGATGGCTTGCCCTTCTAAATTCTAGTTTTTGATTACAAAAAAAATTTGGTGGGTAGGGTTTTTCGTTTATTAATATCCAAACATAATCTATATTTAATTATTCAACTAAAGGATTCATATTTCTCAAATTGACATCTAAGTCATAACTTATCTTTCAAATGGAATTTCTTAAGCATAAGCAACAAAAATAAGGGCCAACCAACAAGAGATTTAACTAGCCAAATCCAACCAAATGGATGGTTCAACAAAACATAAGTAGGTAAAACAAGCCATAAGTAGGTCAATAGACCATAGGTGGGTCAAAAAACCATAGCTAGGTCAAACAGATCATAGGTAGATCAACAAACCAAAAGTAGTTCAAACAAGCCATGATCAAACACATAGACCAACACCAAGCATCTAGCCCATGCTAGGCTAACATCCTAGGGCATGTGGGATTGCTTAAGGATCCCGACACCCCCTTATCTCATGCATGTGGGATTAAACCCTAAATAAAGAAAATTTAAAATATATAGGCATGTGACAACCAAGCTCAAAGATCTACCAACCATAAACCACCTTATGGCAGATAACAACAAGGCAGAGATTCGATTGCAATAGGCATGTCAAATAAATTATAATAGTCCCCACTAAGCCCCTTGGGCTTAGCTATCTCAAAGGGGCATGTTGACACTTTTATATAGGTTCTGTGCCCCTCCCACTATGTATGTGGGATAAAGCTTAAGCTTGAGGTCTTTAATTATTTATCCCACATGCACTTTGTGAAGGGATTCACATCACTTAGAACTAGTTAGGCACCTTAAGACTTCTTACCACCACCTAGTGGTAGAGTGGTGGTGGAGGTGGGGTCTTACCCTGGTTGGAAGTCTCAATAGATGGTGGATAAGCTATCAATTAGGTTTTTTAGTGGAGGTCTTGGTCGACAACAACAAAGTTTTAAACAAACCTCAAACAATAGCCCCATAATCGACCAACTACTGGTGGTCGAGGGGCCTTCCACATGCACTATGTGGGGGAATTGTAGCCCTTAAAATAATTGTAAAGCATAGGATATTTTCAGGTTCTAAAACCAACATGAGTTGATGCTAAATATTGAATTCACCTTTGCCCTCTTTCTCCCTGCAATTCTTCTTGCCCGTCGATTTCTCCTTCTTACCTTTTGAAAAGAAAAATATGATCCCCTAAATTTTTCCATACTAGGCCCTCTTAACAAGGCATACCAACTACCCTAATCCTAAATTCCACTTGGGATATAATGGCCATCCTCTAGAATTTAAAACAAGCCTATCTATGGAGGAAAATGAAGAAGATATTTAAATTTAAAATGATTCTTCCCTTCTTTCAAAATCTCACACCCCCAAATAAAACCACTTTTCATTATTTAAATAAAGATTCAATTCTTTATTAATAAAAAGTTATTATTTTATTTAAATTAAAAAAGGTTTTCAAAATATTTATTTGATTAATGATATAAAAAGCTATCCTCCTTTATTTTATTTAAAAAAGATGAAGATTTATCATTATTTTACAATAATCAAAAGAGTAAAAGAGAATTAAATAAAGTTTTCCAAGCATTAATACTTATTATTTAATTCAAATCAAATAGATCAATAATCAATTTTCAACTTTGATTTATTTAAATAAAATACCAATACTAAAATTAAACATTAGTATGGTATTCAAGTGGCCTAGGGTTCAATAGGGCCTCTATGCCTATTAATCCTTTTCGAAGGGAGGTGTTGATTGGTATTTTCACCCGATTGTGAAAACACACTCTCCGATAGGATTTGGGTTCTAAATCCTTTGCTTGCAAAGAAATTAAACATGTAACTTCTCCAAGGTTCCTGTTATGTTAGCATTCTGCATAAGTGTATTAATAATCTCAAATAAAGATATTTAATTAAAATGCTTGTAACACCTCAGTGGTTGCAAGTAACTGAAAACAAGGGGCACTGTGGTTTATTTTACTATGAAATTTAATGATTGTTCATTGAACCCTGATAAAGTAAATGTGATTTGGTCTCTATATGACCATGCTGTAACTTCAAAATAAAATTTAATGAAATGCCATAACATGAATGGAATTATTTTTGGGTTTTGAAGTTTTTTAATTTTTTAATTTTATTTTAATGCTTGAAAATAAAAGTTTGAACTTCTGAAAATAAAGTACAGCAAAAAGAAAAATAAAATGTAAAAGAAAAGAAGTTAAAAATTGCATTCAGTCTGATGCTATCCCGTCCTGGCAAAATCGAAGATGTGAGGTTTCCATGCATGCAACCTAACCTACTGGACCTGCAAATACACACAATATTGATAAGCTAAGTGTTGATTCAAAGGGTTTTGAAATAAAATTCAAATTTCAAAAATTCACCTAATGCAACCCACAAAAGTGGCATTTAACATTATCTATAAATCCAAAATATGAAAAAATGAAAGAATAAACATTAAATCTGTAGCATGCACAAAAGATCTCCTTCTTTCTTGCCCATAAGATGCAAATTTCTAAACACTTTTGCATTAATAATATGTCATGTTACAATAGCAGCATCTCTGGTTTTCTCAAAACCAGAAAAAAGGAAGAAAAACACTCCAAGCAGGCCTAGAATGGCATCTCGCCTTTGGCTCTGCAACCCTGCCCGCAGCGGTTTTCGACCCCCGTATCTGTCCTGTGCTTCTGCTTTTAAAGCTTGGAAATGCTCTCTATTTTGCCCTGTGATGCTTCGTTTCATCTTCCAGATTGCTTCATTTCATATTCCCGCCTTTCAAATTGCTTTTGAATTTATGTTTAATGCTGAAACGTTTGATAATATTCTATGAATGTAACCTTTCTGTAACCCTTATACATGTATGTCACGTGTTTTGCACTTTTCTGCATCTTCTATAACGGCCCCATGAAAATTGTGACATTTTTATGCATGCAGCTTGTTCCTCTGCCAGCACAACGAAAATGAGACAGGTAGCGAAATCGCAACGTTTTTTTGGCCAACAGCCTTGTCTGCCATCACGCCCAGTGAAAACGTGACATGTCGCGAAATCGTAACATGTCACGAAATCGTGACATGTCACGAAATCGCGACGCTTTTCTTCTCTATAAGCCCTCGATCGCAACTTGTCGCGAAATCGCTACGCATTTTTGTTTCTTTCACTTTGGCAGCTTTCTATCGTGAAATCGTGACACTTTTCTGTTTCGTACCCTTTGCCCGCTTTTCGTCGCGAAATCGTGACACTTTTCACTTTCGGGCTGCTTTTGCTGTATTTGGTTGCGAAAATGCGACATGTCGTGAAATCGTGACATATTTTGCCTCCGTACCACTTTGCTGCTTGGAGCCATGAAAACATGACATGTCACGATATCTCGACATTTTTCTGCTTCATGCTCCTTTACTGCCTTTTGTCGCGAAATCGCTACGCTTTTTGTACCTTGCCTTGTTTGACTAGTTTGACCCGCGACTTTGTGACATGTCGTGATATCACGACACTTTTCATTTTTTTCCAGTGACCGCGCAACACGTCACAAAATCATGAAACTTTTCATTTTCTGCCAGCGACCGTGCAACACGTCATGAAATCGTGACACTTTTCATTTTCTACCAGCGACCATGCAACACATCACGAAATTGCGACACTTTTCATTTTTTGCCAGCGACCACGCAACAACAGCAATGGCACAACATGTCGCGATATCGTGACACTTTTTATCCTTGTGTAATTTTCCCCCTTTTTCTTGATTTTTAGCATCTGGGTCACTGAGATCTTCTTTGAAAAGCATGCAAAAAGGGTGGGTCCCCAATTTTGGGGTGTGTTGTGGATCAGCCACAACAAATGGTGACTTTGCTATCAAATGCTCTTGAGAACCCTATTTGGAAGTATATAAACTCGAAAACATGTGTTAGCACATAATAAATATAAACAAATGCCCATAGATCAGAAATATATGAATAATCAGAATCATCAGGTATTAGCTCGGTGTGTGCAATGTGTTTTCATTCCTTATCGTTTTAAATTGATCAACATTCCATTGTCAGTTTTACATGAATGCATATGTGAGATTGTGAATGACTTGTGTAATCTAATAAATATGCTAAGCGATTTTGCTTTTATAAAAGGCATAGTCTTTCTTCTAGTATCATACACAAACATTCAAGATTATCAAACCCTCTTAGGATCAACTGTATGTATAATGAATTGCTTTATTAGATCCCAAAGTTGGTTGAGTCCCTACTATCTTGAACCCATGTGTAAGTGAAAGTGAAATCAAAGCTTTGGAAAATTAGACTCCCAACCTAATCGAGATGGGAGTTTAACCCTATTCTTACTACTCTGATTTGGAATTCATTACCTCACTTTGAGCAAAATAATTTAACCAATTATGGAAGAAATGGTTGTGCTAGTCTAACCCTTTGAACAAACAGTGGTCTTATTTTTTAGACAAGACATGTTGCCATGCATAGGCATACCTAACCCCATAATCCAAGACTTACCCTCATTTCTTTGGACCTTGGGGATGACTACCCATCCTTTGCAGAAGACAAGTAGTACGATCCTTCCAATCCAATATAAATATGAGATGGGAAAATTTTATTTTTTACTTCTTAGACCTTAGGGATGACTACCCATCCTTTGGTAGGGACATGTAGTACGATCCTTCCAATCCAAACTTTAGATGTAAATGGAGAATATTAGTTTTATTGCTTGGATCTTGGGGATGACTACCCATCCTTTGCAGAGGACAAGTAGTACGATCCTTCCAATCCAATATTTAACATGAAATGAGACATAGGAGCTTTGGGGAATCAGATTCTCAACCTAAGCGAGATGAGAACTTATGCCCTATCATTACTACTCCATGTAGGTCAAATACAAGCTTTGGGGAGTTGGATCCTCAACCTAAGTTTGATGAGGATTTAGCCCTATCCTTACTACTCTGATTTTAGGCTTTAAGCTTTATTGAAGTCATCAAAACCACTATTTTAAGGATCATGTTGCATAAATAGGATAGACATAAAATACTTCTTTCACCCAACCTTTTCTTACAAGCAAGGTTTTGATCATTTTGCTCAAGATCCTTTTTAATGTGTATAAAATGTGCTTGGTTCTAGATATCTCAAGACTCAGTTTCCAACCTTAGGATTTTTTTTTTTACATTTATGTTATAACACAACCCTAAGAGGATTTGACACACTTTAATGATTTGCATTTGAAATGCATATGCAACTAGGATGGCATGCATGTGCAAAATGAGATGTAATATGAATGCATTGTCCTTTGAAATGTAGATGAAATATTGCCATATAAAACTGACTACTTCATGCATCACAAGTTTCAAACGATATTATTAAATTGTTTGTATTTCTTGCGGAGCTTTCTACCACATAATTCCAATGTTCCATATTTCCCCAACCTAGAACATAAGTTAGCATCTCAAGAAAACTTTTTCATCATATATATATATTTTTTTTATAGACAAACAAAACATGTCAAATAAAAACACAACTTTAAATTAAAACTTATTCAATCCAAAACCAAACTGCAATCCCAAAAATGAAAATTTGAAAACACAAACCAAAACCCCAAAAACCAAAATCTATATACAAATGTACAATATAATACAAGATGGTGCAAAGCTTGGATTATCACTTTCCTAGATCCCAAACATGGTTAGAACATTTCAACAAAAATATAACATGATATGCATGCCAAATGTTGTAGGGATCCAACAAAAACAAGACAAGGCCAAACAATGCAACAAATTTCCACTTGCCATGCTCACCATACCAATTAAATTTAGTTCCATTAGTATTCTCATAGGTGAGATTCAAATTTTCAAATTCATTAGACAATGATTGATATTCAATTTTATCTTGTCTATTCTCTAGAACTTCCATTTCAAAACTCAATATTTGATTTAGAATTAAGCTATCTTCTTCCAATATGCAATTTTTTAAGTAGGAGCCTATTTCTACAAATTTTAAAGCCAAATTATTTTCCAAATTTGTAGGCCAATCAAATTTGTGTAATAGTTTGCAAGCATCTAGGATATTTACTAAATTTGGATCATTAAAAGTTTTTATCCTAGATTCAATTAGTAATTGTTGATGAATTTGGTTTAACAATTCAAGTGCATCAACTTCTTTTCCATTCATTAAAACAATGTTATTAAAGGTGTGATTAAAAATTATACCTTGTTTTTCATTTACCTTTAATGACATTTCACCATAAACATTATTTAAATTGAAAATATGGTCATCCTTTTCAATCCTCAAACATTCTTGGTCAAAGAGTATGTCCCATGACTCATCTTCATGATCCTTCATTTGAGTTGCTTCCAATTGATCAATATATTTGTCATTTGGTTCTAATTCTTTGTTCACTATCCATGGTATCTCTTCATCTGAATCCTCAAAATCATCATGCAAACTTGCATCCACACTTTCAATGAATTTATATTCAACATGATCAAATTTTGTCACCTTTTCAAATCCCGTGAATATGAGATCTTCGTATGATGTAGAAGGTTCAACATCCTGCATATCAAGTGAAATATGAGTTTCATTTATAAGGATGTGAGAAAAGAATGCATTATCATATCTTCCCCAACCATTGTAAAAATCGTCATCCAAATCCATAGAATGAAATTCCATGATGTTTGTGACATGATCTCTTGATTCATTCATAAATTCTTTTTCTTCTTTGTCCTTGGCAATAGGATCATTATAATCTTCCAAAATTTGATGAGATTTGAAACCCTCTTCCAAAACATCCTCAAATTTTACAGGAGTTGTAATATCTTCCTTCAAGTAGGCGATTATGTTATCCTGTATATCAATTGGCACACAAGTTTCATTAGTAGTTTTGGATTGAGTGTAGTCTTCCCACTTCTTCCAAGCATCATAATAGTCATCTTTTAAAATCAAGTGGTGACGTTCAACTACTTCTTCAACATATTCCAATTCATCAATGTGTCTCTCATCAAACTCATCTTCACCTTCCTTAGATGGTTCAATTATTTCCAAAAGTGGGTCGTTTCTTGAATTCAAATTTGTAAGGCCATCATAATCCAAACTAGTAACCCATGATTCAATTTTATCATAATTTGGAGGGTGAAGAATTTCTTGATTTTTAATTTTACACATCTTATCAATAGTATCTTCCAAGAACAAGTGGTGAGACTCTATCATGTTTTCAAATTCATTTATTGGTTTTCTCCCAATTTCACTTTCAACCACTTCATTCAATTCTATGGTAGGTTTTGTCTTATCACATATATCAAACATTGTTGAATTTAGAACCCCTTCATCTAGATAATCATGTATTTCTACATGATCCTCACTAGTGGATGTTGTCTTAGCAATTTGCACCTCCTCTTGGACTACATCTAAGGTGGTCATAAAATTTGGGTATTCAAATTCATCCCCTTGATCATTCACCTTAGGTATCATTGGAGTGGAGGGTGCTATGTTTGATGGTTGGTGTAGGTTGGCATCAAAAGAACAATATTTCATATGAACATGTTGTGCCTTCTCTTCTTCAAGACCTTGTCGTTCTAATTCTTCTAAGACCTCATGGATTTTCTCTAGGGATAAACCACTCAGTTTTTCCTCAATGAGTGAAGCAAGTGTGGGGTGTATGGCTCCTAGGTATACTTCCATGGCTTCTTCTTCTAATGTGTTAAAATTTTCCCATATTTGGGAGTGCAACTCACGAAATCCTCCATTGAATTGACTCAAGGATTCATTAGGTTCCTTACATATGGAGGTAAACTGATTTTTCAAGATTTCTAAGTCAACCTGATTACCAAAATGATAAAGATAGGCTGCTTCTAGTTGTATCCAAGAAGTCTTAACCTCCATGGGTAGTTGGCTATACCAAAAGAATGGTCTATCATCCAAAATGTATGCAAATAACTTACAAGCCACCTACTCATAGAAAATCTGGAATTTACATAATGTATCCTTGTAAACATGTAGTTTTTGCAAGTATCCTAGTGGCACCTCTTGATTAAAACATCGTAAAAAATCCAATAACATTGTAGGAATTTGATAAGGTACCACAGGTATAGACAAACCCTTATAATGATCCTCTATCATTTCTACCATTCTCTCTCTAAGAGACACTATTTCAGCTCTTAGGGATACCATTTGCTCCTCAAGTGTTGCCATTAGTGAAACTTAAAATGTAATTTTAGAACCAAATCTGTTGAATACTCAACCTGCAAGGTAAAAAAAATCAAGTTAGCATCAACTAAGAGATGTACTTATTAAAATCAAATGTCAAGTAATTGCATGAGACCAATATTCTAAAAAATTAAATCAAATCACTTTAATTCTGTATGAACAATCAGAAAAATATACAGCATACCTGAATTGCTTAAAATAGAATAAAGTAAACCGATTCAGGCCATCCTTTTAACAATCTGTCGAGTGTTAGAGTAAAGCGTAAAAAATTTAAATTTAAATTACACTAAAATAAACCTGTTCGGCCCTCCTAGCACCAATCCGTTGAGTGGTGTTAGAGTCCGAAGATGCTAATAAAATGGACTTGAAATATTTAACACTGTAAAAATATTAAACAATTATAAACCTACAGCATCTAAAATCATGATAAAATAAACTTTTCATGCCCTCCTTCTAGTGCCAATCTGTTAAGTGGTATTTTCACCCGATTGTGAAAACACACTCTCCGATAGGATTTGGGTTCTAAATCCTCTGCTTGCAAAGAAATTAAACATGTAACTTCTCCAAGGTTCCTGTTATGTTAGCATTCTACATAAGTGTATTAATAATCTCAAATAAAGATATTTAATTAAAATGCTTGGAACACCTCAGTGGTTGCAAGTAACTGAAAACAAGGGGCACTGTGGTTTATTTTACTATGAAATTTAATGATTGTTCATTGAACCCTGATAAAGTAAATGTGATTTGGTCTCTATATGACCATGCTGTAACTTCAAAATAAAATTTAATGAAATGCCATAACATGAATGGAATTATTTTTGGGTTTTGAAGTTTTTTAATTTTTAATTTTATTTTAATGCTTGAAAATAAAAGTTTGAACTTCTGAAAATAAAGTACAGCAAAAAGAAAAATAAAATGTAAAAGAAAAGAAGTTAAAAATTGCATTCAGTCTGATGCTATCCCGTCCTGGAAAAACCAAAGATGTGAGGTTTCCATGCATGCAACCTAACCTAATGGACCTGCAAACACGCACAATATCAATAAGCTAAGTGCTGATTCAAAGGGTTTTGAAATAAAATTCAAATTTCGAACATTCGCCTAATGCAACCCATAAAAGTGGCATTTAACATTATCTATAAATCCGAAATCTAAAACAATGAAAGAATAAACATTAAATCTGTAGCATGCATAGAAGATCTCCTTCTTTCTTGCCCACAAGATGCAAAATTTTGAACACTCCTGCATTAATAATATGTCATGTTACAATAGAAGCATCTCTGGTTTTCTCAAAACCAGAAAAAAGGAAGAAAAACACTCCAAGCAGGCCTAGAATGGCATCTCGCCTTCGGCTCTGCAACCCTGCCCGCAGCGGTTTCTGACCCCCATATCTGTCCTGTGCTTCTACTTTTAAAGCTTGGCAATTCTCTCTGTTTCGCCCTGTGACGCTTCATTTCATCTTCCAGATCGCTTTGTTTCATATTCTTGCCTTTTGAATTGCTTTTGAATTTATGTTTAATGCTAAAACGTTTGATAATATTCTATGAATGTAACCTTTCTGTAACTCTTATACATGTATGCCATGTGTTCTACACTTTTTTGCATCTTCTGTAACGGCCCCATGAAAATCATGATGTTTTTATGCATGCAGCTTGTTCCTCTGCTAGCACAAGGAAAATGAGACAGGTAGCGAAATCGTGACATTTTTTTGGCCAACAGCCTTGTCTGCCATCATGCCTAGCGAAAACATGACATGTTGTGAAATCGTGACATGTTGTGAAATCACGATGCTTTTCTTCTCCGTATGCCCTCGACCGCAACCTGTCGCAAAATCGCTACGCCTTTTCGTTTCTTTCACTTTGGTAGCTTTCTGTCATGAAATCGTGACACTTTTCTATTCCATACCCTTTGCCTGCTTTTCGTCATGAAATCGTGACACTTTTCACTTTCGGGTTGCTTTTGCTGTATTTGGCCACGAAAACGTGACATGTCATGAAATCACGACATATTTTGCCTTCGTACCACTTTTGTGCTTGGAGCCACAAAAATGCAACATGTCGTGATATCACAATGTTTTTTCGCTTCATGCTCCTTTACTGCCTTTTATCGCGAAATCGCTACGCTTTTCGTGCCTTGCCTTGTTTGACTGGTTTGACCCACGATTTTGCGACATGTCGCGATATCGCGACACTTTTCATTTTCTGCCAACGACCGCACAACACGTCGCGAAATCATGACACTTTTCATTTTTTGCCAGCGACCGCGCAACACGTCGCGAAATCGTGACACTTTTCATTTTCTGCCAGCGACCACGCAACACGTCACGAAATCGTGACACTTTTCATTTTCTGCCAGCGACCACGCAACACATCATGAAATTGTGACACTTTTCATTTTCTGCCAGCGACCGTGCAACACGTCGTGAAATCGTGACACTTTTCATTTTTTTGCAGCGATGGCGCGACATGTCGCGATATCGTGACACTTTTTATCCTTATGTAATTTTCCCCCTTTTTCTTGATTTTTAGCATCTGGGTCATTGAGATCTTCTTTGAAAAGCATGCAAAAAGGGTGGGTCCCCAATTTTGGGGTGTGTTGTGGATCAGCCACAACAGGAGGTTACTCACCCACTTTATTTTTACATAACAAATACATATAAAAACAAGTATCAAATGCATCAAACAATGTGGGTGATATTTTTGTAAGTCTAATGGCATGTCCCAACTAAATACTTACAGGAACTTTTAGGTTACCAAATTCAAGCTCTTGGATAATTGGATTGCTTACAACCACCAAAATAGAAGCATGCATATATATGAGGGTAGTAGTTCATATTTTCCTGAGCTTTTGAAATCATCATTTCCCTTTTCAAGTACCCCATTCCTGGTTGCCAATTCTACCTCTTCCACCCACAAGTGTACTTGGTCCTGTGTATTAACAATACATTAGTAGTACCATATTCTTCAAGGATAAATCAATATAAATATTGCATAATCAATCAAATGCATCAAAACTAAGTATCAAATCATCATTGATCAATGCATATTTTTCCTGTGCCAAAACTCTTACCAAGGAGGGTCATGACATACTACCCCCTTGGGCTAAACACAGTCCCATGTGTTTCCTGTTTTAAGAAATAAAAGTTATTATAATACATTTTCAAATAAGAAAGGAAAATATTTCTTCATGTCATCCACTTTCTCCTACATGGTATTTCATTCAAAATATGGTCCCATTGTACCTTACATTGTTCTAGAGTCTGATCTATATTGAATTGGAAAGAAACTCTAGAATCCTTATCGACATCACTTCAATAGCTTTAGGGTTTGCTATTTACATTTTAGAAACATCCCACACATGTTGTTACAATACAAATATTATGGTTGTTGGCTATATTACTTAAAATCATTTTAATTCTTATTTATATAGTTAGTTATCCAAGCATAGGAATTATCTCATCATTTTATCAATTCTCACTCTGCAGTTTCTCATTATTGTTTCCCATTAGTGGCGGGGATTTGCCCTCCTCAAAGAGGTATTTATTTATTTAGACTACGTAAAATATGATATAGGATCATCATACCAGAAATAGATTATTTAAGCAGACTAATCATGCTAGAATCTCATAGATATCCTTACTCATCTCATATTGGAGGGGCCAAGATGAGGGAAAATATAAAAAGGACCTTATTTTGGATGGGAATGAAGAAGGATATCACCAATTTTATCACTCGATGTATTCCATGCCTGAAGGTAAAGGTCAAACATCCTACAAGACAATTGTATCCACATGATATACCATACAAAAATGGCAAGTTATATGTATGGACTTCATAGTAGGTTTACCCAAGACTAGGTATCAACATGATGCACGGTAGATATAGTCATAGTAGACCAATAGGAAAACCACCATTATCATTGAGCCTGAGTTTTTTATCAACCTGATGTGCTACTAGAACAGCCACTGTCAAAAACTCTAAGAAGAATCTGTGGTAGAATTAGGGAGAGCCACAAGTGAGGAATGAAATAAATCTCAATTCCAAAAATATTGAGATTAAATTTGGCTATAGTCTTTCCATGAAGTTGCAGGAAAAATTTATGAAGACTAGGACTTAGCATTCAATCCACTAGATTGACAAATAAACAAGTGAAGATCATTCAAGATGTCTAGAATTTTTTAACTATTGCTCAAAATTTCTTTTGTTGTAGAAAACTAATTCCTAGATGAATAGGAATCCTCCTACAAAAGAAAGCTAGGAGACTTAAAGGTTGGTGTGCCTTCATAGTGTAGATATTATTTACTTGCACAAGAAAATAATACTATGAAAGAAGACTTATGGAGAAGATTCATGGTGAATTTAGGATACTAGATATCTCCATTTCTAAATTGAGAACTTCATAGAAGAATAAAAGGCCACAAAAGCCTTGTTCCATAAGAAAATGCCATAGAAGCCTTGATCTATAATAAAAGGTCACAAAAGCCTTGATATTGAAGAAAATACCACAAAAGCCTTGATATTGAATAAAATGCTACAAAAGCCTTGATATTGAAGAAAAGGCCACATAATCCTTGATACTAAAAAAGGCCACAAAAGCCTTGATACTAAAAAATGCCATAGAAGCCTTGATCCTGAAGAAGACTCCAAAAGAGAGTGTTTGATTTAGAAGCAAATTAAGATTTTAGTACTAATACTTTGTTGTAGGGAAAGGAGATTCAGTGAGTTGAGAAAATTTCTACAAGAAAGTTAGGAAAAGTATCTTCTTCAAAATCATTCTAGCATCAGAAGCAAAATTGAAGGTAAAGAGATCAAGAGAAGATCTCATTGAAGAACTTCCAGTCTTGGAAGAAGAAGGACTAGGAGAGTCCTGCTTGAATCCAGAAGTAGTAGAATCAAATATCCAGAAGAATATCTCACCACCAACACTTCCAGGAGTAGAAGGTTGAAGAAAAGGTCTCAAGGAAGACTAGAAGAAGCTGCAAGATCAAAGACCTTAGGGAGGTCTCAACGAGCATCCAGTAAAAGGCTTGGAGAGCCTTACTGAAGAAATCATCAAAGGATAACTCATTGGAGAAATTCACTACAGAAGATAGTGAAATATTTGGGACAATTGTCACCATCTAACAACAAGCCCAAAAGAAGAAGAAGAATTTGGAAAGGAGTGCCAAATCTCAGAAGACCTCAAGATATTCATAATATTAAGAAGAAGATCCTTCTTGAAGTTAGAATTAAATAAGAAGACTTGAAGATAGGAGAAGCCTACAAAATCCAAGAGATTTGAATATTACCTCTCATAGTAATAAGGCACCATATCATATATAGACTTCTTAAAATCTACAACAAAAGGAGGAGACTGCAAGAGGAGAATAAGCCACCAAATCCTAGGCTCATGAAAGAACATTTCAGACCATATTTTGGTGAATAAGGATCTATTTAGGACAATATACAAAAATCAGCAAGATCTACATCCTCTACAGAAGTAGCAAAAGAGCTACAAAAGCTTTCAAAAAAGTAAGCAACTATTGGTGCAAGTAGATTCATTAATTGGATTACTTATCAGATTTGTTAAAGCACCTTAATTTGGATTAAAGTTGCAATAAGGAAAATTGGATTACAGTATTCAAAAGTGGAAAAAGAGAAAGGTTAATTTTAAGGTTCATTTGCACATTAGGAGTTGATTATATTTTTTCATTACAACTATCTATCAACTACCTATCATCTACTTTGGAAAGAAAAAGAAGACTAGCCCCTACAAATTTATTTGTAAGGAAATTGCAAAATTATTGAAGATTCATTTCAGATTATTCTTGATTAGTTGCAATAAATTGATTAAGTGCATTATTTTGAGAGTTGATTGGAGTGATAAGGTGAAATTGTTAGTGCATTAAAAGTGAAAAATTATTAGATTCATTTGCACTATTCTATTTCTCTCAAAAATATTATTGTTTGTGTTCTTGAGAAAGGCACAAAATCAGAATTTGATAAAGTGTCTAAAGACACTATTAGTGCACAAAAATCTGCAACATATAGTGGCCAAGTGAAGCCACAAAAATAGGTTAGAATCCTCCAAAACTTGGAGAAGAAGATAACTAACCAAAATAAGAAATAGAAGCTTCAAATATTGAGACTTGGTGAGTCTCAAATCCAAAGCATTACAGGGTTAATTACAAGGAGAAAAGTACAGAAAATTGCATCAAATAAGGAGCTTCTATATACTTCTATCTAAGCTTGGATTTTTCATCAAAGTATCCAAGAAAAAATGGGAAGGTGTCTAATAAAAGAGACAACCTCAAAATACCTACATTGCATTCAAAAATTTTTCCACAAAACTAGAAATTCAGACCTAAAAAAAGGAGTGCAAAAGAAGGTGCAATAAAGGTTATTTTATACATAAATTTGTTACATTGTATTGCACTATCCTAATCTGGTTTATATAGGAAAGAGGGAAGATTTGAAGGTGCCTCAAAGGCACAATATCCGCTGGATAAACCAGCCAAAGGTGGTCAAATGCTAGCGTCTTTCCAAGCATAGCAAAAGGAGTCACTCTAAGGGCTCATACTCCTCATATCTTGGATGACCGAACCTGCAAAAGACAAGGCACAAAACAAAGGGAGAAACAACATTATATTCAAGAGCAATATTTTCTACAAAATGAGGACATATAATAGGTGTGAAAATAAGAAGATTAAGGCACCATTGGAGTGTTTCAAACTCCACATTTGCATTGCTCAAAATTGGTGCTCAAGCCTCAAAATTGTTGTTCCTCATTCTAGCTAGAAACAACACATAAGCAAGTGCCATTGAACGAAGGAGGAGCTGGAAATTTTATAGGGTTTAAAGAACCTCCAAAGGGTACATTGAAGAAGCGTTAGAGAAGACATCCATGCACAAGGAGGGAGTGACACTTGTCACTTGAGGCAAAATCCTAATGCTCCTCACGTGAGCGCTCATCTTCATCAAGAAAGGAGTTACAAATAATAGGTTGGTGCATTGAGAATATGAGAGACACTTGTCCACAAAGATACCAAGTGCTCCACTAAAGAATGTAACATTCATATGTTACTCAAAGGAAGATACAAGTGTTTTCTAGCACCTTCTACTCCTCAAGAACTCAAGAAGAAAATGGACGTGCCACTTGGCACTTAATACAATATTCTCCTCCATTTTAAGGGCATCAATAACCAAGCATTCAACAAGCATTCATGTATCCACATTCAACACTCTAGGATCTTCACGCATAGGGCTGAGTTGCAGCGTGGAAGCAAGGTGGAAGAGCCTTTAATGCTTTGGTCAAGGGAGGTCAAAGGTAGAGACTAAAGGTACCATATTTGGAACATTAAATCCAAGGAAGGTTCCAAGCATTCTATTGGAGGGAATAACCAAAGTAGAGATGTTAATATTGCAACCCTTGCACACCAAAAATCAGCACTAATTATTGCATGATACAAGGTAATATTTATTCCCATTTTAAATATGCTTTCATTTCTTGGGAGTTATAAGGTTGATAAATCAAGGTTAAACTTAGAAGAATTTAACCATATTGAAAGCCATATCTCAAAGGGAATAATTTATCAAATCAATATAATATTTTCAATATTAAACTTAGGAGTAATAAGGGTTTCTATTAGAAATTTATTTTAAAAATATTTGCAAATATTATTGTGGTCTAATTTTCCAAAATTTGGGAGTTATAAGGGTTACTACATAAAATTAATTTATTGGAAATTAGATACACTAAAATTAAATCCTAAAGGGATATTAAAAGAGGTTATTAAGGTTTTTTCTAAGGTTGGAAATTTATAATATTCTTGTCTCAAAATTTCATAAAAGGGAGAAATGAAATCCAACATTAAAACCTCATCAAAATTGGAAAAGTGCTTAGTTCAATAGGAGCAATAAGGGATAATAGAAGTTTATTGAACTAAATTTTACAATAGCACTATACCTTATCCAAAAACATACTAGGGAGTCATAAGGCATTCTACAAAACTTGGTAATATTAGCATTTATCAAAGATTATCAAGTTGCAAATCCATCAGGAAGATATAAGCTTTCTACAAAACCTAAAATTCCATTAGGTGTATATACTATCATTACTAGGGAGACATAAGGAAGCCTACAAACCTAAGGATTGATAAAGGTTTCATCAAAACAAGCTTATATATTTTTAATTGGGATTTCATAGACATTGAGTAGGGAGCTATAAGGTAGACTACTCTATCCCAAAGAATTTAGGTAATACAAATGACTACTAGCATGCTAAGCAACACTCTTAGAAGTGGAATAAGAAAAATACCAATATGGATTACAATGATGAAAATGACAAAGAAAATGAAGAATAAATACAATACAAAATAAGTTCTGAAATTAACAACTATGTAAAGGAAGATTCATCCAGTGAGTCTGATGACAACTGTACCAAAGGAGACCCAAAATAGGAAAAAATTGATCAACAAGATTTTATACAAAAAGGAAAATATGGAATAGCTTCAATTGTGCACATATGGTTAGAAGGTCTTATCAAGGAGATAGACAAACATGATATTCCTAAAATAGACTTCAAAATTATTAGATCATATCTATTGTGCACCTATTGCAATCAATATGGTCATGAAAAGACCAATTGTTGGAGTTTCCATCCATGCAAATATTGTGATGGGACAAATCACTCATCCTTATCCTATCATTTCAAATACAAGTACTATAAGGGCTATGAAATAATATTACTACAAAGAATAAATTTTTATCTTCAAGAACTTATTTCAAATGGATCTACTAACATTGAGCTCAAGGTTGATACTTATGAAGGATAGAGAAATAGGTCTTACATAGGTACAAAATAAAGGAGAAGAACCTATTCAGATCCACTCATGACATGCAAAATCATGAGAACAATTGTTCATCAAAGATGCCTGACATCAAGGGACAAAGAATTGGAAAAGATCAGAAGCCATGACATGAAGACTGAAGCAGCTAAAGAAGAAGAACCAATTCAAAGCCATCCATTGGAAGAAGATCCACATTGAAGACTAAAGTCTTCAATACCCAAATAATGTAATACAGGGGGTGTTAGAAATAGATTATATTACATCATTTGGATCATGTAAATATACCTTCCTAGGTACATACTTAGGACATTAGATTACTTTAGGGGGAAGTTATCTAGTTACTTCATGCAATGTAATAAATGCACAAGTGTCAATGTGCAAGTTGTATATGTGCAAGTTATCCCTTGCAAAGCTAGGTAGAGTGTTGGCAAAGGAACTTATCTTCCTATATAAAAAGGGCCTCATTGTAATAGCATAGCATAGTAGAGCATAGCATAGACATAGATATAGACACCCATATATTGGTGATGGGTGCAATGTAGTCTAGTAGCATTATTCATGGAGTATCCATTTCCTCCATAGCTACATTATATTCATTTTCATCATTTCTATTTATAGCATATTTCAGTCATCTCACAAATTTACTTTCTTTCATATTATTTTGCATCTTGTGATTTCTATCTCCCATTTTCCACTGCATCAAAATTTAACATTTTTCTATCCATTTAAATTCCTTTTATTTATTTTGGAGATTGGTTATTGTAGCTACTATCTTGGAGTAATCCTTTACATAACATCTATAATAGCCTGTAATACCCATGAAGCTTCGTAATTTTATCACATTGGTAGGTGGTGGCCATTTTAGAATGGCCTCAATATTTTTTGGATCCACTACAATTCCCTCTACAAATATTATGTGCTCAAGATATCATACTTCCAACTCACTTTTTAATATATTTCCATAGAGTTAATTCCTTCTTAACAACTCTAACACAATTATGAGGTGTCTATCATGATCCTTCCTATCTTGGGAGTATATTAGGATATAATCTAAAAACATGAGGATAAATTAATCTAGATGCCTCCTGAACACATTGTTCATTAAATTTATAAATGCAGTTGGGGCATTAGTCAGCCTAAAGTGCATGACTATAAATTCATAATTCATGTACCTTGTCTTGAATGCAATTTTTTGAGTATCCTCCTCACGTATTCTTAATTGATGGTACCCCGATTTCAAATCAATCTTCATGAATACCATGGCATCCTTTAGTTGGTCAAACAAGTATTCAATCCTTGGTAAAGGGTATCAATTTTTGATAGAATATTTGTTAAGCATTCTATATTCAATACATAACCGTAATGAACCATATTTATTCTTAATTAATAGCACTAGTTCACCCCATAATGATACACTCAGATTTATCAGTCCCTTTTCCAATATTCCATATAGTTGTGTAGACACCAAAACAGCACCAATCTGATTATGTGACTGCAAACACTAATCGCTTTGACACACACAGCCCCCAGGGCAGCCCTCAGAGGTTAAACAGTGGTCCTAACCACTTTTGTAGCAATTTTAGAAGGTCAAAAGGCAATTTGGAACATTCTGGAACTTTGCTCAGTATTTGTCCCACCCAAGGACGAATTCTAACTGGGATCCATCTCACCTAGGGATGAATTCTAAATTCGTCTTTGGTCAAGACGAATTCTAGGTTTAATAGGCAAAAAGAAGAATAGCGCCAAGTGGCAGCCGAAGACTGTCAATTTATGACTCCTGCCTTTCATGCACATGTAGGTGGGTAGATTGGCCGTTGGAGGGTTGTCACAAGGGCAGTCATGGAAGCCCAAGTCAGGGAGGAGTCTCCTCCCTCTTGGGAAGGCATGGCCACCACATGGCACCCCTGCATGCCCCTCCAAAGAGACCCCCTGGGTCTATAAAATGGTGGACTTTCCCACCCAAAAAAAGGGAAGTAGGAGGCATTTTCAAGCAACGAAGTGCTGTCGATTTGATACCACGCATTTACCCTTTTTATTTACATCTTCCACATCCTTAATCTCTTTCGCAAGAGAGGTTATTAGGTGGCTATTGGAAGTGTGAATTTGGACCCAAAAACTTGACATTTGACCACTTTAATCCACCAATTTGCTGACAACCCCATCCTAAGATATTTTGGGCCCATCCCAAGTGGATTGGTGCCAAAATCAAGTTCCAACGGTGGGCGGCCCACTTGGGTGCCCCACACTTTTTAAGTCTCATTCTAATTTGTTCTTTTGTCATTTGTTCATCTTTCATTTCATTTTATGCTGTCTAGATAGTTCATATGTTTGATTTCATAATGTTTTGATCAGATTTCATCATGTTCTCATCGCTTTTGTTGTCCCACTAACTTGCAGGTAGCGACATCAAATTCCCACTGATGGAGGTTAAATTGGGAGAATCCGACCATATGGGTCATCCAAAAATGCCCCCAATTAGCTAACCCCTATGCTTGTAGGTCATTTGGAGATCTCAAGATGCGACATTTGGACGGTATTATCTCGGCATTTTATCATAATAGAATTCATCCTACCCGAGGATGAATTACAGTCGAATTCGTCCTACCTGAGGATGAATTACAGTCGAATTCATCTTGACCAGGGATGAATTGTAGTTTAATGCAAATTTGTCGACTGTTTCGATGGCAGTGGCCCTCTGGTAATGTTTTTTGGTCTCTGTCAAATTTACAGGTCATTTACAGTCATTTTGTCTATCGATTTGGCTAATCTTTTACATGCATATTTCATTAATTTTAGAGAAAAAACATTTCTTATTTGCAGCAGGTGCTACTAACACCTTTGTTGTTTCTTTGATCATAGGAGGAGCAGCAAAGGTTAAGGATTCATCAACACAAGCGGTGACAACACTTTGGCCCGCCCATTTCAAATGTGGGCATGTGAGAGAGGGAATATTAAGTCACGATTGTAACCAAAATTCATTTAACGCTCCTAGCCCCTGAAAAGGGAGGAGGCATCTTTGTAACTGAGATTAAGAGAGTTAAATACAAAGGGCTATGCTTTTCTCTACTTTCATTTGTCTCCGTTCTATTCGTCTCTTTCATTTCATGCTTTTCACATTTTAGGACTTAAGCGTTAGTTTTGATTTTGAATGCATCACAATAGTTTTTCCTTTCAAATATTCCTAAATCTCGTGCTTTCAAGTTGCACCTTCAGCTCCTACATTTCTATAGGGTTCATCCTATATTGAGATCTATGGATAGGTTCTACTCCTGGCATCAACTCAATAGTAAAATAAAATTCTTGTACAAGAGGGAGTCTAGGTAGAACTTTAGAAAACACATCCCTAAATTCTTATAAGATTGTGTGTTTCTCAAATACCTCTCTCTTTTGATCCTCTTCAAATTCATTGAGCTTTATGACATAGACCATCCCTCATTTTTTGAGGGCTTTTTTTAGCTGCATAGCAAATGATATTTGGGATTTTAATGACCCTTGCTCATTATGGATCCTTATTCTTCCCTTGCCTTCTTCAGAATACTCTATCCATATATCCTAGAAATTGATCAAGGCTTTATGAGCCTACAACTAGTCCATCCCCAAGATAACATCAAAAGCATGTAGTAGAGCTACATACAAACATCCTTCTATATAACCACTAGTTAGGGTAATTTTTTCCATTGGAAAAAATTGATCCACTAAGTAGGTTTACCTATAACCATACTCAACCTTCCACCCTTGGGCCAAATATCCTAGCCTTTTTGGCATATTCCTAACTATGCTAGAAGAAATAAAACTATTTGTGGCTCCTCTATCAATTAAAATATTTACTTTCTTATTGAAAATATTACCCTTGGGGTGGCTTGCCCTTATAACTTCTAGTTTTTGGCTACGGTGGGTGGGTTCCTTTCCTTTTGCACTGGATGTACTTGGACCTAGTTGGTGTGGAAACTTTATAGCATAATGTGGGCCTTTACAATTATATCATCATTCCTTGGGTCCTTGATGCCTTTTTAGTTTTTGCTCCTCTATTTTATCCATTAGGACTAAATTCAATTATTTTTGTGGTCAAGGTTTAGTATTATTGGGGTTGTTGTTACTTATATTTTGGAAGTTACTTTTGAACCTTCTTTTTTTCCTACCATTCCTCTTTTTGGGTTTTGGGAATTTCTTGCCCTTTTGATCCTATTATTTCTGCCACTTTATGAATCCAACACTATTCCTCTTTCTAAGTGATTGTTGATCTTGTTTAGATAGAGTGGTATAATCAAATCAAATATGAGATTCTTTATTTTTAGCTAAATCATAAGCTTTTGTAGTGAATTTAGCTCATGCATATTTACATCACACCTTATCCAAAGCTATATCCCTAAGATAAATTTATGGATCCTCATATTTCTATCATAAGTGAGTAAATATTTCAGCAACTTAACTAGCTTCTTGTAGTATACTTCCACATATTTGGTTCCTTGTTGAAGGTTGGAAAATTCTTCAAACTTTATCACATAAAAATGCTTCATGAGAAACCTTTATTGAAGGTTGCGATAAAGTACTTCCACTTTATATCAACAACTTTTATCTTCTGATCTTCTTGATAGGTTTCCCATCAATCTAATCCAATCCCTTCATGAATCATTACCCAAACTATCTAAGTTCCCAAGGAGTAGTTTTTCATTGTAAAGTAGATCTCTAGCTCTCTCCAACAAGCATTGACTACATCACCCTCCACTTCTCCATAATATTTGGAGGTACATATATTCTTTAGGTCCTTAGCTAGTTATTTTTCTAACAGAGTTCTAGCCTCTTGCTCTTCCATGGTTGGTTCATCATCTTGCCCAACCTCTAAGCTCCTAGCCTGTGAATATTGATTCACTAAGGTCTCTAGAAATTATTTCATTTGATCTTGCATTGTAGTGACCATTACAGTGAGGTTCTCTACATCCCTATTAGGAATGCCTAAATTTTCATCTTGGATTCCTTCCTTAAAATTGATCTATTAGGTTCACCTATTTTAAGAAATAGGCCTTTCTCTCCTTGTCTTTGGTACCATTTATCCTGGTCACATCCAAGGAAGAGTAGTAGATTAGGTTACAACTTACACCATGAACTATACTACTAATTCTAGCTAAACACAACATCTACATAAAATAAACATAAATTTTTCTTGCTAAGACCACCCTCACTACATAGTATTGGTACTCTAAACTACTATGTAATTCCAATGCTAATGGCCACACTTACCATGTGTAAGGTGTCATAGCATACAAGATACTCATGCTAAGTCTAATTTCCCCTAGAATTCTTAACAATTGGGAGTTCTAGGTCTTCCTATATTTAGCTTAAGAACTAAGCAAGCACTTGAACATGAAGATACCTAAATCCCTAGCACAATCCATGAAGATTCTAGTCCCTCATACCTAAATATCTAATACAAAATGTAACAACCTAAAATCTAACTATTTTTTTTAAAAGCACAAAATAAAGAGGGATTCACCTATCCCAAAATTGCATATGCATTAATAGTAAGAGAACTAAACTAATATTGTTAGCATATAATAACATTACATTATTATTTATAGCTTTGCATAAAGGGGATTATAAAATGTAGTGCATGTAGGCACTCTCTAGGGTGGTTGAGATAACCATCGAGTTGGTTCATGGAACCAACTCATTTGTAATCCTATATCTTAATTGAAATACATTGGATCGTTGCTTTGCCAAATCCTATATGGCATCAGAGCAGGTTGCTATCTCTTGGTGGACATGCAGGTGGAGAATATAGTTGCCAAATGTTCCACTAATAGTTAACGAACGAGGGGAGGTGGTTCTTGGGTTCTTGATAGACCAGACTACGACCAGACACGACTCAAACTAGATAAAACAATTTCTTGATATACTAGACTATGACCAAATGTGACTCAAACCAGAAAAACCAAACCAAAACTAGAGTAGAGTGGACTGAAACTTCACAGACGAATTGAAACTTGGCAGTGTGGGATTCATGGATAGGTGAACATGATACGTTGCACGGTGGGGTTGGTTCGCCGGCCAAAACACTGGACAAGTGACCGCCCGAAGGCAGTCACCTTCCAAGGTGACCTTCACATTTTTCAACATCTGCGAGTGCATCTTCCGGATGAATGTGGGATAATCCCACTTCAATTTTTTTTCAAAAACAATTTTCCCGTTGTTTCTATAACAAGCGGGTGTTGTTCTCCTCTTCACAGCGTCCCTGGTAGTGCAGTTGGTTGAGATGTTTATTGCACTACACCCGGTCTCGGGTTCGAATCCCACTATGGGATGAAAAAGGGCTATACATTTTCTGCCCGTCATTTTTTTTGACACCTTGTTGGTTTTGTTGACATCCACTATGCAGTTTTTTGATGCCTAAGAAGCATTTTGACGCCACGAGAAGCATTTTGGCTCATTTTTTTGCTCATTTTTTTGGCATACTCAAGCTTCTAAAGGGTCCAGGTACCAATTTTTTTCCTTGTTTTTTTTGCAACAAAAAGGGGGGAGCTCATAGTATTCTTCTTTTTGCAAAATTATAAGACCAAGGGGGGATCAAAATTGATGGAAGCAATTTTTTTTTGCTTGGTAAAACTGGTATTGTAATAGGTGCATTTTCGGTGGAAACCGACACCTAGAGTAGTTCAAATTTGTGGGCATTTGTGATTGTATTTATTGCATTTAAATATTCTATTTTCTTGCATTAACAATCATAAAATAACAAACAAACAAGACCCCAAATTTAAAACCTACTCGTGCAATTCAATTGCACAACAGCGTTCGGTATTTGTGATACCTCTGGCCCACACTTATAGGTAATGCTGTCATGCTTTGGTCTACTATATCCGCCACCTAATATAGCTGCAACAACGACGTCTGAGCTTGTTCTCTATCAATCGTCGAGGAGAAATAAGGCAAACCAGTTCTATTATTCACTTCGTTTCATACCCACATCGTGATTGTTGTTAGGCGTAAATCTTGATGAAGGTTTTTTCCAAAGTGTTTAGGGGAAGTTACGTCCCACGCATGCGGAATAAAACTTTCTATGGTAGGTGTCATTAACAACACGATGCCCTTTCAGTATCGCCTAAGTTCATTATATCGTGCTTCTCATATGTACTTATAGTCTCCCTCACGTAAGGGCGGGTACATACTGAGTGGTATGCTATTCATATATACTTACAGTCTCCCTCATGTAAGGGTGGGTATATATTGAGTGGTTACGATATATAGATCTGGAAGGTATAAAGAAAGGGAGACCAATTGGTGATATAAGGAACCTTCACAAATGGCCACTGTTCACAAGTATCTCTCAGATTCACAGTTGCTGAAAGGTTCTAACTTTGCTCCATGGAAGACAAAGATGAAAGTAATTCTTCAGGTGGAAGATTTATGGGATGTAGTGAATGGCACTACAAAATGTCCTCAAATAGTAGGAACAGATCAAGATGCTTGGGATAAGAAGGACCAAAGAGGTTTCATGTTTCTCCTACTTGCTACTACAGATGAGGTCCAACCACATATTTGCGATTCTAAAACCAGTAAAGCAGCTTGGGATGCTTTGATTACCATGTATGAAGGAAATAATCAGTCCACTATTCTACACCTTCAAACTCAACTACATACTCTGAGTATGAATTTTGGGGAGACAGTTGATCTATTCCTTTGCAGAGTGGCAGAATTGAAAGCCAAGTTGAATACTATGGGAAAACCCGTAGATGATGATCTCTTGAACTCTGTCATCTTGAGAGCATTGCCAGATTCCTACAAGATGTTGATCACTTCCCTCAATGTCTCTGGTAGACAAGTATCTTTTGTGGAATTGGTAAATTTGCTTCAGACTGAGGAAGCAAATCAAGTTCAGAAAGATGAGGTGCCAGATAATGCCCTTTCTACCCAACAAAAGGGTAAGAAACAAGGTCAATTTCAAAAAGGGGGTTCTTCTGTAAAGGGAAAAGGGAAGCAAAAAGATAAACAATATTGCAAGATTTGTGATATGAATAACCATGACACCAACCGATGTTGGTTTAAAAACAAGCAACAAAATGACCATGCTTCTAAGAAGAAGGGCAAAGAGAAACAAAAATACAAAAAGAAACATAAGCAACCTAAGGGCCATGTTGCTTATGCTGACTCCAACTCTGACTCAGATTCCCCTGGGTCCGATTCAGATTTTGACTCTAAAAGAGCACACAAGGTGCTCATGACCCATACTTCATCTTCCCAGATAGATGTTGTATGGTATATTGATTCAGGAGCTAGTAAGCACATGATTGGGGATAAATCATGGTTTGACACTTTTGAGGAGAAAGAAGGTAAGCCAGTCACAATTGCTGACAATCAAGTCTACCAAGTGAAGGGTGAAGGGGATGTTTCTGTGTCTCTTCCCGATGGTAAATGTCAGATAGAAAAGGTCCTCTATGTGCTGGGACTAGCCAATAATTTGTTGTCAGTTACACAAATGTTGGATAGAAATATGGATGTTGTGTTCCGAGTTGTCAAAGGCAAGAAGAGATGTTTTATATCCCACAATGGTAAACATGTTGCAACTGGATCCTACAAGCATGGCTTGTTCATTTTAGATGCTCTTTCCACTCCTCATGTTGCTTTGGCTGCAACTACAAAGGAGACCACCTCCCTCTGGCATAGACGTTATGGGCATCTAAGTTCTGGATATTTGCTTGCATTGCGCAAATATGAGATGGTGAAAGGTCTTCCTCACCTTTCCTCTATCTTACCAGTTTGCTCAGGTTGCTTAGCAGGGAAGCAACACCGAGTACCTTTTGAAGCTAGCTCTTCTCGAGCTCAGACATCTTTAGCATTGATACACACCAATCTGTGTGGTCCTATGCCAACCAGCTATGGTGGAAAGAAGTACTTTCAATTGTTTGTTGATGATTACTCACGGAAGATGTGGGTTTTCTTCCTTCAGTTGAAATCATAGGCTTTTTCATACTTTCAACAATTCAAGAAACTTGTTGAGGAGTCGGGATGTTCCATCAAGACCCTCCGCTCAGATCGAGGGGGGGAATACACCTCTGAAGAGTTTTCTTCTTTTTTGAAAGAACATGGGATTAAGAGACAGCTGACTACAACCTATACACCTCAGAAAAATGGAGTTGCAGAGAGGAGAAATCGTTCCATTATGGAAATGGTTCGATGTATGCTAAAGGGAGCACATCTTGAGGATCAGTATTGGGCAGAAGCAGTCAACACAACAATATACCTCTTGAATAGAGCACCCACCAAAGCTCTACAAGGAAAAACTCCACAAGAAGCTTGGAGTGGTAAGAAACCCTCCATTTCTCATCTAAGGGTTTTTGGATGTAAAGCATTCATGCACATTCCAAAATAGAAAAGGAAGAAGTTGGATGAGAAAACCTTGTAGTGTATCTTTCTTGGCTATGATGAGCATTCAAAAGGATATCGACTGATTGATCCCAAGACCAAGAAGACACACTTAAGTAGAGATGTTGTATTTGATGAAGCTTTCACATCAAATGACACATCTACAACAGTATACCTAGATGAAGAAGAACCTAAGAAAGAGGTTAAACTTCAACATAAACAACAGAAAGTCCCAAAATGGTATACTAGTACTTTGAGAGATTCTAAGTTGAATTCACTTCCAGATCTATCTCTAGATAGGCCATGTACTCGCAGTATGACTCAACAAATGAGGGCAGAGGCATCTACTTCAGAGGTTGACGAACTTTGCCAACACTTTGATGATTTGTCAGTTGATACAAAAAATGATAGAGAAGAAGATGTGGATGATGAAAGGGTTTATATGTCCACATTGGATGCAAATGAACCTACAACGGTTCAAGATGCACTTGATGAGCCATAGTGGAAGGCAACCATGGATGTAGAACATCAGTCTCTCATGAAAAATAATACTTGGAAGTTAGTCGATCTGCCAACAGGAAAGAAACCCATAGGCTGCAAATGGGTGTTCAAAGTAAAATATAAAGCAGATGGATCTATTGATAAGCATAAGGCCCGACTTGTTGCAAAGGGTTATGCTCAAAAAGAAGGCATAGACTATGAAGAAAATTTTGCCCCTACTGCAAATATGACTACCATTCATGTACTTTGTGCCATGGGAGCTCAGTTTGGGTGGAAGTTACATCAGATGGATGTTAAAAGTGCCTTCTTGAATGGTGACTTACAAGAAGAAGTATACATGACCCAACCAGAAGGATTTGTGGTTGAAGGGCAAGAACAGAAAGTTTGCAAGTTAATCAAATCCTTGTATGGGCTCAAACAAGCTCCTCGAGCTTGGTATATCAAGATAGACAGTCACCTTGTGCAGCATGGTTTCAAAAGAAGTCCTTCAGATGCAAATCTCTATATTAAGAACAATGATTCTGATATAGTGATTCTAGTGTTATATGTAGATGATCTGATCATAACAGGAAGTTCAGAAAAAATGATTGATTCAGTGAAATTTGATTTGAAACAATCATTTGAAATGACAGATCTAGGACTTCTTCACTATTGTCTTGGTTTGGAAGTAACTCAGGAAAAGCATCATATCAGAGTAACACAAAAGAAGTATGCCAAGACTCTAGTGGAAAAATATCAAATGACTAACTGTAAGTCCAAAGCAACTCCAATGGAGCAAGGACTTAAGTTATCACGATATGATGAATCACCTAAGGTAGATGGTACTCTCTATCACCAGTTGATTGGGAGTCTCCTATATCTGACAAATACCAGGCCATATCTTAGTTTTGTTGTAGGCTATCTTTCAAGGTTCATGCAGGACCCTAAGGTGAGTCACTGGAAAGCAACAAAAAGAGTTCTTCATTATGTCCGTGGTAGTACAAACTATGGCCTGGAGTATAAAAAAACTAACAAGTTTTTCTTACAAGGATACACGGACTCAGATTATTTTGGATCCATTGATGATCGTAAGTCAACTTTTGGATATGTTTTTCATCTGGGATCTGGACCTGTCTCATGGTGCAGTAAGAAGCAGCATGTGGTTGCTTTATATTCTAATGAGGCAGAATATCACACATCCAGTGAAGCAGTCTGTGAGATAATGTGGTTAAGTCATATTCTTACAAACATGGGCCTTCCAAAGAATCTACCTCTTCATTTGTTTTGCGACAATCAAGGTGTTTTGAATCTTGTCAAGAATCCAATTTTTCATGAACGTACCAAACACGTTGATACCCGATGTCATTTCATTCGAGATGAAGTTCCAAAGCACCATATACAACTTCAATATATTCCCACTGATGCGCAAGTTGCCAATATTTTCACCAAAGCACTTGGACGTATCAAATTTGAAATGTTTCGCAATACTATTGGGATTTGCCAATAATGTAATAAGGGGGGATGTTAGCATATAATAACATTACATTATTGTTTATAGCTTTGCATAAAGGGGATTATAAAATGTAGCGCACGTAGGCGCTCTCCAGGGTGGTTGAGATAACCACCGAGTTGGTTCATGGAACCAACTCATTTGTAATCCTATATCTTAATTGAAATACATTGGATCGTTGCTTCACCAAATCCTATAATTATAATGTTAGTTGATCAAATTTATCATTTCCAAATATGCTAAAGGATACACCCATATCTATACCATATACAAGTCCATATATGTAGGTATACTACGTGTATCGCAAAAAATATATCCATATCATCTTCTCGATGAGCTAACTTATATCCTTCTATTAGTCAGAGGAATCTGCCCATATCTATACCATACACAAGTTCATATGTGTATGTATACTATATGTATTGTAAATAAGTTATCCATATCATCTCCACGTTGAGCTAATTTATTCCTTTCATAAATATTCAATTTCATTCATAACTAAATTTGGTTTCTATTCTAAGTTTATCCTAAGAGATCCTAATCCCTTAGGTTCCTTTTCCTCTACTTTTATCACATAATTGATAATCATTTTGGATAACAAATCAACCATCCAACTATGTTAAAAAAATTAAAACCTTCTAACCCTTCATTCTTTAGAAGGACAAGACTAAGTCTATCTAATTAATTTAAACATAGAATAATATTTACAAAAGCATCAAACATGTACTTTAAATAAAACATCATCATGTAAAGCATTTAAACAAAGGAATCACTATGAAACCATAACAACTACAATTCTCATAATCCACAAGTTAGAGATACATTCTTCATTTATTTATCAAATCATTACATAACCCAAGTATGGTAAAACCTCCATATTTTAAAATAATAAGGTATTACATCAATATCCATTTGGGAGATTACTCAACTAGAATATAACCGAATAAATAAATTCATTACTACAACTATTGTCAAGGTCAATGTTTTGATTCCAAGTGTCCTCCCTAGTTCTCTCGTCTTTCCATCACTCAATTGATGGTAGTAAGGGATTATGATAGCTCATGTCTCTTATGAAACATGCATATAAATGCATATACTAAATAACTTGAAGCAAGTTCATATATATAATTTGGTTGTCAAATTACAACTACAAAAAACTAATTAATGCATTCTATCATAAATTATCAAGTCAAAATTAGAAGAAATCCCACATATTCACTCTTATCTTTATCAATAGAAGAAGAGAGTCATTTAATCAAATATAGAGTAATTCATAACTCTTCCTTTAGTCAATCAAATATTCATGCTTTTCATCATGTAAATTCATTCTCCTTAATCTATTAAGGTCTCATACCCTTAATAAATTAAATTCTTAAAATAATCAATTTATTCAATCAACTAAGGTCCCATACCCTTAATTAATCAAATACATTTAAATAATCCATTTATTCAATAAACTAAGGTCCCATACCCTTAATTAATCAAATACTTTAAAACAATCCATTTATTCAATCAACTAAGGTCCCATACCCTTAATTAAAAAAAAAATCTTTAAACAATTCATTTATTCAATCAACTAAGGTCCCATACCCTCAATTAATCAGATACTTCAAAACTATCTATTTATTCAATCGACTAAGGTCCCATACCCTTAATTAATAAAATTCTTTAAAAAATCCATTTATTCAATCAACTAAGGTCCCATACCCTTAAATAATCAAATACTTAAAAATAATAAATCCTTATTTCCTTAATTTAATAAAAAAACATAATCTATCTATGCTTTAGCAATAAAAGGTCCTTTTATTATTTCCAACATAATCTATCTATGCTTTAAAAAAGGGTATTTCTTTTATATTTTCCAAACATAATCACCTATGTTTAAAAGGGTTTTTCTTTTATTAAGAGCCAAACATAATCTATCTTTCATTATTCAACTAAAAGATTCATCTTCTTTAAATCAACATCTAAGTCATAACTTATCTTTCAAAAGGACTTTCTTAAGCATAGGCAACAAAAAGAACATCAAACGACTAGAGACTCAACCAACCAAACCTAATAAAATGGATGGTTCAACAAACCACAGGCAGGTCAAACAAGCCATAGGTAGGTAAATAGATCATAGGTAGGTCAAAAAACCATAGGCAGGTCAAATAGATCATAGGTGGATCAACAAACCATAGGTAGGTCAAACAAACCACAGGTAGATCAAACACATAGACCAATGCCAAGCACCCATCCCATGCTTGGCTAACATCCTAGGGTGCTCAAGCTTGCTTAAGGTGCCTCGTACCCCCTTATTCGATGCATGTGGGATTAAACTCTAAATAAATCAAATTTAAAACCTATAGGTGTGCAACAACCAAGATAAAAAGTCTACCAACCATAAACCGCCATGTAGTGAACAACAACAGGGTAGATATTCGATTGTAACAGGTGCACTAGAGAAATTCTATCAGTCCCTGCCAAGCCCATTGAGCTTGGCTACCTCGAAGGGGTGCTCTAACCCTTTTATACAATGCCCACATCCCTTCCATTGTGTTTGTGAGATAAAGCACAAGCTTGAGGGCTCACATACTTTATCCCACATGCATTGTATGGGGGGATTCATAGACCTTGAAACTTGCAAGGCACCTTAATGCTTTCGACCACCACCCGATGGTCAAGTGGTGGTAGAGGTGGGATATTACCCTAGTTGGAAGTATCGATCATAGTAACTAATGTATCAGTTAGGTTTTTTAATGGAGGTATTGATTGATGGCAAAAAAGTTTTAAATAAACCTCAAATAATAGCCCCACACAAACTGTGTGGTGGCTAACATGATGCATACAAATAAATAAAATCCATAGATTAATCGGCCACCTACTGGTGGCTGAGGGGCCTTCATGCCCACATGGGTAGAGGTGCCAAGAACCAGTCGATGGTGCAGTTTGACATGGTAGTCGATGAAAAGAGACAAAGGTATTAAAGGAAAAACACACCCTTTTTAAATAATTGGAAAGTATAGGAGATTTTTAGGTTCTAAAACCAACTTGAGTTGATGCTAAATATTGAATTAACCTTTGTACTCTTTCTCCTTGTAATTATTCTCACCTGTCGATTTCTCCTTCTTGTATTTTGAAATAAAAATGATCCCCTAAATTTTTCCATACTAGGCCCTCTTAACAAGGCATCCCAACTGCCCCAACCCCAAAGTCCACTTGGGACATAATGGCCATCCACCAAAATTTAAGACAAGCCTATCTATGGAGGAAAGAGGAGAAGATATTTAAATTTAAAATGATTCTTCCCTTCTTTCAAAATATCATGCCCCCAAATAAAACCACTTTTCATTATTTAAATAAAGATTCAATTCTTTATTAATAAAAATTTATTCTTTAATTTAAATTAAAAAGGGTTTTCAAAATATTTATTTGATTAATGATATAAAAAGTTATCCTCAATTATTTTATTTAAACAAGATGAATATTTTTCATTCTTTTACAAAAATCAAAAGAATAAAAGAGAATAAAATAAATTTTTCCAAGCATTAATACTTATTATTTAATTCAAATCAAATAGATCATTAATCATTTTCAAATTTTATTCATTTAAATAAAATACCAATACTAATATTAAACATTAGTATGGTATTCAAGTGGCCTAAGGTTTAATAGGGTCTATATGCCTATTACTCCTTTTTTAAGGGGGTTACTCACCCACTCTATTTTCACATAATAAATACATATAAAAATAAGTATCAAATGCATCAAACAAGGTGGGTGATATTTTTGCAATTCCAATAGGATGTACCAACTGAAGACTTACAGTAACTTCTAGGTTACCAAATTCAAGATATTGTACAATTGGATTGCTTACGACCACCAAAAGAAGAAGCATGTATCTATATGAGGGTAGTCGTTCATGTTACCCTGAGCTATTGTAATCATCATTTCTCTTTTCAAGTACCTTATTATTGGTGGTTGATTCTATATCTTCCACCCACAAGTGCACCTAGTCCTGCGTATTAAAAAATATATTAGCAATACCATATTATTAAAGGATAAATCAATAAAAATATTGTATAATCAATAAAATGCATCAAAACTAAGTATCAAATTATCATTGACCAATGCATAGTTTTCCATGCCAAAATTCTTGCCAATGAGGGTCATGATACATTCCATGCTCCTCTCAAGGATAGATTCTGTTGAGTGGTGTTTTCACCCAATTGTGAAAGCACACTCTCTGGTAGGATCTGAGTCCCAAAATCCTCTGCTTGCAAAGAAAGTAATTTCTCCAAGGTTCCTGTTATGTTGGTTCTTTAACACCAATGATGCTGTTCAATGTAAATGCTGGGAACACCTTAGGGTTGCAAGTGGATGTTAACAAGGGGCACTGTAGTTTGCTTTAATTTGAATTTACAGTGGACTCAAAATGAATAAATCTATTTTGATCTTGGATTTTGATGGATTTTCAGTTATTTACTTGAATCACAGTAATTAAAATGCAGAAAATAAAGTAAGGGTTTGAAAAATAAAGAAAAGCAAATGAAAATGAAACTAAACTACATCCAGAGTGCTATCATTCCGATTGACAAAACCGAAGATAATGAGGCTTCTGCATGCAACCTAACCTATTGAACCTACAAATTCGCACAATCCAGATAAGCTAGGTGCAGGTTTCTGGGGTTTTTTATTGAAATTTCAGACTTAGACATTCGCATGAAGCAACCAAGAACACTTGCATTTAACTTCACCTAGAAGCCTAGAAATCTGAAAGGGAAAAATAAGACATTAAATCATGCATGCAAAAGTGACTCCTTCTTTCTCATCAATAAGATGTCAACTCTCTGTATTTCTGTATTAGAATGATGTATCAATTACATTTACAGAATGTTCCAGGCTTAAATATTCTAGAACAAATGAAGGAAATTGCCCAAGTGCAGGCCCAGAATGGCATGAAGCCCTTGTCTCTGCAACTCTGCAAGCAGCAATTTCCAACCCTCTCTTCAATCTGCACTTCTGGTTTTATACTGTCTGGCACGGCTCTTCAGTTCACCTTCCAGAATGCGCCCTTCCAAATTCCTACCTTTTTGGTGCTTTTATTCCATGCTCTATGCCGAAACGTTTGAAATCTTCCGTTGCATGTAACGCTTCTGCAACTCTGACACCTGTATGCCACGTGTCTCACGTTTTCTACACCTTCTGTAACATCTTCCTATGAAAATCATGACAAAAATAGCATGCAGCCTGTTCACCTTCCTGGCCGTGAAAACACGACATGTCACGAAATCGTGACACTTTTCTGTCAGCAGCCTTTCTTGCCGTCACGCCCAATGAAAATGTGACATGTCATGATTTGACATGTCACGAAATCGTGACGCTTTCCATGTCCGTACACCTTCGGCTGCTTCTTGTCACGAAATCACGACGATTTTTCATTCGGAGTATCCTGCGGCTTTCTGTCATGAAATCGTGACACTTTTCTTTTCCGTACCATTTGCCTGCAACCTGTCGCGAAATCGTGACGTTTCTCGCTTCTTAATTTTGATTTCTGACGCTTTTTTGCATGCTTTCTAAAAAGTTGCATGATTTCGCTACCATTTTTTGCTTCATGCTTTTAATCGCTCTTCCTTCTACGCCGCTGTCGTGATTCCGACGTTTTCATTCGCTTTCTCTTCGTCGTGATTTCCGACCATTTTTTCATGCCTTTCGCTTCTGTCGTGATTTCGCTGACGTTTTTCCTACCTTCCTACTTTCTCACGATTTCACGCTTTTTTTTTCTTTTTGATTTCGGTTTGCTTCTTTTGTCGTGATTTCACCGTTTTCTCTCACTCTTTCTACGTCGCGATTTCGCGACGTTTTTCACTCTTGTGCACTTTGCCAACTTTACGTCATGAAATCGCTATGCTATCTTGCTTTGGGCTATCCTTGTTGTATTTGGCAGCGAAAACGTGACATGTCGCGAAATCGCTATGCTATTTTCATCCGTACAACTTCTGCAGCAACACGTCGCGAAATCGTGACACTTTTCATTCCCAAGCAGTGGCAGCTCAATACGTCATGAAATCGCGACCAATTTCATTTTGCCTTTCTCTCTCCTGCCTGGGCCGCGACGGAGCAACATGTCACGATTTCGTGACACCTTTTCATTTTTGCCAGCGACATGTCGCGATATCGCGACAACTTTTCATTTTTGCCAGCGACATGTCGCGATATCGCGACAACTTTTCATTTTTGCCAGCGACGGAGCGACATGTCGCGATATCGCGACACTTTCTTTCCTTAGTGCAATTTTGCCCCTTTTTCTTGATTTTTAGCATCTGGGTGACTGAGATTTTCTCTGCAAGCCTGCAAAAAGGTGGGTCCCCAATTTTGGGGTGTGTTGTGGATCAGCCACAACAAATGGCGACTCTACTGTCAAATGCTCTTGAGCATTTTTAGTAAGAACCCAACCTGAAACATATACAAACTCGAAAACATGAGTTAGCACATAAGCAATATAAACAAATGCCCAAAGATCAGAAGTACATGAATCATCAGAATCATCAAGTATTAGCTCAGTGTGTGCAATGAATTTCTTTCCCCATCATTTGAAATTGATCAACATTCCATTGTCAGTTTTGCATGAATGCATATGCGAGATTGTGAATGATTTGTGTAACCTAATGAATATGCTATGAGATTTTGCTTTTATGCAAGGCATAGTCTTTCTTCTAGTATCATGTACAAACATTCAAGATTGCCAAACCCTCTTAAGATCTACTAATGAATTGTTTTATTATATCCCAAAGTTGGTTATGAGTCCCTACTATCTTGAACCCATGTGCAAGTGAATGTGAAATCAGAACTTTGGGGAATCAGACTCCCAACCAACCGAGATGAGAGTTTAACCCTATCCTTACTATTCTGATTTAGAGTTCATTACCTCACTTTGAGCAAAATAATTAAACCAATTATGGAAGAAATGGTCATGCTAGTCTAACCCTTTGGACAATCAGTGGTCTTGTTTTTTAGACAAGACATGTTGCCATGCATGGGCATATCTAACCCCACAATCCAAAACTTATCTTCATTTCTTTGGACCTTGGGGATGACTACCCATCCTTTGCAGAGGACAAGTAGTACGATCCTTACAATCCAATATAAATATGAGATGGGAAAAATTTATTTTTTACTTCTTGGACCTTAGGGATGACTACCCATCCTGGCTAGGGACATGTAGTACGATCCTTCCAATCCAAACTTTAGATGTAAATGGAAAATATTAATTTTGTTGCTTAGACCTTGGGGATGACTACCCATCCTTTGCAGAGGACAAGTAGTACGATCCTTACAATCCAAGATTTATTATGAAATGAGACATAAGAGCTTTGGGGAATCAGATTCTCAACCTAAGCGAGATGAGAATTTATGCCCTATCCTTACTACTCCATGTGGGTCAAATCAAAGCTTTGGGGAATTGGATCCTCAACCTAAGTTCGATGAGGATTTAACCCTATCCTTACTACTCCGATTTTAGGCTTTAAGCTCTATGGAAGTGGTCAAAACCACTGTTTTAAGGATCATGTTGCATAATAGGATAGACATGAAAAACTTCTTTCGCCCAACCTTTTCCTCCAAGTTAGGTTTTGATCATTTTGCTCAAGATCCTTTTTAATGCATGAGACGTGCTTGGTTCTAGATATCTCAAGACCCAGTTTCCAACCTTAGGATTTTTCTTACATTTATGTTATAACACAACCCTAAGAGGATTTGACATACTTTAATGATTTGTACCTAAGATGTATATGCAACTAAGATGAAATGTATGTAAAGTGAGATGGAACATGAATGCATTATCTCTTGAATTGCAAATGAAATGATTTGTCATGCAAAACTGACTCTTTCATGCATCACAAAATCAAACAATATAACTTAAGATGTTTGTGTTACTTGTGGAGCTTTTACAGGACAATTCCAATATTTCATATTCTCCTAACCTTAAGCATAAGTTGACATCTCAATTTTTTTTTTTTTTTTTTATTATCAAAATAAACAAAACATGTCAATTGAAATCAAATCCACAACCAAAATCCTAGCTAAACTAACAATCCTAAACAATAAAAACAAAAACTGAAAATCCCCACCAAAACCGAAAGAATAATATCAAAATCTCACAACCTAAGGGCTAAAATAATGCTTTAAAATCTGCCCATTAACCGGTAGCATAAAATCTCTCCCTTCTAAAGTTTTTAGCCCGAAGGTATTCTTCCCAAGAATCTCTCAAATCTGATATGGGCCTAACCAAAGACAATCAAACTTTTGATGATTCCCTTTTTCCTCATGTCTTTTGTCCCATAGTAATACCAAATCTGAAATTCTGAATGATTTAACTTTGGCCCTTCTGTCAAACCACCTTTTGATAACTTCCTGGTGTTTATTCATGTGATTCATGGCTTCTTCTCTCTTTTCATCAAGATGCAACAAATGACTTGACCTGGCTTCAACTTGATCATCCGTCCCCAAGTACTCTTGTATGAAATGTAAGGTCTGCAACTTCAAATTTGCAGGAAATATCGGGTCTTGCCCATAGACCAAATGATAGGGAGTATTCCCTATGGATTCTTTCACTGTCCTATCTCGCCCAAAGGGCAAACTTCAATTGGTTGTGCCAGTCCCGAGGGTTCTTTTCCAAAGAACTTCTTAATGGTATTCAACAAATTCTTATTTGAAGATTCGGCCAAACCATTTCCTTGAGGATAATAATTAGATGCAAACTTTAAGCTCACTTTGTTATCATATGCCCAATCTGCAAATTGTGTAGAAATAAAAGCTTTACCATTGTCACTGACAATAGAATCGGGCATTCCAAATCTTGTTATAATTTGGTCCTCAAGGAATTTAATTACAACGTCTGTGGTGGCATGTTTAGTAGGAATCGCTTCATCCACCTTGTACAGTAATCTGTAGTCGTCAATATGAATTTATGGGAATCAGATGAATTTGGGTTAATAACCCCGATAAAATCTAGTCCCCACTGTGCAAATGGTCTCATTTCAACTACAGGTTGTAACGGCATGGCTGCATTTCTTTCTCTATTGGCAGCCACTTGACAGATATGACAAGATCGTACATGGGCATGTGCATCTTTGAAAATATGTGGCCAGTAGTATCCTGCTCTCAGGATTTGATGTGTTGTAGCATTTGCCGCACCATGACCAGCTCCATGTTTCCCGTGAAATTCCTGCAACACCCCGGCAGCCTTCTTCTTTGTTCAAGCACCTCAGGTAGATACCTTCATGATTCTTCCTGTAAAGCACACCAGATTTCATCAGATAATTGATAGACTTAAGCCTTAAAGCTCTTCTCTGTGTTGAATTCAGATTAGAAGGACACTTACCAATCAATAAAAATTGCACAATATCAACATACCAATCATCCTTAGCAATGTATTCTGTATTCGAGCATTGGCCTGTTATTTGCGGATTATTTTCTGCGATCGCCTTCGCCAATCCCTGTCCTCGAACTAGTTTCATAGGTTGGATTTCGAGATCAAATTCTTGGATGGTGGAAATCCATTTCCCTCTTTTCTCACCTAGTTCATTTTGTAAAAACATGGTCTTGACAGCAGAGTCGGGCACGATGGCAATAACTCTGCTGTGTACAATGTAGTGCCTAAATTTTTTCACCGTTTTAAAAAGTGCGTACATTTGCTTATCAAGGATTGAATACCTTAATTGAGCATCTTTCAGGGGGGCACTTAAAAATGCTATGGGCTTTTTGGCACTATCCTCGCCTTTTTGGGTTAAGACACTCGCAAAGGAGTGTTCTGATGCAAAAGCATAAATATAGAAAGGCTTGGAATAGTCTGGACTTATAAGGACAGGGGCTCTAGAAATGGCATCTTTGATGTTCTGGAAGGCCACTCTACTTTCCTCGTTCCATTTTACATCCACATCTTTCTTGAGCATCTTGTTCAGAGGTTTGGCTATCTCAGCAAAGCTAGAGATAAACTTCCTCACAAAATTAACCTGCCCAAAGAAAGATCTCAATTCTTTTTTACTACTCGGGAGAGGTAGGTTTTGGATAGCTTGTATCCTTTCTGGGTCGATGGATATGCCCTCTTTTGAAATGATGTGACCCAACAATTTTCCTTCTGTTACTCCGAAAATGCACTTTTTGGGATTTAAGGAAATTCCATGTTCTCTGCATCTTTGAAGCACTTTCTTTAAATCTTTGACATGGTCCTCTCTCTTCTTCAAGAAAATTGGGATATCATCCACATACACGATGATGCATTTGCCTATGAGCCCTTTGAATGCATAATCCATGGCGCGTTGAAAAGTTGCACCAAGCATTTAACAAATCCGAACGACATTCTCTTATATGCAAATGTCCCCCACTTGGTAGTGAAGGCTATTTTCATCCTGTCATCTGGATGTATAAGAATTTGGTTGTACCCAGAATACCCATCAAGAAAGGACATCATTTCAGATCCATTTACCATTTGTAGAATTTCATCGATTGATGGCAATGGATAATTATCCTTTTGAGAGGCTTTATTAAGATTTCGAAAATCTATGCACAACCTAATCTCTCCACTCTTTTTCTCATCTGGAACGAGGTTAGCCACCCAGGTTGAGTGCCTAACAGGAAAAATGATTTTCGCTTCCAATAATATTTTAACCTCCTTTTCGATCAAAGGCTCCAATAGCGGGTTAACAACTCGATGTCTTTGCCTAAAAGGCTTGGAGTCTGGCTTCAAAGGGATGGTATGTGTGATAATGTCTTGGTTGTATGTCTTCAGCTCATTGTAGTTCCAAGCAATACAATCTATGTAATGCTTCAATGCCTGCATTATATTGCTCCTTTCTTCCTCTGTACATGCCTTTGCTATGTACACCTCCTTTGGATTGTCCGCACTCCCTAGATTAATTGAATCACATGCATCTTTAGGGAGTGGGACTCTTTTTCCTTTCTTGGTCTTGCATCCCATGTCGAACATCTTTTCCAATGAAACCACGTCTTTAGGAATTTTGTTGGATTGATACGCAGCTTCAATTTCATCTTCTGTTTCATCCTACCACCTTTGCTCCTCATCAATCACCTGATTTTCAAAAATACCCGAGTTCGTGACAAATTTGAAAATGTGTCTGTCACTTTCAAAAACCTGGAAATTCTTGACATTATCGGGTATTGATGGACAAGGAACCAATTCAATGGAAAACTTTTTACATCTTTTTATATCAACCGGGTTTAACATGCCCACGACGACTGCAAGAGAGTCTGCTATTCGATTTCCTTTCCTAGAAATAAGGGCTATATTGAATGCATCGAACTCCTCCATGAGGTCCATAACCCTAGTTCTATAAAGGCTTAGTCTCCTGTCACGGCATGTATACTGTCCTTTGATTTGCTTGACTACCAACTCAGAATCTCCCAAAACCTTCAAGCATTTAACATGCTTGCTCAATGCTAGACGTAAACCAAAGATCAATGCTTCGTATTCTGCCACATTGTTCATGCAAGGAAATTGCAGTCTATAAGCTGCTAATAATGGCTTACCTCCTGGGCCAGTGAGCTCGACTCCAGCTCCTGCTCCCTGTCTAGATTTTGATCCATCGAACCTGAGCAACCACGTGTAATCATTTTCCTCGGAAGAGCCACCATGACACGCCTCCTCTTTAGGCTCTTCAGCAGCCTTCCTCAACATCAAGTGCATAAACTCCTAGTTCTGGCTCATAAAACCGAACTTCATTCGGCTTGTTAAAATCTGTTATAATCTCCTTAAGCCTCGGTTCATTTTCCACTCTGATTTGGTTTGCAATTCCCTTCCATGGTAGCCACATATGTGAGCAGTCTGTGAAAAATAGCCATTCAGAGTTTTCATCCAATCCCTCGCAAGTAACATTCCATACCTACTTGGGATATTAACCACCAGAATGTCTACAACCTGTTGGACCCTGGGTTCAGAATTCAATTGAATCTTGACATCATATAAAGTCCCTACCACATTTACCTCTGATCTGTCCAGTTGCAAGACTGTACATTTGGATGAAACAGGTTGTAGGCCCAGCATTTGACATATCTCCGAAGGCATGAGGTTGCTCGTGGCACCTGTGTCCACCAAACAGTTATGCAAATTCTTACCCGCAATTCTCAGAGTCGGTAAGAATGGCGGGACATCCCTTCTCTCCTTTCGCAAAATCAGATGGGACTCAACTCCTTTTCCTTTCCACATTTGATCAGGTGAGTTCAAAGCTTTTATCAACGCCTCCTTTTGGCCAGGCAATCTAGCCGCGTCCAAGAATGAAAGGCTAGATTTGGACTTCTTTAGATCCTCCACTATGTCATAGTTTGGCTTTTCGAATTTGACTGTCTTCTGCACGTCATTAGACATTTCTCTTCTGAGTGGAGGGGGAGGATTATTATTTGCCTTAGTATCTGGAGGAAGAATAGAGTTGTTTGGAGGTGTTGATGAGGTTTTAGGGGTTTTAGATTTACTTCTCAAATGGTATCCATGATTCCCCTTCCTAAAATCTCGAAAAGCTTGCACCTCCTGTTCCAGAATTTCGTCTTCTTCTCCCTCACTCTCACCTTCTTGATGATATACAGTTTCCATCACCATAATATTATCATCTTGATGTTGTGATGGACCCTCATTTGATACTAGTTCCAAATCATCAACTTGTGCCTGAAGACAATGAGTGTATCTAGCAATTTCAGGACAATTCCTCTCATTGTGTTCTTTGGTGTTGTGCAACCTGCACCCCCTTTCCCATGCCAAATCTGAAAGATTCAAAAGAGAATTGGATTGGCTAGGTCCTGCAGAAGTATCTAGTTGATTAGCAATGGGAGCGGGAACTCCCCCATTGTTTGGCTTGGTGTTCCAGTGCCTCCCTCTATTGTTAAAATTTTGATTTGGGTGAGGGGCATGGGACTCATACTTCGTTGTTGAACCCTATCATTGCTCAGTTTATGAACTAATTTCTTGAGCTCTTCGACTTCTGAATAAATCTCCTTCGGTGGAATCACATTGTTGTTAACCCCCGTTGGATTCGCATAATTAATGGGGTCTTGATTCAACACTGGGTCGGGTTCTGAGGAATTTGATTTTCGTATGGATTGACACTTTGAATCGGGGTTGGATTTGGAAAAGGAACTATGGCCTGAGGATTGACTTGGCTAGTTCCTTGCATAGTTGATTGACTATTCTACAAAAATGCAGGGATAGGTGGAATGGATGTGATTGGTTGGATTGGAATGGGTGCATACGCGGGTGCTGGTGGATACGGCTATTGATATGGGAAGGCATTCATGCTTGGCATTTGTGGTGCCATGAGCTGATTTGCCTGGGGAGCTTGACCATATGGAGCATACTGTCCCATCATAGGCATCTGGGTAAACCCGTAGCCTTGTGGTGTCATTTTCTGCTCGATAGTCATGGCTTCATTATAGGCCAAAGCCAGCGTGGTGACCTGAGGATTGCGTCTTGCAAACATGGCTGTCATGGGGTCCAATGCCCCAAAATATATCTGCAAAGCCACTGCGGGATCAATAGCAAAGTGCCTAATTGCTCTATTATAGCACTTTTGGAATCTCTGATTAAACATTCTGATCGGTTCCCCTTGGCCCCTTTTGCATGTAATAAACCGATTGTAAATAGTTGCGGGATCCAAGGGTGACCTAAATTGATTGACAAAGGCATTTTCCATTTGTGTCCAAGAGGTGATTGAACCAGTTGGCAAGCATATATACCATTCATATGCTATTGGATCTAAGCTCATGGGGAAAAGTCTGTAGGCCACATCTTCATATTGAACTTGTAGCCTAATTAAAACATCCCTATAGGCTTGGATATGTTCTTCTGCTGTTCTTGGGCCATCTGGTTTGTATTTAGGCAGAAATATTTCAATGTTCTTGGGGATTTCATGGATATCCCCAACAATATTCAAAGGAGTATTGTTAGCTCCATACCAAGGAGCTACTGGAGCTTGAGCCATTTGACTCAAAATTGATGAAGACAAACCTACAATAGCAGTAGAAATATTACTGACTATAGGCACACTAGGGGCAACTGATATTACTGGCGTAGGTCCACTCGATGTTCCTGGAGAAAATAGGTCTTTTGTGACCGGTGAACTTACGACTTGCTTGGTTTTATTCTTGGGAGTACCAGTAAGGTCATGAAAAATGGTTTCTCTGGTTGTTTGGGACCTGGTCGCAATACGACACGATGGGTCCAGCCTGCCTGATGAAACCCTCGATTATTTCAAAGAAAACCTGCAATAGAAACAAAAAAAATGTTGCATTTTAGCCGTCTGTGAGATTTAACAAATGATTTCAAAATTAGATCAAAAAGATATTATTCATGTATGAAAATCAAAATAAAATAAACCAATTCGGGCCCTCCTTCTAGCGCCAATCTATTGAGTGGTGTTTTCACCCAATTGTGAAAGCACACTCTCCGGTAGGATCTGAGTCCCAAAATCCTCTGCTTGCAAAGAAAGTAATTTCTCCAAGGTTCCTGTTATGTTGGTTCTTTAACACCAATGATGTTGTTCAATGTAAATGCTGGGAACACCTTAGGGTTGCAAGTGGATGTTAACAAGGGGCACTGTAGTTTGCTTTAATTTGAATTTACAGTGGACTCAAAATGAATAAATATATTTTGATCCTGGATTTTGATGGATTTTCAGTTATTTACTTGAATCACAGTAATTAAAATGCAAAAAATAAAGTAAGGGTTTGAAAAATAAAGAAAAGCAAATGAAAATGAAACTAAACTACATCCAGAGTGCTATCATTCCGATTGACAAAACCGAAGATAATGAGGCTTCTGCATGCAACCTAACCTATTGAACCTGCAAATTTGCACAATCCAGATAAGCTAGGTGCGGGTTTCTAGGGTTTTTATTGAAATTTTAGACTTAGACATTCGCATGAAGCAACCAAGAACACTTGCATTTAACTTCACCTAGAAGCCTAGAAATCTGAAAGGGAAAAATAAGACATTAAATCATGCATGCAAAAGTGACTCCTTCTTTCTCATCAATAAGATGTCAACTCTCTGTATTTATGTATTAGAATGATGTATCAATTACATTTACAAAATGTTCCAGGCTTAAATATTCCAGAACAAATGAAGGAAATTGCCCAAGTGCAGGCCCAGAATGGCATGAAGCCCTTGTCTCTGCAACTCTACAAGCAGCAATTTCCAACCCTCTCTTCAATCTGCACTTCTGGTTTTATACTGTCTGGCACGACTCTTCGGTTCACCTTCCAGAATGCGCCCTTCCAAATTCCTGCCTTTTCGGTGCTTTTATTCCATGCTCTATGCCGAAACGTTTGAAATCTTCCATTGCATGTAACGCTTCTGCAACTCTGACACCTGTATGCCATGTGTCTCATGTTTTATGTGCCTTCTGTAACGTCTTCCTACGAAAATCATGACAAAAATAGCATGCAGCCTGTTCACCTTCCTGGCCGCTAAAACGTGACATGTCACGAAATCGCGACGCTTTTCTGTCAGCAGCCTTTCTTGCCGTCACGCCCAGCGAAAACGTGACATGTCATGAAATCGTGATGCTTTCCATGTTCGTACACCTTCGGCTGCTTCTTGTCGCGAAATCGTGATGATTTTTCATTCGGAGTATCCCGTGGCTTTCTGTCGTGAAATCACGACAATTTTCTTTTTCGTACCATTTGCCCGCAACCTGTCACAAAATCGTGACGTTTCTCGCTTCTTGCTCCTTCACTGCATCCTGTCATGATTTCACGACGTCTTTATGCTTCGGACTCTTTCGCTTGATTCTGTTGTGATTTCGTGACGTCTTTCTCATCCATACTGCTTCGCTTCAACCTGTCGTGATTTCGTGATGCTTTTGTCTGGCGTGCATGCTTTCCAAAAATTTGCACGATTTCGCTACCATTTTTGGCTTCATGCCTTCAGGTAGATTCTGTCATGAAATCGCTACGCCTTTCCCATTCCGTACAACTGGATGACAACCTGTCATGAAATTGTGACGATTTTCACTTCAGGACTTCTCGCTCAATTCTATCGTGATTTCGCGACCATTTTTTGCTTCGTGCCCCGTTTGCAACTTCCTATCATGATTTCATGACGTCTTTCTCACTCGCACTACCTTCCTGCTTTCTGTTGTGATTTCGTGACATCTTTTTCGTTCCGTACTGCTTTGCTGTGCTCTGTCGTGATTTCGCGCTTCATGCCTTCCTATTGATTCTGTTGTGATTTCGTGATGCCTTTTCCATTCTGTACAACTGGGCCGCAACCTATCACAAAATTGTGATGATTTTCAATTTCGAGCACCTTCGCTCGTTTCTGTCGTGATTTCATGACGTTTTTCACTCGACGCTCCTTTGGCTGTAATCTGTTGCGATTTCATGACATTTTTCACTCTTGTGCACTTTGCCAACTTTACGTCGTGAAATCGCTACGCTATCTTGCTTTGGGCTGCCCTTGTTGTATTTGGCAATGAAAATGCGACATGTCACGAAATCGCTACGCTATTTTCATCCATACAACTTCTGCAGCAACACGTCGCGAAATCGTGACACTTTTCATTCCCAAGCAGTGGCAGCTCAATACGTCACAAAATCATGACCAATTTCATTTTGCCTTTCTCTCTCCTGCCTGGGCCACGACGGAGCAACATGTCACGATTTCGTGACAACTTTTCATTTTTGCTAGCGACATGTCGCGATATCGCGACAAATTTTCATTTTTGCCAGCGACATGTCGCGATATCGCGACAACTTTTCATTTTTGCCAGCGACATGTCGTGATATCGCGACAACTTTTCATTTTTGCCAGCGACGGAGCGACATGTCGCGATATCGTGACACTTTCTTTCCTTAGTGCAATTTTGCCCCTTTTTCTTGATTTTTAGCATCTGGGTGACTGAGATTTTCTCTACAAGCCTGCAAAAAAGGTGGGTCCCCAATTTTGGGGTGTGTTGTGGATCAGCCACAACAGATTCCTTGCTTATTCCTTTTCTAAACATTTCTTTTATTTCCATCAGGTATATCCAAGCTTTAAAATATCTTCTATATATTCATAGTCTAGGTTCCCAAGGATTCATGGTTAATATTCGAAACACCACCTGATGTATCTATCATAGTTCAAGATATGTTTTTTAGAACCTTTCCCAAAACCTTCCCACCTTTGGGGACCATCCTTCCTTTTGAAAATAAAAAAAAAAGCATCTTCTCGATTTATATCTCAAGAAGGAATTCTACCTTTTTAACAAGGAAAATATATAACAATAGATAAGTCCATCTTGGTCATTGCTTAAGGCTTTGAAAAAAACCATTCCACTAAAGTTTCATTGCTTGAGTCTTCTTTCCGCTTTGAAGTCATTTCACCATTTCAAACTGTATCAAGCATAAGAAGGGTAACCCTTGCTATTTGGGTTACTAAAGAATAATTCCTCAAGGAACATATATTATTCCAATTATACTTCCAATGGTTAGTTACATCCTCTCATGAACTAACTTAAGTCATTAACAATCATCAATGCACTTGTATCCCCATAGGGTGCTACTCTAGCTATGATCCTCAACATTTTTAAAAATGATCTTGGTTACTCTTGCCTTACTATAGGGTCCCATTCTCCCTAATCATAAGGGAGTTGAATTAGGTTATAATTTCCTCCAAGATTGTACTTCCAAATGGGGTTAGTTTCTTCATCCCCATGATATATCAACATTATTATCATTCCTTGATAATGTTGATGGTTACACTTACTATATGTAAGGAACCATCCCTAAATTCTTGTGGAAATTGGGTATTCACTAAATAATTCTTCCTTTTATTAGTAGTAAACCCATCTAACTTGGAAATTAATTAGGGCTCCATGAACCTTTAACCATTCCATTCCCTAGATGATGTCAAAGGCATGTAATATTGCTTCATACAAAAATCCTATGGTAGAACCATTGGTTAGGGAAATTTTTGCCATAGAAAAGCATTGATCCACTGAGTAGGTTTATGCAAAACCATACTCAATATTCCACCCTTGTGCTAAATATTCTGGTCTTTCCGGTATATTCCTGACTACTAGAAGAAATAAAGCTATATGTAGCTTCACTATCTATTAATTTTTCTAACTTCTTTAATAAAAATATTACCCCTTTAATGTGGCTTTCCCTTCTAATTTCTAGCTTTTGGTTGCATCATAAATCCTATGGAAATGAACCCTTGCAAATTTCATTACAAACACAATTGTAGGATCTAGTCTTCTTTTTCTCTTTTTCCAAAGTAGAAGATAGGTAGTTGATAGATAATTGTAACTCTAAAATTTAATCAACTACTAATGTGCAAATGATCCTTATAAGGATTTTTTCTCTTTTTGCACTTTTGAATACTGTAATATAATTTTTCTCTTTGCAACTTTGATCCAATATAAGTTACTTTAAAAATTCTGACAAGTAATCCAATTAGTGAATCTACTTACACCAATAGTTTCTTAACTCTAATGGCTCCTGTAGATGATGTAGATCTAGCTGCTTTAGGTAGAGCTCTACAATTTCTATGGTCCTCTTCAAACAATATTATGACAATGAATTTTTCCTACAGTGGATCACAAAGGATCATTCGGTTGGTCAAAAAGCGTAGCTCTCCTATCGATCTACTGTAGCTCTGATACCACTGAGACATTGCATACTAGACATTTTTTGCAATAAATTATCTTTCACAGTTCATGCAAGAACCAAGGGAAAGTCATTGGAAATCTAAAAAAATGATATTGCAATATATGAAGACTACTAACTATGGATTAACCTATGTGAAGGATGTCAAAGGATTTTTATTGTAGGGATACTCATATTAAAATTATGTTGGATCTATTGATGACAGGAAATCTACCTTAGGATATGTCTTCTATCTTGGATCAGGACCCATATATTGGCACAGTAAGAAACAAAATATAGTAGCATAGTCATCAATTGAAGTAGAATGTCGAGCATCAGGAGATACAACCTATGAAGCTCTATGGCTATAGTACATACTAGCCAACATGAGAATCAAACAAACTCCAACCATGATATTTTGTGATAGTCAAGGAATACTAAACCTGGTCAAGAATCCTATTATATATGAAAGAACAAAGCATATTGAAGCACAATTTCATTTCATCAGAGAACACTTTCATAATAAATATATCATCCTCATGTATGTGCCAATAGAAGATTCGTTGGTAGACATATTTACAAAAGTACTTTGAAAGATCAAGTTTCAAAAATTTAGAGATCATCTATGCAATTCAAGATAACTTCACACCAAATAATGTAATACAAGAGGGTGTTAGAATATATTACATCATTTGGATATGATAGATTACTTTAGGGGGAAGTTATATAGATACTACATGCAATATAATAAATGCACAAGTGTCATTGTGCGAGTTGTAAATGTGTAAGGTATCCCCTTGTACAACTAGTTAGAGTGTTGGCCAAGATATCCATATTACTATATAAATGGCCCCATAGATCCATTCGGATTGTATCACTTTTCATTCATTCAAAATAATTCTTTATCAGTCTAGTATCTATCTCGTAATGGAATGCTGCTAAAGCTATAAGTATGTTCCTTTACTTTTATACTAGATGTACTTTGTCTTGTCAGATGCAAAAAATGAGTAGCATAGTGCAAACATTCATAATTGTAGCACCTACCCTTGGGTCTTGGGTGCACTCCCTATTTTTGCTTCCCCTGAGGTTGAGGATCATTGGTAATATTATTATTTCTTGATCAAAATTTTTCCTTGGGGTCCCTATCATTTCCTTTGTTCTTTTCTTTGTACTTTGAATTACCTCTACTTGTCTTGTTATGCTTATGTTCCCATTTTATAAAGCTAGCACTTTCTCTCCTTTTTAAGGATTGTTAAGCTTCCCCTGACAAGTTTGCAAAATTAAAGTAGGTATCATTCAATTACTTGTGTTGGCTCATTTGTTTCCTCTATTGTTTTTTTAGTTCCCCTTGTTATTTTAATAGAGTGGCAATAGTAGTGAGGTTCTCCACCTCTTTGCTTAAGTTCCTTGAAATTTTATCTCAGGATCTACCTTCAAAATTATCCCCATGGGTTTTTATATTTAGGGGAATAGAATTCCCTCCTCTTGTCTCTAGTTCCATTATCCTAGTCACATAAAATAAATAATATCATGTTAGGTTACAACTTCTTCCTTGAATTGTACTACTAACTCTAGTTAAATATGTCATATGCATAGGCTAACTATAGAGTTTTCTAACTAAAACCACCATCACTTTGCATAGGGTTTTATTCTAAAAATATCATCTAATTCCATTACTTATGGTTATACTTACTATACTTAAGGTGTTGTATTAAAATAAGCTACCTTTCATAGGATCAACTCTCTAGAATTATATCAAATTGGAAATTCTAGGTCAACCTGGATTTAGCTTATGAACTAAGAAAGGGCATGAATAGGAAGATACCTGGATCCTTAGTGCATTCCATTAATATTCTAATCCATTGTACCTAGATATTTGATACCAAATGTAATGACCCAAAAATCTAACTAATCTAAGGCAATTTTTTTTTACAAACATATACCCGAGAGGGATTTACATATCCCTAACTAGCATATGTGTTAATATGAAGTTATCTAAATTAGCATAATGTTTTAAGTTGTCGATATCATTTCCACAACAAGCCAATATTATATTCCCTAATATATCAAAGGATACATCCATATCTATACCATACACAAGTATGTCTGTGTAGGTATACTACACGTATTGAAAATAAGCTATCGGTCTTATCTCTATGATGAGCTAAATTATCTCCTTCTATCAGTGAAAAGATATGTCCATCTCTACACCATACACAATTTAGTCTGTGTAGGTATACTACACGTATTTTAAATAAGCTTAGTCTCATATCTATGATGATTTCATAGATAGCCAAGTTCATTTAAATCTGCTTTGTGTTGTATAAGTCTATTTAGTTTAGTTTCTTTGAAAGAGATCTTTAAATCAAGGTTACTCTAAGTTTTGTCCTAAGAGATCCCACAATCCCTCAGGTTTCTTTGCTCTACTTCTAACACATATTCATAATCATGTTTAGATATCAATTCAAATTATCTAACTATATTAAATCATTTAAGATCTTTCTAATCATAATTTATTTAAAATGATATGATTATTATATCTACTTAATTCAAGCATGGAATAATATCTATAAAAATATTAAAGAAGGTATTTAAACAAGACATCATAATTTAACTAGAACATTAACAAAATTAAAGTGAAACTTCATGAAACACAAGGTTAAACATATATCGAATGAAATAAATTAAATATATTCTTGCCACTTGAGGAGGGCTAAGTCCTTTGCCACTTAAGGAGGGCTAAGTCCTTGCAAATACAAGGATGATAAATAATATAATAGATGATTGAATGTAAATCAACCTATATCTTATAAATATGAATAAATAAACAATTTTATGATCACTTGGAAATATAGCCGACTAGCTATATTGGAGTTGTAACATGACTCCCCTCATTGGAAAGCTTTGACATCAAAACTGGAAATGATTCAAAAATAATTTTTGATTCCCATGTAGCATCTTATACTAGTAGGTCTTACCATTTGATTAGAAATTTTTCAATCTGGCAAGATCGAAGATGACGTGATCTGGTTTGCAATATTGATTCGAGTTGAAGTGTTATACATCCTTCTTCATCTGGTAGTGGGAGCTCTATCTAGAAGTGCACTTTTTGGCCAATCACTTTTTTGAGATAGGATACATGAAAAACTAGATGTATATGGGAGGAAGGTGGAAGCTCTAATTGATATTCTACTTCACATATATGATGAACTATCTTGTAGGGTCCATAATACCGAGGAGTCAACTTTTGAATGGTCTTGATTTTCAAGGACAACTGCTTATAAGGTTGCAGCCACAAGAAAACCATATCTCCTAGATTGAATTGTCATTTTGAATGATGTAAGTCCTATTGTTTCTTCATATGATTTTGTGACTAGATAAAGTTATCTTTAAGAATTTTAAGCATTGAATGATGATGTTGGAACCAATCATTTATTTGAGCTACTTTGAAAGATCCTAAAATATAATCTGATATTATTTGTGGTTTTAACCCATTCAATGCTTCAAATGGAGACATCTTGAGGGAAGAATGGAAATGAGTGCTATCCCATCATTCTACTAATAAAAGCAATTAACTCCATTAATACTGCTTATCTTGAGCAAAGCAATGTAGATAGGTACCCAAAAATTTGTTAACAATCTCTTTTTGACCATCCATTTAGGGATGGTATGCAGAGGATATTTTTAATTTGATACCACTGAGATGGAATAATTCTCTTCAAAAATTACTAGTAAACATGGGATTATGATCACTTACAATAGTTTAGGGCATGCCATGTAACTTGAAAATGGAGTCAATAAATAACTTGGCCATCTTACTTACTGAATATGGGTGTTGTAGAGCACTGAAGTGAGCGTACTTAGAGAGACGATCCACAACTACAAAAAATTACCGTTTTACTTTGAATTGGGTAGGCTTTTAATTAAATCCATTGAAATGTGTTTCCACTGGTGGTCCAAAATTGGTAAGGGTTGCAAAAGTCCTGGAAATTTTATAGTTTCACCTTTATTGTGTTGACATACTTCATATTCAGCCACAAATATCTTGACATCTGATTTTAATCCTTTCCAAAAATTTCACCCTCTGATATATTTTCAAGAATATCGAGTGCCTTGTTGATGGATATGAACGTGATTATTCAAGGATCATGGATTTAATATTGGAACCCTATGAAATGTAAATGTGACCTTTATTGCATAGAACCTCATCCATATATGAAAAATAAGGATATTTTGATGATCCTTTATTCATATCTTGAATAATTTGAGCAGCTTCAGTATCAACCAACCATTCATCTTGAAGTTAAGAAACCCATTGAGAACATGGACCAGAAATGACATTAATGGAGACTTCATCTTCATATTTATGAGATAATGCATCAGCTACCACATTTTATTTGCCCTTCTTATACTCAATGATGGAATCATAACTCAATAGTTTGGTCATCCACTTGTTTTTTTCAGGATAAGAGAAACATTGTTCTAGAAAGTGCTTAAGACTACTATGGTCAGTTTTTATGATGAAGTGAATATTGAGTAAATAATACCTCAATTTATTGATGGCATGTAAAATAGACAACTTTTCTTTCTCATATGTGGATTGACCCAAATTTTTCTTGATAGTTGCTTGCTTTTGAAAGCCAAGGGATGACCATATTGCATTAAAATTGCATCAATTCCTATAATAGAAGCATCACACTCGATGATGAAGGGTTTACTAAAATCCAGAGTGGCTAATACTGGAGTGGAGCACATAGTGTCTTTGAGTGCTTGGAATACCTGAGAAGTTGTTTTGTTCCATTTAAAAGCATCCTTTTTGGTAAGTGCTATGAGAGGAGCTACGATTTTGCCATAATTGCATATGAAGTTTTGGTAATAATCTGTAAGACCTAGGAATACCCTAAGATTTTTGAGGGATTTAGGTATAGGCCAATATTGAATAACTTTGATTTTTTGAGGGCCTGATTTGACTCCATGATATACAATATGACATAAGTATTTGACTTCTTGCACCCCAAAGGCACATTTGGATCTTTTAACAAATGTTTTTTCCTTATGTAGTAAATGAAGAACCTTGTAAATGTGGTTTAGATGATATTTCCAAGATTTGCTATAAATTAGGATATCACCAAAGAAAATGAGAACAAAATTATGAATATATGGCCTAAAAACATGGTTCATAAGGCTTTAAAATATTGATGGAGCATTAGTAAGACCGAAAACCATGAATAGGAATTTATAATGGCCTTCATGCATTTGAAAAGTGGTTTTAGGTATGTCCTCTTTTCTAACCCTGATTTGGTGAAAGCTGGAATGAAGATCCAATTTAGTGAAATAACTAGCATCGTGTAGTTCGTCTAATAAATTATCAATGATAAGAATATGGAACTTATCCTTGATGGTAATTTTGTTGAGGTAAAAAATATGGACACATGCACCAAGATTCATCCTTACGACGTACCATTGAGTAAGGACTAATGCTAGGATGAATTATGCCATGTTCTAATATTCCTTGTACTATCTTCTCTATTTCTATCTTTTGATGTTGAGGATAGCGATAAACATGAACATTAGGAGGAAGACTACTAGGAACAAGATGTATAACATGGTCATATGATTGTTTAGGAGGTAGACCTTTTGGTTCACTAAAGAATTCATAATTATCCATAATAGGTTGAATATCCTTTGAGATAATCACTAGAGTATCCAAGGATTGAGCTTCTATGGAGTTTATTTGAGCTATAAATCCATGAGATAACTTCTTCATGCAATGGGAACTCACCATATTGGATGGTGGAGATTTAATTCCTTGAAGACAAATAGTCTTCTAATTCTCATTTCATTTGATATATAATTATAAAAATTAAAAGTAACCTCATCTAGCTGTGATAACCATTCAACATCCAAAATAACATCTACACTTCCTAGGTTCATAATGAAGAGAGTTACTCACCAAGTGTATTTCCCATTTGGATTGAAACTGGAGATTTTCTACCTACATATTGAGCATTTCCTCCATTTACAATTAAAACTTAGAACTTATCTTGATTGGACGTGTTAATGTACAAGTTCAATGCTTTAGCAATTTTTATACCAATAAAGTTGTGAATTGCGTGAATCAATAAACACATTAATATGCTTGTGCCTAATAAATACTTGTACCTTTATTGTATGATAAGTTTTTAACTCCATAAGTGCATGTACTAAGAGAGAAATAATGTCATCCTCAAGTGTTTCTTCATTAGTATTTTCTAAGAGTTGTTTTGTATTTGTGGGTGACTCTTGCTGAGTTATATCTTCTTCTTTTTCTTCTTCTTCTTCTTCCTTATTTTTAAATTCTACTTGAAAGGTTTGACGAAATACACATGCTTGATCTCTGGGATGATAAGACTAAAATTTAAAGAAAAAAATCTTGATGATTGTTCATTATTGTGAAAAGGTCGATAGAAATTAGAATCATGTTTATAGGACACCCCATATTGAAGTTTATTTTCAATTACTTGAGAAATTTTGGTAGTTTCATCTAGAGTACATGGATCATGAATGTTGACTTCTTTTCAAATTTTATCCTTGAGACCATGATGGAAAGCAGACACCACTACTACTGGGTTTAATTCATGTGTGTAAGTAAGAAGACTTGTGAACTCTGATACATAATCTTCTACCGAATTAGTTTTCTTGAGATCCATGAGGTGGACACATAGGATGAAGATGAACCCTTATCAAATATTTTAAGGAAAAGTTCCTTAAATTCAGGCCACATAAGATATTGATTATGTTGATAGAACTACCATAACAACCATTGATAAACTTGGGTGCCTAGTCTACAAGATGCATATGCAACTTGACTGGTTTAAGGAATACGATATAAACAAAAAATACCATCCATGTTGGCTATCAAACCTATAGGATAATATCCTTCAAAAGTGGGCATGTGAGTATGAGGAACTTAGGCATCGTGAGGCCATTCTAAGAATTAGGAGGCATTGCTTACTAAAGGATCAAAATCAAAGGAAGTTTATGGAGGTATTTATGTTTGATGAGTATATAAAGGTGGAGAGTTGGTATTTATAGGTGGAGGTTTGGTATTTATAGATTGAGGATTGGAATTTATAGGTGGAGGGACCTAATATTGGTAAACTTAAAATTAGTAAACTTATTCGATGAATTTATTTAATTCTAAATGTTATCAGAGATGTATATTCAACCAATCATCGAAGTACTGAAATGGATCCCTATAAATTTATGTAAAGGTGTAGACGAAGCAACAATGAATTAGGAGGAGATTATTACTTAGTGGTAAATGAAGCATAAATGGACCTCTTGAAATATATCTTAATTTTTTTATACTAATGCACAATCTAGAATCGAGCTCTGATACCACTTGATGTGAAACTTCATGAAATACAAGGTTAAACATAGATCGAATAAAATAAATCAAATATATATTTACTACTTGAGGAGGGCTAAGTATTTTGCCACTTAAGGAGGGCTAAGTTATTGTGAATACATATATGATAAATAATATAATCGATGATTGAATGTAAATAAACCTATATATGTAAATATGAATAAATTAATAATTCGATGATCACTTGGAAATATATTTGACTAGCTATATTGGAGTTGTAACATTAGAATAGTTCATGAAACTACAACATCAAGATTCCTTAACAACAAGTAAGAGATACATCTTTCATTCATACTTTAAAACATTACATAACCCAAGTATGGTAAAACTTCCATACTTTAAAATAATAAGGTATTACATCATTATCCATCTAGGAGATTACTCAACTAGAGTTTAATCCAATAATAAGTTTTTCATCACAACAAATGTCAATATTAATTTTTTGGATCTAAGTGTCCTCCTTGGTCCTTGTATTTCATCACTCAATTGATGGTGGTAAGGGATCAGGACAACTCATGGATATTATGAAGCATGCATCTAAATGCATCTACTAAATAACTTATGAAACAAGTGCATTTATAATTTGGATGCCAAATTGCAACTATACAAAACTATTCAATGCATCCATTCATGAATCATTTACTCAACATCAGAGGGAATCCCATACATCCACTCTTATTCTCATCAATAAAAGGAGAGTCATTTTATCAAACATAGAGTAATTCACAACCTTCCCTTTAATCAATCAAAGGCTCATGATTTTCATCATACAAAGCCATTTCTTTAATCCATTAAGGTCCCATACCATTAACCAATTAAATACTTAAAAACCCTTTTATTTAATCAATTAAGGTCCCATACCTTTAATCAATAAATTAATTACATAAAAATATCTTTCTTTAATCAACTAAAATCCCATTCTTTTAATCAATTAAATTCTTATGAACATATATTTCTATAGACACAAAAAACTAAGCATTCACAAAACCTCATTTGCATCCCACATCATAATCCTACATAATAAATTTATATACCTAAGTCTAAAATTATGTGTATAAAATTCTACACATTATCCTATTTTCCATATTTTAATAAATCTAGAAAATCCCCCAGCATGTGATGCCCCCCACAACTTAGCTGATTGTGGCATCTACCTTAGTCTCCATTTAGGTGATGACCTTGAGGAGGAACTAGATGATCAAATTAAGATAAATGCTTGTTGTAATTGGGATGAAACCATTAAAACCCCATCGAATCAAGAGAGACAATCAAACTTCTAGCCCTGAAGACAGACCTATGGTCTTCACCCTTTATGGGGTAATTTTTTTGAAAAGGCCACAAGATAGCCATTTTGAATAGATGAAGTAGGGTAAGCTGACCCCCATAGCTGAAGAGGTAGAAACCTTGGAAAGAGTCCATTCCACTAAGCTCCGAAGCCAAACTATACCTGAAAAAACTAACAAAAGGGGTGCAAGTGAGAGCAAAGAACACACTGGTATGAAGAATCCAACTGATAGCCATCAACATGTTCTTCCCAAAAAACTAGAACCAGTCAGCAGTGGAACAAAAAATAAAATCTGAGTTTGATATAGGGCTAGAGTTGTCAAAACAAAAAATAAATATAACCTTTAGAGAATTGATGACAGTACCCAAATATAGGGATTAGGTTTGTAGGGCCTTTGGACTGACTAAGTAGGGATAAAATCACATTTTAACTACTTCAACTTCTAACCCACCTGGTAGGAACCCCTCTTTAGTAAGGCCATTTTATATATCCCTCTGCTATATATATAGATATGGTGGTCACTACGTGATACACAACTGCATGCTCGATAGCGAAGCATTTCACAACGTCATGCCAAAATAGGTAGCAGACCAACTGAATTAATATGTACCAAATATTCTCCTTATATATCTATCATGGATAACAAGCAAGTACCTTGTGTTGGGATAATCACATGTCTCTTGGTATTTTTGGACTAGTACCCCAAGAAGGGCATTGTAATGGATGTGGCTATAGTAGATGTGGATCCATTTTTTCCTTGCTACTATCTAGACATTGGGCAGAATAATTGGGCGAGTCAATCCAGTTGGACTGGTCATATGCCACCATACCCCTTTCATCCAAAGAACAAGCAACCTTGAGAAGGAAACCATTTAATAAAAACTCGATTGAACTAATAAGGCTTGATAACACTACAGTCAACCTAGTCAATTCTATTGACATTTTGCACACACCTTTTATGAAATAGGTTCTCTATGTGAAGGACATGGATCTTGAGGTGAGGGCAGTAGTAGATGCATAATCAGACAAATTTCTAACCACTGAAATGTGGACAATGAACTTCGATGGGGCTAAGTCATAGACTAAGGATGGTGCTAGGATCAACCTCACTAACATAAAAGGAAACTATTTGGGCATACCCTACCGACTAGAATTCCCCTGCACAAATAATGTGGCAGAATATGAGGCACTTCTATTGGGACTCAGGAAAGCCAAGGAATTGGGTATAAAATACCTCACTATTTATGGGGATGCTGAATTAATTATTCAATAAATTAAAGGAAAATACCAAACCAAGCATCCTAGGTTGAAGCAATACAAGCAAGTAGTGCAAGACAAAATTTAATAAGTTTTTGGCCTTCAACATATCTCATATACCGAACCATATTGCCAACTTACTAGTTGTAAATTACTCTAAGGCAGACAGTCATAATATAGACATAGAATATATGGATAGGCTTCCCACTATATCTGTATACCATCCTTCTATCCTCGATAATGTGGTGTACTTACATATCTTCCAGGATGATGTTGATATTAGGGACTTTATGACTATGCAAAATCACATTGCTAGTATGATTTATGATGAAGAAGATGAGGAGAAATTATAGCATACCATAGGGAATCCAACAAAGGTGATACAACTTAAAAAAAATATTATCCCTAGGGGTTTGGTATCTCTAGAATCCCTTTTTGATGATTTTGACAAGGTACACAGGACTACTCTTCACAAGTCAAAAGTAGAAGAGGTCAATATTAGAACACTTGGAGAACTAAAAATAGTCATAATAGACAAAGTATTGTTATCAAAAGAAAAGAAATAGTACATCCAGTACCTAAGGAAGAATAGGGGCAGTTTTTCTTGGAGCTACGATGATTTAAGGACTTTTAATACTGATGTCATGACTCATATTATTCCTTTGTGAGAAGATACCAAATATTTTAGATAGAAATAGAGAAAATTTAATCCTACTCTACATCCCATCATGCAAAAAGAGTTCCAAAATCTTTTGAATGCAAAAATAATAAAAAAGGTAATGTTTTCCTCCTGGATAGCAAACCTAGTGCTCGTAAGGAAAAATAATTGAGAGATAAGGTTGTGCGTCAACTTTAGGAACTTAAATAAGAGTTCTCTAAAGGATAACTATCCCCTACCCAATATGGAACAACTTTTACAAGCAGTAGTGGGGTCATCCAAAATATCTTTATTAGATGGTTTCTCGGGATATAATCATATTTTGGTCAATCCAGAAGACTGATACAAATTTACCTTTACCATGCCATGGGGAACCTTTGAGTATCAAAGGATACCATTCGGATTGATGAATTTTGGGGCCATATTTTAGAGGGCCATGGAATTTGCTTTCAAAGGAATAATGTTTAAAATTATGGTGGTATATTTGGATGACATCACGATCTTTTCAAAGAATCTAGCAGATCACTTCTCCCATCTGTCTCAGGTTTTTGAAATATGCAAAGAGTATGGGATATCCCTGAATCCAAAGAAATTTCTATTTGGGGCCACCCATGGAAAATTATTAGGACATATAGTCTCTAAATAGGAGATAAGTATTGATCCCCAAAGGATGGAGGCTATCACAAAAATACCACTCCAAAGAACATCAAGGGAGTTAGGTCCTTCTTTGGTAAGATAAACTTCGTCAGGATGTTTTTCTCCAATTTTTTTCTGAGATTGCCAAGCCTATTAATGATATGATACAAAAATATGCAAATATAAAATGTAATGAAGATAACATCAGGGATTTCCAATGAATCAAAGAAGCTATCACCACTGCACCCGTGTTGACTTGTGTAGATCATTCAAATAACTTTAACCTATATTATTTTTCTTCAGAACACACAATAGTCGTAGTGTTGTCCCAGAAGGATGAAGAAGGGAATGAAAAATCCATAGTATTCATGAGTTCAGGAATGAAAGAAGCCCAATTAAGGTATAAGCCTGTAGACACAAAAATCTAGGCATTTGCATTACACATCATAATTATGCATAATAATATATGCCTAAGTCTAAACTTAGGCATATAATTTCTGCACATTATTCATTGGCATTGCACATCACAATTTTGCATAATAATATATGCCTAAGTCTAAAATTAGGCATATAATTCCTACACATTATTCATCCACATTGCACATTTCAGTTTTGCATAACATTATGTGCCTAAGTTTTGACTTGGGCATAAAATACTGCACATAATTATATTTTCTAGATTTTATTAAATCTAAGAAATATCCTCCTAGGATACCCTCTCTTCTCACTTGAAATGTGTCTTGGCCACATTACCATCACCCCTTTTCCACATATCATACACCCTTGGCCCCTTTATCCCTTCACATGGGGCAACCCTCCACACTTCATTCCACTTCCAACTACCCACTTGCCACATCTCACACATCACTCCATATTTCATTCCACTTGCACCTACCCACTTGCCACATCTCACACCTCACTCCATATTTCAATCCACTTGCACCTACACACTTGCCACATCTCTCTAGTTAAGTGAGACACTTCTAGTGACTCACTGCAACTACCTAGGAGAGGTGGCTACCTAGTCCTTACCACTTGGCAACCTTGGCTTGCCACCTGTCCTTTCCTCCAAAACCCTCAAAGACCTATAAAGGCATCATCACATGACCAAAAAAAAAGATTCTGAGAAGAGAAGAGGAGAGAATGCTAATGTTATGCTGCCCGGATTATGCTATGTAAGAATAATAATCATAATTATTTTCTATTTCCATTATGCATTTAGTCATTTTATCATAATCATTGTCCATTTTATATTTACATATTTATGTAAACCATATTCATTATTCATCTTCTTCTATTTTAATTTTACATTAGTCATTTTATTTATATTTATCATTATTATTGTGATAGGTGCTACTAAACCCTTATCCATTTTCATGTGTGTAGATTTCAGGTTCATGATTCAACAAGCTCAAAATCCAAAACGATGGATGCGAAAAACCCACCTCCCACATTGTTGTAGCATGAAGAAGTGAAAGACACCATATGTTTATTGTAAAATGGGATCACCCCCTTCAAGAATTTGTATTGTGAAAGCACCCTACAAAGGGGCTTATTGTATCACAAACACATATTATGAAAATAAATGCAATGTTTCATTTTTAATTAAATGGTGTTTTTTTTTGTGTTAAAAATTGGTGATCACGGTGGGACAGGTAGCTCACCATAAGGACACTCATTCAAAATAAAAATTGCTATGACATTAAGTCAGATAGATCCCTCAATATTTGAGCATGGATGTGTTCAAACAAAATTTGTAAAACACTAGGTCCCACCGTGATCGCCATTTTGTAAGCAAAATAAGACAACACCTTGCAAGTAGAATAATGAAAACAAGTAGTTGCAACGAAATGATATTTTGTATTAAATTTATATTTAAAATACACAGGAGCCTTGGCATCCTTTTCTATTACAATGATTTACCCCAATGTATGAGGGGTTAGGTTACAATGCTCGCATGCTTTGTGGAATAATAAACATGACCAAATAAGTGAGGCCTCTTTGGTGCATCAATGAATGATGGTGTCTCCAGTATTCTTTCACTCCAATCCAAGTGGTGAGTGGGCTTTGGTATCCAAATAGGGGACCACTCTAGCTTTAGTTGCTCTCCAAATTTTTGCCTCTGCACACATGGAAATTAAACAAGAGTTAATAGCACCTGCATACATGAATGGAAACCAATACAAATAATAACCCTTGAAATAATGTTTGTAGAAAACATAGAAACAGTAATCAAGATGCCTTGCTAACAGATGGATGATTTTTTTTGATCTCTATTGTGTGTGATTTTGTTCTCGAGACTGTAGAACCGCAGATGCACGGTTATGAAATAGAAACCGTGGACCTACGGTTTTGAAATCGTGAACACATACTTTTTATTATGAAACTACAAACGGGCGGTCTTGGTTGAAAAATAGGATGCCTCAAGAATCGAACCAACAATACAAAATGGGGACTGTGCTCATAATTTCACTTTGGATCTAAGTCAATTTTGGCAACCTATTAGTATGTAAACTCAGCTCTATTTTTTTGGTGAAATGACTATACTTTTTATAGGCTTCCTAGGGCTTTTGAGGGAAATGGGAGGTGGCAAGCCCAACTTACCAAGTGGCAAATATGGACTTCCAGGTGGAAGGGGCAGTTATAGTGAGTCACCCAGTGTGCCTCACTTAATTGGGATGATGTGGCTGCAAGTGGAGTGGAATGTGGGATCTTATTTTATGTGAAGGGACAAAGGGGAAAAGAAATGTGGGATGTGGCATGGGTGTTGGGAATCTATCCCATGTGCAAAGACAGGTGCGACAAGAGTGGATGAGATGTGGCAAGTATGTTGGGTAAAGTGTCTAGGACACATGTCCAGTGGGTAAGCAAGGTATCCTAGGGTGATTTTCCAGATTTTATAAATATGGAAAATAGGATAATATGCAGGATTTTATATCCCTAAGTTAGAACTTAGGCATATAATTTTATTATGCAGGATTTGATGGTGGGGTGATAAATGTGACTTTGAATGTGCTAAATTTTGGTGTCTACAGTTAAATTTGTAACACAAAAAAAAAGTAGCATTGAATTAAAAATGAAACATTGCATTTATTTTCATAAAATGTTTTTGTGATACAATAATACCCTTTGTAGGGCACTTTCATAATACAAATTCTTGGAGGGGGTGATCCCCTTTTACAATAAACATATGGTGTCTTTCACTTCTTCAATGCTACAACAATGTGGGAGGTGGGTTTTTCATGACCACCGTGTTGGATTTTGAGCTTGTTGAATCATGAACCTGAAATTTGCACACATGAAAATGGATAAGGTTTTAGTAGCACCTATCACAATAGTAATAATAAATTTAAAGAAAATGACTAATGTAAAATGAAAATAGAATAATATGAATAATGAATATGGCTTACATAAATATGTAAATATAAAATGGACAATGATTATGATAAAATGACTAAATGCATAATGAAAATAGAAAATAATTATGATTAGTATTCTTACATAGCACAATCCGGGAAACATAACATTATCATTCCCTCCTCTTCTCTTCTTAGCCTCTTTTTTTTTGGTCATGTGATGGTGTCTTTATAGGTCTTTGAGGGTTTTGGATGGAAGGATAGGTGGCAAGCCAGTGCTGCGAAGTGGTAAGGACTAGGTAGCCACCTCTCCTGGGTAGTTGCAGTGAGTCACTAGAAGTGTCTCACTTAACTAGGGAGATGTGGCAAGTGGGTAGGTGCAAGTGGAATGAAATATGGAGTGAGGTGTGAGATGTGGCAAGTGGGTAGGTGCAAGTGGAGTGAAATATGGAGTGAGGTGTGAGATTTGGCAAGTGGGTAGTTGGAAGTGGAATGAAGTGTGGAGGGTTTCCCCATGTGAAGGTACAAAGGGGGTAAGGGTGTATGAGAGGTGGCAAAGGGGTGATGGTGATGTGGCCAAGACACATGTCAAGTGAGGAGAGAGGGTATCCTAGGAGGATATTTCTTAGATTTAATAAAATCTAGAAAATATAATTATGTGCAGGATTTTATGCCTAAGTAAAAACTTAGGCACATAATGTTATGCAAAACTGAAATGTGCAATGTGGATGAATAATGTGTAGGAATTATATACCTAATTTTAGACTTAGGCATATATTATTATGTAAAATTGTGATGTGCAATGCCAATGATAAATGTACAGAAATTATATGCCTAAGTTTAGACTTAAGCATATATTATTATGCATAATTATGATGTGTAATGCAAATGCCTAGATTTTGGTGTCTACAGATGCCTCTTTTGTGGTGCAAAAATAAATGACATCTAGTTTTATTTGATGGAGGAATGAACTCAAATCTTCTCGATGCAAAGAAAGAATGATTTTTTTTTCAATTTTGATTTGTTTACTTATCCCCTCAATTGGTGAATGGGTAAAGGATGAAACCCATGAGCCAATTGACCAAATGTGGATGATGAAAGGAGGTGGTTGATTGAATGATGTGGATGTGATGCAAATGTATGTCATTTTGATCAACTTGATGCCCCAAGTTTGGGATTGTTTGTGTTGTGAATTTGCTTTTGGTTCATTATTGAAAATTATTGTGGTAAAACCATTAACCATGTTTATGATTTCATGAGTCCTGCTACTGTTAAATGTCACTCCTGTGTATCGGAGCCAGCGCATAAGACCTCGATAATCAAGTTATTTTTTATTAATACCAGATTTGATTTGATTGTTCTCCACTTTTGACCCAACAAAAGGGGTTTAAGGATAACCTTTTAAAAATTTTGTTTGAACACATCCACGCTCAAATATTGAGGGATCTAGCTAATTTAATGTCATAGCGATTTTAATTTTGAATGTCTATCCTTATGGTGAGCTACCTATCCTACCGGATTGCATGGATTGCTAGTCACTGCAACCACTAAGTGTATAGTGTAATCCACTAGATACAAGGTTCACTAAATGATGTGATGATGATGTTTATGAATTTTATAAATCAAGATCAAGTTGGATTCCCCAAGTTTGGGGTGGACTTGTATTGTTGTAAATTTGCATTTTGGTTTGATTAACATGGAAGATGATGAAGTAAAGGAACCAATCACCCTAGGATCTCATTGTCCTAGTGACTGTTAGCAATTCCTTAATGCAAATGATGAAGTATAAGTTTTCCATGTTTTACAATTTTTAGAAGAATTTTCACACTTTGGGGGGTTTACACGACCTAGATTTCATAGCCAGGTTGTTAAGCCATGAGTATACAGGTGAAATCCTAGATTCATTTAGGGCAAAACATTGAGCACACGTATTTTCATTTTTAAAAAATTAAAAAAAAAATAGAAAACAAATATGCATCAATTTTTTAGGTCGATGTTCAATGTAGAACAAACCAAGGTGAAAATGATGCCTACTCCATGATGTTACAAAACATGGTAAATTACGGCCCATCAAATTGCATAACGTAATTTCTAACAGTCACTAGGACAAGTGCTTAGGGTGATTGGTTCCTTTACTTCATCTCTTGCATGTCAACAAACCAAAAGGTAATCTGCAGAACAAAAGTCCACCATTAACTTGGGGCAACATCTGATTTCACTTTCAATTGGCTATTGGGTCTCATTCGTTACCCATTCACCAATTGAGGGGGTAAACATGCAATTAATTTTTTTTACAATAATCATTCATTCTGTCGCACCAAAGAGAGTTGAGTCCATTCATCAAATAAAAGTTGAGTGTCATCAATTTTTGCATTGCATTGTGTTCTACATAATGCGGTATAAAAAGGGGAAACTGTAGACACCAAAATTCAACACATTCAAAGTCACATTTATCACCCCACCATCAAATCCTACATAATAAAAATATATGCCTAAGTTCTAACTTAGGGATATAAAATCTTGCATATTATCCTATTTTCTAGATTTATAAAATCTAGAAAATCACCCTAGGATACCCTGCTTACCCACTGGACATGTGTCCTAGACACTTCACCCAACATACTTGCCACATCTCATCCACTCTTGTCCCCCCTATCTTTGCACATGGGATATATTCCCAACACCCATGCCACATCCCACCTTTCTTGTCCCCCTTTGTCCCTTCACATAAAAAAATATCCCACATTCCACTCCACTTGTAGCCATGTCACCCCAGTTAAGTGAGGCACACTGGGTGGCTCACTATAACTACCCCTTCCACCTAGCAGTCCAGATTTGGCACTTGGCAAGTTGGGCTTGCCACATCCCATTTCCCTCTAAAGCCATAAGAAGCCTATAAAAAGTACCATCATTTCACCATAAAAATAGAGTTGAGTTTACATACCGACAGGCTACCAAAATTGACTCAGATCTGGAGCAAAATTACGAGCACAGTCCCCGTTTTGTACTACTGGTTTGATTCCTAAGGCATCATGTTTCTTAGCCAAGACCACCCATCCATGGTTTCACAGTTGAAAATACACGTCCATGGATTCACAATCGTAGGTTCACGGTTTCTAGTTCACAACCGTGCATCCACGGTTCCATAGTCCTAAGAACAAAACCACGCACAACAGAGATCAAAAAAATCATCCATCTATTAGCAAGGCATCTTAATTACTGTTTCTATGTTTTTTGCAAATATTCTTTCAAGGGTTATTATCTGTATTGGTTTCCATTCATGTATGCAGTTTCTATTAACTCTCGTTTGATTTCCATATGTGCAAGAGGTAGATATTTAGAGAGCAACTAAAGCTAGAGTGGTCCCCTCATTGGATACCAAAGCCCACTCATCACTTGGATTGGAGCGAAAGAAGACTGAAGACACCATCGTTCATTGATGCACCAAAGAGGCATCACTTATTTGGTCCTATTTATTATTCCACGAAGCATGCAAGCATTGTAACCTAACCCCTCATACTTTGGGGCAAATCATTGTAACAAAAAAGGAGGCCAAGGCTCCTGTGTATTTCAAATACAAATTTAATACAAAATATCATTTCGTTGCAATTGCTTGTTTTCATTATTCTACTTGCAAGGTGTTGTCTTATTTTTCTTACAAAGAAAATAGAGAAACAATTTTTTACCCTGATCTAGGCTTTGGAGCATTTTAAAAGCATCTTTGGTTCTAGTAGAGTGATTGTTTACATCCCCTATATAGTCGTGAAATATGTCCTCACTCAACCCGAACCCACAATAATTTCAGCAAGATGGATGGTGAAATTGATGTAGTACGAGATCAAATTTAAGACAATCAAAATAATTAAAGAACAAGAATTAGCAAAATACATGGCTAGCAGTGGAGGAGAAGATATGGATAATGCCATTTTAGCAGAATATTCACAAGCCCTGCATACAGAGGATGAAGAATGTGATTGGTATAAATATGTCTTGTTCTATTTAAAGAACATATCTTTTTTACCTGGAATATCTACTAGCATAATTAGAAGCATCAAAAAATAGGCTCAAAAATATCATCTCCAAAAAAATTAGCTTTACTAGAGGCACCCAAGTGGAGGAAGTTCCCAAGATCATCAAGGAATTTCGTATAGTATTTTTTTTGTAAATGTGAACAGGGATTCACCTCACTAGGCTTAGAAAGATCCCTTTCCTAAGCCTAAGTGTGAACACACCCTATATTTGTCGGCAATTTCTGTCGGCAAATTCCCGTACCTTCTCTCCTAATATCCCTCCTATCTTCTTCCTATTTTTCCTCCTCCTTATCCCTCCATTTCCTCCCTTTTCCTTATCCCTCCAACCTCCTTATCCCTCCGCGCCTTTCTTTCCCCTATCTTCTCCCTCCTTATCTCCTATTTCCCCTTATCTCTCCTTTGCCGACTTTCCTCCTATTCCCTTTCTATATATTATGCAATTTGAATATATTGTAAGGTTGAATGCTTCAATTTAATAAAGTTGTTAATTTTAATTGGTCCTGCATTTTTCTGTGATTTGACTGCATTCGGGTTCAATATCTGGTATCAGAGCCAGACTTCGTCGACTGTCGAGCACGGTTCCCGAGGCGAAGTGAGGTCAGCACGGGCACGGTTCCCGAGGCACGACCAGGCACGCATCCCGAAGCAGTTCGCAGTAGGGCTCGGATCTCGAGGCGGATCACGAGCAGGCTCGGGCACGCATCCCGAGGTAGTTCGGGCACGGATCTCGAGGCGGATCGTTGAGGTCGCGACACGTGGCGGCACGAGGTGCAACACGTAGGTCGAGACGGCTGAGCTGGCAGAGGAGCTGGCTAAGACATTTGGCCGCATCTGATTGGCTGATAAGGCGACGTGGCAGCTGGCATTTGGTTGAGCAAAATACCGCCACGTGGCGGATCGTGATTGGTAAGCAGTTGTGCGTTTCACTCCACGTGGCGGACGACGGCAAAGGTTGGACGAAGCACGACTGCCCGAAGGCAGTCGGAATCATCTACGAGGGTTTCTGTTAATAAACCCTCGCGCGTCCGTTTTAGGACGCATGTGGGATTAACCCACATTTTTTTTAAAAATCGCACGACGGCGATTATAAAGCGGACGGGACAGAGTTTAATTCCCGTCCGCGGCTGTGGTGCAGACAGAGTTGTCCGCTTGGAGGGTGGAGGTACGCGGGTCGATTCCCGCCCGCTCCACGGAATTTTTTTTTTTTTTTAAATTGACTACCGTCGAAATAAATCTATCGGAGTTCTTGTTTCCTCTTGTCCGCGGTGTTTGGCGTGGCGGTTAGCTTCGTTTGCTGGCTGTGAGGAGGTGCGGGGGTCGAATCCCACCGCAGGCCATCAATCCAATTTTTTTTTGTAAATATCGTGCCGCCGCGGTATTGAAGGGCTAAGGCCCTTTGTCATTTCACGTCAGCTGCTTGGCGTAGCGGCAGAGCACACTGCTGTGCTCAGGGAAGTCGCGTGTTCGAGTCGCGACAGGTGAAAAAAAGGTAAATTTTTTTAATTATTTTGTTTTTTAAAGTTTTTTGATTTATTTAATAATTTTTATATTATTTATTTTTTAAATATATCTTTTTTAAATAAATTTGTTTTTTAAAAAGGATAATTTAAAAAATAAAAAAAGGATTATTAAATTTATTTAAAAAACTTTTAGAAAACATTAAAGAGAATTTGTGAAAGGAGGAATAATGTGCTTGTGAAAATGGTAGATGTTCCGATCTGAAGGAAGTTATCATGCACTTATCTCTCTTTTGAAGAGAGAATCACCGGAATCCTTTGATGCAAGGGTTCGCCGAACTAGTCTTCACACTGTATTTAGTCAGTTGGAGAATCAGGTGATTTCTCACCTAAGAAAGCCAGACTCAGGATACGAAGCTGACTCCGAAGACAATATCTTCGGACAGAGAATTGAAGAATCCGACACTGTGCAATTTGTTTCGGATGTTCAAACTGGTGCCAGTTGTACACCGGGTGTACCAACAGATGAAGTGAGTGTGGGCTATACACCACGCTCTCCTGAGCCTGATCCTGACCCAGCGGAAGCAGAAGAAGAAGAGGAAGAAGAAGAAGAAGAAGAAGAAGAAGCAGCAGCAGAGCAGATCCAGTGGAAGTGAAACCTGAGATTGTCATCATTAGCAGCAGTTCTGAAGGAGAACATAGATGCACTAAGAAGGCGAGATTTGATTTAAATTATTAAATCATATTGTACTGCTTTGTATTTCCAGTTTGCCTCAATAAAAGTACTTGTTTGCTTTGAATAAAAAGTTGTTTATTCTGCAATGGCTGCAAACACTAGTCTACCAATCCCTGAATTTAATGGTAGTGACTATGAATACTGGTCAATAAAAATGAAGACTTTGTTGATAGGAAAAGGTCTTTGGGATGTAGTTGAGGAAGGTTATACAGAACCAACCTACTGCTTGAATGGGCAGCATTTTCTAATGCTTGATAAAAAGACAAGAAAAGAAGCACAAAAGAATAATGCTTTTGCTTTATATCACATTCATGTTGCTTTAGACAAAACTATCTTTCCTAGGGTTGCATCATATGTCATTGCACAAGATGCATGGAATGCCTTAAAAGAGAGCTATAGAGGCAGTGACCAGGTGAAGCAGGTAAAGCGCAAACCTTGAAACGAGATTTTGAGAATCTCAAGATGCAGGGAGAATGAAAGAGTCGGAGATTACTGTGTGAGAGTGAAAGCGATAGTCGACAAAATGGTCACACTAGGGGAGGATATCAAGCCGAGAGATGATGGTGAAGAAAGTGTTGAGAACACTTCTTCCAAAATGGAATTCTGTTGCAATAATTATTGAAGAATCAAAAGACTTATCCACATTGTCTTTTGATGCATTAACTGGATCACTTCTCTCACATGAAGAGAGATTGCAGGAAACTCCTACCACCAGTTATGGAGGAGATGACAAGGCTTTTGCTACACATGAAGGAAGAGGTAGAGGCCGAGGCAGAGGTCAACGAGAGGCAGAGGCAGGAACAATCAAAGAGGGGGAACTCCTAATAGAGGAGGATCATCCAATAGAGGTGGAAACCAGAATAGAGGAGGACAGCAGCAATACAGAGGAAAACAATCTGGAAAAGGAAAAGGAGGAGACAAGTCAAAGCAAGTTTGCTACAATTGTGGCAAACCTGGCCATTATGCTCGTGATTGTTGGTCAAAGACTTCACAAGGAAGCGGCTGACAACCGGAGCAGCAGTCAGTTTGGGAATTTTGGAGAAGAGGAAGAGTCCTCAAATCTCTTTCTCTCTTATGGCCAAACAGAGCAAAATTTGAATGATACATGGATTTTGGACACGGGGTGTTCAAATCACATGAGTGGCAAAGAAGAACTCTTTGCTAAGATAGACTCCTCATACAAATCCAGCATCCGGTTGGGTGATGACAAGTCATTGGCAGTTGAAGGCATTGGAGCTATGGCGGTTCCAACAAAAGAAGGCATAAAACATGTAAGTGATATCTATTACACTCCTCATCTTCAGCACAATCTGTTAAGTGTTGGTCAAATGCTTGAAAAGAATTATAAGTTGATTTTTGATGAGGGTAAATGCACCATTTTTGACAAAAACCATAGTAATAGAATCATTACACAAGTGCCAATGTCGAAAAATAGATTATTTCCTTTGAAGTTTGGCCAGCGAGGAGGAAATAAGTTAGCAAATGTAGCTATTACCAATCCAAGTGTCCTGTGGCACTTGAGATATGGTCACTTGAATTCTGCAAGTTTGAAATTGCTAACTTCACAAGCAATGGTGACTGGACTTCCCAAAGTTCAAGATAGTAAGGAAGTCTGTGAAGGGTGTGCCTTGGGCAAGCATGCCAGATCGAAATTTCCTCGTGGACAAGCATGGAGGGCCAACTATCCTCTTCAGTTGGTACATTCAGACATCTGTGGTCCGATGCAGACCAAGAGTCTAGGTAATCACTCTTACTTCCTACTTTTCATTGATGATTGCACAAGAATGTGTTGGATATACTTTTTGAAGCATAAGGATGAAGCATTTGCATGCTTTGTTGATTTTAAAGCAAAAGTTGAAAGTGAGAGTGGATATTCTATAAAATGTCTTAGATCAGATAGAGGAGGAGAATACTCCTCTAATCGGTTTTGAATTTTTGTAAACATCATGGCATCAAGAGGCGGTTCACGACTGCCTACACTCCACAACGAGAATGGTGTAGCGAGAAAGAAAGAATCGCACCATTGTGGAGATGGCGAGATCAATGCTTCGGACAAAGCATTTGAGTAATGCATATTGGGGAGATGCAACAAGGACTAGTGTTCACATCTTGAACGAAGTCCTACTTCGAGTTTGAAAGGGAAGACACCTTATCAAGCCTGGTATGGTAAGAAACCAAATGTGAAGTATTTAGAGTATTTGGTTCATTGGCATATGCTCACATTCCTGATGAGCTGAGAAAGAAGTTGGATCCAAAGAGTCAGGCTTGCATTTTTGTAGGATATTGTGAAAACACAAAGGGTTATAGACTCTACAATCCTACAACTCGAAAGATTGTGGTGTCAAGGGATGTGATTTTTGATGAAGGGGGAGAGTGGGGTAAGCCCCAAATATTCAGTGATGTTGAAGCCACTGATGTAGTAGCTCAGCAGGTGCAGCCACAGCTACCACAGAAAGGAAAGCAGTCTCCGCCCTCACATCCACCAAGTCCATCTTCAGATTCAACTGCTTCTCCAAGTCCTTCTCCTCAACGATCAGTTAGTTCCTCACCAATGGATATTGATGTTCCATCCAAAGGTAAGAGAACTTTACAGTATCATCCATCTTCTCAGATGTTGGATAAGAATTTTTCAAGAAGATATACTAGAAGTCAGGCTAGTGAAATGGAATCTATTTTACATAGATTAGAAAGTATGCACTTGTATGGTGATGATGAATCACAACAAGAACCCAGAGGAGATCAAGTTAACTATGCATTGTTAACTAGTGCACGACTTGAACCTTCTAGTTTTGAGAAGGCATGTACTTAGAAGATTTGGCAAGATGCCATGGAAGAGGAGATAACCTCTATAAAAAACAACGACACTTGGGAGCTCGTGAAGCTTCCGAAAGGAAAGAAATGTGTTGGCTGTAAATGGATCTTTAAGACCAAATTTAATGCTGATGGAAGCATTGAAAAGCATAAGGCAAGATTAGTGGCAAAGGGTTTTACTCGAAGTATGGAATAGATTATGAAGAGACATTTGCTCCTGGTAGCAGACGAGGAGACAATCCGAAGCAGTTCTTGCCTTAGCTGCACACAAAGGATGGCAAGTCCAACACATGGATGTGAAGAGTGCATTTCTCAATGGCTACTTAACAGAAGAAGTGTATGTTGAGCAGCCACGAGGGATTTGAAGTGCAAGGTAAGGAACACCTTGTTTACAGATTGAAGAAGGCACTCTATGGTCTGAAACAGGCACCAAGAGCTTGGTACTCACGCATTGATGGGTACTTCAAAGAATATGGGTTCACAAGGAGCAAAAATGAACCCACACTTTACTACCTAAAGCAAGGTAAAGATATCCTCATAGTTTGTTTGTATGTGGATGATCTTATTTTTATGGGTAGTAATGAGAAAATGAATAGGGAGTTCAAACACTCCATGTTGACACAGTTTGAGATGAAAGATCTTGGATTAATGCACTATTATCTTGGAATGGAGGTTCATCAGTCAGATAATGGGATCTTCATCTGTCAACATAAGTATGCTCAGGACATGATCAAAAAGTTTGCTATGGAGCATTGCAAACCAGTTGCAACTCCAGTTGGACATGGGATCCAACTAAGCAAAGATGATGGAGCACGAAAAGTTGATGTGACCACTTTCGGAAGCATGGTTGGGAGTTTGATGTTTCTCGCCAACACCGGACACGGATATTCGGTATCTTGTATCTCTTGTTTCTAGATTTATGTCTAACCCCTCTGAGCTGCATTTGCAGGCAGCTAAAAGAATTTTGAGATATGTGAAGGGTACATTGGATTTTGGAATCCAGTACCATAAATGTAACACTATCAAGCTTGTAGGCTTTAGTGATAGTGATTGGGGTAGCAATATTGATGACGAGAAAGTCAACATCAGGCAAGCTGTTTTAGTCTTGGATCAGGACTAATAACTTGGAGTTCAAAAAAGCAGATAGTAGTAGCGCTATCTTCAACAGAAGCAGAGTATATAGCGGTTACTTATGCTAGTACTCAAGCCTTGTGGCTAAGGAAAGTACTAGAAGAGATTGGAGAACAGCAAAGTGGTCCGACCAGAATCTCTTGCGACAACATCAGTGCCATTCAGTTGGCATATAATCCGGTCCACCATAGCGAGAACCAAGCATTTTGATATGAAGTATCACTTCATCAGAGATATGGTGGAACAAGAAATTGTTGAGCTTCAATATTGTCACACTTTGGAGAACGTTGCTGACATCTTCACCAAGGCGATGACAAAAGCTCAATTTGTAAAGCTGAGAGACTGTGTAGTCAGTTCTCTCAACTTTAAGGGGGAGAATGTTGTAAATGTGAACAGGGATTCACCTAACTAGGCTTAGAAAGATCCCTTTCCTAAGCCTAAGTGTGAACACACCCTATATTTGTCGGCAATTTTTGTCGGCAAATTCCCGTACCTTCTCTCCTAATATCCCTCCTAACTTCTTCCTATTTTCCCTCCTCCTTATCCCTCCGTAAATCCTTCTTTCCCCTTATCCCTCCAACCTCCTTATCCCTCCGCGCCTTTCTTTCCCTTATCTTCTCCCTCCTTATCTCCTATTTCCCCTTATCTCTCCTTTGCCGACATTCCTCCTATTCCATTTCTATATATTATGTAATTCGAATATGTTGCAAGGTTGAATGCTTCAATTTTTAATAAAGTTGTTAATTTTAATTGGTCCTGCATTTTTCTGTGTTTTGACTGCATTCGGGTTCAATAATTTTGCGGTGGTCATTTCAATACAAAAGCAACAACTAACACTATTATGAGGGTAGGATATTATTGGACTTCAATGTTCAAATATGTTTATCAATTCATCAAAAAGTGATATAACTGCCAAGTTTTCATCGGCAAGAAAAGCCTACCTGCAATGCCACTGAAACCTGTCATCATTGAAACTCCATTCTCTCAATGGGGAATAGACCTTATTGGGTAAATCAACCCAAAATATTCTGGGGTCTATAAGTGGATAGTCACAGCCACATATTATATTACTAAATGGTTGGAAGCATCCCCTCTCCGTAGATCAATAATAGAAGTTATTATAAATTTCTTGGAAGAGAATATTCTGATCAAATTTTGGGTGCACAAAAAATTGGTAACAGATAATACTAATTATTTTACCTCCTTTAAGATGATTGAATTCTATGTTAGATATAGTATAGAGTTATCCCATTAGGTGAACTATTAGCCATAGGGGAACGGGTTGGCAAAATCCTCAAAAAAAATATTATTACCCGAGTCAAGAGGTCACTGGAAAGAAACAAAAGGAGTTAGGATAGTGAGTTAAAATATGCATTATGGGTAGACAGACTATCCATGAAAATATCTACAGGTAAATCACCCTATGAATTAGTATATGGTAGAAAAGCACTCCTACCACATTATCTGGAATAGACATCACTTTCCCTACTTTTACAGGATCATGAAGAGCTCAATGCTCTAAAAAGGAGGCTAGATCATATTGTACAGCTGGAAGAGGATAGGAAAGAAGAATTTACCAAGATGATCTCCCAGGAAAATAGGACAACTTAGATATTCAATAAAAGGTAAAAGGAGAATCTTTCTCTATTGGTGATGTACTACTCTACTGGGATCCAAAAAACAATAAACCCATGGAAAAGGGTAAATTTGAACCAAAGTGGATGGGTCCTTATCATATTTCCAAGGTCATTGGCCAACATACTTACATGTTATAGGACATGAAGGGAGAAGAGATTCCCATACCAATCAATTTCCATTACCTAAAGTCTTTCAGCCCTCTTCACAAGGGTGATGGGGAGTAATTCTTCCCCCTGATGTATATATATATATATATATATATATATATTTTAAGCCAAAAACCCTTTGTGGGGCTGCCTTGGTTTGAGAGACCATGAACATGGGGTTCTACACCATCAAAGTCACCCGAGAGTCGCACTTGACCCTGCCCGCACCAACATTATCAATTGGATTTTGGGTACCCAATTCAGCTTTTTGGTAGGGTGGATATTCAAACCTGGGACCTCCCTTGGAGGATTGCCCTCTCCTCTCCAACTCACCTACAACACCTGGGTCTAATATTGTAAATATTATACATGCAAAAAGGTCATCAATTTCTAATTTTATTTTAGTTTTATTTATACTCAATCTACTAAGAGAATCTAGAGTTATCAGGTCAATGCATGAAGTCTTTTCATTCATCCCCCTGTCCTAGTTAGAGCTGGAGTAGGCATTGTAAAACAATTCCCCATTTTCCTCTTGTTATTTGGATTTATTTTTGAGTCTTTTTATTTAAATTAGATGAGTGCCTAAAAAGTTATGTAAAGCACCCCAAGTTCTATCCATGCACCTCACAGCTTTAGTGAAGTGCAAAAAGTTCTTAAGGGCACATAAGATCATGCACCTAGTTTTTTTTCATGCACACTGCTCCCAAGTGGAGTGCATAAGGTTTTTAAGGGCACACAAGGTCGTGCACCCAGTTTTGGTTTGTGTGCCCCCATACCAAGTGGAGTGTGTAAAGTTCTTAAGGGTGCACAAGGTTGTGCACCCAATTTTGGTTCATGCACCCCACTCCTGAGTGGAGTACACAGAGTTCTTAAGGGTGCACAAGGTTGCGTACCCAATTTTGGTTCATGCACCCCACTCCCAAGTAGAGTGCGTAAATTTTGTAAGGGTGCACAAGGTCGTGTACCTAGTTTTGGTTCATGCACCCCACTCTCAAGTGTACCACGTGAAGTTCTTAAGGGTGCACAAGGTTGTGCACCTAATTTTGGTTTGTGCACCCCACTCTTGAGTGGAGCACGTGAAGTTCTTAAGGGTACACAAGGTCGTACGCCCAGTATTGTGTAAAGCACATGAAATATCTCAAGGTGCACGAACATCAGACGCTCCACTCGAGTTCGTGCACAAAATTTTAATCAAGCGTAGGCAAGTATTAAAGACGTACAAATTTTGTGCACCCATTTCATAAAGTCATGCACATTGCTTGAGCACACCCCACCCAAACCAATGAGGAGCAGACAAGTGGATGACCCAAATTCCACTTAGCAACAATTCAACTAAGCAGACCTAAACATCCAACGAAGAATAAATCTTGTGCAGCCAGCCCTGTGGCACGACAAATAAAAGCCTTTTAACCAATGAATAAATGATCACTCCACCTAACAACATTAATACATGCACTTTAAATAGAAGGTGGTAGATATCCCCAGTGGCATCAACATGAATACGTGCATGCAGGGTCCATTTTTGAGAAGTTGAGCATTGTTGTTTGAAAGCACCCACTTTCTTCGAAGATCCAACCTCATGGCTTACACAAGCATAGTTATAGATAGGGTAACAGATGTAAAGGCTCAAATTAGGAAATTGATAGGGGCCTAGACAGTAATGAAAAGGATGGGGAGAGCCAAGGATATGAAGGTGCTAGTTGACCCACTGGATTTAAGCAGAGATATTAGACTAGACCAAAAATAGGAAGTAGAGGGTATAACCATATACAGCTTCGACCCCACATAGGAAGACAACCAATGCAACCTTACCCTGTTGAGGGGTTTATTTATGAGAGCGCAAAGGGATAGTGATGAGCCAAGTCCCATATTTAACAAATGGAATTATAATATTTGTAGATTGACTTTCCTTAAATTCTATCACTCTTCAGACCTCCTAGCATGGTTGGCAATAGCCTATGATCCCAAAAATATGATTATCAGGGATCACAAAAATTAGGTGGTTTTTAGGTTAACATCCAATAACATCAAAAAGGTATTCAAGATCTCCATGACCACATGTATTCTAGACCTCCCTACCTTGGCTCCACAATCCAATTTTATGCTTAAGACCTCTCTCCTAGAGATGCTCCTAAAAAGGAACAAGAGGATGCCCTTCAGCTTTCCTATACACAAATACATCCTCCATCCTTGGGAACAAGAGTACATAGACATGGTCAATTGGTACTAGGCACGAAAGACTTGGAGCACATCACAAAAGAAGTCATGTTCATAATCTTGCAGTGCAATAAAATGGATAAGACACCTATGTACCGATGGGAAGATATCATCAATGATAACATGAATAAAGAGCTGGTAGAATTATAGGAAGCCATATTGGTTGACAAAGAGCAACTTCCTCCTTTTTCCTACTACTCCTTCCTAATCCACCTGGTTGTTGGCCAGCTAGAGCAGTCTCAGATTACCAAGGTAGGGGGAGTTTGTGCCACCATAGTTCAAGAAAGGTTTTTATGTATTCAGGAAGGATGCTCGAGCTATGTGGATTTCTTCAAAAATGTCCTACCAGTAATCCATGCTTGCCTATGTGGAGAAAAGCTCGACAGATTCAGTGTCAAAATTAAGATGTTTCTTCATGAAGCAAAAGTAGGAGATTTTTTCTACACAAGAATATTCTTATATCAAACTATATGGGTCTAAGCTACCCTTGAAGGCATTACCAAAGCATTTCTTGATATCGATAGCTATCCTAGAGATAACCAGGTAGATTGTAGAGTAGGTCAAAATTTGATTCATAAGGAAGAAGGAAAGTGTGACATGGCTGCCAATTCCATGCACCATGGGTCCCTATACATATCTAGGCCACTTATCTATGTTGTGGGCTATATGGAATATGGATACATACTATTTTCAAGAAATCACCTAGAGGCCTTATGATCCTGAAGGCCATCATAGGTATGTTGTCACTAACAAGCTCGCTCTCTTACAAGTCACACACAGGGTGGATGATTTTAAATATGAAATGCATAAGGCTATCAGGCAAGGCCAATCATTAGAATTGGTATGGAGAATGGATAGAAGGCCTCATAGTAAACTAGAAGTAGTAGGGGATTATAGTTCTGATCTAAGATTACATAGGGAATTTTTGGTTGGCAAGGTGCTACCACTAGTCCCCATTGCCCCCCATAAGAGTTCCTGGACCCCACCTTACAGGTGGTTCACTAAAAAATAGATTTATTTGAAGTCATGATGAATATAATGGATGAAGCTCAAAAAGAATAGGAAAATATCCCTGCATCCTCCAAGTCTCCCACTACCACTACATAAAAAGGTAAAGAGTTGGTATCTACTCCTATCAGCAAGAGTGCAACCTTGCATCATCAAACCAAACACTAATGTCTCCATCTAGTCAAACTGATTTGGCAATTGGATAGTCCATATTTTTTTCTGCCACCCTAGTAATAAATCATGAAGAATTTCCAATCCCCCTAAGGCTCTAAATAAAATACAAGAAGCAAGGGGATTATCCAGCATACTCAGGGAGTATGAAGTCCAAGAAAATATTCCCTCACAATCTCCCACCAGGAAAAGGGCCAGGACTGAATATTATACCCTAGATATAGAAAACTTCACAATGATAAGAGTGAGGAACACGTTCTAATTCACCATGATTAAAGAAGACCAAATACAAGATATGGAGGAGCAAAGGTCCCCCAACAAATGAATAAGTAGGGCTAGAGGGGCAACAAGACAAGAAACATGTGATGTATCCATTGCCATGTTTACTATCTCTTTGCCACCAAGCCTAAAGGAGGCCACAATTGACCTCGATAAGGGAGTGATGATGGCCAAAGCTGGCCCACTAGATATGATGAAGTCACACGTAGCCTCTCATGTACAGGTGGTGGAAGTAGTAGAGAAGGAGGTATCAATTTTAAATACCAAATCTGCAGAAGCAGAACAACTACAACTTAAGGTGTAGCAACTACAAACCGAGAACAATCAATTGAAGCAAATATCAGCTCCCTCTTAAGCCATCACCACACAAGACAATGACAACTTTGGGTCCATTGATGAATTCAAATAGGAGATGAAGGATAATAAACAAGTAAAATGGATGATCTTTCATCAATATTTTATGATATTTATGCTACCAGGTACACTGTCAACATCCTATGTGACTTTTTGTAGTAAGCCAATCAAAGAGTGAACTTGATATATCCTATATACCAAAAATTTAAATAGAACCATGTGGAAATAAATGTAGGAGAAGCTATTTTGAGGGATGGTTCTATTTGTTTCTTTGCAAAATAAAATACTAAAGTTTTCATTTATCTACAGAACAGGCCCAATCAGATTTTCTAGGACCAAAAAATTATTAGCTCTGAGCATGAGGTTGAATATGAACTGAGTGACTATGGGTTTACACTGGATGAATTCATCCAAGCTCCTGATATCAAGGAGTTCGTGCTCAATAAGATACAAGGCTTTGACTTGGGTCAAGATACAAAACTAACAAAGCAATTCACATCTTTGGTGGAGATGGTGGATCACTTATGTGTCTTCACTGAGAACACCATAGAGTGGTCCAAGGAATGGGTGAATAAGGTCACACAAGATGTTAACCTACTAATATTTGCCTTAACCTTCCATGATGAGGCATGGGTGTATATTGATCAAAGTCTACAAAATCTTGGAAGGGAAGAAGTGGGACCCAGTGCACCAAGGGAATCTCACGATCAAAGCACACCACAACCACCGACACAAGATAGTGGGAAAGATAGCATGCAGTAATAACTATCATCCCTATGAAGAGAAGGATGCAGGCCACGTGCCCATTTTTTTTTATACCACATTTTTGCAAGAAAGAGGAGATCAAGCCAAATGGATGATCGATGAGGAAATAGTTACAACCCTAATTTAGCATCCAACTCTATATATAGAATGCCATTGCAACAACGACAATTTTTATAAAACATTTGATAGAGAAAACTTAAGTCCAGGTATTGTTGTGTCTAAAAGCTAGTTGTATTTTCCTTCATGTGTATTTTTCCTATATTTCTTATCTCACCCTTTCTTCAACCATTTCTAGGGACCGTCCAAGAAGCTTTGTTTGCTAAGATTATTTCTTGTGGATGCACTAGAGTTGGAGACTCTCACATCACTACAATAAGGATGGAGAGAAACAACCCCCTATTGTGATATTCGAACAAGGGAGGCATTGTACTTATTATCATATAAGACCCGAGCACTCTACCAAGATTTTTATGTAAATAATTTTATATAATACAAACTCCAAATCAAACTCCAACTGTATGCTTATTTACATATTACAGTAATATGAATGTGTGGGTGATGCTTTCCTTCACTAGTTTAATCATTTTTATTGATTACATAATTTGAATGAATGAAGATGAACTAGTTCTCCTTTCTTGTTTCTTTTTGAGTTAACAAAAAATATAAACCTGCTATGACTACCCAATGAACATAGCACTAGTATAGTCTTGATCTATTTTAATATTGCTTTTTTGGTCACAAAATAACAAAGAAAATATAATATCATTGAATCTGGTAAAGCATGGGTGATTATATCCAAATGGTGAACATCTAAACCCATTGTTTGGGGTTTCCTTACCCGACCTAGTCTATCTAGAGTCACTTAGATAATCTATTCCTGGGTCAAAGAGGTAGATCCACCAGAGTCTACAAACTAGTTGTGACTTTAGAGATCCCTGCGATGTGACATATGATAAAAAGGGTAAGCTAGAAATCTCCACAATAGTTCCACTTTGGGAAATGTAGTTTTATTGGTAAAAATGGGGGTGGAGACAATCCATGTACTATTTCACATGTTGTAAGAGGCCATGCAGTATAACATACTTATTGGACATACCTGGATTAAGTAAATGAAGTGTGTTCCCTTGATATTACACCAATGTTTGAAATATGTGCATGAGGGAAAATTCCATTGCATTCAAGCTAACACTAAGCCATTCAAGTATTGCAACTTGATATACAACCCATATGAGCCATTACTTCCATCCATCCACCTTTGCATTTAGCCTCTCATTGGTCAAACCTCCCCAAATAACAACACCTCATCCAAAGTGCCCATACCAGAGACCTTGCCTATATTTGATCTTACTTTTGCATCCCAAAGCATCAACTCAAGTCAACCCTCATCCACTTCATATCATTTTTCCATCACACTTGATCATTCTGCTAATCAACCATCATCTTCATTAGTTGCACATCCCACTTTACAAATATCATTCATATTTTCATCCCAACCAAATCCACCCACCACTAACAATCCCATCAATCCAAATCCACCTCAAACCTCACCACCCATTATCTCACAGATAGGGTCACCTATCCAACAATAACCATTACCAAGTAAACCATTACCTCCATCCAAACCAAAAAAAACCATTGAAGCATCCACCTTAGAACCTAAATCATCTACATCCCATCTAACCCAAGTTGCAATCAATCTTGCCAATCCAAGTATTGGTGAGTATATAGTTGAGAGTGTCACAATTACACCACCTATCCAATTTGTCAGAGATTATGGTCACCCACGTGACCCACCTTTAGTTATAGGTGCAATGTATAGAATTGGTTCTAAGAAAAATAGAATCAAATTTGTATATGGGAGAGTGGATTCTTCATCCAATCCACCTCCTCCTAATGAGGAACCCATATAGGAATTTTTTTCCAACCTAGACTTTCCCTTGCAATATTTTCATAGGGTTAACTGGCAGGGATTTGATCTTGGACAACATAAAAATGGTGTACATCACATAATTTAGCCCCAATATCAATAAGTACATTATCACTTTGGATTAGTATTTAGGCCATCAAACTCAAACTCCTCTTTCGAGCATACATTTAAGTGGCTTACCTTAGATTTCAAATAGGAGGATGAGGAGAGTGAACCCAGTGATGATAGTGATGATGAGTATTTGGACCCTAAATTTGCACCTTATTTAAATGAGGATTTTTTAGGAGATAACATTGCATACAACTATGATAAATTATATTTCTAACAATTACATCTTCGATGAGGATTTTGAGAAATTTCAAGAAATGAGACCAAACCTAGATATGATCAATCACATTTTTGATGGTCCCCAAGAATATGTGGTCCCTATAAATCCCATTGAGAGAGATGAGTGCTACACTATAATTTTTCCCATATATCACACCATCTTTCAATTTAATAAAGAGCATGAGAAATCTAATCCATATCCACCACCACCACCTTGGTTGCATCCAAAAAATCATTATTCACCCATCATAGGTCAATTTCCCCCTAGAGAGAGTGAGTGAGATAGCTCACTCCTCAAGTCATATCCAATTAATTTACATAAATTTAACATGATTTTTGTTGACTTGTTTGCCCCACTTCGTAATCTGTATGATTTGGTGAAGCCAATTCCAATCGAAACTAGCCTTATCACCATGGACAAGATTTCATCCCCACCATCCATAACTGAATTCATATTATCTGATAATTTCTAAGAGCTTCAAACTCTTACATACCTTAGCAATATTCACCTTCGCCTACTCCACATCAGTTGTAATAAGGTTCTCATATGCTTATTGAATAATCCATAGATGTGAACCTGAGTCAAGACGTAGATAATACTCAAATAATGAAAATAGCAAAAGATTTATCCACAGAAGAGAAAGAGTGTATGATTGATGTTTTAAAAAGGAAGAAAGAGATTTTTGCATGGTCATACAAGGACATGTCTGGACTTGACCCCAAATTGGTGGTATACAACCTCACATTAGCTCCTGAAGCTAAGCCATTCAAGCAAAAATTGAGGAAACTTCATCCTACTATCACACTCATTGTCAAGGAAGAGCTAAAAAAGTTATTAGATGTGGGTTTCATAGTAACCATTGATTATCCCAAGTGGATCTCAAAAATGATAACCATTTGCAAGTTGAATGGGGGCTATGCGTATGCATATATTTTAGATATTTATAAAAATCATGCTCCAAGGATGATTTTCCATTACTGAACATCGATCAACTTGTAGAATCTTGTGCAAGCCATAAAATGCTTTCTTTATTAGATGATTTTTTATGATACAACCAGATTTGAATCAATCCTAAGGACCAACACAAACTAACATTCACTACATCTTGGGGGACTTTTTGTTACAAGGTGATGCCCTTTGGTATTAAAAATATAGGATCTACTTATAAACATGCTATGATGTATATATTCCAAGACTATATGCACAAAATCATTGAAGACTATGTGGATGATCTTATCGCAAAACATGTCTTATGCACATTGAAGTAATAGAAAAATGTTTTTGATCGATTTCTTGAACATAAGGTGAGGTTAAATCCTAAGAAGTGCATATTCAGAGTTACATCAGGTAAACTTCTAGGATTCATTGTCTTCAAGTGAGGTATTGAAGTAGACCCTGATAAGGTCAAGGACAGTGTTGAAATATCCCCTCCAAAAAATCTTAAAAATTTATGCATCTTTCAAGGAAATATTCAATCAATTAAATGATTCATTGCACAACTCTAAGACAAATGCAGGCCATTCAATCGCTTGCTATAGAAGGGGGTGATATTTTACTAGAAAATAGAATATCAAGAGGTTTTTGATGACATCAAGAAATATCTAGCTTCACCACTAGTACTAAAACTACCTCATCCATGAGTCCCTTTTCACCTTTACATTTCTGCAATAGATTTTGCATTAGGAACTGAAGAACATGAACTTATACTGAGAGGGGGGGTGAACAGTATAAGATAGAACCATTTAATAATTTTAATTTCAGATAGCAGTGGCATCAACATAACATTAATTAAGACAGAAAGCATCACACATAAAAGACCCATTTTAACGTGGTTCACCCAAGGTGGGCTACTCCACGGATAAAACTTTTGCTCTAAAAGTAATATCAAAACCTCTGGGAATCCTTCCCGATTACAATGTTTATGAGACTCAGCTCAAAGGAGACACCTTCCCCTAATTTTGCTTTGCTAGTGATCCTCTAGAGGACCTCTATCTCTTTTGCCCTTAGCAAGTGGAACTCTTTCCACAAAAGACACCTGTCTTCCCTGCTCTGGCTGGAGATCTCTGTCCTCAACTCTGTCACAACAAGCTGGTCCTCTTTTACGCACCAAAACACAGTCCTTCGATCTGGCACAATTCTGTCCTCTTTCTCTGTTCTTTTCTGCACTTGGTTGGAAAACAACTTTTCCCTATCTGCAAAACTACAGCAGCACAGTCTTCTTAAGTTACAGCTGCACTATCTTCTCAACTTTTGCACAAAAATAGTAGTGTAGTCTTCACAAAAATTGTAGCAGCACTATCGTCGTTCGACCTTTACAACTATTCGTAATTACAGTAGCATCCACCTTGCACACTTTGCTTTCGGTTACACAGACTATGTGTAACCACAACAACACACTCTCCTTGCACAGTCTTTTTACGAACATCAGCACTTTCTTCGTGCAAACAACAGCTCAGATTTCGACACTTAAAAGATTCAACGAAATGCACCCTAAGGCTGCAGTCGAACTTCACTCTCTGCCTTTTCAAGATCGAACCTCACTTGTCGCACTCACTCTGCGAATATCACTCTGCGAATGCACACTGCAATCGACACACTAAAAATGCTCAAACAGTCTTCTTTAAATACTCACAAACTCAAGATGAAATCTTTGATCTTTAGTCAGCTGTTCAATCTTCTACCACGTCGGCTGTAAGACTTTATACTTTGTCGACAAAGGTTAACTTCGTCGGCTTCAAACGCTTCTACTGTTCTGTGGCTTTTCTCGCGTGACACTCAAACATGTCGCGATATCGCTACGCCTTGGTCTACCGTACACCTTGTATTACACGCTGTCGCGAAATCGTGACACTACTCCTGTCGAGCGCCTTCTTTGATTTGCTATCGCGAAATCGTGACACTACAGCCTTTGCTGACGTCACCATGAATCTTGTCATGAAATCATGACGCTCTGGACTTCAAAGCCTTCTTCTCCGCTACTGTCACGAAATCGCGACACCTTTGCCTCTTGCTGATGTCATCATGAATCTTGTCGCGAAATCATGATGCTCTGGACTTCAAAGCCTTCTTCTTCGCTACTGTCATGAAATCATGACACCTTTGCCTCTTGCTGATGTCATCATGAATCTTGTCATGAAATCACGATGCTCTGGACTTCATAGCCTTCTTCTCCGCTATTGTTGTGAAATCATGACACCTTTGCCTCTTGCTGATGTCATCATGAATCTTGTCATGAAATCATGACACTTTGGACTTCACAACCTTCTTCTCTCATTGTCATGAAATCGTGACACCTTTGCCTTTTGCTGACGTCATCAGCAACTCTGTCGTGAAATCGTGACACCTCTTGCTTCTTCATCCTTTTCTTGGTTTGCACTAGTGAAAATGAAACATGTCACGAAATCGTGACTCTTTCGCTGCCTTGAGCTCTCTCTTGCCAACTGCTCGTGAAACTGGAACATGTCGCAAAATCGCGACGCTTTTCCCAACTGCAAGCAGCCAACTCAAACTTGTCATGAAATCATGACACTTTTTGCATCCGTACAACTTCTTCGAAACTTGTCACGAAATCGTGACACTTTTTGTCCGTTGTGCTTCTGCCTTCCTGCATGTCACGAAATCATGACAGTTTTGGCCAAACTTTCTCTCTCCTCAAACATGTCACGAAATCGTGACACTTTTGCCCGCTTTGCCTCTGCCTTCCTGCATGTCGTGAAATTGTGACAGTTTTGGTCAAACTTTCTCTCTCCTCAAACATGTCGTGAAATCATGACTTTCTCTCTCCTCAAACATGTCGCGAAATCGCGACAGTTTTTCTAGCAGCCTGCAAACTTATTCTACTTAATCTTTTTCTGGATTTTTGGCAACTGGGCTACTCTGATTTTCTTGGAGACTTACTGACCAACTAAAACCTTCAACAAAAACACATCCTTGGACATAAAAACAAGTTGCTCCAAAGGTTCCTCGACATCAAAAACAACATCTACCAATAACTCTTTGACATCAATGACAACAACTAAACTTAGCCAAAAGCAATGTACTCAAGGTACCCAAAATTGCCAACAATCTCCCCCTTTGTCATTGATGGCAACCCTTAACTAAAACACATCTTCCAAGAGCCAAAACTGAAACCAATCTCTTCAAGTTTTGCTCCCCCTGACTTGAAGCTCTTCTCTCCACTTGAAAACTCTCCCCCTTACTTAAATCTCTCCCCCTTTGTCATCAATGGCAAAGGGTCATCTTTGGGGCTCGGGACTAAGAAAGAGCCTCTTGGCCTGGTCCCTCCCCCACCTCCTGATAAGGTGATCAATCTCGAGGTGAGAGTACAACTCCCAATTTCTCCCTAAGATACTCAAACGTATCTTTTGGAAGGGGTTTGGTGAAGATATCTGCAATTTGCTCTTTAGAGGGTACATATTCTAGCTTGACCTGCTTCTCTTGCACTTTTTCCCTTAAAAAATGATATTTGATAGAAATGTGTTTCATCCTTGAATGCATTACTGGATTTTTAGAAATACTTATGGCACTTGAATTATCACAAAGAATAGGGATAGGTTGTTCATGCTTGACTTTGAAATCCTCCAAGGTTGTTTTCATCCATAAAACCTGAGTACACCCAGCCACGACTGCTATGTATTCAGCTTCTGTTGTAGATAAGGAAACTGAAGGTTGTTTCTTACTTAGCCAAGAAACTAGACTCTTTCCCAGAAAGAATGCTCCACCACTAGTGCTCTTTCTATCATCAATACTGCCTGCCCAATCTGCATCTGTATAGGTTGTGAGGGTGAAATCATCGCCTTTGGGATACCAAAGCCCAAAATCCACAATGCCCTTCAAATATCTGAATATCCTCTTGACTGCCATAACATGAGATTCTTTTGGAGCTACCTAAAATCTTGCTACGAATCCAACGGCCTGCATGATATCCGGTCTGGTAGCTGTACTATATAGTAAACTGCCAATCATAGATCTGTATAATTTTTGATCTGCTGCTGGAGATTCATCATCCTTACTCAGATTGCACCCTGTAATCATTGGAGTACATACAGGTTTGCTGTCCATCATCCCAAATTTTTTTAACATCTCTTTGATATACTTTTCTTGAGAGAGAAATATACCATTTTTTGATTGCGCAATCTGCAGTCCTAAAAAGAATGACAGCTCTCCAATCATAGACATCTCGAATTCCTTTTGCATGGTGTTAGCAAAAACTTTGCACATCCGAGTATTATTTCCCTCAAAAATAATATCATCGACATAAACAACTATGATAATCATATCATCACCTTTATTCTTAATGTACAAGTTGCAATCTGCCACGCCTTTCCTGAATCCTTGTTCATAAAGATACCCGTCAAGTCTTGAGTACCAAGCCCTGGGTGCTTGCTTTAACCCGTACAGTGCCTTTTTCAGTTTACACACATAGTCTGGCTGTTCTAAAAGAGACACACCTCTGTTCTATATAGACTTCTTCATCCAAAACTCCATTTAGAAAAGCAGACTTTACATCCATTTGAAACACTTTGAAAGATTTGAAACTAGACAGAGCCAAAAACATTCTGATTGCTTCAAGACGAGCAATAGGCGCAAACGTCTCTTCGAAATCAACACCTTCGACTTGAGCATACCCTTTACAGACTAACCTGGCTTTGTTCCTGACAATCTTTCCATCTTCATTAAGTTTATTTCTGAAGACCCATTTTGTGCCAATGACATTCTTATTCTTAGGTCTTGGAACCAAATCCCAGGTTTCACTTTTCTCTATTTGATTTAGTTCTTCATCCATTGCTTGTACCCAAAAATCATCTGTACATGCTTCACTGAAATTTTTTGGCTCAATCTGAGATAACAGTGAAATATTTGCAGATTCATGTGGAGAAATGACTCTTCTTCTTGTTTTCCTGCTATTTGGATCACCAATGATCAAGTCTTTGGGATGATGTTTCTGAACATACCGTGAAGGAGTTTTGGGAAGCAGCTGTTGTCTTTCCTCTTCTTCATCTGACACTTCTCTGAATTCTTCTTGATAGATTCCATCACTGAATTCCTTAACTGGTTCTTTTATTCCTATCTTTTCATCTACTATCACATTTATGCTCTCTACAACTGTATGAGTTCTTTTGTTGAAGCATCTATAGGCCTTACTTTTGCTGGAATATCCAAGAAAAATTCCCTCATCACACCTAGGATCAAACTTACCTGGATTTTGATCTTCCCTTCTGATGAAGCACTTACTCCCGAACACTTTGAAGTGTTTAACTGTAGTTGTTCTTCCTTTCCACGAGCTCATAGGGAGTTTTATGATGATTGACTCCGAGTTGAGCCACTGGTAATGATGTGGACTACTGTATTTACTGCCTCTCTCCAAAAACCATCTGAAAGTTTTGATTCATCTAACATTGCTCTAGCCATATTTTCAACAGTTCTATTTTTTCTTTCAACTACTCCATTTTGTTGAGGAGTTCTTGCTGTTGAATATTCTCTTTTGATTCCATGTTGTTCACGGTATTCCACAAATTCATTTGAAGTGAACTCTCCTCCTCTATCTGATCTTAAGCATTTTATTCTCTTGTCAGTCTCATTTTCAATCATTTCTTTAAAAATTTTAAATTTTTCAAAAATTTAGATTTCTCTTTGAGAAAAGTAACCCAAGTCATTCTCGAGTAATCATCAATAAACAACATGAAATAGCTGTCTCCCTGAATGCTCTGAGTTCTGGTAGGACCACACAAATCAGTATGAATAAGATCCAAGGGATTGGATGAAGTATACCCTTTCGATTTAAAACTGGTTCTGGTCTGTTTACCATGTTGACAAGGACCGCAAATGATATTTTGGGGCCTTTTTATTTTGGGCAAGTCTCTAACTGCTTCCTTGTTACTAATACTGATTAGATTATCAAAACTCAAATGTCCCAATATTTTATGCCACAACCAACTCTCATCTTCTTGAGTTAGAAGGCATTTTTCTCTCTTTATCTCACTCAGCATGTAAAGATTGTTTGGAGTCCTTGTAGCACTAGCAATAAGTTTTCCATTTAATTCTTTACTTATCTCACATCTATCAGAAAAGAAAGATACTATGTGCCCTTGATCACAAAGTTGACTCACACTGAGCAGATTATGTCTTAACCCTTCAACATAAAGCACGTTTTTTGTTTTGGATTTCCCATCCAGACTAAGAGTTCCTTTACCACATATCTTTGTGGATCTGTTATCTCCAAAACTGACTGTTCCTCTGTTCGCTTCTTTTAAAGACAAAAATTTTCCTTTTTCACCAGTCATATGTTTTGAACAACCACTATCAAGATACCATTTTTCTACTTTGTCTTGAGCATGAAAAGCAGTTTGAACTATCATTGACTTAGATTTTATCTCATTCCTCCTTTTTGAGAACTCAAAACAAAATTTATTCAAGTTGCACATCCTTGCTATATGCCCAAAATTCTTGCACTTGTAACACATGATATTTTTATTCATAAGAGGTGCAAATGAGTTAACATTTTCTTTACTATGACTCTTCAGAGATTTATTGCAATGCATAGCTATGTGACCAAATTTTTTACAAGAAAAACAATATCCATGGAAGGTGTTATGTAACCTGTTTTGATGCCTTGGAAGTTTGTTCTTCTTGTGATCAACTGGAATCCATTGCTCTTCAGAGTGAAGATTGTTCTTGCTTGAAGACCCTGTTTCATACATGGTGATGCCATCCTTCTTTTCACACGAAAAATTTTGTCTGAGAGTTGACTGTTCTAACTTCACTCTAAGAGACATAATCTCTCCTTCTAGTTTCTCACAATCAGCTACCTTTCCTTTTAGACCCTCTGTTAGAACTTGTTCAATCTTCTTCCCTTCTTCAGCTAGAAGTTTGAAATCTATAATATGTTGAGCCAAAACTGATCTTGCTATCTCTTTTTCCTGACAAAGCTGCTTAAGAACAGAATTCTCTTCCCTGAGTTTCTCAAGCTTTCTCAAAGCCAAGAAGAATTCATTCTTGAGATCGAATTCAACCTTTTCTAAATTTATATGTTCCTCTGTTAGATCCTTCTCCAAGCTGTTAGGCTTTTTTTGGAGAGACCTGCTCTGATACCAATTGAAGAACATGAACTTATACTGAGAGGGGGGGTGAACAGTATAAGATAGAACCATTTAATAATTTTAATTTCAGATAGCAGTGGCATCAACATAACATTAATTAAGACAGAAAGCATCACACATAAAAGACCCATTTTAACGTGGTTCACCCAAGGTGGGCTACTCCACGGATAAAACTTTTGCTCTAAAAGTAATATCAAAACCTCTGGGAATCCTTCCCGATTACAATGTTTATGAGACTCGGCTCAAAGGAGACACCTTCCCCTAATTTTGCTTTGCTAGTGATCCTCTAGAGGACCTCTATCTCTTTTGCCCTTAGCAAGTGGAACTCTTTCCACAGAAGACACTTGTCTTCCCTGCTCTGGCTGGAGATCTCTGTCCTCAACTCTGTCACAACAAGCTGGTCCTCTTTTCTGCACCAAAACACAGTCCTTCGGTCTGGCACAATTCTGTCCTCTGTCTTTGTTCTTTTTAGCACTTGGTTGGAAAAACAACTTTTCCCTGTCTGCAAAACTACAGCAGCACAGTCTTCTTAAGTTACAGTTGCACTATCTTCTCAACTTCTGCACAAAAATAGTAGTGTAGTCTTCGCAAAAATTGCAGCAGCACTATCGTCGTTCGACCTTTACAACTGTTCGTAATTACAGTAGCATCCACCTTGCACACTTTGCTTTCGGTTACACAGACTATGTGTAACCACAACAACACACTCTCCTCGCACAGTATTTTTATGAACAGCAGCACTTTCTTCGTGCAAACAACAGCTCAGACTTCGACACTTAAAAGATTCAACGAAATGCACCCTAAGGCTGCAGTCGAACTTCACTCTCTGCTTTTTCGAGATCGAACCTCACTTGTCGCACTCACTCTGCGAATATCACTCTTCGAATGCACACCAACAATCGACACACAAAAATGCTCAAACAGTCTTCCTTTAATACTCACAATCTCAAGATGAAATCTTTGATCTTTAGTCGGCTGTTCAATCTTCTACCACGTCGGCTGTAAGACTTTATACTTTGTCGGCAAAGGTTAACTTCGTCGGCTTCAAACGCTTCTGCTGTTCTGTGGCTTTTCTCGCGTGACACTCAAACATGTCACGATATCGCTATGCCTTGGTCTGCCGTACACCTTGTATTACACGCTGTCACGAAATCATGACACTACTATCGAGCGCCTTCTTTGATTTGCTATCGTGAAATCGTGACACTACAGCCTTTGCTGATGTCACCATGAATCTTGTCGCGAAATCACGACGCTCTGGACTTCAAAGCCTTCTTCTCCGCTACTGTCACGAAATCACGACACCTTTGCCTCTTGCTGACATCATCATGAATCTTGTCGCAAAATCGCGATGCTCTGGACTTCACAGCCTTCTTCTCCGCTACTGTCGTGAAATCGTGACACCTTTGCCTCTTGCTGACATCATCATGAATCTTGTCATGAAATCATGATGCTCTAGACTTCACGGCCTTCTTCTCTGCTACTATCATGAAATCGCGACACCTTTGCCTCTTGCTGACGTCATCATGAATCTTGTCATGAAATCGCGACACTTTGGACTTCACAGCCTTCTTCTCCGCTACTGTCGTGAAATCGTGACACCTTTGCCTTTTGTTGACGTCATCAGCAACTCTGTCGCGAAATCGTGACACCTCTTGCTTGTTCATCCTTTTCTTGGTTTGCACTAACGAAAATGAAACATGTCACGAAATCGTGACGCTTTCGCTGCCTTGGGATCTCTCTTGCCAATTGCTCGCGAACTGGAACATGTCACAAAATCGTGCTTTCCCAAGCCAACTCAATCGCGAAATCGTGACACTTTCTGCATCCGTACAACTTCTTCGAAACTTGTCGCAAAATCGTGACACTTTTTGCCCGCTGTGCTTCTGCCTTCCTGCATGTCGCGAAATCGCGACAGTTTTGGCCAAACTTTCTCTCTCCTCAAACATGTCACGAAATCGTGACACTTTTGCCCGCTTTGCCTCTGCCTTCCTGCATGTCGCGAAATCATGACAGTTTTGGCCAAACTTTCTCTCTCCTCAAACATGTCGCGAAATCGTGACAGTTTTTCCAGCAGCCTGCAAACTTATTCTACTTAATATTTTTTTGGATTTTTGGCAACTGGGCTACTCTGATTTTCTTGGAGACTTACTGACCAACTAAAACCTTCAACAAAAACACATCCTTGGACATAAAAACAAGTTGCTCCAAAGGTTCCTCGACATCAAAAACAACATCTACCAATAACTCTTTGACATCAATGACAACAACTAAACTTAGCCAAAAGCAATGTACTCAAGGTACCCAAAATTGCCAACAGGAACAATGCTTGCATAAAAGAACGAGAATCATAAAAAGCAAGCAATTTATTACATTAGTTAAACATTGGTGAGTTATGAGACAAGATATGCTTATATTGAAAAGTTGTGCTTAGAAGTGGTTTTCACCACTAAGAAAATTATACATTATATGCTAAGTAACACTACCTATGTCATAGCTAGAGAAAACCCTCTATGTTACGTGATGACTTGCACATACAATAACACTCAAAACAAAAAATGGATAATGCTCTTAATGGAATTCAATATTGAATTCATTAGCCAAAATTCCATCAAAGGTCAGGTGATAGCCAATATACTTGTAGAAGCTCCTCTTCTAAATGATCAACCCCTTCTTATAGATCTTCCAGATGATTCATTATTTTCCATCACTGAACAAGAAGAACTAGTCCTTATTGAGGATGATGTTGACATCACTCTCTTCTTTGATAGGTCAAAGTGTAAAAAAGGATAATGTTGCTAGAGTTGAATTTTGTACACACGAAGGAATACCAATTCCTTTATCATTCAAACTTGACTTTCCATGCACAAATAACAATGCAGAGTAAGAAGCCTTAATCTTGGAGCTTCGGTCAACACTAGCTATAGGCATTAAGCATATAAACATTTTTGGTGATTCCCATATTATCATTTGTCAAGTGAAAGTAACTTACCAATGTATATATCCAATATTGAAACAATATCATGAAGTAGCAATGAAATTGCTAGCAAAGTTTGATTGATACAATATTGAAAACTTGACTTGTTTGACTAATAGGTTTGCAGATGTGATGAATTCTTTAGGATAATTGATTCTTAAGAATGAAAATGGAGAAGTCCAACTGCTTATCATCATAACAATTTTCAAATCCACAATCGTACGAGTAGAATCTGAAGGTGAGAAGAGCATTTGTTTCATCCACCTAGAACCATATGAATCTTGCATTGATCGAATTAGTTAGAGACTTTCTCAAGTTTGGGACCCTCCCATCATATTTGACATAAATTACAAAGATAACATTTAAAAAAAAAGTAGCTCGTTACACTCTCTTGGGGGATGTGTTCTATAGACATGGCTATGATGGAGTCCTACTTTGATGCCTAGATCTCGTAGAGTCACAAAGAGCCATAACTAAAGCCCATGATGGTACTTGTTATGGCCACTTTAGTGGAATGGCCATTGCAAAGTGCATTTTGTGCATGGGTTATTATTGGCCCACTATAGAAAATGATTATTGTCAATATGTAAAAAATATCAAAACTGTCAATATAACACCAATTTGACTCATGTACCATCACAATAATTACAACCCATTCAAAGCCTTTGGCCCTTTTCACAATGCAGGCTATATTTTATTGTCAAAATTTCACCTTCCTCTTCAATACAACATCATCATAACCCACATAATACTTCACCAAATGGGTCAAAGAAATCCCAATGACCACTATGACTGGACCTCGAATTGTGGATTTTATACTTCAACACATTATCTATCATTTTGGGATTTCCTCAAAAATCATTTTTGAAAATGGCAAGTTATTTAAAAACAAATATGTTCAAGCATTATGCAACAAGTACAATATCCAACATAGTTTCTTGACTCCTTATTACCCACAATAAAATGGACAAGCTAAAGCAAACAATAAGACCTTGATATCCATTATCGAGAAACTTGTCAAAGAAAACCATAGAGATTGGCATAATCAACTCCCCTTGGAATTATGGGCTTACTGAACAAGCATCCGAACACCAATAGGGTAAATCCATTTTCATTGGTCTACGAAGCCAAAGCAATCATACTTATTGAGCTCGAGATCCCTTCTTTACGAGTTGCATTACAAGAACTCATGGATGATGACACAACTAGACAAGCACATCTTGACCAACTTACACTCCTTGATGAAAGGTGAATCAATACCTTAGAACATCTATGAGTATATCAAGATCACATCAAATATGATTATAATACAAAATTCCATCATCACAAATTCCAAGTGGTAGATCTTGTTCTTAAAGAGAATCAATAGAACATCAATGCATTTCCAAACTTGAGAGATAAATTCATGGCTAATTGGTTAGGTCCATACATTGTTAAGCAAAATTTGGGTCCAATAACTTATATACTTGCAAATTTAGAGGAAACATTGGAACCTGAGCCATTAAATATTATACACCTAAAGGTGTTCTATGCATAGTGTAATTTATACATATGTATATATACATGGCTATTATATATATATATATATATATATATATATATATATATATATATATATATATATAGATATTTCATTGCATTTCATACATCCATCCATACATTCCATCTACATTACATACATGCATTTTAAGCATTTGTCCATACTATGCATCATATTAAAAATATTTGGTCAATTTGGATGATCACTAGTCCACTATGTCTTGTTGCCTTAATTACGAGCAACTTACATAAAAAATTACTCATCACTCCATCAATAATAAATATTTGTAGATTTACTTATGATATTTTCATGACTAAGAGGTTCACATAAATTAGGATAGATACCGTATAATCATTATCAATAATGATTATGCATCCATTGACTATTTTTTGTGCACTTTTTAACTTTCAAAATATTGTAGCGAAGGTATTGCAAAATCTTACATTACACATTAGTCCATAAGCAAAATCCAAATATTTTCAATCACTCAACCACTCTTAGTGTTTTGAGCAACCTTAACTAAAAATCAAATAATATTTAGATGCAATAAGTTGTTCCATGTCAATTAAATTTCCTCTTGGACCACTCACATCAAAACACATAAATACATCGTGAATCTTAGGAATGACAAATTCAAAAGTTGCTATTACCAAAAAGTGAAGGGTTTCCCCAATTCATCCAATTATGCACATGGTCTAGAATGCTAAGAGTTGACAAAAGGACAAGCTCCACCTTCATTCAAAAAAAAAAATCACTTGATCTTCCTAAAAGCAAGCAAGTATCCCAAAATCATTACAAAAGTAGTAAAATACCCTTGCTCTTCCCCAAAACAAGCAAGTATTCAAAAAACATTACAAAAGTAATAAAATGTCCTTGCTCTTCCTCAAAACAAGAAAGTATCCCCCCCAAAAAAAACATCCCAAAGCAATAAAATTCCCTTGCTCTTCCTCAAAGCGATAAAGTTTCAAAAAGGTAATAAAAATACACTTTTGATCCATTACAAAAATAAGCAAACTCAAAAATAAAATCTCTAAAATCCAATGCAATAAAAGAAGGGAAAGGATCTTGAATCCTTGGAACTCTTAGTGTTTGGAAAATTGTGGGGTGATCCTCATTACAGAAATGGGTTGAATGAAAACCGCCTGGTAATGGGGTATCCTTACGCATGGTGCCATATCTATCACATTAGCAACCTTATTTTGTAGAGACCTATGGATGCTCATGGATGAGCTAGCTTATTGGTATAAGTTACAATTGATTAGTTTGACCTTACTCATAATGAGAAATAAACAATCATTGCACACACAGTTGGTCCTTAGGAAATTTGAAACCACTAGGACAACCTTAGCATTATGAAGATCTATGAGATACATAAACAAGTTTGTTTGATATCACTAGGATGTTTGAGTTTTTGCAAAACAACCCTAGATCCTTTATCCAAACCACATCATATCATTTATGCCATTACATCCAACAATACATTTCATCTATAAATACCACATGTTAATGCCCCTGATTAAGTTATGAGAATACAAATGATCAAGAAAAGTCCAAAACATACCAAATGATAATTATAGAATAGCTTCATCATTCATTCCATCAATCATTATGGCATATCATATGCATCCATACAAAATATAAAGAAAAAGAACAATACAAATGATCATAATAAAATCCATGTATATATAAACTGCATAGTACAAAAATGCTCGAAGGCTATATACATCAGAGCACTGACGCTCACAAGCAAAAACAAAAGTATAAAAGAGGTAATAAAGTACTACTAGCTAGCACCACCATGAATCCAATGAGAATCATGATCTGATCCCTATGAGCCAAATGGATCATTGAAGCCAAGAACCCATGACAACAAATTGCTAGGCCTAGACTCGCTCTACTTGCTATATCCTGACATTGATGACATAGGAGGTAGAGGTAGTAGAATCTAATGATGACCTTAAGTGTCCTCAAGCATCCCAATATAAGTAGTCTACCTTAGGGCAATAGCCAAATCTAGATCTTGGAGCACCACTCACTAAGATATCTCAGCATGAAGAGCCGCAATCATAGCAGTATATCCACCTCCACCAGGTCCACTTTATAGCCAATCCACCTTGCTTTGGAACCAAGAAATATCACCCTATAACCTTGTGATAATTGCATCAAAATCCTTTGTAGTCTCCCCCAAGTTGTCCTGCACAACCTGTAGAATACCCCACTCTTCCTTAGTGTGGCAAGGAGGTACATCTAGCCTTCCATAACCTCCATCACCTCCATCACCTCCATCTCTACCTCCATCACCTCCAGCTCTAGGATTGGTATTTGTAGGCTACACCTCTACCCCAAATTGTTCCCTACTCCCACTACTCCAATGATGCTTCTACCATCAAGAAGCCTGCTCACCAACATCATGCTCATCTCCACTCGTAGCATCATCAACAGTCTATCTAGGTACCCATGGAGGCTACGTATTAAACCAAGTATCATAATATGATGAGGTCCCAACATCATCTATATCTGTGACACCTACAAAATCATCATTTGTGGCATCATCCATAGTCTAAAAGTTAGGAGTGACTAGAAGACTCAACTCATCACCTCAGTACCTATATACCACTAGAGCATTGGGGACCAATGTATCAAGAAAAACGACTGCATCATTCATGATAATTAGATGAACTCCATATATCACCCATATTGGCCAACCATCCACCTATCTCACCTAATCCACTAAAGCTATGTTGCATCACTATCCCAAGCTAAACCTTGCCAAGGTCACCAACATATGTCACTGCTAGTCAAAGCACCCAATATACCTCAATAATCCTATGCACTATGAATAGGATGACTCAGTGAAGCCTCCTCACTAGTCCACCAATGAAGACCACAAGGATGTGAGTGATCCCACTCAAAAGGTAAACCCTCTGGGTGAGAAATCTTGATGTGCTCCTAGGTCCACAATTGAAGTATCAAACTACAACCGAGTTCCTTTTGCTCTTGCCTCTTCACCTCGTCCAACTCCACATACAGCTAGCACAATAGAGTGGGAGCCCATGCACAAAAATGAGGCTCAAACATCAAATCTAATACAAGCCTCACCTGGTTCTAAGGGAATCGAGATTTCATACTATTAAGCAACAACATGTTGCCTACAATATACATAACAAAAGTTGGCATAATGTCTAGCCTCCTATCCTAGAACAATTGAATGTTTAGGATTCCCTCACTACAGTCAACATCCCAATCATCCCCATAAATTAACCTAAGCTTGTGCTCCTTGTCATGGCCCACCTGTACTGGTGTACGCTCGATAGGAATATGGAAGAAGTAGTAAACATCTTCTAGGATAACAGTCAAATCCCCTACAAGAAGCTAAAATGACCCCTTATTAGGGTCCCATATCTTCACTAGGGCAGATAGATAGTACTCATCTACCCTCATAGTCTCCACATGCCCACAACCAACTAACACAACCATCTCCAACCACTTCCAGTCATAATATTTTAGTGCCTTCTACACCCGAGAAATGATGTGAGGCCATTGATGTTGAGCCTCAATAAACTTAACTTGCAAAAGCACAAACAAAATCCATATCAGTGCAAAAAAAAACAAAAACAATAAACAACAAACAAAAACACATTTCATGCATATCTTTTTCATTTAAAAAAAAACAAACAAAAAACAATACAAAACCATCTCAAGTCATTTTCAAATACACAAAAACACAAAACAACAAAAAACATTTCAGGCATTTAGTCAAATATATATATATATATATATATATATATATATAAATTTACCATCCCCTCTTAGTGTGTTAAAAAAAAAACATGAAAACAAAACATAATAAAACTAAACTAATGGTTTTCAAAACCTACCTTAGCATAGTAGACTCTAAAAACTACTCCAACCGATCCTCCAGCCTCTGCTCTAACACCCACTCCACTCGTCTCTCCACCAACCTCCATAGCTCACTCTCACTTCTCAACCACTTAGAGAGAGTCAACCATGGAAATAAAAATCCAAACTACCCATTTGCTTATTTATAGCTGATTTTTGCGGATCTAACTGTGCGCTTGCATATCGTGAGTGCACGTAACCACACACCCGCATTTAGTGGTGCTAACCATGGATGCACAGTTTCTGGGAGATCCAACTGCACCTACATGGTTAAAAAAATAAATAAGCACCCTCTCAAAAATAACCAAATCCATCATAATCATCATCATCATCACATGTACTTTCATAAACAAAATCATCATCATCATCAAGTGAGCCTCGTATTTAATGAATTACTATACACACTTGGTGGTTGCAATGATTGGAAATCCATGAAAAATAGTAGGATGGGTAACTCACCATAAGTAAAATCATTAAAAAACATAAAAAATTATTAAATGTGTCATTAAATTAGTTGGGTCCCTCAATATTTGAGTGTGGCTCTATTCAAGCTAATTTTCACAAGGTTATCCTAAGCCATTTCCATTTGGTTACGAAAGCAAAAAATATTCAATCACAATTTGGTAATAATTTTTTAAATCACTACGAGTTTTGAATTCCTAGAGTGCCTAGTTTCTAACACCATAACAGGAATTCCTACAGTTGCATGGGCACCTGAACTTCCAATGTGGTTGGTGATTCTACCATGACATTTTGTGCATCATCGAAACCAAAGATAAATTTGCAACAATAACCATCCCAAACTTGAGGCATCCAACTTGATCTTCAATGTCACACAAATTGCATACATCACATCCACCTCCTTTCATTATCCATATTTTGTCAATGGCTTGTGGGTTTCATTCTTTACCCATTCACCAATTGAGGGGGTAAGAAAAAAAATAAAAAATTTCAAAAATTTCAAAAATCATTTATTCTTGAGCATTGAGAAGATTTGAGTCCATTCATCCATCCAATAAGGATAGGTGTCTTTTGTTTTTGCACTACATTCTATTTTACACAACACGGTATAAAAAGGGGCATCTGTAGACACCAAAACCTAGGTATTCACAAAACCTCATTTGCATCCCACATCACAATCTTGCATAATAAAATTATATACCTTACCTAATCATTATCCTATTTTTCATATTTTAATAAATCTAGAAAATCCCCCTAGGATACCTTACCTAATCATTAGAAATTTGTCCTAGCCACATCACTACCCCACCTTGCCATATCTAACACACTCATGTCCCTCTTATCCCATCACATGGGACATCCCTTATACCTAACTCCACTTACACCTACCCATTAGCCACATCACCACAATTAAGTGAGACACCCTAGGTGACTCACTATAACTACCCCTTCCATTTGATAGCCCTCGATTACCACTTGGCAATCCTGGCTTGCCACCTCCCTTTTCCCTCCAAAATCCTAAGGGTCCTATAAAGGCACCTTCACCCCATAAATCAAAGGAGTGTTGGACATTTTGAGGAATATTAGTTGTCATTGATGTCAAAAGGTTCTAAGAAGAATTACAGTTTGATTGGTTCCAAAAGTGCTTCATGGGAAGCAGGATCAAAGGTTTTTATGAAAACCTTGGAGGACAAAAATCAAAGGTTAATTATCCATGATGAGCAAAAATAAAAGGTTTTTATTAAAAAACAAAGTGGCTTTTCGTTTGGTTAAAAAAAGCCCAAAGATTAATTATTTATTTAATTTACAATATTTAAATTCCAAGAGAATTTAAATTATTATAAATAAATAATAATTAAAGTTAATTTGAATATTTGAAATATGAATTTCTTTTTTTTGGTAGATAAGATACTATAGCATTAATACCGGGTTTTACAGGTTAACCCAAAACCTTTTACAAAAAGCATGAAATTTGAATTTCTAATACACCAACGTGTGAGAAATTTCCTCCATTTGTGTATAAAAGGTGGATCATTTCACCGTAGACAATTGTTGGCAATTTGAGTTATTTTATGTTGTCATTGATGTCACATGGATCATTGATGTCACATGGATCACATTGAATTTTGGTGGCAAAAGCACTTCATAAATAATCATTTATGATATTTTGGAGAGCATGGATATATATAGGGTTTTTGTGAAAACCAAGGTAGGAAAAATAAAAGGTTTTATTTAAAACCATGGATGGCAGATTTGAAATGGATTTTTCTTAAAACCCAAGTTGTCTTTTCGTTTCATCGAAAAAGGTGCCCCAATGATGGAGATATTTAATTTCAAATATTTAGTTTAAATTTTAAAATTAAAAATAAAAGTATTCTCTCGACATCGTCAAATATGAGGGAGAAAACTATATAAAAGGATGCCTAAGGTTTATTAATCCTTAGCTTGCGCTCGTGAATTAATGCGATTGTTGGAAAGCGAAAAGAGCTCGTGCAAAAGAGGGTTAAGTGATGGAAGCGAAGAATAAATCAGATTACGTGTGAAACCCTAGTCACCTTAGGCAGTGTGGCACATTGGCAATTGGATTTTGGCTAAAGCAAGTGGTAGAACGAACATCAAGGTCTCGAATCCCCTTGGTTGTGTTAGAAGGCATTGGAAGAAAGAGCACACAAAGCACTTTTGGTTTGCGTGAGAGGGAGGAGTGTTTTGAAGCACATGGTGCCTTTCCATCCCAAACGAGCCTGTAGCTCATGCAGAAGCTTGGCCACGGTTAAGGTGCTGAGCAAGAATGCATCAAGGGATCTAATCCCGTCAAGGACAAAGGCAAGTTAATATATTTTTTAATATTTTTTTCTTCTAAAGTTGCCATAGGAGAAATAAGGGTTGTGATGCACTTTAGAAAAAGAGAGATTTCTGGTGATTTTCCTTTTGGAAGTATATCATATTATATATTGTTGGAAATATTATTTCGAGGGCTATTTGATTAACTTTCTTAGAGGGAGAAATAAGGTGTGTGTAAAGAGATATTTCTGATTTTGTAAAGGGGTTCAAAAGTGAAGGTTGCTTTGTTCTTTTTCAAAGGGTATTAATTATTTCATGAGGGGATATGGTGTATTTTATTGAGGAGTAATAAGGTGTTATTTGGATATTATTCTTGTGTTATTAATCAAGATCTCTAAACCCTATTGAAAGTTGAAAAATAAAGTTTGTTGAGTGTGGCAGATTTAGTGGACAAACTAATAAGGCATCAAAAAGGTATGAGCAATATTCTCCATTGACTTTGTTTATGGTGGTTTATTTTTTAAAAATCATTAGAGAGAAAAGGATTGATTTTGGTTTCCTTTTCTAAAGTGGTTGGTTGAATGCTTCAAGGTTTTTTGGTTTGAGAGTTACGATTAAACCTTGTTTTATAAGCATTGTTGTTGAATCCCATTGCTTGTACAAAGAAATTGAACTTGAGTTAGAGGAGAACATGAGTATCATTGTTATGTGAGAGTTATTATTGAGTATTGTTGGAAACATTTTGAGTTGATTGATTCATGCTTGAACTAGGTTTTATGAGAAAAATTTATTCCTTATGGTGATTGGTTGAGTTGAGTTGATTGAGCCTAGTCAAGTGATTGTGTGAAGTGGTTGTTCAAGTTCCATGAAACAAATTTCTATATTCTAATTTGATTTGAATTTGAGTTGAGAAAGAAATTGAGTTTGTGAATAGAACATATTGAGTCTATAACAATTCTCTTTATGATTCTATGAGATTGAGTTGAGTTGAGATTGATTTGATTTGAGTTGAGTTGATATTGATTTGAGTTGAGATCATTGTGAATCATTGTTGTCATCCATTGAAGAGTGCATTGCAATTCATTGTTGATTTCATCATTGAGCCTTGCATTCATATGTTTGTGGATGAGATTTGAATGCTGCTTGAGCATGATTTATTGAGCCTTTGAGAAGGCTTTTGGGATAGAATTCTGGACATATTTGAGGTAGCTTTTGTGCATATTGATTGAGCATTTGAGAAGGATTTTGGGGTAGATTTGAGGTAGCTTTTATGCATGATTGATTGATCCTTTGAGAAGGCTTTTGGGACATATTTGAGGTAGCTTTTGTGCATGATTGATTGAGCCTTTGAGAAGGCTTTTGGGATATATTTATGGATAGATTTGAGACAGATTTGAGCAAGTTCTTGGTGAGCTTGCTAAGCAGATTTGAGCAAGTTCTTTGTGAGTTTGCTAAGCATATTTTGAGCAAGTTTTTGGTGAGATTGCTAAGAATATTTGAGCAAGTTCTTGGTGAGCTTATTGGAGTAGATTTGAGCAAGTTCTTGGTGATATTTTTTGAGTAGATTTTGAGCAGGTTCTTGGTAAGCTTGCTAAAGTGGATTAGTGGATTGCCTACCTAAGAAGATTAGTGGTTTGCCTAACTAAGAAGATGAGTGGATTACCTACCTAAGTAGATGAGTGGACTGCCTACCTGAGTAGATCAAGATTACCTAGCTGAGCATATCAGTAGATTTCCTAACTGAGCGGATCATTGGATTGCCTTGCTAAGTAGATTAGTGGATTGCCTATCTGAGTAGATCAGTGGATAGCCTAGATTTGAGTAGATAAAAGTAATCATTTGTATTGGGATAAGGATCCCTAAATATTATAAGGATATTATCTTGTGGACTACCCCACATTGGGGGAACCACGTTAAATATTGTGTCTCAATTATGTGTGGTGATTTATGCTCTTGCTTACTATTGCTATCTATGTCATTAATGCACACTTCTATATTTGGTTATTGCAATTAAGGACACTAATTGATATTGGTTTGGAAAGAAAGTAAAAAGTGAGTGCTATATTGTTCACCCCCATCTCATTATAATCTTATGTTCTTCAATTGGTATCAGAGTGGTTTCCTTTAGAAAGGCTAACAACTTGAGGGAAAATTCTACAAGAACACATATGGCTTCACAGAATGGATCATATAAAAGTAAGGCTACACTATTTAACGGTAATAATTATGCTTTATGGAGCATGAGAATGAAGAACTACTTGATATCACAAGTATATGAGGTGTGGAAGATGGTTGCAAAAGAGTATAAGGTTGAAGGTGATCCCGATATAGATGAAACTATCAAGAAATTGGTTGAGATCAATGCAAGGGCAATGAATTGTATTTTGAGTGGGCTATGTGAGACAAATTTTGCAAAGATCATGGTATGTAATTCAGCTAATGAAATGCGGACCAATTTGTGGAATACCTATGAAGAAGATTCCAAGGTAAAGTTGGCAAAACTACAAACTCATAGAAAAATATTTGAGGAATTGAAAATGGAAGACTCTAAAGATATTGAAAAAGTTTTTACTTCGAGTTGATGATATTACTAACACCATGAGAGGTATAGGATTTGAGATGAAAGAATCATATGTTACTCAAAATATTTTGAGATCACTTCCCATGAAGTATGATGCAAAGGTTTCAGCAATAGAAGAAACAATGGATATTAATAAGCTAACAATGGAATAACTACAAGGAACTCTCATAGCTTATGAAATGAGGATAAGTAAGCATCAGGTTACAATAAAAGAAATTGCATTCAAGGATTCAGAGAAAAATAAAGGGAAATTTCCAGAGACAGATAGAGATTCATATAATGATGAAGCTAACTTCATCAAGAGGAAAAAATATTTAAGAAATTATAGGGATATGAATAAAGTCAAATGCTACAAGTGTGGTGATTTTGGTCACTATGCAAAAAAGTGTCCACATGAAGAAGACAATGATGATGAAAATAGGGTCACCGAAGAAAAGAATATGGAAAGAATATGCATGACAAAGATGATAGATACAATCAAAGCAGGTATGAGAAGAAGAAAAGTTTTCGTAAGATAAAGAAAAATTTCTACATTGAAGAAGCAAGTTATGGTTCAGATCACAACAATGAAGACCGGTCAAATGAATAAGAATGTACATTATTTGAAATAAGTGAAGAAATGCAATAGCACCTATTCCTAGGTATTGAAGTTAAATAAGAGGATATATCTATCGAAGAACGACATGAAGAGCTTGCTATAGCCATTGAGAAAGAAAACATGTACAAGAAGGGTCTAAGAATACTAAAATGCTTCATATACGGAGACTTTGGGCATTTATATGATGATTGCACGTACTACAACAATTGCAACAAGAATAGTTCTAGCAGCAGTTCTAGTGACAATTCCAGTAGCAGTGATGATGAAGAAGAGGAATCCACAAAACAAGAAAATAAAATCAATAGATTGGAAAGGAAAATCAAAAGGCTTGAAAATAAGGTTCATGAAAATTAAAAGGTCAAAGTAATGCTTAATCGACACATTCAAGATTTGGAAAAAGAGCTTCAAGAAACAAAAGAGCTTGGCATCACTATTTCTGAGCAATTGAAGAAGAAGAAAGAAAGATGTAATCAGTTAGAAGAATAAGATCAAAAATATTTGGGGACCTACATAAATGAGTTAGCCTGATTTCAAACGATTTTAAAAACTTTGGATACCTTTTTGGATCTACAACGAGATCCATATATAAAGACAGGGCTTGGTTATGAAGAAGAGAAATAAAAAATAAACACACAAGGACCTCTATTTGTATCAGGAGGTTTTGTTTTAGAAATATATAAGGAAGAACCGGTTCCCAAAGAAAAGGAAGCAACATAAATGGATACTTGCATTTTAGAGGCTATAGAGATGTGTTCCAATTTGCTATTTCACACAAATGATGAAGAGGAAGGTTCCAAAGCACCAAAGGTATCATATTTTAGGTTTGGGGAGTCACACTGAAAAGGAAAAGAAATTCTTGAAAAGGAAAGCAAGGAAGAAATTAAGGAAGAGGATATAAATACTACAAAGAAGGTTTAAGGATACAATGCACGAGTCAAATATGATCACAAGGATAATGGTCAAGAAAGGGTTTGTGAATCAAAGAAGTTTTATTTTTCTAGAAGGAACTTCAAAGGAAGAAAGTATGATTTTCAGGGACATTGCTTCTTATGCAACAATATTGGTCATAGATCTTCTCAGTGTAAATGAAATGAGCAATATGGTTTTGATTATAGAGTTGCACAATTCAGAGGTCATGGTCAAAATGATTATGAAAAAAAACTTCACAATACAGGGTTCAGGAAAGGAATGGATATGGAAATGGTTTCAAGAAAGAATTTAGGACATGGGCACCATCCAAAGGCTACAATATCAAGTGTTTTAATTGCAATAACTTTGGACATATTGCAATATGGTGTAGGACTCAATTCCAAATAGGTTCAAGGAAAGAAGGTCAAGAAAGTATTATTTTCAGGGACATTGCTTCTTATGCAACAAGATTGGTCATAGAGCTTCTCAGTGCAAAAGAAATGAGCAATATGGTTTTGATTATAGAGTTGCACAATTTAGAGGTCATGGTCAAAATGATTATGAAAAAAAACTTTACAATACAGGGTTCAAGAAAGGAATGGATATGGAAATGGTTTCAAGAAAGAATTCAGGACATGGGCACCATCCAAAGGCTACAATATCAAGTGTTTTAATTGCAATAACTTTGGACATATTGCAATATGGTGTAGGACTCAATTCCAAATAGGTTCAAGGAAAGAAGGTCAAGAAAGTATTATTTTCAGGGACATTGCTTCTTATGCAACAAGATTGGTCATAGAGCTTCTCAGTGCAAATGAAATGAGCAATATGGTTTTGATTATAGAGTTGCACAATTCAGAGGTCATGGTCAAAATGATTATGAAAAAAAACTTTACAATACAGGGTTCAAGAAAGGAATGGATATGGAAATGGTTTCAAGAAAGAATTCAGGACATGGGCACCATCCAAAGGCTACAATATCAAGTGTTTTAATTGCAATAACTTTGGACATATTGCAATATGGTGTAGGACTCAATTCCAAATAGGTTCAAGGAAATAAGGTCAAGCAGTTTGAAGGCAAGAAGGTCAAACATATTCAAGACAAGAAGATCAAGTAACTCATCAAGAAAAGGATATCAAAAATATGTGGAAGGAAGTTGACAAAGGAAAGGAACAATGTAATATGGGAGTAAATGTACTCCCACCCAAAAATTAATCACCTCAAGAGAGAAGGTGGTAGGGGGCTAAGCTTAAGAGTCATATCTTTTAGCCCCATAGGTGTCCCTTTTTCCATTGATGTCAAAGGGAGAGAGATTTGAGTAAGGGGGAGAGCATTGAGTTAGGGGGAGTAGCCTCCAAAGAGAGCATTGAGTTAGGGGGAGCAGCCTCCATAGAGAGTATTGAGTCAGGGGGAGTAGCTTTGATTCTCAGAGATGGTTTTTTCAGTGATTGTGGTGATTTTCATTAGAGGTGTTGCCATCAATGACAAAGGGGGATATTTTTGGCAATTTGAGTTATTTTATGTTGTCATTGATGTCACATGGATCACATTGAGTTTTGGTGGCAAAAGCACTTCATAAATAATCATTTATGATATTTTGGAGAGCATGGATATATATAGGGTTTTTGTGAAAACCAAGGCAGGAAAAATAAAAGGTTTTATTTAAAACCATGGATGGAATATTTGAAATGGGTTTTTCTTAAAACCCAAGTTGGATTTTCGTTTCATCGAAAAAGGTGCCTCGGTGATGGAGATATTTAATTTTAAATATTTAGTTTAAATTTTAAATTATTTAAAATTAAAAATAAAAGTATTCCGCCGACGTCATCAAATATGAGGGAGAAAACTATATAAAAGGATGCCTAGTTTTTATTTATCCTTAGCTTGCGCTCGTGAATTAATTGTTGAGCAAGGTGCAGCAAAAGAATTGCAAAAGTATTGTCATTGTTGTCAACACAGACAGATTGATGCAGTTGATGCAGTTCAGAGGTCAGTCAGATCAAGTGCAGTGAATTTCAAGAAAAACAGAGGTGACCCAGATTCAGAAATTGGCAGAAAAAGACAAGGAAGAAAACTGTCGCGATATCGCGACAAAACAGAGAGAGAGAAAATGCAAGGAAAATTGTCGCGATTTCGCGACATTGCGAGGAGAGAGAAAATGCAAGGAAAATTGTCGCGATTTCGCGACATTGCCGAGGAGAGAGAAAATGCAAGGAAAATTGTCGCGATTTCGCGACATTGCCGAGGAGAGAGAAAGTGCATGCCAATTTGTCGCGATATCGCGACATGGCAGAGGAGAGAGAAAGTGAAAGGTAAACTGTCACGATTTCGCGACATGCTGGAAGAGAGGGAAGCAAGGTGAAAAGATGTCGCGATTTCGTGACATAAATGGAGGAAAGGAGCTAGCAACGAAAAGTGTCGCGATATCGCGACACGTCGGGTTTTCGCGACCCGAAGAGGAGAGAGAATGCTCGGCAACAAAGGTGTAGCGATTTCGCTACATGTTGAAATGAATGGAAACAAAGGTGTAGCGATTTCGTTGCATGATGGAAATACATGGCACAAAGGTGTAGCGATTTCGCTACAAATAGGAAGTGCAGAAAACAAAGGTGTAGCGATTTCGCTACAAGTAAAAAGGCACAAACAAGAAGATGTAGCGATTTCATTGCATGACAAAATGTATAAAAACAAAGGTGTAGCGATTTCGCTACCATTCAAAGTTGCAAAAATTAAAGATGTAACAAGTCAAAAGCACAAGGCACAAAGTTGTAGCGATTTCGCTACTACACGAAACAAAGAGTGTACGGAAGCAGTGAGTGTCGCGATTTCGCGACATGTTCCATTTTCGTTGGAGTTTGCAAGGAGAGTTGTACGGAAGAGCAAAGTGTCACGATTTCACGACATGTTCCATTTTCGTTGTTGCTGGCAAAGGAGAGTGTACGAAAGCCGAAAGCGTCGTGATTTTGCGACATGATTAAGGATGACGTCAGCAAATGTTGAAAGTGTCACGATATCGCGACAAGATGCAGGGAAAGCTTTCAAGAGCCAAAACGGTCGCGATTTTGCGACATGCTTAAGGATGACGTCAGCAAAAGTTCTAAGTGTCGCGATATCGTGACATGAACAGAGGGAAAGCTTTCAAAGCCAAAATGGTCACGATTTCGACGACAGCAAGAGCATGAAGTGTACGGCTTCAAAAAGTGTCACGATATCACGACAGGTAACAGTCTGGCAGGTAAAACCCGTAGGAGCATGCAAGGTGACACGTGTCGGAAAAAGCAGACAAGGAAAATCATGCAGCCAGTTACGTAAAAAGTAACTAATGTCTGATCAGCAGTTACAAATTGACAGGTGTCGATCATGCACTAGAACAGTTGTATATTCTTGATTGAAAAAGCATTCGATGCATCACATATGGAGTTTCGAAAAAGCATTCGAAAAGCCGTATTTGAAGAAATTGAACAGCCGAATATGGAGGATCAGAAAAGCTTTCGAAAAGACGTATTTGCAGCATTCGAACAGCCGTATTGCATGGATTCAACAACCGTATTGCAGGGTTTCGAACAGTCGAAGTGCATGGAACCGAACAGTCGTATTGCATGGATTCAACAGCCGTATTGCAGGGTTTCGAACAGTCAAAGTGCATGGAACCGAACAGTCGTATTGCATGGATTCGAACAGTCAGAGTATGTGATTCGATTGCATGCAGGATTGAAAGTTTATAAAAGAATAGTCGTATAGAGAAGATGTTGCTGCTGTTAGAGTGAAACTATTGTAAAAAGAGGGTTAGAAAAGAGTCAAGAGAATAATTAGCAGAGCAGTGAGAGTGTGCGAGTTGGGTTAATTGCAGACCAGTCAGGGTCGTGCATGAAGTGAAGACATTCTTATGTCATTTTAATTTGAGCAGATTGCAGTCCAAGTTGGTGCTTGGTACTAGGGGTTGGTGCTCCATCCGTTGCAGCGAGAAAATTAAGGGGTTGGTGCTCCTTCCGGTTGATCCTTGGAAAAGTATTTGTAAAATTGATATTTTGCAAAGGCTTGGATTTGGATTGGAGTCCAAGCAGTCATTTTTGAGGAGTAGCCAAATTGGTGAACCTCGGTATATTGAGTGTTGTGGTGTGCTCTCTTGTTCAAGTTGTTTTTCAGTATTCAAGTTCTCTTTATTTCATTTTAATTGCTGTAGATATTAAAGTTAATAGCTACACTGATTCACCCCCCCTCTCAGTGTCATTGTGTGAACTTCAATTGGTATCAGAGCACAGGTTCCTTGTACAAGCTTAATCAGCTAAGGAGATCTTGGAAGAAACAATGGCAGGCGGTGAAGGATTCTCATCCAACAAAGCCCCCTTGTTTGATGGAACAAATTACACTTTCTGGAAACTCAGGATGCAAACATATCTGAGTGCATTGGGATATGATATTTGGGATTCCGTAGATAGTGGATACACAGCACCCACTACCCCTCCAACAGATACTGCTGAGAAGAAAAAATTTGAGAACAACTCCAAAGCTAAGAATGCTATAATGTGTGGGCTTGTTGACAGTGAACTGATAAGAGTCATGAGCTGTAAATCAGCAAAAGACATGTGGGATAAAGCGAAGAGCATCCATGAAGGAGACAACAAGATCAAGGAAGCAAAGCTGCAAACTCATCGAGCACGGTTCGAAGCACTGCAAATGAATGAAGATGAGAACATAGAGGCTTATATGCTTTGAGAGTCAACGGAATCATTAATGCAATCAGAGGACTCGGTGAAGAAATTGATGATGCAGTTGTTGTGAAAAAGGTTCTCAGAACACTGCACAAAAGATTTAACTCCAAAGTTTCTACAATAGAAGAGGCAAAAGATCTGAACAACTTCAGCTTGGATGAGATGCATGGTTCTCTGACAGCATATGAAATGAGAATAGGACAAACCAAGTCTATAGACAGAGAAGCAGCTTTTAAAGCACACAAGAATATAAAAGCTGAACATGAATCTGAGGATGAAGAGACTCTGGATGAAACAGAAGCTAATTTTGTTCGAAAACTCACAAAAGGAAAAGGAAAATATAGAGGAAAGCTACCTTTCAAATGCTTCAACTGTGGAGGAGTCGGTCATTTTGCATCCAAATGTCCAATGCATGAGAAAACTAAAAATGGTGAAGGCTCACACCAAGAAAAAGGTGATTGGAAGAAGAAACAAAATTTTAGAAAGAACAACCTCAAGAAGAAAAGCTTCATATCCAAGAATGTCAGTACTTCTGAAGAAAGCTCAGATGAGGATTTTGAAGAAGAAAAAGGTGAAGCTCTGTTCATGGCACTTGAAGAGGAAAGAACAGAAGAAAATCGGGAAGGTGATGAAAACTTTAAAGATGAGGCTGAAGTTTATCCGGAAGGAGAATTGGTTGCTTGCACTTGAAGAGTTGAGTGTAGAAAGGAAAAAGAACAAAAAGTTTTCAAGAAAACTAGAAGATGCCACCGACATAATAAACGAGTTTAAAAATACGAGACGAGAGGAATTCAAGAAAATGTATGAAGTTCTTGATGAACAATTAAGCTGTAAAGACAGGTTGAATGCGGCAAGCTAGAGGAAGACATTGTTAAGTTAAGAATGCAGCTAGAGGAAATGAATAGAAAATTGAACTGTTTTCATAAGTTTGAAGAAAGCACTGTAAAGTTGGATAAAATGTTAAATAACCAAAGGCCTTCCGGCATCAAATTTGGTTTAGGCTTTGATGAAGGAGAATCATCAAAGGATTCAAAGAACTTGAATTTAGAACCCATAAAGAAAGAAGAAAAGATCAGGGTTGAACTAGAAAAAACAAATCATGCCAAAGAAAACAATAATGCCAGAATCAAGAAGAATACTGACAAAGATGGATTCACAAAAGTCATACATCCAAGAAAGAGAAGATTCATGGCTTCTACTTCAAACTGGAAAAGACCGGCACCCGAGGTTTAATCACTCCTTTTCTGGTTATTGTTTTAAATGCAATGCTTATGGCCATAAGATTTCAGATTGCGAGACATAATGTATCTCAAAGGAATTTCACCAGCAGAAATGTTTTTTCTCCTTTAATGAATTATGCGGTTGAATGTTATAATTGTCATAATTTTGGACATATTGCTAGAAGCTGAGAAGCACTTTTGCATCAAATAATTATCAGGGTAGAAAATCTCAACCAAGTGGGTTGAAACAAAACAAGAAATTTCTTGAAAAACAAGCACAAGCTAATGAAAGGACAAAGGCAAAACAAGTAGCCAAATCTGCTATCAAACCAGAATGGAAAGAAAAGGAATCTTTGATTGTTCAGACTGCCTTTAAAGCTCAGAACAAATCTGCACCTTGGATACTTGACAGTGGTTGCTCCAGTCACATGACAGGTGACAAGCAAAAATTTGAGAATTTGCGGAATTATGAAGGTGGTTACGTGAAATTTGGAAATAATGATGGAGCAAAGATTGTTGGAAAGGGATCAGTCAAGATCGGTGATGGCAATATAAAATCAAAAGAAGTCTTGTTTGTGATTGGTCCGAAGCATAACTTGCTGAGTGTCGGTCAAATACGTGACGAGAGGTCATGATGTAATCTTCAAGAAGGAGGGCTGTGAAGTAAGAAAGACAAAAAATGGAAAGTTAATAGCCACTGGACTGAGAACTTCTGGAAATCTGTATACACTTTCAGAGACTTCAGAAGGAACTTGCTTGGTTGGTCAGGAAGAAGAAAACTGGCTGTGGCACAAGAGACTCGGTCACATAAGCTTTGATAATCTGGTAAAAATCAGCTCAAAAGGGGCAATAAGAGACATACCAACTATTGGTAAACCTTCAAACAGTATTTGTGAGTCATGCCAAAAGGGAAAACAAACCAGAGCCACTTTCAAAGCAAAAGAATATTTCACGAGCAAGCCATTAGAATTAATTCACACTGATTTATGTGGACCCATGAGAACTGAAAGCATAAATGGACACAAATATTTTATGTTGTGTATAGATGACTACTCAAGAATGACATGGGTACTATTTTTGAAACTTAAATCAGAAGCCTTTGAGATGTTTAAAACCTTCAAAAATCTTGTTGAGAATCAATCAGGACAAAGAATTAAATGCCTAAGATCGGACGAGAGGAGGAGAGTTTATTTCGGAAGAATTTGCAGAATCTTGTCAAAAATATGGGATAAGAAGACGAGTTTTCAGCGGCTAGAACACCTCGGCGAGAATGGAGTTGTAGAAAGGAAGAATAGGACGGTGCAGGAAATGGCACGGACAATGCTGGTTGAGAACAAAATAGCTGACAGATTTTGGAAAGAGGCAGTACATACTGCAGTTTACATTCAAAACAGGTGCATGCTAAGACCACATGAAAGCAAAACACCTTATGAGCTGTGGTTTGGCAGAAAGGCAACAACAAGACATTTCAAAGTATTTGGCAGCAAGTGCTACATCAAACGGACTAAAGATAATCTTGGTAAATTTGAAAATAGAGTTGATGAAGGTATCTTTCTTGGTTACTCAACAAAAAGCAAAGCCTACACATGTTATAACAAAAGGCTAAAGAAAATTGTTGAGAGTGCTGATGTGAAAGTTGATGAAGGTAGAGAACAAGAAATTACTTATCAAGAAAACTACCCCATCTATGAAGAAGTCATTGAAGGTGATGATGAAAAGGAAACAGATAAGAATCAGAAAATTGATCCAGATGGTGTAAAAACTGAATCAGAAGAAGAAGAAAACAGGAAATTTAAAACAGGCAATCTGGCAGAAAAATCATCCAAGTGAGCAGATTATTGGGGATCCCAAAGATGGTATTCGAGACAAGAAGAGCAGACGGTGCGGAACTATTCTCTGTTATCTAGCATTGAACCTAAAAATGTTGCTTGAAGCAAGCACCGATGAAAGTTGGTTGAAGGCAATTAATGAAGAACTAGATCAAATTGAGAAAAACAATACACAGGAATTAGTACCTAGACCAACAAATAAAAACATAATTGGCACTAAATGGGTTTTTCGAAATAAATTAAATGAAGATGGACAGGTTGTCAAAAATAAGGCAAGATTGGTCTGTAAAGGCTATGCTCAGGTTGAAGGCATTGATTTTGAGGAAACTTTTGCATCGGTAGCCAGACTAGAGGCAATCGGAATGTTTACGGCATTAGCAGTTCATAAAAACTTCAAAGTATATCAAATGGATGTAAAATCAGCATTTTTGAATGGAAAACTGGAAGAAGAGGTTTACATTGAACAGCCAGATGGCTTCCAACTTGGTGAAAACCCAGATTTTGTTTGCAGGTTAAAGAAAGCATTATATGGTTTGAAACAGGCACCCAGAGCATGGTATGCAAGGCTGGATAATTATCTAATTAAACAAGGGTTCAAGAAAGGTTTGGTGGACAACAACTTATATGTCAAAACAGAAAAGGGCCATCTTATTGTTCTTGTTGTTTATGTAGATGATATAATATTTGGCAGCAGCATGGATGAATACTTGCAAAGACATATCAACTAAAATGAAGAAAGAATTTGAGATGTCTATGATTGGTGAACTTTCTTATTTTCTAGGACTGCAGGTCAATCAAAATGAAAAAGGCATTTTTATTTCTCAGGTTAAATATGTAAAAGAAATGCTGAAAAAGTTCACAATGGAAGACAGTAAACCGGTTAGCACTCCTATGACAACGAGTGCCAAGTTGAGCAAGGATGATAAATCCCCGGATGTAGATCAAACAATGTACGGGTCTATGATTGGAAGCTTCGTTGTATTTAACGACCACTAGACCGGATATATTACAAGCGGTATGCATGGTTGCAAGATTTCGAGGCCGGTCCCAAAGAAACTCATGTAGCAGTTGTAAAGAGGATCTTCGAGATATCTCAAGGGCACTATGGATTATGGGTTGTGGTACCCAAAAGGTAAAGATTTCACTTTGATTGCATATTCTGATGCAGATTGGGCAGGATGTACTGATGACGGAAAGAGCACAAGTGGAGGAGCATTTTATCTTGGAGACAGGCTGGTAGCATGGCACAACAAGAAACAAGAATCGGTATCTCTATCCACTGCAGAGGCGAGAATACATTGCGGCAACAACATGCTGTACTCAGATATTATGGATGAGACAAACATTGAAAGATCTTGGTATTCATTTCAAAGAGCCAATTTCAATTAAATGTGATAACACTAGTGCTATCAACATATCCAAGAATCCAATAATGCATTCAAGAACCAAACATATTGCAATCCGATATCATTTCTTGAAGGATAAAGTTGCAGAAGGAGAGGTTAAATTGGATTTTGTTCCAACTACAGAGCAAGTAGCTGATATATTCACAAAACCTTTGCCAAAGGAAGTATTTGAATACCTTCGGAAGAAGTTGGGAGTAGTCACACCACCCAAGCACTGACTAGCTATGGGAAACACATTCTCAGGGGGAGCATTCAAACTTTTTAAGTCTGAGAATGTTGTGCATAGACTCAGGGGGAGTCTGCAGCAGCCCTTTGGTATTATTGGCAAAGGGGGAGAAGAAATTAAGCAAGGTTGCAGTGTGTTGCCAACAATTCCAAAGGGGGAGATTGTTGAGCAAGGTGCAGCAAAAGAATTGCAAAAGTATTGTCATTGTTGTCAACACGGACAGATTGATGCGATTGATGCGATTCGGAGGTCGGTCGGATCAAGTGCGGTGAATTTCAAGAAAAACGAGAGGTGACCCAGATTCAGAAATTGGCAAAAAAAGACAAGGAAGAAACATGTCGCGATATCGCGACATGTTTTCTATCGCGATATCGCGACAAAATAGAGGAGAGAAAATGCAAGGAAAATTGTCGCGATTTCGCGACATGTAGAGAGAGGAGGAGAGAGAAAATGCAAGGAAAATTGTGCGATTTCGGACATTTCCGAGAGAGAAAGTGCATGCCAATTTGTCGCGATATCGCGACATGGCAGAGGAGAGAGAAAGTGAAAGGTAAAGCTATCACGATTTCGCGACATCTTGGCGAGAGAGGGAAGCAAGGTGAAAAGATGTCACGATTTCGTGACATAAATGGAGGAAAGGAGCTAGCAACGAAAAGTGTCACGATATCGCGACACGTCGGGTTTTCGCGACCCGAAGAGGAGAGAGAATGCTCAGCAACAAAGGTGTAGCGATTTCGCTACATGTTGAAATGAATGGAAACAAAGGTGTAGCGATTTTTGCATGATGGAAATACATGGCACAAAGGTGTAGCGATTTCGCTACAAATAGGAAGTGCAAGAAAACAAAGGTGTAGCGATTTCGCTACAAGTGAAAAGGCACAAACAAGAAGATGTAGCGATTTTTGCATGACAAAATGTATAAAAACAAAGGTGTAGCGATTTCGCTACCATTCAAAGTTGCAAAAATTAAAGATGTAACAAGTCAAAAGCACAAGGCACAAAGTTGTAGCGATTTCGCTACTGCATGAAACAAAGAGTGTACGGAAGCAGTGAGTGTCGCGATTTCGTGACATGTTCCATTTTCTTGAGTTGCAAGGAGAGTTGTACGGAAGAGCAAAGTGTCACGATTTTGCGACATGTTCCATTTTCGCTGTTGCTGGCAAAGGAGAGTGTACGGAAGTCGAAAGCGTCATGATTTCGCGACAAGAATAATGATGACGTCAGCAAATGTTGAAAGTGTCGCGATATCGCGACAAGATGCAGGGAAAGCTTTCAAGAGCCAAAACGGTCATGATTTCGTGACATGCTTAAGGATGACGTCAGCAAATGTTGAAAGTGTCGCGATATCGCGACAAGATGCAGGGAAAGCTTTCAAGAGCCAAAACGGTCATGATTTCGCGACATGCTTAAGGATGACGTCAGCAAAAGTTCTAAGTGTCGCGATATCACGACATGAACAGAGGGAAAGCTTTCAAAGCCAAAATGGTCGCGATTTCACGACAGCAAGGGCATGAAGTGTACGGCTTCAAAAAGTGTCGCGATATCGCGACAGGTAACAGTCAGCGAGGTAAAACCCGTAGGAGCATGCAAGGTGACACGTGTCGAAAAAAGCAGACAGGAAAATCATGCAGCCAGATTACGTAAAAAGTAACTGATGTCTGATCAGCAGTTACAAATTGACAAGTGTCGATCATGCACTAGAACAGTTGTATATTCTTGATTGAAAAAGCATTCGATGCATCACATATGGAGTTTCGAAAAAGCATTCAAAAAGCCGTATTTGAAGAAATTGAACAGCCGAATATGGAGGATCAGAAAAGCTTTCGAAAAGACGTATTTGCAGCATTCGAACAGCCGTATTGCATGGATTCAACAGCCGTATTGCAGGGTTTCGAACAGTCGAAGTGCATGGAACCGAACAGTCGTATTGCATGGATTCAACAGTCGTATTGCAGGGTTTCGAACAGTCAAAGTGCATGGAACCAAATAGTCGTATTGCATGGATTCGAACAGTCAGAGTATGTGATTCGATTGCATGCAGGATTGAAAGGTTATAAAAGAATAGTCGTACAGAGAAGATGTTGCTGCTGTGAGAGTGAAACTGCTGTAAAAAGAGGGTTAGAAAAGAGTCAAGAGAATAATTAGCAGAGCAGTGAGAGTGTGCAGAGTTGGGTTAATTGCAGACCAGTCAGGGTCGTGCATGAAGTGAAGACATTCTTATGTCATTTTAATTTGAATAGAATTGCAGTCCAAGTTGGTGCTTGGTACTAGGGGTTGGTGCTCCATCTGTTGCAGCAAAAAATTAAGGGGTTGGTGCTCCTTCCAGTTGATGTTAGTAAAGTATTTGTAAAATTGATATTTTGCAAAGACTGGATTTGGATTGGAGTCCAAGCAGTCATTTTTGAGGAGTAGCCAAATTGGTGAACCTCGGTATATTGAGTGTTGTGGTGTGCTCTCTTGTTCAAGTTGTTTTTCAGTATTCAAGTTCTCTTTATTTCATTTTAATTGCTGTAGATATTAAAGTTAATAGCTACACTGATTCACCCCCCCCTCTCAGTGTCATTGTGTGAACTTCATTAATGTGATTGTTGGAAAGTGAAAAGAGCTCATGCAAAAGAGGGTTAAGTGATGGAAGCAAAGAATAAATCAGATAGTGTGTGAAACCCTAGTCACCTTGGGCAATGTGGTGCATTGGCAATTGGATTTTGGCTAAAGCAAGTGGTAGAATGAACGTCAAGGTTTTGAATCCCCTTGGCTACATTAGAAGGCATTGGAAGAAAGAGCGCACAAAGCGCTTTTGGTTTATGTGAGAGGGAGGAGTGTTTTGAAGTGCATGGTGCCTTTCGCTCCCAAACGAGCCTGTAGCTCGTGTGGTTTCTTGGTCGCGGTTAAGGCGTTGAGCAAGGAGGCATCGAGGCATAAAATCCCATCAAGGACAGAGGCAAGTTAATATTTTTTTAAATATTTTATTCTTCTAAAGTTGCCCTAGGAGAAATAAGGGTTGTGATGCACTTTAGGAAAAAGAGATATTTTTGGTGATTTTCCTTTTGGAAGTATATCATATTATATATCATTGGAAATATTATTTTGAGGGCTATTTGATTAACTTTCTTGGAGGGAGAAATAAGGTGTGTGTAAAGATATATTTCTGATTTTGTAAAGGGGTTCAAAAGTGAATGTTGCTTTGTTCTTTTTCAAAGGGGATTAATTATTTCATGAGGGAAAATGGTGTATTTTATTGAGTAGGAGTAATAAGGTGTTATTTGGATATTATTGTTGTGTTATTAATCAAGATCTCTAACCCCTATTGAAAGTTGAAAAAGAAAGTTTGTTGAGTGTGGAAAATTTAGTGGACAACTAATAAGGCATCAAAAAGGTATGAGCAATATTATCCAATGACTTTGTTTATGGTGGTTGATTTCTGAAATATCATTGGAAAGAAAAGGATTGAATGTGGTTTCCTTTTTGAAAGTGCTTTTTTGAATGCTTCAAGGTTTTATGGTTTGAGAGTTGTGATTAAACCTTGTTTTATAAGCATTGTTGTTGAAGCCCATTGCTTGTACAAAGAACTTGAACTTCAGTTAGAGGAGAACATTAGTATCATTGTTATGTGAGAGTTATTGTTGAGTATTTTTGGAAATATTTTGAGTTGATTGATTCATTCTTGAACTAGGGTTTGTGAGAAAAAAATGTTCCTTAAGGTGATTGGTTGAGTTGAGTTGATTGAGCCTAGTCAAGTGATTGTGTGAAGTGGTTGTTCAAGTTCCATGAAATAAAATTCTATATTCTGATTTGAGTTGAGAAAGAAATTGAGTTTGTGAATAGAACATATTGAATCTCTAACAATTCTCTTTATGCTTCTATGAGATTGAGTTGATTTGATTTGATTTAAGTTGAGATTGATTTGAGTTGAGATTATTGTGGATCATTGTTGTCATTCATTGAAGAGTGCATTGCCATTCATTGTTGAGTTCATCATTGAGCCTTGCCTTCATAGATTTGTGGATGAGATTTGAGTGCTACTTGAGCATGATTTATTGAGCCTTTGAGAAGGCTTTTGAGATAGATTTTTGGATAGATTTGAGGTAGATTTTGTGCATGATTGATTGAGCCTTTGAGAAGGCTTTTGGGACATATTTGAGGCAATTTTGTGCATGATTTATTGAGCCTTTGATAAGGCTTTTGGGATAGATTTGTGGACAAATTTGGGACATATTTAAGAAAGTTCTTGGTGAGCTTGCTAAGCAGATTTGAGCAAGTTATTTGTGAGATTGCTAAGTAGATTATGAGCAAGTTATTAGTGAGATTGCTAAGAATATTTGAGCAAGTTCTTGATGAGCTTGTTGGAGAATATTTGAGAAAATTCTTGGTGAGCTTGTTGGAATTGATTTTGAGCAGGTTCTTGGTGAGCTTCCTGAAGTAGATCAATGGATTTCCTACCTAAGTAGATCAGTAGATTACCTACCTGAGTAGATAAGTGGATTTCCTACCTAAGTAGATCAATGGATTGCCTACTTGAGCATATCAAGATTTCCCAGCTTAGTAGATCAGTGGATTGCCTAACTGAGTAGATCAGTGGATTGCCTTGTTGAGCAGATCAGTGGATTGCCTACCTGAGTAGATCAGTGGATAGCCTAGCTTTGATTAGATCAAATTAATAATTTGTATTGGGATAATGATCCCTATTTCTTTGTGAAATATTATAAGGATATTATCTTGTGGACTACCCCACATTGGGGGAACCACATTAAATATTGTGTATCAATTGTGTGTGGTGATTTGTGCTCTTGCTTACTATTGCTATCTATCTCATTAATGCACATTGCTATATTTGGTTATTTCAATTAATGACACTAATTGATATTGATTTGGAAAGAAAGTAAAAAGTGGGTGCTATACTATTCACCCCCTCTTAGTATAAGCTTGTGTTCTTCAACAATTACCATGCTCATTCGATTTAATGCCCCCAAAACCCTTGCGAAAAGTATCTTCGATTTTTGTGCGCTAAAGTGCTATGGCTAGTGGACAATGTGTGGTGTTCGAAGGAGGTCAACGTGTGTGAAGAAGAGCATAAGGTGAAGGAAGCTCCACTTCCTTCACGTGGGCATTGCTAGCCCATGCGGTGGACTCCCAAGCGCTAAGGTGCTTAGGCTTGTGGAGACGGTGGTTCGATTCTCGCCGAATCCCTTTTAGGGATCAACAAAAAGGTATGCACATTATTTGAGCGTCGGGTTTTTCGGAGAAGGTTGTTGGAAAATTAAATTTAATTTTTGGCTTTATTAAATGGTTTTATAAAGTGACGTGGGAGTTATAAGGGATAGATAAAAGGTGTTTTTGCTTGGTAATTATTTTTGGTTAAAAATAATTAGGAGGAATAAGGAGTTAATTGTTTTATAAAGCTTTTAATATATTTAGCTTATTGGAGAGATAAATGCTTTTAAGTGTTGATTATTATTGAAGATATCTTCTTGCCATTAAGAAGTGTTGAGAAAGTAATTATTTTGAAATTATTTTTTGGTGGTGGATATTATTTTAATTGGGAGATTATAAGGTGTTATTGGACAAATATTATGTATGTTTATGGTTGTTTTTAAAGATGGAGTGATAAGGTGTAATTGAGATTTTGTATTATATTGTGAGAGAAATTTATCTTCTAACCTCTTTGAGTTTGGCATAGAAGTGTTTGTGGTTGTGGAAGATATTTGAGGTTCCTTCATCATCAAAAAGGTATGAGCACATTCTTCCATATTTGAGTTGATTGGTTGGTTTTCTGGAAAATAAGTTTGGAGTGAAAAGGACTTGATTAGGTTTTCCTTTTTGAGTGTGTTGAGTTAATGCTTCAAGGTTTTTTGGAATAAAGAGTTGTTATTAAAACCTTGTTTTATAAGCATTGTTGTTGAAGCTATTAATTGAGTGAAGAACTTGAACTAGGGTTTGAAAAGAACATGAGTATCATTGTTATGTGAGATTGGTTGTTGAGCATTGTTGGAAACATTTTGAGTGAAGGATCATATGCTTGGACTAGGGTTTGTAAGGAAGGATTATTTCATTGAGTGATTGGTTGAGTAGAGTTGGTTGAGCCTAGTCAAGTGGGTGTGTGAAGTGATTGTTCAAGTTCCATAAAACAAACTATTCTATATTCTGAATTGATTTGAGAAAGTGATTGAGCATTGAGTTGAATTTAAAATATATTGAGTCTCTAACAATTCTCTTTATGTTTCTATGAGATTGGACAAGTTCTAGTGTGGACTTGTGGACATATTTGAGTAAGCTTTTGTGAAATCTTACAAGGTATATTTGAGATAAGTCTTTGAGAAAGACTTGAGAGCAGAGTTGATTGATTTGTTCAAACCTTGAGTTAAGGTTTGGGGCAGATCCAACAGAGTTGATTTGAGATTGAGTCAAGCTTTGAGTTAAGGCTTGAGGATAGATATTGAGGATAGATTTGTGCTAGATCCGAAGGACTTGTTTAGTGCAAAATTGAGAATATAGTTTGGTGTATATTTGAGGATAGGTTTGTGCCAGATCAAAGATAGATATTGAGCAAGATTTGTACTAGATCGAAGGACTGTGTTTAGTGTAGAATTGAGATAGAGATTTGGAGGTGATAGAGATTAGAGGACAATAGTCTCTAGTGGATAGAGATCCATTAGCTAGGTAGTGAGGATAGGTCTTTTAAGTGAGGATAAGAGTCTTCAGTGGAGAGATATCCACAAGCTAGTGTAGTAGAGGCAGTAGTCTTCTAGAGGATCACCATCCAGAGTAGAGGAGAAGGAGTTCTCCTATGGATAGAGATCCACAAACTTGATTTAGGGGATTGGTATCTCCTTTGGACAGAGGTCCATAAACATTGTAGGGAAAGGATTCCCAAGAGAATTTATTTGAGAAAAATTTATAAGAAATATTTTCTCCGTGGAAGTAGCCATCTTTGGGTGAACCACGTAAAATCATGTCTCTCATGTGTGTGATGCTTTGTGTGATGTTTACTACTTTAATATTGTTGATGCTATTATTTGGATTAAAAATCAAAAAAATTATTTTATATTGTTCACCCCCATCTCAGTATAAGCACATGTTCTTCAATTGGTATCAGAGTGGGTCTCTCCATGAAAAGACTAACAACTTGGAGGAGGATCCATCAGAACACACATGACTTCAGAGAATGAAGAAGAGACTATGTTTGATATAAAATAGGAATTCTTTGTTGCTCTTAGAAAATTGGAAAAGCTTAGAGAGAAGAATTCAAGCTTGAAGGAACAAGTTCAAGAAGATGAAGAAGCAAGGATGGAACTCATACAAAATCTCACAAAACTCAAGATTAGGGTGGAAGAAGGAAAGAAGATTGAACAGGACATAACAGATCTGTTGAGAGCCAGGGAAACAGAATGTGAAAGATTGGAAGCAGAAATTGTCCACCTAAGGAATGAAGTTGAAAGTATCAAGGTACTACAAGATGTAGAATATGAGAAACAGAAAGAGGAATCAAGTCTTCAAAAAGTAGAAACCTCAAACAAGGATAAGCAAGCAAAGGATATCAGAAAGGAAGAAAGCAAAGGAGAACCTTGGATAAGAGTTAATCACAAGAGGAAGATTACTTCACCACAAACTCCAAGACATCCAAACAGGTTACATAATTTCTTCCATGGTCATTGCTTTTCTTGTAATAAATATGGTCATAGAGTTGTACACTGTACTCATCATGCAAGAAACAATGTAAATAGAAATTTCAATTCCTTTGCACCTCTCATGGATGATGATATTATATGTTACAAATGCAATAATTTTGGGCACAAGGCTAGATGGTGTAAAATGATACTTCCTGAGTCTAGAAAAACAATTTCAACAACTAGAAAATATGAAAGGGAAAATGTTAAGGCTAGATCAATGTTAGTTCAAACAGCCCTTCATGCTCAGGATAAAGAAGAACAATGGTATCTTGATAGTGGTTGCTCTAGTCACATGACAGGAGACAAAGACAAATTCATTGTACTAAAAGAAACCAATAGAGGATCAGTGAGTTTTGGTGATAATGGATCAACAAGGATTGGTGGAAGAGGAACTCTAAGTTTGGATAATGGGAAAACAAAAATAGAAAATGTGTTGTATGTTAAAGGGTTAAAACATAATTTGTTAAGTATAATTCAACTTTGTGATCAAGGGTACATGGTAACTTTCCATCCAGATAGATGTGAGATAAGAAAATTAGAAACTAGAAAAATCATTGCCAATGCAAGAAGAACCCCAAACAATTTATACATGCTCAATGAGATCAAAGGGGAAAAGTGCTTTCTATCACAAGAATATGAGATTTGGTTGTGGCATAGAATATTGGGTCACTTGAATTTTGACAACATAGTCAACATAAGCAACAAACAGGCGGTCAGAGATTTACCCAAAATAAGAAGACCTCAAAGCACAATTTGTGCACCCTATCAACATGGAAAGCAAACTAGGACAACATTTAAATCAAAAGGATATATGTCATCTGAGCCATTGAGTCTAATACATACTGATCTATGTGGCCCTACCAGAACACAGAGTATTCAGGGTGATAGCTACTTTATACTGTTTATAGATGATTACTCCATAATGGTTTGGGTAGCTTTCCTAAAAGAGAAGTCAGAGGCTTTTGAAAAATTCAAAGCATTTAAGGAATTAGTTGAAAATGAAACTAGAAAAAGGATTAAATGTCTGAGATCTAATAGAGGAGGAGAATTTACTTCAAATGAATTTGTAGAGTTTTGTGAACAACATGGAATCAAAAGAGAATATTCAACAACAAGAACTCCTCAACAAAATGGAGTAGTTGAAAGGAAAAATAGGACTGTTGAGAATATGGCTAGAGCTATGCTAAATGAGTCTAAGCTCTCAGATGGATTTTGGAGAGAAGTAGTCAACACAATAATATACATAATCACTAGGGCTCAAATGAGGGTAAATAATCACAAGACTCCATATGAGCTTTGGAAAGGAAGAACTGCCACTGTAAAACACTTCAGAATTTTTGGAAGCAAGTGTTACATAAGATGAGAAGATCAAAACTTAGGAAAGTTTGATCCAAGATGTGATGAGGGAATATTTCTTGGTTATTCCTCAAGGAGCAAAGCTTATAGATGCTTCAAAAAGAGAACACGTACTATGGTGGAAAGCATAAATGTAACAATTGATGAGAAGATAGATTCAAGAGGGCCAGTTCAACAAATTGTGTATCAAGAAGATGGATGTTGTCAAGAAGAGTTTTGTGAGGAATCAGATAAAGAAGAAGAAGAAACACAAAGACTTCTTCCCAAAACTCCATCCAGGTATGTACAGAAGCATCATCCAAAAGAGCAAATCATTGGGAATCCAGATGAAAGACAGACAAGGAGAAGGATAATAACACCATATCAACAAGCAAATTTTTCCTTGCTATCTAAGATTGAGCCAAAAGACTTCACTTAGGCAAGTGAGGATAAATTTTGGATTAAGGCAATGGATGAGGAATTAGATCAGATAGAGAAAAGCAAAACTTGGGAACTTGTTCCACGACCAAAGGACAAGAATGTGATCGACACAAAATGGGTATTCAGAAACAAGTTAAATGAAGATGGACAGGTGGTCAGGAATAAAGCAAGGTTAGTATGCAAAGGTTATGCACAGGTAGAAGGAATTGAATTTGATGAGACATTTTCTCCAGTTGCATGGCTTGAAGCCATAAGAATATTTTTAGCCTTTTCAAGTTTCAAAAACTTCAAGGTATATCAGATGGATGTCAAGTCAACATTTCTAAATGGAGTTCTAGAAGAAGAAGTCTATATTGAACAGCCAGAGGGATTCATATTAGAAGATAAACCAGATCATGTATGCAGATTGAAAAAGGCACTGTATGGTCTGAAGTAGGCTCCGAGAGCATGGTACTCCAGATTGGATAAGTATCTTCAGGAACAGGGATTCAGAAAAGGAATAGCAGACAACAATTTATACATCAAAAATGAAGGGAATGATCTATTAATTGTGGTTGTCTATGTTGATGACATCATTTTTGGGGGAAACAATGATAAGATGTGTAAAGAATTTGCTAAGAACATGCAAAATGAATTTGAGATGTCTATGCTTGGTGAATTGTCCTTCTTTCTTGGACTTCAGATTTCACAATCAGAGAAAGGGGTATTTCTCTCACAAGCCAAGTATATAAAAGAAATGTTAAAGAAATTCAGGTTAGAATATTGTAAACCAGTAAGTACCCCCATGGTCACAGGATGCAAGTTAAGTAAGGATGATGAATCTCCAGAAGCAGATCAGAGATTATACAGATCCATGATTGGCAGCTTATTGTATGTTACAGCTACAAGACCAGATATAGTACAATCAGTGGGATTAGTGGTAAGGTTTCAGGTAGCACCTAAGGAAACACATGTGGCAGCGGTAAAAAGAATTTTTAGGTATCTAAAAGGGACTATGGATTTTGGGCTTTGGTATCCCAAAAGTGATAGTTTCACACCGACAACATATACAGATGCAGATTGGGCTGGCAACATTGATGACAAAAAAAGCACAAGTGGAGGAGCATTCTTTCTTGGAGACTATTTAGTCTCTTGGCTAAGTAAGAAGCAGGTTTCAGTATCCTTATCTACAACAAAAGCAGAATACATTGCAGTAGTAGCCAGTTGTACACAGGTGTTATGGATGAAGAGAACTCTAGAAGACTTCAAGATAAAACATGATCATCCTATTCCCATACTATGTGATAATACAAGTGCTATAAGTATCTCAAAAAATCTAGTGATGCACTCCAGGACAAAGCACATTCTGATTAAGTATCATTTTCTGAGAGAATAGGTGACAGATAAATAGGTCAAGCTGGAATATATTTCTACAAAGGAACAGATAGCAGATATTTTCACCAAGCCACTTTCAAAGGAAACCTTTGAGTATCTTCGAGGAAGACTGGGAGTGAGACTCCCACCCCAGAATTGACCACCTCAAGAGGAGGTGGGGGAGGGGCTAAGCTAAGAGGCTCATTCTTAGCCTCGAGCCCCAAAGGTGACCCTTTGCCATTGATGTCAAAGGGGGAGATATTTGAGTAAGGGGGAGAGATTTGGTATTTGAGCAAAGAGGAGAGATTTGAGCCAAGGGGAGCAGCAACAAAGGAAAAGTCAAGTTTTTGGTAAAAAGAGTTTGGGTTGCCATCAATGACAAAGGGGGAGATTGTTGGACATTTTGAGGAATATTAGTTGTCATTGATGTCAAAAGGTTCTAAGAAGAATTACAGTTTGATTGGTTCCAAAAGAGCTTCATGGGAAGCATGATCAAAGGTTTTTATGAAAACCATGGAGGGCAAAAATCAAAGGTTAATTATCCATGATGGGCAAAAATAAAAGGTTTTTATTAAAAACCAAAGTGGCTTTTCGTTTGGTTAAAAAAGGCCCAAAGATTAATTATTTATTTAATTTATAATATTTAAATTCCAAGAGAATTTAAATTATTATAAATAAATAATAATTAAAGTTAATTCGAATATTTGAAATTCGAATTTCTAATGCACCGACGTGTGAGAAATTTCCTCCATTCATGTATAAAAGGTGGATCATTTCACCTTAGACAATTACCATGCTCATTCAATTTAATGCCCCCGAAACCCTTGCGAAAAGTATCTTCGATTTTCGTGCACTAAAGTGTTGCGGCTAGTGGACAACGTGTGGTGTTCGAAGGAGGTCAACGTGTGTGAAGAAGAGCATAAGGTGAAGGAAGCTCCACTTCCTTCACATGGGCATTGCTAGCCCACGTGGTGGACTCCCAAGCACTAAGGTGCTTAGGCTTGTGGAGACGGTGGTTCGATTCTCGTCAAATCCCTTTTAGGGATCAACGAAAAGGTATGCACATTATTTGAGCGTCGGGTTTTTTGGAGAAGGTTGTTGGAAAATTAAAATTAATTTTTGGCTTTATTAAATGGTTTTATAAAGTGACGTGGGAGTTATAAGGGATAGATAAAAGGTGTTTTTTCTTGGTAATTATTTTTGGTTAAAAATAATTAGGAGGAATAAGGAGTTAATTGTTTTATAAAGATTTTAATATATTTAGCTTATTGGAGAGATAAATGCTTTTAAGTGTTGATTATTATTGAAGATGTCTTCTTGCCATTAAGAAGTGTTGAGAAAGTAATTATTTTGAAATTATTTTCTGGTGGTTGATATTATTTTAATTGGGAGATTATAAGGTGTTATTGGACAAATATTATGTATGTTGATGGTTGTTTTTAAAGATGGAGTGATAAGGTGTAATTGAGTTTTTGCATTATATTGTGAGAGAAATTTATCTTCTAACCTCTTTGAGTTTGGCATAGAAGTGTTTGTGGTTGTGGCAGATATTTGAGGTTCCTTCATCATCAAAAAGGTATGAGCACATTCTTCCATATTTGAGTTGATTGGTTGGTTTTCTGGAAAATAAGTTTGGAGTGAAAAGGACTTGATTAGGGTTTCCTTTTTGAGTGTGTTGAGTTAATGCTTCAAGGTTTTCTGGAATAAAGAGTTGTTGTTAAAACCTTGTTTGATAAGCATTGTTGTTGAAGCCATTAATTGTGTGAAGAACTTGAACTAGGGTTTGAGTATCATTGTTATGTGAGATTGGTTGTTGAGCATTGTTGGAAACATTTTGAGTGAAGGATCATATGCTTGGACTAGGGTTTGTAAGGAAGGATTGTTTCATTGAGTGATTGGTTGAGTAGAGTTGGTTGAGCCTAGTCAAGTGGGTGTGTGAAGTGATTGTTCAAGTTCCATAAAACAAACTATTCTATATTCTGAATTGATTTGAGAAAGTGATTGAGCATTGAGTTGAATTTGAAATATATTGAGTCTCTAACAATTCTCTTTATGTTTCTATGATATTGGACAAGTTCTAGTGTGGACTTGTGGATAGATTTGAGTAAGCTTTTGTGGAAGCTTACAAGGCATATTTGAGATAAGTCTTTGAGAAAGACTTGAGAGCAGAGTTGATTGATTTGTTCAAACCTTGAGTTAAGGTTTGGGGTAGATCTAGCAGAGTTGATTTGAGATTGAGTCAAGCTTTGAGTTAAGGCTTGAGGATAGATATTGAGAGTAGATTTGTGCTAGACCAAAGGACTATGTTTAGTGCAAAATTGAGAACATATTTTGGTGTAGATTTGAGGATAGGTTTGTGCCAGATCAGAGACAGAGATTGAGCAGATTTGTACTAGACCGAAGGACTATGTTTAGTGCATAATTGAGACAGAGCTTTGGAGGTGACAGAGAGTATAGAGGATAGTAGTCTCCAGTGGATAGAGATCCATTAGCCAGGGTAGTGAGGACAGGTATTCTGAGTGAGGACAAGAGTCTTCAGTGGAGAGAGATCCACAAGCCAATGCAGTAGAGGTAGTAGTCTTCTAGAGGATCACCAACTAGAGCAGAGGAGAAGGAGTTCTCCTATGGATAGAGATCCACGAACTTGATTTAGGGGATTGGGGTCTCCTTTGGATAGAGGTCCATAAACATTGTAGGGAAAGGATTCCCAAGAGAATTTATTTGAGAAAAAATTATAAGAAATATTTTCTCCGTGGAAGTAGCCATATTTGGGTGAACCACGTAAAATCATGTCTCTCATGTGTGTGATGCTTTGTGTGATGTTTACTGCTTTAATATTGTTGATGCTATTATTTGGATTAAAAAGAAAAAAGTTTTATTGTATACTGTTCACCCCCCTCTCAGTATAAGCACATGTTCTTAAAGGAGGCTAAGAACATACATTGTCATCTTACCAGAATCACGCTAGGAGCTCCCATGTATCCCAAGGAAACTAGATATTCAAAGCCCTCGAGTGTCGGTTTGTAGCTTTCTACCATATAGTCTCAAATTCCTATCTATGGATACACAGTAGCAATCGCCCTCCCATGGGTACATAACCATGCCTCCGTAGTTTCTTAGAATGCAAACAAATACGACAATAGTGCATATCAGTAAGGTTTTTATATTTGTTAGCAAGGCATTTAGATTTGATTTTGTGTGTCTTCTACAAATATTAGTTTGAGGGTTTCATTGAATTTGTTTTTAATCTTATATACAAGTGCTGCTAAACCCTCATTTGTTTTTTCATATATGTAGGAGACAGGTATTTGGAGAGTTATTGAAGTTGGAGTGGTCCCATTGTTGGATATCAAAAGTCCACTCACCCTTGGAGTAGTAGCAGAGAAGTGAAAGACACTAGTTAACTTGTTTGGAGAGACATATATCATTGTTTGAGCACTTGTACTTTATAAAAATAATACTCATCCCCAAACATTGGGGCATGAAGCATTGTAAAATTTGGGAGATTAAAGCTACCTCGTGTTAATACAAAAGAAGCATTATTTTTATCATAAGTATTCATTTTCATTATGTGTTTTGGTGTTGAATATTTTTCTACACTTAATTTAATCAACTAAAAGCCCATACTTATAATCAATTAAATATTCATAAAAACATATTTCTTTAATCAAATAAAAGTCCATACTTTTAATCAATCAAATATTCATAAAAAAAATCTTTATTTAATCAACTAAAATCCCCTACTTTATTTCCTTGATTTAGGTAATTTAAACATTACTTGAGCTTAAGTAGTCACTAAAGAAAAATGGGGTTTCAAAGTTTATGACTACTAATTTAATAGTCAACTAATAATTGCACAGGTAGATTCACAAGCCAATATTGGATGGCCAACACCAAGTATGCCTAGTCTACATGCTTGGCTACCAACATAGGGCACATGGGCTTGTTTAAGGATCCCCATACCACCTATCCCCATGAATGTGGAATTAAGTATTTAAAAACTAATTAAAAACTCTCTTAGATGGATTGAACCCTTACCTAGAATTATTAACTAACCTCATACTGCCAAATTGAAACTGACGATAGGTAGCATAAAAATGAACAACAGATGCATCAAGGGAGGTTTAGAAAAGCCTCTACCAAGCCCTCAACTTGGATACCAACATAGGGCATGCTAACCCTTTCAAATAGGGCTTGCACCCCTTCCTCTAGGCATGTGGGATTAAACTCAAGCAAGGTAAGTGTGGGTGAAATTTTGCACCTCTCACCCACTCTCTCTTTTTGCACACAAGATGATGATCCAAAAAGTGGAAAAGTTTTGAAGCTTGGTAGATGGGAACTTGTGTTAGAGGTTAAAATAGACCTGGTGGGTAGCATTCATGCTGAATGCGGTAGGGCAGTAACAAATAGTAGATGGGTGGAAGATCCAGGATGGCCAATTAAGAAGTAGTTTTTAAGGTCCACCGTATAAGTCAAATATTTTCTAAGGATGGATCGAGAATTGATTGAGTAGAAACTTAGGAGTTATTTTCAATTATTTTCAATCTTCGCCCATTAGTAGGGCAAAAGGTTGACAAAGCATCCCAACCAAAATTGACCAAATTTAAGGTCGTGTGGATAATTGGGTAAGAAAACATTTAGGGAACATATAAAATATTTGTGTATTAGATGGGTGGAAGAATGGGGCAATAATACAATGGTTCCTACCTTAAATTTCTATCCCAGGTAAAAAATGCCAATGATTTTCCTTGGATGACACCCTGGGGGGTAGAAAAGACTCGAGCATGATATATAAAGGCCATCCTAGCTAGGGTAGAGATTCTAAAGTACAACCAAGATAGGTTGTACCCAAATACCCACCCCATTCAGAATAGAAAAATGGGTAGATTTTTAGGATGGTGGTAGTACAAGATCAAACCTGATTGCCCATCCCTTTCATAATATCATGATGGGGAAGCTAATGAGTAAGGGAGTAAGCTGGAATGTCTGCTTGATACTAGAATCACTATTAGAATAAAAAATCTCAAGTGAAAGGCACTAATGACCTCAACTACCCTAGTATGGACCATCCATGGGTGTGAAAGTGATGATTTAAAATATGCAGCTCCCAAGGTAGTAAATTCTAGTCATTCATTGTTAGACTTACAATGGCACTGAGAGGGGGGGGTGAATCAGTGTAGCTCTTTAATCATGAATTAACAGCTCTTAAAACTATAGTAGTTAAAACTTATAAATAGATACAACAAGTACAGCAAGAGAACATCACACAACACAAGATTTAACGAGGTTCACCAATGTGGCTACTCCTCAAAAATGACTGCTTGGACTACCATCCAAATCCAGCCTTTTGCAAAGCAACAACTTTTACAAATAGTTTACCAGCACCCACTGGAAGGAGCACCAACCCCTGATTTATCTATACCAATAGAAAGGAGCACCAACCCCTGATTTGCCAGCACCAACTGGAAGGAGCACCAACCCCTTATGCCAAGCACCAACTTGGACTTCAATTCTAAAACTAGAAGAATGATAGTAAGATACCTTTGCTTTTACAAGACCCTAACTGGTCTGCTTCACTTTTTTGTCCTCTGCGCACTCTGCTCTCTCTGCGCTATCACTTCACACAATCTACTGCTTAACTATCGAACGATCATCTTCTCCCCTTTGTGCACTCTGCTTCCTTTGCGATCTTCACACTTAGAATGATTCGACGACTTGCACACTGCACACTACAACCAAACTGCACTAAAAACTTCTCCTACGATCGAACTTCACACTCTCGCACTCTCTCACGAACTTTGCACACTTCAACACTAACTCTTCAAACAACCTTCCTTTTATAACAATATTTTTAAGATGAAAAACTCTAATCTTAGTCAATTGTAAACCCTAATCTTAGTCGATTGCAAACCCTAATCTTCATCGACTGCAAACCCTAATCTTCGTCGGCTTACATCGGTCTTCGTCGGCTTCAACTGCCCCTGTAACTCTTCTGTTGTTGTTGCCATGAAAACACAACATGTCACGATATCGTGACACTTTCACCTCCGTACGCTTTCTCTTAGCTTTGGCTCGTGAGAATACAACATGTAGCGATATCGCTACACTTTTTCCTTCGTACGCTTTCTCTTATCTTTGGCCCATGAGAATACAACATGTAGCGATATCGCTACACTTTTTCTTCCGTACGCTTTCTCTTAGCTTTGGACCGTGAAAATACAACATGTCACGATATCGCGACACTTTTTCTCTCTCTGTTTCTTAGCTTTGGCCTCGCGAAAATAAACATGTCGCGATATCGCGACACTTTTTCTCTCTCCTACTTTCTCTCTCCTTTGGTCCGTAAAATGCGACATGTCGCGATATCGTGACACTTTTTCCTTCTTAGCCCTTCTCTTTGCTTTGGGTCATGAAAATGCGACATGTCACGATATCACGACACTTTTTCTCTCTTACGCTTTCTCTTGCTTTGGATCGTGAAAATCGAAAATGTCGTGATATCGCGACACTTTTTCTCTCTCAGCTCTTTCTCTTCCTTTGGGTCGTGAAAATGAACATGTCGTGATATCGTGACACTTTTTATCTCTCCTTTTCTCTTCCTTTCGAATACATGTCATGAAATCATGACATTTTTTCTCTCTACAACCTTCTTTTCGCAAAATGTGACATGTCACGATATCGTGACACTTTTTCATCCTTAGCATTTTCTTCCTTCGGTCATGAACCTGACATGTCATGATATCGTGACACTTTTTCTCCTTAGAACTTTTCTTCCTTGTTGAAATGAATGTCACGATATCACGACACTTTTTCTCCTTAGCACTTTCCTTGCCTTCGGTCTGAAAATCAGCATGTCGCGATATCGCGACACTTTTTCTTTTGGACTCTCTCTCCTGCAATATGTCATGAAATCGTGACACTTTTTCTTCCGTACAAACTCTCTTGCAATATGTCACGAAATCGTGACACTTTTTCTACTTGTCTTTTTCCCTTCCAACATGTCACGAAATCGTGACAGTTTTTCAACTTGTGTTTTTTCTTTCCAACATGTCACGAAATCGTGACAGTTTTTCTTACTGTTTCTCTCTCTTCCAACATGTCACGAAATCATGACAGTTTTTCTCTTTTTTTCTCTTTCCAACATGTCGTGAAATCGTGACAGCTTTTTCCTCTTCTTCTCTCTCTTCCAACATGTCGCGAAATCGCGACAGTTTTTCTTTCACATGGGATATCGCGACACTTTTCTTACTTGTATTTTTCTTTGATCTTTTGCAAATGGGCCACTTCGGTCTTCTTGGAAAATCACTGTACATACTCTGAGTAACCTTTGAACTCCTATCTTCTGCATCTGACTAGCCTTTGAACTTCTTGTCCACTGCATCAATAGATCTATCTGAATGTGTTAACAACAATGACAATACTCTCGTTGCACCTTGCTCAACAATCTCCCCCTTTGGAATTGTTGGCAACACATGCAATGCTTAATTTCCTGAAACTCTTCTCCCCCTTTGACAATAATACCAAAGGGCTACTGCAGACTCCCCCGAGTCCATGCACAACATTCTCGAGCACAATTTATTACACTTAGCAAAAAATCATGAACATGAGCAAAAAGATAATCAAATATTTAAATGCTCCCCCTGAGAATGTGATCCCTGTAGCTAGTCAATTTTTGGGAAGTGTGACCACTCCCAATTTGTTGCGAAGGTACTCAAAAACTTCTTTGGGCAATGGTTTTGTGAAGATGTCTGCTACTTGCTCTATAGTTGGAACAAAATCCAACTTAACCTCACCTTCTGCAACTTTCTCCTTCAAAAAATGATACCTGATAGCAATGTGCTTTGTGCGTGAATGCATAACTGGATTCTTGGAGATGTTAATGGCACTGGTGTTATCACACTTAATTGATATTGGCTCACTGAAGCTAATACCAAGATCTTTTAAGGTTTGTTTCATCCATAATACCTGCGTACAACATGTTGTCGCTGCAATGTATTCTGCCTCTACTGTCGATAAAGAAACTGACTCTTGTTTCTTACTGTGCCATGCGACCAATCTGTCTCCAAGATAGAATGCACCTCCACTGGTACTCTTTCTGTCATCTACACATCCTGCCCAATCTGCATCTGAATACGAAATAAGGGTGAAGTCTTTACCTTTTGGATACCATAACCCATACTCCATAGTACCCTTGAGATACCGAAGAATCCTCTTCACTGTTGTCACATGAGTCTCCTTGGGATTAGCTTGAAATCGTGCTACCATGCATACTGCCTGCAAAATATCTGGTCTGGTAGCTGTCAGGTACAGTAAGCTTCCAATCATAGATCTGTACATGGTTTGATCAACAGTTGGAGATTTGTCATCCTTGCTCAACTTGCAACCTATTGTCATGGGAGTGCTAACTGGCTTACAATCCTCCATTGTGAACCTTTTTAACATCTCTTTTACATATTTAACTTGAGAAATAAATATGCCCTTCTTACTTTGATTAACTTGCAATCCGAGGAAATATGACAGTTCTCCAATCATTGACATTTCAAATTCTTTCTGCATCTTATTTGCTAAATCCTTGCACGACTCATCTTTGTTGCTGCCAAATATGATATCATCTACATAGACAACAAGAACGATAAGATGCCCATTTTCTATTTTGACATACAAATTACTATCCACCATACCTTTCTTGAACCTTTGTTGAGTGAGATAGTTGTCTAGCCTTGCATACCATGCTCGAGGTGCCTGTTTTAAGCCATATAATGCTTTCTTCAACTTACAAACAAGGTTGGGATTATCACCAAGTTGGAAACCATCTGGTTGCTCAATATAAACCTCTTCTTCAAGTTTCCCATTCAAAAATGCTGATTTCACATCCATTTGATAAACTTTGAAATTCTTGTAGATTGCTAAAGCCAAAAACATTCTAATTGCCTCTAGTCTAGCTACTGGTGCAAAAGTTTCCTCAAAATCAATGCCTTCAACTTGTGCATAACCCTTGCATACCAATCTTGCTTTATTTCTGACTACCTGTCCGTCTTCATTCAATTTGTTTCGAAAAATCCATTTAGTTTCGATGATATTTTTGTTTGCAGGTCTAGGTACTAGCTCCCAAGTGTCATTTTTCTCTATCTGATCTAATTCTTCATTTATTGCCTTCATCCAGCTTTCATCTTTGCTTGCATCATCAATATTTTTGGGCTCAATGCTGGATAGTAGAGAGTAGTTACTTACTGCTCTTCTTCTTGTCTGAACTCCAACTTTGGGGTCTCCAATGATTTGCTCTCTAGGATGATTTCTCTGCCAGCTACCTGTTTTGAATTTCTTATTTTCTTCCATTTTTGAATCACAATTTAAATCATCTGAGTCAATTTCCTGTATCTTCTCTATTTTGTTTTCATCATCTCCTTCAATAACCTCTTCATAAATTGGGTAGTTTGTTTCATAGCTAATTACTCGTTCTCTACCTTCATCAAATTTAACATCGACACTGTCCACAATTTTCTTTAGCCTTTTGTTGTAGCATTTGTAAGCTTTGCTTTTTGATGAATATCCGACAAAAATACCTTCATCCGCTCTATCTTCAAACTTACCAAGATTATCTTCGGTTCTTTTGATGTAGCACTTGCTGCCAAAAACTTTGAGATATTTTGTTGTTGCCCTTTTTCCGAACCACAACTCATAAGGAGTTTTGTTTTCATGTGTTCTCAGCATGTACCTATTTTGGATATACACTGTAGTGTGGACTGCTTCTTTCCAAAATCTGTCTACTACTCTACTTTCAGCCAGCATAGTCCGTGCCATTTCCTGCACTGTCCTGTTCTTTCTTTCTACCACTCCATTCTGCTGAGGTGTCCTGGCTGCTGAAAACTCGTCTCTTAATACCGAACTTCTCACAGTACTCTACAAACTCCTCTAAAATGAATTCTCCTCCTCTGTTTGATCTTAGACATTTGATCCTCTTTCCTGTTTCATTCTCAACTTGGTTTTTGAAAATCTTGAACATATCAAAGGCTTCTGATTTATGTTTCAAGAAAAATATCCATGTCATTCTAGAATAATCATCAATGCACAACATAAAATATTTGTCACCATTTATGCTTTGTGTTCTCATGGGACCACATAAATCGGTGTGTATTAGTTCCAGAGGTTTGCTTGTGTAGTATTCTTTGGTTTTGAATGTGACTCTAGTTTGCTTCCCCTTTTGGCATGAAGCACAAATGCTATTTGCAGGTTTGTCGATGGTTGGAATATCTCTCACTACCCTTTTTGAGGTGATTTTTACTAGATTATCAAAGCTGATATGACCGAGTCTCTTGTGCCACAACCAATTTTCTTCTTCCTGTCCAATAAAACAAGTTCCTTTTGAAGTCTCTGAGAGCGTGTACAGGTTACCAGATGTTCTTGACCCCGTTGCTATCAATTTTCCACTGTTTGTTTTTCTGACTTCACAACCCCCGCTTCATAAAGACTACTTCATGACCTTTATCACAAATCTGACTTACACTCAATAAATTATGTTTCAACCCATCCACAAACAAGACTTCTTCTGACTTGATCCTTCCATCACTAATTTTGACTGAGCCTTTGCCGACTATCTTGGCTCCATCATTATTTCCAAATTTTACTGATCCTCCTTCATATTTCTGTAACTTCTCAAATTTTTGTTTGTCACCTGTCATATGACTGGAACATCCACTGTCAAGTATCCATGGTACATATTTATTCTGTGCTTTGAATGCAGTTTGTACGATCAAAGATTCCTTTTCTTCCTTCAGTTGCTCTTTTCCTTTCCACACTATTTTGATAGTAGTTTTGGGCTCTTGTTTTGCCTTTCCCTTATCAGTAGTTTGATTAGGTTTTCTAGGAAGTTTTTTATTCTGACTCATCCTGTATGGTTGAAATTTTCTTCCCTAAAACTGATTTGATGTAAATGTATTTCTACAGTTTCTTGCAATGTGCCCAAACTTATGACAGTTATAACATTCCACTGTATAATTCATCAGAGGAGAAAAAACATTTCTACTGGTGAAATTCCTTGGTCTTACATTATATTTGCAGTCTGAGATTTTATGCCCATAGCCATTGCATTTAAAACAGAAACCAGAGAAAGGATAATTGAACCTGGGTGATGGTCTTTGCCATGTTGCCATAGGAGCCATAGGTCTTCTTCTTCTTTGATGTGTGACTTTGGTGAATCCATCATTGTCAATTCTCCCATCGTGCCTGGCATTAATGCTTTCTCTTTCATGAGACATTTTTCCTTGATCAACCTGTTTCTTAGCTTCATTCTTTATGGATTCTACATTTCTGGCCTTTGATCCACTTGATGATTCTCCTTCGATGAAGCCTAGACCAAATTTGATGCCTGCAGGTCTTTGGTCATTTAAGATCTTATCCAACTTCATAGAACTTTCTTCACGTTTGTGATAACAACTGATTTTCTTATTCATCTCTTCTAGCTGCATTCTTAAACCAACAATCTCTTCTTCTAACTTGCTGCAATGATCTATTTTCATTGTTAATAGCACTTCGAGATCTTCGAAGATTTTCTTAGATTCTTCTATCTATACTTTTAATCTGGTTATGATTCCATTTGCATCCTCAAGCTTTCTTGATAGTTTCTTGTTCTTTTTCTTTTCTATCTCCCACTCTTCAAGTGCAGATATCAACTCACCTTCTAAGTCTACTTCAGCCTCGAGATTTTCACCACACACTTCAGAGGTCACTCCTTTTTCTGATTTAACTTCTTCAAATGCCATAAAAAGAGCTTCATCTCTTTCTTCTTCAGACTCTTCACCGGAGCTATTTTCTGGATGAACTAACATTCTTGGAGATGAAACTTTTCTTTTTGAAGTTGCCTTTTCTAAAATTTGTTTTCATCTTCCAGTCACTTCTTTCTTGGTGGGATCCTTCATCATTTTTGTTCTTCTCTTTCAGTGGACATTTAGTCACAAAATGCCCAACGCCTCCACAGTTGAAACATTTAAATGGAAGCTTCCATTTGTATTTTCCTTTCCCCTTTTTCAGTTTTCTAACAAAGTTTGCTTCCATTTCATCTGATGTCTCTTCTTCCTCGGACTCTTGTTTTGTGTTTTTATTTTTAAGGGCTTTGAAAGTCGCTTCTCTGTCAGTGGGTTTAGATCTTCCTATCCTCATCTCATATGCAGTTAAAGAACCATACATTTCATCTATACTAAAATAATTTAGATTTTTAGCTTCTTCTATCGCTGAGACTTTGGAATCAAACCTCTGAGGAAGAGATCTTAATACCTTTTTCACGATAGTAGAGTCATCGATATCCTCGTCGAGTCCTCTGATCGCATTGATGATTCCATTAACTCTCAACATGAATGCCTCAATGTTTTCATCGTCATTCATCTTCAATGCTTCGAACTGAGCTCGATGTGTCTGTAACTTGGCTTCTTTGATCTTATCATCTCCTTCATGAACACTCTTCAATTTGTCCCAAATTTCTTTTGCCGATTTACAGTTCATGACCTTTACTAGTTCACTGTCTGCTAATCCACACAAGATGGCATTCGTTGCTTTCGAATTATTCTCAAATAGTTTCTTTTCATCCGCTTCTTTTGGAGGAGTGGTGGGAATTGTGTATCCACTAACTACTGAATCCCAGATGTCGTATCCCAAAGCACAGAGATATGTCTGCATCCTGACTCTCCAGAATGCATAATTAGATCCATCAAACAATGGTGCTTTGTTTGATGAGAAGCCTTCACCACCTGCCATTGTGTTATTTCCAAGATCACCCTAGCTGGTTAAGCTTGTACAGGGACTTAGCTCTGATACCAATTGTTAGACTTACAATGGCACTGAGAGGGGGGGTGAATCAGTGTAGCTCTTTAATCATGAATTAACAGCTCTTAAAATAGCAACAGTTAAAACTTATAAATAGATACAACAAGTACAGCAAGAGAACATCACACAACACAAGATTTAATGAGGTTCACCAATGTGGCTACTCCTCAAAAATGACTGCTTGGACTACCATCCAAATCTAGCCTTTTGCAAAGCAACAACTTTTACAAACAGTTTACCAGCACCCACTGGAAGGAGCACCAACCCCTGATTTATCTATACCAATAGAAAGGAGCACCAACCCCTGATTTGCCAAAGACCAACTGGAAGGAGCACCAACCCCTTATGCCAAGCACCAACTTGGACTTCAATTATAAAACTAGAAGAATGATAATAAGATACCTTTGCTTTTACAAGACCCTGACTAGTCTGCTTCACTTTTTCATCCTCTGTGCACTCTGCTCTCTCTGCGCTATCACTTCACACAATCTGTCGCTTAACTATTGAACGATCATCTTCTCCCCTTTGTGCACTCTACTTCCTTTATGATCTTCACACTTAGAATGATTCGATGACTTGCACACTATACACTATGATCGAACTTCACACTCTACACTCCCACTTTCACTTAAATTCACTTGCACACTTCTCTATACCGAACTTCGCACTCTTGCACTTTCTCAAACTTTGCACACTTCAACACAACAACTCTTCAAACAACCTTCCTTTTATAACATTATTTTTCATGATGAAAACTCTAATCTTAGTCGATTGTAAACCCTACTCTTAGTTGACTGCAAACCCTAATCTTCATCGGCTACAAACCCTAATCTTCGTCAGCTTACATCGGTCTTCGTCGGCTTCAACTACCCCTGTAACTCTTCTATTGTTGTTGCCATGAAAACACATGTCACGATATCATGACACTTTCACCTCCGTACGCTTTCTCTTAGCTTTGGCCCATGAGAATACAACATGTAGCGATATCGCTACACTTTTTCCTTTCGTACGCTTTCTCTTAGCTTTGGCCCGTGAGAATACAACATGTAGCGATATCGCTACACTTTTTCTTTCGTACGCTTTCTCTTAGCTTTGGCTCGCGAGAATACAACATGTAGCGATATCGCTACACTTTTTCTCTTTACTCTTTCACTTAGATTTTGACTCGTGAAAATATAACATGTCACGATATTGCGACACTTTTTCTCTCTTCTCTTTCTCTTCGCTTTGGACCACGAAAATGTGACATGTCGTGATATCATGACACTTTTTCTTCTCAGCTCTTTCTCTTCGCTTTGGATCATGAAAATGAGACATGTCACGATATCGTGACACCTTTTTCTTTATCCTCTTTCTCTTCGCTTTGGATCATGAAAATGAAACATGTCACGATATTGTGACACTTTTTCTCTCTCCTATTTTTCTTTGCTTTGGATCGTGAAAATAAAACATGTCGTGATATCGTGACACTTTTTCTCTCTCCTCTTTCTCTTTGCTTTGGTCATGAAAATGAGACATGTCACGATATCGTGACACTTTTTCTCTCTCCTTTTTCTCTTCCTTTGGGTAAAATTAAAATGTCATGAAATAGACATATTTTTCTCTCTCCTTTAGTCGTGAAAATCGACATGTCGCGATATCGTGACACTTTTTCTCCTTAGCACTTTTTCTTGCCTTCGGGTCATGAAAACCCAACATGTCGTGATATCGCGACACTTTTTCTCCTTAGCACTTTTTCTTGCCTTCGGGTCGCGAAAACCCGACATGTCACGATATCGCGACACTTTTTCTTTCGGACTCTCTCTCCTGCACATGTCACGAAATCACGACACTTTTTCTTCCGTACAAACTCTCTTGCAATATGTCGCGAAATCGCGACACTTTTTCTACTTGTCTTTTTCCCTTCCAACATGTCACGAAATCATGACAGTTTTTCAACTTGTGTTTTTTCTTTCCAACATGTCGCGAAATCGCGACAGTTTTTCCTGTTGTTCTCTCTCTTCCAACATGTCGCGAAATCGTGACAGTTTTTTCCTTGTGTTTTTCTCTCTTCCAACATGTCGCGAAATCGTGACAATTTTTCCTCCTTCTTCTCTCTCTTCCAACATGTCACGAAATCGCGATAGTTTTTCTTGTCGCGATATCGCGACACTTTTCTTACTTGTCTTTTTCTTTGATCTTTTGCAAATGGGGCACTTCGGTCTTCTTGGAAAATCACCGTACATACTCTGAGTAACCTTTGAACTCCTGTCTTCTGCATCTGACTAGCCTTTGAACTTCCTGTCCACTACATCAATAGATCTATCTGACTGTGTTGACAACAATGACAATACTCCCGCTGCACCTTGCTCAACATTCATCCACCTAACTGAGGGATTGTCAACTAGTTGAAAGGGTAAAGTAGATGAGAATTAAAAACCTGACATGAATGTTAGAATTATCAAGATCCTATATTCTTGTAGAAGTGCCTAAACCCTTTCGAACAACCACCATTCTTCCAAGGAGTAGAGTACTAGCTGAGTAGCCATGTACTTCAGCAATGCCTTCTTTTCTAACACCATTAATGCATGTAGTTTGAATTTATTGTAGAATTTTTTATAAATACTAGAATGTTAGCCATTCCAGAGGGTAGATATGTAGCCATTACAATTCATGTGTAAGGCATATTCCATTTTTTTAATACAAGTTTATTACTGTTTGGTCTCTAGATTATCTCTCGAATGTATGTCTAAGTGTTGTGGATTTATTTCTTCTAATGCTTATTAAATAGATGCATAATTAATTTTGCTATCTTGATTTCTTGCATTTTTGTTCATAAGTCCTAGAATTCACTCGTAGTCGATGTGATGAAGCATGATCAAGGTCAAGAATGGTTGATATGTTAGGTGTAGGTTTGTGTTCTCAACAGTGGCATTTGCTTACCCTACACGTGTCTTGATGTGGCTATAATCCATCCTTGTGAGTTTTGGATAAGACATCCTTTTATTTTCCTTTTCCCTTCCCTTTTCCCCTTCCATACATAGGTAGCTAGGACTTGAGGAATCGATCTTCTTTGAAGATCAACCGCGAAGCCGCTCAACCCCATGGTTGTTTAATAGGACATGCAACCCTCAGCTGCCATATTCTCAACCAATAGTTTTTGGTGACTCTACTAGGGATTCAAAAGATATTCATTTTTCAAGGAAATTAGAGTTTGGTGATGCTCTAGTTTATAACAATCTAACCAAATCACCTGGTTAATCCTATGAGTAAAAATATCCAGATTCTAATATTTTTTTCCTCTTCAACACTTTGAAATATGTGAACATCTTAGAGGACTCAATATTTAATGAGTAGTCTTGACCTCACTGGCGAAGAAAGTATGCTCATTTGGTGACTTTGACACAAAGAAAATAATCAAGATTTTTTAAGACTAGTGCCACAATGGCTTAGTAGTGCTATCCTCTATAGGATGATTTTGGTACACTCAATATTCATTACTATCATGATATCCCTAAGGGTGCCTTCAAGATCTTGCCAAAGTACGATAGCACAAACAAAGTTGCACCCAACCACCTAGAGGATGTGGTTCCTTTGGCTGTCATATTCAACATTATACATAAGGACATAATGATTAGGTTACTTTCTATTTCCCTAGAAGGAAGAGAAATACTATGGTATAGGTCATTGCAAAAAGGAAGCATTTGCATATTGGATGATTTGGCAAGATCTCTAGTTGATACATTCAATGGCTACCAAGACACCTTATCCCTATTTACCTAGTTCTCATTTATCAAGAGGAACTCTCTTGAAAGTATTGAGGACTTTAAAATCTGATTAAAATTAAGTTGGAGAAGAGTCCCTCATGAAATCTGCCCACATGCTATTCAAGTGTATCTGTATTATACCTGAGCCTTCATCCCTGATATTGGTCTCCTCTTACATCAATTTGAGGAAAGTAAATTTCCCCAAATCTTTGAGGAGGCTATGAGGTCCAAGTGGGTTATACTGGGGAAAATTCTTCTTAAGAAGTATTTGTCATCATTATCACTTTCTGCAGCTACCACTCCTACATAACTTGTACCAGACCAAGTGGCATAGGGTAATTTCTATGACACCCCCCGCATGGTCATACAACAACAATGAGGATATTTCCTTGAAGATACGAGTAATCAGGTAGTAGGACCACTTAAAAAAGAATCTTACTATAGCATCCACATGCTTGAGGTTAACTTAGCAAATCAACCCTAGATCCATTCAGATCTATCGAATGATAGTGCTAGTGGATGCGGCAAAGAAAAATATTAGATGTTGTTGGAAGAACATGTAGTAGGATTGATGCAACAAATTAGTCTAAAAAAGGAGTCGTATTAGAGTTAAAGCCTTGATATTCTACCCTATACAAGGTGGAATGATGTGGCAAAATCAGTTGTCACTCTAATTAATTGTGGCTTGAGTACCAAGGCACTCAGGCAAAGTGAAAAAACTAATTGTGATTTAATTGCAATTATGAGCCACCGTGATCATGTTGTGGCTGCTCCACAACGTACCCCAAAATTGGGGACCCACCTTTTTTGCATGTTTTCCAAGAAGACCGAAGTGGCCCATAGGCTAAAGATCAAAGAAAGAAGAAAAGAGAAAAAGTGTCGTGATATCACGACATGTTGCATTATCGTGGCCAAAGGAGGAAAAAGTGTCGCGATATCGTGACATGTTGCATTGTCATGGTCAAAGGAGGAAAAAGTGTCGCGATATCGTGACATGTTGCATTGTCACGACCAAAAGAGAAAAAAGTGTCGCGATATCGCGACATGTTGCATTGTCACGGCCAAAAGAAAAGAAAAAAGTGTCGCGATATCGCGACATGTTGCATGGTCACGGCCAAAAGAGAAAAGAAAGTGTCACGATATCGCGACATGTTGCATTTTTGCGACCAAACGAGAAAAGAAAGAACAAGAAAGAAAAGTGTCGCGATATCGCGACATGTTGCATTTTCATGGCCAAAGCAAGAGAAGAAATAAAAGTGTCGCGATATCGCGACATGTTGCATTTTCGCGACCAAACGAGAAAAGAAAGAAGAAGAAAGAAAAGTGTCACGATATCGCGACATGTTGCATTTTCGTGACCAAATGAGAAAAGAAAGAACAAGAAAGAAAAGTGTTGTGATATCATGACATGTTGCATTTTCACGACCTAACGAAAAGAAAGAAAAAGAGAAAAAGTGTCGCGATATCGCGACATGTTGCATTGTCGCGGCCAAAAGAAGAAAAGTGTCACGATATCACGACATGTTGCATTGTCACGGCCAAAAGAAGAAAAGTGTCATGATATCGTGACATGTTGCATTGTCACGGCCAAAAGAAGAAAAGTGTCGCGATATCGCGACATGTTGCATTTTCGCGGCCAAAAGAAGAAAAGTGTCGCGATATCGCGACATGTTGCATTGTCACGGCCAAAAGAGAAAAAGTGTCGCGATATCGCGACATGTTGCATTTTCACGATTCAAAAGGGGTAGGCAAGCAGAGAAACAAGAAGTGTCACGATATCGTGACATGTCCGATTTTTGCCAAGGCAACAGAGCAGTTGACAGTGCGTCTGATAATAGTGACGTGGACATAAGGACAAAATCCAATGAATAAGACAAAATGTTACATAAGGAATCTTTAATGATTTGAAATCATTTAAGATGGCCGTTACACACGGAAGGAAACAGACGCAAGCCCATGTGGAGAAAAGGAAACGTTCTTTCGAAATCAAACGAAAAGTGAAGCCAAACCATGGAAATGAAACGAAGGGCCACAAAATAGAAACGAAAAGTTTTTTTTGGAAATCAAAACACATGCATGCAGAGGGAAGGTGAAACGAACAACCATTGGAAAACGAAACGAAAAGCTTCCTGAAAATTTTAAATACGCCATTCAAAGAGGCTAGAAGGGGCTAGAAATTGTAGAAAAAAAAAACAAAGACTATCTTTCGAAATAAAGGAGTTTTTTTTTTGGCAAGAGCAACTCTTGTGTGTGAAATCAAAAGGAGATTGAAACTAAGACTACTGCTATTTCTGTAAATATTTCCTTTGCATTATTGCTTCTTGTATCTATTCGTTTACGCCATGAAGTGGGTTACGATAGGTGAATGATGGAATGATGCAATTATTTGTTTCCTTAGAATCTTGCATCTGATCTAATTTGATTGTGTTTATGTTGCAGGTCTGTTAGGTCGGGTTGTTTTAGAATTTCATCTCATAACTTGGGGTTTTGCAGGGAGGAGATTGCTAACCAAATTAATGTCCTGTTTTGTTTTTCCAGCTAGATTTTGTAAATAATGTTTTTGTTTTAATTTTCTGATATTTAGATTAGTCTTGCTTTAAAATCCACTGTTTCGATTCGGGTCCATTCCAAAATTTTTGCATTTGTTTTCATTCTTGCATCTCCAAACACCTTCATCTAATTTTTAGATAAAATATGGGTTTAGGAGGGCTACTAATTCCAAATGCACACTAAATCAGATCAAGTGAATGAATCCTAGCTTGCTAATTTACTAATTTTTTGCTAACTTTACTAACACCAAATGCTAACATAGGGATAGTGGAACACTTTTAAATGAAGATAAAATGAACCCGCTAACTCTAAAAAATGAACCTCATGTTAAAGGCACGAAGCTTAAAATGAAGTGGCTTATACCACACACTTTCTCATTTGGAATCTTTTTAAGCTGAAGATAAAAGAGGTTACTAACTGGGTTTCGGGTAGATCACTTTAATCTCAAGAACATTAAAAGAAGCTATCTTCGCATTTGGTTGATTTAATGGATTATGGTTGCAAAGTACTTGTTCAAATCATTAAAGGCCCCTTGTTAACAGTTACTTGCATGGTTTAAGTTATTCTGGTATACATTCATTTATTTGCTTTAGTCTTGATTGATTATATGCACATGAATGTTTGTTCACAAGAACCTTGGAGAAATGAATAATGCTACTTAATTTCTTTGCAAGAGAGAGTTTCCTGTTTGAGACTCTAGTTGTGGTGATCATTTTGCTATAGGGCAAAATATCCACTCAACATTTTGGTGCTAGAAGGAGGGCCTTCTTTATTGCTTTGTGATTACGATCTGTTCTAACGATTAACGTGGGTAGTTTTGTTTCCACCTATTGTGCTTGCAGGTATAACATTTATTTGTTTCATTTTGCAAGTGAGTTGAGAGAAGTCTTTTAGAGTTCTAGAGTTTTCAAGCTGGCCCAACCTGAGTACATAGCTACTAGGTCCAAAACCACAGGGGAAACTATTTTCCAAAGCCTTTCTCCCACTGGTAGGAAGCCGAGAAACAAAACATTAGAGATCGAAATACCACCCAGTGTACTTGAGTTAGGAGCTTCTTTAGACTCAAGTACGTCTAGCGGCCTGAGCCCACAATTTCAAACGTGATAGCTACACCAAGTGCGTCTATCCCCATCATTACAAGTGTCACCATTGTTCCTATAGGGTCGATACCTTTGAATAACATGGCCCAACAACAACAACAACAACCACCTGCCCTTTGGTATGGTGCGCAAAGTTCTCCCTTGGATATCCCTGGGGTAGTCCATGACTTGCCTAGAAATATTGAAAGGGGATTGCCTAAATTCATGCATGATGGTCCCATAACAGCCGAAGAACATGTCCAAATTTACAAGGATTACATGTTTAGACAAGGAGTTACCCATGAAGATATCGCTTGTCAAATTTTCCCTGCTAGTCTAGACAATACGACCAATGAATGGTATAGGAATCTTCCCGCAGGGTCCATTACTTCATGGGCCCAATTAGAAACTGCCTTTATTAGCCAATTTCGAATGTTGTTGGATCCTTCCATAATTTATAATTTATTCGTATCATGCAAAAGGTTACCCAATGAGCCCATAAGAACATTCAATCAGAGGTTCCAAAAGTTGTATACGAATTTGACTCGCCACTTTGCAGTAGATCCTGCGGTGGCCCTACAACTGTACTTTGGAGCTTTAGATCCGTTAACATCCTTGTTGACTAGAAGGAATCCTCAGGTTACGATGCTTTCATTAGCTTATGCGGAGACAATGACCCTTGAACAACAAATGAATTTACCCGGAGTAGGGTTGTCTCAATTGACTGGGATGGGACAATATGGTCCATACAATCAATTCACCATGATGAATCAATTAATGGCACCACAAGTTCCAACAATGAACAATTTCCAACAACCATCTCAAGTCGCATCATTTCCCACTTATCCTAATGCCTCTGTTTCAACACAGGCATTGATTCCAAATAACTCGATGACCTTGCCTGGGTTCAGTATGAGCAATAACTTGTTGACCATACCTGGGTTCACTCTGATTAGTACGCCAAGCCCAATGACTTATCCAACAATCACTCCTATTCAAAGTGTGAATCTAGGATGGAATCAAAGTGCCCAGACCCAAGCCATTGTACCTATTCCAGAGGTGGCTAATGCAGCAAATACAGTTGGGCCCGAAATTATAGTGCCCCAACCACATGGGCCTGAATCCGTGATAGAAGACATGAAGGAAACATTGGCCAAAGTTTTGGTTACTATGGGAAATGTTAATAAAAAATTTGACCAAGTCATGGGTCATAACCGACCTCATAACCATAGAGGAAAAGGAACATACAACACACATCCTAATAATGGACGAGTACCCAATCCCATAGCCAATCAGGCAGATGTCTCGAAAGATTTTGGAGAGTCAGGATCTTGTGATAATGATTGCCCCGCACTATTGCCATGGAAAGCAGGAGTCTATATTGACTGAAGTTATATATTCCCAAGAAAGTGAAGAAGAGGAGGATGTGGAGTTTTTTGGAAAAGAAGATGAAGAAACATTGGAAGTTCATGCCAATAAACGTTTTGGGAAAGGAAATCACAAGTATTACACAAGGAGTTCTAAGGATCCCAAAACTTCCTCTACCCCTCCAAACAACCCATTACTTCCTCCTGATTTCAAAGGAGATGTTAATCCACCTCCTCCATCAATGGCGGAGAAGTCTAAGTTGGTGCAAAACATGTCAAATTTGGAAAAACCCACTTATGACTTGATAGAAGACATGAAGAAAACTAAGGCCAATGTCTCAATGTATGATATGTCCCAAATTTTAGGCCAAGAAGTAAGTCCACCAAAAGGTTTGGATCCACCTACCCAAGTTCATGAAGCTAAGGGTGTTGAATCCCAATTGGTTTTGAAAGGGGAAAAGCGAGACGTGCCCCCATTTCTCATAACCATTAGAATTGCTAGTAGAAATCTACACAATTGTCTAATAGATTCAGGGGCCTCTGCTAGCATTATGCCCCTAGAAATCTATCAAAAATTGGGACTTACACCAAAACCTTCTAAAAGCAAGGTGGTGCAACTGGATAGATCGGCCATGGAGGCAGTGGGAGAATTAAGGGATATTCTTATTCAGGTCAACTCAGAACCTAGGGTTCAACATCACATAGATATATTGGTGCTTAACATTCCTATCAAATATGGCATGGTGTTGGGAAGAGATTGGAGCAAGAACTTAAACGGATACATTGTAATAGACTCTTCACATATGTGGTTGCCTTGGAGAGGAGTGGCCAACCAAATTTGAATTGATAGTGAACCTAGGCTCAAGGAAATGATAACAGAATACAACAAACCTAATGAGATTCAATACATTGAAACTGAATTAGGAGCCTATTGCTTGGACGTAGAAATTCTTGAGAATTCTCAAAATGGAAGTATTGGATGCAATGATTCTGAAGAACACCATAAGGTTTGGACTTTAAGATTTGATGGATCCAAGTCCAAACAAGGGGCGGGAGCTGGTATTGAACTTTCATGTCTAGATAGAAAACCTATGTTGGCTGCATATAGATTACAGTTCCCAGCCACCAACAATGTGGCAGAATATGAGGCCTTGATTTTCGGACTTCAATTGGCCCTTCGGAAGAAAATAAAATGTATCAAGGTCTTAGGTGATTCTGAATTGGTGGTAAAACAAGTTAAAGGAAAATATGCATGTAAGAACAAGCGGCTCAACCTTTACCGAACTAGAGTTAGAGATTTAATAAATGAATTTGATGCTTTTAACATATCTCTAATCTCTAGAAAAGGCAATCATTTGGCAGATTCTTTGGTCGTAGCTGCTAGCATGCTTAAACCAACGGATCACAAGAAGTGCAAGAAATTTTCCATAGAATTAGTCCCTTGCCCCTCGATACCTGATAACGTCACGAATTTCCAAGTCTTTGATAGGGGCAGACATATATTCAATTTTGTTACTAATTCTAGTATCTTTGAAAATCAGGTTATTGATGAAGACGAGAGGGGGCAAGAAGAGGCTATGCTTCATTTGAAAATCGAAGATGCTAGTAAAAATGTGGTTTGATAAAGAGTCTAGAGCCAAACATTTGGATTTCCTGATTTAGTGTTGTTGTGGATAAGAGACATGAGAGGAAAGGAGATCATGATAAATTTGATTACTTATGGTTGGGTCCTTACCAAATTTCAGAAGTCCTAGGTGAAAACAACTTTAGATTAAAAACCCTAGATGAAAAATATTTGGCTTTACCCATCAATGGGCTGCATTTAAAGCACTATTTCCAGGCCTAAAATGGCAAGGCCTTGTATTATATGTAAATATGTCATGCTTTGTTTTTGCGTGTGCAGATTTGATTTTCTTAGGTGTGTGTTAGGTTTTTTGCCTTCAACCTTTATTTTAGCATGATGAGATTGTTCTGAACGAGGTTTTGGAGGCATTTTGATTGCATTGTTCTTTTCTTAGCTTAGTGTGTTGGTCATGGGACCAGTTTTGGGCGTGATAATAAAATAAAAAGGATAGCAAAGTGGTTAGTGTGTATCCTTAGCAATGTTCTAAAACTAGAAGTATATGAAACAACAGAATTGTTTTACAGAAAGCTCCACGAGCACTGCAAACACATTAAAGAATATCATTTGAAATTTGGGATACATGAAAGTTGTCAATTTTGCAAGATAGGGTGAAGCATTTTTGTATAATCCATCTTACCCATTTGTGTTCAGGATGCATTGCATAATAGCCTCGAGTCTCATTCCATTCCATATTTCAAAAACAACCACCAAAAGCATGTCAGACCCTCTTAGGATCATTGCACAATAAACATTAAGTAAGGTCTTGGGGTTGGAAACTGATGCCGCATTGTCTTGAATTAAACACGTTCTGCACATATAAAGAACATCTTGGGCAAAATGGTTGAAACCTTACTTGGAAGAAAAGTGAGGCGAAAAGAATTTTTCTTGTCTGTCCCATCATGCAAAACATAGTCCATGAAACAGTGGTTTTCACCACTCCACCTCCATAACATCACTTGGATTGAAAGGATCGTACTACGTGTCCCTCATAAGGATGAGTAGTCATCCCTAAGATTCAAGGAAGCCATTACCACTCCACCTCCATAACATCACTTGGATTGAAAGGATCGTACTACGTGTCCCTCATAAGGATGAGTAGTCATCCCTAAGATTCAAGGAAGCCATTACCACTCCACCTCCATAACATCACTTGGATTGAAAGGATCGTACTACATGTCCCTTGCAAGGATGAGTAGTCATCCCTAAGATTCAAGGAAGCCATTACTACTCCACCTCCATAACATCACTTGGATTGAAAGGATCGTACTACGTGTCCCTCGCAAGGATGAGTAGTCATCCCTAAGATTCAAGGAATCCATCATTAATCCACCTCCATCACATCATTTGAGTTGGAAGGATCGTACTACGTGTCCCTCACAAGGATGGGTAGTCATCCCTAAAATTCAAGAAAGCCAAAGCCAAAGCCTGGACTATGGGGATGATCTCCACCGGGGCTATAGACGCCTGACTAGCAGTGGAGTAGGCTCATGCGTGGTGACATGTCTCATTTAAAAGCAAGACCTCTGACCGCTCACACGGATAGGCTAGCCTGGCAGTTATCCATAATAGGTTTAATCATTTTGCTTAAGATGAGGTAATGAACTCAAATCAGAGTAGTAAGGATAGGGTTAAATTCTCATCATGCTTAGGTTGAGAATCTGATTCCCCAAAGCTCTGATTTCACTTACACATGCACATTGATTCAATATGGCAATGGCGCATAACCAACCTTGAGATTGGGTATATGAACTCAATTCATGCATGATTGGTCCTGAGAGGGTTTGATAGTTTTAATGTTTGTGCTCATGCTACTAAAATTTAGGAGTCCTGGTAAAGTAGGTCAGCCATAGTTCATTATGTTGGCAGTACATTCGATCTTGCATAGACCCTCCATGATTCATTATATGCATTCATGTGAAATTGGCAATAGAATGGGGAACTATTTCAAACGATAAAGAATGAATCACTATGCACACATTGAGCGGATGCTAAATAATTCTAATGTTTCATGTATTTCTGGTTTATTTACATTCTTTGGATATTTGCTAACGCTTGTAGTTGAGTTGCAGGTTTCCAGGTTGGGTTTCTCATCGAAATACTCAGGAGCATTTCCCAACAGAGTCGCCATTTGTTGTGGCTGCTCCACAACGTACCCCAAAATTGGGGACCCACCTTTTTTGCATGTTTTCCAAGAAGACCGAAGTGGCCCATAGGCTAAAGATCAAAGAAAGAAGAAAAGAGAAAAAGTGTCGCGATATCGCGACATGTTGCATTGTCGCGGCCAAAAGAGAAAAAGTGTCATGATATCGCGACATGTTGCATTGTCACGGCCAAAGGAGGAAAAAGTGTCGCGATATCGTGACATGTTGCATTGTCATGGCCAAAAGAGAAAAAGTGTCACGATATCGCGACATGTTGCATTGTCGCGGCCAAAAGAGAAAAAGTGTCGCGATATCGCGACATGTTGCATTTTCGCGACCAAACGAGAAAAGAAAGAACAAGAAAGAAAAGTGTCACGATATCGCGACATGTTGCATTTTCGTGGCCAAGAGCAAGAGAAGAAAGAAAAGTGTCATGATATCACGACATGTTGCATTTTCGTGACCAAACGAGAAAATAAAGAACAAGAAAGAAAAGTGTCGCGATATCGCGACATGTTGCATTTTCGTGACCAAACGAGAAAAGAAAGAACAAGAAAGAAAAGTGTCGCGATATCACGACATGTTGCATTTTTATGACCAAAAGAGAAAAAGTGTCGCGATATCGCGACATGTTGCATTGTCGCGGCCAAAAGAAGAAAAGTGTCGCGATATCGTGACATGTTGCATTGTCATGGCCACAAGAAAGAAAAGTGTCGCGATATCGCGACATGTTGCATTGTCGCGGCCAAAAGAAGAAAAGTGTCGCGATATCACGACATGTTGCATTTTCACGGCCAAAAGAAGAAAAGTGTCATGATATCGCGACATGTTGCATTTTCGCGACCTAACGAGAAAAGAAAGAAAAAGAGAAAAAGTGTCACGATATCGCGACATGTTGCATTGTCGCGGCCAAAAGAAGAAAAGTGTCACGATATCGCGACATGTTGCATTGTCACGGCCAAAAGAGAAAAAGTGTCGCGATATCATGACATGTATTTTCGCGATTCAAAAGGGGCATGCAAGCAGAGAAACAAGAAGTGTCGCGATATCGCGACATGTCCAATTTTTGCCAAGGCAACAAAGCAGTTGACAGTGCGTCTGATAATAGTGACGTGGACATAAGGACAAAATCCAATGAATAAGACAAAACATTACATAAGGAATATTTAATGATTTGAAATCATTTAAGATGGCCATTACACACGGAAGGAAATGGATGCAAGCCCATGTGGAGAAAAGGAAACGTTCTTTCGAAATCAAACGAAAAGTGAAGCCAAACCATGGAAATGAAACGAAGGGCCACAAAATAGAAACGAAAAGTCTTTTTGGAAATCAAAAGCACATGCATGCAGAGGGAAGGTGAAACGAACAGCCATTGGAAAACAAAATGAAGAGCTTCCTAAAAATTTTAAATACGCCATTCAAAGAGGCCAGAAGGGGCTGGAAATTGTAGAAAAAAAAAACAAAGACTATCTTTCGAAATAAAGGAGTTTTTTTTTGGCAAGAGCAACTCTTGTGTGTGAAATCAAAAGGAGATTGAAACTAAGACTACTGCTATTTCTGTAAATCTTTCCTTTGCATTATTGCTTCTTGTATCTATTCGTTTACGCCACTAAAGTGGGTTACGATAGGTGAATGATGGAATGATGCAATTATTTGTTTCCTTAGAATCTTGCATCTGATCTAATTTGATTGTGTTTATGTTGCAGGTCTGTTAGGTCAGGTTGTTTTAGAATTTCATCTCATAACTTGGGGTTTTGCAGGGAGGAGATTGCTAACCAAATTAATGTCCTATTTTGTTTTTCCAGCTAGCTTTTGTAAATAATGTTTCTGTTTTAATTTTCTGATATTTAGATTAGTCTTGCTTTAAAATCCATTGTTTCGATTCGGGTCCATTCCAGAATTTCTGCATTTGTTTTCATTCTTGCATCTCCAAACACCTTCATCTAATTTTTAGATAAAATATGGGTTTAGGAGGGCTACTAATTCCAAATGCACACTAAATCAGATCAAGTGAATGAATCCTAGCTTGCTAATTTACTAATTTTTTGCTAACTTTACTAACACCAAATGCTAACATAGGGATAGTGGAACACTGTTAAATGAAGATAAAATGAACCCGCTAACTCTAAAAAATGAATCTCATGTTAAAGGCACGGAGCTTAAAATGAAGTGGCTTATACCACACACTTTCTCATTTGGAATCTTTTTAAGCTGAAGATAAAAGAGGTTACTAACTGGGTTTCGGGTAGATCACTTTAATCTCAAGAACATTAAAAGAAGCTATCTTCACATTTGGTTGATTTAATGGATTATGGTTGCAAAGTACTTGTTCGAATCATTAAAGGCCCCTTGTTAATAGTTACTTGCATGGTTTAAGTTATTCTGGTATACATTCATTTATTTGCTTTAGTCTTGATTGATTATATGCACATGAATGTTTGTTCACAAGAACCTTGGAGAAATGAATAATGCTACTTAATTTCTTTGCAAGAGAGAGTTTCCTATTTGAGACTCTAGTTGTGGTGATCATTTTTCTATAGGGAAAAATATCCACTCAACAGATCGGTGCCAGATGCACTACAAGAAATGGCTCAAGTTTATTATAATATAGTATGAAAACTACAGATTCAAAGAGTATTTTACACAAACATCCATGGCACAGGCATGTAGGGAACACTAAAATTTTATCTAAATAATATGACAAGTAAATAAAATCATGGGATAAGCATGATTGTTTGCATGGTGTCATCATTTATTTTATGGCTTGTAGGTAAAGCACTTCAATAATGAATTTCTAGCTATCTAGGGTTCTAGAAACTATGAAGTAAGGAGCATGGAAGGAATCCCTAGGTTGAACCTTGGAAGGATAACACTTTTATCCCATATCTCCTATTTCTTCCTCATTTTCTTATTTTCTTCTTTGTAGTATATTCTTTTCAATTGCTAATATCCCGTAGCCCAATGGATGCAACTAGAAAATACCAAGGCCTCACATGATATCCTTGGAGATCCCAAACCACATGGAGGATACCTTAGGAGGACAATATGCCACCTCAACCTGGGTAGAAAATTATAAATGGAGAAAGCGCCCAGAGAAGAATCAATAATCATGTATTAATGCAACCTTCATATAGTTTAGCTCATGTCAAAGTAGGGCAAACATGCTATAAATAAGAGCTCATCCATAGTTGTATACATGGTCAGGAATTGTAATTTGTGAGAAGCTACTAAAGTAGAATTTTCCCATGGTGGATAGTAGTTAGTAGAAGAGTGTCCTTGCTATATTTTGTAAAAAATGAATTGTAACAAGAGAGGCAAATGTTCTTTGCAATCTATCTGCTCTTGGAATATTTTGGATCCTTTGTGGGGTATGTTTAGGATATTGCAATCCATAGGGGTATCTCATAGGATGGTGTAGTCATCCTATCAATTCTATATAATAATTCTTAGATTACTTTTCCTTTCATCTTCGCTCTTGTATGTATTCATCCCCTCCATTCACTCTCCCATTGTGATAGTTATCTTCAACTCCTTCGGTTGATGCCATCCATTTCTATGCCCCTAGTGCTTCCCATATCTTTCCATTTTATATTATGTCTTCTTATTCTTTTTTCCCCATTTTACTTACTATTTTCACCAATTGTTCTCTTCTTCTCCTTCCTCACTACAGTGTCCTACCTTGTTAGTTGTTTCATGTCACCCTTCTGCCTCCATTGTCTTATGGTCTCATTTGGCTGCAATTGATTGTATCCTTTCTTGTCCTTCCCTCCTTTTCTATTTCCTTGTCCAAAAGTGTTATGCACTTTAAGTTTATTCTTGGGTTCCTTTTTTTCCACAAGATGAAAATCGTTGAAATTTTACAGAAGTGTGAGTGAAATTTTACACCTTTCATCCACTCTCTCTTTTTGCACACAAGATGATGATCCATAAAGTGACCAATTTTTGAAGCCTAGTAGCTAGGATCTTGTGTTAGCGGTTGAAATAGGCCTGGTGGGCAGCATTCATGCTAAATGTAGTAGGGTGGAATAAAATAGCAGATGGGTAGAAGATCTGTGGTGGTCAAGTAAGCAGTAGTTCTAAAGTTCCACTGTGGAAGTTGAATATTTTCTAAGGATGGATGGAGAATTTATTGAGTGGAAACTTAGGAGCTATTCTTGGGAAAAATTTTGCGATATACAGGAGGGCATAATCATTTCATCTTCACCCATCATTAGGGTGAAAGGTTGACAAAGCACCCTAACCAAAATTCACCAAATTTGGAATTGGGTGGATAATTGGGTAAGCAAACATTCAGGGCACATCCCAAATATTTACCCAAAAAATGGGGAGAAGAATGGGGTAATAATACAATGGTTCCTACCTCAAATTATTAGCCCAAGTAAAAAGGTCAATAATTTTCCTCGAATGGCACCCTGGTGGGTATAAAAGAGTCCGACATGATATGTAAAGGCTGCCCTAGCTAGGGTAGATATTATAAAGTACAAATGAGATAGGCTATGCCCAAATACCTACCCCATTCAAAATAGAAAAATGGGTAGGATTTTTAGATGGTGATAGTACAAGATCAAGACCGATTGCCTACCTCTTTCATAATGTCATGATGGACAAAATTTGGGGAAGCTAATGAGTAAGGGCGCAAGTTGGAATGTATGTCTGATATCAAAATCACTATCAGCATTGGAACTTTCAAGGGAAATAAACTAATGACCCCAAATACCCTAGTACAAATCATCAATGGGTGTGAAAGTGATGATTTAAAATACATGACTCCCAAGGTAATCAATTCTAGTCATTCATTCACTTGATTGAGGGATTATTGACAGGTTGAAAGGGTAAAGTAGAAGAGAATTAAAAACTTGATAGGAATTTCAGAATGATCAAGGGCCCAAATTCCTATAGAAGTGCCTAATCCCTTTATGACAACTGCTATTCTTCCAAGGAGTAGAGTACCAGTCAAGTAGCCATCCACTTCAGTAGTGCCTTCTCACCTAACACCATTAATGCATGTAGTTTGAATTTATTGTAGAATTTTTTATAAATATTGGATTGTTAGCCATTCTAGAGGGCGGATCTTTAGCCATTAAAATTTATGTGTAAGGAATTTGTCATTATGTTAATACAAGTTTATAACTATTTGGTATCTATATTATCTCTTGAATGTATGTCTAAGTGTTGTGGGTTTATTTCTGCTAATGTTTGTTGAATGGATGTGCAATTAATTTTGCTATCTGGATTTTCTATGTTTTTGTTCATAAGTCCTAGAATTCACTCGCAACCAGTATGATGAAGCATGATTGAGGGTCACATTGGTTGAGGTGTAGGCTTGTGTACTCAGCAACAACATTTGCTTGTCCTACATGTGTCTTTATGAAACTATAACCCATCCTTGTGAGTTTAGGCTAAAACCTCCTTTCATTTTCCTTTTCCTTTCCATTTTCTCTTTCCAAGCGTAGGTAGCTAAGACTTGAGAAATCATATTTCTCCAAAGATCAATCATAAATTTGCTCAACCCCATGACCATTCAATGTTGGTCAAGGTTCGTAAGGTGTGCAACCCTTAGGTGCCAAATTCTTGACCAAAAAATAAAATAATTTCACAAAAAATCTGGGACTAACCTCACACTACCACATGGAAACCAATTATAGGGAAGCACAATAGTAATCAATAGGTGCATCAAGAGGGTTTAGCAAAGCCTTCACCAAGCCTTTAGCTTGGCTACCCTCTTAGGGGTGTGTTATACCTTTCAAACAAGACTTGCACCCCTCCTACCATGCATGTGGGATAAAGTACATGCCTCTTTAGGCTTACAAGGCTTTATCCCACATGCACTATGTGGGGGATTCATAGGCCCTTAAGGTCTACAAAGTATTGGTTATACTCTGACCACCACGGGATAAAGCACAAGCCTCTTTAGGCTTGCAAATATTTATCCCACATGCACTATGTGGGGGATTCATAGGCCCTTAAGGTCTATAGAGCACTGGTTATGCTCTAACCACCATCGAGTGGTCAGGTTGTGGTAGAGAAGATTTTATCCTATTACTGAGGTGGCTTCAATCAACAATGCTTCCTTGGTCATTGGTAGGGTTTGGGAGGGTCTAAATATATTTTACAATAAAAAAATTTAATGCCTCTAAACTATTTATCCTACATGCACTATGGGTTGGCACTATTGCACTTCAAAAGCAATAGGGCACCCTTAGGTTAATCGTCAACAAATTGGTGGTCAAAGGGGTCCTTGAGCCCAAGTAGGTGGAGGTAAATAAGAACTTGTTGTGGCATTGCTCCACGTGGTGGCCAATGATATAGGAAAAAGAGGTGGATATAGAGGTTTGGAGGCATATAAAAAATTAACACCTTTTTATTTAATATAAAAGCTAAAAGCAAAGTTTCTAGGTTAAAACCCAATCTAGAACTAAATTGTAAAGCCTTTTTTCACTACCTTGATCCTCTCATCACCTCAAAAATCACTTCAGTCATTCTCCTTACAATCCCCCCTTCTTTGAATCCGCTTGGTTCTCTTAACCAAGTAAATATCTACCCACAAAATGTAAAAGTCTTGCTCACACATAAATGCCATCTACCCAACATAAATTCATGCTTACCCATAGAGGCAAGAGGGAAAAATATTTGGATTAAAAATTATTCTTTCCTTCTTTCAAAATTTTACCTCAATTGAATATGTTTATTTCTTTATTTAATTTATAAAATTATTCAATTCTTTACTTGATTTGAAATATATAAAGCTATTTGTTTCTTTATCTATTTTATAAAATATAAAGATTTTTTATTTCTTTATCTAATTTATAAAAGATAAGCCATTATTTTCTTTGTAGAATAAAAATGTAAGAGAGAATTAAATAGAACTTTTAAAGCATAGATGTTCATACTATTTAATTCAAACCATACAAGTCCTAAATTATTCTCTCACTTGATAAATAAAATACCAATATTAGTATCAAGCATTTATATGACTTTTTAATTCAATTAAAATACCTATACTAATATTAAATATTAGTATGGTATTTAAGCGAGCAAAGGATTAATAAAACCTCTATATCTATTAATTATTTCCAAAAGGGATTCTTTACCAAATCCACTTACACAATATTTCATGTATAAACAAAAGCAAGTTGTCAAGTGCATCAAACAAGGTGGGTGATTTATCATAAACCCAATCACCTATCCTAGTCGAGGACTTATAGTAACTTCTAGGTTACCAAATTTAGCTCTAGATGGTTGGATCACCGATGATCACCCCCAAAAGCAAGAATGCATACCTATATGAGGATAGTCATTCATGTTACCTTGAGATACCTTAATCATCATCTCTCTTTTCAAGTACTCCATTCTCTATGGTTGATTCTTCCTCTTCCACCCATGGATGTACTTGGTCCTACAATTTACAATACATTAGTAGTACCATATACCTTATAGATAATTCAATATAAATTGTGTAACCAAAAAAAACATCAAAACTAAGTATCAAGTTATCATTGATCAACACATAGTCTTCCATGCAAAAAGTCCTACCAAGGTGGGTCATGACAGTGATAGTAGTGATCATAAAAAAAATTAATTATGGTGTTTGTGATTTGATACCTATGATAGAAAATATATGGGATATTACTCGAGGAATAGATAAAGCATGTGAAAAAATGGATTTGAACATTTTTTATGAAGACAAGGAGTGTGCAAAAGTATATGTATTGATTGTGTTGCAAAATATAATGCATATAGTGATCCTTCATAGAAAATACAATGCTAATGGTTTGAGCAACACTCTTAAGAATGTTAATACAGAAAGTGGATGTGAATTAATTTTTTTCATGTTGATCATGCAAAAAGTAGTTGTGAAGTAGATGAGATTAGTGATAGTCATGAAGAAGGCCATAATGACAAGAATGTTGATAAATATAGCTCTAGATATGTTTCTCCAAAATTATTATGTTGGAGTTATAAGCCTTATACTACCACAATATATCACAAATTATTTCACATAGGACCTAATATGAAATAACCACATTGTAATCAAGGTCAAAATAATAATTTGAGTAAAATAGTATGAGCAAATTAATATGTATATCAAGGATTATAATAAATCAAATAAAAGTCATATCTATGCTAAAATATGAATGTAAATAGCTTGAATAATTCATGTACTATGCATGATATATATATATATATATATATATATATATATATATATATATATATATATATATATTTATTAATTTTTGGAAAACATCCCAAAAGGGATGCCACTTTCGGGTAAGACCCAAGGAGGCAGGGGTATCCATTCCACCAAAAACACCCAGGACTCGGACCTGGCCTACCACCTTTGACATACTCAAGGAGCAAAAAAACACACAAAACCAATTTAAAAATAAGTAAATAACAACAAAAATAATAAAATAAAATAAAAAACATGCTCCTTGAGTGTGTCGAAAACAAAAGCACAACCAAACACACACAATAAGATAAAAGAAACCACAACACGAACCACATAGAAAACATAAGAACCACATAACAAAACATAAACAAGACAAAAACAACAGAACACTACAAAGACATAACCCAAAAAAACATGAAAAATAAACACAACCAAAACCTAAATAAAATAAAAATAAAAATAAAAAACAACCAACATCAGACAATAAAAAAAAACAAAAAACATATTAAAAACAAAAACTAACACAAACAAAGAGAAACCCAAGAACAAGAACGAAAAAACACAAGAACAATAACAAAAAACATTACAAAAAAAAAAACACAAAACAACAAAAACACAAGAACAACAAAAAACAACAAAAAGAACACAAAAACAAGACAAAAAAAAAAGATCCCACCCACCTTAAAAAACTAAAAAAAAAAAACAAAAAAGAAAAAAAAAATGAACATAACAATGACCTATCTAGACCAGAAGACTATTAAGGCAAGAATCAACATAGGAAACAAAATAAATAATAGAATGAGCTAGGGAACTAAAAAAACTGAATGAACCAAAGAGAAGCAAAAAAATAAAAAACAAGAAGAAACTAGGTACCTTCAGAACTGGAGCCATCCAAAGAAATGATAGAAAGAAGAGCTTCCCTAATTTGAGAAGCCCATTATCTAGGAGGGTGGCCATAACAAGTAAGATCACCTTTGTCCAAATCCCAATTAGGTAAAGCATCAACACTCTTGTTTTGATCTTTGACCACATGATTGTAATCAAATTTCAAAAATCCCATCTAGATTAATTGAATCTTCTCAATAATTCTTTTTATTCTCCAATCCACCTTATGATTCTTAGGAGTCTTCAAGAGATTAATCATAAGTTGAGAGTTAGACTCAACTAACACATTTTCCCATCCAACCTTAGTAGCCTCTTGAAGGCCTCTGAGGATACCATACCCCTCAACAATGTTATTGGAAAGAATACCCAAATTCTTAGCAAAAGTAAAAACCAGGGAGCCATTTGAAAGTCTACCAATTCCTCCCACACTAGCTTTTCTAGGGTTCCCTCTAGAGGCTCCATCAGTATTGAATTTTCCAAAATCCTTAGGAGGAGGTTGCCAATTTCTTATCCTATCCATCTTACTAATACTCACATTTCCTTTAAGTTTATTGCCCTTAGAAAATTTAATCTTCAATATTTGCATCACTTGATCCCATCTTTGGTGGGAGTTTTGGGGGTGATTAAGGAGTTGATGGACTAATTCAACTAAGTTGGCTATGGTATTTTTCCAAATATAGTGAATATCCTTCCTATCTTGATTAAAAATTTGGCTATTCCTTTCATTCCAAATATTCCAAAGAAGAATGGTAGAACCCATCCAAACTAACTTCCTAATAAAATGATCAACACCCTCTTGATTAGGCCAATCCCTCCAAAGCTATTCAAAAGTAAAAAAATTGGACCACTGTAAGCCAAGTAAAATGGCCATTCTTCTCCATAGCTCAGAGGCTAAAGTACACTCAATAAAAATATGGTTGAGAGTTTCTACATTCTCTTCACACATTTCATATCTAAAAGGGCCATGAAAACCATGCTTCATAAGTTGCTCACCAGTAAGCACCCTACGATGCAATAAAAGCCAATTAAAGAACCTCACCTTAGGCCAGAGCTTTTGAGCCCAAAATTGATAAAATATGTTAGAAGAATGGTTGGGATTATTATGGCATAAGGTCAAATAGCCTTGAGCAACTGAATACTCACCCTTAGTAGTGTTGTTCCATCCAAAACAATATTTTTCATGGGACCAAGAGATGGATCTCATATGAAGGATGCCTTGGATATCTTGTCTTTACCTTTCTGGGATTTGAATAGGCCAGTCCTCAATAGGGATCCAATATATACCAACCTTTGAATTACCAGTATGGTACCGACAGTAATTAGCCACCTTTATCCAATTAGCTCGGTGAAGCTCCTCCATCCAAGGCCTCCAATCGAGAAACTGAGTTATCAAAGGCTTGTGACCATCCCAAGAATATTTCCAAACAATTTACCTGTTGACCATTATGAATGATCCAAAGTAATTTTTTCTTTATCAAATTCTCACCAGTCTTAAGAACTACTAAAATGGGAGAACCTTTGGTAGGAAGTTGATAGTGAACAAGGTCTTCTGGACTTTTATTCTCACCATATTTAGCATGGATATTATTGGTCCAAAGAGCACTAGGGTTATGCAACATCCTCAAATATAATTTAGCAGCTAAAGCTTTTTTGTTATTAATAGAAGACTGGAATCCTAACCCCCCTTCACTCTTAGGAAGACATAAAGTATCCCATTTCACCAAGGTCCTTTTTCTTTTCTCCTTAGTACCACTCCAAAGGAAATAATGACTGATTTGATCCAATTCTCAAAGAATAGCCTTTGGGATATTCAAAATGGAAGAAACATAAATAGGAATAGCTTGAAGGACTAATTTTACCAAGGTGATTCTACCCCCAGAAGAAAGCCACCTATTGGTCCACTTTCCAATTTTCTTCTTGACTTTGTCCAACAACCAATTCCAATATTTATTTTTTTGCCTTTGAATATTTATGGGAATACCTAAATAAGTGATTGAAAGGGAGGTCTTCTTATATCTTAATTTATCCAAGACCATGGATTCCTGTCTAGCAGAGCAATGAAAGAAAATAACTTTAGATTTGTCTTCATTGATAAACTGCCCAGTAGCCTTAGAAAAATAGCTAATGATTTGCTTAATATTAGAAGCTTCCTTAACTGTAGCTTTACCTAAAAGAGTAGAGTCATCCACAAATTGAAGATGAGAGATAGGTCTAGCTCCATGAGCAATGGTAACTCCCTCAAGGGTTTTGTTTTCCCTATATTTGGTTATAGTCCTACCCAAGCATTCAACAAGAATGATGAATAAATAAGGGGATAGCGCGTCACCTCGCCTAATACCTCTGGAAGCTGGGAATGACTTAGAAGTCTTGTCATTGATAAGAACTAAGTAGGAAAATGAAGAGATACATCCCATAATACAATCCATCCAATCCTTAGAGAAACCAAATTGCCTCAAAAATTTGATAAGGAAGTGCCAATCCACTCTATCATAAGCTTTGGATAAGTCAAATACAATCCATCCAATCCTTAGAGAAACCAAATTGCCTCAAAATTTTGATAAGGAAGTGCCTCAAAAATAGCCTAAGGATATTTTTGCATATCCATGGAATGGATGGCTTCCTGAGCAAGAACTATCTTATCTACTATTTGACGTACTTCCACATAACCCCCTTGATATGGGGAAATAATCTTATGCAAAAGAGGCTTCAACATTTCTGCCATGATTTTAGTAATGATTTTGAGAAGAACATTACATAAAGCAATAGGTCTAAAATTTGAGATATGATAAACCTCTTGAGCTTTTGGAACAAGAGTAATATAAGTTTTATTGATAACCTTCAAAATTTATTTGGCTTTCCTGGCTTCTTCCACCACCTCTAATAAATCAACATGAAGGATATCCTAGAACTCTTGGTAGAACTCAATGGGAAAACCATCAAGACCTAGGGTTTTCCATTTTTGCATTTTAAAAACTACTTGTTGAAGCTCATTGATAGTAACAGGAGCAGTCAAAATAGAGTTCTCCTCATAAGTGATAAGATAAGGGATTTCTTGAAGAAAATTTTGTTGTGAAGCTGAGTCAAGAGGAGTACCAACAAAAATATTGGAAAAGTAATCAACAACAATAGAGTTCATGCCATCCCAATTCTAAACAACATCTCCAAAATCTGATTTTAAGGAAGAAATAAAGTTGTGAGATATTCGAGCTAGAAGAGATTTGTGGAAAAAAAAATTGTTTCGATCTCCTTTGAGCCATTGAATTCTAGATTTTTGCTTCCATAAGATTTCTTCTATTTTTTCCCATTACTCTAACTGAGTTGTGAGTTTAATTTCATCTGCACTTCTCTTATCTATGAGGCCATATAAATGGATTTTCTTATTCAAATTTTCAAGATGAGCAATAACTTCATGTTTTTTTATGAACATCCCCAAACTCTTTCCATTTCCATGTCTTGATTTTGGATTTAATGTATTGTAGTCTTTTGGAAAAATAGAACATCTTAGTCCCATGCCTAGGTTTACCTTCCTTCCACCATTGTTGCACACGAGGTTTGAAGGAAATATCTCTAAGCCACATTAATTGAAAATGAAAAGGAGAGAAACTCACATTGGTTTTCCACATTTCCACCATGACTGGCCAATGATCCGAACTAGCATTATTAAGAGTCTTCACTTTAGGAATGTGACCATGGATTAAGAAATTTTTAGAGAGAAAAAACCTATCCAATCTCTCCATTATACAAACTAAGCCTTGCCTTCTGTTAGACCAAGTCATAAGGCCATTATCTGGTTGAATATACACAAGATGGAGGTTTGCAATATATTCGCTAATGAGGTCAGTGCGTTTGTTCAAATTTATATTTCCCCCCATTTTCTCATCCAAAGAGAGGATGGTATTGAAATATCCTTCGATAAAGATCCAAGCTTCAGGAAAATGAGAGATAATATGAGTAATATCCTTCCACTGTCTTCTTTTTTCCTCCAAAGAAGTCGAAGCATAAAAAATAATGCAGAGCATAATTTGGTTGGAATGTCTACATTGAATAGCTATAGCCAACAAACCCCAAATGCCAACCATATGATGAATAACTACCTCTTTTGGGTCCCAAAGACAAGCAATACCACCAAAAGTCCCTTGGTAACTGAGGGAAACCACTTTTCCAGCCACCAAAATTTTACTGGCAATTGAGTCCATATCCTCCATTGCCTTCTTTGTTTCTTGAAAGAAAACAAGATGTGGATTATTTATCTGAATCATTCTTCTAATTTCATTTTGTTTTGAAAGACTCCCTTTGAGTCCTCTAATATTCCAAGTGATGATCTTCATTAACACCAGGGCTAAAAAAGTTGGGAAGGGCATTAATATTACCTTCCTCTACAAGATTTTCACCTTATTTTACCATATGATATTGATTGGTCTTACGACTTGCTTTTTTATTAGAATCCATCTTCAATTTTTTTCCTTGTTTCTTGAATTATTCTAATTGAATCTGATATGGCTTCTAACCTTGAAGAATGCTCGTACACAGCCAAAATTTTACTAGATGGTTCAACGGAGTCTATATTGGGGCCTGCATTATTTAAAGTTTTGACATTTGAAATATTGTTTTTCTTGTGTAAATTTTCTCCCTTTTTTTTCTGTTGAAAACCTTTGATTTGTTGGTTTATATCTGAGTTATTTCCTTCATATTTAAATTGTGTTTCTATGATTTTAGTTTCCATTATTTCCTCTTCCTCACTTGGGACATCATTTGTGGAAAGGATTTCAAACATATTAGCAGATGACTTTGATTGATCCTTCATAACTGGTTTTTTCTGAGTGTTCTTCTTCTTAGGTATTTGGAAACCTGCTGATTTTATATATTATTTATTTTGATCAAGAATTTTATTTGGGCAAGCACTAGCCAAATGACCATATTCATGGTAAATTCTACAACGAAAAGGAATGTTCTCATAGTCCACTACTTGCTCCCAAGTGTCTTCCCCAAATTGTAATGTGATCTTTTTAGGTAGGGGTTTGTCAAAATCCATTAAAACACAAATCCGAGCATAAATAATATGTTCAAAATTTTGAGTACAATCAGTAGTCATCATAAAAGTTCCTAAAGAGTTTCCAATTGAAGAAAAAATAGTAGGATTCCAAAATTCAATAGGGAGGCCAAAGAGTCTAACCCACACGGGAGTTATAGAAGGCATATCTTCTTCGGCTTTAAATTTAGTATGCCAGGGCTTCATGAAAAGCCCCGCCCTTCCAAAAAACCAAGGAACCCCTTGAAAATTTTTCTCTCTATCTTCATTATTAGCAAATAAAACAAGAAAATAACCATTTGGATAAATAGAGATTTGTAACTCACCTTTAGTTTTCCAACTTTTTGCAGCCTAGACTTTGAAATTAGATAGACTCGAAAAAAAACCCATGAACCGACAAATTAGTCCTCTTTTTTCGAAATCTTCAATGCCAGTTTGAATGTTACCAATATCAAGCTTAACAATAGGAGTTCCATCAACTGATTTAAGACATCCTGACACTGCTTTCATTGGATAAATATTAGGCATTCTTAGAGGTTTATGGGAAGCCCTAATATTGATATTAGCATTGGGCTGAGGCTGTCCACCATGGAGGGCATACCTAAAATTAATTTTTGGGGCTGAGTCTTCAAAATTCTTACCCTTGATAGGGGTTTTCACAGTAGAATTATTTTGTGGGTGCACCTTAGCACCATATTCACTTGATATATGAGCCATTTTTTGATCAACTGCTTGAAACTTGTTTTGTGATCTCTTTAATCCTTACCCTAGACACCGTGGAAAGGTATGGTTTTCACTTTTCTTTTGTGTAGCAAATTGGAAGTCGTTGTCACTCAAGTTCATAGTATGATCTATTGAAAGATAAATTTCTAACCCATATTGGATCCCTTGCAACATTTCCTACTAAAATATTGATCATAAACCATACAAATATTGGTTTCTAGGGCCCAAAGGCCTTAAAAACCAACCTTTGGAGCTGCTTGCACTCAACCCAGATGAAATCCTTGCATAACCGCTTACCAAATTTCTCATTCACACACAGGGATATGCTAGGATCTATATTTCTCCAAATGATATGCCAATTTGTGGAGATGTTCTAGGGTTTTTCAGGCATCTACCCTCACAATTTTATCTCAATCTGAGTATGGATGAGTGAGATATGGCCAAAATGATTTTGATAGTTTGGGCAGTCCTGTGAAAAATGTCCCTCCACTGAATTCTCTAAATGAAGAAGAATATAAAATTTCATGCATGAAATATAACTTACAATAATAATTTCTCAAAATGTATACAAGATTTATTGCTCCTTTTTTGTTACAACTTCAACTCACAATGCTTGATACTTGAATGAATTACTTTCCTGTGTAGCATTATCTCCATAATATAGCAATAGTAATGTGACTCTTTGGATATGTAACTATTGCTCTCCATATGCCAAGCCTCATGAATCTTGACTTATCTACTTGACACTTGCATACTTTATGAACACTTGACTCTATAATACTTGCACATCTTACATGAATATTACACTTCTACTACTTGTAAACCTAATCTAGGACACTTATGCACATCTTTACATAATATATTTATTCTCACACATACAAGACACTTGTGAAAATTTACTCAACCTACACTTTCACTCTAACTCATATGATACTTGTGCATTTCCTACACATTACAACTTTTAATGACACTTGTGCATTTCTTGCACATTTACACTAACATAAAAAGGAAAATATAAATCACACACTAAACTATTCAATTAACCCTAATCTACTATTTACAAATGTTCCATGAAGCTACCATGGGGGTAAAATAATGTAATATTCCCCAACACCCCCTTGTATTACATTATTTGGTTATTGAAGACTTTAGTCTTTAATCATGGTCTTCATATTTATCTTTAGTATTTAAACAACCTTGCATTGTTCATGAACCTTTGATTCTCTTGAATATGCTTCATCATCATGAACCTTGAGTTCACCCAATGCTTATGTTTGAAAGAAGAATTTGGAGTATTTAAATTCAATTCCTTGTATCATATCTTTTTGAATAATTAGGAAATTTAACATCATCTTCATCTTGAGAAAAACCAATTGAATATAAAGCATATATTACATTTTTTATTGATCCTATAGCTTTTGTTATGTTTTGATTCTTGATGATGCATTTGTTATGTTCATTTATATATTTGAATTCAATTGATCTTCCATTTTCAACCAATTAAGTAACTAAAATAAGATTGGTTGATAGTCTTGGAACATATAAAATATTCTCTAGCACAAAATCTGAAAAAGGAATGCCAGGACTCACCCTTCCAGTTTGATGAACTAGATATCTCTTATCATCTGCAATTTTTTGAGTGAAGTTATTGTCAACTTCTTAAGACTCAAACCAATGTAAGTAACCAATAATATGATGACTAGCTATTGATTCTATATACCAAATATATTTTTCTATTTTAACCCTTTGATTAGACTCACATGATATTATCTTACATCTTTGATAAGTGTTTTGAAGAATGCTTTTATGATGTTTCCCATTGAATTCAAAAGATTGTTTTTTATATAGATTTTAGTTTTGAAATTTTATTTTCATAAAGTATGGTTTTGCATTTTTATAATGTCTTCTATGTTGAAAAGTTCCTCTTGATTATTTATCCATTTTTATCTTCAAGTCAAATATAACATTTACAAGTTTGATTCCAATGAAGTAGTAATCCTTCTGAATCCCAAATTCAAAAAATTAATCGTATATAAATTTTGCAATTTTTTATGTTCTAACCTTTGATGTTGAAAACCTTTTAAATCCCGAGATTAATTTTCAAAATTTAACTTCAATAATTTCAAAATTAAAAAAAAAATCTAATTACCCTACATAACACCTTATATCTTCAAAAATCTATAAAACCAAATATTAATTCCTTATATCTCCCTATATTAAAAAAAACACTTAGAAAGAAATAAAAACTTTAATCATAACCTTATACCTCGTAGAAATTAATTAAAGTGCTTAAATCAAATAATATCCAAAAATACAAGTGAGCGCTTATTACTTGGAAACAATAATTCACACTACTTATTGAAACATTTCACTAGAGTAACATTTGGATGTTACCTTTGCATGGTTTCATGTGAATCCATATTTCCAATATATTGCTACTCTCAAACAATGCCTTCAGTCACACCAAACACTTCCACTAGCTCCTTGATGTACACTATGATTCTTCCTCTTTCTTTGTGAAGTGTTGTCCTTCCCTAGTGAATATTTTTTTCCTTTGTGAAGAACTGTAGACATTCCATTTGTGTTGGTTTATTTCTAGAATAGTAAAAAAATTTCTTGGTTCATTGTCTTCTAGTATATGGATGCCCCTGGTTGTCATATTTTTCTCTGATAGAGCATAGAAACTCTTGGTTGATGCATTCTTTGATAGAATATTGAATCTTTTGGCTCAAAACAATCCAGCTTTATATATTATATTTCTAATTCTATAACAAATTACTTTTAGATGTGCTTACTTCTCAATCATGTAGGTGAATTTCTAGATGCTTGCTAGATTATGAGTGCAAGCTCAAAGATAATATTGCTATCTCCAAATTGCTTTTACTCTTTTTCTCACTTTTCCTTTCATAGTCTTATCAAAGCTCTCCTCTGTATACTACTACAATCAGGACATAGAGCCTCTATTATCTTATGATAGGCCAAATGGCTACTATCATTTCTTAGGTAGGATGTATGGCCCTTTTTATTTTCTAGTTGGATGAATGGCCAATATCCTTTTTTGGTTGGTCGAATAACCCTATTCTCTTCATGATATGTTGATTACACTTCTACTCTGAATGAAATTTCTTCCTAGTCAAATATTTGCCTTAGCTTATATTAACCTTGATAGTAACTTTAGCTTATGCTAGCTGGATGGCCATTTCCTTACATACGTTGACTCGAATGGCTACTTTCCTGCTTACATTGTCCCAGATGGCCACCTATTTCATTGGTCAAATGAATGACCACTTTTTTCCTCTATTGGCCAAATGAATATCCAATATTATCTTCTTATGTTGACCAAATGGATGGCCAATATTCTCTTCTTATTGGCCAAATGAATGATCAATATTTTCTTCTTATATTGACCAAATGAATGACCAATATTATTTTCTTTCCTTATGATAGCTAATGGTCAATATTTCTATCCTTATGTTGGACAAATGAATACTAAAAATATGTCAGACATTTATTCTTAGTTTGAATATCTTTCTTGACTCTTTCTCTATGATAATGGCTTCTTCAAACTATGTCAAGATTAACATATCCATAAACTTGTTCATTTTCTTATAGATTCCAACTAAATGCTTGAATCTATATAAAGTAAGATTTGTATGCTTATTTATCATTCTTCTATAAATACTGGAACGTTACCCATTCTTCTTTATCCAGAATTTTCTATAAATACTGGAATGTTAGACATTCTAGAGGGCGGATCTTTAGCCATTACAATTCATGTGTAAGGAATTTGACATTCTATTAATACAATTTTATTACTATTTTATATCCAGATTATCTCTTGAATGTATGTCTAAGTGTTTTGGGTTTATTTCTCCTAATGTTTGTTGAATGGATGTGCAATTAATTTTTCTATATGTGTTTTCTATGTTTTTGTTCATAATTCCTAGAATTCACTCACAACCAGTACGATGAAGCATGATCGAGGGCCACATTGGTTGAGGTGTAGGATTGTGTACTCAGAAAAAACATCCGCATTTACTACATGTGTCTTGTTGCAACTATAACTCATCCTTATGAGTTTAGGCTACAACCTCCTTTTATTTTCCTTTTTGCTTCCCTTTTCTCATTCCAGGCGTAGGTAGCTAGGACTTGAGAAATCATACTTCTGCAAAGATCAATCGTAAAGCTACTCAACCCCATGACCATTCAATGTTGGTCGAGGTTTGTAGGGTGTGCAACCCTTAGGTGCCAAATTCTTGACCAAAAAATAAAAATAATTTCACACAAAACTTGGGACTAACCTCACACTACCACATGGAAACCAATGATAGGGAAGCACAATAGTAATCAACAGGTGCATCAAGAGGGTTTAGCAAATCCTTCACCAAGAATTTATCTTGGCTACCCTCTTAGGGGTGTGCTATTCCTTTCAAATAGGAATTTCACCCCTCCTACCATGCATGTGGGATAAAGTACATGCCTCTTTAGGCTTACAAGACACTATCCCACATGCACTATGTGGCAGATTCATAGGCCCTTAAGGTCTAAAAAGTATTGGTTATACTCTGACCACCATGGGATAAATAACAAGCCTATTTAGGCTTATAAAGCTTTATCCCACATGCACTATGTGGGGGTTTCATATGCCCTTAAGGTCTACAAAGCATTGGTTATGCTCTAACCACCATCGGGTGGTCAGGTTGTGGTAGAGCAGATTTTATCGTATGACTGAGGTGGCTTCAATAAAAAATGCTTCCTTGGTCATTGGTAGGTTTTGGGAGGGTCTAAATATATTTTACAATAAAAAATTTTAATGCCTTTAAACTATTTATCCTACATGCACTATGGGTTGGCACTATTGCAATTCAAAAGAAATAGGGCACCCTTAGGTTAATCGCCCACCAATTGGTGGTCAAATGGGTCCTCGAGCCAAAGTAGGTGGAGGTAAAGAAGCATTGGTTGTGGTGTTGCTCCACGTGGTGGCTAATGATACATGAAAAAGATGTGGATATGGGGGTTTGGAGGCATATAAAAAATTAACACATTTTTATTTAATATAAAAGCTAAAATCAAAGTTTCTAGGTTAAAACCCAACCTAGAACTAAACTATAAAGCCTTTTTTCACTACCTTGATCCTCTTCTCACCTCAAAAATTGCTTTTGTCCTTCTCATTCCAATTCCTCCTTCTTTGAATCCACTTAGTTCTCTTAACAAGGTAAAATTCTACCCACAAAATGTAAAAGTCTTCCTCACACATAAATGCCATATACCCAACATAAATTCATGCTTACCCATGGAGGCAAGAAGGAAATATATTTGTATTTAAAAATTATTCTTTCCTTCTTTCAAAAATTTTCCTCAATTGCATATGTTTATTTATTTATTTAATTTATAAAAATATTAAATTCTTTACTTGTTTTAATATATACAAATCTATTTGTTTCTTTATCTATTTCATAAAATATGAAGCTTTTTTATTTCTTTCACTATTTTAGAAAATATAAGTCATTCTTTTCTTTGTAGAATAAAAAGTTCAGAGATAACTAAATAGAACTTTTAAAGAATAGATTTTCATACTATTTATTTCAAACAATGAAAGTCCTAAATTATTCTCTCACTTGATAAATAAAATACCACTATTAGTATCAAGCATTTATATGAATTTTTAATTCAATTAAAATACCTATACTAATATTAAATATTAGTATGGTATTTAAGTGAGCAAAGGATTAATAGAACCTCTATATCTATTAATTATTTCCAAAAGGGATTCTTTACCAAATCCACTTACACAATAGTTCATGTATAAACAAAAGCAAGTTGTCAAGTGCATGAAACAAGGTGGGTGATTTATCATAAACCCAATCACCTATCCTAGCCGAGGACTTACAATAACTTCTAGGTTACCAAATTTAGCTCTAGATGGTTGGATTACCGATGATCACCCCCAAAAATAAGAATGCATGTCTATATGAGGATAGTCATTAATTATACCTTGATATACCTTAATCATCATCTCTCTTTTAAAGACTCCATTCTCTATGGTTTATTCTTCCTCTTCCACCCATGGATGTACCTGGTCCTACAATTTACAATACATTAGTAGTACCATATACCTTATAGATAATTCAATATAAATTATGTAACCAAAAAAAACATCAAAACTAAGTATCAAGTTTTCATCGATCAACACATAGTCTTCCATGCAAAAAGTCCTATCAAGGTGAGTCATGATAGTGATACTAGTGATCATAAAAACAAAAAATGAATTATGGTGCTTGTGATTTGAGACCTATGACAACAAATGTATGGGATATTATTCAAGGAATAGATATAGCATGTGAAAAAATGGACTTGAACATTGCTTATGAAGACAAAGAGTGTGCAAAAGTATATGTATTGATTGTGTTGCAAAATGTAATGCATATAGTGATCCTTCATAGAAAATACAACGCTAATGGTTTGAGCAATACTCTTAAGAATGTTAATACATAAATTGGATGTGAACCAATTTTTTTCATGTTGATCATGCAAAAAATGGTTGTGAAGTAGACAAGATTAGTGATGGTCATGATGAAGGCTATAATGACAAGAATATTGATAAAGATAGCTCTAGATATGTTTCTCCAAAAATATTATGTCAACTTTATAAGCCTTATACTACCACAATATATCACAATTTATTTCATATAGGACCTAATATAAAATAGCCACATTGTAATCAAGGTCAAAATAATAATTTGAGTAAAATAATAATTATAATCTAATTAACTGATAAAAATAATAATAATTTTTATAAAATAATATGAGAAAATTAATAAGTATATCAAGAATTATAATAAATCAAATAAAATTCATATATATGCTAAAATATGAATGTAAATAGCTTAAATAATTCATGTACTATGCATGAAATATAACTTACAATATTAATTGCTCAAAATGTATACAAGCTTTATTGGTCCTTTTTTGTTACAACTTCAACTCACAATGCTTGATACTTGAACAAATTACTTTCCAATGTAGCATTATCTCCATAATGTAGCAATAGTAATGTGACTCTTTGGATACTTAACTATTGCTCTCCATATGCCAAGTCTCATGACTCTTGGATTATCTACTTGACACTTGCATACTTGATGAACACTTGACTCTATAATACTTGCACACCTTTACATGACTCTTACACTTCTACTACTTGCACACCTAATCTAGGACACTTGTGCACATATTTACATTACATATTTGTTCTCATACATACAAGACACTTGTGCACATTTACTCAACCTACACTTGCACTCTAACTCACATGATACTTGTGCATTTCCTACACATTACAACTTTACATGACACTTGTGTATTTATTTCACATTCACACTAACATAAAAAGGGAAATACAAATCACAAACTAAACTATTGAATTAACCCTAATCTACTATTTAAAAATGTGCCATGAAGGTACCATGGGGGTACATTAGCATGTACCAAATAATATGATATTCTCCAACACCCCCTGTATTACATTATTTGGTTATTGAAGACTTTAGTCTTTAATCATGGTCTTCATATTTGTATTTAGTATTCAAACAACCTTGCATTGTTCATGAACCTTTGCTTCTATTGAATATGCTTCATCATCATGAACCTTGGGTTCACCCAATGCTTATGTTTGTAAGAAGAATTTGGATTATTTAAATTCAATTCCTTGTATCCTATATTTCTAAATACTTAGGTAATTTAACATCATCTTCATATTGAGAAAAACCAATTGAATATAAAGCATATATTCCATTTTTTATTGATCCTATAGCTTTTGTTATGTTTTCATTCTTGATGATGCATTTGTTATGTTCATTTATATATTTGAATTCAATTGATCTTCCATTTTCAACCAATTGAGTAACTAAAATAAGATTGGTTGATATTCTTGGAACATATAAAATATTCTCTAGCACAAAATCTAAAAAAGGAATTCTAGGACTTGCCCTTCCAGTTCGATGAACTAGATATCTCTTATCATCTACAATTTTTTGAGTGAAATTATTCTCGAATTCTTAAGACTCAAACCAATATAAGTAACCAATCATATTATGACTATCTATTGAGTATATATACCAAATATATTTTTCTATTTGAACCCTTTGATTAGACTCACATGATATTATCTTGCATATTTGATAAGAGTTTTGAAGAATGCTTTTATGATGTTTTCCATTGAATTCAAAATATTATTTTTGATATATATTTTGTTTTTGAACTTTTCCTTTCATAAAGTATGGTTTTACATTTTGATAATGTCTTCTATGTTGAAAAGTTCCTCTTGACCATTTATCCATTTTTATCTTCAAGTCAAATATAAAATTTACAAGTTTGATTCCAATGAAGTAGTAATCCTTATGAATCCCAAATTAAAAAAATTAATCGAATATAAATTTTGCAATTTTTTATGTTCTAACCTTTGATGTTGAAAACATTTTAAATCCCTAGATTAATTTACAAAATTTAACAACTTCAATAATTTCAAAATTCAAAAAAAAAATCTAATTACCCTACATAACACCTTATATCTTCAAAAATATATAAAACTTTACTAAACCAAATATTAATTCCTTATATCTTCCTATCTTAAAAAAAAAACGTAGAAAGAAATAAAAACTTTAATCATAACCTTATACCTCATAAAAATTAGTTAAAGTGCTTAACTCAAATAATATACAAAAAATACAAGTGAGCGCTTATTACTTGGAAACAATAATTCACACTACTTATTGAAATATTTCACTAGAGTAACATTTGGATGTTACCTTTGCATGGTTTCATGTGAATCCATATTTCCAACATATTGCTACTCTCAAAAAATACCTTCAGTCACACCAAACACTTCCACTAGCTCCTTGATGTACACTATGATGCTTCCTCTTTCTTTGTGAAGTGTTGTCCTTCCCTAGTGAAGATTTTTTTTCCTTTGTGAAGCACAGTAGACGTTCCATTTGTATTGGTTTATTTCTAAAATAGTAAAATTTCTTCTTGGTTCATTGTCTTCTACTATATGGATGCCCCTGGTTGTCATATTTTTGTCTAATAGAACATATACACTCTTGGTTGATGCATTCTTTGATAGAATATTGACTCTTTTGGATCAAAATAATCCACCTTTATATATTATATATCTAATGCTCTAACAAATTACTTTTAGATGTGCTTACTTCTCAATCATGTAGGTGAATTTCTAGATGCTTGCTAGATTGTGAGTGCAAGCTCAAAGATAATATTGCTATATCCAAATTGCTTTTACTATTTTTTCTCACTTTTCCTTTCATAGTCTTGTCAAAGCTCTCCTCTATATATGTTGGACATTTTGAGTCCTCAAGTCAAAGTTGTCATTGATGTCAAGAAAGGAAGTCGTCATTAATATCTAGAAATTTATCAAGAAACAAGTTATCAAAGTTGTCATTGGTATTCAGGAAGAAGCTTCTAATAAAGTCAAAGGTCAAGAGGAAAAATGCAAAGGTTAAAGGCAAAGGGCTCCATAATATTTTTAAATATTATGTGGAAGCATAAGTTAAATGGTTTTCATAAAAACCCAAGAAAGTTTATTTGAAAAGCTAAAGGGAGATTTAATATTTATTTGATAAATTAATTAAATTCAAAATGAATTTAAATTTTATAAATAAATATTATTTATACCAAGGTGCAAAGTGAAAGATGGTTTAAATAAAACCATAGGGTTTAAAGAATTAATTTTAAAATTTAAATTCAAAAGAATAGAAATATTTTATAAATTGATAAATCTCCAAAGGTAATTCGAGCATCGACGTCCAAAAATTATTGAGGGTAAATTAAATGTCGACGTCATGCATGGAGGAAGAAATTTAGTATATGAGCTATGCCTTAAAGGCATTTGAGATCATCCTTTTGCTCTATAATCGAAGTGTGCAATAGTTTTTTGAATTTTTAAGGAAGAAAGAGCAATGAAATTTTTTGTTTAAGCACCAGTGAATAACATCAAGGGGACTTGCACCAAAATACCAAGAACAAATGAGGCATGTCACCTAGTGGCAAAGAGGATAGCGTTAGGGTGTTGGGCGCAAGGAGGTCTATGTTCGAAACTCAGTGGCAGCATTTTTGTTTGTGGTAGTTGCATTGGTGTTGAGCACCAAGGAAGGCACACATTTTGTGCAAGGTGAGCGGGGAAGGTTTTGAGCACGTGGTGCTCATTTATCCCCAAGAAAGCACCTAGCTTGTTCGATTCCCCTCCAAGGCAAGGTAATTAATTTTGAAATTTAATTTTTGTATGTTGCCTAAATTTTGGAGTTAAAAGGGTGCATGAAAGGTTTATTAGTTGGAAATTATTTTTGATTAGTTAGAGGAATAAAGTGTTAAGTTTTATTTTAATAAAGTGTTTTGGCATATTGATTTATTGAAATATTAAAAGGATAAAGGGAGCTTCTTGTATTAGGTTGTTTTTGAAAAGAAGAGTGCATTGAATATTAGAGGGAGATTATAAGGTGTAAGTGGTAATTTACTTTTTGTAAATGTTGATGAAATATTTTATTAAAGATGGAGTGATAAGGTGTATGTATGTTTTAATGTTTGAATTGTAATTTGAGGAAATTAATCACCTTATAATTTCTTTGAGCTTGGAAAGAAGTGTTTGAGATTTTGGCAGATTTAGAAGATTCCTTCACCATCAAGAAAAAGGTATGAGCACATTTTCCAAAGTTTAAAATTGATTGGTTGGTTTTTTGGAAAATAAGTTTGGAGTGAAAAGGACTTGATTAGGGTTTCCTTTTTGAGAGTGTTTGAGTTAATGCATCAAGGTTTTCTAGAATAAAGAGTTGTGATTAGAACCTTGTTTAATAAGCATTGTTGTTGAAGCCATTGGTTGTGTGAAGAACTTGAGTTAGGATTTTGAAAATAACATGAGTATCATTGTTATGTGAAGATTGTTTTATAAGCATTGTGTTGAAGTGAGTTGTCATGCAAAGAACTTGAACTAGGGTTTGAAAAGAACTTGAATATCATTGTTATGTGAGATTAGTTGTTGAGCATTATTGGAAACATTTTGAGTTGGTGGTTATATACTTGGACTAGGGTTTGTGAGCAAGGGTTGTTTCATTGAGTGATTGGTTGAGTAGAGTTGGTTGAGCCTAGTCAAGTGGATGAGTGAAGTGATTTTTCAAGTTCCATAAAACAAAATATTCTATATTCTAAATTGAGTTGAGAAAGTGATTGAGCATTGAGTTGAATTTGAAGTATATTGAGTTTCTAACAATTTTCCTTATGTTTCTAAGAGAATGATTAAAATTAATTGAGCATTGTGATAAGTATAGAACATATTGAGTCTCTAAAAATTCTCTTTATATTTCTATGATATTGGACAAGTTCTGTGTGGACTTGTTGAGAAGATTAGACAATTTTTGTGTGGACTTGTTGAATAGATTTGAGCAAGTTCTATGTGGACTTGTTGAGTATATTTGAACAAGTTATGTGTGGAATTGTTAAGAAAATTTGAGCAAGTTCTCTGTGGACTTGATGAGCAGATTTGAGCAAGTTTTGTATGGAGTTGTTGAGCAGATTTGAGCAAGTTCTGTATGGACTTGTTATGTGGACTTGTTGAGAAAATTTGAGTAAGTTCTATGTGGACTTTTTGAGCATATTTGAGCAAGTTCTATGTGGACTTGTTGAGCAAATTTGAGAAAGTTCTATGTGGACTTGTTGAGCAGATTTGAGCAAGTTCTGTGTGGACTTGTTGAGCAGATTTGAGTAAGTTTTGTGTGAGACTTATTGAGCATATTTGAGCAAATTCTATGTGGAATTATTGAGAATATTTGAGCAAGTTCTATGTGGACTTGTTGAGCAGATTTGAGCAAGTTCTATGTGGACTTATTGAGCAGATTTGAGCAAGTTCTATGTGGACTTCTTGAGAATATTTGAGCAAGTTCTGTGTGGACTTGTTGAGAATATTTGAGCAAGTTCTATATGGAATTATTGATAATATTTGATCAAATTCTATGTGGACTTGTTGAGCAAATTTGAGCAAGTTTTGTGTGGACTTTTTGAGCAGATTTGAGCAAGTTCTATGTGGACTTGTTGATCATATTTTTGCTAGACAGAATTATTGTGTTTAATGCAGATTTGAGAAATATATTTGGAGGTGATAGAGTAGAGAGGATATTAGTATCTAGTGGATAGATATCCATCAGCCAGGGTAGTGAGGACAGGTCTTCTGAGTGGGGACAAGAGTCTTCAGTGGAGAGAGATCCACAAGCCAGTGCAATGGAGGTAGTAGTATTCTAGAGGATCACCAACCAGAGTAGAGGGGAAGGAGTTCTCCTATGGATAGAGATCCATGAACTTGATTTAGGGGATAAAAATATCCTTTGGACATAGATCCATAAACATTGTAATAGGGAAATTATTCCCAAGAGATTGATCGAGAAAATTTTAGTGAAATATTTTCTCCGTGGAGTAGCCCACATTGGGTGAACCACATAAATTATCGTGTATCTATTATGTGTGGTGTTTTGTACATTTCTTTGATTACTGCTACTGATATTTCTATCTATACATTGCATAATATTGATTGGGAAAGAAAATTAAAAAGTGGTCTTATATTGTTCACCCCCACTCTCAGTATAAGCTTGTGTTATTCAATTGGTATCAGATCAGGTTCCTTCAGAGGAGTTTAATAGCTTGAAGGAAAATCTAACAAGAACACAATGGATCCTAAGGAGGTTTTCTAAAATAATTCAGCACCAATATTTTATGGAAGTGACTATATGTATTGAAGTATGATAATGAAGATATACCTGATGGCACTTGGAAATGACATTTGGGATGCAGTGGAATTTGGATACGATCCCTTTGTCAATCCTCCTATAGATAAGGAAGGTAAACTTCTACAACACTATAATTCAAAGGAAATGAATGCACTTGTGAGAGGTTTGCATAGAACAGAGTCTATGAAAGTTATGCATTGTCAAACTGCAAAAGAAATGTGGGATAAATTACAAACTTTATAAGGAGATAAAAGTGTCAAAAAGGCAAAGATGCAAAATCTCAAAGGACAACTTGAAGCATTAAGAATGAACGATGAGGAAAATATTAGTTCTTATCTACTTCGAATTGATGAGGTTGTAAATGGTATGCAAGGACTTGGAATGAAGATTGATGAATCTGATGTTTGTGATAAAGTATTAAGATCTCTTCCAAAAATATTTAGTGAATAGGTTTATGCTATAGAAGTGTCAATGTATGGTGATACTTTGACAAGAGATAAGTTTCTTGGTATGCTCACAACATTTGAGGTAAGAACAAAAGATCCTATTCCCCAGAAGGAAGCAACATTCTCGTAAGACCCCAAGGTCTTACTATAAAATTATTAACAAATTAATATAAATGTAATCGTAGGCCACTCAAAGGGGGCTCCCTTGTAATCGCTTTGCCACTATAGGGGGATCCCTCCTTTAGAATCTATATTATTCTTCTTCTTATTGGATGATTTGATATGGATGGCCAACCTAATATATATATCTACCCTAAAGCTACGTTGGTGAAGAGACATGATGGTTCATGTATGAAGAGACGTGATGGTTCACGTTATGAAGGGTTGTGATGGTTCACTTTATAAGTTAATAATATAATAATTAAATTATTAATAATACTAACTAATACTAACTAATAATGTTAGGATTGAGGATCCTAACATGCCACCCTCCTTAAAAAGAGCTTTTTCCTCAAAGCTCAAAGTGAGAAGCTTTATCATTTGTTTTCCAAGAAGGATTTGTGTAAGTTCTTGGACTCTTTTAATGGAATCCTTTCATAGGCAGGGATATCAAGAAGGATGAAGCATTAGCGAGGGGTTTCCAAGAACAATAGTAGAATCTTCCTTAGGAAAATCATGATGACGATGGGAGGGTAACCCTTGGGGTTCCTCAAATACTTTAGAATGATGCATCAGAAGTGATGGTAATGATTTCATATCCTTTTTTGGTTCCTTGGTAGAGCCAACGGAGAAGGAGTGTGTAGTCAATCTGTGTTGGTTCCAAATAGGTTTGGTCATATGGTAAGAACTCACTATTAGTGAGGAAGGTATATTTAGGTCTTGTAGAGTGCATGTTTGGCTAGCATTGATCACTTTGGGTATGTATACCTCATCCTTGCTTGGTACATCAATCACTTCTTGCACATCGACCTCATTGTCTTCATTGCGGTGAGTAGGTGCACTGGTCGCTTCGGACACAACTACCTCATCTGCTTGCTCTATGGAGAGACAAGGATCAACTTCCTTCAATAAATACAATGTTAGTGTAGCACATTTATGGTGGGATCCAAATTATTCATCACAATTATCACAGAGTCCTTTTGCTTGCCGTTCCTTCATCTCCTCAAAGATAAGATGTTTAATTCATAAAGTTCGGTTAGATTTGGGGGTTGTGTAAGTGCTTTGTACCCTTCCATTATGCATAGGTTTGGGAGCGATGTAAGTGGTCGACAATTTTTCCATAAGTGGTTTCCCTAATCGTTATTGTGCATTGATTTTATCTTCAGATAATTTTACCAATTCATAGGTTTGCATCATAGTATATGGATTAAACCTTGTCACCTCCATTCTAATTTCCTCTTTTAATCCCCTAATGAAGCCATTGATGAGAATTGATTCATCCAATATTGTGTTGTATTTGGTGATATCCTCAAACCGAGTTTGATACTCACACACAAAAGTGATTTGATGAAGATATTTGAGCAAATACCACATGGCTCTGATACCAAATGGTAAGACCCCAAAATATTACTATAAATTTATTAACAAATTAATATAAATGTAATTGTAGGCCACTCAAATGGGGCTCCCTTGTAATCGCTTTGCACTATAGGGGGCTCCCTACTTTAGAATCTATATTATTATTCTTCTTATTGGATTATTTGATATGGATGGCCAACCTAATATATATATCTACCGTAAAGCTACGTTGGTGAAGAGACATGATGGTTCATGTATGAAGAGATGTGATGGTTCACGTTATGAAAGGTTGTGATGGTTCACTTTATAAGTTAATAATATAATAATTAAATGATTAATAATACTAACTCATACTAACTAATAATGTTAGGATTGAGGATCCTAAAACATTCAAACCAATCAATAAGAAAAATGGTAAAAATTCAAAATCAAGCAATGAGTCATCCAGTGATGAAGAAGCTAATTATGGTAGAAGAGATAAGGACTATAGAAGATCTAGAGATCTAATATCGGTTAAGTGTTTCAATTGTGAAAAGTATGAATATTTCGTAATAGATTTTCAAGAACCCAAGAACAACAATGGTGAAGAAATATAGAAACAGGGAATCAGAAAGATACAGGCACCAGAAGAAAAAAAGAATGGACAAAGTAGACAAGGAAATAATTTCTTTCAAATACAAAAGAGAAGCTACTATGTAGATAAGGCAAGTAAGTACTCAAGTGATAGTGATGCTAGTTTTCTAGACAATGATAGAGATGAAGTCCTATTTATGATTGAAGAGAAAGAACCAGTTAAGAAAAGGACTCCAATCAATCTCAAGTGTTTTACATGTGGTAACTTTGGACATCTTGAAGATAGTTGTACAAAGGATGGTTATAGTTTCAGTGATGATGAATATGAAGATACACTTGAAGGAATAGATGAAAATATTCTAATGGCATTGGAAGATAAAGAAGGTGATTGCATAGAAGACAAGACAAAAGAAAATGAAGATGTGGACAAAGGCAAAAAAATAAAGGAATATTCAAAAAAGGATGGATATGATATCAAGGGAGAACTTATCTATGCCCTTGAAACAATAAAGAAGGTAAGAAATAAAAACTCTAAACTTGAAATTCAGTTCCAAGAATGTGATGAAGAAAGAAGTTTGCTCATAGAGGACTTAGAATAATCAAAGGCTAAGGCAAAAAGGTTCAAGGATAAGTTAGAAGCAAAGATCTTAGAATGTGAGAAGTTAGCACAAGAAGTGGCACTACTAAGAGAATATTTGGAGGACTCCAAGATCAAGATGAAAGGGTTCAAAAATAGCTCAAATAACTTGGATAAGTTCATCAAGACACAAAATACTACATCAAACAAAACAAGCCTTGGTTTGGAATAAGATCAAAATAAACAAGAAGGAGAATCATCCTCAAGTTTTGGAGGAGAAGAAACTTCAGATGAATATACTTTAGAAGAAGATAATTTAAAATAAACTGAGACATCTGAGGATGATTTGGATAGTAGAGAGTTCAAAAAATATAGGAACAATGCAAAAAGAAGATTAGATGGAATAGAAATCATAACAGGTCAAGAGAGACTAAGAGACCTATGAGATCAAGACAAGGAAACTTAAATGGAAGATGTTTTTTATATCACAGGTTTGGGCACATGGCTTCACAGTGCAGGACACGAGAAAGACAGGAATATGAGAACAAATACCTTTTTCATGGGTATTGTTGCTCATGTAATAAGTTTGGTCACAAGGCAATGAATTGTTGAGTTCATGACATAAGAGGATATGGCTTCACTAGGAGAAATCCTATGGCATTTGCATCTCCAAGGAATAATAACATTAAGTGTTATAAGTGCAACAATGATGGTCACACAACAAAGTGGTGTAGATCAGACATTCCAAGAGTAGGTATGAAAAAAACATGAACATGGATATGAATAGGAACATGAACAAGAATGTGAATAGGAACATGGATATAGAAATAAATAGTCAAAGGAATCACAAGGATCAAATATAAAGGAAATATGATAAAGGTAAATAAAAATGCTTTCTGGGAGTAGAAATACTCTCACCCTAGAATTAACCACCTCAAGAGGAGGTGGGGGAGGGGCTAAGCTAAGAGGCTCATTCTTAACCCCAAGCCCCAAAGGTGACCCTTTGCCATTGATGTCAAAGGGGGAGAGATTTGGTATTTGAAGAGAGCATTGAGCCAAGTAGAGCAATGTCCTAGGGGGAGCAGAACAAGAAAAAGTCAAATTTTTAGTAAAAAGAATTTGGGTTGCCATTAATGAAAAAGGGGGAGATTGTTGGACATTTTGAGTCCTCAATTCAAAGTTGTCATTGATGTCAAGAAAGGAAGTCATCATTAATATCCATAAATTTAGGAAGAAGCTTCTAATAAATTCAAAGGTCAAGAGGAAAAATGCAAAGGTTAAAGGCAAAGGGCTCCATAATATTTTTAAATATTATGTGGAAGCATAATTTAAATGGTTTTCATAAAAAACAAAGAAAGTTTATTTGAAAAGCTAAAGGGATATTTAATATTTATTTGATAAATTTTATAAATAAATATTATTTATACCAAGGTGAAAAGAGAAATATGGTTTAAATAAAACCATAGGGTTTGAAGAATTAATTTATAAAATTTAAATTCAAAAGAATTTAAATATTTTATAAATTGATAAAGCTCCAAAGGTAATTCGAGCATCGATGTCCAAAAATAATTGAGGGTAAATCAAGCACCGACATCATGCATGGAGGAAGAAATTTGGTATATAAGCTATGCCTTAAAGGCATTTGAGATCATCCTTTTGCTTAATAATCGAAGCGTGCAATAGTGTTTTGAATTGATAAGGAAGAAAGAGCAGCGAAATTTTTTGTTTAAGCACCAATGAATAACATCAAGGGGACTTGCGCCAAAATACCAAGCACCAATGAGGCAAGTTTCCTAGTGGCAAAGAGGACAGCATTAGGGTGTTGGGTGCAAGGAGATCTATCTTTGAAACTAGATGACAGTGTTTTTATTTGTGGTATTTGCATTTGTGTTGAGCACCAAGGAAGGCACATGTTTTATGCAAGACGAGCGGGGAATGTTTTGAGAACATGGTACTTGTTTATCCCCAAGAAAGCACCTAGCTTGTGTGCCATTGGGATCCACTGCTAAGGCACCGATTGAGGCTGCACTGTGTGGTCGATTCCCCTCCAAGGAAAGGTAATTAATTTTGAAATTTAATTTTTGTATGATGCCTAAAGTTTGGATTTAAAAGGGTGCATGAAAGGTTTATTAGTTGGAAATGATTTTTGATTAGTTGGAGGAATAAGGTGTTAAGTTTTATTTTAATAAAGTATTTTGGCATATTGATTTATTGAAATATTAAAAGGATAAAGGGAGCTTCTTGTCTTAGGTTTTTTTTTAAAAGAAGAGTACATTAAATATTAGTGGGAGATTATAAGGTGTAAGTGGTAATTTACTTTTTGTAAATGTTGATGAATGCTTTATTAAAGATGGAGTGATAAGGTGTATGTATGTTTTAATGTTTGAATTATAATTTGAAGAAATTAATCACCTTATAATTTCTTTGATCTTGGCAAGAAGTGTTTGAGATTTTGGTAGATTTAGAAGATTCCTTCATTATCAAGAAAAAGGTATGAGCACATTTTCCAAAGTTTAAAATTGATTGGTTGGTTTTCTGGAAAATAAGTTTATAGTGAAAAGGACTTGATTAGGGTTTCCTTTTTGAGAATTTTTGAGTTAATGCATCAAGGTTTTCTGGAATAAAGAGTTGTGATTAGAACCTTGTTTAATAAGCATTATTGTTGAAGCCATTGGTTGTGTGAAGAACTTGAGTTAGGATTTTGAAAAGAACATGAGTATCATTGTTATGTGAAGATTGTTTTATAAGCATTGTGTTGAAGTGAGTTATCATGCAAAGAACTTGAACTAGGGTTTGAAAAGAACATGAATATCATTGTTATTTGAGATTAGTTTTTGAGAATTGTTGAAAATATTTTGAGTTTGTGGTTATATACTTGGACTAGGGTTTGTGAGCAAGGGTTGTTTCATTGAGTGATTGGTTGAGTAGAGTTGGTTGAGCCTATTAAAATGGATGAGTGAAGTGATTGTTCAATTTCCATAAAACAAACTTTTCTATATTCTCAATTGAGTTGAGAAAGTGATTGAGCATTGAGTTGAATTTGAAGCATATTGAGTCTCTAACAATTTTCCTTATGTTTCTAAGAGAATGATTGAAATTAATAGAGAATTGTGATAAGTATAGAACATATTGAGTCTCTAAAAATTATCTTTATGTTTATATAATATTGGACAAGTTATGTGTGGACTTGTTGAACAGATTTGAGCAAGTTCTATGTGGATTTGTTGAACAAATTTGAGCAAGTTATGTGTGGACTTGTTGAGTAGATTTGAGCAAGTTATGTGTGGACTTGTTGAGCATATTTGAGAAAGTTCTATTTGGAATTGTTGAGCAGATTTGAGAAAGTTCTGTGTGGACTTGTTGAGCAGATTTGAGCAAGTTCTGTATGGAATTGTTGAGCAGATTTGAGCAAGTTTTGTGTGGACTTGTTGAGCAGATTTGAGCAAGTTCTATGTGGAATTGTTGAGCATCTTTGAGAAAGTTATATGTGGACTTGTTAAGCAGATTTGAGAAAGTTCTGTGTGGACTTTTTGAGCATATTTGAGCAAGTTCTGTGTGGACTTGTTGAGTAGATTTGAGCAAGTTCTGTGTGGACTTTTTGAGAAGATTTATGCTAGATCGAAGGACTGTGTTTATTGTAGATTTGAGACAGAGATTTAGAGTTGATCGATCAAAGAGGATAGTAGTATCCAATGGATAGAGATCCATAAGTCAGGGTAGTGAGTGATGAGCATAAAAAATGCTCATATTTTGTACATCATTTCTTGATTATTATGCGGTTATATAATAAGGATTGCATATATTTATGAATGATTATGTAATTATTTGATGAAATTATGCGTGTTACCTAATTTGTGTGTTTTCATTGTTTTTTGTGGAATTGCAGTTTGTTTAGTTAGATTTGGATTAGTCGAGGTCTTTTTGATGGACCTGGCACTTTGTTTCTTTGGGGATCAATGCAGAGAACATAGGCACCTTCCTCTTCCAAGAAGGCACCAAGAGAAAGTAGGCACCTTCCTATTCTAGGAAGGCACCAAGAGAATGTAGGTGCCTTCCTCTTCTAGGAAGGCACCAAGTGTAAGTAGGCGCATTCCTCTTCTAGGAAGGCACCAAGGAAAGACAAGCACATTCCTCCTCTAGGAAGGTGCCAAAGGGAAGGAAGTGCCTTCCTCTCATAAGGAAGGCACCGACGAGAAGGCGAGCGCCTTCCTCCCATAAGGAAGGTGCCACTAGAAGGCAAGCGCCTTCCTCTCACAGGAAGGCACCAATAGAAGGTAAGTGCCTTCCTCTTCCAGGAAAGCACCAACAACAGTAAGACACCTTCTTTATAGGGAAGGTGCCTGATATACTTAGTCACCTTCCTCATAGGGAAGGTGCCTCTATTCTTTGCCTGTTGACCAAATTTGCACAACGTGGAAAAAAGTGGCTGGTGCAGTTTCAACTCTACGTCATGTAGAGCTAAATTGGAGATCGCACCAACGTATGAAAGCATCTTACCAATGCCAGATGAAGCATGAACAAATCAATGAATATGCCGTCGTTAGAACCAAATGCCAGTTTTAAGTAGACATCGATTGCATTCACCAGACTGTCTTAATTTAGTCTAGGATGAATCGACTGTTGTAACTTCTTTGTAATAGAAGTTCTACGAGTGTGTTATATAAACACACGTAGACCACTCTGAGAGATATAGATTGATATAGATTTATATAGAGTTATTGAGACAGATAAAAGAGATAGATATTGTAACACTTTGATAAATATATTACAGTTTAAGAGTTCTAAGCGCGTGTTCAGCTAGGAGGAAGCTACTAGATCCTGGGCCCACTCCAAGTCAATATTTCTTCCCCACTTTTCTTGTGTTTTCTAGATTAGTTTATTGCTTTTATAGGATCGTTTACCGCATTGCTATTTCTAATATTTGTAGTAGATTCATTTTCAAGAATGTGTGAATGTTTTATTTTCGTAGATTTAATTATTTTCTTCTTACGTAAATTATTGAGTGCATGAGTGATTGACAACCATTTTGAAAACATCCCACCAATAGTAGAATTAGTAGGACTCATCTCAAGTTGTATTGTAAGCACTATCGTTCCAGACCCTTCACAAGTTTACGAAGCTCCCTAGGTTGATAAATTAAATGCACGTGCATGTGACAAAAGTAGGAAAAAGTTAACCTTGTTTGCTCACAACATTTTGACACCATTTTTAGGGAAGCATCTCAACTAGATTATTTACAATACCCTGAAACCTTCAATCTAACCTTGCATGAGTTCTTTGAGAAGAAGAGGACCTGACGGTCAGTTTATAAAAACTAATCCATCAAATTCTGAGTCAGTCGAGCATTCTAAATTCAAATTAGACTCACCCGAACCACATCCAAAAATCCATTGGAGTGAGGAGCCTCACTTTGTGCAAAGTTCCTCCTCATCAAATCGACGTGGGAAAAAATGAATCATCATAAATCCCCTATTTAATAGGACTCCATTATAGGAAGCCCTGTTGTGGAAAGCAATAGAAGATCAAACGATCTCACCAGACAACCTTAGAGCTTTGACTCAAAAAGTCTTAAACGACCGTAAGGCCATAAGCACTACATTAGAAACCACATTTCCTAAAAAAAATGGCTGATAACGACGAAGTCTCATCCATATTTAGTTTCCCAATAGAGGAAGGAGTAGGAGATGCCAAAATGAAAAATATATCCCTTGCTCACCTTTCGACCTTCAGAGGATACCCAACTGAGTACCCTGACCTATTTTTATTTAATTTTGTTGTCTTATGCAGGTCTATGGACTACAAATCTGATACGTAGAAGCTGAAACTCTTTCCTTCTACATTGGAAAATGCAACTTTACGATGGTTCATAGGTCTAGGAGACAAACACATTGCCACATGGGACCAGATGAAGAGGCTCTTTTTAGAGCAATACCAAGGATTTAGGAGAGCAAGAGACTCCAGGGAGGAGGTCCTGAGCATGACACAAAAAGAAGACGAGTCTCTTGAGGAGTACTGGGAGAGATTCAACTTTAATCTTCAATGATATCCTCATGCGAGACTATCTAATAAGTCCCTCAAAAACATCTTTTTAAGAGGACTTACCAATGAATCAGTGGAGGCTCTTAACATGATCTCCAAATGTGATGTCTACCAGCATGCTATGGAAGACATCCGACAACTATGCCAAAACTACTCAAGAAGGTGAGGCAAGGCCACCTCCATAACCATGAAAGTGACTACTTCAGTCACAAGGATAGAAATAGGTAACATTATAGAGGATTTAAAGAGCGAAATGCTCTCATCTCTAGCATTGCATATGGATACACTGTTGTTAGAGAAAAATAAGCAAGAAAATGAGGCAAAATTGGCTTATTTCTATCCAAAATGCAGAGGGAGGCATGCAAAGAATGCATGCCCGGAGAACAAAGTCAAAGTATGCATAGTTTTTAGGCTGAATAATAACACTTGATTGTTCCCATAACTGCCCATTAATCAGGAGGAGGCTGAAAGCATGGATGCCTATTTCATAGGCAATAAGAGTTGGCCACACCCACCTGTGGGGAATATGCCAACTAAAATGTTGCCATATGGGGGAGGACCATACATGCACCAAGGACCACCTCAACCACCTAACATGGGGTGGTGGGGGCCATCACCCTGGTCTAATGCACCCCCAATAGCATTCTCAAACCAGCAGCCATGGATGCCATATCCATATCCTGGGCAGCAGGGGAGATGCCACACTACATGGAATCAGGCTCCATAGAACGTAGCACCTACTCACCCCCAACAAAATTTATCGACATTACCAATAATGAGACCTGTGTAGCTACCTAAACAACCGATGACAAATCCAAATAATAGGATGAACCATCCAACATACAACATGGAGGGTGAGATGTATCCTATGTACAATATTCATCTTAGGCCAGGTAGGCAGATAGAAGTAGGAACACCTCCACTGGTAGAATAGGAGGAAGAGGTAGAAGAAACAACTTTGGTAGAGGAGGAAGAAATACTTGAGAGAGTGAAGGCTCCATTTCCCAACTGGCTACAAGAATAGAGAAAAGCAACGTAGCTAGAATTTGACATATTGTCAAGCTTGAAGAACCTCACAGTCACAATTCCATTATTCCAAGCAATTCGAGATGTTCCAATATATACCAAGGCAATCAAAGAGATGTATATGAGGAATTCAAGACAAAGAGCAACATAGACTATCAAAATCATGGGTAAACTGGTAGATTTGATGATGGGAAGAACATGCCATTCGAAGTATGTAGACCCAGGTAGCCCGATGCTGACTATAAAAATTGAGGGACATTATCTGTCCAATACATTGGTCGATATCAGAGCAGCCATCAACATAATGCCTCAAGAGACCATGCAGAGGCTACAGCTCATGAACCTAAAACCCACCATGATAGTGCTATAGCTGGCTGATCGATCGATCATAGCACCAGAAGGAATGTTGGAAGACATGATAGTAATGGTCAGCGCATGGGAATACCCAACCAATTTTTTAGTCTTGCAATCCAAAACTAGGCTGGGTGGTTACTCGTTCATCTTGGGGAGGCCATGGCTGAAAATAGCTGACTCTTACATCAGCTATCGATATGGGATGATGACCATCTTCGATGGGCAAAACATTAAAATGTTGACCATTTCACCCCCAAAACAGTCCATCAACTCAGTAGAAGAACCCATGTTCATCGAGCATGGAAATCCGGAACTATCCATGATATAGCTAGTGATGACATTGGAGGAGTTGATAGAATAATATGAAGATGGTGCTATTGTGGAGTTTCTCCATGGAGAGCCCTCCATATCTACACTTGGATCACCATTGACTTGTGCCCAAGATCACCATGTTTTGCAGATACACGTTGGGCCAGGAAGAATGTGAAATGTTAGTAGTAGGTTGACGCCCACACAATTGATGAAATTAGAAGAGCTCCTGGTAATGCACCAACAAGAATTTGAATGGGATTACTCAGATATGCAGGGCATCAGCCCAGATATCTATACCCATTAGATTTATCTAGATGATTAGGCAACTCCAAGCCGACAGTTGCAGAGAAGAATGAACCCAAAAATGAAAAGGAAGAACTACACAAACTCTTGGTTGTCGAATTCATATATCTGATTTTTGATAGTGAGTGGGTATCACCATTAGTGGTGGTCCATAAAAATAATGGGAAGTGGCGAATATGTGTGGACTATAGAACATTGAACAAAGCAGCCAAGAAAGACCATTTCCTGCTCCTGTTCATTGATCAGGTCTTGGACACACTCTCAGGGAGGAATTACTTCTCCTTTCTAGATGGATTCAGTATATACAACCAGATACAGATAGGAGAAGACGATCAAGATAATACAATGTTCACCTGCCCATGGGGAACATTTGCCTATAGGGTATTGCCTTTCGGACTGTGCAACACACCTGCCACCTTTAAAAGGGTGGTGCTTAGCATATTCTCAGACATGATGGGATACGGGGTTGAGGTATACATGGATGACTTCACCGTCTATGGAGAAAACTTTGAGGAGGCAATGATGAACTTGGAAAGAGTGCTCGACAAAAGCAAGAAAAATAATTTGTCCCTAAGTAACAAAAAATGCTTTATGATGATGCAAGAAGGCATCGTATTGGGGCACCACCTCTCTGCAAAAGGAATAAAGGTTGATAAAAGGAATATTGAGGTCATCAGGGACCTACCCAACCCCAGAATATAGAAAGAGGTGAGGAGTTTTCTTGGATCAGCTGGGTACTATCGACAATTTATCGCTGAATTTAGCAAAATTTCCAAACCACTACACACTCTATTATCTAAGGATGTGGAGTTCAATTGGATGGAAGACTACGAAGAAGCGTTCCAATTGCTTAAGGAGAAACTGGTATCTGCACCAGTTTTAAGAGGACCAAATTGGGCCATACCATTCCATATCTATTGTGATGCATCCAACGATGTGATTGGAGTAGTCCTCGGACAAAAATATGGTGAAGAATTTTATGCCATTTATTATGTCAGTAAAAACTTGGCAGGAGCAGAGCTCAACTACACGATGACAAAGAAGGAGTTCCTCGTAGTTGTCCATGCTATAAATAAATTTTGCCACTATATCACTAGATATAAGGTATTTTTCCATATGGACCATGTAGCTATCAGATACCTAATGAGCAAGCCAGCCATTGGCGGAAGAATTATCAGATGGCTATTGCTACTACAGGAATTCGACATCACCATAGTCGACAAACCAGGCAAGGGGAAGATTTTTTGTCTAGATTGACACCAGCATAATATCAAGCAATGGAAGACAAGTTTTTGGATGAACATTTGTTCACTACTACTGAGCAAACCCCGTGGTATGTAGATATAGCCAATTACTTGGCCACTAGAAGGACCTCACCTACTCTCTCTTTTCGATAAAAGCAGGTAATCATAGATAAAAGCACATCATTCCTATGGATGGATGGACTCCTATTTAAAATAGGACATGACCAAATTATAAGAAGATGCATAGCAAAATAGGAGTTCTTAGAAGTACTCAAAGCATTTCATGAAGAACCATACAGAGGACACTTTGTAGGGAAACGAACTACCTACAAAATCCTACAGGTTGGGTACTTTTGGCCCACTCTATTTAAGGATGCGGCTGTGTATGCCAGCAAGTGTGACGAATGCCAAAGGATGGGTAGACCAACCCATCGAGATGAAATGTCCCTCCAGCCTCAGGTACACCTGGAACATTTCGATAAGTGGGGCATGGACTTTGTGGGACCGTTTAATCCACCTTCAATGGGGAGGAGGTTTATTTTGGTATGTACGTATTACGTTACCAAATGGGTTGAAGTTCAGGCATTGAGGGATTCAAAGGAAAGAATGGTTGCCAATTTCTTATTTGCCCATATTTTTACATGATTTGGGGTCCCTAGGGAGATAACAACAGACCAAGGTCCTCAATTCACCTCCAAGTTGATCAAGGAGTTGATGGAGCAATATAGATTTTGGCACAATAAAACTACGCCCTACCATCCGCAGGAAAATAGGCAAGTGGAAGTGACAAACAGAGAAATAGAGAACATCCTGATGAAGACCATGTAGCAACACAAGAAATATTGGGCTACACAGTTGTTGAAGGTAGTCTGGGCATATAACACCACGTGGAAATCCACCATAGGCTTTACACCTTTCCAACTGGTCTATGGGAAAAATGCGATGATGCCCATCGAATTTGAAATCAAGATGCTAAGAACGACTTCAAAATTGAACTTGAGATTGGATGAAGCTCAAAAACAAAGGATTCAGTAGTTAGATCAGCTGGACAAAATACGATTAAATGCTTTATAGAGAACGGAAATTATACAAAAGCAAAGAAAGTGATGGCATGATAGCCACATTAAGTTGAAGCGGTTCCAAAAATGGGAATGGGTACTATTGTATGATTCTCGATTCCAAGAGAGGAAAGGCAAATTAATGCAGAGATGGATGGGGCCGTATGAGGTGGTAGAGCTCATCAAGAATAGGGCAGTGCACATTAAGACAATTGAAGGTAGCAACACCGTGTTAACAGTCAATGGCCACCGACTATGCCCCTATAACACATCCAAAACATTACAGGTAGAATCCAGAATAGGCATGGGGGAGACCCCATCTTGTTAGATCTGGACCAAAATCTCATAGGTGAAATGGTGGGCATGGAAGTGCTCACCCAAAATTAGTTAATATAGTTTTTTCTTACAGTGTGTTTTTGCAGGGACGACACCCGCATGCAAGATGCAGGCATCCTAACCCAAGGCCTAACAGGCATAGAATGCGTCTAACTACCTTTATTTTTCAATTTCTTTTTGTAGGTGGAGAACCTGACAGCATGAGGAATAGGTATCTGGGAAACTAAGCCTGATTCGGGTCAGCATCCCAACATCGGCTCGTAGGTAGAAGTGAAGGCAGCATGAGGCAATAATGAGAAGGCTTGATCACCCTTTCCTAGTCAATTGCAACATGATTTCCGAGAATAAAGGTGCCTTAATTATAAATAAGGCACCCCGCTAGAATAAAGGTGCCTTCCTTATAAAGAAGGCACCCCATCAGAATAAGGCACCTTCCTTATAAAGAAGGCATCCCGCCAGAAGAAGGTGTCTTCCTTATAAAGAAGGCACCCCGCCAGAATAAATGCACCTTCCTTATAAAGAAGGCACCCCACCAGAAGAAGGTGCACATAAGAGTTCTAAAAAAAAAAAGAGAAAAAAATATATATATATACATAGGCGCCTTCCGTGGCTGGAAGGTGCCACAAAAAAAAAGAGCAGAGCCCGAGGTGCCTTCCACATTGAGAAGGTGCATGCAGATTGAGGTGCCTTCCACATCAAGAAGGCACATACAGACCGAGGCACCTTCCACATCGAGAAGGCGCATATAGATCAAGGTGCCTTCCACATAAATAATGCACATGTAGACAGAGGCACCTTCCACATCGAGAAGGTGCATACAGACCGAGGCACCTTCCACATCGAGAAGGTGCATACAGATCGAGGCGCATTCCACATCGGAAAGGCACATACAGACCGAGACGTCTTCCACATCGAGAAGGCACATGCAGACCGAGACGTCTTCCACATCGAGAAGGCACATACAGATGGAGGCACCTTCCACATTGGGAAGGCACAAGCAATCAGAGGTACCTTCCACCATCAAAAGGCACATCCATTCAAGAAGCATCGACAACATCAAGAAGACACTATATAAGCACCTTCCACATTGAGAAGGTACCAAAGAGCACCTCCCACGTACAACCAGCACTCAAACCTCTCGGATGCCTCGATCGAGACACAGCCATCACACAAACATGTGACATCAGATGACCATACCCCTCCCCCATGTCACAAATCGATAAATCACTAATCTTCACCATGCATGGACCACCGAATCAGGTACACGCATGTTAATTCAAATTTGTATATAATCATTTATAAATTATGTGGTATCAAAAAAATATTGCCATCATAAAAATCATATCCCCCCATAGCCAGAACCACGTGCCAATGATATGGCTCAAAATAAATGCTAGAGCAAGGTGCCTTCCCTATAAGAAGGTGCCTTCCTAAAGAAGGAAAGACAAAAAAAATGTAGTAGGGAAGGAAGGTGCCATGGGAGGAAGGTCAAAGAATCACGCAGTGAAGAAGAATGAGTCGAGCGACATGGAAGGAATCAGGGGGGCTATAAGAACGTAGTTCAAGGCCGAAGGATGGCTCGAATACTGTACCCTAGTTAGTTAGGGCTAGGATGTGGAGGCAACCAAGGAATTCACTGCCTCCTTGAGAGGCAATGTAGCTCAGGTGTGGGGAGTAAAAATTCCAGTCACCCCTAAATACATCTCATAGGCGACTAGATTACCCCTCACGAGGGAATGCTTCTACAAAGGTGGACTATTGAAGAAGTGCACCAAAGTGCTACTACTTGGAGATACAGTGCAGATAGATAAGGAAGGGCTACCCAAAAATAGCCTCCCCATGCACCTGCAGAAGATATTCGAGTAGGTTGCTTGATTTATTACATGCACCAGGAAGTATACCCATCTGCACACCAACCATGTGTATTTTTTGAACCACCTGGTGCATGGAAGTAAGTTAAACATGCCTTTCTATCTAGAAAATGCCCTCAAGGATGAAGCAACTAGGTATCAAAAAGGAGCACTGTTCGCATTAGCCCACCATGGGCTAATATCAGTTTTGGTTTGCCATGCATAAGCGCGTAGGTAGAACCCCGATGCAGAGGGAAATTATGGCTGAGTAAGGCAACAAGATGTTGTTGCCAAAGTAGGGCAAGTAGAGGGAAGCCCTAAGGAGGAAATGGTGAGTATCGAGCAATCGACATTGCCCTATTTCATAGAGGAAAGAGGGCATTCCCTAGTGCCCAAATGTATAGAATAATTAGGGCATTCTCCAGTGCCCGACTACACAGGGGAAAGAGGGCATTCCCCAATGCCCAAACATGAAGAGGAGGGAGCACCGCTTACTAGCAACGAGGCTGAGTTTCGATCACCAGGCCCCAAGAGGAAATTACTATGACAAATCATCCTCTCGATAGAAGAGGAATAGGGCAACCCAAAAATTGATGTGGCAGCCCAAACCCTCAAGGAATTGATAGACTAGAGCCCACAAGATGTAGGGACCTCCAAGAGCAACGATTAGGTCGACACGGCATTGGAGGAGGCACTGGAGTGGCAAACCAATTGCTAGATAGCCTAGCAAATTTTGGAATACTGCCAGAACAAGCATAGAGGGGAGTTGAAGGAGTGAGAAGAACAAATCACCCACCTCGAGCAGTTGGTCTGGAAGTTGCAAGAGGAGAACCATCTACTCTAGGCCAGAGGAACAGAAAGGAAAGACGCATCGGCCCAAACCAACTGGGCAACAAAAATTCTGATGAATTCTCCCACCTCTATAGAATGAGTCTTTTCTTCGAGATAAATTTGATCAGATGCCCGTCAGAGCAGCCTGGAAACAAGGGAGAATTACCCTGCTTTCAAGAATGAAAGGGAGAGAAGTCCCGCAACATACCCTATCATCATCCTCAGTGATACAGAGCAAGACAATGGTTAGTAGTAGTAGATAGGGCCAGAGGATAAGGAGGATTTTCCTAGATAGATAAAACCTAAGGGGTCGACGCATGATAGACAAGGGTACGAAGAAGTACCCCCAGGGACGATAGTGTAGAATGAAGAGAATACCCTAGGGGCAGTAGTATAGAATGAAATGAATGCTCTAGGGATTGCAGAGTAGGCCCCTCAGAGCGAGGAGACGATCACTAGGGAGAGGGAGAAGACCCCTGTTCGATCCACCACATTTTTTGTAGAGGCCAGAGGAAAAAGGCCCATGACGACTCGAAAGAAGGCAAAGGTGACCTTCGTCGATCCAGAAGAGGATGAGTGGGATATGTAGCCATTCATGGAAAGGTGAAAATAATTTGAACGGCTACTCAAGGAGATGAAAGCATCCAAAGAGGCTAGGAAGGTAGCCTCAAGGTGGAAGGTGATACCTTCTCGGTTACTTTGTATCCGAAATAAAGAAACCCAATCAAGCAGATTTACACTATATTAATTAAATAACAAATGAATACGCAGTAGTATCTAGAATAATAACAAGTAAATGGATCACCACTTTAGGTGGGCACACCCTCACTGTAAAGGCAATTATGCGAAGATCACAAATGAAGTATAAAAATGATAATAAGAGATGATAATTTATTTACTCTACACTTGGATAAATAATGACTAAATGTAATGCTTCATAATATAGCCGACGCTATATTATTTTAGGTATGTAACATGACTCCCCTCCTCGAAAAGCTTTGTCCTCAAAGCTGGAAATGACTGGAAAATACTTTCAGATTCCCAGGTTGCATCTTCATCTGGTAGGCCCTGCCATTTGATGAGAAATTCTTGGATGTGACGAGAGCTCCGTATGCATGTTCTGCTTTGTAGAATTGCTTCTGGCTGGAGATATATACGCCCTTTTGCATCTAGTATTGGTAATTCTGTCTGAGCTTTCACTTTTTGGCCAATCACCTTGGCATGGTCATGGGATCTTTGGGGAGGTAGTCCCTTTGGTTCTTGGAAGACCTCTACGTAATGTGCTACGATGTCCTATAAATCTGGAGCAGAAATACCCGAAGTTGCTCGAGATTGCTTTTTCAAACAATTAATTTGATCTATGAATCCGTATCCAACCTTTTTTAATGTTTTCTCCATACTATGAGAGCTCACCATCTATTATGGGGGAGTAGTAATACCTTGTAAGTGAATGACCTATCTGTTTTCCTTCCATTCCACAAATAATTTTTTGAAATTGAAGCTGACCGTGTCTAGTGTTTCCAACCATTCAACTCCCAAAATAACATTAGAGTTCCCTAAATTCATTACGAAAAGAGATCCAAACCAGGTATAAGTTCCCATTTTAATGGAGACTTGAGATGTTCTCCCAACACATTGAGCGTTCACCCCATTGGCTACTAGAACCTAGAATTTGTCTTTGTTGGAAGAATTAATGAATAAATTCAAAGCTTTTGTTGTTTTGATGTCGATAAAATTGTGGGTACTGCCTGAATCAATTAGCACATTTACCTTTTTCTAGCGGAGAAATCCCGATACCTTGATTTTATGGTGGGCTATTAACCCCATGAGGGCATGCACGAAAATAGCCATTGTATCCTCTTCCTTCTCTTCTAGAACAATCGATAGTTCTTCTTGAATAGGTTCTTCCTGGTGGTATGCTTCTTCCTCTTCTCCTTCATATTGAGCGCATTCAATATGAAAGTTTTATTTTTGTGCACATGCTTGTTCTCTGGGATGGTGATTGCAAAATTTATAGTAGAAGTATCTTGATGGTTGATCATTTCTATGAAAAGAGTTGTTGCCATATGAAGGATGACTATAAGTTTCATGCTGTGTATACAACTGAATTCTCTTCTCAGCTAGCTTGGCCATTCTTATGCAATCGTTCAACAAGGTTGGATTTTGAATGTCCACCTTCACCTTAATATTTTCTTTCAACCCATTGTGAAAAGCTCCTACCACTATGTTTGGACTGAGGTGTAATGTATACGGTAGTAAACTGGTGAATTCGGAGACGAACTCACTAACTGATCTTTCTTGTTTAAGAGATAAAATTCTTACTATGTATGATGATGTAGCTCCTTCATCAAATCTTTCTAAAAAATAGGTAGTGAAATTATTCCAGCAAACAGTAGCTCTTTTCTCATGTTTAAGCCATACGAACCATTGGTAAGCCTCAGTTCCTAATTTTGATGTAGCCAAAGGGACTTTATCAAAATCCTTAATTTGGTATAAGTCAAGAATGCCTTCCATTTTGGCAATCCAACCATGAGGATCATGACCCTCAAAAGTGGGCATATCAATGCGTGGAAAATTATTAGGTCCTCTCGGTTGGTGATAACTCATATCCTTATCCTGATCTTGGTTATATCACTATCTATGATAGCAATTCCTATAAGTATCTGAATTGCCTCTTCGCTGCTCCCAATCTTCATCTTGGTCATCCTTTTCTTCATGCCTTTGTTCATGGGAGTGATTTTGGGGATTAGTATTGGGATTAGGTTGGTTTTGTGCATTCAATAGTTTAGTTAGGGTGACATTAATTTGGCGCATACCATCTAGTAATTGTCGAAGAGCTTCATCAGTGTTAATGGCAGAGTTGCCTGATTCTCCTTGTGTGACATTGTCATGAGTTGGGGAAAGGTTAGTAGCCATGGGGTCTACCAGTGGATGATGCGGATTATAACTACCAATTTTGAAAGGAGAAGGATAATTTTTTGTACCTGGGTTTTGATGAGGTCTTCTTGTGTTGTTATTAGTCGTCTTCGAGCTTGATAGTCGACCGTTAGGTCCTTTGATCCAACTTCTACTCATGCACTGTTCAAAATTTCCTGCTTAGTAATCCTTGAGCTTTGATTTTTGTGACAATTTGGTTGAATTTGGAAAAAAAAATTGTGTTCCACTTCAACTGTCTCTCCAACTATGACACGGATTTTAAGGTAACTCACTTGAACCCAAATGGCAAGACAGTACACCAACTGACACGACAGGAAAAACTGCCAGACGACTGACATGACAGGAACAATTGACGTGACAGGACACAATAGGACACAACTAACATGACAAAGAAGACCTAACAACCAGATGAATGACACGACAACAAGACCTAACAACTGGATGAATGACATGAGAGAAACAACTGCTAGATGACTGACATGACAGGAACAACTGACATGACTGACACGAGAGGAACAACTACCAAAAGACTGACATGATAGGAACAACTGATGTGATAGGACACAATAGGACACAAATGAAACGATAGTGAAGACCTAACAACCAGACGATTGACACAACAACCAGACCTAACAACCTGATGACTGACACAAGATAGCTAGAACCGACCATAGGACACGACAGCTAGACCCGACCGAGGAACATGAGATGATCTGACGTGACTTAAGAACGTACGAACTAGGGAATGACTGATGCGAATGAACGATGGACCACAGGGAACAACTAACATGAACGACAGAGGGCTCCTAAAGTTAATCAACCGAAGGAGAAGGAACAGGGACCACACAACACGTAGGCACTGGATAGGATGAACACGACTTAGAACAGGAGATGACACGTGGGACACGAGACTCAAGACACGTAATGACTTGACGAGGCAAGACCTTCGCGCGTGAGGCTAGGATGGCTTCGTGTGACCGAAGTCACAACAACAAAGGTGCGCGTTTCTTCTCTTAAACCACTTTGCGCCCCCCACACGACGGATGTGGGATAAATGTCCTGGACATGTTTTTTAAAATGAAATTTAGACGATAGCTAACCTTAGGATTCAAAAAAATACTTGCCTATGATTGGTCCGACAGCGTAGTTATGTAGCGTTCAAGGTTTCTACAGTGATTTTGCTATAAATTTGCATGGCGATGAATTTATTAAACCAAAAATGCTTGGCAACCTCCTTTTACTATTTCTCGTGTGGATTCAAGCATTAGTTTTACCTTGGACAGATGGTGTTAGCGGAGGAAAATTTTGCACTATGTGAAGTTTGTGCGCCCGTGAAGAAGCTGAGTAGTAACGCCTTTTGGTGCTTTAGTTTGCCCACCCAACAACGGCGAAAAGACTTGTGCACTCTTGCGACCGTCAACTGAAACCTCTTGCAAACTAGACGAAGACTGTCCATTGCTCAGATATTCAATGCGTGTGTTGTGTTTTAGCCATGGGGTTTGTAGTGTTAGTTTCCTTGCAATTTAAGGGGGCTACTCTCCCTCCAAGATGCCTAGACTGATACCGAAAACATCACGTTATTTTGCTGTGTTTAAAACAAAACTCTGTGTTCGCCAACGCAGAAACCGTGACAATGATCCAACGTCCGCTCCTCGCTACGATGGAACGTCTCTACATAGGTTATTCTGATGCACTGCGTGAAGGGAAGTGAAGCCTGCGTCGCCCGCTCGCCTGGAATCTGATACCACTTGGAAGGTGATACCTTCTCGGTTACTCTATATCCAAAATAATGAAACCCGATCAAGAAGATTTACACTATATTAATTAAATAACAAATGAATACGTAGTAGTATCTGGAATAATAACAAGTAAATGGATCACCACTTTAGGTGGGAACACCCTCGTCGTAAAGGCAATTATGCGAAGATCGCAAATGAAGTATAAAAATGATAATAAGAGATGATAATTTATTTACTCTACACTTGGATAAATAATGACTAAATGTAATGCTTCATAATATAGCCAACGCTATATTATTTTAGGTATGTAACACAAGGATGCGAGGAGACTCTAGCATTTGCATCAATCCAACAAAGGATAACTAGTTATGGGATATTTACGGTTCATCCCGGGGAAGACCCTCCATGATGAGAAGGTATTTTGAACGGTGGGGGGTATATGGCCCCAAATTGGAGGCCGCTGCCATTGCAAAGGAGAATGCAGGACTTACTCTAAAAGCATCCCAGTAATACAGAGCCCAAGTAGTTCATTCCAGGAGAGACAATTCAGATATCCCTCTCACAATAGTTAGACCTCTAGATGCTAACCTATGGCAAGCCGCAGAGGCTGCATTCTAGTCAGCATAAATGACACTAGCTAGATCACCACCGATAGCGGCTAGAATGAGGAGAGGACAGCCTGCATCCACACCCACATAGAGGAGGCAGACACGGGCCATAGGTATAGAAAAATCCACCAATAGAGGGTGACAATAAGGGGTTAGAAAGACTACCTGTAGTTTTGATGCCATGAGGGCATGGCATATGTTAAGCGTGGGGGGATGATGAGCATAAAAAATGCTCATATTTTGTACATCATTTCTTGATTATTATGCGGCTATATAATAAGGATTGCATATATTTATGAATGATTATGTAATTATTTGATGAAATTATGCATGTTACCTAATTTGTGTGTTTTTAGTGTGTTTTTTGGAATTGCAGTTGGTTTAGTTAGATTTGGATCAGTCGAGGTCTTTTTGATGGACCTGGCACTTTGTTTCTTTGGAGATCAATGCAAAGAACATAGGCACCTTCCTCTTCCAGGAAGGTGCCAAGATAAAGTAGGTGCCTTCCTCTTCCAGGAAGGTTCCAAGAGAACGTAGGCGCCTTCCTCTTCCAGGAAGGTACCAAGAGTAAGTAGGTGCCTTCCTCTTCTAGGAAGGCACCAAGGAAAGACAAGCACCTTCCTCCTCTAGGAAGGCACCAAAGGGAAGGAAGCGCCTTCCTCTCATAAGGAAGGCACCGATGAGAAGGCAAGCACCTTCCTCCCATAAGGAAGGTGCCACTAGAATGCAAGCGCCTTCCTCTCACAAAAAGGTGCCAACAGAAGGTAAGCACCTTCCTCTTCCAAGAAGGCACCAATGGCAGTAAGACACCTTTCATATAGGGAAGGCACCCGATATACTTAGGTGCCTTCCTCATAGTGAAGGCACCTCTATTCTTTTCCAGTTGACCAAATTTGCATGATGTGGACAACAACAACTGGTGCAGTTTCAACTCTATGTCATGTAGAGCTAAATTGGAGATCACACCAATGTATGAAAGTGTCTTACCAATGCCAAGTGAAGCACAAAACAATCAGTGAACACGTTGTCATTAGAACCAAATGCTAGTTTTAAGCAGACATCGATTGCATTCACCATACTATCTTAATTTAGTCTGGGATGAATCGACTGTTGTAACTTCTTTGTAACAGAAGTTCTGCAGGTGTGTTATATAAAAACATGCAGACCGCTCTGAGAGATATAGATTGATATAGATTTATATAGAGTTATAGAGACAGATAGAAGAGATAAATACTGTAAAACTTTGATAAATATATTATAGTTCTAAGAGTCCTAAGCACGTGTTCAGCTGGGAGAAAGTTGCTGGAGCCTGGGCCCACTCCAAGCCAGTATTTATTCCCCATTTTTCTTGTGTTTTCTAGATTAGTTTATTGCTTTTATAGGATCATTTACCACATTGCTATTTCCAGTATTTGTAGTAGATTCATTTTCAAGAATGTGTGAATGTTTTATTTCCATAGATTTAATTATTTTCTTCTTACATAAATTATTGAGGAGTGCATGAGTGATTGACAACCATTTTGAAAACACCCCCCAAATAGTAGAATTATTAGGACTCATCTCAAGTGGTATTGTAATAAATCTCGTTCCAGACCCTTCGCAAGTTTACGAAGATCCTTGGGTTGATAAATTAAATGCATGGGCATGTGATAAAAGTAGGAAAATTTTAACCTTGTTTGGCCCGCAACAGTGAGGACAGGTCTTTTGAGTGGGGACAAGAGTTTTAAGTGGAGAGAGATACACAATCCAGTGCAGTGGACGTAGTAGTCTTCTAAAGGATCACCAACTAGAGCAAAGGAGAAGGAGTTATCCTACGGATAAGTATCCATGAACTTGATTTAGAGGATCAACATCTCCTTTGGACAGAGGTCTATAAACATTGTAATAGGGAAAGGATTCCCAAGAGATTGATCAAGAAAAATTTAGTGAAATATTTTCTCCATGGAGTAGCCCACATTGGGTGAACCACGTAAATTGTGGTGTCTCTATTGTGTGTGGTGTTTTGTATATTGCTTTGATTACTGTTGTTGATATTGCTATCTATATATTGCATAATATTTCTTAGGAAAGAAAAGTAAAAAGTTGTCTTATATTGTTCACCCTCCCCTCTCATTATAAGCTTGTGTTCTTCAGTATACTACTGCAATCAAGTCATAGAGCCTCTATTATCTTCTGATAGTCCAAATGGTTACTATCATTTCTCAGGTAGGATGTATGGACCTTTTTATTTTCTAGTTGGATGAATGGCCAGAGTACTTTTTTTGGTTGGTCGAATGGCCCTATATTCTCTTCATGATATTTTTATTACACTTCTACTCTATATGATCTTTCTTCCTAGTTAAATAGTCACCTTAGCTTATGTTGACCTAGATAGTCACTTTAGCTTATCCTAGTTGCATGACCATTTCATTACATGTGTTGAATCAAATGACTACTTTCCTTCTTACATTGTCCTAGATGGCCACATATTTCGTTGGTCAAATGAATATCCAATATTATCTTCTTATGTTGACCAAATAAATGTCCAATCTTCTGTTCTTATGTTGGCCAAATGAATGACCAATATTTTCTTCTTATGTTGGCCAAATGAATGACCAATATTCTTTTATTTCCTTATGATAGCTAATGGTCAATATTTCTATCCTTATGTTGTACAAATGAATACTAAAAACATGTCAGACCTTTCTTCTTAGTTTGAATATCTTTCTTGAATCTTTCTCTATGATAATGGCTTGTTGAAACTATGTCAAGATTAACATATCCAAAAACTTGTTCTTTTGCTTATAGATTTCAACTAAATACTTCTTTATCATTATTCAAGACTAATATATCATTGATATACCTATCCTATTTTTTTTGCAACTCTATATTTCCTTCTCCTTTCTTCTTTCTCTATTTTTATTTCTATTTAGTAATCTTGAATATTAGGGTAGCTTCAACCCTGAATGACCAACTTTCTCTGAGTTGGTTTTGCCTAATATTTCAATATCAAGGGTTGGATTTTTCTTGAAATATCAACTCTCTTAGAGTTAATTTACCTTTCAATATTTAATCTGCAAAAACTTTAAATCAATGTCAATGTTTGGCCTTATCCTATAATGACTAGATAATTTTGAGTTGGTATGCTTATCAATCAATATAGTTGAGTCCTAGTCTTCACTGGTTATTCTTCAACTATGGACTGACCCTAGCCTCTCTACTCAATAAGACCTTCAAATATAGAGTCCAAGTCTCACTTCCTTCAAAGTGGACAAACTCTTAATCAACTTTATCAAATATGGATAAAATCAATTAATAATAGTGGATAATAAAATAAACTCTATCAATCTAGATAGAATTTAGTGGTATCTATGATACCATTGATGGCTTTGTAGATGTGAAATCAAACAACACCAAACAATACACTTAAATAAAATGAATACACAAAGTAAAATAAACATAGATGATTGCACAAAAATAAACTTGATTTTTATTACCGGGTGGATCTTTGATATTACAACCAAATGTGCCCTAGATAGGGGGTTTACAATGCCTTATTATTCAATACAATAATTTCAATATGCTAGGGTTCTCCAAAACCCTAGCCAATAAATAAGGGTGGTGTCTTCACGCTCGATCGATCTCAATAGTAAGGTGAGTGGGCTTGGATATCCTAGATCGGACCACTTCAGCTTAAGCAACTAACCAATGAATGTAGATTCTTCCCACACCTACATACAACCAATAGATAAGAGTTAGTAGTAACTATGAGGGCTCCACTGTGTGAGACATAATATCAAATTAACTACAAACCCTAGTTACATAAAAATAACTGTAAGTATGGAATTATTGAAATAATAACCAAAATGAAATATTTATCTTGTTGACTTATCACTCTTTGATCTATTGATAGTTGTTGGAGGAAAAAATGTGTGTGGATTCCCTAGCGACACTTGATGGTTCGTTGGTCTTCAAAACTAGGGTTTGAGATGCCAATGAGCACTCGACAGTAGCAAAATATTTTTGTGGCCACTCGAGGATGGTAGAAAGTGCCCAAAGGCACTCAAGAGTAGCAGAGGGTACCTAGAGGCACTTCAGGAAACTCAAAGGGATATTTTAGGGGTTGTAGGGAATGTAGTAGAACTAGATCTGGTTTGCACGAGGTGGGCAGCAACGTATGCAATTTTAGAGTTAAAGTGCACTATGCCTTCACCTTAACACTTGTCAGTTTCTCTTGACAAGTGTCATGTGTTGAATATAGGCTTATGCCTATATATTGTAATTATTTGTATCAATAAAATTAATCCCTTCAATTTTTAGTCCTAAAATTTGGTATCAGAGATCCTGACTGCTATTCCAGGCCCTGCTTTGGAGATGGAGCAATGGGCATGGGTGAATGGGCTGGACGAATGAGACCCAGCTGCTACATGGGCAGGGGATATGGGAATTTGTTGAATAGTTTCATGAGATTGAAGCCTTCATGTAAGTGGTGTTGAATGCAAGCTCAAAGCAAAAATAGAACGGCTTAATGTCTCCATCTGGATTTATTTGCAGTCCCTCAGAAGGTAGAGATGCAGATTCTAGAGAAGAGGAAGATAGAAATGAACCATAAAGGAGATTCTTACAAATTCCTCTTGAATACATCGCTCAGGATAATCGATCTGTGGCCATAAATTCATTTTTGGAGCATCGAATTTTGAAATGGTCGCATCAAGCCACATGCGTCACAGATTTTGGTTTGGTGGGACTGATGAATCCCGACATGGCAGCGGCAATTGCTGTGGCCACTAGATTTGGAGGGTATAGGGTGCCTGAGTAGAAACTCAGGTGATAGATAATAACGGTGGGGCATTCGAGGTTATCCTCCGGGGAAGCTTTATACTCTACCGAAGAATTGTTCATCGACGACAAAATTGTGGCATAGGATCAGGTTTTCGATGCTCAACAAATATCCACTGCTCGTCACCTGGAAAACTCTAGACATCCATCGTTGGATGGAACCCCGTCGTGTCCAAAATAAGCAGCTCAAAAAATATTGTCATTTTCAAACCTTGTCCCAAGCCTAAGGAAGCGAAGAGCAGGCCTCGACGGCAATAATGGAGGTGGATGATGGAGATTCTATTGACCTCATCAATGATGCCCTGCTGTCGGACTCCAAGCCGTCCGATATTATCTGATCTGGGTATGCGGGAGCTTTTTGAGTTCTCTACTGCCTTGTATGGTTTTTTTTTAGGGTTGTTAGGGCCCTGAAAATATGGAGGGCCCTTTTTTTTTTAATGTTTTGTTGTTCATGTCTCATACACACGATGAGATTTTATGGAAGCTACAATTAAGTGATCCAGATGCGGGGTATTTGCCTCCGTGGACATGCGACATAAACAGTGAAGCATGACAGGTGGCAAACATGGCCCTTTGAAAGTGGGCCCCACATTTTTACCAATTATTTGTGATTGATTTAATTGGGCAATGGTTGTATGGTTGTATGGGAATTTTTAAATGGAGGGAATAGTCAAAATTTTTAAAAGGCATGGGTACATTAAAATGCTTTTATCCACATAGAGAGTGGAAATGTAATTCCCCTGCGAGGGAAAATTGAGTCTATTTTTTTATTCCGCCACAGTGCGATGCCAGGAATATGATATTCCTGAGGTCTATTTTTGACGCCTTAGATAGGCATTATGGTTTTTCCACATGATGAAGGCCCCTTTGATGGTGGAATATAGGGGTATTTATAGTCATTGGAAATGGTTTTCCATGACAGACACAATGGTGGTATCATATTATAATTTTGAGGCTGTTTCCATTTAATTTTTTAGCTTCAAAGTTTTTATACCTTGGAGTGCACTCTCTGTTGTACCCGACACTCCCAAGGTAATTTTATATGTGATCCTTGTACCTAGTGATCTTTTCTATACACTTGGCGAATGCAGCGGTTGGTTACCCATGCATTTTGGTGGGATGACATGGTCACCATAAGGACACTTATTCTAGGGACTACAGACATAGACACCCTAGAATCTATCCGAGGTTTTTATGGATCTACTTCTGAAGACTACAGAAGAAGACACTTCAGAAGATTCTCTTCTTTTCTTCTTCTCTCCTCCTATTTGGATCTATGGCTCATTTTATTGTATTGAGTGCATTTTTGGCAGAGATCGACACTCTTATATGGCTTGTTTTCCCTTTGTATTAGGTGCATTTTTGGTAGAGACCGACACATTCTAGATTGAGTTCACCATAAAGAGAGATTTGATATTTATGGTGAATCTAGTCAGTGACCTACGAGAGGCAACATCCTCTGAGGATGACCTGCATAGACAATAGACCCAGAAGTGGCTGACCCTGAGGCACCCATGATGACCCTGAGGCACTTAGACGACTGACCCAGTGGCAATAGACCCATGGAAGTGGCTAACCCTAAGGCAACAAACCAAGATGTATACATAGTGAATCTAGCATTATTCACAGTTGGAGAGCCAAGCGCAAAGAGCACGAGCCTAGACCAAATCAACAATAAGAGAGGATGATAGGTTGTTTTAGAGAAGTCAACATTAAGGGGGAATATTACCTAATGTTGACTTTTTTGTTTCTTCTTTAGTTAGGATAGTGCACTTTAAGGGGGAATGTTAGAGTTAAAGTGCACTATGCCTTCACCTTGACACTTGTCAGTTTCTCTTGACAAGTGTCATGTGTTGAATATAGTCTTATGCCTATATATTGTAACCATTTGTATCAATAAAATTAATCCCTTCAGTTTTTAGTCCTAACATGCGAAGATAGTGACGAGCGAAAGTGAAGGTGAGGGATGCAAAAGGGGACTTCTAAAAGCTTAAGTTGTGAATTGCTTTTTCTTAGGGGTTGATTCATCAAAATGACTCATATTTATAATCTTCCCTAGGGTACGTTAGGGTTTCACTGACACAATTTGTGCGGTCAAGATTAAAACGTGATGGAGGGTGGAGATTAGATCTAGGTAGGTGGCATGGTAAGGTGGATGAATGGCTAGGATTAGACCAATATGAATGGCTGAGAGTACTTTACACACACATAGATATACATTGATTAAATATATATAAAATATTAATATTTAAATATATATTAAACAAATATACATAAATATATGTAAATAATGGGTAAAAATTATGGGAAGACCTAGATGGATGACAAGTGGTTAGATTTTGGTATCTATAGACTTTATAAGCCTTATACTATTGTAATATATCAAATTTTATTTCACATAGGATCCAATATAAAATAACCACAATGTAATAAAGGTCAAAATAATAATATGAGAAAAATAATATGTATATCAAGGCTTATAATAAATCAAATAAAATTCATTTATATGTTGAAATATGAATGTAAATAGCCTAAATCATTCATGTACTATGCATAAAATATAATTTACAATATTAATTATTCAAAATATATACAAGCTTTATTGCTCCTTTTTTGTTACAACTTCAACTCACAATGCTTGATACTTGAATGAATTACTTTCCTATGGAGTAGTGTCTCCATAATATAGCAATAGTAATGTGACTCTTTGGATACTTAAATATTGCTCTCCATATGCCAAGTCTCATGACTCTTGGCTTATCTACTTGACACTTGCATACTTCATTGACACTTGACTCTATAATACTTTCACATCTTTACATGACTCTTACACTTCTACTACTTGCAAACCTAATCTAGGACACTTGTGCACATCTTTACATAATATATTTGTTCTCATACATACAAGAAACTTGTGCATTTCCTACACATTATAATTTTACATGACACTTATGCATTTCCTACACATTCACACTTATATAAAGAGGAAAATATAAATCATACACTAAACTATTGACTCAACCCTAATATACTATTTACAAATGTACCATGAATGTACCATGGGGGTATATTAGCATGTACTAAATAATATAATATTCTCCAAAAAATTATGATTTGATTTATGGGTTTGAAATTGATAGTTTTAGATGTGTTCATAAGAATGCTTGTATAGAAAATGCTAGCTTTGATTGTGTAGAGTGTGTTTGTTAGGATATACATAAAATTATCATAGTTAATGGATAATGTGTTGTTAGTGATATGAAGCCTTCAATTAGCGATAGAGATAGTAATGATATAAATCAATTAGAATTTATCAATAATGATCTAAGTTGTGATAAGTATTCTAGTAATGGATTATTGTATTCAAATAAGAACAATGATGAAATTTAAAGGTACACAAAAAAAATTGGTACTAAATAGAGATATAATAAAATAAGGCAAGGAATGAAAGAACTTAGCTCAAAATACAAAGACCTCAGATTTATAAGATAAGCTAATGAGAGTGATTTTGTGATAGGGAACACTAATATCAGTTTTGTAACAAGGAATGTTGGCATAGGTGACATTGAATGTGTAAAAAATAATAGCAAGAAAAAAATTATTAAAAAGGAACTAGGAAAAAGAAAGAGTCGTAATAGTCATAGGCATCAAATGGAGAAATTTTAGATCCTCAATTGTTGTCAGAGTTGTGGAGAAATAATTAGTCTCAAAAAAAAATTCAAGAAAAGTAAAATAAAATAGATGTGCACTATGGATGGATAAAAATGACAAAATGGAATAGAATTATAGAAATATTAAGATGTTTCTACAAAAGGAATTTTTTTTAAGATGTATAAGATCATCAAAAAATGATGCTATAGTGATTGTACTCATAGAGGAGATAACATTTAAACATGAAAAATATGATAGTTCAATAATTGATCTAGGAATGAATTTTATTCCAAAATCAAAAGGATAAAATAAAAATATAAGAACTAGAGTTAGTACCAGAATCAGTGCTAGAACAAAATCTAGAAAGAAAGCAAGATCCAAAGTTAGATCCAAAAATTTAGATCTAAAATCAAAGATCGAGAGCATACCAAATAATATAGTATAGGGAGAGACTGACCAATTTTTATGGAATTTTTGTTGAACAAGGTGCAGCAACAGTATTGTCATTATTGTCAACATAGTCAGATAGATCTATTGATGCAGTGGACAAAAAGTTCAAAAGCCTTTCAGATGTAGAAGACAGGAGTTCAAAGGTTACTCAGAGTATGTACAGTAAGTTTCCAAGAAAACCAAAGTGGCCCATATGCAAAAGATCAAATAAAAAGACAAGAAAAGTGTCGCGATATCACGACATATACAGCAAGCAAGAAAAATTGTCGTGATTTCGTGACATGTTGAAGAGAGAAAAAACAGGATAAACTGTCACGATTTCATGACATGCTGGAAGAGAAAAAGGCAAGTGGAAAAATTATCATTATTTCACGACATGTTAGAAGAGAAAAAGGCAAGTGGAAAAACTATCACGATTTCGTGACATGTTGGAAGAGAAAAAGACAAGTGGAAAAACTGTCACGATTTCACGACATGTTGGAAGAGAAAAAGGCAAGTGGAAAAACTATCGTAATTTCACGACATGTTGGAAGAGAAAAAAATAAATGGAAAAACTGTTGCAATTTCGTGACATGTTGAAAGAGAAAAAGGCAAGTGGAAAAATTGTCGCGATTTCGCAACATGTTGGAAGAAAAAGAGAAAGCAGGAAGAAGTGTTGTGATTTCATGACAAGTTCGAAGAAAAGAGAAAAAGTAAGAAAAGTGTCACGATTTTGTGACATGTTGCATTTTCACAACTAAAATAGGAGAGAGAAAGTAAGTTTGAAAAGTGTCACGATTTCATGACATGTCGCATTTTTGCGACTAAAATAGGAGAGAGAAAGTATGTTGGAAAAGTGTCATGATTTTGTGACAAAAGCAGAGAAGAAGACTTCGAAGGCAGAAGTGTCACGATTTCACGATAATAGCAAAGAAGTGAAGTACGAAAGCAGAACTGTCACGATTTTGCGAAAAAAGCAAAAAGCAAGACTTCGAAGGCAGAAGTGTCATGATTTCATGACAATAGCAAAGAAGTGAAGTACGAAAGTAGAGAAGAAGACTTCAAAGGTAGAAGTGTCACGATTTCGCAACAGTGGCAAAGAAGTGAAGTACAGAAGCAAAAGTGTCACGATTTCATGACAAAAGTAGAGAAGAAGACTTCGAAGGCAAAAGTGTCATGATTTATTGACAATAGCAAAGAAGTGAAGTACGAAAGCAGAAGTATCATGATTTCATGACAAAAGTAGAGAATAAGACTTCAAATGTAGAAGTGTCACGATTTCATGACAAAATCATAAAGCAAGACTTCGAAAGCAGAAGTGTCACAATTTCATGACATGTCGTATTTTTGTGACCCAAAAAAGAAAGGAAGGCAGAAAAGCAAAAGTGTCATAATATCGTGACATGTCATAATTTCATGACTCAAGAAGGGCAGGCAGGCAGGATAACAAAAGTGTCACGATATCATGACATGTTGTATTTTCGTGGGCCAAAGCTAAGAGAAAGAGCAAGGAGAAAAAGTGTCGCGATATTGCGACATGTAGCTTTTTTGCAGTCCGATGCAAAAAAAAAGAGAGAGAAAGAAAAAGTGTCGTGATATCATGACATGTATTTTTAGGGGCCAAAGTAAGGAGAAAGAGAGAGAAAGCAAAAGTGTCACGATATCGCGACATGTATTTTTGCGGTTGAGTTGAAGCCGACGAACCTATTGAACAAGGTACAACAAAAGTATTGTCATTGTTGTCAACACAGACAACAATTGATGCAGTTGAAGCAATGGACAAGAATTCTGAAGTCAGTCAGATCAAGTACAGTGAATTTCCAAAAAAATAGAAGTGACCCAGATTCAAAAATTTGCAGAAAAAGACAAGTAAGAAAACTGTCGCGATATCGCGACAGGTTGAGAGGTCCGAAGGCAGAAAGAAAAATTGTCGCGATTTCGCGACATAACCGAGGAGAGAGAAAATGCAAGAAAAATTGTCGCGATTTCGCGACATAACCGAGGAGAGAGAAAATGCAAGAAAAATTGTCGCGATTTCGCGACATAACCGAGGAGAGAGAAAATGCAAGAAAAATTGTCGCGATATCGCGACATAACCGAGGAGAGAGAAAATGCAAGAAAAATTGTCGCGATTTCGCGACATAACCGAGGAGAGAGAAAATGCAAGAAAAATTGTCGCGATTTCGTGACATAACCGAGGAGAGAGAAAATGCAAGAAAAATTGTCGCGATTTCGCGACATGGCCGAGGAGAGAGAAGGTGAAAGCAAAATTGTCACGATTTCGCGACATGGCCGAGGAGAGAGAAGGCGCAAGGCAAACTGTCACGATTTCACGACATGTTGGCAGAGAAGGAAGCAAGGTGAAAAGATGTCATGATTTCGTGACATAAATGGAGGAAAGGAGCTTGCAACAAAAAGTGTCATATCGCGACAATGTCGTTTCGTGACATAAATGGAGGAAAGGAGCTTGCAACAAAAAGTGTCGCGATATCGCGACACGTCGGGTTTTCGCGACCCGAAGAGGAGAGAGAATGCTCGGCAACAAAGGTGTAGCGATTTCGCTGCATGTTAAAATGAATGGCAACAAAGGTGTAGCGATTTCGCTACATGTTAAAATGCTCGGCAACAAAGGTGTAGCGATTTCGCTGCATGTTAAAATGAATGGCAACAAAGGTGTAGCGATTTCGCTACAAGTTAAAATGCATGGCAACAATGGTGTAGCGATTTTGCTACAAGTCCAAAATACACAACATGAAGGTGTAGCGATTTTGCTACCAGTCAAAAGATCAGAACTCAAAGTTGAAGCAAATCGAAAGCACAAGGCACAAAGGTGTAGCGATTTCGCTACCGCATGAAGCAAGAGTTGTACGGAGGCCGAAAGCGTCACGATTTCACGACAACATTGAGGATGACGTCAGCAAAAGCTGAAAGTGTCACGATTTCATGACAAGTTGCAAAAGAGATCTCAGGAAGCCGAAAGCGTCACGATTTCGCAACATTAATGATGACGTCAGCAAAAGTTTGAAGTGTCACGATTTCATGACATGAACGGTGGGAAAGCTTTCAAAAGCCAAAATGGTCACGATTTCGCGATAGCAAGGGCATGAAGGGTACGGCTACAAAAAGTGTCATGATATCGCGACAGGTAATAGTTTTGCGGGTAAAAGCCGAAGGAACATGCAAGGTGACACGTGTCAGAAAAAGCATACAAAAAATCATGCAGCCAGTTACGTAAAAAGTAACTGAAGTCAGATCGATAGTTACACATTGACAGGTGTCGAACATGCACTGGATCAGTTGTATTTGCATGATTGAAAAGCTTTTGAAGTGTCGTATAGGCAAGTTCGAAAAAGCATTTGAACAGCCGCATTGCAAGGATTCGAACAGCCGAATATGCAGGATTTAAAAAACATTAAAATAGACGTATTTGCTGCTTTCGAAGAATCACAAATGGAGAATCGAAAAAGTATTCGAAAAGTCATATTTGTAGAATTCGAACAGCCAAATATGAAGGATCGAAAAAGCTTTCAAAAAGAAGTATGTGCAACATTCGAACAGTTGTATTTGCAAGGATTCAAATAGCCGCTTATGGAGAGGAGAAAAGAATTCGAACAGCTCGAGAATGTCATCCGACTGCATGCAGGATTGAAACGCTATAGAAGACAAAGAGTCCCGATGAGAAAAGGAGGGTATAAAAGGACAGTCATGCAGAGAATTCTTTTGCTATTGTAAGAGGGAAATTGCTGTGAAAAGAGGGTTAGAAAAGAGCCAAGAGAGAAATTAGCAGAGCCGTGAGAGTGTGCAGAGTTTGGTTAATTGCAGACCAGTCAGGGTCGTGTATGAAGTGAAGACATTTTTATGTCATTTTAAATTGATCAGAATTGCAGTCCAAGTTGGTGCTTGGTACTAGGGGTTGGTGCTCCTATCTATTGCAGTAGAAAACTAAGGGGTTGGTGCTCCTTCCAGTAGATGCTGGTAAAGTGTTTGTAAAATTGGTATTTTGCAAAGACTCGGATTTGGATTGGAGTCCAAGCAAGTCATTTTTGAGGAGTAGCCAAATTGGTGAACCTCGGTATATTGAGTGTTGTGGTGTGCTCTATTGTTCAATTTGCTTTTCTGGTTTTTAAGTTCTCTTTGCTTCATTTTTAAATGTTGTAGATATTAATATTAATAGTTACATTGATTCACCCCCCTCTCAGTGTCATTGTGTGAATATCAATTGGTATCAGAGCAAGGTTCCTTGAACAAGCTTAATCAGCTAAGGTGATCTTGGAAGTAACAATGGCAGGTGATGAAGGATTCTCATCCAACAAAGCTCCCTTGTTTGATGGAACTAATTACACTTTCTGGAAACTCAGGATGCAAACATATCTGAGTGCATTGGGATATGACATTTGGGATTCTGTAGATAGTGGATACACAGCGACCCACTACTCCTCCAACAGATACTGCTGAGAAGAAAAAAAATTGAGAATAACTCCAAAGCTAAGAATGCCATAATGTGTGGACTTGTAGACAGTGAACTGATAAGAGTCATGAGCTGCAAATCGGCAAAAGACATGTGGGATAAATTGAAGAGCATCCATGAAGGAGACAACAAGATCAAGGAAGCCAAGCTGCAAACTCATCGAGCTCAGTTCGAAGCATTACAAATGAAGGAAGATGAGAACATAGAGGCCTATTTGCTGAGAGTCAATGGAATCATCAATGCAATCAGAGGACTCGGTGAAGAAATAGATGATGCAGTTGTTGTGAAAAAGGTTCTCAGAACCCTTCACAAACGATTTAACTCCAAAGTTTCTATAATAGAAGAGGCAAAAGATCTAAACAATTTTAGCATGGATGAGCTGCATGGTTCCTTGACTGCATATGAAATGAGAATAGGACAAACTAAGCCTATAGACAGAGAAGCTGCTTTCAAAGCACATAAGAATATAAAAACTAAACATGAATCTGAGGATGAAGAGACACTGGATGAAACAGAAGCAAATTTTGTTCGAAAACTCACAAAGGGAAAAGGAAAATATAGAGGAAAGCTACCATTCAAGTGCTTCAATTGTGGAGGAGTCGGTCATTTTGCAGCCAAATGCCCAATGCATGAGAAAACTAAAAATGGTGAAGGGTCACTCCAAGAAAAAGGTGACTGGAAGAAGAGACAAAATTTTAGAAAGAATAACTTCAAGAAGAAAAGCTTCATATCCAAGAATGTCAACTCTTCTGAAGAAAGCTCGGTGAGGATTCTCAAGAAGAAACAGTGAAGCTCTGTTCATGGCACTTGAAGAGGAAAGAACAGAAGAAAATCAGGAAGGTGATGAAAGCTTTAAAGATGAGGCTGAAGTTTATCTGGAAGGAGAATTGGTTGCTGCACTTGAAGAGTTGAGTGTAGAAAGGAAAAAGAACAAAAAATTTTCAAGAAAACTAGAGGATGCCACTGACATAATAAACAGTTTAAAAATACAGATAGAGGAATTCAAGAAAATGTCTAAAGTTCTTGATGAAAAATTAACTGTAAAGACAGTTGAATGCAGCAAGCTAGAGGAAGACATTGTTAAGTTAAGAATGCAACTAGAGGAGATGAATAGAAAATTGAACTGTTTTCATAAGTTTGAGGAAAGTACTGTAAAGCTGGATAAAATGTTAAATAACCAAAGGCCTTCCGACATCAAATTTGGTTTAGGCTTCGATGAAGGAGAATCATCAAAGAGTTCAAAGGCCTTGAATGTAGAACCCATAAAGAAAGAAGAAAAGATCAGGGTTGACCTAGAAAAACCAAATCATGCCAAAGAAAGCAATAATGCCAGACTCAAGAAGAGTACTGACAAAGATGGTTTCACAAAAGTCACACATCCAAGAAGGAGAAGATTCATGGCTCCTACTTCAAACTGGCAAAGACCGGCACCCAGGTTTAATCATTCCTTTTCTGGTTATTGTTTTAAATGCAATGCTTATGGCCATAAGATTTCAGATTGCAGGCATAATGTATCTCAAAGGAATTTCACAAGCAGAAATGTTTTTTCTCCTTTAATGAATTATGCAGTTGAATGTTATAATTGTCATAATTTTGGACATATTGCTAGAAACTGTAGAAGCACTTTTGCAGCAAATAATTATCAGGGTAGAAAATCTCAACCAAGTGGGTTGAAACAAAACAAGAAATTTCCTGAAAAACAGGCACATGCTAATGAGAGGACAAAGGCAAAACAAGTAGCCAAATCTGTCATCAAACCAAAATGGAAAGAAAAGGAATCTTTGATTGTTCAGACTGCTTTTAAAGCACAAGACAAATCTGCACCATGGATACTTGACAGTGGATGTTCCAGTCACATGACAGGTGACAAGCAAAAATTTGAGAATTTACAGAATTATGAAGGTGGTTCTGTGAAATTTGGGAATAATGATGGAGCAAAGATTGTTGGAAAGGGATCAGTCAAGATCAGTGATGGAAAGATAAAATCAAAAGAAGTCTTGTTTGTGATTGGTCTGAAGCATAACTTGCTGAGTGTAAGCCAAATCTGTGACAGAGGTCATGAAGTCATTTTTAAGAAGCAGGGCTGTGAAGTGAGAAAAGCACACAAGTGGGAAGCTGATAGCTACTGGTTCTAGGACTTCTGGTAATCTATATACTCTCTCGTAAACTGTAGAAGGAACATGCTTGATTGGACAGGAAGATCAAAATTGGCTGTGGCACAAGAGGCTCGGTCATATTAGTTTTGACAATCTAGCAAAAATAAGTTCAAAAAGGGCAGTAAGAGATATACCAACCATTGGCAAACCAGTAAATAGCATCTGTGCTTCATGTCAAAAAGGGAAGCAAACCAGATCCACTTTTAAATCAAAGGAATACTTCACCAAAGAAACCTTTGGAGATAATTCATACCGATTTGTGTGGACCCATGAGAACACAGAGCATAAATGGTGACAAATACTTTATGCTCGTTAATAGATGATTACTCCAGGATGACATGGATATTTTTCTTAAAGCTTAAATCAGATGCCTTTGAGATGTTTAAGATTTTTAAAAAATAGGTTGAAAATCAAACTGGAAAAAGGATTAAATGCCTAAGATCATACAGAGGAGGAGAGTTTATTTCAGAAGAATTTGCAGAATACTATCAAAAATATGGGATAAGAAGACAGTTTTCAGCAGCTAGGACACCTCAGCAGAATGGTGTTGTAGAAAGGAAGAATAGAACAGTGCAGGAAATGGCAAGGACAATGCTGGCTGAGAACAAAATAGCTGACAAATTTTGGAAAGAGGCAGTTCATACTACAGTTTACATTCAAAACAGGTGCATGCTAAGACCACATGAAAGCAAAACACCTTATGAGCTGTGGTTCGGCAGAAAGGCAACAACAAGACATTTCAAAGTATTTGGCAAGCAAGTGCTACATCAAACGGACTCAAGATAATCTCGGTAAATTTGAAGATAGAGCCGATGAAGGTATCTTTCTTGGTTACTCAACAAAAAGCAAAGCCTACACATGTTACAACAAGAGGCTAAAGAAAATTGTTGAGAGTGCTCGATGTGAAAGTTGATGAAGGTAGAGAACAAGAAATTACTTATCAAGAAAACTACCCTATTTATGAAGAAGTCATTGAAGGTGATGATGAAAAGGAAACAGATAAGAATCAAAAAATTGATCCAGATGTTGTAAAAACTGAATCGAAGAAGAAGAAAACAGGAAATTTAAAACAGGCAACTGGCAAAAAAATCATCCAAGTGAACAGATTATTGGGGATCCCATAGATGGTATTCAGACAAGAAGAGCAGAAGTGTGGAACTATTCTCTGTTATCTAGCATTGAACCTAAAAATGTTGTTGAAGCAAGCACTGATGAAAGTTGGATGAAGGCAATTAATGAAGAACTAGATCAGATTGAGAAAAACAATACCTGGGAATTAGTACCTCGACCAACAAATAAAAACATAATTGGCACTAAATGGATTTTTCGAAATAAATTAAATGAAGATGGACAGGTTGTCGTAAATAAGGCAAGATTGGTCTGTAAAGGCTATGCTCAGGTTGAAGGCATTGATTTTGAGGAAACTTTTGCACCGGTAGCCAGACTAGAGGCAATCAGAATATTTCTGGCATTAGCAGTTCATAAAAACTTCAAAGTATATCAAATGGATGTAAAATCAGCATTTTTGAATGGAAAACTGGAAGAAGAGGTTTACATTGAACAACCAGATGGCTTCCAACTTGGTGACAATCCAGATTTTGTGTGCAGATTAAAGAAAGCATTATATGGTTTGAAACAGGCACCCAGAGCATGGTATGCAAGGCTGGATAACTATCTTCTTAATCAAGGGTTCAAGAAAGGTTTGGTGGACAACAATTTATATGTCAAAACAGAGAAGGGGCATCTTATTGTTCTTGTTGTTTATGTAGATGATATAATATTTGGTAGCAGCATGGATGAATATTGCAAAGACATATCAACTAAAATGAAGAAAGAATTTGAGATGTCTATGATTGGTGAACTTTCTTATTTCCTAGGACTCGCAGGTAAATCAAAATGAAAAGGGCATTTTTATTTCTCAAGTTAAATATGTAAAAGAAATGCTGAAAAAGTTCACAATGGAAGATAGTAAACCCGTTAGCACTCCCATGACAACAGTCGCAAGTTGAGCAAGGATGATAAATCTCCAGATGTAGATCAAACAATGTACAGGTCTATGATTGGAAGCCTATTGTATTTAACATCCACTAGACCAGATATATTACAGGCAGTATGCATGGTTGCAAGATTTCAGGCTAGTCCCAAAGAAACTCATGTCACAAATGTAAAGAGGATCTTCAGGTACCTCAAGGGTACTATGGAGTATGGGTTGTGGTACCCAAAAGGTAAAGACTTCACTTTGATTGCATATTCTGATGCAGATTGGGCAGGATGTATTGATGACAGAAAGAGTACAAGTGGAGGAGCATTTTATCTTGGAGACAGGCTGGTAGCATGGCACAACAAGAAACAAGAATCAGTCTCTATCCACCGCAGAGGCAGAATACATTGCAGCAACAACATGTTGTACTCAGATATTATGGATGAGACAAACGTTGAAAGATCTTGGTATTCATTTCAAAGAGCCAATTTCAATTAAATGTGATAACACTAGTGCTATCAACATATCCAAGAATCCAGTTATGCATTCAAGAACCAAACATATTGCAATCCGGTATCATTTCTTGAAGGATAAAGTTGCATAAGGAGAAGTCAAACTGGATTTTGTTCCAACTACAGAGCAAGTAGCAGATATATTCACAAAACCATTGCCCAAGGATGTTTTTGAGTACCTTCGAAATAAGTTGGGAGTGGTCACAATTCCCAAGAACTGACTATCATTTGGGATCACATTCTCAAGGGGTGCATTTATGCCTATACTTATAGTTTTGCTTATACTTATGATTTTTGCTAACTATAACAACATTTGTCTGAGAATGGTGTGTAGAGACTCAAGGGGAGTCTACAGCAGCCCTTTGGTATTATTGTCAAAGGGGGAGAAGAATTACAGGAGAGTGCATAAGTGTTGCCAACAATTCCAAAGGGGGAGATTGTTGAACAAGGTACAACAAAAGTATTGTCATTGTTGTCAACACAGACAACAATTGATGCAGTTGAAGCAATGGACAAGAATTCTGAAGTCAGTCAGATCAAGTACAGTGAATTTCCAGAAAAATAGAAGTGACCCAGATTCAGAAATTTGCAGAAAAAGACAAGTAAGAAAACTGTCGCGATATCGCGACATGTTTTCTGTCGCGATATCGCGACAGGTTGAGAGGTCCGAAGGCAGAAAGAAAAATTGTCGCGATTTCGCGACATAACCGAGGAGAGAGAAAATGCAAGAAAAATTGTCACGATTTCGCGACATAACCGAGGAGAGAGAAAATGCAAGAAAAATTGTCGCGATTTCACGACATAACCGAGGAGAGAGAAAATGCAAGAAAAATTGTCGCGATTTCGCACATAAGGAGAGAGAAATGAAGAAAATTGTAGATTTGGACATAACGAGGAGAGAGAAAATGCAAGAAAAATTGTCGCGATTTCGCGACATAACCGAGGAGAGAGAAAATGCAAGAAAAATTGTCACGATTTCACGACATGGCCGAGGAGAGAGAAGGCGGAAGCAAAATTGTCATGATTTCGCGACATGGCCGAGGAGAGAGAAGGCGCAAGGCAAACTGTCATGATTTCGCGACATGTTGGCAGAGAAGGAAGCAAGGTGAAAAGATGTCACGATTTCGTGACATAAATGGAGGAAAGGAGCTTGCAACGAAAAGTGTCGCGATATCGCGACACGTCGGGTTTTCGCGACCCGAAGAGGAGAGAGAATGCTTGGCAACAAAGGTGTAGCGATTTCGCTGCATGTTAAAATGAATGGCAACAAAGGTGTAGCGATTTCGCTGCATGTTAAAATGAATGGCAACAAAGGTGTAGCGATTTCGCTGCATGTTAAAATGAATGGCAACAAAGGTGTAGCGATTTTGCTACATGTTAAAATGCATGGCAACAAAGGTGTAGCGATTTTGCTACAAGTCCAAAATACACAACGTGAAGGTGTAGCGATTTCGCTACCAATCAAAAGATCAGAACTCAAAGTTGAAGCAAATCGAAAGCACAAGGCACAAAGGTGTAGCGATTTCGCTACCGCATGAAGCAAGAGTTGTACGGAGGTCAGAAGCATCGCGATTTCGCGACAACATTGAGGATGACGTCAGCAAAAGCTGAAAGTGTCACGATTTCACGACAAGTTGCAAAAGAGATCTCAGGAAGCCGAAAGCGTCGCGATTTCGCGACAACATTAATGATGACGTCAGCAAAAGTTCGAAGTGTCACGATTTCACGACATGAACGGTGGGAAAGCTTTCAAAAGCCAAAATGGTCACGATTTCGTGACAGCAAGGGCATGAAGGGTACGGCTACAAAAAGTGTCGCGATATCACGATAGGTAACAGTTTGGCGGGTAAAAGCCGAAGGAACATGCAAGGTGACACGTGTCGAAAAAGCATACAGAAAATCATGCAGCCAGTTACGTAAAAAGTAACTGAAGTCAGATCGACAGTTACACATTGACAAGTGTCGAACATGCACTGGATCAGCTTGTATTTGCATGATTGAAAAGCTTTTGAAGTGTCGTATAGGCAAGATCGAAAAAGCATTCGAACGAGCCGCATTGCAAGGATTCGAACAGCCGAATATGTAGGATTTAAAAAACATTAAAATAGATGTATTTGCTGCATTCGAAGAATCACATATGGAGAATCGAAAAAGTATTCGAAAAGCCATATTTGTAGAATTCGAACAACCAAATATGAAGGATCGAAAAGCTTTCAAAAGAAGTATGTGCAACATTCGAACAGTTGTATTTGCAAGGATTCGAACAACCGCTTATGGAGAGGAGAAAAGAATTCGAACAACTTCGAGAATGTCATCCGACTGCATGCAGGATTGAAACGCTATAGAAGACAAAGAGTCCCGATGAGAAAAGGAGGGTATAAAAGGACAGTCATGCAGAGAATTCTTTTGCTGCTGTAAGAGGGAAATTGCTATGAAAAGAGGGTTAGAAAAGAGCTAAGAGAGAAATTAGCAGAGCCGTGAGAGTGTGCAGAGTTTGGTTAATTGTAGACCAGTCAGGGTCGTGTATGAAGTGAAGACATTTTTATGTCATTTTAAATTGATCGAATTGCAGTCCAAGTTGGTGCTTGGTACTAGGGGTTGGTGCTCCTATCTCATGTGCAGCAGAAAACTAAGGGGTTGGTGCTCCTTCCAATAGATGCTGGTAAAGTGTTTGTAAAATTGGTATTTTGCAAAGACTGGATTTGGATTGGAGTCCAAGCAATCATTTTTGAGGAGTAGCCAAATTGGTGAACCTCGGTATATTGAGTGTTGTGGTGTGCTCTATTGTTCAATTTGCTTTTCTGGTTGTTAAGTTCTCTTTGCTTCATTTTTAAATGTTGTAGATATTAAAATTAATAGTTACACCGATTCACCCCCCCTCTCAGTGTCATTGTGTGAATATCAGAACCTATGACAATCGACTAAGATTAGGGTTTATAGCCGACTAAGATTAGGGTTTTCATCACAAGAATTTTGTTATAAAAGGAGGGTTGTTTGGAGATTTGGGTGTGCATTGAAGTGTGCAAAATACGATCACTGTGCATAGAGAGCAAGTCATGTCGAATCATTCTAAGTGTGAAATTTCGCTAAGAAAGTAGAGTGCACAACAGGGAGAAGATGACTGTGAAGTTCGAGTGTAGCGAAGTAGAGTGTGCGAAGTGATTGCGTAGAGAAAGCAGAGTGCACAGAGAAAGCAAAGGTGACCAGTTAGGGTCTAGCAAAAGCAAAGGTATCTTACTATCAATCTTCTAGTTTCAGAATTGAAGTCCAAGTTGGTGCTTGGCATCAGGGGTTGGTGCTCCTTTCTGTTGGTGCAGATAAATCAGGGGTTGGTGCTCCTTCCAGTGGGTGCTGGTAAATTGTTTGTAAAGTTGTTGCTTTGCAAAGGCTAGATTTGGATGGTAGTCCAAGCAGTCATTTTTGAGGAGTAGCCACTTTGGTGAACCTCGTTAAATCTTGTGTTGTGTGATGTTCTCTTGTGATACTTGCTTTATCTGGTTCTAAGGTTTCATTATTTCTGTTTTAAGAGCTGTGAATTTAAGTTTAAAGAGCTACACTGATTCACCCCCCTCTCAGTGTCATTGTAAGACTAACAATTGGTATCAGAGCTAAGTTCCTATACAAGCCTAATCGGCTAGGGTGATCTTGGAAGTAACACAATGGCAGGTGGTGAAGGTTTCTCATCAAACAAAGCACCATTGTTTGATGGATCTAATTATGCATTCTAGAGAATCAGGATGCAGACATATCTCTGTGCTTTGGGATACGACATCTGGGATTCAGTAGTTAGTGGATACACAATACCCATCACTCCTCCAAAAGAGGCTGACAAAAAGAAACTATTTGAAAGTAACTCAAAAGCAAAGAATGCTATCATGTGCGGATTAGCAGACAGTGAACTAGTAAAGATCATGAACTGTAAAATGACAAAAGATATATGGGACAAACTAAGGAGTATTCATGAAGGAGATGATAAGATCAAGGAGGCCAAGTTACAGACACATCGAGCTCAGTTCGAAGCATTGAAGATGAATGACGATGAAAACATTGAGGCATATATGCTGAGAGTTAATGGAATCATTAATGCGATCAGAGGACTCGACGAGGATATCGAAGACTCTACCATCATGAAAAAGGTATTAAGATCTCTTCCTCAAAGGTTTGATTCTAAAGTCTCAGCGATAGAAGAAGCTAAAAATCTAAATTATTTTAGTATAGATGAGATGTATGGTTCCTTGACTGCATATGAGATGAGGATAGGAAGATCTAAACCCACAGACAGAGAAGCGGCTTTTAAAGCTCTTAAAGATAAAAATGCAAAACAAGAGTCCGAGGAAGAAGAGACATCAGATGAAATGGAAGCAAACTTTGTTAGAAAACTAAAAAGGGGAAAAGGAAAATACAGAGGAAAGCTACCGCTTAAATGTTTCAACTATGGAGGCATTGGGAATTTTGTGACTAAATGTCCTCTTAATGAGAAGAACAAAAATGATGAAGGATCGCACCAAGAAAGAAGTGACTGGAAGAAGAAAATGAATTTCAAAAAAGGCAACTTCAAGAAGAAAAGTTTCATCTCCAGAAATGCCAGTTCATCAGAAGACAACTCCGATGAGGATTCTGAAGAGGAAACAGGTGAAGCTCTTTTCATGGCATTTGAAGAAGTAAAATCAGAAAAGGAAGAAGGAGTGAACTCTGAAGTATGTGGTGAAAACCCTGAGGCTGAAGTAGATCTAGAAGGTGAGTTGATCTCTGCACTTGAAGAGTGGAAAATAGAGAGGAAAAAGAATAAGAAACTTTCAAAAAGGCTTGAGGATGCAAATGAAATCATATCCAGTTTGAAAGTACAGATAGAAGAATCCAAGAAAATCTTTGAAGATCTTGAAGTGCAAATAACCATGAAAATAGATTATTGCAACAAGCTAGAAGAAGAGATTGTTGGTTTAAGAATGCAGCTAGAAGAGATGAATAAGAAAATCAGTTGTTATCACAAATGTGAAGTAAGTTCTATGAAGCTGGATAAGATCATAAATGACCAAAGGCCTGCAGGCATCAAATTTGGTCTGGGCTTCATCGAAGGAGAATCATCAAATGGATCAAAGGCCAAAAATGTAGAATCCATAAAGAATGAAGATAAGAAACAGGTTGATCAAGGAAAAACATCTCATGCAAAAGAAAGCAATAATGCCAGGCACAAAAGGAGAATTGACAATGATGGATTCACCAATGTCACACATCAAAGAAGAAGAAGACCTATGGCTCCTACGACAACATGGCAAAGACCATCACCCAGGTTCAATTATCCCTTTTCTGGTTTCTATTTTAAATGCAATGGCTATGGACATAAAATCTCAGATCGCAAATATAATGTAAGACCAAGGAATTTCACCAATAGAAATGCTTTCTCTCCTTTGATGAATTATACAATAGAATGTTATAACTGTCATAATTTTGGGCACATTGCAAGAAATTGTAGAAGTACATTTGCATCAAATCAGTTTCAGGGAAGAAAATTTCAACCAAATAGGATGAGTCAAAATAGAAAACTTCCCGAAAAACATGCACAAGCTATTGATAAGGGAAAGGCAAAACAAGAGCTCAAATCTACTATCAAAATAGAGTGGAAAGAAAAGGAGCGACTTAAGGAAGAAAAGGAATCCTTAATAGTACAAACAACATTTAAAGCACAGAATAAATATGTACCATGGATACTTGATAGTGGATGCTCCAGTCATATGACAGGTGACAAACAGAAATTTGAGAAGTTATAGAAATATGAAGGTGGATCAGTAAAGTTTGGAAATAATGATGGAGCTAAGATAGTTGGCAAAGGCTCAGTTAAAATTAGTGATGGAAAAATTAAGTCAGAAGAAGTCTTGTTTGTGGATGGGTTGAAACATAACTTATTGAGCGTAAGTCAGATTTGTGATAAAGGTCATGAAGTAGTTTTTATGAAGCAGGGTTGTGAAGTCAAAAAAAAAAACAGTGGAAAATTGATAGCAACTGGATCAAGGACATCTGGCAACCTGTACACACTCTCAGAGACTTCAAAAGGAACTTGTTTTATTGGACAGAAAGAAGAAAATTGGTTGTGGCACAAGAGACTCGGTCATATCAGTTTTGATAATCTAGTAAAAATCACCTCAAAAAGGGTAGTGAGAGATATTCCCACCATCAACAAACCCGCAAACAACATTTGTGCTTCATGCCAAAAGGGGAAGCAAACTAGAGTCACATTCAAAACAAAAGAGTACTACACAAGCAAACCTTTGGAACTAATACACACCGATTTATGTGGACCCATGAGAACACAAAGCATAAATGGTGACAAATATTTTATGTTGTGCATTGATGATTATTCCAGAATGACATGGATATTTTTCTTGAAGCATAAATCAGAAGCTTTTGATATGTTCAAGATTTTCAAAAACCAAGTTGAGAATGAAACAAGAAAGAGGATCAAATGTTTAAGATCAGATAGAGGAGGAGAATTCATTTCAGAGGAGTTTACAGAGTACTATGAAAAATACGGTATTAAGAGACAGTTTTCAGCAACCAGGACACCTCAGCAGAATGGAGTGGTAGAAAGAAAGAACAGGACAATGCAGGAAATGGCACGGACTATGTCGGCTAAAAGCAGAGTAGCAGACATGATTTTGGAAAGAAGCAGTCCATACCGCGGTGTATATCCAAAATAGGTACATGTTGAGAACACATGAAAGCAAAACTCCTTATGAGTTGTGGTTTCGAAAAAGGGCAACAACAAAATACCTCAAAGTTTTTGGCAGCAAGTGCTACATCAAAAGAACTAAAGATAATCTTGGTAAGTTTGAAGATAGAGCGGATGAAGGTATTTTTGTCGGTTATTCATCAAAAAGCAAAGCTTACAAATGCTACAACAAAAGGCTAAAGAAAATTGTGGACAGTGCCAATGTTAAATTTGATGAAGGTAGAGAACGAGTAATTAGCTATGAAACGAACTACCCAATCTATGAAGAGGTTATTGAAGGAGATGAGGAAAATGAAATTGAAAAGATACAAAAAATTGACTCAGATGATTTAAGTTGTGATTCAGAAGTGGAAGAGAATAAGAAATTCAAAATAGGCAAATGCGTAAAAATCATCCTAGAGATCAAATAATTGGAGACCCCAAAGTTGGTGTTCAAACAAGAAGAAGAGTAGTAAGTAACTACTCTCTATTATCCAACATTGAGCCCAAAAATGTTGTTGACGCAAGCAAAGATGAAAGTTGGATGAAGGCAATAAATGAAGAATTAGATCAGATCGAGAAAAACAAAACTTGGGAGTTAGTACCTAGACCTGCAAATAAAAATATAATCGGGACTAAATGGATTTTTCGAAACAAATTGAATGAAGATGGACAGGTAGTAGAAATAAAGCAAGATTGGTATGCAAGGGTTATGCACAAGTTGAAGGCATTGACTTTGAGGAAACTTTTGCACCAAGTAGCTAGACTAGAGGCAATTAGAATGTTTCTGGCTTTAGCAGTCTACAAGAATTTCAAAGTTTATCAAATGGATGTGAAATCAGCGTTTTTGAATGGGAAACTTGAAGAAGAAGTTTATATTGAGCAACCAGATGGTTTCCAACTTGGTGATGATCCCAAATTGGTTTGCAAGTTGAAGAAAGCATTATATGGCTTAAAAAAGGCACCCCGAGCATGGTATGCAAGGCTAGACAACTATCTCACTCAACAAAGGTTTAAGAAAGGTATGGTGGATAGTAATTTGTATGTCAAAATAGAAAATGGGCATCTTATTGTTCTTGTTGTATACGTAGATGATATCATATTTGGCAATAGCAAGGATGAGTCGTGTAAAGATTTAGCAAATAAGATGCAGAAAGAATTTGAAATGTCAATGATTGGTGAACTTTCGTATTTCCTCGAGTTGCAAGTTAATCAAAATAAGAAGGGCATATTTATTTCTCAAGTTAAATATGTGAAAGAGATGTTAAAAAAGTTCACAATGGAGGATTGTAAGCCAGTTAGCACACCCATGATGACAGGTTGCAAGTTGAGCAAGGATGACAAATCTCCAACTGTTGATCAAACCATGTACATATCTATGATTGGAAGCTTATTATACCTGACAACTACCAGACTAGATATTTTGTAGGCAGTATGCATGGTAGCACGATTTCAGGCTAATCCCAAGGAGACTCATGTGACAGCAGTGAAAAGGATTCTTCGATACCTCAAGGGTACTATGGAATATGGGTTATGGTATCCGAAAGGTAAAGACTTCACCCTTATTTCGTATTCAGATGCAGATTGGGTAGGATGTGTAGATGATAGAAAGAGTACCAGTGGAGGTGCATTCTATCTTGGAGACAGATTGGTCGCATGGCACAGTAAGAAACAAGAGTCAGTTTCTTTATCGATAGTAGAGGCAGAATATATTGCAACGACAACATGTTGTACGCAGGTATTGTGGATGAAACAAACTCTGAAAGATCTTGGTATTAGTTTCAGTGAGCCAATATCAGTTAAGTGTGATAACACCAATGCCATTAACATCTCCAAGAATCCGGTTATGCATTCATGCACAAAACACATTGCTATCGGGTATCACTTTTTGAAGGAGAAAGTTGCGAAAGGTGAGGTTAAGTTGGATTTTGTTCCAACTACAGAGCAAGTAGCAGATATCTTCACAAAACCATTGCCCAAGGAAGTTTTTGAGTACCTTCACAATAAATTGGGAGTGGTCACACTTCCCAAGAATTGACTAGCTACAGGGATCACATTCTCAGGGGGAGCATTTAAGTATTTGATTATCTTTGTGCTCATGTTCATGATTTTTGCTAAGTGTAATAAATTGTGTCTCGAGAATGTTGTGCATGGACTCGTGGGGAGTCTCGTAGTAGCCCTTTGGTATTATTGTCAAAGGGGGAGAAGAGTTACAGGAAATTGCACATGTGTTGCCAACAATTCCAAAGGGGGAGATTGTTGAGCAAGGTGCAGCAACAAGTATTGTCATTGTTGTCAACACAGTCAGATAGATCTATTGATGCAATGGACAGGAAGTTCAAAAGCCTTTCAGATGCAGAAGATAGGAGTTCAAAGGTTACTCAGAGTATGTACAATGAGTGTCCAAGAAAACCGAAGTGGCCCATATGCAAAAGATCAAAGAAAAAGACAAGTAAGAAAAGTGTCACGATATCTCGACATATACAGCAGGAAGAAAAACTATCACGATTTCATGACATGTTGGAAGAGAGAGAAAAAGAGGAAAATGTCATGATTTCACGACATGTTGGAAGAGAAAAGGGAAAAATTGATTTGCGACATGTTGGAAGAGAAAAGGGAAAAATGCGATTTCCATGTTGGAAGAGAAAAAGGCAAGTGGAAAAACTATCACGATTTCGCGACATGTTGGAAGAGAAAAAGGCAAGTGGAAAAACTGTCATGATTTCATGACATGTTGGAAGAGAAAAAGGCAAGTGGAAAAACTGTCATGATTTCGTGACATGTTGGAAGAGAAAAAGGCAAGTGGAAAAACTATCGCGATTTCGCGACATGTTGGAAGAGAAAAAGGCAAGTGGAAAAATTGTCATGATTTCGTGACATGTTGGAAGAAAAAGAGAAAGCAAGAAGAAGTGTCACGATTTCGTGACAAGTTCGAAGAAAAGAGAACAAGTAAGAAAAGTGTCACGATTTCACGACATGTCACATTTTCGCAACTAAAATAGGAGAGAGAAAGTAAGTTTGGAAAAGTGTCACGATTTCGTGACATGTTCATTTTAAAAGAGAGAAAGACTTTGAGGAAGACTTAAGGAAGTGTCACGATTTCTGACAATAGCAAAGAAGTGAAGTATAGATGTCAGATTTCATGACAAAAGAGAGAAGAAGCTTCGAAGGTAGAAGTGTCACGATTTCGTGACAAAAGTAGAAGTGTCATGATTTCATGACATGTCGCATTTTTGCGACTCGAAAAGGAAAGGAAGGTAGAAAAGCAAAAGTGTCATGATATCGCGACATGTCACATTTTCGTGACTCAAGAAGGGTAGGCAGTAGGATAACAAAAGTGTCATGATATCGTGACATGTTGTATTTTCATGGGCCAAAGCTAAGAGAAAGAGCAAGGAGAAAAAGTGTCATGATATCGCGACATGTAGCTTTTTGCGGTCCGATGCAAAGAGAAAGAGAGAAAGAAAAAGTGTCACGATATCGCGACATGTTGTATTTTTGGGGGCCAAAGCAAGGAGAAAGAGAGAGAAAGTGAAAGTGTCATGATATCGCGACATGTTGTATTTTTGCGGTTGAGTTGAAGCCAACGAACCTATGACAACCGACTAAGATTAGGGTTTACAGCCGACTAAGATTAGGGTTTTCATCACAAGAATTTTGTTATAAAAGGAGGGCTGTTTGGAGAATTGTGGTGTGTCGAAGTGTGCAAAATACGGTCACTGTGCACAGAGAGCAAGTCATGTCGAATCATTCTAAGTGTGAAATTTTGCTAAGAAAGCAGAGTGCACAACAGGGAGAAGACGACTGTGAAGTTCGAGTGTAGCGAAGCAGAGTGTGCGAAGTGATTGCACAGAGAAAGCAGAGTGCACAGAGAAAGCAAAGGTGACCAGTCAGGGTCTAGCAAAAGCAAAGGTATCTTACTATAAATCTTCTAGTTTCAGAATTGAAGTCCAAGTTGGTGCTTGGCATCAGGGGTTGGTGCTCCTTTCTGTTGGTGCAGATAAATCAAGGGTTGGTGCTCCTTCCAGTGGGTGCTGGTAAATTGTTTGTAAAGTTGTTGCTTTGCAAAGGCTGGATTTGGATGGTAGTCCAAGCAGTCATTTTTGAGGAGTAGCCACTTTGGTGAACCTCGTTAAATCTTGTGTTGTGTGATGTTCTCTTGTGATACTTGCTTTATCCGGTTCTAAGGTTTCATTATTTTTGTTTTAAGAGCTATGAATTTAAGTTTAAAGAGCTACACTGATTCACCCCCCCTATCAGTGTCATTGTAAGACTAAAAATTTTAAGAGCTTTAAAACAAGTGGTCATATGAAGGAATCCAAGCAATATTGAGGGAGATATGACCCTATGAAGTCAGCCATCCAAAACAAGGGTAGTGATAATTTTTCAAGTTGTAAAAAAAGAAATTACAAATATTTATCAGCCAAGGTTTGGATTATGGGAGGAGCAATGGAGGGATAGGAATTCAGTGAGGCAATATATTCTATTTGGGCATATAATTTTTATCTAAGTTTCTTTTTCCCTTATTTATCTTAGAAATTTTGCATGCAAATTATTATAAATTTTTATCAAATATTATATTTGCTATAGGATATTCTAGTAAATTTTAGTAGATTTTGAGTTTTAGTTTCCTTCCCATGGATCAATTTATAGCTAAATCCTTAGAATCATCTCTAGTAGTAGAGGTTAGTGAGTGCACCATAGAGGATTGATCCTTGTTGCTCAAAGATAGGGTAATTTTTGGTAAATTTAATGGGTATTGGCCAGGGGCTTTAGCCTTGAGAAAATGGATTGATAGGAGTTGGAAGTCTCCAAGAGTGATTCTATCCTTTCTTCCCAAAGGTTTCTTCCTAGCCATTTTTTGTTCTAGGGAAGAAAGAGATAGAATCCTAAAAGGGGGTCCTTGGTTTATGGGAAGAGCAAGACTCTTCCTTACCCACTGGTATGAAGGCTTTTCACTTGAAAATGTAAATCTATCCCTAGTACCAGTATGGGTTAGGATGTATGGGTTACCCATTGAATTTTGGGAAATGGATACCTTCAAGGCAATAGGAAACACTCTGGGAGAATTCCTTGAGATTTCAAAAACTACAAAAGATGGATTCTTGGCTATTTATGCTCTGAATATTGGTCATGATTGATATAAGTAAAGCTTTACAAGAATCAATCATTCTTAAGTATGGGGATAAGATGTGGACCCAAACCATAGATTATGAAAACATATATTTTAGATGTAGAATATGTCATGAGGTGGGGCATATTGAGAGATCATGCCCTAAGAAGAGTCCAATAGAATCATATGTAGAAAACCCCAAGAGAAACTTACAAATGGATATGGATGAGGATGGTTTTCAACTTCCAAAAAATAGATCTAGACAAATGAAAGCAAATAAATAGTGGAGACCAGTAAGGAAGGATATTGGAAGAAATACCAACTCTTTTGAGGCTTTAGCCTATGAAGAAAAAGTAGATCAAAGCTTAGAGGACATAATACAATAGGTTCAACATATTAACAAGGAATCATCTATTCAGTATGATCTTGATTTAGGGATAAACATTCTCGATGAACCTAAGGAATGTGTCTCATCATATTTTGAAGACTCTCTTGAAGTACCATGCACCATTCAAGAGAAAAAAATTGGTAAAGAAAATGCAATGTTAGATGTTAATACCTCTACCATTAATAAGGAAATACCAAAAAATGAGTAGGACAAGTCAAAAGCTTCTATAGTAGAGCCAAGAGAGGATAAATCTGATGAAAAATAAAGTTGTGAAAGAATATTGAGGAATAGAATAATAAGACCTACTCTTGATACAGGCAAGGAAAAAAGAGGAAAACCCTCAAATTATCAAGCGAGATCCAGGGAAGCAAGAGCAAACATAGAGAAAGGAACACAAACTAAGTTGGTTGAACTTCTCTTTACCAAACAACAAAATGATATTGGTAATTCATAGGTAGGGCCAATAGCCCCTAATGAGACATGATTATCATCTCATGGAATATAAGGGGTGCTAATGCCCCCTCAAAGCAGAGGTGTATCAAGGACCTCTGTTTAAGTAATAAGCCTGATATTCTTTGTATCTAGGAAACTAAAATGACAAAAGAAGTTTCCAAAACTATGAAAGTAGTATGGGCGAGATGTGAATGGGATGCTATGGATTTTGAAGGAGTGATAGGGGAATTCTAACTTGTTGGAATCCTATTAGAACCTCCTATGTAACCATTCATAAAACTAGGCATTGGATAGCCTCTTTAGTCACATGCTACTTTGTAGATATTCATTTCATCCTTATCAATGTCTATGGACCTACAACTCAATCAGGTAGATTAGAAGTTTGGAGTGGGATTGAAGCCTTTATGAGAAGTAAAGACCAAGAAACCTGATTCATGATCATAGGATATTTTAATGCCATAACCAAGTTGGATGAAAAATTTGGGGGAATTAGGAAATTAACCCAAAGTATGAGAGATTTCTCAGCTTTTATTCAAAACAATAATCTATGGGAGGTTGAGTTTGAAGAAGACAACTATACATGGACCAAAAATAGGAGAGGCCAAAACCTAATAGTAAAAAAATTAGACAGATGCATACTCTTAGATCATTGGCTAGATGAAGGGACTTGTGCTAAAATTAATACCTTGACAAGGATTGGTTCAGATCATTGGCCAATAAGAGTTAAAATGGTGGTAAGTGAATTAAAAAAATATCATATTTTAAATATGAGTAGATGTGGGAAGACCATCCTCAATTTGTTGATATGATAGCACAAACATGGAATTCTTCAAGAAATGGTGGGTTGTATACACTTCCAAAACAAATTAAATCAATGACATCTAGATTAAAAGAATGGAACAAGAACACTTTTGGAAATATTTTTGAGAAGAAAGAACTAAAAGATAAACTTTCAAAATTCCAAAAAGGTGATCATAATAATCCAAGCTCAGAGGAAAGGGAGTTGCTTAGTGAATATCATAATATTTTGAGTAAGGAAGAGAAATTTTGGAGATTAAAATCGAGATAGACTTGGTTAAAAGGAGATAAAAATACAAATTTTTTCATAGGATGGCTATAGTACAGAGATCAACATCTAGAATTAGTAGAATTAAATTAGTAGAAGGGGTTTGGATTGAAGACCAAAGTGAAATAAGAAAGGAGGTAAGGTATTTTTATCATAATATTCTAGGATCAGAGGAGTTTGAAGTTCTTAATGATAAACTTCTACAAGAAGTACCTTCAGTTATAATAGATGAAGACAATAGGAAATTGATGGAGCCTATTACTCTAGAAGAAGTTCATTTAGCTCTTTTCTCTTTTAATAAGGATAAATCCCTAGGTCTAGATGGGCTCTCTACAACATTCTATCAACATAATTGGGATATAGTGAAGGATTATTTATTGGTGGTAATGGAACAGTCTAGGGTAAAACAATACATACCTTATAAAATAAATGCAACATATCTTACCTTGATTCCAAAAAAGAAGGATGCAAAATTGTTTGATTCATTTAGACCCATAAGCCTATGTAATATGACATATAATATTATCTCCAAAGTGATGGTGAATCAGTTAAGACCACTGTTAGACAAAATTATTTTAGAAGAGCAAGGAGGATTTGTGAAAGGGAGACAGATTTTGGATGAGATCATAGTAGCTCATGAAGTTATGCATTCAACAGCTTCAAGAAAAGAGAAAGCAATGATCTTAAAACTTGATATGAGTAAAGCCTATGATAGGGTTAAATGGGATTTTATTTTTGTAGTATTAGAAAAATTTGGATTTGGGAAGAAATAGGTTAGATGGATTAAATCTTGTGTCTCTATAGTTTCATATTCAGTGTTGGTCAATGGGTTAGTAACATAATCATTTAAAGCCAAGAGAGGTCTTAGATAGGGAGATCCTCTATCACCATATTTTTTCATTATTATGGTAGAGGTTTTGGGTAGGAACTTGAAGAAGGATAACAAATATGGACTTATAAGTGGACTTAAGGCTAGTAATAACATCAATAACATCACCCATCAATAGTTTGTAGATGATACAACCCTTTTTGGGAGGGCAAGGATAAATGAGGCCATAGATTTGAATAAATTATTAAAGGAATATGAAAGAACATCAAGGCAAAATTTTAATAGGAAAAAACATAAAATTTACTTCCTAAACACCCTAGCTAAAATCAAAGTAGGGATATGTAGGTTACTTAAAATGGAGGAGGTAAATTTACCAGCAACTTATCTAGGGAGGCATTTATTTGAGGGAGGAATGAGGATAGAATTATTTATTCTAGATAAGTAAAGTTTAGAATAAACTAATGACATGGAAAAGTGTATGGTTATCATTAGAATGAAGAGTGAAACTAATTAAATTAGTCTTATAGGGCATTTCAACATATTATATGTTCTTGTATACTATGAACAAATTAATAGAAAAAAAATTAATCTATATTATGCGATCATTTTTGTGGTCAATATTACATGATAAAAATAAAATTCCTTTAGTGAAATGGAGCAAGTTGTGTGATGATAAAACTAGGATAGGTCTCAGTTTAAGAATTCTTGCAGATGCAAACTTAGCTCTTAGGGGGAAAGTGATTTGGAGATTGTACAAAGAGAGTCAAAGACATTGGGAAAAAATTCTTATAAGTATGTTGAGACTAATGATCCAAGATTAATTTTTGTTGCATTCTCTCTACCAAATGGTTCTACACTATGGAATGGTTTAAAAAAATAAATTTATCTAGTGATAAAAGGTTTAAGATGGGTGGTGGAAATTGGAGAAAATAATTCTATTTGGATGGATACTTGGTGTGATAAAAAACCACTCAATATAGATCAAATTTTGAAATTATGAATGAGATTACTTCAATATAAATATGGTGATAGGGTTTCAAACACTTTGTACAAGGATAAAGAAGGAAGATACAAATGGAAAGAAGCTTTTTTTACAAGTATACAAGACATTTATGCTCAGAGGTAATTGAGTAGAAAGATAATAACAATTATTATTCTGAGGGGAGCCAAGGATAAGATGATTTAGGATTTATATATCTTAGGAGAAAACACAACAAGAAGTGGATATAATGTTAAGCACCAATAAAATAAGGGTATTGCAAGAATATGGAGAGATATTTGGTATAGTACAAGCATTCCTAAAGTTTAAATATTTGTTTGGCTAGTAGTTCATAAAAGAATTTTATTTTGGGATAACCTTATGAAAAGGGATTTTCATGGCCCCTCATAATGTGTTATTTATAAAATGATGGGAGTATAAACCATCTCTTGGTACACTTATCAATAGTTTCAAAACTATGATAATGGATTCTTAATATGTTTGGTAAATGCATGGTGATGAATGGAAGAATTGAAGAATGGTTAAAGCAATGGTAGAGCACTTTTAAAAGTGAGGCTTAATCGACAATATAGTATATATAAAAAGATACAATACTTTGGACTATATGGCTAGAAAGGAATAGAAGATAATTTAAAGGAAAGGAAAATATTTTTAGAGATAATGAAAAGGAATATTTGTTTAGATATAGAGGAGTCTAAACCAACCCTATCAAATCACCCATTCCTAACCTAGAAGTTGAGAGTTTGATAGATGGAGTCAAGTCATCAAATGAAATTATGATGTTGGGTACAAGAAAAAAAAAAGAAGGAAAAAAATATAAAGTGGAAACCACAAAATGTGGGGTTGGTAAAATTAAATTTTGATGAATCCTCTAAAGTAAATCTAAGATAAGCAAGAGGAGGAATAGTTAGAAATAATAAAGGAGGGATTTTGTCCCATTACACTTTCAATAGTGGATTTAAGACAAATAATAAAGTTGAAGCTTAAGAGGCTTTGGAAGGGTTAAAAGTATGCAAACAAATTAAATGGAACATAGTATGGATGGAAGGTGATTTACTCATAGTAATAAATAAAATTTTGATGAAAGCAAAGGCTCCATGGAACATACAAAAGATAATTGTGGAAATTCAATACCTTGCTATAGAGTTTGAAGAAATCAGGTTTACATATACATTAAGGGAAGTAAATGAATGTGTAGATAGGTTAGCCAATAGAGGGGTTTTAGTTGATGATCATGAAGTTATATTCTCTTATCCATGGGTTGAGGAAGTAGTAAATTTAGCTGAATCTTACAAGAAAATATTGACTACCTAATTGAAATAATGATTAGTATTTACTTTAATATTTTCCCTTGTTAATATTTGCTTTATTTTCTAATATTAATGTGATTTAATATAAACTATTTATTATAATTAATATGGCTGCACTTGTGCTTTAGGAAGGAAACTAGCAATCAAAATCTGGTAAAGTGAACTATGACAAATGTGATATTTTTCAAACAATACTCTACTAAGATGAAATGCATAGATAGTAGAGGTGAAATTTTGGTGTTGTGAAGGTTGTTGTAGAAAATTTCAAGAAGGATTCTAAATTTTGGAATATTTATATTCACACCAAAATTTGAAAAAGATCCAAAAAATAAAAATCAAGAATTTAGATATTTTATGTAAAATAATGTAGGTTTATAGCTATAACAACTCAATTGAGATGATAATTTAATTTTTTTGTAAACTCTCAAGATCTAAAGGAAAGAGTTATGATTTTTCAAGGTGGGGAACCTGAGTACAACCCCTTGTTCTCCATCAAAAAAGATATGGTGGGGTGTTGGAGCATATTACATTATTTGGTACCTTGCAAGGATCTTGTAAATATTTATCATTATATAATCATGAGATGTTCATAATTAAGGAGTCAATAAATATAATTCTCCTATGAGAAATATGAAGATTTATATCTCCCAAAATTGGGAGGATATGAAGAGATAGTTGAAGATGAAATATCAAGATCCTACTTGCAAAGGCTAGGAGCTACATATGTGTCATTTTGTAAGAGAGGAAAATGTACTGCATATTCTTGTATTGTAATACTTTGTAACCTTGTCATATTTGTGAATATAGTATGATCATTTTACCTTGAGTTATGGGTTGATTATATGTGAGATTGTGTTCCATTATTCTATGAGAAATTATTTAACCTTTGTATCCAAAGTTGATTAATAAATATAAAGCATTTGCTAACATTTAATCAATTCAAAGTATGTGGAAAAATTAAAACTCTATCTTTAGTTTTCATAATTATAAGGGATATTGAATCCACAATAATCAAAGTCATTATTATTTAATAGGAAAATATGATACATTCATAAGTGTGTAATATATGTTCAAATCCCATTATTTGATATCATAACTTATACTTAGATTCACTTCCATGATAATATGGTCTAGAATAGTACAATTTTTTAAAATATGAGGCCCAATTCAAACCCAATTAAATAATAAAAATAGCAGAATTCACACCTTAAAATAAAATTTCATTAAAATTTCTACTTCATTTATAAATTTATTATAAATAATTCTATGTACCTATATTTGATAATTGTTCCATATTCTTCTTTATATCATCAATAAACGAATACAAATCAATGTCTTCTTGAGGTAGGGTGCTCTAGTACATTAACACTACCTTGTAATTTTTGTAAATTTTGAAGGGGAAAACAACAAAGAAATTAGTTAGTAGATGCCTCCCATAAATTCTCAATTTTTTTCTATGGAAAAGGACTGATCTACTTGAAAAAACTAACCAATTGGATCTAAGTACTAATTCACTTCTTGAAGAGGATGGATTGGCTCAAGGGAACAATTCACTTAGCAAATATTGTTGATCTACTTGTAAATGCAAGTGATTAGCTTGCAAATACTATAAATTCACTTACCAAACCACAAAAAACTACTCAGACAATCACAAAGGTAAATTGAAGGCATAGATCTTTATGTGAATCTTATGGAAAGTGATATTTTAGAATGTAGTGGCATACCAAGTCATTTTGAAAGACTTTTAAGCCTGTTAGAAGCATAATTGGAGGTATGTAATATTTGGTGGTGGAACATTTTGCTAAAATTTTTGCTAAATATTTAATTTTACTGGGAGTAATTATTTATCAACCTAGGTAACTCAAGGGGTAAACTTTACTATAAATAGGTCCCTCATTGTATTCATATTTTGGAGAATTTAGATCTACACTTTGTGAAACCCACATTGTGCTTTATCCTCATGATATTGCATGAGATTATCAAGTCCTTAGGCATTCCATTAGTAGGACCACCCTTTTGATTTGTTAACTACATAGTTGTGGCATGACTTTTCTAGCCCATATTATCATTTGATTATCAATTTCATAATCTAATGAATGGGTGTACATTGATGTTATTCAACTTTTCATGTGTTTATTAATCGTAAACTTTCCTCACTATGGTGCAAAACTTGTATATGCTTAAATATCTTATACCCTAAAAATTTCATGTATTTTACTTCCATACTTTCCTTTTCACACTTTACTTTTAATGCAAGTTAGTGTAGGTTAATGTAGAAGTATTCTATCAGGATAGTGAGGAGTTGGACTAAATCTAGAGGTTGGGAGAAGCCATTGGAAATCCCTACCAACTTTGTTGAAACTAGAATCGGGGGCAAAATCTCAATTAGAAGTTAGGGAAATTCCTCAATTCAATAGGTCCCCTAACCCAAATCCCATATAAAGCATAAAATTCCATTGATAACATTTGGTTTTTTATGCTTATGAATTGACCTTTAAGAAATTTTCTTGCAACATAAATTATACATCAAACTTCAAAAATTTAAAATTTATCATTTACTTAATATTAGGTTATTATACATCCAACATCATTATGCATGACTTCACTATTCATACCAAAAATTTTTGCAAAGAATGTTTCCATTCCTCTTTGATCTCTTTCAATTTTAAAAAAATAAAAAATAAACTATCTAATATTATATTATGGCACCTGCATTTATAAGTTGGTGTAAGGAATTATAGGTGTTTTTGACTTAGAAAAGTTATTAGATTTTTATTACAAGTCCATAAATACATGGTCATTCCTCTCTTTTCACAAAATACAAATATTTTAGAGCTAGTGATGTAAAAAATATTGAATTTCATTTCATGAATGAGCCCTACCAAAACATGAACTCAATTACTAGGAAATTATTTTGTCCAAGAAGAATGAAAGATTATATAAGCTAATGACATTGAAGAAACATATATACTAGTGAAAATATTTTAAAATTTCTAACTTATTCCAAGTAAATAACTAGGGAATTTTATCAATTCTAATCAAGGCAAAAAAAAATATTATAAAAACCTTCCAATTATATAAAAAATGAAACTTTCAAATGACCATAAAAAACATAAACATATTGATATTTTTATACAAGGAATTTATCTAAATATCTGGATTAGGATTTGAATAAATGAATATCATTATTTTGTTGAATAAATATAATTATTCCATTCAATTTGCATATCAAAAGGCACTTTTTATACTTGCTATGTCCAAAAATATTTACCCAAACTTGTAGCCTTTTAATAGTTTCTATCTCCACCTAACGTTTTTACTTCATAGTCTTTAATATAGGCCATATCTACCTTGAAACCATGCTTTACCATCCAATAGTTTATCCCTAATTTTCAAACTAGAAAAGTTTATGATAAAGAATCCTTTTGGAATAAAAGTCATGGAATAATTTGAAATCAATATCCATTTTCATTTAACCCACTTTGTTAGGATCTCACATGTTATGAACCTCCTTTGCTTATTACATAAAAATCATTCACATTTGTTGAAATTATAATTTTTATCCATAAATATTAAAAATAATTCACAATGGTACACATAAATAAATATTTTACTTCAATACATTTTAAATTATAAACCAAACCCTTGAGGTAGGGAAACATTGTACAATTCTCCTTATTGGAAGGAAGGCACTTATTAATGTATCTAAATATGAGATCCCAAAAATATAGTATTCTTATACCCCCCTCTAGAATATTTTCCCACATTATTTAATGCTCAACTACCTACCATTACCACTTATCCATACATGTGGGATAATTATATTTATTATAATATTAAGTACAATATTATAATATTAAATTTCTATCTTGGGTACCTAACATTCCATCCCCCTTACAAAATTTTTTGTCCTTGAAACATAACAAGAGACTAAATAATATGACATTTTCAGACTTTCTATAAATTTACATTGATCTCGACCATCCATCCATCCTAATGAAACTTTGATTGGTGGTGTTTTTTTTTGATGTCGATATGCCATTATGCCATTTGAATTTTTGGAACTAATCCCTTGGTTTTATGTGTTAGAGGATTCTACTAGAAATAAATATCAATATTTTTCATCTATACTTGCTTGCTTTTGCCACTTGAGGATCCAAGACTACTTTGTTGGATCCATGCTTCTTCTTCTCTACTCTGGTAATTCGAATAATGGGTCCATTTATTCCTTGATGTTGCTACACCACTCAGAAAACTAGAGTCAATATGATTTCTTTGTCAAACATTGCCATAGTTGGTATAGTTTTGATTCCATGTATAACCATAGTATTATTTTCTTAAGCCATACCTCCAAGATTGTTATCACTCCTAGTTGTGTGGATGGTGATATGTTGCAACCTTAACTTGTTGTTCTAGCTTCTTTGTCTCCTCCATATTTTGCTCCTCTATTTTAAATCATTCTACATGATGTTCTCTCATATGTCCTTCATTTGATGTCATTATATTATTTTATGTCTTTCTTGTAATTTGCTATTGTTTTTCCCACATACTTTATTGTTTCTTCATGGAATCTATTTTTGCTACTTCTTAGATTTTGTTTTAGGTTTTGATGCTTCTTCCTCAATTTTTTTCCTTGAAATGGCTTCTTGGTTTTCTCCTATTCCTTGCTCCTTAAGATAATATATATCTTCTAGTGTTATCTTCTTTTTTCTATACCATAACTTCAAAATTTTATTTTACACATTAATATTAATAGTACCCAAGGCTTTTAACCAAGGATATCCAAGAACAATATCCACTTTATCTCGACATAAAAATAAACATGAAAAATGTACTTATCCATAGAAAGCTTCAAGTCTTCAAAAATTTAACATCTCTCTCTCCTTGAAACTATGTGCCCTTTGTTAGAAATAGATTATATTACATCATTTGGATCATGTAAATGTACCTTTCTTGGTACATACTTAGGACATTAGATTACTTTAGGGGAAGTTATCTAGTTACTTCATGCAATGTAATAAATGCACAAGTGTCAAAGTGCAAGTTGTATATGTGCAAGCTATCCCTTGCACAACTAGGTAGAGTGTTGGCCAAGGAACCTATTTCCTATATAAAGGGCCATAGACATAGAGCAAGATATAGCAATAGGAAGTAGTGTAGAACAGTGTGGTATGATGTAGCAGTGTGATGTAATGTGATGGAGTGTAATATGCTCAATGCCCATTCTTGAGCAGTAGCTTTATTCATGGAGTGTTCATTTCCTCCATAGCTACTTTTGTAAACATCTCCATCATTTCTATTTATAGTATATTTTTAGTCATCTCATAGATTTACTTTATTTCATATTATTCTACATCTTGTGATTGCTATCTCCCATTACATGTTGCATCAAAAGCTAACAGTGGTATCAGAGCCATGGTAGGTCAATAGGAAAACCACCATTATCATTGACCCTGAGTTTTTGTCAACCTGACGCGCCATTGGACCAATCACTATAAAAAATTTTAGAAGAGTCTAGGTGGTAGAATTAAGGAGAGCCACAAGTAAGGACTAAAAGAAATCTTAGTTTCTGGAATACTGAGATTGCATATGGCTAGAGTCTTTCCATAGAGTTTCAAAGGAAAACTTGTGAAGACTAGGACTCAACACTTGATCCACTAGTTTGATGAATCAACTAGTGAAGCTCATCTAAGAGATCTGGAGAAATTTACCTAAAGTTTCTTTTATTGTAGGGAATTAATTCTCAGATGATTGGGACACCTCCTACAATAGAAATCTAGGAGATTTCAACTTCGTTTCCCGAAGGTCGAAGTGCCTTCATAGTGTAGAGATTAGTTGTTGCAAGAGAAGAATACTACAGAAGAGACTTTTGGAGAAGAATTATGGTGAAGTTGGGAGATAGGAGATCTCCATTGCTAGATTGGAAACTTCACAAGAAGAAAAGGCCATAGAAGCCTTGATCTAGAAGAAAAGGCCATAGAAGCCTTGATCCAGAAGAAAAGGCCATAGAAGCCTTGAAGAAAAGGCCATAGAAGCCTTGACATTGAAGAAAAGGCCATAGAAGCCTTGAAAAGAAGCCTTGATCTTGAAGAAGACTCTAGAAGAGAGTATCTAATTCAGAAGCAGATTTTAGTACTAATACTTTGTTGTAGGAATAGGGAGATTCAGTGAGTTGGGAAAGCTTCCTACAAAAAGGATAGGAAGAGTATCTTCTTCAGAATCAATCCAGCACCTGAAGCAAAAGAGATTAGGAGAAGATCTCATTGATGAAGAAGGACTAGGAGAGTCCTACTCGAATACAGAGGTAATAGAATTAGAGATCTAGGAGAAGATCTCACCACCAACACTTCTAGAAGTAGAAGGTTGAAGATAAGGTCTCAAGGAAGACTAAAAGAAGTTGCAAGGCCTTGGAGAGGCCTCTACGAGCATCCAGTAAAAGGCTTGGAGAGCCTTGTTGAAGAAATCATCAAAGGAGTTCCAAGGAGAACTCATTGGAGAAATTCACTATTGGAGATAGTGAAATATTTGGGACAATTGTCATCATTCGACAACAAGCCCAAGAAGAAGAATTTGGCAAGGAGTGCCAAATCTCAGAAGACCTCAAGACATTCAGAATCTTGAGAAGAAGATCCTGTTTGAAGTCAGAATTTGACAAGAAGCTTGAAGGAAGATTCAGATAGAAGAAGCCTACCAAATCTAGGAGATTTGGAGATTACCTCTCATAGCAAGAAGGCACCACTTCAGAATCAAATATCTCTTCAAATCTATAACAAAAGGAGGAGACTACAAGAGGAGAACAAGCCACCAAAATCCTAGGCTCGTGAAAGAGAGTTGGAGACCATATTTTGGTGAAGATGAAGTTGTTCAAGGTAGCCTATAGAGAGCTGCAAGATCTTACTCAAGGCAGCAACTTGGTGATCTTAGACACCAAGATCTACATCCTCTATAGAAGTGGCGAAAAGGGCTTTCAAAAAAAGGTAAGCAACTATTGGTGCAAGTAAATTCATTAAGTGGATTACTTATCATATTTGTTTAAGCACCTTAATTGGAGTAAAGTTGCAAAAAGGAGAGTTGAATTAAGAGTCTTCAAAAGTGCAAAAAGAAAGGATTCTTTAAGGTTCATTTGCACTTTAGGAGTTGATTAGATTTTAGAATCTCAAACTATCTATCAACTACCTATCATCTACTTTGGAAAGAAAAAGAAGACTAGCTCCTATTACCTTGCTTATAAAGAAATTACAGAATAATTCTTGAAGATTCATTTCAGATTATTCTTGATTAGTTGCAGTAAATTGATTAAGTGCATTATTTTTTAGAGTTGATTGGAGTGATAAGGTGAAATTGTTAGTGCAGTAGAAGTAAAATATTATTAGATTCATTTGCACTATTATATTGCTCTAAAAAATTATTGTTTGTGTTCATTAGAAGGGCACAAAAATAGAATTTGTCAAAGTGTCTAAAGACACTATTAGTGCACTAAGATCTGCAACTTTGAAGTGGCCTAAGGAAGCCACAAAATCAGCTCAATCCTCCAAGCATTGGAGAAGAAAGTAACCACCAAAAGAGCATCAAAAGAAGCCTCGAACGAGACTTGGTGAGTCTCAAGTTCAAAGCACAAGAAATAGTGCAAAAAAATACAGCAAAAAGAGAGCTTCTATCATGTGGTTACAAGCTTGGATCCATTTATAAAATATCCAAGCAAAAAGGGGAAGGTGTCTAATCAAAGAGACAACCTCAAAACCCCTATATTGCACTCAATATTCTGCCTCAAAACCAGAAATTCAGATTTGTAAAGAGGAGTGCAAAAGAAGGTGCAATAAGGACATTTTGTATAAAAACTATTTTACATTATATTGCACTATCCTAATCTGGTTATATAGGGAGAGAAGGTAGATTTAAAGGTGCCTCAAAGGCACTACACTCGCTGGAAAAACCATCCGAAAGTGGTCGTATGCTAGCAACCATCCAAGCCTAGCTCAAGGAGCCATTCAAAGGGCTCATTCTCCTCACATCCTAGATGACCGAACCTGCAAGATACAATGTACAAAAGCAAGGGAGAAACAACATCATTCAAGAGCAACATCATCTATGGAAGGAGGACGTAAACAAGTAAGAAAGGAAGAGAAAATTGAAGCACCATTGGAGTGTCACTTACTCCACATCCACTCGCTGAAATCGGTGCTCAAAGCCTCCAGATTGTTGCTCCATATCCTAGTAGAAAAATAGTGCAGGTGAATGAAAGAAGAGGTGGGGATTTGCGAAGCTAAAAAGATCTCCAAAGGGTCCGTTCGAACCAGCAATAGAGATGATGTCCATGCAGAGAAGAAAGTGACACTTATCACTAAAGGAAAAACCCTAACGCTCAAATCAAGAGAGCGCTCATCTTCAAGAGAGGAGTTACACGAACAAGTTGGTGCATTGAGTGTATGGGATACACTTGTCAATTGGGAGACCAAATATTTTGCTAAAGAACGTAACGTTCTTACGTTACAAGAAGGTAGACAAACATTTCTTTGGCACCAAACTCTCCTCAAGCGCTCGAAGGGAAACGAATGTGCCACTTGGCACTTTAGACAAGAATCTTCTCCATTTTAAGGACATCAATGATCAAGGTCAACAAGCAATCTTCATCTTCACATTTACTACCTCACCGTCTGTACGAAAAGGGTCCGAGTTGCAACATGTCAAGAAGGTGATAGAGCCTTTAATGCTCTCAAGGCAACCGAGGTCAAGGGAAGAGTCTAAACGATGCCAGATTTGGAATGCTTTAAGCTCCAAGTGATTCCATTGGAGGGTACAGTCACAGCATCCAAGACGTCTACGTCAATACTGCAGCCCAAGCTTCTCTAAAAACAACATCGAATATTGCTTGGAGAAAGGTAAAATTTATTCCCATTTATAAGTGCTTTCTTTCCTTGGAGTTATAAGGTTTAAATTGAAGGAATTTAATTACATTGAAAGCCATACATCAAAGGGAATATTTTATCAAATAAATATAATATTTGCAATATAAAACCTAGGAGTAATAAGGGTTTCTACTTGGATAAATATTGAATATTTGCAAATATTATTGTGGTCTAATTTATCCAAAGATTAGGGAGTCATAAGGGCTACTACATCAAATTAATTAATTGGAAAATTAGATACACTTAACCTAATTCCCAAAGGGTTATTTATAAAGAGAGTTTTTTCAAAGGTTGGATATTCATAATATTATTGTCTCAAACTTCTCAAAAGGAGACAAAATATCCAACATTATAACCTCTTTAAAATTTGGGAAAAGTGCTTAGTTCAATAGGAGCAATAAGGGATAATAGGAATTGATTTTGGTATTCTACAAAACTTTACAAAATCAATCAAATATTGAACTATAATTTACAAAAGCACTATATCTTATCCATAGCATACTAGGGAGTCATAAGGCATTCTACAAAACTTGGTAATATCAACATCTATCATAGATTATCAAGTTACAAAATATAAGCTTTCCTCATAACCTAAAAATCCTTAGGAGTATATACTCACATTACTTGGGAGACATAAGGAAGTCTACAAAACAAGGATTAATAAAGGTTTTATCAAATCAAGCTTATATTCTTCAATCAAGAATCATATATCCTAATTAGGGAGCCATAAGGATGTCTACTTCCAATAAATATGCAAACTCCAACAAGGATAATTGTTTCAACAAAGAAAAATTCAGTGCTATAAAACTTGGGATCATGAATCTGCTCATGAAATCTGAAAGAATGATAGATCTAACTTCAAAAGTAATCCATAGTGAAGCTTTAGAAGATAATTTTGATACTATGGAATACTATCTTCAAGCCCATCTCAATGAAGCTATTGACAATGGAAAAAGTGACATTACACTTTCCTTAGATCTTGTGAACATATTATACATGGCATTGCTCACATATAAATTCTACAAGAATGAAAATTTAGAACAAAGAGGATTGATAGAACTACTCAAAAAGAAGACCAAACTTAATGAGTCATATCTAGAAAATCTTTTCCAATCCTCATGCAACATTGACATTTTAGGATCTACTAATTCAAGATCTTATCATGATGCCCTGAGTGGTTGTTCAGAAACTTTTGTACAGATTGAAGACAAGAAAGAGGGACCCACTCTACAAGAATCAAGTAGCAGCACGACCACCTATGAAAGCACAAAGACTGGATCCAAAGGCAAAGCTAAAGAAGAAGAAGATGAATCCAAAGAAGGAGGAATACAGTGCAAGGTCAATTGAAAGGAGAACCTACAACTTCAGCCTATTTTTGCATCATCTAAAGACTGAAGCAACTACAGAAGAATCAAAGCTATCATATGGAAGAAGATCCACATTGAAGACTAAAGTCTTCAATATCCAAATAATGTAATACAGGGGGTGTTAGAAATAGATTATATTACATCATTTGGATCATGTAAATGTACCTTTCTTGGTACATACTTAGGACATTAGATTACTTTAGGGGGAAGTTATCTAGTTACTTCATGCAATGTAATAAATGCACAAGTGTCAAAGTGCAAGTTGTATATGTGCAAGTTGTCCCTTGCACAACTAGGTAGAGTGTTGGCCAAGGAACCTATTTCCTATATAAAGGGCCATAGACATAGAGCAAGATATAGTAGTAGGAAGTAGTGTAGAACAGTGTGGTATGATGTAGCAGTGTGATGTAATGTGATGGAGTGTAATATGCTCAATGCCCATTCTTGAGTAGTAGCTTTATTCATGGAGTGTTCATTTCCTCCATAGCTACTTTTGTAAACATCTCCATCATTTCTATTTATAGTATATTTTCAATCATCTCGCAGATTTACTTTATTTCATATTATTCTGCATCTTGTGATTGCTATCTCCCATTACATGTTGCATCAAAAGCTAACACCCTTGATATTCTTTGCCGGAACTTGTAAAATGTTAGCCAATTTTTTTCTAATGAACTTATGATTGCAGCTAGGGTTTATGGAGATAATAAAATTTTCCTTTTGAATGCAAACCATAAAACTATAAAATAAATTTTTTATATGCACACAGATATTTTTGAATATTTTTTTAATCATCTAACATCCAAGCTATGCTTTATTTAGTTTGCACACTATCATCCTCTTTTTCTTTTGCCAATTTCTTGTAAATAATTTTCTTGTTTATTTTTTGACACACATTTTGGTCTGCCTATTTATTTTATTTATTTCTTCTACACATTTTGATAGACATAGACCCTTTTGAACAATGTTTAACTCATATGAAATCCAAGTTTTGCTTCCTTCTATCTTCACACTATTATCCTTCTCTTTTCCTTTTTCTAATTTCTCACAAATTAACTCTTTCTTAGTTTTCCTTTGTTCTTTTTTACAGTCATTTATTTATTTTGTATAGCCTTTGATGCTGAACTTCAAACTAGTTACCTTTTTTTATGGGTTCCATTGACTCAAAAATTCTTTCTCCATTTTGTTCCAAGTGTAATTTTGAATTTTCTTAACAAAAATTATCCACCAAGAAAGATATTTTTTGTGTAAAAGTCCTCTAAGGTAGGCTTGCCAATAATCATAATCTAAATATAGAGATCTAAACTTCATCCACCATTCTCGAACATCAATATCATATTTTCTAGAGAATATTGGCAACTCCATGGCCTCAAACCCCCAAAATTTAAAACTTGAATTTTTCAAAAATAAAATTCCTCAAGTCTTTTCTATTCCTTTCAATTAATCAATTAAATCTATAGATTTTCTTCAAAATAAAATAGACTACAATTGATTTGCTTATCCTAAATGATAGATATCTACACTCAACTAGCAACTATTAATGACTTACAAACTATGTAATTTTGTACTTTCAACAACTAATAACAACCTACTTTGTAGATTTTTTTCACTCAACTTAATAATTGTTAACAACTTATATGTTGTATACTTCGGACAATTGATAACAACTTGCTCTATAGAATTTCTTCTTCATTTTGTTTTTACACTCAACTTAACAATTATTAACAACTTGCAGATTGTGTACTTTTGACGACTGATAATGGCCTGATTTGTAACATTTTTTTTGGCACTTTGCTTAACAACTATTAGCAATTTGTAGATTATGAACTTCAAACAAATGATAACAACCTACTATGTAGACTAATTTATTTTTATGATAATAGTTCTCTACAATTTTTTTTGTGAAGCACTACCCAATTGTGGACTAGGTATTTTTGTACCCAAACTAGTATCTAATAACTACTTCCTCTATAGACTATTTTTTTATTGATATTGGATTGCTCTATAGGTTGTTTTATTTTGCAACTACTACCAACTACAAACTAGTTATTTTTAGTACTCTTGCAATTATCTACTCTACTAAAGTTGTGGAACTATTGTATATTATCAAAATTATGTAGAGACTATTGTTGAAGCTATTGCTAATGATTGTATGACACTTATTTAGAAATCCTAGCAAAAAAATAGGCCCTATACTTTGGCTTCCTAATGGATTAAGGTAAATCCCACTTGCCACAAATATTGTAAAAGCAAGTACGGATATTTGATTACCAATATTATTTTCCTAAGAAATAATTATTGAGAAACCAACCTTGGTTTTACCTCTAAACAATAAATTTGTGTACCCTCATATGTTAAAATAATACTAATAGGATGTGGGAATATTGACCCTTTTAGTTGGCAACACACTCAAACCATTTACATTAGGGTTCTTGGGATACTCCTCAAAATGATTTTTAGAGAAAATATTAGCCCACATACTTCCCCTAATTAAGTGGTCAGGACTTACACCTGATCCTACAAGAGGTTATTAGCCTAATGTAGATGCTTATTAAACATCAAAATTTGGATCAAATAGTGAAAATATGGTTGAAATTTTTGCAGTGAAACATGACCCTAGAAATTCCTCTGATATTGAAGCTTTTGCAGTGAAACACAACCCTATAAAGTGCTTTGATACCACTTGTTATGAACATTATTTTCTTATTACATAAAAATAATTCACATTTACTGAAATAACAATATTTATCCACAAATATTAAGCATAATAACAATTTCACAATGATACACACAAATAAAAAATTTTCTCTAATATATTTTAAATTATAAATCAAACCCTTGAGGTAGGGCAACATCGTACAAAATAAATCCACTCCTTAATGTATCTCAATATGAGATCCCAACAATACAATATTCTTCTCCCCCCTTTATGAGTCTTTGCCCACATTATATAATGCTCAACTACCTACCACTACCACTTATCCATACATGTGGGATAATTACATCTATTATAATATTATAATACTAAGTATAATATTATAATATTAGCATAAAATATTATCAATACTCTTATAACAAAAGATAAATTTTAATACAATGAATACTCCAATGTATTCAAAATATAAATCAAACCCTTGAGGTAGGGAAACACCATACAATACTCCTTATTGAAAGGAATCCATTCCACACTATATCCCAATATGATATCCAATACATACTATCCCCCCAATATGAGTCTCTTTCCTACATTATATAACCTTCAACTACCTACCACTACCATTTACCCACACATGTGGGATAAAGATATTTATTATAATTAACTAGTGGGATTATTTATAAAGTATATGCATCCTCAATCCTTATTTATACTACATTATCATATCCCTAGGTACATTACATTCCATCCCCCTTAAACATGTTTCATCCTCAAAACATGGGAAGAAGCCAAAATAAAATTGTTGCAAAGCATTATAAATATGATGCCACCAACTTTGGTTCCATGTAGATCCATAGTGATTGGTGTGTTGATTCCCTATAGTAGCATACCTCCATGAAGGTTACCTCTCACAATGATGTGGATGTCTATATGGTGCACCTTTGTTCAAATTTGAAGCCTTCTTTGATTCTTCAACCCTTTTTACCATTTTTTTGTTGGCTTGGGAAGGGAAATAGTCCTTTTCTATTGTTACTTTTCTTCTTTGTCCTCTTGTTCTCTAGAAGGTTATTCTATGCATGCACCATTAAAGTCTTAAATGTGTAATATCCTCAATATAACCATTTTCTTTCTATACCACAATGGTTCGAAAATAGTACATTATTTGGTACTTATTAATAATTTTAGGAGATGATATTCATGACCTTTTTGACTACCAACTTTATTTTATTAGTGCTTAGTTTGAGGGAACTTATTATTTTTCCTCCCTCTATAATCAATTGACTTCTAGATATGACCTAATCTAAGCATATTTTGGACTCATCCAAATATATTTTTAAGTGCTTTTCCAATTGAGGGTATTCTCATTTATTTCTCAATATATAGTATGTGATCTCTGCTTGTTGTACTTTACTCACCAACTCAACTCTACCTTTGCTAAATTCTCCTTTTGCATCTTGGATCAATTTTACAATGTGTGATATCCTTCTTACCAAGGGAAAAGCTTTCATCGAAATACTCTTGATTTTGATCGAATATTGGTATCTAAATTTCTTTAGCACATCTTTAGATATTATCTAGCCTTGAGGATTTTCTCTCTCCTTCTCCAACTCTGATTGAACCACTACCAACATTTTTTCCTAGATTTGAAGCTTTGACTTCAATTCTAGCATTGATTTCTCTTGTGCTTGCATCCTATGGCTCCCTTATTACAACTACTCTTGCAAGATCTCGATCTTATTGTCCCTCTATTGTAGTTTCTCTTTAGTGGGAGACTTATATATTACATATTTGAGATCTTGAATCTCATTTTTGAGACTATTTTTTTCTACCTTTTTCTTATTCAGCTTCTAGTCCAAGTTTTTAATCTTTTTTTAGCAATTTCAAGCTTTATATATGATTTATTGCTCTTGAGGAACAATGTGTCTACTTCAGTATAAAGTGCCCTAAGTGTATTAATCTTAGTAATCTTAGAAATAGTGCACCTCTACATCTTAATGTGGTAGTCCACTATCATCTCTACAATCGATTTCTTAACCTTAGGATATGAAACCACTTTGACTCATTCTTTGATAATTGGATCCACTCCATCATACATCTGAGTGGTTACCTTCTTTGTGTCATCTTGTAGTTCTTATTGCTCTACCCATTTTTGAGTGTTTGTTTCAATGTTCTAAATCATAGAGAATGCTTTTGGCAATGGACACTCAAAAGCAAGGGAGTGAATGTAAATTGAAAAGATGAGAAAATAATGGATAGGGGATTTAATGATATAATTATGGTATTTATAGGGATTTGCATATATATTGTAGACACCTAAAACATGTCATATTGAGGAGACTACCTATATGGACTCCCTGAAGACCATATGACCCACCTTGGGCAACCTAGAAAAAGTATTAATTAATTAATTAATTAATTGATTGATTAGTTATTACCTATCCTACACAACAACTCACCCCTCCCAATGGGAGCATTCACCCTTCCATCCGCCCCTCCATGTCATTGCCACTCCACTCATAATTCCACTTCTCGTATTTAATAAAAATAAATATTTAATAACAAAAAATATTTAATAATAAAAAAACAAATATTTAATAATAAAAAATATTAAATATTTAATAATAAGCAAATATTAAATATTTAATGTAAAATCATGCAGGGTGCTTTTTCCATTATTAGCTTCCACTTGGGAAGTCTATATAATAGCACCCACCCCTCATTCAAACATATACCAAGCTTTTGGATTTTGAGCAATAAAGTGCTGCTAGATTTTTACCAAGGACCCTTGAGCATTTCACATTATTCTCATCATTGAAGCTATGTCATTTGCTCGATTCGAGAGTTGAAGGTCATATATACATACAATGAATAAAAACCCCTAATCAAACCTGAACATTGCCTCACATAGACCATATAAAATTACTTATAGGTTCACAGTCGTCTCACTTAGAGATGACCTGTAGGTACGATCATCCTGCACAAAGACAACCCCCAATTTTTATATTTACTTTCTTGTTTCTTTACGTAATTAGTTTTAACAGTATTTACATTTACTACTTCAGCATAGCTAGATTTTATTCTATGTATTTATTTATCATATTTCAATCATTTATTGCTTTTATTTACTTTTACAATCATATATGCTATTAACCCTTTTTGTGTTCCCTGTGTGCAGGTTGTAGATATTTACAAGGAAAAGGGAGTGTAAGATTTTGATGATTATTACCCATTGCAAAGGTCATGAAGAAACCCTTTGCAAGATGGTTTGTGGATGCGAGAATAACCTTGTGTGGTGCACCCATTTGTTCATGAACGTAACTTATTGTATCAAAGTGGTAGTGAATCCCTAAGAGGGATCTCTTTTGTAACCGATCTGAGGAAAAATTGACTTATTAATAAAAAAGTATCATTTTCTTATTAACTATTTTCATTATGGTGGTTATGATTCCTATGTATTCACTTTAATTTATTGTATGGGTTACATGGTTTTTCCTACATTTTAGTGGCTATCACGGTGGGAAAAATGATGATGATGAATATATTATTGTATCCAACTCATCCATAGCATCAAATGGTTTTTCTATGTTCATAGGAGTTGGATTATTTTTTTCTAGGATGGTGGAAATGAATGGAGGAATCTCTTCGAGTAGTCCCTTCAAATTTTTCTTGCTTGGAGGATTCAAGGAGGAAGAAGGGATATCGGGAGAAATCAATGACAATGGTGAAGATGGAAACTGGGATAAGTATGACCATAACTTTATTCTCATTACAGTAATGGGCTGAATGAAACCAGCCTCGCAATGGGGTAGTCTTATGCATCCTTAATGAACATCACATGCACACATAGGGATATTGTATATTTGGGTCCTCCTAGCAGACTTTATCTTTTCAAGTCATGTGTAGTTTGTATTCAACTAGGGTGTTTGATTCTCATGTAAACCATGTGTGTTTCCTCATAGCATATTATTGGTAACCTATCCATCATATGCATTTTTATTATCTTACATATGGTTGGCTTTCATATGTATGACTTTTGTGAAAGTTTAACATTTTGATTGATGACTTTTATACATTCGTGGTGCTTATTGTTAGTTGTTACTATGTATTAGACTCATTTATTATGTTTTATCACTAAGAAAATCCCTTCATATTTTGACTATAATAAGTATATCACATCCATACATTTATGCATCCATCCTATAAAGTCCAGGTATCATCCATCCATCATCCATCATTGCATTCACATATGCATCCAAAATGCTCTAAAGGCACCTAATCCCTTTGGTCACATCAATTCAAAATACTCCAAAGGTACTTAAGCCCTTTGGTCACATAGGCACTACAAAATGCTCCAAAGGCATCTTAAGCCCTTTGGTCAAATCATCATCAAAAGGCCCCAAAGGTATCTTAAGCCCTTTGGTCAAATCACCATCCAAAAGTTCCAAAGGCACTTAATCCCTTTGGTCAAATAACCATCCAAAATCCCCAAAGGTGCTTAAGCCCTTTGGTCAACATCAAAAGGCTCCAAAGGCACCTAACCCCTTTGGTCACATAAAAATCTAAAAATAAAATTTGAATGAATTTTGTATCTAGTGATTTACTCTATAAACCTGGCGATTGTAGTGATTGGTTGTCCATGCAATTCAGTAGGATGAGTAAATTACCATAAGATCACTCACCAAAAAGAAGTAATAAATGGGTCAAAATCAAGGTTGTAATGGGGCATGAGCCCTTAAAATTTTGTAATGGTCCTAGCAAACCCAAATCAAATCATCTTGGTCAAGAAACTCATCGCTTTCATCATTTTTCCATTTTCTCATCGACTTGTTGCTTGAGGGGGTAGTCATTACATCATAAAATTCATAATAAAATCAATAATCAAACACTCAATCATGCAAGTTACATTCATTTAATAATCATTTCCAAAGACTATCATACACTTCCCTATTTTCTAGGGCAAAAGAAAAAATTTTAATTAAATAAATTCTTGGCATTCGTGCAGCATGGAGGCTCATAGACCCATAGTGTCTCCCCATGACTAAAAAGTCTACCAAGGTCAAGTATACCTCAAATTCATAATATTGGCTGAAAGGTTTACTAAAATAAATCTCCTCAACTTGTCAAAAGCAATGGTTTGAAAATGTATGCTCTTTTCATGATTGGGGCATTTAACATTGATAAGATCAATGAACATCATCAACCCTCAATTTGACTTTAGGTCATATATTTTTGCTCTGCATTGTGATTTCACATAACACATCCCAAAAAGGGGCATCTATAGACACCTAAAACATGTCATATTGAGGAGACTACCTATATAGATCCACCAAGCACAATAATCCATCGAAAAAATCCATGATCGAACCCAAACATTGCCTCACATCGTCCATAGAAAATTACATACGGGATCATGATCATCTCACTTAGAGACGACCCGTAGGTACGGTTGTCCTGCAAAGAGATGACCCTTAGGGTTTAGATCTACTTTATTTTTTCTTTTTGTAATTAGTTTTAATAGTATTTATATTTACTACTTTGGCATAGTTATATTTTATTCTACGTATTTATTTATCATATTTCAATCATTTATTGCTTTTATTTACTATTACAATTGTATATGCTATTGACCCTTTTTATGTTCCTTATGTGCAGGTTGCAGATCTTTACAAGGAAAAGGGAGTGCAAGAGTTTGATGATTATTACCCCTTATGGAGGTCATGAAGAAACCCTTTACAAAATGGTTTGTGGATGTAAGAACCTTGTGTGGTGCACCCATTTGTTCATGAATGTAACTTATTGTATCAAAGTGGTAGTGAATCCCTAAGAGGGATCTCTTTTGTAACCGATCTGAGGAACAGTTGATTTATTAATAAAAAGACATCATTTTTTATTAACTATTTGTCATTATGGTGGTTATGATTCCTATGTATTCACTTTAATTTTATTGTATGGGTTGCATGATTTTTCTTGCATTTCATATACCTCTTTTAGGGCTAATTGGGTCTCCTATACATGGGAAGTGGTAATTGTTTTCAATAGTATATTACATAGGGAAGAAGCCTCTTCAATAGGGGAAGATGGTGGGGGAAACTACTTAGGTGGAGGTTGTATAGGTGGTGGAGAAATTTCAACAAAAGGGAAAGGGGAGGGAGACATACCTGATCCTCTCTCTTCCAACATTATCTCCTAGATTGTTGCCTCAAATATTTCAATCTACACTTTATTCCTTAGCACTTCATATTATAGTTACTTCCTTTTAGCCACTCTTGTTTTCTCCTTCTACCTAGTACTTGAATGACTTTTCCACTTTGCTCTTTCACTGGATTTCTTGTGTTGAGAATGTTGCTAGGATTTTTGTTGAGACTTGTCCTTTTTTGGGCTAGATGCAGTAGCTACCCTTTTTGTATATGCTACTATTTTCACTTTGTAAGATTCTAAAACCTACCATGTTGGTGCTTCTTCACTATATTCTAAGGCAATATCAATTGCCAAAATGGTTTTAGGCACACTAGCCTTCTTAGTCTCGGTTTTCTATTTTCTCTATAGTGGAAGGTCGTCTAAGCTTACATATTCCTATGAATTCTCATAGTCAACCAAGGACCTTGATCGAGTGGGAGTTTATTGATGGGCATATTCTTCTTCTTATTCATATGCCTCTTCCTCTTGATCCCTTAGTATCATTAATTTTGGATATCTTTCTCCCTAGTGATATTCCATCCACTTTTCATATTCAACATCAAATTCTTTTTCAAATAGCTTTTTTAGAGGCACTAGGGAAATATTTATTTTTCTTATCATGTTCACAAAATGAGATCCACAATTCTCTAATCTTATTCTATTTCTATTTTAGATCATATTTAATCTTATATATGAGTTCTTCACTTATCCATTGATCCTTATTTCTTTTTTGGATCATAAATCCATTTGAACTCATAACATTTCCTCCATGGAGGTCATTATTGCATTTAATTAATATCGATTTTAACAACATGATCTTCCTCACTATTTTTAAAATTATCAATCTTTGATCGTGGTAGATGATCAAATGCTAGAGGCTTATTATTTAATTTTTCTAATTTATATTTAAATTTATCCTCAGGATAATAATTCCATATGTGTGGCACTATCTGCAATTAGAGGACATTGAGCTTATCATCCATAATATTTTCTTAGCCCCTTGTTATCACGACTATATCTTCAAAATTGAAGGGATAGAAATGAGTGCAATATTTTTTAGCTCTAGATTAAAAAATTTCATTTGCTTCATCTATTTTCTTACATAGCCCCATGTTGCATACCTAGTTTATAACACAGTATGAGAGCAAATATGGATTTTTGGGAAAGTTGTACACTCTGATGATGGTGTCATTTTACAAAAAATACCAATCCCCTAATTCAAAATTCTTATCTCATAGCTTATCTATAAGTTTAGATCTAAGGTGGATAATTTGACCATAAATGGATGCTAGTGTAGGTCCTAGGAACATCCTATTAAACTCAAGGTATGGAAAAATTTCTCTAATAATTGGAGTCAAATCAACTATAGGGAAATATTGCTCATTATCTCTTGCATGGAGCTTAATACTATGTAAGTTTGAAGGCATATAAAATAGAAATAACCATGCTAAATATGATGGATAGCAGAATGAATCACTTTATTTTAGCTTAAGGGCAATGAGCTAACTATGGATTTGATAACTTTAAAAGTAGACCTAGTCAATGGAAATAGGGTCATTAGCACTTAAACCATCATAGTTGTGTATGTTAGTGACTACATAAGCAATGGATATTTTATAATAATTTAATATGTATCATGATGCAGCCTTATAATTACAACTATCATGGATGTTACTATTTGCAAAACATTAAAAAATGTGTTGAGCTTTAGGGGTATTTCTGGAAAGTAATTTGGGATTTCCCCTATATTCTTACCTAACCAAGCTTTAAGAGTATATTTATTTAAAGATACTTTTTGGTCATATATGTCAATAGGATTAGGTATTGTACTTGGTTGCATTCCTACTACAAAAGTTCTTTTGATTCCTTCTTTTATGATGGAAAATAGTCTCCTTCCTTTTGTGTGATACACCATTTCTATTTTGGGTCATAATTACAACAATTGCTTTGACTAGCTCGAGACATGGGTGGACAAACCTAGGCATGTATCTAGAAAAGAGCAAATTTCAAGGAGCAGTCTCTAGCTTACTAGATGAAATTTTTGTTCCTCTTGCTTCTGACCCTTCTCTAAAGCTCTTCAATTTTGATTTTATCATGATGATAGGGTCATTTATATTGGCTAGTCTATCTTGCAAATCCTTGGTAGTATTTTGCACTTTTTGCCCTCCCTTGCCTCAAGCCATTTTGTACTAGAATTTTTTTATATAAACACAAGCACATGCATTTGTGTAACTCTTTTGTTGCATGGAAAACTTTAGCAATTCTATAATATTTCGCTCCCTCAATTGCTAAATGCTCTATTGTACATTGCTCATTTCTAGCCCTATTTATATAGCAGGAAGTGCTTTTAAAGAATAATTTTTACTAATTTACTGTCAAGGATTGTACATGCTTAGATTTTATGAAAAAATATTTTCTTGGAACTGATAGTTCATGTAAATGCTTGCAATACATGTTTCTTTTCAATATTGTCACACTTTTGACCAATGAAATTATTGAAAATTCAAAATTTGGTGGTTTCTAGGTGCAATTTTTAGCCAATGAGCATCTACTACTTACAAAATTCTATGAACACTACTACCACTATGAGAGTATTTACACGTATCACTATTTACATATATACACTTCAATGGTACACTCTTTTAAGCATAATACTTTAAATATTGGCCATTCACTAGAATTGGCAAAAGATGACTATCCATGTATTGAAGCTCATATACATGTAGCTCTTTCTTTCCCAAGATTAGATATACCTGACCAAAATGATTCTAGCTTATCATGCTTTCGTAGTTTTGCTCGATATGCATCCTATTTAAGTACTAGATCACCATCCTTAAATTGTTTTAATGATAACCTTTTATTCAACCATCTCTTAATGACTACTTGATGTTGGAAAAAATTATTGCAAATTTTTCTCATTCTCTTTTGACAACAATAACTCTACCATTCTCTTCTCAATTGCTTTTGAATTCTCCACTTTTTATTGGTCAATAAGTTTTAAGGTAGGTAACTCTAGATGAATTTGCAACACAACTTATTTTTCATAAAGTATATCATAGGGAATGGTCTTCAAAGCTTCTTGATTGTTATTTTATCTACTAATAATGCTTGATTTAGCATTAAATGCCAACTCTTTTGATTATTGTCGATATTTCTCTATTTTTATTCATGGACTCTACTAGTCCATTACCTTGTGGATAATAATTAGAGTAAAACTTCCAATATATGATATTTTTTTTGCAAATTCCATGGTTTTAGACCCTATGAATGCTCCAACATTATCAAACACTTGTAGAAAGGATTCCAAATCTAGTGATCAATCTCTCAAGAAATTCAATGATAGTGTCTTGATTTACATGCTTGGTTGCTTATGCTACATACCATTGTAGAGCTAGGGTGTAGTATTCCTAGTGAGGAGGTGGTTTGGGAGATCTATAAATGATCACCAAGATCTTAAAACCCAACTTGCATAAATTGTACAACTTGTACGGTCTTCATTGTACACTATGTCAATTTGCCAAAATAGCTTGTACGGTCACCAAATAGTACAATTGTATGATCCAAATCATACAAAATTACACCTTGTACAATTTGGTACTCATACAATTCACTGGAATAGGTTTTGCAAGTTAAATCAATCAATTTTGTAATCGATTTCTCCAAACTAGCAATATTTCCTTATTTGGTAGGTTTTGGGTTGCAACTTTATTACCAAATCGGGTAAATGAACAACTTGTACGATTTGGTACAACACTTGTACAATTTGTACAAATACTTGATGCAAATAATATTCAGATCTATCACTCTACACAACCAATCCTTCCAATATAGGTTTTGGGAAGTTTTTATATTTCAATTCCTCCAATTCTTCCTAACATGCAAACCTTAATTCACTAGCAATGAATTGTATTCATCATGGACAATTCCAAAAATTTTACAACTGTAGGGGACTTCCCTGGGAAGTCTTGTTATACTTCCCTAATTCCCCCTCCCCTAGTTCTATCCCATTTACCAGATACTTCACTGTACCTTCCTTCTTGGTTGGTTGGTGTTGCAGATGATCTCCTTGGGGTGGGAGGTCACTTTTCATTTTGTCTGCCCCTTTCCATTCCTATTTGAGGTTTTATTTTAAGTGCCTCTATTCTAAGACATACCTGGGACCTTACCTAGGTTAACTATGTCAAATATCCTTTTTCCCTTGTGCTCTCAAATTTATCCCAAGTTTTTTGTAGGTTTCTACTTGGATTCGGATTTCAAAGGTTATCCAGATGTGGTGCATCATGGCTTTGGGAGAGTTGCTTCTTGAGCATATTTTCATAGAATATTTTTGGTTTGGAGGGGACTATGTGCTTATTTTCTATGGATATGCTCTTTGGATTCCTGGTTTTGGTCTTCTTGGTGGGCTCTCATAATTTCTTTCTTGGCTTATGAGGGGCCTCTACTTTGCTTGCTGCTAAGATTCCACTGGTCTTTGTTTTCTGGATCCATGAATTTGTTCATTGGTGGATTTGGGGTTGTCTAGGGTTTCTTGCTACACTTTTTGGTCTTGGGAAAACCTATGCTTAATAACTACAACTTTTTAACCCTATGGATCCTTTAGTTTGGGTTCCTTGGGACCTTCCCATCCCTTTCCCATGGCTTGCGGTTCTGCCTCTACTGCTTCCTCTAGTCTCTGCATAGCTCAACCTCATTGCAAGGGGATTTCATGGCCTATGGAGATCCTCAGATTGTTGTTCCATTTTCTAATCCTGTGTGATATGTTGTTCTGGTATTTTTTCTTGCATCCCTATGTGTATCCTGGCCCTCCCTAGGCGGGATGATCCTTCTTGGTAGTTCCTCTACTCCATATAGCTATTCGAGGTGGTTTTGTGCATGGTAGATTTATTTTTCTGATGTTTCCTTAATGGAATACCAGTTTCTAGTTTTTCCCTTGTGTAGGTTTTTTCAAATTTGTATTTTTCTTGCTTTGGCGAAAATTTTTAAATTTTTCACTGGGCAGGATTTTCAAATTTCATGTTGGGTAGGATTTTAAAATTTTTCCTGGTTCATTTTTCTCGCTTGAACAAGACTCTCTTTTTTACTGCTTTGGGTGCATTTTTAACATGCTTTTCCTTTAGGCTATCCTTTGGCCTATCCTTTGGCCTTTCCTTTGGCCTATCCTTTGGCCTATCCTTTGGCCTATCCTTCGACATTTCTTGTGGCTTTTTATTTGGTCTGGTGACCTATTGTAAAAAGGCTTTGGGTCCCTTTCAAAACCTATTTTTAATAAAATTTTAACTTACCAAAAAAATAAATCATACAACTACCTAGAAACGTATTTGTATGGATTAAATTCATCATGTAATCAATTCCCATATTCAAACCAAGTCTATAGGGTAACCAGGATCGTTCACAATGTAATTCCATCCATTGTCATAGCAAGATATGTATTGAACATTAATTATTCAACCTGAAATATCCAGAACGTACAATGGAATTCAAAAGGGAAAGGAAATAAGAAGAATTTGTGTTATATTCAGATTATAAGTATTTCTATACATATATCTTCCACCATCAGTCACAATCTCAACAATGAACAGTAATTCTACCAAGAAAAATCAAATACTCCATGAATAGACTCATCAATGGATAACCTCAACTATGAACAAGCATGAATGAACAACAATGAACAACCAAAAAATGAATGGGGGAGCTATACAATGCATACCCAAAACATTCCAAAATGGTCTCTGAAACATTGCATTACTTACAACTGCCATCTTGATTTAACTCAAAAACACTTCATTACAAGGTTTTACTAATGTCTAATTTATTTTTTATAAAATTAAACCCAAATGTAAATTTTACCTAATTTATTTAACATTTCACATTGTACATTTGCAACCTTGTACATTTTACTCATACTTGTAAGTTTTGACACTTGTACAATTTCATCAAAAATGAGTAAAACCAACCAAACCCGTGTAAATCTAGGAATCATTTCTTCTTCTTCTGGGAGATGGATTTTCTACACACATATACCCTCCCATTTAAATTAGGTAGTATCCTCACCAACTCAGTATTCTTATTTTTGGTTGATGAACCTTTATAGTACTCATAAAGCTGCATATGCAAAGTAGTACGCTCATCCTTCAATCGAGCTACGCATTAAATGACTTCCAGGGATTTTAACCCATACTCATTGGCCTTATCTTCTACCATAGCTAGAAGTGTAGCTAGATTCTTCTCACACTCATATGATCCATTGCATAGCTTCTCTATCAATAGGACTTCTATTTTGGATTCTATCGGTAATTCCTCATTCTTCTCTGTAATAACTTGTATATTTTGATGAATGTCGGCTTCATAATCCACCATGCTCTCATCCTTAGCCTTAAGCTGAGCCTTATGATCCATGATAATTTCATTATAGTGCTTGGAATTTTTTGCCATATCCTCAACCTTACAATATTTTTCTTGCAGTTATTCCTTTGCTACCTTCAACTGATTTGCTTGTTTGGCCAATTGTTGATTTTGTGCTACTAGTTGAGCTTCCAACTACTTCATGTGCTCTTTATCCTACTGAATCACAAGATGCTTTTCCTCCTCTTGTGAGCATAGTTTATCCTCATAAACCTACTTGATTTCAACCCACTTTATTTCTACCTTCTTTAGTCTTTCCTCGACCTCTATTTTTTTGCATGTAAATTCTTCCTCCATCACAACCATTTCCTTTCGAGTAGCTTCTAATTCTTCCCTCTATGCTTCCTTGGCTTGATAGATCTGTTCAACTTCTTATCTAGGCCACTTGATAGAGTATGTTAGGAATTTCAATTTCCTCATAGTGAAGGCCAATTGTGAAGGCACTCTTTGAATTTTTTTACCCACTATATTCAAAGGACAAGTCTGACAGGTTTCCTTATCCAAATACATGCATGAAAATGCATGGTAATTGGTATTCACTCCCTTTTATAAGTCATGTTTTCCAAGAATAATGGTTATATATCCACCCAAAAAACCATAGATGTGTGATATCTACCTTGTACGATCCTCTTTGTACACCCACTCCATGATCTTTTCTAATTCAGTGAAGGTTTGCTCCCTCTACTATTTCAACTGCCCAATGCCACCAATACAAAACTGCAACCTAGTGCTGGAAAATATTTCACTGGCCTATCGAAAGAAGTGATCCACCTTCTCATTAGTATTTTCACCTTTATCCCCCAAAATATTAAAATGAGGTACTTCCACTAGAAATCTTGTACAAAGCTCCATAGTATTATCCTATGGTGGGGTATGTTTGTAGCACCCTAAAATTGGCGCAGTAAAACCTTAATAATTACAATTACTCTAGTAAATAATTCAAATTCAAATTTTAACCTCCAAAACCGCTCCCAAACCGCCGCTTAATCCGTTTCCTCCTTTCCCGTGCCATTTTTAGAGTTTGTTTTGACCGTTTGACGATATCGTCGCCGATCAGACGATATCGCCTCAGATCGGACGATTTCGTCTGGGCTAGGACGTCCAGACGATCTTGTCCCAAAACTAATTTTTCACAATTAGTCTCTGTTCCAACGACGTCTCTAATCCGGGCAGAAGCGTGTCTGCGTCGTTAGAGACCCTCCCCAGTTGGAGATCTCCCAAATAGGGATGATCTCCAACCTCCTAACCTCCCTCCTAAGCCTATTTAATCCTAGGCCCTCCCCTTAGCATCCCCCTGGCTGAAATTTCCTGTAACTTGACTTCTACACGCATTAAGACATCCTAAATTACTATTTGCATTAGTCCTATCCAAATTTTGTTGCAGGAACCTTAGTATTTTTCAGTCGGAGCAAGCTTACATCATCGTAGATGATCTTGTTCAATCGGACGATCCTGTCGAATCAGAGATGATTTCATACCAATGCGAGACGATTTCGACTGCAATCACATTGGGGGCAATCAGTGCCCGGAGTTTGCATTTCTTCATCCTTTTATCTCTTGTATTATTCTGCATTTAGTTAGTCTATTTTATTATTTCTATTATTCTGCATCTTGGAGTTCACCCATGTAGCTTAAATGCATAATTAAGTCATAATTGTCATTAAATCAGTATAATGCATTCATGTTTCTGTTTATAATTATCATTTTAATATTGTTATTATCATTTTACATCATTGCCCTCTGTTAGCATAGTTGCATTTTCTATGTTTTGCACCTATTTCTCTGTTTGCAGGTCTCTGACGAATTCGTCTGACGAATTCGTCAGATCTCAGACGATCTTGTCTGATAGCAGACGATCCTGTCAAATCAGAGGCGATCCTGACTACTTCAAGAATCAGAATCTTCATCAGACATCCGGATCAGGTATGGCTCTTTAATCTAGCTTATTTCTCTATTTTTTGTCCTAATTTGTTCTTTGTATTCATTTAAATCTGCATTTTCATAATAGAATAACTTAGATTCATTTTGGCCAAACCTAGGACTTGGATGTTTAAAGATAAAACTGAACACATCAAACACATTCCCAACCTAGGCGTGGAAACTGCCATTCAAACGTTTCCTGGTGAACCCACCATCCGTCGAAAAATCACCATAATACACCTCCCCCGAGAGGCGGGACCTTCGCAAGGCCTCTCAGTCCGAGGTACCATGCCATCCTTTTCCCATCCTCCTTCCGGGCATGGATCCTATAGCCTGAAGGTAAGGATGCGAAAAATTTGGAGCGATACATTTTGGTGAACCCGACGTGAATGCATTTAAAACCTTTTGAAAACAAAAACAAAAAAAATAAAACAACCAAAACATAGATGCATTTCAAATCATTTAAAACTAATAAGTTGCATATCATGTTTAGATGGTAGCTCCTAAGAAAATATTAGCGAGTTACTATAAATGTTGAAAACCAATTAGCAGCCATAGAAATCAATTATGTGCTTAGTGTGCACTGAAACAGATAGAAATCAACTTTTGTGGGACGAACTTGATAGAAGACTAGGTGTCATTTCATCTAGGTCAACAAAACTTAAACAAATCAAGAGGCTTGTCCTAGATAGAATCCTGGATCCTCATCAACTCGTCTTTTATCATGAACTTCAGAGAGCCTGCCATAGATGGTTAGCTTATAGGAGAGCTCTTGTGTCTTCAGAATTGTTCACCTTCGAGGAATACCTCGAGAACGCAGCCATTATACACCAGTTCCTAGGTCATGTAGAAGACCAAGAGGTCGTTCTTATGGATAGGGAAATATGGAATAGAGTTCCTCGAGCTGTGTTATATCGAGAGTATTGCCACGAGCTTTACTTCTATCAACCAGAATCTGAGACGAGATAATATCACTATAGCTCTTTTCATTAAATTTTTGAAAGAAAATTTTCAATTTGAAGAAGAACACTTCATGACTCTCGAAGAACTCGAGCCCATTAATGATATTTATAAATTGTTTATAGAAAACTAGATCATTACTTTCAGTATTAGTTCTTGCATTTATTGTGTTGTTTGTTATCTTTACAATATTATTACAAAAACAAGAAAAACTAAAAAACATAACAAAAACCAAAACATTTCATTTTAAATATTGTAGTAGGTATATAATTAATATATACCTCTTAAGCTTGTTGCATATATATATATATATATATATATATATATATATATATATATATATATTTGCTGAAATCTAAATTAAGCACAATGCCTAAACTTAGGAATGGTAAACAAACTGAAGGAGAAGAAGAAGATTGGTTAGAAGATAAAACTAGAAACCCAAATGTCCTTCCTGAGGATCCAATTCTGGAAGGAGAAACTCTAGATCAACCAGAAGATGACCTAGGTGAAGACAATGAACAAGAAGAAAATGTTAAAGAGGATGGATCCTCATCCCCTAGAGTAGCTCCAGATGGAACTATTGCTTTTGACAACTTAGATCATTTCTGGAAATTTTTCAATAATAACATTGGCGCTCTTAATATGGCAGTTCGTATTGATAAAGGGCAAATTAGTGACACTCAAGCAGCCATGGAACATATGTTTGATGTGCACACTAATCCCTTGTCTTTCATTGATCAAGAAAGTGATAAGGCTGGACCATCCAATAGAGATATGGTCACTATGATTCAGAACATGCCAAAACAACAGGTTACCCAACCTCCTAAGGAACTTGTTATTGAGCCTAAAATCATTCCCACACAAAAGAAAACTTCCTTCACTACTTTACTTCGCCAAACTATTGATCAATATGCTTCAAGTAAACAAAAACCTAAAATGAAGCCAAACACCAATTTTCAACAATCTGGAATACAACATAATACAACTTCAAAATTCCTTCATAACACCTTTCCTACCAACAATTTACACAATAGCAACATAGCATCTAATCTTCATGTCCCTCCATCATATGCTCACAAATCCCATATCAATGCCCTACCGAACCAATATGGTGGGCAAACTAGTAATCTGGAAGCCATGGTGAAACAGTTAGCTTCGCGTATGGACCGAGATAGATCCTTACCGTCCCTCGTACAATTATCGAGAGATATGTAGTCAACCTTTGGATCCCATAGTTGTAGCACAACCGTACCCTAAGCATTTTCCCATGCCCATCCTGCCTATATATAAAGGAACCGAAGATCCCATAGAGCATCTTCGCATGTTTAGGATAGCATGTCATGATATATCACATGATGACTTGCTATTACTAAAAATGTTCCCAAAAAGTTTAGGTGGAATGGCATTAGAGTGGTACTATCAATTGCCCACTCATTCTTTGAGAAACTTTGAAGAAACAGTTGAATCTTTTGTCCATCAATTTAGTGCCTACATCGAGAGGCATGTAACCATTAAAGATTTATACAACTTAAAACAAGACAAGGATGAATGTTTTGCTGATTTCTTAGCTAGATGGAGGCAGTTGACAGGAAAACTGCACTTTGTGCTACCTTATAGGGAAATGTTGGACATTTTTATTAATAATTTACAAGAACAAATATCTTATGAGCTATCAACTGCTACTTTAACTACCTTCGATCAAGCTATAGATTTAGCTCGAAGAGTAGAAGATGCCCTCATTAGGAGAGGCCAACTTAGGAAGAAGGATGATGAGAAAACATCCAGAAATCAATATAAAAACAAACAAGTTGTAGGTGACGGAGTCACTGACAGCAAAAATGTTGCTAATATCAATGCAACGAAGACAACAAAAAAATTTATATTGAAACCTCTGATAAACCTCCTCGAGAATTTACTAGATTGAATCAACCATTATCAACTATTTTACCTCAATTACTCGAAAGAGGTTTGATCCAATTACCAACTATCCGGGAACCTGATCCAACTATACCCGGATACAGAGCTGACTTACACTTGTGATTTCCATAGAGGACCTGGACACTCTACCAACGCTTGTAAAAGGTTGAAACATAAAATACAGGATCTGATTGATAATAATGAAATGGAGGTGCAAGCCTTCCAACCTAAACAAAATGCTCCTAATAATCCTCAAAAGAACATTCCCCAAAATCAAAATCAAAATGCTAATCAATCATTAGACATATTTCAACACCCTTTACCAAGACATGGTAAAGAGGTGGCCAATCAAATCGAACATCATAATGTTCCTCCTCCTACCCGATATGTAGGAACTATTAGCGGACATTTACTTAATCATGATCCTCAAATATTTGACACAACTTTATCCATGGTCACGACCAGGCCCCTACATAATTTTCAAACTCCAGATCCTAGTGATATAGAATCAGATACTGAAAGTGAAATAGACATCACTTCAAACCAATCGAATAGTTCTGAAAATGAATCAGATCCTATTCAACCCATCACAGATGCTATGGTTCCAGAAGAACCATTTCCTAGAAGAGTTACTACTCGACCCTCTTCTAATCAATTCCTCCCAAATGAACAAGCCATAAACGCTCAACCGAGACCAGTTCAGCGTCTTCAATATAACATTGTAGGTACCATTGGAGTCGTTACCCGACAACAGGCTCAAAATTCTCAACAAGAACCAAACCAGAATGATGGATCAGCTCCATTTGTTTTGAAAAATCCCAATAAAGGGAATCATGCTTCCAATGTTCAACCTAAACCCCCTTACAATATTAATGAGCAATTATCCAATACTACAGCCAGAATTTCCCTTTTGGATTTATTAAGATCTTCTCCTACCCATAGGGATGAGTTGATGCTTACATTAAGCCAAATGATGGTACCTCAAAATATTCAACCTGAAGCCATGGCCAATACTATCATCACTCGAGAAGTTGATTGTATTGACTTTCGAGGATAAAGATATCCCACAACACAGTTTACATAAGGATAATCCCTTATATATTCTTGCTCTAATTGGAGATGTAGTTGTTAAAAGAGTCCTGATTGATAATGGTTCATCTCTAAACATTTGCACTTTTGACTTCTACCAACGATTTGGCTTTAGAAGTGATGAAATGAAGAAAACTGACATGATTATCAAAGCTTTCAATGACGAAACACAAGAAACGTGTGGAGTTATTACCATCCCATTGCAAGTTGGTCCTAGAACTCTAGATACCACCATGTTTATTGTACATTGCCCCGCATCGTACAATATACTCTTGGGTCATCCTTGGATCAATGCAATGCGGGCTGTCCCATCAACTTTACACCAATGTGTTAAATTCGAATTTAAAAATCAGTTGGTCACTATCCATGGTGATCCTAGACCCTTTGATATGTGTGCTTTGGCGGAACTCTGTTGGAGTGCAATTTTGCCCTGCTCTGTCATCCACACATCCTAATTCTTATTTTTCATCTAAAACTGTGAAACACACACCCATAGCTTCACCTATTTCCCCTCCATTAATTTCACCCTCATATATAGATCAACAATCTTCTAAACAAACCACTCTAGAACCTCAAAAAGATCTTCAATCCACAACCAATCCTTCATGTTCTATCCCTATAATTTCAAAACCTATAGACCCATCTATTAACACTTCCACATTATCAACATCTATCATACCTTCCACATCTAAAGATATAGGGAATGATCCTTCTACATCTTATGCTCTTTATGATGAACTTTTACCAGATTTATCCACAATCTTAATATCAGAAAAAACAAATGCTTTCATGCAAGATTCAATTCTTTTAAATAACTTGCCGCCATCTCCTCGTACTTTGGGCCTCCCACAACCTATGGGAAGTACTTACCAAGTCGGGAGTTGTGCCTTCATTTATAAAGGATATGACTAGGGAAGAATCCCTCGGAATATCAAAACTCATCATGAGGGATATGCTCGATGTTATTTTACCAATGAATATATTAAAGCTAAACCCATAATGCTTAAAATGGGATATAAAGGGAAAGGCTTGGGACCTTTCCAAAATGGCATGAAAGAACCTTTCGAGGTAGAACCGTGGCTCTGCCCATTGTGGTGTGGGCCTATTTCCTAGTAAGGGTCAACCCTTTCCTTTTGAAGATGATGATCAACTCATATGTTATCAAGATTATTTGGATAGGCGTGATGATTTGCCTCTAAAAAATCAGCCATTTACATGTAACATGCTATCCATAGCTTACCCTGAAATGATTGCTGACTCCGATGAGGAGTTGGAAGGAGATATCTTCCACGATGTCTCCGTTGAAGAGATGTTACACAATGGATTTTATTTTGATGGTTCTATACCAACTATAGCCCAACTTGAGACCACTAATCCTCAAGATGAATTATCCAACTTAACCTTACAAGAATTACAAGAATTGGGCGTCTCACCCCCCCACCTAATTTTGAAAGAGATCTACACATGGAAGTAGAAAACGTCATTAAAATTAATATTGGACCTGAGGATAATCCTCACATAATCAATATTGGATCAGAATTAAGTCAAGAAAAACAAGAGCAATACATTGCATTCCTTAAAGAATATGAAGATGTCTTCGCTTGGACATACGAAGATATGCCCGGTCTAGACCCTTCGTAGTCATGCATCATCTAGTAGTCCATCCGGATGCTAAACCGTTAAACAAAAACTTAGAAAAATGCATCCCAAAATGGCCTTACTAGTCACAGGAGAACTAGAAAAATTGTTGAAGGTTATTTTTATACAAGAACTCAGTCAGCTGGAACTCCTAGATGAAAAATGCATCAATGCTTTGGAGCATCTCCGTGCCTACCAAAACAAGCTTAAAAGATCATATGCTAAAAAAGTTCGTCATCGATCCTTTGAGATCGGCGACCTTGTTTTAAAAGAAAATCAAAAAAATACTAATGCAACTAAGGACCTTAAAGGTAAATTTGAGCCCAACTGGCTTGGACCATACATTATCACTGCTAAATTTGAATCAAGAGCATACAAATTATCTACCTTAGATGGTAAAGAACTTAAAGAACCCATGAACATTTTGCATCTTAAACGTTACTATGTATAAATTTGGTCATTTCATCCTTGTATATATTTGTTTAAAATATTTCAAAATCACTATCTTGTATTTCTTTCAATTTATAAATTCAAAAACACCAAAAACATTCATAATCATCAAAATATTCAAAACTATTTGTTGTATTTATTTATGGCACTTGTTAATTCTTTCAAAAACAAAAAAATAATAATAAAAATAAAAAAACAACAATATTCTTGACTCTTTCGAAACCAAAACAACATAAAGAAGAAAGAGAGAGTCAACATTCTCAAAACTTCTCAAAAAGTATTTATATATATTTCTTCTTACAAATGTTGCAGTTATATGTTTCAAATTATTTTGGATAAATTAGCATTTATTTGGAATCCCTCACTTTCACAAACACAAAATAAATATCTTGATTTTTATACGGCATGATTACTAATCTCTCTTATATCAAAGTCCACAAAATTCAATTAAATAAAGTTTGAGCACAGAGAATTGATCTTGTTATTTACTTAAACCAAGCACATCCTTTCACAATAAAATGATTATATTTGTAATTTCCATGCTATGCTACATAGTAGAAGTGGTTTCTTGAGCGAAAAGTTTCCCCTGCTATCCTATCATGCACATGGTCTAGAATCTTTGAGAATTGGCAAAAGGACAAGCTCACCCCTACCCAGAATAAAAATCCCTTGCTCTACAGCTAATCCGAGCAAGTATCCCTAGCATAGAACAAAAGAAAAAGCAAAGTTCAAGAAAAAGAGAAAAAAAAAAATGTTATTTTATATCATTACAACAATGTTTCAAGCATTATCAAGCAAAAAGCAAAAAAATACAAAAGAAAAGCAAAAGAAAGCAAAAGCAAAAGCAATAAAATCCCTCTCCCTACCCTTTGAAAAGAAAAGAAGGGTTGATGAGCTTGAATCCCTGGAATTCTCAATTATTCGAAAACTGTGAGGTAAGCCCCATAACAGGTGGTTTGTGCCCAACCTGCTTGGCCTTGGGTAACTCCTAGCATGGCGATATGTCTGTCACATTAGCGACCTTCTTTTGTATAGACCTATGTCTGCTTATGGATTAGCTAGCTCTTGATAATCCGACTTACATAGTAGTCTAGTATGGTTATATGCATCTAAATCATGGTTAATGAACACTTATTTGGTTCATTCAAATCACTTGTATCATATTATCTTGCTCAAAACTGGTAAATGAACATAGCAATTGCACACACATTTTGTATTTGAGAGATTTTGTGTATCATTATGATAAATCAAGATTGGAAATGAACTCACATATGCACATGGGATTCCTTATAAATCTAACTTTTGTCTTTAAGATACTTTGAAATATTTTTTGCAAATTGTTTGGAATAAATTCATTTTCTTCTTTAAAGTACAGTTGTTTAGTATAAAGACAACTACATGCATAATAGAAAAAATCAAAATTTCTTTCAAAACCATACAATCAAAACACATATATATATATATATATATATTGTCGACTTTCGCGACGATGGTATAGTTCCAAAACCAAAATTGGAATTTTATGCCTAGCGCAAGTCCTCATCTTCATATTTTCTGACTATTTCAAAAATTAAAAATCAACCATGCAATAAAACTATCTCTTTTTTGATTTTGCGATGATGGTATAAGTCTATACCTACATATTCTATGCCTAGCGCAAACCATTGTACCAATTTTTATTCCCCATTTATTTAAAAATCATAAAAACCATATGACTTAAATCATTCTGTTATACAATTATGCTTTTTGACAAAAAGCATGCACATTATCACTATTTCATGTCATTATGTCAACCTTCAATTTTGCAATGATGGTATAATTCCTAGGGAATTATCCAAAATTTTATCACACTTAGGAATTTATGCCTAGCAAAAATCATTTTAACATTATTTCATGCATACTATTTTTATGAAAATCTGAAAACAAACCATCATCATCATCATTTGCACCATTGCACCAAAGTCTTAAGACAGTCTCTTAAGCACTCTTTTACTTTTAGCAATATTTCTATACTGGGATTAGCTTGACGACCGAGTGAGCGGCGACTCCATGAAATGGTCTATAATAGCGACAATGTCCTTTGAAATTATTGTTAAAAGTCCCTTTTATTTTTTATCACATCATCATCACAAACAACCAATTTGTTACATCAGATTATTTCATTTAAAATTTTAAAAGCATGACATTTCAACCATAATATTTCCAACGACATAATTACATGAATCATCAAATCAATCAATCAAAACATTAAAAGCATCATAAAAACACATAAGACAAGTCATATGATCAAAAAATATCTCATCTATATATATATCAAATATATATACATCATATCAAAACTAGATTAGTATGCCACAATCTACACCTTGGCATACTCAATCCTCTATCAAAAATAATAAAACTATCTCTCAATCTATATGAGTGTAGCCTAGCCTCGAGAACCCCTCGAGCTCTCGGCCTCATCTCCTCCCCCGCCCTGAGGTGGACGAGGTGGCCCCATCGTAGTATGTGTGGTACTATGAGTCCTAGTCATCGATCGAGATGAAGTCCTCGATGACCCAATCTTGATCGGATCCGCAATGGTAGCCGATAGTGGTAATCTCTCCTCCTCTGGCACCATCTAGTAGTAGATACCCTGGTAGAATGTGATCTGAGCAATCGACCGTGCTAGCTCTTGAGTGCTCGCTCCTCCACCTCATGCTCTGAGGCGTGCAATCTCATCTTTGAGCTGTGTCACCTCAGCTCGATGTCGTGCAACCTCCTCCTACAATGTCTGCACCTATGCTTGGAGACGGACTGTCTTCGCTCGGAGAGTCACTGTCTCGCTACTCTCCCTAGTGTCAACACCCTTGCCCTTATCGGGCGATGGTGGCCTCTCTCTCTATGGAGAAGGGGGTCTCTCCTCCCTCCTCTCCCACTGTCGTGGCCTCTCCTATGCCTGTGGCCTCCTCTGCTCTCTCCCATCGTGACCCTGTGCCGCCTCAATGGCTGCTTAGCACCGCCTCCCCATCCGATGCACAACTACATGAATCGGACCCTGAGCCCTCGTCATCCGAGGAGGGCGGATGCCTATGTACCAGGCATCATAGCCGTCGGCTACCCCTACGTCATCCCCATCCATTGGCTGAATGGGGGCATCATCCATGTCCTGACTCCAGAATCGCTGCATATCTGGAGCCCCGCTAACTATAGTGTTATCCCGGATAGTCCGAGAAAACTCGTAATCTCTTGAGAGATGGGATCCCTTGTTGTAGACCGAACTATCTCAAAACTCGGTCGTACCGATGGAGCTCCACCTCTCCCCTCTCCATCCTCAGCCAGCAGACTTGCCTGATGCGAGCCAGCTCCTGTCCATCCTCGGCCCACCCTGGATGATCTCTCCAAGGCCTCTAGGTGATCTGGTCGAGACAAGGTCATCCAGTAGTCTCCGGGACATCGGTAGATCTATCCGTCACTGTGACCCTCTCTGGAGCCACCAGTAGAAAACTCGGGGCCTCTCCCCATCAATCCCTATCAAAGGAAGCCCTATCGGCCTCCGCACTACAATGTGCTCCCAGCACCAAACCTGTAGTAGCGATGTCATAACCAGACATCGGTCGCCCTTGTATACGACCCCATGCAGGATCCTATACAATCGGCATAGTACAAAGCTCCCCAAGAAAACCTATATCCGTGGTCTCTCATGTCGTAGACCACATCTGTTAGTACCCATGGTACCCTGCATCTGCTCTGGTGGCATAAAGTCCACCTACCACCCCAGCCAAAACCTGTGTGAGTCTAGATGCCCCAGGCATCTGACGCAGCGCCATGATGCTAAAAAATTGATTAAAATTCACCTAAAAAGCATGTAAATTCAACTTAAAGCATTCTAAGCTAAGTTTAGACTCTTACCCATAGCCCGTGCCGGACCTCTGTCGATCTATGCACTGTCTCCACCATTTTCCTTGCAGAGCTCTAAAAACCAGGAAAATGAATAGTAAAAATGAATTAGGGTTTTACCCTATTTTTCTTAATTTTATTCAAAACACAATTAAAAACATTTTAAAATTTTTGCTTTTCCGCGTTTTTACCTCAAACGTTCGATTTGGGTAAAAACACGGAGGGGGCACCATAGTAAGCTGTCGTACGATTCGACCAAGAATCGTCGCCTAAAAATGGGAATAATTTTTGCTTTCTCGTAAATCGAGAAGAACTCATCTTTAACGCATTTTCTTCGAAAAATTCGCTAAAGAGGGGGCAAAATGTAGCACCCTAAAATTGGTGCAGTAAAACCTTAATAATTACACTTACTCTAGTAAATAATTCAAATTCAAATTTTAACCTCCAAAATCGCTCCCAAACTATCGCTTAATCCGTTTCCTCCTTTCCCGCACCATTTTTAGAGTTTGTTTTGACCATTTGACGATATCGTCACCGATCAGACGATATCGCCTCAGATCGGACGATTTCTTCTGGGCTAGGACGTCCAGACGATCTTGTCCCAAAACTAATTTTTCACAATTAGTCTCTGTTCCAATGGCGTCTCTAATCCGGTCAGAAGCATGTCTGCACCGTTAGAGACCTCCCCCGTTGGAGATCTCCCAAATAGGGATGATCTCCAACCTCCCAACCTCTATCCTAAGCCCTCCCCTTAGCATCCCCCTGGCTGATATTTCCTGTAAATTGACTTCACACGCATTAAGACATCCTAAATTGCTATTTGCATTAGTTCTATCCAAATTTTGTTGTAGGTACCTTAGTATTTTTCAGCCGGAGCAAGCTTACATCGTCGTAGACGATCCTGTTCAGATCGAAGGCGATCTTGTCCAATCGGAGACGATTTTGTACCAATGCCAATCATCATTGGGTGCAATCAATGCCCAGAGTTTGCATTTCTTCATCCCTTTTCTGTTGTATTATTCTGCATTTAGTTAATTCTATAGTTATTCTTTATTATTCTGCATTTTGGAGTTCACCCATATAGATCAAATGCATAACTAAGTCATCAATTATCATTAAATCGGTATAATGCATTCGTATTTCTGTTTATAATTTTCAGCTTGATATTGTTATTATCATTTTACATCGTTTCCCTATGTTAGCATTGTTGTATTTTTTGTATTTTGTGTCTATTTCTCTGTTTGCAGGTCTCTGATGAATTTGTCTGATGAATTCATCAGATCTCAGACGATCTTGTCTGATAGCAGATGATCCTGTCAAATCAGAGGCGATCCTGACTACTTCAAGAATCAGAATCTTCATCAAACATCCGGATCAGGTATGACTTTTTAATCTTGCTTAATTTCTCTATTTTTTGTCTTAATTTGTTTTTTCGTATTCATTTAATCTGCATTTTCATATAGAGCAACTTAGATTCATTTGGCCAAACCTAGGACTTGGATGTTTAAGGATAAAACTGAACACATCAAACACATTCCCAACCTAGGCATGGAAACTACCATTAAATGTTTCTTGGTGAACCCACCATCCATCGAAAAATCACCATAATACACCTCCCTCGAGAGGCGGGACCTTCGCAAGGCCTCTCAGTCCGAGGTACCGTGCCATCCTTTTCCCATCCCCCTTTCGGGCACGGATCCTATAGCCTGAAGGTAAGGGTGCGAAAAATTTGGAGCGATATAATGTCTTTCTTCTTGTACTTGTGGATTAGAACTTCCCTCGACTTCCTTGATCCCACTGGCTACTTTTTTCTTCTTGTAGCAAAATGTGCACTACTATCTTACTTGTATCTTGAAGAACATGGACTTATACTGAGAGGGAGGGGTGAACAGTATAAGACTTAACCAATTAATATTTTTAACTTTAGATAGTAGTGGCATCAACACAACATTAATCAAGATAGAAAGCATCACACATTGAAAGCCCATTTTTAACGTGGTTCACCCAGAATGACTGGGCTACATCCACAAAACTTTTCTCTAAAAGTTATCTCAAAGTTCTTTGGGAATCCTTCCCAATTACAATTTTTATGAGCCTTGGCCCAAAGGAGACACCTTCCCCCAATCTGAATTTATGATCCTCTGCTCAAAGGAGATACCTTCCCCTATGCTCTAGAAATGATCCCTCAGAAGATCAACTACCTCTACCTCTTGCTAGCACGTGGAACTCATTTCCATCGAAGACCTCTTGTCCTCAATGCTTAGCCTAAGAGACCTCTACCTTCTATGATCATGTCCACAGCAGCTCAGCTACCTATACCAAACATAGTCAGTCGATCTAGTACAATTCTTCCTCTGTTTGTCAGATCTGTCCAACACTTGAAAAAATTAATCCTCTACACACAAGCCTTCTCTAAGACTTGCCAAATCTATCCTCATATTCTTCTCAAAGAACCAATGAACCTTTGTCCTCAAGTCCTCTGATAGAACTCTAAAAAACTTAGCTCACAAGTCCTCTGCTAGGACCTGTCCAAATCTGCTCACAAGTCCCCACCGGAACCTATCCAAAAACTGCTCACAAGTCCCCATCGAAACCTGTCCAAAACCTCAACAAGCTCACCAAGAAAAACTTACTTAGCATGAACCCACAAAGAGAATTTTTAGAGACCCAATGTGATTCATAAACCTCATAGAAGCATAAAGAGAATTGTTAGAGACTCAATATGTTCTATACTTAACTCCCAATATCAATCTCAAATCTCATAGAAACATAAAGAGAATTGTTAGAGACATAATATGTTCTATACTTAACTCCCAATATCAATCTCAACTCAATCTCAATCTCAAAAGAATAAGATAGATGTAGTATGCTTTTCTCAAGAATATGAAACACAACCCAACAATTGCCAACTATGCAATATCTCATATAACAATGATACTCATATTATTTTCACCAACAACTAGGGTTTCATCATCTCAATGCAAGTAGCAAGACTTACTAACATAAACCCTAGTGCAAAAAATGCTTCCTCTTCCTCAACCAGAATTATGCATTCACCCAAAAACTCATCAATGATTTTAATGCATAAACAATCTTCAATATCCAGAAAATAGGATTTACACCAAAAATACCTAGTAGACAACCTTTTCACTCCAAACTCAATTTCAGAAAATATACCATCAAAAATATACATGGAAGAAGTTGCCCATACCTTTACTTTGATGAAGAAGGAGAACTCAAAATCTGTCACAACACTAACTCTCAATTTGCCACCAATTAGAGTTAGCAACTATACAACAATATACAATAATAAAGATCCAAATTAACACCTTATTTCTCCAACTTAATAAAAACCGCCGAAGTATAATATACATACAAAGTAAAACCTCTTTACACCTTATTACTCCACATAAACATTAAGCATCAATAAAACAATGTCAAAGCAAATATGATACCTTAACCTTATACCTCCAATGCTTTCACAACCACTATCCTTTGCACACCATGACCAAAAGAAAATTACCCACAAAGAGAATCGAACTCGGCACCTCTGCCTTCTATCGCCTTCACTTCAACGCCACCACCATGGGGTCACAAGTGCCCAATGAAGAAATACAGTGTTGCCCTATATTTTATCTTCCTTTGACGCCAAGAATCTAGAAAACATAAATGTCTTCCTCAAGCCACATGCAAACTGGTGAGCGCTGTCCAAAACGTAACTTACTGGGAAACAAAAATAATCATCCACACAGTGCGAACAGAAAACACAATTCGAGTGCAGATCCAACAATTGTAGGTGAAAGCAATCTTTCGGATGTCAAAGCGCAAACTAAAAACATAATTCGAGTGTAGTCCCAACAATTGTAGGTGAAGCGCAATCTGTCGAATGTCAAAGCGCAAACTGAAAACGCAAGAAATTACTTGGGCAACTCAATATCGATAATCAACTCTCAATGAAATACAACGCTTTCTCAAAGATCATAGAGCTACGATTTTCATTACTCGGAGTTACAATCACTTTAGAAAATCATCCCCACTTATATAGCCACTTCTCCTTAACTGTTTGACGTCGGCGCTCCTCCAACGATGGCAACACATCGACGAAAGATTTCTTTTTTTCTCCATCGCTTAAGGGTTGAAAGACCCTTTAATAATAATTAAATTAATAATTATTATTATTTTATTAATAATAAATTAAACTTAGACCCTTGTCAAAGGTTTGAGTTAATTTAATTATTAATAATAAACATGGACCTTCAAGGTTTTTCAAGAAGTAAAAACCTTTGCATTAAGTTAAGCTTGGTTTTAATAAAAACCCTTTAACATTATGAAGCTTCTCAAGATATTTTTGACATCACACTATTTTTGATATCAACACAAAAATACCTTTTGACATCAATGATAACTTATACACTTGAGCAAAGGCAATGTACCCAAAGTACCCAAAATTTCCAACAATCTCCCCCTTTGTCATTGATGGCAAACCTTTACTAAAAACACTTCTCAAGAGCCAAAACTGAAACCAACTATGCTAACAACTGACCAACTGTGCCCACAACTGAGAATATTTTGCTCCCCCTGACTTGAAGCTTTCCTCTTCACTTTGAAGCTCTCCCCCTTACTCATATCTCTCCCCCTTTGTCATCAATGGCAAAGGGCTTTGGGGCTTGGGACTAAGAAGGAGCCTCTTAGCTTAGTCCCTCCCCCACATCCTGATGAGGTGATTAATTCTGGGGTGGGAGTACAACTCCCAATTTCTCCCTTAGATACTCAAACGTATCTCTTGGAATAGGTTTGGTGAAGATATCTATAATATGCTCTTTAGTAGACACATACTCTACCTTAACCTGTTTGTCTTGCACTTTCTCCCTTAGAAAGTGATACTTGATGGAAATATGCTTTGTCCTTGAGTGCATTACCGGATTTTTGGAAATACTTATGGCACTTGTATTATCACAAAGTATGGAGATGGGTTGTTCATGTTTGACTTTGAAATCCTCTAAGGTGGTTTTCATCCATAAAACCTGTGTACACCCAACCATCGCTTGCTATGTATTCACCTCTCGCTATAGACAAGGAAACTGAAGGTTGTTTCTTACTTAGCCAAGAAACCAAAATATTTCCCAGAAAGAATGCTCCACCACTAGTGCTTTTCCTGTCATCAATACCACCTGCCCAATCTGCATCTGTATAAGCTATGAGGGTGAAATCATCACCTTTGGGATACCAAAGCCCAAAGTCCATAGTGCCCTTCAGATATCTGAATATCCTCTTAACTGCCATAACATGAGAATCTTTAGGAGCTACCTAAAATCTTACTACCAACCCAACTGCCTACATGATATCTGGTCTGGTAGCTATAACATATAATAAAATGCCAATCATTGATCTGTATAACCTCTGATCTGCTGCTGGAGATTCATCATCTTTACTCATCTTGCATCCTGTAATCATTGGAGTACATACTGGTTTTCTATCCATCATCCCAAATTTCTTCAACATTTCTTTGATATACTTTCCTTGAGAGAGAAATACACCATCTTTTGATTGAGAAATCTGAATACCTAAAAAGAATGACAGCTCTCCAATCATAGACATCTCAAATTCCTTCTGCATGGTGTTAGAAAAATCTTTGCACATCTGAGTATTATTTCCCCCAAAAATAATATCATCAACATAGACAACCATAATTAGCATATCATCACCTTTATCCTTAATATACAAATTGCTATCTGCCACACCTTTCCTGAAGCCTTGCTCATGAAGATACATGTCAAGTCTTGAGTACCAAGCCCTAGGTGCTTGCTTTAACCCATACAAGGCCTTTTTTAGTTTACACACATAGTCTGACTATTCTGAGAGAGACACTCCTTCTAGTTGTTCTATGTATACTTCTTCTTCCAACACCCCATTTAGAAAAGTTGACTTTACATCCATTTGATACACCTTGGATGATTTGAATCTTGAAAGGGCCAAAAACATTCTGATAGCTTCAATATGAGCAACAAGAGCAAATGTCTCTTCGAAATCAACACCTTCTACTTGACCATAACCTTTGCAGACTAACCTAGCTTTGTTTTTGACAATATTTCCATCCTCATTGAGTTTATTTATGAATATCCATTTTGTTCCAATGACATTCTTGTCCTTAGGTCTTGGAACCAATTCCCAAGTTTCACTTTTCTCTATTTGATTTAGCTCTTCATCCATTACTTTTACCCAAAACTTATCTGCACATGCTTCACCAAAATATTTTGGCTCAATTTGAGATAATAATGAAACATTTTTAGAATCATGTGAGGGAATGACTCTTCTTCTTGTTTGCCTCCTATTTGGATCACCAATGATCAAATATTTGGGATGATGTTTCTAAACATATCATGAAGGAGTTTTGGGAAGCAGTTGTTGTCTTTCCTCTTCTTCATCTGAAACCTCTTTGAATTCTTCTTGAAAAATTTCATCACTGAGTTCCTGGATTGGTTCTCTTATCCCTGTATTTTCATCAATAGTTACATTTATGCTCTCTACAACTGTATGAGTTCTTTTGTTGAAGCATCTATAGGCCTTGCTTCTACTGGAATACCCAAGAAAGATTCCCTCATCACATCTAGGATCAAACTTACCCAAATTCTGATCTTCTCTTCTGATGAAGCACTTACTCCCAAACACTTTGAAGTATTTTACTATAGCTGGTCTTCCTTTCCACAACTCATAAGGAGTTTTAAGATGATTGACTCTAATTTGGGCCCTAGTGATAATGTAGACTGTTGTACTGACTGCCTCTTTCCAAAAGCCATCTGAAAGTTTTGACTCATTCAACATAGCTCTATCCATATTTTTAATAGTTCTATTTTTCCTTTCAACTACTCCATTTTGTTGAGGAGTTCTTGTTGTTGAATATTCTCTTTTTATTCCTTGTTGCTCACAGTATTCCACAAATTCATTTGAAGTGAACTCTCCTCCTCTATCTGATCTTAAACATTTTATTCTCTTGTTAGTCTCATTTTCAACCATTTCTTTGAAAGCTTTAATTTTTTTAAAAGCTTCAGATTTTTCTTTGAGAAAAGTAACCCAAGTCATTCTAGAATAATCATCTATAAAAAGCATGAAATAGCTTTCTCCCTGAATGCTTTGAGTTCTAGTAGGGCCACATAAATCAGTATGAATAAGATCCAATGGTTTTGAAGAAGTATACCCTTTTGATTTGAAACTGGTTCTGGTCTATTTTCCATGTTGACAAGGACCGCAAATGATGTTATGGGGCCTTTTTATTTTGGGCAAGTCTCTAACTACTTCCTTGTTACTAATATTGACAAGATTATCAAAGCTCAAATGCCTCAATCTTTTATGCCATAACCAAATCTCATATTCTTGAGTTAGAAAACATTTTTCCTTTTTTATCTCACTTAGCATGTAAATATTGTTTGGAGTCCTTGTAGCACTAGCAATGAGTTTTCCATTTTTTTCTTTACTTATCTCACATCTATTTGAAAAGAAAGATACTATGTGCCCTTGATCACAAAGTTGACTCACACTTAGAAGATTATGTCTTAGGCCTTCTACATAAAGCACATTTTCTGTTTTGGATTTCCCATCCAAACTAAGAGTCCCTTTACCATAGATTTTAGCTGACCTGTTATCTCCAAAACTGACTGTTCCTCTGTTTGTTTCTTTTAAGACCAAAAAATTTTCCTTTTCACTAGTCATATGTTTTGAACAACCACTATCAAGATACCATTTCTCTACTTTGTCTAGAGCATGAAAAGCAGTTTGAGCTATCATTGACTTAGATTTGATCTCATTTTTCTTTTTAGTGAACTCAGGGCTAGATCTATCCAAACTGCACATCCTAGCTATATGCCCAAAATTATTGCACTTGTAACACATGACATATTTATTCATAAGAGGCGCAAAAGAGTTACCATTTTACTTACTATGTCTATTCACAGACTTATTGCAATGCTTAGCTTTGTGACAAAATTTCTTGCAGGAAAAACAATAGCCATGGAAAGTATTATGTAACCTATTTTGATGCCTTGGATGATTGTTCTTCTTATGACCAACTGGAATCCACTGCTCTTCAGGATGAAGATTGATCTTGCTCGAAGACCCTATTTCTTGAATGGTGATACCATCCTTATTTTGCTTTTCACACGGAGTATTCTATCTGAGAGTCAACTGTTCCAACTTCACTCTAAGAGACATAACTTCTTCTTCTAGTTTCTCGCAATCAACTTCATTTCCTTTGAGAACCTCTGTCAGAACCTGTTCAACCTTCTTCCCTTCTTCAGCTAGAATTTTGAAGTCTATAACACTTTGATACAATTTTGATCTTGCTATCTTTTCTTCCTGATATTGATGCTTGAGAACAAAATTCTCTTCCTTGAATTTCTCAAGCTTTCTCAAAGCCAAGAAGAATTCACCTTTGAGATCGAACTCAACCTCTTCATCTCTTTCTGAATCTGTATGATCCTCTGATAGATCCTTATCCAAGTCTGTTAGGCTCTTTCTGGAGAGACCCGCTCTAATACCAATTGAAGAACATGGACTTATACTGAGAGGGGGGGTGAACAAGTATAAGACTTAACCAGTTAATATTTTTAACTTTAGATAGTAGTGGCATCAACACAACATTAATCAAGATAGAAAGCATCACACATTGAAAGCCCATTTTTAATGCGGTTCACCCAGAATGGCTGGGCTACGTCCATAAAAATTTTCTCTAAAATTTATCTCAAAGTTCTTTGGGAATCCTTCCCAATTACAATGTTTATGAGCCTCAGCCCAAAGGAGACACCTTCCCCCAATATAAATTTATGAGCCTCTGCTCAAAGGATATACCTTCCCCTCTACTCTAGAAATGATCCCTCAGAAGATCAACTGCCTCTACCTCTTGCCACCACGTGGAACTCCTTTCCATCGAAGACCTCTTGTACTCAATGCTTAGCCTAAGAGACCTCTACCTTCTATGATCATGTCCACAATAGCTCAGCTACCTATACAAAACACATTCAGTCGATCTAGTACAATTCTTCCTCTGTTTGTTAGATCTGTCCAACACTTGAACAAATTAATCCTCTACACACAAGCCTTCTCTAAGACTTGCCAAATCTATCCTCAGATTCTTCTCAAAGAACCAATGCACCTTTGTCCTCAAGTCCTCTGATAGAACTCTCAAAAACTTAGCTCACAAGTCCTCTGCTAGGACCTATCCAAATCTGCTCACAAGTCCCCACTGGAACCTATCCAAAAACTGCTCACAAGTCCCCATCGAAACCTATCCAAAACCTCAGCAAGCTCACCAAGAAAAACTTTCTTAGCATGAACCTACAAAGAGAATTGTTAGAGACCCAATGTGATTCATAAACCTCATAGAAGCATAAAGAGAATTGTTAGAGACTCAATATGTTCTATACTTAACTCCCAATATCAATCTCAAATCTCATAGAAACATAAAGAGAATTGTTAGAGACCCAATATGTTCTATACTTAACTCCCAATATCAATCTCAACTCAATATCAATCTCAAAAGAATAATATAGATGTAGTATGCTTTTCTCAAGAATATGAAACACAACCCAACAATTGCCAACTATGCAATATCTCATATAACAATGATACTCATATTCTTTTCACCAACAACTAGGGTTTCATCATCTCAATGCAAGTAGCAAGACTTACTAAAATAAACCCTAGTGGAAAAAATGCTTCCTCTTCCTCAACCGGAATTATGCATTCACCCAAAAACTCATCAATGATTTTAATGCATAAACAATCTTCAATATCCAAAAAATAGGATTTACACCAAAAATACCTAGTAGACAACCTTTTCACTCCAAACTCAATTTCAGAAAATATACCATCAACAATATACATGGAAGAAGTTGCCCATACCTTTACTTTGATGAAGAAGGAGAACTCAAAATCTGTCACAACACTAACTCTCAATTTGCCACCAATTAGAGTTAGCAACTATACAATAATATACAATAATAAAGATCCAAATTAACACCTTATTTCTCCAACTTAATAAAAACCACAAAAAGTATAATATACATACAAATTAAAACCTTTTTACACCTTATTACTCCACATAAACATTAAGCATCAATAAAACAATGTCAAAGCAAATATGATACCTTAACCTTATACCTCCAGCGCTTTCTTAGCCACTATCCTTTGCACATCGCAACCAAAAGAAAATTACCCACGAAGAGAATCGAACTTGGCACCTCTGCCTTCTAGCGCCTTCGCTTCAATGCCACCGCCATTGGGTCACAAGTGCCCAATGAAGAAATATAGTTTTGCCCTATATTTTATCTTCCTTTGATGCCAAGAATCTGGAAAACGTAAATGTCTTCCTCAAGCCACATGCAAACTGGTGAGCGCTGTCCAAAACGTAACTTACTGGGCAATAGAAATAATCATCCACATAGTGCGAACAGAAAACACAATTCGAGTGCAGATCCAACAATCGTAGGTGAAAGCAATCTGTCGGATGTCAAAGCACAAACTGAAAATGTAATTCGAGTGTAGTCCCAACAATTGTAGGTGAAGCGCAATCTGTCGGATGTCAAAGCGCAAACTGAAAACGCAAGAAATTACTTGGGCAACTCAATATCGATAATCAACTCTCAATGAAATACAACGCTTTCTCAAAGATCATAGAGCTATGATTTTCATTACTTGGAGTTACAATCACTTTATAAAATCATCCCCACTTATATAGCCATTTCTCCTTAACTGTTTGACGTCGGCGCTCCTCCAACGATGGCAACACATCGGCGAAATATTTCTTTTTTCTTCGTCGCTTAAGGGTTGAAAGACCCTTTAATAATAATTAAAATAATAATAATTATTATTTTATTAATAATAAATTAAACTTAGACCCTTTTCAAAGGTTTGAGTTAATTTAATTATTAATAATAAACATGGACCTTCAAGGTTTTTCAAGAAGTAAAAACCTTTGCATTAAGTTAAGCTTGGTTTTAATAAAAACCCTTAATGAGTCCAAAGGTTTTAAGAAAAACTTTTAACCTTGTCACCATGGTTTTAATAAAAACCCTTTAACATTATGAAGCTTCTCAAGATATTTTTTACATCACACTCTTTTTGATATCAACACAAAAATGCCTTTTGACATCAATGACAACTTATACACTTGAGCAAAGGCAATGTACCCAAAGTACCCAAAATTGCCAACATATCTCCTTCTTTCAGTGTTGTTATCTACTCAATATTAATGATTTTATTTGGATACTACTGCTCTTTCATCAGTACTTGGACTTCCTCTTGCGATTTATGTAAGTCCTCCTATTGCTTTGTTGTCAACCCTTCTACTTGTGGATTCAATGGCACTCCCCTTAGGGTTGCAAATGGCTGGTCAAGAATAATTTTCTCTTATGGTGGTTGTGTACCTGCTTGCTCCTATTGGCTGCTACCACATATCATTACAATATTTATCTTCTTTGTCCCCTTGGGCTCCTCTAATGGAACTACTACCACTACTTTTGCTTTCGGTGTTGGTGGTACCATTGTATTTTCAGACCAAAATATGGATGAATACAAAAAATTAAAATAAATTTTTTGGGGTAATGTCGAAGATCCCATTTCCCTTCCTACTTCTCCCAAATCTGGTATATTGAAATTCAGTAAATCCAGCCCTTCTAAGTCTAAGTACCCTTCCTCTAGAACTAGTTTGGATTGCTCTTTCTGGATGGGATTCTTCTATTTCTCCCATTACCTACATGTTTGAATTCTTATAGGACTGGTTTGTTGTTCTACCCTCTCCTCCTCTTCAAAAGATATAGACTGCTCTCACAAATTTTGGACCTATGCCTACTATTCCAAGTTAGGTTCCAACTATTATCTTCTCTTCCTCCTTGGATGAACATATTCATCATATGAAATCTTAGCCTCATCCTACATCAGAGGTATTAGCTGCTTTGTGCTCTTCTTGGCCTTCAATTTCTTCAAATTTACCTTCGGTAGGGGCACAGGCTTTTCCCATCATAGTATGGTAGGCTGGTCTGATGATAATTTCCATGGTTGGGTTCTACAAGGAAAGGGAATACCCATTCTAGATATTTTTTCTAATAGAAGTGCAATGGTATGAAAGGTCATTGTGAATGTCTTACTCCTAATTATTAGTGACTGCTACATCTGTTACTTTAGATAGGTTCCCCAATTGTACTTCACACCATTATAAACACCTTTCATATATTGTGCCATCCAGATTGGTATTTTTAAAGCTCACAATTCTCCAGATAGGTGGGCCATGGAAACATTCATTGCACATGCCAACTTATTAGTCTTCAACTAGCTCTATTTAATTTCATGATTTCCAACACCAAAAATCTTGGCCACCTTAGGTGACTTCACAGATGTGAGTGTTGTAATCAACCTATGAGCCTCTATTAGACTATCTTCTTCAAAATTGGATCTCCATACCTGGGCAATCTGAATGTCCATTTAAATTCCTCTGCAAAAATCTCCACTTTGACATACCTATTACCCACTCTCACAATAGTGTGGTTCTTAGCGGGTACATAATACTAGAGAATGTATAGTAAGTATTCATTAAAGAATTATTGATCTTGCGATGGGATCTACGCTATAGTATTCACTCTGACCTTGCTCAATGTATGCTTTAGTGGATGATTAGCATCATTATTTTCCCACCATTTCTTGCAAAATTCTATTTTTGGCTGCCCAAAAGTGATATTCTTGATATCCACTTGTTCCTCATTTGTTTCACTAGGTAGTTCTTCCTGTTCTTCCAGAGTCCTCTCTCGATGAACTTCACTATGAAGTTCCCTTTTGTGTGCCCTAGGTGGCTCTATATCCTCCCTTATATATTTCAATGATGCACCTCCTCTACCACCACACCAATATCTTTGACCACTCCATGGCCTGCATCCTCTCCCTCTCTAAGACTACCACACCTCCTGTATGACTGAAATTAGTGTCCTTGGTCTTGAATGGGGTAAACTAAGGGAGATAATTTGGGTCATGATTCTCTCTAGTGTAGTGGTACTAGTGATATTTATACCTTAGATTCTACAGTACAATCAGAATGATATCATTATTCTTGCATGGAGCTCATACTTCTATCATCAGTAAGTGGAAACCTCGTTCACACACTTTTTGGTCAATTTGGTAATTCATGACAACTCTGCACAAAATCACTCCAAAATTCCATATGACTACTTCCAAAATGTACAAGGACTATCACGATCGTACAAGACCTCAAAAAATCATATATGTACATTTTCAAATCGTACAACCCTTTCCAGATCATACAACTCTAGCTAGATTTGTTCAATCGCACCCAATTTTGTATAAATACAACAAATCATACAACTAGGGTTTTAAATCATACAATCTCAAATTTAAATCATACCAACTACTACCAAATCATACAAGGGTACCTCCCTTCCATACAACCTCATTAGAATATGTACAAATACAAAAATTATGTATAATATCTTCAAAACTACATAAATTAGGTCTTCAAGAGCCTAGTAATCATACAATGTCCTTAACAATTGTACAATCATACCCCCAAATCATATGTACAGCCCTAAAAAACATCACTTGGTCAAAAACCCTCATTTTTTCAAATTGGTACGATATTTGTGAAACCCATTTGTCGAAAGTATGCAATCTCCTTTTTTGGTGCAATTTATGCAATTTTCCCTTCACTTGGTGTAGTCTTCTTCCAAAATAAATTTTCTTGGTAGTATGGCAGTGTTGTATGATTGTCTTCTCCTACTTATTCACATATGCAAACTTCAAAAAACATTTCCATGCTTTTATGGCTGATTTTTGAACTAGGGTTTGCTACTTTTGCCTCCTTGCAATTCCACCTTTCCCTATTTCTAGAAAAATCAAACCCGAGCCCTAATTTTTCTACAATAAGGGTTTCCTTGGGAAATTTATCTCCTAAAACCCTCATTTGTACAATATTTTTTCTCCACCTAGAACACTATTTCTAAACTTAGATTTTTTTGGATTAAAAGCCCTATTTCTGGTAGCTTTTTCCTCCAATCAGGTTGCTTTTTCGTAAAAAAAAATTCTTGTGGTGCAAATTTAAAATGGATCATGAAAATTGTTGTAATTGTGGTGAATTTCAATCCTACATGTGAAAATATCTATAGTTGCACCCTTTATACCTTTGAATTCTTTGAATTCAAGTGTTGCATGTGTACGATCTACAAGTGGGGAAAGAAAATTTTGCATGGCACCTTGCTTTATATAATTTTTAAACCCTAACATATTAATACATGAAATTCTTCCACCTTAGCCTCCTTTGCATGTGGTTTTGTCCTTTTGTATGTATTATTGATAACTTGTCACTCTTGTGCATGAGATTTTATCCTTTTCTTATTTTTGTCCTTTTCGTTACCTCTTTTATTTCTTTTTCTTTTTCTTTTCTTTTTTTTCCCAGAGGGGGCCACCATTTCCGGTTATCAATTACTCTCCATCTTAATTTCATCCTGAGGGATTTTCACAATTAATATACTTTTATCTTTTTATTCTCTTTTTTTTCCTAGATGGGGCCACCATTTTTGGTTTTCAACCACCCTCTATCTTAATTGCATTCCAAAGGACTCTCACAATTAAGATATTTTTCTATTTTTAATATCTTGACACTTATTGTCATGGGAATCATACAGTGACATTCACTTGCATGATTCCTTCTGTTGACTCATTATTTGGGTTTACCACTTTTATATTGCAAGTAATAGCATCATTATTTTCCAACCGACCATTTTTTCAATCTCTTTCTCCTTGATTGCCATGTGTACAATTTGGAATCATGCAATTACAATTTGCAAGACTCCCTCTTGGCAATCCTTCATTCTATCATTATGGTGGTTGATCATGAGGAAGAGGTGCTCTTACTTATCTACTATCATTTGAGAAAATCCTCTATCTATCTCCTCATATCAAATTTGCTTCCAAGCTTGGTGAATGATTCCTTTGTAGTCCTTTATTTCTTTCATCGACGAAGCATACTCTTCCCCTATCGTCAAGACCTCTTCCTTGTGTATGTATTCCACAACCTAATCCTCTTGGTATAGGACCTCTTCAAATATTAAATGGAACTTCCATCTCCTATGGTAATTCTCTTATAGTTTTAACTCTTCTAGGCCCTTATTGGGTCAACAAGGGTCATCCTCGTGGTTGTATTCCTCTGAGGTTTGGTACAATCTCTCTCAACTAGAGGATACATTGTAGATTCCTTGTCCAATTAAAATAGGCCAATGGTGTGTCTCTTGGACATACCAGTGTCATTGTGGAGACACATTTGCCAAAGTTTTCCTATATGGTTCCAAAAAATTAGTTATAGAACTATAATCATTATAGTCATCATCCCTCTATTTGGACCAATTTACTGGCAAGTTCACTAATATTTGAAGTCTTTGCACTTCTATCCTTTTTCACCTCAACTATTGATAGGCTATTGCATAGGTCTCAAGATGAGGTCGAACATGAGGTACCTACATTTGCCTTAAGAAGTCATCATCACTGCTATTGGAACTCTTATCTCTTACTATCTAAGGTATATCTCCATCACTAACTTCACTTGAGTCCTTGTGTACATTACCCTATGATCTAGGTGTTGTAATGTATTATTCAATGTCTCACCAAGTTATCTCCTCATCTTATTCTACCATTGATGGGTCATTGGGCATCCCATGAGGTGCTATTTGTGAGTTTTCTCCCCTACTAGTACTTGCACCATCATGGCGTGAACTACTCACTTGTGGTGTCGTCTCATGTTCTTTTCCTTTGCCTTATAATTCTTGTGACCTCACTACCCTTTGCTCATCCATCATTTGCATCATCTCATCCAAGTCTTGGATAGTTTATTCACAAAGTCTTACAGTGTGACCCTACAATATTTCATACTCCTCTTGCAACTATTGGATTTGGTGTCACATCCTTTGTTGCAATAGTTCAATCTAAGCTAACAAAGAGAATTCAATGAGCTCTTCCTTCGTAGTGTCACCTCCTATTCCTTTTAGAGCTTCCATATCGAAATTATCTATCCTATTCACATATCATACTATTAGTCGTATTCTTCATTGATCTTCTATTGGTTGGGGTAATTATCTATACTCCAACTATGGATACACCATTCCTTGTTCTTCTGGATTCCTTATCTCCCTTGGAGGAATCCCTTCTTCATCTTCTTCCTCGATCCTTTTAGTCCCATCTATGAACCTTACGTGTACTCATGTCCTTCTTCTCTCATCGGGTTGGGGTACCAACTCTTATTATTCGATAATTGGTCTTACCTCCTCCCCTTCTATGAATAGGTGTGTGAGTCCCATGTCAAGGTCCTCCCATGGTGGGCCTTGAATTTTGCTTTTCTTTTCATCAGAATGAGCTTGTTGTCTCCATTCAACTTCTTCTGAAGTGATAAATAAACACTATACTTTATATGGCTTCAACTTCAAACCATTTACAATGTCTGGCACTTCCATCCCATTCAAGTTCTATAGTTTAATTACCCCATTGTCCCTCACTTCTACAACTCGAAAGGGACCAAGCCATAAGGTTTTTAACTTACCCAGATTGATTTCTCATTTCCCATTAAACTTTAGAACTAAGTCACCTTGCTTAAGTTCTAATTTTTGAAGGTGCTTGTCATGCCACAACTTCCTTCTCTTCTAGGCCACTTTGATCACCCATTGTGCCATGAATCTTCTCTCATCTAGCTTGATTAGTGTCGTTAGTCTTTCCTCTAGACTCTCTTGGTCACCTAAGTGATGCTCCATAGCTATCCGTAAACTTGGTACCAAGAACTCTACTAGCACTACTACCTCTTGACCATACATTAGCTGAAATGGCGTATGGTCTATCATTGGCTTAAAGGTAGTTTGATATACCCAAAGAATATATGGTAACCTTTCCTCCCAATCTACTCCCTCTATTCCATAGGTTTTATACAAGGTTGACACTAATACCTTGTTAGTCACTTCCCTTACCCATTAGCTCTAGGGTAATACAAACTAGACAAGGAGTGCCAAATTTTGAAATTAGTTATCATTTTTTATGATCTCATTCACAAAGTGACCTCCTCGATCACTCATTATTTGTAGTGGAATACCGAATCTTGTAATTACTTGCTCGTACAAGAATCATGTTGTACTTTTTATCGAGTTATCTGGTAGTGCTCTTGCCTCAACCCATTTTGTTAGGTATTCAGTGGCTACCATGATATACCAATACTTCCACCTATGAGTGGTTCTTAGTGGTCCAACAAAGTCCAACCCCCATATCTCAAATAGTTCCTAGGGTTGTGATGGGTGTAATGGCATAAAGTCTCTTCGTACTAGCTTCCCTGCTCTTTGGCAAGTATCACATGCTCTTACATATTCCTTTGCATCATTATACAATGTGGGCCACCATAATCCTGCTAAGAGTACTTTTTGAGTAGTGGCATCAGGCCCCATGTGTCCTCCTACCAATCCTTCATGAGCTTCTTTCAATGTTGCTTTAATTTCCTCGTCCATTACACATCTTCGTAGGATACCATCAATACCCATTTTGTATAGCAATCCCACTATCAACTGGAAAGGTGCTGACTTTATGATTACTTTCTTCTTTTCTATTGCCATCAATTCTTGTGGTAACTCTCCTGTGGATAGGTATTGTCCAATCAACTTGTACCAATATGGAACAACGTTGATTGCAAATAACTGAGCATCAAGGAATTCATCTGGAATCCTCGCTCCTACAGGTTCTCCTGATCGTATTTGAGATAACTAGTCTGCAATCACATGCTTCTTACCAGGTCACACTACTACTCGAAATATGAATTCTTGTAAAGTGATGAGCCACCTATTGACCCATCCTTGTATAACTAGCTTATTTATTAAGTACAACAAAGCTTGATGATCTACGTAGAAGGCAAAAGGATTCACCAATAGGTAATGCCTAAACTTCTACACAACATATACCATCCCTAGAGCTTCTCACTCTGTTGTACTATAATTTCTCTCCACCCATGACAATAGGTAACTTGCAAAAAATATAGGCTGATCCAGCCTAAACTATCCCTCTTGTGCCAATGCACATCCAATCGCAAAGTTTGAGGTATCAATATGGACATGGAATTCCTTATCCCAATTAGGGAACACCAGAATGGGACTACTGACCAGCTTAGCCTTTAACTCCTCAAAGGCTCCTTGGTGCTCCTCCATCCATATGAAGGGAATATTCTTCTTAGTTAAAGAATCTAGTGGGTAGGACACATGCGCATAATTCTTGATAAACCTCTGATAGTATCCCATGGATCCAAGGAAGGTTTTTAAAGAGCTCACATCATATGGCTCCTCCATGTGTAATATAACATGGATTTTGTTAGGATCGGTCTTCAACCCCTTGTTGCACACTATATGTCCCAACAATTTCCCATAAGGTACCATCAAAAAATACTTTGCTAGATTTAGGGATATTTGTGCATTCCTACACCTGCTCATGCATTCACTAAGGCTAGGTAAATGATCTTTGATCTTACCATAAATGGACCAATCATCCAAAAATACCTTAAAATTTCTTGTGGCCAATTGATCAAAGATATACAGAATAATGCGCTGAAATGTGGTTGGGGCGTTACATAGCCCAAATGGCATTCAATTATATGCATAGATGCCATTATCCATAATGAATGTGGTCTTCAACTTATCCTCCTCAGTGATACTTATTTGGTTGTACCCAGAGAACCCATCCAGGAATGAATAAATTTCATGTCCTATGACCTCTTCTAGAATTGAGTCTGTGAAGGGAATAGGGAAGGGATCTTTGATCGTCACTGCATTCAAACTCCTGAAATCTATGCATATTCAGATCTTATCCACTTCCTTCTTTAGGGTGACCACAATAGGTGAAACCCAGTCACTAGTAGTGACTCTAAAAATGATGCCTACCTCTAACATCTTTTCAATCTCTGCATTTACCAATGCGGCATACTTAGGGTTCATCCTATATGGTCTTCTTCTCACTAGCTATGCCCCAAGCATTAGTGTGATCTTGTGGACACATAACTCTGGTGGTACCCCCTTTAGGTCCTTATACGTCCATGCAAAGACATCCTTGTACTCCAAGAATATCTTGAAAGCTACTACTTTCAATACTGGGTTCCAGTCATCGCCATAGTGGATCATCCTAGGCTCTTCCTCTGTTCCTAGATTTACATCCACTATCCAAGGTCCTTCGTACTTAATATTTGTAGGCTCTATCACTACCTTTTCCACATTCATAGGATGCACTGGTCTCGCATCAATTTCAGCATCTCCCATTGTATATTCTACAAAGCTTTTAGGGAATGTCCATTTCTCCTCTTCCTCTTTCTTTGGTTCCGAGTTGACCTTCATCTCATCTTATTTTTTTGTGGTCTCCTTTGTATCAATATAGAGGTAGGTGGGCTGAAAAACCTCATACTCCTCCATTTTCCAATGGAGAAGTCCACTATCAGATCGAGCTTCATCTTCACTACAGTCATCTAGGTACAACATCCCTTCTTCATTAGGCTCATACCCCTCTTCACCAGAAGAACTACCTGACTCATCAGTCATGGCCATATCCTCACTGATCCTCTGGTTATTCAAATTGATCATATATTTATGTTATCCCTTCTTAAATGTGATATGATATTTTCCCTAGTTGTGATTAACTTTGGCTATTCTTAGCCATCCTCTCCCCAACAAGGCATCGTATGTCGACTTCTACATTGTAATCACAATGAAATCCAAGACAAATTCTTGGTCAGCTATTTTAACTTATTGTGTGGTTAAGACACCCTTTGTCTCTATTCCATATTGGTCAACACCATATAATCAAAAGCTAGGTGCCCATAATGATGGAGCACCAATTTCTCACCAAGTCTTCTCAGGTAGCACATTAACATTGGATCCTCCATCCACAATGACTTGTGTTAGCTTGTGCCCCAAGATCTCCATATGGACTAATGCGGGTTTCTTCCCAACATCAATCATCAATATGGTAGGGTCCATAAAGTAATTCTTTTGTTCCTCTTCCTTGATTGGTTGGCTCTCTACCTCCATCACCTTATGAGGCTTTATGTCTTCCGCCATCACTTTATGCAATGATGGGATGGCTTCTAGCAAACTTGCCATCTTAATTTTGATAGTCGTATTCAAAACTTGTGCCACCAGATTTTGCACAACCACTTTATCTTCTGATGGTTTCTTTAACTCTTTTTCTCTCGCTAATCTCAATTCTTTTGCCTTCTTTGCTTCTTCGTCAAGTACCCTCTTTGCTACTTGCCATCGCTTCTTTTCTTTGGTAGGTTTAGGATACTTGTCCTTCCTAGCCTAATTCCTTGTCACGACTAGTACTTCTTTGATCTCCTCGCTAACTGGAGGTACCTCTATGTCCAAAAATTTCACGTTCTATGGGTTACTAGAACTCACCTGCTTTGGACAATTCACTTCCTTGTGGTTCCCTGGACCACACCATCTACACATGTGTGTAGTATTTATCTATTGTGTCTCCTATTTCTAGGGTGAAGGATAGTTCTTCACAAAATACCCCCACTCCTAGCAATTATGACATTGTATGATTGGTATTCCATCCAAATCATACTACAAGTGGCTCTATCCTCCTTGTTGGTTGCCTTGATATTATCTTCCCCCTCTGCGGCTATTCCTATAACCACCATTGGTGGCTTGCTGGCCACTCCCTTGAGGTTTTGGTTTCTCCTCCTATTCTTGGATAGAGAGAACCTATGGGTGCACCTTTGCATTAAATGGACATTGTATCACTTCATGTCCAAGTACATTGCAAATATGGCAATAATCATTATGAGGACAAGTCACATTCATGTGACCTTCAGACTTGCAATCTGTACACCAAATGTCCTTTCGATCTTGCTTGAATTTACCTTTCACCTCTTTAATTAATTTATCAAATTCCTTTCGAAATGATTGTACCATCTATTGGATTGTATCATCTTCCTCACTATCTGAATCATCGCGTCTCACATGTGTTATCATCCCAATGATTGTTTGTTTAGCCTCACTTTCAAAATTATTTGCATTCTCCAAGGCTTCTTCATATGTGGAAGATGGAACTACCTTCATATTTTTCTTATATCTAGGTAACAACCCATCTACAAACCATATTTTTACTAGCACATCTACTAAAGGTATTTGCATCTTATCCACCAGCTACTTCAATCGATGATTGTATGACTTCACATCTTCGTCAACTTTTTGCTTAGTGGTGCAAATTTTAGTTACGATATCTCCATCATCCTTCAAAGGGTAAAATTCCTCAATGAATGCATCTTTCATTGTATTCCAAGCCTAGAAATTTGGTGTATTCTACCTTTTTAAGTACCAATCTATGGCAAGTCCTCGTAATGTGGTAGGAAATAGATGCAACCATTCATCTGGTTGGTCTACACCATTTTCTCTCCAAATGGTTATACATGTCTCGATATGTCTTATCGGGTCTTCCTTTCCTTCCCCCATAAAATGTGGGCATCTTTGCTTTCCTACTCGATTGCCTACATGGGCCATTGTTGGTGTTTCTTCTTCTTCACTTGATGAAGTATCACCTGGAATCCTTGACTGATTCCACCTTATAGGTGACTCACTTTGTTGGTCCTCATCAAAATCATCTACTCAAGGAATCTTGTATTCACCAAATAGTCATCTACCAATCTCTTGTGCATCTTCACTCCATGACCTCCTTCACTGATGTGTAGGTTGTGGCCTTGGCCCTTCCTCCTGAGACCTCGTATGTTGTTGCTCTAGTGCCTGACTCCCATCCACCACACTCCTTTGCAACCTATCTACCACTTTCTTAGGTGTTACCATCCACTCCCCTCGATCTCGCATAGTTTCCTCATTAATATCTTCACTTACATCAATATTCTCCTTGAATCTGGGTGCTTCTTGTTCCTCTCTTTTCATATCAATCAACAATGTATCCAACCTCTCAATGTTTGCTTCGTCAGATGTCCATACTTGCTCTATTACTGGTTCATGTGTATTGTGTTCAACATTATTCATATTTCCTCTTTGAGAAATTCTCATGCTCCTCCTAACTAGGATATCCTCTCCTTGATCCTATCTCCTATACCTTTGTAGACTTGTGTCTATCATTCACCTCCAATTTGTGTACTCACAATTTATCACTTTGCAAAATCTTCTTGACTACAAGAATTTTGACCCATTTTAACAAAAATGCCAAAGTTTGATAAGGCAACGGTGCCAAATGTAGATCTAGGGTGTAGTATTCCTAGAGGGGAGGTGGTTTGGAAGCTCTGGAAATGATCACCAAGGTCTCAAAACCCAACTTGCACAAATCGTACAGCTTGTACGGTCTCCATCGTACACTATGTCAATTTGCCAAAATAGCTTGTATGATCACCAAATCATATAGTTGTATGATCCAAATCATACAAAACTACACCTTGTATGATTTGGTACTCATCCAATCCATTGGAATAGGTTTTTCAAGTTAAATTGATCAGTTTTGTAATCGATTTCTCCAAACTAGCAATATTTCCTTATTTGGCAGGTTTTGGGTTGCAGCTTTGTTACCAAATCGGGTAAATGAACAACTTGTACGATTTGGTACAACACTTGTATGGTTTGTACGAACCCTTGCTGCAACTAATATTCAGATCTATCACTCTACACAACCAATCCTTCCAAGACAAGTTTTGGGAAGTTTCTATATGACAATTCCTCCAATTCTTCCTAACATGCAAACCCTAATTCACTAGCAATGAATTGTATTCATCATGGAAAATTCCAGAAATCATACAACTACCTGGAAACATATTTGTACAGCTAAAATTCATCATATAATCAATTCCCATCTTCACACCAAGTCTGTAGAATAACCAGGATCATTCACAATGTAATTCCATCCATTAACATAGCAAGATATGCATTCAACATTAACTACACAACCTGCAACAACCAAAATGTACAATGGAATTCACAAGGGCAAGGAAATAAGGAGAATTGTTGTCATATTCAGATTATAAGTATTCCTGTACATATATCTTCCATCATCAATCACAATCTCAATAATGAACAGTAATTCTACCAAGAACAATCAAATACTCCATGAATAGACTCATCAATGAATAACTTCAACTATGAACGAGCATGAATGAACAACAATGAACAACCAAAAAATGAATGAGGGGCTATATAATGCATGCCCAGACCATTCCAAAGTAGTTTCTAAAACATCACATTACTTACAACTGCCATCCCGAATTAACTCAAAAACACTTCATTACAAGGTTTTACTAATGTCTAATTTGATTTTTATCAAATTAACCCCAAATGTACATTTCACCTAATTTCATTAACATTTCACATCATACATTTGCAACCTTGTACGTTTTACTCATGCTTGTACATTTTGACACTTGTACATTTTAATCAAAAATGAGTAAAACCAAACAAAACTATGCAAATCCAAGGATCATTTCTTCTTCTTTTGGGAGGTGGATTTGCTGCCTACAACCATCTAGTGAACTAATATATCATTATTATTATGAATTTATATTTGATAAAATAATTTGGATTGATCAGCCTAATAAAATCTTATTGCCATTGCTAGAAGGGTTCTTCTATAGTAATTGGCTAGAGAGGCATTGCCAAGTATTTTCTTCTACCAACAAATATTTTACACTTGTCACAAGTATTAGCAATTTTTAAAGCATAAATGAATAATATGGCCAATAGTACCTGACTCTCAGAACCTTAGCTATTTTGGTTTGACCAAAGTAGTGCCCTCTTGAGAAACTAACATGAAACTCATTCAATATCTCCTCCACCTTATCCGACCATATTCATCTTAGAAAACTATCATTGAATTTCTTTCGATACAAGATGCTATTAATCAATAAGTAGCTCATAGCTTGAAGTCTATACTTACACCTTTAAGAGGCTATGAATCCATTTAGACACTTACTAATTTCTAGAAAATAAGTCATTTGATCTATCTAGGTATTCTACTCTGTCTAGCCTCTTGTTAGCTATGATTCTTCTCATTCTTTTATCATTACATTAGAATTTGATATTGTAGAGTTTACCAATCATTCACAAAGTGATATTTCTCTAACCAACTTAGTTATATTGATCTCTATATCATATTCCTAGAATTTATTGATCCATCTAGCTCTTTTCTCACCTAATTATCCTACTATAATTTTCCATAATCTAGATGCACAACATACACTAACTTTATGCTTTGAAATATATAATACCTTAGTTTTTAAAGAGATTCCATCAAAGAAAAAACCTATTTCCTATGAATTCTTAGCACTCTTCATGATCATGTAGAGTTTGACATAGAAAAGCTATAGGTGGCTTATTTTGATATTTTTCCTTTTGAGTGAGAATGATTGTGTAGCTCTCTTTTGCTCCAAATACATAGAGAATGAAGTTTTTCCTATAATCAGGGTTGTCTAACAGCATGGATATTTTAATAGATTCCTTTATGCTATTTAAATCCTCTCTTTTGATTTCTATCCATATGGATTTTACCTCCTTTCTAAGAATTTTTTTCATAGGCTTCACTATCTGAGTAAAATCAGATACAAATTTTTGGATTGTTCGAAGAATGATTGCAAGCATTTCTTATTTTGAGGCAAAAGAAGTGCTAGTATATATTTTAATCTATTTGAATCAATAGCTAAATATTCTTTTGACACCACATGATCCTACAATTTCCCTTCATGGATGACAAAATTTGATTTTCTTGGATTAAGTGACACCCTAAATTCTCTATATTTTAAAAAAATAAGCCTAATGTGATCTAAATACTTTTATTTTTTATGGGAAAATACTGTCATATCATCCAAATAGATCAATATCACTTTTTTCACTAGCTCACCTGAAAGCTAAATCCATAGCCCTTTTAAAGGTAGCTCAGGCATTCGTTAGGCCAAAAGAAATTCTTTTATAGGTTAATTTTCTCTGCTTGGTTGTGAATGCAGTTTTATGTTGATCTTCATTTTGGACCCATACTTGGTTATCGCCTAAAAATCCATCCAACAAGGATAATCTCTCTGCCCCAGTTATAGAATGAAAGATTAGAAAAACTCTAAGGTAAAGTATAGTGATCCTTTAAGGATGCTTTGTTCAGGTTTCTAAAATTCACATAAAGGTAGATGCCTTCATTCTTTTTTTGATAGGTACCATATTGGCTACCCATATGGAATGCTTGATTGGGTAAATGATCTTTGCATTGAGTAAATTTAACAAAATTTATTCCATTAGTGCTTGTATTTTTAGATTTATTGGCCTTTAATTTTTCTAAAATGGCTTAATATTGGGCAATGATTCTATAGTGTGCTATATAGTCTTCTTGCTATAAACCTTTAGATCATCATAGCTCTATGCAATGATATCACTAAATTATTTACATAAACTCAAAATTTGTTGAACCTCTTCCTCAAAGAATTGTACTCCAATCTTTAAATTTCTTCCAGGTTCCAATTGGAATTCTCTCAATTTCTATTCAATAATCTTAATTTTCTATCCAATTGGTTGAACACTATTATCAAATAAAATTTTAAGGGTAATCAATCCCTTGGGAGTATGATTATTCTTTAGCTAAATCACTTCTTCATTCATATTGACTAGCATGTCTTTAGTCATATTAGCATAATTTGTATCTTGAATTAAGAAATTCATTATCATGCTTATCATTATCAAATACTTTCCAAAAATAATCCTTATTTGACATAGAGGGCCTAAATGCCAGCTTAATAATCCTAAGGTATAAACATAAGGTTTTAGGGAGTTATAAGGGGTTTTGAAAGGTGCTTATTTTGAGTGTTAGTTTTTGATTAAATGAAGGAATAAGGTGTTGAAATTTATTTTTAATAAAGTTATTGTGATGTTTTTGATTTATCAAAAAGTGAATTGAAGAGTGATTAAATTTAAAAGGACTTCTTGCCATTGGGTTAGTTTGAAAAGGAGATTGTATTGACAATATTTTTGATATTGAATATTGTTTTAATTGGGAGATCATAAGGTGTATTTGGTCAATCATTTTTGTATATGTTGATGGATGCTTTCTTTAAGATGGAGTGATAAGGTGTATGTGTGTTTTGATATTTTGCATTGTATCATTGAGAGAATTTAGTATCTTCTAACTCCTTGAGCTTGGCAAAGAAGTGTTTATGGTTGTGGCAGATATTTGAGGTTCCTTCATCATCAAGAAAAAGGTATGAGCACATTCTTCCATAGTTGAGTTGATTGGTTGGTTTTCTAGAAAATAAGTTTGGAGTGAAAAGGAATTGATTAGGGTTTCCTTATTGAGAGTGTTGAGTTATTGCTTCAAGGTTTTCTGGAATAAAGAGTTGTTGTTAAAACCTTGTCTTATAAGCATTGTTGTTGAAGCCATTGATTGTGTGAAGAACTTGAACTAGGGTTTGAAAAGAACATGAGTATCATTTTTATGTGAGAGTTGTTTTATAAGCATTGTTGTTGAAGTGAGTTGTTGAGTGAAGAACTTGAACTAGGGTTTGAAAGAACATGAGTATCATTGTTATGTGAGAGTTGTTTTATAAGCATTGTTGTTGAAGTGAGTTGTTGAGTGAAGAACTTGAACTAGGGTTTGGAAAGAACATGAGTATCATTGTTATGTGAGATTGGTTGATAAGTATTGTTGGAAACATTTTGAGTGAGTGTTCATATGCTTGGACTAGGGTTTGTAAGCAAGGATTATTTCATTGAGTGATTGATTGAGTAGAGTTGGTTGAGCCTAGTCAAGTGGATGTGTGAAGTGATTGTTCAAGTTCCATAAAACAAACTATTCTATATTCTGAATTGAATTGAGAAAGTGATTGAGTTGAAGCATATTGAGTCTCTAACAATTCTCTGTATGTTTCTAAAAGAGTGATTGAAAGTGATTGAGCATTGTGATGAGTATAGGGCATATTGAGTCTCTAACAATTCTCTTTATGTTTCTATGATATTGGACAAGTTCTAGTGTGGACTTGTTGAGCATATTTGAGGTAAGTCTTTGAGAAGACTTGTGGATAGATTTGGGTAAGCTTTTGTGGAAGCTTACAATACATATTGAGAGTATATTTGGATAAGTTCTTGAGAGGACTTATTGAGCAGATTTGGATAAGTTCTTGAGAGGACTTATTGAGCATATTGGACAAAGTTCTAGAGAGGACTTGTGGATAGATTGGTGTGAGATTTTGTGGAAGCTTACAAGGTAGATTTGAGATAAGTCTTTGAGAAGACTTGTGAGCAGAGTTGATTGATTGATTTGTTCAAACCTTGAGTTAAGGTTTAGGGTAGATCCAACTGAGTTGATTTGAGATTAAGTCAAGCTTTGTGTTAAGGCTTGAGGATAGATATTGAGGATAGATTTGTGCTAGACCGAAGGACTATGTTTAGTACAGATTTGAGGATAGAGTTTGGTGCAGATTTGAGGATAGATTTGTGCCAGATCAGAGATAGATATTGAGAGAGATTTGTGCTAGACCGAAGGACTATGTTTGGTATAGATTTGAGATAGATCTGAGTGTAAGCTTTGGAGGTGACAGAGTATAGAGGATGACAGTCTCCAGTGGATAGAGATCCATTAGCTAGGGTAGGGAAGACATGTGTCTTCTGTGGATAGAGTTCCATTTTCTAAGGGTAGTGGAGGTAGAGGTCTTCTAGAGGATCACCAGCCAAAGCAGAGATTAGGAGATTGGTGTCTCCTATGGATAGAGATCCATGAACTTGATTTAGGGGATTGGTATCTCCTTTGGATAGAGGTCCATAAACATTGTAATAGGGAAAGGATTCCCAAGAGATTGATTGAGAAAATTTTAGTGAAATATTTTCTCCGTGGAGTAGCCCACATTGGGTGAACCACGTAAATTGTGGTGTCTCTATTATGTGTGGTGATTTATGCATTGCTTTGATTACTGTTATTGATATTGCTATCTTTACATTGCATAATATTGATTGGGAAAGAAAAGTAAAAAGTGGTCTTATATTGTTCACCCCCTTCTCAGTATAAGCTTGTGTTCTTCAATTGGTATCATAGAGTGGGTTCCTTCGGAAGAGTTTAACAACTTGAAGGAAAAGCTTACAAGAACACAATGGATTCTAAGAATGGATCATCAGATAATACAATACCAATATTTGATGGAAGTGATTATGTATATTGGAGTTTGAGAATGAAGATCTACCTGAAGGCACTTGGAAATGAGATTTGGGAAGCAATTGAAAATGGATACGTACCACCAGTTGATCCACCTATAGATAAGGAAGGTAAGCTTCTACAACATTACAATTCAAAAGCAATGAATGCACTTTTGAGAGGCTTGCATAGAACAGAGTCCATAAAAGTTATGCATTGTCAAAATGCAAAAGAAATGTGGGATAAGTTGCAATATATATATGAAGGAGATAAAGGTGTCAAGAAAGCAAAGATACAAAATCTCAAAGGATAATTTGAAGAGTTAAGAATGAAGGATGAGGAAAATATTAGTACTTACTTACTTTGAATTGATGAGGTTGTTAATGCTATGCAAGGACTTGGAATGAAGGTTGATGAATCAGATGTCTGTGATAAGGTCTTAAGATCTCTTCCCAAAAGATTCAGTGAAAATATTTCTGCTATAGAAGAGTCAAAGGATGGTGATTCTTTGACAAGAGATATGTTGCTTGGTATTCTTACAACTTTTGAGTTGAGAACAAAAGAACCTATTCCCCAGAAGGAAGCAACCTTCAAAGCAATCAAGAAGACAAAGGGTAAGAAGTCAGAATCAAGCGATGAGTCATCCAGTGATGAAGAAGCTAATTATGGCAGAAGGAATAAGGATTCAAGAAGATCTAGAGATATAAAATCCATTAAATGTTTCAATTATGGAAAGTATGGTCATTATGCAACTGATTGTCAAGAAGCAAAGAATAACAATGATGAAGAAAAATAGGATCACAGGAACAAGGAATCAGAAAGATACAGGCATCAAAAGAAAAGCAAGGATGGACAAAGCAGACAAGGAAAGAAGTTCTTTCAAAGGCAAAAGAGGAGCTACTATGCAGATAAGGCAAGTAAGTACTCAAGTGAAAGTGATGCTAGTTTTTCAGATAATGATAGAGATGAAGTCCTATTTATGATTGAAGAAAAAGAAGTCTAGAAAAGGGCACCAATAATTCTCAAGTGTTTTAGATGTGGTAACTTTGGACATCTAGAAGATAGTTGTACAAGGAATGGTTATAGTTTTAGTGATGATGATGAATATGAGGATACACTTGAAGGACCAGATGAAAATATTCTAATGGCTCTAGAGAAATAAGAAAGTGATCCTATAGAAGACAAGTCAAAAGAAAATAAAGATGTGGACAAAGGCAAACAAATAGAGGAAGAATCAGATAAAGAAGGATATGATCTTAAGGGAGAACTTATCTATGCTCTTGAAATAGTAAAGAAGGTAAGAAAGCAAAACTCTAAATTAGAAGATCAGTTTCAAGAATGTGATGAAGAGAGAAGAATGCTTATAGAGGATCTAGACAAATCAAAGGCTAAGACAAAGAAATTCAAGGATAAGCTAGAAGCAAAGGTCTTAGAATGTGAAAGGTTAGTACAAGAAGTAGCCCTACTAAGGGAAGATTTAGAAGACTCCAAAGTCAAGCTAAAAGGATTCAAAAATAGCTCAAAGAATTTAGATAAGTTCATCAAGATACAAAGGCCTACATCAAGCAAAATAGGTCTTGGATTTGAACAGGAACAAAAGAAATGGGAAGGGAAGTCAACCTCAAGTTCTGGAGGAGAAGAAACTTCAGATGAAGACACTTCAGAAGAAGGCAGTGTAAGAGAAAGTGAGACATCTGAGGATGAGTTGGACAACAGAAAGTTCAACAAGGATAGGAACAATGCACAAAGAAGAGACAGATGGAACAACAATCAGAATAGGTCAAGAGAGACTAAGAGACCAATGAGGTCAAGACAAGGAAGTTTCAATGGAAGATGTTTTTCATGTCACAGGTTTGGGCACATGGCTTCATAGTGCAGGACACATGAAAGACAGGAATATGGGAACATACAACCTTTCAATGGGTATTGCTACTCATGTAATCAGTTTGGTCACAAGGCAATGAATTGTAGGGTTCATGACAGAAGAGGATATGGTTTCACTAGGAGAAATCCTAAGACATTTGCACCTTCAAGGAGTAACAACATTAAGTGTTATAAGTGCAATAATGATGGTCACACAACAAAGTGGTGTAGAGCAGACATTCCAGAATCAAGTATGAATAGGAACAAGAACAGGAACAGGAACATGGATATGAATAGGAATAGGAACAGGAAAAGGGACATGGATATGAATAGGAACAAGAATAGGAACATGGATATGAACAGGAACAAGAATATGGATATGAACAGGAACAAGAACATGGATATGAACAAGAATAGGAACAAGAATATGGACATGGACAGGAACATGGACATGGAAAGGAACAGTCAGAGGAATCAGAAGGATCAGATAAGAAGAAAAGAGGATAAAGGTAAAGAATAATGCTTGATGGGAGTAGAAATACTCCCACCCCAGAATTAACCACCTCAAGAGGAGGTGGGGGAGGGGCTAAGCTAAGAGACTCATTCTTAGCCCCGAGCCCCAAAGGTGACCCTTTGCCATTGATGTCAAAGGGGGAGAGATTTGAGTAAGGGGGAGAGATTTGGTATTTGAGTAAAGAGGAGAGAGCATTGAGCTAGGGGGAGCAATGTCCTAAGGGGAGCAGAACAAAGGAAAGGTCAAGTTTTTGGTAAAAATAATTTGGGTTGCCATCAATGACAAAGGGGGAGATTGTTGGACATTTTGAGTCAAAGTTGTCATTGATGTCAAGGAATGAAGTCATCATTGATGTCAAGGAATATATCAAGGAACAATGCAAAGGTTAATGGCAAAAGAGCTTCATAATATTTTTAATATTATGTGGAAGCATATGAAGGCGGGTTTTTATTAAAACCATGGATGAGCAAAATAAAAGGTTTTTCATAAAAACCCAAGGAAGCATTTTGAAAAGTTAAAGGAGGTTTTAATATTTTTTATAAAATATTTAAATTCAATTTGAATTTAAATTTTATAAATAAATATTATCTATGCAAAGAGGTAAAATCAAAGAGGGCTTTAATAAGCCAAAAAGGGGTTTAAGAATTAATTTATAAAATTTAAATTCTAAAGAATTTAAATAATTTATAAATTAATTATTTGAATTTCGAAGGCGTCGACGTTCAAAATTATTGGAGATAATATGTATAAAAACTATATGCCTAAAAGGCATAGAACTTACCCTTCGTTCGAAAGAAATAATCATGGCATATGTTGTGTGAATACTCGTGTGGAGAAGAAGATGAATCTTCGTCTTAAGGTGCCAGCGAAAGTGTTGAAAATGATTGAAGGCAAAACCCTCATATCCACCAAGGCACGTGGCCTAGTGGCAAGTGATCATGAGTTAAGTCGTGCGGGTGCAGAGTGGTTCACGTTCGATTCTCGGCAAGGACATTTTTGGCGTTGGAAGAAGCGACGCATTGATTTTTGGTTTTGGCGCATTGGGAAGAACATAGAGCACGTTGTGCTCTTGGTTCTCCAAATGAGCGCCTAGCTCATGCGGCGGTTGAAGCCACAGCTAGGGCATGGGGAGAAGTTGCGTCGAGGGTTCGATTCTCACCTAGGTGGAGGTAATAAATTTTGCATTAATTTTTAATTGCCTAAGGTATAAACATAAGGTTTTAGGGAGTTATAAGGGGTTTTGAAAGGTGCTTATTTTGAGTGTTAGTTTTTGATTAAATGAAGGAATAAGGTGTTGAAATTTATTTTTAATAAAGTTATTGTGATGTTTTTGATTTATCAAAAAGTGAATTGAAGAGTGATTAAATTTAAAAGGACTTCTTGCCATTGGGTTAGTTTGAAAAGGAGATTGTATTGACAATATTTTTGATATTGAATATTGTTTTAATTGGGAGATCATAAGGTGTATTTGGTCAATCATTTTTGTATATGTTGATGGATGCTTTCTTTAAGATGGAGTGATAAGGTGTATGTGTGTTTTGATATTTTGCATTGTATCATTGAGAGAATTTAGTATCTTCTAACTCCTTGAGCTTGGCAAAGAAGTGTTTATGGTTGTGGCAGATATTTGAGGTTCCTTCATCATCAAGAAAAAGGTATGAGCACATTCTTCCATAGTTGAGTTGATTGGTTGGTTTTCTGGAAAATAAGTTTGGAGTGAAAAGGAATTGATTAGGGTTTCCTTATTGAGAGTGTTGAGTTAATGCTTCAAGGTTTTCTGGAATAAAGAGTTGTTGTTAAAACCTTGTCTTATAAGCATTGTTGTTGAAGCCATTGATTGTGTGAAGAACTTGAACTAGGGTTTGAAAATAAAATGAGTATCATTGTTATGTGAGAGTTGTTTTATAAGCATTGTTGTTGAAGTGAGTTTTTGAGTGAAGAACTTGAACTAGGGTTTGGAAAGAACATGAGTATCATTGTTATGTGAGAGTTGTTTTATAAGATTGTTGTTGAAGTGAGTTGTTGAGTGAAGAACTTGAACTAGGGTTTGGAAAGAACATGAGTATCATTGTTATGTGAGATTGGTTGATAAGTATTGTTGGAAACATTTTGAGTGAGTGTTCATATGCTTGGACTAGGGTTTGTAAGCAAGGATTATTTCATTGAGTGATTGATTGAGTAGAGTTGGTTGAGCCTAGTCAAGTGGATGTGTGAAGTGATTGTTCAAGTTCCATAAAACAAACTATTCTATATTCTAAATTGAATTGAGAAAGTGATTGAGTTGAAGCATATTGAGTCTCTAACAATTCTCTGTATGTTTCTAAAAGAGTGATTGAAAGTGATTGAGCATTGTGATGAGTATAGGGCATATTGAGTCTCTAACAATTCTCTTTATGTTTCTATGAGATTGGACAAGTTCTAGTGTGGACTTGTTGAGCAGATTTGAGGTAAGTCTTTGAGAAGACTTGTGGACAGATTTGGGTAAGCTTTTGTGGAAGCTTACAATACAGATTGAGAGCAGATTTGGATAAGTTCTTGAGAGGACTTATTGAGCAGATTGGAAAAAGTTCTTGAGAGGACTTATTGAGCATATTGGACAAAGTTCTAGAGAGGACTTGTGGATAGATTGGTGTGAGCTTTTGTGGAAGCTTACAAGGCAGATTTGAGACAAGTCTTTGAGAAGACTTGTGAGCAGAGTTGATTGATTGATTTGTTCAAACCTTGAGTTAAGGTTTAGGGCAGATCCAACCGAGTTGATTTGAGATTAAGTCAAGCTTTGTGTTAAGGCTTGAGGATAGAGATTGAGGATAGATTTGTGCTAGACCAAAGGACTATGTTTAGTACAGATTTGAGGACAGATTTTGGTGCAGATTTGAGGATAGATTTGTGCCAGATCAGAGACAGATATTGAGAGAAGATTTGTGCTAGACCGAAGGACTATGTTTGGTACAGATTTGAGATAGATCGAGTGCAAGCTTTGGAGGTGATAGAGTATAGAGGATGATAGTCTCCAGTGGATAGAGATCCATTAGCCAGGGTAGGGAAGATAGGTGTCTTCTATGGATAGAGTTCCATTTGCTAAGGGCAGTGGAGGTAGAGGTCTTCTAGAGGATCACCAGCCAGAGCAGAGATTAGGAGATTGGTGTCTCTTGTGGATAGAGATCCATGAACTTGATTTAGGGGATTGGTATCTCCTTTGGACAGAGGTCCATAAACATTGTAATAGGGAAAGGATTCCCAAGAGATTGATTGAGAAAATTTTAGTGAAATATTTTCTCCGTGGAGTAGCCCACATTGGGTGAACCACGTAAATTGTGGTGTCTCTATTGTGTGTGGTGATTTGTGCATTGCTTTGATTATTGCTATTGATATTGCTATCTTTACATTGCATAATATTGATTGGGAAAGAAAAGTAAAAAGTGGTCTTATATTGTTCACCCCCCCTCTCAGTATAAGCTTGTGTTCTTCAACCTCCTTGGGAGTCATATGCTCAAGTGCTTTGTGAGGAGTGTGGTTTTGAATGTAGTTGGCACAATTCGTTACTTTAACCCAAAAAGTTGGTGGACTATTCAGAGAGTGAAGCATGCAATTTTTTGTCTCCCTTAAAGTACTATTCTTCCTTTTAGCTACATCATTTTATTAAAGGGTATAAGGGATAAAATATTGATGTAGTATACCATGGTTCTCAATAAATATGAAAAAAAATTGCTCATAAACTCCCACCCATTATTTGTGCATAACTTCTTGATAGAACAAGAAGATTACCTCTCAAAAATGGCCTTAAGACCTTAAAATGGGTAAACACTTCACTTTTTTACTTAAGAAAGTACATCCAAGTACACTTAGAGAAGTCATCAATGAAACAAAGAACATAATTGATCCCTAGAATGATGGAGTTGGAAAATATATCAAGTCACTATGAACCAACTCTAAGGGTGCCAAAGCTCTCAAAGCCTTCCCTTTTGGGAAAGGGTCTTGATGTTGTTTGCCAAGTGCACATCCTAGACAAACTCCATCTGAACAAGAGACCCTAGGAAGACCTATCACCATGTCTTGTGTGGTTAATTGTTGTAGATATCTATAGTTGAGGTGCCCAAATATCTCATGCCAAAGTTTGCTCATAGAGTTTGCATGAGCAACAAGGCAAGTTCCAAAATATGAAGTGTCAAATCCCTCAAATATATAAATATGGGCACTATGATCAATGACCCTTGTAGCAAAAATAGTCTCTAGCTCCAAAAACTCTCTAATCTCAACACCATGTGGGGTAAAGAGAACTATTTTTTCATCTCTAGAATAATAAATCTGATATATGGAAAGAAGACTAGTGGAAATTTTAGGTAAATATAAGACATATGTTGGGCAAAACATTGGTTAATCTATTGTTTAATTTCTTACCTCCATTTAATTTGTCAACTCGGGACAACTCATAAACTTGTGAGTGTCATGCACAGTATATGGTTACAACATGGGAAAATTAATCCTCTGTACCTATTGGTTTGGTGGGGGGTGTTGTTTGTGTATTTTCATTTGAGCCAAACCAAATAAAATAAAGTGCAAAAAAATAAATAAGTAAACTAAAACTAAAGCTGAAATTAAAATGTAGAAATAAAAGTGTAGAAAAATAAACATACAACTAAATTAAAATAAAGCAGAAAATAAAATAGAAAACTAATCTATTGAAAATAAATAACATAAAAATAAAAAGGGGATGATTACTGCAGGGATTGGGCACCCAGGCTCCCATAGATAGTCCGCCCAGCTAATTATGTAAATATTTCTCCAAGAAAATTAGAGTATTGGCAACTCTTAATAAATTATACAACAAAATAAATAAAGTAATTCTCTGTGTATTTGATTGATTCCTGTATTTGTCTGGCCTACATTTTTATATAGATCGCAGCTAGATCTTGTTACAATAATAAATTGATCTTTTTTCAATCACATAACATGATTTGTTACAATATGTTTCTACACAAATATTATTCTCCTATTTACAAGCATGTTCGTTCACCAAAAGGATAAATATAGTAATCCTTAGGTGTACATAACAATATAATCCTAAAAATAATGCTTTAAAAGCTTACATGGTCAACCATCAACTTTTAATAATTAAAATAAAAGTACTTTATTCTATTCTAATCATAAAAATCTAATATGCATAAGAATACGAATATTTCTCCTTTATATTTTGTGCAACAACCTCCTTCAAAAGTGCATGGTCAATTGGTCAACTGGTCAATGTTGAATTGGTCAACCAGTAAACATTGACTTGGTCAACCAATCAACATTGACTTGGTCAACCGATCAACTCATCAATGGGAGTTAGACGTAAAAAAATAGGTTGGGAAGCAGGCACCAAGAAATAGGTCAAGAAGCAGGCACCAAAAAATAGGTCAGGAAGTAGGTGCTAGAAATAGTCAAGAAGCAGGCGCTAGAAATAGTCAGAAAGTAGATGCCAAAAATAGTCGATAAGCAGGCACCAAAAATAGTCAAGAAGTAGCCACCACCAATAGTCGAGAAGCAGGCATCACCAACAGTCGAGAAGCATGGACCGCTAATAGTCAGGAATTAGGTGCCACCAACAGTCAAGAATTAGGTGTTGCCAAAAGCAAGAGTCAAGCGTCTACCTTCACAATTTACCATTGTTCTTTTCAAGATGTTTTCATGCATTGCCAAGCCCAAATAGGATGTAGACTCAAAATACCAGATTAGAAGCAAAAATCTGCATTTACACATATTTTACACTAAAAACACTGATCAAGCATAATGCTTCATTTTCTATCAATTATATGCAAAAGCTATATAAAAATACATTTCAAATGCTAATTATTCCAATAATGATGCCCTCAAAACTATATGTAAAAATGAGCATTTCTAGTGCTCATCAACATCCTTGATGCACCCACCATCTAACTCAACTATTCTTGTCCCCAAAACTACAATGCTAGAAGAGTCTCCAACTTCAATGTTGGAAGTGGAACTATGACTAAGAGAGGAAAGAAGCTCTCTAGAAGGAGTCATGTGATGAGAAGCTCCTGAATCCATAATCCAACTATGTGATGATGCCTCCACTGCATGTGTTGAAAGGGCCCTTCCTTTGTCTTTTGTTGAAGAGGGAGTGGAAAGAGAGATTTTATGCTTTTGCAAGGTTTCTTCTAAGGCTTCCATTTTCTTCCAACACCTAGACTCAGAATGGCCTTCTTTACCACAAAAGGCACAAGTATCCCTAGACTTTTTCTTATTCCTAGAGGAAGACTCATTGGATTTAGGAGGGTTGGAGGGCTTTGTAGTGGATTTGGTAGGAGGTGGAGTGGATTCTTGCTTTGGTTTGGGCTTAGGCCTAGATTTCCCTTTACCTTTGGAAGATGAGGATGCTACTAAGGCTTGAATTTTGGAAGGAAGTGCATCTAATTGGTCAAGCTTGGATTGTTCCCTAGTGAGACACTCACAAAATAACTCAAGTGAGGGCATAACAAAGGCATTTCCTAAGGCATCCATACTAGAGTAAAAGGTAGAGGAGAATATTTGAAAGGGGCCTTTTAACTTGGATAAAATGAGAAAAATGCACTCTTCATCACTCTTCTTCTTTCCACTCCCCTTCAATTGGGCCAAAAGATACTTAAACTTTGCAAGATAATCTTCTATGGTGGGGAACTCATCAGGGGAGAGAGATGACAATTCAGCTTCCAATTGCAAAGAGTAAAATTGATCCACTTTCCCAAACATTCCTTCAATATTTTTCCAAATATCAATAGGTGTAGTACAATCTACTATGTGAAAAAGTAGACTATCACTTATGTGTAACCCAATGATCCCCATAGCTTCATCCACTTTGTTGAGGTAAGAAAATTGTTCATATTCCTTTGTGAATGAGGATGGTGTATGTGTCAACATTTTCCATAATCCCTTAGATTGCAATAGTTATCTCATTTTAAGTTTCCATGTGTGATAATTATGGGGTGTTAATAGATCAATTGAAGCCATTTTAACCCAAACACAAACAAGGAAAGCAAATACAAGAGACAAGAGATAAGAGGCACTTAGAATGTGCCTTGCAACCCTCCCAAGATATTGAACTATGTAAATGAATGACCCCCCAAGAATTTTGGCACTTTATCTCAGTGCTTGTTACAATATTCTACTGAGACAAGAAGTCAGCAAGAAACATTCTAGAAATTTTTTTGTAAAACTGAAAAAAAAAAAAATTTTTTTAATACCCCAAAAGTTTACACCTCCTTTAATTTGCCCTGGTCCAAAAATAGTAAATTTTGACTCAAAACAAATTCTGAAAGAGGGAGAAATGACCTCTAGAAGTTGATTTTTCAAAAAATTGTGATGGGGCCATGGGTTTGCAGTTAAAAATCCATGGCTTAGGCCTAAAAAATGGACCTACAACAGAGGTTTGGACCCACTTTATGATCACCAAGATCCCCAAAAAAAGGATGAGGTGAGAGCATACGATGGCCAAACCCTAAGAGGTAAGATCCAAACTTTCACAATTATTGAAACTTGTTGAAGTTGATCTTGGGCAGTTGGAGATAGATTTGATCAATGTAGAAGGTTCCTTCAAAGTCTTCAAACCTGCAAAAAATCTGCAATAATGGAGATCCTAGATTGAACAAAAGCAATCCTAAGATCCTAAACCTATGGGTGATATCAAACAACCTAAGCTCTAGATGCCATGTTAGAATTGAAAGGATCTAACAATCCTATATTTCCCAAGATCTAGTTGTTTGAAAAACAATATCACCACAATATCTAAGCTATCAACAAGAATCAAATGACACAATGAAAGCTCTATAGATTAATGGAAAGCATAAGCAAATGCTATAGTAATCTAACAAGAATATGATAGAATGATAATACTAACTATCTTACTCTCAAAGAGAGGGAAGCCCTTGCTGATATAGGCAAGGGTGTACAATGAGGATCGTAGGATCAAACATGAAAAAGGAGGGAATGGATATCCACCATCCATAATGGGGCACAACATGAGCCATGGATGAGAAATGGAGGGAATGAATATCCACCCTAGAAAAAAAGCTAATAAGATAAGATAGCCAACTAGCAAGCAAAAATCTATATGAGCTAATATCCCACTAATAAATAATATGGGAAAAAGAAATATAAGCTCCTAGGTAATATCCTAAGTGAACTAAAGTAATAAGGTGCATGAATAATACACCAACAATTTCTACATCTAGCTCCATCAAAGTAAAGCATCCATATTTTAGTTTGCCAAATATATTTGTTTGTCAAGGCTAGAAGTTTTTTCTTCTTTGGCTTTGAGATAGAATGTGTTAATTTCTATTTGAATCATAGCATTGAAGGTTTTTAGTGAGAATTGATCTTCATTTTGTAGTTCATCCATGATGTCTTCTACTAGGTCAAATTCCTTGCTAATCACATTGACATTATTCTCTTCATTTTTTCTATAAGGAATGTCGAGGGATTTTTTGCAAATATTTTTATCTTTCTACCTTTGTGAGTAATTTTGATATATGAATAGTCCAAATATTGGTATCTTCCCAACTTTTTTGTGAATTCATGGGAGATTTACATACTAAAGCAAGGCTCTAGGTCTACTCTAACCACCTCTTGTATGATTGTAATATGAGGCATCCTATGTAATACCATGGGTATGTCTTTAATCACTCCAATATTTTTTATTAGAGTTCCATCCAACCTCAAAACTATTGGACTAGACCATGTGTATTCCATACCCATTGCTTCACATACAAATTTTGGCATAATTATTGTTGCTGCTATGAAATATACCATAAAATTATGTATGACCCATCCTTCCATGTGCAAATACATGTAGAATGGGAGCAATCTATTTTTACTTGCTCCTAGTGCAGGTTTACCTTGTGCTAGATTGATTTCTGGATGAGACTAGTTGTTAGGCCTAATGGATTTTAGTGATGCCTTAAGTAGATCGATTTATCCCAAAATCATCAAGGTATCATACATAATTACTTTGGAAGGTGTTTTCTTTAGTTCATCCATGATATTGAAGCTAGAGGATTCTAACTACTTGTTTTACTTTAATTATTTGTCACTTAATAACTAAAGAATACCAAATCTTATTTCTACCATATTCTTGAGTTTTAGTTTCTTTTTCTTGGGCTAGTTTGTGTTATTATCTAGGATGCTTTACTAGAAGCTATTCTATTTTCTAAGTAGGTTGAAGTGTTTCCTTTTTTGTCTACTTGGTCTACTAAGACAAAACTCTAAATGGGTCTAACTTTTTAGGATCTATCTGTTAGAACCAAAAGTATATATAGAATATTATTCATGAATGAGTACATATAGGGAGAAATTAGGGTTTGGATAAAACTAGGGTTTTTAGAAAGGAAACCCTATCCCTAACCCTAAAACATAAAATCCTAACCCTTAAAGGTAAAAAGCATGTTAAATTAGGCAAAGTGCACTTTAATATTTTAACATCCCCCTTTAATGTGCACTTTATTAAGTACAAAATACTCATTCATATTCTAATATCCCCCCTTAATGATGAAGCTCATATAGAAGGTGTCGGTCTATGCTGAAAATACACCTTTATACAATAATGTGAGCCATCCAAAAGTTATGCTAAAATAGCCAAGAATATGATGTTGAAATCTTGATGTGGTGCTGCCCGAAGTATCAAAAATTTCCTTATGGTAACCCCCTCATCCTATCAAATGTATGGATAACCAATTGCTACATCCACCAAGTGCTATAGAGAATATGACTAGGTACAAGGTTCACTTGCATCGTGATGTTGGAAATCTTGCTGATGAGCCAAGCTAAAAATCATTGATCCATTGAGAGACAAACCACTAAAGGTAAAGACAACTCCAACTATAAGAATACCCATGTGATATCCATGATCACATAAAATAGGGCCATGGTCTTGTGAAGAGACAACAACAACTCCCAAACTGGAGTACCCGATAGATTCCCATGATCGGTAAACAATACCTCCTACTATAGGAGCACCCAAAATCATAATGGAATATCAATAGGGCCATGGTCGTGAAGAAAATATACTTCCAAAAATAGTCTCTGATGACAAAAGTGGATTGAAGAAGTGTCGAGTTCAACCAATAATGCACTTCTTATACAACAAACTTTGAGGCCCAAAAAAGCATATGAATTAGCCTCAAAACTGAAAATGGACACCTCCATTATGTCCTACTCAAAAAAATATTTCCAATGACTACAAACATGAATATCTTCATATCTGAATGGAGCCTCGAAACTAAGAAAAATAATTAGGCTCACCGGTAGCAAAAAAAAAGAGGCTCATAGCCTTTACAATTTGAGAAATAGAATATTCCTGGATTCACCCACTATAATGCAATACAAGGGAATATATATAGATATCCCAAGAGAAACCCTAAACCTTAAAGCCCTAAAGATAAAAAAAATACTATTTTTGGTAAATTATGTTTTCATCAAAATAATACCATTTTTAGTAATTATTATTTTCGGCAATTTATTTTTCATTAAATATTTACTATTTTTAGTAACAAAAAATGTTTTTGTCACAAATTGTCATTTTTAGTAATTACTATTTTCGGTAATTTATTTTTCGTCAAAAATTGCCATTCTTAGTAATTTACAAAAAAAACTCGGATTGACATGCAAATTAACACACAATGTTGTCCAAAACCCTCGCAGCCATAGTCTTGGTGGAACCCCATGAAGAGTAACTTTGTGTTGTGCCCCTGAGATCGACTAGTCTGCCATTCTAAACCCTTGAAACATGAATTTAGACCCAAATAGAAAATAATAACACATGGATGCAAAAATCCTATTAAATTTATGGATTTCTTAGATTTTCATCTCCCGTACTTCATATTTGTAGACGAGCTCCCATTATTATTCATATTCCATCACTGAGCCCATCGTCGTGTATGAACTCTATCAATATTTATGGGGACGAATGACCACCATTACTGCAACCAAAATTATAAAGGCCTCCTTCGAAAAACAACCTAAGATGAAAATCAAGAATTTTCAAAAAGGGGAGAGGGGGAGATTTCCTTGAGAGAAATCCCCCTTACATGCGAATCACAGGCGGATCTTACCGCTCTAATACCAATTGTTAGAACCAAAAGTAAATATAGAAAATTATTCATGAATGAGTACATATAGGGAGCAATTAGGGTTTGGATAAAATTAGGGTTTTTAGAAAGGAAACCCTAACCCTAACCCTGTAAAGAAAAACCCTAACCCTAAAAAGCAAAAAGTATGTTAAATTAGGTAAATTGTCTCAGAATCATCAAGGTATCATACATAATTTCTTTGGAAGGTGTTTTATTTAGTTCATCCATGATATTGAAGCTAGAGGATTCTAACTACTTGTTTTACTTTAATTCTTTGTCACTTAGTAAATAATACCAAAGCTTATTTCTAGCCTATTCTTGAGTTTTAGTTTCCTTTGCTTGGGCTAGTTTGTACTATTCTCTAGGATGCTTTACTAGAAGCTATTCTATTTGCTAAGTAGGTTGAAGTGTTTTCTTTTTTGGATACTTGGTCTACTAAATGTTGGCAATTTTGGGTTTGAGATCCTAGCTTCTTGTCTATGAGTTGTCATTGATGTCAAAAGGAAATGGCATTAATGTTAAGAGGATGTGTTGGCTTCAAAGGTGGAAGATTCCAAGAGAATATTTTTAAGAGAATCCGGAGAGATTCCATTGGCAAGGGTTTTTCATTAAAACCAAACCGGTTTTTATTAAAACCAAGTTGGATAGGGTTTTTATTAAAACCAAGTTAAATGGTTTTTATTAAAACCAATGGAGGTTCTCTTTATTATTTATTTAATTATTATTTAAAACCCTTCAAGGTTTTAATTAATTAATTATTTAATTAATTAAGGGAGAAATTATTTTTAATTTATTAAAAATACTTAAAGGTTTTTAAACCTTTTTTTATTCTTAATTTATTAAAATTATTTAAGGGTTTTTAAACCCTTTTTGAAAAGACTTTTGATTAATTTCGAAATGGTCTTTATTTTCGCCGACGTCAAGGTGTCTTCGAAGAGACTATTTATTCTCCAACTCCTAAGGTTGGAAGGCTAATTAATTCGAAATTCCTCGAATGCAATTTGCGGTGTTTGTGCTCTGTATTCGTTGCGATCGAAGGAAGACTTAGAAGCACGTGCGGTTGAAAAGTCTTCGGGAGTTTTTCGAGGGTGAAGTGGAGGGAAGTTCACTTGTGAACTTCGTAGCCCGGTGGGCTAGTGGCAGCGAAGGCTTTGTTGGGCGCTGCATTGGCGGAGGTCACCGTTTCGAGTCTCGCGGGGGTGCTTTGCTAGAGTAACACACGTTTTTATTAAAACGTCTTTATGCCACGAAATTCGGAGTTTCTTGGACAGCGATTTATAAGGTGTGATTAAATTTTATGAGTTTTGGCTTTTGTGATTAGCATTGAATAAAAGCTTAGGAGAAATAAGGGCATATTTCTTTGGATGTATTTTTAAGATTATTCTTTGCTATGCTAAAATTAAAAATGGAGGTATAAGGTGTGAGTCTGTGATTGTTGATTTATTGGCATGTTATGGTGGTTGTGTTTAAAGAAGTGGAGCTAAAGGTGTAATAAAGGAAGTTTATATTATTGCTCATTTCTTTTTATTCTAACCCTAACTTGGTTGGAAGTTTGAGAGTTGTGTGTGGTGACGGCTTGAAGGTTCAATTATCTTCTACTCCAATAAGGTATGGGCACATTCTTCTTATGAGTATGATTGGTGTATGTTTTCTGAAATAAGGTTGGAGTGAAAAGGTATTCTACTAGGTATCCTTTGGCTAGGTGTAAATCCTATTTTCTGGTTTGTTGAAGACTACTTATGCATTGTTATCCTTAAGGAGAGTTTTTGGTGAATGCATAATTTTTGGTTTGAGATAGTGGAAGCTTTGTGCACTAGGGTTTATATTTGTGAGTCTAGCTACTTGCATTGAGTTGGTGGAACCCTTGGTTGGCTGTTTTGAGTTTGATGGTTGAGTTGCTTCCATAGAGGTTGTTTGATCAAGTTATTGCTTTACTTGATTCATGATATTGGGCTTACTCCATTGAGTTGATTTGAGCAAGTTATTCTTTGCATTTGGTGATATTGTGTTGGTGGCTGTTTTGTTCAAATATCTTTGGAGGGAAAAGGATTTCTACTTGTTTCCTTTTCTTGTGATGATTGGTTGAATGCTTCAAGGTTGATGTTGAGTTGAATGGTGTTGGTTGACTAAACCTTGTTTGATGAGCATTGTTGTTGAAACCCTAATTGATGGTGAAAAGAACATGAGTATCATTGTTATGTGATTCTTTGCATAGTTGGCAATTGTTGGGGTTTCATGTTCTTGAAAGAAAACATTCTATCCTATCCATTTCAGATATTGAGTTGAGTTTTCAGATTTGAGATTGAGATTGAGTGAGTTGATTTGAGTTGAGTTTTGAGATTGGGATTTGAGTATAGAACATATTGAGTCTCTAACAATTCTCTTTATGCTTCTATGAGTTTGACAAATCACATTGGGTCTCTAACAATTCACTTTGTGATTTCCTACTAAGAAAGTTTTCTTGGTGAGCTTGGAGTTTTGGACGAGGTTCTGGTGGGGACTTGTGAGGGTTTTGGACGAGGTTCGGTGGGGACTTGTGAGCGGGTTTTGGACAGGTTTCGGTGGGGACTTGTGAGGGTTTTGGATAGGTTTCGATGGGGACTTGTGAGCAGATTTGGACAGGTCCTAGCGAGAGGACTTGTGAGCTGAGTTTGATAGTTCTATCGAGAGAACTTGAGGACAGAGGTGCATTGGTTCTATGAGAAGAACCTGAGGACAGTTTGCAAGTCTTTGAGAAGGCTTGTATGCAGAGGATTGATTTGTTCAAGAGTTGGACAGATCTGACGGACAGAGGAAGACTTGTACTAGACCGACTGACTATGTTTGGTACAGGTTGTTGAGCTTGTGGACGTGATCATAGAAGGCAGAGGTCTCTCAGGCTAAGCATTAAGGATGGGAGGTCTTCGGTGGAAAGGAGTTCCACGTCTTGGCAAGAGGTAGAGGCGGTTGATCTTTCGAGGGATCATTTCTAGAGCGAGAGGGAAGGTATCTCCTTTGAGCGAGAGGCTCATAAATTTTGATTGGGGGAAGGTATCTCCTTTGAGTAGAGGCTCATAAATTTTGATTGGGGGAAGGTATCTCCTTTGGGCCGAGGCTCATAAACATTGTAATTGGGAAGGATTCCCAAAGAACTTTGAGATAACTTTTAGAGAAAAGTTTTGTGGACGTAGCCTGACCAATTAGGGTGAACCACGTTAAAATTGGTGTCACTTTGTGGATGATATTGTGCATTGCTTTGATATTGCTTTGGGTATATTGCTTTACTATTTTGAAGTATAAAGGAAAAAGTAAAAAGAGGTCTTATCTTGTTCACCCCCCTCTCGGTATAAGCTTGTGTTCTTCAATTGGTATCGGAGCAGGTGCCTTCGAAAAGTTTAACGACTTGAAGGAAAAGCTAGTAAAGAACACAATGGATCATTCAAGTGGCAATGCAGCACCTATTCTTGATGGGTCAGATTTTGGTCTTTGGAGTGCAAGGATGAAGGTTCATCTAATGGCACTTGGGAATGAGGTTTGGGAAGTGATTGAAGATGAGTACACTATTCTTGAACATGGTCCTAATACTAAAGAAGAAAGGCTCCTACATCACAGCAATTCAAAAGCAATGAATGCAATCCTGAAAGGCTTACGAAAGCAGGTCTCACCAAAGTGATTCACTGCCAGACAACTAGTGAAATGTGGAAACAGTTGAAGGTGGTTCATACGGGTGATACAAATGTCGGAAAGGCCAAGTTGAGACACTTCAAAGGTATGTTTGAACAACTCAAGATGAATGATGATGAAAATATTAGTGACTACATGCTTCGTATGGATGAGGTTGTTAACTCCATGAAAGACTTAGGTCTTGAGCTTGCTGAAAATGATGTTTGTGATAAGATTTTAAGATCTCTTCCTAATAGATTTAGTGAAAATATTTCTGCTATTGAGGAAGCTAAAGATTTGGATAAGTTGAAAAAGGATGAGCTCCATAGTATACTTGCGGCATTTGAGTTGAGAACTCAAGTGAAGGTTGATGTCAAGAAAGAGGCGACTTTCAAGGCTACCAAGAATTCCAAGGGTAAACGACTTCAAGATAGTGATGAGTCTTCTAGTGATGAAGAGGCATATTACGACAAGAAAGGCAAGTTCTCTAGAAAGCACAAAAGTATGAAAAATATAAGATGTTTCTATTGTGGAAAGTTTGGTCATTATGCTACTGTTGTCTTTTCCCAAGAATGAAAGTGATGTAGATAAATGGGATTCTAAGAGCAAGGATTCTGAAAAGCACAAGCATCACGGGAAAAACAAAGATGAGCACAACAATCAAGGAAAGAGGTATTCTCACAAGCACAAGAAGAGTTTCTACCTAGACAAAGCAAGTAAGTGTTCTAGTAGTGATAGTGAAAGTTCTTCAAGTGATAATGAAAATGAGATGTTGTTCATATCAGAAAAAAGAGGAAGAACCGAAACATAGATTCATTATCATGAAATGTCTTAGATGTGGAAATTTTGGTCACCTTGAGGATGATTGCACAAATAATGATTTGGTTTCTAGTATGTATGAGGATGCTTCAGAAAACTATAAGGAAGATGCATGTATGGTTTTTGAAAAGGGTAGCACCTCTAGTGATAAGAAATCTGAAAAAGGCTTTGATGATTCAAAAAGCAAACAAATAGAGGAAGATATAGAGGAAGGTGAAGTAGATCTTGAAGGTGAACTTATTAGTGCTCTTAGTGCTTTGAAAAAGGAAAGAAAGAAGAATGCTAGACTCAAGGATAAGTTAGATGAATGTTGTATGGAGAGAGATGATCTTATAGAAAGTCTTGACTTCTCTATGGCTAAGACACAAGAACTCAAGGATGAGTTAGAGTCTAAGGTTCTTGAGTATAGTGAGTTAGAACAGAAAATGGCTTCTTTGAAAGAGGAAACTAAAGAGTACAAGGATAAGCTTTAGAGGTTTCAAGATAGCTCCAAAAAGGTTAAGTCACTCATCAAAGGTCAAAGAAAGACAACAGATAAAACAGGCCTTGGTTTTGTTAAGCCACACAAGGAACAAGTTGGAGAGTCTAGTAAGAGACTCCAAAAGGAAGAGAGTTCTGATGAGGAAAGTATTTCAGAAAAGGAGTCCTTGAATGATAGATGCACAGAAATAGAAAACAGAATTCAGAATGAGAAGAAGTTTTCAGAACCTAAGAGGTCAATTAAAGGAAAGTTTCAAGGCAGATGTTTTGCTTGTCACAGGTTTGGTCACATGGCTTCACATTGCATGGCTCAAGTGAAGGAGGTAAATGACAGTTTCAGAAGTGCTAGTTACTTTCAAGGGTATTGCTACTCTTGTCAACAGTTTGGGCACAAGGCAGTTTATTGCAAGGCAAATAACAAGAATAGGTTTGGTCGAACAGGTTTGGTCAGAACAGGTTTGGTCAGAACAGGTTTGGCTAGAACAGGTTTGGTCGAGAACGAGGTTTGGTCGAAGCTGGTGGATTCAAAGATCGGGTTTACCTCAGAGAAACAACATCGTCAAGTGTTTCAAGTGCAACAATGAAGGTCACATAATCAGACAGTGTAGAGCTGAAATTCTAGAATACAAGAACAGGAACGGTGGCATGATCAGGTCCAAGGATCAAGGCATGGACAAGAACAGGGATGAGAACAAGAACAAGAATAGTGACAGGAATAGGAATATGGACAAAGAGTTCAAGAGAAGGCCCGACAAGGAAGTTATAGATGCTGATGATGATCAGTGCCTAATGGGAGTTTACTCCCACCCAAGAATTAATCACCTCATCAGGAGGTGGGGGAGGGACTAAGCTAAGAGGCTCATTCTTAGTCCCGAGCCCCAAAGGTGACCCTTTGCCATTGATGACAAAGGGGAGAGATTTGAGTAAGGGGAGAGCCTCAAGACAGGGGGAGTTGTTTATGTTGAGTTTCTGTGTTGTTGAGAAGCATGGTTTGCCATCAATGACAAAGGGGAGATTGTTGGCAATTTTGGGTTTGAGATCCTAGCTTCTTGTCTATGAGTTGTCATTGATGTCAAAAGGAAATGGCATTAATGTTAAGAGGATGTGTTGGCTTCAAAGGTGGAAGATTCCAAGAGAATATTTTTAAGAGAATCGGAGAGATTCCATTGGCAAGGGTTTTCATTAAAATAAATAGGTTTTTAAACCAAGTTAAATGGTTTTATATAAACCAATGGAGGTTCTCTTTATTATTTATTTAATTATTATTTAAAACCCTTCAAGGTTTTAATTAATTAATTAAGGGAGAAATTATTTTTAATTTATTAAAAATACTTAAAGGTTTTTAAACCTTTTTTTATTCTTAATTTATTAAAATTATTTAAGGGTTTTTAAACCCTTTTTGAAAAGACTTTTGATTAATTTTGAAATGGTCTTTATTTTCGTCGACGTCAAGGTGTCTTCGAAGAGACTATTTATTCTCCAACTCCTAAGGTTGGAAGGCTAATTAATTCGAAATTCCTCGAATGCAATTTGCGGTGTTTGTGCTCTGTATTCGCTGCGATCGAAGGAAGACTTAGAAGCACGTGCGGTTGAAAAGTCTTCGGGAGTTTTTGAGGGTGAAGTGGAGGGAAGTTCACTTGTGAACTTCATAGCCTACGTGGGCTAGTGGCAGTGAAGGCTCTGTTGGGCGTTGCATTGGCGGAGGTCACCGTTTCGAGTCTCGCGGGGGTGCTTTGCTAGAGTAACACACGTTTTTATTAAAACGTCTTTATGCCATGAAATTCGGAGTTTCTTGGACAACGATTTATAAGGTGTGATTAAATTTTATGAGTTTTGGCTTTTGTGATTAGCATTGAATAAAAGCTTAGGAGAAATAAGGGCATATTTCTTTGGATGTATTTTTAAGATTATTCTTTGCTATGCTAAAATTAAAAATGGAGGTATAAGATGTGAGTGTGATTGTTGATTTATTGGCATGTTATGGTGGTTGTGTTTAAAGAGTGGAGCTAAAGGTGTAATAAAGGAAGTTTATATTATTGCTCATTTCTTTTTATTCTAACCCTAACTTGGTTGGAAGTTTGAGAGTTATGTGTGGTGACGACTTGAAGGTTCAATTATCTTCTACTCCAATAAGGTATGGGCACATTCTTCTTATGAGTATGATTGGTGTATGTTTTCTGAAATAAGGTTGGAGTGAAAAGGTATTCTACTAGGTATCCTTTGGCTAGGTGTAAATCCTATTTTCTGGTTTGTTGAAGACTACTTATGCATTGTTATCCTTAAGGAGAGTTTTTGGTGAATGCATAATTTTTGGTTTGAGATAGTGGAAGCTTTGTGCACTAGGGTTTATATTTGTGAGTCTAGCTACTTGCATTGAGTTGGTGGAACCCTTGGTTGGCTGTTTTGAGTTTGATGGTTGAGTTGCTTCCATAGAGGTTGTTTGATCAAGTTATTGCTTTACTTGATTCATGATATTGGGCTTACTCCATTGAGTTGATTTGAGCAAGTTATTCTTTGCATTTGGTGATATTGTGTTGGTGGCTATTTTGTTCAAATATCTTTGGAGGGAAAAGGATTTCTACTTGTTTCCTTTTCTTGTGATGATTGGTTGAATGCTTCAAGGTTGATGTTGAGTTGAATGGTGTTGGTTGACTAAACCTTGTTTGATGAGCATTGTTGTTGAAACCCTAATTGATGGTGAAAAGAACATGAGTATCATTGTTATGTGATTCTTTGCATAGTTGGCAATTGTTGGGGTTTCATGTTCTTGAAAGAAAACATTCTATCCTATCCATTTCAGATATTGAGTTGAGTTTTCAGATTTGAGATTGAGATTGAGTGAGTTGATTTGAGTTGAGTTTTGAGATTGGGATTTGAGTATAGAACATATTGAGTCTCTAACAATTCTCTTTATGCTTCTATGAGTTTGACAAATCACATTGGGTCTCTAACAATTCACTTTGTGATTTCCTACTAAGAAAGTTTTCTTGGTGAGCTTGTTGAGTTTTGGACAGGTTCAGGTGGGGACTTGTGAGAGTTTTGGACAGGTTTCGGTGGGGACTTGTGAGCGGGTTTTGGAAGGTTGGTGGGGACTTGTGAGAGTTTTGGATAGGTTGGTGGGGACTTGTGAGCAGATTTGGACAGGTCCTAGCAGAGGACTTGTGAGCTGAGTTTGATAGTTCTATCGAGAGAACTTGAGGATAGAGGTGCATTGGTTCTATGAGAAGAACCCGAGGACAGTTTGGCAAGTCTTTGAGAAGGCTTGTATGTAGAGGATTGATTTGTTCAAGAGTTGGACAGATTCGACAGACAGAGGAAGACTTGTACTAGACCGACTGATTGTGTTTGGTACAGGTTCTTGAGCTATGTGGACGTGATCATAGAAGGCAGAGGTCTCTTAGGCTAAGCATTGAGGATAGGAGGTCTTCGGTGGAAAGGAGTTCCACGTCTGGCAAGAGGTAGAGGCGGTTGATCTTCGAGGGATCATTTCAGAGCGAGAGGGAAGGTATCTCCTTTGAGCAGAGGCTCATAAATTTTGATTGGGGGAAGGTATCTCCTTTGGGCCGAGGCTCATAAACATTGTAATTGGGAAGGATTCCCAAAGAACTTTGAGATAACTTTTAGAGAAAAGTTTTGTGGACGTAGCCCAACCATTATGGGTGAACCACGTTAAAATTGGTGTCACTTTGTGGATGATATTGTGCATTGCTTTGATATTGCTTTGGGTATATTGCTTTACTATTTTGAAGTATAAAGGAAAAAGTAAAAAGAGGTCTTATACTGTTCACCCCCCCTCTCGGTATAAGCTTGTGTTCTTCACTAAATGGGTCCAACATTTTAGGATCTATCTACAATGGATTTTTTCTTGATCTAGTCAAGACTAAAATCAACTCTTCTTGCACCATAATCTTTTGGTCCTCTTTCCATAGCATATTAACCCAATCCATTTGTGCCCTCTCTTCATTTTTAAGTGTAATTTTTTGCATTTGATGTTGGTGAAGCATACAAGTGCTTTCTCTATGTGGGTCATTGCAATTTGAGCACCAATAATGTGCTTCTGATGCCAAAGCAGATGGATCATCTTCCTGGTTATTGTATACTACATTAGGTTTTCCACTAGTGTTGCTAGAAGAAGTGTAGACCCAAAATTTTCACACCTCTTTCCTTTAGGTTAATGGATCCATGCTTGAAAGGGGGAGGGAAAATGATGTATCTACATCTTGGACGAGAAACACTTGAGTTGTGCTCTCCTTGGTGTTTATCGATAAATTAGGTGGGGTTCACCAGGAAATAATTTCTATGGTGGTTTCCATGCCTAGGTAAGGTCATACACCTAGAGTGTGGCAAAATTGCAACTATACCAAGCTATATGCATTTCAAATTTTGATGAAGACAACAGTATACAGATTCTAGCTAGAAAGCTTTGTAAATCTAACTATGATGCAATGATTTTGTAGATATTGAAAGCAAAGGTGAGATTCATGCTGGCATGTATTTTTATTTTCTTTGTATTGGTATTTTCCAACTTAATGCACTTGATGCGAAAATTATGTAACTAAATCTATGTTTTTATTTTTTAATTCTTTGGAGATTTTTAACAAATGTAATTGATGTAAAAATAGAATAGTTACGTTTATCTTTCTTGTCGTTTGTGTTTTTCAACTAGTATGAAAGAAATGTAACTAAATCTATATTTTTTATATTTTCTTTTCTTTTTGTTTTATGTAGATGCTTCTCAAATACAATAATATAAAATTACAGTATGGAAAATTATAGAATAAATAGATTTAGATCCTTACCTGATCTGGATGTTTTCTATTTGTTGCTTTTTAGATTTGTCAGGATGAATTTAGATCAGTCCAAATCTGTTAGGAGGAATTTGAATACGTCTCGATCTGTTCAAAACTTGTAATTTCATAGCATAGCACTAAAATTTATGATTAGGGATGGAGGATATGCTTAGGCCACAATAAATTGTGATCTATGACTGTCAAATCCCATCAGTTATTTCAGCAAACTGTAAACAAAGTAGTGGATCTATAAATCTAATGCAAGGCATATGAATTTTATGAAAGAAAACCAATAGTTGCAGTGGATATAGCAAAGTAATAGAGTTTTAAAAAGACTAAAATGCAAGTATGAATCAGTATTGATAAACTCAAGGTCATGATTTTTACCCCAACATGAGTCTATGCAATTTTGAGTGTCTTCGAATCTGTTCAAATCTGCAACGGCTAGATCTAGAAATTTGTAATGGTCACATTTTGTAATATGTAGAATAATTTTAGGTTTTATCAACAAATTTGGATGGCTTCGAATTCATAAAAACATGAAAAATTATGAATTTATGCTAAGAACAAATAAAATCTGGAACAATACTCATTCTCATCTCTAATTATCGCTAGAATTATGATCAGATGTCAAGATCTCTTCTAAAACTTATAACAAAAGCACAATAAATTATCCTCTCCTCTTGAATTTTCATGCAAAATTATCATTAGGTCTGTCTAGAGGGAGCCTATGGGATTTAACATCTAAGGTAGGTCAAGAAAAAAGGGGATAGGAAGAAGATAGATTGTGTTGTTAAGGGAAATTTAGAAATTTTCCAATTTGGCTTCGAATTCATCAAAACCTGTAAAATTATGAATTTATGCTAAGAACAAATAAAATCTGGAACAACAATACTCATTCTCATCTCTAATTATCGTTGGAATGATGATTAGATGTCAAGATATCTTCTGAAACCTATAACAAAAGCACAAGAAGTTATCCTCTCCTCTTGAATTTTCATGCAAAATTATCATTAGGTCTGTCTAGAGGGAGCCTATGGGATTTAACATCCAAGGTAGGTTGAGAAAAAGAGGATAGGACAAAGATAGATCGTATTTTTAAGGGAAATTTAGAAATTTCCCAATCTAGGTGAATTCAAATGGATCTAAATTTGCTAAAAATTTAGGTTTACCTAGATTGGAGGTAAAATCCAAACAGTGTGCCTAATTTAGGTGCATGTTTGATTTGGCTAAATTTGGACCGGTCTAAATTTATCGGGATCGTTCGAATTTCATGAAAAAGGGAAAACAGATAAGATTTAGTTTTATCCAACACAAAAATCAAGGTTGGAGGTTGGAGGGTGGAAGGTACGTTGTTGGGGAGTAACAAAATTTTTACTAGGGAGTGGAAATTTTGAAATGTGTCAAAATTCCCTGGCTACATTTTGCCCCCTCTTTGGCACATTTATGAACAATAAATGCGTTAAAGAAATATGTAGCAGGAAGGGGAGTTATGCTACAAAGAAAAAATGATTTTTTTAAATTTTCTTTTATTATTTATTATTTAGGGTACCTCCTTCGAGTTTTGTGAAAAATTTAAAATTTAATACAAAACTCAAAATTTGAAAAGAAAAAGGGGTAAAAGGGGATATAAATAGAAAATAGGATAAAACCCTAATTCATTTTTACCCTTCCATTCTATAGTTTTTTCTTTGGATAAATGGCTGCTCCTCTTCATTGGACGGACGTAGTGAGATCTAGAAGCAACAAATATAGCTTTTATTTTTGGATTTTTAGGTTTATTTTTTTTATTTTTAGGGTTTTATATGCAACTTGCCATTGCATGACCAGATCCAAAACTTCGGACCATTTCGGAAAATTCAAACGTCTGAATTCATATGAAATGATAATCGAATTCGTAAATTCAGATGGCTTTAAGTGAATTTGTACGTTCAAATTTGACTAAGAAAGGGTTTGATTTCACAAATTCGAACATGTTGACACAGATTTGGTCATATAAATCTGTTATCGTACAACTTTGAATTTGAAAATTATTTTTAAATTTGTAAATAAGGTCCAAATTTATAATATTTAAAATTAAAGTTTAATTTTTGTATGTTTTGATTTTTTTGATAGTTTTTGACTTGATGTTTTTGTTTTTTGTTTACAGCGAGGTTCTCTTAAGAACAATGAGTGGTGCTACAAGGGTTTTGATGAGCATGTTAGAACCCTAAGTACCAATGACAGGATGATGCTAGAAGCAGTGGGCCTATGACACATGGTTGAGATGCCACACATAGAGGCAGATTACTGTCTTTTGACTTCTCTTGTAGAGAGATGGTACCTGGGATCTTCTACATTCTAGATACCGATGGGGAGATGATCTTGACTTTGGAGGATGTCTAAAGGATCCTCCAGATTCCTATTAGGGGTTAATTTTTCTACCGATCCATGACTCAGGCTCAAGTGATGCAGTGGTTGATAGGGGATCCATATTTTCCTATTGAGTAGAGTGAAGTCAACATCGAGGTACTGATTTCTATCGATGGAGTATCTTGATTAATAGAGGTATTATCAGGGACATTTATAGGGTTATTTTCATGCCATCAGAGTGGGTGATATCTTCCATGGGCCTTGGTTGATGTGGTGGTTGATATGAGATATTATAACCAGTAGTTTGTGTGGGGTCCTTGCATACTTTGTTGCTTATAAATGACATTATTTATTATCGTGTATATGAAGGGTCATAGCCTGATCCTTATGATACTTATATAGGTATGGTGTTGGGAGCACATTGTAGTGAGGAGGCCAAAGGGACTTCCTCATCAACAGATAGATGATGGATGACCTTCTGTATTTTTTTGGGGTCCTTTAGGAGGTTGAGGGAGGAGTATGAGTGGCCTAGAGGAGTCCAGATGAGCGATCAATGAGTTGATCACACCTCAAATTTTTTGGAGATCCTAGAGAGGGTATCCTAGCTAGGAGAATGATAAGGTGGATCTAGCTTACATACGTTGAGTGTGATGGATTTATATGGATATAGAAGAGATTGAGATACATTAGGTAGATCAAGTGTTGCATCAGTTTGGGCTAGTGCAATGGATTCCTATGGTATGATATTTTACGTACCAACAAGTGACTCGGGACTCAATGACTACTAGTAGGGCATCATATCTCAATAGGTTTACTAAGGTGGATGAGGGTGACTTAGTAGTTGCACTTGTTGAGGTGGATGACATAGGAGTGGAGGATGGGTACCTCAAGTGGCATACCACCATCTTCCTTACAAGGATCACATGATAGAGGGGTGTGGTCAATCAAGTATACTAAGCTTATTAGGAGGCTGCTAGATGGAGATAATCTAGATAGTAATGGAGAGAAATATAGATGGGACAGACACAGAGGAGAGAGGGTCCTCATATGAGAGGAGGGAGACAGATACAGAGGTCCACTCGATAGGAGAGGGTCCTACAAATTGAGGGAGAGAGTGGCTAGAAATAGCAGGTTAGATCCACACAACAGCAAGTACCTCTACCACAATAGGTTGTATTATCTCCTTAGTAGGAGGTCCTTTAATCTTCTCTATAGGAATTACTCATAAGGGCGTTACCATGGAGGTTGGGGAATCAAGCAGTGCAAGAGAGGTTGTTGCTCTATGGATAGAGAATACCAGTTTAAGAAGTCAAATCAACACTCAAGTGAGCCATATTCAGCCTTAGAGGCATAGCTTGTGCAATCACAAACTCTACTAGGGCAAGCTCAAGCTTAGTTGACCCAAATGCAAGGACATGGGATATCTCATCAAACATAGTCATGGTTACTCCAAACAAGGAGTGGAGCTTCAGGTCAATCCTCAAGAAGTAGTGTATTACAAAGTGCACTGATGTTGGTGTAGGTATAGTCTATTTTAGCATCTCAGTAGATGATGTTCTATCAAAAACTCTACTTTTAGGTAGTGCCTAAGGTTCAGAGGGCTCCATTTCTCCTAGAGTTAGTGACTATGAGCTACTCTAGATCATTTTCTAGATCAATGTCTGGGTTCACGTAGTTTCAGGTGCCCAGTCGACCTCCAGATGATGATACCTAGAGTTCTATGGGATGATATGCCAAGACTTGATTTTGTGGTATACCCCCTAATGATTGAGTATGTCATTTTATGATTGTGGCATTCCAGTCAAATTTTTGTACCTTATGTACTTTTTTGTGATATATATATATATATATATATATATATATATATATATATATATATATATATATATATATATATATATATATATATAAACTACTATTGTTCTTTTTGGTATTTGATTTTTATGGTTATGCGTAATGTAAAATATTATGGTTGTTTTTGTGATGATTATCATAATCATGCTTATGGTCATGTTTGGTTGTTAATGTTGTTTTATATCATGCTTAATCAAGATATTGTTTGTAAGAAAATGAAATGTGATTTGAGGTAGTTGATATTTTGTAATGTAGTATGATTGAATTGTTTGTAGAAGATAAATTATTTGGAAAATATACCCTTACAATTTTGATCAGTTAGCAACAGTCCTCGAGGATGTGTGTTTGTATATAACTGTTTATAGAGGCTGCACCTCGTTTTGGTCATGAAGTTGATCCTGTGTGAGGTTTTGGTTGTATTACTAACATTGAAGGGTTGTGATAAAGTAATTTGAAATTTTTGTTTATTGAAAGAGATGTAGTTGATAATAAGTAATTTGTGGTTCAAGATTAATTTTGATTTAATTTTAAGAGAAGTTAGACGTAATGAGGATGATTAAGCATGAATTTGGATAGAGAACTTGCGCTAGGCATAAGACTCCTTAGTGTGAATTAAATGGAGAAGTTTTTTTAGGAGTATATCATGTCATCATCACGAAGTTTATATGCAACTGTATGACCAAGAAGTTATGTATGATCAATGCAAATTTTTGTATATGATAAACAATCATGCAATATAGTGAAATAGAAGATTTGTATTAAGTGATAGATATAAGATATAAGATTAATAATTTTTATGGTCCAATTGTGTAGGCTAACAGTCATACAAATCCATGAGGATATGGTGACTTCAACTAATCAAAAATCAAGGAAAATCTTGGTGATTTTTAAGATGAAATCGAATTTATAAAGAATCAATGTGTGATTTGTGTATTCATTTTCTATCTTGACCTTAGTTATGATAAAAAATATCTCAAGGATCAAATGTGTGTGCATGTGAGGTTCATTTACCAATTTTTAGTAACGTAATGATACAAAATGACTTTTGAGAACCACGTGTGTAAATGATAAATTCATTTACCATGATTTTATGTATGCAGTTAGACTTAACTATTTTGTAATTCAAGCTACTAAAATCTAGATGATCCATAAGTTGACATTGATTTATACAAAATAAGGTTGCTAATGTGACAGACATATCACCATGCATAAGACTACCCCATTTATAGGCAAGTTTCATTCAACCTATTGTTGTAATGGGGATCACCCCATGGTTTTTGAATAACTAAGGAATTCCAGGGATTCAAGTTCATTACCCCCTTATTTTCTTCTGATTTCTTTGAGTAGGGATTCTTGTTCATTTTTTTTTTAACAAGGGGATTTTATTTGCTTGTAAAATCATTTTTGTTGCTCTCTCTCTTTTTTTCAAGCGATACTTGTTCATTTTAATGGTGGAGCAAGGGACTTTATTCAGGTAGGGGGAGCTTGTCCTTTTGCCAATTATCACCATTCTAGACCATGCGCATAATAGGATAGCAAGGGAAAACTTTCACTTAAAGAGCTAGGACTATTATGTAGCATCATATTTCTTTATGTAAAAATTATTTTAAGATGTGTAAGTGTGTTTTGGTTCAAAAAGTGGCAGAATTAGTTCCCAAAACTCAAAATTTCTAAATATTGAAGTAGTGATTTTGGTTCAAGAGAGATTTATAATCAACATCAAAAATCAAGATTTTATTAGATGTGAATCTTGTGAGTGGTTCAAGATAAATTTTAAATTTTATCAAAGAAAACCCAATATTAACTATGGATTTGGACAACATTAGTCTAATATTTAAATTATAGAAGTGTTGGAAATATGTTGAATATTTTCCATGTTATTCTGGTGGGGTTAACACTAAAAGGTACTGGACACTATGTACGATATACTCATCGGTGTTTAGGGTCGGGTCGGGCCCCACACATGGGTTTGGGGGTGGTAGCCCTTTGAAAAGTAGGGGTCCGAGGGTGGCAGCCCCCGACCAAATTTTTAGGGTTTTTTAAGTTATATTTAGACCCATATGGGCTTTTAGGGTTACTATATTTGAACCCTTGCTTTTTTGCCCATGATATTATAAAATATGTGCATGTGCTTTTTTTATATATATCGCACTTGCATTAGGGTTTGGAGGGAGACATAAGGAGAATATTATTGTATTAGAGATGGTCAAGTTAATGCAATAATAAGATAATATTGTGTTGGTTTTTCCGGTTGAGGGTTTCCAGGGTAAATATTGTGTAATGTGTGAATCTACAATCTTCTTCTTTTGATTTTATTATTACTACTATTTTGTATTAGTTTATCAGGGCTATTTATTTATCTTCATAACTGGATGTGACTATGTGCCATATGCAATTGGACCAAAAATTATTAGGAATGCAACTAGATGAAAGACGATGTAAATGAAATAGTTTGTGACTATGAAATAACCTACATGCAAGCAATGTTGTATGTACAAAATATATGACAATTATGTATAGTGGTAGGTCATGGCTTTATGCACAATATCATTTTAGGTGCATTATTTTCCATATAAGGTGGCTAAATGATATGCACCTGATCCAAATTTAGCAGTGATGATGAACAGACCTAACCAATTAGGTTGGAATTTTCCTTTAAGGTCAATTTGAGCATTATTGTTTTTTTGATTTTTTTAAGAACTAAATCTCCAATATCAAAATATCGACTATGAAATTTATTATAATATGACCTTTTGAGTTTGTCTTGGTAGAAGCTATGATGCTCTAAAGCATTTATGCATTTTTCATCTAGTAATTCTAGTTGGCTTAGTTTTATAGCACGATATTCATCTCCTGCTTTAGCGTCTTGAAGTAAAAGATCTAAAGAAGGAACTTCCAAATCAAAAGGAAGTACAGCTTCAGTACCATATAAAAATACAAAGGGAGAAGCACTTTTAGGGGTTCGAATGCTAGTTTGATAATCCCATAAGGTAGGATATAATTGAGTATGCCAATCTCGACCTGACTTATTTACCAATATTTTTAAGATCTTGATTAAATTTTTAATGGATGCTTCATCTTTGCAATTTTCTTGTGGATAGTAAGGAGTGGACCATCTATGCTGGATTCTATATTTTACACAAAACTTTTGTATGTATTTATTTTTGAAGCACATTCCATTATCAGAAACAAGTGTAGATGGAATCCCAAATCTACTAAGATTTGATTAAAAATAAATTTAGAGAATTGGGTTGTTGTGCAGGAAGCCAATGGCATGGCTTCTACCCATTTTGTAAAATATTCAGTTACTGTTATAATGAACTTATGACCATATGATGAAACTGGGTTAATCTTCCCAATATTGTTTAAGCCCCATTTTAAAAAAGCACAAGGGGAAGAAATGGCTTGAAGCTCTTGGATAGGAGCATGGACAAGATTTGTATGTGTCTAACATTTGTCACATCGATGCACATAATCATTGGCATATTTTTCCATGGAGGGCTAGAAATATCCCATTTAGAGGAGTTTTTCTCTATGGCTCCACCACTAAAATGACCTTCGCAAGAGCCATCATGCACTTCACTTTGTGCTCTTTTGGATTCATCTAGGTTGAGGCATCTTAGAAGGATACCTTCAAAATATATTTATACAAATTACTTTTTATTATTACAAAAAAAATAGCTCTTTTACATAGTAATCTATGTTGATTCATGTCTAGGCCATCTGGGAATGTTCCATTTTGGAGGAAGTTGAAAATATCTCCATACCATGATTCTAAGGATGTTTCTTCGATTGCAAAGATGTTTGAGGGTGCTAGAAAATACTCTAATTAAGTGGGTTACCTAATTTGGTGAATTATGATAGTAGCATGATCATCATCCAACTCTAAAGGAACAAGAGAAGCAACTGCTACCATAGAATCCATAGAATGGTAACTAGTACAAGGGATAGATTTGATAGTAATTTTATTAAATAAAGACATACTTTTTAAAACATATTCTTTATCAAGATGGAGTTTCTCATCTCAAGTTTTATGAATATTATTAATTTGATTTACCACGAGTTGCGAGTCTCCAACAATTGATAAGATTTAAAGCTACTCATAACCCAAGGATTAAGGCTTCATACTCTATTGTGTTATTTGTGCAAGAAAATTGGAGTTTCAAAGATAATGGGATAAGCTATTTTTATGGATATACCAATATGATGCTTGTACCTACACCACTCATACAATTGGCTCCATCAAAGAAAAAATACCAAGAGTTTGGATGCTCATCTTCTAAAGTAAGGTATTCATCTAGAAATTCTATTATCAAAGGATAAGTAGATTCGAGAGGAGCAGCGGTGAGTTAATCAACTATGACTTGCCCTTTAATGGAATTTTGGACAATAAATGTTAGGTCAAACTCACCCAGAGTGAGAACCCATTTTTTTATGCATCTTGATAAATAAGGTCTCCTCATCAAGTATTTTAATGGATCAAATCTTGCAATGACAACTAAACAAAGATTTTCTAGAGTAGTATAATGAGTTTCATAACTTACCAAGGTTATTCTTATGTAACAAATAGATCATTATTTCTTATCCTCATCATGTTGCATAAGCATTTCTCCTAAGGCAAGTTCTAAGACATAAATGTATAAAATAAAAGGATGCTCAGGTCTAGGTGGAACGAGCACTAGTAGTGTAAGAAAATATTTTTTAAGAGCTTCAAAGTCTTCTTGACATTTGTCATCCCATTGAAAAGGGGTATTTTTCTTAAGTAACTTAAGAAAATATTGATATTTGTCTACCAATTTATCAATGAAATGATGAATGGATTGTAACTTACCTTGTAATCTTCTAAGATTTTTCAAAGTTTTTGGTGGTGACATATCAATGGTAGCCTTAATTTTGATAGGATCTATCTCTATACCTCGCATAGATACAATAAATCCTAATAATTTACCATATTTCACTCCAAACACACATTTGTATAGATTTAAACGAACTTTATATTCATAGATTATATTAAAGACTCATTGTAGGTCAGGATTTTGATCTTCCTCCTTAATAGACCAAGCTATGATGTCATCCACATAATCATGTAGAATGTCATACATCATATCATGAAACACATATGTCATAGCTCGTTGATAGGTTGCCCTTGCATTATTTAAAACAAAGGGTATTACTTTCCAATAAAAAGTCCCCCAAGGTGTAATGAAGGTAGTTTTAGGTTGATCCTCTAGTGCTATACAAATTTGGTTATATTCTAAAAATCCATCCATAAGGGATAACATCCCACTTCCTGTCATGAAATCAATAATTTGATCCATATTAGGAAGGGAAAAATAATATTTGGGATATGCAGCATTGATGTCCCTAATATAAGTACACACTAATTTTATTAGCCTCTTTTTTGGTTACTAGGACAATATTAGATATCCAATCAGAATATTCTATTGCTTTAATGAAATCAACATCTAAAATTTTTTGCAATTCATCTTTAACCAGCAAGGCTACTTTAGGATGCATTTTCCTAAGTTTTTGTTTTAGAGGTTTAGCATCAGGACAAACCACTAAGTGGTGCATGGCTATAGAAGGATCTAAGCTAGGCATGTTTACCTATGTCCATGTGAAGATATCAGGGTATTCTACAAGTAGTTCTGCATATTTACCTTGTTATTCTTTACTTAAGGCAGCTTCAATTTTAACCATTTGAGGATTGGTTTCTATTCCAATATTACTTTTTGTTGAGCAAGGTGCAGCAGGAGTATTGTCATTGTTGTCAACACAGTTATATAGATCTGTTGATGCAATGGGTAGGAAGTTCAAAAGCCTTTTCGATGCAGAAGATAGAAGTTCAAAGGTTACTCAGAGTAATTACAGTGAATTTCCAAAAGATCGAAGTGGCCCATATTCTAAAAATCAAAAGAAAATCACAAGGAAGAAAACTGTCGCGATATCGTGACATGTTGAGAAGAAAGAAAAACTATCACGATTTCACATGTTTGGAGAGAAAGAGCAAGCAAGCAAAACTGTCATGATTTTGTGACATGTTTGAAAAGAAAGTGCAAGCAAGCAAAACTGTCGCGATTTCACGACATGTTCGGAGAGAAAGCACAATCAAGAAAAATTGTCACGATTTCATGACATGTTCGGAGAGAAAGCGCAAGCAAGCAAAACTGTCATGATTTTGTGACATGTTCGGAGAGAAAGCACAAGCAAGCAAAACTGTCACGATTTCATGACATGTTGGAAGAGAAAAAGGCAAGTGGAAAAACTGTCACGATTTCGCAACATGTTGGAAGAAATAAAGGCAAGTGGAAAAATGGTCACGATTTCACGACATGTTGGAAGAAAAAGAGAAAGCATGAAGAAGTGTCACGATTTTGTGACAAGTTCGAAGGAAAAAGAACAAGTAAGAAAAGTGTCACGATTTCATGACATATTGCAAGAGAGATTGTACGGAAGAAAAAGTTTCACGATTTCGTGACATATTGTAGGAGAGAGAGTCCGAAAGAAAAAGTGTCATGATTTCATGACATATTGCAAGAGAGATAGTACGAAAGAAAAAGTGTCACGATTTTGTGACATATTGCAAGAGAGAGAGTCCAAAAGAAAAAGTTTCACAATTTCATGACATATTGCAAGAGTGATTGTACGGAAGAAAAAGTGTCACGATTTCATGACATATTATAGGAGAGAGAGTCTGATATCGTGACATGTTAGGTTTTCGCAAACCGAAGGCAAGAGAAAGAGCAAAGGAGAGAATGTGTTGCGATATCGCGACATGTCACGGTTTCGCGACCTGAAGGCAAGAGAAAGAGCAAAGGAGAGAACGTGTCGTGATATCGTGACATGTCACGTTTTTGCAACCCGAAGGCAAGAGAAAAATCAAAGGAGAGAAAGTGTTGCGATATCGTGACATGTTGCATTTTCGTGACTAAATAAAGAGAGAGAAAGTAAGAAGACAGAAGTGTCACGATATTGCGACAAAAGTAAAGAGGAAGAGTAGGGGCGTGTGGGGGGGGCCGAAGAGGACATGGAGGGAGGGAGGGGGGGGGAGGGTGGTGGACTGTTTTGGGTACAAGCCAAGAAAAGAGGCAAGGAGGCGAAAGTGTCGCGATATCGCGACATGTTGTGTTTTCATGGGTACAAGCCAAGAAAAGAAGCACGGAGGCAAAGGTCGACATGAGGGGGGGGTAAATTTTTCGCACCAAGCCAAGAAGAGAAGCAAAGAGATGAAAGTGTCACGATATCACGACATGTTTTTTCAGGGACCAAAGCAAGGAGAAAGAGTGAGTAAGCAAAAGTGTCGTGATATTGTGACATGTTGCTTTTTCATGGTTGAGTTGAAGCCAACGAACCTATGATAGCCGACTAAAATTAGGGTTTATAGTTGTCATGAAAGCCGACTAATATTAGGGTTTACAACCGACTAAGATTAGGGTTTTCATCACCAGAATTCTATTATAAAAGGAGGGTTGTTTGGAGATTTGAAGTGTGAATGAATGCATCATCGAATATGTGTCGAAGCATGAAATGTGGCCGTAAGAGCGTAGAAAGCACAAAAGCAGCGAGATGATGGCAAAGTGCACAAAGTGAGCAAATAAGTCATGTTGAATTGTCCTAAGTGCGTCTATGATTGCACAGAGAAGGCAGGAGCAGAGTGCACAAAATGGAGAAGACGATCATGAAGTTGGATTGCAACGAAGCAGAGTGTGCGAAGTGTTTTCATAGAAAGAGCGAAGTGCACAGAGAATGCAAAGGTGGAGAAGACCAGTTAGGGTCATGCAAAAGCAAAGGTATCTTATTATCAAACTTATAGATTCAAAATTGAAGTCCAGGTTGTAGCTTAGCATCAAGGGTTGGTACTCCTTCCAGTAGGTGTTGGTAAATCAGGGGTTGGTGCTCCTTTCTGTTGGTACAGATAAATAAGGGGTTGGTGCTCCTTCCAGTGGATGCTGGTAAACTGTTTGTAAAGTTGGTGCTTTGCAAAGGCTAGATTTAGATGGTAGTCCAAGCAGTCATTCTTGAGGAGTAGCCAAATTGGTGAACCTCATTAAAATCTTGTGTTGTGTGATATGTTCTTTTGTGATGCTTGATTTATCTGGTTTTAAGGTTTCATTATTTTAGTTTTAAGAGCTATAAATTCAAGTTAAAAGAACTACACTGATTCACCCCCCCTCTCAGTGCCATTGTAAGACTAACAATTGGTATCAGAGCCAAGTTCCCTTCTCAGGCTAAATCAGTTAGGGTTGATCTTGGATTAGTACGCAATGGGTAAGAGGAATAGATCCTCATCCAAGAGGGCATCTCAGTCAGTTTTAGTTCCTGTGGAAGAGAAAATTGAACCAAAAAAGGTTGAAGATTTCTCATCAAACAAAGCACCTTTGTTTGACGAAACTAATTATGCGGTCTGGAGAATCAGGATGCAGACATATATTTGTGCTTTGGGATACGACATCTAGGATTCAATAGACAGTGAAAACATAATACCCCTCACTCCTCCAATCGATGTTGCCGATAAGAATTTGTTTGAGAATGACTCAAAGCAAAGGATGCTATCAGGTGTGGATTAGTAGACAGTGAACTGGTAAAGATCATGAGTTGTAAAAAAACAAAATAAATATGGAACAAACTGAAGAGTATTCATGAAGGAGATGATGAGATCAAGGAGGCTAAGTTACAAACACATCAAGCTCAGTTTGAAGCCTTAAAGTTGAATGATGATGAGAACATAAAAGCATATATGTTGAGAGCTAATGAAGTCCTAGAGGATGATTCTAAAAAGGAAATAGGTGGAGATATTTTCTTAACACTCGAAGAAGAAACAAAAAAAGATAGGAATGTGATGAAGAAGAAATTGATGGAGAAATAAATTTGAAAGAGGAATTAATTGCAATTTTGGATGAATTGAAGATAGAAATAAAAAGGAATAAGGAAATCTCAAGAAATCTTGAGGATGCAAATGAAATAATAACCAGTTTGAAAGTACAGGTAGAAGAATTCAAAAGGATTGAAGAAACTCTCAGGTCATAGTTCAATGAGAAAGAGATTGGTTGCTGCAAACAAGAGGAAGAGATTGTTTTATTGAAGAAACAACTAGAAGAGGCCAATACAAATCTCAAATTCGAGAAAAGCACAGAGTTTCTAGATAAAATGATAAGCCAAAAAAGAAGCTCCATAGATAGGCGTGGTCTTGGATATGAAGCTGAACAACCTTCATCTTCCAACTCTGCAGAGAAGAAGAAGTTCATTTTTGAAGGACCAAAGCAAGAAAAGCTTGAAGCTAAATTTTCAAAAGGAAGAAAATATCAAAGGAGATCTACAACAAAGCAACCACAACAAAAGAGGTTCTATCACTCTCACTCTATTCATAATAATAATACTTTTAATGGCTATTGTTTCAGATGCAACCAGTATGGTCACAAGGCAATTTATTATGGATTGAATAATAAATCAAAGAGTTATGCTGGTAGAAATAATTTTGTGTTTCTGAGTGAACAATATGTACAATGTTTTCAATGTAATGGTCATGGGCACATAGCAAGGTTTTGTCCAAGCATTTTTGCATCTAATCTAAGGCAAAATAGTAGATTTCATCAGACACAAAGAACGCAACACAGACAGGGAATAAATCAGGTACATAAAAAGGAAAATAATCATTCATCAAGGATACACAAGAGACAACCACACAAGAGAAATTTTTGAGTTCACAAAAAGGTGCAAAACAGGGATGCAGTTGAAAAATCCAAGCTCGAGTTCAAAAAGGTTTGGAGAAAGATAGAAGAAAGGAAATCATGTCTCCTTGGACTGAAGGAGACTACTCCGATATTGCACTAAGCAACTCCAGGTAGCACATCCTCAGGGGGAGCAATATTGAAGTTTCATTTTAATGCTCCTATGTATTTGTTTGATTACCTGAGGATGAAAGACAAGTAGTCAGGGAAGTTCTTGTATAGTTTTCAAAGTGTGTTTTTAGTTCATGTAGTTTGTGGAAGTGCCGTGAAGGGTGGTGATTAAATTGAGAGTTGTCATTATTGGTAGTATTGCTATATGTCATTGTTGTACTGGTGATGGTTCTTACTACCACTATCCAAAGTTAAGGATTATAACAGTTTAGATAATTTGGTTAGTGAAAGAATGTTTCCCTAGTCGCATATATGTGTTTCGATAAAAGCAGTGTGTATTTGAACTACACATTGATGTGAAGATTGTTAGATCTATTATGATGTTGTGGTGAAAAATATTGAAGTCTGATCATTGACTCATGTTTAGCCTATCAATATGAGCAAATTTGCTTTGTGAATCATACCTATCCGAGGTCCAGAAGTACGAGTTTGAGTAAGGTGCACTATAGTTGGTCGTGAAGTGTTTAACAAAATTTTATCTCCTGATTCGAACAGTTGAAAGTAAGGTGTGACTAGTGGTGACTGTAGAAAACATAGACCAAGTTGAAAATATAAAAATGGATTTGGTTGTGTTGTGGTACAGTGTTTGATGCTTGCACAGAGTTGGCAGTAAATTTGCAGTGTTGGTATAGTGTTGGAAAAAGTTGGTACAAGTGTGAGTCACTTGTCAATTCTGTTGACAGATTTGAAATCAACGTTTTTGAATGGGAAGCTTGATGAAGAGGTTTATATTGAGCAGCCAGATGGTTTCCAACTTGGTGATGATCCCAACTTGGTTTGTAATTTGAAGATATATGGCTTGAAACAGGCACCCCGAGCATGATATGCAAGGCTAGACAACTATCTCACTCAAAAAAGGCTTAAGAAAGGGTGCAAGTTGAGCAAGAATGAAAAATCTCCACCTATTGATCAAATCATGTACAAATCTATGATTGAAAGCTTACTGTACCTGACAACTATCAGACCAGATATTTTGTAGGCAGTATGCATGGTAGCACGATTTCAGGCTAATCCCAAGGAGACTCATTTGATAGCATTATGGTGGTTGAGTCTTAAATATCATTGAAGGGAAAATGATTGTTTGTGGTTTCTTTTTTCAAAAGTGGTTGGTTGAATGCATCAAGGTTTTCTAAATTGATAGTTGTGTTTAAACCTTGTGTTATAAGCATAGTGGTTTAAGCCCATTGGTTGTAAAAGAACTTGAGTTAGAAAATAACATGAGTATCATTATTATGTGATATTTGTGGTTGAGCATTGTTGGAATTATTTGAGTTGGTTGATACATACTTGGACTAGGGTTGTGTGAGAGAGAGTTGTCCCTTGTGATGATTGGTTGAGTTGATTTGATTGAGCCTAGTCAAGTTATGTGTGAAATGATTTTTAAAGTTCTATGAAGTGGATTTGATTTGAGATCGCCATTCATTATTGATTTCATTTTGAGTACTACTTGAGCATGATTGATTGAGCCTTTGAGAAGGCCTTTGGGAAATATTTGAGGACAATGCTGGGACAGATTTCTAAAGCAAATTTGGGAAAGTTCTTGGTGATATTGCTAGAGAAGATTCGGACAAGTTCTTAGTGAGCCTATTGAATGAGCTTTGGAGGTGACAGAGTACAGAGGACAGAGTCTCAATGGATAGAAATCTAGCAGCCATCACAGTTGAAGATAGATCTGAGTGAGGATTCTTCAAGTGAAGAAGAGGTCCACCAATCAATGCAGCAGAGAGATAGAGTCTTCTATAATATCATAAGGGTACTATGGAGTATGGGTTATGGTATCCAAAATATGCAGATTGGGCAGGATGTGTAGATGACAAAAGAGTACCAGTGGAGGTGCATTCTATCTTGGAGACAGATTGGTCACGTAGAACAGTAAGAAATAAGAGTCAGTTTCCTTATCCACAGCAGAGGCAAAATATATTATAGCAACAACGTGTTGTATGTAGGAGAAAGTTGCAAAAAGTGAGGTTAAGTTGGATTTTTATTCCAACAATAGATTGTGGAGTGGTCACGTTTCCCAAGAATTGACTAGCTATAGGGATCACATTCTCAAGGGGAGCATTTAAGTATTTGATTATCTTTTTTCTCATGTTCATGATTTTTTCTAAGTATAATAAATTGTGCCTGAGAATTTTATGCATGGACTCAGGGGGAGTCTGCAGCAGCCCTTTGGTATTATTGTCAAAGTGGGAGAAGAATTACAAGAAATTGCATGTGTTTTGCCAACAATTCCAAAGGGGGAGATTGTTGAGCAAGGTGTAGCAGGAGTATTGTCATTGTTGTCAACACAGTCAGATAGATCTGTTTATGGAGTGGGTAGGAAGTTCAAAAGCCTTTCCAATGTAGAAGATAGAAGTTCAAAGGTTACTCAGAGTATGTACAGTGACTTTCCAAAAGATCGAAGTGGCCCATATGCTAAAAATCAAAAGAAAATCACAAGGAAGAAAACTGTCGCGATATCACGACATGTTGAGCAAGAAAGAAAAACTGTCGCGATATCGCGACATGTTGAGAAGAAAGAAAAACTATCACGATTTCGCAACATGTTCGAAGAGAAAGTGCAAGCAAGAAAAACATCGCGATTTTGTGACATGTTCGGAGAGAAAGTGCAAGCAACCAAAACTGTCATGATTTTGTGACATGTTCGGAGAGAAAGCACAACCAAGCAAAACTGTCATGATTTTACGACATGTTCGGATAGAAAGCGTAAGCAAGCAAAACTGTCATGATTTTGTGACATGTTCGGGGAGAAAGTGCAAGCAAGAAAAACTTTCGTGATTTCACGACATGTTGGAAGAGAAAAAGGCAAGTGGAAAAATTGTCACGATTTCATGACATTTTGGAAGAAATAAAGGCAAGTGGAAAAATTGTTGCGATTTCGCGACATGTTGGAAGAAAAAGAGAAAGTAGGAAGAAGTGTCACGATTTCATGACAAGTTCAAAGGAAAAATAACAAGTAATAAAAGTGTCACGATTTTGTGACATATTGCAAGAGATATTTGTTAAGATCCTGCTATAAAATAAACTCAAATAACACACTCTCACACAATTGCTTGGAAATAAACTCACATAAACATCATATTAATATAACAGAAATTTGCATAAAGAACAATCTCACAATAAGACATAATCACAGGCCTCTTCGAGGGGGCAACCTCCTTCAATACTTCATTAATTTGCAAAAATATGGTTACATTGGTGCCTTTTCGGGTATTTAAGGAGTTTCCTTCCAAGGTTGGCTTACATGCAAAATGCCACTTGGATTACATGCATAATGCCACCCGAATTACATGCATAGTGCCACTTTGAATTACATGCACAATGCCACTCGAATTACATGCATAATGCCACACAAATTACATGCACAATGCCACCTATCTACCATGTGTTACATAAAAAGGGTGCCATTTGTCATAGGCACTACCTAAGCTAAAACTTAGAACATTACAAAATTTTAATCATGGGTACTACCCACGTTCACTAGGAATTATTACATCAGGGAAGTTATTACATTAAGGGTTAGGATGAGATCCTAACATGCCCTTCTCCTTGAAGAAGCTTTGTCCTCAAAGCTAAAAATGAGGAAACTATTGCTGGAGTTGATGGAGAGACTCCCATGTAGCATCCTCAGGTTGAAGTCCATGCCATTGAACCAGGACCTCTGTGATGGTACGGTTGCGCAGAGTGTGAGTTCAACGATCCAACAGTTGTTTTGATGCAAGTAAGATGGAGCCTTCTTCATCCAATTTGGGAAGTGTTGATTGAACCTGTACCTTTGTGCCCACAACTTTTTTGAGAAGGGAAACATGAAAAATAGGGTGGATCTTGGAAGTGGGGGGAAGAGCCAATTTGTAAGCTGTGGGACCAATCCGTTGTAGAACCTGATAAGAACCATAGAATTTTGGAGCGAGCTTCTGACACCTGCAGAGTTGTAGGGATGATTTTTTGTATGGCTGTGAGCGAAGGAAGACCATATCACCCACATCAAAACTGCGCTTAGAATGATGCTGATCAGCTTGTTGGCGCATCCGATTCTGGGCCATGTTCAAATTTTGCTTGAGTTGGTGGAGGACCTCGGTGTGTTGACTCAGAGCATTGTCGACGGCCTGGACCTTGGAGCTGCCCGAAATGTAGGAGGAAGGCATGAGTGGAGGGTTCCCGTAAACTACCTCAAACAGTGTGAGTTTGGTGGTGGTATGATAGGAAGTGTTGTACCACCATTCAGCCAAAGAAAGCCATTTTGCCCAATGAGTAGGATGATTGGAGGCAAAGCAGCGAAGGTAGGTTTCCAAGCATTTATTAACAACCTTTGTTTGACCATTCGTTTGTGGATGGTAGGCTGAAATCATTTTGAGCTGAGTCCCCTGCAACTTAAACAACTCTTGCCAAAAATTGCTAGTAAAGGTGGGATCACGATCAGATACAATGGAGGTGGGCATGCCATGAAGGTAAAATATGGAGTCAAGAAAAATTTGGGCAATAGTGGATGTTGTGTAAGGATGGGTTAGGGCACAAAAGTGAGCATACTTTGAAAGGTGGTCCACTACCATGAAAATAACAGACTTGCCTCTATATTTAGGTAGCCTTTGATGAAGTCCATGGAGATGTCAGTCCACATCTGATCTGGTATCGATAATGGTTGAAGAGTGCCCGGGGAGCACACTGTTTCTCCTTTCATCCTTTGACAAGTGTCGCAATCCGCTACAAAAGAGCGAATGTCCTATTTCATACCTTTCCAAAAGAAGGTGCGCTTAAGTCGCTCATAAGTTTTTAGGAACCCTGAATGGCCAGCAGATGGAGTAGCATGTGATTCCTTCATGAGGAGTTCTCGAAGTGGGGACTTAGGAGGAAGAACCAGGCGTTGATGGTAACACATATCCTGGCCATCCCAACTATATCCTGGTGTAGACTCTGGATCATCCCTAAGTGAAGCAACCAGGTCTTTCAAATTTGCATCCTGAAGTATTTCCTGACGTAAGGGCTCAATCCATTGGGGCAATGGTGCAGAGATGGCACACAACATACTAAGGGTCTCAAATTGGCGAGAGAGAGCATCTGCCACAAGATTTTCCTTCCCTTTTTTGTACGTGATGTCATAATCATAGCCCATGAGTTTTGATACCCACTTTTGTTGCTCGAGGGTGGCAACTCGTTGTTCTAGAAAGTATTTCAGACTCTGGTGGTCAGTTTTGATGGAGAAATGGTGCCCAATGAGGTAAGGCCGCCAATGCAGGACTGCATGCAATATTGCCAACATTTCCTTGGCATATGTGGATTTCCCCAAATTGTGATCAGATAGGGCTTTGCTGGTAAAAGCCAAAGGGCATCCTTCTTGCATCAATACTTCCCCAATACCATGACCAGAAGCGTCACTTTCAATGATAATTTTTTTTGAGAAGTCTGGCATGGCTAGAACTGGAGTGGTGGTCATGGCATGCTTGAGGTCCAGGAATGCTTGCTCAGTCGGCCCTATCCAAGTAAAAGAATCCTTCTTCAACATGGAGGTTAGGGGGGTGGCTATCTTTCCATAATTGTAGACAAATTTACGATAATATCCTATAAGCCCTAAAAATCCTCGAAGCCCCTTGAGTGTGCGAGGTTTCGGCCATTCTTGGACTGCTTGGATCTTCTTAGGGTCAACCTTGACACCATCCTTTGAGACAATGTGTCCCAAATATTCTACTTCAGTCAAACCAAAGGAGCACTTGGACATTTTTTCAAACAGTTTATGGTCGGCTAGTAGTTGGAGGGTTTGATCTACATGATTGAGATGCTCTTCCCATGTGTGACTATAAATCAAGATGTCATTGAAGAACACAAGGATGAACTTCCGCAAAAAATGGTGAAAGATGTTGTTCATCAGGCTTTGGAATGTGGAAGGAGCATTTGTGAGACCAAATGGCATTATCAAGAATTCATAATGACCTTCATGAGTGCGAAAAGCAATTTTAGGAATATCTTCATCCCTGAGCCGGATCTGATGGTACCCAAAGCGGATGTCTAGCTTGGTGAAGTACATGGTCCCATGTAATTCATCTAGTAATTCATCAACCACAGGGATAGGAAATTTATCCTTGACAGTTAACTTGTTGAGTTCACGATAGTCAATAAACAAACGCCAAGAGCTGTCCTTCTTGAGGACCAGTAAGACTGGTGCAGAGTAGGGACTAGTACTAGGCCGAATGACACCCGCCTTGAGTAATTCCTGTATCATCTTCTCAATCTCTGACTTCATGGCATGGGGGTACCTGTATGGTCTGATATTGGGAGGTGTACTATCCGGCAATAATGGAATGGCATGGTCGTGAGAGCGATGCGGTGGTAGTGTGGTTGGTTCTGAAAATATGGCCTCATGTTTGTGGAGAATCTATTGCATGTCTGGTGGGATTTCACCCATTGGAGATGTGGATGGTTGGATGGAGAATAGTTGTGCAATGACCCCACATGATGATTTCTTTAGCAATTTCTCCATGCCGTTTGAACTGATAATTTGAGGTGTTCCTGCTGGGGAGCCCTTGATGATGTGTGTTTGTCCATTCTGGGAGAACTGCATCCAAAGTTTAGCAAAGTTCCAACTGATAGTGCCCAACGTACTCAACCATTGAGATCCCAAAACAATATCACATCCACCCAAATGGAGGGCAAACATGTCCCGCTGAGTTCATAGTCCCCTATCTTGATTTTAACATTGCGACACTTTCCTTTACAAGGTAAGGTTCCCCCATTGGCTACCATGACCTCAAAGGAATTACAAGTGTGGATATAGCAATTTTCCCGCTGAGCAACTCTAGGGTCAATGAAGTTGTGCGTGCTTCCCGAATCTAGAAGGATGGAAAGACGTTGGCCCTTGAAAAATCCTGTAACCTTCATGGTTTGAGGAGTAGTAATGCCTGCAAGGGCATGGACTGTAATTGTTGTCTCAGGTTCTTGTTTCACTTCTTCTTATGGAGGAGGTGTTTCTGGAGGGTCCTCATCCTCATCACTCTCGTCAGAGGTATCAGGTTCTTCAACATCTATCAGGAACAATTTTTTGTGTGCACACTTATGCCCTTTGAAAAAAATTTCATCACAATTGTAGCATAATCCTTGGGCACGACGTGCATCCATCTCTTCGGTGGTGAGGCGCTTGGGTGCAGCAGGTTTATTATCAACTGGGTGTTGGGCTCTAGGAGGAAATGAAGGTCTATTTTGCAAAAACTTTGATGGACGTCTTTGGGCAGAGAGTTTAGATTCGGCCAAATGGGCCAAACTGATAGCTTCCATCATAGTTCGTGGTTTCAACATTTTTACTTCCGCTTGGAGTTCCATCTTCAACCAACTGATATAACAACTCTGGAAGAACCCTTCACTCAATCCTCTTGTCTTATTGGCCAATTTTTCAAATTAAGCTTGGTACTCTTGGACTGACCATGTTTTTAGAAGTTTGGTCAAGGCTCCTATAAAGTCCTCATACTCACTAGGACCAAATCGAGTGAGTAGTTGGGATTCAAAATCCTCCCAAGAGATATTTGGGTAGGCAATACACAACCATTGAAACCAGTGTAGAGCCTCAGATTCCAAGTTAAAGGAAGCCATCTGGACTCGATGAAATATGGGTACATTATGAAGTCGAAAGAATTGGTCAACTCGACATAGCCACCCATCAACATCCTTCCCACTAAATTTGGGAAAGTCCAATTTGGGCATTCTAAAGGGTGGATCATGGTCATGATTCCTTGTAGAACTCTCAGCTTGGTATTCTGATTTGGGTGGTTCTCTTCTCAGTTTGCTGTCTACTTCTATCAGTGCTTCTTCTAAGTGGTTGCTAGTGGCCTCGTGCTCTAGGCGAAGACCTTGGACTTCTTCCCTTATGGAGTGAATGTGAAAGGTGAGTGTGGACGAAAAATGGTTAATTGCATTAACAATAAAACATAGGTTACATAGATTAAATAAACAGTAAATAACCTATTTGAGAAAGAAAGGGAGGAAAGGAGAAATTGGGGGAAAAGAAAGATGACTCGAATTCTCTTGCCGCCCAAATGTCTGTCGTCCACTGCCGTCCAGGTAAGGTAAAAGGTAAGTTACCTTTACCCAAGGTAAAATCAAATTTTTAACCTTTTTACTAATGGTAATATTCCAACATTCTCCCCCTTAAAGTTGAGAGGACTGACTATATAGTCTCTCAGCTTTATAAATTGAGCTTTAGCCATGCCTTTGGTGAAGATGTCTGCTAGATTATCCAAAGTGCTACAATATTGAAGCTCAACTGTCTGTTGTTCCACCATATCTCTTATGAAGTGATACTTCATATCAAAATGTTTTGACCTTTTGTGGTGGATCGGATTATATGCCAACTGTATGGCACTAATATTATCACAATTCGGTTTGGTTGGACCAATTTGTTTTTCGCCAATCTCTTCAAGGATTTTCCTCAACGAGAGGATCTGAGTACTGGCATGAGTAATGGCTATGTACTCAGCTTCTGTAGATGATAATGCTACAACAGATTGCTTCTTGGAACTCCAAGTTATTAGTCCTGAACCTAGACTAAAACAGTTCCCTGATGTAGATTTTCTGTCATCTATATTACTGCCCCAATCGCTGTCACTATAACCAAATAACTTCACGAGAGTTAGACTTGTGGTAATGGATTCCAAAATCCAATGTACCTTTTACATATCGTAAAATTCGTTTGGTTGCTTGAAGATGCAGCTCGGATGGGCATGCCATAAATCGTGATACAAGAGAAACAGCATATTGTATATCTGGCCTAGTGTTGGTGAGAAACATTAAACTCCCAACCATGCTTCTGAAATTGGTCAAGTCAACTTTTGGTGCTCCATCTTCTTTGCTTAGCTGTATTCCATGTCCGGTTGGTGTTGCAGCTGATTTGCCTACTGCATAGCAAATTTCTTGATCATGTCATGAGCATATTTCTGTTGACATATGAAGATCCCACTCTTTGATTGATGTACTTCCATTCCTAGAAAGTATCTCATTAATCCGAGATCCTTCATCTCAAACTGATTCATCATGGAGTTTTTGAACTCCATATTCATTTTATCATTACTACCCATGAATATTAGATCATCCACATATAAACAAACTATGAGGATATCTACTCCATTTTTCAGGTAGTATAGTGTTGGTTCACTCTTGCTTTTTGTGAAACCATATTTGCTGAAATAGCCGTCAATTCGTGAGTACCATGCTCTTGGTGCTTGCTTGAGGCCATAAAGTGCTTTTTTTAATTTATAAACAAGGTTCTCTTTTCCTGGTTCTTGGAAACCTTGAGGTTGTTGAACATACACCTCTTATGTCAGGTATCCATTTAAAAATGCACTTTTCACATCCATGTGTTGAATTTTCCATCCTTTATGGGCTGCCAAGGAAAGAACGGTTCTAATTGTTTCTTGTCGAGCAACTGGAGCAAAGGTTTCCTCATAATCTATTCCATATTTTTGAGTAAAACCTTTAGCTACTAATCTTGCCTTGTGCCTTTCAATGCTTCCATCAGCATTGAATTTGGTCTTATAGACCCATTTACATCCAACACATTTTTTTCCCTTGGGAAGCTTCACAAGCTCCCAAGTATCATTCTTTTTAATTGAGGATATTTCCTCTTCCATGGCATCTTGCCATATATTTTCAGTGCAAGATTTTTCATAGCTAGATGGTTCTAGCTGTGCAACAACCAACAAAGCATAATTGACTACATCACCCCTTGGTTCATGAGACTCATCATCCCATGACATTTGAAGATTTTCAAGTCTTGACAAAATGTCATCCATCTCACTAGCTTGACTCCTAGTGTATCTTTGTTGGAAATTCCTATCCAACATTTGAGTAGATGGATGACTATGTAGTATGCGCTTTCCTCTATTTGTCTCTTTCCTTTGAGAAACTGAATCAATATCCATCGGGCTTGGAGCGCTTACAGATCTTTGAAATCGTTTTGGAGAATTTGGGGGTGCCAACAAAGAAGTCCCTCTTGGACTTGGTGTACCACTTGATGTACTTGATGAAGTTTCTTGATGTGGAATTTGTGGAGGAGGACTTTTTACACTGCTTTTCTTGGGTTGTACCAATGTGGGAGGTACTAATGTGGAATTGTCCGAATTAGAGTCAAAATCAACAAATTTTTTATGACCCCATTCTCCCCCTTCATCAAAAATTACATCCCTGGAGATAATGATTTTATGTGTCTTGGGATTGTACAATCTATACCCTTTGGTTGAATCACAATACCCTACAAAAACACATGCTTGACTCTTTGGATCAAGCTTCTTTCTCTTCTCCTCAGGGAATGTGTGCATATGCTAAAGAACCAAATACTCGAAAATGTTTGACATTTGGTTTCTTACCGTACCATCCTTCATAAGGAGTGATACCATCTAAACTAGAAGTCGGACTTCTATTTAGAATATATGCACTTGTTCTCACTGCATCTGCCCAATAGCTGTTTGTGAGATGCTTTGCATGAAGCATTGTTCGTGCCATTTCAACAAGGGTGCGGTTCTTTCTCTCGGCCACACCGTTCTGTTGTGGGGTATAGGCAGTGGTGAACTGCCTTTTTATCCCATTTTGCTTACAATAATGAAGAAATTCATTTGAGGAGTACTCTCCTCCTTTATCAGTGCGAAGACATTTGACATAGTAGTCACTTTGCTTTTCTACATTATTTATGAAGTCTATGAAGCAATCAAATGCTTCATCTTTGTGTTTCAGAAAATAGAGCCAACACATTCTAGAATAATCATCTATGAATGTTAGAAAATAAGAATTGTTTCCAAGGCTTTTTGTTTGCATTGGACCACAGATGTCCGAATGTACTAGCTGAAGAGGATAGCTTGCTCTCCACGCTCGGCCTCTTGGAAACTTCGTTCTGGAGTGCTTTCCTAAAGCACATGCTTCGCATACCTTTTTATGTTCTGGAATTTTTGGTAGACCTGTCACCATAGCTTGTGATGTTAACATTTTCAAGCTAGCGGAATTGAGGTGACCATATCTCAAGTGCCACAATTCACTTGGATTTGTAATAGCAATGTTTGCAAGTTGAGCTCCCCCTGGCTCACCAAATTTTAGAGGGAACAACCTATTCTTTGTCATAGGTACTTATGTGATGACCCGGTTACAATTGTTTTTATCAAAGATTGTACATTTTCTTTCATCAAAAACTAATTTGTAATGCTTCTCCATCATTTGGCCAACACTTAACAAATTGTGTTGTAGTTGTGGAGTATAGTATATGTCATTCACATTTTTAAGGCCTTCTTTTGTTGGAACTTCCATAGCTCCAATGCCTTCAACTTGCAAAGATTTATTATCGCCTAACTTAACATGAGATTTGTAATTTGAATCTAATGTAGCAAAGAGATTTTCTTTGCCACTCATGTGGTTGGAGCAACCAGTATCTAAAATCCATGTATCATTTAGATTTTGATCTGGCTGTCCATAAGAGAGAAAAAGGTTTGGTGGACCTTCTTCTTCTCCGTAGAATGAGCCATATTGACTGCTTTGATCTTTTGAAGACTTTGACCAGCAGTCACGAGCGAAGTGGCCTTGTTTCCCACAATTGAAACAAGTTGTTTTAGTCTTGTTACTTCCTCGTCCTTGATTTCCACGGGCTGCATTGCCGCTTTGGTTCTGATTGGCTCCTCTGTTTTGATTTCCACCTCTGTTTTGATTACCTCCTCTGTAGGAGTTGCTTGGGCCCTTGCCTCTTTGTTGTTGTCCTCTGCCTCGGCCTCTTCCTTGTCCTCGTCTTGCAGTTTCATTCAAAGTGAAGGCTTTGTCATCACCTCCATAGCTTGTTGAAGGTGCTCCTTGAAGTCGCTCTTCATGTGATGTTAATGATCCAATCAAACTATCAAATGTAAGAGTAGAAAGGTCTTTGGATTCTTCAATTATGATAGCAATGTGATTCCACTTAGGAAGAAGTGTTCGCAACACTTTCTTCACAATTGTTTCATTTTTTGTGTCTTCACCTAAAGTTTGCATCATATCAACTACTGCTTTGACTCGTACACAGTAGTCTCCGACTCTTTCATTTTCCTTCATTCTGAGATTTTCAAAATCTCTTTTCAAAGTCTGAAGCCTGACTTGCTTTACTTTATCACTTCCTTGGAATCCTTCTTTCAAGGCATTCCATGCATCTGTAGTAGTTAAGTAAGATGCAATTCTAGGAAAGATACTTGGATCTAATGCTGATTGAAGATGGTATAAGGCAAAAGAATTATTTTTCTGTGCATCTTTGTAGATCTTCTTATCATTTGCACTTAAAGTAGTCCAATCTGTTGGAGCAATGTATCCGTCTTCAATAATATCCCATAGTCCTTTTCCGATGAGTAATGTCCTCATCTTGATGGACCAGTACTCATAATTATCCCCACTGAATTCGGGAATTGGTAGATTATTATGTGATCCCATTATTATCTACTAAAACAAGAAACCTCTCTTTTATAGTCTTATTGCAAAAAAGACTTTACAAACTATCAAGCCCTGCTTGATTTACAATCATAAACAACTCACACTTGTTGTTCAGCAATTACAAAATTGTCGGCGACTTGTTCATCATCGTCACTGATCAATATTATTTCAGGAGAAGGAGATTGTAGGATTTCAACTGAATTACTATAATGAGTATATTCGGATCCTTGTGAAGCATTTGCAACTATGTCGGATTGTTCAAACCTACTGCCAAAGGAGTTATCTTCGAAATCTACTTCATATCCTTGATCAGGATTTCTCTGGTGTGCAATAACCGCGTTTTGCAAGCTGTGAAAAAAGCTGTATTAAGTCCTAGTGTTTTCACATGCCTATCAAAGTTTTCAGGGTTTGTTCTCAGTAACAACTTGCAGAGGGCATGATAACATCCTTCCGATCTTATCATTTAAGAAAATTTCCCAGAAATTTTCTTTTACAAAGATTTCCTCTTAGGAAATAATAATAAAAAAAAATTTAACTTTCAAAGTTTTTTTTTTTTAAAAACTTTACAATTATTTCCTCTCAGGAAATTTCTATCAACTTTGAAAAATTTTTTTTAAAACAAATGAACGAGATATTTCCTCTTAGGAAATTACAAAAAAATTTTTTTTTTTAAATTTAAACTATTTCCTTATAGTTTTTTTTTTTAATTTTAATTTTAAGTAACTATTGACCCCGCCGAGGGTCGATCCTGCGACCTCGCGGGTGTCAGGGCAGAGGGTAGCCGCTGCGCTACCGGGCAGATCCGGGAGCTAAGCGAGCTCCCCGCCCTATAGCTTCCGCGTCGAGCGCGAAGCTAATATTGGCTTCGCGCTTCGGCGCGAAGCTTTGGTTTTAATTGGGACTTTAGTCCCACATCGCCCGTAAGGCGATGTATAAGCTCTTTAAAAAGAGCTAAGCACTTACAGTGCTTTGACTGCCTACGGGCAGTCACTATCACCGCAGGTTCCTTTTGCCACCGATGCACGCGCGGATCGCCACGTCACCACACCTCGGGCCGCGCGCCAGTCACACGTCGCCACGCGTCACGCCACGTCAATCCCATGCCTCGGGCCGCGTGCCAGTCACACGTCGCCACGCGTCACGCCACGTCAATCCCATGCCTCGGGCCACGTGCTGCAGGTCGCCACGTCACCAATGCCATGTCACCAGTGCCTCGGGCTGTGCTACGTCCACCACGCCACGTCAACAGTGCCTCGGGAATCATGCCGATCTGCTGCTCCTGCGGGCCGCCTCGTCCAGCTCCACCAGCGCCTCGAGAAACATGTCGGTCTGCTCCTACGGGCCGCCTCGGGATCCGTGCCGCCTCGGCTCCTACGGGCTGCCTCGGGATCCGTGCCACCGCCTCGAACTACGGGCCCCATCGCCTCGGGAATCGTGTCGCTCTGATACCAAATGTGAAAGGTGAGTGTGGACGAAAAATGGTTAATTGCATTAACAATAAAACATAGGTTACATAGATTAAATAAACAGTAAATAACCTATTTGAGAAAGAAAGGGAGGAAAGGAGAAATTGGGGGAAAAGAAAGATGACTCGAATTCTCTTGCCGCCCAAATGCTGCCGTCCACTGCCGTCCAAGTAAGGTAAAAGGTAAGTTACCTTTACCCAAGGTAAAATCAAATTTTTAACCTTTTTACTAATGGTAATATTCCAACAGTGAAAAGCCGAGTTCAAGTTCTCAATGGATTTTGTTAGGGATTCCAAGTGTTCTAGTTCTTTTTGGTGTCCACGGGTACCCTGGGCCATTTTTTAGACCTTTTGTGACCAGTTACTAAAAATAGAATTGAATTTTTAGGACTTACTATTTTTAGTAAGTGCCCAAAAAAGTGCTTGGGTGCTATATATCAAAACGATCAGCTGAAGGAGGTGGTCACAATGAGCTATATCTCTCAACACTACTTTTTGGCACCCCAAATTTTTTTTTTTTAATCTCCTGTTTTGCTGAGTCTAACGGTGTTTACAGTTTCTAATTCTGAGCTACTGAGCAAAAGTTGGGTACTGGAGCACTATCTATTACTGGCCTCGTTTCACACTCAAGATTATCTATATTTTGTAGGTGACTGATATGATAGTTCTATTCTGACCCTGAAGACTGTGAATTCTGCCCTGACAGTGCTGACCTCTCTGACCTGACTGTGACTCGCCACTGTAAATTTTACTATTATTCTCCAGACTATCAACTTAAGTGTCACCCTCATGGCTTATCCCGAATGCATGTCCCTTTTGTTATTTTTCTTAGTAGAGGACTCCTTTCTCATATGCTCACTTTTGAAATGTAGGTTTACGAACAGGGATGTTTGGATTTTTATTTTTATTTTTATTTTTTTTGTGTTTTTTATAGGTTGAAGTTTTAACAGAACCAGGGAATGCTAAGTATAGGAGTATGTACCACCCATAGGCCCTCTAATATACCGACAGTGACGAACAATAGTGCTCGGACCAATATTTCAGGCCACTACTCAAGGAGGATTCCACACATACCCTTGAGCACACTACCTGCCTCTTTGACAATACGGGAGGGTAATCGTCCAAGATGTTGTGTCCCGTAGACTATGAGTAATACAAGGCCGAAGAGCTTCCTAATGGCTAAAATTTTGTTTAATCCTAGATGGTCTCCCGATATACCCAAAGATATGTGGGAGCTCAAGTCCGTGCGTGAGTTCTGTCTGAGGCCTGGGTATTGGAGCCTGATCGCCCCTCACTTCACTAGACGCTTTATGGGCTATCTAGCTTAGCCAATAACGACAGATCCTTCACAATATTTTAAAACCCTCGGTACAGGGTTTCTACCTACTCAACTAATTTTTTTTTTTTTTTTGGTTTGGAAAAAAAAATGCACTGTATTTTTTTGGATTTTTTTTTTAATAAGGAAAAACAAAAATGGGAAAAACACATAGAATTTATACCTAACAGGTAGATTGGATGGCAAGAATCGTTGTAGTTGCAGTAGAACTTGGCCTTGGAAAGTGCTCTGATACCACTTGTTAAGATCCTGCTATAAAATAAACTCAAATAACACACTCTCACACAATTACTTGGAAATAAAATCACATAAACATCATATTAATATAACAAAAATTTGCATAAAGAACAATCTCACAATAATACAAAATCGCAGGCCTCTTCGATGGGGCAACCTCCTTCAATACTTCATTAATTTGCAAAAATATGGTTACATTGGTGCCTTTTCGGGTATTTAAGGAGTTTCCTTCCAAGGTTGGATTACATGCAAAATGCCACCTGGATTACATGCATAATGCCACCTGAATTACATGCATAGTGCCACTTTGAATTACATGCACAATGCCAATTGAATTACATGCATAATGCCACACGAATTACATGCACAATGCCACCTATCTACCATGTGTTACATAAAAAGGGTGCCATTTGTCATAGGCACTACCTAAGCTAAAACTTAGAACATTACAAAACATTAATCATGGGTACTACCCACGTTCACTAGGAATTATTACATCGGGGAAGTTATTACATTAAGGGTTAGGATGAGATCCTAACAAGATTGTACAGAAGAAAAAATGTCGTGATTTCGCGACATATTGCAGGAGAGAGAGTTCGAAAGAAAAAGTGTCATGATTTCGCGACATATTGCAAGAGAGATAGTACGAAAGAAAAAGTGTCATGATTTCATGACATATTATAGGAGAGAGAGTCCGAAAGAAAAAGTGTCACGATTTCACGACATATTGCAAGAGAGATTGTATGGAAGAAAAAGTGTCGCGATTTCATGACATATTGTAGGAGAGAGAGTCCGAAAGAAAAAGTGTCACGATATCACGACATGTTGGGTTTTCATGACCCGAAGGCAAGAGAAAGAGCAAAGGAGAGAAATTGTCACGATATCATGACATGTCCCGATTTCACGACCCGAAGGCAAGAGAAATAGCAAAGGAGAGAAAGTGTCACGATATCGCGACATGTCATGTTTTTATGAATCGAAGGCAAGAGAAAAAGCAAAGGAGAGAAAGTGTCACGATATTATGACATGTCACATTTTCGTGACTAAATAAGGAGAGAGAAAGTAAGAAGGTAGAAGTGTCATGATATCGTGACAAAAGTAAAGAGGAAGATTACGGAGGTGAAAGTGTCACGATTTCGCAACATGTGTTTTCGTTGGTACAAGCTAAGAAAAGAGGCAAGGAGGTGAAAGTGTCATGATTTCGTGACATGCTGTGTTTTTGTTGGTACAAGCCAAGAAAAGAGGCAAGGAGGCAAAAGTGTTGTGATTTCATGACATGCTACATTTTGGCAGGTACAAGTCAAGAAAAGAGGTAAGGAGGCAAAACTATCACGATATCATGACATGTGTTTTTGCGGGTACAAGCCAAGAAAAGAAGTACGAAGGCAAAAGTGTCGTGATATCACGACATGCTGAGTTTTCATAGGTACAAGCCAAGAAGAGAAGCAAGGAGGCGAAAGTGTCATGATATCGTGACATGTATTTTTGGGGACCAAAGCAAGGAGAAAGAGAGAGTAAGCAAAAGTGTCATGATATCGCGACATGTTGCTTTTTTACAGCTAAGTTGAAGTCGACGAACCTATGACAGCCGACTAAAATTAGGGTTTACAGTTGTCATGAAAGTCGATTAATATTAGGGTTTACAGCCTACTAAGATTAGGGTTTTCATCACTAGAATTCTATTATAAAAGAAGGGTTGTTTGGAGATCTGAGGTGTGAAAGGATGCATCGTCGAATATGTGTCGAAGCGTGAAATGTGGCCGTAAGAGCGCATAAAGCGCAGAAGCGACGAGATGATGGCAAAGTGTGCAAAGTGAGAAAATAAGTCATGTCGAATTATCCTAAGTGTGTCTATGATTGCATAGAGAAGGCAGAAGGAGCAGAGTGCACAAAAGGGAGAAGATGATCATGAAGTTGGATTGCAATGAAGTAGAGTGTGCGAAGTGTTTGCGTAGAAAGAGCGGAGTGCACAGAGAATGCAAAGGTGGAGAAGACCAATTAGGGTCATGCAAAAGCAAAGGTATATTGTTATCAAACTTATAGATTCAAAATTGAAGTCTAGGTTGCAGCTTGGCATCAGGGGTTGGTGCTCCTTCCAATAGGTGCTGGTAAATCAGGGGTTGGTGCTCCTTTCTATTGGTACAAATAAATCAGGGGTTGGTGCTCCTTCTAGTGGATGTTTGGTAAACTATTTGTAAAGTTGGTGCTTTGCAAAGGCTAGATTTGGATGGTAGTCCAAGCAGTCATTCTTGAGGAGTAGCCAAATTGGTGAACCTTGTTAAAATCTTGTGTTGTGTGATATGTTCTTTTGTGATGCTTGCTTTATCTGGTTTTAAGGTTTCATTATTTTAGTTTTAAGAGCTATAAATTCAAGTTAAAAGAACTACATTGATTCACCCCCCCTCTCAGTGCCATTGTAAGACTAACATTTTTGAAGATATCTTCTACCAAAATACTCAAGTCTCTTTAAAATTTAGGAGGGGCGGGTGAAACACCTATTTCCTAGAGTTCTTCTAGGGATAGTTTGGCTAACTCTTCTTGTGTGGTTGTTGTTTGAACATGAGCTATGCATGTGATAGACCCATAAAATAAGAAACTATTCCTCATAACTTCTTCGAGAGGGATGTCAAAAAAGACATCTCCTTCTACACATTCTTTTGGAATGGCAATCATTTCTAGATAGACCACTGGAATCATATTACAAGAAAACAAATAAGTTTTCTTTCTCATATTAATATTCATTAAATATTTTTTATTTTATAAGTATTCACCATATGTGATTAGGTGATCATCTTCATCAAAGGGAAAAGGTTGAGATTTTGTAGGAATATAGCCTATGCCACATAGGGTAGGCCATTCCTCAACCTCAAAAGGTTCATGTATGAAATTTTAAAAATGATACAAACCTTTACCCTTATAACCCATATTGCACATAATTTACTTTGATTTTATATATCTGTTGGAGAAGTAACATTGGGCAAAATTGTTCTCATAAAATGTAAAGATTATTTATTTAATGTTTATTTTATAAGGAGAACATCCTACAAAAATAAAAGTACAAATCCCAACATGATATATATTTCTCCATTTGTGAGGTAAACCTGTTGTATGAGGGGATGGCCATAATTGAGACAAGACAATGGAGTCTTGTACAAAAAAATTAGCATACCCTATTGGTGCTAATATGGTGGATAAATTTGGTAAAGCCTCATATGTAAGAGGGTATTATGTAGAAGGATTATTAGTTTTAGAATGTGTAGGTGTGTCAGAAAAAGGTAAAGGTTCAATATTTGGGTAAGAAGACTTGAAAGGAAGAGGGGTCAATGATGATAAATATAGATAAAATGGAACATTAATGGGTTCCATTGCACACATTTCAAAAGATATAGGGTCTCCATGAATGGTGACCAATTGATTTTTGAACTCAAATTTTACACATTGATACAAAGTAGAGGGAACTGCCCTCATTGCATTGATCTAAGGGCGTCCTAGAAAGATGTTGTATGATGCTAGAAAAGATACAACAAAAATGAATGTATCCAAAATTCTAGGACCAACTTGTAATGGGATAGATATCACACCACAAGATTCTTGGATTTTGTCATTAAAATATTTAATAATCATTTTAGTTCTTCTTAAATCTTCATTTCTGAACCGAAACATTTAAAAAAAAATTGTATTTGCAAATATTCAGAGATGAACCATTGTAAATCAATACCCTCTTAACACATACATCTCCAATTAATGTTGTTATGTACAAAGGATTATCCCTGTGCATACTTTGAGGAGGTCTATCTTTGTCATAAAAATAAATGTAATCAACTTCATGAGAGGCTACAACATTAACTACAATAGTTGGATCTATTTCTTGTGGTACCATAATTTGACTTAGGATATTCATTAATTCTTTCTTATAAACATATGAATTACTAAGAAGGTCAAGAAGAGAAATCCTAGTTGTGGTATTAGCTAGTTGTTCATTGATATCAAAATGAATCTTCTATTGAGGTCGAATTATATTATTCCTTTTATGAGGCGGCTTCAACACAAAAGGTGGTCGATCCACATCATTTGGGTGAGTTTTAGGTAATTAAGTTTGAGAATTTGAGCTTGAGCTTGTTGTCTAGTAATGGCTCCAACTATAGCCACAATGTTGCTTTATTTATGTGGAATAGAAAAATCATCTTGAATAGATTGTGATCTAGCAATTGATGAAATAAGTTGTTGTGGAGAAGGACGAGTTGTCATAATTCTTAGAAATGGTTCCTCCAAAACTAACAAATATGTAATAGGTAGAATTGGTTCTGATTCATCTTCATAGTTTTTGGAATGAAAAGAACTAATGTCTACCTCAGATTCCCTTTCACTTTCTATATGTTCAAAAGATGGGGATTATAATTTTCTTCTTTGAAATTGCTCAATTATGACAATGGATTGAGTAAGCACAAATGTATTTTTCAGGAGTTATGATGGTAAGTGAATACTAATCATTCCCACATAACATGTTGGATGAGGCACACTCTTATAATCTAACTAATTCATAAATTTCTTACCACGATTTGGTAATGGGTTTTGGAATATGTCTAGATTTTGATTAACATATTATACATGTTGCTTTTGTGGGTCTCTTGGTGGATTAACATTTGGTGGAGGATTTTCCACTCCCAAATTTCCATTATCAATCAAGTCTTGTACCAAGTGTTTTAATATTCTACAATTTTTGGTTGGATGTCCATCCACTTGATGGAAATCACAATGTTGATTCGGTCTATACCAAGGCTGAGAGGTGTCAGGTTGTCGTATCTCTGGTAATTTTATCAAGCCTCTTTATACCAATTGTGGTAAGACCATTGTCAAATGTTAATTTAACCATGTGAAAGTCCATTGTGGAGTTTTGAGGTGCTTTTAACACAAAATTATTTGTGGTTTCTATGGTATTAACATTTGGATGGGGTCTATTATCTGTGACCCCATCTCCTACCACATGCTTGTTCTTGTATTAATTTTTAGATGCTTTATCTTCATCCTTATTTTTAAGTTGTCCTATTTTGATAAGGGCTTCTTCTACCCTTCTTGCAAAATCTATGGCTTGATCAAAAGAGGTTATAGTGGTAGTATCCAATTCATAGGATAGATGTTCTTGTAAATTTCCAATGAAAATTTCTAGCATTTCTCTTGGAGGTAGTACAAAATGTAATTTGCCTAAAAGTTTTCTGCATATGGATAGAAATTCTATGAACTTTATTCTTTGCCTTGTTTTAAGTTGTACAAATATTTTATTGTACCATGTCTTTCTATATAGGCACCAAATAGGTTGAATAGCATCCCCAAAAATGATTATCCTCTCATGGAATGTAAGGGGGTTGAATAGCATCCCTAGACAAAAAATTGTTCGTGATTTGGTTCGTGTGCATTATTCGGATGTGGTGTTTATTCAGGAGACTAAATTGGCTATTTATAGTATGGTCAGTATTGCTCCCAAGTTGTGGGGAAGGGGGAAATGTCAGTTGGTGCATGTGGATATGCTGGTGGTGTCGCTTGTTTATCGAATCCAGTTAAGATATCCCCTCTTACTTGGATTTCCAGCAGATGGTCTATTTCAATGGTCGGGCATGATAATGAATCTGGTGAAACTTACAACTGTGTATGATCCTATTGATTACAATGGTAAAGTGAATTTGTGGAAGCACATTTGCTTTGTGAGAAGTTTGGTTCCCCTGTAACCATGTATTTTGGCTGGAGACTTCAACTCTATCACTTTTCTAGAGGAGAAACGTGGTGGGGTGGACCATCTTGAGCCTTTTTATTCTATCTTCAGTGCTCATATCCAGGCCCTAAACTTGGTTGACATTAAGCCAGATAATGGGATATTTACTTGGAACAATAGAAGGTGTGGGGAAGCTTCCATCTCAGAGAGATTGGATAGGTTTTTGATATATAGTTATTGGATGGGTAATAAAAGAGGTTCTAGTTCTGTGATTCTGGAGGGTAGGGGATCTGATCATTGGCCTATAAAACTCTCTACTTTGGAGTTAGGGCTAAAAAATAATCCCTCCTTTAAGTTTTAACTTATGTGGCTTCGTGATCCTAAGCTTCATGATTTCATGCGAGGTTGGTGGACCACTGGAAAACCTCCTCATGGCACCACTATGTATTCCTTTATGAAGTGACTACAATTTGTAAAACATAAATTGAAGATATGGAATAGATTGAATTTTGGGAACCTTTCCTTGGCTAAGCTAGCAGCTCTTAGGAGGATGGAAGAAGCTTCAAGGAAGATTAGGGATTAGGGATTCACGAAGGAGCTTCTTGTTGAGGGATATGAGGCTACGAAAGACCTTGTTGAATGGGAAATGAGGAAAAAAAAATGGAAACAAAAAGCTCGAGTAGATTGGCTTCAGGAAGGGGATAGGAACATAACCTTCTTTTATAACTCAGTTAAGGCTCGCCGTAATGGTAACCTGATTATCTCTCTTGTGAATTATCAGGGTGCCCTGCTCTCTTCTTTCAAGGATATTTTAGAAGAGACTAAGATGTATTTTTCCTCTCTCTTCAAGGACTTCCTATCAGATGATGAGAATGAAAAGCTTATTCTAAATTGTATTCTAGTGATTGTTTCTAGAGATATGAATGAGCACTTGATGGGTCCAATTTCCCTTGAGGATTTGGAAAATATTGTATTCAAAATGAAAAAAGGAAAATCCCTAGGCCCAGATGGATTCCCGATTGAGTTTTATTAGGAGTTTTGGGATTTAATCAAATTTGATCTTTTGGAGGTGGTCGATGAGTCCCAAAAGAACAAACAGATGCTAAGGGCCTAAATTCTACCTTTGTGGTGCTTATACCCAAAAAAGAAGGAGTAAATTCCTTGGATATGTTCAGGCCTATTACTCTCTACAATATTGTGTATAAGATCATCACAAAAATTATTGCTGAGAGGCTAAATATATGGTTGAGCAAAATCATCTCTGAGGAGCAAGGAGGGTTTGTTGTTGGCCGAAAAATCTTGGATGGGGTTGTTATTGCTACAGAAGCTATTCACTCGATGAAAAATTCTAAGAAGAAAACTATGTTCATTAAGTTGGACATGGCCAAAGCCTATTATCGGGTCAGATGGTCCTTTCTTCAGAAAGTTCTTGCTACTTTTGGATTTGAGGAGGAATGGATTATATGGGTGATGTGTTTCTTCTTCCTCATTATTTGTTCTTGTTAATAATGAGCCATCAGAGCTATTTGAGGCCTCAAGGGAATTGAGGCAAGGAGATCCTTTATCTCCTTATTTTTTTATCATTATGGCAGAAGGGTTGGGAAGATTGCTCAAATCTCAAGTCATGTAGGGTCTCATTCAGGGGTGGAAGGCCAATCATCTCATTGAATAGTCGGTTAACCATAAGCTTAAAAATGGCTTCAACCAAACTATCTATATATGAGGTAATCCAACAATCTCCTCCACATCATGAAGCATTAATGGATATTTTAAAATCCATTGAACTTAAATCTAAATATGCTAATGCATTTAACAATTTTGTGGGAAATTCAAACATGTATGCCATCTTCCATCACTTTCTATGATTTTGAGATTAAACCAATATCATCAAAATCAATGGACCCTATATTACACATCATGGCTCAAATTGATAGGAAGCCTTTCAAAATATTTTTAATTTACATTGGCTGCTCCATAAACATCATCACCACATCCACCCTCTAAAATCTCAAGCTTCCTCCAGACCACATCACCAAATCTTCTTTTACCTTGTGTAGGCTTAAAATTTTTGCACTCCTTTCCTCTAGGCTAATGGATCCGCGCCTCAGAGGGGAATGGAAAAATGGTAAAGCTACACCTCGGATGAGAGACACTTGATTTGTGTCCTCTTTGATGATTTTTCGACGGATGGTGGGTTCACCAGGAAGCATTTTATGACAGTTTTCGAGCCTAGGCTAGAAATGATTTTGATGTGTTCATTTTAATTTCAATCACCTAGGTTGGCTAAAATGTGACTATGCTATTCTATATGCAAATGTTGATTTATATGCAAACATCAGATGGAAATGAATCCTAAATACATCTAAATGCAAGTGTATCTCTCCAAATTTTTTGCATCCCTACCTTCAGGCTATTGGATCCGTGCCCGGAAGGAGGATGGGAAAAGGATGATGCGGTACCTCGGACGAGAGGACTTTACGAAGGTCCCGCCTCTCAAGGGAGGTGTATTTTGGTGATTTTTCGATGGATGGTGGGTTCACCAGGAAACATTTAATGGCAGTTTCCATGCCTAGGTTTTGGAATGTGTTTAGATGAGTTCGTTTTGATCTTAAACATTCATCCTAGGTTTGGCCGAATGAATCTAAATTAAACTACATGAAAATGCAATTTTCATGAATACAACAAACAAATTTGAAAGCAGAAAACAGAGAATTTACAGGAGGAAAACGGGGAATACCTGATCCGGATGTCTGAAGAAGATTCTGATTTTGAAGCAGTCCCGATCGTCTGAGATTCGACAGAATCGTCTGCAATCAGACGAGATCATCTGAGATCTGACGAATTCGTCAGACGAATTCGTCAGAGACCTGCAAAACCGAAAACAGATGCAAAATACAAAACATACTACAGTGCTAATAGAGGCAAATTACATCAAATAGCAATATGAATACTGAACAATATTTAAGAACAAAAATTAAAGCAAATTACTGTACTTAAATGACAAAACATGATCTTAATATGCAATCTAGGCTAAATGGGTGAACTCCAGATGCAAAATAATGTAAAAACTGAATAAATTGTCTAATTTGCAGCATAAGATGACAGAGAAAAAGGTGAGAAAAACAAACTCCAGGCACTGATTGCCTCGATGTGGATTGCAGTCGAGATCGTCTCGCATCAGTACGAAATCATCTCGAATTTGATAGGATCGCCTCCGATCTGGATAGGTTCGTTGGCGATGATGGGTGCTGGCTCCGGTTGAAAAATAATGTTGTACCTGCAACAAAATAATATGAAACTAATGCAAATGCAAAGTAGGGATGTTTCAACGTAGGGGGAATCAATTTACCAAGAATTTCAGCCAGGGGTTGGGGAGGGAAAATCCTAGAGGTTAAATAGGCTTAGAGGGAGTAGGTAGGAGGTTGGAGATCATCCCAATTTGGGAGATCTCCAACGGGGGAGGGTCCCAACGGTGCAGAAATGCTTCTGCCCAGATTGGAGACCCGTTGGAACAGATTCCAACTATGCAAATTCAGTTTTGCGACAAGATCGTCTGGACGTCCTAGTCCAGACGAAATCGTCAAATCTGGGGCGATATCGTCTGATCGGCGATGATATCGTCAAACGGTCAAAACAACCTCTAAAAATGGCACGAAAAAGGGGAAACGGATTTCCCGACGGTTAACGGGCGGTTTGGGAGGTTAAATTTGAATTTAAATTTATTTACTAAGGTGAATGTAAATTATTATAATTTTACTGTGCCAATTTTAGGGTGCTACATTTTGCCCCCTCTTTAGCGAATTTTTCGAAGAAAATGCGTTAAAGATGAGTTCTTCTCGATCTACGAGAAAGCAAAAAATTATACCCATTTTTAGGCGACGATTCTTGGTCGAATCGTATGACAGCTTACTATGGTGCCCCCTCCGTGTTTTTACCCAAATCGAACGTTTGAGGTAAAAATGCGAAAAAGCAAAAAATTATTTTTGAATAAAATTAAGAAAAATAGGGTAAAACCCTAATTCATTTTTACTGTTCATTTTTTGGTTTTAGAGCTTCGGAAGCAAAAATGGTGGAGACAATGCACTAATCAACAGAGGTCCAACGCGGTCTACGGGTAAGAGTCTAAACTTAGTTTAGAATGCTTTAATTTTAACTTTACATGTTTTTTAGATGAATTTTAGATGAATTTTGAGCATCGCGACCGTGTTTGGGCCGTCGACGTCGTCGAGATGAAATCGTCCCAATTTCGACGAAATCGTCTCAATTTTGGCAATTTCGCCCGAGGGCGAAATCGTCGAAAGGGGGACGATTTCGTCAAATTAGAGACGATTTCGAACTACAAAATCAGAGACGATTATGCTCAAATTTGGGACGATATCGTCCAATAGTGGGCGATATCATCAATTGCACAAAATTGAATTTTTAATTTGCATTATTGATTATTTGAATTGTTGATTAATGATTGTTTGTTGTTTTGTTGTTTATGTTGCAGAGAGGATTACTAAAGAGCAGGGAGTGGAAATATGGAGGTTTGAGAGATGACTTGGCCGCTCTGACACAGGCAGAGCGAGATCTGCTGGCACAGGCCGGCTTACAGCATGTGGCGGAGATGCCACAAGTATCCATAGACATGGGGCTTCTAACAGCCCTAGCAGAGAGATGGTATCCGGGTTCTTCCTATTTTTGGTTATCGACAGGGGAGATGGCTCCCACACTAGAGGATGTATGGAGGATTCTGAGAATCCCCATACAAGGATGGATGATCACTCCTACGGCCAATCAGGGCCACGCTATGGGATGACTATGTGGTGACCCGAGCTTCACCCTGGAGAAGGGCGGAGTGAATATCGAGGCACTACGCCAGATGCCTGGGGCATCCAGACTCACATGAGTTCTAGCTGGGGTAGTTGGTGGACTTCTGCTGTGCCACCAGAGCGGGTGCAGGGTACCATGGATGCTCGCAGATGTGATCTACGATATGCGGGACCATGGGTATAGGTTTTGCTAGGGCAGCTTTGTTCTATGCCGGTTGTACAAGATCCTGTATGGGGTCGTGTACAAGGGCGGGCGATGTCTGGTGATGACATCGCTCCTACAGGTTTGGTGCTAGGAGCACATTGCAGTGCGGAGGCCGATAGGGCTTCCACTGATAGGGGTGGATGGGGAGAGGCCCCGAGTCTTCTACTGGTGGCTCCGGAGAGGGTCACAGTGGCGGATCGACCTACCGATGTCCCGGAGGCTACTGGATGACTTGGTCCCGGATCAGATCACCTGGAGACCATGGAGAGGGCACCCAGGGTGGGTCGAGGATGGACAAGAGCTGGCTCGCATCAGGCGAGTCTGCTGGCTGAGGATGGAGAGAGGAGAGGTGGAGCTCCATCGCTATGACCGAGTTTTGAGGCAGTTCGGTCTACAACAGGGGATCCCATCTCTCAGGGATTACGAGTTTTCTCGGACTATCCGGGATAACACCACGATTAGCGGGGCTCCTGACATGCAACGGTTCTGGAGCCAAGACGTAGACGATGCCCCCATCCAGCCAGTGGATGGGGACGATGCAGGGGTAGCCGATGGCTACGATTCCTGGTACGCAGGCATCCACCCTCCTCGGATGATGAGGGCACAGGGTCCGATCCACGTAGTTGTGCGTCGAATAGGGAGGCGACGCCAGGCAGCGATAGAGGCGGCCCAGGGTCACGACGGGAGAGAGCAGAGGAGGCCACAGGCACAGGAGAGGCCGCAGCAGTGGGAGAGGAGGGAGGAGAGACCCCCATATCCATAGAGAGAGAGGCCACCATCGCCCGATAAGGGCAAGGGTGTTGACACAGGAGAGAGTAGCGAGATGGCTGACTCTCCGAGTGGAGAGATATCCATCTCCGGACACGGTGCAGATGCTGCAGGACGAGGCGCACGACACCGAGCTGAGGTGACACAGCTACGGGATGAGATTGCATGCCTCGGGGCACGGGGAGGAGGGGCGAGCACTGAGGAGCTGACACGGGCTATCGCCTAGATCGACATTCTATCAGGGATCTATTTTCGGATGGTGCCGAGGGCGGAGAGACTACACTGCCGGCTAACATCGTAGATCCAATCGGGATCGGGTCATCGAGGACCTCATCCCGATCGACGATGAGGACTCACGGCACCACACATATTGCGATGGGGCCACCTCGTCCACCTCGGGCGGGGGAGGAGATGAGGCTGAGAGCTCGAGGGGCTCTCGAGGCAAGAGGGCTGCACATGGAGGGTACATTTTTTGGATTGAGTATGCCAAGGTATGGATTGTGGCATACCAATCCAGCTTGAGATGATGTACATATATTTGTGACATATATAGATGAGATATTTTTGATCATATGACTTGTCTTATGTGATGCTTATGATGCTTTTATGTTTGATGTAATTGATTGATTTGATAATTCATTGAGGATTCATGTAATTATGTCGTTGGAAATATTATAATTTGAATGTCATGCTTATAATATTTTAAATGAAATAATCTGATGTAACAAAGTGGTTGTTTGTAATGAAAATGTGATAAAAATAAAAAGAGACTTCTAACAATAATTTCAAAGGACATTGTCGCTATTATAGACCATTTCATGGAGTCACTGCTCACTCGGTCGTCAAGCTAGTCCCATTTATAGAAATATTGTTAAAAGTAAAAAGAGTGCTTAAGAGACTGTCTTAAGACTTTGGTGCAATAGTGCAAATGATGATGATGATGATGATTTGTTTTCAGATTTCCATGAAAATATTATGCATGAAATATTTTAAAATGATTTTTTCTAGGCATAAATTCCTAAGTGTGATAAAATTTGTGAATAATTCCTTAGGAATTATACCATCATTGCAAAGTTTAAAGGTTGACATAATGACATGAAAATAGTGCAAAAAAATGTGTTTGCTTTTGAAAAGCATAATTTGTGTAACATAATGAATTAAGTCATATGGTTTTCATGATTTTTGAATAAATGGAAAATAAAATTGGTACAATGGTTTGTGCTAGGCATAGAATATGTAGGTATAGACTTATACCATCATCACGAAAATCAAAGAAAAAAGGTTTTATTGCATGGTTGATTTTTGATGAACAGAAAATATGAAAATGAGGACTTGCGCTAGGCATACAATTCCAATTTTGGTTTTGGAACTATACCATCGTCGCGAAAGTCGACACGATATATATGATATGTTTTGAAAGAAATTTTTGATTTTTCTAATTCTATAGTTGTCTTTGTGAAAAATAATTGTACTTGATTATTCCAAACAAGTTGCAAAAATAATATTTCAAAGTATTTTGAAGACAAAAGTTAGATTTATAAGGAATCCCATGTGCATATGTGCATTCATTTCCGATCTTGATTTATCATAATGATAGACAAAATCTCTCAAATACAAATGTGTGTGCAATTGCATTGTTCATTTACCAGATTTGAGCAAGATACTATGATACAAGTGATTTGAAGAAACCAAATAAGTGTTCATTAACCATGATGTAGATGCATATAACCATATTAGACTACTATGTAGATCGGATTATCAAGAGCTAGCTAATCCATAAGCAGACATAGGTCTGTACAAAAGAAGGTCGCTAATGTGACGGACATATCGCCACGCTAGGAGTTACCCAAGGCCAAGCGAGTTGGGCACAAACCACCTGTTATGGGGCTTACCTCACAGTTTTCGAATAATTGAGAATTCCAGGGATTCAAGCTCATCAACCCTTCTTTTCTTTTCAAAGGGTAGGGAAAGGGATTTTATTGCTTTCTTGCTTTCTTTTGAACTTTGCATATTTTTCTTTTGTATTTCTTTTGCTTGATAATGCTTGGAACATTGCTATAATGATATAAAAGAACATTTCTCTTTTCTCTTTTTCTTGAATTTTTCTTTTCTTTTCCTTTTTCTTTTTCTTTGCTAGGGATACTTGCTCAGATTAGCTGTAGAGCAAGGGATTTTTATTCTGGGTAGGGGTGAGCTTGTCCTTTTGCCAATTCTCAAAGATTCTAGACCATGTGCATGATAGGATAGCAGGGGAAACTTTTCGCTCAAGAAATCAGTTCTACTATGTAGCAAAACATGGAAATTACAAATATAATCATTTTATTGTGAAAAGATGTGCTTGGTTTAAGTAAATAACAAGATCAATTCTCTATGCTCAAACTTTATTTAATTGAATTTTGTGAACTTTGATATAAGAGAGATTAGTAATCATGCCAGATAAAATCAAGATATTTATTTTTGTGAGTGTGCAAGTGAGGGATTCAAAATAAATGCTAATTTATCCAAAATAAGTTGAAACATATAACTGCAATAATTGTAAGAAAATATATATAAACACTTTTGAGAAGTTTTGAGAATGTTGACTCTCTCTTTCTTTCTGTATATTGTTTTATTTTGGTTTCGAAAGAGTCAAGCATATAGTTGTTTTTAGATTTTTTGATTTTTGTTTTTGAGCAAAAGAATTTAACAAGTGCTTTAAATAAATGCAATAGATAGTTTTTGAAGATTTTTGGAGATTTATGAATGTTTTTGGGTGTTTTTGAATAAATTGAAAGAAATACAAGATAGTAATTTGGAACAAATATATACATGGATGAAATGACCAAATTTATGCATAATAACGTTTAAGATGCAAAATATTCATGGGTTCTTTAAGTTCTTTACCATCTAAGGTAGATAATTTATATGCTCATGATGATCAAATCAAATTTAGTATTGATGTATGGTCCAAGCTAGTTGGGCTCAAATTTACCTTTAAGTTCTTTGGTTGCATTTGTATTTTTTTGATTCTCTTTTAAAACAAGGTCGCCAATCTCAAAGGATCGATGACGAACTCTCTTAGCATATGATCTTTTAAGCTTGTTTTGGTAAGCACGGAGATGCTCCAAAGCATTGATGCATTTTTCATCTAGGAGTTCTAGCTGACTGAGTCTGCCAGCATGATATTCATCTCCTACTTCGGTATCTTGAAGTAGCAGAGCCAAAGAAGGAACTTCCAATTCAAATGGAAAAACTGCTTTAGCACCATATACCAAAACAAATGGTGAAGTGCCCGTGGGGGTTCGAACACTAGTTCGATAAGCCCACAAGGCTGGATATAATTGAATATGCCAGTCACGACCAGTTTTATTGACTAATATTTTGAGAATTTTGATTAAAGTTTTGTTAGATGCTTTTGCTTGACCATTACCCTGAGGATAATAGGGGGTGGACCAGCGATGTTGAATCTTATATTTTTGACATAATTTTTTAACATATTTATTTTTGAAAGGAGTTCCATTGTCAGTTCCAATGTTAATTTTAATGACATTTTCTACCTCCATGTGTAGATCTCTTTCAAAATTAGGTGGGGCGGGTGAAACGCCCAATTCTTGTAATTCTTGTAAGGTTAATTTAGATAATTCATTTTGAGGATCAGTGGCCTCAAGTTGGGCTATAGTTGGTATAGAACCATCAAAATAAAACCCATTGTGTAACATCTCTTCAACAGAGACATCATGGAAGATATCTCCTTCCAACTCTTCATCGAGGTCAGCAATCATTTCAGGGTATGCTATGGATAGCATGTTGCATGAAAATGACTGATTATTAAGAGGCAAATCAACATGCCTATCCAAATAATCTTGATAGCATATGAGGTGATCATCCTCCTCAAAAGGAAAGGGTTGTCCCTTACTAGGAAATAGGCCCACACCACAGCGGGCAGGCCACGGTTCTACCTCGAAAGGTTCTTTCATGCCATTTTGGAAAGGTCCTAAGCCTTTCCCTTCATATCCCATTTTAAGCATCATGGGTTTAGCTTTAATATAATCATTGGTAAAATAACACCGAGCGTATCCCTCATGGTGAGTTTTGATATTTCGAGGGATTCTTCCCCAGTCATATCCTTTATAAATGAAGGCACAACTCCCGACTTGGTAAGTACTTCCCATAGGTTGTGGGAGGCCCAAAGTACGAGGAGATGGCGGCAAATTATTTAAAAGGTTTGAATCTTGCATGAAAGCATTCATTTTTTCTGATATTAAGGTTGTAGATAAATCTGGTAAAAGTTCATCAGAAAGGGCATAAGATGTAGAAGGTTTATTACCTATGTCTTGAGATGTGGAAGGGATGATAGATGTGTCTAGAGGTTTTGAATTTGTAGGGGTAGTAGTTGAAGAATTGGTTGTAGATTTGAAATCTTTTTGAGGTTCTAAAGTAATTTGTTTAGAGGGTTGTTGATCTATATAGGAGGATGAAGTTAATGGAGGGGAACTCGGTGAAGTTATGGGTTTATGTTTCATAGTTTTAGATGAAAAAGAAGAACTAGGATGTGTGGATGACAGAGCAGGGCAAAATTGCACTCCAACTGGTTCTGCCAAAGCACACATATCAAAAGGTCTAGGGTCACCGTGAATAGTGACCAACTGATTTTTAAACTCAAATTTAACACATTGGTGTAAAGTTGATGGGACCGCTCGCATGGCGTTGATCCAAGGGCGACCCAAAAGTATATTGTACGATGCTGGGCAATGTACAATGAACACGGTTGTTTCTAGGGTTCTAGGACCAACTTGCAATGGGAGGGTGATAACTCCACATGTTTCTTGTGTTTCGTCATTAAAAGCTTTGATGATCATATCAGTTTTCTTCATTTCATCACTTCTAAAGCCAAATCGTTGGTAGAAGTCAAAGGTGCAAATGTTTAGAGATGAGCCATTATCAATCAAAACTCGTTTGACAGCTACATCTCCAATTAAAGCAGTAATGTATAAGGGATTGTCCTTATGTAAACTGTGTTGTGGGATATCTTTATCCCGGAAGTCAATACAATCAATCTCTCGAGTGATGATAGTATTGGCCATAGCTTCAGGTTGAATGTTTTGAGGCACCATCATTTGGCTCAATGTAAGCATCAACTCATCCCTATGGGTGGGAGAGGATCTTAATAAATCTAAGAGGGAAATTCTGGCCGTGGTATTAGACAATTGCTCATTAATGTTGTAAGGGGGTTTAGGTTGAACAATAGGAGCATGATTCCCTTTATTTGGGTTTTTCAAAATGAATGGAGCTGATCCATCGTTCGAGTTTGGTTCTTGTTGGGAATTTTGAGCTTGTTGTCGAGTGACGACTCCGATGGTACCTACAATGTTATAGTGACGACGTTGAAACGGTCTCGGTTGAGAATTTATGGCTTGTTCATAGGGAAGGACTATATTAGAAGAAGGTCGAGTAGTGACTCTTCTGGGAAATGGTTCTTCTGGAACATTAGCATCTGTGACAGAGTTGAATAGGATCTGATTCGTTTTCAGAACTATTCGATTGAATAGTGTCTACTTCACTTTCACTATCTGACTCTATATCACTAGAATCAAAAGTTTGAAAATTATGTAAGGGCCTGGTTGTAACCAGGGATAAGGTTGTGTCAAATATTTGAGAATCCTGAACAGGTAATTGTTCGCTAATGGTTCCTACATATCGGGTAGGAGGGGGAACATTATGATGTTCGATTTGATTGGCCACCTCTTTACCATGTCTTGGTAAAGGGTGTTGAAATATGTCTAAAGTTTGATTGGCATTTTGATTTTGATTTTGGGGAATGGTCTTTTGAGTATTATTAGGAGGGTTTTGTTTGGGTTGGAAGGCTTGCACTTCCATTTCATTATTGTCAATCAAATCTTGTATTTTATGTTTCAACCTCTTACAAGCGTTGGTAGAATGTCCAGGTCCTCTATGGAAATCACAGTGCAAATCAGCTCTATATCCGGGTATAGTTGGGTCAGGTTCCCGGATAGCTGGTAATTGGATTAAACCTCTTTCGAGTAATTGAGGTAAAATAGTTGACAAAGGTTGGTTTAATCTAGTGAACTCTCGAGGAGGCTTATCAGGAGGTTTCAATATGAATTTTTCTGTTGTCTTCGTTGCATTGATATTAGCAACATTTCTGCTGTCAGTGACTCCATCACCGACAACCTGTTTGTTTTTATATTGATTTCTAGATGTTTTCTCATCATCCTTCTTCCTAAGTTGGCCTCTCCTAATGAGGGCATCTTCTACTCTTCGAGCTAAATCTATAGCTTGATCGAAGGTAGTCAAAGTAGCTGTTGATAGCTCATAAGAAAGTTGTTCTTGTAAATTATTGATGAAAATGTCTAACATTTCCCTATAGGGTAGCACAAAGTGCAGTTTTCCTATCAATTGCCTCCATCTAGCTAAGAAATCGGCAAAGCATTCATCCTTATCTTGTTTTAGATTGTATAGGTCTTTAATAGTTACATGCCTCTCGATGTAGGCACTAAATTGATGGACAAATGATTCAGCTGTTTCTTCAAAGTTTCTTAAAGAATGAGTGGGCAATTGATAGTACCACTCTAATGCCATTCCACCTAAACTTTTGGGGAACATTTTTAGTAATAGCAAGTCATCATGCGATATGTCATGACATGCTATCCTAAACATGCGAAGATGTTCTATGGGATCTTCGGTTCCTTTATATATAGGCAGAACAGGCATGGGAAAATGTTTAGGGTATGGTTGAGCTACAACTATGGGATCCAAAGGTTGACTACAAATCTCTCGATAATTATACGAGGGACGGTAGGGATCTATCTGGTCCATACGTGAAGCTAATTGTTTCACCATGGCTTCCAGATTACTAGTTTGCCCCCCATATTGATTTGGTAGGGCATTGACATGAGTGTTATGAGCGTAGGATGGAGGAATATGCAGATTAGATGCCATATTACTGTTGTGTAAATTATTGGTAGGAAAAGTATTATGGAGGAATTTTGAAGCTGTATTATGTTGTATTCCAGATTGTTGAAAGTTTGTATTTGGCTTAGTTTTAGGTTTCTGTTTATTTAAAGCATTTTGCTCAATAGTTTGGCGGAATAAAGTAGTGAAGGGAATTTTATTTTGTGCGGGAGTGATTTTAGGTTGAGTAACAGGTTCCTTAGGAGGTTGGGTAACCTATTGTTTTGACATGCTTTGGGCTATAGTGACCATATCCGCATTGGATGGTCCACCCTTGTCACTTTCTTGATCAATGAAAGACAAGGGATTAGTCTGCATATTGCACATATATTCCATGGTTGCTTGAGTTTTACTAATTTGCCCTTTATCAAGGCGAATGGCCACATTAAGGTCATCAATGTTTTCCATGAGAAATCTCTTGAAATGCTCTACATTGTCAAAGGCAATATTTCCATTTGGAGCTATTCTAGGGGATGAGGATCCATCCTCTTTAACATTTGCTTCTTGTTCCTTATCTTCCCCTAAGTCTTCATCTGATTGACCTAGAGTTTCTCCTTCCGGATTTGTTTCTCCAAGAAGGACATTTGGGTTTTCAGTTGTATCTTGTAACCAATCTTCTCCTTCCCCTAGAGTTTCTTTACCATTCCTAAGTTTAGGCATGGTGCTAAGTTTTGATTTCAGCAAATATATATATATATATATATATATATATATATATATGCAACAAATTAAGAGGTATATATTTATTATATACCTACTATAATATTTAAAAAAAAATGAAATGTTTAGGTTTTTGCTAAGTTTTTTTGATTTTTTTTTAGTTTTTATTTTTCTTTGAAACAATATAATAAAGACAGCAAATGAAACAATAAATGCACGCAATAACAAGACTGAAAGTAAATGAGCTAGTCTTCTATGAATAACTTATGAATATCATTAATAGGTTCGAGTTGTTCAGGGGTCATGAAATGTTCTTCTTCAAATTGAAAGTTTTCTTTTAAGAATTTGATGAAAAGGGCTATGGTAATATTATCTGTCTCAGATGTTGGTTGATAGAAGTAAAGCTCATGGCAATACTCTCGATATAACACAACACGAGGAACTCTATTCCATATTTCCCTATCTCGTAAGAACAACCTCTTGGTCTTCTACAAGGCCTAGGAATTGGTGCACAATAGCTGCGTTCTCGAGGTATTCCTCAAAGGTGAACAATTCTGAAGATACTAAAGCTCTCCTATAGGCTAACCATCTATGGCAGGCTCTCTGAAGTTCATGATAAAAAACTAATTGGTGAGGATCCAGGATTCTATCCAAGACTAGCCTCTTAATCTGTTTAAGTTGTGTGGACCTAGATGAGATGATACTAAGTCTCCTGTCAAGTTCGTCCCACAAGGATTGATTTCTACTTGTTTCAGGGATACTAAGGACAGAATTAACTTCTATAGCTGCCAATTGATTTTCTACGTTTATAGTAACTGCTAACCTCTTTTTAGGAGCTACCATCTAAACATGACTTTGAACCTTAAATGTTTTAAAATGCATCTAAGTTTTAGTTGTTCTAATTTTTTTGTTTTTGTTTTTGTTTTCAAAAGGTTATGATGCATTCACGTCGGGTTCACCAAAATGTATCGCTCCAAATTTTTCGCATCCCTACCTTCAGGCTATTGGATCCGTGCCCGGAAGGAGGATGGGAAAAGGATGATGCGGTACCTCGGACGAGAGGACTTCACGAAGGTCCCGCCTCTCAAGGGAGGTGTATTTTGGTGATTTTTCGATGGATGGTGGGTTCACCAGGAAACATTTAATGGCAGTTTCCACGCCTAGGTTTTGGAATGTGTTTAGATGAGTTTGTTTTGATCTTAAACATTCATCCTAGGTTTGGCCGAATGAATCTAAATTAAACTACATGAAAATGCAATTTTCATGAATACAACAAACAAATTTGAAAGCAAAAAACGAGAGAATTTACAGGAGGAAAATGGGGAATACCTAATCCGGATGTCTGAAGAAGATTCTGATTTTGAAGCAGTCCTGATCGTCTGAGATTCGACATAATCATCTACAATCAGACGAGATCGTCTGAGATCTGACGAATTCGTCAGAGACCTGCAAAACCAAAAATAGATGCAAAATACAAAACATACTATAGTGCTAACAGAGGCAAATTACATCAAATAGCAATATGAATACTGAAAAATATTTAAGAATAGAAATTAAAGCAAATTACTGTACTTAAATGACAAAACATGATCTTAATATGCAATCTAGGCTAAATGGGTGAACTCCAGATGCAAAATAATGTAAAAACTGAATAAATTGTCTAATTTGCAGCATAAGATGACAAAGAAAAAGGTGAGAAAAACAAACTCCAGGCACTGATTGCCTCGATGTGGATTGCAGTCGAGATCGTCTCGCATCAGTACGAAATCGTCTCGAATTTGACGGGATCGCCTCCGATCTGGACGAGGTTCGTTGGCGACGATGGGTGCTGGCTCCGGTTGAAAAATAATGATGTACCTGCAACAAAATCGATGTGGGACTAGTGCAAATGCAAGAGTAGGGATGTTTCAACGTAGGGGGAATCAATTTACCAAGAATTTCAGCCAGGGGTTGGGGAGGGAAAATCCTAGAGGTTAAATAGGCTTAGAGGGAGTAGGTAGGAGGTTGGAGATCATCCCAATTTGGGAGATCTCCAATGGGGGAGGGTCCCAATGGCGCAGACACGCTTTTGCCTAGATTGGAGACCCATTGGAACAGATTCCAACTATGCAAATTCAGTTTTGCGACAAGATCGTCTGGACGTCCTAGTCCAGACGAAATCGTCAAATCTGGGGCGATATCGTCTGATCGGCGACGATATCGTCAAACGGTCAAAAAACCTCTAAAATTGGCACGAAAAAGGGGGAAACAGAATTACTCGACGGTTAACGGGCGGTTTGGGAGGTTAAATTTGAATTTTAAAATTATTTACTAAGGTGAATGTAAATTTTATAATTTTACTACGCCAATTTTAGGGTGCTACAGCAAGATATTAAAGAAATGGAAAGATCTCACCCGATTTTGGGTGTCTGATACAAATTTTAGAGCCTGCTTCAATCCAGATCATCTTAGATTTTTTGAAATCGCCTGTAATTGAACTGGATCATCTATAATTTTGTAGGTTCATATGTAATTGCATAGAATTGTATGAAATCGAATGATATCATTTGCAATCAAACAAAATCATCTGAGATGATTTCATCAAAAACCTGCAACTGAACAAATGGATGCCAAAATAGAGGTAATATAGTGCAAATGAATATAATAACTTTGATTGAATGCTTAATTGGTCTTAGAAATTGAATTTTATCTAAATTAATCTAAATGCCCTTATGTGCTAAAACGAAATTGATCATAAAATGCAAACTATCGCTAACATGAGGTGAAAACCAGATGCATTGCAAAATATAAATTAAACTAATGTAATTTGAATAAAAAAAGTAGTAGAAAATGAAAACTATGGATCTTGATTACCCCCAAGAGGAGTGCAGTCAAGATCGTCTAGAATCGTACAAGATCGTCTCTAATCTGCATGAGATCGTATCTGATTGAAACAGGATTTCCTGAGGTGATCCGAGCTTCCTCCGACTGATGCACAATGAAAAACTTGCAAATTGATCTAAAGAAATCATGCAAAGGAATGAAATTCAGGATATTCTAATAGAATATGCAGCTTGGATTACAGGAATTCGATCAGCCAGGGTGATTGCATTAGAAAAACATGGATTTTATAGGGCTAGGAATAAGTTAGAGGGTTGGGATTCATCCCAATCTGGGAGATATCTAGCAGGAGAATAGTTAACAACTACAACGCACTTATGCCCAGGTAAGCCAGGAGGTTGGAACTAATTTGATTGCACTTCTATTCTTGTAAATTTATGTTTTAGACAAAATTGTCTGGATGTTCGACTCCAAATGATTTCAGTAAATTAGGTATGATATCATCAAATTGACGACGATATCATCCAACAGTCAAAACAAAGCCTATTTGTGGTGCAAAAATTGAGGTAAGCTATTTAAAATGCGGTTTTGAGGTAAATTTTGGATTTTTAACCTTATGATAAATTGACTACGTCATTTTTAGGGTGTTACATTTTACCCCCTCTTTAGCAATTTTTTTGAGGAAAATGCGTTAAAGAAGAGATCGTCATGCTTTACGAAAAAGAAAAAAATTATTTTTATTTTTAGGCAATGATTCTAAGTCGAATTATACAACTGATTATTGTGGTTCCCCCTCGATTTTTTACACCAAATTCTACGTTTGGTAGAAAACTCAAATTTTGATCTTCTTTGTTTTATGTGACTTTGTGTGATTTGATTGGATGATTCATTACATTTGCTTATGATGGTTGTGTTACATAATTTCTTATAATCATGCTTTTATTTTTGAACATTTTGATCATGCTTAAAAAAATAAAATGATTTTGAATAATGTGTCGAATGATACAAAGACAACAAATGTTGTGATGTTTTGTAAAAGAAGATTTTGATAAACTTAGCAATGAACCTCTAAAGGAAGTTGTGCTGTGATGTGATTGTTGTGGAGATCGTTGCTCACTAGGTCGAAAAACACATCATGTTGTGAGGGATTTTTGTATTGCTAATACCAAAAAATTGTGTGCTTAAGAATAATCTTAAGGCTTTATGATGAGAAAGAAATGTTTGATGTTGTTTTGGGATAGGATGTTTGAGAGATTCTAGTAATACACCTCAAAGGATATTGTGTTGTTATGAGACTGTTGTGGAGATCACTGCTTTTTAAGTATCAAAGCTAATCATGTTTATGAGGAATGTTTTTTATATTGCTAAGAATGGTTATATGCTTAAGAATAATCTTAAGGCTTTTGTGGTAATAGGAATATGTGTGATGTTTGTGAAATATATTGAGAAAAACATGAAAATTTTGAAGGATGATCTACGCTAAACATAGAATTCCTAAGTGTGAAATTATATGAAATAATTACTTAGGAATTATACCATCATTGCGAAAATAAAAATGAATTTCATGATAATATGAAATTATTTGTTCTTTTTAAAATGCAAAGTAATGTAAGATAAATCATTGTGTTACATGTTCCAAAAAGATTATGTAGTTTTTATGAAAATATATGGACTAATTTTGGGTATAAAAAATTAGAAAGATGTTATGCGCTAGGTATATAATTCCTAGTGTGAAAATTGAGAAGAATAATTCCTAGGAATTATACCATCATCACGAAGTCATGAATGCTATGTATGATAAGTGATTTTTAACTACATGTTATTTTTGCAATAAGTTGTTTTAAAGATTTTTTTGAAATTTTGGAAATATCTATGTAATGTATTAATATGAAAGTAATGATAACTAATATTGTCCAAAAAAATTCAAAGAAATATTTTAACTTATTTCTAAGACAAATTCAAATTTATCAAGAATCAGTGTGTGATAAGTGAGTTCATTATCCATATTGATTTGACACAATAATACAAAATATCTTAGGGATCAAATGTGTGTGCTTTGTAATTTTAATTTAGCTATTTTGAATAAGGTAGTGATGCAAGCGAACTTGAATGAACCAATGTGTGTGCAAGTGAAGGGTTCATTAACCATTATTTTTGTGCATGAAACCATACCAAACTACTATGTAAGTCAAGTCATCAAAAGCTACCTAATCCACAAGCAGAAATAAGTCTGTACAAAAGAAGGTCTCTAATGTGACAGACATGTCACCACGCTAGGAATTACCCAATATCAATCAACTTGGGTATAAATCACTTGTTATGGGGCTTAACTTATGATTTTCGAATAATTGAGAATTCTAGGGATTCAAGCTTATTCACCCTTCTTTTCTTTCAAAGGGTAGGGGGGAAATTTTATTTATTTTCTTATTCTCTTTTCTTTCTCTTTTTGATTCTTCTCTTTCTAATTTTTCTTGACTTTTTCTATAATCTTTTGATTTTTTTGAGTTTCTACATTTCTTAGATTTTGAACATTTCTCTTTTCTTTCTTTTCATGTTTTTTTTTATTTTCTTCTTTTCTTCCTAGTCTAGGGATACTTGCTCAGCTTAGATGTGGAGCAAGGGATTTTTATTCCGGGTAGGGGTGAACTTGTCATTTTGCCAATTCTCAAAAAAATTCTAGACCATGCACATGATAGGATAGCAGAGGAAAATTTTCGCTTAGGAGACCACAACTACTATGTAGTACCATTTTTTGAATTTGCAACAATCATTTTAATATGTAAAAAAGTGTACTTGGTTCAAGAAGTAGCAAGATCATTTCCCAAAACTCAAAATATTATTTAGTGAAATAGTGATATTCAATACAAGAGAGATTTATAATCATAGTGATAAAATAAAAATAATTAATTTGTGAAATTAAGTGTATGGTTCAAGATAATTTTTGAATTAATCCGAAATAAAGGAAAATATAGCTTCAAAATTTTGAAATACAACAATGAATAACAATGCAGAATAATTTGAAATATTTTTGAGATTTTGATATTTTTTGATTGTTTTAGTTGTTTTATTTTATTTTTTATTTTTTATTTTTTATACTTTTAATGATGGAATTGGTGGTATTTACAAGATGATCTATATACACTATACAAGGTGATTTGAGTATATCATGTCTAAGGTTGCTTCAAAATCAAAGGAGGTTTTGAAGGATAATTTGGTTGTGGTGGAGGTAAGAACGAAAGGTGATGAATAAAAGGTAGCGATAATAAAATCTTTTTTATAATGTAGAATATTGTAGCAAAATATTTGACTTTTATATGTGTAAAATTGATCATGTTACAAAACAAAATGTCAGAAGGATAAGAAGGTTCTTCATTCTTATCACTATCTTCCAAGTCTTGATAAGATGGAGAGAGCATATGTGATAGGTATGCATGGGTGTTCTTTGGTAAACAAGGATGATCAGATATGGATAAAGAAAAGTGATCTATAGGATGTAATTGTGATAATGGATAATATATAGAACTTGATGTTTCAACCGTTAAATATTCTTCAAATAATGTTGGGTCACCATGTATGGTAACAATTTTATTTGCAATTTTAAAATTCAAACATTGATGAATAGTGGAAGGGACAACCCTCATCGTATGAGTTCGAGGACTTCTGAGAAGTAGGTTGCAAGGTGAAGGATAATATGTTATATAAAACAAAGTATCTAGGATCTTGGGTCCGCTCTCAAGGGGAAGAATTATAGTGCATGGAGTTTCTTGAACTTCATTGTTAAAATATTTTATAATAACATTTGATTCATTGAGATCTTCTTCTTTTAATTTGATTTTTTGGAGTAATTGATAAGTGCATAAATTAAGAGAGGAGCCATTATCTACCATGATAGTTTTAATAGATGTTTCTTTAATAACTCTTGTAATGTAAAGAGAGGATTCTTCTAGTGGAGTAGAGGAAGGAATCTCCTCATCATAGAATGAAATATGATTAACCTCGAGAAATCCTATGACATTTGCACCTCCAAGTAATAATAACATTAAGTGTTATAAGTGCAATAATGATGGTCACACAACAAAGTGGTGTAGAGCAAACATTCCAGAATCAAGCAAGAACAGGAATAGGAACAGGAACAAGAACATGGATATGAACATGAACAAGAACACGGATATGAATAGGAATAGGAACATGGATATGAACAGGAACAAGAACATGAATATGAATAGGAAGAAGAATATAGATATGAACAGGAATAGGAACATGGATATGAACAAGAACATGAACAAGGACAAGAATATAGACATGGACAGGAACATGGACATGGAAAGAAATAGTTAGAGGAATCAGAAGGATCAGATAAGAAGGAAAGATGATAAATGTAAAGAACAAGGATTTCTGGGAGTATAAATACTCCCAACCTAGAATTAACCACCTCAAGAGGAGGTGGTGGGAGGGGCTAAGCTAAGAGGCTCATTCTTAGCTCCAATACCCAAAGGTGACCCTTTGCAATTGATGTCAAAGGGGAAGAGATTTGAGTAAGGGGGGGATATTTGGTATTTGAGTAAAGAAGAAAGATTTGAAGAGAGCATTGAGCCAAGGGGAGAAATGTCCTAGGGGGAGTAGAACAAAGAGAAAACCAACTTTTTAGTAAAAATAATTTGGGTTGCCATCAATGACAAAGGGGGAGATTATTGGACATTTAGAGTCATTAAGTCAAAGTTGTCATTGATGTCAAGGAATTAAGTCATCATTGATGTCAAGGAATATGTTAAGGAATAATGCAAAGGTTAAAGGCAAAAGGGTTTCATAATATTTTTAATATTATGTGGAAGCATAAGTTAAAAGGTTTTTCATAAAAACCCAAGGAAGTTTATTGCAAAGCTAAAGGAAGGTTTAATATTTTTTATAAAATATTTAAATTCAAATTGAATTTAAATTTTATAAATAAATATTATTTATACAAATTTATGCAATGAGTGAAGGCCTTAATAAACCAAAGCATTTTAAAGAATTAATTTATAAAATTTAAATTCAAATGAATTTAAATAATTTATAAATTAATAAGTTTCGAGGAAAATAAAAAGTTGCACTGTCTAAAAGTTAGAAGGTAATTTGAGCGCTGACATATATGCATGAGGAGGAAATTATTATATAAATCTATGCTTTAGATGCATTAACACTTATCCTTTTGCTCAATCGAATTAATGTGTGCAATTGTGTTGAGAACTCATGTCGAAAAGACAAGCCAATTTTGTGTTTTAGTGCCAATGAATAAGGTTTAAAGGGAACAACACCAAATTTCCAAGCACCAAATGGGTAGCGTAGCCTAGTGGCAAGAGGATAGTGGTTAGATTGCTTGGGTGCTAGGTGACCTACGTTTGAAATATGGTGGCAACATTTTTGGTGGTTGTGTTTGTGTTGGAAGCGCCAAAGGAAAGATGCACATTTTGTTTTGCTAGGCAAGGTGGGGAGCCTTTTGGAGCACGTGGTGCCCTTTACTCCCCAAGTGAGTTCCTAGATCACATGGCGATTGGAGTTATGGCTAGGGCATTGGTTGAGGCTACGTTGTGAGTTCGATTCCCTCCAAGGCCAAGGTAATAAATTTTTTATTATTATTTTTGTGTGTTGTCTAAAGTTTGGAGTTAAGAGGGTTTCTTAAAAGGATTGTTAGTTGAAAATTATTTTTGAAAAGTTGGAGGAATAAGGTGTTATCTTTATGTTAATAAAGTGTTTGTGTCACATTGATTTGTTAAATTTTTAAAGGGATAGAGGGAACTTCTTGCATTGAGTTATTTTTGAAAAGAAAAGTGCATTGAATATTATTTTAATTGGGAGATTATAAGGTGTAAGTGGTGTATTATTTTTGTAAATGTTGATGAATATTTTCTTAAATATTGAGTGATAAGGTGTATGTGTGTCTTGATATTTACATTGTATCTTGAGGAATTTTATCATCTTATAAATTATTTGATCTTGGAAAAGAAGTGTTTATGGTTGTGGCAGATTTATGATATTCCTTCATCTTAAAGAAAAAGGTATGAGCACATTATTCCATAGTTAAATTGATTGATTGGTTTTTTGGAAAATAATTTTGGAGTGAAAAGAACTTGATTAGGATTTTCTATTTAGTGTGTTGAGTTAATGCTTCAAGGTTTTATGGAATAAAGAGTTGTTAAAACCTTGTTTTATAAGCATTGTTTTTGAAACCATTGGTTGTGTGAAGAACTTGAACTAGGGTTTGAGTATCCTTGCTATGTGAATATTGTTTTATGAGAATTTTTGTTAAATTTAGTTGTTGAGAAAATAACTTGAACTAGGATTTGAAAAGAACATGAGTATCATTGTTATGTGAGATTGGGTGTTAAGCGTTGTTGTTAAAGTGAGTTGTTGAGCAAAGAACTTGAACTAGGGTTTTAAAAGAACATGAGTATCATTGTTATATAATATTGGTTTTTGAGCATTGTTGGAAATATTTTGAGTGAATTTCATATGCTTGGACTAGGTTTTGTGAGAAAGAATTATTTCATTGAGTGATTGGTTGAGTATAGTTGATTAAGCCTAGTCAAGTGGGTGCATGAAGTGATTGTTCAAGTTCCATAAAATAAACTATTATATAATCTGAATTGATTTGAGAAAGTGATTGAGCATTGAGGTGAATAAGAAGCATATTGAGTGTCTAACAATTCTCCTTATGTTTCTAAGAGAGTGATTATAAGTAATTGAGCATTATGATGAGTATAGAACATATTGAGTCTCTAACAATTATCTTTATGTTTCTATGAGATTTGGATAAGTTATTGAAAGGACTTATTGAGTAGAGTGGACACATTATGTGTGGACTTGTTAAGCATATTTGAGGCATGTCTTTGAGAAGACATGTGGATAGATTTGGTGTGAGCTTTTTTGTAAGCTTACAATATATATCTTGAGCAGATTTGGATAAGTTCTTGAGAGGACTTATTGAGAAAATTGAACAAGTTCTATAGAGGACTTGTGGATAAATTAGTGTGAGATTTTGAGGAATATTACAAGGCATATTTGAGACAAGTCTTGAGTAGACTTGAGAGCAGAGTTGAGTGATTGATTTGTTCAAACCTTGAGTTAAGGTTTAGGGCAGATCCAATAGAGTTGATTTGAGATTGAGTCAAGATTTGAGTTAAGGCTTGAGGACAGAGATTGATAACATATTTTTGGTAGATTGAAGGAATGTGTTTAGTGCAGATCAAAGGATAGAGATTGAGGACAGATTTTGGTGTATATTTGAGGATAGTTTTGTGCCAAATCAAAGATAGAGATTGAGTAGAGTTATATTAGACCAAAGGAATGTGTTTAGTGCAGATCTAGGACAAATATTTGGAGGTGATAGAGTATAGAGGACTGTAGTCTCCAGTAGATAGAGATCCATTAGCCAGGGTAGTGAGGAACATTCTTCTAATTAGGGAGAAGAGTCTTCAGTGGAGAGAGATCCAAAAGCCAGTGCAGTGGAGGTAATAGTATTTTAGAAGATCACCAGCCAAAGTAAGAGAAGAAAGGAGTTCTACCATGGATAGATATCCACTAACTTGATTTAGGGGATTGGTATCTCCTTTGGACATAGGTCCATAAACATTGTAATAGGGAAAGGATTCCCAAGAGATTGATTAAGAAAATTTTAGTGAAATATTTTCTCCGTGGAGTAGCCCACATTGGGTGAACCACGTAAATTGTGGTGTCTATATTTTGTGTGGTGATTTATGCATTGCTTTGATTACTGATGTTGATATTGCTATTTATACATTGCATAATATTGTTTGGGAAAGAAAAGTAAAAAGTGTTCTTATATTGTTCACCCCCCCTCTCAATATAAGCTTGTGTTCTTCAATGCAATGCAACTAATGGATTCAAATTCCAAATGAATTTTTTTTTGTACTTTGGAAGCATAAGTTAAAATGTTTTTCATAAAAACCCAAGGAAGTTTATTGCAAAGCTAAAGGAAGGTTTAATATTTTTTATAAAATATTTAAATTCAAATTGAATTTAAATTTTATAAATAAATATTATTTATACAAAGTTGTGCAATGAGAGAAGGCCTTAATAAACCAAAGGGTTTTAAAGAATTAATTTATAAAATTTAAATTCAAATGAATTTAAATAATTTATAAATTAATAAGTTTTGAGGAAAATAAAAAGCGCCAACGTCTAAAAGTTAGAAGGTAATTCGAGCGCTGACATATATGCATGAGGAGGAAATTATTATATAAATCTATGCCTTAGATGCATTAACACTTATACTTTTGCTCTATCAAATCAATGTGTGCAATTGTGTTGAGAATTCGTGTGGAAAAGAATTAGTGCCAGTGAATAAGGTTTAAAAGGAACAACACCAAATTGCTAAGCACCAACTAGGCAACATGGCCTAGTGGCAAGAGGATAGTGGTTAGAGTGCTTGGGCTCTAGGTGACCTGCATTCGAAATGCAATGGCAATATTTTTGGTGGTTGTGTTTGTGTTGGAAGTGCCAAAGGAAAGATGCACATTTGTTTTTGCTAGGTAAGGTGGGGAGCCTTTTGGAGCATGTGGTGCCCTATACTCACCAAGTGAGCACCTAGCTCACATGGCGGTTGGAGTTGTGGCTAGGGCATTGGTTGAGGCTGCATTGTGAGTTCGAATCCCTCCAAGGCCAAGGTAATAAATTTTTTATTATTATTTTTGTGTGTTGTCTAAAGTTTGGATTTAAGAGGGTTGCTTAAAAGGATTGTTAGTTGAAAATTATTTTTGAAAAGTTGGGGGAATAAGGTGTTAGCTTTATTTTAATAAAGTGTTTGTGTCACATTTACTTGTTGAAGTTTTAAAAGGATAGAGGGAACCTCTTACATTGAGTTATTTTTGAAAAGAAGACTGCATTGAATATTATTTTAATTGGGATATTATAAGGTGTAAGTGGTGTATTATTTTTGTAAATTTTGATGAATGTTTTCTTAAATATTGAGTGATAAGGTGTATGTGTGTCTTGATATTTACATTGTATTTTGAGGAATTTTATCATATTATAATTTATTTGAGCTTGGCAAAGAAGTGTTTATGGTTGTGGTAGATTTATGAGATTCCTTCATCATAAAGAAAAAGGTATGAGCACATTATTCCATAGTTAAATTGATTGTTTGGTTTTCTGGAAAATAATTTTGGAGTGAAAATGACTTGATTAGGATTTCCTATTGAGTGTGTTGAGTTAATGCTTCAAGGTTTTTTGGAATAAAGAGTTGTTAAAACCTTGTTTTATAAGCATTTTTGTTGAAGCCATTGGTTGTGTGAAGAACTTGAACTAGGGTTTGAGTATCATTGCTATGTGAAGATTGTTTTATGAGCATTATTGTTAAAGTGAGTTGTTGAGAAAATAACTTGAACTAGGGTTTAAAAAGAACATGAGTATCATTGTTATGTGAGATTGGGTGTTGAGCATTGTTGTTAAAGTGAGTTGTTGAGCAAAGAAATTGAACTAGGGTTTTAAAATAACATGAGTATCATTGTTATATAAGATTGGTTGTTGAGCATTGTTGGAAACATTTTGAGTGAATGTCATATGCTTGGACTAGGTTTTGTGAGCAAGAATTATTTCATTTAGTGATTGGTTGAGTAGAGTTGGTTAAGCCTAGTCAAGTGGGTGTATGAAGTGATTGTTCAAGTTCCATAAAACAAACTATTATATATTCTGAATTGATTTGAGAAAGTGATTGAGCATTGAGGTGAATAAGAAGCATATTGAGTCTCTAACAATTCTCCTTATGTTTATAAGAGAGTGATTAAAAGTAATTGAGCATTGTGATGAGTATAGAACATATTAAGTCTCTAACAATTATCTTTATGTTTCTATGACATTTAGATAAGTTATTGAGAGGAATTATTGAGTAGAGTGGACAAGTTCTATGTGGACTTGTTACGCAGATTTGAGGTAAGTCTTTGAGAAGACTTGTGGATAGATTTAGTGTGAGAATTTGTGGAAGCTTACAATACAGATCTTGAGCAGATTTGGATAAGTTCTTGAGAGGACTTATTGAGAATATTGGACAAGTTCTAGAGAGGACTTGTGGATAAATTAGTGTGAGCTTTTGAGGAAGCTTACAAGGCATATTTGAGACAAGTCTTGAGTAGAATTGAGAGCAGAGTTGAGTGATTTATTTTTTCAAACCTTGAGTTAATATTTAGGGAAGATATAGCAAAGTTGATTTGATATTGAGTCAAGATTTGAGTTAAGGCCTAAGGACAGAGATTGAGAATAGATTTGTGCTAGACTAAAGGACTATGTTTAGTGTAGATCAAAGGACAGAGATTGAGGACATAGTTTGGTGTAGATTTGAGGACAAGTTTATGCCAGATCAGAGACAGAGATTGATCAAAGTTTTACTAGATCGAAGGAATGTGTTTAGTGCATATCTGAGATAGATATTTGGAGGTGATAGAATATAGAGGACTATAGTCTCCAATGGATAGAGATCCATTAGCCAGGGTAGTGAGTATAGGTCTTCTGAGTAGGGACAAGAGTCTTTAGTGAAGAGAGATCCAAAAACTAGTGCAGTGGAGGTAGTAGTCTTCTAGAAGATCACCAGCCAAAGTAATATGAGAAAGAATTTCTCCTATGGATAGAGATACACTAACTTGATTTAGGGGATTGGTATCTCATTTGGACATAGGTCCATAAACATTTTAATAGGGAAAGGATTCCCAAGATATTGATTGCAAAAGTTTTAGTGAAATATTTTCTCTGTGGAGTAGCCCACATTGGGTGAACCACGTAAATTGTGGTGTCTCTATTTTGTGTGGTGATTTGTGCATTGATTTGATTATTTTTGTTGATATTGCTATTTATACATTGCATAATATTATTTGGGAAAGAAAAGTAAAAAGTGATCTTATAATTTTCACCCCCCCTCTCAATATTAGCTTGTGTTATTTAATGCAATGCAACTAATGGATTCAAATTCCAAATGCAAATATTTTTGTACTTTTAATATTCTCAATTATTTTTGAGTTTTGATTATTTTGAATTTTTTTTTAACTTTTTGAATTTAAACTATTTTTTTGCTTTTGTGTTTTGTTTTTGATCAAAGGTGATGAGGCCCAAGAATGCCTCATTATTGCACAATGTTTGACTCATTATTGCACAATTTTTGACTACCATATGATAAGTTAATTGCCAAATAGTTGACTATAATATACTATTTGTTAAGTGTTTGCATGATTTTATGTTAGGAATACTATATCTATGTTTTTGACTATTTTTAGCATTTTGTGACTGATTTTTCTTGATTAAGTAGCAAGTAATAACATGCATTTCAATTAACCAAATGTGGTATGCTGATATCCATTAACTTCTATATGGTTTTTAAATGTTTTCCTGCCCTTCAACTTGTTTCAAATCCACATTTAAGCCAAAAGTTTAGGACTGTCATAAATCTAAAAATCTAAGAAAAATAGCCATATAAAAATCAGCAAGCTGTCACTTTATAGGAACACCTTGAAGTTGTCAAGCAAAGCATGAGGATATGGATGGAATGAGTTCATAAGGACTACAGAAGACATTTGACCTATTTAGAAGCATTCCCACATGATCTAAATAGGCAGCAATAGGGTATAACAGAGCAGGGATAATTGTGCAGCACTGTTGCACTATTTCAGCATGGTTACTTGGTGAATGAAGTGTATAAATTCAGTAGCAACTTGATGTACTCCGTGTTGATACTTGAATAATTTTTCCATGTTCTAATTTGTTTTAATTTTCAAGAAATGCCAATATTTTACAACTATGCAGCAGAACTAGAAAATGCAGTAATTTACCATGTAAATTCTAGCAAGCTACAAATGAATGGCAAGGCATGGAATTCACACATGGAGAGGAATGAAGGCTATTGCAATCTGATAATGAGGGCTAATACACCTGATAAATGCAGCCAAAAACATTTGGAGTCAACATATTTGGTCATTCTAAAGATCTTCAGAATGAACACAGTGTCTTCGAAATGAACAGATATCTTTGGAATGAGAAAACACAGTGTCTTCGGAATGAACAGATATCTTCGAAATGAGAAAACACAGTGTCTTCAGAATGAATGGATCTTCAGAATGAGAATTGCATTATCTTCAGAATGAGTAGATCTTCGAAATGAGAATTGCATTATCTTCGGAATGAGAATTGCATTATCTTCGGAATGAGCCACTTATCTTCGGAATGAAAACATAATGTGCTTTTTGACTTGTTGACTGACTTTTGGCGGTGGAAAAATGGAAAGAAGGTTGAGAAGGTTAAGGGAAAATATCTCCCATATTATTTTGCTATCCTTGCTGTCCAAAGCCACCATTTATGAAAAAGATCAATTTTGATCCTCTTCTAGGATTAACACAGAAATAACTGCAGCATAATAGGAAGTTGTTTGCAAGATAGAAATGGAATATTATGAAGTGGAGAAATATGTGTGAGATATTTCTAGAGTCCTCCCATGTACTCCCGCCATTGAATATGCTTTCTAAGGTCCAATGACTACTGCTGCAACACAAACTATCCAGATTTGCATTTATTTTAGATCCAAAATTATTGGCAAATGACTGTAAAAGCAGCACATAGGATGATTTGAGCATGGGATATGTTTTAAATATTTATATAAATAACATAGCTCTCTACTTGGTTGAGCCAGTTAGAAATTAGAATAGAGGAGAGTTTTCAGCAGCAACAATTAGGACTGTACAATGATTTTCTGTAATAGTTTTTAGCATGTTTTGTCATCAATAAAAGTGCAGTATTTTATTATTTTATGTTCTGAGTGTTAATTATTTAAGGAGTGATTTTCACCTCCTTCTAGATCAGGAAGTATGGGCCCACTTTCATATCTAGAAGGAGGGATTTTATGGCAGGTTTTAATCTATAATTTTGCTGCAGCAGAATTAATAAATTGCTTGCCAGATTTCATTTTATTGTTTTTATTTTGTATTGTGTGATTTATGTTTCCTATTATGTTTGTGTACAAAATTTGTGTGTATGTCAGCTGAAAAATTATATTAAGCATTTTCCTTTATGTTTTCCTTGCTTTCTATTTTAGCAACTTTCCATTTTCAGCATATTTTATTTTGTTGTCAATTCCTGTAGCAGAAGCTTGATGACCTTTTGTGGCAGGGCATTGACAGGTGTTTTAGAATAAGTTTCAATTCTACAAAAGTAGATTAGATTTCAATTCTACAAAAGTAGATTAGATTTCAATTTAGCAATTTCAATTCTATCATTTCAATTCTACAAAAGTAGATTAGATTTCAATTCAGCAATTTCAATTCATGCAATTGTAGTTAGATTTCAATTCTTGCAAATTAGAATTAGTTTTTATTTCTTGCAAGTTTCCATTCTACAGATTAGGTTTAGTGTGACACCAAAAGGCTAAACCAAATCTGTCTCACCCAATAAATGCTTGAAATCTGAATGCCTAAATTGTACTCTACCCTAGCTTTCTATCGTAGACAGCCTTGGACACCACCCTAGATTGATAAATCATTGAGATTAAATGATGAGATTCAATGACACTCATCATTTTGGCATCGTTGCTAGGGATCATGGTGTTGTTAGAGGGTAAAAGCAATCAAATAATTATTATTGTGCTAAGTTATGAATTTTAGAGTTAAATCTAAATGTAATAGCTGGTATAAATAATAATTATTGATAGTTGCATTTTAGTATATTTAGAAAACAAGCAACCACAGGGAGGTGATCTTCACACTTGGGGGTTAAATTGCTTATGTTTGAAATTCTTGATAAAAATTGAAAGAATTCATCATCCTCATTATCAAGAAACATAAGATCTCTTAAAGGAGCCATCTGCTAGTACTACTATTTTTATATCCATATCATCAAGGTAGTATAAACAAATTTGTACTAGGTTTTGGGAAGACATCATGGCAGATATACAAGACTATCCCTTGAACAAAATAGCCATATCAACTACCTGTAGCATTTGTTCACAATGACATATCACTGATGAATGCCATTTACTTCCACAACTTAGAGATGCAAAATCTGTTGCCTAGTATGAATTATTCTCAAAAATAGATACCAACAACAACAAACAGGGCAAGTAAATCAACCACCACCTTCAGCCCAACCTGTGGCCAATATGAATAATACAGGATAGGCAACCCCTGTCTATGTAATCTGAATCTTAAAAAAAAAAAAATCACAAAAACTTTTGCACAATCAAAATAGGATTTTACAACTTAATGATGATCCTAGAGTTTTTCATTATTACTTAAAGATTGTTAGGATTTTACCATGCTAAACTGCAACTTAGCAATTCTTAGCGTACACAAACAATAGTTGATCTCATTAGAGGTGATCCTACCTAAAAATTAGTTGATCTGCTAAAGTTGTACACTTCTTGTCTTATTATGCAAACCAAAAATATTTTTTTAGCCCAACCTATGATCAGTCTGAATAATACAGGATAGGTAACCCCTGTCTATGTAGCTGAATCTAGTATTAAAAAAAAAAAAAACTGCAAGAAATGTTATTGACTGCAACAACATCCAACTGTGCTCAAATAAGAACTTACCTGAGCTTGAAGAGACAAAACTCAATGGAGATACATAGAATACCTTTAGTCCAAACAAACAGAAATTAGCCTTGGATAAAGGAGAAAAACTAGAAAAACTGCACATAGAAAATTTACTTCCATTTGAACTCCTTAGTAAGAAATTACAAAGGGGTAAATTATGTCCTCCTAGGAATGAAACAAATTGAAGTGCAGCCAAGAAAATACATGAACATTATTAGTTGGCTGACTTATAAACAAAAAGCAAAATTGTTGCTATTTTGAAACAATATTTCAATCCCTTTACATAGAATTACAAGGGTATATCAAGATTTTATCTTGATGTAAGCACTTAACATCTTTTGGGAATTGGTATTTAATTGTTTCAAGAACATATTGACAAGATTTTGCAGACTAGGAGGCATGGAAAACACTTTATTGAAGAAGTTTTCAGATATGGAGCAGTGCTTCTTTCTCCCATTGGTAATTCATGGAGGATGTTAGTGGTGAATTGACATTGCCTTCGGGTATACCATGCACCATTAACTAAGGAGGAGTTCTTGAAGGGGATTCCATTGGATGTACACATAATGGAAGAGAATTTCTCTTCAATATCAGATTTAGAGTGATGATAAAAAGTCTGAAAAAAGAAAAATATATATATATATATATACAAGAAAAGCAAAAAGAAGAATAGTCTTATTTGTGAACTTCCTTCTTGGGTACAAGCAAGACAATAAAAATTGAAAAAAAAAAAAAAAAAGAGAGAAAGAGAAAAAAAAATTGCAGCAAAGGCATGTCCCACAAAATGGGGATACATGAGGACAAACATCAATTTCAGCAAGAAAGAGGAACAATGGAGCCAATACTTCATTTATAGCAATAAGGAGGCAATGATGATGTAAGAAGATTCTTACTGCTCATCTAGTAAGGAAGGTTGCATCAATGTTGCAGGTTTCAACAAAAAGAGATGGTGTTTTCGTACAACAATTGACATGTTTTTGCAGAATAATGATTGGTCTTATCCAAATAAGAGTGAGAGATGTTCTCTCTGATTGAAGCACTTGAAAAAAAAAAAAGGACAAAATTTGGTTGAAAACCAGAAATGGCAGCCTCTTCTGATGAAAAAATAAAAAAAAAGGAGATGAAAAAAAAATGATGAAAAAAAAATGAATAATTCAGTAGTGAAAGCCTTCTTGGAGGCGCTACTGAGTTGGCTTGCATGAAAACCAATTTTTTGGCATGCATTGCCTTGTTGATCTACCCATCATTGTTTCACTATTGTACAAATCTCACACTGCACATGTGTTATGTTTGTTTATGTTTTTAGATAACATGCTAACAATCATCAAAAGTAGCTTGTAAGGTGCATGACCAATTTTCAAGATAGTAAGGTATGTGTTTCTTACATATAATTCATAGTAAACATTGAGCATTTAGTGTATGATAGTCGGTATTTGGCATAAACTATTCATACAATAGTGACAAGTTGAAAAAGGAACATGTTCAAGATGTCAAGAAACACCCCCTTATGTCATTAATTGCATGGAAATTCCAAAACTGTGCAAAAACTTGATTTTGGGATAGACATGGCAGCAATTCTATTTCAATTTGTAGGGCAAATTTTAGAAGGAGAACTGCAAGTTTATATCTCACAATTGTCTGATAAATTGAAGGAGGATAATAAAAAAATGCACCTGAAGGTTCTATTTTAGTACTACTAGAATAAAATAGCAACATACAAAACAAAGAATAGCATTTAAACAAAAGGATGAAGAAGGGATTTTTGATGTTATGGAAGGCTTATACACTCTAGAGATGGACCCACAATAGAATCTGTAGCTAACTTTTGCATAGGAGGTCATTTCTACATTTTTTAAAGATCTTTGAAATGAGAAATGCAGTCTCTTCGGAATGAATAGACATCTTCAGAATGAGAAATGCAGTCTCTTGGGAATGAAAAAACATCTTTGGAATGAGAAATGTAGTATCTTTGGAATGAGCAGGATATCTTCGAAATGAGCAAAACTGTACCAAAATTGCTGAAAATGCTACAGAATAGCAAAAAGAGTAGGGTACATCAAATATTGAGGTTTATAAGGCTCTACCACAAGTAAGTACATCCCTCAAGCATTTCAAATCAAATATTTTATCAATTTTGTTCAAAATGTGCAAACAACAAAAATAAGCATTCAGGCTAAAATGTTGTTAAGAACAGAAAATTCCATCAGTAGTAGTGCATCTGTCAAATACGGTTCCACAATAAGACTATTGCAAGATGAATCATATGATATAAAGCCTTTAAGAGGTACCTTGCAACACTAAAACTTATAAAAAAAAGACAAAAGTCATACATGTGCTTAATTGCAAAATACTTGATATAGTGCAGCAAGGAGGAATTTCTTAGTTAGCAGGTAGCAAAGGATGTTGTTCACAAGAATAAAACCTGCATATTACTATGGCCTACTAAGATGCATGAGGGCATGCATCAGTTCAACTTGGGGGGGATGATGAGGCCCAAGAATGCCTCATTATTGTACAATTTTTGACTCATTATTGCACAATTTTTTGCTACCATATGATAAGTTAATTGCCAAATAGTTGACTAGAATATACTATTTGTTAAGTGTTTGCATGATTTTATGTTAGGAATACTATATCTTTGTTTTTGACTATTTTCAGCATTTTGTGACTGATTTTACTTGATTAAGTAGCAAGTAATAACATGCATTTCAATTAACCAAATGTGGTATGCTAATATCCATTAACTTCTCAATGGTTTTTGAATATTTTCCTACCCTTCAACTTGTTTCAAATCCATATTTAAGCCAAAAGTTTAGGACTGTCATAAATTTGAAAATTTGAGAAAAACAACCATATAAAAATCAGCAAGCTATCACTTTATAGGAACACCTTGAAGTTGTCAAGCAAAGCATGAGGATATGGATGGAATGAGTTCATAAGGACTACAGAAGACATCTGACCTATTTAGAAGCATTCCCACATGATCTAAATAGGCGACAACAAGGTATAACAGAGCAGGGACAATTGTGCAGCATTGTTGCACTATTTCAGCATGGTTACTTGGTAAATGAAGTGTATAAATTTAGTAGCAACTTGATGTACTCATTCATGTTGATACTTGAATAATTTTTCCATGTTCTAATTTGTTTGAATTTGCAATAAATGCCAATATTTTACAACTGTGTAGCAGAACTGAAAAATGCAGTAATTTACCATGTAAATTTCAGCAAGCTACAAATGAATGGCAAGGCATGGAATTCACACATGGAGAGGAATGAAGGCTATTGCAATCTGATCCTGAGGGCTAATACACCTGAGAAATGCAACCAAAACCATTTGGAGTCAACACAGTTGGTCATTCTAAAGATCTTCGAAATGAACATAGTGTCTTCGAAATGAACAGATATCTTCGAAATGAGAAAACACAATGTCTTCGAAATGAACAGATATCTTTGAAATGAGAAAACATAGTGTCTTTGAAATGAAAGGATATTCAGAATGAGAATTGCATTATCTTCAGAATGAGAAGATCTTCGAAATGAGAATTGCATTATCTTCGAAATGAGAATTGCATTATCTTCGGAATGAGCCACTTATCTTCGAATGAAAACAAAATGTGTTTTTTGACTTGTTGACTAACTTTTGGTGGTGGAAAAAGGGAAAGAAGGTTGAGAAGGTTAAGGTAAAATATCTCCCATATTATTTTGCTATCCTTATCGTCCAAAGCCACCATTTATGGAAAAGATCAATTTTGATCCTCTTTTAGGATTAACATAGAAATAACTGTAGTATAATAAGAAGTTGTTTGCAAGATAGAAATGAAATATTATGAAGTGGAGAAATATGTGTGAGATATTTCTAGAGTCCTCCCACGTACTCCCACCACTGAAGATGCTTTCTAAGGGCCAATGACTACTGCTGCAACACAAACTATCCAGATTTGCATTTATTTCAGATCTAGAATTATTGGCAAATGACTGTAAAAGCAGCACATAGGCTGATTTGAGCATGGGATATGTTTTAAATATTTATATAAATAACATAGCTCTCTACTTGGTTGAGACAGTTAGAAATTAGAATAGAGGAGTGTTTTCAGCAGCAGCAATTAGGACTGTACAGTGATTTTCTGTAACAGTTTTTAGCATGTTTTGTCATCAATAAAAGTGCAGTATTTTATCATTTTATGTTCTGAGTGTTAATTATTTAAGAAGTGCTTTTCACCTCCTTCTATATCATGAAATATGGGCCCACTTTCATATCTAGAAGGAGGGATTTTATGGCAGGTTTTAATCTATAATTTTGCTACAGCAAAATTAATAGATTGCTTGCCAGATTTCATTTTATTGTTTTTATTTTGTATTGTGTGATTTATGTTTCCTATTATGTTTGTGTACAAAATTTGTGTGTATGTCAGCTGAAAAATTATATTAAGCATTTTCCTTTATGTTTTCTTTACTTTCTATTTTAGCAACTTTCCATTTTTAGCATATTTATTTTGTTGTCAATTCCTGTAGCAGCTTGATGACCTTTTGTGGCAGGGCATTGACAGGTGTTTTAGAATAAGTTTCAATTCTGCAAAAGTAGATTAGATTTCAATTCTACAAAAATATATTAGATTTCAATTTAGAAATTTCAATTTTGTCATTTCAATTCTGCAAAAGTAGATTAGATTTCAATTCAGCAATTTCAATTCATGCAATTGTAGTTAGATTTCAATTCTTGCAAATTAGAATTAGTTTTTATTTCTTGCAAGTTTCCATTCTATAGATTAGGTTTAGTGTGACACCAAAAGGCTAAACCAAATTTGTCTCACCCAATAAATGCTTGAAATCTAAATGCCTGAATTGTACTCTGCCCTAGCTTTCTATCGTAGACAGCCTTGGACACCACCCCAAATTGATAAATCATTGAGATTAAATGACGAGATTCAACGACACTCATAAAAGAGGCTTTAAGATGCCTTTAGGGCTTATTGTGACATGACCAAAGGGCTTGAAGATGCCTTTGGGATTTTTTTTTAAGTGACCAAAGTGTTTTAAGATGCCTTTGGGGCTTTTTGTGATGTGACCAAAGGGTTTTAAGGTGCCTTTGGGGCCTTTTGTGAAGTCGTCAAAGGGCTTTAAGATGCCTTTGGGACCTTTTGTGTTTTAACCAAAGAGCTTTAAGAATGCCTTTGGGGCTTTTTTTATGTGAAAAATAGGATTTAATATTACTTTGGGGCCTTTTGTGTTTTGACCAAAGAGCTTTAAGAATACCTTTGGGGCTATTGTGATGTGACCAACGGGCTTTAATACGCATTTGGGGCCTTTTGTGTTTTGACCAAAGAGCTTTAAGATGCCTTTGGAGTCTTTTGTGAAGTTACCAAAGGGATTTAAGATGATTTTGGGGCTTCTTGTGATTTGAACAAAGGGCTTATGGTGCCTTTGGAGCCTTTTGATTTGAAGTTTTCTATTGTTTTTGTAATTTTGAAGTTTTTGAATGTTTTTGATATTTTTGACATTTATTAGAATTTTTTTGATATTTTTTTGTGCTTATGTGTAAAATACCTTTAGATGGATAATTTTGAGAGGCTTTATCTCCTCAAAACCTTGTAATGATTTTAGGTGATATGTATGAGGCCCAATATTCTTTGAGATGATATAGGGACCTAGCCAATTGACCGTAAATTTATCTTGCAGATGCGATGATAGATTTGATTTCTATTGGTTCTATTTAAGCACAAAATCCCCAACCTTAAAGTCTATCAAGTGGAATTTATTTTTATAATCTTGTGTTAAACGATCTTGGTAAACATAGAGATGCTCAGCAACATTGATGCGATGTTCATCAAGAAGGGTCAACTGATCAAGTTGAGCTTGCCACGTAGTATCGTCATTGATGAACTATTTCAATGTGATGCATAATGTTGGAATATCCAAATCTAAGGGCATAATGGCTTCAGTGACATATACAAGCAAAAATGGTGTTGCCCTAGTGGGCATCCTCACGCTAGTCAAGTAATCCCATAATGCAAGGGGTAATTGTAGATGCCAATCCTTATGATTTTCTTTCATCGTCTTCTTTAATATGGGTACTATTGTCTTTTTTGAGGCTTCTATTTGCCCATTTTCCTATAGATAATATGGTGTCACAAAACTATTCTAAATGTTGTATTTGGACATTAAATCTTGCACATTTGTTTTCTTGAATGATGAACCATTATCTGAGATTATTTTGGATGGAACCCCAAAATAACTGATGATATTATGGAGTATAAACTCTATAATTCAAGGTCCAATCATGGATGTGAAGGGGACTTCTTCCATCCATTTGGTGAAGTAATCAGTTACCATTAAGATAAATGTGTGTCAGCCCAAAAATGGGAGAGAAATATTTCTGATTAGATCGAAACCCCACTGAGAAAATGGCCAAGCCACCTGAATGGGCTGTAAGGCTTGTGATGGCAAGTGCATCATATTTACATGATGTTGAAATTTAATGCATTTCTTGACATACTCATAGCAATCCTTCTTCATAGTGGGCTAGTAATAACCCATTCAAAGAATGCACTTGATGATGGCGATGTCGCTGAAGTGGCCACCGCATGTACAATCATGAGCTCGTGAAATCACCCAAGATAATTATTGGGGCTCTAGGCAAATGAAGAAGGACTCCATCATAGCTTCTATGATATAATATACCTCCTAGAAAAATATATCTTATCGCTTTTTGTTTGAATGCTAATTTTTTGGCATACGACAGTCCATGTGGGATGATTCCAAGTTTAAAAAAATCTTGTAATTGGGATAGCCAATCTTGATAAGCTACAACCTCAATAGAAAATATGACTTTTTTCTCCTACAATTTGATGTGCACAAATGTATATTGAGAAAAAACCTTGTGGTGAATGATGGTACCATTCCCCATAGGAACCTGTGAGATCAAGGACCCCTAAGGCACCTTCTTTAGAAAGTCTTTGGCTTCATGAAACCACTCATGGTTTGATTCTATATGAATCATGTTGACTAATTATGTGTTATCAAAAGCCTCATGCTGCATCACTAATTACAAGAATGTCTTCACATGAATGGTAGTGAAATCAGTAGATGAATTCTGAGGGATCAAGGATCCCAAATATGTCATAGTGTCTGCAAATATTTTTTATCTGTGAGGGACTACCTTGATTCCATACCATTCTAGTTGGGCTAGATAAGTTTCAACAACCTTTTTGTAAGCTTTCAGGATTGGATCCCTGCATTGAAATATTCCCTTAACTTGGTTGACTATGAGAAGGAAGTCACTGAAGATATTATGCCTTTTGATGTTCATAGTGATGGTTGTTTGGAGACCCAAGATTAGGGCCTCGTATTTGATGTTTTTTATGCAAGGGACGTCCAAATTAAATTATAAGGGCATTGGAGCTCCTTGTGGCATGAAAAACACAAACCTTGCACCACCCCCTTGTTCACACTTCAAACCATCAAAGAACAAAGTCCTATCAACTTTGTTTTTAGATTCTTCAGGTTTGGGTGCTTTTGATAATTCAAATACTACATAATCAAGAAGTTCTATGGTGAGAGGCCTACTATTTTGAAGAGGCACCTCTGCCAGTTGATCAGCTATGAATTTTCCCTTTATGGAATTTTAGCTTATGAATTCCAAATCGAATTCTATCAAGAGCATGATCTACTTTGCAGTACATGTACTATGATACATCTTGCTCATTGTATACTACAAAGTATTTTGTTTGGATATCACATACGTCATATGTCTTAGCATGTAGTGGTGCAATTTATTAGTCACAAATACCACCACCAAGCATAGCATTTCTACATATGGATACCCTAGCTTGTAACTTACCAAGGTACGGCTGATGTAATATATCACTTGTTCTTTATCTTACACATTATTTTGAGCCAAAATGGTGCCCAAAGTAAAATTTGTAGCAGATATATAGAAATAATGACACGTCTACCCTTGGTGGAGCTAATACTGGTGATGTTTCTAGGTACTTCTTGATTTTAGTAAAGGTTTGCTGACATTCCTCGTCCCAATGGAATGGAACCCCCTTGTGTAGTAGTTGATTCATGGGTTGAAACTTGTCTGATAGTTGTGTGATGAATCACTTTATAGATGCTACTTTTTCCTGTAATATTTTTATCTCTTTGATGTTCGTGGGTGGGGCCATTTTTAGGATAGCCTTTACATTTGCTCGGTCTACTTCGATCCCTCATTTAGAAATGATGAATCCCAAGAGCTTTCTAAAAGTTACAACAAAGATGCATTTCTTGGGATTCAACCTAACTTTATACTCAATTATGTGATCGAAGACCTTTGTGAGGATATTGACATGCTCTTCACATAGTAATGACTTGTCCAATAAGTCATCGATATAGTCTTCTAAGATCTTATACATGTAGTCATGGAAAATGTATGTCATAGCCCACTGATATATGGCACCAATATTTTTAAGACAAAATGGTATTACTTTGTAGCAAAATTTCCCCCATGGAGTGGTGAATGCGATTTTATGTTGGTCTTTAGGTTTAATTTGAATCTTATTGTAACCAAAAAAATTGTCCATTAGGGAGAGCATCTCATGACCTGTAGTTGCGTCTACAAGAGCATCTATGTTGGGCAATGGGAATGAATCCTTTGGTGTTGCCTTATTGAGATCCCTAAAATCCATGCAAATATGGATTCTTCCATCAAGTTTTCCTATGGGCACCATGTTTGATACCCATTTTGTATAGTCAAGGGGAACAATAAAGACTACATCCAATATTTTTTACAACTCATTATTTACCATCAAGGCAATGATTGGATGCATATTTCTGAGATTTTCCTTGACTAGATTCTTTGCAGGGTCTAGTGAAATGTTGTGTACAACCAATTTTGGATCTATTCCCAACATATATTTATAGGTCCAAGCAAAGATACTATATCTCTCTTTCAATAGAGGAATAATGATGGTCTATTTTTTGGAGATAAGCTTTCTCCAAACTTGACTTTCTTTTGACTAGAATGGTCATTTCTTATGTCCACTCAGAAATTCTCCTCTATTGCCATATGTGACCCCTCTTCAATATGGTGAGGAGTGGGAATTAAGTGGATGTCATCTACTAGATTTAAAGGTCCAACTGAATCAGGGTCAAGACCAATGTGATAGACATCATGTGTACAACCTGGTGCAAAATGAAATGGCTGTAACATTTCTTCATTTGGAAAAAAATCTTCAGGATCTAGGGGTGAATTATAATAATCCCAATAAATAGCATCTAAATTAAGACACAATTGTTTAGATGGATCATATGGGTTGTGAAGTGGAGTGGTCAAATCAATGGAGATCATATTGATGGATGGGATGAAATCTCTAGGACCATGTGGGTGAAATTATGCCTTAATGATTTACATTCCATACCCAATATGAGGCTCTAATAATATGGGGATCTTAGGATCCAGTCTATGGATAGACAAGATGATGGGATCATTAGGCTGATGCAGCTGTCTAAATGTAGGCAGATCGGGGTTGACTATGCGATAAATCATATCTAGATTAGGCGGTCTTCCCCTGAGGTGAGGAATAGGATACACTACGATATAACTCATCCATGTCAACAACCTAATTGACTTGAGGTAAGTTATGAGGCCCAAGATAAGCCATATCAATATCATCCTCATAATCACTATCATCTATGAAGAACTCCTCATTCCTACCCATTGGAATTGGGTGGTGATCTAAATGTTGAGGCCCAAGATAGGCCATTTTAGTCTCATCTTCATAATCACTGTCATCTATGAAGAATCTATTATATATTTCCACTGGACTTGCAATATGGCGTGCATGTCTAGGCCCAAGGTAGGCCCTTTTAGTTGAGTCCTCTGACTCATAGCCACTCTCATCCATGATGTATCCATCTTCTGTGTTACCTGCCCAAGCAAGTTGTTGTACATATCAAGGTCCATAATAGGCCAATCCAGCTTCATCCTTAGACTCACTTGTGACATACTCATTCTCTTCTTGCTCATAACCATGGCTTGGTTCATCCTCCCATAGGATGATTCCTGATGGGCTTGCTTCCAGCAAGAAATATGGATGATATTCATCAGGTGGTTTGATATTGACCATAGCTTCCCATCTATCACTAAAGTAGCCTCTACTCAAGGGTTAATAGTGATTCCATTCGATGTATCCCCCGCATCCCAAGCTTAGTATATCTAGAACTGCTACCAATGAATCATCATGGCTTTAGATGTGATATCCTAGGCCAGACCTATCAGTAGGTAATTGATATCGTGGTTCCAATGGGTTTTGTTGCCCTTGCTCATATAGACCCAAACCATAGCCATGCCAATGGTTGCATTCAAAGTATCTTAGAGCAAACTAAGGATTAGATAAGTAACTAACATTTGTGGTGAATGGTTCATCCTCATCCTCTTCAATATCAGAAGCATTATGGGTATAGTTCAAAACAACATAGATGAAGTTGGTTTGGTTAGGTAGAATCTCCAATGGCACCACTATCCCTATTGGTAAATTTGGGACTCTTGGTCATCCCATATCTTGTGCAAACTTGATAATAGGTATGAAATTCATATCTCTCACAAGATACTCACCTAACCCTATGTTGTCTAAGTGAACTATCACCTACGGTGCATATGATTTTGTGTATGAAGTAGGTGAGGTAGGTTAAGGTACCTCCTCGACTATGTCTTGGGAATATTCCTCCTCCATGGGATTCAAAATTTTTGCACCTACTATAGTTGGAAGTTCTTTAGGTCCTTCCTCCACTAAAGGTGCTTTTAGATTTTGAGAGTCCTTTGCCTTGGACATTGTGGATTTCTCATAAGCACCAGTAGCTTTAGATGTAGAAGGTGGTGTCGACATGGACAGGTCACCTCACACTGATTTAGACTTACTTTTTGGTTGTGCGGTAGGGTATGAAGGCCTTATGTATAGGTGTGTTGACGTAAGGACAAAATCCCTTGACAATTCAACTTGATGCATGTATTTAAATGACTCTTCATTCGATGGAACCACATGTACTTGTCCCTCATGCACATACTTGATGCATTGGTGTAAGATTGAGGGAATGCATTGCATGTCCCTTATCTAGGGATACCCTATGAGGATGTTGTATTGCATTTACCCATCCAATATGTGACACATAATAGGGATGATAATATGCCCTACCTTTATAGGCAACACAAATATACCCAATGTGGAGCACAAAAAATCATTGAAATCTCTCATTGTATAGGAGGTTGGGACAATGTTGGACCTAGGGATTTTTAGGTGCCCTATAGCCTTTGTTGTGATTATATTAATCAACAAGCCCATGTCAATTAGAACCCACTTGAAGGGTATGTCATTGATGGATGCAATGATATATAGAGGTGGGTCTACTATGGTAGTAGGTACTAGCTTGATTTTGTGATTGTAGAAATGGATCATAGGATCTTGACATTGTTGGACCTACCCCACAAAGTTTGTGAACACATCAAGGTTCTAGGGCTAAATCTCAATCGATATCAAGATTTCCATTAAAGTCTCTTTGTGTCTTTGGGACTATTGAATGATATCATAGATTGATAACTTGGCTGGTGTCATTTGGATATTCTACACAAGTCTATTCTAGATAGTTACCACAGGTCAATTTGGTGGACCTAGAGGATTATTCTAGACCTACCTCTATTGAGGTGCAATCGAGATACGAATAGGAGCTATTGGAGGCTCTGGTTGGTCACATCGCTGACTTCTTATCACCACATTGACTATTTCAACCATTTTGATGCATCCTTGAGTGGGAGGTTCAACTTGAACCTGATTTACTTGAACACCCTCATATCTGGGGGCCTTATAATTAGGCAACAAGTTTTTAAATATGCCCATGTCTCTATTATAGGGTGCTAATGGATTGTCAACTTGCATCTCATCCTTCTTAATCATGTTTTGGACAATGTGCTTGAAATTGATGCATGCCTCGATATCATGTCCTTTTTGTCTATGATATGGGTAATACTAATATTCCCTATATTTCTTAGTATTAGGATGATTAGGATCCCAAATTTATACCTTAGGAAATCTGATTCTTTGTGCCTCACTTAGATGATTGAATATCGATTGCATCGATTCTAATAAAGGCATGAAATAGCAAGGTGGTCAACATTCCTTATTTTGACCTTGGTTGTTCTTTGGATTGTAATTGGTTGGTGGGGTTGGAGCCTAATAGTTATGCAGTTGTTGGCTATTCCCTCCCTTCAGCATTTTTAAAACAACTTGATTGACTTTAATATGCTTGGCCTACTTTTGTTGATTCTAATTATTGTGGTTGTTATTGTTCTAGTCCTTTTTGTTTTGGAGCTTAAGATATTATTATTCAACCTTGATGTCTTCTATTAGCTTGGATTAAGCCAAGGATTCCTTGAATGTTTCATATTGTTGTAGTTGTAGTAGAAGTGATATGTACTTTATGCAACTCTTGGTAAACATCCAGGTGAGCTCTGTAGTGGGAATAGCAAATGGTAACTTTACCATTATTTTCCTCCATCTGTTCCCATAGTCCATAACTAGCTCATCATCATATTTTTTATGTTTTCTATATCAAACAAGTTTTCTTTCTTCTTGATGCCAAAAGATAAACGTTCAAGAAATGCATTCAATAGTTACTCAAAGCTGATGATGTTGTGCTTAGGTAATGGGTTGAACCATTCGGTTGTTGTTCCTGATAACGTCATGATGAACATTCTCAGTATTAGGGTGTCATTATGTTCAATTTGAAAGCACACATTCAAGAAATTTGTAACATGTTCTTGTGCACCTTCCTTTCCTTTAAACATGTCTAGCCTAGGCATATCAAAGTGCCTAGGATACACAAGACTCGGTATTGAAGGGCACAATGGTTGGTTGTGTATTTTACTCAGGGTTGGCTTCTGCCCAAATTTGTCTTGTTTCTTGAGAGATTTAAATCTCTCAATGATTATTTTGTACACCTTTGAAGAAATTATCTCCTATTCTTGAAGGTTTACTTGCGGTGGTCAGGGATATAATCCTGTGTCTTCCTGATTTGGGTGTCTGTATTCATCCCTTATGACTATGAATGAAGGTTTAGGATATGTCTACTCTTGATCTTCCATCCTTGCATATTCTTGATTAAGTTGTGTCTATTCTGGATCCAGGTATTTTTGATACTTTGAGGTATGGTGAGTGCGCTCATCTCTTTATCTAGTGCGTCTCTCATGCTGAGAATTAGTACATCTATCATGTTGGTATTGCTCACAACCTATGTGTAAGTTATCTTGAGCTTTCCTATCTGCTTGCTATTTGCACTCTATATGTTCCTCCCTCAAGCACTTCTCATGTAGGTGCAAACACCTTTTTCTTCATGCTTCTTGCTTGAGGGTTTTTAAGTATTCTTGCTCTACGTGTAGTGCTTCCACTAACCTATGTACGTGGTCATACTGATCTAACACTAAAGGTTTACGATCCTACAATATTGTGCGATGCATCCTAATATATAGACCTCTTGGAGAGGCTCCTGCTATTCTATTGCCCTTGTCTATTAGGGTGACTTGCTTTGTGTAGAGTGATCTATGTTCTGTACCCCATGGTTAGAGGTAGTACACATGCTTTGGGGATGTTTTGAAGTTTCCCCTAGCTCATTGGTGTGCCTTGTAGTTTGATGGCTATGTGAAATTCTTGAAATAGAATGTGTGATAGCAATGCTTCTTTGAGATGGTCTCGAGAGAACCCAATCCAAATCATCAAGCTATTTGGTCTTCCACAACCGATCATGTGAAGTACCATTAGCCCCAATGAGATCATGATATATGGGTATCCTCCCATATTTAAGGAGGCTAGAAGGTGCTCTAGGTCCATGACTGGATGTAGCCCTTATGTTATACCTCTTAGTGGGTTGATTTGACCTAAGTGTGTCCTACGAATATTGGGGCCTTGCAGACCCTTCATGTCTATGTGAGTATTGGGGCCTTGAAGCCTCCTCACGTCTATGTGAATATTGAGGCCTCGATTCCCCCTCATGCTTATGATATGATTGAGGCCTTGAGACCTCCTCATATCTACATGAATATTGGGGTCTTGAATCCCCCTCATGTCTATGTGATGATGGAGGTCTTCAGGCCTCTTCATGTCTATGTGATGATGGAGGCCTTGAGGCCTCCTCAGGTCTATGTGATGAGGGAGGCCTTGAGGCCTCCTCATGTCTATGTGAATATTTGTGCCTTGATGCCCCCTCATGTATACCATGAGAGGAACCAAGATATGGCTTTCTAGCTGGGATTTATCGATGAGTCCCACCATGAGTTGAGGTATCGCCCCTAAGGCTCACTAAACTTTGTCTAGTAAAATTGTTTGTAGGTGGCTCAATGTCATTGTGATTGTGAGTGTGTGGAGCATCAGATTTCACCTTGATGATATACCAAGGGTGGTTGCTCCACGTGTAGACCATGACAATTGTGAATTATCTTTCTATGTAGATTTTAAAATACACAAAAAAAGTAAACAAGTGTTTATCTCTTTTAATTTTTCTTGGTGTTTCAGATTTATTAATAGCTAAAATCTAACTCTCATCGTGTTTTGTATTTCGTTTATGGTATACTTAGATTTTTTAAGTGGATTTCACCTGTATACTTGCAACTTGATAATTGACAAAGAATTTCTGATCATGTTATCCAACCAAAAGGTGTGGTGATGAAGTCCACACCCAGTCAGGGAGCATAGGTTCTCCTGGTCCTCACCCAGTTCACCCATAGTAAGTGATATACCTATCTAAAATGAGATACGTGCTATATCCTATGAGTTATGATGGATCTTGGAATTGATATTTGCCAATATAAAAGGTTCATGGGATTTGAGACAACGGATGGAGATGAAAGCCACCTCATTGAACTCTACTAGTGTATGATGATGAATTCCACCTCACTAGATTTTAAGTGGATCATGGTGTGTGGGTGTCCTTTTTAGATTTTTGCATAAAGGAAAATAATGCATCAATAAGAACTCATTATTTCTCCTACATGCCTCAGAAAATAACATTTTATTTTTAGAAAGATACATATCTAAATATTTCAATGATTTTCAGAGAATGCATTTCTACTTCATGAAATGATGGCCACTGGTTGAGCCCCATGCAAGCAAGCTTTTAAAAACAAAAACCTAGACCGTTGGATATTAGGGCAGACTTGAAAAAAGAGGTATGTTGTTCCTAGCAGTGACTAGAAGAAAACTAAGAAAACTAAGAAGCTTTATGCATTTTTCCTTTAATATTTTTCTATGTTTTCCTAATTAAAATGATATTTTACCTACTGTAATCTGATAGAAAAAAATAGATAGAAAAATAAAAAATAGCAAAGAGTTACCCCAACCTAAAATCCACATTCTATGAAGCACATGTTGATCTCTATTGCTGATTTTTTGCTGGTCGTTATCGACCAGAGTGGCTGCTGATGGCTGCTGTCTTTAAAAGTGGCCTCTATCTTCTAGTTGCTATCAACTAGAGCATCTAGACCTGAACACAATAAAAACATAAAAAAATCAGAAAAATAGCTGAAAATAGAAAACTAGGTGGGGGTCCCACCATGATCACCAACTGTATGACCTTGGGAAGCATGCACCTAGTCTACTTGCAACATTATATCAAAAGAAAAAGACCATAAATACGTAAATAACATGGAAGTAACAAAACCAAGAAATATATTTTATTAATTTATATGAGTTCCAGTTACATATCGGTCCCTCTTAGGGATACCCCATTGATACAATGAAATACAAGCAAAAATAAAGGCTCCCCCGCAAGGGGATGGTGCACTCCACAGGCCTCCTGATCTCGCACATAAACTTGTATAAGGGCTTATAGATACCTTCTTCTCCTTCACTTTCCTGGAGGGATTTGATGCTTTGAATGCTTTGACTTGGTATTGGAACCTATAATTTTCATACAAGAAATAATAGCAAACTATCAGTAGCACCTGCTACCTCTTAGGATGAGGTGTTATTAGTAGATTGTAAAATAATGATGTAAAAGCATAATAATAGCATATTGAAGTAAAACTAAGCAAGAATGCATTGATAACTTAGAAATCACTATGGAAATTCATTAACAAAGACATATCTATTCTAAAATTAATTGATAAAATAGAAAATAATGATAGATCTATTCTAAAACTTGAAAAATAGTGTCTAAAACCCTAGGTTGTGCCTGCAGGCCGCTATCTAGGATAGCGACCATGAAATGAAACCTTCTTCCTCGCAAACCAAGGATTGTCGCACTAGATTCCTCATCTAAATTGATGTACAAGGGTTGCCTCTATGTTCATACACTAATTTGTGGTGAAGAAATTCTTGATCTAAATGCTTGGATAGCTCATAATACTCACTCACTCGAACAACGCTTCGCTACTCCTCAAAGGGGTATGGAATCACTCTCCAATTTTCTAGGGCTTCGTTGCACAAAAATTATGATATTCGAGATTCTTTCCTTTTCTTGCAAGGATGCATATGTGTTGGAAATTTTGAGTCAAATTGTCATTGATGTCAAGGAACGAAGTCATCATTGATGTCAAGGAAGCTTTTTGATGGATGAGCAAAATAAAAGGTTTTTCATAAAAACCCAAGGAAGCATTTTGAAAAGCTAAAGGAGGTTTTAATATTTATTTTATAAAATATTTAAATTCAATTTGAATTTAAATTTTATAAATAAATATTATTTATGCAAAGAGGTAAAATCAAAGAGGGATTTAATAAGCCAAAAAGGACTTAAGAATAATTGTATAAAATTTAAATTCTAAAGAATTTAAATAATTTATAAATTAATTATTCAAATTTTGAAGGTGCCGATGTTCAAAATTATTGGAGGTAATATGTATAAAAACTATATGCCTAAATGGCATAGAACTTACCCTTCGTTTGAAAGAAATAATAGTGGAATGTGTTGTGGTGAATACTCATGTGGAGAAGAAGACAAATATTTGTATTAAGACACCAACATAAGTGTTAAAGACTATTAGGGCTAAACCCTCATATCCACCAAGGCACGCGGCCTAGTGGCAAGCGATCGCGAGTTAATTCATGAGGGTGCAGAGTGGTTCATATTCGATTATCAGTGAGAGCATTTTGTTGTGTTGTGCTTTGGCATCAAAGGAATATATGCATTGACCTTTTTGGTTTTGGCACATTGGGGAAGAACATAGAGCACATTGTGCTCTTTGTTCCCTAATGAGCACCTAGCTTGTGCGGCGGTTGGAGCTACGACTAGGGCATTGGGAGAAGCTGCATCGAGGGTTCGATTATCACCTAGGTGGACATAATAAATTTTGCATTATTTTTAATTTCCTAAGGTGTAAACATAAGGTTTAGGGAGTTATAAGAAGTTTCTGAAAGGTGCTTATTTAATTGTTAGTTTTTTATTAAATGAACGAATAAGGTGTTGAACTTCATTTTTAAATAAAGTTATTGTGATGCTTTTGATTTATAAAAAAATGAATTGAAGAGTGATTAAATTTAAGAGGACTTTTTTCCATTGAGTTAGTTTGAAAAGGAGATTGTATTGACGATATCTTTGATATTGAATATTGTTTTAATTGGGAGATCATAAGGCATATTTGGTCAATCATTTTTTTATATGTTGATGGATTCTTTATTTATGATGGAGTGATAAGGTGTATGTATGTTTTGATATTTTGCATTGTTTATTTGAGAGAGTTTAGTATATTCTAACTCCTTGAGCTTGGCAAAGAAGTGTGTGTGGTTGTGGTAGATATTTGAGGTTCCTTCATCATCAAGAAAAAGGTATGAGCACATTCTTCCATAATTGAGTTGATTGATTGGTTTTCTGAAAATAAGTTTGGAGTGAAAAGGAATTGATTAGGGTTTCCTCATTGAGTGTGTTGAATTAATGCTTCAATTTTTTCTAGAATAAAGAGTTGTTAAAACCTTGTCTTATAAGCATTTTTATTGAAACCGTTGATTGTGTGAAGAACTTGAACTAGGATTTGAAAAGAACATGAGTATCATTGTTATGTGAGTTGTTTTATAAGCATTTTTTTTGAAGTGAGTTGTTGAGTGAAGAAATTGAACTAGGGTTTGTTAAGAACATGAGTATCATTGTTATGTAAGATTGGTTGATAAGTATTGTTGGAAACATTTTGAGTGAGTGTTCATATGATTGGACTAGGGTTTGTGAGCAAGGATTATTTCATTGAGTGATTAATTGAGTAGAGTTGGTTAAGCCTAGTCAAGTGGGTGTGTGAAATTATTGTTCAAATTCCTTAAAAAAAAACATTATATATTCTAAAATTATTTGAGAAGGAGATTGAGTATTGATGAGTGTGAAATATATTGAGTCTCTAACAATTCTCTTTATGTTTCTATGATATTGGACAAGTTTTAGTGTTGACTTGTGAACATATTTAAAGCTAGTTTTGAGAAGACTTGTGAACATATTTATGTGAGCTTTCATGGAATCTTACAATACATATTGAGGACAGATCAGAGGATAGATTTTGGTGCAGATTTAAGGACATATGTGTGCCATACCAGAGACAGAGATTGAGGACAAATCAGAGGATAGAGTTTGGTACATATTTGAGGACAGATTTATGCTAGATTAGAGACATATTGAGGATAGATCAAAGGATAGAGTTTGGTACAAAATTGAGGATAGATTTTTACTAGACCAGAGATAGATATTGAGGACATATTTATGCTAGACCGACAGATTATGTTTAATATAGATTTAATATAGAGCTTTGGAGGTGACAAACTTGAGGACAAATATCTCTAGATGGAGCAGGGAAGATAGGTGTCTTCTGTGGATAGAGTTCCATTTTCTAAGGGTAGTGGAGGTAGATATCTTCTAGATGATCACTAGCTAGATCAAATATAGGAGATTGGTGTCTCCTGTGGATAGATATCCACTAACTTGATCAAGGGTATTAGTGTCTCCTTTGGACAGAGGTTCATAAACATTATAGAGAAAGGATTCCCAAGAGAATTTATTTGAGAAAAATTTATAAGAAATATTTTCTTCGTGGAGTAGCCCACATTGGGTGAACCACGTAAAATCATGTCTCTCATGTGTGTGATGCTTTGTGTAATGTTTATTGCTTTAATATTGGTGATGTTATTATTTGGATTAAAAAACAAAAAGTTTTATCTTAAACTATTCACCCCCCCTCTTAGTATAAATACATGTTCTTCAATATGTAGACCTCCCAAATTCAGATTTAGATCCAGATCTTGGATTCCTGGAGAATCCATGATCCAAATATGCATGCAACTGACTGTCCAAGAAGGAAGTATCAATAAAAAAATTGCATTGAAGGGGTAGTCAGGAGGAGCTCTAGGAGATCCATGCCAAAAACTATTTGCTAACAATATAAGTGCAGTCATACTATGTGATATAGGCATGTATTCATGTCCAGTATGTATTTTGGTGATGGTCATTGTCCATAGCAATGACTAGATGTGACCACTCTCAGCTTTAGCAACCAGTGCTAGTGCTCACTCTAATTGATATTGGTTGATCCTGAATGGGCCAGAATTGCCCCTTGTGAGTGGTTAAGACCACTGTTGGCTCTTGGAAAGGTCCAAGATCAGTCATATGGTCTTCAAATGTACCCATATGAGTAGTCCCCTAAACATGATGCGTTTTAGGTGTCTACAATACATATGTGTAGCCATAAATATGCATGATGTAGGGATGGGTGTCCCTCGAGTAAGTTAAATAATTATGGTAGGAATTTACCTTGTAACTAAGAATTTCCTATAAAAAAATAAGTTAGGAAAAATGGGTTGTGAAATAACCTCCTAGAAGAAGTGAAAATTGGATTTGCACAATTTTGTTAGTTTTGCCAATTTTGTTAGATGTACGGTTTGTCAAAATGTACACATGTAGGGTTTGGTCTAATTGTACAAATGTGGAATTATAAAATGTACAATTGGGTGTAATTGTACAAATTTCATAAATGTGCAATTAGAAATTAGAATGAAATTAAGTGAAATATGCATTTAAGGTTAATTTGATAATAATCAAATTAGACTTAGGAAGACCTTAATGCAAGTTGGTTGTCTTACGAGGTGGTAGTTGTAAATAGTGGTTGTCTTAGGAACCACTTTGGAACGGCCTAGGAAAGCATTATAAGGACCCCCATTCAATTTTGATGGTGGTTCTTTTTACTATAGATGATAATTGTGGAATGTGTTCATACTTATGGAAGAGTTGTTGCTCATTGTGATTGTTCATGGATAATTGTGTATACATATTCAGCCATAGTAATAAGAAATAATATTGCATATTGTGAGTTATTGTGAATTTTATTGTGTACATTGATGGTGAATCCATATTGTGTGTTCTATGCAAGTATGGCTAGAATGGTGTGGAATATGGATGTTGTGGCAATGGAATTACACTAATTATGAACCCTTAACCTTGGAGGATGTTGAGGAATTGACTCTATGTATTATTATTTTTGTACAAAAATATTATTATGCTGTTGTACGATTTTTAGAAATATTGGTAATGATAATAATTCAATGGTAGTGAATTAGGGTTTGCATGTTATAAAACTATGTTGGTAATTGCACTAGAAAGATAACCCAAATATTTCTTGGAGAAGAGTAGTGTACAAATTGGCAAATATATAAGTGAAGAATTCAGCAAGGATTTGGTGAAACCATACACCCAGACCACCAAATCGTACAATTGATCATTTACCTAATTTGGAAGTGCAATTGTGTAGTTTAAACTTGCCAATTAAGGAAAATTAGGGTTCTAAGAGAATGATTACAAAACTGATCGATTTGAGTTACAAAATGACTTTCAGCAAATTGAACAAGTGGAAAATCATACATGCCAGCCTATTGTATGATTTGGATCATACAACTATACGATTTGGAGACCATACAAGCAATTTTGTGAAAGTTGCAAATTGTTCAAGGGTAAATCATACACTTGTACGATTTGGAAAAAAGCTATTATAAAACATTGGAATCCATCTCCAAACCTCCCAAATCACCTCCCCCTCTAGGAATACTCTCTCCTATGCTACATTTGGTATCATTGCCTAATTAAAATTATTTCAAATTGATGCAATTGAGATGAACCCACTATTGTGATGGTGAGTAAAAACCAATTGGAGGTGAATGATAGATACAAGTTTATAAAGATGTAGGAGATGGAATCAAGGAGAGGAGAAGATCCTAGTTAGAAGGAGCATAAGAATTTCTCAAAGGGAGACCATGAACAACTCTATGAATGAACCAGTAATCGAACAAGTATGGACTTCAGAAGAAGGAGATATTGAAAGGTGGGATACGTTGTTGGTAGATACAGAAGAAAGGGTACAAGAACCACCAAGGGTCGATGAGAACATTGATGTAAGGGAAGACGTTGATGGAAGAACTATGTGAGAAGATAGTGAGTGGATGGTAACACCTAAACAAGTGATAGGAAGGTTGCAAAGGGGTGTAGAGGATGGGAGTCAGGCACTAAAGCAATAGGGTGTGAGGTCTCAGGAAGGAGAACCAGGGCCACAGTCGATATTTTGATGAAGGAGGTCATGGAGTGAGGATGCACAAGAGGTCGAGAGATGACTATTTGGTGAAAATAAGGTACCATGGATAGAAACATCTGATGAAGAGCAGCGTAGTGGATCACCCACCCAAGGAAGGAATCAGTTAAGGATTCTGGAAGATACCTCCTCAAGTGATGAGGAAGGAGATCCAACAATGGCTAGTATAGCTATGAAAGTAGGGAAATAAAGATGCCCACCCTTCATAGGGGAAGGGAAGGAGGACCCGACAAGACACATCAGGATATGCATAACCATTTGGAAAGCAAATGGTGTGAATCAACTAGATGAATGGTTGCAATTATTTCCTGCTACACTATGAGGACTTGCAATAGATTGGTATCTAAAGTGAGAGAATACAACAACATTCCAAGCATGGAATATGATGAAGAATACCTTCATCGAAGAATTCAAACCCTTGAGAGATGATGGTGATATTGTCATTGAGATATACACCATGAAGCAAGGTGTTGATGAGGATGTAAAGACATATAACCATCGACTAAAGCAATTGGTCGATAAGATGCAAATGCCACCAGTAGATGCACTGGTGAAGTGATGGTTTCTTGATGGGTTACTACCAAGATACAAAAATAATATGAAGGTAGTACCATCCTCAACTTATGAGGAAGCACTAGAAAAAGTAAAGAATTTTGAGAGTGAGGTGAAGCAAATAATAGTAGGAATCACGACACATACTAGGCATGAAGATTCAGATAGTGGTGAAGAAGATACAATACATCAAACCATCCAATCATTCTATAAGGAATTTGATAAGATCATAAGAGAAGCCAAGAAAGATACACGATGAGATCAAAAGGATATCTGGTGTACAAAATGTAAGACTGAAGGGCATTCAAATGTGAATTATCCTTAAAATGAATATTGCCACATATGTAATGTGCTAGGACATGAAGTGGTAGAGTGTCCATTTAATGCAAAAGTTCACCAACAGACCCTCACAATTCAAGATCAAGAGGAGAAACCAAAACCTCAAGGGAGTGGATAGGCTACAACTAGTGGAGGTTACAGGAATAGTCAAAGAGGAGGAAGGCCAAATTAGGGTAATCAACAAGGAGGTCAAAGCTGATTATAGTATGATTCAAAAGGAAGATCGATCATACAATGTTGCAATTGCCAAGAGTGGGGGCATTTTGCGAAGAATTATCCTTCTCCTTAGATGATGCAGTCAACACAAAATAATACTACACATATGTGTAGATGGTGTGGTCTAGGGAACCACAAAGAAGTCAATTATCCTAAGAAAGTGAGTTCAAGTGGCTCGTAGAATGTAAATTTCTTAGACATTGATGTACCCTCAATGGAGAAGAAAAATGGGGAAGAAGTACTAGTTGTAACATGGAGCAAGGCCAAGAAAGACACACGAAACCTATCAAGGAGAAGCAAATATGGTAGGTGGTGAAGAAGGTACTTGAAGAAGAAGCCAAGAAGGCTAAGAAGGTAAGGCTTGCAGAGCAAAAGGAGTTAAAGAAGCCTTGCACATCAAAAGATAAAGCAATTGTACAAGATCTGGCAGCATAGGTTTTGAATACAACCATCGAGATAAATATGGCTAGTTTGTTGGAAGCCATACCATCATTACATAAGGCAATGGAAGAGGAGGTACAACCACAGAAAGTGATGGAGGTCGAGAGCCAACCTATATAGGAGAAAGAACAAAAGGATTATTTCATGGATCCAACCATCCTAATGATTGATGTTGGAAAGAAACCAACATTAGTTCATATGGAGATACTGGGGCACAAGTTAACACAAGTGATTGTGGATGGAGGGTCCAGTGTGAATGTGCTACCAGAAAGGACCTAGAGAGAGATTGGTGCTCCATCCTTATGGGCACCAAGATTTTGGTTGTATGGTGCTGACCAGTATGACATTGAAACAAAGGGAGTATTGATAGCATAGCAAGTGATAATAGTTGACCAAGAATTTATCTTGGATTTCATTGTGATTACGATGTAGAAGCTTGCATATGATGCACTTCTAGGAAGGGGTTGGCTATGAGTAGCCAAAGTTAATCACAATTAGGGAAAATATCAAATCACGTTCAAGAAGGGATAACATAAATATATGATTAACCTAAAGAATCAAAGAATCAGTGAGGATGTTGCCATGATAGATGAGTCAGGTAGTTCTTCAGGTGAAGAAGAATATGAACCTAATGAAGAGGGGATGTTGTACTTGGAAGACTGTAGTGAAGATGAAGCTTGATTTGATAGTAGACTTCTTCACTGGAAGATGGAGGAGTATGAGATGTTCCAATGTATGTTCATCATGATGCATGAAATCGAATGAAGACAGCAAGAGATAGCTGAGTCTAGTGAACCTCGAGAAGTGCTATCAAGCAATCAAGATCCACCATAGGAGGATGATGATATGGGGATCACACATCTATTTGTAAAAGGGGAGGAGGCGAGACCAATTATAGAAAGGTAATAATTGGTACCTCACCCTGGTGAAAGAAGGTGAATGCAAGTACATGTAAGGTTCACAGATAGGATGAACCAAATTGTAGAGGAGGAGGAAGAATGGATCCTTCCAAGTAACAATAAATCAAGAACTAGTACCATTAGCAATTAATTGGGAGCGATAGGAAGAAGCCAACCAATTAGAAGAAGTAGTGTATCCACAACTAGAATGAAGAGAGTTGCCTCGCATAGTAGAAGGTCGATGTAGGATACAACTGATGGTACAGTATGAGGATAGAATTGACACCTTTGATATGGAAATCCTAGATTCAAATGAAGGTGGAGCTATAGAAGAAGAGTTAGCAGGACTCACTCTATTAGCTTAGATAGGTATGATGCAACAGAGAATGTGATATCAAGCACAATAATTGTAGGAGGAGTATGAGGTATTGCAAGCACATAATGCAAGGCTTCATGGATAGATCATTCAAGATATGGATGACACTATGCAATAACTTGAGGAGCAATAGGTTGCATGACAAAGGGAATTGGGTACAAGCAGTGAGAGTAGCAAGGAAGTACCTCAAGCAAGGGGAAGCCCACAAGAAGGTACAAGTTCTCAGGGAGAGGAAAGATCCCAAGTTGAAACAAGAGATCCCACACACGAGCCACTAGTCACAGGGGAAGTAGTTGAGGTAGTATGGTGAGACATTGAGCAAGACCTCACATCTCTTGAATCCCCAAGGAAACTTACATGAAGAATCAAGTGATTCCAGTGATGGGGGAATGCCCTATCTAGTAAGAGATAGTGACCAAGAGAGTGGTAGTGATGACCTCTTAGCACAACCAGAAGCACTCCATGCTCGACCAGATCTAGATGCCTATGAGATAGCCTATCAACAATTAAGAAGGTAAAGAAGGGAAGTTAGAAGACTTTAATGAATAAGGGAATTGCTAATGGAGTGGTCAACACAAAGAATGGATAGTCGTAATGACTCGAGTATAGAGTCTAATTTTTTGGATGATTATAGGGAGACTTTGGTAAGTTGTTCCCCACAACATCGCTTTGAAGAAAGATATTGGATGAAATGACTAATGCATGCACATCATCGAATAAGAGCATTACAATGGTTGGTTCCACAAGCACCAAGAACTAATGGACACCTAGCCAATGTAGAGTTGGTGGAGGTAACTCTGAGCACTTGGGAAAGAGGGGAACCAATTTGACAACATGATCGACCACAAAGAACCCCAAGTCCCATAGGATAGCAAACATGTTAGAGAGGAGGATTATGATCACCTAGAGGTAGGAGGGGAAGGATCCAACCTCCTACTCCAAGATGGCCTAGGGATACACCACTCGCATGTTTGAATTAGACTAGGAATGCACATGGTCTTTATGTGCGAGGGGGACAAGTACCAAATATCACAAGAAGGTACCCACTTGGGTGACCACCCATGCATCGACAAGGACCTAGAAGGATAGAAGTAGGAAGAGGTTTACCTCAAGAAGAGGGTAACCCATTTAATATGACGAAGAGTTTCACTAGCAAGAGGACAAGATCATGAAAGACAAGTGCAAGGAAGAGGACTTACTGGTAGAGGAAGAGTACGCTTTGCAGATGAGGAAATTTAAGGAAGGCAAATGACTCATTCACCAAATTTAGAGGTAGACTTGATCTAAGGAGATAGGAGTAGAAGCTAATAAAATGGAAGTGGAGTGGTAAGGGTACCCCTACCTCAAAGATCGATTAATTGAACGAGAAAATGTAGCTTTGAAAGGAGTAAATGGTACACTTGAAAATTGTATAACCTACAATTGTGCAACTCCAAACTGTACAAATGACAATTAAACTTGTATGATTTCAAATCGTACAATGGACCAACAAGTGGAGATAAATCATACAAATGATAGTTGTACAATTTCAAATTATACAAAGGACCAATAGAAGGGAGTGAATCATACAAATGATCTATCAAATCTTGATCGTATGATTTGTGATATTCGATAGTATGAAATGAGGTGGTAGAACCTCCAAATGACACATCGGTAGAAGGGATCATACAAGTGAATGTCATTGTACAATTTCCTAGAAGGTAAGTTAGCAATTTGGCAATTAAAAAAAGTCTAAATATAAAAAATATATTAAGTGTGAAAATCCCTCAGGATGCAATTAAGACGAAAGGTAGTTGAAAAATAGAAATAGTGGCCCGTTCGGAGAAAAAGAAAAGAAAAGAAAAAGTAAAAAATAATAAAATATTCAAAAAGCAAGAAAGGACAAAAATGCATGCAAAAAGAGATGAGTTGGCAATCATCCATGCAAAAAGTTAAAATTACATGCAAAGGAGGCTAAGGTGGTGAATTTTCATGCAAGGGACATTGAAATATAAAAAGAGGGCACCATGCATGTTATTTTTACCATATTTAAAAAATCATATGAATGAAACAATGAATTTCAGAGCATTAAGAAGCAAGAAGTGTGCAATCGAACGAATTTTTTCTCACATGGGTATGCAAACATCATAGGTTAACTAAATATCATGACCCATCATGAATTTGCACCACGAATCTTCTATTTTTAAAAAAGCAAGCCGGATTGGGAGAAAAGCTACCAAAGTTAGGGTTTACTTCGAAAAAAGTTGAGTTTTTTTAGAAAATGTAATGGAGGGAAAATGTCAAATTGGTGGAGTTAGGGTATTAAGAAAAAATGTAGTAGAGAAGACCCATCATGGAGAAAAATATGGCTAGGGTTGAATTAGTTACAGAAAAGTAAGTTGAGTGGAAAATTGCAAACCTAGGGCAAGGATATTCAATTGATAGAAAAGCAAGGATATTTTAGTAGTTGTATGTGGTAAAGCATAATAGAAAGGGATATACAATAGATTGCACTCTGGTAGAATAAAAATGTACAGTTGAATAATTGCACAAGTAGGAGAGAAAAATTGTAACGGGGTACTAGAAACACACCAAAAAGGGGGATTTGCACAAATAGAGCAAAGTTAATTGTAGAAATCATGCAAGGTTAAAATGTTTATAGAAAATGATGGCCTAGAATGCAGTTTTTATGATTTGGAGATGAAATTATATGATTTGAAGGAATATTATACGATTCCATAGTAAAATTATATGAATTGGAGCTCGAATTCAATAATCTTTGTGCAATTGTATGATTTTGAGTGCAATTGTATGAATTATGGCATAATTATATAGAGAAAATGTGCACTTTTATGATTTAGGGCTTCTTGTATAATTTCATAGTGAAGTTGTATAATTTGAAGCTCAGATTATACATTTTGGGAGAATCGTACAAATTTGGACTACATTTGTATAATTTTTGATACAATTGTATGATTTAGAGGATGGTGTATGATTTCCTAGAGCACCTGTATGATTATGGATAGCCATTGTATGATTTCTAGAAATAGTTGTATGTTTTGAAAAGTAGTTGTATGTTTTTGGAGTAGATTGTATGATTGGTGATGTAGTTGTCTTGAGTTGACAAATTGAAGAAGATCGATAGTGAAGTGGTTCCACAATGAAGAATGATGATGAATGAGCACATAGAGGGATTTTCAAGATCATTTACAATGGATTACAATAACTAGGGTTTACCTTTCATCAAGACCATTACACCAAAGGGATTCATGACCCGGGAGAGGAGTGATCTACCCAGTAAAAGAGAAATGATGGGGGTTTCAATCACAAGAATAATATGGCTACCAAAATTGGAGGGGAAGAGGTTATCAACAATGGAGAGGACCCAATAACTAGCATGGTGGTAGAGGAAGAGTGAAACCACAATTCCATGAGGAGGAAATGAAACTACCTAAAGAACACCATTGGGATATTCACTGTGAGGTGCATAGGCAAGCTACCCTTGAAGAATAGACAAGTGGGTATGAAGAAGGATAGCTGGATACCGATGCTTTCTAGTCTAGATGATGTAAAATTGGATCTAGAATATTTATATTTTATATATATTAATGTGCCAGTTGATGTAGAATAGTGGATAGAAGCAATGGGATCTCCTAAATTACTTTAGAATAATGAGTTTGAAGTGTTGGAGACATCTCAGTATTGGATGGATCGAGTGATGACCCCACCAAAAATAAAGGCCAAAATAGTGATGGTAGATCCACCGAAGGAAGTTAAGAAAAAGAAGTCTCAAATAAGAATTATGATGCGAGAAAACAATAGTAAATCAAAGGATAAGAATACAAGACCATCATAATAATGATATGATTTGATTTTGACAATCACAGTAGTAGTAGAAGTGCAGTTAAATCCATAGGAGAAAAGGTTGGAAAATACTAAATAGGAAGAACTATCAAAACCACAAGAGGAAGTTTTAGTACCTATGGAAGAGTTGTAGTTTATTAAGGATATCATTAATATCAAGGAAATTAGAATAATTGAAGAAGAGATAGATAAGACTGTAGATCACATTTCACTACAAGAAGGAAATGCAACAGGTGCAATGAAAGAAATTTGAGGAAGTTCACTTCCACTGGATGAAGAGGAGGAAAAAATCCATCACAAGAAAGGTATGAGAGGATTTGTACAAGATTTATACTTGACGTACCTCAGTTTGGTATCTTAGAAAGATATGGTGAAGACATAGATGAATAGGTAGATGAATTCCTCAAACAAGTTTGTGATATGTTTTCTAGCACTCGGTTACAGTTCCACATAGTTGGCATTGGATAGTTGAAGTAGTGGAGGTATAATACCTTCATTGAATTGAAAAATATTATAGAGTGGATGTGCAATGAATATCATATAAGACAAATAGCTCAAATTCATGCACAACACCCATGGCAGTTACCACGGGGAGAGGTAACAACAATGGTGGAAATTACAAATTTGTTAGGAGTGAGGACCAATTGTAGAGTGAATCCATGAGTGTATCTAGAAAATATTCAAAGATATCCATTGAACACACCAGATACAAAATTTCAAAGGACACCTTCAGAGCTGGTCTTCACCCTTTGAAAACTAAATTTCTTGACACATTGGATCAAGTGGCTAAGTGTGGGTCTTACATATATTTATCAAGCCAAGGAATCATAAAAGGAAGAATTTGATGCTACTTGAAAAGAGATGGTTGTGATTGAGGAAGAACTAGAACACAACAAGACTGAGGCTAAGGAGAGGTTGAAGAAGGTGAGAGTTGAACTACATGACATTAATCTTGCTTATGAGGATAAGCTACACTCACAAGAATAGGAAAAAAAAACTTGTGATGTAGTAAGCAAAAGAGTAGAAGAAGCGGTTGAAATAACATAAAGCACTATTGCAATAGTATGCAATAAAACATAAGCAACAGGAAGAAAATTTGGTAGTACAAAAAGAGCAATCAGCCAAATAGGAGGACCAGTTGAAGGTAATGAAAGAACAACTGTAGTTGAAGGATCACAAAATTAAGGATATGGAAAAAGATACCACACACTAAAATGAGATGATCATGGATCATAAGGTGCAACTTTGGGCTAAGGATGAGCAAATTTTAATTTTTTGAAGTTGACTTACACCAAAGTTTTAATGTCATCAGAGAAAAGAATGAGTTAGTCATTGTAGCTTGTTGAGCAAGGTGTTGCAAGAGGTTTGTCATTGTTGTCAACACAGGCAGTTAGATCTAATGATGCAGTGGACAGATAGTTCAGAAGTCATTCAAATGCAGAGGACAAAAGTTCAAAGGATAGTCAGATCATGTAAAGTGAAATTCCAGGAAAATAGAAGTGACCCAGATTTAGAAAATCAAAGAAAAATACAAGTAAGAAAACTGTCGCGATATCGTGACATGTTTTTTGTCACGATTTTGTGACAGGTCAAAGGAGAGAGAAGGCACAAAGAAAATTGTCATGATTTTGCGACATGTCGGAGGAGAGAGAAGGCGCAAAGAAAATTGTCGTGATTTCGTGACATGTCGGAGGAGAGAGAAGGCGCAAAGAAAATTGTCGTGATTTCATGACATGTCGGAGGAGAGAGAAGGCACAAAGAAAATTGTCACAATTTCGTGACATGTCGGAGGAGAGAGAAGGCACAAAGAAAATTGTCGCGATTTCGCGACATGTTGCAGGCCAAGAAGCTAAGTCGAGAAGTTGTAGCGATTTCGCTACATGTTGGATTTTTGCTGGTCGAAGCAAAGAGAAAGTGACAAGTTGAAAAGGTGTAGCGATTTCGCTACATGTTGGGATTTCGCTAGTGCATGAAGAAAGAATTGTATGGATGCGAAAGATGTCACGATTTCGTGACATGTTCCGTTTTCGCGGGCGAAAGGCAAAGAAAAGCGCTAAGGCAAAAAGATGTCATGATTTCGCGACATGTTTCGATTTTGCTGAGGGATGCGGTGAAGATTGTATGGCAGCGAGAAGTGTCACGATTTCGTGACATGTCATGTTTTCGTGGGTGCAAGCCTAGAAAAGGACAAAGAGGCGCAAAGTGTCACGATTTCGTGACAGGTTGCAAGTAAAGCCTTCGAAAGCTGAAAGCATCACGTTTTCACGACAGAATGAAAGAAAATTATACGGATGGGAAAAGTGTCACGATTTCGTGACAAGCAGTAGTGAAGAAGCCAACAGGATGAAGATGTTGCATTTTCATGACATGTCATGATTTCGCGACTCTAGGAGGAGAGAGACTGTACGGAACCAGAAATGTTGCGATTTCGTGACAAAAATGGAGAAGGCCTAGAAGCAAAAAGGGTCACGATTTCGTGACAAGAATGAGGATGACATCAGCAAAAGTTAGAAGTGTCATGATTTCATGACAAGAACGGTGGCAAAGCTAACAAAGGCCAAAAGTGTCACATTTTCATGACAGCAGGGACAAGAAGGCGTACGGATGTAAAAGGTGTCACGATATCGTGACATGTTGCAGTTTCACGAGGAAAGCTACAGAACCAGAGAGGCGGTTGAAGCCGATAGAGTTAAATCTGGATCGACGCAGATTAGGGTTTTGGAGCCAACATTCATTAGGGTTTTGGAGCCGACAAAGACCGATGTAGGCCAAAAGATTTTAGGGTTTGTAGCTAACCAAATTTAGGGTTTACAGCCGACCAAGATTAGGGTTTGCATTTGCATAATCAACCGACTACTATTAGGGTTTTCATCTCGAAATCTCAAGTATATAAGTGGGGCTATTTGGAGATTTGGAGATCGATCGATGTGAATATTGAAGTGTGATATGCGGCCATAAAAGCATAGATAGCATAGAATCGATGAGATGATAGCGAAGTGCATAATGTGAGCTAGTTGTGTCGAGTTGTTCGAAGTGCGATTGCGAATGCACACAGAGAGCAGAGTGTGGAATGACATAGAGTGTGTGAAGCGTGTGAGCAGAGAAAGCAGAATGTGCAGAGAGCGCGAAGGGCAAAGTTGATTGCAAAGTTTGGCTGTAGCAGTGCAGCAGATTGTGTGAAGTGATTGCACAAGAAAGAGCAGAGTGCACAGAGATTGCAAAGGTGAAGTAGACCAGTTAGAGTCTTGCAATAACGAAGGTATCTGTCAAACATTTTCATTCAAAATTGAAGTCCAGTTGGTGCTGGAAAATTAGGGGTTGGTGCAGATAAATAAGGGGTTGGTGCTCCTTCCAGTTGGTGCTGGTAAACAAATTGTAAAGTTGGTGCTTTGCAAGAGGCTGGATTTGGATGGTAGTCCAAGCAGCCATTCTTTTTGAGGAGTAGCCATTTTGGTGAACCTCGTTAAAAATTTGTGTTGTGTGATGTTCTCTTGTTGTACTTATTATATCTGTTTATAAGTTTTAACTGCTGTGGTTTTTAGAGCTATTAATTCATGTTTTGGAATGCCACACTGATTCACCCCCCCTCTCAGTGCCATACTAAGTACAACAATTGGTATCAGAGCTAAGTTCCTAGTTCAGACTTAATCAGTCTGGGTTGATCTTGGACTAGTACACAAATGGCAAGGAAAGGAAAAAGCAAAACCATGAGACACAAGAAGAAGAAAACACACATGGTCATGAAAGAAAATGAAGTTGAACTCAATGTTGCTATTTTGAGAGGAAGAATGGAAATAGATTCAAGAGATGAATCAAACAGTGGAGAACTGGCCAGATTAATAAAGTTTTGCACCAGATGTGGGAAGACCGGTCATTTTGTAGCTGATTGTTCAAAAGGTAAAGAATGTTTTGTTTGTGGTCAACGCGATCATGATGAACATCATTGCCATGGGTTTAGTAGCAGCAAAGATGAAGATGATCCATTCAAAATTAGTGAAGAAATAGATTCAAAATAGGAATGTGATGAAGAAGAAAGTGATGCAGAAGCAGATAAGGAACAAAAACTAATTTCAGCTTTGGGTAAAAAGCTTGAGGGTGCAGAAGATATGATTACCAGTTTGAAAGTTCAGATAGAAAAATTCAAGAAATTTTTTGAAGATCTCGAAATGCAATTAGCCAGGAAAGCAGAGTATTACAGTAAGCTAGAAGAAGAAATTGACGGTCTAAGAATGCAGACAGAAGAGATGAATAAGAAAGTTGATGTATGTAGCAAACATGAAGAAGATTCCAACAAAATTGTTAGCAATCTGAAGCTGCAAATAGAAGAGTTCAAAAGGATTGAAGAAACTCTCAGGTCTCAGATCAATGAGAAAGAGACTGTTTGCTGCAAACAAGAAGAACAGATTGTTTCTTTGAAGAAACAACTGAAAGAGGCCAATACAAATCTTAAATTTGAGAAGAGCACAGAATTGCTAGATAAAATGATAAGTCATCAGAGAAGCTCCACGAATAAGCATGGTCTTGGATATAAAGCTGAACAACCCCCTTCGTCCAAATATGCAGAGAAAAGGGAGCTCACCGTTGAAGGATCAAAGCATAAAAAGTCTGAAGCTGAACAACCTTCATCATCCAACTCTACAGAGAAGAAAAATTTCACTATTGAAGGGTCAGAGCATGAAAAGGTTAAAGCTGTATCTTCAAAAGAAAGAAAATATCAAAGGAGATGTACAGCAAAGCAGCCACAACAAAAGAGGTTCTACCACTCTCACTCTTTTAATACTAACACTTTTAATGGCTATTGTTTTAGATGTAACCAGTATGGTCACAAGGCAACTTATTATGGATTGGATAATAAATCAAAGAGTTATGTTGATGGAAATACATCTGCATATCTGAGTGAACACTATGTTCAATGTTTTCAATGCAATGGTCTTGGGCACATAGCAAGGTTTTGTCCAAGCGCTTCTGTATCAAATCTAAGGCAAAATAGTAGATTTCATAAGACGCAAAGAACACAACATAGACAGGGAATAAATCAGGTTCATAGAAGAAAGGAAAATAATCATTCATCATGGATGCATAAGAGACAACCACACCAAAAAAATATTCGAGTTCATGCAAAGGTGCAAAACGGGGAGGTAGTTGAGAAATACAAGCCCGTGTTCAAAAAGGTTTGGAGAAAGAAAGAAGAGAGGAAATCATGTCTCCTTGGACTGAAGGAGACTACTCCTCCTTTGCACTAAGCATCTCTAGGAAGCACATCCTCAGGGGGAGCAATATTAAAGCTTTATTTTAATGCTCCTGTATATTTGTCGGGTATCTGAGGATGAAAGACTAGCAGTTGGGCTTTTGTGGTATAATTTTCAAGTGTGTTGGTTGTTCATTTAGTTGTGTGTGGAAGTGTCGTGAAGGGTAGTGTTTGCATTGAGAATATTCACCATTGGTAGTATTGCTTATGTCATTATTGTTTTGTTGATGGTTCTTACTGCCACTATTTATAGCTATGGATTATAACAGTTCAGATTGTTTTTGTTTATTGAAAGAATGCTTGCCCCAGCTGCGTATTTGTGTTTCGATAATAGCAACGTGTTTTTGTTCGACGCTTGATGTGAAGATTGTCAGATATTTCATGACACCTTGGTGAATATATTTAATTCACAGACAGTTTTGTTTTAACTATTAATATAATGCCAATTCAAGGATAAGAAGTTTGAGGCTGAGTAAGGTGCACTACGGTTGGCCATAAAGTGTTTGACAAAATGTCTTCTTTCGACATGCACGGTTGAAAGTAAGAGTTGGCGATAAAATTGCAGTGCTGGACAAAAATTGGTACAGATGTGAGTCACTTGTCAATTCTGTTGATAGAAGTGAAATCAACATGTTGAATGGGAAGATTGAAGAAAAAGTTTATAATGTGCAGCCAGATGATTTCCAGCCTGGTGATGAATGTTTGAGGTGCTTTTATAAAGAATTGAGGTAGTTTGCTGGATTCTCACTGCAGAGAAAGACAAACAGCTGTCAGTAGGTTCAAGCCTATTGAGAATATCTAGGATGTATATGCAGATGTTGTTTGCATTACAGAGCAAAAAGTTGGATATTTAAACGATCAGTGTATGCTTTCACTAAAATCAGTGGACAAGTTTGAGATTGCAGAGCAACAGAGGGTTGAGGCTCAGAAGACAGCGTGAATTGAAGTGGCCACATATTCTCAAGAATAGTCTAAGATTTGACTAGCTACAGGGATCACTTTCTCAGGGGGAGCATTTGAGTATTTGACTATTCTTTTGCTCATGATCATAATTTGTGCTAGATGCAACAAATTGTGCCTGAGAATTGTGTGGATGGACTCGGGGGAGTCTATAGCAGCCCTTTGGTATTATTGACAAAGGGGGAGAAGAGTTACAGGAATGTACACAGGTGTTGCCAACAATTCCAAAGGGGGAGATTATTGAGCAAGGTGTTGCAAGAGGTTTGTCATTGTTGTCAACACAGGCAGTTAGATCTAATGATGCAGTGGACAGACAGTTCAGGAGTCATTCAGATGCAGAGGACAGAAGTTCAAAGGATAGTCAGATCATGTAAAGTGAAATTCCAGGAAAACAGAAGTGACCCAGATTTAGAAAATCAAAGAAAAATACAAGTAAGAAAACTGTCGCGATATCGCGACATGTTTTCTGTCACGATTTCACGACAGGTCGGAGGAGAGAGAAGGCGCAAAGAAAATTGTCATGATTTCACGACAGGTCGGAGGAGAGAGAAGGCACAAAGAAAATTGTCACGATTTCACAACATGTCGGAGGAGAGAGAAGGCACAAAGAAAATTATCATGATTTCATGACATGTCGGAGGAGAGAGAAGGTGGAAATAAAATTGTCATGATTTCGCGACATGACGGAGGAGAGAGAAGGCATAAAGAAAATTGTCACAATTTCATGACATGTTGTAGGCCAAGAAGCTAAGTCGAGAAGTTGTAGCGATTTCGCTACATGTTGGATTTTCACTGGTCGAAGCAAAGAGAAAGTGACAAGTTGAAAAGGTGTAGCGATTTCGCTACATGTTGGGATTTTGCTAGTGCATGAAGAAAGAATTGTATGGATGCGAAAGATGTCACGATTTCGCGACATGTTCCATTTTCGTGGGCAAAAGGCAAAGAAAAGTGCTAAGGCAAAAAGATGTCGTGATTTCGTGACATGTTTCGATTTCGCTGAGGGATGCGGTGAAGATTGTACGGCAGCGAGAAGTGTCACGATTTCATGACATGTCATGTTTTCGTGGGTGCAAGCCTAGAAAAGGACAAAGAGGCACAAAGTGTCATGATTTCACGACAAGTTGCAAGTAAAGCCTCCGAAAGCTAAAAGCGTCACGTTTTCGCGATAGAATGAAATGAAATTGTACGGAAGGGAAAAGTGTCATGATTTCACAACAAGCAACAGTGAAGAAGCCAACAGGATGAAGATGTCGCATTTTTGTGACATGTCACGATTTTGCGACTCTAGGAGGAGAGAGACTGTACGGTGCCAAAAATGTCACAATTTCACGACAAAAACGGAGAAGGCCTAGAAGCAAAAAGGGTCATGATTTCATGACAAGAATGAGGATGACATCAGCAAAAGTTTGAAGTGTCACGATTTTGCGACAAGAATGGTGGCAAAGCTAACAAAGGCCAAAAGTGTCACATTTTCACGACAGCAGGGACAAGAAGGCGTACGGATGTAAAAGGTGTCACGATATCGCGACATGTTGCAGTTTCACAAGGAAAGCTACAGAACCAGAGAGGCGGTTGAAGCCGACAGAGTTAAATTTGGGTCGACGTAGATTAGGGTTTTGGAGCCGACATTCATTAGGGTTTTGGAGCCGACAAAGACCGATGTAGGCCGACAAATTTTAGGGTTTGTAGCCAACCAAATTTAGGGTTTGCAGCCGACCAAGATTAGGGTTTGCATTTGCATAATCAGCCGACTACTATTAGGGTTTTCATCTTGAAATCTCAAGTATATAAGTGGGGCTATTTGGAGATTTGGACAATTGATCGATGTGAATATTGAAGTGCGATATGTGGCCGTAAAAGCGTAGATAGCATAGAATCGACGAGATGATAGCGAAGTGCATAATGTGAGCTAGTTGTGTCGAGTTGTTCGAAGTGTGATTGCGAATGCACACAGAGAGCAGAGTGTGGAATGACATAGAGTGTGCAAAGCGTGTGAGCAGAGAAAGCAGAGTGTGCAGAGAGTGCGAAGGGCAAAGTTGATTGCAAAGTTTGGCTGTAGCGATGCAGCAGATTGTGTGAAGTGATTGCGTAAGAAAGAGCAGAATGCACAGAGATTGCAAAGGTGAAGTAGACCAGTTAGAGTCTTGCAATAACAAAGGTATATGTCAAACATTTTCATTCAAAATTGAAGTCCATTTGGTGCTGGAAAATTAGGGGTTGGTGCTCCTTTCTATTGGTGCAGATAAATAAGGGGTTGGTGCTCCTTCCAGTTGGTGCTAGTAAAAAAATTGTAAAGTTGGTGCTTTGCAAGAGGCTGGATTTGGATGGTAGTCCAAGCAGCCGTTCTTTTTGAGGAGTAGCCATTTTGGTGAACCTCGTTAAAAATCTGTGTTGTGTGATGTTCTCTTGCTATACTTATTATATCTGTTTATAAGTTTTAACTGCTGTGGTTTTTAGAGCTGTTAATTCATGTTTTGGAATGCCACACTGATTCACCCCCCCCTCTCAGTGCCATACTAAGTACAACATAGCTCGTATGGAAGCATCATTAATAGAGAAAATACATAAAAGAGAATTCGAGTGAGAAAATGAGTTAGTTCAACTCTTGGCTATTGTAGAAGAGAAGGCCAATAAGTATGGATTGAAAGATATGGAACTCAACAACTACACAACTAAGTTGCAAAATGAGTGTGCCATCCTTTGTGTTCAACTTGATGATCTTAGGAAATACGAGCCAACCAAAACTAATAAAACTAAGTTGGTGAGGACACCACCTAATGTAAATGAGAGGGTAGATGTAGGTAGCAAATCCACCTCCTAGAAGAAGACGAAGTGAAAACTAGATTTGCACAATTCTGTTAGTTTTGCCAATTTTTTTAGATTTATGATTTGTCAAAATGTACAAATGTAGGTTTAGTATAATTGTAAAAAGGTGGAATAATAAAATGTACAATTAGGTGTAACTATACAATTTTATAAAACATACAATTATAAATTAAGTGAAATTATGTGAAATGTGCATTTAAGGTTAATTTGATAATAATAAAATTAGACTTAAGGGAACCTTAATGCAAGATGGTCTTAAGGGGTGGTAGTTTTAAATAGTGGTTGTCTTGGAAACTGCTTTGGAATGGCCTAGGAAAGCATTATAAGGACCCCCCATTCATATTTTATGGTGATTATTTTACTATAGATGATAATTGTGGAATGTGTTCATACTGATGGAAGAGTTGTTGCTCATTGTGAGTGTTCATGGATAATTGTGTATACATTTAGCCATAGTAATAAGAAACAACATTTTTGATTGTGAGTTATTATTAATTATATTGTATACATTGATGGTGAATCCAGATTATGTGTTTTTTGCAAGTATGACCAGGATGGTGTGGAATATGGATGTTGTGGCAATGGAATTACACTAATTTTGGACCCTTAACCCTGGAAAATGTTGAGGAATTGACTCTATGCATTGTTATTAGTATACCAAAATGTCCTCATGTTGTATTTTGGTAATAATAAGAACTCAAGGGTAGTGAATAGGGGTTTTCATGTTATAAAACTATGTTAGTAGTTGCACTAGAAATATAACCCAAATCTTTCCTGGAGAATAGTCGATGCATAAATTGGCAAATATGTAAGTGAGAAATTCAGCAAGGGTTTGGTGAAACCATACACCCAGACCATAAAATCGTACAATTTATCATTTTCCAAATTTGGAAGTGTAATTGTGTAGTTTAAACTTGCTAATTAAGGAAAATCAAGGTTTGGAAGAGAATGATTACACAACTAATCGATTTGAGTTACAAAACAACTTTCAATAAGGTGAACAAGTGGTAAATTGTACATGCCAACTTGTTGTATGATTTGGATTGTACAACTATATTATTTGGATATTGTACAGGTTTTTTTGTAAAAGCTATAAATTATTCAATAGCAAATCGTACACTTGTATGATTTGGATCATACAATTGTACGATTTGGAGATCATATATGTAGTTTTGTAAAAGCTATAAATTGTTCAATAGAAAATCATACACTTGTATTATTTGGGTCAAAACCATCATAGAGCATAAATATTAATTTCAAAACCTTCCAATTCACCTCCCCCTCTATAAATACTCCCCCCTATGCTACATTTGACACAACTATTCCCTAAAGTAGTTGAAAAATTAAGGTTCTTCATATCTTGATCAAGTTAATCCATTGAATTATATAAAAATAAAGCTAGATTATCTACAAAGTATGAATTTATGACATCAAAACTTCCATGGATAGATATTTTGTGTATGCATTTATTTTGATATATGATTGCTTCTACAAGTAACCTAAGAAATTTATCCATAAATAACATATAAAAAAGGTGCAAGCAAACATCCTTATTGGATACGACATTGGATAGAAAATAACTTTGATAATACCTCATTCAAAACTATAATCATGAAGAACACAAGTGATTGTGTCTTTCTTTGCATGGCTTACTATCCAAGAAAGGCATTACCATCCCCAATAGATGTTCAATTTGCATTACTGCTTGGAAATACCCCTCTCACATTTTCCTCCACTATCCCTTCTCTTCATCCATCCTTGACTCCAAATTACATTCCTTCCACATCCTTTGGGCCAAACCCTACTCCATCATTGACCTATTTTTCCATTGGTCCTCCCCCTTTCTTGATCCCCACCTCAAATTCTTATAGAAAACTTACCTCCACCATTTCCTTTGGAAATTATAGCTTGAAAAAAATCATAGAGTCTTCTCCCAAAGGTCAACTATCCCAGAGCTAATCTCCACCAAAATCCTAGTCAATGCCAAAAAAAATGCTTCCCTCATACCCCCTTCCCCCAGGCCTACATCTAGGTTTGAGCTTGCTTTGGGAAAATCTCTTGGCCTATCCTTAGAGGAATTTCATCCTCCTATCAACCAAATAATCGACTCCAAATGGACTTCTCCTCCGATGGGCTGGTTCAAACTGAATTTTGATGGAGCTACAAAAGGAAACCCAGGGAAAGTAGGAGCAGGAGGTATCCTCAGAAACCACCAAGGAGAAGTCATCCTCACCTTTTCTAAGGGATTGGGTGACCAAAATAACCATGTTGCTAAGGCAAAAAGTATGTGGAGGGGTATTTCCCTTGCCAAGAACTTTCCCAACAAGCTAATTGTTGAAGGAGACTCCCTCAACATCATCAGCTACCTCAAGAACAACAACAACATTCCATCCTAGAGAGTCAAAGACTACATTGAAGGTGCCAAGAATTTAATCCTTGACATGCAAGAAGTTATATTCCAACATGCTTATAGAGAAGCTAATAAAGTTACGGATAGGTTATCTAATATCAAAGTCCACACATCCAATATCATGACCTGGAATGATGACATTCCTGATGATATTCATGTCATTGTTGACCAAGAAAAACCCCAAAGGAATAATCATACTGGTCTTCCTCACAAGGACGTAGTCCTCCAAGATCCTCATCCTTTGTCTCATGCATAACATCAGTAGGAGATGTTGGATATCCACATGTACTATGAATATTCCAACTCAGTATGGGAAATGTGAACTCTTTAATATCCATACGAGGAATGGGATCTAGTTGGCCACCCAAATATTCACCCGCCAAAAGGTCACATTTGTATGGATAGTTATCTTTGGAATGTATGCTATTTTTTTTTTTAATTATGGTAGTCCATTTCAACCATGTCAAGGTACTGAGACAAAATTTATATTTCCAACAAGAGGATGCTCCATGAAGGCTTCCACCTTAATTACTCCAAGTGTCTACTGTGGCATCAAAACCATGCCAACTTAGGGCCAAGTAATCTCCACTCCCAAAATATAATCGCAACTCGAGGAAAGCAGACCACCAACAACTCCGTGAGTAGGATGTGGCACCTCAAGAGGGAGGGAAATGATGGCAAAGGTTGAATCAATATGGCATCCTAGATCCTGGAGCACACATTCCTAAAATATCATGGTGACAAAGGTGAAATTTCCAGAAACACCATGCCCAGCTCCAAAACCAATCATGCCAAAGATCTAAAGGTGATCATTCCAAATCTTCCATATCTCCTCGATCAGTGTCCTCATGAGAAATAATTCCAATTAAAAGTGTGAGCCTTCCAATCCCCAAGTTCCAAATTCATGTTGCTTCATTGTATTCATTAATGGAAACCTCCATTTTTTGTGGCATTTTCCTCAAGTCTCCATCCATAAATTCACCATTGTTCCTCCTTACCACTCCATCACCTCCCTGGTTGTTTTTCTTCCTTACTGGCACAAAAAACCCTTCATCCTTCTTATCCATAATTTTCCTTCCATCCCCTCCCCCAACCCCCATCGCCATTTCACCATGAGTTTCATTGAACCCTCCAATTTTATCCACGACCCCTTACTGAGAAAATTATCAATGAGCACCACTTTTTTCCTTCCTCCATTTATTCTCTAGTGAGGAGCTCGACATCACTTTATCCTTCCTAGAATCTTGGGACAATGGATCTGTTACTATTCAAGGGAGGAGCTTCTGCATGGATCTACACCTATTTTCTAGGATTACTGGGAAATATCCAAAAGGGTATTCTATTCAAAGGTAGAAGCATAATTAGGAGGTTGAACTCAAGGATTTCAAGGATAACGAGTGGATTTATAAAGGTGCCAAGCAGTGAATCAATAGGAGTGACTTGAACACACCCTGGAACAACATGATGAAGCCAATTATGGATTTCATCACCATAGATGACCTCAAGAAAGCCCTTTGTACTTATCATATTTTTTTTATGAATTATTTTCACAAAATTAATCCCCTCAGCATCCCTCATTTTCTCCTTAATTCTCTCAATTATTCTATTATGAACTGTAAGAAAAATAAAGGCAATGATCTCCCCCTCCATCAATGCTTTTTTAAGGTAATTTACACCTATGTCCTGGCCCACAGTCCTAAAGCCAACCCTAGCATCCCCAAACCAACCAAACCTATAGGGTCCTCTGCCCACCTTTCCCCTATAGAACAAAAGATAAAAGCCATTGAGGCTATAACAGAGCTGAAGGTGAGGAAAAGTATCAGTTTTGAAAGCATGGAAGGGTCCAAAAAGAAAAATGTTCACCTCTAAAACCAGGTGGTGAGACACAAGATCATTGATATCAAAATGGAGGATGAAGAGGTAGACGATGAGGCGAGGTGGTTGAAGGAATTCATCATCTCTTCCATGATATGTATGATGAATGCCATGGTAAATTCAATAATTGACATTAGGGAAGGACTTCAAAAGCTATTATTTGGAGGTCAAAGTGGCCAGGAGGTTGACGACGGTTCTAAAGTTGAGGTGGTTTTTGTGGTCAAAGAAGAGCCTAAGGAAACTGGTCAAGGTGATACCAAGGATGAGGATAGGATCTCTGTTGAGGAATAATTTCCTCTTTTCCCTAATTTTTGCTTCTTTGGTTACCCTACGTGGATCTTGGTCCTTTTTATTTAGTTTTTTATGTTCTATTCCCATGGCTACCCTACGTGGAGCCTACTCATTTTTTATTGGTGGGACTTTCTCTTTAGGAAACACCCTTTTCTTATTTTTACTTAGGTTTGAGGCTACACCCTCTAGTTTACTTTTCTCTATTCCTCACTATGGGCTTTGCCCCCTGTTGTTAATATTTTCTATTCACAACAAGCATGCTTGGTTTTGTATCAAGGTTTTTGGAACCTTAAACCCGTTTAAGCAATACAATCCTTTTAATTACCAAAAAAAAAAGAACACAAGTGATGAGAAAAAAAATATAGTGTTGGGAAGAGAAGGTTTCTACAAAGTGTAAACTGTAATTTTTTACGGCTATTAATCATTAGATTACCTCTTGGGTTTTATGGAGGTTGAGTGCTCTGAGCACAATCAATGGAGATCAACGAAGAAGACCCTTTGGGGCCAAATATTTAGGGGGTATGTGGGCCTCCTAGAGTTTTATCAAGGATCTAGCATGATCATGCAAATATTATGTTCAACAAGGATAATCTTCATGACACCGATTCAAGTGAGCAATAAGCAAGGTGAATAGGGAAAATTAATATCCAATATTCCTCCATGCATGTGGACCAGTAAATCTAACAAAATGAATAGGTATTGAACAAAATAAATCACCCTTTTTAGTTCATAGAATAAAATAAGGATAAAGGGCATATTTCTTGAAGGTACATATAAGGGCTTAAATGAAATAAAAACAAGATTCAAGAGATGGATCAAGCAAAGGGAGATTACATGATGATGGTAGATTTAGATCTTGATAAAGCTACAACTGTGGCTAGTACATATAATAAAAAATATCCAGACACAATAAAACAAGATGAAGGGATGAATACCAAGGTACTCCCTTCAAAACTAAAATTTAAAGAATTTATCAGTGCAAGACCATCTCAAATAAGAGGGAAAAATATCCAATGACTACCAAGGAAACAAGGAAAATAGATATGGGCTATATGAAAGCAACTAATGGATCCCCATTAGTGGAGTTGACAATGGAGTATATTCAAGAAATAATAGACATGATGGAGAGGAGAGGATTAATTTATCGATTCAATGGATTTTAATAGAATTTGGGTACCGTCAAGCAATGTGTTGCCAAAAATTAGAGAACTAAAGGTGAGTTCCAAATATCTGTTTATCCAAATGGTTATTTTATTTCTATGTTTACCATTGAAAAATATAGGGAGGGTATTTTTCAAGGGGTTCCATGGTTCTTAGGTAGGGTAGGGCTTTTCATGAAGCCCTAGCATACCAAGTTCAAATCTAAGGAAGAAATACCATCAACTGCACCTATCTGGGTCCATTTATTTAGCCTCCTAGAAGAATATTGGAATCCAAATAATTTAGAAACAATTGGAAATTCTTCAGGAGTCTTCATGATGATAGTTGGTAGCACTCAAAAGTTTGATCACATGATATATGCTAGGATTTGTTGGCAATTTTGGGTACATTGCCCTTGATCATGTGTATAAGTTGTCATTGATGTCAAGAAGCTCTTGAAGGAATTTGTTTGATGTCAAAAGTTTTGCTTTGATAAAAGGTTTCTTGAAGGTTCCGGCATGACAGTTTCAAAGGTCTTTTGTAAACCCCAAGTTGGCAGGTTTAAAGATTACAGGTGGATGCATTAGTTTAATGCATTTGGGTCCAGGAGGAAGTATTTATTTAAATAATTAAAAACCTTGTTAAGGTTCCCTTTAATTATTTTTAAATAAATATTAAATTATTGTTTGCAATGGGTTCTCCTAACCCATGGCGTTATGTTTTAAGATTGTGGGCGCTAGCCAAGACCTCCGTCGACGTGTTAAACTCCTCGCCGACGTCAAGAGCTTATGGTAAAAATGCATATAAATCTCCCTCGATGAAAATCAAGAATTATCCCATCCGCATTTTGAAAAGAGTTGCTCGCTGTGAATTCGTGATCTGCTGTTCGATTTCTTCCTCGCTGTGATTTCGTGATCCGTTGTTCGGATTTCTTCTCCGATTGTGTCTTCGCCATTTTCGTAAACCCGTCGTTCGACTGTGTCTTCGCCGTTTTCGTGAATCCGCTGTTCATTTTTTTGTACTCGCCGTTTGTCGTAAATCCGTCGTAAGGTTTTCGTCTTCGTGTTCACGTCAGAAGAAAGGGAGGCACTATTGTTTTATTTAATCCTTGGCGTAGAAGGAACAAGGCTAACAACATGAGGTTTAAACCTCACCGGGCGCCTTTGGCGCACCGATAGCGGCTAGGCTATTGGCGCGCTACCCGAACGGGAGGTTCCACGTTCGAATAACGTGAAAGGGTTTTTCATCGTGAAGTGGACGCAGCGGGTGGTGTTAGAATTCGTGCGCAATTTCTCCATAGCATGATTTTTGATGTTGGCCAAGGTATTTTCGAAATTAATTTTTGCTAAGTGTATTTTGCGGATGGAGGAAGTTTATTAGAGGGAAAAACAGCTTAGGAGTTATAAGGAGTTTAAAGCTTGTTTTATTTTGATAAAAGATTCTTTTGAAGGTGTTGTTTGAAATATCTTATTGCATTCTTATGAGAGATAAATTTTATTTTTGATAAGACTATAAGGGAGAAATAAGGTGTATAAGGGATAAATTTTTCTTGTAATGTTGAGAGTGCTTTTGGTTGATTATGGAAATGAAAGCATGATGTTTTAAGGTTAAAATTGCTTCTTGTGTGAAGTTGTGAAACCTTAAGTGGGCAGCTTTGAGATTGACATTTGCTTTCATTAAATTGGTAATAATCAAGCTATTCTTTACTTGGTTAAAGTGTTGGGCTTACTCCTTTGTTGATGATTTGAAAAGTTGTGTTGTGCTCTTGTTGATTTGAGTTGGTGGATGCTTTTTGTTCAAACAATATTGGAGAGAAAAGGAGTTCTACTTGTTTCCTTTTTTAGATGTTGATTGTGAAATGCTTCAAGGTTGTGTTTTGAGTTGAATGGTGTTGATTGAACCTTGTTTGATGAGCATTGTTGTTGAAGCCCTAATTGATGGTGAAAAGAACATGAGTATCATTGTTATGTGATTCTTTGCATAGTTGGCAATTGTTGGGGTTTCATGTTCTTGAAAGAAAGCATTCTATCCTATCCATTTTAGATATTGAGTTGAGTTTTCAGATTTGAGATTGAGTTTGAGCTGAGTTGATTTGAGTTGAGTTTTGAGATTGGGAGTTGAGTATAGAACATATTGAGTCTCTAACAATTCTCTTTATGCTTCTATGAGTTTGACAAATCACATTGGGTCTCTAACAATTCACCTTGTGATTTCCTACTAAGAAAGTTTTTTTTCTTGGTGAGCTTGCTGAGTTTTGGACAGGTTCGGTGGGGACTTGTGAGTAGTTGGACAGGTTTCGGTGGGGACTTGTGAGCAATTTTGGACAAGTTTCGATGGGGACTTGTGAGCAGATTTGGACAGGTCCTAGCAGAGGACTTGTGAGCTGAGTTTGATAGTTCTATCAGAGAACTTGAGGACAGAGGTGCACTGGTTCTTTGAGAAGAACCTGAGGATAGATTTGGCAAGTCTTTGAGAAGGCTTGTGTGTAGAGGATTGATTTGTTCAAGCTTAAGCATTGGACAGATCTGACAGATAGAGGAAGACTTGTACTAGACCGATTGACTATGTTTGGTACAGGTTGTTGAGCTACTATGGACGTGATCATAGAAGGCAGAGGTCTCTTAGGCTAAGCATTGAGGATAGGAGGTCTTCGATGGAAAGGAGTTCCACGTGCTGGCAAGAGGTAGAGGCAATTGATCTTCTGAGGGATCATTTCCAGAGCATAGGGGAAGGTATCTCCTTTGAGCAGAGGCTCATAAATTTTGATTGGGGGAAGGTATCTCCTTTGGGCCGAGGCTCATAAACATTGTAATTGGGAAGGATTCCCAAAGAACTTTGAGATAACTTTTAGAGAAAAGTTTTGTGGACGTAGCCCAACCATTTTGGGTGAACCACGTTAAAATTGGTGTCACTTTGTGGATGATATTGTGCATTGCTTTGATATTGCTTTGGGTATATTGCTTTACTATTTTGAAGTATAAAGGAAAAAGTAAAAAGAGGTCTTATACTGTTCACCCCCCCTCTCAGTATAAGCTTGTGTTCTTCAATTGGTATCAGAGCTGGTGCCTTCGAAAAGTTTAACAACTTGAAGGAAAAGCTAGTAAAGAACACAATGGATCATTCAAGTGGCAATGCAACACCTATTCTTGATGGGTCAGATTTTGGTCTTTGGAGTGCAAGGATGAAGGTTCATCTAATGGCACTTGGTAATGAGGTTTGGGAAGTGATTGAAGATGAGTACACTATTCCTGTACATGGTCCTATTACTAAGGAAGAAAGGCTCCTACATCACAACAATTCAAAGGCAATGAATGCAATCCTGAAAGGCTTACGTAAAGCAGATCTCACCAAGGTGATTCACTGCAAGACAACTAGTGAAATGTGGAAACAGTTGAAGGTGGTTCATACAGGTGATACAAATGTCAGAAAGGCCAAGTTGAGACACTTCAAAGGTATGTTTGAACAACTCAAGATGAATGATGATGAAAATATTAGTGACTACATGCTTCGTATGGATGAGGTTGTTAACTCCATGAAAGACTTAGGTCTTGAGCTTGCTGAAAATGATGTTTGTGATAAGATTTTAAGATCTCTTCCTAATAGATTTAGTGAAAATATTTCTGCTATTGAGGAAGCTAAAGATTTGGATAAGTTGAAAAAGGATGAGCTCCATAGTATACTTGCAACATTTGAGTTGAGAACTCAAGTGAAGGTTGATGTCAAGAAAGAGGCAGCTTTCAAGGCTACCAAGAAATCCAAGGGTAAACAACTTCAAGATAGTGATGAGTCTTCTAGTGATGAAGAGGCATATTACAGCAAGAAAGGCAAGTTCTCTAGAAAGCACAAAAGTATGAAAAATATAAGATGTTTCAATTGTGGAAAGTTTGGTCATTATGCTACTGATCGTACTGTTCCCAAGAATGAAAGTGATGAAGATAAACAGGATTCTAAGAGCAAGGATTCTGAAAAGCACAAGCATCACAGGAAGAACAAAGATGAGCACAACAATCAAGGAAAGAGGTATTCTCACAAGCACAAGAAGAGTTTCTACCTAGACAAAGCAAGTAAGTGTTCTAGTAGTGATAGTGAAAGTTCTTCAAGTGATGATGAAAATGAGATGTTGTTCATATCGAAAAAAGAGGAAGAACCGAAACATAGATTCATTATCATGAAATGTCTTAGATGTGGAAACTTTGGTCACCTTGAGGATGATTGCACAAATAATGATTTGGTTTCTAGTATGTATGAGGATGCTTCAGAAAACTATAAGGAAGATGCATGTATGGTTTTTGAAAAGGGTAGCACCTCTAGTGATAAGAAATCTGAAAAAGGCTTTGATGATTCAAAAAGCAAACAAATAGAGGAAGATATAGAGGAAGGTGAAGTAGATCTTGAAGGTGAACTTATTAGTGCTCTTAGTGCTTTGAAAAAGGAAAGAAAGAAGAATGCTAGACTCAAGGATAAGTTAGATGAATGTTGTATGGAGAGAGATGATCTTATAGAAAGTCTTGACTTCTCTATAGCTAAGACACAAGAACTCAAGGATGAGTTAGAGTCTAAGGTTCTTGAGTATAGTGAGTTAGAACAGAAAATGGCTTCTTTGAAAGAGGAAACTAAAGAGTACAAGGATAAGCTTTAAGGGTTTCAAGATAGCTCCAAAAAGGTTAAGTCACTCATCAAAGGTCAAAGAAAGACAACAGATAAAACAGGCCTTGGTTTTGTTAAGCCACACAAGGAACAAGTTGGAGAGTCTAGTAAGAGACTCCAAAAGGAAGAGAGTTCTGATGAGGAAAGTACTTCAGAAAAGGAGTCCTTGAATGATAGATGCACAGAAATAGAAAACAGAATTCAGAATGAGAAGAAGAAGTTTTCAGAACCTAAGAGGTCAAATAAAGGAAAGTTTCAAGGCAGATGTTTTGCTTGTCATAGGTTTGGTCACATGGCTTCACATTGCATGGCTCAAGTGAAGAAGGTAAATGACAATTTTAGAAGTGCTAGTTTCTTTCAAGGGTATTGCTACTCTTGTCAACAGTTTGGGCACAAGGCAGTTTATTGCAAGGCAAATAACAGGAACATGTTTGATCAGAACAGGTTTGGTCAAGACAGGTTTGGTCAGAACTGGTGGATTCAAAGATCAGGTTTACCTCAGAGAAACAACATCGTCAAGTGTTTCAAGTGCAACAATGAAGGTCACATAATCAGACAGTGTAGAGCTGAAATTCTAGAATACAAGAACAGGAACAATGGCATGATCAGGTCCAAGGATCAAGGCATGGACAAGAACAGGGATGAGAACAAGAACAAGAATAGTGACAAGAATAGGAATATGGACAAAGAGTTCAAGAGAAGGCCCGACAAGGAAGTTATAGACACTGATGATGATCAGTGCCTAATGGGAGTTTTACTCCCACCCTAGAATTAATCACCTCATCAGGAGGTGGGGGAGGGACTAAGCTAAGAGGCTCATTCTTAGTCCCGAGCCCCAAAGGTGACCCTTTGCCATTGATGACAAAGGGGGAGAGATATGAGTAAGGGGGAGAGCTTCAAAGTGAAGGGGAGAGCTTCAAGTCGTGGGGAGCAAAACTTCAAAGGAAGATTCTCGCTTGTGGGCATAGTTGGTGTTGTTAGCACAGTTGGTTTCGTTTTGGCTCTTGAGAAGTGTTTTCAGTAAAGGTTTGCCATCAATGACAAAGGGGGAGATTGTTGGCAATTTTGGGTACATTGGGTACATTGCCCTTGATCATGTGTATAAGTTGTCATTGATGTCAAGAAGCTCTTGAAGGAATTTGTTTGATGTCAAAAGTTTTGCTTTGATAAAAGGTTTCTTGAAGGTTCCAGCATGGCAGTTTCAAAGGTCTTTTGTAAACCCCAAGTTGGCAGGTTTAAAGATTATAGGTGGATGCATTAGTTTAATGCATTTGGGTCCAGGAGGAAGTATTTATTTAAATAATTAAAAACCTTGTTAAGGTTCCCTTTAATTATTTTTAAATAAATATTAAATTATTGTTTGCAATGGGTTCTCCTAACCCATTGCGCAAATGTATTAACTATGATGGCGCTATGTTTTAAGATTGTGGGCGCTAGCCAAGACCTCCGTCGACGTGTTAAACTCCTCGCCGACGTCAAGAGCTTATGGTAAAAATGCATATAAATCTCCCTCGATGAAAATCAAGAATTATCCCATCCGCATTTTGAAAAGAGTTGCTCGTTATGAATTCGTGATCTGTTGTTCGATTTCTTCCTCGCTGTGATTTCGTGATCCGTTGTTCGGATTTCTTCTTCGATTGTGTCTTCGTCATTTTTGTAAACCTGTTGTTCGATTGTGTCTTCGCCGTTTTTGTGAATCCGTTGTTCATTTTTTTGTACTCATCGTTTGTCGTAAATCCGTCGTAAGGTTTTCGTCTTCGTGTTCACGTCAGAAGAAAGGGAGGCACTATTGTTTTATTTAATCCCTGGCATAGAAGGAACAAGGCTAACAACATGAGGTTTAAACCTCACCGGGCGCCTTTGGCGCACCGGTAGCGGCTAGGCTATTGGCGCGCTACCCGAACGGGAGGTTCCGCGTTCGAATAACGTGAAAGGGTTTTTCATCGTGAAGTGGACGTAGCGGGTGGTGTTAGAATTCATGTGCAATTTCTCCATAGCACGATTTTTGATGTTGGCCAAGGTATTTTCGAAATTAATTTTTGCTAAGTGTATTTTGCGGATGGAGGAAGTTTATTAGAGGGAAAAACAGCTTAGGAGTTATAAGGAGTTTAAAGCTTGTTTTATTTTGATAAAAGATTCTTTTGAAGGTGTTGTTTGAAATATCTTATTGCATTCTTATGAGAGATAAATTTTATTTTTGATAAGACTATAAGGGAGAAATAAGGTGTATAAGGGATAAATTTTTCTTGTAATGTTGAGAGTGCTTTTGGTTGATTATGGAAATGAAAGCATGATGTTTTAAGGTTAAAATTGCTTCTTGTGTGAAGTTGTGAAACCTTAAGTGGGCAGCTTTGAGATTGACATTTGCTTTCATTAAATTGGTAATAATCAAGCTATTCTTTACTTGGTTAAAGTGTTGGGCTTACTCCTTTGTTGATGATTTGAAAAGTTGTTTGTGCTCTTGTTGATTTGAGTTGGTGGATGCTTTTTGTTCAAACAATATTGGAGAGAAAAGGAGTTCTACTTGTTTCCTTTTCTGATGTTGATTGTGAAATGCTTCAAGGTTGTGTTTTGAGTTGAATGGTGTTGATTGAACCTTGTTTGATGAGCATTGTTGTTGAAGCCCTAATTGATGGTGAAAAGAACATGAGTATCATTGTTATGTGATTCTTTGCATAGTTGGCAATTGTTGGGGTTTCATGTTCTTGAAAGAAAGCATTCTATCCTATCCATTTCAGATATTGAGTTGAGTTTTCAGATTTGAGATTGAGTTTGAGCTGAGTTGATTTGAGTTGAGTTTTGAGATTGGGAGTTGAGTATAGAACATATTGAGTCTCTAACAATTCTCTTTATGCTTCTATGAGTTTGACAAATCACATTGGGTCTCTAACAATTCACCTTGTGATTTCCTACTAAGAAAGTTTTTTTTCTTGGTGAGCTTGCTGAGTTTTGGACAGGTTTCGATGGGGACTTGTGAGCAGTCTTGGACAGGTTTCGGTGGGGACTTGTGAGCAGTTTTGGACAGGTTTCGGTGGGGACTTGTGAGCAGATTTGGACAGGTCCTAGCAGAGGACTTGTGAGCTGAGTTTGATAGTTCTATCAGAGAACTTGAGGACAGAGGTGCACTTGGTTCTTTGAGAAGAACCCGAGGATAGATTTGGCAAGTCTTTGAGAAGGCTTGTGTGTAGAGGATTGATTTGTTCAAGCTTAAGCATTGGACAGATCTGACAGATAGAGGAAGACTTGTACTAGACCGATCGACTATGTTTGGTACAGGTTGTTGAGCTACTGTGGACGTGATCATAGAAGGCGAGAGGTCTCTTAGGCTAAGCATTGAGGATAGGAGGTCTTCGATGGAAAGGAGTTCCACGTGCTGGCAAGAGGTAGAGGCAGTTGATCTTCTGAGGGATCATTTCCAGAGCAGAGGGGAAGGTATCTCCTTTGAGCAGAGGCTCATAAATTCTGATTGGGGGAAGGTATCTCCTTTGGGCCGAGGCTCATAAACATTGTAATTGGGAAGGATTCCCAAAGAACTTTGAGATAACTTTTAGAGAAAAGTTTTGTGGACGTAGCCCAGCCATTTTGGGTGAACCACGTTAAAATTGGTGTCACTTTGTGGATGATATTGTGCATTGCTTTGATATTGCTTTGGGTATATTGCTTTACTGTTTTGAAGTATAAAGGAAAAAGTAAAAAGAGGTCTTATACTGTTCACCCCCTCCTCTCAGTATAAGCTTGTGTTCTTCAGGATTTGTTCTAATTAACCTTTACAAACCTCTTCTAAAGAGGATTACTTTAAAATATGGGCAAGAAATATAGGAGAAACAAGTAGACTATGAAAATATCATTTTTAGATATAGAATTTGTCATGAATATGGCCATATATCCAAGGAATATCCTTAAAATATCCCTAATAAAGATAAAGAGGATGAAGATTTAGTAGGATTTCAACTCCCCAAATAAAATAATTTAAAAATTATAATATAACAATAAATGGAGGATGAAGAAATAGATGATGAGGCGAGGTGGCTAAAGGAATTCATAATCTCTTCCATGATAGACATGATGAATGCCATGGTCAATTTGATCATTGACATTAGGGAAGGCCTTAAAAATATATTCTTTGGAGGTCAGAGTGGCGAGGAGGTTGACGATGGTTCTTAATCCGAGGAGGTTTTTGTGGTAAAATAAGAGCCTAAGGAAACTAGTCAAGGCAATACCAAGGATGAAGATAAGATCTCTGTTGAGGAATAATTTCCTCTTTTCCCTACTTTTTTCTTCTTTGGCTACCCTGCATGGAGTCTGGTACTTTTTCTTTAGTTGTTTGTGTTCTTTTACCATGGCTACCCTGCGTGGAGCCTACTCCTTTTTTCTTGGTGGGACTTTATCTTTAGGCAACATACTTTTCTCATTTTTCCTTAGGTCTGAGACTGCATCCTCTAGTTTACTTTTTTTTGTTCCTAGCTCTAGGCTTCACCCCCTATTGTTAATATTTTCTGTTCACAACAAGCAATGTTAGTTTTGTATCAAGTTTTTGGTAACCTTAAAACCTGTTTAAGCAATACAATCCTTTTAATTACCAAAAAAAAAATAACACAAGTGATGAGCAAAAAATATAGAAATTTTTGGGTAGATAAGGTTTCTGCAGAGTGTAAACTATAATTTTTTATGGCTATCAATCATCAGAGCACCTCTTGGGTTCTGTGGAGGTTGAGTGCTCTGAGCACAAGCAGTGGAGATCAACGAAGAAGGCCCTTTGGGGCCAAATATTCAGGGGGTCTGTGGGCCTCCTGGAGGGTTATCAGGAATCCAGCACGATCATGCAAATATTATGTTCAACAGGGATAATCTTCACGGCACCGATTCAAGTGAGCAGCAAGCAAGGCGAATAGGGGAAATTAATATCCAATATTCCTCCATGCATGTGGACCAGCAAATCCAACAAAATGAACAGGTATTGAACAAAATCGATCACCCTTTTTAGTTCATAGCACAAAATAAGGAGGAAGGGCATCCTTTTCAAAGGTACAAACAAGGGCTTAAACGAAATAGAAACAAGATTCAAGAGATGGATCAAGCAAAGGGAGATAACATGCTGATGGCAGATTCAGATCTCGACAAAGCTACAACTGCGGCTAGGGCATATAATAAAAAAGAGCCAGTCACAACAAAAAAATCTGAAGGGATGGAGCCCAAGGTCCTCCCTCCAAAACTAAATTTTAAAGAAGCTATCAGTGCAGGACCATCTCAAATAAGAGGGAAAAATAGCCAACGACTGCCAAGGAAACCATTGAGGATGCCAAAAACCGATCCAAGGAAAACAGAGATGGGTTGTATGAAAGCAGCTAATGGATCCCCATTAGTGGAGTTGGCAATGGAGGATATTCAAGAGCGAATAGACACGATGGAGAGGAGAGGATTAATTTGTCGGTTCATGGGATTTCGATCGAATCTGGCTACCGTCAAGCAATGGGCTGCCAAAAACTGGAGAACTAAAGGTGAGTTCCAAATCTCTATTTACCCTAATGGTTATTTTCTTGCTATGTTTACCACTAAAAAATATAGGGAGGATATTTTTCAAGGGGGGCCATGGTTCTTAGGTAGGGCAGGGCTTTTCATGAAGCCCTAGCATACCAAGTTCAAAGTTGAGGAAGAAATGCCATCAACTACACCTGTCTGGGTCCATTTATTCGGCCTCCCAGCAGAATACTGGAATCCAAATACTTTAGCAACAATTGGAAATTCTTTAGGAGTCTTCATGATGATAGTTGATAGCACTCAACAGTTGGATCACATGATCTATGCTAGGATTTGTGTTCTAATTGACCTTGACAAACCTCTTCCAGAGAGGATTACTTTACAATATGGGGAAGAAATATGGGAGCAACAAGTAGACTACGAAAATATCCCTTTTAGATGTAGAATCTGTCACGAATATGGCCATCTAGCCAAGGACTATCCTCAAAAGCTCCCCAATAAAGAGAAAGAGGATGAGGATTTAGCAGGATTTCAAATCCCCAAATAGAAGAATTAAAAAAATAATATATATAACATCGAAAAATAAAATAGTAATTTCACCTAACATCTTTGAAGTTCTATCTATAGATGAACAATTCAGATGAGGAGGATGACAAAATGGAAGCTATGATTAAGGAAACACAATATGATAAAGAGAAGGAACAAGAAGGAATGGATGATGAAATAGGAATAAAAGAAACTGCCCTAATTTTGAGAAACAATGGAGGAGAGCCATCTCATCCAGCAATGGACCTTCAAGAAAAGAACAACATAGAAAATTTAAATAAGTGCAAAACTAAAAGCCAAATTCAATCAACAAACAAGTTAGTTCCTCAAAAATATCATATGGATCCCAACAATAGTGCCTTGGTTCCAAGTAATTATTATATAGCCTTTACAGGAATGAAGCAAGATACAAATAAAAATATGAGGATGGATACCAACCAAAAGGTAGGATGTAAATCCAACCAGCATCATATGGCAGAGGAAGGTCAAAAGTTAATTGAGGAAGGTAAGGTAGCAGAGCTTACCCAATACTTCAAATCGGGTTAATTATGAAGATTATCACTTGGAATATTAGGGGACTTAAAGGAAGTCCTTCTAAACAATCAGAAATTAGAAGAATGATTCAAAAAAATCAGCCTCAACTTCTCTTTCTTCAGGAGACTAAGGTTTCTATGGATGAAATGGAAATTATAGCAAAAAATATTTGGCCATCCAGTAAAGTAGTGTCCCTCAGCACCCAAGGGGCCTCGGGAGGAGTGGCAAGTCTTTGGGATCCAAAGGAAATTACAGTACAATGCATGATGGGGAGTAAGGGAATGCTAGCAGTGGTTGCCCAAAACAGAGATTCAGATCAGGTTATTCTTTATATAAATGTCTATGCTCCATGTACTATAGAAGAGAAACGAACAATATGGAGAAATATAGCTTCTATCACCTCTCAATTCCTAGAATCTTGGGCTTTGATAGGAGGAGATTTCAACTCTATCCTTTCTTTAGAAGAAAAAATGGGAGGAAGTAGGAAGTTGGATGGGAGTTCCAAACTCATGAAGGAATACATGGCCAACCTTCATCTAGTGGATATCAAGCCAACCAATGGTTTGATGACTTGGTCCAATAGAAGACAAGGCTCAACATGCATTCTTGAAAGGCTAGATAGGTTCTTGCTTTCAGATAAATGTTTAATTCAAGGACACATCCCAAAAGTGAAAATCTTAAACAATGCGGGATCTGATCATTGGCCAGTTTTAATTGAAGTGTGGAAAACCAAGGGTAAGCCAACTCCTTTTCATTTTTAGTTAATGTGGCTCAGAGAAGAATCTCTCAAGTCAAGGATACAATAGTGGTGGCAAGAAGGCAAGCCAAGACATGGTACTAAGATGTATTGTTTTGTCAAAATATTGCAGTATATTAAATTTAAAATAAAGACTTGGAATTGGGAGGAATTTGGAGATGTTAGGGCTAAGAAAAGGGAAGCACTAACCCGACTTGAGGAGCTGAATGAGAAAATTCATCTTGAGGGACTCACAGAAAATAGGGTGAAGACAGAAATTAATCTTTCAGCCCAGGTGAAGGAATGGGACAGAAGGGAAGAAATAATGTGGAAACAAAAGTCAAGGATTCAATGGCTACAAGATGGAGACCAGAATACAAGTTTCTTCCACAAGTCTCTCCTAGCCCGCAGAACTCATAACTTTATCCCCTCTCTGAAGAATGATCTAGGAGATATAGTCCACACTTGGGAAGGCATGTCTTCATTAGCTGTGAATTATTTTTCAAACCTCTTTACAGCCCAATTGCTTGACCCAGAAGCTCAACAAGAAATTCTTCAGGCTATACCTGCTCTTATCTTTGATGAGGAGAATGTGGCCCTAACTGCTCCTATTACTAAGAAGGAACTACAAGAGGTAGTTTTCAAAATGCAAAAGGGGAAAACCCCAGGTCCAGATGGTTTCCCTATTGAATTTTATCAGGAATTTTGGGATGTTTTGCAGGATGACATTCTTGAGGTGGTAGAAGAGGCTAGAAAGGCTAAAGAAATCCTCAAAAATATCAACAAGACTTTTATAGCTCTAATTCCTAAAGCTCAAGAGGTGGATAACATTACTGGATATAGACCAATTGCTTTATGTAATGTTATTCTAAAAATCATTTCGAAGATTATGTCAGAAAGGCTCAAACCTTTGCTTCACAAGATCATTTCTCCAGAACAAGGAGGATTTGTCGAAGGTCGACAAATAGTTGATGAGATAGTGTTAGCCCAGGAAGCTATTCATTCTATGGAAGCTCAAAAATCCCCCTCCATGTTCATTCGATTGGATTTGTCCAAAGCATATGATAGGGTGGATTGGCACTTTCTCATCCAAGTGTTGGAAAATTTTGGATTCTCTCAAGAATGGACAAAATGGATCAAAGGTTGTATTTCCTCAGTTTCTTATTCAATTATTCTTAATGGATGCCCTACTCACTGGTTCTCAGCTTCTAGAGGCATCAGACAAGGAGACCCTCTTTCTCCATATCTTTTTATCATCCTTGCAGAATGTTTGGGAAGGACTTTTGCTAAGAATCAGGATTGTCAGAGGTTAGAAGGAGTTACTATAGCTAAAGGAGTCAGACCTATCACTCATTTACAATTTGTTGATGATTCCACTCTTTTGGGGAAGGCAACTATAAAGGAAGCAACCTCAATAAAGCAAATTCTTCACTGTTTCACTAGAGCCTCAGGGCAACTTATTAATGAAGACAAATCTAAAGTTCTTTTTTTCATTGCTCACCCAGAAAAGAGATGTTGATAATGGACAGACTAGGATTCAAAAAAACTTCTCTCCCAATTAAATACCTGGGTGTTCCAATTAATCTGGGTAGCCAAAAGAAAGAGCATTGGAGCTGGTTATTAGAGAAAGTGAAGAACAAAATAGGCAGTTGGACCAACAAATGGCTTTCATCAGGAGGTCGAATAACTCTTATCAAATCAGTTCTTCAGTCTATCCCAATATTTGTTTCAGCAGTGTTGAACATCCCCAAGTTTGTGCTCAATGAACTGGATAAAATTAGTCATAGATTCTTGTGGAGAGGTTCAAAAATGGAGAAGAAATGGGCCCTAGTAAGGTGGGAGACTCTATGTCTTCCTACTCATGAAGGGGGCTTAGGTCTCAGATCGGCAGTCAAGAATAATAAGGCTTTGGCAGGAAAATTATATTGGAGATTAATTAGCCACCCCAATGCCTTATGGGCCAAAAATCTAAGAGCCAAGTATGCAGAAAATAAAGATCCGTCTGACTTAATTCATCATCAATTGCCTTCTAGAGGGTCCCCAATTTTAAAGATCTTAAAAATTGGAGAGGAGTTGATAAAGAAAAAGCTCTTTTGGGTTACTCAAAATGGTCAAAAGATAAATTTTTGGACAGACTCTTGGGATGGGCACCTTCCGTTGTCTATCCAACATCCAGAATTGAGGCCTATAATGGAGAAAATGCATAGGATGAATTGGATAAAAGTTGCCAAATACTATACAGATCAGACAAGAAATGTTGAGGTGGGAAGGTGTTGGATACCAGTAGAAGAGTGGCCAATACAACTTTCTGAAGCTCAAAAAAAGGATATTCATAGAATCCTTCAAATGAGATCGCCTTCATGGTCACAAGTTGAGGACTGCATTGGCTGGAATAGTTTAGGGTATGGTGAGTACTCTATTGCTCAAGGCTACTTAGCCTTAAGCCCTATTAATCCCCATCAGGATCAAGATATTTTCAAGTAGTTATGGGCTCAAAAGTTATGGCCAAAAGTCAGATTCTTTAGTTGGTTACTGCTCCATAAAAGGGTTCTCACAGGGGAGCAACTTATGAAGAAAGGTTTTAATGGGCCCTTTCAATGTGTAATGTGTTGGGATAACAATGAAACTATTAACCATTTGTTCATAGAGTGCCCCATAGCTGCAACATTATGGAAGATGATGGCTTCCCTTCTAAATTTAAGATGGTCCAATGATCAATCCATAGAACAACTATGGAGAGATTGGAGCAAACAAGAAGGAAAAGACTGGTATGTGAACCAGATAGTTTGGACAGGTATGACTATTCTTCCCTGGAACATCTGGAAGGAGCGAAACAAGTGAATCTTTCAACAAGAAAGTAGGGACATCCACTATGTCTGGCTAAAGACCATAGAAAATGTGAGAGAGACTGTCGAGTATTTATTAATTCATCCTCACAATTCAAATCAACTATGGGAACAAATTATGGCTCGATTAAAGATAAGAAATGGATTAGCCCAACATAGAAGGAAGAAAGGGACCGACCAAATGATGGATAGAACTCAGCAATGGCAGCCTCCCCCACAGGACTTCATAAAAATCAATACAGATGGAGCATCCAGAGGAAATCCTGGAAGAGCTAGTATAGGAGGGATAGGTAGATTGGAGGATGGTACTCCAATTTTACTTTTGCAAAAAAGTTAGGAATTCTATCCAATAACTTAGCAGAAGGGCAGGGTATTCTGAGAGGTTTGCAGGAGGCTCTTAAGATAGGGTGGAGAAGGGTGATTGCAGAATCAGACTCTCAAGTTATGATCAATTACCTAAATTCAACTTCAGGGTCTAAGAAGATTGATTGGAGAATCCAAAAGATTATAGATAAGATTAGGTTAATCATAAACAACTTTCAAGAGGTTGTTTTCAATCATGTGCCTAGAGAACAGAACAAAGTGGCAGATGCTATGGCAAATTGGGCTCTTGACAAAGGAAATTTTAAGTGCTATGGTTATCCTCCTAGGTGGTGGCCAGAACAAATTAGGACTGATCTTCTCCTTGTTCAGTCTCTTGATGGCAATGCAAGAAGCTATGTTTAAATTGACCCCTGCTGTGGTTTTGCAATTATTGTGATCTTTTCTGTCTTGGTGCTATTCTTCAACTCTTTCCTTGATAGAGATTGTCATTGGATTTTTCAATAGCTCCATTGGCTTAGTTGGTTTTGGGTGTTTTTGTGTTTGTTAGTGTTGTTGTTTCTAATTATTCTTGTTGTTTCTGTATGTTTGTGTTAATTGGTGTTTTTGTGTTTTGGTGTGTGAGTGTTTTCTTTGTTTTTGTTTTTGTTTGTTGTCTGTTGTTGGCTGCTTTTTTTGTTTTATTTTTATTTTTTAGGTTTTGGCTGTTTTTGTTTTTTATGTTTTTGTTGGTTGGGTCTTTGTAGCGTTTTGTTGTTTTTGTTATGTTGTTCTTGTGATTTTTATGTGTTGTTTGTTTTGTTGTTTTTTTTTGTGTGTGTTTGGTTGTGCTTTATCTTTTTGACACACTCAAGGAGCACGTTTTTTTAATATCTTATTGTGTGTTTGTGTTTGTGCGTTCTTGTTTCTGTTGCTTCAGGTTTGCTCCTTGAGTATGTCAAAGGTGGTAGGCCAGGTGCAAGCCCTAGGCGATTTTGGTGGAAGAGATACCCCTGCCTCCTTGGGTCTTACCCGAAAGTGGCATCCCTTCTGGGATGTTTTCCACAAACAAAATAAAAATAAAAATTAAAAATTAAATCTACAATCTCTAAAGCACATGCAAAAAATATAGCAATGCATAAAATGCATCAAGGACCAAAACCTATATATTCAATTGTTTTCATGATAAAATGCTACTTAATGTGATCATAGACTTTATCAAAAACAAGGTTAACAAACATTGAATTATGTATAAATTATGTTTCACACTCCAAAATTTTCTAAGCCAAATCCAAATTATCATAAATGAATCTACTTTGAAGAGATCCTATTTGTTCAAACCTAACAATGTCCTAAGAAACATGACTAATTCTATTAACCAATATCTTTGCAATGATATTAACATAATATTTAACAAGTTTCAATGACTGATAGCCTCCTAATTATAGCTTTTGAGGACTAAGTTAATGAGACCATTATTGATGATAAAATCAAGAGAACTTGAATGCTTCATTTATTTATAATGACGACATCAAGGTCTAGGGATTTTTTAGGGCCCATATTAATAAAAACCTCTACTAGTTCCTTAAAATAAATTAAACATTTGAATGAAGCCTTAACATAATTCGCTATATATTTAGGAATAGAATTAATGAGCATATCAAGGGCTAATTTTAGGAATAATTCTTCATTATAATTATTAGTCTCCAATAATGATTATCTCATTCTATATTATTGATCATCCTAGGTCCATTTGAATTAAATGAAGTAATACCAAATTCTAAATCTTCTATCAAGTTCAAGGTGTAACACACTTAAGTGCTACCCTATAATACTATCATGAAGAGAAAATTAAACTGTTAAAAATCAATTAATAATTAGTTTCAGAAGTATTTCTACTTATAAGAACCATAATATAACTCAACAAAGCTAGACATTGAAGTATTTTCAATTGTTTCAAAATATATGAAGAAAAAATTAAATCTCCATCTCTAATTTTTTTTTGGTAGATAAGTACTATAGCATTAATATCGGGTTTTATAGGTTGACCCCAAACCTTTTACAAATATTAGCCCAGGGTTGTTGATGAACATGTCCTTACTAAGGATCCTATATATGTAAAATCTACATGCCGCCAAAGCCATTACATCCGATAAGGCACATAGCTTGTTATCAAAAAGAAACTTCCCATACAACATTTTGGGTATACCCCATTACAAAAAAAGAAATAGACATAGATCCCTTCCTTGAAACAGTGGAGAAACAAAAATTTGTAGACACACATAGCAGAGTACTGAAAAACTCCCACAAGCTCTGTATTGACAGTTACTCTTAATAATTCTTTGGTAATTGATTTATTTCGTATATGACATGCTTTGGGACCACATCCCGTCTTTGAAAATCAGCCTTGGAGAAGTGAACCTGCTAGCTATATTTATGGTGGTGGTTGTCTGGTAGTCCATGCGGCTCTGGTTTGAAGTCTTATATTATCATTTATTTCCTGCCCTATGATTATCAACCAACCTCAAATTACTAAGAAAACTAGGAGCTATGTTATCTGACATGTGACTGTCCCCATTAGTCTTTGTGGTATTTCAAAGCAGCATCCACGAAGACTGATAGCTCAGATGATTTTTATTGTGAGTCCATTTCAAAAAAGAGACGATAATACTCATAGCCTTCAAACTTACAGTGCCTTCCTTGTTGGTAAATTTGACTATCATTCTTGGTATTCTTGTTGAATAAGCTCCTCTACTTTGCTCGGGACACCGTGTTCCCATTTGAAAAGTCCGTCACCATCGACACCCAAATTGGCCAGCTTATCATCAACTTTGTTAGCTTCCAGAAAGACATGTTGGGATTTTCTGTCTTGTCTTCCCTAGAAAAGGACCCTAGCCTCTTCAACAATTATTTTAATCCTCCAAGGAGGTGTTTTCCAATTATTAAGGAGATTTATAACATACATAGAGTCTCCTTCTACAATAAAATTACCTTCTAAGTCTTGAGTCATTTGAAGGCCTCTCCACATAGCTCTAGCTTCAGCTTTGTTGTTCGTCCTTGTTCCCAAATATTCAAAAAATGTAAGCATCATATTCCCATTATGATCTCACACAATGTCGCCAGTGCCTGCTCTGTCAAGATTGTCCTTAGCCGCTCCATAAAAATTAATATTAAACCAACTCGTAGGAGGTGGGGACCACTTAAAATTGGCTTTGGGGTTGACTACCCTAGGCACAGACTCATCTAACAAGGTTAAGCTTAAATATTGAGCAATCGTGGTCTCCTATAAATGAGGTTTACAACTATCAAAAGGGATAAGGTTCATATTCTTGTTTGAAAAGGATAGGATGCTGGCAATGATAGTTTGATGATCATGGATAGACTCATTAAAGACTACGGTTATTGGCAATTTTGGGTATGTTGCCTAGCTTCATGTTTGTGAGTTGTCATTGATGTCAAAAGGAGTTTGTGTTGATGTCAAAAGGAATTTGTGCTGATGTCAAAAAGAGTTTGGTGCCAAAAAGATCTTGAAAGTTCCATGATGTTTGTTTAAGGGTTTTTAATTAAAACCATGGTGACAAGGTTAAAGGTTTTTCTTAAAACCATCAGGACTCATTAAGGGTTTTTATTAAAACCATCTTGGCTTAATGAAAAGGTTTTTGCTCCTTGAAAAAACCTTAAAAGTCCATTTTGATTATTAATAAATAAATTAACTCAAACCTTTGAAAAGGTTTTAAGTTAAGTTTATTATTAATAAAATAATAATTATTAATTTAATAATTATTATTGAAAGGGTTTCTAAACCCTTAGCGGCGCTCATGTAAAAGACTTACCTCGCCGACGTCAACTTGCATGGGATGAAAAATGCAATGTTTGAAAGGAGCGCCAACGTCAATTTGCATGGGATGAAAGACTATTAAAGGGCATTATTTCCTAAGGTTTTAAGCACCTTCGATTTGCGCGATTACCTTCGAATTCGTATTGCTCTGTGACCTTCGATTTTGGATTGCGCTATGATTTTTGAGTCTCATTTTGCTCTGTGTTAATTTCTGATTTCGTGCACTAGTGAGGAAGACAAATCTGGTCTGTGTTAAATTCTGATTTCGTGCGTAGTGAGGAAGACAAATCTGGTCTATGTTAAATTCAGATTTCGTGCGCCTGTGAGGAAGGAAATTTTGGTTGTCTTTTGCGAGCAAAGGGAAGGTAAAATGATGAGTAGCACTTGAGAGTTTCGTTGGGCACTTGTGCTCCAACGATGGAGGTAGTGGAGCGAAGGCGCTCGCTAAGCAGAGGTGTCGAGTTCGATTCACGACAGGCATGTTTCAGTTTTTTCTTGGTCATGGTTATTGTGCACGTGGTACGACGGTTGCTTTGGGCCACGAGTTTGGAGGAGGAAGCACTTTGGCGCTTATGTTGGTGTCTCCACACTTCTCCTAAGGTTGGAGAATTGATTTTTGGCCAAGGTAGATCTTTTGTTGATAATGTGGAATATTTGATTTGACTTGGCAATTATTGTTGGTAATTGGATGGAGGTATAAGGTTAAATAGAAATATTGCTTTGACATTGTTATTATTGATGCTTAATGTTTATGTGGTAAATGCATTTAGAAGTAAATGTATTTTAGGAGTTATAAGGGTTTAAGGAATAATTGTGCTTAATGTCATATTGGGGTTAGAGAGCCTTTGGAGTTATTGAGTGGATATTCTCTTGTAATTATTTTTTGAGGTTGAAGTTATTTTGTGATATATTAAGTAGGAGTTATAAGGTGTAAAGGAATATTGTTGATATGTATATTTGTGAGTTTTGATTATTGATGAGTTGGAGTGATAAGGTGTTATTAGGACTCTTATCATTGTGCATTATTCCATTGTTGCTAACTCTAATTTGTGGCAAATTGAGAGTTAGTGTTGTGACAGATTTTGAGTTCTCCTTCTTCATCAAAGTAAAGGTATGGGCACATTCTTCCATGGTTATTATTGATTGATGGTTTTCTAAAAATAAGTTTGGAGTGAAAAGGATTAAATTAAGTTTCCTTATTTGGAGTGGATCTTATTTTCTGAAAGTGGAAGTATTGATTATGCATTATGAGATCATGATGAGTTTATGAGTTATTGCATAATTCTGGTTTATGAGAGTGGAAGCATTTGAAGTTTGCTTTAGGGTTTTTGAGTGAGAAGCTTATGCCATTGCTATAAGTTGTTGAAACCCTAATTGAGTTGTTTGGTTGTTGAGAGTTTGGTTTTGAGATTGCTTCCATTGAGATTGAGTTGATCAAGTTATGCTTTACTTGATACATGAGTTGGGCTTGCTCCTTTGAGATTTGATTTTATCAAGTTGTACTTTGCTTGATAAACTTGGTTGTGTGGTTAAGTTGAGCATTCCCATTTGAGAGAAGTTGGAAATATCTTGAACCCCTTTTTGATGCTTAGAGAGAGATTGCTTTGAGTTCTTGAAAACTAACTTGGCTAGGGTTTGATAGCAAGTTATGGTTCTATGTTGGAGGAGTTGATTCCTTGATATTGCATTATTGGCAATTGTTGGGTTGTGGTTCAAGATCTTGTGAAAGTATACTACTTCTATGAGATTGATTTGAGTTGAGATTGAGAGTTGAAGGATAGAACATATTGAGTCTCTAACAATTCTCTTTATGCTTCTATGAGATTGATTTGATATGATTGGATGAAACACATTGGGTCTCTAACAATTCTCTTTGTGTGTTCACATTGGGCAAGTTTCTTGGTAAACTTGCTTGAGCTGATTTGGGCAAGTTCTTGGTGAGCTTGCTAGGACAGATTTGGATAGGTTCTTGTGGAGAACTTGTGGACTGATTTGGATAGGTTCTTGTGGAGAACTTGTGGACTGATTTGGATAGGTTCTTGTGGAGAACTTGTGGACTGATTTGGATAGGTTCTTGTGGAGAACTTGTGGACTGATTTGGATAGGTTCTTGTTGAAGAACTTGTGGACAGATTTGATGAAGTCTTGGTGAAGACTTGTGAGCAGTTGTGATTGATTTGTTCAAGCTTTTGGCTTAAGCTTGGGATAGATCTGATAGAGATTTGAGAGCAGATTTGTGCTGGACTAGAGGACTGAGTTTGGTGCAGATTTGTGATAGAGTTTGAGAGGACTTGTGTTGGACCGATTGATTATGTTTAGTACAGGTTTTGATGAGTAGTTATGGAGGTGATCAGTGAGGATATAAGTCTCTAGAGCTAGAGCAAGGAGGACATGACGTCTTCTATGGAAAGGAGTTCCACCTACTAGCGGTAGAAGAGGCAGTGATCTTCTGAAGTATCATTTCTAGAGCTTTGGGGGATAGGACATCTCCTTTGGGTAGGAGGCTCATAAATACTTCTTTGGGGGATAGGACATCTCCTTTGGGTAGGAGGCTCATAAATATTTGATTAGGGGAAGGATTCTCCTTTGGACAGGAAGTCCATAAACATTGTAATTGGGAAGGATTCCCAAAGGATTTGATTGAGAAAATTTAGTGAAATATTTTCTCTGTGGAGTAGCCCACCTTGGGTGAACCACGTTATATTGGTGTCTCAATTGTGTGATGACTTGTACACTTGGTTTGATTACTGCTTTGATTTTGCTATTGGTTCATTGCATTGCTTTCTGAAGTAAAAGGAAAAAGTTAAAAAGTGGTCTTATACTGTTCACCCCCCTCTCAGTATAAGCTTGTGTTCTTCAATTGGTATCAAAGCAGGTTCCTTCGGAAGAGTTTCACAGCTTGAAGGAAAAGCTTGAAAAGAACACAATGGATTTTACAAGTGGTAATTCAACACCTATTCTTGATGGGACAAATTTTGGTCTATGGAGCATAAAGATGAAGGTTCATCTAATGGCTCTTGGAAATGAAGTTTGGGAAGCAGTTGAGTTTGGGTACACTATTCCAAAGCTCCCTCCTACTACTAAAGATGAGAAACTTCTACATCACAACAATTCAAGGGCAATGAATGCAATTCTGAAAGGTCTACAAAAGGCAGATCTTACAAAGGTGATTCATTGTAATACAACAAAGGAAATGTGGGATCAATTGCAAGTGGTTCATACAGGTGATGCAAATGTCAGAAAAGCAAAATTGAGATATTACAAAGGTATGTTTGAACAACTCAAGATGAATGATGAAGAAAATATTAGTGACTATATGCTTCGTATGGATGAGATTGTTAATTCCATGAAGGAACTAGGTCTTGAGCTTGCTGAAAATGATGTTTGTGATAAAATTTTGAGGTCTCTTCCAAATAGATTTAGTGAAAATATTTCAGCTATTGAGGAAGCCAAGGATTTGGATAAATTGAAAAAGGATGAGCTTCATAGTATACTTGCAGCTTTTGAGTTAAGAACTAAAGTGGTACCTGATCCTAAGAAGGAGGCAACTTTCAAAGCTACCAAGAAGTCCAAGGGTAAACAACAAGAAGACAGTGATGAGTCTTCTAGTGATGAAGAAGCAAACTACAACAGGAAAGGCAAGTTCTCAAGAAAGCACAAAGGTATGAAATCTGTTAAATGTTTCAATTGTGGAAAGTTTGGTCACTATGCTACTAACTGTCCAGAACCCAAGGATGATTGTGATGAAGAAAAATAGGATTATAAGCATAGGGAATCTGAGAAGCACATGTATCAAAGGAAGAACATAAATGAGCAAAATAGTCAAGGGAAGAGGTACTTCCAAAAACACAAGAAAAGTTTCTACACAGACAAAGCAAGTAAGTGTTCTAGTAGTGATGATGGAAGTTCTTCAAGTGATGATAGAAATGAGATGTTGTTTCTAATAGAAAAGGAAGGAAAAGAAAAGAGGAATAGATTTGTTGTGCTTAAGTGCTTTAGATGTGGAAATTTTGGTCACCTTGAGGATGATTGTACAAATGATGGTTTGAATTATGGTAATACTATGTATGAGGATGCTTCAAAAAATTATGAGGAAGATCTTCTTATGGCTTTAGATGAAGGTAGCACCTCTAGTGGTAAGAAATCAGAAAAGGATATTGATGTTTCAAAAGGTAAACAAATAGAGGATGTTTCAGAAAAGGGAGAAGTAGATCTTGAGGCTGAACTTGTTAATGCTCTTGATGTGTTAAAGAAAGAAAGAAAGAAATATGCTAGACTCATTGATAGGTTTGATGAATGTCGTTATGAAAGAGATGAGCTTATAGGGAATCTTGATATCTCTATAGCAAAGACACAGGAACTCAAAGAAGAGTTGGCAGCTAGGTCTCTTGAGTGTAAAGAGTTAAAACATGAAGTAGCTTCCTTGAAAAAGGAAACTAAAGAGTACAAGGAGAAGCTTTACGAGGTTTGAAGAAAGTTCCAAGAAGGTAAAATCAATCATCAAGGATCAAAGAAGGACAACAGATAAAATAGGTCTTGGTTTTGGAAAGAAACAAAAGGAACGGGTTGAGGAATCTAGTATGAGCTCCCAAGAAGAAGATGGTTCAGATGAAGAGAGTACTTCAGAGAGTAAGTTTTTAGATGGTAATTGAGATAGCACAGAATCAAAAAATAGGAATCAACATAAGGGGAGAAATACTAAAGGACCTATGAGGTCAAGGCAAGGAAAGTTCAATGGAAGATGTTTTGCATGTCACAGGTTTGGACACATGGCTTCACAGTGCAGGGCTCAAGCAAGACAGGTTAATGGAAATTTTAGAAATGGTAATTTCTTTCAAGGGTATTGCTACTCTTGTAATCAGTTTGGGCACAAGGCAGTTAATTGCAGGGTTAACAATAGGAACATGTTTGGTCCAACAGAGAGGATTCAAAAAATAGGTACATCTCAAAGGAATAACATTGTCAAATGTTATAAGTGCAATAATGAAGGACATACAACCAGATGGTGTAGAGCAAAAGTTCCAAGGTACAGGTTCAGGGCTATGAATAGGAACATGAATAATGGTAGGAACAGGAATAATGATAGGAATAGGAATAATGGCTTGGATAAAAATAGGGATGAGAACAGGAACAAGAACAGGATATGAACAAGAACAGGAATAGGAACATGGACAAGGATATCAAGAAAAATCATGGAAAGGTAGCTATGGACACTGATGATGATCAGTGCCTAATGGGAGTTTTACTCCCACCCTAGAATTAATCACCTCAATAGGAGGTGGGGGAGGGGCTAAGCTAAGAGGCTCATTCTTAGCCCTGAGCCCCAAAGGTGACCCTTTGCCATTGATGACAAAGGGGGAGAGATTTGAGTAAGGGGGAGAGCCTTGAGTCAGGGGGAGCAAAGCTTCAGAGGATGGTTTTTAGTTGGTTTCAGTTTTGATAGTTGGCAGTTGCTTGAAAGTTTTTTAGTGGTTTCAATAGTGGTTTGCCATCAATGACAAAGGGGGAGATTGTTGGCAATTTTGGGTATGTTGCCTAGCTTCATGTTTGTGAGTTGTCATTGATGTCAAAAGGAGTTTGTGTTGATGTCAAAAGGAATTTGTGCTGATGTCAAAAAGAGTTTGGTGCCAAAAATATCTTGAAAGTTCCATGATGTTTGTTTAAGGGTTTTTAATTAAAACCATGGTGACAAGGTTAAAGGTTTTTCTTAAAACCATCTGGACTCATTAAGGGTTTTTATTAAAACCATCTTGGCTTAATGAAAAGGTTTTTGCTCCTTGAAAAAACCTTAAAAGTCCATTTTGATTATTAATAAATAAATTAACTCAAACCTTTGAAAAGGTTTTAAGTTAAGTTTATTATTAATAAAATAATAATTATTAATTTAATAATTATTATTGAAAGGGTTTCTAAACCCTTAGCGGCGCTCATGTAAAAGACTTACCTCATCAACGTCAACTTGCATGGGATGAAAAATGCAATGTTTGAAAGGAGCATCGACGTCAATTTGCATGGGATGAAAGACTATTAAAGGGCATTATTTCCTAAGGTTTTAAGCACCTTCGATTTGCGTGATTACCTTCAAATTCGTATTGCTCTGTGACCTTCGATTTTGGATTGCGCTATGATTTTTGAGTCTCATTTTGCTCTGTGTTAATTTTTGATTTCGTGCACCAGTGAGGAAGACAAATCTGGTCTGTGTTAAATTCTGATTTTGTGCGTAGTGAGGAAGACAAATCTGGTCTGTGTTAAATTCAGATTTCGTGCACCTGTGAGGAAGGAAATTCTGGTTGTCTTTTGCGAGCAAAGGGAAGGTAAAATGATGAGTAGCGCTTGAGAGTTTCGTTGGGCACTTGTGCTCCAATGATGGAGGTAGTGGAGCGAAGGCGCTCGCTAAGCAGAGGTGCCGAGTTCGATTCATGACAGGCATGTTTCAGTTTTTTCTTGGTCACGGTTATTGTGCACGTGGTACGACGGTTGCTTTGGGCCACGAGTTTGGAGGAGGAAGCACTTTGGCACTTATGTTGGTGTCTCCACACTTCTCCTAAGGTTGGAGAATTGATTTTTGGCCAAGGTAGATCTTTTGTTGATAATGTGGAATATTTGATTTGACTTGGCAATTATTGTTGGTAATTGGATGGAGGTATAAGGTTAAATAGAAATATTGCTTTGACATTGTTATTATTGATGCTTAATGTTTATGTGGTAAATGCATTTAGAAGTAAATGTATTTTAGGAGTTATAAGGGTTTAAGGAATAATTGTGCTTAATGTCATATTGGGGTTAGAGAGCCTTTGGAGTTATTGAGTGGATATTCTCTTGTAATTATTTTTTGAGGTTGAAGTTATTTTGTGATATATTAAGTAGGAGTTATAAGGTGTAAAGGAATATTGTTGATATGTATATTTGTGAGTTTTGATTATTGATGAGTTGGAGTGATAAGGTGTTATTAGGACTCTTATCATTGTGCATTATTCCATTGTTGCTAACTCTAATTTGTGGCAAATTGAGAGTTAGTGTTGTGACAGATTTTGAGTTCTCCTTCTTCATCAAAGTAAAGGTATGGGCACATTCTTCCATGGTTATTATTGATTGATGGTTTTCTGAAAATAAGTTTGGAGTGAAAAGGATTAAATTAAGTTTCCTTATTTGGAGTGGATCTTATTTTTTGAAAGTGGAAGTATTGATTATGCATTATGAGATCATGATGAGTTTATGAGTTATTGCATAATTCTGGTTTATGAGAGTGGAAGCATTTGAAGTTTGCTTTAGGGTTTTTGAGTGAGAAGCTTATGCCATTGCTATAAGTTGTTGAAACCCTAATTGAGTTGTTTGGTTGTTGAGAGTTTGGTTTTGAGATTGCTTCCATTGAGATTGAGTTGATCAAGTTATGCTTTACTTGATACATGAGTTGGGCTTGCTCCTTTGAGATTTGATTTTATCAAGTTGTACTTTGCTTGATAAACTTGGTTGTGTGGTTAAGTTGAGCATTCCCATTTGAGAGAAGTTGGAAATATCTTGAACCCCTTTTTTATGCTTAGAGAGAGATTGCTTTGAGTTCTTGAAAACTAACTTGGCTAGGGTTTGATAGCAAGTTATGGTTCTATGTTGGAGGAGTTGATTCCTTGATATTGCATTATTGGCAATTGTTGGGTTGTGGTTCAAGATCTTGTGAAAGTATACTACTTCTATGAGATTGATTTGAGTTGAGATTGAGAGTTGAAGGATAGAACATATTGAGTCTCTAAAAATTCTCTTTATGCTTCTATGAGATTGATTTGATATGATTGGATGAAACACATTGGGTCTCTAACAATTCTCTTTGTGTGTTCACATTGGGCAAGTTTCTTGGTAAACTTGCTTGAGCTGATTTGGGCAAGTTCTTGGTGAGCTTGCTAGGACATATTTGGATAGGTTCTTGTGGAGAACTTGTGGACTGATTTGGATAGGTTCTTGTGGAGAACTTGTGGACTGATTTGGACAGGTTCTTGTGGAGAACTTGTGGACTGATTTGGATAGGTTCTTGTTGAAGAACTTGTGGACAGATTTGATGAAGTCTTGGTGAAGACTTGTGAGCAGTTGTGATTGATTTGTTCAAGCTTTTGGCTTAAGCTTGGGATAGATCTGACAGAGATTTGAGAGCAGATTTGTGCTGGACCAGAGGACTGAGTTTGGTGCAGATTTGTGATAGAGTTTGAGAGGACTTGTGCTGGACCAACTGACTATGTTTAGTACAGGTGTTGATGAGCAGCTGTGGAGGTGATCAGTGAGGACAGAAGTCTCTAGAGCCAGAGCAAGGAGGACAGGACGTCTTCTGTGGAAAGGAGTTCCACCTGCTAGCGGCAGAAGAGGCAGTGATCTTCTGAAGTATCATTTCCAGAGCTTTGGGGGATAGGACATCTCCTTTGGGTAGGAGGCTCATAAATACTTCTTTGGGGGATAGGACATCTCCTTTGGGTAGGAGGCTCATAAATATTTGATTAGGGGAAGGATTCTCCTTTGGACAGGAAGTCCATAAACATTGTAATTGGGAAGGATTCCCAAAGGATTTGATTGAGAAAATTTAGTGAAATATTTTCTCTGTGGAGTAGCCCACCTTGGGTGAACCACGTTATATTGGTGTCTCAATTGTGTGATGACTTGTACACTGGTTTGATTATGACTTTGATTTTGCTATTGGTTCATTGCATTGCTTTTTGAAGTAAAATAAAAAATCTAAAAAGTGGTCTTATACTATTCACCCCCCTCTCAGTATAAGCTTGTGTTCTTCAATGGTTCCTTTATAACCACACCTTCCAAAGATAGTGATTGAGTCAAATTTTCCACATGTATCTAAGTATTTGGCTTGAAAATGGGTAAGGCCATTGGACGAACAAATCAAGTATGGTGGCTGGTTTAACCCAAAAATACTGAAGGCTTGAAAAACCCCACATAGGACAGTTAAGGAAAAATGGCACTCAAGGAAAATGTGATAAATGGTCTCCCAATTAGCCCTGTATAGATAACATTGATTAGTGATACAAATACCTTTATGCATCATATTATCAATGGTTAGAATTTTTCCTTGGATAACCAGCAATGAAAAGACTACAATTTTTGGAATTATTATTTTTTATCCAAACTAATTCTTTTTGGAGGACAAAATCCTCATCATCAAGCATAAGCTTGTAAGCTAATTTAACAGTGAACTACTCATTTTTCATAGGATCCCAGGTAACTTGATCTTCCTTGGGTCTTATGGGGATAAAATATTGCCTGAGAATGTTACAAAGATCATTTGATTCCACTTGAAATCCCTTAATCCTTATTTGTCTCCACTTCATTTTGCCTCTGTCCTCAACCATATAATCAGAAACTTTTCTACCAATGAGTTCTTTCATGATATCTCTGATTCGAGCTAAGTTAGGATATTGCGTTAGTGGTTTGTCCTTAGCCCACCTGTCATTCCAGAAATTTATCCTCTCATCATTGCCTAAAACCCATCTTAAACCTTTTTTGATGATTTCCTTACAATTGAGAATTGCTTTCCAAAAAGCATAACCTCCGATTGGAACTGAGTCACTTAGAAATTCCATATTTTGAAGATACTTTCGTTTGATGATAGCTGTCCATTCATTTTATTCACCAGAAATGAAGTGCCATGCTTACTTAGCTAGTAAAGCTAAATTCATATGAGCAATTCTACTCAGAACTAAGCACCCCTTTTCCTTGGGTCTGCACACTTTGGTACATCCTACAAGGTGTATCCTTTTTTTCTTCTCTGATCCAGTCCATAAAAATTATTTTTGGAGTTTCTCAATTTTATGGAAAACCTTCACAAGGGCTTTGAAAATGAAGAGGAAATGGACTGGAATGCTCTGAAGAGAGGCTGTTGGTCCGACTTTTATACACACCCTGTGAAGAATGAGCATGAAACTATGATAACACTTACAAGGGATAAATCCCACTCACTTTAGGATCTTGCTGGTTATCCAAGGTGTGAGTTACAGAGTTGGGTCGAATGTCTATTCACTCTTTTCCACTTCTGGAATAGTTTTCAATATGGGTTGTACTGTTACCTTACAACGGGTTCTTGAACTTGTTCGGTAATGTTTTAGAAGTTGTCACTTGTTGACAATCAGATTTAAAATTAGTTCTTTGATCTAGCTCTTATGGGTCAGCGATTTAAATAAAAGACAAATTTAAAAGAAAATAAAAATGGATCATTTCACGGTAAAACAAGAGAGAGTAGGGTAGGGCGAGAAAGAGAAGTCTATCAAACTTAGGCTGTAAAACCAAAACTACCAATTTTATTTATACTATCGACTTCACAATAGAACAAATCAAAGAAGAAGGTGTCCAACTTTCTAAGATCACCTTCTACTAAGAGCATAAGACGAGAGATGGAACAGATCTGAAAGAAAATCATAAACGAAGGGAAGTCGGTTAAAATTGGTATCATTCACCGATGGCATAGCTCACACAGTGAGGACAGAGCAATTAGAACAGACTTGAACCTTAAATCTATGATTTTCCCTAGCATACAATAGAACAAATGAAGCCCAACAACATATTTAATCTTGATAACACGGATTTACAGCATATATTTAATAAACTTTAAAGAAACGGATAACAAAAGAAGATGAACTTATCACAATCTGAAAGAGATTAGGCTCCTGGCCATGCTATCATAGAAAACAAAAGCACATCAACTCCAAGTCCAGAAATAAAGCATTTAACAAGATTTGCAAGAAATTGCTTCAATAGCCTTTTTTCTAAGTCTCCGCCTCCTACGATTACATTTAGAAGAAGTATTTATAGACTCAGGACAGACCCTGATATTTTCAAAAATATCTTCTTCTCAAACCCTAAATCTTATCATCTTAAACCCTAGTACCCGGGTTTTACAATATAAAGCCTTTTAAAATAAAGTTTTGATAAAACTTAACCATTCTACAAATCAGTGCAGTCACTTGCCATAAATGGAGAAGGCAAAAATTTAATGCCACTTGCATCCACCCACAACTGTGTGTAAATGCCCTCATTAATTCCCACGGGAAATTTGGATGAGTCACCACTTTTTTGACATTTCATCTCCGCAGAGCCATCCCTGAGTTGAAAATGTCTGCACGCCATTAATTCTGCCATAAATTTTCATTAAATGCATCCATCGGCAAATTTCGATAACTATGTGTAGATATTTTCATTTTTCGACCAATTCTCGACATACTCCATTAAATGGGCAGCTGCTTAGTCACCGTAAAGTCTCTTTGCGGCCAGATCTATAAAATTTGGATGAAACAGCAATTCTCGGCATCTCTCATTTCAATATGGCGGTCTTCGATTAATTTGCACTTAACTTTGTCTTCCTGGCCATTTCTCCCGTTATCATGCAAGTGCCAGATGGCTTTCTGCAAAAAAGACAAAAGATGGATTAGTATTTTAATAATATTAAATCAAAACTTTATTAAATCAAAACCCTAAAGTTCATTTGCATGTCGGCTCTATTTATCTAATACGTGGCTTGCTTATTTGACACGTGTCACTAAAATCATGGCGCGTGTCCATGCAATCGTCTTTCATTTTGGGCTCTTTGTCTTTCAAGCCGCAAAAACGCGACATGTCGCGATTTCGCGACATGTCACGAAATCGCGACTTCCTCCTTTCTCTTCGCGTGAAAATGCGACATGTCGCGATTTCGTGACATGTCGCAAATCGTGACCTTTTCTGCCTCGGCGCACTTGCATCCTCTTGTCAACGTGACATGTCGCGATTTCACGACATGTCATGAAATCGTGACCCTCCTTGCACCTTGTGCCCTTCCAACGTGTCATGATTTCGTGACACCTTCTTACCTTGCACTTCTCTTTGGTTGTCGATTTTGCTCCCTCCTTGGCCTTCTTTCTTTGGACTATGTCGTGATTTTGTGACGTCGCGATTTCGCGACACCTATCTTTACCTTGCACTTCTTTCTTTGGCTGCCACAATTTCGTGACGCTCCCTCGACTTTGGCACTTCTTTCTTTGGACTGTGTCAAGATTTCGCGACGTCACGAAATCGCGACGTCGCGATTTCATGACACCCTTGTGACTTCGGCCTTTTCTCTCGATCCTGTCGTGATTTTGCGACGTCGCAAAAATGCGACATGTCGCAATTTCGCGACGCTTTCATGCCTTAGCCTTTTTTTGCCTCCTACTGCAGCGAAAATGCGACATGTCACGATTTCGCTACGTTTCGTACGCATTTGCTTTCTCTCTCCAGACTCGTCGCGATTTCGTGACATTTTCAAAAATGGAAAGTGTCGCGATATCGCGACATTTCCAAAAATGGAAGTGTCACGATTTCGCTACGTTTTCTTGCCTTAGCCGATTTTTCTAAAACCTGTCGCGATTTCGTGACATTTTCAAAAATGGAAAGTGTCGCGATTTCATGACTTTTCCAAAAATGGAAAGTTTTGGCTTCTAATGAATTTATCTATCTGTATTCTGCATTTTTTTCATATCAGTGAAAGATTTTCTTTATTCATGAATGATTCTAACATGTGAAAAATGAATTCTGGAATAAATCAAAGCCAGATGCAAATAAAAGCACAACTTGAAGAAAGGAGGCAAGCAAAATTTGGAATTTAAAACCTAGAAAACATCAAGAGGGTCCTTACTGCAAAATGAAAGCTCAATATTTTCAAAGGATGGAAATTCATTTTTCGGTGGGGGTGTGTTGCTTCTCAACAAATGGCGATATCTACGGGTAAAATAGTAGCATTATTTTAGAACCCAGGACTCTAGTTTCAAAACAACATAGACCATGTATCATGCCTTGCCACAGATATTCTTCAAAACAATTTAACTACTAGCTGATAGTTGTCAAAATTTCCCAAGGACATACTAGGTTGAATCATTTAAGGAAGATTTCTGATGTGCAATTACAAGCGTATAAAACTTTCTTCAAGAATGACTGGGCCTTCGAATGTTGAACTCTGGATTGATCAACTTTTCTAAATTGTAAAAAAGGAAACCGAGTAGAGCTCTGTTTACTAGTTTAGCCTTTTACAACCCAGACAGAGTTACCCTTTAGATTTACACGACCCAGATTCACAACTGTAAGGTAGAATCTACAACTTGGTAGAAGAAAAACATCTTTTGAAGTCTTGGCTGTCTCTTTGATTACATAACTTTTTCTTTTCTCTTTTTTTTATATATAGGAAATAACAGAGTGCCAATTCTATGCTGTCTTGCTCAACTTTCATCTTCTCTCTCTCTTCTTTGAAATATATCAACATCTGAAAAGCCTTTAAAAGAAGAACAACAATTTTTCTTTTAACATCTCATCAGTCTGGAACTGCTTCAGCATGGGTACTGATAGCCTCTATGGATACTCAAATAATTACACGAATCATAGTCCCCTCTTATGACCAACTTTTCTTGGATTCCTTGGGAGTTTCTCCAGCCAAACAGTATAGCAGTTTCTTTATAATTAAAACAACTGTGGCAAGCAAGACACAAAATCCAATCATCCTTCCACTGTTGTTCTGAATAACAAAATAGTTCCACTGTTCAGTTTAAGCAGACTACCTCAATTAGAATAATGAACAGAATGGACACTGGATTTAGAACTCAGAATAAAAACAATTTGGAAGGCTGACTTTTTTATTGATGCTCAGGCAAAACTTAAAAATAGAATTTTAAAATAAAATAAACTGTACAGACTTCCAAGGATAAACAAAATAAAATAAAATAAAATAAAACAAACTTTGTACAAACACCAAAGGAAATAAAATAAAATAGACTTTAAAAAATAAAAATACAGAACTTTAAAATAAACTAAAACTGTACAGACCTGAAATGGAAAGACACAGAGTGTACAGACCTTAAACAACAAACAAAATAAAACTGCACAGACAATTAAAATAAAATGAAACTAAAAACTGTACAGACATTTAAAATAAAACTAAAATAAACAACACTATACAGACATGAAAAATAAACTAAAATAAAATAACACTGCAGACTTATTTACAATGTATACACATGTTACAACTTCTTTGTGACTCATTCAAATGATATATTGGATGGAACAGTCGAGAAATAATGCTTTAAGTATTGACCATTAACAGGGAGGTCCAAAAAATTACCATCAAGGTCTTGTAAACGAAATGCGTTATTACCCAGAATCTCAGCAATCTGGTACGGGCCTATCCATAGTGGCTGCAACTTTGTATGCTTACCCTTCTTTTCATGGGCCTTGTCCCATAGAAGCACCAGTGCTTCCAATCTGAAAGCTTTCACTTTGGCCCTTTTGTCAAACCAGTGCTTGACGGTTTCTTGGTGCTCGACTGAAATGTTCCAGGGCTTGGAGTCTTTCATCCTACAAATTAGTTAGATCCAAAACACGAGCCTCTGCATCTGCTTGATCCTCAAAATAGTCTAAGACAAATTGGTAAGTAGGTAATTTCAGAGAGATGGGAACAATTGGTGGGTACCATACAACAAAGCAAAAGGGGAAGTCTTAAGAGCCACTTTATATTTTATCCGGTCAGCCCAAAGTGCATATTTCAATAATGTATGCCACTGCATGGGTTTGTCTGCTACAGATTTCTTAATGGCATTCATTAAATTCTTATTTGTGGACTCAGCCGGTCCATTGCCTTGGGGATAATAGTTGGATGAAAATCTGATAACTATCCCCATCTGGTATGCCCATTCTGCAAACTCCAATGATTGGAAGGCTGGTCCATTATCACACACCAAATTCAGAGGAACCCCAAACCTGGTTATGACATTTGACTCTAGAAATTCGATCACTTCATGAGCTGTACTTCTTATGGTGGCTGCTTTGCTTCGACCCATCTTGTGCAGTAATCAGTAGTCTGTTAGAACATACTTATGCCCTGCTGAAGAATTTGGATTAATCACTCCCACAAAATCAAGTCCCCATTGCATAAAAGGTTTATTTATTACAACGAGGCTGCAATGGTAGAGCCCGGTTGGCCTCTTTGGCTGCAAAAGTTTGGCACTGATGGCAAGTTCTCACATGTTGATGGGCATCTTTAAATAACGTAGGCCAGTAATAGCCTGCTCTCAATATTTTATGCGCAGTAGCAGATCCTGAGGAATGCCCTGCCCCTAACTTTTCATGGAAACTGGACATGACTTCATTGACTTCACTCTGAGAAATGCATCTTAAGAAAATGCCAGCATAATTTTCTCTGTACAAATTACCTCCTTTGAGGAGATAATGAGCAGACTTTCAGTTTTAGTGCTCTCCTTTGGGTTCTATTCAAGTGAGACGGGCAAACTCCAAATTGTAGCAGATGAATGATATCTCCATACCAGTCATCAGATTCAGAATTTAACTGATTAACTTCTTGCTGCATAGGTATTTCGGCAATGTGTCGGGACAAACCAAGTCCTCTGATCAATTTTGTAGGCCAAATTTCTAAGTCATATTCTTGCAGCCTTGTAACCCAATTGCCTCTTAGTTCACCCAATTCGTCCTGACTTAAAAGGTATTTAACAGCTGGGTCCGAAACTATAGCATGAACTCTACTTCTTAGTATGTAGTGCCTGAACTGCTTAATTGCTCTCACCAAGGCATAAGCTTGTTTGTCTAAACGAGAATATTTCAGCTCAGCCCCCTTTAAATTGGTACTCTTGAAAGCAATTGGATGTTCCCCGGTTTCTCTCCGTTGGGTCAGAACTGCAGCAAGTGTGTGTTCAGAAGAAAAGGTGTACAAATAAAAATCTGCACTGAAATCTGGGCTTACCAAAACTGGTGCTTGTTTGATGGCGGTCTTGATTTCTTGGAACGCTATTTTAGCTTCTGTGGTCCAGACAATCTGAGCAGTTTGCTTTAGCATGTCATTCAGTGGCTTGACTATCTCTGCAAAACCGGAGATGAACTTCCTGACAAAATTAATTTTTCCAAAGAAGGACCTCAACTCTCTCTTAGAGTTGGGAAAGGGTATGCCGGATATGGCTTCAACTCTGTCCGGATCCATGGAAATGCCATCTTTTGTGATCAAGTGCCCAAGGAGCTTTCCTTCCGTTACACCAAAAATGCACTTCTTCGGATTCAAAGAAATGCCGAACTCCTTGCATTTGTTGAACACAGACTCCAAGTGTTTTACATGGTCAAACCGAGATTTAGAGAAGACTGTTAAATCATCCATGTAAACAACAATACATTTACCCATAAGGCCCTTGAAGGCATGATCCATTGCTCGTTGAAATGTAGCTCCGACATTTATTAATCCAAATGGCATCCTCTTGTAAGCAAAAGTTCCCCACTTAGTTGTGAAGGCAGTTTTCATTCTGTCTTCCTTCTCAACTAATATCTGATTATACCCTGAGAAACCGTCCAGGAAAGACATCATCTCCGAACCATTGACAATCTGTAACACCTCATCCATAGAAGGCAGAGGATAATTATCTTTCTCAGATGCCTTGTTCAAATTTCTAAAATCCACACACAGGCGGATCTCTCCATTTTTCTTTATGACTGGCACCAAATTGGCCACCCAAGTAGAATGCACGATGGGAAAAATAATGGCGGCACTCAATAGTTTTTCTACCTCTTTCTGGATGAGGGGCTCTAACAGAGCGTTGACATGCCTCTGTTTTTGTCGAAAAGGTTTGCAAAATTCTTTTAAAGGTATAATATGAGTGTAAACTTTCGGATCAAATACCTTTAAGTCTTTGTATGACCAGGCCATAACATCCTTGGACCTATGAAGAAAATCAATCATATTCCCTTTTATTTTTGGGTCACAAATTTTAGCCAACTTGATGTGCCTAGGATCTTCTTCAGTCCCTACGTTCAGGTTTTCAGTCTCACTGTCTGTTGCACCCATAGAATCCTCAGAATTCACTTTTTGCCTGATTTGGTCAACATCAAAGAGCCGCTCCAGTTCCACCATCCCTTTTGGAATTCTGTTGTCTTTCAACCTTATTATTCCCCTGTCATCATCTAACTGCTCCAGCAGAGTATCCCTTTGGCCCTCATCGATTATAGCATTTTCAAATGTGTTAGTACTCTGCAAAAAGTTTACAATCTGTTGATCATCAGAGAAAACCTAAAAATTATCTATATTATTTGGGACTGAAGGACAAGGGACTAACTCAATTGAAAACTTGTTCCATTTAAATTCTTCCAGTGGTTTTAAACTTGCGGCTGAAGAAGCCAAGACATCTGCACGTGAATTCTGCTCTCTGGGTATGTGTGTCAGATTAAAAGCATCAAAATCTTCTACAAGATCCCAAGCCCGATGTTTGTATCCTTTTAAATAAGATGCTTTACACTGGAATTTACCCTTAACTTGATTAGCCACCAATTTTGAATCCGTAAAAACTTGAATATTTCTTACACTTCTGTCCAAAGCAAATTTCAAACCTAATACCAGAGCTTCATACTCTGCTAAATTATTTGTACAAGGGAACTGTAGGCGATAAGACATAAAATATGTCTGACTTTCAAGCCCTTTAAGGACTGCCCCTGTGCCAGAACCCTATTTAGATTTAGCCCCATCCACATGAAGCGTCCAGACTTCATTACTATGAACAGGATGAGCTTTACTAAACTTCTCATTTTGTCCCGTTGTTAAATTGTAAACTCCAATATCTACCTCAGCAATATTTACAGTCTCATTTTTTGCATTGTATTCAGTGATTGTATGCTTGTATCTGGGTTCTCTTTCAACCCTTAATTGATTTGCCACTCCTTTCCATGGCAACCACATGTGTGAAAAGTCGAGTTGCCAAGTATCCATTCAGAGATCTCGACCAATCCCTGCTCAAAAGCATCCCGTACCCCACGGGGATATCCACAACCTGAATTTCAATTCTGTGTTGAGCCCTGGGCTCAGATGCTAATTGGATATGAATATTCTGAAGTTCTCCCACTACTTTAACCTCTGATTTGTCCAATTGGACAACTCTTCTTTCAGACTTCATTGGGGTCAAACCCAACTGTTGACAAATGGCCAAAGGCATAACATTAGCTGAAGCACCTGAATCTACCAGACAATTGTGCAAGTTTTTCCCAAAAATATGTACAGTCAGTAGAAAAGGCGGAACCTCAGTTTTCTCTTTGTACATGGCTACATTTGCATTTGCCATCTTCTTTCCCTTGTCCACAGGTTTGGTAGTAGGGCCAGAGTATGTTTTTATCAAGTTATCTCTCTGTTCTGAAATTTGGGCCAACTCATGAAGAGTGATGTTGGCTTTGATCTTTTTCATGTCCTCCACTATGTTATATCCCTTATTGAGTGGAGGGACAAATGCATCTGGTCCTTTTGGATTTCCTCCCTTAGGTGGAGATGGGTTATTGCTTGGAGATGGATCTGGAGGAACATTGTGAGAGTTGTCCGGAGGGGTAGATGTAGTGTTGGGCTCCGGATTTCTATTTCTGAGGTTGTAGTTGTCCCTCCTGTATTGTTGAAAAGCATGTACCTCATCCATAGGCATTTCAACTACATTCTCAGATTCATCCAGGAAAGTGAAAGAATCCAAGACCATAGCTGCATTGTGGCTGGATGAACTTGGGCCCTCCGCAGTTCTTTGATGTTCAGGAGAAATCAAATCCCCAGACAAAGCTTCAAAGGCGTTACAAAATTCCAAACAATCCAACTCCCCGTGTTGAGAAGTAGCATGTATCCTACACCAGTTAGGCAAAGCCAAATCACAGATATTTACATCATGACCTTTACCTTTGTAATCTTTATTGGGTTCGTATGGGGGCCGAGTGAATTATTCTGTTGATAGGAATACTTGTTTGAGTTCTCCCCAGTAGAAACTTGCCTTTTAAAACTCAAAAAATCATTGGCCAACTTTTGGACTATTTTTGACACTTCTTCAACTCTTGCATTATCAGCTTCTTTACCTGGGTTCTGTACATTTTCAGCAGGTGTTACAGCCAATGGACTTGCTGATGGTAGAGTCTGACATACTGGCAACATCATCTGATGTGGTATGGGATTGAAAACAGGGGCAGCTTGTGTGACCAAAGGAATTTGTTGAGCATTTAAAGGTTGGGGTCCCAACTGTCTTTCCAGAATCAAAGCTTCTTTATAAGCCTCTGTTAAATTAGTAATAGATGGCATCTCTTTTCAAAAAGACAGAGGTCATTGGATCCAGAGAATTTCTAAAAATTTCTAATGCAGGTCTGCATTTGGCACATAATAACCAGTCAGTCTACCATAAGCCTTCTAAAATCTGACATTGTAAGATCTGATAGATTCATTTAATTCTCTTTTGATACCAGAAAACTGCTGATATAATATACTAGGATCTATTACCTCACCAAACTGTGACACAAAAACCTTTTCCAAGTCATTCCAACTGGTAATAGAATCATTAGTGAGATTTAGAAACCAGTCATAAGCTCCCTCCTGGAGAGTGAACGGGAACAATCTGCAAGCAACATCTTCATGTTGTACATTTAACAATTTCAAAGCATTCTTGAATGCAACTAGATGTTCTTCTGCTGTCCTAGTCCCATCATGCTTGTATCTGGGAAGATATCTCTCCGGATTTCTGGGCAGGTCATGGGCTATACCCAAAATATTTAAGGCAGTGGAACCCAACCAGTTTGCCATTACTACTTGATTGACGGTGATATTCTGAGTTGTAGTTGGAGTAACTACCAGTGGTGATAAAACTATTTGAGACAGAGACTTGGCCCTTATGAGGCTACTTCTTCTTGGAGTTTCTAATTCAGGCACAAGGAGCTCTCCAGCTCTGGGGTGGGACCTTGTTACCCTGTATGTAGAATCCAGCTTTTCACAAGCACTTACAATCTCACAATCCTTAACAGACTACTGAACTTGAGGTCTTCTTTTTGGCAATTTTAAATATTGTACAGACAACTTACAATACTAAACGGAGTTCAGTGGGCCCTCCTTCTAGCGCCATTTTTAAATGTTGGTCCGACTTTTATACACACCCTATGAAGAATGAGCATGAAACTACGATAACACTTATAAGGGATAAATCCCACTCACTTTAGGATCTTGTTGGTTATCCAAGGTGTGAGTTACAAGTTGGGTCGAATGTCTATTCACTCTTTTTCGCTTCTGGAATAGTTTTCAATATGGCTATATGTTACCTTACAACGGGTTCTTGAACTTGTTCAGTAATGTTTAGAAGTTGTCACTTGTTGACAATCAAATTTAAAATTAGTTCTTTGATCTAGCTCTTATGGGTCAACAGATTTAAATAAAAGACAAATTTAAAAGAAAATAAAAATGGATCATTTCACGGTAAAACAGAGAGAGTAGGGTAGAGGCGAAAGAGAAGTCTATCAAACTTAGCTGTAAAACCCAAAACTACCAATTTTATTTATACTATCAGCTTCACAATAGAACAAATCAAAGAAGAAGGTGTCCAGCTTTCTAAGATCACCTTCTACTAAGAGCATAAGACAGAGATGGAACAGATCTGAAAGAAAATCATAAACAGAAGGGAAGTCGGTTAAAATTGGTATCATTCACCAGCAGCATAGCTCACACAGTGAGGACAGAGCAATTAGAACAGACTTGAACCTTAAATCTATGATTTTCCCTAGCATACAATAGAACAAATGAAGCCCAACAACATATTTAATCTTGATAACACAGATTTACAGCATATATTTAATAAACTTTAAAGAAACGGATAACAAAAGAAGATGAACTTATCACAATCTGAAAGAGATTAGGCTCCTGGCCATGCTATCACAGAAAACAAAAGCACATCAACTCCAAGTCCAGAAATAAAGCATTTAACAAGATTTGCAAGAAATTGCTTCAATAGCCTTTTTTCTAAGTCTTCGCCTCCTGCGATTACATTTAGAAGAAGTATTTATAGACTCAGGACAGACCCTGATCTTTTCAGAAATATCTTCTTCTCAAACCCTAAATCTTATCATCTTAAACCCTAGTACCCGGGTTTTACAATATAAAGCCATTTAAAATAAAGTTTTGATAAAACTTAACCATTCTGCAAATCAGTGCAGTCACTTGCCATAAATGGAGAAGGCAAAAATTTAATGCCACTTGCATCCACCCGCAACTATGTGTAAATGTGCTCATTAATTCCCTCGGGAAATTTGGATGAGTCACCACTTCTCTGACATTTCATCTCCGCAGAGCCATCCCTGAGTTGAAAATGTCTGCACGCCATTAATTCTGCCATAAATTTTCATTAAATGCATCCATCGGCAAATTTCGGTAACTGTGTGTAGATATTTTCATTTTTCGGCCAATTCTCGACATACTCCATTAAATGGGCAGTTGCTTAGTCACCGTAAAGTCTCTTTGCGGCCAGATCTATAAAATTTGGATGAAACAACAATTCTCGGCATCTCTCATTTCAATATGGCGGTCTTCGATTAATTTGCACTTAACTTTGTCTTCCTGGCCATTTCTCCCGTTATCATGCAAGTGCCAGATGGCTTTCTGCAAAAAAGACAAAAGATGGATTAGTATTTTAATAATATTAAATCAAAACTTTAAAGTTAAATCAAAACCCTAAAGTTTATTTGCATGTCGGCTCTATTTATCTGACATGTGGCTTGCTTATTTGACACGTGTCGCTGAAACGTGGTGCTTCCTGCAACTGTTTTTCATTTCGGGCTCTTTGCTTTCTAGCGTGAAAATGCGACATGTCAAAATTTCACGACATGTCGCGAAATCGCGACGTCCTCCTTCCGCCTTCTTCAATTTGTCGCGCGCCGACATGTCACGATTTGCGACATGTTCTTCCTCCCCTTCATCCTCTTAGCGAATGTCGTGATTTTGCGACATGTCGCAAATCATACTTCTTTTCTATGTCGCGATTTGGCTCACCTGCACTTCCTTCTTTTTTTGCGACCTCCTCCTCACTTCTTTCTTTGTGTCATGATTTTGCGACATCGTGAAATCACGACGTCACGATTTCGTGACACCCTTGAGACTTCGGCCTTTTCTCTCGATCCTGTCGCGATTTCGCGACGCTTCCATGCCTTGCCTCTTTTCGCTCCATCCTGTCGCTATTTCGTGACGTCATGAAATCGCGATGTCGCGATTTCGTGACATCGTGAAATCGCGACGTCACGAATTTCGGACGCTTCCATGCCTTGCCTCTTTTCGCTCCATCCTGTCACGATTTCGCGACTTCATGAAATCGTGACGTCGCAATTTCGTGACGCTTTCATGCCTTAACCATTTTTTTGCTCCTGTTGCCGTGAAAATGCGACATGTCATGATTTCGCGACATGTCGCGAAATCGCGCCCCTCTCTGGCCTTCGCTTCCTTTTGCCTCCTGCTGCAGTGAAAATGCGACATGTCACGATTTTGTGACATGTCGTGAAATCGCTACGTTCCGTACGCATTTGCTTTCTCTCTCCAGACTCGTCGCGATATCGCGACATTTCCAAAAATGGAAAGTGTCGCGATATCGCGACATTTCCAAAAATGGAAGTGTCGCGATTTCGCTACGTTTTCTTGCCTTAGCCGATTTTTCTAAAACCCGTCGCGATTTCGTGACATTTCCAAAAATGGAAAGTGTCGCGATTTCGTGACTTTTCCAAAAATGGAAAGTTTTGGCTTCCAATGAATTTTTCTATCTGTATTCTGCATTTTTTTCATATCAGTGAAAGATTTTCTTTATCCATGAATGATTCTAACATGTGAAAAATGAATTCTAAAGTAAATCAAAGCTAGATGCAAATAAAAGCACAAATTGAAAAAGGAGGCAAGCAAAATTTGGAATTTAAAACCTGGAAAAATCAAGAGGGTCCTTACTGCAAAATCAAAGCTCAATATTTTCAAAGGATGGAAATTCATTTTTCAGTGGGGGTGTGTTGCTTCTCAGCAAGGCCTTAGTGAGGGTTAGATTTCCTTCTTGAGATAGAATATGGCATTTCCATCTAGCAAGTTTTTTTTTAATTCTTTCAATAACCCTATCCCACATTGACTCTCTCGGAGAACCAATGAAAATAGGGAGACCAAGATATAAAGTGGGAAGGTTTGCTATATCACACCCTAAAATTTTTGCAATCCTTCCTTGCCTATGAATGGGGGTGTTCAATAAATATAACTTGCTTTTACTAAAATTAACTTTCTAACCAGCAGCTTCCTCATAGAGTTGCAGGATGTATTTAATTATTTTGGCCTCAACCACCGATGCCTTAGTCAATAGAAGGGTATCATCGATGAATTTTTGGTGAGAAACAACCCTAGTGAGAGATGTTGCCTTGATTCCTGATATTAGCCTTGAAATGCAAGCATTTTTTATGGTTCTACCTAAAGCTTCTACCACAATGATGAATAACATGGGGCTGATAGGGTCCCCCTACCAAATTCCTCTACGACTTTAAAAGTAACCAGCAGTTGTTCCATTAACCAGAATCGAGAACCATGCTTTAGAAATGTATTAATTGATCAAATTAACCCATTTGTGGTGAAACCAAACTTAAGGAGGACAAAAATTAGAAAGTCCCAATTTAGCCTATCAAATGCTTTGTTCATATCAAGCTTTAGGGCAAAAACAGACCTGTTGGTCTTATGAGCAGAGTGCAAAGCTTCATGAACTATGATAACTCCATTCAAGATTGACATGCCCTGGATAGAGATTCCCTAGCATGGATCTATGATGTGGGGCAGAACATCTCTCATTCTATTTACAATGGATTTAGTTAGGATCTTGTAAGAAACATTGCACAAAATGATTGGCCTGAAGTCAGCCATAGATTCAAGGGTTTGCTTCTTAGGAATTAGAGAAATAAAAGTAGATTTGAGACCTTTTGGGATATTATTTCTTGCTTGGAATTCTATGATAGTAGAAATTACATCCTCACTTACGATGTTCCAAAAATATTTATAAAAATTAGGGGGAAATCCATCGGGTCCCGAGGCTTTGTCTAGCTCCATGCTAAACAAGGCTTCCTTAATTTCCTCATCACAAAAGGGAGCTAAAATCTTAAGTTTTATATCCTCATTTATTATGCTAGGAATGGATTGCAAGAGAATATATTTGGCCTCCTCATTACACTGAGATTCCTGACCAAGGATAGAATTGAAATATGTTACAACCTCCTTTATGATTTCTGTTAAGTCCTGAGTAATAGAACCATTTACTTTAAAAAAAAAAATTTATCTTGCTATTGCTTATGTTTCTAAGTGTGGTGCTATGAAAAAATTAGAATTTGAATATCCATATTTCAACCAAAGAGCCCTTGATTTTTTCCTCCTATATATTTCCTCATAGGCAAAACTGTTATGAAACTTTGCTAGTTTTGTTCATTCCTCCTGCCTAGTAGTTTCATCAGCATCACCATGTTGAATCCTCTGATCAATTATCTTCAAAATTTCAACAACCTATTTTTTATTTTCAAAGAGGTTTCCAAAGACCTCTTTGTTCTAGGTTTGAAGCTTTTCCTTAAAAAAAATTAATTTTCCAACAAGTTTAAAAGCTGCACTACCCCTGACAGGCTGCTACCACCACTAAATTAAGTTATCTCTGAAACTGGAATGTTTGATCCACATAGATTGAAATATGAAAGGTTTATTGAAGGAAAAAGAGTTAGGCATCTCCAAAAAAATGGGATTATGATCAGAGATAATTTTAGGAAGGGCTTGCAGGGTAGAATCATCGAATAGAGTTGTAGCCTATTTTGATAGAAAAAACCTGTCAAGCCTTTCTTGAATGAGATGACACCCTATCCGCCGATTGCTCCAGGTATAATTTGCTCCTGTACTTTTTACATCCATCAACATGTTGGAGTTCACAAAGTAATTGAACTCATCCATGCTCTTGATAGGTGGTCCATTTCCACCCATTTTGTCTAAAGGGTAAAGAGGAGTGTTAAAATCCCCAGCCAAAATCTAGGGGACATTATGGAAGATTTCACTTAGATTACCTAAGTACTCCCATAGTAGAGATCTCACTTGAATTGAATTCGAGACATAAATATTTTAAAGGATCAATGACCTGTTGTTGTTTATTTCTTTAAATAAAACACTAAGAACCCTGTCATCTTTTTGAATAATGGTGCCTTCTACTATTCGGGGATCTCATAAAGTCATAAGGCCTCCAGATGCTCCTCTGGCTTATTTGCAAACCATCTCCCCTTGATTACAGATTTTTTTTGCTGCTTTTTTTACTGAATCTCATCAATTTTTGTTTCTTGCAACATGATAATATTTGGATTCACTTGATTTCTTATTGCACTGACTTCCCTATGTTTGGGCAAGCCATCGAGGCTTCTCACATTCTATGAGGGAACTTCATTTAGATTTTTTGGGATTTCTTCCTATCCCTCTCCATTGAGGGGGTTTTCCTAATTTGTTGTCTTTCAAACCTGAAATAACCTATTGAAAAGAGGTTCTCTATTTTCCATTGGCAATGTGATTATCAATTTTAATTTTTTGATTCTCAGCATTTGATATTATCCATGTTCTTTTTTCACTGCCAAAATATATAGAAGACTTCATAGTTCTCCTGGTTTCTTTAGGACTAAACTGGGGGGACGTAATTTTTTACAAAACCAAACTACCATATTCCACAGTCTGAAGAGTTTCACATATCTCCACCCCTACATCCAAAGCTTCTCCTTTTTTCTTGTATTCCCTTGGTCTACGGGATGGTCCCTCAATAGGATTCACCTGGCTCCTAGTGATGATGTTAGGGAGATGCGATTTTTTATTTTCCAATGCCTCAACTTTATTCCTAAGTTCTTCAGCATTAGGATTTGGCTTTGGGATGCCCACTGGGCTTGAAGTATTATCAACATTGGGGTTTAAGGATCATGACTTGGATGGGGATTCTAGAGATCAAGCATTAGGGTTTGGCTTTGTGATGCCCATGGGGCTTACAATAATTTTAGCTTCAGGGTTTGATGATCCTGACTTGGATGGGGATTCTAGAGATTCAGAAAGGTTAGCCTGAAGGTTTTGGGATTCCATGTCTTTCGATAGTCCTCCTACTACCATATTGGATAGAATTGAAAAATTATTTGAAACTAGAGGATTGGAACTTACCTGAGTATTTTGGTTGCCAACAACCTATTATTTTCATTTGTCTTTTTGGGACCCTGCACCCTCTCTTTTATTTTTTTGGTAGACATAGTTTACCTAATTGAAATCATCTCTTCTAGGGAAACTCCTCAAATTTCCTATGTCTAGCATTCCTTACTTTTGCTTTTCTCTATTCATTGCCAGGTTAGGGCACTGATTGCATAGATGTACTTGATTTTTGCATTCTGCATAGAATACCAGTTTGTTCTTGTATTCTACCAACTATTTTTGGTAGTATTCTCCATAATCTAACTCCACAAACCTTGGCAATTCATTATCCAAATTAGCATTTATGCATATTCGTGCATGAGTCATCCTTATCCTAGCCAAGATCGCATGGTCAATGGAGATCAGGTCCCCTATAGTTCTGGCTATGCCTTGCAACCAATATTCATTGAAGAACTAGGTAGGTAGACTCGGGAGATGAACCCAAATAGGGGCAATGTTAATATTTTGCTTTTCAAGGTTGAAATATTCATCCCATCATCTGAGAAAAATGCTCCTTTTGTTCAAAAACTAAAGACCTGTTAAAATACGGTTAACATCCTCCATGTTATTAAAATGACTAATGAAGAACTCTCAAGTTAGAGCTACCAACTCCAAGCTGCCTAGCGGTCACCATTTACACATCGCCCAAGCCTTGATAGTCTCCATGTCCGGCCTACCTCCCAAAAATTTGCCTACTAAGGAGAATTCTTCCATTGAAATAAAAGGGCTCATGGAAATTGTTGGGGCCAAAATTTTATTATTTACTGGAACTAGGGGCGAAAGAGAGAGAACCTCATTTTTTTTCCTCTAAGAGTCTTATCAAAATACAACCACTTCTTGGGCCTCGCATTGTCCTTCGTATCTTTTTTATCGGGGTCTTTCTAAGGAGGGTCGGGCCCCTGCGTGATGCCTACCTCCAAATCTGCCACAACCTAACTGCCTTCCTCTGGATCCTCACTTGATCCATGATCGAGGTTCCCACCCACCCCTTCCATACCTACTATACCTCTGCCACCTTGGCTGAGATTCTTGACCAAAAAAATTCAAACCCTCACTCTCGTCGCACCCGCTAAACCTCAGCTCACTCCAACTTCAAAATACATCAAAAATAATAGGGGACTCTAATTTCACAATTATAGGGGACATTAAATAAAAAATAATGGAATATTCCAAAGCATTGTGTTTTAATAGAAAATATAGAACACTCATAAGAGTGTAGCATATGTTCATATTCTCACACTTTAATATGAAAATTAAAACTTAGATGCACTTCTATGATAATATGGTTTATAATAATATAGTTTTTGAAATATAATATTAAGCCTAATTCAATCCCTATTAAACAAGAAAAAAAATAATTGTTATCCTAAATAGAATATCATGCTCTTATTGCATTACTTTTTCCATTTTCTCTATAATTTTATTACAAATAATTTAATGGGCCTATATTTGATTATTGTTCCACATTCTTCTTCATGTCATCAATCGAGGAACGCATGTCAATGTACTCTTGAGGTGGGGTACTCTAATTGAAATACACTACAAATGATGAAATTACTTTAATTTTTTTTGTTTTTACCCTTATGAATTGAACTTTAAAAATTTTGATTACATAGATTAATATATTTATTAAAATCATCAAAAAATTTAAAAATTATCATTCATTGTTCTTAACATCTAGTTCTTACTCATACATAAAATAACTTGGTGGTATCTAACATCATTATGCATGACTTCATCGTTCATATGAAAAAGTGGTGTAATACCTTTTTAATCTCTTCCTCTTCTAAAATGAAAATCCATTTAAAAATCTATCTAGTATCGTATCAAGGCACTTGTGTGCATATTTTAGCATAGGGAGTCATACTGTGCTTTGAATTTCCTAAATATTTTCCTGGCTCTTCTTACTAGTCCATTAAAGAATTGGTTATTCATATTTTTTCACAAAATACAAATATTTTAGTGCTAGTAAGAGGTAAGAGAAATTGAAATTTAATATCACTAATGAGATTGTAAAACATGAATTTAACTATTACTTTACTAGTAAACTATTTTATCTAATAAGAATAGAAAACAAATATAAGTATAAGAACATTGAAAAAATGCTTTCAATACTTTTAATGTTGATAGAGAAATGCATCAATAGCAAATTGTGGTAGAGAGTGCATAGGGGCAATAGAATATGATGATGCAATTTAGAATGAAGATCACCTTGTAATAGTAGACCTAGCAACTACTTCAAACATTGACTTCATGATATGTGGAAAAACCAAGTTAGAAATCCATGTTTTATATTTGAACTCAAGACATTGGCTAATCGAGACAGAGGAAGAGAAGGTTTAAACAAATTATAGGTGAATTTGGACTCATGGTGCAAAAACTAGAGAGCTTGATCATCTAAGTTATGGTGAGAGGTAGCATGAAAAGTAAAACTATCACTCAAAGAGTCAAAAGCAAAGGAGTATTTATAAACAACAAACCCTAGGATTTTTAGAGTATGGTGGGAGGATTTTGCACTGCTTAAGGTTGAGGAGGATTCAATTTGTTTTACAATCCTGAGATCTTTAGATATGGTAAAACAACATGTTCATCTAGATTGTATCAATGCTTCAAACCCATGCCAAAAATACAGTGAATTTTATTTCTAAAAAAATTTGAAGAAAAAGGAAGGTCAAGAGAAAAAAGAGATAGGAGGGAGTGCAATCCCAGAGGGAGTGCAATATGGTAAGGGAGTGTGATCTATGAGGAAGTGTGATCCAATATCAAGTACAAGCTAAGAGGGAATACAAGCTACGAGGGAGTATAAGCTAGAATCTAGCCCCACTAGCTAGTATGGAAGGAAAGTTATATTTGAAATCTCTAATATGAAGTTAGGATGCCCTAGTGAGGAAAGTTAAGGAAGGTAAAGGACTCATTCACCAATTTTATAGGTAGACTTGATCCAAGGAGATAGGAGTAGAAGTTAATCAAATGAAGTGGAGTGGTAAGGGTACCCCTACATCAAGATCGATCAATTGAATGAGAAAATGTAGCTTTGCAAGGAGGAAATGGTGCACTTGAAAATTGTATAACTTGCAATTGTGCAACTCCAAACCATACAAATGAAAATTAAAATTTTATGATTTCAAATCATAAAATAGAACAACAAGTGGGCGTAAATCATACAAATAACACTTGTACAATTTTAAATCATACAAAGGACCAATAGGAGGGAGTGAATCATACGAATGATCTATTGAATCCTGATCATATGATTTTGTGGCATTCGATAGTATGAAATGAGGTGGTAGAACCTCCAAATGATACATCGATAGAAGAAACCATACAAGTGAATACCATTGTATGATTTCCTAGAAGGTAAGTTAGCAATTTGGAAATTAAAAAAAGTCTAAATATAGAAAAAATCTTAAATGTGAAAATCCCTTAGGATGCAATTAATAAGAAAGGTAGTTGAAAACTAGAAATGGTGGCCCGTTCTAAGAAAAATAAAAAATATATTCAAAAAGCAAGAAAGGACAAAAATACATGCAAAATGAGATGAGTTGGCAATCATTCATGCAAAAAGTTAAAATTACATGCAAAGGAGGTTGAGGTGGTGAATTTTCATGCAAGGGACATCAAAATATAAAAGGAGGGCACCATGCAAGTTATTTTTACTAGATTTAAAAAATTGTATGAATGAAACAATGAATTTTAGATCATTCAAGAGCAAGAAGTGTGCAATCGAATGAATGTTTTATTACATGGATATGCAAAAATTATAGGTTATCTAAATCTCATGATCCATCGTGAATTTGCACCACATAATCTTCTATTTTCAAAAAACCAAGACGGATTGGGAGAAAAGCTACCAAAGTTGGGGGTTTACTTCAAAAAAGTTGAGTTTTTTTAGAAAATGTACTAGAGGAAAAATTTCAAATTGGTGGAGTTAGGGTATTAAGAAAAAATGGAGTAGATAAAACCCATGATGGAGAAAAATATGGCTAGGGTTGAATTAGTTCCAAAAAAGTAATTCAAGTGGAAAATTGCAAACCCTAGGGCAGGGAAATTCAATCGATAGATAATCAAGGACATATTAGTAGTTGCATGTGGTAAAGCATAACAGAAAGGGACATACAATAGATTGCACTTAGGTAGAATCAAAATGTATAGTTGAATAATTGCATAATAGGAGAGAAAAATTGTAAAGGGGTACTAGAAACACCAAAAATAGGGATTTACACAAACAGAGCAAATTTAATTGTAGAAATCATGCAAGGTTAAAATTTTTATAGTAAGTGATGGCCTAGAATGCAATTTGTATGAGTTGGGGATGAAATTGTATGATTTTGAGGAATATTGTACAATTCTAGAGAAAAATTATACAAATTGAAGCTCGAATTCAACAATATTTGTACAATCATACGATTTTGAGTGTAATTGTATGAATTATGGCATAATTGTATAGATAAAATGTGAACTTGTATGATTTCACAGTGAAGTTGTACAGTTTGAAGCTCAACTTATACATTTTGGGAGAATCGTACAAATTTGGACTACATTTGTATGATTTTTGATATAATTGTCTGATTTAGAGGGTGGTGTATGATTTCATGGAGCACCTATATGATTGTGGATAGCCATTGTATGATTTCTAGAAATAGTTGTATGTTTTTGGAGTTGATTGTACGATTGGTGATGTAGTTGTCTTGAGTTGACAAATTGAAGAAGATCGCTAGTGAAGTGTTTCCACAATGAAGAATGATGATGAATGAGCATCTAGAGGGAACAAGCTCATTTACAGTGGATTGCAATAACTAGGGTTTACCGTTCACCAAGACCATTACACCAAAGGGATTCACGACCCAGGAGAGGAGTGATCTACCCAATACAAGACCAATTATGGGGGTTTCAATCACAAGAAGAACATGGCTACCGATATTGGAGGGGGAGAGGTTATCAACCATGGAGAGCACTCAAGAACTAGCATGGTGGTATAGGAAGAGTGAAACCACAATTCCATGAGGAGAAAATGGAACTACCTAAAGAACACCATTGGGAGCTTCACTATGAGGTGCATAGGGAAGCTACCCTTGAATAATAAACACGTGGGGATGGAGGATAGGTGGATACTGATGGTTGCTAGTATAGATGATGTACAATTGGATCTAGATGATTTAAATTTTATAGATATTAATGTTCCAGTTGATGTAGAACAATGGGGAGAAGCGATGGGATCTCCTACATTACTTTATAACAATGAGTTTGAAGTTTTGGAGACATCTCAGTATTGGATGGATCAAGTGATGACACCAACAAAAATGAAGGTCAAAATAGTGATGGTAGTTCCACCGAAGGAAGTTAAGAAAAAGAAGCCTCAAATAAGGATTATGATGTGAGGAAAAAATAGTCAATCAAAGGAGAAGAATACAAGACCATCATAAGAACAATATGATTTGATTTTTATAATCACAGTAGTATAAGTGTAGTTAAATCCATAGGAGAAATGGTTGGAAATACTCAATAGGAAGAACCATAAAAACCATAAGAGGAAGTTTTAGTACGTATGGAAGAGTTGTAGTTTCTTAAGGATATCATTAATGTCAAGGCGATCAGACCAACTGAAGAAGATACAGATAATACTGTAGCTCACATTTCACTACAAGAAGAAAATGCAATAGGTGCAATGGAAGAAACTATAGGAATTTAACTTCCACTGGAGGAAGATGAGGAATAAAATCCATCACAAGAAAGGGATGAGAGGCTTTTTATAATATTTCTACTTGAAGTACCTTATTTTGGTGTCTTAGAGAGATATGATGAAGACATAGATGAATAGGTATATGACTGCCTCAAACAAGTTTGTGATATGTTTGCTAGAACTCGGTTATAGTTCCACATAGCTAGAATTGGATAGTTGAAGTAGTGGAGGGAGAAGATCTTCATTGAATTGAAAAATATTATAGAGTGGATGTGCAATGAAGATAATATAAGACAAATAATCCAAATTCATGCACAATACCCATGGCAGTTACCACGCGGAGAGGTAACAACAATGGTGGGAATTACAAATTTGTTAGATGGAGTGACGACCAATTATAGAGTGAATCCATGAGTGTATCTAGACAAGATTCAAATATGTCCATTGAACACACTAGATACAAAATTTCAAAGGGCACCTTCGAAGCTGGTCTTCACCCTTTGAAAATTAAATTTCTTGACACATTAGATCAAGTGGCTAAGTGTGGGTATTACATAGATTTATCAATCCAAGGAATAATAAAAGGAAGGAGTCGATGCTACTTGAAAAGATATGGTTGTGATTGAGGAAGAACTACAACACAACAAGACTGAGATTGAGGAGAGGTTGAAGAAGGTGGAAGTTGAACTACATGACATTAAGCTTGGTTATGAGGATAAGCTACACTCACAAGAATAGAAAAAACAACTTGTGATGCAATTAGAAGAAGAGTAGAAGGAGCGGTTGAAATAATATAAAGCACTATTGCAATAGTACGCAATAAAACATAAGCAACAAGAAGAAAATTTGGTAGTACAAAAAGAGCAATCTTCCAAATAGGAGGACCAGTTGAAGGCAGTGAAATAACAACTCCAGTTGAAGGATCATAAAATTATGGAGATGGCAAAATATACCACACACTACAATGAGATGATCATGGATCACAAGGTACAACTTTGGGCTAAGGATGAGCATATTTTAATTTTTGAATCTAACTTACACCAAAGTTTTAATTTCATCAGAGAAAATAATGAGTTATTCATTGCAGTTCAGATGGAAGCAACATTAATAGAGAAATACATAAAAGAGAATTCAAGTGAGAAAATGAGTTAGTTCAACTCTTGGCTATTGCATAAGAGAAGGCTAATAAGTGTGGATTGAAAGCTATGGAACTCAACAATTACACAACTAAGTTGTAAAATGAGTGTGCCATCCTTCGTGTTCAACATGATGATATTAAGCAAGTCGAGCCAACCAAAAATAAGAAAACTGAGTTGGTGAGGATACCACCTGATGTAAAGGAGAGGGTATATGTAGGCAAAAAATCCACCTCATATAAGAAGAAGAAGTGAATACTAGATTTGCACAAGTTTGTTAGTTTTGCCATTTGTTTTAGATGTATGATTTGTCAAAATGTACACATGTAGGGTTTAGTCTAATTGTACAAAGGTGGAATTATAAAATGTACAATTAGGTGTAACTGTATAATGTTATAAAACATACAATTAGAAATTAAGTGAAATTAGGTGAAATGTGCATTTAATGTTAATTTGATAATAATAAAATTAGACTTAAGGGAACCTTAATGCGAGATTGTCGTAGGGGGTGGTAGTTGTAAATAGTGGTTGTCTCAAGAACCACTTTGGAATCGCCTAGGCAAGCATTATAAAGACCCCCATTCATTTTTTATGGTGATTCTTTTAATATAGATGATAATTATGGAATGTGTTTATACTAATGGAAGACATGTTGCTCATTGTGAGTGTTCATGGATAATTATATATACATTCAGCCATAGTAATAAGAAACAACATTTCAGATTGTGAGTTGTTGTGAATTCAATTGTGTACATTTATGGTGAATCCAGATTGTGTGTTTTGTGCAAGTATGGTTAGGATGGTGTGGAATATGGATGTTGTGGCAATGGAATTACACTAATTATGAACCCTTAACCCTCGATAATTTTTAGGAATTGACTCTATGCATTGTTATTACTATACTAAAATGTTCTCATGTTTTATGTTGGTAATAATAAGAACTCAATGGTAGTAAATAAGGGTTTGCATGTTACAAAACTATGTTAGCAGTTGCACTAGAAAGATAACCCAAATATTTCCTTGAGAATAGTCGATGTATAAATTAGAAAATATGTAAGTAAAAAATTTAGGAAGGGTTTGGTGAAACCATACACCTAGACCACCAAAACGTACAATTGATCATTTTCCTAATTTGGAAGTGCAATTGTGTAGTTTAAACTTGACAATTAAGGAAAATCATGGTTTGGAAGAGAACGATTACAAAACTAATCGATTTGAGTTACAAAACAACTTTCAGCAAGGTGAACAAATGGTAAATTGTACATGCCAACTTGTTGTATGATTTGGATCGTACAACTATACGATTTGGATATTGTACAGGTAGTTTTATAAAAGCTATAAATCTTTCAATAGAAAATTGTACACTTGTATGATTTGGATCGTACAACTATATGATTTGGAGATCATAGAAGCAATTTTGTGAAAGCTATAAATTATTCAATAGCAAATCATACACTTGTATGATTTGGGTAAAAACCATCATAGAGCATAAATATTTATTTCAAAACCTTCCAATTCACCTCCCCCTATAGAAATATTCCCCCATATGCTACAATTGACATAACTATTCCCTAAAGTAGTTGAAAAAAATAAGGTTCTTTATATCTTGATCAAATTACTCCATTGAATTATATAAAATAAAGCTATATTATCTACAAATTATGAATTTATGATATTAAAACTTCCATGGATAGAGATTTTGTGGATGCATTTATTTTGATATATGATTGCTTCTACAAGTAACCTATGAAATTTATCCATAAATAACATATAAAAAAGGTGCAAGCAAACATCCTTATTGGATAAGACATTGGATAGAAAATAACTTTGATGATATCTCATTCAAAACTATAATCACTAAGAACACAAGTGATGAGCAAAAAAAATAGAGAGTGTTGGCCATAGAATGTTTTTGTAGAGTGTAAAATGTAAATTTTTACGGCTATCAATCATTAGAGCACCTCTTGGGTTTTGTGGAGGTTGAGTGCTCGAAGCACAAGCAATGGAGATCAACGAAGAAGGCTCTTTGGGGACAAATATTTAGGGCATTTGTGGGCCTCCTAGAGGGTTATCAATAATCTAGCATGATCATGAAAATATTATGTTCAATAGGGATAATCTTCACGATACCAATTCAAGTGATCAATAAGCAAGGTGAATAGGGAAAATTAACATCCAATATTCCTTCATGCATGTGGACCAGCAAATCCAATAAAATGAACAAATATTGAACAAAATCAATCACCATTTTTAGTTCATAGAATAAAATAAGGATAAATAGTATCCTTATTGAAGGTACATATAAGGGATTAAATGAAATAGAAATAAGATTCAAGATATGGATCAAGCAAAGGGATATTACAGGATGATGGTAGATTCAGATCTTGATAAAGCTACAACTGTGGCTAGGGCATATGATAAAAAATATTTAGACAATAAAAAATTTTGAAGGGATGGAGCCCAAGGTACTCCCTTCAAAACTAAAATTTAAAGAAGTTATCAATGCATGACCATATCAAATAAGAAGGAAAAATAGCCAATGACTGCCAAGAAAACCATTGAGGATATTGAAATTTGATCCAAGGAAAATAGATATGGACTATATGAAAGTAGCTAATGGATCCCCATTAGTGGAGTTGGTAATGGAGGATATTCAAGAGTGAATGGAAATTATGGATATTAGAGGATTAATTTATCAATTCAATGTATTTTGACCGAATATGGCTACCATCAAGTAATGGGTTGCCAAAAATTGGAGAACTAAAGGTGAGTTCCAAATCTCTATTTACCCTAATGGTTATTTTATTGCTATGTTTACCACTAAAAAATATGGGGAGTATATTTTTCAAGGGGGGTCATGGTTCTTAGGTGGGGTATGGATTTTCATGAAGCCCTAGCATACCAAGTTCAAACCTAAGGAATACATACCATCAATTGCACCTATATGGGTCCATTTATTCGGCCTCCCTCCAGAATACTAGAATCTAAATAATTTAGAAACAATTGGAAATTCTTTAGGAGTCTTCATGATGATATTTGGTAGGACTAAACATTTGTATCACATGATCTATGCTAGGATTTGTGTTCTAATTGACCATTACAAACCTCTTCTAGAGAGGATTACTTTACAATATGGGCAAGAAATATGGGAGCAACAAGTAGACTATAAAAATATCCTTTTTAGATGTAGAATTTGTCATGAATATGGCCATATAGCCAAGGAATATCCTCAAAATCTCCCTAATAAAGAGAAAGAGGATGAGGATTTAGTAGGATTTCAAATCCCCAAACAAAAGAATTAAAAATAATAATATAACATTGAAAAATAAAATAGTAATTTCACCTAACATATTTGAAGTTCTATCTATAGATGAACATTTAGATGAGGGGGATGACAAAATGGAAGCTATGATTAAGGAAACACAATAGATAAATATAAGGAACAATAAGGAATGGATGTTGAAATAGGAATAAAAGAAACTTCCCTAATTTTGAGAAACAATGGAGGAGAGCCATATCATCCAGTAATGGACCTTCAAAAAGAGAACAACATAGAAAATTTAAATAAGTGCAAAACTAAAAGCTAAATTCAATAAAAAAACAAGTTAGTTCCTCAAAAATATCATATGGATCATAACAATAGTGCATTGGTTCCAAGTAATTATTATATCACCTTTACAATAATGAAGCAAGATACAAATAGAAATATGAGGATGGATACCAACCAAAAGGTAGTGTAGACACCTAAAATGCATTATGTTTAGGAGACTACCCATATGGGCACATACACAGACCATATGAACCCTGTTGGTTCTCTCCAAGAGCAATAAATTGTCCTAACCACTCAATTAGGGTAGTTCTAGCTCATCCAGGCTTGGCCGCTCTCAAGAAGAGCGACCAATACACTTGGCCACTAAAGACTACAATGGCCACACCTGGCTGCTAAACCTGATAGCGGCTAGCATCACACACAGTATAGCCATGAAAATAGGCCCATATCATGTATTATGACTGCACCTCTGTGTGGTTAGTGGGCATATTTTGGTGAGGAACTCCCTGAGTTCCTCCTAACTACCCTTTCCATGTTGGTTTGTGACTGACGTTTCTCACCTGGGATGGTCAGTCGTATACAATTTGTATCGAGGCTTCTCTAGAAAACCAAGTTCTAGATCTAAGAGGGAAGTCTACATATATACTCTCCCATGAAAATCAAAATATTTATGAACCCTATTGTTGGTTCAACTTTTATACACACCCTATGAAGAATGAGCATAAAATATCGATAACACTTATACGGGATAAATCCCACTCACTTTAGGATCTTGTTGGATATCCAAGGTGTGAGTTACAGAGTTGGGTCGAATGTCTATTCACTCTTTTTTGCTTCTGGAATAGTTTCAAGTGGAATGTTTGTTACCTTACAAGGGGTTCTGGACTTTGGTTTAGTAATGTTTTGGAGTTGGTTATCTTTGTGGACACTCAGATTTACAATCAGTTCTTTGATCTAGCTCTTTATGTTTTAGCAGTTTTAAATAAAAGACAAATTTAAAAAAAATAAAAATGGATCATTCAATTAGTGGAACAGAGAGAGTAGGGTAGGGCAGAAAGAGAAATTTATCTAACTTAGTTGCAAAACAAAAACTACCAATTTTAGTTATACCGGTTAGCTTCACAATAGAACAAATCAAATAGAAAAGTGTCCAGATTTCTAAGATCACCTTCCACTAAGAGCATAAGATAGATACAATAACAGATCTAAAAGAAAATCACAAACAAAAGGGAAGTCGATTAAAATTGGTATCTCTCACTAGCAGCCTAGCTCGCACAGTGAGGACAGAGCAATTAAAATAGGCCTAAACCTTAAATCTATAATTTTCCCTAGCATACAATAAAAAGAATAGTAGCATACCCAATATTTGATAACACAGATCTACAGCATAAATTAAATAAACCTTAATGAAACGAAAACAAAAGAAGATGAACTTATCACAATCTGAAAGAGATTAGGCTCCTATCCATGCTATCACAGAAAACAAAAAATCACATCAACTCTAAGTCCAGAACAAAAGCTTTCAAACAATATTTGTAGGAAATTGCTCCAATAGCTTTTATTTCTAAGTTTCTGCCTCCGAAATTTACATTCAAAAAATGTATTTATAGACTCAGGACAGACCCTAATTTTTTCAAAAATATCTTCTTCTCAAACCCTAAATCTTATCCTCTAAACCTTACTACCTCGGTTTTACAATATAAGCCCCTTTAAAAATAGAGTTTTGAATAAACCCTAACCACTCTACAAATCTTAGTGTAGTTACTTGCCATAAATGGAGAAGGCATGATCTGATATTATTCACATCCACCTGTAACTGTGTGTAAATGTCTTCATTATTTTGGTGCGTTTGTTGATAATGTCTCATTAATTCCCTTGGGAAATCTGGATGAGTCACTACTTTGACATTTCATCTTCGCAGAGCTGCCTCTGAGTTGAAATTCTCTGCACGCCATTACTTCCGCCATAAATTTTCTATTAACTGCATCCATCGGCAAATTCCAATGACTGTGTATGGATATTTTCATTTTCTGTCCAATCATCGACATATTTCATTAAATGGGGCAGCCGCTCGGTCACATTTTAAAGTCTTTCATGGCCAGATCTATAAAATTTGGATGGACCAAAAATCCTGACGTTTCCCATTTCAATGTGACGGTCCTCGATTAATCTGTGCTTAACTTTGTCTTTCTCGTCATTACTTCCGCCATCATGCAACTGTCGGATCGCTCTCTACAAAAGAAAAGCAAGGGTTAGCATTTTAATATTATTAAATTAAACCTCTAATGTTTATCACATGTCGGCTTTATTTTTGACACATGTCATGACAACACGACGTTTTCCTCCAGCTATTTTACCTTTCGGCCCCTTTGTCACAAAACCGTGACATGTCATGATTTTGCAACATGTCGCAAAATCACGACGTCCTCTGCACTTTGCTTCATTTGCTCTTTCTTCGTCGTGAAACCGTGACATGTCGCAATTTCATGACATGTCACGAAATCACGATAGTCTCCCCACTTGGTGCTTTTTCACATTCCTCCATCGCGAAATCGTGACATGTCACGATTTTGTGACATGTCACGAAATCGCGATGGTCTTCCCACTTGGCACTTTTTCACTTTCCTCCATCACAAAACCGTGACATGTCACGAAATTGCAACGGTCTCCCCACTTGGCACCTTTTCACTTTCCTCCATCGTGAAACCGCGACATGTCATGATTTCGTGACATGTCACAAAATCGCGACGGTCTCCCCACTTGGCGCCTTTTCACTTTCCTCCATCGTGAAACCGTGACATGTTGCGAAATAACGACGGTCTTCCCACTTGGCACTTTTTCACTTTCCTCTGTCATGAAATCGCGATGATCTTCCCACTTGGCACTTTTTCACTTTCCTCCGTCGCGAAATCGCGATGGTCTTCCCACTCGGCACTTTTTCACTTTCCTCCGTCATGAAACTGTGATGTGTCGCGATTTCGTGACATGTCGCGAAATCGCAACGGTCTTCCCACTTGGCACTTTTTCACTTTCCTCCGTCGTGAAATCGCGACGGTCTTCCCACTTGGCACTTTTTCACTTTCCTCCATCGTGAAACCGCGACGTGTCACGATTTCACGACATGTCGCTAAATCACGACGTTCTCTGCACTCTGGCTTCCCTTTCGAAAACATGTCACGAGATCTCGATGTTTCCATCACTTGCACTTTCTACCAAAACCTTGTCGCGATATCGCAACGTTTCCAAAAATGAAAATGTCACGATATCACAATGTTTCCAAAAATGAAAATGTCGCGATATCGTGACGTTTCCAAAAATAGAAATGTCACGATATCGTGACGCTTCCAAAAATAAAAATGTCATGAAATCACGACGTTTTCATTACCTAGAAAATTTTCCATAAATTGTAGGTTGACTCCAATGAAATCATTCATCTGTATTATGCATTTTTACATATTTAGTGAAAGATTTTCTTTACTTAGAAATGATTCTAACATTTGAAAAATGAATTCTTAAAATAAATCAAAGCCAGATGCAAGCATACTTGGATATTTTTATGTAAGCAAAACTTTGAAAAGGAGTCAACCAGAAATTGGAATTAAAACCAGGAAAACATCAAGAGGGTCCCTACTGCAAAATGAAAGCTAAATATTTTCAAATGATGGAATTTCATTTTTTCAGTGGGGGTGTGTTGCTTCTCAACAAATGGCGATATCTGCGAGAAAAATAGTAGCACTATTTTAGAATCCAGGACTCTAGTTTCAAAAAAATATAGACCATGTACCATGCCTTGCCATAAATATTCTTCAAAATAATTTAACTACTACCTGATAGTTGTTAAAATTTCCCAAGGACATACTAGGTTGAATCACTTAAGGAAGATTTCCGATGTGCAATTATAAGCGTATAAAACTTTCTTCAAGAATGATTGGACCTTCGAATGTTGTACTTTTGGATTGATCAGCTTTTCTAGATTGTGAAAGGGGAAACCGAGTAGGGCTGTATTTACTAGTTTAGCCTTTTACAGCCCCTAAAGAGTTACTCTTTAGATTTTCATGATCCTGATCCACAACTGTGAGGTGGTATCTTCAACTTGGTAAAAGAAAACATCTTCTGGAGCTTTGGCTATCTCTTTCATTACATAACTTCTTCTCTCTTTTTTTTTTGTGTGTGTGGGAAATACAGAGTGCCAGTTTTATGTGCTCAACTTTCACCTTCTCTCTCTCTCTCTTTTGAAATATAACAAAATCTAAAAAGCCTTGCTAAAAAACATTTTTTTTTCTTTTTTTAATATTTCATCGATCTAGAACTGCTTTAGCCTGGGTACTGATAGCCTCTATGGATACTCAAATAATTTCACGAATCAGAGTCCCCTCTTACGACCAACTTTTCTTGGATTCCTTGGGAGTTTCTCCAGCCAAACAATATAGCAGTTCCTTTATAATTAAAATAATTGTGGCAAGCAAGACACAATCCAATTATCTTTCTACTATTGTTCTGAATAACAAAATAGTTCCACTATTCAGTTTAAGTAGACTATCTCTTAATTAGAATAAAACAAAATGAACACAGGATTTTGAACTTAGAATAAAAACAATTTTAAAAGGTTGACTCTTTCTTTACTGCCCAGGCAAAACTTAAAAAAAATAGAAATTTAAAAGCTAAAATAAATTTGTACAAACACCAAAGGATAAAACACAGAACTTTAAAATCTAACAAAATAAAATAAAAACAAACTACTTTGTATAGACCCCCAAAGGATAAACAAAGACCTTTAAAATCAAACAAAATAAAATAAAAACAAACTACTTCAAATCTTATTTACAATATATACACATGTTACAACATATTTGTGATTTATTCAATTGATGTATTGGATGGAAAAGATGAGAAATAATGCTTTAGATATTGACCATTAATAGGAAGGTTCAAAAAATTACCCTCCAGGTCCTGTAGAAAAAATGCATTATTACCTAGGGTTTCGGCAATCTGGTATGGCCCTATCCATAAAGGTTGTAGCTTGGTATTTTTATGCTTCTTTTCATGGGCTTTGTCCCACAAAAACACCAGGTCTACAAGTTTGAAGGCCTTCAAATTGGCCCTCTCGTCAAGCCAGCGCTTGACTGTCTCTTGGTGCCGACTAAAATGCTCTATGGCTTGAAGTCGTCCACCCTACAAATCAACCAAGTCCAACACATGAGCTTTCATATCTGCATGATAAAAGTAATGTAAAGAAAATTTTAATCCTGGTAATAATGCTTCATATTTTGCCAAGTTATTAGTGCAGGGAAACTACAAGTGATAAGACATATAATCGGTTTGATTTTTTGGTCCTTTAAGAACAGCCCCTGTACCAGAACCTTTCTTAGATTTAGCTCCATCGATATGAAGCATTCCAACTTCATTATCATGATCTTGGTGATCTTTAACCGATTTCTTCCTTTGAGTAGTTGTCAAATTATAAACCCCGATATAACAGCCCTCAGCAAGATTAGAAGTCTCATTCTTGGCATTATACTTTGTGATCATGAGTTTATATTTTGGTTCTCTATTGATTCTTAATTGGTTTGCAAAACCATTCCAGGGTAACCACATATGCGAGAAATCAGTAGCCAAATACCCATTCAAGGATTTTGACCAATCCCTGCTAAGAAGCATTCTATACCCTATAGGAATATCCACCACCTGAATGTCAATTTTGTGCTACGCTCTTGGCTCAGATGCTAGCTGGATATGTATATTCTAAAGTTCACCTACCACTTTAACCTCAGACTTATCCAATTGGACGACTCTCATCTCGAAGTTCATGGGGGTCAAACCCAACTGCTGACAAATGGCTAAAGGCATGAAATTGGATGAAGCACCTGAATCTACTAGACAGTTGTGTAAATTTTTTCCAAATATTCGGACAGTTAGTAGAAAAGGTGAAACTTCAGTCTTCTCTTTATACATGGCCACATTTGCATTTGCCATCTTCTTTCCTTTTTCCAAAGGTTTGGTAGTAGGTTCAGAATATGTTTTGATTAGGTTATCCCTTTGTTCAAAAATTTGGACTAACTCATGGAGAGTGATATTAGATTTGATCTTCTTCATGTCCTCCACTATATTATATTCCTTATTGAGTGGAGGGACAAATGCATCTGGTCCTCTCAGATTTCCTCCCTTGGGTGGGGATGGGTTATTGCTTGAATATGGATATGAACACTGTGTGAGTTGTCCGGAGGGATAGATGTAGTGTTGGGCTCCGGATTTTTGTTTCTAAGGTTGTAGTTGTCCCTCATGTACTATTGAAAGGATTGCACTTCATCCATGGGTAGCTCCACAACATTCTCCGATTCTTCTGAGAAAGTGAAAGAATCTAACACCATAGCTACACTATGCTTGGATGAACTTGGAGCATCCACAGTTCTTTGATGTTCAAGAGAAACCAACTCACCAGATAGAGCTTCAAAGGCATTACAAAACTCGAAGCCATCTAATTCCCCGTGCTGAGAAGTGGCATGTATCCTACACCAGTTAGGCAAAGCCAAGTCACAAATATTTACATCATGCCCTTTACCTTTATAATCTTTATTGGGTTCGTATGGGGGGCGAGTGAATCTATTTTGTTGATAAGGAAATATGTTTGGATTTTTGCCGATGGACACTTGCATTTTGAAAATCAAAAAGTCATTTGCTAACCTTTGGACCACCCTTGAAACTTCCTCAAATATTGCGTTATTAGATTCTTTATCTGGATTCTATACATTTTCAGTAGGTGTTACAGCCAACGGATTTCTTGATGGTGGAGTTTGATGTACTGGTAACATCATCTGATGTGGTACGAGATTGAAAACAGGGGTAGCCTGTGTCACAAAAGGAGTTTGATGAGAATTCAGAGGTTGAGGTCCCAATTACCTTTTCAGAACTAAAGCTTCTTTGTAAGCCTCCATTAGATTGGTAATAGAGGCATCTCTTTTCAATAAAACAGAAGTCATTGGATATAGAGAATTCCTAAAAATATCTAATGCCAGGTCTGCATTTGGCACATAATAACCAGTCAGTCTACCATAAGCCTTCTAAATTTTGACATTATAAGATCTGACAGATTCATTTATTTCTCTTTTAATACCAGAAAATTGCTGATATAATACACTGGGATCTATTACTTCACCAAACTGTGATACAAAAACCTTTTCCAAGTCATTCCAACTGGTAATAGAATCGTTAGTGAGATTCAAAAACCAGTCGTACGCTCCCTCCTGGAGAGTGAACGGGAACAATCTGCAAGCCACATCTTCATGTTGTACATTTAACAATTTTAGAGCATTTTTGAATGCTACTAGGTGTTCCTCCGCTATCCTAGTTCCATCATGCTTGTATCTGGGAAGATATCTCTCAGGATTTTTGGGTAGGTCATGGGCTGCACCCGGGATATTTAAGGCAGTGGAACCCAACCAGTTTGCCATTGCTACTTGATTGACGATGGTACTTTTAGTTGTAGTTGGAGTAACTACAAGTGGTGACAAAACTATTCCATACAAGGACTTGGCCCTTCTGAAGCTGCTTCTTCTTAGAGTTTCTAACTCAGGCACAAGGAGCTCTCCAGCTCTGAAATGGGACCTTGTTACTATATAAGTGGAATCCAACTTTTCACAAGCAACTTATAATCTTACAATCCTTAACAGACTACTGAAATTTAGGCCCTCCTTCTAGCGCCAATTTTAAATGTTGGTGTTGAGTTCTGCTATTTAGGAAAAAACTTAAACAATTTTTTTTTAAAAGGCTAAGGAGGGAAAAAGGCTACCAGACTCTGGATAAAACACAGTATTTGTTAAATACCACATACAATCATATTTCTCAACTCAAGCGCACTAAGAACGTAAGTTCTGCCCCTCCTTCTAGCACCAATTTTAAATGTTGGTGTTGAGTTCCACTGTTTAGGAAAAAAATCAAACTAACAAGTTTTTAAAAGGCTGAGGAGGAGGGAAAAAAGGCTACCAGACTCTGGATAAAACATAGTATTTGTTAAATACTACATACAATCATATTTCTCAACCCAAGCACACTAAGAACGTAAGTTCTGCCCCTCCTTCTAGCACCAATTTTAAATGTTGGTTTGACTTTTATACACACCCTATGAAGAATGGGCATAAAATATCGATAACACTTATATGGGATAAATACCACTCACTTTAGGATCTTACTGGATATCCAAGGTGTGAGTTACAGAGTTGGGTCGAATGTCTATTCACTCTTTTTCGCTTTTGGAATAGTTTCAAGTGGACTGTCTGTTACCTTACAAGGGGTTCTGGACTTTGGTTCAGTAATGTTTTGGAGTTGGTTATCTTTGTGGACACTCAGATTTACAATCAGTTATTTGATCTAGCTCTTTATGTTTTAGCAGTTTTAAATAAAAGACAAATTTAAAAGAAAATAAAAATGGATCATTCAATCGGTGGGACAGAGAGAGTAGGGTAGGGCAGAAAGAGAAATTTATCTAACTTAGCTGCAAAACCAAAACTACCAATTTTAGTTATACTGGTTAGCTTCACAATAGAACAAATTAAAGAGAAAAGTGTCTAGCTTTCTAAGATCACCTTCCACTAAGAGCATAAGACAGAGACAACAACATATCTGAAAGAAAATCACAAACAGAAGGGAAGTCGGTTAAAATTGGTATCTCTCACCAGTAGCCTAGCTCACACAGTGAGGACAGAGCAATTAGAATAGGCCTGAACCTTATATCTATAATTTTACCTAGCATACAATAAAAAAAATGAAGCCTAGTAGCATACCCAATATTTGATAACACAGATCTACATCATAAATTAAATAAACCTTAATGAAACAAAAACAAAAGAAGATGAACTTATCACAATCTGAAAGAGATTAGGCTCCTGGCCACGCTATCACAGAAAATGAAAAATCACACCAACTCTAAGTCTAGTACAAAAGCTTTCAAATAAGATTTACAGGAAATTGCTCCAATAGCTTTTATTTCTAAGTTTTCGCCTCCGAAATTTACATTCAGAAGATGTATTTATAGACTCAGGACAGACCCTGATCTTTTCAAAAATATCTTCTTCTCAAACCCTAAATCTTATCCTCTAAACCTTACTACCTAGGTTTTACAATATAAGCCCCTTTAAAAATAGAGTTTTGAATAAACCCTAACCACTCTGCAAATCTTAGTGCAGTTACTTGCCACAAATGGAGAAGGCATGATCTGATATTATTCGCATCCACCTATAACTGTGTGTAAATGTCTTCATTATTCTGGTGTGTCTACCGAGAACGTCTCATTAATTCCCCTAGGAAATCTGGATGAGTCACTACTTATCTAACATTTCATCTTCGTAGAGCCGCATCTGAGTTGAAATTCTCTACATGCCATTACTTTCGCCATAAATTTTCTGTTAACTGCATCCATCGGCAAATTTTGGTGACTGTGTATGGATATTTTTATTTTATGGCCAATCGTTGACATATTTCATTAAATGGGGCAGCTACTCAGTCACATTTTAAATTCTTTCACAGCTAGATCTGTAAAATTTGGATGGACCAAAAATCTCGGCGTTTCCCATTTCAATGTGACGGTCCTCGATTAATCTGCGCTTAACTTTGTCTTTCTCGTCATTACTTCCGCCATCATGCAACTATCGGATCACTCTCTACAAAAGAAAAGCAAGGGTTAGCATTTTAATATTATTAAATTAAACCCTAATGTTTATCACACGTTGGCTTGATTTCTTTTGACATGTGTCGCGATAACACAATGTTTTTTTCCAACTGTTTTCCCTTTCGACCCCTTTGTCGCGAAACCGTGACATGTCACGATTTCGCGACATGTCGCAAAATCGTGATGTCCTCTGCACTCTACTTCATTTGCTCTTTCTTTGTCATGAAACCATGACATGTCGCAAAATCGCGATAGTCTCCCCACTTGGCACTTTTTCACTTTCTTCCGTCACAAAACCGTGACATGTCACGATTTTGTGACATGTCATGAAATCGCGATGGTCTTCCCACTTGGCACTTTTTCACTTTCCTCCGTTACGAAACCGTGACATGTTGTGATTTCATGACATGTCACGAAATCGTGACGGTCTCCCCACTTGGCACCTTTTCACTTTCCTCTGTCACGAAACTACGACATGTCATGATTTCATGACATGTCGCAAAATCACGATGGTCTCCCCACTTGGCGCCTTTTCACTTTCCTCCGTCACGAAACCGCGACATGTCGTGATTTTGTGACATGTCACGAAATCGTGACAGTCTTCCCACTTAGCACTTTTTCACTTTCCTCCATCGCAAAACCGTGACATGTCACGATTTCATGACATGTCGTGAAATCGCGACGATCTTCCCACTTGGCACTTTTTCACTTTCCTTCGTCGCAAAATCGCGACATGTGATTTCGCGACATGTCGCGAAATCGCGACGGTCTTCCCACTTGGCACTTTTTCACTTTCCTCCGTCGTGAAATCATGACGGTCTTCCCACTTGGCACTTTTTCACTTTCCTTTGTCGCGAAACCATGACGTGTCGCGATTTCGTGACATGTCACGAAATCGTGACGTTCTTTGCACTCTGGCTTCCCTTTCGAAAACACGTCATGATATCATGATGTGTCCATCACTTGCACTTTCTACCAAAACCTTGTCGTGATATCACGAAGTTTCCAAAAATGGAAATGTCAAGATATCGTGACGTTTCCAAAAATGGAAATGTCGCGATATTGCGATGCTTCCAAAAATGGAAATGTCGCGAAATCACGACATTTTCATTACTTAGAAAATTTTCCATAAATTGTAGGTTGACTCCAATGAAATCATTCATCTGTATTCTACATTTTTACATATTTAGTGAAAGATTTTCTTTACTCAGAAATGATTCTAACATTTGAAAAATGAATTCTTAAAATAAATCAAAGCTGGATGCAAGCCTACTTGGATATTTTGATGTAAGCAAAACTTTTAAAAGGAGGCAAGCGGAAATTGGAATTAAAACTAGGAAAACATCAAGGGGGTACCTACTGCAAAATGAAAGCTAAATATTTTCAAAGGATGGAATTTCATTTTTTCAGTGGGGGTGTGTTGCTTCCCAACACCTATCAAAATGGAGAACCAAGCTACACCTCTTTTGAGGAGCATTGGAGGGTCATCCAATGGAGCTACGATCTTGCACCAACCTTCAGATTCATTATTCTCAACTGCCAATTAGTATAGGAGACATGCCAAGTGACCCTTGAACATCAATTACAGTAAAGAGGATAGCGCAATAGCCCTTTATTCACAAGGAAAAGGGATTTATATTGCAGCCGCTATCTTAGATAGTGACCCATAGGAATATTTTAGGGCATAGACATTATTTCCCTATTGCTTTATTCTAGATTAATTATTGCTTAATTTGATTAGTTAAGTCATAGCTTAGATCCACTTCCATTAATGCATTTATTTTGTACTTCTCATTTTTACATGCATTTATTATTTTGTTCATGTTTGTATGTCATTTTTACCATTATTATTTAGATTCGTTAACAAAGGCCTCCTCCAAAGAGGCAACCCATCCTACTAAGCATACTTTGTTATTTCCATGAATGTAAGTACAGGTCTATAGGATTGGATCAAAGCATCAAGAGTGCAAGGATCCCTCCAAGACCAAATCAGGAGAAGGAGACATCTATAAGCCCTCATATAGTTTTTTATGTGATATTGGGAAGCCTGCGAAAGTGCACCACTCCTTTGCGAGGGGATATTTTATTCACCATTGTTTCGTTTGTAATTTATTGTATTAAAATGGGTATCCCTTAAAGGGACTGACATGTAACCATATTTCAATATAAATAAAAGGATATCTCTTTGTTATTTCCATGTTATATGCATTTCATGCTATTTCATATCATTTTGAAATAATATTACAAGTAGAATAAGGGTGTGCGCTTCTCAGGATTGCATAGATGGTGATCACAGTAGGACCCCCACCAGGTTTTTATTTTTAGTTATTTTTCTAATGTTTTAGGTATGTTTTTATGTGCAGGTTTGGTCACTCTGGTCGACAATAGACAGAAGATCTTAGCCATTGTAGCTGATAGTGGCCAGAATCAACTGCTCTAGTTGATAGCGACCAGTAGCAGAGTGCAAAAAAGCTCAAAATTTTCATCAGTAGAGTGGGATTTGAGGTTGGTTTCATCCTATATTTTCTTTGTGATTTTCTATATGCATTTATTTTCCAAAAACAAAAATAAAAAATGTAGTTTAACTAGGGAAAAATGAATAAAATGAAAAGAAAACTGCATTATACATTTCTTAGATTTCTTTAGTTTCCTCTAGGCACTACGAGGAATAGTGGGCATATACTTGTAAGATTTTCCCTAGTATCCAGCATGCTAGGCTTCATTGTGATTATTCTGCTTGCATGTGGCCTAACCAGTGGCTGCTTATTCACAAAGTAGGAAGTGCATTGCATAAATATCATCTAGATTACGTTATATATGCATCTTTCTAAAGAAAAAAAATGTTCTTTTAGGCATGTAGTAATGTAAAACATGAATGTTGGTTGATGCATTGTTTTATATTTCAAATTTTAAAAAGAACCCCACACACTTAAATGTTCCACAATAACATTGGTAAGGTTGTATTTCATCATCGATCCCCAATTCAAATCGGTGACATTGGAATTCATCTCCTTCCACCATATTTCTCCCTAGACATCCTTAGATAGAATAGAGAGCTCTTTTTTAGTTGGAGCAGGTCACTTGTGTTCAAACTATCTCCCACTATTTTATAGTGGAAGAGCTAGGTGAACCCCCCACTAGGATTTAAGCGATGTACCCTAGACTCTTTTGAGAAATCATGTTTAGCACTAGTGTTCCTAGTATCCACTTTGATTGAGTTCCCTCATTCTAAGTCCAAACACAAACAAGAAGTCAAGATCAACAAAAAATCCAAACACACCAAATAGTTTAGGGAACACACTAATCCTTAAAAGAGATAAACACTTGCTTATTTTGTTTGCATAATTTAGAAACTAATCAAGAAGAATAACACATAATTAGAATTGTGAACACATGGATAAACCACCCTAGTCCAAAAATGAGGGGGAAACTAATGATCCTCACGATCACAATCACACTGGCGTTGAGTCACCCACTCATAGTGTCATCGAATGAAGTTTGACAAGTATTAGGGGTTAAAACTCAACCCTTGGGGGGACTCAATGGGAAACACTAGAAAGAGAGCCACACCCTAGTTCCTCATCACATAGGCATGAGGAGGCTTCATGGACTCTCTCATCACTCAGGCATACGGAGCCATCATGACCTCCTTCATCACACAGGTATGAGGGGTCCTCAAGGTCTTCCTTGGTGCACCAACATGTAGAGGCCTCATGACCTCCGTCATTGTATAGTCATGTGGAGGCTTCAAGACCTCCATCATCATGTTGGCATGAGGAGGCATCAAGGCCCCATCATCACATAGGCATGCAGGGATTACAAGACCCCAAACCTCATAGTAAACACATAGGACAGATCAGCCCACTAAGGGGTAAGACATTAGGGCCATGCCTAGTCATAGGCCCATGATATCTTATAACCTCCCTACAAATGGGAGGGTACCCTTAAACCATGAGATCATTGGTGCTAATGGGACTCTATGGGATCAACCGTGGAGAACCTGATAACCTGATGAATTGGATCGAGGTCCCTCGAGACCAAATCCTAGAAGTATTGCTACCAAAAATTCTACTTTAGGAAGTTCATGTAGCATAGACACTAGAAACACCAATGAACTAGGGGAAGCTCCAAAGTGACCCTGCAACACATACACTACTTTAGATCATGAGGTTACTCAACCCATAACATAGTACACATAGTAGGTCACCCTAGTGGACAAATGCAAGTGTGCAACGGGAGCCTCCTCGAAGGGCCTAAGCATTAGAACTCCTCGCACAAAGTTAGAAAGACATGAGAATTCAATAGCAGGTCATTTTGATCGCTTGCATAGGTTGGAAGAGGGACTACGCATTGAGCGAGAACACATAGAAGCTCTTGAGTAAGAAGAGTTAAAAAAGAGGTGCATTCACCTACAAGAAAAACACTCAAGAGAAGAAAGAGATGAGCATGAGGAGCTAGTAGAGAGGCTATCTCAAACAAACATGCACATAGGTTGTGAGATATTCTAGCATGAGAGACGTGTTGATTCTGAATAGGAGAGAATTACTAGGCTAGAAAATGGCATGCTCACCACAATTTACAACATCAAAAATACTTGGACCTCAAAAAAACACAATTCAATGAGAAAAGGGTAGGGATAGAAGACCAAGAACAAACATATCTTGAACCTTCATCCATGGTTATAGGATATGATTATAGATGACCTAACTGGACCAATACAGAGTTACCTCCTTTACCACCATGAGAAAACCTTTAGGAACATAGTATTATTTCCTCGAAGGTATACTAGATGCTCACCAAGAGAGTCAAGTCTCTCAAGAAGTGGGACACAGGTAGATAGAAGCCAACATTGAGCAAGATTCACAACCAACCTCTATGCCCTTTAGTCTCAATCCTAGATTATCCTAGGCACTTTGAGATGCCTAGGTTAGACAATTTTAAGGGAGATGGAGACATGTAGGAACATGTGACCAACTGATCTTTCAGGGAGAGGTCTGGCACAGGTTTCTAATAAAACCTTTAACACAGCATAATAAAACAAAAACAATATGATTTTTATTTAATATTCGCCCCTCAACAACATTACACTTACATCATAGGCACCTGTATTTATATAGAGAAGGGGAAGAGGAAGGATGGAGGGATAAGGTGGTTGGAGAGATAAAGGGAAAAAGAATTGGAGGGATAAGGAGAATGGAAGGCGCGGAGGAATAAGGAGAAAGAATATAGGAGAAGAAATAGGAGGGGAGTTAGGGAGAATAGGACATAGGGAAAAATTTGCCGACAAAACTTAAGAGTTTTCACACTTAGGACTAGAAAAAAGAGATTTTTCTAAGCCACTTAAGTAGAAACCCTATTCACACTTGCAACACCAACTTCATGAACATGTGCTTCCACCTTGAGAAGAATGATGCCCTAATGCTAAGGATATTTATCATGACATTCTCAGGTGCAGCAACACAATGGTTCAACCAATTGCCCAAGCATAGCATCACCAATTTTGAGCAACTGGTGAACATGTTCCTTGACCGGTTTTCCTTAAGAGGGAAGAAGAAGGTAAACCTGTCTGATCTAGCCAATTTGAAACAATACGATGATGAGCCAATGATGGACTATAGGGACAAGTGGAGAAAAATCATGGCAAAAATATCATTCTCCATCCCCATAGAGGAACTTGTACAGATGTTCACTAAGAGTTACGCAAAGCACATCTCCCTACTATTGCAGCTGCAACAATATGAATCATTCAAAGAAGCCTTGGCTCAAGCCAATATCATTAAAGACATTAAGGTTGATGAGCTCTGCAACAATAAATAATGGAGTAAGAACAATCCAAATAATAAGAACAAGCAAAAGCAAGCCAAGCCTGCTCAGGGTAATTAGGTTGTGTTGGCCACACCAAAGGAGGGAAATGGAAAACAACCCCAAAAGTACCAAGATCAACCTCCACTAGCAAATTATGACTCTAAGAACAATCAGGGCTAGAACAAAGAGCATCGACCACCTTGCTACTACATGAATTTGAATGAATTAATGTAGTCAGTGTTTAATTAGTTGAATGAGGCACAAAGGATAAGATTTCCTGACGTACAACTTTTGGATCCTAATTGTCCCAAGCTGAGGGGATACAAAGAATATCAATATTGTCCATACCATAGGAGATAAGGGTATGACATCAAGAACATCAAATTCAAGAATGTTGTACAAAACATGATTGAAAAGGGAGAGCTAAAAGTTGACAACCCACTAGCTCCTAATAATAGAGACATGGGTATATACCAAAACCCATTGCCTAATAACGAGGCCCCTAGGGATTAGGATGCTCAAGTTAACTAGGTTTGATTCGAGCCACCCATTCAGGGGTACATGGGAATGGTTGAGTTGGTTAATGTGGCAACCATGAGTTGGAGATATGGGCAACCACAACCTCTAGTGACTCCTATCAATATTATGGCTACACCTCGATAGAGATAGGTACATGACAACCCTCCAAGTCCACCAGCGAGATCTGTGGTGACTATTTTGAGTAGACTAGAATAAAATATACAAACAAATTTGACTAAGTTATCCATTTATGAGCTCATACAATAGTCCCCTAGGCATAGGGAGACTTTAATGGATATTTTGAGATCAATCGAGCTCCAACCCTAGGACCCCAACACATCCACATATTTTGTGGGGCAAGTGCAATAGTGCCAAGAGTCCATGATTCATTTTTACAATCACAAAATTAAGATAGTTCCTACTGCTCCAACAGACCCACCTCTGCACATTATTGCATCAATCAATGACATTCCATTCAAGCAGGTTATGATTGATATAGGCTCATTGATCAACATCATCACCACTAAGGCTATAGGGCACTTAATATCTGTAAGTCCAACATCATCCCGACTTCCTACACGCTCAAGGATTTCAACGATACGTTGTGCTCCACAGTGGGTACAGTAATTTTTCCTATAAAAGTAGGACATAATACCATCCCCGTGATGTATCATGTGTTATAAGGGGCGATGCAATATAACATCCTTCTAGTGCATCCCTATATTAGAGACATGCATTGCATGCCCTCAATCCTACACCAATGCATCAAGTATGTGCACAAGAGACAAGTTCATGTGGTTCCATTCGATGAAGAGCCATTGAAGTACATGCATCAAGCCAACTTGCTAGGGGATTTTTTACTTCCATAAATGCACTTGTACATAAGGAATTCATCCCCAACCACACAACTAGGAAGTAAAAGCAAATCAGTGTGAGGTAACCCATCCACATCGGCACCATCTCCCACATCCAAAGCTATTGGCACTTATGAAAATCCTTCGATAGATAAGGTAAGAGATAAATAGAAGCTAAAGGTACCCTTAGTGGAGGAAGAACCCAAGGAAATTCTGACCATAGCAACTACAAAAATCCCTACTCCCATGGAGGAGGAACATTCCCAAGAAATAGTTGAGGAGGTACTGCAACCTACCTCGCTTGCATCATCAATAGCATCATCTGCACTACAAGTGACAATTCACCTAGCCAACATAGCACTAGGTGAATATCATATGTAGAACATAACTTTCACACAAATCATTGAGTCTACACAAGACATAGGGTAGCCACAAGTCCCAAGTCTGCCAGTAGGAACAATGGTTCCTTTGGGGGTGCCATCCAACTAGACTAATTTCATATATGCTGGTCTAGATTACAGCCACACCAATCCTAATCTGTAAAGAGATTAGTATGAACCTTTCACCATGAGTGTTAATTACTTGTCAAATCCTGAGTTTTCTTTAAAATACTTTGGGCAGTGTCACTAGTAAGGCTATGGCCTAGGCCTGTATGAGCAAGGGCATCAACTTTTATTTCAACCATAATACCAAATACCTACTAACATGTGTGGTTTGGGCTATCGTATGTGGGGTCATGATGATTCTTTGGAAGAAACCCTAGATATATTAAGCATTGGATTTGGGGAGGACATCGATTGGAATCCCTATTAACACCCTAGTAGAAACTATTTGGGTGACGAATGGGTGTCGATGGTCAATATCACACCACCTTATCAGTATCACCCTAAATCCTTGTTGGTCACGAATCTGCCACAGGAAAGGATTTTCTATGTCTATGCACCCTAGACCCGGCCAACATTGAAAGGCTGGGAGAAAGAAATGTCTCCCAGACCAATCTCCAGAGAGGGCTGGTTCCCTTACTATTTCTAAGCTTGATTAAGACTAAAGTTACTGGAAAGGAATTATAAATGTGCAGGAAAAAATGGGAAATACATGAAAGAGATGGGAAATATGGCCACAGGCCGAACTTATATGATCAAGGAAAGAAACTCAACAAGAATCTAACCTCAAGCACATAAACAACATATAATAATAGAATACAACATAATCCACTTACGACCTTGCATAGACAACCTTCAGGATGGCATTTCAGAACTCACTTTCTTATTTGCAATATTCAAACTCAGATGCAGAATTGAAATCTAACAGCATATTAGAAAGACGAGCATAACTGAGAAATACATGAAATAGAAGGAAATCACACAGAAAGACGTTTGCAAAATCAGAGGCCAAATCTCTTTCATTCATGCAAAGAACTTGAAAGCTTTCATGCAACCTGTCTCTCAAACTCCCGATCCCTTTTTCTGAGATCTACATTGATTTATATAGAAGTCTTGCTTCTTTACAACATTTAAAACTTGCAACAAACTTCCTCGAGATCTACAACATGTGCAACGGAAACAAGGAAATCATCCCCTTAAACCAGCCTCGAAGAAACCAAAAATTCAATGAAACGAGGAGTCGGTCGTCTTCATTAAATGGCCATTCTTGAAACATGCTTGAACCGTTAGAAAAATCACGAACAATAGCTTTGAATAATGGAAATATTTAATTCTGATGACTTGGACACGTTCTTCTACCTTGCCCACATTGGAAAGCAGACAAAACATTTAATTCTGGAGTGCTTTTAATCATTGGAAATCACAAAACTTCATCGGGCCGTTTGAACTGCTTTCTAGCGCGAAACTATAACAGGTCGCGAAAATGCAATGGGTCATGAAATCGTGACGTATCTCTACTCCATACACTTTGTCACTTTGAACCCACGAAAACCATCCATGTCGCGAAATCACGACGTATTTGGCTCCTTTGTCTCCTTTGCTACCTTGAACCGCGAAAACGCGATGCGTCACAAAATCGCGATGTTCCGTACCATTATGCTCTTTCTCCGCTCTATTTTCGTAAAAATGTGACAAGGCACGATTTCACTACACCTTTCTCTCTTTTGGCTTTGTCTCACTTATATGTCATGAAAACAAGACAAGTCATGCTTTCGCTACGTTCTCCCATCGGCATCTTTGTTTTATCTCTAGGTCGCAAAAATCAGACAAGTCGCGAAATCGCTACACTATCTACTCGCTGCTCAATCTTCTCTTCTAAGTCACAAAAATCTGACATGTCACGATTTCATGACAATTTTCATCCATTCTGTACGGTCCTGCTTCTAACCCGCAAAAATGCGACATTCTTCCTCATGTAGTTCGTTAATCTCCATCATGTCACGAAATCGTGACAGGTTCTGTCTCCTTGGACTTTGCTGCTCTTCGACCGCAAAAATCATCATGTCGCAAAATCGTGACAATTCCCTGCACTTGGTCTTTCTTGCCCAATGTGTCACGAAATCACGACACCATTCGTGCCTCAAACTTTTCTGTCCACCTTGACCGCGAAAACGCGACGCGTCGCGATTTCGCGACATCTTTCGCCTTTTGTGCCTTGCTTACTATTCTGTCGCGAAATCATGATGAATTTGATTGTCATCATCCTTTGCTTGGTTATGTCATGATTTCATGACATTTTCTAACATTATGCTCCCTGATCATCGCATGTCGTGAAAACATGACATGTCGCGATTTCACGACAATTTTGCTACGCTGCCCTCGTTGACCACTTTGATCACGAAAATCCAACACATCGCGATATTTCTACATATTTACCCCCTGCTGTCATTGACTACATTGATCATGATTTTGGAACACGTCGTGAAATCACGACAACTTTGCATTTGATTTTTCTCTCCTCAACAGACCCGCGATAACGTGACATGTCGCGATATCGCGACGGTTTTCAACTTTGGCTCTCCATGCTGTTTTTTGTCGCGATTTCGTGACAGTCTTCGGACTTAGGCTTTTTTGCATCAAAACCTATAAAGGAGTGAGAACTTCAACATCTTATGCATGAATAATCAATAATCAACATAATGTGGCAAAAATGCCAACATTCTTGGCGGCTCATGGGGTATACAGTTCTGCTGTATGCACGAATCCCAGGCCTGAATCCATTGGGCAACAGAGTCAAGAAAAACTGAGAAGCAAAAGCTGGCTGATGGGGTACATCTCGACGGACTGCTGCAACAACTCTTGCTGAATGATTGAAACCTCAAGTAAATCTGTATTTGGCTTAGCTGACCATGGAATGGAAATGATAAATGATGGAATAATGGAATGGAGGGAGTGATGCGGTAGATACAGTAACAGAGTGCTTCTGTGCTACCAGCTGCTATGAAAGGGAAATGGAGGTGAATGGAATAATGGAAGGTGGAAATGAAAGGAGTGAAGTGGTGGAATGGAACCAATAAATGCTAAAACAACAATGAAGTTAGAAGAAAAGGAAAAGAAGAAACGGGAATAGTAGGAAGGGAAAAAGAAACAACAGTAGTGGCTTGATTACTTGCAGAAGAAAAAGGAGTAGGAGAAGGAGGGAATAAAGAGGGGAAGGGAAGAAATAAAGAGGAAGCCACTAACTACTGGGAAGGAAGAAGAAAAAAGAAAGAAATACGTACCTGCGGGCTCGCATGCAAAAAGAGCCGAAGTTGATAGAGGAAAACAATACTTTTTTTTTCTTTTTCTGTTTTTTTTCTTTTTTTTTTGCTATGTACAATAGTTTACGACATGATTGGCATGTCGCCACCACAAACCCAGTCTCAGGGGTTATCCGATAAATCTGTAGTGTCCCGACCAGATCTGATCATACTTGAGTCGGTCCTTGAAATTGGGATGACCTCTTCCTAAAATTCTCCATGTTGCAGACATGGGCAAGTTATCCTGCATGCCAGTACCCACACAATCGACAAATAATGTAGCAAAGAAATTTACCACATGGAGGGCTCCTGTAGGTACCAATTGTAGTAACGATTGAAGCCAATACCACCATCTTGAAGGGTTCCCTGGTTGTGGACTGAGAACGGGTTCCTCCAACTCCTGGATGCGATCACAAAACCTTTCTGATGATAAATATGCTTTCAGGATCTCTTCAGGCTCTTCCTCTTGATGAGGCATACTCGACAGGTTCTGGCTAAATACTTGCATGTTGTGCATGGTTATGCCCTCCTCAGGTTTTGGAACTTGAATCTGTTTCTCTCCTTGGCCCATATCTTGATAGACATTGCAAGCAACCATATTGTTCATTGCTGGGAAAGTACTTGCATATTCCCATCGTTGGCCTTGGATGAAATCTGCCTCTTGAGTTCCACACAACTGCATTTCAGGCCTCTACACAGTATGTGGGATCTGCCATGATGAATATTGCATAGGGTAGACAGGAGTGGTGACTATCGGATAAGGTAATGGAGCTTCTCCCCACGGTAATTTTCTTGATAGGAGCAAAAGCTGCTCCGCTTGTAATGCTTCCTCAAATATTTGAGGGAATCTACATTCGCCTGATTGCAGCAAGAGGAGGCTTATGTCCGGATGGAAAGCTCGGACATAGAAGAAGTGGGCTTGGGCGGGTGTTGGTCGGATCATCTCTGGAATTCTCTTCCAACTTTTGCTAAATCGGACATTGAAGTCCGTGATGCTCTCTAGAGGTGCTCTCGTGATGTACATGAAAAATTGAAAGGGATCCTGAGAGCTGTAAAAGAGATCCTCGTCGAATCTTCTGATTAGCGCTCCCACTAAGTCATCCCATGAGCTGATGCTTTGACGCCTGAGCAGTCTGTACCACTGTAACGCCCTTCCTTGCAAAGATAGAACCAAAAGTCTGATCATAACATCTTCGTGAACTATATCATGTAGGGTCGACAAAGCGGCAATATCTTCAACATGCTCTCGGGCCATTCCTTGGGTGCCATTATATTTTGTTAGGGCTTTCAGGGCACTTTTGGGAATCTCATGTCGAATTTGGAGATTCAGAGGGCCAGGATCATCCCATCTAGGACAGCATACCCTCGCCATTATCTTCTTTTAGCTTTAAAAGGCAGGTGTCCACGATCAAGAAATTTAGATCTTCAGCTCAGTAGAGTCGCCAGATGAACTTACAAATCTCCGCTATGAGGTCAAGACAGCTCATCAAAATCTTGATACCTCCGGGTGTTAAACAATGAAACAATCAATCTCACCGATTATGGATCTTTTGAGACAGAAGAAGTCTGTCCCACCGGGCGTGCCAAAAACTATTGGTCACGAATCTGCCACAGGAAAGGATTTTCTATGTCTATGCACCCTAGACCCGGCCAACATTGAAAGGTTGGGAGAAAGAAATGTCTCCCAGACCAATCTCCAGAGAGGGCTGGTTCCCTTACTATTTCTAAGCTTGATTAAGACTAAAGTTACTAGAAAGGAATTATAAATGTGCAGAAAGAAATGGGAAATACACGGAAAGAGATGGGAAATATGGCCATAGGCCGAACTTATATGATCGGGGAAAGAAACTCAGCAAGAATCTAACCTCAAGCGTATAAAAAACATATAATAATAGAATACAACATAATCCACTTACGACCTTGCGTAGACAACCTTCAGGATGGCATTCCAGAACTCACTTTCTTATTTGCGATATTCAAACTCAGATGCAGAATTGAAATCTAACAACAGATTAGAAAGACGAGCATAACTGAGAAATACATGAAATAGAAGGAAATCACACAGAAAGACGTTTGCAAAATCAGAGGCCAAATCTCTTTCATTCATGCAAAGAACTTGAAAGCTTTCATGCAATCTGTCTCTCAAACTCCCGATCCCTTTTTCTGAGATCTACATTGATTTATATAGAAGTCTTGCTTCTTTACAACATTTAAAACTTGCAACGAACTTCCTCGAGATCTACAACATGTGCAATGAAAACAAGGAAATCATCCCCTTAAACCAGCCTCGGAGAAACCAAAAATTCAATGAAATGAGGAGTCGGTCGTCTTCATTAAATGGCCGTTCTTGAAACATGCTTGAACCGTTAGAAAAAATCATGAACAACAGCTTTGGATAATGGAAATATTTAATTCTGGTGACTTGGACACGTTCTTCTACCTTGCTCGCATTGGAAAGCAGCAAAACATTTAATTCTGGAGTGCTTTTAATCATTGGAAATCGCAAAACTTCATCGGGCCGTTTGAACTGCTTTCTGGCGTGAAACTATAACAGGTCGCGAAAACGCGACATGTCACGAAATCGTGACATATCTCTGCTCCATACACTTTGTCACTTTGAACCCATAAAAACCATCCATGTCACGAAATCGTGACGTATTTGGCTCCTTTTTCTCCTTCGCTACCTTGAACTACGAAAACACGACGCGTCGCGAAATCGCGACGTTCCATACCATTATGCTCTTTCTTCGCTCTGTTTCCGTGAAAATGTGACAAGGCACGATTTCGCTACACCTTTCTCTCTTTTGGATTTGTCTCACTTATATGTCATGAAAACAAGACAAGTCACGCTTTCGCTACGTTCTCCCATCGGCATCTTTGTTTTATCTCTAGGTCACGAAAATCAGACAAGTCACGAAATCGCTACACTATCTCCTCGCTGCTCAATCTTCTCTTCTAAGTCACGAAAATCCGACATGTCACGATTTTGCTACAATTTTCATCCATTATGTACGGTCCTGCTTCTAACCCGCGAAAACGCGACATTCTTCCTCATGTAGTTCTTTAATCTCCATCATGTCGTGAAATCGCGACAGGTTCTGTCTCCTTGGACTTTGCTGCTCTTCAACCACGAAAATCATCATGTCACGAAATCATGACAATTCCCTGCACTTGGTCTTTCTTGCCCAATGTGTCTCGAAATCGTGACGTTTTCGTGCCTCAAACTTTTATGTCCACCTTGACCGCGAAAATGCGACGCGTCGTGAGTTCGCGACGTCTTTCGCCTTTTGTGCCTTGCTTACTATTCTGTCGTGAAATCGCGACAAATTTGATTGTCATCACCCTTTGCGTGGTTATGTCACGATTTCACGACCTTTTCTAACATTATGCTCCCTGATCATCGCATGTCACGAAAACGCGACATGTCACGATTTCGCGACAATTTTGCTGCGCTGCCTCCATTGACCACTTTGACCGCGAAAATCCAACACGTCGCGATATCGCGACGACTTTACCCCCTGCTGTCGTTGACTGCATTGACCATGATTTTGGAACACGTCACGAAATCATGACAACTTTGCGTTTGATTTCTCTCTCCTCAACAGACCCGCGATAACGCGACATGTCGCGATATCACGACGGTTTTCAACTTTGGCTCTCCATGCTGCTTTTTGTCGTGATTTCATGACAGTCTTCGGACTTAGCCTTTTTTGCATCAAAACCTATAAAGGAGTGAGAACTTCAACATCTTATGCATGAATAATCAATAATCAACATAATGTGGCAAAAATGCCAACATTCTTGGTGGCTCACGGGGTATACAGTTCTACTGTATGCACGAATCCCAGGCCTAAATCCATTGGGCAACAGAGTCAAGAAAAACTAAGAACAAAAAGCTGGCTGATGGGGTACATCTCGGTGGACTGCTACAACAACTCTTGCTGAATGACTGAAACTTCAAGTAAATCTATATTTGGCTTAGCTGACCATGGAATGGAAATGATAAATGATGGAATAATGGAATGGAGGGAGTGATGCGGTAGATACAGTAACAGAGTGCTTCTGTGCTACCAGCTACTATGAAATGGAAATGGAGGTGAATGTAATGGAAGGTGGAAATGAAAGGAGTGAAGTGGTGGAATGGAACCAATAAATGCTAAAACAACAATGAAATTAGAAGAAAAGGAAAAGAAGAAACGAGAATAGTAGGAAAGGAAAAAGAAACAACATCAGTGGCTTGATTACTTGCAGAAGAAAAAGGAGTAGGAGAAGGAGGGAATAAAGCAGGGAAGGGAAGAAATAAAGAGGAAGCCACTAACTGCTAGGAAGGAAGAAGAAAAAAGAAAGAAATACGTACCTATGGGCTCGCATGCAAAAAGAGCCGAAGTGGACAGAGGAAAACAATACTTTTTTTTTCTTTTTCTATTTTTTCTCTTTTTTTTTTTTGCTATGTACAATAGTTTACGACATGATTGGCATGTCGTCACCAGAAACCCAGTCTCAAGGGGTTATCCAGTAAATCTATAGTGTCCCAACCAGATCTGATCATACTTGAGTCGGTCCTTGAAATTGGGATGACCTCTTCCTAAAATTCTCCATGTTGCAGACATGGGCAAGTTATCCTGCATGCCAGTACCCACACAATCGACAAATAATGTAGCAAAGAAATTTGCCACATGGAGGGCTCCTGTAGGTACCAATTTTAGTAACGACTGAAGCCAATACCACCATATTGAAGGGTTCCCTAGTTGTGGACTGAGAACGGGTTCCTCCAACTCCTAGATGTGATCACAGAACCTTTCTGATGATAAATCTGCCTTTAGGATCTCTTCAGGCTCTTCCTCTTGATGAGGCATACTCAATAGGTTCTGGCTAAATACTTGCATGTTGTGCATGGTTATGCCCTCCTCAGGTTCTGGAACTTGAATCTGTTTCTCTCCTTGGCCCATCTCTTGATAGACATTGCAAGCAACCATATTGTTCATTGCTGGGAAAGTACTTGCATATTCCCATCGTTGGCCTTGGATGAAATCTGCCCCTTGAGTTCCACACAACTGCATTTTAGGCCTCTGCATAGTATGTGGGATCTGCCATGATGAATATTGCATAGGGTAGACAGGAGTGGTGACTATCGGATAAGGTAATGGAGCTTCTCCCCATGGTAATTTTCTTGATAGGAGCAAAAGCTGCTCCGCTTGTAATGCTTCCTCAAATATTTGAGGGAATCTACATTCACCTGATTGCAGCAAGAGGAGGCTTATGTCCGGATGGAAAGCTCGAACATAGAAGAAGTGGGCTTGGGCGGGTGTTGGTCGGATCATCTCTGGAATTCTCTTCCAACTTCTATTGAATTGGACATTGAAGCTCGTGATGCTCTCTAGAGGTGCTCTCGTGATGTACATGAAAAATTGAAAGGGATCCTAGGAGGTGTAAAAGATATCCTCGTTGAATCTTCTGATTAGCGCTCCCGCTAAATCATCCCATGAGCTGATGCTTTGATGCCTAAGAATTTTGTACCACTGTAATGCCCTTCCTTGCAAAGACAGAACCAAAATTCTGATCATAACATCTTCGTGAACTATATCATGTAGGGTCGACAAAGCGACAATATCTTCAACATGCTCTCGGGCCATTCCTTGGGTGCCATTATATTTTGTTAGGGCTTTCAGGGCACTTTTGGGAATCTCGTGCCGAATTTGGAGATTCAGAGGGCCAGGATCATCCCATCTAGGACAACATACCCTCGCCATTATCTTCTTTTAGCTTTAAAATGCAGGTGTCTACGATCAAGAAATTCGGATCTTTAGCTCAGCAGAGTCGCCAGATGAACTTACAAATCTCCGCTATGAGGTCAAGACAGCTCATCAAAATCTTGATACCTCCGGGTGTTAAACAATGAAACAATCAATCTCATTGATTATGGATCTTTTGAGACAGAAGAAGTCTGTCCCACCGGGCGTGCCAAAAACTGTTGGTCACGAATTTGCCACAGGAAAGGATTTTCTATGTCTATGCACCCTAGACCCGGCCAACATTGAAAGGTTGGGAGAAAGAAATGTCTCCCAGACCAATCTCTAGAGAGATCTGGTTCCCTTACTATTTCTAAGCTTGATTAAGACTAAAGTTACTAGAAAGGAATTATAAATGTGTAGAAAGAAATAGGAAATACATGGAAAGAGACGGGAAATATGGCCACAGGCCAAACTTATATGATCAAGGAAAGAAACTCAGCAAGAATCTAACCTCAAGCGCATAAACAACATATAATAATAGAACATAGCATAATCCACTTACGACCTTGCATAGACAACCTTCAGGATGGCATTCCAGAACTCACTTTCTTATTTGCGATATTCAAACTCAGATGCAAAATTGAAATCTAACAGTAGATTAGAAAGACGAGCATAACTAAGAAATACATGAAATAGAAGGAAATCACACAGAAAGACGTTTGCAAAATCAGAGGCCAAATCTCTTTCATTCATGCAAAGAACTTGAAAGCTTTCATGCAAAATGTCTCTCAAACTCCCGATCCCTTTTTTTGAGATCTACATTGATTTATATAGAAGTCTTGCTTCTTTACAACATTTAAAACTTGCAACAAACTTCCTCGAGATCTACAACATGTGCAACGAAAATAAGGAAATCATCCCCTTAAACCAACCTCGGAGAAACCAAAAATTAAATGAAATGAGGAGTCGATCGTCTTCATTAAATGGTCATTCTTGAAACATGCTTGAACCGTTAGAAAAACTCATGAACAACAGCTTTGGATAATGGAAATCTTTAATTCTGGTGACTTGGACATGTTCTTCTACCTTGCCCGCATTGGAAAGTAGCAAAAAATTTAATTCTGGAGTGCTTTTAATCATTGGAAATCACAAAACTTCATCGGGCCCTTTGAACTGCTCTATGGCGCAAAACTGTAATAGGTCATGAAAATGCAACGGGTCGTGAAATCATGACGTATCTTTGCTCCATACGCTTTGTCACTTTGAACCCATGAAAACCATCCATGTCGTGAAATCATGATGTATTTGGATCCTTTGTCTCCTTCACTACCTTGAACCGCAAAAATGCAACATGTTGCAAAATCACGACGTTTCGTACCATTATACATTTTCTCCGCTTTGTTTCCACGAAAATGCAACAAGGCATGATTTCGCTACACCTTTCTTCTCTTTTGGATTTGTCTCACTTATATGTTGTGAAAACAAGACAAGTCATTCTTTCGCTACGTTTTTCCATTGGCATCTTTTTTTTATCTCTGGGTCGCAAAAATCAGACAAGTGGTGAAATCGCTACACTTTCTACTCGTTGCTCAATCTTCTCTTCTAAGTCGCAAAAAATTGACATGTCACGATTTTGCGACAATTTTCATCCATTATGTGTAATCCTGCTCTAACCCGTAAAAATGCGACATTCTTCCTCATGTAGTTCGTTAATCTCTATCATGTCACGAAATCGAGACAAGTTCTGTCTCCTTGGACTTTGCTGCTCTTCGACCGTGAAAATCATCATGTCACAAAATCATGACAATTCCCTGCACTTGGTCTTTCTTGCCCAATGTGTCACAAAATCATGACGCTGTTCGTGCCTCAAACTTTTCTGTCCACCTTGACAACGAAAATGTGACACGTCACTAGTTCACGACGTCTTTCGCCTTTTGTGCCTTTCTTACTATTCTATCATGAAATCACGACAAATTTGATTGACATCATCCTTTACGTGGTTATGTTGCGATTTCATGACCTTTTCTAACATTATGCTCCCTGATCATCGCATGTTATGAAATCACATGTCACGATTTCACGACAATTTTGCTACGCTGCCCTCGTTGACCACTTTGACCACAAAAATCCAACACGTCGCGATATCACGACGTCTTTACCCCCCTGCTACCATTGACTGCGTTCGACCATGATTTTGAAACACGTCACGAAATCACGACAACTTTGCGTTTGATTTCTCTCTCCTCAATAGACCCGTGATAACGTGACATGTCGCGATATCATGATGGTTTTCAACTTTGGCTCTCCATGCTGTTTTTTGTCACGATTTCACGATAGTCTTTGGACTTAGCCTTTTTTGCATCAAAACCTGTAAAGGAGTGAGAACTTCAACATCTTATGCATGAATAATCAATAATCAACATAATGTGGCAAAAATGCCAACAATCCTCTCTTGAAGTACCCCATCAGGAGCCATCCTATAGTAGGAAGAGCTAATGCATGGATATGAGCAAGATGAGTATGATTATGTTCCAAACGAGAATGAAGATGGAACCAGCCTAGCATACCATAGGCCTAGGTATGTCCAAAACCTTACTTGGATAGGCCACATAGAGAGTGCATACATTTTAGATGAAATTGAATACATCTTAGATGAGGGTGGATACATGTCAAATGAGAGTGGCTATGATACAGAAGATTCAAGTGAGATGGCCTTCATAAGACATGCACGCCAACTAGTAGGGCCCACAGTAAATGCCAATGGATTATTCATAAGTGATGATGACTATGTAGACGAGACTAAAATGGCCTATCTTAGGCATCAGTAGGTGAGTCAATGCCCAACCCTAGAAAGTAGGAATGAGGGTTCTCCCACAAGAAATAATGAATTTGAGAATGAAGCTAAAATGGCTTACCTTGAGTTTCACTTCCAACAAGTCAACATGCTTGCTGAAAGAGAAGTGTTACTTCACACCATAGATCGTAACCTTCACTTCCTAGGAAGACCAACAAACCTAGATGCCATCCATCGCATGGTTAAACTGGATCCACCCACATTTAGAGAATAGCTATTGCCTAACAATCCCATCATCTCATCTATCCATAGACTAGATCCTGAGATCCATATGCCCTCAAAGCCTCATTGCGAGTATGGATGTAACACCCAAGATATAGAGTTTCACCCACATGGTCCTGGAGATTTCATTCCATCCATAAAAATGATCTCCACTCCATAACCTAGTAGATCCTACAAAACCATTGTGTCTTAACTTAGATGCTATCGATTGGGATCATGTTGATTCACCCCTAGAGCCTAAGGATTTCTTCCCTAATGAAGGGATGCTATAATTGTTTCATTTTGCATCAGGTTACACACATGATGTCTATCATGCCGGTCTTGACCCTAAATCAGTGGGAACCATAAATCTAGTAGATGATATTCATTTAATCCCCAATCCTCACCATCTTGAGGATGGGTCCCATATGGCACTAGAGGAGACTTTTGAGGTGGACATCAACAATGATCCCTCTCAACCAAAGAAAGTAAAGTTTGGAGAAATATTATCTATAGAAGAATAGGCCATCATAATTCCTCTACTAAAAGAGATGCCAAATATTTTTTCCTGGACCTACAAAGACATGTCAGGGCTAGATCCAAAGTTGGTTGTCCACAACCTATCGATAGACCCCACGAAGAAGTCGATCAAGCAAAATCTTAGGAAGATGCATCCAACTGTCGCTTTGATGGTTAAAAATGAGTTGTAAAAACTATTGGATGTAGTATTTATTGTTCCCATCAATTATTTATATTGGGTATCAAACATGGTGCCCATAAAAAAACCTAATGGAAGAGTCTACATTTGCACAGATTTTAGGGATCTCAACAAGGCCACTCTAAAGGATTTGTTCCTGTTGCCCAATATAGATGTTCTTGTAGATGTAACTATAGGTCATGATATACTCTACCTAATGGATGATTTTTTTGGTTACAATTAGATTTGAATTAAGCCCGAAGATCAACACAAAACAGCGTTCACCACTCCATGGGGGACATTTGTTACAAAGTAATGCCATTTGGCCTTAAAAATGCTGGTGTTACATATCAATGGGCTATGACATAAATTTTACATGACTACATGCATAAGATCTTGGAATACTACATCGATGATTTTTTAGCCAAGTCATTGCTGCGTGAAGAGCATGTTGAGTCCCTCACAAAGATCTTCGATCACTTGATTGAGCATAATGTCAGGTTGAATCCTAAGAAATGTGTCTTTGGCATAACTTCTGGAAAACTCTTAGGATTCATCATGTCTAAATGAGGCATCAAAGTAGACCCAACAAAGGTTAAGGCTATCTTGGAAATGGCTCCACCCACAAACATCAAATAACTAAGAAGCTTACAAGGCAAAGTAGCTTCCATAAAGCGATTTATTGCATAACTATCGGATAAATGTCGACCCATGAATCGACTGCTACACAAGGGGATCCTATTCCAATGGGATAAAGAATGTCAGCAATACTTTGCTAAGATCAAAGAGTACCTATAAATGCCACCAATTCTAGCTCCACCAAGGCCAGACATGCAATTCTTGTTATATATATCCATTATAGATTTTGCTTTGGGTACCATGTTGGCTCAAAATAATGCATAAGACAAAGAGCAAGCGATATATTATATTAGTTGCACCCTGGTGAGCTAAAAAATTGGATACGTATATGTAGAAAAGTTGTGCTTAGCGATGGACTTTGCAACCAAGAAATTGTGCCACTACATGCTGAGTCATACGACATATGTAATATGTAAGAAAAATCCTTTGTAGTATATGATGATCAAGACATATCATAATACACGTATTATGAAGTGGATCATGTTATTGATGGAATTTGATTTGGAATTCATAAGCCAAAATTCCATCAAAGGACAAGTCATAGCTGATCAGCTAGCTAAGGTGCCTCTTCAAAATAGTAGGCCCCTTACCATAGAACTTCTTGATGATGTAGTATTTGCACTATTAGAAGCACCCGAACTCGAAGAACAAAAAAATGAAGTTGATATGACTCTATTCTTCGATGGTTCGAAGTGTGAGCAAGGAGCTGGTGTGGGAATTATATTTTTCATGCCACAAGGAGCTTCAATGCCCTTGTCATTCAAGCTAGAATTCCCTTGCACCAATAACAACACCGAATACGAAGCACTAATATTGGGTCTCCAAATAGCCATCGCCATGAAAATCAAGAAGCTAAATATCTTTGATGACTCCCTCCTCATAGTCAATCAATTCAAAGGATTGTTTCAATGTTTGGATTCAATCCTAAAATCTTACAAGGAGCTTGTTGACACATATCTATCCAAATTAGAGTAGTACAACATCAAGGTAATCCCTCATTTGTCAAAAATATTTGTAGATACCATGGCATATTTGGGATCCTTGATCCCTCAAAATCCATATATTGATTTCACTACCATTCACATCAAAATGCTCTCACATTCAACAATCCAACATGACGCTTTTGATAAAAAGGAATCAGTCAACATGATCCATATAGATCCAGACCATGACTGGTTTTGTAAAGCTAAATACTTCTTAAAGAAGGCACCTTGGGGGTCCTTGATATCTTAGGGTCTTATGGGGAATGGTACCACTATTCACCACAAGGTTGTTTCTTAATCTATATTTGTACAAATCAAATTGCAGGAGGAACAAGTTGTCTTATATATTAAGGTTGTAGCCTATCAGGATTGGCTATCCCAATTGCAAGACTTCCTTAGACTTGGAATTGTACCATAGGGACCATCACATGCTGAGAGATGAGAATTCAAGTAAAAAGTGACAATATATATCTTTTTAGGAGGCATATTGTATCATCAAAGCTATTATGGAGTTCTCCTATGTTGCTTAGAGCCCCAAGAGTTAGCTTGGATGATTTCACAAGCTCACAATGGTACATGCGATGGCCACTTCAGTGACATGGCCATTGCCAAGCACATTATTTTAATGGGCTATTACTGGCCCACCATGGAGAAGGATTGTTGTGAGTATGTCAAGAAATGCGTTAAATGTCAACATCATGCAAACCTGATGCACTTTCCATCTCAGGCATTACAACCCATTTAGGAAGCTTGGTCATTTTCTTAGTGGGGTTTCGATCTGATTGGAAAAATTTCTCCCTCATATTTGGATCGGCACACATTCATCTTAATGACCATTGAGTACTTTACCAAATGGGTGGAAGTTGTCCCCTTAACCTTGAAAATTGGTCCTTGGATTGCGGAGTTCATACTTCACAATATCATTTGTCATTTTGGGGTACCCTTCAAGATAATCTTAGATAATGGTCCATCATTCAAAAACAAAAGTGTGCGAGCTCTAACGACCAGATACAAAATTCAACATAATTTTGTGACACCATACTATCTTTAGGAAAACAGGCAAGTAGAGGCCTCAAACAAGACAATAGTAATCTTAAAGAAGATGGTGAAAGAAAATCATAAGGATTGGCATATGCAATTACCCTTAGCATTATGGGATTACATGACTAGTGTATGGATGCTCATTGGGGTAACATCATTTTTTCTTGTATATGGCACTGAGGCCATTATGCCTTTAGAGTTGGAAATTCCAACATTGCACATTGAATTGAAAGAGTTCATTAATTATGATACTATGTGAAAATCTTGCCTAGATCAATTGACCCTTCTGTATGAACGATGCATCAGTGCCCTTGAGCACCTTCTCCTTTACCAGGATCATATAACATGAGCTTATAACAATAGAGTCCATATGAGAGATTTTAAAGTTAGGGATCTTGTGTTTAAAGAGAACCAACATAACTCAAATCTGCCACCGCATCTGTGAGATAAATTTATGGCCAATTGGATAGGTCCCTATATCATCTTGGAAAATATTGGGACTAGTGCATATCGCCTAAAAACATTATAAGGTTTTAAGGAGCCAAAACCCCTTAATATCATTCATCTAAAGGCATTTCACACATAAATCAACAAAATATCAAAAACATTCAAATAATTTCAAAGGATTCAAAAACAAGGGAAATCATAAAAATCCAAACAAATAAGAAAACATTAAAATCAAAAACAAAAAGCTCCAAAGGTATCTTAAAGCCCTTTAGTCACATAACAAAAATATCCAAAGGCATCTTAAAGCCCTTTGGTCACATCATAAAAAGCTCCAAAGGCATCTTAAAGTCCTTTGGTCAAACACAAAAAGCTCCAAAGGTATCTTAAAGCCCTTTGGTCAAATCATAAAAATTTCCAAGGGCATATTAAAGCCCTTTGGTCAAATCACAAAAAGCTCCAAAGGCATCTTAAAGACCTTTGGTCAAATCACAAAAATTTCCAAGGGCATCTTAAATCCCCTTGGTAACATCACAAAAATCTCCAAAGGCATCTTAAAGCCCCTTGGTCACATGCACAAAAAGCTTCGAAGGCATATTAAATCCCTTTGGTCAATTAAAAAAAATCTCTGAAGGCATCTTAAAGCCCTTTGGTCAACAAAATATCAAAACATTCATAATAAGAAAAACTCAAAAACAATTGAAATCATCAAAAATACAAAAAACATTTGCATTAGCATTCCACATTTGCATTCACTTAGTTGCATTGCATTAGGCATTTCCATCCATCACATGTGCATCAAACACACTTGCGTTTTCAATATTACAAGTGACACCATACTTTTACATCAATTGTGCATCTTCAAAATCAATCATCATCCATCACCCATGTGTGTAACTGTATTTTTCAACACAACCGCTTCATGTTGCTATAAGGAATATACTAGGGTTTTTCGGTCACTTAGCCATACCTAGTGGTTTTATCAAAATTTGTAGAAATTTGTCTTAGATTTTTATAGATAAGGTTTGGTTTTGATAGCACCTGGTATATTTCAAAATCCTATCACTAATCAAAACACTAAAATCCTAGTTGAAACAATGGAAAGATGAACACTGTGAAGTTGTATTAGGTATCCTAAGGTGAAAAGGTTTATCTTACTCATCCCCCTGTGTGACTGGCTTGGAAATGTTGAGAATTGGAAAAAGGACAAGTTCAGCCCTACTAAACAAAGAAAAATTCAAAAACAAAGTAAAACAATGATTATCATCACTAAATAAATCCCTTGCTCAAAAGAAAAACAAAAATTCAAAATAAACAGTGATTTTCATCACTAAATCATGAGCAAGTATCCCAAGTAAATATGAAGAAAAAAATGGAGTATGAACTTGAACACCTAGAATTCTCAGCATGAACGAGCCATAAGATATCCTTATATACGATGATATGTCTATCATTTCAACATCTTGCTTTTGAATAGACCAATGTTTGCATGTGTAAGAGTTAGCTTTAGGTGTCATGTACCGCCTAGTGGTTTAATCCAACTGAGTTCAACTTAGGATTAGGATAAATATTTGAGGATCACAAATATATCAATGGACTACATGAATACCACCTGGCATTGGGGTATGCTTATGTTTTATCTAATATATTCATTTGCACACACAAGGATAATGAATATCTAGGGCTGCATAACAAAGATTTATCCTTCAAAGGCTCTGTATGATCAGTATACAATCATTTGATGAAGCAACTAGGGTGTTTGAGTCTCATGGAAAAACCCATCCCCATAGCAACAATTCATATCATCAGTCACACAATCAAACTTTATTTAAGAGGTCTTGTTCACTAAACAAATGCATAATATAGGATAGACACGGGATAAATGTTAGAAATGATAGTAAAACGACCACTAACTATTCTTGCATATCTATAGCAACCTATAAATAAAACCATCATCTCACATCACACTTGATGCTTAAATAATTAATTCTTATTATGAGAATTTTTATTTATTCATGATTTTTATACATTCTATGGTGTCACCCATTAGATTTTCAAACTCATATCACATCATATCATAAGTGATTAAAACATACAAGTTAATTCACATTAGATCATTAGCATAACATAACATATTTCATTTTCCATATCATAGCAGCATAAGGTTAGATGCACACAACACATAAAAATAAAATCATGCATGTAACGATAAGCATTGCATCCATATATGCATCCATCATCATCATCTAGATCATGCCATCTAAGCATCCACACATCATAAAACATAAGTCATATGAGTCACATATCATAAGATCATGAAGTAGTCCTATTGAGTGGTATTTTCACCCAGTTGTGAAAGTACAACTCTCCTTTAGGATTTGGGTTCCAAATCCCCTCTTGCAAAGAAGTCAAACAAACAACTTCTCCAAGGTCTCCACTGTATTAGCATTTGCAACTATGTATTGGTAATCTCAAATGAAGATAATCAATTTAAATGCTTGGAACACCTTAGTGATTGCAAGTAACTGTAAACAAGGGGCAATGTTGTTTTATTTCACCATGAAACTTTAGTGATTGTTCATTGATTTTTTTGGATTTTGTAATTTTTAAATGTTTATTTTAAATAAGTTAAACTTTTTGAAGAAAATAAAATGTAGAGAATGAAAATGCAATGCAGAAAACAAACTAAAAATAAAAATGCACTCAGTATGATGCTATCCTGTTTCGACAAAACCGAAGATGTGAGGTCTCCATGCATGCAACCTAACCTATTGAACCTGCAAACATGCACAATCCAGATAAGCTAAGTGCTGGTTTCTAGGGTTTTAACTACGGTTTCCAGATTTAGACATTCGCATGAAGCAACCAAGACAACTTGCATTAAACTCCATCTATAAGCCTAAAACTGGAAAGGGGAAAGATAAACATTCAATCATGCATGCAAAGAATAACTCCTTCTTTCTTGCCCACAAGATGCAAATTTTTGAACACTTCTGCATTAAAAATATGTCATGTTACAATAGCAAAATCTCTAGTTTTTTTCAAACCAGTGTGTGGAAGAGAAACAACTCAAATAGGTCTAGAATAGCTTCCTCGCCTTCAGCTCTGCAACTCTGCTTGCAGTGGTTTTCAACCCCTCTGGCCTCTTTGAATGGCATATTTAAACTTCTGAAAAAATTGCTTCTCCTTCCATGATGGTTCGTTTCATTTTCCAGTGGCTACTCGTTTCACCTTCCTTGACTGTGTGTGCTTTGGTTTCCATTTTGTGGCCCTTCACTGCATTTTCTCCTCATTGGCTTGCGTTCGTTTCCCTCCATGTGTAACGGTCATCTTGAATGATCATGTAACGCTTTGTCTTATTCATTAGATTTTTCCTTATGTCCATGTCACTATGCAGGTCCGTTACCTTGGCAAAACTGGAACATGTCACGATATCGTGACACTTCTTGTTCCTCAGCTTGGCTGCCCCTTTTGAATCGCGAAAATGTAACATGTCGTGATATCACGACACTTTTGGCCCCTTCCATATTTTGTTGCTTTTGAATCACAAAAATGCAACATGTCGTGATATCGTGACACTTCTTCCTATACGGCCACGAAAACGTAACATGTCCCGATATCGTGACACTTTTTTTTCTTGTTCTTTCTTGTCTTGTATGGTCGTGAAAATGCAACATGTTGCGATATCGCGACACTTTTCTTTTTTGTTCTTTCTTGTCTTGTACGGTCATGAAAATGCAACATGTCGTGATATCGTGACACTTTTCTTTCTAGCTCTCTCTCTTTGCTTTGCATCACGAAAACACAACATGTCGTGATATCGCGACATTTTTCCTGTACGATCGTGAAAATGCAACATGTCACGATATCGCGACACTTTTTCTTTTGAGCTCTTTCTCTTTGCTTTGAATCATGAAAATACAACATGTCGCGATATCGCGACACCTTTTCTTCTTTGGCCTCGATGGTGCAACATGTCGCGATATCGCGACACCTTTTCTTCTTTGGCCTCGATGGTGCAACATGTCGCGATATCGCGACACCTTTTCTTCTTTGGCCTCAATGGTGCAACATGTCGCGATATCGCGACACATTTTCTTCTTTGGCTGTGATGGTGCAACATGTCGCGATATCGCGGCACCTTTTCTTCTTTTGCCGCGATGGTGCAACATGTCGCGATATCACGACACTTTTTCATTTTTTGTCGTGATGGAGCAACATGTCGCGATATCGCGACACCTTTTCATTTTCTGCCGTGATGGAGCAACATGTCGCGATATCATGACACTTTTTCATTTTCTGTCGTGATGGAGCAACATGTCGCAATATCGCGACACTTTTTCATTTTCTGCCGTGATGGAGCAACATGTCGCGATATCGCGACACTTTTTCATTTTCTGCCGTGATGGAGCAACATGTCACGATATCGCGACACTTTTTCATTTTCTGTCGTGATGGAGCAACATGTCACGATATCGCGACACTTTTTCTCTTTTGTGATATTTTGCTTTTTTCCTTGATCTTTAGCCTATGGGCCACTTTGGCCTTCTTGGAACACATGCAAAAAATGTGGGTCCCCAATTTTGGGGTACGTTGTGGATCAGCCACAAAAAATGGTGACTCTACTGGGAAATGCTCCTGAGCATTTTGGTGAGAACTCAACCTGAAAAAACACAGACTCAAATACAGATGTTAAGAAATATCCCAAGAATGAAACTAGAAAAGAAATACATGAAACATTATAATTATTAAGCATCAACTCGGTGTGTGAAATGTGCTTCATTCCCTATCATTTGAAATTCATTCAACATTCCATTGTCAGTTTCACTTATGATTTGTATGCAAGGCTATGAATGATTTGTGCCGGATTTGATGTATGATGAAGATGCTAGAGATATAACAACCTACTTTGCAAAGGCTCAAACCTTCTAGTATCATGAACAAACATATCAAAATAGTCAAACCCTCTTAGGACCAAATATGTGCATACTGAATTAATTTATTAGATCCCAAAGTTGGTTATGTGTCACTACCATCTTGAACCCATGTGCAAGTGTAAGTGAAATCAGAGCTTTGGGGAATAGGATTCCCAACCTAATCGAGATGGGAATTTAACCCTATCCTTACTACTCTGATCTGGAGTTCATTACCTCATCTTGAACAAAATGATTTAACCTGTTATGGATGAAACTATCAAGCTAGCCTATCCGTTTGAGTAGTCAATGGTCTTGCTTTTAGACAAGACATGTTGCCACGCATGAGCATACTCCACTGCCAGCCAGGCATCTATAGCCCCGATGGAGATTAACCCCATAATCCAGGATTTGGCTTTACCTTGATTTCTTGGACCTTGGGGATGACTACCCATCCTTGCAAGGGACATGTAGTACGATCCTTCCAATCCAATATTAATAAAGAAATGAAAAATATTTACTTTGGAATTTTAGATTCTTGAATGGGCAAAATAGAAGCTTTGGGGAATCGGATTCTCAACCTAAGCGAGATGAGAATTAGACCCTATCCTTACTACTCCATGAAGGTCAAATCAGAGCTTTGGGGAATCGGATCCTCAACCTAAGTGAGATGAGGATTTAACCCTATCCTTACTACTCTGATTTTAGGCTTTAAGCATTATGGGAGTGGTAAAAACCACTGTTTAAGGATTATGTTGCATGATGGGACAGACACGAAATATTCCTTTCGCCTCACCGTTTCTTCCAAGTATGGTTTTGACCATTTTGCTCAAGATTCTCTTTAATATGCGTAGAACGTGCTTGGTTCAAGATAGTTCGGGCATCAGTTCCCAACCTTAGGATCCTTTTAATATATGTTATGTAATAACCCTAAGAGGATTCGACACCTTTTCAATGATTGCACATGAAATGAAGATGCAACTGAGATGAAATGTATATGCAATGCTGAATGTAATATGAGATATGAATGCATTGCTCCTTTTGAAATGCGGATGGAGTATATATCACCTACTTTACCATAATGTGTAAAACTGACAACTTCATGCATCACAAGTTCCAAACGATATTCCTTAATGTGTTTGCAATATTCGTGGAGCTTTCTGCAATACAATTTCGATGTTTCATATTCTCCAAGTCTTAGCCAACATTCATAAGGACATAAGTTGACATCCCGCTTTTTTTTTTTTTTTTTTAAACAAACAAAAATTTCAAAGGACCAACACACAAAACTTAAAACCAAAACTGAAATGCAAACCCAACATCACAAACCAAAAAAAATTATATACAAATGTACAATATGGTACAAGATGAAGCAAAGCTTGGACTATCACTTTCCCGGATCCCAAACATGATTAGAACATTTCAAAAGACATATGACACAATATGTATGCCAAATGTTGTAGGAATCCAACAACAATAAGATCAAACCAAGCAATGCAACAAATTTCAACTTGCCACGCTCACCATACCAATTTGATTTAGTTCTATTACCAACACCATAGGTGAGATTCAAATCAAATTGATTAGACAATGGTTGGTATTCAATTTTATCTTGTCTATTCTTTAAAGTGCAAGTTTCATCATTCCATTCATGATTTAGAAGTAGGCTTTCTTTATCCAAAATGAAACTTTGTAAGTAAGAGCCTATTTCTAAACATTTTAAAGCCAATTCATTTTCCAAGTTTGTCGGCCAATCAAATTTTTGCAAACATTTGCAAGCATCTAGGATATTTACTAAATGGGAATCATTAGGAGTTTTTATCCTAGGTTCAAGAATTAATTGTTGATGAATTTTATTTAGAAATTTAAATGCATCAAGCTCCTTTTCATTCATTAAAGTAATGTTATCAAAGGTGTGGTTAGAAATTAATCCTTGTTCTTCATTCACCTTCAATGGCATTTCATCATAATGTAGCACTTGTTCTTTCTCCATGATTTGTTTATCAAAGGCACCAAAATTAGGTACCCAATTGAACACATGTCCATCCCTTTCAAACCATAAGTCTTGTCTATCTAGGGGTGGGTTAACTAACATATTTCCATGATCAATCACTTGGGTTGTTTTGGGTAACGTGGGATTTTCAATTGGATCATCAATGATATCAAACCCAAATGATTTAGGTTTTGTAATTTTCTCATTTTGAAATGGCATAATCATTGTAGCACAAGTAAGTGGATCAAGATTTTCAACTTCTTTTCCTTCAAAGGAATCTAAAGCAAGTGACTCTCTTTCTTGATTCATGGTTGTAGAATCCTTATCATGTTCCAAAATTTGATGAGATTCAAATTCCTCTTCCAAAAATTTCTCAAATTGTACAGGATTTATAGTATCCTCATGTGAGGAAGCAATTGAGTTATCCTGCATATTAATTGACACAACAAGTTTGTTAGAAGATTTAGATTGATAATATTCTTCCCATTTCTTCCACGAATCATAGTAATCATCTTCCAAGTTCAAGTTGTGACGTTCAAGTATTTCTTCTTCATCATCTCGATTCATCAACCTTGTTTCTCATCCAATTCATCTTCACCTTCCTTAGATGGTCCCGTTATTTCCAAAAGTGGGTTATTTCTTGAATTCAAATTGGTAAAGCTATCATAATCCAAATTTGTAACCCATGATTCAATTTTATCACAATTTGGAAGGTGTGGATCCTCTTGGTCATCACTTTCGAGAGCATCATCCAAAGTGTCTTTCGAGAACAAGTGGTGAAATTCGATTATGTCTTCAACTTCATTTGTTGATTTTATTTTAAATTAATTTTTAGCCACTTGTGATGACTTAGGATCTTCTACAATGGGATCAATTTTTGAATTCCGTGTCATATAGTTGCTCCAATCCTTTGCAAGTACATCTACCCAAATCATATCCACATAAGTTTGTTCATCCAAATCCTCCTTTTTGGGTAATGATTTTGGATATTTATTTTCCAAAACAAGATGGTGATTATTTGATTCCAACTTCTTGTTACCCATCCATAAAATTTCTTCTCCAAAATCTTCATGCTCTTCAAGAATTTTCGAATAGGTATTTACTTCAACATGAGTCACCTCCAAATCTCTTGTAATGCTCGAAGAAGCATAACAGGAAACACCATTAAGATCGGCATTATGAACTTTCTTCCTAGGATGATTTGGATGCATACATTGATGTGCTCATTTTTGTGGTGGAACATGCCTACATACCTTCTTAACCACTTTATGTTGCTCTTTTACTTTCGATACGAACTCTTTGGGTTGAGTGGTAGAAGTAGTAGGATTAGTTGGATTGATATCCATGGACAATGCTTGAACATTTGTTGCGATATTTCCATGAGTGGCCACATGATTCTCTAATTGAGGCATAGTTGGATGGATGGAAGTACTTGTATAAGCACAAGTGGGAGCATAAGTCGGCATGGTAGGATAAAGTTGATTGTAGGGAAAAACATTTAATATCAAATTTTGTTGTGCCCACGCTTGATTTACCATCGAGGTTTGATTGCAAGCCCCTAGTTGTCCTACCATAGTTGATTGCTCCATTCCATAACCTTGCAACCCTAATTTTTGATCTACAATCATAGCTTCTATGTAGGCCGATGCAAGATCAGTAACCAAGGGATTCATCCTAACAAATATGGAAAATAATGGATCCAATGCTCGAAAGTATATCTGAAGAGCACCACTTTCCTCAATAGTATAGGGAGAAATTAATCTCGCATGAAGCTTTCAAAACCTCAAGTTGAAACTTCTCACTGGCTCATTAGGTTCTCTTTTGCAAGAAGCAAATTGTTGAAATATCGTGAGAGGATCAATGAACAACCTAAATTGATCGATAAACTCATCTTTCAATTGCGTCCAAGATGTAATAGAACTAGCAGGTAAATTGATGTACCAATCATATGCCACCTCATCTAGGGTTCCAGGAAACATTCTACATGCCACATCCTCATGTTCGACATTCCATCTAACTAGGATATCCACATAGGCTTGAATATGTTCCTCGGCTAATGTTGGACCATTGTGTTTAAACTTGGGCAAATGTTTTTCTACGTTCTTGGGTAAATCATGAAAATCTCCACTAATGTTCAAAGGATTAGCATGTATCCCATACCACGTTCCTGCATTTGTAGCCATTAATGAAACTCAAAGAATAATTTCAAAACCAAATTTTTGGTCATGAATGAAAGAAGGAACCTTGACAAAGTAGTATTCTAAAACAATGCAGAATCAAAACACCTTATTCAAAACATCTTATTCCTATATGAACAATCAAAAAGCGTTAGGACAATGAAATAAACCAATTCGGCCCTCCTTCTAGCGCCAATCTGTTGAGTGGTATTTTCACCCGATTGTGAAAGTACAACTCTCCTTTAGGATTTGGGTTCCAAATCCCCTCTTGCAAAGAAGTCAAACAAACAACTTCTCCAATGTCTCCATTGTATTAGCATTTGCAACTCTGTATTGGTGTATCGCTCAAAATTTTTTGCACCCTTACCTTCAGGCTAAAGGATCTGTGCTCGGAAGGGGGATGCGGGAAGGATGGGACAATACCTCGGACTGAGAGGTCCTTGAAGGTCCCGCATCTTGGGGGAGGGGTATTAAGGTGATTTTTCGATGGATGGTGGGTTCACCAGGAAACTTTTGAATGGTAGTTTCCATGCCTAGGTTGGGAATGTGTTTGATGTGTTCAATTTTATCTTTAATCATTCAAATCCTAGGTTTGGCCAAATGAATCTAAATTGTTCTATATGAAATGCAGATTTAAATGCATACAGAAAATAGAATTAAACCTAAAACACAGAGAATATGCTAGATGAGAAAAACCATACCTGATCCGGATGTCTGATGAAGGTTCTAATTTTTGAAGCAGTCAAGATCGCCTCTGATCTGACAGGATCATCTACGATCAGACAAGATCATCTGAGATCTGATGAATTCGTCAGAGACCTGCAATCAGAGAAATAGATACAAAACATAGAAAATGCAACTATTCCAATAGAGGGTAATGATGTAGAATGTCGACAATAATATCAAACTTGATAATTATAAACAAAACATGAGTGCATTACAATTATTTAATGACAAATTATAATTTTATCATGCATTAAACTATATGGGTGAACTCCAGGATGCAAAATAATAATAATTTTAACTAATGCAAAGCAAAACAATAGATAATGGAGAAAGAATGCAAACTCAGGGCACTGATTGCCCCCAATGTTGACTACAATCGAAATCATCTCGGATTGGTATGAAATCATCTCGAATTGGATAGGATCATCTACGATGATCTGAGCTTGCTCTGGCTAAATAATGACAAAGTTCCTACAAGAAAATTTGAAAAAGGACAAAGGCAAACAGTAGTCTAAGATATTCTAATGTATGTAAAACTCGAAGTGCAGAAAAATTCAGCCAGGGGAATGTCAAGGGGAGGGCCTAAGATTAAATAGGCATAGGAAGGAGGTTGGGAGGTTGGAGATCATCCCAATTTGGGAGATCTCCAACGGGGGAGGTCTCTAACTACGCAAACACACTTTTGCCCAAGTTAGATATGTCGTTGAAATAGAAGCTAATTATGAAAAATTAGTTTTGGGACGAAATCGTTTGGACGTCCTAGTCCAGACGAAATCGTTCGATCTGAGGCGATATCGTCTGATCGGCGATGATATCGTTCAACGATCACAAAAAATCCTAAAATTGGCATAAAAAATGAGGAAAGCGATTAAAAGGTGGTTCGGGGTTGAAAATTTGAATTTGAATTATTGCCAAGATAATTTTAATTATTGCTAAGGTTTTACTACACCAATTTTAGGGTGCTACATTTTGCCCCCTCTTTAGCGAATTTTCCAAAGAAAATGCATTAAATATGAGTTCTTCTCAATCTATGAGAAAGCAAAAATTATTCCCATTTTTAGGTGACGATTCTAGGTCGAATCGTATGACAGCTTACTATGGTGCCCCCTCCATGTTTTTACCCAAATCGAACGTTTGAGGTAAAAATGTGGAAAAGCAAAATTTTGAAAATGTTGTTAATTATTTTTGAATAAAATTAAGAAAAATAGGGTAAAACCCTAATTCATTGTTACTGTTCATTTTTACTGATTTCTAGAGCTCTACAGACAAGATGGTTGAGACAGCGCACAGATCGACAGAGGTCCGACATAGGCTACGGGTAAGGGTCTAAAATTAGTTTAGAATTCTTTAATTTAGAATTTCATGCTTTTTAGATTAGATTTGACTAATTTTTGAGCATCACAGCCATTTTTGGTCCATCGACATCATCGAGACGAAATCGTCTCGATTTCGTCGAAATTGTCTCGATATCGCCAATTTCATCCAGAGGCGAAATCGACGATATGGGGACGATTTCGTCCAATAAGGGATGATTCCCTCATGAAAAATTAGAAATGAATTTGCTCAAATTTGGGATGATATCGTCCAATAGTGGATGATATCATCATTTGTATGAAAGTGAACTTATTTTACTTGCATTTTTACTTAATTATTTAATGATTTTTATTGTTTTGTTGTTTATGTTGCAGAGAGGATTACTAAAGAGCCGAGAATGGAAATACAATGGATTGAAGGATGACTTGGCCACTCTATCTCAGGCAAAGTGAGATCAGTTGACATAGGTCAGCTTGTAGCACATGGTAGATATGCCACAAGTGTCTACAAATATGGGGCTATTGATAGCCCTAGCAGAGAGGTGGTATCCGGGTTCTTGTTTTTGGTTATCGACAGGGGAGATGACTCCCACATTGGAGGATGTATGGAGGATTTTGAGGATCCCCATACAAGGATGGCTAATCACTCCCATGGCCAATCAGGGCCACGTGATGATGCGACTATGCAGAGATCCAAGCTTCACCCTGGAAAAGGGTAGAGTGAACATCGAGTCGCTACGCCAGATGCCTGGGGCATCTAGACTGACATAGGTTTTGGCTAGGGTGGTAGGTGGTCTGCTGCTATGCCATCAGAGTGGATGCATACTACCATGGTTATTGATAGATGTGGTCTATGACATGAGAGACCATGGATATAGGTTTCCTTAGGGGAGCTTTGTACTATGTCGATTGTATAGGATCCTGCATGGGGTCGTATACAAGGGTAGCCGATGTCTAGTCATGACATCACTACTATAGGTTTGGTGCTGGGAGAACATCATGGTACAGAGGCCGGTAGAACTCCCACTGATAGGGATTGATAGGGAGAGACCCCAAGTTTTCTATTGATGGCTTCGAAGAGGGTCACAGCGGCAGATAGATCTGCCAGTGTCTCAGAGACTACTTGATGACCTTGTCTCCGACCAGATCACTTGGAGGCCTTGGAGAGATCATCTAGGGTGGGTCGAGGATGGACAAGAGCTGGATCATGTTAGGCAAACCTACTGGCTGAGGATGGATAAGGGAGAGGTGGAGCTCCACCGCTACGATTGAGTTTTGAGGTAGTTCGGTCTACAGCAAGGGATCTCATCTCTCAAGGACTACAAGTTTTCTTGGACCGTCTGGGATAACACTACAGTTAGCGGGGCTCCAGATATGCAGCACTTATAGAGTCAAGACACAGATGATGCCACCATTCAGCCAGTGGATGGGGATAATACAGGGATTGCCGATGGCTATGATGCCTAGTATGCAAGCATTTGCCCTCCTCGGATGACGAGGGCTCAGGGTCCGATTCACGTAGTTGTGCATCAGATGGGGAGGCAACACCAAGTGTCCATTGAGGTGGCATAGGATCACGATGGGAGAGAGCATAGGATGCCATAGGCTCAGTAGAGACAGTGGTAGCGAGATAGGAGGGAAGAGAGACCCCCTTCTCCATAGAGAGAGAGGCCACCATCGCTTGATAAGGGCAAGGGTGTCGAGGCAAGAGAGAGTAGTGAGATGGCTACTCTCTAGGCAAAGATTGTTTGTCTCCAAGCTCAGGTGTAGTCCTTGCAGGATGAGGCTACATGACTCAGGGCTCAAGGCAGAGGGGCAAGCACTGAAGATTTAGCATGGGCTATTGCCCAGGTTACATTCTATCAGGCTCTATATTACTAGGCCATGCTGGTAGAGCAGAGGGTGCCATTACCAGCTCATATTGCAGAGCCTGACATGATGGGATCATCTAGGACATCACCACGATCGGCATCCAGGACTCATGGCACCACACGGACTGCGATGGGGCCACCTCCTCCACCTCAGGGCAGGGGAGGATATGAGGCTGAGATCTCAAGGGCTTCTTGAGGCTAGCTGCTACAGACTACACTGCACAGATTGATACATAGTGCTTATTATTTTTGATAGAGGATTGAGTATGCCGAGGTACAAATTGTGGCATACCGATATAGTTTTGAGATGATGTATATATTGTTGATATATATATAGATGAGATATTTTTGATCATATGACTTGTCTTATGTGTTTTTATGATGCTTTAATGTTTTGGTGTGATTGATTTGATGATTCATGTAATTATGTTATTTGGAAATATTATGGTTTGAATGTCATGCTTTTAAAATTTAAATGAAATAATCTAATGTAAACAAATTGGTTGTTGTGATGTGATTTGATAAAAATAAAAAGAGACTTCTAACAATAATTTCAAAGGACATTGTCACTGTTATAGACCATTTCATGGAGTCGTCACTCACTCTGTCTTCAAGCTAATCCCAGTATAGAAATATTGTAAAAATTAAAAGAGTGCTTAAGAGACTATCTTAAGACTTTGTTGTGATGATGGAGATAATTGTGGTGATGGTGATTTCTTTTTAGATTGTCATAAAAATAGTATACATGAAATATTTTAAAATGATTTTTGATAGGCATAAATTCCTAAGTGTGATAAAATTTTGAACAATTCCTTAGGAATTATACCATGGTTTCAATATTGAATTTGAATATAATGACATGAAATAGAATAAGTGTTCGTTTGTTTTAAAGAATAATTGTGTAAAACAATGATTTAAGTCATATGTTTTTGATGATTTGAAATATATGGGAAAATAAAATTAAAACAATGGTTTGTGCTAGGCATAGAATTATAGATATAAACTTATGCCATCATCGTGAAATCCAAAAAGAAGAAAATAAATAGTTTTATTGCATGGTTGATTTTTAATTTTTGAAAATAAATAGAAAATATGAAGATGAGGACTTGCGCTAGGCATAAAATTCCACTTGTGGTTTTGGAACTATACCATCGTCGTGAAAGTCAAAAGTTATATATAAATGTAACTTTATTGCATGTTGTTTAAAAATGATTTTGATTTTTTTGGTAATGCATGTAGTTGTCTTTATACTAAACAATTGTTCTCAGAGAAGAAAATGAAATTATTCCGGACAATTTGCAAAAATATTTCAAAGTATCTTAAAGACAAAAGTTAGATTTATAAGGAATCCTATGTGCGTATGTGAGTTCATTTCCGATCTTGATTTATCATAATGATACACAAAATCTCTCAAATACAAATGTGTGTGCGATTGTATTGTTCATTTACCAAGTTTGAGCAAGATACTATGATACAAGTGATTTGAATTAACCAAATAAGTGTTCATTAACCATGATTTAGATGCATATAACCATACCAGACTACTATGTAAGTCGGGTTATCAAGAGCTAGCTAATCCATAAGCAGACATAGGTCTGTACAAAAGAAGGTCACTAATGTGACAAACATATCACCATGCTAGGAGTTACCCAAGGCCAAGCGGGTTGGGCACAAACCACTTGTTATGGGGCTTACCTCATAGTTTTCGAATAATTGAGAATTCCAGGGATTCAAGCTCATCAACCCTTATTTTCTTTTCAATGGGTAGGGAAAGGGATTTTATTGATTTTTCTTTTGCTTTCTTTTGCTTTCTTTTCTTTTTTGTATCTTTTTTTTTTTTTTGTATTTTTCTTTTTTGTATCTTTTGCTTTGATATTTGAGATAATTCTGAAATAGTGCTAAATGATTTTGCTTGATTTTTCTTTTTCTTTTTTTCTTGAACTTTTATTTTCTTCCTATGCTAGGGATACTTGCTCGGATTAGCTGTAGAGCAAGGGATTTTTATTTTGGGTAGGGGTGAGCTTGTCCTTTTGTCAATTCTCAAAGAGTCTAGACCATGTGCATGATAGGATAGTAAGGGAAATTTTTCGCTCAAGAAACCACTTCTACTATGTAGCATAGCATGGACATTACAAATATAATCATTTTATTGTGAAAGGATATGCTTGGTTTAAGTAAATAACAAGATAAATTATCTATGCTCAAACTTTATTTAATTGAATTTTGTGGACTTTGATATAAGAGAGATTAGTAATCATGCCAAATAAATCAAGATATTTATTCATGTGAATGTGAAAGTGCGGGATTCCAAATAAATGCTAATTTATCCAAAATAACTGAAAATATAACTGCAATATGTCACAATTTGATAAGGTACAAAAATAAAAGATGTTTTTTATGATTTTGATGATTTTGGATGTTTTTGGTGTTTTTAATTTTAAGTTATGAGAGAAATATAAGATAGTGATTTTTTGAAATATTTTAAACAAATATATACAATGATGAAATGACCAATTTTGTTACGCATAGTAATGTTTAAGATGTAAAATATTCATGGGTTATTTAAGTTCTTTATCATCTAAGGTAGATAATTTGTATGCTCCCGATTCAAATTTAGCAGTGATAATATATGGTCCGAGCCTGTTGGGCTCAAATTTACCTTTAAGGTCTTTAGTTGCATTAGTATTTTTTTTATTTTCTTTTAAAACAAGATCGCCGACCTCAAAGGATTGATGACGAAATTTCTTAGCATATGATCTTTTAAGCTTGTTTTGGTAGGCATGAAGATGCTCCAAAGCATTGATGCACTTTTCATCTAGGATTTCCAGCTGACTGAGTCTGCCAGCTTGATATTCATCTCCTACTTTGGTATCTTGAAGTAGTAGAGCCAAAGAAGGAACTTCTAATTCAAAGGGAAAAATAGCTTCAGTGCCATAAACCAAAACAAAAGGTGAAGTTCTAGTGGGGGTTCGAACACTAGTTCGATAAGCCCACAAAGCTGGATATAATTGAATGTGCCAGTCACGGCCAAATTTATTGACCAATTTTTTGAGAATTTTGATTAAGGTTTTGTTAGAAGCTTCTGCTTGGCCATTACCCTAAGGATAATAGGGAGTGGACCAGCGATGTTGAATCTTATATTTTTGGCATAATTTCTTAACATCTTTATTTTTGAAACAAGTTCCATTGTCTGAGATGAGATTTGCAAGAATTCCGAACCTACAAATTATTTGATTAAAAATAAATTTAGAGACTTATGTTCCAGTGTAGGAAGCTAAAGGCATAGCTTCAAACCACTTCATGAAATACTCAGTGGCGGTTATGATGAATTTGTGTCCATCATATGACACAGGATTAATTTTGGCAATAATGTCTAGGCCCCATTTTGAAAAGGGCCAAGGAGATGAAATAGCCTACAGTTCTTGTGCAGGGGCATGGACAAGGTCAGCATGTTTCTAGAACTTGTTGCAATGGTGCACATAATCATGTGCATCATTCTCCATGGTAGGCCAAAAGTATCCCATCCTAAGGAGCTTTTTAGCAATGACACTACCACTGAAGTGTCCTCCACAAGATCCATCGTGGGCTTCACTCAAAGCTGATCTGGATTCTTCTAAATTCAAACATATCAACAGGATACCTTCAAAAGATTTCCTATATAAAGTATTGCCAATTATTACAAATTGACTTGCTCATCTACGTAATAACCGATGTTGGTTTCTATTAGAACTAGCAGGGAAAGTCCCATTGTGAAGAAAATCAAATATATCCATATACCAAGGTTTAGGAGTAGTTTCATTGATTAGAAACACATCCAAAGGTTCTAAGCATGACTTATTTGAAGCGGGTTCCTGGATTCGATGAATAATGATGGTGGCATATTTGTCATCTAATTCCAAGGGCAGAAGAGATGCGGTTGCGGCCATAGCATTAGCCGTGCGGTTGCTAGTTCGAGGAATAGCTTCCAAGGTAACTTGATCAAATAAAGACAATAATTGTAAAACATATGTTGTATATGGGCACAATTTATCATCTTTGGTCTGATAAACTTCATTAATTTGGTTTATAACAAGTTGAGAATCACCAAAAACTAGCAAATGTTTAATTTTTAGTGCCAAGGCAGCTCGTAATCCAAGGATTAGAGCTTCATATTCAGTAGTATTATTGGTGCAAGCAAATGTTAATTTAAAGGACAAAGGTATAATGTGTTTTTGTGGAGATATTAAAATAATACCTGCACCAGCCCCACTCATGCATCGGGATCCATCAAAGTATAAGGACCATTGTTCAACATGGTTTGCCTCTAATTGAAGGCATTCATCAAGAAACTCAATGATGAGGGGATGGGTAGACTCTAAGGGTGCAGTAGCTAATTGATCTACTATGATTTGACCCTTAACAAACTTTTGTCCTATAAACGTGAGTTCAAACTCGCTCAAAGCAAGAACCCACTTGGCTATGCGACCCGATAAATAAGGTCGACTCATGAGATACCACAAGGGATCATATTTAGCAATGACATAAGTTTTTTGACTGAGCATATAATGGCGTAATTTTTGCATAGAAAATACGACTGCTAGACATAATTTTTCTAATGTTGTATAGTGGGTTTCATAACTAATTAAAGTTCGACTAATATAATAATTAGCACATTCTTTTTTCTCATCATCAAGTTTAGCTAACATAGCTCCTAAAGCAAAATCTGAATCTAAAATATACAGGATAAATGGGCAATCAAGTCTAGGCGATGAAAGCACCATTAGGTTAAGGAGGTATTGTTTGAGAAGTTCAAAAGCTTCCTTACATTCGTCATCCCATTTAAAAGGGACATCCTTCTTAAGGAGCTTAAGAAAGGGACGGTTTTGTTCGCCAACTTATCGATGAAGCGACAGATAGCTTGAAGTTTACCTTATAAACTTTGTAACTTAGATATATTTGTAGGTGCGGGCATATCAGTGATAGCCACAATCTTGAGAGGGTCAATTTTAATGCCACGTAAAGAAAATATAACCCCTAATAGTTTACCAGACTTAACTATGAATATGCATTTAGCTAGATTTAATCGGATAAGATATTCCCTTAACCGATCAAACACTTTCCTTAAGTCATTTAAATGATCATATTCATTGATGGAATGAGCTATGATATCATCTACATAATCATGTAGAATATCATGCATCATATCGTGAAAGATATAAGTCATATCTCGTTGATAGGTTGCACCTACATTCTTTAGGCCGAATGGCATCACTTTCCAACAAAAGGTACCCCAAGGGGTAATAAAGGCTATTTTAGCCTGATCTTCAGGAGCTATCCTGATCTGATTATAACCAAAAAATCCATCCATTAGGGACATCATTCCGCTCCCAGTAGTAAAATCAATGATTTCATCCATGTTGGGAAGAGGAAAATCATCTTTAGGGCATGCAACGTTAATATCTCTAAAGTCTGTAGCTTCTTTCTTGGTGACTGGAACTACATTTGAGATCCATCCAGCATAATCAATAGCTTGTATAAAAACAAAATTCAGGAGTTTTTCTAACTCCCCTTTGACTAGCAATGCCACTTTGGGATGCATTTTTCTAGGTTTTTGTTTAACAGGTTTAGCATCCGGATGGACTACTAGGTGATGCATGACTACAAAAGGGTCTAAACCTGGCATATCTTCATATGTCCAAGCGAAGACGTCTTCATATATTTTAAGGAATGCAATGTATTGCTCTTGTTTTTCTTGACTTAATTCTGATCTAATATTGATTATGTGGGGATTATCCTCAGCTCCAATGTTAACTTTAATGACGTTTTCTACTTCCATGTGTAAATATCTTTCAAAATTAGGTGGGGCGAGTGAAACGCCCAATTCTTGTAATTCTTTTAAGGTTAACTTGGATAATTCATCTTGAGGAGTAGTGGCCTCAAGTTGGGCTATAGTAGGTATAGAACCATCAAAATAAAAACCATTGTGTAACATCTCTTCAACGGAGACATCATGGAAAATATCTCCTTCCAACTCATCATCGGATTCAGCAATCATTTCAGGATAAGCTATGGATAGCATATTACATGTAAATGGATGATTTTTTAGAAGCAAATCATCATGCCCATCCAAATAATCTTGATAACATATGAGTTGATCATCATATTCAAAAGGGAATGGTTGACCCTTACTAGGAAATAGGCCCACACCACATCGGACGGGCCATGGTTCTACCTCAAAGGGTTATTTCATACCATCTTGGAAAGGTCCCAAGCCTTTCCCTTTATATCCCATTTTAAGCATTATAGGTTTAGCTTTAATATACTCATTAGTAAAATAACATCGAGCATATCCCTCATGATGAGTTTTGATGTTCCTGGGTATTCTTCCCCAGTCATATCCCTTATAAATGAAGGCACAACTCCCGACTTGGTAAGTACTTCCCATAGGTTGTGGGAGGCCCAATGTATGAGGAGATGGTGGCAAGTTACTTAAGATAATGGAATTTTGCATAGAAGCATTTGTTTTTTCTGATATAAGAATGTTAGATAAATTAGGTAAGATTTCATCAGAAAGAGCATAAGATGTGGAAGGATCATTCCATATATCTTTAGATGTGGAAGGTATGATAGATGTAGATAATGTGGAGGTGTTAATAGATGGGTCTATAGGTTTTGAAATTAGAGGAATGGAACATGAAGGATTGGTTGTGGATTGAAGATATTTTTGAGGTTCTAGTGTGGTTTTTTTAAAAGGTTGTTGAGCTATATATGAGGATGAAATTAATGGAGGAGAAATAGATGAAGTTATGGGTGTGTGTTTCACAGTTTTAGATGAAAAATAAGAAATAGGATGTGTGGATGACAGAGCAGGGCAAAATTGAACTCCAACGAGTTCTGCCAAAGCACACATATCAAAGGGTCTAGGATCACCATGGATAGTGACCAACTAATTTTTAAATTCAAATTTAACACATTGGTGTAAATTTGATGGGACAGCCCGCATTGCATTGATCCAAGGATGACCCAAGAGTATATTGTATGATGCGGGGCAATGTACAATAAACACGATCGTATCTAAGGTTCTTGGACCAAATTGCAATGGGATGGTGATAAATCCACATGTTTCTTGTGTTTCGTCATTGAAAGATTTTATGATCATGTTAGTTTTCTTCATTTCATCACTTCTAAACCCAAATATTTGGTAGAAGTCAAAAGTGCAAATATTTAGAGATGAACCATTATCAATCAAGACCCTTTTGACTGCTACATCTCCTATTAGGGCAGTAATATATAAGGGGTTATCCTTATGTAAACTATGTTGTGGTATATATTTATCTCGAAAGTCAATACAATCAACTTCTCTAGTGATGATAGTATTGGCCATGGCTTCGGGTTGAATGTTTTGAGGTACCATCATTTGGCTTAATGTGAGCATCAATTCATATCTATGGGTAGGAGAAGATATTAATAGGTCTAAAGGGGAAATTCTGGTTGTAGTATTGGATAATTGCTCATTAATATTATAAGGAGGTTTAGATTGAACATTAGGAGCATGATTCCCTTTATTGGGATTTTTCAAAACAAATGGAGTTGATCCATCATTCTGATTTGGTTCTTGTTGAATATTTTGAGCTTGTTGTTTGGTAACGACTCTGATGGTACCTACAATGTTATTTTGTGGATCATGAATAGGTCTTGGTATAGCATTTATAGCTTGTTCATTAGGAAGGAATTGATTAGAAGAAGGTCGAGTAGTAACTCTTCTAGGAAATGGTTATTTCGAAACCATAAAATCTGTGATAGGTTGAATAGGGTCTGATTCATCTTTAGAACTATTTGATTGGTTTGAGGTGATGTCTATTTCACTTTTAGTATCCAATTCTACATCTCTGAGATCGGGTGTTTGAATTTATGTAGGGGCCTGGTCATGACCATGGATAAAGTTGTGTCAAATTTTTGTAAATCATGATTAGGTAAATGTATGCTAATAGTTCCTACATATTGAGTAGGAGGAGGGACATTATGATGCTCAATTTTATTGGCCACCCCTTTACCATGTTTTGGTAAAGGATGTTGAAATATATCTAATGATTGATTAACATTTTGATTTTGATTTTGGGGAATGTTCTTTTGAGCATTATTAGGAGCATTTTGTTTAGGTTGGAATGCTTGCACCTCCATCTCATTATTATCAATCAGATCTTGTATTTTATGTTTTAACCTTTTACAAGAGTTGGTAGAGTGTCTAGGTCCTCTATGGAAATCACAGTGTAAATCGGATCTGCATCCAGGTATGGTTGGATCAGGTTCTCAGATAGCTGGTAATTGAATCAAACCTCTTTTGAGTAATTGGGGTAGAATAGTTGATAATGGTTGGTTCAATCTAGTAAAATCTTGAGGAGGTTTATTAGGAGTTTTCAATATAAATTTTTCTATTGTCTTTGTTGTATTGATATTAGCAAAATTTCTGCTGTCAGTGACTCTGTCACCTACAACTTGTTTGTTTTTATATGATTTATAGATGTTTTCTCATCATCTTTCTTCCTAAGCTGGCCTCTCCTAATGAGAGAATCTTGTACTCTTTGAGCTAAGTCTATAGCTTGATCGAAGGTAGTCAAAGTAGCAGTTGATAACTCATAAGATATTTGTTCTTGCAAATTATTAAAAAAAAATGTCCAACATTTCCCTCTAAGGTAGCACAAAGTGCAATTTTCCTATCAACTACCTCCATATAGCTAAGAAATCAGCAAAACATTCATATTTGTCTTGTTTTAAGTTGTACAAATATTTAATGGTTACATGCCTTTCGATATAGGCACTAAATTGATGCACAAAAGATTCAACGATCTCTTCAAAATTTCTCAAAGAATGAGTGGGCAATTGATAGTACCACTCTAATGCCATTCCTCCTAAACTTTTCAGGAACATTTTTAGTAATAACAAGTCATCATGTGATATATCATGACATGCTATCCTAAACATGAGAAGATGTGTTGTAATCACAGTGACACTGAGAGGGGGGTGAATCAGTGTGGTCTTTTAAATTTCGAATATATAGCTTTAAATCCAACAGCAGTTTAAAAAATAATAAAAGATATATCAAATACAGCAAGAGAGCATGACACACAACACAGTAATTTAACGAGGTTCACCAATGTGGCTACTCCTCAAAATGACTGCTTGGACTACCATCCAAATCCAGCCAATGCAAAGCTACAACTTTACAATATCTTTTACCAGCACCAACTGGAAGGAGCACCAACCCCTTAGATTTTTTTGTACCAAACAGAATGGAGCACCGACTCCTAATTTACCAGCACCTACTGGAAAGAAGCACCAACTCCTTATGCCAAGCTGCAACTTGGAATTCAATAAAGATAATGAAAATTACAGAATGATACTTTCACCTTATTTCTCATAGACTGCAGTTCCTATGCACTCTGCTACTTCTGTGCAAACGCTTCGCACTATCCGACTGCTTCTGTGAATTTCTTCACACTTTCTACTGCAACCAGATGATCGATCACTTCTGCTATCTGCGCTCCATCACTTCACACTTAGAACTCAACCTCTGCACCTCGCACACTTAATACGCACAAGTTCGATACGACTCACTCTCTGCTCAACGCGGACTTCACTTGCGCAAAACACTCTATACTCTTCATCCTTCAAACTCCAAATAGCCCTCCTTTTATAGATGAAATTTCAATATCAAATCTTAAACATTAGTCAGCTGTAACCCTAAGAACGTCGGCTACAAAACCCTAGAAATTGTCGACTGCAAACCCTAAAACCCTAGAAATTGTCGACTGCAAACCCTAGAAATTGTCGACTGCAAAACCCTAAAATCTGTCGGCCCAGATTCAACTTTGTCGGCCTCAACTGCTACTGCCACCTCTGTCACCTTCTTGTAACTATTGCCATGAAATAATAACATGTCGTGATATCGCGACACTTTTTGTAGCCGTACGCCTTCTTTAACCCACTATCGCGAAAATGCGACACTTTTGGCCTTTGTTAGCTTTGCCACCGTTCTTGTCATGAAATCGTGACACTTCGAACTTTTGCTGACGTCATCCTCATTCTTGTCACGAAATCATGACCCTTTTTGCTTCTAGGCCTTCTTCTCCATTTTTGTCGTGAAATCATGACATTTCTGGCATCGTACAGTCTCTCTCCTCCTAGAGTCGCGAAACCGTGACATGTCATGAAAATGTGACATCTTCATCTTGTTGGCTTCTTCACTACTGCCTATCGTGAAATCATGACACTTTTCCCATCCGTACAATTTCCTTTCATTCTATCATGAAATCATGACGCTTTCAGCTTTCGGAGGCTTTACTTGCAACCTGTCATGAAATCGTGACACTTTGCGCCTCTTTGTCCTTTTCTAGGCTTGCACCCATGAAAACATGACATGTCACAAAATCACGACACTTCTCACTACCGTACAATCTTCACCGCATCCCTCAGTGAAATCGGAACATGTCACGAAATCGTGACATCTTTTTGCCTTAGCGCTTTTCTTTGCCTTTCGCCCGTGAAAATGGAACATGTCATGAAATCATGACATATTTTTGCCTTAGCGCTTTTCTGTGCCTATCACCCATGAAAATGGAACACGTCACGAAATCGTGACATCTTTCGCATCCGTACATTTCTCGCTTCATGCACTAGCGAAATCAAGACATGTAGCGAAATCGCTACAACTTTGTGCCTTGTGCTTCCAACTTTGCTTCGACCCACGAAACTTTGACTTGTAGCGAAATCGCTACACCTTTGTGCCTTGCACTTTCGACTTGTAGCATAATCGCTACACCTTTGTGTTCTGCACTTTTGACTTGTAGCGAAATCGCTACACTTTTGTGTTCTGCACTTTTGACTTGTAGCGAAATCGCTACACTTTTGTGTCTTGCACTTTTGACTTGTAGCGAAATCGCTACACCTTTGTGTCTTGCAGTTTTGACTTGTAGAAAAAATTAACTTGTAGCGAAATCGCTACACCTTTGTGCTTTGACTCTTCCTCTCTGCTTTGGCCCGTGAAACTCCAACATGTAGCGAAATCGCTACAACTTTTTGACTTAGCGCTTCTTCTCTGCTTCAGCCAGTGAAACTTCAACATGTAGCGAAATCGCTACAACTTTTCAACTTGGCACTTTCTTTCCAACATGTCACGAAATCATGACATTTTTGGCTGTGCCTTCTCTCTCCTCATTTTTGTCACGAAATCATGACATTTTTGGCTGTGCCTTCTCTCTCCTCATTTTTGTCATGAAATCGTGACATAAAACATGTCGCGATATCGCGACAGTTTTCTTACTTGTCTTTTTTTGCAAATTTTCTGAATCTGGGTCACTTCTGTTTTCTTGGAATTGCACTTTACAAGATCTGACTATCCTTTGAACTTCTGTCCTCTGCATCTGAATGACTCCTGAACTGTCTGTCCACTGCATCATTAGATCTAACTGCCTGTGTTGACAACAATGACAAACCTCTTGCAACACCTTGCTCAACAATCTCCCCCTTTGGAATTGTTGGCAACACCTGTGTACATTCCTGTAACTCTTCTCCCCCTTTGTCAATAATACCAAAGGGCTGCTGCAGACTCCCCCTGAGTCCATCCTCACAATTCTCAGGCACAATTTGTTGCATCTAGCACAAATTATGATCATGAGCAAAAGAGTAGTCAAATACTCAAATGCTCCCCCTGAGAAAGTGATCCCCGTAGCTAGTCACTTCTTGGGAAGTGTGACTACTCCCAATTTGTCTCGAAGGTACTCAAACGCTTCCTTGGGCAATGGTTTTGTAAAAATATCTGCTACTTGTTCTGTGGTTGGGACAAAATCCAATTTGACTTCTCCTTCTGCAACTTTCTCCTTCAAGAAATGATACCTTATAGCAATGTGTTTTGTCCGTGAGTGCATAACTAGATTCTTGGAGATGTTAATTGCACTGGTGTTATCACACTTAACTGATATTGGTTCACCGAAATTAATTCCAAGATCTTTCAAAGTTTGTTTCATCCATAAAACTTGAGTACAACAAGTTGTTGCTGCAATATATTCTGCCTCAACTGTTGATAAAGAAACTGACTCTTGTTTCTTGTTGTGCCAAGCAACCAACTCCGTCACCGAGATAAAAAGCACCTCCACTTGTACTCTTTCTATCATCAACACATCCAGCCCAATCTGCATCTCGAATATGATATAAGAGTGAAGTCTTTGCCTTTTGGATACCACAACCCATACTCCATGGTGCCCTTGAGATACCGAAAAATCCTTTTAACTGTTGTCACATGAGTCTCTTTGGGACTGGCCCGAAATCTAGCTACCATGCAAACCGCCTCGTAGAATATCAGGTCGGGTAGTTGTTAAATATAGTAAACTTCCAATCATAGATCTGTACATGGTTTGGTCTACAGGTGGAGATTTGTCTTCTTTACTCAATTTGCAGCCTGTTGTCATGGGAGTGCTAACTGGCTTACAGTCCTCCATAGTGAACCTCTTTAGCATTTCTTTCACATATTTGATTTGGGAAATGAATATGCCTTTCTCATTTTGATTAACTTGTAGCCCAAGAAAGTAAGACAGTTCACCAATCATAGACATTTCAAATTCATTCTGCATCTTATTTGCTAAGTCTTTACAAGATTCATCTTTGTTGCTGCCAAATATGATATCATCTACATAGACAACAAGAACAATGAGATGCCCACCTTCTGTTTTCACATACAGATTACTATCCACTAAACCTTTCTTGAATCCCTGTTGAGAGAGATAGTTGTCTAGCCTTGCATACCATGCCCGTGGTGCTTGTTTTAATCCATATAATGCTTTCTTTAATTTGCAGACAAGGTTAGGATCTTCACTAATTTGAAAGCCATCCGGTTGTTCAATATAGACCTCTTCTTCAAGTTTCCCATTTAAAAAGGCAGATTTTACATCCATCTGATAAACTCTAAAGTTCTTGTGGACTGCTAAGGCCAGAAACATTCTAATTGCTTCTAATCTGGCCACTGGTGCAAAAGTCTCTTCAAAATCAATGCCTTCGACCTGTGCATATCCTTTACAAACCAGTCTTGCTTTGTTCCTAATGACCTGTCCGTCTTCATTTAATTTGTTTCGAAATATCCATTTGGTGTCGATTACATTCTTATTTGCAGGTCTAGGTACTAATTCCCAAGTTCTGTTCTTTTCAATCTGATCTAACTCTTCATTTATTGCCTTCATCCAGCTATCATCTTTGCTTGCTTCATCTATGTTTTTGGGCTCAATGCTGGATAAAAGAGAGTAATTACTTATTACTTTCCTTCTTGTCTGAATACCAGCTGTGGGATCTCCAATTATTTGATCTCTTGGATGATTTTTCTGCCAGCTGCCTATTTTGAATTTCTTGTTTTCTTGCACCTCTGAGTCATCGATTAATTCATCTGAATCAAACGTAGATTTATTTTCTGTTTCATTCACCTCATCTCCTTCAAAGACTTCTTCATAGATTGGGTAGTTTTCCTCAAGGTCAGCTAATCGTTTCCCACCTTCATCGAATTTAACATCTGCACTGTCCACAATTTTCTTGAGTCTCTTGTTGTAGCATTTGTAAGCTTTGCTTTTTGATGAATACCCAACAAAAACACCTTCATCTGCTCTATCTTCAAACTTCCCAAGGTTGTCATCGGTTTTTCTGATGTAGCACCTACAGCCCAAATACTTTGAGATGTTTTGTTGTTGCTTTTCTACCAAACCACAACTCATAAGGTGTTTTGCATTCATGAGTTCTTAACATATATCTGTTTTGGATGTATACTCGTAGTGTGAATCGCTTCTTTCCGGAATCTATCTCGCTATTTTGTTTTCTCGCAAGCATGGTGCGTGCCATTTCTTGTATAGTTCTGTTCTTTCTTTCTACTACACCATTCTCACTGGGAGTTCTAGCTTCTGAATATTGTCTCCTGATACCATGTTTTTCATAGTATTCTATAAATTCATTCGAAATGAATTCTCCTCCTCTCGTCCGATCGTAAACATTTGATCCTTTTTCCTGTTTCATTCTCAACTAGATGTTTGAAGGATCTTGAACATTTCAAAAGCTTCTATTTTATCTTTTAAGAAAAATATCCATGTCATTCTGGAATAATCATCGATACACAGCATAAAGTATTTGTCGCCATTTATGCTTTGAGTTCTCATGGGTCCACATAAGTCTGTATGAATAAGTTCCAGAGGCCTGCTAGTGTGGTACTCTTTTGTTTTGAATGAGACTCTGGTTTGCTTTCCCTTCTGACATGAAGCACAAACATTGTTTGAAGGTTTTTTAATGGTTGGAATATCTCTCATTGCTTGTTTCGAGCTGATTTTCACCAAATTATCAAAACTTATGTGTCCAAGCCTCTTGTGCCACAGCCAGTTCTCTTCTTCTTGTCCAATGAAACACGAACCTTCTGAAGTTTCTGAGAGTGTGTACAAATTTCCGGACGTCCTTGAACCAGTTGCTATCAATTTCCCACTCGTTTATTTTTTTGACTTCACAACCCTGCTTCTTGAAGACTACTTCATGTCCTTTATCACAGATTTGACTGACACTTAACAGGTTGTGTTTCAAACCATCCACAAATAAAACTTCTTCTGACTTGATTTTCCCTTCACTAATTTTGACAGATCCTTTTCCTATTATTTTGGCTCCATCATTATTTCCAAACTTCACAGAGCCACCCTCATATTTCTGTAGTTTTTCAAATTTTTGTTTATCACCTGTCATATGACTTGAGCAACCACTGTCAAGAATCCACGGTACACATTTATTCTGAGCCCTGAAAGCTGTCTGCACTATTAAAGATTCTTTTTCTTCCCTGAGCTGTTCTTTCTGTTTCCATTCTATTTTGACTATGGTATTGGGCTCTAGCTTGGATTTCCCCTTTTCAGAATCTTGCACATATCTTTCAGAAATAATTCTATTTTGTTTTGCCCTATATGGTTGAATTCTTCTTTTCTGAGATTGATTTGAAACAGAAGTACTATGACAGTTTCTAGCAATATGCCCAAAGTTGTGACAATTAAAGCATTCTACTGCATAACTCATTAGAGGAGCAAAAGTATTTCTACTAGTGAAACTTCTTGGACCTACATTATACTTGCAGTCAACAATTTTATGCCCATAACCATTACATTTGAAACAGAAACCATAAAAGTAATGATTGAACCTGAAAGATGGTCTTTGCCAAGTTGTTGCAGGAGCCTTAGATCTTCTTTTCTTTTGATGTGTGACCTTGGTAAAGCCATCATTGTCAGTTCCTATTTCAGGACAGGCATTACTGCTTTCTTTTGCCTGATTTGTTTTTCTTTCAATAGCCTGTTTCTTGTCTTTACTCTTTTCACATTCAACATTGCTTGCCTTTGGTCCGTTTGATGATTCTCCTTCAATAAAGCCCAGACCGAATTTGATACCTGCGGGTCTTTGATCGCTTAGGATTTTGTCCAGCTTCATCGAACTTTCTTCACGTTTGAAATGGCAGCTAATTTTTTGATCCAGCTCTTGTATCTGTATTCGAAGACCAACATTTTCTTCTTCCAGTTTATAGCAGTAATCTATCTTCATGGTTACCTGAACTTCAAGATCTTCGGACATTTTCTTGTACTCTTCTGTCTATGTTTTTAGACTGGTTATAATGTCATTTGCATCCTCAAGCTTCCTTGACAGTTTTTTATTCTTTCTTTTCTCAGATTTCCATTCCATAAGAGCAGAAACCAGCTCACCTTCTAAATCAACTTCAGCCTCAGCTTTTTCAATAGACACTTTAGAGTTCATTCCTTCTCTCTTTTCTAGGTTTTCTCGCCTCTTCTGATTTTTCTACTTCAAACGCCATAAAGAGAGCTTCACCCATTCCTTCTTCGAGTCTTCACTAGAGTCGTCCTCTCGAAGAATCTCGCATTTCGGGAGATAAAACTTTTCTTTTTGAAATTGCCTTTTCTGAAGTTTGTTTTCTTCCTCCATTCACTTCTTTCTTGATGCGGAGTTTCTTCACCTTTGTTCTTGTCATTGAGAGGACATTTGGTAGCAAAGTGTCCAATGCCTCCATAGTTGAAACATTTAAAAGGTAGCTTTCCTCTGTATTTTCCTTTTCCTTTTCTCAATTTTCTGACAAAATTTGCTTCCATTTCATCTGATACATCCTCTTCTTCAGACTCTTGTTTTGTGTCTTTGCCTTTTAGAGCTTTGAAAGTTGCTTCTCTATCTGTGGGATTTGACCTTCCTATTCTCATTTCAAAAGTAGTCAAAGAACCATGCATCTCATCCATACTAAAGCGATTTAGATCTTTAGCTTCTTCTATGGCTGAGACTTTCGAATCAAACCTTGGAGGGAGAGATCTTAATACCTTTTTCATAATCGTAGCATCATCCATATCTTCGTCGAGACCTCTAATTGAATTTGTGATCCCGTTGACTCTTAGCATGAAAGCCTCTATGTTCTCATCATTGTCCATCTTTAAGGATTCGAATTGAGCTCGATGTGTTTGAAGCTTGGCCTCCTTGATCCTATCATCTCCTTCATGAATGTTCTCTAGTTTATCCCATACATCTTTTGTGGATTCACAGTTTATGATTTTGACTAGCTCACTGTCCACTAATCCACACATGATGGCATTTTTTGCTTTTGAATCATTTTCAAATGCCTTTTTATCGGTAGTGTCTGTTGGAGCAGTGGCGAGAGCTTTGTAACCATTAACTACTGCACCCCAGATGTAAAAACCCAAAGCACGGAGATATGTCCGCATCCTTATTTTCTAGAAAGCATAGTTAGTTCCATCAAACAATGGTGCTTTGTTTGAGGAGAAACCCTCACCACTTGCCATTGCGTCACTTCCAAGATCACCCTAGCTTATTGAGCCTATTCAGGAACTTGGCTCTGATACCAATTGTTGTAATCACAGTGACACTGAGAGGGGGGGTGAATCAGTGTGGTCTTTTAAATTTTGAATATATAGCTTTAAATCCAGTAGCAGTTTAAAAAATAATAAAAGATATATCAAATACAGCAAGAGAGCATGACACACAACATAGTAATTTAATGAGGTTCACCAATGTGGCTACTCCTCAAAACGACTGCTTGGACTACCATCCAAATCCAGCCAATGCAAAGCTACAACTTTACAATATCTTTTACCAGCACCAACTGGAAGGAGCACCAACCCCTTAGATTTTTTTGTACCAAACAGAATGGAGCACCGACTCCTAATTTACTAGAACCTACTGGAAAGAAGCACCAACTCCTTATGCCAAGCTGCAACTTGGAATTCAATAAAGATAATGAAAATTACAGAATGATACTTTCACCTTATTTCTCACAGACTACAGTTCCTATGCACTCTACTGCTTCTACGCAAACGCTTCGCACTATCCGACTGCTTCTATGAATTTCTTCACACTTTCTGCTGCAACCAGATGATCGATCACTTCTGCTATCTACGCATTGTCACTTCACACTTAGAACTCAACCTCTGCACCTCACACACTTAATACGCACAAGTTCGATACGACTCACTATCTGCTCGACATGGACTTCACTTGCGCAAAACTCTCTATACTCTTCATCCTTCAAACTCCAAACAACCCTCCTTTTATAGATGAAATTTCAATATCAAATCTTAAACATTAGTCGGCTGTAACCCTAAGAACGTCGGCTGCAAAACCCTAGAAATTGTCGGTTGTAAACCCTAGAAAAACCCTAGAAATTATTGGCTACAAACCCTAGAAATTGTCGGCTACAAAACCCTAAAATCTGTCGGCCTAGATTCAACTTTGTCGGCCTCAACCACTACTGCCACCTCTGTCACCTTCTTGTAACTATTGCCATGAAATAATAACATGTCATGATATCGTGACACTTTTTGTAGCCGTACGCCTTCTTTAACCCACTATCACGAAAATGCGACACTTTTGACCTTTGTTAGCTTTGCCACCGTTCTTGTCATGAAATCGTGACACTTCGAACTTTTGCTGACGTCATCCTCATTCTTGTCACGAAATCGTGACCCTTTTTGCTTCTAGGCCTTCTTCTCCATTTTTGTCGTGAAATCGTGACATTTCTGGCACCGTACAGTCTCTCTCCTCCTAGAGTCGTGAAACCGTGACATGTCATGAAAATGCGACATCTTCATCTTGTTGGCTTCTTTACTGCTGCTTGTCATGAAATCATGACACTTTTCCCATCCGTACAATTTCCTTTCATTCTATCACGAAATCGTGACGCTTTCAGCTTTCGGAGGCTTTACTTGCAACCTGTCATGAAATCATGACACTTTGCACCTCTTTGTCCTTTTCTAGACTTGCACCCGTGAAAACATGACATGTCATGAAATCGTGACACTTCTCGCTGCCGTACAATCTTCATCGCATCCCTCAACGAAATCGGAACATGTCACGAAATCGTGACATCTTTTTGCCTTGGCGCTTTTCTTTGCCTTTCGCCTGCGAAAATGGAACATGTCATGAAATCGTGACATCTTTTTGCCTTAGCACTTTTTGTGCCTATCACCCATGAAAATGGAACATGTCATGAAATCATGACATCTTTCGCATCCGTACATTTCTTGCTTCATGCACTAGCGAAATCAAGACATGTAGCGAAATCACTACAACTTTGTGCCTTGTGCTTCCAACTTTGCTTCGACCCACGAAACTTTGACTTGTAGCGAAATCGCTACACCTTTGTGCCTTGCACTTTCGACTTGTAGCATAATCGCTACACCTTTGTGTTCTGCACTTTTGACTTGTAGCGAAATCGCTACACTTTTGTGTTCTGCACTTTTGACTTGTAGCAAAATCGCTACACCTTTGTGTCTTGCACTTTTGACTTGTAGCGAAATCGCTACACCTTTGTGTCTTGCAGTTTTGACTTGTAGCGAAATCACTACACCTTTGTGCTTTGACTCTTCCTCTCTGCTTTGGCCCGTGAAACTCCAACATGTAGCGAAATCGCTACAACTTTTTGACTTAGCACTTCTTCTCTGCTTCAGCCAGTGAAACTTCAACATGTAGCGAAATCGCTACACTTTCTCGACTTAGCTTCTTGGCCTCCAACATGTCACGAAATCATGACATTTTTGGCTGTGCCTTCTCTCTCCTCATTTTTGTCATGAAATCATGACATTTTTGGCTGTGCCTTCTCTCTCCTCATTTTTGTCACGAAATCGCGACAGAAAACATGTCGCGATATCGCGACAGTTTTCTTACTTGTCTTTTTCTTCAAATTTTTGAATCTGGGTCACTTCTGTTTTCCTGGAATTGCACTTTACAAGATCTGACTATCCTTTGAACTTCTGTCCTCTGCATCTGAATGACTCCTGAACTGTCTGTCCACTGCATCATTAGATCTAACTGCTTGTGTTGACAACAATGACAAACCTCTTGCAACACCTTGCTCAACAAGATGAAAGCTCTATGGGATATTCAATTCCTTTATATATAGGCAGGATGGGCATGGGAAATTGTTTAGGGTATGATTGTGCTACAACTATAGGTTCTAAATGCTGACTACACATCTATCGATAATTGTACGAGGGATGGTAGGGATCTATCTGGTCCAGGCGAGAAGCTAGCTATTTCACCATGGCTTCCAGATTACTGGTTTGCCCACCATATTGATTCGATAGGGCATTAATAGGAGATTTGTGAGCATATGATGGAGGGACATGAATATTAGATGCTATATTACTATTGTGTAAATTGTTGGTAGGAAGGGTGTTATGAAGAAGTTTTGAAGTTGTATTATGTTGTATCCTAGATTGTTGAAAGTTGGTTTTTGGCTTTATTTTAGGTTTTTGTTGATTTGAGGCATATTGATCAATAGTTTGGTGAAATAAAGCAGTGAATGAAGGTCTCTTTTATGTGGGAATGATTTTAGGCTCAATAACAGGTTCCTTAGGAGGTTGGGTAACCTGTTGTTTTTGCATGTTCTAAATTATAGTGGCCATATCCATATTGGATGGTCCAGCTTTATCACTTTCTTGATCAACGAAAGACAAGGGATTAGTGTGTATGTCAAACATATGTTCCATGGCTACTTGAGTGTCACTAATTTGTCCCCTATCAATACGAACTACCATATTAAGAGCACCAATATTATTGTTGAATAATTTCCAGAAATGATCTATGTTATCAAAAGTAACAGTTTTGTCTGGAGCCATTCTAGGGGATGAGGATCCTTCCTCTCTAACATTTTCTTGTTGTTCATTTTCTTCAGCCAGGTCATCTTCTGGCTATTCTAGAGTTTCTTCTTCTAGAATTGGATCCTCAGGAAGGGTATTTAATTTTTTATTTTTCTTTCCTAACCAATCTTCTTCTTCTTCTTCTTCAGTTTGTTTACCATTCCTAAGTTTAGTCATTGTGCTTAAACTTAGATTTCAGCAAATATATATATTTATATATATATGCAACAAGCTTAAGAGGTATATATTTTAATTATATACCTACTATAATATTTAAAATTAAATATTTTGATTTGATTATGTTTTTGGTTTTTCTTGTTTTTTTATAACAATATTATAAAGATAACAAATAGCACACAAAATGCAAAAAATAATAATAATGAAAGCAATGATCTAGTTTTCTATAAAAAATTTATAAATATCATTAATGGGCTCAAATTCTTCAGGAGTCATGAAATGTTCTTCTTCAAATTGAAAATTATTTTTCAGGAAGTCAATAAAGTGTGCTATGGTGATATTATCTGTTTCAAACTCTGGTCGATAGAAGTAAAGCTCGTGGCAATACTCTCGATATAACATAGCTCTAGGAACTCTATTCCATCTTTTTCTATCTGCAAGATCAGCTTCTTGGTCCTCTATACAAGCTAGAAATTGATGCACTATGGCTGCATTCTTGAGGAATTCCTCAAAGGTGAACAATTCAGAAGACACAAGGGCTCTCCTATAAGCTAACCACCTATGGCAAGATCTCTGAAGTTCATGGTAAAAAATAAGTTGATGAGGATCCAAGATTCTATCTAGGACAAGCCTCTTTATTTGTTTAAGCTCTGTTGACCTAGATGAAAGGATACCTAGTCTCCTATTAAGTTCGTCCCACAAAAGTTGGTTTCTATTTGTTTCAGGCACACTAAGCACATAATTGATTTCTATGGCTGCTAATTGGTTTTCAACATTTATAGTAACTACTAGTCTTTTCTTAGGAGCTACCATCTAAACATGATATGCAAATTAGTAGTTTTCTAATGATTTTAAATGCATCTATTTTTTTTGTTTTTTGTTTTTGTTTTCAAAAGGTTTTAGTTTCACGTCGGGTTCACCAAAATGTATCGCTCCAAATTTTCCACACCCTTACCTTCAGGCTAAAGGATTCGTGCCCGGAAGGGGGATGCAAGAAGGATGGGACAATACCTTGAACTGAGAGGCCCTTTGAAGGTCCCGCCTCTTGGGGGAGGGGTATTAAGGTGATTTTTTGACGGATGGTGGGTTCACCAGGAAACTTTTGAATGGCAGTTTCCATGCCTAGGTTGGGAATGTGTTTGATGTGTTCAATTTTATCTTTAATCATTCAAATCCTAGGTTTGGCCAAATGAATCTAAACTGTTCTATATGAAATGCAGATTTAAATGCATATAAAAAACATAATTAAACCTAAAACACAGAGAATATGCTAGATGAGAAAAACCATACCTGATTCAGATGTCTGATGAAGGTTATGATTTTTGAAGCAGTTAAGAATGCCTCTGATCTGACAGGATCATCTGCGATCAGACAAGATCGTCTGAGATCTGACAAATTCATCAAATGAATTCGTCAGAGACCTGCAATTAGAGAAATAGATACAAAACATAGAAAATGCACCTATTCCAATAGAGGGTAATGATGTAGAATGTCGACAATAATATCAAACTTGATAATTATAAACAAAACATGAGTGCATTACAATGATTTAATGACAAATTATAATTTTATCATGCATTAAACTATATGGGTGAACTCCATGATGCAAAGTAATAAGAAGTTTAACTAGTGCAAAGAAAAACAGTAGATAATGGAGAAAGAATGCAAACTCAGGGCACTGATTGCCCCTAATGTTGACTGTAGTCGAAATCGTCTCGAATTGGTACGAAATCATATCGAATTGGATAAGATCATCTGCGACGATCTAAGCTTGCTCTGGCTAAAAAATGACAAAGTTCCTACAAGAAAATTTGAAAAGGGACAAAGGCAAATAGTAGTCTAAGATATTCTAATGTATGTAAAACTTGAAGTGCAGAAAAATTCAGCCAGGGGAATGTCAAGGGGAGGGCCTAAGATTAAATAGGCATAGGAAGGAGGTTGGGAGGTTGGAGATCATCCCAATTTGGGAGATCTCCAACAGGGGAGGTATCTAACCATGCAGACACGCTTTTGCCTAGGTTAGAGATGTCGTTGAAACATAAGCTAATTATGAAAAATCATTTTTGGGACCAAATCGTCTGGACGTCCTAGTCTAGACAAAATCATCCGATCTGAGGTGATATCATCTGATTGGCGACGATATCGTCTAACGGTCACAACAAATCCTAAAAATGGCACGAAAAATGAGGAAAGTGATTAAAAGGCGGTTCGGGGTTGAAAATTTGAATTTGAATTATTACCAAGATAATTTTAATTATTGCTAAAGTTTTACTACACCAATTTTAGGGTGCTACAATTGGTAATCTCAAATGAAGATAATCAATTTAAATGCTTGGAACACCTTAGTGATTACAAGTAACTGTAAACAAGGGGCAATGTTATTTTATTTCACCATGAAACTTTAGTGATTGTTCATAGATTTTTTGGATTTTGTAATTTTTAAATGTTTATTTTAAATAAGTTAAACTTTGTGAAGAAAATAAAATGCAGAGAATGAAAATGCAATGCAAAAAACAAACTTAAAATAAAAATGCACTCAGTATGATGCTATCATGTTTCGAAAAAACTGAAGATGTGAGGTATCCATGCATGCAACCTAACCTATTGAACCTGTAAACATGCACAATCCAGATAAGCTAAGTGCTGGTTTCTAGGGTTTTAACTACGGTTTCCAGATTTAGACATTCACATGAAGCAACCAAGACAACTTGCATTAAACTCCATCTATAAGCCTAAAACTGGAAAGGGGAAAGATAAACATTCAATCTTGCATGCAGAGAATAACTCCTTCTTTCTTGCCCATAAGATGCAAATTTTTGAACACTTCTACATTAAAAATATGTCATTTTACAATAGCAAAATCTCTGGTTTTTTTCAAACCAGTGTGTGGAAGAGAAACAACTCAAACAGGTCCATAATGGCTTCCTCGCCTTTAGCTCTGCAACTCTGCTTGTAGTGGTTTCCGACCCCTATGGCCTCTTTGAATGGTGTATTTAAACTTTTGAACAAATTGCTTCTCCTTCCACGACGGTTCATTTCATTTTTCGATGGCTACTCATTTCACCTTCCTTGACTGTGTGTGCTTTGGTTTCCATTTTGTGGCCCTTCGCTGCATTTTCTCCTCATTGGCTTGCGTTCGTTTTCCTCCATGTGTAATGGTCATATTGAATGATCATGTAACGCTTTGTCTTATTCATTATATTTTTCCTTATGTCCACATCACTATGCAGGTCCGTTACCTTGGCGAAACTGGAACATGTTACGATATCGTGACACTTCTTGTTCCTCAGCTTGGCTGCCCCTTTTGAATCACGAAAATGTAACATGTCATGATATTGTGACACTTTTGGCCCCTTTTGTCTTTTGTTGCTTTTGAATCATGAAAACACAACATGTCATGATATTGCGACACTTCTTCTTGTATGGCCGTGAAAATGCAACATGTCGCGATATCGCAACACTTTTCTTTTCTTGTTATTTCTTGTCTTATACGGTCATGAAAATGCAACATGTCGCGATATCGCAACACTTTTCTTTTCTTGTTCTTTCTTGTCTTATACGTTCAAAAAAATTCGACATGTCGCAATATTGTGACACTTTTATTTCTAGCTCTCTCTCTTTGCTTTGCATCGTGAAAACACAACATGTCATGCTATCGCGACATTTTTCCTATATGGTCACGAAAATGCAACATGTCGCGATATCGTGACACTTTTTCATTTGAGCTCTTTCTCTTTGCTTTGAATCGCGAAAATGCAACATGTCGCGATATCGCGACACCTTTTCTTCTTTGGCCTCGATGGTGCAACATGTTGCGATATCACGACACCTTTTCTTCTTTGGCCGTGATGGTGCAACATGTCGCGATATCACGACACCTTTTCTTCTTTTGCCGTGATGGTGCAACATGTCACAATATCATGAAACTTTTTCATTTTATGCCACGATGGAGCAACATGTCATGATATCATGACACCTTTTCATTTTCTTCCGTGATGGAGAAACATGTCGTGATATCGCGACACTTTTTTATTTTCTACCGTGATGGAGCAAAGTGTTGCGATATCGCGACACTTTTTCATTTTCTATCGCGATCGAGCAACATGTCATGATATCGCGACACTTTTTCATTTTCTGCCACGATGGAGCAACATGTCATGATATCATGACACTTTTTCATTTTCTGCCACGATGGAGCAACATGTCGCGATATTGCGACACTTTTTCTCTTTTGTGATATTTTGCTTTTTTCCTTGATCTTTAGCCTATGGGCCACTTCGGCCTTCTTGGAACACATGCAAAAAAGGTGGGTCCCCAATTTTGGGGTACGTTGTGGATCAGCCACAACAATTCCATATGTACATACACATCATAACATCTAAAGCATCACATCACATCATATCACATAAAACCATATACTACATCCATAAATATAAAAGAATAATCATAATAGATACACACATGGTGAATCTCAAAGTCTAGATATCATATAAGAGTGTATCCAAAAAGGTACAATTCGGTACAAAAAGTGCAAATAAGGCTACAACTATGTAGGTCAACTGACCTTACACCCAAAAAGAGGTACACAAAATCTAAAAAGCCACAATGCTCAAGAGTGTCTTGCACCACTAGCATCACCTCTATCATCACCTCCCCCTCTGGGAGGTGACATAGAACTAGCACCTCCAGTCTGTTTTGTTCGATACCTAGTCCTATGGCTCGACCAAACTAATGATTGTTGTGAAGTGCTTTGGTCAGTCCTTTATGAACCTCCTACCCTATGCCTCTCTGGTAGATGATCTCCTTGAAGCCTGACCTCATGGTCCAATTCCAGGATGTAGAAGGTATCTCAGGTAGGCTCCTCTAAATCATCTGCTAGCAATCCATGCAAGTGCTAGATCTCTACACTTGCATCTAGACCACCAAGTCCCTAAGGTGCTACAGGAGGTGGCACAATCTATATTTGAGCATCATCTCACTCGACAGTAACCTGAACAAGTTGTCTCCTAAGGTTTGCAATAGTGGCATTCCTCTGCTAAACCTAAATTTGGGATATCTGTAACTTGGCATCAACCTGGTGTAGCTGAGCCTAGATAGGAGACTCTTGCTACTCAAGGTCTAACTCCTCCTCATCAAGGGAAATTTTCTTCTCTATAACCAATTCCTCTACCACCTGCTCCTACTAACCTACCTACCCCTAGTCATCCATATGAGCTCGTACTCAATACCCATCAGGATCCTTAACCTTAGCTCATTCAAAGATTGCCCTAGGAGACTGCCACCCTACCATAATCACATACCCCACTAGTGTGTGTATGCCTCTCTAACCCCATCATTAGCCACACAAGGATCAACTACAGGAGGATCATCCTCCTCTAATACTATGGTAACTCATGGTGGTGGAAGGTTCTTCTCTACAATAATTCAATGATATAAAACTGGCTCCAGGGGAATATCTTGCTAAATGTCAAACTATCAAAGCACCCTAGAGTAGTAGAATAACTCTCTAATGCCATCCTTATGGTCGATCAACCATGGACCATGTTGAGTCCTCACTGTGAACCTAGCTGGATCCTCCTAGGTAGACCACTCATGATAAGGCATCTATATGATATTAGTAACCTACAAACTAGTCAAGGATATAATGTAGTGGGACATCTCACCTACAAAAGGCTGACTCTTGTGATCCTCGAGTGCTCTGGGCCAGCTGGATCTATAAAACTAGATGTCATCATATAGTGTTGTAATATCCACTAGATGTCCTACTGGACGATCAACTCTAATATGCTCCCATCCCCATATATGGAGGAGCATACTACAAGCAATATTGTCCTGATCATGGCACTAAATGCAATATAGCTCATTATAACAATGCACCAACAGTGCACTACCTCAAGCATAAATAATAGTCTCCTTGCTATCAATTAGATCCTGAACCATCACCAAGAGATTCCATGGGAACCTCAAACTAGAGCAGTCAGGTATGAGGATGTTTTCGATGACCATCAACAACACAACATGCAGCCAAGAAAAGACACCCTCCTAGTACCATCAAACAACATAAATCCCACAAAAATGAGTATTCTTGTAGGCAGTAGTGGTATATCTCCCAAATACCCTCAGGAACACTACTTCTCGGTAATTAGTGGGATAATAAAAAGTTGGCACTCCATCAAAATGGATCTTGAAGATCTTGTAAACATCCTCCAGCATGATGGTCATCTTGTCGATAGGAAGGTGGAAGGTGTTGGTCTTGGAGTCCCACCTATGGGCTAGGGCAGTCAAGTAGGCTTGATATGACATGATCATGGGTAGGTCGGTGACATATTGGAGCACACGAGCATTAATCCAGGTCTATTTCATGTCATCCATCTCATGTAAAAGATCACAAAGTAACTTCGGGTCCCGAGCCCGAGTAGACAAAATATAAAGAGTGCAAAATAAAGCCTAAATCAAATGCACTGACAAACTAATAAATGCTTAAATCTAAAAAATGATGCAAGCTAAATGTGAGCCTAAGGCAACATGCTAACTAAATGCACTAAATTATCCAAAAAATATCAAACATTACACTTTAAAAACAAGTAAACTGCTCAAATCAACTTGGTCGATCATGCCAAGAGTGGTTAAGCGACCTTTGGAGCTGATAGTGGTCAGATTCCAATGATAAAAAATATGATCATTGGAAATCAAACTAGTCATTGATAACAATAGCGGCCATCGACAGACAAAAATGACCACTCTGAGTGGTAGCATCCAGTGGGTGACACACCAACGGTGTCTCTCGCAGGCCCAAAAAAATAAAAAAATTTACAAAAATCCTAAATCTAAAGGAAACCCATCTACTTAAACCCTAAATTAAGCCTATATGTGGGTTTGGTTCATTGCCAATTAGGCTAATGAGGTTCCTTTATTGAATTATTTAGTGAGGTTCATTTTAATGCAATTAATAAGATAGGGTTAGGGTTTTGAAAGGTACCCATGAAGCTCTAGCTCCTCCACTAGTCGAGGCTTCTCCCTTATCGGACATCGTGTCTTCATAGTGGAAAATTGGTAGCGCTCTACATCGTAGTCACACAAACACACCATAGAGATCCAAAGGCACAAAATCACAATTGGCAATAATTATAGCTCAAAACCCTAATTTTCCTTTTATTTTTCCAATTCATGACTTGGCCGCTATCGACATCAGTGGCCCACACTTCCTAGCCATTGGACCTAACAACGTCCATGAAGCAGCAATTAGGGGTCACTGGACCTAACAGTGGCCATAAAATAAGGAGGAATTTCATCAAATTTTCACCACAAAGCATCTAAAATCAGGCCATAAAAAACACCTATTGGTCAAAGATATCCAAAATCTCAACCAATACCAAAAATTTGCATACATCAAAATCTAAAAACATCATACAATCTAAAATAAAAAATTAAATAACAACCAAATATCAGATGAGCCTCGTATTCAACTATCTGCTCTAAAAACTTAGTGATTGCAGTGACTAGCACTCCATGCAACTCGATAGGATGAGAAAATTGCCATAAGGCCACTTGGGACAAAGCAAGCATGGTAGAATTGAGATGCCTCACATCAAACCTTAAGAAGGCTATAAAAGCTAGACCACCCCATAGGAGCGAGGACCCATCTCAATTCTCCTATAGAAAATAATGATTCAACACACGCTACAATAAAATAGCTAGCATCTTGATTCCCTAAGAAGGCAATTATGGCTGAACTGCCCCAAGGGATAGAGATGCGCAATTATCAAATGGATTTGAAATCACACCTATATAGGAACTACTCTATAATGATATAGCAAACCTCTAAAAAGGTCCAAATCATTCATTTTGGTCAAGTGACTCATCACTTTATTAATTTTCCTTTCCCTCTTCGACTTATCGCTTGAGGGGGTAGTCAAAATTTTTTAACAAACATAATCAAATTCAAAAAAATATCATCTCGATCATGTCAAAGTTACATTTGTATTATGAATATTTTCCAACAACTATCATAAGATTACCTTTTTCTAGAGTAAAAATCAAATATGACAGTTAATTTTATAACTCTCCTCCCTTCAGACCTATAGTAGTACTAAAGCTACTTGATTGCCTAATGAGCGAGCACAAAATTCCACAAATTTAAGTCTTCCATTCTGTTGGAAGCAATTATTCTAGGATTCATGCCCTCTCGCATGACTGGGGTATCCTATGTTGATCAAATCAATGATCATCATCCAACCTACAATATGGTCCTAGGTGGTCTACTTTTTTGCTTTGCACTATGTTTTGCTCACAGTGCATCCCAAAAATGGGCATCTTTAGACACATAAAACACATCATGTTTAGGAGACTACCCATATGGGCACATCCATAGACCATATGAACCCTCTTGGATCTCTCAAATAGTAATCAATGGTCATAACCACTCAAGCAGGGCAGTTCCAACAAATCCAGGCTTGGACACTCTCAAGAAGAGCGACCAATACACCTAGCCGTTGAAGACTAAAATGGTCACACCTGGCCACTAAAACTGATAGTTTCTAGTATCACACACAGTTTGGCCATGAAAATGGTCCCATATCACATAGTCTGACTACACCTATGCATGGTTAGAGGGCAAATTTTGATGAGGAATTCCCTGAGTTCCTCCTAACTGCCCCTTCCATGCTAGTTTGTGACTGATGCTTCTCACTCAGGATGGTCAGTCGCATGCAATTTGGATTGAAGCTTCTCTAGGAAGCCAAGTTCTAGATATAATAGGGAATTCTACATATAGACTCTCCCATGAAAAGCAAAATATCGACAAAGTTTCAAAGTCAAGCAGTGAAGCCCTGTCGAAACGGAGAACCAAGCTACATCCCTTTTGAGGAGCATTGGAGCATCGTCCGGCGGAGCTATGATCACACACTAGCTTTTAGATTCATTTTTCTCAACCGCCAATCAATGTATGAGACACGACATGCGACCCTTGAGCATAAATTGCAGCAAAGAGGATAGTGCAATAACCCCTTATTCACAAGGAAAAGGGCTTTATATCACGATCGTTATCTCGGATAGTGGCCTGTAGGCATATTTTAGGGCATATACATTATTTCCCTATTGCTTTAGTCTAGATTCATTATTTATTAATTTTATTAGTTAATTCATAGCTCAAATCCACTTCCATTAATGCATTTATTATGTACTTCTCATATTTACATGCATTTATTATTTTGTTCATGCTTGTATGTTATTTTTACCATGATTATTCAGATCTATTAAAAAATGCCTCATCTGGAGAGACAACCCAACCTACTAAGCATGCTTTGTTGTTTCCATGAATGCAAGTACAGGTCTACAGGATCATATCAAAGCATCAGGAGTGCAAGGATCCCTCCAAAACCAAATCAAGAGAAGGAGGCATCTGTAAGCCCTCATATAGTTTTGTGTGTGAGATCGGGAAGCCTACGAAAGCGCACCACCCCTTTGCAAGGGACATTTTATTCACCATTGTTCTGCTTGTAATTCATTGTATCAAAATGGGTATCCCTCAGAGGGATTGACATGTAACCAGGTTTCAATATAAATAAAAGGATCTCTCTTTGTTATTTTTGTGTTATATGTATTTCATGGTCTTTCATTTCATTTCAAGATAATATTACAAGTATGCACACTTCTCGAGGTCGCACAGGTAGAATGCAAATCCAACCAACATTATATGACAAAGGAAGATCAAAATTTAACTAATGAAGGTAAGGTAGCAGAGCTTATCCAATACTTCAAATCGGGTTAATTATGAAGATTATCACATGGAATATTAGGGGACTTAAAGGAAGTCTTAAACAATCAGAAATTAGAAGAACGATTAAAAAAATAGTCTCAACTTCTCTTTCTTCAGGAGATAAATATTTTTATGGATAAAATGGAAATTATAGCAAAAAAAAATTGGCCATCTAGTAAAGTAGTGTCCCTCAGCACCCAAGGGACCTTGGGAGGAGTGGAAAGTCTTTGGGATCCAAATGAAATTACAGTGCAATGCATGATGGGGAGTAAGATAATGCTAGTAGTGGTTGCCCAAAATTGAGATTTAGATCATGTTATTATTTATATAATTGTTTGTGCTCCATGTACTATAGAAGAGAAATGAACAATATGGAGAAATATAGCTTCTATCACCTCTCAATTCCTAGAATCTTGGGCTTTGATAGGAGGATATTTCAACTCTATCCTTTATTTAGAAGAAAAAATCGGAGGAAGTAGGAAGTTGGATGGGAGTTCTAAACTCATGAAGGAATACATGGCCACCTTCATCTAGTGGATATCAATCCAACCAATGGTTTGATGACTTGGTCCAATAGAAGACAAGGCTCAACATGCATTCTTGAAAGGCTAGATAGGTTCTTTCTTTTAGATGAATGTTTAATTCAAGGACACATCTCAAAAATGAAAATCTTAAACAATGTGGGATATGATCATTGGCCAATTTTAATTGAAATGTGGAAAACCAAGTTTAAAACAAATTCTTTCTATTTTTAGTTAATGTGGCTTAGAGAAGAATCTCTTAAGTCAATGATACAATAGTGGTGGCAAGAAGGCAAGCCAAGACACGGTACTAATATGTATTATTTTGTATATTGTAGTATATTAAATTTAAAATAAAGGCTTGGAATTAGGAGGAATTTGGAGATGTTAGAGCTAATAAAAGGGAAGCACTAACCTGACTTGATGAGCTAAATAAGAAAATTCGTCTTGAGGGACTCACAAAAAATATGGTGAAGACAAAAATTAATATTTTAGCCCAAGCGAAGAAATGGGATAGAAGGGAATAAATAATGTGGAAATAAAAGTTAGGCATTCAATGGATACAATATGGAGACCATAATACAATATTCTTTCGCAAGTCTATCCTAACCTGCATAACTCATAACTTTATCCCCTCTATGAAGAATGATCTAGGGGATATAGTCCACACTTGGGAAGGCATATCTTCATTAGCTGTGAATTATTTTTCAAACCTCTTTACAGCCCAATTGCTTGACCCATAAGCTCAACAAGAAATTATTTAGGCTATCCCTACTTTTATCTTTGATGAGAAGAATGTGGCCCTAACTACTCCTATTACTAAGAAGGAACTACAAGAGGTACTTTTCAAAATGCAAAAAGGGAAAACCTCAGGTCTAGATGGTTTCCATATTGAATTTTATCAAGAATTTTGGGATGTTTTGTAGGATGAAATTCTTGAGGTGGTAGAAAAGGCTTGAAAGGCTAAATAAATCCTTAAAAATATCAACAAGACTTTTATATCTCTAATTCTTAAAGCTCAAGAGGTGGATAAAATTACTGGATATATACCAATTACTTTATGTAATGTTATTCTAAAAATCATTTAGAAAATTATGTCAGAAAGGCTCAAACCTTTTCTTCACAAGATCATTTCTCTAGAACAAGGAGGATTTATCTAAGGTCAACATAAAGTTGATGAGATAGTGTTATCCCAAGAAGCTATTCATTCTATGGAAGATAAAAAATCCCTCTCCATGTTCATTCAATTGGATTTGTCCAAAGCATATGATAGGGTGGATTGGCACTTTCTCATCCAAGTGTTGGAAAAACTTGAATTCTCTCAAGAATGGAAAAAATGGATCAAAGGTTGCATTTCCATAGTTTATTACTCAGTTATTCTTAATGGATGCCCTACTCACTGGTTTTTAGCTTCTGAAGGATACCCTCTTTCTCCATATCTTTTTATCATCCTTGCAGAATGTTTGGTATGGAATTTTGCTAAGAATCAGGATTGTCAGAGGTTAGAAGGAGTTACTATAGATAAAGGAGTCATACCTATCACTCATTTACAATTTATTTATGATTACACTCTTTTGGGGAAGACAACTATAGAGGAAGCAACATCAATAAAGCAAATTCTTCACTATTTCACTAGAGCCTCAGGGCAAATTATTAATGAAGACAAATCTTAAGTTCTTTTTTTATTGCTCACCCAAAAAAGAGATGTTGATAATGGACAGACTATGATTAAAAAATATTTCTCTCCCAATTAAATACCTGGGTGTTCCAATTAATCTAGATAGCCAAAAGAAAGAGCATTGGAGCTGGTTATTAGAGAAAGTGAAGAAAAAAATAGGCAGTTGGACCAACAAATGGATTTCATCATGAGATCGAATAAATCTTATCAAATTAGTTCTTCAGTCTATCCTAATATTTGTTTTAGCAGTGTTGAACATCCCCAAGTCTATGCTCAATGAACTAAACAAAATTTGTCATAGATTACTGTGGAGAGGTTCAAAAATGGAGAATAAATGGGCCATAGTAAGGTGGAAAACTCTATGACTTCCTACTCATGAAAGGGGCTTAGGTCTTAGATCGACAGTCAAGAATAATAAGGCTTTGGTAGAAAAATTATATTGGAGATTAATTAGCCACCCTAATGTCTTATAGGCAAAAAATATAAGAGCCAAGTATGCAGAAAATAAAGATTTGTCTAACTTAATTTGTCATCAATTGCCTTCTAGAGGGTCCCCAATTTTAAATTTCTTAAAAATTGAAGAGGAGTTGATAAAAAAAAATCTCTTTTGGGTTACTCAAAATGGTCAAAAGATAAATTTTTGGACAAACTCTTGGGATGGGCACCTTTCGTTGTCTATCCAACATCCAAAACTGAGGCCTATAATGGAGAAAATATATAGGATGAATTGGATAAAAGTTATCAAATACTATACAAATCATACAATAAATGAGATCACCAATAGAAGAGTGGGAAATACAACTTTTTGAAGCTCAAAAAAAGGATATTCACATAATCCTTCAAATGAGATCACCTTCATGGTCACAAGTTGAGGACTGCATTGGCTGGAATATTTTAGGGTATGGTGAGTACTATGTTGCTCAATGCTACTTAGACTTAAGCCCTATTAATCCCCATATTTTCAATAAATTATGGGCTCAAAAGTTATAGCCAAATTTTAGATTCTTTAGTTGGTTACTACTCCATAAAAGGGTTCTCACATGGGAGAATCTTAGGAAGAAAGGTTTTAATGGGCTCTTTTAATGTGTAATGTGTTGGAATAACAATGAAACTATTAATAATTTTTTCATAGAGTGCCCCATAGCTAAAACATTATGGAAGATGATGGCTTCCCTTCTAAATTTAAGATGGTCCAATGATCAATTCATAGCACAACTATAAAGATATTGGAGCAAACAAGAAGGAAAATATTGGTATGTGAACCAACTATTTTGGAAAGGTATGACTATTATTCCTTGGAACATCTGGAAGGAGTGAAAAAAGTGAATCTTTCAACAAGAAAGTAGGGACATCCACTAGGTTTGGCTAAAGACAATACAAAATTCGAGAGACTGTCGAGTATTTATTAATTCTTCCTCATAATTCAAATCAACTATGGGAACAAATTATGGCTCGATTGAAGATAAGAAATGGATTATACCAACCTAGAAGGAAGAAAGAGACTGACCAAATGATGGATAGAACTCAACAATGACAACCTCCCTCATATGACTTCATAAAAAGCAATACAGATGGAGCATCCAGAAAAAATCCTGAAAGAGCTACTATAGGAGGGATAGGTAGATTGGAGGATGGTACTCCAATTTTTACTTTTGCAAAAAAGTTAGAAATTCTATCCAATAACTTAGTATAAGGGCAATGTATTATGAGAGATTTGTATGAGGCTCTTAAGATAGGGTGAATAAAGGTGATTGTAGAATCAGACTCTCAAGTTATGATCAATTACCTAAATTCAACTTCAGGGTCTAAGAAGATTGATTGGAGAATCCAAAATATTATAGATAAGATTAGGTTAATCATAAACAAATTTAAGAGGTTATTTTTAACCATGTGCCTAGAGAATAGAACAAAGTGGTAGATGCTATGGCAAATTGGGCTCTTGACAAAGGAAATTTTAAGTGCTATGGTTATCCTCCTAGGTGGTGGCAAAAGCAAATTAGGAATGATCTTCTCCTTGTTCAATCTCTTGATTGCAATGCAAGAGGATATGTTTAAATTGACCCCTACTATAGTTTTGTAATTATTGTGATATTTTCTGTTGGTGCTATTCTTCAACTCTTTCCTTGATAGAGATTGTCATTGGATTTTTTAATAGCTCCATTTGCTTAATTGGTTTTGGGTGTTTTTGTGCTTGTTAATGTTGTCGTTTCTAATTAATCTTGTTGTTTATTTATGTTTGTGTTAATTGGTATTTTTGTATTTTGGTGTGTGAGTGTTTTCTTTATTTTTGTTTTTGTTTGTTGTTTGTTGTTGGTTGATTTTTTGTTTTATTTTTATTTTTTAGGTTTTGGCTATTTTTTTGGTTGGGTATTTGTAGCACTTTGTTGTTTTTGTTATGTTGTTTTGTTTTTGTTTATGTGGTTTTTTATTATTTTTATTTTATTTTTGTGTGTGTGTTTGGTTGTGCTTTATCTTTTTAACACACTCAAGGAGCATGTTTTTTTTAATATCTTATTGTGTGTTTGTGTTTGTGCATTCTTGTTTCTATTGCTTTAAGTTTCCTCCTTGAGTATGTCAAAGGTGGTAGGCTAGGTGCAAAACCTTGGTAATTTTGGTGGAAGAGATACCTCCGCATCTTTGGGCCTTACCCAAAAATGGGATTCCTTTTGGGATGTTTTCCACAAAAAAAAAAAAAAAATCTACAATCACTAAAGCACATGCAAAAAATATAACAATGCATAGAATTCATCAAGGACAAAAACCTATATATTCAATTGTTTTCATCATAAAATGCTACTTAATGTGATCATAGATTTTATCAAAAACAAGGTTAACAAACATTGATTGTGTATAAATTATGTTTCACACTCCAAAATTTTCTAAGCCAAAGCCAAATTATCATAAATGAATCTACTTTAAAGAGATCCTATTTGTTCAAACCTAAAAATTTCCTAAGAAACATGACTAATTCCATTTGGGTCCGTCTCCCAAATCTCCCGTTTCATTGGTGGCATGAGTATTTTCTTCAGGGGTATTGCCAAGACCATAGGGGAATTGGTGGCCATTGATAATCCAACCCTTGCACGCACCAGAATGACGCATGCTAGGATTTGTGTAAATGCAAACCTAGAATCTGAGCTTCCTACTCATGTGGAGTTAGAATATGGAAATATAACAAGATTACAGGTCATCGAATATGAAAATAGACCGGAATTTTGCTCTGACTGTAATATTCAAGGCCATCTCAAAGGACAATGCTCTTTTTTGAGAAGCCAGCAAACCCTTCCTAGGAATAATGATTCCAAGCGGCAGTATTTTAGAAATAATGGCAAATACATAGGAATGTACAGGGTTAAAGATCCAAATGTTGAAAAGGCAAAGGCCTCTGGTTTGGGGAAAATGGAGAATGAGGCTGAGCTTCACATGGACAATGGTAAGGACAAGCAAATTGCTACATCACAAACTGACCAACAAAAGGTATGATCTTCTTTCGAGAATCTAAATAAATTTAACATTTTGGCTGAAAACCAAATAATTACAGAGGAAAATCAGAATGAAGAGTCTAATGTTGAGGATATAATTCTTGGTCTCCCTGCTTACCTTGACTCCCCAACCAAATCTGGACCTTCCAATCCTCCTCCTATTGGCCATAAAGAATGCCCTAATGATGAGTCATTTTATGCCCGAGAAAGAGAAAAAGTGCTTTCAGAGTTAATCAGCCCTTCCAAGCGACATTTTTCACCTTTGTCTTTGTCCCAATCCAGAGAAGGGGTTTCCAGTACTGTTATCCAACAGGTCACCCAAACTAAATTTAGCCCGAAACAGACTAGAAGCTCAATGAAATCCCCCATGATTGACTGTGGAGGTGAGAAAAAAAAGAGAAGAAAGTCAAATGCCCAGCAATGGAAAGAAGAGGTCCAAGATGAGATAGCTAATGGCATTCAGACTACTCTGTTTCCACAAACTAGAAATCTTCCCTTTGAAGAAAACAAAATTCTTAAGCCCCCTAAAGTCCAAGGTAGGGGAAGAGGAAAAAAACTTTAAAAGTTCCAAATGAATATCATATCCTGGAATGTAAGGGGGCTCAATGGCCTTCCTAAACAGCGGTTAGTCAAATATTTAAGAAGAGATTTTGATCCCACTATTCTTATTTTGCAAGAAACTAAAGTCGATGAAGTTTTGTCTAGAAAAATTGCCCTCAATATCTGGAAAAATGGAGAAGCAATTTTTTGCAAAGCCAATGGAACCTCAGGTGGTCTTCTTTGTTTCTGGAATCTAGGGAAGGTGGAAGGCAAGGTTATTCAATTGGGGGAAAGGGTAATGAGCATTATTTTTAAGGATAAGGTTAATGACCTTTCTTGGATATTAACAAATGTGTATGCCCCTAATTCTATATCTGGGAGAGCTGATCTATGGAATTTACTCAGTCATTTCAAGGAAGCTTTTCAGGATATCCCATGGATAGTGGCGGGGGACTTTAATACCCCTCTTTACCCCTCTGATAAAAAAGGGGGAGTAGGAATTCTAGCAAGAAGTATGGAGGACTTTCAAGATTTCATCAACAACAACAATTTATTGGATGTCAAATTAAAAAATGCTAAATTTACTTGGAGCAATAGGAGGTCTGGAAATCAACTTATAATGGAAAATCTTGATAGGTTTTTTTTTTCACAAGAAGCAATACAATCTTTTGGGGATGCAAATCCGTTGTCCTTGCCTCGCATTGGGTCTGACCACAACCCGATTTTACTTGAAATTGAAGAGACTCCAAAATTAAAAAGGCCTTTTAGGTTTGAATCTATGTGGATGCACCACCCTGATCTCAGAGACAGAATTTCTCAGTGGTGGCAGGATTCTTGTCAGGGCAGGCCTTCATTCAGATTAGCACAGAAACTTAAAGTGGTGAAAGAAAATCTAAGGATCTGGAATAAGGAAATTTTTGGAAATATTTTTGAAAACAAGAAAGCCATCTCTGAAAGGTTATCAACCATTGAGAAAAAACTTGAAGAGGGATTTCCAGACCCTTCCCTACGAGCGAGATGAAAAGAAATCCCTTGTCGAGTACCATAATGTTCTAGCTCGCGAGGAGACTTTTTGGCGGCAAAAGTCTAGAGCTACTCGGCTAAAAGAAGGTGATGCCAATACAAGATTTTTTCATGCATCTACCTTAAGGAACGAAGCCACAATAGAATTAAAGAACTTGTTAGAGATGATGGATCATTCCTTTCTAGTCCTAATGAAATCAGAAATGAAGCAGTTTCCTATTTTTAGAATCTTTTAGGAGAAGAACATTTCAGTTCTGCCTTAGCTTCAGAATCAATGCTTTACCATATTCCTCATTTAATTTTTGATGACTTGAATGGGGAGTTAATTAAGCCTTTCAAGGATGAAGAAATCAAAGAGGCCCTCTTCTCAATGAACCCTGATAAAGCTCCAAGTCCAGACGGGTTTTCACCTTGTTTTTTTTAGGCTTTTTGGGATATTGTAGGTTTTGATGTATGTGCTACTATCAAGGAATTTCAGTCCACAAAGCATATTTCGAGAAGTTTTAACTCCACTTTTATTGCTTTAATCCCAAAGATTCCTACTCCTAGATCTATGATGGATTTTAGACCTATTAGCATTTGTAATGTTGTTTATAAAATTTTGACCAAGGCAATTGCAAATAGAATGAGGAAGATCCTTCCTATGTTTATTGATGTTTGTCAAGGCATTTCAGTCCCTGGAAGGTCCATCCTTGATGGGGTCATAACGGTTCATGAAGCCCTCCATTCGGTAGTCCAGACTAAAAAACCTGCTTTTGCTCTCAAGTCTGGATATGAACAAGGCTTATGACCGCATAAAATGGAGTTTTGTCTCTGCCATTCTTCAGAAATTTGGTTTTCATCATGAATGGATCAAGCTTTTGGAAGGATGTTTTATGAAACCTTGGTTTTCGGTCCTTGTTAATGGTGCTCTCGCTTGGATACTTTCAAAGTAAAAGGGGCCTAAGGCAAGGTGACCCTATCTCTCCCATGTTGTTTATCATTGTGGCTGAATCCCTTGGGAGGACAATCAAAACTGCTTGTAATATTGGTCTTATTTCAGGAATTAAAGCATCATCACAAACACGAGCGATTACACATGAACAGGTTTGTGGATGATACTTTGTTGTTAACTCTTGCATCAATTTTTGAGGCTAAGGTCATAAAACATATTCTAGAGCTATATGAGGATGTTGCGGGGCAAAAGGTAAATTTTTCAAAGAGTAAAATTTATTTCTTTAACACTCCCATTCGGAGGCGATTAAGATTGCTAGGATTCTTGGATGCTCGGTGTCTACTCTTCCATCCACATACCTAGGCCTTCCTTTATTTACAGGCAGAGCTACCGATTCCATGTGGACTAATGTAATTGAAAGAATTCGAGAGGAAGTCTGGTTGGATGGAAAGGGAATTTGTTATCTCAAGTGCGCAAGGCGGTTCTCACCAAGTTTTCCATTCAAAGCATCCCTGTCTACTTTCTCTCTATTTTTAAATCTCCTACAAGTGTCTACACTAAAATTGAACGAGATCCGAGAAGAGGTTCCTATGGATCGGTTCTGAATCTAAGCGGCGCTTTCACTTGGTGTCCTGGGATAGGGTTTGCAAACCAAGGGAGTTTGGAGGTATTGGGCTAAGGAGAATACAACATTTAAACATGGCCCTCCCGGCCAAACAAGCATGGTGTCTTTTGACAAATGCAAATGCGGAATGGATTACTATAATCAGAAGAAAGTATTTGCAAGAAATTGAATTCTTAAGTTATTCCTTTCCTCCCAGGGGATCAATTTTTTGGAAATCAATCCTTCAAACTAAAAACTTGCTAAGCAAACTGGGAAATGGAAGAAACATTGATTTTTGGGACCACAAATGTTTAAAGGACTATCCCCTCTCTGCAGACCCCATCATTTCAACCCTTAGAGCTTGGACAATTGAAGTTTTTGGTACCAAAGTTGCAGATTTTATTACTTTGTCAAACAATAGAAGGGTATGGAAGCCAAAAATGAATAATGATCTACCAGGGGCATCAATAATACTGGAGAATGAATTAAAATAGTCTTTACTCCCTTCTGGCATTCTTGAGGACCAACTTATCTGGGAAGCTTCAGACAATGGGGAATTTTCTGTCAAGACTGCTTATCTGATGCTTATTGATAATGATGAACTTACTTTCCCTCACTTGGAAGTTTGGCCCAAAAGAATTGTTTCGAAGGTTGGGTTTTTTGCATGGCTGGCCATCAAAAATAAGATCCTCACCATGGATAACTTAATAAAAAGAGGTGTGATTGTTGTTAATAGGTGTTATCTTTGTATGTCTGAGTGGGAGTCTATTGATCATTTGTTTCTGTATTGTAATTTTTCTGTCTCAATCTTGTTAGGTCTGTTACAAGTGTTTCATATTTATTGGGTCCATCCTCAGTCCATTTTTGACTTATTTGTCCAGTGGCCTTCCCCATTTTTGAATAGGCATCTTAGGTATATGTGGAAGATCTGCCTTCATCACTACTTGTGGCAGATATGGTTGGAAAGGAATCGTCGGGCCTTCTTGGATAAGGTTTCTCAGTCATCCTCTGTCTGTCAAAAATTTTAGCATATGCTAATGAGAATGCTTGTTTAGTGCCTACAGCATCTAGACCTCCAAATCCTTTTGAAGCTTCATTAGGCCGGTCATTAAACTTACCTCTCACTGATGGCCTCAATCATCCTCAAGTCTGTCCTAGAACCATGATCACATGGACCCCGACCCCCTAGGGTGGATTAAGTTAAATTTTGATGGGGCATCTAGGGGCAACCCAGGTGAAGCCGGGGCTGGTGGCTTACTTAGAGACCACAAGGGTGAGGTGCTTGTAGCTTTTGCTTGAACATCTTGGAGCTCAAACTAACAATGTGGGTGAAGCAAGGGCGGTTTGGAGGAGCCTCAAGGTGGCCAGAGAATTATCCAGGGAAACTGTTGGTGGAAGGTGATTCTCTTATTATTATAAATCTTCTAAAGAACACTAAGAGAGCTCCTTGGAGATTTGATGACTACATCCATGAAGCAAGGGCTCTAATTCATGACCGACCTGAGGCCATAATTTTGCATACCTTTCGGGAAGCAAACATGGTAGCTGATAGGCTGGCAAATGAAGGCATTGTAGCAGCAAATTTGATCACGTGGACTGAAAATCTTCCTCATGCAGTCTCAATGGTGATAGATAATGAAAAACTTTAGATTGGAAGGCTCAAAGTGGATCAATGACAGAAAATGGGGGCATTTTTAAAAATATTTTTTTGAACCTTATAATGGATTTTGTCATATTTGTTTTTTTTGTTCATGTGACTAGTGTTTTTTGCAGCTAGTGGGGCACTGATATAGGTTTTTTATCTACAAATTCATGCATGGGAAACATCCGCTTTGGCCTCAAGTATTTCCCAAGGTGTGTTTGGATTCAATGTCGCAAAAAGGCCCTAGCAAGAAATAACAAAGTGTTGGAGATCCCTGACAATGAGGCACCAGACCCCACCATAATAGTCTTGGAGAAGATGACAATTTCATCAGCCTCCAACAGTATCAACCAGTTGAAGAGTCTGTCTGGCCTCATCAGTGCAGCTGTTGATTTGTGTGATTCCCTAAATCTTCTGTTTTATAGCCAGCAGTTCCAGGGGCACAAGGAGTCGAAGGCAAAATCTAAAGATGATGGCAAGAACGATGATAAGAAGTTAGATGAGGACTACAAGGAAGGCTGCTTGGCCTCTTGGCTGTCCATTCTATGGGATGTTTTTTTTGACCATATTCTATTATTTTTATATGGGCACAAGCTACTCTGCATGGTGCTTGCATGATTAGTTTTTGTCTTTGTTAGTTCTTTTTTGCGTCTTTCTTTTTTGATGGCCATAATATTAGGCTTCCATAGTTTAGTTTGGCTGTATTCTAATGGAAGAGTAGGTCTTGGCCATTTTTGTTGTCAGTTTAAACTTTTAGGGCTTGGCATTTGTCCAGTTGGTCAGTGGACCCTATTTTGTAAAATGGTTTTGGGTCAACCAGTTAAAACCCGGTGTTAATTATAATATTCTCTTACTTACCAAAAAAAAATATCTTTGCAATGATCTTAACATAATATTTAACAAGTTCCAATGAATGATAGCCTCCTAATTATAGATTTTGAGGACTAAGTTAATGAGACCATGATTGATGACAAAATCAAGAGAACTTGAATGCTTCACTTCTTTATAATGATGACATCAAGTTCTAGGGATTTTTTAGGGCCCATACTAATAAAACCTCTACTAGTTCCTTAAAATAAATGAAACATTTTAATGAAGTCTTAACATAATTAGCTATATATTTAGGAATAGAATTAATGAGCATATCAAGGGCTTATTTTAGGAATGATTATTCATTATAATGAAAAGTCTCCAACAATGATTGTCTCATTCTATATTATTGATCATCCTAGGTCCATTTGAATTAAATGAAGCAATACCAAATTCTAAACTCTTCTCTCAAGTTTCAAGGTGTAACAACTTAAGTGCTATCCTAGAGTACTATCATGAAGAGAAAATTAAACTCTTGAAAATCAATTAATAATTAGTTTGAGAAGTATTTCTACTTATAAGAACCATAATATAACTCAACAAAGCTAGACATTGAAGTATTTTCAATCATTTCAAAATATATGAAGAAATAATTAAAAATCCATCTCTAATTTCACAATTATAGGGGACATTAAATAAGAAATTATGGAATATTCCAAAGCATTGTGTTTTAATAGAAGTATAGAATACTCAAAGAGTGTAGCATATGTTCATATTATCACACTTTAATATGAAAAATAACACTTATATGCACTTCTATGATAATATGGTTTTACTCTAGTGTTGTAGGTTAGTTGGAGAGGAGAGGGCAATCCTCCAAGGGAGGTCCCAAGTTTGAATCTCCACCCTACCAAAAAGCTGAATTGGGTATCTAAAATCCAATTGATAATGTTGGTGCGGGCAAGGTCGGGTGCGACTCCCGGGTGACTTTGACGGTGTAGAACCTCCTGTTCGTGGTCTCTCAGACCAAGGCGGCCCCACAAGGGGTTTTTCGCTTAAAAAAAATGATAATATGGTTTACAATAATATAGTTTTTGAAATATAAGATCAAGCCTAATTCAATCCCAATTAAACAAGAAAAACAATAATTGTTATCCTAAATAGAAGATCATGCTCTTATTGAATTACTATTTCCACTTTTTCTATAATTTTATTATAAATAATTTAATGGGCCTATATTTGATTATTTTTCCACATTATTCTTCGTGTCATCAATCGAGGAACATATGTCAATGTACTCTTGAGGTGGGGTACTCTAATTGAAATACACTGCAAATGATGAAATGAATTTGATTTTTTTTGTTTTTACCCTTATGAATTGATTTTTTTTTTATTGCATAAATGAATATATTTATTAAAATCATCAAGAAATTTAAAAATTATCATTCATTGTTCTTAACATCTAGTTCTTACCCATGCATAAAATAACTTGGTGGTATCTAACATCATTATTCATGACTTCACCATTCATATGAAAATGTTGTGCAATCCCTTTTTAATCTCTTTCTCTTCTAAAATGAAAACCCCTTTAAAAATCTATCTAGTATCGTATCAAGGCACTTGTGTGCATATTTTAGCATAGGGAGTCATATTGTGTTTTTAAATTCTTGAAACTTTTCCTAGCTCTTCTTACTAGTCCATTAAAGAATTGGTTATTCATATTTTTTCACAAAATAAAAATATTTTAGTGCTAGTAAGAGGTAAAAAAATTGAAATTAATATCACTAATGAGATTACTAAACATGAATTTAACTATTAATTTACTAGCAAACTATTTTATGCAAGAATAATAGAAAAAAATATAAGTATAAGAACATTGAAATTCTTTCAATACTTTTGATAGTGATGGAGAAGTGCATAGGGGAAGAAGCAAATTATGATGGAAAGCACATAGGGTCAATAGTAAATGGTGGTAGAGAGTGCATAGGGGTAATAGAAGATGATGATGCAACTACAGTGAAGCTAACCTTGTAATAGTAGACCTAGTAGCTACTTCAAAAATTGACTTCATGATATGAGGAAAAACTAAGTTAGAAATACATGTTTTAGATTTTAATTCAAGACATTGGCTAATCGAGATATAGGAAGAGGAGTTTTAAAAAAATTATAGGTGAATTTGGACTCATGGTGCACAAACAAGAGAGCTTGATCATCTAAGTTATGGTGAGAGGTAGGATGAAAAGTAAAACTATTACTCAAAGAGTCAAATGCAAAGGAGTTTTTATAAACAACAAACCCTAGGATTTTTAGAGTATGGTGGGAGGATTTTGCACTACTTAAAGTGGAGGAGGATTCAATTTATTTTACAATCCTAAGATTTTTAGATATGGTAAAATAATATTTTCATCTAGAGTGTATCAATGCTTCAAACCCATGCCAAAAATATGGTGAATTTTATTTCTAAAAAAATGTTGAAGCAAAAGGAATGTCAAGAGAAATAATAGGTAGGAGGGAGTGTGAGCCTAGAGGGAGTGCAATATGGGGGAAGTGTGATCTAGTAGGAAGTGTGATCCAAGAGCGAGTATAAGCTAAGAGGGAATACAAGCTACGAGGGAGTATAATCCAAAAGTTATCCCTACTAGCTAGTATGGAAGGAAATTTATATTTGAAATCCCTAATGGGAAGTCAGGATGCCCTAGTGAGAAGTATGGATGCCTAAGTTTAAGAACAAATATATGGTAAGTTCAATTCAGATGTTACACCAAAATTGATTATCAAGGATGAGATGATTGAAGATGATATAATAGTTCTAAAAAGTAGAGGGTTAACCTATAAGATCCATATATCTTGGCTAGGGTTTTTGGAGATTCAATATTGGATCATGTGGAAGTGAATATTGAATTCAAATTACTCTATGAATTTTTACCTAAACATTTTTCCTTGTTAGATTTTCAAATTAAAAAATTAGGGATACAATATTGAGTGTTAGCCCATGATTTAGAGGTAAAAATTTCCTTTATTTAAGACTATGAAATAAATAATTTTCTATTTAGACAAAAATATTAAGAAGCTTTCGATTTGGGTTAGGGTTTTTGGACTTCCATATCAGCTTATCAATATGAATATTTTGAAGAATACTGGAAACACCCTAGGTGAATTCATCAAGGAAGGACTAACTATTAAGGAGTAGAAGCTTATTATATATACTATAATTTGCATTGCTATGTATATTTCAAATCCCTTTCCACAATCCATTAATATTAAATCTGAATCAAGAGAATGGGATCAAGAAGTGGATTATGAAAATATTGTATTTTGCTGCCATAATTGTTATGACACCGGCCACTTGGAAAGAGTTTACAAAGTGAAAAATATGAATAAAGAGATAAATGTTTTTGGTCATGAGTTAAACTTCAAGGTGAAGCAAGGAAATCATACATTAATAGAAGGTAGATCAAATCAAGGATATTCCACTCTTAAAGAAGGGACAATTAAATATTTTATACACCATATTATGACAAAGACCATAATAGCTCACTTGGACAAACTATTAGAAGAAAAAAAGACAGATATAATGGATGAGAAATTTCAATATGTAAATTCAAGTTCACAAGGAATTAAAGGTGCATAGGAAGATGTGGAGGAAAATTCAAACACAAAGACAACATAAGAGGTCAAGATATTTCTAAGTAGATCATCTTTATTTTTCTCAAGTAGTATAGAATCCTCTTTTGGTAATAAAATTGAAAGTGGAATACAGGTTATCCCTTTCACTTTAGGGTTTCAAGAGTAGTATAATAAAGAAATCATGATGGAGGAAGCTTGTAACAATTTAAGGGTTTTACGGTAAAATAAAAAGGTAATTGCTTTAGAAAAGCATTCTTATATTTTAGATGATAAGTATTACTTTGAGTAGTGTGAGAATATTGAAGAGATTAATGAATATGAAAGTATTGGTGGAAAAATAAAAAAAAGACGAAGACCCAAGAAGTAAAAATAGAGAGACCAAACTAGATTTAAATGTGCAAAGGAGATGGTTTCATTCTAAAATTCAAACAAAGGGTTAAATGAATGTTATTGGTCTATCAAAGGGATACTTCTTAATCCGATTTAATATTGAGGAGGATATGGTGGTAGCCTTATCATGAGGTCCATTTTTCTTTGGAAAAAGACCAGTTTTCCTAAAACATTGGCATCAGGGCTTCAACCCTCAAAAGGAAGAATTTTTTTTCAATTCCCATATGGATTAGGTTCCCAGATTTGCCTATAGAATATTGGGATGATCAAATTATTAAGGGTCTAGCAACACAAATTGGATAGTTTATAACCATGGATCCACCCACCCACAACAAAACAAGAATATTGTGTGCAAGAGTCTGTGTTAACATGAAGCTAGAACAAGACAAAGTGGAAAAAGTGAGTATCAAATCGATGCTTGGGGAATGGGAACAAAAAGTTGAATATGAAAATTTTTTGGTATACTGTAAGCAATGCAAAGTGTTTGGACATGTGGAGGGGAAATGTCATCCACAAAGATAAACCAAATTTACTAAAAAGTGGCAACAAAAGGAGAATCAAATAAACCAGAGGACTACAAGCATGGAAAAGGAAACTTCTAGCCCACAAGAAAGGGCACAAGAAAAGGAACAATATCAAGAAATTTACCAGGAGGTAAATGAAGAGGTAAAAAGTGAAATTAGTAATGGATGTTCTATACAATACAAGGAAGAACAACAAAATCCTAATAAGACAATGGAGTATGCAAGTAAATGCACAGAGCTAAACCAACAAGCAGATGAAGAACATAATGAGAAACAAAACTTGAGTGGTTTTGGAAATAACACTAATCAACAAGAGAATAGTCTCAATCAAGAAAAATAAAATGATTATGAAGAAGGTAACCATAAGAAGAAAATAAATATGATTGAAAATCATATAAATCTAGATACCAAGACACAACAATAGAATGTGATTGCGATCAACACAGAGAATGCATACAGTAATTTGGAAGTCGAAGAAGAAATATTAGTAGATGATGCTAAAATGGTAGAGGATACCCCATCCACTCAAATGGACTCAAAATAGGAGAAGGATCATATTGAAGGAGTTTGGGGGTTTAAAATCAAAGAAATAGAGGGATGGCAAGGATTAGATCAAGTTTTAAATTCAAAGAATGAAACTAAACAATTTGAGGAACAAAAGGATCTAAGCATAATAGAAAACTCAAAGTAGTCTAAGGAGGGTATGCAAACAAGATTCAACAAAAGACTAGAGTTGGGTAAAACAACTCAATCAACAATAGAAGAATCTTCGACAAGATGTAACCAAATGGGAGAGAATGATCCTCCTGGAAGACATACAAAAAATGCAAAGAATACAGGTAATTATGGGAAAAGAAAGCAAGGAAGACCCCCCAAACAAGAAGAACAAAAAGTACCAGAGAACAGGGGACAAGAATTAGATCCAAATGAAGAATGGATGGTTAAGGGTAAAAGCCCATCAAACAAAACCAAAAAATGAAAATCCTTTCTTGGAATGTGCGAGGGCTAAATTCCCCTAGGAAAAGAAGAATTGTTAGAAATCTACTCATGGAAGTAAAACCTGATATTGTTTATCTTCAAGAATCTAAAATTGACACAAAAAAACTTGACATTATTCAGAAAGAGGTCTGGCCGAATGTTGAATGGATCATAAGCCCAACACAAGGTACTATTGGAGGTATTTGCATCTTTTGGGACAGAATGAATTTTGAGGGCACTTTAATTGATCAAGAAGAGAGATTCTGCACAGTCAAATTGAAGAACAAAAAAACTAACTTTTGTTGGGTAATGATAGGGGTTTATGCTCAAAATGATGATCGTGAGAGATTCCAACTGTGGAATAAGCTATCTTTTTAGAGGAGTCTTTTCATTAATTTGCATTGGATGGTTTTGGGTGACTTCAATACAGTCTTAAGAATAGAGGACAAAAGTGGAGGGAGGATTAACATCACTCAAGGTATGCAAGATTTCAATGATTTTATTCAGAATAATAAGTTGATTGACCTGGATATGTGTAAAGGTAAGTTTACGTGGACAAACAAAAGGATGAGGGATAATCACATTCAAAGGTGTCTGGATAGAGTTCTTATTTTTGATAGTTGGCTAAGTATAAACAATATTCATAGACTTACATGTATGCCCAGAATAGGATCATATCACAATCCCCTTTTGCTGGATATGGAAAAGGAGGGGAAGCAGGGAGGAGCACCCTTTAGGTATGAGCTCATGTGGAATATGCACCCAGACATTACAAATAAAATTAAATCTTGGTGGTAGGAGGAGGTTCAAGGATCAACTATGTACAGAGTTACCCAAAAATTAAAGAACATCAAGTATCGAATCAAAATTTGGAATAAAGAGGTTTTTGGTAACATCAATTTAAGAAAACAATAACTTAAAAAGGATATCCAAGATATAGAGGAAACAATGGAGAGGGAAGGTAGAAAACCAGAGTGGCATGAAAGGGAAAAACAACTCCTCACGGAGTATCATAATACCATTGCCCAAGAGGAAATTCATTGGAAATAGAAATCCAGAGTATTGTGGCTCAAGGAAGGTGATAGAAACACTAAATTCTTCCATGTTTCGACTATGAGACATAGGAACAACAATAAAATCCTCTACCTTATGGGGGAAGATGGAAGAAAGTATGAAGATTTAAATGATATTAAAAATCTGGCCATTACTTTCTTTCAAAACCTTCTTAGCAAAGAAAAAATAGAGTGCAACATGGAAATAGAAAGCATCATTAACAATGTTCCCAAAGGAGTTAATGATAGCATGAATGAATATCTATGCAAGGTAATCTCTAAGGAGGAAATTAAAAGAGTTGTGTTCTCTATGGGAGCATCCAAGGCTCTAGGGCCAGATGGTTTCCCACCAGGTTTTTTCAACATCATTGGGATATTGTTGGAGAAGATGTAGTCAATGCAATCCAAGAAGCCCAAGAATCTGGTAAGTTGTTGAAAGAATGGAATAATACCTTCCTTGCTATGATTCCCAAGAAATATGGGGTAGATAAATTGTAGGACTTTAGACCAATTAGCCTATGTAATACAATTTACAAAATTTTTACTAAAGTGTTGGCCAATCGGTTGAAAAACATCATCCCCTCAATCATTAATGAAGATCAAGGAGGTTATGTGGCAGGCAAGCAGATTACTGAAAGCATCATTGCCATTTATGAAACAACACACTCTCTTCAAAGGAGGAAAGGGTCAGGCATGTTCCTTAAGTTAGACATGAACAAAGCCTATGATAGGGTTTCTTGGTCTTTCTTAGATAAAATAATGGAGCGAATGGGTTTTAGTGAAAAATGGAGGGCATGGGTTGGTATGTGTATTTATAACCCTTACTTTTTGATCTTGATCAATGGATAATCTATTGGGTTCTTTCCTTCTACCAGAGGAATCAGGTAGGGAGATCCATTGTCTCCATATCTCTTTATCATTATGGCAGATGCCCTGGGAAGAACTTTGGAAAGAAAGAGAAAGGATGGTAATATCAAAGGTCTAAAACATTCATCCATTGGTGAAGCTTTGTCCCATCAATAGTTTGTGGATGATACTTTCTTGCTTGGGGAAGCTACAGAGGAAGAAGCTTTGGAGTTTAAAAAAGTCCTTGATTCTTATGAAAAAGCTACAGGCCAAAAAATAAATTATGAAAAAAGCAGGATTATATTTTTAAACATGGAGGAAAGTATAAGAGATCAAATAATTAAAGTGTTGGGTTGTAAGGAGGAAAAGTTCCCTATCACCTATCTTGGTTTACCTTTGTTTATAGGTAAGATGAAAGATGAACTTTGGAATCCGATTATTGATAAATTTAATAGGAAACTTCAAGGTTGGAAGGGATATTTGTTATCCTCTGTAGGGAAAGTACAACTCATAAAACACACACTTCAAAGCCTCCCTATTTATTTCATGTCTTTCCTAAGGATGTCAAGGAAAGTGGAAGAGACTTTAGAAAGACTACAAAAAAATTTCTTATGGGATGGCATTGAATGCAAAAAATGTATACATCTGGTAGCCTGGGATACCTACTACCAACCTTTATAGAATGGGGGTCTTGGTTTGAGGAAGTTGAGAGATCTAAATAGAGCCCTTCTAGCTAAACATGGTTGGAGGCTTTGCACTGGAGCATCAGGGAAATGGGCTAGCATTATCCAAAACAAATACTTGGAGGGTAGAAACCACTTTATCAGTTGTTCTAATCCTCCACGTGGGTCTATTTTTTGGTAAAATATAATCAATAGCAGGAAAGTTCTATGGCAAGGTCTAAAATGGAGAGTAGGCAGGGGGACAAAATTGACTTTTGGAAAGACCCTTGGATTCAAGAGGAGCCTTTAGCGAACTACAGAAAGTTCAAAGATATTAAAGAACATTTAACCAGAACCTATGGTAAGAAAATTAATGGTTACATTCATAGGGTGGGTGATTTTCAGGAGTGGAAAATCCTGCAAGAAGATATGCAAGGCCTAGGGGGTAAAGATCTGCAAAACCTTTTAAGGAGTTATTATTTAGGTAGAGGTTCAGAGGAGGATCAGATAATTTGGGGAAGAAACCAACAAGGCCAATACTTGGTGAAGGATGGATATAGAGTCTTGGGCAAAGTAACCTCAGAGAAACCCGAGCTTAAAAGAATTTGGAAGCTAAACATCATCCCTAAGGTTGCTATGTTTTTTTGGACTGCCATTCTCAATAAGATCCTTACGAAAGACAATATGTTCAAAAGAGGGATTGTGGTTCCAACTGTTTGTGTCTTATGTAACAAAGAGGATGAGTGCGTGGACCACCTGTTTGGAACTTGTGATTTTTTTTGTGATATCCTAAATATGTTATTGAGAGAAGTTAATGTTGCTTGGGTCATTCCAGATTCTCTAATCAGGATTTGGGAACAGTGGCACTTAGGAAGCAATATTTTTTGGCAAAAATGCATTCCACATATTTGTTGGGGGATTTGGTTGGAAAGAAACAGACGAGTGTTCAAAAATAAAACCAGAGGAATAATTGGGGTTTATGCCAGGATAAAAACAACCCTATTGGAGGATTGTATTAAAAACATTGTCGACCAGGAAAATCTTGCAATGATCCTCTCTAGAGAAAAATATATCTTAAATATGAAAAAAATCAATAAGGTGAGACTAGATACTAGATGGGAACATCCTCACAAAGACTAGGTAAAAATTAACTTCGATGGGGCTGCAAAAGGTAACCCGGGTCATGCTGGTGGTGGGGGCCTCATTAGGAATGACAGAGGTCAGGTAGTGGTTGCATATGCTGAGGATCTAGGAATTACCACAAATCACCAAGCTGAAGCAAGGGCGATGCTTACAGGCCTCCGAATTGCAGTGAATTTGGGTTTTAGGAGAATTGTTCTTGAGGGGGATTCCAAGAATATTATAACTTCCCTTCAAAAAGGGGAGTTAAATAATTCTAGCATTTTCCAAATAATTACAGATGCGAGGACTATTTTGGGAAACCTAGAAGAAAGTCAAGTTAAACATATTTATAGAGAGGGAAACAAAGTTGTCGATAAAATGGCGAATATGGCAGTTAAATCTGAGAATTTCAAGGTCTGGTCATACGCCCCCATGGAGTTGGAAGAGATTATAAGAATTGATAATGAAGCTAGCAGATAAAGAGGGCAGAGCAAAGCAGAATACTTATTGGGATCATGCGATGAAGGATTTGAGCACACTAAATTACATTGTTGTCAGCAGTTTCTTTATCAGTTATGTAAAGCATTGAGCACTGCATAAGCCACGTCAAATAGAAGGATAGCGGGAGGAATATTATTTCAGCTTCTCCATCAGTAGGTTTAGCCCAGGTTTGTTTGTTTTACTAAGATAGGGCTATCTTGCATTTGTATGATCTTCTCTTATTTTTTTCTTGTACATCTTTCGAGCTCTGTGTAAAGGGTCGAGGCCCTTCAACCCCTTTTTTTATCAATACCAAAAAAAATACTCAAAATTACCACATGCAATATATAATGATAAAAAAAATTGTAAATATTTTTTAGTGGCTAACTTCATCCAAGTAAATATCCATCTAAATGGGATTTTTCTTTAGCTTTTAAAATTTCTAATCAAGGTGACCAATTTAAAAATAAATAAATATCAAATTAATTATAAATAAACTTTCATATGATCATTAACATAACCACTTTGAAATTTTTATACTAAAATTTATCTAGATATTTGGATGAGGATTTCAAAAAAAATTATTATTATTCAATTTAACAAATATAATTACTCTATTAAAGTTACATATCAAAAGACACTTTTCTAGATTTCTATGGATGTATAGAGGTTTGTATTTTAGCTTCAAGAATCATATAGTCATATTTATAGATGGCTTCAATTTATCCACTTATTATTCCTAACAAGATCTTCAAGATATATTACACATTTTTAACACCAAGAAAGCTAAACATCTCTTGCCCTTAACTAATACAATATTTTCAAAAGCTATTCCACCAAGTAGACCTAAAACCCCTACACTTCCTACCAAGTTAAGTACATGCAAACACAAACTATTTAATAGCTTCTTATTTTTAATGGAAGAAAAATAGTTCCAAAAATAACAACAGATATATCCCAGATAAATTTTTAATTTTTTCTAATTCCTTTCTAAATCTTATTGCATTTAAATGTGGATCAAAATATGTTATTTATGATTAATACTTTCAAAGGTTCATTTCTCTCAAGATTTTTGGGTTAAGTCATAATAGATGATTTTGTTACATATATTTTTTTATTTCTGAACAAATGCACCTCCTTATAATTTTATTAATCTCTTCAATTTGAAAATTTTTAAACAACTAGTAACAGTAATAATAAGAATCATAAGAATAATAAGCCTTCTAATTTATCTAGTATATTTCAAAAAGAGAAAGGAATGGTCATTCTACTTTGCAATATTATTAAAAATATCTTGGTGTATGCACTCCCATATTTTGTTAAATAATGTATAAGGAAAAAATATATTGTCAGTTAAATAAATTTAGAACTCTCTAGTAAAAAATATATGAACTTTGGTTTTCAACATTATTAGGAAATTCCTTATTCCAAGTTAGGAAATTTATTTGATCCAAATTTTGAACCAAATGCAAAGCAATAAGCATATTTATTCTAGGTGGATTATCACTTGAAATAGTGAAATGTATACTAGTATGCAATTAGCAAAATATCTTCCAAAAATATATCTTACTAGGAAGGATAATTCCTTTAAAAATCATTTTAATTAGGAATATAAGGAACTAATTAATGAATTTAATGAATATAAAAAAGATGATATAATAAATAACCATGTAAAACAAATATAAAAAATATTAGGATTTGAAAATTATTTATTGGTTTTAATTATTTTTGGGTGGATTATTGTAATTGTATCTAATTGAAATATTTGTTTCAATGAGTTTACACAAGTTTTTGTGAGGGATCATAGTCCCATCATACGAAGTGGGGTTTGAACCTTGGACCTCTCAAAGAGAGGGCAAATCCCTTACCACTACAGTAAGCTTGCAACTTCTCTAATTAAAATATTAAAATGTAGTATCATTAGCATAAATAACTTCTAATAACTCTAGACACCTAAAACGCGTCATGCCAAGGTGTCTACTCATATGGGACATGCTAGAAGACCATATGGAGGACCTTTGGATAGATCCAAGGTATATTAGTGGTTTTACCACTAAATTGGGCACCTTTGCATAGTCAGTGCTAGTCGTTGTTGACACCCGTAGTTAGCAGTGCTCACCGTGCATGTTAGACGTAGTCAACACTCAAAATCAGTTGGCCTTCATCCGATCCAAAGTTGGTTGCAATGGCAAATTGGTTTCATATTGGAGCAGTTTGAGTGAGGAAGGTTCTGGATCCTTCCATCCAACTGGCTCAACTTCCCAATATTGATCTTGGCTTCATGAGGAAGCCACCCCTAGCCCTGGGCCAATGTTTTTAAGATCCCCCTCCAAATTGGAGATAAGAAGAGAGAGAAGTTTATCAATTGAGAAGTGAAGCCCTATCAAATTGCATACTCATTTAGATGCATTGAGAGGGAAAATTTTTCTACCCAATTGGAGATCGCATTGCAATGGAAGCCCGAGGAGCCTAAGAGAGCCAGGAAACTTAAATTCATGCAATTGGTGCACAATCTGAATAATTCAACTGCCAAACCTGTCAAAGGACACAGAGGTGAACCTTGACCATCAATTTGGCAAGGTGGATCAAAGAGAGATCCCTAATTTGGAGGGTAAATCTACTTAAATCTCCATCGCGGCTCTCAACCATGATCAATAGTGCCACCCGTGCATCAGACCCATGGTGAGAAAATTAGGGGAGATTCCCTTGTTTTACTTTTGCAGATTATTTAGTTAGGTTAGATTAGCTTTATTACTGGTTTAATTAGAAATTTAGAGACCCTGAAAGATAGATTTATATTTTTTATGCATGTTGCTTTCATTATAGCATTTAACACTCTAATAGATCTTTTTCATGCCTCCATGTTTTTAATCTTGTAATTAGGCTACTAGATAGTTAAATGTTCTTGAGCTTACATGCTTTATGATAATCTTTTCATTTTTTACATAGTTTTAGCATCTTTCTTGCATCTTCTTGATTATTGATAGTCATGATGTCTTTTATGTTACTACCTTCTAAAGGCCTCATCAAGAGAGGCTACCTTTGCTTTTAACATGCTTATTGTTGTTTCTTGAATGCAAGATTAACAGGGTCATGCCATTCAATGCAAAAAATACCTCTAATCATGGAGAAGAGGGTCATCGACACCCTAGAAATGCACAAGGCAGCGAAAGTGTCGTGATATCGCGTCATGTCATGTTTTTGCGATCAAACGACAAAAAAAAGTCAAAGGGGTAGAAGTGTCACGATTTCGCGATAGGTCGCATTGGCGTGATGGAAGAAGAAGAACCCAGCCGAAGTAAAATTATCTGAAGTCGTACGATAGTAACAGAGGCAGTTACAAAAAGAATTCATGCAGCTAGAATAAGAAGAGTTAACTAGAGTCAAAATTGCAGTTGTAGGGGGTGTTGCAAAGAAAATCATGCAGGAAAAATAAAGAAGAGTTAACTGGAGTCAGAATTACAGTTATAGGAGTGGCAGTAAATTCAGAGCGACGGTTATAGGGTCCATTATAGAGTAAATTCATTAAGCAATGGCCATACCGAGAATCCCAATTAAAGAGACAAATCCATTAATAGGTTGCGTATAAGAATAGTGTGTCAGAAAGGAGTTACTTATAGGAGTGGCTATTAATAGGCTGCATGTGGGAGTATGGAAGTTACAGAAGACTTAGGGTTTCAAAATGAAATATATTGTTTTAAAATGGCAGTTGCATGTAGAAGAAAAAGAGCCGCTCAGAATTGAAAAATGTGTAGCCATAAAGAGGGAAGGTGCCACTGATAAAATAATATATGTGCTGAGAAAAGGTTGTTGAAGAGAGCTGTAAGAATGTGCATATAAGTTAAGAATTAGGGTTGAGCTCTGAACTGTGTAAGAGAGCAGATAAGAATGTCAGAGTGCCAAAATGAGTAGAGAAGGTTGTCAAAGAGCTATAAATGAGTAGATAAGGCTATCAGAGCCGTAAGCAAGAAGAGAAGGCTATCAGAGCATAGAGAAGGTTGTCAGAGCACAGAGAAGACTGTCAGAGTGCAGTAAGCAGAGTGGTAAGAGTGATCCGTTAGGTTGAGCTCTATGCGGGTAGAGAAAAAGGTGTGTAGCCAAAGAGAAAAATTGTGTGGAGATAGAGCACTGCTAAGAGAAGAGTAGTGAAGAAAGAGCGTAGCTGGTAGAGTGCAGCTAAGAGAGTGTGGCAGGAATTGTGTAGAAGGAATATGTGTTTCCTAAATTGAAAGAGAGGTTGGATGAGTAATAGACCAGTGAGGGTCTTGTAAAAGTGAAGGCATATTTATGTCAATCTAAGATTCAAAATAGAAATCCAAGTTGGTGCTTGGAATCAGGGGTTGGTGCTCCTTCCAGTTGGTGTTGGTAAATTAGGGGTTGGTGCTCCTTCCAGTGGGTGCTAGTAAATTGATTGTAAAGTTGGTGCTTTGCAAAGGCTGGATTTGGATGGGAGTCCAAGTAGTCTATTTTTGAGGAGTAGCCAAAACTGGTGAACCTCGTTACATCTTGTGTTATGTGATGCTCTCTTGTGATACTTGTTGTTTCTAGTTTTAAGCTTTCATTTTTAGATTTAAGAGTTGTAGATTTGAAATTAAATAGCTACACTGATTCACCCCCCCTCTCAGTGCCATTGCAAAACTAACAATTGGTATCAGAGCCAAGTTCCTAAATAGGCTAAATCAGCTAAGGTTGATCTTGGATTAGTACACAATGGGTAAAAATAATAGATCCTCCTCCAAAAAGGCATCCTAGTCAGTTTTAGTTTCTATAGAAGAGAAAATTGAACCAGAAAAGGTAGAAGAAGTGAATCTTGAAGTTTGTGATGAAAATCTTGAGATTGAAGTAGATTTAGAAGGTGAGTTGATCTCTGCATTTGAAGAGTTGAGTATAGAAAAGAAAAAGACCAAAGAATGTCCAAGAAGTTGGAAGAATATGAGGATGAGATTGAAGATCTCTTCTTACAAGTTCAAAAGGCCAAGAAAATAGAAAAAGCTTTGAAGACACACCTGGATGTTGAAGTCGATGTATGCAACAAAAGTGAACAGGAATCTAACAAAGTTATTATTGATCTAAAGCTGCAAGTAGAATAGTACAAAAGGAAATAATATATTCTCAGGTCTCAGATTAATGAGAAAGCAACTGTTTGCTGCCAACAAGAAGAAGAGATTGTTTCATTGAAGAAACAACTAGAAGAGGCCAATATAAATCTCAAATATGAGAAGAGCACAGAGTTGCTAGATAAAATGATAAAGCAACAAAGAAGTTCCATGGCTAAGCTTGGTATTGTATTTGAAGCTGAACAACCCTCGTCTTCCAAATATGCAGAAAAAGAAAATTTCATAGTTGAAGGATCAAAGCGAGAAAAGTCTGAAGCTAAACAACCCTCATCTTCCAAATATGCATAGAAGAAGAAGTTCAAGGTTGAAGCTGAATCTTCAAAAGGAAGAAAGCATCAAAGAAGATCTCCAGCAAAGCAACCACAGTAAAAGAGGTTCTCTCACTCTCACTCTTTTAATAATAATGCTTTTAATGGCTATTGTTCTAAATGCAACTGCTATGGTCACAAGGCAATTTATTGTGGACTAAACAATAGATCAAAAAGTTATGCTAATAAAAACACATCTGCTTTCTTGAGTGAACACCCTGTGCAATGTTTTAATTATAATGGCCATGGGCACACAACAAGGTTTTGTCCAAGCACTTCTATATATAATCTAAGGCAAGACCGTAGATTTCATCAGACACAAAGAGTGCAACATAGAAAGGGGACATATCATGTGCAATGTTTTAAATGTAATGGTCATGGGCACATAGCAAGGTTTTGTCCGAGCACGTCTGTATCTAATCTAAGGCAAGATCGTAGATTTCATTAGACACAAATAATGCAACACAGGCAGAGAACATATCATGTGCATAAAAGAAAGAAAAATAATCAACCATCAAGGATGCACAAGAAACAACTACGCAAGAAGAATGTTCAAGTTCACGAAAAGGTGCAAAATGGGGATGTAGTTGAAAAACTCAAGCCCAAGTTCAAGAAAGTTTGGAGAAAGATAGAAGAAAGGGAATCGTGTCTCCTTGGACTGAAGGAGACTACTCCGCTATTGCACTAAGCCACTCCAGGTGGCACATCCTCAGGGGGAGCAATTTTAAAATCTTATTTTTATGCTCCTATGAATTTATTTGGTTATCTAAGGATGAAAGGAAAGTAGTCGAGGAGTTGTATAGCTGTCAAAGTGTGTTTTCTGTTCATACAGTTGTTTGTGGTAGTGCCATGAAGGGTGGTGATTAAATTGAGAGTTGTCTTTATTGGTAGTATTGTTGTATGTCATTGTTGTACTGGTGATGGTTCTTACCGCCTCTTTCAAAAGTTAAGGATTATAACAGTTAAGGATTATGACGTGTTTTGTCGAACTATAAATTCAAATTATATAAACCCCAGTGCCCCTTGTTAACATCCACTTGCAAACCCTAAGGTATTCCTAGAATTTCACTTGAATAACATCATTGGTAGACAAAGAATCAGCATAACAAGAACCTTGGAGAAGTTACCTTCTTTGCAAGCAGAGGATTTTAGGACTCAGATCCTACTGCGAGAGTGTGCTTTCACAATTGGGTGAAAACACCACTCAACAAGTTGGTTATGTGGTACTGTGTTTGATGCTTGCACAGAGTTGGCAGTAAAATTGCAGTGTTGGTACAGTGTTGGACAAAAGTTGGTACAAGTGTGAGTCACTTGTCAATTTTGTTGACAGATGTGAAATCAACGTGTTGAATGGGAATATTGAAGAAGAGGTTTATAATGAGTAGCCAGATGATTTCCAACCTGGTGATGAATGGTTGAGTTGCTTTCATAGAGGTTGTTTTGATCAAGTTAATGCTTTACTTGATACATTATTTGGGCTTACTCCATTGAGATTGATTTGAGCAAGTTATTCTTTGCATTGGTGATTTATGTTGGTGGTTGTTTTGTTCAAATACCTTTGGAAAGAAAAGGATGTCTACTAGTTTCCTTTTCATGTAGTGATTGGTTGAATGCCTCAAGGTTAATCTTGAGTTGAATGATGTTGGTTAAACCTTGTCTATAAGCATTGTTGTTAAAGCCCTAATTGGTTGAGAAAAGATATTGGTTGTGGAAATAACATGAGTATCATTGTTATATGAGTTATTGCATGGTTGGCAATTGTTGGGTTGTGTTTCATGTTCTTGAGAAAAGCATACTACATCGATATTATTATTTTGAGATTGATATTGAGTTGAGATTGAGATTGGGAGTTAAGTATAGAACATATTGAGTCTCTAAAAATTCTCTTTATGCTTCTATAAGGTTGATGAATCACATTAGGTCTCTAACAATTCTCTTTGTGGGTTCATGCTAAGCAAGTTTTTCTTGATGAACTTGTGAGCTGATTTGAGGACAATGCTAGGATAGATTTCCAGATGTAGATTTGGGCAGGATGTGTAGATGACAGAAAGAGTACCAGTGGAGGTGCATTCTATCATGGAGATAGTTTGGTCACGTGGAACAGTAAGAAACAAGAGTCAATTTTCTTATCCACAGCAGAAGCAGAATATATTGCAGCGACAGTGTGTTGTACGCAGAGGGAGAATTTATATATTTAATTATCTTTGTGCTCATATTTGTAATTTTTGCTAACTGTCATAATGTGTGCCTGAGAATGTTGTGCATGGACTCAGGTGGAGTATGCAATAGCCCTTTGGTATTATTTTCAAAGGGGGAGAAGAATTACAGGTAATTGCACACAATTACGTGTGTTGCCAATAATTCCAAAGGGGGAGATTGATGAGCAAGGTGCAACCAAAGTATTGTCATTGTTGTCAACACAATCAGGTTGATCAGTTGATGCAATGGATAGGAGTTCATTGATGAGCAAGGTGCAGCCAAAGTGCAATGGATAGGATTTCATTGATGAGCAACGTGCAGCCAAAGTATAATGAATAAGAGATTGATGAGTAAGGTGTAGCCAAAAGTATTGTCATTATTGTCAACACAGACAGATAGATCGGTTGATGCAATGGATAGAAAGTTCAGAAGCCATTCTGATACAATGGACAGGAGTTTAGAGGTCATACAGAGCATGCACAGTGAATTTCCAAGAAGATCAAAGTGGCCCATAGGCAAAAGCTCAAAGAAAAAGACAAGTAAGAAAACTGTCGCAATTTTGTGACATGTTGGCAAAGAAAAAGCCAAGTGGAAAAAATGTCACGATTTTGCTACATGTTTGCGAGAGAAAAATCCAAGTGGAAAAACTGTCACGATTTCACAACATGTTGGCAGAGAAAAAACCAAGTGGAAAAACTGTCACGATTTCGTGACATGTTGGCAGAGAAAAAGCCAAGTGGAAAAACTATCACGATTTCGCGACATGTTCGAAAAAGCAGCGCATACAAGAAAAACTATCGCGATTTTGTGACATGTTCGTGTTGGCAATTTTGGGTACCTTGGGTACATTGCCTTTGCTCTAAGTGTAGATGTTGTCATTGATGTCAAGAAGGTCTTGAAGAATTTTGGTTTGATGTCAAAGAATGTGTTTTTATGAAGGTCTCAGTTTGGACAGTGAGTTTCCAAGTAGATCAGAGTAGCCCAGTTGCAAAAGATCAAGAAAAAGACAAGTAAGAAAAAGTATGCAGGTGGCTGGAAAAACTGTCGCGATTTTGCGACATGTTTTAGGAGAGAGAAAGTGCTGGAAAAACTGTCACGATTTTGCGACATGTTTGAGGAGAGAGAAAGTTCGAGCAAAACTGTCGTGATTTCATGACATGCTGGAAGGCAGAGACGAAGCAGGAAAAACTATCGCAATTTCGTGACATGTTGGCAGAGAAGAAGAGCAAGATGGAATGTGTCGTGATTTCATGACATGTCACATTTTCGTGACTCGAAAAGTGTAGGAAGGCAGAGAAGGAAAAGTGTCGTGATTTTGTGACATTCTACAAAGTAAGTTGTACAGACAAAAAAGTGTCGCAATTTCGTGACATGATGCTGAAGAGAGGGTCCACAAAAAGAACTGTCATGATTTCATGACAAGTTTGAAGAGAGAGAAAGTTACATGTAAAATGTCATGATTTCATGACATGCTACAGAGGTCAAGTTGAGGACTGTCATGATTTCATGGCATACTAAAAAGCTCGAAGTGAGAACTGTCATGATTTCGTGACATGCAACAAAAGGGAAGAGTCTGAAAGGAGAAGCGTCATGATTTCATGATAGGTTGCAAGGAAAGCTTTCGAAAGCTGAAAGCATCGTGATTTCATGATAGGCTACAAAGAAGTTGTACGGATGTAGAAAGTGTCACGATTTTGTGACAGGTTGAGATGGCAGCTTGCAGTTGGAGAAGGTGTCACGATTTCATGATAGAAACAGTTAGCAAGTCTTAAATAGAAGAAGCGTCATGATTTCACGATGAATTGAAGAAGGAAGAGCTTGAAGGCAAAAGCGTCATGATTTTGTGACATGTTCCAGTTTCACGGGCATATGGCAGAAAAGAGCTTAAGGCAGTGAAAGCGTCATGATTTCATGATAGAGATACAGATGACATCAGCAAAAGCAGATGTGTTGCAATTTCATGACAAAAGCAGAGAAGAAGGCTTTGTAGACTAAAGCGTTGTGATTTCGCGACAGAGTGAAGATGATGTCAGCAAAAATCATAAGTGTCATGATTTCACGACAAAAGTTGAGAGGAAGGCCATGAAGACTAAAGTGTCACGATTTTGTGACAGAAGTGAGATGACATCAGCAAGAGGCAAAGGTGTCACGATTTTGCAACAGAAGCACAAAGGAAGTCGATAAAGGCCAAGGTGTCACGATTTCACGACAACAGGCTATAGAAGGTGTATGGCTGTAAAAGTGTCACGATATCGTGACATGTAGTTTTGTGAGAAAAGCTACAGAATAGTAGAGGCGGTTGAAGCGGACAGAGTTAACTTTGAGCCGACAGAGTTAAATCTGGGCCGACACAGTTTAGGGTTTTGCAGCCGATGATCTTTAGGGTAATAGCCAACTAAAGATTAAGTTTTTTGATCATGAATTAATGCTATAAAAGGAGAACTATTTTTGAGTTTCAAATAACGAACAAGTGTCAAATTTGTGTAAGTGAATTCTGCTGTGCGCAAGAGAGCGAGTCGAGTCGAATCGATCAAGTGTGCATTCAAAGTGTGATTTGTGTAGATAGAGTGCGGGGAGAAGTTTGATCACAGAGGTGCATAAGTGGAAGTCTGATTGAATGCTGTGTTTGCACAAAGTGTGCAAAAACTATGTACTATGTTTGCACAGAGTGTGTGAAGACTATGCTACTATGTTTTTGCAGAAGTGCATAAGTTGATTTAGTGCTGCTGTGTTTGCACAGATAATGAAAAGTTGGTTTCGACCAAGTGTGGCTGTAACAGAAAATAACAAAGGAAGAGGACAGATTTGTGCTAGACCGAAGGACTATGTTTGGTGTGAATTTGAGGAATGGCTTTGCAGTGATAGATTTAAGGACAAAGATCTCCTGCCAGAGCAGGGAAGACAGGTGTCTTCTATGGATAGAGTTCCACTTGCTAAGGGTAGAGGAGGTAGAGGTCATCTAGAGGATCACCACTAAAAGTAGAGCTAGGGGAAGGTGTCTCCTTTGGGTTTGTGCCCATAAGCTTTGTAATTGGGAAGGTTTCCCAAAGAACTATGATATAACTTTTAGAGAAAAGTTTTATCCATGGAGTATCCCACATTGGGTGAACCACGTAAATTGTTGTGTCACTTTGTGGATGGTGTGTTGTGCTTTGCTTTGATTACTGTTGTTATTACTATTGTCTATACACTGCATTATACTATTTTGAAAGTTGATTTTAAAGCAAATTAAAAAGTGGTCTTATACTGTTCACCCCCCCTCTCAGTATAAGCTTGTGTTCTTCAATTGGTATCAAAGCAGGTTCCTTCGAAAAGGTTTAACAGCTGGAAGGAAGAACTGGTTAAGAACACAATGGATTTTTTAGGTGGCAATGTAGCACCTATTCTTGATGGATTAGATTTCGGTCTATGGAGTGCAAGAATGAGAGTTTATCTAATGGCACTTGGTAATGAGGTATGGGAAGTGATTGAAGACAAATACACTATTCCTGAACATGGTCCTTATACCAAAGAAGATAGGATCATGCTTCACAGCAATTCAAAAGCCATGAATGCAATCCTGAGAGGCTTACAGAAAGTAGATCTCACCAAAGTTATTCACTGCAAGACAGCTAGTGAAATGTGGAAACAATTGTAGGTGGTTCATACAGGTGATGCAAATGTCTAAAAGGCCAAATTGAGACATTTTAAAGGTATGTTTGAACAACTCAAAATGAATGATGATGAAAATATTAGTGACTACATGCTTCGTATGGATGAGGTTGTTAACTCCATGAAATACCTATGTCTTGAGGTTCTTGAAAATGATGTGTGTGATAAGATTTTAAGATCTCTTCCTAATAGATTTAGTGAAAAGATTTCTGCTATTGAGGAAGCTAAAGATTTAGATAAATTGAAAAAGGATGAGCTCCATAGTATTCTTGCAGCATTTGAGCTGAGAACTCAAGTGTAAGTTGATGTCAAGAAAGAGGCAGCTTTCAAAGCTACCAAGAAATCAAAGGGCAAACAGATTCAAGAGAGTGATGAGTCTTCTAGTGATGAAGAGGCATATTATAGAAAGAAAGGCAAGTTCTCTAGAAAACACAAAAGCAAGAAAAACATAAGATGTTTCAACTATGGAAAGTTTGGTCATTATGCTACTGACTGTACTATTTCCAAGAATGAAAGTGATGAAGATATATAGGATGTTAAGAGCAAGGATTCTAAAAAACACAAGTATTACAGAAAGAACAAAGATGAGCACAACAATCAAGGAAAGAGGCATTCACACAAGAATAAGAAGAGCTTCTACCTAGACAAAGCAAGTAAGTGTTCTAGTAGTGATAGTGAAAGTTCTTCTAGTGATGATGAAAATGAGATGTTGTTCATTTCAAAAAAAGAGGAAGAACCAAAACATAAATTCATTGTCATGAAATGTTTTAGATGTGGAAATTTTGGGCACCTTGAGGATGATTGCACAAATAATGAATTGGTTGCTAGTATGTATGAGGATGCTTCAGAAAATGATAAGGAAGATGCTTGTATGGTTTTTGAAAATGGTAGCACCTCTAGTGATAAGAAATCTGAAAAAGGCCTTGATGATTCAAAATGCAATAAAATAGAGGATCTTGAATGTGAACTTACTAATGCTCTTAGTGTTTTGAAAAAGGAAAGAAAGAAGAATGCTATACTCAAGGATAAATTAGATGAATGTTGTATGGAGAGAGATGAACTCATAGAAAGTCTTGACATCTCTATGGATAAGACACAAGAACTCAAGAATGAGTTAGAATATAAGATGCTTGAGTATAGTGAATTAAAACAGAAAATGGCTGCCTTGAAAGAGGAAAATAAAGAATACAAGGATAAACCGTATAGGTTTCAAGAAAGGTCCAAAAAGGTTAAATCTCTTATCAAAGGTCAAATAAAGACAACAGATAAAATAGGTCTTGGTTTTGTTAAACCACACAAGGAACAGGTTGGGGAATCTAGTAAAATATTTCAAGGAGAAGAGAATTCTGATGAAGAGAGTATCTCAAAGAAAGAGTCCGTGAGTGATAAATGCGTAGAAATAGAAAATAGAATTCTGAATGTGAAGAAGAAGTTTTCAGGACCCAAAATGTCGATTAAAAGAATATTTTACTGTAGATGTTTTGCGTGTCATAGGTTTGGTCACACGGCTTCACAGTGCATAGATCAAATAAAGAGGGTAAACAACAATTTTAGAAGTTTTAGTTTCTTTCAAGGGTATTGTTACTCTTGTCAATAGTTTGGGCACAAGGCAGTTTATTGCAAGACAAATAACAGGAACAGATTTGATCAGAACAGGCAGATTCAAAGAACCAGTATGCCTAAAAGAAATAACTTTGTTAATTGTTATAAGTGCAACAATGCAGGTCACACAGCCAGACAGTGCAGAGCTGATCTTCCAAGGTACAGGAATAGGAACAGTGGTATAAACAGGTCCAAGGATCAAGGTGTGAACAAGAAAAGAGATGAGAACAAGAACAAGAAAAGTGACAAGAACAAAAACATTGACAAAGAGTTCAAGAGAAGGCCCAAAAAAGAAATTTTAGACACTGATAATGATGAGTGCCTAATGGGAGTTTCACTCCCACCCTTGTTTTAAATCACCTCATCAGGAGGTGGGGGAGGGACTAAGCTAAGAAGCTCATTCTTAGTCCCGAGCCCCAAAGGTGACCCTTTGCCATTGATGACAAAGGGGGAGAGATATGAGTAAGGGGGAGAGCTTCATAGTAAAGAAGAGAGCTTCAAGTCAGGGGGAGCAAAAACTTCAAAGGCAGATTCTCAGTTGTTGGATTAGTTGCTTTTAGTTTTGGCTCTTGACTAGTGTTTTCAGTTAAGGTTTGCCATAAATGACAAAGGGGGAGATTGTTGGCAATTTTGGGTACCTTGGGTAAACTGCCTTTGCTCTAAGTGTAGATGTTGTCATTGTGAAAACACGAGATTCCGAAAACAAAAAGGATAGACTAAAAATGCAATGTAAACGAAACTAAAATAACGCTTAAACCCTATGTTATTGAAAAATGCGTAAAAAGAAAGAACATGAACACAAGATATCAAAGCAATATAAAATACGGCCCTTTTATTGATATGCTTTTCAAATTTGTGTTACAATGCGTCTCCTTCCTTTTTAGGGGATAGGAGCGTTAAATGTTGGTCTTTTACAACTTGTTTCAGAATTCCTTCTTCCGCGTGCCCACATATAAGATGGGCGAACCAAAACGTTGCCGCCGCTTGTGTTGGTAAAAGTAGATTCCTCGCTGCTCCTCTAATGCTGAAAATCTGCGTTCAAAGAAACAAACAAAGAATCAGTAGCACCTGTGTATGAAAAATAAAAGATAAATATAATGATGGTTAAAATGAGTCTAAATAAACTGAAAACTTGACAAAAGCATAATCATGTAACTAGCTAAATACTACAAAAGAAATAGTCACCAAAGGCAATAAGGCGGGGGGTGCCCGAAGGCAAACCACCCGCGGGTGAAACTTTGTTTCGACACCAATCCGCTTGGGATGGGTCCGAAACCTGGTGTGATGTGTTGTCGGCAAATTGGTAGGATATTGTGGTCAAAAAAATCGGGTTTTGGTTCTTGATTCGTGCCTTCAAAAGTCACCCAATAACCTCTCTTTCGATTAAGAGATTATGGATGTTGAAAGCACAAATCGCAAGTAAGTGAATTAGCAGCACTTCGTCGCTCAAAATGCTCCTTCTCTGTATATCTTTTGGGTGAGGAAGCTCACCATTTTATAGACCCAAGGGGTCTCTTTGAAATAACATGCAAAAGTGCTACTTAGCATGAATGCTTTTTTAGGGAAGAGAAGACTTCTTCTTGATCAAGGGCTTCTTAACTGCCTCTGTGCATGTCTTTGTATGTTTAGAAAAGCTCACTCGCACTCCCATGCAATGAAGGGATAGCTAAGTGGCAAATCTGAGTTGTCCTAAAAAGCTCACTCCCATTCCCATGCAGTGAAGGGAGAGTCAATTGGCAGATATGAGTTGTCAAAAGAACTCACTCGCACTCCTATGCCATGAAGGGAGAGCTAAGTGGCAGTTCTGAGTTGTCATGCGCCGAGGTTTGACTTTTTTCCGGTCAAACTTGGCATTCATCCCACCCCAGAGCGAGCGCTGGTAATCGTCTCTGGGTGAAACGAGTACCAATCTGCACTCGTCTCTGGGTGAAACGAGTACCAATCCGCACTCGTCCCTGGGTGGAGCGAATAAGTAGCAGAGTGTCTAAAAGGTGCCAAATTGATCTCTGACTTGTAAAACTACTGTGTGAGTGGTTAGAACCACTGTTTTAACCTCTGGGGCTGCCCTGGGGGCTGTGTGTTAGTGCGATTAGTGTTTGCAGTCACATAATCGGATTGGTGCTGTTTTGGTGTCTACAGATGCCCCTTTTTGGAAAGCGCTGCACATGGTGCAGTGCTGAGCAAAAATAGATAACCAAAGCACTAATGATTAGGGTTTCTCAATAACCTAACCAACTCTTGATGCCCCAAGTATGGAAAAGGGGGCAGCATTCTTGAATCCTTGCTTCTGACGAGCTAAGGAACTTAAATCAAGCATTAACCTGGTTCGGTGAGGTATTACTTGAACTTAGACATTGATCAGTCATGAATAGGCAAAGGGCGCAACCTTTTGTCTGTGGGAACCTTGAGTTCATGATTCACGAATGCCAAGTATATGATCAGTTTGTGATAATTGCTTGTTTGCTGCCCCAAGCAGGGGCGCGATTGTCTTTTGCAATGATCCTTTGAATGCGTGTCATTTCCAAGATTGGGTATATTGTTGTTGATTGGCAACTAAGTGTGACTACCCCCTCAAGCGACGAATCGATGAGGGAATGACCGACATGAGAAAAGCGACGAGTCACTTGACCCAAGATGACTTAAGTGAGGGTGCCTTCAGATGTTATCCGATGCATGCTCGAGCAGTTTCCCGATTGTTTTGACCTATTTTTGGTGGGTGTGAACCCATTTTGGGATGCCATTTGGGGTTAACATTGGCGAAAATCCATCTTCCCATGGAGCGGTCCGGCTATGGTAGCCTTCTTGGGGAGTAGGATAACGACAAGGTAGACCCCGACATCAGTTTTCTTATGCCAAGAGGTTAAGTGCAAGAGCACTTTTGTCCGACAATTTTTAGTGGTTTTGTTGGCATTTGTCATTTTTATATTTTGGTTGTTTTTGATTTTTTTTTTTTATTCATTTCGGGGGGACGAACTCCATGATGGTACTCGTCCTGGGGTGGGACGAGCGCGCCTCCGAGGAAAAAGTGCTCGTTCCATGCAGGGACGAATACCAACAAGCAAAAAGGTATAAATATGCAAAAATGACGGATTTTGCTCATTTGCACTGTTCATCGATTGCGATTTGGAGCTCTGAGGAGGAGGAGGTAGATTTTCTGACGTGAAACGCTGCCGGATTTTCCAGCCACCATGAGTGCACAGACCGGGTCGTCAGGCGGTGGAGCCGAGGCGAGACCAGTAAGTGAACTATCTCCTCGAGTTTGAATTTGAAAAATGCAAATGTGTTTTTATTATGTTTTTCTTTTGTTTAAGACATGGAACCCTAATTAATTAAATTAAAAGGTGAATGAATTTGATTTAAAGACCCTGAAACAAAATAAAACGTGGATGCAAACCGATGGAAACCTAGATGGAAAACCGTAGGATAAACCCAAATGAAACTTAGAGTAACACGTTAGGGTAACCACGGTTATAAAAATGTTTTTTTTATGTGAATGGTAAAACTTAGGTCGAAACCTTAGGTAAACCATGTCCATTTTTGTCTATTTTTAAAATGAAACCCTAGATTAAAAAAATGGATGAATTTTTTTGTTGGAATGGTAAACTTAGGTAAAACCGTAGGTAAACCATGTCAAATTTTTGTTGTTTTTGATGAAATGTAAGATGAAAACTTGATGAATTTTTTTTGAAATGGTAAACTTAGGTAAAACGTAGGTAAACCATGTCAATTTTTTGTTGTTTTTGATGAAATGTAAGATGAAAACTTGATGAATTTTTTTTGAAATGGTAAACTTAGGTAAAACCGTAGGTAAACCATGTCAAATTTTTGTTGTTTTTGATGAAATGTAAGATGAAAACTTGATGAATTTGTTTTGTTGAAATGGTAAACTTAGGTCGAAACCGTAGGTAAACCATGTCGATTTTTGTGTTTTTTTTTTTTGGTAATGGATGTACATGTGAATGAATGATGTTACTGTATATTGATGCATTTTTGAATATGTGATGGTAATTTGATGCATGTTTTTGATGTGTGTTATGTTTTGTGATATGTAGGTGGTGAAGAGTCGACATCGGGTACCGACTATTTTTTCTAGTGCCCGCGAGGCGTTGAGTGCGGAGGACTGGGAGTGGCTTGATGCCTTAGGGCTCAAGCATGTGACGCGATTGGAGGCAGTTGTTGGGGATCGGGCGTACATTGATAGCTTTGATCAGCCTATGGGATGTTCGGACGAACACCTTCCATCTTTCGACAGGGGAGATGACAGTCACCTTAGAGGACGTGTATCGGATTCTCCGGATTTTGATAGACGGGGTTCCCATCCGGACGATGCCACGAGGCCAGAGGACGGCTGTACTGACTCGATGTTTTGGACATGGGGAGGATGTGGATGGGATGAGCTCAGTGGAGAAGGCAGAGCTTGATTGTCAGGTTGGGGGGATTCTGGTACGATGGTGGTATGCGAGGGGAGTGCTAGGAGTGAGGCATACACTGCTTATGAGCCTCATTTCTAACATGCTCCTGCCAGACTCGTCAGGAGCGAGGTTCCCATGGAACCTATTGGAGGTGGTGTGGCAGTTAGTGGATTGTCCTGTGATAGAGCCGGTGATCATGAGATGGGGCCAGACGCTGTTGGCTCAACTATATGATGAGTTGTATGAGGTCCACTGTCGAAAGCGAAAGGGGATTGGCTGTAGTTACTTGTTGCAGTGCTGGGCATGGCAGCATATAGCCGTAGAGCGACCACGAGGGCTACCCTGGACTACACGGGTTGACATGGTGGACAGAGATATTGGTTATGGTGCTTTATGGTATCGGTCTGAGGAGCGAGGGCAGAGTCGGTTTGCAGGAGACGTGGACCATTACATAGATGCATTGGCATGACTGACTCTAGGAGATGTGGTGTGGAGGCCATATCGGGATTGTCCCGCATGGCCAAAGGCTGATGAGTGGCTTCGGTGGGTCCAGAGGGGGAGATGGGTCATTGGACGACATGAGGACAGAGCAGGAATACTTTCATTATCTTCGAGTGACACGACAGTTTGGGGTACGCCAAGGGTTGCTTGGGGAACCCGTAGTCTATCGACATCGGAGCGATGAGAGGACTCTAGCTACGTCGATCCTCGAGCCGCTAGGGGAGGAGGCGGATACAGTACTGGACACTCCAGACGTGGATGACGTCGGAGTTACTATCGAGTACCAGGAGTGGTGGACGCTCCGACAATGGCGAGGTGAGGGGCCATTGGGAGGGGATGAGGCAGCGGGAGGCGAAGAGGGTGCAGAGGCACCAGGAGAGGGTTGGGGAGCTCCTGCTGATGTGGACATGGTGGAGGTGGTAGATGTAGGAGAGGACTTTGGTGAGGAGGAGCAGCCAGAGATGCAGGATGCTCTAGAGAGGCCGACGAGCGGCATGCCGGGGATACAGAGGCGGGGTTGCGTGCAAAGGTGGCACGGTTGACAGAGGTATTACGGAGCGAGATGGAGAGCTTGGGGAGATGGCATAGGAGAGGGATCTCCTGCAGATGCAGTTGGTAGAGCGAGAGAGTGCAAGGACTATGTCTCACCGATAGGAGGGTGATACGGATGCTGCACGGAGAGGGATCTCCTACGGGTGCAGCTAGCATAGCGCGATGATGTAGTCACGTACTACCGTAGGTGAGAGGCAGAGTGGAGTCGACAGGAGGCAGATTGGGAGCGGAGATGGAGGGAGAGATTATCCGCCTTGGTGGGCGAATACCAGAGCCTCTTGTAGGTGGCTCATCGTCTCGGATGAGAGACAACGGGACAGAGCAGTCAGCATCATCCCGTCGTAGGCGGCGAGATGAGGGAGGCGCTAGTGGGCATGATGTAGGGGCGAGCAGTCACCTTGATCCTGCGTGATCCTATCGCACCGATCCTGCATGATCATGGTGGCCGACGCCCTAGGCTTGGGGTTTTTGAGTTTTTGGCTTGTGGTAGCGAGGTCCGAGGACCGGTTCATTGTAGCCTGCGGGCAATTTTGTTATGATATATATATACAGATGACTCTTTTTGGTGTTTATACATTTTTCATGATTTATTTTTATGTGCATGTTTTTATATTGATGTATGCATATGCGATTATGAATGCGATGGTTCTAATTTGTATGATGTATGCATATGGAATGAATGAAATGAATTGTTGATGATTTGTCAATGCACCATAGACTGTACAAGATTTGACTGGCTTGCTATAGTAATGGGATAACTTTGTGGAATGCTTGTGCATGTGAAAACTTTGTTTTTGTATTTTGTCTATTTTTTGATGGTGATGTACGGAATGAAATGTATCGGTTGTTTGAAAATGTAGTTAAGCTTTTCTGAGATGCAGATATTTTAACTAACTAGCCAAGACTATACATTTATCTCGCGAGACTTTTGAACAAGGTCTAAATCCGACTTGAATTTAACCAAGTTATTTCACATCCCTGTGTGTGCAATTGAGTTCGTTTATGTGGTATTTGTCAGGATACCGCCAGTGCCAGATGGGCTTTCAACCGAACCTGTACTGAGGATCACCTAATTAGCTCCACTAACTCCTTTATTGTATTTAGTCAGATTAATCTGCGATGCTATCTAGGATACCATAAGCTAGCTCATCCACATGCAAACATTGATCTGTACACAAGTTAATGTGACAGATATATCGTCATGCGGGAGGTTTACCACCAATGGACCGATAGGCTATCAACCAAACCGGTACCGAAGCTTGCCTCATGACCTGTCGAAATGTCTGAGAGTTCCAGGGATTCAAGTTCGACTCCCTTCTTTTCTTCAATTGTATTGGGATACTTGCTCCTTTGTAGTGATAAAATCACCGTTTATTTTTGTATATTATGTTTTTTTTTTTTTTGAGCAAGGGATTTGGATATGGAGTGATGAGAATCACTATTGTATGTGCCTTTTGATGTATGCACTGTAGGATGTCAAATTTTAGTGTTTTGACATTTTGCAAATTTTTGATGTTTTGCAACTTTTGAGAACTTGGGATTCTTGGGGAATTGGGTAGGGAGGATGCTTGTCCTTTTGCCAACTCTCAGCATTCTTGGGGTCATTCGCACAGGGGGATGAGCAAGATAGCCGTTTCGCTTATGGTGACTTGGATTACTTTGCAGGTTTCATCTTTCATTCACACAACTTAGGAATTATTATATGTGTGTTAATTTGTGTTGGGATGCTACGTAACAAGGCGTGATCCAAGTAAAACTTTCCCATGTAAAATCTGCTTAATTGTGTACAGTTTTTGGCTAGAAATTTAAAAATAGTTGAATGACGAAAACCCTATATACATTAGGAGACAACTGACGATGCGAAAAAATGGCGATGGTGCTATTCTAGATGTAGGCGTTTATGAAAATGGATCTGATGTGGAAAAGGATGGAATTTCCAAGTAATGACTGTCTATGGTGCTTTTGACTTGTATGACCTAGCAAATGTATAATGTATGGATGCGATGCCTAATGCAACCTATATTTTTGTATTTTGATTTTTATGAGAATGCATGGAATTGGAATGCAATTGTTTTTGTGATTTTGATTTTTATGAGAATGCATGGAATTGGAATGCAAATGTTTTTGTGATTTTTTTTTTTTTTTTTTTTGAGTATGCATGGAATTGAAATGCAATTGTTTTTGTGATTTTTGATGATTATATTGTTTTTGTTTATTTTTGAATATTTATGTTGACCAAGCAGTTATGGTAACGCTTGGAGCTTTTGGTGTTGACCAAAGGGTTTATAGATACCTTTGGGGCATTTAGGGATGACCAAGCGATTATGAAAATCCTTGGAGCTTTTGTCTTGACCAAAGGGTTTATAGATACCTTTGGGGCTTTTAGGGTTGACAAAGATTATGATAATCCTTGGTTATCTGTCTTGACCAAAGGGTTTATAGATACCTTGGGGCTTTAGGGTTGACCAAGCGATTATGATAATCCTTGGAGCTTTTAGTTGGACTATGGCTCTCTAGATGTGGAATGGCCTCAAATGAATGATGTTCAAGGGTTCTGTTTCCTTGATTCCTTCAAGAGAGGCAAGCCGGTATGTTTCGGGTCCTATTCTACTATCAATGATGTAAGGACCTAACCAGTTTGCCATGAACTTGTCCCGTAGATGGGACGACAAATTAGAATTTTGTTGGTTCTCTTTTAAGACCAAGTCACCAACCTAAAATTCCCTAAGGTGGACTTTCATGTTGTATGCTTTCTTAAGTCGCTCTTGATAGATACGCAAATGCTCGAGAGCATTAACGCGTCGTTCATCGAGCAACGTCACTTGATCTAACCGGGCTCGTCGCGCAGTGTCATCATCGATGAACTCTTGCATTGAAATGCGTAGGGAAGGGATTTCCAACTCAAAAGGCATGACTGCCTCGGAGCCATACACCAACAAAAATGGAGTTGCCCCAGTGGGCGTTCGAATGCTGGTGCGATAAGCCCATAGGGCAAGCGGGATCTGAATGTGCCAGTCCTTATGATTGTCTGCAACTATCTTTTTGAGAATGGCGACTAGCATTTTGTTTGACGCCTCTGCTTGCCCATTTGCCTACGGATAATAGGGTGTTGAAAAGCTATGCTGAATTTTGTACTTTGTGGTCAAAGCACGCACATATTTATTCTTGAATGGTGTCCCATTATCTGACAGGATCTTGGATGGAATACCAAAATGACATATGATGTTATGCAAAATAAATTCCGCAATGCGGGATCCAGTCATAGTGGTCAGCGAAATTGCTTCCACCCACTTGGTAAAGTACTCTATGGCCGTTAAAATAAACGTGTGACGACCAGACGACGCAGGGGAGATCTTTCCAATTAGATCAAAGCCCCACTACGAAAAAGGCCAAACCGATTGAATCGGCTGCAAGGCCTGAGAAGGTACGTGTGTCAAATTAGCATGGTGTTGACACTTCACGCACTTCTTCACATATGCGCAACAATCTCGCTCTAAAGATGGCCAATAATAACCCATGCGAAGAATGCGCTTTGCGATGGCCATACCGCTGAAGTGGCCACCACATGTACCATCGTGAGCTTGGGTGATCGCCCAAGCGGACTCTTGCTGGTCCAAACAACGAAGGAGGATTCCTTCATAATTTTGATGATACAAAATGTCTCCTAACAAGACATGCTTTGCCGCTTTCTGTTTGAATGATCTTTTCGTGGCTTGTGTCAATCCAAGTGGGAGATTACCTAGCTTGAGGTAATCCCGAATGGGTGTGTACCAATCTTGCTGATCAGAAACCTCGATAGTATGAACGGCCAATCCCTCTTGAAGTCCATCCCGAACAAAAGCTGAGCGGGAGAGAACTTGTAAAAACAACGTGGTGTTGCTATTAAGAGGGGTCGGGGAGAACAAGGACCCCCAATTGGCTTGAGTCAAACAATCTCGAATTCGAGAGAACTTATCCGGAGATGGTTCAATCTGGATCAGGTGGATTCCTGGCATCAGATCAGAGCTTGCACGCTCCATCGCAGATTGCGATAATGTTTTAACCTGAATGGTTGTCATTTCACTAGAAGGGTCTTGCGGGATGAGTGACCCCAAGGAGGCCATAGTATCCGCAAAATGATTTGATGATCGAGGGAGTGCCTCGATGTCATACCATTCAAGTTGTGCCAGGAATTTGTCCACAAGGGCTTTATAGGCCTACAAAACTGGACATTTACATTGGAATATCCCCTTTACTTGATTGACAATTAACAAATCACCAAAGATGTTTAATCGTTTAATGTTCATGGTGATTGTTGTCTGAAGACCTATGAGCAAGGCTTCGTATTCTGCATTGTTGTTGGTGCACGGGAAGTCTAATTTAAATGACAAGGGCATTGGAGCGCCTTGCGGAGTGAAGAATACAATTCCCGTGCCACCCCCTTGCTCACATTTAGAACCATCGAAGAATAGGGTTATGTCAGCCTGTGACTCAGGCTCATCAGAATCTGGCGATTCTGAAACATGGAAGACCCCATCATCAGGTAGTTCAAAAGTCAGAGGCTGATCGTCTTCAAGAGGAGCCTCAGCTAGTTGATCGGCGATGACTTGACCTTTTATGGATTTTTGTCCAATGAACTCTATGTCAAACTCCGTCAACAACATGATCCATTTTGCCGTGCGGCTACTATGATAAGTACGACTCATCATGTATCGCAATGGATTCTCCTTAGACACAACATACGTCTTATTACTGAGCATGTAGTGGCATAGCTTTTTGGTAGCAAACACCACTGCCAAGCAGAGCTTTTCAACGTATGCATAGTTAAGTTCATAATTGACCAAGGTGCGGCTAAGATAGTATGTAGCCTGTTCTTTGTGAAGTTCATTTTTTTGGGATAGCATGGCACCCAGTGCCACCTCAGTGGCTGAGATGTATAAATAGAATGACACTCCTGGTCTAGGTGGTGCCAATACTGGCGATGAAGCCAAGTACTATTTAATGTCATCAAAGGCAGATCGGCACTCGTCATCCCAATGAAATGTGACCCCCTTATGCAATAATTTATTCATGGGTCGGCATTTGTCAGATAACTACGCTATGAAGCGCTTGATCGATGCAACCTTTCCCTGTAGACTCCTGAGCTGCTTGATGGTGGTTGGGGGATGCATTTCAAGGATTGCCTTGACTTTGTTTGGGTCGACCTCGATTCCTCGTTTGGAGACTATGAAACCCAAGAGCTTTCCAGAGGTGATGCCAAAGATGCACTTCTTAGGGTTTAGTCTGACTTTATGTTCAATGAGGCGATCAAGGACCTTGCTCAAGTCACCGAGGTGATCTGGGCGCAAAAGAGATTTGGCCAACAAATCATCCATGTAATCTTCCAAAGTTTTGTGCATGTAATCATGAAAGATGTACGTCATGGCACGTTGGTAAGTGGCGCCAACATTTTTAAGGCCAAAAGGCATGACCTTATAGCAAAATGTCCCCCAAGGCATTGTGAATGCCATTTTTAGTTGGTCCTCAGGATTGATACGAATCTGATTGTATCCTGAGAAACCATCCATAAGGGAAAGCATTTCGTGGCCCACTGTGGCATCTACCAACGCGTCGATGCTTGGCAAGGGAAAATCATCCTTAGGACTCGCTTTGTTAAGATCTCAAAAATTGGTGCATATGCGAATCCTCCCATCGGGCTTCTTGACAGGAACCATGTTAGACAACCATGGAGGATAATCCACACAGATGACAAACTGGGCATCCAACAACTTTTGTAACTCATATTTTACCATTAAGGCCACTGTTGGGTGCATCTTGCATAGTTTTTGCTTTACTGGCTTGATTGTCGGATCAAGCGTTAAATTATGCATGACTAGCTGTGGGTCTAGTCCCGGCATATCCTTGTATGACCATGCAAAAACCTCCTTCTTTTCCTTAATAAGGGTAACATAATCGGCTCGCTCTTCGGGGGAAAGACTTACCCCTAGCTTGAGAATCCATGGATTCGTTGGATCTGTGCCGATGTCTACATCAGTCATTGCTTCGACCGACATATGGGATCCGTCTTCCAACTGGTGTGGAATTGGGATCAGATGGATATCATTTGCTGAATTAAGATCATCATTAGGAACGTCAAGTTCCTCTTCAGCATGGAAGACATCCTGAGTCTGTCCTGGAGTGAAATGAAACATCCCACCGCAAGGCCAATACTCTGATGGAGATGGTGGTGTGTCAGCGCGATCCCAATCTATAGCTTCTATGTCTAGATGCAATGATCATGTTGGATTGGCTGGATCATGGATGGGGGCGGTCAAGTCAATGGAGATCATGTTTATGAGATGATTGTAACCTCCATTACCGCAAGTGTGATAACTCTGACATTCTGGATGTTCTTGGTGCATTGGATCTGGCTCTGTAGGCACTGGCACAAAGGGATCAGCCCTATGCGTGGACCTACAAATAGGGTCTACCCTAGGCACTGATGGTTTGATAGGGTCTCCAGGCGAAAGATGCTCTCTGTATACCTGGAGTGGCGGGTGCAGTAATTGCTATAACTACGTCGGGTTGAGATGCCACCTATGTCTTGGACCTATGTGTAAGTGTTCAAACATGTCATCTATGTCCAAAGGATATTGTTGTTGTTGAGGTAGCCTATGCTCACTGGGATCATTCAATGGGAACATCATCAGGAAGCTTTCCTGATCATCATTCATTGGATATTCGTGCGAATGATCGTACTCCGACTCATCTTCAGAAGACCCTTCGTGGTCTTGTCCATCTTCCCCTTGTGGGTGAGTCCATGAGGTTTCTCCTTGTTCGGCCATAGGGAAAGGGTTGTTGAGGTCAACAAGGTTATTTGTTTGTAATGGGAAATAATCCCCCAATGTATAAGTTGTATTTGGATTGGCATATGGATCTGATGCCAACCCATCCTTGTTGCCTATCCCTAGGCTTTGCATGTTTTCGACCAAGATGTCGAGGGGCAAAGGGTGATTAAACCCTACTCCTGACTTGTCATAAGGCATTTGGTATCTTGGTTGGCACAAAACATGCATTCCTTGTTCATACCTGCCTAACTCAGTATCCATGCCAATTGCATTGGCTAAGATATCGTAATGCGAAGTCTGGGTTAGCCAAATAATTGACATCTTCCACAAAGGGATCTTCATCTTCCTCTTCTTGTCGGGAAGGTTCAACGCCATGATCCAGGCCCCCAAAAATAAAGTTTGTCTGATTAGGTGGGTAGCCTAAAGGAACCACGGAGCCTATGGGGAGTCGAGGTCTTCCCATGTCTTGCATAGACTGAAGTGTGGGCGTTGCAACAACATTGCGCACTATATACTCCCCCATGCCTGTGTTAGACATCTCAACAGTAATCATTGGTGATTGAGAGGAAGCGAATGGGAGTTCTCCTTGAGTCCACTCCATGTGGGGTGAACTAGGCGTCTCAACTTCCATTCTATTAGGCATCTCTTCTGTAGAGATGTTGGAGACTAGAGGTGGTTCCGCTTCCAGGGGCTTCTTTCCTTTGTCCGTTGGTGTGGCCACCGTAGGTGGCATCGTTGTGGGAGGACCGGATGAAGAAGATGAACCCGCCTAGGAATTTGATTGATTTGGTAATGGAGATTCTTGCTTAGTCGGACCCCTTTTAGATGGATTTAACTAGAAATCCACATGCGTTGAAGGGAGGGTCGACTACGGCATGATTTGCACTGAGTTGCAATATTTAAAAGGTTCCAAATCTATGGGGACCACGTGCACTTGTCCTTCAAATGTATACTTCAAACATTGATGAGCAATTGAAGGGACACACTTCATATCCCGGATCCAAGGCCGCCCAAGCAAGATATTGTAAGCCATCTCACCTTCTAAAATGTGGCACAACGTATGAATGGTCTTTTGTCCCACTTGTATGGGTAGGACAATTGTGCCAACTGTCGAGCATATCGCATCATTGAATGCTCGAAGGGTATAAGTGGAAGGTACAATGTGAGAGGCTGGCAGCTTCAAATGTTTCAGTGCAACGGTTGTAATAATGTTACTGGACGAACCAGTGTCTACCAACACCCGCTTGTACGGAGTCCCGTTGACCCACGCAATAACGTGCAGGGGTGGATCCGCTACATCCCCAGTCACCATTTTTAACTCATCTTCCCTGAAGGTGATGACTGGTTCGGTACACTGTTTGACATGCCCCACAAAATTGTTGAACGAATTCGCTTCGTGGGGATGCAACTCAATTGCCTTTAATATCTCCATAAGAGCTTCCCGATGGGGTGCCGATTGTTGAATAAGCTCATAGATGGAGAGCCTAGCCGATGTGGTCCGTAGACTTTGAGTAAGTCTAGTTCGAATCGTGGCCACTGGTCTAGGCGGGGGCAACTGTGTAGGATTCGGTTGAGGTTGTGACGTGGATGGAACTTCCCTGGTGGCTATCGCGGGGGCAGCTCCTGGGTGTCTCTTGTTTCTTGTCACAATGCTAATCATCCCAACATACCCCTCCATGGGGCAATTCTGTTGCACTTCGTTGACATGAAGAGGTTTTGCTTGTGCATCATGTGTGGGTAAAGGATCTTTGAAAACACCCATTTGTTGGTTGTTGGGTGCGATGGGGTTATCCACTACCAATGTGTTATTGTCAATGAGGTCTTGCACTAAACCTTTGAACGTCCAACAGACATTAAGGTCATGCCCTTTCCTTCTGTGGAATCTACAGTAAAGATCCTCTCTGTAGCCCTTAGGCTTTGGCGCATTAGGATCGATTGTTGGAATCTCTGGCAGATTAATCAAGTTTGCCACTGACAAACGGTCAAACAAGGAGTCCCTAGACTCAGTGTATGGTGTAAATTGCCGCCTAGGGTGACGCTGCTGATTTTGATCCTGTTTTTTATTATCTTTCTCATAGTTATTGTGAGGCACCGCCTGATAATTAGCCTTTGGAGGCTGTGTTGCTTGGGCAGGCTTAGGGGCATTGATAGCAACTTGATTGACCGCGATGGGTTTCTGTTGCGTATTCCCTATTTTGGTGCTCTTGTTCCACTCTTTTTTCTTAGGCTTGGCAATTTTGCCATCCTGTATCTTGATCTCTTCGATAACTCTAGCTTGCGCCAGAGCTTCTTCTAAAGTGGCGTATTGTTGCAGCTGCAATAGCACAGAGATCGATCGCAAACAGCTCTTTGCGAACATTTGAGTTAGGTCGGACATAGGAGGGAGGTAGGACAGCTTTGAAAGCAACGTCCTCCATCGATTCCCATATGCCACCATAGATTCCTCCTCATACTGCTTGAGGCTAGCTAGATCACTTAGTGACGCCTTTTTCTTTGTGTTGAAAGCAAAACGTTCTAGGAATGCGTCCACTAGCTGATCCAAGTTGTAGATGCTATGCTTCGGTAGATGGGTAAACCAATCCGAGGTAGATCCTGCGAATGTGGTTATGAATGTTCTTAATAGCAATGCATCATTGTCTTGTATACCGAAGCATTGGCTCAAAAATTGAGTCACATGCTCTTGAGCATCTTCATCCCCTCTAAAGAGTGCCAACTGGGGCAGCTTGAAATGTTCGGGGTATGGAGGTGCTGGCACTGATGGATGCACCGGATGACTACGGAGTTGGCGTAAGGTAGGCTTTTGGGGCCCAACAGTCTTGAGTTCCATAGTCTCCAAGCATTCTAACAACACTTTGTATGCATCGGAGGACTTAATCTCCTCCTCCTTGGTTTGCTCCCGTTGTGGATTGCGGGGAACTTGAGGCCTTTGGAGGGATAAATGGGTAGCATCCCTTCTACCTTGATAGGGCATTTCAGCCCGCTCTTCTTCTTGGTCATAATCCTCATAATCTTCTTGAGGAGTGTCTGGCCTAGGCCTGTAAACATTGATGGGTGCCCGCGGAGGATGCCCATCACGGTTGCGGGGAGTGGCCTCCCGCTCAGGTCTAGGAGGTCTTAGAGGTAGTGCTTGATGAAGTCGCGGAGACCTATCTCGCACTAGGGGGTTGTGCCTCACATACATCTCAGATTGCTGTGCGTGAGGGACTGGGGCCTTCTCAAGCGCATTGTTGTGAAGCAATTCAGCTGTCTGACGTTGAATGCGCTCTTGATTAAGGCGACACAAATGTTCTAATTTCTGTTGGTCTTGCCTAAGCCGCGTGATTTGCGCTTGGCGGGTGGCTAGTTGGGCAAATGCCAAGTCATTTTGTTCTGTCGTCTCTTGTTTAGGAGGCCTAGATGCCTCCCCTACATACCTGTCTTGATCATGGTGCTCTGAGACCCCTATATGTTGCTTCCCTCTGTCGAGGTTGGCAGCATTGACTTGAAGCTCTGGTCTCAATGAGCGATCTGGATATAAAGCGGGTGCAGACGTGCATCGTTCCCGCACTGTGTACTATTCTTGAGGAACGTAGTGATCCTCCTCACACTCTCTGTTATATGCAAAAAAGGTGCGGGCCAAATTATCTTGCCCTGTCGGGAGAACCTGATACTCTGGATATGGTCTCGTGTGTCTGACATTAATCAGGGGTAAATTAGGAGTAACAAAATCATATGGTTCCTCCTTTTGGACCCTTTGTTGTTCTAGAGCAGTATATAGCGCTTCATCACTAGGCCACCCATAACGAACTTCAAAGGGGGGCCTCGTATCTAGACCAAGTGCTACATATTGGTTATTTTCTTGAAAAGATTTTTGTTGCTTAGGAGTACCCCCTAAGGAGGTGCCTCTATAGTCCTGTCTATTGATGGCATGAGTTGGAGTGCCCCTCAAGGAGGTGCCTCTAGAGCCATGTTCTATGACTGCATGGTGTGGACTAACTTGTGTACCCTGCCGCCAAGGCGGGATGGCCAAGTCTTTAGGGCTATATCGGAGACGATTTGTCTCTCTTGGTGCATTCTCTGCAGCTTCTGCCCGTGATTGGGCTTGGCTACGAGTAAACACCATGGTAATGTTAACCTAAAGATGCAAAAATTCTTTTTATGATTTTTCTTTTATGATTTTTTTGTCTAAACAGAAAATAGCATACACACACAAGCAATGATTATCTCTTTTAAAGATTAATAGTGTGCCCTAAATCTGGTTTAGTGTGTTTTTGTTGTTTGTTTTTGTGTTTTTGAAGACTTTTTATGAAAACCATTTAAATGCAATTATGAAGGCTCTTATGACTCCCAAAATGGTCGCCCCTTCAATATACCATTGTCGGACCGATATACCAACCTCTCTATATACCCGCCCTTACGTGAGGGAGACTATAGGTACGTGAGAGCAGATGATACATGGAACATAGGCGGTACGAAAGGGGAATCACTCTGTTTATGACACCTACCATAGAAGACTTATCCTCATGCACTAGGAATCACCCTAGCTACACTCGGTCAGCTTTCGTCAGGATTTACGTCTAGCAACAGTCACGATCGGGGTAATGGATGCAATATCTCAAGCCAAAGTGATAATGGAATCCACCTTTGGTCTTGCTCAAGGGTTGGGGTTTTACGACCAACTCCTTGTGTTTAAAATACCACGTGGTGTGTGGGGTTCATTTTAATTTGCAAAAATTTGAAACAGGCAAACAAAAAGGAAACTTTCCCTAAGCCATACAAAATTGAAAACCGAAAAACAAAAAACAAAAATTTGACAGAAGCTTGTTAAAAACCCCTACCTCTTCTCTGCCCGACGGGATGTTTCTGATTTGCTCTAAAAAATGCATAGAAAGCTATTCGTCCCTGGGTGAGACGAATATCATAACAGTATTCGTTCCAGGGTGAGACGAATGCTATATTCGTCCCTGGGTGAAACGAATACCAATTCTGTAATCGTCACTGGAAAAACGAATAACGATCGATGATTGAAAAATAGGTACCTGTAATCAAAACAAGCAATTTCAGATCAGAAATCTAACCTAAAAAAAAATAGAGGACAGAGGTCCCACCGTGATCGCCATTGAAAACACGAGATTCCGGAAACAAAAAGGATAGACTAAAAATGCAATGTAAACGAAACTAAAATAACGCTTAAACCCTATGTTATTGAAAAATGCGTAAAAAGAAAGAACATGAACACAAGATATCAAAGCAATATAAAATATGGCCCTTTTATTGATATGCTTTTCAAATTTGTGTTACAATGCGTCTCCTTCCTTTTTAGGGGATAGGAGCGTTAAATGTTGGTCTTTTACAACTTGTTTCAGAATTCCTTCTTCCGCGTGCCCACATATAAGATGGGCGAACCAAAACGTTGTCGCCGCTTGTGTTGGTAAAAGTAGATTCCTCGCTGCTCCTCTAATGCTGAAAATCTACGTTCAAAGAAACAAACAAAGAATCAGTAGCACCTGTGTATGAAAAATAAAAGATAAATATAACGATGGTTAAAATGAGTCTAAATAAACTGAAAACTTGACAAAAGCATAATCATGAAACTAGCTAAATACTACAAAAGAAATAGTCACCAAAGGCAATAAGGCGGGGGTGCCCGAAGGCAAACCACCCGCGGGTGAAACTTTGTTTCGACACCAATCCGCTTGGGATGGGTCCGAAACCTGATGTGATGTGTTGTCGACAAATTGGTAGGATATTGTGGTCAAAAAAATCGGGTTTTGGTTCTTGATTCGTGCCTTCAAAAGTCACCCAATAACCTCTCTTTCGATTAAGAGATTATGGATGTTGAAAGCACAAATCGCAAGTAAGTGAATTAGCAGCACTTCGTCGCTCAAAATGCTCCTTCTCTCTGTATCCCTTTTGGGTGAGGAAGCTCACCATTTTATAGACCCAAGGGGTCTCTTTGAATTAACATGCAAAAGTGTTACTTTGCATGAATGCTTTTTTTGTGAAGAGAAGACTTCTTCTTGATCAAGGGCTTCTTAACCGCCTCTGTGCATGTCTTTGTATGTTTAGAAAAGCTCACTCGCACTCCCATGCAATGAAGGGATAGCTAAGTGGCAAATCTGAGTTGTCCTAAAAAGCTCACTCCCATTCCCATGCAGTGAAGGGAGAGTCAATTGGCAGATATGAGTTGTCAAAAGAACTCACTCGCACTCCTATGCCATGAAGGGAGAGCTAAGTGGCAGTTCTGAGTTGTCATGCGCCGAGGTCTGACTTTTTGTCGGTCAAACCTGGCGTTCGTCCCACCCCGGAGCGAGCGCTGGTAATCGTCTCTGGGTGAAACGAGTACCAATCCGCACTCGTCTCTGGGTGAAACGAGTACCAATCCGCACTCGTCCCTGGGTGGAGCGAATAAGTAGCAGAGTGTCTAAAAGGTGCCAAATTGATCCCCGACTTGTAAAACTACTGTGTGAGTGGTTAGAACCACTGTTTAACCTCTAGGGGCTGCCCTGGGGGCTGTGTGTGTTAGTGCGATCAGTGTTTGCAGTCACATAATCGGATTGGTGCTGTTTTGGTGTCTACACATTGATGTCAAGAAGGTCTTGAAGCATTTTGGTTTGATGTCAAAGAATGTGTTTTGATGAAGGTCTCAGTTTGGACAGTGATTTTCCAAGTAGTTTAGAGTAGCCCAGTTGTAAAAGATCAAGAAAAAGACAAAAGAAAAAGTATGCAGGTAGTTGGAAAAATTGTCACGATTTCGCGACATGTTTTAGGAGAGAGAAAGTGCTGGAAAAACTATCGCGATTTCATGACATGTTTGAGGAGAGAGAAATTTTGGGCAAAACTGTCACGATTTCACAACATGTTGGAAGGCAAAGATGAAGCAAGCAAAATTGTCGTGATTTCATGACATGTTGGCAGAGAAGGAGAGTAATATGGAATGTGTCACGATTTCGTGACATGTCGCATTTTCACTACTCGAAAAATGCAGGAAGGCAGAGAAGGAAAAGTGTCGCGATTTCATGACATTCTGCAAAGTAAGTTGTACGGATGAAAAAGTGTCACAATTTTGTGACATGATGCTAAAGAGAGAGTCCACAAAAAGAACTATCGTGATTTCACAAGTTCAAAGAGAGAGAAAGTTACATGTAAAATGTCACGATTTCGCGACATGCTATAGAGGTCAAGTTGAGGACTGTCATGATTTTGCAACATACTGAAAAGCTCAAAGTGAGAACTGTCATGATTTCGTGACATGCAGCAAAAGGGAAGAGTCTGAAAGGAGAAGCGTCGTGATTTCACAACAGGTTGCAAGGAAAGCTTTTGAAAGCTGAAAGCATCGCGATTTCGTGACAAGCTACAAAGAAGTTGTACAGATGCAGAAAGTGTCATGATTTCATGACAGGTTGAGATGGCAACTTGCAGTTGGAGAAGGTGTCACGATTTCATGACAGGTTGAGATGGCAACTTGCAGTTGGAGAAGGTGTCACGATTTCATGACAAAAATAGTTAGCAAGTCTTAAATAGAAGAAGTGTCATGATTTTGCAACAAATTGAAGAAGGAAGAGCTCAAAGGCGAAAGCGTCGTGATTTCATGACATGTTCCAGTTTCATGGGCATATGGCAGAAAAGAGATTAAGGCAGCGAAAGCATCATGATTTCATGACAGAGTTGCAGATGATGTCAACAGAAGTAGATGTGTTGCGATTTTGTGACAAAAGTAGAGAAGAAGGCTTTGTAGACTAAAGCATCATGATTTCGTGATAGAGTGAAGATGATGTCAACAAAAATCATAAGTGTCACAATTTCATGACAAAAGCTGAGAGGAAGGCCATGAAGACTAAAGTGTCGTGATTTTGCGATAGAAGTGAGATGACGTCAGCAAGAGGCAAAGGTGTCATGATTTCATGATAGAAGCACAAAGGAAGTCAACAAAGGCCAAGGTGTCACGATTTCACGATAGTAGGCTATAGAAGGTGTACGGCTATAAAAGTGTCATGATATCACGACATGTTGTAGTTTCACGAGAAAAGATACAGAACAGAAGAGGCGGTTGAAGCGAACAGAGTTAGCTTTGAGCCGATAGAGTTAAATCTGGGCCGACGCAGTTTAGGTTTTTGCAGCCAATGATATTTAAGGTAACAGTCAACTAAAGATTAAGTTTTTTGATCATGAATTAATGCTATAAAAGGAGGACTATTTTTGAGTTTCAAATAATCGAACAAGTGTATCGAATTTGCGCAAGTGAATTCTATTGTGCACAAGAGAACGAGTTGAGTCGAATCGATCAAGTGTGCGTTTGAAGTGCGATTTGCACAAATAGAGTGTGGGGAGAAGTTCGATCGTAGAGGTGCATAAGTGGAAGTCTGATCGAATGCTATGTTTGCGCAGAGTGTGCAAAAACTATGTACTGTGTTTATGCAGTGTGTGAAGACTGTGCTACTGTGTTTTTGCAGAAGTGCATAAGTTGATTGAGTGCTGTTATGTTTGCATAGATAGTGAAAAGTTGGTTTTGACCAAGTGCAGCTGTAATAGAAAAGAACAGAGGAAGAGGACAGATTTGTGCTAGACCAAAGGACTGTGTTTGGTGCGAATTTGAGGAATAGCTTTGCAGTGATAAAGTTGAGGACAGAGATCTCCAGCTAGAGCATGGAAGACAGGTGTCTTCTATGGATAGAGTTCCACTTTCTAAGGGCAGAGGAGGTAGAGGTCTTCTAGAGGATCACCACTAAAAGCAAATCTAGGGGAAGGTGTCTCCTTTGGGTTGGTGCCCATAAACTTTGTAATTGGGAAGGTTTCCCAAAGAACTGTGATATAACTTTTAGAGAAAAGTTTTATCCGTGGAGTAGCCCACATTGGGTGAACCATGTAAATTGTTGTGTCACTTTGTGGATGGTGTGTTGTGCTTTGCTTTGATTACTGTTGTTATTACTGCTATCTATACACTACATTATATTGTTTTTAAAGTTGATTTTAAAGCAAATTAAAAAGTGGTCTTATACTGTTCACCCCCCCTCTCAGTATAAGCTTGTGTTATTCAGATTCGATGAGAAGGCACATGCAAGAAAACTATCATGATTTCATGACATGTTCGATGAGAAGGCACATGCAAGAAAACTATCATGATTTCATGACATGTTTGATGAGAAGGCACATGCAAGAAAACTTTCACGATTTCACAACATGTTTGGAGAGAAGGCGCATGCAAAGAAAAATGTCATGATTTCGCGACATGTTTGGATAGAAGGCGCAAGCAAAGAAAACTATCATGATTTCATGACATGTTCGAGAGAAGGAGCTTGCAAAGAAAAGTGTCACAATTTCGCGACAATCTGCAAGAGAGGCAGTACGGACAAAAATGTGTCACGATTTCATGACATGTTTGAGAGAAAGAGCTTGCAAAGAAAAGTGTCACGATTTCATGATAATTTGTAAGAGGAAGTGTTAAGGAGAAAAAGTGTCGTGATTTCGTGACATGTCGGGTTTTCATGATCCAATGAGAAGAAAAGCGCTAAGGAGAAAAAGGGTCACAATTTCGCGACATGTTGCAGGAGAGAGAAAAAGGTGTCGTGATTTCACGACATGTTTCATTTTTGCGGTCCAAAGCGAAGAGAAAGAGGAGATAGAAAAAGGTGTCACAATTTTGTGACATGTTTAATTTTTGTGGGCAAAAGGCAGAGAAAGGCACAAGGCAGTGAAAGTGTCACAATTTCGTGACATGTCATGTTTTCACTGGTGCTTGCAGAGAAGAGTGTACGAAAGTGAAAGGTGTCACAATTTCGTGACATGTCATGTTTTTGCTAGTGCTTGCAGAGAAGAGTGTACGAAAGTGAAAGGTGTCATGATTTTGTGACATGTCATGTTTTTTCTAGTGCTTGCAGAGAAGAGTGTACAAAAGCGAAAGGTGTCACGATTTTGCGACATGTCATGTTTTCGCTAGTGCTTGTAGAGAAGAGTGTATGAAAATGAAAGGTGTCGTGATTTCGCAACATGTCATGTTTTCGCTAGTGCAAGCAGAGAAGAGTGCAAGGAAGCAAAAGTGTCATGATTTTGTGACATGTTCTATTTTCATGGGCAAGAGACAAAGAAGAGCTCAAGGTAGCAAAAGTGTCACGATATCGCAACATGTCATGTTTTTGCGATCAAACAGTAAGAAAAATTCAAAGGGGTAGAAGTGTCACGATTTTGCGATAGGTCGCATTGGCGTGATGGAAGAAGAAGAACCCAACCGAAGTAAAATTATCTGAAGTCGTACGATAGTAACAGAGGTAGTTACAGAAAGAATTCATGCAGCCAGAATAAGAAGAGTTAACTAGAGTCAGAACTGTAGTTGCAAAGAAAATCATGCAAGAAAAATAAAGAAGAGTTAATTGGAGTCAGAACTGCAGTTACAGGAGTGGCAGTGAAGTCAGAGCGATAGTTACAAGGTCCATTATAGAGTAAATTCATCGAGCGGTGGCCATACCGAGAATCCCAATTAAAGAGACAAATCCATTAATAGGTTGTGTATAAGAATAATGTGTTAGAAAGGAGTTACTTACAGGAGTGGCTATTAATAGGTTGCATGCGAGAGTATGGAAGTTACAAAATACTTAGGGTTTCAAAATGAAATATATTATTTTAAAATGGCAGTTGCATGTAGAAGAAAAAGAGCCGCTCAGAATTGAAAAATGTGCAGCCATAAAGAGGGAAGGTGCCACTGATAAAATAATATATGTGCTAAGAAAAGGTTGTTGAAGAGAGTTGTAAGAATGTGCATATAAGTTAAGAATTAGGGTTGAGCTCTGAACTGTTTAAGAGAGTAGATAAGAATTTTAGAGCACCAAAATGAGCAGAGAAGGCTATTAAGAGAGTTGTAAATGAGCAGATAAGGCTGTTAAAGCTGTAAGTGAGTAGAGAAGGCTGTTAGAGCACAGAGAAGGCTATCAAAGCACAAAGAAGTCTGTCAGAGCACAAAGAATACTATCAGAGCGTAGTAAGTAGAGTGGTAAGAGTGATCCATTAGGTTGAGCTCTATGCGGGTAGAGAAATAGGTGTATAGTCGAAGAGAAAAATTGTGTGGAGATAGAGCACTGCTGAGAGAAGAGCAGTGAAGAAAGAGCGCAGCTGGTAGAGTGCAACTAAGAGAGTGCGACATTAAGTGCATAGAAGGAATATGTGTTTCCTAAATTGAAAGAGAGGTTGGATGAGCAATAGAGCAGTGAGGGTCTTGTAAAAGTGAAGGCATATTTATGTCAATCTAAGATTTAAAATAGAAATCCAAGTTGGTGCTTGGAATCAGGGGTTGGTGCTCCTTCCAGTTGGTGTTGGTAAATTAGGGGTTGGTGCTCCTTCCAGTGGGTGCTAGTAAATTGATTGTAAAGTTGGTGCTTTGCAAATGCTGGATTTGTATGGGAGTCTAAGCAGTCTATTTTTTAGGAGTAGCCAAAACTGGTGAACCTCGTTACATCTTGTGTTATGTGATGCTCTCTTGTGATACTTGTTGTTTCTAGTTTTAAGCTTTCATTTTCAGATTTAAGAGTTGTAGATTTGAAATTAAATAGCTACACTGATTCACCCCCCCCTCTTAGTGCCATTGTAAGACTAACAAAAAATACCTCTAATCATGGAGAAGAGGGTCATCGACACCCTAGAGCAGTTCGTGTCACCCTAGAAGGGCATTTTGATTGCACCTACCCTTGAGAGGGATTAGACGACTATTGTAATTGTTGTATCAAATGGGTATCCCTAAGAGGGACGAATCTGTAATTTGACTCATTTGAAATTAATAAAGAATTCCTTGTATTCGTTCATTTATTTTTGTCAATTTAAGCATACCTATTTGTTTATATCTTTATCAATTATAATATTCTACTTGGGTATGAGCCATTTTTAGTGGTTACAGTAGGCGATCATGGTGGAACTTCGCATATCTAGCCATGATTAACTGACTATATTTGTGTTTTTTATGGCAGGTGCTCCCTGCGGTTGACAGTCACGATTAAAAATTTGGCCCGTAGTTGACAGGTGCAGGTAACAGTCACAACCATGCATTAGAGTCATAGTTAGCAACAGGCCAATCATAGAGCAAGATTTTAAAGCTTGATTAGATGTGGACTTGAGGTAGGTTTCATTGTCATTTTTCTTTCCTGTCTTCTCTGTCTATTTTTTTCCAAAAAGCATAAAATGGTAACCTAAGTAGGACAACACTAAAAATGAAAAAATTAATTAGGTCCATTAGGTTTTTCATTCGAGGGTTTCATTAGGCACTACTAGGAATAGCAAATCTCTAATTGCAGTCTACCCTAGAATACAACATGCTAAAGTGTCCTTGTATGTTGAAATGCTTGCTTGAGGCCCGATTAAAGGCCCCTTCATCATTAACATGCATTGTCTAAATATCATATAGATTAATCATGCATATTTCTAAAATACCAAATGTTCTTTTTTTGCATATCATATAGGAAATGATCATGTAAGTTATGTATTATGCATCTTTCCTTTTATGAAAATTAAAAATAACACACACACACCACATTCCAAAGTAAACGCTAGTGAGTTGGAATTCATATCCAACCACTAGTAGGATTTCAATGATGGTGGAGGTGATTTCCATCCGTTGGCCCAACTCCCACATACCCTATGTTCTAGACCAATACAAAATCCAAGAACATTACATAGCCTAAAAATTTACATGTACTCCTCTTCGAACGATATGATGCTGACTGGGTGAAAATGGGTGAGGATATGGGAGGACCTATGCTCCCTACCTGGGGGTGGAATTTCATTTCTACACTTTAGGGGGATTATATGACCTAGATTTCATAACCAGGTTTTCAAGTTGTGAGCATACAGGTGAAAGCCATAAAAACAATTGAGAAATTTATCAACGCTTTTAAAACATGATAAGAGTTACTTTACTGAAAAAAAAAAATTAAAAACACATCAAATAGTCTAGGACTCATTTTAAAATTGTAAAAAGAGATAATCATCATTGTATTCTTTGTGTGTTAATAAAAATTAAACCTATACATAGGATACACAATGGTGTGTACACAGAGCGATCGACCCGAGTATAGATTCGAGATCGAGGCTCAAGATCCACCTAGTGCACAACACAATGTAGAACACTCTCACTTACAAAATCCTCCTATATGTCATTCAGTGAGCATTAGAGGGGATAATTCTACATGAGAGGATTCTATTGAGAACACCCCAATTAGAGGAAGTGATAGAAGAGGAGGAACCCCTATAGATGCTTGATAGCACATGCTTATTCTAGTATATCTTGAGCACTTCAATATGCCTAGGCTGGATAAGTTTCAAGGGGAGGAAGATGCACAAGAGCACATGACTAGTTTCTTAGATATGTGATTTCATATTAAGAGCAACGATGCTTTGATCCTGCACACCTTCATCATGACCCTCTTAGGACCAGCTCGAGAGTGGTTCAACTAACTAAAGAGGTACATAATTACTAGTTTCAAACAACTAGCGGATGCATTTATTGAATGCTTCTCCTTTGGCATCAAGAAGAAGGTAAAATTATTTGACCTGACTTATCTAATGCAGCATGATGATGAGCCAGTGATGGATTATGGAAAGTGATGGAGGAAGATGATGGCAAAGTTGCCATTCTCCATCTCATCCTCCTAATTAACATGAATATTCGTGAAGAATTGTTCCAAACATATTTTTTTATTGCTACAATTGCAACAATACCAGAAATTTGAAGAGGCTTTGGTGCAAGCCAAGGTTATTGAGGAAATCAAGTTATAGGAAGGTAACTTGAAGCTTAGGAATAATGAGGGATACAAGAAAAGTTCTAAGAGACATTAGGTCAAGCTGACCCATGTTAATCAGGTAGTGTTGAACCTTCAAAAGGGAGAAAAAGGGTAACAAAAGCAAAATTATTAGGCCCAACCTCCACCTACATAGTACGAGTAGTGCAACATCAATTACAAGGGTAAAAATAAAGAGCAACGTCCACATTGCACATTCACTCAGTTATCGGAGTCATTGAATTCAATTTTTCATCAGTTATGCAAGGTGAATGCTATACACTTACCCAAGGTCAAGATGATAGACCCTAATCATCCTAATCCAAAAGGCTATAAAGATGATCAATATTGCATATTCCATAGAATGAATGGCCACGACATCGAGGTATGTTGGTCCTTTAAACATCTTGTGCAAAATATGATCGAGAGATGTATGCTTCTCATCGACAACCCACAAGCACCTGATAATAAAAATATGAGGATTTAAAAAAATCTTTTACCTAATAATAAGGCACCAAGGAATAATGTTTGTCAGGTCAACCAAGTGCGCATCAAACCACCAACCCATGGGTTTGTTATGGATTAGGAAAATGCACAAATGCACGAACTTTGATTAGTTACAAAAATGCCAAGGTTACAACTTAATATAGCTTAGAAATAAGCTAGAAATAGACATGCGAGAAAATAGGAGAGAGAATAGGGAATAGGAAAAATAGGGAGGAAAAAGGAGGTTTAAACAAATCTGTTGTCCAGTGCCTTGCCGACCATTGCCTTGCCGACCACCTCATCTGTTGTCCAGGTAAAGGTAAATAAAGGTAAAGTAAAAAAATATTTATTTTTACTTTAACTTCCAACATTCTCCCCCTTAAAGTTGAGAGGTCTGACTATACAGTCTCTCAGCTTTATATATTGAGCTTTAGCTATACCTTTGGTGAAGATATCTGCAATATTATCCAAAGTGTTACAATGTTGAAGCTCAACTATTTGTTGTTCCACCATATCTCGAATGAAGTGATACTTCATATCAAAATGCTTTGATCTGCTATGATGGACTGGATTGTATGCCAACTGAATGGCACTTATGTTATCACAATACAGTCGAGTTGGACCACTTTGACTTTCTCCAATCTCTTCAAGAACTTTTCTCAACCATAGGGCTTGAGTACTAGCATGAGTGATGGCTATATACTCAGCCTCGGTTGATGACAATGCTACAACAGTTTGTTTCTTGGAACTCCATGTAATTAGTCCTGATCCTAGACTAAAACAATTCCCTGATGTAGATTTCCTGTCATCTATACTGCTGCCCCAATCACTGTCACTGAAGCCAACTAAATTTACAGACTTACATTTTTGGTAATGGATTCCAAAATCCAATGTACCTTTTACATATCTCAATATTCTTTTAGTTGCTTGTAGATGCAGCTCAGAAGGACTAGCCATAAACCTTGAGACTAGAGAAACAACATATTGAATATCTGGCCTTGTGTTGGTGAGAAACATCAGACTCCCAACCATGCTTCTGTAAGTGGTCATGTCAACCTTTGATGCTTCGTCATCCTTGCTCAATTGGATCCCATGTCCAATTGGAGTTGCAACTGATTTGCACTTGCTCCATGGCAAATTTCTTGATCATGTCTCGAGCATACTTGTGTTGACATATGAAGATCCCTTTGTCTGATTGATGCACTTCCATGCCTAGGAAGTATCGCATTAGACCGAGATCTTTCATCTCAAACCGCTTCATCATGGAGTTTTTGAACTCCATATTCATTTTAGTGTTACTACCCATAAATATTAGATCATCCACATACAAACAAACTATGAGAATATCTACATCATGCTTTAGGTAGTACATAGTTGGTTCACTTTTGCTTCTTGTGAATCCATACTCGCTGAAATAGCCATCAATGCGTGAGTACCAAGCTCTTGGTGCTTGCTTGAGGCCATAAAGTGCTTTCTTCAATTTGTAAACAAGGTTCTCTTTTCCCTGTTCTTGGAAACCTTGAGGTTGTTGAACATACACCTCTTCTATCAAGTATCCATTCAAAAAAGCACTCTTTACATCCATGTGTTGAACATTCCATATTTTATGGGCTGCTAAGGAAAGAACTGATCTGATTGTCTCTTGTCTTGCAACAGGAGCAAAGGTTTCCTCATAGTCAATGCCATATTTCTGAGTAAAACCTTTTGCTACTAATCTCGCCTTATGCCTCTCAATGCTTCCATCAGCATTGTACTTGGTCTTGTAGACCCATTTACATCCAACACATTTTTTACCTTTGGGTAGCTTTACTAGCTCCCATGTATCATTATTTTTTATAGAGGTGATTTCCTCTTTCATGGCTTCTTGCCATATATTTTGATTACATGCCTTCTCATAGCTAGCTGGCTCTAGCTGTGCACTAGTCAATAAAGCATAATTGACTTCATCTCCTCTAGGTTCTTGGGAGTCATCATCCCCATACAATTGCAAATTTTCAAGTTGTTGCAAAACTGTATTCATTTCACTAGCTTGGCTTCTAGTGAATCTTCGCTAGAAATTTTGATCCAGAATCTGAAAATATGGATGATGTTGTAAAGTTCTTCTGCCTCTTGATGGAGAGTCAATGTCCATTGGTGAAGAATTTATTGATCGCTGTGGAGAAGGACTTGGAGTGGCAACTGATGTACTTGATGAAGTACTCCTGCTTGGGCTTGGTGGGGGTGGTTTGCCTTTCCCTTTTGTTGAAGACACTTGTTGTATCTGTGAAGAACTTACATCTTGGGACTCATCATCAATATAAATTCTTTGATGACCCCATTCTCCCCCTTCATCAAAAATTACATCCCTGGAGAGTATGACTTTATGGGTCTTGGGATTGTAGAGTCTATAACCTTTTGTAGACTCACAATACCCTACAAATATACAAGCTTGACTTTTGGGATCAAGCTTCTTCCTTTTCTCATCAGGAATGTGTGCATAAGCTAAAGAACCAAAAACTTTGAAATGCTTTACATTTGGTTTCTTTTCGTACCATCCTTCATAAGGAGTGATACCTTCTAAACTAGAAGTGGGACTCCTATTTAGAATATATACACTTGTTCTTACAACATCAGCCCAATACATATTAGATAGATGCTTAGTCTGAAGCATCGTTCTTGCCATCTCAACTAGTGTGTGATTCTTTCTCTCGGCCACACCATTCTGTTGTGGGGTATAGGCAGTGGTGAATTGCCTCTTGATCCCACTTGCTTTACAATATTTCATGAATTCATTTGAGGAGTACTCACCTCCTCGATCTGTCCGAAGACACTTTACATAATGCTCACTCTGTTTCTCTATAGTATTTCTGAAATCTATGAAGCAATCAAATGCTTCATCTTTATGTTTCAAAAAATATATCCAACACATTCTAGAGTAATCATCTATGAATGTGAGAAAATAAGAATTGTTGCCAAGACTCCTAGTCTGCATGGGACCACAGATGTCCGAATGCACTAACTGAAGTGGATAGCTGGCTCTCCACGCTTGGCCTTTTGGAAACTTCGATCTGGAGTGCTTTCCCAAAGCACAACCTTCACAAAATTCCTTATGTTCATTAAGTTTGGGAAGTCCGGTCACCATAGCTTGAGATGTCAAAAGTTTTAAGCTAGCGGAATTAAGGTGACCGAATCTCAAGTGCCAAAGTACACTTGAATTAGTGATTGCAACATTTGCAAGTTTGGCTCCCCCTGGCTCACCAAATTTGAGAGGGAATAACCTGTTCTTGGTCATGGGGACCTGGGTGATGACACGATTACAATTATTTTTATCAAAAATAATACATTGTCCTTCATCAAAGACAAGCTTGTAATTGTTCTCCATCATTTGTCCAACGCTGAGCAAATTGTGTTGGAGCTTTGGAGTGTAATAGATGTCACTCACTTTCTTGAGTCCTTCTTTGGTTGGAACCGCCATGGCTCCAATGCCTTCTACTTGCAATGCATTGTTATCCCCTAATTTGATCTGGGATTTATAAGTGGAATCTAGAGTAGCAAACAAGTTTTCCTTGCCACTCATATGGTTGGAGCAACCAGTATCTAGAATCCATGTGTCATTGAGATTCTGATCTGATTGTCCATATGATAGAAAAATATTAGAAGCATCTTCTTCTTCACCATAGTTGCCATACTGACTGCTGCTACCTTGAGAAGTTTTTGACCAGCAATCGCGAGCGAAGTGTCCTTGTTTGCCATAGTTGAAGCAAGCTATTTTGGACTTGTTACTTCCTCGTCCTTGATTTCCACCTTGTCCTGAATTGCCGCCTTGATTCTGGTTGCCTCCTCGGTTCTGATTGCCTCCTCTACTGGAGTTGCCTCCTCTCGAGTTGCCTCCTCTAGAGTTGCCTCGGCCTCTACCTCTACCTCGTTGTTGTCCTCTGCCTCTGCCTCTTCCTTGTCCACGTCCTGCGGCCTCATTAGATGTGAAGGCTTTGTCATCACCTCCATAGCTCGTTGAAGGTGCTCCTTGTAGTCTCTCCTCATGAGACATTAATGATCCTATTAAGGTATCAAAAGTGAGAGTGGATAAGTCTTTGGATTCTTTGATGATGATTGCTATGTGATTCCACTTAGGAAGAAGTGTTCTTAACACCTTCTTCACCACTGTTTCTGGTTTTGTGTCATCACCAAGAGTTTGCATCATATCTACTACGGCTTTAACTCGCACGCAGTAATCTCCCACTCTCTCTTCTTCTTTCATCTTGAGATTCTCAAAATCTCTTTTCAATGTCTGAAGTCTGACTTGCTTCACTTTATCACTTCCTTGGAAACCTTCTTGCAAGGCTTTCCATGCATCTTTGGCAGTTAAACATGATGCAATTCTAGGAAAGATACTTTTTTCTAATGCCGCTTGAAGATGATAAAGGGCAGAAGAGTTGTTCTTTTGTGCTTCTTTCATGGTCTTTTTATCGGCTGCACTTAATGTAGTCCAATCAGCAGGAGCTGTGTAACCGTCTTCTATGATGTCCCATAATCCTTTTCCTATGAGTAATGTCCGCATTTTTATTGACCAGTACTCATAGTCATACCCATTGAATTCAGGAATAGGGAGATTGTTGTTTGAGGCCATTACAATTAAGGAACTAGAAACTCACTTTTATTGACCTATTACAATAAAGAAATCTGCTTTGTCAAAGAAGAAAGAAAGAAGAGGAAATTACAAATTGAGATCAAGCCTTGCTTGACTCACCCTTTCACTGATAGCTTGATCTTCTTGGTGTGGTTCAGCTATCTCTTGATTCACAAAATTGTCAGCTATCTGTTCTTCGTCGTCGCTGATCAATATTATCTCTGGTGATTCGGGTTCTAGAATTTCCACTGAATTACTATAGTGAGTATATTCAGATTCTTGTGGGGCAATTTCTACAGATTCGGACTGCTCAAATCTACTCCCGAAAGAGTTGTCCTCAGAGTCTGCCAGGTACCCTATGTCAGGATGTTGCTGGTGTGCTATTACTGCGTTCTGCAACTGAGCAAAAATAGTATGGAGTCCAAGTCTTCGCACATTCTCATCAAAATTTTTGGCGTTGGTTCTCACTAAAAGTTCACAGAGAGCATGATAACATCCACTTGATCTTATCATCTATTTGCCGTTACAAAACAAAATGCAAAATTTTGATGAAGAAAATTTCCTTGAAATTTTCTTTACAACTATTTCCTCTTAGGAAATGTTCCACTTGGAAAATCTCTCAGTTTTTTTTTTTTTTTTTTTAAGCCTTTTGGGCTTATTACATAAATTTCCTCTTAGGAAATGTTTGTCCAAAAATGCCCCCTTTTTTAAATGTTGCAAAATTTTTTTTATTAATTATATTAATTAATAATGAAATAAAATATTAATTAAAAAAATTAATTAATATATTTTTTTAAATTATTAATTAATATTTTAATAAAATTTTATTTTAACGCAAAATAAAAAAAAATTTAAGTCATGCGAACGGGTTCGAACTTGGAACCTCCCGTTCACAAGTAGGGCAACAATAACCACTTGAGCTACGAACTCGGATGAAAACAAAGGCAGGGGCTAAGCTTTTAACACACAACTTAAGTCTATTTTGCAAAAAAAAATAAAGGGCCACGGTGCTGGGTTTCGAACCCACGACCGACGGAGGGAGAAGGGACTATAGCCTGGCTCCTCGAGCCAGTCGGGCCACTGCGCCCGACGTAAAGGCTTTTGAAAGCCTTTAATAAAATACTCGTCTCCTTTCTATTTAAAAAAAAAAAGGTTAGTCCCACATGCATTAGGGAAAGACCAAATTGAAGTTTTAAAAGAACACTCGCACGGAGTGTATTTCGATTGCCTTCGGGCAATCGAAAGCCTCCCTTTTGCCGAGAAAACCTCCAATCCCCCGCTGCCACGTCACGCCCACGCACAGTGCCACGTCACTCTGTCTGTCTCAACGCCATGTGTCACGCCCAGTCATGCTGTCAGCCTCCACGTCACTTGCCACGTGTCACGCCTAGTCACACTGCCACATCACCTCCTCGATCCGCATGTCCGGTCTGCTCTCCACCTCGGATCTACTGCTCTACGGGCCACTCCTCGATCTGCGTGTCCACCTCGAGAATCATGTCCGCTTCACATGTTCGGTCTACTACGCTCCGCTCCACCTCGAGAACTGTGCCGATCTCCGCTCCACCTCGGGAACCGTGCCACCAGCAATCTGCCTGGGTCCACCGCGCTCCACCTCGAGATTCGTGCACTACGGGCCGCTCTTCGACCTCACCTCGAAATGCGTGCACCTCCTCCAAACAACTCTGATACCAAATATGGATTAGGAAAATGCACAAATGCACGAACTTTGATTAGTTACAAAAATGCCAAGGTTACAACTTAATATAGCTTAGAAATAAGCTAGAAATAGACATGCGAGAAAATAGGAGAGAGAATAGGGAATAGGAAAAATAGGGAGGAAAAAGGAGGTTTAAACAAATCTACCGTCCAGTGCCTTGCCGACCATTGCCTTGCCGACCACCTCATCTGCTGTCCAGGTAAAGGTAAATAAAGGTAAAGTAAAAAAAGATTTATTTTTACTTTAACTTCCAACATTTGTTGGTATGGTCAACGTTGTCATGAGGAACGTGAGGTATGAATGACCGAATCAACCTCCAGAACCTATTATGGTCTAATTTGTGCCTCCTCCAAGGCCAGACCAGTATGTGCCTAGCCCACCAACTAGACTGGTGGTGACCATCAGAAGTAGGTTGGTTCAAAACCTGCAAACAACTCTAGCAAAGTTATCGATCTATGAGATTATTCAATAGTCTCCTAAGAACAGGGAGACATTTATGGACATCTTAAGGTCCATATAAGTGCAGCCTCAAGATCACTAAGCATTTACACACTTCATGGGGCACATGCAACAATGCGAAGAGTTGGTCATTCAATTCCATGACCACAAAATCAAGACGGTTTCCACTATTATAACAAACCCATTATTGCATATTATCACTTGTGTAAACCACAAACCGTTCAAGTGGGTTTTGATCGACATGGGATCATAAATCAATATCATAACTACCAAGGTGTTAACTCACTTGAAGTTACCCAAGACACATATCATCCCTTCCACCTTCACGTTGAGAGCATTCAATGATGCATTATGATCGACGGTCAGTACTATAGTTTTACCTATTCAGGTGGGACTGAAGACCATCCTGATGATGTTGCACATAATTAAAGATGCTATGTAGTATAATATACTTCTAGGTAGAACTTGGATCAGATAAATGTAGTGCATCCCTTCTATTTTACACTAGTGTATCAAATACATTCATGAGGGATAGGTTCACGTGGTGCCTTCAGATGAAGAACCCTTTAAATACATTAATCTCATAGATTTGTTGAGGCAATTTGTGCTCCCATCAATGCACCTGGATGTGTGACCAACATAGCCAATCAAATATCTAGAAGGTATAGTCAAATAAGTGTGTGATAGACCTGCAATGTCCGTATCTCAAAAATCAAAGCACACAACAACTACTTCCATTAGACCGACTGTGTCCATGATACAACGGGATGATAGGAAGTTAAAAGAAAAGGTGGGGAAAAGAAGATAAATAAAAATCTCAAGTCAATTATCATTGAAACACCTACTCCCATGGAAGTAGAGGAAGTTCAAGGAAGATTCAAAGAGGCACCTCAACCTGCTTTACTTGTGTCTTCAGCGGGGTCATATGCATCGTAGGTGACTGTCCATTTGGTTAATCTTGGGTTAGGGGAATACATTGTGCAGAACATGATGTTCATGCCTATTATCGAAACTGCACATGATATGGGCTGACCGTGATCCCATAGCCTTCCTATAGGGATGGTGGAACCATTAGGTGTACCACCCAACCAAACCAACTTCATCTATGGAGGGTTAGACCAAGTTTCATATCCCATGCTCATGGATGAGGATGATAATGAACCATTCACTATAAACATTCATTATCTATCTAATCCAGACTATGCCATGTGATACTTTGAGCATTACCATTGGCATGGTTACGATATATGATTATTTGAGTAGGGGTGTAAGAGGCCTATAGAACCACAATATCAGTTACCTACTGATAGGTTTAGGTTGGGATTCTATAGCAGAGGACAAGATGAACTCCTTGTAGAATCTCTAGACCACCTATACCTCAGTCTGGGGGGTGAGGTTGACTTCAATCCTTATCACCCTAATCCTTCTGCATTCTAGAGGGATAACTAGATGGTGTCTTACATCACTGATGAGCCTAAAAAATGCTCATATTTTGTATGAGTTTCATTAATCATTATGTGGCTATATAATAGGAATTGTATATTTTTATGAATGGTTATGTAATTATTTGATAATATTATGTGTGTTATCTAATTTGTATGTTTTAGTGTGTTTTTGTGGAATTGTAGTTGATTTAGTCAGATTTGGATCAGTCGAGGTCTTTTCATGGACCTCGCACTTTGTTTCTTTCAAAATTAACATATGGTAAGTAGGCAACTTCCTCTTCAAAGAAGGCACCAATAAAAGGTAGGCACCTTCCTCTTCCAAGAAGGCACCAATAGGAGATAAGCGCCTTCCTCTTCCAAGAAGGTGCCAATAGAAGGTAGGTGCCTTCCTCTTCCAGGAAGGTTCCAATAGAAGGCAAGCACATTCCTATTCCAAGAAGGCACCAATAGAATGCAAGCACATTCCTCTTCTAGGAAGGCGCTAACAAAAGGTAGGCACCTTCTGTATAAAGAAGGTGCCTGATATACCTAGGCACCTTCCTCATAGAGAAGGTGCCTCTGTTATTTGCTCGTTGACCAGATAATGCGAAGTGGGCAACATTGAATGGTGCAGTTCCAACTCTACGTCATGTAAGTTAATTAGGGAGTTGAACTAATGTATGATAACATCCTACCTACACCAAGTGAAGCACAAAACAATCAGAGAACACACCACCATTAGGAATGAATGTCAGTTTTACCAGACGTGGATTATATTTACCAGACAGTCTTAGTTTATTATGGAATGAATCGACTGTTGTAACCACCTTGTAATAGAAGATCTATGGGTGTGCTATATAAACACATGCAAACCTCTCTGATAAGATATCAAAATATCAAAGATAGAATACAAAATATAGAGAGGAGTACAAAGGTTAAGAAGCATTGTAATTCCTTGGTGATTATAATAAAGTTCTAAGAGTTCCTAAGCACGTGTTCAGCTAGGAGGAAGTTGTTGGAGCCTGGGCCCACTCCAAGCCAGTATTTCTTCCCTTTCTTTGTGTTTTATAGATTAGCTTACTGCTTTCATAGGTTTATTTCTGCACTATTATTTTATGATTGCAATAGGTTTGTTATTAGTATGCACGTATGAATGTTTTCTTTCTGAAGATTTAATTATTCATACGTAATTTATTGAGGAGTGAATGAATGATTGACAACCTTTAAAACACCTCCCAATAGTAGAGCTAGCAGACTCATATCAAAGTGGTATTGTAAGTGATCCTGTGTGAGACCCTTCATAAGTTTACAAAGCTCCCTGGGTTGATAATTAATGCACGGGCAAGTGACAAAAATAGGAAATAATTTAACCTTGTTTGGCCCGCAAAATTTTGGTGTCATTGTTGGGGAAGCGCCTCTACTAGATCAATTGCAATACCTGAAACCTTCCATCTAAACTTGTATGAGTTCTTCGAGAAGAAGAGGACCTAATGATTAGTTTGTAAAATAAAGTTCTCCAAAACCTGAGTCGGTCGAACACTCTGAGCTTGAACTAGATTCACCCGACTCACAGCCAACACTCCACTGGAGTGAGGATCCACACTTTGTGCAAAGTGCTTCCTCATCCCGTCAACTTGGGGAAGAACAAACAATCATAAACCCCTTGTTTAAAAGGACACATTTAGAGGAAGCCCTATTGTGGAAAGTTGTAGAATATCGGATGATAACACCAGATAACCTTAGAGCCTTGACTCAAAAAATTTTGAACGATCGTAAGGCCATAAGTACTGCATTAGAGACCACATTTCTTGAAAAAATGGTCGATGTAGAAGAAGTTTCATCTGGATTTAGCTTCTCGATTGATGAAGGAGTAGGAGATACCAAAATGAAAAACATATCCCCTGCTCACCTTCCTACCTTTAGAGGATACCCAACCAAGGACCCTGACCTATTCTTATTTAATTTTGATGTTTTATGCAGGTATGTGGACTACAAATCTGATACATAGAAGCTGAAGCTCTTTCCTTCCACATTAGATGATGCAGCTCTACGGTGGTTCATCGGTCTAGGGGAGAAACACATTACCACATGGGATCAAATGAAGAAGCTCTTTCTAGAGCAATATCAAGACTTTGGGAGAGCAAGAGACTCTAGAGAGGAAGTCCTAAGCATGACGTAGAAAGAGGATGAGTCTCTCGAAGAGTACTGGGAGAGATTCAATTTCAATCTTCAACGGTCTCCTCATGCGAAGCTATCTGATAAATCTCTCAAAAGTATATTTTTGAGAGGGCTTAACAATGAATCGTTGGAGGCTCTCAACATGATTTTTGGAGGTGATGTCTACCAGCATGCTATGGAAGACATCCTACAACTATGCTAGAATTACTCAAGAAGGAGAGGCAAGACCACTTCTAGAACCATGAAAGTGACTGCTTCAGTCACAAAAATAGAAATAGGCAACATGTTGGAGGATTTGAAAAGAAAAATGCTTTCATCTCTAGCATTGCATATGGATACGCTGCTGTTAGAGAAAAAGAAGCAAGAAAACAATGCAGCATTGGCTTATTTTTTCCCAAAATATAGAGGAAAGCATGCAAATAATGCATGCCCGAAGAACAAAGTCAGAGTATGCGCAGTTTGCAGGCTGAACCATAAGACCCGATTATGCCCAAAATTGCCTAGCAATTAGGAGGATGCTAAAGCCATGGAGGCCTATTTCATAGGCAATCAGAAGAGTTGGCCACAACCCCCTATGGGGAATATGCCAACTAGAATGCCATCATACGGGGGAGGACCATACATGTCACAAGGCCCGCCTCAACCACCTAACATGGGGTGGTGGGGGCCATCGCCTTGGTCTAATGCACCCCTAGGAATAGCATTCCCAAATCAGCAACCCTGGATGGCATATCAATATCTGGGACAGTAGTGGAGAGGCCACACTCCATGGAATTTGACCCCATAGAATGTAGCACCAGCTCACCCCCATAAAAACTTGCTGGCCTTGCCAGTAGTGAGACCTGCACAGCTACCCACACAACCGATGACAAATCCAAATAATAGAGTGAATCAGCTAGCATACAACATGGAAGGCAAGATGTATCCGATGTATCATATTCATATTAGGTCTAGTAGACAACTAGGAGTAGAAACACCTCCGCTAATAGAAGAGGAGGAAGATGTAGGAGAAACACCTCTTATAGAAGAGGTGGTAGAAGAAGTAGCTAAGAGAGCAAAGGCTCCATTTCCTTATCGGATGCAAGAATAGAAGAAACTAACATAGCCAAAGTTTGATATCATGTCCAGCTTGAAGAACCTCACAGTGACAATTCCACTATTTCAAGCTATCCGAGATGTCCCAATATATACCAAGGTGATAAGGGAGATGTGCCTAAGAAGGCCAGGACGGAAAGCAACCCAGACTATCAATGTCATGGGTAAATTAGTAGATTTTATGATGGGCAAGATGTGTCATCCCAAGTACGTGGATCCAGGTAGCCCAGTGTTGACTGTAAAAATTGAAGGACATTCCTTGTCCAATACGTTGGTCGATATTGGAGTAGCCATCAATGTAATGCCTCAGGAGACCATGCAGAGGCTACAACTCATGAACTTGAGACCCACCATGATAGTGTTGTAGCTGGTCGATCGATCGATCGTGGCATCAGAAGGAATGCTTGAGGATGTAATAGTGACAGTCAGTGCATGGGAATACCCAACCGACTTCCTAGTTTTGCAGTCTAAAACCAGGCTGGGTGGCTACCCGCTCATCTTGGGAAGGCCATGGATGGCAATAAATGATGCTTACATCAGCTATTGTGATGGGCTGATGACCATATTCGATGGACAAAATGTCAAAATATTGACCATTTCACCCCCTGCGTAGTCCGTTGACTCATTGGGAGAACCTACATTGACCAAGCATGAAGATCATGAGCTATCCATAATCCAGCCGATGATGGCATTGGATGAGTTGGTGGAAGAAGAAGATGAGGATGGTGCTATTGTAGAGTTCCTCCATGGAGAATCCTCCATCATCGCACCTGGGTCACCATTGGTTGGCACCCAAGATCACCACATTCAGTAGATAAATATTGGGCCAGGAAGGACGTTAAACATCAGTAGTGGGTTGACTCCCACACAACTAACAAAAGTAGAAGAGCTCCTGGTAAGACACCAGTGGGAATTTGCATGGGATTACTTGGATATGAAGGGAATCATCCAAGAGATCTGTACCCATCGAATATACCTCGATGAACAAGCAACTTCGAGTAGGCAACCACAAAGAAGAATGAATCCAACAATGAAATACATTTTCAAAGTAGAGCTACAAAAACTCTTGTCTGTCGGATTCATCTATCCAATTTTTGATAGTGAGTGGGTGTCACCACTAGTGGTGGTCCCCAAGAAGAATGGGAAGTGGAGAATCTATGTAGACTATAGAGCATTAAACAAAGCAACCAAGAAGGACCACTTCCCACTCCCATTCATTGATCAGGTCTTGGACACACTTTCAGGGTGAAAGTATTTCTCCTTCTTGGATGGATTCAGTGGATATAATCAGATCTAGATAGGATAAGAAGACCAAGATAAGATAACATTCACCTACCCATGGGGAACATTTGCTTATCGGGTATTGCCTTTCGGGTTATGCAACGCACCAACCACCTTTCAAAGAGTGGTGCTTAGCATATTCTTAGACATGATGGGAGATGTGGTCAAAGTGTACATGGATGACTTCACCACTTATGGAGAAACCTTTGATGAAGCAATGATGAACTTGGAAAGAGTGCTTGAAAGAAGCAAGGGAAATAATCTATCCCTGAGTAATGAGAAATGCTTTATGATGATGCAAGAGGGCATCGTATTGGGACACCATCTCTTCATAGAAGGAATAAAGGTTGACAAAAGAAAGATCAAGGTCATCAGGGACCTACCCAGCCCTAGAATGTAGAGAGAGGTGAGAAGTTTCCTTGGATCTATCGGGTACTACCGATGATTTATCACCAAATTCAGTAAGATTGCAAAACCACTGCACACTCTATTGTCTAAAGATGTGGAGTTCAATTGGATGGAAGACTACAAAGAAGCATTTTAGTTGCTCAAGGAGAAATTGATATCTGCACCGGTTTTGAGAGGACCAAATTGGGCCATACCCTTTCATATCTATTGTGATGCATCCAACAATGTGATTGGAGTAGTCCTTGGATAGAAGGATGGCAAGGAATTTTATGCCATCTATTATGTCAACAAAAACTTGGCAGGAGCCGAGCTCAACTACACGGTGACAGAGAAGGAGTTCCTTGCAGTTGTGCATGCCATAAACAAATTCCACCATTATATCACCGGATATAAGGTGTTTGTCCACATGGACCACATGGCCATCAGATATTTAATGAGCAAGCTGGATATTGGTGGAAGAATTATCAGGTGGCTCCTACTATTGTAGGAATTTGACATAACAATAGTCAAAAAACTGGGCAAGGACAATGTTGTAGCAGATTTTCTATCCAGATTGATACCAATGAACCATACAATAGTGGAAGACCAGTTTCTGGATGAGAATTTGTTCACCATCAGTGAAAAAATACCATGGTACATAGATATAGCCAATTACTTGGCCACCGGAAGAACCTCACCTGCTCTCTCCTTTTGAGAAAAGTAGGTGGTAATAGAGAAAAGTGCATCTTTCCTATGGATTGATGGCCTCCTGTTCAAAATAGGATGTGACCAGATCATAAGGAGATGCGTAGCAGAACAGGAGTTCTCAGAAATACTCAAAGCTTATCATGATGAACCATGCAGAGGACACTTTATGAGGAAATGGACTGCCTATAAAATCCTACAGGTTGGGTACTTTTGGCCCACTCTATTCAAATATGCAGTCACATACGCCAGCAAGTGCGATGAATGCCAAAGAATGGGCAGACCAACCCATCGTGACGAAATGCCCCTCCAGCCTCAAGTACACCTGGAACCCTTCGACAAGTGGGGTATGGATTTTGTGGGGCCAATTAACCCACCTTCAATAGGTAGGAGGTTTATTTTAGTCTGTACATACTACATCACCAAATGGGTTGAATTTTAGGCATTGAGGGATTCAAAAGAAAGAATGGTTGTCGATTTCTTATTTGCTCACATATTTACATGATTTGGGGTCCCCAAAGAAATAAAAACTGACCAAGGCCCTTAGTTCACCTCCAAGTTGATCGAGGAACTAATGAAGCAATACAGAGTTTGGCACAACAAAACTACACCCTACCATCCATAGGCAAACGGGCAAGTGGAGGTGACAAATAGGGAAATAGAGAACATCCTGACAAAAACCATGCAAAAACATAGAAAATATTGGGCTACATGGCTACCGGAGGTAGTATGGGCATACAACACCACATGGAAATCCACCACAAGCTTTACACCCTTCCAATTGGTCTATGGGAAGAGTGCAATGATGCCCATTGAGTTTGAGACCAAAACACTGAGAACATATTTAGAACTAAATTTGAGCCTGGATGATGCTCAAAAAGAAAGGATTCGATGAAGCTGAATCAGCTGGATGAAATCCGAATGGATGCTTTACAAAGAATGGAGATCATACAAAAGCAAAGGAAATGGTGGCATGATCACCACATTAAACTAAAGTAGTTCCAAGAAGGAGAATGGGTGTTGTTGTATGATTCTCGGTTCCAGGAAAGGAAGGGCAAATTAATGTAGAGATGGATGGGACCATATGAGGTGGTAGAGCTCATCAAGAATGATGTTGTGCATGTCAGAACCATTGACGGTAGCAATGTTGTATTAACCATTAATGGCCACCGATTGCGGCCCTACAACACGTCCAAGAATTTATTGGTGGAATCCAGAGCAGGCATGGGGGAGACCCCATCCTTGTGAATCTGGACCAAAATCTCAGTAGGAAAAATGGTGGGCATGGAGGTGCTCACCAAAAGTAGTTAGTTTAGGTTTTGATTATTTCTTACAATGTGTTTTGTAGGGACGATGCCTACATGCAAGTTGCAAGCATCCTAGGTTCAGGGCCTAACAGGCATGGAATGCATCTAACTGCCTGTATTTTTCTTTCTTTTTGTTTGCTTTTTGCAGGTGGAGGACCTGACAACACAAAGAATAGGTATCTAGGAAACTAGGCCTGATTCATCTCAGCATCTCGACATCGGCACTCATAGGGTAGAAGCAACATCTATTCAAGCGTGGGGGTGGGCAACAAACTCTTCCCCAAGAGGAAATTCAGATGCTAGCCCTTGCAGGAAGATGTTGAGGCAACATGAAGCGAGTCCGAGGAGGCTTGATCACCCTTTCCCGATCAATCATGACATGGCTGCCAAGAAAGAGCCTTGCAGAAAGCCTTCATCATCAAAGAAGACTATCCACTTGAGGTATGATGCCTTCCTCCTAGAAGAAGGTGCTTGACGAAGGTGGACATTTTCCATCATGATGGAGGTTTTGAGTAAGAGGTGAGGCGCCTTCCTTATAAAGAAGGCACCCCGTTGAAATAAGGCACCTTCCTTATAAAGAAGGTGCCCCACTGAAATAAGGTGCCTTCCTTATAAAGAAGGCACCGCACTGAAATAAAGACACCTTCCTTATAAAGAAGGCACCCCACTAAAATAAGGTGCCTTCCTTATAAAGGAGGCACCCCACTAAAATAAGGTGCCTTATAAATAAGGTGCCCTACTAAAATAAGGTGCCTTCCTTATAAATAAGGCACACGTTTCCTAAAAAAAAAAATTGAGGACCGAGGCGCCTTCCACATCAGTAAGGCGCATCCATCCTTGATAAAAAAAATGATAGCCGAGGCACCTTCCTCTTCCAGGAAGGCGCATGTATTCAAAGGCGCCTTCCACTCAAGCCCCCTCAAAGCTCTTTCTTTTTTTATCCTTTTTTTTTAAATTTTTTGTTCTCTTCGTGGGCCCTCCTTCTTTGAAAAAGCAGGCCTTTCCTTTCCATGCATGTATTCAAAGGCACCTTCCACTCCAGGAAGGCACACCCATTCAAAGGCACCTTCCACTCTAGGAAGGTGCACCCATTCAGAAGCGCCTTCCGTAGTAGGAAGGCACCATCATCAAAAAGAGCGCCTTCCACCATCGAAAGGTGCATCCATTCAAGAGCACCTGCAACATCGAGAAGGCACCATATCAAGTGCCTTCCACATCAAGAAGGCACCATATCAAGCACCTTCCACATCGGGAAGGTACCGAAGAGCACCTTCCGTATACAACCAACACTTAAAGTTTCACGTGCGCCTCGATCGGAACAAGATCATCACACGAGCAGGTGACATCAGATTACCACCATCGCTCGTATGATAGGGAACCGCTCCAATAAAAAATCTCATAGAATTATGGGGCGAGATCAGTGTGCATGTTCCAAAAATGATAGACAGATGGTTTGTAAGCCTATCGAGAGTCTGTCTTTGGCATCAACCATTAAAACAACTCAACAGCAAAATCTGGCGTAATCCACGCAAATGAAGTACCCATCCCCCATGTCACAGATCGACGAATCGACACTCTCCATGATGCATGAGATATCCAATCAGGTATGCACATACTCTACTCAGATTTTTATGTAATCATTCATAAATTATGCAGTACCAAAAAATATCGTCGCCATAAAAATCATGCACCCCCCATGGCCGATCGTGCCAACGATGTAGCTTGTGAGGCGTACCTTGCCAAAATTGAAAGCTAGGGTTCGGTGCCTTCCTTATAAGAAGGCACCTTCCTAAGAAGGCAAGGAGAAAAATAGAAGAGCCTAAGGGAAGGCACCATGGGAGGACGATTGAGGAATCACACGGTGAAGAAAAATGAATCGAGTGATACAAAAGGAATCAAGGGTGCGGTCAGGATGCAGTTCAAGGCCAAGGGATGACTCGAGTACTGTATCTTGGTTAGTCAGATCAAGGATATGGAGGAAGCCAAGGAATTTGTTGCCTCCTTAGGGGGAGATGTAGCTCAAGTATGAGGGATGGAGATTCCATTCACCCCCAAACATATCTCACAGGTGACTGGCTTGCCTCTCACAGGTGAGTGTACATACAAGGGTGGAATGTTGAAGCCATATGCCAAATTACTGTTGCTAGGGGAGAACATGCAGATAGACAAGGAAGGGCTACCAAAAATCAGCCTTCCTATGAATCTACGAAATATATTCGAGCAGGTTGCTCGGTTCTTTACATGCACTAGGAAATATACCCATCTGCACACTAATCATGTGCAATTATTGAATCACCTAGTGCATGGGAGGAAAATGAACATGCCCTTCTACCTAGAAAATGCCCTAAAGGAGGAAGTGACTAGATACCAGAAGGGGGCACCTTCCACCTTGGCCCACCATGGGCTGATATAAACGCTGGTCTGCCATGCAGAAGCACAAAGGCAGAGTTCCAATGTAGAAGGAGGCGATAGCCAGGAAAGGTGGGAGGATTCTATTGTTGAGGTAGGGCGAGTGGAGGATAGCCCTAAAAATGAAGTAGAGGACATCGAGAAATTGGCACTGCCTAATTTTATAGAAGAAATAGGGCATTCCCTAGTGCCCGAGTATGAAGAAGAAGGGGCATAGCTTGCTAGTGGTGAGGCCAAATTCTAGCCACTAGAACCAACCCCTAGGAGGAAACACCTACGGTGACTCATCCTCTCCTTAGAGGAGGAGGAAGATGACTCAGAGGTCGGTCTTGCATCCCATACCCTCTGGGAGTTGACAAGCTAGAGTCCACAAGATGTAGGGACTTCCAGGGGCAATAATAAAATTGACGCAGCCCTAGAGGAGGCCCTAGAATGGCAAACCAACTGCTGGATGGCCCAGAAAATTCTAGAGGATTTCCAAATCAAGCACAAAGAAGAGCTGAAAGAGTGAGCACAAAGGATCACTTAGCTCGAGTAGTTGGTCCAATAGTTACGGGAAGAGAACCAACAACTCTAGGCCAAGGGGACAGAGAAAAGGGATGCATCGACCCAAATTGACTGGGCGATTGAGGTCTCGACGAATTCTCCCACATCAATAGAATGAGTATTCTCTTTGGGAGAATTCTGGTCGGATGCCTAGATAGAATAGCCCGGAGGTAGGGGATAATTCCTCTATTTTTGGGAGTGAGGAGAGAAGAAGACCCACAGAGCCCCTGGTCATAGACCTAAGCGATGTAGAATTGGGTGGAAGCCAACAGCTGCAGATAGGATCAGGGGTTAAAGAGGAATCCCTTAGACCTGAAGAGGAAGAGATAGAAGGACCAACGGGGATGACACCAGATAGATATGAGGATGGAGAGACAACTCCAGGGACATCGGGGCAAGTCCCTCAGAACGAACAAGTCCCCTGTGATGAGGAAACAACTATCAATAAGGAAGAGAAACCTTTTGTATGAGCCATCATAGTTTCTACACAGGCAAAAGGAAAAGGGCCCAGGATGGCTCAAAAAAATGTGAAGGTGAATTTCACCAAAATAGAAGAAGATGAATGGGACATGCAGCCATTCACAGAAAGGTAGAAGTAGTTTGAATGACTGCTCAAAGAAATGATAGTAGCCAAGGAGGCCAGGGAGTCAACCTCGAGGGTTTGGGGAGACCCTGGTATATGTGTTAATCCGATAGAGGACAACTAGTTTTGGGAGATTTACGGGTCATCCCGGGGGTGGCCCTCCAAGATACGAAGGTATTTTGAAATATGGGGGGTATATGGCCCCAAATTGGAAGCTACTACCATTACAAGGGAAAATATAGGGCTTACTCCTAAAGCATCCCGATTACACAAGGCCCAGGTGGTTCATCTCAAGAGGGATAACTCAGATATCCCTCTTGCAGTTGTTAGGCCCCTGAAATCTGACCTGTGGTAGGCTACAGAAGTGGCATTTCAAGCAACAACAACCACATTGGCAATACCACCCCCAATAGCAGCCAGGATGAGAAAAGTGAATAAGTAGAGTCAGCAACTTGAGCAAAAGCCGATAGTAGCACCTGCAACTCTGCATGAGAAAAGAGGAACCACACCTCCAAATGCCAATCCATAGAATAAGCAAACACGGGTCGCAGGTATAGCCATATCCATCAAAAAATGGTAATGATGAGGAGTTAACAGGGCTACCTATAGTTTTGATGCCATGAGGGCATGGCATATGTTAGGCATGGGGGGATGATGAGCCTAAAAAATGCTCATATTTTGTATGAGTTTCATTAATCATTATGCGGCTATATAATAGGAATTGTATACTTTTATGAATGGTTATGTAATTATTTGATAAGATTATGTGTGTTATCTAATTTGTATATTTTAGTGTGTTTTTGTGGAATTGTAGTTGATTTAGTCATATTTGGATCAATCGAGGTCTTTTCATGGACCTGGCACTTTGTTTCTTTCAAAATTAATGCATGGTAAGTAGGCACCTTCCTCTTCAAAGAAGGCACCAACAAAAGGTAGGTGCCTTCCTCTTCCAGGAAGGTGCCAATAGGAGATAAGCGCCTTCCTCTTCCAGGAAGGCACCAACAGAAGGTAGGCACCTTCCTCTTCTAGGAAGGCACCAATAGAAGGCAAGCGCCTTCCTCTTCCAGGAAGGTGCTAATGGAAGGTAGACACCTTCTGTATAAAGAAGGCACTCGATATACTTAGGCACCTTCCTCATAGAGAAGGTGCCTCTGTTCTTCACCCGTTGACCAGATAACACGATGTGGGCAACATTGACTGGTGCAGTTCCAACTCTATGTCATGTAAGTTAATTCGAGAGTTACACTAATGTATGAGAATGTCCTACCTACACCAGGCAAAGCATGAACCAATCAGATAACATGCCACTATTAGGAACGAATACCAATTTTAGTAGACATTGATTACATTTACCAGACTATCATTGTTTAGTCTGGAATGAATCGACTATTGTAACCACCTTGTAATAGAAGATCTATGGGTGTGCTATATAAACAAACATAGAAATCTCTGATAAGATATCAAAATATTGAAGATAGAATACATAATATAGAGAGGAGTATAGAGGTTAATAAGCATTGTAATTCCTTGGTGATTATAATAAAGTTCTAAGAGTTCCTAAGCATGTGTTTAGCTTGGAGGAAGCTACTGGAGCCTCGGACTACTCCAAGCCAGTATTTCCTCCCTTTATTTGTGTCAAGGAAGGTGCTTGTACCCTATTTTACCAAACAATGATGATAATGATCAAGTGATAACCTATATGGGGACACATTTTCCAAAGCATCCCATTCTAGTTGGTCATGGTTAAGGTCTCTATTATGATAGTGACAATGAGGATGAGACAGAGAGAGCCTATTTAGGACCTCCCTAATTATGCTATCGTAATGCACCTTACACTATGAAGGATTTGCATGGAGAGATCAATATCCATCCTCTTCTTAGAGGAAGACCACTGAATCTTAATATAATTTATCATATGGTGTTTCCTGATTTGCCAATGTACATGGAGCTCCTGGATATCAATGATCCCATTCGACAGTTTGTTCATAGATCGGATTCAAAGATCCCCATACCCACAGAACCACATCTTGGGGATGGTAGTTTTATTAATGATGAGTCACTTAAACGTGGTCCTGGAGACATAATTCATTCCACAAACATGATCTCCATTTATTTGACCACTCCACTCCACAATCCAGTCGATCCATCCAAATCGTTGCATTTAAATATAGATTCTATCAAATGGGATCGCGTTGATTCACCTCTAGAGCCTAAATATTTCTTCCCTAATGAAGAAATACTACAACATTTCCATTTTGTGTTAGGTTGTGCACATGATGTCTATCATGCTGAGGATGCTTCCAATCTAGAACCTATAAATCCATCAGATGACATCCACTTGATCCCTACAACTCATCAGCTTGATGAGGGATCCCATATGTCAGTAGGAGAAACCTTCGAAGTGGATATTAGTAATGATCCCACCAATCCAAGGAAGGTTAAATTTGAAGAAATTTTGACTCTTGATGAGCGTGCCAACCTCATCCCTCTACTGAGAGAGAGACCTACTTTCTTTTCTTGGACTTACAAGGATATGCTAGGTCTAAATCCAAAATTGGTTACTCATAACATTTTGCTAGATATTTTAAAGAATCCAGTCAAGCAAAAACTTAGAAAGATGCATCAAACAGTAGCCATAATGGTGAAGTACGAGTTGCAAAAGTTATTGGATGTAGAGTTTGTAATATCCATCGACTATCCAGAATGGGTATCCAATATGGTATCGATAGGAAAACTTGATGGAAGGATCTGTATTTGTATGGATTTTAGAGACCTGAACAAGGCAATACCAAAGGATTCATTTCTATTGTCAAATATCGATGCCCTTGTATACGCAACTACAGGTCATGAAATGCTCTCCTTAATGGACAATTTTTTTGGTTACAATAAAATTTAGATTAAGCCCAAATACTAGCATAAAACCGTGTTTATAATGCCATGGGAAACATTTTTCTATAAAGTTATGCCATTCAGACTTAAAAATGTTGGTGCCACATATTAGCGGGCTATGACATAGATCTTTCATGACTGTATGCATAAGATCTTAGAATATTATATTGATGACTTGTTGGTAAAGTTATTACTGCATTCTAAGCATGTAGAGGTCTTAATAAAGGTCTTCGATCACCTGGTAGATCACAATGTCAGGTTGAATCATAAGAAGTGTGTGTTTGGTGTAACTTCAGGAAAACTCTTAGGATTCATCATTTCAAAATGAGGCATCAAAGTTGACCCAACAAAGGTTAAGGCTATTTTGGAAATGCATCCTCCCACTAACATCAAAGAATTAAGAAGCATACAGGGCAAAGTAGCATCCATAAAGTGATTCATTACTCAATTATCAGATAAATATCGACCCATGAATCGACTACTACACAACGGGTTCCTATTCAATTGGGGCGAGGACTGTCAAACAACCTTTGCTAAAATAAAGCAATACCTGACGACGCCACCAGTGTTAGCTCCACCAAGGTCAGATGTGTCATTTTTGCTATATATATCGATGATTGACTTTGCATTAGGAACCATGTTAGCCCAAAATAACGTGCAAGACAAAGAATAGGTCATATATTATATTAGTCGAACCTTGGTGAGCTATGACCTTGGATATGCATATATGGAAAAGTTGTGTTTAGCAATATTGTTCACTACCAAGAAATTGTGACACTATATGTTGAGTCATACAACATATGTCATCTCCAAACAAAATTCTTTACAGTATATGATGAACAAGACATCATAACACATGTACTGCAAAGTGGATCATTCTACTGACATAATTTGATTTGGAATTCATAAGCCAAAAGTCCATTAAGGGACAAGTCATAGCAGATCAACTGGCTGAGATGCCTCTTGAAAATAGTAGGCCCCTCACCATAGAGCTTCCTGATGACGTAGTATTTGCCTTATCAGATGAACCCAAACCTGAAGAACCGGATAACAAAGACGATATGACCTTTTTCTTTGACGGTTTGAAGTGTGAGCAAGGGGGTGGTGTAGGAATATTGTTCTTTGACAATATGCCCTTGTCGCTCAAGTTGGAATTTCCTTGCACTAACAACAACATTGAATATGAAGCCCTAATTTTGGGTCTCCAAATATCTATTGCCATGAATATTAAAAGACTAAATATCTTTGGTGATTCCATTCTCATTATGAATAAAGTTAAGGGACTATTTCAATAATGATGTCTGGTATTGAAAGATTACAAGGATCTTCTTGACACATATCTAGGTTGACTGGAATGGTATGACATAGAGGTAATATCTCGTTCATCCAATAGATTCATAGACACAATGGCATATTTGGGATCTCTAATCCCTCAGAATCCATCTATCAATTTCACTACCATCCATGTAAAAATGTTGTCACATTTTGTTGTGCAATGCGAAGCATTGGATAACAAAGAGTCAATCAACATGATTCATGTAGAACCAAACCATGAGTGGTTCTAAAAAGCCAAATATTTTCTGAAGAGAGCATCTTGGGGGTCTTTGATATCATAGGATTTGACGGGGAGTGGAACTACCATTCACCATAGGGTTATTTTCCAGTCTGCATTTGCAAATGTAGAACTGTAGGGGGAGCATGTTGTCTTGTTAGTCAAGGTCGAAGCTTACCAAAACTAGACATCACAAATATATGACTTCCTTAAACTTGGTATAATCCCTCAAGTATTTTTGCATGCCACAAAACACATTCAAATAGAAAGCAACAAAGTATGTCTTGTTAGTAGACATCATATACCATAGAAGCTACGATGGAGTTCTCCTTCGTTGTTTTGAGCCCCAAGAGTCATATTGGGTAATTTTAGAAGCTCATGATGGTATGTGCGGTGGCCATTTCAACAGTATGGCTGTCATCAAATGCATCCTTCAAATGGGTTATTATTGGCCCACTATGGAGAAGGATTACAATTTTTATGTTAGAAAATGCGTTAAATGCCAGCGTCATGCTAATCTTACGCACCTGCCATCACAGGCCTTACAACCCATTCAAATGGCTTGGAAATTTTCTCATTAGGGATTAGATATTATAGGCAAAATATCTCCTCCATCATCGGGTCGACATACTTTTATTATTACAGCTACTAAGTATTTAACTAAATGGATGGAAGCTATTCCCTTAACAAAAAAAATTGGAGTGCGTATTGCTGATTTTATACTCACCAATATCATTAGTAATTTTGGGATACCATCCAAGATAGTTTCGGATAATGGAACGTCATTTAAGAACAAAACTATGAGAGCTTTGACATCTAAATATAGAATCAAATGCAGTTTTGTGACTCCGTATTATCCATAAGAAACTAGGTAGGCTGAAGCTTCAAATAAGATAGTGGTCTCTATCTTGAAAAATATGGTACAAGAGAACCACAAATATTGGCATATCTAGTTGCACCTTGCATTATGGGCTTATAGGAATAGCATTCAGACACCCACTAGAGTAACTTTGTTTTCACTAGTATATGGCACTAAGGCCATTATACCCCTAGAGTTGGAAATTTCAATGTTGCACATTGCATTAAAAGAGTTCATTTATGACGAAACTGCACAACAAGATCACCTAGATCAACTGACGCTACTTGATGAACATCATGTGAATGCCCTCGAGCACCTCCGTGTTTATCAAGAGTGCTTAAAATGAGCTTACAATAGCAAATTCCATCTGAGATACTTTGAGGTTGGTGATATTGTGCTAAAAGAGAACCAACAAAACTCTAATTTGTTGCCAAAAATGTGAGACAAATTCGTGGCTAACTGGTTGGGTCCTTATATGATATCAAAGAATATTGGACCTAGGACATATCACTTGACATCGCTTGGAGGAGTTGAAAATCTTGAACCTCTCAATATACTTCATCTTAAAGCGTTCTATGCCTAAGAACCAGAAAAGGCTCCAAAGGCATTTGTAAGCCCTTTGGTCATTTAGAAAAATCTCCAAAGGCATCTATAAGCCCTTTGGTCACTCAGAAAATGCTCCAAGGTTTTTCTCAAAATCGCTTGGTCAATCTCAAAATGCTTCAAGGGTTTTCTCAAAACAACTTGGTCAATCCCCAAAGGCTCCAAAGGCATTTGTTAGCTCTTTGGTCAAAGAAAAATGTTAAAATCCTTAAAAGAGTGGGAAAATATCAAAAATAAAAAAACATTTGCATTTAATTTTCATCATTGAATTACATTTCATTGCATTGCATTAGGCATATTCATCCATCGCACTTGCATTGGAACAAATTGTGTTTACAATCTTCAAACGACACCATGTTTGTATCTCAATCATGCATCTATGCACTATCTTTTTCATCTATTTTTATCCTTTTGAGTAATTGTGTTTTTCAACACAACCCATATTGTTGCTATAAAGAATATACTAGGGTTTTTCAGTCATTCAATTATACCTAGAGGTCTTCTCAAGAGTTGATAGAAAGCTTGCTCTGCTTTTGTCGTTGAGGTCTAGTTAGCATAGCCCTTAGCATATCATAATTCTATCACTAATCAACAAACTAAACAATCCTAACAAGAACTAGGGGAAGATGAAAGCTATGAAGTAGGACCAGGTATCTTGAGGTGAAAATATTTATTCTTGTTTATCTCCCTATGCGAATGGTATGGGAAATGTTGGCAATTGGAAAAAGGACAAGTTCATTCCCTACCCATAATCCCTTGCTTACATTAAAATGAGCAATATCCCAGAGTGATATCCCAAATCAATCCTCTATATTGATACCATAGATCGATATCATAAATTGACATCACAGATTGATATCCCATATTGATATCATAAGATCGATATCCTAGATTGATATCCCAGGAATAGTTTCCCAAAGTAAAATCCCCAGAGGAAGTTTCTAAAGAAAATTATCAAATGTAAATCCTAAAAAGATATATCAAATGAAGATAAAATTGTACAAAGAAAGTAAAATCAGTATTAAATCCCTTGCTTAAGAAAAAAAGTACAAAATAAATAGTGATTTTTATCACTATAGTACAAAAACAAACAATGATTTTTATCACTTTATATATGCAAGTATCTTGAAAAATTGAATAAAAGAAGGGGGTGAGCTTGAATCCTTGGAATTGTTAGCACTATTGTACCTTAGGCATGACGATATGTCTGATGCATTAGCATTTTTCTTATGTGCAGACCAATGTTTGAATGTGGAAGAGCTAGCTTCAAGCATCATGTATCGCCTAGTGGTCTAGTCCAACTAAAATCTAAACCTAGGATTGGGTAAGACATTTGCGGACCCTTGATCTTAGCAATGGGCTGAAAGAATATCGCCTGAAATTGATGTATTCTTGTACCTTATAAAATATACTCACTTGCACACATAGGGATAATGAATATTTAGGGCCTATCCTAGTGAAATACTTATTTTCAAAAGTCTAGTGTGGTTAGTATACAAATTTTGATCAGTCAACTAGGGTGTTTGAGTCTCATGGTAAATCTCAAAAATTCCCAAATAGTAACAATCAAATTTTCAAATGCAATCATTAAACATCAATTTATTTTATGAGAGTTTGTTTATTAGGATTATTTGTACTATGTAATTAGATACCGGATGGATGTCAAAAATGATATTTAGACGACCATTGATTATATCATACATATTATTTTAATTTACAAAAGCTTATGAAAGAAAAACATATATCATTGCATCTCACATATGGGTGTACTATCTTTCACAAAGTGATAAAGCATCTACAATCCATGATTGTTATACATTTTCTGGTTTCATCCATTAGATTTTTAAAACCTCATATCATATTGCATACATTGTTTTTGAAGTGATTAAAACATACATGTCCATTTACAATATCATAAAAAATACATGCAATACAAACATGGCATGAATCATGTCATCAACAAGCATAAAGTAAATACATACAAATAAAGAAGATCAAAATTACATTTAAAATTAAATATTTCATTTGTATACATAACATCATATAGTAGTCCACCTACACATGTATATCACTGCATCCACATCATATAGCAATAAATAAAATATCTGCATTGCATCCATGTGCATAACATAAAATATAAAATACCAAAAATCAAAGTACACATATAATGAGATGAACTCTCATATCATAGAAATATGTGTATCAAAGAGGACATAGTATCCAAGTATGTCAAAATTTCTACAGGCTACAATTGTGTAGGTCCTCAACCTTACACTCAAAAATGGTACAAAGTATCTTTGAAGATATGTACTACACAGGGCCTTCACCCCCAGGCTGTGAGGTACCTCCATTGCCTCCACCATCCTTGTGAGTCCTCTGTGAGCTAGCACCATGAGTACTCGATGACCTGTGAGTCATCTCAGTCCTATGCATCCTATGGCTGAAGCTGGCAGAAGATTGCCCTGTCTCCCTGGTCCTAGACTTGGTCCGCTAAGTTCCTATAGTGTGGGTATTCTCTGGTACCTCCCCACCTATCATCCTGATGTAGCATTCCAACTAGGATATGTGAGCTACACATGATGTATCTCGCTCAATACCCTCCTCCATGAGGGAATTAAGCCTCTTGATCTCTACCATGGGGTCACGACATATTGGTAGTGAAGAATATGGTGTTGTGGGAGGTGGCATGATAGCCTATGTGGATGAGGACCCCCCCATAAATACCCTCAATAAGTCTCTCTTAGTAGTCATGGCACTCATTTGTGCCTATGCCACATCTCGTTGGCTAGTCAGTTGTATGATCTGAGTGCATACAGTGGTAGCCTATGCATGGAGAGTTGTCCTCTCCTCCTTATATCCCTGCAACTGCCTCTACCCTTGTGCTAGCTTCACCTCTAGATTGGTGATAGATGTATCTCTATGTAGTAGTTGTGTTTGTAGTCTCCCAACCTAGCTGTAGAGGTCAACAATCTAGGATCTCAACCACCCAATATCAATGTCTGGAGGTGCCTCACCCTCCTATAATGCCTACTCCTCTACCTCAACCTATGGGCCCTCCTCTACAATGGTCCCTAAACCCCATGCACCCTCTATCCTCTGGTTGGTCCTATGACCATGAGGGTCAATCTCTGTGCCATTTGTGCCCTCTAATGAGAATCCTCAAACTGGTTGGCCTAGTGGACCCACTCCATGACATTGGAATTCTACCCACCAGTCATTTTAGTCAGGAGTAGTGCCCGCATCCGCCTGGCCTGACTCCTAAAATTCATCATTCTCATCCTCTAGTGGAGTAACCTGGGGCCATTTCAGGTCCCTATCAAGGACCAGGCATTTGTAGATGAGTGAAATCTTTGGGACATCCTACTGGATCCCAAAATTCCTTAGCACGTGAGAGTAGAAGTGGTACTCACGAATGTCGGCCTTCCAACTGACGATCCATCTATCTCTATGTGCTCTATGTAGGTAACGTTCTACCTCTGTCCAGGATGGGTATTCCATATACAATTGCCATCGTATATGCTAAGGATGAAGTTGTGCAAATATTCCAATATAGTGCTCTAGGTATCTCATATGAGACCTACTCCTGAAGCCCTCGTGCTCCTAGGGATAGTAGGCGACATAACATTGACTCTCATCATCAATGTCAATAATTGACAAGAGAAAGTTTATAGCGTGCTCGATCAGGATGTGCTGTTAGCCCCAAACTTGGAGAAGGATGTTGTAGCTGATGTCAAATTTTCTTTGATGTGTGATCTGATACAGATCACGGTAGAGCTATGCTAGCATGACGCTCCCCCAAAACAGAATGAGAGGATCTCGAGTTGAGCTAACCATCACCTATCTAGTCTGAGCCAAGAGGTTCTAATTGAATTTGGGAGGACTATTTGTATAATCATGAGCATAAACATAGTCTTCCACTGTGAGAAGAATTGGGCCTCAAACCTCTCTCCGACGTGGATGTCCCCATGGGAATTACGGTCCTGAGCCTCTGCACTTTGTCCATAAAATATAGAATCAAATATAGCCCTCCTGGCCATGGTAGGAGAAACATGACATGATCACCATCAATTGTCAACCAAAATATGCGGTACACATCCTCCAAAGTAATAGTCCTCTCACCCATCGACAGGTGAAATGTGTTGGTCTATGCATCCCAATAATGGACCAAGGTAGTCAGGTACGCTTGATCAATACAGATGGTGGGGATGTCCAAGATGTAGCCGAACCCCACTACAGTAAACCACTCTTGATCCCTATCATTGAGATCATCATGAAGGTCACAAAGGAGATCGGTCTCCCTTGCTCTGTTAGTCAAATTATGAGAGATAACAAAAATAATAAACAAGAAAAACAATGAAAAATAATCCTAAAATGTCAAAACAAATCAAAAAATGCATAAAAATAAAAAAACATGTAAAAACATGATCACAAATTTAAAAACATTAGAAAAGCATTCTAAAAATGCAATAAATGGCATTAAGTGCCTAGAAAAATTCAATAAAAATTAAAAATTAAAAATTTTTGTAAAATTCTGGAAAATTTGGGCATCGCTGGTCGAAATCGCGGTTGGCCCAATGATAAAAAATTTGACCATTGGGATTTGAATCCTATAATGGCTGACAGTTGTGGTCCTCAATTTGCCAATTGGGACCCGCATCTGCCACTCATGGATAGGAAGCAAAACCCTAAACGGGTCTTCCCTTCCCAAAAAATCCCTTAAAAATTAAATCTAACCCCCTATCTAACTAACCTACACTAAAACCTAACTATAGTAAAGTTCATTACCAACGGTTTAGTGTAGTTCATTTACCGATTAATTAATGAAGTTAATTTTACATCCAGTAATGACATGCGAGGTCTCGATTTGTGAGTTACCTTAGAAGCATCGGCTCCTCCACTGGTTGGGGATTTCGGCTAATCCACCATCGATGTGGGGAATGGGAAGTGTGTTGGGTTTTTAGTAGAATTCCGTGTCAAAAAGTAGTTTTTACCTCCTAGAGCTCTTAGTTTTACTGGAAGATGTAGGTAAATAATGAAAATTTACAAATTAGAAATCCTTTTATAATTTTCAAATTTTATGCGGCCCACTGTTGACATGCGCGGTCCCTAGAATAGGGTTTTGTATCCATGATTTCTGTTCATGGTTAATAAATTGGCCCACTTCTGAAAAGCACGGTTATAAAACAACATTAATTGCACCAAATTTCCACTATGGAAAGCTTTCAAAGGTCAAATCTGTTAGAGTTAAAGTGCACTATGCCTCTGTTTTGACACTTGTCAGTTTATACTGACACTTGTCAGTTTATAATATAGGCCTTCTGCCTATATATGTAACACATTTTTATCAATAAATTAATCCCTTTAGTTTTCCCTCCTAACATTTGGTATCAGAGCGGGCTTTCCCTGCCCTGTGAAACCCCTTGAGGGGGGATTTCCCTCATGGAAATCCTCCCTCCCCCGATTTTTTTTATTTTCATATTTTTTTAATTTTTTACCGAGGGAGTATGCTCTCCATCATTTGATGGATCAGAAACCAGATGGTAAAATTTTTTAAAAGTTTGGAAAATATTTTCAGATTTTTTTTTTTACTTTCAAGTCTTGGTGTCAAATCCATGGATGAGGATGATGAAAGCTTGTCAGGAACAGCAAATGATTCAGATGATGTTATCAGGTCATGGATAGTGGATTGTATTTATCATCTATCAAAGAATGTTGTCATTGATCCTGCAGCAAAATTTCCTCTTCAGAAGGAGGAGAAGTTAAAGTGGCCAAAGAAACCTGCGTCTGTCCATGTAAGAAGGCTTTGCATTGAGAACATGCAACATTTATTAGCAGATGCCCAATGCTTGCAGCATTCAGATAAGCATGCAGAAATGAATGTTGTTATTCTCTTCGGCATGTGGGCGCTGGTGGCGGCGGTGCCTTGCTAGGACCATGGACTACAGATCCACTTCAGTGTACCACGGACGTTACCCTGGGCAGCGTCGTTGCTCATAGTTTACTTTTTATGCGTTCTGTGCGTGCACACGAAGAGGACATCAGTGGCATTGGATTCGTAGGGCACTGGAGGAGAGCCCCTCATGATTAAATTTTCATCGAAGAAGGAGGACGTGTGGTGGATTACCCAAATTGGCATCACAAACCCTGCAAAGATTCGAACCAGTGCCAGAGTGATTCCCATAGGAATTTACAGCAGGGCAATATGGAGTTATTATTTTTTAATACCACCATTTTATATCTTGCTTGATCACGAAGAAATTTCTTGAGGCAAGTGAGCTAACAAGGCTTGGCCCTGTAGCAGCTGGAAATTCATCGACGGGGGGCCCGATGGCATGGCGAATGTCCCTCTGATGGTGTAGCTACGGTTGGAGCAGATGTCGATGGCTCCACCGAGGATGCTTTCGGTGTCGATGACGCCTCAAGCGATGTCGTGGGCGTCACTATTTTTTGGATGGGGCCTGGTCGCTGTTTGTCTGCATGGTGGTTTTGATTTAAATGTGGTGATTTGTGGCTCCCGTGGTGGTGTTGGGCATGCGCAGAACCTTGCTTGATGCACTTTTCTACTGTTGCACCCACACTTACACCAGATGCAATGGAACGAAAAATGACAACAAGATCTACAGCTTCGAGTGCACTTGAGAAATCTCACCAATTTGCATAAAGAAGTTCAAGATAATATTGGCTATTTTTTCGTTGTCTCCACGTCGTCGTCGAAAGAAAACATGATGCCATAATGGAGAAGCAAGATCGTGTGCCCCCTCTATAATGGAAGCACGGAGGAAATGGACCGAGACCGCCAGTTCAAGCCGATGATCATTCTGCACACCTGTTCTTCACTCTGCTCATTTACATTTTTTGTCTGCAAGCCTTTGGAATGAACGACGATCCAAACCGTGAACAAGACCGTGAATGGTAATCGGGGAATTCGTCATAGTGGCTAACGTCGGCACTGCTCGGCAGCAAGTTTTTCATCGGGATGCAGCAGAAGTGCATGCCCAACTGCAGTCGTTTCAAATTTCTCATCATGAAAATCAGATTTGATATATATATATATATATATATATATATATATATATATATATATATATATATATATATATATATATATATATATATATATATTAAATATATATATATATATATATATTTTACAGAGTGAAATGTGTCCCCCTCCTCCGTAGAAAATTGCATTAATGTGCTACATGGATTTTTTTTAATAATGTGTTCTATTACATTTAATTGCTGGAGATGGCAGGAGTTTTCACAAATTATACCAGAATCAGTGCACGACGAAGCCCGTGCCACTTGTTGAGGCCGCACCGAAGTTCTATTTTTTAAAGGTGGTCATAAGCATGTTTCCAAGCTAGATATATAGGTGGCACCTCAAGAAAAATCGCATCCCTCGCCAGTCACTATTGTTGCTACTGCTCTCTGGCCGTATTGGTGCATATGTTGTGCCTGGATTTGTTAATGGTTTTGTAGCTTGTGTTGATTTTATTTTTTGTGGGATATGTTTTATTATTTCGAAAAAGATGGTGGGGCAGTATTCTTAATGGTTTAGTGCCTTTTGTGGGGTCCTTTTATTTCCACATGTAAAATGGAACTAAAAGTGAAGAGGAAGGCCTACATGGCCCACTTTATTGTAATTTCAAAACTGGAAGAGCTGAAGGCCTAGATGGCCCATGTAATGTCCTGCGAGGGAGAAAGCAAGATTGTTTTTTTTTCCACCTGAGAGCGATGCCGCCACAGTGCGAGTTTTTAGTTGAGGCATGTTTTTTTTCATTATGATGAAGGCCCATTTGATAATGGAATATAGGGGTATTTATAGTCATTGGAAATGTTTTTCCGCGACGAACACAATGGATGTGTCCTATTGTATTTTTGAGGCTGTTTCAATTGAGTTATTTAGCCTCAAAGTTTTTTTTTTACCTTGGAGTGCACTCTCGGTTGTACCCGACACTCCTAAGGTAATTTTATATGTGATCCTTGTACCTAGTGATCTTTTCTATACACTTGGTGAATGCAACGGCTGGTTACCCATGCATTTCGGTGGGATGACATGGTCACCATAAGGACACTTATACTAGGGACTATAAACAAAGACACCCTAGAATCTATCCGAGGTCTTTTTTGGATCTACTTCTGAATACTACAGACAAAAACACTTTAGAAGATTCTCTTCTTTACTTCTTCTCTCCTCCTATTTGGATCTATGGCTCATTTTATTGTATTGAGTGCATTTTCGGAAGATATCGACACTCTTATATGGCTCGTTTTCCCTTTCATTAGGTGCATTTTTTGCAGAGACCGACACCTTCTAGATTGAGTTCACCATGAGGAGGGATTTCATACTCATGGTGAATCTAGTTAATGACCTATGAGAGGTAACATCCTCTGAGGATGACCTGCAGAGGCAATAGACCCAGATGTGGCTGACCCTGAGGCACCCATGATGACCCTGAGGCACTTAGATGGCTGACCCAGTGGCAACAGACCCATGGAAGTGGCTGACCCTGAGGCAACAGACCGAGATGTATACACAGTGAATCTAGCATTATTCATAGTTGGAGAGCCAAGCGCAAAGAGCACGAGCCTAGACCAAATAAGAGAGGATGATAGGTTATTTTTAGAGAAGTCAACATTAAGGGGGAATGTTACCTAATGTTGACTTGTTTTTTTCTTTAGTTAGGATAGTGCACTTTAAGGGGGAATGTTAGAGTTAAAGTGCACTATGCCTCTATTTTGACACTTGTCAGTTTATACTGACACTTGTCAGTTTATAATATAGGCCTTCTACCTATATATGTAACACATTTTTATCAATAAATTAATCCCTTCAGTTTTCCCTCCTAAAAAAATCAAGGATGTTAATCAGACTAGATAATTCAAAAAATTTAAAATTAACAAAAAAATTAAATAAATCAAAAGCCAAATGCACCTCGTATTAATTAATTAATGAAGTTAATTTTACATCTGATAATGACATGTGAGGTCTCGGTTTGTGAGTTACCTTAGAAGCATCAACTCCTCCATTGGTCAAAAATTCTGGCTGATCCACCATAGGTGTGGATAACGGGAAGTGTGTTGGGTTTTTGGTAGCGTTCCATGTTAGAAAGCAATTTTTACCTCCAAAAGCTCTTAGTTTTACTGGAAAATGTAGGTAAATAATGCAAATTTACAAAGCAAAAATCCTTTTATAATTTTCAAATTTGATGCGGCCCATTGTTGACATCTGCGGTCCCCATATTAGGGTTTTGCACCCACGGTTTCCATCCACGATTAAGGAATTGGTTTGATTCTAACAAGAGTGGTTAGAAAACATCATTAATTGCACCAATTTCCCACTATGGAAAGCCTTCAAAGGTCAAATAAAGGATGTTAATTAGACCAGATAATTCAAAAAATTCAAAATTAACAAAAAAATCAAAAAAATCAAAAAAATCAAAATCCAAATGCACCTCGTATTTAGTAATTTATCCTATACACTTGGCAGTTGCAGTGACTTGCACTCCATGCAATATGGAAAGATGAGTAAATTACCATAATGACAGTTGGGGCAATTCATTATTTTTGAATGGCTATGTCTCATTTCAATCCCTAAGAAGGCCTACAAAGCTGAACTTCTCCATGGGAATGAGATATTCATCACGATTCTCCTATGACACTTTTTAGCATATCATCGACAGATGATTCATGACAAGCATAATGGACATTTTATCATTTTGATTCCCTACGAAAGCCTTCATGGTTGGACCGCTCCATGGGATAGGAATATGCAATTATTCTAAATAGTGTAATCATAGCTGATTAGGCCTTGACAAGTATTCAAATGCTAAATCTTAATTTGTGCAAGATCATTCATAGTCATCAAGCGACCTCATCGCTTCATTTAATTTTCATTATCCTCATCAATTCATCGCTTGAGGGGGTAGTCATAATATCAAATCATAATAAAATTCAATGGTAGATCCCTGGATATTGTCAAAATTGTATTCGTCCTTGCAAATAATTGCTAAATACTATCATAAGCTTACCCCTTTGCTTGGGAAAAATAGCAAATATGACAGTTAGTTTGCAATTCTCATCCTTTCATATTGATAGGCACGAAAGCCTACTTCGCATTGATGTTATTAGAATGTTTGATGACGAGTGAAAACCTTTTCAAATTTAAGCCTTTCACCTAGTTGGAAGCAATTATTCAAGGATGTGCATCCTTTTGCTAGACTTGAGGCATCTGATGTTGATTAGATCAATGATCATCATCCAACCTATGACATCATTTTAGGAGGTCTATTTTTGCTCAACATTGTTCAAATTCACAACACATATCAAAAGAGAAATCCATAGACACCTAAAACATGTCATGTCAATGTGTCTACTCATATGGGACATGCTAAAAGACCATATGGAGGACCTTTGGACAGATCCAAGGTATAGTAGTGGTTTTTACCACTCAATTGGGCACCTTTGCCTAGTCAATGCTAGCCACTGCTGACACCCACATTCAGTAGTTCTCACCGTGCATGTTAGCCGAGGTCAGCACTCATAATCAGTTGGCCTTCATCCAACCCAAAGTTGGTTGCAACAACCAATTGGTTGTAGATTGGAGTAGTTTGAGCAAGGAAGGTTCTGGATCCTTCCATCCAACTGGCTCAACTACCCAATCTTGATCTTGGCTTCATGAGGAAGCCACCCCTAGCCCTGGTCCAATGCTATAATATCCCCCTCTAAATTTGGGATAAGAAGAGAGAAAATTATATCAATTGAGCAGTGAAGCCCTATCGAATTGCATACTCACCTAGATGCATTAAGAGGGAAATGCTTGCTACCCAATTGGATATCACATTACAATGGAAGCCCCAGGAGCCTAAGAGAGCCAAGAAACATAAATTCATGCAATTGGTGCACAATTTGAACAATTCAACCACCAAACCTGTTAGAGGACATAGAGGGAACCCTTGACAATCAATTTGGCAATGTGTATTAGAGAGAGCCCTAATTTGGAGGGCAAATCTACTCAAAGCTCCACCATAGCTCTCAACCATGGTCAACAATGTAACCCATGCATCAGACCCACAGTGAGAAAATTAGGGGAGATTCCCTTGTTTTTCCTTTTGCAGATTATTTAGTTAGGTTAGATTAGCTTTATTACTGGTTTAATTAGCAATTTAGAGATCCTGATAGATAGATTTATAGTTTGTATGCATGGTGCTTTCATTGTAGCATTTAACACTCTAATGGATATTTTTCATGCCTTCGTGCTTTTAATCTTGTAATTAGGCTACTGGATAGTTAGATGTTCTTGAGCTTACATGTTTTATGGTAATATTTTCATTTTTTACATAGTTTTATCATCTTTCTTGCATCTTCTTGATTATTGATAGTCATGATGTCTTTTATGCTACTACCTTCTAAAGGCCTCATCAAGAGAGGCTACCTTTGCTTTTAACATGCTTCTTGTTGTTTATTAAATGTAGGATTAACAAGGTCATGTCATTCAATGCAAAAAATACCTCTAATCATGGAGAAGAGGGTCATCGACACGCTAGAGCAGTTCATCTCACCCTAGAAGGGCATTTTGATTGTACCTACCTTTGAGAGGGATTATACGACTATTGTAATTGTTGTATCAAATGGGTATCCCTAATTGAGACAAATCTATAATTTGAATCCATTGAAATTAATAAATAATTCCTTGTATTCATTCATTTCTTGTCAATTTATGCATGCCTATTTGTTTATATCTTTATCAACTGCAATAGTCTGCCTGGGTGTGAACCATTTTTGGTGGTTACAATAACATATCTTTATTAGGATGGATTATTCCTTCAACAATCCTTGATAAACATATAAGCAATCAAGAATAGTTTTAATAACTCTAACTTATAGATGTGTGTAATAAACATATATAAAATATTGAGTTTTGACATTTTTCCTGGATTTTAATAAATGCAAAAGAACCTTCATCATATGCACAAACCTTTGACCAAATAAAACTAATCCCATAGTTAATCAAGAGGTCATTTTGTATTATCATAAGCATTCTAAATTTCTAATAATATCATACATGTACTATCAAATTTACCCAGTACATTCCTTTTCAACTTGTAATGGAGGTATATATATATATATATACATATACCTCCATTACAAGTTGAAAAGAAATACATGGGGTAACATACAATAGTACCCTTCATCATATGCACAAACCTTTGACTAAATAAAAATAATCCCATAGTTAATCAAGAGGTTATTTTATATTATCATAAGTATTCTAAATTTCTACTAATATCATAAATGTACTATTGGATTTTACCTAGTACATTCCTTTTCAACTTGTAATGGAGTTATATATATATATATATATATATATATATATATATATATATATATAAATTTGAGAAATAGTAATAAGCATTTAAGGTATTTTGTTTAACCTAATGTTGAGAGGGTGTTGTACACCTTGCATAAATAATATATTTTATTCTAGTGGGTTACCTAGACATTAGGGAAGATCTTTTATAGTTGGTTTACTAAGTTTATAACTTCTAACTATGTGAAAATGACTCCTAAGGGTATCTCACTTGGATAGGGTAATCTTGGGATACTAGGCATGTTGTGAAGGTAAAAAGTAAAGTAATTTTTAATGTTTATGATACCATAGGCCATATGAGATGACCCTCATAGAGAATTTTATTTACCTAATAGATGTTTATCTAAGGAAAACTAATGACTTTTTACTCACCTCCCTCATATTGGGCAAGTTGTTGGGATGTGTACTTAACAAACTTATCACATATTGGGATGTGCATTATTTTTGATGAGGTTGTTAATATGTGTAATCAATAATGTTGTTACATTATAGGGAGGTTGTTGGGATGTACAACCAACAACCTTATCACATCTTGAGGAGGTTGTTGGGATGTGCACTATTTTTTAGGAGGTTTTTGGGATGTGCAACCAATAAAATTATCACATATTGAAGTAGGCTAAAAAAAGGCTTTGGAATTTGTGTTATCTAATGGCGATAGCTATGGGATAACCCATGTTTCTGGAAACCACTAGTTATTTCCAAGTTTAACATTAGCCTATATAAACAAGTTGTGGGTGAGTGGTTTGGATATTCTTAGTCATCCGAATTTTGGATTATTATAGGTTGGATTTGGACACAAGTTATTGGATTATTCATGTGTATAGAAGATTGTACATGTAATATTATGTTGCTACATTATCTCCTGTGTGTTGAAGCATGAAGATCTCCTAAGAGGAGTTAATATATGAAGTGTACTATAATTGATTCATTGCAAAGATATCCTAAGAGGAGTTAAGATTCTTGCTAGGTCTTTTTACTCTATGATTTTTTATAGGGTATATCTTATGTTATTTGATTCTATATTTTGAATATATTTCTAAGTGATGATACTCTACTATAATAATTTTAGATCTAGTTAACTAATTATGAGCACCAAAAATGCTCATATTTTTGTATATGTACTAACGATTTTTGTGCGGCATTATAGCATGAGTTGTGTATTTTATGAAGTTATGTATGTATTTAATAAAATCATGTGTATTATATAATATGTATGTGAAGTGTGTTGTGTGTAGCTATTTCCCTGATTTTATTGTCTTTTGCTCAGTCAAGGTCCTACATGGAGCTGGCACGGTTTCACTTAATTAGAAGAAGGTAAACTAAAGCATGCACCTTACTGAGGTAGGCACCTTACTGAGGTAGGTGCATTATTGAAGTAGGTCCCTTAATGAGGTAGGCACCTTACTAAGGTAGGTGCCTTACGGAGGTAGACGCCTTACTCAAGTAAGCGCCTTATCGAGGTCGATGCCCGAATTATGCGTGTTGACCACAACAGCTGGATAAGGACCTTGTTGACCACCATTACACATCATCTATGGGAAACCATGGACAAACGAGTTGTCCCAGCTAGAATGGGTCAACACGTAAATACTCATGAAGCTGAACCGTATTGAAGTAGGGATCATCCAATTACTAGGAAACAATGTAGAGCTGCTTATTATGTGCCAGTTGCAGTAACTAAATTATCCCAATTTAGGATGAGCCAAGATGTCGGTTGTAATAGAAATACCACAAGAAGATCTATGTGTGTAGTATATAGACACACAAAATTCCTTGTAGCATGGGAGACATGTTTTATAAAGATCATTGTTGTATGTAATATTCCATTGCATTATTAATAAAGTTGAATGTTTGTTAGCAGTGCCTCGTTTGTGAGAATTATCAGGCGGGATCTACCTAGAGCTTGGGCCCACTCCAAGCTAGTATTCCTCCCCTCTTAGTTATTTACGTAATTTCATTATGCATGGTAGTATGTTTATGTCTTAGGCTTAAGCTTAGTTATCTTAGAGGTGTGTTTATTTATAAGAAGCATTTTTATTTTGTATCAATTGGTGTGTTTATTTTATCTGCATTATTATTTATGAGTGAGTGTTATTGAGGCGGGTGATATTATTATTGTTATACAAACACCCCCCCAATAGTAGTTGAACAGATCATCTCTAAAGTGGTAGTGTGACTAGTATCAACCGTGACCCTTCACAAGCTTACGAGTTCCCTAGATTGATAATTTAAATGAGAAGTGTTGTGACAAATATAGGACAAATTCACCAGTGTTTGGTACCCAACATTTTGGCACCGTTATCGAGGAAGCATCACTAGAACATTGATTAAATTACCCCTTAAGATATTCGACCTAATCTTGTATGAGTCCACCAAGAAAAAGAGGGCCAGATGATAATTTTATAAAATAGAGTCAACTAGATCAGTTAGAGTCAACATAAGAACTAGAGTTTGAATTAGATTCTCTTGAATCATCGCCAATAGTCCACTAGAGTCAGAGTCCTCACTTCATGCAAAGTGCCTCCTCATCTCACTAACCTGGGGAAGAACAAACTATTGTAAACCCATTGTTTAAGAGGACACCCTTAGAGTAAGCCCTAATGTGGAAAGCCATAGAGGATTGGACTATAATGCCAACTGACTTCAAGGTCCTGACCTAGAGAGTTTTGAATGACTGAGAGACTATAGACACTATATTAGAGACCACATTTTCTAAAAAAATGGTAGAAGAAGTCTCATCTAAGTTCAATTTCTCGATAGAGGAATGGGTAGGAGACACCAAAATGAAAAACATTTCCCCTGCCCATATCCCTACCTTCAGGGGATACCAAACCGAAGACCTTGACCTATTTTTATTCAAATTTGATGTATTGTGTAGGTCTATCAATTATAAATCGAACGACCAGAAGCTGAAACTCTTCCCATCGACATTAGATGACTCAGACCTACAATGGTTCATCGGGCTGGGGAATAAGAAGATTACCACATAGGATGGGATGAAGAAGCTCTTTGTGGAGAAATATTAGGACTTTGATAGAGCATGGGATTCTAGAGAGGAAGTACTCAGCATGATGTAGAAAGAGGAAAAATACCTATAGGAATACTGGGAAAGGTTTAATTTTAACCTCCAATGATCCCCTCATGCAAATTTAGGGGATAATTCCCTCAAAAGTATTTTTTTGAGGGGACTAAACAATGAGTCATTGGAAGCGTTGAATATGATATCTGGAGGAGATATTTACCAGCATGTTGTGGAAGATATCTAAAAATTATATTGAAATTACTCATGTATCAGAGGTAAACCAACCACCATAATAGTGAAAGCAACCGCGTTAGTCACAAAAACAAAGATAGGCAACATGATGGAAGATTTAAAGAGTGAAATGCTATCCTCTCTAGCTCTATAGCTAGATAAACTATAGCTAGAGAATAAGAAATAGGAGAATGACATAGCATTAACCTATTTTTGCCCCAAATGCAGAGGGAATCATTCTAGGAATGCCTTCCCAGAGAACAAGGTCAGAGTATGTGCGGTTTGCCAGAATAATCATAAAACCTGACTATGCCCGTAGCTGCCTAATTCCAAAGAAGATGCTACCATAACCAAAGCCTACTTTATGGACAATCAGAGGAATTGGTAGCAAAATTCCATGGGAAATATGCCCACGAGGATGCCACCTTATGGAGGAGGGTCATATATGCCACAAGGGCAGCCACCACTACCCAACATGGGATGGTGGGGACCACCACCTAGATGAACATACCTCCAAGTGCAGCATTCCCAAATCAACAAATGTGGATGTCATATTAGTAGTCGTGGAGGAGCCATGTCCCATGGAATATTCCTCTATAGAACATGGTATAGGGATTGCCTCAACAAGTCTTAACAACCCTACTAGTAGCAAGACCTATGCAGTTACCAACATAGTTGATGGTGAACCCAAAAAACAAGGTAAACCAACCGACATACTAGGTGGAAGGAGAGATGTATCCAATGTACCATATTAGTTGTAATCCAATAAAACTTAGATTAGACAAGCAATTAGGAGTAGAAACACATTCTATGGTAGAAGTGGAGGAGGAACTAGGAGACTCCCCTCTAATAGAAGAGGTGGGGGAAGAAAAAGTTGTTGAGAAGATAAGGGCTCCATTTCTTGAATAGCTACAAGAGCCAAAAAATCTGACATAGCCCAAATTTGATATCCTATCAAGCCTAAAAAATCTCACCATGACTATCCCACTTTTCCAATCTATATGTAATGTGCCCATATACACTAAGGTGATAAAAGAGATATACCTAAGGAAACTAGGATGTAAAGCAACACAAACCATCAATGTCATGGGAAAGTTAGCCGACTTGATGATGGGGAATACATATTACCCCAAATATGCAGACTCAGGCAGCTTGGTATTGATGGTAAAAATAGGAGGGCACTCATTGGTGAATATATTGGTCGACTTAGGGGTAGTCATCAATTTAATTCTATGAGATACCATGCAGAATTTGGAGCTCACTAACCTAAATCCTACCAAAATGGTGTTACAATTGGTTGATCGATCAACAGTGTCACTAGAAGGAATGCTCGAATATGTCATAGTAACATTCGATGCATGGGAGTATCCAGTGGATTTTTTGGTGCTGCAATCCAAAATCGGATTGGATGGTTACCCACTCATCCTAGGGAGACCATGGTTAGCTATGGTTGATGCCTACATCAGCTATCGTGATGGATTGATGACCATTTTAGATGGCCAAAATGTCAAGAGATTAAAAATATCTCCCCCAACCCAATCGATGGACACACTTGGAGAACTTAAAATAGAAAATCAAGAGGATAGTACACTATTTATGCTCCAGATGGTAATGGCATTAATAGAAGCAAAGGATGAGGCTAAAGAATATGGTGTTATCTCAAGATTCTTCCACGGATAATCCTCTCTCCCAATTCTTGAGTCACTGTTGGTGGGTGCTTAGGACCAACACACCAAGCAAATTAACATCGATCATGGCAGAACATTGAACATCAGCAGTGAGTTGACTTTCACACAGTTGGAAAAATTGAAAGAGCTCCTAACCAAACATCAACCAACATTCTCATGGTATTATGAGGATATGAAGGGAATCAGCTTGGAGGTGTGCACTCATAGTATCTATCTAGAAGAACCAACCCCTGTCAGACAGCCGCAGAGAAGGATGAACCCAGCCATGAAGGAAATTATCAAGGCCGAGCTATAAAAGCTCCTGACAACATGATTCATCTACCTGACCTTAGATAGTGAATGGGTATCACCACTTGTGGTGGTCCCTAAAAAGAATAGGAAATGGAGGATCTATGTTGACTATAGATCGTTGAATAAGATGACTAAAAAGAACCATTTTCCACTTTCTTTCATTGACCAAGTGCTAGACACGTTGTCTGGGAGGAAATACTTTTCCTTCCTGGATGGATTTAGTGGGTACAGTCAAATCAATATTACAGAAGAAGACCAAGATAAGACAACATTCACCTGCCCATGGGGAACATTTTCATACAGGGTGCTACCTTTCGGGCTATGCAATGCACTAGCCACTTTCTAGAGGGCAGTGCTTAGCATATTCTAAGATATGATAGACAAAGAAGTCAAAGTATATATGGACAATTTCATCGTTTACGGGGAAATATTTGAGGAGGTGATGAAAATTTTTGAATGTGTACTCTAGAGGTGTGAGGAAAAAAATCTATCCCTCAACAATGAGAGATGTTTTATGATGATGTGGGAAGGCATAGTGTTAGGGCATCATATCTTGGCATAAGGGATTAAAGTGGATCACAAGAAAATAGAAGTCATCAAAGACTTACCCAGCCCAAAAACATAGAGGGAGGTAAGGAGTTTCCTTGGCTTTGTCGGGTACTACAAATTATTTATCATCGATTTCAACAAAATTTCAAAACTGCTACACACCCTTCTGACAAAGGATGTAGAATTTATCTGGATACATGACTGTGAGTAGGCATTTCAAATTTTGAAGGAGAAGTTGATCTCTGAACCAGTTTTGCAGGGCCCAAATTGGTCTGTCCCATTCCACATATATTGTGATGCATCCAATAATGCAATTGGGGTGGTCCTCGGGTAGTAGGATGACAAAGAGTTCTACACCATCTATTACATTAGCAAGAACCTAGCAAGGTCTAAGCTTAATTACATGATAATGGAGGAGTTTATCATAGTGGTACACACCATCAATAAATTTTACCACTACATTACTGGGTACAAAGTATTCATCCACACGGATAAAGAAACCATCAAGTATCTGATGAGCAAACTAGCGATCAATGACGGGATCATTAGGTGGCTTTTTTTGTTGTAGGAATTCAACCTTACCATAGTCAACAAGCCCAAAAAATACAATATAGTCATATAATTCATGTTCAAACTAATTCCAACAGACTACAGAATGGTATAAGACTAGTTATTGGATGAGCATCTATTCGTCATCAATGAACAGACACCGTGGTAAGCAGACATTGCTAATTATCTGGCCATCGAGAGAATCTCCCCTACCCTCTCGTACTGAGAGAAGCAAGGGGTAATAAAAAATAGTGTATCATACCAATATATTGATGGACTCCTATTCAAAATAGGGCCTGATCAGATTGCAAGAAGGTGCGTGGCCGAGCATGAGTTCACAAAGATACTCAAGGCCTACCATAACGAGCCTTGTGGTGGTCACTTCTCAAGGATAAGGACTGCATATAAGCTATTGTAGACTAGGTATTTTTGGCCCACAATGTTCAAAGATGTAGCCATATATGCCAAAAAATGTGATGAATGCCAAAGTATGGGTAGGCTGACCCACAGGGATGAAATGCCCCTACAACCTCATGTGCACATTGAGCCCTTTGACAAATGGGACATGGATTTTGTGGGACCCATCAACCCACCTTCAACTGGAAGGAGGTACATTCTAGTTTGTACAGACTATGTCACTAAATGGGTTGAAGTCTAGGTGCTAAAAGACTCCAAGTAGCAGACGGTCATTGAATTTTTGTTGTCCCATATTTTTACAATATTTGGAGTGCCCAGGTAGATTACAATAGACCAGGGACCCCAATTCACATCAAAATTAATTAAGGAGTTGATGGAATAGTATAGGGTTAGACATAATAGTACTATCCCATGCCATCCATAGGTGAATGGGTAGGTAGAGGTCACTAACAAGGAAATAGAAAACATCTTGACGAAGACTATGCAATAGCATAGGAAGGATTGGGCTGCAAGACTATCAGAGGTAGTATGGGCATATAATACGATGTGGAAGTTGACCACTAGTTTTACCCCCTTCTGATTGGTCTATGGGAAAGACATAATGATGCCCATCGAATTTGAAGTTAAGACACTCAGAACGATGATCGAATTGGATCTAAACCTAAATGATGCATAAAAGGAACAAATTCAAAAGCTAAATTATTTGGACAAATTTCACATAGATGCCCTATAGAGAACAAAAATTATGTAGAGGTAAAGAAAGTAATGGCATGACCACCACATTAAAAATAAATAATTCAAATAAGGATACTGGGTATTGTTGTACGACTCTAGGTTCCAAGAGCAGAAGGGGAAGCTAATGTAGAAATGGATGGGACCATACAAGGTGGTGGAAATAATCAAGAACGATGTTGTACGGGTCAAGACGATTGACGATAACAACTCCATCCTAACGGCCAATGGTCACCGGGTGCGGCCATACCATACATCTGAGGTATTGTTGGTAGAAACCAGAACAAACATGGGGGAGACCCCATACAAGTAAAATCTCCTAAATTCTCAACAACATGATGGACACAAGGACATCCACCAAAGACAAGTTAGAATAGGTTACTATTTTTTAGCTTATCATGTGTTTTGCAGGGAAAACACCCGCATGCAAGATACAAACATCCTAAGATCCAAGGCCTAACAGGCACGGATCCTATTTAACTTTATATTTTTTTTGTGTTTTATTTTTACAAGGACATGACCTAATTGTTTGAACAATAGGCATCTAGGAAAACTAAGCCTAGGTCATCTTAGCATCCACATACTTGTGCATTAGGAGGATAGAAACAATTCAGGCATGGGGGGGATGCCAAATTCTTCATCGAACATCACCATGCCTGAATGAGGCAGATGTTGATGAAATATGAGGAGAATTCAAGGAGGCTTGATCAACATCACATCAAAAGACACATCAGTCACCACTAAATTTTCAAAAATAATGAAGGAGTGTCATACTCTAGAGGAGTGGTGCCTTACTCCGATGTCTTACTTTGGAGGAGTGGCACCTTACTCTAGCACATTACTCTAGAGGAGTGGTGCCTTACTTTGGTGCCTTACTCTAGCGCCTTACTCAGGAGGAGAGGTGCCTTACTATAGTGCCTTACTCTAGAGGAGTGGTGCCTTACTCTAGCACCTTACTCAAGAGGAGTGGTGCCTTACTCTAGCACCTTAATATGGAGGAGCGGCTCCTTACTCTAGTGCCTTACTCAGGAGGAGTAGTGCCTTACACTGCCAAGAAGGTACCAGAGTCGCTAAAAAATATATATCTTTAGGGGGGTTTTTGTCATGAGGACATGACAATTATTAGACATAGGGGGAAGCAACACCTTAGGTGCCTTACTGTGGAGGAGCGATGCCTTACTGTGGCACCTTGCTTCGAAGGAGCGGTGCCTTACTATAGGAACCTTACCTCACAATCCAAGCCACCTTCGAACATTCATATAAATAAATAAATAAATAATATATATATATATATATATATATATATATATATATATATATATATATATATATATATATATGATGGTCAAAGTGGTGCCTTACCTTGGCACCTTACTGAGTTAGGTGCCTTATTGTAACCTTACTAAGTTAGGTGCCCTGTTGGCGCCCTACTAAGTCAGGTGCCTTACTGGCACCTTACCGAGTTAGGTGCCTTACTAAGTAATGTGCCTTCCCGAGTTAGGTGCCTTAATCTGGTGCCTTACCCGAAATAGGTTCCATTTGAGCACCTTACTCAAGTAGGTTCCTCGATCAATTAAATTCACATGTGCAACTTGGTAGTACGAGGAGCAACCAAAGCCAACACCATCATGTCACGTGATGGAAATCTGGACATGGTCAAAAATATTTCAAAATCATTGGGCAAGATTTTTGCACGTCCTAAGGCCAATCATTGAGAAGATAGGTGTCCCATCTAGAACCAATAGGATCCACCATATTTTCAATAGCAGGACCTCGAGCGAACCAAGAATGTAGTACCCAAGGTGACGTAATCATCACATGGGAAAAACATCATCGAATGGTAATTTGGCATACTCCACGCAACACAAAATAACCAATCAAGTATGTGCATGATTTTAATTAGATATATATATATATGTAATTTTCATATAATATGCTCTTGGAAATGATGATAGTGCAAGAATATAAAATCACCCCTCATGCCTAATACGTCGTGTCAAAAATTAATTTGGGTTGCGTACCCTACTAAACCCAACATGGAAACAATTTCCAGAGTTAGGCACCTCAGGTTATAAAAAGACACCTTACTGAGTATAGAACTCGAACCTAGCAGGGAATTCACCATGGTAGAATCTTCGAATAATCATGTGATTAAGAAGCAGGAGCCTAGTGGTATTGAAGAAATTAAGGGGGAAGTCCACAACCGGTTCAAAGCATCAGGGTGGATGAATTACTATTTCCTGGTCATCCAGGAACATGACGTAGAGGCAACCAAAGAATTCACCACCACTCTAAATGGATAAGTGGCCCAATTGGACAAACTGGTAATTCTAGTCACCCCAGAGCACATTCCTCAGGTCATTGGCCTCCCCCTCACTAGGGAATGTACATACAAGGATGGCATGGTGAAGAAATGTGCCTAAGTGTTGCTCAGATAGGGGAATGTCCCCTATGATCAAGGAGGAATTCCCAAGTAGAGGATCTCGATGCACTTGCAAAATATTTTTAAGTAGGTTGCGATGTACTTCACATGCACTAGGAAGTATTCACACCTAAATGCTAACCACATGCAAGTCATGAGCCATATGGTGCACGGGAGAGAAATCAATGTCCCATTCTACCTGGCGAAAGCCCTATAGGATGAGGCATCACAGTCCCAAAGAGGGGCAATCTCTACCTTAGCCCATCATGAAAAATTTATAGCCTTCATACACCATGCAGATGAGCATAGGGGAAACTCATCAGCAGTAGAAGCCAAACCCTCTGGTGCACAAGAACAGGCGATGGTTGAAGCAGGGTACGACATTGAACTAAGGGGAATAGCTAAGGATATTAGGGCTGAGCCATATGATGTAGTAGAATAGACAACCATAGAGGTAGGGCATGATGCCAAATTGGGAGGAATGTTTAAGGAGGAACACCCCCAATTTTCACCAAAGATTGCAAAGGAAGGGTAGATCTATCTGCCCATTTTAATGGAAGAGAGACCAGAATCCTCCAGCATAGAATACCAGATAGAATGTAGGCAATGTCAAACATGACTAAGACACCTAATCCTCTCAAATGAGGAAGACAAAGAAGATACAGAGCTCAGTGTCATAGCACAAACTTTGTAGAATTTGGTCGCTCATAGTACGTAGGACCCGTAGCCTTTCGCAGGCTTGTAACAACCGACTGAGACATCAATGGAAGAGGACCACACTGAACAAAGTGATAAATCCCTTATGCATGCGATGTTCAAGGAGTACAAGGAGGTGACCACGAAGAAATTTTAGAGATAGGAGACCACCATTGCTCAATTGCAGCAATTGGTCTAGTAGCTCAAGGAGGAGAACCAGTAGTCACAAGCCAGGGTAATAGAGAGGCAATACACCTCTACCTAGATCTATTGGGTGATGGAAGTGCTTACGAACTCTTCGACCTCACCAAAGAGAGTAGTATCAGCCGGGGTATTCAGGTCAGATGCTAGAAATGAGGAATTGGAAGTAGGGGAGGAATTGTGCACCTCTGACAGAGGAATTCCAGAGGAGTAGGGGAATTTTTTTTTCAAATAGAAGCCCCTATTATCAACATCGAGGATGATGAGGAGCCTTTAGGGAAATCCCCTTAACCTAAGGACAAGGAGGATTCTGTAGGGTGTCAAGCACCCGCAAGTGAGGGGCCACCACCTGAAGGACCAAAGAAGCAGGTGCTAGGGGGAACAATCATAGGGGATATCCGATTAGAGGAACAATTCCCTGAGTCATAAAATAGGGAGCCAGAAGCCATAGGGTAGGAAGACCTACCCACATAGGCCACCACAAGACCAGACAAAGGAAAGGAGAAGAACCCTTAGACGACTCAGCAGAGGGCCAAAACAAATGCCAGGGTGACATTTGCTAAACCAAACCCTCATTCGAATGAAGAATGAGAAGAATGTGTGCAAGCCTTCGCTAAGAAGAAGGTGAAATTTGAATAGCTTTGTATGGAGCACAAGGAGGCAAAGGCATCTAGAAAAGCTACCAAAAATAAAGAAAGAGGGCTCTTTGAATAGCTCTGTGTGAACCCCACGAATGACAACCAATTTTGGGAAATCTATGGTTCAACGTCGGGTCGGCCCTCTAAAATGAAGAAGTGGCTGGCAAGATGGGGAGTCTATGGAATTGAGGTAGAGGTAGTAGCAATCGTGTTAGAAAACTCTGGCCTCACCCCTAATGAAATTTTTCTATACAAAACCAACATGGTCAAGTGAAAGAGGGATGAATCTGGCATTCCCTTTGGAGAGTTGCGCCCTCAACACGCTGATGTGTGGCAGGAAGAAGAAGCAACCTTCCAAAGGAGAGCGGTGACTATGGTAGTTGGGCCCAATATAGGTTTTGGGCCAAGCAGAAGACAGGTCCAACATAATAAGAGGCCAGCATAGAATGAAGTTCAACCCAACACAGGTAGACCTCGACGTATCCAGAGGGCTGTACAACCTAGTAATGCCCTGCAACAATCTAGGGCCCCTCAATAGAAATGGAAACCTCAATGAGGAAAGCAAGCCAAGGCCACCAAAAAGAAAAGGAAATGAAAAGGAGTGGCCTATAGAGAGGAGGTGATTATAGGTTTTAGGTGCCATGAGGGCGTGGCACATATTAGGCATGGGGGGATGATGAGCACCAGAAATGCTCATATTTTTGTATATGTACTAACAATTTTTGCATGACATTATATCATGAGTTGTGTATTTTATGAAGCATTATGTATGTATTTAATAAAATTATGTGTATTATCTAATCTGTGTGTGAAGTGTGTTGTGTGTAGCTATTTCTATGATTTTATCATCTTTTGCTCAGTCGAGGTCCTACATGGACCTGGCATGGTTCCACTTAATCAAAAGAAGGTAAATTAAAGCATGCACCTTACTAAGGTAGGCACCTTACTAAAGTAGGTGCCTTACTGAGGTAGGAGTCTTACTGAGGTAGGAGCCTTATCGAGGTAGGCACCTTACACAAGTAAGCACCTTACCAAGGTAGGCACCTTACTCAAGTAAGCACCTTACTGAGTTAGGCACCTTACCAAGGCTGATGCTCGAATTATGCGTGTTGACCACAATGGCTAGAGAAGGAACCTATTGACCATCGTTCCACGTTATCTATGGGAAACCGTGGATGGATGATTTGTTCCAGCTAGAATGGGTGAACACATAACTACTCATGAAGCTGAACCATAATGAAGTGGGGATCATCCGATTACCAAGAAATGATGTTGAGATGCTTATTGTGCGTCGGTTGTAGTAACTGAATTGTCCTAGTTTAGGCTAAACCGAGCCTCCAGTTGTAACATAACTTCCATAGGAAGATCTGTGTGTGTAGTATATAGACACACAAACTTCCCCATGGTAGGGGAGACATATTTGATAAAGAGATTTTTTGTATGTAATATTCCATTGCATTATTAATAAAGTTGAACGTTCGTTAGCAGTGCCTCGTTTGTGAGAATTATCGGGTGGGATATTCTTGGAGCTTGGACCCATTCCAAGCCATTATTCCTCCCCTCGTAGTTATTTACATAATTTCATTATGCATGGTAGTATGTTTATGTCTTAGGCTTAAGCTTAGTTATCTTATAGGTGTGTTTATTTATAAGAAGCATTTTCATTTCATATCAGTTGGTGTGTTTATTTTATCTGCATTATTATTTATGAGTGAGTGTTATTAAGGCAGATGATCTTATTGATGTTATACAAAAACTCCCCTAATAGCAGTTGAACATCTCTAAAGTGGTAGTGTGACTAGTCTCAACTGTGACCCTTCACAAGCTTACGAGTTCCCTAGTTTGATAATTTAAATGAGAAGTGGTGTGACAAATATAGGACAAATTCACTAGTGTTTGGCACCCAACAACTAACATAACTTTTCTTATTTGTCTAAGTAGGAAATTCTTACATTTTGGTGCATTATTTCCTTTTATTTAGTATCAAAGCCTATCCAAATTGTTATATTTTTAGAGTAAATCTATTTTCATATTTAATCCTTTTTTAAATGAGAGTTATGTATTGTTGATCATGTTTTTAGAAAATATATATGACTAACACTAGAATGGATATTGAGAAATTTAATGGGAGTAACTTTGAGCTATGGAAGCTCAAGATGGAGGATCTCCTTATTGATCAAGACCTTCATGCAGTGCTATCTAGTAAAAAACCCTATGGTCTATCTATAGAGGAATGATCTATGCTTTATCAAAAGAGAAGAAGTCTTGTTGAGAATTGTATTTTGGATTCAATTATCATAAATATTTTAGGATAAAGTACCACAAAGGATATCTAAATGAAGTTAGAGATATTATACCAAGATAAGTCCCTTGTAACCAATATTTTTCTATGGAAGAATCTCTATTCGTTGAGAATGAATGATGGTGATTATGTTACTAAGCATCTGAATGCATTCAATATATTGGTGAACTAGTTGGTATCTATGGATATGAATATGGAAGAGAAATACCAAAGTATAACACTCATATTTTCTTTGTCTAATTCATGGGATAACCTTATGATGGCAATCAGTAGAATTTTCTCAAATCTCAAACTTGATTAGGTGGTGAATGTATTACTCTTAGAGGATATGAGGTGGAGAAATTCTAAGTATTTCAACGATGCATTAACCCTAGAGGATTTTTAAAGAAAAAATAAAAATAATAAGGACAAGCAATCAAATTTTAAGGGGAGATAAAAGTCACCTAAAATATCTAAGGTAAAATATTAAAACTTTAGTAAAATGGGATATATTAAAGACGATTGCAAGGATAAGAAGAACAATAAGGATTTTGATGAAGATTCTAACTCGATGACCTCTAATGAAGACACTAGTGATGTATTTCTTGAATCCCTTGTCACACATGCACTTAAGGATGTATGCTTAATTGAATCAAGATATTTGTACCATATGACTTCCCATAGGAAGTGGTTTTTAGATTATGAAAATTTTGGTGGTGATAAGGTGTATGTGGAATATAACTCAATATCTCAAGATTGTTTGTCATGGAAGATTCATTCTCACTCTTAGGGATGTAAGAAATAAATCCCTTTCTAATATTTTACACATGTTAGGTTTGGTGAGGAACCTAATTTCTATATGTAAACTAAATTATGTTGGTGTGTAGGTGTTCTTCAGTAAATATGGATATAAGATGGTGTATAGATCCATGATTTTGGCTAAATAATTCCATTCTAGAAATTTATTTCATCTTAGGGGAAGCACCATTAATTGTAATAATTTTAAGGTTCCTATTTATGAGAACTTCAAAATTCCTATTGATAATACCATGTTGTGGCATGAATGCATGGTCCACACAAGTGAGAAAGATTTTAGGATCTTGAAGTCTAAGATATTGGTTGAGGGATTAACTACTTTCTCTCTTGATTTTTATTTTTGTGAATATTATATCCATGGAAAGTAAAATCATGTAAAGTTTTACTTAAGATCTACCAGATCTATGGGGATTTTAGATTTAGTTCATAGTGATGTATTTGGTCATGTTGATATAGCATTACTAGGAAAATTCTTGTATTATTTATCTTTTATAGATTATTTATTTAGGAGAACTTGGGTTTCCTTTTGTAGGCATAAATATGAGGTCTTATTGAAGTTTAAAGATTTTAAATCTCTTGTTGAGAACTAGATAGAAATAAATATCAAAGTATTGAGGATGGATAATAGTGGAGATTTTTCTATATAGTTTTATAACTTTTGAAAAGAGCATTGAATTGCTAGGCACAAGATGACTCTATACATACCTTAACAAAATGGATTTGTAGAGTGGATGAATAGGACACTAATGGAGTATGATAAATAGAGCTATTTTACATAAATGTTTTGGGAAAAATCTATAAGCATAACTTGTTATATGATTAACAAATCTTCTACATTAGCTCTTATGAATAAAATACTTGAGAAGTATTGGTTAGAAAATAAGCCTTCATTGTAGTATATCATGGTTTTTGGTTGTGAGGTATATGTAAATGTTCTTAAGGAGAAGAGATCCAAGTTGGATTTCAAATCAAAACAATGTATATTCATCATATACAATGATGGAGTCAAATGATACAAGCTTTGGAATTATAATACTAGAAAGATAGTGTCCAATCAAAATATGATTTTTAGGGAAATTATATCTTCTTCTAAACCCTTACAATTTTAAGATGAGAAAAGAGTTATGTAGCTAAATTCAAATATTGAGGAGCTTGCACCTAAGGCTAAACTAGAGGTTCAAGATAGACCTAAGGAGGAGGTTGATTCAAATATTTTAGAGAAAGAAGAATAATGACCTTAAACCCCACTCTTGAGGAGGTCCGCTCGATAAAGAATGCAACATAATAGGTATATATCACTTGATATTAGTTGTATTTTTGCTTAGACCGCTATAGATGATGAGCCTAGAACTATGGAGGCAATGAATTCTGAATACAAGAGGTCTTCTAAAAAAGGTTATGGATAAATATATGGTAGTGCTAGAGAATAACAACACATTGAACTTAGTGAAGGAGGAAATATACATGACATAGCCAGAGCACTTCATGGTGAAGGGTAAGGAAGACTTGGTTTGTAGATTGAAGAAGTCCCTTTATGGTCTAAAGCAATCCCATGGATGTGGTATAAAAGTTACATTAAGTTATTTTGAATTTGATTTAAATTAGAATTAATTTTTATCACTATGCATACTTTAAATAGGATGGTGATCAATTTATTATTATTTCACTTTATGTCAATGGTATGTTGCTTTTTAGTAATAGTAAGGGTATGATCAAGGCTTTTAAAGTTAGAAATTTCATTGAATTTGATATGAAGGATTTGGAAGAAACTAATTTTATCTTAGGGATGGATATTAGTAGGGATAGAGCTAAAAAACACTTTGGTTCAATAAAAGGAAGTATGTTAATTCTATTTTGCATTGGTCTAAGATGCATGAATATAAATTAGTGAAGGTTCCCATTTCTATAGGAATAAATATTTCCATTGGTTAATACCCTTTAAAACTAGGTGAGATAAAGGACATGAGACATGTCCCTTATGCAAGTGTAGTTGGTAGCCTGATGTATGCTATTGTCTATACCAGACTAGATGTTCCTCAAGTAGTGGGAGTTCAAGAAAGGAGCATTGGACTACGATGAAGAGAGTATTTAGATATATTTTTGGCACTTTATATTATTATATTTGCTACCAAGTAGGAAATAATGTGAATAGGATAATAGATATACATGAATTCATAGATTTAGTTTGTGTTGAAGATGTGGATAGTAAATGGTCTACCAATGGGTATACCTTTAGCTTGTTTGGTGGTAAGGTAAGTTGGATGAGCAAAAGATAGGCTATGGTTCATTTTTTATGATAGAGACTAATTATATGGTAGCTACCTATAATGAGGAAATATATATTTGAATATTACATTTGGATATTGGGTTGAAGTAGAATATTGTGTTGATTCAATATGGTAGTCATAGTGCCACCAACTTAACAAAGAACCCTACCTTCCATGACTAGATAGAGTACATTTATGTGTAGTATCAATTTGATTGTGATACAATGGATTACAATAGGGTTGTACTCAATAAGGTGGACACTTTTATAAAAGTTGTTTATACATTGATTAAGCCCATGAGCATATAGAATTTTATATGGTGCCAATTGTCTACAAGGATAATCCCTTAGCTTCTAATTTCATGATTTGACACCCTATGCAATGTATACAACAAGTGGGATATTGTTGGGAAGGTGTTGTACACCTTGCATAAATAATGTATTTTATTCTAGTGGGTTACCTAGGCATTAGAGAAGAAATTTTTTAGTTGGTTTACCAACTTGGTAACTTGTAACTATGTAAAAATGACTCCTAAGGATATCCCACTTGGATAAGGAAATATTATGATACTAGGAACTTTGTGTGGAATTATAATAGGATGATTAAATTGTATAATGACTTTACTCACCATCCTCATATTGTTAAAATTGTTGGGATGTGGGAATCAACAATTTTACACATATTGGGGAGGTTTTTGGGATGTGCACTATTTTTAGGAGGTTGTTAGGATGTGCAACCAACAAAATTTTTACATATTGAAGTAGGCCAAAAAGGGATTTGGAATTTGTGTTATCCCATGGATATAGCTATGTGATAGCCTATAGTTTTAGAAATTTCTAGTAGTTTCCAATTTTTCCTCTAGCCTATATAAACAAGCCTTGGGTGAGTGGTTTGGGTATTCTTGGTCATCCTAATTTTGGAGTATTGCAGGTTGGAGTTGGAGATAAGTTGTTAGATTATTCATGTGTAGAATATTGTACATACATTATTATGTTGTTGGGTTGTGTCCTGTGTGTTGAAGCCTAAAGATATCCAAAGAGGAATTAATCTATGAATTATATTGTAACTGATATGTTGTTGATAATACATTGATTTTATTTTCATGATGGGTTTTTCCAAGGTATATCTTATGTTATTATCTTCTTCTAGATTCTAATTTTTCTAAGTACTAATACTTTATTTTAATAATTTTAGATTTGGTTAGCTAGCATAATGGGATCAATAAATGGATTATGAAAATATTGCATTTTGATGTTGCAAATATCATGAAATTGGACATATGGAAATATATTGTAAAGTGAAAATAATGGAGAAAGAGATGGAAAATTTGGGGCATGAGGTAAAATTCAATATGATAAAGGAGATCATATCATAGTAAAAGCTAGGTCAAATCAAGGATTTTCCACTCCTAAAAAAGTGTTAATAAAAACCCCTTTGTATCATCAAATGGAAAAGGTCATTATAGTTCATTTGAATAAACTATTAGAAAAAAATAATGACATAAGGGATGAGGAAGTACAATGCACAATTTCAAATACAAAAGGAGGTAAAGGCATGAAGGAAGATGGGAAGGCAAATTTTAAAGTGAATGAGGTGAAGGAGGTCAAGGTTAATCAAGGTAAATCATCTTCTTTTTCCTCAAGGAGCATAACATCTTCTTCTTGCAATAAAATAAAAATATTATGGAGTGCATTCTTTTCACTTCAGGGTTTCAAGAGCAACACAATAAAGAAAATCATATGGAGGATATCTAAGGAAATTTAGGGTGTGTATGACAACATAATAAAGTAATGACTATGGAGGATCATCCATGTACTTTAGGGTTTTTGAGGCAACACAAAAAATAAAGTGTTTATGAGGCTATTCTTTTCATTTTAGATTATTTAGGGCAACATAAATATTTAGAAGATAAGCCTCATTATGAACAATATGAAAAAATAGAAGATATTGATGAAGATGAGAGAGTTGGTGGGAATCAAAATAGGAGAGGAAGGGAATCAAAGCATGAACAAATAGAAAATAAACTCAAAGGGATATAAATTTAGGAATCCAAATAAAAATATCATAGGTTTTAACAAGAAGTGGGGATAAGCCAACTAATAAAAATAAAAGTGATGATGATGAAAATGATATCATGGAATATTAGGGGTATGAATAAGACCCCTTTAATTATTTTTATTAAGGAAATAATAGATTGTTATAGTCTTAAGGTTATATTAATACAAGAAACAAAATTAAGTAATGAGGAATGTAATGATGATTTTAAAATGATTTGAAATATGGGTGATAGTCTAGCAGTTTCTTCTAAATGATCTTACAACAATATTGCAACAATATGGAAAACACAAATGGGATGGACAGTTGTTAGTTTCTTCTACATGATCTTACAACAATATTGCAACAATATGGGAAACACGAATGGGATGGACAATTGTTAGAAGGTCAAAGTAATTGGGTTGCTAGACTATTTTATAGGAAAGAGGAAAACATCAAAGTTGGGGTTATAAATATATATGCTCTAACTACAATACTCCTCACAGAATATATTATAAGGGCCTTAACATATTTTTGTCAAACAAAATGATGGTTCATTATGATCTATGGATTATTAGGGGTGATTTTAACACTACTCTATGTCCTTTAGAAAATAAGGGTGGTTCTCTAGGATTGTCTAATCAATGGAATATTTTTATTTATTTTTCAATTCAAATGGACTTTGGATGTTAGTCCTTCAAGTTTTCAATATTCATGGGATAATATATGCATTGGGTAATATCATATAGCAAAAATATTGTATAGGTTCTTTCTATACAACACATGGTTGCTAACAGAGTATACAATCTCTTTGGATATTTTATTGCAAGTAGGATTGGATCATAGACCCATTGTTTTGACTTATGATTTACCCAATAATTGCCATCCAAAGCTATTTTTCTTCAGTTCTATGTGGATCCAATATCTCATTATTCTAGATAATTATGTTATAGTGGAACAAATCAAATTTGAAGGATCATATATGTACAATTTTATTCAAAAAATGAAATATTCAAATGAGTAAATGATATTTGGAATGTTGAATATTTTGGTAATATTTTTAAAGAAAATAAAGAAATTAAATCCAAACTCAAAAATTTACAAGAGATAGTAGAAACTAATGAAATGGATCAATATTCTTATATGAAAGAAAAACGATTACTTTTTGTATTTCATAATGATTTAAGAAAGGAGTCATGTTGGTTCCAAATTTCTAGGGAGAAATGACTCAAGGAAGTAGATAAAAATACAAATATGCTATAGTAAAAATAAAATTTTCTTTTTGTCACATCAAAATTATTTTAACTTTAGATGGAAGAAATATTGAGGAGGAAGAAGATATAAGGAATAAAGCAATTTATTATTTCAAAAATATTTTGTTGGATATCGGGAAAGATAAGGAGGTACAAGATAAGATTTTGTAAAACATTCAATCAATTATCACATAGGAAAAATGAAATCTTGATGAAGAAGATATCTATGGAGGAGCTACATGAAGTAGTTTTCTATTTCCCTCCTAACAAGACATTGGCTTTGATGGATTTTTCATAATCTTCTTTCAAACTTTTTTGGAATTTATTGAAGAGGAATATGTTAGTTGCAATTGAAGAGGCTCAAAAAAGGAAGCCTATAATAAGTGAGATCAGTTCCATTGTTTCCCAAGAATACAAGATAAAATATTTTGATAATTTCCATTCAATAAGACTTTGTAATATGATTTATAAGATCATTTTAAAAATTATGGCAAAAAAGTTGAAAGGCATTCTAGATTGTGTTATCTTAGAGGAACAATGTGGTTTTGTTCTTGGTAAACAAATTCTTGATGGTATAATAATTTCATAGGAGGCCATACATTCTCTTCATTTAATTAAAAAATAATATATGCTTATGAACAAAGCATATGTTAAGGTCTCTTGGAATTTTCTATATTATATTCTCAACAAGTTTGGTTTTGAAATGTTGTTATGGCACTATAAATTATTCTATTTTTATCAATAGTTATCATGTTGGTTACTTTAAGTTATCTCGTGGATTTTTCCAAGGTGACTATATCCTTATATATTCATTATTATTATGAAAACATTAGGGAAAGCTTTCTCAAAGTAAAAAATGGAATGAAAAATAAAAGCTATTTAGGTTGTTAAAAATGGTCCCTTAGATCAAATGATATTAGCTAAATTGGTTAGATTTCTCAACTTTCAAGGAGGAGATCAAGGTTCAAATATCGCCAAGCAATAAATGTATAATTGTCAAGATCTTTGTAATACTACCATGTGGTCAAGATGTAATATAAGTGGGTCTCATTTCAATCCTATTTAACCAATTTAAATAACAATGGTCCCTTTGAATCTCATCTCCAAATTTTATTTTGGGCCATACCATAGTTAGTTAGACCAAGGACTTTGAATCAATATTATCATTCTATGAGAAGGCTATTGAATATTTGGTTAGTACTAAAAATTCTAAGATTTTTTATTAATAATATCCTATATTTGTTGGAGGTATTACATTATTTTGTACCGTGAGTACCATTGCAAATATTTAGATTAGAGAGTGTGCTTATTATTTTTGTCAATAGTATGTGTCAAATTGTGAAGTGTGTTTATGTGTCATGTAATCAAGTGTGAGTTATCAGTGAAAGGTGTCATGTGTGTAAGTGAAGGGTTGTGTGTAGTATCTTGTATGGAGTGAGTGTGATATGTCAAGTTTATAAGTAGGAAGTTATGTAATCATGAGAGTATTTATCATTATGTAAGAAATACATATGAAATACTGCATCTCCTATGAGTTTGAGGAGATATAAAATTAGGAGCATTGAAGAGTTTCATGTAAAGTTATATATTTAAGATAAAGTTCTATGACATGTAATGAGAACCAATACTTATTAATAAATTTTTTGTTTTGTGCAATATTGGTGTTATTATTATTGAATGAGATTATATGCATGACATTATATGATTCTAAGAATTATACCATTATAATATTTGGGTTCATTTGCTAAAAGTGGTACTCGAGCCATGTAGCAATGGGGAGGACATGAGAAATAGTTTAAGGTAGACGTGTGAAGAACTGCAAAAAGGTGAAAGATTTACTGAGAAATATTATTGAAAAGGAAGCATTGGAGAGAATAGTATTGAGCGAAGGAAGGTGAAGGTTATAGGAGAATAGAAAATTAAGGTGAAAGCTACACATAAATGTAAACATTCACTAGAGGTTTATATATCAACAATATTTGAAGGTAACATTGAAAAGAGTAGAGGTACATCAATAAATTTAATCTAATTTGTTGTTGGAGTACTTGGATGGAGTAGAGGACATCGAGAGATTGGAATGTGTGAATGAAATAATGTTGAAACCTAAGTAGCACCAGAGGAAAGTTGAGGGATTGGAATCTGAGAGAAAAAGTGCATGATCATTGGACTAAGTCTAAAAGTTAAAAAAACTAAGGAAAGTATTGGAGTTGTAGCAGAAATGTTGATGCAGTGTAACGTTTCAAACACTAGTGAATTCTTGGATGGACATTTCATGTAATGTTTTATCCTTATGCCCTAATGCAATTGATGTGGTGATATTCCAAAGTTTAAATTAAAAAAATAATGCCACATTGAGGTATATTTTTGAATTTTATGATTATTAAGGAAAATGACACATGATTTATTTTGATAAGAATAATTTATTCTAATATTAGTTTTTCAGGAGTTATAAGATGTGTTTTTTATTAATTAAAACAATTAAAGTGTTTGGAAGATACAAGGTGATAATAAAGTGAATGTGATGAATAAGGTGATTAATTAATTGAAAGAATTAAATATTAGAATTGTGAAATTGAAATTGAGAATTAGGGAGACATAAGAAGATTAAGGAATCTAAAATTGGTTGATAAATATTTTAAAGGAATTGAAATTTATTTGAAACTAGAATTTTATTGATTGAGGAATTTGAAAGAATAAGAAGACTATAAAAATTTGATTGAAGTGAAATTTGAAATTGAAAAGAAAATTGATGAAAATATGGAATTAATTATTCAAAGGGAAAATTACAATGGAAGATAACACTCAGACTGCATTGATAGAAGAAAATAAATATAGATTGCAATGTTTAAAATTTACACACAACATATGATAGATAATATCGATGGACAAAAAGATATATCAATAAAATTAAATAAGGGCTTACCCAAAATTCTCAAAGAGGCTAAATATGAAAATTTTACAACATCTAGTAATTATCTATATTCATAACTTGGTGAAGCAAGAGAATATTCTAAGGATACTATTATACTATCAATTGATATAGGTATGATAATGTATATGACATTGCATACTTTTGAAATTTATACAAACAAGAACATAAAATAGGATGGGTTAATTAGAATCTTGAAGAAAACTAATGATAAAAGATATATGTTGCAACACAAATGACTTATGGCATATGATAGCAAATTATCTTCTTCAAAAAACAACTTTGGGTGTAACCAAAGAATGTATAAACAATACTGATGAACATGATGATATATCGGTGCATTCAACATGTGTTGATAATAAAGAGTCATTGTATCTAGATATTCATGGAATATATTAGTATGATGACTTGCTCATAATAATGATAGACATAAATAAACAAAAAAATAATGATATACATAAGGCTAGAAGAACATACTCAATGCTCGAATATGAAGAGAATTAAGACAAGAGAAATATTGAAGGAAAAAAACCTTCATACCAAATAATGTAATATGGGGGGTGTTGGAGGTATTACATTATTTTGTACCTTGAGTACCATTGTAAATATTTATATTAGGGAGTGTGTTTATTATTTGTATCAATAGTATGTGTCAAGTTGTGAAGTGTATTTATGTGTCATGTAATCAAGTGTGAGTTATGAGTGAAAGGTGTCATGTGTGTAAGTGTAAGTTATGAGTGAAAGGTGTCATGTGTGTAAGTGAAGAGTTGTGTGAGGTGTATTGTATGTAAGTGAGAGTTATGAGTGAGTGTGATGTGTCAAGTTTAGAAGTAGGAAGTTATGTAATCATGAGAGACTTTTTCATTATGTAATATTTGACATTCATTATGTAAGAAAGGTAGAAGAAAGGTTGCAACTCCCATGAGTTTGAGGAGAGAAAAGGTTAGGTGCAATAAATATTTTCATGTAATGTTATATATTAAAGATAAAGCTCTATGCTATGTAATAATAATCAATACTTATTAATAAAGATTTTTATTTTGTACAATATTGGAGTTATTATGATTGAATGAGATTATATGAGTGACATTATATGATATTGAGAATTATACCACTATGATATTTGGTCCCATTTTCTAACAATGGTATTAGAGTCATGTAGCAATAGACATGACATGAGAAATAGCTGAAGTTTGATGTGTGAAAAAATGTGAAAAGCTGAAAGATTTACTAGAGAATGATTATTGAAAAAGGAATCACTTAAGAGGGTAGCATTGAGTGAAGGAAATTGGAGGTTATGAGAGAAGAGAAAATTAAATTTTAAGCAACATCCGAAGGTAAAAATTCATTGGAGGTTGACATAGTATAAATATTTTAATGTAACATTGGATAAAGTGTAGGTACATCGAGAGATTTAATATAATTTTTTGGTGGAGGCATGTTGGATGGAGTAGAGGAACCTTGAGAGATTTAATGTGATTTGTTGTTAGAGGAAAATTTGATGAACTAGAGGACTTTGAGAGATTGTAATGTGAGGAGTATCAAAATAACATCGAAATCTGAGCAACATCAAAAGGAAGTCAAGAGATTGAAATTTGAGAGTAGAAGTGCGTGAGCGTTAGACTAAGTCTAAAAGTGGATAAACACAAGGAAAGTATTGTAGTTGTAGCTAAAACATTAATATAGTAGTAACATTTGAAACACTAGAGGAGTAGGCTTATAAAATTATAAACTTATGAGTTTGGCCTTAAAGACAAAGCTTGAGTGGAAATTATTCAAATATGAAGGAAATAATTTGGTAAAAATATTACTTTTAAAATATATAGATTCTCTTAATGCAATGAAATTTTTTCAGAAAAAACCCCACCTAAAGAATAGTCAACATGGAACTTCATATAAGATAATTTGCAATTGATAAACAAACATATTAGATGGTCAATCAATGAGGGTTATTATGCAATTTTTTGGTTTTATGCTTGGTTGAAGCCTTATCCTCTTATCTCTAACTCAAAATGGGATCCATTGGCTTAGGCATGCATAGATTTTCAAGGTCCAAAGATAAAAGACTATATAAATATGACCAACAACTTTAAATCATATATTTCTATTAGGAACTAGGTTGAAGGAAAGGAACTCAAATAAATTGCAGTTGAACTTTAAAATATGCTTCAAGAGTTTTTTTTTGTTGGTTTTTACATGAAATAATGAGTTGATTTAGAATCAATCACAAGATGGTTGATACTCATTCAAGTTGGATAAGATGATATAGAAAAATCAAAATTCTCTACTCCAAAAGATTTTTCTTGGATAAATGTTTGATCACTAGAGTCTCTCTATAAGGCCTCAACATTCATTTGGTTAGCAATTAAAAATAATATTCTTATAAGAGATTTTCTACAAAGAAGATGATATCATGGATCTTGCAGATGTGGCTTGTGTGAGGAGTATTTAGAAACATCAAACCGTTTACTTCTTTATTTTCCCTTTGCTCACACCATTTGAGGTTACTTTATTTTAAAATATGAAAATATATTGGATAGCTTCATTAACATTGAAAGAGTTGATGAAAAGTTGAATTAACTATTTCAAATGTAAAGCATTATTGGATAACTTCATCAACATTTAAAGAGTTGATAAAATGTTGGATTAACTATTTCAAAGCTAAAGAATTATGTATTTAGTGGAGGGTTCACCCTACCATTATTTTTTAGAGTTTATAGATTGAAAGGAATAATAATTTTTTAAAAATAAATTTCAAAAGCATACCTATGTTTGGAATCATATTATTGCCACTCTTGCAAAATGTTTAGAGATATGATACTCATCATGGGAAGTCTCAAGTGCAAAAAACTAGGTGGTAATAACTTGGTTATAAAATTTGAATATACATGGAAGAATTATCTATATAATGGCATTAAAACAAACGATCTACTTTAGTCTAGGGTAAAAATAGAAATGTTTAAAATTTGAATTTATAAAAATTAATTTTGATGTTACTTCTAAAAGAAATTAGAGAAAATCCAATGAAGATGGTGTTTATAAAATAATGAAGGTAAAATTCTCCTCACAATCATATGGAACTTCAAATAACAACTATGTAGAAGCTAGGACACTTCTTACAAGCATTAAAATTACAATAGAAAAAGGATGACAATATATTTCAATTGAGGGGGATTCACACATTATCATTAAAACTATAAAAAATGGATGCTAGGATAAAATAAAAATTGACACAGAAAAGTATGTTGAAAACTAAGATCTAACAACCAAACCCAGAGCCAAAAGTTAGTATCCCTAGAAAATATTCTAAAAGCATCATTTTCTTTCTCAAGAAACCCAAGAAGGACTTATCTAGATGTGAAAGTGAAGAAGAACGCTGCTAGAGCCGAAAAACCTTTCTCCCTAGAAATGGTTCAAGAAGCATCTACAACTTTAGCACGTTGCACACATCTGGAAGATAGGGGGACCACCTAGCCCTAGGAATAATTACTATGGGAAACATAAAATGCGTACGTCCACAAGAGAATCTCTCCTAAAAATTGACCATATACCATTGAAGAAAAATAAGGGACCTTCCTAGCTTTTAGCAAACTTATCAGGAAATTGGAGTTTGAGGATGTACTCGACCATAGGGTCCACCCTCTTGAGGTGGGAGAACAAAGACATCCTCATTGGTAGATAGGGGACTCTCCTGACCCCTAATAGAATAAAATGGGTGAAACCCACGAGGAGTTCCATCAATAATACAAGGCGTAAACTAGTGAACTGAGTACATTCGTGAAAGGCTTAAAAGAGCTTCACAAAAAAACCTTTAGGATTGAGCAAAAGTAATGGTGGTATTTTCTACTAAGGGTGAGAGGTAGGAGATGGCCACTAGAAGAACCACCAAACACAACACTACTCACCATAATAGTCTTGTTGAAAAGCAGGGGGAGGAAATCTAGTAGAGACTCTTCGAACACAAGGGGAAAAGGGGGTGCTAGAAGGACTCTAATTTTGGTGGGCTTCAATCCCGTTGGAACACTAAAACTAGCACCAAAGAAACATGTTAGAAGGGGGTCTCAAACAACGTAAGCCCAACAACACCATCTTGACCTCCCACTAACGCTCCTTTGTGCTCTCATCACTGACCTCCAGATCATTATCTCTTCAAAGAGATCATGCTGCAAATGGTTTAATTGACCTAAGACAAATGTAATATTTTGATATTTTGATAAAATTAACCCAATAAAAGTTACATATAACTTTATTAAAAAATATATTTTCAAAAATAACTTTAATAAAATATTTAATTTGTTTCATTATTTTATTAAAACAATCAAATATAAAAAATATCATAGTACTAAAAACTTTATCCTTAAAATAAAGAAAATTATTAAAAAAGATAATTAAATCACAATAAAATCAATTCTCTTTGTTGAAGCTTAAAGTCCTTATCAACTTAAACAAAATTTATATAAGTAAACCTCATTCTCATTTGTTGATTACAACAATAAATAAAATATGTAACTATTATATTTTTATTCTTATACAAATATCCTCAATATTCAATATTGTTTTTCTTTCTTTGATACAATCCAAAAGATATTTCACCACTAGTCACTTGGGGGATTATAATTTTAAGCAGTTTAAGAAGTTAGATGAGTGGACAATTCCAATCCCTCCAGAATTGACACCCATAATGACTAAAATCTTGGCAAAAATATATCTCATAGGTAGAAATGAGGATGAATTAGTTTGGAGCTATTGGAGCCTTGACGTCTACATAGTAAAGAATGGATGTGATAAAATCTTCCAAAACCTCCTCATGCATATCAGGTTGAGGATTGGAAAAATATTTGGTAGTCCAAGGGTTGGATGAAAGTAAACTTCTTTGCTTGACAGTTCATGCACAATGAAATTCTTACTTTTGATAATTTGAGTCATAGGGGAATCGATGGTCCATATCAATGTGTTTTATGCTACAAGAGAGAGGAAACATCTAACCAGTTGATGTTTAAGTATGACCATGATATAAGAGCGATGGTTTCTATCTTATAAAATTTGAACCAATGGTGTTTTGAATTGGATTAATATTTGGTAAAGATGGAAGAGGGATAGATTTAAATCTAAATTGATAAGCAAGGTGCAACAACAATATTGTCATTGTTGTCAACATAGTGCAGCAATAGTATTGTCATTGTTGTCAACATAGTCAGAAAGATCGGTTGATGCAGTGGACAGGAGTTAAGAGGTTCTTCAGAGTATGTACAATGGTTTTCCAAAAGATTGAAGTGGCCCATATACTAAAAATCAAAAGAAAATCACAAGGAAGAAAATTGTGACGATATCGCGACATGTTGAGCAAGAAAAAAAAATTGTCGCGATATCACGACATGTTGAGCAAGAAAGAAAAACTGTCGTGATATCGCGACATGTTGAGAAGAAAGAAAAATTGTCACGATTTCGTGACATGTTTGGAGAGAAAGCGCAAGCAAGCAAAACTATCACGATTTTGTGACATGTTCGGAGAGAAAGCGCAAGCAAGCAAAACTATCACGATTTCACAACATGTTCGGAGAGAAAGCCTAAGCAAGAAAAATTGTCACAATTTCGTGACATGTTCGGAGAGAAAGCGCAAGCAAGCAAAAATGTCATGATTTCGTGACATGTTCGGAGAGAAAGCGCAAACAAGCAAAACTGTTGTGATTTCTTGACATGTTCGGAGAGAAAGCGCAAGCAAGCAAAACTGTCATGATTTCGTGACATGTTCAAAGAGAAAGTGCAAGCAAGCAAAACTGTCATGATTTCATGACATGTTCAGAGAGAAATTGCAAGCAAGAAAAAATTGTCACAATTTTGTGACATGTTGGAAGAGAGAAAGGCAAGTAGAAAAAGTGTCACAATTTTGCGACATATTGCAAGAGAGATAGTACGGAAGAAAAAGTGTCATGATTTCACATGTTGGAAGAGAGAATGGCAAGTAGAAAAAGTGTCATGATTTCGTGACATATTGCAAGAGAGAGAGTCCGAAAGAAAAAGTGTCGCGATTTCGTGACATATTGTAAGAGATATTGTACGAAAGAAAAAGTGTCGCGATTTCGTAATATATTGCAAGAGAAAGAGCAAAGGAGAGAAAGTGTCGCGATATCGTGACATGTCACATTTTCATGACCCGAAGGCAAGAGAAATAGCAAAGGAGAGAAAGTGTCACGATATCGTGACATGTCACATTTTCACGACCCGAAGGCAAGAGAAAGAGCAAAGGAGAGAAAGTGTCACAATATCGCGACATGTCACATTTTTGCGACTAAATGAGGAGAGAGAAAGTAAAAAGGTAGAAGTATCATGATATCATGGCAAAAGTAAAGAGGAAGAGTACGAAGGTGAAAGTGTCACGATATCACGACATGTTGTGTTTTCATGGGTACAAGCAAACAAAAGAAGCAAGGAGGCGAAAGTGTCACGATATCATGACATGTTGTGTTTTCATGAGTACAAGCAAACAAAAGAAGCAAGGAGGTGAAAGTGTCGCGATATCGTGACATGTTGTGTTTTCATGGGTTCAAACCAAGAAAAGATGCAAGGAGGCGAAAGTGTCTCGATATCGCGACATGTTGTGTTTTCACGGGTACAAGCCAAGAAAAGAAGTAAGGAGGCGAAAGTGTCATGATATCGCGACACGTGTTTTCGTGGGTGAAAGTCGAGAAGAGGAAAAAGAGGCAGAAGTGTCATGATTTTGTGACAGGTCACTTTGGCGCGAGCTAAGAAGAGAACCCAGCCAAAATAAGAGATGTGATAGTTAACTGAAGTTATACGGTAGTTATAGGTGCAATTATAGAAGAAAATCATGCAGCTAAAATAAGAAGAGTTAACTGAAGTAAGTACATCAGTTACGGGTGCAGTTACAGAGAAAAATCATGCAGCTAAAATAAGAACAATGAACTAAAGTCAGAATGACAATTCTAAGGCCAGCATACGGAGTGAAAGCATCGAGCGGCGATTAAACTGAAAGTCATCAATCGAAGACCAAACAAAGAGACGTAACTATTAATAGGATGCATGAGAGAATACTGTGTGATAAAGGAGTTACATATAGAAGTTTCTATTAATAAGTTTCATACAAAAATATGGAACTTAAAAATAGAATCAGAACTTTGTTATAAAATGAGGTCTACATGGAGAATTACTAGTTGTTGAAATAGGGTGAAAGTGCTGCAAAAAGAGGGTTGGAAGAGTGTCGTAAGAGAGCGTTAAGCAGAGCCTTGAGAGCCGTAAAATTGCAGTTAGTAGAGCCTTAAGTGTGTGTGGTGTTTTGGTGAATAGCGAGAGATGTTGGGTTAGCAATAGACCAGTCAGGGTCTTGAATAAGCGAAGGCATTTTTATGTCAATCTTATAGCTTCAAAATTGCAGTCCAAGTTGGTGCTTGGAATTAGGGTTTGGTGCTCCTTTCTATTGGTGCAGATAAATTAGGGGTTGGTGCTCCTTTTTATTGGTGCAGATAAATTATGGGTTGGTGCTCCTTCCAGTGGGTGCTGGTAAATTGATTGTAAAATTGGTATTTTGCAAAGGCTAGATTTGGACGGTAATCCAAGCAGTCATTTTTGAGGAGTAGCCAAATTGGTGAACCTCGTTACATCGTGTGTTGTGGAATGCTCTCTTGTTATGCTTGCTTTATCTGATTTAAATCTTCATTGTTTCAATGTTAAGAGTTGTAGATTTGAATTTAAATAGCTACACTGATTCACCCCCCCTCTCAGTGTCATTGTGAGACTAACAATTGGTATCAGAGCCAAGTTCCTGAACAAGATTAATCGGCTAAGGTGATCTTGGAAGTGAGACAATGATAGGTGGTGAAGGATTATCATCAAACAAAGCACCATTGTTTGATGAAACTAATTACTTATTTTGAAGACTCAGGATGCAAACATATCTATGTGCTTTGAGATATGACATTTGGGAGTCAATAGACAGTGGATACACAATACCCACCACTCCTCCAACCGATGCTGTCGGTAAGAAACTGTTTGAGAATAACTCTAAAGCAAATAATGCTATCATGTGTGGTTTAGTGGACAACGAACTAATAAATATTATGAGTTGTAAAATGACAAAAGACATGTGGGACAAACTAAGGAGCATTCATGAAGGAGACGACAAGATCAAGGAGGCCAAGTTACAAACTCATCGAGCTCAGTTCCAAGCATTAAATATGAATGACGATGAGAACATAGAAGCATACATGCTGAGAGTTAATGGAATCATTAATGTGATTAGAGGACTCGATGAGGAAATGAAAGATGTTGTCATCATGAAAAAGGTACTAAGATCTCTTCCCCAAAGATTTGATTCTAAAGTTTTAGCAATAGAAGAAGCTAAAGATCTAAATACTTTTAGTATGGATGAGATGCATGGTTCCTTGACTGCATATGATATGAGAATAGGAAAAACTAAACCCACAGATAGAGAAGTTGCCTTTAAAGCACATAAAAATATAAAAGCAAAACAAGAATCCGAGGAAGAAGAGACATAATATGAAACGGAAGCAAACTTTGTTTGAAAACTAATAAGGGGAAAAGGAAAATATAGAGGAAAGCTACCATTTAAGTGTTTCAACTATGGAGGCGTTGGGCACTTTACAACTAAATGTCCACTAAATGAGAAAAACAAAAGTGATGAAGATTCACACCAAGAAAGAAGTGACTGGAAGAAGAAACCAAATTTTAAAAAAGGCAACTTCAAGAAGAAAAGTTTCATATCCAAGAATGACAGTCCTTCAGAATACAACACCGGTGAGGATTCTGAAGAAGAAATAGGTGAAGCTCTTTTCATGGCATTCAAAGAAGAAAAAATAGAGAAAAAATAGGAGTGTGATAAAAAACTTGAGGCTGAGGCTGAAGTAGATCTGGAAGGTGAGTTTGTCACTGCACTTAAAGAGCTGAGTATAGAAAGGAAAAAGAATAAGAAAAGCTCAAGAAAGCTTGAGGATGCCAATGAAATCATAACCAGCTTGAAAGTACAAATAGATGAATTTAAGAAAATATCTGAAGATATCGAAGTACAATTAACCATGAAAATAAGTACAATTAACCATGAAAATAGATGAGTGCAACAAGCTAGAAGAAGATATTGTTGGTTTAAGGATGCAGCTAGAAGAGATGAATCAAAAAATGATATGTTATCACAAACTTGAAGAAAGTTCTGTGAAGCTGGATAAGATTATAAATAACCAAAGGACTACAGGCATAAAATTTGGTTTAGGCTTTGTCGAAGGAGAATCATCAAATGGATCAAAGGCCATAACTATAGAACCCATAAATAATGAAGATAAGATCAGGGTTGATCAAGAAAAAATGAATCAGGCTAAAGAAAGCAATAATTCCAGGCACGAGAGGAGTATTGACAATGATGGATTCACCAATGTCACTCATCAAAGGAGAAGAAGTTTTATGTCTCCCACTACAAAATGGCAAATACCATCACCCAGGTTCACTCATTCATTTTTTGGTTATTTTTTTAAATGCAATGGTTATGGACATAAGATTTCAGATTACAAATATAATGTAGGACAAAAAAACTTTACCAGTAGAAAATTTTTTTCATCGTTGATGGATTATGCAGTAGAATGTTATAATTGTCATAATTTTGGGCACATTGCAAGAAATTGTCGAAGTACATTTGCAAAAAATAAATATCAGGGAAGAAAATTTCAACCAAATGGTTTGAGGCAAAATAAAAAATTTCCCAAAAAACATGCACAGGCTACTGACAAAGAAAATTCAAAACAAGTGACCAAAACTATAATCAAACCAGAGTGGAAAGAAAAGGAGTGACCCAAGGAAGAAAATGAATCCTTGATCGTACAAACAACATTTAAAGCACATAACAAATCTGCACCATGGATACTTGATAGTGGATGCTCTAGTCATATGACAGGTGACAAACAAAAATTTGAGAAGTTACAAAAATATGAAGGTGGTTCTATAAAATTTGGAAATAATGATGGAGCTAAGATAGTTTGCAAAGGATCAGTCAAGATCAGTGACGAAAAAATCAAGTCAAAAGAAGTTTTGTTTGTGATTGGTCTGAAGCATAACTTGTTAAGCATAAGTCAGATTTGTGACAAAGGTCATGAAGTAATTTTCAAGAAGCAAGGTTGTGAAGTGAGAACAACAAAATGTGGAAAGTTGATAGCAATTGGATCAAGGACATCTGGCAACTTGTATACTCTCTTAGATACTTCAAAAGGAGCGTGCTTGATTAGACAAGAAGAAGAAAATTGGATGTGGTACAAGAGGCTCGGTCATATCATTTTTGATAATCTTGTAAAAATCAGCTCAAAAAGGGCAGTGAGATATATTCCCACAATTGGCAAACCTTTAAATAGCATTTGTGCTTCATGCCAAAAGGGGAAGCAAACTAGAGCCACATTTAAAACAAAAGAGTATTTCATAAGAAAACTTTAGAACTAATACATACTGATTTATGTGGACCTATGAGAACACAAAGCATAAATGATGACAAATACTTTATGTTGTGAATAGATGACTATTCCAGGATGACATGGGTACTATTTTTGAATCTTAAATCAGATGCCTTTGAGATGTTCAAGATTTTCAAAAAACAAGTTGAGAATCAAACAAGAAAAAAGATTAAATGTTTAAGATCAGATAGAGGAGGAGAGTTCATTTCAGAGGAGTTTGTAGAGTACTATGAAAAATATGGGATTAGGAGACAGTTTTCAGTAGCAAGGACACCTCAGTAGAATGGTGTGGTAGAAAGAAAGAATAGGACAGATGCAGGAAATGGCACAGACTATGTTGACTGAGAGCAAAATAGCAGATAGATTTTGGAAAGAGGCAGTCCATACTACGGTATACATCCAAAATAGGTGCATGTTGAGGACGCATGAAAGCAAAACTTCATATGAGTTGTGGTTTGGTAAAAAGGCAACAACAAGATACTTTAAAGTTTTTTGCAGCAAGTGTTACATCAAAATAACTGAAGATAATCTTGGTAAGTTTGAAGATAGAGCTGATGAAGATATTTTTCTTGGCTATTCGACAAAAAGCAAAGCCTACACAAGCTACAACAAGAGGCTAAAAAAAATTGTGGAGAGTGCCAATGTTAAAGTTGATGAAGGTAGGGAACAAGAAATAAGCTATAAAGAAAACTACCCAATTTATGAAGAGGTCATTGAAGGAGATGGGGAAAAGGAAATCGAAAAGAAATAGAAAATTGACTCAGATGATTTAAGTAGTGATTCAAAAGAGGAAGAAAACAAGAAATTCAAAACATACAGTTGGCAGAAAAATCATCCTAGAGAGAAAATAATTGGAGACCCCACAGTTGGTGTTCAGACAAGAAGAAGAGTAGTAAGTAACTACTCTTTATTATCCAGCATTGAGCCCAAAAATGTTGTTGAAGCAAGAAAATATGAAAGTTGGATGATGGCAATAAATGAAGAATTAGATCAGATCAAGAAAAACAAAACCTGGGAGTTAGTACTGAGACCTGCAAATAAAAATATAATCGATACTAAATGGATTTTTCGAAACAAATTGAATGAATATGGACAGGTAGTCAGGAATAAAGCAATATTGGTCTGTAAAGGCTATGCACAAGTTGAAGGTATTGAATTTGAGGAAACCTTTGCACCAGTGGCTAGACTAGAGGCAATTAGAATGTTTCTGGCTTTAGCAGTTCACAAGAATTTCAAAGTTTATCAAATGGACGTGAAATCAACATTTTTGAATGGAAAACTTGAAGAAGTCTATATTGAGCAGCCATATGGTTTCCAACTCGGTGATAATCCCAACTTCATCTGCAAGTTGAAGAAAGCATTGTATGGCTTGAAACAAGCACCCAGAGCCTGGTATGCAAGGCTAGACAACTATCTTACTCAACAAGGGTTCAAAAAGGGTATGGTGGATAGCAATTTGTATGTCAAAATAGAGAATGGCCATCTCATTGTCCTTGTTGTATACGTAGATGATATCATTTTTGGTAGCAACAATGATGAGTCGTGTAAAGATTTAGTAAATAAGATGCAGAAAGAATTTGAAATGTCAATGATTAGTGAACTTTCGTATTTCCTCGAACTACAAGTTAATCAAAATGAGAAGGGCATATTTATTTCTCAATTTAAATATGTGAAAGAGATGCTAAAAAGTTCACAATGGAGGATTGTAAGCCTATTAACACTCCCATGATGACAGGTTGCAAGTTGAGAAAGGATGACAAATCTCCAGATGTTGATCAAACCATGTATAGATCTATGATTAGGAGCCTACTGTATTTGATAGCTACTAGACCAGATATCTTGTAGGTAGTTTGCATGGTAGCACGATTTTAGGCGAGTCCCAAGGAGACTCATGTGATAGCAGTGAAGAGGATTCTTTGGTATCTGAAGGGTACTATGGAGTATGGGTTATGGTATCCGAAAGGTAAGGAATTCACCCTTATTACATATTCAGATGCAGATTGGGCAAGATGTGTCGATGATAGAAAGAGTACTAGTGGAGGTGCATTCTATCTTAGATATAGGTTGGCCGCATGGCACAGTAAAAAACAAGAGTCAGTCTCCTTATCCACAACAGAGGCAGAATATATTGCAGTAACTATGTGTTGTACGTAGGTATTATAGATGAAACAAACCCTGAAACATCTTGGTATTAACTTCAGTGAGCCAATTTTAGTTAAGTGTGATAACACCAGTGCCATTAACATCTCAAAGAATCTGGTTATGCATTCTTGCACAAAACATATTGCTATCCGATATCACTTTTTGAATGAGAAAGTTGCGGAAGGTGAGGTTAAGTTGGATTTTGTCCCAACTACAAAGCAAGTAGCGGATATCTTCACAAAACCACTGCCCAAGGAAATTTTTGAGTACCTTTGCAATAAACTGGGAGTGGTCACGCTTCCCAATAATTAACTAGCTATCGGGACCACATTCTCAGGGGGAGCATTTATATATTTGATTATATTTTTGCTCATATTTATAATTTTTGCTAACTGTCATAACGTGTGCCTGAGAATGTTGTGCATGGACTCAGGGGGAGTCTGCAACAGCCCTTTGGTATTATTGTCAAAGGGGGAGAATAATTACAAGAAATTGCACGTGTGTTGCCAATAATTCCAAAGGGAGAGATTGATGAGCAAGGTGCAGCAACAGTATTGTCATTGTTGTCAACATAGTCATACATATCGATTGATGCAGTGGACAAGAGCTAAGAGGTTCTTCAGAGTATGTATAGTGATTTTCCAAAAGATCGAAGTGGCCAATATACTAAAAATCAAAAGAAAATCACAAGGAAGAAAACTGACGCGATATCGCAACATGTTGAGCAAGAAAGAAAAACTGTCGATATATCACGACATGTTGAGCAAGAAAGAAAAACTGTCACGATATCGTGACATGCTGAGAAGAAAGAAAAACTATCATGATTTTGTGACATGTTCGGAGAGAAAGCGCAAGCAAGCAAAACTATCATGATTTCGTGACATGTTCGGAGAGAAAGCACAAGCAAGCAAAACTATCATGATTTTGTGACATGTTCGGAGAGAAAGCGCAAGCAAGAAAAACTGTCATGATTTTGTGACATGTTCGGAGAGAAAGTGCAAGCAAGCAAAATTGTCATGATTTCATGACATGTTCGGAGAGAAAGCGCAAGCAAGAAAAACTATCGTGATTTCACGAAATGTTTGGAGAGAAAGCGCAAGCAAGCAAAATTTTTGCGATTTCGTGACATGTTCGGAGAGAAAGTGTAAGCAAGCAAAACTGTCGCGATTTCGTGACATGTTGGAAGAGAGAAAGGCAAGTAGAAAAAGTGTCATGATTTCGTGACATATTGCAAGAGAGATAGTATGAAAGAAAAAGTGTCACAATTTTGTGACATGTTGGAAGAGAGAATGGCAAGTAGAAAAAGTGTCACGATTTCACGACATATTGCAAGAGAGAGAGTCCAAAAGAAAAAGTGTCATGATTTCGTGACATATTGCAAGAGATATTGTATGGAAGAAAAAGTGTCACGATTTCGCGACATATTGCAAGAGAAAGAGCAAAGGAGAGAAAGTGTCGTGATATCGCGACATGTCATGTTTTCGTGACCCGAAGGCAAGAGAAAGAGCAAAGGAGAGAAAGTGTCGTGATATCATGACATGTCACATTTTCACGACCCGAAGGCAAGAGAAAAAGCAAAGGAGAGAAAGTGTCACGATATCGCAACATGTCGCATTTTCATGACTAAAGGAGGAGAGAGAAAGTAAGAAGGTAGAAGTGTCACGATATTGCGACAAAAGTAAAGAGGAAGAGTACGGAGGCGAAAGTGTCGTGATATCACGACATGTTGTGGTTTCGCGAGTACAAGCAAACAAAAGAAGCGAGGTGAAAGTGTCATGATATCATGACATGTTGTGGTTTCATGGGTACAAGCAAACAAAAGTAGCAAGGAGGCGAAAGTGTCGCGATATCACAACATGTGTTTTCATGGGTTCAAACCAAGAAAAGAAGCAAGGAGGCGAAAGTGTCACGATATCGCGACATGTTGTGTTTTCACGGGTACAAGCCAAGAAAAGAAGCAAGAAGGCAAAAGTGTCGTGATATCGCGACATGTTATGTTTTTGTGGGTGAAATCTGAGAAGAAGACAAAGAGGCAAAAGTGTCATGATTTTGCGACAGGTTGCTTTGGCACGAGCTAAGAAGAGAACCCAACCGAAATAAGATATGTGACAGTTAACTGAAGTTATACGACAGTTATAGGTGCAGTTGTAGAAGAAAATCATGCAGCTAAAATAAGAAGAGTTAACTAAAGTCAGTACATCAGTTACAGGTGTAGTTACAAAGAAAAATCATGTAGCTAAAATAAGAACAGTGAACTGAAGTCATAACAACAGTTACATGGCCAGTTATAGAGTGAAAGCATAGAGCGGTGATTAAACTGAAAGTCATCAGTTGAAGACCAAACAAAGAGACGTAACTATTAATAGGATGCATGAGAGAATACTGTGTGATAAAGGAGTTACATATAGAAGTTTCTATTAATAACTAAAGCAATCGAGCATCAACCAAATTTTTTTTGTGTGTGTTATTTTGTTTTCTAAGTGTTGCAAAGAAAAATATGTGTCGCGATATCGCGACACAAAAAGTGTCGCGATATCGCGACCAAAATAGAAGATAGGGGAGCAATGGACAGAATGTCACGATTTCGTGACATGTCGCGAAATCGCGACCCAAGGCAGGGAAGCAAGGCCGAAAGACACAAGGTCACGAAATCGCGACCACCGCAGGGAAGCAAAGGCCGGAAGACACAAGGTCACGAAATCGTGACATGTCAGATTATGAAGCAGAAGGCAAAGGCGCGGAAGACACAAGGTCACGAAATCGTGACATGTCACGATTTCACCGAAGCAGCGAAGGCAAGGCGCGGAAGACACAAGGTCACGAAATCGTGACATGTCACGATTTCAAGAAGCAAGGCGCGAGAAGACAAAGGTCGCGAAATCGTGACATGTCATGATTTCATGACCGAAGCAGGGAAGGCAAGGCGCGGAAGACGAAAGGTCACGAAATCGTGACATGTCACGATTTCATGATCAAAACTGAAGAACGACGACGCAATAGAAAAACGTCGCGATATCGCGACATGTCACGATATCGCGATCGAAGCGGAGGCAAGAAGGCAAGAAGGAAGGAATGTCACGATATCGCGACATGTCGCGATATCGTGACCAAACAGAAAAACACGCACTCCAAGCTTTCATAAAGGCGTCCCTTCGTGCGCGGCAAGTTAGCGGCAGTGAAGCAGTAGTTTCAAAGGAGGATTTCAACAGGCATGTTGGCCACTCGCGCAGGATATCTAGAGACGCGTTTATAGCAACTAACAACAAGCAGCAGATCGAGAAGAAGATTCCGTTGGGTATGGCAGCCAGTCGCGCACCTCACCTAGAGTCTCATCAATGCAACTTTCCAGTATTGTTCCAGGTGGCAATTGTAGATCGTGGGAAGTTTGAAAACACAGAGGATCGGGACCTCGATAAAAACCCATGGATTGTAATGAGAGGGGGTTGGCAAACGGCAGATTGCTGTATATTCTTTGTAAAATTCTTTCGAAGTATTGAATAAGAAATTTTGGGCTCTTGTTATTCTGGTTTCCTGTCTTGTGTTAGAACTGTTCTCCACCAAGTGGTATCAGAGCCAGAAGTTCCTGAGTGTGTAACAGATCACCGGACGTGAGGCAGTTACACCAGGATCTATGGAAGGGCTTGTGATTGGGTGAACAGAATGCCTCCAAGAAGAAACCCTGTTGGTGGGAGAGGCATGGCGACAGCGAAAGATGTCCGAGCTTTGCAGCGGCAAATGCAAGCCCTGCAAGAAGAAATGCGTAGAAGATTGGAACCAAGAAGAGATGAAGGTAGTGAAGAGGAAGATGACGAAGAAGAAGACCAGCCTGAGGAAGAAGAAGAAGCAGTGGATCCTGCTCAGGCCAGACTATACAAAGCCATATCCCAGATTGGGAAGAGGCCGAAGATGGAGGTTTCCACATATTTCGGGAACCTTGATCCAGAGGAATTGATCGACTGGATCAACGACCTGGAAGAGTACTTTGAGTACGAGGAGGTTGAGGATCCTGATAGGGTCAGATTCGCAAAGACCAAACTGAAAGGTCATGCCAGCATTTGGTGGAAGGGAGTGCAGTTGGAGCGAAATAAGAGAGGAAAAGAGAGAATAACAAAATGGGAACGGATGGCAGAAAAGCTGAAGAGGCAGTTCATCCCTGGTGATTATGAGTTAGACCTGCTAAAGAAAATGCAAGGGTTGAGGCAATCAAGTAAGTCTGTAAAAGAATACACAGAAGAGTTTCATAAGATTATGATCAAAATAGGCCACTCAGAGGCCAACAAGGAGAAGGTAGCCCGTTACATTAATGGGTTACGAGCAAGTATTCAGGAAGAATTAAGTCTGGTCCGGATGACCACCATAGAGGACGCTTACCAATTTGCCTTAAAGGTTGAAGAAAAGCTCAATAGGAGGTTTGAGAACAAGCAAAGAAGAAGAGGTCATGGCGGAAGGACCGACGGAAGGACCAGTGGAAGAAGGAATGAAGATTCTCAGAAGAATGGAGAAGGAAGCAGCAATCAGGAACAAAGGAGAGAAAATACCTACCGTCCCCGTAATCAGAATAATGATTACCGAGGGGGAAGGGGCAGAGCTGGACGTGGCCAGGGAAGAGGAAGATTTCGTGGAACTTGCTTCCAATGTGGGGAAGAGGGACATCACCAATATGAGTGCCCACAACAACGAGAAAGGAATAATAGGAGGCCGAAAGGAAATGCCAGAGTCGCAGTCGCTGATGAAGATGCTGGATCTGAGCATTCTGAAGAAGCTGAGAGAGGAGAAGTAATGATTGCAAGGAGAGTCCTGCTGAATGAAGAGGGGGCCACAGATCAGAGGAAAAGCTTATTCCGCACAAGGTGTAAATGCACGGGTAAGATTTGCAATATTATTATTGACAACGGTAGCACGGATAACCTAGTTTCAGAGGGAATGGTTACAAAGCTACAACTGGAGAGGAAGAGACACCCGCATCCATATCGGATCGCGTGGTTGCAGAAAGACCATAAGGTTTTGGTCAATGAATAGTGCTTGGTAAAATTTAGTATTGGGAATTACCGTGATGAGGTCCTGTGCGACATTCTACCCATGGATGCGTGCCATTTGCTGTTGGGAAGGCCATGGCAGTTTGACAGGAGTGCGGTTCATGATGGCCGTGCCAACACCTATTCCGTGACAAAGAATGGAATGCGTCATAAGCTGAAACCCCTGAAGGAGGTGGAAGAAAAGGTATGTGGCAGTGCCAAAATTTGCTTGGTTGACGGGAGAAAATTTTTAGATGATTTAAAACATGAACATATGTGTTATGCATTGATTCCTAGAGTCAGGGATACAGAATGCAAAAATACCCCAACAGAGGTCCTAGATCTGTTGGAGGAATTTCTAGATATTATATCTGATAATGTGCCTGAGGGTTTACCCCCAGTAAGGAAGATCAGTCACCATATCGATTTGGTGCCAGGATCAAGCTTGCCCAATAAAGTTGCACATAGAATGACGCCTGTAGAAACTGAAGAGCTAAACAGGCAGGTCCAGGAGTTGCTGGAGAAGGGACTAATTTGGGAAAGCTTAAGTCCATGCGTAGTACCTGCAGTGCTAGCGCCAAAGAAATATGGAGAGTGGAGAATGTGTACAGACTCTCGAGCCATCAACAAGATCACAATAAAATACAGATTTCCATTGCCAAGAATGGATGACATAATGGACTGTTTGAGTGGAGCCAAGTACTTCACCAAGATTGACCTCAAGAGTGGTTACCATCAGATCCGTGTCAGAGAAGGGGATGAGTGGAAGACAGCCTTCAAGACCAGAGAGGGTTTGTATGAATGGTTGGTCATGCCATTTGGGCTGTCCAATGCACCAAGTACCTTCATGCGGCTGATGAATGAGGTACTGAAAGAGTTTTTAGGAAAATTTGTCATTGTTTATTTAGATGATATATTAATATTCAGCAGAACCCTGGAGGAGCACCTGATGCACATCAGAAGGGTTTTTGAGAAGCTGTGGGAAGAACAACTATTAATTAATCTAAAAAAATGTAATTTTGTAAAGGAGTTAGTGTACCTGGGATTTGTCATCTCAGCAGAGGGTCTAAAAATGGACCCAAAAAAGGTGAGAGCTATCATCGAATGGCCTACCCCGAGAAGCACAACAGAGGTAAGATCATTTCATGGTCTAGCCAGCTTTTACAAAAAATTCATTAGAAATTTCAGCAGCATTTGTGCACCCCTCACAGAAACAATGAGAGGGGATAAGAAAGAATTCAAGTGGACCTTAGGGGCTGAAAGGAGCTTTGATGCATTAAAGAAAAAGGTCACAGAACAGCCTATTTTGGCACTTCCAGACTTTAACAAAGTATTTCAGGTAGACTGTGATGCCAGTGGCAGTGCAATAGGGGCTATACTGAGTCAAGAAGGCAGACCTATTGCTTATTTTAGTGAGAAGCTCAATGATGCTCGAAAAAAGTATTCAGTTTATGACCAGGAATTTTATGCTATAGTTCAGGCTCTAAAGAAGTGGAGGCATTATTTGTTGCCAAAAGAGTTTGTTCTATTCATTGATCATTAGGCATTACAATACATTAACAACCAAACAAAACTGAATCAAAGGCACTTGAAGTGGGTTGAGTTCCTCCAAAGCTATACCTTTGTGTTGAAGCACAGAAGCGAAAAATCAAACAGAGTTGCAGATGCCTTAAGTAGAAGGCAGAATCTGCTGATTGAAATGACAGTGGAAGTGGTAGGATTCGAAGAACTGAAGGGTCTTTATCCTGAAGATCCTGATTTTGCAGAAGCCTGGACGGCTTGCTTGGCACCTGTTACTGTGGACAGGACAAAATGGTTGGATTTTCTAATCCAAGATGGAATGTTGTTCAGGGGAAGTAAATTATGCATTCCAAGGAGTTCCATGCGGGAGAACTTAATCAAGGAAAAGCACAGCGGGGGACTGGCTGGACATTTTGGTCGGGATAAGACCATTGCCCTGGTGAATGAAAATTACTACTGGCCGCAACTTCAGCAAGATGTGAAAAGGTTTGTGCAAAGTTGCAGAATATGCCAGATGGCAAAAGGCGTGAGGCAGAACACAGGATTATACCAGCCGTTACCTATACTTGAGAGGCCATGGGAGGACATCAGCATGGATTTTATTCTTGGGTTGCCGAGAACACAGAGGGGAAATGACTCCGTATTTGTGGTGGTTGACAGATTCTCCAAGATGGCACATTTTATTCCCTGCCAGAAAACAAGTGATGCGGTTCACATTGCAGGGTTATTTTTCAAAGAAGTGGTACGACTTCACGGTCTACCAAGAAGCATAGTTTCTGACAGAGATACAAAGTTTGTTGGGTATTTCTGGAGAACATTGTGGAAGAAGCTGAAGACAGATCTGAAGTTCAGTTCTGCATACCACCCACAAACTGATGGATAGACAGAGGTGGTAAATAGAAGTCTGGGTAATTTATTAAGATGCTTGATAGCAGATAAACCCAAGGGATGGGATTTGGTTTTGCCGTAGGCAGAATTTGCATACAACAATTCTGTCAACAAGAGTACAAACAAATCTCCATTCCAAATAATATATGGAAACAGTCCAAGAAATGTTTCTGAGCTGAGGAAATTAGATAAAGGAGAAAAGTGCAGTGCAGAGAGGCTGAGGAATTTGCGAAACAGATGAAAAGCCTGCATGAAGAAGTGAAGAAACAAATTACAAAAATGAATACTCAGTATAAAGCAAGAGCAGACCAAAAGCGACGGTTCAAAGAGTTCGAAGTGGGAGATGAAGTCATGGTCCATCTCAGAAAAGAAATATTTCCAGCCAAAACTTATAACAAGTTGAAGATGAAGAAGTTTGGGCCATGCGAGAATACTGGAAAAATGGGATTCAGGCAATGCATATGAAGTGGAATTGCCAAGTGGGCTTGACATTTCACCTATTTTTAACATATCAGATTTAGTGGAATACCATGAAGGAGATAGTACAGAGGCACCAAGCACAGAATTGTGGAGCATTCCAGCGTCTAACCCAACCACAGACGAGATCGAGGAAATATTAGATACTCGTGAAGGCAGAAGCACAAGGCACAAACAATATTCTGAATATTTGATCAAGTGGAAGGGCAGACCGGTAGAAGATGCAACTTGGGTGTCAAAAATAGAGGTTGACCGCCTGGGTCTTCCTCCCAAAGATCAAAAGTGAGGATCACTTCTCGATCCACCCTGGGTGTCTGATGCAGGAGCATCCGAGGGCAGCAAAGCAATCGAGCATCAACCAAATTTTTTTGTGTGTGTTATTTTGTTTTCTAAGTGTTGCAAAGAAAAATATGTGTCGCGATATCACGACACAAAAAGTGTCATGATATCGCGACCAAAATAGAAGATAGGGGAGCAGCGGACAGAATGTCACGATTTCACGACATGTCACGATTTCGCGACATGTCGCGAAATCGCGACCCAAGGCAGGGAAGCAAGGTCGGAAGACACAAGGTCATGAAATCGTGACCATCATAGTGAAGGAAGGCGTGGAAGACACAAGGTCACAAAATCGTGACATGTCACGATTTCACGATCGAAGCAGGGAAGGCAAGGCGCGGAAGACACAAGGTCACGAAATCGTGACCATCACAGGGAAGCAAAGGCACGAAAGACACAAGGTCATGAAATCATGACATGTCATGATTTCATGACCAAGCAGGGAAGGCAAGGCATGGAAGACGAAAGGTCACGAAATCGTGACATGTCACGATTTCATGACCGAAATTGAAGAACGACGACGCAATAGAAAAACGTCATGATATCACGACATGTCACGATATCGTGACCGAAGCGAGAAGGCAAGAAGGAAGGAATGTCATGATATCGCGACATGTCACGATATCGCGACCAAACAGAAAAACATGCACTCCAAGCTTTCATAAAGGCGTCCCTTCGTGCGCGGCAAGTTAGCGACAGTGAAGCAGCAGTTTCAAAGGAGGATTTCAACAGGCATGTTGGCCACTCGCGCAGGATATCTAGAGACGCGTTTATAGCAACTAACAACAAGCAGCAGATCGAGAAGAAGATTTCGTTGGGTATGGCAGCCGATCGCGCACCTCACCTAGAGTCTCATCAATGCAACTTTCTAGTATTGTTCCAGGTGGCAATTGTAGATCGTGGGAAGTTTGAAAACACAGAGGATCGGGACCTCGATAAAAACCCATGGATTGTAATGAGAGGGGGTTGGCAAATGGCAGATTGCTGTATATTCTTTGTAAAATTCTTTCGAAGTATTGAATAAGAAATTTTGGGCTCTTGTTATTCTGGTTTCCTGTCTTGTTTATGGTTTCCTCTCTTGTGTTAGAACTGTTCTCCACCAAAAGTCATAGAAACTATGGTAGTGTATGCTAAAGAGGAAACTCAAGCTGATATAGGGATGATGGAGAAGGAATCCAAAGTGCAAGAGGGGTAGGACAGAGCTAGTTGAAAACCACCCCTAGAAGGTTGGATTAAAATTAATACTGATGGAGCTGCAAAATGTAATCTAGGTAGAGGTAGAATTGGTGTGGTTTGTAGGAATCATGTTGGAAAAATGCTTTATTGGGAACTGCAAGGCTTGGAAAGGGCCAAAAATAATGAAACATAAGCCTTAGCTATCAAATCTACTTCTATATGGGCGGTAAGACAAGGTTACAGGAGGATAAGGTTTCAATGGCACAATGGCATGGCTATTGAGGATGAGAGGAAATTTTCTTTGAAGACATGGCGGTTGAAATTTGCTTTGAAGACATGGAGGTTGAGGATTCTTGTCACCTAAATTAATGAATTGTGGAGGAAATTAGATGATGTAATTCTGGTTTATGTGAGTAGAGATCTAAATAAAGTGGTAAACTTCCTGGCTAAGCTAGGTACTAAGAAGTAGATAAGGTTTCAATGGCACAATGGCATGGCTATTGAGGATGAGAGGATTAGGCAGGTTGGTGAGAAAATCCAGTGTTTAGCTAAGTTGGATAGCTATTGTAGAAATATGGTTTAGGAGATTTGGCTCCAATACAAATCTTCTTTTACTATTATAAACAAATAGACAACCATTGTAGAAATATGGTTTAGGAGATTTGGCACCAATGCAGATCTTATTTTACTATCGTAAACAGATGTTCTCAACCAAAATTGGAAGGAGTCTCATTCCAACTTGTAAATGATTTTTTTTTTAATATAAGTTTTTCAAATTCTTTAAAAAAATATTCAATATTATTTTTATATTATATCAATAAAATAGTTTATTAATTTTCCATATAAATGAGGGTTCTCTCCCTATTTTCTTTGTCTTTCATTATAATAATTATCATATCTTAAAATATATAAAAATATATATACTTTTCTATATTTTTTACTTAAATTTTAATTATATAATTTGAAATTAGAAAAACAATTTTTTTATATAAAAAAATACTTTTATATATTTATTATTTAAATTTTAAATATATAATTTTTTTTTTGAAAACATCCCAAAAGGGATGCCACTTTTGTGTAAGACCTAAGGAGGCAATGGTATCTCTTCCGCTAAAATCACCCAAGGCTCGCACCTGGTCTACCACCTTTGACATGCTCAATGAGCAAACCTGAAATAACAAAAAAACAAGAACACACAAACACACATAAAGATTAAAAAATAAAACAAAAAAAATCATGCTCCTTGAGTGTGTCAAAAAGATAAAGCACATCCACACACAAAATAATATTAAAAAAAAACACAACACGAACCACATAGAAAAACAAAAGAACAACATAACACAACACAAACACAACAAAAAACAACATCACACTACAAAGACACAACAAAAAAAACATGAAAAACAAAAACAACCAAAACCTAAAAATTAAAATAAATAAATAAATCAACAACAGACAACAAAGAAAAATAAAAACATAAAAAACACTCACACACCAAAACACAAAAACACCAATTAACACAAACATAAGAAACACAAACACAAGAACAACAACTAAAAAACATAAAACAACACCAAAAACACAAAAAAATAGAACACAAAACTTTTAAGACAAAAATCAACTAAGGAAACAAAAGAAAGATTAGTTTGAACTAGGGAACTAAAATACCCTAAAATACAAAATAATATATATATATATATATATATATATATATATATATATATATATATATATATATATAATTTATTTATTTATTTATATATATTTATATATAGAGGAATCAACAATTACTTTTCCAAAAAATTTAGGTTAGAAAGAAACCTTGAGAGCCAATCTTAAATGGTCTGCAATACCACTTTTAGGTTAGAAAGAAACTTGAAAAACCGCTTTTAAGTGACCGGTTACATTTGAGTATACCATTATCTAGCAAAACCACAAGAATTTTAATTATACAAAATACACCAACAAAAATATAATTATATTTTATTCTCTTTTATTTGACCTATATATTAGTAATAGAAAATCAACACTCTAGATTTTCTATAAACTTTTATAATAAAATCTTGAAAAGGACTTTAAGATCTTGTTACACTTATACTACCTCCCAGATTTTTATCCATTCTCCTTGTTTTTATTATAAATACTTTCGTTATAGTTGAAGCTCTCTCCATATTTTAGAATTTTTATAAATTTTAATTTTAATTTTTTTATCATATTTAAAAAAAAAAAAAATTAAATTTTTAAATTTAAATATATTAAAAAAACAATTCATTAACAAACACTCTTACTCAAACAATAAACCTATCAACTTAGTATCAGTATTATACAAAGTAAACTTTACTATATCCACGTGCGTGCCAATGCATAGCCAGTAACCCAATCCGACTTTCCTGCATGTTGCATCTTGATCTACTTGTCGAGCGGTCTCCCTTCATGCCACGTGTTGAATCAAACTGACGAAGACGACAGTCGGTCTCCCTTCATGCCACATGTTGAACCATATTGACGAAGACAGTACGAACCCTGTACGTCCGACAGTGCCCATCTCACGCTGGGTATCCATTAACGCCACAGGTTGAACCATATTAACGAAGACAGTATGAACCCTATACGTCCGACAGTGCCCATCTCACTCACGCTGGGTTGCCATTAACAAGACGGTGGGTGTTTGCCATTAACGAGACGGTGGGTTTTTTATCATATTCTTTTTAAGAATTTTTAAATTTTTTAATTTAAATATATTAAAAAAACAATTCATTAACAAACACTCTTACTCAAACAATAAACCTATCAACTTAATATCAGTATTATACAAAGTAAAATTTACTATATCCACGTGTGTGCCCATGCATAGCCACTAACCCAATCCAACTTTCCTGCTTGTTGCATCTTGATCTACTTGTCGAGCGGTTTCCCTTCATGCCACGTGTTGAATCAGACTGACGAAGACGACAGTCGGTCTCCCTTCATGCCACATGTTGAACCATATTGACGAAGACAATACGAACCCTGTATGTCCGACAGTGCCCATCTCACGCTGGGTAGCCATTAACGCCACAGGTTGAACCATATTAAGGAAGACAGTACGAACCCTGTACGTCCGACAGTGCCCATCTCACTCAGGCTGGGTTGCCATTAACGAGACGATGGGTGTTTGCCATTAACGAGACGGTGGGTTTTTTATCATACTTTTTTTTAAGAATTTTTAAATTTTTAAATTTAAATATTTAAAAAAAACAATTCATTAACAAACACTCTTACTCAAACAATAAACCTATCAACTTAGTATCAGTATTATACAAAGTAAACTTTACTATATCCACGTGCGTGCCAATGCATAGCCAGTAACCCAATCCGACTTTCCTGCATGTTGCATCTTGATCTACTTGTCGAGCGGTCTCCCTTCATGTCACGTGTTGAATCAGACTGACGAAGACGGCAGTCAGTCTCCCTTCATGCCACATGTTGAACCATATTGATGAAGACAGTACGAACCCTGTACATCCGACAGTGCCCATCTCACGCTGGGTAGCCATTAACACCACAGGTTGAACCATATTAACGAAGACAGTACGAACCCTGTACGTCCGACAGTGCCCATCTCACTCACGTTGGGTTGCCATTAACGAGACAGTGGGTGTTTGCCATTAACGAGACGGTGGGTGTGTTGGAAGCCTTCGCTGATAGTTTGAACCCTACCAACTACGCTGACAGTTGATTGTAACCAATTCACTATAACCAAAAAAAAAAAAAAACTTAAAACTTTACTATATCCCCAAACAAAGATTAAATTGTATTTCTAGATCCTTAGATGACATTTCTAAAGCGGCTTTCAATATATTTTACTTTATTTTAGTCAAATGAGGTTTGATTTTTTAAGGCTGTGAGCATAAAATTGTCTCACATTAAAAGCTAGTACTTATTTTTTCAAAAAATAATATTATCATATTATTTAATAATATAAAATTTAATAAGTTTTTATTTTATAATTATATTATTTAATAATTTAAAAATATAAATATAAGATTTAATAAGTTAACATAATTTTTATTTTAAAATAAATATTATAATTATTTTAATAAATTTTAACTTTTGAATGGAATATCAAGTCTCTTAACTGTAAGATATAGTGAATAATGAGCATATGACGATTAGTCATAGTAGTATTTGGCTTTGGTCAAGATTAAAATGTTTGAATGATTTATGCTATCATTTTGCTGTTAGTGTTACAATGGATTATTGTATAAATTAATAGTTAAACAGTGATTTTTTCTTTTGTGTATATTTAATTAAAAATATTAATAATTTTTTAAACACATAATATAATTTTTAATTAATATAATATTATTTAAAAAAAAAACAATTTAATAAATTAAAGTATTGTATATACACTTTCCAACATAACGTAATTAAAATATATATGAATATTTATTAAGACTTAAAAGATCTTATTCCCATTCTTTCGATAATAAAAAATAATTATATCTACTTTCCAACATGGAGTGATTAAAATATTTATTACGACTTCATTCCATCACATAACCTTTTATAGTGAGACAACTATTATCTTTTTATCCGGATACAAATTAAGGACTCGCAATATATTATATGACTAAAATTGTGGTTTTTTTTTTTTTTTTAAGGAGGATTTTCACATCAAATGATACTAGTTCAATTAATTAGAATTTCTAAGAAGAAAGGAGAAAATCCGGGTTTAAATCTTGTAATATGAGTAAGACATGTTTTTATTATTATTATTTTAGTTACATATGATATATTTTTTAATTATTATATTAAGGAATCCGTAACTAGCTACAATTTTTTTATACCATTTCGTTGGTTCTAATCCACGTCTTTTTAACATGGTGTTGGCACGACACTAATACTATAGGGATTAGAACCTGGCATGACATGCCTTCCGATACTACTTGAGGGATTGGAACCTCACATAATAAGAGATTGGAACCGTGATCTCTTCATGCTCCCACGACACTGATATTACCTGAGGGATTAGAACCTAGCATTGATACTACCTGAGGGATTAGAATCTAGCATAGCATGCTTTCCGATACTACTTGAGGGATTGGAACCTGACACAATGAGGGATTGGAACCGTGATCTCTTCATAACATGCCTTTCGATACTACTTCAGGGATTGGAACCTGACACGATGAAGGATTGGAACCGTGATCTCTTCGTGCTTTCATGACACTAATACTACCTGAGGTATTAGAACCTAACATGACATGCCTTCGGGTACTACTTGAGGGATTGGAACCTGACACGATGATACTAGCATTGATACTACCTGAGGGATTAGAACCTAGCATGGCATGCTTTTCGATACTACTTGAGGGATTGGAACCTGACACGATGAGGGATTGGAACCGTGATTTCTTCATAACATGCCTTTCGATACTACTTCAAGGATTGGAACCTGACACAATGAGGGATTGGAACCGTGATCTCTTCGTGCTCCCATGACACTAATACTACCTGAGGTATTAGAACCTAGCATGACATGCCTTCCGATACTACTTGAGGGATTGGAACTTGACACGATGAGGGATTGGAACTGTGATCTCTTTGTGCTCCCACGACACTGATACTACTTGAGGGATTAGAACATGGCATGACATGCCTTCTGGTACTACTTGAGGGATTAAAACCTGACACGATAACGGATTGGAACCATGATCTCTTTGTGCTCCCACGACACTGATATTACTTGAGGGATTAGAACATGGCATGACATGCCTTCTGATAGTACTTGAGGAATTGGAATCGTGATCTCTCCATGCTCCCACGACACTCATACTACCTGAGGGATTAGAACCTAGCATGACATGCCTTCTGGTACTACTTGAATGATTGGAACCATGATCTCTCCGTGCTCCCACGAAAATATTTTGACCATTGGACCAAACACGAAAATGTTTTGACCATTGGACCAAACATGAAAATGTTTTGACCATTGGACCAAACCCTCACCTATGAATAGGACATAACACGTCTTTATGATACTATAAACTTTTTAACATGGTGTTGGCATGACACTGACACTACTTGAGGGATTAGAGCCTAGCATGACATGCCTTCCTATACTACTTGAGGGATTGAACTTGATACGACGAGGGATTGAAACCGTGTGATCTCTCATGCTCCCACGAGAACATTTTGACTATTCGACAAGCTCTCACGTATGAGTAGGACATGTTTTAATTTTATATATCTCATTCAAAAAAAAAAGGCTTTAATTATAGGAGAGTTGGTCACAACCACATTATTTTTAGTAATTGAAAACCTTAAGGAAAACAGCCCCCGTATGCCCTAGGACTAGGACTTTGTGTTCCACGAGCCTATTTCACCTGTCCCATCTAGGTATACCCCTCGTTAAAGTATTATTTTTTGAGGTCACAAACACATTATTTTTAGTAATTGAAAACCTTGATTAAGAAAAATTGTTCCCGTATAGCCGAGGTTTTTTTTCCACATTATTTTTAGTAACTGAAAACCTTGATTAAGGAAAACCATTCCTATATAGCCAAGGTTTTTTGTATCCGACGCAAGCCCCTAAACTTAAACCTCAAACCTCTTTTCAAGGATTGAGGGAACTTGCCAGTAAGGTACCTGGTGCGGATACAATTTTATGCTCACAGCCTTAAAAAATCCCTCACCCTATCATGTAATATAGATGAAACTTGTTAAATCAGTCTGTGGGTCTAGGTGGATTGGTAAATTGGAACGCTTATCGAGAGGAGACCTAGGTTCCAATCCCACGATCGTGCCCATACAATTTTATGCTCACAACCTTAAAAAATCCCTCATCCTATCATGTAATATAGATGAAACTTGTTAAATCAATCCATGGGTCTAGGTGGATTGGTAAGTTGGGGCGCTTACCAAGAGGAGACCTAGGTTCCAATCCCACGGGCGTGCCCATGCATAGCCAGTAGTCCGATCCGACTCTTCTACGTGTTGCACTTGATTGATGATGACGATCTGTTTTTTCCTTCATACCATGTGTTGAACCAGACTGACGAAGACGGTGCGATCCCTGTGCGTCCGACCGACGATCCCCATATCACAACGGGTTACCATTAACGAGACGTCGGATTACCATTAACAAGACGATGGGTGTGTTGGAAGCCTTCGCTGATAGTTTGAACCCTGCCAATTACGCTAGCAGTTACTAAAAATTGTGATTGTAACCAATTCATCTACGTAACTAAAAAAACTTGTTAAATCTCCTATAATCAATTAGGAAACAAAAACCCTCACCCTATATCCTTTGTCCTTCACTATAAATATCTTCCAATTTATGATCATCATATGATATAAATAAAACAAATGAAAATCTCATATAACCAATTAAAAAACAAAAAGACCCTCTCCTTATCTTCTTTATCCTTAAGTATAATTATCCTCAATTTATCTATGAAACCTTTAGAATTTCATTTATAGTTTTTCATTATAAATTATATGTTAACACCAATAAAATAATATTTTTTCAATTATATTAGTAACACAATTATATTAAGAAAATAGTCAGCACTCTACACTCACATGCACCGCGGTTTAAATCTTAAACCTTATAGTTTTTCATTATAAATTATATGTTAACCTCAATAAAATAATATTTTTTCAGTTATATTAGTAACACAATTATTATTAAGAAAATAATCATGGGCATAGTATTTTGGAGCATATTTGGTCCAGATTTCTTGAGCCTAAAAATACATGTTTTCATTGATTATTACTTCTTCAGAGGCTTCCTGTATGTAAAGATCTTCAATCACCAATGAGCTGCATTTTATGCAGAGTTCCTGATACTATCAAGCATATCTTTTTTTGTTGTTTTTTTGCTAAAGAAAATTGGTCATTATTTTGCTCTAATATTTCAGGTTGAAATATTAATGATAATGTTTTCAGGCAGCATATATTGTTTGGCTATATTCCTACTATGCAAAGGTGTTATAATAATTTTTGGTTGTTGCTTTTGATTGAAGTTTTATGGTATATTTGGTTGGCTAGAAATCTGGACATTTTTTAGGATAATCAAAGGATTCTTGCTGGGTCTTTTAGGATACTCATAGTTTTCAAAATCTCTTTACAGGTTGTCAGGTCCATGCTTTGCTTTAAGGATATTTTCAAACACTTTCTTCAGATTTTCGAAGAGCATAATCATAGTGTGAACAACACTGTGGACGGATACAGACACTTTGATGATTTTTATTTTAACTTACTCCAACATTGTATAAATATGTTTCAAAAGAAATACAATACTTTGTATAATACTAGTGATATATGTACTTAGCGTCCTTTTAAGGACTTTTGTGTAGTTTGGTAGGCTCTTAATCTTGATCTTATTTCAAGTACTTTGCCTTCGGGCTATTTTGTATTACTCTTTTATTTTAATATTATAGTTGTTGATGAATATTACCACTTCCCTTGTGCTATTACCACTGGACAATCTCCTTTTATTTGTTATGATGAATATTCTAAATATGACAAATAATTTCCTTATTTTCATTCTAATTATTATCTTAATTATTATCTCTAATATTCTTGTTTGATTTATTATCAAACCATTTTTTTTCATGATTTTACACATGTTTTTATGAAAGATTCCAATCCTCTCATATTGAGTGGGGTTTGAACTTTGGACCTCTCAAAAAGAGGTCAAAACCCTTACCATTATAATACGCTTGCAGCTATAATTATCAAATCATTTTAGATTAAACTTAGTATCACTATTATAATTCATGAAGTTTACTATAATCAGATCTAAATAAGGGATTATGTTATCTTTTTAAACCTCTTTCAAGATATTATTTACTAAGAGAAGGTTCTTTGTTGGTTATGTGGATAGAAATGTATGTTATATATATATATATATATATATATATATATATATATATATATATATATATATATATAATATGAAATTACATTCTTCATATGTTTTTTTTGGCATTTTCAAAATTCATGAATAGTGACCTAAAAATAGGTCATTTATACATCATAACTAGCTATCTCCATAACTTTAAGTTCTATCCTTAGGGACCTTCCCAATTTATCAAATAATATGGAAAAGTTACTTTGTTTGTGCTTTGCTTTAAGTGTATTAATCCCAGAAATAGAGATTTGGACTAGATGCACTGCATTGCCTTCATTGAACTCTTGTACTAATCATATACCTGGATCAATTTGAATTTTGTGTTAATCTTATAGTAGTTTTTAAAACATAATCTTAATTTTTTTAATAATTAAAACATAATTTTATTTTTGAAAAATAATTTGAAATAACTTGTATTAAAACAAATATCATTTACAAGTTGGGATGAGACTTTTCCCAGCCTTAGTTAAAGAGAACACATGTTTACAACAGTAAAAGAAGATTTGCATTGGAGCCAAATATCTTAAACCATATTTCTACAATGACTGTTCACCTATTTACAACTATAAAAGAAGATCTACATTGAAGCACAAATATCCTAAATAGTATTTCTAGAATGGTTATCCAAATTAGCTAAGCACTGGATTTGCTCACCAACCTGCCTAATCATCTCATCCTCAATAGCCATGTCATTGTGCCACTGAACCCCTACCTCCTTCTCAGTACCCATCTTAGCCAGGAAGTTTGCCACTTTATTTAGATATCTACTCACATAAACTGGAATCAAATCATCTAATTCCATCTATAATTCCTTAATTTGAGTGATAAGAATCCTCAACCTCTATGTTTTCAAAGTAAAGTTCCTCATGCAATCTAGAGTTCCAACCATTATTTGAGAATCTGATTCTATGATTATCCTCCTGTGACCTTGTTTTATTGCCCAAATAGAAGCAGATTTGATAGCTAAGGCTTTTGCTTCATTTTTTGTGGATATTCCCAAGCCTTGTAGTTCCCAATAGAGCACTGTTCCAACATGATTCCGATAAACCACTCCAATTCTAGCTCTACCTGGATTGTCATTTGTAGCTCCATTAGTATTAATTTTAATCCAACCTTATGGGGGTGGTTTCCAACTAGCCCTGTCCCTCTTGCACTTCAACTTCCTTTTCCATTGCCCCAATAAAAACCTGAGTTTCCTCTTTAGCATAAACTGCCATAGTTTTTGTGACTTTGGTCCAAATGACCTGCTAAACTCCATCTAAAGAAGAAAAAGTTTCTCTAAAAATTTTGGCATTTCTCTCCAACCACACTTGCCACCAAATAAAGTTTAATCAAAGATCCCAACCAATACAAATATATTTAGATTTAAATCTACCCCTCTTCCATATTTCCCAAATATTAATCCGATTCAAATCACCATTAACTTGAATTTTATAATATAAAAACCATCTCTCCCAAATATGGTGCATGAATGGGCACTCAAACATCAAGTGATCAATTGTTTCCTCACTCTTGTAGCATAAAACACATTGAGATGGACCAATGATTCCCCTACATATGAGATTATCAAAAGTAAGAATTCCATTATGCATGAACTGCCAGGAAAAAAAGTTTACTTTCGGCCAACCCTTGGACTGCCAAATATTTCTCCAATCCTCAACCTGATATATATGAAGAGGAGGCTCTGGAAGGATATTATCATATCCATCCTTCACTTTGTAGACACCAAGGCTCCCATATCCCCAAGCTAATTTATCCTCCTCGTCTCTACCTATGAGAAATATTTTTGCTAAGATTTTAGTCATGATGGGTGTCAAATCTGGAGGGATTGAAATTGGCCACTCATCCAACTTCTTAAACTGCTTAAACTTATAATTTCCCAGCTGACTAGTGTTGAAATAACTTTCAATTTGGACCCATCCCCTATTTTTATGGTTGTTTTTATTGGTTGTAGTTCAGGAAATTCAACAATGATAGGTGGGTATTGATCCCATGAATCTGTCCAAAATCATGTCTTCTCCCCTCTCCCCACTTCCAAAAATAATCTATCTTTTACTACTTGAGACCCTAACTTGAGAGCATACCACACTAAGGATCCATTACCATCCAAAGGGAAATGACCCACCTAATTTGGGTTTACTTGTCTCAAATATTTACTAGTTAAGATTATACTAAATAAAGAAGTTGGTTGGGAAATCCACCTCCAGTAAAGCTTTCCAGCCAAAGCTTTATTATTTAACTTTGATCTTCTCAGTCCCAAACCTCATTTTACCTTGGGCTGGCTTACTTTCTCCCAACCTACTAAAGCCCATTTCCTCTCTCCTTTTACTCCTTCCCACAAAAATTTCTAGCCATATTGTCCAACACTTTCCATATGGTATGTGGGGCAGCAAGGATAGAAAATTTATAAATTGGCATGGCCTGAATGACTGACTATAAAAAAGTTAATCTACCCCCATAGCTTAACCATTAGTGAGACCAATGATTAATTTTTTCCTTGATACAATCTAAAATATTCCTTCAGATATCTATTTTTAGTTTTTTTAAATGCAAAGGGACCCCCAAGTATACCACTGGGAGATAAGTCCTTGTGAATCCCAAGATCTCTAAAATTTTGTCCTGAAGCCTTTGATCAAGATTGAAAAAGACCACTTTAGATTTTTTATCATTGATGACTTGGTTTGTAGCCCTAAGGTAGACATTAAGTGTATCTCTAATCATTCTTGCTTCCTTGAAGTTGGCCACTCCCACCAATCTTGTGTCATCCATAAACTATAGGTGATTCAAAACTTCTTCACCCACCTTGATACCTATTAGCAAACCTTGTTGTCTTCTCCTCAATACGAGTCTACCCAATCCTTCAGCCAATATGAGAAAAATATAGGGAGAGCAAGGATCTCCTTGACGAAGGCCTCGAGTAGCTCCAAATGGTTGTGAGGGAAGACCCTTGATTAACACTGAGTATGTTAGAGTAGAAACACAACTCATGACCCATTCTATCCAATATTGAGAGAAACCAAAGGTTTCCATCATCTTTGACAAGAAACTCCACTCCACCCTATCATAAGCCTTTGACATATCTAATTTTATGAACATTCCTCTATTACCAGATGTTTGCATTGAATGGATTGCCTCTTGAGCTAGAACCACACCATCCAAGATCTGCCTACCCTCTACAAAACCCCCTTGCTCTAAGGAGATAATGCTATGTAGAAGAGGTTTTAGCCACTCAGCCATTACCTTTGTGATTATTTTATATATGACATTGCATAAGGCAATAGGTCTATAATCTGAAATATGTACCCCCTCCTCCCATTTTGGAATTAAGGTAATGAAAGTATGATTTAATGCTTTAAGCATTCTTTTACTACCTTTGGACTCCTCTATAACAACCATTACATCCTCCTCCAAGTTATCCCGGAAGGCCTAAAAAACTCAATTGGAAAGCCATCTGAACCTGGTGTTTTTTTTATGCTCATTCCAAAGACTACATTCTTCAGTTCCTCTCTATCAATGGGTTTAAGTAGGGTCTGATTTTCTTCTTCAGAGATAATAGAGGGTATGGCAGCAATAACTTCTTTGTGAGCCTCTTCATATTGCACCATAATTTCCTTAAATAGTTTAGAAAAATAATCCATTGAATGGAAATGCATACCTGGAATTGTATCAAAGGAGTGTCCGTTCTCATCTTTAAGAGCTTTCATGTTGTTCATTTGTCTCCTAGCACAAGCAGTTTGATGGAAAAATTTGGTGTTTTTATCACCTTCTAATAACCAAGTGGTTCTTGCTCTCTGTTTCCAGTAGGTCTCCTCTTGGTTGTCAATGTCCTCAACCGCTTTACGCAATGCATCATCCTCTTCTTTGAGCTACTATGTAATTGTTCCTTCCCTAAATTGTTTTTGAACCTCATCCCATATGGCCACCAATGGAGCTCTTTGGACCTGGAAGTCTGTCTTGTTAGCTCACCTCCATTGTTTCAGTTGATATTTGACATAATGAAGTTGTTTATGGAATCTAAACATTGTTGTCCCATATGTTGGACGACCTTATTCCCACCACTGTGGAATTTTCTTTCAAAGTTCCTCTTTTTGTAACCAAAAGTTTTCAAAGTGAAATGGTTTGTGATGCTGCACTGTCTTGATCCCTCCTTCCAAAAACATAGGAAAGTGATATGAAACTAGACCCTCCAAAATATGAAATTTTATATTCCATTTTACAAATGCCTCCTCTAAAACCAAAAAATAGTCTAACTTCACCTTCCTACTATGTGGATCCCTCCTCTTATTAGTCCAAGTATAGTTGGTTCCAGGGCATTTAATATCCACCAAGTGTAATGCTTGGACTTGGGCAATCATAAGTCGATCCCTTGGGTCCAAAATTGGGGTTCCCCCGTCCTGATATCTAGAGGATAATTTAGCATTAAAATCCCCAGTAATAATCCAATCTAAATATTCCCTTGAGACTCTCATGTTATTCACAACTTTCCATTGATGCATCTGACCATATAGGTTTTGAACCCCATAAAAATTTGTGATTAAAACATGTTTAGCTGTGACATTATTTCTAAAATGTGATGTGAGAACACCCCTCCAAGCTATATGTTCTATTGCAGTCCATTCAAGAGAGTTCCAAAGAGTAACTATCCCCCCTGAGGCACCTTGGGTAGCCACTTCCATATGACCATCACCCCTCCAAAGTCTGTTAACTGTTTTATACATAAGATCTATTGATATTTTTGTCTCTTGGATAAGCAAAAAATTTGTTTTACATTTTTCTAAGAGTCTTCGAACAACATATTGATGGGTTCTACTATTTAAACCACTAACATTCCATGACTGTGTAATCATTGGTTACCTTGAGAGCAATAAAAATCTATTGGCCTCACCAATCCTCCAGTGATAAGTTTGTCTCCTTGAACTGCTATCAATTCCTTATTTGATTTTCTACCCACTCCTTGAGAGTTGCTATTTTTTTATCTCTTTTCCACCTGAGTTATCCCTAAAGTTAGCATTTCTCTGTTCTTTTCTGTTATGCTCATGCTGACATCCTTAATTATTGGCTACTCTTGGTTATGCACTATCAATGCCCCTACACCCTCTGACTGCGGTAACTCACTATACTCAATTACCTGCTCTATGATGGGGGGATATGAAAGAAGAGCTTGAACATAGCTATTATTATTTTCATTATTCCCATCCACTCCTTCCATGAATTGTTCTTCTTGGTCCATTAGTGTCTTAAATATCTCATACCTATTGGAGGGCTTGAGTTGGGTTTGCTCTTTACCATCTTTTTTTCTTTTGCCTTCTCCTTATTTTGAGTTGTTCAAAACCATCTTCCTATGCTTCTTTACCATGAGAAATATTGGTTGGTTCTTTTTTGATTGTTGACTTACGCTCCTTAGGAAGATTTGACATTCCTAGAGGAGCCTCCATTTTTATGTTTATATTATTTGGTCAAGATCGGGCCAAATGCCCATATTTGTGGCAAACTCTACATCTGAAGGGCAATGCCTCCAAATCCAGTTGTTGAATCCAAGATAGTCCTGCAAGTTCAAGTTCCACCTCTACCGGTAGAGGTTGGCTAAGTTCTATTTCCACACATAATATTGCATAAATAACTGTGTTTCCTTATATCGTGTCTTTGGAAACACCCAAATGTCTTCTAAAGGAATTATCGATAATTTCCAATACCTGCTCACTCCAAAACTCCATTGGAACTGCATACAAATGAATCCAAACTAGAACAGCAGTGGGTTCAATTCGAGGATCAAATCCCACTCTCCAGGATTGAACAAATAATCCTGTCGGACCATGATTCCTCTTTTATGATTTGAAAGCACTATTTCTATCGACAAGTGAAGAAAAACTAACAATAAAATATTCATTGCTAATAAACCATAAATAATACTCACCAAGAGGCTCCTAGTTTTGTCGGACCCAAGAATGCAAAAAATTCAGGGTAGGGCGAAAACCCATGAATTTACAAATCAAATCATGATTGGCTCTATATAAAACTGTTTCTTCAACCATCCTTTGCTCAATGACAATCTTTGGCCTTGATTCTGACTATGGCAAGCATCCATTAACTCGTTGAGATGTTGATCTATTTCCAGCAACTGTAAAGAGCATTTTTAATGTAGTTTTTTGTGCTTCTTCAATCTTTGAAGGAAATTTATCCTTTAACAAATCTGCAAAAGAACTGTCTCTCTAGAAGAGGATCCGGAGGTGTCCCCATTGGGCCCTCCTGGGGCAACAATTTTATCTTCAAATCCACAGTAACTAGAAATCTCTTCGGCTACCCAACTGATGCCCTAGTTTTCTCTTATTTTTCAATTCAAAACATAATTTTATTATTTAATAATTTTATATAATTAAATTTTTTACAAACATATAAAATATTTAATAAATATTCATTGCCTTCATTGAACTCTTGTACTAATCATATATCTAGATCAATTTGAATTGTGTGTTAAGCTTATGGTAGTTTTTTAAACATAATCTTATTTTTTTTAATAATTAAAATATTATTTTATTATTTAATAATTTTATATAATTAATTTAATTTTTTTACAAACATATAAAATATTTAATAAAGATTTAAAAAAATATAATTTTTTTAGGATAAAGCGTAGGTTATTTTTAAAGGTCTTGATCACCTTGTATCGAGGTTTTAACTTAGGTCTCCTACATGAAAGCCCAAAGATATACTACTATGGTATCCTCACTAGTGTATAATATGTTTTGTTAATGTAATGCAAAAAACACTTTTAAATTTAAAATTAAAGTCATGTATACATACTTTCTAACATGTTGTAATTAAAATATTATTATAAAGTGGGACAGTGCAATGGTTTGGGCTTTGACTCTTCTTGGAGAGATCCAAGATTCAAATAGAGTAAGTGTGTAAGGAAGTGGGTATGTGTTCATCAAATATATATATATTATTAAAAAACTTTAAAAACAATAAATATTAAATGTTATGTGTAATTTAACTACTCTTTTAATAACATAATTTTGGTCAGAAAAACACATGATGATAATCTACGCTTAAAACCCTTTTATTTTGAGTTTATCACTTGTAAAATTTTAAATGAAAATCTTCTAAAATATATATATATATAATATAGCAAAAGTAGGTTTACTTTGCACAAAATGTATCAAAGTAACACATAACTCTATACATGTAAACTACTATTCTCACCATATACATATACATATACATATTTATTTATTTTCCTTATTTTAGTTTAATTAATGATATAATGTTTAAAAAATTCTTTGTTGACATTAGGAATCAAGTTTATACTTAATTCAATTTGAATATATTCGTTCGCTTCAAAATGTGCACATCCTAATAATCACTTTATTCTAGTTTATTCTTGTAACTTCAAATTTTTAAAATTTGTTATAAAAATATCATACTAAAGTTTATAATTAACCCAATTTTAATAAAGTTGTTGCCATCAAAATGTTTACCAATCCCAATAATTACTTTATGTATTAAATAGTTTTAAATTTTAAAATTTAAAATTTAACTTTTTTTTTTTGACTTTGGGATGTTTGTAGACTTATCCTTCTCAAGTGCATTTGGAAGTGTAGATGCAAAAAGATGTTTACTGGATCTGCTCCTCCATGGGATATAGTTTTAGTAGATTAACCTTTGATATTTTGTTACATGTGAGATGCATTCATTCCCAAGTCTATGGACCTTCCAACACACCTCGAGATGTTATTGACAGACTTCATCAAATTTCTCATATGATTTAAGATCTTCAGAAGGTTCAACAGGGAACTAAAAAGAAGATAGTTAACAATGATAAGCAGGTTCAAAGACTTCAGAAGAAGACATGCCCAAAATTTCTTCATATAACAAACTGTTGAGAAGCAACACACCCCCACTGAAAAAATGAATTTCCATCCTTTGAAAATATTTAGCTTTCATTTTTGTAGTAGGGACCCTCTTGATGTTTTCCAGGTTTTTATTCCAAATTTTGCTTGCCTCCTTCTTCTTCAAGTTTTGCATATACCAAAGTATCCAAGTAGGCTTGCCTATGGCTTTGATTTCAATTTAGAATTCATTTTTAAAATGTTAGAGTCATTTCTGAGTAAAGAAAATCTTTCACTAAATATGTAAAAATGCAGAATGCAAATGAATTCATTAGAAGTCAAACTTCCATTTTTGGAAAAGTCGCGATACCGCGACACTTTCCATTTTTGGAAATGTCGCGAAATCGCGACGGGTCTTGGAAGAATTGGCTAAGTGCCGGAAACGTCGCGATATCGCGACACTTCCATTTTTGAAAAGTCACGATATCGCGACACTTTCCATTTTTGGAAATGTCACGAAATCGTGACGGGTCTTGGAAGAATTGGCTAAGTGCCAAACGTCACGATATCGCGACACTTCCATTTTTGGAAAAGTCGCGATACCGCGACACTTTCCATTTTTGGAAATGTCACGAAATCGCGACGGGTCTTGGGAGAGAGAGCAAGTGCGAAGGAAGGTCGTGATTTCGTGACATGTCGCGGTTTCACGAAAAAAGGTCGTAAGAAGAAGCTAAGGCATAGCCGTGTCGCGAAATCGCGACATTGCGATTTCACGACGTTGCAAAATCGTGACACGGCAAAGCAAAGGAAGTGCCAAAGTCGAGAGGGCGTCGTGAAATCGCAACGTCGTGATTTCACGACACAAAGCAAAAGAAGTGCAAAGTCAAGGGAACGTCGCGATTTTGCGACATGTCACGAAATCGCGACATGTCGCGGTTTCACGACAAAAGAGCTGGGAAAGACCAGAATGCAGGGGGACGTCACGATTTTGTGACACGTGTCAAAAAAATAAAGCCGACATATAATGAACATTAGGGTTTTAAATTAATAATATTAAAATACTAATCCTTGCTTGTTCTTTTGCAGAAAGCCAGCTGGCAGTTGCATACTAGCGGAAGTAATGGCAGAAAAGGACAAAATAAGCACGGATTAAATGAAGGCCGTCAGATGGAAATTTGAGATGCCAAGAATTGTTGGTTCATCCAGATTTTATAGATCTGGCCGCAAAGAGACTTTACGGTGACTAAGCAGCTGCCCATTTAATGGAATATGTCGACAATTGATCGAAAAATGAAAATATCTACACACAGTTATCGAAATTTGCCGATGGACGCATTTAATAGGAGAATTTATGGTGAAAGTAATGGCGTGCAGAGAATTTCAACTCAGAAGCGGCTCTGCAAAGATAAAATGTCAAAGAAACCGGTGACTCATCCGAATTTCTTGAGGAATTAATGAGGCCCTCTCGGAAGTGCACCGAAAGATGAAGATATTTACGTAGTGCCCATTTATGGAATATATCGGCCATCCAGTTAGAAAATGAAGATATTTACTTGCGATTATAGATGGATGAGAATAATATCAGATCATGCCTTCTCCATTTATGGCAAGTAACTGCACTAAGATTTGTAGAGTGGTTAGGGTTTATAAAAAACTCTATTTTTAAAGGGCCTTATATTGTAAAACCCGGGTAGTAAGGTTAAGAGGATAAGATTTAGGGTTTGAGAAGAAGATATTTCTGAAAAGATCAGGGTCTGTCCTGAGTCTATAAATACTTCTTCTGAATGTAAATTCAGGAGGCGAAAACTTAGAAATACAAGCTATTGGAGCAATTTCCTGCAAATCTTGTTTGAATGCTTTGTTCTTGACTTAGAGTTGGTGTGACTTTCGTTTTCTGTGATAGCGTGGCCAGGAGCCTAATCTCTTTCAGATTGTGATAAGTTCATCTTCTTTTGTTTCCGTTTCATTAAGGTTTATTTAAATTATGTTGTAGATCTGTGTTACCAGGATTGGATATGCTGCTAGGCTTCATTTTCTTTATTGTATGTTAGGGAAAATTACAGATTTAAGGTTCAGGCCTGTTCTAATTGCTCTGTCCTCACTGTGCGAGCTAGGCTGCTGGTGAGAGATACCAATTTTAACCGACTTCCCTTCTGTTTATGATTTTCTTTCAGATCTGTTGTTGTCTCTGTCTTATGCTCTTAGTGGAAGGTGATCTTAGAAAGCTGGACACTTTCCTCTTTGATTTGTTCTATTGTGAAGCTAACCGGTATAACTAAAATTGGTAGTTTTGGTTTTGCAGCTAAGTTAGATAAACTTCTCCTTTTGCCCTACCCTACTCTCTCTGTTCCACCATGAAATGATCCATTTTTATCTTTCTTTAAATTTGTCTTTTATTTAAATCTGCTAAAGCATAAAGAGCTAGATCAAAGAACTGATTGTAAATCTGATTATCCACAAAGATAACCAACTCCAAAAACATTACTGAACTAAAGTCCCGAGCCCGTTGTAAGGTAACAGACAATCCACTTGAAACTATTCCAGAAGCGAAAAAGAGTGAATAGACATTCGACCCAACTCTGTAACTCACACCTTGGATATCCAGCAAGATCCTAAAGTGAGTGGGATTTATCCCGTATAAGTGTTATCGGTATTTTATGCTCATTCTTCATAGGGTGTGTATAAAAGTCGAACCAACATTTAAAATTGGCGCTAGAAGGAGGGCCTACTGAACTTCGTTCAGTATTGTAAGTTGTTTGTGCAGAGTCTAGTATTTTATCTTTTGAATCCTTTTCCCTCCTCCTTAGCTCTTTTAAAACTTGTTTGTTTGAGTTTTTGCCTAAACAGCGGAACTCAACACCAATATTTAAAATTGCTAGAAAGGAGGACCTGAAGTTCAGTAGTCTGTTAAGGATTGTAAGGTTGTAAGTGCTGGTGAAAAGCTGGATTCTAATTATAGAGTAACAAGGTCCCACTCCAGAGCTGGAGAGCTCCTTGTGCCTGAGTTAGAAACTCCCAGAAGAAGCAGCCTCAGAAGGGCCAAGTCCTTGTCTAAAATAGTTTTATCACCACTTGTAGTTACTCCAACTGCAACTGAAAATATCATTGTCAATCAAGTAATAATGGCAAACTGGTTGGGTTCCACTGCCTTAAATATCTCGGGTGCAGCCCATGACCTGCCTAGAAATCTTGAGAGATATCTTCCCAGATACAAGCATGATGGAACTAGGACAACAGAAGAACATCTAGTAGCATTCAAGAATGCTCTAAAATTGTTAAATGTACAGCATGAAGATGTGGCTTGCAGATTGTTCCCGTTCACTCTCCAGGAGGGAGCTTACGACTGGTTTCTAAATCTCACTAACGATTCTATTACCAGTTGGAATGACTTGGAAAAGGTTTTTGTATCGCAGTTTGGTGAAGTAATAGATCCCAGTGTATTATATCAGCAGTTTTCTGGTATTAAAAGAGAAATAAATGAATCTGTCAGATCTTACAATGTCAGATTTCAGAAGGCTTATGGTATACTGATCGGTTATTATGTGCCAAATGCAGACCTGGCATTAGAGATTTTTAGGAATTCTCTAGATCCAATGACTTCTGTTTTCTTGAAAAGAGATCCCTCTATTACCAATTTAACAGAGGCTTACAAAGAAGCTTTGGTTCTGGAAAGACAGTTGGGACCCCAACCTTTAAATACTCATCAAATTCCTTTGGTCACACAAGGCACCCCTATCTTCAATCCCATACCACATCAGATGATGTTGCCAGTATGTCAAACTCCACCATCAGGAAATCCATTGGCTGTAGCACCTGTTGAAAATGTACAGAATCCAGGTAAAGAAGTTGATAACACAAGAGTTGAAGAAGTTTCAAGGGTAGTCCAAAAGTTGGCAAATGACTTTTTGACTTTCAAAAGGCAAGTGTCCACCGACGAAAACCCAAACAGGTTTTCTTATCAGCAGAATAGATTCACTCGGCCCCCATACGAGCCCAATAAGGATTATAAAGGTAAAGGGCATGATGTAAATATTTGTGATTTAGCCTTGCCTAACTGGTGCAGGATTCATGGAACGTCTCAGCACGGGGAGTTGGATTGTTTGGAATTCTGTAATGCCTTTGAAGCTTTTTCTGGTGAGTTGGTTTCTCCTGAACATCAAAGAACTACGGATGCCCCAAGTTCATCCAACCATAGTGCAGCTATGGTCTTAGATTCTTTCACTTTCCCAGAAGAATCAGAGAATGTTGTGGAGCTACCCATGGATGAAGTACAAGCTTTTCAACAATACAGGAGGGACAACTACAACCTCAAAAATAGAAATCCGGAGCCCAACACTACATCTACCCCTCCGGACAACTCCCACAGTGTTCCTCCAGATCCATCTTCAAGCAATAACCCATCTCCACCCAAGGGAGGAAATCCGAGAGGACCAGATGCATTTGTCCCTCCACTCAATAAGGGATATAATATAGTGGAGGACATGAAGAAGATCAAAGCCAACATCACTCTCCATGAGCTGGCCCAAATTTTAGAACAAAGGGATAACCTGATCAAAACATATTCTGAACCTACTACCAAACCTTTGGAAAAGGGAAAGAAGATGGCAAATGCAAATGTGGCCATGTATAAAGAGAAGACTGAAGTTCCACCTTTTCTACTGACTGTCCGAATATTTGGGAAAAATTTACACAACTGTCTGGTAGATTCGGGTGCTTCAGCTAATGTTATGCCTTTGGCCATCTGTCAGCAGTTGGGTTTGACCCCCATGAACTCCGAGATGAGAGTCGTCCAATTGGATAAGTCTGAGGTTAAAGTGGTAGGTGAACTTCAGAATATACATATCCAGCTAGCATCTGAGCCAAGAGCGCAGCACAGAATTGACATTCAGGTGGTGGATATTCCTGTAGGATACGGAATGCTTCTGAGCAGGGATTGGTCAAAATCATTGAATGGGTATTTGGCTACTGATTTCTCGCATATGTGGTTACCCTGGAATGGTTTTGCAAATCAATTAAGAATCAACAGAGAACCAAGATATAAACTCATGATTACAGAGTATAATGCCAAGAATGAGACTGCTAATCTTGTTGAGGGCTGTTATATTGGGGTTTATAATTTGACAACTACTCAAAGGGAGAAACCGGTTAAAGCTCACCAAGATCACGATAATGAAGTTGGGATGCTTCATATTGATGCAGCTAAGTCTGAGCAAGGTTATGGTACAGGGGCTGTTCTTAAAGGACCAAAAAATCAAACCGATTTTATGTCTTATCGCTTGCAGTTTCCCTGCACTAATAACTTGGCAGAATATGAAGCATTAGTACCAGGATTAAAATTTGCTTTACATTACTTTGATCATGCAGATACGAAAGCTCGTGTGTTGGACTTGGTTGATTTGCAGGGTGGACGACTTCAAGCCGTAGAGCATTTTAGTCGGCACCAAGAGACAGTCAAGCGCTGGCTTGACGAGAGGGCCAATTCGAAGGCTTTCAAACTTGCAGACCTGGTGTTTCTGTGGGACAAAGCCCATGAAAAGAAGCGTAAAAACACCAAGCTACAACCTTTATGGACAGGGCCATACCAGATTGCCAAAACCCTGGGTAATAATGCATTTTTTCTATAGGACCTGGAGGGTAATTTTCTGAACCTTCCTGTTAATGGTCAATATCTAAAGCATTATTTCTCAGCTTTTCCATCCAATACATCGATTGAATAAATCACAAAGACGTTGTAACATGTGTATACATTGTAAATAAGCTTTGAAGTAGTTGGTTTTCATTTTATTTTGTGTATATATTGTAAATAAGCTTTGAAGTAGTTTGTTTTATTTTATTTTGTTTGATTTTAAAGGTCTGTGTTTTATCCTTTGGGGTCTATACAAAGTAGTTTGTTTTATTTTATTTTGTTTGATTTTAAAGTTCTGTGTTTTATCCTTTGGGGTCTGTACAAATTTCTTTAGCTTTTAAAATTCTATTTTTTTTTAGTTTTGCCTGGGCAGCAAAGAAAAAGTCAGCCTTCTAAAATTGTTTTATTCTGAGTTCAAAATCCAGTGTTCATTCTGTTTTATTCTAATTAAGAGATAGTCTGCTTAAACTGAACAGTGGAACTATTTTGTTATTCAGAACAACAGTAGAAAGATGATTGGATTTTGTGTCTTGCTTGCCACAATTATTTTAATTATAAAGAAACTGCTATATTGTTTGGCTGGAGAAACTCCCAAGGAATCCAAGAAAAGTTGGTCGTAAGAGGGGACTCTGATTCGTGAAATTATTTGAGTATCCATAGAGGCTATCAGTACCCAGGCTGAAGCAGTTCCAGATCGATGAAATATTAAAAAAAAAATTGTTCTTTTTTTAAGGCTTTTCAGATTTCGGTATATTTCAAAGGAGAGAGAGAGAAGGTGAAAGTTGAGCAAGACAACATAAAACTGGCACTCTGTTATTTTCTATACAAAAAAAAAAAGAGAGAAAAGTTATGTAATGAAAGAGATAGCCAAGGCTTCAGAAGATGTTTTCTTTTACCAAGTTGTAGATACTACCTCACAGTTGTGGATCAGGGTCATGAAAATCTAAAGAGTAACTCTGTCGGGGCTGTAAAAGGCTAAACTAGTAAACAGAGCCCTACTCGGTTTCCCCTTTCACAACTCGGTTTCCCCTTTCTAGAAAAGCTGATCAATCCAGAGTACAACATTCGAAGGCCCAGTCATTCTTGAAGAAAGTTTTATACGCTTATAATTGCACATCAGAAATCTTCCTTAAGTGATTCAACCTAGTATGTCCTTGGGAAATTTTAACAACTATCAGGTAGTAGTTAAATTATTTTGAAGAATATTTGTGGCAAGGCATGGTACATGGTCTATGTTGTTTTGAAACTAGAGTCCTGGATTCTAAAATAGTGCTACTATTTTACCCGTAGATATCGCCATTTGTTGAGAAGCAACACACCCCCACTGAAAAAATGAATTTCCATCCTTTGAAAATATTTAGCTTTCATTTTACAGTAGGGACCCTCTTGATGTTTTCCAGGTTTTTATTCCAAATTTTGCTTGCCTCCTTCTTCTTCAAGTTTTGCATATACCAAAGTATCCAAGTAGGCTTGCCTATGGCTTTGATTTCAATTTAGAATTCATTTTTAAAATGTTAGAGTCATTTCTGAGTAAAGAAAATCTTTCACTAAATATGTAAAAATGCAGAATGCAAATGAATTCATTAGAAGTCAAACTTCCATTTTTGGAAAAGTCACGATATCGCGACACTTTCCATTTTTGAAAATGTCACGAAATCGCGACGGGTCTTGGAAGAATTGGCTAAGTGTTGGAAACGTCGTGATATCGCGACACTTCCATTTTTGGAAAAGTCGCGATATCGCGACACTTTCCATTTTTGGAAATGTCGCGAAATCGCGACAGGTCTTGGAAGAATTGGCTAAGTGCTGGAAACGTCGCGATATCGTGACACTTCCATTTTTGGAAAAGTCGCGATATCGCGACACTTTTCATTTTTGGAAATGTCGCAAAATCATGACGGGTCTTGGGAGAGAGAGCAAGTGTGAAGGAAGGTCGCGATTTTGTGACATGTCGCGAAATCATGACATGTCGCGATTTCGCGGCAAAAGGTCGCAAGAAGAAGCTAAGGCATGGTCGTGTCGCAAAATCGTGACACGGCAAAGCAAAGGAAGTGCCAAAGCCGAGAGGGTGTCGCGAAATCGCGATGTCATGATTTTGCGACACAAAGCAAAAGAAGTGCCCAGTCAAGGGAACGTCACAATTTCGTGACATGTCGCGGTTTCGCAGCAAAAGAACTGGGAAAGACCAGAATGCAGGGGGACGTCACGTTTTCGCGACACGTGTCAAAAAATAAAGCCGACATATAATGAACATTAGGGTTTTAAATTAATAATATTAAAATACTAATCCTTGCTTGTCTTTTGCAGAAAGCCAGCTGGCAGTTGCATACTAGCGAAAGTAATGGCAAAAAAGGACAAAATAAGCATGGATTAAATGAAGGCCGTCAGATGGAAATTTGAGATGCCGAGAATTTTTGGTTCATCTAGATTTTATAGATCTGGCCGCAAAGAGACTTTACGGTGACTAAGCAGCTGCCCATTTAATGGAATATGTCGGCAATTGATCGAAAAATGAAAATATCTACACACAATTATCGAAATTTGCCGATGGATGCATTTAACAGGAGAATTTATGGTGAAAGTAATGGCGTGCAGAGAATTTCAACTCGAAGCGGCTCTACGAAGATAAAATGTTAGAGAAACCAGTGACTCATCCGAATTTTTCTGAGGAATTAATGAGACCCTCCCGAAGTGCACCGAAAGATGAAGATGGAAAAAAAATGAAGATATTTACTTGCAGTTACAGATGGATGAGAATAATATCAGATCATGCCTTCTCCATTTATGGCAAGTAACTGCACTAAGATTTGCAGAGTGGTTAGGGTTTATAAAAAACTCTATTTTTAAAGGGCCTTATATTGTAAAACCCGGGTAGTAAGGTTAAGAGGATAAGATTTAGGGTTTGAGAAGAAGATATTTCTAAAAATATCAGGGTCTGTCCTGAGTCTATAAATACTTCTTCTGAATGTAAATTCGGAGGCGAAAACTTAGAAATACAAGCTATTGGAGCAATTTCCTGCAAATCTTGTTTGAATGCTTTGTTCTGGACTTAGAGTTGGTGTGACTTTCATTTTCTTGTGATAGCGTGGCCAGGAGCCTAATCTCTTTCAGATTGTGATAAGTTCATCTTCTTTTGTTTTCGTTTCATTAAGGTTTATTTAAATTATGTTGTAGATCTGTGTTACCAGGATTGGATATGCTGCTAGGCTTCATTTTCTTTATTGTATGTTAGGGAAAATTACAGATTTAAGGTTCAAGCCTGTTCTAATTGCTCTGTCCTCACTTGTGCGAGCTAGGCTGTTGGTGAGAGATACCAATTTTAACCGACTTCCCTTTTGTTTGTGATTTTCTGTTAGATCTGTTGTTATCTTTGTCTTATGCTCTTAGTGGAAGGTGATCTTAGAAATCTGGACACTTTCCTCTTTGATTTGTTCTATTGTGAAGCTAACCGGTATAACTAAAATTGATGGTTTTGGTTTTGCAGCTAAGTTAGATAAACTTCTCTTTTCGCCCTACCCTACTCTCTCTGTTCCACCGTGAAATGATCCATTTTTATCTTTCTTTAAATTTGTCTTTTATTTAAATCTGCTAAAGCATAAAGAGCTAGATCAAAGAACTGATTGTAAATCCGATTATCCACAAAGATAACCAACTCCAAAAACATTACTGAACCGAAGTCCCGAGCCCGTTGTAAGGTAACATGACAGTCCACTTGAAACTATTCCGAAGCGAAAAAGAGTGAATAGACATTCGACCCAACTCTGTAACTCACACCTTGGATATCCAACAAGATCCTAAAGTGAGTGGGATTTATCCCGTATAAGTGTTATCGGTATTTTATGCTCATTCTTCACGGGGTGTGTATAAAAGTCGAACCAACACAAACTCTCCCACATATGAATGTTGATATCTGGTGTATTGCAACAAGATATAGCTATAGTCTTTTTATTGATATTAGCTCCTATTCTTATGTATTTTCAGTTATGGATGCTTTACCATTGATCCACCTCATTTTATTTTCATTTTGTTTTCTAGCTGGTGAAGAGTGCTAACACCAAAATATTGTAATATTTTTGTTAATGAAATAATATAATCTAACTTTTTCTTAAAAAAATAAAAAAATAAAAAATAAAAATTAAATTTATGAAAAATGTTTCAACAAGTTTAGGACTATTAAGATATTTTAATAAAAAATACAAAAAAAAAATTATATATTGTAATATTTTTGTTAATAAAATAATATAATCTAACTTTTTCTAAACAAATAAAAAAATAAAAAATAAAAATTAAATTTATGAAAAATGTTTCAACAAGTTTAGGACTACTAAAGTGTTTTAATAAAAAATACAAAAAGTTATTTGTAAAAATAAATTATGGTCTCCTATCTTAAATGTAAATATTATGTATACAAGAACATGGTTTTTTATTAGAATGTTTAGACTTTTATTTCAATTTTTTTTATTATTTAGGATAAAATTTTTAGACATATATAACCTCTTTTGAAATTTCAATTTATTTATTTATTATTTTTTATAATGTTTTCCAATCACATGGAACCTAAAACTATTATTATATATCAAGTTTTACGTATGGAAATTTTAAACTTATATTACCTCTTATTGAAAAACTCTAATTTTACTTTTAAACATATTTTAGATTAATATAGAAATTATAAACCTTTAAAGGTTAGGTGGATTGGTAAGCGCAGGTGTGCACTTATTAAGAAAAGATTTAGGTTCAAACTTTAGAGGAAGTCAACCCTTTGCAAAGGTAGTAGTTTGCTCTGAATCTTTTGAGTGCATGCGAGACAGATGATGATGGCATCGACGAACCCCGAGGAACCGATGGTCTCCATATCACACAAGGTCAACAAGAACGAGATAGATATGTTTGTTGGAAATAGTCCTTGTGGTGTGAACCCTATACTAACCAATTACTATCCAATCACTAAAAATAATGGTTGTAACCATTCATTTATATATATATATATATATATATATATATATATATATATATATATATATATATATATATATATAACAATTGAAAGTTTCCTTACTCTAATTTAAATACAAGATTACACCCAAATTTGTGATAAATATTAAACTTAATACTATTCTATGTGTATGTTACTTTGTGATAAGTGCATAGAACTCACCTAAGCATATAATGAAATGATAAATTAAAATTAGAGATGTGACTAATAAACTTTAAAATATACATGGATTTTTGAATAACAATAGGATTTAGTTTTTGGGTTTTCATTTAGGAAACCCAAGTTTAAAAGTTCAAAGGATCATGATATATTGTGAGGGATATTATAGTGGTATGTTTTTGGATATTCATTTAAGAAACTCAAATTCAAACCTTGGTACGATGAGATCATACCCTTTGTAAAGACATGTTTTTAACTCAAAATAAAAATTTTAGGTTCCATGAGAGATATCCTAGTGATATGTCTTTGAGACTTTTTTTTAATTCAAAATAAAAATTTTAGGTTCCATGAGGGATATCCTAGTGATATGTCTTTGAGTTTTTATTCAAGAGCATATGAGGGGACTAGTGAAAACCCATGTTTTTTTTTTAAATTAAAGTTAGTCCAAAAAAGAATAAACCAATTACCAATAAATTACCCCAATTCGATTTTTTATTAACTTGATTTTACTAGAAGATAAAAAATAAAAAATAAAATAAAATATCTAGTGAACTTAATAGATTTTGTATAAGTGGTTGAAAGACAATCTTTCATCATAATCCATCGTGTTAATGACTTGGATGGATTGTAATATTTGTTCATGGGATTTCAAGTAGGTGATAACCCAAATTTAAATGGTGGCATTTAGTGTATACTTATATTCATGTAATATGAGGTAGGTGGTTTTATTTAATTGATTATATGAGATTAAAAGAAGATTTATCTGTATTACATGTAATGTTAATATAATGTATACTTATATTGATGTAATATGAGTTAGTGGTTTTATTTAATTAGTTATATAAGATTAAAAGAGGACTCAATGACTCATCTTTATTGTATAGAATTATATATTAAATTAAAACTAACTAATATTGGAACTAAATGGAGTTGTTAGGCAGATTTTTGGTTTTGGTTGTTAGTTGAATGGTGTTGCTGATTGTTTGGCTAAATGGGCCTCTAAATTTCACTAAGGTTGAGATGTTAGGGAGTGACATCATCTTTTTTGCAAGTGCTCCAACTCTTACTAGTTTAATGAAAGATGATATGCGTGGATGAGACAATGTTGTTGTAATTTAATTCTTGGATCTTATATGCTTTATAAAAAAATTTACCCCATTCTTAAAAAAAAAAAAATTCAACTTATTTAATAAATTAAACTAATACCATTTAAAAAAAAACTAATACCATTTTAAAAAGAACCTAATACCATTTAATGTGAATCAATACATTTAATAAAAGTGAAATGATTTTAATATAATTAATAAAACAATTAATTTCTTTGTCTATATATATAGACAGTCTGAAATTTTAAAAAATCCAAAACAAAAAATTTCAAATTTCATTAAATTAAAATTTCTAATATTTTAACCAATAAATTATATAAGATATAATTATAAATTTTTAATATTTTTTTTCAAAAGGTTGAAAGCCTAAAACTTTAAAACTTTTAATATTATTTTCATATCTATGTGTTCTTCCAATATAATATAATAATAATTAATTTTATTTTAAAACTAATGTATTATTATCCAATCGATTGCCTGGATAAGGTGATAATCTCCAGGCTGTGCTCACAGATCCAATGCTAATCCATTGTTCTAATGCACCCAAAGGCTTAAGAGAGAGAAAAAGATAAAATTAATTTAACTTGGTCAGCAAAAGAAGATTTTAACCTACTCGGATGAAATGCAACTTTCTTAAATAATCTTTCATTCAGTCCAATAGAGTTGACATTTATTTCTTATTCCCATAAATCTGTTTCAAAAGGAGGGAACCCGGTGGTTTTGATGCATAGAATCTGGATTCTTTATGACCCCATAATATTTTCAAGAAGATATCTCCAGACAATAATTTTGTAATGATGCCATAAGATTGTATAGATCATGCATTGCATAAACCACCATGCAAGTGTATTTAAAACAGTTTTTTGTCTTCCTTATTTGACCACACGATTCCACACACATGTACACAAAATAAACAGTATCTAAAGATCCATTGAACCTGGTTCGTCAATCCACCCATAGTGGGTGCCAACATTATCATTATTTCCCGCAACCACTCAAATGAAAAAGTTTGACACAGGAAGGTAAGGAAACATCATGATAATATCTAATAGCATTAGAGTAAATAAAAAACAATTTAAAATAATTGAATTGCCACTCCAAACAAACATGCCTGGTAAGAGGAAGCTTCTGAGTTGAATCAAAGCTGTAGTGGACAGTAGAAAAACCCTAAAAACTATGCAGTGTGGTGAACAGTACACAAACCCTAAAAAACAAACCATGAAGTTTTGTGAACAGTAGACAAACCCTAAAAAAACAAACCATGCAGTGTGTAAGCTGGAGCATACACGAGATCAAGATATGTAGTGGAATTATATTATAAAAGTTGCATTGAATTTCCTCACTGTGGACAAAAGCATGGATTAATGTAGCAGAAGGCGTGCTATAATGTTGTCTTGTCAAAGCAACAAAGAAGAGATGAAGGAATCCATTATTCTCGTTAACATGGATGTCTTTTCAGGAGCCTGTGGTGCCCGGACACCTGACCTCCACGCCACTACAAGCCTCGGGAAGAAGTTATCCATATCCAAGCATGCATGTGATCAGGGAGGCAAAGTGCTGAATTTAATATAATTTGGGTTTGTAAGTTTTACAGTTATGTTCACTCTGGTATTATTATATTATGCTGGGAGTACTGTTTTGAATTTTGCAGTGAGTACTGTTTTGTGTTTTATGGGCTGTTGGGATTTGTCTTTTACAGAATTGGAGCTCTATCTTAGATTCAAGGTTTTGCCATTTTTAATTGGTTTTGTAACAGGTTTGCAGACTTCAATGCTCCAGGGTTGAATTTGTGAAGCCCTATGTCTGTTCTTGCATTTAAAATGTTTATTAGAGATAATATATATGTACAATGTTTGGGAGAGAGACAAAGATCTGTTTACAATAATTTTAATATGCACATTAATGTATGAAAATTGTCAGTATCAATTCTGCTGTTACATAGCCTTTAAAAAGGGTTGGAGACGTCATAGATCTATATCTACAGCGGTGACAATTAAATCTGTTTATGTTATATTTAGTTGATTTGGATATTTAAATTATATAGCAGGGTAAAGTATAACTGATATTTTTCTAAGAAAGTTTAAATTATATTAATTTATTAATGAAAACATTATAATATAATAAAATTAATATTGTTTATTATTTAAAAACAAAATAAAATTAAAATAATTAATGAAAACATTATAATATAATAAAATTAATATTGTCTATCATTTAAAAAGAAAATAAAATTAAAAAAAACATTCATAACTAGATATTTCTTTAACCTTTAAAATTCTAATAAGAAACATATGAATTAGGGAATCCATAAGGTGTTTTCTTTTATGTGAAATGTATTACAGGCAGTTATATAATTTTTCCACTTACAGTGATACATTAGTTCTTATAAATTGAATTTTAACAAACAATTTAAACTGAGAGTTTAAATCATATAAATTATAAAATTTTAATAAAAATATAAAACTAAAATTTAAATTTCATAAATGAATTTTAATTAAATAGATAAAGTTTAGATCAATTTAAACTAAGAGTTTAAATAATATAAATTATAATTTTTTTTATTTTATTTGTGGAAAACATCCCAAAAGGGATGTCACTTTCGGGTAAGACTCAAGGAGGCAAGGGTATCAATTCCATTAAAAACGCCCAGGACTCGGACCTGGTCTACCACCTTTGACATACTCAAGGAGCAAACGAACACACAAAACCAATGTAAAAATAAGTAAATAACAACAAAAATAATAAAATAAAATAAAAAACATGCTCCTTGAGTGTGTCAAAAACAAAAGCACAAACAAACACGCACAATGAGATAAAAGAAACCACAACACAAACCACATAGAAAAACATAAGAACCACATAACAAAACACAAACAAGACAAAAACAACATAACACTACAAAGACATAACCCAAAAAAAACATGAAAAATAAACACAACCAAAACCTAAAAAATTAAAAAATAAAAATAAAAAACAACCAACAACAAAAAATAAACAAAAACAAAAAACATAGAAAACACTCACACATAAAAACACGAAATAACACAAACAAAGAGAAACCCAAGAACAAGAACGAAAAAAACACAAGAACAAAAAAAAAAAACATAATAAAAAAAAACAAAACAACAAAAACACAAGAACAACAAAAAAACAACACAAAGAACACAAAAACAAAACAAAATAAAAAAACCCACCCACCTTAAAAAACTAAACAAAAAAAAAACAAAAAAGAAAAAAGAAATAAAAAATGAACAAAACAATGACCTATCTAGACCAGAAGACTATTAAGGCAAGAATAGAGGAAACAAAATAAAGAATAGAATGAGCTAGGGAACTAAAAAAAACTGAATGAACCAAAGAGAAGCAAGAAAAAAACAAAAAGAAACTAGGTACCTTCAGAACTGGAGCCATCCAAAGAAATGGTAGAAAGAAGAGCTTACCTAATTTGAGAAGCCCACCATATAGGAGGGTGGCCATAAAAAGTAAGATCACGTTTGTCCAAAGCCAAATTAGCTAAAGCATCGACACTCTTGTTTTGATCTTTGACCACATGATTGTAATCAACTTTCAAAAATCCCATCTGGATTAACTGAATCTTCTCAATAATTCTTTTTATTCTCCAATCCACCTTATGATTCTTAGAAGGATTCTTCAAGAGATTAATCATAAGTTGAGTGTCGGACTCAACTAACACCTTTTCCCATCCAACCTTAGTAGCCTCCCGAAGGCCTCCGAGGATACCATACCCCTCAACAAGGTTATTGGAAAGAATACCCAAATTCTCAAGCAAAATTAAAAAAGGGAGCCATCCGAAAGTCTACCAATTCCTCCCACACTGGCTTTTCCAGGGTTCCATCTAGAGGCTCCATCAGTATTGACTTTTCCAAAATCCTTAGGAGGAGGTTGCCAATTTCTATTCCTATCCATCTTACTAATACTCACATTACCTTTAAGATGGTTGCCCTTAGAAGGTTTAATCTTCAATCTTTGCATCACTTGATCCCATCTTTGGTGGGAGTTTTGGGGGTGATTAAGGAGATGATGGACTGATTCAACTAAGTTGGCTATGGTATTTTGCCAAATATAGTGAATATCCTTGCTATCTTGATTAAAAATTCGATTGTTCCTTTCATTCCAAATATTCCAAAGAAGAATGGTAAAACCCATCCAAACTAACTGCCTATTAAAATGATCAACACCCTCTTGATTAGGCCAATCCCTCCAGAGTTGTTCAAAAGTAAAAAAAATGGACCATTGTAAGCAAAGTAAAGTGGTCATTCTCCTCCACAGCTCAGAGGCTAAAGTACACTCAATAAAAATATGGTTGATATTTTCTACATTCTCTTCACACATTTCACATCTAAAAGGGCCATGAAAACCACGCTTCATAAGTTGCTCACCAGTAAGCACCCTACGATGCAATAAAAGCCAATTAAAGAACCTCACCTTAGGCCGAGCTTTTGAGCCCACAATCGAGAAAAAATGTCAGAAGAATGGTTGGGATTATTATGGCATAAGGTCAAATAACCTTGAGCAACTGAATACTCATCCTTAGTAGTGTTGTTCCATCCAAAACAATCTTTTTCATAGGACCAAGAGAGGGATATCATATGAAGGATGCCTTGGATATCTTGTCTTTGTCTTTCTGGGATTTGAATAGGCCAGTCCTCAATAGGGATCCAATATCTACCAACCTTTGAATTACCAGTATGGTACCGATAGTAATTAGCCACCTTTATCCAATTAGCTCGGTGAAACTTCTCCATCCAAGGCCTCCAATAGGGAAATTGAGTTATCAAAGGCTTGTGACCATCCCAAGAATTTGTCCAAAAATTTGCATGTTGACCATTAAAAATGATCCAAAATAATTTTTTCTTTATCAAATCCTCACCAGTCTTAAGAACTGCTAAAATAGGAGAACCTTTGGTAGGAAGTTGATAGCGAACAAGGTCTTCAGAACTTTTGTTCTCAACATATTTTACACGGAGATTATAAATTTTAATAAAAATATAAAACTAAAATTTAAATTTCATAAATAAATTTTAATTAAATAAATAAAGTTTAGATCAATGAATATATAATATTAATTTTACAAGTTTTATATCTTAAAGTTCAAATTTCACGCTTTAAATTAAAATTAAAAATTTATAAATAAATTTTAATATTTTAACTTATAATATATATATAATATTTCAAAGCTTATATTATTTTATAATTAAAGAATATAACAACTATTCTAAAATGAATAATACATATAATTTTTAAAAATTATATAAATACAATTATCTTATTATATAATTTTAATAAGTATATATTTTAATGTCAAAACACTTTTAACATGATTTTACTAAAAAGAATAATTATTATATCTATAGGTATTGCACACTAATGTCAAAAACATAGTATCGAGGACTTGGTTTTTTAAGCGTTTGAAAATCATTTTAAAATTTAAGTATTCAAAATTTAATTTAAATTTTATATTTATATAGATATATATTATTTATATGTTTGTAATTAAAATATTGCAACCTAAATCGAAATTAATACTTATAACACATAAAGAATTATATAATTTAAACTTCTTTACAAGGTCAAACTTAGTAAGTTAATATCTTTGTACCCAACTATTCCGACTTTGGATACCTGAAAATAGATAAGCACATTCTGTTGATCGGACACATACTTTAATTGGATTGTCCGGCTATACTTTTTAGGCAGTTGAAATGGAGAGGGATCTTACCGTGAGGTTAATAAGAAGTTTGATTTAAAAAAAAATAGATCGGTAGGCGGAGTGTGTTGGGTCACATATGGTTTATGAGTTACAATAGTTTTAATAACTTCGCTTTTTGCCTAATATTTACAATCCTGAGATTGTACTCTTAACGATAGATACTTTCAAGGATACACAAGAAGTGGGGATAATAGAGATTGATCTTTATTTGTGTCTTTGAGATACAACTCCTGAATTATTTGGACTTCTTACTTGACCTTGAGGATACAGTAGATAATAACTCTTTTGATTAAAAGGTATAACATTTGACTTAATATATATTAAATTATAATTTTGTAAGTCTTATTTAAGTTTTTTTTTTTTTTTTGGTTATTGGAATGATTTTTTATAATTTATATTTTGAATTTATAATTTATTAATAATATAAATTTTAAAATATTTTTTAATTATAAAATTATAAAGTAGTAATAAAAAAATTTAATATATGATATTACAATAATAATATAGTATTTTATAGTTGGAAGCAGGTACGAGTTAAGAGCGAGTAGGAAATATGAGTAGATAGTAAGACCTAAAGTGTCAGCAAGGAGCAAGTGCCGCTTCTGTGTGTTCTATATTTTAGGAGAATCTCAAAAATAAAAGATTCATGTGAAGAAAATGCAGGTACCATGGAAAGAAAGTCATTTTTGAAAGTCCTTAGTGAAACAAGGATGCCCTAGTTAATGATAAGAGGAAAACTGAAAGTATGAAAACCCTATCTAGGTAATACTACATCAGAAGTGATAATCGAGGATGAGATGATCAAGCATGATATAATGGTTCTTAAAACTAGGGGGTTACTATATAGGTTCCACAGATACTAGTTAGATTTTTTTGAGATTTAAAATTGTATCAAGTGGAAGTGAGGGTTGAATTCTCATTATCTTCTCCAATTTAGAAATAAGAAATAAAAGAATGGATGGAGGCTCTTGGTTTATAGGTAAAGATGAATTATATTTAAGACCATGAACTAATTTTTTTTCTATGGAGATAGGGACTATTAAAAGGCTTTTGGTGTAGATTAGGCCTTTTAAACTTATCAACTCATCAATAAAGAAGTTTTGAAGAATATTGGCATTACTATAGGTGAGTTCATCTGGAAAGGACCAATTACTAAAGAGAGAAGGCATGCTATATGTACTTGAATATGTGTTTCCATGGATATTTTAAAACCTTTATCGCAATCCATTAGGATTAAATTTGAATCAAGAGAATGAGATCAACAAGTGGATTATGAAAACATTGCATTATGATGTTGTAAATGTCATGAAACTAAACACATGACAAGCGATTACAAAGAAAAAATGATAGAGAAAGAGATGGAAAAATTTGTAGGAGAGGCTAGGTTAAATCAAGCATTTTCCACTCTAAAAAAAGTGGAAAAAAACCCTCTACATCATCAAATGACAAAGGCCATTATAGTTAACTTGAATCAACCATTAGAAGAAAAAAATGACACAAAGGATGAGGAAGTACAATGCACAAGTTCAAATACATATGGATTTAAAGGTGTGAAGTAAAATGGAGAGGCAAATTTTAAAGTAAAGGAAGATGGGCACACAAATTTTAAATCCAATGAGATGAAGGAGGTTAAGATTAATAGAGATAAATCATCCTCATTTTTCTCAAGTAGCATAAGCTCTTCTCCTTGTAATAAAAATAAAATTAGTACCAAGTGCATTCATTACACTTCAAGGTTTCAAGAATAGCACAATAGAGAAAAACATATGGAGGATATCCAAGTAAATTTATAGTTTCCAAGGCAATATATGAAAGTAATGAATATTGAGGATCATCCATGCACTTTAGGGTTTTTGGGGCACCATAAAGAAGAAAGTGTTTATGAGGCTATTCCTTGCATTTTAAATTCCTTAGGACAAAATAAGTCTTTAAAAGATAAGTCTCATTATGAACAACATAGAAAAATAAAAGATATTGATGAAGATGAGAGTGTTGGTGGGAATAGGAAATGGAGAGGAAGGTCTGAAAGCATGAACAAAGAGAAAAATGAACTCAAAGGGATATTGATTTGGGAAGCCAAATAAAAACATCATAGGTGTTAACAAGAAGTGGGGCTAAGCCCACTAATAAAAATAAAAAGTAATGCTAGTGAAAATAATATCATTAAGTATTATGGGTATGAATAAGACCCATAAAAAAAGAGTCATAAATGAATTAATAGGTTGTTATAGTCTTGAGTTAATACTAATACAAGAAAAAAATTAGGTAGTGAGAAATGTAAGGATGATTTTAAAAAGATATGGAGGATGGGTGATTGTCCTGTAGTTTCTTCTATAGGATATTTAGAAAGTATTGCCATAATATGAGACAAAAGCAAATGGGATAGAAAAGGATTAGAAGCAAAAAGTAATTGGGTTGCTGGAATATTTGCAATAAAAAAGAAAATATCAAAGATAGGGTTATAAATGTATATCCTCCAAATAAAGTTATTCCTCATGTTGGAATGATATTAACATATTTCTACCAAAGATAATGATGATTCATTGTGATATATCGATTCTTGGGGTGATTTCAACATTGTTCTATCTCCTTTATAAAAGAATCGTGGTAATCCATGTCTAGATAAATGGAATATTTTGCTTCATTTGTCTATTCAAATGGCCTTTGGGATGTTACCCTTTCAAGTTTCCTTTCCAACATAAATGGGATAATAGATTTATTGGAAAAACTCATTTAGTAGAAAGATTGGATATATTCTTGTTATCTAAGACATGGTTGAAAAAATTATGCAATCTCTTAAGATATTTTATCATGAGTAAAATCCGGTCACAGACCCATTATTTTACAAAATAATGTTCATCCAAAGCCATTTTGTTGTCATTCTATGTGGTTCAAAGACCCCCATTTCTCCCATATGGTTATGTTATGGTGGGATGAAGTAAAATTTGAAGGATCATATATGTATAGGTTTGTTCAAAGATGCAATATTTAAAGGAGAAAAATAAAATTTGGAATGTCAAATCTTGTGGTAACATTTTTAAAGAAAAAAAAATGAATCCAAGCTCAAAATTTTACAAGATATTATAGAAACTAATGGAATGAAACATGATTCTTATGTGAAATAAAAACAATTACTTCAAATCATCATAATGCATTGAAAAATAAGTCATATTGGTTCCAAAAATCTAGGTATAAATGGCTCAAGTAAGGAGATATTTATAGGTTTGTTCAAATTATGAAGTATTTAAAGCGGAAAAAGAAAATTTGGAATGACAAATTTTTTGGTAATATTTTTGAAGAAAAGAAAGAAATTGAATCCAAGCTCAAAATTTTACAATATATTATAGAAACTAATGGAATTAAACATGATTCTTATGTGAAATAAAAATAATTACTTCAAATCATCATAATGCATTGAAAAAGGAGTCACATTGGTTCCAAAAATCTAGGTAGAAATGGCTCAAATAAGGAGATAGAAGTACAAAAAAAATCATATTACAATGAAAATAAAATTTTCTTTTTGTCACATAAAAAATATTTTAACTTGAGATAGAATAAATATTGAGAAAGGAAAAAATAGAAGGAATATTTCAAAAATAATTTGTTAAATACTAGGACAGATAAGGAGGCACAAGATAAGCTTTTGTAAAATATTTCATCAATTATTAGGGATAAAATTAAAGCTTGATGAAGAAGATATCTATGAATGGGTACATGAAGTAGTTTTCTCTTTCCATCCTAACAAGGCACCTAGCCCAAATGGATTTCTTGCAAATTTCTTTCAAACTTTTTGGGGTTTATTGAAGAGTGATATGTTAATTGTGGTTGAATATGCTTGAAAAAGGAAGGCTATAATAAGTAATAGAAATGCCACTTTTATTGCGTTGGTTCCCAAGAAAGGTAAGAAAGTATTGTGATAATTTTCATCTAATAAGCCTTTCTAATATGATTTATAAGATCATTTAAAAAATTATGACAAAATAGTTGAAAGGCACTCTAGTTTGTGTTATCTCAAAGGAAAAAGGTGGTTTTTTTATGATAAACAAAACCACATTTTTCCTTTGAGATAAAAAAATTCTTGATGGTATAATAATTGCACAAAAGACCATAAATTCTCTTCATTCCATGAAAACCAAGTATGGTTATGAAATTAGATATGAATAACTGCATATGATAGGATTTTCTAGAGTTTTCTACATGATTTTATCAAAAAAAAATTGGTTTTGATTATAGTTGGTGATTGGATTAAATGTTGTTATAACAGTATAAAATATTATATTTTGATCAATAGTTATCCTGTTGCTTTAGTTCATCTTGTGGAATCCATTAAGGTGATCCATTATCTCCTTATTAGGTAGAGCTTTCTCAAAGGAAAAACTAGAAGGAAAAGTCAAAGGTATTTAGGTTGCAAAAAATGATCCCTTTGAATCTCATCTCCAATTTGTTGATGATACTTTTTTATTGTGTTGTACCTAAACCAGTGAGACCATGGATTTTAAACCATATCATCATGTTATGAGAATACTACTCGATTGTTAGTTAATACTACATAATACAAGATTTTTAGTAACACTACCCTAGATTTACAAAAAATTATTATGGTATCGTAGGGTTTAAAATAAAAAAACTCCATTAACCTACTTGGGTATTCCTTTGTCTCATGAGAAAATAAAAAGTATCTTTGGGTCTCTTGTTTGGATCTTTGGGTCAAATACTATATTAATATGAGCAACGACTCCAAATCATGGATTTTCATTAGTAACCTAGTTTAAGGAGAGGAGGTTAAACAAATTACAAATGAAATTCAAAAAATGCTTCAAGAGTTTTATTTTCTGGATTTTACACAAAAGAATGAGTTAGTTTAGAATCTATCAAAATATAGTAGATACTCAGTCAATTTGGGATATGAGGATTAAGACTCAATATTCCTTTAGTTAACAGTTTAAAGTGATATTCTTACAGGAAAGAGTCTAAAAATAAGATAATAACATGTACCTTTCAACGTGTCTTGTGTGAGAAGGATTTAGAAACATTATCTCATTTACTTCTACATTGTCCCTTTGTTCATACCATTCGAGGTTACTATTTAAAAAAAACAAAAATATATTTTGTAGATCCATTAATATTGAAAGAGTTGATGAAATATTGGATTAATAATTTAAGCTAAAGCATTATGTATTATGTGGAGGATTAGTCTTACCATTATTTTTTGGAATTTATGGATTTAAAGAAATAATATAATTTTTTTTTTAAATAAATCTCAAAATCATACCCAATTTTGGAATCCTTATTGCCTATTCTAAAGAATACTTACATTTATGGTGCTTATGATGGGAAGTCTCACATGTAAAAAGAGGTGGTAAAAACCTGGTTATGAAATTTGAATATACATTGAAGAGTCATATGTGGTAATGATATTAAAACAAATAATCTACTTTGATCTAGTGTAAAATGAAAATGTCCAAAAATTGGATTTATCAAAATTAATTTTGATGGTGCTTCTAAAATAAATTGGGAAAAGGTAGTGGAGGTGGTGTTTTTCAAAATAATAAGGCAAAAATCTCCTCACTTACTCAGAATCATATGGAACTTGAACTAACAACTATGTAGAGGCTAGGGAACTTCCTACAAGGAGATCCTACCATTGAAATATTTTGTAGTGGAGGTATTTGAAAATATCAAATTTGCTTTGGGAGAATTTTTCTAGGTGGCCCCTATAACTACAAACAAATACAATGCTATTTTATCTTGCATCTATGTGAGGGAAGACCTACAAAAACTCCTTATTAAAATTATGGATTTGGTTTCATGTCTAGGTAAGCATTATTAGGAGGTTGACTATGAAAACATACCCTTTCAATGTTGTCTTTGCCATGCATGCAAACACTTGTAAATATTTTTTCCAATAAATAAATAACAATTGAAATAGGACCATGAAGGTCCAAAGAAGGAGAATTCATAAAATGTCTCATTTTCCATGGATCCAAACCTACAAAAGGAAATGTAATAAAAATCAAACCAGAACAATAAAAAATTATTATTTTAGAAATAGTAGAAGAGGATGAAATATTTCTAGAGGTACAAGATCCCAAGGATGGTCTAGAAGAAGGAAAAATTAATGTAGGATATGAAAAAGTTGAACAAGAGGAAATCATGAGGAGGCTAAAAAAACTTCCCCAAAGAATTATAAGGAACCAAAACAAAAGGGGGAAGAGATATAATGCAAGGTAGAGGAGGATCATCCTTCTTAGAGAGGGGTAAGGAGCGCTTAGAGATAATATAACATAGGGGGCTCTAGACAAGGAAAGGAGCAACGCTCAAGAAATACTTTGCTAACCTTGGGGAGGCTTTACCTGCATTTAGTGATTCAACATTGAGAAACTATAAGTCAATATCTAGCCCCTAATGTGGAATCCATTAACCAATCTAGGCATATGTTGCCTAAGTTATTTCATGATGGGACTAATAAAGCCTAAATATTTATAGACAAGTTCATAACACATTATAAGGATTGACTTCATAATGAGAAAGTTTTACTAAAATTAATGACTAGGGATTTGGTAGAAAATTCTCTTGATTAGTTTGCTTCCTTACCTAAACATTCCATTAACTCCTTAGATACTTTTGTTAAGAAATTAAAACAAGAGTTTGATGATGATATGACCATTATGGAAGCAATGGATATTTTTGTAAACACAAAACAAGGCCCTAATGAATCTATTACTAATTTCCACAAAATGTGGCAAAGATGCAAACGCCATGCAAATATAAATTTAACTATAGCATTTGCTACTATTATACTTTTAAATAAGCTTAAACCCTCTTTTAAATCTAAGATCCAAGAACATGATCCTTGTGATTTACCTTCCCTTAATAAAGTTATTCATTTTGTAAAAATTCTTGAACACTAAGAAAATAAGGATGGCCAAAAATCCCTAAAACCTAAAAATCCTAACAAAAATACCTCATAGATACCTCCCATGAAATAAAAATAGGTATATCTCTTTTCCATATGCTAACTAAATTTGGGGGTGGTCCTAAACCTAATAATATGATGCCTCAATGGACACATGAAGATATTCTCAAAATTTGCCCACATCCTAAGCTAAAAAACTATCATATCAATGATAGGTTTGAAGCTCATGTATGACATGATGCTAATAAGTTTTAATTTTATCATGGAAATAAGGTCATGATAATTCTACTCGCACAAATTTGTGAAAGTTATGCCTTAGGCAAACCTTTGGTCCTAATTTTAATATTGATCAAGTTAACAATGATAGGATTTATTTTGTTTAATAAATAGAAGAATAATGTCCAAAAGAGGTTTAATAACCCTCACAAACAAAGTTTAGGTATCTATAACACCCTTATTTACCAACCATGAACAACAAGCTTACAATCAACAACAAGGACTAAACCAAAATTAGGGTCAAGGGTTTCATTATGGTGGTCAATAAAACTATCAAAAGGATACATTTCTAATCAAGACAACCAAGGTGGAAATCAAAATTACCATAAGAAAAATGGTAATTATTTTCAAAATTAAAATTCTAGATCTAGTACTTCTTAAAATACCTCTCAAGTTAATCAAGTCTTTTCCCAACCTAGCCCAATTGGAGAATACATTTGTAGTCAACCAAGTGTGCCTCATTATGTCAACATTAGAGGTACAAAGAGAAACAATTGAATCTTTGGAACACTAAATTTTTGCTATTACTTAGAGTGCACATCAATATAAAAGTAAGCAACCTTCTAAGGAAGAAATAGACAAGATAAACAAAGGAAAAGAACCAATTTAGGAAATGGCAAATCTTGATATTGTCAATAAAACACCAAACCATCCCTTGGTCATTTTGGAGCTTCTTACAAACATAAAAGCTTCTAAATTAGGAGAATTTTTTTTTTAAATACCTTAGCCAAATCTATGACACATGTTATTTAAAAAAATAATGATAGATAAACAAAAAAATCCCTATAGAAAATATCATTTCTACTAGAAGTCCTTGTTATGCTTATGATGGTAAACCTCAAGATCATGTGCGTTATATTTGGTTGTCCATTTAAGGTGGTCCTAGAAAAGTAATAGTGATGTTTGACTTTCAAATAAACTATAACATGCTTTTAGTTTGACCTTGGACTAGTAAGACGAGAACCATAGCTTCCTTTGGTTTTCAAGCGGTTAAGTATGCCTATGATGATAACATTTTGATCACATTAGAGGGACATCTAGATCATTTAGGGTCTCTTCCTCCATCCATGCTAGATGATATATTCCTTCTATGGATAAAATACAAAAGGTTCACATATATGAACATCAACCTCAATGGAATTCTAGAAGGAAGTTATATAAGGGGCATCCTGAAATTTGATTAAAATACCCTCAAGATAGGTATAAATATAAATATGATCAACCTAATAGGGATATCATTACATACCTTCCTCAAGAGGTAGTAGATAAATTGCCTCCATTGTTGACAGATAAACAAATAGAAGATCATATTTTGTTTTATAAAAGGTAGGCCAAATTACATAAAGCCCATGAGGATGTTGCTAAATTGAAACAAATAAAATTTTGTGTAGACAATGATAGCATGGGATAGGAAACTAATAATAACCTATACAATTATTTTAATCAATACTTTAATGTTGAAAATAAGAATGCTCCTTCTACAATCCTATTTTCGAGATGGGTGTGGGGCATTATAAAGTAGGTTTAATGGAATGCCATGTTCTATATGATAACGATAACCAAATTGATATAATTTTTTTTTAAGTGGATACCAATAACTTGTTTTCTTTTTGTATGCTTAAGAATTATGAATGTCACAATTACAAAGCTAGTCTAGACAGGCATAGGAAAACTAATGTTTTTGTTATATCTACTTTAAAACCTTTATATAGGTTAGGTGAAACAATAATTATTCCCTTGCCTAGGTATTTAACAAAGGCTAAAATATGTTAGTTTAAAATCTGTCATGTTGATCATTATATTTTTTTAAATATTCATTTGTGTTGTGCATTAAGCTTTCTTGAATTAGGATCCATTATTTGCTCATTATCTATTCAAAATTCTCTATTTATACTAGGATTACCTTTAAAAATGGAAATCATGGTTAGCATTGATATTCTACCTATTTCTAGGCCTATTCCTATTGTTTGATAATCCTTGAGAATTGTTTGACCTATAAAACCCCTATTATACCTATATTATTTAATATTTCTAAGGATTTTTCAAACCATGAATGCTCCAAAATGTGGTTATCCCAATTCCTGTAGATTTTAAGGAAACAAAATATTCCTAGGCATTCACTACTATCCCTGCTAGCCTATTTCTAAATCTAGAAACATTTTCCTATTTAGATAAACTATCTAACAAGTGGCTTGATGATTTGATTGATCCTACAACCTCTTGTCCAGCAAGGCATCTGATTGAAGTTTAATTCTTTATTAAGCTAAAAATAAGAGATTTTATTGTCTTTAATGATATTTTACAAGCAAATAAGACCATACCTTAGTAAAAATATTCCTATATTTCTTAACGCTTAATACCATGCTCACATCTTCTTTAGTATTAAGGGAAAGGGGTAACCAATAGTATAAATTTCTAATAATATTTTATTTCTCTCATCATTGCCTAATAATTAAGCTATACTAGAATTCTTATATGCTACAAAGAAAAATCTTTCCCAACAATATCACAAAATATGGTTCCTTCATAAATAGGGAAGGTAAAAATGGTTTGATTATGTTTGCCAGATTGATATTAGTTCTTAATTAGAGAATATACTCCTACTCCAAATATTTTTGAAGAAGGAAATTCCATGAATCCCAAGCCTACTATAGATGTTAAAATAGGTACCCTCAAGCAACCGTGCTTAGTTAAAATAGGGATAGGCCTATCTAAGTAAGAGAGAGCTACTTTTAATGCTTTTCTTAAGGTGTATAGGGATGCCATTGCTTGGTAATATTCTGACATGCCTAGAATGGATGAGGATTTGGTTATCCATAACATTGTTACTTATGAGGACATTACTCTTGTTCAATAAAATTAAATGAGATTCTCTCCCCTCATTCAAGACCTATGCAATATTGAAATAAAAAAATTATTAGATGCTAATTTTACCAAAGTTACTATTTTAGACATCTAAAAAGTGTCATATTAACATTTATCCCATGTTAATATTCAATAATATTTAAATTATGCTAAATAATTCATTGTAACCTTAGAAATATTAATTTTGACCATCCTAGCCCCTTTGACCCACTAAACCCCCTCCTACGCCTAGCCCATGGTCATCATGAGACCATCCCACTCTCTTAACCTAGGTCCACCTCACCCTAGTTTACATTAATTCCTTATTCTCCACTATCCCTTGCTCTTTAATGCACATGGGTGAGGATTCTCTCCACCGAGGCACATTAATGAAACATGTCATTTTGGTGGGTGAGGAATCTCTCCATCTAGACACATTATGAAGCATACCATAACCTTTATAGAGAATAGTACACATATGTCCTTTTATCCAACCAAGAGGAGAAACTCAAGATTCCTCTCTTCTCTCACCTAGTGTAGACACCAAAACAACACCAATCCGATTAAGTGACTACAAACACTGATCGCATTGACATACACAGCTTTCAGGGCAGCCCTCAGAGGTCAAACAGTGGTCCTAGCCACTCACACAACAGTTTAGAAGGTCGAAAAATGAGCAGAGCAAAGTTGGTCGCTTTAACAAGCCTTCATTAAAACAAAGTCAAAAGCAAGCCTTTAATCAAAAGCAAAACTTTAAACTTCAAGCCTTAAGCGAGAACAAATCTTAAGCAAACTTCAAATCTTAAGCAAACTTCAAATCTTAAGCAAACTTTAAAAGCAAAGGAGCTTTGGCCTTAGGCGTCGCGAAATCGTGACGTCACGATTTCACGACGTCGCGAAATCGTGACACCTAAGGCCCGAAGGGAGCTTCGGCCGAGGGTGTCACGATTTCGCGACGTCGCGAAATCGTGACACCTAAGGCCCGAAGGGAGCTTCGGCCGAGGACGTCGCGATATCGCGACACCTAAGGCCCGAAGGGAGCTTCGGCCGAGGGTGTCGCGATATCGCGACGTCGCGATATCGTGACACCTAAGGCCCGAAGGGAGCTTCGGGCGAGGGTGTCGTGATATCGCGACGTCGCGATATCGCGACACCTAAGGCCTTGAAGGGAGCTTTGGCGAAGGTGTCGCGATATCACGACGTCGCGATATCACGACACCTAAGGCCCGAAAGGGAGCTTCGGCCGAGGGTGTCACGATATCACGACGTCGTGATATCGCGACACCTAAGGCCCAAAGGGAGCTTCGGTCGAGGGTGTCACGATATCGCGACGTCACGATATCGTGACACCTAAGGTCCGATCGCACACTTCACCAATCAAAGGCGGACTTCGGCATGGCCGCCACGTGGAAGGCATGGCCGCCACGTGGCGTCACTACGTGCCACTTTTTAAAAAAAAGACCCCGTGTGTCTGTAAGAACGACGGACTTCACCAACTGCATTAATGAGACGAGCAATTTCAACAACAAATCCAGTCCGAGGCCATGCCTCATAACTACTGATGTGAGTTCCTAGCGATAATCTCAGTGCGAGCCATGTCTCATAATCACCTGACAAGGGTCAAATCTCAGCGGCCCCTACGGATTTAGGGTTTGACATTAATGTTTCAGAGGCGAAATCCTCTATAAAAACTAGCTCAATGCAATGTAAAAAAGAGGAGCATTTTGAAACGCAACGAAGTGCTGCTCATCCAGAGACCCGATTGCATATTCCTTTCGGATTCATCTTCTTCACTTCCGTAATCTCTTTCAGAAGAGAGGTTGGTGGGTGGTTTTCCAGAAGGTGAATCTGAACTTTCATATCCGATATTGGATCACAAGAATCCATTAATTCGACGACAATTCTTTTTTGAGATTTCGGGCCCATTCCTAGTGGATTGGCGCCAAAATCAGCTTCTAACGAGGGCGGCCCGCTTGGGCACCCCAGCACCTTTATTTCATTTAATATTGTATTATTTTTTTATTACATCATAGTATTTAAATAGTTTATATTTCGTGTTCAATATATTTTTAAAACGATGTCCATATACATATATCATACGACAACATGTTATTTTGTTAGATGCTTTAGTACTACGTTCTAGTTCGTTGTTTTAGTGCTTATTCGATTAAAGTGCAGTCATTCAATTGTTTATGCATTGTTTTTAATGACTTATCATACATTTTCAGTATTTCAAATTCACGTATTTCACTTATTAACATAGGTGCTACTAACGTTTTGTTGTTTCTTTGATCGTAGGAGAAACAGCAGCAAGCAAGGACTCATTAACATCAGTGGCGGCAGTACGTTGGCCCGCCCACTTTGCATGTGGGCATGCGGAAAGAAGATCAATGTGCACAATTGTAACAGAGATCCATTTAACGCTCCTAGCCCCTAAAAAGGGAGGAGACGTCTTTGTAACCGAGGATAAGAAAATTGAATAAAGAGGGTTGTGCTTTAATACGTCTTTCTTTTATTTCCAATTTATCTCTTTTCTTTGTTTTGTGCATAGTGTTTCTTTTATTTCGAAATCTCATGCTTTCAGTGGCGATCACGGTGGGACCGTTCCCAGATTTTTAAATCACAGAAACTAATCAGATTTGTTGTGTTTTGTGCTTAACAGGTACCTTTCTTAAGCCGAAGGTCAGAAACAGCAAATCCAGGCAGAAAAGAGGTAACGGTTTCTAACTGTCCATGTCATTTTCGGTTGTGATATTTCTGTGTATTTTATTTGTTTAATTTTTTACTTTCATTTTTTTTTAATTATTAAAGAAAGGTAGAGAAATTTTCCATAAATTTTTCTTGCTTTATTTAAAAAAAAAAAAAAAATTCAAATTTCTACTTGTTGTTTTCCGGTTTGTAGTGTTTGTATGGCATAGGGAAAGGTTTCTTTTTGCTGCTTGTTTCATTTTTATTAAATAAAATGAACCACACACACTTCACGTGGTAAATTTGAACCAAGGAGCTGGTCGTAAAACCCCAGCCCTTGAGCAAGACCAACGGTGGGTTCATCACCACCTTGGCTTAGCTTTGCATCCATTTCCCCGATTGTCACTGTTGTTAGGCGTAAATCCCGACGAAAGCTGACCGAGTGTTTTTGGGGTGATTCCCATGCACGCGAGGATAAGTCTTCTATGGTAGGTGTCATTAACAGGACAATCCCCCCTTCCGTACCGCCTATGTTCCACGTACCATCTGCTCTCACGTACCTATAGTTTCCCTCTCGTAAGGGCGGGTATATAGAGAGGTTGGTATATCGGTCCGACAATGGTATATTGAAGGGGCGACCATTTATGGGAGTCATATGAGCCAACATTATGCATTTAAACGTTCTTCAAAACTTGCAAAAACAAAACAAAACATCAAAATGCACTAAACCAGTTTAGGACACACTATTTAATCCTTAAAAGAGATAATCACGGTTTTGTGTATGTGTGTGTTCATTTCTGCTTAGTGTAGACAAAAAGACAAATCATCATAAATGAGATAAAAATCTGCTTAGCTAGTAGAGAAGCACCACAATGGTGTACACCCGTAGCCAAGCCCAATCAAGGGCGGATGCTGCGGAAGGTGCACAAAGAGGAGGCACAAGTCACCTCCGGTATAGCCCCAAGGATTTGGTCATACCACCTTGGCGGCCTGACACACAAAGCAGTCCCCTCCGTGCCCCGACGGAACGGGACTATAGAGGCACCTCTTCGAGGAGCACTCCTGTTCAGCATAGCACTCAGCACACACCCTTCCATGAGGGGTATAGTCATAGGAGAGCTCCCTTAGATGCTCGCTATGAGCGGTCACCGCGCGATGAAGCGCTAGGTCAACATAGGGTTCAACGGGAGGAACCACATCATTACACTATCCCTCCTTCACCCCCTCTAGTTGTCAGGACTACAAAGACAAATCCAGAGCACAAGGCTTCTTAGGTGGGGCGGGCCAACTCCACCCGTCCCCTTTTCACTTATGAAAGAGAGCACGAGGAAAACCCTTACCTTCCTCAAAAATAATATACATCGCGGGAGCAATACGCCTCCGCACCTGCTAGATACCATGGTCACACACTAAGGCCAGAGCCTCGGATAAATGCCACTACCTCCAACAGAGGGAGGCTGCCTATAGATATCTTGGATCACTATGACCAAGATAGATATCTAGGAGAGGCATCTAGGCCTTCTAAACATGAGGCGGTGAGACCAACTATCTTAGAATCTGTCAAGCATTTCGCACACCGGATGCAACTCACGCAACTTGAGCTAGAACGACAATAGTTAGAGCAATGGTATCTTCTAAATAAAGAGCACCTTCAGCACTAGAAGGATGAGTTGTTCCAACACACTATGCAGGAGAAGACTCCAACCCCTCACACACATAAGACAAAACATTTTGAGGGGCACAACCCATGGGGGCGAGACAGGTCATCGCGACCTCATCAAACGCTACCCCCAACACCTCCTAGACATGAGCGGGAGGCCGCTCCTATAACCAATGACGGGTGCCTTCCTCAGACATCCACCCAGGTTTATGAGCCACCCTTAGAAATTCATCAAGAAGCTTCTAAGGAATCTGAGCGAAAAGAAGAGCGGGATGAACTGCCCTACCAAGGCATGGGGGGTGCTATCTGGCCACCCCTCCATAAGCCCCAAGTTCCTCAACAAGAACCAACCAAAGAGGAGGAGCTCAAATCTCCCGATACATGCAAAGCACTAGAGCACTTAGGGTTGGTAGAGACCAAGATTTTGGAGCTCCCAAGGCCCAACTTACATGAGGCTCCTTTCGAAGAGGATCAAACTTTAAACATAGGGCTACCTGATGATACAGTCCTCCATGTCTCAGAATCTCCAGATTCTGATGAGCTGTACTCACTGGTCGAAGGTGAGGATAAAACAGAGATAGCCCACAACAATCACATGCGACAACATCGACATCCTATAAATATCGATGAAGCATGTCAACAGATAAACATAATACTAGGGCATGAGTGGCGCGTTAACCCACCGCAGTGGGACCAAGCATTACATCCGACACTTTGGGCACACAAAGATCAATTTCAACCCGGAGACCTCATAGCAACATCAGTGTCGAGGGTAGACCCTGTCCTCCTATCCATGCATAGGGCCGATCCATTCATGTCAATCCCTTCGGAGCCAGATCCGGAGTGCAAAGACCATCAAGCTGGGGGTACCTCTATCCCCTGAAGAGCCATAGTCCAAACCCAAAAAGCTCCAAGGATTCTCGCAATCGCTTGGTCACCCCAAAAGCTCCAAGGATTATCGCAATCACTTGGTCACCCCAAAATGCTCCAAGGATTATCACAATCACTTGGTCACCCCAAAATGCTCCAAGGATTATCGCAATCGCTTGGTCAATCCCAAAATGCTCCAAGGATTCTTGCAATCGCTTGGTCAATCCCAAAATGCTCCAAGGATTATTGCAATCACTTGGTCAATCCCAAAATGCTCCAAGGATTATAACAATCGCTTGGTCAATCCCAAAATGCTCCAAGGATTATCGCAATCGCTTGGTCAATCCCAAAATGCTCCAAGGATTCTTGCAATCGCTTGGTCAATCCCAAAATGCTCCAAGGATTCTCAAAATCGCTTGGTCAATCCCAAAAATGCTCCAAGGATTCTCAAAATCGCTTGGTCAAATCCCAAAATGCTCCAAGGATTCTTGCAATCGCTTGGTCAAATCCCAAAATGCTCCAAGGATTCTTGCAATCGCTTGGTCAATCCCAAAATGCTCCAAGGATTCTTGCAATCGCTTGGTCAAATCCCAAAATGCTCCAAGGATTGTCAAAATCGCTTGGTCAATCCCAAAAGGCTCCAAGGATTGTCAAAATCGCTTGGTCAATCCCAAAAGGCTCCAAGGATTCTTGCAATCGCTTGGTCAATCCCAAAATGCTCCAAGGATTTCCACAATCGCTTGGTCAAAAATCAAGAAAATTCAAAAACAACAAAAATCATCAAAAACAACAAAAATTTGCATCTCATTTCTAGGCATACTCAAATTCATCAATAGAGAGTTCTTCTCGCACTTCATCTTCATATTCACAAAAATCAATCCATCAAAAATACAAAAAATATGTAGCTGCATCAAAGCATTGCATCCATACATTGCATATTTGTGGTCGTATAGGTCAAAGGCACCATAGGCTGTCATGGTTCTACTAGTCCATCTTGTTCCACACTGTTCCATTTTACAAAAACAACAAAAACACCATGCATTGCTTTTACCATACTAGAGTCAGTGGTCTTCTAATGTATCAAGGGTTTTCGTGATTCAGTCATCATTTTGCTCTTTAGCCATGTAATGTATCAAGTCAAACAGATTTTATGAAGGTAGAGTTACACTTGAAATACACCTTGTTACGTAACATCCCAACACAAATTAAAACACATAAAAATTCCCAAGTTGTGTGAATGAAAGATGAAACCTGCACAGTAATCCAGGTCACCATAAGCGAAACGGTTATCTTGCTCATCCCCCCGTGCGAATGGTTCTAGAATGCTGAGAATTGACAAAAGGACGAGCTCTTTCCTATCCATTCACCTCCATATACAATGGTTTTCACCACTACCAAATCCCAATCATAGTTGGTTCCCAAAGTTGTAAGGATTTGTACTACCCGCCCCTACCCAGGATGGGTAGTCATCCCCAAGACCTAAAGGGACCAATACCATTCACAAACAAAATTCCAACAAATCATCATCCTAACACTTTCCATTCACCTTTGGTCTCCAAGTTGTAAGGATTCGTACTATCCGCCCCTAACCAGGATGGGTAGTCATCCCCAAGGCCTAACGGATCAATGCCCTTACTCCATAACCTCCATCATCCCCTTGGTCCCCAACGTCGTAAGGATTCGTACTATCCGCCCCTAACCAGGATGGGTAGTCATCCCCAAGGCCACAAGGATCAAAGCCATTCACAAGCTCAAATCCACAATACTCAAAACACAAAATCAAATAACAGTGGTTATCACCACTATTCAAAATCCTTGCTCAAAAAGAATTAATAGAAAATAAACAGTGATTTTCATCACTATATAGACGAGCAACTCTCTAAATCATTCAGCCCACAAACATCCTGAACTTGAATCCCTGGAATTCTCAGCATTCGAAAAACCATCTAGGTGATCCTCATTACAGGTTTGGTTGATAGCCTATCTGGCAATGGTGGTATCCTACCCGCATGACGATATGTCTGTCACATTCGCTTTGCGTATGTGCAGACCAATGTTTGCATAAGGATGAGCTAGCTTATGGTATCTTGGATAACACCGCAGATTAATCTAACTAAATACAACAAAGGAGTTAGTGGAGCTAATTAGGTGATCCTCGATACAGGTTCGGTTGAAAGCCCATCCTGCACTGGCGGTATCCCGACAAATACCACATAAATGAACTCAATTGCACACACAGGGATGTGAAATAACTTGGTCAAAAACAAGTACGATTCATACCTTGTTCAAAAGTCTTGTAAGATAAAGTACAGTCATGGCTAGTAAGTTAAAACCGTCTGAGTCTCAGAAAACCTTAGCTACATTTCTAAACCAACTGCGCTATTTTTCATCCTTACAATACCATCAGAAAATACAAAAGAAAAGAAAAACCACATGTATACATACAAAGTCATGCATCACAACAATCGCCTAAAAGACAAAATAATAGAGTTCTAAACAGTCTATGGTGCCATAGCCAAACACCACAAAGTCCATCCATCCATTTCATTTCACATATCAATCAAAAACATTTGCATTCATCATGCATCCATCAAAATAAATCAACATACAACAATCGTATTTATCATACCATATGCATCCATCAATATAAAGTAGCATGCATCCATCAACATCAATCATTATGCATACCATAATATCATGACATATACACAAAGAAAGAAAATCAAAACAACAAAAACATCACAAAAATGCAACACAAAAACCATAGCAATAAGCATTGCCGGACACAAGTGCTCTTGCACTTAACCTCTTGGCATAAAGAAAATCGATGTCGGGGCTCAAATTATCACTCTCCTACTTCCCCAAGAAGGCTATCATAGCCGGACCGCTCCACGGGAAGACAGGTTTTTGATGATTTCACCCCATTATGGCATCACCAAAAGGGTTAACACCCACCAAAAATAGGTCCAAATGTCGGGAAATTGCACGTGCTTAAACGGTAAAAACATCTAAAGGCACCCTAACCTAAGTCATCTTGGGTCAAGCGACTCGTCGCTTTTCTCACGAAGGTCATTCCCTCATCGATTCGTCGCTTGAGGGGGTAGTCACACTTAGTCACCAATCAACAAGCACACACCCAATCAAGGCAATGACATGCATTCAAAGAATCATTGACAAAGACAATCACGCTCCTGCTTGGGGCAGTAAACAAGCAATCATTAAATTGATCAAACACTTGGCATTCCCGAAGCATGAACACAAGGTTTCCCCTGTGGACAAAAGGTTACGCCCTTTGCCTAATCATGACTGATCAATGTCCAAGCTCAAGTCACACCTCACCAAAATAGGTTAACACTTGAAATCAAATTCCTTAGCTCGTCGAAGCAAGGATTCAAGAATGCATGCCCTTTCCATACTTGGGGCATCAAAAGTTGGTTAGGTTACCAAGAAACCCTAATCATTAGTGCTTTGGTCATCTATTTTTGCTCAAGCATCGCGTCACCCGCAGTCGCTTCCCAAAAAGGGGCATCTCGTAGACACCAAAACAACACCAATCCGATTAAGTGACTACAAACACTGATCGCATTGACATACACAACTTTCAGGGCAGCCCTCAGAGGTCAAACAGATGGTCCTAGCCACTCACACAGCAGTTTAGAAGGTCGAAAAATGAGCAGAGCAAAGTTGGTCGCTTTAACAAGCCTTCATTAAAACAAAGTCAAAAGCAAGCCAAAAGTCAAAGCAAGCCTTTAATCAAAAGCAAAACTTTAAACTTCAAGCCTTAAGCGAGAACAAATCTTAAGCAAACTTCAAATCTTAAGCAAACTTTAAAAGCAAAGGAGCTTTGGCCTTAGGCGTCGCGAAATCGCGACACCTAAGGCCCGAAGGGCAGCTTCGGCCGAGGGTGTCACGATTTCGCGACGTCGCGAAATCGTGACACCTAAGGCCCGAAGGGAGCTTCGGCCGAGGGCGTCACGATATCGCGACGTCACGATATCGCGACACCTAAGGCCCGAAGGGAGCTTCGGCCGAGGGTGTCACGATATCGCGACGTCGCGATATCATGACACCTAAGGCCCGAAGGGAGCTTCGGCCGAGGGTGTCGCGATATCGCGACGTCGCGATATCGCGACACCTAAGGCCCGAAGGGAGCTTCGGTCGAGGGTGTCGCGATATCGCGACGTCGCGATATCGCGACACCTAAGGCCCGAAGGGAGCTTCGGTCGAGGGTGTCGCGATATCGCGACGTCGCGATATCGCGACACCTAAGGCCCAAAGGGAGCTTCGGTCGAGGGTGTCGCGATATCGCGACGTCGCGATATCGCGACACCTAAGGTCCGATCACACACTTCACCAATCAAAGGCGGACTTCGACATGGCCGCCACGTGGAAGGCATGGCCGCCACGTGGCATCACTACGTGCCACTTTTTTAAAAAAAGACCCCGTGTGTCTGTAAGAACGGTGGACTTCACCAACTGCATTAATGAGACGAGCAGTTTCAACAACAAATCCAGTCCGAGGCCATGCCTCATAACTACTGATGTGAGTTCCTGGCGATAGTCTCAGTGCGAGCCATGTCTCATAATCACCTGTCAAGGGTCAAATCTCAGCGGCCCCTACGGATTTAGGGTTTGACATTAATGTTTCAGAGGCGAAATCCTCTATAAAAACTAGCTCAATGCAATGTAAAGAAAAAAGGAGGAAGCATTTTGAAACGCAACGAAGTGCTGCTCATCTAGAGACCCGATCATATTCCTTTCGGAGTTCACCTTCTTCGCACCCGTAATCTCTTTCAGAGGGAGGTTGGTGGGTGGTTTTCAAAAGGTGAATCCGAACCTTCATACCCGATATTGGATCACAAGAATCCCACTAATTCGACGACAACTACTCTTTTTAGATTTCGGGCCCATTCCTAGTGGATTGGCGCCGAAATCAAATTCCCATGGTGGGCAGCCCACTTGGGTGCCCCACAAGCTTTAATTTCATCTTAAACTATTCTGCTATCACATAGTTTTCTTATTACGTCGTACGTAGTATTTAAATAGTTTATATTTCTGTGTTCGAATATATTTTGTAAGCAACAGTGTTTGAATATACATATATCATAAGACAACACGTTATTTTGTTAGACGCTTTATGTACTACGTTCTACATTCTGTTGTTTTAGTGCTTATTCTGATTAAACATGCACGTCATTCACATTCGTTCTATGCATTGTTTTTAATGACCTTATGCATACATCTTTCACTTATTTCAAGATTCACTTATTTCACTTATTAACACAGGTGCTACTAAACAGTTTGTTGTTTCTCTGAACATAGGAGAAGCAACGAGCAAGCAAGGACTCATTAACATCAATGGCGACAACATTTTGGCCCGCCCACTTTGCATGTGGGCATGCGGAAAGAAGATCAATGTGCATAACTATAACAGAGATCCATTTAACGCTCCTAGCCCCTAAAAAGGAGGAGACGTCTTTGTAACCGAGGATAAGAAAATTGAATAAAGAGGGCTGTGCTTTCATACATCTTTCTGTTATTTCCAATTTATTTCTTTTATTTGTCTTGTGCATAGTGTTTCTTTTATTCCGGAATCTCATGCTTTCACCTAGGCCACTTGTCCACCATGCTACCTCCACTTCATCACTCTCCTCACCCTTTCAAAATATTATAAAAAGGTTCTCATTTCTTTTATTTTTAGAAAGACATGTAATATATCATAGAAAAACTTTGTTGAAATTTATCTAGTTTCATTTGCATGTAATCATATATTAAACATGAACAATATCATATGCCTCTTCATGTGTGTTCTTGTTTTATAAATAATTTTCAATTCGAAGCTCCAACACATACCAAACTTAGAGAACAAATTCTTGGAAATCTATAGAAGGTTCTCTCATGATGAAATATGATCCTGATCAGCCCAAACAAGACCATCCATAGAGGGACAATTTCAGCCAGAAGTCAAATCTAGTCACTTGTAAACTAGTGGACCATCAACAAATGTGAGTAAGATAGTTTTATTTGTTTTTATCTTATTTTAGCTTTGTTTTAAATGCATTAGATTGAATTTATTTTTTTGCACTTTCTCATAGATCTAGATCTAATGGAGGTAGATCCACATGTGCTATTGATTTGTGTCTTAGTTGTATAAAGATGTTGGAGGCTCTATTCAAACTGCGTGGTATGCACACATAAATCCATACCTCCTTAAGGTGGTTAAAGAATACGATGTGCCAAACACTTCATTGTAAAAAGGGCTTCATTCTTGGAAGACCCTCATTGTAGCCCAAGGGGCATTGGAAAATATTGCATTATAATATCTTTTATATTTAATAAAATGGCATATTTTTTTTTCTAGAACTATGATTTTAGAAACATCAATCTAGCTTATCCCAATGATAATTTTCCCTTACCCTTTATTGATGTTAATAAAATATTCTACTAAAGGGTATGACATGTTATCCATTGTGGATGGGTATTAAGGATATTATTAAATCTAGATTACCCCTAAGGATCAAATAAAATTGACTTTTACTACACCTTGGGGAATATTCTATTATGTTGACATCCCATTTGAATTAAAGAATTCTAGTGCCACTTATTAGTGGGCTATGCCAATGGTATTTTATGACTTTATGGGAAAGACAATAAAATATTATGTAGATGATATCTTATATAAGAAGTGTGTTGAACACCTAGCTAACTTTCATATCATTTTTGAATGATTATATCGCTATAAGGTTAGGCTTAATCCCAATAAATGTGTACTTGATGTCTGTAGTAGTAAGCTACTAGGATTTATTATGTCTCATAGGGGCATATATATTGATCAATACAAGATCAAAGCCATTGATGTAATTCCTTCATGTGAAACTATTAAAGATATCAAATACTTATTGAATAAGCTTGGAGTTATTAGGTATTTTATCCAAGAGCTATATTTTAAACCATATCCAATGAATCACTTGCTTAAGAAATATGTTGAGTTTAAGTGGGATGAAATTTGTAACAAGGCTTTTCTAGATTTCAATAATTTTTTTTGTGGTCCCCAACTCTTTTCCGAAGCAAACTAGATAAGTCATTTATATTGTACACTTCAGCTACTCAAGTTTCCTTGGAAATTGTCCTTACTCAACAAGATGATAACAATAAGGAGTATGTTGTGTACTACATTAATATAATGCTTTTGATAGAAACTCAATACACTCCCATTGAGAAAGATTGCATAGCTATATATTTTGCATGTAATAATTTATGCCATAATATATTATTTTATACAACTTATATGCTCATTAAATCTGACCCCTTGAGCAACCTACTGGAAAGACCTTACATCCCTAATAACATCGAATATGGAAAGTGGATCACTATGATGCAAGAGCTTGATTTTTGTGTTGTTACACAAAAATACATTAAGCTTAGGTAATTACTAACCAATTGGTCACATATCCTAATCCCATACAACAATATTTAAAGAATAAATTACATGATGATGGGATAATGGTCATATCTTGTGCCTCTCATTATTATCATATTTCCTTCCTCCATTGACTCTGGTCTTATTCAAGACTTTATTCCTTATAATATTATTGAGCAAGAAAAGACCCTCTTGCAATATCCAAAGGCTATGAAGTACTATGAAATAAAAGATAAATCCAAATCTAACACATCTTCTTCTTATTAAGAATCTAATGAAAACCTCCACCCTGACACTTGGATCCTTCACTTTGATGGAGCAAGGAATGAATTTTGGGTAGGATTGGGTGCTTTTATCAAGTCTAAAAGGAACAAATTTGGGCAAGAGTGGATATTTTATCAAGTATCCAATAGACCTAGCTATTCCAATGACCTTCTACTTGAAATTTTCTATCATTACTAATAATGCTATGAAGTGTGATAATCTAGTGTTAATATTTTTGACTACCCAACATATAAATGTTAAATATATCAAAGTGTTAGGTGAATATAGTTGGTGAATATGTTGTCAAAGCTCCCCATTTGATCCTTGACCACCAAGTGGCTACTAATTTGATCAATTTTTGGAGTTATTTACCATTAGATATTCCTCTATGGGAAAAAATGCTATGGCTGACTCCCTAGCCACTTTGGCTAGTAAATTTTACCACATAAAAATATTTCTAAAACAATTCTTATGGTAAATATTCATGATGAACCTATAATTTCTATCACTGGTAGCCCAATTAAGGTGCATACAATTGATGTAAATTACATTGATTTCAATATCCATTTTGATGCTTACTCATATAGAAACATTTTACACTTCCTCAATGATCAATCCTATCCATCCATCATCAATTCTAAGTAGTGGAATCATATTCCTAAGAGATAATTTAAGTATGTTGGTCTCAGTAAAGTCTTATACTATTGTAATCTTGATGGTGTTCTATCACAGTGCCTTATATAAGCCAAATTACCCAAGGTTATTTTTGATATTCATAGTGGCGACTATAGAGGGAACTTTAGTGGTCATTCCATGGCTCATAAACTATTAAGAATGGATTACTTTTTATACTAATGAAAGTAAATACCAATAATTATATTAAATCTTGTGATAAGTGTGAATTCCACAAATATAAAATTCATGTTGCCTACCTAGGTTCTTCATAACATCAAGTCTCCTTGGACTTTCTCAACTTTGAGTCTTGACCTTGTTGGACCTATTTCTCTCGTGTTCTTCGATGGACACAAATTCACTATCACAACAAAAAAATATTTTACAAATTATTAGAAGTTATGCCTTTGTCAAATCAAATACCTCTCACCATGTCAAAATGAATGTTTATTAGATTCTATGTAACTTTAGTGTCTTATCTACTCTCATTTCATAAAATAATACTCCTTATTAAAATAAATAAATCCATGAGCTGAATTCTCAATTGGGATTCAACATCATCTTTCCATGCCTTAATATCCACAAGGGAAAGATCAAGCTAAATCTAGCAATAAAATTTGTGTCAACATTTTAAAAAATATAGTTAAAGAATCAAATAAATATTGGTAGTTAAAGTTATATCACACATTGTGAGTATACCACACCATTATTCAGATGTCCATAGGGGAAATATATATTTTTTTGGTCTATGGTACTAAATTTGTGTTTTTGCTCAAAATTTAATTTCCTTATTCACTTATTTCTTTGAAAAAAAGTTGACTCATGATGAGTACCATTAGAAATATAGGAAGGCTTGTCTTACCAAACTTACTCCTCTTGATAAAAGATATCTATGTGATCTTAATAGATCCTATAAGAGTCATGTTTCCAAGAAATATAATAAGAGATTTTTTCATCATAATTTTAAAGTTGGGGATCTTGTCCGTAAGCTTTATAATATGCACAAGAAGTGTAAGGGTAAGTTTAAATAGAAATGGCTTGGTCCATACACTGTTAAAGATTTGTTTGTGTCTAGGGAAATGAAATTGAAAACAATGTATGGAGTTGAGTTAGAGGAATCCACCAATTTTATGCATATAATATACTTTTGGGTATAGATCATTTTGGACTATTTATACAGTATTTATATATTTTTGTTTTATTTGTTGACTTTGGTGTCTTGTTTTTGGTTTGATTGCTTTGACTATGTGTTTGTGTGTGTTAGTCCTATAACATCTTTAGTTTGAAATATTTCTATGTGTTTTGTTCTATATCTTCTTATCATGACAATGATTATCCCTTAAAGTGATGATCTTAGTCATCTAGTTTTATTTGTCTTCCTCTAATCTTGGCTTTGTTGTTTTGTCTAGTCTCCTTTGCTTGACCATGACCACCCCTTAAAGTAGTAATCTAGGTCACTTTGACTATTTAGATATGTTTCTATTTTAATTTTGGTTTATTTTTATGTTTCTACTTCATTGCTTGGTTTTTTCTTTCCACTTTACTAGCATTTCATGTTGTTGAAATTGTTTGTGCTTTGTTCACCTCTTTTGGTCATGGTGTTGTTCTTGCTAGTAAATGGAACCATGATGTCTTCAGAGTATTCCTCATGTTAGTACCCTACATTAAGTACCATAAAGCAAACTGACTTAGCTCATCCCATCCCATATGCAATCAAGACACTAGGGAAACATTTCTTTGAATTTTCATGCATTAAAAAATAAAAAATAAAAACAATTAAACTTTCTAATCAGTCATTTAATGTCTCATTATGGTGTTAGGTGTGCCTTGTTGAAAAAATTATTGGACTCTGTTAGGATCTCATCCTAACGTTATTTTTTAATTCTCATTTGCCTATGTAATGACCCACTTTCAACATGGGGGATTTTATCTATAATGTTATTTTGTAATACTTTGTAATGTATGTTGCAAGTAAAGCACCTAGCCAAGTGGGGCCATTTCATGTAACCATTATCAATATTGTAACCAATTTTTGGTAGAAGATTCTAGCTCGAGAGGCATTTTGTATGTAAGCTAACTCTTGAGCCTTAGGGTAGGGTTGCATAGAGTTTCTCTTTAAAAGACATGGAGCCATGTATGAATGTATCTTTTTACCAATTAATGAAATATTGAATGAGGTTGCCCCTTGAAGAGGTCTGCAATTCAATGCTATTGTGAGAGTGTTTATTTCTGCATTTACTTTTTCGCATTGTGATATTGTGGTATTGCATGAATTTTTTCTTATTTTTAGTATTTTGTGTGAGTGTGCTTATTTTAAATAGTAGGTTCCTAACAAGTGGCATCGGAGCACTTTCCAAGTTTGAGTTCTACTATGAATTCAAAAATTCTTTCCCATACATTCCATTTTTTAGGTATAATATTATTGTGTTTTTCATTTTTTGTTTATCCTTTATTTTAAAAAAGAAGCAAAAAACTAGCAAAAACAATTATAGTTTTTTTTTTTAACAGTAGTTGAGTAGGTTAGAAACCCTCTGTCAGGGGTTTTAAAATATCATGGAGTTGTTGTTATTGGCTAAGCTAGATAGCTCGTAAAGTGTCTAGTGAAGTGAGGGGAAATTAGGATCCAATACCCAGGCCTTAGACAACACCCACGCATGGAATTGAGATCTCACGTATCTTTGGGTATTTAGGGAGACCATCTAGACTTAAATTAAAATTTTATCTAGTAGGAAACTTTTTGGCCTTATATTCTCCATAGTCCATGAGACACTGTTGGAAATATTGAGTTGTCATTGATGTCAAAGGTGCATGATAGTCAAGGCACAAATATTTCCCATGGTTTTGATGAATAGCAAGCAATGGAAAAAATTCAAAACTAAGGTATATCTCCAAAGTATTTTTATAAGAGAAGGATTAATAATATTTAAATGTCAAATTTAAATATTATGAATAAGGACAAGGTTTAAATTTTTTTATTATAATTGCTTGAAAAAGGTCTAAAGACAAATATTTATTTCCAAGGGCCAAATGTTTAAATATTATAATATTTAAATATTTTAGATTTAAAATATTATAATCAAAAGAAGGCTTAAAAATAAAGAGCACCAAAATTTATTAGAGGCTATATGAAAGTCAAAAATCAAAAAGTAAAATATGAGCACCGACTTCATTGTGAAAGGAGGTAATATGCATATAAATAATGCACTAAATATTGGTTTGGCTAAGGTTGAAGAGCATGCATTTGAAGATCATTCTTTGCAATGAGTGCAAATGATAGCAAATAAGGAGGAGAAGCGTAGCCCCTTAACATCATCCACCGAGGTAGCCCAAGCAGTGGTTTGACTTGTTCCAAGTCACTACGAGGAAGGTGTGAAGTTCAAAACACATTGGTACCATTTTTGACATGTTTTATTGCCTTGGAAAGCATGAGGAAGGAGACAAATCAGTAGTGTTGTGTATTTTGTTCCAACTACATGGCTAGCCTAGTTGGTCACTGAGCTAGCACTAAGGCACTAGGGGCAGGAAGGTCGTAGGGTCGAATTCGGGCAGATTCTATTTTGCTTAGTACAGTGGAAAAATGGTTTTGGACAAAGAAGTTCTTCAAATATTTCATGTTGCATTGTGGTTACTACCCATTGGGGTATTCCAGCTGGTTACCAAGCCTTGGCTTGGGAGCTACGTTGGCAGAGGTCACGGCTTTGATTCTCCTTGCACTATTGGGGCTTGTTGGTTGAGGTATGGGTGCAGAAAAATTGATTTAATTTTTTTATTAAATGATATAGTTCGTTGATCTTGTGTTGATTAAAATAAGGACAAAAATTTGTGAGAGAAGGAGATAGTCGCTGGTTAGTTGTTGATTAAACAAAAGAATTTGTTTTTTTTTAATTTTATCTAATAAAAGGAGTTATAAGATGTATTAAGGACTAGTTGAAAGTGTAATTTTTGGCATGTAAAAATTAGATACAAGGTGGTTTTGGTATTGTTTGAAAAGAGTGATTATTGCATGTTAGAAAAGGGGATATAAGGTGTATTGTGGATTAATTGAAAGTTGTAATATTACATATTTTAAAAGGAGATATAAGGTATTATTTTTAAGCTTATTGTGCACATTTTTGGGAAGGTTAATGTGGATGATTTGAAAAGGAGATTTACTATTAAGTTCTTGAAGTGGCACTAGAAAAGAAAATTATTTTTTTAAGATAGGTCTTGAAGGCACATCATCATCAAGGCAATTTTAATGGTATGGTGAGTTAACTCCTTCTCTAGGTGGTTTTTGGTTGAAGAAAATATATTGAGTTGTCATATGTTTAGAGGCATAAGGATTGACTGATTGTGCAATTGCTTGAATTAAATTGGGAATATATGTGCAAGGGTTTGAGATCAAGGATGTGCATTGGTTATGTTTGAAATTGGAAACAAATTGATGAAACTTATAAATCAGTTTTGAGAGCAAACTTGTGCATTGGTTTTGAGTGATATTTGAAATAAAAGTGCAAGAGTTATAGATCAGTTTTGTGAAAGAAAATTTGTGCATTTTCATGATTGACTTTGTGAGTAGATGAAAAGAACAAAATTGTGTATTATTCATGATTAATTTTATGAGTAGATGAGAACGACTTGTGCATTGCGATTGGTTTTGAAGTAAGGTGCAACTCAGCAATAACCAGATCAGTTATCAAGTGTTAGACTAGAGGTACCTTTAGAATGCAATAAATGTAAGACATGTGAAAGCGATAGAGTTAATGCATGTGAAGAACATATTGAGCATTTGTTAATGCATATCATTCTCTATATGTTCAAGAGGTTAAAAAAATTCTAGGTAGAATATGTCTAAACTACTTTAGTTAAAGAAAACACATTGAATATTAGATAAAGCACTTGATGACATCATTATGAAATATTTGGGAATAGATGAATATTATTTGTATACAAGATATGAGCAGGTTTGAGCAGGATCTAAGAGCAAATTTGAGCAGGTTTTGATGAGCAGATTTGAGCAAGCCTTGTGTATAGGCTTGGAGTAAATTTGAGCAAAGGTGAGAGCAAGTTTTGGTGGGCAAGCCTTATGTGTAGGCTTGGAGCATATTTGAGCAGGTTTGATAAGCAAATTTGAGCAAGCCTTGTGTGTAGGCTTGGAGTAGATTGAGCAAGTTTGGTAAGCATATTTGAGCAAGCCTTGTGTGTAGGCTTGAAGCAGATTTGATCAAATTTAAGAGTATACTTGGAGCATATTTTAGCAAGCCTTGTGTATAGGCTTGAAGCAGATTTAGGTAAAGTTTTTAGCAAGCCTTATGAGTAGGCTTGGAGCAGATTTGAGTAGGCTTTGGAGTAGACCATAGCAAAGGGGATTGGCATATCTTGTGGATAGAGGTCCATGAACTTGAGCAAAGGGGATTGGTGTCTCTAGTGGATAGAGATCCACAAACTAGAGCAAAGGGGATTGGTGTCTCCTATGGATAGAGGTCCATGAACTAGAGAAAATGGGATTGGTGTCTCTTGTGGATAGAGGTCCACGAACCAGAGCAAAGGGGATTGGTGTTTCCTATGGATAGAGGTCCATGAACCATAGTAAAATGAATTGGTGTCTCCTATGGATAGAGGTCCATGAACCAGAGAAAATGGTATTAGTGTCTCCTATGGATAGATATCCATGAACCAGAGCAAATGGGATTGGTGTCTCCTATGGATAGAGGTCCACAAACCAAATCAAAGGGGATTGTTGTATCCTGTGGACAAAGTTCCATGAACTTGATAATAGGGAAATGGTGTCTCCTTTGGGTTGGTGCCCATAAACCTTATAGAAGGTAATTGGTTCCCAAGAGACTTGTTGAGAAAATTTATAAGAAATATTTTCTCCGTGGACATAGCCCACATTGGTGAACCACATTAAATCTATGTCTCTTATGTGCGTGATGATTTGTGCATTGTTTCATTATTGAAATTGATAATATTGGATAATAATACTTTGTAAATAAAAGTAAAAAGTTTTATCTTATATTTTTCACCCCCCTCTCATTATAAGCTTGTGTTCTTTAATTTGTAAAAGAGCGGGTTCCTTGGTAAAAGCCTAAAAACTTGAAGGAAGATCTTACGAGAACACACATGGCTCATAAGGATGGGTTTTAATAAAATAAAGCTCCATTGTTTGATGGGACTAACTATGCTTTCTGGAGTCTAAGGATGAAGACTTATTTGATGGAACATGTATATGATACATGGCAATCTATTGAAAATGTATTTACACCATCTACAACTCCTCCTACAAATACAAGTGGTAAGAAACCATATGAAGATAATGCCAAGGCAATGAATATAATTTTAAGTGGGTTATGCGAATAAGATTTTGTAAATGTCATACAATGTACTTCATCAAAAGAAATGTGGGATAAGTTATAGAGAACATATGAAGGAGACGACAAGGTCAAAATGGCAAAATTTCAAACACACAGAAGGAATTTTGAAGACTTGAAGATGAAATATGATGAAGATGTTGCTATGTATCCACTTCATGTTGATGAGGTTGTCAACACTATTCATGGACTTGGAGAAAATATTGAGGAATCTACTATTGTTTAAAAAATATTAAGTTCACTCCCTATGAGGTATGATGCAAAGGTTTCAACAATAGAAGAGATGAAGGATCTCAAAAATTTAAGCATGGATGAGTTACATGGAATTCTCACAGCCTATAATATGAGGATAGAAAAAGAAAAAACATAAAAAAGAGAGGTAACATTCAAAGCTTCGAAGAAGGAAAAATAATAAAGAACAAGAATCAAGTGATGAATCAAGTAGTGAAGAAGAGGCTAACTTTGTGAGAAGAAATAAAAATGGTCTAAGAAAATACAAAAGTATGCAGACTGTGAAATTTTTTAGTTATGGTAATTGTTGGGCACTGAATTGTACCAAGTTTTCACTTAGTACTACAACTTTCTATCTTCATATTTTCTTTCCAGGCTTGCACCCGATAACTACAGCTCAACACTCAACATTGGATGGACCAAAATAGGAGTTTCTGATCCAACCTCCAGAGGAGGCTGGTTCCTTGTCAACTTAGCAGGTTTTTGACACAATTATGCTCACTTAGGGTTTAGAGTTTAGGGTAAAAGAAGGTTAGGGTTAGAGAGATGTAGATAACAATGGACGGATAAGTTAACAACATTGCACCATTGTAAAAAGCTCCCAAAAAACATATTAATGACATACACTCAAATCAACAATTATCTCATAATAGATCATTTCATGTATTTAAAACATAATAGAGAAATGTTATAGCAATAAATTTCAATACCTAGGGAATGATAATCCAAATAATAGAATTCACCAAACACTTAGATATTATAGAAATGTACTTTCAAATAACACAGAATGAATTCAAAGTAGATTTCAATTACTCACAATAGCTAGTAATCCAAAATAGGCACAAACTAACCATCTAAGTATTTACAAAAATGCAACTATGAAATCCAAACCTCTGACATCAAGCAAGAGAACGTGAACTTGAGGCAAATATCAATGTATTGCTCCTTTCATTAAGCTCTTCAAAAATATTTACAATAGCACAAGCAAACATGCTAGAGCTGACCCTTCAAAATGAGGGTTCAACCTCTACTTATAGTTTTTCATATTACAAATCAAGAAACAATACACCAAATCTTGTTACAACAGCTCAACAAAGAGTTTAGCTGGCATTAGCTCATTGGTTCGTCCTCTAGGAATTCTACTAGAAGGGAGTCCACCATGACAACATGGGGTCTCTGCAACTTGCTGGTCTCTCAGTAGAACTGTAGTTCAGAACATTCTAGATCATACATTTTTGTCGATCCTTCTTGGGAATGGATTGCCACAATCAATCTGTAACTGCATCTAGTCTGATCTTCTTGGAAATATTTGATGCTTCATCTTCTGGTCGATTGTTATAGTTTTGATGCAGAAACATATTTTAAACAACCCAAACTTAGGAAACTAATCCTCCACCGTCGATCTTCTTAATCACATGATTCAGATTCAATCCAACATAAGCTAAATACCATTTCATTTATGACATCATCTTTCTTAGTCGTAGAATATTCAATCCAGATCTGGAGTATCTAAACTTTGAATATGCTTTGGAATTTTATCTTCTACCTCATTATTATTCAGTTGTTCCGCTTTATCTTAATTTTGGACAGAAAATACTTGTCCATTCCCCAGATTGCCATTTCATACTTTTCCATGACTGATGTCATCATTTCCTTGAGACTTTTGTGGATTTGAAGATAGCGCAAATCCAGAGCGAGAAACAAAAAACTTTTCTAAAATTGAATATATTTAAGGAGGCTATTCCACACTTTTCCATTGCTGACATCATCATATCTAAATAAATTTTATGGATTTGATATATGTCATCATTCTGGACCCGAAATGTAGTTACTCGAAATCATTTCAAATATTTCAAAATTGAATAACTATCGAGCGAACTCATATTATCAACCTGATTCCAAAGCATAATGACAACTTTATGACTTAGTCAAAATTATATAAAATTTTACTAAGTATGTGGCCATTTCGGGCCTACATTCTGGCACCTCCCGGGTGGATTTGCTTGCAAAGCCAATCGAATCCAGAGTCTTATCCATTGGGCCTTAGGAGTCAAAATAATACTTATTCTTGAATACATGTTTTAAGGAATGATTTCCATACAAATCCTGCCCTCTGAAAACTTAATTTTGCCTAGAGGGTAAAGGTTCATATTGAAACTATGCCAAAAACATCATAGAACTCATTTGTTCAACTAGAGACTGTGTCTATAATATCAATATTACTACTGCCTTCAGAAAATATACACAAATATCCTCCTTTATAAGGCTTCCTTTCAAAAATGCCTTCACACAAAAATGTTGCACTATAGGCCTCATTCCTTTATTGCTTATTTCTGATAATTGTCAGAGTAAAAACAGAAATACAAAACTGATGTATATGAATACAAAACTTATGCATATATACAAACAAAAAAAGAATGGTTTAAGCATGAGCCCCTCCTGGGCCTATAATTGCTCAATCTTACTCTTATTCTTCTAAAGCCTCTTCCTCTTCATCTTCTCTAGGAGTCTGTACTCCTTGCTCATCTTTACCAGAAGTATCCCCGAACACCTAGACCATTAATTCCAAAGATTGAAGAGCCTATTTCTAGGCTTTCTCAAAGGGATTTAATGTCTCTTTAAGCTACTTATAAATGTATTTTAATTCTCCAAAATATTCATAATTAGCAACATTCCCTCTAATCACCAGATCTTCCATGAGATCTCTTAGGTGGGTGTAACCCATAATTAGCTTAGCAACTTGTTCTTGGGAAAGTGGCTCTTCTAATGAATCAATTTCAGCTTCATCCTGTAGATTCTCCTTGATGCTTTGTTGGTATTCTTCCATAGATAACAAGCTATGATCCTCCTTCCATAGCCCTTTGAAACCAACATGAACCATCTCCTCATTTATTTCAATAATATATTTAATTCCCCTATCCATCCTATCAAACAACAGCCAGGCTCTCTGAATTTCCCTGTGCTTTTTCACCACTATTTTTGAGGCTACCTCAACTAGATTCCGTTCTTTATTATAAATTGTTTTAGCAACATCACTAAGCCTACTACCAACCAACCTATACATTTATTCTGTTGAAATCATCATAGGTTGTAACTCTCTAGTGATTTGATCTAAATCCTTCTAAATGGTAGATAATAATTGGTTGGCATCTTTCAAGTAGTCAATTATGAGTTAAATACCTGAACATTTTTCTTGAACTTCAAAAAACAACTCCTGCTTTATCTTCTTCAAAATATCTTTGGAAAAGCCTTGAGGACTTGGCCTTCTCAATCTGAAGCTGATGTTTCAAACTTTTAATCTCTTTTTCCTGACCCTCATTCAACTTCTTTTGATATTCTAGTTGGTCTTTCAACTCATTAGCCTTCTAAAATATTTCTAGCCAACTCTTAGCCTCCTTCCTCAGAACCTTCTCTACTTTTTTTTTATCATGGAAGCTCTTCTTAAGCTTTTCAACCTATTGTTTCAACTTTTCTACCTTATATTTTGCTATATCAATCTTAACATAAAAATGTATCCAAGTGATACTTGGCCATCCCTAACTCATCTTCAGCAGGAAGCTTGTCAATATCTTCTATGATTTATTCCATTCTATAATCCTGAGTAGACATCTCATTTTCAGGCTTGCTCACCTATGGAATCAAAGACATTGAAACCCTTTTACTAGTGATGGGATTAATATACATACTTTTTCTTGTCACAACCATCCGACTAGAAGGCTTGGTAAGCTTCTCTGCCTAGTAATCATTTATGCTCTGAGCAACTGCCTGCTCTTTGGATACATCAACAGACTTTGAAATATCAATAGCCAAAGGAGATAATGGCATAAAAAACATGAGGGTAGACTGACTTGTTTTTTGTGGGGGTGGAGACACATTGACAGTAGCCTCTGTTACAATGGTAGATTCTGTGACTATTGTTGCTGTTGATATAGGTAAATTCAGGGAAATAGGGACAAAACTGATAATAGAGGGGATAGATGAACTTGGAACACATTGTCCCATGGATGGTGGTAAAATATATGAGGGTGCAATGATGGTGGATACTGAAGTGGATGCCTCAGAAGTGGAAGGTGGGTTTGAAGGAGGTTTTGATATAGCAGAACTAATTGATGCCTCCATAGCTACTGATGGGATGAGGGGAGGACTATGAGGTGAAAGAGGCAAATTCACTACATTTTATTGACCAGAAAGGGAGGGAAATCCTTTTGGATATTCCTGGAGATGAGAAGGAGAAGAGGGATTAGAAACCATACCTTCACCTACACATATAGGATGTTCTTGTTCAGATTCTATTTCAAGTTGTTCTTTTTCAACTAACCCTTTTGTATTAAAATTAGATACCTCTTCCGCAATTTCCTCCATACTCATCTTCTACCTTTTGGAAGGCTCTTCCTACTCTACTTCTGGGGTTCTCTTAGTCAATCTATAAACTAATTGGAAATCAGCCATTTATCCTTTGAAATTTTCTTTCTCTTCATCTTCTTGAACTACTCTAAAAAATAGAGGTTGCTCAGATATGGGTAGTAGCTTAACTGATGTTGCAGGGATAAAAAAAAATGTGGAGATCTTATTTCAATTAGTGGAATATTGACAGCTCTTTCCTCGAGGAATTGCATTTCATTCACCAATTTAACCTCCTTAGGAAACTTCTCTACCTGCTTAGAAGTATGACTAAAGATTTTGAGTGCTTCAACTATGATCGAAGGAACTTCTTGCATATCTGTCTGAATCCTCTGATGTGCAAGAGGAAGTAGTGATTTAGAAACATTATGGGATTTTTCACTTATTAATACTATATTTCTGATATCCTTTGGTCTCTATATTTCAACATTCTTATTATAAATTGCTAAAAATTCCTTATCAATTTTCATTCCAAACTTTGATTTTGGAAAAAACTTTCCAATTTCAACCCTCATACGCCACCAATCAGCAATATTTGTCATTTTCCATTGTCCTTTCTCCTTCGGTTTTCATCTCTCTACTGCATCTTCTTCAAAAGGATTGTCTTTCATATTGGCAGATTCAAACCTTACCTTATTAATTGTATCTTTTGTAAGCCGATGATTGAGCTCATGTTCTGGATTGACATCCACCACATGTTAATAGAAATCCAACCATGGAGGTAACTGATTCATCTTTGAGACGTTTCGTTCTTAATATTAGTTTCATAATTATTCCTTCCCTATTCAAAATTAAACCTAGGCCTTCTTTCAAATTTATAGGCCTTGTCTCCATTTAGGGTTTTATTTCTCATAGTGAAAACACCGTCGGGATCATAACTCCATATTTGGGGAATATAGAACAAACCTAACCTATCAAGGTATTGGTCAATTTTTTGGATCTACCACTCAGATACAATAATACTACTTTTAGTGTGGTAAGTAATTAGAGACTTCTTCTTCCTTCCCGAATCGTAGCTTGTGTCAATGTGTACCACCTACCTTAGATACTCCAGGGCAAATAGCCTTTATGTGACAAAGTGAGGTAGGATAAAAGGTTTACCTACGAAACCATATAACCTGATTACTATGCCCTTTGTTAGTAGATACCAATCTCCTTCCTCAACATATTCTTTCCTCAAAATATTCTTAGCTAAATAGGACAACCTAGGGCACTCATTGTACATTATTTTTAGGGTAGGTTCTAAGAATTCCAAGTTAAACCTATAATAGGACTTACTGCTCTTCAAAAAATCCATCCAATAATAGACCGGCAAGGGTTCTCCATCACTGGTTTTATCCTTAGCCGGGATCCATGACATTATGCTTTTCATAGTTGCATAGAACATCCATACCAGACTTGAACAATATCTAAAATTGGGAGCACCAACACCCTTCTTCATGTTTACCATTTTCTCATGGATCCTTTGAGTGAGAAAATCTAGCCAATCAAAGTAAATTACTCTGGTACCTCTCTCTCTCGCGTCCCTTTTGTACATCCTTTCATCATAAATACAATATGTCATGGCAATTTGCCAACCATGAACCATCCTATCAGAGTCCAAACCCTCCATACAAGCCAACATAGAAAACAATTCTGGGTTTGTAAATTCATCAATGTGAATTAGGACTTTGGGCATTTCATCTTGATTCCTTATCCTTATAAAATTAAAATGAAGCCATTTTTCTAGCTCCTCATTTTTTTCCTCTAAGACCATCATCTTAGCGTAAACTCTATCAAGCTCTGCTATGTTAAATGATTTGAGATTTTAGGATGGATCTACCCCTATGAAAAATAACCCATAGCAAGTCTCCCTTGTGATTGAAAATAGGGGAGTTCCCGCAGGGGTTCTGACTATTCTATTTTTAGAATCATAAAATTGAATCATAGCAGAGACTAGTTCAGGGTAGTGGTGCATAGAATCATAGATATAAGAGAACAAAAAGGATTTTATGGCTATCATACCTTGTTCTCGCATTGGCTTTCCTTAAAAATATGGAAATTCAAAATTTGTTCTGAGGTGGGTCCTTCCTACCCTTGTCATCACTGAATCTACGACCCGACTGATCTGATGTAAAAGAACCTACAATATTGTTGCTACCTTTGATGATTCGGTGGATGACTTTTTGGGTGCCATTTTGACAGTAGCAAACTTTGTCCTCCCGCTTTGCAGTAAATTCTCCAAGGTATGGGTGTATTTTCTCTACCTTCCTGTAAATGCAAGGGGCCTCCAAATGGGTTTTGTATATGCTTCTCATTAATTCTTTTCATTAGAGCCTACGTATCTTTCACCATTAATGCAGCTACTATACGATATCTTTGTTGGCACACTTTCCTATATTTTTTATTATTTACTTTGGTGGCTCAAAGGTGATGCCCTATCTCCTTATTGGTCGAATTTTGAAATTTTATCGCCAGCTCATCACATCCCTTCGACTATTCTTTGGTTCATGTGCAAGTTCGTTAAGAAACTTGATGTTTGGCTTTGGCCTGATTTTGCTCTAGTGTCTTTAAGAAATTTTTGAGTCCACTAAGCCTACACGCATGTCGCTTTACCCTGATTTTGCTTAAGCTATCTCTAGCTTTGAGTAGTTCTTGGATTGGTGTCATTATTTTCCTTCCTTATGTAGGATAGAAAAAGATAGACCACTCTGCGAAATTGCCAATTCGAATTTAACCATGTGGTCTTGAGGGTGGAATGCCACTCCGGGAGTTTTGCACAGCACAATGTGTAGAATGGAACATTGCCATGAATTTGGCCAACACTTAGTCATTTCTTGCAAAATTTCTTCTCTCTCTCTTCTTTTTTAGCATTTCTTCAAAAAAATAACTAATTACAAAGTGTAGAAATAAAATGAAATAGAAAGTGCAGAAAGGAGGGGGAAATATTTGTACAATGTATATACCTATGTTACAATGAGCTTATTTATTACATATACTAAAGCTTAATGTGGAAACCATTCATCAGAATTGGTTGTATGTTTTCTTCTGAGTCCTTCAACTGAAATACATTAGACTTTTTAGCTTCCATTATTTCAAAAGGACCATCTCAAAAGGAATCAAATTTTTCATGTTTTCCTTGGTTTTGCCCTGTTAACATTCCACCTGAGAACTGAATCTCCAACTTGAAGTTTCTTGAACCTGGCCTTTTTATCAAACCATGCTTTAATGTCCGATGAGTGCTTTTGAAAATGATCATATTCTTGAGTCCTGCTCTCTTCCAATCGTAGCAAGTGTGTCAATCTAGTTTTAACTAGATCATCCTCTAATTCTTCTTCTGTACTGACAAGCTTAAGTGCTAGGATTTCTAAGTGAATTGGTAATACCGCATCTTTTTCGTATACTAGTGCATAAGGAGAAGTTTTGATGGAATTTTTAATAGTAATCATGTCTGCCCATAGAGCATGGTTGAGCAACAGGTGCCAACTCCTTTTGTTACCTCCCAAATATTTTTATAAAATCCTTAATAGGTTTTTATTGGTAGATTATGCAAGTCCATTACCTTGTGGGTAATATTTTGAAGTATTTTTAAGAGTGATGCCATACTTGATGGCAAACTCAATGTACTTAGCTCCTATGAAAGGAGGGCCATTATCACTCACCAAAGCTTTCAAAAATCCAAATCTGGAAATCAAACTCTCCATAAAGTTGATCACAACTTCCTGGTCTGCCTTATTTATAGGAATGGATTCTACCCATCTAGTAAGATAATCTGTAGTTGTCAAGATAAACTTATGCTCTTCTGAAGAATTAGGATTTATAACTCCTATAAAATCTAATCCCCATTGTTGGAAAGGCTCTTTGACTTGAATAGGCTTCAGGGGAGAGGCATCATTTCTTGTTTTTCCAATGTACCTCTGACACTTATCACAAGTATGGGTAATTTTAAAAACATCATTGAACATGGTAGGCCAATAATAACATGCTCTTATTATCTACAAATCTATAGTTCTTTTAAAGCTATGACCTCCTTTTGAGCCTCCATGAAATTCTTCAATGACTCTTTTTGTTGGTTCTCCTTCAAACATTTCAGGAGAATACCATCCAAGTTTCTTTTGAACAACCCTTCAAGTAGTAATACATATTTTAGAGCATGTAGTCTATACCTCCTTCTTTAATAATAATTCAAATCATGTGGGAAGATCCTAATTTGGAAATACCTGGTAATTTGCTCAATCCAATCAGAATCCGAAGTGTGAACAATCTCTATTTGATCCTATTTTGTCATCTGACAAGCCGTTATTTTAGCCAATGCTGAAGCATCTATCAATCCTTGGCACAAGGCTCTACCTCTTACCAATTTTGTGGAACGTATCTCTACATCATATTCCTGGATCTTAGTAATCCAACCAGACCTTTTATCTCCCAAGTTACCTTGTAAAATAAATCTCCTTACATCTGGATGAACCACATATACCAGGGTTTTTCTTTGTACCAGATATTGTCTAAACTTCTTTAGTGACTTCATTACAGCAAACACTTTTCTATCAATAAAGTTATATTTTACCTAATAATCATGTAGAGTCTGACTCCAAAAGAACACATGGTGCTCATCCCCTTGACTATATTTTTGGATGAGTATCGAGGAATAACTTTCTTCAACTCTATAAGCATAGAGGATAAAATCCTTAGTGAAATCATGATTTATCAAGACTGGGGATATTGCAATGGATTGCTTTATGACCTTGAAAGCTTGCTTCCTAACTTTAGTTCACTTGAACTCAACATTTTTCTTGAGTAGTTCAGATATAGGCCTCACATTTTGTGCAAAATCAAAAATGAATTTCTTGACAAAATTTATTTGACCTAAGAAATAATGCAAGGTCTTCTGACTAATAAGTAAAGGAATAGCTAGAATTTCTCCAATTATTTTTGGATCTATGGCCATACCTTCCTTTGATAACACATGGCCTAACATTTTTCCCTCATGTACTGCAAATAATGACTTCTTAGGATTAAATGAGATACCAAATTCTCTGTATTTTTGAAAAACATGTTCCAAATGAGATAGATGATCATTTTTATCATGAGAAAATACCATCATTTCATCCAAGTAAATTAGAATAACTTTATTTATAAGTGTACCAAAGGCATAGTACATGGCTCTATGAAATGTAGCTCCAACATTGGACAGCCCAAAGGGCATTCTCTTATAGGTAAATGTACCCCATTTTGTAGTAAATGATGTCTTGTATTGATATTGATATTTTACCCAAATCTGATTATATCCAAAGTAACCATCCAAAAGTGAGAATATTTCTGCTCCAGCTACCATCTATAACATCTGGTCAATTCGAGGGAGAGGATAGTGATCCTTGAGAGATTTTTGATTCAGATTTCTAAAATCTACACATAGGCGTATATACCCATTCTTCTTTCTTACGGGTACCAAATTGGCCACCCAAGTGGAATGTTTTATTGGATATATTATCCTAGCCTTCAGTAGCTTTAAGAGTTCCTCCCTCATAATGGATTCTATCATCGGATTAAAAGGCCTTTGTTTTTTCCGGAATGGTTTAGCATCGGGTTCTAACTCGATAGTATGCTGGATAATCATTTTGTCATACATCTTAAGGTCTTCATATGACCAAGCCATAGTGTCTTGGTATTTTAAGCATAAAGCTTTAATATCTTCTGCTTCCTTAGGTGAACATTGGATCCCAACATTGAGTTTCTTTTCTATTCTGACCTCTACTTCTTTATAGATATTTTTACCAATATTCATAGCTCCAACCTTCTTTCTATCTTTATTATCAAATAGACTTTCAAGGGCGACCAATCCCCTTGGGATATGATTGTTTCTTAGTTGTATAAATTCTTTTTGATCTATTTCTTCCAAGTCTTCCTCTTGTACAGTCGAGAAGCATGCTTCTCTTATCATGAAATCCATAATTTGTTCATCACTTTCAAAAACCTGCCAGAATATCTGCTTGTCTAGCACTGCAGGTCTGAACCATTTTAATGCCTTCAGTATTATTAGTTCCAAAATCTACAGGAGGATTGAAATTATCCCCCTTTTTTGCCAAAGAATCTTCCAGGTGATTATCTTCTCTAGGTACAAAACTTAGATTCAGGGCATCAAACGAATCCAATAGGTCCCATACCCTATTTCTATAAGCTTTCAAGTAATGGTGCTTACTATTGCACTTATTCCTTACCTGATGGACTATTAGCTCAAAATCACCATATATGTTCAAAATACGGATGCCCATACTTTATGCTTGCATCAATCTCAGGCACAAAGCTTCGTATTCTATGACATTTTTGGTACATGACCATGTCATTCTATAAGTAAAATTCTTTATCCCTTCGAACTATGATTGCAGAACCACACTAGCCCCTGCACCATTTCTACATTTAGCACCATCAATGTCTAGCTCTTCAATGTTTTCCACTAGCTTAAATTCCTCTATAGGATTAATATTGCACAGATCCTCTTCAATTTTTTCAATATGATAAGTAACTGGTTTCTATGGTGTTATCCTTATTATTTTTCCTTTGAAAGGGATTACCATGCTAGAATAATCCATGTACATATATCCTCCTAATTTTACAGTAAATTCTCTTGAGATGCATAACCCAAAATAAGGTTCCAAGTCCACCACCACTATTTCCTGCACCATTGTTACCTCGGGAGCTCTGTGCAACCTCATCAATACATCTTTAATAACCCCAACCATTTTGAAAGGTGTCCCATATAATTACAATACTCCAAGATAATACTGGGTATATTCCATACCCATATCTTCACATACCACCTTAGGCATAACTATGGTTGATGCTCCTTAATCAATCATACAAATTTTGGACTACCCATCCTTCCATTCTTAAGGATATGTAGAAAGGGGGAGGTTTGTTTTTTAGAATAGCAGGTGTCATTTCTCTCTTTTATGGTGGTATACTGAGGATGGTGGTGGTTGGTCTATTTTGGGGATTTTTTCTGAGGGAAGCTTTAAGCAGGTCAATCTGGACCAGGATGAAAATAGTATCATATAGACTAGCTTTTGATGGAATCATTTTCATCTCTTCAACAATGTTATACTCAGACTTGGTCAGGGATAGTCTTTCCAGGCCTTTTTCTGGCTCACCATATTTCCTTTTGTATTGTTGGGTTACCTCTAATATTTGTCTTTTGGTGATAGAGGGGAACCTAAGCCTTTCTTGATCCTCATGCTTGGATCTCATTCTGTCTCCTTCTATTTTTATTTTGATATTTTTAGGGAGACTATCTATCTTCTCCTTCCCTCTAGATTGAGGAATAGGAAAAGTGTCATTGCTTTTATGGGAGAGTCAGATTTCTTTTGAGAAGGGACATGGAATTGTCCCATATTCTAGGGGTCTACTTGTAAAGCTTTCTTTCCAGATCTTGTCATCACATCAATTGGTCTTTCTTCATCCAACTCTTTTTTGGCCATGATGTGATCAGGGTGCCATAACATATTAACCCTCCCTTTCTAATTTCTTTTAGCTTTATCCATAGCTTACTAAACATGGTGTTGATAAATCACACAATATTATGAGTCATGGGGGTCATTACATATCAAAAACCAAACATTTGTAATAGTGGTATCTGCAGAAGATTATGGCTCCTCATATGCTGCATTTGCCCTAACCCCAGTACTATTGCTAGGACCAGGCCTTTGATATTTATTCACATATGGGAATATCCTCTTTTGTGACCTTTCCTGATATCTTTTTTCCATTGAATTCATTCTGTTACTCAAATTTTTCATGGTATTTTGTATATCCATAATAGTAGATAATTCTTGAGAAGGTTGGGAAGGAAGGGGAGGAAAAGGAGGTGTAGAGGCTACCGGTTTAGACCAAGGAATCAAATTCATTTGTGTATATGGGGATGGTAAAGTAAGGGGGTCCATGTAGGAGGACTTTTTGGATTGTTCATGGTCAATATTGGTTTTTGAGTTATAGGTTAACACGGTTTTGGGGGAAATCCTTCCTACATTGATTAGGATATTTTCAGCATAGACGATTGTATCATAAACTTGGGTAAATGTTTCTACTCTAGACTGTTGTGTTTGCAAACCTAGTTTTGATCCCAGGGCACGTATATAATACATATAAGCCAAACATGTAGTTGGACTAGTAGTAGGGGGAATTCTCTTCCATTTTCTGCTAAATCTCAAATTGAAGTCTAAGAAATTTTCTTACTGGGTTTTTTGCATGGTTATAAAATGATTCAATAGGGAAAAGGATCAGCAGATTCATTAAATTCTTCTATGAATGTCTTAGCCAAATATTGCCATGAAGTGATAGAATTATATTCCAAATTTTTGAACCAATGCAATATCTTTCCACGAAAGTATAGCTAGAATTCTGACAATAATATTTTCTTCTTTTATGTTGTGGATTGTTGCCAGATTCAGGATATCTTGGCAGTGCTCATAAACTATTTTTCCAAATCCATCATATTTGGGGGTTGCCTTAGATACATCCTAAGGAATGACATCCATTTGTGCTAATCTAAGGGGCCCAGTTGAATCCCAGTTAGGGCACTTATGAAGTGGCTGATTAGGAGCCACATTATGTGCCATGTTTCTAGTTGTAGGTCTTCTTGGGGGAACTATTGGGTTTTCTTCCAAAAGCTCTTCTTCTTCAATAAAATCTTGATCTAAAATTTTGATAACAACAGACCCTCTCTGAGGTAACTCATAATGAAAGAAAGAATCAGGGTTGTTCCTCTTGAAATACCTGGTATACATGAAATGGTACTGGTCTATAATACTTTTTTAGGGTCTTCTAACCAAGGAGTTGCCAGGTGAATTATATTTTCTCTGCTTACAAGGTCAAGACAATTCACCCAATATTGATTCCTTTGGGTTGATATAACAATAACTCATTTCATGGATTTCATGTTCCTTATGAACTGGTCCCACCAGGCGTGCCAAAAACTATTGGGCACTAAATTGAACCAAGTTTTCACTCAGTAATGTGGATGTCTATCTTCCTATTTTCTATCCAGGCTCGCACCCAATAGTTGTAGCTCAACACTTAATATTAGATGGACCAAAATATGATTTTTCGATTCAACCTCCAGAGTAGGCTAGTTCCTTTTCAACTTAGCAGGTTGTTGACATAATTATGCTCACTTAGAGTTTGGAGTTTAGGGTAAGAGAATGTTAGGGTTAGAGAGATGTAGATAACAATGGATGGATAGGTTAACAACATCACACCATTGTAAAAATCTCCCAAAAAACTAGATTAAGGACATACACTCAGATCAACAATTATCTCATAATAGATCATTTCATGTATTTAAAGCATAACAGAGAAATATTATAGCAAGCAATTTCAATACCCAAAGAATGATAATCCAAAACACTTAGATCTTACAGAAATGTACTTTCAAATAACACAAAATGAATTCAAAGTAGATTTTAATTACTCACAACAACTAGTAATCCAAAATAGGCACAAACTAACCATATAAGTATTTATAGAAATGCAACTATGAAATTTGAACCTCTGACATTAAGAAAGAGAACGTGAACTTGAGGCGAAGATCAATGTATTGCTCCTTTCGTTAAGTTCTTCAAGAATATTTACAATAGAATAGGCAAACACGCTAGAGTCGACCCTTAAAAATAGGGGTTTTACCTCTACTTATAGTTTTTCATATTACAAATTAAGAAAAAATACACCAAATCTTATTACAATAGCTCAACAAAGATTTTAGCTGGCATTATTTCATTGGTTCGTCCTCCAGGAAATCCGTTGGAAGGGAGTCCACCATGATAGCATGGGGTCTCTACAACTTGTTGGTCGCTCAGTAGAACTGTAGTTTAGAACATTCCAGATCATACATTTTTGTCTATCCTTCTTTGGAATAGATTGCCATTGTCGATATATAACTGCATCTAGTCTGATATTATTGGAAATCTTTGACACTTCATCTTTCGATCGACTGTTATATTTCTGATGTAGAAACATATTTTAAACAGCCCAAACTTAGGAAACTAATCCTCCACCATCGATCTTCTTCATCACACGATTCAGATTCAATTCGGCACAAGCTAAATACCATTCCACTTATGACATTGTTTTTCTTAGTAGCAGAATATTCAATCCGGATCCGGAGTATCTAAACTTTGAATCCACTCTGGGATTTTATCTTCTACCTCATTATTATTCAGCCATTCTACTTTATCTTCATTCCAAAAATAAAATACTTGTCCATTCCCCGGATTTCCATTCTGCACTTTTCTGCCACTAAAATCATCATTTTCTTGAGACTTTTGCGGATTTGAAGATAGCGCCAATACGAAGCGAGAAACAAAATATTTTTCTGGAATTGGATATATGCAATGAGGCTATTCCACACTTTTTCATTGTTGACATCACCATATATCAAGAACTTTTACAGATTTGATATCTGTCGTCATTTCGGACCTGAAATGCAGTTACCCAAAATCGCTTCAAATATTTCAAAATTGAATAACTGTCGAGCGGACTCATATTATTAACCCGATTCCAAAGAGAAATGACAGCTTTATGACTTAGTAAAAAATATACAAAATTTTACTAAGTATGTGGCCATTTCAGGCCTACAATAATATTGGTTACTATGCAACTAATTATCCACAAAATAGAGGTAGTAGCAGTGAAGAAGAAAGGGATTACAAGAAAAAAAAGGAAATAAAGTTTTATTATGAAAAGAAAAATAGGTATGGTCAAGGCAAGCATGAGAATATCTTTCAAAGGCACAAGAAGATTTTTTATGTTGAAGAAGCAAGCAGTGCTTCAAGTGACAGTGATGAGAACTTCTCCGATAGTGAAAAGGAAGAAATCCTATTTTTGGCCATAGAAGAGAATGAAGATGCTCCTATTTTAAAATACCAATAATAAGAGAAAGAATATTATCTTGTGATTAAATACCTAGAAAAAGATAAAGATTCAGTAAATGAAGAAGAAACCATGGTTAACATGGAGGAGGAACTTATTACTGCTCTTGGAGAATTGAAAAGGGTTAGAAATAAGAATTTATAATTGAAGGCTCAAGTTCAAGAGGATGTGGAAACAAAGACAAAGATCCTACAAGATATCATAGACTTAAAAGTGAAGGTTGAAGAGGCAAATAAAGTTGAATAAGGTATGGATAAAAAATTAAAGGAAAAAGAACTAGAATGTGAAAGACTAGAACATGAAGTTGACATTCTAAGGAAGAGAATTGAGAAATTCAATAATAAAATATATCAGTTTAGGAAAAGCTCAAAATATTTGGACGATATTATCAAAACATAGAAATATCTATTTATGAAGACTGGACTTGGTTATGAAAAAGGTCAAGAAGAGGAGTCAAACTCAAAAGAAATAGAAGCATCAAATAATGTATTTGAAGAAGAGCCTAAAACCTATACTGATAAGTTGAGAAGTGGTAGTATTAAATAGGAAGCAAACAAAGAATAATTAAGGAAGAGGGACCATCAATTGCAATAATTTTGGTCATAAAGCTATACATTGCAGGTTTTATGGTAAGAATGATTATAGCTTCACCAAGAATTTATTTGCACCTTTCAAAGACTACGACATTAGGTGTTACAATTGCAAGAATTTTGGGCATAGAGAAAAGTGGTGTAGAACAGAATTTTCGGAGCTTCCAAATACAAGCAAGAAGAAGGATAGTCAAAATGTTCAAAGAGATATGACTTCAAAATTTTGGAAAAATATTGAAAAATAAGAAGAGCATTGTAATTTGGGAGTAGCTCTACTCTCATACCATAATTAATCACCTCAAGGAAAGAAGGTGGTGAGGGGGCTGCACTAAGTGTATTATTTTTAGCCGCAAGGAGCCTTTGCCATTGATGTCAAAGTGGCATAGAATTCAGTCAGAGGAAGTAGTATTGGAATTTAGTTGTAGGAAAAGAAGATTTTTTTTTAAAGGTTACCATCAATGACAAAAGAGGAGATTGTTGGAAATATTGAGTTATCATTCATGTCAAAGGTGCATGATAGTCAAGGCAAAAATATTTCCCATGGTTTTGATTAATATCAAGCAATGAATAAAACTCAAAAGTAAGGTATATCTCCAAAGTATTTTTCTAAGAGAAGGATTAATAATATTTAAATGTCAAATTTAAATATTATGAAGGACAAGGTTTAAAAGGTTTTATTATAATTTCTTGAAAAAGGTTTAAAGACAAAGATTTATTTCCAAGGGCCAAAGGTTTAAAGATTATAATATTTAAATCTTTTAGATTTAAAATATTATAATCAAAAGAAGGCTTAAAAATAAAGAGCACAAAAATTTATTAGAGGCTATATGAAAGTCAAAAATCAAAAAGTACAATATGAGTGCTGACGTTATTGTGAAAAGAGACAATATGCATATTAATAATGCACTAAAAATTTGGTTTAGCTAAGGTTGAAGAGCATGCATTCAAAGATCGTTCATTGTGATGAGTGTGAATGGCAGCAAATAAGGAGGAGAAGCATAGCCCCTTGACATCATCCATCGGGGTAGCCCAAGTAGTGGTTTGACTTGTGCCAAGTCATTACGAGGAAGAAGGTGTGAGGTTCGAAACACATTGGCACTAATTTTGACATGTTTTATTACCTTGGAAAGCATGATGAAGGAGAAAAATTGGTAGTGCTGTGAATTTTGTTCCAACCAGGTGGTTAGCCCAGTTGGTCGTTGAGCTAGCGCTAAGGCATTGGGAGTAGAAATGTTGTAGGGTCGAATTTAGGTAAATTTTGTTTTTCTTGGAAGAGTGGAAAAATGCTTTTGGACAAAGGAGTGCTTCAAATATTTCATGTTGCATTGTGGTTACTACCCACTGGGGTAGCCCAACTGGTTATCAAGCCTTGGCTTGGATGCTGCGTTGGCAGAGTTAATGGTTTTGATTCTTCTTGCTCTTGTAGGGCTTGTTGGTTGAGGTATGGGCGCCAAAATTTTAATTTAAATTTTTTATGAAATGGTATATTTCGCTGGCCTTATGTCAATTAAAATAAGAACAAAAATTTTTCAGAGAAGGAAGTAGTCATTGGTTAGTTTTTTATTAAACAAAAGGAAATTTTTTGTTTTTATTTTATCTAAGAAAATAAGTTATAAGGTGTATTAAGGACTAGTTGAAAGTATATTTTTTGGCATGTGAAAATTAGATACAAGGTGGTTTTGGAATTATTTGAAAAGAGTGATTATTGCATGTTAGAAAAGGGGATATAAGGTGTATTGTGGTTTATTTGAAAGTTGTAATATTGCATATTTTGAAAGGAGATATAAGGTAATATTTTTAAAGATTTATTGTGCACATTTTTGGGAAGGTTAATGTGGATGATTTGAAAAGGAGATTTGCTAATCAGTTCTTGAAGTGGAACTAGAAAAGAAAATTATTCTGTTAAGATAGGTTTTGAAGGCACATCATAATCAAGGTAGTATTACATGTATGGTGATCTAACTCCTTCTCTAGGTGGTTTTTGGTTGAAGAACATATATTGAGTTGTCATATGTTTGGAGGCATAAGGATTGATTGATTGTGTAATTGCTTGAATGAAATTGGGAATATATGTGCAAGGGTTTGAGATCAAGGATGTGCATTGGTTATGTTTGAAATTGGAAACAAATTGATGAAACTTATAGATCAGTTTTGAGAGCAAACTTGTGCATTGGTTTTGAGTGATATTGGAAATATAAGTGCAAGAGTTATAGATCAATTTTGGGAAAGCAAATTTGTGTATATTCATGATTGACTTTGTGAGTAGATGAAAATAATAGACTTGTGCATTATTCATGATTGATTTTGTGAATAGATCAGAAGGACTTGTACATTGTGATTGGTTTTGAAGTAAGGTGCAACTCAACAATAACTAGGTTATTTATCAAGTGTTAGACTAGAGCTACCTTTAGAATGAAATAAATGTGAGATATGTGAAAGCGATAGACTTAATGAATGTGAAGAACATATTGAGCATTTGTTAGTGCATATCATTCTCTATATGTTCAAGAGGTTAAACGAATTCTGGGTAGAATATGTCTAAACTACTTTAGTTGAATAAAGCACATTGAATATTAGATAAATCACTTGATGACATCATTATGTAAGATTTGGGAATAGATGAACATTATTTGTATACAATATATGAGCAGGATCTAAGAGTAGATTTGAGTAGGTTTTGATGAGTAAATTTGATAAAACCTTGTGTATAGGCTTGGAGCAGATTTGAGCAGAGTTGAGAGCAGGTTTTGGTGAGAAATACTTGTGTGTAGATTTGGAGAAAGTTTGATCATGTTTGGTAAGAATATTTGAGCAAGCCTTGTGTGTGGGCTTGGAGTAGATTAATCAAGTTTGGTGAGCAGATTTGAGCAAGCCTTATGTGTAGGATTGAAGCAGATTTGAGCAAAGTTGAGAGCAATTTTTGGAGTAGCTTTGAGCAAGCCTTGTGTGTAGGCTTGAAGTAGATTTGAATAGAGTCGGGAGTAGGCATGGAGCAGATTTGAACAAGCCTTGTGTGTAGTCTTGAAGCATATTTGAGCAAATTTGTGAGTAAGTCTTGTGAGTAGGCTTGGAGCAGATTTGAGTAGGCTTTGGAGCAGACCATAGAAAAGGATATTTGTGCCTCCTATGGATAGGGGTCCATGAACTAGAGCAAATGGTATTGGTGTCTCCTTTGGATAGAGTTCCATGAACTAGAGAAAATGAGATTGGTTTCTCCTATGGATAGAGGTCCTTGAACCAGAGAAAATGGGATTGGTGTCTCCTGTGTATAGAGGTCCATGAAATAGAGCAAAGGGGATTGGTTTATCCTATGGATAGAGGTCCATAAACCAGATCAAAAGGGATTTGTGTCTCCTATGTATAGAGGTCCATAAACTAGAGCAAATGGGATTGGTGTCTCCTATGGATAGAGCTCCATGAACTAGATCAAAAGGGATTGATGTCTCCTATGGATAGATGTCCATAAACTAGAACAAAGGGGATTGGTGTCTCCTATGGATATAGGTCCATGAACTTGAGCATAGGGTATTGGTGTCTCCTTTGGGTTGGTGTCCATAAACCTTGTAATAGGGAATTGGTTCCCAAGATACTTATTGAGAAAATTTATAAGAAATGTTTTCTTTGTGGATGTAGTCCATATTGGGTGAACCACGTTAAATATGTATCTTATGTGTGTGATGATATGTGCATTATTTAATTATTACAACTGATAATATTGGATAATACTACTTTGGAAAGAAAAGTAAATTTTTTTATCTTATATTGTTCACCCGCCCTCTCAGTATAAGCTTATGTTCTTCAGACACATATCAGCTGATTACCCTCCTTGACTATTAGAGAGGCAGATAATATGCTCAAGGATATGTGTGAAATCCTCTTTGGATAGTGGCTTGAAGCATTGGTCTGAGCACCATTGTTTGTCACTATGGTATAATAGAGGGCCTATGGGTATTACATACTCCTCTACCTAGCATACCCTGGTTATGTCAAAATATTCAACCTGTAAAAATGAATCCTTCCTATTTTTCTAAACCTACATTTTTTTTCCACAAAAGTGAGCATACAAAGGACTTCCCTATCATAGAAGAAAAACTTTTGCATGCACCAAACGGTCAAGATAAAGTCTACAAGTGTCTATGATAGTCAAAAATATTCTAGTACCATTTGGATCAGTGGCAGTAACAATTGGGTTAGTGATAGTAACAGTTAGGTCAATAGTAACAGTAATAGTCATCTATAATAGTAAAAAATTATAGGTTGTCAGTGGTAGAAATAAAACTATCGATGTCAGTAACTGCATAGTACAAAGAATCCCAAGGTCAATGAAGTGAACAGTGTCAGCAACTACAGCATAGGTAATAGGGAAAAGGGTAGGACATTGACAAGGTGGTTAGTATATATAATAGATAGGTCAAATATAGTTGATCCAATACCCAAATTTTGAATCCAATATCCAAATAAAAAATCGACCACACTAGTAGACTCATTAAAATAGAGGATAAAAAAAGGTTTGGGGTGTCTAAAACTAGTGTTGAGATATATATCTCATTATGATCATTATTACAAGCTGATCATTTTGATATATAACACCCAAGCACTTTTTAAAACTCCTTACTAAAAATAGTAACTCCTATAACCACACTTCTATTTTTAGTAATTCAGTGAAAGAGGTTAATACTCTCCAAAATGATTGCTAGAACTCATGGACATAAAAAATAGGTAGACCAAACCACCTCACTTTAACAAACTCTGATTCACATAACCCACTTTGCATTTATTGCCTTGGCATTATTTTCAAATGGTTTCTTGCCATTTTGATCCATGGGAGGGGTTGTAGGTGGTTCGAACCCATCCACAATAGATTACCATATATCATAGCCATGTGCCATCAAATAGATTCACATCCTTATGCTCCAAAAGTTATAGTTAGTCCCATCAAACAATGGAGCCCTACTTGACGAAAAACCTTCTTGGTAAGCCATGTGTGTTCTTGTAAGATCTTCCTTCAAGCGGTTAGGATTTCACAAAGGAACCAGATCTGATACCAATTAAAGAAACACATGCTTATACTGAGAGGGGGGTGAACAATATAAGATAAAACTTTTCCTTCCAAAATAATAACTGCAATAATATAAATGCAATAATAAATCAATGCAAAAAATACCACACACAAGAGGCAAATATTTTACGTGGAAACACCCTTTTGAGAGAAATTTATGGTAAAATATTGTTTTTATTACTTCATAAGGTTTGTAGGCTCCAACCCATAGGAGACACCAACCCCGTTATACAAATACGTACGCACCAACCTATTAGAGACACTAATCTTATTATTACAATATCGTAGGCACCAACCTACCGGAGACACCAATCTACTTGTTACAATAACGTAGGCACAAACCTACGAGAGACACCAATATCCTAGAGGCACCAACCTTATATCTGAAGGCACCAACCTTCAAATGCAAAAATTGATCAACAAACTTACACAAGTCTACTCCAAAAACTGATCATTAATAGCATCCAAGACTACACATATTTTTGTCACAAGGTCTTCTTGGATCTACACTCTAGTCTCTGCTCATCAAGGTATTATAATCCCTATTGTACCTTGCTTTTACTCTTTAAATTATTCCCTTTTCTTGAGTTTTCTTTCTTCAACTTACTAATGCACTTGGATATCAAACTTGCAATATAGTAATGAATGTTTCTCACCTTGTAAATGTTGATTCTGATTAGCAAGTTGTATGGAGTGTATGCTATTTGTGAGGGTTGTTTTCTTGCTCTTCCTTCACTATCTTGTGCACCTTTTCTTCTTCTTGTAGATGGCTGATTTGTCCTTATTTCTTCAATTGGATGCTTGGGTGAATATGTGCACTAATCCTCTCACTCTATCCTTGGATGCTATGTGCACTATGTGACACCTTGACTTACTTCAAATTTGTCCTTCCTTTTGTATGTGGTCACCACTCTTTTGTTGGATCCTATATGTACTTTAAAACAGTAAGCTCTTCCCATTTTTCAATGCAAATTTGACTCTCTCTTTGATCTACTTTCACTTGATTCATGGGCTTCTCCAAAAATATTTTTGATTCTCTAGTAATGTGGTGGATCTCCAATTAATGCAGTCTTGTCCAGCTATGGTGAGGGGTCCACATAGTTTCTAGAGTGTAGAAACTCCTCTAAAAAAAATTATAGATCCACGTTCCTTTTAAAAAGGTGGTGAATTGGGTCATCGTGCTCTAAGGAATCCATATACAACTTGTTATACTGGGTCCCACATAGTTTCCAGTGTGTTTCCCATTCATTTCAATTCTAACAATTGAGAAAGCTTAGTCAGGCCACCTACATATGGTTATTGATTGGTTTGGGGTGTTGTCGCAACCTATAATCAAGATTTCTAATGTTTTTGAATTCATGTGTACTACAAACTACAGTCAGTTGTAGGCTTTAAGCATCTCCCAATAGTGCATCTTCTTCAAACAGTGTGTCTCCCATAGACTATTATCCTCGTTGATGTCAAATAGATTTACAAAATTGTTATTCATAATATTGCCTTCTAATTTTTATCTTCACAAGCTTCGTAACTCCATTCGGTGGTGATTTAAATATATACAATTTAAATATTAGGACACCTTATGTCTTCCTTTGGCTAGAAAAAATTGCAAATTACATACCCTTTTTCCATGATTAATTTCAATGCGAGTTACGTCGTCTCTTTGAGTATTTTAAGCTTGCGATTTCTCAAAAAATCAATTTCATCAAAGTCCCTCCAAAGATGCTTGAATCGGTCCATGATTTGAAACCTTATTTGTTATACTATTATTTCTCAAGTGGCTAACTAGCCTTCTAATTTTGTCCTTCCATCATGGCATGAAGTTGCTACTAATGTTACATTGAACATTTTTTATCATGGCATTCTTCTATTTTGTTTTCAACTGTGCATGTTTCTCCCTTTTTTTTGCTCATCTATCACACACATTTTTTTTTGACATTCTGGCACTTGTTTTTATATGCAAAAACTTTACTTTCTTGCTTTAGTGCCCAAGAAGTCGGCCCACTCACTTTCATATTAATATTTAAATATTTAATTTAAATATTTCAAACTTGATTAATTGCTTTGAATAATTCACTCTCACTTTAATATTAATATTTAAATATTTGCCTTGAATACTTATACCATGGTTTTCCAACAACCAAGTCAGCCTTTGACATCAATGACAACTCAATAATTCTAACAAGAGCCCACCACATCAATGTTTACATCAACCTCTACTTAACCTACCACATGTTGCCTTAGAATTAATGCCAGGTCACAAACTAAGTTAGCACCTCCATCATCCACCATGTGTCTTTCCATGTCACCTATATAAACTTCCATATCATCTATACGGACTACCATATGCTATCTTAGAATTTGTGTACTTGTTGCTAAGTTAATTGTATGAACCATGAAATCACCTATATGGAATACCATGTGTTGTCTCAAGATTCATGCACTAGTTGATACCTTAGCTATATCCTACCATGCAAGTCATATGGATTACCACATGATATCTGTATGGTTTTATTGTGTCATCATTTTTGTGCAAAGAGGTGACATTATTACAAGGTGCCACATCATCAAGTTTTGAAATGTCATCATATGTTGTATGGATTCTAATATCATAATTATATTGTAGAAGGTATTGGAGTGGAAGGAATTTGAAGTCATGACCTCCCATGCCCCAAAGCCTTAAAGGGATTTGGCTATCCAACCCTCCAAGTGCAATCCTTATAAGGGAAAGGCATATCATTAGACTTAAACAAACATGAAGGTTAAACACCCCTTCTTTATTTCCCTATGTTAATGAAATCATACATCAACATGCACACACCCAAACAAACCACCATTATGAGGAATATCACCTTTTTAAATTTTGAAAAAAGAAGGGAAATGACATTTTTTTTCAAACAAAAATATGGGGTACGTAGAGGTAAAACCAGAAAAAGTGTTGAACTATAACCCATCATGAAATTTTACAAAGAATCTATAAATACTAAATGTATATATATATCTATTATGTTTTATCCTACACAACCATTTTATCAAACATACTTTACAAATACATCATCTCATGTCTATGTAGAAAAAAAAATTATCAAACCATTTTTACAACCTTTTCAAGTGGCTCAAAGATTTTTTCTAAGCACAAAATCCTACCCATGACTTCTTTAGCACAAAGGTTCTATTTGAAGAGATTTAGCCTCTTCTTTTCATCTTTCATGATGGTCAAGAAACCTACCCTCTCATATGTATTACTATAGGATGAAAAATGTTGGAAGATAAAAGGAAATAAATTATTTGAAAAATATGTAAAAAGCAAACAACGTTTCCAAAGAACCTCAATAAACCTAATCCTAAAACTAGGGCATCCATCTAGTCAAAAAATTAAAATAAAGCACGATATTGAGTGCTAATGAGAGGAAAGAGTAACTTGTAAATTAATATTTCTCCTAGATAAAATCTATTGATTCTAGTGAAATCCTCATCATCTAAGTCCACTTAGGGTTTTATTAGAAAGCCCTTCTTCATATTATGCCATTAGCCTTCAAAAAATCATTTCAACTAACTTCAACACAAAAATACGCTTAAGGGAAACTATAAGAAAAAATATCTACAAATGAAAGCAATCAAGTAATGAAGATTTACACCCACTCTAATACCATGTTATATTTTATAGCAATTTCTAAAAATGAATGGAATCAAAATTATCCAGTATTGCTTAACAAAATAAATATATGAAAAGAACACAAAAAATGATGGGGTGTTTGTGGACACCAAATAATATTCACTAAAAGGAAATAAAATTACACTCTAACCAATGGATAGAAAGGTTTAAATGAAGGGGTATTTATAACCAAACACATGATGCATTTAGGTCAAAGTTGTAAGACTGGCCCTTAGGAATTAAATATTATAAAAAGTATAAAAGCACATTTTCAAGGTTTACATGGGTTGGAATGGAAAATATAATAAATACAAGTAAAAATATTTGGTTGTGGCCTCAATATAATATTAAAAACCACATATTATAACATGAGCTATGTCAATTTATAGATAATGGGTTACTTAATACTATCTTATATCAAGCGGATATCCTCACTACTGATCAATTTAACAACTTAACCAAAAAAAATAATAATAATAACTAAAAACACAAATAAAGAAATCATGTGGGAGAACAAACAATATTTTTGATCAAATAGCCAAATTAGAGGGGTTTTTGGATAAATTAAGCAAGTAAAATACAATGAGGAAGATCTCCAAAAGAGCAATATAAATATCTAGAATCTAAATACGTAAATTTTAGTGCAACTCAAATTTATTTAAATGGTGAATGTTAGATTTTGACGAGACTGTAGTGTAGGGAATACAACCACAAGATACAAGATAACTAATATGAGAGATATATAAACTAATGGCACAATAATATGCAAGAAAATAATGAAATGAACATCTGCAAATAACTCAAAAATATGTCATTAATGAAAGTGATGAAAATAGTACAATGCTATATAATGGAGGACATGAAAACTCCATGAACATATATGAAAGAACTACATTGTACCATACTACTAAACTATAACACACACTCACTATATTTTCTACTACTCACAAATCACTCACTATGAGCCCTTTATATAGGAAGATATATTCCTTGGCCCTTACTCTACCTAGGACTCATGTACATATGGACTACATGCACATTTACAACTTGCACATTGAAATTTGTGTATTTATTACAATACTTGAGGTAACTTACTAACTTTACTCTAAAGTAAACTCCTATCCTATTTATGTACCAAATGTTGTACATTTACGTAACCCAAATGATGTAATATACTCTAACACCCTTGTATTACATTATTTGGGTATTGAAGACTTTAGTCTTCAATATGGATCTTTGATCTTCAGATGTTCCTCAACTTGATTTGGTCCTTTGTGTTATATTTATTTTACATTGCATTGTATGCCTCCTTAGTTTGGTTTCTCTTCTTATTCTTCTTCTTCTTTATTTGTGTCTTTGGAGTTAGTACTTTCATAAGTGGAAGTAATATCACCTGATTCTTGCAAGGGTATCTTCTCTTTGTCTATACTTTTTATCAGTTTCTAGGTTTTGTATTGAAGCTTCTGAATAAATACTTAAGTCATCATGATAAGATCTAGAGTTAGTATAACTTGATGTACTAATGATGCATGAGGATTGAAATGTCTTCTCTAGGTATGATTCATCTATTTCTATTTTCAATTTAAGTAATTATATCAATCCTCTTTGTTCTACATTCACATCCTTATAGCATTTGAATATAAATAATGCCATATATAATATGCTCCTAAATTCTAATGGAATTTGCATGTCACTCTTTCCATTATAAATTGCTATCGTGAGTCGAGTATGAAGATAATATTCCATGGTTTCAAAGTTATATTTTAATGCTTCAGTATGAATTCTTTTTGAAGTAAGGTCTAAGTCTCCTTCAGATTTTATAAGTAAATTCTTGATTCCAATTTTTATGACACTTGCTCTTTTCCTTCTTAGTGTTGTTCATATCATTGTTCATTATATTCTTTGAAGTAGACATATTTCTTAGATTTAATTCTTTATGTTTTAAGAACAATTTTGATACATCCTTTGAAGTAGTCTTCCTTATGACTCCCTAGTTTGAATTATGTGATCTACTTTGATAAAACCTTTCAAGAATTAGGTTTTGTAGAATTTATTTTGCCTTCCTCATGATTGGAATAAGCCGTAAGCTTGATATAGTGCTTGGTAAGTAATAGTTTACTATTTGGGTTGATTTTCTAATATTTTGTAAATAACAATAATCAACCCCTATTTCACCGTATCTCTCCTAATGAACTATGCACTTATTATTTTGAAGTTCTCTATGGTTGGATTTCTTTTGTCTTTTTAGTATGAGTATGAGATACATGTAAGTAAATAATTCCATGTCCTTTAAATAAATAATGAACTTACTTTTATAGCTCTTAATAATTTAATATTTCTAAATTCCAATCATTTATATTTGATGTATTATGCCTTACACCTCCCTAAATTTGGAAGATTAGGAATTGAAAATAATATTTGCAATAATAATATTTTTTTCCATGTAGTAACCCTTATACCTCGTATGTTGTTTAATTGAAAATATTAAAGTAATTTTATTTCAACTAAATGATTTGAAATCCTATAAACTGCTTTACATGCTTTCAATTTTATAAGGTTGATTCTCAACTTGAAATAAATATAGTTTCAACCTTAAAACTTACTCCTTATTACTCTAATGAAATAAAATTTAATTAGTATAATAATTTACCTTATAACATTGTATTCTCCTTACTATGTGAGTATTGTAAGTCTTCGATGGTGGATGTATGACAACAGTTGCAACACATATGAATTTAGGCTTCAATGATCCTTTGACTCATAGGATGTACACTAGATTTAAACTCTTAAACATACCTTGACCTTGTTGCTAATCTGGTTTAGACATCCTTGAATTCTTTGTGTTAATGCTTGCTTTGAATGCACATCTATCACTTTGAGTTTCTCCCTATGAATTCTATTAATGTGATGGCTAGAAATATGCTTCCCTTGTCCTCAAATGAGTGCCAAGTGGCACTAAGCATTACCCAAAATGCTTGGTCTCCTCCTTAGGTTGCATGCCACTCAATATGAATCATTTGAAGATGTTATGTAATGTGGTGTAAGCTTGGTTGTTACTCCTAAGAGCGATTCTCTTCTTGAACATTAGGAGTAATGATTATGGGTGTTTATTTGATGAGCGTTCCTTCCTTCTTGATCACAGGTGTTGGGATAGGAGGATTCTCTTACACCGTTGTGCCAAGTGGAACAATATATCTTCATTGTTAAGACAATTATTCTTGTCTTCCTTGCATGCACACTTACCTTCACCATTCCAAATCCTTAAAAACTCCTCAAAACTTATTCTTGCCAACTATTTGCAAGATTTCTTTACCTCCTTCATGATAGAAAAGAGTGAGATGACTCCTCCTTTTTACTAGTGAATATGGATGACGTATTCCCATAAGTATGACTCCAGCTATCAAGCATTGCAATGAAGGTTCTTGGCTAATGGTTCTTCCATTTTAGAGATTGGTAAGCACTTTTGTTTTATGTAGCTAGTGCTTCATTACCCTTAGTATTAACCTCCTTTCAGTGAGTGTTGGCTTCTTATAATGTTGACATTGTAGGTTGCTTGCTACATGGGAATTGAGTTGATTTCTTGATACACCTTGGTTATATAGGTGTTGGTCACAAATATACCTAAGTACAAGATTTCATCACTTGTGTGCCCTAGACTCGGCCAACATTGAAAGGCCGAGGGAAAAAGAAAATTCCTTCAAACCGATCTCCAGAGAGGGTTGGCTCCCTTACTAAATTCTACATTGTTTGAAGACTAGGGATGCAGGAAAGAAATTGAAAAATAACTGAAAGAAAGGGAAATATAGCCACAGGTCGAAGTGTAGAATTTGGGGCAAACTAACAGCAAAAATTCCACCAAGTTTTATAATAGCATATAATAAAAGGAAAGCAGCAGAATTTAACTCACACCTTTGTAGAGATAACCCCCGGATCACATTTCAAAATCTACTCACTAACCAACAACGTTTGAATTCAGAATGCAGAATTCAAAACTTAACAGCAAGAGCATGAGCATAAACAGAAATGATTTAAAAAAAGAAGGAAATCACACACATAAGAATGCTTGCAAATTTTAGAAGCCAAGTCTCTTCTATTGATGCAGAGAACTTAGAGAGTTTTCTTGCAAAATATCTAACCTCTCTTTACAATAAGAATTTGATTAGTATTTATAGAGGTTTTCGCCTCTTTCATTAAATACATGTGGAGGCAAAGTGTCAGCCACTCAGCCACCAATAGCAACAACTTTCTCCTCGACCACAACAATGAACCAATGAGCAAATGCCAAATAAAATAACTGTTGATTTTATCACATGGCATATCAAGCTTCAGCACAAATCATCGGTCCAGTTTCAATCTCCATGGTGGCGCCTTGGAAATGCATGCCCACAAAGTGGTCGATGCCTCAAAAATGAACAATATTGCATTGGAATCAAGAGCACATGCTTAAACTTGGTAGCTTCAGCGATCATATCACCTCAAGAATTATCTTTATCAATATTAATCTCTTTTCAAGGAATATTTGCACCAAACTTCACCCAAAATTACATCCATAGGAAAAAGTGTTCAATGTGTGAAAACACTTAAAAAAAAAAACAATTTTCGAACAAATATTACAACAAAATTCCAATGTGGCACCAATGATTACAATGAAATGTCAATGTGGCACACTACAACAAAATTCCAATGTGGCAAAAATGCCAACATTTTTGGCGGCTCACGGGGTATTCAACTCACCTGAATGTAATCGATTCTAGGCCTTTATTCATTGGGTACAGAGTTCCCACTTGCAGCTGCATATGATGGTTAGCTACTTGTACCAGATTCGTATTGCTTTTGGAGATGTGCTACGGTGGATTCATATATCACAACTGCTTCAGCCCATCCATCTATGGTAATCACCTCCCGAGCTTTGAGAGTACCCACAAGATATCGAAAAGTCTCAACCTTTTCTATATCAAGATGTTTGGCCCTTTGACTGAGCTCCAATAATCCAGATTCAATGCGAATGAACTCTCTCATTAATGGTAACACATGCTCTTCGGTGATGGGCTCCTCCAAATTATCAATATCTGAAGTATCCGTCATGAAAACAGCCCATAATGTATCCAGGTCTTTCTTTGCCGAATATTTCCTTGATCATCAACAAAACTAGGAAAACCATTATCTGCAAGTGTTTCAAAATAAACCAATGAAATACGTCTTTCATGCTCAAAGGTCTCTTGCAAGCGACGAGCTTCTTTAATCAGATTCATCTTGGAGAAATAACTGCGTAATGTGATTTTAGCACTCGCCCAAGCATGGGCTATATCACTCATTGGATGCATCTTGAGATTTATTTGAGTCATTGCTTGGATCTTCATGGCCATTTCCAATTTTGGCTCTAAATCTTGCTCCATGTTGTCTATTATAGGTCCACCATATGAAATAGCTGCCTAAACATCCTGAAGGAACAAGAGCACTAATGTAGCCTTGGTCGCCATTTTATTACAATTAGTCAACATCTGACTGTGAGCTTCCTTAATCTTGTCCTTGGTGAGGGACACAGAGTGCATTGATTTTGCTGCCAATTGATTCTGCAAGTTCTAAAGCTGATCCTATAGAGCTTGAATTTTTAGTTGTGCTTCCTACTCGGCTACCTAAAATTGTGTAGTTATCTGCTTGCTCTCCGCTATGTCACTTTCCAAATGCATCACCTATTGCTGCCACTATTGAGATTCAAATTGTGCTGCATCAAATTTAGCCTGTTGTTCCTCTAAGGCTTCCTCGAGCTTTTTGATTTTCTCTTCAGCCTAAATGAGAAGATCCTTGTAATGTTTTTCCTGTAGATACATGGAACTTGATGCCTCCTGTATGGTGCCCATGTGCTCAACTGGATGCTTCTTTGTGAGGTCCTCAGTGATAGCTTGGTATGAATAGTCACTAGATGTCATTTCTCTTTGAGGTTTCTGAACCCGAGGAATCATGGTCACCGTGTGCTTCTCCATTGCTATGGGATCAAAAGTCACTTTCTTTATTGGTTGTGCCATGGCTAGTGAATCCTTTCTCTTATGATTCTTCCACCACCTAGATGAACTTTGTTGTGCCTTGCTGAGTTTTTTCGCTATTGAGCGCTCAGGTAGCAACTCTATCTTAGAGACTAGTGGCTCCTCCATGGCAAAAATTGGGGAAGAGAGAAAAATAGCTTGTTGGGGATTGGATTCAACCACAGGAATGGAAGTGGAGGGGATCTCATCTACGCTTACTCGAAGAGGTGCTTGCGTGCTTATGGAAGAATGTGAAGGTATGGAAGATGAAACAGAGGGTAATGGAAGGGCAAATGGATTTGGGGCAGATGCAAATGAACTGAAGGCAAGAGAAAAGGATGGAATGGGTGAAACTAAAGAAGCACTAGTGACCTGTGACTGTGGGACAAAAGTGGGAATGGGAGAGGTGGATGTGACGGGAGGTGAAGTAGACATAGGAACTATGGATGAAAAAATAGTGGTCACCAAATGCTTATTAATGAGAGAAGAAGAAGGAAAATGCATACCTATGGGCTCCTCTCCTTTTGTGCTTATGATCATTTGAGCCGATGGTAAACATTGTTGTATCACAATATTTTCTTCTCCTTTAGATTGTTCCTTCCCCATGTTCAGATCAACCGATGTCACCATTGAATCAAAGTGTGTTGGCTCAATTGCTTGTGATGAAGACTGTTTTATGCTTAGCGTAGAGTGTGCTCCACTCCTAGGCTTCTTCGCTATGTGAGGGAAAGGAATTTCCATGGCTGCACTCCTTTTATTTTGTAGAAATTGCTCTTGCTCTTCCTCTTCAATAACAATCCTCTCTTTTTCCAATACCTCCACTTGTCCGATCATTTCTTGTTCTTTACCTAGACTACTAATACTTTTAGGCACCAAATAAGCAAAGGAGAGGGGATGATACTTCTCATAATTATCATCATAAATATTTGAAAAAAAATCATCTATAGCCATCGAATATTTTGTTTTGAGCTTATTTTGATGAACTCTCATGATCCACCAATTGGCAATCTTTTCATCAGACCAATCAGGCAATTTGGTCTTCATTTGCTCAAACAAACCTTCGGGAGGAACCTGTTCTGAGTGATTGGCGGGATCATATTCAACCTCCATTTCATAAAAATTATGCCAAGGAGGAAGTGACATCATCTTCTCTACATGCCATTCAATGTCATGCCCTTCAAGATTGTTCCTTTGTCACACAATATCTTCTCTGGGGCAACAATGAAATGTTTTTGCCTTGATGAAACTGGCAAAAATACCCAAAGGATCATACTTCCATCGTTGGGGGAGCTCAACCAATCCATGATCATAGAGTGTCTCAGCAATCAGTTCATTCTTCCCACACTGAGTAACTGTGATATCACCAAACTTGAAAGGCATAACACATGTATTTTTTTTTCTATTACCTGACCCATAGGTATCATTTATAAAATCACTTTGTCGGGCTACTTCCAAGGCAAAAAGATGTTCAGTTGTAAAATATGGTAGCAAAAAAGGTTTACCAGTAAAACCATACACTCTAACTACCATGCCTTGGGTTAGTAAGAAAACATCACCTTTTTTCTGATCAACCACTTTTGCTTGTAGGGCCCGAGGCACTCTGTTGCATACTCCATACATTATCTCCAAAGCAAGTCCTAAAAACATTATGTTGAAGTTATAATAGGACTCGTTCTTGGACAAACTTTGAGTCCATGAGTATACTGGTAATGCTTTTCTTGCTTCATCTGTCTTGTTTATTGCTACAAAAGCAAAACGAGAGTGCATATGGTAGAAAAAATACCATGTCAAGAGGGAACAATGCCTAAAGGTAAGATCTTCTCCATTTTGTACCTTTCTCAATTGTGAATGTATCCTCATTTCTAAGAAACTTTCCCAATCAAAGAAAATTGAATTTGGAGTTGTTGTCGCGGCAGTTGGAGCATAAAACCTTGGTTGTGAAATGAATTGCACCAATGATGCTTGCCACTTTTGTACTGCAAAATCTGAAGATAATCTTGTTAGCCATGCTATCATTGAATACAAATTTGGGCTCTTGAAACTTTTCAATGGTGTCGGCATTTTTGGCAACTCTCCCAATCGTGGGGTCTTTAATAACTGGCTCTCCATGAACTGTCGCATCTGAATGGTAGGTTGATACCTCTCCTCCTCCTCCTTAAAACTGAATTTTTTTAATGTAGCAGAAGATGAAAGTTGTGCACCGCAAGCAAACACATCCTGTATGGAACTAGCCGAGATACTAAACAACACTTCTCCATGGGCATTTTGGACAGTTCTTGTACCAGTGTTGTAGCATTGTGCGATTGCCCAGATCAGCTTAGGACATGGATGCACAGGTGTACACAAGTACTAGGAGAGATAAGAATGAAATGCTATAGTACGGGGACTCCCAATAGACATATGTTGTGCAACAAACTCAGCATCTAGACGCAGTCTTTCTACTCCCTTGTTGGTGATATTGCAATCTTTAATCTGTCCCAAGCGATCATCATAAGGTTTTAGTTCCATATCTTCAACCTTTTCTTCTCGAGCTCTTCGCGGCTTCTTCGCGATCTCAGGCCTTTTTTGTACATTCACCTTCTTGGCCTCTGCAACTTTCCTCCCCATCTTCAGCTTCCTTTGAATATGCAGCAATGAACAACAAACCCCGGAGCAAAAGGGATTCGCAAGACTTCGATATAGGAACCCTGCAAATGCTTTGATTGAAAACAAAAGGATGGGCCTCCTTTTTATAAATTTCCATACACATCCGTTGGAAAGCTTTCTAATTTCATGGGCACCGCATGCATTCCAATGATGCTTTTATTTTTTTATTTTTATGCTTCTTACCACTTCTTGAAATGCGAGAAGTGGTAGTTTTTTTTTTTTTAGAAAGTGTAATGAGTGAGCGGAGTGAGAAATGGTAATGAGCGGAATTTACGGATAGTGCAGCACGGAGAAGGGGGGTGCATGGGAAAAAATACGAGCGAAAGGATTTAAATGCATAATGGTTTTTCTTATTTTAGTATCATTGCTTTTTTTTTTGGAATGGAAGCGAAAAGGATGGAAAAGCGAACGAGGAATGAGCTTTCCGAAAAAGAGAAAAGCAAAGCAGAGGACGGGTTGTTTTTGCTTTTTGAAGAGATTATTTTTTATTTTTTATTTTTTTAAATGGCCGAAATGGTTTATTCGGGGGACGGAATGGGAATTTCGGGACCCAAAATAGTGTTTTCGGGCGTTCGAAATGAGTATTTCGGAAGGATAACGAAGACTGCGGACGGGGAGTGGTGGAAGACATGTATATTGGCGGGTCCGAAAGGGCTTTTCCGGGACCCGAAATAATGTTTTCGGGGACCCAAAAAGGCTATTTCGGGGGAATATGAAGAAATTTCGGGCATGCATGAGCACGTTAAATATATATATATATATATTTTTTTTAAATAATGGAAGGGGGACCCGAAAAGGGTATTTGGGGCGGGAGAAAAACGAGCTCGGGAAGCATGCAATTTTTTTTTTTTTTTCTTGGTTGACTAGTCAAAGGGCGAGAGGGAAGGGTTTCGGGATCCCGAGAACACTATTTCGGGATCCGAAAAGGGCGTTTCGGGCATGAAGGAACGGGAGGGACGGAATGAAGTTTTTATAATATTTTATTTGAAGTCCGAAATGGGTATTTCGGAGGCCCGAAAAAGGAATTTCGGGTTATGTCTTTTCTTATTTAAAAAAAAAAAAGGGTTTGGGAGGGAAAATTCAAATTTCGGAATTTGAATTTCGAATTGAGCATGGAGGGAGTGGAGAGTTTTTTTTTTGGTTGACTAGTCAAAGGGCGAGTTGAGAAAAAAAAATGCAGCCAAAATCCCAAAAACAAGGGTTCCAAGGTAAGGCCATGTTTTAGAGCGTAAAGCGGGGAAAATGCAAGCTTTTTTTTTTCTTTTTTTTTTTCCGAATTGAGCATGGAGGGAGTGGAGAGTTTTTTTTTTGTTTGACTAGTCAAAGGGGAGTTGGGAAAAAAAACACAGCCAAAATCCCAAAAACAAGGGTTCCAAGGTAAGGCCATGTTTTAGAGCGTAAAGCGGGGAAAATGCAAGCCTTTGTTTTTTTTTACACCTCCAGAACCTTGGACCCCCTAAACACCTCATCCAACTTGATTTTTTTGGTTTTCAAGTTTTTAAAGAACTCCCTAGTTAAGCATAACCTTCCTAGAGTAGTACTCGGATGGGTGACCTCCTGGGAAGTCCCGGGCTCTGCACACTTTTTCATTTTTTTTTTCTTTTTTTATTGATAATAGGCCTTCAAATGAAGACCATTAACTGGAATTAACAGTGCATGACCATCCATATCTTGCAAATAAAAAGAATTAACTTGATTGGCACTTGTGATTTGAAATGGACCTTCCCATATTGCCTCGAACTTGTGATGTTTGCCGGGCTTTGATTTCTTTTCATTCCACTTCAATACAAGATCACCAACCTTAAAAGTCCTTTCAGAGACCTTTTTACCGAACCATTTCTTTGTCATCTCAGCATGTTCTATAAAATCCTGGTATGATTTCTCCCGTTCTTCTTCCAACTGTAAAAGTTGAGCTAATCTCATGTTCATAGAATCGGATTCATCATCCTCATCATCAATCAAATGCCAAGTTCGGAGGGCCGGTAATTCAATATGAATTGGCAAAACCGCTTCTTTGTCGTATACCAATGAATAAGGGGATGTCTTGATAGATTTTTTCACCGAGATGCGATCAGCCCACAATGCTTGATTCAAAAGTAGGTGCCAGCTCCGCTTATTGTCGCCAAGGGTCCTCTTCAAAATTTGAAGCAAATTCTTGTTTGTAGATTCGGCCAAGCCATTCCCCTACGGATAATAATTAGATGAAGTTTTCAAATAAATTTCGTACTTACCCGCAAATTCATTGATTTTGGCACCTATGAAAGGAGTTCCATTATCTGTTATAATCGCATCTAGGATACCAAAGCGAGTGATCAACCCCTCAAGAAAAGTGATGACCGTGGCTTGATCCGCCTTTTTAGTTGGAATTGCTTTAGTCCATCTAGTGAAATAGTCGGTTGCAGTCAAGATGTACTTGTGACCAGCAGATGAGTTAGGATCAATGACCCCGATAAAGTCTAGGCCCCATTGCTGAAATGGTACTTCTACTTGAATCGGGTGAAGAGGTAATGATGCATTCCTGGTTCTACCGATGTATCTTTGGCACTTATCACATTTTTGACTAACTTTGAAGGCGTCTACAAAAAGAGTAGGCCAAAAATAGCCTGCTCGAATAATATTTAATGCCATGGGTCTACCTGCATAATGACCTCTTGATAATCCATAATGGAATTCTTCTAAAATTTTCCCCTTCTCAGATTCTTTGACACATCTAAGAAGAACCCCATCAATATTCTTATGAAACAAGCCATTTGGTAGCAAGACATACTTGAGGGCTTGTAGTATAAATATTCTTCTCTGTGAGGCATTCAGATGTGAAGGACATTTCCCAGAATAAAAATATTCAATCAGCTCCTCTGTCCAATCTTGATCCACTATAGAATGATTGTCAAAATTACAATTATCTACTACATCCTCATACTCATGAATTGTGGATCCAGAGGAAGCATTCTTTGCAAGATCTTGGCACAATGCTCGACCTCGAACAAGTTTGGTTGGTCGGATCTCAACATCAAATTCCTGAATTTTAGAAACCCATCCAGACTCTCCTATCTCCAAGTTCTCCTTGTATGATAAAATTTTGGACATCTGGATGAACAACATAAACTATTGTTTTACTTTGTGAAACAAAGTGCCGAAACTTCTTCAGATATTTCATTATCGCATACACTTGTTTCTCAATGAAGTTATACTTCTCTTGATGTGGTTGGATGACTTGGCTTAGGAAAGCAATCGATCGTTCATTTTCATCATCTCCCTTCTATGTAAGCACCGCTGCATAAGCTTCTTGTTCACCAACAACATAAAGGATAAAATCCTTGGAATAATCAGGGTTCACTAGGACCGGAGCTTGAGTGATCCTTTCTTTGATCTCCTCAAATGATTGCTTCCTCTGCTCGGTCCATTTAAATTCAGCATTTTTCTTTAAAATCTCTGTCATTGGCCTTATTACTTGAGCGAAATCTACAAAAAACTTTCGAACAAAATTAATTTACCCAAAAAAAGATTGCAAATCCTTCTTATTGGCTGGCAATGGAAGCTTCAAAAGAGCTTGGGCCCTAGCTGGATCAATAGCTAGGCCATTTTTTGAAATTACATGTCCTAGGAGCTTTCCCTCCTTTACAAAAAAAATTGACTTTTTTGGATTAATAGATATGCCAAATTCTCGACATTTTTCAAATACCTGCCTTAAATGAGATCCATGCTCCTCCCTATTGTGAGAAAAAATAGTCATATCATCCAAATAAATCACAATAATGTGATTTAACAACTCACCAAAAGCCACATCCATTGCCCTTTGAAAAGTTGTGCCGAGCATTTGAGAGTCCAAACGACATTCGTCTGGTAAGCAAAGGTTCCCCATTTTGTGGTGAACGTTGTTTTATGTTGGTCCTCATCCTCGACCCAAATCTAGTTATACCCAGAGAATCCATCCAAAAAGAGAATCTCTGAGCTCCCGCAACCACATGAAGAATCTGGTCAATCTGAGGTAGAGGATAATGATCTTTTAGCGAGGCTTGATTCAAATTTTGAAAATCAACACATAGGCGAATATCTCCATTCTTTTTTCATACTGGGACCAGATTTGCCACCCAAGTTGAATGCTTGATGGGGTAAATGATTTTAGAATCCAACATTTTAAGAAGCTCTGCCTTCATCAGTACTTCAATCTTGGGATTAAATGGTCTCTACTTTTGTCTGAAGGGTTTCACCCCATCATGCAACTCAATAGTATGTTGTATTACATCTTTGTTATATCCCTTCAAATCATGGTAACTCCAAGCAACTGTGTCAGGAAATTCATGACATAAATCTCTGATTTGTTCTAACTCCTCGGGAGTACAATCCATCCCAATATTTATCGATTTTTGGGGACCCAACTCCATTTCAATATACTCCTTCTCATCTACTTTGATCCTATGCTTCTCTGCCCTATCATTTTGATCAAAAAGGGTTTCAAGTGTAATCAATCCTTTTGGGATATGATTATTCCTTAGTTGAATAAGCCCTTGGGCTTCCTCCTCATCAAGTGTTCTCTCTTCCACAGTACTCGCTTCTCTTATCAAAAAATTTACAATCTGCTCATCACTTTAGAATACTTGCCAATACATGTTCTTGTTTGCGATCGAAGGTCTGTAAACTAACCTTACGGTCTTAGGTTTCCTCACTACATGCTCAATCGGAGAGAAGTTTGCTCCAAGAGATGCTAGAATATCAGCATGCTTATTCAGCTCTCATGAAATGGATTGAATATTCAATGTTGTGAAAGCCTCAAACAGGTCCCAAACTTTGTTGCGGTATGCCTTGAGATAATGCTACTTGGAGATGCACTTGTTCGTTACTTGATTCACAATCAATTCAGAGTCACCAAAAATATGCAATTGTTCAATCCCTAATTTTTTTGCCTTCTTCAAACCTAGGCACAACGCTTCATACTCAGTAGCATTGTTAGTACAACTCCAGGTCAGTCGATATGAATATGTTTTCTATAGGCCAGAGGGATAAATAAGAACAATCCTTGCTCCTGCACCATTTTTACATCTTGCTCCATCAAAATACAACTTCCATAATTGATCAGACACAGAGTCTTGATCATCTTGATCAAGAGGCATCTTTATTTCAACCTCTTCAGGCTTTGTAATGGAGTAACAACCAATTTTAGTTTCCATCATGGCATTAAAATCGAGCATTGAAAACTCATCCTCTAAGCGAAGCTCATCCAGGACTTCATCCATCAAATCAAGATTTTCCAATTCTTCAGTTATCATGTTGACAAAATGTGTGGACTTTTCTTCTTCTTCCATCTTCTCTATATGAAAATTAGAAGGCTTCTCATTGTAGATCCGGATTCTTCTTCCTTTGAAAGGAATCTCCAAGTGAGAATAATCTAGAGAAAGGTAGCCTCCCAGCTTGGCAGTGAATTCTCTCGACAAACACATACTAAAATATGGTTCCAAATCAACCACAACTACCTCCTGAATTATTGTAATTTGAGGCATACTATGTAGAACAATAGGAATATCCTTGATTACACCCACTATTTTCATGGGAGTCTTGTCCAACTGCAAGACACCAGGGCTACTTCTTGTATACTCCATACCCATGACTTCACAAACTACCTTTGGCATGACAGTTGTCACAACACCAGAATCAATCATGCAGTTGTGCACTATCCAACCCTCCATCCTGAGTGACAAATAAAATGGGGGTGGTCTATTTTTTCTAGTGGCTGAAGTAGTTAATGTTTGAGCAAAAATCATCTGGGTAGGATTCTTCTCATTATCTTTCATAGACTTCAATGATTCTTGTAACAAATCAACTTGCCCAAGTAATTGTAATGCATCATAGAGACTAACCTTGGCTAGAATCTTCTTCAATTCTTCAACAATATTGTATGTAGATGCACCAGACTCCCTCTTTTCAATAGTGGCTTCATATTTGCTCCGATATTGCTGAGTGGCTTCTACCCTCAGTCTTTTAGTCAAAGATGGGTACTTGAGCTTTTCTCTGGCTTGTTCCTCTGTTTCATCTCTTGCCTGCAAAGTCGAGGCTTTTTCTTGCAATATTTCCTTTGCTCGTGGTGGCAAAAGATATTTTAATAGAACAGGTGAATCTAGCTTTGGTATTGAAGTAGGAGCTTTCACTTGTACTTATTTCTTCTCATTTTGCATCTTCGGATAAATCGGTACCCTTAATGGTTCCATATTTGTTGGATCTACCGTGACTGGCTTCTTCCCATTTCTTGTGAGAACTGAGACTTGTTCTTCAGATGGAACCATAAAATTATGATCTACCTCAGTAATCATGTTAACTTGTCCTCCAGAAGAGCTTGTGGCCAATGTTTGTACATAGTTCAAATGAACCATACAAGTCTCCTCACCGTGTGGATCATTACATGTAGAGCACCAATATGTTCTTTCTACAGGGCCAGCTTCCTCATTCGTCAACACAGTCGGGTTCTTCTCAGGCACTTTGCTTGTTGAAGCCACTTGTTCTCTAGTGATCGACGGAGGTTGAAATCTCCTGGGTTGGAAATATCTCTCGGCCTACTTTCTTTCAATAATTGTGATTTTATTTCCCATTGCTCTTATAGCTGAATTAGCAGATTTTACCTCTTGTAATAGTGTTGTGTAAGGATCAGGATTTGAGGGCGCAAGAGGTGCCGGTATAGGTAGAGGTGCTGGCGGTGCAAGCAATGTTGGGAATGAAGTGGGAGCTAGTAATTGCAGAATGCTTGGTGCAGGAAATTGTGGAATAGTTGGAGCAGGGAGCTGGGGAACTGGAATGGGTGCGATCTGAGGTGCACTTGAGCTCCATGATGGAATAGGATACATGGAAGGCATAGGTTGTGAAAATGAACCAGAATACAAATGTTGAGGAAGATTAGGTAAGATAGGCATTGTTACCTTTGGGGGAAGCCTACCTATGGCAATCAAGTTTGCTTTCGCCTTTTGCGCTTATTCGAACAGCTCTAGGAATGTAGTCACATTGGACTACCAGATAGCCAAGCCAATGTCTATGTTAAAATATCTGAGATAATAGAATGCAACTTGCTCATGAGTGGACCAAAGACCTTCAGGAACTCTCTACCAATTTTTGGTAAATCTGACATTGAAGTCCGCTATCTCCTCCTTTGGATGCCTTTGAATTGCATTAAATTGATGCAAAAAGGAAAATGGATCGACTTGTTCATGAATGTTTTTGATTAACAACTCTCCTAATTGATCCCATGATGCAATAGTTCCTGGTTGCAACGATCGATACCAATACAACAATTTCCCTCTCAGTGACAACACCAACAATTTTATCATCACGTCTTCATCCATTATGTCATGGATGGTCACAAAGAGGCTACATCTTGAATATGCTCATAAGAAGTTTTACCAATACCATCATAGGTCGACAAAGCTTTCAAAGCAACTTGAGGGATTGGATTTTGTGCCTATAAATTCAAGGCTCCCAAACTATTCCATGTCGAGAACTGCCTTGGTGGAGGATTCTAGGCCATTTGGACTGGTGTGTGTGGCTGAGGAGGTGGAAAACTAGTAGTAGTACTAGATGAACTTGAAGGAACAAAAAATACACCAACAATTTGTGAGGATGTTGCAGAGGACGTAAGTGGTGGGGAGACCAACTTAGGGTGTCCACTTAATTTTTGGTTGTCAAGTTCAAAAAACTCAATGGGATTTTCAAATTTTTTGGCCTTCGATCTTGTGATCATGAAGTACATCTCTCACTGTCTCCACATTCAGAGGATTCTAGGTAGTGCTGAGTCACCAAATGTTCTAACTATACAGCATGAAGGTGAACATTAAACCTCAATACTATTGAAAGTGAAACTTTTAGTGTCCCATCGGGCGTGCCAAAAAATGTTGGTCACAAATCTACCTAAGTACAAGATTTCATCACTTGTGTGCCCTAGACTCGGCCAACATTGAAATGCCGAGGGAAAAATAAAATTCCTTCGAACCGATCTCCAGAGAGGGCTGGCTCCCTTACTAAATTCTACATGGTTTGAAGACTAGGGATGCAGGAAAGAAATTGAAAAATAACTGAAAGAAAGGGAAATATAGCCATAGGCCGAAGTGTAGAATTTGGGGCAGACTAACAGCAAAAATTCCACCAAGTTTTATAATAGCATATAATAAAAGGAAAGCAGCAGAATTTAACTCACACCTTTGTAGAGATAACCCCCAGATCACATTTCAAAATCTACTCACTAACCAGCAATGTTTGAATTCAGAATGCAGAATTCAAAACTTAATAGCAAGAGCATGAGCATAAACAAAAATGATTTAAAAAAAAAAAAGGAAATCACACACATAAGAATACTTGCAAATTTCAGAATCCAAGTCTCTTCTATTGATGCAGAGAACTTAGAGAGTTTTCTTGCAAAATATCTAACCTCTCTTTACAATAAGAATTTGATTAGTATTTATAGAGGTTTTCGCCTCTTTCATTAAATACATGTGGAGGCAAAGTGTTGGCCACTCAACCACCAATAGCAACAACTTTCTCCTTGACCACAACAATGAACCAATGAGCAAATGCCAAATAAAATAACTAATGATTTTATCACATGGCATATCAAGCTTCAGCACAAATCATCGGTCTAGTTTCAATCTCCATGGTGGTGCCTTGGAAATGCATGCCCACGAAGTGGTCGATGCCTCAAAAATGAACAATATTGCACTGGAATCAAGAGCACATGCTTAAACTTGGTAGCTTCAGCGATCATATCACCTCAAGAATTATCTTTATCAATATTAATCTCTTTTCAAGGAATATTTGCACCAAACTTCACCCAAAATTACATCCATAGGAAAAAGTGTTCAATGTGTGAAAACACTTAAAAAAGAAAAACAATTTTCGAACAAATATTACAACAAAATTCCAATGTGGCACCAATGATTACAACGAAATGTCAATGTGGCACACTACAACAAAATTCCAATGTGGCAAAAATGCCAACAATAGGTATAGATCCTTTTGGATCAGATCTACTCTAAAGAACCTTGATTGTGCTTTCAACTTGCTAGAGATGGATTTTGAGCCTTCTAGGATGGCTCCTCTTCAAGCACCTTTGTTGGTTATGATCACTAATGTTGATCCCTTTAGGATGGCTCATCTTAAATCACCTTTGTTAATGCTTTATCTCTACTAATGATAGCTACTTGTAGATGTAGATGTTAGGCTACTTAGGGTGTCTTTAAGATACTTTTCTTTTGTCTCTTTTGAATATAGAGATAAAGTTGATGCTTGTATATCTCTGGAATGCCTTCTGATTTGCACCTAAAACTTGAGACTCTCCTAGTCTCGTTTTATATCTCTTTTCACAAATTTTAATGACAACTTTATTCTCCACTCCTTGGAGGAATATTACCCTATTTTGGTAGCTTTTCTAGGCCACAAAATATTGTAGGTTTAGTACACTAAATAGTGTCTCTAGACACTTTGATATGATTTGATTTGTGCACTTTGGTTATTCACTCACACTTAACAACCAATGCACATAATAATCCTTTAAGAGTAATAATTTTAATATAGTTACAAGTAACTAAAATAGTGCAATAGTAACCTCACTTTATTTATCCTTGTAAGATGCACTAATAGTAACTCTTAAAGATATTTTAAATGCACTAATAATCTCTACAACTTAATGTAGTCTTCTTTGTTGTAACTAGATAATAGGAAGATGATAAAATGTATCTAACTCTTATCAATGTGCAGGTATAAACCTTTAACAAAAACTTCCTTTTGTAGTTCTCTTGAAGACTATAATGCAATCTTCTCTTTGCAACTTTAAAACTCTTAATAATATGCTCAATGAAACTAAATAATGAACTGAATATAAGTGCTCATAAAATAAAACATTTGCACCTAATTTGCTTACCTTTAAAATCTCTAAATATGAAGGATTGCTAGATGATTAAATTCACCATATTGATGCCTTTAACTGGATGGATTTTGCAGCTATTATTGGTTGTCCAAAATAGCTCTCTAGCTCACCTTTTTGTAGCTCCAAAAATTCTCTTACTTGCTACCCTTTAACTATAGTAGGTGATTTTGATTCTCCTTCAAGATGTATCCTAGAAATTTGAATTTTTATAGCTAGTAATGTTGCATTAATTGTTGTCCTTTTGTAGTCAATATCAGTACTGAAATTTTGTTCTTGAAACTTAAAAATTTGGTAGGGAAATCCCCCAAATCACAACTGAGATTTCCTTCAACAATACTTCAATATTTTATTGTAGATTCAGTAAACCCTTATCTCTAAATTAGCCTTTTAGCCTTCAAAGTCAATATTCAAATATTTCAGGTTTGGTAGTAAAGTTTGGATCATTTTCACCTTCAACCTCCTTGTCATATTATGACTTTAATCTAGGCCTTCTTCTCAAGAATCTAGAATTCTTGAGGTATTCTAAATTTTAGCTAATTCCTTGTCAAATATTTCTCTCTTGGGCTTGTTGTTGGATGGCAACAATTATCCCAAGTTCTTTACTATCAAGACCTTCTCCCTGGCAGTAAATTTCTCCAATGAGTTCTTCTAATAACTCCTTTAATAGCCTTCTCCTAATATATTTTAATGAACCTCACAAAACCTCCTCCTTATTTCTCCTTGAGACCTCACCAAGGTCTTCAATCTCGTAACTCTTATGGTCTTCCAATGAGATCTTTTCTTCAACCTTCTACTAAGTGTTGGTAATGAAATCTTCTTCTCGGATATTTGAAATCTATTGCTTCTAGATCTTGGAATAGGACCTCTATGGTCCTTCTTCTCTTCTACATACTATAGACTTAATGGATATCACCAACCTCCAACTTCCAATCTTCTAGAACTAGGATTTTTGTAACTGGACCTTCTAAGGGTCTGTTTAGCTTTTTTAGGGTGAAGTCATCAATCTGCACTTGAGATCACCAATCTCCCATATTCATCGAGACACTTCACTAGAGTTTTCTTCTCTACCTTGAGTTTGTAACAAGGCTCCTATGGCCTTTTCTACTTCTACACTATGTTAGAATACTATTACCTTATTTGGTAATATGTAGTTTATCCTGGGTAGATTAGTTTATTTTGCCTAGGTTAGATATTCATTAAATATTCTATTTAATGAATATTATATTGTTAGTAATTTGTTAATAGGTTAGCACTTTATTTGCTTAATGTGTTATAGTTAGAGTTGATTAATGGGAGATATTATTCCTTCATATCTGGTCTATTATTAGGCTTAGCATTGTTTTATATATATCATTAATTTTTCAATGCTCTATAGTTGTTTTCCAACTCTAATATGGTATCAAAGTAATATGCTTTGGGATCCTTGATCATAGCTTGAGAGACTAGGACGAACTCAAACACACTTCTCAAGATAAGTCATATTTGACTAGATCTAATCCTATTAGAACTTGGACCACTATGATACAACTCGTGTTGGATTCCTAAGTGGGTTGGTGATTTGACATCTACTAGACCTCACAGATCCCTAAGTGGGCTGGTGCTTTGACATCTACTAGACCTCGACATGATGATTTTCTAACATAGCAATCCTGGACAACTCGTGGAGGACTAGATCTGGTGGATATTACTAATGTAGCAGCCCTAGTTGGTTCATGGAGGACTATATATAGAGGGTGGGCTGGTGCTTTGACATCTACTAGACCTCGACATGGTGATTTGCTAACATAGAAATCCTAGACAACTCGTGGAGGACTAGATCTGGTGGATATTACTAATGTAGCAGCCTTAGTTGATTCATGGAGGACTATATATAGAGGGTCCTGCTAACGTAGCAGCATTTTATAACTCGTGGAGGACTAGATATAGCGAGTCCTATGGGTTGGACATCCCTAAGAGGTGATACAGACCTGACATGGATGATTATAAATATGATCAAGATCTGGTGGATATTACTAACATAGCAGCTCTAGTTGACTCATGGAGGACTAGATATAGAGGGTCATGCTAACGTAGCAACCTTTTCTAACTCATGGAGGACTAGATCTAGTGAGTCCTATGGGTTGGACATTCCTAAGAGGTGATCTGGACCTAACATGGATGATTACAAATCTGGTCAAGATCTGACAAAGTGGACCTAACTGACATGTGGCTAGTGTGATACCTGGTGAAGGGTACCTGACATGGATAGCCTACACTACGTGGATGGGACCTACTGACATCCTTTATGGGACCTAGTGCCAACCAGACAGATGGCCTTATGAGTTGGACCACTACCTGGAGCAATGACCAACCAGCCTACGTGGCTGACTACTAGTAGATCTATGATGGACACATGGTGACACCCTAGTGGATGACTACCTAAAGTGGAGCACACGTGGCACATGGGATAATCAGAGTGATGCAAGAAATAATGAAGGCTAGTCTAGGCTCAACAATCGACTAGTGGTCATAAATCAAACGGTGAACATTTGATTATAAACACCATGGTAGCCATTTTCCACTGCATGTGGGATTTTTATCCTTCACTATTCTACAAATACACTTTTTTTTGTCCACTTTCCACCACCGAAGGTCATTCTACGTGATCCATGGTAGACTGTTATAGGTTTCCACGACGGTGTTGTCTTCCTTCCCGTAATACATAGGTTGTTTTTCAACCATTAACCACTCTGTCCTTGAATATGCACGTATGTATTTGGTTTCAAGAATTTAATTTTGTATAAAGTTTCAACGTGCAGGGATTTTTTTTGCCTATCGTTCCTTCAAAATTTTTGGACATCAGTATCACGAAAATGAGAAAATTGTAAATTTCTTGTGGTGGATGTTTAGGTGCTCTCAAAAATTTATTTTTTTGGTATTGATTGGGTAAGATTTGAGGTGATATTCGGTTGATATCTACCATCAACTGTATACATTGTAGCCATTGAATTAGATAGCACCTTGTAGTGGAAGATGAGAATCCAGTAATTTGCAGACGCCTAGATTCACCATCTAAATAGACATTTATGAAAACATGTCACCATTAACCAAATTCATTGGATTGGTTTGAGTTTACATTTTTTATAGATTTAAGGTTGTGTAGGTTTGTTATTCATTCACTATTTATTCAAGGTCTTGGGTAGCGATCATAGTTGTAGGTGTTTCACAGAACCACGCTGGAGGCTACTTCCTCGATGCAGGATTTCTCGGTATTCCTCGATGGGCTCCCAACATTCATGGTTGAAGATAATGTTTGAGGTGTAGATACAGTGCAACTATTGTTTACATCCAACAACACCTATGTTTGTAGACATGTTGGTAGAATTGCAAGCTCGTTCTAGTGTTGATCTAGAAGAAAACGATCACTTTCCTGGTGGTATTGTAGACACAACCTAGTCGCAAAAAAAATGTAGGCATGTTGCAACGAATATTATAGGATATGAGATCTATAAATTATGCAGCAAAATGGACAATTAAAATCATCAAATCAAGTTTTCGTTCTTCGTAGATCGTAACACAAACCCAATGTTGTTGAAGACAGTCTGTGTGTTGGTTGAATCGACCAAAACAATTCCTACTTATAGCCAGTTGTAGATGAGGATCGTGTCTCAATAGTCAATGAGGGCCCAAATAAAGGATAAAACCTATCCTTTAATCTTTGCCAAGAGTGGTAGCTTGGCTGGTATGTCACCAGGTGCTAAGGTGTTAAGGGCTATGAGATCACGAGTTCAATTCCAGGTGGCACCTTGGTAAAATAAAATTAAATTTTTGCAATTATAATTAGTCCTTGCAATTATTTTTGCAAGTTCATCATTTGTGCAAAATTCTAGTTCCTTCTATTTGGGTGCATTTTGAAAAAATTCCTTAAGGGGGGCAACTTTGACAAAAGCCTACGAGGTTCAAAATTTGTGAAAAAATTTCCACTCAGTTGGAAATATTGTCAAAGCCCTCGAGGCTTCATAAGTTGCCATTTTTTGCACTTAGGGGAATAACACTTTCTTTCCTACCTCACAGAATATTTTGCTCACAAAGGGAGGACGACTTAAAAAGGGTGCATTTTCGGCAGTGATCGACACCTTAGTCAAATTTCTTGTAAAATTCTATCAAAGAATATTTTGCAACAAGGGGGGAAAACTTATAAGGATGTTTTTTAGCAGTTATCGACACCTTAGTTATAATTATTATAAAATTCCTTTGTAAAAAGATGCATTTTGACAGAGACCGACACATTTAAAAAATGGGTAAATCAAAGAATAAGAATACCCCAAAACAAACTGATGCATGTGCAAAATCAGTTAAAACTCCTTACTTTCCAGTAGATATGGAAGGGCTAGATTTTTATGAGGATGGCATATTTCTCACACTACGCAGTGGTGTAGATGCCATACTCGATGATTTTGTGTCTTGTGAAGACATTCAGACAAATGGTGTTCTAATCCCTATTGGCGTTATAAGGGCAGTATACATGTCATTGGTTTCACTTGACATTGCCCAAAGTAAAACCAAAAGGGATATTAGTGAGGAAACAAAGGTCAAACTTCTAATGGTCGATGCTTGTTGTGACACAAGTGACCTTCAGCCCATGGTGGTGGATGCTTGTTGTGATACACGTGACCTTGAGCCCACTATGGCTAATGCTTTTTATGATATAGGTAACCTCATACCTTCAATAGTAGATATAATTTGTATCATAGGTTATCTTATCATAGTAGCATATTTTCTTGTGACACCAATGACTTAAAAAATGACCCTTCTAAAAATGAGCTCCATAATCTCATCAATAGTGACAAATACCATATTGTTAAAAGCATTGATGAAGATGATGAAGTTAGGTTTTTTTAAAAACACACCAAATTATTTGGATCCAAATTGATGAAAAAATGAGATTCAATGGTGAGTGATTAGGTAAACATGAACAAGGCATTGAAACTCTAGTAATGCTAAATTTCAAGCTAAAGAATGAAGGCCTTGGCTATTCTGGACAAGCAAGTACCAGTAAAACCATGTTTGTAAAATCTAAATCTCCTACAACTCCTACAAATAATTATTGTAGTAATTATGGTAGAGAATAACATGTAGTAGCTATGTGTTGGAAACTACATCCTTGTGATTCAAGTGGATGTACAAATCACTCTTCTTCAAGTTGTTGGTACAAAGTGAAAATGGCCAACAAGGTTCATAATTATTGTGGATGGATAGATCTCACACAATGGAACAAGATGAAATAAATGTTGTATGGCTTCTATAAAAAATGAAAAACCTATGGTAGACCCAGATATAGATCCAGTGACAAATCAAGTGGTAGTCCTAGAGACAATGACCTAGATACAGACCTAAATATCGACCCAGTGATAAAGTTCCAGAGACAGATCTACAAGAAGATATAGAGGCAATGATCTAGAGGCATATTCATAGGTAGATCTAGAGAGAGTTCCAAAGGTACTATTCTAGATATAACCTTAGATCCAAAGCTAGATCCATGAGCCAAAGCAATGTAGGCAGCAAATCCTCCTCCTAGAAGAAGAGAAAGTGATCAAGGGATTTGCTCAATTTTGATAGTTTTGATAGTTTACCCAAGTTTTGTAAACCATACAGGTAGGGGCAAACCATACAACCAGGAAATAAAACCATACAATGCAAGGGCAAACCGTACAAGGCACACTGAAATGCAATGAAATGCACAGGAAATGTAATTTCGGGATGAAATGGCGCATAAGTTTGCTAATTAAGGTTTTAGACTTAGTAAAAGTCTAAATTTATGCATTCTATTATGGATGGGCAGTTGTAAATAACTAATTGCCTCAGGAACCACTTTGGAATGGCTTGGGAAATGTTATATAAGGCCCCATTTTCAAATTCGTAGGTCTGGTTGTTGTTAGAGATGTATTGAGTATTTACTGGTTAGAATCCAAGGAGATAGTTGTTAACCTCTGAGTTATTGCAGTAGATTGATAGAACAACCATGTTGTAATTGCATTTATGACATAATAATACACAATGGAATATAAATATGTTTGTTATAGGTTGTGTATGATTCTGGCAATGATGGATGAGGATTTATGGTTGAATCTTGATGCATGTGTTTTCTGGTGAATGTTTGGATTAGTTTTATGCATTGTTGCAACATATTGTAAGAATATATCACTGGTGAAGCTTGAGGATTGATATGTGAGCATGAAATCACTTAGGAGGATGTCATGAACCCTATTGTATGATTTTTGAATGTAGCCAGTGGAATTGAATCTCTCACAAGCCCCATTTAGATGTGTTGCATGTTGTTGAGAATGGATTAATTGACATATTAAACCCTTGCAAAATATACCTGAGAGAGATTGGCCTAGTAGAGTATCTGATTTGGCATCTGGTTGTACCTTCATTTCATACAAATCGTACACCAGAGTTCATACAAATCGTACAAGGAAAACTTACCCGATTTGGCAAACCAAGTGATGGAGAGAAATTTACCCGATTTGGCAGTTTAAGGGAATCGACTTGAACGATTACAAAACTATGTACGACAGCCTCCAAAACTGAGTCTGATAGTTTGGATGAGTGTAAAAGCATACAAACCTTACCACTGTATGATTTGGAATCATACAGTGTGTGCATTTGACTTCCGTACAAGTTGTTCATTAGGCGTAAAAGGGTAGTTTGAAGGACCGTACGGTTGTACGATTTGGAAATCAAGTTAGGAATTGTATATTGATCATTCCAAGCCTTATAAAATCACCTCCCCACTAGGAATACTACACCCCTATGCTACATTTGGCATCGTTGCCTTATCGAATCTGGCATTTTTGTTAAAATGGGTCAAATTGATGAAGTGTGAATACTACAAAACTGGAGGTGAATGACGGACACTAGTGCACGAAGTCGTAGGAGATGGGAAGTATGAGAGAACATTCTAGTAAGAAGGAGCATGAGGATTTCTCAAAGAGAAAACACAAGTAACTCAGACCGTAGTACTCAAGAACCAAAAATAGAGCAAGTTTGGACATCCGAAGAAGGAGACTTTGAGGTATTGTTGATAGAGATAGAAGATGAGGAATTAGAACCACCTAGCGTAGAGGCAAGGGTTGACACAGAAAAAGTGCAAGAGGATGGAGAGTGGATGGTGACACCTGAGAAAGTGATAGAAGGGTTGCAAGGGAGTGCAGAGGATGGGAGTCAGGCACCAGAGCAACAGGGCATGAGGTCTCAGGAGGAAAGACCAAGACCATCTCCCTCACATCAGTGAAGGAGGTCATGAAGTGAAGATGCATGAGAGTTTGGTCATCGAGTGGTGGGATAGAACAAGATACCTCGAATTGACACTTCTGACGACAATGGGAGTAAGACACCCCCAAGGAGGAATCAGTCAGAGATTCCATGAGATACCTCAAGTGATAGTGATGACTCTCCGAAGATGGCTAACAAGGCAGCCAAACAGAGATGTCCACCATTTTTAGGTGAGGGTAAGGAAGACCCCACAAGGCACATTGGAACTTGCATAACCATTTGGAGAGCAAATGGTGTGGATAGACCAGATGATTGGGTAACTTTATTTCCTGCTACCTTGAGAGGATTGGCAATTGATTGGTATTTGAAGAGAGAAAATACCATAGATTTTTAGACTTGGAACCAGATAAAGGAGAAGTTCATTGAAGAATTTTGACCTTTGAAGGATGATGGAGACATCGTTATTGAACTTTGCATGACAAAGCAAAAATCTGATGAAGATGTGAAATCCTATAACCATAGACTAAAGTAATTAGTCGATAAGATGCAGATGCCTCTGGTAGATGTTCTAGTAAAGTGATGGTTTGTAGATGGATTGCTTCCAAAGTATAAGAAAAATATGAAGGTAGTACCATCAAAAACATATGAAGAAGCAATGAAGCATGCAAAGAATTTTGAGAGCGAATCAAAATAGACGTATACAAGAATTTTATCTCACCCCAAGTCTAATGATTTAGATAGTGGAGAAGATGACACTATACAAAGGATAGTAGCATCCTTTCATCAGGAGTTTGATAAGATGATAAAAGAACAAAAGATCAAACCTGATAGGAATGACATTTGGTGCACAAAATGTAAGACAGAAGGTCATACAAATGTGAAGTGTTCGAGGAATGACTATTGCCACATTTGTAATGTGATGGGACATGAGGTAATGCTATGTCCGTATAATGCAAGAGTACATCCATAGGTATTGTCAATCCAAGAGCAGGAAGAGAAACCAAAGGCCCAAGGAAGTGGGCAACAAGCAACAAGTGGTGGTTATAGAAATAGCAGATGAGGTGGAAGACCAAACCAAGGCAATCGACAAGGAGGGCAAAGTCATTTGTAGTATGATTCGGAAGGGAGGCCGATCATACAATGTCACAATTTCTAGGAATGGGGGTATTTTGCAAAAAATTATCCTTCACCTCAAAGGCAGGAAACACCGCAAGTAAGCACTACACATATGTGTAGATGGTGTGGTCCGAGGAACCACAAAGAAGCGAATTGCCCAAAATAGGCGAGTTCAAGTAACCCGTAGAATGTCAGTTATCTAGACATTGAGGTTCCTCAAGTTAAGGAGGAAACCCAAGAAGTTTTAGCCATGACGAGGAATCAGGCTAAGAAGGATAAGTATCCAGAGCCAACAAAGGAAAAGTAGCGCTGGCAAGTAGCAAAGAAAATATTGCAAGAAGAAGTTGAGAAGACTAAACGAGTAGAGTCAACAGCCGATAAGGAACCGAGAAAACCATCAGACCAGGAGATAGTTGTGCAAAATCTGGTAGCACAGGTTTTGGATACCATAGTAGAGATTAAAGTATCGAACTTGTTGGAAGCTATTCCAGCATTGCAGAAAGCAATGGTGGAAGAAATACAACCGCATAAGGTGATGGAAGTGCAGAGCCAACCGATTCAGGAGAAGGAGCAAAAGGATCAGTTCATGGATCCGACTATATTAATGATTGATGTGGGAAAGAAACCCGCATTAGTTCATATGGAGATCCTAGGACACAAATTGACACAAGTAATTATGGATGGAGGATCCAGTGTCAATGTGCTACCTAAAAGAACATGGCTAGAACTAGGCGCTCCATCTCTATGGGCACCGAGCTTTCGATTATATGGTGCTAACCAGAATGGTATCGAGACAAAGGGAGTCTTGATAGCACAACAAGTGGTGATAGCTGACCAAGAGTTTGTCTTGGATTTCATTGTGATTACAATGCAAAAGCCTGCATACGATGCTCTCTTGGGGAGAGGATGGCTACGAGTAGCCAAAGTTAATCACAATTAGGGAAAGAATCAGATCACTTTTAAGAAAGGATAACATAAATATATGATTAATCTAGCTAATCAAAAAGTTAGTGAGGATGTAGCTATGATAGATGAATCAGAAAATTCCTCAGGAGATGAAGGGTATGAACCTGATGGAGAAGGAATGTTGTACCTAGATGAATGTAGTGAAGATGAAGCTAGATCTGATAGTGGACTTCTTCATTGGAAAATGGAGGAGTATGAAAATTTTTCAGCCCAACTACCTCTGTATTGAGTCAGAGGAGATCAAGGAAAAACAAGACAAACCAAAAGTTAGCTAGGAACCTAAGAAGGAAGCAGAAGAGAAATGGACATTTCCAAAAAGTTTTGTAGAGTATACAGTAGGAGATGCGGAGATTGATACAAGGCCAACACACCCAAAGAATGTAGAGAAAGTAGCAAGTGAACCAAAAAATATCAAATATGAAGGACCTCGGATAGTGGACATCAATCTAGGAATGGAGGAGGAACCTAGGATGATTCACTACGGTGATGATTGGAACCTCATACTGAAAGCGATGACTTTTAAGATATTCTTAGAATATAAGGATGTCTTTGCATGGACATATAAGGACCTGAAAGGAGTACCACCAGAATTATGTGTCCACAAGATTACGCTAATGCTTGGAGCTCAACCTGTAAGAAGGAGACCATATAGAATGAACCCAAAGTATGTTGCATTAGTGAATGCAGAGATAGAAAATATGTTGGAAGTAGGAATCATCTTCAGGGTGACAACCAGTGAATGGGTCTCACCTATAGTGATCACCTTGAAGAAGGAAGTAGATAAGATCAGAATATGCATGGACTTTAGGAGTCTAAACATCATAACTATTAAGGATCCCTTCCCTATTCCCTTCATAGATTCTATCTTGGAAGAAGTCACAGGACACGAGATCTATTCATTCTTGGATGGGTTCTCGAGATACAATCAAATCAGTATAGCCAAGGAGGATAAGCTGAAGACCACATTTATTATGGAGAATGGCATCTATGCATACAATCGAATGCCATTCGGGCTCTGTAACGCCCCAACTACATTTCAGCGTATCATACTGTATATATTTGATCAGTTGGCAACAAGGAATTTTAAAGCATTTTTGGATGATTGGTCCATTTATGGGAAGATCAAGGAACATCTTCCTACCCTCAGTGAATGTATGAGTAGGTGCAAAAATGCACAAATATCATTAAATCCTAGGAAATGTTATCTGATGGTACCATATGGGAAACTATTGGGACACATTGTGTGCAATGAAGGATTGAAGATAGATCCTGATAAGATCCATGTGATATTGCACATGGAAGAACCATTTGATGTGAGTTCACTTAAAACCTTCCTTGGATCGACGGGTTACTATCGAAGGTTTATCAGGAATTATGCACATGTATCCTACCCATTAGATTCCTTGACGAAGAATAATGTTCCTTTCATATGGATAGAGGAGCACCAAGGAGCCTTCGAGGAGTTGAAGGCTAAGCTTGTGAGTAGTCTAATTTTGGTGTTCCCAAACTGGGATAAGGAATTCCATGTCCATATTGATGCTTCAAATTTTGCAATTGGATGTGCTTTAGCACAAGAAGGGCAGTTTAGGCTAGACCAACCTATTTTCTTTGCTAGTCACCTTTTGTCAAGGCCAGAGAGAAATTATAGTACAATAGAAAGAGAAGCTTTGGGAATGGTATATGCAGTTCAAAATTTTAGGCATTACCTATTGGCAAATCCCTTTGCCTTCTATGTCGATCACCAAGCCCTATTGTACTTGATAAATAAACCAGTGATACAAGGATGAGTCAGTAGGTGGCTCATCACCCTTCAAGAGTTTGTATTTTGAGTAGTGGTGAGGCCTGGTAAGAAGCATGTGATTGTAGACTAGTTGTCTCGGATACGATCAGGGGAACCTATAGGAATAGGAGTTCTTGATGAATTTCTAGATGCATAATTATTTGCCATCAACATTGTTCCATCATGGTACAAGTTGGTTGGCCAATACCTATCCATAGGAGAGTTGCCACAAGAAATGATGGCAACCAAGAAAAAGAAAGTAATAATGAAGTCAACACCTTTCTAGATAATAGCAGGATTGTTGTATAAAATGGGAAGTGATGGTATCCTATGAAGATGTGTGATGGAGGAAGAAGTCAAAGCAACATTGAAAGAGGCTCACGCAGGCTTAGCAGGAGGGCATATGGGACCAGATGCGACTGCTAGAAAGATATTGCTAGTAGGACTATGGTGGCCCACATTGTATAATGATGCAAAGGAGTATGTGAAAGCATGTGATACTTGCCAAAGGGTAGGAAAGTCGGTAAAGAGGGACTTTATGCCCTTGCATCCATCACAACCACAAGAGTTATTTGAATGGTGGGGATTGGACTTCGTAGGACCATTGAAGACATCTCGATGAAGGAAGTGTAGATACATCGTAGTAGCGATAGAATACCTGACAAAATGGGTTGAAGCAAGAGCATTACCTAATAACTCAGCTAAAAGTACAACGAGATTCTTGTATGAATAGGTAATCACAAGGTTTGGTATTCCACTACAAATAACAAGTGATCGAGGAGGACACTTTGTTAATGAGATCATCAAGATACTGACCATAGAGTTCAGGATTTTGCACTCACTATCTAGTCCATACTATCCTAGAGTGAATGGGCAGGTGAAAGCAACAAATAAAGTCTTGGTATCTACTCTGTATAAAACCTATGGAATAGAGGGAGCAGATTGGGAGGAAAGGCTACCATCTATTTTATGGGTATATAGAACAAATTTTAAACCTACAACAGAGCATACACCTTTCCAATTAATGTATGGATAGGAAGTAGTGGTGCCAGTTGAATTCTTGATACCAAGTTTGAGAGTCACGGTAGAGCATCGCTTGGGTGATCAAGAAAGTTTGGAAGAGCGACTGACATCACTGATCAAGTTGGATGAAAGAAGAGTCATGGCACAATGGGTGATTGAGGTAGCTTAAAAAATATGGAAGGCATGGCATGACAAACATTTGAGGAAGTTAGAACTTAGTCCGGGCGACTTGGTTCTAAAGTTTAATGGAAAGCGAGAAATCAAGCCCGGTAAGCTGAAGATGTTATGGCTTGGTCCCTATAAAGTAGTTGAAGTAATGAATAATGGAGCAGTCAAGTTACAGAACTTGAATGGGATAGAGGTGCCCGATACTGTAAATGGCTCAAAGTTGAAGCCTTACAAGGTACAATGCTTATTCATTTCTTCAGAAGAAATTGAATGATGAAGACGAGCGAAAGCTCAAATAGAAGCTCAGAGTGAGCTAGGTCCATCACAGGAGGATCCTGACATAGGACTCACACACTTATTTTTAGAAGGGGAGGAACCATGACCAACCATAGAATAGCAAGAGTTGGCACCTCAGCCTAGAGAAAGAAGAAGATTACGAGTACATGTCAGATTTGTTGATGGGACCGAGTGAGTTGAAGAAGAAGATGAAGAATGGATTCCTCCAAATGAAAGAGGACATCAGGAGATAGTACTATTACCCAGGAATAGGGGAAGGTAGGAAGAAGCAACCCTAGTAAGTAGAAATAGGATGTATCCTCAGGTAGAATGGAGGGAACTACCCCAACAAGTGGAAGGACGAAGAAGGATACGACTAACAGTATGATACGAAGATAGAGTGGACACATTTGAAATGGAAGTTTCGGAGGAAGATAGGAATGAGACCATTGATCAAGAATTAGCTGGACTTACTCCATTGGCTTAGATAGGGCTATTACAATAGAGAATGCGGTTATAGACTCAACAACTGCAAGAAGAATATCAAATGTTGTGAGGTCATAATGCAATGTTGAGAGAGCAAATCATCCAGGAATTGGATGGCACAATACGAAGGTTGGAGGAACAAAGGGTAGCTAGGCTACAAGAGCTCGAAAGAGAACCTGAGGAGGTTGAGGGATTAACTCCAAGAAGTGGTGGAGGGAATGATGGTGCAAGCACAAGCTCATAGGTACCACCGAGTGATCCACCAATGACAAACGAAGATGCAGAGATGCTTTGGTGAGACATTGAAGAGGCAACCACATCACCTGAATCACAAGGTAATATACGACTAGATTTGAGTGACTCTAGTAATGAAGGAATGCCTTGGCTAGTAATGGAACCTAGTACAGAAAGTAGTGATGAGGATGATTGTCTAGAAAACCCTCAGAATCCTCAAGGTAATCGTGATCCCCCAACATGTACAACAACACAATGACAAATAGGGAGACCACGAGGACATCAAACCAACCTTGACCCGCAAGCATATATAATAGCCTATCGATAGTTGAGAAGACAAAGGAGAGAAGTACGGATATTGGAGAGAATGATGAATTTGCCAACCGATTGGGTGGAACAGAGAGAAGAGAATCATAATCACTCAAGTTCTGAGATAGACTTTTTTGACGCATATAGAGAGGTTTTGGCAACATCATCTCCACAAAGAAACTTCGAGGAAAGAATATGGAGATGTCACCTAGCACGTGCGGATCATAGAATCAGAGCACTACGACAATTTTCACCAAGTACAAGAAGAAGCAGAAGTCCACTAGCCAACATTGAGTTGGTAGAGATAACTCCTGATACCCGAACAATGGGAGGAAGGAACAGGGAAAGACCCCTAAGGCTTCAACCAGGAATGGGAGGAGGTATTCGACTACGAAATGAACAAGGACAAGGTGATGTTACAATCAGAGGAGGAAGAGGATGAGGAAGGTTCCGACCCCCTACTCCTAGATGGCCAGGAGATACACCTTTAGCCTGTATGAACTGGATAAGGAATCTATGAGGGCTACCAAGAATTAGGGGAATCTTACCAAACCCTACAAGGCGACGTACATGGGGACAACCATCCTTAATATGACAAGGACCTCAATGAGTGATGGGTGGTAGAGGATTACTCTAGGAAAGGGAGGAATCACCATTAGCATAGAGAAACCCAATGTCAAGAGGAATAGGATGGGGGAGACACTCGCACGAAAGAGGCCTTGCTGGTAGAGGAAGAGTGCACTTTGTAGATGAAAGAAACTAGGGACAACTAAGAATCTGATCACCAAGTCTGGAGCTAGAATTGATCCGAGGGGATAGGTAGAGAAGTCACTCGAATGATAGTAGAGTAGTAAGGACACCGCTACCAAGGGACCAATCACCTGTACGACAAGGAGAAAGGACACTAGGTGAAGATACTCCAACTTGCAATTGTACAATTCCAAATTGTACACATGAAAGGGGAAGGCCAGGAAATTTAGTAACATCACAAGTGGAGATGAATCGGCCTAGGGAACAAGTACCGACAGGTGACACAACCACTCAAAATGTTACAGTTGAACCTCCAAGAGAAGAATTCGATGGGATCGTACAAGTGAATGTCATTGTACGGTTGCCAAGATGGTAAGTGTAAATAGACTAGGATTGAAAAAAAAAGTGCCTTAATTGTGAAAATCCCTCGGGATGCAATTAAGAAGGAAGTAGGTTGAAAACCAGAAATGATGGCCTCTTCAGAGAAAGAAAATTGAAAATTTCTCTAAGTATAAGATCGTACAAAGCAAAATGGAAGAGGAAAAAGGTATAATTATGAGATCGTACAAGTCAAATTGGCAAAAGAACATGGGAAATCATACGAAGAGATAGGTTGTATGATTTAGATCGTACATTGTATGATTTTGGGCATGTTGTACGATTTTCAACTACCCCATTTAATGCGGCATGCACGGGAAAAAGCAATGGTTGGAGGAAAAAGCGAGAAAAGGATAAATTTTTTCAAAATGCATGTTGAGTTGTCAATCATCCATGCAAGGAGGATGGAAAACATGCAAAGTGGCACAATTTATGAATTAAATTGATTAGGGTTTAGTTAGGGTTTGAGAAATGATTTAAATAGAAGGTAAATTTACAATTTCCTTAAAACCGTACAAAGAGAATTTGAATTTTTTTAGGAGGATGAAGGTGGAAAGCATGCAATCGAATGGAGAAGACTACATGGGCAGAAAAATTCATCAGTAACCTAAAATAATGATGACCCATTTTAATTAGCACCAAGGAGAACTTTTCACATTCGAAGAAATCAAACTAGAGAAGGAAAGGAAGAGAAAAATTAGGGTTTGACTCCATGGAAGGAAAAATTTGAAGTGCAGCTAGGAAGTAAGGAGGAATAGCAGCAGAAGGCGGCCAAGTATGAACTAGGTGGTGAAAAATTGCATATTAGGGTTCGAAGCAGTGATAACTTGGAGCCGAAGTGGGAGATTTGCAAGGAAAGTGAAATTTAACCCTAAAATCAAACAAATCAGGAAAAATCAAGCTAGAAAAGGTAGGGGAAGGAAGGAGAAGTCTGTACAACTATAAAAGTACAACCAGAGAATTCATTTTTGAAGATAAAATTGTGCCAAGGGTGGAAAAGTTGAAAAATTGCTCTCAAAAAGCACTGAAAAGGAAGATCGGGGCAATCCGGAAAATGGGTTGGTGAAAGATTCAGAAAAGGAGGACAAAATTATAAATTTTTTACAACCTAGGGTTTGAAAATATGTATTGTATGATTTTGGGAGCAAGGTGTATGATTTCAGGAAGAAGATAGTACAATTCTTGGCAATTTTTAGGTCGTTTGAGGCAGTTTTCAACAAATCATACAAAATCATATAGAATTGTATAGATTCCATGGAGGGAGGTAGCTAAAAAGTGACATTGTATGGAGTAGTACCACCCTATATGATTTCATGCTGTAGATGTACGATTTGAGGAAGTTATGGCAGTTTGAAGACTGAACAGGCTAAAAATTGAACTATGGAAAAGAAGCAGTGTACGATCTGGAAGTAGTTATTGAAGGTGAAACCATACAAGCATACAAGGAAGAGCATACTGTATGATTTATAGTAAACTATACAATTTTAGGAGTACTTCTAATTGCAGAAATGGTGATGTTTGGATAGTAAGTTAACCAGGAGAATGGTGAGAGAATGATCTCAGTAGAAGAGTTCGGACGTCGGTTAAGGTGGATTGCAGCCAATAGGGTGGAAAGGTCACTAGGACCCCTACATGAGAGAGAAGCATATCCATGATAATACCAAGGGTGATAGTTTTAGTCCCATGATTGGCGTGGTACTCGTCCTTGGAGGAGAGGAGGATATAGGTCATGGAGAAGGCAAAACTATTGGCGGGCTGATCGAAGAAGAACACCACCAAGGTATCGAGAGGAGAGAATGGCATAGGAAAGGACCTCAAGGAGGGAGCTAAGAAGTGAAGTCCACATTCTAGATTAGGATGAGGATCTGAGTAGCGGACCTGAGGAAGGTCAGGTGGAGATAACAAATATTGCATTTGTACAACATGGAGCGGATACATGCAGGCGATGGTGGAATGATAAACGAAACAAGAACCATCCATGGAGGAAATGGTTTGAGGAGGCTGGTGTAGCTATCATAGCACAAGTACCACCACACCAAAAAACCTTCTTCTACAACTACCTATTGTAGATGGTCCAAGCATATAATCCTATGACCATAATTACTTTTGTCAATGTGGACAAGAGGTCGATGAAAATAGAAGTGATAACAGATGCATTCAGGAAGACATTCGGATTGCCAGCATATGACACAGATATAGTTAAGAAGTTGGTTGATCTGATTGAGTCATATCGTATCATCACTTCATTGACTAATGTGAAGTCATCGATTACTACAAAGATCTCGGGTGCAGGAACTCGAGGGATCAAATAGAGCCAACTGAAAGGAGATGATTGGCCATGTGCGATGAATATAGTAATGGCTCGACTGTCAGGTGATACAAGATCCATGAAGATGCCAATATGGATGGCTCAATATGTAGAAGGTATCACCCAAGGAATCTAGTATGATTGGGGTACCTATCTAGAAAGGAAAATGCACGAAGTACTAATGAAGAGATCAAAGAATTTTGGAATGACCTTCCATGCCATCGGACTATTATTGAATGCTGTCATGGAGTTGGGAATCCATTTTCTAGGTTTGATAGAACCTCGAGAAGTTGGGGAAGGACAACCAACCATTTTGAGGTGGGCAAAGTCAGTACCTATTAAGAAGGAGACTCCGAAGAAGCCTCGAACAAAGAGGGAACATCAGGCCATGGAGGTACCAGAAGACACTCCTTCGGATGATGAGGATGTACATCATCGAAGGAAAAGAACAAGGAGATTGGAACCTGAACTGGAACAACAAGCAATGCAACAATGGTAGTAGGAGCAACCATCAGTTCAGGAAAGGGAGGAAAATATGGAGAGACAAGTAAGCCCAATTCAAATAAGAACAAGATGACAATGGGAAAGAATGGCAAAGAACCCCATTTTAGAGAAACAATATGAACCTACACAAAAGGATCAACAGGAGGAAGAACAGTCAGATTCAAAAAATATAGATCTGGATGACTAGAGTTGGGCAACAACAAAGAAAATGGTGGTATCTCCACAAATTTTCCAATGGGATGAATTCGAAATCCTAGATGCCTCAAAATTTTTGAAGGATATGGAGGTGGGGCAAATAGCACAGGAAGTGGCAGCCACCACTCAGGAGGAAAGAGAGGACACTGAAGTGAGAGTGGAAGCCCCAGAGGAAGAGTCTAGGAAAAAGAAGAAGCCCCATTACAAATTCGTGATGGGAGGAAGTTCAAAGCAAAATAACCCAAGTGATGCGCAAGAAGAGACAAAAGCATCACAAGAACAAAAGGAACCTATTGTTGAACAAATCATAATGATGGAAATCCAGCACAATCAGGAGGAAGAATAGGTGATGGAAGAACAATAGGTGGGTAGTGTGGAACAAGAAGTAGCCCAAAAAGTAACTAAAGAGCAACATGTGGGCTCTACTAAACAGGAAGGAGCCCAGGAATAGATGGAGCAACAACAATCTCAGTAGGAGATTGTGAAGATAGAAGATGATGAGGAGGAGGAGAAGATTGTAGAATGGACTCCATCTCAGGAAAATATAGACATAGAGAGAGCACTTCGAGAGCTTGGAGGAAGCTCTAGCCACCACATGGAGGAAGAGGAAGAATGAACTCCTACAGAAGAAGAATGACAGAGAATGAGAACAAGTTACCTTTTGAAGGTACCGTAGTTTGACAATATTGAAATGGAAGAGGAGGCAAGAGGAGTAGAAGATGATGTGGAACATTTCTTCTCACAGATAGGTGATGCCATAGCCAGCGCCAAATTATAGTTTTGTATTGGATGCATGGGAGAATTAAAGTTATGGGAGGAACAAGTGTCTCTCGAGTTGGAGAAAATAATAGAATGGGTGAGCAATAAGGAGCGTACAAGGAGAATCATAGATATTCATGTACAACACCCATGGAAGTTACCTAGGGAAGAGGTAACTACAATGTTGGGAAGAGATGACTTTCCAGAAGGAGTGATAACCAACTATAGGCAGCATCCAAGATTGTACTTGGATAGAATCAATCACCTGACTTGTCCGATGAACACAGGAGAATTGGAGTACAAGAGGGTCACTACAAATTTGGCTATCACTCTGAGGAAGTTGAACTTTCTCACACATTGGATAGAGTGGTTGAGCATCGGATTGGAGTAGATTTATCAGCTCAAGGAAGCTCAGAAGAAGGAGATAGAGGCCACTCGAATAGAAATGATTGCAATGGAGGAAGAATTGCAAAAGTGTAAGGCTATAGTAGAAGAGAAAATAAAGAAACTAGAGGAAGATCTGACAAGCATAAATACTGAGTCTGAAACCAGATTTAATTTGCTTGAAGAAGAGAAGCGACAGATCTCCCAGATAGTAGAAGATAGGATTAAGGAGTTGGAGGCACAACTCAAGGCAAAGGATGAACAGATGGTAGCACAATTAGCCAAGAAAAATGAGCAAGTGGTGACACAGGCCAAGCAGATAGAGGAACTTCAAAAGGATAACAAAAGATACAATGAATTGGTCCTGGAGAAGCAAGCATAGTTGAAGGCTAGGGAAGAGACTGTTCGTGCCTTGGAGGCAGATATTCATCACCACCTAGAGACCATTGCTGAGAAGAATGAAGAACTTCAGGTGGTGACTCGAATAGAAGCCCACTTGTAGGAAAGGTTGAAGAGGAGTGCCACTGATCGGGAAAAGCAAATGATGGAATTCCTGAAGACTGCTGAAGAGAAGGCTAATTTCCATGGGGTGAAAGTAGTTGAAATGGGAAGCTACGCAGCCAAGTTGAAGAATGAACGTGCAATTCTTCAATCCAAAGTGACTGACTTGTAGGAGATAATTACGGACTATGAAGCACAACTAAAGTAGAAAGGTCAGTCGGTGAGGACACCGACCAAAGTAAAGGGGAGGGTAGATGTAGGCAACAAATCCTCCTCCTAGAAGAAGAGAAAGTGATCAAAGGATTTGCTCAATTTTGATAGTTTTGATAGTTTTCCCAAGTTTTGTAAATCATACAGGTAGGGGTAAACCATACAACTAGGAAAGCAAATCATACAATGCAAGGGCAAACCATACAAGGTGCACTAAAATGCAATGAAATGCATGGGAAATGTAATTTTGGGATGAAATGGCGCATAAGTTTGCTAATTAAGGTTTTAGACTTAGTAAAAGTCTAAATTTATGCATTCTGTTATGGATGGGCAGTTGTAAATAACTAATTGCCTTAGGAACCACTTTGGAATGGCCTGGGCAATGTTATATAAGGCCCCATTTTCAAATTCGTAGGTCTGGTTGTTGTTAGAGATGTATTGAGTATTTACTAGTTAGAATCCAATGAGATAGATTGTTAACCTCTGAGTTATTGTAGTAGATTGATAGAACAACCATGTTGTAATTACATTTATGATATAATAATACACAATGGATTATGAATATGTTTGTTACAGGTTGTGTATGATTCTGGCAATGATGGATGAGGATTTATGGTTGAATCTTGATGCATGTGTTTTCTGGTGAATGTTTGGATTAGTTTTATGCATTGTTGCAACATATTGTAAGAATATATCATTGGTGAAGCTTGAGGAATGATCTGTGAGCATGATATCACTTAGGAGGATGTCATGAACCCTATTGTATGATTTTTGGATGTAGCCAGTGGAATTGAATCTCTCACAAGCCTCATTAAGATGTTTTGCATGTTGTTGAGAATGGATTAATTGGCATATTAAACCTTTGCAAAACATACCTGAGAGAGATTGGCCCAGTAGAGTATCTGATTTGGCACTTGTATGTACCTTCATTTCGTACAAATCGTACACCAGAGTTCGTACAAATCGTACAAGGAAAACTTACCCGATTTGGCAAACCAAGCGATGGAGAGAAATTTACCCGATTTGGCAGTTTAAGGGAATCGACTTGAACGATTACAAAACTATGTACGATAGCCTCCAAAACTGAGTCTGACAGTTTGGCTGAGTGTAAAAGCATACAAACCTTACCACTGTATGATTTGGAATCATACAGTGTGTGAATTTGACTTCCGTACAAGTTGTTCATTAGGCGTAAAAGGGTAGTTTGAAGGACCGTACGGTTGTACGATTTGGAAATCGAGTTAGGACTTGTATATTGATCATTCCAAGCCTTAGAAAATCACCTCCCCACTAGGAATACTGCACCCCTATAGGTCTAAAATTCACACACTTCTTTCCTTTAGGCTGATGGATCCGTGCCTCAAAGGGGAATGTGGGAATAATAGGTTTACACCTCGAAAGAGAGGCACTTGATCGTACTTTCTTATGGTGATTTTTCAATGAATTAGGTGGGGTTCACCAAGACAATTTTTATGATAGTTTCCATGCCTAGGTTTTGGGATTTTTTTGATGTGTTCCTTTTATCAAATCTCGCATACACCTAGTTTGGCCAATATGCAATTATATTAACCTATATGCAATTTTGATTTATATGAAGAAAAAAATAGTAGAAAAGTAAATTTAGATGAACTATGTAGTGCTTAAAAGAATTTTAAACCCTGACCAATATCCAAAAGTTTTATGTAGTTTTTGATTCTTTATTGTAGGTAAAATCGATCACAATCCAACAAGATCGGGTGATCCGATGCTGCTAATCAAATGGTCCGATTATGCAGAAATCTACCCGATTAGGGCAGAAAGCTATAGTTTGACAACTTTGATACAAAAAATAGTAGATTTATAGAATAATATTTATCTAATGAAATAAATTACAGAGAATAATAAATTTGAAGGATCAAAATATGAATTATCAAATATGACTTTATGCTAAATACATAAATACTTATGGAAAAGCAACAAAACATGAATGTGAAAGCTAAAGTATCAATAACAATGAACTTAAAATGATCTAATGAACATTACATATGATTTTAAATAGAATAACAAAGAATAGGGAATGTAAACATTGAGGTCTATATGCCCCTAAGAAACTGAACAACACGGATGTGTGATGCAGATAAAATCGGGAAATTTTGTCAAAATCGAGCGTAACGATATTGAAATCGGGCGGAACGATATTGAAATCGGGTGATATGATATCGCACAAATCTAAACGATGTGCAACTTGAACCTAAAAAAAACAAAAAATAGCAGAAAAAATAAATGAAATTATGTGAATTTTCGAGGGGGAATCCAAGGTGAGGAGCCTGGATTAAATAGGAAGAGATCAGCTAAGGGATTAGGCTAAAATTGAAGGGGAGTTACAACCTCCTCTATTCTGGATGAAATCAGCCGAACCAATTCTACAACCGCCATGCAGTTTCCCAGGTAGAGACAAAGAGGTTACAACCAAATTTTTTTACCCTGCTAAGGCAGACATTTTTTGGTTTTGGACAAAATGGGGTGACCCGATTTTGTGCAAAATCTGCCGATTTTGCACGAGGGCTAAAACAAACTTGTAACGAACACAAAAATTGAGGCAACAAGTTGAGAGTAGTTAATTGATTTTTCAAATATTTATTAACTTAGGTTTTATTAATGTGAGTCATTTTTAGGGTGCTACATTTTACCCCCTCTTTAGTGCATTTTCAAAAAAAAGTGCGTTAAATAAAAGTACAACACGCTTTACGAGAAAACAAAAATTTATTGCATATTTTTCTGATGATTTAAAGTTTTATTGTTAAACTATTTTAGGTATGATACCCCCTTCGATTTTTGGCACCAAATTCTAGGTTTGGTGAAAAACTCGAAATTTACCCATTTTTAGAATAATTTTAATAAAACCAAAGAATTAGGGTAAAACCTTATTCATTTTTACTATGCATTTGTTCTGGTTTTGAGCTCTAGAGAGAAAAGACGGTGAAATTTTCTCATCAAATAGATCTGGTGTGCAGAAGGGTTGGCCAGATACGGGTAAGGATCTAAAACTAAGTTTAAGTTATATTTTATGATTTTTTTGTGCTTAAATGTATGTTTAATTTAGATTTTAGGGCACGATTGTCGTCTTTTTCACCACATCGACAAAAACAGGTTGATTTTGGTGATATCAATAAATTTTGAACAAAAATTAACCGATATCATACGAAATTGTTTGATATCGTAGAAAATCAACCGATAGCGAACAAAGTCACCTGATATTGTGAAAAAATGGCCGATATCGAACAAAAGTGTTCGATATCACAAAAAACTAAGCGATATCGAACATAAGTGTTCGATATCACAAAAAACTAACTGATATAGAATACAAGTGTTCGATAGCACAAAAAACTAACCGATTTTAGACAAAACTTATTTATTAATTAACTGATTGAAATTTTGATTTTCTTTGTTTGAATAGAAAATGGAATTGAAGAATAGGGAGTGGAAGTATGGAGAATTGGAGGATCTAAATGCACTTACGGTGACAAAGAGAGATACCTTAGGCACTGTGGGGTTATTACATATGGTGGAGTTGCCACAGGTTCTAGTCGATATGTGACTACTGACTGCTTTGGCTAAGTGGTGGGACCTAGGTTCTTCCTATTTTTGGCTACTGACGGGGGAGATGACCCCTACACTAGAGGATATTTAGAGGATACTGAGAGTACATGTCAGGGGTATGTTTATTACCACATTTAGAAACCAGAACCAGGTTCTTAAGAGACTATCTGGTGATCCTCATTTTCCTCTAGTGAGCAGAGGTATTGGGATCGAGCTTCTAAGTCAGAGACCAAAAGTTTCTCAGCTTACAGTTGTACTGAGTGGGATTGTTTGCGGCTTACTTTTGAGCCACTTCAGTGGTTGTATTCTACCATGGAATATGGTAGAGGTTGTGGCCAACATGAGAGATTAAGGGAGAGTCTTTGCATGGGGGCCTTTCATGCTATGTCGTTTGTATAAGACTTTGTTCAAGGTCGTATACAAGGGTGTTGTAGCACTACCCCTCACTTCATTTCTATAGGTTTGGGTATGGTAGAACATTGCTATACAAATACCTACAAGGCTTCCACTGGAGGAGTTGGATGTAGAGAGACCTAGGGATTTCTATTGGTGTCCTTGTAGAGCTTCGATGAGTCAAATATCTATGGACAAGACTAGGAGATTCTTGGATGACCTGACAGTAGATAGAATCACATGGAGGCCATACAGAGATCATCCAGGTTGAGTAGAGGATGCATATCAATTGGCCCATGTGAGGTGAGTTATTTGGTTGAGGATGGACTAGGGTGACGTGGAGCTACATTGCATTTACCGAGTCATGTGGTAGTTTGGGTTGCATCAAGACATCCCTAGGACTAGGGATATTTACTTTACTAGGTCCACTCAGGATACTACCATAGTTAGTGGGGCTCCTGACATGGCAATGTTTATGGATCCAGATGTAGATGATAAGATGGTCCCTACAACCACTAGATATGATGCTAGGGTGGTTGATGGTTACCGAGTTTGGTATGCTCAGATTCGGCCCACAAGGATTACCAGGCTGAGGACTACAGTAGACCAGGCCTATGATCAGATGCAGTAGTGGAGGAGACAAGATCAGGCTCCTCCTAGGAGAGGGGGACCTCTCACCAGAGGAGTTCATCACTTACTTGAGGTGAGAGATATTCTAGGGGAGATATGAGGAGAGGATAGTATCCCCATAGGATGGAATAACATATCCTTAGTAGGAGGAGAGACCTGAATCATCCGAGAAGGGCAAGAGAGTGATGGAGGAGGGAGAGAGCAGTGAGACATCTGATCTATGGGTAGAGATGATTAGTTTGATGGAGGAGAATGCCTCCTAGAAGACTAATATTAAGTCTCTAGAGATGTAATATGAAGGTTTGAGAGCTAGTATCTATACTCTGGAGGTAGAGCTCACACAAGCCCAGGCTCATACATAGGTGGGATAGGGAGCTAGGGATCCAGCCCCTACATCTTCTCAATCAGTGGGTTTAGAGAGAAGTGACTCAGGGAGGAGATTGACTCAAGCACTTTAGCTGGTGGATTTCTATCAGGGTTTATATCATGCAGTAGTGCCTATGGAGTAGAGGCAACCCGAGACTCCGATGATAGACATATCGAAGACTTTGAGTCACTCTAGATCTCGATCGACTGCCCAAATGGCTACTACCATGGGAGTAGGAGGATTCTGTGTACCATGAAACCCTAGTGGGGATGATGATGCTCAGAGTTATAGAGGATCTAGGGGGTGATTTTAGATATTTTGTATCATATATCTATTAACTGAGTATACCAATTTTTGAGGATTATGGCATACCAGTCTAACTTTATATTGTGCAAGTGAAATGTTCATTAACCATGATTTTGTACATGCCATTGTACCAACTACTATGTAAGTCTTACCAAAAGCTAGCTAATCCACAAGTGGAAATTGGTCTGTACAAAATAAGTTCGCTAATGTGACAGACATGTCACCACGCGAAAGAGATTACCCAAGGTCAAGCGGGTTGGGCACAAACCACTTGTTATGGGACTTACCTCATGGATTTTGAATAACTGAGTAATTCCAAGGATTCAAGCTCGCTACCCCCTTCTTTTCTTCAAATTATTGGAATAGGTATTTCTTGTTCATTTCTGAACAAGGGGATTTTATTGCTTTCTTTTTTCTTTCTCTCTCTTTCTTTTTATTTCTTTATTTCTTTTTCTTTCTTTTTATTTCTTTTTTGGGATACTTTCCCAAATTAGATGTGGGGCAAGGTATTTTATTTGGGTAGGGGGGGAAGCTTTTCCTTTTTCCAATTCCCAGTATTCTAGACCATGCATAATAGGATAGCAAGGGAAACTTTTCACTTAAATAACTAAGACTACTATGTAGTATCCTTTTCGAATTTACAACAAATCATTTTTAAGATGTGAGAATGTGTTCTTGGTTCAAGAAGTAGTAAGATTTTTGGAAGCAATAATGCTTTTCAATACAAGAGAGATTTACAATCAAAGCAACAAAATCAAAATTATGAAAGATGTAAATTAAGTGCATGGTTCAACATAACTTTTGAATTTATCTGAAATACAACAAAATATAACTTGGATTTTTGGAAGATAACACACACTAATGCAAAATGATTAACTTGAAATATTTTAGAAATTTTCATATTTTTTGATTTTTTATTTTGTTATTATTTTGATATTATGGGGGTTGCAAATGATGAAGAAATTTATTAACAATTATGTATAGAGATGGAAATTTTGATTTTATGCATAATATCTCTTTAAATGCATGATATTCATAGGTTCCTTGAGATATTTCCCATCCAAGGAAGGCAATCTATATGCACCTGATCCAAATTTAGCAGTGATGACATATGACCCAAGCCAATTAGGTTGAAATTTTCCTTTTAAATATTTTCTTACATTAGTGTTTTTCTTTTCTTTTAAGACTAAATATCCAACTTCAAAGGATCGATTATGAACTTTCTTTGGATATGATATTTTAAGTTTGTCTTGGTAGGCACGAAGATGCTCTAAAGCATGGATGCGCTTTTCTTCGAGAAGTTTTAGCTAAATAAATCTACCAGTGCGATATTCATCTTCTACTTCAGTATCTTGAAGCAGAACAGCTAAAGAAGGAACTTCTAATTCAGATGGAAAAACTACTTCGACACCATAAACTAAGACAAAAGGTGAAGCATCCGTAGGAGTACGAACACTAGTTCGATAAGCCCACAAGGCAGGATATAATTGTATATGCCAGTCAGCCAGATTTATTAACTAATTTTTTTAGGATTTTGATTAAGGTTTTATTTGATGCTTCAGCTTGGCCATTACCTTGTGGATAATAAGGAGTGGACCATCTATGTTGGATTTTATATTTTTGACATAATTTCTTAACATCTTTGTTCTTAAAACATGTTTCATTATCAAAGATGAGATTAGGTGGAATTCCAAATCTATAGATGATTTGATTTAAAATGAATTTAGAAACTTAAACTTCTATGCAAGAAGCTAAAGGTATAGCTTCAACCCACTTTGTAAAATATTTTGTTGCTGCTATTATGAATTTATGACCATCAGATGAAATAGGATTGATTTTACCAATAATATCTAAACCCCATTTAGAGATGGGCTAAGGAGAGGATATGGGTTGAAGTTATTGAATAGGAGCATGGATAAGGTCAACATGATTTTGACACTTATCAAAATGATACACATAATCATTAGCATATTTTTCCATGAAAGGTAAAAAATATCCCATTCTAAGGGGCTTTTTGGCAATGGCACTTCCACTAAAGTGTCCTCCACAGGATCTATCTTGGGCTTCACTTAAGGCTTTCTTGGACTCTTTTAGGTCAAGACATCTTAATATAATATTTTCAAAAGATCTTCTATAAAGGGTTTTACCAACAATTACGAATTGAAAAACTCGCTTATGTAGTAGCCTACAATGGTTTCTATCTAGTCCTTCAAGGAAAATCCCTTTCTAGAGAAAATTAAAAATATTTGCATACCAAGGCTCTAAGGTAATTTCATCAATAAAAAACACATCTAATAGTTCTAAACATGACTTATAAGAAGCGGTTTCTTGTATTTGACAAATAATGATAGTAGCATACTCATCATCCAACTCCAAAGGCAACAAAGAAGCAGTTGCGGCCATAGCATTGGTAGCACGATTGCTAGTTCTAGGAATAGATTCTAAAGTTACTTTTTCAAACAATGATATAAGCTTAAGGACATATTATTTATAAGGATGAATTTATTCATATCGTGTTTGATAAACTTCATTGATTGGATTTATCATAAGCTGATAATCTCTAAAAAAAATTAAAACTTTTATTTTTAAAGGTAAAACAACTCGCAACCCAAGGATTAAAGCCTCATACTCTGCAACATTATTAGTACAAGAAAATTTTAACTTAAAATATAAAGGTATAAGATGTTTTTGGGGATATTTCAATATGATACCGACACCTGCACCACTCATACATCTAGCTCCATCAAAATACAAAGACCATGTCTCAGAATGATCTTCTTCTACATTAAGGCACTCATCAGGAAATTCAATTTTCATAGGATGAGTAGATTCTAAAGGTGAAAAAGCTAACTGATCAGCTATAACTTGGCCTTTGATATATTTTTGGCTAATAAATTTGAGTTCAAATTCATTAAGATCAAGAACCCACTTAGTTGTGCATCCTGATAGGTAAGGTCTACTCATCAAGTACCTTAATGGATCACATTTAGCAATAACATATGTTTTCTGACTAAGCATGTAATGATGAAACTTTTGCATAGAAAACACAACCGCTAATTTTTTTTTCCAATGGAGTATATTGATTTTCATAACTTATTAAAGTTTTGCTTATATAGTATGTGGCTCGTTCTTTCTTTTCATCATCAATTTGAGCCAACATAGCTCCTAGTGCAAATGGATAATCTAGTCTATGAGGAACAAGCACTGGAGGAGTAAGATGATACTGTTTAATACTCTCAAAATATTCTTGACATTCTTTATCCCACTTGAATGGAATATTCTTCTTAAGTAGTTTAAGAAAAGGTCCTATTTTATCCACCAAATTTTTGATGAAGCGACGTATAGATTGAAGTTTTTCTTGTAAACTTCTTAAATCTGTTATGTTTTTAGAAGGTGGAATATCAAGCATACCCTTAATTTTGAGAGCATCTACTTCTATACCTCACATAGAAACAATAACCCCCCAAAATTTTTCTAATTTAACTCCAAATACACACTTGTCAAGATTTAATCGTATTAAATATTCTCTTAGTCTATCAAACACTTTTCCTAAATTATAAATGTGATCATCTTGAATAAGCTATAATATCATCCACATAATCATGTAGAATATCATACATCATATCATGAAATATGTATGTCATATCTCTTTGATATGTTGCACCTGCATTTTTAATCCAAATGGCATTACCTTCCAACAAAAGGCTCCCCAAGGAGTAATAAAGGCTATATTAGTGATGAGGCCTAGAAATGCCTCAATCATAACATGTTTTGTACACTAAAAATTCCTATAAACTCTTATGTTTTATCTGATATGTTAGTTAAGTTGATTTAATATGCTGTATATTAACCATTTTGCATGATCAATGTATTTGAAATATTATATGTTGATTTTACAACTTTTTGCATAGTTTTGTGTTCTTTTTGCTATGATTTGCTACAATGGGATATGCTTAGAATAATAGCAGAATTTCACTAATCATATTTTGATTTGTCTCAAGCATTTACTTCACCTAAATCGGCAACAAGTGCAAGCAAAGCTATTCTTGTGCAGCAAGAAGCTGGTCTTTCCCATGTAAATTCCAGCCAGCTGTCCATAAATAGCAAGGCATGGAATTCACATGAGGAAAGGGATGAAGACCATTAGAATTTGATCTTAGGAGATAACCCACCTGAGATATGCAGAAGAAATCAATGGAAAAGCATATATTTGTTCATACCAAGATATCTTCGGAATGAACAGATATCTTCGGAATGAAGGAACACAGCATCTTCGGAATGAGCGGATCTTCGGAATGAAGAATGCAGCGTCTTCGGAATGAGCGGATCTTCGAAATGAAGCATGTAGTATCTTAAAAATTAGCGATATTCAGAATGAGAATGCAGTATCTTCAAAATGAGCCATATTCGAAATGAAAACTGCATTGTCTTCGGAATGAAGCCACTTATCTTCGGAATGAAGAACAGAATGTGTTTTTGACCAATTTTTGAAGCCGAAAAAAGGGAAATAAAGGTTGGAAAAAGTAAATAGAAATATCTTCCATCTGTATTTACCGTCATTGCCGACCAAAGCCATCATTAAGAAAAAGATCATGTTTTAGTCCTCTTTTAGGATAAAACCAGAATTTGTTGCAGCATTGTAGGATTAGATCTTTTTGATATTATTTTTTTGTAATCAGATCATAGGATAGCTATAAATATTTCTCTCATTTAGGTTGAGCGAGATAGATAGAAAAAGAGGTAGAAAATAGAGTAAGGAAGCTAGCAAAAAATACAGAGTATAACTAGAAATTGATCATTACAGTCCTGTAACAGTTTTTCAACAGAATTCTTGTAATCATGTCTTTTGATCAATAAAGTGCACCAGTTCTATTTCAAATTACTTGTAAATGAATGTGATTAATATTTAGAAAAAGAGAGAGACTGATGATTACACAATGACACTGAGAGGGGGGGGGTGAATCAGTGTAGCTATTAATTTTTATATCTACAGCATTTAATATGAAATAAATAGAACTTGACAACTGAAAAACAACTTGAACAAAAGAGCACACCACAACACTCAATATACCGAGGTTCACCAATTTGGCTACTCCTCAAAAATGACTGCTTGGACTCCAATCCAAATCCAGTCTTTGCAAAATCAATTTTACAAACACTTTAACAAAGACCAACCGGAAGGAGCACCAACCCCTGTAATTTTTTGCTTCAACAGATGGAGCACCAACTCCTAGTACCAAGCACCAACTTGGACTGCAATTCTGATCAATTTAGAATGACATAAAATGTCTTCACTTCATGCACGACCCTGACTGGTCTGCAATTAACCCAACTCTACACACTCTCACGGCTCTGCTTGTTTTTCTCTTGATTCTTCTCTAACCCTCCTTTTGCAGCAATTTCTCACATACAACAGCAATATCTTCTCTGTACGATTATTCTTTTATAACCTTTCAATCTGGCATGCAGTCGAATGACCTTCTCCAACTGTTCGAATTCATTACTCTTGTCCATAATGTGACTGTTCGAATGCAGAAACATACGGCTGTTCGAGTGCCTTTTCTTTTCTCCATATGCAATTCTTCGAAAGCTTTTCGATTCATCATGTTCGGCTTTTCTGTATGCTTCAAATACGTCTGTTAGAATGCATGCAAATACGACCTTTCGAATGCTCTTATTATCCTTCATATTCGGCTTTTCGAATGCGTTTCAATTATGCATGTTTGGCTGTTGCATTGCATGTCCAACACCTGTCAACGTTTAACTGTCTGCTTTTTCCGACACGTGTCACCTTGCATGCTCCTCGCGGGTTTTACCTCGCGATCGTTACTCGTCGCGAAATCGTGACACTTTTAACTAATGCCGACGTCACCTCGAAGGTTGTCGCGAAATCGCGACCATTTTGGCCTTGAAAGCTTTTCCCCCGCTCATGTCGCGATATCGCGACACTTAGAATTTTTGCTGACGTCATTCTTAAGCATGTCACGAAATCACGACCGTTTTGGCTCTTGGAAGCTTTCCCTGCATCTTGTCGCGATATCGCGACACTTTGAACTTTTGCTGACGTCATCATCAATGCTGTCGCGAAATCGCGACGCTTCCGGCTTCCAGCAGCTTTCCTTTCATCCTGTCGCGAAATCGTGACACTTTTCAACTTTGCTGACGTCATCATCAATGCTGTCGCGAAATCGCGACGCTTTCGGCTTCCAGCAGCTTTCCTTTCATCCTGTCGCGAAATCGTGACACTTTTCAACTTTGCTGACGTCATCATCCTGCTTGTCGCGAAATCGCGACACTTTCGGCTTCCGTACACTCTTCTTTGCCAGCAGCAGCGAAAAAGGAACATGTCGCGAAATCGCGACACTTTGCTCTTCCGTACAACTCTCCTTGCCAAACCCAGCGAAAATGGAACATGTCACGAAATCGCGACACTTTGCTCTTCCGTACAACTCTCCTTGCCAAACCCAGCGAAAATGGAACATGTCGCGAAATCGCGACACTTTGCTCTTCCGTACAACTCTCCTTGCCAAACCCAACGAAAATGGAACATGTCACGAAATCGCGACGCTTCCGGCTCTTGCTGACGTCATCATCCTTCTTGTCGCGAAATCGCGACGCTTTCGGCTCTTGCTGACGTCATCAATCTTCTTGTCGCGAAATCGCGACGCTTCTGGCTTCCGTACGCTCTTTGCTCCATGCAGTAGCGAAATCGCTACACCTTAGTTTCCCTTTGTTTCAACATGTAGCGCCATCGCTACATCTTAGTTTCTCTTCGTTTCAACATGTAGCGAAATCGCTACACCTTAGTTTCTCTTTGTTTCAACATGTAGCGATATCGCTACACCTTCTTCTTGTGAATTTTTTACTTGTAGCGAAATCGCTACATCTTTGTTTTCTGCACTTCCTAATTGTAGCGAAATCGCTACACCTTTGTGCCATGTATTTTCATCATGCAGCGATATCGCTACACCTTTGTTTCCATTCATTTCAACATGTAGCGATATCGCTACACCTTTGTTGCCGAGCATTCTCTCTCCTCTTCGGGTCATGAAAAACCGACCGTGTCGCGATATCGCGACACTTTTCTTTGCTAGCTCCTTTTCTCCGTTTATGTCACGAAATCGCGACATCTTTTCACCTTGCTTCCCTCTCTGCCAGCATGTCGTGAAATCGTGACAGTTTACCTTTCACTTTCTCTCTCCTCTGCCATGTCGCGATATCGCGACAGTTTTGCTCGCATCTTCTCTCTCCTCGGCCATGTCGCGAAATCGCGACAATTTGGCGTGCATTTTCTCTCTCCTGCTTTTTGTCGCGAAATCGCGACACATTTTCTCTCTCCTCAACGAAAACTCGACATGTCGCGAAATCGTGACATTTTCGGCTGCGCCTTCTCTCTCCTCGACCATGTCGCGAATCGCGACAGAAAACATGTCGCGATATCGCGACGCTTTTCTTCCTTATCTCTTTTTGCAGTTTTTGAATCTGGGTCACCTCTTGTTTTCCTTGAAACTTTCTGCACTTGATCTGACTGACCTCTGAACTGCATCAACTGCATCAATCTGACTGTGTTGACAACAATGACAATACTTTTGCAATTCTTTTGCTGCACCTTGCTCAACAATCTCCCCCTTTGGAATTGTTGGCAACACACTCGCAACCTTGCTTAATTTCTTCTCCCCCTTTGCCAATAATACCAAAGGGCTCGTCGTAGACTCCCCCCGAGTCTATGCACAACATTCTCGGACTTAAAAAGTTTGAATGCTCCCCCTGAGAATGTGTTTCCCATAGCTAGTCAATGCTTGGGTGGTGTGACTACTCCCAACTTCTTCCGAAGGTATTCAAATACTTCCTTTGGCAAAGGTTTTGTGAATATATCAGCTACTTGCTCTGTAGTTGGAACAAAATCCAATTTAACCTCTCCTTCTGGCAACTTTATCCTTCAAGAAATGATATCGGATTGCAATATGTTTGGTTCTTGAATGCATATCTGGATTCTTGGATATGTTGATAGCACTAGTGTTATCACATTTAATTGAAATTGGTTCATTGAAATGAATACCAAGATCTTTCAACGTTTGTCTCATCCATAATATCCGAGTACGACATGTTGTTGCCGCAATGTATTCTCGCCTCCGCAGTGGATAGAGATACCGATTCTTGTTTCTTGTCGTGCCATGCTACCACTCGTCACCAAGATAAAATGCTCCTCCACTTGTGCTCTTTCTGTCATCAATACATCCTCGCCCAATCTGCATCGTAATATGCAATCAAAGTGAAATCTTTACCTTTTGGGTACCACAACCCATAATCCATAGTGCCCTTGAGATATCTCGAAAATCCTCTTTACAAATGTTACATGAGTTTCTTTGGGACTCGGCCTCGAAATCTTGCAACCATACATACCGCTTGTAATATATCCGGTCTAGTGGTCGTTAAATACAACAGAGCTTCCAATCATAGACCCGTACATTGTTTGATCTACATCCTGGGATTTATCATCCTTGCTCAACTTGGCACTCGTTGTCATGGGAGTGCTTGACCGGTTTATTGTCTTCCATTGTGAACTTTTTCAGCATTTCTTTTACATATTTAACTTGAGAAATAAAAATGCCTTTTTCATTTTGATTGACCTGCAGATCCTAAGAAATAAGAAAGTTCACCAATCATTGACATCTCAAATTCTTTTTTCATTTTAATTGATATGTCTTTGCAGTATTCATCCATGTTGCTGCCAAATATTATGTCATCTACATAAACAACAAGAACAATAAGATGACCCTTCTCTGTTTTGACATATAAGTTGCTATCCACCAAACCTTTCTTAAACCCTTGTTTAATTAGATAATTATCCACCCTTGCATACCATGCTCTGGGTGCCTGTTTTAATCCATATAAAGCTTTCTTTAACCCGCAAACAAAATCTGGATTTTCACCAAGTTGGAAGCCATCGGGTTGTTCAATGTAAACCTCTTCTTCCAGTTTTTCCATTCAAAAATGCTGATTTTACATCCATTTGATATACTTTGAAGTTTTTATGAACTGCTAATGCCAGAAACATTCTGATTGCCTCTAGTCTCGCTACCGGTGCAAAAGTTTCTTCAAAATCAATGCCTTCAACCTGAGCATAGCCTTTACATACCAATCTTGCCTTATTTCTGACAACCTGCCCATCTTCATTCAATTTATTTCTAAAAACCCATTTAGTACCAATTATGTTTTTGTTTGTTGGTCTAGGTACTAATTCCAGGTATTGTTTTTCTCTATCTGATCTAGTTCTTCATTGATTGCCTTCATCCAACTTTCATCAATGCTTGCTTCAGCAACATTTTTAGGTTCAATACTAGATAACAGAGAATAGTTCCTCACTGCTGTTCTTCTTGTTTGAATACCATCTGTGGGATCCCCAATAATCTGTTCACTTGGATGATTTTTCTGCCAGTTGCCTGTTTTAAATTTCCTGTTTTCTTCTTCTTCAGATTCAGTTTTTACACTATCTGGATCAATTTTCTGATTCTTCTCTGTTTCTTTTTCATCATCACCTTCAATGACTTCTTCATACATAGGGTAGTTTTCTTGATAAGTAGTTTCTTGTTCTCTACCTTCATCAACTTTTACATCAGCACTTTCAACAATTTTCTTCAACTTCTTGTTGTAACATGTGTATGCCTTGCTTTTGGTTGAGTAACCGAGAAAGATACCTTCATCAGCTCTATCTTCAAATTTACCGAGGTTATCTTCAGTCCGTTTTATGTAGCACTTGCTGCCAAATACTTTGAAATGTCTTGCTGTTGCCTTTCTGCCAAACCATAACTCATAAGCTGTTTTGCTTTCATGTGGTCTCAGCATGCACCTGTTTTGAATGTAAACTGCAGTATGAACTGCCTCTTTCCAAAATCTGTCAGCTATTTTGTTTTCTGCCAACATTGTCCTTGCCATTTCCTGCACTGTTCTATTCTTCCTTTCTACAACACCATTCTGCTGAGGTGTCCTAGCTGCTGAAAACTGTCTTCTTATCCCATGTTTTTGACAGTATTCGACAAATTCCTCGGAGATAAACTCTCCTCCCCTGTCCGATCTTAGGCATTTAATTCTTTTTCCTGATTGATTTTCAACAAGATTTTTGAAGGTTTTAAACATTTCAAAAGCTTCTGACTTGAGTTTCAGAAAATAGTACCCATGTCATTCTTGAGTAGTCATCTATACATAGCATAAAATATTTGTGTCCATTTATGCTTTCGGTTCTCATGGGTCCACATAGATCAGTGTGAATTAGTTCTAATGGCTTGCTAGTGAAGTATTCTTTTGCTTTGAAAGTGGCTCTGGTTTGTTTTCCCTTTTGGCATGACTCACGGATGCTATTTACAGGTTTGCCAATGTTTGGTATATCTCTAATCGCTCTTTTTGAACTGATTTTTGCCGGATTGTCAAAACTAATATGCCCAAGCCTCTTGTGCCATAGCCAGTTTTCATCTTCCTGTCCCATCAAGCATGTTCCTTCTACAGTTTCTGAAAGTGTATACAGATTTCTTGAAGTTCTCAGTCCAGTGGCTATTAACTTTCCATTATTTGTCTTTCTTACTTCACAGCCCTCCTTCTTGAAGATTACATCATGACCTCTGTCACATATTTGACTTACACTTAGCAAGTTATGCTTCATGCCAATTACAAACAAGACTTCTTTTGATTTTATATTGCCATCACTAATCTTGACTGATCCCTTTCCAACAATCTTTGCTCCATCATTATTTCCAAATTTCACAGAACCACCTTCATAATTCTATAAATTCTCAAACTTTTGCTTGTCACCTGTCATGTGACTGGAACAACCACCGTCAAGTATCCAAGGTGCTGATTTGTTCCGAGCTTTAAAAGCGACCTGGACAATCAAAGATTCCTTTTCTTTCCATTCTGGTTTGATAGCCGATTTTGCTACTTGTTTTGCCTTTGTCCTTTCATTAGCATGTGCCTGTTTTTCAAGAAATTTCTGGTTTTGTTTCAACCCACTTGGCTGAGATTTTCTACCCTGATAATTATTTGATGCAAAAGTGCTTCTGTACTTTCTAGCAATATGTCCAAAATTATGACAATTATAACATTCAACCGCATAATTCATTAAAGGAGAAAAAACATTTCTGCTGGTAAAATTCCTTTGAGATACATTATGCCTGCAATCTGAAATCTTATGGCCATAAGCATTGCATTTAAAACAATAACCAGAAAATGCATGATTAAACCTGGGTGCCGGTCTTTGCCAGTTTGAAGTAGGCGCCATGACTCTTCTCCTCTTCGGATGTGTGACTTTTGTGAATCCATCTTTGTCAGTATTCTTATTGAATCTGGCATTATTGTTTTCTTTTGCATGATTTTGTTTTTCTGGTTCAACCCTGATCTTTTCTTCTTTCTTTATGGGTTCTATATTCAAGTTCTTTGAATCCTTTGAAGATTCTCCTTCATCAAAGCCTAAACCAAATTTGATGCCAGAAGGCCTTTGGTTATTTAACATTTTATCCAACTTTACAGTACTTTCTTCAAACTTATGAAAACAATTCAATTTTCTATTCATCTCTTCTAACTGCATCCTTAACTTAACAATGTCTTCCTCTAGCTTGCTGCATTCAACTGTCTTTACAGTTAATTGTTCATCAAGAACTTCAGACATTTTCTTGAATTCCTCTGTCTGTATTTTCAAATTGTTTATTATGTCTGTGGCATTCTCTAATTTCTTTGAAAAATTTTTATTCTTCTTCCTTTCTGCACTCAACTCTTCAAGTGAAGCAACCAATTCTCCTTCCAAATACACTTCAGCTTCATCCTTGGAATTTTCATCACCTTCCCGATTTTCCTCTCGTTCTTTCTTCTTCAAGTGCCATGAACAGAGCTTCACCTTCTTCTTCTTCGGACTCCTCATCCGTGCTTTCTTCGAACCGTCGACATTCTTGGTTATGAAGCTTTTCTTCTTGAAGTTGTTCTTTCTAAAATTTTGTTTCTTCTTCCAATCACCTTTTTCTTGGTGTGAACCTTCACCATTTTTGGTTCTCTCCTCGCATTGGACATTTGGCTGCAAAATGACCGACTCCTCCACAATTGAAGCATTTAAAAGGTAGCTTCCCTCTATATTTTCCTTTTCCTTTTGTGAGTTTTCGAACAAAATTGGCTTCTGTTTCATCCAGTGTCCCTTCATCCTCAGATTCATGTTCAGCTTTTACATTCTTGTGTGCTTTAAAAGTTGCTTCTCTGTCTGTAGACTTGGTTTGTCCTATTCTCATTTCATATGTTGTCAGGGAACCATGCAACTCATCCATGCTGAAGTTGTTTAGATCTTTTGCCTCTTCTATTGCAGAGACTTTGGAGTTAAATCTTTTGTGAAGTGTTCTGAGAACCTTTTTCACAACAACTGCATCATCAATTTCTTCACCAAGTCCTCTGATTGCATTAATAATTCCGTTGACTCTCAAGCATATAAATTTCTATGTTTTCATCTTCCTTCATTTGCAGTGCTTCGAACTGTGCTCGATGAGTTTGCGCTTTGCTTCCTTAATCTTACTGTCTCCTTCATGGATGCTCTTCAGTTTATCCCACATGTCCTTTGCTGATTTACAACTCATGACTCTTATCAGTTCACTGTCAACAAGCCCACACATTATGGCATTCTTAGCTTTGGAGTTGTTTTCAAATTTCTTTTTCTCAACAGTATCTGTTGGAGGGGTAGTGGGTGCTGTGTATCCACTATCTACATAATCCCAAATATCGTATCCCAATGCACTCAGATATGTTTGCATTCTGAGTTTCCAGAAGGTGTAATTTGTTCCATCAAATAAGGGAGCTTTGTTGGATGAAAATCCTTCACCACCTGCCATTGTTTCTTCCAAGATCTCCTTAGCTGATTAAGCTTGTACAAGGAACCTTGCTCTGATACCAATTGATGATTACACAATGACACTGAGAGGGGGGGGTGAATCAGTGTAGCTATTAATTTTTATATCTACAACATTTAATATGAAATAAATAGAACTTGACAACTAAAAACAACTTGAACAAAAGAGCACACCACAACACTCAATATACCGAGGTTCACCAATTTGGCTACTCCTCAAAAATGACTGCTTGGACTCCAATCCAAATCCAGTCTTTGCAAAATCAATTTTACAAACACTTTACCAGCACCAACTGGAAGGAGCACCAACCCCCGTAATTTTCTGCTTCAACGGATGGAGCACCAACTCCTAGTACCAAGCACCAACTTGGACTGCAATTCTGATCAATTTAGAATGACATAAAATGTCTTCACTTCATGCACGACCCTGACTGGTCTGCAATTAACCCAACTCTACACACTCTCACGACTCTGCTTGTTTTTCTCTTGATTCTTCTCTAACCCTCCTTTTGCAGCAATTTCTCACATACAGCAGCAATATCTTCTCTGTACGATTATTCTTTTATAACCTTTCAATCTGGCATGCAGTCGAATGACCTTCTCCAACTGTTCGAATTCATTACTCCTGTCCATAATGTGACTGTTCGAATGCAGAAACATACGGCTGTTCGAGTGCCTTTTCTTTTCTCCATATGCAATTCTTCGAAAGCTTTTCGATTCATCATGTTCGGCTTTTCTGTATGCTTCAAATACGTCTGTTAGAATGCATGCAAATACGACCTTTCGAATGCTCTTATTATCCTTCATATTCGGCTTTTCGAATGCGTTTCAATTATGCATGTTTGGTCGTTGCATTGCATGTCCAACACCGTCAACGTTTAACTGTCTCGCTTTTTCGACACGTGTCACCTTGCATGCTCCTGCGGGTTTTACCTGCCAGACTATTACCTATCGCGAAATCGCGACACTTTTAACTAATGCTGACGTCACCCTGAAGGTTGTCACGAAATCGCGACCATTTTGGCCTTGAAAGCTTTTCCCCCGCTCATGTCGCGATATCGCGACACTTAGAATTTTTGCTGACGTCATTCTTAAGCATGTCGCGAAATCGTGACCGTTTTGGCTCTTGAAAGCTTTCCCTGCATCTTGTCGCGATATCGCGACACTTTGAACTTTTGCTGACGTCATCATCAATGCTGTCGTGAAATCGCGACGCTTCGGCTTCCAGCAGCTTTCCTTTCATCCTGTCGTGAAATCGCGACACTTTTCAACTTTGCTGACGTCATCATCAATGCTGTCGCGAAATCGCGACGCTTTCGGCTTCCAGCAGCTTTCCTTTCATCCTGTCATGAAATCGTGACACTTTTCAACTTTGCTGACGTCATCATCCTGCTTGTCGCGAAATCGCGACACTTTCGGCTTTCGTACACTCTTCTTTGCCGACAGATGGAAAAGGAACATGTCTGAATCGGACACTTTTTTCCAAATGGAACATGTCAAGACTTTTGCTCTTCCGTACAAACTCTCCTTGCCAAACCCGGCGAGAAAATGGAACATGTCATGCGAAATCGTGACACACACTTTGCTCTTCACCGTACAACTCTCCCTGCCAACCCCAGCGAAAATGGAACATGTCGCGAAATCGCGACGCTTCGGCTCTTGCTGACGTCATCATCCTTCTTGTCGCGAAATCGCGACGCTTTCGGCTCTTGCTGACGTCATCAATCTTCTTGTCACGAAATCGCGACGCTTCTGGCTTCCGTACGCTCTTTGCTCCATGCGAGTAGCGAAATCGCTACACCTTAGTTTCCCTTTGTTTCAACATGTAGCGCCATCGCTACATCTTAGTTTCTCTTCGTTTCAACATGTAGCGAAATCGCTACACCTTAGTTTCTCTTTGTTTCAACATGTAGCGATATCGCTACACCTTCTTCTTGTGAATTTTTTACTTGTAGCGAAATCGCTACATCTTTGTTTTCTGCACTTCCTAATTGTAGCGAAATCGCTACACCTTTGTGCCATGTATTTTCATCATGCAGCGATATCGCTACACCTTTGTTTCCATTCATTTCAACATGTAGCGATATCGCTACACCTTTGTTGCTGAGCATTCTCTCTCCTCTTCGGGTCGCGAAAACCCGACGTGTCGCGATATCGCGACACTTTTCTTTGCTAGCTCCTTTTCTCCGTTTATGTCGCGAAATCGCGACATCTTTTCACCTTGCTTCCCTCTCTGCCAGCATGTCGCGAAATCGCGACAGTTTACCTTTCACTTTCTCTCTCCTCTGCCATGTCGCGATATCGCGACAGTTTTGCTCGCATCTTCTCTCTCCTCGGCCATGTCGCGAAATCGCGACAATTTGGCGTGCATTTTCTCTCTCCTGCTTTTTGTCGCGAAATCGCGACACATTTTCTCTCTCCTCAACGAAAACTCGACATGTCGCGAAATCGCGACATTTCCGGCTGCGCCTTCTCTCTCCTCGACCATGTCGCGAAATCGCGACAGAAAACATGTCGCGATATCGCGACAGTTTTCTTCCTTGTCTCTTTTTGCCACTTTCGAATCCGGGTCACCTCTCGTTTTCCTTGAAACTTTCTCGCACTTGATCCGATCGACCTCCGAATCGCATCAACTGCATCAATCTGACTGTGTTGACAACAATGACAATACTTTTGCAATTCTTTTGCTGCACCTTGCTCAACAGAGACTTACACCTTCTTCTAGACAAAGAGGCTGGCCACTTCCAGACCTAGGAGGAGGACTAACAAAGCAGGTTTTTATTTTGATTTTGCTGCAGCAGAATGAGTTGTAGAACTTGTTATGTCAATTGCTTGTAAATAGTTGACAATATTTGTAGTATTAGTTTATTTATGCTTAGATTAATATTGTGCTTAAAATTTTAGTTGCAATATTACTTTCAGCAAAGTTTCCACTTTATTTTCAGATTGTTATTTCCAGAATTTACTATTTTTCAGCAATTTCTTGTATTTTATGTTTTGCTGTCAAAATCTGAACAGAAGATTGACAACCTTCTGTTATAGAACTTTGATAGTTTTTATTTCCACATTAGATCTAAACTTTCATTATTGCAAAAGTAATTAGATTTCCTTTCGCAATTAGGATCAGACTTTCAATTCCGCAACTGTTAATTCTGCAATATAATTAGGTCTCATTCTGCAATTGTAATTAGGACTTCATTTCTGTAGTTAATGATTAGTTTCCAATTCTGCAACTTAGATTTAGATTTAATTTATGCAATTTAGAGATAGGAATGTTCCAAAACCCCCCACACAATCAGTTCCACCAATAAGACTTGTTGCCCTAGATTGACCTAAGTTATAGCTGTTTCACTTCTTCTCCCGTAGATAGCCTTGTACACTGCCCTGGATTGATAGATTCATTGAGAATTAATGATGGTATAACGACTACGCATCATTTTGGCATCATTTTTAGGGAATAGTGTTGTCAGAAGAAAACAAATAGTCCAATAGCTATAATCAGACTAAACTATGAACATTCAAGTTAAAATCTGAATATAACAGCAGAGTAAGATAACAACTATTGACTTAATTTATGTCATTTAGGAGTAAACATGAATGAGTAAGTCTAGGGATACCCCAAAGGATCCCTGGATTGTCCCATTAAGGAGATCTTCACGCCTAAGGGGTGAATCACCTGTGTTTGAACTACCTGAAATATTGATAGAAAAATCACCAGTCTCACCATCAGTAGAACATTTTGAGAAAGGAAAATCACCAATTTTATCAACAGAATATCTTAAGGAAGATAATTCATCAGACTCATCAACAGAGAAGCTTGGACCTCTTGAGAGAACAATTTGGAAAGCTTTAACTTCTCCTAGGAAACAAGAAACTATGGCAGAAGGAGGCAATGCAGATGGCCAGCATGGCTATGTTCATAATGAAGGGGATGATCAGGATATACTCCAACCATCCAGAACATTTGAATATCCTATTCATCTGAATCCAACACAAAACTCTCCCATGAAGACCATTTCACCTTCGGTACTTCCAACCTTTCGAGGTGTTGTATCTCGAAGATCCCGATCAGTTTTTGTTTGAATTCAAGGTAGTGTGTCGACCTATGATTATATAAATGACAATAAAAAACTTAAGGTTTTTCCCCTCAACTCTCAAGGATTCAAGCATTACGCCGGTTCATGAGCTTAGAGCCAAATTCCATAAGAACCTGGGATCAAATGGAGACTGTCTTTTTAGACAAATATCAAGAATACTACCATGTAAGGAATAGAAAAGATGAGTTATTTAGAATCAAGCAAGAAGATGATGAGACCTTGGAAGATTATCTTGATAGGTTCTCCTTTGTTCAAAGGAGATGTGGACTAGTAGAACCGGAATTGTGTAAAACTATCTTTTTGAGAGGATTGCAAGATGAATCTAGAGAAGTTCTGGATTTGATGGGAAAAGGGGATGTAACCACTCTCAGTAATGAGGAAATTATGGATCTCTACAGGAATTACTCTCGCACTAAGCAGAGAAGAAGAAAAATCCGCACAAATGGCACTGATGTAAAGGACCTGATAGAGGAACTTGCAAATTTCAAAACTGATATCCTAGTGCATCTAAACACTACTTTAGGGGAAATCTCTGCAAAAGCTAAAAACACGAAACCTTTGGCAATTTATTGCCCAAGATGTAGAAGTAAACATGCTTTGTAGGAATGTCCTTTGAATAAAACATCTATCTCAACCATTTGTAGTATCTGTTCAAAAAGGCATTCAACTGATCAATGCCACCTGCTACCACAACTCAAAACGTGTTAGAAAACCAGATTGAGGAACTCAACTATATTGGACCAAAACAAGGGGGAAATTTCTCTCAATATCAAAATCCCCCTTGTTTTCCTACAAATTGGGGGCATAATCCCGATACTATGCCTTGGGGACAATTAGAACCACCCCAACGTCCTTGGAATTATCCTCAATGGACAAATTCCCAAGAATGGCCACAATCAAATTGGAGTAACCCAGCCTGGAATCAAAATCAAAACAACCCCTCATGGAATCAAAACAACCCCTCATGGAATCAAAACAATCCAGCTTGGAATCAAAATTAGACTAATCCACATTGGGTGCAAAACCAACCACAGTGGAATCAACAATACCAAATCCTATCCAAGGCAGCAAAGGAATCAAGGTCAAACTCAGCATTTGTTGCCTGCACCTAATCAAAATTTTCAAGAAAAACAATAGCAAACACAACAAGTGAAACAACCTCAATTGCCAGCTTAGCCAATCACTAATCCAAATAGTGTAAGACAGACACCTCCTGTCTATGTGGTTGAAGCTAAAGAAAATATTGAAATTAATGTTCTTGATTGTAGTGATATCCAACTTCGTTCAGGGAAAGTTGTACCTGAACCAGTTTTAATGGAAATCAAAGATAATGAAAAGCAAGAATCATCAGAACCAGAGAGAATCCAACCAACAATAGAAACATAAAAATTGGATCCAACAATAGAAAAAGAGACACAAGCAGAACAATTACCAAGGATAGTTCCATATCCTGAAAGACTTAATGCAATACCAAAAATTTCTGAGTCAGAATTGGTCAAAGAACTCAAAAAGTTGACTATCTCATTACCCTTATTGCAAGCCATTAAGGAAATACCAGAAATTAACAAGACTGTCCAAAATTTGTGCATTAAAAGAGCAGGAAGAAAGAAGAAAGCATTCCCCAAGACTGTGCAGGTTGAAGGGAAGATAGTTGATCTCTTATCTGGAAAACTACTACCTCCAAAGTATAGTGATCCAGAAGCCCAGCTTATCACAGATCACCATAGGTTCAGTACCAATATCAAATGTTTTAGTGGATCTAGGAGCTGCAATAAATGTCATGACTAAAGATACAATGGAACAATTACAGCTCAAACATCTCAGCCCCACATTTACAGCTTTAGAAATGGTCGATAGGTCAGCTTGCAAAACCCGAAGGAATCATTGAAGATGTCCCTATAGAAGTTTCTTCTTGGGAATTCCCTGCAGATTTTTTGGTTTTACAGACCAAGAAATTCAGCACATGGATATCCCATTATTTTGGGAAGACCTTGGCTTGCAACTCGCAGTAGCCTTCATAGATCGCAGATCCGGAAATATGACTATTTCAAATGGTATTGAGCTGAAACAAATTTCTTTATATCCTCCCCGCAAAACCATCTAGCAAATTTTTAGGTCGCTTATGGTTTTCTCGACTCGGATGAGGAACCGGAAGAGGTCATTTCTACACTAGCTACCTTAGTAGTAAGAGAACACACGGAAGACCTCAATGACACAAAAAACTTAGAAAATGAAACAATCCTGATGAATGTTCTGCATGAACAAGGTTTAGAAGGGGAAGCAACAAATATCCAACAATTGATAAGTAATGAGGAGAATCAAAAATCTGAAGATGAATCATCTATGCTATCACAAGGAAACTCTGTTTCACTACCACATGGATGGCACCATCATCCGATTTTTCCTTCTCACCTGCTCCATACAAGATATGCTTCCCTCAAGCAAGCAATAAAACATAAACTGCTTCTTTTCTCCCATCTCAGCAATGTCCTCTTAATCCCTTAAACACCAAGTATGAAGGAGTGAATTCAGTCCTTCTAAATACAAAACAAATAGAAGTCCAGCCAGGCAAATTTTTGAACATCTACAGCCAGCTTACTAGGGAAGAGGAAGAAAAATTGATAGTTGTTTTGCAGAAGCATGTTCATGCTTTTGCTTGGAACTACAAAGATATGTCAGGAGTTCATCCTGATATATGTACCCATAGAATCTATACTGAAGAAGTCAAGCCAGTCAGACAACCTCAAAGAAGATTGAATCCTGCCTTAAGAGATATTGTGAAAGAAGAAATTGAAAAACTCCTGGAAGTAGGATTCATTTACCCAATTTCTGATAGCCAATGGGTTTCTCCATTGGTAATAGTTCCTAAGAAAAATGGAAAAATGAGAGTATGTGTAGACTATAGAGAATTGAATAAGGTGACATACAAAGACCATTTTCCATTACCTTTCATAGATCAAGTGTTAGATACTCTTGTCGGAAAAGATACTTTTGTTTTCTTGATGGATTTAGTGGATATAATCAAATTCAGATTGCACCTGAAGATCAAGAAAAGACAACTTTTACATGTCCATGGGGAACATTTGCCTATAGGGTTTTACCTTTTGGTTTGTGTAATGCCCCAACAACTTTTCAACGAGCAAATCCTAGCAATTTTTGCTGATCTGACCACCAAAAGTGTTGAAATTTACATGGATGATTTCACAGTATGTGGACAAACTTTTGATTTTACATTGGAAAATCTTGACAAAGTCTTAACTCGCTGTGAAACATACCACTTATCCTTAAATCCAGATAAATGCTTCATGATGATGAAGGAAGGGATAGTTCTTGGTCATCACATCTCTCCTGAAGGGATCCAAGTTGATCCAAAGAAAGTTGAAATTATCAAGAATCTCCTTCCTCCTAAAACTCAGACTAATGTCAGAAGCTTCCTAGGACACATTGGTTTTTACCGCAGGTTTATTCCCAACTTTAGTACAATAGCCAGTCCTATGTTTGCCTTATTGACTAAAGATTCTGAATTCTCCTGGACTGCAAAGTGTCAGGAAGCATTTGAAGCTCTGAAAGAGAAATTGATAACTCCACCTGTGCTCAGAGGACCTAATTGGACATTACCATTTCACATTCAGACTGATGCCTCCAATACAAAGAATTGGAGCAGCATTAGGACAAATTGATAATGGTGAACATTATACCATCTACAACATTAGCAAGAACTTGACAGAGCAGAGAAAAATTATACAACTGAGAAAGAATTCCTAGCAGTAATTTATGCCATCAACAAATTCAGGCATTATATCACAGGTTATCAAATATTTATTCACACAGATCATACAACCATTAAGTATTTGATGAATAAACCTATGGTAAGTGCAAGAATTATTCGTTGGTTGCTGTTGCTGCAAGAATTTGATATCACCATAATCAACAAACCAGGAAAAGCTAATGTTGTGGCAGATTTCTTGTCTAGGTTGCAGAACACAGATGAAGGGGAATTAGTTGATGACACTTTTCCTGATGAAAAACTATTTGCTATATCAGTTCAATCACCTTGGTTTGCAGATATAGCCAATTATTTGGTCACAGGGAAAGTTCCTCCACATTTTACTTCAAAACAAAAAAAACAATTGATCAAACAGAGTTCTTCTTTCGAATGGATTAAGGGTATGCTTTTTAAGTGCAGTCCTGACCATGTGTTACGTAGGTGCATCCGAAAGGATGAAGTGTATGATATCCTTAGAGTTTGTCATGATGAACCCTCAAGTGGACACTATTCCGTAAAAAGCACAATTAGAAAAATCTTGGGGATAGGATATTATTGGCCATCTCTTCACAAGGATGTGAAAAAGTACATCATGCATTGTGATGCATGCCAAAGAATGGGGAAACCCACTCATACAAATGAGATGCCACTGCAGCCTCAAATGGTTTTAGAACCATTTGAGAGGTGGGGGCTTGATTTTGTAGGACCTATTGATCCACCTTCTCAAGGAAAGGTGCATATTCTAGTATGCACCGATTACCTGACAAAGTGGGTAGAGGTGCGTGCTTTCAAACATGCTCGTGAAGAGAAGGTCACTGATTTCCTGTATACTCAGATTTTTCAGAGATTTGGAGCTCCACGGTCTATCACCACAGACCAAGGACCCCAATTTGCATCCAAAGTCATAAAAGCATTTACATAATTGTATGAAATCAAACATAGGAAATCATCACCTTACCACCCACAAGCAAATGGCCAGGTTGAAGTAACAAACAGGGAACTAGAACGCATCTTGACAAAAACAGTAGCTTTTCATAGGAGAAATTGGCTAGACAAATTACCTGAAGCAGTTTGGGCCTACAATACTACTTGGAAGTCCACTACTGGATTCACACCTTATGAACTAGTCTTTGGTAAAAAGCCTCTCTTACCTATTGAATTTGAGCTACTAACATTGCGCACAACACTGGAAATTGGAATTGAATTGTCGCAGGCATAGACAGACAGGATTCTGCAGCTGAATGCATTGGATGAACTTAGATTGGATGCTCTGCACCAAACTGAGGTAATTCAGGAGCAGAGGAAGTTGTGGCATGACAGTCACATTCAGCAGAGGAAACTTCAACAAGGAGATTGGGCTTTACTGTTCGATTCTCAATATGAAGACTTCCCTGGAAAATTGAGAACTAGATGGTTGGGACCTTACTGGATTGAAGAGGTATTTAACAATGGAGCAGCTCGTTTATCCCCCATTGATGGGTCACGAAGAAAGTTGGTAGTGAATGGACATCGCCTCAGGGTATACCATACACCTCTGACTAAAGAAGAATTCTTGCAGGAACTTGATAGTTTGGATACACAGCAGTGGAAGAGATTCCTTCTTCCACTTCAAAACAATCAACATGATCAGTGGATTTCAAGAAAAAATAGAAAATAAAAAAAAATCAAAAAATAGAAAACAAAAAGATGAATAAATTCTGAGTATGAATTCCTTCATGGGCATGGTTTCAGGGGAAATCATGAAATTCCTTCATGGGCATAGTCGGATCAAGAAAAAAAAAGAGAAAAAAAAGAGAAAAGGAGAGGTAAAAAAAAAAAATGAAGAAAAAAAAAAAAAAAAGAGAGAAAATGAATAACCCAGCAGTGAAAACCTTTTCTTAAGGCACTACTGAGTTGGTGTGCATGAAAACCAGTTTTCTGGCATGCATAACCTTGAGAAATTTTTGAACCATCATTGTACAAATTCACCTAGTGCACTTGTTTTGAAATGTTGCAGAAAATCTCAGTAGAATATCAACAAAAGCAGTCATTCTTCAAAAACTGGCATTAACTATTTTTATCAGTATATATTTCTTACATTTCTTCATTGTAAAATGATTGGTATATAGTATGTGACAATTAACCATTAGCATAAAAGGTATTCATAAGAGTTGGCATACTTAAAAACATGTTTTGAGAATGAAAATATTGATTTCTGCCTAATCTTCGGAACAAGAATGCCAAAAACAATACCTGCTGTATTATCTTCGGAATGAGGGTCTGTCTTCGGAATGACGATTTACTTTCACAATACAGCCTGATATTTGGAATGAGGATTAATCTTCGAAATGAGGATTGATCTTCGGAATGAAAATTTTGCAAAGAAGATTTGTCTTCGGAATGAAGACCTGTCTTCGGAATGAGGTCATAATCTTCGAAATGAGGATTTGTCTTCGGAATGAAGACCTGTCTTCGGAATGAGGTCATAATCTTCGGAATGAAATTTTGTTTGCGCAATAAGTTATAATCTTCAGAAAGAGCATTTCCACGTGGCATCCAAGAAGGTAAGATACGACAAAATCAAGATTTTTTCTTAGTTGCATGCGAGGAAGGGACACGTGTCAATCAGCACATGGTTTGTTTTTGCACTCATTGGAAATACGGAGAACATGACCAACCATATGCCACCAGTTTTTAATGTCAATTAACATGCACGTGAGAATCTGCAAAACTAATGAGGTGGATCTGACGGCAAGGACATCCATGCAATTATCAACAAACAGGTGTACAGTGCAAAAGTAGAAATGTGTGCCATCTTTCTTTTCGAAGACGTGTTGCGAGGTACAGTGCACAGGATACGGTTCATTCCGAAGAAGAAGACGAGAAATAGGGCAACGAAGGTTTCAACTTAAAACTCTACAAATTTGCAACAAAAAATAGCCAGAAATCCTGCAGTAGAACAGCAGCCGCAGTGTACGATTTTTAAACAGAGAAAAATGGGGCGAAAGATCAGAACAGAGCCTGCAGATACCACTTACCTCCGAGAAAATCTGGCAGTTGTGCAGATTTTTGAAGACGGAGGGTTTATGACATTTTTGGATAAATTCAATGGGTCTTCTAAAGATTTAGCTGGCATGTTCGCCCATACGTTCAGAAACAACCGAGCACATGTCAATGACATGTCTATTGAGGTAAGCCCTAAAATTTTAAGTCAGATTACAGAGCTGCCATTAGAAGGGATTTCAATTACTAGATCTGGCAAGAACACATTGGCAAATGTAGTTAATCGACTTTGTAGAAGAAAATGATAGGGAACCTGAATACTTAACCCATAACAACACATGCAAAGGGTTAAAAAGGGCCACCCTGCAAGAACCCTGGGATGAAGTAGCCACCTGGGTGATTAAGTTTTTGACCTGTGAAGGGTAGTATGTGTTGTTATCAGGGCATCATCTACAAATTTTAAACCATCTCGGACATGGTGGACAACAACCGTAAGTTAGGGTAAATCTTCCCCCGTATCCGTATCAAGAGTTAAAGAACATGGCAAAAAGATATCAGGAGGGTAAAGGAAGCCTTCGCCATCATGGCCTCATCAAATTAGTTTGCCAACACCATTTTAGAGGAAACCCTAGGAGTTTTGACAGGTTTTACTCTAACCTAAATGATGTCATTTTTGGGGATGAAAGTGAGGAAGAAGAAGAACCAAATACTACTGATGTTGCTGCAGAAGAGGAAACAACTGCTGTAGAAAGTATTGCAGAAGTTGCTGCAGAAAATGTTGCAGAGGATGCTGCAGAAGAAGCTGTAGAAGGTGCCCCTGAAGCTGTTACAGAACTACACCCCACAACAGCAGCAGAAAACCTTGCTCCTGAACCCTCAACTTCACAAGCTAAGAGACAAAAGAGAAGAGGATCTGGAACTAGCAGCAGAGCAGAAAAACAAAAGAAAGTTCGGTTTGCTGAAGCTGCAACTGATTTGTCAGAATAGAGAAGTGAAACAAGGGAAACAGAGGCATCTAAAACTGACCCCATGACCCCTGCTGTCACCAAAAAATAGAGCAAAAAGAAGAAGTTTGCATCTGGAACTAGGAGGTCTACAAGAATCCATTTGAAAGAAACTGCAGAATGGGTCATGGAGGAAGAAGATAGACCAAGTAGCCCAGATGTCACAGAGATACAACCAAAGATCTGACAACTTTCCAGAATTCCCTGAACAGATAGCTGAGGCAGAAACTGAGCAAGTTGGTTTGGAAGAGGCTACAGTTCAATAGGCTATATATATGGTAGATATCCTTATAGACAGTCTCACAGAGCCTCCTGAACAAGAACAAACTGTTGCAGAAGAAGAGGAAATATTGGTTGAGCAGCCAACTGCAACTGATTTGTCTGCATCAGCTTCTGAAGCAGAAACAGAAGTGGAAGACATCACTGAGCAGCTGAGGGCAGCAAGAAGTGTTGTCAAAACACAGACCAAATGGATCACAGAGAAAGAAAGCATCATTGAGATGCAAGAAAGAAAAATTGCAGAACTTCAGCAGGAAGTGGCAGAACTAAAAAAATTGTTGTTGTCACAATCTGAAAAATAGCCAGCTATATCCCATGATGAAGATAATTTGGCTCAATTGCTTCTGGGTTTATCAAGAGCAGATGATTCTGATGAAGCAGACATGGGAGTCCATCCTGAAACAACACTCCTTCATTCTGAAGAAGTGCCTGTTCATTCTGAAGCAGCACCATCTTATTCTGAAGCATTGCCTTCTTGTTCAGAAGATGCTTCAGAAATGGTGAGGAATATTGCAGAGGATGTTGAAAATGAGCCACCAACACAGAAACAGTCCCAACAACAAGAAAATGTTCAAGTAAGTACTCCTATTGAGGTCCCTGCATTTCAACTTGCTACACTTCCAGTAGAAACAACAGATAAGGGGGTACAAGTAGAAATACTATCTGATGACAACCCCATAGAAATAGCAAATAAGGGGGTGCAAGTAGAGTTATTGATAGATGAACAACCAGTGGAAGTGGCAGAAAAAGGAGTTCAGATAAATCTGTTGCCTAGGATCCCCCCTATAGTAAGACCACCTAATACCGTGTCTCTAGAGCAGTACAATGCATACATAGCTAGTCGGATGCTTAGATATGAACAACTTGCCAATAAAACTAAAAAATTCAAATTGGAAGCAAAACAACTAGAAGCCAAGGACACAAAAATTCAGGCATTGAAAGAAAAGGTGTCTGACTTATGCCAAATTGCTGAATTTTTAGTCCAATTTAGACGACCAGCCAGGTTTTACAACCTTATTTTGAAGGAAAAGTACCTCAGATGGTAGGTCATGAGGATTACTTCAAATCTTCCCTATAAATTGGACACTATTGAAGATTTTCTGGAAGCATATTTTAACAGTCCTTTTGAGCAGAAAAATCTCCTGTGTGAACTGTTTTTACACAGTTTCTTCATTCCAGAGGAAGTTGACTCTCATCCTCAAATCTACATTGGAGATGTTCAGTTGAGAGCATTTATGTCTACTTTGCAAAATCAGCTTTATTGGGATCACGAGAAAAGGCAAAATAAAGTGATTGAAACAAGGGCTGAGTTGTTAGTCAGAGCAATCCAACCAAATCACCTAAATATCACTCAGAAGCACTTCTCAATGATGAACATGGATGATATTAAGAGAATGTACTTGAACAATTTGAGGGACTGTGTGGCCAGATTTAACAATTTCTGTGATCACAATTTCTTCCCAACATTGTCAGTATGCAGAGACAGATGGAATGAACTTTCCATGTCTTTGAGGAAAAGAGAACCTATCTCCCCCATCAATCTAGAATGGTCCAGAAGAAGAGCAGAAGGTGTAGTCCAACTGATCCAGATCATGCAACATAACTGGATAGGTCTCATGTTCAGTGCCTCCAACCATCATTACTCCAGCTCCATTCTACTTTGAGGAAGATGCCCAACTCGATGAACAATTTGAAGATTGGCTCAGAAACATTCAGGAAAATAGGGGGTATTACATAGGCAAGAAGTTATTCTACAGGTCATGGAATCTAAACATGGACATATGCGATTCCATAGCCCAACAGAATGCATGAGGGCATGCATTAATATAAGTTGGGGGAAAATGATGAGGCCTGGAAATGCCTCAATCATAACATGTTTTGTACACTAAAAATGCCTATAAACTCTTATGTTTTATCTGATATGTTAGTTAAGTTGATTTAATATGTCGTATATTAACCATTTTGCATGATCAATGTATTTGAAATATTATATGTTGATTTTACAGCTTTTTGCATAGTTTTGTGTTCTTTTTGCTATGATTTGCTACAATGGGATATGCTTAGAATAATAGCAGCATTTCACTAATCATATTTTGATTTGTCTCAAGCATTTACTTCACCTAAATCTGGCAACAGTGCAAGCAAACTGTTGCTGTGCAAAGAAAATCGGTCTTTCCCATGTAAATTCCAGCCACTTGTCCATAAATAGCAAGGCATGGAATTCACATGAGGAAAGGGATGAAGACCATTAGAATTTGATCTTAGGAGATAACCCACCTGAGAGATGCAGAAGAAATCAATGGAAAAGCATATATTTGTTCATACCAAGATATCTTCGAAATGAACAGATATCTTCAGAATGAAGGAACACAACATCTTCGAAATGAGCGGATCTTCGAAATGAAGAATGCAGCATCTTCGAAATGAGCGGATCTTCGAAATGAAGCATGCAGTATCTTCGGAATGAGCGATCTTCGGAATGAGAATGCAGTATCTTCGAATGAGCGATCTTCGGAATGAAAACTGCATTGTCTTCGGAATGAAGCCACTTATCTTCGAAATGAAGAACATAATGTGTTTTTGACCTTTTGACCGATTTTTGAAGTCGAAAAAGGGAAATAAAGGTTGGAAAAAGTAAAGAGAAATATCTTCCATCTGTCTTTGCCGTCATTGCCGACCAAAGCCATCATTAAGGGAAAGATCAAGTTTTAGTCCTCTTCTAGGATAAAACCAGAATTTGTTGCAAGATTGTAGGATTAGATCTTTTGAGATATTCTTTGTTTGTAATCAGATCATAGGATAGCTATAAATATTGCTCCCGTTCAGGTTGAGCCTAGAAGGTAGATAGAAAAAGAGGTAGAAAATAGAGTAAGGAAGCTAGCAGAAAATACAGAGTATAACTAGAAATTGACTAACATGACCTCGTAATAGCTTTTTCACAGTAATTCTTGTAATCATGTCTTTTGATCAATAAAGTGCACCAGCTTCTATTTCAAATTACTTGTAAATGAGTGTGATTAAGATTTAGAAAAAGAGAGAGACTTACACCTTCTTCTCGGACAAAGAGGCCGGCCACTTCCTGCACCTAGGAGGAGGACTAACAAAGCAGGTTTTTATTCTGATTTTGCCGCAGCAGAATGAGTTGTAGAACTTGTTATTTCAATTGCTTGTAAATAGTTGACAATATTTGTAGTATTAGTTTATTTATGCTTAGATTAATCTTGTGCTTAAAGTTTTAGTTGCAATCTTACTTTCAGCAAAGTTTCCACTTTATTTTCAGATTGTTATTTCCAGAATTTACTGTTTTTCAACAATTTCCTGCATTTTATGTTTTGCTGTCAAAATTTGAATAGAAGATTGACAACCTTCTATTACATAACTTTGATAGTTTTTATTTCCACATTAGATCTAAACTTTCATTACTGCAAAAGTAATTAGATTTCCTTTCTGCAATTAGGATCGACTTTCAATTCTCGCAACTGTTAATTCTGCAATATAATTAGGTCTCATTCTGCAATTGTAATTAGGACTTCATTTCTGTAGTTAATGATTAGTTTCCAATTCTGCAACTTAGATTCAGATTTAATTTATGCAATTTAGAGATAGGAATGTTCCAAAACCCCCCACACAATCAGTTCCACCAATAAGACTTGTTGCCCTAGATTGACCTAAGTTATAGCTGTTTCACTTCTTCTCCCATAGATAGCCTTGTACACTGCCCTGGATTGACAGATTCATTGAGAATTAATGATGGTATAACAACTACGCATCAATTAGATTGGTCTTCAGGAGCTATTTTAATTTGGTTGTATCCTGAAAAACCATCCATTAGGGAGATCATCCCACTCCTAACTATGAAATCTATGATCTGATCCATATTAGGGAGGGGAAAATCATCTTCAGAGTATGCAACATTTATGTCTCTAAAATCAGTACAAACACTAATTTTAGTAGCTTCTTTCTTAGTTACTGGAATAACATTTGATATCCACTCAACATAGTCAATAACTTGCATAAAAAATACATTCAAAAGCTTTTCTAATTCACTTTTGACTAGTAGTGCTACTTTAGGATGCATTTTTCTAAGTTTTTGCTTTACAGGTTTAGCATCAGGGCATACTACTAGATGATTCATAACTACATAATAATCTAGGCTTGGCATATCTACGTATGTCCAAGCAAAAACATCAGCATATTCTTTAAGAAATTTAATATATAGTTTTTGTTTTTCTTCACTTAATTCTGATCCAATTTTAACTAGGTGAGGGTTCTCTTCTGTTCCAATATTAACTTTTAAAGTATCTCCAACAACAATATTTAAGTCTCTTTCAAAGTTGGGTGGTGCGGGTGATACACCCATTTCTTGTAACTCTTCTAATGTGCATTTGGCTAGTTCTTCTTGAGGAGTAGTTGCTTCAACATGAGCTATACATGGCATAGATCCATCAAAGAAGAATTTATTCCTTAAAACTTCATCAAGAGAAATATCATGAAATATATCACCTTCTAAACATTCATCCAGAGAAGCAATCATTTTTTGATAAGCTATAGTTAACATATTGCATGTATGTATCCTTTTAAAGAGATCTTTTTATTCCATATATTCTTGATATGTTATGAGGTGATCATCATATTCATATGGGAATGGTTCTATTTTTGTGGGAATATATCCAAGACCACATCGGGTAGGCCAATCTTCAACTTCTAAAGGTTCTTTCATACCATTTTCATGAGGTCCTAAACCTTTACCTCTATAACCCATATTACACATCATTGGTTTTGATTTTATATATCCATCAAAAAAATAACACTTAGCAAATCCATCTCGATCAATTGTAACTTTTACAACTGTAATTTTACCCCAATCATACCCTACATACACAAAGGCACAACTCCCAATATGGAAGATGCTTCCCTTATTTGGCAAGCCCAAGGTTCGAGGAGATGGAGGTAACTTAGATAACACTAAGGAATCTTGGGTAGAAAAATTAACTTCTTATGTATTTGCAAGGACTGAAGATAAGTCTGGTAATACTTCATCCAAAAGAGCATATGAAGTAGATGGAATATCTTCCTTAACTAGTTCTTTAGATGTTGTGAATTTAAACACTATAGACTCAGGAGGTGGATCTGATAATGTGGATTTAGGAAATGGATTGGATATGGGCTCAGAATACGATGATGATAATGACTTAGAATTTGTTGATGTTGGTGATTTAGAACGTGCTTTTGATGATATGGGTTTAGAAGGTGATGATGATTTAGATTTAGATGGTCTTGATGATGAGGGTGGACTGGGATGAGCAGAAGATATAGCAAGACATAACGGAACCCCTATAGGCTCCGCCACAGCACACATATCAAATGGTCTGGGATCACCATGGATGGTGACTAATTGATTTTTGAACTCAAATTTGACACATTGATGTAATGTGGAAGGTACTGCTCTCATTGCATTGATCCAAGGTCGACCTAGAAGAATGTTGTACGATGTAAAACAAGGTACAACAAACACAGTCATATCCAAAATTCTTGGGCCAACTTGCAATGGGACTGTCATTACTCCACATGTTTCTTGAGTTTCATCATTAAATTCTTTAATAATCATTTCAGTACTTTTCATATCTTCTTTTTTAAACCCAAATATTTGAAAAAAATCATATGTGCAGATGTTTAAAGATGATCCATTATCAATTAGAACTCTTTTGACTCCTACATCTCCGATCAATGTTGTAATGTATAAAGGATTATCTCTATACAAACTTTGAGGAGGAATATCTTTGTCATGAAAATCTATGAAATTTGTTTCATCCAAAGTCACAACATTCACCACAACATTAGGTTCAATATCTTCAAGTACCATCATCTTGCTTAAAGTTCTCATTAATTCTTCCCTATGTATGGAGGAAGTTCTTAAGAGGTCCAAAAGAGAAATTCTCACTGTGATGGTAGCTAATTGTTCATTAATATCATATGGAGATCTTTGTTGTGAACTTAATGCATTATTTCCCTTAGTGGGAGTTCTCAATACAAAAGGAGCTGATTTTTCATTTTGACTTTGTGGTTGAGAATTTTGAACTTGTGCTTGTTGTCTTGTGACAACCCCAATGGTACCCACAATGTTGCTATGTCGAGGATTACCAAAATGGGGTCTAGCATTTTTTGCTTGTTCATTTGAAAGCCTTTGTTGAGATGATGGTCTAGTAGTTATTCTTCTTGGAAATGGTTCTTCTGGAACTGATAAATCTGTAATAGGAGTGACTTGATCTGATTCATACTCAAAACTATTTGAAGCAATCTCTAGTTCACTCCTAGTTTCACTTTCTATGTCACTTTTTGTATTACTTTTAGTATCTTCCGAAGATGATTGAAAATATTGTATTGGTCTAGTTGTGACCATAGATAAAGATGTTTGCAAATCTTGTTGTGGTAAAAAGCTACTAATGGTTCCCACATATCGAGTTGGATGAGGAACATTGTGATGATCTACTTGGTTTATTGCTTCTTTACCATGGTTGGGTAAAGGATGTTGAAAAATATCTAGGTTTTGATTTGCATTTTTATTTGCTTGTTTTTGGGTATTATTTTGAGTATTATTGTTTGCTAGAAATTGTTGAACTTCCATTTTTCCTTTGTCAATCAAATCTTGTATCACATGCTTTAACCTTTTACAAGAATTTGTAGAATGTCCATCTACTTGATGGAAATTACAATGTAAATCAGCCCTATATCCAACTGTAGTAGTGTCTGGTTGTCTTATTTCAGGCAACCGTATCAAGCCTTGTTCCAATAATTGAGGTAAAATCATTGTTAAGGGTTGATTTAATCTTGTAAATTCTCTCGGTGGCTTATCAAGAAATTTCAATAAAAACTTCTTAAATGTTTCTGCAGCATTGACAATTGGAGTATTCCTGCTATCAATAACTCCGTCACCCACTACTTGTTTATTTTTATATTGATTTTTAGAAGCTTTATCTTCATATTTCTTCTTAAATTGACCTCTTCTAATAAGGGCTTCTTCTACCCTTCTTGCTAAATCAATGGCTTGATCAAAGGATGTTACTATAGTAGTAGAAAGATCATAAGACAATTGTTCTTGTAAATTACCAATGAATATATCCAACATTTCATGGTGAGGTAAAGCAAAATGTAATTTGCCTAAGAGTTGTCTCCACTTAGTCAAGAATTCAGCAAAACTCTCATCTTTTCCTTGCTTCAAATTATACAAATATTTAATAGTCACATGCCTCTCTATGTAAGCACTGAATTGGTGGACAAACATCTCTGTTGTTTCTTCAAAATTCCTTAAAGAGTTTGTAGGTAACTGATAATACCACTCTAAAGCCATGCCTCCGAGACTTTTAGGGAACATCTTTAACAACAACAAGTCATCATGAGAAATATCATGACATGTTGTCCTAAACATGCGAAGATGCTCAATAGGATCTTTGGTTCCCTTATATATCGGTAGGACAGGCATAGGGAAATGCTTAGGATATGGTTGAGCAACCACAATAGGATCCAAGGGTTGGCTACACATCTCTCTATAACTATAAGAGGGACGGTAGGGATCTATCTGATCTAGTCTTGAAGCTAATTGTTTAACCATGGCTTCAAGTCCTTATTGTTGTCCACCAAATTGATTTTGTTGTACCATATTGTTGTGTCTTTGATAATAAGTTGGTGTTGTTGTATAATGATTCCCAACTAAAACACTATTATGTAGAGTGTTACTAGGAGGAGTATTATGAAGTTGATAGGGAATTTTGTTTTGTTGAACCCTTTGCTGATTCTGACTAAGATTGTGCATCTTCTTAATTCTTTGTGCTACTTTTTGTGAGGTAGAAGATGGTTGTTTTTGTTTGGAGTTTGAATCTATTACTGGTGGTGGTTGTGCTATATTCTGATTCAAATTCTGATTTACATTTTGAGATGTACCAACTTGATTTTTGTTCATGTATGTTAATGGATTTCCATTCAATCGGAGAGCAACCTCTATGGAAGCCTCCGTTGAATAATCTCCCATAGGGAGTTGAGCTTCTGTCTGTATCACATGGTTAATGACATCTATATTGTATTTTAAAAACTCAATGAAATGTTGTGTGGAGGTAAATTTAAGATTGCCTTCTTCATCTACTTGAGGCCTATGATAGAAAACTTCCTCTTCTTTATTATGGTTTTCCTCATCTGACTCTGATGATACATAATATTCAATTTGAACTTCATCTTCAAGATTTTCTTGATCTTGTTCTCCTATATGCTCATGTTCTACTTGTTTTCCACTTCTTAATTTAGGCATTTCTCTTAAAATATTTTATCTTGCAGATATATATAATTTATATATATGTGCTTAATGCTTGGGGTATATATGTTATATATATACCTAACTAATATATTATATTATGTTTTTGGGTTTTTGTAGTTTTTGGATTGCAAAAAAAAGGCAAATAGAACAAAAACTATAGTATTATAGATATTATACTTTAATTTTCTTGGAAAAGTCTATAGATATCATTAACAGGTTCCAATTCCTCAAGGGTCATATAGTGTTCTTCTTCAAACTGAAAGTTGGCTTTTAAGAATTTTATGAAATGAGCTATAGTGATGCAATCAACTTCACAGTTTGACATATAAAAGTACAATTCATGGCAATATTCTTGATAAAGCACAACCCTAGGAACTTTATTAAATCTTCTCTTATCGTCTAAGACAACTTCTTGATTTTCCACATGTGATAAAAACTTATGTACCGTTATTGCATTCTCAAGATAATCTTCAAAGGAGTAAAGACTTGGGGAAATGACAACTCTCTTATCCACTAGCCACCTATCACATGCTCTTTTAAGGTCAAAGTAAAAAGGTGCACTATCGGGATCCAAGATTCTAGACAAGTCAAACCTTATGATTTTCTTAAGTTCAGGTTCTTTAATCCTTATAATTTCTAATCTTCTCCAAATATCAGGGTATGGCACACTACCTAATGAAGAAAATTCTTGGGTTGACAATATTGTACTAACATCAATTCGGACAATTCTTCTTATGTTGTAATCTACCATCTATGAAATGCAAGATTATGTGACTTAAACTAATGATTTTCTTAAATTTTTGTTTTGTTCTATATTTTGTAATTTTGATGTTTTTTTTTGTGTTTTATAAATCAGAAAGATGCCTAATGTTTTCATGTCGGGTTCACCAAAGAATGTAGGTCTAAAATTCACACACTCCTTTCCTTTAGGCTGATGGATCCACACCTCAAAGGGGAATGTGGGAATGATAGGTCTACACCTCGAAAGAGAGGTACTTGATCGTACCTTCTTATGGTGATTTTTTGATGAATTAGGTGGGGTTCACCAGGAAACATTTTATGGCAGTTTCCATGCCTAGGTTTTGGGATTTGTTTTGATGTGTTCCTTTTATCAAATCTCGCATACACCTAGTTTGGCCAATATGCAACTATATTAACCTATATGCAATTTTGATTTATATGAAGACAACAAATAGTAGAAAAGTAAATTTAGATGAACTATGCAGTGCTTAAAAGAATTTTAAACTCTGACCTATATCCGAAAGTCTGATGTAGTTTTTGATTCTTTGTTGTAGGTAAAATCGGTCAAAATCCAGCAAGATCGGGTGATCCAATTCTGCTAATCGGGTGGTCCGATTATGCAAAAATCTACCCGATTAGGGTAGAAAGCTGCAGTTTGACAACTTTGATATAGAAAATAATAGATTTATAGAATAATATGCATCTACTAAACTAAATTGTAGAGAATAATGAATTTGAAGGATCAACAAATGAATTATCGAATATGACTCTATGCTAAATACATAAATACTTATGGAAAAACAACAAAATGTGAATGTAAAAGCTAAAGTATCAATAGCAATGAATTTAAAATGATCTAACGAACATTACATATGATTTTAAATAGAAGAACAGAGAATAGAGAATGCAAACACTGAGGTCTGGATGCCCCCAAGCAGCTGAACAACATGGATGTGTGATGCAGACAAAATCGGGCAGTTTTGTCAAAATCGGGTGGAACGATATCAAAATCGGGTGGAACGATATCGAAATCGGGCGATACGATATCACACAAATCTGACCGATGCGCAACTTGAACCTACAAAAACATAGCAAAATAGTAGAAAGAATAGATGAAATTATACGGATGTTCCAGGGGGAATCCGAGGTGAGGAGCCTAGATTAAATAGGAAGAGATCAGTTGAGGGGTTGGGCTAAAATTGAAGGGGGGTTACAACCTCCTCTATTTTGGATGAAATCGGTCGAACCGATCCCACAACCACCGTGCAGTTGCCCAGGTAGAGACAAAGAGGTTACAACCAAATTTTTTTGCCTTGCTAAGGCAGGCATTTTTTGGTTTTGGACAAAATTGGGTGACCCGATTTTGTGCAAAATCTGCCGATTTTGCACGAGGGCTAAAACAAACTTGTAATGGGCACGAAAATCGAGGCAGCAAGTTGAGGATAGTTAAATTTGATTTTTCAAATGTTTATTAACTTAGGTTTGATTAATGTGAGTCATTTTTAGGGTGCTACATTTTACCCCCTCTTTAGCGCATTTTCAAAAGAAAGTGTGTTAAAGAAAAGTACGACATGCTTTATGAGAAAGCAAAAAATTATTGCACATTTTGTTGATGATTTCAAGTTTTATTGTTAAACTATTTTAGGTATGATACCCCCTTTGAGTTTTGGCACCAAATTCCAGGTTTGGTGAAAAACTCAAAATTTGCACATTTTTAGAATAATTTTAATAAAACCAAAGAATTAGGGTAAAACCTAATTCATTTTTACTATGCATTTATTCTAGTTTTGAGCTCTAGAGAGAAAAGATGGTGGAAGTTCCTCACCGAGCAGATCTGGTGCATAGAAGGATTGGCCAAATATGGGTAAGGATATAAAACTAAGTTTAAGTTATATTTTATGATTTTTTTGTGCTTAAATGTATGTTTAATTTGGATTTTAGGGCATGATTGTCGTATTTTTTGTCGCATTGATGAAATCGGGTCGATTTCTATGATATCGGCTCGATTTTGGTGATATCAATCAATTTTGAACAAAAATTGATCAATATTGCACAAAATCGTCCGATATCATAGAAAATCAACCGATATCAGACAAAGTCACACAGTATTGTGAAAAACTGGCCGATATCAAACAAAAGTGTTCGATATTGCAAAAAACTAACCGATATTGAACAGAAGTGTTCGATATCACAAAAAACTAACCGATATCAAATAGAAGTGTTCGATATCACAAAAAACTAACCGATTTTAGACAAAACTTATTTATTAATTAACTAATTAAAATTTTTATTTTCTTTGTTTGAAAATAAAAGGGAATTGAAGAATAGGGAGTGGCACTATGGAGCATTGCAGGAGGACCTGAATGCACTCACGGTGGTAGAGAGAGATACCTTAGGCACTATGGGGTTATTACATGTGGCGGAGTTGCCATAGGTTCCAGTTGATATGCGACTGCTGACTTCTTTGGCTGAGTGGTGGTACCCAAGTTCTTCCTATTTTTAGCTACCGACGGGGGAGATGACCCCTACACTAGAGGATATTTGGAGGATACTAAGAGTACCTATTAGGGGGATGTTTGTTGCTACATATGGAAACCAGAGCCAGGTTCTTCAAAGACTATCTGGTGATCCTCATTTCCCTTTGGTGAGCAAAGGTATTGGGATCAATATTCTGAGTTAGATACCAGGAGTTTCATGGATCACAGTTGCACTAAGTGGGATTGTTGATGGCTTACTTCTAAGCCACTTCAGTGGCCATCTTCTACCATGGACTCTGGTAGAGGTTGTGTCCGACATGAGAGATCAGGGAAGAGTATTTGCATGGGGGCCTTTAATGCTATATCATTTGTATAGGACTCTATTCAAGGTCGTATACAAGGGTGCTATAGAACTACCCCTCACTTCATTTCTATAGGTTTGGGCATGGAAGCACATTGCCATACATAGAACTGTAGGGCTTCCACTAGAGGGGTTGGACATAGAGAGACCTAGGGATTTCTATTGGTGTCCTCATAGAGCTCTGGGGAGTCAGATATCTGTGGACATGGCTAGGATATTCTTGGATGACCTAAGAGTAGATAACATCACATGGAGGCTATAAAAATATCATCTAGGTTTGGTAGAGGATACATATCAATTAGCTCGCATGAGGTGAGTTTATTTGGTTGAGGATGGACCAAGGTGATGTGGAGTTGCATCACGTTGACCGAGTCATGCGATAGTTTGGGTTGCAGTAGGACATCCCTAGGACTAGGGATATTTACTTTGCTAGGTCCACTCGAGATACTACCATAGTTAGTGGGGCTCCTGACATGGCAAAGTTTATGGACCTGGATATAGACAACGAGATGGTCCCTACAGCCACTAGATATGATTCTAGGGTGACTGATGGTTATCGGGTTTGGTATGCTCAGATTCGGCCCGTGAGGATTACTAGGCCAAGGATTGCAGTAGAGTAGGCCTATGATTAGATGCAATAGCGAAGGATACATGATCAGACTCCTACTAGGATAGGGGGACCTCGCACTAGAGGAGGTCATTAGACTTACTTGATGTTAGAGAGAGCTTCTAGGGGAGATAACAGGGAGAGGAGAGTATCCACCCCACAAGAGCGAGGAGCATCTCCTCAGTAGGAGGAGAGACCTGACTCGCCCGATAAGGGTAAGAGAGTTATGGAGGAGGGAGAGAGCAATGAGATAGTCACTCTATGGGTAGAGGTTATTAGTATAAGGGAGGAGAGTGCCTCCCAAAAGACTAATATTGAGTCTCTAGAGGTACAAGGTGTAGTTTTAAGAGCTAGGATCTAAACTCTGGAGGTAGATCTTGCACAAGCGTAGGCTCAGACATAGGTGGGATAGGGAGCTAGGGATCCAATCCCTACATATTCTCAGTTAGTGGGCTCAGTGGGATTAGGGAGGAGTGACTCAGGGAGGATATTGAATTGAGAACTTTAGCTAGTGGGTTTTTATCAGGGTTTATATCATGCAGTAGTGCCTATGGAGCACAGGTAGCACGAGCCTCTGATGCTTGACATACCAGAGACTTCGAGTCACTTTAGATCTCGATCTACTGCTCGGACGACTACTACCATGGGAGCAGGAGGATTTTGAGTACCACGAATCCCTAGTGGGGATGATGATGCTCAATATTCTAGATGATCTAGGGGGTGATTTTAGATATTTTGTATCATATATCTATTGACTGAGTATGTTGATTTTTGAGGATTGTGGCATATCAGTCTAACTTTGTATATATATATATTGACCTTCTTATCTTATGTGATTTTTATATGATTTGATTGCATTTGATTTAATTTTTATGATGTTTAAATTTATCATAATAATGCTTTTAATTTAAGTGTTTTGACCATGTTTAAAATGAAATTTGACTTGAGTTTAGTAAATGTGTTTTTGAAATATGTTTTTGAAAAAGATGTTTTGAAAATATGTTTTTGTAAAATAATGAAATAAATGGATTAGCAATGTTCCTCAGAGGATGTTGTGATGTTATATGAATTATGGTGGAGATCAATGGTCACTGAGTCATGAATCGAATCCTTATGTGAAGAATTATGTATTGCTAATAAGAGAAAAGTTTTTGTGGTGCTCAAGTATAATATTGAGGCTTATGGTGATAAAAAAAGATGTTTGATTTTTTATTTTGAGACAATTTGACTTGTAAGAAATATTTTTTTTTTTGTTTATTGGTTGTGATTTAAGCATGAAAATTTTGGAAGGATGACTTGCGCTAGGCATGAACTTCCTAGTGTGAAATTTGAGTAGAATAATTCCTAGGAAGTATACCATCATCACGAAGTAAAAATGCAATGCATGATAATGTGAAACTATTTATTTTGAAGACATAAGTTGATATAAAATAAATCATTTATATCACATATTTAAAAATATTAATAAATATGGGATGGTTTAGACATTAGAATTGAGAAAAATGACTTGCGCTAGGCATAGAATTCATAGTGTGAAATTTGAGAAGAATAATTCCTAGGAATTATACCATCATCGCAAAGTCAAAGAAAAATGTGATGCATGATAATATGAAATGGTTTATTCTTAGAAATGTAAATTAATGTATGACAAGTCATTGTGCCATATGAAATTATTAAAACCTAAAAATTGAGAAATATGACTTGCGCTAGGCATAGAATTCCTAGTGTGAAATTTGAGAAAACAGTTACTAGAAATTATACCATCATCGCGAAGTCAAAATGCAATGTATGATAAATAATTTTGAACTACAAGTTCTTTTGGAATGAGCTATTTTTGATATTTTGAAAAAATGAATGATGATAAAATGTTGTCTAACAAATTTTAAATAAATATTTCAACTTATTTCTAAGATAAATTTAAATTTATCAAGAACCAATATGTGATAAGTGAGTTCATTATCCATATTGATTTGACACAATGATACAAAATATCTCAGGGATCAACTGTGTGTGCTTGTGAAATTTATTTACAAATTTTGAGTAAGGTAGTGATACAAAAAAACTTTTATGAACCAATGTGTGTGCAAGTGAAATGTTCATTAACCATGATGTTGAAGAACACAAGCTTATACTGAGAGGGGGGTGAACAGTATAAGACCACTTTTTACTTTTTCTTTCCCAATAAATATTATGCAATGTAAAGATAGCAATATCAATAGCAGTAATCAAAGCAATGCACAAATCACCACACACAATAGAGACACCACAATTTACGTGGTTCACCCAATGTGGGCTACTCCATGAAGAAAATATTTCACTAAAATTTTCTCAATCAATCTCTTGGGAATCCTTTCCCTATTACAATGTTTATGGACCTCTATCCAAAGGAGACACCAATCCCCTAAATCAAGTTCATGGATCTCTATCCACAGGAGACACCAATCTCCTAATATCTGCTCTGGTTGGTGATCCTCTAGAAGACCTCTACCTCCACTACCCTTAGAAAATGGAACTCTATCCATAGAAGACACTTGTCTTCCCTGCTCTAGTTGGATATCTCTATCCTCAACTCTATCACCTCCAAAGATCTATCTAAAATCTATACTAAACACAGTTCGTTGGTCTAGCACAAATCTATCCTCAATATCTATCTCTGGTCTGGCACAAACCTGTCCTCAAATCTGCACCAAAACCTATCCTCGAATTTATACTAAACATAGTCCTTCGGTCTAGCACAAATTTATCCTCAATATCTATCCTCAAGCCTTAACTCAAAGTTTGACTCAACTCTGTTGGATCTACTCCAAACCTTAACTCAAGGTTTGAACAAATCAATCAACTCTACTCTCAAGTCTTCTCAAAGACTTGTCTCAAATCTGCTTTGTAAGCTTCCACAAAAGCTCACACTAATCTATCCACAAGTCCTCTCTAGAACTTTGTCCAATCTGCTCAATAAGTCCTCTCAAGAACTTTGTCCAATCTGCTCAATAAGTCCTCTCAAGAACTTATCCAAATATGCTCAATAAGTCCTCACAAGAACTTATCCAAATCTGCTCTCAATATGTATTGTAAGCTTCCACAAAAGCTTACTCAAATCTATCCACAAGTCTTCTCAAAGACTTACCTCAAATCTGCTCAACAAGTCCACACTAGAACTTGTCCAATATCATAGAAACATAAAGAGAATTGTTAGAGACTCAATATGCCCTATACTCATCACAATGCTCAATCACTTTCAATCACTCTTTTAGAAACATACAAAGAATTGTTAGAGACTCAATATGCTTCACATTCACCTCAATTACTTTCTCAAATCAATTCAGAATATAGAATAGTTTGGAACTTGAACAATCACTTCACACACAACCACTTGACTAGGCTCAACCAACTCTACTCAACCAATTACTCAATGAAACAATCCTTGCTTGCAATCCCTAGTCCAAGTATATGATCACTCACTCAAAATATTTCCAACAATGCTCAACAACAAATCTCACATAACAATGATACTCATGTTCTTTTCAACCCTAGTTCAAGTTCTTCACTCAACAACTCACTTCAACAACAATGCTTATAAGACAATCTTCACATAACAATGATACTCATGTTCTTTGCAAATCCTAGTTCAAATTCTTCACACAATCAATGGCTTCAACAACAATGCTTATAAAACAAGGTTTTAACAACAACTCTTTATTCTAGAAAACCTTGAAGCATTAACTCAACACACTCAATAAGGAAGACCTAATCAAGTCCTTTTCACTCCAAACTTATTTTCCAGAAAACCAACCAATCAACTCAAATATGGAAGAATGTGCTCATACCTTTTTCTTGATGATGAAGGAACCTCAAATATCTATCACAACCATAAACATATTTTTTCCAATCTCAAGGAAGTTAGACAAACAATACAAATCATATAATCACTCACAAATACACCTTATTACTCCTTTCTTAAAATAATATCCAACACCACAATAGTTTGAATATTCACTTCTCAAAAACCCTAACTCATCACAAATTTATCTCAATCAATCATATTTGACATAAGCCACTTCAGAATTTTATTCTTCAAAAATCAATCCAATTTCTACTTATGACTCCCTACTTTAACATTGCATTTTTAAAGATAATTCTTTTGAAAAATAATGCAACAACTAATCTTTCCTTTTCTAAGGTAAAAGAATTTTTACCCACCACTTAAATTTTCAGCAAACACTTTATAAAACCCACAAAACTTCCTTTTTAACTTAGGCAAAAATCCAAAATCATTTACCTCCTTATTTCTCCTAAGACTAACCTTAGCCTAAGTCAAAAATCAAAATATTTTAATTTAAAAGAGTGTTACCACTTTGCATTGCACGAAGATTCGAACTGAGCGCTTCTCTCCACAAGCGCTTTCACCATGGCTCCCAATGTCGTGGAGCCACGTGCTCCCTTTGGAACCTCCACTACCTTACGCCCTTTGACTTCCACTATTTGCATGAGCCACGAATTGGCTCCTTCACTCACGCTATCCAAAAAATTTGCATGAACTACTGTCACGAGGGAATTGTGCATGAAAATCGATATTAATTATTTTCGGCGGATGTGAGTGGATGCCTTGCCTTTGAGAAGGCTATGGTATTTATATACCATACACCTTCATTGCTCCACGTCGGTGGTGAGGACGTCATCTAGCAAGCGGTGACGTCGACGGAAGGGGGGCAACTTTGCACGTGAACAAACCGACAGCCAAACTTTATGAAATGCGCCCAAACTTTAGCTTTGGCAATTTATTAAATATAATAAATTAAATTCTTTAAGAATTTAATTATTATAATTTAATAATTAACATGGTCTTTTGGCCTTAAACCAAACTTAAGGGCCTCTTTAGGTTTTTAGAAAAACCTTACAACTTGCTCACATGGTTTTAATGGAAAAACCTTTTATTTTCTGCCACCATCGATTTTAAGAAAAACCTTTTACTTGTGCCACCATTGGTTTTAAGGAAAAACCTTTTATTTTTGCTCACCCATGGTTTTAATAAAAACCCTTCTAGCTTATGCTTCCACATAATATTAAAAAATATTATGAAGCTCTTTGCCTTTAACCTGTGCATTGTTCCTCTTGACCTTTTGACATCAACGAAGCTTATTCCTTGATATCAATGACAACTTCATTCCTTGACATCAATGACAAATTTGACTCAAAATGTCCAACAATCTCCCCCTTTGTCATTGATGGCAACCCAAATTATTTTTACCAAAAACTTAACCTTTTCTTTGTTCTGCTCCCCCTGGGACATTGCTCCCCCTGGCTCAATGCTCTTTTCAAATCTCTCCTCTTTACTCAAATACCAAATCTCTCCCCCTTACTCAAATATCTCCCCCTTTGACATCAATGGCAAAGGGTCACCTTTGGGGCTCGGGGCTAAGAATGAGCCTCTTAGCTTAGCCCCTCCCCCACCTCCTCTTGAGGTGGTTAATTTTGGGGTGGGAGTATTTCTACTCCCATAAAGCATTGTTCTTTACCTTTATCCTCTTTTCTTCTCATCTGATCCTTCTGATTCCTTTGATTGTTCCTTTCCATGTCCATGTTCCTGTCCATGTCCATATTCTTGTTCCTGTTCCTATTCCTATTCCTATTCATATCCATGTTCCTATTCATGTTCCTATTCTTGTTCCTATTCCTGTTCATACTTGATTTTGGAATGTCTGCTCTACACCATTTTGTTGTGTGTCCATAATTATTGCACTTATAACACTTAATGTTATTATTCCTTGGAGGTGCAAATGTCTTAGGATTTCTCCTAGTGAAGCCATATCCTTTTCTGTCATGAACCCTACAATTCATTGCCTTGTGACCAAACTGATTACATGAGTAGCAATACCCATGGAAAAGTTGTCTGTTCCCATATTCTTGTCTTTCATGTGTCCTACACTATGAAGCCATGTGCCCAAACCTATGACATGAAAAACATCTTCCATTGAAATTTCCTTGTCTTGACCTCATTGGTCTCTTAGTCTCTCTTGACCTATTCTGATTGTTGTTCCATATGTTTCTTCTTTGTGCATTGTTCCTGTCCTTGTTGAACTTTCTGTTGTCCAACTCATCCTCAGATGTCTCACTTTCTCTTACACTACCTTCTTCTGAAGTGTCTTCATCTAAAGTTTCTTCTCCTCCAGAACTTGAGGTTGAATTTCCTTCCCATTTCTTTTGTTCCTGTTCAAATCCAAGACCTATTTTTCTTGATGTAGGCTTTTGTATCTTGATGAACTTATCTAAATTCTTTGAGCTATTTTTGAATCCTTTTAGCTTGAATTTGGAGTCTTCTAAATCTTCCCTTAGTAGGGCTACTTCTTGTACTAACCTTTCACATTCTAAGACCTTTGCTTCTAGCTTATCCTTGAACTTATTTGTCTTAGCCTTTGATTTTTCTAGATCCTCTATAAGCATTCTTCTCTCTTCATCACATTCTTGAAACTGAAACTCAAGTTTAGAGTTTTGCTTTCTTACCTTCTTTACTGTTTCAAGAGCATAAATAAGTTCTCCCTTGAGATCATATCCTTCTTTATCTGATTCTTCCTCTATTTGTTTACCTTTGTCCACATCTTCATTTTCTTTTGACTTGTCTTCTATAGGATCACCTTCTTCTTCTTCTAGATGCCATTAGAATATTTTATTCTAGTCCTTCAAGTGCATCCTCATATTCATCATCACTAAAACTAAAACCATTTCTTGTACAACTATCTTCAAGATTTCCAAAGTTACCACATCTAAAACACTTGAGAATTATTGGTGACCTTTTTTTGACTTCTTTTTTCTTCAATCATAAATAGGACTTCATATCTATCATTATCTAAAAAACTAGCATCACTATCACTTGAGTACTTACTTGCCTTATCCGCATAGTAGCTCCTCTTTTGCCTTTGAAAGAACTTCTTTCCTTGTCTGCTTTGTCCATCCTTGCTTTTCTTTTGGTGCTTGTATCTTTCTGATTCCCTGTTCTTGTGATCCTATTTTTCTTCATCATTGTTATTCTTTGCTTCTTGAAAATCAGTTGCATAATGACCATACTTTCCACAATTGAAACATCTAACAAATTTTGTATCTCTGGATCTTCTTGAATCCTTATTCCTTCTACCATAATTAGCTTCTTCATCATTGGATGACTCATTGCTTGATTCTGACTTCTTACCCTTTGTCTTCTTGATTTCTTTGAAGGTTGCTTCCTTCTGTGGAATAGGTTCTTTTGTTCTTAACTCAAAAGTTGTAAGAATACCAAGCAACATATCTCTTGTCAAAGAATCACCATCCTTTGACTCTTCTATAGCAGAAATATTTTCACTAAATATTTTGGGAAGAGATCTTAAGACCTTATCACAAACATCTGATTCATCAACCTTCATTCCAAGTCCTTGCATAGCATTAACAACCTCATCAATTCGAAGTAGATAAGTACTAATGTTTTCCTCATCCTTCATTCTTAACTCTTCAAATTGTCCTTTGAGATTTTGTATCTTTGCTTTCTTGACACCTTTATCTCCTTCATATATATTTTGCAACTTATCCCACATTCCTTTTGCATCTTGACAATGCATAACTTTTATGGACTCTGTTCTATGCAAACCTCTCAAAAGTGCATTCATTGCTTTTGAATTGTAATGTTGTAGAAGCTTACCTTCCTTATCTATAGGTGGATCAATTGAGGGGTCGTATCCATTTTCAACTGCTTCCCAAACTTCATTGCCAAGTGCCTTCAGGTAGATCTTCATTCTCAAACTCCAATATACATAATCACTTCCATCAAATATTGGTACTGAATTATCTGAAGGTCCATTCTTAGAATCCATTGTGTTCTTGTTAGATTTTCCTTCAAGTTGTTAAAATCTTTCGAAGGAACCCACTCTGATACCAATTGAAGAACACAAGCTTATATTGAGAGGGGGGTGAACAGTATAAGACCACTTTTTACTTTTCTTTCCCAATCAATATTATGCAATGTAAAGATAGCAATATCAATAGCAGTAATCAAAGCAATGCACAAATCACCACACACAATAGAGACACCACAATTTACGTGGTTCACCCAATGTGGGCTACTCCACGGAGAAAATATTTCACTAAAATTTTCTCAATCAATCTCTTGGGAATCCTTTCCCTATTACAATGTTTATGGACCTCTGTCCAAAGGAGACACCAATCCTCTAAATCAAGTTCATGGATCTCTATCCACAGGAGACACCAATCTCCTAATCTCTACTCTGGTTGGTGATCCTCTAGAAGACCTCTACCTCCACTGCCCTTAGCAAATGGAACTCTATCCATAGAAGATACCTGTCTTCCCTGCTCTAGCTGGAGATCTCTGTCCTCAACTCTATCACCTCCAAATATCTATCTAAAATCTATACTAAACATAGTCCATCGGTCTAGCACAAATCTATCCTCAATCTCTATCTCTAGTCTGGCACAAACCTGTCCTCAAATCTACACCAAAACCTATCCTTGAATTTGTACTAAACATAGTCCTTCGGTCTAGCACAAATTTATCCTCAATATCTATCCTCAAGCCTTAAATCAAATCTTGACTCAACTCTATTGGATCTGCTCCAAACCTTAACTCAAGGTTTGAACAAATCAATCAACTCTACTCTCAAGTCTTCTCAAAGACTTGTCTCAAATCTGCTTTGTAAGCTTCCACAAAATCTCACACTAATCTGTCCACAAGTCCTCTCTAGAACTTTGTCCAATATGCTCAATAATTCCTCTCAAGAACTTTTTCCAAATCGCTCAATAAGTCCTCTCAAGAACTTATCCAAATCTTCTCAATAAGTCCTCACAAGAACTTATCCAAATCTGCTCTCAATATGTATTGTAAGCTTCCACAAAAGCTTACTCAAATATGTCCACAAGTCTTCTCAAAGACTTACCTCAAATATGCTCAACAAGTCCACACTAGAACTTGTCCAATCTCATAGAAACATAAAGAGAATTGTTAGAGACTCAATATGCCCTATACTCATCACAATGCTCAATCACTTTCAATCACTCTTTTAGAAACATACAGAGAATTGTTAGAGACTCAATATGCTTCACATTCACTTCAATTACTTTCTCAAATCAATTCATAATATAGAATAGTTTGGAACTTGAATAATCACTTCACACACAACCACTTGACTAGGCTCAACCAACTCTACTCAACCAATTACTCAATGAAACAATCCTTGCTTGCAATCCCTAGTCCAAGTATATGATCACTCACTCAAAATATTTCCAACAATGCTCAACAACAAATCTCACATAACAATGATACTCATGTTCTTTTCAACCCTAGTTCAAGTTCTTCACTCAACAACTCACTTCAACAACAATGCTTATAAGACAATCTTCACATAACAATGATACTCATGTTCTTTGCAAATCCTAGTTCAAATTCTTCACACAATCAATGGCTTCAACAACAATGCTTATAAAACAAGGTTTTAACAACAACTCTTTATTCCAGAAAACCTTGAAGCATTAACTCAACACACTCAATAAGGAAGACCTAATCAAGTCCTTTTCACTCCAAACTTATTTTCCAGAAAACCAACCAATCAACTCAATTATGGAAGAATGTGCTCATACCTTTTTCTTGATGATGAAGGAACCTCAAATATCTGTCACAACCATAAACATATTTTTTCCAATCTCAAGGAAGTTAGACAAACAATACAAATCATATAATCACTCACAAATACACCTTATTACTCCTTTCTTAAAATAATATCCAACACCACAATAGTTTGAATATTCACTTCTCAAAAACCCTAACTCATCACAAATTTATCTCAATCAATCATATTTGACATAAGCCACTTCAGAATTTTATTCTTCAAAAATCAATCCAATTTCTACTTATGACTCCCTACTCTAACATTGCATTTTTAAAGATAATTCTTTTGAAAAATAATGCAACAACTAATATTTCCTTTTCTAAGGTAAAAGAATTTTTACCCACCACTTAAATTTTCAGCAAACACTTTATAAAACCCACAAAAACTTCCCTTTTAACTTAGGCAAAAATCCAAAATCATTTACCTCCTTATTTCTCCTAAGACTAACCTTAGCCTAAGTCAAAAATCAAAATATTTTAATTTAAAAGAGTGTTACCACTTTGCATTGCATGAAGATTCGAACTGAGCGCTTCTCTCCACAAGCGCTTTCACCATGGCTCCCAATGTCATGGAGCCACGTGCTCCCTTTGGAACCTCCACTACCTTACGCCCTTTGACTTCCACTATTCGCATGAGCCACGAATTGGCTCCTTCACTCACGCTGTCCAAAAACTTCACACGAACTACTGTCACGAGGGAATTGCGCATGAAAACCAACATTAATTATTTTTAGCGGATGTGAGTGGATGCCTTGCCTTTGAGAAGGCTATGGTATTTATATACCATACACCTTCATTGCTCCACGTCGGCGGTGAGGACGTCATCTAGCAAGTAGTGATGTCAGCGGGAGGGGGGCAACTTTGCACGTGAACAAACCGATGCCCAAACTTTATGAAATGCGCCCAAACTTTAGCTTTGGCAATTTATTAAATATAATAAATTAAATTCTTTAAGAATTTAATTATTATAATTTAATAATTAACATGGTATTTTGGCCTTAAACCAAACTTAAGGGCCTCTTTAGGTTTTTAGAAAAACCTTACAACTTGCTCACATGGTTTTAATGGAAAAACCTTTTATTTTCTACCACCATCGGTTTTAAGAAAAAACCTTTTACTTGTGCCACCATTGGTTTTAAGGAAAAACCTTTTATTTTTGCTCACCCATGGTTTTAATAAAAACCCTTCTAGCTTATGCTTCCACATAATATTAAAAAATATTATGAAGCTCTTTGCCTTTAACCTGTGCATTGTTCCTCTTGACCTTTTGACATCAATGGAGCTTATTCCTTGATATCAATGACAACTTCATTCCTTGACATCAATGACAACTTTGACTCAAAATGTCCAACAGATTTTGCACATGCCATTGGACCAACTAATATGTAAGTCAAGATACCAAAAGCTAGCTAATCCACAAGTGAACATTGGTATGTACAAAAGAAGGTCGCTAATGTGACAGACATATCGCCACACGAAAGGTATTACCCAAGGTCAAGTGGGTTGGGGACAAACCACTTGTTATGGGGCTTAACTCATGGCTTTCAAATAACTAAGGAATTCTAGGTATTCAAGCTTTCTACCCCCTTCTTTTCGCCAAATTTTTGGAATAGGGATTTCTTGTTCATTTCTGAACAAGGTTTTATTGCTTTATTTTTTTCTCTCTCTTTCTTTTTCTTTCATTTTTTATTTTTCTTTATTTTTCTTTTTATTTATTTTTATTTTTCTTTATTTTTCTTTCTTTTTTCATATACTTGCCCAGATTAGATGTGGGGCAAGGGATTTTATTTGGGTAGGGAGGAAGCTTGTCCTTTTGCCAATTCCTAGTATTCTAGACCATGCATAATAGGATAGCAAGGGAAACTTTTCACTTAAGGAACTAAGACTACTATGTAGTATCCTTTTCGAATTTGCAAAAAAATATTTTTAAGATGTGAGAATGTGTTCTTGGTCCAAGAAGTAGCAAGATCATTTCCCAAAACTCAATATTTATTTAGTGAAGCAAATATTGTTTTTCGATACAAGAGATATTTATAATCAAAGCAACAAAATAAAAATTATGAAAGATGTAAATTAAATGCATGGTTCAACATAACTTTTGAATTTATCTAAAATACAATAAAATATAACTTGGATTTTTGGAAGATAACACACACTGGTGCAAAATGAATAACTTGAAATATTTTGGAAATTTTTATATTTTTTCGATTTTTTTCTTTTTTTTTTGTTATTATTTTGATAATATGGGGGTTGCAAATGATGAATAAATTTATTTACAATTATGTACAGAGATGGAAATTTTGATTTTATGCATAATATCTCTTTAAATTCATTATATTCATGGGTTCCTTGAGATCTTTCCCATCCAAGGAAGCCAATATATATTCACCCGATCCAAATTTAGCAGTGATGACATATGGCCCAAGCCAATTAGGTTGAAATTTTCCTTTTAGATATTTTCTTGCATTAGTATTTTTTATTATTTTATTTTAAGACTAAATATCCAACTTCAAAGGATTGATTATGAACTTTCTTTGCATATGATATTTTAAGTTTGTCTTGGTAGGCATGAAGATGCTCTAAAGCATGGATGCACTTTCTGTCGAGAAGTTCTAGCTGACTAAATATGCCAGCACGATATTTATCTCCTACTTTAGTATCTTGAAGCAGAAGAGCTAAGGAAGGAACTTCTAATTCAAATGGAAAATTTTCTTCGGCACCATAAATCAAGACAAAAGGTGAAGCACCTTTAGGAGTACGAACACTAGTTTGATAAGCCCACAAGGTAGGATATAATTGTATATGTTAGTCACGGCCATATTTAATAACTAATATTTCTAGGATTTTGATTAAGGTTTTATTTTATGATTCAGCTTGGCCATTATCTTGTGGATAGTAAGGAGTGGACCATCTATGTTGGATTTTATATTTTTGACATAATTTCTTAACATATTTGTTCATAAAACATGTTCCATTATCAGATATGATATTAGATGGAATTCCAAATCTACAGATGATTTGATTGAAAATAAATTTATAAAATTTAACTCCTATGCAAGAAGCTAAAGGTATAGCTTCAACCCACTTTATAAAATATTATGTTGTTATTATGAATTTATGACCATCAGATGAAATAGGATTGATTTTACCAATAATATCTAAACCCCATTTAGAGAAGCGCCAAGGAGAGGATATGGCTTGAATTTCTTGAGCAGGAGCATGGATAAGGTCAGCATACTTTTGACACTTATGATCATTAGCATATTTTTCCATGGAAGGCCAAAAATATCCCATTCTAAGGGGCTTTTTGGCAATGGCACTTCCACTAAAGTGTCCTCCACAGGATCCATCATGGGCTTCACTTAAGGCTTTCTTGAAATCTTCTAGGTTGAGACATCTTAATATAATACCATAAAAATATCTTCTATATAGGATATTACCAACAATTACGAAGCGAACAACTCACTTATGTATTAGCCTACATTGGTTTCTATCTAGACCTTCAGGGAAAATCCTTTTCTAGAGAAAATTAAAAATATCTGCATACCAAGGCTCTGGGGTAATTTCATAAATCAAAAACACATCTAATGGTTCTAAATATGACTTATAAGAAGTGGGTTCTTGGATTTGGCAAATTATGATAGTAGCATACTCATCATCCAACTCCAAAGGTAACAAAGAAGCAGTCGTGGCCATAATATTGATAACACGATTGCTAGTTCTAAGAATAGCTTATAAGGTTACTTTTTCAAACAATGATATAAGCTTAAGGACATATTATTTATAAGGATGAATTTTCTCATCTTGTGTTTGATAAAATTCATTGATTTGATTTATCACAAGCTGAGAATCTCTGAAAACTAATAAAACTTTTATTTTTAAAGCTAAAGTAGCTCATAACCCAAGGATTAGAGCCTCATACTCTATAGTATTATTAGTACAAGAAAATTGTAACTTAAAAGATAAAGGTATAATATGCTTTTGGGTAGATTTAAATATGATATCAGTACTTGCACCACTCATACTTCTAGATCCATTAAAATACAAAGACCATATCTCATAATGATCTTCTTCTAGATTAAGGCACTCATCAGGAAATTTAATTTTCATAGGATGAGTAGATTCTAAAGGTGCATCAGCTAACTGATCAACTATAACTTGGCCTTTAATATATTTTTGGCCTATAAATGTGAGTTCAAATTAACTAAGAGCAAGAACCCACTTAGCTATGCATCCTGATAGGTAAGATCTACTCATCAAGTACCTTAATGGATCAGATTTAGCAATAACATATGTTTTCTGACTAAGCATGTAATGATGCAACTTTTGCATAGAAAACACAACCAATAAACAAAGTTTTTCCAATGGAGCATATCGGGTTTCATAAATTACTAAAGTTTTTCTTATATAGTATGTGGCTCGTTCTTTCTTTTCATCATCAATTTGAGCCAACATAGCTCCTAGTGCAAGTTTCAAAGCAAAAATATATAAAATAAATGGATGATCTGGTCTAGGAGGAACAAGAACTGGAGGAGTAAGAAGATACTATTTAATACTCTAAAAATCCTCTTGACATTCTTTATCCCACTTGAAGGGAATATTCTTCTTAAGTAATTTTGGAAAAGGTCATGTTTTATCTGCCAACTTGTCGATGAAGCAGCGAATAGATTGAAGTTTTCCTTGTAAAATTCTTAACTCTGATATGTATTTAGGAGGTGGCATGTCAAGGATAGCCTTAATTTTGAGAGGATCTACTTCTATACCTCACATAGAAACAATAACCCCCAAAATCTTTCCTGATTTCACTCCAAATACACACTTTTCAGGATTTAATCGTATTAAATATTCTCTTAGTCTATCAAACACTTTTCTTAAATAATTAATGTGATCATATTCCTTTTTTGAATGAGCTATAATATCATCCACATAATTATGTAGAATATCATACATCATATCATTTAATATGTATGTCATAGCTCTTTGATATGTTGCATCTGTATTTTTAATCCAAATGGCATAATTTTCCAACAAAATATTCCCCAAGGAGTAATAAAGGTTGTCTTAGATTGGTCTTCAGGAGCTATTTTAATTTGGTTGTATCTTGAAAAACCATCCATGAGGGAGAGCATCCCACTCCTAGCTGTGAAATCTATGATCTAATCCATATTAAGGAGGGAAAAATGATCTTTAGGGCATGCAACATTTATGTATCTAAAATCAATGTAAACCCTAATCTGAGTAGCTTCTTTCTTAGTTACTGGAACAACATTTGATATCCACTCAGCATAGTCAATAGCTTGTATAAAAACTACATTCAAGATATTTTATAATTCACTTTTGACTAGTAGTGCTACTTTAAGATGCATTTTTCTAAGTTTTTGCTTTATAGGTTTAGCATCAGGGTGCACTACTAGATGATTCATAACTACAAAAGAATATAGGCCTAGCATATTTACGTATGTCCAAGAAAAAAAATCAGCATATTCTCTAATAAATTCAATATATAGTTTTTGTTTTTCTTCACTTAATTCTGATCCAATTTTGACTAGGCAAGGGTTCTCTTCTATTCCAATATTAACACTTAAGTATCTCCAACAATAATATTTAAGTCTCTTTCAAAGTTGGGTGGTGTGAGTGATACACCCAATTATTGTAACTCTTCTAATGTTCATTTGGCTAGTTCTTCTTGAGGAGTATTTGCTTCAACATGAGCTATACATGGCATAGATCCATCAAAGAAGAATTTATTCCTTAAAACTTCATCAAGAGATATATCATGAAATATATTGCCTTCTAAACATTCATCTGGAGAAGCAATCATTTTTAGATAAGCTACAATTAACATATTGCATGTATGTATCCTTTTAAAGAGCTATTTTTGTTCCATATATTCTTGATATGTTATGAGGTGATCATCATATTCATATGGGAATGAATCTATTTTTGTGGGAATATAGCCAAGACCTCAACTTCTAAAGGTTCTTTCATACCATTTTTGTTGAGGATACTTAGGATTATTCATTAAGCTTAAGTTAATATTTATTATTATTATTGTTATGTCTTAATAAGACATAACAATAATAATAATAAATATTAACTTAGGCTTAATGAATAAGCCTAAGTATCCTCAACAATTTTCATGAGGTCCTAAACTTTTACCTCTATAACCCATATTACATATCATTGGTTTTGATTTTATATATCCATCAAACAAATAACACTTGGAAAAACCATCTTGATCAATTGTAACTTTTGCAACTGTAATTTTACCCCAATCATACCCTGCATACACAAATACACAACTACCAATATGGAAAATGCTTCCCTTTTTTGGTAAGCCGAAGGTTTATCTTGGGTAGAAAAATTATCTTCTTCTGTATTTACAAGGACTGAATATAAGTCTGATAATACTTCATTCGAAAGAGCATATGAAGTAGATGGAATATCTTCCTTAACTGGTTCTTTAGATATTGTGAATTTAAACACTATAGACTCAGGATGTGGATATGATAATATGGATTTAGGAAAAGGATTGGATATGGGCTCAGAAGACAATGATGATAATGATTTAGAATTTTTTGATGTTGGTGATTTAAAACATGCTTTTCATGATATGGGTTTAGAAGGTGATGATGATTTAAATTTAGACGTTCTTGATGATGAGGGTGGAATGGGATGAGTAGAAGACATAGCAAGATAGAATGTAACCCCTATAGACTCTACCAAAGAACACATATCAAATGGTCTGGGATCACCATGGATGGTGACTAATTGATTTTTGAACTCAAATTTGACACATTGATGTAATGTGGAAGGTACTGCTCTCATTGTGTTGATCCAAGGTCAACCTAGAATAATGTTGTACGATGCAAAACAAGGTACAAAAAACATAATTATATCCAAAATTCTTGGGCCAACTTGCAATGGGACTGTAATTACTCCACATGTTTCTTGAGTTTCATCATTGAATGCTTTAATAATCATTTTAGTACTTTTCATATCTTCTTTTTTAAACACAAATATTTGAAAAAATTACATGTGTAGATGTTTAAAGATGATCCATTATCAATTAGAACTCTTTTGACTCCTACATATCCGATCAATGATGTAATGTATAAATGATTATCTCTATATAAACTTTGAGGAGGAATATCTTTGGCATGAAAATCTATGAACTTTGTTTCATCTAAAGTCACAACATTCACCACAACATTAGGTTCAATATCTTCAAATAACATCATCTTGCTGAAAATATCATTAATTATTCCCTATGTATGTAGGAAGTTCTTAAGAGGCCCAAAAGATAAATTCTTGTTGTGATGGTAGATAATTGTTCATTAATATCATATGGAGATCTTTGTTGTGAACTTAATGCATTATTTCGCTTAGTGGGAGTTCTCAATACAAAAGGAACTAATTTTTTATTTTGACTTTGTGGTTGAGAATTTTCAACTTGTGCTTGTTGTCTTGTGACAAACCCAATGGTACCCACAATGTTGCTATGTTAAGGATTACCAAAACAGGGTCTAGCATTTTCTGCTTGTTCATTTGAAAGCCTTTATTGTGATGATGGCCTAGTAGTTATTATTCTTGGAAATGGTTCTTCTGGAACTGATAAATATATAATAGGAGTGACTTGATCCAATTCATACTCAGAACTATTTGAAGCAATCTCTAGTTCACTCCCTGATTCACTTTCTGTGTCACTTTCTATATTATGTTTAGTATCTTTTTAAGATGATTGAAAATATTGTATTGGTCTAGTTGTGACCACAGATAAAGATGTTTGCAAATATTGTTGTGGTAAAAAGCTACTAATGGTTCCCACATATTGAGTTGGATGAGGAACATTGTGATGATCTACTTGGTTTACTGATTCTTTACCATGGTTGGGTAAAGGATGTTGAAAAATATCTAGGTTTTGATTTGCTTGTTTTTGGGTATTATTTTGAGTATTATTGTTTGCAGGAAATTGTTGAACTTCCATTTTTCCTTTGTCAATCAAATCTTGTATCACATGCTTTAACATTTTACAAGAATTTGTAGAATGTCTATCTACTTGGTGAAAATTACAATGCAAATCAGCCCTATATCCAGTTGCAGTAGTGTCTAGTTTTCTTATTTCAGGCAACCATATCAAGCTTTATTCCAATAATTGAAGTAAAATCATTGTTAAGGCTTAATTTAATCTTGTAAATTCTCTCGGTGGATTATCAGGAACTTTCAATAAAAACTTCTTAGATGTTTCTACAACATTGACAATTGGATTATTCCTTCTATCAGTAACTCCGTCACCCACTACTTGTTTATTTTTATATTGATTTTTAGAAGATTTATCTTCATATTTCTTCTTAAATTGATCTCTTCTAATAAGACCTTCTTCTATCCTTCTTGCTAAATCAATGGCTTTATCAAAGGATGTTACTGTAGTAGTAGAAAACTCATAAGATAATTGCTCTTGTAAATTACCAATGAATATATCCAACATTTCATGATGAGGTAAAGCAAAATGTAATTTGCCTAAGAGTTGTCTCCACATAGTCAAAAATTTAGAAAAAATCTCATCTTTTCCATGCTTCAAATTATTCAAATAGTTAATAGTCATATGCCTCTCTATGTAAGCACTGAATTGGTGGACAAACATCTCTATTGTTTCTTCAAAATTCCTTAAAGAGTTTGTAGGTAACTGATAATACCACTCTAAAGTCATACCTCTGATACTTTTGGGGAACATATTTAACAACAACAAGTCATCATGAGAAATATCATGACATGTTGTCCTAATCATGCGAAGATGCTCAATAGGATCTTTGGTTCCCTTATATATTAGCAAGACCGACATAGGGAAATTCTTAGGATATGGTTGAGCAACCACAATAGGATCCAAGGGTTGGATACACATCTCTCTATAACTATAAGAGGGATGGTAGGGATCTATCTAATCTAATCTTGAATCTAACTGTTAAACCATGGCTTCAAGTCCTTGTTGTTGTCCACCATACTAATTTTGTTGTACCATGTTGTTGTGTCTTTGATAATAATTTGGTGTTGTTGTATAATCATTCCCAACTGAAACACTATTATGTAGAGTGTTACTAGGAGGATTATTATGAAGCTGATAGGGAAATTTATTTTGTTAAACCCTTTGTTGATTTTGACTAATATTGTGCATCTTTGTAATGCTTTGTGCTAATTTTTGTGAGGCATAGGATGGTTGTTTTTATTTGGAGTTTGAATCTATTACTGGTGGTGATTGTGCTATATTCTAATTCACATTCTGATTTATATTTTGATATGTGCTAGCTTTATTTGTGCTCATGTATGTTAATGGATTTCCATTCAATCAGAGAGTAGCCTCTATGGAAGCCTCCATTGAATAATCCCCCATAGGAAGTTGAGCTTTTGTCTGTATCACATGGATAATGACATCTATATTGTCCTTTAAAAACTTGGTGAAATATTGTGTGGAGGTAAATTTAAGATTATCTTCTTCATCGACTTGCGGCCTATGATAGAAAATTCCTCTTATTTATTATGGTTTTCCTCATCTGACTTTGATGATACATAATCTTCAATTTTAACTTCATCTTCAAGATTTTCTTGATCTTGTTCTCCTATATGCTCATGTTCTACTTTTTTTCCACTTCTTAATTTAGGCATTTCTCTTCAAATATTTTATCTTACATATATTTATAATATATATATATATATATATATATATATATATATATATATATATATATATATATATATATATATATATGTGTGTGCTTAATGCTTGGGGTATATATGTTATATATATACCTAACTAATATATTATATTATGTTTTTGGATTTTTGTAGTTTTTGGATTGCAAACAAAAGTAAAATAGAACATAAACTATAGTATTATAGATATTATACTTTAATTTTCTTGTAAAAGTCTATAGATATCATTAACAGGTTCCAATTCCTTAGGGGTCATATAGTGTTCTTCAAATTGAAAGTTGGATTTTAATAATTTTATGAAATGAGCTATAGTGATGCAATAAAATTCACATTTTGACATATAAAAGTACAATTCATGGTAATATTCTCGATAAAGCATAGCCCTAGGAACTTTATTAAATATTCTCTTATCATCTAAGACAACTTCTTTATTTTCCATGTGTGATAAAAACTTATGTACCGTTATTGCATTCTCAAGATAATATTCAAAGGAGTAAAGACTTAGGCAAATGAAAACTCTCTTATCTGCTAGCCATCTATCACATGCTCTTTGAAGGTCAATGTAGAAAGGTGCACTATTAGGATCCAGGATTCTAGACAAGTCAAACCTTATGATTTTCTTAAGTTCAGGTTCTTTAATACTTATAATTTCTAATATTCTCTAAATCTTAGGGTATGGCACACTACCTAATGAACAAAATTCTTGAATTGACAATATTGTACTTACATCAATTTGAATAGTTCTTCTTATGTTATAATCTACCATCTATGAAATGCAAGATTATCTGACTTAAACTAATGATCTTCTTGAATTTTTGTTTTGTTCTATATTTTGTAATTTTGATGTTTTTTTGTGTTTTGTAAATCAGAAATATACCTAATATTTTCACGTTGGGTTCACCAAATAATGTAGGTCTAAAATTCACACACTCCTTTCCTTTAGGCTGATGGATCCGTGCCTCAAAGGGGAATGTGGAAATGATAGGTCTACACCTCGAAAGAGAGGTACTTGATTGTACCTTCTTATGGTGATTTTTTAATGAATTAGGTGGGGTTCACCAGGAAACATTTTATGGAAATTTCAATGCCTAGGTTTTGGTATTTATTTGTATGTGTTCCTTTTATCAAATCTCGCATACACCTAGTTTGGCCAATATGCAATTAAATTAACCTATATACAATTTTGATTTATATGAAGATAGAAAATAGTAGAGAAGTAAATTTAGATGAACTATGCAGTGCTTAAAATAATTTTAAACCCTGAATTGTATCTGGAAGTCTTATGTCATTTTTTATTCTTTGTTGTAGGTAAAATCGATCAAAATCCAACAAGATTGGGTGATCTGATTCTGCTAATCGAATGGTCTGATTATGCAGAAATCTACCCGATTAGGGTAGAAAGCTACAATTTGACAACTTTGATACAAAAAATAGTAGATTTATAGAATAATACACATCTACTAAACTAAATTTTAGAGAATAATGAATTTTAAGGATCAACAAATGAATTATCGAATATGACTCTATGCTAAATACATAAATACTTATGGAAAAGCAACAAAACGTGAATGTAAAAGCTAAAGTATCAATAGCAATGAACTTAAAATGATCTAACAAACATTACATATGATTTTAAATAGAAGAAAAGAGAATAGAAAATGCAAAAAATGAGGTCTATATGCCCCCAAGCAGTTAAACAACATGGATGTGTGATGTAGATAAAATCGTGCAGTTTTGTCAAAATCGGGCGGAACGATATCGAAATTGAGTGATACGATATCGCATAAATCTGACTGATGTGCAAATTGAACCTAAAAAAACACAAAAAATAGCATAAATAACATATGAAATTATGTGGATGTTCTAGGTGGAATCTGAGGTGAGGAGCCTTGATTAAATAGGAAGAGATCAGCTGAGGGGCTGGGCTAAAATTGAAGGGGGGTTACAACCTCCTCTATTCTCAATGAAATCGATCAAACTAATCTCGCAACCACTGTGTAGTTTCCTGGGTAGAGACAAAGAGGTTGCAATTAAATTTTTTCACCTTGCTAAGGTAGGCATTTTTTAGTTTTGGAAAAAATTGGGTGACCCAATTTTGTGCAAAATCTGTCGATTTTGCACAAGGGCTAAAAAAACTTGTAACAGGTACAAAAATCGAGGTAGCAAGTTGAGGATAGTTAAATTTGATTTTTCAAATGTTTATTAACTTAGGTTTGATTAATGTGAGTCATTTTTAGGGTGCTACAACCCCTGTGCTACAAGCAAGTGCCAACATTATTTCATTTCTCTTCTTCACTATATTGGGACAGTTATATATATTACCCAAATAATGTAATAAGGGGGGATGTTAGAATACTATTACCTTATTTGGTAATATGTAGTTTCTCCTGGGTAGATTAGTTTATTTTACCTAGGTTAGATATTCTTTAAATATTATATTTAATGATTATTATATTGTTAGTAATTTGTTAGTAGGTTAGCACTTTATTTGCTTAACGCGTTATAGTTAGCATTGATTAAGGGGAGATATTATTCCTTCCTATCTAGGCTATTATTAGCCTTAGAATTGTATTATATATTTCATTAATTTATAAATGCTATGTAGTTGTTTTCCAACTCTAATACACTGCAGGTTTTGATTTTGAATGGAGATCACCAATATCCTATCTCCTCCTTGACTCATCTCTAGAGTCTCTTCTTCCTTGAGTCTGTAATGAGGTTACTATCACCTTTTCTTCTCTTCTACAATATATAGATTTGTAGCTTTTGTAATGGGACCTTTTTCTAGGTCTTTGAAATCTTCAATCCTCTACTTGTTATTGCAAGTGTTGGAATGATTCTAATGAAGATATTCTTCCTAGCTCTATGTAGGAAGCTTCCCAACTTTCTCTGAATCTCCTTTTCTTGCAAAAATATGTTATAAACTGGAATGGAAGAATTTATAATTCTAGAGATAATGACCTTCACTAGTTGATTACTCAATCTAGTGGTATTTATGTTGAGTCCTAGTCTTCACGAGTTTTTTTGCAACCCTACGGAAAAACTCTAGCAAAATGTAATCATAGAAATTATGTAAATGATATTTTTGGATTTCTCTCAGTCTCACTTGTGGCTTTCCCTATTTCCTATTCTACCATGTGCTCTATACCATTGTTAGCTTTTGATGAGACTATGGTATAGGGAATACAACCACAAGATGCAAGATAACTAATCTAAGATATCTATAAACTAATGACACAATAATATACAGGAAAATAATGAAATGAACATCTGCAAATAATTTAAAAATATACCTTTAATGAAAGTGACAAAAATAGTACAATGCTATATAATAAAGAACACGAACACTCCATGAACAAATATGAAATAACTACATTGTACCATACTACTAAACTATAACACACACACACACACACTATATATTTTCCACTACTCACAAATCACTCACTATGAGTCCTTTATATAGGAAGATGGATTCCTTGGCCCTTAATATACCTAGGACTCATGTACATGTGGACTACATGCATATTTACAACTTGCACATTGACACTTATGCATTTATTACAATACTTGAGGTAACTAACTAAATTTACTCTAAAGTAAACTCCTATCCTAGTTATGTACCAAAGGTGGTACATTTACATAACCCAAATGATGTAATATACTCTAACAATAAATGGTGAATTTTTTTACTCTATTGCCATGAAATTGAAGTGTTTTGAGTGATGCAATGAGGTATCATAAATTTACAAAAAAAATATTTTTATCAAACAAAATTTTATAGGTAATATTCCCAAAAGAATAAGATATATTATTGGATTTATCATCAATAGAACTTGATATCCCCATAAGTTTCCATAATTATAATATATTAACTACTACCATGGCTCTTAAAAAGTTAAATTGATCATGGAAGGAGATAGATTTAGAATCTAAATAGGTCAATCTATAAAATCGTGAAAGGAATTAATAAACACCATGATAGATACAAATGGCTTGGTTTTGGGATGATAAGGATCAAATTCTTAAGTTTGGAGAAAATATTACTTATTTGGAAGGATGTAATTTATACGGATGGTAGGGGTAATTTTTCTAATAGGAGGAACTATGGTTAATATAATATAAATCGGTATTATAGGTCAAGGAGCGATTTTCCATTATTTCAAATAGTGAAACACACTTCAAGAAAAAATATTAGAAAATGATGCATTTGGCATGAATCCCAAGGCACAAAAACTAAGGCAACCACTTGGAAAGTTATGTTTCTCTATATAGATGGTGTTAGTGAAAAAACAATAACTACTAAAGTGGGCTTAGACACTACACTAACAAGTATGTCTAGCTAAGAAACCATTTTGCTTAAATAAATTTTCTAAAGTTATGTTAACTAGAATTATAATTCATTTATTATAGTTATAAGTAGTCACTTTGTTTTGCTAGAAATAAGATTTCATTAATTATTTGTAAGGTTTATTTTGGGTTTCATAATACTAAATCTACTTTTTAATATTAGAGGACTACTTATAATATTACACAATATTCATGACTAGATTGAGCATGTCATTCATGGATCGACTAAGTCTTTAGCCTTTTGGCTATGAGTGTATGATATTATTAATTCTTCACTTTATCCATTGTTAAGCCTTTTTGTTCATGCATTATAAGTTATTCAATATTTTATGCACTAAAGCTACTTGGTCATTTGAATATTTAAACTAGAAAATATGCTAATCTCACTATAGTTACACCATTGTATATATTTTATGGATTTAATTTTCTCTCTTGAACCCTTTTGTATAAAATAATTAGATTATATTAGTGAGTATCCAACCCAAATTCAAAGATTGAAACGATTCATGTTCTCTTTATAAATATTAAATATGATTGTATGGGATTATAAGAAAATTAGGATTCTTAAAAATAAACACGATTGATATCTACTATCAAAAAATTATAGTTGATGTTTTCTCTACTCCAACTTCTAGTTTTTATTCCATAAATAGCACTTTAGGAACTGCTTTTAGATATTAAATGAAGAGTGTTTTTTATCCCCTTTAGTGTGCTTTTGCCCTTGATATTTCCTTTTGTTTTTATGTTGTACTAGATTCTCTTATTACTCCTTTGAATCCACAATATGAGTTAAATCCTCTTGAATCACCTTCTACAAATTGTTTTCCCAAGTTTTCTAGAAATTATTTTTAGGATGTTAATACTCTTCACTATAATAAGCATCATCATAAACCCTAGCACCCCATTTCCTACTTGAAAATGTGGTATGTACTCCTAATAAATTATAGGATTATTTAGATATGATTGGGTTGATATCTAGATAATAAAAAATCCACCTTTGACTATATTTTCTATCTTATATCTAGATTAGATTGTTGGTATTTTAAATAATGAGTTAATATTGATTTGAGTTCTATAAAGAAAAGTATTACAATGCTAATTATTCTAGGAAGTATATAATGTGGAAGAGTATATTTCTTGAATAGTCAAGTATTATTCCTATGCATCCAGCTAGAATTTTTTAATAACTAGAGCAATATTTACTTGGTTTGCAATACTCTTGAGCATCTAAAAACCAAGAAATGTAGCTTTGGATGTATAATATTTTCAACTTCACTCTCAAGGGTTGATCCTAGCAATGTATATGTACTTATCACACTAGATTTTAAACATTTGCATACATATTATTCTTGAGGTTACCTTCATTAGATACAACATTGTGTTGAAGAACACAAGCTTATACTGAGAGGGGGTGAAAAGTATAAGATAAAACTTTTCTCTTTTATTTTCAAAGCAATAAACTCAAATAATATCAATGCAATAATGAAACAATGCACAAATCACCACACACATAAGAGACAAATATTTTTATGTGGAAACACCCTCTTGAGAGAAAACCATGGCAAAATATTGCTTATATATTTATTCAATAATTTTTGTGGGCACCAATCCACAGGAGACACCAATCCCTTATACAAGTTCATGGACACCAATCCATAGGAGACACCAATATCCTATACAAGTTCATGGACATTAATCCCTTATACAATTTTATGGACACCAATACATAGGAGACACCAATCTCCTTCTGCTCACAAATCTGGTCCAAAAATTTGCTCAGGTTTATCCTCTAATTTTACTCCAAAATCTTCTCAAAAACCCTACTCAAATCTGCTCCAAAATATTCTCACAAAAACTGCTCAAATCTTCTCCAAAATTTACTTACAAATACTACTCAAACATTTTCCAAAATATTCTCATAAACTATGCTCAAATTTTCTCACAAATATGCTCATAAACTATGCTCAAATTTATTCACAAACACTGCTCATCTACTCCCAAATCCAATCATAAACAATGCACAAATCTACATACAAATCTGATCTATAATTTTCCTTTTTGCTTCTTTATCTAAAATCCAAATCAAACACTTAATATCCTTATCACTCCTTTTAACAACATTCACAATAAAGCTTAATTTAAAATAACTCCTTATATCTACCTTTTAAAACTTGCAAAATAAAACTTTATAATAAAAAAATGACTCCTTATATCTACATTTTGTAACTTATAAAGTAAAATTTTATAGTAACAACATGACTCCTTATATCTCCCTTTTAACAAATTTAATTAAAAACTTTACCCTTACCTTACATAGCAAAACTTAGCAAGATGCGGATGAGATTCAACCTTTTGACCTCTAGTAGTGCAGTGCACTAACATGGGCTCATGACCAACTAAGATAACCCAACATATGAAACTAAAGGGGCATGATAAAATATATGGATCCTTCATCGCGCTATCTCGAACAACAAAACCATAGAAAAATAGGTGTTAAGGAGATTTGACTTTTGAACCTTTTGCATCATAGTGCCCTATCTCGGGCTAGGCAACCAGTTGGGCAAACCACTTGGTTGAGATAAAAGAGGCACAATAAAATATTTAAAGCCTCCTTTGGATCGTTGCTATATCACCAAACTTGCACTCCTCTCCAGTATGTATTCCCCTATCTTCTACCCATTACTCACTCTCCTCTCCAAGGAAATTTGAATTGTTGTTTCTCTCCAAGTGAATTAATGGCATCATATTAATATGCTTCCATTTTTTCATTTGCACCCAAGGAGGTCAGCCCATGCATTTAAACATTTGAATTTAATTTCACTTTTGTATGGTGTGCTCAAGGAGGTCAGCCTATGCAGATTATAATATTTAAAATTTTATATATTTAAATATAAACCTTCCACTTTAATATTTAAATATTTCATTTAAATATTAAAGCATATAAAATCACCTTTGAATATATCTACCTTGACATCAATGACAACATTAAATCACCCTTGAAGATATTTGCCTTGACATCAATGACAACTCAATAATTCTAATAATCTCCCCCTTTGTCATTGATGGTAACCCTACAAAGAAACTATCCTTTACTGAAATAGGATCACAAGCTACTCCCCCTGACAAGATGCTCTCCCTTACTAAAATTCTTCCCCTTTGATATCAATGGCAAAGGCTCCTTGGGGATGTACTATAATAAACTTGACAATGCCCCCTCACTCCCTACTATTACTAAGACAATTAATGATGATATGGGAGCAAAATAACTCCCAAATTACTTATGAGATACTCAAATATCTCCTTTGGAAGTGGCTTGGTTAAGATATTAGAAATCTATTTCTTTGTAGCAATGTATTCCAACTTGACTTGTTGATCAGTCACTTTCTCTCTCAAAAAATGATACTTGATCAAAATGTGTTTGGTCCTTGAATGCATCACTAAATTATTCAAAATAGTTATGGCACTTGTATTATCACAAAGTATGGAGACAGGATGATCATGCTCTATTTTGAAATTACTTAAGATTTATTTCATCCATAAAATTTGTGTGCAACAAGTAGTTTTTTGCAATGTAGTCCATATCGGCAGTAGATAGGGACATTGATTCTTGTTTCTTACTTAGCCAAGAGACCAAAGAGTCTCCAAGAAAAAATACTCCTCCACTTGTGCTTTTCCTGTCCTCCATACTACCTACCCAATCTGCATCTGTATATGTAGTAAGAGTGAAATGATCACATCTAGGATACCGCAGTCCAAAATCCATAGTTTCTTTCAAATAATTGAAGATTATTTTTACTGCAAGTACATGTATTTCCTTTGGTGCATCTTGGAATATTGCCACTAATCCGACTACCTGCATTATGTTCAGCCTTGTAGCTATGACATATAGTAAACTTCCAATCATGGATCTATACAAAGTTTGATTAGCCTCAAGAGACTCATCATATTTACTTAACTTACATCTTGTAATCATGGGGGTACTCATAGGATTGCAATCCTCCATCCTGATTTTTTTCAACATTTCTTTTACATACTTGGTTTGAGAGAGAAAAATACCTTTATCTAATTGTGATATTTGTAAACCAAGAAATAAGGATAGCTCACAAATAATTGACATCTCAAATTATTTTTCCATATATTTTGCAAATTCTTGACACATCTTATTATCATTGCCTCTAAAAATGATGTCATCCACATAGACCACTATAAGTAATTGACCATTTCCTCTTTTTTTAATGTATAGGTTACTATCAACTATACCTTTTCTTAAACTCTATTCTTGGATGTATTTATCCATCCTTGAGTACCACACTCTAGGGGCTTGCTCTAGTCCATAGAGAGCCTTCTTCAATCTACATACATAGTTTGGCTTATCTATCAGGATGAAACCATCTAGTTTCTCAATGTAGACTTCTTCCTCCAAGTAACCATTAAGAAATGCTTATTTTACACGCATTTGGTACACTTTGAAGATTTTAAAACTTGAAAAATCCAAGAACATTCTTATGGCCTAAAGATGAGCAACAAGAGCAAATATCTCCTCAAAATCAATTCCCTCAACTTGTGCATAGCCTTTGCACACAAGTCTTGCTTTATTTCTAACAACTTGACCATCTTCGTTTAACTTGTTTCTATAGATCCATTTGGTGCCAATTACATTCTTATATTTTGGACATGGAACAAGTTCTTATGTTTCTTTCTTCTCTATTTGATCTAACTCCTCTTCCATCACCTTAATCCAATATTTATCTTCACTTGCTTCACTGAAATTATTTGTCTCAACTTTAGATAGTAAAGAGAAGTTGGAATGTTCACATGTACCTGTTATTTTTCTCCTTGTTTGTCTTTCATATATATTTCCATTAATCAAATCTTCTGGATGGTTCTTTTGCACATATCTAGATGGTGTTTTAGATGGTATACTTGGGGGTGTTCTTGAGGGTGTCCTCTGATTCTCATCTTCTTCAATTTCTTCATATTTGCAACTTTATCCTTCTTGATACACAATCTCTTTTTTTTTTGGTAGATAAGATACTATAGTATTAATACCGGGTTTTACAAGTTGACCTAAAACCTTTTATAAAAATTAGCCCAGGGTTGTTGATGAACATGTCCTTACTAAGGATCCTATATATGTAAAATCTACATACCGTAAAAGCCATTACATCTGGTAAGGCACATTTCCTGTTATCAAAAAGAAACTTCCCATACAATATTTTGGGTATACCCTGAGAAAATACACCTGCCTCATAATTACAAAAAAAAAACTGACACGGGTCCCTTCCTTGAAATAGTGGAGAAACAAAAATCTGCAGACACACAGTAGAGTACTGAAAAAACTCCCACAATATTTGTATTGACAGTTACTCTTAATAATTCTTTGGTAATTACTTTCTTCCATATAAGACATGCTTTGGTACCACATACCATCTTGGCCAATCAGCCTTGGAGAAGTGAACCTGCTGGATAGATTTATGGTGGTGGCTATCTGGTGGTCCACGTGGCTCTGGTTTGAAGTCTTATATTATCATTTCTTTCCTACCCTATGATTATCAACCAACCTCAAATTACTAAGATGAATAGGAGCCATGTTATCTGACATGTGACTATCCCCATTAGTCTTTGTGGTACTTCCAAGCAGCATCCATGAAGACTAAAAGCTTGGATAATTTTTATTGTGAGTCCATTTCAAAAAATATGCGGGAATACTCCTAGCCTTCGAAATTACAATGCCTTAATTTTTGGTAAATTCAACTATCATTCTTGGCATTCTTGTTGAATAATATCCTCTACTTCACACGGGATGCCGTGTTCCCATTTGAAAAGTCCATCACAATCAACACCCAAATTAGCTAGCTTATCAGCAATTTTGTTAGCTGCCCGAAAGACATGTTGGGATTTTTTGTCCTTTCTTCCCTGGAAAAAGATCCTAGCCTCTTCAACAATTGTTTTAATCCTCCAAGGAGGTGTTTTCCAATTATTGAGGAGATTTATAACATGCATAGACTCTCCTTATATGATCAAATTGCCTTCTAAGTATTGAGTCATTTGAAGGCCTCTCCACATAGCTCTAGCTTCAGGTTAGTTGTTCGTCATTGTTCCAAAATATTCAGAAAATGCAAGCATCATATTCCCATTATAATCTCACACAATGCCACCAGTGCCTACTCTTCCAGGATTGTCCTTAGTCGCTCATTTAAAATTAAGATTACACCAACCCATAGGAGGTGGGGACCACTTAACATTGGCTCCAGGATTGACTACCCTAGGCACAGACTCATCTAACAAGGTTAAGCTTAAATATTGAGCAATCATGGTCTCCTGCAAATGAGGTTTACGACTATCAAAAGAAATAAGATTCACATTCTCATTGGCAAAGGATAGGATCCTGGTAATGATAGTTTGATGATCATGGATAGACTCATTAAAGACTCTCTGGTTCCTTTCTAACCACACCTGCTGAAGATAGTGATTGCGACAAATTTTCCACATGTATCTAAGTATTTGGTTTGAAAATGGGTAAGTCCACTGGATGAACAAATCAAGTACGATGGTTGGTTTAACCCAAGAAATATTGAAGGCCTAAAAAATCCCACTTAGGATAGTCAAGGAAAAAGGGCACTCAAGGAAAATGTGATAAATGGTCTCCCAATTAGCCTTGCACAGATAACAATGATTAGTGATACAAATACCTTTACGCATCATATTATCAATGGTTATAATTCTTCCTTGGATAACCACCCATTAAAAGACTACAATTTTTGGAATTAAATTTTTTATCCAAACTAAGTCCTTTTTGGAGGACAAAATCCTCGTCATCAAGCAAAATCTTGTAAGCTAATTTAACAGTGAACTGCACATTTTCCATAGGATCCTAGGTTTCTTGATCTTCATTGGGTCTCATGGGGATAAATTGTTTCCCGAGAATGTTACAAATATCATTTGATTCCACTTGAAATCCCTGAATCCTTATTTGTTTCCACTTCATTCTGCCTCTATCCTCAACCATATAATCTGAGAATTTTATACCAATGAGTTCTTCTATGATATCTCTGATTCGGGCTAAGTTAGGATATTGCATCAGTCGTTCATCCTTAGCCCACCTGTCATTCCAACAATTTATCCTCTCACCATTGCCTAAAACCCATCTTAAACCTTTTGTTGGCAATTTTGGGTACCTTGGGTACATTGCCTTTGCTCAAGTGTAGATGTTGTCATTGATGTCAAGAAGTTCTTGAAGCAATTTGATTTGATGTCAAGGAATTTGTTTTGTTGAAGGTTATTCAGAGCATGATCAGTGAGTTTCCAGGAAGTTCTTAGTAGCCCATTTGCAAAAGATCAAGAAAAAGACAAGTAAGAAAAAGTATCGCGATTTAGCGACATGTTTGAGGAGAGAGAAAGTGCTGGAAAAACTGTCACGATTTCGTGACATGTTTGAGGAGAGAGAAAGTGTTGGCAAAACTGTCATGATTTCGTGACATGTTTGAGGAGAGAGAAAGTTCTGGCAAAACTGTCACGATTTCGCGACATGTTGGCAGAGAAGGAGAGCAAGATGGAAAGTGTCACGATTTCGTGACATGTCGCATTTTCGTGACTCGAAAAGTGCAGGAAGGCAGAGAAGGAAAAGTGTCACGATTTCGTGACACATTGCCAGGAAAGTTGTACGGACGAAAAGGTGTCACGATTTCGCGACATAATGCAGAAAAGAGAGTCCGTAGTGTGAACTGTCGTGATTTCGTGACAAGTTAGAAGAGAGAGAAAGTTACATGAAAAATGTCACGATTTCGTGACATGTTGCAGAGGTCGAGGTGAGGACTGTCACGATTTCGTGACATGCTAAAAAGCTCGAAGAGAGAACTATCATGATTTTGTGACATGCAACAAAGGGGAAGAGTCTGAAATGAGAAGCGTCACGATTTCGCGACAGGCTACAAAGAAGTTGTACGGATGCAGAAAGTGTCACGATTTTACAACAGGTTGAAGAGAAAGCTTGCGAATGCAGAAAGTGTCACGATTTCGCGACAGGTTGAGATGGCAGCATTCAGTTGGAGAAAGTGTCACGATTTCACGACAGAAATAGTTAGCAAGTCTTCAACAGAAGAAGCGTCACGATTTCACGACGAATTCAAGAAGGAAGAGCTCGAAGGCGAAAGTGTCATGATTTTGTGACATGTTCTAGTTTGGTGTAAGGCAGAGAGAAGCTCAAGGCAGCGAAAGTGTCACGATTTCGTGACATGTTCCATTTTCGCTAGTGCAAGCAGAGAAGAAGGCCATGAAGTCAAAAGGGTCACGATTTCATGATAGAGTTGAAGATGACGTCAGTAGAAGAGATGTGTCATGATTTCATGACAAAAGTAGAGAAGAAGGCAATGAAGACTAAAGTGTCACGATTTCATGATAGGAGTGAAGATGACGTCAGCAAAAGTTAGAAGTGTCACGATTTTGTGACAAGGACGTTGTCAAGGTAGACAAAAGCAAAAGTGTCACGATATCATGACAATAGCCAAATGAAAGTGTACGGCTGCAAAAATGTCATGATATCGTGACATGTTGTAGTTTCATGATAGAAGCTACAGGAGAGTTGTAGAGGCGGTTGAAGTCGACAGAGTTAAATTTGAGTCGACGTAGTTTAGGGTTGTGCAGTCGACGTAGTTTGAGGGTAACAGCTGACTAAGACCAAGGTTTAGATCTTGATTATTAGTATAAAAGGAGGGTTGTTTGAAGAGATTTGCATCGATCGAAGTGTGCATTCGAAGTGTGATATTCATAGATAGAGTGCGAGGGAGAAGTTTGATCGTCGAGAAGCAGAGTGTGTGAAGACTATGCTGTTGTGATTGCGTAGAGGTGCATAAGTTGATGTTCGATCGAGTGCTGCTGTGTTTGCATGTTCAGTGCAAAAGTTGGTTTCGACCAAGTGCGGCTGTAACAAAAAATAAAGAGATTTGAGGACAGACTTGTGCTAGATCGAAGGACTATGTTTGGTGCAGACCAAAGAAAGAGGAAGAGGACAGACTTGTGCCAGATCGAAGGACTATGTTTGGTGCAGATCAGAGAAAAAGATAGAGGACATTTGTGCTAGACCGAAGGACTGTGTTTAGTGCATATTCGAGGACCAGCTTTGAGGTGATAGAGTTGAGGACAGAGGTCTCCAGCCAGAGCAGGGAAGACAGGTGTCTTCTGTGGATAGAGTTCCACTTGCTAAGGGCAGCAGAGGCAGAGGTCTTCTAGAGGATCACCACTAAAGAGCAGAGCTAGGGGAAGGTATCTCCTTTGGGTTGATGCCCATAAATATTGTAATCGGGAAAGGTATTCCCAGATTGTGAGTTGATAAAATTTAGAGAGAAATTTTATCCGTGGAGTAGCCCGCATTGGGTGAACCACGTAAATTGTTGTGTCTCTTTTGTGGATGGTGTTTTGTGCATTGCTTTGATTACTGCTTTTAATACTGCTATCTATACACTAGCATAATACTGATTTGAAAGTTATTTTGAAGCAAAAGTAAAAAGTGGTCTTATACTGTTCACCCCCCCTCTTAGTATAAGCTTGTGTTCTTCAATTGGTATCAGAGCGGGTCTCTCCAGAAAAAGCCTAACAGCTTGGAGAAGGATCTATCAGAAGAACATACGGATTCGAAAAGGATGAAGAGGTTAAGTTCGATCTCAAAAGTGAATTCTTCTAGGCTTTAAGAAAATTTCAGGGAAGAGAGTTCTATTCTCAAGCATCATGACAGGAAGAAGAGACAACAAGATCAATCTTCATCCTGAAGAACGATGGATTCCAGTTGGTCACAAGAAGAACAATCATCCAAGGCATCAAAACAGGTTACATAATACTTTCCATGGCTACTGTTTTTCTTGCAAGAAATTTGGTCACAAAGCTATGCATTGCAATAAATCCGTGAATAGCCATAGTAAGGAAAATGTTAACTCTTTTGCACCTCTTATGGATAAAAATGTCATGTGTTACAAGTGCAAGAATTTTGGGCATATAGCAAGGATGTGCAGTTTGGATAGATCTAGCATTGAGTTCACTAAAAAGAGAAATGAGATCAAATCTAAGTCAATGATAGTTCAAACTGCTTTTCATGCTCAAGACAAAGTAGAGAAATGGTATCTTGATAGTGGTTGCTCAAAACATATGACTGGTGAAAAGGAAAAGTTTTTGGTCTTAAAAAACACAAACAAAGGAACAGCTTAGTTTTGGAGATAACAGGTCAACTAAAATCTGTGGTAAAGGGACTCTTAGTTTGGATGGGAAATCCAAAACAGAAAATGTGCTTTATGTAGAAGGCCTAAGACATAATCTTCTAAGTGTGAGTCAACTTTGTGATCAAGGACACATAGTATCTTTCTTTTCAGATAGATGTGAGATACGTAAAGAAAAAAATGGAAAACTCATTGCTAGTGCTACAAGGACTCCAAACAATCTTTACATGCTAAGTGAGATAAAAAGGGAAAAGTGTTTTCTAACTCAAGAAGATGAGAGTTGGTTATGGCATAAAATATTGGGGCATTTGAGCTTTGATAATCTTGTCAATATTAGTAACAAGGAACTAGTTAGAGACTTGCCCAAAATAAAAAGGCCCCATAACACCATTTGCGGTCCTTGTCAACATGGAAAACAGACCAGAACCAGTTTTAAATCAAAAGGGTATACTTCTTCAAAACCATTAGATCTCATTCATACTGATTTATGTGGCCCCACCAGAACTCAGAGCATTCAGGGAGAAAGCTACTTCATGTTGTTTATAGATGATTATTCTAGAATGACTTGGGTTACTTTTCTCAAAGAAAAATCTGAAGCTTTTGAAAAATTTAAAGCTTTCAAAGAAATGATTGAAAATGAGACTGAAAAGAGAATCAAATGCTTAAGATCGGACAGAGGAGGAGAGTTCACTTCTAATGAATTTGTGGAATACTGTGAGCAACAAGGAATCAAAAGAGAATATTCAGCAGCAAGAACTCCTCAACAAAATGGAGTAGTTGAAAGAAAAAATAGAACTATTGAAAATATGGCTAGAGCTATGTTAAATGAGTCAAAACTTTCAGATGGTTTCTGGAAAGAGGCGATCCAGTACAACAGTCTACATTATCACCAGGGCCCAACTTAGAGTAAATCATCATAAAACTCCTTATGAGTTGTGGAAAGGAAGACCAACTACAGTAAAACATTTCAAAGTGTTTGGGAGTAAGTGCTTCATCAGAAGGGAAGATCAGAATTTGGGTAAGTTTGATCCTAGGTGTGATGAGGGAATTTTTCTTGGTTATTCCAGCAGAAGCAAGGCTTACAGATGCTTCAACAAAAGAACGCATACAATCGTAGAGAGCATAAATGTAACCGTTGATGAAAAGACAGGGATAAGAGAACCTGTCAAGGAAATCGGTGATGAAATTTGTCAAGAAGAATTCGGAGAGGTTTCAGATGAAGAAGAGGAAAGACAACAACTGCTTCCCAAAACTCCTTCACGATATGTTCGGAAACATCATCCCAAATATTTGATCATTGGTGATCCAAACAACAGGCAAACTAGAAGAAGAGTCATTCCTTCACACGATTCTACAAATGTTTCATTATTATCTCAGATTGAGCCAAAAGATTTCAGTGAAGCATGTGCAGATAAATTTTGGGTAAAAGCAATGGATGAAGAGCTAAATCAAATAGAGAAAAGTGAAACTTGGGATTTAGTTCCAAGACCTAAGGACAAGAATGTCATTGGCACAAAATGGATATTCAAAAATAAACTCAATGAGGATGGAAAGATTGTCAGAAACAAAGCCAGGTTGGTTTGCAAAGGTTATGCTCAAGTAGAAGGTGTTGATTTCGAAGAGACGTTCGCTCCTGTTGCTCGTCTCGAAGCTATCAGAATGTTTTTGGCCCTTTCAAGCTTCAAAGCATTCAAGGTGTATCAAATGGATGTAAAGTCAGATTTTTTTAAATGGAGTGTTGGATGAAGAAGTCTATGCAAAACAGCCAGAAGGCGTGTCTCTCTCAGATCAATCGGACTATGTGTGTAAACTAAAAAAGGCCTTGTATGGGTTAAAGCAAGCACCTAGGGCTTGGTACTCAAGACTTGACAGGTACCTTCATGAGCAAGGTTTCAGGAAAGGTATGGCAGATAGCAATTTGTATATTAAGGATAAAGGTGATGATATGCTGATTGTAGTTGTCTATGTTGATGATATCATTTTTGGGGGAAATAATACTCAGATGTGCAAAGATTTTGCTAACACCATGCAGAAGGAATTTGAGATGTCTATGATTGGAGAGCTGTCATTCTTTTTAGGTCTTCAGATTGCTCAATCAAAAGATGGTATATTTCTCTCTCAAGGAAAGTATATCAAAGAAATGTTAAAAAAATTTGGGATGATGGACAACAAACCTGTATGTACTCCAATGACTACGGGGTGCAAGATGAGCAAAGATGATGAATCTCCAGTGGCAGATCAGAGGTTGTACAGATCAATGATTGGCAGTTTATTATATGTTACAGCTACCAGACCAGATATCATGCAGGTTGTTGGGTTAGTAACCAGATTTCAAGCAGCTCCGAAATATTCTCATGTTATAGCAGTTAAAAGGATATTCAGATATCTGAAGGGCACTATGGACTTTGGGCTTTGGTATCCCAAAGGTGATGATTTCACTCTCACAGCCTATACAGATGCAAATTGGGCAGGCAGTAATGATGACAGGAAAAGCACCAGTGGTGGAGCATTCTTTCTGGGAAAGAGTTTGGTTTCTTGGCTAAGTAAGAAACAACCTTCAGTTTCCTTATCTACGACAGAGGCTGAATACATAGCAGCAGTGGCTGGGTGTACACAAGTTTTATGGATGAAAACCACCTTGGAGGATTTCAAAGTCAAGCATGAACAACCCATCTCCATATTTTGTGATAATACTAGTGCCATAAGTATTTCCAAAAATCCGGTAATGCACTCAAGGACAAAGCATATTTCCATCAAGTATCACTTTCTAAGGGAGAAAGTGCAAGACAAGCAGGTCAAGGTAGAATATGTGTCTACTAAAGAGCAGATTGCAGATATCTTCACAAAACCTCTTCCAAGAGATACGTTTGAGTATCTAAGGGAGAAATTGGGAGTTGTACTCCCACCCCAGAATTAATCACCTCATCAGGAGGTGGGGGAGGGACTAAGCTAAGAAGCTCATTCTTAGTCCCGAGCCCCAAAGGTGACCCTTTGCCATTGATGACAAAGGGGGAGAGATGAGTAAGAGGGGAGAGATATGAGTAAGGGGGAGAGCTTCAATGTGAAGAGGAAAGCTTCAAGTCAGGGGGAGCAAAACTTCAAAAGGAGATTCTCAGTTGTTGGCACAGTTGGTTTCAGTTTTGGCTCCTAAGATGTGTTTCAGTAAAGGTTTTGCCATCAATGACAAAGGGGGAGATTGTTGGCAATTTTGGGTACCTTGGGTACATTGCCTTTGCTCAAGTGTAGATGTTGTCATTGATGTCAAGAAGTTCTTGAAGCAATTTGATTTGATGTCAAGGAATTTGTTTTGTTGAAGGTTATTCCGAGCATGATCAGTGAGTTTCCAAGAAGTTCTTAGTAGCCCATTTGCAAAAGATCAAGAAAAAGACAAGTAAGAAAAAGTATGCAGCCAGCTGGAAAAACTGTCGTGATTTCGCGACATGTTTGAGGAGAGAGAAAGTGTTGGCAAAACTATCATGATTTCGTGACATGTTTGAGGAGAGAGAAAGTTTTAGCAAAACTGTCATGATTTCGTGACATGTTTGAGGAGAGAAAGTTGGAAAACTATCATGATTTCGTGACATGTTGGCAAAGAAGGAGAGCAAGATGGAAAGTGTCACGATTTCGTGACATGTCACATTTTCGTGACTCGAAAAGTGCAGGAAGGCAGAGAAGGAAAAGTGTCACGATTTCGTGACACATTGCCAGGAAAGTTGTATGGACGAAAAAGTGTCACGATTTCGTGACATAATGCAGAAAAGAGAGTCCGTAGTGTGAACTATCATGATTTCGTGACAAGTTAGAAGAGAGAGAAAGTTACATGAAAAATGTCATGATTTTGTGACATGCTGCAGAGGTCGAGGTGAGGACTGTCGATTTTGTGACATGCTAAAAAGCTCGAAGAGAGAACTGTCACGATTTTGTGACATGCAGCAAAGGGGAAGAGTCTGAAATGAGAAGCGTCATGATTTCGTGACAGGCTACAAAGAAGTTGTACGGATGTAGAAAGTGTCACGATTTCATGATAGGTTGAAGAGAAAGCTTGTGAATGCAGAAAGTGTCACGATTTCGTGACAGGTTGAGATGGCAGCATTCAGTTGGAGAAAGTGTCACGATTTCATGATAGAAATAGTTAGCAAGTCTTCAATAGAAGAAGCGTCACGATTTCATGATGAATTCAAGAAGGAAGAGCTCGAAGGTGAAAGCGTCATGATTTCGTGACATGTTCCAGTTTCATGGGTGTAAGGCAGAGAGAAGCTCAAGGCAGTGAAAGTGTCACGATTTTATGACATGTTTCATTTTTGCTAGTGCAAGCAGAGAAGAAGGCCATGAAGTCAAAAGGGTCACGATTTCATGATAGAGTTGAAGATGACATCAGCAGAAGTAGATGTGTCATGATTTCATGACAAAAGTAGAGAAGAAGGCAATGAAGACTAAAGTGTCACGATTTCATGACAGGAGTGAAGATGACGTCAGCAAAATTTAGAAGTGTCACGATTTTGTGACAAGGACGTTGTCAAGGCAGACAAAAGCAAAAGTGTCACGATATCATGACAATAGCCAAACGAATGTGTACAGCTGCAAAAATGTCATGATATCACGACATGTTGTAGTTTCACGACAGAAGCTACAGGAGAGTTGCAGAGGCGGTTGAAGCCGATAGAGTTAAATTTGGGCCGACGCAGCTTAGGGTTTTGCAGCCGACGTAGTTTAAGGGTAACAGCCGACTAAGACCAAGGTTTAGATCTTGATTATGTTAGTATAAAAGGAGGGCTGTTTGAAGAGATTTGCATCGATCGAAGTGTGCGTTCGAAGTGCGATATTCATAGATAGAGTGTGGGGGAGAAGTTCGATCATCGAGAAGCAGAGTGTGTGAAGACTGTGCTGCTATGATTGTGCAGAGGTGCATAAGTTGATGTTCGATCGAGTGCTGCTATGTTTGCACGTTCAGTGCAAAAGTTGGTTTCGACCAAGTGCGATTGTAATAGAACAGAAAGAGATTTGAGGACAGACTTGTGCCAGATCGAAGGACTGTGTTTGGTGCAGACCGAGAAAGAGGAAGAGGACAGACTTGTGCCGGACCAAAGGACTGTGTTTGGTGTAGATCAAGAAAAAATAGAGGACATTTGTGCTAGACCGAAGGACTGTGTTTAGTGCATATTCGAGGACCAGCTTTGAGGTGATAGAGTTGAGGACAGAGGTCTCCAACCAGAGCAGGGAAGACAGGTGTCTTCTAGTGGATAGAGTTCCACTTGCTAAGGGCAGAGGAGGTAGAGGTCTTCTAGAGGATCACCACTAAAGAGCAGAGCTAGGGGAAGGTATCTCCTTTGGGTTGATGCCCATAAATATTGTAATCGGGAAAGGTATTCCCAGATTGTGAGTTGATAAAATTTAGAGAGAAATTTTATCCGTGGAGTAGCCCGCATTGGGTGAACCACGTAAATTGTTGTGTCTCTTTTGTGGATGGTGTTTTGTGCATTGCTTTGATTATTGCTTTTAATACTGCTATCTATACACTGCATAATACTGATTTGAAAGCTGTTTTGAAGCAAAAGTAAAAAGTGGTCTTATACTGTTCACCCCCCCTCTCAGTATAAGCTTGTGTTCTTCACCTTTTTTGATAATTTCCTTACAATTGAGAATTGCTTTCCAAAAAGCAGAACCTCTGATTGGAACTGAGTCACTTAGAAATTCCATATTTTGAAGATACTTTAGTTTGATGATAGTTGTCCATTCATTTTCTTCACCAGAAATGAGGAACCACGCTTGCTTAACTAGTAAAACTAAATTCATATGAGCAATTCTCCTCAGATCTAAGAACCCATTTTCCCTGGGTCTGCACACTTTGGTCCATCCTACAAGGTGTATCGCTTTTTTCTCCTCTGATCCAGTCCATAAAAATTCTTTTTGGAGTTTCTCAAATTTCTAGAAAACCTTCACAGGGGCTTTGAAAACAGAGAGGAAATAGATTGGAATGCTCTAAAGAGAGGCCTTAGTGAGGGTCAAATTTCCTACTTGAGATAGAATATGACCTTTCCATCCAAGTTTTTTTTGAATTCTTTCAATAACCCTGTCCCACATTGACTCTCTTTGAGAACCAATGAAAAGAGGGAGACCAAGATACGAAGTGGAGAGGTTTGCTATATCACACCCTAAAATTTATGCAATCCTTCCTTGCCTTTGAATGGGGGTGTTCAAGAAATATAACTTGCTTTTACTGAAATTAACTTTATGACTAGCAGCATCCTTGTAGAGTTGTAGGATGTATTTAATTCTTTTAGCATCAACCACCGATGCCTTAGTCAATAGAAGGGTATCATAGATGAATTTTTGGTGATAAATAGCCGTAGTAAGAGATGTTGCCTTAATTCCCGATATTAGCCTTGAACTGCAAGCATTTTTTATGGTTCTTCTTAAATATTCTACCACAATGATGAATAACATGGGGCTGATAGGGTACCACTGCTGAATTCCTTTATGACTTTGAAAGTAACCAGTAGTTGTTCCATTAACCAGAATTGAGAACCATGATTTAGAAATGCATTCTTTGATCAAATTAACCAATTTGTGGTGAAAACCAAACTTAAGGAGGACAACAATCAGAAAGTCCCAATTTAGCCTGTCAAATGCTTTGTTCATATCAAGCTTGAGGGAAAAAATAGGCTTGTTAGTCTTACAATCTCTTGATTTGGTTCTCTTAGATCTATTTCTTCATCAACTCTCACATTTGCACTTTCCACAATTTTATGTGATATTTTATTGTAGCATCTGTAGGCTTTGCTCTTTGAAGAGTATCCAAGGAAGATACCCTCATCACACCTGTAATCAAGCTTACCCAAATATTTTTCTTTTTGTCTAATGTAGCATTTGCTTCCAAAAAATTTTAATTACTTCATAGTAGTTGGTCTTCCCTTCTAAAGCTCATAGAAAATTTTGTGGTGATTTACTCTTACTTGAGCTCTATTGATGATATAAACAACTGTATGAATCACCTATATACAAAAAGCATCAGAAAGCTTAGACTCATTTAGCATGGCCTTGGACATGCCTTGAAAAGTTTTGTTCTTCCTCTCAACTACTATTACGATGTTCTTGCTACTAAGTATTATCTCTTGATTCCTTTTTATTCATAGAATTCTACAAATTAATTTGAAGTGAATTTACCTCCTCTCTCTGATATTAGACACTTGATATTTTTTCTTGTTTCATTTTCTACAAGTGCCTTGAATGCTTTGAACCTTTCAAAAGCTTCTATTTTTTCTCTTAAGAATTTTACCCAAGTCATTCTAGAATAATCATCAATAAACAACATAAAATAATTCTCACCTCATAAGCTCCTTGTTCTTGTAGGGCCACATGGATCAGTGTGAATTAACTCTAGAGGCTTGGATGAAACAAATTCCTTTGATTTTAAACTTGATTGTGTTTGCTTACCATGCTGGCACTGTGTACAAATCGTGCTTGGGAGATTGGATATTTTAGGAAAATTCTTGTTTGTTGCTTATATTCACTATGTTGTCAAATTTCAAGTGCCCCATTCTCCCGTGCCATAACCAAATCTCACCCTCTTGTGATAAAAAGCATTTTTCTTCCTTAATTTTTCTTAACATGTAGAGTGTTAACAGTTCTACAGGCGTTTGCAATAAGCTTTCCTATCTTGTATTTCTTGATATCACATCGATTTGGGTGAAATGTGAGTGTATGCCCTTGATCACATAGTTGACTCATACTTAGAATATTGAGCTTCAATCCTTCAACATATAATACATTTTCTATCCTTGATCTTCCATTATCTAGGTTCAAGGTTTCCTTTCCAACAATTTTTGTAGAAGCTTTATCACCAGATTTCACTATGCCTCCATTTATTTCTTTGAGAGAGAGAAATTTTCTTTTGTCACCTGTCATATGGCTAGAACAACCACTATTAATGTACCACTGGTTTCCTTTATTTTTCACATGAAGAGCTCTTTATACCAACATAGAATTTTTTTCTTGTTCTTTTTCTTTTTCCAAACTTTTGAGGACATATCCTTTTGAAAAGTTTTACCTTCCTCCTTTCTTGATTTTGAAAGTTTCGAGAACACTGTTCTACACCATTTACCTTTATGTCCAAAATTATCACATTTGTAACAAATGATATTGTAATCCATGAGAGGTGCAAATGAATTGAAATTTCTCTTGGTGAAGCCAAAATTACTTTTAGCATGGACACTGCAATGTATAGCTTTATGACCAAATTTATTACATGAAAAACAATAACCATGGAAGAAATATTGAAACCTGTTTTATTGCCTTGGAGGATATGGTCACATGGTTCTCTCATTGTTGTTTTTGTGATTGACTTCGATACATGATGATTCTTCGTTTCTTCCTTCTTGAAGTTTACACTTCTCAAAACATCAACATAGGTCTTAGGTTTTTCTTTAATTATTTAATTTGATGTCTTTGTTTCTTTTGAGCTTGAATTCCATTTTGTTTTATTTGAATTTCTTCAAAACCAAGTCCAATATTTATAGTCAAATATTTATGTTCTTTGATAATGTTATCCATGATTTCTATGCTTTTCTCAAACCTATGTAGCTTATCATTTGATTTTTCCACTTCCTTCCTTAGAGATACAACCTCATGTTCTAGTTTTTCACATACCAACTCTTTTGCCTTTAACTACTCAGTCATACCTTCCTCAATTCACTTTACCTCTTCAATTTTAACTTTTAATTTGATAAGCTCTTGTGAAAGCTTTGCCTTTTTCTCCTCATTATATTGTACTTGAATCTTCAGTCTTAAATTTTTCTTTCTAAACCTTTTCAACTCTTCAAGAGAAATAACAAGTTCCTCTTCTATGTTCGTTATGGATTCCTCTTCATTTTTTGGATTTTTCTCATTTTATTGGATTTAAACAATAGGAGTATTTTATTTCACCTCCATGGCCATGTGTGTTCTTGTAAGATCTTCCTTCAAGTTGTTAGGCTTTCATGAAGGAACCTACTCTGATACCAATTGAATAACACAAGCTTATACTGATGGGGGGTGAATAGTATAAGACAAAAAAATTCTCTTCTTTTCAAAATAATAACTTCAAATAATATCAATGCAATAATGAAACAATGCACAAATCACCACACACATAAGATACAAATATTTTTACATGTAAACACCCTCTCAAAATAAAACCATGACAAAATATTGCTTATATATTTCTTCAATAAATTTTGTGGGCACAAACCCACACGAGACACCAATCTCCTATACAAGTTCATGGACACAAATCCATAGGAGACACCAATCTCCTATACAAGTTTGTGGAAACCAATCCAAAGGAGACACCAATCACCTATACAAGTTTGTGGACACCAATCCATAGGAGACACCAATATTATTTTTCTCATAAATCTGGTCCAAAACTTTGCTCAGGTCTATCCTCTAGTCTTGCTCCAAAATCTGCTCACAAACCCTACTCAAATCTGCTCACAAACACTGCTCAAATATTCTTCAAAATTTACTTACAAACACTAATCAAATTTGTTCTAAAATATTCTCATAAACTATGCTCAAATATACTTATAAACTATGCTCAAATCTATTCACAAACACTACTCATATACTCCCAAATCCAATCATAAACAATGCACAAATCTGCATACAAATATGATCTATAATTTTCCTTTTTGCTTCTTTATCTAAACTCCAAATCAAACACTTAATATCCTTATCACTCCTTTTAACAACATTCACAATAAATCTTAATTTAAAATAACTCCTTATATCTCCCTTTTAAAACTTGCAAAATAAAACTTTATAATAACAACATGACTCCTGATATCTCCCTTTTGTAACTTGTAAAGTAAAACTTTATAATAATAGCATGAATCCTTATATCTCCTTTTTAACAAATTTAATTAAAAACTTTACCCTTACCTTGCACAATAAAACTTAGCAAGCTATGGATGAGATTTGACCTTATGATCTCTAGTAGTGTAGTGCCCTAATGCGGGCTTGTGACCAACTGAGCTAACCCAATGGATGAAACCAAAAGGGCACAATAAAATATATGGATCCTTCATCGCGCTATCTCGAACAACAAAACCACAGAAAAATAAGCATCGAGGGGATTCAAACTTAAAAAATTTTGAACCATAGTATCCTAACACAGGTTAGGCAATCGATTGGGCTAACCACCTAGTTGAGATCAGAGAGGTACAATCAAATTTTTAAAGCCTCCTTTGGATCGCTACTACATTGTCAAACTCGTGCTCCTCTTTGGGACGTCCTCCCTTGTCTTCTATTCACTGCTTTCTCTCCTCTCAAAGGAAATTTGAATTTATTTTGCTCTCTAAATTGAATTAAGGACCTCATATTAATATGCTTCCCTTTTGTCATTTGCACCCAAGGAGGTTAGCCCATGCATTTAAACATTTGAATTTAATTTCACTTTTGTATGGTGTGCTCAAGGAGGTCGGCCTATGCAGATTATAATATTTAAACTTTTATATATTTAAATATTTTTATTTAAATATAAACCTTCCACTTTAATATTTAAATATTAAATCATATAAAAACACCTTTGAAGATATATGCCTTGACATCAATGACAACATTAAATAACCCTTGAAGATATCTGCCTTGACATCAATGACAACTCAATAATTCTAACAATCAACATGGGAGAGATTTTTATTAAGGGTTTAGGAAGTAGCATCTTTATTCATAGAATCTTATTTAACTTTAGTGAGGATATTGAAATGTGTAATATCTATTTATTGCCTATAATCAAAATTGTATATTATATTTTTAGCCCATGGGCACATGTGATAGCTTGAATTGTTACTCGAGTGCATTAGTTAATAATATGTTGATTTTATATTTATGAGGATGTATTCCTTTGTATTAAATATGTATTTATGCACCACAAAAGGGTTCATGGTTCAATGGTTGTGAAGAAGCAAAATTTATGGCATGCCTTAAGTGTTCTTTATTGAAATGTACAGCAAATTAAAGCAAGCATTCAAAGGGAAAGTGCACAATAAGTAATCTACTAAAATGAAGAGTAATGTGCAATAAAAGAGGTGAATTTATCCTTGTATTTATTCACTCATGGATTCAAATAGGATTATAATACATCCCCTCGAGGGCTTTATAACTTGATACATTTCAACATTACAATGTACAAAGGATCTAATCCCTTGCAAGGTCTTAATGGTGTGCTCTAGTGTTCATTTCACATCCCACACTCAAGATCTAGTATTGGGCCTATCCTTATGTGCCTCTTAGCTCCTCCCTCCTGTATAGCATACCTACACCTACACACAAGGGATTAAAATTGGTTAATAGCATATGCATTATAGATTTAAAACCTTGAAAACATAGAAAGCATGCATCTAGAAATAACAAAGCTTATCTATAATAAATAAAAATAGCTACGGATTATTTATGATTTAAGAATGATGATATATAGATGGTTTTGGAAAGATCTAAGCATAAAATTAATGGAAAATATTAGCAAAACTTGTGGTCATCCCTAACATGGATAGCTAGACCTACAATAATGAAACCTCCAATTGGACCATCAAAATAGCTCCAAATCTCACCAAATTTGACCACAAGGCTAATTTAGACATTCCTAAATGACCTATGGTGGAATTGAACCAAAATTCCCTACTATTTTCTAACCATACCTAACAGGTGCAACTACCTACTGCTAACCATCCCCATGTGGGACGATTACAAATATGCTTGGAATTTGTCACCAATTCTAATGGGATCTGGTCTGAAACTATCATAGAGGTTGTGTCAAAAAATATGGTCAAATTAATCTCTAATATGACCAGTTTTGGAATGGATTTAGTGGATTTTGGATACCCCTAAAAGCACCTTCGGATGAAGAGGGTTTCAAGGCAAAGTGAGGGCAAATGTGATGGCAAAAGGCAAGGGTAGAATTGGGTAGCACTTCGTGGTTAAAATGCTTCAACTCTTCTCCTTGAAATTGGGTGAACACACCTCATTTTATAGCCCAAATAGGGCATCTAGGACAAAGGGGTAAGTATTGGCATGCGAGGCAAGTGCCACCACTTGTAAAAACCCTTTCCATGATTGGGTAGAAGCCCATTTGGGGCATCTAATTGGGAGTTCCTGGTCTCCATGACAGGATCCCAATCAATTTTTGGTGATTGGGTAGATAATATGGTAGTAATTTATTTCCATTTATCCTCCCCTTTGAATTTTGGGGTGTCTTTTTAGGTATGGTCCCACCTAGGAATGGTTTTGGATGGTCATCCCTAGGTGGGACGATCACTATCTATGATCGTCCCTTGGTGGGACGGTCATAAGGATATGCCCCAAAACATCCCAAAACTATTGGGGAACTCTCCAAAAGTACTATGGATATCTATATTACCCTATAGGGTTGCAAAATGGGGCCATATGATGTCGATAAGAGTGGTGCAAGTGGCACATTGGTAGTATTGTTCGATTTACATGATTTTAGTGTCTATAGATGCCCCTTTTTGGGATGCGCTATGTGTAACAAAGCACCGAGAAAAAATAGATGACTAAATCATTAAATTATTAAGGTTGTTCATTAAACTAACCAACTTTAGATACCTCCATTTTGGAAAGAGCATACATTTTCAGAATCCTTGCTTTTAACATAGTCGAAGGATTCATTTGGGTATACCTTTCAGCCACATTGTAATAACAGTTGTAGGGGCTTAGGGTATACTAGGTCTTGGTGCCTTGTGTTCTTGCAAGCCTTTACATGGGTGGATTCCCAAGGATTCAAGGAGGTCAAACCTATTTTTTTTTCTTATGCTGATTATTTTCCCCAACATGGGCTTGAAAATTTATCTTTTGCAAATGTTGTTTTGAATAAATGGAAATTACACTTTTGAGTGTTTTAGTGTTGATTTGATATATGAAATATTTATTATGACTACCCTATCAAGTGATGAGTCGATGAGGGCATGACCAATGATAAAGCAATGAGTCACTTGACATATATGACTTAATTGGAATAACTCTCTATTTTTTCCATGGTACTATATACCTTTTTGGAGGGGATTTTTGATCATTTTGATGAGCATTTCTAGAAGTAAAAGGCTAAAAAATTCATTCCCTAGGAGTGGTCCAGCCATGGAGGCCTTATTGGGGAATAAAATTCAGACTTTTAATGCATCCATAATTTTTTTTGGTTTAATATTGATCCCTACTAATTTTGTGACCATTTTGCCTTGTTTTTGGTGGTTTTTTGACCATTTTTTGAGGTTTTTGAGTTTTTTTTGTAAAAAAAATTGGTGACCATACTATGGGGTATGATTACACATTTTATAACCATAACAGGGTGGGACATCTAGCTAATTGTGTGCTCATCCCACCTTGAGGTGGTCGGCTTCTTTTGGAGCTATATAAGCCCAAAATGGGGCAAATAGGCTCATTTGTGCATTGTGCTTGGAGGAGTTAGAGAGGAGAGAGGTAGGAGAGTGATTTTATGAAGTGAAGCACTGCAAAAATATCTACCCAATAACATGAGCCAGCTAGTGGATGCGATGGACAGTGGAGCCGGTGTGAAACGGGTATGGAACACATTTCCTTATCTTCCCTATTTTATTGTGAAATTAGAAATTCTATTGCAATTTTTATACTACACACTAACTCAATTTTAAGAAACCTTAATAATAGCGTAATGTATGAATTTGAGCACTTATTTGGAATTTAATTGGTTTAATTATATATTTTATTCTAGTTTTTTGTGTTTTCAAGGTTTTTTAGGGCTATTTTAGGGGTCGAAATGACCCTATTTTAGCCATTTTTGGGGATCGTCCCTATAGAAATGTCACTAGTGGCCATCCCTAGGTGATATGGTTACAAAATTGGGGGCCGTACCTGGGTGGGATGGCCAAAAAATTCCCTTTTTAAGTTTTTTTTGGTAATTTTTAGAGTATTTTTATGCATTTTTATGTCATTTTTGACAAGTTATTTAACATTATCAAATAGTGAAGAGTTGGTATAGGGTTTCGACTCTCTTTCAGGTCACTAGAGACTTTTTGAATACTGTGTACTGGTGATGGCTCTATGCCATTATCCTAAAACATATTACGTGGTTAGATCTCGTAGTGAGCGACTGTGCCTATCTGATTGCATTGATAGATTTGTGGGACCCTCATACTAATACTTTCTATATAGGTACAGGGGAGATGATAGTGACATTAGAGGATGTATATTAGATACTACGTATTCCGTGTTGGAAATTTGAGTTAATTTGAGGTATTTTATGTTGTCATTGATGTCACATGGATCACATTTGGTTTTGGTGGCCAAAATATTTCATAAATAAGCATTTATGATCTTTTGGAAAGCATGGCTATTTACAGGGTTTTTATGAAAACCAAGGCATGAAAAATAAAAGGTTTTATTTAAAACTATGGTGGGCTTATGTGGAAAGGGATTTTATTAAAATCCAAGGTGGAATTTTTTTCATTGAAAAAGGACCTCCGGTGATGAAGATATTAAAGTTTAAAGTTTAAGTTTAAATTAATGAAGGGCCGACCTATGTGCAATTAATGGAGGTTGGCATATATATATATATGTAAAGGTTTTAATTTATTTCGTAAATGGGTCATATTATATATCATCAGAAAGCTTATTTCGAGGTCTATTTGACGAAATTATTTATAAGGATAAATAAGGTATGTGTAAAGAGATATTTCTGATTTTTCAAAGGGGTTCCAAAAGTGAAGTTTGTCTTGTTATTTTTCAAGAGGATTAATTATTTCATGAGGTGAGAAGGTATGCAATATTGTGATTAATTTTATTTTATGGTATAAGTGGTTTTGGGAGTGAAAAGGTTATGCAATGTTTTGGTTTATTTTATTTTATGGTACAAGTGGTTGTAGGAGAGATAAGGAAGTTGTGCAATTAAAGGTCTTGGTGATTATTATTGGAAAGTGGAGTGATGTTGATTATTTTATGATCTACTAACCCTTGTGAAGATTGGCAAAAGAATTTTATGATTGTGGCAGATTTACAAAGAGGTTTTTTTCATCTTCATAAAAGGTATTGGCACATTATTCTATTGATTGTTTATGGTGGTTGATTTCTGAAATATCATTGGATGGAAAAGGATTTTTTGTGGTTTCCTTTTCGAAAGTGGTTGGTTGAATACTTCAAGGTTTTCTGAATTGAGAGTTGTGTCTAAACCTTGTTTTATAAGCATAGTTGTTGAATCCCATTGGTTGTGAAAGAACTTGAGTTAGAAAATAACATGAGTATCATTGTTATGTGATATTTGTGGTTGAGCATTGTTGGAAATATTTGAGTTGGTTGATACATACTTGGACTAGGGTTGTGTGAGAAATATTTGTTCCTTATGATGATTGGTTGAGTTTAGTTGATTCAGCCTAGTCAAGTGATATGTGAAGTGATTGTTCAAGTTCTATGAAACAAACTATTCCATCATTCTATGTTGAGTTGAGATTAAGGTTAGAATATATTGAGTCTCTAACAATTCTCTTTATGGTTCTATAATACTTGAATTGAGTTGAGGTTGATTTGAGTTGAGAGTGAGATTAGAACATATTGAGTCTCTAACAATTCTCTTTATGGTTCTATAAGACTTGAATTGAGTTGAGGTTGATTTGAGTTGAGAGTGATATTAGAACATATTGAGTCTCTAAAAATTCTCTTTATGCTTCTATGAGTTGATTTGAGTTGAGTTGAGATTGATTTGGGTTGAGAGTGAGTTTAGAACATATTGAGTCTCTAACAATTCTCTTTATGCTTCTATGAGTTGAGTTGATATTGATTTGGGTTGAGAGTGATATTAGAACATATTGAGTCTCTAACAATTCTCTTTATGCTTCTATGAAGTTAATTTGAGTTGATATTGTCATTCATTTTTGAGTTCATTTTGAGTACTACTTGAGCATGATTGATTGAGCCCTTGATAAGGCTTTTGGGATAGATTTGAGGATAGTGTTGGGACATATTTGAGGATAGTGTTTGGACAAGTTCTTAGTGAGCTTGTTGGAACATATTTGGGCAATTTCTTGGTGAGCTTGCTAGAGCATATTTGGGCAAGTTTTTGGTGAGCTTTCTAAAGCATATTTTGGAAAGTTCTTGGTGAGCTTACTAGCATAGTTTGACAAGTTCTGTGTGAGTTTGTTAAGCAGGTTCTGTGTGAGCCTATTGAGTAGGTTCTTAGTGAGACCATTGACAGAGCTTTATATGTGACAAAGTACATAGGATAGAGTCTTAGTGGATAGAGATCCAACAACTAGCATAGTTGAAGACAGATCTAAGTGAGGAGTCTTCAAGTGGAGAGAGTTCCACTAGTTAGTGCAACACAAAGATAGAGTCTTCTAGAATATCACATAACCAGAGCAGAAGGGGAAAGAGTTCTCCTATGGAAGATATCCATGAACTTGAGATTAGGGGATTAGTATCTCATTTAGATAGATATCCATAAAAATTGTAATTGGGAGTGATTTACAAAGATATTGATTGAGAAATTTTTAGTAAAATATTTTCTTCGTGGAGTAGCCCACATTGGGTGAACCACGTAAATTATGGTGTCTCTATTGTGTATGGTTTTTTGCATTGCTTTGATTACTACTATCTTTACAAAACATAATATTGATTTGGAAGAAAAAGTAAAAAGTGGTCTTATACAGATCACCCCCCCTCTCAATATAATATTGTGTTCTTCAATTGGTATCAGAGCGGGTTCCTTCGAAAAGGCTAATAGCTTGAGGGCAGATTATAAAAAGAACACAAATGGCTTCACATAAAGGATTATCTTCAAATAAGGCTCCATTATTTGATGGTAACAATTATGCTTTCTAGAGCATGAGAATGAAGAACTACTTGATATCATAAGGATATGAGGTATGGAAAATGGTTGAAAAAGAGTATAAGGTTGAAGGTGATGTCGAGGAAGATAAGACTACCAGGAAATTGGTTGAGATAAATGCAAGAGAAATGAATTGTATTTTGAATGGGCTACGTGAGAAAGATTTTGTAAAGTTCATGGTATGTACTTAAGCCAATGAGATGTGGACCAAGTTGAGGAATACTTATGAAGGAGATTCCAAGTTAAATTTGGCAAAGAAATATTACTACATTGTAGAATCAAGTGATAATTCAGATTACAGTGATAAATATCAGTCAGATAAAGAAGAATGTATATTCTTGGTAATAAATGAAGAAAAACAATAATATCTATTCCTAGGTATTTAAGTTAAATAAGAGGATAAATATATTGAAGAAATACATGAAGATCTTGTCACAGCCATTGAGTAAGCAGATAGGTACAAGAAATGTCTAAGAATACTAAAATGCTTCATATGCGGAGATTTTGGGCATATGGATGATGATTACACATACTAAAACAATTGCAACAAGGAAAGTTTATTTGAAGAAGAAAGCAACAGTTCTAGTGATAATTCTAGCAGCAGCGATGATGAATAAGAGAATTCCACAAAACAAGAAAAGAAAATTAGGAGGTTGAAAAAGAAAATCAAGAGGCTTGAAAAGAAGGTTCAAGAAAATGAAAAATTCAATATGATGATTACTCAACACATTCAAGATTTTGAAAAAGAGCATTAGGAATCAAAAGAGTTTGGCATCACTATTTTTGAGAAACTAAAGGAGACGAAAGAAAGATGTGATCAGTTAGAATAAGAAGATCAGAAAATTTTGGGAACCTACATAAATGAGTTAGCACGATTTCAAAGAAATTAAAAAACACTGGATAATTTTTGGATTTACAACGAGATCCATTTATAAATATAGCGCTTGGTTATGAAGAAGGGAAATAAAAAATAAATACACAAGGTCCTATATTTTTATCAAGAGGTTTCATTTCAAAAATCTATAAGGAAAAACCAGTTCTCAAAGAAAAAGGAGCAACAAAAATGGATACTTTCATTTCAGAGGCTATAGAGATGTGTGCCAGTTTGCTAGTTAACACAAATGAAGAAAAAGAAGAGGGAGATTCCAAAGAACCAAAGGTTTCATATTTCAGGTTTGGGGAATCACACTCAAAAGGAAAGGAAGTTCTAAAAGATGAAAGCAAAGAAGCACCTAAGATTTGTGAGGAAAGTTCCAAATTTCCTATGGCTCCAAATATTCAGTTTGGTTCTTGTTTTGAGATAGGTGAATCAATTCCAAAGGGAAAATAAATTATTGAAGAGAAATGTAAGGAAGAAACTAAGGAAAAGGTTTTAAATGCTACAAAGAATATTCAAGGATGCAATGCACAAGTTGAAGATGATCATAAGGATAATGATCAAGAAAAGTATGAAGAACCAATGCATGAACAAAGGGCTTTTCAAGGACATTGTTTTTCTTGTAATGGATTTGGACACAAGGATATACATTGCAGAATCCATGGATCAAAGAAGTTTGATTTTGCTAGAAGAAAATTCAAAGGAATAAGGTATGATTTTTAGGGACATTGCTTCTCATGTAACAATATTGGTCATAAATATTTTCAGTGCAAAGGAAATGAGCAACATGGTTTTCGTTCTAGAGCTACACATTTGAGAAGTCATGGTCATAATGGTCATGAAAATAGAGCTTCACAATACAGGGTTCAGGAAAGGAATGAATATGGAAATTACTTCAAGAAATATTTCAGGACATGGGCACCAACCAAAGGCTACAATATCAAAAAATTTAATTGCAATAACTTTGGGCATATTGCAAAATGGTGTAAGACTCAATTCCAAACAGGTTCAAGGAAATAAGGTCAAACAAGTTCTAGAAAAGAAGATCAATTAATTCATCAAGATAAGGATATCATAAAAACATGGAAGGAAGTTGATAGAGGAAAGAAACAAAGTGATATGGGAGTAAAAGTACTCCCATCCAAAAATTAATCACCTCAAAAGAGAAGGGGGTGAGGGGGCTAAGCTTAAGAGTCATATCTTTTAGCCCCATAGGTGTCCCTTTTGCCATTTATGTCAAAGGGAGAGATATTTGAGTAAGGGGGAGAGATTTGAGTTAGGGGAGCAACCTCCAAAGAGAGCATTGAGTTAGGGGGAGCAATCTCCATAGAGAGTATTGAATTAGGGGGAGCAGCTTTGATTCTCAGAGATGGTTTTTGCAGTGATTGTGGTGTTTGCATTAGAGGTGTTGCCATCAATGACAAAGGGGGAGATTGTTGGAAATTTAAGTTAATTTGAGGTATTTTATGTTGTCATTGATGTCAATGGATCACATTTGGTTTTGGTGGCCAAAATATTTCATAAATAAGCATTTATGATATTTTGGAAAGCATGGCTATTTATAGGGTTTCCTTTTCAAAAGTGGTTGGTTGAATGCTTCAAGGTTTTCTTAATTGAGAGTTGTGTCTAAACCTTTTTTGATAAGCATAGTTTTTAAAGCCCATTGGTTGTGAAATAACTTGAGTTAGAAAATAACATGAGTATCATTGTTATGTGAGATTTGTGGTTGAGCATTGTTGGAAATATTTGAGTTGGTTGATATATACTTGGACTAGGGTTGTGTGAGAAAGAGTTGTTCCTTATGATGATTGGTTGAGTTGAGTTGATTGAGCCTAGTCAAGTGATGTGTGAAGTGATTGTTCAAGTTCTATGAAACAAACTATTCATTCATTCTATGTTTAGTTGATATTAAGGTTAGAACATATTGAGTCTCTAACAATTCTCTTTATGGTTCTATAAGACTTGAATTGAGTTGAGGTTGATTTGAGTTGAGAGTGATATTAGAACATATTAAGTCTCTAACAATTATTTTTATGGTTATATAATACTTGAATTGATTTGAGTTGAGAGTGACATTAGAACATATTGAGTCTCTAACAATTCTCTTTATGCTTCTATGAGTTGATTTGAGATTGATTTGGGTTGAGAGTGAGTTTAGAACATATTGAGTCTCTAAAAATTATCTTTATGCTTCTATGAGTTGAGTTGAGATTTATTTGGATTGAGAGTGAGATTAGAACATATTGAGTATCTAACAATTCTCTTTATGCTTCTATGAAGGTAATTTGAGTTGAGATTGTCATTCATTGTTTTCATTTTGAGTACTACTTGAGCATGATTGATTGAGCCCTTGAGGAGACCTTTGGGATAGATTTGAGGACAGTGTTGGGACATATTTGAGGATAATGTTTGGACAAGTTATTAGTGATCTTGTTGGAGCATATTTGGGCAAGTTCTTGGTGAGCTTGCTAGAACAAATTTGGGCAAGTTCTTGGTGAGCTTGCTAGAGCATATTTGGGCAAGTTCTTGGTGAGATTGCTAGAGAATATTTGGGCAAGTTCTTGGTGAGATTGCTAGCATAGATTTGACAAGTTCTATGTGAGATTGTTAAGTAGGTTCTGTGTGAGCCTATTGAGCAGGTTCTTAGTGAGCCTATTTACAGAGCTTTGGAGATGATAGAGTACAGAGGATAGAGTCTCAGTGGATAGAGATCCAACAACCAACACAGTTGAAGACAAATCTTAGTGAGGAGTCTTCAAGTGGATAGAGGTCCACTAGTTAGTGTAGCAGAGAGACAAAGTATTCTAGAAGATCACATAGCCAAAGCAGAAGGGGAAATATTTCTCTTGTGGAGGAGATCCAAAAACTTGAGATTAGGTGATTAGAATCTCCTTTAGATAGATATCCATAAACATTGTAATTGGGAGTGATTCCAAAAGATATTTATTAAGAAAGTTTTAGGAAAATATTTTCTCCGTGGAGTAGCCCACATTGGGTGAACCACGTAAATTGTGGTGTCTCTATTGTGTATGGTTTTTATGCATTGCTTTGATTACTGCTATTGATACTGCTATCTTTACACAACATAATATTGATTTGGAAGAAAAAGTAAAAAGTGGTCTTATACAGTTCACCCCCCTATCAATATAAGCTTGTGTTCTTCAATTGGTATCAAAGCGGGTTCCTTTAGAAATGCTAACAACTTGAGGGCAAATTCTAAAAATAACACAAATGGCTTCACATAAAGGATTATCTTCAAATAAGGCTCCATTGTTTGATGGTAACAATTATGCTTTCTAGAGCATGATAATGAAGAACTACTTGATATCACAAGGATATGAGGTATGTCAGATGGTTGAAAAAGAGTATAAGGTTAAAGGTGATCTCGAGGAAGATTAGACTACCAAGAAATTGGTTGAGATAAATGCAAGAGCAATGAATTGATTTTGAACGAGCTACATGAGACAGATTTTACAAAGTTCATGGTATGTACTTTAACTAATGAGATGTGGACCAAGTTGAGGAATAATTATGAATGAGATTCCAAGTTAAATTTGGCAAATAAATATTACTACATTGTAGAAGCAAGTGATAATTTAGATTACAGTGATAAAGATCAGTCAGATAAAGAAGAATGTACATTCTTTGGAATAAATGAAGAAAAAAAAAAATATCTATTCCTAGGTATTGAAGTTAAAGAAGAAGATAAATCTATTGAAGAAATACATGACGAGCTTGCCACAACCATTGAGCAAGCAGATAGGTACAAGAAAGGTCTAATAATACTAAAATGCTTCATATGCGGAGATTTTGGGCATATAGATGATGATTGCACATACTACAACAATTACAACAATGAAAGTTTATTTGAAGAAGAAAGTAATAGTTCTAGTGATAATTCCAGTAGGAGTGATGATGAATAAGAGAATTCCACAAAACAAGAAATTAAAATCAGGAGGTTGAAAAAGAAAATCAAGAGGCTTGAAAATAAGGTTCAAGAAAATGAAAAAGTCAATATAATGCTTAATCAACACATTCAAGATTTTGAAAAAGAGCATCATGAATAAAAAGAGTTTGGCATCACTATTTTTGAAAAACTAAAGGAGAGGAAAGAAATATGTGATCAGTTAGAAGAATAAGATCAAAAAATTTTGGGGACCTACATAAATGAGTTAGCACGATTTCAAAGAAATTCAAAAACACTCGATAATTTTTGGATTTACAATGAGATCCATTTATAAAGATAGGGCTTGGTTATGAAGAAGGGAAATAAAAAATAAGTACACAAGGTCTTATATTTGTATCAGGAGGTTTCATTTTAGAAATCTATAAGGAAGAACTAGTTATCAAAGAAAAAGAAGCAACAAAAATGGATACTTTCATTTCAGAGGCTGTAGAGATGTGTGCCAATTTGCAACTTAACACAAACGAAGAAAAAGAAGAGGGAGATTCCAAAGTACCAAAGGTTTCATATTTTAGGTTTGGGGAATCACACTCAAAAGTAAAGGAAGTTCTAAAAGATGAAAGCAAAGAAGCACCTAAGATTTGTGAGGAAAGTTCCAAAGTTCCTATGGCTCCAAATATTCAGTTTGGTTCTTGTTTTGAGATAGGTGAATCAAGTTCAAAGGGAAAATAAATTATTGAAGAGAAAGGTAAGGAAGAAACTAAGGAAGAGGTTTTAAATTCTACAAAGAATATTCAAGGATGCAATGCACAAGTTAAAGATGATCATAAGAATAATGATAAATAAAGGTATGAAGAACCAAGGCATGAACAAAGGGCTTTTCAAGGACATTGTTTTTATTGTAATGGATTTGGACACAGGGCTATACATTGTAGAATCCATGGATCAAAGAAGTTTGATTTTGCTAGAAGGAACTTCAAAGGAAGAAGGTATGATTTTTAGGGACATTGCTTCTCATGTAACAATATTGGTCATAAATATTTTCAGTGCAAAGGAAATGAACAACATGGTTTTGGTTTTAGAGCTACACATTTCAGAAGTCATGGTCATAATGGTCATGAAAATAGAGCTTCACAATACAGGGTTTAGGAAATGAATGAATATGGAAATTACTTCAAGAAAAAATTCAAGACATGGGCACCAACCAAAGGCTACAATATCAAATTTTTTAATTGCAATAACTTTGGGCATATTGAAAAATGGTGTAGGACTCAATTCCAAATAGGTTCGAGGCAAGAAGGTCAAACATGTTCTAAACAAGAAGATCAAGTAATTCATCAACAGAAGGATATCAGAAAAAATATGGAAGGAAGTTAATAGAGGAAATAAACAAAGTGATATGGAAGTAAAAGTACTCCCACCCCAAAATTAATCACCTCAAAAGAGAAGGGGGTGAGGGGGCTAAGCTTAAGAGTCATATATTTTAGCCCCATAGGTGTCCCTTTTGCCATTGATGTCAAAGGGGGAGAGATTTGAGTTAGGGGAGCAGCCTCCAAAGAGATAATTGAGTTAGGGGGAGCAACCTCCATAGAGATTATTGAATTAGAGGGAGCAGCTTTGATTCTCAAAGATGGTTTTTGCAGTGATTGTGGTGTTTGCATTAGAGGTGTTGCCATCAATGACAAAGGGGGATATTGTTGGAATTTTGAGCTAATTTGAGGTATTTTATGTTGTCATTGATGTCACATGGATAAAATTTGGTTTTCGTGGCAAAAATATTTCATAAATAAGCATTTATGATATTTTGTAAAGCATGGCTATTTACAGGGTTTTTATGAAAACCAAGGCAAGCAAAATAAAAGGTTTTATTTTAAAGCCATGGTGGGCTTATGTGGAAAGGATTTTTCTTAAAATCCAAGGTGGAATTTTTTCGAAAAAGGACCTCCGGTGATGAAGATATTAAAGTTTAAAGTTTAAGTTTAAATTAATGAAGGGCCGACCTATGTGCAATTAATGGAGGTTGGCATATATATTTAAAGGTTTCAATTTATTTCGTAAATGGGTCATATTATATATCATCAGAAAGCTTATTTCGAGGGCTATTTGACTAAATTATTTAGAAGGAGGAATAAAGTGTGTGTAAAGATATATTTTAGATTTTGCAAAGGGTTTCCAAAAGTGAAGTTTGCCTTGTTCTTTTTCAAGAGGATTAATTCTTTCATGAGGTGACAAGGTATGCAATATTGTGATTAATTTTATTTTAGGGTATAAGTGGTTTTGGGAGTGAAAAGGTTATGCAATATTTTGATTTATTTTATTTTATGGTACATGTGGTTTTAGGAGAGATAAGGAAGTTGTGCAATTAAAGGCCTTGGTGATTATTATTGGAAAGTGGAGTAATGTTGATTATTTTGTGATCTACTAACCCTTGTGAATATTGGCAAAAGAATTTTGTGATTGTGGAAGATCTACAAAGAGATTTTTTTCATCTTCATAAAAGGTATGGGCACATTCTTCTATTGATTGTTTATGGTGGTTGATTTTTGAAATATCATTGGAGTGAAAATGATTTTTTGTGGTTTCCTTTTTGAAAGTGGTTGGTTGAATGCTTCAAGGTTTTCTGAATTGAGAGTTGTGTCTAAACCTTGTTTGATAAGCATAGTTGTTTAATCCCATTGGTTGTGGATGAACTTGAGTTATAAAAGAACTTGAGTATCATTGTTATGTGAGATTTGTGGTTGAGCATTGTTGGAAACATTTGAGTTGATTGATACATACTTGGACCAGGATCGTGTGAGAAAGAGTTGTTCCTTGTGATGATTGTTTGAGTTGAGTTGATTGAACCTAGTGAAATGATGTGTGAAGTAATTGTTCAAGTTATATGAAACAAACTATTACATCATTCTATGTTGAGTTGAGATTAAGGTTAGAACATATTGAATCTCTAACAATTCTCTTTACGGTTCTATAAGACTTGAATTGAGTTGAGTTTGATTTGAGTTGAGAGTGAGATTAGAACATATTGAGTCTCTAACAATTCTCTTTATGGTTCTATAAGAATTGAATTGAGTTGAGGTTTATTTGATTTGAGAGTGATATTAGAATATATTAAGTATCTAAAAATTCTCTTTATGCTTCTATGAGTTGATTTGAGTTGAGTTGAGATTCATTTGGGTTGAGAGTGAGTTTAGAACATATTGAGTCTCTAATAATTCTCTTTATGCTTCTATGAGTTGAGTTGAGATTGATTTAGGTTGATAGTGAGAGTAGAACATATTGAGTCTCTAAAAATTCTCTTTATGCTTCTATGAAGTTAATTTGAGTTGACATTGCCATTCATTGTTGATTTTATTTTAAGTACTACTTGAGCATGAATGATTGAGCCCTTCAGGAGGCCTTTGGGATATATTTGAGGATAGTGTTGGGACAGATTTGAGGACAGTGTTTGGACAAGTTCTTAGTGAGCTTGTTGGAGCAGACTTGGGCAAGTTCTTGGTGACGTTGCTAGAGCATATTTGGGCAAGTTCTTGGTGAGCTTGCTAGAGCATATTTGGGCAAGTTCTTGGTGAGATTTCTAGAGCAAATTTGGGCAAGTTCTTAGTGAGATTGCTAGCGTATATTTGACAAGTTTTGTGTGATCCTTTTAAGCAGGTTATTTGTGAGCCTATTGAGAAAGTTCTTAGTGAGCCTATTTATAGATATTTGGAGGTGACATAGTACATAGGACAAAGTCTCAGTGGATAGATATCCAATAGCCAAGACAGTTGAAGATAGATCTGAGTGAGGAGTCTTCAAGTGGAGAGAGTTCCACTAGTTAGTGCAGCAGAGAGATAGATTATTCTAGAAGATCACATAGCCAGAGCAGAAGGGGAAAGAGTTATCCAATGGAAGAGATCCACAAACTTGATATTAGGGGATTAACATCTCCTTTGGACAGAGATCCATAAACATTGTAATTGGGAGTGATTACCAAAGAGATTGATTGAGAAAGTTTTAGTAAAATATTTTCTCTATGGAGTAGCCCACATTGGGTGAACCACGTAAATTATGGTGTGGTGAGTAGGAGGGGTAAGGTATTTCCTATTTCTATAATTATGAATTGAATATATGATGGAATGATAAAGGAAATAAGGAATATTAATAGGATTAAACCCCCTAAGATGATTAACTAGAGCAACATGGAAGCTATACAAGGGCTTGGTAGGGTCATCAATAGTGAGGTATTGAAGGATCAAGATAATTACCATGGACCAGGGGGTATGCAGTGATTCCAACTTAACAGTAGCACCCTTACACTTGAAAATCTTGGAATGGTTTGGGAAACCCTAAAGCTTAGGTTCCTAATTATGGTGATCTCTTCGCATTGCTCATCCTCTTACTGGTAATTTTGTTACCTTCACCATCAACTGGACAGTAACTTTAAAATGAATATTATGCATGACCATATAGCCATTGTTTCTCAAGTTGAGGAAGGTCTCAGTGATATCTTACTCTACCCCTCTAAACTTACTAAGAAAGAGAATGAATCCATGAGCTTCCAGAAAGGGTTGGGAATGGGGATCAAGTTGGATACTAGATGGCTCAAGTAGGGCCATGATGGCAAGGCTAAGAATAGTAAAGCACCATAGAAATTAGACACAACGCTCCTTACTACATAGGGCACATAAATATGAATAAAACCAAACTATACTAGAATGAAACAACCTAGGGATGTAAATATAGAAATTTTTGAGACCAGAGCCAACCTTTCTAGAAGCATAGAAGTTTTGATTGGCATACCAATTGGTAATTCTCCATAGGGAATAGATGTTGATAAACCTAGACCTGGTGCACAAAAGACCACACAAGGGGTAGGGCTAGGGAATGGTTGGGAGACCTAAATACCTAAAAGGATGACTCTCAAAATTAGTGTGATGCAAAATATAGTAGCTTGAGACTTGGCATAGACCAAAACCTAGTACCGATAGCAAGGCAATGAATCCTCCTATCCAGGAACTTTTTTCTATTGGAATAAGAATCAGAGATGAGAAGCATGTTGAAGAAGCTAGAGCTATCATTAGATAATCTGATCCACTAGAAACTAAGACCACATATTTCAAACCACATCATTGTTAGCAACATTTAAAACTTCATGGGGAAAGCTTTCTTTCCAAATGGTCAAATATTTGTGAATTACTCCCCAATTGGTAAGGATATATGTAGGCCTATTGGCTTCATGGTACACATGGCTAATAGAAATATCATTGAAAGTTTGAGAAATTTTTTGAGCTTCCTCGATAATAGTTCTTACATTCCATGAAGACACCCTATTATTTTTTAGAGTAGTTATAATATTTAGTGAGTCACCCTCAATAAAAATGTTACCTTTGTAATCCTTGAGAAGATCAAGCCCTCTCCACAACATACGCTCTTCAACAAAATGGTTTTTTGGCACGCCAAGTACTCAGCGTAAGCCAAAACAACTTGACCATTGTGATATCTAGTTAAGACACCCGCACTAGCATCCCCTGGGTTTCCTCTGGAGGCACCATCAAAGTTAAGCTTCAACCACCCACTTGGGGTAGGAATCCAGTGAGTGTCCATTCTGGGATGGGGGATTGAAGGATTAGAACTAAAGTTGTAGGGGATATTAAGAGAGGAAAATAGAATGGAATCCAATATGGAATCATAAGTATTGGGGCAAGAAAAGAGCTAAGACTTTTTAATGGTAAAGAAAATAGCTTTGTTTGCAATAGAGATAGGGTCCTTGGAAGAGGAAGTAAAAGCCTTGTTGTTTCTTTCTAGCCACAATTGCCATAAAAAGTGATGAAGGCACACTTTCCACAGATAAGATAATTTAAAATTTTTAAAGGGAGCTGGCCATTGGATGAAGAAGTGACTCAGGGAGTTAGGAGGGACCCAAGAGATGTGGAAAGTGGATATGAGGTGGTCCATAGCTATCTTGGAGAAAGGACACTCCAAAAGGAGGTGATTGATAGATTCTTAGGAAGCCATACACAAGTAGCATCTGTTGGGTACAACCATACCTCTTTTTAGAAGGTTATCAGTCATCAGGATCTTGTTTTGAATGGCCAACCAACTAAAATGAGTGACTTTCAAAATGAGATACTTAATCCAAACTTGATCATAAGGAATTTGAACCACTTGATAATCAATAGTTAAACTATGAACAGTTTTTATCGTGAACAACCTAGAGTTAGTTTTCTTCCATAGAGGGGAGTCATAGGAACTATCGATGGGAATAACTGTAGCATTCAAGATGGTTTTGAGAACTTTAATGGCCTCAAAAAATTTCCTATTTGTATTAGGAATGTGAAAATTTTTCTAGCAATTTGAAACATACAAAGTATCAATAAAATTTTCAACTTTGGTGTCAACTAAAATATCCAAAAATAGTCGAATAATAGTTATTTCATTGTTCTATAACAATGCCTGATTAGAAATCCACCGATCAATCCAAAAATTAATTTTTTTTCCTATGCCTAATTTCCATCTAGTCCCCTTCAGGATTAGGGATCTGGTCTGGATAATGGATTTCCAAAAAGTGGAACCATCTCTAGGAGTATCTTCATCTGCGAAGCAGTGATTTCAAAGATATTTATTTTTGACAATTGAGACCCAATCAAGGTTGCTATTGGTGAAAATATTCCATGCTTGCTTGGCTAACAAAGTTGTGTTCATATTACATATTCTCCAAATCCCCAGGTCCCCTTGAATTTTGGGAGAGCACACCTTATCCCAATTTACCAGATGGAATATTTTCCTATCCTCAGCTCCCTCCCACAAGAATATTTTATGGATTTTCTCAAATTTTGTGTAGACACCAACTGGAACTTTGAAACCGACATGAAATAGATAGGAACACTTTGGAGGTAAGCCATTGTTAGGGTGGCTTTGGCTTCTTGAGAGAGGAGGACCCCTTTCCAACCTATAAGTTTTTTTCTAATCCTCTCAATGACAATATTCCACATGGATTCCTTCAGAGAACTGTAGAAAATAGGGAGGCCCAAGTATTGAGTAGGCAATTGAGAAATAACACATTGAAAAATACGAACAATTTTGAGTTACCTCTTAGGGGAGTGTGGATGAAAAAAATGCTTGTAAGATAATTTATTTTCTTCCCTACTGCCTCCTCATAAGTATTAAAAATAATCTTGATAGCCTTTGCTTCCCTCACAAAATAATGAGTAGCAATGATGGTATCATCAACAAACTTCTCGTGGGATAGGGCTCTAGAGTTGGATGTAGCCTTAATACCTAAAATGATGCCATTGGAATAAGCTGCTTTAAATGCTCTTCCCAAGTATTCAGTAAGGATGATGAAAAGTATGGAGGATAGAGGATATCCTTGTCTGAGGCCCCTATTACTTGGGAAAAACCCTAATGCATGTTAGATTCAACGAACAGAAATTGTATATTGCTGTAGAGTTTAAATACATGTGACAGTGTCGTGAATAGCACACAAGCAACTGTACTCTGTTACGTAGTTGTAACAGTACAACAGATAGCTATACTAATAGCTAACTAATAGCTAAATAGCGTAATACAGATAAAAGGAGTTAAGTACGCTAACATCCCCCTTTATTACATTATTTGGGTAATGTAATAACTAATAGCTATACTAGACTACTAACATCCCCTTACATCATTTTGCAATACAAAGTGAGCTACGAAACAATTCAAATTTGACACGTCCAAGTGCCTTAGTGAAAATGTCTGCAACTTGATCATCTGTGGGAATGTGCTGAAGCTGAATTCGATGCTTTGGAACTTCATCTCGAATGAAATGACATTGTGTGTCAATGTGCTTTGTTCTTTCATGATGGATTGGATTATTGACGAGGTTCAGAACACCCTGATTGTCACAAAACAAGTGTATTGGAGATTTTGATGGATGGCCCATACTTGTCAGAATGCGACGTAACCATATCACTTCGCACACAGCTTCATGTGCGGTGCGATATTCTGCCTCTGTTGATGAAATAGCAACCACCTGTTGCTTCTTGTTGTGCCAAGAGATAGGACCGGATCCCAGATGAAAAATGTATCCAGAAGTTGACTTGCGATCATCAAATGATCCGGCATAGTCGGAGTCCGTGTATCCTTGCAAGAAGAATTTGTTGTTCCTCTTGTATTCTAGGCCATATTCCATAGTACCATGGACATAGTGAAGAACACATTTTGCTGCTTTCCAATGAGTGGTCTTAGACTCCTGCATGAACCTTGAAAGATAGTTGACAGCAAATACGAGATCTGGCCTAGTATTGGTCAGATATATGAGACTCCCAATCAACTGTCGATAGAGAGTACCATCTACCTGAGGTGAATCATCATATCGCGATAACTAAAGTCCATTCTCCATTGGATTTGCCATTGGCTTGCAGTCAGTCATGCGATATTTATCCAGCAATGTCTTGGCATATTTTTTCTGAGACACTTTGATGGAGTGTTCCTTCTGGCTGAATTCCAGACCAAGACAAGAATGGAGAAGTCCGAGATCCGTCATCTCAAAATATTTGCACAAGTTTCTTTTGACAAGTAGAGATCATAGTTTCGAACTCCCTATAATGAGCAGATCATCCACATAGAGTACAAGCAACACTATCTCGTAACCCTATTTCTTGAAATAGATGTTTGCATCCGACCGGACATCTCTTAAATCCATGCCGCATAAGGTGATTGTCCATTTTTATATACCAAGCTCGAGGAGCTTGTTTCAGACCATATAAGGATTTGACCAATTTGCAAACTTTTTGCTGTTGGCCTTCCACTTCAAATCCTTCAGGCTGAGTCATATAGACTTCTTCTTGGAGATCACCATTTAGAAAGGCACTCTTGACATCCATCTGGTGAACTTTCCACCCATATTGTGCTGCCATAGCACACATAACTCGAATTGTGGTCATTCGAGCAGTAGGTGCAAAAGTTTCCTCATAGTCGATGCCTTCTTTTTGAGCATAGCCCTTTGCAACAAGCCGGGCCTTATGCTTATCAATTGTTCCATCTGCCTTGTACTTGACTTTGTATACCCATTTGCAGCCAATAGGTTTCTTTCCATGCGGCAGATCAACAAGCTTCCAAGTTTTATTTTTCATCAGAGACTCATACTCCGTATCCATAGCGGCCTTCCACTGAGGCTCACTGAGAGCATCTTGCACTGATGCAGGTTCAAGACTATCTATGGTAGACATGAACGCCCTGTCATCATCAATATCCATATCCTCTACTTCTGTAATTGGAGTCACAGAAAGTTCCTCAAAAGATTTACAAAGATCATCAACCTCACCAGTTTCTCTGTCTTCTCTTTCCTTTTGAGCCATACTGCGTGTACGAGGTCTATCCAAATTCAAATTGGGAGGAGTGGATAAATTTGTGTCTCTGATTGTATTTGTACACCATTTAGGATTCTTCTTCGGTGGTGGTGAATAAGATGTAGAAGGACCTCCTGTCTGTGCTGACGAAGGAATCTTCTCTTCCTTAGGTTCCACAATATCTTGGTGTACTGTAGATGTGCTCTGTGATGTGAAAGCTTCATCAAAGACAACATCTCTACTGATATGAATTTTCTTGGTCAAAGGATCTATCAACCGATATCCTTTAGAGTGCTCAAAATATCCAAGAAAAATACATCTCAATGTTTTCTCATCTAGCTTCTTCCTTTTCTCTTTCGGTATGTGCATGAAAGCTTGACATCCAAAAATACGTAGATGAGATATGGAGGGTTTTTGACCACTCCATGTTTCCTGTGGAGTCATTCCTTTTAGGGCCTTTGTGGGTGCCCTATTCAACAGATACACTGCAGTGGTGACAGCTTCTCGCCCAATATTGTTGCCCAAGAGTAGCTCCTATGAGCATACAACGAACCATTTCCATGATAGAATGGTTCCTTCTCTCAGCAACTCCATTTTTCTGAGGAGTATAGGCAGTTGTTAACTGTATCTTGATCCCATGCTTATCTAGGAATGTAGAAAATTCATTAGAGGTAAACTCTCCCCCTCGATCTGAGTGAAGAGTTTTAATAGAAGCTCTTGACTCCTTCTCAATGGATTTCTTGAACTGCTGGAAGAATGCGAAAGCTTCAGATTTCAGTTGGAGAAAGAAAACCCACATCTTTCGTGAGTAGTCATCTACGAATAATCGAAAATACCTCTTCCCTCCAACATTGTTGGGTGTGAAAGGACCGCATAGATCGGTGTGAATTAACTCCAAAGGTTTTCTTGCTCTTGTAGATCTCTTCTCAAATGGTACTCTATGCTGCTTTCTCGCTAGCGATCGAGCACACCGGCAATGTGGCGTAAAGGGAAGGAAGACCCTTTACCATCTCATACTTGCCGAGCTCAAGTAAGTAGCCAGAACTAAGATGCCCATATCTCTTGTGCCATAGGGAAGTTGCCTCCTTGGTAGAGACAATCATGGCAACATGTGGAGTAGAGATAGCATCTAGTGCAAATAAGCCATGCTTATATGAAGCTGTTGCAATCTGCTTACCCTTCTTGGTAATGGTACAACACTTCTTTCCATTCTCAACATGAAAGTTGACAACCATATTTTTGTCCAAGATTTGTGTCACTGACAACAAATTGTTAGCCAATCCCGAAACATAGAGGACTTTGTCAATCTGACACTTGCCATCAGGAAGAGTGACTAAAATTGTACCCTCTCCCTAAACCCTGTAGGTTTTATCATTAGCAATGGTGACAGGTTTGCCCTCCTTGGCCACAAATGATTCAAACCACGATCTGTCACCAGTCATATGTTTGCTAGCTCCAGAATCGACATACCAAATAGGATCCCTCTCGTGTGGAATCTCGTGGTATTCATGAGCACCTTGTGTGCCCATTCAGAATCTGAGTCAGATTCTTCAACAGCAACATTCACCTGGGGTTGCTTGTTTTTATTTTGTGGTTTGTTTTGGCCTTTTTGCTTGTTCTTATGCCAACACCTATTGGTGTCATGGTTGTCTTTCTCATAGATCTTGCACCACCTCTTCTTCTATTGAGGTTGTTTTCCTTTTCCTTTCGTATCTTGTTGAGAATTTCCTCCTTTCTAAAAGTTGCCTCCTTTTTGCCCATTACCTTTCTTCCTAGAACCCTGCTTGTTGGTGTATAGGGTTGTATTGGAAGAATCATCCTTGTGAAGTTGGCGTGCCTCCTGTTGTTGAAGCAAATTGACCAACTCGATGTAGGTAATTTGTCGTTGAGACACCTGGATGGAGGTTATTAACATATCAAATGAATAAGGTAAAGCTCTAATCACAAGTGAAATGAGAAGCTTTTCATCCACAGTATCTCTGAGAGAACTCAATTTCTCTTTCAACTCAGACACTCCGCACAGAAAGAGTTCAACTGTTTCACCCTATCTCAAACTCAAGTTATGAAGTTGTTGTTGAAGATGAAGAATGGTGGAATCATTCTTTCCCTCATAGATGGTTTGAAGGGCATCCCATGCCTCTTTACCACTTGCTTTGTCACCTATATGAGGTTGCACTTCATCTGAAACAACAAACAAAATGAGCACCTTTGCTCGACCTGTCTTTCTTGTCAAAAGCTATCTCGATCTCGCTAAAGGACCTCGTGGATCTCGCTGTTGGTGAAGGCCTAGTTGCTACTCCAAGAACAATATCCCACAAATATTCCATTTGGAGAATAGCCTTCATCTTATGTTTCCATGGTGTATAATTTGGACCTTTCAATAACTGATGCGGATCAGTCATTAATTTTGCAACAGCAGCCATAGTGAAGGTTCCTTATATCACCAATTGGTCCCCCTTTCGATATACCTTTTTCTAGGCCAATATACCGTACAAAATACCCGCCCTTACGTGAGGGAAACTATAGGTATTTAGAAAGATCAACAAAAATCACCCGCCCTTATGTGAGGGAGACTATAGGTGAATTTTAGAGATCATACGATACGTGGAACATAAGCGGTACTGAAAGGGAATCACCTTGTTGATGGCACCTACCATAGAAGATTCTTCTCATACGTGGGGCGTAACTTCCCCTAAACACTATGAAGAATACTTCGTCAGGATTTACGCCTAAACACAAGTGCGATAAAGGGTAGTGGATGGAGTAAAAAATGCAAAAATGGCGTACTTATTCCTCCCCGACGATTTATAGAGAACAAGCTCAGACGTCGTTATAGCAGCTATATTAGGTGGCGGATACAGTAGCCAAATCACGACAGCTTTACCTGTAAGTGCTGGCCAGAGGTATCGCAAATACCGAACGCTGTAAATGCAAATAAATTGCATAGATGGGTTTTATATTTCGGGGACTTAGGGAGTGTTTGATTTTAATTTTTAATGTTATAGTGCAAAAATGAAATATGCAACATACAACAAAAAAAATTTCCCACAAGAATAACCCACAAGGTGTCGGTCACAGCCGAAAATGCACCTTTTACAATGCCAAATTGCTATTTTTCAAAAAATTACTCACTATCCCCCTTTGATTTTTGAAAAAATATCCCCCCTTAAAAGGCTTTCTTTAACAAAGCATTTTTAATAATTATTATATTTAAAATTAAAATAAATAATTTTAATTTATATAGTTTTAAAACTTATAAAAAATAAATTAAAATTAAAATTTTAATTTATAAAGTTAAAAAACTATTAAAAAAATTAAAATTAAAAATTTTAATTAAAAATTAATAATTAAAAAAATAACTTAAAAAAAATATACCTTGGGGGGGGGGGTCGGCGGGATTTGAACCCCCGACCTGCAGGCTCCCTGAGCCTTACCGCACGGCTCATGACCACGTGAGCCAGCGGGCTGATCCGACAGGATCAGTGGAGACCTCCTTCTTCAACCTCGGTCTGCCCGTCCGCTGCCTCTGCCACCTCCTCTGCAAGTCGCGGCTTCCTCCTCCGCAGAACGGTTCGAAAAAATCGCGGCTTCTCCGCAGTCCACCGTTCTGGTTTTTTTTTTTTTTCTTTCTTTCGAAAAAAAAATCACAGTCCGAGGAAAAAAATAGTTTCTTTTTTTTTTGTTTTTCCGGAGCACCGAGGGGGGGGCTGCGTCGATTACGGGGAGGGTGGGAGGTGGGGCTGCGTCTGATCGATGCAGTCCATGGGGGGGGTTTATACCCCCTCCAATTTCCCGTGCGAGCGGGAATTTAAATTCCCGCTCTGCGACGGGGCAGGGGGGGTCTCCCCTGTCGCGAGCGCGCAAGGGCTCGCGTAGCGCGAGCCTGCGCAGGCTCGCGTGGCGCGAGCGCGACAGCTCGCCTGCCACTTGCGACAGAGCCTGTCATGGCCGTGCATGGGCTTGCGTGGCACGAGTGCGACAACTCGCCTGCCGCTTACGATAGAGCCTGTCGTGGCCGTGCGCGGGCTCGCGTGGCACGAGCGCAGCTCCTCTGTTGCCTGTCGCTTGCGATAGAGCCTGTCGCGTGGCGAGCTGCGACTTGCATGTCAATACGCACTCTGTCGCGGGGGCTGCGTCCTTTTTTTTTCACCGACGCTGCTTTTAAAAAAATTCTCGCCCTGGCTGACGAAAATTCTCCGCTGCACTTCGCCCAGAGAATCAGAACTGCTCTGAAACCATGTTAGATTCAACGAACAGAAATTGTATATTGCTGCAGAGTTTAAATACATGTGACAGTGCCGTGAATAGCACACAGGCAACTGCACTCTGTTACGTAGTTGTAACAGTACAACAGATAGCTATACTAATAGCTAACTAATAGATAAATAGCGTAATACAGATAAAAGGAGTTAAGTACGCTAAAAATGCATAACCATTGATTAAGACTAGAAACTAGGGGTTAGATATGCAGTTGTGAAAAAGATCAACCCAATCCCTATAGAACCCAAATTTTAGAAGGATAGCAATCAAAACATCTTTGTTCACTCTATCAAAGACCTTGTTCATATAAATTTTGAAAAACATAGTAGCTCTTTTGTTAAGAATGGCATAATGAAGGACTTCATGCAACGTAATGATACCATTAGTAATATTTCTTCCTTTAATAGAGCTTCCTTGCTAAGGGTCTATGATCTATGGAAAAATCTCTTTGAGCCTTGTGGCCATGGCTTAAAATAAAATTTTATATAGGACATTGCAAAGGCTAATAGGTCTTATATATGACATAGTTTTACACATAGGCCCTTTGGGAACCAAGGCAATAAAAGTAGAATTTGTACTTCTGAGAATGGGTTTAGATTGTTGAAGTTCAATGATGGTATTGCAAATGTTAGGCCCTATGATATCCCATAAGGTCTGATATAAGTGGGGGGAGAATACATCAGGACCTAGGCCTTTGTTAGGATGCATAGAGAAGAGAGCCTCTTTAATTTCATCATGTGTAATGCATTTGATAAGAGCTAAATTCATATTTGAAGTGACCATACTAGGGATATGATGGAGAAACTGATTACCAACCTAGGAGGTTTGGCTCCTAGAAGGTTTTTAAAGAAGGATGAAGCTTCATTTTGGATTTCAAAGATATCCCTAATTGTGGAACCATCATTTCTGATTAATTCTTTAATTTTATTTGAACTTCGGTGCCTAAGGGTAGTGGCATGAAAACTTTTTGTGTTTGATTCCCCCTCTTTGAGCCATAGGGCTCTTGATTTTTGCCTCTAGAAAGTCTCCTCTTTAGCCAACACATTATGGTAGTCTACAAGTAGTTGTATTTCTTCACTTCTGAGTTGCTCATTGAGCTGCCCATTCTGAATTTGGAGATCAATACTTTTTAGCTTCTGTAAAATCTGTTCCTTATTTTCAAAAATATTACCAAAAACTTCTTTGTTCCACACTCAGTGGTTTTCTTTAATATACTTAAGTTTTTGGGAAACTCTAAAAATGAAAGACCCATGATAGTCATATTGCCACCAATCAATAATTTGAACACGCAAATATGGGTGTTGGGTCCACATAGCTTCAAACCTGAATGGGATTTTGAAACATGGGCCTTTATCAACTTTGGATATCAAGGGGCAATGATCAGACCCAAATCTCGGAAGACATATGAGGGTGACACAACCCAACATAGGAATAACTTCCTAAGACAATAAAGCCTTGTCAAGTTTGACTTGAATGTGTTGATCCCCCAACCTTCTGTTACTCTAGGTGTAATTTACCCCTTTGGTCTGAACATCCATCAACTCACATTCCGTAACAAAATTATGAAAATCCTCAATGCTCTTGGTGGGAATAAGATTTCCTCCCTGCTTGTCAGAGGGAAATAGAGGAGAGTTGAAGTCTCCAAAAATGATCCACAACATGTTTTTGAATGCACTCCTCATCTGGATCAACGTATCCCATAGACCTCTTCGGTTGAGAGGGTTGTTAGGGGCATAAAAAGTAGACAAAACCCAAGAGAAATTATTACTTTTACAAAAAATCATGTTAAGGTCCCTATAAAAGGAGGAAATAATTCTACCTTCTAATTTACTTGGGTCCCAAATGCAGAGAAGTCCCCTAGATAAACCTTGAGTAGCGCAAAAAGCATATTCCCCATTCCTCCAAATGGTTTTAGTTATTTTTTTGGATTTTTTTATGCTCAATATTTGTTTCTTGCAAGACCATAATAGTGGGTTTATGTTCTTTTCTCAGTGTGCATATAATCATTTACTTTATAGCACTATTTAGGCCTCTCAAATTCCATGAGAGGATCCTCATTTAGAATTTTTGGAAAGTTTTTGGCCTCCCTTAGACTGCTGCATGGGAGGTTTGGGCCTTTTTGATTCATCCTTATCCTGACTAAGAAGATCTTGGAATAAGGTTTTTTGAATGCCATTAGCAATATTATTTTCTATTTCCTTTTTCTTCTGGTCATTTATAGAGGGTCTTCCCTTTTATTTTATTTTCACGGCCAATGTCTACAAAGGTTTTTTTGAAGCGTCTAGTGTTAATGGGGTTGAAATCAAGTTTATCTTCTTTATCCATCGTATCTGAGATGGGAATACCAATTTCTCTATGACCTTCCAAGTGGGTGGAGGTTTTGAAAAAATATTGGAGGGCCCTGATCTGGTTAGGGATTGGGGTTATACTTAGTCAAAGACTAAGGTTTCAATTGTATTTGTGATTATATATTCCTCAACAGATTTAGATTCATGAATAAGGGTTCCTTTTAAAGCATCAAAGCAATTTTGGAAGGAAAAAATGGAACTCACCTTTGAATTGTCCTCTTCTGAATATTGGATTTGTATCTGCTTTCCCTTAGTATATTCATGGATTTGTTCCTTCTTTTGGTAATGGCTACTCTAGATTTTCTTACCCTACTAGGGTCTGCCTTATTTCCACCTAAACTATATCCCCCTCGAGGAGTATGGGGGATTTTCATAGCCTTTGAATTTCTTAGTAACGGGCATTGGATTTTGATATGGCCTTGAGCATTACATTCAATGCAAAATGCAGGCTTGTTCTCATATTTGATGGTCTAACATTTGAGATAGGAGCCATAAAATAGATTTATCTGAGTGGAAAGTTTTAAATCTAGATTGTCATTGGTGTATATTCAAGCATGAACCATGCGGGTACGTGCTCGGGTCACTTTATCAATAGCAACCAGCTCACCTATGTATCTACCAATACCTTGTAAAATTTCTTCATACAAAAAATAGTTGGGAAAATTTGGCAGCCAAACTAGATTGGTACAAAATTATTGCTCTATGTCTCAGGGTTGAAGTCCTCACTCCACCTCTATAGAAAAATATTTTTTTGTCCAAAGAACCAAGGTCCCTTAGTAAGAATTTAGGATGCATCTTCTTCATTGTTGAGTCGAATGAGAAAAAACCCCTTTGAAGGGGCAACCAGTTCCATATCCCCTAGGGTTTTCCACTTTCCATTAACCCATCATCGAATAGATTCCTTATAAAACCAATCTCTGACAAATTTTCCCACTAGGTTGTGGGATTCTGTGGCAATAAAGTCCACTATTAGGTTTTTAAGGATTATCAAGTCTTCACCCATGGGAAAAAGGGATTTTTTGCTGCTTGAGGAATTTTTCATAGACTCTTGCACTTTCTCAACATAAGACTATGGAGGGGCCTGCAAGGGTCCTTTATCTAGAGGATCCTTACCTCCAATGGTCTCCGCATTCCCAAAACCATCAGGGTCTTACTCAACACCTTCAACATCACCCAAAACATTATCGTTCTGAAGGACCCCATCCGTGGTTGTATTCGTAGTTCTTCCCTAATTTTTTTGATTCACTTTCCCACTCATCATAACCATATCACTCATAGTCACCATCACACTCACTACCAATCCATTCTTAAGCCTAAATTAAATATTTTGGTGGTTTAACAAATATCACTAAGGGTAAATACAATAAAATTGCTTGTAGGCCTACATAAAGGTGTCAATAGGATTACATAGAAGATACCTATAAGCTAATATATAAGATGACATGTTAGATTTTTATGAAGTATGCTATAGGATATGTCAATCACAAGATGCAAAAAATATGAAGTAAAGTAATTATGCAATATGATTGAATAATACTTTGAATTGAAATGATGAAAATAATACAATGCAACTATAAAGGACTACATTGTACTTCATTGCCAATGGATTTTACTTTCTACACTACTATTACCTACTATGATATTCAATCACTTACTATGAGGCCCTTTTTATATAGGAATATGGGTTTCTTGGACAACACTCTACCTAGTTACAAGGGGATACCTTGCACATTTACAACTTGCACATTGATACTTGTGCATTTATTACATTACTTGAAGTAACTAGTTAACTTCCCCCTAAAGTAATATCCTACTCTAACTATGTACCAAATGTGGTACATTTACATGATCCAAATAATGTAATATACTCTAACACCCCCGTATTACATTATTTGGGTATTGAAGACTTTAGTATTCAATATGGATCTTTGTTTTTAGATGTTCTTCATCTTGATATAGTCCTTTGTATTATCTTTAATTCACATTGCATTGTATACCTCCTTGAATTGGTTCCTCTTCTTATTTTTTATTGGAATTAGTACTTTCATAGGTGAATGTGCTATCACCATATTCTTGCAAGAGTATTTTATCTTTGCTCTTGTCCTTGTCATCATTCTCTATGTATTGTATAGAAGCTTTTGAACATACACTTAGATCATCATGATAATTGTTTGTGTTGGTAGAACTTAAAGTACTAACATTGCATGAGGATTAAAATATATTTTCTAGGGATGATTCATCCATTTCTATTTTTAGTTTAAGTAATTCTATCAATCCTCTCTGTTCTACATTTTCATCCTTATAACATTTGAATGTAAGTAGTGTCATATATAATATACTTCCATATTCTAAAGGAATTTGAATGTCATTATTTTCATTATCAATTGCTTCAATGAGTTGAGCATGTAGATAATGTTCCATCATTTCAAAGTTATATTTTAAAGCTTCACTATGTATCCTTTTTGAAGTAAGGTCTAAGTTTCCTTCAGAATTTATCAGTGAATTCTTGATTCCATTTTTTATGACATTTTCTCTTTCTGTTCTAATAGTGTTGTTCATATCATTGTTCACTATATTATATGAGGTAGAAATTTCTCTTAGTTTTAGATTTTTCTATTTTAGAAATATTTTTTATGAATCCTTTATAGTAGACAACCTTATATCTCCTTAGTATATGAAGTGTACTATTCATATTGTTTCTTTAATATATGTAGAATCTATATCTTTCTCAAGTAGATTGAGTATATGATCCAATTTGATAAATCTATACAAGGCTTAGGTTTTTAGAATTCCTTATATTTCCCTAGTAGTTAGAGTATGCAATATGATTGATAAAGTGATTTTTTTGAAATAGTAGTTCAATCATGGGTTGATTTTGTAAAGTTTTGTAAATACTAAAAATCAACTTTTATTACACCTTATTTCTCCTATTGAACTAAGCACTTTCTAATTTGAAGAATTTATCAAAGTTGAATTTCTTTTACCCATTTAATGTGTTTATGATACAAGTATATAAATTGATTCCAACCCCTGATAATTCTTAATGAACCTCTTTGAAAATCCATTGATATTTAATAGTTTAATATTTTTAAATTCCAATAATCTATTTTGGTGTAGTATTCCTTATAACTCCCTAATTTGGAATGTTAGAAAACAATAATATTTGCAATAATAAATTTTTAATTTTCCAATTAGAAGCCCTCATATCTCCTACTTTGTTATTTATAAATATTATATTATGTGTATGCACCTCAATAATTAATAAACTTGCTTTATTATCTACTAATGCTTGGCTGAATTTGTATTATCCAATGCAATAGTAAACATATTATATCCTTATAACTCCAATATCACTTACATTTAAAGCAAGCAAATTTAATATGAAATTTACCTTAGTAATCCTTGTGGCTCAATGTATCCCCTAGTGGCTGGTGTGGATGATAATTTAATGCTCTCTCTGGACAACGTTGGTTTTCTCTTCCTTGAATGGTGCTTGGTCAATGTAAGTATTTTCCAATTGAAGAGCACTAGAGTTGTTGGTTTATGATAGACCTTTAATGCAATATATAATCTTGATTACACTCCTCTTGAATGATATACAAGCTCCTTTTTTAATTTAGCTTCTCGTTATGAATGTGCTTCCACACCTTTCAATGCTTGACTGTGCTTTGACTTCATACTTTCCTCCTCCAAGTTGGGTGCTTTAAATAGCATAGATTCCTCTTTGAATTTTGTACAAGTGGCACTTAGGAGTTAAAGTAAATATGGACATTGAGATTATTCCAATGCTTATTCCCTTATGTAATGATAGCAAAGATATGTAACCTCCTCATGATTTTGAAATCGCTCAAAGGAAGGTGTTCAATTATTCTTTGATAATTGAGGAATGAAATGGTGCTTAGCATGTTCCTTCCAAGTGGCACTTAGGTCTTCTGCATGCACATTTACCCTCCAAAATTTTATAGTTCATATATTCCTTTCCATAAAATTCTCTTGATAATGCTTTCTTTCCAATCCAATGTATTTTTTGTATGGATGGCTCCAGCTAAGGTGATGAGGAATGATTCTATGGCACTCCAATGGTGTTCTTATGGAAAAAAAGGGCTTATTTGAGTGCTTATTTTGGTAGACATATTGTCCAAGATACATTTTGGGTATAACATATTTTAGCTTTGTTCTTCTATGTTGCCTTTGTAATGACTTTGTAATAACTCAGTGTTCCTTGATTGATAGTGTTGTCTTGTCCATGTTGATAGCTATGTCATATAAATGCAAGTGATAAATACCCTTAATGCTATCTCTTTTCTCGTAGATACTTTATTTATAATGGCCTTCTTATATTACCCTTAATATTTTAGGTGAATGCTTTCTCTAGGCACTCGATTTGATGTGGAGAAATGGTGTTTTTAGGCACCTCAAATCTTGCACAATGTGAGCCCTGAATCGGCTTCTCTTCTGCCTCTGTTTATGTGCACGTAATAGACATAGAACACCTATTGTTTTGGTATCTTGAGACACTTACTGCTCTATCCTATTTTAGAGGTATATGGTGCTCCAATGTATTATGAATAAGAGACCTTTTTTTGAACCAAATTTTAGTGTATTTCTTGTCTCTTTTAGATATTATTTCCTTCTCTATTATGAAGGCTCCTCACTGTATAGCTTGAGGACTTATATAGAATTATTTTATGCTTTCTTTTGGCTTCTTGTATATGGAAACTACTTGCTCTTATTATTTTGAGGGTAGTGTATTGTTGCCTTTCTTATTAGACAACACTAATATATAACTTTTCCAATCTAATATGCTTTTTGGAAGTAGAAATTTCTATACTTAAACTTTTAATGAAACCCTAAGTGCACCTTGAATATGAGACTCACCAAGTCTTGATTTGTAGCTTCCTTCAAGGATTTTAATGGTGGCTTTCTTCTCAAATTTTTTATTTGTATCGGTGGATTTTTTTTGCCATGACATGTTGTAAGTTTTGTGCACAAAATAGTGTCTCTAGACACTTTGATAGTATGTTGGTTTTTGTTCCCTTGATCTTAACAATAAAAAACATAAAATAATCCTTTGAGAGTAACTAGTTTAATGAATAACTAGAATAGTGCAATGAATCAATAATATCTTCAACTTAATTCACTTTAAATGTAACAATAATCTCACCCTATTGTTACTATAAATAAGCTCTGAAAGTAGTTTCAAATGAACTTATTAATCTCTCCAACTTTTAAGATTAATTTTAAAGAACCGTTAAAAATAATCTGCAATTTTGCACTACAATCAGTGTTGCAAGATGTAGTCTTCTTGCTTTCTAGATATATAGTAGGTAGATGATATATTTTTTTCTTTAAAAGTACATCCAACTCCTATTTTAATGTGAAAGTAAATATCATTAGAGAACTATCTTTTGCACCTTCTTGAATACTATAATATGAGCTCTTTTTTTTGTAACTTTAATCCAAATATGGTGCTTAATGAAACATGATAATGAACTCTAATTTAAAGTTCAACTAATTTCACCCAAGTTGCTTATCTTTAATTGATTCTATAGATGATGTAGATCTTGGTGTTTATATTCACCAAGTTTTTTCCTTGTGATGAATGAATTCCACAACTTCTTATTGGTTATCCAAAACAACTTCTTGCTTCACTAAAATGTGGTCTCAAAACTTTTATCTTGAGCCTAGGGTTTGGTGGCTGGATCCTTCAAGTTATCTTATATTTTTTATTGCAGATTCATAAAACTCTTATCTTTGAAATGTGCCTTCTTGCTTATGAGAGGTAATCTCCAAATATCTTGGATTTGGTAGACTTCTTATATTTATATCATCCTTCGATCTTCTTGTTGAATTCTAACTTCAAACAAGATCTTTTCAAGATTCTTAATATCTTGAGGTATTCATTGGATACTCCCTTATCTCTTGGGATTGTTGTTAGATGGTGATAATTTTTCCAAGTCCTTCACTATCAGGAGCATCTCCTTGGTAGTGGATTTATCCAATGAGTTCTTCTAGGAACTTCTTTGATGATGCTTTTTTAAGTTCTACAACAAGGCTCTCCAAGCATTTTCCTTGTTTCTCCTAGAGACCTCTCCAAGGTCTTCAATATTGTAGCTTATATGGTCTTCTAAATGAGACCTTTTATTCAAACTTCTTCTTGTGTAAGTTTTAGTGATGAGATCTTCTCGGTTCTCTGAGTTTTTCTACTTCTAAGATTTGGAACATGACTTTGCTAGTCCCTCTTTATCTCTTCCACTATTGGAATTTTTCCAATGATATATTTTATGGATCTCTTCAACTTCTTGTGAAAGAAATCTACAATCAGCAAGAGATATTTTCAATCTCCTATCTCATGGGCTCTTTTTTGGATTCTTCTTTTGGGTCAAATATGCTTCTCTAGAGTCTTCTTTAGGATTAATGATTTTGTAGCCTATGCTTCTATATCAAGGCTTCTATGGCCTTTTCTTCTAGATCAAGGCTTCTATGGACTTTTATTTTGCAATGTGAATTTTTCACTCTATTAATGGAGATCTTCAATCTCTAAACTTCACCAAGACTCTTCTCCTAGAGTCTCTTTCGTAATGTCTATTATTTTGCAACAAAAACTAATCTCTACACAAGGAAATCACATAGAATTTCAGGTAATGAAGGTCAAATCCTTCTCTATCTATTGTAGGAAGTGTACCAACTTCTGAGATTTAATTTTCAACAAAAAAAAACTTTAGATAATAGTTAACATGAAAAAATCTAGATCTCTAAATAGTCTTCACTAGTTGATTTGTCAATCTAGTGGAATGAATGTTGAGTCCTAGTCCTCAAGAGATTTTTTGCAACTCTGTGGTAAGACTCTAGCCAAATGTGATGTCATTATTTTTGGAAATAATATTTACTTTAGTATTTGTGACTCTCCCTAAACCTATTGATATATTGTGGCTCTTTCTACAAACTAATCTCTTATGGTGATTTTTGCAAGTGGTGATTTTTTGATTTTGTGCTCATTTCCAGAAAGCTAGAATGACTTGGTAAAGGTTGAGTAGTTCTGTCTCTAGTTCAAATACTTTAAAGTTTTATGATGTTATTGGTGTTATCCTTAGTGAGGAAATGTGATAAAAAAGCACAGGTGAAACATCAGGTAATACTTTGACTGTAGATAACAGGGGGTGACAAAGGGAGAGAGGAAAAAGCCCAAGGAATTGTGGAAAATCAAAGAAAGGTAGATACAAATCCAAAGGGAAGAAATTAGACTGTTGGCATTGCAGGAAGAAATGACACCTAAAAAGAGACTTTTGGAATCAAAAAAATAAAAAAGAAAAAAGAAAAATAGGGTAATCAGGAAGCAAACGTAGCAAGTGATGTATTGCAAGATGCCTTAATTCTTTCACTAGATAGTATTAATGATTTTTGGGTGCTAGACTCGGGTTCATCATATCATTCAACACCCCATAGGAAATATTTTCTAGATTATGTTCAAGGTGATTTTGGATAGGTCTATTAGGGTGATGATAGACCATGTAAAATCATTTTAAAAGGCAACATACAGATAAAGTTACCAAATGGAAACCAGTGGTTTTTGAAAGAGGTAAGGCATATTCCTAACTTAAGAAGAAATATAATATCCACAGGGCAGTTGGATAGTTGAGGATGTACAATTACAGTCTCAAAAAATTCATGGAAGGTTGCTAAAGGATCAATGTTATTAGCAAAAGAAAATAAGGAAGGTACATTGTATGTATGTACTAGTAATACTGATATTTCTATTGCTTTAGCTTCTATAGGAGTGGATACAAATTCATGGTATCATAGACTTAGGCACATGAGTGCAAAGGGGATGCAGATTATCCACTCAAGGAATTTGTTGCCAAGTTTGAAGTAGGTTGATTTAGACTTCTGTGAGAACTGCATTTATGGAAAATAGAAAAGAGTCAAATTTCTTAGAGTTGGAAAATAAAATAAGAGTGAAAAGCTAGAGCTTGTACATTCAGATGTATGGGTACCAACTCAGGTATCATCTATTGGTGGCTCTTATTATTATGTTACATTTATTGATGATGCAACTAGAAAAACTTGGGTTTATTGTATTTTAAAGAAATCGGATGTCTTTGATACCTTTAATAAATGGAAAGCTTTGGAAGAGAATGAGATAGGAAATAAGCTAAAGTTTTTCATATATGATAATGGAGTAGTAGGATCTTTAGCCTTGGTGATTCTTGTTTAGATAGTTGTGTTGGTGAAAAAAGAGGTCCATTTTTTTAGGAATGATAATATTTTTACCTTCCTATAGGATCTCAAAGATTAGTTCCTCCCTTGCTCCTTATTTAATCTCAGCAACCCTAATTTTATGAAGAGTTTCAATGTTTGCCTCATCCTTCTCACTAAATTGCTTTGATATTGAACTTTCTACTTCTAGATGCTCCTAATTGTACAACTCATTGAACATTGTATCCTTCTATACTGAATCAAGTTTCTCTTTCCTTTTTTTGATCAGTTGCCTCATCTTCCACAATGCCTCTATCTTAGGCATTTTCCAATGTCTTTCTCTCAACTCCTTCATATTTTCCTAACTCACTTTATCCCATGGGTTAAAGTTGTCTTTTACTTCATATAAGCATTCAAATGATTTTAGGACTAGTGATGGTGAAGTAATCCCATTGAGAGGGCATGTTACTACTTCATCCTCAAGATTTTTAAACTTTTCATTTTTTTGTCTTTGTTCATGGGTGAATTGTAGTCCTTTGATATCATTTAAACATGCAATGAATTTATTTTTTTGTTTATATCCCCACTAGTATTTGATTTGTTCAAGCCCTAGCTCTTTTAGCATCTTTATTTCTATGTAAAGTGATCTCTCCTAGCCTAAGTGGTTGCTTGTAGTATGATGCCTTTCACTTACCACATTTATATTTAAATTTTAACATGTCAATATGTCTGAAGGCTTCTAGATCCAAGACTCGATTAGGGATGTATCTTGGTAGAAGGTAAATTGGGAAACTAAAACCATGTATTTTGATAATTGTTCATTATTTAGCAAAGAACCAACCCATAGGGACTGTTCCTTCCAAAAATAATATACAGTATTATGAGATGTATCTCATGTGGCTCCCACCCATAGATATTTGGTTATTTTTTAGGTTTTTGGGTCTAAATACTCATTTTTTTAATTCACATGGTGGAACTGGTAGCTGCCACGAATTCGAGCAGGTTGTTCAGATTTTATGGCTGCCATAGTATTCTGCATTGTCTACCCCAAAATCCACCACAGTTCTTCATGCAATCTACCCCTATAACCACCATGCCATAATCATTTTAAATCTTCTACACCATTGACAGCTCTAGGAAAGGGATAAGTGTTTTGTTTGATGAGGCCTGAGATTTGAACCTTGGACCTCTACCCCTTACAGGGTTTGGTTGAACCAATTAGTCTACACCTCGAACCTCTAAATAATCATCTATTGGGTCACGTAATATTTTAATATTAAAGGAGTAAGCCAACATAGGTACTTTTGGCATTTCTATTGCATGGAAGCCTTTTTGTCTGGCCATACTGGACCTAGAAGTTTCTAGTTGATTGGATCTCTTATTCTTTTCCATTTGAATTGATTCTATAATTGTGTACACCTCTACTCTTCCTTTATCACTATTCCAATATTCTATTATAGAAGGTTTATATGTCTCTTGCTCCTTTTAGAATTTTTGAACTTAAATGCTTGCTTTTTTCCATAGTTTAGTATGTTTTTTGCCTTTCCCAAATGCTATGCATTTATTACCCTTACTAATTCTATGGGGAATGTTTATATTTTACCACTAGTGAACTCACAAATATTCCCAATTTTCAAAACACAATTATGCTCATGATCTTCTTGTCAATATTGAAGTGGGTGTAGAAATTGACATTTAATGTAAATCCTTGCAAATGGCTACCAACTCCATTTCCCAAGAAACATATGGAAATGAGGTTTTACCTTTTAATTTTCCTTAACCTTAATGTTTATTGGGTTTTACAAATAATTTAGTTGTTGGAACCCTCATAACTGTGGCTTTGAATTTTGGCCCCTGGCTATTTTGATTGGTGAGTGTTGGTTCTTGTGCCAATATTTTTTGGCGGGAGACATGGCTACTCTTCAGTTTATACCTCTAACATTCATATTTCTTCTAATCAGGATCCCATACCATAATTTTCCATTGACACTTTGTACCCCCTAAATCATAGTGATTTCTAGTCATCAAAATATTTGACCTAGTTAAACTATTTTTCTCTCATGAAAGTCAAATTTTGTAATATTATTAAGATTATGCTTTTGTCTAGGTCAAAAGCATTTACTTCTAGGTCCGAAGTTGAAGCATAGTCCAGAAAGTGCAGTAGCAGTGGAGTTACTATGATCAGTCTCCAATTGGGAGATTATTAATTATGGAGCCTGATTAATTCAGAGGCTTTTGTTTCAGCTACACTTGGACCCACTACGCAAAAGATGGGGGGTGTAGGGGGAGAATTAGCCCCCCTACTACTATCTACCAGGGGGGTCCAAGGGGGGCAACACCCCGAAGCCAAAAATAGATGATTTTTCCTCTATGTAAATTTGGACCGTTTGATATTAGGTCATAGATCGTAAGATAGATTTTAGGTGGGTTTTTGCCCTAAAATTGTAATGCCCTTTTATAAGAGGATGTTGTATGGCGGACGATTGTAATGTTTGATGTGCGGATATGTAACAAAGGGGTTTTATGGATGGAATATAAGCCTTGGTTATTTTCTTCATGGACGTAGCCCACATTGGGTGAACCACATAAATCTGTGTCTATTATGTATTGCATTATTTTCTTTTGTGTTTTATTTCCATATTTTATTGCTCGTATTTTATGCTTTAATCCTAATAACTGGTATCAAAAATTAGGGTTTTGAAAAATGCACTTGAGATGAGGATTTCTAGTTTGAGTGGGAACAATGACAGAAGAAGGCAGATTTAGGGTTGAGAAGTTTAATGGCCAAAACTACCAGCTATAGAAGATGTAAATGAAGGATTATCTTTATCAAAAAGATATTTACCTACCATTGGGTGGAGTAGCAAATAAGTTGTCATCGATAATAGATGAAGAATGGGAAGTTCTTGATAGAAAATAACTAGGAACAATACGATTGTGCTTGGAATCATCGTTGGCCTTCAATATTTTGAAGGAAAAGACAACGAAGGGTTTAATGAATGCAATGGCTAAAATGTATGAAAAACCCTCGGCTTTGAACAAGGTATTTCTTATGAAACGTTTATTTAATATGCAGATTTCTGAAGGTGGGTCTATTACTAATCATTTAAATGAATTTAACACAATTACAAATTAGTTATGTTCTGTAGGAGTAAACTTTGATGATGATATTAGGGCTCTCTTGATTTTGTGATCATTTCCAGAAAGCTAGAATGGCTTGGTAATGGTTGAGTAGTTTTGTCTCTAGTTCAAATACTTTAAAGTTTTATGATGTTATTGGTGTTATCCTTAGTGAGGAATTGTGATGAAAAAGCACAGGTGAAACATCAGGTAATACTTTGACTGTAGATAACAGGGGGTGACAAAGGGAGAGATGAAAAATCCCAAGGAATTGTGGAAAATCAAAGAAAGGTAGATACAAATACAAAGGGAATAAATTAGACTATTGGCATTGCAGGAAGAAATGACACCTAAAAAGAGACTTTTGGAATCAAAAAAAGAAAAAAGAAAAATAGGGTAATCAGGAAGCAAATGTAGCAGGTGATGTATTGCAAGATGCCTTAATTCTTTCACTAGATAATATTAATGATTTTTGGGTGCTAGACTCGGGTGCATCATATCATTCAACACCCCATAGGAAATATTTTCTAGATTATGTTCAAGGTGATTTTGGATAGGTCTATTAGGGTGATGAGAGACCATGTAAAATCATTTTAAAATGCAACATACAGATAAAGTTACCAAATGGAAACCAGTGGTTTTTGAAAGAGGTAAGGCATATTCCTAACTTAAGAAGAAATATAATATCCACAGAGCAGTTGGACAGTTGAGGATGTATAATTACAGTCTCAAAAAATTCATGGAAGGTTGCTAAAGGATCAATGTTATTAGCAAAAGGAAATAAGGAAGGTACATTGTATGTATGTACTAGTAATACTGATATTTCTATTGCTTTAGCTTCTATAGGAGTGGATACAAATTCATGGTATCATAGACTTAAGCACATGAGTACGAATGGGATGTAGATTATCCACTCAAGGAATTTGTTGCCAAGTTTGAAGTAGGTTGATTTAGACTTTTGTGAGAACTGCATTTATGGAAAATAGAAAAGAGTCAAATTTCTTAGAGTTGGAATTAAAATAAGCGTGAAAAGCTAGAGCTTGTACATTCAGATGTATGGGGACCAGCTCAGGTATCATCTCTTGGTGGCTCTTATTATTATGTTACATTTATTGATGATGCAACTAGAAAAACTTGGGTTTACTATATTTTAAAGAAATTAGATGTCTTTGATACCTTTAATAAATGGAAATATTTGGTCAAGAATGAGACAGGAAATAATCTAAAGTGTCTCAGATATGATAATGGAGTAGTAGGATCTTTAGCCTTGGTGATTCTTGTTTAGATAGTTGGGTTGGTGAAAAAATAGGTCCATTTTTTAAGGAATGATAATATTTTTACCTTCCTATAGGATCTCAAAGATTAGTTCCTCCCTTGCTCCTTATTTAATCTCAGCAACCCTAATTTTATGAAGAGTTTCAATGTTTGCCTCATCCTTCTCACTAAATTGCTTTGATATTGAACTTTCTACTTCTAGATGCTCCTAATTGTACAACTCATTGAACATTGTATCCTTCTATACTGAATCAAGTTTATCTTTCCTTTTTTTGATCAATTGCCTCATCTTCCACAATGCCTCTATCTTAGGCATTTTCCAATGCCTTTCTCTCAACTCCATATTTTTCTAACTCACTTTATCCCATGGGTTAAAGTTGTCTTTTATTTCATATAAGCATTCAAATGATTTTAGGCCTAGTGACGGTGAAGTAATCCCATTGAGAGGGCATATTACTGCTTCATCCTCAAGATTTTTGAACTTTTCATTTTTTTGTCTTTGTTCATGGGTGAATTGTAGTCCTTTGATATCATTTAAACATGCAATGAATTTATATTTTTGTTTATATCCCTACTAGTATTTGATTTGTTCAAGCTGTAGCTCTTTTAGCATCTTTATTTCTATGTAAAGTGATCTCTCCTAGCCTAAGTGGTTGCTTGTAGTATGATGCCTTTCACTTACCACATCTATATTTAAATTTTAACATGTCAATATGTCTGAAGGCTTCTAGATCCAAGACTCGATTAGGGATGTATCTTGGTAGAAGGTAAATTGGGAAACTAAAACCATGTATTTTGATAATTGTTCATTCTTTAGCAAAGAACCAACCCGTAGGGACTGTTCCTTCTAGAAAGAATATACAGTATTATGATATGTATCTCATGTGGCTCCTACCCATAGATATTTGGTTATTTTTTAGGTTTTTGGGTCTAAATACTCATTTTTTTAATTCACATGGTGGAACTGGTAGCTACCATGAATTTGAGCAGGTTGTTCACATTTTATGGCTACCATAGTATTCTGCATTGTCTACCCCAAAATCCACCACATAGTTCTTCATGCAATATGCCCCTATAACCACCATGCCATAATCATTTTAAATATTTTACACCATTGAAAGCACTAGGAAAGGGATAAGTGTTCAGTTCGATGAGGCCTGAGATTTGAACCTTGGACCTCTACCCCTTGCAGGGTTTGGTTGAACCAAATAGTCTACACCTCGAACCTCTAAATAATCATCTATTGGGTCACGTAATATTTTAATATTAAAGGAGTAATCCAACATAGGTACTTTTGGCATTTCTATTGCATGGAACCCTTTTGGTCTGGCCATACTGGACCTAGAAGTTTCTAGTTGATTGGATCTCTTATTCTTTTCCATTTGAATTGATTCTATAATTGTGTACACCTCTACTCTTCCTTTCACTATTCCAATATTCTATTATAGAAGGTTTATATGTCTCTTGCTCCTTTTAGAATTTTTGAACTTAAATGCTTGCTTTTTTTCATTGTTTAGTATGTTTTTCGCCTTTCCCAAATGCTATGCATTTATTACCCTTACTAATTCTTTGGGGAATGTTTATATTTTACCACTAGTGAACTCACAAATATTCCCAATTTTCAAAACACAATTATCCTAATGATCTTCTTGTCAATATTGAAGTGGGTGTAGAAATTGACATTTAATGTAAATCATTGCAAATGGCTAACAACTCCATTTCCCAAGAAACCTATGGAAATGAGGTTTTACCTTTTAATTTTCCTTAACCTTAATGTTTATTGGGTTTTACAAATAATTTAGTTGTTGGAACCCTCATAACTGTGGCTTTGAATTTTGGCCCTTGGCTATTTTGATTGGTGAGTGTTGGTTCTTGTGCCAATATTTTTTTGGGGGAGACATGGCTACTCTTCAGTTTATACCTCTAACATTCATATTTCTTCTAATCAGGATCCCATACCATAATTTTCCATTGACTCTTTGTACCCCCTAAATCATAGTGATTTCTAGTCATCAAAATATTTGACCTAGTTAAACCATTTTTCTCTCATGAAAGTCTAATTTTGTAATATTCTTAATATTATGCTTTTGTCCAGGTCAAAAGCATTTACTTCTAGGTTCGAAGTTGAAGCATAGTCCAGAAATTGCAGTAGTAGTGGAGTTACTATGATCAGTCTCCAATTGGGAGATTATTAATTGTGGAGCCTGATTAATTTAGAGGCCTTTGTTTCAGCTGCACTTGGACCCACTACGCAAAAGAGGGGGGTGTAGGGGGAGAATTAGCCCCCTACTACTGTCTACCAGGGGGGTCCAAGGGGTGTAGCACCCTCGAAGAAAAAAATAGATGATTTTTTCTCTATGTAAATTTGGACCATTTGATATTAGGTCATAGATCATAAGATAGATTTTAGGTGGGTTTTTGCCCTAAAATTGTAATGCCCTTTTATAAGAGGATGTTGTATGGTGACCGATTGTAATGTTTTATGTGCGGATATGTAACAAAGGGGTTTTATGGATGGAATATAAGGCCTGGTTATTTTCTTCATGGACATAGCCCACATTGGGTGAACCACATAAATTTGTGTCTATTGTGTATTGCATTATTTTCTTTTGTGTTTTATTTCCATATTTTATTGCTCGTATTTTATGCTTTAATCCTAATAACTGGTATCAAAAATTAGGGTTTTGAAAAATGCACTTGAGATGAGGATTTCTAGTTTGAGTGGGAGCAATGACAGAAGAAGGCAGATTTAGGGTTGAGAAGTTTAATGGCCAAAACTACCAGCTATAGAAGATGTAAATGAAGGATTATCTTTATCAGAAAGATATTTACCTACCATTGGGTGGAGTAGCAAATAAGTTGTCATCGATAATAGATGAAGAATTGGAAGTTCTTGATAAAAAATAACTAGGAACAATACGATTGTGCTTGGCATCATCGTTGGCCTTCAATATTTTGAAGGAAAATACAACGAAGGGTTTAATGAATGCAATGGCTAAATTGTATGAAAAACCCTTGGCTTTAAACAAGGTATTTCTTATGAAACATTTATTTAATATGCAGATGTCTGAAGGTGGGTCTATTACTGATCATTTAAATGAATTTAACAAGATTACAAATTAGTTAAGTTCTGTAGGAGTAAACTTTGATGATGAGATTAGGGCTCTCTTGATTTTGTGCTCATTTCTAGAAATCTAGAATGGCTTGGTAATGGTTGAGTAGTTCTATCTCTAGTTCAAATAATTTAAAGTTTTATGATGTTATTGGTGTTATCCTTAGTGAGGAATTGTGATGAAAAAGCATAGGTGAAACATTAGGTAATACTTTGACTGTAGATAACATGGGGTGACAAAGGGAGAGATGAAAAATCCCAGGGAATTGTGGAAAATCAAAGAAAGGTAGATACAAATCCAAAGGGAAGCAATTAGACTATTGGCATTGCAAGAAGAAATGACACCTAAAAAGAGACTTTTGGAATCAAAAAAAGAAAAAAGAAAAATAGGGTAATCATGAAGCAAACATAGCAGGTGATGTATTGCAAGATGCATTAATTATTTCACTAGATAATATTAATGATTTTTGGGTGCTAGACTCAGGTGCATCATATCATTCAACACCCCATAGGAAATATTTTCTAGATTATGTTCAAGGTGATTTTGGATAGGTCTATTAGGGTGATGATAGACCATGTAAAATCATTTTAAAATGCAACATACAGATAAAGTTACCAAATGGAAACCAGTGGTTTTTGAAATAGGTGAGGCATATTCCTAACTTAAGAAGAAATATAATATCCATAGAGCAGTTGGACAGTTGAGGATGTACAATTACATTCTCAAAAAATTCATGGAAGGTTGCTAAAGGATCAATGTTATTAGAAAAAGGAAATAAGGAAGGTACATTGTATGTATGTACTAGTAATACTGATATTTCTATTGCTTTAGCTTCTATAGGAGTGGATACAAATTCATGGTATCATAGACTTAGGCACATGAGTGCGACGGGGATGCAGATTATCCACTCAAGGAATTTGTTGCCAAGTTTGAAGTAGGTTGATTTAGACTTTTGTGAGAACTGCATTTATGGAAAATAGAAAAGAGTCAAATTTCTTAGAGTTGGAAAATAAAATAAGCGTAAAAATCTAGATCTTGTACATTCAGATGTATGGGGACCAACTCAGGTATCATCTCTTGGTGGCTCTTATTATTATGTTACATTTATTGGTGATGCAACTAGAAAAACTTGGGTTTATTTTATTTTAAACAAATCGGATGTCTTTGATACCTTTAATAAATGGAAATCTTTGGTCAATAATGAGACAGGAAATAAGCTAAAGTGTCTCAGATCTAATAATGGAGTAGTAGGATCTTTAGCCTTGGTGATTCTTGTTTAGATAGTTGTGTTGGTGAAAAAAGAGGTCCATTTTTTGAGGAATGATAATATTTTTATCTTTCTATAGGATATCAAATATTAGTTCCTCCCTTGCTCCTTATTTAATCTCAGCAACCCTAATTTTATGAAGAGTTTCAATGTTTGCCTCATCCTTCTCACTAAATTGCTTTGATATTGAACTTTCTACTTCTAGATGCTCCTAATTGTACAACTCATTGAACATTGTATCCTTCTATACTGAATCAAGTTTCTCTTTCCTTTTTTTGATCAGTTGTCTCATCTTCCACAATGCCTCTATCTTAATTTTCCTTTTAGTATGTTTTTTCCATGTTGAAGTGAGTTAGGAAAATATGAAGGAGTTGAGAGAAAGGCATTGGAAAATGCCTAAGATAGATGCATTGTGGAAGATGAGGCAACTGATCAAAAAAAGGAAAGAGAAACTTGATTTAGTATAGAAGGATACAATGTTCAATGAGTTATACAATTAGGAGCATCTAGAAGTAGAAAGTTCAATATCAAAGCAATTTTGTGAGAAGGATGAGGCAAACATTGAAACTCTTCATAAAATTAGGGTTGCTGAGATTAAATAAGGAGCAAGGGAGGAACTAATCTTTGAGATCCTATAGGAAGGTAAAAATATTATCATTCCTCAAAAAATGGACCTCTTTTTTCACCAACACAACTATCTAAACAAGAATCACCAAGGCTAAATATCCTACTACTCCATTATCATATCTAAGACACTTTAGCTTATTTCCTGTCTCATTCTCGACCAAAGATTTCCATTTATTAAAGGTATGAAAGACATCCGATTTCTTTAAAATATAATAAACCCAAGTTTTTCTAGTTGCATCATCAACAAATGTAACATAATAATAAGAGCCACCAATAGATGATACCTGAGCTAGTACCCATACATCTGAATGTACAAGCTCTAGCTTTTCACTCTTATTTTATTTTCCAACTCTAAGAAATTTGACTCTTTTCTATTTTCCATAAATGGTGTTCTCACAGAAGTCTAATTCAACCTACTTCAAACTTGGCAACAAATTCCTTGAGTTGATAATCTGCATCCCCTTTGCACTCATGTGCCTAAGTCTATGATACCATGAATTTGTATCCATTCCTATAGAAGCTAAAGCAATAGAAATATCAGTATTACTAGTACATACATACAATGTACCTTCCTTGGATCTCTTATTATTTTCCATTTGAATTGATTCTATAATTGTGTACACCTCTACTCTTCCTTTATCACTATTCCAAGATTCTATTATAGAAGGTTTATATGTCTCTTGCTCCTTTTAGAATTTTTGAACTTAAATGCTTGCTTTTTTTCATTGTTTAGTATGTTTTTCCCCTTTCCCACATGCTATGCATTTATTACCCTTACTAATTCTGTGGGGAATGTTAATATTTTACCACTAGTGAACTCACAAATATTCCCAATTTTCAAAACACAATTATCCTCATGATCTTCTTGTCAATATTGAAGTCGGTGTAGAAATTGACATTTAATGTAAATCCTTGCAAATGGCTACCAACTCCATTTCCCAAGAAACCTATGGAAATGAGGTTTTACCTTTTAATTTTCCTTAACCTTAATGTTTATTGGGTTTTACAAATAATTTAGTTGTTGGAACCCTCATAACTGTGGCTTTGAATTTTGGCCCTTGGCTATTTTGATTGGTGAGTGTTGGTTCTTGTGCCAATATTTTTTGGGGGGAGACATGGCTACTCTTCAGTTTATACCTCTAACATTCATATTTCTTCTAATCGGTATCCCATACCATAATTTTCCATTGACTCTTTGTACCCCCTAAATCATAGTGATTTCTAGTCATCAAAATATTTGACCTAGTTAAACCATTTTTCTCTCATGAAAGTCAAATTTTGTAATATTCTTAAGATTATGCTTTTGTCCAGGTCAAAAGCATTTACTTCTAGGTCTGAAGTTGAAGCATAGTCCAGAAATTTCAGTAGCAGTGGAGTTACTATGATCAGTCTCCAAGAGGGAGATTATTAATTGTGGAGCCTGATTAATTCAGAGGCTTTTGTTTCAGCTGCACTTGGACCCACTACGCAAAAGAGGGGGGGTGTAGGGGGAGAATTAGCCCCCCCTACTACTGTCTACCAGGGGGGTCCAAGGGGGGCAGCACCCCCAAAGCCAAAAATAGATGATTTTTCCTCTATGTAAATTTGGACCGTTTGATATTAGGTCATAGATCGTAAGATAGATTTTAGGTGGGTTTTTGCCCTAAAATTGTAATGCCCTTTTATAAGAGGATGTTGTATGGCGGTCGATTGTAATTTTTGATGTGCGGCTATGTAACAAAGGGTTTTTATGGATGGAATTTAAGTCTTGGTTATTTTCTTCATGGACGTAGCCCACATTGGGTGAACCACATAAATCTGTGTCTATTATGTATTGCATTATTTTCTTTTGTGTTTTATTTCCATATTTTATTGCTCGTATTTTATGCTTTAATCCTAATAATTGGAAGTTCTTGATATAAAATAACTAGGAACAATACGATTGTGTTTGGCATCATCGTTGGCCTTCAATATTTTGAAGGAAAAGACAACGAAGGGTTTAATGAATGCAATGGCTAAACTGTATGAAAAACCCTCGTCTTTGAACAAGATATTTCTTATGTAACATTTATTTAATATGCATATGTCTGAAGGTGGGTCTATTACTGATGAGATTAGGGCTCTCTTGATTTTGTGCTCATTTCCAGAAAGCTATAATGGCTTGGTAATGGTTGAGTAGTTTTGTCTCTAGTTCAAATACTTTAAAGTTTTATGATGTTATTGGTGTTATCCTTAGTGAGGAATTATGATGAAAAAGCACAGGTGAAACATCAGGTAATACTTTGACTGTAGATAACATGGGGTGACAAAGAGAGAGATGAAAAATCCCAGGGAATTGTGGAAAATAAAATAAAGGTAGATACAAATCCAAAGGGAAGAAATTAGACTATTGGCATTGCAGTAAGAAATGACACCTAAAAAGAGACTTTTGGAATCAAAAAAAGAAAAAATAAAAATAGGGTAATCAGGAAGCAAACGTAGCAGGTGATGTATTGCAAGATGCCTTAATTCTTTCACTAGATAATATTAATGATTTTTGGGTGCTAGACTTGGGTGCATCATATCATTCAACACCCCATAGGAAATATTTTCAAGATTATGTTCAAGGTGATTTTGGATGGGTCTATTAGGGTGATGATAGACCATGTAAAATCATTTTAAAATGCAACATACAGATAAAGTTACCAAATGGAAACCAGTGGTTTTTGAAAGAGTAAGGCATATTCCTAACTTAAGAAGAAATATAATATCCACAGGGCAGTTGGACAGTTGAGGATGTACAATTACAGTCTCAAAAAAATCATGGAAGGTTGCTAAAGGATCAATGTTATTAGCAAAAGGAAATAAGGAAGGTACATTGTATGTATGTATTATTAATACTGATATTTCTATTGCTTTAGCTTCTATAGGAGTGGATACAAATTCATGGTATCATAGACTTAGGCACATGAGTGCGAAGGGGATGCAGATTATCCACTCAAGGAATTTGTTGCCAAGTTTGAAGTAGGTTTATTTAGACTTCTGTGAGAACTGCATTTATGGAAAATAGAAAAGAGTCAAATTTCTTAGAGTTGGAAAATAAAATAAGAGTGAAAATCTAGAGCTTGTACATTCAGATGTATGGGGACCAGCTCAGGTATCATCTCTTGGTGGCTCTTATTATTATGTTACGTTTATTGATGATGCAACTAGAAAAACTTGGGTTTATTGTATTTTAAAGAAATCGAATGTCTTTGATACCTTTAATAAATGGAAAGCTTTGGTCGAGAATGAGACAAGAAATAAGCTAAAGTATCTCAGATTTGATAATGGAGTAGTAGGATCTTTAGCCTTGGTGATTCTTGTTTAGATAGTTGTTTTTGTGGAAAAAGAGGTCCATTTTTTGAGGAATGATAATATTTTTACCTTCCTATAGGATCTCAAAGATTAGTTCCTCCCTTGCTCCTTATTTAATCTCAGAAACCCTAATTTTATGAAGAGTTTCAATGTTTGCCTCATCCTTCTCACTAAATTGCTTTGATATTGAACTTTCTACTTCTAGATGCTCCTCATTGTACAACTCATTGAACATTGTATCCTTCTATACTGAATCAAGTTTCTCTTTCCTTTTTTTGATAAGTTGCCTCATCTTCCACAATGCCTCTATCTTAGGCATTTTCCAATGCCTTTCTCTCAACTCCTTCATATTTTCCTCTCACTTTATCCCATGGGTTAAAGTTGTCTTTTACTTCATATAAGCATTCAAATGATTTTAGGCCTAGTGACGGTGAAGTAATCCCATTAAGAGGGCATGTTACTTCTTCATCCTCAATATTTTTGAACTTTTTAATTTTTTGTCTTTGTTCATGGGTGAATTGTAGTCCTTTGATATCATTTAAACATGCAATGAATTTATATTTTTGTTTATATCCCCACTAGTATTTGATTTGTTCAAGCCGTAGCTCTTTTAGCATCTTTATTTCTATGTAAAGTGACCTCTCCTAGCCTAAGTGGTTGCTTGTAGTATGATGCCTTTCACTTACCACATCTATATTTAAATTTTAACATTTCAATATGTCTGAAGGCTTCTAGATCCAAGACTCGATTAGGGATGTATCTTGGTAGAAGGTAAATTGGGAAACTAAAACCATGTATTTTGATAATTGTTCATTATTTAGCAAAGAACCAACCTGTGGGGACTGTTCCTTCTAGAAAGAATATACAGTATTATGAGATGTATCTCATGTGGCTCCCAACCATAGAGTTTTGGTTCTTTTTTAGGTTTTTGGGTCTAAATAATCATTTTTTTAATTCACATGGTGGAACTAGTAGCTGCCACAAATTCGAGCAGGTTGTTCAGATTTTATGGCTGCCATAGTATTTAGCCACACTTGGACCCACTATGCAAAATAAGGGGGTGTAAGTGGGGCATTAGGTCTCCCTACTACTGTCCGCTAGGAGGGTCTAGGGGGGGTAGCACCCTCGAAGCAAAAAATATATGCTTTTTCCTCTATGTAAATCTGGACCATTTGATATTAGGTCACAGATCGAACCGTATATTTTAGGTAGGTTTTTTCCCTAAAATTGTAATGAACTTTTATAATAGGATGTTGTATGGTGACCGATTGTAATTTTTGGTGCACGACTGTGTAACAGAGGGGTTTTTTTAATAGAATATAAGGCTTGGTTATTTTCTCCATGGACGTAGCCCACATTGGGTGAACCACATAAATATGTGTCTATTGTGTATTGCATTATTTTCTTCTATGTTTTATTTTCGTATTTTATTGCTCGTATTTTATGCTTTAATCCTAAATTTTTTTTCCTATAATTTGCTTCAATCCAATATCTTATATTTATTCTTTCTCTCTAGGCCAATGTCCTTGCCTTGCCATCTCAGTAAATGTTGTCTCTAGATTAAAGTATCTTGTGCAAATAACACTCCTTCAATCATTACTTTAGCATATTCTCTTGGTGAACATTTATTTGTGATGGTCAATAGGTTGTTGGTTATTTTTATATTTGGGAGGAATATGTTGGAAGCTTAATTGGTTTCATTGGTCTCAATAAGATGTGGGAGGCACTTCCTCTTTGATCAACTTATTTATGATTTCAAATTTTTCTTCAACTTTTGTTATGAAATCATCGACAAGCAAGGAAGCCAGTAGATCCCATTCTATGATAGATTAAGGAGGAACATATTTATTTTTTTGTATACCTCCCTCTTGAGTGATGTCACTATTAACCTCAAATCCATTTCTTGCTCTATAATTTTGTGCATCTAATTTATAAATATCATCTCCTTTAAGTGCTCTAGTAGAGTATTTGGGCCTTTGTCGATATATTCTAGTAATATGGTGAGTACTAACTCTAGTATTTTTCTCCATATAATAGGTGGTATTGGGGGCACATTGGACATGGATTATCCCATTTTGGGGATATGTTGGTCAAGATGATGACCATGTATTTGAATTTTGTACAATAAATATATCAATAAAAATTTTGATAATGGATTTGCTTACATACCTTTGGGATCCTTTGGTTGATGTAGAGTCGCTAGGTGAATATAACTTGTGCTCTAAAACTAGATGGATCAAGGACTTCACCATATCCTCAATCTAGCATTTTAGTAGTGACTTATTTTGATGTTCATTTGGGAGTGGATTCGCTAGGTGATTAAATATGTGCTTCAACAAGTACAGGTAGCATAGACCCTCACGAAGTCTAAGGCTAACTTATTATCATGATTATGGGATTAATGCTATTTTATTGGGGTCCCATAAGGCATATAATTAAATTATTGTCATCTCCAATTGTCTTAGTCAAAATAATTATGTTTCACGAGGATCAACACAATAAATTCGTAGTTGAGAGCATAGGAATTCACTTAATAAGGGGTCTTTAGGAAGTTTTTATAGGGTCATCTTCTTGTTATGATGTAATATTTAGGTGCACTTAAACTCAGGGATGAATGAAAATGTATGTGAGAGAAAAATAAAACAACTTAAAAAAATAAAAATGTGGTGATGTTCCAAAATATCCACTAAGATACCCTTGTACAACAGGCCTAAACACTATGTGTCAGTGGTGAACATTTCCTCTCCTCGACATAGTTAAGCATAGATAATATTTTTCGACATACATGTATAAAAATAAATAGGTTAGTAGAGAACCATAGATGGCTAGTCCAAAAATTGACATAGGCCTCCCACACACACACATATATAAGCAAAAACCCAAAAACAAGTAAAAAATAAAAATACACACAAATACAAAAATAGGTCAGTAGAGAACCATAGATGCCTAGTCTAAAAATTGATACAAACCTCCATATATATAGATATATGCAAGTAATTTTATACAAATATTGTGCTAAAATCAAGGCTTCAATTTATCCACAAGCCGCTCAAGAATCGTGTAACAACCTAAAAATCTAACCAACTCAAGAGAGAATTTTTCTTTTTTTTAATACACTCATTAGGGATCTACATGTCCCCACCTTACGTAAGTCATTCTATGAAGGTGTCTATTGATGTAATACCTTATTATTAATTTGTTAGTATCATATTTGTGAAAATATAACTTATCCCTTTTAATTTGTCAAAAGGGTACACCCATCCCTACACCATACATAAGTTTGTCTATATAGGTGCACTAAGTGTAATGCAAATAAGCTATCTATCTCATCCCCATAGTGAGCTAACTTATCCCATTTTTCTATCAAAAGGGTACACCCATCCCTACACCATACATAAGTCCGTCTATGTAGGTGCACTAATCATAATGCAAATAAACTATCCATCTCATCTCTCTCTATCTATTTCTAATATTCTATTCCATAAGAATAAACATTAATAGATGTCATTTTCTATTCATCTAATATTCATCAAATGCAAGATCAAAATATGAAGATATTTTATACACACAACACATCATATATCCTTGGAAACCCTTATGGGAAAAACCCAACTTTAAAACATCCTTTTTATTGCATAATATTAGCTATCTCTAATGCAGCTATATAAAGGAATTTTATAATTCCTTTTTTCAAAATATCAATAACAATAGAAATACATTAAAACCCCATAATTTTTATGTCCTAAAAAACATGAATTGTTCTTTTAATCTATATTACAAAAATAATGAGGGAACCCCATAATTTCATCGAATGAATTTCGTATTCATTCTTCTAAAGATGATTTCTTATAAATACATAAGAACCCCATAATTCTCATGTCCCTAAAACATGAGTTGTTCTTTTAATACATATTACAAAATCAATTAGGAAACCCCATAATTCCATCAAATGAATATTCATTCGTCTTTTCAAAGACATCAAAACCATAATAAATACATAAGAACCCCATAATTCTTATGTCCCCAAAACATGAATTGTTCTTTTAATTCATATTACAAAATCAATGAGGGAACCCCATAATTCCATCAAATGAATTCCACATTAATTCTTCTAAATATACCAGTTTTCCATACTAGAATATTTCTTTCATCAATCACACAAAAGTACATTCATCATTCAAGAATGAAAGTCATTTATCATTCAATCCAACATAGAATGAAAGTCATTTATCATTCAAATGAACATAGAATGAAATTCATTTATCATTCCACAAAAACATAGAATAATCCAATATTCATTATTTTAATTAATCAAAAGCCCATACTTTCAATTAATCAAAATACTCATAATTCATTCTTTCAATTAATCAAAATCCCATACTTTCAATTAATCAAAATACTAATAACTCATTCTTTCAATTAATCAAAAGCCCATACTTTCAATTAATTAACATACACACAAATCATTATTTAATTTAATAAAAAGTTATTTTTTTCAATTAAATTAAATAGTCATAACCCATTCTTTCAATTAAACCAATCAAAAAGTCATTCTTTCCATTCATTATTTTAATTAAGCCAAAAAGTCATTCATTCAAAAAAAGGCATTCTTTCAATTAAACCAAAAGGTCATTCTTTCATTCAAACCCAAAAGGTCATTCTTTCATTCAAAACAAAAAAGGTTTTTCTTTCAATAAAAATTTCATTCTTTCATTCAAACCAAAAAGGTTATTCTTTCAATCAAAAGGTCATTCTTTAATTGAAACCAAAAAGGTTATTCTTTCAGAAAGTTATTCTTTCAATTAAACCAAAGCCCTTATCTAAAATAAATCAAGCCCTTATTTTAAAACAAATCAAAGTCCTTTAATTAATTAATATACCCATTAATCAAAAGGTGGCTAATATTAAACATGACTAAAAAGGTTGGTTAATTCATCAATCAATGATCAATTGAGTCAATGCAATCAGATAATGACATTAAACAATGGATCAAAATTCAAGGAGAGTTAGCCATTCAATGCAATCACACAACCCAGAATCCATAGTTAAACTGACCACACAAAAGACCACACCATCAAACAAAGTCAACGCAATCAGATAGTAAAATCAAATAGCAGATCAATATTCAAGGTAGGTCAACCAATCAACATAGTAAAACAACTCAAAATCCACAGTTAAATGGCCACATAGAAGATCGTGCCATAAACCAACACTCAAGGCTTCTCCAAGTAGTGGCTTTCCTTACCATCACTTGGTGGTTAATAGCATAAGGGTGACTTCCCTCTTTTGTGGTGCTAAGGCACCTCCCACACAGGGCATCTGGGACTAAACCCACATCATAACCAAAAAGAGTTAATCCACCCCCAAGCAACTAATCACTCAAAAATAGCAAACCAACACCACAAATCCATGTGGAAGCTAATAAGCCAAATAGCAAGTGGGGTGAATAGTTAGAAACCAATCAGAAAGGGGTCCATGCATCACACAAGCTAGAAAGGGAAATCATATATGGTCAAACAACACCTCCAACTAGTGCTAGGTGGCTCCGTGTGGAGTGGTCCTAACCACATATTGTGGTCAAAAGTCTAAGGGAGGCTAGATTCCTTTAAGCACTTAAGCACTAGGGTATATCCCATGTGGATAATGTCTCATGAGCCTGAAGAAGCCATGTTGTGGTGTCATGCCTCAATGGTGGGGCAAAGGAAATTAAAATAAATCTAAGGTAAACCTTAGGGATGGTTCTATTAGGCGACGATGGAGAAACAAAACTACCACCCCTCTAAATGGGTGATGACAACAGTGATCTAAAAGAACCTAAAATTATTACCACAAGGGGAGAAACATACAATCATTTAAGGATCCTTTTTGGTCAGATCAAGTCGCATATGGTGTTGTGTATAGAGCATGATTACAAGGACATGTTTATAAATTTTATATATTAAAAATTATGTCTCGAGTTATAGTGACCAAGACAATTGTAGATCGATTAACAAATGTAGGCATGATGGCCTGGTTCTCATAGATGAGCACAATTAAATTGGAAGATAATTTAGTCTAATTTTGCATGATTCATAGGATCGAATACATATCAAAAGGAACCTAATCCAAAGAGGGGATTTACAGTGCAAAAAAATATTTCATTAATAGGGTAAACATTCTTTGAGATGTGCACCAAGGAATCACTTCAGCTCCTATAGAGCATGAGTGATACAATGATGACAACCATTCTAAAATAGGCAATAACATCATATTATGTGGTGGATTCCCTTGTAATCGAGCTTAGACTTCACTAGTCAACCTTGAGCCATACAAATACAGACAATTCTATGGTAAATAGGAGAGGAAACTAAACTCAAATGGAGACCGAAAAACAAAAAGGAGTATACAAAGTAAAATTTAAACACACCATATCCATTTGAGCAACATATTCATTTTTTTAAGTAAAACAAGACTACAAAGGGTCAAACCTGATCCTCCTCCTTGGTTATCCTCTACATTTTCTCCCTTCAAGTCTTATTTCTCAAGGTCACATTCCCATTCCTACAAACCATCCTTTTTCCAACCATACCCCCAATTCCCTTTCACTCTAAGAGATAACATCCCCACCAAAATACACCATACCCAAATACATAATTGCTACCTAATTCCCCCTTTTCTAGGTTGGAAAGGTATTTATAAAGCATGGTTCTCGATTCTAGTTAATGGAACAACTACTGGTTACTTTCAAATTCATAGAGGAATTTGGTAGGGGGACCCTATCAGCCCCATGTTATTCATCATTATGGTAGAAGCTTTAGGCAGAACCATAAAAAATACTTACATTTCAAGGCTAATATCAGGAATCAAGGCAACATCTCTCACTAGGGTTGTTTCTCACCAACAATTTGTCGATGATACCCTTATATTGACTAAGGCATCAGTGGTTGAGGCCAAAATAATTAAATACATCCTGCAACTCTATGAGGACGCTGCTGGTTAGAAAGTTAATTTCAGTAAAAGCAAGTTATATTTCTTGAACACCCCCATTCAGAGGCAAGGAAGGATTACAAAAATTTTAGGGTGTGATATAGCAAACCTCCCCACTTTGTATCTTGGTCTCCCTCTTTTCATTGGTTCTCCAAGAGAGTCAATGTGGGACAAGGTTATTGAAATAATTCAAAAAAAACTTATTGGATGAAAATGTCATATTCTATCTCAAGCAGGAAAGCTGAACCTCACTAAGGCCTCTCTTTAGAGCATTCCAGTCTATTTCCTCTCTGTTTTCAAAGCCCTTGTGAAGGTTTTTCATAAAATTGAGAAACTCCAAAAAGAATTTTTATGGACTGGATTAGAGGAGAAAAAAAGATACACCTTGTAGGATGGACCAAAGTGTGTAGACCCAAGAAAAATTGGGACTTAGGTCTGAGGAGAATTACTCATAAATTTAGCTTTACTAGCTAAGAAAGCATGACACCTCATTTCTGGTGAAGAAAATGAATGGACAACTATCATCAAACGAATGTATCTTCAAAATATGGAATTTCTAAGTGACTCAGTTCCAATTAGAGGTTCTACTTTTTGGAAAGCAATTCTCAATTGTAAGGAAATCAAAAAAAAAGTTTTAAGATGGGTTTTAGGCAATGGTGAGAGGATAAATTTCTAGAATGACAGGTGGACTGAGGACGAACCACTGACGCAATATCCTAACTTATCCTGAATTAGAGATATCACAAAAGAACTCATTGGTAGAAAAGTCTTTGATTATATGGTTGAGGACAAAGGTAGAATGAAGTGGAAAAAAATAAGGATTTAGGGATTTCAAGTGGAATCAAATGATATTTGTAACATTCTCGGGCAACATTTTATCCCCATGAGACCCAAGGAAGATCAAGTAACCTGGGCTCCTACGAAAAATGGGCAGTTCATTGTTAAATCAGCTTACAAGATTATGCTTGATGACAAGGATTTCGTCCTCAAAAAGGACTTAGTTTGGATAAAAAATTTAATTCCAAAAATTGTAGTCTTTTCATGGATTGTTATCCCAAGAAGAATTCTAACCATTTATAATATGATGCATAAAGGTATTTGTATCACTAATCACTGTTATCTATGCAGGTCTAATTGGGAGACCATTAATCATATTTTCCTTGAGTGCCCTTTTTCCTTGACTGTCCTAAGTGGGGTTTTTCAAGCCTTCAATATTTCCTGGGTTAAACCAACCACCATACTTGATTTTTTCATCCAATGGCCTTGCCCCTTTTCAAGCCAAAGACTTAGATACATGTGGAAAATTTGTCTCAATCACTATCTTTGGTAGGTGTGGTTAGAAAGGAACCATAGAGTCTTTAATGAGTCTATCCATGATCATCAAACTATCATTACCAGGATCCTATCCTTTGCCAACGATAATGTGAACCTTATCCCTTTTGATAGCCATAAACCTCATCTGCAGGAGACCACGATTGCTCAATATTTAAGCTTAACCTTGTTAGATGAGTCTATGCCTAGGGTAGTCAACCCTAGAGCCAATGTTAAGTGGTCCCCACCTCCTACGAGTTGGTTTAAGCTTAATTTTGATGGAGCGTCTAAGGAAAATCCTGGAAGAGCAGGCGCTTGTGGCATTGTGCGAGATCATAATGGGAATATGATGCTTACATTTTTTGAATATTTGGGATAAATGATGAAAAACGAAGCTAAAGCTAGAGCTATGTGGAGAGGCCTTCAAATGACTCAATACTTGGAAGGAAATTTGATCGTAGAAGGAGACTGTATGCATGTTATAAATCTCCACAATAATTGGAAAACACCTCCTTGGAGGATTAAAACAATTGTTAAAGATGCTAGGATCCTTTTCCAGGGAAGACAGGACAGAAAATCCCAACATGTCTTTCGGGAAGCTAACAAAGTTGCTGATAAGCTGGCCAATTTGGCTGTTGATGGTGATGGACTTTACAAATGGGAAAACGGTATCCCGAGCGAAGTAGAGGATCTTATTAAATAAGAATGCCAAGAATTATAGTCGAATTTACCAATAGGGAAGGCACTTTAAGTTCGAAGGCTATGAGTATTCCCATCTATTTTTTGAAATGGACTCACAATAAAAATTATCCGAGTTGTTAGTCTTGGTGGATGCTACTTGGAAATACCACAAAGACTAATGGGGATAGTCATATGTTAGATAACATGGCTCCTAGTCATCTTAGTAATTTGAGGTTGGTTGATAATCACAGGGCAGGAAATAAATGACAATATAAGACTTCGAACCAGAGCCACGTGGACCACTAGATAGCCATCGCCATAAATCTAGCCAGCAGGTTCACTTCTCCAAGGTTGATTTGCCAAGACGAGATGTGGTCCCAAAGCATGTCATATACGAAAGAAAGCAATTACCAAATAATTATTAAGAGTAACTATCAATATAGATATTGTGAGAGTTTTTTTCAGTACTCTTCTATGTGTGTCTACAGCTTTTTATTTCTCCACTGTTTCAAGGAAGGGATCCGTGTCTGTTTCTTTTTTTGTAATTATGATGCAAGTGTGTTTTCTCGAGGTATACCCAAAATGTTGTATGGGAAGTTTCTTTTTTATAACAGGCTATGTGCCTTACCGGATGTAATGGCTTTGGCGGCATGTAGATTTTACATATATAGGATCCTTAGTAAGGACATGTTCATCAACAACCCTAGGTTGATTTTTGTAAAAGGTTTTGGGTCAACCTGTAAAACCTAGTATTAATGCTATAGTATCTTATCTACCAAAAAAAAAAGGGAGCATACTTTTCATTAATACCATCCCCCTTGCTTAGACCTCCATGATATGAAGACATTAATTTCCCATTTTGAATTTCCCACTTTAATATATTTTAATTTCTTGCTTTATTTGAAATTCAACACGGGTTTTTATATAATAATATTTCTTTTTCTAAAATAATAAAATCCATGTCCTTCAAAAAAGGTTTCTCATTTTTTATTTCCTTAATATAATAATAATCAAATCAATCTATTATATTTCCACAATATAATAATTTTCAAATTGATCTATTATATTTCCACAATATAATTCAATCCAAAAATATATAATTCCTCAATTAATTAATTCAATCCAAGAATATATAATTCCCTAATTAATTAATTCAATCAAAAAATATATATAATTCCTTAATTAATTAATTTCCCAATTAATTAATTCAATCAAAGAATATATAATTTCCTAATTAATCAATTTTCCCAATTAATTATTTTGATCAAAGGATATATAATTTATTTTTATTTGGTACCTCAATCTCAGTGGTCGATTTTCTCACCACCTTAGAGAGTACCTGGTCTTACAATAAATCCAAAACATCACCAATACCATATCCTCAAAGCAATAAATCAACATCAATATTGCAAAACACTAAGCATTGAAATATTAATCAATACAATGTTTATCTCATACAGATTCCTACCAAGGCAGGTCATGACAAATCAACTGCTCTACAAAAAGAAATAAAAGGATATCTTACAAAATACTAGAAATGTATCGATGCTTTTTACAGTCTAGGCTACTACTATTTATAGATTACAAGAAAAATTTTCCTCCAAAATTATCTATAGGTGGATCTGACAATTTTAGCTACCTCTTCTAAGGATCTTAAAAATTTAATGAGATACCCGTGTTCATAAAAGTTGTCAGATCTAGGACTACCATAACCATACTTATCTTAAATGAATCTTTGATACAATTAATTAAGATGTTATCTAGTAGGTGGTCTTTTTCTTCTCATGCAAGAATACATTTATTTTACTCACCTACCTCTATTGTAGTTCCATGCACTTTGACTTGACCAAGATGTTGGTGGTAGCATAAAATTTTAGAATGTTCTTGGTTATTTGAAAACCTAAGGTCTTCCTCTATATTGGTGGGGACTTTTGTTGTTGGTGCTTAGTCAAGAATCATATAAATTTCAATATCAGGGGGGTTGCTTCAAAAGGAAAAGACTCCTTCAAAAGTAAAAGACTCCTTTAGCTTTATCTCTGCATCATCTGTAGGGACTTTTATTTCTTTGACTTAACAAGTTTCACATAACTTTTGACTACCAAAATTCATCTTGGCTTCCTCCTCTTCAATATATATTATGTACCTTAGGAAAAAATTTATCTCCTTGGCTCATAACTTTTATAAAGTTTTGATTGCCTGTGGTCAGAAATTTGCCTTAAGCATAAATAAGTAGTTAGAAGTCACTATAATAATTAGAACAATGTAATGTTTTGTTATTTTAATGGGAGTGACCCCAATAGAAGCTACACATAGCTTATTATAAAAAATAAAAAATGGACAAAGTACATGTAAAATCCTAATAAGACCCCATAACAAACTATTAATATTTAGGTTAGATTTTAATAAAACCATAATAAATAAAATTTGATCCAAATTCATTAATTATGAATGAAAGCAATATGAGGTCTATATTTAATCATCAAACAAAATGTTTAATTCCATATGGAATAGTCTTAGTTGCATACAAGATTAATTTACTCTGAATAACATTATCATATTGGAAGAACAAATAATAACTCACGTATAAACCTTCATTAATATGGTCATAAGTTGCTTGTATAATCCTATCTAGAAGATAATAGCTTATAAGAACTAAATTTTTAGTATTTCTAGATGAATTACGATCCACATTAACATTTTTTTTATCTATAATAATTTTATCCCAATTAGGAACATTATGTCTCTACTTTGCATTTTTATTGAAATTTTATTCTTTTTTCCATTTTGTTTAACACTTAATGAAGATATACTTACTAGCCAAGTTCCTTATACTATCATGTAATGGAAGAAGAAAACAAGTTATACCAAAAGTCATATAATCATTCTTAGTCAATTCATTATTTTCTATAGTTTAGATGTATATAAATTTTTATACAAATGATGAAAGGAAAGCAAAATATCTAATGAGAACTATCAAGAATAATCTTTACCATTAAAAACTTAAATACCAATAAAGGTATCTTAGAAATTTCGTTAAAGGACTACAATCACAAGTGAACCAAGGTAAAATTTTAAGCTCCCCAAAATACAAGTAAAACTTAAAGAGAAGGAACAATATATGATAGTTCTAATTTTATTGGTATCTTTAGACAAATATTTTAACATGCAAAAAACATATAAATACATTATATGTTGGAAATTTTGAGTAGTTGAGTTGTCATTGATGTCAAGAATCAATTTCAGTGAGTAGTGCAAGAAACAGTTCCGCAATCAGTACAAAAAGAAAGTTTACGTTTAGTTGGTCAGATCCGGTTTTAGGTGGTCAGATGAGGTTCAAACAGCAATGAAGAGGCCCAATAAAAACAATATTATAATATTTTATTATAATATTAAAAGGAGATATTTAAATTAATTATAAATTAATTTATTAATTAATTTAATTAACTTCTAAAGTTATTTAATTATAAAATTAATTTATGTTAATTAAAATAACCTTAAAGTTGGGTTATAAAGGTTATTATTTATTTGAATTCGAAAAATGCACTGACGTCTCTAAGGTATTGGCATTCGTGTATAAAAGAGAGCAAAAACCTTAGTCTAAACCCCATGCAATTTATCGATGAAATCAAGCTCTAAAATTTGTGCGCAAAAAGAGTGTAAGGTTTTCATGTATTTTAAAAGGCTTTCGGCAGCAAAGGACAAGACAAATAGAAACGAGACTCCTTTGTCTTTGCATAATGCTATGTAGCGTAGTTGGCAACAACGGGTGGTGCTAAGACTTGTGGTAGGCTAGGAGAACAAGGTTCGAAACCCGTCGAGTTCATTTTGCAAGAGAAGAGGGTGTTTCATTTTTACACCACGCCAATTAGAAAGGAAGAAGCGGAAGGCTTGAGCCTTCCCCTTCATGTGGAGGCTTGTAGCCCATGCGGTGGGCTAGTGCCTTGATAAGGTACTCGACTGGGAGTGGTCTCGTGTTTGAAATATGTCGAGGCCTTTTGCTTGAAATAAAAGGTATGCATTATTAATTTTGCCAAGGTTGCATGGGGTATTTCAGAGTTGCTAAGATTGAATGAAAAATAAATATTTTGGAGGGTTATAAAGTTTATTTTTAAATCTGATTATTGAGTATTTGAGGGAGATAAAAGGATAGCTAGTATTATTTTTTAGGGTGTGATTTTTGGAGGTTGTTAATTAAAGATTAGATATTATAAGGAGTAATTGAGTAATTAATTTTTATGTATTTTTTAATGATTGCTAATTTCAAATAAGGAGTAATAAGGTGTATTTGAGTTTCATTATTTTTGTAATTGAGAAATATTTTGAGAGAGTGTGATGCTGGAGCATCACCGGGTGAATTGGCAATCTTGCACACCAAAAAAAAATGGAAAGAAAATATAGTATGTTTTAAATTTTGCTTTTTTTTGTTGTATCTTTTTGGTTTGTGGCCAAAATTTAATTATTTATATTAAATAAATGGCCTATATTTAGTTTGTAAGGAAACTAGAAAAAAAAATAGCAATAAACAGCCTGGAGCCATCTCATTGGGAGAAAAAGCAATATAGTTGGATGAAATCACATATATTCGTATCTTCTATGGGTAAGCGCTGGTGTAGTGCATTGTTGGCACATTGTTGAGACCATTTCCTCAAGAAAATAATTTGCAAGTGTTGTGAAGTCTTGTGTTTTTTTTAATATTTAATAAAAAATATGTATTCTTGTTGTATATTGTGGTTTGGAAAATTGATTTTATTTTTGTAGTTGACATAGAGCTGCAACATTGACAGTTTCATTGAAAATTTCAAGGTTGATCTGCACTATTTGGTATTAGAGCAGGGTTGGATCAAGGGTGTTGCAAAAATAGATTGGTTTTAGGTAAAGTAATTAACAAAATGGCCCATAGGGGGCACGACAGGGGAAGAATTCCTAGAGGTGAAGATATTGCAACAATGAGAGAGGAAATACGAAGAATGATGGCTAGGATGGAAGCCATGGAATTAGCTCAGAGAAGGGGAGTACCCATTGAAGATGTTAGTGATGATGAAGAAGAAGAAATTGATAAGGTGGTAAGGGCAGAAGATATGGATGAATCATAAGAAAGGTTTTTAAGGGCCTTATCAAAAATAGGAAGCAGGCCTAAGATGGATGTTCCAAGTTTCAGTGGAAGTTTGAAATCAAAAGAGCTCATAGACTAGATAACTGAGATGGATAATTATTTCGACCTTGAGTCTATTGAAGACAACAAGAAGGTAAAATATGCACGTACAAAGCTTAAGGGACATGCATCATTGTGGTGGGAGCAATTATAGATGGAAAGACAAAAAAAGGGCAAATAAAAGGTCAAGTCATGGGACAAAATGATTATCAAACTAAAGGCTAAGTTTATGCCTTCAGAATACCATATGAACTTGTTAAGAAATTTGCAGAACTTGAGACAAAAGGACATGAATATGGATTATTACACAAAGGAATTTTATAGATTAAGCATAAGAGTAGGGTGTGCTCACGTGGATGAAGAAAAAGTGGCTAGATATATAAATGGACTGAAAATCACTATTCAAGACGATATTAGCTTGATGAGGATGAATACAGTGGAAGAGGCTTACCAACATGCTCTCAAGGCTGAGGAAAAGTTAACAAGAAAATAGTAGGAAAATATTAGAGGGAGAGGTAAACCTACTAGCGGTAGAGAATTTGTGAATTCGGGAAGAGGGTAACCATTAAGAGATGAAGAAACAGGTTGGTCACAGGATAATTTTAATGGGAATAATAGGGGAGAGGAAACAATTTAAGAGGAAGAGGTGAATCAGCAAGGGGAAGAGGAAGAGAGTTTTTGGGTTTTTGTTTCAATTATGGAGATCAAGGACACAGAGCTTTTGAATGTCCTCTTATTCAGAAAGAAACAAGAAAGACTAATACTGGAAAAGCTTTAGCATTAGAGGCTGAAGATTACAAAGAAGAAGAAGAAGTAGAAGCTGAGTATGGAGAGACCCTCATGCTAAGGAGAGTACTCTTAAAACCAGAGAGGGAACCAATAGACACCACACAAAGGAGGAACTTGTTTAGGACTATTTGCAAGTCACAAGGAAAGTGTTGCAATGTCATTGTGGACAGTGGTAGTACGGACAACTTGGTGTCCCAAGAAATGGTGGAGAAGCTGAATTTGGAGATAATTGATCATCCAAGTCCTTACAAAGTCACATGGCTACAAAAGGGACATCAACTTTTGGTAAGTAAGCAATGTAATGTTAAATTTCAGATTGGAAATTATAAAGATGAAATATGTTGTGATGTTATGCCCATGGATGCTTGCCACATCCTTTTGGGAAGACCTTGGCAATTTGATCGGAAAGCTCTCCATGATGGTGTAGCAAACACCTACTCCATCACGAAGGATGGAAGAAAATTTATTATGAAACCATCAAAGGAACAAAAAGAGAGAGAGGGCTGCAATGCACAAGTATGTGTTCTCATAGGAAAATAATTTCTAAAGGAGATGCAAGAAGAAAATTTGTGTTATGCATTGGTTGCAAAGGCTCAGCAAGATGGGACAACAAAATAAGAAGATGATTTACCAAGGGAAATCAAGGAAATGTTGCAGGAGTATGAGGGCATTATGATGAAGGAACTTTCGAATGATCATTGACCAATGAGAAGCATTAGTAATTGCATTGATTTGATACCAGGAGTAAGCTTACCCAACAAGGTTACATATAGGATGATTCCTAAGTAGAATGAGGAGATAACCAAATAAGTACATGAGCTACAGGATAAATGTTTGATCTGGGAAAGTCTTAGTCCATGTGCTATTCTAGCAGTGTTAACATCAAAGAAGGATGGATAGTGGCGCATGTGTACTGATTCTAGGGTAATAAATAAGATCACCATCAGATATAGGTTTCTCTTACCTCGTATGGATGATCTCATGGATTGCTTGAGTGGGGCTAAGTACTTCATAAAACTTGACTTGAATATGAAGAACACAAGCTTATACTGAGAGGGGGGGTGAACAGTATAAGACCTCTTTTTACTTTTTCCTTTATAATTCAAAATAGTAAAGCAATATATCCAAAGCAATATCAAAACAATGCACAAAATCATCCACAAAGTTACACAACAATTTATGTGGTTCACCCAAAGTGGGCTACTCCACGGATAAAACTTTTCTCTAAAAGTTATATCACAGTTCTTTGGGAAACCTTCCCAATTACAATGTTTATGAGCCACTGCTCAAAGGAGATACCTTCCCCTAACTCTGCTCTGGCTGGTGATCCTATAGAAGACCTCTGCCTCCACTGCCCTTAGCAAATGGATCTCTATCCACAAAAGACACCTGTCTTCCCTGCTCTGGCTTGAGACCTCTATCCTCAACTCTATCACCTCAAAGCTGGTCCTCGAATTTGCACCAAACATAGTCCTTCGATCTAGAACAAATGTCCTCTTCCTATTTCTTTGATCTGCACCAAACATAGTCCTTCGGTCAGGCACAAATCTATCCTCAACTCTTCATCAATCTCTGTCCTCAACTGGTCCTCAAATCTGGTTCATAGAAATGGTTCACCAGCTTGCACTAATGCTGGCTTGATCTTCACCCAAGTCTTCAAGACTTGTTTTAGATCTGCTTTGCAAGTTCTCACTTAGAACCTGCCCAAACAGCTCCACAAGCTTCAACAAAAACTTGCTCAATGCTATCCAACAAGCCCTCTCAATGACTTGTCCAAAACCTGCTCTCAAATCCCCACCTGAACCTGTCCAAAACCTTAGCAAGCTTACAAAGAAAACTTGCTTAGCATGAACTCACAAAGAGAATTGTTAGAGACCCAATGTGATTCATCAACCTCATAGAAGCATAAAGAGAATTGTTAGAGACTCAATATGTTCTATACTTAATTCCCAATATCAATCTCAAATATCAAAAGAATAAGATAGATGTAATATGCTTTTCTTAAGAATATGAAACACAAATCTATCTATGCAAACACAGCCGCAATCACAGTCGCCCTTGATCGAATTCCAACCTTTGCACTGTCTTCACAAATATAGCAGCACTTCAACACTCTGCAATCGAACTCCTCATTTTGTGCATCAACTCGCCACTTCTGCACTATCTATGTTGTTATGGCTGCATCTCACACACTTCGCTCGAATCGATTCGACTCGATCTCTGCGCACCGTGGACTTTACTTGTGCAAGTTCGATACTCGCATTCAATACCTTGAAACTCAAAAACAGTCCTCCTTTTATAGCATAAATTCTAAGATCAAAACACTCAATCTTAGTCGGCTGTTACCCTAAAACAACGTCGACTACACAACCCTACACTTTGTCGGCTCAAGGTTAACTCTGTCGACTTCAACCACCTCTACTGTTCTGTAGCTTTTCTCGTGAAACTACAACATGTCATGATATTGCAACACTTTTACAGCCGTACACCTTCTATAGCCTGCTGTCGTGAAATCGTGACACCTTGGCCTTTGTCGACTTCCTTTGTGCTTTTGTCGTGAAATCATGACACCTTTGCCTCTTGCTGATGTCATCTCACTTTTGTCACGAAATCGTGACCCTTCTGTCTTCATGGCCTTCTTCTTTACTTTTATCTCAAAATCGTGACACCTTTGCCTCTTGTTGACATCATCTCACTTCTGTCGTGAAATCATGACCCTTCTATCTTCATGGCCTTCTTCTTTGCTTTTGTCATGAAATCGCGACATTACTGACGCCATACAGTCTCTCTCCTCTTAGAGTCACAAAACTGTGACATGTCATGAAATCACGACATCTTCCTACGCTGGAGTCTGCACTTGCCTTCTGGTCACGAAACTGCGACATGTCACGAAATCGTGACATCTTCATCCTGCTAGCTTCTTCACTTCTGCCTGTCGTGAAATTGCGACACTTTCTACATCTGTACATTTTTCTTTCATGAAATCATGATGCTTTCAGCTTTCGAAAGCTTTCCTTGCAACCTATCGTGAAATCGTGACGCTTCTCCTTTCAGACTCTTCCCTTTTGCTGCATGTCGGGAAATCGTGATAGTTCTCACTTCGAGCTTTTCAACATGTCGTAAAATCATGATAGACATCAACTTGACCTCTGTAGCATGTCGTGAAAACACGACAGTCCTCACTTGGAACTTTGCATCATATCACAAAATCACGATAGTTCCTGAATAACTTTCTCTCTCTTCGAACTTGTCGCGAAATCGCGACAGTTCACACTGCGGACTCTCTTTTCTGCATTATGTCATGAAATCACGACACCTTTTTGTCCGTACAACTTTCCTGGAAATGTGTCACGAAATCATGACACTTTTCCCTCTCTGCCTTCCTGCACTTTTCGAGTCACGAAAATGCGACACTTTCCAACTAGCTCTCCTTCTCTACCAACATTTCGCAAAATCGCGACAGTTTTGCCAACTTTGTCTCTGACTTCCAGCATGTCGCGAAATCGTGACACTTTTGCCCAAACTTTCTCTCTCCTCAAACATGTCCCAAAATCGTGATATTTTTGCCAGTGCTTTCTCTCTCCTAAAACATGTCACGAAATCATGACAGTTTTTCCAGCCACCTGCATACTTTTTCTTACTTGTCTTTTTCTTGATCTTTTGCAACTGGGCTACTCTGATCTACTTGGAAACTCACTGTCCAAACTGAGACCTTCATCAAAACACATTCTTTGACATCAAACAAAAATGCTTCAAGACCTTCTTGACATCAATTATAACATCTACACATGAGCAAAGGCAATGTACCCAAGGTATCCAAAATTGCCAACAATCTCCCCCTTTGTCATTGATGGCAAACCTTAACTAAAAACACTAGTCAAGAGCCAAAACTGAAAACAACTGATCCAACAACTGAGAATCTGCCTTTGAAGTTTTTGCTTCCCCTGACTTGAAGCTCTCTTCTTTACTATGAAGCTCTCCCCCTTACTCATATCTCTCCCCCTTTGTCATCAATGGCAAAGGGTCACCTTTGGGCCTTGGGACTAAGAATGAGCTTCTTCGCATTCAGAATTCTATTTTTTGTTTCTACGCATTTATCACTCACGAACTCTTTCTCTGAGATACTCTCTTCATCAGAACTCTCTTCTTTTTGAAATCTTTTACTAGATTCCCCAACCTGTTCCTTGTGTGGTTTAACAAAACCAAGACCTGTTTTATCTATTGTCTTTCTTTGTCCTTTGATAAGAGATTTAACCTTTTTGGAGCTTTCTTGAAACCTGTATAGTTTATCCTTGTATTCTTTATTTTCCTCTTTCAAGGCAGCCATTTTTTGTTCTAATTCACTATACTCAAGCATCTTAGATTCTAACTCATTCTTGAGTTCTTGTGTCTTAGCCATAGATATGTCAAGACTTTCTATGAGTTCATCTCTCTCCATACAACATTCATCTAATTTATCCTTGAGTCTAGCATTCTTCTTTCTTTCCTTCAAAACACTAAGAGCATTAGTAAGTTCACATTCAAGATCCTCTATTTTATTGCATTTTGAATCATCAATGCCTTTTTTTAGATTTCTTATCACTAGAGGTGCTACCCTTTTCAAAAACCATACAAGCATCTTCCTTATCATTTTTTGAAGCATCCTCATACATACTAGCAACCAATTCATTATTTGTGCAATCATCCTCAAGGTGCCCAAAATTTCCACATCTAAAACATTTCATGATAATGAATCTATGTTTCGGTTCTTCCTCTTTTTCTAAAATGAACATCTCATTTTCAACATCACTTGAAGAACTTTCAATATCATTACTAGACCACTTACTTGCTTTGTCTAGGTAGAAGCTCTTCTTGTGCTTGTGAGAATACCTCTTTCCTTGATTGCTTTGCTCATATTTATTCTTCCTGTGATGCCTATGCCTTTCAGAATCCTTGCTCTTACAATCCTGTTTGTCTTTATCACTTTCATCCTTGGTAACAGTACAGTTAGTAGCATAATGACCAACCATTCCACAATTGAAACATTTGACAAATTTCATACCTTTGTGCTTTCTTGAGAACTTGCCCTTCTTGCTGTAATAAGTCTCATCATCACTAGAAGACTCATCAATAATAGGTGCTGTATTACTACATGAATGATCCATTGTGTTCTTTGCTAGCTTTTCCTTCAAGCTATTAAACTTTTCGAAGGAACCCGCTCTGATACCAATTGAAGAACACAAGCTTATACTGAGAGGGGGGGTGAACAGTATAAGACATATTTTTACTTTTTCATTTATACTTCAAAACAGTAAAGCAATATATCCAAAGCAATATCAAAAAAATGCAAAAAATCATCTACAAAGTTACACAACAATTTACGTGGTTCAACCAAAGTGGGCTACTCCACGGATAAAACTTTTCTCTAAAATTTATATCATAGTTCTTTGGGAAACCTTCCCAATTACAATTTTTATGAGCCACTGCTCAAAAGAGATAGCTTCCCCTAACTCTGCTCTAGCTGGTGATCCTCTATAAGACCTCTGCCTTTGCTACCCTTAGCAAATGGATCTCTATCCATAGAAGACACCTGTCTTCCCTGCTCTGGCTGGAGACCTCTGTCCTCAAATCTATCACCTCAAAGCTGGTCCTCAAATTTGCACCAAACATAGTCCTTCGGTCTGGCACAAATGTCCTCTTCCTATTTCTTTGATCTGCACCAAACACAGTCCTTCGGTCAGGCACAAATATGTCCTCAACTCTTCATCAATCTCTGTCCTCAACTGGTCCTCAAATCTGGTTCATATAAATGGTTCACCAGCTTGCACTAATGTTGGATTGATCTTCACCCAAGTCTTCAAGACTTGTTTCAGAGCTGCTTTGCAAGTTCTCACTTAGAACCTGCCCAAAAAGCTCCACAAGCTTCAAAAAAAACTTGCTCAATGCTGTCCAACAAGCCCTCTCAATGACTTGTCCAAAACCTACTCTCAAATCCCCACTTGAACCTGTCCAAAACCTCAGCAAGCTTATAAAGAAAACTTTCTTAGCATGAACTCACAAAGAGAATTGTTAGAGACCTAATTTGATTCATCAACCTCATAGAAGCATAAAGAGAATTGTTAGAGACTCAATATGTTCTATACTTAATTCCCAATATCAATCTCAAATATCAAAAGAATAAGATAGATGTAATATGCTTTTCTTAAGAATATGAAACACAAATCTGTCTATGCAAACACAGCCGCAATCACAGTCGCCCTTGATCGAATTCCAACATTTGCACGGTCTTCACAAATATAGCAACACTTCAACACTCTGCAATCGAACTCCTCATTATGTGCATCAACTCGCCACTTCTGCGCTATCTATGCTGTTATGGCTGCATCTCGCACACTTCGCTCGAATCGATTCAACTCGATCTCTGCGCACCGCGGACTTTACTTGTGCAAGTTCGATACTCGCATTCAATACCTTGAAACTCAAAAACAGTCCTCCTTTTATAGCATAAATTCTAAGATCAAAACACTCATTCTTAGTCGACTGTTACCCTAAAACAACGTCGACTGGACAACCCTACACTTTGTCGGCTCAAGGTTAACTCTGTCAACTTCAACCGCCTCTACTATTCTGTAGCTTTTCTCGTGAAACTACAACATGTCATGATATTGCAACACTTTAACATCCATACACCTTCTATAGCCTACTGTCGTGAAATCATGACACCTTGGCCTTTGTCGACTTCCTTTGTGCTTTTGTCGCGAAATCGTGACACCTTTTCCTCTTGCTGACGTCATCTCACTTTTGTCACGAAATCGTGACCCTTCTGTCTTCATGGCTTTCTTCTTTACTTTTATCGCAAAATCATGACACCTTTGCCTCTTGCTGACGTCATCTCACTTCTGTCGTGAAATCATGACCCTTCTATCTTCATGGCCTTCTTCTTTGCTTTTGTCATGAAATCGTGACATTATTGACGCCGTACAGTCTCTCTCCTCTTAGAGTCGCAAAACTGCGACATGTAGCGAAATCGTGACATCTATTAAAAAAGTGAACTAAAAGTTTATTGAATTTGTGCAGTTTAAATAAGACTGCATCAACAAGAAATGTCGGAGGTTGCCAAACCAACCAGCGTACAATAGCATGTTGTTATAACAAAATAACAAATGCTCAAATAAAACAAATAATGAAATAACAGCAGTATAACTACGCTAACATCCCCCCTTATTACATTATTTGGGTAATGTAATAACTAATAGCTATACTAACATCCCCCCTGATTACATCACTTTGCAATACAAAGAGAGCTACAAAACAATTCAAATTTGACACGTGCAAGTGCCTTAGTGAAAATGTCTGCAACTTCAACATCAATGGGAATGTGCTGAAGCTGAATTCGATGCTTTGGAACTTCATCTCGAATGAAATGACACTATTTTTCAATGTGCTTTGTTCTTTCATGATGGACTGGATTCTTGATGAGGTTCAGAACACCCTGATTATCGCAAAACAAGTGTATTAAATATTTTGATGGATGGCCCATACTTGTGAGAATGCGATGCAACCATATCACTTCGCACACAGCTTCATGTGCGGCGCGATACTCTGCTTCTGTTGATGAAATAGCAACCACCTGTTGCTTCTTGCTGTGCCAAGAGACAGGACCAGATCCTAGATGAAAAATGTATCCAGAAGTTGACTTGCGATCATCAAATGATCCGGCATAGTCGGAGTTCGTGTATCCTTGCAAGAAGAATTTGTTGTTCCTCTTGTATTCTAGGCCATATTCCATAGTACCACGGACATAGTGAAGAACACGTTTTGCTACTTTCCAATGAGTGGTCTTAGGCTCCTGCATGAACCTCGAAAGATAGTTGACAGCAAATACGAGATCGGCCTAGTATTGGTCGGATATATGAGACTCCCAATCAATCGTCGATAGAGAGTACCATCTACCCGAGGTGAATCATCATATCGCGATAACCGAAGTCCATTCTCCATCGGAGTTGCCATTGGCTTGCAATCGATCATGCGATATTTTTCCAGCAATGTCTTGGCATATTTTTTCTGAGACACTTTGATGGAGTGCTCCTTCTGGCTGAATTCCAGACCAAGACAATAATGGAGAAGTCCGAGATCTGTCATCTCAAAATATTTACACAAGTTTCTTTTGACAGTAGAGATCATAGTTTCGAACTCCCTGTAATGAGCAGATCATCAACATAGAGTACAAGCAACACTATCTCAGAACCCTGTTTCTTGAAATAGAGGTTTGCATCTGACGGACATCTCTTAAATCCATGCTACATAAGGTGATTGTCCATTTTTATATACCAAGCTCGAGGAGCTTGTTTCAGACCATATAAGGATTTGACCAATTTGCAAACCTTCTACTCTTGGCCTTCCACTTCAAATCCTTCTGGCTGAGTCATGTAGACTTCTTCTTGGAGATCACCATTTAGAAAGGCACTTTTGACATCCATCTATTGAACTTTCCACCCATATTGTGTTGCCATAGCACACATAACTCGAATTGTGGTCATCCGAGCAGTAGGTGCAAAAGTTTCCTCGTAGTCAATGCCTTCCTTTTGAGCATAGCCCTTTGCAACAAGATGGGCCTTATGCTTATCAATTGTTCCATCTGCCTTGTACTTGACTTTATATACCCATTTGCAGCCAATGGGTTTCTTTCCATGTGGTAGATCAACAAGCTTCCAAGTTTTATTTTTCATCAAAGACTCATACTCTGTATCCATAGCGGCCTTCCACTGAGGCTCACTAAGAGCATCTTGCACTGATGCAAGTTCAAGATCATCTATGGTAGACATGAATGCCATGTCATCATCAATATCCATATCCTCTACTTTTGTACGTGGAGTTACAGAAATTTCCTCAAAATATTGACAAAGATCATCAACCTCACTAGTTTCTTTGGCTTCTTTTTCCTTTTGAGCCATACTGCGTGTACGAGGTCTATCCAAGTTCAAATTTGGAGGAGTGGATAAATTTGCGTCTCTGATTGTATTTGTACACCATTTTGGATTCTTATTCGGTGGTGTTGAAGAAGATGTAGAAGGACCTCCTGTCTGTGTTGACGAAGGAATCTTCTCTTCCTTAGATTCCACAAGATCTAGGTGTACTTTAGATGTGCTCGATGATGTGAAAGCTTCATCAAAGACAACATCTCTACTGACATGAATTTTCTTGGTCAAAAGATCTATCAAACGATATCCTTTAGAGTGCTCATCATAACAAAGAAAAATACATCTCAGTGTTTTCTCATCTAGCTTCTTCCTTTTCTCTTTTGGTATGTGCATGAAAGCGTGACATCCAAAAATACGTAGATGAGATATGGAGGGTTTTTGACCACTCCATGCTTCCTGTGGAGTCATTCCTTTTAGGGCCTTTGTGGGTGCCCTATTTAACAAATATACTACAGTGGTGACAACTTCTACCCAATATTGTTGCCCAAGAGTAGCTCTTGTGAGCATACAACGAACTATTTCCATGATAGAACGGTTCCTTCTCTCAGCAACTCCATTTTTCTGAGGAGTATAGGCAGTTGTTAACTGTCTCTTGATTCCATGCTTATCTAAGAATGCAAAAAATTCTTTAGAGGTAAAATCCCCCCCTTGATCTGAGCGGAGGGTTTTAATAAAAGCTCCTGACTCCTTCTCAAAGGATTTCTTGAACTGCTAGAAGAATGTGAAAGCTTCAGATTTCAGTTGGAGAAAGAAAACCCACATCTTTCGTGAGTAGTCATCTACGAATAACTGAAAGTACCTCTTCCCTCCACAACTGTTGGGTGTGAATGGACCGCATAGATCGGTGTGAATTAACTCCAGAGGTTTTCATGCTCTTGTTGAGCTCTTCTCAAATGGTACTCTATGCTGCTTTCCCCGCTAGCGATCGGAGCACACCTGGCAATGTGGCGAAAGGGAAGGAAGACCCTTTACCATCTCATACTTACTAAGCTCAAGTAAGTAGCGAGAACTAAGATGCCCATATCTCTTGTGCCATAGGGAAGTTGCCTCCTTGGTAGAGACAGTCATGGCAACATGTGGAGTAGAGATAGCATCTAGGGCAAATATGTCGTGCTTATATGAAGCTGTTGCAATCTGCTTACCCTTCCTGGTAAATAGTACAACACTTCTTTCCATTCTCAACATGAAAGTTGACAACCATATTTCTATCCAGGATTTGTGTGACTGACAACAAATTGTTAGCCAATCCTGGAACATAGAGGACTTTGTCAATCTGAAACTTGCCATCAGGAAGAGTGACTAAAACTGTACCCTCTCCCTGAACCCTGTAGGTTTTATCATCAACAATGGTGACAGGTTTGCCCTCTTTGGCCATGAATGATTCAAACCACGATCTGTCGCCAGTCATATGTTTGCTAGCTCCAGAATCGACATACCAAACAAGATCCCTCTATGTGGAATCTATGGTAGTCATGAGCACCTTGTGTGCCCATTCAGAATCTGAGTCAGATTCTTCAACAACAACATTCACCTGGGGTTGCTTGTTTTTATTTTTTTGTTTGTTTTGGCCTTTCTGCTTGTTCTTATGCCAACACCTGTTGGTGTCATGGTTGTCTTTCTCATAGATCTTGCACCACCTCTTATGTTGACGTTGTTTTCCTTTTCCTTTCGTATCCTATTGAGAATTTCCTCCTTTCTAAAAGTTGCCTCCTTTTTTCCCATTACCTTTCTTCCTCGAACCCTGCCTATTGGTGTATAGGGCTGTATTAGAAGAATCATCCTTGTGAAGTTGGCATGCCTCCTGTTGTTGAAGCAGATTGACGAACTCGATGTAGGTAATTTGTCGTTGAGACACCTGGATGGAGGTGATCAACATATCAAATGAAGAAGGTAAAGCTCTCATCACAATTGAAACGAGAATATTTTCATCCATAGAATCTCCCAAAGAATTCAATCTCTCTTTCAATTCAGACACTCTGCACAGAAAGAGTTCAACTGTTTCACCCTATCTCAAACTCAGGTTATGAAGTTGTTGTTGAAGATGAAGAATGGTGGAATCATTCTTTCCCTCATAGATGGTTTTAATGGCATCCCATGCCTCTTTACCACTTTCTTTGTCAGCTCTATGAGTTTGCACTTCATCTGAAATAGCAAAAAAAATGAGCACCTTTGCTCGACTGTCTTTCTTGTCAAAAGCTATCTGATCAGCAGAAGGAGTTGTGGATCCTGATGCTGATGAAGGCCTAGATGTTACTCCAGTAAAAATATCCCATAAATCTTCCATTTGGAGAATTGCCTTCATCTTATGTTTCCATGGTGTATAATTTGGACCTTTCAATAACTGATGAGGATCAGTCATCAACTTTGCAACAACGGCCATAGTGAAGGTTCCTTATAACACCAATTGGTCCCCCTTTCGATATACCTTTTGCTAGGCCGTTATATCGTACAAAATACCCGCCCTTACGTGAGGGAAACTATAGGTATTTAGAAAAATCAACAAAAATCACTCGCCCTTATGTGAGGGAGACTATAGGTGAGTTTTAGAGATCATACGATACGTGGAACATAAGCGGTACTGAAAGGGAATCGCCTTGTTGATGGCACCTACCATAGCAGATTCTTCTCATGCGTGGGGCGTAACTTCCCCTAAACACTATGAAGAATACTTCGTCAGGATTTACGCCTAAACACAAGAGCGATTAAGGGTAGTGGATGGAGTAAAAAAAATGCAAAAATGGCAAACTTATCTCTCCCCGACAATTTATAGAGAACAAGCTCAGACGTCGTTGTAGCAGCTATATTAGGCGACGGCTACGAGTAGCCCAATCACGACAGCTTTACTTGTAAGTGCTGGCCAGAGGTATCACAAATACCGAACGCTGCAGTGCAATAAATTGCACGGATGGGTTTTAATTATTCCGGGGACTTAGGGAGTGTATTTGATTTTTTTTAAACTTTTAATGAAGTAGTGCAAAAAATGAAATATGCAACATACAACATAAAAAGTGCCCACAAGAATTAACCCTCTAGGTGTCGGTCACAGCCGAAAATGCACCTTTTACAATTCGCCAAATTGCTTTTTCAAAAAAATACTCACATTCCCCCTTTGATTTTTTGAAAAATATCCCCCCTAAAAAAAAAATTTCTTTAACAAAGCATTTTTAATAATTATTATGTATTTAAAGTTAAAATAAATAATTTTAATTTATATAGTTTTAAAAAACTTATGAAAAAATAAATTAAAATTAAATTTTAATTTATAAAGTTTTAAAACTATAAAAAATAAATTAAAATTAAAAAATTTTAACTAAAAAATAATAATTAAAAAAAACTTTGAAGAAAAAAAATCTTACCCTCGAACCCTCGACCTGCAGGCTCCTAGAGCCTTACTGCACGGCTCACGACCACGTGAGCCAGCGGGCTGATCCGAAAGGATCAGGGAGATCCTCCTTTTTCAACCCCTGGTTGTGCCTCCTCCTCTGCAGCGGCCTCCGACGCTGCTTTCTTGGTCGCGGCTTCCTCCTTCGCAGACGTTTTTTTTTTTTTTTTTTTTAATTCCCGGGGGTTGGACGTCAGCGTCAGCGCTGCGTTCCAGCGTTGGACGTCAACCGGGGGGGCACTGGACGTCAGGAACGCGTTGGACGCGCAGCGCGTTCAACGGGGGGGAGAGGAATTTTTTTAATTCCCGCACTGCGGACGGGAGGGAATTTTTTTTTCAATTCCCGTGCTACGTCAGCGGGGTGGGGGGGGTTGCCGTGCGGACAGGCATCCGCATGTTCCAGTGGGGGTGTGGGCACGCGGACAAAGGGAGGCGCACCCCTCGCGGACACGTGCAGCGCTATGTGTGCTGCGTCCGTCGCGGACGCGTTCAGCGCTGTGTGCGTTGCGTCCACCGCCCGTCATGGACGCGTGCAGCGCTGCCTGCGCTGCGTCCAGCGGGATGGTAAGGGGGGCACGTGCACATGGCACTGCATCCAGAATTTGGGCGCGTACAGCGCTGTGTGCGCTGCGTCCATTTTTTTTTTTTTTTTTTTTTTTTTTTTAATTCTTCGCCTGGCGATCCCAGAGAAGAAGAAAAAAAATCTCCGCCTGGCAATTCCAAAAAAAAAATTCTCCACCTGCCAATCCCCTGTGCTTCTCTGCTTCCACTTCCAGATTTCCTCTTCATGCCACTGGATCTGATGCCATGTTAAAACAGTGAACTAAAAGTTTATTGAATTTGTGTAGTTTAAATAAGACTGCATCAACAAGAAATGTCGGAGGTTGCCAAACCAACCAGCGTATAATAGCATGTTGTTATAACAAAATAAAAATTGCACAAATAAAACAAATAATGAAATAACAGTAGTATAACTATGCTAACAACATCTTCCTGCGCTGGAGTCTGCACTTGCCTTCTGGTCGTGAAACTGCAACATGTCACGAAATCGCGACATCTTCATCCTGCTGGCTTCTTCACTTCTACCTATCACGAAATCGTGACACTTTCTGCATCCGTACATTTTTCTTTCATCCTGTCATGAAATCGCAACGCTATCAGCTTCCGAAAGCTTTCCTTGTAACCTGTCGTGAAATCACGATGCTTCTCCTTTCAGACTCTTCCCTTTTGCTGCATGTCACGAAATCGTGACAGTTCTCACTTCGAGCTTTTCAGCATGTCGTGAAATCACAACAGACCTCAACTTGACCTCTATAGCATGTCACAAAAATGTGACAGTCCTCACTTGGAACTTTGCATCATATCGCAAAATCACGACAGTTCCTGAATAACTTTCTCTCTCTTCTAACTTGTCGCGAAATCGCGACAGTTCACACTACGGACTCTCTTTTCTACATTATGTCGTGAAATCGCGACACCTTTTTGTCCATACAAATTTCTTGGAAATGTGTTGCAAAATTGTGAAACTTTTCCCTCTCTGCCTTCCTGCACTTTTCAAGTCGCAAAAATGTGACATGTCGTGAAATCGCAACACTTTCCAACTAGCTCTCCTCTGCCAACATGTCGCGAAATCGTGACAGTTTTGCCAGCTTCGTCTCTGACTTCCAGCATGTCATGAAATCATGACATTTTTGCCAAAACTTTCTCTCTCCTCAAATATGTCACGAAATCACGACAGTTTTGCCAGTGCTTTCTCTCTCCTAAAACATGTCGCGAAATCGCAACAGTTTTTCCAGCCGCTTGCATACTTTTTTCTTACTTGTCTTTTTCTTGATCTTTTGCAACTGGGCTACTCTGATCTACTTGGAAACTCACTGTCCAAACTGAGACCTTCATCAAAACACATTCTTTGACATCAAACCAAAATTCTTCAAGACCTTCTTGACATCAATGACAACATCTACACATGAGCAAAGGCAATGTACCCAAGGTATCCAAAATTGCCAACAGAAGAGCGGATATCACCAGATCAGAATTAGAGAAGGAGATGAATGGAAAAATGCTTTCAAAACAAAGGATGGGATGTACGAGTGGCTTGTCATACCTTTTGGGCTCACAAATGCCCCAAGCACCTTCATGATATTAATGAGTGAAGTGTTCAAACCTTTTCTTGGTAAGTTTGTAATTATTTATTTAGATGACATATTGATTTTTAGCAAGGAAAAAGATGAGCATTTGCAACACATTCGAGTTGTCCTAGAGAAATTAAAAGAAGAAAAATTGCTGGTCAATCTTAAGAAGTGTGTGTTTATGAAAGAGGATTTGGTATACCTTGGTTTTATGATCTCAAAGGAAAGCTTACGAATGGAACCAGCCAAAGTGCAAGCAATAATAGATTGGCCAACACCTAGAAGTATATTTGAAGCAAGGATTTTCCATGGCTTAGCAAGCTTTTACCGGAAGTTCATCAAAAAATTTAGTAGAATTTGTGCTCCAATAATTGAAAAAATGAAGGGAGAACATAAATAATTCAAGTGGATAGCAGTAGCAGAGAAGAGTTTCAACATCTTGAAAGCAAAGGTAACTGAACAACCCATTCTTGCTTTACCTGATTTTAATAAAGTATTTCAAGTTTATTGTGATGCAAGTGGGACAACGATAGGAGGTGTCTTAAGTAAAGAGGGCAGACCCATAGCGTATTTTAGTGAGAAGCTAAATGATGCTATAAGGAAATATTCAGTTTTTGATCAAGATTTTTATGCCATTGTCTAAGCTCTTAAGAAGTGGTGGCACTATTTGCTGCCAAAGGAATTTGTTCTTTATACCGATCATCATGCACTTCAATACATAAACATCCAAGGTAATTTGAATCAAAGGCATATGAAATGGATTGAGTTTATTCAAAGCTATTCATTTGTCCTCAAACATATAAGTGGAAAAAGTAATAGAGTGGTTGATGCTTTAAGTAGGAGATTTTTGTTGCTGAGTAGAGTGATATTTAGTGTTATTGGTTTTGAGGATATGAAAAACATGTATGTAAAAGATTTGGATTTTGGTGAAGCATGGGCAATATGCAAATCTCCCATTGAGGGGGATAGGATTAAATGGTTGGATTATTTTATCCAAGAAGGTCTATTATTTAAGGGGCAGCAACTATGCATCCCTAGAGGATCCATGAGGGATAATCTGATGAAGGAGAAACATGGTGGAGGTCTTGGAGGTCACTTTGGAGTGGACAAGACATTGGGACAGCTGAAAGAATATTATTATTTGCTAAGCATGGGAAGGGATGTGCAAAAAATGGTCCAAAGATGTTCAATATTTCAATATGCAAAAGGGAGTAGCCAAAACACAGGATTATATCTGCCTTTGCAAATACCACAAAGACCATGGGAAGAGGTAAGTATGGATTTTATTCTTGGGATACCCAAAACTAAAAGGTGGAATGACTCTATATATGTGATTGTTGATAGATTCTCCAAAATGACACATTTTATCCCTTGTAAAAAGTTAAATTATGCTACCCATGTTGCCAATTTATTTTTCAAGGAGATAGTAAGGTTACATGGTCTACCTAGAAGTATAGTTTCTGATAGGGACACAAAGTTTGTTGGACACTTTTGGCGGACTTTGTGGAAATGGTTGGGAACCACTTTGAATTTTAGTTTAGCTTATCATCCACAAATGGATGGACAAATAGAGGTTGTTAACAAAAGTCTTGGGAACTTGCTAAGATGTTTAATTAATGGAAGACCAAAACAGTGGGATATAGTACTTGCACAAGCTGAGTTTGTCTATAACAACTCCATCAATCAAAGCACGGGTAAGATTCCTTTTCAGATTTTATATGGATTTAGTCCAAAGGGGTGCATGAATTAAGGGATAGTGTTGATTTAGGGAAAAAGAGTGTTGTAGCTAAAAATTTCACTAACTACTTGCAAGAGTTACATCAGGAAATTTAAAAGAAATTAGAGGCAAGAAGTCAAAGGTATAAAGAGCATGCAGATTTAAAGATAAGGGAGCAAGAGTTTGAGGTAGGAGACTTGGTATTGGCTCATCTTAGAAAAGAAATTTTTCCCAAAGGTCCTTAAAACAAACTCAAATGTAAAAATATTGGACCATGTAAGATCCTCCGTAAGTTTTCAGCGAATGCCTATGAGTTAGAGTTGCCTAGTGGAGTTGATATTTCACCTATATTCAATGTGGTTGATCTATATAGGTTCTATGATGGTGAAATTAGTGAGAACAGAGGTAAAAATCCTAATTTACATATCTCTAATTAGTGGGAACAGTAGTTACCAGCCATAAGCAGAGATGAAATTGGTGAACTCGTTGACTCAAGGGTGGTGAAAAGGACCCGTGACATGGAGTACAAGAATTATTTAGTTCATTGGAAAGGAAAAGGGATGGAAGAAGCAACTTGGATACCAGCACAGGAGCTACTCCAACATGGCTTTACACCATCATTTGAATGTTCATAATATTTCCCTCATGAAACATTCTTATTACCTGGGGTGTCTGATGTAGGAGCATCACCGGGTGAATTGGCAATCATGCACACCAAAAAAAAGGAAAGAAAATATGGTATGTTTTAAATTTTTCTTTTTTTTTGTTGTAGCTTTTTGTTTTATGGCCAACATTTAATTATTTATATTAAATAAATTGCCTATATTTAGTTTGTAGGGAAACTAGAAAAATAATAGCAATAAACAGCCTGGAGCCATCTAATTGGGAGAAAAAGCAATATAATTGGATGAAATCAGGCCTATTTGTATCTTCTATGGGTAAGTGCTAGTGTAGTGCACTGTTGGCACATTTTTGAGACCATTTCCTCAAGAAAATAATTTGCAAGCATTGTGAAGTCTTGTGTTTTTTTTTAGATTTAATAAAAAATATGTATTCTTGTTGTCTATTGTGGTTTGGGAAATTGATTTTATTTCTGTAGTTGACATAGAGTTGCAATATTGATAGTTTCATTGAAAATTTCAAGGCTGATCTACACTAGAGTGTTAGTGTGATATTCCATCTAACCATTGAAATTGGTAAATAAGGAAATTGTGTTTAAGATAGGCTTTTAAAGGGCACTTCTTCATCAAACAAAAAGGTATGGGCACATATTCCTAGTGAGTGATTGTTGAATGTTGCGAATTCTAAGTTGGACTGAAAAGAATTGCTCGATAAGCATTGTTGAGTTTGGTTTTTCTAGAATGAAAGTTGATTCTAGAAACCTTGTTTGATAAGCATTATTGGAAATATTGAGTAAACCTTTCATATGCTTGAACTAGGATTTGTGCAAATAACATGAGTATCATTGTTATGTGAAATTGTAAACTATCTTGAACTAGGTTTTGTGAAAGAACATGATTATCATTGTTATGTGAAGTTGTGAACTATCTTGAACTAGGGTTTGTGAGAAAGGATTATTTTATTGAGTGATTGATTGAGTGGAGTTGATTTAGCCTAGTCAAGTGGAAGTATTGAAATGGTAGTTCTATTTCTATGAAACAAAGTGTTCCATATTCTGAATTGATTTGAGAAAGATGTTGAGTGTTGTAATTGTGAAACATATTGAGTCTCTAACAATTATCTATATGTTTCTATGATAAAAAGAGAGAGAGTGAAAGTATTTGAGCATTTTTGTGAGTGTGAAGCATATTGAGTCTCTAATAATTCTCTATATGTTTCTATGAGATTGGAAAAATTCTAGTGAGGACTTGTTGAGAAGATTTGAGGTAAGTCTTAGAGAATACTTGTGGAAATATTGGTGTGAGCTTTTGTGAAAGCTTACAATACAAATTTGAGGACAAATATTGTTGAGTAGATTGGACAAGTTCTAGATAGGACTTGTGGATAGATTAGTGTGATCTTTTGTGGAAGCTTACAAGGCAGATTTAAGACAAATCTTTGAGAAGACTTATGAGTAGAGTTGATTGATTTGTTCAAACCTTGAGTTAAGGTTTGGGGTAGATCTAGTAGAGTTGATTTGTGATTAATTCAGGCTTTGTGTTAAGGCTTGAGGACAAATATTGAGCAAATTTGTGCTAGATCGAAGGACTGTTTTTAGTACATATTTTAGGAAATATTTTGGTGCATATTTGAGGATAGGTTTGTGCCAGATCAGAGACAAAGATTGAGAAAATTTGTGCTAGACCAAAGGAATAATTTTAGTGCATATTTGAGACAAAGCTTAGAGCAAGCTTTATAGGTGACAAAGTATAGAGGATGATAGTCTCCAGTCGATAGAGATATATTAGCTAGGGAAGTGAGGATAGGTCTTCTAAGTGAGGATAGGAGTCTTCAGTGGATAAAGATCCATTAGCCAGTGCAATGGAGGTAGCAGTTATTCTATAATATTACCAACTAGAGCAGATGAGAAAGGAGTTCTCCTATGGATAGTGATCGATAAACCTTATTAGGGGGTTGGTGTCTCCTTTGGATAGAGGTATATAAACATTATAATAGGAAAAGGATTCCCAAGAGATTTTTTGAGAAAATTTTAGGGAAATATTTTCTTCGTGGAGTAGCCCACATTGGGTGAACTATGTTAAATTGGTATCTCTATTGTGTGTGGTGATTTATGTATTGCTTTGATTACTATTATTGATATTGCTATTGATACATTGTATAATATTGATTGGGAAAGAAAGTAAAAGGTGGTATTATACTATTCACCCCCCTCTCAATATAAGCTTATGTTATTTAATTGGTATCAAAGCAGGCTCCTTTGAAATAGTTTAATAGCTTAAAGGAAAATCTTACAAGAACACAATGGATTCTAAGAGTGGATCCTCATATAATTAAACACCAGTATTTGATGGAAGCGATTATATATTTTGTAGTATGAGTATGAATATTCACCTGATGGCACTTGGTAATGAAATATAGGAAGCAGTTGAAAATGGATACACACCACCAGCTACTCCACCTACAGATAAATATGATAAGCTTCTACATCATTACAATTCAAAAGCAATAGATGCAATTTTGAAAGGTTTGCATAGAATAGAGTTCATAAAGGTTATGCATTGTAAATCGGCAAAAGGAATTTGGGTTAAATTGCAAAGCATATATGAAGGAGATAAAAGTGTCAAAAAGGTAAAGATATGAAATCTCAAAGCACAATTTGAAGAATTAAGAATGAAGGATGAGAAAAATATTAGTGCTTATCTAATTTGTGTAGACGAGGTTGTTAACACCATGCAAGGACTTGGACTTGAGGTTCAAGAATATAATGTTTGTGATAAGATATTAAGATGTCTCCAAAAAAGGTTTAGTGAAAATATTTTAGCTATAGAGGAATCACAATATGGTGAACTTTTGACAAGAGATGAATTACTTGGCATTCTTGCAGCTTTTGAGATGAAAATAAAAGAGGAGCCTAATATCTAGAAGGAAGCAACCTTCAAAGCTAATAAGAAGACAAAGGGTAAGAAGTCAAATTTAAGTAATGAGTCGTCTAGTGATGAAGAAGAAAATTATGGCATAAGGAATAAGGATCCAAGAAGATTTAAAGATACGAAATCTGTTAGATGCTTCAATTGTGGAAAGTATGGTTACTATGCAACTAATTGTCAAGAAGCTAGAAATAGAAATGATGAATAAAAATAGGATCATAAGAACATGGAATCAAAAAAATATAGGTACCAAAAGAAAGGTAAGGATGGACAAGGCAAATAGGGAAAGAAGTTCTTTCAAAGATAGAATAGGATTTACTATGCAGACAAGGCAAGTAAGTACTCAAGTGATAGTGATAATAGTTTCTTAGATAATGATAAATATGAAGTTCTATTTCTAACAAAAGAAAAAGAAGAAGTTAAGAAAAGGTCACCAATAATTCTCAAGTGTTTTAGATGTGGTAACTTTGGTCATCTTGAAGATAGTTGTACAAAGAGTGGTTTCAGTTTCAGTGATGATGAATATGAAGATACACTTGAAGGACCAAAAGAGAATATTCTAATGGCACTAGAAGAAGAAGGATGTGATCCTATAGAAAATAAGTCAAAAAAGAATGAATATGTTTTCAAAGGAAAACAAATAGAGGAAGAATCAAAAAAATTAGAAGTTGATCTTGAGGGAGAGCTTATTTATGCTCTTAACATATTAAAGAAGGTAAGAAAGCAAAACTCCCAACTTAAGCTTCAGTTTCAATAATGTAAGGAAGATAAAGGAAAGCTTATAGGGGATCTAAATAATTCAATGGATAATACAAAGAAGTTCAAGGATAAGTTAAAAGCAAAGGTCTTATAATGTGAAAAGTTAGAACATGAAGTGGCTTTACTAAGTGAAGAAATAAAATATTCTAAGGATAGGTTACATAGGTTTGGAAGGAGCTCAAATGTTGTAGATAAGATGATCAAGGTACAAAGAAGGTCAAAAAACAAAATGGGTCTTGGTTTTGAACAAGTACAAAAGAAATAAGAAGAGGAGTCAACCTCAAGTTTTGAATAAGAAGAAGAAAATTTTGAAGAAGATAGTGTAATATAAAGTGAGACTTCTGAGGATGAGCTAGACAACAGAAAGTTTGAGAAGGAAAGGAACAATGCACAAAGGAGAAACAAATGGAATAGGAATCAGTATAGGGTAAAAGAGACTAAGAGACCAATGAGATCAAAGAAAGGAAATTTTAATGGACGATGTTTCTCATGTCACATATTTCGGGCATAAGGCTTCACAGTGCAGGACACATGAAAGAGAGGAATATGGAAACTTCATAAACAAGTAAATTTTTATGGGTATTGCTACTCATGTAATTAGTTTGGTCACAAGGCAATGAATTGCAGGGTTCATGATAAGAATAGATATGGCTTCACCAGGAGAAATCCCAACATATTTATACCTCCAAGGAATAACAATATTAAGTGTTACAAGTGCAATAATGATGGACATATAGCAAAGTGGTGTAAAGTAGAAATTCCAGAGACAAACAAGAACATGAGCAATCATAGGAATCAAAAGGATCATATGATAAGGAAAGTGGACAAAGGTAAAGATCAATGCATACTAGGAGTAGAAATACTCCCACCCCATAATTAACCACCTCAAGAGGAGGTGGGGGAGGGGCTAAGCTAAGAGTCTCATTCTCAGCCCCAAGCCCCAAATGTGACCCTTTTCCATTGATGTCAAATGGGGAGACATATGAGTAAGGGGGATATATTTTATTTAAGGAGAGAGCATTGAGTCAGGGGGAGTAGTTTCCTAGGGGGAATAGAAAAAAAAAGTTAAGGGAAAGGTAAAAGGTAGTTGGTTTGCCATCAATGACAAAGGGGGATATTGTTGGAAATTTTGAGTAGTTGAGTTGTCATTGATGTCAAAATTAAGTTTTCATTGATGTCAAGAGTCAGTTTCAGTGAGCAGTGCAAGAAGTAGTTTCACAATCAGTACAAAAATAATTCCGCCTTCAGTTGGTCAAATCCGGTTTTAGGTGGTCAGATAAGGTTCAAAGAGCAATGAAGCGGCCCAAGTAAAATAATATTAGAATATTTTATTATAATATTAAAAAGGGGATATTTAAATTAATTATAAATTAATTTAAATAATTTCATTATAAATTAATCTATTAATTAATTTAATTAACTTCTAAAGATATTAAGTTAATTATAGATTAATTGTAATTTAATTATAAAATTAATTTATGTTAATTAAAATAACCCTAATGTTGGGTTATAAAGGTTATTATTTATTCGAATTCAAAATTTGAATAAGGCGTCAATGTCTCTAAGGCATTGGCCTTCATGTATAAAAGAGGGCAAAAACCTTAGTCTAAACCCCCATGCAATTTATCGATGAAATCAATCTCCAAAATTCGTGCGCAAAAAGAGTGTAAGGTTTTTGTGTGTTTTAAAAGGCTTTCGATAGTAGAGGACAAGAAAAATAGGATCAGGGCTCCTTTGTATTTGCACAGTGATCTATAGCACAGTTGGCAATAGCAGGTGGCACTAAGACTTGCGGTAGGCCAGGAGAACAAGGTTTGAAACCTATCGAGTTCATTTTGCAAGATAAGAGGGCGTTTTGTTTTTACACCATGCCAATCATAAATGAAGAAGAGGAAGGCTTGAGCCTCCCCCTTCGTGTGGAGGCTCGTATCCCACGCGATGGGCTAGCACCTCGATAAGATGCTCGGCTGGGAGTGGTCTCATGTTTGAAACCCACCTAGACCTTTTTCTTGAAATAAAAGGTATGCATTATTCATTTTGCAAAGGTTGCATGAGGTATTTTGGAGTTACTAAGGTTGAATGAAAAATAAATATTTTGGGGGGTTATAAATTTTATTTTTAAATCTGATTATTGAGTATTTGAGGGAGATAAAAGGATAGGCATATTATTTTTGAGGGTGTGATTTTTGTAGGTTGTTAATTAAATATTGGAGATTATGAGTAATTGAGTAATTAATTTTTATGTATGTTTTGATGATTGCTAATTTCAAAGGAGTAACAAGGTGTATTTGAGTTTGATTATTTTTGTAATGGAAAAATATTTTGAGAGAGTGTTAGTGTGATATTTTTTCACCTAACCATTGAAATTGGCAAAGAAGGAAATTATGTTTAAGACAACTTTTTAAAGGGAACTTCTTGTTAGAATGCGAACTAGAAAATATTTATTCAGCAATGTTTAAATAGGTTACAATTGTCGGGAATAGCACACCGGCTGAAACAGAACTATTACATGGTTGTAACAGTGTAACAACAACACCTAAATGATGTAATATAAACAAACTACGTTAATATACGCTAACATCCCCATTTATTACATTATTTGGGTAATGTAATAACTAATAGCTATACTAACATCCCCTTACATCATTTTGCAATACAAAGTGAGCTGCGAAACAATTCAAATTTGACACGTCCAAGTGCCTTAGTGAAAATGTCTGCAAGTGGAGCATCGGTGGGAATGTGCTGAAGCTGAATTCGGTGCTTTGGAACTTCATCTCGAATGAAATGACATTGTGTGTCAATGTGCTTTGTTCTTTCATGATGGACTGGATTCTTGACGAGGTTCAGAACACCTTGATTGTCGCAAAACAAGTGTATTGGAGATTTTGATGGATGACCCATACTTGTCAAAATGTGACGCAACCATATCACTTCACACACAGCTTCACGTGCGGCATGATATTCTGCCTCTGTTGATGAAATAGCAACCACCTGTTGCTTCTTGCTGTGCCAAGAGACAGGACCAGATCCCAGATGAAAAATGTATCCAGAAGTTGATTTGCGATCATCAAATGATCCGACATAGTCAGAGTCCGTGTATCCTTGCAAGAAGAATTTGTTGTTCCTTTTGTATTCTAGGCCATATTCCATAGTACCACAGACATAGTGAAGAACACGTTTTGCTACTTTCCAATGAGTGGTCTTAGGCTCCTGCATGAACCTCGAAAGATAGTTGACGACAAATACGAGATCTGGCCTAGTATTGGTCGGATATATGAGACTCCCAATCAACTGTCGATAGAGAGTACCATCTACCCGAGGTGAATCATCATATCATGATAACCGAAGTCCATTCTCCATCGGAGTTGCCATTGGCTTGCAATCGAGTCATGCGATATTTTTCCAGACAATGTCTTGGCATATTTTTTTCGAGACACTTTTATGGAGTGCTCCTTCTGGATGAATTCCAGACCAAGACAAGTAATGGAGAAGTTCGAGATCTGTCATATCAAAAGATTTGCACAAGTTTCTTTTGACAGTAGAGATCATAGTTTTTGAACTCCCTGTAATGAGCAGATCATCCACATAGAGTACAAGCAACACTATCTCAGAACCCTGTTTCTTGAAATAGAGGTTTGCATCTGACGGACATCTCTTAAATCCATGTTGCATAAGGTGATTGTCCATTTTTATATACCAAGCTCGAGGAGCTTGTTTCAGACCATATAAGGATTTGACCAATTTGCAAACCTTCTGCTCTTGGCCTTCCACTTCAAATCCTTCTGGCTGTGTCATGTAGACTTCTTCTTAGAGATCACCATTTAGAAAGGCACTTTTGACATCCATCTGGTGAAATTTCCACCCATATTGTGCTACCATAACACACATAACCTGAATTGTGGTCATCCGAGCAGTAGGTGCAAAAGTTTCCTCATAGTCAATGCCTTCCTTTTGAGCATAGACCTTTGCAACAAGACGGGCCTTATGCTTATCAATTGTTCCATCTGCCTTGTACTTGACTTTATATACCCATTTGCAGCCAATGGGCTTCTTTCCATGCGGCAGATCAACAAGCTTCCAAGTTTTATTTTTCATCAAAGACTCATACTTAGTATCCATAGCGGCCTTCCACTAAGGCTCACTGAGAGCATCTTGCACTGATGCAGGTTCAAGATCATCTATGGAAGACATGAACGCCCTGTCATCATCAATATCCATATCCTCTACTTCTGTACTTGGAGTTACAGAAAGTTCCTCAAAAGATTGACAAAGATCATCAACCTCACTAGTTTCTTTGGCTTCTTTTTCCTTTTGAGCCATACTGCGTGTACGAGGTCTATCCAAGTTCAAATTTGGAGGAGTGGATAAATTTGCGTCTCTGATTGTATTTGTACACCATTTTGGATTCTTCTTCGGTGGTGTTGAAGAAGATGTAGAAGGACCTATTGTCTGTGTTGATAAAGGAATCTTCTCTTCCTTAGATTCCACAAGATCTAGGTGTACTTTAGATGTGCTCTGTGATGTGAAAGCTTCATCAAAGACAACATCTCTGCTGATATGAATTTTCTTGGTCAAAGGATCTATCAAAAAATATCCTTTAGAGTGCTCACCATAACCAAGAAAAATACATCTCAGTGTTTTATCATCTAGCTTCTTCCTTTTCTCTTTCGGTATGTGCATGAAAGCGTGACATCCAAAAATACGTAGATGAGATATGGAGGGTTTTTGACCACTCCATGCTTCCTGTGGAGTCATTCCTTTTAGGGCCTTTGTGGGTGCCCTATTCAATAGATATCTTGCTGTGGTGACAGCTTACCGCCTAATATTGTTGCCCAAGAGTAGCTCCCGTGAGCATATAACGAACCATTTCCATGATAGAACAGTTCCTTCTCTCGACAACTCCATTTTGCTTTGAGGAGTATAGGCGATTGTTAAGCTGTCTCTTGATTCCATGCTTATCTAAGAATGCAGAAAATTCATTAGAGGTAAACTCCCCCCCTCGATCTGAGCGGAGGGTTTTAATAGAAGCTCCTGACTCCTTCTCAATGGATTTCTTGAACTGCTGGAAGAATGCAAAAGCTTTAGATTTCAGTTGGAGAAAGAAAACCCACATCTTTCATGAGTAGTCATCTACGAATAACTAAAAGTACCTCTTCCCTCCACAACTGTTGGGTGTGAAAGGACCGCACAGATCGGTGTGAATTAACTCCAGAGGTTTTTGTGCTCTTGTTCAGCTCTTCTCAAATGGTACTCTATCTTGCTTTCTGCCAAGAAGTCAGAGCACACTGGCAATGTGGCAGAAAGGGAAGGAAGACCCTTTACCATCTCATACTTACTGAGCTCAAGTCAGAACTAAGATGCCTATATCTCTTATGCCATAGGGAAGTTGCCTCCTTAGTAGAGACAGTCATGGCAACATGTGGAGTAGAGATAGCATCTAGTGCAAATAATCCATGCTTATATGAAGCTGTTGCAATCTACTTACCCTTCCTGGTAATGGTACAACACTTCTTTCCATTCTCAACACGAAAGTTGACAACCATATTTCTATCCAGGATTTGTGTGACTGACAACAAATTGTTAGCCAATCCCGAAACATAGAGGACTTTGTCAATCTGACACTTGCCATCAGGAAGAGTGAGTCGAAACCGTACCCTCTCCCCTGAACCCTGCAGGTTTTATCATCGGCAATGGTGACGAGGTTTGCCCTCTTTGGCCACAAATGATTCAAACCATGATCTCGTCGCCGATCATATGTTTGCTAGCTCCGGAATCGACATACCAAACAGGATCCTCTCGTGTGGAATCTATGGTAGTCATGAGCACCTTGTGTGCCCATTCAGAATCTAAGTCAGATTCTTCAACAACAACATTCACCTGGGGTTGCTTGTTTTTATTTTGTGGTTTGTTTTGGCCTTTCTGCTTGTTCTTATGCCAACACCTGTTGGTGTCATGGTTGTCTTTCTCATAGATCTTGCACCACCTCTTCTTCTGTTGAGGTTGTTTGCCTTTTCCTTTCGTATCCTGTTGAGAATTTCCTCCTTTCTGAAAGTTGCCTCCTTTTTGCCCATTACCTTTCTTCCTAGAACCCTGCCTATTGGTGTATAGGGATGTATTGGAAGAATCATCCTTGTGAAGTTGGCGTGCCTCCTGTTGTTGAAGCAGATTGACCAACTCGATGTAGGTAATTTGTTGTTGAGACACCTGGATGGAGGTTATCAACATATCAAATGAAGAAGGTAAAGCTCTCATCACAAGTGAAATGAGAAGCTTTTCGTCCACAGTATCTCCCAAAGAATTCAATTTCTCTTTCAATTCAGACACTCTGCATAGAAAGAGTTCAACTGTTTCACCCTGTCTCAAACTCAGGTTATGAAGTTGTTGTTGAAGATGAAGAATGGTGGAATCATTCTTTCCCTCATAGATGGTTCTAAGGGCATACCATGCCTCTTTACCACTTGCTTTGTTAGCTATATGAGGTTGCACTTCATCTGAAACAGCAAACAAAATGAGCACCTTTGCTCGACTGTCTTTCTTGTCAAAAGCTATCTGATTTGCGGAAGGACCTATGGATCCTGCTGTTGGTGAAGGCCTAGTTGTTACTCCAGTAACAATCTCCCACAAATCTTCCATTTGGAGAATTGCCTTCATCTTATGTTTCCATAGTGTATAATTTGGACCTTTCAATAACTGATGAGGATCAGTCATCAACTTTGCAACAACGGCCATAGTGAAGGTTCCTTATATCACCAATTGGTCCCCCTTTCGATATACCTTTTGCTAGGCCGTTATACCGTACAAAATACCCGCCCTTATGTGAGGGAAACTATAGGTATTTAGAAATATCAACAAAAATCACCCGCCCTTACGTGAGGGAGACTATAGGTGAGTTTTAGAGATCATACGGTACGTGGAACATAAGCGGTATTGAAAGGGAATCGCCTTGTTGATGGCACCTACCATAGAAGATTCTTCTCATGCGTGGGGCGTAACTTCCCCTAAACACTATGAAGAATACTTCATTAGGATTTACGCCTAAACACAAGAACGATTAAGGGTAGTGGATGGAGTAAAAATGCAAAAATGGCTAACTTATCTCTCCCCGACGATTTATAGAGAACAAGCTCAGACATCATTGTAGCAGCTATATTAGGCGGCGGATACAGTAGCCCAATCATGATAGCTTTACCTGTAAGTGTTGGCCAGAGGTATCACAAATACCGAATGCTACAGTGCAATAAATTGCACGGATGGGTTTTAATTATTCCGGGGACTTAGGGAGTGTTTTGATTTTAATTTTTAATGTTATAGTGCAAAAATGAAATATGCAACATACAACAAAAAAAATGCCCACAAGAATAACCCACAAGGTGTCGGGCGCAGCCGAAAATGCACCTTTTACAATTCGCCAAATTGCTTTTTCAGAAAATTACTCACATTCCCCCTTTGATTTTTTGAAAAAAAATATCCCCCCTTAAAAAATCTTTTTAACAAAGCATTTTAATAATTATTATGTATTTAAAATTAAAATAAATAATTTTAATTTATATAGTTTTAAAACTTATGAAAAAATAAATTAAAATTAAATTTTAATTTATAAAGTTTAAAAACTATAAAAAATAAATTAAAATTAAAAATTTTAATTAAAAAATAATAATTAAAAAAAAAACTTTGAAAAAAAAATTTATACCTTAGGGGGGAGTCGACGGGATTTGAACCCCCGACCTGCAGGCTCCCTGAGCCTTACCGCACAGCTCACTGCCAAGTGAGCTAGCGGGCTGATCCGTTTGGAACAGTGAAGCCCCTCGTATTTGAGCTGCTGCCCGAGTGCAGGTTCCTCTGCTGCTCTCCCGTCCTCCTCTCGTGCTCTCCTCCTCTACAAATCGCCGCCCTGCTACCTCTTTCTCAGTCGCGGCTTCGTCCTCCGTAGACGTTTGTTTTTTAATTAAAAAAAAAAATTTAGCCCGCGACGCAGAGCATGCAATCCGCGCACGTCAGCAGGGGGGTGGGGGGGGGGGGTTGGGCACTCCCACGACATAGACCGTGGGGTGGGGGATGGTCACACCCACGATGCAACGTGCTGAGCGGGGTCGTCCTCTTGTAGTGCTGGATCGGGGTGGGTGGTGACGTCAACCTCAACCCCTTCAACGGTCTGCTGTGGTCATCCGTTTTGGACGCGTCTGCACTCTGTGCAGGCAGGACGTCGTAGACTGGACGCGTCTGCACAGAGGCTGGACGCAGCTGATGTCTGCGCTCTGCGCAGGCTACAGGCTGGATGCCTCTGCAGGCCGTCTATGCTCTGCGTAGGCTGCACGCCTCTGCAGGCTGTCTGCGCTCTACGCAGGCTGGATGCATTCCAGCGATGTTTGTGCACTGCGCAGTATCCACTCGGTCGTGCGTGGATGCGCGACGACTGTCGCGCGCCTGCGCGTGAATTTTTTTTTTCTTTTAAAAAATGATCACGCGATGTCGTGATTTAAAAAAAATCGCGTCGCAGAAAACGCAGCTCCTCCTCCCCGCAAAAAATGCAGCAACCTTCAGGAAAAAAAAACTGCGTACTCTCCCCAGCCTCTCTTCTCACGCTGCACTGCCGTAGCAATCTGGCTCTGATGCAATGTTAGAATGCGAACTAGAAAATATTTATTCAGCAATGTTTAAATAGGTTACAATTGCCGGGAATAGCACACCAGCTGAAACAGAACTGTTACATGGTTGTAACAGTGTAACAGCAACACCTAAATGATGTAATATAAACAAACTACGTTAATATACGCTAACACTTCTTAATAAAAAAAAAAGGTATGGGCACATCTTCCTAGTGAGTGATTGTTGGATGTTGCGAATGCTAAGTTGGAGTGAAAAGGGTTGTTTTATAAGCATTGTTGGGTTTGTTTTTTTTGGAATGAAAGTTGATTCTAGAAACCTTGTTTGATAAGCATTGTTGGGAATATTGAGTAAAGTTTTCATATACTTGAACTAGGGTTTGTGCAAAGAACATGAGTATCATTGTTATGTGAAATTATAAACTAAATTGAACTAGGGTTTATGAAAAAACATGAGTATCATTTTTATGTGAAGTTGTGAACTATATTGAACTAGAGTTTGTGAGCAAGGATTATTTCATTGAGTGACTTATTGAGTGGAGTTGGTTGATTCTAGTCAAGTGGAAGTATTGAAATGATAGTTCTAGCTCTATAAAACAAATTGTTCCATATTATGAATTGATTTGAGAAAGAGGTTGAGTGTTTGTAAGTGTGAAACATATTGAGTCTCTAACAATTCTCTATATGTTTCTATGATAAAAAGAGAGAGAGAGTAAAAGTATTTGAGCATTGTTGTGAGTGTGAAGCATATTGAGTCTCTAAAAATTCTCTATATGTTTCTATGATATTGGACAAGTTCTAGTGAGGACTTGTTGAGTAGATTTGAGGTAAGTCTTAGAGAAGACTTGTGGATAGATTGGTGTGAGCTTTTGTGAAATCTTACAATACAAATTTGAGGATAAATATTGTTGAGCATATTGGACAAGTTCTAGAGAGGACTTGTGGATAGATTGGTGTGAGATTTTGTGGAAGCTTACAAGGCAAATTTAAAACAATTCTTTGATAAGACTTGTGAGCAGAGTTGATTGATTTGTTCAAACCTTGAGTTAAGGTTTGGGGTAGATATAGCAGAGTTGATTTATGATTAAGTCAAGCTTTGTGTTAAGGCTTGAGGATAGAGATTGAGCAAATTTGTGCTAGATCGAAGAACTGTGTTTAGTGCAAATTTGAGGATAGAGTTTTGTTTAGATTTTAGGATAGGTTTGTGTTAGACCAAAGATAGATATTGAGCATATTTGTGCTAGACCGAAGGACTATGTTTAGTACAGATTTGAGATAGAGCTGAGAGCAATATTTGGAGGTGATAGAGTATAGAGGACGATGGTCTCCAGTGTATAGAGATCTATTATCCAGGATAGCGAGGACAGGTCTTCTGAGTGAGGACATGAGTCTTCAATGGATAGAGATCCATTAGCCAGTGTAGTGGAGGCAAAAATTCTTCTAGAAGATCATCAACCAAAGCTAAAAAGAAAGGAGTTCTCCTATGGATAGAGATCCACGAACCTGATTAGGGGATTGGTGTCTCCTTTGGATAGATTTCCATAAATATTGTAATAGGTAAAGCATTCCCAAGATATTTTTTTCAGAACATTTTAGTAAAATATTTTCCCCGTGGAGTAGCCCACATTGGGTGAACCACGTTAAATTGGTGTCTCTATTGTGTGTGGTGATTTGTGCATTTCTTTGATTAATTATTTTTATATTGCTATTGATACATTGCATAATATTGATTGGGAAAGAAAAGTAAAAAGTGGTCTTATACTGTTCACCCCCCCTCTCAGTATAAGCGTGTGTTCTTTATTATACAAAACACAAGAAGTGATAAATAAAAAGGAAAAAGGGGAAAAAAGAGAGAAAATCCACCACAATATCCAAGTAGATATCCTTAGACATGTTAAATGCAATATTATAAAAGTAGATAGAGATATTGATAATACATTAGAAATTTTTTATAAGGGGGATAATGTGGAAAATATGTATTATGGCATGCTTAGAATAAATAGTTGATAGTATAGGATAATTTAACATAGTTAAATTGATTAAGATAGACATAGAATTATAAAATACATAATATCATAGTAATGCCTTTAATTTTTCTAATTAACAACTTCAAAAAGTCAAATTGAGTTAGAAATATATCATCTATGCACATAAATTATAATCTAAATAAGGTAATGAAAAATTTCAATGTTTTAATATCTTTAGTATAGATGGAGACTATAGTTACTAGATTATCTCAAATAGTAGGAAGATGTTAGTGAGAATATAGTTAAGCCTTTTATCATTGCTTTATCTACTTTAGTAATTGAATGGGTTTATCATCTAATCATTAAAATACTATGCAAATAATCAAATATACTTTTCTAATGGTAGAACAATGGAAATACCAAATCTAAATTGGTCTCATATTCTAATATCCTATACAAGACTCATCTATATAATGACAATGATGTTTCTAGGATCAATTCAGTAGATATGTATGTAATATTTGTACTCTATGATGTAGATCTATAATTTTTTTTTTTTTTTGTGGTGGCCACAAGGGGTAAACAGACTATGACCACGAGGGAACCATTACATAACATATCCGCAACATGTGAGGCGAGAGATTTGAACCTGGGCCTCTCAGCAACTAGAGAGGTTTAACTACCCACTTGCTCTCCAACAGATGTCAAAAACATAAGGATTCATAAGATAAAATTAAAACATATATCTTTTGAGTTATAATGGTGCAAAGAAAAAAAATATATTCTAGTTTATTTATGCACTTGATAATGTACAATAGATGTACTATGTGGAATACAACTAAAGAGGAGCTAAAATATATAAAATCTAGCATTCTAAAGTTAAAAATAAATATTTCAATATTAGATAGTCTACAAGAAGCAAATATTAAAAGTTATACTTGATTCTTAGAGGCAATGAATTTGTAGAATTATACAACCCTGAAAAGTATATGGAGACATATTATTGATTTTTAAATAAACTTATATGATGAAATAATCAAAGAAAAAAATTGAAGGATGGAATTAAAACAATAATACATTTCATGGTCATAGTGTTGTCTATATCATCATCTAGCACATCATAACATCAAAATTCATGATTTGTATATTTGTTTCGAACCTACTTTCAATGATATGTCAACATAGAATCAAATAATAATGTTATCATAGAATTAAATTATAGTGTAGCCATAACGTTACACTTGGATGAAGTTTTAAAATAATTATTTAGTTTTATATGATACTTATAAATCTAAATCAAATTTTATAGGTTTTTTTATATAATTCCTATAATGATTGAATAATTCTTACTGGTGTTTGAGTCATCATAATTATAATACACTATAACTAATTCTTTTAAGTTCCATATTGGGATGCTCCAAATTTAGATAATACTTGTAAAGATAAGCATAGTTCTCATTATTCAAAATATATAAGATAGATAAACAAAAATATTCAATCTATTAGATTAAATAAAAAGGAAGGGAGAAATTAGACCAAGTTTTGTTAAAGCTTGTATTAAGTTATAAGTTGCTTCAAAATTAACATATATAATGTATCGCTCCAAATTTTTCGCATCCCTACCTTCAGGCTATAGGATCCGCGCCGGAAGGAGGATGGGAAAAGGATGTCGCGATACCTCGGACTGAGAGGACTTTGCGAAGGTCCCGCCTCTCAAGGGAGGTGTATTTTGGTGATTTTTCGACGGATGGTGGGTTCACCAGGAAACATTTAGGGGCAGTTTCCACGCCTAGGTTTTGGAATGTGTTTGATGAGTTCGTTTTAACCTTAAGCATTCATATCCTAGGTTTGGCCGAATGAATCTAAATTAAAACTACATGAAAATGCAACTTTCATGAATACAGCAAACAGATTTGAAAGCAAAAAATAGAGAATTTTACAGAATGACAATGAAAAATACCTGATTCGGATGTCTGCAGAAGATTCTGACGTTTGAAGCAGTCTGGATCGCCTGTAATCTGACAGAATCGCTCGCAATCTGACAGAATCGTCTAAAACTGACAGAATCGTCTGAGATCTGACGAATTCGTCAGACGAATTCGCCGAGAGACCTGCAAGACAGAAAATAGATGCAAAATACAAGAAATTCTATTGTGCTAAGAGAGGCAAATTACACCAAATAGCAATATGAATACTTGAACAATATTTAAGAACAGAATTTAAAGCCAATTCATCGTACTTTAATAGCGGATCATGAACTTAGCATGCAATCTAAGCTAAATGGGTGAACTCCAAATGCAAAATAACATAAAAACTGAATAAATAATCTAATTTACAGAATAAAATGACAGAAACAGAGTTGAGAAAAGCAAACTCCAGGCACTGATTGCCTCGATGTGGGCTGCAGTCGAGATCGTCTCGCATCAATACGAAATCGTCTCGCATTCGACAGGATCGCCTCCGATCTGAACAGGTTCGTCGACGACGATGGATGCTGGCTCCGGCTGAAAAACAATGATGTACCTGCAATAAAATCGATGTGGAACTAGTGCAAATGCAAGATTAGGATGTTCTAATGTAGAGGGAATCACTTTGCAGAAAATTTCAGCCAGGGGTTGGGGAGGGAAAATCTTAGAGATTAAATAGGCTTAGAGGGAGTAGGTAGGAGGTTGGAGATCATCCCAATTTGGGAGATCTCCAACGGGGGAGGGTCCCAACGCCGCAGACACGCTTACGCCCAGATTGGAGACCCGTTGGAACAGATTCCAACTATGCAAATTCAGTTTTGCGACAAGATCGTCTGGACGTCCTAGTCCAGACGAAATCGTCAAATGCAGGGCGATATCGTCTGATCGGCGACGATATCGTCAAACGGTCAAAACAACCTCTAAAATTGGCACGAAAAAGGGGGAAACGGAATACCCGACGGTTAACGGGCGGTTTGGGAGGTTAAATTTGATTTTAAAATTATTTACTAAGGTGAATGTAAATTTTATAATTTTACTGCGCCAATTTTAGGGTGCTACATTTTGCCCCCTCTTTAGCGAATTTTCCGAAGAAAATGCGTTAAAGATGAGTTCTTCTCGATCTACGAGAAAGCAAAAAATTATACCCATTTTTAGGCGACGATTCTTGGTCGAATCGTACGACGGCTTACTATGGTGCCCCCTCCGTGTTTTTACCCAAATCGAACGTTTGAGGTAAAAACGCGAAAAAGCAAAAAATTATTGTTGAATAAAATTAAGAAAAATAGGGTAAAACCCTAATTCATTACTGTTCATTTTTGGTTTTTAGAGCTCTGAAGAAAATGGTGGATATGATGTATATATTTTTTGATATATATATATGATATATTTTTGATCATATGACTTGTATTGTGTTATGTATTTTTATGATGCTTTTAGATGTTTTAATTGATTGATTTAATAATCGGATGTAATTATGTCGTTGGAAATATTATAATTTGAATGTCATGCTATAAAATTTTAAATGAAATAATCTGATGTAACAAAGTGGTTGTTTGTGATGCAATAATTTGATAAAAATAAAAGGGGACTTTTAACAATAATTTCAAAGGACATTGTCGCTATTATAGACCATTTCATGGAGTCGCCGCTCACTCGGTCGTCAAGCTAATCCCAGTATAGAAATATTGCGAAAAGTAAAAGAGTGCTTAAGAGACTGTCTTAAGACTTTGTTGTGATAGTGCAAATGATGATGATGATGGTTGGTTTGTTTTCAGATTTTCATGAAAAATATTATGCATGAAATATTTTTAAAATGATTTTTGCTAGGCATAAATTCCTAAGTGTGATAAAATTTGTGAATAATTCCTTAGGAATTATACCATCATTGCAAAGTTGAAGGTTGACATAATGACATAAAAATAGTGAAAAAATGGGTTTGCTTTTGAAAAGCATAATTTGTGTAAAATGAAGTCATATGGTTTTTATGATTTTTGATAAAATGGGGAATAAAAATTGTTACAATGGTTTGCGCTAGGCATAGAATATGTAGGTATAGACTTATACCATCATCGCGAAAATCCAAAAAAATAGTTTTATTGCATGGTTGATTTTTTGATGAACAGAAAAGATGAAAATGAGGACTTGCGCTAGGCATAAAATTCCAATTTTGGTTTTGAAACTATACCATCGTCGCGAAAGTCAACCAGATATATATGATTTGATTTGTGTAATTTGGAAGAAATTTTTTATTTTTCTAATTCTATAGTTGTCTTTGTGAAAAATAATTGTACTTGATTATTCCAAACAAGTTGCAAAAATAATATTTCAAAGTATTTTGAAGACAAAAGTTAGATTTATAAGGAATCCCATGTGCATATGTGCATTCATTTCCGATCTTGATTTATCCTAATGATAAACAAAATCTCTCAAATACAAATGTGTGTGCAATTGCATTGTTCATTTACCAGTTTTGAGCAAGATACTATGATACAAGTGATTTGAAGAAACCAAATAAATGTTCATTAACCATGATGTAGATGCATATAACCATATTAGACTACTATGTAGGTCGGATTATCAAGAGCTAGCTAATCCATAAGCAGACATAGGTCTGTACAAAAGAAGGTCGCTAATGTGACAGACATATCGCCACGCTAGGAGTTACCCAAGGCCAAGCGAGGTTGGGCACAAACCACTTGTTATGGGGCTTACCTCACGGTTTTCGAATAATTGAGAATTCCGGGGATTCAAGCTCATCAACCCTTCTTTTCTTTTCAAAGGGTAGGGAAAGGGATTTTATTGCTTTCTTGCTTTCTTTTGAACTTTGCTTATTTTTCTTTTTGTATTTCTTTTGCTTGATAATACTTGGAACATTGCTGAAATAACATTTTTCTTTTCTCTTCTTTCTTGAATTTTTCTTCTCTTTTTCTTTGCTAGGGATACTTGCTCGGATTAGGCTGTAGAGCAAGGGATTTTTATTCTGGGTAGGGGTGAGCTTGTCCTTTTGCCAATTCTCAAAGATTCTAGACCATGTGCATGATAGGATAGCAGGGGAAACTTTTCACTCAAGAAATCAGTTCTACTATGTAGCAAAACATGGAAATTACAAATATAATCATTTTATTGTGAAAAGATGTGCTTGGTTTAGGTAAATAACAAGATCAATTCTCTATGCTCAAACTTTATTTAATTGAAATTTGTGAACTTTGATATAAGAAAGATTAGTAATCATGCCGGATAAAAGCAAGATATTTATTTTTTTGTGAGTGTGCAAATGAGGGATTCAAAATAAATGCTAATTTATCCAAAATAAGTTGAAACATATAAGCTGCAATAATTGTAAGAAAATATATATAAACACTTTTGAGAAGTTTTGAGAATGTTGACTCTCTCTTTCTTCTGTATATTGTTTTGGTTTCGAAAGAGTCAAGCATATAGCTGTTTTTAGATTTTTATTTTGATTTTTGTTTTTGAGCAAAAGAATTTAACAAGTGCTTTAAATAAATGCAATAGATAGTTTTTGAAGATTTTTGGAGATTTATGAATGTTTTTGGTGTTTTTGGATTTTTATAAATTGAAAGAAATACAAGATAGTAATTTTGAACAAATATATACATGGATGAAATGACCAAATTTATGCATAGTAACGTTTAAGATGCAAAATATTCATGGGTTCTTTAAGTTCTTTACCATCTAAGGTAGATAATTTATATGCTCCTGATTCAAATTTAGCAGTAATAATGTATGGTCCAAGCCAGTTGGGCTCAAATTTACCTTTAAGGTCCTTAGTTGCATTAGTATTTTTTTTGAAGATTTTGAGGATTTTGATTTTTTTTTGTATTTTGATTTTAATTTATGAATTGAAATTGGTGGTATATACAAGATGATCTATATACACTATACAAGGTTATTTGAGTATAGCATGTCTAAGGTTGCTTCAAAATCAAAGGAGGTTTTGAAGGATAATCTGGTTGAGGTGAAGGTAAGAATAGAAGGTGATGAATAAAAGGTAGTGATAACAAAAGCTTTGTTATAATGTAGAATAATGTAGAAAAAGATTTGACTTTTATATGTGGAAAATTGATCATGTTACAAAATAAAATGTAAGAAGGATAAGAAAGTTCTTCATTCTTATCACTATATTCCAAGTCTTGATAAGATGGAGAAAGTATATGTGAAAGATATGCATGGATGTTATTTGGTAAACAAGGATGATCATATATGGATGAAGAAAAGTGATGGATAGAAGATAATTGTGATAATAGAGAATGTATAGAACTTGATGTTTCAATCGTTAAATATTCTTCAAATGGTGTTGGGTCACCATGTATGGTAACAATTTTATTTGCAAGTTCAAACTTCAAACATTGGTGAAGAGTGGAAGGGAAAACCCTCATCGTATGAATCCAAGGGCTCCGGAGAAGTAGGTTGTAAGGTGAAGGACAATATCCTACATAGAATAAAGTATCCAGGATCTTGGATCCAATATTAAGGGGAAGAATTATAGTACCTTGAGCTTCTTGAATTTCATTGTTAAAAGATTTTATAATAACATTTGATTCATTAAGATCTTCTTCCTTTGATTTGAGTTTTTGGAATAATTGATAAGTGCATAAATTAAGAGAGGAGTCATTATCTACCATGATAGTTCTAACAAGTGTTTCTTTACTAGATCCGATAATGTAAAGATAGGAGTCTTCTTGTGGAGTAGAGGAAGGAATATCCTCATCATAGAATGAAATATGGTTAACCTCAAGAGGGTTTACACCATTAATTATGTTCTTAGAGAAAATATGATGAGGAACAAATTGTTGGCTAGGTATTTTGAACAAAATTTCCTTGTGAGAAATTTGTAATACTTCTAAAAGGGATATCTTTGCTTGAGGATTAATCACTTGTTGTTGGTTATCAAAGTGGATTTCAGATTGAGATTTTGATTCTAAAGATGAGCTTTCTATGCTTACATTCCATTTTGGATCATTCTCTAGAGCCAAAGATAGTTTTGAAGGTTGGTCAAATGAGGAATCCATATCTTGAATATCGGATTGAGTTGATTGAACTTGAGGTTGCTCATTTGTAGTTTTTGTTACAATATTAATAATATCATCATGATGGGACACATTAACATGCAATATTTGATTGGTTTCTTGTTGTTGATAATTGAATAGGGGTTCTTGGGAGATCCCCATGTCTTGATTGATTATTGGTATTTGTTGTGTAGGAGTTTGATTGTTTACTTGGAGATTTATAATCAGTTGTAGATTGTAATTCCTTTATATTAAAAAGACCCTTATCAATCAAATCTTGAATTGCACATCTTAAATCTTTACAATTTTGTGTCATATGTCCATCTACTCTATGATATTCACAATGTAGCTCGAGGTTTAAACCAATCTGTTGTGGTATAAGGTTGTCTTATGGAAGGGAGTTCAATCTTATTTGTGTCAAGTAAATACTTGAGAATTATATCCATTGGTTGATTGAGCTTAGTAAATTTACGTGATGAAGGTTTTTGAGAGGTTTTTGATAAATGCCTTAGGAATTTCGTCATAAAAGGACCTAATGGTTTCTCACCTCTACTTTCTTTATTATGGGTAGAATGATGACAGGAAGATTGCGATGTAGGAGGTGAGTGCATGGTAGAATTGGAAGAATAAGTATTTTCTTGTTGAAATGGATGTGTTGTATTGAAAGAAGAGTATTGAAAAGGTGGAGGAGGATTATATGTGGGTTGATAGACATAATATGGATATATGGGAGAATAGATAATATCGTTATGAAGAGGATTGGCAAAGGGATTGTTTTGTTGGGTTATGGATGAAAAATGAGAAGAGTGTGATGGAGGTGGTGTTGAATAGGGATGAGGTTGGTCATAATCAACAAATGTATTTGGCTGAATTCTTCCAACATTACTAATGGGCTCATATTGATTTGAGTAAAAACTCATGGTTTCTTTAGTACTTCTAAAAGTAATATTTAGCATCTACTATTTAGAATTGAATCTAAAACATACAAACTTAAAATGATGATTTTGTTTTTGTTTTTCTTGTATACATACATATATTTTTTTTTGTTTTTGTTTTCAAAAGGTTTATGATGCATTCACGTCGGGTTCACCAAAATGTATCGCTCCAAATTTTTCGCATCCCTACCTTCAGGCTATAGGATCCGCGCCCGGAAGGAGGATGGGAAAAGGATGTCGCGATACCTCGGACTGAGAGGACTTTGCGAAGGTCCCGCCTCTCAAGGGAGGTGTATTTTGGTGATTTTTCGATGGATGGTGGGTTCACCAGGAAACATTTAACGGCAGTTTCCACGCCTAGGTTTTGGAATGTGTTTGATGAGTTCGTTTTAACCTTAAGCATTCATATCCTAGGTTTGGCCGAATGAATCTAAATTAAAACTACATGAAAATGCAACTTTCATGAATACAGCAAACAGATTTGAAAGCAAAAAATAGAGAATTTTACAGAATGACAATGAAAAATACCTGATCCGGATGTCTGCAGAAGATTCTGACGTTTGAAGCAGTCTGGATCGCTCGTAATCTAACAGAATCACCTGCAATCTGACAGAATCGTCCAAGCCGACAGAATCGTCTGAGATCTGACGAATTCGTCAGACGAATTCGCCAGAGACCTGCAAGACAGAAAACAGATGCAAAATACAAGAAATTCTATTGTGCTAACAGAGGCAAATTACACCAAATAGCAATATGAATATTGAACAATATTTAAGAACAGAATTTAAAGCCAATTACTGTACTTTAATAGGAGATCATGAACTTAGCATGCAATCTAAGCTAAATGGGTGAACTCCAAATGCAAAATAACATAAAAACTGAATAAATAATCTAATTTACAGAATAAAATGACAGAAATAGAGTTGAGAAAAGCAAACTCCAGGCACTGATTGCCTCGATGTGGGCTGCAGTCGAGATCGTCTCGCATCAATACGAAATCGTCTCGCATTCGACGGGATCGCCTCCGATCTGAACAGGTTCGTCGGCGACGATGGATGCTGGCTCCGGCTGAAAAACAATGATGTACCTACAATAAAATCGATGTGGAACTAGTGCAAATGCAAGATTAGGATGTTCTAATGTAGAGGGAATCACTTTGCAAAAAATTTCAGCCAGGGGTTGGGGAGGGAAAATCTTAGAGATTAAATAGGCTTAGAGGGAGTAGGTAGGAGGTTGGAGATCATCCCAATTTGGGAGATCTCCAACGGGGGAGGGTCCCAACGGCGCAGACACGCTTCTACCCAGATTGGAGACCCGTTGGAACAGATTCCAACTATGCAAATTCAGTTTTGCGACAAGATCGTCTGGACGTCCTAGTCCAGACGAAATCGTCAAATATGGGGCGATATCGTCTGATCGGCGACGATATCGTCAAACGGTCAAAACAACCTCTAAAATTGGCGCGAAAAAGGGGGAAACGGAATACCCGACGGTTAACGGGCGGTTTGGGAGGTTAAATTTGATTTTAAAATTATTTACTAAGGTGAATGTAAATTTTATAATTTTACTGCGCCAATTTTAGGGTGCTACATATAACAACTAAAAATACTCAATATAATAAGTAAACACAATGTGAATAATCTATCTAGAAAAATAAAATACAATATCATTAAAGTTTCTTCTATTATTAATTTATCAATTATGATCATTGCATATGTAGCAAGTAAGAGTTTTCAATGTGATAAGTAAGCACAATAAAAATAATGTGCCTTGAAAAATAAATTTAATGCAACTTCTTCAAACATTCTCCTATTATTACTCCTAACTATGATTCTTATGTCCACAAGGTCTTAGAAAAGTTGTGACTAGGGGCACTAGTTGTAAATAGGTCAACGGTTTAAGTCCCCTTAATGGTTGATAGTATGTGTGCATGCATAACAACTCAAAAAATAAAACTATAAATTTTGCATATAGAACAAGTATAATTTCCCAATACAAGTGAGAAAAATGTGACCACCATGTCTAAAAAATCAAATTTACTTACAAAAAAGTATCTTCATGAAGTATGCTTTATTATTTGGTCTATTTTTATGCATTCTTGAAATTTTAGATTTCCATAGATTATGTAGATCTAAAATTTTAAGATAATATAAAAATTATAAAAATATTGACTTATTTAAACTGTGATTTGAAGTTTTTATTCCCTCCTAATCAAAATTTGAAATTCAAGTTCCATTCATATTAAAATTTGATTTTCAAATTCCATATTGATTAAAACTTAAATTTTGAATTCCCTTCTAAATATTTTTTTTTAGGATCTAAAGCAATGCTAAGATGACTCTACAAGACATTACATAGCACAACCATTGCATCACTTTGGTTTATAATAATCATATCATTATCACAATTGTTAGAGATATTATTTTATTTGGTCATGTAATAGTTTAGGGTGTGATTATTAGTTTAGGGAGAGTTTAATATTTGAGTGAGTATGTTTTATATTTAGGTCTAAAGTATGTGTCAATGTAATAAAGTGTGCAAGGTGTGCAAGTGTGATTTGTGAGAGTGCAAAGTGTTAGGTAGGCAAGTGAAGAGTTATGTAGGAGTTATGTTATACTTTGTCATTATAAAAAAAAGAGACAAGGTCAAGAGACATGCATGTGGAGAGTCACATGTAATTATATATTGGTGGCAAAGCATTGTAAAAAGTATTAAATATGCATAGCTTCATGCATGCATTTATAGATTTCTTATCAATAATATTGTTGTATTTTGTGTGTGAAATATTGTGAGCATTATTGTGTTTGATTATTTGATCCTATGGAAATTTACCTGTGAGATAATCTACCATAATTTCCAACAATGGGATCATATCCTTCTTGGTGGAATCCATCCTGGTTTATAGCTAGCACCAGAGTGTATGGTATGAATTTGAAAAATACTAGAGATGAAGAGATTTGGGGAATACTAGTAAAAGATATTGCAAAGAAAGAAAGCTAGCACCATGTTTGGTGTGAATATTGGATATGTGAATCAGGGTTATGCATAGTGGCTATTCATAGAAAATTGGCTAAAATTAGGATTTTTGAAATTTGGAATTGGCTAATATTTGGGACCCTTGACCAAGGCCCATTAGCCAAAAATTTCTGGGTGCAATTTTTTTTGGGGGTCGATTCGCCCCAATTTTATAATAATTTGACCATTTTAAGTTTAAATTTCCAACATTACCCCTAATAATAGTTAACCTTCTACATGTGTATGGACACTATTCGCTTGGATTTTGAAATTGATTCGCCAAATTTTTATAAATACATTTTGGGGCTGACCCCTTACGCATAACCCTGGTGTGAATTTGAAGGAGGTTGATGAGAATAATTTTAAAGCACTTGAAGAAACAGACTGGTGGTTTGAGTTGAAGGGTTGGTCGCACAAAATATGAAGATATTTTTGAATAAAAATGCTTAAAAGAGAGAAGAAATATTGAATATTGAAGAAAGAAGATTTACATAGATAAGAAAAAATATTGAAGAGTTGAGGTCACCCAAATTGCAAAATATTTAAGAAGAATTGGTAAGGTAAGATTTAAATACATTTAAGAAAGATCCTTGAAATGTTTTTTAATTGTGGGAGAAATAAGAAGAGAACATTTATTAAATTGATTGAAAGAATTAATATTGGAGAGATAAGAAGAATATTTTTGAAGGAGAAAATTTGTGAGATTTCTTTTAATATATTGGAAAAGAAAATTTGATTGAATTTGAAAGAATATTTTGAATGAAGATATAAGGAACAAAGAATTTATAATTTAAATTTTTTTAGAGAAATGATTGTAGAAGATTGAGAAAGGGAATGTTCCGAAAGAATATATAATAGATGAATTAGAGAAAACTTGGAGAATGTTGCATAATGAAAGTTTTGGGATATGGAAGGAGAAAAAATAAAAGCCACATCAATTAATGAATATTTGCAAAACCTACAAGTTTGATAATGGAAATATTGAATTTGAAGTTGCATATGATAATCCTAGAAAAGTTTTAGAATATCCTAATATATGCAAGGTTGGTTATGGAGGTTATGGAGTAGCACAACAAATAAATGAGTTTAAGCAAGGATTCCCTATTACTTCACCAAAAAAAAAGAAGTCAAGGATATTGTATATAGTTTGGTCCTTGAAATTAAGAAATTTGATCAAGTTTTTCTAAACTCTAAATCTAGAGCCATGGAGGATGTTTGCATAGACAAGGATTTTAACTTCTTAAAGTAGGAGGAGAAAATATTGGAAATATGGGAGGCCATGGATGTCTTTTACACGTAGTTGAAGAAGATTAAGGAAAAACCATAGTATATTTTTAATGATAACTATATTCTTGTGGGAGCTTCCATGTTAGCTGGGATTATGAAGGATGGCTTTTATTTTTTGATTTTGAGAGAAGAATATGAGGAGAAAATAGAATAGGCCAACATTAAAAAAAAAATTAAATGTCTTCTAGACTTGATATTTTGGAAGGAAAAATAATATTTTAGCCATTATGTGGATGTCACTCAAAGAAGATGCCATGTGGAGTTAATGCAAATATCAAAATTCTTTGAAGTAGGAGTCTTGAATTTGATTGAATTCAGATATTTAGAGAGGAAAGAATAAAATTTGGTCTATGGCCACAAAAATATCTCCAACGTCAATTTAAATCGATGATCACTCTTTGTCACATCAAGGAATATCATAAATATTGTGTTAAAATATGGAATAATATAGTGGAAAATGAAAATGTTATGGCTAGATTGGTGATAGTGATTGTTGAAGGCATAATTTTGAACGTGGCACACTAATTGAAAAATTATTTCAAAAATTTAAGTGAAAAATTCAATACATAGATGTGGAGAGTCACATGTAATTATATATTTGTGATAAAACATTGTAAAAATAATTAAATATGCATAGCTTCATACATGCATTTATAGATTTCTTATCAGTAACATTGTTGTATATTGTAAGTGAAATATTGTGAGCATTATTATGTTTGATTATTTTATCTTGTGGTAATTTACCTGTGATATAATCTGGGTGAAATTTCCAACAATGGAATTGACAAAAAATGTAATGTGTGGTGCTATATGGGCACTATAATAGTGCCACCCTAGTACCAAAATATTTAAGTGCCACTATAGCATCATTGTAATATTATCCAATGCTAGACCAGTGCTATAGTGACACAAATTTTTTATCCTAATAGAAATATTTCAAGATGGAGCTAATTATGATATCCCAACACAAATAATAATGCTACAACATAAAATTATAGTAGCAAAAATAATATTTAGAAGGAATAATTTGTTGAAAACAGATAACATGAGCATAAAGGAAATTAAAAAATATTATTTCAAAGTATTCTAATAATTTAAACTCATAATAATGTATTTAGAAACAATAAGCACAAGATAGTGATCATATATTTGATACTTTATTAGATCAAAGTTTAAAATTAAAGTTACAAGACATGCCAACCCTACCTTATATAAATAAGTGGAGTAAGAGAATCCATATATTGCAAGTATAAAACATTTAGAAAACATAAAGTTGAGGGGAAAAATAGTATTTTGCAAATGAAATCTCAAAATGATCCAAGATAACAAGCACACAAATAGAATGAGCAAATAAGGTGACTTCATATAGGTACAAATTTTTGAGGTTCCCAAAACAAGGGTCTCAACCACAAGTTACAAAATAATAATAAAATTATAATAACCAAATAGGACCTTGATACATAGGGTTAAATTATAAAGTGAAAAAATGGTCTTGGAAAGTAGGTTTATAATTCTAGGATCCCTCCTTAAACATAGTTGTGATGAAAATAAAACATAGCATTACACCATCATTGCTCCTAAATGGTAATTTCATTAAAAACCATTAAATCATAAACTTGAGAAATAATTTTTTTTCTCTCTCAAATTCTTGATGAATAAATTTACCACTTGGATTTTTGTCTTATAATACATGGTGTAAATAATATTTTTATATAACTTATGTCTCAAATAGTGGCATGGATATTAATGTGTTTTATATTACCATATGAGACTAGGTTTTATACTATCTTGGATGTGTTGATACTACCACCATAAATTGATTTTCAAATCCTTTTAAATAAACACAATATCCTTTAGCAAGTTTCAAGTCCACATTCGTTCCTATTCTTAGGAAAAGTACTTCGTTGATAAAGCTAGTAGTGGTTTATGTTTTGAAAACTATTATGGGCTCTAATCTAATTTTTAATGCATATTGTAAAGTAAACTTCTTTGAATCCATGCAACTAGCCCAATCAAAATCTATGTAGTATATCAATGCAACTATACTATATTTATAATATTTGAACCCCAAATTTGGGATTAAAATTCAAGTATCTCATAATTTAATTGTATATCTATCAATAATTGCCCCTTGGATCTTGCATGAACTTGGAATAAAGATTAATAAAAACAAAAATAATATCAATACAACAATGTGTTATAAATCAAGATAACCATAAGTTGTATGTAGAGGATTGCATTGACTTTGTTAGTTGTGTAATTCTCATCCAATTTTTTTCAACAAGTATGCGTAGAAAAAGGGCTATTGGTGATCCAATATACCTATAATATACTTGAGTCAAGATATAAAAAAATCCTATAACTATAAAAATTTTGAGCTTAGAAAAGTATAAAAGACAAAATATCATGTCTTAAATATATCCTTTAATGTTCATGAAGACCAATCCCCTGGACCGAATGCTTATGTTACCCCGGAGGCCAAGGCGTGCAACTCCATTCATAAATTCAATATTGAGAAAATCTCCACTCAGTGTAGGCATTCGGTAAGGTTCAAGAAATCAAAGCTCGAGACTAGCTAGAGCTTCCCTCAACATATATCTGATGATGGCAGTGAGGATTGGTGCATTGCCACGCGAGATAAAATTCATGCCACTATAATCAATAGCATAATTAACACTATGGATAAAATCAATGACACCCTAAAGCTCTATGCCAAGGAAGATATTACTGAAGCTTAGGTTCAAGGACTGTTTAGTTCTTGTTTCGCTTGATCCTTTTTGTTTTTCTGGCTATGTTCCCATGTGTGGAATTGATGTCTTTTTTTTGTATCTTTTCATCATCCCTACGTGGGCTCTTAGGTTTACCCCTACATGGGTTTATTTCACAGACCCTACAATTTTACCTATTACCTCTGCATGGGTTTATTGGTAGGGTCTACGATGATACTATACGTGTAATAGTCAAGGCAACCCCTGCATGGGTTCTAAGTTTTTTTTTGTCCTTGTCTAGGTTTATCTTTGCAACCCCTGTGTGGGTCTTGTGTCTTCTGGAGGTTTAACCCTATGCTATTGTTCCACTATTATCTGATGTATTTGGTTTTGGGACCCATTAAAACCCACTTTTAAGCAATTTTACTTACCAAATATATATATATCCTTTAATGTTAACCTTAAATCATGAATCAAATTAATAATTTTCTACCAAAAAAAATTAAGTCATTTGAATAAACTTAAATTTTTATTAGACTTGCACCTCTTAGAGATACAATAGAGAAATAACGTGACAATCTTAATATACGAAACATGAATACTTGCTTCAAAATATATGACAACTTATTTAATTTACACACAAATTACTCATTATCCTTTTAGACCAATACAATATATTATTTCATGCATATATTTTGTTTAATATCTCCATGTTGTATGGCACAACTCACATCCATTTGATACACAATTCCTATATGAAGTTTGCTACTAAAACTAGGACTGCTAAAATATTATCAATATTGGAAATATTAAAAAACCAATCATTGTAATCAACTATTGAAAGTGTAATTTGACTTATGTCCAAGATGGACATTGTATGATATAATCTTGTATACACCTAAAATGTATTTAATTTATTCTATCATTTTATTATGTGATCCTTGTAGGTTGTGGTTAACCTTGCTATGTTTAAACTCATCTTATAACTTGTAATTAACCTAAAGCCCTCTTTTTTTGTAAGCTTAGGTTAAATTAATTTATGTATTTTTGGTATTTGTATAAATACCTTCCACCACTTCATCTATTGTATCAAAGTGTTGTGATCATTATCCATTAATAATATAGTGATTATTTATGGTTCTCAAGGGAACCCATAATTTTTGTGATTCTTGCTTTCCTTTTTTACCCTTTTATGCTTCATGTATAATATTTGAGTGAATGGATTGATTCTATTCATTTATAGAAAAATGTGTGAATTCCAACATGGTATTAGAGTGGGTATGGAGCTACCTCACTTTTTCATGTAAAAATATTATTTGAAGTCTGATATTTCTTTTAAACTCTAAGACAATTTTCTCCTTGAAGTCTCATAACTCTTTTTTGCATAAGAGGAAAAAAGAAGCTTTTACACTATTTTTTATCATTTATATTTTCAAAATTCTTGGAGAAAATCTATATTGCTTATTTCAAAAGAAGGTTTTAAAATTAGAAGTTTGAAGGACTGTATTTTTTTGCTGAATATTCTCGAAAATAAGTGCTCAAGAATGCAAGAATTCAAAACTCAATGAGGGCATATATTTGCACATGCATTTTTAAATTCAAATGAGAATCATTTCATGTGCTTCATCTTTGGCCTGAAACGCTCTTTATTTGGAGCACACAACACCTTATTAAATAATAAGATACATGCCCCTATATAATGGATAAGTTGGCCATTAAGTCCAAAAGAGGATTTTCTAAGTTATTCAAACATGAGGACCATGAGTTCAAATCTTAGGGACCATTTTTTCTCAAAGGAGACAATATTGCTTTTGTATATCGGCTTGAGAGGAACAATACAAATTTTAAAACTATTTTTTCATCCCAATTATTGATGTTGCATCATGGTTTGTGGTATATGTGGGAAACAAGAGAGCACATGATTGAATCACATCATCCTTCCATTTTACAATAATTGTGCAAGCATCTATTTTTCTATGAAGGTATCAAATCCTTCAACATTATTATATGTCATGAAGAATGGTAAAAAATAATGCCTTTGGAAGATAAGGTTATGTGTTCAAACCAAGAATTTATTTTTTGTTTGCTACTACAGTGTAGAGAAATATTATATATAGAGGATCTACTTCCTCATCCCAACAACATGGTTTCCAAGCTATCTAAAATGTGTTTAGTTCATGGGAGACCATGTTTGAAACCCTTCAATACCCCTCATAAATTTTACAAAGAATAGATTTTTAACTGAGGTGGCAGCCTTAGTGGACCTACCTTGACCCATGTTTTATCAGTTTTACATATATATACCTTGTCAACCAATTTGAAGAAAGCATATGACACATTTGCAAACAAGCCAATAGTCTAGTAGCACTTGGATGGTGATTAATCAATGGTAGACACTAGCAACTAAGATAAAAATGTTATGGTCAAAATTGCATGAGTTATTTGGGGAAATTAAATACAATTGAATTAATTCACTTGGAATTAAAGCTCTCTTCTCTTACATTGGTTTATTTTTATGACATTGAGAACTATATTATGAGATCCAAGGCATTAGGAGAAGATATTGCATCTTTTGGAGGCAAAAAATATGATGCAAAATAGTGAAAATTGTCCTTTCCAATATCTCTTCTTCTTTTTATATGTTGAACCTCATGATTCATCTAGCTTCTATATTCTTGGAACCAAAGAAAACTCTCTTGATAAACGTTTTTATCCCATGCTATACTTTTAGGAAGTAATGAGGTATTGAGGTGGTTCTTCACAAGTATAGGATATTTCAAAGGAATTTAAACCTAAGTATACTAAGACCATAGACCCAATGACCAAGCTAAGTCTTCAAAGAAGTTGAAGATAATTTGTAAGTATTGAAAGAAGGAAGGACATCCAACTTGCTTGTTGAAATCACAAAGGATTGAAGTTGAGTTCTTGAATATGGGTGGTCATCTTCCTGATGATAAGGGATATTTAGAAGGTTCTTCCTCAGAGGCCCACTAGATATTCCATAATTAAGGGTAAGATATTAGTATCACTAATATCTTCTATCCTTGCCCCCATATTTTATATTATGAGGGGTGTTGAAAGTGTAACTTGTCTTATGGACAAGACCAACATGGTATGATGTAATATTGTATAGATCTGTACGAAATCATTGTATAAATGTATTTATTTTATTGTATTATCTTATTATATAATCCCAATGGATCATGGTTAACCTTGTTATAGTCAACCTCATCTTATAATTTGTAATTAACCTAAAGCACTCTTGTTATGTTGGATTGAGTTAACTTAGTTTATGTAATTGGGTTTTGGTAATGGTATAAATACCCTCTATCATCCCATCCATTATATTAGAGTGTTATGATCCTTACACATGGATAATACAATTTTTTTTTTTTTTTAAGCGAAAAACCCCTTGCGGAGCCGCCTTGGTCTGAGAGACCATGAACATGGGGTTCTACACCGTCAAAGTCACCCGGGGGTCACACCCAACCCTGCTCGCACCAACATTATCAATTGGATTTTAGATACCCAATTCAACTTTTTGGTAGGGTGGAGATTTGAACCTGGGACCTCCCTTGGAGGATTTCCCTCTCCTCTCCAACTCACCTACAACACCTGGGTTTTAAAGAAAAGGGTGCAACATCGGGATTTCCCAGGAGGTCACCCATCCCAGTACTACTCCGGCCCAAGCATGCTTAGCTACGAAGTTCTGATGGGATCCGGTGCACTAATGCTGATATGATCGCACCCAATACAATTATTTTTTTTAATGCTCAAAGGAACCCATAATTTCTTATTGAGGGTACCCCTTGTGCATAAGTCAAGTCTTATATCATTTTGTGATGAGGGGATAATTATCATGAAGGACCTCTAATGGGATATGTCATTTTCTTCCTCATATATCTTACCTCAATATTAGGGATGTTTTGAGAACCTAATGACTAGTTTGATATGTAGATTAAAGAACATCTACATTTCCAAATAAAATTGTGTTCATGTTAAGATCTCCTTTTGTGAAGCTTAAAGCATAATTCGATCTAAATGCAACACATAATAATGCAAAACAAAGAACTTATAATAAAATAATCTTTTGATTTGAATGGAAAAAAAAAATAGATAATTTTTCTTTTAATCAATGTTATAAGAAATAATCTAGCATAAAAGGTTTAGTCTAGGATACAAAATACATGCACTTTTCAATTTGGATGACTACATTGAAAATAATTGATTTATACCCAATGTGATTATAATCAGCCTAGGTTAAATACTCCTCCTTTTCAAAATTAAAAATAAAAGCAAAAACAAAACCTTTTATAAATACAAAATAGAAAAAAATAATCCAAAATGCTGAAAATGATAGGAATAGGAAACATAATTACTTGTTTCTATTGATTCAAAAAAACACTACCCACTTGTAGAAGCATTTCTTACTCATAAAAGTGTCATTGGAGCTATCACCTCCTAGTAGTTCTATCACTCAAACTTGTAAATAGATAGAAATCTATAAAATAGATACTAAAAAATGATGATCAGTGTAGAGGATCTATTTGATCTAGCAAAGAAACAACAAACTTCCTTGCTACAATGATCAAACACCTATTTTGGGTAAGAAAATGCAATCAATAGACTAAAATTATAGGATGCTAGAATAAATGTTGATATGGTAGAAGCATCACCATGTAAATAGTGCCTTTGATGCTATCATCGCCCATACTTCTACTTTGTGTGGAATATAGAGCACTAGCACCATCGACCTATAGTATGGTTGCACTATCACTTCTTTGGATAGGACAAAGAGATAAAATGCAAGATAAAATGATATTAATAACAATGATGCTAAATTTTTTTGACCTAGAAGAATGAATACCATTCTAGATAGCTAAGAGATAGAGAATGAACTAGTTAAAATAAGATTAAAATGATAAAAATAATGAAATATTAGCTAAGAAAATATAACTTGTAAATGTGTAAGATATACAATTAGACAAAATAAAATAAGATCATAGATTAGATAAAATGTTAAAGATAAGAGTTGTAAAACATAGAAAAGCCAATAAAGAAATATATAGGTGAAGTTCACAAACCAAGACAAAAGGTTGTTTCTCCTTTGTTAAAGCTTAACAAAAGCTTGTTGTTTGCTTGTTGTTGGCCTTAAAGTGATCAAGCTTTATGATGGTCACTTGAAGCCTTACTTGGAGATTTTATTGATAGGATACTTGGATGCTGGATAAAATACCCATAAAATGCTAAAGTGTTTATGCTTCTAAATAAAATTTAACATAGTTTTGGTGCACAAAATATTTTATCAAATGCTTATGAATTGTGATAGAGTTTAGGTGCTATAATTTCTTGATTCTTTTATAATATATTTTGACAAATTTTGCTACTAAAAAATGCTACTGAAAATATCACCTCCAAGGGTTGGATTTATAAGCATCCATGGTCCCGTGGAGGGTAACTAAGCACTAAATGGTTATAGTAATGAGGAAGGTGAGGACTTGAAAAGGTGTTAAAAGAAATATTCTAAAAGTGGGCAGCTAGACTTGGGATTTGCCATAAAGGCTATGAATCAAATTTTGGAATATTTTATTAATAGTCTGAAGGAGGAAAAAGCTAAAAAATCTTGGTTTTGGTGTATAAAAATCAAAAGCATCTAGAGGTAATAGCACTACCCATGCTACCATCAAAATATGTGTGCCAAATATCCAATGGTTAAATTATAGTAGTAGTGCCACTAAGGTCATGGTAGTACCCCAATTTTAAGATAAAATATTTTATGCTGCTTAAGTTCAATGATGCTAGATGAATTATGCAAATATTATTTTCTTAAAAGTGACATTACAAAAATGTGCTTCAAGTAATATTAAATTTTGTCATGTCCTAATGTGCCTCCTCGAGTTTTGAAGGTACAATTAAGGTGGACTAAGGAAACTTGATTTGATTATGATCCACACAAGAGTGGTGATGAAAGGTGTTGGGATGGATGTTGAAGAAAGGAATTAAGAATTAGATTTAACTTGAATTTGAAAAATGGATATAGATATGATATGAGGATGTTTTTATTTATATAGAATTGTATAGAGTAAGATTAGATTGGGTTGTTGAAGAAGAATAATTATGACTAATTAAAATATGTTAAAGATGAAAGATCAAATTGATGAGAGAGGAAATATGAAATGGGAGAAAAAGATAACGAGAGACTCTACCAAGGTGAGATGGGGCATGAAAGTGTTTTTTAATTATATACAATATGCACAACTATATACAAAGAGATTTTCTCAAGTGGACTTTAGATAGTTTTTGACTCACTTTTAAGTAGGTGCACATTTACCTACCATTTAGACAAATGATTAAAGGGATTTTGATAGCTTTGATATTTTTCCAAGGGGGCTTTTATTAGCTTTTGATTTGCTCAGAAGAATTTTGTTAGCTTACTATAATACAAGATATGTATAGCTATATACATATAAGTACAATATTTACCTCTAAGTAGATGCTTGTTTGTAGGGCCTTTATAAAACGCTTAAAGAACTTTTGATTAGATTGATTTAAGACTTGAATTTAAGCAAATGCTTTTTTTCAAGGACTTTAGATAAAGGAATTTTTATCAGATTGATTTAAGTCTTGCCTATTTGTAGGGCGTTTAAATAATGCTTAAAGTACTTTTGATCAAATTGATTTAAGATTTGTCATTATGCATATGCCTATATGTAGTGAGTTTAGACAAATGCTTAAAAGACTTTTGATATAAGATTCATCTATTAACCTTAGGACATTCTAATTTTATATTTTCCCATTAGTCTTAGGATATTCTAATTTTCTTCTTGATATTAGATTTACTTTTAATAAAATACTTGTGCTTAAAGGACTTTTGATTAGATTGATTTGAATTATAGAGAGGTCTCATAGAGGACTTAAGATGGATTGGTGTGGTAGTTAATGATGCCCCCAATTGGGAAGATAATATCATTATGGACCAGCTACCCCCATAAGATGTGTTATGTAGGAAAATAATAGATGATGAGATTGATAGGGCTATCAAAACCTCAAAATCTGATAGTTTTCATGATGTATCCATTGATGAGATACAAGAATTTTATTTTATTTTATCATCAACGCCTACAAACGTTGTAGTATTCATCATGTGGCAAGGAAGTTGTAGTTTAGAATACTTAATAGATATGATTTGAGACTAATTAGATTATTCTAGAGAATGATGAGATAGAAATTGATAGAGATAGATTATTGTGTGAACCCTAAGTTGAATTACAAATATGGAACTAAAAGAATCCACTTGCATCAGTAACCTAGTGTAATGAAAATAAATTATCTTGACTAGGATCATCATTTGCATGTCATAACAAATATCTGACTCAATATGCAATAGGTAATCTATACATAGACAAGTACATGCATACAAGAAGGTATGAGGTCAATAAAATGTAAGCAAGCAATTCTAGATAGCTATAGAAAATAAATAATCAATGTAGAATCAAATGTAATATATTTTAATATGCATGATGTTTATTAGGTCTTTAAATTATTTTCCATCAAGCATGGAAATACAATAAGCTCCTAAACCAAACTTGGTGTTTATGATAAATGGACCTAGCCAATTAAGCTCAAACTTACCTTTGAGCTTGAATTTTGCATTGGTGTTCTTCTAATTCTATTTAAGAACAAGATCACCAACCTCAAAGGAATGATAACGTACATTTTTACTATAGGTATTATTAAGCCTTTGCTAGTAGACCCGCTAGTTCTTTAAGACATGGGTCTACTTTTCATCTAGAAATTCCAATTATAAAATATAGGAAAGATAATATTCATCTCTAACAAATAACTCCTACAAAAAAATATGTAAGGAATGCACCTTAAGCTCAAAAATGAATACAACTTCAATTCCATAAATAAAAGCTTAGGAATTCACACAAATGGGAGTTCAAGAACTAATGAAATAGGCCCATATGGAGGGATAAATTTGAACATGATAATCTCAACTATTTTTGCTAACAAGCTTCTTTGGATCTACTATTCATCAAACAATTCCAATTAGCAAAGGTAGATGATATAATATTCATCTCTAGCAAATAAGTCCTATAACAAAATATGCAAGGAAGGCATCTCAAGCTCAAAAAGGAATACAATTCTACTCCATAAACCAAATCATAGGACTTCACACAAATGGGAGTTCAAAAACTAATGCAATAGGACCATAGGGAGGGATAAAGTTGAAGATGATAATCTCAACCAGTTATCCTAACAAGCTTGTTTAGGATATTGATAAGAGCCTTGTTAAAAGCTTTAGCTTGGCCATTTACTTGGGATAGTAAAGAATTGACTCTTAATGTTAGATATTGTATTTAGCACTAATGTTTTGGACATCCTTATTCTTGAAGGGTTTTCCATTGTCATAGATTAACATGAAAGGGACACCATAGTGACAAAGGATTTGGTTAAGAATAAACTTGGAGACTAGGAATCTAGTGGTTGAGGGTAGATGCATGAATTTAACCCATTTGGTGAAGTAATTAGTAGCCATTATTATTAATGTATACCTATTATACAATACTAGGTTGATCTTCCTAATGATGTCTAAGTCCTAGATGGAAAAAGGCTAACGAGAGATCAAGGGTTGAAGAGCTTGATACAGAGCATGGATAAGGTTTTCATACCTCTAACACTTATCACACAAATTCTAACATAGTTGCAAGAGTTATTTTCCATGGAGGTCTAATAATAACCCATCCCTAGGAGGTTTTGAGTTATGATGAATCCACTAAAGTGACCATCACATGATCAATCATAGGTCTATTTGATTATTATTTAGGCTTTGATTGAGGTAAGGAACCTAAGAATAATTCCATTAAAGGAACGATGATATAATATATTTCCATTAATAACATAACAAAAAGTGTGTTTCTTAAGGTTATTGTGCTCATTATGGTTCAAATTATCAAGCAGTGTGCTAGACCTAATGAAGGAATCCTAGAAGAAGCTAGCTGGACTCTATGTTTAAAGGCTTCCTAATTTTTTGGATCATTTGGCTTGTTCATCATCCAACTCTAAGGATATAAGGGATGCAACTATGGCCATAGCATTGGCATGGTGATTTCTACACCTAGGAATGACCTCAATGGTGATTTTATCAAAAGTAGATATTACCTTATGAAGAGAAAAAGACATTGATAAACTAAATCTACAAAAATAGTAAATGCATAATCAAAGGAAAAAAGAAAAAGAAAATAACAGATACACACATAACATAGTACTTACTTAGAAAACCCTTACAGGAAAAAATCCAACACATTAATATCTCCTTATTGTATAAAATTAACCATCTCCAATACAATAATGTTCATATCTCATCTCTCTTCAAACCTTGATGCAAGTGCAATTAAATAAAAATAACACAAGAACAAATTTTACAATACCATGGGTTCAAATATTTAACCCTAAAAAACCCATATGGGTCTAAAAATAGTTTAATAAACCCTAAAAATTTTTACGAGGATACATGGAGAGTGTCCAATATTATTTAGAGTTAACCCCACTAGAATAACATTGAAAATATTCAACATATTTCCAACATTCTCCCAATTGTTGAATACTTTCTTTAGGGGCTAAAAACTACCATTATCAACTATCAAAGGAAACCATACCTATAGATCTTCTAGACCAAGATAATTTCTATGTAGGTATGTATCAACTTTCTCCAACATCACCTAATTCCCTTCAACCATCTCTCTCACAAAAGGGTACTTGATATCAATATATTTTGACCAATCATAAAAACCAGGATTGCTGGACAAAAATATTGCACTAACTATCTCTGTCAATTCTCACATACTTCTGCTTAATACCAAATGTTGAACACAACCTCTATAGACACACTACTTCTTTACATGCATGAGTTGATACAATGTACTTTGTTCTATTATAGACAAAGCAAACACTGATTGCTTTTACTCATCCAAATTATTGCCCATCCAAATAGTATGAACACATTAGCACTTATGGATTTTCTCTTATGCAGATCTCTAACCCAATCAACATCCATAAAACCTTGTAGATTTACAATATTACTATCTCTATATTTTTCTTTGTAACAGATAGCATAGATGAAGTTCCATGCAAGTATCTAAAGATCCTCTTCACAATACTAAAATGTTTCTTTCCTAGATTTGACATATATCTGCTAACTACTCCCACTATAGCTCTAAAATTTTCTCACTCCTTTCCTTTAGGCTAATGGATCCGTGCCTCGAAGGGGAATGGGAAAATGGTAGGTCTACACCTCAGAGGAGAGGCACTTGAGGTCATGCCCTCTTTGGTGATTTTTTGATGAATTGGGTGGGTTCACCAAGAAACATTTATTGGTAGTTTCCATGCCTAGGTTGGGAGTTTGTTTGATGTGTTCTTTTTATTTTTCTCACAATCACCTAGTTTGGCCAAATGCAACTAATCTATACTAAATGCAATTTCTATTTCAATGAATACAATAGACAATGAATTATAGAAGGTAAATTAATGCAATGCTTAGTTATGAAAGAAATTTGACACTCTTACTCAACTCGGATGTCTGATGTAGAGTCTGTTTGCTTGCTATAGGTCAGATCGGATGTTGCAGGGCGATATCGAATGTCTGATCTATGATCGACTGATCTGATCTGATATCATCTGATCCGATCTGATCAAAAACCTACAGTTTCATAGATAGAGAACAAAATAGGAACTTGCAATGCAATATGAATCTTGTTAAGCATGGATTAGGATAAATAAAAACTTATTGTATGTTGTATGTAAAGAAAATGCTATGAATATGAGCTATGATATGCAAATAACATAGTTGAATGCAAGGATGGTGAACTCCAAGTATGATAAATGATAATTTCTATATTAAATGCAATGATAGATGATAAATATGATGCTAGAAATGCAAATTTGAGATGAAAGAATGCAAACCAAAGTCTGAAGGTGCCCCCAAGCAACCTGCAAACAAGATCAGATGTTGTAGAGCTAGATCATATGCTTCTGAGCAAGATCGGATGTCCGATCTCGGATCGTACCCACCGATGCATAGCTACCATACTTTCGAACCTGCAAATGCTTATGAAAAATAATAGGAAATAAAATGCAAAGAATGCAAAAGTGATTACTAATCAGCTAGGGAGTTAGAGAGAGCTAGGGGCTAGGAGGAAATTAGGGGAAGGATGCCTGATTAAATAAGCTAGGTAGGTTGAAGGGGTTGGGCCAAAAATAGTAGGAGTTACAACCTCTTCCAATCTGGGTGAGATCGGGAAATCCGATCCCGTAACCACCATGTGGTTAGGCAGATAAAGACAAAAGGAGTTGCAACAAATTTGTCATTTTACTATTCTAGGATTTTCTATTTTTGGACGAGATCAGACATCTGATCTTGCATAGTTTAGGTCCGATCTAGGATCGGACATCCGATATCGGTCAAATAGAGCCGATATCATCAAGAAGTTAAAAACTAACTTAATGCGGGCACAAAAATTGAGGCAGGAGGTTAGCAGGTTGTTTTAATCAATTTTTGAATATTTTTAACTTAGGGTAAATTAATATGAGTCAATTTTAGGGTGTTACATTTTACCCCCTCTTTAGCACATTTTTGAAAAAAATGCGTTAAAGAAAAGAATGGCACGCTTTTCGAGAAAGCAAAAATTTATTGCAAAATTTATTGATGTTTAAAGTTTTTACTACAAATTGCATTAGGTGTGATACCCCCTTCGAGTTTTTATGCCAAATTCTATGTTTGGTGGAAAACTCAAAATTTCTAAATTGAGGGTAAAATGAATAAAATAGAAAAATTAGATAGAAAACCTAATTCATTTTCTTTTTCACTATTACTAGATTTTTTCTCTAAGGAGAAAAATGGCAGAGGTCCCACATCGAGTAGACGAGGTGCGAGCGAGGCCAGGAAATGTACGGGTAAGTATCTTGAACTTCTTTAGCTTAGGAATTTCATGTTTTTGCATTTAATTTTTTAATTTTTTTTTTTTAGGGCATGGCTACCATCGCATAGTCATGTTTGCAAGATCGGATCGATTTTGGCAATATCGGTCCTATTTTGGCGATATCGAACTTTCTGATATCATAAAATGGGTCTGATCTTGTCAATATCGAGTAAATTTTGGTGATATCAGAAGTATGATATCATCAAAATAGGTCTGATATTGAACAATTAGGTCTGATATTGTAGATTTAGATCCGATTATGTAGATTTAGGTCCGATCTAACTTTAATTAATTTTTTTGTTGCTTTATTTTGTTGCAGAGATCAGTTTTAAAGAATAGGGAATGGAGATATAGTGGTCTCCAGGCAGACTTGGGTGCACTCTCGGATGATGAGAGGACCACCCTTGAGGTGATAGGACTCAGACATGTGGTCGAGATGCCACAAATTCTAGTTGACTTGAGGCTTCTTACAACATTGGCCGAGAGATGGTATCCGAGCTCATCTTGTTTTGGTTATCGATAAGGGAGATGACCCCTACACTAGAGGATGTCTGGAGGATTCTTCGGGTGCCTATTAGGGGTGCCTTCATAGCTCCATATGGAAATTAGGGCTAGGTGATGTGGCGCTTGTTTGGGGATCCTAGCTTCATCCTTAAGAAGGGTGGAGTGGGCATCGACAAGCTGAGTCAGACAGAGGGGGTATCTAGACTGATAGTTGTGTTGAGTGGTACAGTGGTAGGACTATTATTGTGCCATCTCAGTGGTTGCCATTTACCTTGGACCTTAGTAGAGGTCATTTGTGATATGCGAGATTAGAGTATATGCTTTTCCTGGGGTCCCTATATCTTATATCGATTGTACATGACACTCTACAGGGTTGTCTACAAGAGGGGTAAGGCTTTGGTACTTACTTCTTTCCTGTAGGTATGGTGCTGGGAGCACATGGCCATCAGGAGACCTGTAGGGTTACCTTTGACATGGGTAGAGGATGGGAGGCCTAGGGTATTCTATTGGCACTTGCGTAGAGGGCACCATGGGCGGATCAGCCTTGATATAGGGAGGAGGCTATTTGATGAGTTGATGGTAGATGCTATCTGGTGGAGACCTTGGAGAGAGCTTCTAGGGTGGGGAGAGGATGGATTTGAGCTGGCTCATGTGAGGTGAGTCATTTGGCTATGGATGGATCAGGGAGAGTTGGAGCTACATCATGTGGATCGGGTGCTATGCCAGTTCAGATTATAGTAGGACATTCCTAGGACTAGGGATGTCACATTTTCTAGGGTGACTCAGGACCACACGACTATTAGTGGTGCTCCCAACATGGCTCAGTTTATGGATCCATAGCTAGATGATGTGGTGGCTATGATAGATGGAGATGATGTTGGGGTGATTGATAGGTATCGATAGTGGTATGCTAGGATCCAACCTACATGGTTTACTAGGTCGAGGAGTGCAGTGGAGTAGGTAGTTGAGTGGGTCTAGTGATAGTGATGCCCAACTAGCCAACAATAGTAGTAGAGGACACATGTACCCCCTAGGAGAGAGAGACCTCACACTAGGGGAGGGCATCTGATCCAAGGGATATCCAGATTGGGGAGGTACTAGGGATAGGGGAGAGATCTAGGGGTACTAGGGAGGAGAGGAGAGCATCCTCTTAGTAGGAGAGGAGACCTGACTCACCTAGGAAGGGCATCATGATAGAGGAGGGAGAGAGCAGTGAGATGGCTACTCTATGGGTAGAGAATGCGAGCTTGAAGGCTCATGTTTAGACTCTAGAGGAGGAGGATGTGAGTCTGAAGGCTAGGATTTAGACTCTAGAGGTAGAGCTCACACATGCATGGGCTCAGGTGGCTCAGGGAGCTATGGTTCCTACTCCGACATCTTCCCAGTTGACTCGATCTAGGAGGAGTGGTTCAGGGGATGAGCTTATGTGGGCTATCAAGTGGGTGGGCTTCTATCAGGGTTTGTATTTTGTGGTAGTGCCTATAGATTAGAGGTAGCCATACCTCAAGGTATTTGAGCCTCCCAGTCACTCGAGATCAGTGTCTCGCTCGACTGCTAGGATAGCTACTACTACAGGGGTGATGGAGTTTCGACCACCATGACCCCCTGGTGGGGATGATGATGCACAGAGTTCTAGGGCCTCGAGAGGATGACTAGAGACTTGTGATGTGATGATTTTTGTTATATATATTTTAGTGATTGAGTATGCCGATGTTGAGGATTGTGGCATATCAGTCGACCTCATTTTGTATATAGACTTTGATATATATATATATTGATATTATTTGTCTTATGTGACTTTGTATGATTTATTTGTATGATTTATTGCATTTGCTTATAATGTTTGAATTTCTTATAATCATGCTTTGAATATTTTGATCATGCTTAACATAAAAGAAAATGATTTTATTTTTGTAAAGTGTGTTTTTGAAAAATATGTTTTTGTATGATGATAGAATTGATGGATTAGCAATGAACCTCAAAGGATGTTGTGTTGTTATATGACCGTTGGTGGAGATCAATGCTCGCTAGGTCATGAAGTGGATCCTATTGCGAGGAAGTTTGTATTGCTAATAATAAGAAAGTTTGTAGGGCTCAAGAGTGACCTTGAGGCTTATGATGATGAAAGAAGATGTTGATTTTAAAAGAAATTGATTTTGAGAAAATAGGTTGATAAATATTATTTTTGTGATGGATATAAAGTGATTTAAGCATGAAAATTTGGGAAGGATGACTTGCGCTAGGCATAGAATTCCTAGTGTGAAATTTGAGAAAAATAATTACTAGGAATTATACCATCATCGTGAAGTCAAAATGCAATGCATGATAAGATGATGTATGATTTTTAGAAATGCAAGTTCTTTTGGAATAAATCATTTTGTCACATATTTGAAGATTTTGAAGATAATATATATATGTAATTGCAAAATGAAGTGATATGGATTAATATGAATAGTTATAAACTAATGTTGTCTAACAAATTTCAAAGAAATATTTTAAATTATTTCCAAGACAAAGTCAAATTTATCAAGAACCAGTGTGTGATGTGTGAGTTCATTATCCATATTGATTTATCATAATGATACAAAATCTCTCAAGGATCAAATGTGTGTGCTTGTGAAATTGATTTACCGATTTTGAGTGAGGTAATGATACAAGCCAACTTTTATGAACCAATGTGTGTGCAAGTGAAAGATTCATTAACCATGATTTTGTGCATGCAATTGTACTAAACTACTATGTAATTCAAGTCACCAAAATCTAGCTAATCCACAAGCGGACATTGGTCTATACAAAATAAGGTCGCTAATGTGATAGACATGTCACCATGCGTAAGGATACCACCATTGCCAAGTCGGCTTGATGCCACCAAACCTGTAATGAGGATCACCCCATGGTGTTCGAATAACTGAGGAATTCTAGGGATTCAAGCTCATTACCCCCTTCTTTTCTTTTGATTTCTTGGAGTAGGGATTCTTGTCCATTTTTTAACAAGGGGATTTTATTGCTTTTTGTAGTAAAACTACTTTTTCTTTCTTTTCTTTTTTCTCTTTTTCTTTTGCTTTTTCTTTTTTTTGGGATACTTGCTCAGATTAGACAAGGAGCAAGGGATTTTATTCGGGTAGGGGGGAGCTTGTCCTTTTGCCAATTCTCAGTATTCTAGACCATGCGCATAATAGGATAGCAAGGGAAACTTTTCGCTTAAGGAACTAAGACTACTATGTAGTATCATTTTTCGAATTTGCAAAAATCATTTTAAGATGTGAGAATGTGTTCTTGGTTCAAGAAGTAGCAAGACCAGTTCCCAAAACTCAAAATTTTATTTAGTGAAGTAGTAGTGATTTTGGTTCAAGAGAGATTTATAATCAGAGTGACAAAATCAAAATTTAGTAAAGATGTAAATTAAGTGATTGGTTCAAGATAACTTTTGAGTTTATCCAAAAGAAAATAAAATATAACTTGAATTTTTGGAAGACAACACACACTGATGCAAAAAATGAGAACTTAACAATTTGAAATATTTTTGGAAATTTTTCATGTTTTTTTTTATTTTTTGGTTGTTTTGATGATAGTTGCAAACTGATGAAGAAGTTATTTACAATTATATATAAAAATGGAACTTTTGCTTTATGCATAATATCTTTTGAGATGCATGATGTTCATTGGCTCTTTGAGATATTTTCCATCCAAAGTAGCCAAGCGATATGCACCTGATCCAAATTTAGCAGTAATGACAAATGGTCCAAGCCAATTAGGTTGAAATTTACCTTTAAGATATTTTCTAGCATTAGTATTTTTTTGGTTTTCTTTAAGTACTAAATCACCAACTTCAAAAGATCGATTGTGAACTTTCTTTGCATATGATATTTTGAGTTTATCTTGGTAAGAGCGAAGATGCTCTAGAGCATGAATACACTTCTCATCTAGAAGCTCCAACTGACTTAGTCTTCCAGCATGATATTCATCCCCTACTTCGACATCTTGAAGTAGAAGAGCTAGAGAAGGAACTTCTAACTCAAATGGAAAAACTGCTTCAGCACCATAGACCAAGACAAAAGGTGAAGCACCCATGGGAGTACGAACACTAGTTCGATAGGCCCACAAGGTAGGATATAATTGCATATGCCAATCATGACCTGATTTATTAACCAATATTTTTAAAATATTAATTAAGGTTTTATTAGAAGCTTCAGCTTGGCCATTTCCTTGTGGATAGTATGGAGTGGACCATCGATGTTGAATTTTATATTTTTGACAAAGTTTTTTAATGTCTTTGTTCTTAAAGCATGTTCCATTATCAGAGATGAGAGTTGATGGAATACCAAATCTACAAATAATTTGATTAAAGATGAATTTGGACACTTGGACTCCTGTGCAAGAAGCTAATGGCATAGCTTCTACCCATTTTGTAAAATACTCTGTTGTTGTTATGATGAATTTATGACCATCAAAAGAGATAGGATTAATTTTACCAATGATGTCTAAACCCCATTTAGAAAAGGGCCAAGGAGAAGATATAGCTTGAAGTTCCTGAGCAGGAGCGTGAACAAGGTCTGCATGTCTTTGACACTTGTCACAATGATGCACATAATCATTAGCATATTTTTCCATGGAAGGCCAAAAGTATCCCATTCGTAGGAGTTTTTTAGCAATGGCACTTCCACTAAAATGTCCTCCACAAGATCCATCATGGGCTTCACTTAATGCTTTCTTAGACTCTTCTAAATTGAGGCATCTCAAAAGGATACCTTCAAAAGACCTTTTATATAGGGTATTACCAATAATTACGAAGTGAACAACTCACTTACGTAATAGCCTATGTTGGTTTCTATCTAATCCTTCTGGGAAGGTTCCTTTTTGGAGAAAATTAAAGATGTCTATATACCAAGGTTCTGGAGTTATCTCATTAATTAAAAACACATCTAATGGTTCTAGACAAGACTTAGATGAAGCTGGTTCTTGGAGTTGGTGAATAATGATTGTAGCATATTCATCATCCAACTCCAAAGGTAACAAAGAGGTAGCAACAACCATGGCATCGACAACACGGTTGCTAGTGCGAGGGATGGCTTCCAAAGTTACTTTCTCAAATAAGGATATAAGCTTAAGAACATATTATTTATAGGGATGAATCTTCTCATCTCGTGTTTGATATACTTCATTAATTTGATTTATCACAAGCTGAGAATCTTTGAAGACTAATAAAACTTTAATTTTTAAGGCTAAAGTTACTCGTAATCCAAGGATTAGAGCCTCATATTCTGCAGTATTATTAGTACAAGAAAATTGAAGTTTAAATGACAAAGGGATAAGATGCTTCTATGGAGATATTAATATAATACCTGCACCTGCACCACTCATACACCTAGCTCCATCAAAATACAAGGACCAAGATTCAGAAAGGTCCTCTTCTAAGTTAAGACATTCATCTAGAAATTCAATGGTTATAGGATGAGTAGATTCAAGAGGTGCAGCAACAAGTTGATCAGCTATAATTTGGCCTTTGATAGATTTTTGGCCAATAAATGTGAGTTCAAACTCACTTAGAGCAAGAACCCATTTAGCTGTGTGGCCTGATAAATAAGGCCTACTCATCAAATACCTTAATGGATCAGATTTAGCAATAACAAATGTCTTTTGACTGAGCATATAGTGGCGTAATTTTTGTGTAGAAAACACAACCACCAGATAAAGCTTCTCTACAGGTGTATAGTGGGTTTCATAACTTATTAATGTTCTACTTATATAATATGTGGCTCGTTCTTTCTTATCATCATCAATTTGAGCCAACATTGCTCCAAGTGCCAGTTCAGAAGCAGAAATATACAAAATAAAAGGACAATCTGGTTTAGGAGGAACAAGCACTGGAGGAGTAAGAAGATATTGTTTAAGGGCTTCAAATGCTTCTTGAAATTCATTATCCCATTGAAATGGGATATTTTTCTTAAGTAACTTAAGAAAAGGTCAGGTTTTATCTACCAATTTGTCAATGAAGTGACGGATAGACTGAAGTTTACCTTGTAGACTCCTTAATTTTGATATATTTTTGGGTGGTGGCATATCAAGGATAGCCTTAATTTTAAGGGGATCTATCTCAATGCCACGCATAGAAACAATAACTCCTAATAATTTTCCAGATTTGACTCCAAATACACATTTGTTTGGGTTTAAGCGAATCTTATATTCCCTTAGTCTATCAAACACTTTTCTTAGGTTAATGATATGATCTTCTTCTTTAGTTGAGCGAGCTATGATATCATCTACATAATCATGCAGAATATCATACATCATATCATGAAATATGTATGTCATAGCCCTTTGATAGGTTGCACCTACATTCTTTAAACCAAAGGGTATTACTTTCCAACAGAAAGTACCCCAAGGTGTAATGAAAGCAGTCTTGGGTTGGTCTTCAGGAGCTATTCGGATTTGGTTGTATCCTAAAAAACCATCCATAAGGGATAACATCCCACTCCCAGCCGTAAAATCTATAATCTGATCCATATTTGGGAGAGGAAAATCATCCTTAGGGCATGCAACATTAATGTCTCTAAAATTAGTACACACTCTAATTTTAGTGGCCTCTTTCTTGGTTACTAGAACAACATTTGATATCCAATCAACATAATCAATGGCTTGAATAAAGTCAACATCCAAAATTTTTTGTAATTCATCTTTGACTAATAATGCTACTTTTGGATGCATTTTTCTAAGCTTTTGTTTAACAGGTTTTGCATCTGGGTGCACCACTAAATGGTGCATGACCATAGAAGAGTCTAAGCCTAGCATATCTGCATATGTCCAAGCAAAAACATCAGCATATTCTATGAGAAATGCAATATATTGTTTTTGTCTCTCTTCACTTAATTCTGCTCCAATTTTAACCAAGTGAGGGTTGGTTTCAGTCCCAATGTTGATTTGTAGCACATCTTCTACTACAATGTTTAAATATCTTTCAAATTTGGGAGGAGCGGGTGACACACCCATTTCTTGTAATTCTTCTAAGGTTAACTTAGCTAATTCTTCTTGTGGGGTTGTTGTTTGAACATGGGCTATACATGGTATAGACCCATCAAAGAAAAATCCATTTCTCAAAATTTCTTCAACAGAAATATCATGAAAAATATCTCCTTCTAAACATTCATCTGGTGAAGCAATCATTTCTAGAAATGCTATTGATAACATGTTACAAGAATGTATCCTTTTACTTGTTTTAAAATATTCTTGATGTGCTAAGTACTCTTGATATGTTATTAGTTGGTCATCATCCTCAAATGGGAATGGTTGAGTTTTGGTAGGGATATAACCAATACCACATTAGGTAGGCCATTCCTCTATTTCTAAAGGTTCATGTATACCATTTTTGAGAGGTCCCAAACCTCTACCTTTATAACCCATGTTGCACATCATTTATTTTGACTTTACATATCCATTAGAAAAATAACATCTAGCAAATCCATTTTGATCCAGAGTAAAGCTCATTTTAATATTAATCTTGCCAAGATCATACCCTACATAGATAAAGGTACAACTCCCTATATGGTAGATGCTTCCCAAATTTCGTGGCAAGCCCATCGTTCGAGGAGATGGCGGTAATTGGGATAAAACAAGGGAATCTTGGGTAGCAAAATTAGTATGTTCTGAAGTTGTGAGTATTGAAGATAAATCCGGTAATACTTCATCTGAAAGAGGATATGAAGTAGAAGGACTATCCATTTTAGTTGTAGGTTTTGATGGTGTGGGTTTAGATGATGAAGGAGAATCTTTAGGACTAGGGTTTGTTGAAGACATGGCAGGACAAAATGGGACTCCTATTGGTTCTGCCATAGCACACATGTCAAATGGTCTAGGGTCACCATGGATAGTGACCAATTGATTTTTAAACTCAAACTTAACACATTGATGTAATGTAGAAGGTACTACTCTCATTGCGTTGATCCAAGGTCAACCTAGAAGGATGTTGTATGATGCGGGGCAAGATACAACAAACATGGTCATATCCAAAATTATTGGACCAACTTGCAATGGTATCGATAATACTCCACATGTTTCTTGGGTTTCATCATTAAATGCTTTGATAATCATTTTAGTTCTTTTTAAATATTCATTTCTAAATCCAAATATTTGAAAAAAATCATATGTACATATGTTTAATGATGATCCATTATCAATTAAGACTATTTTAACACCTACATCCCTAATTAATGTTGTAATGTATAGAGGATTATCTCTATACATGCTTTGAGGAGGAATGTCCTTATCTTGAAAATCTATATAATTTGTTTTTTGTGGGTTGACGGTTTTTGGTCCAAGCAAAAAAATCAGGGTGCTCGGAAGATAGTCTATATAATTTGTCCTATGAGAAATTACAGCATTAACTACAACACCAGGTTCTATATTTTGAGGTACCATAATTCTACTTAAGGTACTCATTAATTCCTCTCTATGTATAGATGAAGTTCTTAGAAGATCCAAAAGAGAAATTCTAGTTGTGATATTTGCCAATTGTTCATTAATGTCATAAGGAGATTTTTGTTGTGGATTTGATACATTATTTCCCTTTGTGGGTGCTTTTAATACAAATGGAGGTGATTTCTCATTTTGAGTTTGAGCTTGTGATTGAGAATTTTTATTTTGGGCTTGTTGTCTAGTGATGGCTCCAATAGTGCCCACAATGTTATTATCTTGTAAGTAACCAAAGTGGGGTCTAGCATTTACTGCTTGTTCATTTGAAAGTGTTTATCGAGATGAGGATCGAGTGGTCATTCTTCTAGGGAATGGTTCTTCTAGAAATAATAAATCTGTGATGGGAAGAATTTTATCAGACTCATCTTTAGAACTATTCAAATTATTTGAAGTAATGTCCATTTCACTTTTTGTTTCACTTTCTGTGTCACTTCTTGTATCTTCTGAAGATGAAGATTGAAAATATTGTATGGGCCTAATTGTAACTGCAGATTGAGTAGGCACATATGAAGTTTGCAAATTTTATTGTGGTAATAAATTACTAATTATTCCCACATATCGAGTTGGAGGAGGAACATTATGATGTTCTAGTTGATTCACAACCTCTTTACCTATTGGCATTTTTGCCACATTGTTTTTGTTGTTATTGTTCATGCAAGAAAATGCACAAATTGTAGAGATACTCACTCCTCTGTTTGTCCCTCCAAGCACTTTGAAATGGAAAATACAAAAATCTCTACAAGTTTTGTGTTAGAGAAAATTAAGTGCAAGATGTCGCGATATAGCGACATGTCGCGGTATCGCGACCTGTCGCGGTATCGCGACCTGTCGCGGTATCGCGACCTGTTGCAGTTTCACGACGTCAAATGCAGAAATCAGCTAAGAAAAGAAAATGTCGTGATATCACGACATGTTGCATTTTCGTGACCTATCGCGTTTTTGCGGCTAAAAGTAGCCAAAGGAAGCAAGGGATTAAAACTGTCGCGATATCATGACATGTTGGATTTTCGTGCTAGGAGCAACAAAAGGAAGCAATAACGGCAAAATTATCACGATATCACGACATGCTGCATTTTTGTGACTTGTGGTGAGGGAGCATCTGTAGCACCCTAAAATTGGCGCAGTAAAACCTTAATAATTACAATTACTCTAAGTAAATATTCAAATTCAAATTTCAACCCCCAAAACCGCTCCCAAACCGCCGTGCAACCCGTTTCCTCCTTTCCCGTGCCATTTTTAGAGTTTGTTTTGACCGTTTGACGATATCGTCGTCGATCAGACGATATCGCCTCAGATCGGACGATTTCGTCTGGACTAGGACGTCCGGACGATCTTGTCCCAAAACTAATTTTTCTCAATTAGCCTCTGTTCCAACGACGTCTCTAATCCGGGCAGAAGCGTGTCTGCGCCGTTAGAGACCCTCCCCGTTGGAGATCTCCCAAATTGGGATGATCTCCAACCTCCTAACCTCCCTCCTAAGCCTATTTAAACTTAGGCCCTCCCCTTAACCTTCCCCTGGCTGAATTTTCTTGTAAATCGACCTTCACACGCATTAGAATAATCTGTATTACCATCTACATTTGTTGCATCCAATTTTCTTGCAGGAACCTTGTCATTTTTCAGCCGGAGCAAGCTTACATCGTCGCAGACGATCCTATTCAGATCGGAGACGATCTTGTCAAATCAGAGACGATTTCGACTGCAATCATCATTGGGGGCAATCAGTGCCCAGAGTTTGCATTTTCCTCTTTTCATCTGCTATTTTATTCTGCAATTAGCTAGTTTATTTATTATTTTTTGCTATTCTGCATTTTGGAGTTCACCCATGTAGCTTTAAATGCATAATTAAGTCACCAATTGTCATCAAATCATTGTAGTGCACTCGTATTTTGCTTATTATCATCATTTTAATGTTATTGTTGTTATTCTACATCATTGCCCTCTGTTAGAATAGTTGCATTTTCTGCATTTTGTGTCTACTTCTCTGATTGCAGGTCTCTGACGAATTCGTCTGACGAATTCGTCAAATCTCAGACGATCTTGTCTGATAGCAGACGATCCTATCAAATCAGAGGCGATCCTGACTGCTTCAAGAATCAGAATCTCCATCAGACATCCGGATCAGGTATGGTTCTATAATTTAGCTCTTTCTCTCTGTTTCTGTTCATATTTGTCTGTTGTATTTCATCTAGTCTGCATTTTCATAATAGTATAACTTAGATTCATTTGGCCAAACCTAGGACTCGAATGTTTAAAGATAAAATTGAACACATAAAACACATTCCCAACCTAGGCATGGAAACTGCCATTCAAACGTTTCCTGGTGAACCCACCATCCGTCGAAAAATCACCATAATACACCTCCCCGAGAGGCGGGACCTTCGCAAGGCCTCTCAGTCCGAGGTACCGCGCCATCCTTTTCCCATCCTCCTTCCGGGCATGGATCCTATAGCCTGAAGGTAAGGATGCAAAAAATTTGGAGCGATACATTTTGGTGAACCCGACGTGAAACTAAAACCTTTTGAAAACAATAAAAACAACCAAAAACAATAGATGCATTTAAAATCATTTAAAAATAATAAGTTGCATATCATGTTTAGATGGTAGCTCCTAGGAAAATATTAGCAGTTATTATAAATGTTGAAAACCAATTGGCTGCCATAGAAGTTAATTCTGTGCTTAGTGTGCCTGAAATAGATAGAAATCAACTTTTGTGGGACGAACTTGATAGAAGACTAGGTGTCATTTCATCTAGGTCAACCGAACTTAGACAAATCAAAAGGCTTGTCCTAGATAGAATCCTGGATCCTCATCAACTTGTCTTTTATCATGAACTTCAGAGAGCCTGCCATAGATGGTTAGCTTATAGGAGAGCTCTTGTGTCTTCAAAATTGTTCACCTTCGAGGAATACCTCGAGAACGCAGCCACTATACACCAGTTCCTAGGTCGTATAGAAGACCAAGAGGTCGTTCTTATGGATAGAGAAAGATGGAATAGAGTTCCTCGAGCTATGTTATATCGAGAGTATTGCCACGAGCTTTACTTCTATCAACCAGAATCTGAGACAGATAATATCACTATAGCCCTTTTCATTAAATTCTTGAAAGAAAATTTTCAATTTGAAGAAGAACACTTCATGACTCCTGAAGAACTTGAGCCCATTAATGACATTTATAAATTATTTATAGAAAACTAGATCATTGCTTTCATTATTTCTTGCATTTATTGTGTTGTTTCTTATCTTTACAATATTATTACAAAAACAAGAAAAACTAAAAAAAACATAAAAAAAAACCAAAACATTTCATTTTAAATATTGTAGTAGGTATATAATTAATATATACCTCTTAAGCTTGTTGCATATATATATATATATATATATATATATATATATATATATATATATATATATTTGCTGAAATCTAAGTTAAGCACAATGCCTAAACTTAGGAATGGTAAACAAACTGAAGGAGAAGAAGAAGATTGGTTAGAAGATAAAACTAGAAACCCAAATGTCCTTCCCGAGGATCCAATTCCGGAAGGAGAAACTCTAGATCAACGAGAAGATGACCTAGGTGAAGACAATGAACAAGAAGAAAATGTTAAAGAGGATGGATCCTCATCCCCTAGAGTAGCTCCAGATGGAACTATTGCTTTTGATAACCTAGATCATTTCTGGAAATTTTTCAATAATAACATTGGCGCTCTTAATATGGCAGTTCGTATTGATAAAGGGCAAATTAGTGACACTCAAGCAGCCATGGAACATATGTTTGATGTGCACACTAATCCCTTGTCTTTCATTGATCAAGAAAGTGATAAGGCTGGACCATCCAATAGAGATATGGTCACTATGATTCAAAACATGCCAAAACAACAGGTTACCCAACCTCCTAAGGAACCTGTTATTGAGCCTAAAATCATTCCCACACAAAAGAAAACTTCCTTCACTGCTTTACTTCGCCAAACTATTGATCAATATGCTTCAAGTAAACAAAAATCTAAAATGAAGCCAAACACCAATTTTCAACAATCTGGAATACAACATAATACAACTTCAAAATTCCTTCATAACACCTTTCCTACCAACAATTTACACAATAGCAATATAGCATCTAATATGCATGTCCCTCCATCATATGCTCACAAATCCCATATCAATGCCCTACCGAACCAATATGGTGGGCAAACTAGTAATCTGGAAGCCATGGTGAAACAGTTAGCTTCGCGTATGGACCAGATAGATCCCTACCGTCCCTCGTACAATTATCGAGAGATATGTAGTCAACCTTTGGATCCCATAGTTGTAGCACAACCGTACCCTAAGCATTTTCCCATGCCCATCCTGCCTATATATAAAGGAACTGAAGATCCCATAGAGCATCTTCGCATGTTTAGGATAGCATGTCATGATATATCACATGATGACTTGCTATTACTAAAAATGTTCCCAAAAAGTTTAGGTGGAATGGCATTAGAGTGGTACTATCAATTGCCCACTCATTCTTTGAGAAATTTTGAAGAAACAACTGAATCTTTTGTCCATCAATTTAGTGCCTACATCGAGAGGCATGTCACCATTAAAGATTTATACAACTTAAAACAAGACAAGGATGAATGTTTTGCTGATTTCTTAGCTAGATGGAGGTAGTTGATAGGAAAACTGCACTTTGTGCTACCTTATAGAGAAATGTTGGACATTTTTATCAATAATTTGCAAGAACAAATATCTTATGAGTTATCAACTGCTACTTTAACTACCTTCGATCAAGCTATAGATTTAGCTCGAAGAGTAGAAGATGCCCTCATTAGGAGAGGCCAACTTAGGAAGAAGGATGATGAGAAAACATCCAGAAATCAATATAAAAACAAACAAGTCGTAGGTGACGGAGTCATTGACAACAAAAATGTTGCTAATATCAATGCAACGAAGACAACAAAAAAATTTATATTGAAACCTCTTGATAAACCTCCTCGAGAGTTTACTAGATTGAATCAACCATTATCAACTATTTTACCTCAATTACTCGAAAGAGGTTTGATTCAATTACCAACTATCCAGGAACCTGATCCAACCATACCCGGATACAGAGCTGACTTACACTGTGATTTTCATAGAGGACCTGGACACTCTACCAACGCTTGTAAAAGGTTGAAACATAAAATACAAGATTTGATTGATAATAATGAAATGGAAGTGCAAGCTTTCCAACCTAAACAAAATACTCCTAATAATCCTCAAAAGACCATTCCCCAAAATCAAAATCAAAATGCTAATCAATCATTAGACATATTTCAACATCCTTTACCAAGACATGGTAAAGAGGTGGCCAATCAAATCGAACATCATAATGTTCCCCCTCCTACCCGATATGTAGGGACTATTAGCGGACAATTACCTGTTCAGGATCCTCAAATATTTGACACAACCTTATCCCTGGTCACAACCAGGCCCCTACATAATTTTCAAACTCCCGATCCTAGTGATGTAGAATCAGATACTGAAAGTGAAATAGACATCACTTCAAACCAATCGAATAGTTCTGAAAATGAATCAGATCCTATTCAACCTATCACAGATGCTATGGTTCCAGAAGAACCATTTCCTAGAAGAGTTACTACTCGACCCTCTTCTAATCAATTCCTCTCTAATGAACAAGCCATAAACGCTCAACCGAGACCAGTTCAACGTCTTCAATATAACATTGTAGGTACCATCGGAGTCGTTACCCGACAACAGGCTCAAAATTCTCAACAAGAACCAAACCAGAATGATGGATCAGCTCCATTTGTTTTGAAAAATCCCAATAAAGGGAATCATGCTCCTAATGTTCAACCTAAACCCCCTTACAATATTAATGAGCAATTATCTAATACTACAGCCAGAATTTCCCTTTTGGATTTATTAAGATCTTCTCCTACCCATAGGGATGAGTTGATGCTTACATTAAGCCAAATGATGGTACCTCAAAACATTCAACCTGAAGCCATGGCCAATACTATCATCACTAGAGAAGTCGATTGTATTGACTTTCGGGATAAAGATATCCCACAACACAGTTTACATAAGGATAATCCCTTATATATTACTGCTCTAATTGGAGATGTAGCTGTTAAACGAGTCCCGATTGATAATGGTTCATCTCTAAACATTTGCACTTTTGACTTCTACCAACGATTTGGCTTTAGAAGTGATGAAATGAAGAAAACTGACATGATCATAAAAGCTTTCAATGACGAAACACAAGAAACGTGTGGAGTTATTACCATCCCATTGCAAGTTGGTCCTAGAACCCTAGATACAACCGTGTTTATTGTACATTGCCCAACATCGTACAATATACTTTTGGGTCATCCTTGGATCAATGCAATGCGGGCTGTCCCATCAACTTTACACCAATGTGTTAAATTCGAATTTAAAAACCAGTTGGTCACTATCCATGGTGACCCTAGACCCTTTGATATGTGTGCTTTGGCAGAACCTGTTGGAGTGCAATTTTGCCCCGCTCTGTCATCCACACATCCTAGTTCTTATTTTTCATCTAAACGTGTGAAACACACACACATAACATCATCTACCCCATCAACTACACCTATACATTTAACTCAACCATCTTCTGAACAAATCACACTAGAACCTCAAAAAGATCTTAAATCTACAACCAATTCTTCATGTTCCATCCCTATAATCTCAAAACCTATAGACCCATTCATTAACACTTCCACATTATCAACATCTATCATACCTTCCACATCTAAAGATATAGGGAATGATCCTTCTACATCTTACGCTCTTTCTGATGAACTTTTACCAGATTTATCCACAATCTTAATATCAGAAAAAACAAATGCTTTCATGCAAGATTCAATTATTTTCAATAACTTGCCACCATCTCCTCGTACCTTGGGCCTCCCACAACCTATGGGAAGTACTTACCAAGTCGGGAGTTGTGCTTTTATTTATAAAGGATATGACTGGGGAAGAATACCTCGGAATATCAAAACTCATCATGATGGATATGCTCGGTGTTATTTTACTAATGAGTATATTAAAGCTAAACCCATAATGCTTAAAATGGGATATAAAGGGAAAGGCTTGGGACCTTTCCAAAATGGCATGAAAGAACCTTTCGAGGTAGAACCGTGGCCTGCCCGATGTGGTGTGGGCCTATTTCCTAGTAAGGGTCAACCCTTTCCTTTTGAAGATGATGATCAACTCATATGTTATCAAGATTATTTAGATAGGCGTGATGATTTGCCTCTAAAAAATCAGCCATTTACATGTAACATGCTATCCATAGCTTACCCTGAATTGATTGCTGACTCCGATGAGGAGTTGGAAGGAGATATCTTCCACGATGTCTCCGTTGAAGAGATGTTACACAATGGATTTTATTTTGATGGTTCTATACCAACTATAGCCCAGCTTGAGGCCACTAATCCTCAAGATGAATTATCCAACTTAACCTTAAAATAATTACAAGAATTGGGCGTCTCACCCGCCCCACCTAATTTTGAAAGAGATCTACACATGGAAGTCGAAAACGTCATTAAAGTTAACATTGGAACTGAGGATAATCCTCACATAATCAATATTGGGTCAGAATTAAGTCAAGAAAAACAAGAGCAATACATTGCATTCCTTAAAGAATATGAAGATGTCTTCGCTTGGACATACGAAGATATGCCATGTCTGGACCCTTCCGTAGTCATGCATCATCTAGTAGTCCATCCGGATGCTAAACCTGTTAAACAAAAACTTAGAAAAATGCATCCCAAAGTGGCCCTGCTAGTCAAAGGGGAGTTAGAAAAACTCCTAAATGTTGTTTTTATACAAGCTATTGATTATGTTGAATGGATCTCAAATGTAGTTCCAGTCACCAAGAAAGAAGCTACCAAAGTTAGGGTTTGCACAGACTTTAGAGATATTAACGTTGCATGCCCTAAGGATGATTTTCCTCTTCCAAACATGGATCAAATCATTGACTTTACTGCCGAAAGTGGAATGATGTCCCTAATGGATGGATTTTCTGGCTATAATCAGATCAGGATAGCTCCTGAAGATCAGGCTAAAACAACCTTTATTACCCCTTGGGGTACCTTTTGTTGGAAAGTGATGCCATTTGGCTTAAAGAATGCAGGTGCAACATATCAACGAGCTATGACTTATATTTTTCATGATATGATGCATGATATCCTACATGATTATGTAGACGATATTATAGCTCACTCTATTAATGAAGATAATCATTTAGATGATTTGAGAAAAGTTTTTAATCGCTTAAGAGAATATCTTATTCGATTAAATCCAGCCAAATGCATATTCGGAGTTAAGTCCGATAAACTATTAGGGGTTATAGTTTCTTTACGTGGTATCAAAATTGACCCTCTCAAGATTGCGGCTATCACTGATATGCCCGCACCTACCAATATATCTGAATTACGAAGTTTACAAGGTAAACTTCAAGCTATCCGTCGCTTCATCGATAAGTTGGCGGACAAAACCGGTCCCTTTCTTAAGCTCCTTAAGAAGGATGTCCCTTTTAATTGGGACGACGAATGTAAAGAAGCTTTTGAACTTCTCAAACAATACCTCCTTACCCCACCTGTGCTTTCACCACCTAAACCTGATCGCCCATTTCTCCTGTATATTTCAGCTTCAGATTCTGCCTTAGGAGCTATGTTAGCTCAGCTTGATGATGCGAAGAGAGAACGTGCTAATTATTATATTAGCCGAACCTTCATCAGTTATGAAACCCGCTACACAGCGTTAGAAAAACTATGTCTAGCAGTTGTTTTTTCTACGCAAAAATTATGCCATTATATGCTTAGTCAAAAAACTTATGTCATTGCTAAATATGATCCCTTGAGGTATCTCATGAGTCGACCTTATTTATCGGGTCGTACAGCCAAGTGGGTTCTTGCTCTAAGCGAGTTTGACCTCACATTCATAGGACAAAAGTCTGTTAAGGGTCAAATCATAGCAGATCAATTAGCTGCTGCACCCTTAGAGTCTACCCATCCCCTCATCATTGAGTTTCCTGATGAATGCCTTCAATTAGAGGCAGACCATATTGAGCAATGGTCCTTATACTTTGATGGAGCCCGATGCATGAGTGGGGCTGGTGCGGGTATTATTTTAATATCCCCGCAAAAACATCTTATTCCTCTGTCCTTCAAATTAACATTTGCTTGCACCAATAACACTGCTGAATATGAAGCTCTCATCCTCGGATTACGAGCTGCCTTGGCGCTAAAAATTAAACATCTGTTAGTTTTTGGTGATTCTCAACTTGTCATAAACCAAATTAATGAAGTTTATCAGACCAGAGATGATAAACTGCGCCCATATAAAGCCTATGTTTTACAATTAATGTCTCTATTTGATCAAGTTACCTTGGAAGCTATTCCTCGAACTTGCAACCGTGCGGCTGACGCTATGGCCGCAGCTGCATCTCTTCTGCCCTTGGAGTTAGATGACGAATATGCCACTATCATTATTCATCGACTCCAGGAACCGGCTTCAAATAAGTCATGCTTAGAACCTTTGGATGTGTTTCTAATCAATGAAACTACTCCTGAACCTTGGTATACAGATATATTTGATTTTCTTCAAAATGGGACTTTCCCTGCCAATTCTAATAGAAACCAACGTCGGTTATTACGTCGACGCGCAAGTCGATTTGTAATCATTGGCAATACTTTATATAGGAGATCTTTTGAAGGTATCCTATTAAGATGTTTGAATCTAGAAGAATCCAAATCAGCCTTGAGTGAAGCCCACGATGGATCTTGTGGAGGACACTTCAGTGGTAGTGTCATTGCTAAAAAGCTCCTTAGGATAGGATATTTTTGGCCTACCATGGAGAATGATGCACATGAGTATGTGCGCCATTGCGACAAGTGCCAGAAACATGCTGACCTTGTCCATGCCCCTGCACAAGAGCTACAGGCTATTTCATCTCCTTGGCCCTTTTCAAAATGGGGCTTAGACATTATTGGCAAAATCAATCCTGTGTCATCTGATGGACACAAATTCATCATAACCGCCATCGAGTATTTCACGAAGTGGGTTGAAGCTATGCCTTTAGCTTCCTGCACTGGCACACAAGTTTCTAAATTTATTTTTAATCAAATCATTTGTAGGTTTGGAATTCCTGCAAATCTCATCTCTGATAATGGAACTTGTTTCAAAAATAAAGATGTCAAGAAATTATGCCAAAAATATAAGATTCAACATCGCTGGTCCACTCCCTATTATCCTCAGGGTAATGGTCAAGCATAAGCATCTAACAAAACCTTAATCAAAATTCTCAAAATATTGGTCAATAAAACTGGCCGTGACTGGCACATTCAATTATATCCAGCCTTGTGGGCCTATCGAACTAGTGTTCGAACTCCCATTGGAACTTCACCTTTTGTTTTGGTTTATGGTGCTGAAGCCATTTTTCCCTTTGAATTAGAAGTTCCTTCTTTGGCTCTACTACTTCAAGATACCGAAGTAGGAGATGAATATCGAGCTGGCAGACTCAGTCAGCTGGAACTCCTAGATGAAAAATGCATCAATGCTTTGGAGCATCTCCGTGCCTACCAAAACAAGCTTAAAAGATCATATGCTAAAAAAGTTCGTCCTCGATCCTTTGAGATCGGCGACCTTGTTTTAAAAGAAAATCAAAAAAATACTAATGCAACTAAAGACCTTAAAGGTAAATTTGAGCCCAACTGGCTTGGACCATACATTATCACTGCTAAATTTGAATCAGGAGCATATAAATTATCTACCTTAGATGGTAAAGAACTTAAAGAACCCATGAACATTTTGCATCTTAAACGTTACTATGCGTAACAAAAATTAATCATTTCATCATTTGTACATATTTCGCATGTTGTTTTATTTTAAAAAATATATCAAATTGTTTACACAAAAACAAAAACAAATAAAAATAATAAAAATAAAAACAACAATACTCTTGACTCTTTCGAAACCAAAACCAAATAAAGAAGAAAGAGAGAGTCAACATTCTCAAACTTCTCAAAAAAGTATTTGTATATATTTCTTCTTACAAATGTTGCAGTTATATATTTCAAATTATTTTGGATAAATTAGCATTTATTTGGAATCTCTCACTTTTGCAAACACAAAAATAAGTATCTTGATTTTATCTGGCATGATTACTAATCTCTCTTATATCAAAGTCCACAAAATTCAATTAAATAAAGTTTGAGCACAGAGAATTGATCTTGTTATTTACTTAAACCAAGCACATCCTTTCACAATAAAATGATTATATTTGTAATGTCCATGCTATGCTACATAGTAGAAGTGGTTTCTTGAGCGAAAAGTTTCCCTTGCTATCCTATCATGCACATGGTCTAGAATCTTTGAGAATTGGCAAAAGGACAAGCTCACCCCTACCCAGAATAAAAATCCCTTGCTCTACAACTAATCCGAGCAAGTATCCCTAGCATAAAAAAAAAAAAAAGAAAGAAAAAAAAAAAATGTTATTTTATATCATTACAGCAATGTTCCAAGCATTATCAAGAAAAAATACAAAAGAAAAGCAAAATAAATACAAAAGAAAAGCAAAAGCAAAAGCAATAAAATCCCTCTCCCTACCCTTTGAAAAGAAAAGAAGGGTTGATGAGCTTGAATCCCTGGAATTCTCAATTATTCGAAAACTGTGAGGTAAGCCCCATAACAGGTGGTTTGTGCCCAACCTCGCTTGGCCTTGGGTAACTCCTAGCGTGGCGATATGTCCGTCACATTAGCGACCTTCTTTTGTACAAGACCTATGTCTGCTTATGGATTAGCTAGCTCTTGATAATCCGACTTACATAGTAGTCTGGTATGGTTATATGCATCTCAATCATGGTTAATGAACATTTATTTGGTTCATTCAAATCACTTGTATCATGGTATCTTGCTCAAACTGGTAAATGAACAATGCAATTGCACACACATTTTGTATTTGAGAGATTTTGTGTATCATCATGATAAATCAAGATTGGAAATGAACTCACATATGCACATGGGATTCCTTATAAATCTAACCTTTGTCTTTAAGATACTTTGAAATATTTCTGCAAAATGTTTGGAATAAATTCATTTTCTTCTTTAAAGTACAGTTGTTTAGTATAAAGACAACTACATGCATAATCAAAAAAATCAAAATTTCTTTCAAACCATACAATAAAAATATACATATATATATTGTCGACTTTCGCGACGATGGTATAGTTCCAAAACCAAAATTGGAATTTTATGCCTAGCGCAAGTCCTCATCTTCATATTTTCTGTTTATTAAAAATCAACCATGCAATAAAACTATCTCTTTTTGGATTTCGCGATGATGGTATAAGTCTATACCTAAATATTCTATGCCTAGCGCAAACCATTATACCAATTTTATTCTCCATTTATTTAAAAATCATAAAAAACCATATGACTTAAATCATTCTGTTACACAATTATGCTTTAAAAACAAACAAACACCTATTCTATTTCATGTCATCATGTCAAATTGCAAATTTGCAACCATGGTATAATTTCTAAGGAATTATTCAACATTTTATCACACTTAGGAATTTATGCCTAGCAAAAGCCATTTTAAAATATTTCATGCATAATATTTTCATGAAAAGTCTGAAAACAAAATCATCATCATCATCATTTGCATCCTCACAACCAAAGTCTTAAGACAGTCTCTTAAGCACCCTTTTACTTTTAACAATATTTCTATACTGGGATTAGCTTGACGACCGAGTGAGCGGCGACTCCATGAAATGGTCTATAATAGCGACAATGTCCTTTGAAATTATTGTTAAAAGTCTTTTTATTTTTTATTTTTTATCAAATCACCTCATCACAAACAACCAATTTGTTCTATCAGATTATTTCATTTAAATTTTAAAGCATTTATTAAAAACCATACATATTTCCAATGACATAATTACATGAATCATTAAATCAATCACACCAAAACATTAAAAGCATCATACAAACGCATAAGACAAGTCATATGATCAAAAAAATATCTCATCTATATATATATATCAAATATATGTACATCATCTCAAAAATAGATTGGTATGCCACAATCTACATCTTGGCATACTCAATCCTCTCAAATCATATAATCAATCTGTGCAGTGAGTCCTCGAGAACCCCTCGAGCTCTCAGCCTCATCTCCTCCCCCGCCTTGAGGTGGACGAGGTGGCCCCATCGTAGTATGTGTGGTACTACGAGTCCTAGTTGTCGATCGAGATGAAGTCCTCGATGACCCAATCCTGATCGGGTCAGCAATGCGGTGGCAGCTGTACCCTCTGACCCTTTGGCACCATCTGGAAGTAGATGCCCTGGTAGAACGTGGTCTGAGCAATCGACCATGCCAGCTCCTACGTGCTCGCTCCTCCACCCCGTGCTCTGAGGCATGCAATCTCATCTCTGAGCTGTGTAACCTCAGCTCGATGGCATGTAGCCTCATCCTGCAATGTCTGCACCTGTGCCTGGAGATGGACTGTCTCCGCTCGGAGAGTCACTGTCTCGCTGCTCTCCCCAGTGTCAACACCCTTGCCCTTATCAGGCGATGGTGGCCTCTCTCTCTATGGAGAAGGGGGTCTCTCCTCCCTCCTCTCCCACTGTCGTGGCCTCTGCTACGCCTGTGGTCTCCTCTGCTCTCTCCCATCGTGACCTTGTGCCACCTCAATGGCCGCCTGGCACCGCCTCCCCATCCGATGCACAACTGCATGGATTGGGCCCTGAGCCCTCGTCATCCGAGGAGGGCGGATGCCTGTGTACCAGGCATCATAGCCGTCGGCTACCCCAACGTCGTCCCCATCCACTGGCTGAATGGGGGCATCATCTACGTCCTGACTCTAGAATCGCTGCATATCTGGAGCCCCGCTAATCGTAGTGTTATCTCGGATAGTCCAAGAAAACTCGTAGTCTCTCAGAGATGGAATCCCCTACTGTAGACCGAACTACCTCAAAACTCGGTCGTACCGATGGAGCTCCACCTCTCCCCTCTCCATCCTCAGCCAATAGACTCGCCTGATGCGAGCCAGCTCCTGTCCATCCTCGGCCCACCCTGGATGATCTCTCCAAGGCCTCCAGGTGATCTAGTCGAAGACGAGGTCATCTAGTAGTCTCCGGGACACTGGTAGATCTATCCGCCATTGTGCCCCTCTCCGGAGCCACCAATAGAAAACTCGGGGCCTCTCCCCATCAATCCCTATTAGTGGAAGCCCTACCGGCCTCCGCACCATGATGTGCTCCCAGCACCAAACTTGTAGTAGCGATGTCATAACCAGACATCGGCCGCCCTTGTACACGACCCCATGCAGGATCTTGTACAATCGACAGAGCACGAAGCTCCCCCAAGAAAACCTGTATCCGTGGTCTCTCATGTCATAGACCACATCTGCCAGTACCCATGGTACCCTACACCCACTCTGGTGGCACAGCAAAGTCCACCTACCACTCCGACCAAAACCCGTGTGAGGCTAGATGCCCCAGGCATCTGGCGCAGCGACTCGATGTTCACTCCGCCCTTCTCCAGGGCGAAGCTCGGATCGCCACACAACCGCATCATAGCATGACCCTGGTTGGCCATAGGAGTGATCAACCATCCTTGTATGGGGATCCTCAATATCCTCCATACATCCTCCAGTGTGGGAGTCATCTCCCCTATCGATAACCGAAAATAGGAAGAACCCGGATACCACCTCTCTGCTAGGGCTATCAATAGCCCCATATCTGTAGATACCTGTGGCATCTCTGCCACATGCTGCAAGCCGACCTGTGCCAGCTGATCTCGCTCTACCTGAGATAGGGCGGCCAAGTCATCCCTCAACCCACCATATTTCCATTCTCTGCTCTTTAGTAATCCCCTCTGCAACATAAACAAAATCAACAATAAAAATCATTACTAAATCATTAATTAAAAATGCAAGTTAAAATAAGTTCAATTTCATAAATGATGATATCGTCCACAATTGGACGATATCGTCCTCAATTTGAGCAAATTCGTCTCCGATTTTGCCAGTCGAAATCGTCCCCTTTTTGATGAAATCGTCCCCCTATCGCTGATTTCGCCCTCAGACGAAATCGGCGATATCGAGACGATTTCGATGAAATCGAGACGATTTCGTCTCGACGACGTCGACGGCCCAAAAACGGCCGCGATGCTCAAAAATCAAGCAAATCTAGTCTAAAAAGCATTAAATTCTAAAGTAAAGCATTCTAAACTAAGTTTAGACCCTTACCCGTAGCCCGCGTCGGACCTCTGTCGATCTGTGCCTTGTCTCGACCATTTTGTCTGCAGAGCTCCGAAACCAGAAAACTAAAAAATGAACAGTAACAATGAATTAGGGTTTTACCCTATTTTTCTTAATTTTATTCAAAAACAACTAAAAACATTTAAAAATTTTGCTTTTCCTCGTTTTTACCTCAAACGTTCGATTTGGGTAAAAACACGGAGGGGGCACCATAGTAAGTTGTCGTACGATTCGACCTAGAATCGTCGCCTAAAAATGGGAATAATTTTTGCTTTCTCGTAGATCGAGAAGAACTCATCTTTAACGCATTTTCTTCGAAAAATTCGCTAAAGAGGGGGCAAAATGTAGCACCCTAAAATTGGCGCAATAAAACCTTAATAATTACAATTACTCTAAGTAAATATTCAAATTCAAATTTCAACCCCCAAAACCGCTCCCAAACCGTCGTGCAACCCGTTTCCTCCTTTCCCGTGCCATTTTTAGAGTTTGTTTTGACCGTTTGACGATATCGTCGCCGATCAGACGATATCGCCTCAGATCGGACGATTTCGTCTGGACTAGGACGTCCAGACGATCTTGTCCCAAAACTAATTTTTCTCAATTAGCCTCTGTTCCAACGACGTCTCTAATCCAGGCGGAAGCGTGTCTACGTCGTTAGAGACCCTCCCGTTGGAGATCTCCCAAATTGGGATGATCTCCAACCTCCTAACCTCCCTCCTAAGCCTATTTAAACTTAGGCCCTCCCCTTAACCTTCCCCTGGCTGAATTTTCCTGTAAATCGACCTTCACACGCATTAGAATAATCTGTATTACCATCTACATTTGTTGCATCCAATTTTCTTGCAGGAACCTTGTCATTTTTCAGCCGGAGCAAGCTTACATCGTCGCAGACGATCCTGTTCAGATCGGAGACGATCCTGTCAAATCAGAGATGATTTCGACTGCAATCATCATTGGGGGCAATCAGTGCCCAGAGTTTGCATTTTCCTCTTTTCATCTGTTGTTTTATTCTGCAATTAGCTAGTTTATTTATTATTTTTTGCTATTCTGCATTTTGGAGTTCACCCATGTAGCTTTAAATGCATAATTAAGTCACCAATTGTCATCAAATCATTGTAGTGCACTCGTATTTTGCTTATTATCATCATTTTAATGTTATTGTTGTTATTCTACATCATTGCCCTCTCTTTAGAATAGTTGCATTTTCTGCATTTTGTGTCTACTTCTCCCGATTGCAGGTCTACTCGACGAATTCGTCAAATCTCAGACGATCTTGTCTGATAGCAGACGATCCTATCAAATCAGAGGCGATCCTGACTGCTTCAAGAATCGAGAATCTCCATCAGACATCCGGATCAGGTATGGTTCTGTAATTTAGCTCTTTCTCTCTGTTTTTGTTCATATTTGTCTGTTGTATTTCATCTAGTCTGCATTTTCATAATAGTATAACTTAGATTCATTTGGCCAAACCTAGGACTCGAATGTTTAAAGATAAAATTGAACACATAAAACACATTCCCAACCTAGGCGTGGAAACTGCCATTCAAACGTTTCCTGGTGAACCCACCATCCGTCGAAAAATCACCATAATACACCTCCCCTGAGAGGCGGGACCTTCGCAAGGCCTCTCAGTCCGAGGTACCGCGCCATCCTTTTCCCATCCTCCTAGGCACGGATCCTATAGCCTGAAGGTAAGGATGCAAAAAATTTGGAGCGATACAAGCACTAAAGTGAAAATTGTCGCAATATCGCGACATGTCGCATTTTCACGACGTGCAATGGCAACAGAGCAATGAGATATGAAAATATCACGATATCGCGACATACAGCAGCAAAGAGGAACGCCAAGGAAAAATGTCATGATATCGCGACATGTCACGATATCGCGACAGGAAAGCGAGGAAGCAACAAGATGGTACGAAATGGCGCAATATCGCGATAGGAAAGCGAGGAAGCAGCAAGATGGTACGGAATGGCACGATATTGTGGCATGTCACATTTTTGCAGAAGGGCTGAAGATAAACACAAGGCGGGAGAAATATTTTGCGATATCGCGACATTTTTGGAAACGAAGCCAAGCAAGAGAAACTTGTCGCAATATCGCGACAAGAAGCGGCAATGAAGAAGAAGATAGAAAATTGTCACGATTGCGTGACATGTCAGGGCAGAAGGGAAAAACGTGAAGAAATGTCACGATTTTGTGACATGTGTTTTCACGAGGAGAAAGTGCGGAAGCATCCAGATAGTATGGAATGTCACGATTTCATGACATGACGAAATTTCGCGGCCGAACAGTAGCAAAGTAGAAGAAGATAGAAACATGTCGCGATTTCGTGACTTGTTGAATATGAAAGGACAAAATGAAAAAACATCACGATATCGCGACATGTCGCATTTTTGCGACGTATCGCATTTTCGCGAAACAAAGGCTAAAAAGTAAAAGGTAGAAGAAAAGTGTCACAATTTCGTGACATGTTGCGTTTTCACGATGAAAAAGCTGGAAAGACAGTGCTAAGTATAGGATGTCGCGATTTCGTGACATGTTACATTTTTGCGATAAGGAGTAGCGAAAAAGCCAAAGCAGAGGAGAATGTCGTGATTTCGTGACATGTCATGGGACAAATAAAAATGAATGCAGATGTCACGATTTTGTGACATGTCACATTTTTGTGATTGGTGGCAAGAAGAGAAAGCAGTAAGGTAAAAGTGTCATGATTTCGTGACATGTCACATTTTCGAGACCTGTTTCATTTTTGCGACAGAAGCAACAACAAAAGCCCGATACAGTTTAGTCTACATTTTTCCTTCAAAATTGCATAGGAAAACGTGAGGAGAAGATAAGGATCAAATAAAATCTCTCCAACTGATTTTGAGATCGTGGTCAAAGAGGCTTCAAGATTAAATGTTGTTGTTTACCTATGTGCGCAAGATGGAAGAACATGAGGCAATTTTTGACACCACCAAAATTAAAGACACCTCCAGTATTAAAAGTTCTTGTTCGTGATCTCCTAACAACTTCCGGCTTGCCCTGATAATGGTCATTTAATGAAGAAATATGGTCCCTTGTTTCTGTTTAATTTTTAGTTTTGATCCATAAAAATAGGGAATGTCATTTCTCCGAGGTAGATTAAGGGGGATTGTTCTTCTTTTCAAGTGCATATTTTGTGGTTCTCCTCTTCAAAATTTATTTTATGTTTTAAATGTTGTGATGCGAAAGGAAGAGGAAAGACCTCTATAAATACCAATGTAAAATTTCAAGCAAAGGGAGGAGGACGCAAAAATTGAAGCAAAAATCCTAGATGCATTTTGTTCTATTCTTAGTGTCTTTTGGAGTTGGTGATCCAAATTGTTGTTCATGTGATGCTTTCTATCTGAGTCACTTCTGTTAGTCCAGTGTTAATATAAGTTGAATTATGTTGTTCTGGATTTGGCTGTATTTTCATTTGAATGTTTGGAGTATAATTGGAGGCAAACTTACGACTAATGCTTGATCCAATTTTTGTATATGCATTCTAAGAATCAGTTGCTGCTTAGATTCTGGGACATAGTTGAAGTTATTTGCTATCTGAGGTTGTTCTCCCCATCCACTATCATCTTCGGCCATATTTCCATCTCTTTCAGTTATTTCCCTTTCTTTCTACATTTTTCATTTCTTTCCTGCATCCTTATCTTGAAACCAGTTTAGATTAGTTTGGGAGCCAGCCCTCTTTGGAGATTGGCCCGAGAGACTTCTCTTTCTCTCGGCCTTTCAATTTTGGCCAGGTCTAGGGTGCATTTTATATGACTAGGCAGATTCGTGACCAACATTACCATGCTTGGGTAAAGGATGTTGGAAAATATCTAAAGTTTGATTTGCATTTTGAGTTGGTTGTTTTTGGGTATTATTTTGAGGATTATTGTTTGAAGGAAACTTTTCTACTTCCATTTTACCTTTATCAATCAGATATTGTATCATATGTTTTAATCATTTACAAGAATTGGTTGAATGTCCATCCACTTGGTGAAAATTACAATGTAAATCAGCCCTATATCCAGCTATAGTGGTATCTAGTTGTCTTATATCTGGTAATCATATTAAACCTTGTTCTAATAATTAAGGTAGAATCATGGTTAAGGGTTGATTTAGTCTTGTGAATTCTCTTGGAGGTTTATCAATAATATTTAACAAAAACTTCTTTACAACTTTTGTAGTATTGATGTTTGAGGTGTTTCTACTATCAGTGACTCCATCACCTACTACTTGTTTATTCTTATATTGGTTTTTGGAAGTTTTATCTTCATCATTTTTCTTGAATTGTCCTCTTATGATAAGGGCATATTATACCCTTATTGCTAATTCTATAGCTTGATCAAAAGAGGTTATTGTAGCTATAGCAATTTCATAAGATAGTTGTTATTGTAAATTACCAGTGAAAATTTCCAACATCTCTCGATGAGGTAAAGCAAAATGCAATTTTCTTAAGAGTTATCTCCATTTAGTCAAGAATTCATAAAATCTCTCATATTTACCTTATTTAAAATTATATAAATTCTTAATAGTTACATGTCTTTCTATGTAGGCGCTAAATTAGTTAACAAAACTTTCTACTGTATCTTCAAAGTTTCTCAAAGAATTTGCTAGTAATTGATAATACCATTCTAGGGCCATGCCTCCAAGAATTTTAGGAATTAGTAACAACAAATCATCATAGGAAATATCATGATAAGCTATCCTAAACATACAAAGATGCTCAATAGGATCTTTGGTTCCTTTATATATTGGGAGGACCGACATAGGGAAATGTTTGGGGTAAGGTTGAGCAACAATGATAGGATCCAAGGGTTGACTACACATCTCTCTATAACTATATGAGGGATGGTAGGGATCCATATGATCTAGACATGAAGCTAATTATTTAACCAAGGCCTCAAGTCCTTGTGGTTGCCCACCAAATTGATTTTGTGGTATCATATTATTGTGTCTTTGATGATATGATTGTGTTGTCATATAAGGATTTCCATTAGAAATACTATTATGTAAAGTGTTTGTGGGAACAGTGTTATGGAGCTTATATGGAACTGTATTTTGTTGGATTTTATGTTGATGATGATTGGAATTTTGTATCTTCTTAGCCTTTTGTGATGTAGCTTTTTGTTGATTAGGAGTTTGAGAGGAAGAAGAATGTTGTTTTTATTTGGAGTTTGATTGTGTTGGTTTTTTATTGTTCAAATCTATGTTTTGATTGTTGTTTTGAGATGGTCTAGCTTGATATTGATCTATTCTATTTATGTATGTCATTGGATTTATGTTTAATTATACAACAACTTCTATAGCGGCATCCATTGAATAATCTCCTGATGGGAGTAAATGTTGTCTTTATTACATGATGAAGTTCATCTATATTATCTTTTAGAAAATCAGTAAATTGTTGAACAGATTTAAAGCTGATACTACCTTGAGGATATATAAAAGGTTGGTTAGAATATTTTTCTTCTTCCCCTCCATTATCATCCTCACATTATTTTTTGAGTTTTTCATATTCAATAATTACCCTATCATCAAGGTTTTCTTGATCCGGTTCATCAGATTCTATTTGTTTACCATTTCTCAAGATCCTAGGCATTTTATTTTCAAAATGTTTTATATTTTAGTGATATATATATGTTGTTTCTATATATATATATATATATATATATATATATATATATATATATATATATGCTTTAAATTATTGGGTATATATGTTATATATATACCTATATGAATAATATATATATTTTTTTGATTGGTAGAAAGGGTGTTGAAAGGTCCCTGAACCTTGTACAAGAGGATTTACATGAATTCTAGATCGACCGAGGTGGTCCAAGATATAAAGATCAAAGGGCGAGAAAACCTCCACATGAGGAAAGGTGTCACGAAATCGTGACCAGTTTTGTGATGTCGCGAAATCGCGACAAGTTGCACTGTTGCAGCTAAGAGGATAAGGGATGTCACGAAATCGTGACTAGAAGCACTGTCGGAGCCGAAGGAGGGAAGGTGTCACGATATCATGACAAGTTGCAAGGTTGCTGCCAGAAGAAAGGAAGTGTCGCGATATCGCGACAAGTTGCTAGGTTGGAGCCAGAAGAAAAGAAGAGTCACAAAATTGCAACATGAAGCAAACCTGCGACCGAACAGAAAAGGTGTCGCAAAATCGTGACAAGAAGTAAGACCACTGCCAAAGAGAAGAGGTGTCACGGAATCAGGACAAGAAGTAATACCGCTACCAAAAAGAAAAAGAGTGACGAAATCACGACATTTATGGAAGACCGCTGCCGAAGAGAGAAGGTGTCGCGAAATCGCGACATGATGGAAGACCGCTGCCAAAGAAAAAAAGTGTCATGATATCGCGACAAGATGGAAGACCGTAGTCGAAGAGAAAAGTGTCACGATATCGCGACAAGATGGAAGACCGTAGTCGAAGAGAAAAAGTGTCACGATATCGCGACAATATGGAAGACCGTAGCCGAAGAGAAAAAATGTCGCGATATCGTGACGAGAAGGAAGACCGCGGCCGAAGAGAAAAGGTGTTGTGATATTGCGACAAGATGGAAGACCGTTGCCAACGAGAAAAAGTGTCGCGATATCGCGACAAGAGGGAAGACTGCTGCCAAGGAAAAAAAGTGTCGCGATATTGCAACAAGATGGAATATCGCAGCCCAAGAGAAAAAATGTCGCGATATCGCGACAAGATGGAAGACCACAACTGAAGAGAAAAAATGTCACGATATCGCAAAAAGTTGCAAGAAAGAGAAAAAGTGTCGCGATATCGCGACAAGATGGAAGACCGTTGCCAAAGAAAAAAAGTGTCGTGATATCGCGACAAGATGGAAGACCGCAGCCAAAGAGAAAAAGTGTCGCGATATCGCGACAAGTTGTAAGAACGCACCCGAAGAGAAAAAGTGTCGCGATATCGCGACAAGTTACAAAAATGCTCCCGAAGAGAAAAAGTGTCGCGATATCGCGACATGTTGCAAAAATGCGCCCAAAGAGGAAAAGTGTCGTGATATCGCAACAAGTTGCAAAAATGCGGTCAGAGAGAAATAGTGTCGCGATATCGCGACATGTTGAAATTTTGCGGCCAACGGTGAAAGGTGTCGCGATATCACGACCAGTTGCCAAAACGCGGCCGAAGGGGGAGAAGAAGGAAGAAAGGACACGAAAACTCGACCAGTTCCATGAGCAAACAAACCCGGTCCCCTGCCAACCACTCACATTGTGCAGACATTGGTACCTATAGAAGCGTCCCTTAGGCCAATGGGAAAGGATTCTCTCCAAACATGAATGTCAGATTCGCCAACTCCCTTGTTAGCAAGCCAGTCCGCAGCTTTGTTTATATTTTATTTTGTTTTTGTTTTTGTTTTTTGTGTTTTTGAAAACAAAGCAAAAATAGAGATTATAATATTCTAGATACTATATTTAATTTTCTCGAAAAAGTTTATAAATATCGTTGATAGGCTCAAGTTATTCAGGTGACATATAATGCTCTTCAAATTTAAAGTTGGCTTTTAAGAATTTGATAAAATGAGCTATAGTGATACTATCAATTTCAGAGTCTTGAACATAAAAATGTATTTTGTAACAATAATTATAAAAATGAACTGCCCTAGGAGTTTTGTGATATCTTATTTTATTTTCCAAGACTATCTCTTGATCCTCTATGTGTGCTAGAAATTTGTGTACTTTTATAGCATTTTCATGATAATCTTCAAAAGTGTACATAGATGAAGAAACACTTGCTCTCTTATCTACCAACCACCTCTCACATGACCTTTGAATATCAAAGTAGTGAGCAAGATCCAGGATTCTAGCTATGTCAAATATTTTAATTTGGATAAGTCTTGGTGTGTTGGTTTTTATAATGTCTAGTCTCTTCCAAATTTTAGTCCACTATTCTTGAGATGGAATACTAGAATTTTCAACTATTAGAGAGATTTCTTGGGTAGATAATAATGCTCTAACATCTATGCTTGCAGCTCTTCCTATGTTGAAATCTAACATCTATGAAATGAATTTAAAATGTGCAAGTTAATAATTTTTTTTGTTTATATATATATATATATATATATACATATATATATATATATATATATATATATATATATATATATATATATATATATATATTGTTTTTATGAATTAGAAATATGCCTATGTTATTCACGTCGGGTTCACCAAAGAATGTAGCTCTAAAATTTTTGCACTTCTTTTCCTTAAGGCTAATGAATTTGTGCCTCAAAGAGGAATGGAAAAATAGTAGGTCTATACCTTAGAGGAGAGGCACTTGATATCGTTCCCTCTTTGGTGATTTTTTGATGAATTGGGTGGGTTCACCAGGAAATATTTATTGGCAGTTTCCACGCCTAGGTTGGGATTTTGTTTGATGTGTTCTTTTATTTTACTCACAATCACCTTGTTTGGCCAAATAAAACTAAGCTATACTAAATGCAATTTTAATTTCAATGAATACAATAGACAATAAATTACAGAAGATAAATAAATACAATGCTTAGTTATGAAATAAATTTGACACTCTTACTCAACCCAGATGTCTGATATAGAGTCTATTTGTTTGCTACAGGTCAGATCAGATGTTACAGGGAAATACTGGATGTCTGATCTACAATCAGTTGATCCAATATGATATCGTCTGATTCGATCTAATCAAAAACCTATAGTTTCATAGATAGAGAATAAAACAGGAACTTGCGATGCAATATGAATCTTGTTAAGCATGGATTAGGATAAATAAAAACTTATTGTATGATGTATGTAAATAAAATGCTATGAATATGAGATATAATAGTCAAATAACATATTTGAATGCAAGGATGGTGAACTCCAAGTATGATAAATGACAATTTCTATATTAAATGCAATGATAGATGACAAAAATGATGCTTGAAATGCAAATTTGAGATGCAAGAATGTAAACCAAAGTGTGAAGGTACCCCCAAGCAACCTGTAGACAATATCGAATGTTGCAAAGTCATATTGGATGCTTCTGAGAAAGATCAGATGTTCGATCTTAGATTGCACCTATTGATGCATAGCTACCGTACTTTTAAACCTACAAATACTTATAAAAATTAATAGTTTATAATAAACAAAGAATGCAAAAGTGATTACTAATCAGCAAGGGAGTTCAAGAGAGCTAGGGGATAGGAGGAAATCAGGGGAAGTATACCTGATTAAATAAGCTAGGTAGGTTGAAGGGGTTGGGCAAAAAACAACAGGAATTACAACCTCTTCCAATCTGGGCAAGATCGAGAAATTCAATCTCGTAACCATTGCATGGTTAGGCATATAAAGACAAAAGGAGTTGCAAAAAATTTATCATTTTACTATTTTGGGATTTTCTATTTTTGTACAAGATCGAACATCTGATATCATGTAGTTCAGGTCCAATCCAGGATCGGACATCCGATATTGGTCAAATAGAGCTGATATCATCAGGAAGTTAAAAAATTAACCTAATGCAGGTGTAAAAATCGAGGCAGGAGGTTAGAAGGTAGTTTTAATTATTTATTTGAATTATTTTAATGTAGGGTAAATTAATATGAGTCAATTTTAAGGTGTTACACCCACTATATGTGAAATATCAGGTCTAGTACATACCATTGCATACATTAGACTACCAACAATGCTACCATAAGGAACATGATGTATTTCTTCAATTTTCTCATTTATTTTAGGATATTATTCAATAAATAAATTTTGACCAATAGAATATGGAGTACATACTAGTTTACAATCATGCATCCTAAACCTTTGTAGTATCAAATCAACATATTTCCTTTGATTTAACCATAAATTTCTATTTGCATGATCCCTTATTATTTCCATACCCAAAATAAATTTTATAGCACCCAAATCCTTCATGTCAAATTTAGAATATAACTAAGATTTTAGTAACTTTATCATCTCCTTATTATTACCAATTAACAACATATCATCCACATACAAAAAAATGATAACAAAATTTTCACCTTCTTGTTTAAAATACACACACGAATATGCTTTACTTTTTCCAATCCCAAGTGTCAAAATAAACCTATCAAATTTTTGGTTCCACATTCTTGGAGATTACTTCAAGCCATAAAGAGACTTTTTCAACTTGCATATAAATTCCTCCTTACCTTTTACTGTAAAGCATTCTAATTATGACATATATGTATTAATCAAGTTCACCATGTAGAAATGTTGTCTTTACATCCATCCATTTTATTTTAAGATCAAAAGCAGCAAAAATAGCCAAAAAAAATCTAATTGAAGTTATTTAGCCATAGGAGAAAAAATCTCACCAAATTCAACTCCCTCAGCTTGATAAAATATTTTTACTATCAGGAAAGCCTTGTACTTCTCCAACTTTCCTTCTATATTGTACTTCTTCTTGAATACCCACTTACAACCAACTGGTTTTCTTCCATGGGGTAATTTCACCAAGTCCCACATATTACTTTTATCCAAGGATTCAATTTCTTCCTCCATAGCCCTTTTCCAAGATTTATTCTCACTTGACTGAAGTGTTTTTATTTATAGTCTTGGGTTCTTCATAAATAACCGATATATTAAATATAGAACAAATATTTGAAGGGCTATGCCTTTATTGGAGTCTTCTTACTCAATATGATCTCCTCAAACTTGGAGTTTTAGGTTTTACATCTTTAGCACCAGGTTCTACCACAGGTTCTTCCTCCTATTCCAATTTTATTTGAACTATTTTAGGTTCTTTGCTTGGTTGCATTTCCTATTTTGAAACCCCTTTTGTTTCTCTAAAGATCACATTATGACTATAAAAAATCTTTTGTGTTTCTAGGTTCCACAACTTATATCCTTTAACACCAACACTATAACCCATAAATATTATTTTTTTAGATTTATAGTGTATCTTAATCCTTTTCCATTTTGGGACATACATATAAGCATCTCAATCAAAAACTCTTATATGACTGAGAGAGGGTTTCTTACCAGTACACTCTTCCTATGGAGTCTTGTCCACCAGAGCTAAGGTAGGAGATATATTAATGAGGTAACAAGCAGTTAACATGGCTTTTTCCCAGAATTTCATTTATAATCCTACATCACTTAGCATTCTTCTAGCCTTGTCCATCAATGTTCTATTCATACATTCTACAAATCCATTCTAATGTGGAGTATATAGAGTAGTTTTTTATATTTCTATTCCACAGTCCTTGCAAAACAACTTAAATTCATTAGAGAAATACTCACCACTATTGCTACTTATCAAAACCTTTTTTTTTTCTACAAGAGCCTTAAGCTCTTTATTGAAAACATCATATTTGTTTCGTAAAGATATACCCAGGTATTTCTTCAAAATTCATCCATAAATGTAACAAAATAACTAAATTTACCTAATAATGGTACTTTTGCAGGTCCAAACACATCACTATGAACTAGATGTAAAATTTCTTCAGATCTTGTAGCACTACTAGGAAACTTGATGAGTGATTATTTGGCGCATATTTTCGTAATAGATTGTTTCATTTTTATATTTAATTTGTGATTATAATGTATTTTAAGTTAGTTGTTTCTTTTTATTTTTGTGAATTGTTAGTCAAAAGATGAATGCAAATAAATCTAACACGTGTGCATTTTATGTAAAATACGTTCGAGTTATGGGTAATTATGTAGGAAAGTATTGAAGGGTGTTCCAGAGATGCATGATGTAATAACACAACCTTGGGATATACCTTGGACAATAGGATATGGACGTAAGAAAAAAGGATTAAGGAAGCTCTAGATGCGGTGACAGAACAATGGTTGATTACTATTACAAAATATGGTAGCTGAAGTATATTACGAAAGATAGTTACTGAAGTATGTTACAAAAGGTAGTTACTGAAGACTGTTACCTGAGGAAATTCTTACCAGTAGTTATCGAAGAGAGTTGACCAACGTCGTACACCACATCAATGACAACATGGCACTCTCACATGGAAATAAAAGGATTACAGTCAGCTTAGATTAGTTGACTTGTCACATATTCTTCATGAGGATATTGTGATTAATAAATTTGTTATCACTTTATTCCGTAGACATTGTATAATTGGAATATTGTTAAGTTGATTAGATTTAGACACAAGATTGTTATACCTTTTTCGAGAATAAAGGACATATGATTATATTGTACATCTTGCAAAATATTCAAATTAGTATAGTTTTGTTACATGCATTTATAAAATTCCACTTGGACCACTTAGGATGTTTATTGAGTCCAAGTAGAATTATGAATTTTATTAGTTTAGATTATTCCCGTTAGTGCATAGTTGTCGCATTATCAAGTCCACAACTCCACATGGCAAAATATGTGAAAAGAGTTTATTCAGAATTGTACAAGTCACAATATAAATTACATAGGAAGACCTTTGAAAAGGTTTAATGTAAAAAATTCTAAGGAATAAATGTCTAATGTCTAAACTACGAAGAATTGTACAATTTTTAAAGAATTGTCCAACATGTACATTTGAATTTCTAGCAATCAAATTAGTACTTCATTCTTTGCAAATGGTTACTGTGTCATTTGTATTTACTACTTAATTTATTTTATGTAGTAATTGTCATTCCTGCATTCATAGAATAGAATAATGATTAGTATTAGTTATGCATTTTATTTACTAAGATAAATTAAATTAGGGGAGAAATACTTACACTGTCTTCTAGGATTCAGGGCCCACTCCTACAACCATTCCCTAAACTCTCACCCCTACAGTAGGTTAGAAATAGTTAATTAACCTTAGAATATAATATAAATTAAATTGCATTATTATAAAACATAAAGTTAGAATAGATAAATAAAACTAACTGCACTAGTATCCTCAACAATAGATAAATTCACCAATATATTAACTCATAAATAGGCAATTACTATTAGAAAAATTCATCAATAGGTAATTATTATACTTACTATAGAAATTATAAATTACAATTTTTTTTCATTCCTGCACAATTTAATTTTTGTTTATTATATTTTCTGCAAACACCTGAAACTGAAAGGAACCTGAACTAATCTTAGCATTGATCCCCACTGTATAATCTATACTAGATTCCTACTCTTTAAATCTAACCTTGATTTACCCTCAAATTGATAAATTAAATGTAAACTATTATACCCTATCATTTTGGCACCATTGTCAGGGAGAGTAGCATCGTAGTGGTTAATCAGAAAAGCTATTTGGTAGTGCAAAAAGGTGAGGCTTACTTGTATGTGTAAAGAGGTGCGTATGAGTCCTTGGCGTGCATGTGAGTCAGAGTGGCATGATATGGTCTCAACAAGCCCCTTCGTTAGACGTTTCTAAGTTAATTTCTCTCGAGGAATCAGTTTTACTGCTTTATTAATTAGAATTTTAATTTTTGCAAATTTTATTTCCTGCACATTTTATTTCCTACAAATTTTATTTCCTACAAATTTCCTACTTTGGGTAATTATTATTGCTTAGTTTGACTTAGGACCTACAAGAAAAATAGGAAGTAGGTATGCTTGAGTGAGACACACATACTGAAATAGACCTAAAATTGGCTTAGGACCCTATCAGAAGTAGGAAGTAGGTATGGTTGAGTGACACAACCATAGTGAAACCCTCCTAATAATCAAAGAAGCAGTCATAGTTTACCTTTTATTTTAGCAAATTTTATTTCCTGCAAATTTTTCAGCTTTGGGTAATTATTATTATTTAGTTTGACTTAGGACCTGTGAAAAATCCAGAAGTAGGTATGCCTAAGTGAGACACACATATTAAAACAAACCTAAACATTGGTTTAGGACCCTATCAAAAGTAGGAAGTAGGTATGGATGAGTGACACAACCATAGTGAAACCCTCCTGAACAATAAAACAAACAGTAATAATTTAACCTTTTATTTTCAGTAAATTTTACTTTTCTAGCAGTATTTCATTTTTCTCCTAATGTGCTAAGGTTGGCTATATAAATATTCGTAGGAAAGCAAGTTGCATCTAATTTTAGCAAAACATTAGGATTATTATGAAATTTTATTTCAATTTTTCCTTTCTATATTAAGGATAGTTATAAACTCAATTGTTGTGATTTGTATCTAAACTTGACAATAGTGGGATTAAAAATAGAAAAATCAAAATCAAAACCCCAAACAAAACCAAACCAGAGAGAGCAAAGAAAATAATAATAAGTTGCTATATGATGGAAAATAGTCTTAATCAGTCTGCACTTATAGACCTTAGAGAACTATTGATAAAACAAGAAGTTAACCTTATTTTTGAGCAAGGAAATAGAGCATCTAGTAAGGAGTGGGAGTGTCTATATGAACACATTGACATTATCAAAGAAAAATAATATGAATTGAAATAAAACAAAAGGATTGACATAACTAAAACTCTAGGGATAAACTACCATTCATCTTACCTGGATCTTAAAAGGAATTGTGAGTGTTGGCTTTGGGATAGAAGAGCAACAATAAATCCAATAATTTACCCTTGGAATCAATATTTTGAAGACTCCCTCCTCATTCACAATATTCTTGGAGATCTAGAAAAGAAAGAAGAAGCCCTAGAATATAGCAATAAATATCAGAGGATACCTAGAGTTGTGCGCTTTAGGGAGCTGTGTCAATATTTATGTTGTGAGTTACAATTTGGAAATCTCGACCCCATTCCAACTCAATATTTTCTCATTCAATTGATTCAATTTGTGGTAGGCATTTTTAATTTGAAATAACACTTCATGACACCCAAAAAACTTGATCCAATCAACGATATTTATAGACTATTCAAGGAATTTATATGTGTTGTAAAAACAAGAGAGCTTAGAAAAATCATGAGCATACCTAGAGACTCTAAGGGAATATTTATAAATATTATCAACTCAGAAGGAAATTTCCAAAGATACTTTAGTAGGTAGCCTGGAATTTATAAGTTATAATAATTTGAAACAACAACATCAACAAATCAATCTGAAATCCTAGAACAAGATCCTGACTCATACTTATTACCAGAACCAAAATTTGGCAATCACATAGATCCTTCTTCTATTTTTACTAAACCCATACCTGGTCCATTTCTTGAAATCTTACATTCAGTCATGGCTGATCAACAAAGTGGGTAAGAGAAGTAGAAGAAAACAAAAGGGGGAATAAACAAATACAGAATAGAGACCAAAGGAGAAATGGGCAAAGGAAGACATTTGCCTTCTCAATCTTACACACAGATGGGACAACAAGAGAACCTAAGTCAGTATTTGTTTCTGTATTGCCCACCTTCCATGGGAAACCACATGATGATCCAAACACTTTTATTTTTGAATTTGTAGTGTGCCAAGCTTACTTTTACACTATCGATGAAAAAAATCTAAGGTTGTTTCCCTCTACTCTTAAATATGCAGCTTTAAGATGGTTCATGGGTATAGGAGAAAATATTTGTAATCAATGGGATGGAGAACATAAATTAAAATAACTATTCCTTGAATGATATCAGGATTACTGTAGAGTTAGGGATAAGAAAGTTGAGCTATTCTGCATGAATAAAAAAGAAGAATAATCTTTGGAGGATTACCTTGAGAGATTTCTATTTTTTGGTTCTAGAATAAATATAGACCTTGATGAAGAAATCGTAAAATAACTCTTTATAAAAGGACTAAAATAAGATGTCCTTGAGGTTCTTAACCTCATGGCAAAAGGAGATATCCATATTATGGCATTTTAGGATATTGTGAACCTTTGCATAAACTATTCAAGAAATAAACCTCTAAGGAGTAATAAGTATACATCTATAGGAGGAGTGACGAGAGCAAAAATTGGAAACATGTTGGAAGGTTTGAAAACCGACTTGTTAAGTACCTTGACTACATCTTTGGATTTAATGGATAAGAAGCCAAAAGCATAGGATAGTGAAGAAATCTACTATCATAGATGTAGGAAATAGCACAATCTAAGAGAATGTCCTCTCAATATTACAAATGTTTCCAATATTGCTACTTGTAAAATTTGTGATAAAAGTCACAAAATTGAAAACTGCAAATATATCTCCATTGTTGAAGCTACCATAAATGAACCTAAATTTGAAGATGCAGAAGATGTTTATTTTTATAGCCAAAATATAGAATGGTCCATTCAACGAACCACCAAATTTGTCAAACCCCTAGTTATTCCAACTTGCAAAGGCCTAATCAATGGTCTAATGCACCAAACTGGGAAAATTGGAATTCTTATTCAAACAATAAATATTGGAACATACCCCCATGGGCCCACTTTATGGCCAATACTTATGGAAATCCACCATGGAACCAAGGAATTTCTAGTCAAAACAGTTGGAATACTAGTGGCCAATATAACTAGGGAGGATCTGTTTGGTCTCAAAATCCATCACAACAAAAAAACTTTCAAAACCAATTTAGGGGACAAGCCCCTCAAAATCTGCCTCAAAATAAACTTCTTCCACCTTCATTTAATAATAATAACCCTCCTAATCAACCTCCTCTTCTAGCTCAACCGGACCCTAATCCTAACAATAACAAGAACATTCAACAAGCCTATGAAACTAGTGAGACGTGTTATATATCTGTAGTACCTTGTCAAAAAATTCAACTAAGAACAGGAAAAGTATTGGAAAATAATGTAACTCTCACAAATCTTGAAAACCCCATTGCATATTTGTTTGAAAATGAGGATAACAATGAGAAGAAAATAAAAAATTCACCAGAAAAGATTCCAACAAAACAACAAACAATTCAAATTCCTCAAAATAATGAAGTGGAAATACCTTTTCCTCAAATATTAGCAATACCAAAAGAGCCATATAATCCAGACTTTAACTTCCTTTAGGAATTAGAAAATATTACTATCAATATCCCTTTGTTACAAGCTATCAAGGATATACCCATCTATTCCAAGCTCATCAAAAATATATGTAAAAATTTAGGAAGGAAAAAGAAGAACAAATCCCAAACTATTCAAGTTATTGGAAAATTATCTGAGATAATAATGGGAGGTATATCATTACCAAAATACATAGATCATGGAATACCTATACTCACAGTACACATTGGTGACATAGCCTTGAGAAATGTCTTGGTCAATTTAGGAGTCGCTATTAATGTCATGATTAAAGAAGAAGAAAAAACTTTAGGGGTACATAAATTGTAATCAACTTCTATTGTACTCCAACTCGCAGATAGATCTACTATCAAGCCAAAATGAAAACTAGAAGATGTTATAGTATCCATAATTTCATGGGAATACCCTGTAGACTTTATAGTCTTACAACCCAAGAAAAATTTAGGGGGACATCCCTTAATTCTAGGGTGCCAATGGCTTACAACATTTGATGCTTACATTAGCTGTAGATCGGGAAATATGACTATTTTTGATGGCATGAATACTAAATACCTTAGCCTCTTCCCTGAATCAACAATAGAAGATGAATTTCTAAAGAAATTATGGTATGATTTCCCTCATGATTTTGATGAAATCCAAACCTTATCAATTAATGACTTGAGCGAACATCTTCAACAAGAGGTCGAGGGACCATTACCATTACTTTTAGGAAATCAAAACAAGGATCAAGGTCAATATAATGTATGTTAATCTAAATCTACCATGGCTATTAATGAAGCAAGCACAATCTAGTCTCAACAAATGATACCATATGACTGTTACTTAAATATTCTTGAACATGAGATAATTAGGATAGATGCAAACACATAAAAATGCAAGAAAATAAATATCACACCAAGAAGGACCTTGAATATCAATGATGAGCTCACAAGCATACACGAATCACAATTAATAGACGTGCTTAAGGAATATCAAATGACATTTGCGTGGAATTTTGAGGATATGAAAGGGATACATCCAAATGTTTGTACCCATCGTATTTTTATCCAATAAGGATGTTATCCAGTAAGATAACCCTAAATAATATTGAATCCAACTATGAAATATGTGGTTTATGAAGAAATCATTAAACTCTTGAAGGCAGGATTTAAATATCCAATTTTTGACAATCAATGGGTGTCACCTCTTGTGATAGTCCCTAAAAAGAATGAAAAATAGAGGATTTGCATGGACTATATGGAATTAAATAAAGTAACAAAAAAATATTATTTGCCCTTGCTATTCATTGATCAAGTTCTTGATACATTGGCTGGAAAGAAATATTTTTGCTTTCTCGATGGGTTTAGTGGCTATAATCAAGTTTCCATAGCTGAGGAATATCGGGAAAAGACAACCTTTACATGTCCAGTAGGTACTTTTTTTTTTTTTTTTGTGGAAAACATCCCAAAAGGGATGCCACTTTCGGGTAAGACCCAAGGAGGCAGGGGTATCCATTCTGCAAAAAACACCCAGGACTCGGACCTGGCCTACCACATTTGACATACTCAAGGAGCAAACAAACACACAAAACCAATTTAAAAATAAGTAAATAACAACAAAATTAATAAAATAAAATAAAAAACATGCTCCTTGAGTGTGTCAAAAACAAAAGCACAACCAAACACACACAATAAGATAAAAGAAACCATAACACAAACCACATATAAAAACACAAGAACCACATAACAAAACACAAACAAGACAAAAACAACAGAACACTACAAAGACATAACCCAAAAAAAAAACATGAAAAATAAACACAACCAAAACCTAAAAAATAAAAAATAAATAAAATAAAAATAAAAATAAAAAACAACCAACAACAAACAATAAACAAAAACAAAAAACATAGAAAACACTCACACATAAAAACATGAAATAACACAAACAAAGAGAAACCCAAGAACAAGAACGAAAAAACACAAGAACAATAACAAAAAACATAAAAACAAAACAAAACAAAACAAAACAACAAAAACACAAGAACAACAAAAAACAACACAAAGAACACAAAAACAAAACAAAACAAAAGAACCCACCCACCTTAAAAAACTAAATAAAAAAAAACAAAAAAGAAAAAAGAAAAAAAAATTGAACATAAAATTGACCTATCTAGACCAGAAGACTATTAAGGCAAGAATCAACTGAGGAAACAAAATAAAGAATAGAATGATCTAGGGAACTAAAAAAAACTGAATGAACCAAAGAGAAACACAAAAAAAAAACAAGAAGAAACTAGGTACCTTCAAAACTGGAGCCATCCAAAGAAATGATAGAAAGAAGAGCTTCCCTAATTTGAGAAGCCCACCATATAGGAGGGTGGCCATAGCAAGTAAGATCACCTTTGTCCAAAGCCCAATTAGCTAAAGCATCAGCACTCTTGTTTTGATCTTTGACCACATGATTGTAATCAACTTTCAAAAATCCCATCTGGATTAACTGAATCTTCTCAATAATTCTTTTTATTCTCCAATCCACCTTATGATTCTTAGGAGTCTTCAAGAGATTAATCATAATTTGAGAGTTAGACTCAACTAACACCTTTTCCCATCCAACCTTAGTAGCCTCCTGAAGGCCTCTGAGGATACCATACCCCTCAGCAAGGTTATTGGAAAGAATACCCAAATTCTCAACAAAAGTAAAACCAGGGAGCCATCTAAAAGTCTACCAATTCCTCCCACACTGGATTTTCTAGGGTTCCCTCTAGAGGATCCATCAGTATTGACTTTTCCAAAATCCTTACGAGGAGGTTGCCAATTTCTAGTCCTATCCATCTTACTAATACTCACATTTCCTTTAAGTTGGTTGCCCTTAGAATATTTAATCTTCAATATTTGCATCACTTGATACCATATTTGGTGGGAGTTTTAGGGGTGATTAAGGAGTTGATGGATTGATTCAACTAAGTTGGCTATGGTCTTTTTCCAAACATAGTGAATATCCTTCCTATCTTGATTAAAAATTTAGTTGTTCCTTTCATTCCAAATATTCTAAAGAAGAATGGTAGAATCCATCCAAACTAACTGCCTAATAAAACGATCAACACCATCTTGATTAGGCCAATCCCTCCAAAGCTGTTCAAAAGTAAAAAAATTGAACCACTGTAAGCCAAGTAAAGTGGTCATTCTCCTCCATAACTCAGAGGCTAAAGTACACTCAATAAAAATATGGTTGATATTTTCTACATTCTCTTCACACCATTCACATCTAAAAGGGCCATGAAAACCATGCTTCATAAGTTGCTCACCAGTAAGCACCCTACGATGCAATAAAAGCCAATTAAAGAACCTCACCTTAGGCCAGATATTTTGAGCCCATAATCAAGAAACGATGTTAGAAGAATGGTTGGAATTATTATGGCATAAGGTAAAATAACCTTGAGCAACTGAATACTCGCCCTTAGTAGTGTTGTTTCATCCAAAACAATCTTTTCATGGGACCAAGAGAGGGATCTCATATGAAGGATGCCTTGGATATCTTGTCTTTGCCTTTCTGGGATTTGAATAGGCCAGTCCTCAATAGGGATCCAATATCTTCCAACCTCTAAATTACCAATATGGTACCGACAGTAATTAGCCACCTTTATCCAATTAGCTTGGTGAAGCTCCTCCATCCAAGGCCTCCAATCAGGAAACTGAGTTATCAAAGGCTTGTGACCATCCCAAGAATTTGTCCAAAAATTTGCATGTTGACCATTATGAATCATCCAAAATAATTTTTTCTTTATCAAATCCTCACCAGTCTTAAGAACTGCTAAAATGGGGGAACCTTTGGTAGGAATATGATAGCGAACAAGGTCTTTAGGACTTTTGTTCTCAGTATATTTAGCACGGAGATTATTGGCCCAAAGAGCATTGGGGTTATGCAACATCCTCCAATATAATTTAGCAACTAAAGATTTGTTGTTATTAATTGAAGACCAGAATCCTAACCCCCCTTCACTCTTAGGAAGACATAAAGTATCCCATTTCACCAAGGCCCATTTTATTTTCTCCTTAGTACCACTCCAAAGGAAACGATGACTGATTTGATCCAATTCTCGAAGAACAACCTTTGGGATATTCAAAACAGAAGAAACATAAATATGTCCAGTAGGTACTTATGCTTATAAAGTCTTACCTTTTGGGTTATACAATGCACCTGCAATTTTTCAAAGAACATTTTTGGCTATCTTTACTGATTTAATAAATGAGTGTGTAGAATTCTATATCAATGACTTCACAGTCTATGGTAATACCTTTGAAGAAACATTGTCAAGCTTACAAATTTTTTTGATTAGATTTCAAGAGCAAAACCTCTCTTTGAGTCATGAAAAGTGCTTCATGATGATGAGAGGAGGCATTATTCTAGGACATTACATATAAGAGGAAGGTATTAAAGTAGATCCTGCAAAAATACAAGTTATTCAATCCCTTCAACCTCCAAAAATACAAATAGAGGTGAGAATATTCCTAGGACATGCAGGATACTCTGTAGGTTCATTAAAGACTTCAGTAAAATTGTTGCTCCCATGCTTAAGCTCTTAACTAAAGAAAGTGAATACAATTGGACTTAAGCATGTCAAGAGGTCTTTGAAGTTATAAAAGATAAATTGATTACTGCTCCAATCCTGAGAGGACAAAATTGGAAATTACCATTCCATATACATTACGATGCTTTGGGTTACGCAATAGGGGCAGTATTCCAACAAATTGAGAACAAAATACCATATGCTATCTATTAAGTAAGTAAAAATTTTCATGGAGTCAAGCTTAATTACACTATTACTGAAATATAACATCATGGAGTAAAAATTTGCATGGAGTCAAGCTTAATGAACAAAGCAACGATAGGAGGTAGAGTAGTTATATGGCTTCTTTTGCTACAAGAGTTCAATGTCATGATCATAGATAAGGCAGGGAAATATAACATCATTGCAGATAACATATATCGTATGCAAATATTTGGTGATGATGAGTTAATCCCTGATAATTTCCTAGACTAATATTTTTTTGCTTTCTATTTTCACCCCTTGGTATGCTGATATTATAAATTACTTAGTAATAGGAAAAATACCTCAAAAATTTACACCACATGAGCATATAAAATTAATACGTCAAATCACTTTTTATATATGGATCCATGGAGTCTTGTTTAAAATATGTCCTAACCAAGTAATTAGGAGATGTGTGCAATAAGATGGTGTATATGACATCATTCAGGCAACACATGAAGAACCCTGTGGAAGCCATTATGCCACCCAAAGGAAAATTAGTAAAATACTTCAAATTGGTTACTTTTGGCCTACCATGAATAGATATGTCCATAAATTTGTTGATAGATGTGATGTGTGTCAAAGAGCTAGTAAGACTACTCCCTCGATGGAAATACCTTTGGTTCCGCAAGTAGTATTTGAACCATTTGAGAAATGGGGAATTGAATTTTTTGGACCAATAGACCCTACAAGCAAAGGTAATAAACACATACTTGTGTGTACATATTGCGTTACTAAGTGGGCTAAAGTTAAATCTTTAGCATGAGCGCAAGCCAAACCAGTTATTGATTTTCTTTATGAAAACGTTATGCAGCGCTTCGAACCACCTAGAGAGTTAGTTTCAGATCATGGAACCCAATTCCTCTCTAGAGTGATTGAATATTTTGTTGAAATATATCAAATAAAACATAAAAAAACCTCACCATATCATCCTCAAGACAATGGACAAGTAGAAGTTATGAAAAGAGAACTTGAAAATATCATTACAAAAACTGTAACTGTTAATAGGGGTGATTGGGCCGAGAGATTGAAAGAAGTTGTATGGGCATACAACATAACTTGGAAAACCGCCATAGGATTATCACCTTATGAAATTGTCTATGGAAAAAAAGCTATCATGCCCATCGAATTTGAAATAGAAACTCTTCACACAATAGTACAACTTGACATGAATCTGGACAAAGCACAGAAAGCTAGATTGGAAAAATTAAACATTATGGATGAAAGGAGACTAGAGGCATTACATAGAACTGAAATAACCCAACAACAATGAAAGAAATGGCATGATAAATATATTGTACCATGCACATTCAAATCAGGATATTGGGCCTTGCTTTTTGATTCTCGATACCAAGAATTTCAAGGAAAATTAAGGACCAGATGGCTAGGACCTTATGAAATTAAAGAAATATTCTAAAATGGTACAGTCAAGCTTAATTTGATATATGATTCAACAAGGAAACTACTAGTAACTGGCCATAGACTTAAACTTTATAAGAAGCCATTATCTAAAGAGAAATTCATCCACCACCTTAAGCAACAAGCCAAATTACAGTGCATTTATGAACTACAATCAGCCACTATTAAATAATAATTTCTCTCACTTTCAAAAAAAATATAGATTATGCTTCCTTTGTTTCATCATGAAGTTTTTATATTTTTAGTTTTTCTATCTTATTCTCATCAATTTTCAGTCTCAATGTTTCAAAAATAGCCCAAGAGGTATTTCTTTAAAAATTTATAGGAAAATGACTATCATATGTTGCATAATACCTTGTTTTCTAGATAAAATCTAGGTGTTTTTTCAATCAATCAAACAAAACTAGTTTTTTGAGCAAATTTTCATTGAAATTCAAGCAATATTTTGATGTTGTAAGTTATTCTTGGTCAATAAAAATTTTTCTTAGACTACACACATTTGAACATATGAAAACATTGTGGTATTTTAAGAGATTAACTCATGGGTTACTATTGGCATAAGTGAATAGTTTCCCTTTCTTATCCATCTATGCACATGGTATAGATTACTAAAAAATTGGCAAAAGGACAAGCTCGCCCTTCATCCCTAAAGAGAAAGAAAAATGAGAAGAATAGTAAGGATAGGATCAAATTCCCATCAAGACTTTGATAGAGTGGTTGGGAATCCAACTCCTCAAAGTTCTTACTCCAAAAACAAAAATCCCTTGCTTCTCATCTAATTGAGCAAGTATCCCAAAAAATATTTTATTGCTTCTCATAAAATAGGCAAGAACCCCAAAAAGAAATAAAAATCCCTTGCTCCCTCTCAAAATAAGCAAGTATCCCAAGAAAAGTAAAAGAAGGGTAAAAGAGCTTGAATCCCTAGAATTTTTAGTATCTCGAAAACCATGAGGTGACCCTCATTATAGCAATGGGTTGAATGAAACCCGTATGGCAATAAGGTATCCTTATGTAGTAGCACTAAGTCTGGACAAGACCTATGGATGCTCGTAGATAAGCTATATTATTGGCGTATGTGATATTTGTTGTTACTAAATCCTTACTCATAATGAGAAATGAATACTCACTGCAAAAACAGTTGGTCCTTGAGAAGCTTAAAAACATTAGGATAACTTTAACACCATGTTGATTTGTGAAATGAATAGATGAAGTTGTTTCAAAGTAACTAGGATGTTTTAAGTCTTTGAGAAATAACTCTAGTGTATCATAAGCAGATAAAAGTCAAAAGAAAATTCTTATGGAAGTACTATGGTTCATTTATCCTACAAAAATATGGCCCCTATCTCTCAAAACCTTGTATCTCTTAGTAGAAGTCATCATATCAGAATATATTTCCATTTTTATAAATGATTGAAAATACTCCAAGCCTTTGATATATATCTATTTTTACATACATTAATGACTGATATCAAGCTTTATAATCATTACTATTTCTCTCACTTGGATACTCCTTAATGAAATTCAGAAAGCACAATCACAAAAATTATAATAACCCCCATAATTAAAACTTATTATTATGTTATCCACCAATATAAATAAAACACCCTTCATCTTGTTTTGTCTATATAGCCAAAATTACAGTTTGGGGCGAGAGTAAATAAAGGTATATAAAGTTCACAATACAGTTTTGGGGGAAGAAATAGGTAAAGTATTTCCTTAAAATTTAACAACTATAGTTCCGTAGATGTCTTTTGTAGATGTCTTCCGTAGAGATATTATGTAAAGGTCTTCTATAGATGTCTTATGTAGATGTCTTTCGTAGATGTCTTCCGTAAAGGTCTTCCGTAGAGGTCTTTCGTAAAGATCTTTTGTAGAGGTCTTTCGTAGAGGTCTTTTGTAGACGTCTTATGTATATGTCTTCCGTAGATGTCTTCCATAGATGTCTTCCGTAGACATCTTCCATAAATATTTTTAGTAGTAATTTTTTGTAATAATCTTATGTAGTAATCTTCTGTAATAATTTTATGTAATAATATTCTATAACAATATTCTATAGTAAACACCATCCGTAGATGATACCCGTAAGACATATCATGAAATATTTCTAAGTGTCAATATTTAAAACTAGCCCTTGATATGAGCAACACATGGCAATTCAAAACATGATAGAATGTGTCAACCGAGAATATGAAAAGACACACCAATGCTAAATATAAAAGAATGTGACATAAAATTTTAATGGCATTCATAAAGGTTTGGGGAGATAAAATTATACAAATATTTATAACACCCTTTTAATACCTTTGGCATATGGACTAAGGTATCAAAATTAAAATTTAAACTTTGAAAAATCCTTACATTGGTAAATATGTTGAAAGCTTGTGTAAAATTTAGCATATGATGAACATGCTCGATATGGCACCACGTATCACCTATCTTTAACTTTCCTTCAAAAAGCGTAGACTCTCTTTATGAATGCATAAATTCTCACCACCAAGTTTCAAAGGTACCAATTACTGATATACGTGGATGCCAGAGTTAATAGAAGATACCATGGGAATACAAATTGGGCATAAAACACTATGGTAAGAAAAAATATACATGTCATATAAACACGGGAGAAAAATTAAAATGAGTGACGAATGCATGCCACATACGCATCATTATGAGAAATTTAAATAATTTTTTTTAGTTATGTCAATGGTTAAGAAGGTAGCAATCATAGGTGCCAACCTACGATTACCCTTCCATGCAAAAGAGGTGGTAAGAACTTAGTGAAAGGACGTCAATGATGATCAACACGTGGCACATGCAACCAATAGCCAACATTGATGCAGATGAAAAATGATGACCGTTGATTAAAAATCCCATGGAGGGCTACAAATAAAGGAAAAAAATTGTGCTAGGTCTAGAAGTTTCATCATGACATTGACACGAAGCTTTTTTCAACCAATTATATGAAAGTGATGCGGATTCACGTTTTCAACCGTCAATTGAAATAGAAATTGAGGGTTGTGATTTGCTAAACCACGATAAGAGTCGCTTCTATCGATTTAGGATAAACAATTGGTCATGATTCACTACATGGCAAAAACATGACATATAGGAAAAACAAACCCTAATTTGATTTCCTTCTGTAGAATGCAGTGAGCACCGAATGAAAACTCTGCAACCAAGTCAAAAATTTATAAAAAATTTTAGTAAAGTCAAATTAATGGTTTTGAATCAAAATTTGAAAGAGGGAAACACTAGATAAGGATGAAATTATGTAAAATAAGGGTGAAATAACTCAGAAAATTGTGACGTAGGCTGATAGAATTTAGGTGCGAAAAAAAAGTGGAAATGACAAGTAATATTTTACTATTCCATTTTGTTTTTAGTCGCAGGATTAGATATTCTAAAAAATATGACCTAATCATTCTGCTACAGGAGTAATTAGTGAATACTTTTTTTAGAAAATTATGCAGAAGATTAGGTTTGGATTAACATGTCTATTAGGGAGCAATTAGTGAATATTTTTAGGAAATATGCAGAAGACAGATTATAGTCATAGACTGTTTATATCAATAATAGGACTTATCAGTTTCTTTCAAAGATAAACTTGTCAAAATTGTAAAATGAAGATGATTATTTGCTTAAGTCTGAATTGTATGTTTTTGATTAAGTCCAATAGTGAATTATTTTGTAAAAATTTGTAAAGTTCATTTTTTTTGTGTGGATGGAAATTGTTGCAGGTTTTTCAGCTCCCAAAAATTGAAATCCTATCTACCCTTTACCCTAGAAGCCATACCTTGTTCTATGTTCCAAAAATTTAGTGAACCCCCATCAATCAAAACGTAGAATCCTAGAGATTCTATAATAGAATTGTTTCAAAAGACCAGATGGTGGGTGTAGACACCTAAAACGTGTCATATCGAAGGTGACTACTCATATGGGACATGCTACAAGACCATATGAAAGATATTGGACAGACTTCAAAATATAGTAGTGGTTATAACCACTCAATTTGGGCTCCTTGGCCTAATCAGTCTGAACCACAGCTGAGACCTACGGTCTACAGTCTGAACCATTGCTGACACCTACGGTTCACAGTTTAGACCGCAACTGTGACCTACAATCTAAACTAAAGTTCAATTGGCCTTCATCCAAGCCAAATCAGTTGGAACGACCATTTGATCTAGAAGAAGGTGGTTTAAGGACGAAATATTCCAAATACTTTCCATCCAATTGTCCCAACTACCTCTTCTTGATCTTGGCTTCTCCATGAAGCCATCCCTAGTGCTTGGGTAGTCCTATAAGTACCCCTTAGAATTAGGGCAAACATATAGAGCAAGCATTGGAGATCAAAGCAGTGAAGCCCTGTCGAATTGTGGACTCACTTGAGTGCATTGAGAGGGAGTGTTGTTATCCAATTGTGAACAAATTGAGCATCATGTCAATTCATGCCATGGATGCCCTAAGGAGCTAGAATACCAAGAAATGCTAATTCAGGAAAACAAAGGTCCTATCGAGCAATTCAACCACCAAACCTGTCATAGGACACTGAGGCAACCCTTGATCATCAATTGGATGAGGATCAAGCCCACAAACCTAGATTTGGAGGGCAAAACCACTTTATTGCTCATTGTGGCTGACAGTCGTAGTGTACAGTGCAGATCGCTCATCAGAGCTATAGTTTAAAATAGGTGACAGATCTCCTTATTGTTTCTATTTTAGTATGCCTAATTAGGTTAGATTAGTCATTTTAGTGAGTTAATTCATGTTTAGAGACAATCTGACCGGTATATTTAGGGTTTAATCAACCTTATTTTCATTATAGTAAGTAGGACATTAATGGCTTCTTTTCATGTTAGCTTGCTTCATTTCATGCAATTGATCAAGTAGATAGATAATTGTACATCTTGCTTTCATGTTTCTAACAATATTTATGAATCTTGCACAAGTTTGATATGTTTTATCCATCTTCTTTATTTCATAGTTGTTATGGCATATATATGCATATTTTCTCAAAGGGCCTCATCATGAGATGCTGCCTATTTGTTTAACGCTTTTATGTATTTTCTTGATCACAGGGAACATATTCAAAGGAGATTCAACCATAAATTTCCTTCCTCAATGTGAAGAAGAGGGTCAACTCCACCCTAGAGCAATTTGTGACTATTTAGAGAGCATTAGTATTGTACCTACCCCATTGGGGGCTTGAGAATTGTATCAGCATTTAGGTGACCCTAAGAGGGGCATGATTGTAATCGAGACTCTTTTCAATATTAATAAAAGAAGCATCTATTTTCTTATCATTTGCAATCTTGTTCATTATGTTATGCTTTTATGTTGATTTCGATTGATGCAATAGATAGGCGCATTGCTTTTTGGATAGGTCAGTGGGATACCCTCACGAAATTTAGAGGGCATGACCAAGGGGTGGCCAAACAATTTGTGCTAAATTTTAACTCCACAAAATGACTACCCACATTGGAGATATACAAATAAACCTTAACCCAAGCATTATTTTTGAAGTGTTAGGTTTACCAGAGGTAGGACTACCATACTATAAAAACCCCTCTAAAAGTGTCACCCAACTAGTGGAAAATTTTGGAGAAAAATGCACTATTATCCGAGACAAAGAAGGGTGGATTAAGGGTGTTGCTACTACGTCACTCCCTCTTATGTGGTAGGAAGCCACCATTTTAATTATCAAATTCTTCACCCTAGAAGGACGTATGTCCACCTATGCAACCTACCATATTTGCATGTTGATGAATCTAAAATTCCTAAAAAATAGTGTCTGTGTTATCAATCTATCATATTTCCTGTTTTAGTCTTTAAATTCTATCGTTGTCCATGTGTAGCCTAAAAATTATCTATAAAAGACTAAATTACATCTACTTGCACACCATGGCCTTATTAAATTGATAGTTCTTAAAAAAGCACACAAAGTTAAAATAGCCTGGAATAGGATAGTTGTAGAATCAAACCTGCCTAAATACTTCGAGTTGACTGAAAATGAACTTGAGGAAGATAGTCCATCTGAGGAAAACCATGAGTCGGATAGCCAGAAGGAGGAACCTGAATCCCCAAAATGCAAATACTGGCATATCAAAATTGTTAAACCAATTCATCTTGCATGAAAGGCTCGACGTCAGAAGCATACTCCTGAAACCCCTAAGAAAGAAAATACATCAAGGCATGAATTTGACTTACCTGCACCTGAATCAGCTGTTGAAACCCTATATTATCCATGGGCACAAAAAAGTATTCTACAAATAAAAATTGATAACTTAAGGGAGGATTTTGTAGAACATTCAAAATTAATTCAACGAGCCCTTGCCCTCTAGATAGATATGATTAAACAACTCTCAGCGGATAGGGTGACAAAACCTATTGATTCCATCAATCGATCGCCACATGTTGATGCTTACCCTAACAAAAGCTCCACCACTAGTAAAAAGAAAAAAACATTTAATTAATTTCAGCAAAGCGACCCACACCAATAAGTCCTTTGAATTTTCTAATATTCTTAAGAAAGAGAGTTCCCAATCGTTCATCAGTTTGACGTACCAGAATCAACCAAAAATACTGGTTCCTTCCACCAATACAGGAACTGCACCTGAGAATATTGTCTTAAATGTTGGGATACCTCCAAAAATTAATGGATTGATAGATAACATTGTCGCATTAGTTGAGAAACCTCTGCCTTCTCAAATGCAGGATGCAGAGCAGAGAGGATTCCCTTGAAGTTGAACATATCAAAACTATCATGGTTGAGACACTAGTTGGTGACCAAAAAGCCAAATAGCAGGTACATAAGGTGAAATTAGAATGCAATCTACCACCACCAAGACCCCCATCATCAAGAATCTCCACTCGACGGACACAAGTTGGATGAACTAAACTAAAAAAAAAATTGTTAATATTTTATGATTTTTAGACTTCAATATTTGATCTGTATATTATTATCTGTAACATGTTTAATATTTTCTATCTATAGATATTTTAGTAACATATATATATGTGTGTGTGTGTGTGTGTGTGTGTGTGTGTTGTAAATAGTATTTTATATTTGAACATGTTTTGTATATGCAGTGTTTGATGTTTTATGATCACAGTTTTAGTACATTACTACAGTGAAATAAATTGAAAAAAATATTTTTTCTGCTAAGGATTGTTATGATATTGTGCTATTGCAGAAATTGTTGTTTGAAAACAATCATAAACAACATATTCATCCGAAAAAGATCAAATATTCTACATTTAATTGATGAAATTATTTTTGTTATAAGGAATTTCAGAAGTCATCATTTTTTTTTTGCTTAAATGGTTTCTAAGAATTTGTATTATTATAAGAATGATATATGATAACCTGGAATATATTATTTTCAACTACAAATATCAGTACTCCAATATGTTTGATATGTGCTATAATATTTATGTAATCATGAAAATAATTTTGAAAATAGAAAATTGAAACATTGTATTTTGTTGCAGATATTCGATTGAAACTATGTGCTATATTATAATATGTTGGCTTATGTTTAAATTATATCTGAAAATATGTTTCTCAGTATTGCTACCAATGATCTTTGAAGATAATATTTGATAACCTATTTGCTTATTTTTGAAATAATAATTGTGATGTCTGTTTCATGGTCTTGCAAATGACTTTCTGGAAGAAAACGTAAATCTTGATTGATTCTAATGTTTCATTTATTTGCAAATATCTGGATGATGACAGTTGCTATATGTGTAAAATTTGTAAGTTTCTGTTTGTCTCATTTTCTTCCCATGCATGAGGACATGCATATATTTTAGTTTGGGGGAAAATGATGAGTGATTATTTGGCACATATTTTCATAATAGATTGTTTCATTTTTATATTTAATTTGTGATTATAATGTTTTTTAAGTTAGTTATTTCTATTTATTTTTGTGAATTGTCAGTAAAAATATGAATGCAAATAAATTTGACACGTGTGCATTTTATGTAAAATACATCTGAGTTATGGATAATTATGTAGGAAAGTATTGAAGGGTGTTTCAAAGATGCACGATGTAATAGCACAATCCTCGGGATATACCTTGGACAAGAGGAGATAGATGTAAGGACAAAGGACTAAGGAAACTCTAGGCATGATGATAGAACATTGGCTAATTATTGTTATGAAATATGGTAGCTAAAGTATGTTACGTAAAATAGTTACTGAAGTATGTTATAAAAGGTAGCTATTGAATATTGTTACCGAAGAGAATTCTTACCAGCAGTTATCGAAGAGAGTTGACCAATGTCGTACACGACATCAGTGACATCATGGTGCTCTCACATGGCAATAAAAGGATTACAGTAATATTAGATTAGTTGACTTATCACATATTCTTCACAAGGATATTGTGATTAATAAAGTTGTTATCACTTTATTCCACAAACATTGTATAATTGGAATATTGTTAGGTTGATTAGATTTAGACGTAATATTGTTATGCCTTTTTTGAGAATAAAGGATGTATGATTATATTGTACATCTTGTGAAATATTCAAATTAGTATAGTTTTGTTAAGTGTGTTTATAAAATTTCAATTAGGAAAAGTTTTTAACTTTTCTCGATGGATACCCAAGTCTTTCTTGAGAAGATGATTTGAAATTGATTGGACGTTTTTCACAGGACTGCCCAAACTGCCAAACTTGTTTCGGCCATATCTCACTCATCCGGACTCGTATTGAGCTAAAATTTTGAGGGTAGATGCTTGAAAAACCCTAGAACATCTCCACCAATTTTCATATCATTTGGATCAACACATATCCTAGAACATCCTTATGTGTGATCAACATATTTGGCAAGCGGCTATGCGAGGGTTTCATCTGGGTTGAGTGCAAGCAGCTCCAGAGGTTGGTTTTTAGGGCCTTCGAGCCCTAGCGGAAAATATTTTTGTGGTTTATGCTCAATATGTTAGCAGGAAATGTTGCAGTGGATATTTATCTTTCAACAGATCATACTGTGAACTTGAGTGACAATGGCTTCCAATTTGCTGCACAAAAGAAAAGTGAAAATCATACCTTTCCACGACATCTAGGGCAAGGATTAAAGAGTTCACAAAACAATTTTCAAGCAGTTGATCAAAAAATGGCTCATATCTCAAGTGAATCTGATGCTAAGGTGCACCCACAAAATAATTCTACTATGAAAACCCCTATCAAGGGTAAGAATTTCGAAGACTCAGTCCCAAAAATGAATTTTAAGGATGCCCTTCATGGTGGACAGCCTCATCCCAATGCTAATATCAATATTAGAGCTTCCCATAAACCTCTAAGAATACCTAAGATTGATCCTAGGAAAATGGAGTCAGGATGTCTTAAAGCAGTTGATGGAACTCCTATTGTTAAGCTTGATATGGGTAACATTCATACTGGCATTGAAGATTTAGAAAAAAGAGGACTAATTTGTCGATTCGTGGGTTTTCGTCCGAGTCTATCTACTTTCAAATTTTGGGCTACAAAAAGCTGGAAAACTAAAGGTGAGTTACAAATCTCTATTTATCCAAATGGTTATTTTCTTGTTTTATTTGCTAATAATGAAGATAGAGAGAAAACTTTTCAAGGGGGTCCTTGATTTTTTGGAAAGGAAAGGCTTTTCATGAAGCCCTGGCATACTAAATTTAAAGTTGAAGAAGAGATGCCTTCTATAGCTCCCGTGTGGGTTAGTCTTCACTTTTATGATGACTGTTGATTGTACTCAAAATTTTGAACATATTATTTATGCTCGGATTTGTGTTTTAATGGATTTTGACAAACCCCTACCTAAAAACGTCACATTACAATTTGGGGGAGACACTTGGGAGCAAGTAGTGGACTATGAGAACATTCCTTTTCATTGTAGAATTTGCCATGATTATGGTCATTTGGCCAGTGCTTGCCCAAATAAAATTCTTGCTCAAAATAAAGAAGATATAAACTCAAAAGGTTTCCAAATACCTAAGAATAAGAACACTAAAAAAAAACCAGTTATGAAGGATCAATCAAAGTCATCTGCTAATATGTTTGAAATCCTTTCCAAAAATGATATCCTAAGTGAGGAAGAGGAAATAATGGAAACCGAAATCTTAGAAACACAATTTAAATATGAAGGGAAGAACTCAGAGACAAACCAAAAAAAAAAAAGGAAAAAATTTACACAAGAAAAACAATATTTCAAATGTCAAAACTTCAAATAATGCAGGTCCCAATATAGACTTCATTGAACCATCTAGTAAAATTTTGGCTGTGTACGAGCATTCTTCAAGGTTAGAAGCCATCTCAGATTCAATTGGAATAATTCAAGAAACAGGGAAAAAAAATTGAAGATGGATTCTAATCAAAAAGTAGGTCGCAAGACCAATCAATATCATATGGTAAAATAAGGTGAAAAGCTTGTAGAGGAAGGTAATATTAATGCCCTTCCCAACCTTTTTAGCCCTAGTATTAATGAAGATCATCACTTGGAATATTAGAGGACTCAAAGGGAGTCTTTCAAAACAAAATGAAATTAGAAGAATGATTCAGATAAATCATCCACATCTTGTTTTCCTTCAAGAAACAAATATGTCAATGGAGGATATGGACTTAATTGCCAATAAAATTTGGCCAGCAGGAAAAGTGGTTTCTCTCAGTTCCCAAGGGACTTCGAGTGGCATTGCTTGTCTTTGGGATCCAAAAGAGGTAGTTATTCACCATATGGTTGGCAGTTGTTGGCTATAGCTATTCAAAGTAGATATTCCAACCAGATTATGCTCTACATTACTGTTTATGCTTCGACTTCTATGGAGGAAAAAAGAAGACAGTGGAAGGATATTACTCATATTATCTCTCATTTTCCTAAAGCTTGGATCTTGATCGGAGGATATTTCAATACCATCCTCTCTCTCTAGATGATAAAAGGGGGGGAAAGAGAAATTTCGACAAAAGCACTGACCTCATGAGCGAATATATTGCAAACATCCATCTTGTGGATATCCAACCAGATAATGGCCTTATGACTTGGTCTAATAGAAGGCAAGGCTTAGCTTGTATAATGGAGAGATTGGATAGGTTTTTGCTCTTTCGAAAATTTCTTAATCCATGGTCACATTCCTAAAGTGAAGACTCTTAATAATGTTGGTTTGGATCATTGGCTAGTCATGGTGGAAATGTGGAAAACCAATGTGAGTTTCTCTCCTTTTTGTTTTCAATTAATGTGGCTTAGAGACATTTCCTTCAAACCTCGTGTGCAACAATGGTGGAAGGAAGGTAAACCTAGGCATGGGACTAAGATGTTCTGTTTTGCCAAAATATTGCAATACATTAAATCCAAAATCAAGACTTGGAACTAGAAAGAGTTTGGGGATGTTCATAAAAAAAACATGAAGTTATTGCTCATCTTGAAAATTTGAATAAGAAAATCTATTTAGATGGCCTCACAGAGAAGAGAAGTGCAGATGAAATTAAACTCACAACTCAGTTAGAGGAATGGGAAAAAAGAGAAGAAATATTATGGAAGCAAAAATCTAGAATTCAATGGCTCAAAGAAGGAGATCGAAACACAAATTTCTTCCACAAATCTCTTCTAGCTTGAATATCTCACAACTTTATTTCTTCCTTAAATTCAGATTCTGGAGATGTTGTTTATACTTGGGATGGCATGAACTCTATTGTTGTTGATTACTTTTCCAATATTTTTTCTCCTACTCCCCTTGACTCAGCTTCACAACATAATGTTCTTCAAGAAATCCCTTCTCTTATCACTTCTGAGGAGAACTCTATTTTGACTACTCCTGTTACTATCAATGAGCTTCAACAAGTAGTTTTTTAAATACAAAAAGGGAAAACCCCAGGTCTTGATGGTTTTCCTATTGAGTTCTACCAAGAGTTGTGGGATATCCTTCATGTTGATTTATTAGAGGTGGTGGAAGAAGCCAGGAAAGCCAAAGAAATTTTGAAGGTTATAAATAAAACTTATATTACTCTTGTTCCAAAATCTCAAGAGGTTGATCATATCTCAGCTTTTAGACCTATTGCTTTATGTAATGTTCTTCTCAAAAATATTACTAAAATCATGGCAGAAAGGTTGAAGCCTCTTTTGCATAAGATTATTTCCCAAGAGCAAGGGGGTTATGTGGAAGGACGTCAAATAGTATATGAGATAGTTCTTGCTCAGGAAGCCATCCATTCCATGGATATGCAAAATTTTCCTTCCATGTTCATTCGGTTAGACTTATCCAAATCTTATGACAGAGTGGATTGGCACTTCCTTATCAAAGTTTTGAGGCAATTTGGTTTCTCTAAGGATTGGATGGATTGGATTATGGGATGTATCTCTTTAGTTTCCTACTTAGTTCTTATCAATGGCAGGCCTTCTCAATATTTCCCAGCTTCTAGAGGTATTAGGCAAGGTGACCCGCTATCCCCTTATTTATTCATCATTCTTGCTAAATGCTTAGGTAGGACTATAACCAAAAAGAGGGAAAACAAAACCCTTGAGGGAGTTACCATTGCTCATGGAGCTAGACCTATCTCTCATCTTCAATTTGTGGATGACTCTACTCTTTTAGGTAAAGCTACAGTTAAGGAAGCTTCTAATATTAAGCAAATCATTAGTTGTTTTTCTAAGGCTATCAGGCGCTTGATCAATGAAGACAAATCTAAAGTTATTTTCTTTCACTGCTCTACTAGACAAGAATCCATGGTCTTGGATAAACCAAGATATAAGAAGACCTCTCTTCCAATCACTTATCTAGGTATTCCCATAAATATTCAAAGGCAAAAAAATAAAGATTGGAATTGGTTGTTGGACAAAGTCAAGAAGAAAATTGGAAAGTGGACCAACAAGTGGCTTTCTTCTGGGGGTAGAATCACCTTGGTAAAATCAGTCCTTCAAGCTATTCCTATTTATGTTTCTTTTGTTTTGAATATCCCAAAGGTTGTTCTTTGAGAATTGGATCAAATCAGTCATCGTTTCCTTTGGAGTGGTACTAAGGAGAAAATAAAATGGGCCTTGGTGAAATGGGATACTTTATGTCTTCCTAAGAGTGAAGGGGTGTTAGGATTACGGTCTTCAATTAATAACAACAAAGCTTTAGCTGCTAAATTATATTAGAGGATGTTGCATAACCCCAATGCTCTTTGGGCCAATAATATTCGTGCTAAATATGCTGAGAACAAAAGTCCTGAAGACCTTGTTCGCTATCAACTTCCTACCAAAGGTTCTCCCATTTTAGCAGTTCTTAAGACTGGTGAGGATTTGATAAAAAAAAAATTATTTTGGATCATTCATAATGGTCAACATGCAAATTTTTGGACAAATTCTTGGGATGGTCACAAGCCTTTGATAACTCAGTTTCCCGATTGGAGGCCTTGGATGGAGGAGCTTCACCGAGTTAATTGGATAAAGGTGGCTAATTCATTGTCAGTACCATACTGGTAATTCAAATGTTGGTAGATATTGGATCCCTATTGAGGACTGGCCTATTCAAATCCCAGAAAGGCAAAGACAAGATATCCAAGGCATCCTTCATATGAGATCCCTCTCTTGGTCCCATGAAAAAGATTGTTTTGGATGGAACAACACTACTAAGGGTGAGTATTCAGTTGCTCAAGGTTATTTGACCTTATGCCATAATAATCCCAACCATTTTTTTGATATATTTTCTCGATTGTGGGCTCAAAATATCTGGCCTAAGGTGAGGTTCTTTAATTGGCTTTTATTGCATCGTAGGGTGCTTACTGGTGAGCAACTTATGAAGCGTGGTTTTCATGGCCCTTTTAGATGTGAAATGTGTGAAGAGAATGTAGAAAATATCAACCATATTTTTATTGAGTGTACTTTAGCCTCCGAGCTATGGAGGAGAATGGCCACTTTACTTGGCTTACAATGGTCCAATTTTTTTACTTTTGAACAGCTTTGGAGGGATTGGCCTAATCAAGAGGGTGTTGATCATTTTATTAGGCAGTTAGTTTGGATGGGTTCTACCATTCTTCTTTGGAATATTTGGAATGAAAGGAACAGCCAAATTTTTAATCAAGATAAGAAGGATATTCACTATATTTTGCAAAATACCATAGCCAACTTAGTTGAAATGTCCATCATCTCCTTAATCACCCCCAAAACTCCCACCAAAGATGGGATCAAGTGATGCAAAGATTGAAGATTAAACCTTCTAAGGGCAACCAACTTAAAGGGAATGTGAGTATTAGTAATATGGATAGGAATAGAAATTGGCAACCTCCTCCTAAGGATTTTGGAAAAGTCAATACTGATGGAGCCTCTAGAGGGAACCCTGGAAAAGCCAGATGTGGAAGGAATTGGTAGACTTTCGGATGGCTCCCTGGTTTTTACTTTTGTTGAGAATTTGGGTTCCAATAACCTAGGGGTTGGCATCTTCAGAGGTTGGATGGGAAAAGGTGTTAGTTGAGTCTGACTCTCAACTTATGATTAATATCTTGAAGAATCCTTCTAATAATCATAAGGTGGATTGGAGAATAAAAAGAATTATTGAGAAGATTCGGTTAATCTAGATGGGATTTTTGAAAGTTGATTACAATCATGTGGTCAGAGATCAAAACAAGAGTGTTGATGCTTTAGCTAATTGGTCTTTGGACAAAGGTGATCTTACTTGTTATGGCCACCCTCCTATATGGTGGGCTTCTCAAATTAGGGAAGCTCTTCTTTCTATCATTTCTTTGGATGGCTCCAGTTCTGAAGGTACCTAGTTTCTTCTTGATTTTTTTTTTTGCTTCTCTTTGGTTCATTCAGTTTTTTTTAGTTCCCTAGCTCATTCTATTCTTTATTTTGTTTCCTCTGTTGATTCTTGCCTTAATAGTCTTCTGGTCTAGATAGGTCATTGTTTTGTTCATTTTTTATTTCTTTTTTGTTTTTTGTTTTTTGTTTTTTTTGTTTAGTTTTTTAAGGTGGGTGGGTTTTTTATTTTGTTTTGTTTTTGTGTTCTTTGTGTTGTTTTTTGTTGTTCTTGTGTTTTTGTTGTTGTTGTTGTTTTTTTTTTTTTTTATGTTTTTTGTTATTGTTCTTGTGTTTTTTTTCGTTCTTGTTCTTGGGTTTCTCTTTGTTTGTGTTATTTTGTGTTTTTATGTGTGAGTGTTTTCTATGTTTTTTGTTTTTGTTTATTGTCTGTTGTTGGTTGTTTTTTATTTTTATTTTTATTTTATTTTTATTTTAAATTTTTTAGGTTTTGGTTGTGTTTATTTTTCAAGTTTTTTTTGGGTTGTCTTTGTAGTGTTCTGTTGTTTTTGTCTTGTTTGTGTTTTGTTATGTGGTTCTTGTGTTTTTCTGTGGTTTGTGTTGTGGTTTCTTTTATATTATTGTGCATGTTTGGTTGTGCTTTTGTTTTTGACACACTCAAGGAGCATGTTTTTTATTTTATTTTATTATTTTTGTTGTTATTTACTTATTTTTAAATTGGTTTTGTGTGTTTGTTTGCTCCTTGAGTATGTCAAAGGTGGTAGGCCAGGTCCGATTCCTGGGCATTTTTGGCGGAATGGATACCCTTGCCTCCTTGGGTCTTACCCGAAAGTGGCATCCCTTTTGGGATGTTTTCCACAAATTAAAAAATAATAATAAAATAAAATAAAATGTCACTTGGACCACTTAGGATGTTTACTGAGTCCAAGTAGAATTAGGAATTTCATTATTTTAGATTATTCTCATTAGTGCATAGTTCTCGCATTATCAAATCAACAACTCCACATGGCAAAATACATGGAATATTTTATTCAGAATTTTACAAGTTACAATATAAATTACATAGGGAGACCTTTGAAAATGTCTAATGTCAAAAAGTCTAAGGAAAAAATGTCTAATGTCTAAACTACATAGAACTATACAATTTTTGAAGAATTGGGTCAGCATGTACATTTGAATTTCTAGCAATCAAAGTAGTACTTCATTCTTCGTAGATGGTAACTATGTCATTTGTATTTACTGCTGAATTTATTTTATGTAGTTATAATTGTACATTCATGCATTCATAGAATAGAATAATGATTAATAGTAGTTATGCATTTTAGTTACTGAGATAAAGTAAATTAAGGGAGAAATACTTACATTATCTTCTAGGAGGTAGGTTCCACTCCTACAACCAGTCCCTAAGCTCTCATCCCTACAATAGGTTAGAAATATTTAATTAAGCTTAGAATATAAAATAAATTAAATTGTATTTTTATAAAACATAAAGTCAGAATAGATAAATAAAACTAACTACATGAGGATCCTCAACAATAGATAAATTCACCAACAAATTAACTCATCAATAGGCAATTACTGTAATCCGGTGTTGTAGGTGAGTTGGAGAGGAGAGGGCAATCCTCCAAGGGAGGTCCTAGGTTCAAATCTCCACCCTACCAAAAAGTTGAATTGGGTATCCAAAATCCAATTGATAATGTTGGTGCGGGCAGGGTCGGGTGCGACTCCCGAGTGACTTTGATGGTGTAGAACCCCCTATTCGTGGTCTCTCAGACCAAGGCGGCCCCACAAGGGGTTTTTTGCTTTAAAAAAAATAAAAATAGGCAATTACTGTTATAATAATTCATCAATAGGTAATTATCATACTTACTGTAGAAATCATAAATTGCATTTTATTTTCATTCCTGCATAATTTAATTTTTATTTATTGTATTTTCTACAAACACCTAAAACTGAAAGAAATCTGAACTAAGATTAGCATTGATCCCCACGGTATAATCTATACTATATTTCTACTCTTTAAATCTAACCTTGAATTACCCTCAAATTGATAAATTAAATTTAAGCTATTACAATTGATCAAAAATTGACTCAGGTTTGCTTTCCAAAAATACAATGCTCACAAAATCAAAATTTAATGGGAAATCAGAAATTCCTTTAGCCATACCTGATGCAGGAGCATCCAGTGACAGCAAAGCAACCTTGCATCAGAAATAAAATTCTAAGTGTTCTGCCTTGGTGTCGCGATATCGCGACAGAAAGAGTGTCGCGATATCGCGACATGTCACATTATTGCGACTCAGGAAGGAGAGAGAAAGGCAAGGTGGAAAATGTCATGATATCGTGACCAAAAGAGGAAAGAGAAGGAATGGACGAAAAATGTCACGATATCGCGACATGTCGCGGTATCGCGACCCGAAGAAGAAAGAAGGCGCAAGCGGAAAAGATGTCGCGATATCGCGACATGTCACATTATCGCAACAGAAGAATGAGAAGAGGCACAAGTGGGGAAGATGTCACGATATCACGACAGGTCGCATTATCACGGCCCAAGGAGGAAAGAGAAATCCAGAAGAGAAAATGTCGCGATATCGCGACATGTCGCATTATCGTGACCAGAAGGCAGGATGAAGAGAAGAAGAGGAAAATGTCGCGATTTCACGACATGTCGCATTTTCGTGACCTGCAGACAAGAGGAAGCACAAGGGAGAAGAATGTCACGATTTCGCGACATGTCGCATTTTCGTGACTTGAAGACAAGAGGAAGCGTAAGGAAGAAGAATGTCGCGATTTCGCGACATGTCGCAGTTTCGCGACCCGCCAAGGAGAAGAAAGCCAGGAGGAAGAAATGTTGTGATTTTGTGACATGTAGTTTTGCGACCAGAAGGCGAAGAAGGAGTCAAAGAAGAAAGATGTTGCGATTTCGTGACATGTCGCATTTTCACGACTAGAAGGCGAGCAAAGAAGCCAGAGGAGAAAATGTCATGATTTCGTGACATGTCACATTTTCACAACCAGAAGATGAAGAAGCAGCTGAAGGAGATAGATGTCGCGATTTCATGACATGTCGCATTTTCATGACCAGAAGACGAAGAAGCGGCTGAAGGAGACAGATGTCACAATTTCGTGACATGTCGCATTTTCGTGACCCGAAGGGGCGAGAGGAAGCATAGAGGGTGAGATGTCGCGATTTCGTGACATGTCATGTTTTTGCGACCCAGAGAGGAAAAAGAGGCGAGAAAGAAGAAGTGTCGCAATTTCGCGATAGGTCGCATTTTCACGACCCGACGAGGAGAGAGAAGACGATGAAGCAGAGATGTCACGATTTCAGGACATATCGGGTTTTCGCGACCCGACGAGGAGAGAGAAAGCGATGACGCAAAGATGTCACAATTTCATGACATGTCGGGTTTTCATGACCCAACAAGGAGAGAGAAGGCGATGGAGCATAAATGTCATGATATCATGACATGTCATATTTTTGCGCTCGAAAGAAAATCTAAATATGAAGAGTCGAAAAGGCAATTGTTTCGAATACCTGGACAACGAAGCGAAGCGGGAAGGCGAAACAAAAAATTTTGGAAGAGGAAACGAAGGGCCACCAGCTGGAAGATGAAGAGTCACATGAAGGTTATAAAAGGGCAAGCCGAGGCATGCATTAGGGGTTGGAGAACGACAAGAGGCAAGGTTACAGATGCGATAACCAGAGGGCCATTCTGGCCCTGCTGCGTTGTTCTTCCTTCCAAAAAAGCTTGAGTTCCTGGGTAGTGCAGATAGATTCGTCGAACGTGAGGCAGTTTGCACTAGGAATAGAGTAAGCTTGGATTCGTAGGCGTGTAGTAGATTCGTCAAACGTGAGGCAGTTGCACCAGGGTCCGTGGAGTGAGAAAGCTGTGAAAGTTGAAGAGCTGCAGATCAGATCAAATTTTTTGATTCAGAGGGTCGGGTCCTGTAATTTATAAAAGAAAAAAAACCAGGCATGTAATAGGAGAGTGGTGGTGCACTAGAATTGCATTAGAGCATAGAAGACTAAGCCTGCAAGCTAGTTCTGTAAATTAGTCTGTGGACTGTTGCTGTAATTTAATTTGAAGATTATTGAATGAAATTGGATTTTTTTTAGCTTTTGCAGTTTGTAATTTTTGGCCCCCCATCAAGTGGTATCAGAGCGGGAGTTCCTGAGTGTGTGAGGAGACTGCCGAAAGTGAGGCAGCTTACACCAGGATCTGTGGAAGAGGAAAGAGTTTGGCACTCTATGCAGTGCTTAAGGGGGGGGTTTCTTGCAGTGCAGAAGTGGGGGCCACTTCTCAATCCACCCTGGTTTTCTGATGCAGGAGCATCCAGTGACAATAGAGCAACCTTGCATCAGAAAGAAAATTCTAAGTGTTTTGCCTTGGTATCGTGATATCACGACAGAAAGAGTGTCGCGATATCGTGACATGTCGCATTATCACGACTTAGAAAGGAGGAAGAAAGGCAAGGTGGAAAATGTCGTGATATCACGACCAAAAGAGGAAAGAGAAATAATGGATGAAAAATGTCACGATATCGTGACCCAAAGAAGAAAGAAGGCGCAAGAGAAAAAGATGTCGTGATATCACATGTCGTGTTATCACGACCGAAGAATGAGAAGAGGCACAAGTGGGGAAGATGTCGCGATATCGCGACAGGTCGCATTATCGCGGCCCAAGGAGGAGAGAGAAAGCCATAAGAGAAAATGTCGCAATATCGCGACATGTCGCATTATTACGACCAAAAGGCAGGATGAAGAGCAAAAAAGGTAAATGTCACGATTTCGTGACATGTCGCATTTTCGTGACCTGCAGACAAGAGGAAGCGCAAGGGAGAAGAATATCGCGATTTTGCAAAATGTCACATTTTTACGACTTGAAGACAAGAGGAAGCATAAGGAAGAAGAATGTCACGATTTTTCGACATGTCACAGTTTCGTGACCCGCCAAGGAGAAAGAAAACCAGGAGGAAGAAATGTTGCGATTTCGTGACATGTCGCAGTTTCATGACCAGAAGGCAAAGAAGGAGCTGAAGAAGAAAGATGTTGCGATTTTGTGACATGTTGCATTTTCGCAACCAGAAGGCGAGCAAAGAAGCCAGAGGAGAAAATGTCACGATTTCGTGACATGTCGCATTTTCGCGACCAGAAGACGAAGAAGCAGCTGAAGGAGACAGATGTCGCGATTTCGTGACATGTCGCATTTTTGCGACCCGAAGAGGCGAGAGGAAGCATAGAGGGTGAGATGTTGTGATTTCGTGACATGTCACGTTTTTGCGACTCGAAGAGGAAAAAGGAGGCAAGAAAGAAGAAGTGTCACGATTTCACGACAGGTCGCATTTTCACGACCCGACGAGGAGAGAGAAGACGATGAAGTAGAGATGTCACGATTTCAGGACATGTTGGGTTTTCGCGACCCGACGAGGAGAGAGAAAGTGATGGCGCAAAGATGTCATGATTTCATGACATGTCGGGTTTTCATGACCTGACAAGAAGAGAGAAGGCGATGGAGCAGAAATGTCATGATATCATGACATGTCATATTTTTGCACAAAGAAAATCTGAAGATGAAGAGTCGGAAAGGCAGTTGTTTCGAATACCTGGACAACGAAGCGACGCGGGAAGGCGGAACAAAAAATTTTGGAAGAGGAAACGAAGGGCCACCAGCTGGAAGATGAAGAGTCACACGAAGGTTATAAAAGGGCAAGCTGAGGCATGCATTAGGGGTTGGAGAACGACAAGAGGTAGGGTTATAGATGCAATAACTAGAGGGCCGTTTTGGCCCTGCTGCATTGTTCTTCCTTCCTGAAAAGCTGAGTTCCTAGGCAGTGCAGATAGATTCGCCGAACGTGAGGCAATTTTCACTAGGAATAGAGTAAGCTTGGATCTATAGGCATGTAGCAGATTTGTTGAACGTGAGGCAGTTGCACCAGGGTCCGTGGAGTGAGAAAGCTGTGAAAGTCGAAGAGTTGTAGATCAGATCAAATTTTTTGATTTAGAGGGTCGGGTCTTGTAATTTAAAAAAGAAAAAAAACCAGGCATGTAATAGGAGAGTGGTGGTGTACTAGAGATTGCATTAGAGCATAGAAGACTAAGCCTGCAGGCTAGTTCTGTAAATTAGTCTGTGGACTGTTGTTGTAATTTAATTTGAAGATTATTGAATGAAATTGGATTTTTTTTAGTTTTTGCAGTTTGCAATTTTTGGCCCCCCATCAAGTGGTATCAAAGCGGGAGTTCCTGAGTGTGTGAGTATACCGTCGAAAGTGAGGCAGCTTGCACTAGGATCTATGGAAGAGGAAAGAGTTTGGCACTCTATGCAGTGCTTAAGGGGGGGTTTCTTGCAGTGCAGAAGTGGGGGCCACTTCTCAATCCACCCCGGTTGTCTGATGTAGGAGCATCCAGTGACAGAGAGCAACCTTGCATCAGAAAGAAAATTCTAAGTGTTCCGCCTTGGTGTCACGATATCGTGACATGTCGCATTATCACGACTCAAAAAGGAGGGAGAAAGGCAAGGTGGAAAATGTTGTGATATCACGACCAAAAGAGGAAAGAGAAATAATGGACGAAAAATGTCACGATATCGCGACATGTCGCGATATCACAACCCGAAGAAGAAAGAAGGCACAAGCGGAAAATATGTTGTGATATCGCGACATGTCGCGTTATCACGACCAAAGAATGAGAAGAGGCACAAGTGGGGAAGATGTCGCGATATCGTGACAGGTCGCATTATCGCGGCCCAAGGAGGAGAGAGAAAGCCAGAAGAGAAAATGTCGCGATATCGCGACATGTCGCATTATCGCGACCAGAAGGCAGGATGAAGAGCAGAAGAGGAAAATGTCACGATTTCGTGACATGTCGCATTTTCGTGACCTGCAGACAAGAAGAAGCGCAAGGGAGAAGAATGTCGCGATTTCATGACATGTCACATTTTCGTGACTTGAAGACAAGAGGAAGTGTAAGGAAGAAGAATGTCACGATTTCGCGACATGTCACAGTTTTGCGACCCGCCAAGGAGAAAGAAAGCCAGGAGGAAGAAATGTCACGATTTCGTGACATGTCGTAGTTTCACGACCAGAAGGCGAAGAAGGATCCGAAGAATAAATATGTCACGATTTCGTGACATGTCGCATTTTCGCAACTAGAAGGTGAGCGAAGAAGCCAAAGGAGAAAATGTCACGATTTCGTGACATGTCGCATTTTTGTGACCAGAAGACGAAGAAGTAGCTGAAGGATACAAATGTCGCGATTTCGTGACATGTCCATTTTTGTGACTCGAAGAGGTGAGAGGAAGTAGAGAGGATGAGATGTCACGATTTCGCGACATGTCACATTTTCACGACCCGAAGAGGAAAAAGGAGGCGATAAAGAAGAAGTGTCGCGATTTCATGACATGTCACATTTTCGAGACCCGATGAGGAGAGAGAATACAATGAAGCAGAGATGTCACGATTTCGTGACATGTCAGGTTTTCACGACTCGATGAGGAGAGAGAAAGCGATGGCGCAGAGATGTCACGATTTCACATGTCGAGTTTTCGCGACCCGACGAGGAGAGAGAAGGTGATGGAGCAAAAATATCGTGATATCGCAACATGTCATATTTTTGCGCCCGAAAGAAAATCCAAAGACGAAGAGTCAAAAAGGCAATCGTTTTGAATACCTGGACAACGAAGCGATGCGGGAAGGTAGAACAAACAGTTCTGGAAGAGGAAACGAAGGGCCACCAGCTGGAAGATGAAGAGTCACACGAAGGTTATAAAAGGGCAAGCCGAGGCATGCATTAGGGGTTGGAGAACGATGAGAGGTAGGGTTACAGATGCAATAACCAGAGGGTCATTCTGGCCCTGCTGCGTTGTTCTTCCTTCCAGAAAATATGAGTTCCTGGGCAGTGCAGACAAATTCGCCGAACGTGAGGCAGTTTGCACCAGGAATAGAGTAAGCTTGGATTCGTAGGCGTGTAGCAGATTCGTCGAACGTGAGGTAGTTGCACCAGGGTCCATGGAGTGAGAAAGCTGTGAAAGCCGAAGAGTTGCAGATCAGATCGAAGTTTTTGATTCAGAGGGTCGGGTCCTGTAATTTAAAAAAAAAAACTAGGCGTGTAATATGAGAGTGGTGGTGCGCTAGAGATTGCATTAGAGCATAGAAGACTAAGCCTGCGGGCTAGTTCTGTAAATCAGTCTGTGGACTGTTGCTGTAATTTAATTTGAAAATTATTGAATGAAATTGGATTTTTTTTAAGTTTTTGTAGTTTGCAATTTTTGGCCCCCCATCAAGTGGTATCAAAGCGGGAGTTCCTGAGTGTGTGAGCAGACCGTCGAAAGTGAGGCAGCTTGCACCAGGATCTGTGGAAGAGGAAAGAGTTTGGAACTTTGTGCAGTGCTTATGGGGGGGGTTTCTTACAGTGTAGAAGTGGGGGCCACTTCTTAATCCACCTCGATTTTTTGATGCAGGAGCATCCAGTGACAGCAGAGCAACCTTGCATCAGAAATAAAATTCTAAGTGTTCCGCCTTGGTGTCGCGATATCGTGACATGTCGCATTATCATGACTCAGAAAGGAGGGAGAAAGGCAAGGTGGAAAATGTCGTGATATCACAACCAAAAGAGGAAAGAGAAATAATGGACGAAAAATGTCACGATATCGCGACATGTCGCGATATCGCGACCCGAAGAAGAAAGAAGGCGCAAGCGAAAAAGATGTCGTGATATCGCGACATGTCGCATTATCACGACCAAAGAATGAGAAGAGGCACAAGTGGGGAAGATGTCGCGATATCGTGACAGGTCGCATTATCGTGGCCCAAGGAGGAGAGAGAAAGCCATAAGAGAAAATGTTGCAATATCGCGACATGTCGCATTATCGCGACTAAAAGGCAGGATGAAGAGCAGAAGAGGAAAATGTCATGATTTCGTGACATGTCGCATTTTCATGACCTGCAGACAAGAGGAAGCGCAAGGGAGAAGAATATCACGATTTCGCGAAATGTCACATTTTCGCGACTTGAAGACAAGAGGAAGCGTAAGGAAGAAGAATGTCGCGATTTCGCGACATGTCACAGTTTCACGACCCACCAAGGAGAGAGAAAGCCAGGAGGAAGAAATGTCACGATTTCGTGACATGTCGCAGTTTCGCGACCAGAAGGCGAAGAAGGAGCCGAAGAAGAAAGATGTCACGATTTTGTGACATGTCGCATTTTCGCGACCAGAAGGCGAGCGAAGAAGCCAAAGGAGAAAATGTCACGATTTCATGACATGTCGCATTTTCGTGACCAGAAGACGAAGAAGCAGCGGAAGGAGACAAATGTCACGATTTCGTGACATGTCCATTTTTGTGACCCAAAGAGGCGAGAGGAAGTAGAGAGGATGAGATGTCATGATTTCATGACATGTCACATTTTCACGACCCGAAGAGGAAAAAGGAGGCGAGAAAGAAGAAGTGTCACAATTTCGTGACAGGTCGCATTTTCGTGACCCGATGAGGAGAGAGAAGACAATGAAGCAGAGATGTCACGATTTCGTGACATGTCAGGTTTTCACGACTCGACAAGGAGAGAGAAAACGATGGCACAGAGATGTCACGATTTTGCAACATGTCGAGTTTTCATGACCCGATGAGGAGAGAGAAGGCGATGGAGCAAAAATATCGCGATATCCCAACATGTCATATTTTTGCACCCGAAAGAAAATCCAAAGACGAAGAGTCGAAAAGGTAGTCGTTTTGAATACTTGGACAACGAAGCGACGCGGGAAGGCAGAACAAACAGTTTTGGAAGAGGAAACAAAGGGCCACCAGCTGGAAGATGAAGAGTCACACGAAGGTTATAAAAGGACAAGCCGAGGCATGCATTAGGGGTTGGAGAACGATGAGAGGCAGGGTTACAGATGCGATAACCAGAGGGTCATTCTGGCCCTGCTGCATTGTTCTTCCTTCTAGAAAAGCTGAGTTCCTGGGCAGTGCATACAGATTCGTCGAACGTGAGGCAGTTTGCACCAGGAACAGAGTAAGCTTGGATCCATAGGCGTGTAGTAGATTCGTTGAACGTGAGGTAGTTGCACCAGGGTCCATGGAGTGAGAAAGTTGTGAAAGCCGAAGAGCTGCAGATCAGATCGAAGTTTTTGATTCATAGGGTCGGGTCCTGTAATTTAAAAAAAAAAAAACCAGGTGTGTAATAGGAGAGTGGTGGTGCGCTAGAGATTGCATTAGAGCATAGAAGACTAAGCCTGTAGGCTAGTTCTGTAAATTAGTCTGTGGACTATTGCTGTAATTTAATTTGAATATTATTGAATGAAATTGGATTTTTTTTAGTTTTTGCAGTTTGCAATTTCTAGCCCCCCATCAATACCTTTCATTTTTAATGGTTGAATACCTTTCTCACTAGTATACCCCATGCATTGATGCCACAATATTTTATTTTCTATAGGAATACTCAGAGCCACTTCTATCTATTATTCTCCTCTACAATTGAAGAGTTATTGCAATTAATACTTATAGTGGTAGTCTTAAGTTTGAACATAGTTCCTGTATGAACTCCCATTGCCAAGCCAAGTATTCATGAACCATCTTGTAAGTATCCTTATTGAATACAAAAATCACACCCATGTCATTCATTTTACTCATGAATATTATATTCTTTGCCAAATTTGAAAGATGCAACACACTAGGAAGGGTTTAAATTATTTCATCTTTTAACCTTAACTTGAATCTTCCTCGATCTATTATTTTATATGTCGAATTGTCTCCCAAGAAGACTTCACCTCCATTTATCTTTTCATATTCATATAACCCATCCCTATGAGAAGTCATATGAAAGGAAGCACCTGAGTCAATCAACCATGAGTCATGGCATTCACTTGAGCACATTATAACTAAGAATAAGTCCTCTAAATATTCATTTGTGGTCTTCATTTAAAGAGAAGTTCCTTCATCATATGATCAACTATTATCAGCCTTTTATATTTGTAGTCTCTTTTATAATATCCTATTTTACCACACTTCGAGCATTTCACCTTTTATGGAGCAACAGATTTACCCCTAGATCTTGATCTCCTTTCTCCTAATTTATTTTACTTCTTTCTTGAGAATGGCCTCGAAAAACATCATTCTGAAGATAATCCTTAGAAGATTTTTGTATCATTTTATTATATAGCAATATTCCTATTATATCCTCTACTTTAAATGTTATCCCACAAATTAGATAATAAATAAAGTAAAGTAATACATTTTTTCTCTTTATCCATCTTACTTCAATAAATTTTAATTGGCTTACCACAATGTTAAAAGCATTTAGATGTTTAGCCATAAAGTCACCATTATTTATCGAAAGTGAATACAATTTATTTCAAAAAAATAGTTTATTTACCACTGACTTTATCTGATACAAAGTTCCTAGCTTATCCCATAAAGACTTTGTCATGGTCTCTATCGATACATTCAATAATACCAAATTAGATAAGCACAATCTGGTAGAACTCCTTGCCTTCCTATCGATCTTCAACCAATCCTCATATATAGTTTATGTTAGTTTTATTATTGAGACCACAATACACTGATCTTTATAAACCAACAAATCCTCCATCTTGAGTTTCCATAGCTCAAATTTTTTTCTATTAAATTTTTTAATCTCTACATATGTGCTTCCAGTCATTTTCCTTCACCCAGATTCTTCTGTGTATGACTCCCACTCAAGAATTAATTTATCATAGGGTTTAAATCCTTACTCTTTGAAAAAATATAAAAAACCTAGCCCTGATACCAAATGAAGAGCAAAAGGCCCTGATAAACTAAATCTCGAAAAATAATAAATATAGAATCAAAAGAAAAAAGAAGAAGAAGAAGATAACAGATACACATATAACACAATATTTCACCTAGAAAACCCTTACAAGAAAAAATCGAACACAGTAATATCTCCTTTTTGTATAAACTTAACTGTGAAGAACACAAGCTTATACTGATAGGGGCGGAGGGGTGAACAGTATAAGATAAAACTTTTATCTTTTATTTCCAAAGTAATAAATTCAAATAACATCAATGCAATAATGAAATAATGCACAAATCACCACACACATAAGAGATCAATATTTTACGTGGAAACACTCCCTCAAGAGAAAACTATGAAAAAATATTGCTTATAAATTTTTTCAATAAATTTTATGGGCAAAAACCCACAGGAGACACCAATCCCCTATTACAATTTCGTGGACACCAATCCATAGGAGACACCAATCCCCTATACAAGTTTATGGAAACCAATCCACAGGAGACACCAATCTCCTTGCTCTAGTTTATGACACCAATTCATAAGAGACACCAATACCCTTGCTCAAATTTTTGGACACCAATCCATAGTAGACACCAATCCCCTTGCTCAAGTTCATGGACACAAATCCACAGGAGACACTAATCCCCTTGCTCAAGTTCATGGGCACCGATCCACAGGAGACACCAATCCCCTTACTCTAGTTTATGGACACCAATCCATAGGAGACACCAATCCCCTTTCTCAAGTTCATGGATGCTAATCCACAGGAGACACCAATTCCCTTGCTCTAGTTTACTGACAGCAATCCATAGGAGACACCAATATCCTTGCTCAAGTTCATGGATGTCAATCCATAGGATACATCAATTCCCTTGCTCTAGTTTACTGACAGCAATCCATAGGAGACACCAATCTCCTTGCTCAAGTTTACTCCAAAACTTGCTTACGAAATTTTAGCATTTTTTTTTTTTTCAAATTTGTCAAAAATTTGGTGGGCAATGCCCTATCAACTTTTTGAATTTTGTTCTCTCTGTTATTTAACAGGCATCTTGTAGAGGCATCAGTTTTGAGAACGCACGGCGATCGGCAGGGCGACAGGCAGAAGGCAGACTGGCAAGGCGACAGCATGCGATCGAGGCGTAGGGGTGGCAACCGGGAACATGAGGAGGCATGACCGAAGTCACGTTCTTCCTTGTGCCTTTTGGCACTTATAAAGCGCTACAAATATGTAGCACCACGAATGTGGGACTTTAGTCCTTAAAAAAAAAAATTAATTTTTTTCCTTTGCGTTTCGGATGTCGAAAACCTTGATGCTGCGTTGAAGATTTTAGCTTTTTCAAAATAGCCATCGGTCACCACACGAAGGGTCGAGAAATTTGGGTGTAAGACAAGTCAATTCATACCTTAGGAGAAGGTTTAATTTTTTGCGAGGATTATGACACGGATCCGTGAAGCGTGAATGTTGTTTGCGTCCTCACGGATGTGGACTGGCTGAAATGTGCGGTGGGAAAAAAATTTAATGGTGAATTTGCTCCTTGATCTAGCTTTGATCCAGATGGTATGAAACTAAATAGTGCGAAAGGAGGAATCATTTTTATATTGAATCGCTTTTTGATTGTAAGGTAGAAAAACCCACAATAGACTTAATTAATATATTTTTTCGATGATGCCTTATTATCATATTTGGATTGCATTTAAATACCTAGTCTAATAGTTGTAAGAGTGAAGGGTTGTGACCCTAGAATATAATTAATAAATAATATAAGTATTAGGACATGTTAGGAGGGTCCTAACACAAAACCTCCTCAAATCTACTCCAAAACTTGCTCAATTCTCCAAAACCTGCTTACAAAACTTGTTCAAATTTTCTCTAAAACTTGCTTACAAAACCTACTAAAATTTTCTCTAAATCTTACTTACAAAACTTGCTCAATTATGCTCTAAAACCTGCTCACAAAACCTACTCAAATCTAATTCCAAATCTAGTCATAGAAATATGATTTATAATTTTTTGTTGCTTCTTCAACTAACAAAAATACACACTCATTCTACCCAAAAATATTAAAAAACACATGGAGGATGATATGCACTAATGTAGTAAGCTTCAAATTACCAATATGTTCTTCACGTTCATTAAGTCGGTCACTTCCACATATCTCACATTTATTACATTTTAAAGGTAGCTCAAGTCTAGCATTGGATAACTTACTTGTGTGTTGACTTGGAGATGCTAATACCTTGCTCTTCTTCCACTATCATGTGTACCTTTCCTTCTTATTGAGATGACTAAATTGTCCTTCCTTGTTAATTGAATGCTTGGGTGAATATGTGCACTTAATCCGCTTACTCTATTCTTTGAAACCTTGACTTGTTCCAAATATGTGCCCTCCAAATATGCCTCAATAATGATGATCTTCCTCTTGCATGTGCTTTTAAAATCTGGTCAATAATTCTCTTTTTCCTTTATTAATTTTAAATATTAAAACAACCACTTTTAACCCTCATCACTTCTTATAAAATATACATAATAAATCTTAAAAATAACTCCTTATATCTCCCTTTTAAAACTAATAAAATAAAGCTTTATTCTAACAACATCTCCTTTATATCTCTTTTTATGATTTGCAAAAATAGAACTTTATAATAACATCTCCCTTTTTATAATTTACTAAAATCAAATCACAACATCAGACCTTATATATCCCCTTTTATAATTTGCAAAAATCAAATCACAACATTACACCTTATATTTCCCCTTTTATAATTTGCAAAAATCAAATCACAATATTACACCTTATATCTCCCCTTTTATCATTTGCAAAAATCAAATCACAATACTATGCCTTATATCTCCCCTTTTATCAAATTTAATAAAATAAAATTTATAAATACCTTGCATAGTCACGGATGGGATTCGATCCCTTGACCTCTAGAAGCGTAGCACCCTAACACAAGCTCTTGAACAATTGTGCTAACATAGCATGTGAAACCAAAAGGTGCTAGTGAATATTTAATTCCTTCGTTGCTCTATCTTCAACTCTTCAACAAAATAGCATCGAAGAGATTCGACCCCTTAACCTTCTACAACATAGCACCCTAGTGTGAGCTATGCTACCGACTGGTTTAACCACTTAGTTGGGATAGAAGTGGCATGGACATATATTTAAAGTCTTCTTTTTGCCTGCTATACTGCCAAACTTGTGCTCCTCTTCTCCCTCTTTTTGCTCGCTGCCTCTTTCCACTCGATAGATATTCTTCACATTCCATTATTTTTCCAAAGTGAATTAGGAGCTCATATTTATATGTTTTTTCATGTGCGTCCAATGAAGTCGACCAAACATTTAAATTTTTTAATTTTTAAACTCTTTTGCATGGTGCTCTCAAGGAGGTCAACCCATAATTTGATTTTTTAAACATTTAAATATTTAAAATTTTAAACTATATTTAAATCATTTGATTTACATATAAACCTCCTTTAATATTTAAATATTATTTAAATATTAAAGCACCCTTGAAGATATCTTCCTTGCACTTAATGATAACTCATCATTTCAACCTTGAAGATATTTCTACCTTTGACATCAACATTTCATCCTTGAAGATATTTCTACCTTTGACATCAATGATAACTCAATATTTCTAACAATCTTCCCCTTTGTCATTGGTGGCAACCCTATATTAATTGACCTTTATTGAACAAGATTACAAGCTGCTCCCCTTGACTAGCTGCTCTCCCTTTGACATCAATGGCAAAGGCTCCTTGGGGCTATAAGATAAGACACTTGACAACGCCCCCTTACTCCCTGCTCTTCTTTGAGACTTCAATTATGAGATGGGAGTGAAACTCCCAAATTACTATGCTCCTCTTCTTGTTCTATTTTCTTTCTCCAAACTTTGGAGGTCATATTCTTTTGAACATATTGACTATTCTCCTTCTTGCTTGACTTCGGTAGGAAACATTGTTCTACACCATCTAGTTGTGTGCCCAAAAAAATATATTTATAACTAATGATGTTGTATTCCATGAGAGGTTCAAATGAATTGAAATTCCTCTTGGTGAATCCAAAATCATTCATAGCACGGACCCTGCAATTTACAGCTTTATGACCAAAATTATTACATGAGAAACAATGACCATGGAAGAAATATTGAAACCTATCTGATTGCATTGAAGGATATTGTCTCATGGTTCTCTCATTTTTGTTTATGTGATGGACATTTTTTCCTTGATGATGCTTTATTTTCTTCCTCCTTGATGCTTCCACTTCTCAATACATCAACATAGGTATTAGGTTCCTCTTTAATTATTTTCTTTGATGCCTTTGTTCCTTTTGAGCTTGATTCCCCATTTTGTTTCTTTTGACCTTCTTCAAACCCAAGTCTAGTATTTATAACTGAATATTTCTATGCTTTGATAATATCACCTATGATTTTTGAGCTTTTCTCAAACCCATGTAGCTTATCATTAGATTTTTCCACTTTCTTCCTTAGAGAGACAACCTCATGTTCTAGTTTTTCACATTCCAACTCTTTTGTCTTTAACTGCTCGACCATACCTTCTTCAATTTTCTTTTCCTCTTCAACTTTAACTTTTAGGTCAATGAGTTCTTGTGATAGCTTTAACTTTGTCTTCTCATCCTCTTGTACTTGAGCCTTCAATCTTGAGTTCTTCTTTCTAAATATCTTCAACTCTTCAAGAGCAACAAGTTTCTCTTCAATGTCAACCTTGGATTCTTCTTCACTTTCTGAATATTTCTTTTCTTCTTGGTATTTGACAACAGGAGCATCTTCTTCCTCTTCTATGGCAAAAAATAAGATTTCTTCTCTTTCACTATTGAAGAGACTTTCATCACTACTGCTGAAGGAATTTCTTACTTCCTCAACATACAAATTTTTCTTGTCTTTGAAAGATCTTTTTCTCATGCTTGTTTTGACCATACCTATTTTTCTTTTCATGATAAAATTTTCTTTATTTCTTTTTATCATATTTATTTTCTTCTTCACTGCTACTACTTATAGATTTTGGACAATTATATGCATAGTGATCAAGGTTACCACAATTAAAATATTTTACAGAATGCATACCTTTGTGTTTTCTTGGACCCTTCTTATTCCTTCGCACAAAGTTAGCTTCTTCTTCGCTGCTTGATTCTTCACTTGATTCTAGTTCCTTATTATTTATCTTCTTTGAAGCTTTAAATGCTACTTCCCATTTGGATGTTTGATCTTTTCAGTCCTCATCTCATAGGTTGTAAGAATTCCATGTAGCTCATCCATGCTTAAGGTTTTAAGATCCTTCATCTCTTCTATTGCTGAAATCTTTGCATCAAACCTCATGGAAAGTGACCTTAAGATTTTCTAAACAATATTAGAGTCTTCAATATTTTCTCCATGTCCATGAATTGTGTTGATAACCTCATCAAATCAGAGAAGATACTTGGCAATATCTTCCTCATATTTCATCTTCAAGTCTTCAAACTTCCTCCTTTGGGTTTAAATTTTTGCCATCTTCACCTTGTCATATCCTTCATATGTTCTTTGTAACTTGTCCCATATTTCTTTTGTTGAAGTGCATTGCATGACTTTCATAAACTCTAATTCACATAACCTGCTTAATATTGCATTCATTGCCCTGGCATTATTTTTAAATAGTTTCTTGTCATCTCTATCCGTGGGAGGATTTGTAGGTGGTATGAACCAATCCTCAATGGATTGTCATATATCATAGCCATGTGCCATCAAATAAGTACATATCCTTATGCTCCAGAAAGTATAGTTAGTCCCATCAAATAGTGGTACCCTATTTGACAAAAAAACTTCAATGCTAGCCATGTGTGTTCTTGTAAGATATTCCTTCAAGTTGTGAGGCTTTCATGAAGGAACCCGCTTTGATACCAATTGAAGAAAATAATATTATACTGAGAGGGGGGTGAATAGTATAAGATAAAACTATTCTCTTTTATTTACAAAGCAATAACTTCAAATAACATCAATGCAATAATGAAACAATGCACAAATCACCACACACGAGAGAGACAAAGATTTTACGTGGAAACACCTTCTCGGGAGAAAACCACAAAAAAAATATTGTTTATAAATTTCTTCAATAAATTTTGTGGGAACCAACCCACAGGAGACACCAATACCCTATTACAATTTCATGGACACCAATCCACAAGATACAACAATCCCGTATACAAGTTCATGGACACCAATCCATAGGAGACACCAATACCCTTGCTCTATTTCATGGAAATCGATCCATAGGAGACACCAATAACCTTGCTCAAATTCATGGATACCAATCCATAGGAGACACCAATCCACTTTCTCAAGTTCATAGACACTAATCCATAGGATACACCAATCCCCTTGCTCAATTTCGAACACCAATCCACAGGAGACACCAATCCCCTTGCTCTAGTTCATGGAGACCAATCCACAAGAGATACAAATCCCCTTGTTCAATTTTATGTATACCAATCCATAGGAGATACCAATACCCTTGCTCTAGTTTATGGACACCAATTCATAGGATACACCAATCCCCTTGCTCAAGTCTAATCGAAAACTTGCTTATAAAACCTACCTACAAAACCTGCTCAAATCTACTCCAAAACATGATTATAAAATCTTCTCCAAAACCTGCTAATGAAACCTGCTCAAATTAAAACCTGATCAAATATGCTCCAAAACCTACTCAAAAACCTGCTCAAATTTACTCCCAAATCCAATCATACAAATTTGATCTAAAATTTTTCTTTTTGCTTCTTCAACTAACAACAATGCACACTCATTCTACCTAGAAATATTCAAAAATATATAAAGGATGATATGCACTAATGTAGTAAGATTCAAATGACCAATATGTTCTTCACATTCATTAAGTCTGTCACTTCCACATATCTCATATTTATTACATTTTAAAGGTAGTTCAAGTCTAGCTTAGATAACTTACTTGTGTGTTGACTTGGAGATGCTAATACCTTGCTCTTCTTCCACTATCATGTGTACCTTTCCTTCTTCTTGAAATGACTGAATTGTCCTTCCTTGTTAATTGAATGCTTGGATGAATATGTGCACTTAATTTGCTTACTCTATTCTTTGAAACCTTGACTTGTTCCAAATACGTGCCCTCCAAATCTGCCTCAATAATGATGATCTTCCTCTTGCATGTGTTTTTTAAATCTGGTCAATAATTCTCTTTTTTCTTTCTTGATTTTAAATATCAAATCAACCACTTTAAACCCTCATCACTTCTTTTAAAACATACACAATAAATATTTAAAAATAACTCCTTATATCTCCCTTTTAAAACTTATAAAATAAAGCTTTATTCTAACAACATCTCCTTTATATCTCTTTTTATGATTTGCAAAAATAGAACTTTATACTAACAACATCTCCCTTTTTATAATTTGCAAAAATCAAATCACAACATTACACCTTATATCTCCCCTTTTATAATTTGCAAAAATCAAATCACAACATTACACCTTATATTTCCCCTTTTATAATTTGCAAAAATCAAATCACAATATTACACCTTATATCTCCCCTTTTATCATTTGCAAAAATTAAATCACAATACTATGTCTTATATCTTCCCTTTTATCAAATTTAATAAAATAAAATTATAAATACCTTGCATAGTCATGGATGGAATTCGATCCCTTGACCTCTAGAAGCATAGTGCCCTAACACGGGCTCTTGACTAGCTATGCTAATGCAACACGTGAAACCAAAAAGGTGCTAGTGAATATTTAATTCCTTCGTTTCTCTATCTTCAACTCTTCAAAAAAATGTATATATATGTATATTACACACACACACACACACACACACACACACACACATATATATATATATATATATATATATATATATATATATATATTTAATATAAAAATAATAAAAATAAAATGAAAGAAATAAAAATAATTATATATGTATATATTGATAAATAAAAGAAAACAAAGGTGATAATATAAAGGCTCATTTATTTACCTTCCACATTATAAAATGGTTGTATGTATAATAAACATGGTTTAAGGTACCTCCATGACTCCATCATAGGGAGCTTATTTGAACCATTTCATTGCAAATTGACTTATTAAAAGGAAGGTCTCATGTATCAAATTTTGTTATGACAGGTTGAGAGCCCTAGCAATTATGTGGAGGTGAGGCAGGTACATATTCAAGCATGTGATTGCATGACGAAGGCAGCATGGACCGCATGCACACATATATGATAGCTTGGCTCCATAGACATCAATAGAAAGCATGGTTGTGCTAATTCGGATAAACTCAGACTTGATGTGGTGACAATATAGGTGAAGACCAAGAGTACCAACCTGAAGATGGTGACCAGGACTCATGCGCAGCAACTAGACATGATGATGCACAAAATAAGGCAAGCTCGATGGGTCTTTTAGACAATGGCATAGATTGTATAGGTCAACGTGCACTGGGTGAATGACAGAGATGATATGGAATGGTATTTACGTAGATGGGATGATGTCTTGGAGAATACACCAGGGACATGAGGTCGATGTGCAGCGACGAGCGCCGTTGGTAGATGTTTTTCACATATGGGTAGACCAACAACTACACATAGGTAGACGTGGACCAACAGATGACTTCCTACATTGGACGAATGTGGATCATGAACCGAAGGATTCTTAGCTTGTTGTTGATAGTTGCAAAACAAGCACAGATCGATCGTGGTAATAACGTGGAGGACAGTCCCGTAGACTCGCATGATGTGAACAACGATGGGGAAGTGTAGTGGGTGGCAACCTAGCTTGGCTCGTTATTCGAACTCATTCCGAAGCCATTTCGATTTTATAAAAAATGTTGAAAATCGTTGTTTTATAAGGTTTTTATAATTTTGGAATTTCACATTTTTCAAAATTTTTAGCTTTGCATGTTCATTCGTAAGCAATAAATAACTTTCCTTTATGAAAATTGCAATTTCATTAAAGGGATTTAATTTATATGGCATTCCATAGGCCATCATTTTCTGAGCAATAAATTCGCCTTTCTTTATGAAAATTATGATTTCATTAAAGAGATAATTTATACATTACATCAAAGGCTATTGTTTAAAGCATTAAGTTATTTATTCTTTATGAAAATTATGATTTCATTAAAGAGGGATAATTTTTAATGACATTTTAAGGTCATTATTTCAAAGCAATAAATTATCGTCTCTTTATGAAAATTAATTTCATTAAAGAGGGGTAATTTATTTATTATATCAAATATTATTGGCATTTCTTTATGTTCAAAGCAACATCAAGTGAATCCTTTCATCATTCAAACTTCCAATTTAGAGATAGATTATAATCTTCTATTTAATGCTTAAAGTAGGGTTTAATGCAAGATAATCTACTTAATCCAAAGAAGATAAAATCTATCTAAAATATTTTAATATAAAATGAACTAAGGTTTACATCATGGTCATATGAGGGCCAATTCACATTTAATTTTCTTTAAGTTTCATGAACAATCATTAGTATGGCATAGTAAAATAAACCAACACGGGCCCCTTGTTAACAGTTACTTGTAATCGCTAAGGTATTCCTAGCATTTATTTGACATATATTCACAAAATTATAAATACACATGTGCAATGCTTATATAGCGGAACCTTGGAGAAGTCTTTGTTTTTAACTTCTTTGCAAGAGAGGGTTTTGTGATCAAAATCCTATGGGCGAGTGTGGTTTTGAAATTGGGTAAAATTATCACTCAATATTTTGGCACTAGAAGGAGGGCATGAATTGGTGTTATTTTATTTATGCTAAGTTGTTCGTTCTTGTTTTAAATGCTTTGACTTATTCATGCAATGAATAATTTGATATTGGTGTAACTTTGAGAGTTTTGAATTACTAAATATTTCAAGTTTGTTTGACTAGCATCTTTGGCCTGCTTTAGCACTCAACACTTTGGGAGCTAGGAGGGCCTGATTTGATTTATTTAATTGCTATTTAGATGCTAAATTGTTCATGTTACTTGAAATATTTATTTAAAAACATTGCTCTTGACTAACGAACTTTTATTTACATATGATCACTTCCATTGATTCCAACATTATTTAATTGATGATGCTTTAATTCTAACCTTGTTGCAAGTTGGAAAATGTTCTTTGATGCCATGGTTTAATTTATGCATGTAGTTTGGTTGATGCTAACCATATTTTGGAAATATTTCTTATTGTGAGGCATTGCTAACAATTATTTATTGTTGTCATTGTTAATCACATTACAACTTAATAAAATGGCTACAAATGCTGGAAATTGGTATGGGATGCATGGTAATCCTTTGAACATTAGTGGAGATGCTCATGACCTACCCAAAAACATAGAAGAAATTTTTCCCAAGTTTAAACACAATGGCACAAAATTAGCCGAGGAGCACATTCAGTCCTATGTGGATATCCTAATTAGACATAATGTCAAACATGAGGATGTGGCTTGTAGATTATTTCCTTGGAGCCTATATGATACGACATATGATTGGTATATCAATTTACCTACTAACTCTATTACGTCCTGGGCCCAATTAGAAACTACTTTTATCAATCATTTTAGGTTGCCCATAGATCCTGCCATGATTTATCATCAATTTACTTCTTGTAGGAGGGAACCTAATGAGCCATTGAGAACATTCAACATGAGATTTTGAAAGCTCTATGTAATATTGATTTCTCCCTTTACTATTGCAGAAAGCGTTGCCCTTCAAATATACTTTGGGTCATTGGATCCCTTGCTTGCCATGTTCACTAGGACAAATCCTTTGGTCACTACTCTTGCCTCGACCTACACGGAAGCCATGATTGTAGAACAAAAACTAAGACCGCAAGGTTTTGGGATGGAGAAATTGCCTATGGTAGGACAACTAGGGGCTTACAATCAAATCTCGATGATAAACCAAGCATGGGTACAACAAAATTTGATGTCAAATACTTTTCCCTACAATCAATTTTATCCTACCATACCCACTTATACTCCCACATACGCTTATATGAGTATATCTATCCATCCAAAAACCACTCCATTACGGTTAGAGAACCATTTGGTCACTCATGGAGTCATAACAACAAGTGCTCAGGCTTTGCCTGCTTATGTCAATCCAACTAATCCTACTACTTCTACCACCCAACCCAAGGAGTTTGTGTCAGAAATAAAATATCGAAAGAAGTTGGTTAAGAAGTTAAGTAGAGATGTTGTCCCATTACAAAAACAAGTGCATCAAAGTATGCTTCCAAATCATCCTAGGAATCAAGTTCATGATACTAATCTTAATGATATTCTATGTTATGCTCCTTTAGATGATAGAGAAGGTCTAAATGTGACTTACATTGAAGTAAATACCTTTTCAGAATTTCTTGAAGAGCTTGAAGATTTTGGAGAAGAAATACTATGGATGGGTAACAAGGAGTTGGAACCAAATGATCACCATTTTGTTTGGGAAAGAAAGGATTTAGAATAATTATCCACAAATGGGGATTGGGATGATCATAGAAAGAAGAATGTAAAAATTGATCCCATTATAGAAACCCCTAAGCCATCAAAAGTGGTTGAAAGTGAATTCGAAAGAGAATCAATAAATGAATTTGAAGACATAACAAAATTTCACCACTTGTTCTCGGAAGATACTTTGGATGATATTGTTGAAACTGATGGCCAAGAAAATCCACACCTTCCAAATTGTGATAAAATTGAATCATGGGTTACCAATGTGGATTATGATAGCCTTACAAATTTGAATACAATAAATAACCCAATCTTGGAAATAATTGAACCATCTAAGGAAGGTGAAGACGAATTTGGTGAGAAACATGTTGATGAATCAGGAGATGATGAAGTAGTTGAGCATCACAATTTGATTTTGTAAGACAATTACTATGATTCTTGGAAGAAATGGGAAGAATATGCTTACTCCAAACCTTCTAATGAACTTTTTGTGTCAATTGATATGTAGGATAATACAATTGCTTTCTCGCATGAGGATATTACAAATCCTGTACAATATAAGAATGTTTTGAAAGAAGGGTTGGAATCTCATCAAGTGTTGGAAAATGATAATGATTCTACTACCATGGATAAAAAGGGGAACCACTTGCTTTGGTCCTCTTTAAGGGGGAAGAAATTAAAAATATTGATCCATCTATTGGATTTACAACTATGCCATATCAAAATGAGGAAATTCTAGAACCTGAGTTGTTTGGGTTTTGATATTATTGATGATCTTAACAAAAATATGGATTTTGAAACAGCTCAAGTCGTTGATCATGGAAAGGTGTTATGTGACACATATCTTGAGAATCTAGGTTCTTGTTTTGAAAAATATGGGTGTATGTTTGATTGGGTGCCTAACTTTGGTATTTTTGAATAGGTGTTTGATGATGATGAAGACCATGAAGAAAAGAAAGAAATCATGATGACTCACCAAGTATTGGTAAATGAAAGTGTATCAAAGGTAAAATCTCACCTTTTGGGTTCCACCATTCAAAATCCAGGTGAAGGTTTGTCTAATGGGTTGTTGGATTCAAATACTATCAATGATGAAATGTCATTTGTGGTTGATGAATAATTTGAGTCAATTTCTCCTCACACCACTAATAAGAATGCTTTGTTGAATGAAAAATAAGTTGATGTGTTTAAGTGTTAAATCAAGTTCATAATCAATTAATTATTGAATCTAGGATAAAAACCTATAATGATCCTCATTTAATAGATATCCTAGATGCTTGTAAATTTTTGCATAAGTTTTATTGGCCTACAAACATGGAAAATGATTTGGCTTTAAATTTTTTAGAAATAGGCTCTTGTTTACAAAATCTCATGTTTGAAAAGGAAAGCCTAGTTCTACATCATGATGCGAATTGTGAAATCTACATGTTAAGGAATAGACAAGAAGTAATTGAAAATAAACTATTGTCTAATCAATTTAATGATTTAAAGCTCACCTATGGGATCATTAATGGAACTAAATCAAATTGGTAGGGTGAGAGAGGCAAGATGAAGATTGTTGTATTGTTTGGCTTAATCTTATTTTTGTTGGATTCCTGTAAAATTTGGCATGCTTATCATGTTATATGTTTTTTAAAATGTGCTAATCACGTTTGGGATCCAAGGAAGTGATAGCTCAAGCTTTGCACTATATTGTACATTATTGTATATTTTTGTATATAGTTTTGGTGTTCTTCTTTTTTTATTGGTTTGTTGTTTTGTGGTTTATTTCTGTTTTTGGTTTTGGTTTATAGTTTTGTGTTTTGGGTTGTTCCCTTTGTTTTGAGGTGATGTTTTGTGGTCGCTAATTTATGGCCTCTTGCCCGTTTTTGTGTTCCTTTGCTAAGTAGGTTGGACTACCTAATCTGAAAGCAGGTGAACCTAAGAAAAGGGGGATGAATTATTTTGTGATCATGCTCAAATTTTGGGACTAAAATAGTGGAGAGTAGAACAATGAAATATTTCGCTAGAGCTCCACATGTAACCCACATATTAAATAAAGGGTATTTATGGAAGTCTTGAAGGATGAAGTTATCTTGATTTGCAAATTAAGGCAAAAATTCAACACGCTCTATCTCTATGCTTCCTAAACCTAGTGATGCATAAATTGTTGCAAAAAAAAAAAAAAATGAGCATTGAAAAGTTTGATCAAATTAGTCACAAAGTCTAGATAAACTCTACTAGGGCTATGGACGCATGACCATAAGTAGGGCTCTATATAGACACAACTTGGTTATAAAAAGGCTTTACAAAGTATTAAGCAAACACAATGGTGGGTTAGATAAACCCTATCGAGGCAATAGACACCTGACTAACAGTAGGGCTCTGTCAATAAAAGCTTCCTTTTTATGAGCAGTTTTTCATAGCCTAATGCAAGTGAGGTGATGAAATCCGGATGGCTTTCATAGGTGCAAAAATGAATCACTTTGTCACACACTGAGTCAAGGCAGATGGATTAGTTGTTATTTATTCGAAGTTGTCTACCCCCACCTTCTCGGGACATCGCTAAATAATTATTATTTCGTTGATCTTTTATGTTCTCATTTTATATTGGGTTCTTCACCCGAAATGCTTAGGAGCATTTCCCAATAGAGTCGCCATTTGTTGTGGCTGCTCCACAACTAGCCCCAAAATTGGGGACCCACCATTTGATTTTGGTTTTCGAGTTCGTTGGGTTTGCTTCGAGTAGTCACCTTCGTCGGTTCATATCCATGCGATTGCAATGCTTATTGTTTGGGGGGTTTAGTATCTCCTTTCTTTATCTTTTTTGTTTGTGTGGTTCTTGGAGGTGGTCTTGTTTTTCGATTTAGTTTTATTTGTCTGTTTTGTTTAGTCAATTTTAATGATTAAATTAGATTAATTTAAACCTTTAAAATTGATTAAATTAATAACTTTTAAATTAAACATAAAAAATAACAGTGAAAAGATATTAAATAAATAAAAATTAAATGTATATATGTATATTACACTTGTATATATCTATTTAATATAAAAATAATAAAAAGAAAATGAAAGAAATAAAAATAATTATATATATATAAAGAAAACAAGGAAATAATATAAAGGCTCATTTATTTAGCTTCCACATTATAAAATGGTTGTATGTTTAATAAACATGGTTTAAGGTACCTCCATGACTCCATCATAGGGAGCTTATTTGAACCATTTCATTGCAAATTGACTTATTAAAAGGAAGGTCTCATGTATCAAATTTTGTTATGACAGGTTGAGAGCCCTAGCAATGGTGTGGAGGCGAGGTAGGTACATCTTCAAACATGTGGTTGCACGGCGAAGGCAACATGGACCACACGCACACGTAGACGACAAATCGACTCCATAGACATTGGTAGACAACGCGACTATGCTGATTTGGACACACTCAGACCTGACATAGCGATAGTATAGGCGAAGACCGAGTGGACCAACCCAAATATGGCTACGTCTTGGAGAATACACCGGGGACATGAGGTCGATGTGGAGCGACAAGCACCGTTGGCAGATGTGTTTCGAAGACGGGTAGACCAGCACCTACACATAGGTAGACGTGGACCATAGGTAGATATAATGTATAGTGGTTTACTGACAAAATAGGAGAACATGGTAGACATAGTGGACCCAGTGGTGAGAGACATTCATCTGTGGCCGAATACAATTTGGAGAGTAATTTGAGCAACCTACATTATAAGATATAGTTATTTTTGTTGTGTAGCAACTAAAACCATCGTGGGACCAGTGAATGTACCTAAAATTTGTCTTAAATTATGACATGCTTTTGGCTATGGTAGGAGGTTTCGAATGGTTTAAAGCAATCAAATAGAATATCTCCACCTGGGCCCAACGTAGACCCTACAACATGGCATGCCATGGATAGATAGTTTCACTGTGAGTGGTCTGTGATGCAAAGTTAATGCAACTATTGATAAAAATCATTTACATGTGTTTCTATTTGATATATGAAAATGGGATCTATTTGTCGGTGAGCCAAGTGTGTCTACAGGGGTACTTAGTGTCTCCAACCTATGAGAGAATATGGTTGAAAATAGAATATGTGCACCTAACTAAGGAGTTCGTTGGTTCCATAACCGTCAAGCATTTATAAGCATTGCTTTTTATTGTGGTGGCCATCGAAGATAGTGCCCATGCGATGGGTATTAGGAGAAAAAATGCTGACAGGAAAGTTTATCATAGCCGTCAAATAAAATAGACACCATTTAAAATAAAAGGCATGGTGGAATGTTATGAAAAGTAAGTGAATAGTCATTGAATTCGAGGAATATTTGAAAGGCGTTACCAAGTGAAAAAGAAGAATCAAATACAAAAAAAGCAGCGGTTACGAAGAATCAACAACTCATTGCATATGGAAGACAAAACCAGAAATATGAAAACAAATGGGTTTTGAAACCTGCATATGGAAACGAACAGTCGGAGAAGGAAAGCCATTAAAAATAGAAGTAAATTTAGGCACAAGGGCTGGATATTTTAGGACCTGGAGGATCCTTTTGGAGGTCAGATGCTCTGGAATTGAATGTAAAACAGAAACTTGTTGTTTTAATACAAATTTTTTTTGCAGGATTTCTACATCTTGTGAGCAAAATAAGAGGAGAGTCATTTCTAGCTATTTTAATTTAATGTCCATCTTTCTTCTCTATTTTTTTGAATTTATAGGTAATTTATAATGCATTTCATGGCTGTATTGTTGAATATCCAGAGACAGAGAATTGATATTTTTCCTCAGTCTTGCACCTAATTTATTTCGAGATGTATAAATGCAGTTTCGGTTAAGTTGGGTTACACTCAGAAAACTCTCACATCTCAGGTTTTGCAGGATAGGGTAGCTTAAAACTTTTTTTTTTTTTTTTTTTTCTACGTTTTATTTCTATTTCCAGATTTTATTTTATTTTTCTAACTCTTCATTTTGCAGATTTTTTTAAAACTTTGAGGATTAAAATAAAAATTGAAAAAAATTAAAATGACAAAAATAAATACATGGGTGTGAAGAATGAGTTTCAACCTTTCATCCAAAACAAATTCAAACTCATTCCGAAGCCATTTCGATTTTATAAAAAAAATTGAAAATCGTTGTTTTATGAGGTTTTTATAATTTCGAAATTTCACATTTTTCATGTTTTAAAGGTAAATCAAATTTTTTCCAGGTTTGCATGTTTATTCGTAAGCAATAAATAACTTTCCTTTATGAAAATTGCAATTTCATAGGGGGTTAATTTATATGGCATTCCATAGGCCATCATTTTCTGAGCAATAAATTTGCCTTTCTTTATGAAAATTTTGATTTCATTAAAGAGAGGTAATTTATACATTACATTAAAATCTATTGTTTAAAGCATTAAATTATTTCTTCTTTATGAAAATTCTGATTTCATTAAAGAGGGATAATTTCTAATGACATTTTAAGGCCATTATTTCAAAGCAATAAATTATCGTCTCTTTATGAAAATTAATTTCATTAAAGAGAGGTAATTTATTTATTATATCTCCTCCTCTGTAACCCCTGCAACCAATTAGCCCCTTCTATCTGGCATTTTATGTTTCCTAGACAAAATACTTGTGTGAGTAGCTGGGAAAAAGATCTTCTGAATCATTTTTTGTTGCTTAGGCGCTTTATAAACTATGTTAAAGCTCTGATATGGACTTATCCTACTTTTTCTCTGATCCTCTGCATCTTATTCGAAAACCCATGTCCCTTTGTTCTGTGAGACGCTAGGATGACGTTTGTCGAGCCAAAAACCTTTTTCATAAAACCCATCATTGAAGCTATCCTCAAAGACAGAGGATTTATTCCCATTTTTAAGATGTTTTATGGGACCGATTAGGACGCCAGTATGGCATTTGCCTCAACTTGGGAAAATGGTGTCATCATAATCCATGGAGTGGACTTTCATGTGTCTGTAGAGCTACTTGTAGAGCTAACTAGATATATTGTAGAAGTCCAAACAGTGAGGAGGAACACACATAACTGAGATGTGGAGCTTAGTCAATTTGAAGCTACATCACCGTTGAGGAAGCTCCACAAGAAAGGTTTGTTTTGTAAGGACTTGCATACTCCTTGGAAGGAGGTAATGAAACCCATAATGCAATTCATTACTATAGATGTTCTCGAGTCCCAACTTCGTATTTTCCATATTTCATTTGTGAATCACTTCGTGGATGTAAAATTTCTCAACATACCATAATTCTTATATTTGTCCATGGACTACTCTATAACTTCCACCCGTACCAAGAAGGAGTAGGATTAGCCTTACCATTAGGGTCTGTTCAAAATTTTGTATGCTTATCTGCTACAAAAATTTTCTAAAGGAAATATCATCGCTCAGGAAAACACAGAGGATGATACTTCATCCACACCTAGCCCCAAGATGAGAGGGGCCAAAAGGAAGGGCAAGGTTGAAAAATCTCAGGGATCTCTTAGTGTGAAGAAAAAGGTCAAGGTGGATTTTACTCCCACTAGGAGTTCCCAAAGGCTTAAGAGAAAAGAGTCCCTAAGCCCTGAGAAGGCCAAAAAATATGGTGAGGATGACTCCAGCGACACCGTAGAGAAATAATTGCATAAACTGGTCATCCAATCCACCTCTGCTACCATTGCCCACATGGAAACTGTCTAGGCTGCTCTTGGGAAGGCCATTTCACAATTGAAGGATTAGAGGAATGCATTAAATCTGTTGTTTTTCTATATTACCTTCAATGAGGAGGTCCCTGCAAACTCTATTGTCGCTAGTATTTTCGAAGCAAAGGAGGATGATGTTGTTGAAATCACTAAGGACGTCTTCAAGGAAGTGCCCAAGGATGAAATCAAGGAAGACAAATAGGAAATTTTTGTTGCACCTCCTTTGGAGGAATTACCTCTCTATTTTTTGTTGTTAACCCTATGGGGTTTCCCATCCTTCTGATTTTCCTCCGTTTATCTTTATGTGTTTTCCTTTTTGCTTAGGATGCATTTTGAGTATTCCTCGCATCCTTTTCTCTCTCTTATACTTCGATAGGATGCACTTTTGCTTTTTTTGCATCTCTTACTTCTATGTCGTATCAAGGAGTTGGGGTGCCTTTCAAATGCCCCCTTAATGAAAAATTATTAACTTACAAAAAAAAATTATTTATTATATCAAAGGCTATTGGCATTTCTTTATGTTCAAAGCAACATCAAGTGAATCCTTTCATCATTTAAATTTCCAATTTAGAGATAGATTTTAATCTTCTATTTCATGCTTAAAGTAGGGTTTAATGCAAGATAAAAACTTGTTTAAAATCTACTTAATCTAAAGAAGATAAAATCTATCTAAAATCCTTCAAGATAAAATGAACTAAGGTTTACATCGTGGTCATATGAGGGCCAATTCACATTTACTTTTCTTTAAGTTTCATGAACAATCATTAGTATGGCATAGTAAAATAAACCAACACGGGCCCCTTGTTAACAGTTACTTGCAATCGCTAAGGTATTCCTAGCACTTATTTGACATATATTCACAAGATTATAAATACACATGTGCAATGCTTATATAGAGGAACCTTGGAGAAGTTGTCTTTGTTTTTAACTTCTTTGCAAGAAAGGGTTTTGTGATCAAAATCCTAAGGGTGAGTGTGGTTTTGCAATTGGGTAAAATTACCACTCAACACATTCTATCATCAAAGGTCTATATATAGAGAGATATGAACCTTGGGCTTTCACCTACCTATGACTCTTCATATTCCTATTCTATAACTCATACATGTGGACTACATGCACATTTACATCATTGCACATTCTAACACTTGTACACTTATTTCATTGCATAAAGTAAATACTCAAACCTTAATCTAAGATACTCTCCTAATATAATGATGTACCGAAGGTGGTACATTGGCATGTACCAAATAATGTAATATATTCCAATGCCCCGCGTATTACATTATTTAGGTATTGAAGACTTAGTCTTCAATATTATCTTCATCCTAGTTTTGGAATTGGAACTCTTCTTTTTTGCTTTCTTCATTTTGCTCCATGTCTATATCTTGATCAAGTAAATAATTAGTATCTTCATTTTGTTCCTTTGGTTCACTTTGAACTACATTCAGCTTGAAAGTATTTTCTTTCATCTTTTCTTTTATGTTATGCTTCCTCTTCTTTCTTCTTCTTCTTCTTCATTTCTGTATTTTTCCTAGTGATATATCTTCATCATGATGAGTTAGTATATCATCACAATAGTATTGGCTAGGATTACTATTTTGTTTCATGTTTTGAAAGAATTCAAAAACAATTAATGATAGATATATCATCAAACATTATTTTGATGTAAATATAACCATATTTTGAGTATTCCACCAAGCTCTAAAAAGTACTTCATGTAGATAACCAATTAGTGTCATAAAATTTCCTTCCTTTGCTTCCTTTAGGAACAATGAGAATATTTCATTTTTACTAGTGGACAAATATTTGTATCCATCAAAGGTATCTATTAAGTTTTGAGAATAAAATTTCAACTCATGGAATAGTTCCTCATTATTGAATGCATTTCTCACTATTTCATCCATGCTTCTTCTACTTTGATCTTTAAGGTGGAATTCCTTATAGCTCCCTAGTATTGTATATTGATCAAATACTACCTTTCAATTCTTCAACCTTTTGAGGTATGTTTTGTAATTTCTTATTTGTAATCTTTCAAATTTCTAGATAGTATTCCTTTTGGCTCCCTAGTATTTGATAATATCCTTTCAATTCTTGAGTTTTGTGGAATACCTTGTCTCTACTAAATATTTTGAATATGTCTTGATAGTAGGCTTAGATTTCTTTAGATTTTCCTTTGAGTTGAATCCCTAATGTTCAACTTCTATTTTTTCACCTTATTTCTCCAATTAATGAATAAATAGAAAGCTAAAGATAATTTAATGCATCTTCAAGTTTTGATAAGATTCTATAGTTTTATTTTTAATTTAAATGGCGGAATAGGTAGCCACCACAAATATGGGTAGGTTGTATAGCTTTTATGGTCATCACAATATTCTACGTTATCCACCCCAAAATTTGCCACATAGTTATTTACACAATTCGCCTCTATAACCACCATGCCACAATCATTTTAAACATTTTTATGCCACTGAAAGCACTAGGAAAGGGACAAGCATTCAGTCCGATGAGGCCCAAGATTTGAACCTTGGACCTCCACCCCCTTATGGGGTTTTGTCGAACCAATTGGTCTACACATTAGACCTGATAAGATTTTATAGTTGGATTTCTTTTGTCTCTTCAATTTGTATACAAGACTAGTGTTAACAAAAAATTCTAACTTTCAAGCAATTCTATGTTTTGCTCTCTATATCCTTGTATTAATGATAAGGTTTCTAAAATTCAACATTTTTAATTTGGTGTTGAACTCCTTATATCTCCCTAATTTAGAAATTTAGAAAATAATAATATTTGCAAAATTAATGCTTTAAATTCAAGGTAGAAAACCTTATATCTCGTAGTCTAATTATTTGTAAATATTTTGATAATTGAATCTCAAATAAAGAAATTTAAAATAGATCTTAAATATATAAACCCCTTGCTTTAATTGCTTTATAAATCATCAATGATTAATCTAAGGTTCTAATTTCCTTATATCTCGACGCAATAATTAGCTAAAATTAACCTAAGAAATAATGTGCCTTATATCTCCTTGCACTTGATGGAAAGCAAATATTAATTCAATGTAAATATATATTTCTTTGATGTGATGTCCTACGTGTTGATTGGTTTCTTCCTTGACTACAATTTCAAATATTTTGAATGTTGTATTATCCTTAGTCTTCAAGGTATGAAACTATGCATAATTGCACTATGTTCTATGGCACACTCTAGGTTGTCTTATTCTCCCTTTAATGCTCTTTGACCTATGGAATATTGATATGTACACTCTTCTCAGGAAGGGCTATTAATATGTCTCTATCTCCCTTTGGAATACATACCACATGGTATTTACATTTCCCTTGAGCGTAGATGTCCTTTTTAGGTGGCGTAGGGATGTTACAGTCTTTAGAATACATTGATTTAGGTGGCACAGACATTATCTCTCCTTATGGATGTTGAAGTAATGATGTTTTATTATTTTCTTGTTTGAATGGAGTGTTACTTTAGACTTGGATGCTCTTCTCTTTGTGTAAGCATTATATTTTGAGGTGTTACTAAGAATTTGTAGGTGCTCTTCTCCTTTGTGCCAAATGACACAAGATTCCTTTGTTTGGTATGGCAAGTGGAGGGTTCTTCCATTGCATGTAACCAAGCATTCAATGTTCTTTATCTCATTAACACTCTTGCCAACTTCTTGCAAGTTGTTTGGCTTCTCTTGCAACAATAGTGTGTTTTCAAAAAAGGTGGCTCCTCCTATGGTGTTTCAATGCTTTCTTCTAGGTGGTTGTTCATCCAAGCTTCTCTCCTCTTTTGTTTGGGTAACACTCATTTCTACTTGTATATTCATTATGTTATTCTTCTTGCATTATTCTCCGTGTAACTTTCACCTTAGTTGTGTTATGTTGTCCTTTTTATTGATACTATGGTGTCCTAACTTAGTCTCCTTTCTTTTTGTAGATTTCTTTTGCACTGTGAGTTCTACCTTCATGGTACTATGACATCATATTTTGTGTCTTTAGACACCTTGAATAAGATGATTTTGATCCCTTAGTCGGCTATTTTCTCTTTTCTTCAGATCTTCTTCTCTAGACTAGATAATATTATTGCTTGATGACTACAACTTTATGCTACTTTGGTGTCTTAATATACTTCAACTTTTATTTTACTTTTGCTACTTCGAAAAAGACAAATATGGTGATATTATGGACTACAAATAAATCTTCTATAAAATAAGATAGAATACCTTAGTTGCACTTGGATTTTAAGAATTTATTAATCTCTTTATGTGGTTTTCTTCTTTGTATTTAGTAAGATGGCACCTCTCTATTCCTTGGTGGTTGTAGTGCTTTTTTGGCAGCTTCTCTTCACCAAGACTTGTTGCAGATTTACCTGTGCTTAATGGTGGATTCAATATTGCCTTCTCCTCCTTGGAAATCCTCTCCTAAGTATCTTTGCCTGGTTAGCTTTCCAATGATGATTCCAGGATTTTTAATCATGCAAATATTATGCCTTTTGGATGGCTATGCTTTGCTCTATTGTATATCAAATCTATGCTTGAGAATAATGTCTTCTTTACTTTCAATACATAGTAGGAAGTTGATAATATTCTTTTTCTTTGAAAAATATCTAACTCCTCTTTCTTATGTGCAGGTTTTACTTCTTGTAAAAACTATATTTTGCACTTCCTTGAAGATTTAAACTAGAAACCTTCCTTTTGCGACTTTTAAGTTTAAATTTTGGTGCTTAATAAAACACAATAATGAGATAAATATAAATTTTCAATTAATAAACCTTTTGCACCAATGTTGCATACCTTTTTGATCTCCATATGGTGATGGATTTATTGGTGATTTGGATTGCCTAATTTCTTCTCTAATTTTGATAAATTTGTAGCTTCAATTTTTATTACTTTGCTACTTTAAACTAGTCCATTTTGCAGATCTTCTTGCTATTCAAATTAGATCCTTAACTCTCTCAATTCTCCGCTTTGTAACTCCTTTAACTTGTTGCCTGAAACTATGGTTTTGTGGCTTCAAATCTCCTCCAAGAAGCCTTCTTGAATTCTGAAAATTAGAAGCTATTAATGTTGCCTAATGCCTTCTTACTGTCCTTAAACTCTAAAATTTTTAGGTTCGCACGCAGCCTATTTCTCCTCTAATATGTTGTCCTAAAATTTCTCTAATCTGGTAGCCCCTTCTAGCTCCTTTCTCCTCCAATATCCTTTTTGAATTTTGACTTCAATATTGGCCTATTTGTTGACCTTTTCAAGAATCTAAATGTCTTCAGGTCTTTGGAAATCCTTTCCATAATTTGGTAAACTTCTTGCCAAGTCTTTCTTTCTTTTGGGCTTGTTGTCAGATGGCAATAATTGTCCCAAATTCTTCTCTATTAGGAACTTCTCCTTGCTATCAATATTCTCACTTGATTTCTCCTCAAATATCATTAAATATCCTTCTTCAAATTCTTCAATTATGATTCTCTAGAATTCTCCTTCTTTCTTCTTTCAGCATTTCTTAAGACCTCTTCTCTTGGGTATTTTAATTTTTGCAACTTCTAAAATCTTTAATGGGAATTTTCCAGTCCTCTATCATCAAGCTTCAATCTTCTAAATCTAGAAATTCTTCAATGAAACCTCTTTCTTGAATCTCCTCCTTCTAGAGATACTTTCTCCTTTCTTCCGTCTAAAGTCTTCAATCTTCATATTTCTATGAGGACCTCCTTCTTGGTTCTCCTCAATATTCAATCTACAATGGGGCCTTCTTTCTTGGACCTCCTCCTTGATTCACAATATTCTATGTGGCTTCTTTGGCCTCTTCCTCTCTTCTAAAATTTTTACTTGAATTCATTAATCTGCAAATCCTACAATGGGACCTTTTTCTTAGGCCTTCATATCTTCAATCTTCAACTTCTTGCTTCAAGTTTTAGATTGATTCTAAAGAAGATATTCTTCCTAGCTCTTGTAGAAAGGTTCTCAGCTTTCTTTGAATATCCTCTTTTGTAATAAAGTATTAGAAAATGATAATTTCTTTAAATCTATAGAAAATAAACTTCACTAGTTAATGTGTCAATCTAGTGGAATCGATGTTGAGTCCTAGTCTTCACAAGTTTTTCTGCAACTCTGTGTAAAGACTCTAGTCAAATGCAATTTCAAATTTTTTTAAAATAATATTTCCTATCTCCTCTCAATCTCTCTTATGGCTCTCTCTATTTCCTATCAATCTACCTTGTACTCTAATACCACTATTAGCTTTTGATGATATATATTAAAGGAAATGCAACCACAATATCTAAAATGAGCAAGCAATATTAACTATATAATAATGGCAATATAATATGTAGGAAAATTATATGAGAAACTTCTACAATAACTTAAAAATAGCCATTAATGAAATCTCATAAAAATAGTACAATGTAATATAATGAAGGTCTTAAACACTCCAAAAATTCTTGCATGATCTACATTGTAGCTACCTTCTCTTCTCATCACTATTCTCTATTATTCTATATGCTTCTCTCTTACATTCTATCATAAATTGCCTATATATAAAGAGATCAACCTTGGCCTTTCACCTACCTATGACTCTCCATATTCCTATTCTATGACTCGTGTACATCTGTACTACATGCACATTTACATCATTACACATGCTAACACTTATGCATTTATTACATTACATAAAGTAAATACTCAAACTTTAATATAAGACACTCTCCTAATCTAATGATGTACCCAAGGTGGTACATTAGTATATACCAAATAATGTAATATATTCTAACATTTTCCTCACAATAATAACAATCTTATGACTTAGAATGTAGTGTTTAAAATTATAGGAAGTAAACACTATGGCAATACAAAGCTTCTCTAAAGTAGTGTAGCAGACTTCATTATTGACCAAAGTCCTACTAATGTAGAATATGGCTAGCTCTCTATGTTTGTCATCATACTATGTTAACATATTTTCTAAGGCATGGTCTATTACCACTATATATAATAACAAAGGCTTAGTAGGATTAGAAGAGATAAGTCAAGGAGGGGATATGAGATAGGGTTTTAGAGCATCAAAGGCAACTTGACATCCAACATCCCAATTGAATATTGCATCCTTCCTAAAAATCTTGAAAAATCTAAAATATGAATCTCCAAATGGCTTGGAGTTTTCCCTAGAGACTCTGAATCTAAGCTAGTGTTCAAGGAGGAAGCACTTTAATGATAGCTAATATTGTGTTAGGATCAACTTCAATTCCATGTAAGGATATAATAAATCCTAATAGCTTTTCAAGAATCACCCTAAAATGTACTTCTAACACTTTAGGCATACTTTTTACTCCCTCAAAAACTCAAAGATATGCCTTACATCTTGAACATGATCTTCCTGATGTAGAGACCGACCAAGAAGATCATCAATAGTCTTCCATAATATCATGAATGATGTATGCCATGGCTTGTTGGTAGGTAGCTCTTGCATTTTTTAATCCAAAAGGCATGATTTTATAACAAAAGGTTTACCATGGGTGGTGAAATTCGTTTTGGATTGGTTCTCAAGAGTGATTTTTATTTGGTTTTAGCTTGATAATCCATCCATTAAAGATAGCATTCCACATCATACAATGAAATTGATGATCATGTTGATGTTGGTCAATGGAAAGTCATCTTTGGGATATGCTTTGTTGATGTCCTAAAACTTTGTGTAGATTTTAATGCTATATATTTTCTTTGCAATAGGTGTAACATTAGATATCTAGTTATAATAGTTGATAGCTTTGATTAATTTGACATCAAGGAGCTTTTGGAGATCCTCATTGACTAGCAAGGTGACTTTCAAAATATATTTTTCATCACTTTTGCTTTATGGGTTTTGCATTGGGCTTGAAAACTAGGTGGTGGAAAAAGTAGAACCAAGCATAGATGTCACTAAATTATTTTAAAATCTTGGTGTATTCCTCATGCTTATTTGAGGTCAATATTTTTTCTATCTTAAGGATCCTAGAACTTTTAGGAGTCCTAATATAGACATCCATGATTTCCTCAATCAAAATACAATATTTATCTTCTAATTGAGGGGGAGAAGGTAATACTACCAATATCTCAAGATCTACAAGATCAAAGGATGGAATATTATGATTGGCTATCTATGATATAGCAGCATTCATGATTTGGAAAAAATATCCATAAAAAATAGAGGTCATTTTGGGCTAGATAGTCTAAGGGACCATCTTGAGGAGGATCATGCAAGACATCCTCTATCACATAGTGATATTGATAAGCAATTAGCTCAAGATAGGCTAAGGTTACAAGATATACAATAGCAAAGCATGTAAATAAAAAGATCTAGAATTTACGAGGAGAGATGACCCATTGTCATCCTTCTCATATCAATCCAATTTATTTAATAAGACAATATCACCGTGGGACTGCTTAACAATAAGGTTGTCTTCATCTATGCTATTGGATGAAGAAGAAGAGATAACAGTCTCACTACAACTAAGGATGTAACCTCTATAAGGTCTTTTTGATGCCCTAGTCATGTAGGCCTAGTACTTTTCCTTAATATCCCATATTTAAAAGCATCTATTTTAGGATAGGATACAAGTTTGATAAGTAGCATGAAGTATACCATAATTAAACCAAGAGAGGCTTATTGCATTGGATTTTTTATCATTAGCAATACTAATGCAGATAAAGGAAAAACTTCTAATTTGCATTTTTTACCCTTCATAAAGGGTAATCCTAAGGTTTGAAGAGATAAGGGAGCTTGATAGGTCTAGAAAAGGTTGATTATTATATTGATTATTAGTGTTTATGTTGGTTAGATTAGAATTTTGATCTTTAATTTTTTATTAATTTTATTATTTAAAATTAGATACCTTAATACGTTGGAGATGTGAAGTTGAGAAGAAGAAGTTGAAGAAGGTGAAGAGTAAGTGAAGGGCAAAGATGAGCCTTTGGATTTTTGACCTCAATAACCTAACACTAGATTAAGGGCTCGGTGTTATCAAGGATGTGAAAATTCCTACCATGATATTCATATTTTAAGCACTAACAAAGAGTTAAAAGGATAACCCACATCGTATGGATCCATGGCCTTTAGAGAAGATTGTTATAAGTTAGGTCACAAGGCATGACATAAAAAATGGTACTAAGAATGTGAGGTTTGACTTTGATGGTAAGACTATAATACCACAAGCCTCATGTTCCCCATTTTCAAACACACTAATAACAAGATCTAATTTCTCAAAGTCTTGTTTGGTTAGCCCAAATTTGTTGATGAATTTTAGTCTACAATCATTAAGTCCAGAGTGATTATTGACTAGGATTCTCTTGATGAAGGTGTCATCAATATGAACAGTGATGTACAAAGTAAAATCTATGACCATAGAGAGTGGTGGAATATCATCCTTATAGAATGATATGGTTTCATGCTTGACTCCAATGGATCCCATAATAGAAGTGAGGTCATTAAGTTTTAGATCTCTAGGAACAACTTGTTCACTCAACAATTTGAGCAAGATGTCCCAATACACTAGAGAGATCATGAAAAGCTCAAGAAGAGATATTTTTGATAGGTTGCTCTTGATATGTTGATGTAAATTGAAAACATCCTTATATTTTTTGTATGATTATATATTAATAGAAATCCTCCAAAGGAAGAAGCACTTTTTGAGCTAAGGACAAAAAGAGGTTGAGAGGATTGATTAGATGATGAATTCTTATGTTATTTCCTTGTCATAACACAAATATAAGAGGAATTGTTAGGAGTATGGATCGTTTCCACCATTTTTTGATTTGGGGGTAGAACTTTTCTATAATGAGCATTCTTTATTATCTTTTGGTTATGATTTGGTAGCAGATCTTGGAAAATACTAAGATCTTGGTTAGAAGAAAAATGGAAGTTAGATCTACTAAAAATCATTTAAATTTTATCAATAATATCTTGGATAAGGTTCCTAAGGCTCACACATCTATAGGTAAAATTACTATTAGTGCAATAGAAGGTACACTGCCATTGAGATAGAACCAATGAGGTTTTTCCTTTTCAAGATTTAAATGCTTGATAGGTGGAAGCTCCATCATTTTGGTTTCAAGGAGTTGGTCTAGGATGGATGAAGGATGTTGATCTAGTCTAGATAACATACTTTTAGATTTTTATTGTTGAAGTTTCTCTAAGATAATATTTTGAAGGGCCACCATAGTACTCATGTTATTGGTTTGGCAGAATTTTATAACTCCATTGCCCACAACGTGCTTGTTTTGTACTATCCCTTGGACATGTAGGAAGACTTGTCTTCCTCCTTATTTTTTTTAAATTTTAGTTGTCATATTTTGATGAGGGAAGTATCTACTCTCCTGTTCAAGTCAATCGTATCTTCAAAAGAAAATGCATTGGTTTTCTCTATGTAGAAGATCAACTACCCATTGATATTTCCTACAAAGATATCTAGAAGGTCTCTTGGTGGAGGGACATATTATATTTTCCTCATCGAGGCTCTCCATATTGCTAAGAAGTTAGTGAAATTCTTGTTCTTATATTACTTGAGCTTATAAAAGTAACTAGTCATGACCTTTTCTTCGATATAGATGAAGAATTATTTGACAAACATACCAACAAGATCCCTAAATATTTTAAGGGAATACCTTGGTATTTCATAATACTATTCTAAGACATGGAAACTAAGGATTTTAGCAAATATTTTAAGTAGCAACATTTTATCTTAAGAAATGTCACTACAATTGGCCTTAAATAGTCTAAGGTGGTTAATGGGATCTTCCTTCACTTTATACATTTGAAACTTAGGCATTTCAGAGTTGAGAGAAAAAAGAAAAATAACTATAAAATTATTTAAGGGATGATTGCATAAGTCCATATAAGAGCACTTGTGATTGGAGGAAGACCCTTGAATTAAGTTCATCTGTTGTTTCAACAACTCCAACTATGATGTAAATATTTGAAGCTCATACAAAATAGGATTTGATCGCATATAAGTCATGTGTTGAGAGACAAGAGGACCTTGATAATTGATGAAACGATAAAGTTGATACATTGGGATATACAATATCAGAATATGAAAGACATGATATTATGGGAAAATTATTTTGAGAAAATCTATACTTGTGCTTATGAGGATAGGAGGAAGATTGTTGACAAGGGGATTAGAGATTAGGGCATTAGGAGGTGCACCTAGATTAGGAGTGTACCTTGTGCCCACTTATTAAGGCATAGGTAGAAGTACATTGAACCATAGTAGTTCTTCAAGAGGAGGTAAGGATGAATGATATCTCAATCATGATGGGAAGATTTTTATCCCACCATCCATAAAAGTGAGGATGATAGGAGTATTAAAACCAATATGATTGGAAGTTGATGCATTAAGGTTTATATTTAAGGATCCAAAGTATGGTTCCACTTGATTAGAATCCAAAGGGCTAGAACTAAGTTTTTTGGCATGGTCTAAGAGTCAACCCTCCCCTATAGAAACACCTAGGTTATCGTGACCTTCCTTAAGGATGGATGTCATAATGTCTTTATACTACTACAAGAAGGAAGCCATGCAATCAAAGAAATAAAAGACTACTCTTCCTTGATATTCATGAAGGTGGTTAGAGAACCTGAGTGGGAAGCACCCTTATCTTATCCCTTGAAGGTGGTTTGGTTCTTAGGACCATCCACCATAGGGTTAATGGCCAATTGTGCAACACTGCAGGTGAAGTAGCATCTCCTAGCCATGGTTTGGGAGAAAGTTAGTTCAATTAATTAATATTTAAGGTTTATAGAGTTAATTAGAGAAGAAATATGTTTTAGAAATCTTCTATTCCCTTCCATTGGTATACCTAATCTAACCTATATACCTTAAGGGCCTTCATAGATAATTGAAGCTCCCTATATACCTAATCAAACTTTATATACCCATCGATATGTGAGAGATATTTGATATTTGGGATAACAAATATACGTGGAAGTGCACATATAGGTATGTGAACTAATACAATACATGATGGGTAATTATGCACTTCCTTATGACTCCCACTAGCCCATTATAATATATTCCTCACTAAGAGTAAGTACACATGAGACCCTATGTGGGCAATTTGCCACTCGAGCTCATAATATACCCAATATAACTTAATTATTTGTATAAAAATTACTCAAAGGACCATAAATGATCCTAAATAGTACTAGATTTTAGTTATGTTCTTATTATATTTATTTAATGTGATATAAGCTAAACACAAAAAATTAGGTAATCTTGCTTATGTTTCAAAAGTCTTGATTAAGGTTCATGGCTAAGACAAAAGGGATCTTGAGAACCATAGTGGTGTTCATGTCAAGTTGACCAAAATATGAGGAGGGGAAAGGATTGCAAGGTGTCTCTTAGGGGATTCATCATGTCCCTATCTCCTCTATCTCACTCAAAGAATAAAGGATGTTGTGAGAACCTAATGACTAGTTTGATATGTAGGTTAAGAACATCTATGTTTCCAGAGAAAATTGTGTTCCTTTTAAGATGTTTTGTGAATCCTAAACCTTAATATCATCTAAATACAACACACAACAATGTAGCACACAAAAATTTATCAAAATTAATTTTTTATTTGAATGATAAAATTAAAAAAATGATTTTTTTAATCAAGGGTGTAAAAAAGAATGCAACATACAAGGTTTAGCCTAGGATGCAAACTACAAGCACTTTTCAATTTTAGTGCAAAAATAATTTGATTTATCCCCTATGTGATTATGATTAACCTAGGTTTAATATTTCTCCTTTACCAAATTAACAATAAAGCATAAATGAAAACCTATGTAAATACAAAATAGGTAAAATTAACCCAAAATGCTAAAAATGATATGAACTAAAAACAAAATGACCTAGTTCTACTAATTCAAAAAAATCACCACCTACTTGTAGAAATGCTGCCTACTCACAAAAGTGTCATTGAAACTATCACCTCCTATCAATTATATCACTCAGACTTGCAAATAAACAAAAACGTATAAAATAGATAGCAAAAAATAATGATCAATGTAAAGGAATCTATTTAATATAGGAGAGGAACAACAAAATTTCTTATTGTGATGATCAGAACCTTGTTTTCGATAAGGAAAAAACAATAAAATGATCAAAAATGATAGGATGATAGAATAAATGTTGATATGGTAGAAGTGCCACTAGGGCAATAAGGCCTCTAGCACTATCACTATCCACACTTCTACTTTATGTGAAACAGAGAGCACTAGTGCCATCAACCTATAGTATGATAGGATTATCGCTTCTTTAGATAATAAAGAGAGATAAAAGATAAGATAAAATTATAATAATGACAATAATGCTAAATGGTTTTGATCTAGAAGAACAAAGACCCTACTAGGCAATTGAGAGAAAAATATTGATCTGCTTAAAATAATATTAAAATAATATTAAAATGATCAAAATGATGATTAGCTATGCAAATGAAATATGAAAAGAAATGAGTTATAAGTTTAGCCAAAATAAAATAAGATCAAATATTAGCTAAAATTTTAAAGATAAGAATTGCCAAACATAAAAAAATCCAATAAGCAAAGATAAATGGGAAGGACACAACCCAAAATAGTAGGTTATATGCTCTTTATTGAAGCTTGACGAAAGCTTGTTGGTTTATATTTGATGGCTTTCAAGTGCTTGAGCTTAATGATGGTCACTTGAAGCCTTGCTTGGAGATTTGTTTGATAGGAGAACTGAATGTTGGACCAAATTCCCATAAAATGCTAAAGTGCCTATGCTTCTAAGAAAATTTGACAAAGATTTGGTGCACAAAAGAATTGATAAAATGCTTATGAATTGTGATAGATTTTGGATGCTAAAAATTATTGATTCCTCGTGAAGATATTTTGAGAGTTTGACTATTAAAAATTTCTAATGAAAAGGTCACCCCCAAGGGATGAATTATAGGTATACAGGGTGCCTTGGATGGAAAAGATGCATTAAATAGTGATATGAGTGAAGAATATGAGGACTTGAAAATGTGTTAAAATAAAAATCTTGGAAGTGGGTAGTTAGACTTGGGATCTGCCAAGAAGACTGTGAACCAAATTTTAGAAGATTTGGAGGATAGCTTGAACAAGGTATAAGGTCAAAAATCTTAGTTTTGGTGCATAATAGTAAAAATCACAAGGAGTCAATAGTGTTTTCAGTGTTACTACACTAGGTCTATCCCCTCATGACCATTAGAGTTTAAAAATAGATGTGTTGAGTGGTATTTTCACCCAATTGTGAAAATACACTCTCCAATAGGATTTGGGTTCCAAATCCCCTCTTGCAAAGAAATTAAATAAATAATTTCTCCAAGGTCTCCGCTATATTAGCATTTGCATATATGTATTAGTAATCTCAAATAAAATATATTCAATTTAAATGCTTGGAACACCTTAGTGATTGCAAGTAACTATTAACAAGGGGCACTGTGGTTTATTTCACCATGAAACTTTAGTGATTGTTCATTGTTTTTTATATTTTGATATTTTGTAGATGTTCATTTTAATGCCTTTGAAAAGTTAAAACTTCTAGAAAATAAAAGAAAACAAACAAAATGCAGAAAGAATGAAAATCAAATGCAAAAAACTGAAAATAAAATGCTTTCAGTATGATGCAATCCTATTACGACAAAACCGAAGATGTGAGGTCTCCGTGCATGCAACCTAACCTATTGGACCTACAGACAAGCACAATCCAGATAAGCTAAGTGCTTGTTCCTAGGGTACGAAATAAAATTCATATTTTGAATATTCGCCTAATGTAACCCAAATAAATGGCATCAACATTATATATAAATTCAAAATCTGAATATGAAAGGATAAACATTAAATTCATAGCATGCAAAGAAAATCTCCTTCTTTCTTGCCCACAAGATGCAAATTTCTGAACACTTCTACATTAAAAATATGTCATTTTACAATAGCAGAATTTCTAGTTTTCTCAAAACCAGAAAAAGGGGAAGAAAAACACTCCACAACAGGCCCAGAATGGCTTATCACCCTCAGCTCTGCAACCCTGCTTGCAGTGGTTTCTGACCCCTATACCAATTTGTGCCTCTACTTTTATACTTTCTAGCAATGCTCTCTGCTTTGCCTTGTGGCGCTTTGTTTCATTTTTGAAATTGCATGATTTTGTATTCCTCGTCTCATCATTGTCTTTGAATTTCTGTTCGATGTCTAAACGTTTGATCTTCTTTGTGAACTGTAAAGCTTCTGTAGCCCTTACACTTTTATGCCATGTGTTCTGTGCTTCTCTGCATGTTCCGTAACTGCCCCCTATAAATCATGACCAAAAATAGCATGTCGTGATATCGTGACGTTTTTATGTATGTAGCTTAGCTTTTCTTCTTTCATCGCAAAAATGAGACATGTCGTGATATCACGACATTTTCCTATCAACAGCCTTGTCCGCCTTCATGCGTCGCGAAAATGAGACATGTCATGAAATCGTGACATTTTTATGCCCGCAACCTTGTCTACCTTCATGCACGACAAAAATAAGACATGTCGTGAAATCACAACATTTTTCTGCCTGCAACCTTGCCTGCCTTCATGCACAGAGAAAATAAGACATGTCACGAAATCGCAACATTTTCTGTCAATGGGCTGCGCAGATGCAACCCATCATGAAATCGCAACATTTTTTTGTTTCGGGCTGTCTTGCTGCAACTTGTCATGAAATCATGACGTTTTTCTATTTCGGGCCACGAGGATGCAACCTGTCGTGAAATCATGATGTTTTTCTCTTTCACTGTGTTTTGCTGTACTTGTCACAAAATCACGACACTTTTTCATTCGGCATCATCTCACTGCTTTCTGTCATGAAATCATGACACTTTTTCATTCGGCATCATCTCACTGCCTTCTGTCGCGAAATCGCGACACCTTTTCACTCCGTACACTTTGGCTGCTTTCTATCGTGAAATCGTGACGCTTTTCATCTTCGCCCTTCATCTCGTCTTCAGGTCGCAAAATGGCGACATGTCGCGATATCGCGACAACTTTTCATTCCATACACTTTGGCTGCTTTCTGTCGTGAAATCATGATGTTTTTCATCTTCACCCTTCATCTCGTCTTTAGGTCACGAAATGGCGACATGTTGCGATATCGCGACAACTTTTCATTTCGTACATTTTGGCTAGTTTTTGTCATGAAATCGTGATGCTTTTCTATTTCGGGCTGTGCAGATGCAACCTGTCACGAAATCACAACACTTTTTCATTCTGTACCACTTTGCTGCTTTCTGTCGTGAAATCATGACACTTTTCTATTTCGGGCTATGCAGATGCAACCTGTCATGAAATCATGACACTTTTTCATTCTGTACCACTTTGCTTGTCTGAGCCACGAAAACATGACATGTCGCGATATCGCAACATTTTCCACTTTGTCTTTCTCTCTCTTCTATGACCCACGATTTCACAACACGTCGTGATATCGTGACATTTTCTCTTCATGATGCATTTTGCTACTCTTAACCGTGAAAACGTGACATGTCACGAAATCGCGACAATTTTCATTTTGCTGCATTTTGTTACTTTTGGTCGTGAAAAAGCGACATGTCGCGAAATCGCGACACTTTCTTTTTCTTAGCAGCGACAGAGCAACACGTCGCGAAATCACAACAACTTTTCTTCTCTGCCCATGACGGAGCAACATGTCGCGATATCGCGAAAACTTTTCATTTCTAGCCACAACGGAGCGACATGTCGCGATATTGTGACACTTCTTTTCTTTTGTGATATTTTGCTTTTTTTTCTTGATTTTTTAGCATCTGGGTCACTGTTGTCCTCTTTGAAAGCATGCAAAAAATGTGGGTCCCCAATTTTGGGGTGTGTTGTGGATCAGCCACAACAAGATGGAAAAATTCCAATGGTCAAATTTTAGCAAAAGTGTCACTAGGATCACAATAGTGTCACCAATTCTACCACTCATGCCTTGGATCTATCTCTCTTAGAGAAATAAGTGGTCCAAATTGATCTCAAGGAAGGTTAAATTTGGATGATTGAAAGGCTAACTGATGAGGGCTATGGAAAATGTTATGACTAGCCTTGCATGCAAGTTGAGTGTCTACACATTCAATGGTACCATATGAAATGTTCTTGGTATCATTGATTCATTTCCACTCAACATTTTTTCCTTTGTGGCAAGACACTAATTCTCAAATTGTATTCTTCATGATGGAGTTATATTATGCTATTATTGTCTACTAATACTCATTAGTACCACAAGCATCATAATTCCATTTTTATAACAACTATCCATATCATATTTTTATAAGAGGAAAAATCACCTTTATTTACCTTGGGTGACATTGATTGGATCCTTAATATTACTATTAGACCATTATTTTATTTCTATAATAAGTATTTTTTTGTCAAATTGGTTGATAAGAAGATCCTTTATCATGTGAAGGATCTCTCATATTAAAATTCTCTCTACCATCAACATCCTAACTAACATGATTATGAGTATCATAATGCTTATGCATATCATTAGGCCTATGATAGTCATTCACCCTAGCTACCCCCTTTACTTAGAGATAAACTAAAGATACATAAATTAGGTTGTATCTCAAACAAATTAGTATGTAAAATTTTCTCCTAAAACTTTGTACTGCAATTGTCAATAATCTTGTTATTATGTGGATCATAGAGACAACAAACTTTAAAGTGCTTGTCATAGCATTCCACAAATATTCTACTAATATATTGTGTCATATATTGTTTATAGGTGCAAGCAACTCCATCCCCAATAATGTGAAAGAAGTCAAATTACTTTTATAAAAACAAAGGCATTGAATATCCTTAAAATTTAATATAAATCAAGGTAAATGACCAAGATAAAATAAATAACCATATAAATTTTGGAAAAAGCCAATAAAAATATGATTCAAATACTTAATATTTCAATATAACACAAAGCACATAAAAATTTATAATGATCATAAGATGACTACATAATATTTATATAAGGTGGCACACCTATTTGTATACATAACATTTACATAAACTCTAATCAATTAATTATAGTATGAATAAAGGTCAATTGTCTAATATATGAGTGTCCTATCTTTAAAAATTTTATACATGATGAATCATATTAATAAGTAAAGGGGCCATAATATAAGTTTACAGCTATTAATAATGAAGGTTCCCTACCTTTAAAAAGTTCACTAATGGTGCCTCATATTGAAAACTAAAGAGGCTAAAAGACAAGTTTACAAATAAATAATTAAATATAGCAATAAATTTATCAATGAGTTTTAGTACTTCTTTTAGATGCATTTATTTCCACTAATGAAACAAACACATCCACATAAAATATCTTTAAAGTTCATTTTTATTGTGGATCAATGGCTAACAATACAAAACTTATTTATAATTCAATATTCATATTTTAAAATAAATGTAGCTCATCCCCAAATATATTTTATCTATTTAGAATAATATTTATTATCAAATCAAATTGATCTATGGTCATCATAATTGAATTCAATTTAATGATGTAGTTAGAGAGATTATCAAACCATTAGACTTTGAAATGAACAAGGATCATAAAATTAATAAATATAAGAATTATTATTGATTAATTAAAATTAAATATGAATATGATAATAACTTGTTAGTTATAAATTTATAGTAGGCAATGTTATGCCAATTGTGTTGAGTGGGGAACAAGTGCAATCACTAAGTGAATGCAAGCAAGGAGCAAGCCTCACTTTTTCTTGTTTCAAACCTTTCAAGAAGACTAGGGATCAAGTGTGAGCAAGAAATGAGTGCAATTAAGGAAGAAGTGCAAGTAAGGAGGGAGCTAGCATAATATTTTTTTACTATAGATCTTGGGCAAAATTTAAAAAATCAAGGATTCTTATGAAGAAAAAATAAGTAGCATGAAAGGAAATTCATTTTTGAAATCTCTAACTAGAGGTAAGGATGCCCTGGTTAGAAGTATGAATGCCCTATTTGGAGACAATAGGAAGAGGGATTCTATGCTAGTCCCTATCTAGGTAGTAGATTCTAATTTTAGCTTTTGATGCTATATATTTAAGGAAATGCAACCACAAGAACTAAAATGAGCATGCAATTTTAAATATATGATAATTGAAAGCAGGAAAAACTCATAATAAACTTTTGCAATAACTCTTAAAACTGCAATTAATGAAATCTCATGAAAATAGGATGTTCATACAAAATGTGGAGATCTCAAATGCTTCATGCTTCATAAAAGTTCTACATTGTGTCTAACTTGTATTCTGCTCTCCTATCTATTCTCTACCGTCCTCTATACTTTTGTCTTTTATCTATCAAAGGCCTATCTATAATGACATATGTCTCTTGGCCTTTCACCTACCTATGACTCTTCATATTCCTATTCTATGACTCATGTACACATGGACTACATATAGATTTACATCAACAAGTACTTTGCACATTCTAACAACACTTGTGCATTTATTACATTGCATAAAGTAAATACTATTTAAACTCCTATTCTAGAGATGTACCTAAGGTGGTACATTGGCATGTACCAAATAATGTAATATATTCTAGCACCCCCTGTATTACATTATTTTGTTATTGAAGACTTTAGTATTCAAAATGATATTCATCTTGTCTTCAATTCTCTTTGCACTGTATGCTTCCATGGTTAGGTTCCTTATCTTCTTACTTATCTTCGGCATTACGGTTAGTCTTTGTGCCTTCATGAGTTGTCATGCTATCATCAGATTCCTATAAAAATATTCTCTTTACCTTTTTTCCTTCTTATCATGAGTCTTATTTAGTATACGATATTCTAAAGAATCACTTAAAGTATCATGATAAGATCTTGAGTTAGAAGAACTTGAAGTATCAATACTGCATGAAGAATGAAATATCTTCTCTAAGAAGGATTCATCTATTTTTGTTTTCTTTTTTAATTGATTCAATCAATTTCTTTTGCTCCATATTCTCCTCTTTGTAATATTTGAATGTAAGTAATGCCATATATAATATGCTAGTAACATTCAAAGGAATCATGATGCTATCTTTATCATTATCAATTGCTTCATACATTATTGCATGTAGATAGTATTCTAATGTTTCAAAATTTTCTTCCAAAGCTTCCTTATAGATGAAACTTGAAACTAAGTCTAACTTTCCTTTAGACTTTTCAATCAAATTTTTTATTCCAAATTTTATAACTTTTACTCTTTCTTTTCTAATTTTATTTTCCATTTCATTATTCAATGAACTCTTTGGAGTAGACATCATTTTTTGCTCCTTAGTATTGGATATTGAAAAATAGTTTTTGATAGAGTCTTTTAACTTTCAAAAACCATTGAGGTTGACTACCTTATGACTCCCTAATTTAGAGATCAAACTTAATGAACTCTTTTCAATTTTTAGAAGTGAAGGATATCCCAAAAATTCTAATTTTCAATCAATAGTTTGACAAGGGTTTAATCATAGGGGAGGTCACTCTAAGAAAATGGTAAATACCACATGAGTGCATACAGGGGGTATTTTTAATATCAAGTTGAACCATTGGTATATTGGTAAGTATCTTATAGGGGAGGGGTGTTTAAAATTTATGCATACCTAGATATAGATTCTATTGGTAAAAAAATTGATGAGCAAGGTGCAACAACAGTATTGTCATTGTTGTCAACATAGTCAGACAGATCGGTTGATGCAGTGGATAGGAGTTCAGTGATGTAGTGAACAGGAGTTAAGAGGTTCTTCAGAGTATGTACAGTGATTATCCAAAATATTGAAGTGGCCCATATGCTAAAAATCAAAAGAAAATCACAAGGAAGAAAATTGTCGCGATATCGTGACATGTTGAGCAAAGAAGAAAACTGTCACGATATCATGAGATGTTGAGAAGAAAGAAAACTGTCGCGATATCGCGACATGTTGAGCAAGGAAGAAAATTGTTGCGATATCGCGACATGTTGAGAAGAAAAAAAACTGTCGCGATATCATGACATGTTGAGCAAGGAAGAAAACTATCGCGATATCACGACATGTTGAGAAGAAAGAAAACTGTCGCAATATCGCAACATGTTTGGAGAGAAAGAGCAAGAAAGGAAAACTGTCATGATATCGCGACATGTTGGGAGAGAAAGCGCAAGCAAGAAAAACTATCATGATTTCGTGACATGTTGGAAGAGAAAAAGACAAGTAGAAAAAGTGTCGCGATTTCGTGACATATTGCAAGAGAAAGAGGAGAGAGAAAAATGTGTTGCGATTTCGCAACATGTTTCATTTTTGCGGTCCAAAGCGAAGAGAAAGAGGAGAGAGAAAAAGGTGTCGCGATTTCGTGACATGTTTCATTTTCGCGGTCCAAAGCGAAGAGAAATATGAGAGAGAAAAAGGTGTCACGATTTCGCGACATGTTTCATTTTCGTGGTCCAAAGTGAAGAGAAAGAGGAGAGAGAAAAAGGTGTCACAATTTTGTGACATGTTTCATTTTCGCTGTCCAAAGCGAGAGAAAGAGAAGAGAGAAAAAAGTGTCGAAAAAAGTGTCGCAATTTTGTGACATGTTTCATTTTCGCGGTCCAAAGCGAAGAGAAAGAGGAGAGAGAAAAAGGTGTCACGATTTCGCGACATGTTTCATTTTCGCGGTCCAAAGCGAAGAGAAATAGGAGAGAGAAAAAGGTGTCACGATTTCGTGACATGTTTCATTTTTGAGGTCCAAAGCGAAGAGAAAGAGGAGAGAGAAAAATGTGTCGCGATTTTGCGACATGTTTCATTTTCGCATCCAAAGCGAAGAGAGATTGTACGGAAGAAAAAGTGTCACGATTTCACGACATGTCGCATTTTCGCGACTTAAAGAAAGCATGAAGGCAGAGAAGGAAAAGTGTCACGATTTCATGACATGTTGCATTTTCGCGACTTGAAGAGAGCAGGAAGGAAGAGAATGAAAAAGTGTCGTGATATTGCGACATGTCGTATTTTCACAACTCAAAGGTAAGATAAAGTGCAAAGGAGAAAAAGTGTCGCGATAGTGCGACATGTCGCATTTTCGTGACTCTAGGAGGAGAGAGAATGTAAGAAGGTAGTAGTGTCGCGATATCGTAAAAAAAGTAAAAAGGAAGTGTACGGAGGTGAAAGTGTCACGATATCGCGACATGTTGTGTTTTTGCGGGTACAAGCAAACAGAAGCAGCAAGGAGGTGAAAGTATCGCGATATCGTGACAAATTGTGTTTTTATAGGTATGAACCAAGTAAAGCTTCAAGGAGGTGAAAGTGTCACGATATCGCGACATGTGTTTTTGTGGGTACAAGTCGAGAAGAGGACAAAGAGGCAGAAGTGTCATGATTTCGCGATAGGTCGCTTTGGTGCAAGCTAAAAATAGAACCCAGTCAAAATAAGATATGTGACCGTTAACTAAAGTTATGCAACAGTTACAAGGGACGTTACAAAATAAAATCATGCAGCTAATTTAAGAATAGTTGAAGAAGGAGAAAACGAACAGTCGTATATATAGAATCGAATATGCATGCATGCATAGAAAAGAATACGAACAGTCATGATCGAGAAGACGAACAATCATGGTAGGGTTATATGTGTAAATTCGTAACATGCATCGTGTTTGACAAAAAGCCTACCCTATATATAGACAAAAGCAGTTACAGTTAGAAGGTGTTACAACTGATAGGTGGAGCATGAGAAATGAAAGGAGTTACAACTGGAGTTACAAAGATTTAATATGGTTATAAAAGGAGGTTTGTGTGGAGGATTATGTGCTGCTCAATAGGGTGTAAAAGTGTTGCTGAAGTTGTGTGAATGTGCTGCAAGAAGAGAGTGCTCAGGATTAAAGCGAGGCGGATTTAATCTTGCGAAGAGAGCGAGAGGTGAGCGAGCAGGTTGTGTGGTGTGTGAAGAGTAGGCAATGTTGAGAAAGTAATAGACCAGTCAAGGTCTTGTAAAAGTGAAGGCATCTTTATGTCAATCTTCTAGATTCAGAACAGAAGTCCAAGTTGGTGCTTGGCATCAGGGGTTGGTGCTCCTTCTAGTTGGTGCTGGTAAATCAGGGGTTGGTGCTCCTTTCTGTTGGTGCAGATAAATCAGGGGTTGGTGCTCCTTCCAGTGGGTGCTGGTAAATTGATTGTAAAATTAATATTTTGCAAAGGCTAGATTTGGATGGGAGTCCAAATAGTCAATTTTGAGGAGTAGCCAAAACTGGTGAACCTCGGTACATCTTGTGTTGTGTGATGCTCTTTTGGTATATTTTCTTTATTGAGTTTTAAGCTTTCATTGTTTTAGCTTTAAGAATTGAATATTTATGTTTTTAAGAGCTACATTGATTCACCCCCCATTTTAGTGTCAAAGTGAGACTAAAAATTGGTATCAGAGCCAGTTTCCCTTGTCAGGCTACATCAGCTAGGGTTGATCTTAGAAGTGAGACAATGGAAGGTGGTGAAGGATTCTCATCAAACAAAGCACCAGTGTTGGATGGAACTAATTACACATTTTGGAAACTCAAGATGCAGACATATCTTTGTGCTTTGAGATACGACATTTGGGATTCGATAGATAGTGGATACACAATACCCACCACTTCTCCAACCGATGCTATCGATAAGAAATTGTTTGAGAATAACTCAAAAGCAAATAATGCTATCATGTGCAGATTAATGGATAGTGAAATAGTAAAAATTATGGGTTGTAAAATGACAAAAGAAATATGGGACAAACTGAGGAGCATTCATGAAGGAGATGATAAGATCAAGGAGGCCAAGTTACAAACACATCGAGCTCAGTTCGAAGCATTAAAGATGAATGACGATGAGAACATAGAGGCATACATGCTGAGAGTTAATGAAATCATTAACGCAATTAGAGGACTCAGCAAGAAAATGGAAGATGTTATCGTCGTGAAAAAGGTACTAAGATCTCTTCCCAAAAGATTTGATTCTAAAGTTTCAGCAATAGAAGAAGCTAAAGATCTAAATACTTTTAGTATGGATGAGATGCATGGTTCTTTGATTGCATATGAGATGAGAATAGGAAAAACCAAACCCACAAAAAGAGAAGCTACTTTTAAAGCACATAAAAAGATAAAAGCAAAACAAGAATCTGAGGAAGAAGAGACATCAGATGAAATGGAAGCAAACTTTGTTCGAAAACTAATAAGGGGAAAAGAAAAATATAGAGAAAATCTACCATTTAAGTGTTTCAGATGTGGAGGCATTGGGCATGTTACAGCTAAATGTCCACTTAATGAGAAGGACGAAAGTGATGAAGAATCGCATCAAGAAAGAAGTGACTGGAAGAAAAAACCAAATTTTAGAAACAATAACTTCAGGAAGAAAAGTTTCATTTCCAAGAATGTCAGTTCATCAGAAGATAGCTCCGATGAGGATTCTAAAGAAGAAACAGATGAAGCTCTTTTCATGGCATTCGAAGAAGAAAAAATAGAGGAAAAATAGGAAAGTAATAAAAAACTTGAGACTGAGGCTGAAGTATATCTAGAAGGTGAGTTGATCGCTGCACTTGAGAAGTTGAGTATAGAAAGGAAAATGAACAAAATATTGTCCAAGAAGTTGGAAGAATATGGGGATGATATTGAAGATCTCTTCTTGCAAATTCATAAAGCCAAGAAAATAGAAGAAGCTTTGAAGTCACACCTGGATGATAAAGGCGATGTATGTAGCAAACATGAAGAGGAATCTAACAAAGTTATTAGTGATCTAAAGCTGCAATTAGAAGAGTCAAAATGGACTGAAGAAACTCTCAGGTCACAGATCAATGAGAAAGAGATTGTTTGCGACAAACAAGAAGAGAAGATTGTTGTATTGAAGAAACAACTAGAAGAGACCAATACAAATCTCAAATTTGAGAAGAGCATAGAGTTGCTAGATAAAATGATAAGGCAACAAAGAAACCCCATGTCTAAGCTTGGTCTTGGATATGAAGCTGAACAACCTTCATCTTCTAAATCTACAGAGAAGAAGAAGTTCACTGTTGAAGGATCGAAGTAAGAAAAGTCTGAAGCTGAATCTTCAAAAGGAAGAAAATATCAAAGGAGATCTACATCAAAGCAACCACAACAAAAGAGGTTCTATCACTCTCACTCTATTCATAATAATGCTTTTAATGGCTATTGTTTTAGATGCAACCATTATGGTCACAAGGTAATTTATTGTGGATTGAATAAAAGATCAAAGAGTTATGCTGGTAGAAATACATCTGTTATTTTTTCTGAACACCATGTGCAATGTTTTAAATGTAATGGTCATGGGCACATAGCAAGGTTTTGTCCAAGAACTTGTGTATCTAATCTAAGGCAAGACAACAGATTTCATCAGTCACAAAGAGTGAAACACAGACAGGGAAGAAATCATGAGCATCAAAGAAAGGAAAATAATCATCCATCAAGGATGTACAAGAGACAACCATCCAAGAGAAATGTTCAAGTTCACGAAAAGGTTCAAAATTGGGATGCAGTTGAAAACCTTCAGCCTAAGATCAAGAAAGATTAGAGAAAGAAAGAAGAGAGGAAATCGTGTCTCCTTGGACTGAAGGAGATTACTCCTTTAGTGCACTAAGTAGCTCCAGGTAGCACATCCTCAGGGGGAGTAATGTTAAAGTTTTATTTTAATACTCCTATGTATTTGTGTGGTTATCTGAGGATGAAAGGAAAGTAGTCGGGGAGTTGTCGTATAGTTGCCAAAGTGTGGTTCAGTTCTTGTAGTTGTGTGTGGAGGTACCATGAAGGGTGGTGATTAAATTGAGAGTTGTCATTATTGGTAGTATTGCTATATGTCATTGTGGTACTGTGTTTGATGCTTGCACAGAGTTGGCAGTAAAATTGTAGTGTTGATACAGTGTTGGACAAAAGTTGGTACAAGTGTGAGTCACTTGTCAATTTTGTTGATAGATGTGAAATCAACGTTTTTGAATGGGAAGCTTGAAGAAGAGGTTTATATTGAGTAGCCAGATGGTTTCCAGCTTGGTGATGATTGGTTGAGTTGATTTGATTGAGCCTTTGAAGAAGGCCTTTGGGAAATATTTGAGGACAATGCTGGGACAAATTTAAGGACAGTGTTGGGACAGATTTCTAGATGCAGATTTGGGCAGGATGTGTAGATGACAGAAAGAGTACCAGTGGAGGTGCATTCTATCTTGGAGACAGGTTGGTTGCATGGATAAGTAAGAAACAAGAGTCATTTATCTTATCCACAGTAGAGGCAGAATATATTTGTATGCAGAGGGAGCATTTATATATTTGATTATCTTTTTTCTTATGTTTGTAATTTTTACTAACTGTCATAACGTGTGCCTGAGAATGTTGTGCATAGACTCAGGGGGAGTCTGCAGTAGCCCTTTGGTATTATTGTCAAAGGGGGAGAAGAATTACGGGAAATTGCACGTGTGCTGCCAACAATTCCAAAGGGGGATATTGATGAGCAAGGTGTAGCAACAGTATTGTCATTGTTGTCAACATAGTCAAACAGATCGATTGATGCAGTGGACAGGAGTTCAGTGATGTAGTGAATAGGAGTTAAGAGGTTCTTCAGAGTATGTACAGTGATTATCCAAAAGATCGAAGTGGCCCATATGCTAAAAATCAAAATAAAATCACAAGGAAGAAAACTGTCGCGATATCATGACATGTTGAGCAAGGAAGAAAACTGTTGCGATATCGCAACATGTTGAGAAGAAAGAAAACTATCGTGATATCGTGACATGTTGAGCAAGGAAGAAAACTATCGTGATATCGTGACATGTTGAGAAGAAAGAAAACTGTCGTGATATCGCGACATGTTGAGCAAGGAAGAAAACTGTCACGATATCGCGACATGTTGAGAAGAAATAAAACTGTCACAAAATCATGACATGTTTGGAGAGAAAGAGCAAGAAAGAAAAACTGTAGCGATATCACAACATGTTTAGAGAGAAAGCACAAGCAAGAAAAACTATCACGATTTCGTGACATGTTGGAAGAGAAAAAGACAAGTAGAAAAAGTGTCGTGATTTCGTGACATATTGCAAAAGAAAGAGGAGAGAGAAAAATGTGTCGCGATTTCGTGACATGTTTCATTTTCGTGGTCCAAAGCGAAGAGAAAGAGGAGAGAGAAAAAGGTGTCACGATTTCACGACATGTTTCATTTTCGCGGTCCAAAGCGAAGAGAAAGAGGAGAGAGAAAAAGGTGTTGCGATTTCGTGACATGTTTCATTTTTGCGGTCCAAAGCGAAGAGAAAGAGGAGAGAGAAAAAGGTGTCGCAATTTCGTGACATGTTTCATTTTTGCGGTCCAAAGCGAAGAGAAAGAGGAGAGAGAAAAAGGTGTCGCGATTTCGTGACATGTTTCATTTTCATGGTCCAAAGCGAAGAGAAAGAGGAGAGAGAAAAAGGTGTCGCGATTTCGTAACATGTTTCATTTTCGTGGTCCAAAGTGAAGAGAAAGAGGAGAGAGAAAAAGGTGTTGCAATTTTACGACAAGTTTCATTTTCGCGGTCCAAAGCCAAGAGAAAGAGGAGAGAGAAAAAGGTGTCACAATTTCGTGACATGTTTCATTTTCACGGTCCAAAGCGAAGAGAGATTGTACGAAAGAAAAAGTGTCATGATTTCGTGACATGTTTCATTTTTGCGATCCAAAGCGAAGAGAGATTGTACGAAAGAAAAAGTGTCACGATTTCGTGACATGTCGCATTTTCGCGACTTGAAGAGAGCATGAAGGTAGAGAAGGAAAAGTGTCACGATTTCGTGACATGTCACATTTTTGTAACTTAAAGAGAGCAGGAAGGAAGAGAATGAAAAAGTGGCATGATATTGTGACATGTCACGTTTTCGCAACTCAAAGGTAAGAGAAAGTGCAAAGGAGAAAAAATGTTGCGATATCGCGACATGTCACATTTTTGCGACTCTAGGAGGAGAGAGAATGTAAGAAGGCAGAAGTGTCGCGATATCGCGACAAAAGTAAAAAGGAAGAGTACGAAGGCGAAAGTGTCGTGATATCGTGACATGTGTTTTTGAAGGTACAAGCAAATAGAAGCAACAAGGAGGCGAAAGTTTTGCGATATCGTGACAAGTTGTGTTTTCACGGGAATGAACCAAGTAAAGTTGCAAGGAGGCGAAAGTGTCACGATATCTTGACATGTGTTTTCACGGGTACAAGCTGAGAAGAGGACAAAGAGGTAGAAATGTCATGATTTCGTGACAGGTCACTTTGGCGCAAGCTAAAAATAGAACCCAGTCAAAATAATATATGTGACCGTTAACTGAAGTTATGCAGCAGTTATAGGGGATGTTACAAAAGAAAATCATGCAACTAATTTAAGAACAGTTGAAGAAGGAGAAAACGAATAGTCGTATATATAGAATCGAATATGCATTCATGCACAGAAAATAATACGAACAATCATGACCGAGAAGACGAACAGTCATGGTAGGGTTATATGTGTAAATTCATAACATGCATCGTGTTTGACGAAAAGCCTACCCTATATATAGACAAAAGCAGTTACAGTTAGAAAGCGTTACAACTGACAAGTGGCGCATGAGAAATGAAAGGAGTTACAACTGGAGTTACAAAGATTCAATATGGTTATAAAAGGAGGTCTACGCGGAGGATTATGTGTTGCTCAAAAGGGTGTAAAAGTGTTGCTGAAGTTGTGTGAATGTGCTACAAGAAGAGAGCGCTTAGGATTAAAGCGAGGTGGATTTAATCTTGCGAAGAGAGTGAGAGGCGAGCGAGCAGGGTGTGTGGTGTGTGAAGAGTAGGCAATGTTGAGAAAGTAATAGACCAGTCAGGGTCTTGTAAAAGCGAAGGCATCTTTATGTCAATCTTCTAGATTCAGAACAGAAGTCCAAGTTGGTGCTTGGCATCGGGGGTTGGTGCTCCTTCCGAGTTGGTGCTAGTAAATCGGGGGTTGGTGCTCCTTTCTGTTGGTGCAGATAAATCAGGGGTTGGTGCTCCTTCCAGTGGGTGCTGGTAAATTGATTATAAAATTGAGATTTTGCAAAGGTTGGATTTGGATGGGAGTCCAAACAGTCAATTTTGAAGGGTAGCCAAAACTGGTGAACCTTGGTACATCTTGTGTTGTGTGATGCTCTTTTGGTATATTTGCTTTATTGAGTTTTAAGCTTTCATTGTTTCAGCTTTAAGAATTGAAGATTTAAGTTTTTAAGAGCTACATTGATTCACCCCCCCTCTCAGTGTCATAGTGAGACTAACAAAAATGGGGCTGGAGAAGAGGGGGTGGGGGTTATATCTGAGTTGCATACCAAATATTTATAAAAATATTAGGGCATTTATTAAAAGTACTAAAATTGAAAAAGAAAAAGAACGAGTGGGTAAGTACACTAAAATCATGTTGGTCACAAATCCACCTAAGTACAAGATATGATCACTTGTGCACCCTAGAATCGGCCAACATTGAAAGGCCGAAGGAAAGAGATGTCCTTCGTACCAATCTCCAGAGAGGGCCGGTTCCTTTACTAAATCCTACACTGTTGAAGACTAAAGTTGCAATAAAGAAATTGGAAATAACCGAAAGAGATGGGAAATATGGGCATAGGACAAAAATGTAATATTGGGGAAATATTAATGGCAGGAATTTCACTCAAGCACATGAATAGCATATAACAAAAGAGAGCAACATAATTTACTTACAACCTTGCACAGATAACCTCCAAGATTGCATTCCAAAACTCACTTCTTCACCAGCAATATTTAAACTCAGATGCAGAATTTAAATTTAACTAGCAGATAAGAAATACAAGCATAAAAGAGAAATGCATAAAATAGAAGTAAATCACACATAAATTCACTTGCAAAATCAGAAGCCAAATATCTCTTATTTATGCAGAGAACTTGATAAGTTTTCTTACAAAATGTCTCTCCTCCCTTAAAATGGAAATTTGATTAGTATTTATAGAAGTTTTCACCTCTTTCATTAAATACATTTTGAGGCAAGGTGCCAGCCACTCAGACACCAATAGTAGCAACTCTCTCCTTAGAAACAACAATGAACCAATGAACAAATGCCAAAGAAAATATCTACTGATTTTATCACATGGCATATCAAGCTTCAGCAGGAATCAACGATCTGATTTCATTCTCTATGGTGGTGCCTTGGAAATGCATACCCACAAAATGGTCGGTGCCTCAAAAATAAACAATATTGCACTGGATTCCAAATCACCTGGCAGTTTTGGTGATAATATTGCCACAAGAATTAACTTCATTAATCTTAATCCTTTTTCAAAGAAGATTTTTATTGAAAACATGAAATTTCACCTAGAAAATGGGCCTTCATCTTCAATTAGCCTGAAACGAGCTTTTTCTTGGAATGTGCACTTAATACTTTCATCCTATGTGAAATGAAATTGCACCCCTATATTTTTCCTTTTATTCTGACTTTTTCTGGGAAAATATTCTACTGGCATAAGTGGGGACAATCTTGGAAACTTGATTTTTTTGAAAATTAATGAGAACAAAGAAAGCAAAAGGTCTTTCAAAAAGCAAAAGGTATTTTGGAGAGCGAAAATGTCATTTTGCAAAGCGAAAAGGCCATTTCGGGCAAAAAGCATTTCGTAAAGCAAAAGGTATTTTGAAGAGCGAAAAGGCCATTTAGGAAAGTGAAAAGGTCATTTCGAACAAAAAGCATTTCGGAGAAGGAAAAAGTATTTTACTTTAATTGCACCTAAAATTACACCCATAAAAAATGTTCAATGTGTGAAAACACTCAAAAAGCATTTGTAAGTTTTACTAGTAAATTTACAACAAAATTTCAATGTGGCAAAAATGCCAACATTTCTGGTGGCTCGTAGGGTATTCAGCTCACTTGAATTTGATTGATCCTAGGCCTTTATTCATTGGGCGTAGAGTCCCCACTTCAATTGCATCTGATGTTTGGCTACTGGTACCAGCTTCGTCCTACTTTTGAGATGTGCCACTATAGATTCATACACTACAACTACATCAGCCCATGCATCTACAGTTATTGCCTCACGAACTTTGAGTGTATCCATAAGATATCGAAAAGTCTCCACCTTTTCTAGATAAATATATTTAGCATTTTGGCTAAGCTCCAATAATCCAGACTCAATGCGAATAAATTTTCTCATCAACGACAGTACATGCTCTTCGGTGATGGGCTTCTCCAAGTTATTAATATCTGAGGTATCATCCATGAAAACAACCCATGTTGCATCCAGTTCTTTCTTTGCCAGAATATTCCCCTGATCATCAACAAAGCTAGGGAAACCATTAGTTGTGATGGTTTCAAAGTGATCCAAGGAAATGCGCCTCTCATGCTCAAATATCTCCTGCAGTCTATGGGTTTCTTTAAGCAGTTCCATTTTGGAGAAAAAACAACACACAGTAATCTTGGCACTTGCCCAATCATGGGCTATTTCACTCATTGGATGAAACCAAAGATCCATTTGAGTCATTGACTGGATCTTCATGGCTATTTCCAACTTTGGCTCTAAATCTTGCTCTATGTTATCCACTATAGGCTCACCATATGAAACAACTTCTTGTACCTCCTGAAGAAACATGAGAATTAATGTAGCCTTGATTTCCATCTTGCTACAATCATTCAAGATTTTACTACGAGCTTCTTTAATTTTATCCTTGGTGAGGGTCATAGATTATATAGCTTTTACCGCAAACTAATTCTGCAAGTTCTGAAGCTGGTCCTGCAAGGCTTGGATATTTAATTGTGCTTCTTGATATTTTGTCTGTAACTGAGAAGCTACATGTTTGATCTCCATAATTTCACCCTCCAAACTTATTGCTTTTTGTTGCCATTGTTGAGATTCAGACTGTGCAGTATCTAGTTTCACATTTTGTGCAGCTAAGGCCTCCTCTAACTCCTTGATCTTTGCTTCAGCTTGAATGAAACAATCCTTATAATGCTCAACTTACAGGTAAATTAAACTTGACACCACTTGTATGGTGCCCATTTGCTCTACTGGATCTATATTTGTGAGGTCCTCGATGATTGCTTCGTAGGAATAGTCAGTGGGCACCATTTATCCTTGAGGTTTCTGAACCTGAGGAACCATTTTCACTGTCTACATCTCCATTGTTGTTGGATCAAAAGTTACTTTTTTATTGATTTTCCCATGGTTAGCGCATCCTTTCTCTTACGATTCTTCAACCATCTTGATGAACTTTATCATGCTCTGCTGATTTTTCCTGCTATCGGATGCTTACGTAACAACTCCATCTCAGAATCTAGTGACTCTTGTACTAAAAAAATTAGGGAGGACAGGAAAAGGGCTTGTTGAGGATTTGATTCAATCACAGGAATGTAAGTGGAGGGTGCTTCAGCCATGCTTACTCGAAGAGGGGCTTGTGTGGTTATAGAAGTAATAGTATGAGAAGGCATGGAAGATGAAAGGGAGGGTAATGGAAGGGCAAATGGATTTGAGGTGGATGCGAATGAACTGATGGAAAGAGAAAAGGATGAAATGGGTGAAATTGGGAAAGCACTGGCGACCTGTGACTGTGGGATAAAAATGAAAATGGAAGAGGTAGCTATGGCAACTAGAGGTGAAGTAGACATGGGAACTATGGATGAAAATACATTGATCACCAAATGCTTATCAGAAAGAGAAGAAGAAATAAAATGCATACCTGTGGGCTCTAACATCATTTCAGTCGATAGTGAAATATTGTCCTCTCCTTCTAATCTTGCATTCTCCACATTTGGATTTACTGTTGTTGCCATTGGACCTGATTGTTTCAACTGAGCCAAAGAATATATATCTAAAGAAACAATTGGCTCAATTTTTGGTGAAAGAAGTGATTTGGTGCTCAACACAGAAAGGGCTCCACTCTTGGGTTTCTTCACTATATTAGGGAAAGGGACTCTCATAGCTGCACTTCTCTTATTTTGTGGAAGTTGCTCCTCCGGTGAAAATTGCTCTTCTTCTTCATCTTCAATAGTTATCCTCTCTTATTTTGATGCTTCCTCTTGTCTCGGTATATCTTCTTCTCTATCTGGACTGCTAATACTTCTAGGCACTAAATCAGCAAGGGATAGGAGTTGGTACTTTTCATATTGTTCATCATAGATCATTGAAAATACATCATCCATAACCAATGGATAATTTACCTTGGGCTTATTTCGGTGAATCCTCATGATCCACCAGTCATCAATCTTCTCATTAGACCAATCAGGCAATTTTGTCTTCATTTTTTCAAACAGACCTGAAGGAGGAACTTGCTCTGGATGATTTTCTAGATCATATTCGACCTCCATATCATAAAAATTGTGTCAAGGAGGAAGTGACATCATCTTCTCCACATGCCATTCAAGGTCATGATATTTGGGATTATTCCTTTGATGTACGATGTCTTCTCTAGGGAAACAATGAAAAGTCTTGGCTTTGATGTGACTGGCAAAAATACCCAAAGGATCATACTTCCATCATTGAGTAAGCTCAACCAATCCGTGGTCATAGAGTGTATTAACAATTAATTCATTCTGCCCACTCTAAGTAAATGTTATATCACCAAAATTGAAAGGCATAGCACATGTATTCTTCTTTCTCCAGCCTGACCCATAGGTATCATTGATAAAATCACTTTGTCAAGCTACTTCCAAGGCAAAAAGGTGTTCAGTTGTAAAATATGGCAGTACAAAAGGTTTACAAGTAAAACCAAAAATTCTAACCACCATCGCCTTGTGTCAGTAAAAATACATCGCCTCTTTTCTGATCAACCACTTCTGCTTGCAAGGCCTAAGGAACTTTGTTGCATACTCCATAAATTGACTCCAAGGCGGGTCCTAAAAATATCATGTTGAAGTTATAATAGGATTCCTTCTTCGACAAACTTTGAGTCCATGAGTATACTGACAATGCTTTTCTTGATTCATCTGTCTTATTTATTGTTATGAAGGCAAAGTGAGAGTGCATATGATAGAAAAATACCATGCCAAAAGATAACAATGCCTAAAAGTAATGTCTTCTCCACTTTGTACCTTTTGCAATTGGGAGTGTATCCTCCATTCCAAAAAATATTCCCAATCAAAGAAAATTGGATTTGAAGTTGTTGTCATGACGGTCAGAGCATAAAACCCTACTCGTGAAATGTGTTGCACTAATGACGCTTGCCACTTATGCACTATGGAATTTGAAGATAGTCTCGTTAGCCATGTTATCATGGAATACAAATCTGGGCTCTTGAAATTCTTTAATGGTGCCGGTAGTTTTGGCAACTCTTCAAATCATGGTGTCTTCAATAACTGGCTCTCCATTAATTGTTGCATGTGATTGGTGGATTGATACCTCTCTTCCTATTCTTTAAAATTAAGCTTTTTGTGTGTGGCATAAGATGGAGGTTGCACACCACAAGCAAACACATCCCATATGGAATTAGATGAAATACTGAATAAATCTTCTTCATGGGCATTTTGGACAGTTCTTGAATCAGCATTATAAAATTGCATAATTTCCCAAATTAGATCGGGACATGGGTGCACAGGTGTACACAGATACCAAGAGATATGAGAATGAAATGCTATAGTATGGGGACTCTCAACAAACATCTTTTGTGTAGCAAACTCGGCATCCAAACGCAATTTTTTCACTCCTTTGTTGGTGATATTGCAATCATTGATTTCTGCCAGGTGATCATCATAGGTTTTAATTCAACATCTTCATCCTCGTATACTCGAGCTTTTCACTGCTTCTTTTCTATTTGAGGATTTTTTTGCACTTTCATCTTCTTGGCTTCCGTGGCTTTCTTCCATCTTCAGATTTCTTGGAATATGCAATGAAGAACAGCAAACCCTGGAGCAAAATAAAGTGGCAAGACTTCTACACAGGAACTCTGCAAATGGTTTGCTTGAAAATGAAGTGTTGGCCTCCTTTTATAATTTTTCAAGTGTAGCCATTGGAAATCTTGCTAATTTTATGGGCACTGCATGCATTCGAATGATTTTTTTTATATAGGAAAGTGTGATGAGTGGGCGGAGTGTACGACATGGAGGTGGGGATGATAGGCAGGGCATTATGGAAATGGAGTTTCATGGAGAAAAGAGGGGCATGAGGGTTTGAATGGAAGCGATCGAGGTAGGAACGAAGTCTTTTTTTTTTATAATGCCTAAAATGGCATTTGCAGAGGCAAAAATGGGTATGGTAGGACCCGAAAAGGGAAATTCGAGGTGGAAACCAAAATTTTTGAAAAGCGAGTTAATGTGTTTTTTGGGAAGGGGAAGCGAAACAAGTAATTCGGAGCCCGAAATAGGCAAGTCGAAATCTGAAACAACTATTTCGGGTTTAAAAAAAAAGGCATTTGGGGAGAAAAAATTATGTTCTTTAAATTTTTTTTCTTTTTTTTTTCTCTTTTAAAAATGGAAAGCAAGAGAGGGAAAAGAGGGATGGAAAGGTGAAGGTGGGAAAGCATGGGAGGGAAAATTCAAATTTCGAAATTTAAATTTTTGAATTTTGGGGTGAAAAAGACAAGGATACTTTTTTTTTTTCCTTTTCGTGGAAGGGAAAGGAAGGGAAAAGAAACAATAGGGAAAAACAAGAAATAGGGGGTTCCAATGTAAGAATATTCCATGGATTGGAAAGGGCCAAAAAAATGGAGCCGTTTTTTTTTTTTTTTTTTACACCTCCAATATTTTGGATCCTCTAAACACATCATCCCATTTGGTTTTCTGGTTTCAATTTTCTCTAAGAACTACCTAGTTAAGCATAACCTTCGTAGAGTAGCACTTGGATGGGTGACCTCCTAGGAAGTCCCGGGATTTGACCACTTTTTCATTTTTTTATTTTTAAAAAGATGTAAAAAGGAAAATATGTATATATTTGCATCCATAATCTCTATTTTCACTAATAATAGGCCTTCAAATGAAGACCATTAACTGTAATTGATAGTGCATTATCGTCCATATCTTGCAAATAAAAAGAATTAATTTGATTAGAACCTGTATTCTGAAATGGACCTTCCCATATTACCTCAAACTTGTGATGTTTGTCGGGCTTTGACTTCTTTTCATTCCACTTCAATACAAGGTCGCCAACCTTAAAGGTCCTTTCAGAAGCCTTTTTACCGAACCATCTCTTCGTCATCTCAGCATGCTCTATGAAGGCTTGGTACGATTTCTCCCTTTCTTCCTCCAACTGTAAAAGTTGAGCCAACCTCATGCTCATGGGATCAGACTCATCATTTTTATCATCAACCAAATGCCAAGTTTGGAGGACCAGTAATTCAATATGAATAGGCAAAAAAACTTCTTTATCGTATACCAAGGAATAAGGGGACGTCTTGAAGGATTTTTTTACCGAGATGCAATCAACCCATAATGCTTGGTTCAAAAGCAAGTTCCAACTTCGATTATTGTCGCCAAGAATCCTCTTCAAAATTCTGAGTAGGTTCTTGTTTGTTGACTCAGCTAGGTCGTTCCCCTGCGGATAGTAATTAGTTGAAGTTTTCAAATAAATTCCATACGTACCCGCAAATTCACTAATTTTGGCACCTATGAAAGGAGTTCCATTATCTGTTATAATTGCATCTGGGACACCAAAGCAAGTGATAAATACCTTAAGAAAAGTAATAATTGTGGTTTGATCCGCTTTCTTGGTTGGAATTGCTTCAGTCCATCTAGTGAAGTAATCAGTCGCAGTCAAGATATACTTGTGACCAGTAGATGAGTTAGTTTCAATAACTCCCACAAAGCTAAGGCCCCACTGTTGAAAAGGTTCTTCTACTTGAATCGAGAGAAGAGGTAATGCTCCTTTTATGACTCTACCAACATATCGCTGACAACTGTTGCAATGAGTACTTACTTTGTGAGCATCAGCAAACAAAGTTGGCCAAAAATAGTCTGCTCGGATGATTTTTAAGGCCATGGGCCTTCCCGCATAATGACCACCTAATATTCTAGAATGAAATTCTTCTAAAATATTTTCTTTTTCAGAGTCCCTCACACACCTGAGAAGAATTTCATCAATGTTTTTGTAAAATAGCCCTTCAGGCAACAAAGTATATCTGAGAGCTTGCAACCTAAATCTCTAATGGTGTGAAGCATCAAGGCAAGATGGACATATGTCTGAGTTAAAATAATTGATTAGCTCTTCGGTCCAATCAAGATCACTGGTGGTATGGAATGCATAAATGTTTTCATCTAGACTATCCTCATGCATATATAATGATTTGAAAGCTGCACTTTTGGCTAGCTCCTAACATAGAGCTCTCCCACGAACTAACTTGGTTGGTTGAATCTCCACATCATATTCTTGAATTTTTGAGACCTAACCTACTCTCTTGTATCCTAATTCTCCTTGGAGAATAAAATTCCTTACATCAGGATGTATGACATGCACAACCATTTTTCTCTAAGAAACGAAGTGTTGAAATTTCTCTCTATGCTTTTGTTACTACATATACTTGTTTTTCATTAAAATTATATTTCTCTTGATGAGGAGAAATTGTTGAACAAGGTGCAGAAAAAGTATTTTCATTGTTGTCAACACAGACAGAAATTGATGCAATTGAAGCAATGGACAAGAATTCTGAAGTCAGTCAGATCCAGTACAGTGAATTTGCAAGAAAACAGAAGTGACACAGATTCAGAAATTTGCAGAAAAAGACAAGTAAGAAAACTGTCGCGATATCGCGACATGTTTTTTGTCGCGATATCGCGACAGGTTGAGAGGTCCGAAGGCAAAAAGAAAAATGTCGCGATTTCGCGACATGGCCAAGGAGAGAGAAAATGCATGCCAAATTGTTGCAATTTCGCGACATGGCCAAGGAGAGAGAAAATGCATGCCAAATTGTCGCGTTTCGTGACATGGTCGAGGAGAGAGAAAATGCATGCCAAATTGTCGTGATTTCGCGACATGGCCGAGGAGAGAGAAAATGCATGCCAAATTGTCGCGATTTCACGACATGGCCGAGGAGAGAGAAAATGCATGCCAAATTGTCGCGATTTCGCGACATGGCCGAGGAGAGAGAAAATGCATGCCAAATTGTCGCGATTTCGCGACATGGCCGAGGAGAGAGAAAATGCATGCCAAATTGTCACGATTTCGCGACATGGCCGAGGAGAGAGAAGGTGCAAGCAAAATTGTCGTGATTTCATGACATGTGTCGGGTAAAGGCGCAGGCAATGAAAAGTGTCACGATTTCATGACAGGATCGGAGTGGAAGCAACAAGGTGAAAAAGGTGTAGCAATTTCGCTGCATGACAAAATGCATGGAAACAAAGGTGTAGCAATTTCGTTGCATGAAAAAATGTATGGAAACAAAGGTGTAGCGATTTCGCTACAAGTCAAAATGCAAGGCAACAAAGTTGTAGCGATTTCGCTACGTGTCTTGTTTTCGCTAGTGCATGGACCAAGAGTTGTACGAAAGCGAAGAACATCGCGATTTCATGACATGTTCCAATTTCGCTACTGCATGAAGCAAGGATTGTACGAAAGCCAGAAACGTCATGATTTCACGACAAAGCTGAGGATGACATCAGCAAAATTGAAAGTGTTGTGATTTCATGACAGGGTGAAAGAAAAGCCACTAGAATCCAGAAGCATCGCGATTTCGTGAAAAATATGAGGATGACATCAGCAAAAGCTGAAAGTGTCGCGATATCATGACAAGTTGCAAAAGAGACCTCAGGAAGCCGAAAGCGTCACGATTTCGTGACAACATTGAGGATGACGTCAACAAAAGCTGAAAGTGTCACGATTTCATGACAAGTTGCAAGAGAAGCATCAGGAAGCTAGAAGCATCGTGATTTCACGACAACATTAAGGATGACATCAACAAAAGTTTGAAGTGTCATGATTTCACGACATGAACAGAGGAAAAGCTTTCAAAAGCCAAAATGGTCGCAATTTCGTGACAGCAAGGGCATGAAGGCGTATGGCTACAAAATGTGTCGCGATATCGCGACAAGTTAGTATTTCGCGATCAACAGCCCAAAAAAAGTCAACTGGGCAAAAATGTCATGATTTCGCGATAGGTAACAGTTGGGCGGGTAAAAGCCGAAGGAGCATGCAAGATGACACGTGTCGAAAAAAGCATACAGGAAAATCATGCAGCCAGTTACGTAAAAAGTAACTGATGTCAGATCTGCAGTTACACATTGACAGGTGTTAGACATGCACTAGAACAGCTATATATGCACGATTGAAAAGCATTCGAAGAATCAAATTGTAGCACCCTAAAATTGACACAGTAAAATTATAATAATTACATTCACCTTAGTAAATAATTTAAAAATCAAATTTAACCTCCCAAACCGCCCGTTAACCGTCGGGTATTCCGTTTCCCCTTTTTCGTGCCAATTTTAGAGGTTGTTTTGACCGTTTGACGATATCGTCGCCGATCAGACGATATCGCCCCAGATTTGACGATTTCGTCTGGACTAGGACGTCCAGACGATCTTGTCGCAAAACTGAATTTGCATAGTTGGAATCTGTTCCAACGGGTCTCCAATCTGGGCAGAAGCGTGTCTGCATCGTTGGGACCCTCCCCCGTTGGAGATCTCCCAAATTGGGATGATCTCCAACCTCCCAACAACTCCCCCTAAGCCTATTTAACTTCTAGGATTTTCCCTCCCCAACCCCTGGCTGAATTTATCTGCAAACTGATTCCCTCTGCGTCAACACATCCTAATTTTGCTTTTGCACTAGTCCCATAGCCATTTTGTTGTAGGTACATCACTGGTTTTCAGTCGAAGCCAGCACCCATCGTCGTCGACGAACCTGTTCAAATCGGAGGCGATCCTGTCGAATTCGAGGCGATTTCGTACTGATGCGAGACGATCTCGACTGCAGTCTACATCGAGGCAATCAGTGCCTAAAGTTTGCTCTTCTTAACTCTTTCTCCGTCTTTTTATTCTGCAAATTAGACTATTTATTTAGTGTTTATGCTATTTTGCATTTGGTGTTCACCCATTTAGCTTAGAATGCATGTTAAGTTCATGATTTGCCATTAAAGTACAGTAATTTGCATTAATTTCTGTTCTTAAATATTGTTCAATATTCATATTGCTATTTGGTGTAATTTGCCTCTGTTAGCACAATAGAATTTCTTGTATTTTGCATCTATTTTTTGTCTTGCAGGTCTCTGACGAATTCGTTAGATCTCAGACGATCTCGTCGATTGTAAATGATTCTGTCGAATCTCAGACGATCGGGACTGCTTCAAAAGTCAGAATCTTCTTCAGACATCCGGATCAGGTATTTTTCATTGGCATTTTGTAAAATTCTTTGTTTTTTGCTTTCAAATCTGTCTCGTTGTATTCATGGAACTTGCATTTTCATATAGTTTAATTTAGTTTCATTCGGCCAAACCTAGGATGAATGTTTAAGGTTAAAACGAACTCATTAAACACATTCCAAAAACCTAGGCGTGGAAACTGCCATTAAATGTTTCCTGGTGAACCCACCATCCATCGAAAAATCACCAAAATACACCTCCCTTGAGAGGCGGGACCTTCGCAAAGTCCTCTCGTCCGAGGTACCGCATCATCCTTTTCCCATCCTCCTTCCGGGCGCGGATCCTATAGCCTGAAGGTAGGGATGCGAAAAATTTGGAGCGATACATTTTGGTGAACCCGACGTGAATGCATCATAAACCTTTTGAAAACAAAAACAAAAAAATATATATGTATACAAGAAAAACAAAAAACAAAATCATCATTTCAAGTTTGTATGTTTTAGATTCAATTCTAAATAGTAGATGCTAAATATTACTTTTAGAAGTACTAAAGAAACCATGAGTTTTTACTCAAATCAATATGAGCCCATCAGTAATGTTGGAAGAATTCAGCCAAATACATTTGTTGATTATGACCAACCTCATCCCTATTCAACACCACCTCCATCACACTCTTCTCATTTTTCATCCATAACCCAACAAAACAATCCCTTTGCCAATCCTCTTCATAACGATATTATCTATTCTCCCATATATCCATATTATGTCTATCAATCCACATATAATCCTCCACCACCTTTTCAATACTCTTCTTTCAATACAACACATCCATTTCAACAAGAAAATACTTATTCTTCCAATTCTACCATGCACTCACCTCCTACATCGCAATCTTCCTATCATCATTCTACCCATAATAAAGAAAGTAGAGGTGAGAAACCATTAGGTCCTTTTATGACAAAATTCCTAAGGCATTTATCAAAAACCTCTCAAAAACCTTCATCACGTAAATTTACTAAGCTCAATCAACCAATGGATATAATTCTCAAGTATTTACTTGACACAAATAGGATTGAACTCCCTTCCATAAGACAACTTGGATACCACATCAGATTGGTTTAAACTCGAGCTACATTGTGAATATCATAGAGTAGATGGACATATGACACAAAATTGTAAAGATTTAAGATGTGCAATTCAAGATTTGATTGATAAGGGTCTTTTTAATATAAAGGAATTACAATCTACAACTGATTATAAATCTCCAGTAAACAATCAAACTCCTACACAACAAATACCAATAATCAATCAAGACATGGGGATCTCCCAAGAACCCCTATTCAATTATCAACAACAAGAAACCAATCAAATATTGCATGTTAATGTGTCCCATCATGATGATATTATTAATATTGTAACAAAAACTACAAATGAGCAACCTCAAGTTCAATCAACTCAATCTGATATTCAAGATATGGATTCCTCATTTGACCAACCTTCAAAACTATCTTTGGCTCTAGAGAATGATCCAAAATGGAATGTAAGCATAGAAAGCTCATCTTTAGAATCAAAATCTCAATCTGAAATCCACTTTGATAACCAACAACAAGTGATTAATCCTCAAGCAAAGATATCCCTTTTAGAAGTATTACAAATTTATCACAAGGAAATTTTGTTCAAAATACCTAGCCAACAATTTGTTCCTCATCATATTTTCTCTAAGAACATAATTAATGGTGTAAACCCTCTTGAGGTTAACCATATTTCATTCTATGATGAGGATATTCCTTCCTCTACTCCACAAGAAGACTCCTATCTTTACATTATCGGATCTAGTAAAGAAACACTTGTTAGAACTATCATGGTAGATAATGACTCCTCTCTTAATTTATGCACTTATCAATTATTCCAAAAACTCAAATCAAAGGAAGAAGATCTTAATGAATCAAATGTTATTATAAAATCTTTTAACAATGAAATTCAAGAAGCTCAAGGTACTATAATTCTTCCCTTTAATATTGGATCCAAGATCCTGGATACTTTATTCTATGTAGGATATTGTCCTTCACCTTACAACCTACTTCTCCAGAGTCCTTGGATTCATACGATGAGGGTTTTCCCTTCCACTCTTCACCAATGTTTGAAGTTTGAAATTGCAAATAAAATTGTTACCATACATGGTGACCCAACACCATTTGAAGAATATTTAACGATTGAAACATCAAGTTCTATACATTCTCTATTATCACAATTATCTTCTATCCATCACTTTTCTTCATCCATATATGATCATCCTTGTTTACCAAATAACATCCATGCATATCTTTCACATATACTTTCTCCATCTTATCAAGACTTGGAATATAATAATAAGAATGAAGAACTTTCTTATCCTTCTGACATTTTATTTTGTAACATGATCAATTTTACACATATAAAAGTCAAATCTTTTTCTACATTATTCTACATTATAACAAAGCTTTTGTTATCACTACCTTTTATTCATCACCTTTTGTTCTTACCTTCACCTCAACCAGATTATCCTTCAAAACCTCCTTTGATTTTGAAGCAACCTTAGACATGCTATACTCAAATAACCTTGTATAGTGTATATAGATCATCTTGTATATACCACCAATTTCAATTCATAAATTAAAATCAAAATACAAAAAAAAATCAAAATCCTCAAAATCAAAAAAATACAAATGCAACTAAGGACCTTAAAGGTAAATTTGAGCCCAACTGGCTCGGACCATACATCATTACTGCTAAATTTGAATCAGGAGCATATAAATTATCTACCTTAGATGGTAAAGAACTTAAAGAACCCATGAATATTTTGCATCTTAAACGTTACTATGCATAAATTTGGTCATTTCATCCATGTATATATTTGTTCAAAATTACTATCTTGTATTTCTTTCAATTTATTCAAAAACACCCAAAAACATTCATAAATCTCCAAAAATCTTCAAAAACTATCTATTGCATTTATTTAAAGCACTTGTTAAATTGTTTGCTCAAAAACTAAAATCAAAATAAAAATCTAAAAACAGCTATATGCTTGACTCTTTCGAAACCAAAACAATATACAAGAAGAAAGAGAGAGTCAACATTCTCAAAACTTCTCAAAAGTGTTTATATATATTTTCTTACAATTATTGCAGTTATATGTTTCAACTTATTTTGGATAAATTAGCATTTATTTGGCATCCCTCACTAGCACACTCACAACAATAAATATCTTGATTTTATCTGGCATGATTACTAATCTCTCTTATATCAAAGTTCACAAAATTCAATTAAATAAAGTTTGAGCATAGAGAATTGATCTTGTTATTTACTTAAACCAAGCACATCTTTTCACAATAAAATGATTATATTTGTAATTTCCATGTTTTGCTACATAGTAGAACTGATTTCTTGAGTGAAAAGTTTCCCCTGCTATCCTATCATGCACATGGTCTAGAATCTTTGAGAATTGGCAAAAGGACAAGCTCACCCCTACCCAGAATAAAAATCCCTTGCTCTACAGCTAATCCGAGCAAGTATCCCTAGCAAAGAAAAAGAAAAAGAAAAAAAAAATTCAAGAAAAAAGAGAAAAGAAAAATGTTCTTTTATATCATTATAGCAATGTTCCAAGCATTATCAAGCAAAAGAAATACAAAAGAAAAATATGCAAAGTTCAAAAGAAAGCAAGAAAGCAATAAAATCCCTTTCCCTACCCTTTGAAAAGAAAAGAAGGGTTGATGAGCTTGAATCCCTGGAATTCTCAATTATTCGAAAACCGTGAGGTAAGCCCCATAACAGGTGGTTTGTGCCCAACCTCGCTTGGCCTTGGGTAACTCCTAGCGTGGCGATATGTCCGTCACATTAGCGACCTTCTTTTGTACAGACCTATGTCTCGCTTATGGATTAGCTAGCTCTTGATAATCCGATCTACATAGTGGTCTAATATGGTTATATGCATCTACATCATGGTTAATGAACACTTATTTGGTTTCTTCAAATCACTTGTATCATAGTATCTTGCTCAAATCTGGTAAATGAACAATGCAATTGCACACACATTTGTATTTGAGAGATTTTGTCTATCATTATGATAAATCAAGATCGGAAATGAATTCACATATGCACATGGGATTCCTTATAAATCTAACTTTTGTCTTCAAAGTACTTTGAAATATTATTTTTGCAACTTGTTTGGGAATAAATCAAGTACAATTGTTTACACAAAGACAACTATATCATAGAAAAATCAAAAATTTCTTTCAAAACATATCATATATATCGTGTCGACTTTCGCGACGATGGTATAGTTCCACAACCAAAATTGGAATTGTATGCCTAGCGCAAGTCCTCATTTTCATATTTCCTGTTCATCAAACATCAATCATGCAATAAAAATAACCTTTTTTGGATTTTCGCGATGACGGTATAAGTCTATACCTACATATTCTATGCCTAGCGCAAACCATTGTAACAATTTTTATTCCCCATTTCTTAAAAATCATGAAAACCATATGACTTAAATTAATTATGTTACACAAATTATGCTTTTCAAAAGAACAACTTCACATTTTCATATCATTATGTCAACCTTTAAATTTTGCAATGATGGTATAATTCCTAGGGAATTATCCAAAAATTTTATCACACTTAGGAATTTATGCCTAGCAAAAATCATTTTTAACATTATTTCATGTACAAATATTTTTCATGAAAATCTGAAAACAAACCAATCATCATCACCATCATTTTTCATCATTGCACCAAAGTCTTAAGACAGTCTCTTAAGCACTCTTTTACTTTTTGCAATATTTCTATACTGGGATTAGCTTGACGACCGAGTGAGCAGCGACTCCATGAAATGGTCTATAATAGCGACAATGTCCTTTGAAATTATTGTTAGAAGTCTCTTTTTATTTTTTATTTTTATCACATTTCATTACAAACAACCAATTTGTTACATCAGATTATTTCATTTCAAATATTACAAGCATGACATTCCAATTATAATATATCCACCGACATAATCACATGAAATCAATCAATCAAACATAAAAGCATCATAAACATACACATAACACAAGTCATATGATCAAAAACATATCATATATCAAACATAATTTCATTCAAAAATAATTCAAATTAATTTTGCTTTTTCGCGTTTTTACCTCAAACGTTCGATTTGGGTAAAAACACGGAGGGGGCACCATAGTAAGCTGTCGTACGATTCGACCAAGAATCGTCGCCTAAAAATGGGTATAATTTTTTGCTTTCTCGTAGATCGAGAAGAACTCATCTTTAACGCATTTTCTTCGAAAAATTCGCTAAAGAGGGGGCAAAATGTAGCACCCTAAAATTGGCGCAGTCAAAATTATAATAATTACATTCACCTTAGTAAATAATTTAAAAATCAAATTTAACCTCCCAAACCGCCCGTTAACCATCGGGAAATCCGTTTCCCCCTTTTTCGCGCCATTTTTAGAGGTTGTTTTGACCGTTTGACGATATCGTCGCCGATCAGACGATATCGCCCCATATTTGATGATTTCGTCTGGACTAGGACGTCCAGACGATCTTGTCGCAAAACTGAATTTGCATAGTTGGAATCTGTTCCAACGGGTCTCCAATCTGGCGAAGCGTGTCTGCACCGTTGGGACCCTCCCCCGTTGGAGATCTCCCAAATTGGGATGATCTCCAACCTCCCAACAACTCCCCCTAAGCCTATTTAACTTCTAGGATTTTCCCTCCCCAACCCCTGGCTGAATTTATCTGCAAACTGATTCCCTCTGCGTCAACACATCCTAATTTTGCTTTTGCACTAGTCCCATAGCCATTTTGTTGCAGGTACATCACTGGTTTTCAGCCGAAGCCAGCACCCATCGTCGTCGACGAACCTGTTCAAATCGGAGGCGATCCTGTCGAATTCGAGGCGATTTCGTACTGATGCGAGACGATCTCGACTGCAGTCTACATCGAGGCAATCAATGCCTGAAGTTTGCTCTTCTTAACTCTTTCTCCATCTTTTTATTCTGCAAATTAGACTATTTATTTAGTGTTTATGCTATTTTGCATTTGGTGTTCACCCATTTAGCTTAGAATGCATGTTAAGTTCATGATTTGCCATTAAAGTATAGTAATTTGCATTAATTTCTGTTCTTAAATATTGTTCAGTATTCATATTGCTATTTGGTGTAATTTGCCTCTGTTAGCACAATAGAATTTTTGTATTTTGCATCTATTTTCGGTTTTGCAGGTCTCTGACGAATTCGTCAGATCTCAGACGAATCTCGGTCTCGATTGCGATGATCCGATTTCGTCAGAATCCTCGAACGATCCGGACCGCTTCAAACGTCAGAATCTTCTTCGGACATCCGGATCAGGTATTCTCCATTTTCCTCCTATAAATTCTCTATTTTTTGCTTTCAAATCTGTCTGCTGTATTCATGGAACTTGCATTTTCATATAGTTTAATTTAGTTTCATTCGGCCAAACCTAGGATGAATGTTTAAGGTTAAAACGAACTCATTAAACACATTCCAAAAACCTAGGCATGGAAACTGCCATTAAATGTTTCCTGGTGAACCCACCATCCGTCGAAAAATCACCAAAATACACCTCCCTTGAGAGGCGGGACCTTCGCAAAGTCCTCTCGTCCGAGGTACCGCATCATCCTTTTCCCATCCTCCTTCCGGGCGCGGATCCTATAGCCTGAAGGTAGGGATGCGAAAAATTTGGAGCGATACACAAATATGAAGGATCTGAAAAGCTTTCAAAAATACGTATTTGCAGCATTCGAAAAGCCGTATTTGCAGAATTCGAACAGCCAAATATGAAGGATCGGAAAAGCTTTCAAAAAAAATGTATTTGCAGCATTCGAACAGCCGTATTTGCAAGGATTCAAACAACCACTTATGAAGAGGAGAAAATAATTCGAACAGCTCGAGAATGTCATTCGATTGCATGCAGGATTGAAAATTTATAGAAGACGAAAAGTCCCAATGAGAAAAATGGGTGTTAAAAGGACAGTCATGCAGAGAATAGGGTTGCTGTTGTTAGAGGGAAATTGCTATGAAAAGAGGGTTAGAAGAGAGCCAAGAGAGAAATTAGCAGAGCCGTGAGAGTGTGTAGAGTTTGTTTAATTGCAAACCAGTCAGGATCATGTAATAAGTGAAGACATGTTTATGTCATTTTAAATTGCTCAGAATTGCAGTCCAAGTTGGTGCTTGGTACTAGGGGTTGGTGCTCCTATCTGTTGCAGCAAAAAACTAAGGGGTTGGTGCTCCTTCTAGTAGATGCTAGTAAAGTGTTTGTAAAATTGATATTTTGCAAAGACTGGATTTGGATTGGAGTCCAAGCAGTCATTTTTGAGGAGTAGCCAAATTGGTGAACCTCGATATATTGAGTGTTGTGGTGTGCTCTATTGTTCAATTTGCTTTTCTGGTTTTCAAGTTCTCTTTGCTTCATTTTTAAATGCTGTAGATATTAATATTAATAGTTACACTGATTCACCCCCCCTCTCAGTGTCATTGTGTGAATATCAATTGGTATCAGAGCAAGGTTCCTTGAACAAGTTTAATCAGCTAAGGTGATCTTGGAAGAAACAATGGCAGGCGGTGAAGGATTCTCATCCAACAAAGCTCCCTTGTTTGATGGAACTAATTACACTTTTTGGAAACTCAGGATGCAAACATATCTGAGTGCATTGGGATATGACATTTGGGATTCTGTAGATAGTGGATACACAACACCCACTACTCCTCCAACAGATACTACTGAGAAAAAAAAATTGAAAACAACTCCAAAGCTAAGAATGCCATAATGTGTGGACTTGTAGACAGTGAACTGATAAGAGTCATGAGCTACAAATCGGCAAAAGACATGTGGGATAAATCGAAGAGCATCCATGAAGGAGACAAGCAAGATCAAGGAAGCCAAATCGCAAACTCATCGAGCTTAGTTTGAAGCATTACAAATGAAGGAAGATGAGAACATAGAGGCCTATATGCTGAGAGTAAATGGAATCATCAATGCAATCAGAGGACTCGGTGAAGAAATGGATGATGCAGTTGTAAAAAAGGTTCTCAGAACCCTTCACAAAAGATTTAACTCCAAAGTTTCTGCAATAGAAGAGGCAAAAGATCTAAATAATTTTAGCATGGATGAGCAGCATGGTTCCTTGACTGCATATGAAATGAGAATAGGACAAACTAAGCCTATAGATAAAGAAGCTGCTTTTAAAGCACATAAGAATATAAAAACTAAACATGAATCTGAGGATGAAGAGACACTGGATGAAACATAAGCAAATTTTTTTCAAAAACTCACAAAGGGAAAAGGAAAATATAGAGGAAAGCTACCATTCAAGTGCTTCAATTGTGGAGGAGTCGGTCATTTTGCAGCCAAATGCCCAATGCATGATAAAACCAAAAATGGTGAAGGGTCACTCCAAGAAAAAGGTGATTGGAAGAAGAAACAAAATTTTAGAAAGAACAACTTCAAGAAGAAAAGCTTCATATCCAAGAATGTCAGCTCTTCTGAAGAAAGCTCAGGTGAAGATTCTAAAGAAGAAATAGGGGAAGCTCTGTTCATGGCACTTGAAGAGGAAAGAACAGAAGAAAATCAAGAAGGTGATGAAAGCTTTAAAGATGAGGCTGAAGTTTATCTGGAAGGAGAATTGGTTGCTGCACTTGAAGAGTTGAGTGTAGAAAGGAAAAATAACAAAAAGTTTTTAAGAAAACTAGAGGATGCCACTGACATAATAAACAGTTTAAAAATACAGACAGAGGAATTCAAAAAAATGTCTGAAGTTCTTGATGAACAATTAACTGTAAAGACAGTTGAATGCAGCAAGCTAGAGGAAGACATTGTTAAGTTAAGAATGTAGCTAGAGGAGATGAATAGAAAATTGAGCTATTTTCATAAGTTTGAAGAAAGTACTGTAAAGCTGGATAAAATGTTAAATAACCAAAGGCCTTCCGGCATCAAATTTGGTTTAGGCTTCGATGAAGGAGAATCATCAAATGGTTCAAAGGCCTTGAATGTAGAACCCATAAAGAAAGAAGAAAATATCGAGGTTGACCTAGAAAAAACAAATCATGCCAAAGAAAGCAATAATGCCAGATTCAAGAAGAGTACTTGACAAAGATGGATTCACAAAAGTCACACATCCAAGAAGGAGAAGATTCATGGCTCCTACTTCAAACTGGCAAAGACCTGCACCCAGGTTTAATCATTCCTTTTCTGGTTATTGTTTTAAATGCAATTCTTATGGCCATAAGATTTTAGATTGTACGCATAATGTATCTCAAAGGAATTTCACCAGCAGAAATGCTTTTTCTCCTTTAATGAATTATGCAGTTGAATGTTATAATTGTCATAATTTTGGACATATTGCTAGAAACTGTAGAAGCACTTTTGCATCAAATAATTATCAGAGTAGAAAATCTCAACCAAGTGGGTTGAAACAAAACAAGAAATTTCCTGAAAAATAGGCACATGCTAATGAAAGGACAAAGGCAAAACAAGTAGCCAAATCTGTCATCAAACCAGAATGGAAAGAAAAGGAATCTTTGATTGTTCAGACTACTTTTAAAGCACAAGACAAATCTGCACCATGGATACTTGACAGTGGATGCTCCAGTCACATGACAGGTGACAAGCAAAAATTTGAGAATTTACAGAATTATGAAGGTGGTTCTGTGAAATTTGGAAATAATGATGGAGCAAAGATTGTTGGAAAGGGATCAGTCAAGATCAGTGATGGAAAGATAAAATCAAAAGAAGTCTTGTTTGTGATTGGTCTGAAGCATAACTTGCTGAGTGTAAGTCAAATCTGTGACAGAGGTCATGAAGTCATTTTTAAGAAGCAGGGCTGTGAAGTGAGAAAAGCACACAGTGGGAAGTTGATAGCTACTAGATCTAGGACTTCTGGTAATCTATATACTCTCTCAGAAACTGCAGAAGGAACATGCTTGATTGGAAAAGAAGATGAAAATTGGTTGTGGCACAAGAGGCTCGGTCATATTAGTTTTGACAATCTGGCAAAAATAAGTTCAAAAAGGGCAATAAGAGATATACCAACCATTGGCAAACCAGTAAATAGCATCTGTGCTTCATGTCAAAAAGGGAAGCAAACCAGATCCACTTTTAAATCAAAGGAATACTTCACCAGAAAACCTTTGGAGATAATTCATACTGATTTGTGTGGACCCATGAGAACACAAAGCATAAATGGTGACAAATACTTTATGTTGTTAATAGATGATTACTCCAGGATGACATGGATATTCTTTTTAAAGCTTAAATCAGATGCCTTTGAGATGTTTAAGATTTTTAAAAAATAGGTTGAAAATCAAACTGGAAAAAGGATTAAATGCTTAAGATCAGACAGAGGAGGAGAGTTTATTTCAGAAGAATTTGTAGAATACTGTCAAAAATATGGGATAAGAAGACAGTTTTCAGCAGCTAGGACACCTCAGCAAAATGGTGTTGTAGAAAGGAAGAATAGGACAGTGCAGGAAATGGCATGGACAATGCTGGCTGAGAACAAAATAGCTGACAGATTTTGGAAAGAGGTAGTACATACTACAGTTTACATTCAAAATAGGTGCATGCTAAGACCACATGAAAGCAAAACACCTTATGAGTTGTGGTTTGGCAGAAAGGCAACAACAAGACATTTCAAAGTATTTGGCAGCAAGTGCTACATCAAACGGACTGAAGATAATCTCGATAAATTTGAAGATAGAGCTGATGAAGGTATCTTTCTTGGTTACTCAACAAAAAGCAAAGCCTACACATGTTACAACAAGAGGCTAAAGAAAATTGTTGAGAGTGCTGATGTGAAAGTTGATGAAGGTAGAGAACAAGAAATTACTTATCAAGAAAACTACCCTATTTATGAAGAAGTCATTGAAGGTGATGATGAAAAGGAAACAGATGAGAATCAAAAAATTGATCCAGATGTTGTAAAAACTGACTCAGAAGAAGGAGAAAACAGGAAATTTAAAACAGGCAACTGGCAGAAAAATCATCCCAGTGAACAGATTATTGGGGATCCCACAGATGGTATTCAGACAAGAAGAGCAGCAGTGTGGAACTATTCTCTGTTATCTAGCATTGAACCTAAAAATGTTGCTGAAGCAAGCACAGATGAAAGTTGGATGAAGGCAATTAATGAAGAACTAGATCAGATTGAGAAAAACAATACCTGGGAATTAGTACCATGGCCGACAAATAAAAACATAATTGGCACTAAATGGATTTTTCGAAATAAGTTAAATGAAGATGGACAAGTTGTCAGAAATAAGGCAAGATTGGTCTGTAAAGGCTATGCTCAGGTTGAAGGCATTGATTTTGAGGAAACCTTTGCACCGGTAGCCAGATTAGAGGCAATCAGAATGTTTCTAGCTTTAGCAGTCCATAAAAATTTCAAAGTATATCAAATGGATGTAAAATCAGCATTTCTGAATGGAAAACTGGAAGAAGAGGTTTACATTGAACAGCCAGATGGCTTCCAACTTGGTGACAATCCAGAATTTGTTTGTAGGTTAAAGAAAGCATTATATGGTTTGAAACAAGCACCCAGAGCATGGTATGCAAGGCTGGATAACTATCTTATTAAACAAGGGTTCAAGAAAGGTTTGGTGGACAACAATTTATATGTCAAAACAGAGAAGGGGCATCTTATTGTTCTTGTTGTTTATGTAGATGATATAATATTTGGCAAGAGCATGGATGAATATTGCAAAGACATATCAACTAAAATGAAGAAAGAATTTGAGATGTCTATGATTGGTGAACTTTCTTATTTCCTAGGACTGCAGGTCAATCAAAATGAAAAGGGCATTTTTATTTCTCAAGTTAAATATGTAAAAGAAATGTTGAAAAAGTTCACAATGGAAGATAGTAAACCGGTTAGCACTCCCATGACAACAGGCTGCAAGTTGAGCAAGGATGATAAATCTCCAGATGTAGATCAAACTATGTACAGGTCAATGATTGGAAGCTTGCTGTATTTAACAGCCACTAGACCAGATATATTACAAGCAGTATGCATGGTTGCAAGATTTCGAGCTAGTCCCAAAGAAACTCATGTGACAGCTGTAAAGAGGATCTTCAAGTACCTCAAGGGTACTATGGATTATGGGTTGTGGTACCCAAAAGGTAAAGATTTCACTTTGATTGCATATTCTGATGCATATTGGGTAGGATGTATTGATGACGTAAAGAGTACCAGTGGAGGAGCATTTTATCTTGGAGACAGGCTGGTAGCATGGCACAAGAAGAAACAAGAATCAGTCTCTCTATCCACTGCAGAGGCAGAATACATTGCAGCAACAACATGTTGTACACAAATATTATGGATGAGACAAACGTTGAAAGATCTTGGTATTCATTTCAAAGAGCCAATTTCAATTAAATGTGATAACACTAGTGCTATCAACATATCCAAGAATCCAGTTATGCATTCAAGAACCAAACATATTGCAATTCGGTATCATTTCTTGAAGGATAAAGTTGTAGAAGGAGAGGTCAAATTGGATTTTGTTCCAACTACAGAGCAAGTAGTCGATATATTCACAAAACCATTGCCCAAGGATGTTTTTGAGTACCTTCGAAATAAGTTGGGAGTGGTCACAATTCCCAAGAACTGACTATCATTTGGGATCACATTCTCATGGGGTGCATTTATGCCTATACTTATAGTTTTGCTTATATTCATGATTTTTGCTAACTATAACAACATTTGTCTATGAGTGGTGTGCATAGACTCAGGGGGAGTCTGCAATAGCCCTTTGGTATTATTGTCAAAGGGGGAGAAGAATTACAGGAGAGTGCATAAGTGTTGCCAACAATTCCAAAGGGGGAGATTGTTGAACAAGGTGCAGCAAAAGTATTGTCATTGTTGTCAACACAGACAGAAATTGATGCAGTTGAAGCAATGGACAAGAATTCTGAAGTCAGTCAGATCAAGTATAGTGAATTTGCAGGAAAATAGAAGTGACCCAGATTCAGAAATTTGCAAAAAAATACAAGTAAGAAAACTGTCGCGATATCGCGACAGGTTGAGAGGTCCGAAGGCAGAAAGAAAAATGTCGCGATTTCGCGACATGGCCAAGGAGAGAGAAAATGCATGCCAAATTGTCGTGATTTCGCGACATGGCCGAGGAGAGAGAAAATGCATGCCAAATTGTCGTGATTTCGCGACATGGCCGAGGAGAGAGAAAATGCATGCCAAATTGTCGCGATTTCGCGACATGGCCGAGGAGAGAGAAAATGCATGCCAAATTGTCGCGATTTCACGACATGGCCGAGGAGAGATAAAATGCATGCCAAATTGTCACGATTTTGCGACATGGCCGAGGAGAGAGAAAATGCATGCCAAATTGTCGTGATTTCGCGACATGGCCGAGGAGAGAGAAAATGCATGCCAAATTGTCACGATTTCGCGACATGGTCGAGGAGAGAGAAGGTGCAAGCAAAATTGTCACGATTTCATGACATGTGTCGGGTAAAGGTGCAGGCAATGAAAAGTGTCACGATTTCGTGACAGGATCGGAGTGGAAGCAACAAGGTGAAAAAGGTGTAGCGATTTCGCTGCATGACAAAATGCATGGAAACAAAGGTGTAGCGATTTCGCTGCATGACAAAATGTATGGAAACAAAGGTGTAGCGATTTCGCTACAAGTCAAAATGCAAGGCAACAAAGTTGTAGCGATTTCGCTACATGTCTTGTTTTCGCTAGTGCATGGAGCAAGAGTTGTACGAAAGCGAAGAACATCGCGATTTCGCGACATGTTCCAATTTCGCTACTGCATGAAGCAAGGATTGTACGAAAGCCAGAAACGTCGCGATTTCACGACAAAGCTGAGGATGACATCAGCAAAATTGAAAGTGTCATGATTTCACGACAGGGTGAAAGAAAAGCCGCTGGAAGCCAGAAGCGTCGCGATTTCACGACAAAGATGAGGATGACGTCAGCAAAAGCTAAAAGTGTCGCGATATCGTGACAAGTTGCAAAAGAGACCTCAAGAAGCTGAAAGCATCACGATTTCACGACAACATTGAGGATGACGTCAGCAAAAGCTGAAAGTGTCACGATTTCATGACAAGTTGCAAGAGAAGCATCAAGAAGCCGAAAGCGTCACGATTTCATGACAACATTAAGGATGACGTCAGCAAAAGTTCGAAGTGTCACGATTTCGTGACATGAACAGAGGAAAAGCTTTCAAAAGCCAAAATGGTCACGATTTCACGATAGCAAGGGCATGAAGGCGTACGACTACAAAATGTGTCGCGATATCACGACAAGTTAGTATTTCACGGTCAACAGCCCAGAAAAAGTCAACTAGGCAGAAATGTCATGATTTCACGATAGGTAACAGTTGGGCGGGTAAAAGCCGAAGGAGCATGCAAGATGACACGTGTCAGAAAAAGCATACAAGAAAATCATGCAGCCAGTTACGTAAAAAGTAACTGATGTCAGATCTGCAGTTACACATTGACAGGTGTTAGACATGCACTAGAATAGCTGTATATGCACGATTGAAAAGCATTCGAAGAATCAAATATGAAGGATCTGAAAAGCTTTCAAAAAGACGTATTTGTAGCATTCGAAAAGCCGTATTTGCAGAATTCGAACAGCCAAATATGAAGGATCGGAAAAGCTTTCAAAAAGATGTATTTGCAGCATTCGAACATCCGTATTTGCAAGGATTCGAACAACCGCTTATGAAGAGGAGAAAAGAATTCGAACAGCTCGAGAATTTCATTCGACTGCATGCAGGATTGAAAAGTTATAGAAGACGAAAAGTCCCGATGAGAAAAAGGGGTTATAAAAGGACAGTCGTGCAGAGAATAGGGTTGCTATTGTTAGAGGGAAATTGCTATGAAAAGAGGGTTAGAAGAGAGCCAAGAGAGAAATTAGCAGAGTCGTGAGAGTGTGCAGAGTTTGTTTAATTGCAGACCAGTCAAGATCGTGTAATAAGTGAAGACATGTTTATGTCATTTTAAATTGCTCAGAATTGCAGTCCAAGTTGGTGCTTGGTACTAGGGGTTGGTGCTCCTATCTGTTGCAGCAAAAAACTAAGGGGTTGGTGCTCCTTCCAGTAGATGCTGGTAAAGTGTTTGTAAAATTGGTATTTTGCAAAGACTGGATTTGGATTGGAGTCCAAGCAGTCATTTTTGAGGAGTAGCCAAATTGGTGAACCTCGGTATATTGAGTGTTGTGGTGTGCTCTATTGTTCAATTTGCTTTTCTAGTTTTCAAGTTCTCTTTGCTTCATTTTTAAATGTTGTAGATATTAATATTAATAGTTACACTGATTCACCCCCCCTCTTAGTGTCATTGTGTGAATATCAAAAATAACTTGACTCAAAAAAGCAATTGGCTTCTCACCTTCATCCTCTTGTGGTTGTGTCAAAACTGCAGCATAACTCTCTTGTTCATCGATTGCATAGAGAATGAAATCTTTAGAATAATCAGGATTAATCAAAACTGAAGCCTCAATAATCCTCTCATTTATTTCCTTGAAAGCCTATTTTCTTGTTTCATTCCATTTAAACTCAACACCTTTCTTCAAAAGCTCAGTCATGGGTTTCACCACTTGATTGAAATCAGCAATAAACTTATGAATGAAATTGATTTGGCCAAAGAAATATTACATTTTTTTATTGGCCGACAATGGTAGCCTCAGGAGGGCTTGAGCTCTTGTAGGATCGATTTCCAATCATTCTTATGAGATTACATGGCCCAAAAATTTCCTTATTTGATAGAAAATATGGACTTCATAGGATTAATCGAGATCCCAAACTCATGGCACTTCTCAAACACCTGCCTCAAATGACCAATGTGGTCTTCTCTACGACGTGAAAACATAGTCATATCATCAATATAGATTACAATAATCCTATTCAATAACTCATCGAAAGCAATGTCCATAGCCCTTTGAAAAGTGGCACCAACATTTGAAAGTCCAAATGGCATCCGTCGATAGGCGAAAGTACCCCACTTGGGGGTGAATTTTGTTTTATACTGATCCTCATATTTCACCCAAATTTGATTATACCCAAAGAAACCATCAAGCAATGAGAATCTCTAGGCACCAGCTACTACATGAAGTATTTGATCAATCTGAGGTAGAGGGTAATGGTCTTTTAAATATGTCTGATTTAGATTACGAAAGTCAACACATAGTCGAATGTCTCCATTATTTTTTTGTACTAGGACCAGGTTAGCCACCCAGTTTGAGTGCTTGATTGGATAGATTATCTTGGCCTCTAGCATCTTCAAAAACTCCTCTTTCATGAGGAATTTAATCTTGGGATTGACAGGTCGTTGTTTCTAATGAAAAGGTTTTACTCCTTGCATTTCTATAGTATGTTAGATCACATTCTTATCGTAACCCCTCAAATCATGATATCTCCAGGCAACAATATCTGGATACTCAAAACATAATTTCTTGATATCTTCCAGTTCTTCTAGGGTGCCATCTATTCCAACCTTGATGACTTTCTCAGGCTCCAAATTGAACTCTTTATAATCCTTTGCATCTATTCTAATCTTGTGCTTCTCAACCCGATTACTCTGATCAAACTGACTTTCAAGTGTAATCAGTCCCCTAGGGATGTGATTATTTTTTAGTTGAATCATCCATTCTCACTATTCTTCGACAAGAACTCTATCATCAACGCTTATAGTTTATTTAAGTAGGAAAGTTACTATCTACTCATCGTTTTCAAACACTTGCCAATGAATATTTTTGTCAGGAACTGAGGGTCTGTAAATTACTCTAACTTTCTTAGTCTTTATAACTATTTGCTCCATAGCGGAGTAGTTAGCACCAAGAGAGGCCATAATATTTGCATGTTTATTCAGCTCTCTCAAAATAACTTGAACATTTAAAGAATTGAAATATTCAAACAAGTCCCACACTCTATTGTGATAAGCTTTCAAGTAGTGTTGTTTTGACACACACCTGTTAGTGATTTGATTAGTTATGATTTTAGAGTCATTGAAAATTTATAGTTGTTTAATACCCAACTTCTTAGCTTTCTTCAATCCAAGGCATAGTACCTCATATTCAGTTGCATTATTTGTGCAACCCCAAGTTAGCCTAGAAGAATAGGTCTTTTGCAATCCTTCGAGAGAGATAAACACAATTCTAGCTCTTGCACCATTCTTGCATCTGGCACCATCAAAATACATTCTCCATAACTGGTTGGCAATAGGATCAAGAGAATCAGGAACCTTCTCTTCAATCTGATCTGGCTTCATAATAGTATAGCAACCAATGTTCGTTCCATCACATTGAATTCCATGAGTGAAAATGCATCCTCAAGGTGAAGCTCACCCAGCGCTTCTTCCATTTAATCAACTTCTTCTAACTCCTTGATCATCATGTTAACCTCTCCTTGGGAACTTTCTTCTTCCTCCAACTTCTCAATGTGAAAAGGTGAGGGCTTCTCATTATGAATGTGAATCTTATTTCCCTTGAATGGTATCTCCAAATGTGAGTAGTCTAAGGAAAGATATCCTCCCAGCTTAGCTATGAACTCCCTCGAGAGGCACATGCTAAAGTATGATTCTAGGTCAACTACTACCACTTCTTGGATGACCGTGATTTATGGTATACTATGAAGTAAAATGGGAATATCCTTGATTACACCTACTATTTTCATAGGTGTCCCATCCAACTACAAGACTCTAGGGCTACTCCTTGTATAATCCATACCCATGACTTCACAAACTGCCTTTGGCATAATAGTTGTCGCAGCACCAGAATCAATCATGCAGTTGTGGACTATCCAACCTTCCATCCTGAGTGACAAATATAAAGTGGGTGGTCTATTCTTTCCAGTGGCTAAAGTAGTCAATGCTTGAAAAAAAATTGTCTGGGTAGGGTTTTTCCTACTATATTTCATGGACTTCAATGATTCTTGTAACAGATCAACTTGCCTAGGTAATTGTAATGCATCATAAAGACTAACCTTATCAGGAATCTTTTTCAACTCCTCAATAGTATTGTAAGAAGATGTACCAAACTCCTTTTTGTTAGTGGCCTCATATTTGCTCTAATATTGTTGTGTGGCTTCTACCCTTTGTATTTTAGTCAAATATGGGTACTTGAGATTTTCTCTGGCTTGTTCTTCTATTTCAGCTCTTGCGTGTGAAGTTGATGCTTTTTCTTGCAATCTTTCCTTCGTTTGTTGTGGTAAAAGATATTTCAACAGAATAGGTGAACCTAACTTTGGCATTGAAGCAGGAGCTTTCACTTGTTTCCTCTCATCTTGCACCTTTGGGTCAGTAGGTATCCTTAACGGTTCCATTTCAGAAAGATCTATTGTAACTAGCTTCTTTCTAGCTCTTGTGAGAACTAAAACTTGTTCTTCGAATGGAACCATGAAATTGTGATCCATTTCAGTAATCATGTTAACCTGACCTCCAGAAGATCTTGTAGCTAGTGTTTGCACGTAGTTCAAATGAACCATACAAGTCTCCTCACCATGTGGATCATTACATGTAGAGCACTAGTATGTTCTATCTATGGGGCCAGCTTCCTCATTCGTCGATATAGTTGGGTTCCTCTCATGCACCTTTCTTGTTGAAACTACTTGTTCCCTGGTGATTGGTAGAGGTTGAAATCTCTTGGGTTTTAAATCTCTCTCGGCTTGCTTTCTTTCAATAACTATAATTTTATTTCCCATTGCTCTTATAGCTAAATTAGCGAACTTCACTTCTTGCAAAAGTGTCATATAAGGATCAGAATTTGAGGAGGCAGGAGGTGTCGGTAAAGATAGTGGTACCGGTGGTGTAGGTAATGCAGGAAAAGGGACATATGGAGGTCGTTGAGGAGCTGACGAGGTAGGTAATTATGGAAAACTAGAAGCTAACTATTGTGATACAGGGATAGGAGTGATTGGAGGGGTGTCGAATTCCAAGAGGGAATCAGATACATTATCGGCATTAGTTGTGAAAATATGCTAGAATGAAGATATTGTGGGAGATCGGGAATAATGGGCATGGTTACCTTCGGGGGAAGCCTACCTACAACAATTAAATTAGCTTTGGCCTTTTGAGCTTGTGTATATAAATCTAAAAATGTGTTCACATTGGCCTGGTGTACTGCCATACCAATATCAGTGTTAAGCGCTCGAAGGTATTAGAATGCTACTTGTTCATGTGTAGGCCTCAAACCATCTGGAAATTTTTGCCAACTTCGCACCAATTTAACATTAAAATATAGAATCTCTTCTTAAGGATACCTCTGAATGGTGGTAAATTGGTGTAGCAAAGAATATGGATCGGCTTGCTGATGGAAATTATTGATCAGTAACTCAACTAACTGATCCTATGAAGTAATGATGTCAGGCTCCAATGATCAGTACCAATAGAGAAATTTTCCCCTTAGTGACAAGACCAACAACTTAACCATCACATCCTCATCTATAATGTCATGAATCATCGCCAAAGCAGCTACATCTTGGATATGCTCAAATGCAATTTTTCTAGTACCATTATAGGTTGGCAAATATTTTAATGCAGCTTGAGGAACCGAGTTCTGTGCTTGTAAATTCAAGGCTCCCAAGCTGTTCAATGCAGGGAACTACCTTGGTGGCTGCTGTTGTTGATGCGGATGTGCCATGTGAACTAGAATATGAGGTGGGGATAGAAGAACACTGGTGGTAGTACTAATTAGACTTGAAGAAATAGAAAACACACCAGCTATTTGTGAGGATGTTGTGAATGACATAAGTGATGGGGTGACCAACCTAGGGTTTTCACTTAATTTTTGGATATCGAGTTCAAAAGACTCAACAGGGTTTTTTAGATTTTTTAGCCTTCGATCTTGTGATCATGAAGTATAGCTTTCACCATCCCAATGTTCAGAGATTTTTGGTTATGATCCAGTCGCCAGATGTTCTATACATTCAGTAGAAAAAATGTGAACATCAAACCTAAATTCTACTAGGAATGGACTATTTTAAGTCCCACTGGCTATGCTTAAAACTATTGGTCACAAATCTGCCTTAGTACAAGATATGATCACTTGTGCACCGTAGACTTGTCCAACATTGAAATGTCGAAGGAAAGAGTGTCCTTCAGACCAATCTCCAGAGAGGGTTGGTTCCCTTACTAAATCCTACACTATTGAAGACTAAAGTTGCAGGAAAGAAATTGGAAATAATCGAAAGAGATGGGAAATATGGCCATAGGACAAAAATGTAAGATTGGGGAAATATTAACAGTAGGAATTTCACTCAAGCACATGAATAGCATATAATAAAAGAGAGCAACATAATCTACTTACAACCTTGCACAGACAACCTCCAGGATTGCATTCCAAAACTCACTTCCTCACCAGAAATATTTAAACTCAGATGCAAAATTTAAATTTAACTAGCAGATAAGAAATATGAGCATAAAATAAAAATACATAAAATATAAGGAAATCACACATAAAGTCACTTACAAAATCAGAAGCCAAATATCTCTTATTTACGTAGAGAACTTAATAAGTTTTCTTGCAAAATGTCTCTCCTCCCTTACAATGAAAATTCGATTAGTATTTATAGAGGTTTTCACCTCTTTCATTAAATACATTTGGAGGCAAGGTGTCGGCCACTCAGACACCAATAGCAGCAACTCTCTCCTCGACAACAACAATGAACCAATGAACAAATTCCAAAGAAAATATCTACTGATTTTATCACATGGCATATCAGGCTTTAGTAGGAATCAACAATTGTTACATACCTAAAATAATATAGCGTCGGCTATATTATGAAGCATTACATTTAATCATTATTTATCCAAGTCTAGAGTAAGTAAATTATCATCTCTTATTATCATTTTTTATACTTCATTTGTGATCTTCGCATATTTGCCTTTATGGCGAGGGTGTGCCCACCTTAAGTGGCGAACCATTTACTTCATTATTGCTTTAATTGCTATTATCCATTCCGCTGTGTTGTATTGGTTTCTAAATATCTACATTGAGTGTCTGAGCATTGGTGGATCATTGTTGAAAGGAACGTTTGTTCCTTTCCAAGTGGTATCAGATAGGCTTTCCTGCAGAAGAATGACCACACATTTTGCAAGAAGAAACCGCTTCAAAATCGTGGTTAAAGAAATAGCACACACAGACATTTCATCTGCTCACACAGGTTGTCCAAGGAACACTTCATGCGTGCAGCTGTGCGAAAGGAAGGTTACGAAGCATTTGTTGTCCACACAGTCCTCGCCATGCAAAATTACGCCGAACAGTCGCAGAACACGAGCGCACTACAATTCCCTATCGTCGGACAATCACCATTGTGAATTAAATGCCATTCGCGGATATTTCCTAAGGTTAGCGTCAAAAATTATTTTTTAATTTGTGGTAGGGAATTATCCCACATTCAGTGTGGGGAGGCATCGAAGTAATTTAAAAGACATGGTTCGCATCTATTGAAATGTGACTTCGGTCACATTCTTGGCTTCTCTCTTGCGTGCGTTGTACCATCTATCGTTTATGTCATATTTGTTGTCCATCATCCAGCTATCGGGTTTGTTTGTCATGTTTGTCATCCTCGTTGTCTGGTCCGCTTGTGTCCTCACTGTTCGTCGTTCTCATGTCTTGTCGATTCAGTATCGTGTCCTTGCTGTCCATCGAGTTTCATGTCATTACATCCATTTCCTCACTTTCTATCGCCTGTGTCCTCATTGTCCATCATCCTCATGTCTTGTCAAGTCAGTGTCGTGTCGTTACGTTCGTTTCCTCGCTGTCTGTCACCTGTGTCCTCATTGTCCTTCGTCCTCGTGTCTTGTCGAGTTAGTGTCTGTCTTGCGTGTTGTTCTCTATCATCTCAGGGTTAGTCCCAGTCTTGTGTATTGTTCTCCGCATGTCCTACCTTAGTCAAGACCAAAAGTCATCAAACAATAGATGTCGAAAAGTTGCTAAAGAAAAAGTTATTGTCAAAGTTGTACAAAAATTATCAAACTTGAAAAGTTGTTGTCAAAGTTGCTGAAATTGTCCAAATTGAAAAGTTGTTGAAAGTTGTTGTCAAGGAGGCCACCCAAAATTCAAATCCGCATTGCAGTTGAAGCGAAACACCTTTTTTTTTTTTGCCAAATTCAACCAAATTTTCACAGAAATTGAAGCTCAAGGATTACTAAGCAGGAAATTTTGAACAGTGCATGAGTAGAAGTTGGATCAAAGGACCTGACGGTCGACTATCAAGCTTGAAGATGACCAATAACAACACAAGAAGACCTCATCGAAGCCCAGGTACAAAAAATTATCCTTCTCCTTTCAAAATTGGCAGTTATAATCCACATCATCCACTGGTAGACCCCATGGCTACTAACCTTTCCCCAACTCACGATAATGTCACACAAGGAGAATCAGGCAACTCTGCCATTACCACTGATGAAGCTCTTCGACAATTACTAGATGGTATGCGCCAAATTAATGTCACCCTAACTAAACTATTGAGCACACAAAACCAACCTAATCCCAATACTAGTCCCAAAAATCACTCCCATGAACAATGGCATGAAGAAAAGGACGACCAAGATGAAGATTGGGAGCAGCAAAGAGGCAATCCGAATAATTACGGGAATCACTATCATAGACAGTGATATAACCAAGATCAGGATAGGGATATGGGTTATCACCAACCGAGAGGCCCTAATAATTTTTGACGCATTGATATGCCCACTTTTGAGGGTCATTATCCTCATGGTTGGATAGCCAAAATGGAAGGCATTCTCAAATTAAACCAAATTAAGGATTTTGATAAAGTCCCTTTCGTTGCATCAAAATTAGGCATTGAGGCTTACCAATGGTTCATTTGGATTAAAAGCGAGAAAGGAGCTACTGTTTTCTAGAATAATTTCACTACCTATTTTTTAGAAATATTTGATGGAGCTACATCATCATACATAGTAAGACTGTTATCTCCTAAACAAGAAAGATCAATTAGTGAGTTCGTCTCTGAATTCACCAGTTTACTACCATATGCATTACACCTCAGTCCAGACACAGTGGTAGGAGATTTTCGCAATGGTTTGAAAGAAAATATTAAGGTGGAGGTGGAAATTCAAAATCCAACCTCGTTGAACGATTGCATAAGATTAGCCAAGCTAGCTGAGAAGAGAATTCAGTTGTATACACAACATGAAACTTCTAGTTGTCCTTCGTATGGCAACAACTCTTTTCATAGAAATGATCAACCATCAAGATACTTATGCTATAAATGTCACAATCACCATCCCAGAGAACAAGCATGTGCACAAAAACAAAACTTTCATATTGAATGCGCTCAATATGAAGGAGAAGAGGAAGAAGCATACCACCAGGAAGAACCTATTCAAGAAGAACTATCGATTTTTTTTTAAGAGAAGGAAGAGGATACAATGGCTATTTCTGTGCAGGCCATCATGGGGTTAACAGCTCACCATACAATCAAGGTATCGGGATTTCTCTGCCATAAAAAGGTAAATGTACTAATTGATTCAAGCAGTACCCATAATTTTATCGACATCAAAACAACAAAAGATTTGAATTTATTCATTAATTCTTCCAACAAAGACAAATTCCAGGTTCTAGTAGCCAAAGGGGTGAACGCTCAATGTGTTGGGAGAACATCTCAAGTCTCCATTAAAATGGGAACTTATACCTAGTTTGGATCTCTTTTCGTAATGAATTTAGGGAACTCTGATGTTATTTTGGGAGTTGAATGGTTGGAAACACTAGACACGGTCAGGTTCAATTTCAAAAAATTATTTGTGGAATGGAAGGAAAACGAACGGGTCATTCGCTTACAAGGTATTACTACTCCCCCATCACAGATGGTGAGCTCTCATAGTATGGAGAAAACATTAAAAAAGGTTGGATACGGATTCATAGATCAAATTAATTGTTTGAAAAAACAATCTCGAGCAACTTCGGGTATTTCTGCTCCAGATTTATGAGACATCGTAGCACATTACGCAGAGGTCTTCCAAGAACCAAAGGGACTACCTCCCCAAAGATCCCATGACCATGCCAAGGTGATCGGCCAAAAAGTGAAATCTCAGTCAGAATTACCAATACTAGATACAGAAGGGCGTATATATCTCCAGCCAGAAGCAATTCTACAAAGCAGAACACGCATACAGAGCTCTCGTCACATCCAAGAATTTCTCATCAAATGGCAGGGCCTACCAGATGAAGATGCAACCTGGGAATCTGAAAGTATTTTCCAGTCATTTCCAACTTTGAGGACAAATCTTTCCAAGGAGGGGAGTCATGTTACATACCTAAAATAATATAGCATCGGCTATATTATGAAGCATTACATTTAATCATTATTTATCCAAGTGTAGAGTAAATAAATTATCATCTCTTATTATCATTTTTTATACTTCATTTGTGATCTTTTCATATTTGCCTTTACGACGAGGGTGTGCCCACCTTAAGTGGCGAACCATTTACTTCATTATTTCTTTAATTGCTATTATCCATTCCGCTATGTTATATTGGTTTCTAGATATCTACGTTGAGTGTCTGAGCATTGGTGGATCATTGTTGAAATGAACGTTTGTTCCTTTCCAACGATCTGATTTTATTCTCTAAGGTGGTGCCTTGGAAATGCATACCCATGAAATGGTTGGTGCCTCAAAAATAAATAATATTGCACTAGAGTCCAAAGCACCTAGCAGTTTTGGTAATAATATTGCCATAGGAATTAACTTCATCAATCTTAATCCTTTTTCAAATATTTTTATTGAAAACATGAAATTTCACCTAAAAAATGGGCCTTCATATTCAATTAGCCTGAAACAAGATTTTTCTTAGAATGTGCACTTAATACTTTCATCCTATGTGGAATGAAATTGTACCCCAACATTTGTCCTTTTCTTCCGAATTTTTCTGGGAAAATATTCTACTGCCATAAGTGGGGCCAATCTTGGAAACTTGTTTTTTTTGAAAATTAATGAGAACAAAGAAAGCAAAAGGTCTTTCTAAAAGCAAAAGGTATTTCAGAGAGCGAAAAGTCCATTTCGGAAATTGAAAAGGCCATTTCGGACAAAAATCATTTTAGAAAGCAAAAGGCATTTCAGAGAGCGAAAAGGCTATTTAGGAAAGCGAAAAGACCATTTCGAAAAAAAAGCATTTCGGAGAAGGGAAAAGCATTTTACTTTAATTGCGCCCAAAATTACACCCATCAAAAATTTTCAATGTGTGAAAACACTCAAAAAGCATTTGTAAGTTTTACTAGCAAATTTACAACAAAATTTTGATGTGGCAAAAATGCCAACAAATCCTTATGTACGCTTTTAGTGTCATCCAGTATCTTTTTAGTGTCATAAAATATTTTTTTATTTTTAGTGTCATACAATATTTTTTATTTTTAGTGGGACTCCCTCCCCATAATTCAAACTAATGTCACTAATATAAAATACCAACAACATGCCATTGAGGTTTCTTAACAGGAACAAATTAATATTATAATTTAAAATTGTATATTAAAAATGTATATTATTTTGTGGTTAATAGTGATTCTTCTTTCAATCACTATTAACCACAAAATAATAAAGATAATTGGTATTGATGTATGGATATGTTTTAATATATTCATAAATTGTTATGATCAAAATCATAGAAGCATAAATATACTAAATGATTTAAGTTAATTTTTATTATCTTTAAAAAACTAACAAAATTTCAATATTTTATCCGTGTGAGTGTGGTCTACCGGTAAATATGCCACTTGCATTATCGATGATGTGACTTGGGTTCAATCCCCACAAGGATGTGTATAAGAAATATTAATTAAAAAAAGTTCAATGTTTTTTTACATCCTTCAATAGTAAAAGTTAATAAATTAATATAAACTAGATTTTACACACTCTCATACATACATACATATTGTTGGCAGTTTTGCAATGTGCCACATTAAGATTTTGATGAAGTTGTATTGATGTAAAATGAGCAAAAATCGGTAAAATATAATAATATTATGTTACAGCATTCTAATCGATATAATATGTTGTACTTATGTTTTGTTTTTTCCTTCTTTTTTGATCCTTTTTTGGCTTGGAAATGATGGGTGTTTAAAGGAAAATGGCTGAAAATTTTGATCGGTGACTTCGGTTAAAATCACCTATAAAACATTTTGCAGAATGAGGTGCTCAAAGATTAAGTACGTTTCGCAAAAAATAAAAATCACATTCGTCCCAAACATTGGGCGAAAGGCTCGATCGCCTTATTTTTAGAAGAACGTAAAAGGAAAGAGGAATGGTAAGCTTCAACAAATGCGTTCGCCCCAAATGAGGGGCGAAAGTCCTTTGCGCCCTTCATTGGGGCGAAAGAAGAAATTAAAAAAAAAATCAAATTTTTGATGATGGCCAAGTGTTGAAGTCACCGAATTTAAAATGTAAAATTACGTTCACCCTAAAATTGGTGTAAAAGTTTCATTTGCCCTACCTTGGGGCAAACGTATTTGAAAGAGCGATGTTGAAAAGTCAACAGTGTGTTCGCCCCGATTGAGGAGTGAAAGCTTTGTTCACCTCTACCGGGGGTGAACGCGCTATTAATGGTGAGGCAAGCAAAAGACAAAAGTCTAAAGCGACTTAAAGTCAACTTTGCGTTCGCCCCAAGAGGAGAGCAATGACTCCTTTCGCCTCTTTTGGGGGTGAACGTAAATTTTAATGGAGCAAGGAAGTTGTTAAAGGCACTTTCACCAGGAGTATAAAAGGTTGATGGTTGTCATGATCGGGGAATGCATAGAGATTATTAAATAGATAAATGTTCCCTTTCCATGAATGAACACGATTGAAAAAACAAATATGCATTCGTTTATTGCTAAGTTCGGGCGAGTTGCACTGTCAATGATGTCAAAGAATTTCCAGAACTACCAAGACAAGTGAATGAAAAACATTAAATGTTTGTGGCAAAGAGTAACTCAGGTTGTGGATCTCGAGCAAAGAGAACAGAAATATTAAAAGACCAAGGCGATTTTCACTATTTCCAAGTAGAAGCATATTTTCAAGGATGGTGAATGTACCAAGTCAATGACTAAGTCTTGCAATTTTTTATGCATCAACACTTAGAAATACTGATTTCCTAAAATAATTTCCTTAGAAGCTGGATCACCACCTCAAAAGAAGGATTTTCAATGACTTCAAGGAGGAATTGTCTCACTAATGTCCCTGATCTATGAGCATTTTATATTCATGTTTATTTAATGGAAGAGGTGAAATCCTTTATACATACTAATCAATTTCCATTGTAAAAAAATGGAGGTTAGACATTCTGCAAAAAAACTATTCAAGTTCTCTGCATCAATAGAAGATACTGGACTTCTGAATTTTCAAGTGATCTTGTGTGTGATTTCCTTCTATTTTATGCATTTCTATTTCATGCTCATATTCATTGTCTGTTGTTAAGTTTAAATTTTGCATCCAAATTTGAACATTGCTGGTGAGGGAGTGAGTTTTGGAATGTGATCCTGGAGGTTGTCTTTGCAAGGTTATAAGTAAATCATGTCGCATTTATTTTGTTACATGCTGCTTTAATGCTTGGGTGGAATTCCTACTGCTAGTCTATCCCCAATCCTGCACCTTTTATCTATGGCCATATTTCTTATCCCTTTCTATCATTTCTAATTTCTTTCTCACAACTCTAGTCTTAAACCAATGTAGGATTTAGTAATGGATCTAGCCCTCTCTGGATATTGGCACGAAGAACATTCCTTTACTCTGGCCTTTTAATGTTGGCCATGTCTAGGGTGCACAAATGCATGTTTGTATAATTAGGCAAATATTTGACCAATATTTTTTGGCACACCTAGTGGTACTACAAAAGTTCCACTTTCAACAGTGTTAAGGTTTGATGTTCACCTTCATGTTGTATAGTTATAATATTTGGTGACTCGATTATACCCATAAGCCTCTAAACGTGAGGGCAGTAAAATTTGTGCTTCATGATTATGATATCAAAGGCCAAAAATCCCATTGAGTTCTATGAACTTGATACCCAAAGGTTAGGAGAGCATCCTCAACTAGTTACTTTATGTCATACATCATCATTACCTCATACACCTCATACATCATCCACAATATCCTCACGATTAGCTAGAGTGTTTTCTGCTCCTACAAGTCTGATTAGTACTGCTACTAGAATTCCTCAATCTCAACCACATACACCAGTCCACATGGCTCAGAACCCACCATCACAGAAACCACAACCACCAAGGCAATTCCCATCATGGAATAGCTCAAGAGCCTTAAATTTACAAGCACAAAATCTAGTACCCCAAGTACCTTTGAAGCCTTTTCCAAATTATGATGGTACTGATAAGACCGCTTATGAGCATATTCAAGATGTGGCTTCTTTGGTAACTATCCATGATATTGAAGATGAATATATTATGCTAATGTTGCTACTGTTTTCACTGAGAGGAAATTTTTATACAGGTACCGGTCCTTGTCACCCACTACTATCACCACATGGGATCAGTTGGCAGAATTATTGATCAAGAATTTTCACAAGAAAATCAATCCATTCTATTTTTTGCATCAATTTACAATTATCTAAAGACATCTGCAAGAGGATATAGTGGACTTTAATGTCAAGTTCACCCATAGTTGGCAAAGGGTTCCTGATGGTCTTCAACCCATCAATGAACAAGTTGTGTTATATTATCTTAGAACATTTAACTCTAACATTGGCATGGCTATTTGGCAAGCTAATGTGAATACTTTTCCAGATCTATACACACAAGTGCAAAAGGTCAAATTAGAATTAGTCACCATAGGCAAACTTCCCTCAAAAGTGACTATCCCCATCTTGCCCGACCTTCCACAACACTTATACTCAAGTTCATTCTCACAGCCTATGTCTTCTATGTACCTAGTTCTCTCATGGAGCTTGGGTTCACCTCAAGTCACTCTAATTTTTTTTCCACAACTTCCTGCTCCAATTTTTTCATAGTTACCTGCACCAGTGACACCACAGTTGCCAGCATTTGTTCCTTTCCCAATGCTACCAGCACCACTAGTTCCTCTGCTATTGCCTACCCCATCAGCGTCTCTATATTTATCGGCACCTCCTGCACCCTCGAATCTTGATCCTTATATGAAGTTGTTACAAGAGGTATAATTTGCTAATTCAGCCATAAGAAAAATGTCAAAATAACTCATAATGGTAATGAAGAAGTAAGTTGAGACTGATTTTTAGTAAAGAAGATTTAAAACACCATCGATTACCCAAGAGCAAGCATCTACTAGCAAGGGCCTTGAGAGGAGCACAACGGTGTTGATAAATGAAGAAGTCATTACATCAAAAAAAACATATTGATGCTCCACCTATAATGATCCTCATGGAGAAGACACATGCATGGTTCATATAAACTATGTACAAATGATAGCCAAAAGTTCTATGGACGTCCAAGTTAACATGATAATGGAAGTTGATCATAATTTTATGGTACCCTCTTTGGAGCAAGTCTCAGTTCTTACAAGATCTATAAAAAGTGCACTGGCTAGTGACCTTCTAGAAGACTCTGTCTCTCTGCTGTACTGACTAGTGGATCTCTCTCCACTTGAAGACTCCTCACTCAGATTTGTCTTCAATTGTCTTGGTTGTTGGATCTCTATCCACTGAGACTCTGTCCTCTATACTCTATCACCTCCAAAGCTCTGTCTCAATAGGTTCACTCAGAACCTTCTTAAATCTTCTCAACAAGCTCACTCATAACTTGTCGAAATATGCTAAACAAGCTCACTCATAACTTGTCTAAATCTGCTCAACATGTCCACATAGAACCTGCTCAAATTTTCTCAACAGGTCCACATAGAACCTGTCCAAATCTTCTCAACAGGTCCACATAGAACCTATTTAAATCTTCTCAATAGGTCCACATAGAACCTACTTAAATCTTCTCAACAGGTCCACACAAAACCTGCTCAAATCTGCTCAATAGGTCCATATAGAACCTGTACAAATCTGCTCAACATGTCCACATAGAACCTGCTCAAATCTGCTCAATAATTCCTCTCTAGGACTTGTCCAAATTTGCTCAATAAGTCCTCTCTAGGACTTGTCCAAATTTGCTCAATAAGTCCTCTCTAGGACTTGTCCAAATATGCTCAATAAGTCCTCTCTAATACTTGCTCAAATCTGCATAGCAAGCTTCCATAAAAGATTACTCAAAATTAGTCCAAAAGCCTTCTCAAATACTTGTCTCAAATATTCTTAACAAGCTCACACAGAACTTGTCCAATCACATAGAATCATAAAGAGAATTGTTAGAAACTCAATATATTCTATACTTGATGTTCAATCAATATCTCAACTTAATTTCATAGAAGCATAAAGAGAATTGTTAGAGACTCGATATGTTCTATACTCAAATCCCAATCTCAACTCAAATCAAGAATATAGAATAGTTTTTTTTACGAAACTTGAACAACCACATGCATCCACTTGATTAGGTTCAATCAAATCAACACAACCAATCACCTCAATGAACAACCCTTTCTCACAAACCCTAGTCCAAGCATGTATCAATCAACTCAAAATATTTCCAACAATGCTCAACAACAAATCTCACATAACAATGATACTCATGTTCTCTTCTAACTCAAGTTCAAGTTCTTTGCACAACCAATGGGCTCCAACAAAAATTCTTATAAAATAAGGTTTAATCACAACTCTCAATCTATAAAAACTTGAAGCATTAAACCAATCACTTTCAAAAAGGAAACCTCAATCAATCCTTTTCACTCCAAAGGTATTTTCAAAAATCAACCTCCATAATCAATCAATAGGAGAATGTGCCCATACCTTTTATGAATATGAAGAAGCCTCTTTGGAAATATGTCAGAATCACAATATTCTTTTGTCAATATTCACAAGGGTTAGAATATCACAAAATAATCAACATTACCCCACTTCACAATAATATTCACCAAGGCTTTTAATTAGAAAACCTTCTTAAGAATTAATGCACAACTTCCTTATCACTCCTAAAACCACTTTTACCATAAAATAAAATAAATCAAAACATTGCATAACCTTGTCACTCCACAAACCACTTATACCATAAAATAAATCAAATATTTTATATCCTTCCTTTCAACACTTTTGCACTCAAAAATAATCACAAAGCTTTCTTAGGCAATATCTCACATTAATCAAATATCAAACCTTATTAAAATATTAAATCTTGCTCAACCTTATATCTCCCACAAAAATTATAATCAAACCTTAGCAATAAAATATTTTAATTAAAATATTTACTCCCACAAATATCAGACTTGGTGTGCATACCTCAAAGGAGCCCTCAAAGGGCCTTGGCATTTCGAACCTATGCCCACCATGCTGCCAAGCGACATCTAAGCCACATGAGCTAACACTACCCATATGAGTTCCTTGGGAACTCTCTTCCTTAAGTCGTGTGCGCTTTCCTCAAAAGGCACCAAAAATTTGACCATCCACGACTTGACTACCCACATCACACTCCACAAAATTTGTTGCACAATATTTGGATGCAGAAATACTTTGGGTTTTCAAAAATCATGCGACATGACTTAGGTTTATTAAATGGAAAACCTTTGGCTTATTTATATAAGCCATCCTTCAATGTGAATACTTCATCCCTTTTAACATTGCCCTCATGATGTCGGCGGCGCCAATAAGAAAGGAGGAAAAACCTTTTATTTAATTTTAAAATTTTAATTTTAATTTTAAAATTAAATTTCTCCATCATCGAGGCACCTTTTTTGATGAAACGAAAAGCCAACTTGGGTTTTAATAAAAACCCATTTCAAATATGCCATCCATTAGTTTTAAATAAAACCTTTTCTTGCCTTCCTTGGTTTTCATAAAAACCTTTTGTTAATCTTACCTTGAAGCTTCTTTTGGAACCAAAAGCCATGCATCCCTTCTAGAACCTTTGATCAAAATATTTACTTCTCATGAATCTCTTTGTGGAGAAAAATCATAGTGCTTATTTACATAGGTCCTTTTGACATCAATGACAACTTTTGGCTTAGGGACTCAAAATGTCCAACAATCCCCCCCTTTGTCATTAACGGTAAACCATATTCATTTTACTGAAACCTGACCTTATTTTTTGCTCCCCCTGGCTCAATACTCTCAAATATCTCCTCATATCAAATCTCTTCCCAATACACAAATATCTCACCCTTTTACATCAATGGCAAAGGATCACCTTTGGGGCTCGGGGCTAAGAATGAGCCTCTTAGCTTAGCCCCTCCCCTATCTCCACATGAGGTGGTTAATTCTGGGGTGGGAATATTTCTACTCCTCGAAAGCAAAGATCTATGATTTTAGCTTTCTCTCTTATTTTATGGGTTTTCTAAATCCTCTCACTGTTTCTTTCCAATTTATCATCCATGTTCCTATCGTCACTTTTGTTCCTATTCCTGTTCTTGTTCTCATCCATGTTCCTATTAACAGTTCTCATCCATGTTCCTATTAACGGTTCTCATATTCATGTTCTTATTCTTTTCTGAGTCTATTCTTTTATGATTCTCTATTCCTGTTCATCTTCTTGTTTTTGTTCATATTCCTATTTTTGTTCTTGTTCCTATTCATATTCCTATCCCTGTTCATGTTCATACCTATTTCTAGAATATTTTTTGTACACCATCTTGCTATGTGATCATCATTATTGCACTTATAACACTTAATTTTATTATTCCTTGGATGTGCAATTGTTTTAGGATTTCTCCTAATGAAGCCATATCCTCTGTTGTCATTAATACTGTAATTCATTGCCTTGTGACCAAACTCATTACATGAGTAGCAATAACCTTGGAAAAACTATTATTTTACATATACTTGTCTTTCATGATTCCTGCACTGTGAAGCCATGTGTCCAAACCTATGATATGAAAAGTATCTTCCATTGAGGCCTCCTTGTCTTGACCTCATTGGTCTCCTATCCTAATTGTTGTTCCATCTATATCTTCTTTGTGCATTGTTCCTCTCTTTGTTGAACTCTTTGTTGTCCAACTCATCCTATGATGTCCCACTTTCACTTAAACTATCTTCTTCTGATGTATCTTCTTCTGAAGTTTCTTCTTCATCAAGATTTGAAGTAGATTCTTTTTCCAATTTCTTTTGAACCTTTCCAAAGCCAAGATCTGTTGAACATGATGTTCGTTTTTGTCCACATATGAACTTATCCAAGTTTTTAGAGCTATTTGTGAAACTATTCATCTTGATATTGGAGTCCTTTAAGTGTTATTTTAGAGTAGCCACTTCTTGTACTAACTTATCACATTTCAAAATCTTTGCTTCTAACTTATCCTTGAACTTGCTTGCCTTAGCCTTTGACTTCTCTAAATCCTCTATGAGCAATAACCTTTCTTCATCACATTCTTGAAACTGACTTTCAATATTAGATTGTTGCTTTCTAACCTTCTTTACTGTGTCAAGGGCATAGATAAGTTCTCCCTTGAGATCATAACCATTCTCTACTGAATAATATTCTATTTTTTTGCCTGTCTTTATCATTACTTTCTTTTGACTTGTCTTCTATAGGATCACTTTATTTATCTTCCAAATCCATTAGAAGATTCTCATATGGTCTTTCAAGTGCATATTCAAAATCATCATCACTAAAAATATAACCATCCCTAGTGCAATCATCTTCAAGATGTTCAAATTTACCACATCTAAAACACTTGATAATAATTGGAGTCCTTTTCTTAACTAGATCTTTCTCTTTAACCATAAATAGAACTTCATCTCTATCATTGTCTGAAAAACTAGCATCACTATCAATTGAGTACTTACTTGCATTTTTCGTATAGTAGCTTCTCTTTTGTCTCTAGAAGAACTTATTTCCTTATCTGCTTTGTCCATCCTTGATTTTCTTCTGGTACCTATGTCTTTTTAATTCCCTGTATCTATGATACTAGTTTTCTTCATCGTTGTTACCTTTTGGCTCCTTGTATTTTGTTGCATAGTGTCCACACCGTCCACAATTGAAACATTTGATAGATCTTAGACCTATGGGTCTTCTGGAACCTCTATATCTTCTACCATAATTTGCTTCTTCATCACTGTATGACTCACTGCTCGATTCTATCTTCTTTTCATTTTTCTTTTTATCTACTTTGAAAGTAGCTTCTTTCAGATGAATAAGATATTTTGTTCTTATCTCAAAAGTAGTAAGCACGCCAAGCAAAGAATTCCTTGTCAAATAATAACTATCAATTGATGTTTCTATAGCAAAAATATTTTCACTATACCTTTTTGGAAGAGTCCTCAAGATCTTATCACAAGCATCAGATTCATCAACCTTCATTCCAAGACCTGTCATCTCATGTACAAGTTCATCAAACTTGTTGAGATAGTCACAAATTTTTTCATCATCCCTCATTCTTAGGTTCTCAAATTCTCCTTTAATATTTCTTATCTTAGCCATTCTAACTCCTTTATCTCCATATATTTCATGCAGAAGTTCCTACATTTATTTTGTTGTTTTACATTCCATAACCTTCATAGATTTTGATCTATGTAACCCTTTTATAATTGCATTCATAGCTCTTGAATTTGCATGCATTAGAATCTTACCTTCCTTATATGTAGGAGGATTGGTTGTTGAATCATATCCAAGTTCCACTACATCCCAAACTTCATTGCCAAGTTCCATCAAGTAAAATCTCATTAGCATACTCCAATATATAGAATTCACTTCCATCAAATACTGGTACTGCATTATTGAAGGGTTCGTCTCTTTGATCCTTTTTATCCATTGTGTTCTTAGACCACTTTTCCTTCAAGTTGTAAAACTCTTCTAAAGGAACCCGCTCTGATACCAATTGAAGAACACAAGCTTATACTGAGAGGGGGGTGAACAGTATAAGACCCCTTTTTACTTTTTCTTTCAATTCAATATTATGCAGTGTATAGATAGAAGTATCAATAGAAGTAATCAAATAAATGCACAAAACACCATACACAATAGAGACACCACAATTTACGTGGTTCACCCAATGTGGGCTACTCCACGAAGAAAATATTTTACTAAAATTTTCTCAATCAATCTCTTTGGGATTCCTTCCCAATTACAATGTTTATGGACCTCTTTTCAAAGGATATGTTGATCCCCTAATCTCAATTTTATGGATATCTTCCATAGAAGAACTCTTTCCCCTTTTGCTCTGGCTAGTGATCTTCTAGAAGACTCTATCTCTCTGCTGCACTGATTTGTGGATCTCTCTCCACTTGAAGACTTTTCACTTAGATTTGTATTCAATTGTCCTAGATGTTGGATCTCTATCCACTGAGACTCTATCCTCTATACTCTATCACCTCCAAAGCTCTGTCTCAATAGGTTCACTCAAAACCTTCTCAAATCTGCTCAACAAGCTCACTCAAAACTTGTCCAAATCTACTCAACAAGATCACTTAGAACTTGTCCAAATCTACTCAACATGTCCACATAGAACCTACTCAAATATGCTCAACAGGTCTACACAAAACCTATCCAAATATGCTCAATAGGTCCACACAGAACTTGTCCAAATCTGCTCAATAGGTCCACATAGAACCTGCTCAAATCTGCTCAATAGGTTCACATAGAACCTGTCCAAATATGCTCAATAGGTCCACACAAAACCTACTCAAATATAATCAATAAGTCCTCTCTAGGACTTGTTCAAATCTGCTCAATAAGTCCTCTCTAGGACTTGTCCAAATCTTCTCAATAAGCCCTCTCTAAAACTTTTCCAAATCTGCTCAATAAGTCCTCTCTAGGACTTTCTCAAATTTGGATAGCAAGCTTCCATAAAAACTTACTCAAAAATAGTCCACAAGCGTTCTCAAATACTTGTCTCAAATTTGCTTAACAAGCTCACACAGAACTTATCCAATATCATAGAATCATAAAGAGAATTGTTAGAGACTCAATATGTTCTATACTTAATTCTCAATCAATATCTCAACTCAATATCATAGAAGCATAAAGAGAATTGTTAGAGACTCAATATGTTCTATACTCAAATCCCAATATCAACTCAAATCAAGAATATAGAATAGTTTGTTTTATGGAACTTGAACAACCACATGCATCCACTTGGCTAGGCTCAATGAACTCAACACAACCAATCACATCAATGAACAACCCTTTCTCACAAACCCTTGTCCAAGCATTTATAAATCAACTCAAAATATTTCCAACAATGCTCAACAACAAATCTCACATAACAATGATACTCATGTTCTCTTCTAACTCAAGTTCAAGTTCTTTGCACAACCAATGGGCTCCAACAACAATGCTTATAAAATAAGGTTTAATCACAACTCTCAATCCAGAAAACCATGAAGCATTAAACCAATCACTTTTAAAAAGGAAACCTCAATCAATCCTTTTCACTCCAAAGATATTTTTAGAAATCAACCACCATAATAAATCAATAGGAGAATGTGCCCATACATTTTATGAAGATGAAGAAGCCTCTTTGGAAATCTGCCATAATCACAATATTCTTTTGCCAATCTTCACAAGGGTTAGAAGATCACAAAATAATCAACATTACTCCACTTCACAATAATATTCACCAAGGATTTTAATTAGAAAACCTTCTTAAGAATTAATGCACAACTTCCTTATCACTCCTAAAACCATTTGTATCATAAAATAAAATAAATCAAAACATTGCATAACCTTGTCACTCCACAAACCACTTATACCATAAAATAAATCAAATATTTTATATCCTTCCTTTCAACACTTTTGCACTCAAAAATAATCACAAAGCTTTCTTAGGCAATATCTAAAATTAATCAAATATCAAACCTTATTAAAATATTAAAGCTTGCTCAACCTTATATCTCTCACAAAAATTATAATCAAACCTTAGCAAGAAAATATTTTGATTAAAACATTTACCCTGCAAATATCGAAGTTGGAGTGCATGCCTCAAAGGAGCCCTCAAAGGACCTTGGCGTTTCGAACCTCTACCCACCGTGCTGCCAAGTGGTAGCTAAGCCATGAGCTAACACTGCCCACGTGAGTGCCTTGGGCACTATCTTCCTTAAGCCACGTGTGCTTCCCTCACAAGGTGCCAAAACTTTGACCATCCATGACTTTACTGCCCACGTCACATTCCAAAAAATTCACTACGCAATATTTGGATGCATAAATACTTTGGGTTTTTGAAAATCATGCAACACGACTTAGGTTTATTAAATGGAAAACCTTTGGCTTATTTATATAATCCATCCTTCAATGCGAATACGTCAGCCCTTTTAACATTGCCCTCATGACATCGGCGGTGCCAATAAGAAAGGAGGAAAAAACCTTTTATTTAATTTTAAAATTTAAATTTAAATTTTAAATAAATTAAAATTTAAACTAAACCTTTAAAATTAAATTTCTCCATCACCAGGGCACCTTTTTTTATGAAACGAAAAACCAACTTGGGTTTTAAGAAAAACCCATTTCAAATATGCCATCCATTAGTTTTAAATAGAACCTTTCCTTGCCTTCCTGGGTTTTCATAAAAACCTTTTGTTAAGCTTCCCTTGAAGCTCTTTTTGGAACAAAATGCCATGCATCCCTTCTAGAACCTTTGATCAAAACCTTTGCTTCTCATGAAGCTCTTTATGGATCAAAATCATAGTGCTTACTTACATAGGTCCTTTTGACATCATGATAAATTTTATCTTAGGGACTCAAAATGTCTAACACATAGATGTTACTGACTTCTACCATTGGAAAGAATAGACCACCCTCATTCTATTTGTCACTCAGAATTGAGGGGTGGATTGTGCACAATTGTATGATCAATTCTGATGCTACAACTACTGTCATTGTTAAGGTGGTATGTGAATTAATAGGAATGGAATATACAAGAAGTAGTCTAGGAGTATTACAGTTGGATGGGATCCCAGTCAAGATAGTGGGAGTAATCAAAGATATTACTATTGTTCTACATAGCATACCGTAAATCACTATCATTCAATAAGTAGTGGTGGTCGACTTGGAACCATACTTTAGCATGTATCACTCAAGGGAGTTCATGGCGAAGTTAGGAGGATAGCTTTCCTTGGATTATTTACATCTGGATATACTATACAAGGAAATAAGAATTTGTTTTTATAATGAAAATCCATCCACTTTCCATATAAAAAAGTTGGAAGAGGAAGAAAAATCTCCACGTGCAATAAACATAATGATCGAAGAATTACAGGAAGTAGACTTTATGGAAGAAGCGCTTTGTGAGCTCCACCTTAAAGATGAATTCTCACTCATGGATTTCAACACGATGGTCAAAATTGACATTGGTTGCTACACTATAACCAAATCTGAGTAGATTGAAGAAATGGTCCCTGAGTCCCCGAACCCTATTACATATTAGTTATGGAAGCTATATTTTGATGGCGCAAGGTGCAAGAATGGCGTAGGGGTTGGTATTGTCTTGGTTTCTCCTATGGGGTTGTAGAAGACCTATTCATATAGGTTAACTTGGAGTTGCACGAACAATGCCATTGAATATGAAGTGTTGTGTCTTGGTTTGAAAAAGGCTAAAAAATTGGGCATAAAATAGCTACAAATCTTTGGAGACTCTGAGTTCATTGTAAACCAAACTACAAAAAAGTGTGTTTCAAAGTAGCACTACTTGAAATCCTATCACAACAAGGTATGGTATTTGTTTGAGTCCTTTACAGACTTGAAAATTTAGGTAATTTTGTGGGAGCAAAACAAGCATGCAAATATTTTAGCTTCTCTTGGTGCAAATTACTCTCCCGTTGAGCAAATAGTCAAGAAACCCAAGACTATCAGAGTAATCTATAGACCCTTAGTCCCTGATAAAAATATCTATTGGCAAGTTTTCGGCAACGATGAGAAAATAGTCAATTTTTAGATTAAGGAAGTCGCAAGCGCAGATGATATAATCCTTGTTGAAGAGAAAATGGAAGGGATGATTCAATTGAAGAATAATTACATTTCCAAGGGATTGATTTTTCTAGAAAGTCTATTCGACCAAAATGATAGGGTCGAGAAGCACAAGATCAAGGTAGATGCGAAAGAATATAAGGAGTTGTAGTTGGATCCTAAGAAGATCATCAAAATTGGAATCAACTGTACTTCAACAGAAGTGGAAGATATTAAGAACCTGTGTTACAAATTTCTTGATATTATTGCATGGAGCTATCATGATTTGAAGGGATATAATAAGAATGTAATTCAGCATACCATTGAACTACAAGAGGGAGTAAAACCTTTTCAATAGAAATAACGGCCTGTTAATCCTAAAATTGAGGTGCTCATGAAGGTGGAATTATTAAATATGTTGGAAGCAAAGATAATATATCCAATTAAGCACTCAACATGGATGGCAAACCTGGTTCCAATTCAAAAGAAGAATGGAGATAATCGATTGTGCATAGATTTTCAAAACCTGAACCAGGCATCGTTAAAAGATCACTACCCCTTGCCACAAATTGATCAAATCCTCCATGTAGTTGCCAGAGCGTAAATATTTTCTTTACTAGATGGTTTCTTTGGTTATAATCAAATTTAGGTAAAAGATAAGGACCAGCATAAAACAACGTTCACTACTAAGTGGGGCACTTTCACTTATCAAAGGATGTTGTTTGGTCTCTCAAATGCTAGTGCTACCTTCTAGAGAGCCATGGAAGTTGCTTTTGGTGATTTTTTAAATAGTATTATTGTGATTTACATTGATGACATGACTGTGTTTTGCATTGTAGAGAAGAGCACGTTTCTCATTTGAGGTAGGTGTTCAAAAAATATTGGGATTTTGGGATTTCCATTAACCCGAAGAAGTCTATATTCACTATCAAATAAGGAAAATTGTTAGATCATGTGATCTCACATGAAGGACTAGTGATTGATCGTTAACAAGGACTTGTAGTAATTATTCGGTTAGATAAATTTCATTTGGAAATTCATAGCTGATTTTGCTCAGGTAGTGAAACCCATGACCGAGATCTTGAAAAAGAACACAAATTTCAAATGGACTAAGGCAAGAAGATAGGCGTTTCGATATATCAAGGAAATAATCACCCAAGCACGAGTATTAATCAACCCAAATTATTCTAAGGACTTTATTCTCTATGTAGTGGGCGAGCAAGAGAGCTATATTGTTGTTCTCACATAGAAGTAAGAAGATGGAGATGAAAATCCGATTTCTTTTTTGAGCCAAGTTATTGTGTTGCATCAGGAGAGGTATAATTTCATCGAGAAACAAGTGTACGCAGTGATGAAATCCCTAAAGAAATTTTGGCACTTTGTCTCACAGAGTAAAATAATCATTTATGTTATACACCCAGATGTTAGAAACTTCATTCTTATGGAAATTAGGCGACAAAAGAGTGGGTTGGATCTCAAAAATTTAGGATTATGATATGGATATCTAATCAACTAAATTGGTCTATGGACGAGCTCTCTACCAAGAATTAGCCAAAAGTGCAACATCTGAATCATTGGCTACAGTACATAGAGATGATATTTACGAAATCGTCTGTGCAAATCATGTTATGACAATTCATGACTAGATAGAGGATCTTGTCAAATTTTTTACCTCTGGGAAATTTCCATCACATCTTGATGCTTCACAACATCGAAGGTTTAGGTTGTAATCATTCAAGTATGCCATATTGCCAAGAGGGTTGTTTCACAAGAATATAGACAGAGTTCTCCTCAAGTGTGTGAAGGAATCAGAGAAGGAGAAAATATTGGAAGAGTTTCATTTTGGTTTATCCAGTGGTCATTGTGCAGGAAGGCCCATGGCCTTGAAGATCATTCATACTGGATACTTCTAACCTTCCCTTTTTGCAGATGCACGTAAAGTCGACACTATGATAACTATCAGTGGTATGTTGGTAGGACCAGGAAAGATTCATTGTCCCTGCACCCAATTCAAGTGGAAGCACCATTTCAATAGTGGGGCCTTGACTTCATTGGAGTTATTGATCCACATTCCTCCACAGAGCATAAATATATTTTAACAGTGATAGATTATTTCACCAGGTGGGCAGAGGCTATTCCTACCAAAAAAGTAGATCAAGCTATTGTCATCTCTTTCCTAGAGGGACTCATTACCCACTTTGGTGTCCTAGATTCTATTATAATAGATAATGGGACTCCATTTATTGGGGCTAATATTACTAAATTTACAAGCAGATATGGGATCTATCTCAAGACCTCATACAATTATTACCTGCAAGGGAATGACTTGTCTGAATCCACCAATAAAAACTTACTGTAAATCTTGAAAAGAACATTGGGAAGCAATAAAATGAGTTGGCACTTATTATCAAACCATGTTTTGGGGGTAGACTGCATATCCATGAAAAATTCTATTAAATCCTCTCCTTAGTCCCTCGTGTATTGGAAATAAGTAGTTCTACCTACTCACATTGAGCTACCTATCTTCTAGACCTTGCAGTTGTTCAAATATGAAGAGGATGAGTATGATCCAATGAGCGCAAGGCTAACTCAATTATTACAGTTGGAGGAGACATAGAAAAGGTGTATCAATATTTCATCGAATAAACTAAAGCAATGCATAAGTGGTTTAGAAAAAATACAACAGATCAAAGGTTCTAGGTGGGATATTTAGTCCTCAAATGGAACGAAAACAAAGCCAAGCCACGGAAGCACCACTATTTTGATGTAATATGGGAAGGACCGTTTTAGATCTCTGTAGTAAATTCAAAAAATGCTTACCATATTCGGGATATGGATGGTTAGGATCTCCCGATTCGGTTAACGACCTTCATCTAAAGGCCTATGTTCAATGATTTGATTAAAATAGGTACCACTTTGTAAATATGTACAAATTTTCTTTTTAGTATTTTATTTGCTTTATAAAATAACATATAATAAAATAAAATAAAAACAAAAAAGGAAGAGAAATGTTCTTTTTGAAAATCAGTTTCGTCCTAAGATTCCCTTCAAAATTTATTATTGTGTTGAAATAATTTGGCTAGTTCCAAAATATGGCGTTATGAAACTCCTAGCTAAGAAGGAGCCTTCGAGAAAATATTTTCTAAATCCAAAGGCACATAGTAAAAGCAAGGCCTTTACACCCCATTCCGAAACACAAGACAACAACTACACGGAGAGGCACTTTCACCTTAGGGAAGGGGCGAAAACCCCATTCACTTCCCTTGAAGGGTGAGCATACAAAGAGGAACAAAAGCGCCCAACCAACACTATGAAAGCAATCAAAATATATTTCACCCCAAATATGGGGTGAAACGCTTGTTCGCCCCTCAACAAGGCAAAAATGTGTATTAAAGGTCAAAGTAAAAAATGGTCAGAAGGGGCGTTCTCTTCTTGTTGGGTGTGAAGGCTTTTTTTTTACAATATTTAAAGTGATTAAATCATATCACTCATATCATCTGGTAGATAACAAAGGTGTCGTGATAATTTAAAAATGAATGCAAAGGAGAGAGTGACAATGCAAAATCAACATTAAAAGAGGTCGAGATGGCTTTCACCCTAAAGAAGGGATGAAACTTCCGTTCGCTCCTTATTGAGGTGAACGGGCCAAAAAAAATTAGAGAAAAAAGGGGTTTTTACAACTCATGTTCTTATTAAAATGTATGATACCAATTCAAAGGTAATTAAAATGTGACCAAAGGTGTTTTCTCCTGGTGTATGGAGAAACAAGGCTTTTAATGTGCGAAAGGAGCATTCACCTTGGTTTTTTTATTTCGGATGAATGTATTAAGATTTTAACGCAAGGCACGAATAAAAAGGAAAATGAAAATAAAATCTAAAAAAGAGAAATGCCCTAAAAAACAATTGATTTTTTTAATAAAATCACACTTTTTCCAAATTTAGACAAAAAAGAAAAGCCAAAATTATTTTAAAAGAAGGACCATCACCCTAAAATTGCATTAATAAGGCAGAGTATGTTTTCAGTGTGAAAGAGGAAGAGATATAGTGTGCTTCAATGGTGCTTTCACCCTCATTGTTCTTCGAAGAGTGAAAATTTTTAAAAGGCAAAATAAGATTAAGAGCACCCTCAAATTAGTTTCTCTCAAAAAATGATAGAGTTCAAGAAATAGTGTGTACATTAAATGACGCATTCTTGGGGCATTTAATTCAAAACGTGCATCCATATTTGCATTGGAGGGAGATTTGGGGGTTTCAAGGAGCAAAATATCACACCATCGAAAGGAGAAGCATTTATTGGTTCGCAAGTGGCAGGGTTATTATCCCAAGGAAGCTTTTAATAGCTAGGGTACATTTTTTGACACAACCACATGGTAAGGAGGGAACATTTTCCAAGGATGATCTTGCAGTGAATAATAGTCAACATCGTTAGAACATCGAGAATAGTGTCGGGAGGGTGAAACAAAGTGCATGTTCTTCTGAAATCACCTGAGGGAAATTTAGCATTTACTATGATGGGTAAAGGGGTGCTCTATATAAAGGAATAGGTAAAATCCTTGTAGTTTAATTTTTAAATTTTTACTGCTACTATGTTTTCAAGAGCTTTTGTTGCAGATATTTCAAAGAAAGTTTAGGGTATCCACCAAAGGGATATAATGGGAAATAAAAGCAAAGAGGCGACAGAGGCTGTAGAACCCAAGAAGTCTAGAAATATAAAAGGAGGGTCAAAATCCAAGAAGGCTTGAAGGAAATAGAATGTGGACTTAGACACGTACACTGATACCATGGCAAAAATTGGAGACTATGTAATTACTAACAAGGGCATGGAGAAACTATGGTAGGATGTGGAGTTTGTAGTAAATCATGGATTAAAAGCAGAAAGCCCATTGACCATGTCATACCATGGGTAATTATTTTGGTACCTAGCATGCCCATACATCCATGATTAGAGCTGATTAAGCTAATCGCTCAACTCTATAATCCAATTACCACGACAGTGTGAAAAGCTAATAAAGAAGCACTTTTTACTATTATCGTTGATGAAGTATGGGAGGCAATTACTTGTGGTTTGAAGCCTCCTTCATATGATATTAGCAAGAAGTTGTATACCAATGAGCAAGAAGATAGATATGTGTCCACCGTGATGATGTGTCGGTTCATGGAGATGCAGTTGATTAAAGAGCCGCAACTTGGGCAACTTTTGAACCTTTCGAAGCCGCTTGCAGAGTTTAAAATCTTAGACATGTACTCCATATATCCATATTAGCATGGGTTTTTTATCTACCAATAGATTCCACCGTTCATAAGTGGTAAGTGGCCCTAGCACAATGCATATGCCAGATGGATTTTTATGCTTCGTCTACCATGAAGTAGGGCACCAATCTGATTTATTTCAATTGGGTCAATTTTATATCTCAAAAACTGCATTTTTAGCTGGAGAGGTTGCATACTAGAGAAGAGACGTTCATGCATACCTCCTTTTTGGTATGGTATTTCTTCTTCCATATACACCATCACTTCTTATTTATTATAGTGAGGTAAATGGATGAGAGGGATGAGCTTCTGACAGTATACATGTGGACTTTCGCTTTATCGATTAGGGAGTCATTTTAAAGTTTTAATCGTTTGTTTTTTAGGCCCGCAATAGAACTACTTTGTGGTACATGTGAAAGGGTGTCGTAAGAGATGAGAGAAGCAGTAGTTACAATAGAAAAGTGAGACATATTTTTGCTTACTTAGGACATAGTCATAAGAATTTATGGCTTCATAGGTAAGCCATTCCTACTGTCATACTTAACCACCGAATATGTTTTTGCCATGGAGGTGGTGCACCAATAAGATTATGTTAACGATGTGTATAGAGTAGGGTGTGGTAAGAAGACAACTTGTAAAATGCCTTCCAAGTTCGACAGTATAGAATTAAGTCAAATAGGGTAGAACAGGCTGCTCACAATAACACTTTAGGACCTAGGATTTATAGAACTACCACAACGATAGAGGTATGATCCGTTGGAAAAATTTATAGAGATAATAAAGGCCAAGATATTTCATTGTTGTCCATGGCTTGACATTGAAAAAAGGTGAAATAATTTTGATGGACCTAACTTAGAGTGACACATTGAAGATATGACATCGCTTCCACCTTGGCATTACTACTATGAACAAGAGGCTGAGAATAATCCAGTGAGGTACAAGCATCAAATGCCTCCACTAGGGTTGTTTAGTCAAGTAAAATAAATTCAGCCCCTATGGACCGAGGAGAAAATTACGAATTGTTGGATAATGCAAGTCCACCAAGGAAAAACCATGTCTCCTTATGGGTTGAATATGGATGAGGCATTTTCAAATACCTATGATGAGTTTGTTAATGCCTATCAACCCATCACTTTCACCAAAGTTTTATCCCAAATTTTCCAACATGCTAACAGTGGCGAAAGTGGGGCAAAAGGAGAGCACCTGACAGTTGAAGAGGAGACTCATGAGGAGGAATAATAGCAGTATGTATTTCATCAATGGTCATAGTGGACGAAGCGTAAAGTTGATGAGGCACCTTTACCAAAAAATTAAACTTTTCAAGATGTGCCCCCATTCTCGAAAGCTACAAGGAAGCCAAGGACCGGTGCTACTTCCTCATCTACCACTACAGTTTTGATCATTACAGTTCCAATAATTGTAGTTATTTTGATGACTTTTATTTCCCCTCCGTTGATGATGGAAGCTCCAATGATGGTTACACAAATATTTTTGATTATTCATAAACAAGAGGAGTACCAGCAGACGGAGAACCCATAGATGGAGATATTTAACGTTGAAGAGGAAGCAGGAGAGCAACAGGAAAAAAGTATATCGTAGTCACTTCCATCATCGAAGCACATAGCACCCATTCTTGAAGGTACATCCTCTTTTTCCTCTTCTTCTTTGAAGCATGTAGTGGTTGTTAGCTTATTTCCCTTAGTTTCTACATCTATCTCTCCACCTTTTGGTATGCCCTCCATGTCCATTTTGCTTCCCTCTTCTTCCCCTTTGCAAGTCACTACTGCTCCTTCTATTCCCCTTCCTTCAGCCTCCCTTTCTTTCATTTAATTTGCATCAGGGTCGAACCTATTTTTGCACCCTTCCCCTTTCATTACTACTGAGCAAGGTGCAGCAAAAGTATTGTCATTGTTGTCAACACAGACAGAAATTGATGCAGTTGGAGCAGTGGACAAGAATTCAGAGGTCAGTCAGATCAAGTACAGTGAAATTCCAGGAAAACAGAAGTGGCCCAGATTCAGAAATTTGCAGAAAAAGACAAGTAAGAAAACTGTCGCGATATCGCGACATGTTTTCTATCGCGATTTCGCGACAAAAATGAGGAGAGAGAAGGCACAGCCAAAAATGTCACGATTTCACGACAAAAATGAGGAGAGAGAAGGCACAGCCAAAAATGTCATGATTTCGCGACAAAAATGAGGAGAGAGAAGGCACAGCCGAAAATGTCACGATTTCGCGACAAAAATGAGGAGAGAGAAGGCACAACCGAAAATGTCACGATTTCACGACAAAAATGAGGAGAGAGAAGGCACAGCCAAAAATGTCATGATTTCACGACAAAAATGAGGAGAGAGAAGGCACAGCCAAAAATGTCACGATTTCGCGACATGCTGGAAGGAAAGAAGCAAAGTTGAAAAACTGTCGCGATTTCGCGACATGTTTCGGGTAAAGGCGCAGGCAATGAAAAGTGTCACGATTTCACGACAGGATCGGAGTAGAAGCAACAAGGCAAAAAAGTGTAGCGATTTCGCTACATGTCGGAGTTTCGCTGGCAGAAGCAAAGAAAAAGTGCTAAGTCAAGAAGGTGTAGCGATTTCGCTACAAGTCAAAATGCAAGGCAACAAAGGTGTAGCGATTTTGCTACAAGTTAAAATGCAAGGCAACAAAGATGTAGCGATTTCGCTACAAGTCAAAATGCAAGGCAACAAAGGTGTAGCGATTTCGCTGCAAGTCAAAATGCAAGGCAACAAAGGTGTAGCATTTTCGCTACATGTCTTGATTTCGCTAGTGCATGAAGTAAGAAATGTACGGATGCGAAAGATGTCACGATTTCGTGACATGTTGCATTTTCGCGGGTGAAAAGCAAAGAACAGTGCTAAGGCAGAAAAGCGTCACGATTTCGCGACATGTTTCGATTTCGCTGAGGCTTGCGGAGAAAAGTGTACGACAGCGAAAAGTGTCACGATTTCGTGACATGTTCCATTTTCGTGGCTACAAGCGAAGCAGAGTGCAGGGAAGCGAAAAGTGTCACGATTTCGTGACATGTTCCATTTTCGTGGCTACAAGCGAAGCAGAGTGCAGGGAAGCGCAAAGTGTCATGATTTCGTGACATGTTCCATTTTCATGGGTGCTGGCGAAGGAGAGTTGTACGGAAGCGAAGAACGTCACGATTTTGTGACATGTTCTATTTTCATGGGTGCATGCCAAGATAAGGTCGAGGAGGCTGAAAACGTCATGATATCACGACAGGTCAGGTTTTCATGGTCAACAGTCTAGAAAAAGTCAAATGGGCAGAAATGTCACGATATCGCGACAGGTAACAGTTTGGCGGGTAAAAGCCGAAGGAGCATGCACAGTGACAGGTGTCAAAAAAGTGTAAAGGAAAAATCATGCAGCCAGTTACGTAAGAGTTAACTGGAGTCAGATCTACAGTTACACAGTGACAGGTGTTGAAAAAGCATTCGAACAGTCGTATTTGCAGAATTCGAACAGCCGCATATGGAGAATCAAAAATGCATTCGAACAGCCGTATATGCAGAATCGTAAACGCATTCTAACAGTCGTATTTGCAGAATTCGAACAGCCGCATATGGAGAAGAGAAAATGCAATCGAACAGCCGTATATGCAGAAACGTAAACGCATTCGAACAGTCGTATTTGCAAAATTCGAACAGTCGCATATGGAGAAGAGAAAAGAATTCGAACAGTCGCACAAGCAGAATAAAAATTGCATGCATGCAGAGAAAGGAATTCAAACAGTCAGAGTATGTCATTCGACTGCATGCAAAATTAGAAAAGTCATAGAAGACGAGGAGTCTCGATGAGGAAAAGGGGTTATAAAAGTACAGTCGTGCAGAGATTCAGGTTGCTGCTGTTAGAGTGAAATTACTATGAAAAGAGGGTTAGAAGAGGGCCAAGAGAGAAATAAGCAGAGCCGTGAGAGTGTGCAAAGTTTGTTTAATTACAGACCAGTCAGGGTCATGTAAACAGTGAAGACATTTTTATGTCATTATAATTGCTCAAAATTGCAGTCCAAGTTGGTGCTTGGTACTAGGGGTTGGTGCTCCTATCTATTGCAGTAGAAAATTAAGGGGTTGGTGCTCCTTCCAGTAGATCCTTGGTAAAGTGTTTGTAAAATTGGTATTTTGCAAAGACTGGATTTGGATTGGAGTCCAAGCAATCATTTTTGAGGAGTAGCCAAATTGGTGAACCTCGTTATATTGTGTGTTGTGGTGTGCTCTCTTGTTCAATTTGCTTTTCTGGTTTTCAAGTTCTCTTTGCTTCAGTTTTAAATACTGTAGATTTGAATTTTAATAGCTACACTGATTCACCCCCCCTCTCAGTGTCATTGTGTGAATATCAATTGGTATCAGAGCAAGGTTTCTTGAACAAGCTTAATCAGCTAATGTGATCTTGGAAGAAACACAATGGCGGGTGGTGAAGGATTCTCATCCAACAAAGCTCCCTTGTTCGATGGAACTAATTACACTTTCTGGAAACTCGGGATGCAGACATATCTGAGTGCGTTGGGATACGACATTTGGGATTACGTAGATAGTGGATACACAACACCCACTACTCCTCCAACGAGATACTGCTTGAGAAGAAAAAATTTGAGAACAACTCCAAAGCAAAGAATGCCATAATGTGTGGGCTTGTAGACAGTGAACTGATAAGAGTCATGAGCTGCAAATCGGCAAAAGACATGTGGGATAAACTGAAGAGCATCCATGAAGGAGACAACAAGATCAAGGAAGCCAAGTTGCAAACTCATCGAGCTCAGTTCGAAGCATTACAAATGAATGAAGATGAGAACATAGAGGCTTATATGTTGAGAGTCAATGGAATCATTAATGCAATCAGAGGACTCGATGAAGAAATTGATGATGCAGTTGTCATGAAAAAGGTTCTCAGAACTCTTCACAAATGATTTAACTCCAAAGTTTCTGCAATAGAAGAGGCGAAAGATCTAAACAATTTTAGCATGGATGAGCTGCATGGTTCCTTGACTGCATACGAAATGAGAATAGGACAAACTAAGCCTATAGACGGAGAAGCTGCTTTTAAAGCACACAAGAATATAAAAGCTGAACATGAATCTGAGGATGAAGAGACACTGGATGAAACGGAAGCTAATTTTGTTCGAAAACTCACAAAGGGAAAAGGAAAATATAGAGGAAAGCTTCCATTTAAGTGCTTCAATTGTGGAGGAGTCGGTCATTTTGCAGCCAAATGTCCAATGCATGAGAAAACCAAAAATGGTGAAGGGTCACACCAAGAAAAAGGTGACTGGAAGAAGAAACAAAATTTTAGAAAGAACAACTTCAAGAAGAAAAGCTTCATATCCAAGAATGTCAGCTCTTCCGAAGAAAGCTCAGGTGAGGATTCTGAAGAAGAAACAGGTGAAGCTCTGTTCATGGCACTTGAAGAAGAAAGAACTAGAAGAAAATCGGGAAGGTGATGAAAACTTTAAGGATGAAGCTGAAGTATATCTGGAAGGAGAATTGGTTGCTGCACTTGAAGAGTTGAGTGTAGAAAGGAAAAAGAATAAAAAGTTTTCAAGAAAACTAGAGGATGCCACTGACATAATAAACGGTTTGAAAATACAGACAAAGGAATTCAAGAAAATGTCTGAAGTTCTTGATGAACAATTAACTGTAAAGACAGTTGAATGCAGCAAGCTAGAAGAAGACATTGTTAAGTTAAGGATACAGCTAGAGGAGATGAATAGGAAATTGAGCTGTTTTCATAAGTTTGAAGAAAGTACTGTAAAGTTGGATAAAATGTTAAATAACCAAAGGCCTTCCGGCATCAAATTTGGTTTAGGCTTCGATGAAGGAGAATCATCAAAGGGTTCAAAGGCCTTAAATGTAGAACCCATAAAGAAAGAAGAAAAGATCAGGGTTGATCAAGAAAAAACAAATCATGCCAAAGAAAGCAATAATGCCAGACTCAAGAAGAGTACTGACAAAGATGGATTCACAAAAGTCACACATCCAAGAAGGAGAAGATTCATGGCTCCTACTTCAAACTGGCAAAGACCTGCACCCAGGTTTAATCATTCTTTTTTTGGTTATTGTTTTAAATGCAATGCTTATGGCCATAAGATTTCAGATTGCAGTCATAATGTATCTCAAAGGAATTTCATGAGTAGAAATGTTTTTTCTCCTTTAATGAATTATGCAGTTGAATGTTATAATTGTCATAATTTTGGACATATTGCAAGAAACTGTAGAAGCACTTTTGCATCAAATAATTATCAGGGTAGAAAATCTCAACCAAATGGGTTGAAACAAAACAAGAAATTTCTTGAAAAACAGGCACATGCTAATGAAAGGGCAAAGGCAAAACAAGTAGCCAAATCTATCATCAAACCAGAATGGAAAGAAAAGGAATCTTTGATTGTTCAGACTGCTTTTAAAGCACAGAACAAATCTGCACCATGGATACTTGACAGTGGATGCTCCGAGTCACATGACAGGTGACAAGCAAAAATTTGAGAAGTTACGAGAATTATGAAGGTGGTTCCGTGAAATTTGGAAATAATGATGGAGCAAAGATAGTTGGAAAAGGATCAGTCAAGATCAGTGATGGAAAGATAAAATCAAAAGAAGTCTTGTTTGTGATTGGTCTGAAGCATAACTTGTTGAGTGTAAGTCAAATCTGTGACCGAGGTCATGAAGTCATTTTTAAGAAGGAGGGCTGTGAAGTGAGAAAAGCACACAGTGGGAAGCTGATAGCTACTGGATCAAGGACTTCTGGTAATCTATATACTCTCTCAAAAACTACAGAAGGAACATGCTTGATTGGACAGGAAGATGAAAATTGGCTATGGCACAAGAGGCTCGGTCATATTAGTTTTGACAATCTGGCAAAAATAAGTTCAAAAAGAGCAGTAAGAGATATACCAACCATTGGCAAACCAGTAAATAGCATCTGTGCTTCATGTCAAAAAGGAAAGCAAACCAGATCCACATTTAAATCAAAGGAATACTTCACCAGCAAACCGTTGGAGATAATTCATACTGATTTGTGTGGACCCATGAGAACTCAAAGCATAAATGGTGACAAATACTTTATGCTGTTCATAGATGACTACTCCAGGATGACATGGGTATTATTTTTAAAACTTAAATCAGATGCCTTTGAGATGTTTAAGATTTTTAAAAAATAGGTTGAAAATCAAACTGGAAAGAGGATTAAATGCCTAAGATCAGACAGAGGAGGAGAGTTTATTTCAGAAGAATTTGCAGAATACTATCAAAAATATGGGATAAGAAGACAGTTTTCAGTAGCAAGGACACCTCAGCAGAATGGTGTTGTAGAAAGGAAGAACAAGACAGTGCAAGAAATGGCACGGACAATGTTGGCTGAGAACAAAATAGCTGACAGATTTTGGAAAGAGGCAGTCCATACTGCAGTTTACATTCAAAATAGGTGCATGCTAAGACCGCATGAAAGCAAAACACCTTATGAGCTATGGTTCGGCAGAAAGGCAACAACAAGATATTTCAAAGTATTTGGCAGCAAGTGCTACATCAAACGGACTGAAGATAATCTCGATAAATTTGAAGATAGAGCTGATGAAGGTATTTTTCTTGGTTACTCAACAAAAAGCAAAGCCTACACATGTTACAACAAGAGGCTAAAGAAAATTGTTGAGAGTGCTGATGTTAAAATTGATGAAGGTAGAGAGCAAGAAATTACTTATCAAGAAAACTACCCTATTTATGAAGAAGTCATTGAAGGAGATGATGAAAAGGAAATAGAAGAGAATCAGAAAATTGATCCAGATGTTTTAAAAACTGACTCAGATGAAGAAGAAAACAAGAAATTTAAAACAGGCAGCTGGCAAAAATATCATCCCAGTGAACAGATTATTGGGGACCCCACAGATGGTATTCAGACAAGAAGAGCAGTAGTGCGGAACTATTCTCTGTTATCTAGCATTGAACCTAAAAATGTTGTCGAAGCAAGCACAGATGAAAGTTGGATGAAGGCAATAAATGAAGAACTAGATCAGATTGAGAAAAACAAAACCTGGGAATTAGTACCACGGCCAACAAATAAAAACATAATTGGCACTAAATGGATTTTTCAAAATAAATTAAATGAAGATGGACAGGTTGTCAGAAATAAGGCAAGATTGGTCTGTAAAGGCTATGCTCAGGTTGAAGGCATTGATTTTGAGGAAACCTTTGCACCGGTAGCCAGACTAGAGGCAATCAGAATGTTTCTGGCTTTAGCAGTCCATAAAAATTTCAAAGTATATCAAATGGATGTAAAATCAGCATTTCTGAATGGAAAAGCTGGAAGAAGAGGTTTACATTGAACAACCGGATGGCTTCCAACTTGGTGACAATCCAGATTTTGTTTGCAGGTTAAAGAAAGCATTATATGGTTTGAAACAGGCACCCAGAGCATGGTATGCAAGGTTGGATAACTATCTTATTAAACAAGGGTTCAAGAAAGGTTTGGTGGACAACAATTTATATGTCAAAACAGAGAAGGGCCATCTTATTGTTCTTGTTGTTTATGTAGATGATATAATATTTGGCAGCAGCATGGATGAATATTGCAAAGACATATCAACTAAAATGAAGACAGAATTTGAGATGTCTATGATTGGTGAACTTTCTTATTTCCTAGGATTGCAAGTCAATCAAAATGAAAAGGGCATTTTTATTTCTCAAGTTAAATATGTAAAAGAAATGCTGAAAAAGTTCACAATGGAAGATAGTAAACTCTGTTAGCACTCCCATGACAACGAGTGCGCAAGTTGAGCAAGGATGACAAATCTCCGAGATGTAGATCAAACAATGTACGGGTCTATGATTGGAAGCCTACTGTATTTAACGACCACTAGACCGAGATATATTACGGGCGGTATGCATGGTTGCAAGATTTCGAGGCTAGTCCCAAAGAAACTCATGTGACAGTTGTAAAGAGGATCTTCGGGTACCTCAAGGGTACTATGGATTATGGGTTGTGGTACCCAAAAGGTAAAGACTTCACTTTGATTGCATATTCGATGCAGATTGGGCGGGATGTATTGATGACAGAAAGAGTACCGGTGGAGGAGCATTTTATCTTGGAGACAGGGTGGTAGCATGGCACAGCAAGAAACAAGAATCAGTCTCTCTATCCACAGCAGAGGCAGAATACATTGCAGCAACAACATGTTGTACACAGATATTATGGATGAGACAAACGTTGAAAGATCTTGGTATTCACTTCAAAGAACCAATATCAATAAAATGTGATAACACTAGTGCTATCAACATATCCAAGAATCCGGTTATGCATTCTAGAACCAAACATATTGCGATCCGGTATCATTTCTTGAAGGATAAAGTTGTTGAAGGAGAGGTCAAATTGGATTTTGTTCCAACTACAGAGCAAGTAGCTGATATATTCACAAAACCATTGCCCAAGGAAGTTTTTGAGTACCTTCGAAATAAGTTGGGAGTGGTCACAATTCCCAAGAATTGACTATCATTTGGGATCACATTCTCAGGGGGTGCATTTATGCCTATGCTTATAGTTTTGCTTATATTTATGATTTTTGCTAACTATAACAATATTTGTCTTAGACTGGTGTGCATAGACTCAGGGGGAGTCTGCAACAGCCCTTTGGTATTATTGTCAAAGGGGGAGAAGAATTACAGGAGAGTGCATAAGTGTTGCCAACAATTCCAAAGGGGGAGATTGTTGAGCAAGGTGCAGCAAAAGTATTGTCATTGTTGTCAACACAGACAGAAATTGATGCAGTTGGAGCAATGGACAAGAATTCAGAGGTCAGTCAGATCAAGTACAGTGAAATTCTAGGAAAATAGAAGTGGCCCAGATTCAAAAATTTGCAGAAAAAGACAAGTAAGAAAACTGTCGCGATATCGCGACATGTTTTCTGTCGCGATTTCGCGACAAAAATGAGGAGAGAGAAGGCGTAGTCGAAAATGTCATGATTTCATGACAAAAATGAGGAAAAAAAAAAAAAAATGAGGAGAGAGAAGGCATGATCGAAAATGTCATGATTTCACGACAAAAATGAGGAGAGAGAAGGTGCAGCTGAAAATTTTGTGATTTCACGACAAAAATGAGGAGAGAGAAGGCATAGCCGAAAATGTCACGATTTCATGACAAAAATGAGGAGAGAGAAGGCACAGTCGAAAATGTCACGATTTCGTGACAAAAATGAGGAGAGAGAAGGCACAGCCAAAAATGTCATGATTTCGTGACAAAAATGAGGAGAGAGAAGGCACAGCCAAAAATGTCACGATTTCGTGACATGCTGGAAGGAAAGAAGCAAAGTTGAAAAACTGTCACGATTTCGTGACATGTTTCGGGTAAAGGCGCAGGCAATGAAAAGTGTCACGATTTCGCGATAGGATCGGAGTAGAAGCAACAAGGCAAAAAAGTGTAGCGATTTCGCTACATGTCGGAGTTTCGTTGGCAAAAAAAGAAGGCTAAGTCAAAAAAGGTGTAGCGATTTCGCTACAAGTCAAAATGCAAGGCAACAAAGGTGTAGCGATTTTGCTACAAGTTAAAATGCAAGGCAACAAAGATGTAGCGATTTCGCTACAAGTCAAAATGCAAGGCAACAAAGGTGTAGCGATTTCACTGCAAGTCAAAATGCAAGGCAACAAAGGTGTAGCGTTTTCGCTACATGTCTTGATTTCGCTAGTGCATGAAGTAAGAAATGTACGGATGCGAAAGATGTCACGATTTCGTGACATGTTGCATTTTTGCGGGCGAAAAGCAAAGAACAGTGCTAAGGCAGAAAAGCGTCACGATTTCGCGACATGTTTCGATTTCACTGAGGCTTGCGGAGAAAAGTGTACGGCAGCGAAAAGTGTCACGATTTCGTGACATGTTCCATTTTCGCGGCTACAAGTGAAGCAGAGTGCAGGGAAGCGAAAAGTGTCACGATTTCGTGACATGTTCCATTTTCGTGCTAAAGCAGAGTGCAGGGAAGCAAAGTGTCACGATTTCGTGACATGTTCCATTTTCGCGGTTGGCGAAGGAGAGTTGTACGAAAGCGAAGAACGTCGCGATTTCGTGACATGTTCTATTTTCGTGGGTGCATGCCAAGATAAGGTCGAGGAGGCTGAAAATGTCGTGATATCACGACAGGTCAGGTTTTCATGGTCAACAGTCAAAAAAAAGTCAAATGGGCAGAAATGTCGCGATATCGCGACGAGTAATGGTTTGGCGGGTAAAAGCCGAAGGAGCATGCACAATGACGAGTGTCGAAAAAGTGTAAAGGAAAAATCATGCAGCCAGTTACGTAAGAGTTAACTGGAGTCAGATCTGTAGTTACACAGTGACAGGTGTTGAAAAAGCATTCGAACAGCCGTATTTGCAGAATTCGAATAGCCGCATATGGAGAATCGAAAATGCATTCGAACAGTCGTATATGCAGAATCGTAAACGCATTCTAACAGTCGTATTTGCAGAATTCGAACAGCCGCATATGGAGAAGAGAAAATGCAATCGAACAACCGTATATGCAGAAACGTAAACGCATTCGAACAGTCGTATTTGTAGAATTCGAACAACCACATATGGAGAAGAGAAAAGAATTCGAATAGTCGCACAAGTAGAATAAAAATTGCATGCACGTAGAGAAAGGAATTCAAACAGTCAGAGTATGTCATTCGACTGCATGCAGAATTAGAAAAGTCATAGAAGACGAGGAGTCTCGATGAGGAAAAGGGGTTATAAAAGTACAGTCGTGCAGAGATTCAGGTTGCTGCTGTTAGAGTGAAATTACTGTGAAAAGAGGGTTAGAAGAGGGCCAAGAGAGAAATAAGCAGAGCCGTGAGAGTGTGCAGAGTTTGTTTAATTGCAGACCAGTCAGGGTCGTGTAAACAGTGAAGACATTTTTATGTCATTATAATTGCTCAGAATTGCAGTCCAAGTTGGTGCTTGGTACTAGGGGTTGGTGCTCCTATCTGTTGCAGCAGAAAATTAAGGGGTTGGTGCTCCTTCCAGTAGATGCTGGTAAAGTGTTTGTAAAATTGGTATTTTGCAAAGACTGGATTTGGATTGGAGTCCAAGCAGTCATTTTTGAGGAGTAGCCAAATTGGTGAACCTCGTTATATTGTGTGTTGTGGTGTGTTCTCTTGTTCAATTTGCTTTTCTGGTTTTCAAGTTCTCTTTGCTTCAGTTTTAAATACTGTAGATTTGAATTTTAATAGCTACACTGATTCACCCCCCCTCTCAGTGTCATTGTGTGAATATCACTACCACTTTTGTCAAGCTTGTAAGTATGCAAGCTCCTCCTAGAGTGAGCATAACTAAAGCCGAACATGGTTCCTCCACTCACTCAACCATGTTGGTCCCTCCCCTTATAGCCATCTCTTCTGCTTCCTTTGAGCCTAATCACTTAGAAATTTTGATTCCTTTCACACCATTTTTGGAGTTACAAGTACTGCCAAAAGTTAAGGTGACACCGAAGCAGCCTGACATAGATAAAATCAATTGGGTGCACCTTAGTTCATCGCAATGGTTGAAAATCCATAGGTAGAAAGAATCCTTGGCTCTAGCATAGCCACTCAAGAAGTTTGCTTTTGATCTAGTTGCCATGGAGGCTCATACAACCAAAATCACTTCCCTGGTTCAGAAGCCACAAGGATAAATGACATTGATTGATTACATTTGTGAGACTATAATAGAACTAACCAGGATTGATCCTACGGAGAAAATGGGCAACATACAGGTTGATATGAGTTTAGAATATTTGCATGACGAGTATTATAAGCAGAGATATTTTGATCATGAAAATAAAATTATCAAAATTGAAAGTGCCTTGGCCAAAAGAAGAGTGCAAGAGGAGAAGACAACCACAGAGAATGAACACTTGCATCGATAGGTAGGATTGCACTTGAAAGAAATGAATGCATCAAGAATAGAGATGCAAGCACTCAAAACACAACTAGAGGCCATACAAAATCAACTAGCTAAAAAGGCCACACAGGTTGTGGGCTTCTCCCCAAAAACAATCAAGGAGGCTTGCCTTCACTCAGCTTAGAATTGTGAGAAGTTGGCAGTGCAAGTAGTGCAAGTTTTGGATTATATTTAGGTAGCCTGAATACAGATTTAGATGGATCAGCAACTGATTGACAGCATAGAAGATATTTTGGAACCTTACATGGATATGGTAGTAAAAATTCAAGTCTTGGCTAATTCTAGCATGCACATTCACCCCCAGAGCGAAATAAATCATGCTTGGTCAACTGCAAATGTAACCTTGCATAGTTATTTTCAAATAATAGACCTGATGAGGGAAGTCAATAAAATCCTCAATGCCATAGAGTGAGAGCACATTGTTTCCATGATTCATTTTGATGCTCTTGTTGATATGGGTTTTTCAGTATTTATCGATGAATGGGGTGAACCTCTGCCAATGAAACAATTGTAACCAACTTGGAAGAATTTCATGGAGGATACCTCAAAAATTGATACATGGTAGGATCCCACCATAAAAGCACAAGTGTTTTTGCTTATGTAGTAGTTCACTCGCATGGAGCTGGCATTGTTTGAGTTAGCCCAGCGAGTGAAGCACCTTAGCTTGGAAGACGTCCAAATTCTATGATATGTGTATGTCTGTAAGTGTCCCTTACTTATTTAATACACATGCATGGGAGGAGGCACTTATATTTTATGAGTTTACCTATGAGAGATTAAAGGATCAGGATGATCAGACAGCAATAGAGAGAGCAGTAGCTAAAAAAATGGTAAAAGAAGTAGAACGGGTAGAAATACTTTGAGTAGCAGTAGAGGCTGATGCCATTAAGGAGGTAGAAAAATAGGTGCAAAGAAAGGCCTCTAGATCAAAAGCACCAGCTAAAGCAGCCAATAAAAAGACTTAGTAAAATCCCAATGGATAAAGGCCTGAGATCACTTTCATCCATACGAGCTAGATACCCCATGAGTCACCAGAAATGTTGGTAGCATTGCAATGTGCCACATTAATATTTTGATGAAGTTGTATTGATGTAAAATTGGAAAAAATTAGCATTTTTATAATATTATTATGTTACAACATTTTGATAGATATAATATGTTGTACTTATGTTTTATTCTTCTTTTTTGATCTTTTTTGGCTTGGAAATGATGGGTGTTTAAAGGAAAAATGGCAAAAAAATCTGATCGGTGACTTCGGTTAAAATTACCCATAAAAATTTTTGGAGAACGATGTGCTCAAAGATTAAGTATGTTTCACCAAAAAGGAAAATCACATTCACCCCAAACATTGGGTGAAAGACTCAGTCACCTTACTTTGAGGTGAACATAAAAGGAAAGAGGAATGGTAAGCTTCAGCAAACGCGTTCACCCCAAATGAGGGGTAAAAGTCCTTTGCGCCCCTCATTGGGGCAAAAGAAGAAATTTAAAAAAAATCAAAGTTTTGACAATGGCCAAGTGTTGAAGTCATCGAAGTTAAAATGTAGAATCGCGTTCACCCCAAAATTGGGGTGAAAGCTTCATTTGCCCTACCTTGGGGCAAACGTATTTGAAAGCACGGTGTTGAAATTCAACAATGCGTTCACCCCGATTGAGGGGTGAAAGCTTTGTTTACCTCTCCCATGGGCAAACACGCTATGAATGGTGAGGCAAGTGAAATTCAAAAGTTCAAAGTGACTTTGAAAATTCAACTTTGTGTTCGCCCCAAGAGGAGGGTGACGACTCCTTTCACCTATTTTGGGGTGAACATAGATTTTAATGGAGCAAGGAATATGTTAAAGGCACTTTCACCTGGAGTATAAAATGTTGATGGCTATCATGATTGGGAAATGCATAGAGATTATTAAATCGATAAAGATTCCCTTTCCACCAATGAATGTGATTAAAAAAATAAATATGCATTCGCTTATTGCTAAGTTCGGGCAAGTTGCACTGTTAGTGATGTCAAAGAATTTCCAGGACCACCATGAAAGGCAAATGAAAAACATTAAATGTTTGTGGTGAAGAGTAACTCAGGTTGTGGATCTCGAGAAAAGAGAGCAACAATATTAAAATAGCAAGGTGATTTTCACAATTTTCAAGCAAGTGTATTTTTTAGGATGGTCAATGTATCAAGTCAAATACCAAGTCTTACAATTTTTTATGCACCAACACTCATAAATGTTGATTTCTCGAAGGAGTTTCCTTAGAAGCTGGATCACCACCTCAAAATATGGATTTTCAATGACTTAAAGGAGGAATTGTCTCACCATGGTCCTTGATCTATGAGCATTTTATCTTCATGTATATTAAATGAAAGAGGCAAAATCCTTTATAAATACTTCAATTTCCATTGTAAAAAAAGGGAGGTTAGACATTCTACAGAAAAACTATTTAAGTTCTCTACATCAATAGAAGATACTGGGCTTCTGAATTTACAAGTGATCTTGTGTGTGATTTCCTTTTATTCCATGCATTTCTATTTCATGCTCATATTCATTGCTTGCTATTAAGTTTAAATTTTGCATCTTAGTTTGAACATTGTTGGTGAGGGAGTGAATTCTGGAATATGATCCTGGAGGTTGTCTCTGCAAGGTTGTAAATAAATCCTGCCACCTTTCTTTTGTTACATGTTGCTTTAATTCTTGGGTACAATTCTTGTTTCTAGTCTATCCCTAATCCTGCATCTTTGCCATGTGGCCATATTTCTTATCCCTTTCTATCATTTCTAATATCTTTCCCGCAACTTTAGTCTTAAACCAGTGTAGGATTTGGTAAGGGAGCTAGCCCTCTTTGGAGATTGGCATAGAGGACATTCCTTTCCTCTGGCCTTTCAATTTTTGCCATGTCTAGGGTACACAAACACATGTTTGTATAATTAGGTAGATATTTTACCAACACATACATACATACATACATACATACATATATATATGAAGAACACATGCTTATATTGAGAAGAGGGGTGAACATTATAAGACCACTTTTTACTTTTATTTCCCAAACAATATTATGTAATATATCAACAACAATATCAATAGTAGTAACAAAATAAATTCACAAATCACCATACACAATAGAGACACCAATTTAATGTGGTTCACCCAATGTGGGCTACTCCATGAAGAAAAACTTTCACTAAAATTTTCTCAACAATTCTCTTGGGAATCCTTCCCTATTACAATATTTATGGACCTCTATCCAAAGGAGACACCAATCCCCTAATCAAGTTCGTGAATGCCTATCCACAAAATACACCAATCCCCTAAGTTGATTTGTGGAACTCTATCCATAAGAGAACTCCTCCTCTACTCTGGTTGGTGATCCTCTAGAAGACTACTGCCTCCATTGCACTGGTTTGTGGATCTCTCTCCACTCAAGACTCTATCATCACTCAAAATATCTTTGTCCTCACTACCCTAACTAATGGATCTCTATCCACCGGAGACTACTATCCTCTACTCTTTCACCTCCAAATATTACTCTCAACTCTATCTCAAATATGCACTAAACATAGTCCTTCGATATAGCACAAATCTACTCAATATATGTCTCTAATCTGCACTAAACACCATCCTTTGGTTTAGCATAAATCTGCTCAATTTCTATCTCTATTTTGCACTAAAAATAGTCCTTCATTCTAGCACAAATCTACTCAATCTCTGTCTTTGATCTAAAATAAAAATAGTCCTTCGATCTAGCACAAATCTGCTCAATATTTTTCTTTGATCTACACTAAACACAATCCTTCAGTCTAGCACAAATTTTCTACATCTTTGTCTTTGGTCTGGCACAAACCTATCCTCAAATTTGCCCCAAACTCTGTCCTCAGATCTATCCTCAAATTTGTCCTCAATCCTTAACACAAAGCTTGATCCAACCACAAATTAACTCTTCTATATCTTCCCCAAGCCTTAACACAAGGCTTAAACAAATCAATCAATCAACTCTGCTCTCAAGTCTTCTCAAATACTTACCTCAAATCTGTCCACAAGTCCTATCAAGAACTTGCCCAATCTGCTCAACAAGTCTTCACCAAGACTTACCTCAAATCTACTCAACAAGTCCTCACTAGAACTTGTCCAATCTGCTCAACAAGTCTTCACCAAGACTTATCTCAAATCTTCTCAATAAGTCCTCACTAAAACTTGTCCAATTTTCTCAACAAGTCTTCACCAAGACTTGTCTCAAATCTGCATTGTAAGCTTCCATAAAATCTTACTCAACTCAACTCAATATTTTATAGAAAACCTTTTCCATCACACAAACAAGTTTCACACAAAATTCTTGTTTGACTTCAAAAACATATAGAGAATGGTTAGAGACTCAATATGTTTCACCCTCACAAAATACTCACAAAACTCAACTTGATCTCTTCCAGAAAACCTCTTCAATCTCACAAATAAATTTCACTTAGAATTGTGTTGGACTCACAGAAGCATATAAGAATTGTTAGAGACTCAGTATGTTTCACACTCTTAATCACTCAATCACTTCCAAACTCTTTTCAAATCAATTCAATATAAAGAACAATTTGTTTCACATAACTTGAACTATCACTCCAATAATTTCAATCAACTATGCTCAATAAACTCCACTAAAATAATCACTCAATGAAACACAACTTGCTTACAAACCCTAAACCAAATATTTCACAATGCTTTCAATAACTCACACTTTGGAACTCAACCTTGACTCGAGATGATTCTACAATCACATAACAATGATACTCATGGTCACCCTAATCAATAATATGAAAGCTTCCTCAAATATATCCAACAATGCTTATCAAACAATCTCACATAACAATGATACTCATCTTCTTTCACAAACCCTAGTTCAAGATAGTTCTCAATTTTTCACTCAAATGTTCTCACATACATTCACCAATCATGCACATGAAAGGTTAATCAACAATGGTTATCAAAAAAAACTTTTCACTCCAACTTACCATTCATAACATCCAATCCAACAATATTTCACTTTCAAGGAAGATGTGCCCATACCTTTTGTTTTGATGGAGAATTGACCTCAAAACCTATCTTGATCACAATTACCCTCTTTGCCAATTCAAATGTTAGGTAGCAAAAACCTTCTCAAATTTTCATTCAAATATTCCCTCAAAATATTTCACCATACAAAATATTAAATCTCAATCACACCTTATAATCTCCACACTTAAAAATGATTAGCAAAAATTAAACAACAATTAATTTTCTTCATTCACCTTATTACTCCTTCCAAATTCTAATCACCAAAATCACAATAAAATATTTTAACTTTTATAAATCTTATGTCTCCCTCTTAACACACAAAAATCATGCCTCAACAAAACCTTAGGACAAAATTTAATTTAAAAAATTAAATACCTCTTTTACCCTCAACAGGATTCGATCCCCTACTACATTGCCACCAGTGCCCTAGCCACGGCTTAACTGCCTCATGAGCTAGGCGCTCACCTTGGAATGCAAAAGTGCCTTGTGTGCTTTGTCTTCTATGTTGGACGTTCAAAACGAAAACAACCACCACAAAACACTATTTTCGGGATTCGATCGCGGGACCTCTCACCTTGCAAAGTCTCAACACACATCCACTTGCCGCTAGCCCAACCACATAGTTGGTTATGAGGCTTTAAGCCTCCCTCCTTTTTTCCTTTGATGGCCACCAAATAAAACCAAAACTTATCTTTTTCCTTGCACGCAAATCGCAAAAATCATAGGCTCTCAAATATAAATCGATCGAAGGTAAGTTCTAAGTCAACCAATGCACATGGTATTTATACCATTGTGCCATCTCCCTTTGGACGTCGACGGAGGGGGAAAATTTGTATGACGTTGGCGCTTAATAAATAAATCTTTGCCCTTATAACCCTAACCTTAGGGTTAATTAAATTAAGTTATAAATTAATTAATAATAAAATTATTATAATTAATTTAATAACTTTAAGGTTAATTAAATTAAATTATAAATTAATTTATAATGAAATTATTATAATTAATTTAACCACTTTAGGTCTTACCATTAGACCTTTAATATTATAATATATTTTTTCTTGGGCCTTCCTATTGCTCCTTTAGACCTTATCTGACCACCTTGAATATTATAATAGGAGATATTATAATATTATTTCCCTTAGGCCTAGAAGCAATATTTCTCTTGCACTACTTACTAAAACTGACTCTTGACATCAATGACATCAATGAAATCAAACCTTGCTCATATTTCCAACTATATATATATATATATATATATATATATATATATATAGTATTTATATTTCAATGGTGTGATTACATCTTTTGCATTATCGTCCCAACACAACTAAGCATTGCCCTTTGTAACCCAACTTCCTCTTATGCACCGAATGAATTTGTTAAATATATTGTCTTTGTCGTTGAATAATCAATTTTTACCATATGGAAAGTAAATTTGTCCTGATTTGATGGATAAACTTTCATGTATGTCTGGTTTCCATGATGCATATCGTACCAATTGGGTGTCCACCGAAGCTGAAATGGGTTCATCCCTAACAAAAAAGGACCAGACAGGTTTTTCTTGGGGTGTTGATATTTTTTAGTGTCATACAATATTTTTTTTATTGTAACATGAATGCTTAATAGTATGCTTTCCCAACTCCTAGACTACTCACTTCATTATAGCTACCCACTTTACCTTAATGGCGAGTACGCCCACATTCATACTCTTGGGGAATAGCATACGAAGCGACATCGACCATGTTTTGGAGGGGTATGAATAGAAGAGAAAACAGATAGACGAGGAGCAAACGAAAGAGGCTTTGAAGGAGGAATACAGACAGTGAGGAGGAGCCCTATTTATTTTTCACCTATTGGCTAAAAATTCAGGTTTTGGTTGGCTTTCACTTTCTCTAGATTATTGTGTATTTCCTTTGAAAAAAAGAGTTTAAATCATTTTTTAAATAATATTTTTGGCGTAAAAAAACCCTTGGTAATGGACAGCACAACGGAATGGGAGTCAAAGAGCAAACGATTTGGAAGTAAGAAAGCAAAAAATAATACAAACCAGGTCAAGTTCTATTTCTTGCATGGCTTGAAAATCACTGATTTTTCTGCAAAAAAATTATGATTTTGCAAGGGCTTGAAGCTGAAAATTTTGTTTTATTTCCTTAAATGAAATGTGAAAAAAATTCTCTCCAGCAAAAGAAAAATGTTTAAAAAAAATGGGTATTGAAAATCTATGGCATTGGCTTTGTGGGTTTCACTTTGTTTGTTGTAGAGAATGCATGCAAACTTTGAATTCATTCTCCTCCCTTGAGAGAAAATTTGGAAATACATACATATTTAGGTTGCTTAACTAGGTTGCAGTATGGAGGATAATGCTATTAGGGAATTCTTGTGACTCAGCCATACCCCAGAATAAAATACAAACGGATGTGTTTTGATGCAAAAATATTTTTTGGGAACCTTGCTTTGTCCTAAAGCAAATTCTTGTGACTCAGCCATACCTCCAAAATTCATGTGACTCAGCCATACCCCCCAAATTCTTATGATTAATTAAAATTGAAGTTATAAGAAAAATAAAAACATCTTTCTGATATGTTATAAGGGAAAATCATACACTAAACTGTAAAGGCTTTGCCTCTCCTACTAGAAAATGTTGTTGCATTTTGGTGATCATGTTTGTTGTGGTAGAGAATGAATGCTCCCTCTTTGAATGCATCATCAAAATAAAATTTTGTTATAGTGGTTGTAATAGGCTAATGAATATGTTGGTGTTGATTTGAATATTCTTTTGGACTTTTCATTATAAGGCTATTGTCATATTACATTGGTGACCAATATGAAGAAAACATTCCAAGACTCTACTTGTTTAGTACGACTGAAATTAAACTATCCTTTTAAGAATCCTCCTTGTTTGTTTTTTAAAATTGTAAGGCAAAGAAGGGACTGTTCCATTGCATGTACATGTAGTTGTGACTGTACTCATAATTCAATGTTGAAGTGAGACAGTGCCATATGGCTGAACAATAGTATCAATTAAATGAAAACAAGTACCTTCAAGAAAAAAGTATTGATTGCTTTTGTGTGGTGCATTAATTGTATCTACATGGTAAAATTGAAGGGATTGAATTATTAAATGCATCTGAATTCATCCTTGATAGATAAAGAGAGTTTGAAAAACCAAACTGGTGCACCAGGAATACAGGTATAATATGTTGGATTGTATGGGATCACAAAAGTTGTACAATCATAGATATGGCTATTATATGAATGCATAGTAGATGCATCACCTATAGTTCAAGTTGATCATTGCACTAAATTTAGATCTAATATGAATATATGCTCATTAATATTCATGGAAGTATGCACGGTTGCATTGCATAGATGGTCTCTCTAGCTGGGTTGGTTTTGCATATCTACCCTTTCGTGATGGGTCAAAGCTTTATTATGTGAAGCTAAGATGAGAAAATTCCAAGGAATGTCACTTAGAGAGTAAAACACTCAGATGATGTCTTATTTCTTTATAAATCTAGGGGGGAAATGTAGTGAAAGATAAAAAATTTGCTATTATTATCGAATTAAATAGATGTAGTTATGAGATGATTGAAATAAACAACTTTGTATTCTTTGTAAAGGATAGTTGTGTAATGACAACCATGACTGAAGTTTATCATGAATGTAATGTTGGACATCTCATTGATGTCAATCAATTATTCCTTTAGCTTGGTACAATTATGTTTATGCCACTTGATCAAGTTATATGAATATATTATTGCCACCTTGTTGAATTGGGAAATACTCTTGTTCTTCTTACATGGTAATGTTGTAAAGCATATTTACATTGGAATGTAGGTAGGATCATGGAACTTAGATGTCATTATGAGGAACTGCTATGTTTTCAACCATGATGTTTCTTTAGCAAATTGTCATTGAAAGAGATGGTCTATGGAAACTGTCTAGATGATAGTTGAAATAAATTTAAAGTTTTGTTCTAGGTGTCCACACTTGTTAGAGATATAACAACAAGTTCATTTTAGAACAATTAATACTTGAAACTATGCACCTAGGATGATACAATTGAGGTCATTGGCTGTCCTAAAACTAAGACTAGAAACTCTTGAATAAATGATAAGTTTGGTTGTCTACTATTTAACATTAGATGTCTATTATAAATACCTATACCTGATTTGTTTGAATGCTTACCACATACAATACCACTACACCTACTTGGAAGTAGATTTTGATGAGTGTTGTTGAGTCTCATCATTTAATCTCAATGATTTATCAATCCGAGATGGTGTCCAAGGTTGTCTACAATAGAAGGCTAGGGCAAAGTACAATTTAGGCATCCAACTTTCAAGCATTTATTGCTGAAGCAGATTTTGGTTTAGCCTTTTGGTGTCACACTAAACCTAGTCTGAAGAATGGAAACTGAAATAAATTACAGGAATTGAAAACTAAATCTAAATTGCAGAATTTAACAATTAACTACAATTGCATGAATTGAAATTGCTAAATTGAAATCTAATCTACTTTTGCAGAATTGAAATAACAGAATTGAAATTTCTAAATTGAAATCCTAAGTTACATTTGTTGAATTGAAACCTATTTACTCTTGCATAATTGAAATGATGCTTGTAAATGAAACTTACGCTAAAAACACCTGTCAATGTCCTGCCACAAAAGGTCGTCAAGCTTCTGCTATAGGAATTGACAGCAAAATGAAATATGCTAAAAATGGAAAGTTGCTAAAATAGAAAAGTAAGAAAAACATGGAAAGCAAAGTAAAAATGCTTAATATAATTTGTTAGTTGACATACACACAAATGTTGTACACAAACATAATAGAAAACATAAATCACATAATACAAAATAAAAACATGAAAATGAAATCTGGCAAGCAATCTATTAATTCTGCTACAGCAAAATTACAGATTAAAACCTGCCATAAAATCCCTCCTTCTATATCTGAAAGTGGGCCCATACTTCCTGATCTAGAAGGAGGTGAAAAGCACTCCTTAACTAATTAACACTTAAAATAGAAAATCATAAAATAGCTACACTTTTATTGATGACATTCAGATCTAGAATGAGGTGAAAAGCACTCCTTAACTAATTAACACTCAGAACAAAAAATTGTAAAATAGCTACACTTTTATTGATGATAGAACATATTGAAAACTATTACAAAAAATTGTTGTACAGTCCTAATTGCTGCTATTGAAAACTCTTCTCTATTCTAATTCTTAAATAGATCAACCAAGGAGGGATCTCTGTTATTTATATAAATATTTACAACATATCCCATGCTCAAATCAGCCTATGTGCTGCTTTACAGTGATTTGCCAATAATTCTAGATCTGAAATAAATGCAAATTTGGACAGTTTGTGTTGTAGTAGTAGTCATTGGCCCTTAGAAAGCATCTTCAATGGTGGGAGTACATGAGAGGAGTCTAGAAATATCTCACACATATTTCTCCACTTCATAATATGTCATTTCTATCTTGCAAACAACTTTCTATTATGCTACAATTTTTCTAGGTTTATCCCAGAAGAGAATCAAATTTGATATTTTCCATGAATGGGGGCTTTGGACGGCAAGTACGGCAAAGTCAGATGGGAGATATTTTCCTTTAATATTTTTTTACACCATTAAAAATAGTCAAAAAGTCAAAAAGCACTTTTATGTTCTCATTCCGGAGATAAGTGGCTCATTCCAAAGAGACTGTATTTCTCATTCCGAAGATGTCTTGTTCATTCCGAAGATCTTCGGAATGAACAATTGTGTGCTCTTCAAATGATTTTAGCTACATTTCTCAAGTGGATTAGCCCTCAGGATCAGATTGCAATAGCCTTCATTCCTCTCCATGTGTGAATTCCATGCCTTGCCATTCATTGGTAGCTTTCTAAAATTTGCATGGTAAATTACTGCATTTTCTAGTTCTGCTGCATAGTTGTAAAATATTGTCATTTCTTTAAAATTCGAACAAATTAGAACATGGAAAAATTATTCAAATATCAACATGAAGGAGTACATCAAGTTGCTACTGAATTTATACACTTCATTCACCAAGTAACCATGCTAAAATAGTGCAAAAATGCTGCACAATTGTCCCTACTCTGTTATACCCTGTTATTGCCTAATTAGACCATGTGGAAATGTTTCTAAATAGGTCGGATGTCTTCCGTAGTTCTTCTGAACTCATTCCATCCATATCCTCATGCTTTGCTTGACAACTTCAAGGTGTTCCTATAAAGTGACAGCTTGCTAATTTTTATATGGCTGTTTTTTCCAGATTTTTAGATTTATGACAGTCCTAAACTTTTGGCTTCAATGTGGATTTGAAACAAGTTGAAGGGCAGAAAACATTCAAAAACCATTAAGAAGTTAATGGATATTAGCATACCACATTTGGTTAATTGAAATGCATGTTTTTACTTGCTACTTAATCAAGCAAAATCAGTCACAAAATGCTGAAAATAGTCAAAAACAGAGATATAGTATTCCTAACATAAAATCATGCAAACACTTAACAAATAGTATATTTTAGTCAACTATTTGGTAATTAACTTATCATATGGTAGTCAAACATTGTGCAATAATGAGGCACTTTTGGGCCTCATCATCCCCCTCAACTTGAAGTGATGCATGACCTCATGCATCATAGTAGGCCATAGTAATATGTAGGTTTTATTCTTGTGAACAACATCCTTTGCTACCTGCTAACTGAGAAATTCTTCCTTGCTGCACTATATCAAGTATTTTGCAATTAAGCACATGTATGACTTTTTTTCTATTTTTTTACAAGTTTTAGTGCTGCAAGGTACCTCTTAAAGGCTTGATATCATATGATTCATCTTGCAATAGTCTTATTGTGGAACCGTAATTGGAAGATGCACTACTACTGATGGAATTTTCTGTTCTTAACAACATTTCAGCCTGAATGCTTATTTTTGTTGTTTGCACCTTTTGAACAAAATTGAATTTTTTTTTTGATTTGAAATGTTTGAGGGATGTACTTACTTGTGGTAGAGCCTTATAAACCTCAATATTTGATGCACCCTACTCTTTTTGCTATTCTGTAGAATTTTCAACAATTTTGGTACAGTTTCTGCTCATTCCAAAGATATTCTGCTCATTTCGAAGAGACTGTATTTCTCATTCCGAAGATGTCCGCTCATTCCGAAGAGACTATATTTCTCATTGCGAAGATGTCTGCTCATTCCGAAGAGACTGTATTTCTTATTCTGAAGATGTCTGCTCATTTCGAAGAGATTGTATTTCTCATTTCGAAGATGTCTGCTCATTTCGAAGAGACTGTACTTCTTATTTTGAATATTTCTACTCATTTCAAAGAGACTACACTTCTCATTCTGAAGATGTCTACTCATTTTGAAGAGACTACATTTCTCATTTCGAAGATGTTTGTTCATTCCGAAGATCTTTTAAAAAAATGCAGAAATGACCTCTTATGCAAAATTTAGCTATAGATTCTATTGTGGGCCCATATCTAGAGTGTATAAGCCTTCCATAACATCAAAAATCTCTTCTTCATCCTTTTGTTTAGATGTTATTCTTTGTTTTGTATGTTGCTATTTTATTCTAGTAGTACTAAAATAGAACCTTCAAGTGCATTTTGTTTATTATCCTCCTTCAATTTATCAAACAATTGTGAGATATAAACTTGCAATTCTCCTTCTGAAATTTTCTCTACAAATTGAAATAGAATTGCTGCCATGTTTGTCCCAAAATCAAGTTTTTGCATAGTTAGTTTTGGAATTTCCATGCAATTAAGGGCATAATGGGGTGTTTCTTGACATCTTGAACATGTTCCTTTTCAACTTGTCAATATTGTATGAATATTTTATGCCAAATACCGACTATCATACACTATATGCTAAATGTTTACTATAAATTCAATGCAAGAAACACACACCTTACTATCCTGAAAATTGGTCATGCACCTTACAAGCTACTTTTGATGATTGTTAGCAGGCTATCTGAAAACATAAACATAACACATGTGCGGTGTGAGATTTGTACAATGGTGGAACAATGATGGGTAGATCAACAAGGCAATGCATGCCGAAAAATCGGTTTTCATGCAAGCCAACTCAGTAGCGCCTCCAAGAAGGTTTTCACTACTGAATTATTCATTTTTTTCTTTTCTTCCCCTTTTTTTCATTTTTTTTTTCATCTTTTTTATTTTATTTTTTCATCAGAAGAGGCTGCCATTTCTGGTTTTCAACCAACTTTTGTCCTCTCTTTTTTTTCAAGTGCTTCAATGAGAGAGAAAATATTTCACTCTTATTTGGATAAGACCAATCCTTATTCTGCAAAAACATGGCAATTGTTGTATGAAAACACCATCTCTTTTTGTTGAAACCTGCAACATTGATGCAACCTTCCTTTCTATATGAGTAGTAAGAATATTCATACATCATAATTGCTTTCTTAGTGCTGAAAATGAAGTATTGGCTCCATTGTTCCTCTTCCTTGCTGAAATTGGTGCTTGTCCTCATGTATCCCCATTTTGTGGGACATGCCTCTACTGCAATTTTTTTCTCTTTTTTTTTCAATTTTTCTTGTCATGCTTGTACCCAAGAAGGAATTTCACAAACAAGACTTCTTTTTGCTTTTCTTATATTTTTTGTTTTCTTTTTATCAAACTTTTTATCATCACTCTGAATCTGATATTGAAGAGAAATTCTCTTCCATTATGTGTACATCCAATGGAATATCCTTTAAGAACTCCTCCTTAGTTAATGGTGTATGGTATACCCGAAGGCAATATCCATTCACCACTAACATCCTCCATGAATTACCAATGGGAGAAAGAAACACTGCTCCATATCTAAAAACTTCTTCAATCAAGTGTTGTCAATGCCCCCTAGTCTACAAAATCTTGTCAATCTGTACTTGAAATAATTAAATACCAATTCTCAAAAGATGTTAAGTTATTACATCAAGATAAAATCTTGATATATCCTTGTAATTCCATGTAAAGGGATTGAAATATTGTTTCAAAATAGCAACAATTTTACTTTGTATTTATAAGTCAGCCAGCTAATAATGTTCAAGAATTTTTTTGGCTGCACTTCAATTTTCATTCCTAGGAGGACATAATTTACCCCTTTGTAAAATAGAAGTAAATTTTCTATGTGTAGTTTTTCTAGTTTTTTCTCCTTTTATCCAAAGCTAATTTCTGTGTGTTTGGACTAAAGGTTTTCTGTGTATCTCCATTGATTTTTGTCTCTTCAAGCTCAGGTAAGTTCTTGTTTGAGCACAGTTGGATGTTGCTACAGTCAATAACATTTCCTACAGGTTTTATTTTTTTTTATATACCAAATTCAGCTACATATACAAGGGTTGCCTATCCTGTATTATTCAGATTGATCACAGGTTGTGCTAAAAATATATATTTTTGGTTTGCACAATAAGACAAGAAGTGTACAACTTTAGCAGATCAACTACTTGTTAGGTAGGATCACCTCTAATGAGATCAACTATTATCTATGTAGGCTAAGAATTGCTAGGTTGCGGTTTAGTGTGATAAAATCCAAACAATCTTTAAGTAATAATGAAAAACTCTAGGATCATCATTAAGTTGTTAACTCCTATTTTGATTGTGCAAAAGTTTTTGTGATTTTTTTTTTCAGCTTACATAGACAGGGGTTGCCTGTCCTATATTATTCATATTGGTCACAGGTTGGGCTAAATGTGGTGGTTGATTTACTTGCCCTATTTATTGTTTTTGGGATCTCTCTTTGAGAAGAATTCATACTAGGCAATAGATTTTGCATCTTTGAGTTATGGAAGTAAATGGCATTCATCAATGATATGTCCCTGTGAACAAATGCTACATGTAGTTGATATGGCTATTTGGTTCAGGGGATAGTCTTGTATATCTACCATGATGTCTTCCCAACACTTAATACAAATTTGTTTATACTACCCTAATGATATGGATATAAAAATGGCAATACTAGCAGATGGCTCCTCTAAGAGATCTTATGTTTCTTGATAATGAGGATGATGAATTCTTTTAATTTTTATCAAGAATTTCAAACATAAGCAATTTAACCCCTAGGTGTGAAGATCACCTCCCTGTGGTTGCTTGTTTTCTAAATGGACTAAAATACAATTTACCAAAAACTATTACTAATACCAATCATTTATCTAGATTTTACTCTGAAGTTCACAATTTAGTATAATTAGCAATTATTGGGCTACTTTTACCCTCTAACAACATCGTGTTCCCTGGCAACGACATAAAAATGATGAGTTTCGTTGAGTCTCATCATTTAATCTCAATGATTTATCAATCTGAGATGGTGTCCAAGCATGTCTACAATAGAAGGCTAGGGCAAAGTACAATTCAGGCATTCAAATTTCAAGCATTTATTGGTGAAGCAGATTTTGGTTTAGCCTTTTGGTGTCACACTAAACCTAGTCTAAAGAATGGAAACTAAAATAAATTACAGGAATTGAAAACTAAATCTAAATTGCAAAATTTAACAATTAACTACAATTGCATGAATTGAAATTGCTAAATTGAAATCTAATCTACTTTTGCATAATTGAAATAAAATAATTGAAATTGCTAAATTGAAATCCTAAGTTAAATTTGCTTAATTGAAACCTATTTACTCTTGCATAATTAAAATGATGCTTTTAAATGAAACTTATGCTAAAAACACTTGTCAATGTCCTACCACAAAAGGTCATCAAGCTTCTGCTATAGGAATTGATGACAAAATGAAATATGCTAAAAATGGAAAGTTGCTAAAATAGAAAAGCAAGGAAAACATGGAAAGCAAAGTAAAAATGCTTAATATAATTTGTCAGCTGACATACACACAAATGTTGTACACAAACATAAAAGAAAAAAAAAATCACATAATACAAAATAAAAACAAGAAAATAAAATCTGGCAAGCAATCTATTAATTTTGTTGTAGCAAAATTAAAGATTAAAACCTGCCATAAAATCCCTCCTTCTAAATCTGAAAGTGGGCCCATACTTATTGATATAGAAGGAGGTGAAAAGCACTCCTTAACTAATTAACACTCAGAACAAAAAATCGTAAAATAGCTACACTTTTATTAATGATAGAACATGCTGAAAACTATTACAAAAAATTGTTGTATAGTCCTAATTGATGCTATTGAAAACTCTTCTCTATTCTAATTCTTAAATAGATCAACCAAGGAGGGAGCTATGTTATTTATATAAATATTTACAGCATATCCCATGCTCAAATCAGCCTATGTGCTGCTTTACAGTGATTTGCCAATATTTTTGGATCTAAAATAAATGCAAATTTGGATAGTTTGTGTTGTAGTAGTAGTCATTGGCCCTTAGAAAGCATCTTCAGTGGTGGGAGTACATGAGAGGAGTCTAGAAATATCTCACACATATTTCTCCACTTCAGAATATGTCATTTCTATCTTGCAAACAACTTTCTATTATGCTACAGTTTTTCTGGGTTTATCCTAGAAGAGAATCAAAATTGATCTTTTCCATGAATGGTGGCTTTGGACAGCAAGGACGGCAAAGTCAAATGGGAGATATTTTCCTTTAATATTTTCAACCTTCTTTCCATTTTTCCACCATCAAAAATAGTCAAAAAGTCAAAAAGCACTTTTCTGTTCTCATTCCGGAGATAAGTGGCTCATTCTGAAGAGACTGTATTTCTTATTCTGAAGATGTCTTGTTCATTTCGAAGATATTCGAAATGAATAACTGTGTGCTCTTCAAATGATTTTAACTATATTTCTCAAGTGGATTATCCCTCAGGATCATATTGCAATAGCCTTCATTCCTCTCCATGTGTGAATTCCATGCCTTGCCATTCATTGGTAGCTTGCTGGAATTTACATGGTAAATTACTGCATTTTCTAGCTCTACTGCACAATTGTAAAATATTGACATTTCTTTTGAATTCAAACAAATTAGAACATGGAAAAATTATTCAAATATCAACATGAAGTAGTACATCAAGTTGCTACTGAATTTATACACTTCATTCACCAAGTAACCATGCTGAAATAGTGCAACAATGCTGCATAATTGTCCCTGCTTTGTTATACCCTGTTGCTGCCTATTTAGACCATGTGGGAATGCTTCTAAATAGGTCAAATGTCTTATGTAGTTCTTCTAAACTCATTCCATCCATATCCTCATGCTTTTCTTGACAACTTCAAGGTGTTCCTATAAAGTGACATCTTGCTGATTTTTATATGGTTGTTTTTTCTAGATTTTCAGATTTATGATAGTCCTAAACTTTTGGATTTGAAACAAGTTGAAGGGTAGAAAACATTCAAAAACCATTGATAAGTTAATGGATATCAGCATACCACATTTGGTTAATTGAAATGCATGTTTTTACTTGCTACTTAATCAAGCAAAATCAGTCATAAAATGCTAAAAAATAGTTAAAAACAGAGATATATTATTCATAACATAAAATCATGCAAACACTTAACAAAGAGTATATTTTAGTCAACTATTTGGAAATTAACTTATCATATGGTAGTCAAACATTGTGCAATAATGAGGCACTTTTGGGCCTCATCAGATGTTTTTATACAAGGTTAAAAATCAGATTGAAACATAAGCAAGATAGGTACCTTGTTCATACTTTGAAGACTTTAGCTTAGATAGTAATTGGTTATGCTTCAGTACCCTATTGGTATGTATGTATGGAATGCTTGCAGCCATGAAACCAATTGTTATGTATTTCACCTTATATTGGGCCAACATTCAATTCAAAGTAAGATGCTTTCAAGATAACTTGAATGAAACTCTACGGACCAAGTATGGTCATAGAGAACAAAGAAAAAACTTATCAGATCGAGAAAGAGAGTGGATCTCTTGGATTGATGAAGAATGAGATTCCTTATCTAAACAAGCATGATAAGGTCTTAAATAAATCATCCAGTCTAAGATAATGAACTCATGATTGCAATTAATTAGGATGATTGAGTAAATTAATAGCTTGATTTTTTTTAATTATGGCTATTGATGAAACTAGGATAGGGTTGATTATTCCAGTGAGCTTCACATCTAGGGCCTTCTCACCCTTATTCAACAGAGTAGGAGGTCTCATTACTATCTTAACAAATGAAATATCAAAGGGAACAATTTCGACATCAAACAGGCAAGCATCAGAAAGATCATCACCTACACTAATCCTTCCTAATTGTCAAGTCTCAGAAAGTAATTTGATTAGATATGTCTCTAGATTTGAATATAACTTTACAAACTAATTTTTGAAAATAGTAGCATCCATCTGCTTTGATTATAACCATAAATACAATTTCCCAAAAAGAGTAGCATCCACCTACTAATTTACCCATTCTGTAAAAGTATTTATCTAAATATTTTTATGCTTGATAGTTTGTGAAGAACACAAATGGTTAGTAAGCAATTATGTTGATACCTCTGCAATGCAAACACCATAAGGAGGCATTGTGTTCAACAATAGTTCAACCTTTGAGAACTTTATAATAGAATAATAGATTGGATGATGAAAATTTCCATCACCTACTTGTTCTAGCACAAACCCTATTGCTAATCTAGATGCATCAAACATCATATGAATGTTTTGCTCGATAGGTGCTTTGACAAGTTTCTTCTTTAGGGTCCCAAACACTCATGGACATTTTTTCATTCTGTTCAAAAGTCACATTTGTTGGAATAAAACATCAGTAGCCACTACAATCTTGGAATATTATCTTATGAATATCATAAACTAATTTTTCATGGCCAATTGAAGCTCTCAATTGTGAGGTGGGATCCAAAATATCAAGATCATATATAATTTTTATTTACCCCATGTCCACTATAAGCCATCATTTCAATCAACATCAACCAATATAATAGTGATCCTAGTAAAAAAACATGTATTTATTCAAATTTAGAACTAAATGAAGCTAATAATTGCATCATCTTGTATGTTATTTTGGCTTGACTTATACAATTTGCCTATCTTCTCCCTTGATTCCATTATACTATGGTGGAAGGAAACTCATTACTCCTCATCATTGACTTGGATGCTTTCAACAATTGTTGCAGCAATATTTTCATTTATCCTTCTCCAACTTCAAAATGGAGATACAAACCTTTAACATGGCACATGCCTAGCTTCCATTGTATTGATTACAAGAAATAGCCTCTTAATTTTTCTTCATCACCATTTGTAGTAAGAAAGGTAGGTATTCAAAAGGATCTGGAAATTATTGACAGATGCAGTATCATGGAAAAGTCAACATATCTACAAGAAAATAAATAGGGTGGTAGTTAAGTTAGTCAATTGCAATGTGGATATTTTCCTTTGTAAAATTTAAATTTCGAAAGGTAACTCACTGAGCAACACTTTATCTCTCAATGAAAATGATATCAAGGAATTGTTAGAGGGAAAGTAGTGGCCCAAGAAGTATGAAGAAGAGGAAGCTGGAAAAAATATTGTATGAAAAGGCAAGCTAGGATTGTTTTATGAAAAATTACTTGGACATGGTCTAGTTGACCTAATAGCAAATGTAATATTTTGGTTGTTTAATGGGAGTGGTCCCTTACAGGAACCACATATAACTTACTAAGAAAACAATGATTGACAAATTATTATGCAAGTCTAAATACGTCAATGTCAAGGACATTAATAAAAATATTATTATTGTTGTTTATGTTGATAACATAATTTTGATGATGTGTATGAGTATTGACCTAATTCATAAAGCTAAGGCAACATCAAAGGACAATTGTAGACATTTTCACCAAGTCTATTGGCCTAGATCAATTTGTAAAATTCAAAGATAAACTTGGTGTAGTTTCTAGAATGACCACTAAGGGAGGATGTTAGAGTTATTTAGTTCATAATGGTCATTTAAGGATGTAGAAGTCAAATTTTGTAGAAGCATTCAAGGATGAATACTACTATGTGAGAAATTAAAATCAATAAATAAAATGATGACAATTGTGAAGTAGATGTGAAATTTTAAACTATGAATGTTGAGCTTGTTTGCACATTTAATGGAGCATTTTTCTATTTTGAATATGATCCCTAAGCTGCATCTACAACTGCTTCTATAATATGTGAAGTCAAATATGATTTTTGACATGCTATGAGCTGCTTTTGTAATCAAACTCTGATGCTATGCTTCCAAATTTTTGATCACTCCAGCATTTTTTTGATGTGTGCATGTGTTATCAACCAAGTTTTAGGGGCCTACTATGTAAACATTGCAAAAGAACTTCTTTAATATATATTATATTATTTTGTCAATATATTTTGATTTACATGTGATCATTGTTTTGTTTGGAACATCATTCCTAGGTAGTTTGCTTACGGTCTTGGCCATGTATTCTTACTATATCAAGACTAATTTGGTTATGAATTTGTGCATATCAGCATTTTTGCTTTTCATCATATGATATATATATATATATATATATATATATATATATATATATATATATATATATAAGAGCGACATTTGCAAATCCCCAAACCATTAGCATTACCTTCATGATCATTCTCTTGATCCTATCAACTATAACTTATTAGATACCTTTTTTCGTTTCCTAGCTTAGTAATTATCAAATACTTTTTGAATATAGTGGTAGAATTAAAGTGCTCCCAACTGGAAAAGAGAAGCAAACAATCTTTTTTAGATTCCACCCCACCCAAAAATATTTGGGTGGGGCTTAGAAAGATAAACTAGGTCCCTCAGCTTTTGGAAGGATATGTTAGAAATTATGATCATATGGAGAATGAAACCTTTTTTCTTTTATGTTGAAGGGATGGGAGTACAAAGAAATAGTCTTGTAGAAGCAATTTATATTTTTATTGCATTGTGGTAGGCTATTGACAAAGTAAATTAAAGCCATCATAATCCAAAATTTGAAATCCTTGCCTCTATCCTTTCAAATAATGGTCTTTGGTATCCAAATAATTCATAGCTATCTCTTACTATCAAGGAGATGTGGAACATTATGGACTTCATTTTAAGGATCAAAATTCTCCACAAACACCAATGATAAATAATGTTACCGATTTTTGAGCTATAAAAGTTTTTCTTTTCTACCAGGAGTCAGTGGAAATAAAATGGTGCAACAATGAAATCACAAGGTTCAATTTTTATCATAGATAAACTAATATTGCAAAACTTTTTTCTTGAAGACATCTCCAATCAAGATCACCTTAATGGATTTTGTGGAGATATGCAGTCATCTATATTAAAAGGATCAATTTTTACATGTCATTAATAAGGTGGGAGTATCTAGTGAACCCACATATATATGAGTCTATGTCATCTATATTAAAAGGATCATTTTTTACATGTCATTAGTAGATGTGATGAGTCTATGATTAATATGGAAGAGGACCTAATATCTACTAGTAATTCTTCCTATTTTATAAGTGATGCGAAGAAAATATCCCATTGTGTCACCAAGAAGGATGATTAATGCAACAGTGGCATGCTTTATGATGGCCATTTAATTTGCTAATTGGACTAGCAAATAATGACAAGTGAAGACCTTTTATAGAGTTATGTTTCTTGTTTTAGCGTGTGTGATGGATAATGTTGTTACAATTATCTACAATGGTTGAGATTTTTATTTGGAGGCTCATTTGATTTTTAGTCATAGTATATATGCCATTTTTATGGTTTCCACGAAGGACATGGATTATACTTCTAGCCTAGAATTTGTAAGTTGGGTGAGGCACTTGACAAGCCAAAAATAGAGAAATAATGGAGGGAGTCCTTCCATGAGTTTTCAGAGTATGCTTCCTTTGAGGACTACAAATTCACAAGAATGATAAGCTTGTTGAGATTGAAAAGGCATTTTTGTAGATTTGTAAGGAGGACAAGAAACACTAGGAAAGATTGTTAAAAGTAATGAAATTGGTTGGGTTACCCCATGTGATTCTATGAATACTAAAGGTTACATTTCCATGTATAAAGCAACTATAAATATTGAGGATATGGTGCAAAACCCACTAATATGAGGCTTTAGAGTGGGTAGGTAGATAGGTCTAGTAAGTAAATTTATGATTCTACATGTTAAAATTTTAAAAAATAGAAAATATGTCTTATAAGGAGCTTTGGTTGATACTGTAGCTTGTGTGAATTTTCCCATTTCCATTAATTTTGAAATGGATCTCTCTCTTCTTGCTCATGTATTTATTCCTATTAAAATGTTATGGTTACCGCTAGTCCTAGGATTAAGGAACATGGTAGTGTTTTTTAGGGTGAGTTGAAGATTGGTGGGGTGGAATTAGAAGGCTTGAGGAAAGTGTATCTATGAATTTTCTATTGCTTATGGAAGTTTTTGACAAAGTGGAAAAGCTTGAAGCTATCAAAGCTGATGTGCTAACTCAGTAGGCACTAAAAATAGAGAGTTTAAAATCCAAGAATTGGCTGGTAGAAACCACCAACTAACTCTTTATTACTGCCAAAACTTTAATCAAGGTAAAGAGCAAGAAAGTTATTTTGGATGATCACAATACATGCTTCAAAGAAACAAAGGTGTGATTCTCCCTAACCTTTAAGGTTAATCCATGTAGGACTGAACTCACTACTTCCATTTTTTGAGCAATGTCCCAACCTTTGTGTGAGTGACACCCACCATAAGGTTGGAATATTAGTAATTTGACTTTGGCCATGTGCAATGTAATCCTATGGGTAAATATTCATGTATTCATCTCTAGTGGGATAAGTTAGTTAAACCATCAGTATGGTTAACCTTTTAATTGTAATATAACCTATAATACAAGCCATCCAAAAGCCATCCACCATCAAAGGCCACCATGGAAAGAATCTTCGGGTCAATCCAGCCAAGCTACTGCAATGACATCAAAAATGGGATGACACATCCTGAGAAGCCTAGGAGGATCCCATGGAGGTCCTAGAAATGCAGCAGGGAGATCTTAGGAATACCTACCCAGTTGGAGATCAACAATACAAGAGTAGGGGGAAGCAAGGAATTTGAAACGGGGTCCTCCCGCCCAAAGTGGGAGACATAGAATATAATTAAAACTTGCTCTTGTATATTAGTGGTTAAATAAAATGTGTGAAGACCAAGAATATACATATTTTTACTTCAAGTTGGAGATCAAACCACTAATTTTTTTTATGCTCATAAAGACTTTATAGTTCTATGGATTCAAACATGCTCAATGGATATACATTGATAAAATGGTAAACCTACCAAGGGATATTAAAAATTGATTCAAATATTTTTTGCAAAATGGTAAGTTTTGAAAAGGGGTTATTATTTATTATATAGGGGTTTAATAAATTAAAAGGGGAGGTGGTAAATTTTAAAAATAGGGGATTTTTTTAAGAAGCCTGTGAATGCACATGTTTTGAATATTTTCAACTAAATGACCCCCCGTGGGTTTAATTTTCCAAATATCTAGGTAGAATTCCTTTTAACTCCCTAGTATTTTTAGTATAAGATCAAGTTTGATAAGATCTTTCCAATTCTAAAGTTTTGTAGAATACTTTGTATCTCCCAAGTGTTTTGAATATACTATGATCTTGATAAAGTGCTTAGCTTTCTTATTTCTTTCTTTGATTTGAATCCCTTTTATCTCCCTAATGTTCAACTTCTATTATTCACCTTATTTCTCCCTATTTGTGAATAGAAAGCTAAAGATAATTTTGGTGAACTTTCAATTGATAAAAATATCTATCTTAAAGACTTTAAATTTGGATTCTTTATGTCTCATTAATTTGAGAAAGAGACTAATTTCAAAAGTAATTTTCAACTTTTCAACAATTTTATGTAGTGTTTCAAGTTTTAATAGTAAAATTTCTATTTTGTATTTTGCAAGTTTTGAGATGAAAATGCTACCTCCTTTCTTGGCTTGAAGACCTTTAAATTAAACTCTTTATGCTACCTTTAATAAATCTAATATGATGCTTTAAAAAAATTTATAATAGACTAATGTGAATGTTCGAATAATAAACTTTTATAGCACCAATATTGCATACCTATTCACCTCCTTTTTGTAGCTAGTATTCTAGGTGATTTGGTTTACCTTTTTGCTACCCAAAATTTATAAACTTTACAGTTCTCCTTTCTACTCAATTTCTGCCTCAACTTTATCAATTTTGTAGCTTAAATTCCTTGTTCTTTGCTACCCTAAACTTGTCAATCTTGCAACTCTGATTGTTGCCTTCTTTTGTTGTCAAGCCTTCCTTTAATTGGCTATTCAAGGGCACTCCAAAATCTGCCGAAATATTCTCCAAATTATAACTTTATGTCACCTTAAATTTATTTTCCTCTTACTCTTAAATTTATGATATAAAAACCAACACTCTTCTCCTTTGTAAATCAGCCTTGAAATATTTTATGACTGTCCTCAAAACTCTCAAATTTGATGGCCTCTTCTAGCTTCTTTCTCCTCCAATCTCCTTGTCGAATTCTAACTTCAAATTAGACCTATTTCTTGGTCTCCTTCTCAATAATATGAATGTATTGAGGTCTTCTAGAATCCTTTCCAAAATTTGGTAAACTTCTTGCTAAATACTTTTTCCTTTTGGGCTTGTTATCGAATGTCGATAATTGTCCCAAATTCTTCTTTATCAGGAGCATCTCATTTATTTCTTCTTTCTTGATATTTCTTTAAATCTTCTCCAATGGCCACTTCAAATTTCTTCAATAGGATTTTTCTAGTCTTCTTCTTCTTTCTCCTTCCAAGTTTGTTTGAGATATCTTCTCTTGGATCTTCAAATTCAACAACTTCTCAAATCTTTAATAGAACTTTTCCTAGTCCTTCTTTATCTTTAGTCTTCTATCTTCCAAATTTGGAAGTTATTCAATGGGACCTCTTTCTTGGGTCTCCTCCTTCTAGAGTTACTTTCTACTTTCTTCAATTTGTAATATTCAATATTCTATGGGGATCTCCTTCTTGGGTCTCCTTGATCTCCAATCTCCAATCTTCTATGGGGCTCTTTTGGCCTCTTTCTCTCTTCTCAATCTTCAATATAGAATATTCAATCTTCAATGAGGACTTCTTCTCTTGAGTCTCTTCTTTCTTCAATATGGATTCTTCAATATTCAATCTTTAGTGGGGACCTCCTTCATGGGTTTCTTCAATCTTCTACCTCCAATTTCCAATGGAGCCTTCTTTCTTGGACCTTCTTAATATTTAAAATATTTTTTTTTTTGAAACAAATAACTAATCCTTGCACGAGGAAAGCACATAGACTTTCAGGAAATCGAATATGAAATTATTCTCTATTCATTATAGGAAGCTTCTAAACTTTTGAGAACTAATTTTTTGCAACAAAAACTTAGATAGTAGCAAGTAAATCCATGCAAATATCTAGATATTTATAAGTCAATAAACATCACTAGTTATCCTTCAATCTAATGAAAAATGAGATCTTTATTGAGTCCTAGTCGTCACGAGTTTTCCTGCAACCCTATGGAAAGACTCTAACCAAATAGCAATTCTAAAATTCTGGAAATGAAATCTCCCTATCTCCTCTCAATCTCTCTTGTGGATCTCTCTATCTCCTATCAATCTACCTTGTGCTCTGATACCACTATTAGCTTTTAATTCTATATACTTAAGAAAATGCAATTACAAGAACTAAAATGAGCATGCAATAATAAATATATGATAATGGTAATATAGTAAGAAGGGAAAACTCATAATAAACTTCTACAATAACTCATAAAATTGTCATTAATGAAAGCTCATGAAAATAGAATGTTTATACAAAATGTGGAGATCTCAAATTCTCCATGCTTCATACAAGTTTTGCATTGTGTCTAACTTATATTCTACTCTCTTTTCTATTCTCTACTATCCTCTATACTTTTGTCTCTTATCTATCAAAGGCCTATAAATAATGAGATATATCTCTTAGCCTTTCACCTACCTATGACTCTTCATCTTCCTATTCTATGACTCATGTACACATGGACTACATGCACATTTACATCAAGTACTTTGCACATTCTAACAACACTTGTGCATTTATTACATTGCATAAAGTAAATACTAATCAAACTCCTAATCTAGAGATGTACCCAAGTTGGTACATTGGCATGTACCAAATAATGTAATATATTCTAACATCTACACAAGAAGAAATTTATAAATATATGATTTTTGAGAAATGCTTGTTAAATTCATGGGGTTAATATGTAAGTTCCATGGATACTGGTCATGGTTTTCAAATATTAAAAAATGGATCAATTGGAAGTAGATATTGAAGTCATATTACTAGATAATTTTTCTTTCAAAAGGACTTTTTCCTCATCATCTTCACTAGTTTAAAAATCAAGAATAAAATAATAGGTAGTAGCTCATGGTTTATAGGAAGATATGCCCTATGGAGTTAGAATTTTTTGTGGATACAAGAACTATACCATCTTATAAATAAGGAGATTTTAAAGAATATTGGTAATACTCTAAGATATTTCATCTAGAAGGGACCAAATTTTTAGGTGTGAAAGCATGTTGTGCATCCTAGATATGTGTTACCATAGATATGTTAGAGTTACTATGCTACAATAACTATAATTATTACCTAATTTGGTAATTAGTAGATTCTCCATGGTAGATTTTACTTAGTGCATGGTAGATTTTACTTATCACATGGTAGATTTAGATTATTTACTTTTACCTTGAAGATATTCACTATGGAATATCTTGGGGTTAGTTGGTTAGTCATTGTAATCATTTTGATTACGTTAGTAGGTTAGCGCGTAGTTGTTAGCATTAATCAACAATAATATTTTATTATTATTCTATTCTTAGCTTTCTATGTACTATTTAAGCTTTGCAACTTAATATTATTTTCTAGTTGTTCGCTCATATTCTTACATTGGTATCAGAGCGATTGCATAGGCAAGGCAAAGAGTGAGGTATTTTGCATGGATAATGGGGATCAAATATCGAGATGGAATCCCCCCTACAAGTATGATTTTTGAGGCAATATTTCCTAATAAATTCTTGATTTTTTCATTATTGCTCGTCCTAGTTCTGCCTGCACGTAGAATTGTTTTGAAAGTGTGATTTTTGTTTCAAGAACTGAACCCAAAACCTCCTCAAATTCTATTAAGGAGAAATTTTAGACCTAACTTTACGTATCCCAACCTATGAGGCCACTATTGATAGCCTGCTGACATCCAGGTATTGTAATTAGCATAGGTTGATAGTCCCTCCCATGTGTATATCCATATGACAGATGGATCCCACCCACGTTGTATGGAGGATGCTCAAATCAATGGCTGGTGATGACTACATCGTGCTCTCCACATGGGCATTGATCAGCGATCAACTACCCTCTTCAATCAAATCTAACAGCCCCATGTGGGCATCGATCGGTAATCGGTGTCCCTCTTTGATAGGCGACCTCTCGGTGTTGATGCCCAGCAATGTCAAGATGCCTCCTTCCTACTGGTGCCTCAATCCGGTGACCTCTCGATGACCTCCCACCAAGAAATCAGGTGGAACACCTCACACTTTGTCGCCTGACGCAAACTAACATCATTGATAACTGCAAAGCACGAGAATCTCTGCCAATGATCCTGAAATAGCTCCTTAGATCTAGCGCTCAAACCACACATCATCTGAATGCACTCTAATATGGGATTACCAAAATTAGATGGCATGGATTTTGAGGCACGCAACTCAAGGGCCACATGGCGATCTATCTGACCTCCATCTGATGAACCTTCTTATGTGGCACACCTTGGTGACGTTTCGTGAGCTGACTGGATGGGTTGATGTGGCATGGATGGCAAACTGATGTGGCAAAATCCTTGTTGGCACTGTTGATATAGCAAAATATCACTAGTGCTGACATGTCATTCTTGGATTGGTTTTCCATTGCTGGTGATGTGGCTTCTTCTCGATTCTCATACATGGTAAAACATCGACTAGACTGATTTCTCGTAGGCAATCGATATTTAAATGACATGTTCTTGTTTAAAAACAAGTGAAGATGCACCATACTGGTGCATGTGGTATTAATTCCCACATATTATTTTTTTCCACTCTGTGGCGGATTAGCAATTGAAAGTGAAGGGTTTTACCCTTCATACACGTCGAGCTCTGTAGCTTGATTGGTCATTCAGGCCACGGTAAGCCCAGCCCATGGGAGGTCAAGAGTTCGACCCCCATTGAGGCCCAAAAGACTTTTATTTTGCTAAAAAATAAAAATTAAACAAGAGGCGTGCGCTTGCAACCTCAAAGGTAAAGTTTTTTATTTTTTATTTTTTTGTATCTTTTTAATTATTTTTTTAGTATTATTCCTTAATAATTTAATTCATTTTGTTTAAAATCAAATTTTTTTTTATATTAACATGATTTTAACAAAATTATTTTCATTATTGATGAATTTATGCTAAAATTAATTAGAATTATGCACTAAAATTGAAAAACAAAAGACCTATTTTTTGCAAATTTTAAATACATGAGCGCTTTTGTTTTCTCCACAAAGGGGGATGTCAGACAAAGAAGAGCAGTATTTTTCTTAAAAAATTAGGGAGCCCTAAAATTTTCTCAAAATCTTGTTAATTTTGCAAAATCAAGCAAATTAAGTCTTTCTTGCACAATTATAACACAAGGAGACAAAAAATTTGCAAAATCCAAAGCTAAAAATTGTGTGCATTTGTTTTCTCCAAGGAGAAATATAACACAAGAAATTGCACATTTTAGTTTTTGCAAAACCATTGAGAAGATATTGAAGACCTAGGGTCCAATAAAACCAAGTCGTGTGTCGACTGGTTCTGGATAGCCTTTCAAACACGGGTCATGTGTCGACTTGACTTGAAAGGAGTGCTACTTTATTAATTTTGCAAATCAAATGGGGGAAGACAAGAAATTGTATTTCTTTGCAAAATTGTAACACAAAGTGAGGAGCACTTACAAATCAAAACTTGTTTATTTTGCACAAATAGGAAAGACAATTGTTTTATGCCACATTCTTTACAAAATTGTAAAACAAGAGGAGACATAGAATATCAAATTTTTGCACAAGATAATTCAAAATTTGTTGCAAAAATTAGTAATAAGGTACATTTTCGATATTACTCGACACCTTTATTTCAAATTGGAAAATTAGGTGCATTTTTAGTTGCATCCGACACCTAAGTGATAAAAATTTGTGGGCACTCTTTGATTGATTATTGCATTTAATTTATTGTTTTTTGTAATTATAAGTCATCAAAATCAAGAGCACTCAAAACCCTAAATTTCACACTCATTTGTGTAATTCATTACACAAGTATAAGACATTTTGAAAATTGATATTCTCTCCATACAATCCTAAATTCACTCTTAATTGTTTGGCTCAATTTCCTCAAATTGATTATCCTTCTTCAAGAGGATTTTTAGGTAGGTGCCATTAAATATATTTTTGAGTGAATTCTCTTTCATTTCTTTTTATTTTGGCTTAAGTTTCCTCAAAATGATCATCTTTCTTCCAAGAGAGTTTTCACGCAGGTGCCATTAAATATCAACTAAGAGTGAAAGAAACATCATCTTGGTGCAAATTCTAGAACCTTCATCATGGCAACTATCAACAAATACCTAAATGATACACAATTGCTTAAAGGTTCTAACTATTCAGCATGGAAAACCAAGATGAAATCCATTTTTACTGTAGAGGAAATATGGGATATAGTAGATGGCATTGATCAAAGACCCACATCAACTGGAGCAGATCAGAAATCATGGGACAAGAAGAACAACCGTCTTCTCATGTTGATTCTCCTAGCTACTACTGATGAAATCCAGCCTCACATAAGTAAAGCCAAATCTGGTAAATATGCGTGGGATACATTAAGTACCATTTTTGAAGGCAATAATCAATCGACTATTCTAAACCTTCAAACTCAACTTCATACACTCCATATGAAGTCAGGAGAAATAATAGAGCTATTCCTCTATAGAGTGGCAGAACTGAAGTCAAATATGAATGCTTTAGGAGTAAAAGTAGAAGATACTATCCTAAATTTAGTAATATTGAGGGCTCTTCTAGAATCCTATAAGATTTTAATAACTTCCCTTCATGTATCTCAAATAATAGTCACCTTTGTGGAGTTAACCAATTCGCTTCAAACCAAGGAAGCAAATCAACTCCAAAGCGATGAAGTGTCAAACAATGCACTTTACTCGAACAATCAAGGTGGAAAGAAGAAAGGTAACTTTCATAAGGGAGGATCATCTTCAAAAGATAAAGGCAAGCTACCTCAATCAGAAAAGAAGTTTTGCATAAATTGTAAAAGGACAACCATGAAACCAATCAATGTTGGTTTAAAAATAAGCAAAACAAAAATGGCAAAGGTACATCACAGAATAAAAGTAGACAAAAAAGATTTAATATTGCTAGTGAAGTGTCTTATTTTGACTCTGATTCAAAAAGAGCACACAAGGTGCTCATGGCCCATACAACTTTGTAAGGGAAAAAAATTTGTCACCTTAGGCAAGCACCATTTTAACCCTCTTTTTAGGCTTCATAAATAGAACATGTTTTTGTTTGAAGTACTTGCAATAAAGGGGTGATTGTACCTCTTTTTAGGCTTCATAAAATAGCAAACTCTTTTTGTTTGAAGTACTTGTAATAAAAGGGGGGATTTTTTGGTGTATATTTTGAAATTTGCCTAGGAGGTAATCTTTGTAAAAGCCTTAACAAGCTTCATAAGTTGCATATATTTTGCACTTAAGGGAAGATAAACATTTCTTTCCTACTTCACACAATTTTTGCTAAAAAGGGAGAAAAGACTTATAAGGGTGCATTTTCGGCAACGACCGACACCTTAGTCACACTTCTTGTAGAAATTCCATTACAACATGTTTTGCAACAAGGGGAAAAACTTATAAGGGTGCATTTTTAGCAACGACTGACACCTTAGCTACCTTATCAAAAATTTTACAAAATCATATTGTAACATAATGAACCTCGTATATAGTAATCTACTCTAGTACACCTAGCGGTTGCATCGGTTGGTTATCCATGCAATCCGGTTGGATGATAATATTACAATAAGGAAATTTGTTGATGTGAAAACAAAGTGAGTAATGACCCACTTTTTTCTTTGAGCAACCAAATCACTATGACAGAACCCGAGCTAGATCAAGAGTCAGCATATCAGCATATTTTTCACTGTATTGAGGTAGTTGTATACATTACCCAAATAATATAATAAGGGGAGATGTTAGAGTTACTATGCTACAGTAGCATAATTATTACCTCATTTGGTAATTAGTAGATTCTCCTAGGTAGATTTTATTTACCGCATGGTAAATTTAGATTATTTACTTTTACCTTAAAGATATTCACTATGGAATATCTTGGGGTTAGTTGGTTAGTCATTGTAATCATTTTGATTATGTTAGTAGGTTAGCACGTAGTTGTTAGCATTAATCAAGGATAATATTTTATTATTATTCCTAAGGGTAATCTTAGCTTCCTATATACTATTTAATCTTTTCAACTTAATATTATTTTCTAGTTGTTCGATCATATTCTTACAAGATAGTTTAAAACCTTTTCTATAATCCATTAAGATTAAATCTAAATAAAAAATAGAATCAACAAATGGATTATGAAAACACTACATTTCCTTTCGACAAAGGTTAAGATATTAGACTTATAAAAAGAGATTACAATGTGAAAATGATAAATAAAAAGGTGAAATAATTGGTTATGAGACAAAATTCAACACAAAGTGAAGAGATATACCATTAGAAAAAAAATAAGAGAGACACAAGGGATGAAAAGGTGCAAAGCACAAGTTCACATTTAGAAGGAATTAAATATGCCAAGGAAGATGCAAAGACAAATTTTAAAACAAATGAAGCAAACTAGGTCAACTTCAGTCTAGGTAAATAATTTTTATTTTCCTCAAGTATTATCCCTTACATATTAGGATTTCAAGGGCAACATAAAAAAGAAATGAAGACGCAAGAGATCCATGGTAATTTAGGGTTTTTATAGCAGCATGAGAAAGTAATTACCATGGATGATCATTCTTGCACTTTAGAATTTTCAAGGTAACATAGAGAAGAAATTGCTTGTGAGGTTATTTATTGCACTTAATACTCTATTGTAGCATAAACCTATAAATGATAAGTCTCATTATGAATATATATTAAAATGAAGAGATTGATGAATATGAAAATGTTTGTAGAAATGGAAATGGAGAGGAAGACCCGTAAAGCAAGAACAAAGAGAAAAGAAAATTTAGAGGGATATTGTTATGTAAAAATAAAAATAAATATTGCAAGTATTAAAAAGAAGCAGAGCTAGCCCCATGAATTAAAATAAAAAGGGATGATGAAAATAGTATTATGGAAAATTAGGGATATGAATAAGACCCCTAGAAAAAGAATTATTCACGGATTAGTAGGTTTTTATGGTGCCAAGTTTATTTTAATACAAGAAACCAAAAAAGGTAGTGGGGAGCTTAAGGACATATTCAAAAAGGTTTTGAAGATGGAGCATTGTCTAGTAGTTTTTGAGGAGGTATTGCACCAATGTGATACAAATGTAAATGGGATGGACAGTTGCTAGAAGTAAAAACTAATTGGATTGTAGGTCCTTTTTATATGAAGGACAAAAATATCAAAGTTGGGGTTATATATGTATATGATCCAATTATAGTTACTTATTGTAAAAGATGTTGGAAGGACATCAATTTATTTTTCTCAAATTCAATAATGATTCATAATTGTGATCTATGTATTCTTGAAGGGACTTCAACATAGTTCTATCCCCTTTAAAAAATCATATGTGTACTCCTAGATATTCCAAGTAAATGGATGATTTTATTTTATTTGTCAATTTAAATCAGGGTTATGCTCAAGGGATTGGCCCTAAAATATATTTATAAAAATGGGGCGAATCAATTTCAAAATCCAAAATTCTTTATAATTTCAAGGTGAAAAGGTCCTCTATTATTAGGGGTAATATTGGAGATTTAAACTTAAAATGGTCCAATTATTATAAAATTGGGTTGAATCTACCCAAAAAAACATTTACAACCAAAATTTTTGGGCTAGTAGGCCCCGATCAAGGGTCTCCAATATTAGCCAATTCTAAATTTCAAAAATCAAAATATTTTTTAATTAACGATGATTAGCCTCTATGCATAACTCTGATTCAAATGAAATTTGGGATGATATTACCTCAAGTTTTCACACGTGGGATAATAGATGTATTGTATAGACTCATATAGAAAAAATATTAATGGGTTCTTATAAAATAAAACATTGTTGCAAATAGAGTATACTTTCTCTTTAGACATTTTGTTGTAAGTAGAATCTAAGCATAAACCCATTCTCTTGAGATATGATCTACGCAATAATAAAAATTCAAAGCCATTTTGATTTCAGTATATGTGGCTCAAAGATCCTGATTTCTTCTAGATGGTTACGTTATGCATGAATGAAACAATGTTTGAGGGATTATGCATCTACAATTTTTCAAAAGATGAAATATTTAAAAGGGGTAAAAGAAGATTTGGAATGCCAAATATTTTAGTAATATATTTAAATTAAAAGAGCTTAAAATTCAATCTCAACAAATTATAATATGTCTAGTACAAATCAATGGAATGGATTAAAGATGCTTATGTCTAAGAAAAAAATTACTCTTTTAATTATCATAATGTATTAAAAGAAGGACTTATATTGGTCCCTCAAAAAAACTATGGAGGGATGGATTAAGGGAATAGAAATACCATTTTTTCACTCTGCAACCAAAGTAGATTTATCTTCCAAATCAAATCAAATATATTTCAACTCTAGATGGAAGAGGTCTCAAGAAAGAATAATATATCAAGAAGGAAGCAATTAATTATTTCAAATATATATTGTCAAAGAGGCTAAAGGTAATATTTTGTAAAATACTCCACCAATTGTCCAATAAGAACAAAATGAAAACTTTACAAGGAAGGTATCTATGGAGGAGCCATAAAAGGCATTGTTCTCATTCCACCCCCATATGGTACCTAGCCCTCATAGATTTCCTACAATTATATTTTAAATATTTTGGGATAATTCACAAACAAATTAGTGTTAGAATTTGCAATATTTTCTAGAAACATCATGAAACGTCCATTCACAATAATCATATGTAAAAAAAGGAATAAGAGAAAAATAGAAGAGCATATAGATGAAAAAGAGAGATGTAACAACCATGATTTGATAGAAGGAATAAGGAGTGGGTGCCTATGTAATATTTTTATTGATCACACTATAATACAAATGACTGCTCATTGAGGGGTATTTCTAGTGATACTAAAACTCCAATAAGTGGTTAATCTAAAGCCAACATTAGATTGACCTTGAGGTTAACTTATAATAAAATAATAATGAATTACACCCAATCAAGGTTACCCATAAGGGTGGATTAACCAATATCACCAACGGTGAATGCATGAGGTGCCCTTAGGCTTACATGAAGATGCCAATAGGATTACATCAAGATGTTTGAAGGCTTACATAGCACTTGTCTGTAGGCTTACATCAAGAGCACCCATAGGTACTTCATCAATGTTGGCCTTAGCCTAATAAATTTATATTATAAATATTTCAACACCCTCCCATAATCTAAATTAAGGGGACAAGGGGATAAGACACTAGAGATAATACATCTACCCCCATAATTAATGCATGTATGGGTCAATGAATCCTATTTCTCTTTTCCAATGATAAATGAATTGGATAAACCTCTCCTAAACTTGAAGTTATAACTCCACCTTCTATATCAATATCTTGATCTTCCAATAAGAAGATCTTCAACATGCACTATGGTGACCACGATTTGTCCCTCAATATCAAGAGAAAGCAACCGAATCATGAAGAAATACGTAAGTCTTTTAATAATCAACCCCAATGGCTAGAAAGGACCTATAGAAATAAGGGATACATTGAATTGATCATCAAAAATGTACTTCTCTTACAACCCAAAAGATTATCGATCATCACACTAAAATATTGTTGGAGTTAGAGCACTATGAGAAAGGAGAAGGCTAAACATAGGAAATTTTGAAATCTCTCAAATATAGTAAGCTAACCAACTGCTACACCATCAAGCTTAGTTGGAGTTAGATGTTTGGTTGTCTATGAAGATATAAAATATGCTATAATAAACAACATGAGAGAAAATGAGGATTGAACCTATTACCTTTTTGCAAAAGAAATTTAAATCATACATGATATCGATGCAAAGAGCATACTTAATTGGGTCTATTTTGCATATAAAATTCATATAGAAAATAGTAATGGATCATTGAATTGATATCACCAATCTATAGATCTCAAAAAACTATGGGATTTGAAAAAAAGGGGACCAACACAGTTATGGACTTTGGAAGTTTGGGCATATTAAAGTTGAAAGGAGAGCAACAAATTAAATAATAGACAATAGGAGAAAATTTGACCAATTAAAATTTACCACTTGCCACCTCTAGGCAACTCTTCTATTGACATCACTCACTAATAGGAATGTTAACTATGATGGTGATAACAAATCAGATGTCAACACTTGGTAGAATTAGGTTAGTTGTCCATATATATAAAATAAAAATTTATATCCAAAGATTGGGCTATGTTGCCAGTGGGACTCAAACATGGGTCCTTATGGTAGCAATAATATTGGGATTGAAATACTAACCATGCATGTTATTCATACCTTAGATATATTAAATATACTTATTTTTCTTTGTCCTCTCAAAGGAAGTAGTATCCATAAAAAAGCAAAAGAAGAATCTTGTTGGTGAGACTTGAATGTGGGATGTCCTTCCAACTAATAAATCATATTATCACTACACTACCACTATGGATGGGATTCATAGGAGAAAACATTTCCTTTGAATAAATAAAAAATACTTTAGCTATAATAATGAAAACTTACCTCTAGCAGGAATTGAACACAACACCTCTCGTATCCTAGCAAGTAGCCCTACCATTATTCTATTGCCTATCAATGGTACTACTAGGTGGAAGAAGAAAATTTAAAAATATCTGAAGACTACCATCAAAAAATTTGCATGTATCTTCTGACATTTTCCCACCATGCAATGGAGTAATCAATAGAATATTTCATTTTTAAAAATTCAAATTTTGAATTTTTGGAGGGAAAATGGGCATCTTATTTACATGCAAAAATAGGCATAAAAAAAAGTGATAAATTGTAACCCCCCTAAAATTTTGCAAGGAATAGAACAAAATTAATGGTTCGTCCATATCTACCATGATTTACCATGTATAACCATCTTGTGCAATAGAGTGAAGTTGCTTCATTTTTGGATTTGATACTATGTAGGAATTTTCAATATTTTCAAAAACATCCATTCACCACAATCATATGTATAAAAATGAAGAAGATCAAAATATAAGAGTGTATCAAAGAGAGAGAAAGCAACATGATTTGAGAGGAGGAATAAAGATTGGGTACCTATAGGCACTCCTAATATTTTTACATATCACACTATATATAATACAAATGATTGCTCATTAAGGGGTATTTACGATGATACCAAAACCCCAATGAGTGGTTAACCTCAAGACAACATTAATTTGACCTTGAGGTTAACTTACAATAAAACAATTTTAATCAAGGTTATCCATAAAGGTGGAATAACCAATATCACTCAAGGTGAATACATAAAGGTGCCCTTAGACTTACATTAAGATGCATGCAGGCTCACATAGAAAAATACTCATAGTCTTACATAGAAATATACTCATAGGCTTACATAAAGATGCTTGTAGGCTTACATCAAGATGTCCAAAGGCGTACATAACACTTTCCCATGGGCTTACATAACACTTTCCCATGGCTTACATCAAGAGCACCCATGGGTACTTCATCATTGTTTGCCTTGGCATAATAAGGTAAAATTATAAATATGTCAACAAGTAACACTTATTCCTTAGAGAACTTGAGCATTTTACCCTAACATCTTGGTTGCAATTGAAGAGGCTAGAAAAATGCTATAATAAGTGAGATTAATTCCACTTTTATTATATTGGTTCCCATGAAATATAATAAACTGTTTTGATGATTTATCTAATAAGCTTAAGTTATAATATGATTTATACAAAAAAAAAAAAAAACAAATGGTAAATAAAATGAAAAGCATATTTTAAGCTATGTTATCTTATAGGGATAATATGGTTTTGTTCATGGTAAACAAAATCTTAATGGTATAATCATTACATAAGAGGCCATGCATTCTCTCTAATCCATAAAAATCCCAAGTATGCTTGTAAACTTAGATATGAAGAAAGCATATGATAGGTTTTTCTAGAAATTTCTACATGATATTTAAAAAATGTTATGATCAATGTTTCTATGAATGAATTAGATGTTTTTATAACACTCTTAAATATTCTATTTTAATCAAAGGATCCTCCACTAGATACTTTGAATCATCTCGTGGATTTTGCTAGTATGAACCTATATCTCCTTATTTATTTATTATTATTGTTGCGGCATTGGGGAGAGTTTTCTCAAAGGAAAAATGAAAGAAAAATAAAAGGTACTCAGGTTGCAACAAATGGTCCTTTTGAGTCTCATATTTGACTTGTTAATTATACATTTTTTTGGGTCACCCCTTCATAAGTAAGACAATGGAATTTGAATCAATGTTATCATGCTATGAGAAGGTTGTTGAATAGTTGGTAAATACTACAAAATATAGGATATTTTTAATTAATACTTCCTTCAATTTACAATAGATTATTATAGACATTTTGGGGTCTAAAATTAGAAAATTACCATCAATATATATAAGAATTCCTTGTCTGATAAAGGAAAGAAGAAGCTTTAAAATTTGTTTGATAGGTTGTAATGATAAATTCTTAACCATAGATGGAAGACAACTCATGAAAGCTACATTATAATCTATCCATATATATGACATTACATTGAAAACTATCGATAGGAATGACATCTTAATTTGAAAAAATTAAAGATATTTTCTTTGGAAATGATATGAGAAAAATAGGTTTCCTTTTTGTAAGTGGGATAGGGTTTTCAAAGGAAAGAATATAGGAGGGATAGACTTATGAAATAATAAACTTATGAGTTTGGAATTAGGGGAAAACTTAGTTGGATATTTTCAAATATTAAGGAAAGAGTTGGAAAAATATGTTATTTAAAAAATTATATGCTCTCTTGATGCAATGAAATTGTTCAAGAAATATACCCTACCTAGAGGATTCACAACAAGGAAATTCATATCAAATAGTTTACAATTTATCAAGAAATGTATTATATGGCTAATCAATAGGGGAGATTCTACAATTTTTTTGTTTGATCATTGGTGTAAGAATTATCCTCTTCTAATCTAAAATGGCAAATACTGGCTTAGGCATGTTAAGATTACAAAGGTCTAAAGGTGAAGATTTTATTAATGTGAGTAGCAACTCTAGCTCATAGTTTTCTAATAGTAACTCAATTGAAGGAGAGGATCTCATACAAATATCAAATGAGCTTCAAAAGATTATTTAAGAGTCTTATTCTTTTATTCTATACAAAAGGATGAGTTTGTTTGCAAACTATCAAAATATGTTGGATACCCAATCAATTTAGAATATAAGGATTTTGAGCAATTTGAATGTCCTACTCCATATGATTTCCCTTGGAAGAATGTTTGGTTACTTAATGCCCTCCCTAAGTCATAAAAATTCCTTTTGGTTACTGATGGTAAAAACCTTAATTCATTCATTGAGGCAAAAGCCTATTTAATACATGCTTTAGGGTTACACACTGGAATATTGATACTCCTGATTTAGGAGGTCGTTACATGCAAGAAATATTAAAATAATCTTCTAGATAGTAATAATATTTTAGCTGATAGTGCATAATCTAATAATAATGTAATAAAATATCTTAACATCCCCTCTTATTACATTACTCAGATTAGGAAATATTAGAACCCCTCCTTAATTTAGAGGAGTCTAGGCTTTAACTCATGGTTGTGGCTCAAGGTTCTGGCTTTGGCTCTAGCTTCTAGCTCTAGCACTAGCTACTCCAGCTCTTAGCTTTAATTGCTTTGGTTTGGATGTTTTGGCTCTAGTTGTTGTGGATCTTGGGTAACCACCTTTGGGTCCACCTTTGGTTTTTCCACTAGCTCTCCCTCTAGGTTGACCATTGGATTGGATATTGACTCTTTCGTTGGGTTTACCTCTAAGTATACCAATGGGTTGGCCACTGACTCTTTCCTTGGGTTTGCCTATGGGTATGCCAATGGTTTGGCCATTGGGTTAGCCTTTGAGCCTATGTATGGGTTTGTTACCTCTTGGCTTGCTTCTTTATTAATTGCTATGGGCCTACCTATAGGTCTTCCATTGGGTTGGTTGCCTCTAGGGCTACCTTTGGGACTACATTTGGAAAATTGCAATTGTCTTGGTTGTTAATAGTGCTACATTAGAAGTAGATTGGACATCTAGGGCAAATAAGCCACTTTTGTAGAAACCAGTGGCTATATGCTTATCATTCTTAGTGATAAAACACCTCTTATGGCCATTCTCAACTCTGAAATCAACCTTCATATTTTTCTTCAGTAGTTGGGGCATAGACAACAAGTTGTTGGCTAGTCCTAGGACATAAAGGACCTCTTTGATGGTGCATTCCCATATGGAAGGTGAATAAAAGCATCACCAAATCCTTTGATCGTATAGATTTTATCATCTACAATTGTCTCTAGTTTTTATTCTTAGGATTTGAAGGTATAAACCAGTCTTTGTCCCCTATTATGTGTTGGCTAGCACTATAATCAATATACCAAGAATCATCCTTGGTTTTGGAGGTAGATTTGGTCATGACTATTGTGTGTGCCTGTTCAAAATTTGAATTTGACACTTCAATGGCAACATGCCCTTTCTGATGCTCCTATTGAGGTTTGTGAACCTGGTCTCCTCGTGTGGTAGCATTGTACCAACAATATTTAGTATCATGGTCATCATATTCATAGATATGGCAATACCTCTTTTGGTGTTGAGGTTGTTGTTGTGATGAGGAGGAGGAAGGACCTTTGTTTGAAGAATGTTTGTGTCTCTTCTATTTTTTAAATTTTTGACTTATAAGTTTTTGACTTATGAGTGCGTGGTTCGACAATTGATACCTTAGTTTTTTGGTTTCTTCTTCCCGTTGAAGCATATTGACCAACTCTTCAAAGGAAACTGCCTTGTTGGAGACCTATAAGGAGGTAATAAGCACCCAAAAATAATTAGGTAAAGCTCAAAGTATGATGGGAACTAAGAGCTTGTCATCCACCTTTTCATCCATAGCATTCAGTTTTCCCTTTAGGTTTATCACTTTGCAAAGAAATTGCTCCATAGTCTCTCCATCTCCCACTCGTAATGTGTGAAGTTGGGATTGAAGGTTAAGAATAGTGGATTGATTCTTTCCTTCATAAATGGTCATAAGAGCATCCCATGCTTGACTAGAAGTTTCTACATCATAAATGTGTGGTTGGATCTCATCATTTGTAGCAAGGGTTATTAACATTAGTGCTTGTTGATCTGCTTCATCAAACTTCTTTGCTTGGTCCATACCTTGAGGTTGTATTTTTATGCCTATCACAATGTCCCATAGTTTCTCCACTATCAAGATAGTCTGCATCTTTGTCTTCCATGCTCTAAAGTTGGGTCCTTTCAAGAGCTGAGAATCTGTGAGAAACACTTTGGAAGTGGCCATCTATGCAAAGTTGCAAAATATCACTTGCAAAAATTGAAAAAAAATATAGAAGAAAATAATGAAGGTGTCGGACTTCACCAATAATGCACCTTTTACAATATTTGATGAATTTTACAAGAAGGGGGAAGGTGTCAAACTCCACCAATATTACACCTTTTTTACAAGCACAATTTCACAATTGATTAAATCAAATTGCACAATTGCATAAAAGAAGCCCCCTTCCAAAATAACACACATTAATAATAAAGTACTTTTAATAATGCATTTTTTAAAAATAATAAGCTCTGCTTTTTTTTCCCTTAAATAAACACTTTTAAAAATAATAACCTCAAAAAGCTCTTCTTTATTTTTTTATTTTTTATTTTTTAAAAATAATAAGCTTTGCATTTCTTTTTTTTCTCTTTAAAAAAAAAAAAAAATTCTTCTAAAAGAACTGTTTTTTTATAAAAATAACACAACACTTAAAAACTAATAATGCTTTTTTTTCAAATCAAGAAATATTGAAAACTTGCAAACCTAAGGCTATATCTATATTTGGATCTAGATTTAGATTTGGGAGATATGAATTTTTCTTCCTTAATGAATTCTCATGCAGCAAAAAATATAGAATTGATAGCCCAACTTCAAACAACCATAAATTTTCCAATACTGGTCAAAATTTGGCATGTGACCACTTGTATTTGTAGTACCCAAAATGATCTACAAGATGGTGCAAGAATATTTTGAATTTGACTTCTAGAATGGAAGATATAACTCCCACAATCAAAATGATGTGCAATACTAAATCCAAGGTTGTGGTTGCCTAGGCTCTAATTATCAATGGATATCTTTCCCATGAATTGAACCTATGACCAATCAAACATACATGCATCAAATAAATGAAAGGGCATGTGATTGGATAGCGATAATTGACCCTTATAGACCTCACACACTCAGTGATGGTCTAAATCAAGGAATGTTTTTCATAAACCAGATTAGCGTAACATCACAGGTTTAGATCATACTTAGATTACCCTACTTTGATACGAATGATGGAAAATATCCATAATTCATTCATTGAGGTAAGAGCCTATTTAATACATGCTTTAGGGTTACACTAGAATATCGATACTCCAAATTTATGAGATCATTACATGTAAGAAATATTAAAATAAGCTTCCAACTAATAATAACAAGAAATATTAAAATAATCTTCCAACTAATAATAACATTTTATCTAGTAATGGATGATTTAATAATAATGTAATGAAATATCCTAACAAGGATTTCCCTTGGAAGAATGTCCTACTCCCAATGACTTCCTTTGAAAGAATGTTTGGTTACTCAAGACCCTCCCTAAGCCATCAAAATTCCTTTGGTTGCTAGGACAAAGCAAGATTCTTACATGAAAGAGACTATAGGATATAATGGACCTTTTTGGTGTGAATTGTGTGAGAAATATATAGAAACTTTAGGTTATTTATTTCTTCATTTCCCTTTGCTTATACCATATAGAGTAGTTTTTCTTCAAATAAGAGAATATATCGGGTTGCTCCATCAACATTGAAAAAGTTGATGAAATGTTAAAAATTAATTATTTCAAAGCTAAACCATATTCTATGGAGGATTGACCATGATATTATGTATTAGAATTTACATCTTGAAAGGAATAATAAAATTTTAAAACAAATCTCAAAATCATGCGTAATTTTGAAATTAATTTATTACTTATCTTGCAAAATCTTTACAAACATGATGTTCATCATAAGAAGTCTCAAGTGTGGAAAAAAATATGCTAGACTCTTGGTTAGAGGATTTGAATATACATGGAAGGGTCATTTACAACAATGGAGTTAACACAAAGGATTTGCTTTAACCTATGGTAAAATAAAAATATATAAGATTTCTCAAAATTAATTTTTATGGTGATTCCAAAGTAAATATGAGAAAAACATGTGGATGTAGTGTTTGTCAAAATAATGAAGGAAATTCTCATTTGGTTTTCCCATTATCTAGGGAGAGTTAATTGGCTTTCTCATCTGTTGTTGAGGAGATTCTTTTTGATCTCCTGACGGTGATTTTCTAGGATTTTCTTTTGGTGCTCCCATCTATGATGGAGGAGATTCATCTGTTGCTGAGGAGATTTGTTTTGTTCTCTTGTCTAGGGATTTTGAGGAGTTTCAATTGGTTCTCCTATTAATGGATGGGTAAATTCTTCTAATTTATCTGATTGGAATTTTTGGAGAGGTAAGTTCAGTTACCATTTCCTCGAAGCCCACCATGGGTGGGAAGATTGATCCTAGATCAACCTGATCTTTAGGTGATCTATTGGTTGGTAGCATGGAGATAATTATTTTTTGGGGCTTGTTCAGATTGGTCAATCCAGGTTGCTTTGTTGTTGATGTAAACATGTGTTCAAATGAATCTTATTTTTTTGTTGATCCTAGACCTACCGTGCTTGAGAACATTGATCCTTTGATCGATCTTTGGAGGTTCTTTCAGATTGTCTCCCTAACAGTTGTTGTGCCAGAAGGGAGAAAGATGTCAATTTCTAATATTTTTACATGCATGATTCTAGTTGCATGGGGCTCTAAAGCAACTCCTATTCATGGATCTATCTTTTTTGGGTCCTCTAAACTGTTTGTATAACTTTATGAGTTTTGGATGTAGTGTGATCAGTAGTTCTTCTTGGGAGTATCCTAGCTGACTTTTTTTTGAGTTTGTTGGGTCTATAGACCCTCTTTCAAAATATTTTATGTGGAAATGAAGGAAGCTCCATAAATCTTTTATTTTTGTGGCTTGTATTTCATCTAAATGTTTTTTTAAAGGTTTCCAAATCAAGTTTGGTCTTATGTTATGTTCGAGCTCAAGACTCAACTTGCTTATTTTCATAGGATTTGGATTCATCTTTTGCTAGGAGACGATGACAGCTAGATTCATGGATCTCCTTGTGTTTCTAGGTAGGAAGCTTATTTAGAAAATTTGATTTAAAATTCTATGTGAGATTTCTAATTTCTAAATTTTAGTTTGGGTGATAGTTGGATTGGGCAGATGTTGACTCTCTTCTAGGGCTCTATGCTATTTTTTATTGGTGTACGAAGGGAATCTTGGATACTTCTTTTGCTGGTAGTGGATGATAGTTGGCTTTATGGCTATAATTGCGTTTCTCGATGGGATACCTGTTTTGAAAAATTAATTTAGAATTTCAAGAGAGTTTTAAGTTCTAAATTTTATTTTGGATGGTAGATTGATTGGGTGAATGTTGACTCTCTCCTTGGGATCTGTGCCCTTCTTTTTTGTTGCTCACTATTTTTGGATCCTAGGTGATCCTATTTTTTCTTTTAGAATTTGACCTCTTCATCTCTTTGGAGCTTCACTTTTGTATTTTCTAGAGTTTGGTTTTGAGATCTCTTTAGAGCTCCATTAATGTTTTTCTTAGTGTTGTTTCTTTGAGGTCCTTTCAAAAACCCTTTTTACCACCCAATCAAAAAAAATAACGAGGAAAATATTTTACTCACTCATAATCATATAGACCTTCAACCAACAACTATGTAGCGCTTAGGACGCTTCTTATAATAATCAAAACTCTCATTGAAATCAATTAAGGGAGATTCACAAATCATCATTATTGTTATAAAAAAATGGATTTGGGGATTACAAAATGACATTAGCTCAATTGATTAAATTCCTCAACTTTCAAGGAGCAGAGCCAAGTTCAAATCTTGCTAAGCAGTACAATATTTCCAAGGTATTCTAATACCTCTATGTAGTCATGAAATAATATAAGTGGGGCACTTTAAATGCCATGTAACCAATTTAAAAATGGACATGGGGATTGGATCTAAATAACAATATTATTAGTGTTCATCAACTAATAGTGGAGGTTGTATCTTGGAATTGTCAATATATGTATAATGAAGCAAACTAAGTAGCATATAATTTAACCAATTGTTGTGTTGATCTTCATCGTGAAGAAATTCAAATTTACAAGGCAATTGGTTGAGCGAGATTTTATATATCTTAATAAAAATAATTCCAAATAGATAAATACATAAATATAACAATTTAAGGAGAAGGAAGAATATCTTTGATATAAAATAAAATATTTGAAGAAAATTTAAATATGGTTTAATTGACCTGATAATAAATATAATGTTTTATTATTAAAAAAATGTTTTGTTTTGAAAACATTAAAATAATATTACATATAAATTATTATTTTATTAAAAATTAAAATATTTTTTACTTTTGTTAAAATTTACATAAATCAATGTATTCATGTTTTTATAAATTATTATTTTATTAAAAATTAAAAATTAAAATATTTTTTACTTTGGTTAAAATTTACATAAATCAATGTGTTCATGTTTTTATAAATTATTATTTTATTAAAAATTAAAAATTAAAATATTTTTCACTTTTGTTAAAATTTACATAAATCAATGTATTCATGTTTTTTTTGTAATTTCTTATGTACATAGCATATTTGCACCATGTGAGAGAAGAGATTTGAACCTGGGGCCTCTTGATTTCAATTGGAGAGTTTTAACTAGCCACTTCCTCTCCAACTCCTCTACATGAGTGGATAAGGTATTCATGTTTTTGTTCTAATTCATATTATTCTTAGTATATATTAAGAGTTAAAGATAATAAAATATTCTAGTTTTTTCTTACATTTATATAAATTAACTCAGTTCTAATTTCTTTCTATTTCATATTGATTTTTCATGTTTTTTTGTTAATTAGATTATTAATTATAATTATTTATTTAAATATAATTTTTAAAATAAAATTAGATTTAATTTTTTTAATAGAGGTTCCAAGATCAATTGGTTCAACCAAACCTCATAGGGGGGCCGAGGTCCAAGGTTCAAATCTCGGGCTTCACCAGACTGAATGCCTGTCCCTTTCCTGGTGCTTTCAGTGGCGTAAAAGGTTTAAAATGATTGTGGCATGGTGATTATAGGGGTAGACTACGCGAAGAATTGTGTGGTGGCTTCCAGGAAAGAACTTGGCGGCTACCAATTCCACCATTATTTCAAAAAAATAGTAGATTATTAATTATGATTATTAAAAGTATTAATTATTATATAGCATTTTATTTATTTTAAATAATTTATAATATTAATATAATTATTATTTTTAAAAATATTTTAATTAAGTTATAATTAAAAATTAATACAATTTAAAAATGTAATTTAAATATATATATATTTAACTAGTTATATGAAACTAAAACAATTATGCTTATATTACATCAAAAGTTCAAAAGCTCATACCTTTCTCCAACAATGCATTTGCGTGTCCAAAGCAATCAACTCCCGTCTTGGTGGCAGCAATGAAGAGGCAAATGTTAACCCTAATCAGATGGTGTAAGTAACCTAGATCTTGTTTTTAGGTCTTTGTCTTTTAATGTATGCTTAGTTTGTGGTTGTCTATATTTAAGAGGGTACCTTAGGAGTGTTTTTCCTTTATTTGTTTATTGTTGAGTTGTGCTGATTTCCAGCCTGTTGGTTTCTGTTTCTTTTGATGATTCCTTTTAGCTCTGTAAAAGGTTTTGGGTCCTTTCAAAACCCTTCCATCAATCAAAAAAATATGTTTATATTACATCATAACCATAAAAAAATATGCTTATATTACATCATAACCATATATATATATATATATATATATATATATATATATATATATATATATATATATATATATATATATATATAGTGGTATAATAATAATTTGACATGTATAGCTTAGCAATATTCAAACCTAAGTCTCCTGGTGAGAATTGAGCTTGTGTAAACTACAAGATTAATATGATTATTAATTTTTTTTTAAATTAAATGGTTGTTTAAATTTAATTAAAAAATAAAAACCTCAAACATTTCAAAGGTGAAAGTTTCAACCAATGAGTTAACATTTTCCTTATCTTTGCTAGTAATGTACTTTAACTTATAGTGTGTTTTGTAGGCCTTTATGATCATTATTAAAATTAGATAATATTTAAAAGTTATAAAATAGCCGACAGGCGAGTTGCCCTAGTGGCTAAAGATGGTGGTTGTTTCTTAAGTGGTCTTGTGTTCAACCCCCTTGAGGGTGATTGTTGATGTAAGTGTTCAACCCCCTTGAGGGTGGTTGTTGATGTAATTTGTAAACGTTCTCCTAAAAAAAAAACGTTATAAAATAATGACCACTTACTAAAAAAAAATTGTATAAAACTATACTTTAAGTGATTTTATGTTTTTTTAATTTTTATTTTATATGTATAGATAGATATAAATTTATTTTAATTAATTAATATAAGTGATTAATAAAAATATTTATATTATTAAATATTTTAAATATATTTTATTTTTAAATAATTAGTAAAAAATTATTATAATTTAATTATTTTTATTTTTATTTTTTTTACATGGTGGAATCGATAAACGCCACGAATCTGGGCAGGTTGTCCAGCTTTTATGGCCGCTACAGTATTCTGCATTGTCTGCCCCGGAAGCCGCCATACAAATCTTTGCGTAGTCTGCCCCTATAACCGCTATGCCACAATCATTTTAAACCTTTTACACCACTAAAAGCGTTCAGTACGACGAGGTCCGAGATTTGAACCTTGGGCCTCCGCTCCCCTTACGGGGTTTGGATGAACCAATTGATCTACACCTTGGACCTATAATTTAATTATTAAATTGGATTAAAATTGCAATAAAAAAACATTAAAATATATTTTAAATTAGGGGATTCACAAATTATCATCAATGTTATCAAGAAAAATGAATGTCAAGACTGTATAAAAAAATAATAATATTGTTTATGCTCATCACCTATTACTATATAGGCAATCTCTTAGAAGTGTTAGCATATTTATAAAGAAGGAAAGCTGGCATAGCAAATAATTTAGCCAATAATCTTAATGAAATTCAAATTTTAGAAGGCAATTGAACAAACGAGATTTTATCTCTTAATCCACGTGATGTGATTGTGGAATCATAACCCTTCAAAAAGAATATATATAATAAAACAAAAAAATTTAAAAAATTAACTAATATAATAATTTTCTATTTTAATAACTTATTAAAAATATATATAATTAGCAGAAAGCTAAGTTAAAATGTATTAAAAAATACATACATTGTGAAGTTAAATTTAAAAAAACATAAGTTCAAATTTTTACAAGAAAAATATACATTTATCAAAGGAGGTCAATATTACTTAACTGTTCAAAAAAGAAATGAGGAACCCACAGTTCCACCAAAACAACTCACCGTCCAAAAAAATAGACCAGGATAACCAAACGACAATGTAATATTTAATATCTACCAAATGTAAAGCCGTCTCATCAGCGCCCTCTTTCGGCTCATTAGATAACTCTTTGAAGATCTGTCCACCTCAATATGTAGAAATGCTGAACATGAACACAGCCAATATTTGCACTATTAGGATAAGTCTTTAATAATGTCAAAACATATATATCTAATCCTAAGGTAAAGAATATATATAACATGGTTGCAATCATGCCAAGAAAGGTGGTTTGATTATTAGCGCAACACGACAAAACAGCAAGTCACCATTAATCTACCGAACAAGTACAAAGCAACTGCTAGAGATTTGGTTTGATGGAAAGTAATACCCATTAATATTATAGTCATATCACATGAGCAAAGGTTGTTTATTTTATTTGATGTACTTACATCTTTAATATTATATGGAAGATATTTCTTCTTTTCATCTAGATACGATTGCATGCCCAAGTGCATAGTAGGTGAACCCCACATCCTATCTTGAAGAATATGATATGATAACCATGCCTCTTGTGGTATGGATTTTATTCCATGCCAAAGGCATTAATAAAATAAAAATTGGATATGATGTAAAGTTTTGTTTGAAAGCTGTGGTGCATAAGTGATGTAGGGATATACTATAATATTTTGTAGATCTCAAACTCTTAATATATTACTTTAATTCTTGCATGTGATTAATTATAAGTCAAGACAAACATCATTGTTTTCAAAACATCACTTTTGTTTAAATTTAATTCATTATTAGCAATGAGTTCCAAAATTCAAAGCTTAACTCAAAGGAATTACTTTTGTTGTTAGTAGTTAAGTGTTTTTAATGAGTATAGGTTTGTTGGTAATAGTTAAGTGTTTTCAATGGATTATTTTGATTTGATTCTTTGAACCAGGTTTTTAATTTAAGAATAAGATTGTATATTATGGTTGATAGTGGTCAAGTGTTTTTGAGTGTCTGTCTGGTTCAATTCGATTCTTAATTTAAGAATAAGATTGCATATGTATAGATCAATTGATAGCAGTCAAATGTTTTTTTAATAAACTGTCTCGATTCAATTCCCTGATAAATTTTATCTTTATCTAATAAACTAAAAATTAAAAAAAAATTAAAAATTAAAAATGTATATATATAAAATGTTAAACTATGTTTAAAAAATGATGGTCCACATGTGCATTGATTGAAAAGGTGTGCATGACTAGTGGGCATGCAACCTAATAATTGAACGCACATAATATCTTACATATATTATTAGTAGGCCTAAATTAAGCACATAGTATCTTACATATATTATTAGTAGGTCTAAATTAAGCACAAAAATCAAAGATGAGGTAAAGTTCACGGTAGTAGTTTTCAATAAAACACAAGCATAAAAGGTGATGTGAAAGAAAATAACATGCGAAGGACAACATGATAGGTAGATCATTTTATTTGAACTTCGTGTGAGATTCGTTTGTCAAGACTTTGTCAATAAATAAGAAAAACTTTAATTAGGTTGTTTTAAATATAGATTTTTACTGGTAACATTTTTTATTTGATATGAGTTATGATAAATTTATTGGATAAAAGCGAAAATTAATGAAATCTGGTAGTTTAAGGAATTGATCCAAGGTTGTTTTAAATATAGATTCTTACTGGTAACATTTTTTATTTGATATGAGTTATGATAAATTTATTGGATAAAAGCGAAAATTAATGAAATCTGGTAGTTCAAGGAATTGATCCAAGGTAATTTATTGAGTGATCCTCCATGGAATTGAAGGAAGGCACCCACCAACCATAATTTTGAGAGAGTCGAACCAAGGCAAATTACCAACCATCCACCCTAATTTCAAGAGAATCTAACCAAGGCAAACCACCAACCATTCACCCTAATTTCAAGGGAATCTAACCAAGGCAAACCACCAACCATTCACCCTAATGAGAGAATCAAATCAAAGAAACCCATTAACAAGCACTTGGCTACTACAAACCAACCTATCATTTCCAATATTCTTATATATAATTTAATTAAATTAATAAAACACTAACACTTATAATTTGATATATTGTTTATTTAATTATGTTATTAAATTAAATTATAATTGATCATTAATATTATTAATATTAATTTAATATCTTTATAAAATATTATATTTTAATTTATTATCATCTTATAATTTTTATTATAAAAATATTTTAAAAAACTTATTTTCTATTTTGACTTCCCTCCTGATGCTAATAATCTAGGTATTCAATGGTGATAAAAATATTATATATGTATATATGTTAGATAGAAATTATTAAGTATAATAATAAATATATATATTATGATTTAAATTGAAATATATATTAAAATAATTATTTTTATATTTATGATTTAATTAAGTGTATAATTATCATAGTAAATAATAAAATAAAAAATTATTATTATTTTAACATATAGAATTATATATGATAGGAGTATAATCAATAAAGGTTGTAACAAGCAATAAGAAAGAAAAACAAGAAAATATTTTTATTATTATTTAAATTGAAAGCTATAAATATTTATATGTCAAAATGATTATTTTTGTATTGATGATTAAGTTAATCCTATTATTATGATTTATAGGTAAAAGTTAATCATTTAATAAAGGAGAAAATCTATTATATAATTGTAATTGTCAAATCCTAAGATACTTATATTCTTTTCTAAAAAAATTTGTCCAATTTATTTTCAAAGAAATCTTGGTGAATGAAAAATTGTTGCATATTAATCATTTTTTCATTGAGGATCAAATTAAGCATAATAATATTAGTGTTATTATTACTTACAAGCACAAGTTAATAAGGGAGAAAATCTACTATGAAGATGTAATTGTCAAATCCTAAGCCCCGTGATCTTTTCAAATAAATCTTACCTTTTTCTTTTCAAAGAAATCTTGGTCAATGAAATATTATTGCATTTTAACACAATAGTACATGTTACAGGAGGCTCCATATTGAGGTAAATATAGTTGATGATTATAACCCAAATGTTACAAGAGGCTACATATTGAGGTAAATATAGTTGATGATTATAACCCACATGGAAAGAAAAGTATTTTATCTCTAACTTTATCTTTTAATAGAAATGTGATTTCTATAGCTTATGTAAGCAAAGCCTTGAAATTTCTTCTCTGCAATCATTTTTTGAGGTGTTTTATTTTATTTTATTTTGATTAACTTTATATACTTTGTTTTGCATTTGTAATATTAAAAAATAAAACAATTTTTAATATAAAAAATTGTTAAAAATATTCAAACTTTTCTGGAAAAAGCTTACTATTTATAACAATTTTATAATGGTATATCATATCTACCAAAGCTTATTCAATGACAAACCATCTAAAGTTTATATATATATATATATATATATATATATATATATATATATATAAAGGTAAAAAAATTATATCTAAAGTTTATATATTTATATTAATTTGTGTTTATTTTAAAAGATAAATATTCAAGCAATTGACAATATAGGTTTGTCTTTGGGCTTTGATCAACCAGACCTCACATGGAGGGTGGCTCCATTGTACTTTGCATCTTACTTAAAAAAAAAACAATATGGGTTATCACATAATATGCGTATAATTGAAAATATTAAGGAAACTATTCCTTTCAAGTCTAAGTATGGTATAGTACCACAAACACAACCAGGTGTGAATCTTAAATAAATTTAGGAAAAAATGAAAATTAAGCTTGCATACACCAATGAACATTGATAGGTACATGTCTTGAAAAAATTTGACACAACTAAGTTGAAGGTCTCTCCAACTAAAAGTGAAAATAACTTATCAAAATACATTGCAAGTTCTTAGAAACCAATAACATGTTTTATAAAATTTTAGAAGTTGTTTGTTAATAAAAATTAAGACTTAAAAATATTAAAAATTATATTTGTATGTATCACTTTTTTAAGAAGATTGAGTATAAGTCATATAAGAATAATGGTAATAATAATAACTAATCACTTTATATTTAATTTATTTTGTTCTACTTTAATCCCTTGTTTTGCAACATGAACACATAAATTGTTGATTTCAATGACTTTTCTTCTTGGTTTTAAATACTTATATCCATCACAAATTTAATAGGGTGATGATTTTATTGGAGAAAATGATACTATTAGGATGATTAATGATATTTATATAATTTAAATGACAATAATACAATAATATTTATATAAATGACAATATGGATAAGTATTTTAGAAGAATTTTGAGAATTGATTATTTCAAAATTATTTAAATTACAATTTAAATTATTCTTTCAATTTTATTTGTGGCACATATTAAATATATAATTTTATTCATGGCAAGTACTCACTTTCTAAGTTATTTATAATAATTTATAGTTATATATTTATTTTCTTAATTAAAATTTTTAATTAAGATATAATAAGAAAAAACTAATTATAATAATTACAAATTTATAAATAACACATTTAAAATTAGTTTATATAATCTCTTTTAATTATTTTTTAACTATAAAATAGTAATTAACATGTTTAAAAATTGAAAATCATAAATTCATAAACACTAAAGAATTTCAAATTATTTATTAAAATATTAAACACGTATTTATGTTTTGGAGATTACTTTTCAATTTGTACATGTCATCCCCTCCCTAGTGTACCAAATCTATAAAATGTTTCTAAAAGACATAGAACTTGATTTATTCATTAATATATTTATTATGGTCTTATAAGAAAAATAATGACTTAAAAAGTAAAAATATATTTTAAAATTTTGAAAAAATTATCCACGTAAATGTGTGATGTGACCCAGGTTCAATCCTGGTGGATGTATATAAAAGTATTACTTAAATTTTTTTGAACAGAATTAAAATTTTAATTTTAAAAAGTAATAGACCATTAGATTTTGGTTGAGTGGTGGTGGAGACGATGTAATATTTTAACATTAGACAATATCTCTTGTGATATTACAAAAAAAATAAAAAATTATTGAAAATATAAATGTTATAAAGTTTGAAACACACTTTTAATTATTTATATGGTTGGTTAATATTGTTGTTTGAGTTATATATATAAAAGCTTCTATATAAAATAAAATAAGTCATATGTGGATCATATTGGGCTTACTCCCATAAAAATATTTATTTTGTAGTTAGTTTATTAAATCATATTTAACTTGTTCTTTTATTAAAGATTTTTTTTTTTTATCAAATATATTTTTCATCTTTTTCAAAGTGTTCTGTTTATGGAATTAAGACCTTGACATTATTTTTTTTAGAAGATATAGTTTTCTAATAAAATTTGAATTTCACAAAGATGAGGATTAACACCGCTTTTGGCTAAATTATTTTCTTCTCTATAGATAAGCTCATAGTTTCAAGAGTGTGTCTCAAATAATTGATAATGAAGTAATAATATTATTTATTATTTACCATTTATTTTTGTTGATATCATTGATGATAATTTGTGATTTCCCCTCAATTGAAATATATTTTCACCATTTTTTAAATGCAATTTTAATCTTTATAAGAAGTGAAGTTTCATATGATTTTAATTAAGTGAAGAGAATGTTTTATTTTTTATTTTCAAAAACACCACTTCCATATATTTTCTTAAATTTCCTTTTGAAGTATTATCAAAATTAATTTTAATAAAACCTAATTTATGAATATTTTTATTTTATTAAATATTAAAGTAAATTCATTTTTTTAATACCATTGCCAAATATGACTATTTCATGTATATTTAGATCTTGTAATCAAGTGGTTAACACCTATTTTTTGTATATGAGACTTCCCATGATGAGCACTATATCTATAAACATTTTGAAGCCATAAAATCCAACAAATAATCATAAGACCAATCCTCCATACAATACATAATACTTTAACTTTAAAATAATTAATCCAACAATTTATCAACTCTTTCAATGTTGATGGAGCTAGCCAATATATTCTTATATTTTTTAAAAAGTAACCCAAAATGGTGTGAGCAAAGGGACAATGAAGAAGTAAATGATCTAATGTTTCTAAATCCTTCTCACAGAAGACATATTTGAAAGGTCCATGATATCCTCTTCTTTGTAGATTGTCTTCTATAAGAATCCTACTTTGAATGGCCAACCAAAAAAATCTTGATGCCTTAAGGGGAGCCTATAGTGACCAAACATTTTTCAAAGGGAAATCTTTGGGAGTAAGATATTTTGATTGTTCTAAATCCTCATGCCCCAACTTTACTAAAAGTCCACCATATTTTGATAGATTCTAAACCAACTTATCATATCCTATAAAAAAAGAGGTAAATAAAACTTTTGAAATCTTTTAAATCTCAACTAAGTTACTAATAAAAATACATGATTTGGATTTGTTGTTCACATTAATATAATCTTTGATCTTTGGAGCTTTAAAAGTTAGACATGTTGAAACCAATGGTTGTCACTTTGAATCAGAGATAAGAGGATAAGGCTTCAACCAAGCATCAAACCAAAAATATACGTAATTCCCTTCAGAGACTAACCATCTAACATGTTTCTTGATTAATTACAAATTATATGATATGAAGTTCCATGTAGGCAATCCTTTAGGTAGGTTTTTATCCTAAATAATTTCATTGCATCAAGAGAATCTATATATTTTTAAAGTAACATCTTTGCCCAACTCTTTTTCTAGTCTTTAAATAATTTCCACCCAAGTTTTGCCCCTAAGGTCAAATCTATAAGTCTCCAATTCCCGAAGCTTGCCTCTTTAATATTCTTTTCTTTGAAAACCTTATTTTTTTCTTGCATCCTTTCTAAAACAAAATCTTTGGATTTTATGAGTTTATGATATTATAACTATGTTTAGAGTAACATTATATAAATAAGGATGAATTACATTAAAAATAAATACTATTAAAATTATATATTTATATATCTTGGGTCTCCCAGACGAGAACCCAAAACCATACCACTGTTGTGTCCCACAATTATTTTCATTTTTTTTGAGAAATACTTCTTATACACATCCATCGTGGGGATTGAAACCAGGTCACATCACCACAAAAAATTTATTAAAATAATTAAAAATATTTTATCTTTAAAAAACTAAAATATAATACAATTGAAAAGTTTTTATATGTTAATATAACGTTAATAAAAATAACAAAAACTTGCTTAATAAAATTTTATATAAATGTTACACATTACTACTAATTTGGTAGTATCATTAAAATATTAAAATAATAAAAATTCATTTAAATAATTCTATCATCTGTACATACTTTTTCTCAAATAAAAAATACACAAAGTAAAATATATCTAGAATTTTAATTTCAAAATTATTAACAAATCAAGAGTTATTTCTAAAGACAAATAAAATAAAGCTATACTCATCTCTCTTCTATTAGATAGCAGTTCAAAATAAGGTCTTGACCGTGGGTAATTTACATAAAAGAGGCTTCACATTTCCATATAGGTGTGTTCTCTATGAAATTAATGAGGAAGATATTGATCATCTCTTTTGTACCTGCCCTTTTATAGTTGAGCTACTAAATAAGATTCTGAAAAAAATCCAAGTAGAGTGGTCATCCCCAAGTCTCTCTTTGATATTTGTCTTCAATGGGAGTTCCCCTTTAAAAGTAAAAGGCTACAAACGTTGTGGAGGTTAAGTCTTCCACATGTTCTGTGGAGGGTTTGGAAAGAAAGGAACCATCGAATCTTCAAAGACAAGAAGAGAAACTGCACATCAGTGGCAAATAAAATTTTAAGTGCAGTGTTGGAAAATTTAGGTATCATGAAGTTCAACAATTATTTTAAACTAGACCTAAAGAAATAAATTGCTAGATCTTAGGGGTTAGCTTCCAATTATCAGAATTCTTACTCATCCTCAATTCATCCACAAACCAATTCAAAATGGAAAAGGCCTCCAAGTGGATGGATAAAATTGAACTTTGATGGAGCGACAAAAGGAAATCCTAGGAGTGCTAAAGTAGGAGGTATCTTTTGAGATCATTGGGGTAGACCACTCTTGGCCTATGCAGAGCCTCTAGGAGATCAAACAAGCCATTTTGTTGAAGCTAGAACAACCTTTATGGGTGTGTCACTTCTTGATAAGCTAAATATAAGAAAATTAATAATAGGAGATTCACAAAACATCATTAATATTTTGAATGGAAAACACCCTCTAGGATGGAATATAGCAAATATGATAAATGAGATTAGCGCTAAACTACAACTCCTTGAAGAAGTGCATATTATCCATATCTATAGAGAGGCTAATGGGGCAGTTGACTATTTGGAAAACATGGATGTACCTTTAGATAAATTGCAGTGTTGGGAGTTAATTTTCCCTCATAGTGTTCAAGAAATTATTAATAGTGAAGTCAAGGATGATGAACAAAATGAGATCAAAGAATAAATTTGCTAGGGGGATTTTAAATATTTTATGCATAAAGCTTTACTGTTCATCTGGAGGGAGGAGTTTGAACATTCATGTCTGTTATAAGTATAATATTAGGGATGAAGGAAAGAAAAGAGGACTTGACAGTGAGTCTTCAACACTGGTGGATCCTTTATTTTGTAGTTGGATCGTGTGTTATTGAGCGAAAAAGTTTCTGCCTATGGCGAATTCCACTTTCAAGTTTGGTCTACTCTACTCTTGGTTTTTTTCCTAATCATTATTTTGTGAGCTACAGGTTGAATCTTGTTTCTCAATGGGACTAGAGCTAGTATGTGGGACTTCTCTAAGTTCCAATACTCATGTTTTTGAGTCCACCTAAAAAACATTAGTCATTATTTGTACCAGCAACCGAAGCATTAGAAGAAAATATGACACGATTGATCATGTTGTGTAATATGTTTTCACGAGTGTCTCATTGACTAGAGCCGTGAATAAGGGATTAGAACTGCATATTGCAAGACCTGCATACTAAACTACTTCTTGGAAACCTTTTTGACTCGTCAAAATGTTTGCTCCAATTGTTTTTGGAAAAATAAAAGAAGTAAAAAATCACTTGGAGGACCTAAAAGGAGGATCTTCATGCTCATGGTACAGCAAAAAATTTAAGCTTTGTATGGGTTTGTTGATTGTTCATTATTTGTTACATCTTTTGTAATATTAAATGATCCAGAAGTCAAAAAATTTAATAGTATTTAGGTTTTTTGATCTTCTTGTTTAAAATCTAGAACTTATTTTTGAAACCATATTTGGAGTGTAAATCTTATTCTTTGATGTTTATTGTAAAAGGTTTGGGATCCCTTTCAAAACCCCTTATTCTACCTTAATAAAAAAATAATAATAATAATTTAATGTCTTAATGTATTAAATGATATATTAAATGAGTGGTTTTAAATGTTTTTTAACCTCTTAATTAATTTTATAATAATATATAAACAAAATATTAAAAAAAGTACTATAGGAAGATCCTAACATTATGTTATTGGTGTTTCATTTTGATGATCTAAGTTCCCTATTACTATGCCCTTGGAGATCCCATTTATACCACCTATTGTACTTCGAATTACTTCAACCAAAAAAATAATAATCTTTAAAATTTATATTTAAAAATAAATAAAATTAAAAACATATATATATATATATATATATATATATATATATATATATATATATATATATAAATTTTGAATGTAAAGGCCTAAATTTTAATTAATTTAAAAATACAAGTCTTTACAACAAAAAAATGGGTGGATAGGCACACCCCAATAGGTAGTCACACTAACTCAGGTTGAATTAGAAAGTAATTACTCAAAACAACAAAAACAAGGTTAAACTCATCACCAACCACATTACCAAAAGGCATGCATTAAATCATGTCAATCATGGGGGTATGCTCACAAGGTGAATGTCCCTCACTCTCCATATGCTGCCAAACGATATTAGAAGGAATGGAAATTAGCCACTCATCCTTCCCAGGCGTGCGAACATTATCACCTGTATTAGAACCATCAATACCATCAAATACACCCCAACCCACAACATTAGCTAGAGTGATTGGGCACGTGGGAATGAGATCTCCTCAACCAACAACTGGGTCTGGCTCCACTTGGAAAACCTCCTAGCCACTACCATGATGAAATGTATTATTGCCAATGTTGCCTTGGGGTTGGCAAACAGAAGACAATTGAGACCAATGTATTTCTGCAAATCGGGAGAGAAGTCGTTGAAGAGAGCACGATCGAAAAAATTTACAAGACGAGAAGGCTCTATAAAAGGCATTTGACTAATCGTACATGGGGCATTATCCCAATGCTGCATAAGAGCACGAAGATTATTTTAAATTTTATTTTAATTTTTTTTTTTAAATTTAATGAAAAACCCCTTGCGAGGCCGCCTGATCTGAAAAACCACGACCAGGAGGTTTTACATCATCAAAATCACCCAGAAGTCATGTCCAACCCTGACTGCACCAACATTATCAACTGGAGTTAGGTACTTGATGTGCGTTTGGTAAGGTGGACCTCCCTGAGAGGATTGCCCTACCCTCTCCAACTCACCTACAACACGTGGGTATTTTTAAAATTTAATTATTATTATTATTTTGTTTTATTAATATATTTATTATTTTAATATAATAAAAGAATATATAGCATATGATTAAATATCTCCAAATTCAAATATTAGATGACATATAGAATTGTTTTTGTTGCCCAGGAAAAATTCTATAAGATAGATCTAATTATCCTTAAATAAATATGAAGTCAAGAAGACTCCAAAAATAGCACTAGGTAAAGATGAACCTAATTGTCCTCGGGTAAAAATGAAGTGAAGAGGACTCCATCTTTGAAGTAATTGAATTCCTATAGTCTAACCTATTGGTAAGCACTTGAATGCTACTAATCTATCCTAACAGTCTAACACTTTAATTGAGGGCGGGGCGGGGGAGGGGGAAGTAACAACTGCAATTGCAGTTGTTACAGTTAACAACTGTAGTTGCAGTTGTTACTTCCACCGAATGCTACCAATTTATCTAACAAAACCCAACTATGAAAAATATTGTATCGAATAAAAATAAAATCACCTGAACCCAACCATTCAAATACCATGGACAAGCACTCTACCAAGTTGGTTCTACAAAAACGACCATATCTTCTTATCACTATAATAAGAATTACCAAAAATGTGAGGCTGCAAAATTTAGTAAATCTCTTTTAAATTTCAAATGACGGCCATCAATCTCATGTGGGTGGATTCCAATGACGTGGAGATACCGCCTTTTGCACGTCGAACTCTACCTTGAAAGAAGTCCACACAATAATGCGAATGCAGAATAGATGGTGATTTAAGGCTGCTGTGACTACTACTTGACAACAAGTTATCCTTTCACATATTAATGCTTTAATTTATATTATTAAAATATTAATATACAATTAAATTATTACTTAATTTTTTTATCAAAATTTTAATAAATAGTAATTTATAATAAAGGTTAATAAATGTCTATATTTTTACCTTTTTCTAAATTTTTTTTTGATAAATATTAAGTCAAAAATATTTTTTTAAAGGATTATTTTATCTTCTAAAAATTAAATCGAAAAACAGTCTACTTATTACCTACTAACAATTAAGTTGTTACCAATAGAAAAAATATACATTAACGATGCAAACTTTGAAGTGAGAACGGCGCTTAACAGCGCAATAATTACCTTAATTACACGTGGAATATTTGCATTGTCTTTTTGCTCAATTCGGCACATGGAATAAGAGAGGCAGAGGAATGTAAGCACGTATTTTCAATTCCACACGCAAAAAGGAAAGCAGACCGCAGTCACGTAAGAAGGCGGGCCGTACGAGGGTTAAGCCGGTTGTCATCAATGTGGCGCGACACAAGTGGGCAGCATGTCCTAGTCAAGAAAAAGAGACAAGGGAAGACACGGACACGGACAGCTCACGACCGACCTTCCCAGAACAAGTTGTTCATACAAAGAATATATAAATATAACCTATAATGAATGATCGATATTGAGTGTTTGTGGATGAGTTGGCTTGGAAAAGGAAGGTTAGGGTCGGGCAGAGCGAAGAAAAGGCCAAAGGTGAAAGGTCTGAAAGCTTTTAGCGCGTGTTGGAGGCGAATGATGCCGGTTTTGGACTCGGGTTTAGTCTCATTATGCGAGGGGTGCAATCAAACGTCTCTTCTGCGTGACATGTGGAGTGATGAGTCAAAAGGCGGAGGGGGGTACATGCATGCATGCGTACATTTACTCGAAAGCCTCGTAGAGAGGGGGTTGTTCTGGTGTAGCTGGGGGCGTGGTGGAGGGCATTTTTTTTCAATTTCTAAGGTCCAAAATGGGTGCACATCACAATAGGGAAAGGGCAGACCTCGATAAGCGCGTCGCCTCGGGAGATGGTGGCGTTACGGTCCCGCTGCGCCGTCGCCGCTCCGTGAATTTGCTTTATTTTTTGTTTTTTAACCACGTCGTTTGTTTACCGGGGGATCGGCTTTGCTGTGCTATTTATCTGCGGTTCCATTTACTGTCTCGAGTACGGAGTTATTGATAGTTCCGGTTTCGTAAATATAGAGAGAGAGAGACAGTAAGTATTTCCGGGGGTGTGGCAGTGTTTTATTTGTTTTTACCGCTCTCTATGTCTCGTCAACCGGAAGGAAGCGGTGGCGGTGGCGGTGGCGTTGGCGGTGGGGGTGGATGCTCGCCTCGGTCGGAGGAGGAGGAGCAGCAGAGGCTTTCTGGAAGCAGCAGGAGCCTGAGGCCGAGGTCACATGAGCGGGAAACCGTAGCAGAGGAGAGAAACGCGGGTGGCGTGTGGCCGGAGCCGGTCGTGGAGACGGTGGCGCGGCAAGCGGCGCTAGAGGCGGCGGCAGCATGTGGACCGCTCGCTGCTGGACCTGCGGTCGCCAACGTATTTCAGGTTCGGCTTCGCCCTTATTAGCCAAACGGAATGTTATGTTTCTCTATTTTTTTTTGTCTTGGAAAGTTAATTGTGCAAAATTAATGAATACAATAAAGGAAATGCGATAAGTGTGCAAAGATCCGAGCGGCGATTCGGTAATAGATAAATGAAAGTAAAAGTAAGATTTAGCTTAATCTTTTGGCATTGTTGTAAGAATATGGAACAAAGATCCGAGCGGCGATTCAGTAAATGGCTAATGAAGGTGAAATTTAACTTAATTTCTTGGCGTGCGATTCGGTAATGGCTAGATGAAAGTAGATTTAGCTTAATCTGTCGGCGTTGTTTTAAAAATACGGAACAAAGATCCGAACGGCGATTCAGTAAATGACTAAATGAAGGTGAGATTTAACTTAATTTCTTGGCGGCGTTGTTAAAATTTGGAAACCTAACGAGGAATTTTGGCGAGGTTTCTGTAATTTTGGAACTGATTAATTTGAGCTTAAGGTCGGTGCAAGAGAGTGATAAATGTGCCGGAAAATTGGCGGAAACGCAAACGGCTTTTGTGATCTTGTGATCGTTTTGGCTAGAGTGTGGATTCTTGTGTTCTTGACGGCGGATTTGTGAATGATAGGTCTTTTTTTTTTTCCTGGTTGTTTTCTTTTCTTTTTCTTTTTCTTTTTGGAGGGGGCCTGGCCTGCCGACTTTGGCAAGAGAACAACAAGTCCTCAATATATGTGCCGGGGTAAATGTCGGTTGTTGTCGGAAGGCGTAAATGCTGTGTGGTGTGTTTAGATGTACAAGTAAGTGCAGTAAGATTGAATCTTCAAGTTTGAGTGCTTTGTTTTGTTTAGGGTCTGAGGATCGTAAATTCGGTCCGTAAGCGTTCAAGGATGAGCTGTCGGTGAGTAGGATGTATGTGGATATAATGCAAATTAATATTTGTCTTTTACGGTGTTCAGAGAACGGATCCGTTAGCTCTGTGCGGGGCAATTTCAGGCGTAGAAACGAAAACATATCTCGGCCGTATAGGGCCGCCAATCAGTCGCTCAGGAAGAGGACATCTTTGTCTACTACATCGTACGATCGAATCTTCGCGTCCAGTCGTCGGTCACCACCTGTATCCACGTTGCAAAAGTATAGGAGAGATTCTCTGCACCGCTAAAAATTAATATAATAATAATATAATAATAATAATGTGAAGTTTGCTTGGTTGTATGTTGTCTTTGTCTGCCAGAGAGTCTTTGCTCTCGACTGTGGATGTATATCAGGCCGCCTGATTTTGTTTCTTAATTGGTTATGTCTGCAGGTGTGCTCCACCTGGCGGACGGTTTCCAATTCAGAAATGCTGTGGGAGACGCTCACCAGGCGTGTCTGGAACCGAAGCCACCGGCGCCACCGGTCGTGGCGGGAGGAGTATGTCCGGTTGCACCGAACCGCGTCCAATTTCCGCCACAATCGGGCCTGCTATACGTCGATCGAATACGAGGTCTCCAGCGACTCGAGCAGCAACGGCGCCGGCGCGGCTTGCCGGTGCCTGGCGCTGTCGGCGAGCCACCTGGCCGTCGGGTTCTTCGACGGCACCGTACGTATCTTCAGTCTGGAGAGTAAAGAATGCGTCAGCACAATGAAACCCGTCCACGAAAACCGGCTGGGGCCGCTCTCCCGGGCCGTTGCCGGCATCGTCCTGCACGGCGACAAGATCGTGTTCGCATCGTTCGACGGCTCCGTCTTCGTCGGCAGCGTTTCCCGCGGCGACCTGCGGCGCGCACACGCCGGTAACGTAGTGAACGACGGCACGCTGGTGGACTTCACCGGCTGCCGCCGGTGGTGGGTCGGCCTCTACGCCGGCATCCCAGGTCACGCTTGCCACATCTGGGATGCCGTCAGGGAGGAGCTCGTCTTCAACGCCGGGGACATAACGGACCCAGACGCTCTCCGTGGCTGGCACCTCCTCACAGAACAAGCCGAGCGCATAGGCCGTGTCAGAATCTGCAACGAGCTTCTCCTCACGGCGACGCGCCTGAAACTAACGGTTACTGATCTTGAGACCTACGGCGTCGCTTTCCAGCATGAAGAGGCGGCTTCTGATGGCGACTGTTTTATCGTCGAAGCGATAGAAGCCGCCGGGGACCGTTTTCTCTCGGCTTCCGATAACGGCGCCGCGAAAATTCGCCGAATTACGACTTTTGAGGACGTTTGCGGATTTCATTTCGACGTTGCAGGAGCGGACAATAATTCCAGCAGCACCGGCAGCAGCTGCAATAATAACAGAAAGATCCTTGGGACGTTGAATACGTGGCAGGCGTTCGTTTGCATCGACGGCGTGGTTCACGTTTCGGACGCTACCAGCGGCGTGCATCTCCATCACCTGGCCGAGCAGATGGGCGACGTTTGCGATCTGGTAGCTGACGACGAACACGTGGCTGGCTGTGCCATTGACACGGGGATCCATCTCTGGAGTTTCAGACCTTGACATGCACCATTTTTAAGTGGAAAAAGCCTTTCAATTGCCGAATTAACCCCTTTTAAACTTCATTCAAACAACAGGGAGTTTCCACAGATTAATTTTCAACATCAAGACGTTTCCAAGATTAATATCCGTGCAGGAATCAGAACAAGTGGCAGTGCACAATGGAGACATTATGATTGCGACCGTGGACTGAGAGTTTCCGGGTTGTAAAATTTATTGCCGAGTACTTGATGAACCATTTCTAGATTTGTCAAGTGCCCACTTGAAACTCCTTGACTTGTTTCGCTATCAGATCAGATTGACCAGATTGGAACGGTGCTAAAGCCTGCTTACGCGGGAAAACCGTCATAAACATGACTACACCTAATTTATCAGTCAGAGTAAAACTATTTATTTGACACGTCGAAATTTTATATCAGTTCTGAGTAAACTATTTAATTGAGACGAATCTTAATCTCAGTTCTGAATAAAACTATTTATTTTGACAAGTTGAAACGCTGGTTTCGTTTTTGCTTTGATTGAAAGAGAAACTTTGATTTCAAATTTCCGCATTCTGGATATTATTAATCTGAAATCTGTCACGTGGAAAAAATGACTTATATACTCCGCCTTCCACTACCCACTAAACCTTTCAGAACCGTGGCTAAGCACATTTAAATCTGTTACAAATCAGATTGTTGGACCCTATCATCATTCAATTCAATTACATAAAGACTTCTAATGTCATATACATCTTGAAAATTACTGAACTATATATCAACACAGGTCGTTTTCTGAAACGTGATGCTAATATGCAGACCGATTTATATGATGCCCATGCATTTAACCGTAATTAGCCTTCGTTCACAACTATTATACTAGTACATTCTTAGCTTCCTGGGGGTTTAGTTGATCTCATATACATGGATCAGGATTGGAATTTGGCATCACATAGGGACCTCAAATTAGACTTATATATTGATGAATGAATTATTTGGAGTAGAAAACTTCATTTCCTCAAATTAGAAGACGTGTATATGTATTGACGAGTATCTTCGATTATAGGTCCAACATAGAACTCTCCGTCCTCAAATAGCAAATAATCCATCTGCACTAAGACTATGCTGGTTGGCTGTGGGTTTGCTGTAATCAAACTTGTGTTGAAATTAAGCTATTTAAACTCGAGATTGTTAAGCCTTATAGTATGGTTAAGTATGCGATAGTACATCATTCTAATCTTTAGAAACGTTACAATGCTTTTACATATGCCCCATAGAAATGCGGTTTGATCTTATATGTTTAATCTTGTTGTAACAATGCTGATATTTATGTAAATTTGCATTCAACATGCATGAACAATTGCAAGAAGTTTATTTCGTCGAGCGTTTCAGTCAAATGGATAAAGTAACTTCAAGACAACAATTTTGAAGGTCTTATTGATGTAGATGAAATTCTAGTGAAAATCATATCATGTGCAAGCAACTCCCTTGCTGATGTTGATGGAATCCACGTGGAAAACATATCATGTGGAAACAACCCACTTGTAAAGTAAGCCTGGAAAACGTATCATGTGGAAACAACCCACTTGTAAAGTAGCCTGCATGCATCACAGTGAACCTGGTCGCAATTCAATAAAGCATTTAAAGTAATCAAAACTAAAATATATACAAAGCGGAAGTATTTCCTTTTCAGCAATACTAGCAATAGCAATAACAAAACATAGATTTTTATTATTAATATTGTTTCTACATCACAATCTGTGATCATGGGCACGTTTCATGATCAGTCTTTGATAGAACATCATTCTAAACCACCATACTAATAGGAGATCTTAAAAATCTTTGAGGATTCATATAAACTCTATATTTGTATTAAGTTGAATATTTTATTCCTCAAATCTGATGTTGTTTTATGTTACAATTAAAACTTCATTATTAACAAATAACAGCTTTCTATAAATAGATTCTTTTGATTTTTACATAAAAAGGTTAGTAATAAAAAAACTAATGATTCTTTGTAAGGCTACAAATAACAGTTCGTTAATAACAAATATCAGTCTTCTATATGTAGACTCTTTTGACTTTTACCTTAAAAAATAATGTTAAAATAATAGAATGATTAATAGGGGGAGTTTTAGAAAACAAAGGCTACTTTGTTATCTCAGTAATTTCATAGTTCTGGTTTTAGAATCAGTTAGGGCATATTTATAGAATATTACATTAAATTATACATGTTATAGATCTGTATGTAAATTACTAACATTTTTTTATACACTGTTGACATACTACAGAAGTAAATGCCCTTGGTGAACGAACCACAAGGGAGTTAATGTGGATATTTCCATAGTGCTTCTTCAACGTAAGTCTCTATTTCAACTTCTTAAACTAGCAATTATTTTGGACAGGCTGGACATGGATCAGACAAAATATGGTTTTGAAGTTTTCTTTCCATATGGAAAAGTAATTTATATGTATTGTAATAAGGCAATTGAAAGGATAAATTATGGTAAATGAATACAATTCTCTATTAGTGACACCCTAGTTATTGAATCGAGGCTTCTACATATTACAAATAAATTGCCGGAAATATAGATATAATTGAAGAAAGTGAAAAAAAAAAGGGGGAGTGGGGATAGCTGTAAAAATTTCACTTAATCACATTCATGCAGACAGCCGTAGCATTCCAAGCAATGGATCATGATTATTATGATGGTCTCTAAAATGTGTCCAAATTTATCATGTTGTCTTACAGGCATCAAACCTAAAGAGCTAGTGTCCGGGATCATGAAATTATGATTTAGAATTGAATTAATAAGAATGAATATAGGAGAATTTAGTATGAGACATAAATTTGTAGAGAGATTTATGCTGTGTATGCCTTATTGATGCATAGCATCTGCAGCCTAGCTCAGAAGGAAAGAACTCGCAGTATTGTAGGCTTTGTTTTCGCTACTTTAGGTTCAAACATCTTATTCATTCTTAGGATTTGAATAAATGTTGAAGCATTAGTTTCGAATATGTTGAAATTTAGAGAATTGTTTTTCATTATTTTGTGTATACATTGAGTGCTTTACACTTAATGAAATATTTAGTAGGGCTCGAACAAGAGGATTGTTTTTTTTAGGAGAGACTTATTCTTTTTTCTTAGTAAAGTTAAACGCAAAGGTGGGGTTTTAGGTTGTAATCTAGCCACCATCTCTAAGTGACATATAAGAGCTCCTTCTTGGTTAGAAGGAAAATTTTGACCTTGTGATATAATATTTGGTGAAATCTTTTAATTTTTTGTTTTTTATATTTTGATTAAACTAATCATTTATATATGTTTAATAATCTCTTTTTTCTAATTTTTTTTTTTTGATTTTTGTTTTTTATCCATCCAAGTGAATTTTTATTGGTGGTGGTCTTCAATGATGCTAAGTTGTTATCGTGTCACTTGAATATCTTTAACTACTCTATTGGTTTCATGTTTTTATTTCTTTACTATGAAATTTAGAACAATTGATCTTATTGTTCCCTAATGCTACTACACCTCTTTGAAATCTAGAATCACAATGCTTTTTCTGTGAAACACTCCCATACTTTTTGCCTTCCTGATTCTATATAGATCCATAATTATATTGATGCCTAAGACATGCCTCCAAGATTGTTGTCACTCATGATGGTGTGGGTGGCGATATGTTACAACCTTAAACTAACATTCTATTTCCTTTGATTCTTCAACATTTTGTTTCTCTATTTTAAAATTTTCCTCATGCACTTCTCTCTTGTGCCCTTCTTTTGGCATGTCCTTGTGTGCTTCTTCCATGGACTCAACTACTGCTACTTCTTTGTTGGATTCAATTTCAGGTTTTGCTGCTTCTTCCTCAATTTGTTTCCTTGCAATAACTTCTTTTTTTGTTTGGATCCTTGCCTCCTACATTTGAGAAATATCTTGTACCATTATTTTCTTTTTCTTGTAATAAAAGTTCATGAACTTCCTTTGTACGTAAATTTTAACAATACACAATGAATTTACCCAAGGATAACCCAAAACAATATCCATATCATTCATCTCAATGACATAAAAATCTAGGTGTAAGATATATTTATCCATAGTAATTTTCAAATTTTGAAAAATCTAAATATTCTTACCCTCAAGCTTTATATCTTTGATTTTCTTTATTTGAAACTAGAACTTCTTGGCCAAAGCAATATTAATAAAATTATATTTACTACTAGGGTTTACAAAAATAACAATCTTTTCCCCTTTTTATGCAGATATAGATTTACAAAATATATATTTTTTTGATATGAAGAAATCTTCTTAATCATTGCTTGGATTATCCGACACAAAAGATGGGCTTTCTTCCAGATGCACATAATTATCCTTATTTTTTTCTTCTATCAATTTCTTCATATTTTCACAATTTCCTACCTAGACTTGGGTGGGTTGTAACATGACACTCAACTATTCATATATTTCTTTCATTTTTTCACTTAATTTCTTCTTCCTCCTTAGAGAACTCTTCCAACTCCATGACCTCAACCTAGAAATTTTTTCCAAAGCAACTAGAGTTCTGAAAAAAACTAGGATTTCTAATTTATTTTTCTCAATTCTCCTATATTCCTTGCTATCAACCATTAATTCTATAGATTTTATTCAAAAACTAATTAAACAACTGATTTGCTTACCTTGGCTGATAGATATTTGCAATTTCATTTTCGATGACTTGAAAAATCATCATTGCCCTTGTTCCAAACGAGTAACTTCACACGATCGTATCTCCCTCAACACTGCTTGGATTCCTTCGTATGACCACTCATTCTAAATTTCTTCAAATTCTACATAGAATGGTCCAAAATTGTTTTAATCAGACAACCCTTCACAAAGAAATGGCTTTTGAAAGATGAGACATTTTTTTGAAAAAGTCAACCCTAATCTTTCTCTTGCTCTATATGACTATCTTCACATGGTTGTATAACCCTCAATATTACTCAAATTCTTTTGGCATGACCACTCATGCCAAAGCTCTTCAAAAAAACACAATTTGGCATAAGAATTGTTTGAATCAGACAACTTTTTGTAAAGATATTTCCTCCACAAATTGAGACATTTTTTTGGAAAAAAAAATGCCTTATTTTTGAAATCCAGCAAAAATACACAAATCCCCCTTGCTAGAATCATCATTGTGATACCACTTGTACTAATATGCAAATATAACAAATCATTCATCAATATTCCACAAAGTTAATCCACATAATGAGACAAAGATAAATATTACCCTTAGGGTAGGGCAACACCAGTAATAGTCCTTAAAGAAGGAAAACTCCACAAGATTTCCCAAGATGAGAGCCCCACTTAGAGAGGGCAAAGTCTTATAAGCCACTTCATAGGCAAAGACGATAACAAGCAATACTCTGTATGATTGATGTACGTGATCATTACAATCATAATATTCCTTCTTTATATACCCATCTTAAAAACTGTCATCCCATTCATTATTATAGTATAATATAATCAACCTTGGGTTATGTGTGGCCCATGCCACTTATACATAATACCCATATACAATATTATATCATATCCCCATTTCTTTTCCTAGGTACCATATGACTTTTGTATATCCTTTGATTATGAATCTTAATTTGTTAATATAGATTAATATCTATATACTTAGGTACCATATGACTTTTGTATATCCTTTGATTATGAATCTTAATTTGTTAATATAGATTAATATCTATATACTCACATAGTAGAGAATCTAGTATTGAGTCACACCAAAAGTACTCTTCTCTTCTACTTATATTGTGGTTTCTTATCCTCATACATAATATTATATTTAAGTTCTTCGTGCACTTGTCCCTAGTTAGATATTGGTGGCATTTGTATTTTTTGACCTCAATGGCTTTGTCCTTTGTTTAACAAGTTGTATATTCTCAACCTAGAAGCAAAATTAAATTTAAGGTTTGTGAAATTAAATTTAATGGGTAGTCCCATTTTCTTTTCTTGCAATCCAAGGCTTTTCTTGGAATGAACTTTAACTTCCATATTCTTGTTACATCTATGCCTATTTTTGGGGTAATATAGCTTTTTCTTCCTTAACAAATTGATTGTTGTTCTTTATATTGTATCAAAAGAAGTGTTAATTTTTAAGGAAATGACAACTTAATCAGTAGAGTTTCATAATCCACTAATTGGTCTTATATCTAAGTTGCCACTAATAAGGAAGTTTTTCCACAATTCGTTCTTAGTTATCTAATTTTATATAAATATACACAAGTAATAAATGTCATCTCAAAGTAGTATCTAAGACCATTGTATAAATTGACCTAATATGTTTCAAGTCCCTTTGAAAATATCCTCTCTAGAAATTTAAGCATAGTGAATATAATTAAGTTCTCAAATTAGCATGTTGTGAATATATGTTTTGTTTGAATTGGAACTCATAATCCAAATCCTTATATAAAGCATAACTCATATATTTTCATAAAGGTACTTATATCAACACTTAATACTTATAGGTTAAATTTTGAAATATATATCTTAAAAATCAGAGATACAAAAACTAATCTTCTATCTTAAAAATCAAAGATACGAAAACTAATCTTTGAACTCTTATATTAATGCATGAATTTCATTGGAAAATTAGAAATGAAATTTCATTTATGAGTTATCAACACTTAATACTTTTAGATTAAATTTTGAAATATATATCTTAAAAATCAGAGATACAAAAACTAATCTTCTATCTTAAAAATCAAAGATACATAAACTAATCTTTGAACTCTTATATTAATGCATGAATTTCTAAAAAAAAACATATTCTTAATACAGCCCATCTACCTTATGAGTCCTATAAACATTGTGTTGTTGAAGATTCAATTATTTGAAGCTAGTAATTTATTTTAGTAATCATATCTTTTCATTTATTATAACTGTAAATTTATGTAGATGAGTTTCATGGTACAAGAATCTAGAATCTCCTTAGTTTTGTTCTAAGCATCTAATTTTCATTTTACAAAATGGTAGGTCACATAGGAATATTAAGTCTTATCCTCCTATCCATTTTAGTAATGTACCACTTTTTTTCTTATATATATATATGAATGAATGACATCATGAAAGAATAACGAGACCTACCCTTGATTTTAGTAACATAGTACTTTTCTTCATTTCTTCTCCATTTTAAAAACTCCAAATCTTATAAAGAAGGCACATTACATTTGGTACATGAGTAAAAGCATGGTGTTCTCACAATTTAGAAACAACTACATTTATTTTTGACGGATCACTTGTATGACTTTGAAAGGCTCAAAATAACATATATGATTCTAGTACATGTATATGTATATAAATATGGAATAGAATGGTATCCCAAAAGAATATGAAAACTTGCCCTTCAATTTAATAATGTATAGGTACTTATTATTTATTTTTTCCATTTTAAAGAGTTTAATCTTAATAGAAAAGGAACATTACTTTGGATAGCATATTTTTATTTATTTTTCCTTTGATTAAAAAACTTCAAATCTTGATGAAAAAGGAACAATTTTTTTTTTGAAAGACTTCTATTTTATGCTATTTAGTTGATTTGATTTTGAGTGCCACATCTATATGTTCTTATTAGGCTATTATAATATTCTATATATATATATATATTATATATATATATATATATATATATATATATATATATATATATATATATATATATATATATATATATATATATATATATATATATATATATATATATATATCCTTTAAAAAAAAGCATTTAATCATTTTGCTACAAACCAAATTTCCACACAAGTTAGTGAAATATATAGTAACGATGTACTAGTGCTTTTTATTTATTCCTCCATTTTAAGAACTCCTATCCTTGATAGAAAAGGAACATTACTTTGGATAGACATCTTTTTATTTATTTCTCCTTCATTTTTAAAACTTCAAATATTTGATTAAAAAAGAACAATATTTTGGAAAGACTTTTGTTTTATGGAATTTGGTTGATTTAATTTTGAGTGCCATATCTATGCATTCTCTATAAGCTAGCTATTATAATATTCCACACCTATATATATATAATGTTGTACACAAAAGTGTTTATTATTTTCCTATTCACCAAGCGTTCTCAACACCAAGTTAGTAAAATATATAGCATTGTTATGATCGCTTAGTTTGAAAAGGTAAAGATGTCAAATGTAGAAAATTCTATTATAGAAAAGGAATTATAGAGTACATGACAATGTGATCATCTGCCTCTTATAACTATCACAAGAACATTAACATGCAAAACAATTGGAATATCAAATTTTCTCTAAAGTCATATCATGATAAATATAGATGGAATATACAAATGCATTTATCTCTAATGACTATGTCCCATCACTAGTATTTGATGTTGGTGTTAAGACGATAATAATTTGAGATCATTGTTTGTCACTAGGTACAAATAAATGAGGTTGAATTGCTACAAATGTTAAATAAGGATCACAAAAACATGAGAGCTCTTTAACATGCTCCAAGAATGGCAACATTTATTGCAAACTAACAAGTGTTGGTTCGTTAACATTTTTGGATACATAATATATTTTAAGCTTTATATTTCAATTAAGAATATTTCAAACTTATGAGGATTTGACCTAATTAGATTTTATTAACAATTATTAGAGCTCTTTAACATGAGAGCTCTTTATTAACAAATATTGTACTAGTGCTTTTTATTTATTCCTCCATTTTAAGAACTCCTATCCTTGATAGAAAAGGAACATTACTTTGGATAGACATCTTTTTATTTATTTCTCCTTCATTTTTAAAACTTCAAATATTTGATTAAAAAAGAACAATATTTTGGAAAGACTTTTGTTTTATGGAATTTGGTTGATTTAATTTTGAGTGCCATATCTATGCATTCTCTATAAGCTAGCTATTATAATATTCCACACCTATATATATATAATGTTGTACACAAAAGTGTTTATTATTTTCCTATTCACCAAGCGTTCTCAACACCAAGTTAGTAAAATATATAGCATTGTTATGATCGCTTAGTTTGAAAAGGTAAAGATGTCAAATGTAGAAAATTCTATTATAGAAAAGGAATTATAGAGTACATGACAATGTGATCATCTGCCTCTTATAACTATCACAAGAACATTAACATGCAAAACAATTGGAATATCAAATTTTCTCTAAAGTCATATCATGATAAATATAGATGGAATATACAAATGCATTTATCTCTAATGACTATGTCCCATCACTAGTATTTGATGTTGGTGTTAAGACGATAATAATTTGAGATCATTGTTTGTCACTAGGTACAAATAAATGAGGTTGAATTGCTACAAATGTTAAATAAGGATCACAAAAACATGAGAGCTCTTTAACATGCTCCAAGAATGGCAACATTTATTGCAAACTAACAAGTGTTGGTTCGTTAACATTTTTGGATACATAATATATTTTAAGCTTTATATTTCAATTAAGAATATTTCAAACTTATGAGGATTTGACCTAATTAGATTTTATTAACAATTATTAGACATGTTAAGTATGTTTTTATTAGGAAATGATATTTTACCACCTAAATATTGATCACTCAAATTGATTCGTGACTTCAACAAGCATTGCCTAAGTATATTTCAATTAAGAATATGTCAAACTTATGAGGATCTGACCTAATTGGATTTTATTAACAATTAGGCATGGTAAGTATGTTTTGATCATGAAATGATTTTTTACCATCTAGAGATTGATCACTCAAATTGATTTGTGACTTAAATAAGGATTTTCTAAATGATCAAAAATCTCACACTTTTGAAAAAATTGGGGAACTGAAATTGATTTGCAACTTCAACAAGCATTCCCTAAATATATTTCAATTAAGAATATGTCAAAATTATGAGGATTTGACCTAATTAGATTTTATTAAAAATTAGGCATGATAAGTATATTTTGATCATGACATGATGTTTTACCAGCTAGAGGTTGACCACTCAAATTGATTCGTGACTTCAACAAGCATTTTCTAAATGGTTAACAATCTCATTTGGAGAAAGATCAATCACACTTTTGAAAAAATTGGGGAACTCTAATTAATTTGTGACTTCAACAAGCATTTCCTAAATATATTTCAATTAAGAATATGTCAAACTTATAAAGATCTGACCTATTTAGACTTTATTAACAATTATGCATGGCAAGTATGTTTTGATCATGAAATGATTTTTTACCACCTAGAGATTGATCACTCAAACTAATATGTGACCTCAACAAACATTTCCTAAATGGTCAAAAATCTCATTTGGAGAAAGATCAATCACACATTTGAAAATATTGGGAAACTCAAATTGATTTTTGACTTCAACAAGCATTCCCTAAATATATTTCAATTTAGAATATGTCAAACTTACGAGGATTTGACCTAACTAGATTTTATTAAAAATTAGGCAATGTAAGTATGTTTTAATCATGAAATGATCTTTTACCATCTAGAGATTGATCAATCAAATTGATTCATGACTACAACAACCATTTCATAAATGGTCAACAATCTCATTTGGAGAAAGATTGGTCACACTTTTGAAAAAAATGGGGAACTCTAATTGATTTGTGACTTCAACAAGCATTCCTTAAATGCTCAACCATTCCATTTGAATGAAAATCAATTGTACTTGTGATTTTTTTAGAAATCGCCACTCACTATAGATAGATCAATATATGTTTGTATTAACTTCCAATCAATAAATTATGGAAGCTCTATTTTACTATTATTCTTTGGAATCAATAATTATTTTTACCAAAGAGATTTAGAGCAAATGGTGAAGAGTGAGGAGTATTAGACCATCAACCAACTAAAAATTTAATCTTGTGGATGAACCTTAACTTTTAATCTCATGTTGTTTAAGGCATAAAGTGGGCGGTCAGGAGTTTCACATTATAATCCTAGGTTCGAATTTCATGGGTGGGAACCTAGGGGTGAACCTTAACATTTTTACGCTAGATATTTGGAACTAATGATGAGAGTTGTGTGTGAACCTTAACATTTAAGCCCTTGGTATTTAGGGCATGTGGTGGGCAGTGAGGAGTTTAACACTGTAAGCCAAGGTTAGAATCCCATGGGTGAACCTTAACATTTTAGCTCGAGGGCTTGGTGTCACTAGTGAGGAGCAAGGAATTTCATGTTATAGACCAAGATTCTAATCTCATGGATGAATGTTTGATGGTGAATTTGCAGATTATTTCATAGGTCCAATTTCCTAGGATCTTAATTAATCACAATATTAGAGCATTCAACTCACTGGTCAATATTAATGAATCTCATTCATAGAATAACAACAATATTTCTCAATAATAAAACTCACAATATTATTCATAAATCATCAAAATATCAAGAAACTTGTTCTCAATTTGTTACAATGCATGAAACTTTGTCTCCATAATATAACCTTACAATATGACTCTTCAATACTTGACTATTGCTCTCCTCAAACATCCGGGAGATGCATCCTTTCCTATTCCTCACATATGACAAAACTTTCATGACTCTTCACTTTACATCTTGCCACATATCATGTGACTCTTCACTTGTATATTTGACACCTAAATCTATGATTCTTGACTTACTTACATGACACTTTGCACACTTGCATACTTTATTATATGACACTTGGAATTTTATCACACATTAACACATACTTTAGACAAAATATAAATCACACTCCTAGTATTTACAAATAGACAATGTACCAAATAATGTAATATCTCCAACATCCCCCTATATTACATTATTTGGTTTGAAGACTTTTTGTCTTCAATCTTCATCTTTTACCATGTGTCCCTCCATAGACTCTACCTGTTGACCTTGCTTGATACTTTTGTACTATGCCTGATCCACTATCTTGTTTCTTGTCTTTTGGAGAAGTCAAACAATTCATTATCAAACTATTCTTGAGGCAAAATATGGTCTAAAATTTCTTGTGATAATCCCATTGTATCCAGAGCAAATATTCCATTTTTGATGGAACCCATAGCTTCAATTTTGTTTTGTTTCTTGATGACACATTTTTGTTTCCATTGATGTATTTGAATTCCACTATTCTACCTCTATTAACCAATTGGGCTACAAAAATAAGATAATTTTATAAACCAAGTCCATACAATACATCTTCCAGCATGAATCTTGAATATAGTATTTTTAGTGGAATGTTTGGTTTGATTTCAAATGAATCAAACCAATGTAAGTTCCCAATTATATGGTGACTGGCACCTGAATCTATATACAATGTGTCTTTTTCATTTTAAATAGTTTGATGAATTTCAAGTGATCTTGTCACATGTCTTTGATAATATATTTGATTTTGAAAATTTCTTCTCATAGTATTTGGTCCTTTGAAATTGTATGATCTATGTGATGCATTCATTTTCCTTCTATCTATTATGATTTGTACAAAAAATTGTTCTTCAAATCAAATTGCTTTGATGTAAAATACCTTGTTGCCCAAATTTAATTAAACAATTTCAATTTCAAACCTTCAATCTTCAATCAAGCAATCATATTCTTATAACTCCTAAAATTAATTTCAAATTCTTTTTTATTTTCAAATTTCATCAGATCAATCAATCTTTCGTCAAATCATCAAATTTCACAAATTTTTCAATACTCCTATTATCTCCCAAAATTCAAATTTCTCAGTCACAATTCTTCCTTTGATATTCAATCATTCATTAATTCTTCATTCATTCAATTTTAATTCTTATTTCTCCAATTTAATTATTTTCTTCAATTACTCCAAATTTTAATTTCATCGTCACTCCAACCAATTCCAATTTCAAATCAAATAGTCAATACAAATTTTAAATTCTTTGTTTCCTTATATCTCCCTACATTAATCCATTCTTCAAATGTTCCTTTTAACTCCCAAACAATTCTTTTAATAATTAGAAGCCTTGTTTCTCCAAACTTTATAATGTCCAAGAATAAATTTAATTTGCTCAAAAATAAAGCACTCATATTTAAAATTTAGGTAAAACTTTGAACTTTACCTTTTGGTGCTCTTCCAAGTACATGTGGCTATTAATTAGGGCGTTATTGATGCTCTATCCAAAAATGTATCCACCTTAGATTGCCGCAAATGTTTCCACCTTAGATTGTCTGCAAATGTCTCCACCTTAGATTGTCTGCAAATGTCTCCACCTTAGGCGTTACTCAAGCTTTTCTCGATAACTATAACCTTTGATTTAAGTGGTTCCAATTCTCTGTTTTAGACTTCACTCTAGGTAAGTCAAACGCTTTTTCAGGGCAATCTTCTTTTGGTACTACACTCAAAGGCGCTATCCTCAGCACTATGCTCACAAGCACTATCTGGATCCTTCATTCTTCACTCACAAGCGCTATCCTTGGTTGTACACTCACAGGAGCTATTCGGCTCCTTGGCTCTATGCTCATAGGTGCTATCTTTAGTAGTACACTCATAGGTGATGTCTTTCATTCATAGGGGCTTCTTTCTTCCTTGTTCCTTCTCCTTGATGCTAAACTTTGCTCATAGGGGCTTCTTTCTTTCCTGCCTCTTCTCCTTGGCGCTAAACTTCACTCACATGGGTTTCTTTTTTCCCTGTTCCTTCTACTTGGTGCTAAAGGCTTCTTTCTTCTCCGTTCCTTCTTTACATGGCTTCTACTCTTCGGTATCCTTTCGACTTTGTTGGCTATAGTCTGCCTTCACAAATTCTTTATCTTTTAATGATTGGAAAAAGTAGTCACAATCCACAAACGTCTCCTCTATCTTTGAATTTAGCAAACTTAGGGTGTAATCAACCCAACTCTTCTAACTAGCAAATTTTGGCTTCCAGCTTGTAATCTCAAGTGGCTATCAACCCAATTCTTCTCATGTCAACTTCCAACAACCAATAAACTCAACATGTCCTCCTCCTTCTCGATGCAATATCAACCGATCACTTTAATCTCTTCTTAGCCCTTTCCTTCAAACTTCACAAATTCAAATGGCTAGAGTGCAAATTTGATACTATTGATGGAGATTTAGCCAGATTATTTCATAGGTCCAATTTCCCAAGATCTTAATCAATCACAATATTAGAGCATTCCACTCATTGGCCAATATTAATGAATCTCATTCATAGAATAGCAAAAATATTTCTCAATAATAAAACTCATAATATTATTTATAAATCATCAATATATATATATATATATATATATATATATATATATATATATATATATAAAAGAAACTTGTTCTCAATTTGTTACAATGCATGAAGCTTTGTCTCCATAATATAATCTTACAATATGACTCTTCAATAATTGACTATTGCTCTCCTCAAACATCCAGGAGATGCATCCTTTCCTTTTCTTCACATATGATTTCATAACTCTTCATTCATAGAATAACAATAATATTTCTCAAAAATAAAACTTACAATATTATTTATAAATCATCAATATATATATATATATATATATATATATATATAAAAGAAACTTGTTGTCAATCTGTTATAATGCATGAAGCTTTGTCTCCATAATATAATATTATAATATGACTCTTCAATACTTGACTATTGCTCTCCTCAAACATCCGGGAGATGCATCATTTACTTTTCTTCACATATGATAAAACATTCATAACTCTTCAATAATAGAATAACAACAATATTTCTCAAATAATAAAACTCTCAATATTATTTATAAATCATCGAAATATATATATATAAAGAAACTTGTTGTCAATTTGTTACAATGCATGAAGCTTTGTCTCCATAATATAACCTTACAATATGAGTATTCAATCCTTGACTATTGTTCTCTTCAAACATCCGGGAGATGCATCATTTTCTATTCTTCACATATGACAACTTTCATAACTTTTCACTTTACATCTTGCCACATATCATGTGACTCTTCACTTGCATATTTGACACCTAACTCTATGACTCTTAACTTACTTACATGACACTTTGCACACTTGCACACTTTATTACATGACACTTGGACTCTTCTCACACATTGACACATACTTTAGAGAAATATAAATCACACTTCCTAATCTAATATTTACAAATATACAATGTACCATGGCTACCATATGCTATCAAATAATGTAATATCTCCTACAAGCAACATTAAATGGAGCTGGGTAAAAACCTCATATTGTGGAGTTGTTCATTCAGTGGCCCCAACCTTTCTACCATCTCAAGCTGAGCACAATTTGGAGGTTCTGTCTATATCATTTTCTTTGGCAAATATGGTTAGAAAGGAATCAAAGAGTGTTCTCTAATTTTTCAAAGGATATTTCATCTCTAACCAGTAGAATTATTTCCTGCGCTAAAGAGAACGCTTCCATTATTTCGTATGATACAAGGCCTTGTTCCAGGTTTGAAATTGTCATTCTTCATTCTCTGAATATTTCCCAGGACATGATTGTATCTCAACCCAATCCCAGAAGCAACATTAAATGGTGTCCCCCACCCCAAGGATGGGTCAAATTGAATTTTGATGGAGCAGCTAAAGACAATCCAGGCAAAGCAGGAGCAGGAGGCATACTCAGAGATCATAAAGGAAACTCGATTTTAGCATTTTTTGAATACCTTTGTGAACAGTCCAATCATATGACTGAAGCAAAGGCATTATGGAGAGGTCTTGCATTAATCAAACATATCCCAGGCAGAATCATCATTGAAGGGGATTCTCTCAATATTATTAATTACATGAAAAGCTCCAAATGACCGTCTTGGAAAGTTAGAAGTTGCATTGAAGAGGCCAGGAAACTTGCTACTCACCAACAGAAAGTTATCTTCCAACATGCTTTCAGAGAAGCAAATATGGTAGCAGATAAACTGGAAAACATTGGGGTTGATGGTCCAGGTTTTTTGACTTGGACAGACACACTACCACAAGAGGTACGTGCATTAGCCACTATTGAAAAAGTTGATAATGATTAGCTGGGTTACCATCTTTTTTATAAGTTTCCTCACTATGTGTAAGAGTGTTGAAGTTTCAAAAGGTCCTAGTAGGACAATAGGTGCCAAATTTCAAAATGTCTTTGAGGTCTTGGTTTTTTGGTCCGTCCCTTTGAATAACAAATTCCACCATTTTCATGACCCTTTCTCTCTGTGGAACTGTCAATTGGATGGTTGTCTCATGATCATTTGGACTTGTTTCGAACCCATTCATCTCACAAATCTTAATCTACATCATTTCCATAATAGGCAGGAGTCCTATCACATAACCCCTAGCATGTCTGGTATCTATGTCCATTGCCATATGATCTATCTGTTTCTCCAAAAAAATTGAGATTTTTCAACAGCTAGGAGTGCTAGTTCATTCCCAAAGCCTACTAACGTAAACAGAAAGTTTGGGAACAAATCAAAGGATGTTTTTTGCATATATAGTGGGGACATCAACAACGCAAATGGAGGTCTCACTCTTTCCAATTCGAGCGATCCCTGCCGCATGTGGAAAGATCATTGGCACCAAAAGATTTTCAGATATGTTTATTGAAGATTGACAAGATTTGCTCTAGGACCGAGATAGGAAATCTGACAATGCTGGGAATCATCATTTTTTAAAAAGCCAAAAGTCTTGGAACCATCACCGAATGTGATAGGGTGGGAAAAATTTGCTGCATCGGAAGCAATTCAGAAAATTACTCGCTTCTTCCTAGAATTCTCAGACTTTGGGAGGAGCTGAGAAGAATCCAAAAGCTTCTAGCAAAAAGGTGGATGAACAGAAGGAGGCCATGGGCAGTCCTGATCAGTAGATTGTTGCTCGGATGTTCCTACTATTTGGTTTGGGTAGTGCCCAAGGGGCTTCTTTTTTTTTCTTGAGTTCGGATTTCATCTTGTAGTCTTGGAAGATGGATCCTTTTCTCTGTGTTTGTTGTAGCTGCTGATGTAATAGGTGAAGATTTACCTGCTTTTTTGAGGGTTTTGTATACATCCTCTTGGGCTCAGGTTGATGCCTATTGTTCCCTACTGATGTAAAAGGTATTTGGAAGCCTTCATATTTCTCGGTATAATATAATATCAATTAACTTACCAAAAAAAATTATTTAACAAATGGTATGAACTAAACTTGTTAAATAACTGCACTTTAAAAAAAAACACAAGTTTAAATCTTGTTAGGTGATGTTAGGTTATATTATGATTGTGCCCAAGAACATCTTTTATTTTTTTTACAATGTTGAGTTCCTCACGAGTCTTTCGGGAAATCATAGACATGTGATGAGTCTATGGCATCTAAATCAGGCCAAAGTCTATTACATGTGGTATTGACGTTTAGAATAGGCGACTCAAGATTTAAGAAATCTTATAAAAAGCCATGACAGCCATCTAGAAGTGAAAAATTGGCAAAAAAAATTCTTATTAAAAGTCAGGACAACTATCTAGAAGTAGAAAACAGGCAGGACTGAAAGCCAAGGCTCTTTTACTAGGCTAAATAGTTACTAAAGCTAAGCATACTGAAGAAAAGCGATTTACTAGTCATTGACAGCCTTGTTCAAAGTCAAGAAATGGGCTGAACAAATTAGAAATCCTGTAAATTCTAGTTGGAACTAAGGCAAGTTATACTCTTGTTGGGCAACGTTGATGTTACTCGGCAGTTTTACTGATTTTTGTTTTAGTTGTAAATGGAAAGAAAAACATTTGGTCGGCTGTTTAGTTTGCTCTGCTTGTAAATGGAATAACTGAAAGAATGGTGGACTAGAATTGGCAGGTTCAGAACTCCAACTGTTTGAGAATCCGAAGTGGATAAGTTGACTGGAAGTTTAATCGTTGTCAGGTTTGTTTTTAAACAGTTTGACAATCCTAAATTGGTCCTAAATTGGCAAGTTGACTAAGAGTTTGTTCATGTTGTCCTAAGGCATATTTTTACTGGTGCTATGCTAAGCTGTGTCACAGGATTAATGGAATTTTAGGGATGAAGTTAAATAATCATTTATTTAGTGGAGATTAAAAAATTGGTTGAAATTTCGGGCATAAATTTTCTTGATCTAGAGTCCACATGAACCCCTATTTTTTTTTAAATGAGTTTGAACCCCTATTTTCTTTTTAAATGTCTTTATGCACATCCACATATATACATTTGAGGTCAGTGAGGAGGTATTAATGTGAAAAAATTCCATGCCACTGAAAATAATATTTTTATTAAAATAAAAATTATATGCATTTAAAAATCATTAAGCTTTAAAAGTAGGGAATCTATCAATTATTTAAATTAAAAATTTATATGCAGATGTATTGAATTTATGTTAGTTTTATTTCAAATTTTTTCCTTTATCGAATATTTTTTGAATTTAACATTGTCAAATTTCAATCTTGTTAAATTTCAACACGAATCCGAAGCTCATGACACTGGTGCTAAGTTGAATGAATGCAATTTGTTGTATGCAAGTGGGACACAGAACTTATGAGACACTTCAGAAGCAAGTTGGAGGTTCTGCTTCTATAAGTAAAAAATTCATGGAATGAAAATTTTAGGAGTGTTTAAGAGATATTATAGCATGATCAAAACCTCAAGGAGGACATGGATCATTGATAATAGACGTGGAGAACTAAACTTAGAAGAGAATTGTAGAAGAGATATGGGGGACTATGCAGGTGTAACTGCATCAACAACAGTATATGCTGATATGCTTTAAGACAGATAGCTTATAAATACAACTCATTAGACAAAATCTTACAGAGGCTGCCCAAGAATGCATAGCTCCATAGGATTGTTTATATGATGCCTGTTGTTTGATGTTGAATGAGACTTGTTGCAGTTATGAGATATGAGTGAAGTGGATGAGCTTGTCTAGAATCCACTTACTTCTTGGTGCCATGTCCGGTCAAAGACGACTTATACTTGTTTGGTCCTCCCACAGCATATTAAAATGACTTGGCACAACAACACGGTGCAATGCAGGTTCATATCGAATGTAAACCCCACATCACAGTGAGGGCTGAATAAAGATAGCCCTGGGATTATTCCCCACATAGAGTCTTAAGCACCTACCTAAAGAGGATCACTCTATTATGGTATCATATAGCAAAATTGTGATGGGGAGTGAGGACCTTTAAGAAGTAAGTTGAAGGGCTTGCAAATTTAGAAATTGTCACATACACAAAAATAAAATGCAAAGCGACTCCAAAGATATGCAATAAGTCTGGAGGGTGTAGTCCAATTGATAAGTAAAATGGCTCTAGAAACTAGTAATGGCATGAAAAATCTTATCAAACACTGATAAGAACTGGAAAACATAAATATACTGTCAAATACAAAACACTTTAAAAAACAAACAGTGACAAACATTGATATCCGAAAATCTAAGAACATTAATTATAGTTATGCTTATCCACGTAATTAGAAAGGTCAGATTATTCACCAAAATACGGATCTTTCAAAGCACCCAATAAGGCCATATGCAAGTTCTGGTTGAAATTGATGGAATTCATGATATGCTAAAAGGTACAAACAGGTGTCTTAATAATTCTAGATTCTGTCCCCACAGATTTGTTGATGAGAGATTATTAGATTGAGTAATATGCTATAGAAGTAGAAAAGGATAAGATTAAGAGTCGGCATAACTATTTGAGAGCATAGTTGTTAAATGTTAAGATTAATTAATGGAATATTGATCCGGCAAATTTTTTATAAGAAACTTTGTTAAACCCACTTTAACATAGTGTATAAAAGAGAGATGTTAAGCTGTGTTCCATTTTGACATCCTATAAAAGTAAGCATATCATCCAAGAGACTAGGAAGGTACTTTTCTAGAAAGGGAAGTAGGTGATATATTTTTATTGTATTTAGGTTAGGTTGCATACAAGAAACAGTCTGTTGTGAAATGTGTTGTATTCTACTCTTTTTGCATAAAAGGGAATGTTTTTATTATTGGAGAATCTTTGGATTTTCACAAAATATGTTTTATGAATATGGTTGCATTCATATACATGTGGAGTATGCTATGGTTGTATGCCTTTTAATTAAAGCAAGAGGGCCTATGTTATCTGATTGTGCCTCTGCAGTAGTGTTGTATTTGACAGCAGTGGGTAAGAATTGGAAATTTAAGGGATGGATAGTAGGAATTTTAAGAGATGGATAATTTTTGGTGAGATTAGAATGATTAGAAAGTTTGAAGAGTGTAATTATTATTTTTTAAACAAATTTAAAATCGTGTATGTTTTAAATGGAATTTTGGATAATAACCCATTGAAAAAAGAAGGCAACCCTTTGATGGAAATAAAAGATCCTCCTGATTCCAAACAAGTGCTGTACATGGTATGGTAATCTTAACATTCTTTAATTGAATTGCTATAAATTAAAACATTATTCTCTGGATGTTTTTATGATGAGAACTACAGTTTTATTTTATTTTGGAAATATTCAATATATGTGTGACAACTTCTGAAAGAGGTGCATGTGGGACTCCTTACTTTTATTAATATTAATTTTTTTGATAGATGTGTGGAATTCCTCACTTTAATTAATATTAACTTTTGATAAATGTGCAAGCCTGGTTAATATGGGATTCCTTACTTTTATTAATATCTAGTTGAGGCACGTGTATGAGAACAATTGGCTTGTAACAGATTTGTTGTGATGAAATTTAGTTCCACTTAAATACCTCTTCTCTTGTTAGATGTTGCTGGAGTATTGTCTTGTCATGTGCCTTAGTTCGTTTCTTTTTAATTTTGCTTTGGAGTTCAGAGACAGAGCGTGGCCTCCTTTCCATTTAGAAGACTCAGGTAGTTTCTTTTGAAGTTCTGACAATCTTTTAGAAAAAATCCCTTGATTACTGACACCAGTGATCTCTATAACTTCTAACAAAATTTTAGGAAAAAATCCTTAGAAGAGAAAGGTGGGACTGATACTGATTATGAGCCAAAGTTTTTGTCAGCAAGGCAGGAATGAAAAATGTTTAGATGGTTTCTCTTCCTTCTAGGAAGTAGCTTGAAGGATCCAAAATTTCCTCTCAAAAGCCATGGGAAAGTGAGTTCATTATAACTGGAGGGATATTAACAAGTCTCGTGGCAAAGTGAGGCCATTATAACTGGAGGGATGAATATCAACGAGAAATGATAGAAATTCAGGTTCAAGATCGGATTGAGTTATCATTGTCTAACCGTCCAAGATTTATAAAAGGAAAATTAATAAAAATATATTCTACCTAACACTGACAAAATTTGGTTTGTGATATCATCCGGACAAAGGAAACTGTTTGAAAACATGAGCGTTGCAAAATAGGTGCAACATAAGAAACCCCAAATTTCTTTTTTAATGTCATTTCAAACAACATTTCATAATCACAAAGAAAAACTCTATGACGGCAATATATAATCATATGCTATATTTATGGACCTGACAGCACATGGCCGTTGAATACCAAGAACAGTAAAGAACAAGAGTAACATCATAGGTGGCATGTTCTTGTTTGTGATGTGACAAAACAATAGCAGAGAGTATCTATATCCATGTGTGGTTTTAAATGGCAAGATTTTATTTAAACATACCACCTCAAATAAACCCATGAAAATGATGTAGGACGGAAATATCGTTCGACATTCTCCAATGTGTAGGGCCAGATCAGGCAGGCCATTGCAAATCCCCAAGACCGGAACGATTCTCTGATGAGCTCTTACTGCTGTAGTGTATTTCTACGGTGCAGAAACTTCCTCTTAAGAGAGAATTGAAGTACTGTACATGAACAAAATGTGTAAGAGATTATTGCAGTAGTGTACATGAATAATTTGTGCAAGTCCTTTCCTACTCAAGTGGGTTGTTATATCACACACGACACTAATCAGATCAAATGGATGAAACGCAAAAGGTACGTGTGGTCCATAAAAACTGGGTTGTTATATTACACACGACACTAAACAGATCAAATGGATGAAACGCAAAAGGTACGTGTGGTCCATAAAAACTGAAATGTTCAGGTTGGTTCTGAGAAAAATTAAAGACTCAAACAATGAGACGTGTCACAAGCTTCATGAAAATCTGTGTCAATCTTACAGGTTCGTGTCTCAGATGAAGTTTGGCGGGCATCATAAACTCAGAAGTGATTGAAATAACGTCTTCAAAGAAATTAAGGTGTGTACAGTCGGGAATAAACTATTGCTTCAGTCTACATCTTTCATTTTCTTCAGATGTTGTTTTTGAGAGTACCAACTATGCATGATGCACTATAGACACTTCAGATAATGTAAACTCATTGAAATGACAGTGATAATGGACGAAAAGCTTGGAGTTTGTATTGTGCCTGCAAATTTCAGGGAGCTTGAATATGTGAGTGGAGACATTATTGAACTCATCTTGAAGTATTTGTAACGTATATAACTCTTTAAAAGGATTGGGTAATACCGATAGATGTCTGATGGATTTTCATGCTATGCTGTGCTATTTCAACTGGAAAAGAAGTAATGAACTAGAGAGATATACCATAACTGTTTTTAATCATCGTGTGCTTCAATATAAATTATTAGTCATTTAATATCCATTCTTCCTTTTATGTTATTGTTAAAATGGTTTCAATAGAATCTTGAGTTGCTTACGGTTGTGGTCACCGCCTTGAATATTTGATTAGACGTCCAAGACCACCGACTATTGTTGAACAATTAATCTCTCTTTCCTGTATCATAAAGCCATAGGTTTTGGGTTTTTTTAGAGATTTAAGTTCAAACTACGATAAAGTGTGATATGTGTACTTATGTAAATAAGCTTGTATATCAAATATATATATTATTATACAATATAAAATAATTTTACATATAGCAAGCCAGCATATAATGTAAATGGAAATGAATCCCCGTCCCATCCAGGAGTGGTCTATACATATATTTTTGGCATTCCAAAAGTGAAAAAGACATAAATGGAAATGAATCCCAATCCCATCCCAAAGTGGCCTATACCTATATTTTTGGCATTCCAAAAGTGAGAAAGAGCTAGTTTATGGAATGAGCTATTGTGTAGTAATCTAATGAGATGAAGCTAGTTTATGGAATGAGCTATTGTGTAGTAATCTAATGAGATGAAGCTAGTTTATGGAATGAGCTATTGTGTAGTAATCTAATGCTCATACCATGCACGAGGAGCTTGCTTAAGTCCATACAAGGACCTAGTTAGATGCCAAACCAACATAGTGGGTCCCTCAAACTCAAAGCTTGGTGGTGGTTGCATGTAGATTTTCTCCTAAATCTCCCTAGGTAGAAAGGCACTCACATCCATATCATGTACCTTCCATCCTTAGGAGGTAGCAATGGAGAGAATCATCATAGCTGAGTCCATTTAAGCCACTGGTGCAATTTTTTTGGAATAGCTCACTCCCTTCTATTGAGAAAATCCCTTAACAAGGTGTGACTTTTGCTTCTTCATGTGACCATTCGATATATATTTGATCTTGTAGACCCATTTGCAACCAAAAACATTCTTCCATTACAGAATAGGGATTAGCTCCCAAGTCTTGTTCTTTTATCAATTCCTCATACTTTTTGGCAACATAGCATCTTCCCATTTTGACTTACCCTTACTCTGAGTATATGTGAGAGGATCCTAAGAATGTGTTACCTTAGAAAGCAATCCTTAGGAAGGAGCCTTCTAATTGCTCAAGAGACAAAATATGTTGAGCATTCTTTTGAAGCATCTTAACTCACTTTGGTGTTGGATGAACTAAAGAAACATGTGTATCCTGTGAACTAAATGATCCAACTCATCACCACTCATCTCATCAAGCAATACTAAAGCATTCTAAACTAATGTGTCCTGTGCATCCTGTCCTCTTCTTAGAGAAGAGAGTGTTGCCTATGGTGCTACTCGTGAAGGGGTCAAATTAGTAGGCAAAGAACAACCACTAGAAGAGGATGCTCTAATACAGAGTCAACCAAAATCTTAAAAGAACCAACTAAATAAAAAATAGTCAAAGGATCAGAAGAATGCCTAATAGCTTAGGTGGGGAGTGGGAGGAGTGTATGGAAGAACCTCATAAAAAATGGCGTCTCTCCAAATCAAACCCTCACACATGCCTCTGAGGATCATAAAGACAATATGCCTTTGAGGTATCAGAATACTCCACAACAATACACTTGATGACATTTTGGTGCTTTATTTCAAATATTGTAGGGTATGTGAACCCATGTTAAAGACCCAAAGATATAAAATTAGATACATTAGGCTTATCCCTTGTCAATATCTCAAGTGGTGTCATGTCTTAGACTACCCTAGTAGGAACATTATTAATGATGTATGTTGTGCAAGTGGCAACCTCACTCAAGAACTTATTATCCATCCCCTTGGAATGAATCATACATCATGCCATCTCCATGATCACCTTCATTTTCATCTCATCCACACCATTGTGTTTATTGAGTATTATGATCAATTTTATGATATTAAATCCCTTGAGAATCAAAAAATCATGAAAAGCACAACTAACATATTCGTCAACCCATCTCTCTAGACATTTGGTTCTCTTATATAGTTGATTTTAAACAAGGGCCTTGAAAGTCTTAAACCTCTCAAAAACTTCATCCTTAGTGTGAATGATGTACAACCACATCTAGAAAAATTATCAATAAAAGGAAGTACTTGTTACATGAGAGGGGATGGTGTACCCATAGGTCCATGGATGTTACTATGAATGATCTCCAAGGGATGAGTTGCACACCTTGCACCCCCTTTGGAAAAGATATACATAAGATGCATTCTTGAAGTACACCCCACATGCATGTGCCACTTAAAGTAGATATGCATTGAATCCCAATAGCCATATAATGTTTGACTCATTTATCTTAAAGAACCATGGCTAAGATACATAAGCATGTGATGCCACTTCTAATTTTCATTATTATCATGTACAACCATAGTAACCAAGATTTACTTCCTAGAAGGAAGGGCATAAGGGGTAGCTCTTTCTCCCAACTAATAAATGTGGTCAGTCTCATCACAATAACCAAAAGCAACATATTAGCATATGTAACCATAAAAACCAAGATTTTCTTCCCATAAGGAGGGGTAAAATGGGTAGGTTTTTCTCCCAAATTATATATTTGGCCAATCTCATCACAATAATTTGGAACCCAAATTCTAAACCTTTAATTACTTGTCTATCAAGCTAAAGCTCTATCTTCTTTTTTATACGAGTAATTTGATAAATAGACAAAATGTTATGACCAACATTAGGAACATGAAGTACCTCATCAAATGACAAAAGTCCAATGCTTATGTCTCCACGCCTTATAACTTGTAATGAAGAATCATCTCCAATAACAAACGTTCTCCTACATGTGCTTTGTTGTAGCCCTACAAAAGATGCTTATGCTTTGTCATGTGCCTAGTTTCCCTTGATTCTTCTATTCGCTCATTGGAAGAAGTGGATGTCACAAAAGCATATGAGGTTTCTCCATCCAAACTATCCTCACTTTGTGCATAGAAGAGATCACTATCAACACCTTCCTTTCTTGTTATTTCCTTAATTTCCTTGATTTGAATCTTATAAAATTCTACCTTGTGTCCTTCCTTTTTGCAAAACTTACAAGTAGATATTTTGAAAGGCTTCTTGGGATTTTAATCTTTTCATTTTGCCTTTTTGTCATTCTAAACTTTAGCAACAACTTATTTTGGGTGAGCCAACAAAATTTCCCCTATGCCTATTTCTCCTAGCTTGATGGTGTAAAAAGTGTTAGCAATATAATATTTTTCCAAGATCTTACAATATCTTAAGATATAAATTCATACAATCAATTAAACAATGAATAATAACTCTTAAATCCTTCATTGAAATATCTACTTTAAGCAATATGCATAAATGCAATGTTTGTTCAAGACAATATTACAAGGCTTGGTCTTCAATATATGCATACATGAGACTTTTCATATTCACATGACTCTTGACCTTTACACTTACATAAACTCTTCATATCCTCATACTCACGGGAGATCTAACTCTTCATATTTCTCAATACATAATAATAAATCTCACATATTTACATAAAGACAAAGACTCTCATGATTGCACTTGCTACATGACAAACTCTTCACAACTCATAACTCCACACTTATTAACATGACACATAACTCACATAACTCACACTTACTAACATGACACCTCACTCACATAACTCCTTATTTACATGACACATAACTCACACTTAATAACATGACACCTACCATATACTAAAATATTAAAGACACCCTAGACTAAACTATTTATATGGTTCTTGCATTAATATTGCAAGGTACCAAATAATGTAATACCTCATACAGCCTCCCGTATTACATAATTTGGTATGAAGACGTTTTGTCTTCATGTGCTTTTGATTCTTCTTTTTGGTCTTGACCTTTCTATTCTAACTTTAGTACTTTTTCAGATTCTAAATCTCTCCTTAGTAATTTTTTTGTTCCTGCTACATTTCTTAGCAAGTCATCACAATAATATAACTCATGGGTTATATCATTATTGCCTCTGCTTCTATTAAACTTGTTGTCAAATATAGAATGTACAATTCATCATTCTTGCTATTTGTATTTCTTCTTTTATCATAACAGGGATTAGTCCCAATTGTTTATGTTCGTTTTTCAAGTTTATCTTGATTCCTGTTACTATTTGAAGACTTCAAATTATTGCTAACACACCAAATAATGTAATACCTCATACAACCTCCCGTATTACATAATTTGGTATGAAGACGTTTTGTCTTCATGTGCTTTTGATTCTTCTTTTTGGTCTTGACCTTTCTATTCTAACTTTAGTACTTTTTCAGATTCTAAATCTCTCCTTAGTAATTTTCTTGTTCCTGCTACATTTCTTAGCAAGTCATCACAATAATATAACTCATGGGTTATATCATTATTGTCTCTACTTCTATTAAACTTGTTGTCAAATATAGAATGTACAATTAATCATTCTTGCTATTTGTATGTCTTCTTTTATCATAACAGGGATTAGTCCCAATTGTTTATGGTTGTTTTTCAAGTTTATCTTGATTCCTGTTACTATTTGAAGACTTCAAATTATTGCTAACACATTTTGTATCAATACACATGCCTTTTGTACATCATATTCTCTATTTATTCCATGAACATGGTCATGACATGTTTTTGTTGTCATATTATTTGTTTCACAACTAGTATCTTTTATTACATGTTTGTTCTTCAAGCTTTTGATAAAATTCTTCTAGCCTTTTATTCTTGTTTTTAAGAACATCTAAAAAGTAAATCCCTATACGTTATTTTTCCTATAGCAATAGGTAATATACTAACACCTTTAGATTCTTCATTTTACTTCAACAAGTTTTAAGCTTAGATAATTATCAGATGTTGCAAAAATTTCATCTTTGGATTCTCTAAAAAATTGATTGTAACCCTCTTTAATTATATTGACATATCTTTTTGTTCTTCAATATTTTTTTTACCATGCATCATGTGCAACATTTTAGGTTTTTCACATTTCCTTAATATCTTGCAATGATGTGTCTTGAATGTCTATTTGTTTTCTTTCTTTAATTGTCATGATGTGTTTTTATTATCTTCAATAATTTTCCTTCAATCAAATTTTCAAGATGTTCAATACCTTCAAATAATTTTGCAATATTTTGTTCACACAATTTTTTCTTCAAATTTCTTCCTTTGTTGTAGAATCGCTTATTACTCACAAATTAAAATTTTTATTTCTTCAATCATTTTTCTTTTCAATATGATTTTTTTTTCCCCTTCCATTTTTAATTTCAAATTTGATTTTCTTCAATCAGTTCTTTTAATTTTTTGTAGAAAAACTTTTATCTCCAAATTTAATATTTCTTTCTTTTCTTGAAATAATTCCTCTTCAATTTTCTTCAATCTCCAATTCTATTTTTCTTTACTCTTTCTTCAACAATTTTCTTCTTCAATTCAATTATTTTCTTCAACTCAATTTTCAATTTCTTTTTTCCTTCATGCTGTCATTCTTATAATTCTTTTGTTTATTTTTTTTATTCTTATTCAATTTTCTCTTTTCTTTCTTCAATTTATTTTTCTTCAAATAATTCTTCTCTTCTTCAATTTCAATTTTTAAATTTACATTCTTTCTTTAATTTTTAATATTTCATTCTTTAATCTTCTTCAATGTTCAATTCAACATAATTTCTTCTTTCAAAATTTCCTTCAAATTTTCCTTCTTCAATTAAATTCTTTCTCAATAATCTTTCTTATTCAATTTTTTATTCTTTGATCAGTTATCTTCTCAAAAATCCCTCATTAATTAGATATTCTTTTCTCTGGAAAAAAAGCTATCCTTATTTCATCATTGTAATACCTCTTAAATCCTTCAATAAATCACTCTTCTTTTCTTTAAAACCATAATCACCCAACATTATGAGGTAGATTAAAACCTTACCTTATTTGGCATCGATTTCCTCTCAAATCTCCAATTTGTGCAAATCGCATGACTTTGGTCTATTTGTTCCAATAAAATGATTTATGACTGGAAGTTAAAAAATATAGCAGATATATTATTGTGCTTTCCCATCATGACACTTTCCAACCTGTAGACTTTCTTTTCTTTCCACTCTCTTTGAAATTTTGTGTTCTCCTTTGAATGTTGTCAACCCTCAACAATCTCCTCCTTGCTTTCCACATGCTTTGATGTCTCTTTTATTTAAGGATGTTTACTCACCTGAATGCAAGGTTCTCTATGATGATATTTACTCCTCTGAATATAACATTATAATAGGTGTTTTCTTCAACATAACTCCTCAACATGGCTCTCTCTCCAGGCTTTCAATATTGTTCTCACTGCAATGTTTCTCTCACTAGGCTTGGCGTTTCTCTAGACCTAATAGACTCCTACCAATCGTGTCTCTCTATATACCTAAAAAGCTCTCAAATATTTGACTTATTTTCTTTGTAGCTTAGTCTTCTCTCCACCATAGCTTAGTCTTCATTCCATCATATTTATGATGCCACTATTAGAAATACAATATTTTTCCAATATCTTACAATATCTCAAGACATAAATTCATACAATCAATCAAACAATGAACAATAACTCACTAAATATTTTATTGAAATATCTACTCTAAGCAATGCATAAATGCAATGCTTATTCGATACAATATTACAAGGATTTGTATTTATAATATATATATATATATATATATATATATATATATATATATATATATATATATATATATATATATATATATAAGGCTCTTCATATTCACATGACTCTTGACCTTTACACTTACATAAATTCTTCATCTCCTCATACTCACAAGAGATCTAACTCTTCATATTTTTTAATACATAATAATAAATCTCACATATTTACATAAAGACAAAGACTCTCATGATTGCACTTGCTACATGACAAACTCTTCACAACTCATAACTCCACACTTATTAACATGACACATAACTCACACTTACTAACATGACACCTCACTCACATAACTCCTTATATACATGACACACAACTGACACTTAATAACATGGAACCTACTATATACTCAAATATTAAACACACCCTAGACTAAACTATTTTCATGGTCATTGCATTAATATTCCAAGGTACTAAATAACGTAATACTTCTCACAAAGAGTAGTTAAGTACCTCATTAATATTGAGTAGTTCAATATTGCTCTCCTTTTCCAATGCTTATTAGCCTTCTCTTCTCTCCTTGGAAAGTCCTCTTGCAATTTATATGTCCTCATGCAGTTTCTTAACCTGATTGATATACTCATCAACAATATCAAAAGATTCCATGGATAAGGTTGCAACTTAGCCTCTAATCTATTTATTTGTGTGGAATCAACTTGACCACACAACCCTTGAAATTTTTTAGGCAAAAATTGAGGATCCATGGTGCTGGTAACATGAGTGTCATATACATTGTTAACATGAAAAACAATGACGCCATGAGCCTCATCCTTCTTATCCTTATAGATATAATTTTTTTTCTTCTATAAAATCAATATCATGAGGTTCCTCATTCACATATTTGAGTAGCCCCTTACCTCAGAGCAGCGATTTAATCTTGATCTTCTAGGTAGCATAGTTAGTACCATTCAAAACGGGTACTTGATGATCCATAACCATTCTATAAAATAAATTGTATGCAATTATGACTAGAAACAACATCACCAACATAAAGATCTCAAAAAATTGTGTGATTTGAAAAATAATCTCAAAATGCTTCCTTATGCAAAAGTTATGGGCCCCAAAAATTTTGCCCTAAAATCACAAAAATCCATCAAAAACCTTTGAAAAAAATCAATACCAGTAATGAATGAAAGACCATAATGTTTCATTACATAAGTTGTTGAGGCGGTGCCAAGAGCACAGTGATTGTACATTGTATCAACAAATAGCATGATGCAATTTGTCATGATATAATTTGTTATTTGATCTATAAACCACACTACACCAATGATTGTGTCCTAATTCATTCTAAAATTTGTGTGTTGCCAACTCTATTACTAATAGTGAGAACTATTTGTCAAGTTTAATGAGTTGGAAAAGCATGATTGACTAAACCTGTATTTATATGTTGATTGTTGTACGACTTCCCACATCAACCCAATCAGAGCACCGCATTAGTGTCTATGTCAATCCTTTCATTTCCTACCATGTGTCACCTCAAGATTTGCTCCATGTCATCAATTGAGTCAATGCCTCCATAGAATACCACGTGTCCTGCCATTCATCTATATGGATTTCCATGTGTTTCCTCAAGATTTGTGCACTAATTGCCAAGTCAATTTTAGGTACTACCATGTGTTTCTTTAGGATTTGTGCCCCTTTTGCTAAGCCAATCATATAGACTTCCACGTCACATCAAGATTCTTTGCACTAATTGTCACATTAGTTGTACACACTACCATGTCAATCATATGGACTACCATGTGGTGTCCATATAGCCCTATTGTGTCACCACAACTAAGAAAAGGGGTGATGTCATTTAGTGTCATGTCATCATAAGGTGCCATGTAATAAGGATTTACAAGTAATCTTACTTTATACACATGCTAAAGTCATTCATAAAAACATGAGGTGGAGATTTGAACTTGAGACCTCCTAGGGGTGAAAGCCTTATGTCCTCCTTGCTATCCATCACCCCAAGCATCATGCTTGGAGGGGGAGGGGGAGAAGGCAAGTATTACACATAAACTAAGTAGAATCGACTCTCCCCTTTTGGTGCCTTACATTGACACAGTATTGCATCATGCTAATGCAAGTGCACGTTGAATTTCATAAAAAATACCACCAATTCAAGGAATATTATCAATAATATTTTAAGAAATATTCTCTTTTTAAAGTTAAAATTTCAAAAAAAGGATGGGAATAATGAATTTTATTGAATAGAAATTTACAGTACCTATAGTCAAAATAAACAAAAGTAATAAATTAAGAACCCCCCCAAATTTTTTTTTTGTAAAGAATCCAATTTTTTTGATGATTTTTCTATATTTATTACACTTTGCCCTACACCACCAATCATGACATATTCTTATGCTTATGCAATAGAACAATTTTCAAATAAATTTTGCAACTTAGTCAAGTGGCTTGAAGGTCTTTGTTAATAATGGAAGCCTACCCATAACTTCTTGGGCACTAGTGGTATGTCTAAAATAATTAAGTCTCTTCTTTCATAAAGACTAAGTAGTCTTCCCTCTCATCTGTTATACTACTAGAAAAAACACCAGAAGAAAAAATGAAATGGATGTTTATGGAAAAAATTGTAAAAGACAAATGAGGTTTTAAAAAACCCTCAAAAAAATCAATCTTTAAACTAGGGCACTTATCTAGTTAAACTTTTTGAAACAAAACAAGATTGAGTGCCAATGAGAGAAAAAAACCTGTCACTAAGTATTTGTCCTAGAGAAAATCTTCTAATTCTAGTGAGGTCCTCACAATTCAAATCCACCTAGGGTTCTATTACAAAACCACCTTTTAATTATGTTGTTAGCCTTTAAAAATCATCTTCATAGCTATCTCCAACTAAAATTACCCTCAAGAAAAGCTAGAAGAAAACACATGTTTGTGGAAGCAATCAAGTAATAAATATTTACATCCACTCTACTACCATGTTGGATTTCATAGTAGTTTCCATAAAAAAATAGATCAAATATTAACTAGTATTGCTTAACAAAGAAATACACATAACTAAATAAATATAACACAAAATATGTTGTAATGAAACAACTTCAAGAAATACAGTTAAGGCAATAACAATTCAATAATAAGCAATACACAACATTCATTAAAATAATAAATTTGGATCCAAATCTAGAAAATCAAATATGCAAGTTAGATTCCAAATTCATTTATCATATGCACAATAAAGGTGACCAAGATTCAAATATGAAAGTTGATTCCAACTACAACATAACTCTTCCTATTTATAGATTAAACCAACATTAACCCTAACCCTAATGCTCACGAGCTTATTACTTAACTTGGAAACTTAGCTAATAAAAATTAAGATAATAAACATGATTACATTAGTGTTATTTCATAGTTCCCCCTAGAAACATTTATCCTCAATGTTGAAAAATATTGGATAATGCTCTTAGCCTTCCATGTAGCATCTTCTTCTAAAATATCTAGCCACTTGATGGGGGATTCTTGTTAGCTTTTGATGAATGAGCCTTGGGAGATAACAATCACAAGATGCAGAATAACATGAAAGAAAGTAAATCTTCTAGATGACTGAAGTATGTTGAAAATATAAATCATATAAAATATTACAATATAGCTATGGAGGAAGTGAGCACTCCATTAACAAAGCTATTGATCTACATCGTATCCATCACCAATGAATGTTGAAGCACACAAAATTACACTATCCACTAAGCTACACTATTTGACTATGTCCCCCGACTCTCTTATCTATCTATCTAAGAGGCCATCCTTATATAGGCAAAATATGATACTTGGCCAACACTCTATCTAGTTGTGCAAGGGACAACTTGCACATTAATACTTGTGCATTTATTACATTGCATGAAGTAACTAGATAACTTGTACATGAAGTAATCTAGATATGTATCTTGGAGGATACATTTAAATAACCCAAATGATGGAATAGACTCTACTTCCAACGCCCTCCGTATTACATTATTTGGGTATTGAAGACGTTAGTTCTTCAATATGGATCTTCTTCATCTTCAGCTTGATCTGGTTCTTTTTCTGCTGCTACAATCTTCATTTCAATGCTTTTTATCTTTTTCAATTCTTTGCTCCTTGGTGTCAAGCGTCTTTGGTGATTCATTGCTCTCATGATGATGCATGTCTTGAGTGGATCTAAATTGATCCTTCTTCCTTGTTTTGTACCCTTGGTAAGACCTGGTTCTCTATCCTTCATAAGTATCAACCTTGAGCTCAATGTTAGTAGATTTATCTGAAATAAATTTCTAAAGATAACAGTTTAATATTTGAAGCAATATTCTTTCATAGTCTGTATAATATCTATATTTGAAGTGACAGGAAAAATATGAGTGATTTGTTCCATCACAATATTTGCATGGATGTAAACTCCAACAATTCATTTTTTCATGACCATATTGATTGCAATAGGTGCACAATAGAGATGATCTAGCAATTTTGTGATCAATTTTAGGAATATCGTGTTTGTCTATATCCTTGATAAGGCCTACAAACCATATGTGCACAATTGAAGCTATTCCATTTTGCATAAATTTTATTGATCAATATTTCCATGTTTTTGTTCATTTGATTCATTAGATGAATCTTCCTTTGCATAGTTGTTGACTTCAGAAATTATGTCATATTGTAGAGGTTCTTCCTTTTCTTTCCTCTTTTCATCATTGGAGTCCATCAGGTTCTTGATCCATATTGGTATTTTTCTTATTCCACTTCTAAGAGCATTACCAAGTATGCCAGTAGACATTTGTATGACCTGAATTCTTATAGCCCCAAGGTCTTAAGATATGTGCTCCTTGATTGAAGTATATAAGTTTAATTTTGTAAAACCTTTATAGATCCTTAGGTTTGAGGGCTACCTTATAAATACCTAGTGATGAACACATAATTTTAGGTTTTTGAATAAAGCTTATATCTTCCTAACTTGATAATATTAGACAAATATTATTTTTATCAAGTTTTGTAAAATGCCTTATGACTCCCTAATATTTTGAAGTATGATATAGTGCTTTTTGTATAAATATAGTTCAATTTTGGTTAATTTTGTACAAGTTTTATAAGAATAAAAAATCAAAATTTTAACAACTTATTACTCCTAATTGAACTAAGCACTTTTTCAATTTTGAAGAGGTTTTGATGTTGGAATTCTTTTGTCCCTTTTTGAAGATTTGAGACAAGTAAAAATATATTTATCCAACCTTAATAGAAACCCTTAATAACCTCTTTTATATCCCTTGGATTATTTCTAATTTCCAATAAAATAAATTTGATGGAGTAGTCCTTGTGGCTCCCAAGTTTGGAAAATTAGAGAAATGATAATAATATTTGAAAAATAATTTAATCCAAGTTGAATTCCTTATTCCTCCTAAGTAAGATTTCAAATATTAATTTAATAAGATAAGTCACCCCTTTTGCTTTCAAAAATCTAAGTTTTAACCTTAGTTTATAACCCTTATATCTCCAACTTACGAAAGCAATAATAATGTGATTTAGACTTTCCTTGGGAGGTCCTTCAATAATATAATAACATGGGGCCGCAGGAGACTTCCTTGGGAAGTCCTCCACTTCCCTGTAGACCTTCCCTGGTTCTGTCCCAGTTTCCTTAACATGTCCGTAACCCTTCCTCCTTGGCTAGATGGTGTTGCAGACAATCTCCTTGGGGCAAGAGGTCACTTCTCCATTTCTATGCCCCTTCCCTTGCCTTTTTGTGGGTTTCCTTCTGGTGCCTAGTTTCTAGGACATCCTTGGGTCTTGGGATGTCCCTAGGTTTTTCCCTAGGACCCTCCTTAGGATTTTTGGGTTGCTTCAGGGGTTTTCCTTAGAGTTCTTAGTTTTTTCCCAAGTTTATTTTTAGGTTTTTGCTTGGTGGTGGCCTTTAGTGGTTCTTCAGATGTGGTTTACTATGGCTATGGAAGAGTGTCTTCATGAGAAGTTTTTCACATCATCCTTTTGGCTTGGTGTGACCATGTGCTTTCTACTATGAATTTACTCTTTGGGTTCATTGGTGTGGGTTCATTGGGCTCTATGCATTTTTTATGGATTTGAGTAAGGGCCTCTGCGTTGCTTGCTACTGGGTTCCTACTAGACTTCCTTACATGTTTTCTTGAAGTTGTTCATTGGCGGTGCTGAAGGTTACCTAGGGTTTCTTGCTACATCCTTTTGGTGGGATGGCCTATGCTTATTACTTGCGATGGTTTCTCCCTGTGGCTCCTTCCTTTTGGGTTCCTTGGGAACTTTCTCATATTTTTCCCATGGTGTGTTGTTCTACATCTGCTGCTTCCTATATTTCTATTGGCATCCTTGCAGTTTACTTGCATCGTTGCATGGGGATTTCATGGCCAGTGCAGATCCTTAGTTGATCCACTTTCCAAGCGTATGTGGGATGCAGTTTATTATTGGTATTTTGTTTTTCTAGCATCCCTACTTGTTTACCATCATTTTTTGGGTGGGTTTTCATTATCTACAGTTTCCTTGTTCCACCCTGTGGTGGAGGGTGGTTTTTTTAACTAATTTCTGGTTTTTCCTTGCGTGGGATGTTTTTTCCCAGGTTCTGGCTTTCCCCTGCGTAGGATGTTGCAGATTCTCATATTCGGGTGTCCTCCTATGTGGGATGATGCTCTTTCCTGGTTTTTGGTTTCCCTTGAGTGGGCTATTTCATTTTCCCATCTATTGGGTTGTTCAAATTTGTATCTAGGCGAGACTGATCATTCAAATATTCTGCATTTTCTTTTTCTCGCTAGGCGAGCTTTTCCAATTTTGATTTCTTGCTTCTCGCACGTTTTCTTGATTTCCTTCCTGAAGGCTTTCCTTTGGCTTCCCTGAAGGTTTTCTTGAAGGCTTTCCTCAAGCCTTTCCTTAAGTCCATTCTTGGGCTTTCCTACGACCTTTCCTTGTGGTTTTTTCTGATAAAGTCTGGTGACTTGTTGTAATAAGGTTTTGGGTCCCTTGATAAAAACCCACTTTTTTAAAATTTAATCAATCAAAAAATAAATGGGATTTAGACCTTACATTTTTGGATGTAATATCTCCTCAATATTCGGTGCTTTCTATGACTGAGTATAACAGTGTATAAGTGGTACCTTAGGTGCTTGAATTAATGGATATTCCTTGGAGTAGTTGGTCTTGAATGATGGTACGTATTGGCTGAAGGTTTGACCTTCAAAAATGGGGGAGCCTTTAATGCTCCTTCCCCTTATCTTCCACACTGCACTTTGGAAATTTCTATGGTGCTACACTCTTTCCTTGACAATACTTCACTCCCTCTTTAGATGTCTTTGACTGTGCTTCACTCACATAATCTGAACTTGGACTTCGAATGTCTTTTAAGGATAGTTGATCATTGACATTGTGACATGTGTCACATCCATTACAAGTGAGTGCTCCCTTCTTTATGTAATGTTTCAATTCCTTTGTTCACTGCTCTTGAAGATAACTAAAAATGTACAGGCACTCATGTGAAGCTGGTGGAGAATACCAAGTGTCATTGCTTTGCTTGTAACTATTTCATAGGATTTTCTAGAACATTGAGAGAGGAATAATGACCATAATTCCAAGTGTTATTATTGCATGGAGTCCATTCTTGTAATGTATTCAAAAATGAAGATTACAACTCCACAATCTCATTGCTTTGCTACATTTCTTGGACAACAAGCAAGCTATTTTGTCGCAGGTGGATAGACAATGCGCTATGGAGTTTGGATGATGATTTGGAGCTTCCTTCGGTGGATGGTCTTATCCAAGTTAGATACCATGAATGTAACACCTTTACCTCTTTATTTTATGCCTCCAATCGTGTTAAATCCCTTGTATATTTTTTTGACATCTTCTAGAAATCAATATGCACTTGCTTGTCTACGTAAATGTTCGCAGAACCAATACAGAGTGGAGTGGTGTCCACATAACCAAAATAGAGTGGAGTGGTGACCAAAAAACTAGAACAAAGTGGAGTTGTGTCCACAGAACCAGAACAGAGTGGAGTGGTCCACAAAACCAAAATAGAGTGGAGTGGTCCACTCGTCAAATTTTGAAGTCATGTCAAAGTTGGTGATTGGTCCCTTGAAGCTTCTATTATTTTGTCAAAGATATATGTTGAGCTTCCTTAAAGGTATCTGGATTTAGCATGTCAACTTCTGATAAAAGTTTGAGAACACCACTGCTAGATCCAATTGGTAGGCGTAGGTGAGAAGACTTGTGAATTTTGTGTAATACTCCATAATCATTCTTGTTTGCTTCTTTTTCATTTTAAAAACCACATATTATGTAAAATATCCTTTGTCAAACCTTTGAAGCAATCATGCTTTGAAATTAGACCACAAAATATGGGACCCTAGTTGGTGAAGTTCTCATAACAACCATTGATGAGTATGGGTTCCCAACTTAGCACCATCTAATGTGATACGACCTTCTTTAGGAACATGGTGTAGAAAAATAATGCTATCAATTTTGGTCAATCATTCATGTGGATCGACACCCTCAAAGGTGGGGATATTGATGTATAGAAGAGGAATATAATGATTCCAATAAAGAAAATCAAAAGAACCTTCTATAGAGAGATTTAGATTATAAGCAAAGCCTAATATGTAACCATCCATACTTGGAAGAGTACTTGAGTGACTACCATAGGAACTTGAGGGCTATGATCAAAAGTTTTCTATTAAAGAATGCTTGTATCCATTTCATTGGTGCTTCATGAATACATGGTGGTTGTTACCCAATGACTTGTTGAGGCTCGTGGATAATGGGATGCATAGTAGAGGATATTTTTAGGAATATTTAGATGTCAACTATGGATCCTACAATGGAATCAACCACCCTTTCTTATTGATGAAGATAGGTACATAGACCATATTCAAAAATATTAGGAATAATATTACCAATTAGAGGGGTAACAAGAGGAGTGATAGGGGAGGGTTATTGAGAGGAGAGGGAGGAGTTGTGTTGAGAGAAGGAGAATCGATGGTATACAAAGAAGAAATAAGACATTGGTTAAAACTATTGATATTTGGAGTATTATGATGCTTCCTAGGATTTCTAGGTTGATGCTTCATTTTCTCATACACATTCTCTCAATGTCCAATGCACTACAATCAATTGTTGATTCATAACCAACTAGTATGAGTAGTAGTTTCATTCATACACTAGGAGCAATGCAAAACTCAAAAAAATCCTTTGAATCACTATTGAAAAAAGAATTGTGATAGATACACCTTACTTTAATCAACTTGAAAAGATGATCATAAAGATATAAATATCTTGTATGGGTCCTAGCATACTCAATTACCAAAAAACTATTTTCGAAAACACTAATTATTTTGATCAACTTGGAGAGATGATCATAGTGGGATAGATCTCTCACAACGGTCCAACCACATTCAATACTTTTTTAATTGGTTTTGATAAAAGGAAGTAACAACAATGAACTTACAATATTATAGAAGAAAAATGCATCAAAATATGAGCCAAATAATTGATGAAATATACTAGAAAACAAGAAGGGAAACTTTTCCATATAGGTTTTGGAATGGTTTTGCACCGTTCTATCACAAATTTGCAATGCCATAGAGAGCCAATATCGATGCTTTGACATCAATTGTAATGATAAATACAATATGGCAGTGGCATTTCATTAATGCACAATAAACATCCACTAAAACAATAAATTTATATCCAAACCCAAAAAATCAAATATGCAAGTAATCATATTGTAGATTCAAATCAATACAAATCCTTAACCAATTAGAGAGGTAGAAGTCTCTTGCCACTTAGAAAGCATGAAGTATCATGTGCACAAAAAAGACAACTAAGATTCGAATATGAAAGATGATTCCAACTACAACATAACTCTTCCTATTTACAAACTAAACCAATATTAACCCTAACCCTATTGCTCAAGTACTGACTAAAAGATATAACTTTTAAGCTTAGCCCCCCTCACCCCCTTTTTCTTTTGAGGTGATTAACTTTGGGGTGGGAGTACTTTTACCCCCATCTCACTTTGTTTCTTTCCTCTATCAACTTCCTTCCATGTTTTTCTGATATCCTTCTCTTGATGAATTACTCGATCTTCTTGTCTAGAACCTGTTTGACTTTCTTGCCTTGAACTTGTTTGGAATTGAGTCCTACACCACCTTGCAATATGCCCAAAGTTATTGCAATTAAAACACTTGATATTGTAGCCTTTGGTTGGTGCCCATGTCCTAAAATTATTCTTGAAATAATTTCCATATCCATTCCTTTCCTGAACCCTATATTGTGAAGCTCTATTTTCATGACCATTATGACCATGACTTCTGAATTGTGTAGCTCTAAAACCAAAACCATGTTGCTCATTTCCTTTGCATTGAAAAGCTTTATGACCAATCTTGTTACATGAGAAACAATGTCCCTGAAAATCATACCTTCTTCCTTTGAAGTTTCTTCTAGCAAAATCAAACTTCTTTGATCAATGGATCCTGCAATGTATAGCCCTATTCCAAATCCATTACAAGAAAAATAGTATCCTTAAAAAGCCCTTTTTTCATGCCTTGGTTCCTCATACCTGTCTTGACCATTATCCTTATGATCATCTTCAACTTGTGCATTGTATTCTTGAACCTTCTTTGTAGCATCTAAAACCTCTTCCTTAGTTTCTTCCTTGCCTTTCTCTTCAATAATTTATTTTCCCTTTGAACTTGATTCACCTATCTCAAAACAAGAACCAAACTGAATATTTGGAGCCATAGGAACTTTGGAACTTTCCTCACAAATCTTAGGTGCTTCCTTTCTTTCATATTTTAGAACTTCCTTTCCTTTTTAGTGTGATTCCCCAAACCTGAAATATGGGACCTTTGGTGCTTTGAAACCTTTCCAAAACTTGTGCAACTTATCCTTGGAGTCTTTCACTTCCAACATTAAGGAAACAACTTCATGTTCTAATCTTTCACATTCTTTCTTCCTTACCTTTAATTGTTCAAGCATATCTTCTTCAATTTTCTTTGCCTCTTCAACCGTGATTTTTAGATCAATGAGATCTTGTAGGAGCTTTGCCTTTATCTTCTCATCCTCTTGTGCTTGAGCCTTTAGTCTTGAGTTTTCTCTTTTCATTTCTTCAAAATATTGTTCTGACACTTTATTTTCTTCATGATCATAACTGTGTCTGTTTTTCTCTTCATGATAAATTCTTACTTGAGATTCCTTCTTTTGATCTTCAGTAGGAGCTTCTTCTTTTTCACTGACTGAGAGACTTTCATTATTGCTGCTAGAAGCACTGATTGCTTCTTCCATATACAATCTCTTCTTGTCATGCCTGACTTGTTCATACATGTTTTCCTTTTCTTTTTTATTCTTGCATTCATCTTCACTATTTTGATTGTGCCTGTCTTCCTTGAGTTCCATTTAATATTCACTATCACTGAAGTCGTTGCAGTAACCTGAGACATGATCGAGTTGACCACAAGCAGAATATTCTTATTTTGAAACCTTGAATGCTGCATTTTGAGAAACAATATCTTTAAAAATCCAATCAAGTTCCATTTCCTCTCTATTATTGCTATACCCATTTTGTGGACAATAAAATGCCATGTGACCAAGCTTACCACACTTAAGACATCTTACTGATTTTTCTTCTTCCCTTCTTAGAGCTTCAAGATCGGATTCATTTTTCTTCTTAGATCTCATGGTTCTTATTTTGCCTTTCTTTGCCATGTGTGTTCTTGTAGAATCTTCCCTCAAGTTGTTAGCCTTTTCGAAGGAACCCGCTCTGATACCAATTGAAGAACACAAGCTTATACTGAGAGGGGGGTGAACAGTATAAGACCACTTTTTACTTTTTCTTCCAATTCAATATTATGTTGTGTAAAGATAGAAGTATCAATAGCAGTAATCAAAGCAATGCACAGAAACCATACACAATAGAGACACCACAATTTACGTGGTTCACCCAATGTGGGCTACTCCACGGAGAAAATATTTTACTAAAACTTTCTCAATCAATCTCTTTGGGAATCACTCCCAATTACAATGTTTATGGATCTCTGTCCAAAGGAGATGCTGATCCCCTAATCTCAAGTTCATGGATCTCTTCCATAGGAGAACTCTTTCCCCTTCTGCTCTAGCTATGTGATCTTCTAGAAGACTCTGTCTCTCTATTGCACTAACTGGTGGACCTCTCTCCACTTGAAGACTCCTCACTCAGATCTATCTTCAACTATGCTGCTATTGGATCTCTATCCACTGAGACTCTATCCTCTATACTCTATCACCTCCAAAGCTCTATCAATAGGCTCACTAAGAACCTGCTCAATAGGCTCACACATAACCTACTTAACAAGCTCACATAGAACTTGTCCAAAACTGAATAACAAGCTCACACAAAACTTGTCCAATGCTAAATAACAAGCTCACATAGAACTTGTCCAAATTTGCTCTAGCAAGCTCACCAAGAACTTGCCCAAATTTGCTCTAGCAAGCTCACCAAGAACTTGCCCAAATATGCTCTAGCAAGCTCACCAAGAACTTTCCCAAATCTGCTCTAGCAAGCTCACCAAGAACTTGCCCAAAACTATCCACAAATATTTCCCAACATTCTCAAAACTGTCCACAAATTTGTCCACAAATCTATCCCAAAGGCCTTCTCAAAGGCTCAATCAATCATGCTCAAGTAGCACTCAAAACTCATCCACAAATCTATCAAGGCAAAGCTCAAATATGAACTCAACAATGAATGGCAATGTACTCTTCAATGGATGACAACAATGATCCACAATGATCTCAACTCAACTCAACTCATAGAAGCATAAAGAGAATTGTTAGAGACTCAATATGTTCTAATCTCAATCTCAACTCAACTCAACTCAAATAAAGCATAAAGAGAATTGTTAGAGACTCAATATGTTCTAATCTCAACTCAACTCAAGTCAACTCATAGAAGCATAAAGAGAATTGTTAGAGACTCAATATGTTCTAATCTCACTCTCAACTCAAATCAACCTCAACTCAATTCAAGTCAACCTCAACTCAACTCAAGTCTTATAGAACCATAAAGAGAATTGTTAGAGACTCAATATGTTCTAACCTTAATCTCAAATCAACATAGAATGATGGAATAGTTTGTTTCATAGAACTTGAACAATCACTTCACACATCACTTGACTAGGCTCAATCAACTCAACTCAACCAATCATCACAAGGGACAACTCTTTCTCACACAACCCTAGTCCAAGTATGTATCAACCAACTCAAATGTTTCCAACAATGCTCAACCACAAATCTCACATAACAATGATACTCATGTTCTTTTCTAACTCAAGTTCTTTCACAACCAATGGGCTTCAATAACAATGCTTATAAAACAAGGTTTAAACACAACTCTCAAACTAGAAAACCTTGAAGCATTAAACCAATCACTTTCGAAAAGGAAACCACAATCAATCCTTTTCTCTCCAATGATATTTCAGAAATCAACCACCATAAATAGTCAATAGGAGAATATGCCCATACCTTTTATGAAGATGAAAAAACCTCTTTGTAAATCTGCCACAATCACAAAATTCTTTTGCCAATCTTCACAAGGGTTAGTAGATCACAAAATAATCAACATTACTCCACTTTTCAATAATCATCACCAAGGCCTTTAATTGCACAACTTCCTTATCTCTCCTAAAACCACTTGTACCATAAAATAAAATAAATCAAAACATTGCATAACCTTTTCACTCCCAAAACCACTTATACCATAAAATAAAATAAATCACAATATTGCATACCTTGTCACCTCATGAAAGAATTAATCCTCTTGAAAAAGAACAAGGCAAACTTCACTTTTGGAACCCCTTTGCAAAATCAGAAATATCTCTTTACACACACCTTATTTCTCCTTCTAAATAAGTTAGTCAAATAGCCCTCGAAATAAGCTTTCCGACGATATATAATATGCCCCATTTTCGAAATAAATTGAAACCTTTACATATATATATATGCCAACCTCCATTAATTGCACATAGGTCGGCCCTCCATTAATTTAAACTTAAACTTTAAACTTTAATATCTTCATCACCGGAGGTCCTTTTTCGATGAAACAAAATTCCACCTTGGCTTTTAAGAAAAGCCCTTTCCACATAAGCCCACCATGGTTTTAAATAAAACCTTTTATTTTTCCTGCCTTGGTTTTCATAAAAACCCTATAAATAGCCATGCTTTCCAAAATATCATAAATGCTTATTTATGAAATATTTTGGCCACCAAAACCAAATGTGATCCATGTGACATCAATGATCCATGTGACATCAATGACAACATAAAATATCTCAAATTAACTCAAATTTCCAACAATGACCTGATAGAAAAATTGAGAACTCATTACTAAAGTATTCCCCCCATTATCTATACGAATTTGCTTGATTTTGCAAGAGGTTGCTTTTCAACTAAGGATTTGAATATTTTGAAGTGGGATAGAACATCACTTTTTTATTTTAGGAAGTAGACCCAAGTTCATCTGGAAAAATCATCAATGAAGGTTAAAGCATATTTTGCTCCTTTGAAGGAAGGCTCTAGGAAGACCATCACTATGGATTAATTCTAGAGGGGATGAGGCCTTTAGAGAAACACTTGGGTGGAAAGGATCTTGATATTTATTTCCAAGAGCACATCCAGGACATACTCCATCAATAGAAGAGACTTGAGGTAATCTTGCATGGGTGTTCAATTCCTTTAGGTAGTTATAATTGATATGTCCAAACCTTTCATGCCAAATTTTTCTTTCAATATCTCCATGTGCAACAAAACAGGAGGCCCCTTCTAAATTTTTGAATCCTTTGAAGTGAAATAGGTGAGTTTTGTGATCAATATCTCCTTTTGCTATGAGAGAGTTTGGGTCTTGAAAGTCTCTTATCTCAACTCCTGTTGGTGAGAAGAGAACTGTTTTGCCTTTTTAAGAAGTACAAATCTAATAGATGAAGAGGAGATTTGTTGTAATGTTTGGTACATAGAGAATATTATTGATATAACCACCATCAATGGATATGTCACCTTTTCCTTTGACTAGGATAAAGGATGATTCACCAACTTCTATGCTACATGTTGAACTTGAGGAGATTGAAGTGAATGACTCATCTGAGGAAGTCATGTGATGAGTTGCTCCTGAATCTAGAACCCAATATTTTGATGAAGTGTTTATGGTCTTGCCTTGAACATTTAAGGCTTTTCCTATCTATTTCTTAGTGTCTATATTTTGATCCTTCATTGTTGCCTCTAGTTGTTGTAGTCTTTTCCAACATTTGTTCACAGAATGACCATTCTTTTTGCAGTGAGTACAAGTTATGGGACTCCTTTCTTTCTTTTTGAATTTTTCTTTAGTAGAGGTGGATGCTACTAAGGCTTTTGAGGAAGAGGAAGAGATCTCATACTTTGCAAGTTTTATTTCTTCTCTAGTTAGCCTATCACAAAATTCCTCTAAGGAGGGCATTTTAAAACTTGCACCAAGAGCATATTTTGTAGATAGAAAGGTGGTTGCAAAAATTTGAAATACACCATTTAATTTAGAAAGAATTAGATAGATGCATTCTTATTCTATTTTATTCTTGCCACTGCATTTGTATTGAGTGAGGACTTCTTTAAATTTGGTGAGAAAGTCAACAATATTGTTGAAGTCTTCAGGAGATAATGTTGTTAATTCTGCCTCTAGCTGCATTGACCTTATTTGATCTACTTTTCCAAACAAGTTCTTTAGTTTCTGCCAACTTTCATATGGATTTTTACAATCCGTAATGTGAAACCATAAGATTTCATTTACATTAGTGCTTATAATACCCATTTTTTCATACATTTTCCCTTTATGAATAAATATTTCATATTCCTTTTCAAATTCAGGTTGCTTCTCTTCTAGCAGGTGTGTGAGCCCTTTTTGAGAAATGAGATTTAATATTTTGGGTTTCCATGTATGATAGTTATGAGGGGTGAGTGGATCAATTGTATTCATTGTATTCATTTTGCCAAAGAAAATTGAAGTGAACCAATAATTCCCCCCTTTAACTTCAAGTTTTTAGAGAATACAATGGAGCTTTAAATAAGGGAACAAAAGCCTGATAGTAATACCAATCTCCTCAAATTACCCGCCCTAACGTGAGGGAAACTATAAGTAAATGAGGATATTTGATATATTAAAATAGGCTAATGAAGCAAGAAAAATTGGCCAGGCCTTTATACCTATTCTTCTCAATTACCCGCCCTTACGTGAGGGAAACTATAAGTAATGAGTAGAATTGATACGTGGAACATAGGCTTTTGATGCAATGATAACCAGCCAGACCGATATATCATATTTCTCAATAACCCACCCTTACGTGAGGGAAACTATAAGTTAGTGAGAAGTCCAATACTTGGAACATAGGTGATTATAAATTTTGAAGTGCCCTTATGAAAATATTTTATTTTGTTGCTTTATTTTAAGTTTTATATGATTTGAAAAAAAGGAGCATATATTGTATGAAAATTATTTCTTTTTAAAAGAGCTGAAATGATATGAAAGCATATGACCAAGTGGCTAAAAGAAAAAGCCACATTTAGTTTCACATCAAAAAATATCTCCTATTGTTGTTATGAGTAATGAACTTTTAAGAAAGGGATATAACAAAGTCAATGATGCAAAAAATAAATAAGCAATGACCAATAATAACAACAACCCCCCTTGAAGCCTTAGAAAAAAGGTGCAAGTGTTGGCACCTTTAAAACCCCCCAAAAAAAATTATTATTTATGAGGTTACAAACTTGTCACTTTTTTCTTTTAGTGGCAAAAAAAAAGGCACTAAAGAAGTAAAAATGACAACAAATTGATGAGAGGGTGTTATATTTAAATACAAAGAGCAGATCTTTATTTTAGTATTGGTTATTATAAAAATAAAAAAAAAACCAATTTTAAATAGAAGATATGATTAATTAACCCTCTCAATGGATGAAAAGGCTCGAGAGAGCACTTCTAGGGCTTTGACAGAGCCCACTGAATTTTTAATAGGTGACTCGAGCCCCACAAGAGACGTAAATGAACAATGAGAGAAGGGTCTTCAAAGGGCTCGAAAGAGCATGACTCTCATTCTTCATTGTACTTCGAGGATGCTAGATTACCTACGATCTTTACTATACTTTCGAGGATTAGAAAAATAATAAAAAAATACAATATTACCTGACCCGGATTGGACGTTCATCCAAAAAAAAATATGGGTCTTCAAACAATGAGAGAAGGGTCTTTGAGAGGCTTGAATGAGCATGACTTTCATATTTCACTGCACTTTGTCAATGAACAACGAGAGAAGGGTCTTCGAAAGGCTTGAAAGAGCACGACTCTCATGTTTCACTGCACTTCATCAACGAACAACGAGAGAAGGTTCACTACACTTTCGAGGATGCACTCCAAAAGGACGTCAACGTTTACCTACGATTACACTGTTTTCGAGAGGATATTAATATGTCAAATAATATTAAAAATTTAATAATACTTTGTTTACTCTTTCCTAAAAATGCGATGTAGAAGATACTAGGGAAGGTGCTCGTCAAGCGATCGAAAGATGTCAGGGAGTGCGAAGAGAAGATAATGAATGTGAAGGTGTTCGTCAAGTGTTCGTTGATCTACCAAATTACCATAGAGGGAAGGCTACATTGCTCGCTGCATCAGAGAAGGTAAGCAACACACAACATAACAAAGCCATACACATTAAAAAAAATAATGATGATGATTGAAAGCTAGGATGGGAGAGCAATAATCATCACATTCGGATTTATAATATTTGAATATGTTTCTTGCAGTGCCAGAGAATGGATAATAGGTGAATCTTAGAGTAAAGTGAAGAGGGAAAATTATTTAAGATTTAGCTTCCACCGAGTTCTAAGATCCCTTCAAAATGCCCATTGAGGAAGACGAGAAGAAAGAACGCCACACTCCAAGATATAGATGTTGGCAATGTTGGAGATAACTTGCCATGTTTTAATATTAAGTATAAGCACTATGGTATTTAAAATTAATGACCCAACATCTCTTGAGATGAGATGCAAAAATTGTGCTTTTATAAATATTAAAAGATCTCACAAAAATATACTTTGGATTTTAATTAAAATACAAATATTCATGAGATAAAAAGAGGCCATGAAACTGAATGATCTCCACAAAAAAAAGGTACACCCACAAATTTACTTTCCACGAAGATGATGTAGTGATTGCGAAGGAGGAGCCAAGGCAAAATCATTGTCAAGAGAGGTGGACCAACGTGTTCTTGTACTGTGATCTGTGGAGAACAAGAAAAAAATGGCAGGAACAAATGGAAAAATGATATGCCTATATTGCATTTGCAATTTGGCAAAAAAAAATTCAAATACTTGTTCCTATAGTGAGGCAAATATCAATATCTTCTAAAATTAAAGGAGAATCTATTATGGTAAAATAAACTTGTAAAACAATATTAGATAGAACCATAAATAGATTTTTCACAAAAAAAATTGTAGATGAAATATGAGCAGTCTACAATAGATATGAAAAAAAAACTCCTTTTTAAAAAAAGATAAAAGATAAGAACCAGTTTGTGAAACTGCCTTCAAGAGAGAATGCCTAGCAAAATCTATCCTGCTTTGGTACCATGTTAGAATTTCCCAAGAGTAGAACTACAAAGCATTACAAGATTTGAAGAGACAAATAGAACTGATTGATTTATTCCATGGATCAAATCATTGAGTGTCATTGGATTACAAAAACTCACTAGTCTAAACCGAGAGTTCACCTGACTCATGGAAGAGTGGTAACTCAAGTAAGTTTATCCTAGTATAACTTAAGAGAATAATTATTTATTCTAACAAATCTATCCATAACTTTGCTCAAATATTCTCCAAACCTTATCATGACTTTTCACAAATCCACTCCTAAAACTTGCTCAAATATACTCACAATACCTACTAAATTCTACTCAAAGCTACTCATAATCCTACTCAAATATGCTCATTAACACTGCTCAAACCTACTCACAACATTTCTCATAATCTTGCTTAAATCTGCTCACTAACACTGCTCAAACCTGCTCACAATCTTGCTCATAATCCTGCTCAAATCTGCTCAATAATGTGCTCAATAATATGATCCAAGACCTACTTACAAACATTGCTCATCTACTCCCAAATATTGCATACAAAATAATGCTCATATATTCCTCAATGTGCTTTCCTCAACTAAAGCAATTCAGACATATTCTACCTAGAATTTGTTTAACCTTTTGAACATATAGAGAATGATATGCACTAACAAAATCCCAATATGTTATTCATAGTCTTTAAGTCTGTCGCTTTCACATGTCTCACATTTATTACATTTTAAATGTAGCCCTATTCTAGTATTTGATAATTGACCTTGTAATTGTTGAATTACACATTTCCTTCCCTTTTGTAGATAGCTGAAATGTCCTTTTCAATTGAATTCTTTCACCCTATCCTTGCACTATGTGACACTTTCACTTTAAAGCAAACCTTCTATTTGTGTGAGACTATACAATTTTTCTTATTTCCTCATACACTTCAAAACCAATCATAATGCTCAGTTTGTCCTTATTATCTACTCCCAAAATCAATTATGAACAATACACAAACTTGCTTACAAATTTGATCTATAACTCTTGCACATTCACTCTCTTCTTTCAATCAAAACCAATGCATAACTTTGCTCTCAAAACTGATTTATAATTTTTTGGCAATTTGAGTTATTTTATGTTGTCATTGATGTCACATGGATCACATTGAGTTTTGGTGGCAAAAGCACTTCATAAATAATCATTTATGATATTTTGGAGAGCATGGATATATACAGGGTTTTTGTGAAAACCAAGGTAGGAAAAATAAAAGGTTTTATTTAAAACCATGGATGGATTTGAAATGGGTTTTTATTAAAACCCAAGTTGGCTTTTCGTTTCATCGAAAAAGGTGCCCCGGTGATGGAGATATTTAATTTTAAATATTTAGTTTAAATTTTAAATTATTTAAAATTTAAATTTAAATTTTAAAATTAAAAATAAAAGTAATCCGCCAACGTCGTCGAATATGAGGGAGAAAACTATATAAAAGGGTGCCTAAGGTTTATTAATCAAAGGCTTGCACTCGTGAATTAATGTGATTGTTGGAAAGCAAAAAGAGCTCGTGCAAAAGAGGGTTAAGTGATGGAAGCGAAGAATAAATCGGACAACGTGTGAAACCCTAGTCACCTTGGGGAGTGTGGCACATTGGCAATTGGATTTTGGCTAAGGCAAGTGGTAGAATGAATGTCAAGGTTTCAAATCCCCTTGGCTACGTTAGAAGGCGTTGGAAGAAAGAGCGCACAAAGTGTTTTTGGTTTACGTGAGAGGGAGTGTTTTGAAGCACGTGGTGACTTTCCCTCCCAAACGAGCCTATAGCTCATGCGGTAGCTTGTCCACGGTTAAGGTGCTGAGAAAGGAGGCGTCGAGGGATCGAATCCCATCAAGGACAAAGGCAAGTTAATTTTTTTTTTAATATTTTATTTTTCTAAAGTTGCCCTAGGAGAAATAAGGGTTGTGATGCACTTTAGGAAAAAGAGAGATTTATGGTGATTTTCCTTTTGGAAGTATATCATATTATATATCATTGGAAAGCTTATTTCAAGGGCTATTTGATTAACTTGCTTAGAGGAAGAAATAAGGTGTGTGTAAAGATATGTTTCTGATTTTGTAAAAGGGGTTCAAAAGTGAAGGTTGCTTTGTTCTTTTTCAAATGGGATTAATTCTTCCATGAGGGGACATGGTGTATTTTATAAAGTAGGAGTAATAAGGTGTTATTTGGATATTATTGTTGTGTTATTTATAAATATCTCTAACCCTTATTGAAAGTTAAAAAATAAAGTTTTTTGAGTGTGGCAGATTTAGTGGACAACTAATAAGGCATCAAAAAGGTATGAGCAATATTCTCCATTGACTTTGTTTATGGTGGTTGATTTTTGAAATATCATTGGAGAGAAAAGGATTGATTGTGGTTTCCTTTTTGAAAGTGGTTGGTTGAATGCTTCAAGGTTTTATGGTTTGAGAGTTGTGATTGAAATTTATTTTATAAGCATTTTTGTTGAAACCCATTGCTTGTACAAAGAACTTGAACTTGAGTTAGAGGAGAACATGAGTATCATTGTTTTGTAAGATTTATTGTTGAGTATTTTTGGAAACTTTTTGAGTTGATTGATTCATGCTTGAACTAGGGTTTGTGAGAAAAAGTTGTTCCTTAAGGTGATTGGTTGAGTTGAGTTGATTGAGCCTAGTCAAGTAATTGTGTGAAGTGGTTGTTCAAGTTCCATGAAATAAACTTCTATATTCTGATTTGAGTTGAGTTTGAGTTGAGAAAGAAATTGAGTTTATGAATAGAACATATTGAGTCTCTAACAATTCTCTTTATGCTTATATAAGATTGAGCTGAGTTGAGATTGATTTGATTTGATTTGAGTTGATATTTATTTGAATTGAGATCATTGTGGGTCATTGTTTTCATCCATTGAAGACTGCATTGACATTCATTGTTGAGTTAATCATTGAGCCTCGCATTCATAGATTTATGGATGAGATTTGAGTGCTACTTGAGCATGATTTATTGAGCCTTTGAGAAGGCTTTTGGGACAGATTTCTAGACAAATTTGAGGTAGATTTTGTGCATGATTTATTGAGCCTTTGATAAGGCTTTTGGGACAAATTTTTGGACAGATTTGAGGCAGCTTTTGTGCATGATTTATTGAGCCTTTGAGAAGGCTTTTGGGACAGATTTCTAGACAGATTTGAGGCAAATTTTGTGCATGATTGATTGAGCCTTTGAGAAGGCTTTTGGGACAGATTTCTAGATAGATTTGAGGCAGCTTTTGTGCATGATTTATTGAGCCTTTGAGAAGGCTTTTGGGACATATTTTTGGATAAATTTGAGGCAGATTTTGTGCATGATTGATTGAGCCTTTGAGAAGGCTTTTGGGATAGATTTGTGGACAGATTTGGGACATATTTGAGCAAGTTCTTTGTGAGCTTGCTAAGCAGATTTGAGCAAGTTCTTGGTGAGCTTGTTGGAGCATATTTGAGCAAGTTCTTGGTGAGCTTGCTAGAGAAAATTTTGAGCAAGTTCTTCATGAGATTGCTAAGCATATTTGAGAAAGTTCTTGGTGAGATTGTTGGAGCAGATTTGAGCAAGTTCTTAGTGAGCTTGCTGGAGCATATTTTGAGTAGGTTATTGGTGAGCTTACTGAAGCAGATCAGTGGATTGCCTACTTGAGAAGATCAATGGATTGCCTACCTAAGCAAATCAAGATTGCCTAGCTGAGCAGATCAGTGGATTGCCTACCTGATAATATCAATGGATTGCCTACCTAAGCAGATCATGATTGCCTAGCTGAGCAGATTAGTGGATTGCCTAGCTAAGTAGATCAATGGATTGCCTATCTGAGCAGATTAGTGGATTGCCCACCTGATAAGATAAGTGGATAGCCTAGCTTTGAGTAGATCAAATTAATCATTTGTATTGGGATAAGGATCCCTATTTATTTGTGAAATATTATAAGGAGATTATCTTGTGGACTACCCCACATTGGGAGAACCATGTTAAATCTTGTAGCTCAATTGTGTGTGGTGATTTGTGCTCTTGCTTACTATTGATATCTATGTCATTAATGCACACTGCTATATTTGGTTATTGTAAATAAGGACACTAATTGATATTGTTTTGGAAAGAAAGTAAAAAGTGGGCGCTATATTGTTCACCCCCCTCTCAGTATAAGCTTGTGTTTTTCATAACTCTTATCAATTATTCCTAATTTCAAACATAGACAATGCACATCCAATAATTCCTTATACCTCCAATCTCATGACAACAAAAATATTTCCTTCAAACAAAACCACCTTGAGAAAGAAATTAAATCACCATACCTCTAAATCTGCCTTGATGATGATGTGCCTTCAAAACCTGTCTTGACAAAAATAATTTTTCTTTCTTGTGCCACTTCAAAATTGGTTAGAAAATTTCTTTTTCAAATCATCCATATTACAAACCCTTCTCAAAAATATGTGCTCAATAAGGCTTGAAAATAATACTTTATAACTCCTTTTTAGTCTCACAAAATAAATCTTTTAATAATGACTAAACCCTCAAATTTCCCTCTTCTATCATGCAAAAATACAATTAAAAATAAACCATAATACACCTTATAACTCCCTCACACAATATGCAAAAGATAATTTTCAATATTTTCCAATATACCTTATAACTCCTACTCACCCAATATGCAAAAGACAATTTTCAATTTATCCCAATATACCTTATAACTCCTACTTGCACAATGCAAAATATAAAATCAAATATTATCGTTGCACCTTATGACTCCCACTCTAATAAAAATAAAACATTTAATTTACCCTTACCTCAATAGCCAAAACTCTCTAATCATCATGGAGGAGATTCAATCTCCACACCTTGCCAAATGCAACGCTCTCCCAAAGGACCTTCGACCAGCTAAGCTAGCCCAGTGGGTGAAACCAAAGGGCTCGACATCGATATTTGTGACCTTCGTAGCTTTATCCTCTCAAAATAATGCACAACAAAAACCTCATGATGGGATTCGAACCTCTATCTCACTGCATAGTAGCACCCTATCATGGGCCAACCAACCAGTTGGGACACCACGTTGGATGGGAACCAAGATGCACGTGAAATAAAATTTATTCCTTCCTTGAAGTTTTGCTATGTCGTTCGAATGTCTTCCTCTCCTCTCATTCGTTGTGCCTTACTCATGCGTTGGATAATTTTCACTTTAGCTCAATACGCATGCAAATAAATTTCTTCTTCTCTTATTCGTCGTGTCTCATTCGTGTGCTTGATTTTTGAATTAGCCTCCTCATAATTGCAAATAATATTGTTGCCTCATATATATGTTTCCAATGTCTTCAAAAATATCATGGAGGTCGGTGCTTAATATTTGCTCTTAACTTTATGTCTTCTCCACAAATGTCGGCTCTTAATATTTGCTTTCACTTTATAAAACCACTTTATATTATAATAATTTAAATCTTATGATTTAAATATTATAATATTTACTTTTAAACCTTTGTCCTTTACTAAAACCTTTTTGTCCCAAGACTTTGTCTTTTTCTTTATAATATTTAAACCTTTTTTTTGCAATCCTTTGTTATTTTTCTTTTAATTTTTAAATATATTTAAATATTATAATCCTTTGCCTAAAAATATTTTCCTTGCTTTGTAATATACTTTGCCTTGCTTCATTTGCCTTGGATAATTTTCATAGTTTGCTATCCATCAAGTCCATTCTTGACACCATAGATATATTGTCCATCCTTATAAAATTTTCACCCTTGAAGAATATTTCTTCCTTGAATACCATGCTCCTTTGACATCAATGACAACTCAATATTTCCAACAATCTCCCCCTTTGTCATTGATGGCAACCCTACTAAAAATATTCTTTTACTACAATTGGATTTCCAATCTGCTCCCCCTGACAAGTTGCTCCCCCTCACTAAATTCTCCCCCTTTGACATCAATGGCAAAGGGCTCCTTGGGGCTAAAGATAAGACACTTAGCACAACCCCCTCACCACCTCCTTTTCTTGAGGTGATTAATTATGATATGGGAGTGAAACTCCCAACTTACAATGCTCTTCTTCTCTTTCAATTTTATTTTTCCACACCTTTGTAGTCATACCCTTTTGATCATTTTGAGCATCCTTTTTCTTTCTTGTCTTTGGAAGTTTCGGAAACTCTGTTCTACACCATTTTGCTTTATGCCCAAAATTATTGCAATTGAAACACATGATGTTGTAGTCCTTGAAAGGTGCAAATGACTTGAAATTTCTCTTGGTGAAGCCATAATCATTCTTACCATGAACCCTGCAATGTATAGCTTTATGACCAAAATGATTACATGAGAAACAATAACCTTGGAAGAAATATTCATCTTGCCTTGATCTCATGGTTCTTTCTTTTCTTTTCTTGTGATGGTCCCTGTTCCTTGATGATTCTTTGTTTGCTTCCTCTTTGATACTATCACCTCTCAACACATCAACATAGGTCTTAGGCTCTTCTTCAATTCCTTTCTTTGATTCCTTTATTCCTTTTGAGCTTGACTCCTCTTTTTGTTTCTCTTGACCTTCTTCAAAACCAAGTCCTATTTTTATAAATGGAGATCTTTGTGCTTTGATAATATCATTCAATATTTTTGTGCTTTTCTCAAACCTGATATTTTGTTGTAGCTTTTCAACTTCCTTCTTTAGAGAAACAACCTCATGTTCCAGTATTTCACATTCCAACTCTTTTGCTTTTAACTGCTCAACCATACCTTCTTCAACTTTCCTTGCCTCTTCAACTTTAACTTTTAAGTCAATGAGATCTTGTAGAAGCTTTGCCTTTGTTTTCTCATCCTCTTGTACTTGAGCCTTCAATTTTAAGTTCTCCCTTTTCAACTCATCAAGTTCCTTTTCCATATCAATTGTGGCTTCCTCTTCATTTTCTAAATCTTTCTCTTTTTCTTGGTCTTCAATTACAAGATCATCTTCTTTCTCTTCTTCTTGGTCTTTGACAATAAGAGCATATTCATTCTCTTCTTCTTGGTCTTTGATAATAAGAGATCTTCATTCTCTTCTTCTTGGTTTTTGATAACAAGAGCATCTTCATTCTCTTACTTGCCTTGACTGTGCCTATTTTTTTTTCATGATAAAATTTTCTTTCTTTCTTCTTCTTGTATTCTTTTTCTTCTTCACTGCTACTATTTCCATCTTCTGGACAATTAGCTGCATAGTGACCAATGTTACCACAACTAAAACATTTGTGTTTTCTTGGATCCTTCTTATTTCTTCTCACAAAGTTAGCCTCTTCTTCACTACTACTATTTTTATCTTGTGGACAATTAGTTGCATAGTGACCAATGTTACCACAACTAAAACATTTATGTTTTCTTGGATCCTTCTTATTTCTTCTCTCAAAGTTAGTCTCTTCTCCACTGCTTGATTCTTTACTTGATTCTAGTTTTTTATTCTTTGCCTCCTTTGAAGCTTTGAAATTACCTCTCTTTTTTATGTTTGATTTTTTGTGTCCTCATATTATAGGTTGTGAGCATCCCTTGTAGTTCATCCATACTCAAGGAATCATAGTTAGTCCTTTCAAATAATGATGTCCTATTTGATGAAAACCCTTCTTGATGTGCCATGTGTGTTCTTGTAAGATCTTCCTTCAAGATGTTAGGCTTTCATGAAGGAACCTACTCTGATACCAATTGAAGAACACAAGCTTATACTGAGAGGGGGGGTGAACAGTATAAGATAAAACTTTTACTTTTCAATCCAAAGTAGTAACAATAATTATTATTAATTGCAGTAAATGAAACAATGCACAAATCACCACACACATAAGAGACACAGATTTAACGTGGTTCACCCAATGTGGGCTACATCCACGAAGAAATATTGCTTATAAATTTCTCAATAAATTTTGTGGGCTCCAACCCACAGGAGACACCAATCCCCTATTACAATGTTCATGGACACCAATCCATAGGAGATACCAATCCCCTCTCAAGTTCTATGGACACCACTCCACTCTATTCTGGTTTTGTGGACACCACTCCATAGGAGACACCAATCCCCTCTACTCTGGTTCTATGGACACCACTCCACTATGTTCTAGTTTTGTGGATACCACTCCATAGGAGACACCAATCCCCTCTACTCTGGTTCGTACTCCAATTCTTACTCACAACTCTGCTCAAATATACTCCACAATCTATTCACAACTTTGCTCAAATATTCTCCAAACTTGCTCACAACTCTTCTCAAATCTGCTCCACAATCTATTCACAACTTTTCTCAAATATTCTCCAAACCTACTCACAACTCTGCATAAATATTCTCCCAAAACTTGCTCAAATCTACTCATAATACCTGCTCAATTATGCTCAAACCTGCTCACAATCCTACTCATAATCCTACTCACAATCTTGCTCAAATATGCTCACTAACACTACTCTCAAACCTGCTCATAATCCTGCTCAAATCTGCTCACTAACACTGCTCAAACTTGCTCACAATCCTGCTCATAATCCTGCTCAAATCTGCTCACTAATGTGCTCAACAATCTGATCCAAAATCTACTTACAAATATTGCTCATCTACTCCCAAATCTTGCATACAAAATAATGCTCATCTATTCCTCAATGTGCTTTCCTCAACTAAAGCAATTCAGACATATTCTACCTAGAATTCATTTAACCTCTTGAACATATAGAGAATGATATGCACTAACAAATACCCAATATGTTCTTCACATTCATTAAGTCTATCGCTTTCACATGTCTCACATTTATTACATTTTAAAGGTAGCTCTAGTCTAGTATTTGATAACTGACTTTGTAATTGTTGAATTGCACCTTTCCTTCCCTTTTGTAGATAGCTGAAAATGTCCTTCTTTTCAATTGAATCCTTTCACCCTATCCTTGCACTATGTGACACTTTCACTTTAAAGCAAACCTTCTATTTGTGTGAGACTATACTATTTTGCTTATTTCCACATACACTTCAAAACCAATCATAATGCTCAATTTGTCCTTATTATCTACTCCCAAAATCAATTATGAACAATACACAAACTTGCTTACAAATTTGATCTATAACTCTTGCACATTCACTCTCTTCTTTCAATCAAAACCAATGCATAACTTTGCTCTCAAAACTGATCTATAACTCTTATCAATTATTCCCAATTTCAAACACAGACAATGCACATCCAATAATTCCTTATACCTCCAATCTCATGACAACAAAAATATTTCCTTCAAACAAAACCACCTTGAGAAAGAAATTAAATCACCATACCTCTAAATATGCCTTGATGATGATGTGCCTTCAAAACCTGTCTTGACAAAAATAATTTTCCTTTCTTGTGCCACTTCAAAACTGGTTAGCAAATTTCTTTTTCAAATCATCCATATTACAAACCCTTCTCAAAAATATGTGCTCAATAAGGCTTGAAAATAATACTTTATAACTCCTTTTTAGTCTCACAAAATAAAGCTTTTAATAATGACTAAACCCTCAAATTTCCCTCTTCTATCATGCAAAAATACAATTAAAAAATAAACCATGATACACCTTATAACTCCCTCACACAATATGCAAAAGATAATTTTCAATATTTCCCAATATACCTTATAACTCCTACTCACCCAATATGCAAAAGATAATTTTCAATTTATCCCAATATACCTTATAACTCCTACTTGCACAATGCAGAATATAAAATCAAATATTATTGTTGCACCTTATGACTCCCACTCTAATAAAAATAAAACATTTAATTTACCCTTACCTCAATAGCCAAAACTCTCTAATCATCATGGAGGAGATTCGATCTCCACACCTTGCCAAATGTAGCGCTCTCCCAAAGGACCTTCAACCAGCTAAGCTAGCCTAGTGGGTGAAACCAAAGGGCTCGACATCGATATTTGTGACCTTCGCAGCTTTATCCTCTCAAAATAATGCACAACAAAAACCTCACGATGGGATTCGAACCTTTGTCTCACTGCATAGTAGCACCCTATCATGGGCCAACCAACTAGTTGGGACACCACGTCGGATGGGAACCAAGATGCACGAAATAAAATTTATTCCTTCCTTGAAGTTTTGCTATGTCATTCGAACGTCTTCCTCTCCTCTCATTCGATGTGCCTTACTCGTGCGCTGGATAATTTTCACTTTAGCTCAATACGCATGCAAATAAATTTCTTCTTCTTCTCTTATTCACCATGTCTCATTCGTGCACTCGATTTTTGAATTAGCATCCTAATCATTGCAAATAAGATTGTTGCCTCATATATATATGTTTCCAATGTCTTCAAAAATGTCACGGAGGTCGGCGCTTAATATTTTCTCTTAACTTTATGTCTTCTCCACAAATATTGGCTCTTAATATTTGCTTTCACTTTATAAAACCACTTTATATTATAATAATTTAAATCTTATGATTTAAATATTATAATATTTACTTTTAAACCTTTGTCCTTTACTAAAACCTTTTTGTCCCAAGCCTTTGTCTTTTTCTTTATAATATTTAAACCTTTTTGTCCAAGCCTTTGTTCTTTTCTTTATAATATTTAAATATTATAATCCTTTGCCTAAAAATATTTTCCTTGCTTTGTAATATACTTTACCTTGCTTCATTTGCCTTGGATAATTTTCATTGTTTGCTATCCATCAAGTCCATTCTTGACACCATAGATATATTGTCCATCCTTATAAAATTTTCACCCTTGAAGAATATTTCTGCCTTGAATACCATGCTCCTTTGACATCAATGACAACTCAATATTTCCAACACAATTTACCACCATTTAGAGGCATCCACAGGAAGAAATTGTTGACTTCAATGTGAGGTTTGCCCAAAATTGGCAAAGATTCCTTGATGGTATTCGATCGACTCCCGAACAAGATTCATTCTATTACCTCTATGCCTTCAATTTTGACATTAGCATGGCCATCTGTCAGTACAATGTTGGTATATTTTCAGCCTTGTATTATGCTGCACAAAAGATCGAGGCTACTCTGATCGCTATGGGTTAGATTTTGCTGAATATGACGATGCCTATACTTCTTGATCTTCTATAGTATTTGTATTTCAATGCATCTTCTCAATCCCTATCTATGTCTCCCATGTATCTAGTCCCTTCATGGAATCTGAGTTCATCTCAAATCACAATGATAGTTTTTGTCCTACAATTTCCTTCTCCATCCATTCCACAACTACCTGCTCTGGTTCCATTCCTAGCACTACCATCTCTGCCTGTACCACTTCCATTATCAGCTCCTCCAACACCCTCAAATCCTTATCCCTAATAGAAGTTGTTAAAATATATGCAATCAATGAATTCAACCATAAGAGCGATGAACAATGAGATCACAGTGATTAAGAAGAAGGTTGAAAGAGATTTCTAGCCTAGGAGATTTCAACCTTCGATGATCACTAGGGAGCAAGAAGATTCAACCAGTAAGGCACCTGAGAGTAATTTGAATGTATTAACAAATGAAGAAGATAGCCCATCGAACAAGGTGTATTGGTGCTCTACTTGCAATAATCTACATGGCGAAGAAACTTGCGTGGTTCACCTAAATTATGTGTAATCATTGGAAGATAGTTCTTTTGGTGGTCAGATCAACATGATTACAAAAGTCTATCTTAATTTCATGGTCCCTTCCAAAGAGCAAGTTTCAGTTCTCACAAGAGCTATAAGAAAACCCGTCATCGTAGACCTAGATTAAATTGAGCCCCTGAAGGTACCTGTCGACCCAAAGGTGCAAAATGAGAAAACATAAATGTAAGCAAAAGTGCCTATTCTAGAACCCAATATAGATGCACCTAACCTATTAAAATACCTTTTGCCTCTGTGAGCGAAAGAAATATTGCAATAAAAGGCTTCAACTTCATAGGCAAAACCTAAAATGGAGGAACAGGCTAGAGAAAAGCTCAAATACCCATATTTGACCAAGCATCAAAGGGTAGAAGCTACATAGCAATATCAGAGCAAGTATGAGGCTGCCAATGAAGGGAAGGAGTCCAATGCATCTATGTATAACATTTTTGAGGAGCTCAAGAGGATTCCAACTAAGGTTAATCTCTATGATGCATTGCATTTGCCTGGACAGGTTGTCTTGTTACAAGAATTGTTGAAGTTTGTTAAAGAGAAGGGAAAGAATCATACTCGGACTATTTTTGCTCAAATGCTAACCACTTTAGCTATTGGAAAGAATAAACCACCCCCATTCTACTTGTCTCTCAAGATGGAAGGTTGGATTGTGCACAATTGCATGATCAACTTTGGTGCTGCGACGATTGTCATGCCAAAGGTAGTATGTGATGTTATGGGCATGTAATATATAATAAGTAGCCCTAAAATTTTGCAATTAAATGGAACCCCTATGAGAGTGGTGGGTGTTATCAAAGACATTCCCATTGTGTTGCATAAAATACCTCATATCACTATGATCCAAGAGGTGGTTGTGGTTGATCTGGATACGTATTTCAGCATGTGCCTCTCAAGGGAGTTCACTGCTAAGTTGGGAGGCTATATTTATTTGGACTATTCCCATCTCAAGATTCCTTTCAAAGGGAAAAGAATTTCAAATCTATAACGAGAAGCTTTCTACTTTTCACATAGATAATATTAAAGAAGAAGAAAAATCCATTAATTCTGTCAACATGATGATCGAAGAATTGGATTAGATGGAAGAAGTTCTAGATGAGCTTCAAATAGAATATGAGTTTTCAATTCTCAATTTTAATGCCATGATGAAGACTAAAATTGGATGTTACACCATTGCTAAGCTTGAAAAAGCTAAAGTGAAGGTGTCTGATGATAAATATCCTATGCTAGATCAATTGTGAAAGTTGTACTTTGATGGTGCAAGATGCAAGAACAGTGTAGGAGTAGGGATCATTCTCATTTCTCCTTATGGCATACATAAGACTTATTCGTATCGACTGACTTGGATTTGTACCAAAAAAACTATTGAGTATGAATCACTGTGCCTAATATTGAAGAAAGTAGAGAAGCTTGGGTTTAAACAACTATATATTTTTGAATATTTTGAACTAATTGTACACCAAGTAATGAACAAGTGTGTCTCTAAGTAGCATTACCTAAAGGTATACCATAATAAATTTTGGGACCTATTTGAAGCTTACATAGCATTGAACATCCAAGAAATATTACGGGAGCAGAACAAGCATGTCGATCTCTTGGCATCCCTTAGAACCAACTTTTCTCTAGTTGAGCACATGGTGAAGAAACCCAAGACTGTGAGGTTATTTTATAGGTCTTCAGTTCTTGATAAAAATATCTATTGGCAAGTGTTCGACAATGATGAGCAGATTGTAAATTTCTTGATAAGAGAAGCTAGTACTGTGGAAGGAAGAACACTTGATGAGGAAGAAGTTGAGGGATTGATCCAGTTGAGGAATAATCATATTGCGAAAGGATTGATTACACTTGAGAGTCTCTTTGATCAGAACGATAGAGCTAAAAATCATAAGATCAAAGTGGATGAGGAGTACACTAAGATGCAGTTGAAACCTAAGAAGTCAATCAAAGTTGGTACCGATTGCACTCCGAAAGAGCTGGAGCAAATCAAGGAGCTATTTCACAAGTTTCCAAATATTGTCGCTTGGAGCTACCAATATTTGAAAGGCTAAAACAAGGATGTGATCTAGAATACCATCAAGTTGTAGGAAGGAGTGAAACCCTTCAGGCAAAAATAGATGCCAATCAATCCCAGGATTGAAGCATTGATGAAAGATGTACTACTAAAGATGCTGGAATCCAAGATCATTTACCCGATCAAGCATTCAACCTGGGTAGCGAATCTGGTTCCTATGCAGAAGAAGAACAAAGATATTCACCTATGTGTTGACTTTCAAAATTTGAATTAGGTATCCTTGAAGGATCATTATCCTTTAACCTATTATCATTTAACCTAGATTGATCAAATTATTCACGTAGTTGTAGGAGCTCAGATATTTTCTCTATTGGATGGATTCTTCGGCTATAATAAAATTTGGGTCAAGGATGAAGAACAATATAAAATTATGTTCACCACAAAATGGGGAACATTTGCTTATCAACGAATATCGTTTGGTCTCTCGAACATTGGAGCAACTTTTCAAAGAGTGATGGACGTAGCTTTTAGTGAGTTGTTAAATCGCATCATTGTAATTTATTTGGATGACATGACTATTGATGAGTGTCATTTAGTCTCATCATTTAATCTCATTGATTTATCAATCCGGGGTGGTGTCCAAGGCTGTCTACGATAGAAGGCTAGGGCAAAGTACAATTCAGGCATTCAAATTTCAAGCATTTATTGGTGAAGCAAATTTTGGTTTAGCCTTTTGGTGTCACACTAAACCTAGTCTAAAGAATGGAAACTAAAATAAATTACAGGAATTGAAAACTAAATCTAAAGTGCAAAATTTAACAATTAACTACAATTGCTTGAATTGAAATTGTTGAATTGAAATCTAATCTACTTTTGCAGAATTGAAATAATAGAATTGAAATTGCTAAATAGAAATGTTTCTAAAATGAAATCCTAAATTACACTTGCAAAATTGAAACCTATTTTACTCTTGCAGAATGGAAGTGATGCTTGCAAATAAAACACCTGTCAATGCCCTGCCACAAAAGGTCGTCAAGCTTCTGCTACAGGAATTGACAGCAAAATGAAACATGCTAAAAATGAAAAGTTGTTAAAACATAAAAGTAGGGCAAATATAGAAAGCAAAGGAAAAATGCTTAATATAATTTTTTAGCTGACATACACACAAATGCTATACACAAACATAATAGAAAACATAAATCACATAATACAAAATAAAAACAAGAAAATGAAATCTGGCAAGCAATCTATTAATTCTGCTGCAACAAAATTACAGATTAAAACCTGCCATAAAATCCCTCCTTCTAGATCTGAAAGTGGGCCCATACTTCCTGATATAGAAGGAGGTTGAAATCACTCCTTAACTAATTAACACTCAGAATAGAAAATGATAAAATAGCTGCACTTTTATTGATGATAAAACATGTTGAAAACTGTTACAGAAAATTACTATACAATCCTAATTGCTGCAATTGAAAACTCTCCTCTATTCTAATTCCTAAATGGCTCAACCAAGGAGGGAACTGTGTTATTTATATAAATATTTACAACATATCCCATGCTCAAATCAGCCTATGTGCTGCTTTTCAATGATTTGCCAATAATTCTGAATCTGAAATAAATGTAAATATGGACAGTTTGTGCTGCAGTAGTAGTCATTGGCCCTTTAGAAAGCATCTTCAATGGTGGGAGTACGTGGGAGAAGTCTAGAAATATCTCACATATATTTCTTCACTTCAGAATATGCCCTTTCTATCTTGCAAACAATTTCCTATTATGTTGTAGTTATTTCTGTGTTTATCCTAGAAGAGGATCAAAATTGATATTTTCTATGAATGGTGGCTTTGGACGACAAGGACGACAAAGTCAGATGGGAGATATTTTTATTTAATATTTTCAACCTTATTTCCCTTTTTCCATCGTCAAAAATTAGTCAAAAAGTCAAAAAGCACTTTCTGTTCTCATTTCGGAGATAAGTGGCTCATTTCGAAGAGACTGTATTTCTCATTCCGAAGATATCCGCTCATTCCGAAGAGACTATATTTCTCATTCCGAAGATGTCTGCTCATTTCAAAGATCTTCGAAATGACCAACTATGTGCTCTTCAAGTGATTTTAGCTGCATTTCTTAGGTGGATTAGCTCTCAGGATCATATTGCAATAGCCTTTATTCCTCTCCATATGTGAATTCTATGCCTTGCCATTCATTTGCAGCTTGCTGGAATTTACATGGTAAATTATTGCATTTTCCAATTCTGTTGCACAGTTGTAAAATATTAGCATTTATTGCAAATTCAAACAAATTAGAACATGGAAAAATTATTCAAATATCAACATGAAGGATTACATCAAGTTGCTACTGAATTTATACACTTCATTCACCAAGTAACAATGTTGAAATAGTGCAACAATGCTGCACAATTGTCCCTACTCTATTATACCCTGTTGCTGCCTATTTAGACCATGTGGGAATGCTTCTAAATAGGTCAGATGTCTTCTATAGTCCTTCTGAACTCATTCCATCTATATCCTCATGCTTTGCTTGACAACTTCAAGGTGTTCCTATAAAGTGACAGCTTGCTGATTTTTATATGGCTATTTTTTCCAGATTTTCAGATTTATGACAGTCCTAATAATTTGGATTCAATGTAGACTTCAAATAAGTTGAAGGGCAGAAAAAAATTCATAAACCATTGTGAATTTAGTGGATATCAGCATACCACATTTGGTTAATTGAAATTCATGTTTTTACTTGCTACTTAATCAAGCAAAATCAGTCACAAAATGCTGAAAATAGTCAAAAATAGAGATATAGTATTCCTAACATAAAATCATGCAAACACTTAACAAATATATATTCTAATCAACTATTTGGCATTTAACTTAATAATATAACAATTTTTATATGTCAAACATAGTGTAAAAATGAGGCATTTTCAGGCCTCATCAACTATCTTCTCTCACAAGGAGGAGGAGCATAGTCTACATTTACAACAAGTGTTTGAGAAATATCAAGAGTTCAGAATATCCATCAATCCTAAGAAGTCCATCTTCATTGTGAATGAAGGAAAGTTCCTGGGCCATGTCATTTTAGATAAAGGTTTAGCTATTTATCTAGCTAGAGCTAAGGCTCTTCTGAAGCTTCCATTGCCAGCCAACAAGAAGTATTTGCAGTCATTCTTTGAGCAAATCAACTTTGTTTGAAATTTTGTCGTAGATTTCACCCATGGTAAAACCTATGATCAATCTTTTAAAGAAAAAATTTGAGTTTAAATGGACTGAGTAGAGGAAGTGAGCATTAAGATAAATTAAAGAAAGAATTGCTAAAGCCTCGGTTTTGGTAAACCTTGATTATTCTAAATATTTTATCCTATATTATGTTGGTGAACAAGAGAGTTATGCATTTGGTGCCCATGTAGAAGGGAGATTATGGAGATGAGCGGTCAATTGCTTTCTTGATCCAAGTTATCCAATCACATGAAGAGAAATACAATTTCATTGAGAAGAAAGTATATGCGGTGATGAAATTCTTGAAGAAGTTTTGACATTTTGTTTCCCAAAGAAAAACAATAGTTTATGTTTTTCATCCAAATGTCTGGAGTTTTATCATTCAAGGGGATCTTGGAGACAAGAGAGTTGGTTGAGTTTCCAAAATCCAAGAGTATGATGTTGAAATCAGACCAACCAAATTTGTTCAAGGTCGAGCACTTTGGCAAGACCTTGCAAAAAGCACTGCTTTCTAATCCATGGTTTGCCAACTTGAAGATGCAACAAGCAGAAGTAATTTCGCTAATCACTCTACAGTTGATCATGATTGGACATACGACCTTGTTGAATATTTTAATTTTGGAAGGTGTCCTTCACATCTCAAAGCTTCATAGAGAAGGAGATACAAATTATAGGCTCTCAGGTATGTGATGTTGCCAAATGGAATTTTCCATAAAAATATTGATGGAGTACTTCGTAGGTGCATCAAAGAACCAGAGAAGCAAAAAATCCTAGAAGTATTCCATTATGGATTGGTAGGAGGCCATTACACAGGGAGACCTATGGCGTTGAAGATCATCATTGTAGGTTATTTTTGGACCACTCTTTGCGAATACCTTCAAAATCAATTAGAGTTACAATAAATGCCAGAGATATGTCAGCATAAGTAGGAATGCATCATTGATCCTTCATCCGATTCAAGTTGAAGTGCCATTTCAGCAATGGGATTTAGATTTCATTGGGGTCATTGATCATAATTCATCCATCGGGCATAAGTAAATTCTAACTGCAATTGATTATTTCACTCAATGGGCTAAAGCAATCCCAACCAATAAAACCAACCAGGAGGTGGTCATCTCATTTCTTTAAGGATTGATTACTCGTTTTGACAACCCAGATGCAATTATAACAAATAATGGAACCCCATTCATCAGTGCTAAAATCATCGAGTTCATGGGTAAGTATGGTATTTATTTAAAAATATCATCAAACTACTATCTGCAAGGAAATGGCCTAGTTGAATCCACGAATAAGAATCTACTCAAGATTCTGAAGGGGACTCTGGAAGATAACAAGCAAAGTTGGTACTTGCTCTTGAACCAAGCATTATGGGTGGATCGTATATCAATTAAAAAATCTATCAAGGTGTTTCCTTATTCTCTGGTGTATGGTAAGGAAGCAATCCTACCTATTCACATTGAATTGCTTGTCCTTCAATATTTGCAAATGATTGATGATGAAGGTGATGAATTTGATCCCATGAGCAGAAGGTTGGTTCAACTTTTGCAATTGGAAGAGGATAGAGAAAAAGCATATAAATATTACATGGAGCATGCCCAAATGACACAAAAATGGCTCAGTAAGAAGACTTCTGAGAAGGCGTTCCAGGTTTGCGATCTGGTGTTAAAGTGGAATGAGAACAAGGCAAAGCCAGACAAGCATCATAAGTTTGAGGTGATTTGGGAGGGTCCGTTCCAGATTTTGGGAGTGAATCAAGTCAATTCCTATTACTTGCAGGATATGGACGACCATGTGCTGCCAATTCCAGTCAATGGTCTTCATTTGAAGGCCTATCGTCAGTGAAAATTTTCAGACCATGTATGTAAATATGTATATAGTTCTCTTTTAATGTCATTTTATTTTTAATGACCAAGTATGTTTTATTTCAATATAAAATAAAAGAAAAAAAAGAAAGTAGTTCTGCTGGGTGAATTTAATTTCACCCCAAGAGGCTATTTTTGATTTGAAAGCACTTTTTCACTAGAAAAAAATCATTTTCGCCCCAAAAATATTTTTAAAAGCCTTTTGGTATTATTTCAGAGTGAAAACATTGAAAGAAAATAGGTAATTTTGCCAGCAATATTATTAAAGGTTTTTTTTTGGGCAGCACGGGTACATATGGATTTTTAAAGGTTTGATTTTTCAGAGCACTAAAACATGCTCCCATTATTATTTTTTAGGAAGAGAAGATTAAAAATAAATAAAAAAGAAGAAAAACAAAAAAAAAAAATGAAAAAGATGTTTTTTTTCCTAGAAAAGTCAATTTCGCCTCACATACTTTATTTTTGGAGCGAAATCCCTTTGCGCTCCACAAGTAGATAATTCTGGTGCGAAAACTCAAGATATGAAAAGAAAATATTACATGCTTTTTTGGACTCTAGTTGGCAGAATTATTTTGGCATGGAAGGAGGCAAAGTTAATTTTTGCCTTGCTTTTTGGGAAAAGATGCCAGTTGCATTAAAAGCTTGCTTTTTTCAAATAAAGCTAGTTTTTTTTCAGGAAAATAAAGAAAATAAAATTATTTTAAATATTTCCAAGCATGTAAATTCACCAAGCAAAGCAGGGAAGACTACTTTCAGAGTTCTAGTTGACGAAACCATCAGTTGCATGATTATTTTTGCTCTAGTTGACATTTTTGGAAAAACAAGTGTGCTCGAAAAAGTGTTTTCACTGGCAGGAGTTAATTTTAGAGCATACTTTAGTTAAAATGCATGAGATCGATCTAATTTCATTGGAAAAACTTAGAGAAGATGTTTTCGATGTCTTAATGCAACAAATTTACTAATTTCACCCCAAAGAGCACTTCCATCATGCGTAAGTGATAGTTATCATTCCTAGAGTTAGTTGTTAAATAGCCATATTGCACCCCTCAAGATAAAATGCAGCTAGGCATAGCATTCAAAGAATATTTATAGTGCAAGGGCATTATGGGCAATTGATTGACAGTAAAAAATCATTAAAAAACATGTCAGATAAGAGAACCAAGGAACCAAGAAAATATAATTTATTTGTTCCTTAGCGCATAGAATGGTTTAGACTCTACTAGGGTTTGATGAAGAAAAACTACTCTACGGGGATGGCAACAAATTTCGGAGGAGGTCTAAAAAATTGGAGGAATGTCATGATGGCATCGGGTCCGGCATAGAGAGTGCATGCTCGTGATGTTTTTTCATCTAAAAATGACTAGAAGGAACAATATTTTCCAGTGCATGTCGGGAACCGCTTGTTAAAGAACAATGGATGTTTGGAATGATGTGAAGCCAGGACAATTCTAGTGGTTCAACAAGACTCGATGGCGGAAGATGTGGAGTATCTAACAAAACATGCCCTTATTGGAAAATTTTTGGGCATCCAAATTTCTCTCCCCTTTGTGGAGGCTTGGGTCAGGAAGACTTGGAATCCTAAATGTGATGTGGAGGTGATGTTGAGTGCGAACAACTATTTATGGTGGTTTTCTCTTGTATTGTAGATCGTAACAAAGCATTTGAAGGGGGTCCTGTTGGCATTTTTGCCACATTGATTCTCATTGGTTAATGCATTAGTGTATTGTTGGAAATATGACCTTTGATATCAGCTTTGATGCAGCTTGGGCAAAAAAAGGAGAAAAATTGAGCAAAAAATGGTTAAGTCAAAAAACTGCAACGACGCGCTGACATGTTGCAGAATCGCGGTCAACGCAGTCAACGCAGGCAGGTTTGGCGCGACCCGTCGCGATATCGCTACGTGTTCCGGAATCGCGGGTCGGCCGGTGTCAAAGGCATTAAGTCAAAACTTGCAGCGATTCGCTGACATGTCAGCGAATCGCGACACTGGCAGCTTCAAAGGCAAAGATGAAAATATGTAGCGCGTCGCTGACATGTCAGCGAATCGCGACAGAAAATGGCGATTGATACGACGAGAAGAAACATGTAGCGAAAACGCTACATGTTCCGTTTTCGTGGGTCTTTAGCAGCGAAGCGTACGGCATAAAAACATGTCACGATTTCGCGACACGTCGCGATTTCGCGACCCGTCGCGTTTTCGCGACCTGTAACTGTTTTCCCGCCAAGTGCAATATGAACGGCCGAGAAGGGTTTTTTGGTTTCCGATGATTTAATATTGACCCGAATTAAATATTTTGCGGATTTTTGAGGCGGTTAAAGTCGAAGAAGCGCCCAGGCCACCAAAATTAAAGGGTTTATTGGTTCGAGGTTGCGGTTCGTGGATGGAGCTAACAATTGCATGCACATGTTTAAAAGAAACGAATTTAATGAAGGGCCGCGAACGTTTCATGGTATTTAATTTTTATTTCCTCGAGGCCGCTATTAAGGGGATCGTGTTCCTGATTTCCAAGTGACGGTTGTAGATCACGAGGAAGTTGGTTTTAAGTTTTTAATGCTGCAAAGAGGACGAACCTCTATAAAAACCAATGTAATTCTCATTTACAAGGGTTGGAAAAACTTGCTGCTAGAAACTGGAATTGTATCTGCGGGAATAAAAGGATCAATTTCTAATTTTTCAAGCGTTGCATGGATGAATTTCTTTTCTGTTTTCTACATTTCTAATAGCATTCGTACTCCTGCATTGCTATTACATTTAAATTCTGCATACTGGATTTAAATACTGCGGTCAGGGTATGATTCCTGGAATGTGGGTTTGGAGGGATTTGCGGCATGTGATTGTGCGAAGATTAAGCTGATTTATTATGTTACTTGTTGTTGTTGTGTTTGTAGTTTCCTGCTGTTGTTTTTTTGATCCCATCACTTCGGCCTGTGGCCATATTTCCCATTTCTTTCTGCAACCTTTTAAATCTCTTTCCAGCAACCCTATCTTAAACCCAATTTTAGAATAGTAGAGGGAACCGACCCACTCTGGAGATTGGTCTGGGAGCCATTTCTTGCTTCCAGCATTTCAATGTTGGCCGGGTCTAGGGCGCAATTGTAAAAATCCTTTCCTGTGGCAGATTCGTGACCAACAGTTTTTGGCACGCCCGGTGGGACAGACTGTTTCTGTCTCCAAGAATTCATAATCGGTGGGATACGCATAATTTTCCAAAGTGATAACCCCACCGGTGCCAAAATTTTTGGCACGCTTTTAACACCCGGAGGCCTCAAGATTTGATGAGCTGTCTTAGCCTCATAGCGGAGATTTGTAAGTTCATCTGGAGACTTTGATGAGTTGAAGATCTGTTCGTGGACGCCTGTTTTTGTTTAAAAAAAAAAAAAAAAAAAAAATTCAAAGAATGTTCATGGCGACTCTGACTTAATGGCGATGGCCGTGATTTCGCAGACCACTGCTACAAAGGTAAGGGTTTTTCCTATATGGGATGATCCTGGTCCTCTGAATCTCCAAGTTCGACATGAAATTCCCGAAGGTGCCCTGAAGAACCTGGCAAAATATGATGGTACCAAAGGCATGGCTCTGGCACATGTTGAAGATATTGCTATTCTGTCCATGATCCATGTCATAGAACACGAGGATGTCATGATCCGACTTCTGGTTCAGTCTTTGGAAGGAAGAGCATTGCAATGGTACAGATTGCTCAAGCGTCAAAGCATCGGCTCATGGGACGATCTAGCGGGAGCACTGATCGAAAGATTTGACGAAGATCCTTTCTACGAGTTCTTTGGATCTCTACCAATTTTTCATGTACATCAAGAGAGCACCTCAAGAGAGCATCACGGACTTCAATGTCCGATTCTTGATAAGTTGGAAGAGAATTCCAGAGAAGATCCGTCCATCATCCACCCAAGCCCACCTCTTTTATGTTCGATCTTTTAACTCTGACATAGGTCTCTTTTTGCTGCAATCAGGTGAACAAAGGTTCCCGCAAATCTTTGAGGAAGCAGTGCGAGCGGAACAACTTTTGCTCTTATCAAGAAAATTACCGTGGGAAGAAACTCCATCACTTTCCTCGGTAGTTGCTGCTCCTGTCCATCCCATGCAGTATGTTTCATGCCAGATCCCTTATACTGTACAGAAACCTGAGATGCCGTTGTGTGGAGCTCAAGGGACAGATCTCATCCAAAGCCAAGGATCGGCAATGAACAATATGGTTGCTTGCAGTTTTCATAAGGATATGGATCCAGAGGATATAAGCAAAGAAGAAGAACAGACTCAAGTGGCAGAACCTGAGCACCAAGAAGGCATAGCTGTGCATGACACACAAGCATTTAGTCAGAACCTATTAAATATGTCAGATCAACAGGTAGAGTCTGAAGAGATCCTGAAGAAGGAACTGTTGCTGGACAATTCCTGTGATTGGATACAGGAGTTGGAGGAACCTGTTTTCAGTCCACATTTAGAGAACTTTTCAAGATGGTGGGGTTTATTTTCTGCATTATTTGTCAGTTGTGTAGGTCCTGGCATGTATGATAACTTGCCAGTGTCTGAAAGATGGAGAACTTCAGGAAGGAGCCAGCCCAATTTCAAGGACCGACTTAAGTATGATCAGATCTGGTCGGGACATTGCAGATTTACCGGATAACATTCTGAGATTGGATGTCTGGTGGCGACATGCCAATCATGTCGTGAATTATTGTATATAGTATTTTAAAAAAACAAAAAAAAAATAGAAAAAGAAGAAAAAAAAAAAAAAAGTGGTATTGTTTTTATTTGTTCATCTCGGCTCTTGTTGCCTGCGAGCCGTAGATGCTTGTTTTCCTTTGTTTTTCTCCTCCCAACAGTTTGGTGGCTTTCTAGCACTTTCTTCTTTTCCCTTCCCCATTTCCTCTCTTTCCTTTCTTCATCTTCTTCCTTCTTTTTCTTCTGCATTAAAACAAAATAAGCCACGGCTGCTGTTTCTTTTCCCTTTTTCTGTTTTTCCCCGTCCCTTCTTATCCCTTTCCTCTAAGTTCAATATTTTTATGCATTTGCTAACAGTCTAGTTCATTTCATTTCACAGCTTTCCTAGTTCCATTCCCACTCCATAACTTCGTTCATTTTCATTTCATCATTCCATTACAGTCACCGCTTGCGCAATCGCAAGATCTCACTCCATCCTCCCACTCCATTTGTTTCATGACCAGTTATGTGCAGGTTCTTGCAGTTTCAATTTTTTAGCAGAAGAAGTTTTGCAGCAGTCCCCTGACATGTTTCACGACTAGTTTACAGTTCCAATATGACTCTGTGCCCAATGGACTAAGGCCTGGATTCTTGCATACAGCGAGCTGTATACCCTGCGAGCCGCCAAGAATGTTGGCATTTTTGCCACATTGATTCTCATTGGTTAATGCATTAGTGTATTGTTGGAAATCTGACCTTTGATATCAGCTTTGATGCAGCTTGGGCGAAAAAAAGGAGAAAAATTGAACAAAAAATGGTTAAGTCAAAAAACTGCAGCGACGCGCTGACATGTTGCAGAATCGCGGTCAACGCAGTCAACGCAGGCGAGGTTGGGCGTGACCCGTCGCGATATCGCGACGTGTTTCGGAATCGCGGGTCGGTCGGCGTCAAAGGCATTAAGTCAAAACTTGCAGTGATTCGCTGACATGTCAGCGAATCGCGACACTGGCAGCTTCAAAGGCAAAGATGAAAATATGCAGCGCGTCGCTGACATGTCAGCGAATCGCGATGAAAAATGGCGATTGATACGGTGAGAAGAAACATGTAGCGAAATCGCTACATGTTCCATTTTCGCGGGTCTTCAGCAGCGAAGCGTACGGCATAAAAACATGTCGCGATTTCGTGACCCGTCGCGATTTCGCGACCCGTCGCGTTTTCGCGACCTGTAACTGTTTTCCCGCCAAGTGCAATATGAACGGCCGAGAAGGGTTTTTTGGTTTCCGATGATTTAATATTGACCCGAATTAAATATTTTGCGGATTTTCGAGGCGGTTAAAGTCGAAGAAGCGCCCAGGCCACCAAAATTAAAGGGTTTATTGGTTCGAGGTTGCGGTTCGTGGATGGAGCTAACAATTGCATGCACATGTTTAAAAGAAACGAATTTAATGAAGGGCCGCGAACGTTTCATGGTATTTAATTTTTATTTCCTCGAGGCCGCTATTAAGGGGATCGTGTTCCTGATTTCCAAGTGACGGTTGTAGATCACGAGGAAGTTGGTTTTAAGTTTTTAATGCTGCAAAGAGGACGGACCTCTATAAAAACCAATGTAATTCTCATTTACAAAGGTTGGAAAAACTTGCTGCTAGAAACTGGAATTGTATCTGCGAGAATAAAAGGATCAATTTCTAATTTTTCAAGCGTTGCATGGATGAATTTCTTTTCTATTTTTTGCATTTCTAATAGCATTCGTACTCCTGCATTGCTATTACATTTAAATTCTGCATACTGGATTTAAATACTGTGGTCAGGGTACGATTCCTGGAATGTGGGTTTGGAGGGATTTGTGGCATGTGATTGTGCGAAGATTAAGCTGATTTATTATGTTACTTGTTGTTGTTGCATTTGTAGTTTCCTGCTGTTGTTTTTTTGATCCCATCACTTCGGCCTGTGGCCATATTTCCCATTTCTTTCTGCAACCTTTTAAATCTCTTTCCAGCAACCCTATCTTAAACCCAATTTTAGAATAGTAGAGGGAACCAGCCCACTCTGGAGATTGGTCTGGGAGCCATTTCTTGCTTCCAGCCTTTCAATGTTGGTCAGGTCTAGGGCGCAATTGTAAAAATCCTTTCCTGTGGCAGATTCGTGACCAACAGGTCCTTATTTTTATAACCAAGTGGGACTCTTTCTTAAACCCTAGCATGTGGGTTTCAACCCATCAGAGGAGCGGCCATCGCGGGTTCCAGTATGGGTGCGACTTCCATGGCTCCCATTGGAATTCTAGAGAACTGATATCTTGCATAAGATTGCCCTTCTACTTGGGAATCCGGTTGGACTGTCACAACATACAATGGATAAAAAGGTAATCCTGTTGCTCGTATTTTTGTTGAAATTGACTTAAATAATCCTATTCCAGAATCTATTGAAATACAATTTGGATCAACTACATGGGTTCAAAAACTTGACTATGAAGCTCTTCCATTTCGTTGCTGGATTTGCCATGAATATGGCTACCTACAAAGAAAATGCCCTAAGTTTGTCTCGCCTGTGGCTTCAAATCCTAGGCCCTCTCGGTCTGGATAAATTTTGGATAAAGGAAAGGCCCAGATAAAGGAAGGGGAATGGGATAAGGAAGGTTTTATTTTGATAAAAGCCCTAAACAGAGGATGAATGGCAAAAAAATACCTTAAGGATAGCCATCTAGATGCTCTACTCAATCATTTTGAAATATTAGATGATCTTGATCAATGCATGGAGATACCTGAAATGTCGCTACCTGATGCAAATATAACAAGGCCAAATCATATGTCTCTTCTTGAGGGGGAACTTAAGGAATCAGATCTAGGGGGTTTAAATGAAGAACAAAGGGCTTTGGATTTGATTATAGGGGACATGGATGGGTCTAGCCCTATAAGGGAAACTATTTTGAAAAGTGGTACAGATTTAGTTATGTCGTATCCTACTCAAGCACTGATGTAGTCATCCTTGGACTGTAAAAATCCTACGGTGTTGGGATTACAACAGAAAATAATTAAAAAAAGTTTTTCGGATAAGAATATGAAGGTGGGTCGGAAGAAGGACCAGGATAAAATTAAATTAATGGGGGAGACTTTGGTGGATTCAGGCTTGGTGAGAACATTGGACTCCCATTTTTATAACCCCCAAAAATTATTATCCTCTCATGGAATGTAAGGGGGTTGAACAACATTGTTGGAATATTTTCAACATTGCCTCCTTAGTCCTAAGTATTAAGTCCTAGTATTTAGTTTTAGTTTAATGTTTTGATTTACATATTTCTAGTTAATTTGATTAGCATACATTGAGGTTTTGGTTTGGTTAATTAATGTTTGACCATAGTCCAAGATTAGCATGTTGTTAGGATAAGAGCTATCTTTAAGTTAGTTTGTTGTAATAAGTTTAAGAGGATTTCTCTCAACCACCATGTCTATTTTTAGTTCTTTCAAGAACTATAAAACTATGTAATGCATTTTTTATCAATAGAACAATTTCACCATTGTTTCTCAAACATCCCCAGACAAAAAGTTGTTCATGATTTGGTTCGTGTGCATTCTTCGGATGTGGTATTTATTCAGGAGACTAAATTGGATATTGATAGTATGTTCAGTATTGCTCCCAAATTGTGGAGAATGGGGCAATGCCAATGTATTGGTGCATGTGGATATGCTGGTGGCGTCGCTTGTTTATGGGATCCGGTTAAGATATCCCCTCTTACTTGGATTTCCAATAGATGGTCTATTTTGATGGTCGAGCATGATAATGAATCTGATGAAACCATCCTACTTACAAATGTGTATGCTCCTGTTGATTACAATGGTAAAGTGAATTTGTGGGAGCACATTTGCTTTGTGAGAAGTTTGGTTCCCTTGTACCCATGGATTTTGGCTAGAGACTTCAACTCTATCACTTGTATGGAGGAGAAACATGGTGGGGTGGAATGTCTCGACCCTTTTTCTTCTATATTCAGTGCTCATATCCAAGCCCTAAACTTGGTTGACATCAAGCCAGATAATGGGATATTTACTTGGCACAATAGAAGGTGTGGGGAAGCTTCCATATTAGAGAGACTGGATAGGTTTTTGATATCCAATTATTAGATGGGTAATAACAAAAGTGCTAGTTCTATGATTTTGGAGGGTAGGGGATCTGATCATTGGCCTATCAAACTCTCTACTTTGGAGTTAGGGCTAAAAAATAATCCCTCCTTTAAGTTTCAACTTATGTGGTTTCGTGATCCCAAGCTTCATGATTTCATACAAGGCTGGTGGACCACTGACAAACCTCCTCATGGCACCGCTATGTATTCCTTTATGAAGCAACTACAATTTGTAAAACATAAATTGAAGAGATGGAATAGAATGAATTTTGGGAACCTTTCCTTGGCTAAGTTGGCAGCTCTTAGGAGGATGAAAGAAGCTTCAAGGAAGATTAGAGATCAGGGATTCATGAAGGAGCTTCTTGTTGAGGAATCTGAGGCTGCGAAAGACCTTGCTGAATGGGAACTAAGGGAAGAATTTTTTTGGAAACAAAAAGCTCGAGTAGATTGGCTTCAAGAAGGGGATAGGAACACAACCTTCTTTTATAACTCAGTTAAGGCTTGTTGTAATGGTAACTTGATTACCTCTCTTGTGAATTCTCAGGGTGCCCTACTCTCTTCTTTAAGGGATATTTTAGAAGAGACTAAGAGGTATTTTTCTCTCTCTTCAAGGAGGACTCCCTATCAAATGATGAGAATGAAAAGCTTATTCTAAACTGTATTCCAATGATTGTTTCTAGAGAGATGAATGAGCACTTGATGGGTCCAATTTCCCTTGAGGAGTTGGAAAATGTTGTATTCAATATGAAAAAAGGAAAAGCCCCAGGTCCAGATGGATTCTCGATTGAGTTTTATTAGGAGTTTTGGGATTTAATCAAATTTGATCTTTTGGAGGTGGTCCATGAGTCCCAAAAGAACAAATAGATGCTAAGGGCCCTAAATGCTACCTTTGTGGTGCTTATACCCAAAAAAGAGGGAGCAAATTCCTTGGATATGTTTAGGCCTATTGCTCTTTGCAATGTTGTGTATAAGATCATCACAAAAATTATTGTTGAGAGGCTGAAGATATGGTTGAGCAAAATCATCTCTAAGGAGCAAGGAGGGTTTGTTGTTGGCCAATAAATCTTGGATGGGGTTGTTATTTCTATAGAAGCTATTCACTCGATGGAAACTTCTAAGGATAAAACTATGTTCATTAAGTTGGACATGGCCAAAGCCTATGATCGGGTCAGATGGTCCTTTATTTAGAAAGTTCTTGCTACTTTTGGATTTGAGGAGGAATGGATTAGATGGGTGATGAGCTATGTTTCTTCTTCCTCATTATCTGTTCTTGTTAATAATGAGCCATCAAAGCTGTTTGAGGCCTCAAGGGGATTGAGGCAAGGAGATCCTTTATCTCCTTATTTTTTATCATTATGGTGGAAGGGTTGGGAAGATTGCTCAAGTCTCAAGTCATGCAGGGTCTCATTCAGGGGTGGAAGTGGGATAGTAGTTTACCACATCTTTCCCACCTTCAATTTGTTGATGATACTGCTTTGTTGGGAGTTGCCACTATCAGGGAAGCTAGACAATATTAGACAGTCTCTTGACATATATCTTGGTGCTTCTAGACAGTTGATTAATGAGGACAAGTCTTCTATTTTCTTCTTCAATACCCCTCCTCTTATTCAATCCAGGATTGCTCGCATTCTAAGATTCCAGGTTGGGACTCCCCCCTTCATTTATCTTGGTATTCCAATTTCATATCATCCTCTACCTAGATCTTCTTGGCAGTCTATGCTTGATAAGTTTAGAAGGAAGGTGAATCATTGGACTTTTAGATGGCTATCCACTGCAGGTAGAGTGTTGCTTTTAAAATCTGTTGTTCAAGCTTTACCCATTTATAGATGTTTTGTACAAATAGCTCCCTCTCACTTCATCAAGGACATGGATGCTTTGTCAAGACAATTTTTATGGTCTGGAAAACTTGATCAATCTAAATGGAGTTTGGTTAGGTGGGATTCTATATGTAGGCCGATGCAAGAGGGAGGCCTTGGGTTGCAATAGACAACTCTTTTTGGGTAGGATTTGGTTGCAAAACTTTATTGGAGATGGTGTACCTCTCAAGATCATATTTGGGCTAAAATATTATCTTGTAAATACTTGAGAGGTATTTTTGAGGCTGAGATCCCTAGAGTTAGCTTGGTTGGGAAAGGTTAAGTTATCTGGGACACTCTAAAAAGAGGAGCTAATTTAATCAAGCAGGGTTTGTTCTGGATTTGCAATCAAGGATCAAATGATATTTTTTGGGAGTATTCTTGGGATGGTCACCCTCCTATCTTGAATCAATATCCTAGGTTAAATTCCCTAAGAATTTTTTTCTTGGAAGTAGGTTGGTCTCGTGTGGAGGACTTTAAAAAAATCTAGACTTTTGGAAATATGGAGATGTACAAGTGGAAAGATCCGCAAGAATGGCCCCGGGGGGGACTGGCCAAGGACAAAGAGGTGCTTGCTCTTATTCTTATGGGGAGGCCTTGTTCTTCATTGAGGGGTAAAGATATTCTAGCTTGGAACCCTGATCCTAAGGGGACCTACTCGGTAGCCTATGGTTATCAGGTTCTTGATAAGCAAAAGTATGGGAGTCTTCCTGTCACTTGGTGGAAAAAGGTGTGGAACAAATTTGCTTGGCCAAAATGTAACTTCTTTCTCTGGTTGGTAGCTCGTAATAAATGCCTCACTTGGGATAATGTGAGGAAGAGGGGATTTTAGGGTCCCTCTTTTTGTGTCCTTTGTAGTAAGAATGAGGATGACTCTTCTCATTTATTTTTCCAATGCTCCTTTTCCAGAGACATTTGGCACCGTTGGTGGAGTGCTTGGAACCATCCATGTTTTCATGTGTTGTCCCTGGTGGAGTTTTGGAGTAGTCTGGGCAGACCTCCGGCCAAGGCCCCCTTCCTTCGGGTGGCTTGGAATTTGGGCCCTTCTTGCATCATCTGGAAAATTTGGCTCGAATGGAATCGACACATATTTCAGGGCAATTATTTGGTTGTTCAACATATATGGCAAAGGATCCTGTATATGGTTCAAGAAACCATCCATAGCAAATGTGATGTGGACCCTCTTTTGGATTCTAGGGAGGAGAAGGTACATAAATCCCTTGGTCTCTTTGGGGATGGTGTGAACTCTTCTAGCCCTAGTAGGGTTCCTCAGCTCAGCAAGAAGGTTAGGAGAGATGGTAGGTGGAGGCCACCCCCTAGAGGAGTTTTAAAAATTAATACTGATGGATCGTCCAGGGGTAATCCTGGACATGCTGGAATTGGCGGTGTTGGGAGATATTCTACTGGTGGTGTCAATTTTTTCTTTTCCATTTATAAAGGTGTTCACTCCAACAATTTTATGGAAGATCTTGCAATTCTTGAGGCCTTGCGGAGGGGGTTTTATCTTGGCTGGCATAGGATTATCTGCGAGTCTGACTCTCAAATTGTGGTTAATATTTTAAATAGTAAAAGGGTGGAGGAAGTTAATTGGTAGTTGGCCTCTGTAGCCGTTCAGATTCTCAGAATGAGTGAAGAGTTTGAATTTATATCCTTTGTGCACATTCCAAGGGAATGGAATGTGGTTATTGATTACTTGGCCAAAAGGGCTTCTGAGCTACTGGATCCTTGGAGTATCGATAATTGGGAGAGTCTCCCGTCTGGGGACTCTCAACGCCTATGGGAGTTGATCCACAAGGATGTACAGACTTAATGTGGTTTGTTCTTATTGTATTTTTTGGGTGTCATTCTAGTCTAGTGGTTTTAGCCTATTTGGTTGTTTATTTGAGTCCTGGTTGGAAGCTCAGTTGTACTTTGTAATCCAAAATTTTTATCAATAAATTTTTACCCCTTTATTTAAAAGAGAACCAAGGAACACATTTGCTCGGATTTCTCAAGGCACACCACATGCATTAAATTGGGTAGTTGGAGGTGAAAAATATAAGGCAAACCAAAATATTGTAAATGAAGAAAGATTAAGAGCATTTTTTTGGAGCATTGCAAGATTATCACTCAACTTTTCCAAATTTTTGTTTCTTCGCAGAACTTTCAGAGTGCTGAAGTAAAATTACTGAAGGACGAAGATGGGGAAGAAAGTTGTCGAGATAAGGAATATGCAAAAACAAAATAGAGCTAGGTAAGAAAGCTAAAAAATCTAGGCAAAACAAAGATATAGAGCTTAATTTGTATTATGATGCATTAGCTCAAATCAGTTACTACATCATTTCAAACAAGGATGTGGAAAAATTGCACTAGGATGTAGAAGTTATTGTCAGTCAAGGCTTGATGCCAGAAAGCCCGTTGACTATTGTGTATCATGCATAGATTTTTTGGTACCTTTGTACACCTATTCATGCTTACCTAGAACTAGTGTTGGCTGTTGCAAAATTTTATAACCCCACCACAAGAACTGTTCGAAATGCAAAGGGGGATAAATTATTTAGCATTTCATCTAATGCATTTAGAGAAGCATTTGCTTGTGGGGTGATGCCTCCTTTGGATGTTATGTTCAGAAATTTAAATCTCAAAGTGCAAGATGAAAGGTATCAGTTGACTGTGACGTTGTGTAGTTCATGGAAAATCAGCTGATAAAGATGCCCCATTTTGGAGAGTTGTTGGCTTTGCCAAAGCCTATGATAGATTTTAAGAGTCCACACATATTTTCTATGTTGGCCTGGGTAATTGGTCTTCCTAATGATTATACAATGTATAAATGACAAGCAACACTTGTACAATGCATTTCGTAGGTATAATTCTATGCTTCGGCAGCAATGACAACAAGCATGCACCCGATTTTCTTTGACTGGATGTATTACATGGCTTGAAGAATGCATACCTAGTTGGAGAGAGTGTAGAGTGGAGAAGAGGTAGTGTTCATACATTCTTCATTTTTAGCATGGTATTTCTTTTTCCATAATGCACCAACACTTTTTATTTATAGCTATTAAGCAAATTGATGTAGCAAATAGGAGGTTGCTAGTTTATTTATGGACTCCAAGTTTATCTAGAAAGGAGTCATACTATAATTTCAACCAAATTTTCTTGGGCCCCACCCTCGAGCTTATTTTTGGCACATGTGAGAGAGTACCAAGAGCGATGAGAGAGGAGGTCATCATGCTGGAGAAAGGTGATGTTTTCTTGTTGACATAGGGAATCATTGTACAAATTTTTGGCTTTACTGGTAAGTTGTTTCTCCTTTCATACTTTGCTATAGAGCACCTTTTCATGTTGGAGGTTGCTTGCCAAAATGATTTTATTAATCACATCTATGGAGTGGGTCAAGGGAAATGAACCACATGTATAATGCCCTTTGCTTTGGTGATATTGAAGTAAGCCAGGTTGGAAAAAATTAGCTGACTACAGAAACCCTCTACAACCTCGACTTGTTTGAGTTGTCCTAACAATGGAAATACAACCCTTTGGTTCATTTCGTGGTATTGATTAAAGTAAAAAGTTTTCATTGTTGTCTTAGAGCATATATTGAGTATCAAATAAATAATCTAGAGGGGCATGATCTCGAATGTCACATTGAGAAGATGATGATATTCCCACCATGACATGATTTCTACGAGATGGAGGTTGAATATAATCTTGAAGTCCATAAGCACCATATTCCTCCTTTGATATTGTTTAGCAAAATGAAGGATCAATTGCCTACTTGGTCTAAGGAGAAAATCACCAATTGGTGGGTGATGAGGGCCCAACAAGGAAAACTGGGTTAGCCTATGGCCTGGCGATGGATGATATGTTTTCGGACATATATGATGAATATTATGATAGCTACCAGTAGATATATTTCACTAAAATTATACCTTGAAGCTTTCAAATATCTGACAATGAAGATATCATGGCTGGAAAATAGCTACTTGCAGCTAAAAAAGCACCACTTATGGAGGAATAAAAATAACCATTACTATAAAAGTAGCTCTAGCATAAGAAGAGGAGTACATGTGAGGCACTTAATTTTTTGAAAATCTCCAAGAAGTTGAGAACTAATGTAGTCTCTTCATATGGTACAAAGCCTCCTCATGCAGTTGTATCTACACAGGGTGATGTTTTAGAGACTGTTCCTTTGGTCCAGGAAGAGTATCTTGGCCAGAAGATAGAATTCATAAATATTGAAGAGGATATTGAGGAGGAGTTGAAGGAAGATCAGGCAGAGGAGGAGCTAGTATCACAACTACCCTCATGATCAACTAAAATTGTGTTGGAGCCTGAAGGTACATTTTCCTACCCTCTTTCCCTACTCTTGAGCATTCAGTGGCTGTCACACCCCTTTCTACAGTTGTCACTTCCATTTCACACCTATTTGGTATACCTTCCAATTTCATTTCACTTCCCATTTCTCAATCCTTAGTCATTGATGCTCCATCTTCTTATATTCCCTCTTCTTTTGTTTCCCTTTATTTTTAGTTGTTTTGCATTCACACCCAATCCATTTTCACTCCCTTCATCCTCAATTCCAGTAACTTCTACCATGGCTATAAGTATATAAGCTCCTCCTTGAGTAAGTATAACTATAGCTGAACCCCTCACTTTCATTCCCTCAACCATCTCCATTCCATAAACTATTCCCATTTATACTTCCCTTCCTGAGCCAAACCCTCAGTAGGCTCGCTTCCCCTTTCTCCATTTCTTAAGTTATAGGTGCTTCCAGAGTCATAGATGGAGGTTGTGCCAGAGCATCCAATTATAGTAAAAATAAGTTGAGCTTGCTAGAGTTTATCACAGTGGCTAAAAATCCATAAGCGAAAGGAGGCTCAAGCTCCATCAAAGCCATTGAAGAAGGTCTCGTTTGACCCTAAAGCTATGGATTTCCACACTATAAAGATGACCCCCTAGGTCTAGAAGCCCCAAGGAGAAATGCCTCCAAGTGATTATGCTTGTGAAGTCATTATAGAGGACCTAAAAAATATTGATACTAAAAAAAATGGGGAATATTCAGGTGGATATGAGCTCACTTTACCTGCACGGTGAGCATTATAAGAAGATATTTTTTTAGGCTAAGGAAAAATCATTGAACTGGAAGAAGCTTTGGCCAAAAATAGGGCACAAATGGAGACAATGAGATCAGAGGCAGAGCATTGGCAGTGGAATGTGAAAGACTTGTAGAAAGCAGTCGAGGAGCATTAGAAAGTATGGGAAGAAGCTAAAAAACAAGTGCAAAAATTAACTGCCCAACTAGAATCTTTACAAAATCAACTGGCTAAAAAGGCCACACAATCATTGGGGTTATCCAAGGAGAAGATCAAGGAAGCTCACTATATTTTTATTGAAGACTATGCAAAGTGGGTAGTGAAAGCACTCTTGGTTCTACTGTATCTTCAAGAGGCACAAACAATAATAATATTTTATGATCAAGCATTGCAGTGTGTCAAGGAGCAGTTAGAACCAAAACTAGAGATGGCACTGAAGATTCAAACATTAGGTACTACTAACCTCTGATGTAAACCCATAAGTGGGATGGATCAACCTTGGTCTAACGACAGGGTGATGCTGCATAGTTATTTTTATAGATTGGATCTGGCTAGAGAGGACCATAAGCTACTTGATATGTATGAGGAGCGATCTATTTCACTCATTTACTTTGAGGCTGTAGCTGATGTCAGCTTCTCGAGCTTCACCAATGATCAGGGAGATATCTTGTCAAAGAAAGAGTTAGAGGTAGCATAGAAGGAGTTTGCGAAGGATACCTCTAAGATCGATAACTAGATGGAGCCCATTACAGAGGATAAGGTATTACCATTCATGAAAAGGCTTACCCACATTGAGTCTTCCTTGTATGAACTACACCAAAGGACCAATCACATCAGCTTGGACCAGGTCCAGACATTGTGCTTTGTTATTAATTCACTCGCATATCCTTCAAAACTCAATGAAGATTCTTGGGCTGAGGTGGTTGCAGTATATGAGACTACCAGTGCAAGTCTCGTAGAGCAAGAAGAATGGGCAAGGATGGAAAGAGAGGATGCTGTTGAATCAAATGTACCATATGATGTAGCTAGTGGAGGCGAGAGTTGAACCCAATGGATAAAGGCCTAGGGTTAATTGCATCTAGACTAACTAAATACCTCAACAGCTACCAAAAGTATTGGCAATTTTGCCACACTGAATTTTGTTGTAAACAATTCTAAGTTTACAAATTACACAATGCAATTTTGCCAACTTATGAAATCCTTTGTGTTGTTAATTTGATATTTTTTTAAATTAATTTCATTCTCAAAAAACAAGTAGATGCTTTTGTCCACTTTCCCAAGCACAACTAAGTGCTAGTAATTGCATTGGAAAAAATAGAAGTTAAAGCTTCAAGTGATTTTGCCAGTGAAAATGGGTTGTAGATGGTTTTGCCCAAGTTGGGGTGAAAACAAGGAAAAGTGCCCAAATTGTAGCAAAGGAAAAATTTTATAAGTAAAAGAGAGAAGACTTTGCCCAAAATCGTGCATTCCAGATAGTCAAAGGTGATTTTGCCCTTTTCGGGGTGAATTACTATTTTTAGTTGACTTCGGGGCGAAAATACTGAGTGGGTGCCATCAAATGAAAGCATGCAAAAATTAACCTATTTTCTAACAAATAAAATGGTTTCGTCCAATATGGGGCAAAAACAACAAAAAGCGTCTCATTTGGAGTGAAAGTAACTAAGTGCATTTCCTTCACATAGTCAAAGTCAACTTCATCTCAGGTAGGGGGCGAGATTCATTTTCACTCTTCTTTTGGGCGAATTGTTGTTTTAATATGAGTTCGAAGTGAAAGTAATGCAAGGTGCTCAACTTGGAAGTAAAAACAATGTAAAAAACATCTTTTGACATGGTCAAAATCAAATTTTCCCCTCCTTTGAGTGACTTGATATTTTCAATCAAGTTCGGAGTGAAAGTAGTTGGTAGACGTCTCTCCAAGTAAAAGCATCCTAAAAATTCAAACTCAGTTTTGCCCAATGGCAAAAATAAGAGCAAACAAGTTTTCTGCTAGCAGTTTTGCTAGCGAAAGCCTTCGCTAGGGTGTTTCGCCCCTTTTTCCAATGAAATTCATCATTTTCACCCTTTTTGCAGTGGAAGTTATTTTTACTCCATTTCTTGGTGAAATCCTCCCATGAGAAAGAGCAAGAGCAAGCAAGAACATTTTTGGGTAAAATTGACAAAATTAATAATCAAAATCTAGGCAAATGCATTTTCATTGTAGATTATGTTTGGTAAGGGCTAAAGGATTGATGAATTTAATTCTTGGGGTAGAAAATTTAATATGTCAGGGACTTTTGCAAAAGACCTACCTAGATTAAATGTTGCACTCCTGATTCTAGTACAACCCTACTCATTCTCGAGCAATCGTCCATTGATTTCACTCCTTTTCCAAATGAAGATTGATTTTTGTTGGGTCTTCCTAGTGAAAATAAAATTCGAAGGTGCAAGATGATGGAGTAGAAAATAATATTTAATGTTCAAATCCCTGATTTTTGCTCGACATTGCTACGTTTCAACGCACCGACGCATGAAACAATTATCCATAGTTCATCCTTGCTGATTTCCCAAGTGCTCTCCACCAAAATGGGATCACTACTTCCTAAATAATGTGTTGATTTGTGCCTTATTGTTGTCGATGAGGAAAATGCTGATGTATGATCTTTGACCAATCGACATTTTTTTTTAATATGCATTTAATTATAGAGGCAAAACCCTCTATAAATACTAAGCATTTTTATGTAAATAGGAGGATATACAGTCTTCCAAAAAACACTTTAAGTTCTCTGCATCAATTGAAATATATTTGGCTCTAGTTCTTGTATCAGTGGTGTATATAATTATTTTTTTTCTTGTCATTTCTACTATGTTCATGATCTTTGTTAGATAAGTTTAAATTCTACATGTTAAATTTAACTCCTAATAGAGAACTAAATGCTGAAATGCTTATTGGAAGTCATCTCTACAAGTTGTGAATGGTTTCTATGATTTTCTTTCTATTATATGCTAGTCAAAACTTGATTTGAGTTTTAGCTACTAGTTTATCCCCACCTTACGTATCTGGCTCATAGCCACATTTCCTATTCCTTTCTGTCATTTATTATCTCTTTCTATTACCCTAAACTTACATCGATTGTTAGAGTAGTAGGGGAACCAGACCTCTCTGGAGATTGGCCCGAAGGACATCTCTTTACTTCATCCTTTTAATGTTGGTAGGGTCTAGGGTGCACATATATTTTGTACTTAGGTAAATTCTTGGCCAACAGACCTATAATTTATTGATTTTAACTCATATTTCCCTTGAATATTATTCTTGCTTAGATATATTATGTTACTAACTTAGAAAGTGTGGTCCTTGTGATGCTTGTTACAACATGTCTTACTTCTTACTTGATTTTTTTTAAGGTTTTCTCAAAATTTTGATGTACCTGTTTGATTCCTTAAAGGAAATTAGTGACTTGATTACTTTGTTTTTGGTTGATTATTTGCAAAATCAAAAGGAAATTGATGTGAAGAGTGATAACATGTCTCAAATGAAGAAATTTATGGAAGTGTACATAATGCAATTGTGGAGATCGTGTGTAAATAATATTTCATTATAATATGAATGAAAGTTGGATTCACCACATCTATTTATCCATTAATTTGAGGATGGGAGACATAGGAAAAAAAATTTAGTTTCTATCTTGCATCCCTATTTAACACAATATATTTAGGATTCCAAAACTAAACCTTAAAACAAAAGAGTATTCTTGTGCCTCTTCATGATTATAAAATAATATAGAAAAATGTGAAAAAATATGGTTGTAACTGCACAATAATCACAAATATTTAATGTTGTGTAAAACACAATGTAGGAAATATCATAATACAGAAGAGGACTAATGTGTTATTGTGCTAAAAGTAAATCAAAGATATGGTAGTAGACAGCTAGATTGGCTCAATGGCACATGGAGTTTCCTTTTCCTAGAAATTAAACTTTTAATCTCTTTTTTGTTATAATATAATGTTGATACTTATTTTTATTTGTCTTCTATGGTTTTGAGCTTCGATTGGGCTTTCAAGATTTAATTTCCTAATTATTATTTTTTCTCAAAATAAAAATTATAATGAGGCCCAAATTCAAAAGGATTAGTATAGTATTAACTTTGAATTAATTTTGATTTAATTCTTAATGGGAATATGGATAAATTTATTTAATATGCCTTAATTTATATTTTAGCTTATTTTATATTCTTTTATCATTTTTGTTTTTGCACATATAAAGGTTATATGATATCATTTTCACTTGCACCTTTGTGATGCAAATAGTATTTTATGTTCTTTTATCATTTTTGGTATATGAGCCCATGGTAAAGACCCAAAGATACAAAATTGGACACATTAGGCTCATCGCCTATTAATCTCTCAAGTGGTATCATGTCCTAGACTATCCTAGTAGGAACTCTATTGATGATGTTGTTGTGCAAGTGGCAATCTCACTCAAGAACTTATTATGCATCCCATTCGCATGAATCGTACATCATGCCATCTCCATGATCACCTTTATTTTACTCTTATCAACACCATTATGTTTATTGAGTATTATGATTAGTCCTATGATATGAAATCCCATGAAAATCCAAAACAAATGAAAATCACAACTAACATACTCATCAAACCATCTATCTAGACATTTCGTTCTCTTATATAGCTAATTTTCACTTGAAGATCTTAAACCTTTTAAAAATCTCATCCTTAGTGCGAATGGTGTACAATCACACATATGTAAATAAATCAATAATAAAGAAAGTAATTTTTACATGAGAGGGGATTGTGTACCTATAGATCCATAGATATTACTATGAGTGATCTCTAATTGATGAGATGCTTGCATTGCAACTCCTTTTGGAAAGGCCTCCCTATGATGCATCCTTGAAATACACCCCACACATGTGCCACTTAAAAGAGATATGGTTCTAGAAGGTCTGCTCTACACCACTTTTTTGTATGTCCATCATTATTGTACTTATAACACTTAATGTTATTATTCCTTGGAGGTGCAAATATCTTAAGATTTCTCCTAGTGAAGCCATATCCTTTTTTGTCATGAACTTTGCAATTTGTTGCCTTGTGACAAAACTGATTACATGAGTAGCAATACCCATGGAAAAGTTGCTTGTTCGTAAAATTACCATACTCTTGTCTTTCATGTGTCCAACACTATGAAGCCATGTGCCCAAATATGTGACATGAGAAACATCTTCCATTGAAGTTTCCTTGTCTTGAACTCATTGGTTTCTTAGTCTCTCTTAACCTATTTTGATTATTGTTCCATCTATTTCTTTTTTGTGCATTGTTCATTTCCTTGTTGAACTTTTTGTTGTCCAACTCATCCTTAGAAGTCTCACTTTCTCTTACGCTATCTTCTTCTGAAGTTTCTTCTTCTAAAGTTTATTCTTCTTCAAAACTTGAGGTTGACTCTTCTTCTTGTTTCTTTTGAGCTTGTTCAAAACCAAGATCTGTTTTGTTTGTTGACCTTCTTTGTACCTTGATCATCTTATCTACAATATTTGAACTCTTTCCAAACTTGTGTATCTTATCCTTGGATTTATCTAAATATTCCCTTAGTAGAGCTACTTCTTGTTCTAACTTTTCATATTCTAATACCTTTGCTTCTAGATTATCCTTGAACTTCTTTGTCTTAGCCATTGACTTGTTTAGATCCTCTATAAGTTTTCCTCTTTCTTCATCATATTCTTGAAACTAAAATTCAAGTTGGGAGTTTTTCTTTCTTACCTTATTTAAAGTTTTAAGAACATAAATAAGATCTCCCTCTAGATAAACTCCTCCTTTTTCTGATTCTTCCTCTATTTGTTTACCTTTATCAACATCTTCATTCTTTTCTAACTTGCCTTCTATAGGATCACCTTCTTCTTCTTCTAGTGCCATTAGAAGATTCTCTTCTTCTAGTGCATCCTCATATTCATCATCACTGAAATTGAAACCATCCCTTGTACAACTATCTTCAAGATGTCCAAAACTACCACATCTAAAACACTTTAGAATTATTGGTGACCTTTTCTTGACTTCTTCTTTTTCTTCAATCAAAAATAAGACTTCATCTTTATCATTATCTAAAAAACTACTATCACTATCACTTGAGTACTTACTTGCCTTGTCAGCATAGTATCTCTTATTTTGTATTTTAAAGAACTTCTTCCCTTGTATGTTTTGTCCTTCCTTGCATTTCTTTTGGTACCTGTATTTTTTGATTCCTTGTTCCTATAATCCTATTTTTCTTCATCATTGTTATTTTTAGCTTCTCGAAAATCAGTTGCATAATGACCATACTTTCCACAATTGAAACATTTAACATATTTTGCATCTTTAACTCTTCTTGAATCCTTATTCCTTCTACCATAATTAGCTTCTTCATCACTGGATGACTCATTACTCGATTCTGACTTCTTACCCTTTGTTTTCTTAATTGCTTTGAAGGTTACTTCCTTCCGGTGATTAGGTTCCTCTTTTTTTCTTAACTCAAAAGTTGTAATAATACCAAGTAACATATCTCTTGTCAAAGAATCACCATATTTTGATTCTTCTATAGCAGAGATCTTTTCACTAAATCTTTTTGGAAGAGATCTTAAGACCTTATCACAAACATCTGATTCTTCAATATTAAGTCCAAGTCCTTGCATGGCATTAACAACCTCATCTACTTGAAGTAGATAAGTACTAATGTTTTTCTCATCCTTCATTCTTAATTCTTCAAATTGTCCTTTGAGATTTCGAATCTTTGCCTTTTTGACACTTTTATCTCCTTCATATATGCTTTGCAACTTATCCCAAATTCCTTTTGCATCTCTACAATGCATAACCTTTATTAATTTTGTTCTATGCAAACCTCTCAAAATTGCATTCATTTATTTTGAATTGTAATGTTGTAGAAGCTTACCTTCCTTATCTGTAGGTGGATCAGTTGGTGGTATGTATCCATTTTCAATTGTTTTCCACATTTCATTGCTAAGTGCCATCAGGTGAATCTTCATTCTCATACTCCAAAATATATAATCACTTCCATAAAATATCAATGTTGAATTATCTGAGGACACATTCTTAGAATCCATTGTGTTCTTAAAAGCATTTTCCTTCAAGTTGTTAAACTCTTTCAAAGGAACCCACTCTGATACCAATTGAAGAACACAAGCTTATACTGAGAGGGGGGGTGAACAATATAAGACCACTTTTTACTTTTCTTTCCCAATAAATATTATGCAATGTAAAGATAGCAATATCAATAGTAGTAATCAAAGCAATGCACAAATCACCACACACAATAGAGACACCAATTTTACATGGTTCACCCAATGTGGGCTACTCCACGGAGAAAATATTTCACTAAAATTTTCTCAATCAATATCTTGGGAATCCTTTCCCTATTACAATGTTTATGGACCTCTGTCCAAAGGAGACACCAATCCCCTAATCAAGTTCATGGATCTCTATCCATAGGAGAACTCCTTTCTCCTTAGCTCTGACTAGTGATCTTCTAGAAGAACTATTGCCCCCACTACTCTGGCTAATGGATCTCTATCCACTGAAGACACCTATCCTCACTACCCTGGCTAATGGATCTCTATCCACTAGAGATTATCATCCTCTATACTCTATCACCTTCCAAATATTTCTCTCAAATCTGCACTAAACATAGTCCTTCGGTCTAGCACAAATCTGCTCAATATCTATCTCTAGTCTGGCACAAACCTATCCTCAAATATACACCAAACTCTGTCCTCGAATCTATACTAAATATAGTCCTTCGGTCTAGCACAAATCTATCCTCAATATCTATCCTCTGATCTACACTAAACATAGTCCTTCGATCTAGCACAAATCTATCCTCAATATCTATCCTCAAGCCTTACACAAAGCTTGACTCAATCACAAATCAACTCTGCTAGATCTGCCCCAAACCTTAACTCAAGGTTTGAACAAATCAATCAACTTTGCTCACAAGTCTTCTCAAAGACTTGTCTCAAATATGCCTTGTAAGCTTCCACAAAAGCTCACACTAATCTATCCACAAGTCCTCTCTAGAACTTGTCCAAATCTGCTCAACAAGTCCTCACTAGAACTTGTCCAAATCTTCTCAACAAGTCCTCACTAGAACTTGTCCAAATTTCTCTCAATATGTATTGTAAGCTTCCACAAAAGCTCACACAAATCTATCCACAAGTCCTCTCAAAGACTTACCTCAAATATGCTCAACAAGTCCACACTAGAACTTGTCCAATCTCATAGAAACATAAAGAGAATTGTTAGAGACTCAATATGCTTCACATTCATCACAATGCTCAATCACTTTCAATCACTCTTTTAGAAACATACAGAGAATTGTTAGAGACTCAATATGCTTCACATTCACCTCAATGCTCAATCACTTTCAATCACTCTTTTAGAAACATACAGAGAATTGTTAGAGACTCAATATGCTTCACATTCACCTCAATGCTCAATCACTTTCAATCACTCTTTTAGAAACATACAGAGAATTGTTAGAGACTCAATATGCTTCACACTCACAAACTCTCAATCACTTTCAATCTCTCTTTTATCATAGAAACATATAGAGAATTTCTAGAGACTCAATATGTTTCACACTCATCAATACTCAACCTCTTTCTCAAATTCAGAATATAAAATAATTTGTTTCATAGAACTTGAACTATCACTTCACACATCCACTTGACTAGGCTCAACCAACTCTACTCAACCAATCACTCAATGAAATAATCCTTGCTCACAAACCCTAGTCCAAGCATATGAACACTCACTCAAATGTTTTCAACAATGCTTATCAACCAATCTCACATAACAATGATACTCATGTTCTTTGCAAACCCTAGTTCAAGTTCTTCACTCAATCAATCACTTCAACAACAATGCTTATAAACAATCTTCACATAACAATGATACTCATGATCTTTGCAAACCTAGTTCAAGTTCTTCACTCAACTATTCACTTCAACAACAATGCTTATCAAACTAGATGCATAACATTCACTTCACAATGGCTCAACAACTCAATAAGGAAACCTAATCAAGTCCTTTTCACTCCAAAGTTGTTTTTCAGAAAACCAACCAATCAACTCAATCAAGGAAGAATGTGCCCATACCTTTTTGCTTGATGAGAAGTAGACCACACAAATCTGCCACAATCATAAACACTTCTTTGCCAAACTCAAGGAGGTTAGATGTCAAAATATTACTCCAATATTCTCTCAAAAATATTCCTTGGACACAAAAATAATCAATGCTCAAATATACCTTATTTCTCCCTTTTAAAATTAACACTCCTCAAACCATACATAAAAACAATTACTTGGATACACCTTATCAACTCCAACTTAAAATAATATCCAACACCACAAAAATCACAACCAATCTTTCTAAAACACCTTTATTTCTTTTTCAAACCCTAAAACAAATAATATCAAAAATTTATTTTGCAATATCCTTATAACTCCCTAAAACCTCATATACCACATGAAATATGCAAAAATTAATTTTTAATACCTCAACAACCTTTTCCGACAAATCTGGCACTCAAACTTTAATGCATACCTTATTATCCCTCAAAAGGGTTTCGACGTGATTCGATCCACCGTCTCCCCAAGCACCAAGCGCCTTAGCGCCTTGGAGCCCATCGCATGGGCTAGAAGCACCCACGTGAAGGAAGCAAAGCTTCCTCCCCTTTCTACCAACGTCCATCATGATTTCCAACCAAAATGCAAAATGAAAGATCCTCCGCGGGGATTCGAACCTGCGCCTATCGCTGCCCTAACGACTTGCCACTACCGTGCTTGCCAACTGCGCTACCGACAGTTGGTGACCAAGGCTCCCTCCTTGGTGTATGATGTAATCTCGCCTTCTCTTAGCACTTTAAACAAAACACACAAAGCTCTCTGTTGCACCCACGATTCGCATAAACACATAGCATAAGATTTAATTCAAAAACATTCGGGGGCTTATGGTAAGGTGGGTAATCCTCCTTTTATACACATGGTAAATGTTCTTCCCACGTCGATGCTTAGAAATTCAATTTCAAATTTTGAATTAATTTTAATAACCCTCCTTAGGGTTAGTTAAAGATTAATATAAATTAATCTTATAATTAATATCAAAATTAATTAATAATTAATTTAAATAACTTTAAGTTAAGTAAATTAAATTATAAATTAATTTATAATAAAAATTATATTAATTAATTTATAATTAATTTAAAACTTCCCTTTATAATATTATAAAAGATATTATAATATTATTCACTTGGGCTTTTTGCACTTTAGACCATATCTGATGTCCTGAAACCGGGTCTTGAACAACTGAAATTGGAGAACCTGAAATCGATGTTGCCCACTGAAATTGCCATTGACTGGTGCTGAAATCTTGACATCAATGACCACTCACTCTTGACATCAATGACAACTTATCTACTCAAAATGTCCAATATATATGTGTATAAAATATGTTAGTGAAGTTATTGAGTAGAGTAGCTTGTGGATATTTTGGTAATGCTAAGGAAAATACTTTAGACCATGATGGGTATATGAATCTAATTTGATTATGAAATAATTTATATTTTGAATGTATGTCAATTAAAAAAAGTGATGTGTTTTCATGATGATAAATGTGAATGGCAATATTTAGAGTTTAAGGGAAGTAAATTTGCTTTAATATTATTTTTTTTGTATAAAGAGAAAAAGATATGGATTTTCAGAAAGATATCTTCTGTTTAACCTAGCTTTAAACATAGGGGTTGTGTTTGTCTTTAGTGGGGAAGTATGTAACGACCCCCTCACATGATTGATTAAAAAATATATATATATATATATATATATATATATATATATATATATATATACTTACCTTTTCATGTGAAGCATGGTACTGCTGATAGTCTTGGTCATTGTAGGTCAGTTACAAGATTAATTTGGAGGAAAGTAAGTCCGTGATAAAAGGTAAGACAGGGAAGTGATGATTCGGCTCATGAGCACATGGAAACTCGTGCATGCATATCATTTAGGTGCATTGTAAATTGCATCTCTACGTGAGTTATATTGTTTGAAATATTACTTGTTGGCAAGGATTGTGGAATGTTTTTATGGTGGCAATGATGATGGAAGCCACTAGCTAGGAAAGGCATGTGTGTGTATGTTTGCTTTAATTAGGTAAGCTTGTTTGATTAGAGGTGGAAATGAAGATGTTCTAACCATGGAGCCACCCATTATTTGCTTGAATAAGGATTTGAAAGTATCTTCCTTAATTCTTTTATGATTTTATGAAAAAGTAATTTTATTGATAAAAAGAAGAACCTCGTGTGAAGTTGAGTCATAGCTTGTTGTATGTTTGGTCTATGTTTTGCACCAAAATAATTGTGGTATTTAATGTTAAAATAAATAAAGGATGGATCTCCCATACTTAGCTATGATGGTACCAGTGTTCCACGGGGACGCGTCCCCCCTAGGGGACGCGTCCCCCCGTTTCCCACATCCCCCAGCATAGGGGGACGGCAAGGGGGACGTTTCCCCCCATCCCCATTTTTGGGGGACGGCAAGGGGGACTGTGGCCTCCCTTCCCCGGGACGTCCCCCTTTTTGGGGCGTCCCCGGGGACGCCCAGCCATCCCCAGGGACGGCTGGGCCCCATGGGGGATGCTCAAACCGTCCCTGGGGATGGCTGGGTGTCCCCGGGGACGGTCTGAGTGTACCCCATGGGGCCCAGCCGTCCCCGAGGATGGTCTGAGCATCCCCCATGGGGCCTAACTATCCCCCACGGCTGGGCATCCTCACCCAAGGGGAAAAAAAAAAAAAATTAACTTAGAAAATGGTAAGGGTCTTTGGAATTATGCTATAATGCCATCAGTACAAGACTAAAAGGAGGTTTATTTAAACAATACCAATTATTTTGGTATAGTGACTGAAAATTTGAACAGTTAGTGATAGTTAATGACTAAATTTTTTTAAAAATAACAGTCTTTGTTTGAACATTGGTGGCTGAAAAAATGATGACTGTTATTACTTAAAATGATGACTGTTTGAACATTGTTTGCACTTGATATCCTTGGCTGAACCTTCAAGTTATAGTTTTTGAACTTGAAACAATTAAATGGCTGCATATTAGTAACTAATATGAATATGAAAATGTTAAATGACTCAATTATGGCTGCACTTATGTGTTAGTAACTAATCTCAATATGAATGGCTGCACTTATGTGTTAGTAACTAATCTGATTATGAATGGCTGCACTTACATAATTTATTAGTAATATGAAATATCATTTTTGTTGGGTGTAGAATTCTGAATGTGTAGATTATTCTAAATTTCTAAAAAAATTCAATTTTTATAGTATTATACTAGCCGTCCCCCCAGCCATCCCCAAGTCGTCCCCCTAAAATCAGCATGTCGTCCCCCACCGTCCCCGAAACCCGTCCCCCTGTCCCCCGTCCCTCCGTACCCCAGGCTCATGGAACCTTGGATGGTACATATCGTGTGTTAAATATTTTATTTTTAAAATATGTGTGAAATAGTTTTGTTGTTATGATTGTTTTGCTTGGTAGTGGAGGGAATCCGTAAAGCAAAGAAAATCATCATGCTAGTAGACGCACTTAAATTGTTAGATAAATGGAAACATGGTGTTACCAGAATTGGTTGGGAATGTCATGATGGCTTGAAGTGCATATGAGGAGGTGGAGGGAAAATTGGGTAGTCTGGCTCAATGCATGAAGGCAAAGAGTAAATTGTTGGTTGAACTCCTTGCATATGGTTTGGAAGGGAAAATAAAAAGAAAAATGTAAAAAAAAAGGAGATTGGATTTGAAAAATGGGATCTTGGTAGAGTTGGTAAGCATGGAAGAACGTCAAACTGTGCAGAGTTGAGGAGCATGGAAAAAGCAAGTTGGATATTCTATTTTGTTTGCACTATGGAGAATGCATTCTCTATGGTTTGGTTTGTGAAATATGTTTGGCTAAGTTGCTTTGCTATGTTTTTGGGTGCTAAATGAAGTATTGTGATGATTGGTAAAACTTTACTTCTGCATAGTTGTGTTTTTAAAATGATATTATGAAGGCAATGAAATGTTGGATGAAAAACATTGTGTTGCCATGTTGTTTTGTGCTATAGAAGATAGTGTAGTGTCGGTATAATTGTATTACTATGTGGCTATGTTATTATGTTATGGAATATAATGAAAAGCAAGTGTTTTCACTATGAATTTGTTGTGTTGGAGTGTGTCCTTGGAAGTAAAAAAAAACTGGTTATTTCTTCTATGTTGTTGTGTTGAATGAAGACATTGTAATGGGGAATGGTGTTGCTATCTTGCTATGTGACTTGTGCTTGTAGGCAACATTATATATATATATATATATATATATATATATATAATGTTACCATGATGTTGTTCATAAATTGGTTTTCTATCTGGACATGGAAGAAATTATTTATGAATTGAAACTCTCTAAACTCTTTTGGAACCTAGAATAACTCTAGATGAGATGGATAGGTTGTGAGAAATCTAAACTTGAGAAAAATTGGTAACCTGAAACGTAAAAGAATTATGTTGAAATTTTCATAAACCTCGGGCAAGGAGTTTGGAATTAATTTTTGCATGATTCAATGATAGATAGATAGCATGTGTGCATATGTAGTCTACATAATCATCTTTTGGAGTCGTATTTGATCCCTGATAGTGTTCCAAATAAAATTATAGTACGGGTTCAAAAGTGCTTTGAAGTAGCTAATGTCATGAATAGCTGGCAAGCCTGAGTGTTGTTTGAAGCATGGAATGGGTTATCGAGAACTCACAGATGAAAAGAGTATAGAACTCTGCTAAACTATAGAACCATTACCAGAGTTAAATGATAGATGGAAGTAGGGTTGAGTTGTTTGGGTCTTGGATAGTTTTTTATTGGTTCGTGTATGGTAGACCCCAACCTTGTTTTTCTAAAAGAATGTGTTAGAGATTGTAAGGCTTTCTTCAGAAGAGGCAGAGCCCTCTTGTAACTTCGTCCAAATAAGTTTTCAGATTTTTTGGAAGTGGTGAAGCATGTAACTACCAAAACTGAATGTATAACCTATGGCTTATTATTGAGTTCTTAATAAAGACTTATGTTCGAACTTTTAATTGGTTTGCTATGCTTTATTTTAAGTCAAGCATTAAACTAAAACAAACCATAGATTTATCTCGAGAATTCTTGAAGGAATCATGGAAGCTATTTTGGTTTATATAAACTTAGTAAATGCATCCATTAAAGCTTTATTACATCCTTTTATTAGGCTGGTTATTTGACCAAAAAGAAGTCAACCAAATAACATTCTCTTTTGGCATGAGAAACTTTTAATATAAATCTTCTGGTTTATATATCTATGTTTATGAAAGATTGAAATCAATAAATAAAATAGAGAAGCAAACCTTCATGTTAGAATGCTCTCAACTTCTTAATGATAATGTAACTTGGTCATAGTTAACTTATCACTTTGTTTATAGATAATATTTCTTTTAAATATTTTTCTTAAGGGATTTACGTATAGACGTGTATGTTTCTTTTTAAGAAAAAATGGTTAGTGAGTTAAACTCAAGAAAACCTTGGTAGGCTTAGGCCCAAAATGAAACTTTAGAACATGGAAATATGTTGAGGTGCGGGTATGCACACAAGATTTAGGACTACCGAAGGCTTACAAAATTGGTCAATTAAGACTTGGTCGATCGAGATGAGAAGGTGGTATGGGACACCTTTTCTAGGTTGGGCTCAAAGAGCACTATGATGAAAACTATACTCAATAAACTTAGCTGGAAAAGCCATAGTGTTTGGTATGGGATAAACCTCTGTGAGTTGTTATGAGTATAGGTAATAAATTCCAAGGTCAGGGTATTGACATGGCGCTAATTACCTCCAGGAGAGGGGACTCGATAGTTAGTCATGGAAGCATAAATTATGCTAACCTCTTCCATATTGGTTTAAGAATAGGTCGACTAGTTAGTCGAAGGTTCAATATGGTGAGGTAGGGAATAAAAGCATCTCCCTCTAGGTGTTATGGGCCCTAGAGGATAACCCTAGCCATGGGTCAGTCCTCATGTCAGAATATGTGGATGAAAAATGAGATTAATTGATTCCACTTATTGGCTACTCCACGGGATTTGGCCGATCTCGTCCACTTGGGTGGCTGTCTGTAGTAATATTAAACCCAAATGTGGTTAATTATGCTTGTGCTAGATAATCGATGAACAAATTATATATCATTGAATGATTCAAAACTCAACGAACAAGTAAGAAAATTTAAAAACTAGGAGTATCAACTTTAGGGTTTGATTAGAGAACTTTAAAAAAAAATTATTGTTGATTGCATGTCTTTATTTAGGGAAACTAGGTGAGTCAGTGGGCTTGGGTTGTTACATATGGTATCGAGCAAAAGAGATTCTAGGCTATAGATTCTGAATGTAGGTAAAATTAGTTAATAAAAACTAATGCAATACCTATTTCACCTATAGGTTGAATGGCACATATGTTGTGAGGTGGGTCCTCAAGAAATCCTATAGGAGGTAGGGAGGAGGAAGACACTGAAAGACCTATAAGGAGGCCATGAACAAATTTAAAGCAGAAAGGTCCTCAACATGAAAGAAGGGTTAGTGAATTTTCTTAGAGTGAGAGTGAGACATATGTGGAGGTTTGGAACCTCATAAAAGTGGTGCAATTATTGCAAGCACATATGAAATACCAAAGGGAAGAGATGGTCCAACAAAAAATTTACATGGCCCAACAAGAGTTTATTGTCCAACAATAGTGGGTCATAGAAGACCTAACTAGTGGAGGAGGAAATGGACTGGAAAGGTTAGTGGAACCATCAAGAGAGCCATAAAGGTTTAGTGCTGGAAGGGCAAGGGTGAGTAAGGAGTTGGACAAAAATTTGAAAAAGGTAGTAATATCTAAGTTTAATGGTAAAGGCGATGGTGAATCAACCAAAAATTGGTTAAGTGAACTAGAGTCCTATTTCTCTCTAGTAGTCCTATCCTCTGAATCCAAGATTGCTTTGAAAATTATGAACATGACTGAAATAGCCCTAGATTGGTGGAAATCATATAAGAAAGAACATGAAGTAGAGGTTGCTAACCTCAAATGGGAGGAGTTTGTCAAGGAATTCAGGGACCGATTCTTGACAAGGCAGTATTATGTAGAAAATTTTGGTGAATTCTCAAATTTAAGATAAGAAAGCACGTCAGTTCATGAATACCACCAAAATTTTATTCAACTACTAAAATATGCATCTCAATATGAAAGCAACAAAGAAATGAAAACATAGAAATTTGTTTTGCGATTGCATCCTAGAATCATGATGGTGGTAAACATGCATAATCCCATCAATCTGCCAATTACTTTCAATTTAGAAAGAAAAGAGGAAGCTAATCAGGAAACAAGGAAGGCATATTTTAATTACCAAAAGCTATCCAAAAAGTAAAAAAATGAACTCAGGAAGAAAATAGTGTTGGCTTTATGAAATGGGAAAATGAACAGAATAAGAAACCTAAAGGAGGAGATCAGAACAAGCAAGGTGGCAAGAATAAACCCAATTACCAGGGTGGTAAATTCAAGAAGGATGTAAAAGAATATTCCAAAATATAGGACCAGAAACCAGCAGGTCAAGGAAGGGATAGGGAAACTACATCTATGAATAGATATGAGAACAATAATAGAGGAAATAGAGCTCCACCAGGTGGATGCTATGTATGCAAAGGATCTCATTATGCCAATAAATGTCCCCTCAGAGCTAATCTACCACCAAAAGCACCAAAAGAGGCTAGCCACAGGATTTATGCGACAATAGGTAGTTCTGAACTCAATGGTCAAATTACTCCTTTCTTGTTGAATGGTAAAATTTTTGATAAAAATGTGCAAATTTTAGTTGATAGTGGATCAATAGATAGTTTTATCTCATCTAGATTAGTGAGGGATTTTCCTATTAGACCTAGATTCTTGGCTAATGGTTGGAAGGTAGAATATGGATCAGGGCAAACCCACCATGTTGACCAATGTCTCTTTGATCCCCACATTTCCTTACCTCAAGGAAAGATCAACTGACATCTGTATGTGGCACCTTTGCATGCGTTTGATATCATTTTAGGAGTAGATTGGTTAAAAGTGCATAAGGCTCTTTTAAACTTTGAAGAGATATGGGTGGAATTTTTGGATGAATCTAATCAAAGGATTAGAGTAAATTGTGGGTGAAGGGAAGTTAAGCCACATCTATTGACTACAATGCAAATTAAAAATGTTATTAGGAAGAAGGGTATGATATTCATAGTTAATATGAATAGGAAAGAAGAGTCTGAAATAGAATCAAATCTTTTCTAGCAATACCCGGTGTTGGGTGCATTCAAAGATGTGTTCCCTAAGGATCTTCCAGGGTTACCTCCTCAAAGGAAATTTGATTTTTCAATTGAGTTGTTACCTGGTGTTGAACCAATTGCAAGGTCACCATATAGAATGACAACCATAGAGTTGCAAGAGCTCAAAACACAACTTCAAGATTTATTTGAAAAAGGGTTAATCAAACCTAGTGTGTCACCCTAGGGAGCACCTATCTTGTTTGTTAAAAAGAAATATGGTACCTTAAGAATGTGCATAGACTATTAGATGCTAAATAAAGTTATTATCAAGAATAGGTACTTGTTACCAAGGATTGATGATTTTTTTGATCAATTGAGAGGAGCAACTATATTTTCTAAAATAGATTTGAGATCTAGATATCATCAATTAAGGATTCGGGAGGAAGATACTTCCAAAACAACTTTTAGAACAAGGTATGGATATTTTGAATTTACTATCTTATCTTTTGGGTTAACCAATGCCCCAACCACATTCATGAACCTCATGAATAGCATTTTTAGAGAACAAATTGAATAAGTTTGTGCTCATATTTTTGGATGATATTTTGTGTAGCGACCCCGGGATGCACGCACCGCTCTTTTTATGCTACTTGCAATGTATTAAAAACCCAAAATGAAATGGAAGACAATGAAAAGCATATAACATGAAAATAACAAATATGGATCTCTTTATTTGTATTGAAACCCGGTTACATGTCGGTCCCTCTTAGGGATACCCATTTCGATACAATAAGGTTACAAATAGGTAAAGAGTGCCCCTTTCGCGAAGAGGTGGTGCGCTTTCAAAAAGCTTCCCGGTTCCGCACACAGAAATGTATGAGGGCTTACAGATGCCTCCTTCTCCAGGCCTATTTCCTAGAGGGATCCCTTTTGCTCTCGTATGTTGCAGATTCCGTCCGATGAACCTGTGGCCCTATAAGCAATGAAACAACAACACACGCTTAGATGTCCGAGAATACCTCCCCGGATGAGGTTGTTAGCAATGAATATAACAAATGAAAGCAAGTGCAAATTAGACTAATGCTATGAATGCGAATGAATGAAATGATGCTATGCTAATGATATGCTAAAATAATGAATCTAATGTCTAAAACCCTAAGCTAAGCCCACGGGCCACTGTCCAAGACAACGATCGCTAAAGTGACTCTCATCCTCTTTGCTCCAAAGCTATGGATCAAAGCTTGTATCCGATGTTGAAATAATGGTTGCTATGCTCTCCAATTTGTCAGGGCTTCATCATACATGTGATCTCCAAGGGAACTCTCCAAGTCTCGAAAGCTCTCCTCAATGACCTGTCCTGATAAATTCAGGATAAATATCTCTTAGATAAAGATCTCCTTTGGTGCTCTTAGGCTTGCACCTTTTATAGTGTGAAACCCTAGGTCTATGTCCAAGCCCTAGGAATGAATTTCTCATGCGTAGTGAGAGTTAGCATGAGAAGATTTTTGTCTTTGTCTATGTTTGGAGGCTAGTTAACTAAAGTCTAAATGCAAACTCAAGTCTCCTATGTGAACTGGTCATGAAAAGGAATGCAAAGTTACTCCCGCTCACCTTTATTGCATGCAGACTGCCACTTCCACCCGTGATTAGGCCTGTTTGTTGGTAAAAACTACTTTTATGGTTTAGTCGTTGTCATCTGTAGTGACTAAGATCTGGTCATTGTCATCTGTAGTGGCTAAGGTCTGGCCACTCTAGGCTTGAGCGGCTAAGATCTGGTCACTCTTGGCTTGAGCGGCTAGGCTTGGATGGCTTGAAAAGGCCCCAAATGAGTGGTGAGAACCACTGTTGATGCTTGGAAAGTCCAATATTATGTCATCTGATCTTATGAATGTGTCTATGTGAGTAGCTCCCCTAAGCATGACATATTTTAGGTGTCTATAGATGCCCCTTTTTGTGATGCACTATGTGGAAAACACAATGCTGAGCAAAAATGTAGACTGATCTGTTTGTAGGGTGTATGGTGATCAATGGTCTGATCAATGCTGGATGGCCCAATCATGCAAGATGGCATGCATCCTTTGAATCATTGCCTCAATGTTCGGAGGACTTAGCTCAGTGGCTTGGGCATGTTAAATTGCACTCATTCCTCAAACTCAATCGGGTAGCTTCAGCTGCTACAATAGTTTCGATCGGTAGGAGAGCTACAATTGAATATGTCATGTCTACTTACGTTCCCAACAAACAAGGGAAATTTGTGATTGTTGTATGCAATGATTCATAGGATGAACATGATTTTGTTATGATCGAGTGATATTTTGTTGATTTTGATTATGATTATGTTGAAGTTTTGAACTACTTCCTCACACAATGGATTGGTGAAGAAATGACAATGAATGAAGCGACAAGTCGCTTGACCAATATGACTAATCTGGTTCCTTTCTAGCATTTGTTGCTTTTAATGGGCAATCCCACATCCAAGTGTGATTCCAATTGTTTATGATAATCATCCATCCCTATCCCGAGGAGCGGTCCAACTATCAATAGCCTTCTTAGGGAGTTAGGATGAGTGATTCTATTTATGTTCATATTGTATCACTTTGGCTTAATGTTTTTGGTATCATAGGGGAATTAGGATGATCCTTTCACACCCGTGGAGCAGTCCGACCATCTTGGTCTTCTTCGGGATTGAAGGGTGGCACATCGTAATTCCAAAATGAAATGTTTTTGCCCCAAGTGGCCTTATGGTAGCCTACTCATCTCATCGAAATGCATGGAGTGTGAATCGTTGCAATCATCGAGTGGATAGAGTAAGTAACTAGGTATGAGGCCTGCTTGAGATTATGCTTATATGTGATTTTTTTGTTATTTTGGTCATTAAGATGACTTCAATTCATCAAAATGCATTTATTTAATATTTTTGTTATCCCCTATGGAAGGAATTTTCTTGTTTTTATCTGTGGAGTAGGCCACTATCAGGTCCAATGGCCTCTGAGTCTCTGCCTGTGGCCATTGTCGCCTTGAGCGGCCATGAAGTTTGGGCCATTGATGCCAGTAACGACCAAGGCATAATTTGAAAATATATAAAATGCACTTTTAGGGTTTTGACCTGTCACTTTCATTTGCTATCAATTCACTTTTCAGAGCTCTAGTGAGATAATGACAGTTGCGATTTCTGAAGTTACCTGCATCGAGGACATGGCTGCACAGGGTGAGGCATCAACTGTTGGAGGAGCCGGAGCTTCTCGGGTATTCTTTCAAACCCTACCCTCTTTTTTGCTCTTGGGTAAAACTGAACCTCACTAAGTAAATGGCAAATGAACCCCACTAAACCTATTGGTAATGAATGAAATCCATAGTTAGGCTTAGTTTAGGTTTTTAAGTGGTGGGTTGGTCCCCATTTTTGTTTTTTTCAATTTTTTTTTGAATTTTATGGCCTAGGGTTCATGGGTTTGTCATGTTACCTTTCGGCCATTGTCGCTCAGAGTGGCAAAAATTTGGTCGTTGTCGCTCAGAGCGGCTAAGTTTGAACCCCAACGGTCAAAAATTTGACCATTGGGATTTGGCCATTGCTATCTCTAGCGACCAGATCCTGGCCATTGTAGGCGACAACGGCTAAACCCCTTAGCCAATTTTGCACAAATTTTTGCTTTTTATTGGATTTTTTGAGATAGTTTAATAATTTTTTTTGAATTTTGAACTACTCTTTAGCATGTGTTGCATGCCTAGGTGCATTTATTCCCCCCTCTTTGCTCAGATTTAGGAGAGTGTCAGATTTTTTTATGTTTTATTAGGATTTATGCCTTAGATGCATTGTAGTTATGTTTCATCTTTCTTTTGCTTTGCTTAGATCCTTACTGCTCGGGCTCGGGACCCGAGGCTCATGAATGACCTTCTACCTCTTCTGGATGACATGGATTGGAGGTGGCTTAAGGCTCATGGGCTCCAATATGTTACCAGACTACCTCATATTATGTCGGACTAGGCTTACCTTATGACTTTGGCCCATCATTGGGACCCTCGAACTAATACCTTCCACCTCCTGACCGACGAGATGACCATTATGTCGGAGGATGTGTACAGGATCTTTCGGATCCCTTTTGATGGGGTGGCCATTATTTCTTCGGCCACTAATGATCAGGTGGTCATCTTCACTCGGGTGTTCAGAGGGTATTCTAAGGATGCTCTCAAGGACACCAAGTCTGGGGGAGTGTCTATCATCCATTGGTATCGAGAGCATGTTTTCATAGTGAGGCATGCGGTGTTGCTGATGGTCATCAACAATGTCCTTATCCTAGACTATTCAGGCTTGAGGTTCCCTTGGAACCTCCTTGCGATGGTTTAGGACCTGATGGATAGTGAGGCACCCATCATCTATGCATGGGGTAGGTCTCTATTGGCTCAGTGTTATGATGAGTTGTACCACATCCATCGGAGGGGTCATGTCAGCATCGCCTGTAGTTGGCTTTTGCAGATCTGGGGATGGGAGCACATTAGGGTAGATCACCCTAAGGGGCTTCCTATTAAGATCATAGTTGTGGATAGGTGGATGTAGTGCTATGGTGCTAGATGGGCTAGAGGGAGCGAGGAGTGCAAGAGCCACACTTTTGTAGGGGAGTTGCCTCATTATACTGATACTTTTATTGGACTCTAAGTTGGAGATGTCATATGGCACCCGTATCATGAGTGTCCTACTTGGGATGACCCTAACAGCTTTACTGCTAGGATACGGTATGAGCGATGGCTCATTGGCCACAAGGTTAACATCCGAGAGCACTTCTTCTACTCTCGGGTTCTTCGTCAGTATGGGTTGTAGCAGGATGTGCCATTAGTACCATTTTTGTATAGGCGCATCGAAGCAGAGAGAGACCTCCCTCCCTGATAGGTTACAGAGCTAGTTGATGAGGAGGATGCCCCAGCTGTTGATCCTGGAGTAGCTGGTGGAGTTATAGATGCATTTGCATGGTGGTGGGGTGACCTGATGTGGCATGGTGAGGGTAGTCTGGGCTGAGAGGATGATGGTAGAGATGGGGCAGATCCATCGAGGTGCAGGGTTCATGCTAGGACTACGGTGTGGGGCCAACAGGTAGAGCAGGTGGTAGTGGAGGAGTAGGAGGCTCTTGAGGAGGTGGAGGAGGAGATGGAGCCTGAGGAGAGAGATTCTCCTCTCAGGGCACAACTACATGATGTGGAGGTCGAGCTCTAGTCGGCCAAGATATAGGTACAATAGTGTGATGCCATCATAGCTCAGAGGGATACTACTATAGCATAGTTGTCAGACCAGATACAGGCTTTGTAGGCCGCTATGGGAGGAGCTTCCTGGATGTAGGTTGTTGTTGCTCCTCCTGCTCTTGAGGGTCCTTCGAGGGTAGCTCTCGAGGATGAGATCAGTCATCTATAGGGTTTGTTGGATGAGAGTGATGTACATATTGCTGAGGATGCAGCCCATATTGCCACTCTCTCGAGGTAGATCAGGAGGCTAGGAGCCATCCCTAGGGAGAGAGGAGCCACAGGTGGGTCACAGGTCAGCAGGAGTTCTACCATAGGGTAGTCTTCCATCTAGCCTGGTCATGGGGCCTGGACTCGTACTGAGAGACCAGTAGGGTCCAGCTCGCACCATTCTCCTAGAGATCCATCCATAGGGGGCGGTGCTGCAGGGGGCGCAGGCCCAGTATTTGATTGATGGTTCACTTGGTTTTGATTCATTTTTGAGGTCAGCTGACCTATATGACTGTAGCCCATGGGCATTTTTGTATATCCATGGACTTGACACACATACTTTTATGATATCTTTGCATTATGACTCATTATGTGTATCATTTATTGCTCATGTTTTTGTTGTTATTTTGTTTTATGATGTGATGTGATGATGGCATTATGATGATTTGATGTATATGTTAGATGATAGATGATATTGTAGATGCTTATATGGATGTGTAGATGCTTATATGATTTGATGATATGACGTGATGTATTTTGATGATGAATGATGAATTCATGATTGTATGCAAATGGATATTGCCTATATGTTTTATGATGTGCTTTATGATGTGATGATGGATGATTAATGACTTGTGTTTGTGGATGCGATGTTATTGTTAAATGCATGTTTAATTTTGCTTTAATTGTATGCATCTAACTTATGTGATGGGATGGTATAAACGAACTTGTATGCTCTAATCACTTAAAACATAAGGAATGCATATGACATTGACAATCTTAATGGGTGATACCACAGAAAGTAAAAAAATAATCATGAATTTAAATAATCACTCTTATCATAAGAATTGATTAAGTATTCATATATGAGATGTAATGGTGTGTAATGTATTTTCTTGATAAGTTTCTGTAAATTAAAATATATAAAGTAGTCAGTGGTCATCTATATACTATTTCTAATATATATGCGGTATTTGTCCTACTATGTTGATACCCCCTAATTTATAGAATCTTATAAAGAAAGTGATGGTGTGAATGATGATATGATTTGTTGCTATGTAAGAATTTTTGGGGCTTTTCAGAGATTCAAACACTCTAGTTACCCTATCAACAACTGTCTACTGACCACTCTAGACTTTTGAAAAGTAAGGCTTTTACCATGGACCTAGATATTCATGATCTCTGTGTGTGCAAGTGATTGTATATTTTGAGATAGAACTCAAGCATTTCCTCCGATGTCAGGCGGGATTCTTTCAGCCCATTGCTAAGATCAGGGATTCTCAAGTGTTCATCTCATCCTAAGTTGGACTTAGTTGGACTATACCACTAGGCAATATTGGGTTACCTAAGCTAGCTCATCCACATTCAAACATTGGTCTACACAAATGCATGAAGCAATTGTGGTAGACATATCATCATGCGTAAGGATCTCTCCTTCTAGTTTTGTACAATGCTGAGAATTCCAGGGATTCAAGCTTCATTCCCTTCTTTTCTTCCTTTTGGCTTTGGATATTTGCTCATATGTAGTGATGAAAATCATTGTTTATTTTTTATTGATTTTTCTTTGAGCGAGGATTCTTGTAGTGATGATAATCACTGTTTATTTTTCTCATATGTAGTGATGAAAATCATTATTTATTTTTTATTGATTTTTCTTTGAGCGAGGTTTCTTGGAATCTCTGATTTGTGTATCGGATCATTGCTTTGAAATCTGGACTGTATGCTTGGCTTTTTGAATATGTACTTTGCTTCGGGTTTTTGCTTATTTTGATTTAAGCAAGGGATTTGGATAGGGCAAAGCTTGTCCTTTTTCCAATTCTCAACACCTTTAAACCGGTTGCATAGGGGGATAAGCAAGGAAGATCCTTTTCACTTAAGGTAACCTAGACCACTTTGCAACTTTCATATTTTCCTTGTACCAGCTAGGATTTTAGTGTTTCAATTAGTGATGGGATCTTGAATATCCAAGGCATTATCACGGCTAGACCTTACCTTCTACTAACCAAGATTGTTTTCCACAAAATTTGATAAGATCACTAGGTGTGGTTGATTAACCGAAAAACCTTAGTATATTATGTATAGCAACAAATAATGGTTGTGTTGAAAAACACAATTACACACATGTGTTGATGGAGGTATGGATTTGAATGATTTGTGCGACAAACTTTGGTATCACTTTTAAGGCTCTCATGACATATGCAATTGTAATTGTTTTGAAAATGCAATGCAATTATGTGGATGCAAGATGTGAGATGCAATTGTTTTTGTATTTTTTATTTTTATGTTGTTTTTGTATTTTTGTTTGATTTGACCAAAGGGCTTATTGTGCCTTTGGGGATTTTTTGTTTTTGACCAAGTAGCATGAAGTACCCTTGGAGATTTTTGATTTTGACCAAGTGGGATGAATTACCCTTGGAGCTTTTTGATTGTAGTTGACCAAACGGTTTGAATACCCTTGGAGCATTTTTGATTGGAGTTGACCAAGCGGTTTGTATACCCTTGGAGCATTTTGAATTGATTTTGACCAAGCGGCTTGAATGTCCTTGGAGCATTTTGATTTGATTTTGACCAAGTGGCTTGAATGTCCTTGGAGCCTTTGATTGTATTTTGAATTTTTATGTTTTTATGATTTGTTTGTGTTTTTGACATATTTGATTTTTTTGTATTTTTGACATATTTGAATGTTTTTGTTTTTTGACATATTTGAATGTTTTTGTTTTTATGTGTAGAATGCCTTTAAGTGAATGATATTGAGAGGTTCAGGCTCCTCAACACCATCTAATGATATAAGGTGATATGCTCCAGGCCCAACTCTCTATGAAATCATGTATGGGCCTATCCAGTTTACCATGAACTTGTCTCGTAGATGCGACGATAGATTCAAATTCTGTTGGTTTTCTTTGAGCACTAGATCTCCAACCTTGAATTCCCTTAAGTGGACTTTACTATTGTAAGCTCACGCAAGGTGATCTTGGTAAATGTGAAGATGCTCTAAAGCATTGACTCGACGTTCATCAAGAAGCATCAACTGATCAAGGTGGCCTTGCCATGCGACATCATCATCTATGAAGTCCTTTAATGCTATGCGTAGAGTTGGAATTTCCAACTCTAGTGGCATGATGGCCTCAGTGCCATACACTAGTGAAAATGGTGTTGCCCTAGTGGGCATCCGTATACTAGTCCTGTATGCCCATAGTGCAAGAGGTAACTACATGTGCCAATCCTTGTGATTGTCTTGCACCGTCTTCCTCAAGATGGAGACTATTGTCTTGTTCGAGGCTTCTGCTTGCCCATTTGCTTGTGGATAATAAGGCATTGAAAAACTATGTTGAATATGGTATTTGTTCATTAAAGCATGCACATTTTTGTTCTTGAAAGATGGCCCATTATCCGATATTATCTTCGAAGGGACCCCAAAATGACTTATGATATTGTGGAGTATAAACTCCGCAATCCTTGGTCCAGTTGTTGATGTTAAGGGGATCGCTTCCACCCATTTAGTGAAGTATTTTGTGGCTGTTATGATGAATGTGTGTCGGCTTGAGGATGGGGGTGAGATCTTCCCAATCAAGTCTAGTCCCCACTATGAGAATGGCCATGTTGCCTGGATGGGTTGCAAGGCTTGCGATGGTAAGTGCATTAGATTTGCATGATGCTGGCACTTAATGCATTTCTTGACATACTCACAGTAGTCCTTTTCCATGGTGGGCCAATAGTAACCCATTCTCAAGATGCGCTTAATGATGGCCATGCCACTGAAATGCCCTCCACATGTGTCATCGTGAGCTTGCAAAATTGCCCAGGATGCTTCCTGGGGCTCAAGACAATGGAGTAATACTCCATCATATCCTCGTCTGTAGAGGATTTCTCCTAGAAAGATGTATCTTGTTGCTTTCTATTTGAACGTTCACCTTTCAGTATGCGATAAACCTTGAGGTACTATTCCAAGTTTTAGGAAGTCTCGTAGTTGGGAAAGCCAATCCTGATAAGCCACGACTTCTATAGAAAATATGGCTTGCTTTTCCTACATTCTCGAGCTGGTGAACACGGATTGAGGAACAACTCTATGGTGTATGGTTGCACCACACTCCACAGGTCCTTGGGAGATCAAAGACCCCCAAGGTGTCATTTGCAAGAAATATCTAGCTATGAAGGACCAATCTTGATTTGGTTCGATGTTGATCATGTTGACTGATTCTTGATTGTCAAAAGCTTCATGATGTATTGCTGAGTGCGAAAGCACTTTCACATGAATGGTTGTAAAATCAGCAGATAGATTCTGAGGGATTAAGGATCCCAAAGAGGCCATGGTGTCTGCAAATCTATTTGATGTACGAGGGATTGCCTCGATGTCATACCATTCTAGCCGGGCTAGGTAGGTGTCAACAAGTTCCTTGTAAGTCTTCAGGAGTGGGCACCTGCATTGAAATAGTCCTTTGACCTGGTTTACTATGAGCAAGGAGTCACCAAAGATATTCAATATTTTAATACCCATTGCTATGGCTATTTGGAGTCCCAAGATCAATGCCTCATATTTTATGTTGTTGTTTGTGCAAGGGAAGTCTAGTTTGAATGATAAGGGCAATGGAGCACCCTACGGTGTGATAAAGACAATCCCTACTCCGCCCCCTTGTTCACACTTCGAACCATCGAAGAACAATGACATGTCTCTTTCTCTCTTAGGTTCTTCGAGTTCTAGCGGATCTGATAATGCAAAGACCACATCATCAAGCAATTCTATGGTGAGAGGCTTGTTATCCTAAAGAGGCACCTCTGCTAATTGATCTGCTATGACTTGTCCCTTGATGGACTTTTGGCTTATGAACTCTAGATCAAATTCTATCAATAGCATGATCCACTTTGTGGTACGTGTATTGTGATATGTCTTGCTCATCATGTACTTGCAAAGGATTTTGTTTTGATATGACGTAGGTCATATGGCTAATAAGTTTTTTTTTTTTTTTTTCTGCATGAGAAAAGGATAAAGGAGCATGGGCACCAAAGCTATTTCAAAGGGGACCGTGGATGTAGTGGCAAAAGCTTTCCGCTTGGAAGCGCAAAGGTTCGAGTTTGATTCTCTACAAAAATGTTTTTTAAATTATTTTCAAAGTTTTTTATTAAAGTTTTTTTAGTATTAAATTTATAATTTAAAAATACTTTTTTAATTATTTAAAAAAAGATTTTTTAAATTGAAAAAGAATGTTTTTCCTCTCATAACCAATTGTAGATCGTCTATAATGGTATGGCAAGTATTGAAGGATGCTTATGGGTTTGATGAGGACACCCCTAAAGCCATGAGTGACAATCATGAAGATTGTTTAAGCAAGGAGGAGCCTTGCTTCCTTGAAGCAATTTCTGAATTAGATCCTTTTGAAGGAGTTTTTGAAGAGTCTTGTAAAGACTCATATGAAGCCATGCTTTGTAATGGAGAATTATTTCTTGCAGAGGAAGGCCTGTATGTAGAAAACCAACAAGATGAAGAATGCTTCATGGAGGAAGCATATGTTGCTGAATTTTGTGATGAAAAGATAGGAGGAGGTGTGTATTCCTCAAGAGGACAAGGAGGAAGTAGAGAATTTGTTGTTGATAGAAGGAAAAGTGATAAAAAATATCTCATGGAGGAGATAAATGAAGAGTGTATTATGGATAATGCACCAAAATTTCTCATGGGCAAGCATGGTGGACCAGTTATCCACTCCAACTAGTGCATTCAAACATTTGTGGTCCAATGCAGACCAAGAGTATTGGTAACAACTCTTACTTTATTCTTTTCATTGATGATTTTTCAAGAATGTGTTGGATATATTTTTTGAAGCATAAAGATGAAGCATTTGACTGCTTCATAGATTTTAAAGCAAGAGTTGAAAATGAGAGTGGATATTCTGTTAAGTGTCTCAGATCAGACAAAGGAGGAGAATACTCCTCTAATGAATTTTTGAATTTTTATAAAAAACATGGAATAAAGAGGCAGTTCACTGCTGCCTATACTCCACAATAGAATGGTGTGGTTGAGAGAAAGAAGCGCACCATTATAGAGATGGCAAGATCTATGCTTCAAACGAAGCATTTGAGCAATATGTATTGGGCAGATGCAGCCAGGACCAGTGTGTATATTTTGAATAGGAGTCCTACTTCATTTTTGAAAGGGAAAACTCCTTACCAAGCATGGTCTGGTAAGAAATCAAGTGTCAAGAATTTTAGAGTATTTGGTTCACTGGCTTACTCACACATTCTTGATGAACAAAGGAAGAAGCTCGATCCCTAGAGTTAATCTTGCATTTTTATAGGGTACTATGAGACCACAAAATCTTATAGACTCTACAATCCCAGGACTCAAAAGATAATACTTTCTAGTTATGTGATTTTTGATGAAGGGGGAGAATGGGGACATCCCTAAATTTATAGTGATGTTGAATCTCATGATGCAAGTTCTTCACAAATTCAACAAACACCACAGAAAGACAAGAAGTCTCCTCCTCCAAGCCCAAGTAGACATTCAACTTCCAGTCCATCATCATCTTCACCAAGTCCTTCTCCACAAAGTTCAAATAGTTCCTCACCAATGGATATTGATTCTCCATCTAGAGGTAAGAGAACTCTCCAGCATCATCCATATTATCAGATGTTGGATACAAATTTTCAAATACGATATACTAGAAGTCAAGCAAGTGAAATGGGTTCAGTTTTACAAAGACTTGAAAATATGCATTTGTATGGAGATGATGACTCCCAAGAACCTCAGGGGGATGTAGTTAACTATGCCTTGTTAACTAGTGCACAACTTGAACCTTCTAGTTATGAGAAGGCTTGTACTTAGAAGATATGGTAGGATGCCATGAAAGAGGAGATAACCTCTATAAAAAACAATGATACTTGGGAGCTGGTAGAGCTTCCTAAAGGAAAGAAGTGTGTTGGATGTAAATGGGTCTTCAAGACCAAATACAATGCTGATGGAAGCATTGAAAGGCACAAAGAAAGATTGGTTGCAAAAGGATTTACATAGAAATATGGTATTGATTATGAAGAGACATTTGCTCCTGTAGCCCGACAAGAGACCATCAGAATAGTTATTGCTTTAGCTACTCACAAGGGTTGGAAAATCCAACACATGGATGTGAAGAGTGCCTTTATCAATGGGTACTTAACAGAGGAAGTGTATGTTGAGCAACATCAAGGATTTCAAGAGTAAGGTAAGGAGCACCTTGTTTATATACTGAAAAAGGCACTCTATAGCCTCAAGCAGGTACCGTGAGCTTGGTACTCATGCATTGATGGGTACTTCAAATATTTTGGGTTCACCAAAAGTAAAAATGAACCCACACTTTACTACTTGAAGCAAGGTAATGACATCCTCATAGTTTGCTTGTATGTGGATGATCTCATTTTAATGGGTAGTAATGAAAAGTGAATATGGAGTTCAAGCGTTCCATGATGAAGCAGTTTGAGATGAAGGATCTCGGGTTAATGCACTACTTCTTGGAATGGAAGTCCATCAATTAGATACAAGGATCTTCATCTGTCAACTTAAATATGCTCGAGACATGATCAAGAAGTTTGCTATGGAGCAATGCAAACCAGTTGCAACTCCTATTGGACATGGGATCCAATTAAGCAAAGATGACGGAGCACCAAAAGTTGACATGACCACTTTCAGGAGCATTATTGGGAGTTTGATGTTTCTCGCAAATACCAGACCTGATATTTAGTATGTTTTTTCTCTTATCTCTCGATTTATGGCTAGCTCATCTAAGCTGCATTTACAGGAAACTAAGAGAATTCTCAGATATGTGAAGGGTACATTGGATTTTAGAATCCAATACCATTAATGTAACACTGTCAAGCTTGTAAGCTTCAGTGATAGGGATTGGGGCAACAATATTGATGACAAAAAATCAACTTCAAGGAAGCATTTTAGTCTGGGATTAGAGCTAATAACATGGAGTTCCAAAAAGCAAACTGTTGTAGCTTTGTCTTCTATAGAAGATGAATATATAGCATTCACCTATGCTAGTACTCAAGCTCTATGGCTAAGAAAAGTGCTGGAAGAGATTGAAGAGCAGCAAAGTGGTCCAACCAGAATCTACTGTGACAACATTAGTGCCATTCAGTTGGCATACAATCCGATCCACCATAGCAGAATGAAACATTTTGATATGAAGTACCACTTCATCCGAGACATGGTGGAGCATGAAATTTTTGAGCTTAAATTTTACTTCACTTTGGATAATGTTGCAGATATCTTCATCAAAGCAATGGCTAAATATCAATTTATAAAGCTGAGAGACTGTGTAGTCAGTCCTATCAACTTTAATGGGGAGAATATTGCAAGTGTGAAGAGGGTTATTGTCTAAGTGGCTTAGAAATATCCTCATTTATGGCCACAATGTGAACATGCATCCAAATTTGTCAGCAAAATGTTGACAAGTTTTTTTTAATTTTTTAAACCCCCTTCCTATATTCTCTCTATCTCTCATCACCTTTCCTTCCTATTATTTCGCCACCATTTCCTCCTTATTTCCTCAATAACCTCCACTCCTCATCCCTCCATCTCCTCCCTCTCCCATTATCCCTCCACGTCTCTCCTTTTCCCTTATCCCTCCTTATTCCTCCACCTCCACATCCCTATAAATACCTTATCCTTCAATGTATACATAGCCCTATATGTGTGGTGTAATTTTTGAAGTATTTCCACTATAGCCTTTACCTTTGTAGGATCAAATTCGATGCCTCTCTTGGATACAATGAATCCCAAAAACTTTCTAGAAGTTACACCAAATACACACTTCTTAGGATTCAATCGGACATTGTGTTCTATGAGGCAATCAAAGACTTGTCTAAGGACTTCGACATGCTCTTGCCACAACAAGGACTTGGACAATAAGTCATCCATGTAATCCTAGAAGATCTTATGCATATAGTCATGTAATATGTATGTCATGGCCCACTGATATGTGGCAACAAAATTTTTGAGACCAAATGACATAACTTTGTAACATAATGTTTCCCATAGAGTAATGAAAGCAGTTTTATGTTGATCTTCGAGCTTAATCCGGATCTAGTTGTATCCGAAAAACCATCCAATAGGGACAGCATCTCATGACCTGCATTTGCATCTATAAGAGCATCTATGTTTGGCAATGTGAATGAATCCTTTGGAGTTGCCCTATTTAAATCTTTGAAGTCTATGCAGATACAGACTCTTTCGTCGGGTTTCCCCATAGGTACCATGTTCGACACCCACTCAGGGTAGTCTATAGGAACTATGAATACCACATCCAATAGTTTTTGCAATTCATTCTTCACCATAAAAGTGATAGTTGGATGCATTTTCCTTAGCTTTTACTTGACTGGATTCTTCATGGGATCCAATGAAAGGTTGTGAACAACTAACTTTGGATCTATCCCTGGCATGTCTTTGTAAGTCCAAGCAAAAATATTTGACCTCTCTTTGAGGAGAGGAATTAGGATGGCTTGTTCCTCTGGAGATAGAATTTCTACAAACTTGAATTTTCTTGGTTGGGTAGGATCATCACTGATGTCCACCTCAAAAGTTTCTTCTATAGCCATATGTGACCCATCCTCTAGTTGATGAGGCATGGGTATCAAATGAATGTCATTGGTGGGATTTATAGGACCTACTGACTCAGGTTCCAAACCAACATGGAAGACATCATACGCATAGCCTGGTGCAAAATGGAATGGTTGTAACATCTCTTCATTGGGGAAGAGGTCTTCAGGATCTATGGACGAATTAGTGTGATCCCAATCAATAGCCTCTATATCAAGATGCAATGATTTTGTGGGATCCGTTGGATTATGAAGTGGAGTGGTAAAATCAATGGAGATCATGTTGATGGATGGGATGAAATCTCCAGGACCACATGGGTGCAATCTTATCTCAATGGTTTCCCTTCCATACTTACGATGAGGCTTTGGAGGAATAGGAATTTTTGGATCTAGTCCATGAGTAGGGTAGATAATAGGATCATTGGGCTCTAACCGCTCTTTGAATGTAGGTGAATGGGGATTGACCATCTGGTGAATGGTAGCTAGGTCAATAGGTCTCCCCAAAAATTGTATATGAGGGTCTATGGCATGGAGTGCTGTCTATCTCTACCAACATGTCGACTTGCCGCAAGTGGCGAGGCCTAAGATAAGCCATCTCAATTTCGAATTCCAAATTGTCATAACTTGTACATAAACCATTAGAATTGGTATACAAACCTAATACAAGGGGTTCATGCTATTGGATGTGTCTCATTATTTTCCAAAAACGAATTGTACGACAGGCACAACAGTGCGAAAGACTACGGGTGGGGGGGGTCCGAGAGGGCCAAAGGCTCCCAAGGACCCTCGGCTACGGTAAAGGTGATTACGTAATAGGTGATAGCTAGGGTTGCGTAGGGGGACGCCCTCGGATATGGTGAAAGTGATAGATGCCGACGAAGCCGACCGAGAGTTTCCTGTGAAGCAGGCGCAAAAAATTTTCACCTGCTTTTATCGCTACTTTTCACCTACTTTTATCGCTACTTTTGGAATGACCCCCGGGATTCCCATGGTTAGTAGGTGGTTAGTGGGTGTGGGTGGTTTAGCCCATGGTGTTGTATCCACGGTACCCTAATACCACTTGGTGGTTTAGGGTTGTATGAGTTTCCTTATATAATTATTGTAATGTCCCATTTTAGGGATGAGAGAGAATAATATATCAAGGAGGATAGACTCTTGTTTGCTGGACTAGCCCAAATTGGGTGAACCAGGGTAAATCTTGTGTGTTATATGTGCATTGAATGGTGTCATTATTTCCTTAGTTATCATTTTTGCATTATTTCTAGAATATGTTTATGTAATTTCTCTTCATTTGGTATCAGAGCCAAGTCATTAGCCATAGGGGGACGCCTTTATTGCTAGGGTTTAAATCCGTTTGAAGAATATCTAGGGTTTATAGGAGTGAGAGGAAACCTATTCTAGAGTGGGAGTTACGCAGAAGGAGTTTGAAGGAAAAATGTCAAGAAATCATTCAAGGATAGAGATCGAGAAATTTGACGACAAAAGTTTTGAGCTATGGAAGTTAAAGATGGAAGATATGCTCATGGACAGAGATCAGTGGGCTGCTATTTCAGAAACAACAAAACCTATGGGTACTTATGATGAAGATTGGGAGAAGATGAATCGAAAAGCAAGGAGTTTGATTCGACTGTGTCTTGCAGATTCGGTGCTCATCAATGTTTCGGGAGAAGCTACAACAAAGGATCTCTGGGAGAGGTTAGGGGATTTGTATCAATCGAAGTCCCTAGTGAACAAATTATTCCTCAAAAAGAAACTGTACAATCTTAGGATGCATGACGGGGATTTGGTTGCAGATCATCTGAATGCATTCAATATAGTGGTAAGTCAACTAACATCTATAGAAATTAAGTTGAGTGAGGAAGATAAATGCATTACTTTGTTATGCTCTTTACCAGATTCATGGGATAACTTAGTAGTAGCAATTGGTAGTACAACTTCATCCACATTGAAGTTTGAAGATATAGTGGCATCTCTATTATCTGAGGATATGAAGAGAAAAGCCATGGAGGGCACATCTAAGGAAGCCCTAATAGTGAGAGGGCATGCCAAGGAGAAGGACAAATCTAGATATGGTGATAGGTCTAAGTCTAAAGGTAGATCCAAGTCTCGGGGGAAGTTTGAGAGAAAATGCTGGAATTGTGGCAAGCCTGGTCATATGAAGAAGGATTGCAGATCAAAGAAAGCTGAGTCTGGAAAAAATTCTGATGAATCAACTTCCACAGAGATGAATAAATCCATTGATGAAGCAGGGGATGTATATCTGGCATCCTGCTCATCGTGCTCCACACGATCAGATAAAAATGATTGGTTGATTGATACTGGTGCCTCTTTTCATATGACTCCTCATAGAGGGTGGTTCAATGAATATGAAAGATATGATGGAGGGGAGGTACTATTGGGAGATGATTCACCACTCAGAATCATGGGTCGTGGAAGAGTGAAAATTTTGTTGTAGGATGGTAGGGTTAAGACCCTACCAGGTGTGATGCATATTTCGGGACTTGCTAGAAATTTGATTTCGGTAAGCAAAATGGCCGATGCAGCAGTGAATGTCAGTTTTGGAAAGGATTCATGCAAAATGGTTCATGGATCAATGGTGTTGGCAAGGGGAGTTCGGATTGGAACATTGTATAAGCTATTGGGAAGCACTATGACAAATGAGTGCAATAGCTCAACTGTTCTTGAGGTTGATTCTGATAAAAGCTCAACACTCTGGCATCAAAGGATGGGACATATTGGAGAAAAGGGATTGCATACCCTGTACACAAAAGTTATGGTTCATGGTATCCCTAATTACTCAATGTCTTTCGAGTTCTATGAACATTGTATTTATGGTAAACAAAATCGGGTTAGTTTTCCATCTGGTGCCACAAGATCTAGTGGGGTACTAGATTTGATCCACAGTGATATTTTTGGTCCTGTTCCTATGCCATCTCTTGGAAAATCACGGTATTATGCTTCCTTTGTTGATGATTTTTCAATATATGCATAGATTTACTTTCTTAAGAGCAAAGATGAAGTGTTTGAAAAATTTAAGAAATTTAAAGCACTTGTTGAGAATCAAACTGATAAAAGGATTAAGGTGTTGAGGTCTGATAATGGATGGGAATATTGTTCTAATGTATTTGAGAAATTTTGTAAGCAATGTGGTATTGCAAGACAGAATACTACTCCATATACACCTCAACAGAATGGAGTTGCAGAGAGGTTGAATAGATCACTGATGGAGAAGGCTAGAAGTATGCTCAGTGGTGCAGGTTTGGCACAGGAATTCTGGGCAGAAGCAGTGAGTGCAGCATGCTACTTGCGAAATCGGTCACCTACATCAGCATTGCCAGATAAAACTCCATTTGAAGCTCGATTTGGTAAGAAACCTTCTATTTCACATCTCAGAGTTTTTGGTTGTGATGCATACATGCATATTCCAAAGGAGAAAAGAAGTAAGCTAGATAATAAGGCTGTTAAATGTATCTTTATTGGTTATAAAGATGGTGTTAAAGGATATACGCTTTGGAATCCAAAAACTAAAAGTACAAGTGTATAGTAGAGATGTGGTGTTTAGGGAGATGATCAGTGATTCCAGGAAGGTAGTTACAGAAGAGGAACCTGGAATGGTCCAATTTGATCTCATGGAAAACTATCAAACAGTAGAGGATCCGGAAGAGGAGCATACAGATGAGGATATGGAAGAGGAGCATACAGGTGAGGATCCGGAAGAGGATGAAGAAGAGGTTCATACACCCGTGGTAAGGAGATCAACATAGGAAAGGAAGAAACCTGAAAGGTATAGTTCATCTACTTTTCCTACTTCTTTTGTACTATCTCACATCGATGAAGATCCTAGAACAGTTAGAGAAGTTGTTAATTCTAGAGAGGCAAACCGTTGGGAAGAGGCCATGGATGAGGAAATGATGTCCCTAAAAAAGAACAAAACATGGGATTTAGTGAAATTACCAAGTGGTAGGAAAGAAATAGGTTGCAGGTGGATCTTTAAGAAGAAGCAGAATGTCGAAGGTAAAGTGGAGAAATATAAAGCTCGCCTAGTTGCTAAAGGTTTTTCCCAGGTTGAAGGAATTGATTATGGTGAAGTTTTTTCTCCCGTTGCAAAGCTAACATCAATTAGATTTATGTTAGCTATGGCTGCTGCATTTGATCTTGAAATAGAACAGATGGATGTGAAAACTGCATTTCTTCATGGATATTTGGAGGAAGAAATCTATATGAGGCAGCCTGAAGGTTTCACTGTTGTAGGAAAGGAGGATCTGGTATGTAAGTTAAAGAAATCATTGTATGGACTGAAACAATCACCTAGAATGTGGTACCAAAAATTTGATACTTATGTTTTAGGAATTGGTTTTGTTCGTAGCAATGCTGATCATAGTGTGTATTCAAAGAAAATTGGTAATGTAATTGTCATTATAGTTCTTTATGTTGATGACATGTTACTAATTGGAAATAGCAAGAAACTGGTCAGGGAAGTAAAGTCTCAGTTGGCATCACAATTTGACATGACGGATCTTGGCCCTATAAATTTTATATTGGGTATGCAAATAAAAAGAGATCGCTCTAACAGAAGGTTGTGGCTGGATCAGAAAATGTATGTTGAGACAGTGTTGAAAAGGTTCAATATGTAGGATTGCAAACCGGTGAAGGTACCTATTTCTTTAGGTGAAAAATTGTCTGTTGAACAATGTCCAAAGACAGAAGAAGAGGTAGAGGAAATGTCACATATTCCTTATGCAAATGTTGTAGGTAGTTTAATGTATGCCATGGTTTGTACTAGAGCAAACATTGCCCATGCAGTGGGAGTCTTGAGTAGATATATGTCTAAACCTAGTAAAGAGCATTGGACTACTATGAAAAGGGTGTTTAGATATTTGCGTGGCACCTCTGATTTTACAATCTGCTATGAGGGTACAGGTAAATAAAATAGACAATTGGATATAGAAGGGTTTGTTGATGCAGATTGGTATCACTTGCTTCATATCCATTCTCATCATACCACAAGTTGTATCCTATTGGGGTGGAATCAATTGAGATGTTTGGATGATAAATTTTTGGTGGTGGTACGTTCATCGTGGCCACTTGTCTGTTGCTCAAATTTATTGTTCTTAGGGGGTGATAAGGAATGAAATCGATATCTTCTCCTAACCCTAAGCTTAATCTATCTAATGTTGCTGCAAGAGAGTCATCTCGACCTCCAATATAATAGCCTAGCCCAAACCTATTGGAGGAAAGCTGATATTGTGGCTCGTATGGCCGCTTGCGCCCCTGCTCATAAATACCAAGGTTGTAGCCATGCCAATGGAAACACTCAAAGTAGATTAGAGAAAAATTGGGATTAGAGAGGTAATGAACATTAAAAGTGAATAATTCATCATAATCCTATTCTACGTCTGAAGACTTATGGGCACAGTCCAAGCCGACAGAAAAAATTGGTTTGGCTGGGAGGAATTCCAAGTGGAACCACTGTTCCCACTGGCGGTCTCAAGTCCTTAGGTCTTCCCATGTCTTGTGTAGACTAAATTATAGGTGTAAATGTAGTGTTCTACACAAGGTAATCCCCTATGACCATGCTTGCAAAGTGTATTGATGCATGCAATGTGGATGACCCTACGGATGACACTAGCGAAGCGAGATGGTAATCACTATCTTCATCTTGATCTTGAAGATCTTATTCTTCCATAGGACTTGGAATTTTAGCAATGGATACAGTTGGCACTTCCTTGGGCCTTTATTCATTGACTAAGGGTGCCTTTAGCTTCTGATTATCTTTTGGTTTTCAAGTTGACGGTACTTTAGAAGCATTGACTATTTTGAGTGCACCAGGAGGTGTTGATGTGCATGGGTCTTTTCTTACCCTTTTGTATTTGTTATCCATTTGTGTGGTTGTATATGAAGGTGCTACATACATGTGGGTAGAAGGAATTACAAATTCTCCTGGAATGTCCATTTGATGGACATATTTAAAAGGATCTGCATCAGCTAGAACCACATATAATTTGTTTTTGTGCACATACTTGACACATTGGTGCAAGATCGAAGGAACACACTTCATGGCCCTTATCCAAGGATACCCTAGGAGGATTTTGTACTGCATAGATCTTTCCAAGACATGACACATCATAGGAATGGTCTTGTTCCCCACCTTGATGTGTAGGACTATCTTTACCACAGTATTGCATAAAGTATCATTAAAATCTCTCAATGTGTAAGCTCCTAGAACGATATTGGACTTGGGGATCTTGAGGTACTCTATTGTTGTTGTTGTAATGATTTTTATTGATTAATTTGTATCGACCAAGACCCTCTAGAAAGGTAAGTCATTGATTGCCACCACAATGTTTAGCAGAGGGTCTGGTAAGGCAGTAGGTACTGTCTTAATCTCATAATCATAGAATCAAATTATAGGTTCCTAGCATTCTTGTACTTGTCCCACAAAGTGAGTGAATGCATTCACATCTTGTGGTTGGAGCTCAATTTTCCTTAAAATTTCCATTAGAGTATCCCTATGCTTTGGGGACTATTGTATGAGCTCATAGATGGATAGCTTAGCCAGAGTCGTCTGTAGGTTTTTCTCCAATCTACTCTAGATAGTTACCACATGTCATGTTGGTGGACCTGGAAGGTTGTCTTGCATCTGCCTAGGTGTGGCTAGGACATTCATGGGAGCTACAGGAGGTTGTAGTTGACCATACTGCCTAGTCCTTGTTTCTATGTTAACAATATCAACCATCCCAACACATCTGTGGGTAGGTATATCAGCTCAAACTTGATTGAATTGGGACCCTTGTTCCCTAGGGACCTCGTGATTGGGCAACGAGTTTTTATATATGCCCATGTCTCTGTTATCGTGATCCAATGGGTTGTTAACTTTGAGTTCTCCCACCTCAATCATGTTTTGCACTTGATGCTTAAAACCAATGCAAGCCTCAATGTCATGTCCCGATATCCTGTGATAAGGGTAAAATTGATCTTCCCTATATCCTTTTGGCTTAGGATGGTTGGGATCTATAAGAGGTATATTAGGAAATTTGATCCTCCTAACCTCGCTCAACTAGTTGAATATTGATTGCATTGATTCTGTTAGAGGCGTTAAATAGCGAGGCGGCTTGCATTCTCTATTTTACACCTGATTGTTCCTTTGGTCATAATTGGCTGGCAGGGGATGTGCATGATAGTTATGGGGTTTTTGTGCATCCCCATACTTGGGTGTAGCCAATACGACTTGATTTACTGGAGCAAAGTTGCACTACTTCTACTTGTACTTGTCATTCTTACCATTCTTGTTCCACTTTTTTTTTTTTTGGAGTTTAATGGTTCCCTCATCTACTTGTATGTCTTTGATGATTTTGGCCTATGCCAAATCTTCCTCAAATGAAGGATACTACTAAAGTTGTAGCAAGAGGGAGATGTGTTTAGAAAAACTTTTGGTGAACATGTGAATGATCTCTTCTATGGGAACGAAGAATGATAAATTCACCATGACTTTTCTCCATCTATTCCCATAATTTATTACTGGCTCATCATCATACTATTTCAAGTTGGACTGATCTGAAAGGTTCACCTCCTTCTTACGACCAAATGAGAAATGCTTTAGGAATGTGTTTACTAGTTGTTCAAATTTGGTTATGCTATGCTTAGGTAGTTGGTTGAACCATTGAGTGGCAGTACCTGAAAATGTCATTATGAATGTTCTTAGCATGAGAGCGTCATTGTCTTCAATATGAAAATAGGTGTTAGGATCCTCAATACTAACATTATTAGTTAGTATTATTAATCATTTAATTATTATATTATTAACTCATAAAGCGAACCATCACATCTCTTCATAATGTGAACCATCACGTCTCTTCATAATGTGAACCATCACATTTCTTTATAACGTGAACCATCACGTCTATTCACCAACATAGCTTTAGGATAGATATATGTATTACATTGGCCATTCACACAAACACATCCAAGAAGAAGAATAAGAAGCATAGATTCTAAAGGAGGGAGCCCCCTATAGTGGCAAAGCGATTACAAGGGATCCCCATTTAAGTGGCCTATGATTACATTTTATATTAAATTATTTATCAAATTTACACAAGAACATCAGGGTTCTTGCATTTGGTATCAGAGCCATGTGGGACCCAATCATGTGGGAATTGCTCAAATAACTTTGTCAAGTCACTTCTGTGTGTGAGTATCAAGCTTGGTTTGAGGATATCACCAAACACAACACAGGGTTGGATGAATCAATTCTCATCAATAACTTCATTAGTGGATTGAAAGAGGAAATTAGAATGAAGGTGATAAGGTTCAATCCCTATACCATGATGCAAACCTATGGATTGGCCAAATTAGTTGAAGATAAACTCAATGCACAATGTCGATTATGGAAACCACCTATGGAGAATTCATCAACCACTTACATCACTGCCAAGCCAATGCATAATGCTGACCTTGATAAGGCAATAGAAGAAGAAAATGAAATAGAGGTAGACATAGTTATGGATACACTTGAAGATAGCACTAAATATGGTAACGATGAGGAAGGTAAGGAAGATGAGGAAGCCATGAAAGATAAAAAATAAGAGGAATATGTGGAAAACAAGGATAATGAGCAAGAAATATCTCAAGACATTCCCAAAGTGACTCATTATGGCCAAACATGCACTCTACAAGAACTACACTCAATTTCCTCTCCAATAGTGAGTTATCACCATAGGGTCAAACCTATTAAAAAATAAGGTAAAAAGGTGATTACACATTCCTCCATTACCTCTCCTAGGGAACAATAGGAGAATGTAGAAGTTTTATGACCTCTTTTTATGCATCATTCTAAGGAATTTGAAGAACCCCAAGGATTGTCCTTCCCTCATCATCACACATTTACTAATATTTCTAGCAGCCCTCTGCTAACACTTCATCCTTCTCGATATCCATGCCTACAGAAGAATGACATTAAAAGAGTCCAAGAAATTACAAAAATCCTTCTTGGAAAACAAAATATAAAGCTCCTTACTTTGATATTTAACAACAAAGCTCTTTTTAAGAAGAGTGGAATGTGGATCCTCAATCCTAAAATTATTAGTTAGTATTAGTTAGTATTATTAATCATTTAATTATTATATTATTAACTCATAAAGTGAACCATCACATCTCTTCATAACGTGAACCATCACGTCTCTTCATAATGTGAACCATCACGTCTCTTCACCAATGTAGCTTTAGGGTAGATATATATATTACGTTGGCCATTCACACAAATACATCCAAGAAGAAGAATAAGAAGCATAGATTTTAAGGAGGGAGCCCCATTTAAGTGGCCTATGATTACATTTTATATTAAATTATTTATCAAATTTACACAAGAACATTAGGGTTATTACAACAGACGTTGATAAAATTGGTGACGTGCTCTTGTGCATCCTCTTCACCCTTAAAATTTTCTAACCTAGGCATATCAATGTGCTTAGGATATGGAGGGCTAGGGATTGATGGGCACAATGGTTGGTTGTGTATTTTGCTTAATGTTTGCGAGTTTCCAACTGCCTCTTTTTCTCAAAGGCTTTTATATTTTTAGCAATTTCTTGAAATGCCTTTGAGGCATGGATTTCCTCCTCTTATAGGCCTACTCGCAGTGGAAATGGAGGCAAATCTATATCCATTTGATTTGTTCTATTTTCCTCCCTCCTATGAGGGGAATCAGGATTATGATCCTAGTTTGTTATGTTTGCCATTTCCCTACTAGTTGGATTCCATTCATACCTAACAGGCGGATTGGATGGCAAGAATCGTTGCAGTTGCAGCAGAACTTGGCCCTGGAAAGTGGTCTGATACCACTTGTTAAGATCCCGCTATAAAATAAACTCAAATAACACACTCTCACACAATTGCTTGGAAATAACTCACATAAACATCACATTAATATAACAGAAATTTGCATAAAGAACAATCTCACAATAGGACTGAATCGCAGGCCTCTTCGAGGGGGCAACCTCCTTCAATACTTCATTAATTTTGCAAAAGATGGTTACATTGGTGCCCTTTCGGGTATTTAAGGAGTTTCCTTCCAAGGTTGGCTTACATGCAAAATGCCACCCGGATTACATGCATAATGCCACCCGAATTACATGCATAGTGCCACTTTGAATTACATGCACAATGCCACTCGAATTACATGCACAATGCCACTCGTTCTTTTTTCTCTCGTTACATGCATAATGCCACACGAATTACATGCACAATGCCACCTATCTACCATGTGTTACATAAAAAGGGTGCCATTTGTCATGGGCACTACCTAAGCTAAAACTTAGAACATTACAAAATATTAATCATGGGTACTACCCACGTTCACTAGGAATTATTACATCATGGAAGTTATTACATTAAGGGTTAGGATGAGATCCTAACATGCCCTTCTCCTTGAAGAAGCTTTGTCCTCAAAGCTGAAAATGAGGAAACTGTTGCTGAAGTTGATGGAGAGACTCCCATGTAGCATCCTCAGGTTGAAGTCCACGCCACTGAACCAGGACCTCTATGATGGTACGGTTGCGCAGAGTGCGAGTTCGACGATCCAAGAGTTGTTCCGGTGCAAGTAAGATGGAGCCTTCTTCATCCAACTCGAGGAGTGTTGATTGAACCTGTACCTTTGTGCCCACAACTTTATTGAGAAGGGAAACATGAAAAATAGGGTGGATCTTGGAAGTGGGGGGAGAGCCAATTTGTAAGTCGTGGGACCAATCCGTTGTAGAACCCGATAAGGACCATAGAATTTTGGAGCGAGCTTCCGACACTCGCGGAGTTGTAGGGATGATTGTTTGTATGGTCGTAAGCGAAGGAAGACCATATCACCCACATCAAAACCGCGCTCGTAACGATGCCGATCACCTTGTTGGCGCATCCGATTCTCGGGGCCATGTTCAAATTCTGCTTGAGTTGGCGAAGGACCCTCGGTGTGTTGACTCGTAGTATTGTCGACGGCCCGGACCTTGGAGCTGCCCGAAATGTAGGAGGAAGGCGTGAGTGGAGGGCGCCCGTAAACCACCTCAAACGGTGTGAGTTTGGTGGCGGTATGATAGGAAGTGTTGTACCACCATTCGGCCAAGGAAAGCCATTTTGCCCAATGAGTAGGATGATCGGAGGCAAAGCAACGAAGGTAGGTTTCCAAGCATTTATTAACAACCTCTCGTTTGACCATCCGTTTGCGGATGGTAGGCTGAACTCATTTTGAGCCGAGTCCCCCGCAACTTAAACAACTCTTGCCAAAAATTGCTAGTAAAGGTGGGATCACGATCAGATACAATGGAGGTGGGCATGCCATGAAGGCGAAATATGGAGTCAAGAAAAATTTGGGCAATAGTGGATGCTGTGTAAGGATGGGTTAGGGCACAAAAGTGAGCATACTTTGAAAGGCGATCCACTACCACGAAAATAATAGACTTGCCTCCAGACTTAGGTAGCCCTTCTATGAAGTCCATGGAGATGTCAGTCCACACCTGATCTGGTATCGGTAATGGTTGAAGAGTGCCTGGGGAGCGCACTGTTTCTCCTTTCATCCTTTGACAAGTGTCGCAATCTGCTACAAAAGAGCGAATGTCCTGTTTCATACCTTTCCAAAAGAAGGTACGCTTGAGTCGCTCATAAGTTTTTAGGAACCCTGAATGGCCAGCAGATGGAGTAGCATGTGATTCCTTCATGAGGAGTTCCCGAAGTGGGGACTTAGGAGGAAGAACCAGGCGTTGATGGTAACGCAGATCCTGGCCATCCCAACTATATCCTGGTGTAGACTCTGGATCATCCCGAAGTGAAGCAACCAGGTCTTTCAAATCTGCATCCTGAAGTATTTCCTGACGTAAGGGCTCAATCCATTGGGGCAAGGGTGCAGAGATGGCACACAACATACTAAGGGTCTCAAATTGGCGAGAGAGAGCATCTGCCACAAGATTATCCTTCCCTTTTTTGTACGTGATGTCATAATCATAGCCCATGAGTTTTGATACCCACTTTTGTTGCTCAGGGGTGGCAACTCGTTGTTCTAGAAAGTATTTCAGACTCTGGTGGTCAGTTTTGATTGAGAAATGGCGCCCAATGAGGTAAGGCCGCCAATGCAGGACTGCATGCAATATTGCCAACATTTCCTTGGCATATGTGGATTTCCCCAAATTACGATCAGATAGGGCTTTGCTGGTAAAAGCCAAAGGGCGTCCTTCTTGCATCAATACTGCCCCAATACCACGACCATAAGCGTCACTTTCAATGACAAATTTTTTAGAGAAGTCTGGCATGGCTAAAACTGGAGTGGTGGTCATGGCATGCTTGAGGTCCAGGAATGCTTGCTCAGCCGGGCCCTGTCCAAGTAAAAGAATCCTTCTTTAACATGGAGGTGAGGGGGGCGGCTATCTTTCCATAATTGCAGACAAATTTACGGTAATATCCTGTAAGCCCTAAAAATCCTCGAAGCCCTTTGAGTGTGCGAGGTTTCGGCCATTCTTGGACTGCTTGGATCTTCTTAGGGTCAACCTTGACACCATCCTTTGAGACAATGTGTCCCAGATATTCTACTTCAGTCAAACCAAAGGAGCACTTGGACCTTTTTGCAAATAGTTTATGGTCGGCCAATAGTTGGAGGGTTCGATCTACATGATTGAGGTGCTCTTCCCATGTGTGACTGTAAATCAAGATGTCATCGAAGAACACAAGGATGAACTTTCGCAAGAAAGGGCGAAAGATGTTGTTCATCAAGCTTTGGAATGTGGAAGGAGCATTTGTGAGACCAAATGGCATTACCAAGAATTCATAATGACCTTCATGAGTGCGAAAAGCAGTTTTAGGAATATCTTCATCCCTGAGCCGGATCTGATGGTACCCGGAGCGGAGGTCTAGCTTGGTGAAGTACATGGTCCCATGTAATTCATCTAGTAATTCATCAACCACAGGGATAGGAAATTTATCCTTGACAGTTATCTTATTGAGTTCTCGGTAGTCAATACACAAGCGCCAAGAGCCATCCTTCTTGAGGACTAGTAAGACTGGTGCAGAGTAGGGACTAGTACTAGGCCGAATGACACCCGCCTTGAGTAATTCCTGTATCATCTTCTCAATCTCTAACTTCATGGCATGGGGGTACCTATACGGTCTGATATTGGGAGGTGTACTATCTGGCAGTAATGGAATGGCATGGTCATGAGAGCGATGCGGTGGAAGTGTGGTTGGTTCTGAAAAGATGGCCTCATGTTTGTGGAGAATCTGTTGTAGGTCTGGTGGGATTTCACCCATTGGGGATGTGGATGGTTGGATGGAGAATAGTTGTGCAATGACCCCACGTGATGATTTCTTGAGCAATTTCTCCATGCCGTTTGAACTGATAATTTGAGGTGTTCCTGCTCGGGGAGCCCTTGATGATGTGTGTTTGTCCGTTCCGGGAGAACCGCATCCAAAGTTCAACAAAGTTCCAACTGATAGTGCCCAACGTACTCAACCATTGAGATCCCAAAACAATATCACATCCACCCAACTCGGAGGGCAAACATGTCCCGCTTGAGTGCATAGTCCCCTATCTCGGATTTTAACATTGCGACACTTACCTTTACAAGGTAAGGTTCCCCCATTGGCTACCATGACCTCAAAGGAATTACAAGTGTGGATATAGCAATTTTCCCGCTGAGCAACTCTAGGGTCAATAAAGTTGTGCGTGCTTCCCGAATCCGTAAGGATGGAAAGACGTTGACCCTTGAAAAATCTCGTAACCTTCATGGTTTGAGGAGTAGTGATGCCTGCAAGGGCATGGACTGTAATTGCTGTCTCAGGTTCCTGTTTCACTTCTTCTTGTGGAGGAGGTGTTTCTGGAGGGTCCTCATCCTTATCACTCTCATCAGAGGTATCCGGTTCTTCAACATCTATCAGGAACAATTTTTTGTGTGCACACTTATGCCCTTTGAAAAACTTTTCATCACAATTGTAGCATAATCCTTGGGCACGACGTGCATCCATCTCTTCGGTGGTGAGGCGCTTTGGTGCAGCAGGTTTATTATCAACTGGATGTTGGGCTCTAGGAGGAAATGAAGGTCTATTTGGCAGAAACTTTGATGGGCGTCTTTGGGCAGAGAGTTTAGATTCGGCCAGACGGGCCAAACTGATAGCTTCCATCATAGTTCGTGGTTTCAACATTTTTACTTCTGCTTGGAGTTCCATCTTCAACCCACTGATATAACAACTCTGGAAGAACCCTTCACTCAATCCTCTTGTCCTATTGGCCAATTTTTCAAATTGAGCTTGGTACTCTCTGACCGACCCCGTTTGTTGTAGTTTGGTTAAGGCTCCCGTAAAGTCCTCAAACTCACTAGGACCAAATCGAGTGAGTAGTTGGGATTCAAAATCCTCCCAAGAGAGATTTGGGTAGGCAAGACGCAACCATTGAAACCAATGTAGAGCCTCAGATTCCAAGTTAAAGGAAGCCATCCGGACTCGATGAAATATGGGTACATTATGAAGTCGAAAGAATTGGTCAACCCGACATAGCCACCCATCAACATCCTTCCCACTGAATTTGGGAAAGTCCAATTTGGGCATTCTAAAGGGTGGATCATGGTCACGATTCCTTGTAGAACTATCATCTTGGTATTCCGATTTGGGTGGTTCTCTTCTCGCTTGTTGTCTACTTCTGTCAATGCTTCTTCCAAGCGATTGCTAGTGGCCTCATGCTCTAGGCGAAGACCTTGGACTTCTTCCCTTATGGAGTGAAAAGCCGAGTTCAAGTTCTCAATGGCTTTTGTTAGGGACTCCAAGTGTTCTAGTTCTTTCTGGTGTCCACGGGTACCCTGGGCCATTTTTTTGACCTTTTGTGACCAGTTACTAAAAATAGAATTGAATTTTTAGGACTTACTATTTTTAGTAAGTGCCCAAAAAAGTGCTTGGGTGCTATATATCAAAATGATCAGCAGAAGGAGGTGGTCACAATGAGCTATATATCTCAACACTACTTTTTGGCACCCCAGACTCTTTTTTTTTTTATCTCCTGTTTTGCTGAGTCTAACGGTGTTTACAGATTCTGATTCTGAGCTACTGAGCAAAAGTTGGCTACTGGAGCACTATCTATAACTGGCCGTGTTTCACACTCAAGATTCTCTCGTATTTTGCAGGTGACCGATATGACAGCTCTGTTCCGACCCCGAAGACCGTGAATTCTCGCCCCGACCGTGCCGACCTCTCCGACTCCGACCGACTCGACCGTGGATCGCCACTATAAATTTTACTGTTATTCTCCAGACTTTCAACTTAAGTGTCACCCTCATGGCTTATCCCGAATGCATGTCCCTTCTGTTATTTTTTTAGTAGAGGACTCCTTTCTCATATGCTCACTTTTGAAATGCAGGTTTACGAACATGGATGTTTGGATTTTTATTTTTATTTTTACGTTTTTTACAGGTTGAAGTTTTAACAAAACCAGGGAATGCTAAGTATAGGAGTATGTACCACCCATAGGCCCTCTAATATACCGACAGTGACGAACAATAGTGCTCGGACCAATATTTCAGGCCACTACTCAAGGAGGATTCCACACATACCCTTGAGCACACTACCTGCCTCTCTGACAATACGGGAGGGTAATCGTCCAGGATGCTGTCCCGTAGACTATGAGTAATACAAGGCCGAAGAGCTTCCTAATGGCTAAAAGTTTGTTTAATCCTAGATGGTCTCCCGATATACCCGAAGATACGTGGGAGCTCAAGTCCGTGCGCGAGTTCCGTCTCGAGGCCCGGGTATTGGAGCCCGATCGCCCCTCACTTCACTAGACGCTTTATGGGCTATCTAGCTTAGCCAATAACGACGGATCCTTCGCGATATTTTAAAACCCCCGCATAGTGGTTTCTACCTACTCAACTAATAATATATTTTTTTGTTTTTGGTCTGGAAAAAAAAAAACACTGTATTTTTTTGGATTTTTTTAATAAGGAAAAACAGAATGGAAAAAACACACGGAATTTATACCTAACAGGCGGATTGGATGGCAAGAATCATTGCAGTTGCAGTAGAACTTGGCCCTGGAAAGCGCTCTGATACCACTTGTTAAGATCCTGCTATAAAATAAACTCAAATAACACACTCTCACACAATTGCTTGGAAATAACTCACATAAACATCACATTAATATAACAAAAATTTGCATAAAGAACAATCTCACAATAGGACTGAATCGCAGTGCCTCTTCGAGGGGGCAACCTCCTTCAATACTTCATTAATTTTGCAAAAGATGGTTACATTGGTGCCCTTTCGGGTATTTAAGGAGTTTCCTTCCAAGGTTGGCTTACATGCAAAATGCCACCTGGATTACATGCATAATGCCACCCGAATTACATGCATAGTGCCACTTTGAATTACATGCACAATGCCACTCGAATTACATGCACAATGCCACCTAGTCACACGAATTACATGCACAATGCCACCTATCTACCATGTGTTACATAAAAAGGGTGCCATTTGTCATGGGCACTACCTAAGCTAAAACTTAGAACATTACAAAATATTAATCATGGGTACTACCCACGTTCACTAGGAATTATTACATCATGGAAGTTATTACATTAAGGGTTAGGATGAGATCCTAACAAATAGATCTGTTGATGCAGTGGATAGGAAGTTCAAAAGCTATTCAGAACTAGAAGACAGGAGCTCAAAGGTTACTCAGAGTATGTACAGTGATTTTCCAAGAAGATCGAAGGGGCCCATATGCAAAAGATCAAAGAAAAATACAAGTAAGAAAAGTGTCGCGATATTGCGACATATACAGCAGGCAAGAAAAATTTTCACGATTTCGTGACATGTTGGAAGAGAAAAAGGCAAGTGGAAAAACTATAGCGATTTTGCGACATGTTGGAAGAGAAATAGAAAGCAAGAAAAACTGTCATGATTTTGCGACATGTTGGAAGAGAAAGAGAAAGCAAGAAAAACTGTCGTGATTTCGCGACATGTTGGAAGAGAAAAAGACAAGTGGAAAAATTGTCACGATTTCGCGACATGTTGGAAGAGAAAGAGAAAGCAAGAAAAACTGTCGTGATTTTGCGACATGTTGGAAGAAAAAGAGAAAGCAGGAAGAATGTCACGATTTCACGACAAGTTCAAAGAAAAGAGAACAAGAAAAGTGTCGTGATTTCGCGACATGTCGTATTTTCGCGACTAAAATAGGAGAGAGAAAGTAAGTTGGAAAAGTGTCACGATTTCATGACATGTCGCATTTTCGTGACTAAAATAGGAGAGAGAAAGTAAGTTGGAAAAGTGTCACGATTTTGCGACATGTCGCATTTTCACGACTAAAATAGGAGAGAGAAAGTAAGTTGGAAAAGTGTCACGATTTCACGAAATGTCACATTTTCACGACAAAAGAAAGAGAGGAAGCGTACGGAGGTGAAAGTGTCACGATATCACGACATGTTGTATTTTTGCGGGCCAAAGCTAAGAGAAAGAGCAAGGAGAAAAAGTGTCATGATATCACGACATGTATTTTCACGGTTAAGTTGAAGCCGATGAAGACCGATGAACAACCGACTAAAATTAGGGTTTACAGTTGTCATGAAAGCCAACTAAGATTAGGATTTACAACCAACTAAGATTAGGGTTTTCATCTCAAACATTCTGTTATAAAAGGAGGGTTGTTTAGAGATTTGAGAAGTGGTTGAAGCGTGTGAAGTTTGGTCGGAGTGTGTAGAGAGCAAGTCATGTCGAATCGAGCTAAGTGCAAAATTTGCAAAGAGTGCAGAGTGCGCGAAAGGGAGAATACGATCGTGAAGGTCGACTGTAGCAAAGCAGAGTGTGCGAAGTGATTACGTAGAGAAATCAGAAGGTGTAGTGTAGCTATAGATCGCAGAAGATGTGTCTGTACTGTGAACAGTGAGAGAGTTTGGGTAAGCAATAGACCAGTCAGGGTCTTGTAAAAGTGAAGGTATTTTTTTTGGTAAACTTCTAGATTCAAAATTGAAGTCCAGGTTGTAGCTTGGCATCAGGGGTTGGTTCTCCTTCCAGTTGGTGCTAGTAAAATAGGGGTTGGTGCTCCTTTCTGTTGGTTCAGATAAATAAGGGGTTGGTGCTCCTTTCAGTGGGTGCTAGTAAATTGATTGTAAAATTAGTGCTTTGCAAAGGCTGGATTTGGATGGTAGTCCAAGAAGTCATTTTTGAGGAGTAGCCACATTGGTGAACGTCATTAAATCTTATGTTGTGTGATGTTATCTTGTGATACTTGCTTTATCTAGTTTTAAGGTTTCATTATTTATGTTTTAAGAGCTATGAATTTAAGTTTAAAGAGCTACACTGATTCACACCCCACTCTTAGTGTCATTGTGAGACTAATAATTGGTATCAGAGCTAAGTTCCTATACAAGCTTAACCGGCTAGGGTGATCTTGGAAGTAACACAATGGCATTTGAAGAAGTAAAATCAGAAAAGGAAGGAGTGAAATTTGAAGTATGTGGTAAAAACCATGAGGTTGAAGTAGATCTAGAAGGTGAGTTGATCTCTGCACTTGAAGAGTGGAAAATAGAGAAGAAAAACAATAAGAAAATTTCAAAAAGGCTTGAGGATGCAAACGAAATCATAACCAGTCTGAAAGTATAGACAGAAGAATACAAGAAAATATCTAAAGATCTCAAAGTAAAAATTATGATGAAAATAGATTATTGTTGCAAACTAGAAGAGAATGTTGGTTTACGAATGCAGATAGAAGAGATGAATCACAAAATTAGTTGCTATCACAAATACAAAGAAAGTTCTATGAAGCTGGATAAGATTATAAATGACCAAAGGCCTGTAGGCATCAAATTTGGTCTAGGTTTCGTCGAAGGAGAATATTCAAATGGATCAAAGACTAGAAATGTAGAATCCATAAAGAATGAAGATAAGAAACAGGTTGATCAAGGAAAAATGTCTCATGCAAAAGAAAGCAATAATTCCAGGCACAAAAGGAGAACTGAAAATGATGGATTCACCAATGTCACACATCAAAGAAGAAGACCTATGGCTCCTATGACAACATGGCAAAGACCATCACCCAGGTTCAATTATACCTTTTCTAGTTTCTGTTTTAAATGCAATGGCTATGGACATAAAATCTTAGACTACGAATATAATGTAAGACCAAGGAATTTCACCAGTAGAAATGCTTTTTCTCCTCTGATGAATTATAAAGTAAAATGTTATAACTATCATAATTTTGGGCACATTGCAAGAAACTGTAGAAGTACATTTGCATCAAATCAGTTTCAAGGAAGAAAATTTCAACCAAATAGGATGAGACAAAATAGAATTTTTTTTGTAAAACATGCACAAGCTGTTGATAAGGGAAAGGCAAAACAAGAGCCCAAAACTACTATCAAAACAGAGTGGAAAGAAAAAGAGCAACTTAAGGAAGAAAATGAATCCTTAATCGTAAAAACAACATTTAAAGCATAGAATAAATATGTACCATGGATACTTGATAGTGGATGCTCCAGTCATATGATAGGTAACAAAAAAAAATTTGAGAAGTCATAGAAATATGAAGGTGGTTCAGTAAAGTTTGGAAATAATGATGGAGCTAAGATAGTTGGCAAAGGTTCAGTTAAAATTATTGACGAAAAAATTAAGTCAAAAGAAGTCTTGTTTGTGGATGGTTTGAAACATAACTTGTTGAGCGTAAGTCAGATTTGTGATAAATGTCATGAAGTAGTTTTTAAGAAGCAGGGTTGTGAAGTAAGAAAAACAAATAGTGGAAAATTGATAGCAACTGGATAAAGGACATATGGTAACCTGTACACGCTCTCAAAGACTTCAAAATGAGCTTGTTTTATTGGATAGGAAGAAGAAAATTGGTTGTGGCACAAGAGACTCGGGCATATCAGTTTTGATAATCTAGTAAAAATAATCTCAAAAAGAGCAGTGAGAGATTCCCACCATCAGCAAACCTGCAAATAAAATTTATGCTTCATGCCAAAAGGGGAAACAAAATAGAGTCACATTCAAAACAAAAGAATACTACACAAGCAAACTTTTGGAACTAATACACACTAATTTATGTGGACCCATGAGAACACAAAGCATAAATGGTGACAAATATTTTATGTTGTGCATTGATGACTATTCTAGAATGACATGGATATTTTTATTGAAGCATAAATCAGAAGCTTTTGATATGTTCAAGATTTTTAAAAACCAGGTTGAGAATGAAACAGGAAAGAGGATCAAATGTTTAAGATCAGATAGAGGAGGAGAATTCATTTCAAAGGAGTTTGTAGAGTACTATGAAAAATACGGTATTAGAAGACAGTTCTCAGCAGCCAAGACACCTCAACAAAATGGAGTGGTAGAAAGAAAGAATAGGATAGTGCAGGAAATGGCACGGACTATGTTGGTTGGAAGAAGAGTAGCAAATTTTTTTTGGAAAGAAGCAGTCCATACTATGGTGTATATCCAAAATAGGTACATGCTAAGAATACATGAAAGCAAAACTCCTTATGAATTGTGGTTCGGTAAAAGGGCAACAACAAAATACCTCAAAGTTTTTGGCAACAAGTGCTATATCAAAAGAACTGAAGACAATCTTGGTAAGTTTGAAGATAGAGCAGATGAAGGTATTTTTGTTGGTTATTCATCAAAAAGCAAAGCTTACAAATGCTACAAAAAGAGGCCAAAGAAAATTGTGGACAGTGCCGATGTTAAATTTGATGAAGGTAGAGAACGAGTAATTAGCTATAAAATGAACTACCCAATTTATGAAGAGGTTATTGAAGGAGATGAGGAAAACAAAATGGAAAAGATACAAAAAATTGACTCAGATGATTTAAGTTGTGATTCAGAAGTAGAAGAAAATAAGAAATTCAAAACAGGCAGCTGGCAGAAAAATCATCCTAGAGAGCAAATAATTGGAGACCCCAAAGTTGGTGTTCAGACAAGAAGAAGAGTAGTAAGTAACTACTCTCTATTATCCAGCATTGAGCCCAAAAATGTTACTAACGCAAGCAAAGATGAAAGTTGGATGAAGGAAATAAATGAAGAATTAGATCAGATCGAGAAAAATGAAACTTGGGAGTTAGTACCTAGACCTGCAAATAAAAATATAATCAAAACTAAATGGATTTTTTGAAACAAATTGAATGAAGATAGACAGGTAGTCAGAAATAAAGCAAGATTGGTATGTAAGGTTTATGCACAAGTTGAAGGCATTGACTTTAAGGAAACTTTTGCACCAGTAGCTAGACTTAAGGCAATTAGAATGTTTCTGGCTTTAGCAGTCTACAAGAATTTCAAAGTTTATCAAATGGATGTGAAATTAGTGTTTTTTAATGAAAAACTTGAAGAAGAGGTTTATATTGAGCAACTATATGGTTTCCAACTTGGTGATGATCCAAAATTGGTTTGCAAGTTGAAGAAAGCATTATATGGCTTAAAATAGGCACCCCGAGCATGGTATGCAAGGCTAGACAACTATCTCACTCAACAAAGGTTTAAGAAAGGTATGGTGGATAGTAATTTGTATGTCAAAATAGAAAATGGGCATCTTATTGTTCTTGTTGTATACATAGATGATATCATATTTGGCAGTAGCAAAGATGAGTTGTGTAAAGATTTAGCAAATAAGATGCAGAAAGAATTTGAAATGTCAATGATTGGTGAACTGTCGTATTTCCTTGAGTTGAAAGTTAATCAAAGTAAGAAGGGCATATTTATTTCTCAAGTTAAATATGTAAAAGAGATGTTAAAAAAGTTCATAATGGAGGATTGTAAGCCAATTAGCACTCCCATGATGACAGGCTGCAAGTTGAGCAAGGATGACAAATCTCCACCTGTTGATCAAACCATGTACATATCTATGATTGGAAGATTACTGTACCTGAAAGCTACTAAACTAGATATTTTGCAGGCAGTATGCATGGTAGCACAATTTTTAGGCAAATCCCAAGGAGAATCATGTGACAGCAGTGAAGAGGATTCTTCGGTACCTCAAGGGTACTATGGAGTATGGGTTATGGTATCCAAAAGGTAAAGACTTCACCCTTATTTTGTATTCAGATGTAGATTGGGTAGGATGTGTAGATGATAGAAAAAATACCGATGGAGGTGCATTCTATCTTGGAGACAGATTGGTCGCATGGCACAGTAAGAAACAAGAGTAAGTTTCTTTATCGATAGCAGAGGCAGAATATATTACAACGACAACATGTTGTACACAGGTATTGTGGATGAAACAAACCCTGAAAGATCTTGGTATTTGCTTTAGTGAGCCAATATTAGTTAAGTGTGATAACACTAGTGCCATTAACATCTCCAAGAATCTAGTTATGTATTCACGCACAAAAACATCGCTATCAGGTATCACTTTTTGAAGGAGAAAGTTGCAAAAGGTGAGGTTAAGTTGGATTTTGTTCCAACTACATAGCAAGTAGCAGATATCTTCACAAAACCATTGCCCAAGGAATTTTTTGAGTCCATTTGCAATAAATTGGGAGTGGTCACACTTCTCAAGAATTGACTAGCTACAAGGATCACATTCTCAGGGGGAGCATTTAAGTATTTGATTATCTGTTTGCTCATATTCATGATTTTTTCTAAGTGTAATAATTTGTGCCTGAGAATGTTGTGCATGGACTCAGGGGGAGTTTGTAGTAGCCCTTTGGTATTATTTTCAAAGGGGGATAAGAGTTACAGGAAATTGCACGTGTTGCCAACAATTCCAAAGGGGGGATTGTTGAGCAAGGTGCAACAACAGTATTGTCATTGTTGTCAACACAGTCAGATAGATCTATTGATGCAGTGGACAGGAAGTTCAAAAGCTATTCAGATGCAGAAGACAGGAGCTCAAAGGTTACTCAGAGTATATACAGTGATTTTCCAAGAAGACCGAAGGAGCCCATATGCAAAAGATCAAATAAAAAGACATGTAATAAAAGTGTCGCGTTATCACGACATATACAAAATGCAAGAAAATCTATCACGATTTCGTGACATGTTGGAAGAGAAAAAGGCAAGTGGAAAAATTGTCATGATTTCGTGACATGTTGGAAGAGAAAGAGAAAGTAGGAAAAACTATCATGATTTCGTGACATGTTGGAAGAAAAAAAGACAAGTGGAAAAACTATCGCGATTTCACGACATGTTGGAAGAGAGAGAAAACAAGAAAAACTGTCACGATTTCACGACATGTTGGAAGAGAAAGAGAAAGCAGGAAAAACTGTTGTGACTTCGCGACATGTTGGAAGAGAAAAAGACAAGTGGAAAAACTGTCACGATTTCACGACATGTTGGAAGAGAAAGAGAAAGCAGGAAAAACTGTCACGATTTTGTGACATGTTGGAAGAGAAAAAGGCAAGTTGAAAAACTATCATGATTTCGTGACATGTTGGAAGAAAAAGAGAAAGCAAGAAGAAGTGTCGCGATTTCATGACAAGTTCGAAGAAAAGAGAACAAGTAAGAAAAGTGTCACGATTTCGTGACATGTCGCATTTTCGCAACTAAAATAGGTGATAGAAAGTAAGTTGGAAAAGTGTCATGATTTCGTGACTAAAATAGGAGAGAGAAAGTAAGTTGGAAAAGTGTCACGATTTTGCGACATGTCGCATTTTCACGACTAAAATAGGAGAGAGAAAGTAAGTTGGAAAAGTGTCACGATTTTGCGACATGTCGTATTTTTGTGACAAAATAAAGAGAGGAAGTGTACGGAAGCAGAACTATCATGATTTCATGACAAAGGCAGAAATCAATACTTCGGAAGCAGAAGTGTCATGATTTCACGACAAAAGAAAAGAAGTGAAGTACAGGAACAGAAGTGTCATGATTTCACGACAAAAGCAAAGAAGAAGACTTCGAAGGCAGAAGTGTCACGATTTCATGACAAAAGCAAAGAAGTGAAGTACGAAAGTAGAAGTGTTGTGATTTCACAACAAAAGTAGAGAAGAAGACCTCGAAGGCAGAAGTGTCACGATTTCGTGACAAAAGCAGAAAGCAAGACTTCGAAAGTAGAAGTGTCATGATTTTGCGACATGTCACATTTTTGAGACTCAAAAAGGATAGGAAGGCAGAGAAGCAAAAGTGTCATGATTTCATGACATGTCGCATTTTCATGACTCAAAAAGGATAGGAATGCAGAGAAGCAAAAGTGTCACGATATCGCGACATGTCACAGTTTCGTGACTCAAGAAGGGTAGGCAGGCAGAATAACAAAAGTGTAGCGATATCGTGCAATGTCACATTTTTGTGACAAAGGAATAGAGAAAGCGTACGGAGGTGAAAGTGTCATGATATCGCGACATGTTGTATTTTCATGGGCCAAAGCTAAGAGAAAGAGCAAGGAGAAAAAGTGTCATGATATCGCGACATGCATTTTCGCGGTTAAATTGAAGCCAATGAAGATCGATGAACAACCAACTAAAATAAGGGTTTACAATTGTCATGAAAGCCGACTAAGATTAGGATTTACAGTCGACTAAGATTAAGGTTTTCATCTCAAACATTCTGTTATAAAAGGAGGGCTGTTTGGAGATTTGAGAAGTGGTTGAAGCGTGCAAAGTTTGTTCGGAGTGTGCAGAGAGCAAGTCGTGTCGAATCGAGCTAAGTGCAAAATTTGCAAAGAGTGCAGAGTGCACGAAAGGGAGAAGACGATCGTGAAGGTCGACTATAGCAAAGCAGTGTGTGCAAAGTGATTACGTAGAGAAATCAAAAGGTGTAGTGTAGCTAGAGATCATAGAAGATGTGTCTGTACTATGAACAGTGAGAGAGTTTGGGTAAGCAATAGACCAGTCAGGGTACTTGTAAAAGCAAAGGCATTTTTTTTGGTAAACTTCTAGATTCAAAATTGAAGTCCAGGTTGTAGCTTGGCATTAGGGGTTGGTGCTCCTTCCAGTTGGTGCTGGTAAAATAGGGGTTGATGCTCCTTTCTGTTGGTGCAGATAAATAAGGGGTTGGTGCTCCTTCAAGTGGGTGCTGGTAAATTGATTGTAAAGTTGGTGCTTTGCAAAAGCTGGATTTGGATGGTAGTCCAAGCAATCATTTTTGAGGAGTAGCCACATTGGTGAACCTCGTTAAATCTTGTGTTGTGTGATTTTCTCTTGTGATACTTGCTTTATCTGGTTTTAATGTTTCATTATTTCTATTTTAAGAGCTATGAATTTAATTTTAAAGAGCTACACTGATTCACCCCCCCTCTTAGTGTCATTGTGAGACTAACACCTATACTCTTGCTAGCTAATGTGACTTGTTTAGTGTACTATTGATTATCCCTATGATCATAATACATACTTCTACTACAGGGTCACTCTGAGGTAACCCTAGACTAAGATATGTGTTTAGAAGTCACAGTTTTTGAGATTTTAGATGCAGAGTTCTTAGTAGCTATAGTTCTTTGAGTTGGTCATGTAGGAAATTGATCCAACCCATCTAGCTATCTTGTTTTCCATGGCTGATCCTATAGGGTTCCATTCACTCCTATGATGTCATAGTCTACGAGAATATTTCCTTTTGTGTTAAGGGTTTCTTCTATTTGATTCCCATGACTAGATGTAGCTCTAGTTTCCTGCCCTTCAGTGGGTAGACCTGTTTCATATGTTTCTTGTGAATCTTGAGGTTTTGCAACTCTTGCTTACCTTCTTGATGAAGAGGGCTTTGTGGTGACATTTTTTCTCCATGTGGATGGAGATGTAGTAGTCTCATCATCCCTATGTGAAGAATGATTTTTAGAACGTTCTTTATGTCCATGTGAGGAGGAAGCCCTTGAAAATTCCTCACATATTTGAGATGTTTCTGTGTGTTTAGAGGAGGCCCTTGAGGTCTCCTCATGTCTCCTTGATGAGGATGACTGTAAGCCTCTTTTTGTCTATGTGACTTTATTCCATGATCTGGTTCCCTACTTGGGGTTTCTCAAGGATATCCCCCAAGGGTTGAGTTATCATCCCTTAGGCTCACGAAACTACGTCTCACGGTCTTACGAGTAGGTTGTTCAATGTTACTACGACTCCACCTATGGGTATGAGTTGCTTTAGTATCTCCCTTGGTATCAGATCGAGGGTTTTTACTTCTTATTTTGATCATGTTGTCTATGAATTGATCTTTTAAGTTGTAATTTAGGAATAGCCACATAATACCAAATAAATGTTTATCTTAATTACCGATTTAAGTGTGCCCTAAATAGTTTGGTGTGTTTTGATGTGTTGTTATTTTGATTTCTTGCTCTTGATCTTGGATTAAGAATGAGAAGGCTCATCCATAGTGACAACCAAGTACACTTGTGCCAAACATGATTTTCTCACAAGAAACTAGGGTACACCAATGAAGTCCCAGTGGGGGGTTTGCCTAGCTCTTTCACTCTAAACCAATGATCATTCCAATAGTGGGAGATAGTTTGAGCACAAGTAAATAAGTATCACTATAAGTAAGTTTCTCAATCCATTTCTAGGAAGCTCTTGGGGGCAACTAGTGGAAGGATATTAATTCCAATGTCATTGGACTGAATTGAAGGTTGGTGATGAAATCCAACTCCCCAATATTTAAATGAGACGTGCGTGTGTGGTGTTCATTTTAAGATTGCATAACATAAAGTGCATCATATAGTAGCAATGAGTCTTTCCTATATGCCTAAGTGAAAAAATACATTTCCATATTCAAAAAGATGCATGAACTACTATGATTTTTATGAGCGTACTTTATTTTGTGCAGTTATGGCCTCTAGAAGGGCCTCAAAGCAAGCAAACAACATACAATGTCTAGCATGTTGGATTATAGAGTGAAATTTTTTAGGCATAAGCCGCTATTTCTAGCAATGCCTAGTGGAAATCTAAAATAATATCTAAGATATGCAAAATGCTTAATTCTTTCTCCTCTTATCCTTTCAATTTCCACACATAAATGTGCTTTAAGTTCTCTATTTTAGACACACATAAGAAAATAGAAAGCTATAAAATATCAAAGAGGTTGTACCAACCTCTAATCTAGCTCAGAGTGTTGGAAATTAAGCCAGTTAAAAGGAGTAATTTTTTTTTTGCAATGGTAAGCTTTGGATCTTACCCTTTTACCTCCTTGGACGATAGCTGACTAGGCAGGTAGTTTGACTTGGACAACAGCTGACTAGGTAGATTGGATGACATGGGTAACAAGATAGACAACACCAAATTCCCTTTCTTCTTTCCTCCCTATTCTTATTCTTTTCATAACTTCTCCTATATTCCCTAAGGTTGTTTAATCAACCACTATTTAAAATTTGTAATTCTTATGTTTCCAAGGTTGAATATAATATTTTTACATTTTCCTATTGCTCCTAATTCTCACGTGCCCACATCTGGTATCAGAGCCGAAGCCAGAGAGGATGCTCGAATCGAGGTCGATGGAGGAGCCAGGCCTGAGGATCGAGGTGGAGGAACCAGGCAATATGAGCATCAAGGCAAGGTTGAGTGGGACATGCAGCATGCAATCCAAGGTGAGGAAGGCCTACAATTTGTAAACTGAGGTGAGGTCTGGAGTAGGCTCACACAACAAGCACATGAGGTGGAGCAACTCAGAAGAACCAATCAAAGAGTGCCATGTGGCGAGAGGAGAACAAGGCTAAAATAGACTGGATGACTTAGAACTGATGTAGATAATTTACATGGCAGAAGGACCGATTACATGGCAGAAGGAGGACAAGCAACGTGGGAAGAGATGATAGACTCAAAGGAAGCAACGTGGTGAGGAGCGATTGCTTGAGAAGGAGGAAAAAGGGCTATCACTGATTACCCGAAGGTAATCAAGTGAATATTCGCTCGTTGAAGGTTTTAAACAACTTCATCGCCCTCTGCATGGCCGATGTGGGACAAAAATCCCAATTTTTTTAATTAAAGCATGACCGAGAGAAGTATATGGAAGGCAAGCTTCCCTTGCCTTCCCATCAAGCCGCGTAGCTCGACTGGCTCATGGAGCTAGCCATAAGGTGCCTGCCTTCCTGCAGGTCACGGGTTTGAAACCCAACGATAGTGAAAGCTTGAATTTTTTTTATTTTTGTTGAAATCAGATCCAAAATAGAATATACTTGTAATCTTGCCCTTGGGTTCTCATGGGCAGTGGTAGCTAAGTTGGTTAGGAAAAATTATTGCATGAAATAGGTCGCGTGTTCGATTCCTGCGAAGGATACATTTTTTATATTATTATTTTTTTATATATTATTATTAAAATTAATTATATTATATTTAATATATTAACTATAATTGCTTTTCTAAAGTTTTTTTAAAACAATTATTTTTTAATCTATGAAATAGTAATATATATATTTTTAATAGATATCATATAAGAAAGAAAGACATTGTCTAAGAGACAATTATTGTAATTGAAGGATAAATTTTTCACTTTATTCAAGGAATCATAAACTGTAGAACTTTTGTGTAATAAGCCTAAGAGGCTTAGTTTTTTTTGAAAAAGAGACAAAATATCCAAATTGACAAATTGTAAAGAGGCATTGATGATAAGACCAAATGGCTGTTATCATGCCTTATGTGCAATTCTAGAAAGAGAAGGTGTAGAGAGGTTTGATGAAAAATTAAGAGGTTATGGGCTCAACATTGTGTTTAGCCAACTTCAAAATGTAGTGATAGCACATCAAAGGCATCCTGACTCAAGGTACAAGGCAGAATTTGAATACAACTCATTTAGGAGTCAATTTGAACAATCAGAATCCATACAAGCTGCACCACAAGAATCAAAGTATACACACTACAATATTTCAGTGGAAATCTTAGAACCAGAATCACCAAAAATAATATTGATAAATGACGACAAAGAAGAAGTAGCAGATAATTTTGTGAATCAAGAGATAACATCCCCACATCAAGAGGAATAAGTAGTGAATGATAGAGTAGAACAAGTCATATTTGACTTAAGTTTGTAATCTCTTCTTTCTTCCTTCTTCTTCTTTCCTTCTTTCAAACAACAAAGTATTTTATTGTAACCGTGAAATAAAGAGCATTTTTTGGTAACTATGACCTCACACAATAGCTTACCTATACCAGAATTTAATAGTTATGAATATGAGTATTGGTCTATAAAGATGAAGACCTTACTAATAGGAAGAGGTTTGTGGGACACAATAGAAGAGGGCTACACAGAACCCTCAGATTGGACAACACTAAGTGCCGCAGACAAGAAAATACGAAAATAAGATAAAAAGAGCAATTCTTCTGCTCTTTCTCATCTCCAAGCTGCATTGGAGAAAACCATATTTCCTAGAATCACCACTTGTACAACTACATATGCTGCATGTAAAGAATTGAGTGATGGATTCCAGGGTAGTAATCAAGTGAAGCGGGTAAGGCTTCAAACAATGAAGAGAGATTTTGAAAATATCCGAATGAAAGATGATGAAAAAGTCGGTGATTATTGTGTTAGAGTAAAAGAAATTGTGGATAAAATGGTTACACTAGATGAAAAAATCATGCCTGAGACAATTGTAACAAAAGTGTTGAAAACACTTACATAGAAATGAAACCATATTACCATAATTATAGAAGAATCCAAAGATCTTTCCCTTTTAACATTCGATGCATCAATCGGATAGTTAATGTCACATGAAGAGAGGTTTCCTAAAACTCCTTCAACCAGCTGCGGAGGTGATGATAAGGCCTTCACTTATAATGAAAACAATGGAAGAGGAAGGGGAAGAAGTCAAGGCAGAGACAAGCAAAGAGGTAGAGGCAAAAGCAACTATAGAGGAGGCAATAAAAATAGAGGAGAAAACTAATACATAGGAGGCAACCAAAAAAGAGGTGGAAATCAAAATTGAGGAGGAAATCAAGGACAAAGTGGAAATCAAGGGCGAGGAAGTGACAAGTCAAAATCAGCTTGTTTCAACTATGGCAAGCCAGGTCACTTCGCTCGTGATTGTTGGTCAAAATCTTCACAAGGCAGTAGTAGTCAATATGGTAATTATGGAGAAGAAGATGATACCTCTAATATTTTTCTTTCATATGGACAATCATAACACAATCTAAATGACACATGGATTCTAGATACTGGTTGTTCAAACCACATGAGTGGCAAAGAATATTTATGTGCTACTCTAGATTCCACTTATAAATCCCAAATAAAATTAGGGGATGATAAGAAATTTCAAGTAGAGGGTATTGGATCCATGGAGGTTCCAACCAAAGAAGGACTAAAGAAAGTGCATGACATATATTACACTCCAAAGCTCCAACACAATCTGCTAAGCATTGGAAAAATGATGGAAAACAATTACAAGATTGTATTTGATGAAGGACAATGTATCATTTTTGATAAAAATAATTGTAATCATGTCATCACATAGGTCCCCATGACCAAAAATAGGTTATTCTCTCTGAAATATGGTGAGCCAGGAGGAGCTCAACTTGCAAATGTAGCTATAACAAATCCAAGTGTGCTTTGGCACTTGTGATATGGTCACCTTAATTCCGCTAGCTTGAAACTTCTCACTTCTCAAGCTATGGTGACAGGACTTCCCAAAATCAATGAACAAAAGGAGGTATGTGAAGGATGTGCTTTGGGAAAGCACTCAAGGTCAAAGTTTCCAAAAGGACAAGCGTGGAGAGCCAACTATACACTTTAGTTAATACATTCAAACATCTGTGGACAAATGCAAACACAGAGTCTCGAAAACTATTCTTTCTCCCTTTCATAAATGACTTCTCTAGAATGTGCTGGAATTATTTTTTGAAACATAAATATGAAGCTTTTGATTGCTTCATGTATTTTAGAAACAATGTAGAGAATAAAAGTGGGAATTATTTAAAATGTCTTAGGAAAGATCAAGGAGGTGAATACTCCTCAAAAGCATTATTGAAATATTGTAAAGAAAGTGGGATTAAAAGGCAATTCACCACTGCCTATACCCCACAACATAACGATGTGTCCAAGAGAAAAAACCACACCATAGTTGAAATGGCGAGATCGATGCTTTAGACTAAGAATATAACTCATATGTACTGGGTAGAGGCTGTAAGAACCAGTGTATATATTCTAAATAGAAGTCCTAATTCTAGTTTAGATGGTGTCACTCCTTATGAGGGGTGGTACGGAAAGAAACCTAATGTCAAGCACTTCAAAGTGTTTGGTTCTTTAGCATATGTACACATTCCTGATGAGAAAAGGAAGAATATTGATCCAAAGAGTCAAGCTTGTATATTTGTAGGGTATTGTGAGTCTACAAAGGCATATAGACTCTACAATCCCAAGACTCATAAAGTTATACTCTCTAGGGATGTAATTTTTTATGAAGGTGAAGAATGAGGTAATCAAATAATTTTTGTTGATGATGAGTCCCAAGATGTAAGTTCTTCATAGGTACAATAGGTGTTTCCAAAGAAAAGCAAAGGCATGCCATCCCCTCCAAGCCTAAGCAGGAGTACTACATCAAGTACTTCAATTGCCACTCCAAGTCCTTCTCCACAGAGATCAATAAGTTCTTCATTGATGGACATTGATAGAGACTCTCCATCAATAGGTAAAATAACATTACAACATCATCCATTTTTTCAAATGTTGGATCAGAATTTCTAGAGAAGATTCACTAGAAGCCAAGCTAGTGAAATGAATATAGTTTTGTAGCAACTTAAAAATTTGCAATTGTATGGGGATGATGACTCCCATGATCCTAGGGGAGATGTATTCAATTATGCTTTATTGGCTAGTAAATAGCTAGAACCAGCTAGCTATGAGAAGGCTTGTACTCAAAATGTATGGCAAGAAGCCATGAAAGAGGAAATAACCTCTATAAAAAATAATGATACATGGGAGCTAGTAAAGCTACCCAAAGGAAAAAAAATATGTTGGATGTAAATGGGTCTACAAGACCAAGTACAATGCTGATGGAAGCATTGAGAGGCATAAGGCGAGACTAGTAGCAAAATGTTTTACTCAGAAATTTGGCATTGACTATGAGGAAACCTTTGCTCCTATTGCACGACAAGAAACAATCAGATCAGTTCTTTCCTTAGCAGCCCATAAAGGATGGAATGTTCAACACATGGATGTGAAAAGTGATTTTCTAAACAAATACTTGATAGAAGAGTTTTATGTTCAACAACCTCAAGGTTTTCAAGAATAGGGAAAGGAAAATTTTGTTTACAAATTGAAGAAAGCACTTTATGGCCTCAAGCAAGCACCAAGATCTTGGTACTCACGCATTGATGGCTATTTAAGCGAGTATGGATTCATGAGAAGAAAAAGTGAACCAACTTTGTACTACCTAAAGCATGGAGTAGACATTCTCATAGTTTGTTTGTATGTGGATGATCTAATATTTATAGGTAGTAAAAATAAAATGAATATGGAGTTCAAAAACTCCATGATGAAACAACTCGAGATGAAAGATCTTGGTTTAATGTGATACTTTATAGGGATGGAAGTGCATAAATCAAATAAAGGGATATTCATATTTCAACACAAGTATGCTCAAGACATGATCAAGAAATTTTCCATGGAGCAGTGCAAATAAATTGCAACTCCAACTAGACATGGGATCCAATTAAGAAAGGACGATGGAGCATCAAAGGTTGAAATGACCACTTATAGAAGCATGGTTTGGAGTCTGATGTTTCTCACCAACACAAGGCCCGATATTCAATATGTTGTTTCTCTAGTTTCAAGGTTTATGGCTAGTCCATCTGAGCTACATCTACAAGCAACTAAAAGAATCTTAAGATATGTAAAAGGTACATTGGATTTTGGAATCCATTACCAAAAATATAATTCTATGAAATTAGTTGGCTTCAGTGACAATGATTGGGGCAAAAATATAGATGATAGGAAATCTACATCAAGAAATTGTTTTAGTCTAGGATCAGGACTAATTACATGGAGTTCCAAGAAATAAACTGTTGTAGCATTGTCATCGACTGAGGCTGAGTATATAGCCATAACACATGCTAGTACTAAAGCCCTATGGTTGAGAAAAGTTCTTGAAGAGATTGGAGAAAGTCAAAGTAGTCCAACTCAACTGTATTGTGATAACATAAGTGCCATTCAGTTGGCATACAATCCAGTCCACCATAGAAGATAAAAGCATTTTGATATGAAGTATCACTTCATTCAAGATATGGTGGAGAAACAGATAGTTGAGCTTCAATATTGTAGCACTTTGGATAATATTGTAGACATATTCACCAAAGGTATAACTAAAGCTCAATATATAAAGCTGAGAAACTGTATAGTCAGCCCTATAAAATTTTTATAGGGAGGTATTCTCCCCCTTAAAGTTGAGAGGATACAGTCTCTCAGCTGAGATAGTATATAGTCAGTCCTCTTAAGCATGTGTTGTTGTTTCATTGCTTACAGGGAGGTATAGTAAAAAAATTGTTTGCAATGGTAAGCTTTGGATCTTACCCTTTTACCTCCTTGGATGATAGCTAAATGGGCAGGTAGTTTGACTTGGATGGTAGCTAACTGGGCAGATTGGATGGTATGGGCGGCAAGGCGGACAACACCAAATTCCCTTTCTCCTTTCCTCCCTATTCTTCTTCTTTTCCTAACTTCTCCTATATTCCTTAAGGTTGTTTAATCAAACACTATTTAAACTTTGTAATTCTTATGTTTCCAAGTTTGAATATAATATTTATGCATTTTCCTATTGCTCTTAATTCTCACGTGCCCACATAGAGAACCTTGTTTCTATCCTTTGCTACTCTCCAGTTCTGGCTGTTGTTGACTAGAGTGGCTGGTTCTTGGCCACCGTTAGTGGGAGAGGTTAAGGATCTATTGGCCACTGTAGCTTAGAGCGATTGATTTTTGGCCACTGTAGCTCAGAGAAGCTAGAACTCTAATCCAACTCAAAGAACCTTGTTTCTGTCCTCTACTACTCTCCAGTTTTGGATGTTGTTGACCAGAGCGATTTTTTCTTGGCCACCGTTATTGGGAGTGACTAAGGCTCTATTGGTTGTTGTAGCTTAGAGCAATTGATTTTTTGCCACTGTAGCTCAGAGCAACTAGAAATGCACATAAAACCAAGTTAGTATTCGGGTAGAAAATGAAAAATAAGTGGAGGTCCCACCATGATCGCCATTTGTAGTGACCCTAGGACGCACGCACTGCTCTTTTTATGCTACTTGCAATGTATTAAAAACCCAAAATTAAATGGAAGACAATGAAAAGGATATAACACGAAAGTAATAAAGATGGATCTCTTTATTTTTATTAAAACCCGGTTACATGTTGGTCCCTCTTAGGGATAACCATTTCGATACAATAAGGTTACAAATAGGTAAAGAGTGCCCCTTTCGCAAAGAGGTGGTGCGCTTTCAAAAATCTTCCCAGTTCTGTGCATGGAAATGTATGAGGGCTTATAGATGCCTCCTTATCCAGGTCTATTTCCTAGGGGGATCCCTTTTGCTCTCGTATGTTGTAGATTCTATTCGATGAACCTGTGGCCCTGTAAGCAATGAAACAACAACACACACTTAAATGTTCGAGAATACCTCCCTGTATGAGGTTGTTAGCAATGAATATAACAAATTAAAGCAAGTACAAATTAGACTAATGCTATGAATACGAACGAATGAAATTATGCTATGCTAATGATATGCTAAAATAATTAATCTAATGTATAAAACCCTAAGCTAAGCCCATGGGCCACTATCTAAGACAGCGATCGCTAAAGTGACTCTCGAACTCTTTTCTCCAAAGCTATGGGTCAAAGATTGTATCCTATGTTGAAATAATGGTTGCTATGATCTCCAATTTTTATAGGACTTTGTCCTACACATGATTTCCAAGGGAACTCTCCAAGTCTTGAAAACTCTCCTCAATGACATGTCTTGATAAATTCGAGATAAATTGTCTAGATAAATATCTCTTTTGGTTCTCTTAGGCCTGCACCTTTTATAGTGTGAAACCCTAGGTCTATGTACAAGCCCTAGGAATGAATTACTCTTGCGTAGTGAGAGTTAGCATGAGAATATTTTTGTATTTTCTATGTTTGGATGCTAGTTAACTGAAGTCTAAATGCAAACTCAAGTCTCCTATGTGAATTGGTCATGAAAAGGAATGCAAAGTTACTCCCAATCACCTTTATTGCATGTAGACTGCCAATTCCACCCGTGATTAGGCTTGTTTGTCAGTAAAAATTGCTTTTATGATTTAGCTGATGTCGTCTGTAGTGACTTATATCTGGACACTATCATCTATAGCAGCTGAGGTCTGGCCGCTCTAGGCTTGAGCAGCTAAGATTTGGTCACTCTTGGCTTGAGCGACTAGACTTGGATGGCTTGAAAATGCCCCATATGAGTGGTGAAAACCATTGTTGATGCTTGGAAAGTCCAATATTATGTCATCTAATATTATGAATGTGTCTATGTGAGAAGCTCCCCTAAGCATGACATGTTTTAGGTGTCTACATTTTGATTTATTCCAAAATTAAGGAAGAGCATGACCAGCACATGCGAACAATTTACAATTCTTAGAAAGAATAAATTATATGGAAAATTGACCAAGTGTGAGTTTTATACTCACAAGTGTAGTATCTTGGACATATTATTTCTACCGAAGAAATTGTGGTAGACCCCAAAAAAATTGAAGCAATAATTCTTTGATCAACACCTACCAATGTTACAAAAGTATGATTTTTTATGGGAATTGTAGGATATTGTAGAACGTTTGTCAAAGTATTTTTGATAATTGCTCAACCCATTACAAATATTCAAAGAAAAGGGAAAAGTTTCAAGTGGATAAAGCAGTGTGCAGAGGCTTTTTTGGTATTGAAAGAAATATTGATGACTACAACAATCCTGCAATTGCTTGATCAAAGCAAGCAATTATAGTTTTCACATATGCATCAATTGAAGGGTTATGTAGGATTTTTACTCAGGACGATGTGGTTATTGCTTATGAGTCCAAGAAGTTAAAAGGGCATGAGGTAAAATATGCTACTCATGATTTAGAGTTGGCAGCAGTGGTAAATGCTCTAAAACTTTGGTGATATTATTTTTTGGGTAAACTATTTGAGTTAAATATAGACCACCAAAGTCTGATATATATATTTACCCAATCTATATTAAATTCTAGGAAACAATGTTGGATAGAGTTCCTCGTAGAATATTATTTTGGCATTAAGTACATTAAAGGTAAGGAGAATAATGTTGTTGATGCTTTAAGGAGAAGAGATCATATTGCTGCAATAGAAAAATTCCAATATGACCTATTAGATCAAGTTAAAATATGGTAGGAAAAATATGAATTTTGCCAATATTGTATTGGATAGGTTGGTCAAAAAAAGGACAAGGAAGAGAAAATATTTTTTTTTATAAGTTAATTTTTCATTCAAAATGGGTTTTGATAGGAAACCCCAAAACCTGCTTACAACCATAACTTAAGGATGCTGAAAAAAATAGAAACATAAGAAAAGAGGGGGATGTAGCCCCAAACAGGAAAGAGCAACAATAACAAAGCACCAGAGAAAAATATCCCACACAAGGAAGCCCCAAAACCATCAGCTACCAAAGAAATGAAGATATTAGTCCTTTCCTATTTTTACATCTCTATCCTTGACCTCATCCTTGACCTCATCCTAAGTTTTGACCTCAAACGCCTTTGTGTCCTCTAGATTTGCCTTAGTGAACTTTTCATGAAAAAAATATATGTAAGGTATTGCAAAGATATGTGAGAGAGTCTGCCAGATCATTCAATTTGAAAATGTCATTTTTCAGTTGAGAAATACCAATGGAGGTAATTTTGATGATGAATTATTGTAGAATCTAAGATGTAACATCATGATCATCCTCATCATAATCAATTTCTAAATTTTTTTGCTTTTCCTGAATGAACTTGTTTCTCAGGTGATGTGAAAATCTTACATCACCCTTAGGTTCCTCACACTTGATTTTCTTCTTTGCAAGCAACCCTATGAATGCCTCCACAACCACTCTCTTCTTGGTAGACATGGCTAGGGAATAGGTAGAGGATGAGGGTGGGCTTGATTTAACCTGGGTAGGGCTAGGTTTTCCTTTAGGAGCAACATTTTGGATAGCAAGAAGGGTTATGCCATTAGGGCAATGGACCAGCTAGTGATTGTAGAAAACTTTAAATAGGCCTTGGTGGGAAGGGAGGTCATCTCCCTTATTCTTCCTGCAAGCCTCTATGGAATAACTGATAGAATTCAACATGAACTGGGGGATGCTAATAGGGTTGACATCCCTAAAATGGTTTACAAAGTCAAAATTTAAGCTACATAAAATTTTATCTAGGTCATCTATGGTTATGTACTCCATGATGGGCTTCATTACCTTGTTCCATAGGGAGGGAAGATTATAATGGTGTATTCCCACCTTCGCATGCTTGTAGAACTTGCTTTGGTCCTTGAATTCCTTTAACTCAGCTTCCCAATTATGATTTTCATGATGGATTGACCACCCTTTAGCAGTTTGCCTAGTGAGCTCAACCAACAGTTTAATGTCAATTATATAATCCTTGTCACAAATATTGACCTTACCCCCATCCCAAAATTCTAGAATCACCATAGTAATATTGAACTCATCTCCTAAAAATTTCTTTAAAAAGGGGATAAAACCTCTATCAGTAAAATGGCCTTTGCAATGGGTTCCAAATCCAAGGTGTTTGACTTGACAAAATTCATTTTGGGCATATAGAATAGGTGCTTATTGAAGTAAATGGTGGAGGATCGAAGGAATTGTTTAGGAAGATTGATACTACAATTACCAGATGGGTTATTAAAATGAACAATACGTGCATGCTTATGGAAATGGGCTTCTCAAAGAAGGAACCAAACCTTCTAGATAATGCCTTGGAGATTGCATCTATAAAATTAGGGTTTTCTGCATTTATTAATTATTATCGTGAGAACAAAAGTAATTTTGAATTATAAGGTTCTCCAAACCACCAAGAAGGACCATGTGGACCTTCAGTTAGGATGGTAATGGGTAGTGGGAAGCAAAAGAGATAGGCTATGACAAGGATGACACAAAAAATAGATGTGAATGATGGAGGGTAGGTTCGTGTGGATGCGACCAACGTGGATTACCCTACCTTGAATAGGGTGAGATTGGAAGTGAAAACTAAAGATGGCATGGAAGACTCTATGATTGTGGCTGACAACAATGCTTTCTTGGTAAAAGGCATTAAAAATGCTAAATTTTCTATGCTTTGGAAAAACCTATTGAGACCAAAAACCGAGGAAATAGGGGTGTTAAGGTGGATCATTGGTAAAATAAATATGACCGTTTGATTAATCTTCATTGTTGTTGAAATTTTGTGTTCTTTCTTGGTCCACAATGTCACTAACCACTTGTGGGAGGTCATCTGTCCAAGTGATCAGGCTAGTTATGTTGACTCCATGATTTACCAATTTATCAGCTACCCTATTGGATTCTCTAAAAGTATGTTGAAATATGGTCTCTTGTTGATTGAGAATTAAAATCCTTGCTTCCTCAATGCAATCCCTGACCCTCCATGAAGGATTATTGTTGTTCCTTAGGTAACTTATTATGTTAAGAGAATCTCCTTCAACAATCAACCTACCAGGATAATTTTTTGCAAGGGATAGTCCTCTCCACATAGCTTTAGCTTTGACAACATGGTTAGTCTAGACCCCTAGGCATTTGGCAAAGGTAAAAATGACATTCCCATAGTGATCCCTGAGAATACCTCCTGCACCCACCCTTCTCGGGTTTCCCTTGGCAATGCCAAAAAATTTCAACTTGAACCATCCATTCGATGGAGGATTCCACTTAGAGTTAGCTCTGATATTGGATAGAGGTTGGTTTGGGATTTTTGCAAGAGGGAGGTTCAAGGAAAAACCTAAGGAAGCCTCAAATATGGAAGTGATATGGGTGGAGGGAGGAATAAGGAGAGCATTTTATTTGGTAAAGGATAGGATTTTGCTAGTAATTGAGTCAGGAACCATATTGCTATTGGAGAAGATTCTACGATTCCTCTCAAGCCAAATTTGCCAAAGGAAATGGTGGAGGCAAGTTTTCCAGAGGAATTTGAGGCAAGGGTTATGAAAGGGAGTAGGCCATTGAAATAAAATCTCAACAATGGAACAAGGTTTGACCCATAGGATGTGGAAGGTTTGGAGGATTTTATTGAGGATGGAAGAGGAAAAAGGGTAGGTGAGGAAGAGGTGAGAAGGGGACTCCCAATTAGATAAACACATATAACACCTGTTAGGGAAGATAATACCTCTTTTGAGAAAATTATCAATAGTTAGGATTCTCTCTTGAATGACCAACCAGGCAAAAAAGGAAATCTTAGGGATGAGGATTTTGGGCCAAACAAGATGACAAGGAAATAAAGGTTCCTTAGGATTCAGGAGCAATTGGTAAGTGGATTGATGAGCATAATTTTTTTTCATATTTTTGTATGAGTTTCTAACAATTTTGTGCAATAGTATTATAATATTTGTATATTTCTATGAAATATTATGTATCTATTTAATGAAATTATGTGCATTACCTAATTTGTGTGTGAAGTGTGTTTTGTGTAGAAATTTATTGATTTTATCATCTTTTTCTTAGTCAAGGTCATACGTGGACCTGACATACTTCTACTTCAATGATTCTAAGGCATAAATGGGAAGGCATATTGATCCTCAAGTAACCTTGGTCAAGAGTGCCTTGATCCACATGTAGGCACCTTGATCAACGATGACTTGATCCTCAAGTAGGAACCTTAACAGAGGGCGTCTTGATCCTCAAGTAGGTACCTTGATCCTCAATTAGGCACCTTGATCAAGGGCACATTGATACTCAAGTAGGTAGCTTGACCAAGGGCACGTTGATCCTCAAGCAGGCACCTTGACCAAGGGTGCCTTGATCCTCAAGTAGGCACCTTGACCAAGATACTCAAGTAGATGCCTTGATGCCATACATCAAGGGAATCTTGATCCTCACATAGATGCCTTGACGTCATACATCAAGGGCACATTGATCTTAAAGTAGGTACCTTGATGTTAAGCACCTTGAATTTATGACTGAAGGAGACCCTATTGACCGTGGTAGACCTTGGAAAGCTATTGAACACATGAGTTGTCCCAGTCGCATTGGAGGAAACACACAACCACTTGATAAAGTAGAACACTGGAAACAAAGAGATTCAACCTGAAAATATACTATCCCCAAAAAAATATGAAAGTTGTTGATTATCATGCGCCTATTACAGTAACTAAACTATCCCAATTTAGGTTGTAACCATATATTCCATTGTAATAACATTGTATAGGAAGATTTGTGTGTATTAGATAAACACATAGACTTCTTTGAAAAAATTAGTAGGTGGTGTATGTAAGAATTTATCATTGTTTATGTACTATAGTATTATTAATAAAATCTTGCTCGAGATTTCTTCCATTCATGTTCTATATCCATAAATTAGCTGGGTGGAAGCTGCTGGATCCTGGGCCCACTCCAAGCTAGTACTCCTCCCCTTATTTCTATTGCTTTCTAGACTAGGTCATTTATTTTTAGTGTGTTGTATGTTTATTTCTACAAGTGTGATTTTATTGCTTTCCTTTATTTTTCAAGCATGGTGTGGTGTGATTTATTTTTCCATAATTTTATTTATGCACGATTTAATTGGTGTGGATGAACTAATGATATTTCAAAAACACTTCCCCAATGATAGACTTAGTGGACTCATATAAAAATGGTGTTGTAGTTAGTCTTGAACATGTTACTTCATAAGATTACAAGTTCCCTGGTTTGAAAAATTAAATGAAAGGGTTGTGACAAAAATAGGACCATATTTAACCAATTTTTTTTTCCTAACATTTTGGTATCATTTTTGAGGAAGTGCCAATAATAGATTAATTACAATACTTTAAACCTTTCATCTAACTTTACATAAGTCCATTGAGGAAAAGAGGACCCAATAGTCATTTCATGAAGTAGAGTCCATAGGAAAATCTTGAGCCAGCTAAGAATTCCAAACCTGAGTTAGAATCTTCTAAATCACCACCACCAGTACACTGGAGTGAACACCCCATATTTGCACAAAGCTCTTTCTCATCCTATCAGTCATAAAGAGAGTTGATTATACAAAATCCTCTATTTAGGAGGACATCTTCCAAAGAGGATTTGTTGTGGAAAGCCATATAGGATGGAACCATAAAATCATCTAACTTGTAAGATCTCATACAAAAAGTTCAAAATGACTGAAGCAGAAGAGGATTTGACTGGTTTTAGCTTCTTGATATAAGAAGATGTGGGTGATACCAAATTTAAAAACATATCCCCTCCCCATATTCCTACCTTCAAGGGATACCCAACATAAGATCTTAACCCATTTTAATTAAGTTTGGTGTCTTGTGCATGTCTGTAGATTATAAATCAGACACCTAGAAGTTGAAGATTTTCCCTTCAACATTGGATGACTCAGCCCTTTTTTGGTTCATTAGCCTGGGTAACAAACAAATTACCTCCTGGGAGGAAATGAAAAAGCTCTTCCTAGATTAGTACCAATATTTTGGTAGAGCGCAAGAATTTAGGGAGGAGGTTCTAAGAATGAAACAGAAGGAGGATGAATCCTTGGAGGAATACTGAGAAAGATTCAACTTTAATCTATAGAGATATCCCTATACAAAGCTAGGTGACAAGTCCCTTAGGAGTATTTTCTTTAGGGAACTCAATAATGAGTCTCTCGAAGCACTCAACATGATTTCTAGAGGTGACGTTTACCAGCACCCAATGGCAGACATCCGACAACTATGTTGGAACTAATCACAAAGAAGAGGTAAAGCAACCTCCAAGACCATGAAGGCAATCACTTCAGTCATGAAGATGGAGATAGGCAATATGTTGGAGTATTTGAAGAGTGAGATGCTCTCCTCTGTAGAATTACAGTTGGACACACTCCTACTAGAGAAAAAGAAACGAGAGAATGAAGTTGTGCTAGCCAAATTCTATATGAAATGCAGAGGAAAACATGCAAGGAATGTGTGTCCAAAAAAAATTTAGGGTATGTGTTGTTTGTTAGCAAAACCATAAGACTCAATTATGCCCACAACTACCAAATATTAAGGAAGATGTTGAAGTCACCGAAGCTTATTTCATGGATAACTGAAGGAACTGGCAGCAACCCCATATGGGGAATATGCCATTTGTAATACCACCCTATGGAGGAGGATCTTACATGCCACAAGGGTAGGTTCAACCACCAAATATGGGATGGTGGGGATCACCACCTTGGATGAATGCACCTCCAGGAGCTTAATTTTCCAACCAGCACCCATGGATGCTATACCAAAAATTTGGTAAGTAATGGAGAAATCATGGTTTGTGGAAGTAAACTCCATAGAAAATAGTGCAAGCTCCATCATAGCAAAGCTTGATAGCTACCCCTATAGCTAGACCTGCACAACTACCAACACAACCAAATATCAATCTAAATAAAAAGATAAATCATCCCATGTAACAATTAGAAGGAGAGATATTTCTAATGCACAATATTAGATCAGGTAGACAGTTAGGAGTAGAGGTTCCTCCTATGATACAAGAGGAGGATAACATAGAAGAATAACCTCTCATAGAGGAGGTTGAAGAAGAACCAGTTGCTCAGAAAACATAAGATCACATTCCCAAGAGGTTATAGGAGCAGAAGAAGCCAATACAACCTGAGTTTGATATCCTTTACAGCTTGAGGAATTTAATGGTTACCATCCCACTCTTTCAAGTTGTAGACACCTAAAATGCATCATGTTGAGGGTGACTACTCATATGGACATGCTACAAGACCATATGGAAGATCTTGGATAAACTCCAAGATAGAGCAGTGGTTCTAACCACTCAATTTGGGCTTGTTGGCCTAATAAATTTGAACTGTAGCCCAAACCTATGGTTTACAGTTGAATCATGGCTGAGACCTATGGTTTATAGTGTAGACCACAACTATGACCTATAGTCTTAACTAAAGTTTAGTTGGCCTTCAATATGATCCAAATCATTTGAAATGGCCATTGGATCTAGAAGAAGGTGGTTAGAGGATGAAAGCTTCCATTCCAACTGTCCTAACCACCTCTTCTTGATTTTGGGTTCTCCAAGAAGCCACCCCTAGCTCTTGGGTAGTCCTATAAGTACCCCTCAAAATTAGGGCAAACTATTAGAGAGAGCATTGAATATTTGATCAACGGAGCCCTGTCGAATTGTACACTCAACCGAGTATACTAAGAGAGAGCTATTGGAATTATCCCATACCTACTTGCCAAGATTCATGATGAATTACATTATGTATGCCCTAGGACTCTAGGAGAGAAAAGAAATGCAAACTTGGGTAAACGAAGGCCCATCATAGAGATCTGACCGCCAAACCTGTTAGAAGGAAATTGTAGGTGACCCTTGAATATCAATTGGACAAGGAGGTTAAGACCACTACCCTTGGAATTGAGTACAAGCTTATTAGAGTGCTAACCATGGTTGTTAGTTGCGGTTTACAGTGTAGACCATGCATCAAAGCTACGATTTGCAATAGAGGTATAATCGCCTTCCTATTTCCATTTATGCCCAGTTAATTAGGTTAGATTAGTTGTTTTCATAGGTTAATAGCATTTTAGAATACTTTTGACTGTAGAACTATATTAGATTTATATTTTATGCTTATGCTTTAATTAGGACTAAAATGCTTTCTTTATGCATTTTTATGCTTCAATTTTCATATCTGATCCATGCATAGTGTAGCTGCTATTTTCCTTTACGTTATTATATGAATCTTGATTCACTTTGCATAGCTTAGAATCCTTCTTTATGATTTCTTGATTATGCATGTTAATGATGTCATTATACAATTTACCTAAAAGGGCCTCATCATGAGAGGCTACCTATATTTTTTATATTCTTGTTGTTTCTTGATCACAGATAACAATTTCAAAGGAGAGCAAATCATCAAGTTCCTTCCCCATTACGAAGAAGAGGGCACCTCCACCCTAGAGCAGTTCGTGCCATTCTGAGAGGCATTTGGTAATCACACCAACCCTTAAGAGGGAAAAAAAATGAGCACTCCTATTGTAATATTGTATCAAAATGAATATCCCTAAGAGGGACGTACTTGTAATTGGGTTTTGACTTAAAATATAATAGAATAAAGCATTTATTTCTTGTTTCATTTGTTGTCAATTTTGTTTACTTGCATGCATGTTATATCTTTACCATTTATCATAATAGGAGCCGCTATCGGGTGTGACTCTTTCTAGTGGTTACAGAGGCGATCACGAAGGTACCCCACAATTTTAGGATCTGCAGGTACAAACCTTAGCTATCAACTGTAGCCCAACAACTGAATCGTAGGTACAACACACAATTCATAGTAAGAACTGTAGGTCAAACCTGCAGTTTCCTACTGACAACATAGACATACAATTCTAGAATTCTAGACAGTGTAAGACATGAGGTAGGTCCTTTTTCTAGCCCTCTATAACTTTTCTATTCTTTGTGTTTTTATAGTAGATCAATTTCAAATGCAAATTAGGAAAGCAACTAAAAAAAATGGTGAATCAACTGTCCTAGTTTGCTTTTTGTACTTTGCTTTCACTAGAAAGGCACTATTGGAAATAGTGGACCTTTGATTGCAGTTCCTACAACGTGCTTTATAGAGATGTATTGATGGTTTACATGTGTGAGGCCCTATTAGTGGCCATTTAGCATTATAATGTGCATAGTCCTAAAGAGCATCTAGAGTAGCTTCTATTTTTTGAATCTGAAACGTCTTTTATTTGCATAGCATTTAGAAAATGAGCATGTGTGCTATATGATGCATTTCTTTTATGTACATTAAAAAGAACCACACACACCATGAAATACTTAAACGCTAGTGAGTTGGGCTTGACATCCAACCACTAGTAGGGTTCAATGACTATGGGCGTAATTTCCATTCGTTGGCCCAAATCCTATGAACCCTTGATATATAGACCAATACCTGATCCAAGAACCATCTATAGCCCAAAAAATTTGCATGTACTCCTCTTCGAAGGGTATAATGCTGACTGGGTGAGATTGGGTGAGGATCTGGTAGGACCTGTGCTCCTTGTCCGGGTGTGGGCTTCATTACCACACACGGGGGATTTACACGACTTGGAGTTCATAGCCAAGTTGTCAAGCTATGAGCGTACAGGTGAAATCCATTAAAACAAGAATAAAATCCAACAAGTTTACAAAACACAATAAGAGTTTTTACAATTGATACAAAACATATTGAAAACACATCAAATAGTTTATGACTCACTTTTAAAACTTAAAACAAGATAATCATTGTTGTATACCTTGTTTGCTTAATAATAATACATTTCGACTCTAGGTACACAATGGTGGACACACGGGGTGGTCGGCTACGGTCCAAGGCCAACGCTGATGACCAACCCCTAACTAGTTCACAAAAATACGTATTGAATCCTCAACCACATGAACGGACCAAATGTCATTTGGCTAGCATTCGAGAAGACAACTCGACACGAGGGGAGCCAGTAGAGCAAACCCCAAATAGAGGAGCTTTAGTAAACTCCTATAGGCACATAATAGAACAAGAAGACTTCTAGCATGAGGGTGTTCCTTTTGAGAGACATTATTGAGACTACAATACAAGCGCATCCACGGGGTTGGCTAAAGAGTTTATTGTGTAGGGGACCAGATTGGTGCCCCTACATACTAAGTATATTGGAGGATCTATGGCTCCACCTTTTGAATATAGAAGGACTAGAGACCCACCCATTCAAGGGTAGGTATATAGGCTCGCAACTAAGCATAGAACTAACAATATTCCATTGAGTGGTCCAAAACAAAATCACCATTGACATATCAAAGGTGGGAGATAATGGTAAACCACCGAATGAGCAATGGCGGTCTAGGTAGTTAGAAGGTCTAGGTAGTGTTTTAGAGCAGCTAGGCTACAAGCCTTCTACTCCACCCACTCGAGCCCCAAGTGAGCATAGTGGGAGTGTCGTCTGCACTACTAGAGAACATAGGGAGGCTTCCAAGTGCCCTCATGTCACGCACCTACTATCGATATATGGTGGTTCACAATATAGGACATAGCAGGAGGCCATTGCCGTATTTATAGAAAGAGACAAAGGCACAATACATCAGTTCGATGGGTACAAAACCCAAAAATTTGCTCATAAAGAGTAGGGGTATCAAAGGCCTCCCATGGCTAACCAGATCGATAGATCACATCAAATGGCATCAGATAAAAAATGCCAACTCCTCTAAGACCAATTGGAGGATGCTCGCCTAGAGAGGCAACATATTGAAAATGAAAATATTCAAGCACAAAGGCTCATAAGACAAAGGTTATATGAGCATCACATTGTCGAACGAAGGTGCTTTTGTGCCCGACATTATTGGCATCCAAAATAGACGTTGGGGTTACAAATTGTCACTATCGTACTCCCTAAGAAAGCTATCATGGCCGGACCGCTCCACGGGAGGACGGATTTTTGTCAATTTTAGCTCAAAAATGCATCACAAAAAGGGTTAAAACCCACCAAAAATAGGTCAGAATGTTTGGAAACTGCTTTCGCATTCAATGGTAAAACAACTGAAGGCACCCTTACTTAAGTCATCTTGGATCAAGCGAATCGTTGCTTTTCTCATGTCAGTCATTCCCTCATCGATTCATCGCTTGAGGGGGTAGTCACACTTAGTCACCAATCAACAACAACATACCCAATTAAGGAAATGACACGCATTCAAAGGATCATTGACAAAGACAATCACGCCCCTGCTTGGGGTAACAAACAAGCAACAATCACAAACTGATCAAACACTTGGCATTCATGAATCATGAACTCAAGGTTCCCATAGACAAAAGGTTGCGCCCTTTGCCTATTCATGATTGATCAATGTCCAAGCTCAAGTAACACCTCACTAAACAAGGTTAACACTTGACATTAGTTCCTTAGCTCATCAGAAGCAAGGATTCAAGAATGCATGCCCTTTCCATACTTGGGGCATCAAGAGTTGGTTAGGTTATTGAGAAACCCTAATCATTAGTGCTTTGGTTATCTATTTTTGCTCGATGCTGCACCTTGCACAGCACTTCCCAAAAAGGGGCATCTGTAGACACCAAAATAGCACCAATACAATTATGTGACAATAAGCGCTGATCACATTGACACAAACAGCCCCAAGGGCAGCCCCCAGAGGTTAAACAGTGGTCCTAACCACTCCCAAAAGCAGTTTTTGAGGTCAAAAGTCAATTTTGCACCTTTTTGGCACCTTTTTCTCTACTCGTCCCACCCAGGGATGAATTCATACTAGTATTTGTCCCACCTTGGGACGATTAAGCAATCGCTCCAGGGTGGGACGAATAGCAGGTTTTACTGGAAAAAAGTCAAACCTCGACAAGTCCGCCAGTTAACTGAAGCTATAGGTCATGCAATTGTGAGGAACGGCTCCAAATCAAGAAGAAAGACTTCAATCATGCATGTCTTTATTTTAGAGACCTCATGCAAGGAGATTTTTAATCAGGGAGTTAGCTTTTCTCTCAAAATAGGATAGTTAACTCAAGTTTTAAATTTCCCTGCATGAGGTCTCTAAAATAAAGACATGCATGATTGAAGTCTCTCTTCTTGATTTGGAGTCGTTCCTCACAATTGCATGACTTGTAGCTTCAGTTAACTGGCGGACTTATCGAGGTTTGACTTTTTGCCAGTCAAACCTGCTATTCGTCCCACCATGGAGCGATTGCTTAATCGTCCCAGGGTGGGATGAATACCAGTCTGAATTCATCCCTAGGTGGGATGAGTAGAGAAAAAGGTGCCAAAAAGGTGCAAAATTGACTTTTGACCCTCAAAACTACTTTTGGGAGTGGTTAGGACCACTGTTTGACCTTTAGGGGCTGCCCTAGGGGCTGTTTGTGTCAATGAGATTAGCGCTTGTTGTCACATAATCGGATTGGCACTATTTTGGTGTCTACAGCTACAAGCCTTCTACTCCACCCACTCGAGCCCCAAGTGAGCATAGTGGGAGTGTCTTCTGCACTACTAGAGAACATAGGGAGGCTTCCAAGTGCCCTCATGTCATGCACCTGCTATCAGTATATGGTGGTTCATAATATAGGACATAGCAGGAGGCCATTGCCGTATTTATAGAAAGAGACAAAGGCACAATACATCAGTTTGATGGGTACAAAACCCACAAATTTGCTCATAGAGAGTAGGGGTATCAAAGGCCTCCCATGGCTAACCAGATCGATAGATCACATCAAATGGCATCAGATAAAAAATGCCAACTCCTCTAAGACCAATTGGAGGATGCTCGCCTAGAGAGGCAGCATATTGAAAATGAAAATATTCAAGCACAAAGGCTCATAAGACAAAGGTTATATGAGCATCACATGCACAAGGAGCGTATCCTTGCTCAGAAGGAACGCATAGAATAGGAGGATCAACTAGCTAGGACTAGCCTATATCCTCAAGATAAGCATCGAGAGCAAAAGCATAGGAAGGCTTTCTCACAAGCCAAGATGCATCAAGAGCATAGATATGCTCATACTCATGTTACTTCCGAACAAAGGGAATGGCTATCATTGCTCAATAATCAAAGGTAGACACAAGATGAAGCAACAGCGGGAGATGGATACGAGTAGGAATATCCTAAAAGCTCCCGAGCTGAGGAGGAGGAAGAACAAATACCTCCATCTCGCACAAGGAAAATAGTACCTCCTAAGCCACCTACGCATCAAATTAGGGAGGAGGAATTTATGTCTTCAGAGGCCTATAAGTCCTTGGTCGATAAAATTAAATCCATTGAGAGACAAGGCGTGGCTACTCAAGACCACATTTCCTAAAAAAATGGTTGAAGCAGAAGATGATTCGACTGGTTTTAGCTTCTTGATATAAGAAGGTGTGGGTGATACCAAAATTAAAAACATATCCCCTTCCCATATTCCTATCTTTATGGGATACCCAATAGAAGATCCTAACCTATTTTTATTTAAGTTCGTTGTCTTGTGCAGGTCTGTAGATTAAAAATTAGACACCTAGAAGTTGAAGCTTTTTCCTTTAACATTGGATGACTCAGCCCTGTTATGGTTCATTAGCTTGGGTAACAAATAAATTACCTCTTGGGAGGAAATGAAAAAGCTCTTCCTAGAGTAGTACCAAGATTTTGGTAGAGCGCAAGAATCCAAGGAGGAGGTTCTGAGCATGACACAGAAGGAGGATGAATCCTTAGAGGAATACTAAGAAAGATTCAACTTTAATTTATAGAGATATCCCCATACAAAGCTAGGTGATAAGTAACTTAGGAGTATTTTCTTTAGGGAACTTAAAAATGAGTCTCTCGAAGCACTCAACATGATGTATGGAGGTGATTTTTACCAGCACCCAATGGCAGAAATTTGTCAACTATGTTGGAACTAATCACAAAGAAAAGATAAAGCAGCCTCCAAGACCATGAAGACAATCACTTCAATCATGAATATAGAGATAGGCAATAAGCTGTAGGATTTGAAGAGTGAGATGCTCTCCTCTGTAGAATTACAGTTGGACACACTCCTACTAGAGAAAAAGAAACAAGAGAATGAAGTTGTGCTAGCCTAATTCTATCTAAAATGCAAAAGAAAATATGAAAGGAATGCGTGTCCAAAGAAAAATTTAGGGTATGTGTTGTTTGTGAGCAAAACCATAAGACTCGACTATGACCACAACTACCAAATATTAAGGAAGATGCTGAAGTCACCGAAGCATATTTCATGGGTAACTAAAGGAACTGGAAGAAACCCCATATGGGGAATATACCATTTGGAATGCCACCCTATGGAGGAGGATCTTACATGCCACAAGGGTAGGTCCAACCACTAAATATGGGATGGTGGGGATCACCACCTTGGATGAATGTGATGTTTTGTCGTTAAGAACATAATTAAATCTCAAATATCTTATCAATTTGGGGTGGTGTCCAAGGCTATCTATGATAGAAGGCTAGGGCAGAGTACAATTCAGGCATTCAAATTTCAAGCATTTATTGGGTGAGACAGATTTGGTTTAGCCTTTTGGTGTCACACTAAACCTAATCTACAGAATGGAAACTTGTAGGAACTAAAAACTAATTCTAAGTTACAGGAATTGAAATCTAACTACAATTACAGGAATTAGAATTGCTAAATTGAAAGTCTAATCTACTTTTGCAGAATTAAAATAACAGAATTTAAATTGCTGAATTTAAATGTTGCTGAAATGAAATCCTAAGTTACATTTATAGAATTGAAACCTGGTTACTCTTGCATAATTGAAATTATTCTTGTAAATGAAACTTATGCTAAAAATACCTATCAATTTCCTGCCACAAAAGGTCGTCAAGCTTCTGCTACAGGAATTGACAGCAAAATGAAATATGCTGAAAATGGAAAGTTGCTAAAACAAAAAAATAGTGAAAACATAGAAAGCAAAGAAAAAAATTCTTAATATAATTTTTCAGCTGACACACACACAAATGTTGTACACAAACATAATAGAAAACATAAAGAACATTATCCAAACTTAAAACTAGAAAAGTAAACTTGACAAGTAATCTGTTAATTCTGCTGCAGCAAAATTATAGATTAAAACTTGCCATAAAAATCCTCCTTCTATATTTGAAAGTGGGCCCATAATTCCTGATCTAAAAGGAGGTGAAAAGCACTCCTTAAATAATTAACACTCAAAATAGAAAATGATAAAATAACTACACTTTTATTGATGACAAAACATGCTAAAAACTGTTACAGAAAATTACTGTACAATCCTAATTGTTGCTATTGAAAACTCCCCTCTATTCTAATTCCTAATTGGCTCAACCAAGGAGGGATTTGTGTTATTTATATAAATATTTACAACATATCCCATGCTCAAATCAGCCTATGTGCTACTTTACAGTGATTTGCCAATAATTCTAGATCTGAAATAAATGTAAATCTGGACAATTTGTGTTGCAGTAGTAGTCATTGGCCCTTAGAAAGCATCTTTAGTGGTGGGAGTATGTGAGAGGAGTCTAGAAATATCTCACACATATTTCTCCACTTTATAAAATGCCATTTATATCTTGCAAACAACTTCCTATTATGTTGCAGTTATTTCTGGGTTTATCCTAGAAGAGGATCAATTGATCTTTTTCCATGAATGGTGGCTTTGGATGACAAGGATGACAAAGAAAGCTAGGGGATATTTTTACTTAACATTATAAACCTTATTTCCATTTTTCCATTGTAAAAAAATAGTCAAAAAGTCAAAAATCACTTTCTGTTCTCAATCCAGAGCTAAGTGGCTCAATCCGAAGAGACTGTATTTCTCAATCCGAAGAGACTGTATTTCTCAATCTGAAGATACCTGTTCAATCTGAAGATCTTCAAAATGACCAACTGTGTGCTCTTCAAGTGATTTTAGTTGTATTTCTCAGGTGGATTAGCCCTTAGGATCAGATTGCAATAGCCTTCATTCCTCTCCATGTGTGAATTCCATGCCTTGCCATTCATTAGTAGCTTGCTGGAATTTACATGGTAAATTACTGCATTTTCCAACTCTACTACATAGTTGTAAAATATTGGCATTTCTTTAAAATTCAAAAAAATTAAAACATAGAAAAATTATTCAAATATCAATATGAAGGAGTACATCAAGTTGCTATTGAATTTATACACTTCATTCACCAAGTAACCATGCTGAAATAGTGTAACAATGCTGCACAATTGTCCCTACTCTGTTATACCCTATTGCTGCCTATTTAGACCATGTGGGAATGCTTCTAAATAGGTCAGATGTCTTTTGTAGTCCTGAAATCATTCCATCCATATCCTCATGCTTTTCTTGACAACTTCAAGGTGTTCCTATAAAGTGATAGCTTGCTGATTTTTATATGGCTATTTTTTTTCAGATTTAGATTTATGACAGTCCTAAAATTTTGGCTTCAATGTGGATTTGAAACAAGTTGAAGGGCAGGAAAACATTCAAAAACCATTGAGAAGTTAATGGATATCAGCATACCACATTTGGTTAATTGAAATGCATGTTTTTACTTGCTACTTAATGAAGCAAAACCAGTCACAAAATGCTGAAAATAGTTAAAAACAGAGATATAGTATTCCTAACATAAAATCATGTAAACACTTAAATAGTATATTTTAGTCAACTATTTGGAAATTAACTTATCATATGGTAGTAAATAATTATGCAATAATAAGGTATTTTTGGGCCTCATCATCCCCCCCAACTTGAACTGATGCATGCCCTCATGCATATTAGTAGGCCATAGTAGTATGCAGGTTTTATTCTTGTGAACATCCTTTTCTACCTTCTAACTAAGAAATTCCTCCTTGCTGCAGTATATCAAGTATTTTGCAATTAAGCACATGTATGAATATTTTTTTGTCTTTCAAGTTTTAGTGTTGCAATGTACCTCTTAAAGGCTTGATATCATGTGATTCATCTTGTAATAGTCTTATTGAGGAACCATTATTGGTAGATGCACTACTACCTTTTGAACAAAATTGATAAAAAATTTGGATTTGACATGCTTGAGGGATGTACTTACTTGTGGTAAAGCCTTATGAACCTCAATATTTGATGTACCCTACTCTTTTTGCTATTTTGTAGCATTTTCAATAATTTTGGTACAGTTTTTGCTCATTCCGAAGATATCCTGCTCATTCCGAAGATATGCCTATTCATTTTGAAGATATGACTGTTCATTCCGAAGATGCATAAAAAAATGCTGAAATGACCTCCTCTACAAAATTTAGCTACAGATTCTATTGTGGGCCCATATCTAGAGTGTATAAGCCTTCCATAACATCAAAAATACCTTCTTCATCCTTTTTTTTAGATGCTATTATTTGTTTTGTATGTTGCTGTTTTATTCTAGTAGTACTAAAATAAAACCTTCAGGTGCATTTTGCTAATTATCCTCCTTCAATTTATCATAAAATTGTGAGTTATAAACTCGCAGTTCTCCTTTTGAAACTTGCTCTACAAATTGAAATAGAATTGATGCCATGTTTGTCCCAAAATTAGGTTTTTGCATAGTTTTGGAATTTCCATGCAATTAAGGGCATAAGGGGCGTGTTTCTTGACATCTTGAACATGTTTTATTTTCAACTTGCCAATATTGTATGAATAGTTTATGCCAAATACCGATTATCGTACACTAAATTCTAAATATTTACTATGAATTAAATGCAAGAAACACATACCTTACTTGTCCTAAAAATTGGTCATGCACCTTACAAGTCGCTTTTGATGATTGTTAGTAGGCTATCTGAAAACATAAACATAACACATGTGCAGTGTGAGATTTGTACAATTGTGGAACAATGGTGGGTAGATCAACAAGGCAATGCATGCCGAAAAATTAGTTTTCATGCAAGCCAACTCAGTAGCACCTCCAAGAAGGTTTTCACTACTGAATTATTCATTTTTTTTCATCATTTTTTTTTTTTTTTTCATTTTTTTCATCAGAAGAGGTTGCCATTTCTGGTTTTCAACCAAATTCTATCCCTTTTTTTCATCTCACTCTTATTTGGATAAGACCAATCCTTATTCTACAAAAACATGTCAATTATTGTATGAAAACACCATCTCTTTCTGTTGAAACCTGCAACATTGATGCAACATTCCTTTCTAGATGAGAAGTAAGAATATTCTTACATCATAATTGTCTCCTTATCACTAGAAATGAAGTATTGGCTCCATTGTTCCTCTTCCTTGCTGAAATTGATGCTTGTCCTCATGTATCCCCATTTTGTGGGACATGCCTTTGCTACAATTTTTTTTTCTCTTTTTTTTTTTTCAAATTTTCTTGTCTTGCTTGTACCCAAGAAGGAAGTTCACAAACAAGACTATTCTTCTTTTTGTTTTTCTTGTATTTTTTTTTTGTCAAACTTTTTATCATAACTCTGAATTCGATATTGAAGAGAAATTCTCTTCCATTATGTGTACATCCAATGGAATCTCCTTCAAGAACTCCTCCTTAGTTAATGGTGCATGGTATACCTGAAGGCAATTTCCATTCACCACTAACATCCTCCATGAATTACCATTGGGAGAAAGAAGCACTACTCTATATCTGAAAACTTATTCAATCAAGTGTTTTCCATGCCTCCTAGTCTATAAAATCTTGTCAATCTATACTTGAAACAATTAAATACCAATTTCAAAAAGATGTTAAGTTCTTACATCAAGATAAAATCTTGATATACCCTTGTAATTCCATGGTTTCAAAATAGCAACAATTTTTTATTTACAAGTCAACCAACTAATAATGTTCAAGAATTTTCTTGGCTGCACTTCAATTTGTTTCATTCCTAGGAGGACAAAATTTACCCCTTTGTAATTTATTACTAAGGAGTTCAATGGAAGTAAATTTTCTATGTGCAGTTTTTCTAGTTTTTCTCCTTTATCCAAGGCTAATTTCTGTGTGTTTGGACTAAAGGTTTTTTGTGTATCTCCATTGATTTTTATCTCTTCAAGTTCAGGTAAGTTATTGTTTGAGCACAGTTGGATTTTGTTGCATTCAATAACATTTTCTTCAGGTTTTTTTTTTTTACCAGATTCAGCTACATAGACAGGGGATGCCTATCCTGTATTATTCAGACTGATCATAGGTTGGGCTGAAAAAGACATATTTTTGGTTTGCACAATAAGACAATAAGTGTACAACTTTAGCAGATAAACTACTTGTCATGTAGGATCACCTCTAATGAGATCAACTATTGTTTGTGTAGGCTAAGAATTGCTAGGTAGCGGTTTAGCATGATAAAATCCTAACAATATTTAAGTAATAATGAAAAACTCTAGGATCATCGTTAAGTTGAAAACTCCTATTTTGATTGTGCAAAAGTTTTGTGAATTTTTTTTATAATAGATTTAGCTTACATAGACAGGGGTTACCTATCTTGTATTATTTAGATTGACCACATGTTGGGTTGGAGGTAGTGGTTTTACTTGCTCTATTTGTTGTTTTTGGGATCTCCCTTGAGAAGAATTTAGACCAGGCAAAAAATTTTGCATCTCTGCATTGTGGAAGTAAATGATAGTTATCAGTGATATGTCCTTGTGAACAAATGCTACAAGTAGCTAATATGATTGTTTTGTTCAAGGGATAGTCTTGTATATCTGCCATGATGTCTTCCCAACACCTAGAACAAATTTTATTATACTACCTTGATGATATGGATATAAAAACGACAGTACTAGCAGATGGCTCCTCTAAGAGATCTTATGTTTCTTGATAATGAGGATGATGAATTATTTCAATTTTTATCAAGAATTTCAAACATAAGCAATTTAACCCTTAGGTGTGAAGATCACCTCCCTATGGTTGCTTGTTTTCTAAATGGACTAAAATGCAATTTACCAAAAACTATTACTAATACCAATAATTTATCTATATTTCACTTTGAAATTCACAAATTAGTATAATTAACAATTATTGGGCTACTTTTACCCTCTAACAACACCGTGTTCCCCGACAATGACACCAAAATGATGTGTTATCATTAAGCACATCATTAAATCTCAAAAATCTTATCAATCTGGGGTGGTGTCCAAGGCTGTCTACGATAGAAGGCTAGGGTAGAGTACAATTAAGGCATTCAGATTTCAAGCATTTATTGGGTGAGACAGATTTGGTTTAGCCTTTTGGTGTCACACTAAACCTAATATGCAGAATGGAAACTTGCAGGAACTAAAAACTAATTCTAAGTTGCAAGAATTGAAATCTAACTACAATTGTAGGAATTGGAATTGCAAAATTGAAAGTCTAATATACTTTTACAAAATTAAAATAATAGAATTTAAATTGTTGAATTTAAATGTTGCTAAAATGAAATCCTAAGTTACATTTACAGAATTGAAACCTAGTTACTCTTGCATAATTGAAATGATGTTTGTAAATGAAACTTATGCTAAAAACACCTATCAATGTCCTGCCACAAAATTTCATCAAGCTTCTGCTACAGGAATTGATAGCAAAATTAAATATGCTGAAAAATGGAAAGTTGCTAAAATAGAAAAATAGTGAAAACATGGAAAGCAAAGAAAAAAATTCTTAATATAATTTTTCAGCTGACACACACACAAATTCTGTACACAAACATAATATAAAACATAAAGAACATTATCCAAACTTAAAACAAGAAAAGTAAACTTGACAAGTAATCTGTTAATTTTGCTGCAACAAAATTATAGATTAAAACCTGCCATAAAAATCCTCCTTCTAGATTTGAAAGTGGGCCCATACTTTTTGATCTAGAAGGAGGTGAAAATCACTCCTTAACTAATTAACACTCAAAACAAAAAATGATAAAATAACTACACTTTTATTGATGACAAAACATGCTAAAAATTGTTACAAAAAATTACTATACAGTCCTAATTGCTGCTATTGAAAACTCCCCTCTATTCTAATTCCTAACTGGCTCAACCAAGGAGGGAGCTGTGTTATTTATATAAATATTTACAACATATCCCATGCTCAAATAAACCTATGTGCTACTTTATAGTGATTTTCCAATAATTTTGGATCTAAAATAAATGTAAATCTAGATAATTTGCGTTGCAGTAGTAGTCATTGGCCTTTAGAAAGCATCTTCAGTTGTGGGAGTATATGAGAGGAGTCTAGAAATATCTCACACATCTTTCTCCACTTTATAAAATGCCATTTATATCTTGCAAACAACTTCCTATTATGTTGCAGTTATTTTTGGGTTTATCCTAGAAGAGGATCAATTGATCTTTTTCCATGAATGGTGGCTTTGGACGACAAGGATGACAAAGATAGCTGGGGGATATTTTTCCTTAACATTCTAAACCTTCTTTCCATTTTTCCATCGTAAAAAAATAGTCAAAAAGTCAAAAATCACTTTCTATTCTCAATCCGGAGTTAAGTGGCTCAATCCGAAGAGACTGTATTTCTCAATCCGAAGAGACTATATTTCTCAATCCAAAGAGACTGTATTTCTCAATCCGAAGAGACTGTATTTCTCAATCCGAAGATACTTGTTCAATCTGAAGATCTTTGGAATGACCAAATGTGTGCTCTTCAAGTGATTTTAGTTGCATTTCTCAGGTGGATTAGCCCCCAGGATCATATTGCAATAGTCTTAATTCCTCTCCATGTGTGAATTCCATGCCTTGCCATTCATTGGTAGCTTGCTGGAATTTACATGGTAAATTACTGCATTTTCCAACTCTACTGCATAGTTGTAAAATATTGGCATTTCTTGCAAATTCAAAAAAATTAGAACATAGAAAAATTATTCAAATATCAACATGAAAGAGTACATCAAGTTGCTACTAAATTTATACACTTCATTCACCAAGTAACAATGCTGAAATAGTGTAACAGTGCTGCACAATTGTCCCTGCTCTGTTATACCCTTTTGATGCCTATTTAGACCATGTGGGAATGCTTCTAAATAGGTCAAATGTCTTCTGTATTCCTGAACTCATTCCATCCATATCCTCATGCTTTGCTTGACAACTTCAATGTGTTCCTATAAAGTGATAGCTTGCTAATTTTTATATGGCTATTTTTTTTTAGATTTTCAGATTTATGATAGTCCTAAAATTTTGGCTTCAATGTGGATTTGAAACAAGTTGAAGAGTAGAAAAACATTCAAAAACCATTTATAAATTAATGGATATCATCATACCACATTTTTTTAATTGAAATGCATGTTTTTACTTGCTACTTAATCAAACAAGATCAATCACAAAATGCTGAAAATAGTTAAAAACAGAGATATATTATTCCTAACATAAAATCATGCAAACACTTAACAAATAGTATATTTTAGTCAACTATTTGGGAATTAAATTATCATATGGGAGTCAAACATTGTGCAATAATGAGGCATTTTTGGCCCTCATCAGAATGCACCTCCAGGAGCCTAATTTTCCAACCAGCATCCATAAATGCTATACCAAAAAATTGGTAAGTAATGGAGAAATCATGGTTTGTGGAACTCAACTCCATAGAACATAGTGCAAAATCCATCATAGAAATTTTTAATAGATACCCCTATCACTAGACCTGCACAAATACCAACACAACCAATGATCAATCTGAATAACAAGGTAAATCAACCCACGTACCAATTGGAATGAGAGATATTTCCAATGTACAATATTAGATCAGGTAGACAATTAGGAGTAGATGTTCCTCCCCTGATAGAAGAGGAGGATAACATAGAATAATAACCTCTCATAGAGGAGGTTGAAGAAGAACCAGTTGCTGAGAAAACATAAGATCATTTTCCCAAGATGTTATAGGAGCAAAAGAAGCCAATACAACCTGAGTTTGATATCCTTTCAAGCTTGAGGAATTTAACGGTTACCATTCCACTATTTCAAGGTGTAGACACCTGAAATGCATCATGTCGAGGGTGACTACTAATGTGGACATGCTACAAGACCATATGGAAGATCTTGGATAGACTCCAAGAAAGAGCAGTGGTTCTAACCGCTCAATTTAGGCTCCTTGGCCTAATCAGTCTGAACTGTATCCCAGACTTAGGGTTTACAACTGAACCATGACTGAGACCTATGATTTGCAATCTAGACTATAGTTATGACTTTTGGTCTTAAATGAAGTTCATATGACCTTCAATCCGAGACAAATTGATTGAAATGGCCATTGGATCTAGAAGAAGGTGGTTAGAGGGTGAAAGCTTCCATTCCAACTGTCCTAACCACCCCTTCTTGATCTTGGCTTCTCCATGAAGCCACCCTTAGCCCTTGGGTATTCCTATAAGTACCCCTAAAAATTTGGGCAAACTATCAAAGAGAGCATTGGAGATTTGAGCAGGTGAGCCCTGTCAAATTGTACACTCAACATAGTATACTAAGAGAGAACTATTGCACTTATCCCCTACCTACTTGCCAAGATTCATGATGAATTGCATTATGGATGCCCTAGGAGTCTAAGAGAGCCAAGAAATGTAAATTCGGATAAACGAAGGCCCATCATAGATATTTGACCACCAAACCTCTCAGAAGGACATCGTAGGTGACCCTTGAACATCAATTGGACAAGGAGGTTAAGCCCACTGCCCTTGGAATTGAGGATAAGCTTTTTAGAGTGCTAACCGCGGCTGTCAGGTATAGTTTACATTGTAGACCATGCAACAAAGCTACAGTTTGCAACAGAGGTATAACCGCCTTCCTATTTCCATTTATGTCCAGTTAATTAGGTTAGATTAGTTCTTTTCATAGGTTAATAGATTTTTAAAAGACTTCTGACCGTAGAGCTATATTAGATTTACATTTTATGCTTATGATTTAATTAGGAATAAAACACTTTCTTTATGCATGTTTATGCTTCAATTTTCATATCTGATCCATGCATAGTGTAGTTGCTATTTTCCTTTACATCATTATATGAATCTTGATTCACTTTGCAAAGCTTAGAAGTCTTCTTTATGATTTCTTGATTATGCATGTTAATGGTGTCATTATGCAATTTACCTAAAAGAGCCTCATCATGAGAGGTTGCCTATCTTTTTGATATTCTTGTTGTTTCTTGACCGCAGGGAATAGTTTCAAATGAGAGCAAATCATCAAGTTCCTTCCCCATTGCAAATAAGAGGGAACCTCCACCCTAGAGTAGTTTGTGCCATTCTAAGAGGTATTTGGAAATCACACCTACCCTTAAGAGGGAAAACAATTGAGCACTCCTATTTTAATATTGTATCAAAATGAATATCCCTAAGAGGGACATACTTGTAATTGGGTTTTGACTTCAAATATAATAGAATAAAGTGTTTATTTCTTGTTTTATTTGTTGTCAATTTTGTTTACTTGTATGCATGTTACATCTTTACCATTTATCGTAATAGGAGATGCTATCAGGTGTGACCCTTTAGGGTGGTTACAGAGGCGATCATGGTGGCACCCCACAATTTTAGGATCTGACTATGTTTTGTTGGCTATTGTATTTTCAGGTATAGACCGTAGCTATCATCTGTGGCCCAACAACTAAATCGTAGGTACAAGGTGTTGTTCATAGTCATAACCATAGGTCAGACCTACAGTTTCATTCTGACAACACAGATAGACAATTCCAGAATTCCAGACAGTGAAGGACATGAGATAGGTCCTTTTTCCAACCCTCTGTCACTTTTTAGATCTCTATGTTTTTATAGTAGGTCAATTTCGAATGCAAATTAGGAAAGCAACTAAAAACAAAAATGGTAAATCAATTGTCCTAGTTTAATTTTTGTACTTTGCTTTCACTAGAAAGGTGCTATTGGGAATAGTGGATCTCTAATTGTAGTCCACCCTAGGCTACAATGTGCTTGATAGAGATGTATGGATGGTTTGCATGTGTGAGGCCTAATTAGTGTCCATTCAGCATCATAATGTGCATATTCCTAAAGAGTATTTAGAGTAGCTTGCATTTTATGAATATGAAACGTCTTTCATTTGCATAGCATTTAGAAAATGAGCATGTGTGCTATATGATGCATTTATTTTATGTACATTAAAAATAACCACACACACCATGAAACACTTAAATGCTAGTGAGTTGGGCTTGACATCCAACCACTAGTAGGGTTCAACGACGGTGGGCGTAACTTCCATCCGTTGGCCCAAATCCTATGAACCCTTGATATATATACCAATACCAGATCCAAGAACCATCCATAGCCTAGAAAATTTTCATGTACTCCTCTTTGGAGGGTATAACATTGATTAGATGAGATTGGATGAGGATTTGGCAGGACCTGTGCTCCTTGTTCAGGTGTGGGATTCATTACCACACACAAGGGATTTACGTGACATGGAGTTCATAGAAAATTTGTCGAGCTACGAGTGTACAGGTGAAATCCATTAAACCAAGAATAAAATCCAATAAGTTTTGCAAAACACGATAAGAGTTTCTACAACTGATACAACACATATTGAAAACACATCAAACAGTTTAGGACTCACTTTTAAAACTTAAAACAAGATAATCATTGTTGTATACCTTGTTTGCTTAATAATAATACATTTAGAATCTAAGTACACAATGGTGAACACACAGGGTGTTCGACAATGGTCCAAGGCCAACATCGATGACCAACCCCTAACTAGTTCACAAAAATACGTGTCGAATCCTCAATCACATGAGCGAACTAAATGTCATTCGACTAGCATTTGAGGAGACAAATCGATACGAGGGGATCCAACAAAGAAAACCCCAAATAGAGGAGCTTCAGTACACTCCTCTAGGTATAGAATAGAACTTGAAGCCTTCTAGCATGAGGGTGTTCCACTTGAGAGCCATTACTGAGACCGTAATGCACGCACATCCACGAGGTTACCTGAAGAGTTTATTGTGTAGGGGACCAGATTAGTGCCCCTACATACTAAGTCTACTAGAGGATCTATGAATCCACCTTATGAATACATAAGGACTAGAGACCCACCCATTTAGGGATAGGCAGATAGGCTCGCAACCGAGCATAGAACTAACCATACTCCCATGCATGGTCCAACATGCAAAATCACCATTGACATAACAAATGTGGGAGATAATGGTACACCGATGCATGAGCAATTGTAGTCTAGGCAGTTAGAAGGTCTAGGTAGTGTTCTAGAGAAGCTAGGATGTAAGCCTTCCACTCCACCCACTTGAGCCCCGAGTAAGCATAGTGGGAGTATCGTTTGCACTACTAGAGAACATTGGAAGGATTCCAAGCACCCTCATGTCACACACCCGCTATCAGCACATGGTGGTTCACAATATAGGTCAAAGTAGGAGGCCAATGTCATATTTACAGATAGAGACAAAGGCACACATTAGTCCGATGGGTATAGAACCCACAAAGTCGCTCATACAGAGTAGGGGTATCAAAGGCCTCCCATGGCTGACTAGATCGATAGATCACATCGACTGACATCAAAGAAAAAATACCAACTCCTCTAAGACCAATTGGAGGATGCTCGCCTAGAGAGGTAGCATATTGAAGATGAAAATCTTCAAGCACAAAGGCTCATAAGATAGAAGTTATATGAGCAGCGCATGCGCGAGGAGCATATCCTTGCTCAAAAGGAACACATAGAATAGGAGGATCGACTAGCTAGGGCTGGCCTATATCCTCAAGATGAGCATCAACAGTACATGCATAGGAAGGATTTCTCACAATATGAGATGCATCAAGAGCATAGAGAGGCTCATACTCATGTTACTGTCGAACAAAGTGAGCAGCTACCACTACTTAATAATCAAAGGCAGATACAACATGAAGCAGCAGTGGGAGATGGATACAAGTAGGAATATCCTAAAAGCTATTGATCTAAATAGGAGGAAGAGCAAATACCTCCATATTGCACAAGGAAAATAGTACCTCCTAATCCACCTACGTGTCAACTTAGGGAGCAGGACATTCTATCTTCAGAGGCCTATAAGGCCTTGGTCGAGAAAATTAAATCCATTGAGAGACAAGGCATGGCTATTCAAAATTGGAATCTAAGGAAAATCCATTAAGAGCCTTTGGATCCTTTAGTGCCTACTTCTACATACCATGAGCATTTTGACATACCCAGGTTAGATAATTTCAAGGGTGATGAAGACGCACAAGAACATGGAACAAGATTTTTGGATGCACGTTCATCATGACAATTTCAAGGCCTACCCGAGAGTGGTTTAATCAGCTAAAGAAGCATAGTATAATAATATTTGAGCAATTATATGATGCCTTTCTTGAATATTATTCCTTTCACATCAAGAAATAGGCTAATATTTCTGATCTGGCTGCGCTAGCTCAATGTGACAACAATTTGATAGAACAATACAAAAAGAGGTGGAGAAGATTAATGGCAAAGTTGCCATTCCCCATTCTACCATAGAATTAACTTAGATGTTCACAAAGAGTTGTGCCAAGCACATCTCATTATTGCTACAGCTACAACAGTATGCTACATTCGAAGAGGCTTTGGTGCAAGCCAAGGTGATTGAGGACATAAATTTGCAGGAAGGCAACTTGAAGCTCAAAAAAAAGAGAGAGGGATAAAAGAAGAGTACCACAAAGCATTAAGGTAAGCAAGCCCATGTAAATCAAGTGGTATTAAATCTCCAACGGGAGGACAAGGGGCAATAGAAGCAGAACTATCAAGCCCAACCTCCACCTACGTAGTATGATAAGCACAAAAACTACAAGGGCAAAAACAAAGAGCAACGCCCGCCTCACCGGTTCACATTGTTGATGGAATCGTTGACGATGATTTTTAATCAGTTATGCGAGGCCAAGGGAATCAAATTTCTTGAATTCAAGATGATAGACCCTAATAAACCCAAACCAAAGGGGTTTCAAGATGATCTATTTTGCATCTTTCATAGAATGAAAGGTCATGACATTGAGGTGTGTTGGTATTTCAAAAACCTAGTGCAAAATATGATAGAAAAGGATGAGCTTGTAGTGCCTCACAACCCACAAGCACCCAATAATCAAAACATGAGGATTTATAAGAACCCCTTACCAAATCATGAGGTACCTTAGAATAACATTGGTCAAGTTAGCCAGGTAAAAGTCGAACCACCTACCCAGGGGTTCATAGGCATGGTCAATTTTGTTACTAGGTACGAGAAATATGAACAACAAGATAAACCTCATGCTTCGATCCAGATACAAGCCACATTGAATAAGTGGCCATAACAGAATATTCTAGGCCCACTAACAAGACCGATGGTGACCCTTAGGAGCAGGTTGGTCCAAAACCTGTAGATAAATCCTACAAAGTTGTGAATATATGAATTAATTCAATAGTCCCCAAGGCATAGGGAGACTCTTATGGACATTTTAAGGTCCATTGAAGTATAGGTCTAGGATGCGCAGGCATTCACAAATTTTATGGGACATGTACAACAATGTTAGGAACTGATGATCCAATTTTATGATCATGAGATAAGGACTATTTGTACAACTATGGCTGACCCATCGTTGCACATAATCATGTGTGTGAATCACATGCCATTTAAAAGGGTCTTTATTGATACTGGCTCATTGATCAACATAATAACGACCAAGGAACTGAGTTATTTGAAGCTACCTAAATCACATATTGTGCCAACTACATTTACATTGAGAACGTTTAATGATGCACTACGTTCGACTGTCGGCACAATTATCCTACCCGTACAGGTGGGTTTGAAGATAATTTTAGTAATGTGTCACGTGATAGAAGGGGCCATGCAGTACAACATTTTACTCGATAGGCATTGGATTTATGAAATGCATTGTGCCCCCTCGATACTACATCAGTGTGTGAAATATATTCACGAGGGACTGGTTCACATGGTGGTTTCAGATGAGGAGCCATTTAAGTTTGTGAATCTAGAAGATTTACCTGGAGGTTTCATACTCCCATCAATGCACCTGGATGTTCGATTTTCATCGCCAATAAAGAAACCATGAGGTAAAACAGCGGTGCATGTTCAACCAATGTCATTTGTGTCACATAGATCGGAGCATACCACTGCCACTTCATTGAAATCGTTGGCATCAGTCATGCATCAGGATGACAAGAAATTAAAGATGAATATGGGTGAAAAATAAAAATAGCTTGAGCTTGAGCCAATCATCGAGGATATTCCCATTTCCATGGAATTTGAGGAACCCCAAGACAAAGTCGAGGAGGCACCTCAGCCTACTTCACCTGCATATTTAGCAGGGTCATCCACATCGTGGGTGATTGTACATCTCGGTAATACCATATTAGGTGAGTACCTTATGTAAAATGTGACCTTCAGACCAATTTTGATGACTGCACAAGATATGGTCAGACCTTCCACTCATCACTATCTGGTTGTATCGGTGGTTCCATTGGGAGAACCGCCTAACCAGACTAACTTCATCTATGTGGGGCTAGATTAGATTCCAATGTGAGAGCCCATGGATTAATATGACGAGGAATATTTTGTGGTAAACGTTCACTATTTGTCTAATATAGAGTATGCCATACATATTTTTGAGCTATATCACTGGCATGGATACGACCTTATTATCAGTTAGTCACTAATAGATTCAGTTTAGGGTAATAGATACATGGGCACGATGATTTTCTCATAGCATCCCTAGATAATTTGTACCTCAGCATGGTGGATGACGTGGATTTTAATCCATATCATTCGGATCCTTCCAAATTTTGGTGGAATCACCCTATTATATCTACCATCACCATTGAGCCACTCAAAGATCATCGTGAAGGGCTCCTTGAGCAGACTGAGGCAGAGATGAACCCCCAATATCAACTAGGACACCAAACCCATGAGGCAGTCGATGACACATACATGTAGAGGTGCAACCCAATTACTGCAAGTAATCTCGAGTTAGGAGATCTTTTTAATGAATATGGAGTAGAGTCCACCTCTGATATGAGTGGACTGGGCTATGATGTAGATGAGGATTCCCCAAATAATTATGAATCTAAGGATGAAGTCAAAGGCACTTATGTAAGGACTTTGTATGCACATCATTTATTTCCTATGGAATTGGTATAAAATATCGAAGAGATCCTTCTGAATGTTGATCATCCAGGGGAAGAGACCGAGCTAGTTTTCTCGATAGCATCGTACATGAGATATAATTATCCAAATTTTTTTTATAGCGATGATAGTATGCAAGAAGTGAAATTTATGGGGCCTCACTTAGAGGAACACCCTTCAGGAGTGGGGGTGAATGAAGGATTCTATTATGACAGTGATGAAGAATATGAGCTAGAGAGGGCCTACCTTGGTCCTCCTTATTTATGTCATCGTCATCAACCCATCGACATCGATGAGGTCTATTGGTAGCTACATGTTGGTTTGCATATGAGAGCAAGATAGTTGAACCTAGATAAAATCCATCGGTTGAAGTTGGATGATCCTATTTTGCATTCAGTGCATAGGGAGGATCTAGTTATTCGTAGTCCTCACAGGGAAGACCATTTTGTGTCAGTGCCATTAGAGCCAGATCGTGGGTATGAGGATTGTGCAGATTTTATAGAGGTCAGTCCATGTGGTCCCAAATATCAATTCCATTCCATAAATATGGTCTCCATTTATTTGACCACTCCACTCTACAATCTAGCAGATCCGTCTAAACCGTTTTATCTTAACAAAGATGCTATCAACTGGGATCGCACTGACTCACCCATTGAGCCTGAGGATTTCTTCCCCAATGAAGAAATGTTGTGACCTTTCCATTTTTATACCAGGCTATGCATATGATGTTTATCATGCCAAAAATTCTTCCAACACGAAACCACTCAACCCGGTTGATGAAATTCATCTAATTCCTATGCCTCACCAGCTTGAGAAGGGATCGCATATGTCGATAGAGGAAACATTTGATGTGGATATCAGTGATGATCCCACCCACACAAAGAAAGTTAAATTTTTATAGAGTCTTACTCTAGATGAGCGGGCCACCCTCATCCCTCTGCTAAAAGAGAGACCAAATTTTTTTGCTTGGTCGTATAAGGATATGCCAGGTCTAGAGCCAAAATTGGTTACTCATAACCTTTCGCTAGATTTGATGAAGAAGTCGGTCAAGCAAAATCTTAGGAAAATGCACCCAACAATGGCCTTGATGGTGAAATATGAGCTACAGAAGTTGTTGGATGTGGAATTTGTGATTTCCATTGATTATCTAGAATGGATGTCCAATATGGTACCCGTGGAAAAACCCAATGGAAGAATTTGTATTTGCATAGATTTCAGAGACCTATATAAGGCAACACCAAAATATTCATTTATGTTGCCCAATATTGATGCTCTTGTAGATGCAACTATAGGTCATGAAATGCTCTCCTTAATGGATGGTTTTTCTGGTTACAATTAAATTAATATTAAACCCAAAGACCAGCACAAAACTGCATTTATAATTCCATGGGGAGCATTTTGCTATAAATTTATACCATTCAGCCTCAAAAATGTTGGTGCCACATACCAACGGGCCATGACATACATTTTTCATGACTATATGCACAAAATTGTTGAAGATTATATAGATGATTTGTTAGCCAAGTCATTGCTACGAGAAGAGAATACAGAGGTCTTAAGGAAATTCTTCGATCGCCTAATAGAGCACAACATTAGGTTGAATCCTAAGAAGTGTGTATTTGGCGTAACTTATAGAAAATTACTAGGGTTCATCGTCTCCAAGAGAGGCATCGAAGTAGACCCAATGAAGGTCATGTCCATTTTAGAAATACGTCCTCCCATCAATATTAAGGAATTAAGGAGCCTTCAGGGTAAGGTTGCCTCGATAAAGTGATTTATCGCCCAACTATCGGATAAATGTTGACCCATGAATCTACTGCTACATAAGGGTGTCCCATTCAACTGGGACGATGACTGCAAGGTAGCCTTCACTAAGATAAAGCAATACCTAGCAATGCCACCAGTGCTAGCTCCACTAAGGCCAAAAGTGCCTTTTCTACTATATATATCAGCAACTGACTTTGCACTGGGAATCATGTTTGCCCAAAAGAACGTGCAAAGCAAATAACAGGCCATATATTACATTAGCCAAAATTTGGTGAGCTATGAGCTTGGGTATGCATAAATGGAAAAATTGTGTTTAGCAGTAGTGTTCGCTACCAAGAAACTACGACACTATATATACGAAGTATGTTATATCTAAACAAAATCGTTTGCAATACATGATGAGTAAGACTTATCACAATACACATACTACAAAGTGGATCATGCTTTTGATGGAATTCGATCTAGAATTCATAAGCTAGAAGTCCATTAAGGGATAGTTCATAGCATATCAATTAGCTAAGGTGCCACTGTCAAATAGTAGGCCTCTAACAATTGAGCTTCTGGATGATGCAGTCTTCATCATATCCAAAGCTCCCAACCTGAAGAACTAGAGAACAATGTTGTTATGAATATATTCTTCAACGGTTCAAAGTGCAAAAAAAAGGGTGGTACTGAAATAGTGTTCTTCATGCCACAAGGGGCTCCAATGCCCTTGTCGTTCAAGTTGGAATTTTCATGCACCAACAATAATGCTGAGTACGAAGCCCTACTACTGGGCCTCCACACAGCTGTCACCATGAATATTAAGATATTGAACATCTTTGGTGATTACTTGCTCATAGTAAATTAATTCAAGGGACATTTTTAGTGTTTGTGTCCCATACTAAAAGCCTATAAAGATCTAGTTAACACATATTTGGCCAAACTAGAATGGTATGACATTGAGGCAATCCCTCGATTGTCAAATAGGTTTATAGATACCATGGCTTCTTTGGGATCCTTAATCCCTCAAAATCTATTTGTTGATTTCACTACCATCTATGTTAAGACACTCTCTCATCCAGTAGCAGAGCGTGTAGCCTATGATAACAGAGAATCAGTCAACATGATCAATGTAGAACCATATACGGAATGGTTCTATAGAGCTGAAGAATTTATTAAGAAGGCACTTTGAGGGTCACTAACCTCTCAGAGTCCCATGGGGAGTGGAACTACCATTCACCATAGGGTTGTTTTTGAGACTACATTTGCAAAAGTAAATACGCAGGGGAGCAAGTCGTCTTGGCAGTTGAAGCTGATATTTATCAAAATTGGATGTCGTAAATTAAAAACTTCCTAAAGCTTAGTATAATCCTAGAGGGATTTTCGTGTGTCGCAAAGTGCACATTTAAATAGAAAGCAACCAATATATCTTAATAGGGGATATCTTATAGCGAACAATCTATGATGGAGTTCTCCTTCGTTGCTTAGATCCCCAAGAGGCATCATGGGTAATTTTGCAAGCCCATGATGGTACGTGTGGTGGCCATTTTAGCAGCATGACCATCTTCAAGTGCATCCTTCAAATGGATTACTATTGGCCCACTATGGAGAAGCAGTGCAATGTGTATGTCAAGAAATGCATTAAATGCCAGCATCACACTAATCTTACGCACTTGCCATCATAGGCCTTACAACCCATTCAAGCGGCTTGGCCATTTTCTCAGTGGGGATTGGATATTATAGGCAAGATCTCTCCTTTGGCATCGGGTCGACATACATCCATAATCATGGCTACTGAGTATTTTACAAAGTGGGTGGAAGCAATATCCTTAACAATGACAATCGAAGCTCATATAGTAGATTTTATACTAGAGCATATCATAAGTCACTTTGGGATTCCATCCAAAATAATATCGGATAATGGAACATCTTTCAAGAATAAAACTATGAGAGATTTGACATCTAAATATAGAATCAAACATAGTTTTGTTACTCCATACTATCCGTAAGAAAATGGGTAAGCTAAAGCTTCAAATAAGACAGTGGTAGCCATCTTGAAAAAGATAGTATAAGAAAACCACAAATATTGGTACATCTAGTTGCCCCTTGTGCTTTGGGCTTATAGGACTAGTATTCAGATGCCCACTGGGGTAACATTGTTCTCACTAGTATATGGCACTGAGGCCATTATGCCCTTGGAATTAGAAATTCCAACACTGCGCATCGCATTAAAAGAGTTCATCGACAATGACACTGTGTGACAAGCTCGACTAGATCAACTGATGCTACTTGATGAACATTGCGTAAATGCCTTGGAGCATCTCTGTGTTTATCAGGAGTGACTAAAATGAGCTTACAATTTCAAAGTCCACTAGAGAGACTTTGAAGTTGGGGATCTTGTCTTGAAAGAAAACGAATAGAACTCTAATTTTTTGCCAAATATGTGAGACAAATTCATGGCCAATTGGCTAGGACCCTACATCATATCTAAAAATATTGGTCTAGTTACCTATCGCCTAACGTCACTAGGGGGTGTTGAAGAGCTTGTAACTCTTAGCATCGTCCATATTAAGGCATTTTATGCTTAAAGAGAATAGTAAAAGGCTTTGAGAGTTTCTTGTAACCGCTCGGTCATCCCAAAAATGCTCTAAGGGTCCCTAAAACTGCTTGGTCGTGTTAGTCAAAATCCCCTAGGATTTTCTTATAATCGCTTGGTCATCCTAAAAAACTCCAAAGGCATCTACAAGCCCTTTGGTCAAACTCAAAAGGCTTCGAGAGTTGCTTGTAATTGCTCGGTCATCCAAAAAAGCTCCAAAGGCATCTATAAGCCCTTTGGTCAAATGCAAAAGGTACCAAGAGTTTCTAAAAAACTACTTGGTCAACCCCAAAGGCCCTAAGGATTCTCAAAATTGCTTAGTCATCCCAAAACACCCCAAAGGTACCCATAATCCCTTTGGTCAATCCCAAAAGCTCCAAGGATTTCTAAAAATTGCTTGGTCAATCTAAAGGCTCCAAAGGCATGTACTTGTTGTTTGGTCAATTATGAGGCTCAAAAAATCATAAAAATTATAAAATCAATAAAATCCAAAAAAAATGGTAAAGCATAAAATCCAAAAACATTTGCATTTACATTTGAATTCTACATTTTCATTTTGCAGTTACACATGCCTTCACCGCATTACTGCATTGCATATAGGCATTCGTCATCTGTTGTATTCAATAATATAAGGCATTTGTGTTTGTCAGTATTACAAACAATGCCATGTTTGTGTTTAAATCATGCATCTCTGCATTTATCATGATCCATCATTCATGTGAGTAATTGTGTTTTTCAACACAACCTATAATGTTGCTATGGAGATATACTATGGTTTTTTGGTCACTCAGTCATACCTAGTAGTCTTATCAAGAGTTGGTAGAAAGCTCACTTTACTTTTGTAGCTAAGGTTCAGTTAGTATAGCCCTTAGCATATCAGAAGCCTATCATTAATCAAAAAATTTAAAAAATCCTAACAAGGATTAGGGGAAGATGAAAGCCATGAAGCAAGACTGGGTATCCTGAAGCGAAAATAGTTATTCTTGCTTATCCCTCTATGCGAACGGTATGGGAAATATTGGCAATTGGCAAAAGGAAAGGTTAGTTCCCTATTCAGAATCCCTTGCTTGAGATTAAATGAGCATATACCAAAGAGATATCCCATATCAATCCTCATGATTGATACCCTAGATCGATATCATAGATCGAATCCCTAGAGTGATATACAATATTGATATCATAAGATCGATATTCTCAATCGATATACCAAAAACAATTTTTCCAAGTAAATCTCCCCAAAGGAAAGTTTTTGAAGAATATTATCAAATGTAAATGCCGAAAAGTAAATATCAAGTGAAGATAAGAAAACAGGCTTAAATCAAAGTTCAAAGTGAAGTTCAAAGTGAAGATCAAATGAATATCATCAATAAAAAGTTTGAGCGGAGATCAAATGAAGATCCAAAATCTAGCTCGAAGCGAGATCAAATGAAGATCCAAATACAGTTCAAAAAGAAGATGGAACCGACTCCCTTGCTTCACTACATATGAGAAAGTATCCCAAAAATTGAAGGATAGAAATGAATGAGCCTGAATCCCTGGAATTGTCAGCACTACTATACCTTACGCATGATGATATGTCTAACGCATTAGCATCTCACTTATGAACAAGACCAATGTTTGAATGTGGAAGAGCCTCAGGTGTCCTACATTGCCTAGTGGCTTAGTCCAACTGAAATCTAAACTTGAGATTGGATAAGATATTTTTAGAACTCCTATCTTAGCAATGGGCTAAAAGAATCATGCCTGACATCAGGGAACTCTCGTGTCTTATCTTAAATAATCATTTGCACACAGGGATAATGAACAGTTAAGGTCTATCCTAGAAAAAGCCTTTTATCTCAAAAGTCTAGTGTGGTTAGTATGCAACTTTTGATAAGCCTATTAGGGTGTTTGAGTCTCATGAAAAACATCAAAAATTTCTCCCATAGCAACAAAGTGTCAAAAATGGCATCCATATAAATCATCAATTTGCAAAGTATTAAACCCATGATACATCATTATAAAAATCACAATCAACATATAGGATGATACCGGATGGATATTAGCAATAATATTTAGATGGCCACTAACTATATCGTGCACATTTTTCAAAATTGCAAAAGAAAAAAAAAATGACACATTATATCATTTGCATCATAAACATTACATACCACTGCATTTCATATATGGGTGATTAATTGATTACATTCTTATAGTAAGGATTTTCAATTACATTCATGATTTTTATACATTATGTGGCATCATCCATTAGATTGATAAACATATTTGCATTCATTACTTATGTTTTAAGTGATTAAAGCATACAGGTTCATTTACATTAGATTAGCATCGTGTAAATAAAGCATTACATACATTAATGCATAAAAAGAAAGCAATATCAAATATGTGTTAAGAGAAAAACATATGCATCCATCAAAAAACACATCTAAGCATCTAAGATCACTGCATATCATCATCATAAATAAAATATCTATTAAGTGCATGTCATCCATACATCACATCATATAGCATCAGAATAACGTGAGCATTACATCCATGTGCATCACATAAACATAAAAATTAAAACTAAATGAGTACACAATAAATAAGCCATAATAATGATTATATCATATAAATATGTGTGTCTTAGAGTACATGGGGAGTACAAAAATGCTTGCAGGATACAAATGTGTAGGTCCTTGACCTTACACCAAAAATGAGATGTATCAAAAATGTGTCCTATGATAGTAGAGCTTTAGCTCTGATCTGCTCCCCCTATACTAGATCTCTCATCACCTCCATCAGTGTTGTGCTCAAGAGACTGCTCTGCCTACTACCTGGCTGACTGCTGTGGATCCTGTTGTGAGCCTTGAGTATCACCTAACCCAAATAAGTCTAGCACTCGTCCAACTACCCTCTGTGCTATGGGAACCTCTGTTCACTGGGACCTATGACTAGATAATCTTGGGAAAGGAGGCTGGGAATATGTGCCCCCACTTGAGGGGAAGAGGGGCCCCCTTCTTCAAGGGAAGCACAATGGGTGATCTTAAAAGAGCAAATTGGATTGACAATATTGTCAATATCTCTTTGGAGTGATAAGATGTGGTACCCACCTCTGGTTCCCAATAAATGGTGAATAACGAAGTATATAACCAGGAGTCATATCCAAAAAAGAAGGGTGCACAAATAAGAGATGATTTTGTGCAACCCTTTTTTCTTTCTATTTTTAAAAAGAGAGAGGTTGAAGAGATTAAAAATTTAGATACTGAGTAGACTACCCTACCTCCCTAGTCCTAGTGTGACTATTGCCACCATGTGTACTGGAGGACCTATGTGTCCTCTCGCTTTGATGGGTGTGATGGCTCGAGCTAGCAATGGATTATCCTATAGTCTAACATCTAGTCTACTGGGACTCTATAGCATATGGATCCTCAGGAACCTCTATGCCCAACATCTAAATGTATCCAACTAGCTGGTCTACTCGAGCAACCCTAGATGCGTGCCTCTCATTGGAACTCATAAGTAAACCCTATAGGCATTGTATCTCTGCCATAGGATCCTGGCCACCTGGTAGTACTACTGTTGGTGCCATAGAATACCCTATAATCAATTAAGAGGATGGAGGAACCCCCTCTATGCCCTAATTAGATACTGCTCTGCTACGACCGTATCCCTTTGTGCCTCTGCCAAATCATGAGCATGGGTGAGCTTGCCAACCTGGGTCTCTATTGTAGTAGCCTTGGAAGTTAGGCTAGCAATCTACTAGTCTTCCTATGTCAGTTAGCAATATATCTCTATTATCTATGCCTATAGAGTAGCGATAGTAGTATCACACTCCCTCTAATATATCTAGAATCTATCGAGCTAACTCTGCAAGTCAGCAACCTATGCTAAGAGTAGCCCGTTTGCACTGTTAAGAGGGACCTCACCCCCTCTAGAGCCTCCTCATCGAGATCAATCTCAAGAGCCTCCTCAGTGGCAACCTCTGTGCCCCAACCGCCCTTTGTCTACTTGCGCACCCTACACACGTCAGGATCCACCTCTACTCTTGCCCGATCTACAGCGTGACCTAGAGGTCCTATCCCATACCAGAAGAACATAGACCACCATCCATCATAATTTGGAGTGGTCATCGCTACATCAACCCCAGTCTCCTAGATGTCATATAGAGCATCACCTAGTGCTTAACACTATATCCATGATAGATCCCTCTCCAAATCTAGGTGCTTGTAAGTGAATGGGATCTCTAGGATGTCCTACACCATGCCAAACTATCGTAGGATGTGAGAGAAAAATTGAAACTCTAATATTGGCCTTTCAGACAAGTAGCCATATATCTAGGAAAGACCATCGAAGCCTCTTGCCAGCCTCAAGCCAGTCAGGATAATCCATGTAGGGGCACCACTGGATATCATCCGACCCGAGTGTTGTAAACCAGGTAATGTAATGGTGTGTCTCGCTAGAATGAGTCCTACTACAAAATCCCTCCTCCTCCTGAGGCCATTAGGCAACATAGCACTAATTCTCATCATCAATGTATGTAATGTGTAGGAGCAGCTCCCCAGGATGCTCTACTCTGATATACTACCAACCCTAGATCTGTAAAAGTAGACTGTAGTTGATGCCCTTATTGCTACGCTCAGTAATATGATATAGCTCTCAATAGAGCTGAGCTAGTAGTGTGCTCCTCCAGGCTAGGAGCAGTGGTTGGTAGATAGAGTTATGTACTACTCTATGTATAGTAGCTAGAAGGTTCCAAGGAATACTTGAGTTTGAGGATTCTAGAAGCAGATATTACACCACCAGGTGCATGAAGATAACCTCGTGCATAGAGAAGATGTTATTCCCCTGCCAGTAGTTGATATGGACCCCTTCACCCTGAGCCTCCTCACTTTGAGCACCAAAAATAGCATCGAAGATAGACTCCTTAGCCCTATAATTGGAGCATACGATGGCCTCACCATCATTGGGGATCCTAAAGATCCTATAGATATCCTCTAGTGTAACTATCATTTCACCTATAGGTAGGTGAAACGTGTTGGTCCGCATATTCCAGTGACAAGCCAATGCAATCAGATAGGATTGATCTACCCTAATGGTGGGTAGATCCAAAATGTAGCTAAAGTTGATAGCTCTGAACCACTCTCGCTCACCATCAGTGAGCTCTCTATGGAGAGTCTTCAGAATGTCAGGCTCTCACACTCTAGAGGTCAATATCTACAATAAATAACATAATATAAGAAAAAATCTATTTAAAACAAGCAAAACAAATTAAAAATTAACCTAAAAATCATCAAAAATAGTAAAAAACTAATCAAATTGCAAAAACATGTCATCATGTAGGCCTAAAAATTAAATTTGTCAATCAGACAGGTCAAAAATGCATTAAATGACATTAATTGCCTCTAAAAATTCAAAAAAAATAAAAAATTTAGAAAATTTTCCTAAAGTTTGTGAACCGCGGGTCAACCCTGCGGTCCGCATGTGGTTAAAATTTGATCGTTGGGATTTTTAATGTGGACCGCAACTGGTACCTGCAGTCTTCGATCGAAGTTTGGCCAGGTGCAATACTGCGGCCAAAAATGCAAAAATTTAATAAACCTAAACTATCCTAGCCTAAGATGAGGTTCATTACCAATGAGTTTAGTGAAATTAATTTACCGATTACTTAATTGGGTTCATTTTATTGGTAATGGATGCGAGGTCTTGGTTTTTGAGTTACCTTACCCTCCTCTCATCCCACACAGTTAGAAAACACTTGCCCACACCCTGTCATAGTGTTGTGAGTCGATATATGGGTAAAGTGTGCTAGGTTGCATGTTAGTTTAGTCAGCTGTCACTATCATAGATCTAGTTGCAAGTCACTATCAATGAATAATGAGAGATATTTGAAATTTATAATTTTTATAGACTTCTCATATTCAGCGTAGACCGTAGGCCTTAGCCGTGGTTCCCAAATTTGCAAATAGGAACTGCAGAACCTAGCCGCAGTTTGCAACTGGTAGACAATTTTGGAAAATCCCACCATGGGAAGGGTCAAAAGGATCAATTAATTCCTCCCATGGGGTCAGAAATCAATAAAAGAAAGCTAATTTTGAAATGTGGTGATAATTAAGCACCGAGATCCAATCAAAAATTAAAAATTTAGCTGAGATTATAAAGTACAATCGAGGTCGTCACTATGATAATCCTCTCATGGAGTGACACACCTCCCAGCCAAATAAATAAGCTCAACGCATAATTCAAAACATTCACAAAAAAATCAAATAGTTAAAACACCAAATACACCTCGTATTCACTAATTTACCTTATACACTTGGTGGTTGCAGCGACTTGCGATCCATGCAATCCGACAAGATGAGTAAATTATTATAAGGACATTTGGGACAAAAATTGTCATCATCGATATGATATGCTTCTCTTAAATTCCTAAGAAGGCCTTTGTGGCCAGACTGCTCCATGGGAACGAGGCATTGCATGTCATTTCTTCTATGACCTCTTTTTCAGCAAATCATTGACAATTTCATTCAACACAAATCTAATTGGATTTGTATCAATTTTATTCTCTAATATGGCTATTGTAGCCTGACTACTACATGGGATAGAAGCGTGCAAATACTATTAATAGTTGGAATAAAAAGCTGAACTAGGCTTAGCCAATGCATTAATTTGCTCAAATATAAATTTGTTCAGATCATCCATGGTGGTCAAGCAACATTGTCGCTTTATTCATTGTCATTACTCTCATAAAATCATCGCTTGAGGGGGTAGTCATAATATAAAATCATAATCAAAATCAATAGAAGATCTTGAAGATCGTAGATCCCTTGATCTTGTTAAAATTGCGTTCATCCTTGTGAATCATTGTAAACAACTATCATAAGCTTACCCTTTGCTTGGGGAAAATAACAAATATGATAATTTGTTTGTATCTTGTCTCCTTTTGGTTATATAGGCCACTCCTATTGTAGCATCAAATGCTACCTGAATGACTGATGGCGAGTGCAAGCTTTTCAAGTTTAAGCCTCCAAAGAGTTGGAAGCAATGATTCTAGGATGCGCGTCCTTTTGCTAGACCTGGGGAATCTAATGTTGATCTGACTAATGATCATCATATAACCTTTGGCATCATTTTATGAGGTCTATTTTTGCTCAATGTTGTTTGACCTCACAATGCATCTCAAAAGGGGTATCTATAAACACCTAAAATGCATCATGTTGAGGGCGACAACTCATAAGGACATGCTACAAGACCATATGGAAGATATTGAACAGACTCCAAGATAGAGAAATGGTTCTAACCACTCAATTTAATCTCCTTGGCCTAATCAGTCTGAACTGCAGCCCAGACCTACGGTTTACAGTTGAATCATGGTTGAGACCTATAGTTTGTAGTCTAGACCATAGTTGTGACCTGCAGTCTTAACTAAAATTTAGTTGGCCTTTAATCTGAGCCAAATCAATTGAAATGACCATTGGATCTAGAAGAAGGTGGTTAGAGAGCAAAAGCTTCCATTCCAACTGTCCTAACCACCCCTTCTTGATCTTGGCTTCTCTAGGAAGCCACCCCTAGCCCTTGGGTAGTCCTATCAGTACCCATCAGAATTAGTGTAAACTATCAGAGAGAGCATTAGATATTTGAGCAACGGAGCCCTGTTAAATTGTACACTCAATCGAGTATACTAAGAGATATCTATTGCACTTATCCCCTACCTACTTGCCAAGTTTCATGATGAATTACATTATGGATACCCTAGGAGTCTAGGAGAGCCAAGAAATGCAAATTCAAACAAGCGAAGGCCCATCATAGATATTTGACCTCCAAAACTGTTAGAAGGACATCATAGGTGACCCTTGAACATCAGTTGGACAAGGAGGTTAAGCCCATTGCCCTTGGAATTGAGGATAAGCTTTTTAGAGTGCTAACTATGATTTCCAGCCACAATTTACAGTGCAAACCATGCACCAGAGCTACTATTTGTAACAGAGGTATAACCACCTTCCTATTTCCATTTTTTTCTAGTTAATTAGGTTAGATTAGTTATTTTCATAGGTTAATAGCATTTTAGAAGACTTCTAACCGTAGAACTAGATTAGATTTACATTTTATGCTTATGATTTAATTAGGACTAATGCTTTCTTTATGCATGTTTATGCTTCAAATTTCATATTTGATCCATGCATAGTGTAGCTGCTATTTTCCTTTACGTTATTATATGAATTTTTATTCACTTTTCATAGCTTAGAAGCCTTCTTTATGATTTCTTGATTATACATGTTAATGGTGTCATTATGCAATTTACCTAAAAGTGCCTCATCATGAGAGGTTGCATATATTTTTGACATTCTTGTTGTTTCTTGACCATAGGGAACAATTTCAAAGGAGAGAAAATCATCAAGTTCCTTCCCCATTGCGAAGAAGAGGGCACCTCCACCCTAGAGCAGTTTGTGCCATTCTGAGAGGCATTTGGAAATCACACCTACCCTTAAGAGGGAAAACAATTGAGCACTCCTCTTGTAATAATGTATCAAAATGAATATCCCTAAGATGGACGTACTTGTAATTGGGTTTTGAATTCAAATATAATGGAATAAAGTGTTTCTTTCTTCTTTCATTTGTTGTCAATTTTGCTTACTTGTATGCATGTTATATCTTTATCATTTATTACAATAGGAGCCGCTATCGGGTGTGACCCTTTCTGGTGGTTACACAAGCTATAAGAGATGTTCCTATTTACACTAAGGAAATCAAAGAACTTTGTCTGAGGAGGCCAGGATGTAAGACAACCCAAACCATCAATGTAGTAGGGAAGTTGGATGATTTAATAATAGGAATTATGTGCCACCCTAAATACATAGATCTAGGCAGCCTAGTTTTGATCATAAAAATAGGTGGTCACTTGTTGGCCAATACTGTGGTTGATTTGGGTGCAACCATCAATTTTATATCAAAGAAAACTATGTAGAAGCTAAGGCTCACATATTTAAAACCCACCAATATTGTTCTATAGCTAATCAACCAGTCGACTATAGCACCAAAAGGGATGCTAGAAGATATCATTGTGATGGTGGATGCATGGGAGTACCCCACATAATTCTTGGTCTTGCAATCTAAATCAAGATTGGGTGGCTACCCACTCATCTTGGGGAGGCCATGAATAGCAATAGTTGATGCCTACATAAGCTACCATGATGGACAAATGACCATTTCAAATGGTCAAAATGTCAAAAGTTTGACAATCTCTCCACCTGCATAGTTCGTAGACATGTTGGGAGAGCCCATGTGGGACAACCAAGATGAAGGGATATTATCAATGCTACATTCAATTATGGTACTGAATGAATTATAGAAATAATATGATGAGGATGGCATCATTATGAGCTTCCTCCATGGAGAGTCCTCTCTTGTTATTCTAGAATCACCATTGGTTGATGCCCAAGATCACCACATCAGGAAGATCAAAATAGAGCCTGAAAGGACATTAAACATCAACAGTGGGTTGAAACCCATATAGTTGACTAAATTAAAGAAATTTTTGATCAAGTATTGTTGAGTGGTATTTTCACACACTTGTGAAAGTACACTCTCCTTTAGGATTTGGGTTCCAAATCCCCTCTTGCAAAGAAGTTAAACAACCAACTTCTCCAAGGTCTCCGCTGTATTAGCATTTGCAACTGTGTATTAGTAATCTCAAATAAAGATATTCAATTAAAATGCTTGGAACACCTTAGTGATTGCAAGTAACTGTAAACAAGGGGCAATGTTGGTTTATTTCACCATGAAACTTTAGTGATTGTTCATTATTTTACTTTTTTTTTTTAGATTTTGTAATTTTTATGTATTTATTTTAACTAAGTTAAACCTTCTGGAAAAATAAAATAAAATGAAAAGAAATGCAAAAAATTAAAAATTGAACACGTTCAGTCTGATGCTATCCTATTCCGACAAAACCGAATATGTGAGAGTTTCGTACATGCAACCTAGCCTATTTGACCTGCAAAACAAACACAATCAAAGTAAACTAGGTGCTAGCTCCTAGGGTTTAAAATAATTTTTAGATTGCAGACATTCACATGAAATAACCCAAAACAATGGCATGAATTTCATTTACAAATCTGAAATCTGAAAGGAGAAAAATAGAACAGTTAAAATGAAGCATGCAGAAAATTTCTCATCCTTTCTTGCCCATAAAATGCAAATTTTTGAACAATTCTGCATTAAAAAATATGTCCTGTTACAATAGCAGAATCTCTGGTTTTTCTCAAAACCAGCAAAAGTGGAAGAAAAGCACTCCACAGCAGGCTCAGAACGGCTAATCACCCTCAACTCTGCAACCCTGCTCGCAGCGGTTTTCGACCCTGTATCAATCTGTGCCTCTACATTTTATACTTGCTGGTAAATTGCTTCTCCTTCCATGATGGTTCGTTTCATCTTCCAGATTGCTTCGTTTCACCTTCCCCGCCTTTCCATTGCTTTTGATTTTATGCTCGAGATCTTCTCTGTGAACTGTAATGCCTCTGCAGCCCTTACACATGTATGCCATGTGTTCCACACTTTTCTGCATGTTCTGTAATGGCCCCATGTAAATCATGACAAAAAATAGCATGTAGCTTTGCTCCTTTACTTTCATCGTGAAAATGCGACATGTCGCGATATCGCAACATTTTCCTGCTAGTAGCCTTGTCCGCCTTCATGCACAGAAAATGAGACATGTCACGATATCGTGACGTTTTTCTGTCAGAATATTTGTTTCTCATCATGCATCGCGAAAATGATACATGTCGCGATATCACGACATTTTTTCTTCGGGCGCATGGATGCAACTGTCGTGAAATCGTGATGCTTTTCTCTTTCAGGTTGTCTCGCTACTTTCTATCGTGAAATCGTGACGCTTTTCTCTTTCGGGCTGTGCAAATGCAATCTATCGTGAAATCGTGATGTTTTTCTGTTTCGGGCTGTCTTGCTGTATTTGGCTGAAAATGTGACATGTCATGAAATCGTGACATATTTTCCTTTCGTACCACTTCGCTGCTTCCTGTCGCGAAATCGCGACGTTTTTCTGCTTTGTGCCCCTTTGTTGCTTCTTGTCGCGAAATCGTGACGCTTTTTCACTTCGTGCTGTCTTTGTTTTTGTCGCGAAATCGTGACGCTTTTTCATTTCGCTTCCCTTGCTTTAATGTCATGAAATCGTGACACTTTTTCATTCTCCTTCTCTTTCGGCGATCGCGACATGTCACGATATCGTGACAACTTTTCATTCCTTGTTTGACTGGTTTGACCACGATTTTGTGACATGTCGCGATATCGCGACAATTTTTCATTTCTATCATGACGGAGCAACATGTCGCGATATCGTGACACTTTTTCATTTTCTGTCGCGACGGAGCGACATGTCACGATATCGCGACAACTTTTTATTTTCGGCCATGACAGAGCGACATGTCGCGATATCGCGACACTTTTTCTCCTTAGTGAAATTTTTGCTTTTTCCTTGATTTTTTTAGCATCTGGGCTCACTGCAGTTTTCTTTGAAAGCATGCAAAAAAGGTGGGTCCCCAATTTTGGGGTGTGTTGTGGATCAGCCACAACAAATGGTGACTCTGCTGTCAAATGCTCTTGAGCATTTTGGTGAGAACCCAACCTGAAACATACAAGCTTAGATACAAGCGTCAGCACATAGAAGATAAACAAATACCGATAGATCAAAAATACATGAAACATCAGAATCATTAAGTATCAGCTCGGTGTGTGCAATGTGTTTCATTCCCTATCATTTGAACTTGTTCAACATTCCATTGTCAGTTTCACTTATGATTTGTATGCAAGGCTATGAATGATTTGTGCAGGATTTGATGTATGATGAAGATGCTAGAGATGTAACAACCTGCTTTATAAATGCTCAAACCTTCTTATATCATGGACAAACATATTAAAGATGTCAAACCCTCTTAGGACCAAATATATGTATACTTAAATTAATTTACTAGATCCCAAAGTTGGTTATGTGTCACTACCATCTTGAACCCATGTGCAAGTGTGAGTGAAATCAGAACTTTGGGGAATAGGATTCCCAACCTAAGCGAGATGGGAATTTAACCCTATCCTTACTATTCTGATTTGGAGTTCATTACCTCATCTTGAACAAAATAATTTAACTTGTTATGGATGAAATGGTCAGGCTAGTCTATCCATATGAGCAATCAGTGGTCTTGCTTTTAGACAAGACATGTTGCCACGCATGAGCATACTTAACCCCATAATCCATGACTTGGCTTTCATTCATTCTTTTCTCTCTTTTTTTCTTTGGACCTTTGGGATGACTACCCATCCTTGCTAGGGACATGTAGTACGATCCCTCCAATCCAATATTAAGATGAAATGGAAAATATTATCTTTTATCTCTTGGACCTTTGGGATGACTACCCATCCTTTGCAAGAGGACACGTAGTACAATCCTTCCAATCCAAGATTGAGATGAAATGGAAAAAATTAGTTTTACTTTTATTGCTTGGACCTTTGGGATGACTACCCATCCTTTGCAGAGGACATGTAGTACGATCCTTCCAATCCAAGCTTTATGATGAAATGGGAAAAATGGAAGCTTTGGGGAATCGGATTCTCAACCTAAGCGAGATGAGAATTAAGTCCTATCCTTACTACTCCATGTAGGTCAAATCAGAGCTTTGGGGAGTTGGATCCTCAACCTAAGTTCGATGAGGATTTAACCCTATCCTTACTACTCTGGTTTTAGGCTTTAAGCTTGATGGAAATGGTAAAAACCACTTGTTTTAAGGATTATGTTGCATGATAGGACAGACATGAAATATTCTTTTCACCTCACCTTTTCATCCAAGTATGGTTTTGACCATTTTGCTCAAGATTCTTTTTAATGTGCATGGAATGTGCTTGGTTCAAGATAGCTTGGGCAGCAGTTCCCAACCTTAGGATCCTTTTAATATATGTTATGTAATAATCCTAAGAGGATTCAACACCTTCTCAATAATTGCCCATGGAATGAAAATGTAACTGAGATGACATGTATATGCAATGTGGAATATGACATGAGATATGAATGCACTACTTCTTTTGGAATATATCATCTATTTTACCATAATGTGCAAAACTGACAACTTCATGCATCACAAGATCCAAACGATAATATTTAAATGTTTGTGTTACTTGTGGAGCTTTCTACAACACAATTCCAATGTTTCATATTCTCCTGATTTTAGGCATAAGTTGACATCTCAAATTTTTTTTTTTTTTTTATCAAAACAAACTAAACATGTCAAATGAAATCAAACACACAACTTAAATCCTAATCCAAATAGCAATCCCAAAATGAAACTTGAAAACACAAACCCAAACCAAAACCAAAATTTATATACAATATAGTACAAGATGATGCCAAGCTTGGACTATTACTTTCTTGGATCCCAAACATGATTAGAACATTTCAAAAGACATATGTCACAATACACATGCCAAATGTTGTGGGCATCCAACAACAACAAGACTAGACCAAACAATGCAACAAATTTCAACTTGCCATGCTCACCATACCAATTTGATTTAGTTCTATTAGCAACATCATAGGTGAGATTCAAATCAAATTGATTAGACAATGGTTGGTATTCAATTTTATTTTGTCTATTCTTTAAAATGCAAGTTTCATCATTCCATTCATGATTTAGAAGTAGGCTTTCCTTTTCAAATGTGAGATATTGCAAACAAGAGCCTATTTCTAAAAGTCTTGAATTCAAATTATTTTTCAAGATTTTAAAGCAATCAAAATCAATCAAAACTTGACAAACATCACCAAGATTTGACATTTCATCATTAATGACATTAGCATCCAAAGGGACATCATGTAACCCATCACTTAAAATTTTTGTGGCTACTACCAAAGGTAAAGATTTCACCTTGTCACCCATACTCAACCCATCATGATTAGAATTTATCACAACTTGATGAGTGTTAGTAGCTTTTTCTTTTTCTTCATTGTCTTCTTCATCATCCAACACCTGTTCAAAAACACCAAAGTTAGGCACCCAATCAAACATGCGTCCATATTTTTCAAAACAAGAGCCTAATTTTTCAAGATATGTGTCACGTGACACCTTTCCATGATCAATGGCTTGAGTTGCCTCAAAATCCATATTTTCATTAGGATCATCAATAGTATCAAACCCACACCACTTAGGCTTTGTAATTTCATCATTTTGAGATGGCATAGACATTGTAGAAACAATAGGTGGATCAAGATTTTTGATTTCTTGCCCCTCAAGGGGAACAAAAACAATTGATTCTCCTTCTTCATCCATGGTAGTAGAATCATTATCCTTCTCCAACCTTTGATGAGATTCCAACCCTTCTTCCAAAACATTCTCAGATTGTACAGGACTTGTAATATCCTCATGTGAAAGGGCAATTGTATTATCCTGCATATCAATAGGCACACAAATTTCATTAGCAGTTTTGGAGTGAGCATACTCTTCCCAAGAATCATAATGATCATCTTTCAAAATCAAATTGTGATGCTCAACTATTTCTTCTTCATCTTTTAATTCATCAACATGTTTCTCATCAAATTTATCTTCACCTTCCTTAGATGGTTCAATTACTTCCAAAATTGGGTTATTGCTTGTATTCAAATTGATAAGGCTATCATAATCCACATGTGTAACCCATGATTCACGTTTAACATGATTTGGAAGGTGTGAATTTTCTTGGCCATCATTTTCAACAATGTCATCCAAAACAGATTCATCCTCATAGAATTCATCTTTTGGTGAGTCAAGGGTTTCCAATTTGTCACATGTTTCAATACTAGTTGGATCTAGTACTCCTCCCTTGCCTAAAATCATATTCTTATGAAAATCATTAAAATTGATTTTAGAAATATCCTTTGAATCAAGATGAGTATTTTGAAGTTGATTCATACTTAAGAAAGATGGTTGATCTTGCATAGTAGGTTGAGGATTTTGAAATTGATTGAAGCTTGGGAATGATTGTTGATTCTGAAATTGATTTACACTTGAATTTGGTTGAGGTGGATAAATCATTGGATGGGTAAAGGAGGTATTAAATGATTGAAGATTATATGATCCAAAACCCACACCATAATTTTGACAACTCAATTGTTGCTCAATTGCCATTGCTTGAGTATAGGCTTGTGACAAAGATGTGATTTGAGGCATCCCTCGCAAATATGTGGAAATGAGTGGGTCAAGAGCATTTACATATATTTGGAGAGCCATTTCTTCTTGAAGAGCATAAAATGTCACTAATTGAGCATATAATCCAAAGAACCTTTCAGAAAATGACTTCACATTTTCACTTGGTCCTTTTTTAATAGTGAAAAACTGCTCATACATGCGGATTGGGTCAACTTGCTTTTTGTTGAATTGATTAAGAAATGCTGCCTCTAGTTGAGCCCAAGAAGTGATAGACCCTAAGGGCAGACTTGTAAACCAATCAAATGCCACTTTGTCCAAGGTGTAAGGGAACATTTTACAAACAACATCATCATGCCAAATTGTTAAGTGATTCACAACAAATTTGAATGCTTGAATGTGTTCTCCTGCAATATTTGTCCCGTTAGACAAAAATCGAGGAAGACATCTCTCAAAACCAACGGGCAAATAATGTTGAACTCCTGGTATGTTCAATGGGCTACCTGTCATCCACGGTGAAAACATAGCCATTAGTGAATCTTAAAGAATATAACTTTAATACCCAAAAAAATTATTTATTTATTACTTTTTTTTTTAAATTAAATCAAATCACATTATTCCTGTATGAACAATCAAAGCGTTAGAACGATTGCATAGCAATTCATGTCCTCCTTTTAACAGTACAAAGTTGTATTGTTAAAAGAGGGCTAAAGATAATAATCAATAGGGCATGAAATATTCAAAATTTAAATCCCTATAGCATTTAAATCAATCTGAAATAAACCGGTTCAGGCCCTCCTTCTAGCGCCAAAATGTTGAGTGGTGTTAGAGGAGGCCGAAGATGCTAATCAAATGGACTTGAAATATTTAGCAATGTAAAGCTCTTAAACAATTATAAACCTGTAGCATCTAAAATCATGATAAAATAAACCCTTTCATGCCCTCCTTCTAGCGCCAAAATGTTGAGTGGTATTTTCACACACTTGTGAAAGTACACTCTCCTTTAGGATTTGGGTTCCAAATCCCCTCTTGCAAAGAAGTTAAACAACCAACTTCTCCAAGGTCTCCGTTGTATTAGCATTTGCAACTGTGTATTAGTAATCTCAAATAAAGATATTCAATTAAAATGCTTGGAACACCTTAGTGATTGCAAGTAACTGTAAACAAGGGGCAATGTTGGTTTATTTCACCATGAAACTTTAGTGATTGTTCATTATTTTACTTTTTTTTTAGATTTTGTAATTTTTATGTATTTATTTTAACTAAGTTGAACCTTCTGGAAAAATAAAATAAAATGAAAAGAAATGCAGAAAATTAAAAATTGAACACGTTCAGTCTGATGCTATCCTATTCCGACAAAACCGAATATGTGAGAGTTTCGTACATGCAACCTAGCCTATTTGACCTGCAAAACAAACACAATCAAAGTAAACTAGGTGCTAGCTCCTAGGGTTTAAAATAATTTTCAGATTGCAGACATTCACATGAAATAACCCAAAACAATGGCATGAATTTCATTTATAAATCTGAAATCTGAAAGGAGAAAAATAGAACAGTTAAAATGAAGCATGCAAAAAATTTCTCCTTCTTTCTTGCCCATAAAATGCAAATTTTTGAACAATTCTGCATTAAAAATATGTCCTGTTACAATAGCAGAATCTCTGGTTTTTCTCAAAACCAGCAAAAGTGGAAGAAAAGCACTCCACAGCAAGCTCAGAACGGCTAATCACCCTCAACTCTGCAACCCTGCTCGCAGCGGTTTCCGACCCCATATCAATCTATGCCTCTACGTTTTATACTTGCTGGTAAATTGCTTCTCCTTCCACGATGGTTCGTTTCGTCTTCCAGATTGCTTCGTTTCACCTTCCCCGCCTTTCCATTGCTTTTGATTTTATGCTCGAGATCTTCTCTATGAACTGTAACGCCTCTGCAGCCCTTACACATGTACGCCACGTGTTTCACACTTTTTTGCATGTTCTGTAATGGCCCCATGTAAATCATGACAAAAAATAGCATGTAGCTTTGCTCCTTTACTTTCATCGCGAAAACGCGACATGTCGCGATATCGCGACATTTTCCTGCCAACAGCCTTGTCCGCCTTCATGCACAGCAAAAATGAGACATGTCGCGATATCGCGACGTTTTTCTATCAGCAGCTTTGTTTCTCCTCATGCATCGCGAAAATGATACATGTCGCGATATCGCGACATTTTTCTGCTTCGGGCCGCGTGGATGCAACCTGTCGTGAAATCATGACGCTTTTCTCTTTTGGGCTGTCTCGTTGCTTACTATCATGAAATCATGATGCTTTTCTCTTTGGCTGTCTCGTTGCTTTCTGTCATGAAATCGTGATGCTTTTCTCTTTCGGGTTGTGCAGATGCAATCTATCGTGAAATCGTGACATTTTTTTGTTTCGGGCTGTCTTGTTGCATTTGGCCGCAAAAACGTGACATGTCACGAAATCATGACATATTTTCCTTCCGTACCACTTTGCTGCTTCCTGTCGTGAAATCACGACGTTTTTCTGCTTCGTGCCCCTTTGTTGCTTCCTGTCGCGAAATCGCGACGCTTTTTTGCTTCGTGCTGTCCAGCTGTTTTATGTCGCGAAATTGTGACACTTTTTCATTTCGGGCTGTCCTCTGCTTTTGTCACGAAATCATGACAATTTTTCGTTCTGTCTCTGTTTGCTTTTTGTAGCGATTTCGTGACATGTCGCGATATCGTGACAACTTTTCTTTTTTGATTGGTTTGACCACGATTTTGTGACATGTCGCGATATCGCGACAATTTTTCATTTATGCCGTGACGGAGCAACATGTCGCGATATCGCGACACTTTTTCATTTCTTGCTGCGACGGAGCGACATGTCGCGATATCGCGACAACTTTTTATTTTCGGCCGCGACAGAGCGACATGTCGCGATATCGCGACACTTTTTCTCCTTAGTGAAATTTTTGCTTTTTCCTTGATTTTTTAGCATCTGGGCTATTGCAGTTTTCTTTGAAAGCATGCAAAAAAGGTGGGTCCCCAATTTTGGGGTGTGTTGTGGATCAGCCACAACAAGTATCAACAAGATTTTGCTTGGGACTACTCAGACATGAAAGGAATCAACCCAAAAATTTACACCCATCAAATTTATCTCGAAGAGTAGGTGACTCCAATCAGACAACCACAAAGGAGGATGAATCCTACCATGAAGGAGATCATCAAAGCAGAGTTGTAGAAGCTCCTATCAATAGGATTTATCTATCCCATATATGATAGCGAATGGGTGTCACCACTAGTGGTGGTTCCCAAGAAAAATAGGAAATGGCAGATCTGTGTCGACTACAGGTCACTAAATAAGGCAACCAAGAAGGATAATTTTCCACTACCTTTCATTGATTAGGTTCTAGATACACTGTTAGGGGGGAATTACTTCTCCTTTTTGGATGGGTTTAGCAGATATAACCAAATCAATATTGGAGAAGAGGACCAAGAAAAAATGATATTTACATGTCCATGAGGGATGTTTGCCTATAGAGTCTTGCCCTTCAGGTTGTGCAATGTACTAGCCACCTTTTAGAGGGTGGTGTTGAGCATCTTCTTAGATATGATGGGGGAAGTAGTGGAGGTCTACATGGATGATTTCACCATTTATGGTGAGACCTTCAATGAAGTGATGACCAATTTAGAACGAGCACTCTAGCAATGCAAAGAAAATAATTTATCCCTTAGCAACAAAAAATGCTTCATGATGATGTGAGAAGGAATAGTGTTGGGACACCACATCTCATCAGAATGGATTAAGGTGGACAAAAATAAAATCGAAGTCATTAAGGATTTACCTAGTCCTAAGATGCAGAGATATGTGAGGAGTTTTCTTGGCTCCGTTGGATACTATAGGTGATTCATATTCGAATTCAGCAAAATCACTAAGCCCCTACACACACTGCTCTCCAAGGACATGAGTTTCATCTGGATAGAAGACTATGAACGAGCCTTTCAAGTGTTAAAAGAAAATTTGATTACTACCCCAGTTCTATGGGGCCCAAATTGGGTCATTCCATTCCATATTTACTCTGATGCATCCAACAACGCAATTGGAGTAGTCCTGGGATAGAAGGATGGTAAAGAATTCTATGCCATCTATTATGTCAATAAGAATTTAGTTGGAGCTAAGCTTAATTACATGGTGACAGAGAAGGAATTCCTCATGGTCATTCACGCCATCAACAAGTTTTACCACTACATTATGGGTTACAAAGTGTTCATCCACACGAACCATGTGACTATCTGATATTTAATGAGAAAACCCACAATTAGTAGTAGAATCATTAGATGGCTCTTACTCCTATAGGAGTTTAATATCACCATCATGGATAAACCTGGTAGAGACAACATAGTAGCATACTTCTTGTCTAGATTGATACCATCAGATCACATAGCCGTAGAAGACCAGTTTTTGGATGAACATCTTTTCTTCATCAATGAGTAGACACCATGGTATGCAGACATAGCCAATTACTTGGCCACCGATAGAACATCCCCTACTCTTTCACCCCAAGAGAAGCAAATAGTAATAGAAAAGAGCGCATCTTTCTCATGGATTGATGACCTCCTATTTAAAATAGGACCTGATCAAATTGTGAGAAGATGCATTGATGAGCATGAATTTTCAGAAGTTCTCAAAGCTTACCACAACGAACCATGTGGAGGACATTTTGTGAGAAGAAGGACTACGTACAAAGTCCTACAAGCTAGATATTATTGGCCTACATTGTTCAAGGATGCAGCCAAATACACCAGTCAATGTGATGAGTGCCAAAGGATGGGTAGGCCAACCCCCAGGGATGAAATACCTCTCCAACCACACATTCACATCAAACCCTTTGACAAATGGGGATGGAATTTATGGGGCCAATCAACCCACCATCGGTCGAGAAAGAGATACATTCTAGTTTGCACTGACTACGTAACCAAATGGGTTGAAGTGCAGGCACTGAAGGATTCCAAAGAAGGAACGGTGGCATAATTCTTATTTTCTCAAATTTTCATGAGGTTCGGGGTACCCAGAGAAATTACAACGAATCAAGGGCCTCAATTCACCTCCAAATTAATTTAGGAGCTAATGCAGCAATACATGATTCGACACAACAAAACCACCCCCTACCATTCGTAGGTGAATGGATAGGTAGAAGTGACCAACAAGGAGCTAGAGAACATCCTTACAAAGACCATGCAACAACATAGGAAATATTGGGCTGCAAGACTACCGAAGCCAGTATGGGCATACAAAACTACATGGAAGACAACCACAGGTTTTACTCCATTCCAAATGGTATACGAGAAGAGTGCGATGATGCCCATCGAGTTTGAAATCAAAACTCTCAAAACTGTAGTGGAATTGAACCTAAGCCTAGATGATGCACAGAGGGAGAGGATTCGATAGCTAAATCAGCTGGACGAATATCGATTGGATGCCCTACAAAGGATAGAAGTCATCCAAAGGTAAAGGAAATAGTGGCATGACCGCCACATTAAGCTAAAGTAGTTCAAAGTAGAAGACTGGGTGTTACTGTATGATTCTAGATTCCAAGAATGAAAGGGTAAGATGATGCAAAGGTGGATGGGACCATATGAGGTGATCGAGCTGATAAAAAATGGTGTTGTGCATGTCAAGATAATTGATGGTAGCAACACCATCTTGATAGTTAATGGTCATCGATTGCGTCCATATCACATGTCCAAAAATTTAATGATGGAGTCCAAAATAGGCATGGGGGAGACCCCATCCAACTGAAAATGTTTCAACTTCTCAACAATATAGTGGACACAGGGATTTTCCACTTAAAATAGTTTAGTTCTTAGTTTTTTTTTTTGTAGGTACGGTGCCCGCATGCAAGCTATAGGTATCCTGAGAGCCAAGGCCTAACAAGTACAGATTACACCAAACTGCATTCTACTACTTTCTAGTTTACTGTGTATTTTGCAAGGATAATGCTCGCATGCAAGCTGCAGGCATCCTGAGAGCCAGGGCCTAATAGGCACAAATTACACTAAACTGCATATTTTTAGTTTTTCTCATTTTATTTTGCAGGTGAAATGGCCTGATTGCACAAAATAGGCATCTTGGGAGACAAGGCCTAAATCAGCTCAACATCCATGAACTTACACATTTTTCTAGGAAGTAGAAATTTGATTATTTCCATCCAGAGGAGATAGTATCCTTATCTGAGCATAGACATGGGTGTTAATTCCCCAAAAAGGAAAACATACCCACCTTCATGTTTGGATGAAACAAATGTTGACACAGTGCAAGACAAGAAACATTGGAGGACCTGATCAACCCTACAACAACACTATAGACACATCAACAACTACTAACTTTTCAATAGTAATAAGGGCACCTTGCTCTACAAGTAGGCACCTTGGTCAAGGGTGCCTTGCTCTACAAGTAGGCACCTTGTCAAGGGCACCTTGCTCTACAAGTAGGCACCTTGATCAAGGGTGCCTTAATACTCATCAATAGATGCTCTTGACTTCTATTGAAAAAAATATGAATAAGTGATGAGGCACCTTGATGCCATACAATAGAGGCACCTTGATCATAAAAAAAACATGATGAGGCACCTTGATCAAGGGCGCCTTGATCTACAAGTAGGCACCTTGGTCAAGGGTGCCTTACTCTACAAGTAGGCACCTTGGTCAAGGGTGCCTTACTCTACAAGTAGGCACCTTGGTCAAGGGTGCCTTACTCTACAAGTAGGCACCTTGGTCAAGGGCACCTTACTCTACAAGTAGGCACCTTGGTCCAACCCTTACTATACAAGTAGGCACCTTGGTCAAGGGCGCCTTACTCTACAAGTAGGCACCTTGGTCAAGGGCACCTTACTCTACAAGTAGGCACCTTGGTCAAGGGTACCTTACTCTACAAGTAGGCACCTTGGTCAAGGGTGCCTTACTCTACAAGTAGGCACCTTGATCAAAGGTGCCTTGCTCCACAAGTAGGCACCTTGATGGCACACATCAAGGGTGCCTTGATATACAAGTAGGCACCTCGATATCATACATTTTAAAGGTGCCTTGATCCAATCAAAGCACCTGCATAATCCAATGGAACGAGGAGGCAACCGAAGCCACGTAATCACTTCACGTGATAAAAATTTGAAGTCACCCAAAAATATTGAGGAATCATTTGGAAGGATTTCTGCACGTCCCAAGGCCAATCGAAAAAGGAGATATGCGTCCTATCACCTGAACCAACCAGATCTCCACATTTTTAGCATAGGACCTCGAGTGAATGGAGTTGTAGTACCCGAGACAACTTAATCAACCACATGGGGAATATGCCATCATCCTTATCACGAACTACCAAATCGGCATGCTCCAAAATGCACGAACAACCAATCAGGTATGCACATGATTTTTGTTAAATATTTATATAATTTTTCATAACTAAATACTTCTCTAAAAATAATGTCATCACAAGAGTTCGGCCAATTGTATTGGCCCCCCATGTCCAATACGTCATATCGAAAATCAATTTAGGTGGTGTATCCTTTCAACCCCAATGTGAAATTAATTCATTGGGTAGGCACCTTGATCTATAAGAAGGTGCCTTCCTGCGAAATAAGGGCATCAAACCAGTCAAAAAAAAAGGGAAAAGATCCGAGAATTCACAATGGGGGGTCGATCAAAGAATCATCCATAGAAGAAAAGTGAGCCCAGCAGTATCAAATTAATTTATGAGGAAGTTTGGGACCAGTTTGAGGCAGTCGAGTTGATGAATTATTACCTCCTAGTCAGTCGAAACCAAGACACCGAGGCGGCAAGGGAATTTTTTACCACTATAATAGGGGAGGTCGCTCATCTACGTGGACTAGAAATCCTAGTCACATCAAAGTACATTTCAATTGTTATCGGCCTCCCCCTCACTGGAGAATGCACTTACAAGGAGGGTGTGCCAGCCCAATGCACAGAGCTGCTTCTGGGGTAGATGAACATCCGATTCGAATCTATAGGACTACCAAAATAAAGACTCCTAGAGCACTTGTAGAGACTCTTCGATTAGGTGGCAAGGTTCTTCACATGCACAGGAAAATACTTCTACTTGAATGTAAACCACATGTAGTTTCTTAATCATTTGGTGCATGGGCAAAATATTAATGTGCCATTTTACCTGGCAAGTGCTCTAAAGGATGAAGCTCACTAATATCAGGGAGGGGTAGTTACTGTCCTATCCCATCATGGGCTAATTACAACCCTGATTTAGTATGTCGAGGAACATAGGGAGAGCCTACCGATAGAAAGGGTCAAATATTTTAGTGCACAAATGTGGTATGTTATTGAAATAAAAAATGAGACTGAATTACGAGAGACGATAGAAGTAGTAGAAGAACAGCCCCAAACCTCCCAAGATGCTGTAGTTGAAGGGAAAATTTCTCTGCCTGATTCCTCACAGAATTATGTAGAGGATAGGATGAATTCTTCTAGCCCTAAACCAATGGCTCATCGTACAGAGTGCATAAGTGGCAGAAAGCATCTACGATGATTGATTCTATCAAGTGAGGAAGAATAGGAGGATATAGAGGTTAGGTTTGTGGCCCAAACATTGCAAAATTTGGCCGCTCAAAGTTCGTTGGACCAACAACCTTTAGAAGGCCTATGAGGGTAGCTTGACTCAACACTAGAAGAAGGCCTCAATTGGCAGAGTGAATTTTTCAAAGCATAATGCTCTTCGAAGAATTTTGGGAGAGTACTATAAGAAAGCAAAGATAGAATGAAGTCACCATATCTAAACTACAATAGAGGGTCCAACAACTCATGGAAGAGAATCAACAATTGAAGGCTAGGGTGGCGAAAAGAGTAGACGTAGGTACCTAAATAGATTGGGCGATTGAAGTACCCATGAATTCCTTGACCTCTCTAGAGAGGGTCATTTCATCAGGGTAGTTTATGTCGGATGCAAGGAATGAGAGCGGAGAAGCAAGGAATTTCTCGTCCACCTTAGTTAGAGCAACTGATGTAGAACAGGGGAACTCTATTTCTCAAATAGAGCCTCCTGTTATAGAAATCCTTGATGATGAGGATAATCAGTCAAAAAATAGCCATTGGCAAGACCCTAAGCCTGAAACTAAGGAGGAATCATAGGATAAATAAGTACCCATAGTGGAAGGACCAGCAAAGTAGTTTCCAAGAGAGCAAGGAAAAAAGAAAGCAGTTGCGATTGACTCAATGCCAGAGGGGTAGAGACCTGAGCCCTCTAACGATAAAGGAGAGGCACCTTTAGTGGAGGAAGAGGACATCCCCACTTAGTTTACTGCAATACCAATTCTAGCAAGGCCTAAGAGGAAGGCACCTCAGACACTATAGAAGAGGGCCAAGTGCAAGACCAAAGTTACGTTTGCAAAACCGATCGACCAATCAGACGAAGAGTGGGTGAAAGGTATCAAGAGTTTTTCTGAGCAAGAGGAGAAGTTTGAAAGACTCCACGAAGAATGAGAGGTGGCAAAGGCAGCAAGAAAAGCTACCAAGAAGGTTGAAAGAGGGCTAGACATTTGCGTTGACCCTGCTACGAAAGACCAGTTCTGGTGGATATATGGTTCATCCCAGGGATGACCCTCTAGAATGCAAAAATACATGGAGAGACATGGGATATTCGGGCCAGAAGTAGAGGTAGCTACAATCAAAGAAGAAAATGTAGGCCTTACCCTAGAAGAGGCCTGTCTGTTCAAAGCTAGGGTGGTGAGACGACAATTGGATGACTTCGATATCCCATTAGGAGAGTTACGGCCTTAGCATACTGACTTATGGCGAGAAGTAAAAGCTACATTCTAGAAGGGAGAAACCACCATGTATGCGATGCCTCGCATAGGTGCTGGGCCAAGCAGGACAGGGAGGTGAAGCCAATGTAGCCGAAAGCTAGCACAACCAAAAGTCATCCCACAAAAGACCAGTGCTCTTTAGAAAAAACTTAAACCCTATAACGAAGGAAAGGCCAAGATCACCGATAAGAAAATAAGGTAGAGGAATAAGGCCTACTAGGAAGGGGTTGACCGGGATGAAATATACCGACTTTAGGTGCCATGAGGGTGTGGCACATGTTAGGCATGGGGGGATGATGAGCATCAAAAATGCTCATATTTTTGTATGAGTTTCTAACGATTTTGTGCAGAAAGTATTATAAGAGTTGTATATTTTTATGAAATATTATGTATATATTTAATGAAATTATGTGCATTACCTAATTTGTGTGTGAAGTGTGTTTTGTGTAGATATTTTCTGATTTTATCATCTTTTTCTTAGTCAAGGTCCTACGTGGACCTGGCATGCTTCTGCTTCAACAATTCTAAGGCATAAATGGGAAGGCACCTTGGTATTCAAGTAGGCACCTTAATCAAGGGTGCATTGATCCTCAAGTAGGCACCTTGACCAAGGGTGCCTTGATCCTCAAGTAGGTGCCTTGGTCAAGGGCACCTTGATCCTCAAGTAGGCACCTTGATCAAGGGTGCCTTGATCCTCAAGTAGGTGCCTTGGTCAAGGGCCCTTGATCCTCAAGTAGGTGCCTTGACCAAGGGTGCCTTGATCCTCAAGTAGGCACCTTGACGCCATACATCAAGGGCACCTTGATCCTCAAGTAGGCGCCTTGATGTCATACATCAAGGGCACCTTGATCTTCAAGTAGATGCCTTGATGTTAAGCACCTTGACTTTACGACTGAAGGAGACCCTATTGACCACGGTAGACCTTTGACTCCATGTCACATAGACTATCCTTGGAAAGCTACCGAATGCATGAGTTGTCCCAGTCGCATTGGAGGAAACGCACAACCACTTGATAAAGCAGAACACGGGCAACAGAGAGATTGAACCTAAAAAATCTACTATCCCTAGAAAAATATGAAATTTGTTGACTATTTTTATCATGCACCTATTACAGTAACTAAACTATCTCAGTTTAGGCTGTAACCATATCTTCCATTGTAACAACATTGTACAAGAAGCTCTGTGTGTATTATATAAACACACAAACTTCTCTAAAAAAATAGTAGGTGGCATATGTAAGAATTTATCATTGTTTCTATACTACAGTATTATTAATAAAAGCTTGCTCGAGAGTTCTTCCATTCGTGTTCTATCTCCGTAAATTAGTCGGGCGAAAGCTATTGGAGCCTGGGCCCACTCCAAGCTAGTATTCCTCCCCTTCTTTCTATTGCTTTCTAGATTAGGTCATTTATTTTTAGTGTGCTGTATGTTTATTTTTGCAAGTGTGATTTTATTGCTTTCCTTTATTTTTCAAGCACGGTGTGGTGTGATTTATTTTTCTGTAATTTTATTTATGCACGATTTAATTGGTGTGGATGAACTAATGATATTTCACAAACACTCCCCCAACGATAGGCTTAGTGGACTCATCTCAAAACGGTGTTGTAGTTATTCTTGAATGTGGTACTTCACAAGCTTACGATTTCCTTGGTTTGATAATTTAAATGAAAGGGCTGTGACAGAAATAGGACCATATTTAACCAATATTTTTTCCCCAATACAGATTTGACTGAAAATGTGTTTATATATGATCTGTTATATTTCAAGAATAGGTTGGTGGCATCTATTTCAAGAGGTTTGAGGGAAAAAATCCTTAGGGAGGCCTACAATACCCCCTATTTTGTGCATCCAGTAGGAGCAAAAATGCATGAAAATATAAAGAAAGCTTATTTTTGGACAAGGATGAAAAAGATATTACCAATTATGTGGCCAAATGCTTGGAGTGCCAAAGGGTGAAAGTGGAACATCTGTATCCAGCAGGAAAGCTATACCCACATGAGATATCCACACAAAAATGGCTAGTGTCAATGGATTTTATAGTGGGATTGCCTAAAAAAATATTTAGACATGATGTAATTTTAATTCTGGTGGATAAATTAACTAAATTTGCACATTTTATAGTAGGTAATGTGCAAGATGATGCAACGAATGTGGTAAGTAAATTTTCTAAGGAAGTGGTAAGACTACACGGTTTTCCAAAAGTTATAATCTCTGATAGAGATTCTTGATTCACTTTTAAATTCTGGCAAGTACGACATCAATCATTAGGGACCAAACTAAATATTTATACTGCTTATCACCCAAATACTGATGGACAAATGAAAAAGGTGAATCAAGTGTTTGAGTATATTCTAAGAATGTACATGGATAAGCACACAAAGTAGGAAGACTACTTGTATCTAGTGGAATTTTATTATAACAAAAGTTACCACACATCACTAGGTATGGCACCTTTCAAAGCCCTATATGGGAGACGATGCAAAATTCCTTTGTCATGGGATAATTTGGAGGATCGAGTAGTTATCGGACCAAAAATGTTAAAATAAATAGAAGAGAAATTAAAAGGAATTCAACAGAAGTTGAAAGAGGTCGCAAATCGCTAGAAGAGCTATGCGAATCTCAAAAGAACACCGAGAGAGTATTTTTTGGGAGACAAAGTATTCTTAAGGGTGAAGCCAACTAAAATTTCAATAAAATATTCCAAGCTTGACTCTAGATATGTGGGTCCATTTGAGATCATAGCTAAGATAAGCCCTATTGCATATAGATTAGCTCTACCGCCAAGCTTATCCAAAATCCATAATGTCTTTCATGTGTCCCTCTTTAGAAAGTACATTTTTGATCCTAATCATATTTTGGATGTTTCCAACTTGCAGATGACCAACCCATTAAAGATTGAAGTGCGACCGGTTCGTTTGCTTTATTTTCGAACCAAGAATCTGAGAAAGAAAATCATAGAGAAATATCGGGTCCAATGGGACCACTACTCAAAATGAAATGCTACATGGGAATATGTAGCAGAAATGCAGCAATAATTTCCTTATTTATTTGAGTAGATAAAGACTTTATCATAGATTTTTTTTGATATTTGTATAGAATATGTTAGTGAAGTTACTGAGTAGTGTAGCTTGTAGATATTTTGGTAATGCTAAGGAAAATACTTTAGACCACTATGGGTATAAAAATCTAATTTCATTATGACATAATTTATATTGTGAATGTATGTCAATTAAAACAAGTGATGTGTTTTCATGATGATAAATGTGAATGGTAATATTTAGAGTTTAAGTGGAAAAGTAAATTTGCTTGAATATTCATTAATTTTTTTAAATAAAGAGAAAAATATATCTTTTGTTTAACCTAGCCTTAAACACAGGGAATGTGTTTATCTTTGTAGAGAAGTATGTAATGACCCCCTCACATGATTGATTAAAAAATATAATATATATATATACTTACCTTTTCATGTGAAGCATGGTACTACTGACAATCTTGGTGAGTGTAGGTAGGATTATGTATAAGGGGTTGGACTCAAAATGTACTTGTAAAAAAATGGTAAATCCTAATCAAAATAAAGGTGAATCATGGCTAATATTAAGCAAATTAAATCAATCATCTTCACACCAAATTTTAGGTCATTTGAAGCCCTAAAACATAATTTCATATTTGGAGTAATTTTTGATCTATTGATTCACCTTATAACTTCATAAAAATACCACCATTAGATCATATATGAAAAGAGCTTTCCAATGAGTACAAATATGACTATGTTTGGATATATATTGTGGTAAATTGACCCTAATAAAAAATTGGTCCTAAAAATTTTAGGCGAATGGGCTGATTTCGAGGGTCCTCATATTCGCCAATTTCTAATTTTAGAAATCCTAATATTTGTCCAATTTGCAAATATTCACCACTGTGCATAAACCTGAGTGCAGGTCAGTTACAAAATGATGTTGAAGGAAAGTAATTCAGTGAGAAAAGGTAAGATAGGGAAGTGATGATTCAGCTTGCGAGAACATGGCAACTCTCACGTGCATATCATTTAGGTGCATTGTAAATTGCATCTATATGTGAGTTACATTGTTTGAAATATTTCTTGTTGGAAAGGATTGTGGAATTTTTATATGGTGGTGATGATGATGGGAGCCAGTAGCTAGGAAAGGCATGTGTGTGTATGTAGCTTGTTTGATTAGATGTGGCAATAAAGATGTTCTAACCATGGAGCCACTTATTATTTGCTTGAATAAGGATTTGAAAGTATCTTCCTTAATTATTTTATGATTTTATGAAAAAGTAATTTTATTGATAAAAAGAAGAACCTCGTGCAAAGTTGAGTCATAGCTTGTTGTATGTTTGGTCTACATTTTGCACCAAGAGAATTGTGGTATTTAATGTTAAAATAAAGAAAGGATCGATCTCCCATACTTAGCTATGATGGTAAAGGTTGTGTGTGAAATGTTTTATTTTCGAAAAATGTGTGAAATAGTTTTGTTGTTATGATTTTTTTTCTTGGTAGTAGAGTGAATCTGCAAAGCAAATAAAATCATCATGTTAGTAGACACACTTAAATTGTTAGATAAATAGAAACATGGTGTTATAGAAAATGGTTGGAAATTTCATGATGGAGTGAAATGCATACAAGTAGGTGGAGGAAAAATTGGGTAATCTAGATCAATGTATGAAGGCGAAGAGTAAATTGTTGGCCGAACTCCTCACATATGGTTTGGAAGATAAAAAAGGAAAAAAATTAAACAAAAAGGGAGAGGGGATTCGAAAAATGGGAGCTGGGTAGAGTTGGAAAGGGTGGAATAACGATGAACTGTGTAGATTTGGGAAGCATGTAAAAATCAATTTGGATATTCTATTTTGTTTGCACTATGGATAATGCATTCTCTATTGTTTGGTTTGTGAAATATGTTTGGCTAAGTTGCTTTGCTATGTTGTTGGGTGCTAAATGAAGTATTATGATGATTGGTAAAACTTTACTTCTACATAGCTGTTTTTTTTTAAATAATGATTATGAAGGAAATGAAATGTTAGATGAAATATGTCATGGTGCCATGTTTTTATGTGATATAGAAGACAATGTAGTGTCGATGTAATTGTATTATTGTGTGGTTATGTTATTATGTTATGGAAAATAATTAAAAGCAAGAGTTTTCATTATGAATTTTTTATGTTGGAATGTGTCCTTGGAAGCAAAGAAAACTTGTTATTTCTTCTATGTTGTTGTGTTTAATGAAGACATTGTAATGGGGAATGGTGTTGTTATCTTGTTGTGTGACTTGTACTTATAGGAAATAGTATTATATATATACCTATATATATAATCTTACCATGATGTTGTTCGTAAATTGGTTTTCTATCTGGACATGGAAAAAATGATTTATGAATTGAAACTCTCTAAAATCTCTTGGAACCTAGAATAAATCTATATGAGATGGATAGGTTTTGAGAAATCTAAACTTGAGAAAAATTGGTAACCTAAAACGTAAATTAATTATGTTGAAATTTTCATACACCTTGAGCAAGGAGTTTGGAATTAATTTTTGCATGATTCAGTGATAAATAGATAGCATGTGTGCATATGTAGTTTGTATAAGAATCTTCTAGAGTTGTATCTGATCCCTTACAACATTCCAAATGAAATTCTGGTGTAGGTTCAAAAGTACTTTTAAGTAGCTAACATTGCAGATAGCTAGGAAGCCTGAGTGTTGTTTGAAGTATGGAATTGGTTGCCAAGAACTCACTAATAAAAAGAGTATATAACTCTTCTAAACTAAAAAACCATTGCCAATTTTAAACGATAGATGGAAGCAAGGTTGTGTTGTTTGGATCTCGAACAATTTTTTTTGGTTTGTGTATGGTGACCCCAACCTTGTTTTTCTAAAAGAATGTGTTAGAGATTATAATTATTTCTTCAAAAGAGGCAGAGCCCTCTTGTAAATTCATCCCAATAAGTTTTCAAAATTTTTGGAAGTGGCGAAGCATGTAACTACCAAAATAGAATGTATAACCTATGGTTTATTATTGAGTTCTTAATAAAGACTTGTGTTCAAACTTTTAACTAGTTTGCTATGCTTTATTTTAAGTCAAACATTAAACTGAAAAAAACCATAGATTTATCTCAAGAATTCTTTAAGGAATCATGGAAGCTATTTTGGTTTATATAAACTTAGTAAATGCATCCATTAAAGCTTTATTACATCCTTTTATTAGGCTGGTTATTTGCCCAAAAATAAGTCAAGTGAATAACTTTCTCTTTTCGCATGAGAAAATTTTAATATAAATATTATGGATTATATATCTATGTTTATGAAAGACTAAAATCAATAAATAAAATAGAGAAGCAAAAATTCATGTTAGAATGCTCTCAACTTCTTAATGATAATGTAACTTGATCATAGTTAACTTATCACTTTTTTTATAGATAATATTTCTTTTAAATGTTTTTCTTAAGGGATTTACATATAGACGTGTATGTTTCTTTTAAGAGAAGAAAAAAATGGTTAGTGAGTTAAACTCAAGAAAACCTTGGTAGGCTTAGGCCAAAAATAAAACTTTAGAACATGGAAATATGGTGAGGTGCGGGTATGCACACAACAAGATTCGAAACTACCGAAGGCTAATGGAATTGGTCAATTAAGACTTGGTAGGTCGAGATGAGGTGGTATGGGACACCTTTTCTAGGTTGGGATCAAAGAGCACTGTGATGAAAACTATACTTAGAAAACTTAGTTGGAAAATCCATAGTGTTTGGTATGGGATAAACCTCTGTGAGTTGTTCTAAGGAAAGGTAGTAAATTCCAAGGTCAATGTATTGACATGGCTCTAACTACCTCCAGGAGAGGTGACTCGATAGTTATTCATGGAAGCATAAATTATGCTAACCTCTTCCATATTTGTTTAAGAACAAGTCAACTAGTTAGTCTAAGGTTCAATATGGTGAGGTGGGGAATAAAATCATCTCCCTCTAGGTGTTATGGACCCTAGAGGATAACCCTAGCCATGGGTACATACTCATGCCAGAATATGTGGACAACAAATGAGATTACTTGATTCGACTTATTGACTACTCCATATGATATGGCCAATCTCGTCCACTTGGGTGGCTGTTTGCAATAGTCTTAAACCCAAATATGGTTAATTATACTTGTTCTAGATAGTCGATGAACGAATTATATATTATTGAATGATTAAAAAATCAACGAATAAGTAAGCAAATTTGAAAACTAGGAGTACCAACTTTAGGGTTTGATTAGATAAATTTAAAAAAAAAATTATTCTTTATTGCATGTCTTTATTTAGGGCAACCAGGTGAGTCAAGGGGTCTGGGTTGTTACACATACATCTTGTTAGAAATTGATTTGTAAATTTCCACACTATGGATTCACCTCTACATACAGATCTATGTATCTTGCTTAATACTTATGCTTAATTTGTGGTTAAGGATCTCTTAAACTTGAACCAGAAATCGCTTCATAAATTCACAATGTGAATACAAGAATTGGTGTGTTTTTTGGTTATTTTCAAAGATATAAAATCTTTCTATGTGTTAGTATTAATCTGGTAATTTCCGTAGTTAAGGTAAATAATAGCAATAATATCATATTAAAAAAACACATACACATATTTTAAAGAGAAACACCAAATTTACGTGGAAACCCCAAAATGGGTAAAACCACGGTCAAAGAGATTTCTACAAATTTTTATTGGAAATAATAATTTGATTACAATCCTTACTATGGTATTAGATTACAATATTTCATTCTCACACTCTGCTCCCCTTCTCTAATGTCTTTTCTTCTCTTTCTATTCTTCCACTACAGATCTGGAAATCAAGTCATCACCATGTGTTTTGCAAGAATTTCTATTCTGAAAACTCTGCCACACTGTGTTGTGTAAAAACTAAACTACCACCCAGTGTTGTGCAACCATTTTCCACTAAGTGTTGTGCAACAATTTGCCACTAAATATTGTGTAAAATAAAGTCATTTTAATTAAATGTGTGTAACCCCATTTTCTTAAATGCTTGCAACCCATTTTATTAAAAGGGTGTTGGTTATTTAAAACCAACCCATTTTATTAAGTGGGTGTTGTCCACTCATTAAATGATGGAAGTTAAACCAGTTTTCCTCCATGTTTTTTTTCAAAAAGTGTTGATTTCTCTGAAGTAATACTTTTATCCGAAGCTCCTTCCACACTTCTTGTATATGACTTTTTTAATTGATCTCTTGGTCAAAAATCTTGAAATAAAAACAATATTGAGTGCCAATAAGAGAAAATATGGAACCTATCAATGAATATTTATCCTAGGGTAAATCTGCTAATTCTAGTGAGGTACTCACAATACAAATCCTCCTATGGTTTCATAAAAAATAGCACCTTCTATTTATGTTGTAAACCTTCAAAATAATCTTCTTAGCAATCTCATACTAAAGTTACCCTTAAGAGAAGCTAGAAGAAAACACCTTTTTGTGAAAGCAATCAAGTAAAAAATATTTACACCGACTTTAATACCATGTTGGATTTCATATCTATTTTTAGAAACAAATGGATCAACTATTATCGAGCATTTTCTAACAAAGAAATACACAAAATGAAAGAAATAGAACATAAAATATGATTGCAATGAAACAACTTTAAAAAATATAATAATAGCAGTAGCAATTCATTAATAAGCAATAAACAACATTCATTGAAATAATGAATTTGGATCCAAAGCTATAAAATTAAATATGCATGTAATTAGATTTTAAATTCAAATTAGTACAAATCTATAGCCTATTAGAGAGGGTAAAGTCTCATATGCACAATAAATCTGACTAAGATTCGAATATGAAATATGATTCCAACTACAACATAACTCTTCCTATTTATACATTAAATCACCATTAACCCTAACCCTAATTTTTAAGGACCTATTACTTAACTTGGGACCCAAGCTATATAAAAATTAAGATAATTAACATGGCTACATTAGTGTTGGTGAATAGTTCCCCCTAAGAGAGCTTTGTCCTCAAAGTTGAAAAATACTGGATAATGCTCTTAGTCTACCATGTAGCATCTTTTTTTAGAAGATCTAGCCACTTGATGTGGAACTCTTAAATTTGGCAAGACCATGAAAGATGAACTTTAGACTGCAACACTACTTTTGGTTGGAGAGTAGTTTAACTTTCATCATAGAGTACTTGAAGCTCTATCTAGGATTGCACCTTTTGTCTAATAACACATTGGAGACAACAAACATGAAATACAAGATGGACATAGTAGTATGTTCGAAGCTCCAATTGTTATACCACTTTGATAATATGATGAACCACCTTGTAGGGGTCATAAAATAGAGGACCTAAATTTTAACTGGACTTGATCTTCAAGGACAATTACTTATAGGGATAAAAGCACAAAAATATCATATACCCATAACAAATTGCTATTTAGAACCATGTGAATATTCTTACTACTTTGTGTGGTTCTGGTCCTGGGTCAAATTATTTTTAGGAATTTGAAGCACAAGTCATTGTTTATGCAACAAACATCTACCTAGGCCACCTTGGAGGATATTGAAGCAATCTACCATTGAAGGAGGGTTTCTAGTCATACACTCCCTCAAATGGAGATATCTTGATGGAATAATTATAAGGAGTATTGTACCACCATTCAACTAACCAGAGCCAATGAACTTAGTAATATTGCTTGTCTTTGGAAACACAAAAAAGGTAAGTACCCAAATTTTTATTCATAATCTCTATCTAGTCATCCAACTAAGGGTGATAAGAAGAGGACATTCAACTTAGTATCAACATAGTACCACTAAGACAAAACAATTCCTTCCAAAAATTATTGGTGAACATAGGTCCATGATCACTCACAATGGACTTGGGCCATACAATTTAAAAATAAATTTGATGAATACCTTGTCCACCTTGATTTTTGAATATGGATTCTAAAATGCATAGAAATGAGTGTACTTGGAAGGGCATTTCATTACCACAAAGATATTATTTTATCTAAGATCTAGGAAGGCCCTTAGTGAAATCCATGGATAGGTGCTTCCATTAATAGTGAGGGATAGACAAGGGTTGTAATAATCTAAGAGATTTAGTAGTTTCCCCATTATTATGCTAACACACCTCACATTCAACCATAAATATCTTTAAATATGGTTTTAATCCTTTCCAATAAAATATTGCTTCACCTATAGATATATTTTCAATAATCTAGAATATCTTATCAAAGGAGATTCATGTAATTCTTGGAGGATGCTAGCCTTAATAGCTGAGGATTGAGGAAGATAAATGTGATCCTACTTGCAAAGAATCCAATTAACATATGAGAAACATGAAGTTAGTGATAATCCAACCTCCACTTCCTAAAATATCCAAGTAGTCTCTAGGTTAGAAAACAAATCCTCTTGAATTTGCAAAAGCCATTATGGAATAGGACTAGTTATGGAACCAACAATAAAAACATTATCATGTTTATAAGATAACACATTATCCACCACATTCTCCTTCCCTGTATTGTATTCATTGATAAAATTATACCCAAGTGCTTGGTCAACCATTTATTATGTTAAGGATGTGAGAGACATTGTTTTAAGAAACGTTTAAGGCTACTATGTTTGGTCTTGATGATAAAGAGATTGCCCAACAAATAAGGTCATCATTTCTCTATGACATGCATAATAGCTAAAATTTCCTTCTCATAAGTGGATCATCCTATATTCTTTCTAGAGATTTGCTTACTTTCAAAGACCAATGAGTGTCCATATTACATGAAAACAAATCCAATACAAGTGTCTGAAGCATCATAGTCAATGACAAAGGATTTGCTAAAATTAGGGGTGGTCTAAATAGGGGAAATATCCATATCCTCATTTAGGGATTGGAATTTTTAGGAATCTACTTCAAACCAAACAAAGACATCCTTCTTAGTGTGAGTAGTGAGAGGAGAAAAAATCTCATAATAGTTGCAAATAAATTTCCTATTGTAGCCTATGAAATCTAAAATTCCATAAAATTGTTTAAGGATATTGGGAAAGGACTAGTTTTGCATGGCTTTGATTTTATTAAGATCAACCTTGAATTCTTCTTGAGATACTATATGTCCCAAATATTCTATCTCATGAACTCCAAAGGGATATTTTGATGTAGAACTTGATTTATAGTCTCACAACTTGTTTGATTTTATTCATAAACTATTTTTTTTTATATAGGCACATCATTCCTTTTACAAACCTCTTCTATGTCAAAAACCTTGATCCAAAACCATGTGTAGCCAACCATAAAGCAACCTTGAGCATTTAAGGCTACATCTAGAAGGTAACTACATCTACTATCAATCATGTGTTTTTATGTTCCCTAATAATTATTTTAATAATCCTCATCATTCATCCCAACAATAGAAGCATTGGATTCCAATGCATATAAAAAGAGAACGGATAATTTTGATCTAGTTGAGGATGAGAGATCTAATAAGACTAATACAAAAACTATGATAAAGGCAACATGCCTAATGTTGTGCTACTATAAAATCCACAAAAATAGAGACAAGCCAATAGATGGCATGAATGGAAGAGAGAAAAAAACTCTAAAACTAGAGTACCTGTTAGATTCCCATGATCGAAAGAAGAACCCAAACCATGACATATAAGAGGAAAAATAAAATGCAATCAAATAAAAGGGACCATAGTCCTAAACAAAATCCTACTTCCAAAAAAGTATTTAATAAACATCTATAGAAAGGTTATTGAAGAGAGCCTCAAAAACCCAAATTGAAGGATAAAAAAGGGAATCCAAATCCTCATATTATAATTAGATTCATAGTAACCAAAATTCATACACTTAAAACTATGGTGCACCACTAGTTATGTAAACCATTCACAAAATTAGAAAATTTTGGTTTCCCTAGATCAATTGTGAAAAATGCTTTATAACAAGTGTATATAAGCCTACACTAGAAAATGGTTTGATTCCTTGTGAGAAATTAGTTTCTCACAAGATAAAAAGAAAGGTGAAGATGATTCTCCCTCCAACCTAAATTTTGGAAGGAAGGTGATGAAAAAGGTAACAAGTAAAGTTACTCTAACATGTGAGGGAAGAAGTATCTCTATGCCTATAATTCTAGTCATCCAAGTAGGGTTGCAAGCAATAGCAAGCCAAGCAGAGTCAACATTCAAAGACACCATGTGCGACTGTGATGTCGAACACACTAAAAATTTGATTTGATATCGAGTTAAATGTTGCTATGAGGTGGAGTATGATGTTATCAAAGCCATGACTAGATGTCTTATTAAATAATCTAGAAATACATATATAAAAGAAGTTGAATGGGGACCTAATTCTTAGGAGTCATCAATATAAAGGTTTATAAAAATAACTAGAAAAATGAAAAGGGTGTGCAAGTCTACAATATGAATTATACATGAGAGAAGAAAGGAAGGAGGAGGAACGTGAGTAAGCAGAACATATTGAGGGAAAAATGATAGCAATTAAAATAGTTATAATAAAAAATGCCCAAAAATCCTTGACATCAAGCAGAATGATCCTAGATATCTCTATAAAGGCATGTGTCATAGACACATTGATTAAGAAAGAAAAATGGAGGTTAAGTGGGTATAATGTAATGTCAAACCCTGCCACCTAAAGGGAATATTGGTGGTAATGGTGCACATTGTTGTGGTAAAAGTGAGTAGGACACTCTCTATGAGGCTTGTATTTATGTGAGCAGGGCCTCTACAAAATAATTAACTAGAAATTTGTGCTAAGGATTGAACCTACACCAATGAAGAAGGAGATAAAGTAGTATTCCAAAGATCTCCTCTTGTGGGTGAGTGAATGCAGTGGATGGAGTTCCTTTAGAAACTCTCAATACTAAGAACATGTCATCCTATGCAGGCCTATTTGGAAGACAAAAAAAGTAGTATCAAAATTTTGTAGTGGTGTTGACAGGTGGTGAGGGTGGTGCACAAGAAAAGTGGATCAAGGAGCTATGATGCAATAGGAGCTCAAGGTGTCCTCTTTTAGCTCAACATAAACCAAGAGGATGCATTAAATAGGATGGAAGTTGCATGTGAATGTGTATGCATAACTATTTTTCAATGATGAGAAGCTACTCTTATTTGGATAGCCTAACTAGCAATAAACATTATGTTCATAAATCAATTATGTAAAGTAGTGTATAGGGATCACATGCCAAATAAACAATTTGAATCATTTGTGTCATGGTTGGAAGAGAGTGCCTTCTTGAGGTGTTCCTAAGGAGGTGAAAACATAATAGGTATTCCCTCTATGATGTGCATGTCAGACATAATAGAGGTGTGCTATGAGTGTAAGGTGGACCTTGAGGATGTGTTGTATAGGGGAATGAAGGTATCTTTGAGATTGACTACAATAGTAGTATCAAATTACAATAAATGGAAGGCATTAGCGTTAGTGTTAGGTCCATTAAGAGATAGAGAGGTAACAACACCCAACATCAAACAAGGGTTGAGTTATCTTTTGTGAAAGCCACTAATATTTTTGCTATGGTATTAATATAGTTACCAAATTTAGTTCTCAATTCTGGATCAACACTCCATTAGACATTCACTAGGCCTCTACATGATCACGAGTAGAATATGATTGTGAAAAGGGAACTTGTAAACATGAGCAGGCATGTTGAAAGGTCCTATAAAATAAAAACCAAATACTGATATTATGTGAGGAAGGAAGGAAGGAGGGAGGAGGGGGAATTCTTACAAGGAAATTCCCCCTCATAGATATATTCAAAATGCTCTTATACCAATGATGTTGAACTTGATTTGTAGACCCAAAACTTGCTTTATTTTATTCACAATATGCACTGTTCATATAGGCATATCATACCTTTTACAAATATCATTTGGATAAAAAACCATCAACCTAATAACATTTGTAGTCAGCAAACCAACAACCCTAAGCATTTAAGGCTATATCTAGAAGTCAGACTACATCTTCTATGCATCATGTGCTCTTTTTTTTACATTATAACATGTGCTTTTTATTTACATTATAACATGTGCTTTTATTTTACCTAATAATCTGTATACTAATCCTTATCACATTTAGACCTTTTGACAAAGAGTTTTTCCTTTTGTAACAGGTGAAGAAATTTATCCACATGAATATGATGATATTCCTAGGACTTGCTATAAATAAATTTATCATCAAAGAAAACCAAGACAAGCTTGTAAAAAGGATATAAAAGATGGAATTCATGAAATTTTGGAAATTGAAAGGAACATTAGTGATATCAATAGGTATGATGATGAAATTATAATGACCCTAATGTGCATGGAAAGAAGCCCTAGGGATATTCTTTTCTCTTGATGGAACCTAGAACACAAGTCTAGTTTTGTAAAATATTTTATCACCATGCAACTCATCTAACAAATCATCTATGATAAGGATAAGAAACTTAAGTAAGGACAAATGCATCAATAATTATCCTTGTGTCATACCATAAGCATCAAATAATAAGGAATGATGCTTGGACAGATGAATCCTTGCTCAATATTTCTTGAACCAACTTCTCAACTTTAGACTTTTGGGGTTGGGGATAGCAGTAAGGATGCACATTAGGATGTTGAATTCCTAGAACAAGGTGGATGGCTTGATCACATGTGTAGTTAGGAGGAATACCCATGGGCTCACCAATGTTAGCGTACTATTATTATTTGTCTTTATTTCATTGTTAGACAAACTGTTGCTCTGTTACAACTGCTGTAACAAGCTCAGTTACGCCGGTGTTCTATTCCCGGCATTGTAAACTTGTATTTAAACATTGCTGCTGAATAATAAACAGTTCGTTGTTTAACATGGCATCAGAGCCAGTGGCGTAGAGGGAGAAGCTGGAGGCGGACGACAATTTTTCTGTGTGGAAAATTTTGTTTTAAAATTTTTTTTCCCTGATCATGCCATCGCGTGATTAAGCTGAGAAGAAGAAAAAAAACAAAAAACAAAAACGCGCTCGTCCACTGGAACGTAGCCATCAGTGATGCCGCGCTCCCTGCGCCCAGTTGAACACAGAGTGCAGACGTCAGCTGGACGTGTTGCGTCCCTGCCTACACAGAGCATAGACGTCAGTTGGACAGTCTGCGCAGGGCGCAGACGCCCTGCCTGCGCAGAGCGCAGACGTACATTCTGTGCAGGGCGCAGACTACTTTTTGCGCAGACGTACCGCAGGGCGCAGAAGCCCTGCCTGCGCAGAGCGTAGACGTACAGTCTGCGCAGGGAGAGCGCAGACGTATAGTCTACACAGGGCACAGGAGGGGCTAAGGTGGAGCCCCCCCCCACCCGGTCGACGCGTGGGGAATTTAAAATTCCTCGGTGCCCCCCCCCTGCATGCCGTGCGGGAATTTCAAATCTCGTGCCCACACGGGGTATTAACCCCCCTCCCCCACCCCGCGGTCGAGGTCCGCCCAACGCGTAGAGCCTGATTGCGCAGAGGCGGGACGCCGCAGGCGGAATTTTTTTTTGAAAAAAAAAAAAACGGTAAATTTTTTTTCGAAAAAAAAAAAAAAGGGAACGTTGCGGAGTGCAGCCGCGAAGTAGCAGCAGCGTCCAAGCAAAGCTGCGGCCGCGACTTGCAGAGGAGGTGGCAGAGGCAGCGGACGGGCAGGCCGAGGTTGAAAAAGGAGGGCTCCGGTGATCCCTTCGGATCAGCCCGCTAGCTCACTTGGCAGTGAGCTGTGCGGTAAGGCTCAGGGAGCCTGTAGGTCGGGGGTTCGAATCCCGCCGACTCTCCCCAAGGTATAATTTTTTTTTCAAAGTTATTTTTTTAATTATTATTTTTTAATTAAATTTTTTAATTTTAATTTTTTTTAATGTAGTTTAATTTTAATTTTAAGTTTAATTTTTAATTTTTAATTTTATATTATTTTTTAATTAAAATTATTTATTTTAATTTTAAATATATAATCATTATTAAAATGTTTTGTTAAAGAAATTTTTTTTAAGGGGGGATATTTTTCAAAAAATCAAAGGGGGATTGTGAGTAATTTTTCTGAAAAGGAAATTTGGTGAATTGTAAAAGGTGCATTTTCAGCTGTGACCGACACCTTGTGGGTTATTCCTGTGGGCATTTTTTTTTGTTGTATGTTGCAAATTTCATTTTTGCACTATAACATTAAAAATTAAAATCAAAATACTCCCTAAGTCTCCAGAATAATTAAAACCCATCCGTGCAATTTATTGCACTGCAGCGTTCGGTATTTGTGATACCTCTGGCCAGCACTTACAGGTAAAGCTGTCGTGATTTGGCTACTGTATCCACTGCCTAATATAGCTGCTACAATGACGTCTGAGCTTGTTCTCTATAAATCATCGGGGAGAGATAAGTTAGCCATTTTTGCATTTTTTTACTCCATCCACTACCCTTTATCGCACTTGTGTTTAGGCGTAAATCTTGACGAAGTATTCTTCATAGTTTTTAGGGGAAGTTACGCCCCACGCATGAGAAGAATCTTCTATGGTAGGTGCCATCAACAAGGCGATTCCCTTTCAATACCGCTTATGTTCCACGTATCGTATGATCTCTAAAACTCACCTATAGTCTCCCTCACGTAAGGGCGGGTGATTTTTGTTGATCTTTCTAAATACCTATAGTTTCCCTCATGTAAGGGCGGGTATTTTGTACGGTATAATGGCCTAGCAAAAGGTATATCGAAAGGGGGACCAATTGGTGATATAAGGAACCTTCACTATGGCCGTTGTTGCAAAGTTGATGACTGATCCGCATCAGTTATTGAAAGGTCCAAATTATACACCATGGAAACATAAGATGAAGGAAATTATCCAAATGGAAGATTTGTGGGATATTGTTACTGGAGTAACAACTAGGCCTTCACCAACAATAGGATCCACAGGTCCTTCGACAGATCAGATAGATTTTGACAAGAAAGATAGTCGAGCAAAGGTGCTCATTTTGTTTGCTATTTCAGATGAAGTGCAACCTCATATAGCTGACAAAGCAAGTGGTAAAGAGGCATGGGATGCCCTTAGAACCATCTATGAGGGAAAGAATGAATCCACCATTCTTCATCTTCAACAACAACTTCATAACCTGAGTTTGAGGCAGGGTGAAATAGTTGAACTCTTTCTGTGCAGAGTGTCTGAGTTGAAAGAGAAGTTGAGTTCTTTGGGAGATATTGTGGACGAAAAGCTTCTCATTTCACTTGTGATGAGAGCTTTACCTTATTCATTTGATATGTTGATAACCTCCATCCAGGTGTCTCAATGACAAATTACCTACATCGAGTTGGTCAATCTGCTTCAACAACAGGAGGCACGCCAACTTCACAAGGATGATTCTTCCAATACAGCCCTATACACCAACAGGCAGGGTTCTAGGAAGAAAGGTAATGGGCAAAAAGGAGGCAACTTTCAGAAAGGGGGAAATTCTCAATAGGATACGAAAGGAAAAGGCAAAAAACCTCAACATAAGAAGAGGTGGTGCAAGATCTATGAGAAATACAACCATGACACCAACAGGTGTTGGCATAAGAACAAGCAAAAAGGCCAAAACAAACCACAAAATAAAAACAAGCAACCCCAGGTGAATGTTGTTGTTGAAGAATCTGACTTAGATTCTGAATGGGCACACAAGGTGCTCATGACTACCACAGATTCCACACAGAGGGATCCCGTTTGGTATGTTGATTCTGGAGCTAGCAAACATATGACTGGCGCATTGTAAACTTGTATTTAAACATTGCTTCTGAATAATAAACAGTTCGTTGTTTAACAACCAAAGACCTTCACATAACAATATAGAATTTTTTTCAAGTCTAAAGGAAGAGCTAGATGAAGCATATTCAAAAATGAACCCCCATGGACTTGTGTAAATAATCCATAACCAACTTTCTTCAATATATTTTCCATTCTATGGAAAATAGCCACCTTGGATGGATGAGGTTGGATTACTTGGAGACAATGACCCATACATTCTATATTTTGGCATATAATCATTATATATAAGTAGTAAAATCATCTAGTTGAGAGAGCCATTGTGCTTCCAATATGACATCTGTACTACCCAAATTCACGAAAAAAATATTTCTTGATTGAGTATAATCCTCTATTTGGATATTAATCTTAGTTGTTTGAATCAAACACTAAGTGACACTCCATTTGCAATCAATACTTTAAATTTTCTCTATTTTGAAGAATTGATATGCAATCCCAAAGTCTTTAATATCTTAATATCAATAAAGTTATGTTGTAATTTGAATCAATTAATACTTTGATATGTTGTCAATTGATGAATCCTTGGACCTTGAGAGTATGGTGAGATTGGATCCCCATAAGGGCATAAGTAAAAATATCCATTATATCATCTTCGTGTTTAGCCTCATCTACTTTCACTAGATGATCTTGTTGTAATGAGTCTTCATATTTTGATAATATTTTATCTTCACCTTCCTCTTGAAATTTTATGATATTCTTCACAAGATTGATCTTGAGGATGGTGAGAATAATATTTGAGATAGTAGAATTATTATGAGTGCTCATTATTGTAATTATTTAAGTAAGGATGTTGAAGGATGAAGTCATGTCAAAGTTGAGGATTGGTATCTTAGAGATTCTATTATTTCATAAAAGCTATACATTGAGCTTCCTCAAAGGTATACGAGTCAATCATGTTGAATTCCTATTAAATTTAATCCTTAAGGCCATGGTGAAAGGTTGATACCACCATTGTTAGATCCAATTGCTAGGCATAGCTGAGAAGACTTGTGCATTTCATGCAATACTACTTAATCATTCTTGTTTGCTTAATTTACATTAGATGAACCACATATGATATGGAATATACTTTGTCAAACCTTTGGAGAAATAATACTTTGAAATAAATCCATAAAAGAGGGGACCCTAGTTAGTGAAGCTCTCATAACAACTATTGATGAGTATGGGTTATCAACTTAGCACTAGCTAATGTGATACAATTTTTATTAGGAAAATGGTATTTATATATAATGCTATCCATTTTGGTCAACGACTCATGTGGATCGACATCCTCAAAGGTAGATATGTTGATGCATGGAATAAGAACATCATGATTCCAATAAATAAAATTAGAAGCATCTTCTATAAAGGGATATAGATCAAAATCAAAGCCTAATATGTAATCACCCATGCTTTGAAGAGAGCCTCTAGTAGCATAAGTGACTACCATAATAAATTAGAGGACTATGATTGGAAGACTGCTATTGAATAATGCTTGTGTCCCTTTTATTACATCCTGGTGAATGCATGGTGGCTGCTACCCAATGACTTGTTGAAAATAATTGACAAGTGGATGCATAGTAGAGGATATTTTTAGAAATATTTGGATGTCAACTATGGCTCCTACAATGGAATCAAACACTCTCTCTTATTTCTAAATATAGGTACATAGACTAGATTCTATATTATGAGGAAGAGTATTCCCAATTAGAGGGGTAACAAGAGGAGTGATAGGGGAGGATTATTAGAAGGAGAAGAGGAAGGAGGAGTGGCATTAGTAGGTGGATAAGCGATGGCATACAAGAAAGAAATAAGACACTGGTTAAAACTATTGATTTGTGATGCTTACTAGGATTTCAAGGTTGGTGTTTCTTTTTCTCAAACACACATTATCTCAATGTCCAATATGCTACAATAAATCATTGATTTAAAACCAACTAGAATGGGCAGCAGTTTGTTCATATACTAGGACCAAATGCAAAACTAAAACAAAATCCTTTGAAGCACTACTGAAAAAATAGTTTGTTAAATACCTCTTACTTTAATTAGCTTGAATATATGATTACAAAGAGATACGTCTCCTATAAGGGTCCTAGCATACTCAATTCCAAAAAAGTGTTGCTATAAATACCACTTGTTTTGACCAACTTGGAGAGATGATCACAATGGGATAAGTCGCTCACAAGGGTCCAACCACACTGATGAGTGTCGTTGAGTCTCATCATTTAATCTCAATGATTTATCAATCCAGGGTGGTGTCCAAGGCTATCTACGATAGAAGGCTAGGGCAGAGTACAATTCAGGCATTCAGATTTCAAGCATTTATTGGTGAAGCAAATTTTGGTTTAGCCTTTTGGTGTCACACTAAACCTAGTCTGAAGAATGGAAACTAAAATAAATTATAGGAATTGAAAACTAATTCTAAGTTGAAAGAATTGAAATCTAACTATAGTTGCAGGAATTGGAATTGCTAAATTGAAAGTCTAATCTACTCTTGCAGAATTTAAATTGCTGAAATGAAATCCTAAGTTACATTTGCAGAATTGAAATCTAGTTAATTTTGCATAATTGAAAGGATGCTTATAAATAAAACTTATTCTAAAAACACCTGTCAATGCCCTACCACAAAAGGTCGTCAAGCTTCTGCTACAGGAATTGACAACAAAATGAAATATGCTGAAAATGGAAAGTTGTTAAAATAGAAAGCAGGGAAAACATGAAAAGCATAAGAAAAATGTGTAATATAATTTGTCAACTAACATACACACAAATTCTGTATACAAACATAATAGAAACATAAATCACATAATATAAAATAAAAACAAGAAAATGAAATCTGACAAGCAATCTATTAATTCTGCTGCAGCAAAATTACAAATTAAAACCTGCTATAAAATCCCTCATTCTAGATCTAAAAGTGGGCCCATACTTCCTGATCTAGAAGGAGGTAAAAAGCACTCCTTAACTAATTAACACTCAGAATAGAAAATGATAAAATAACTGCACTTTTATTGATGACAAAACATGCTGAAAATTATTACAAAAAATTACTGTATAGTCCTAATTGTTGCAATTGAAAACTCTCCTCTATTCTAATTCCTAACTGGCTCAACCAAGGAGGGATATGTGTTATTTATATAAATATTTACAACATATCCCATGCTCAAATCAGCCTATGTGCTACTTTATAGTGATTTGCCAATAATTTTGGATCTGAAATAAATGTAAATCTGGACAGTTTGTGTTGTAGTAGTAGTCATTGGACCTTAGAAAGCATCTTCAGTGGTGGAAGTACATGGGAGAAGTCTAGAAATATCTCACACATCTTTCTTCACTTTAGAATATGCCATTTCTATCTTACAAACAACTTCCTATTATGCTGCAATTATTTCTGTGTTTATCCTAGAAGAGGATCAAAATTGATCTTTTCCATGAATGGTGGCTTTGGATGGCAAGGACGGAAAAATCATATGGGAGATATTTTCCCTTAACCTTCTCAACCTTCTTTCCCTTTTTCCACCGTCAAAAATAGTCAAAAATTCAAAAAGCACTTTTCTATTCTCATTTTGAAGATAAGTGGCTCATTCCAAAGAGACTGTATTTCTCATTCCGAAGATGTCTTGTTCATTCTGAATATCTTCGAAATGAACAACTATGTGCTCTTCAAATTATTTTAGCTACATTTATCAGGTTGATTAGCCCTTAGGATCATATTTCAATAGCCTTCATTCCTCTCCATGTGTGAATTCCATGCCTTGCCATTCATTTGTAGCTTGCTGGAATTTACATGGTAAATTACTGCATTTTCCAATTCTACTGCACAGTTGTAAAATATTGGCATTTCTTGCAAATTCAAACAAATTATAACATGGAAAAATTATTCAAATATCAACATGAATTATTACATCAAGTTGCTACTAAATTTATACACTTCATTCACCAAGTAACCATGCTGAAATAGTGCAACAGTGCTGCACAATTGCCCCTACTCTGTTATACCCTATTTTTGCCTATTTAGACCATGTGGGAATGCTTCTAAATAGGTAATATGTCTTCTGTAGTCCTTCTAAACTCATTCCATCTATATCCTCATGCTTTTCTTGACAACTTCAAGGTGTTCCTATAAAGTAACAGCTTGCTGATTTTTATATGGCTGTTTTTTCAAATTTTTAGATTTATGACAGTCCTAAAATTTTGGCTTCAATGTGGATTTGAAACAATTTGAAGGGCAGGAAAACATTCAAAAACCATTGAGAAGTTAATAGATATCAGCATACCACATTTGGTTAATTGAAATGCATGTTCTTACTTGCTACTTAATCAAGCAAAATCAGTCACAAAATGCTGAAAATAGTCAAAAACAGAGATATATTATTCCTAACATAAAATCATGCAAACACTTAAAAAATAGTATATTTTAGTCAACTATTTTGCAATTAAATTATCATATGGTAGTAAAACATTGTGCAATAATGAGGCACTTTTGGGCCTCATCACACACTATCTTAATTTTTATTGATTTTGGAAAAAGGAAGTAACAACAATGAATTCACAATATTATAAAAGAAAATGCATCAAAATTTGAGCCAAAATAATTGATAAAAAATACTAGGAAACAAGAAGATAAGTTATTCCATAGATGTTCTATAATGGCTTCCACACCTTTCTATCAAAAAATTTCATTGCCATAGAGATCTAAGATCAATGCTCTAATACCACTTATATGAAGAACTTCAAGAAATACAGTATAGCAGTAGCAATTCAATAATGCACAACAAACATCCACTAAAAAAATAAATTCATATCCAAAACCAAAAAATCAAATATGCAAGTAATCATATTCTAGATTTCAATCAATGCAAATCATTAACCACTTAGAGAGGGAGAAGTCTCTAGTGACTTGAAGAACATGAAGTCTCATATGCACAACAAAGGAAACTAAGATTCGAATAAAATATATGATTTCAACTACAACATAACTCTTCCTATATATAAACTAAATTTAACATTAACCCTAACCCTAATGTTCAAGAGCAAACTACTTAACCTATGACCCAAGCTAATGAAAATAAATATAGTTGATGTGGATACATTTGACCCATTACAATAATGGGGTGTCTATGGGAACTAAATAATCTCATTAAAAATACATGAAATTACACTACAACGGATAGCCAAAATGGTTTCTATGAATGTATATTTATACCCAAATATGTGATACCTCTAGGTCAAGCTTGTGAGATTGGACCTAAATAATAAAATATTACAAAAAATACAAAAGCACCTTTCTCAAGGTTTACATGGGTCCAAAAGGAAAATATAACAAATACAAGTACACATAGTTATTCATGGCCTCAAAAGAAGCTTAACCATCATATATTCTAGCAATAAGTCAGGGTTATGCATAAGAGGTAGGACCTGAAAGGTACTTGTAAAAAATGGCTAATCTGTTGCGAAAATCTGATGAATCTTGGTCAACTGCATGTATGATGGCATGCTGAATGACCTTAATTTTAAAAAAAAAATGATAAAAAATGGCTAATTTTGAAGTTCTAACCGGACCAGGTGAAAAAGGAGTTTGGTGATGCTGACTGCTTTCCAAATTTTGATTTGATCTTAGACCGAAATCATAATATGATCTGGTCTCAGATCGAATGCATAATATGGTCTGATCATAGACCAAATGTATAATAAGATCTAGTCTCAGGTCGAAAGCATAATATGATCTGATCACAGAACAGATGCATAGTATAATTTGGTCATGGATCGAATGCATAATATGATCTGATCAAGTGTTGGATGCATACTATGATCCGACCACCAACTGGATGCATAATATGATTTGATTTCAGACTGAAAGCATAACATGATCTGACTATCGATCGGATGCATACTATGATTCGATCTTGGATTGGATGCATAATATGATCCGGATTTGTATCGGATGCATAATATGATCTGGTTTCAGACCTAAAAAATACTATGGTTTGGTCACCCACTAGGTGTATAATATAACATGGTCTCAGACTTGGTGAACAATATGATTCGATCATCGATCGGATGTAGAATAGGATACAATCCTACATTGTAATGGATGTAAAAAAATATTTGGTTTCGGGGTGGTACGTCTCATGTAGAATAAGGTCTGGTTTAGTTGCCATGTGTCTCACATTCAATCAACAACACCATATATCCAATGCAATGTTGCCCCATGTCAACACTATTTCTTCAATCTATAAAAGGGAATCAACTATCATTTTTTCCATTTCATTTCCACGACTACTACAACTAGAGCTATGAAGAACACAAGCTTATACTGAGAGGGGGGTGAACAGTATAAGATCACTTTTTACTTTCTTTCCAAACCAATATCAATTAATGTCCTTAATTGTAATAACCAAATATAACAATGTGCATTAATAACTCAGATAGCAATAGTAAGCAAGAGCACAAGTCACCATACACAATTGAGACACAAGATTTAACGTGGTTCCCCAATATGGGGTACTCCACAAGATAATCTCCTTATAATATTTCACACAAATAAATATCCTTATCCAATACAATGATTTCTTTGATCTACTCAAAGCTAGGCAATAACAATCTCACACAGAACTTGTCCAAATCTGCATAACAAGCTCACACAGAACTTGTCCAAAAATACTTAAAAATATCACATAGAACTTGTCTAAATTTCTTTGATTTGCTCAAATCTAGGCAATAAAAATCTCACATAGAACTTATCCAAATATGCATAACAAGCTCACATAAAACTTGTCCAAAACTGCTCAACAAGCTCATAGAGAACTTGTCCAAATCTTCTCAACAATCTCACATAGAACTTGTCCAAAACTGCTCCACAAGCTCACTAAGAACTTATCCAAATCTTCTCTAGCAAGCTTACCAAGAACTTGCCCAAATCTGCTCCAACAAGATCACTAAGAACTTGTCCAAATTTGCTCTAGCAAGCTCACCAAGAACTTGCTCAAATTTGCTCCAACAAGCTCACTAAGAACTTGCTCAAATATGCTCAACAAGCTCACCAAGAACTTGTCCAAAACTGCTCTAGAAAGCTCACCAAGAACTTGCTCAACTCTGCTCAATAGGCTCACTTAGAACCTCATCAAAATCTATCCCAAATCTGTCCACAAATCTGTCTAAAACTATCCACAAATATGTCCCAAAAATTATCCACAAAGCCTTCTCAAAGGCTCAATCAATCATACACAAACTACCACAAATCTGTCCAAAAATCTATCCCAAAGGCCTTCTCAAAGGCTCAATCAATCATACACAAACTACCACAAATCTATCCAAAAATCTATCCCAAAGGCCTTCTCAAAGGTTCAATCAATCATGATCAAGTAGTACTAAAATCTCATCCACAAAATCTATGAAGTCAAGGATCAAAGATGAACTCAAAAATGAATGGCAATGCACTCTACAATGGATGACAACAATGATCCACAATGATCTCAACTCAACTCAACTCAAGTCAATCTCAACTCAACTCAAGTCAATATCAACTCAACTCAAGTCAACTCATAGAAGCATAAAGAGAATTGTTAGAGACTCAATATGTTCTAAGCTCAATCTCAACTCAAATCAGAATTATAGAATAGTTTGTTTCATGGAACTTGAACAATCACCTTACACAATCACTTGACTAGGCTCAATCAACTCAACTCAACCAATCACCACAAGGGACAACTATTTCTCACAAAATCCTAGTCCAAGCATGTATCAACCAACTCAAATGTTTCCAACAATGCTCAACCACAAATCTCACATAACAATGATACTCATGTTCTTTTCAAGTTCTTTGCACAACCAATGGACTTCAACAATAATACTTATAAAACATTATTCACATAACAATGATACTCATGTTCTTCTCAAACCCTAACTCATATTGACGTCTCCACAAATTTTCATATCATTTGGAGCAACACAGATCCTAGCACATCCCTATGTGTGAATGACATATTTGGCAAGTGGCTATGCGAGGGTTTCATCTGGGTTGAGTGCAAGCAGCTCCAGAGGTTGGTTTTTAGGGCCTTCGGGCCCTAGCGGCAAATATTTTTGTGGTTTATGCTCAATATTTTAGCAGGAAATGTTGCAGGGGATACAATATGGGTTAGAAATTTGTCTTTCAACAGATCATACTATGAACTTGAGTGACAATGGCTTCCAATTTGCTGCACAAAAGAAAAGTGAAAACCATACCTTTCCACGATGTCTAGGGCAAGGATTAAAGAGATCACAAAACAAGTTTCAAGCAGTTGATCAAAAAATGGCTCATATCTCAAGTGAATCTGGTGCTAAGGTGCACCCACAAAATAATTCTACTATGAAAACCCCTATCAAGGGTAAGAATTTCAAAGACTCAGTCCCAAAAATGAATTTTAGGGATGCCCTTCGTGGTGGACAGCCTCAGCCCAATGCTAATATCAATATTAGGGCTTCCCATAAACCTCTAAGAATGCCTAAGATTGATCCCAGGAAAATGGAGTCAGGATGTCTTAAAGCAGCTGATGGAACTCCTATTGTTAAGCTTGATATGGGTAACATTCAGATTGGCATTGAAGATTTGGAAAAAAGAGGACTAATTTGTCGGTTCGTGGGTTTTCATCCGAGTCTATCTACTTTCAAAGTCTGGGCTGCAAAAAGCTGGAAAACTAAAGGTGAGTTACAAATCTCTATTTATCCAAATGGTTATTTTCTTGTTTTATTTTCTAATAATGAAGATAGAGAGAAAAATTTTCAAGGGGGTCCTTGGTTTTTTGGAAGGGCATGGCTTTTCATGAAGCCCTAGCATACTAAATTTAAAGTCGAAGAAGAGATGCCTTCTATAGCTCCCGTGTGGGTTAGACTCTTTGGCCTCCCTATTGAATTTTGGAATCCTACTATTTTTTCTTCAATTGGAAACTCTTTAGGAACTTTTATGATGACTCTTGATTGTACTCAAAATTTTGAACATATTATTTATGCTCGAATTTGTGTTTTAATGGATTTTGACAAACCCCTACCTAAAAATATCACATTACAATTTGGGGAAGACACTTGGGAGCAAGTAGTGGACTATGAGAACATTCCTTTTCATTGTAGAATTTGCCATGAATATGGTCATTTGGCCAGTGCTTGCCCAAATAAAATTCCTGATCAAAAGAAAGAAGATATAAACTCAGTAGGTTTCCAAATACCTAAGAAGAAGAACACTCGAAAAAACTAGTTATGAAGGATCAATCAAAGTCATCTGCTAATATGTTTGAAATCCTTTCCACAAATGATGTCCCAAGTGAGGAAGAGGAAATAATGGAAACTAAAATCTTAGAAACACAATTTAAATATGAAGGGAAGAACTCGGAGACAAACCAACAAATCAAAGGTTTTCAACAGAAAAAAAGGAGAAAATTTACACAAGAAAAACAATATTTCAAATGTCAAAACTTCAAATAATGCAGGTCCCAATATAGACTCCGTTGAACCATCTAGTAAAATTTTGGTTGTGTACGAGCATTCTTCAAGGTTAGAAGCCATCTCAGATTCAATTGGAATAAGTCAAGAAATAGGGAAAAAAAAATTGAAGATGGATTCTAATCAAAAAGTAGGTCGCAAGACCAATCAATATCATATGGTAAAAGAAGGTGAAAATCTTGTAGAGGAAGGTAAGATTAATGCCCTTCCCAACTTTTTTAGCCCTGGTATTAATGAAGATCATCACTTGGAATATTAGAGGACTCAAAGGGAGTCTTTCAAAACAAAATGAAATTAGAAGAATGATTCGGATAAATCATCCACATCTTGTTTTCCTTCAAGAAACAAAGATGTCAATGGAGGATATGGACTTAATTGCCGATAAAATTTGGCCAGCTGGAAAAGTGGTTTCCCTCAGTTCCCAAGGGACTTCGGGTGGCATTGCTTGTCTTTGGGACCCAAAAGAGGTAGTTATTCACCATATGGTTGGCAGTTGGGGTTTGTTGGCTATAGCTATTCAAAGTAGACATTCCAACTAGATTATGCTCTGCATTATTGTTTATGCTCCGACTTCTTTGGAGGAAAAAAGAAGACAGTGGAAGGATATTACTCATATTATCTCTCATTTTCCTAAAGCTTGGATCTTGATCGGAGGAGATTTCAATACCATCCTCTCTCTGGATGAGAAAAGGGGGGAAATAGAAATTTGGACAAAAGCACCGACCTCATGAGCGAATATATTGCAAACCTCCATCTTGTGGATATCCAACTAGATAATGGCCTTATGACTTGGTCTAACAGAAGGCAAGGCTTAGCTTGTATAATGGAGAGATTGGATAGGTTTTTGCTCTCTAAAAATTTCTTAATCCATGGTCACATTCCTAAAGTGAAGACTCTTAATAATGTTGGTTCGGATCATTGGCCAGTCATGGTGGAAATGTGGAAAACCAATGTGAGTTTCTCTCCTTTTCATTTTCAATTAATGTGGCTTAGAGACATTTCCTTCAGACCTCATGTGCAACAATGGTGGAAGGAAGGTAAACCTAGGCATGGGACTAAGATGTTCTATTTTTCCAAAATACTGCAATACATTAAATCCAAAATCAAGACTTGGAACTGGAAAGAGTTTGGGGATGTTCATAAAAAAAACATGAAGTTATTGCTCATCTTGAAAATTTGAATAAGAAAATCCGTTTAGATGGCCTCACAGAGAAGAGAAGTGCAGATGAAATTAAACTCACAACTCAGTTAGAGGAATGGGAAAAAAGAGAAGAAATCTTATGGAAGCAAAAATCTAGAATTCAATGGCTCAAAGAAGGAGATCGAAACACAAATTTCTTCCACAAATATCTTCTAGCTCAAAGATCTCACAACTTTATTTCTTCCTTAAAATCAGATTCTGGAGATGTTGTTTATACTTGGGATGGCATGAACTCTATTGTTGTTGATTACTTTTCCAATATTTTTGCTGCTACTCCCCTTGACTCAACTTCACAACAAAATGTTCTTCAAGCAATCCCTTCTCTTATCACTTCTGAGGAGAACTCTATTTTGACTGCTCCTGTTACTATCAATGAGCTTCAACAAGTAGTTTTTAAAATGCAAAAAGGGAAAACCCTAGGTCCTGATGGTTTTCCTATTGAGTTCTACCAAGAGTTCTAGGATATCCTTCATGTTGATTTATTAGAGGTGGTGGAAGAAGCCAAGAAATCCAAAGAAATTTTGAAGGTTATCAATAAAACTTATATTACTCTTGTTCCAAAAGCTCAAGAGGTTGATCATATCTCAGCTTTTAGACCTATTGCTTTATGTAATGTTCTTCTCAAAATCATTACTAAAATCATGGCAGAAAGGTTGAAGCCTCTTTTGCATAAGATTATTTCCCCAGAGCAAGGGGGTTATGTGGAAGGACGTCAAATAGTAGATGAGATAGTTCTTGCTCAGGAAGCCATCCATTCCATGGATATGCAAAATTCTCCTTCCATGTTCATTCGGTTAGACTTATCCAAAGCTTATGACAGAGTGGATTGGCACTTCCTTATCAAAGTTTTGAGGCAATTTGGTTTCTCTAAGGATTGGATGGATTGGATTATGGGATGTATCTCTTCAGTTTCCTACTTAGTTCTTATCAATGGCAGGCCTTCTCGGTATTTCCCAGCTTCTAGAGGTATTAGGCAAGGTGACCCGCTATCCCCTTATTTATTCATCATTCTTGTTGAATGCTTGGGTAGGACTATAACCAAAAAGAGGGAAAACAAAACCCTTGAGGGAGTTACCATTGCTCATGGAGCTAGACCTATCTCTCATCTTCAATTTGTGGATGACTCTACTCTTTTAGGTAAAGCTACAGTTAAGGAAGCTTCTAATATTAAGCAAATCATTAGCTATTTTTCTAAGGCTATCGGGCAGTTGATCAATGAAGACAAATCTAAAGTTATTTTCTTTCACTTCTCTGCTAGACAGGAATCCATGGTCTTGGATAAATTAAGATATAAGAAGACCTCTCTTCCAATCACTTATTTAGGTATTCCCATAAATATTCAAAGGCAAAAAAATAAAGATTGGAATTGGTTGTTGGACAAAGTCAAGAAGAAAATTGGAAAGTGGACCAACAAGTGGCTTTCTTCTGGGGGTAGAATCACCTTGGTAAAATCAGTCCTTCAAGCTATTCCTATTTATGTTTCTTCCGATTTGAATATCCCAAAGGTCTGTTCTTCGAGAATTGGATCAAATCAGTCATCGTTTCCTTTGGAGTGGTACTAAGGAGAAAATAAAATGGGCCTTGGTGAAATGGGATACTTTATGTCTTCCTAAGAGTGAAGGGGGGTTAGGATTATGGTCTTCAATTAATAACAACAAATCTTTAGCTACTAAATTATATTGGAGGATGTTGCATAACCCCAATGCTCTTTGGGCCAATAATCTCCGTGCTAAATATGCTCGAGAACAAAAGTCCTGAAGACCTTGTTCGCTATCAACTTCCTACCAAAGGTTCTCCCATTTTAGCAGTTCTTAAGACTAGTGAGGATTTGATAAAGAAAAAATTATTTTGGATCATTCATAATGGTCAACATGCAAATTTTTGGATAGATTCTTGGGATGGTCACAAGCCTTTGATAACTCAGTTTCCCGATTGGAGGCCTTGGATGGAGGAGCTTCACCGAGCTAATTGGATAAAGGTGGCTAATTACTATCGGTACCATACTGGTAATTCAAATGTTGGTAGATATTGGATCCCTATTGAGGACTGGCCTATTCAAATCCTAGAAAGGCAAAGACAAGATATCCAAGGCATCCTTCATATGAGATCCCTCTCTTGGTCCCATGAAAAAGATTGTTTTGGATGGAACAACACTACTAAGGGTGAGTATTCAGTTGCTCAAGGTTATTTGACCTTATGCCATAATAATCCCAACCATTCTTCTGACATATTTTCTCGATTGTGGGCTCAAAATCTCTGGCCTAAGGTGAGGTTCTTTAATTGGCTTTTATTGCATCGTAGGGTGCTTACTGTGAGCAACTTATGAAGCATGGTTTTCATGGCCCTTTTAGATGTGAAATGTGTGAAGAGAATGTAGAAAATATCAACCATATTTTTATTGAGTGTACTTTAGCCTCCGAGCTATGGAGGAGAATGGCCACTTTACTTGGCTTACAATGGTCCAATTTTTTTACTTTTGAACAACTTTGGAGGGATTGGCCTAATCAAGAGGGTGTTGATCATTTTATTAGGCAGTTAGTTTGGATGGGTTCTACCATTCTTCTTTGGAATATTTGGAATGAAAGGAACAGCCAAATTTTTAATCAAGATAGGAAGGATATTCACTATATTTGGCAAAATACCATAGCCAACTTAGTTGAATCAGTCCATCAACTCCTTAATCACCCCCAAAACTCCCACCAAATATGGGATCAAGTGATGCAAATATTGAAGATTAAACCTTCTAAGGGCAACCAACTTAAAGGGAATGTGAGTATTAGTAAGATGGATAGGACTAGAAATTGGCAACCTCCTCCTAAGGATTTTGGAAAAGTCAATACTGATGGAGCCTCTAGAGGGAACCCTGGAAAAGCCAGTGTGGGAGGAATTGGTAGACTTTCAGATGGCTCCCTGGTTTTTACTTTTGCTGAGAATTTGGGTATTCTTTCCAATAACCTTGCTGAGGGGTATGGTATCCTCAGAGGCCTTCAAGAGGCTACTAAGGTTGGATGGGAAAAGGTGTTAGTTGAGTCTGACTCTCAACTTATGATTAATCTCTTGAAGACTCCTTCTAAGAATCATAAGGTGGATTGGAGAATAAAAAGAATTATTGAGAAGATTCAGTTAATCCAGATGGGATTTTTGAAAGTTGATTACAATCATGTGGTCAGAGATCAAAACAAGAGTGCTGATGCTTTAGCTAATTGGGCTTTGGACAAAGGTGATCTTACTTGTTATGGCCACCCTCCTATATGGTGGGCTTCTCAAATTAGGGAAGCTCTTCTTTCTATCATTTCTTTGGATGGCTCCGGTTCGAAGGTACCTAGTTTCTTCTTGTTTTTTTTTTTGCTTCTCTTTGGTTCATTCAGTTTTTTTTAGTTCCCTAGCTCATTCTATTCTTTATTTTGTTTCCTCTGTTGATTCTTGCCTTAATAGTCTTCTGGTCTAGATAGGTCATTGTTTTGTTCATTTTTTATTTCTTTTTTCTTTTTTCTTTTTTTTTGTTTTTTGTTTTTTAAGGTGGGTGGGTTTTTTTATTTTGTTTTGTTTTTGTGTTCTTTGTGTTGTTTTTTGTTGTTCTTGTGTTTTTGTTGTTTTGTTTTTTTTTTTAATGTTTTTTGTTATTGTTCTTGTGTTTTTTTTGTTCTTGTTCTTGGGTTTCTCTTTGTTTGTGTTATTTCGTGTTTTTATGTGTGAGTGTTTTCTATGTTTTTTTTTTTTTTTTTTTTTCTTTTGTTGGTTGTTTTTTATTTTTATTTTTTTTAATTTTTTTAGGTTTTGGTTGTGTTTATTTTTCATGTTTTTTTTGGGTTATGTCTTTGTAGTGTTCTGTTGTTTTTGTCTTGTTTGTGTTTTGTTATGTGGTTCTTGTGTTTTTCTATGTGGTTTGTGTTGTGGTTTCTTTTATCTTATTGTGCGTGTTTGGTTGTGCTTTTGTTTTTGACACACTCAAGGAGCATGTTTTTTATTTTATTTTATTATTTTTGTTGTTATTTACTTATTTTTAAATTGGTTTTGTGTGTTTGTTTGCTCCTTGAGTATGTCAAAGGTGGTAGGCCAGGTCCGAGTCCCGGGCATTTTTGGTGGAATGGATACCCCTGCCTCCTTGGGTCTTACCCGAAAGTGGCATCCCTTTTGGGATGTTTTCCACAAATAAAAAAAAATAAAACCCTAAATCAGATTTTTCACACAACTAATGGCTTCAACAACAATGCTTATAAAACAAGGTTTTAATCATAACTCTCAAACCAGAAAACCTTGAAGCATTCAACAAACCACTTTCGAAAAGGAAACCATAATCAATCCTTTTCACTCCAATGATATTTTAGAAATAAACCACCATAAACAATCAATAGTAAAATGTGCCCATACATTTTTTATGCCAAGAAGTTGTCCACAAAATCTGCCACACTAAACACAACTTTTCTTTCCAATATCAATAAGGGTTAGTGGACTTCAAATAATAATCACAAGATAAAGCATAACTCAATTTACACATTTTTACTCCAACTTAATAAACACATCCACCAAAGTCCTTTTTAATAAAAACCCTTATCAAAAATAATAATCAATAAACCTCTCAAAATTTATTACGTAACAATTCCTTATTTCTCCTAAATATTAATTCTCAATTTCATGAACATCAAATTAAATCAACAACTCATCCACCTTTGAAATAATAATCACAACCCTTATAAAAACAAAGTTTAATTAAAAACTTTAATTATTCCTAACCACCTTAACTTAGGGCTTAACAAAAATAATTAGAGCAAAAACATATTTACCTCCTCAAGGGGATTCGAACCCTTGACTTGCTCACACCGCAAGCGCCTTATCCACGGCTAAGGTTACCACACGGGCTAGTCACTCATTCAAAACGGAAAGGCACAACGTGCCTTAAAACCTTTCCTCCCTTTTCGTAAATCAAAAGCGCTTTGAGTGCTTTTCTTCCAATGCCTTACGAACGTAGTCAAGGGGATTTGAAACCTTGACGTTTCGTCTACCCCACGCCTTAGCCAAAATCCATTTGCCAATACGTCACGCTGCTCACTATGCCTTTTGTCTTAACCTCACTTTTTCTTATTTGTTGCTTCTGATTTCCAAAGGATTTCGCATGAGCTCTTATTCGGATTCTTTTTCCAATGATTAATTCACGAGCTCTCATTTGTTTATGAACCTTAGATATCCCCTTTATATAGCCTCCTCATTATTTTTTATGACATCGGTGGAAATCTTGCATATTTAATTTTAAATTTTAATTTTAATTTTAAATAATTAAAATTTAAACTAATTATTAAAAATTAAATATCTCCATCACCGGGGCACCTTTTTCGATGAAAAAAAATGCCAACTTGGGTTTTAAGAAAAACCTATTTCAAATATGCCATCCATGGTTTTAAATAAAACCTTTTATTTTACTTGCCTTGGTTTTCACAAAAACCCTGTATTTATCCATGCTTTCCAAAATATCATTTGGCCACCAAAACTCAATGTGATCTATATGACATCAATGACAACATAAAATAACTCAATTTTCCAACAAGCTAACATTTCAAATCAACCTTCTGATTCTCAATCCTTTTTCTTTGACTTCCAACTTCTTGCGATGGCCATGCCTTCCACCTCTACACCAAAATTCAAGCATTTTTCTTACACTTTGATTTTAGATTTGATGACAACCCCAGGGATGAACTTTAAGTGGCTCAATAATGTAGGTTTAACAACCCTCATTTTAATGCCATAATTCAGAATAGATAAAGTCCTTCTGTACATATTATAGTTTATTATGACCATGATAGGGCTACAATGAATATTAAAGTATGAAATAGAAATTTGCTTTTCACCATCACCCCTAGAGATATTAACAGATTGATAGGTCTCCCATTCATTGGTTTTTTTCAAATATCAATGAGGTTGCAGTTGTATCCATAAGAAAAAGTGTACCTTGAAAGCAAGTAAAATATCTCATCCGAGGATTTGACAGGTATAAATCTTGTTAATTATATTTTATTAATGTTCAATGTATCAAATTTGTAAATTGACATCTAATTTTGTTTATGCAGCTTCTACCGCAAAATAAAAAAGAGTTTTATCAATCAACAATGTTAACCATCAAACTCTGAAGGCCATTACTGAGTTATTCTAGGCCCGACTAATTTTTATGGGAAGACCAAAAATTCCATTTTGGGCACTTGTTTATATTGTTCAGTTTGAGCACAATGAAAAGTTTGATTGGTGCACGTATATTTTGGATCGAATCAGGTCTAAGATGAACACCGTGTAAATGGTAATCAACAAGACACAATCCATTGTGGGTAGTATTAATTTTATTTTAGCTCTATATTATGATTGTTTTCATAATTTTTAGACTACTCCTATACCAACTGTAGTGCATGCAACACTACAGGATATTGCTATGTCAGCAGAGGAATTGAAGGTAATAACTGCATCTTTGACCTTGACATACTATTTTATATTTTTTCACATTCTTTTTTATTTTATTTTTTTCATTTATATGTAGGGTAAGGCAAGCAATACAAGAAGTAAATAAATTTCTTCCACTAGGGGTCACAGGCTAGAACAAACTGGTGATTCTGAAGACACGGGCTCTAAAGCAACACCGTTGTAGAGGTCATACAAATGTTTCAGGCAAGTAGCTACTCTTGGGGTTTCTCGTACACCTAGGTATGCACAAAATATACAGGTTGAATCTAGTGTGGTTAATCCCTCCCCCATTGCAACAGAAATTCAACATGTTTCATCGTCTTCAGGTAAATCTATGTGTAGTTAATTTAAATTAAGATTTTTTTTTAATTTTAAGAAGAATTGTAACAAAATATTTTTGACTTTTTTCAATTGATTCTCAAGTACCATCACAAGTTAGAGGTCATATGTCACCACCACCTCTATTACAACCACCATTTGTATCACACTCATCAGTTTCACCATAGCCACCACTTCCACCAAATCAGTGATAGGAACCCTCACATCCTATGCCAATGCCTATGGGAGGGTAATTCAATGTTGGAAAATCATTGTTTTCACAGAGATCACGGGGTACTGCATAAATTTTTGGGTGTGGGTTTTCACACTCATAGATATCATACATTCCAGCACCAATTTTTGGGTATGGATTGTCACAATTTACATTTTCAACAAATTCACAGGCACTAGAAGTTTCTATAGAGGGATTGGATAATATTCAACTTGATGAATATTATATTTTAAAGGGAAACATTATAGGCTTCAAGGAAAAAAATGTGCTGAGAGGTGAAGGAGCAAAAGGATAATCCACTGAACCTATAGCTAAGGAGGAAATATTACCATCAGCTCAAGGAGCGAAACCTCATCCTCAGGGTCCTCAAATTGAGGATAATATTGTAGATTTTAATGAAAATGTTTTATTAGATGGAACTACAAAAGTTACTATTAATCAATTTATGTTAGGAGATTTGAAGTGATTGAAGGAATGGGAATATTAAGAAAATGTCCTTTTAAGGGAAATCAATACCCGATATAAAAATTATGTAAAAAGAGATTCTCTTTATTCTTTGGTTCAATTTGAACCAAAAAATATTGATGGCCTGCTAAAATGGGCCACATCAAGATCTGTTAAGTCTGATTTTATTTATGATGATGATGTTTTGAATGTTGTTGTTGGTAGATTTGAGAAAATTAATGATATTCTCACAATGACACTGAGAGGGGGGTGAATCGGTGTAGCTATTTAAATTCAAATCTACAACTCTTAAAGCTGAAGCAAAGAGAACTTAAAAGCAGATAAAGCAATTATCACAAGAGAGCACACCACAACACACAATGTAACGAGGTTCACCAATTTGGCTACTCCTCAAGAATGACTGCTTGGACTACGGTCCAAATCCAGCCTTTGCAAAACACCAATTTTACAATCCGTTTACCAAGCACCCACTGGAAGGAGCACCAACCCCTGATTTATCTGCACCAACAGAAAGGAGCACCAACCCCTATCCAAGCACCAACTTGGATTACAGTTTTGAATCTAGATGAATGACATAAAAATGCCTTTCCTTTTCCAAGACCCTGATTGGTCTATAATTTATCAAAACATAGTAAACACTTACGGCTCTACTTGTCGCTCTCTTACAACACTCTTCTCCCCTCTTTCGATAGCACTTTCTCACATTCAGCAACAACCTAATTCTCCAGGCAACTGCCCTTTTATAACAATATTTCCAACTTGAAACTCCTGTTCTTCTGTCACTTCCATAATCCTTCATGCACCCTATTAATAGACACTTCTGAAAGTAACTCCTTTTTGGCATAGTATTTCTGCATGCAACCTATTAATAGTTCTGTCTCTTGATTCGAACTTTCAGTATAACTACCGCTTGATGGTTACACTGCTTTACGGCCCTGTAACTGTCATTCTGTCTTTCATGCACTGTGCTTATTTTAGCTTGCATGATTTCTATCTGTAACTGCCCCTGTAACTATCACTCTAACTCCAGTTGACTCTTCTTATTTTGGCTGCATGATTTTCCTCTACAACTGCCCCTTTAACTGTCGTTCTACTTCAGTTAACTATCCGTAATCGTGTTGTTGTGACCTATCGCGAAATCATGACACTTCTATCTCTTTGTACTCTTCTCGCCTTCTACCCATGAAAACATGACATGTCACGATATCGTGACACTTTCGCCTCCTTGCTACTCTTCTCGGCTTCAACCAGCGAAAATACAACATGTCACGATATCGTGACACTTTTGCTGCCTTGAGCTCTTCTCTATCTCTTGCCAGCGAAAACAAGACATGTCATGAAATCGTGACACTTTCGCTTCCTTGCACTCTTCTCTGCTTGCACTAGCGAAAATAAGACATGTCACGAAATCATGACATCTTTCGCTTCCTTGCACTCTTTTCTGCTTGCACTAGCGAAAACAAGACATGTCATGAAATCATGACATCTTTCGCTTCCTTGCACTCTTTTCTGCTTGCACTAGCGAAAACAAGACATGTCACGAAATCATGACATCTTTCGCTTCCTTGCACTCTTCTCTGCTTGCACTAGCGAAAACAAGACATGTCACGAAATCATGACACATTCGCTGCCTTGTGCCTTTCTCTGTCTTTTGCCCGTGAAAACACATGTCATGAAATCGTGACACATTCGCTGCCTTGTGCCTTTCTCTATCTTTCACTCGTGAAAACACATGTCACAAAATCATGACACATGCGCTGCCTTGTGCCTTTCTCTGTCTTTCGCCCATGAAAACACAACATGTCATGAAATCGTGACACATGCGCTGCCTTGCACTCTATCTCCTCTTCGGGTCATGAAAACCCGACATGTCATGAAATCATGACACTTTTTCTCCTTGGCGCTTTCTCTTTGAACCTGTCGTGAAATTGTGACACTTTTTTTAGCTCTTTCTCTTGAACCTGTCATGAAATCGTGACACTTTTTTTTTTCTAATCGAAATCGTGATACTTTTTCTCTCTTTCTCTCGAACCTATCATGAAATCATGACACTTTTTCTCTGCGAGCTCTTTCTCTTGAACTTGTCATGAAATCGTGACACTTTTTCTCTGTGAGCTCTTTCTCTCGAACCTGTCGTGAAATCGTGACACTTTTCCATCCGTACAATCCTTCTTGCAAATTGTCATGAAATCGTGACACTTTTCTTTCTCTGCCTTCCTCTTCGCTTTGGACCATGAAAATGAAACATGTCATGAAATCGTGACATCTTTTTCTCTCTCCTCTTTTCTTCGCTTTGGATCACGAAAATGAAACATGTCATGAAATCGTGACATATTTTTCTCTCTCCTCTTTCTCTTCGCTTTGGACCATGAAAATGAAACATGTCATGAAATCGCGACATCTTTTTCTCTCTCCTCTTTCTCTTCGCTTTGGGCTGCAAAAATGAAACATGTCACGAAATCGTGACATCTTTTTCTCTCTCCTCTGATATGTCATGAAATCATGATAGTTTTGCCAGCATTTTCTCTCTCCTTCGATATGTCGTGAAATCATGACAAAAAACATGTCGCGATATCGCGACAGTTTTCTTACTTGTCTTTTTCTTTGATCCTTTGAATCTGGGCCACTTCTGTCTTCTTGGAAATTCACTGTACATGCTCTGACTGACCTCTGAACTCCTGTCCACTGCATCAACTGATCTATCTGTCTGTGTTGACAACAATGACAATACTGTTTCTGCACCTTGCTCAACAATCTCCCCCTTTGGAATTGTTGGCAACACATGTGCAATTTCTTGTAATTCTTCTCCCCCTTTGACAATAATACCAAAGGGCTGCTGCAGACTCCCCCTGAGTCTATGCAAAACATTCTCAGACAAACATTGTTATAGTTAGCAAAAATCATGAATATGAGCAAAACTATAAACATAGGCATAAATGCTCCCCCTGAGAATGTGATCCCAATTGATAGTCAATTCTTGGGAAATGTGACCACTCCCAACTTACTTCGAAGGTACTCAAAAACTTCCTTGGGCAATGGTTTTGTGAATATATCTGCTACTTGCTCTGTAGTTGGAACAAAATCCAATTTAACCTCACCTTCTGCAACTTTATCCTTCAAAAAGTGATACCGGATTGCAATATGTTTGGTTCGAGAATGCATAACCGGATTCTTTGAGATGTTAATAGCACTAGTGTTATCACATTTAACTGAAATTGGCTCTTTGAAGTTAATACCAAGATCTTTCAGGGTTTGTCTCATCCATAAAATCTGCGTACAACATGTTGTTGCTGCAATGTATTCTGCCTCTACTATGGATAGAGAGACTGATTCTTGTTTCTTGCTGTGCCATGCTACCAACCTGTCTCCAAGATAGAATGCACCACCACTGGTACTCTTTCTGTCATCTATACATCCTGCCCAATCTACATCAGAATATGCAATAAGAGTGAAGTCCTTACCTTTTGGGTACCATAACCCATACTCCATAGTACCCTTGAGGTACCTAAAGATCCTCTTCACAGCTGTCACATGAGTCTCTTTGGGACTAGCCTGAAATCTTGCTACCATGCATACTGCCTGTAAGATATCTGGTCTTGTAGCTGTTAAATACAGCAGGCTCCCAATCATAGATCTGTACATGGTTTGATCAACATCTAGAGATTTGTCATCCTTGCTCAATTTGCAACCTTGTTGTCATGGGAGTGCTAACAGGTTTACAATCCTCCATTGTGAATTTTTTCAGCATTTCTTTCACATATTTAACTTGAGAGATAAAAATGCCCTTTTCACTTTGATTAACTTGCAGTCCGAGGAAATACGAAAGTTCACCAATCATAGACATCTCAAATTCTTTCTTCATTTTATTTGCTATGTCTCTACAATACTCATCCATGCTGCTACCAAATATGATATCATCTACATAAACAACAAGTACAATAAGATGGCCATTCTCTATTTTGACATACAAGTTGTTGTCCACCATACCTTTCTTGAACCCCTGTTGAATAAGATAGTTATCCAGCCTTGCATACCATGCTCTGGGTGCTTGTTTCAGACCATACAAAGCTTTCTTTAACTTGCAAACAAAATTGGGATTGTCACCGAGTTGGAAACCATCTGGCTGCTCAATATAAACTTCTTCTTCAAGTTTGCCATTCAGAAATGCTGATTTCACGTCCATTTGATAAACTTTGAAATTCTTGTGTATAGCTAAAGCCAGGAACATTCTGATTGCCTCGAGTCTAGCCACTGGTGCAAAGGTTTCCTCAAAATCAATACCTTCAACTTGAGCATAGCCTTTACTGACCAATCTTGCCTTATTTCTGACAACCTGTCCGTCTTCATTTAATTTGTTTCGAAAAATCCATTTAGTACCGATTATATTTTTATTTGCTGGCCTTGGTACTAACTCCCAGGTTTTGTTTTTCTCAATCTGATCTAGTTCTTCATTTATTGCCTTCATCCAACTTTCATCTGTGCTTGCTTCAGCAACATTTTTGGGTTCAATGCTGGATAATAGAGAGTAGTTCCTTACTACTGTTCTCCTTGTCTGAATACCAACTGTGGGGTCCCCAATAATTTGCTCTCTGGGATGATTTTTTTGCCAGCTGCCTATTTTAAATTTCTTGTTTTCTTCTACTTCTGAGTCAATCTCCTTATTCTCTTCTGTTCCCTTTTCTTCATCTGCTTCTATAACTTCTTCATAAATAGGGTATTTTTCTTCATTGCTAATTTCTCGTTCCCTACCTTCATCAACCTTCACATCGGCACTCTCCACAATTTTCTTTAGCCTTTTGTTATAGCATGTGTAGGCTTTGCTTTTTTTCGAATAGCCAAGAAAAATTCCTTCATCAGCTCTATCTTCAAACTTACCAAGATTATCTTTAGTTCTTTTGATGTAGCACTTGCTGCCAAAGACTTTGAAGTATCTTGTTGTTGCCTTTTTTCCGAACCATAGCTCATAAGGAGTTTTGCTTTCATGTGTCCTCAACATGCACCTGTTTTGGATGTAAACCGTAGTATGAACTGCCTCTTTCCAGAATTTGTCTGCTATTTTGTTCTCTGTCAACATTGTCCGTGCCATTTCCTGCACTGTCCTGTTCTTTCTTTCAACAACACCATTCTGTTGAGGTGTCCTTGCTGCTAAAAACTGTCTTCTGATCCCATATTTTTGATAGTACTCTGCAAACTCCTCTGAGATAAACTCTCCTCCTCTATCTGATCTTAAGCATTTAATTCTTTTTCCTGTTTGATTCTCAACCAGTTTTTTGAAAGTCTTGAACATTTCAAAGGCATCTGATTTAAGCTTTAAAAATAGTACCCATGTCATCCTGGAATAATCATCTATGCACAACATAAAGTATTTGTCACCATTTATGCTTTGTGTTCTCATGGGTCCACATAAATCAGTATGTATTAGCTCTAAAGGTTTGCTAGTGAAGTATTCCTTTGATTTAAATGTGGATCTAGTTTGCTTCCCTTTTTGGCATGAAGCACAAATGCTATTTAATGGTTTGCCAATGGTGGGTATATCTCTTACTGCCCTTTTAGAACTTATTTTTTCCAGATTGTCAAAGCTAATATGACCGAGCCTCTTGTGCCATAGCCAATTTTCATCTACCTGTCCAATCAAACATGCTCCTTCTGAAGTCTCTGAGAGAGTATACAGGTTTCCAGAAGTCCTCGATCCAGTAGCTATCAGCTTCCCACTATGTGCTTTTCTGACTTCACAACCCTGCTTCTTAAAAATGACTTCATGACCTCTGTCACAGATTTGGCTTACGCTCAGTAGGTTGTGCTTCAAACCAATCACAAACAGGACTTCTTTGGAATTGATTTTTCCATCACTTATCTTGACTGATCCTTTCCCAACTATCTTGGCTCCATCATTATTTCCAAATTTAACTGAGCCACCTTCATAGTTCTGTAACTTTTCAAACTTTTGTTTATCTCCTGTCATGTGACTGGAGCATCCACTATCCAATATCCATGGTGCAGATTTGTTCTGTGCTTTGAATGTTGTCTGTACAATCAAGGATTCCTTTTCTTCCTTGGCTCGCTCCTTTTCTTTCCATTCTGGTTTGACTACAGTTTTGGTCACTTGTTTAGACTTTTCTTTGTCAGTAGCCTGTGCATGTTTTTCTAGGAATTTTCTGTTTTGCCTTAAACTGTTTGGTTGAGATCTTCTTCCCTGATATTTATTTGTTGCATATGTGCTTCTACAGTTTCTTGCAATGTGTCCAAAGTTATGACAGTTATAGCATTCTACTGCATAATCCATCAAGGGTGAAAAGACATTTCTATCTGGTGAAATTTCTTTGTCCTATATTATAAATGCAGTCTGAAATCTTATGACCGTAAGCATTGCATTTAAAACAATAACCAGAAAAGGAATGATTGAACCTGGGAGTTGGTCTTTGCCATTTTGTAGTAGGAGCCACAAATTTTCTTCTCCTTTGATGTGTGACTTTTGTGAATCCCTCATTGTCAGCACTCTTCTCGTGCCTGGCATTGTTGCTTTCTTTTGCATGATTCATTTTTCTTTGGTCAACCTTGATCTTATCTTCTTTCTTTACTGGTTCTACAGTTATGGCCTTTGATCCACTTGACGATTCTCCTCTGACTATTTATAATCTTTTCAAGCTTTGCAGAACTTCCTTCAAGTTTGTGATAGCAACTCAATTTTTGATTCTTTTCTTCTAGCCGCATTCTTAAAACAACAATCTCTTCTTCTAGTTTGTTGCACTCATCTATTTTCATGGTTAATTGTACTTCAAGTTCTTCAGACATTTTCTTAAATTCTTCTATCTGTACTTTCAAACTGTTTATTATGTCATTCGCATCCTCAAGCTTTCTTGAGACCTTTTTATTCTTCTTCCTTTCTGTACTCAACTCTTTAAGTGCAGCAACCAACTCTCCTTCCAGATATACTTCAGCCTCATCCTTAAGGTCTTTATCACCTTCCTATTTTTCTTCTATTTTTTCTTCTTCAAATGCCATGAACAGAGCTTCACCTGTTTCTTCTTCAGAATCCTCACCTAAGCTTTCTTCAGAAGAGCTGACATTCTTGGATATGAAACTTTTCTTCTTGAAGTTGTTCTTTCTAAAATTTGGTTTCTTCTTCCAGTCACCTTTTTCTTGGTGTGACCCTTCATCATTTTTGGTTTTCTCATTCATTGGACATTTAGCTGCAAAGTGCCCGATGCCTCCACAGTTGAAGCACTTAAACGGTAACTTTCCTCTGTATTTTCCTTTTCCCTTTGTAAGTTTCCGAACAAAGTTAGCTTCCATTTCATCCGATGTCTCTTCATCCTCAGACTCTTGTTTAGTTTTTATATTTTTGTGTGCTTTAAAAGCAGCTTCTCTGTCTGTGGGCTTAGCTTGTCCTATTCTCATTTTGTATGCAGTCAAAGAACCATGCATCTCATCCATGCTAAAAGTATTGAGATCTTTAGCTTCTTCTATAGCAAAAACTTTAGAATTAAATCTTTTGTGAAGAGTTCTTAGTACCTTTTTCACGATGACCGCATCTTCCATTTCCTCGTCGAGTCCTCTAATAGCAGTAATGATTCCATTGACTCTCAGCATATAGGCCTCTATGTTCTCATCGTCATTCATTCTTAATGCTTCGAACTGAGCTCGATGCGTTTGTAGCTTGGCTTCCTTGATCTTGTCGTCTCCTTCATGAATGCTCTTCAGTTTGTCCCACATGTCTTTTGTAGTTTTATAGCTCATGATCCTTATTAGTTCATTGTCCACTAAACCGCACATTATAGCATTCTGTGCTTTAGAGTTATTCTCAAATGGTTTCTTATCGACAGCATCGGTTGGAGGTATGGCGGGTATTGTGTATCCACTTTCTACTGACTCCCAGATGTCGTATCCCAGAGCACAGAGATATGTCTGCATCCTGATTTTCCAAAATGAATAATTAGTTCCGTCGAACAATGGAGCTTTATTTGATGAGAATCCTTCACCACCTGCCATTGTGTTCCTTCCCAGATCACCTTAGCTGATTAAGCTTGTTCAGGAACCTTGCTCTGATACCAATTGATATTCTCACAATGACACTGAGAGGGGGGGTGAATCAGTGTAGCTATTTAAATTCAAATCTACAACTCTTAAAGCTGAAGCAAAGAGAACTTAAAAGCAGATAAAGCAATTATCACAAGAGAGCACACCACAACACACAATGTAACGAGGTTCACCAATTTGGCTACTCCTCAAGAATGACTGCTTGGACTACGATCCAAATCCAGCCTTTGCAAAACACCAATTTTACAATCCGTTTACCAAAGACCCACATTGGAAGGAGCACCAACCCCTGATTTATCTGCACCAACAGAAAGGAGCACCAACCCCTATCCAAGCACCAACTTGGATTACAGTTTTGAATCTAGATGAATGACATAAAAATGCCTTTCCTTTTCCAAGACCCTGACTGGTCTATAATTTATCAAAACATAGTAAACACTTACGGCTCTGCTTGTCGCTCTCTTACAACACTCTTCTCCCCTCTTTCGGTAGCACTTTCTCACATTCAATAGCAACCTAATTCTCCAGGCAACTACCCTTTTATAACAATATTTCCAACTTGAAACTCTTGTTCTTCTGTCACTTCCATAATCCTTCATGCACCCTATTAATAGACACTTCTGAAAGTAACTCCTTTTTGGCATAGTATTTCTGCATGCAACCTATTAATAGTTCTGTCTCTTGATTTGGACTTTTAGTATAACTGTCGCTTGACGGTTACACTGCTTTACGGCCCTGTAACTGCCATTCTGTCTTTCATGCACTGTGCTTATTTTAGCTTGCATGATTTCTATCTATAACTGCCCCTGTAACTATCACTCTAACTCCAGTTGACTCTTCTTATTTTGGTTGCATGATTTTCCTCTACAACTACCCCTTTAACTGTCATTCTACTTCAGTTAACTATCCGTAATCGTGCTGTTGTGACCTATCATAAAATCATGACACTTCTATCTCTTTGTACTCTTCTCACCTTCTACCCATGAAAACATGACATGTCACGATATCGTGACACTTTCGCCTCCTTGCTACTCTTCTCGGCTTCAACCAGTGAAAACACAACATGTCACGATATCGTGACACTTTTGCTGCCTTGAGCTCTTCTCTGTCTCTTGCCAGCAAAAACAAGACATGTCATGAAATCGTGACACTTTCACTTCCTTGCACTCTTCTCTGCTTGCACTAGCAAAAACAAGACATGTCATGAAATCATGACATCTTTTGCTTCCTTGCACTCTTCTCTGCTTGCACTAGCGAAAACAAGACATGTCATGAAATCATGACATCTTTCACTTCCTTGCACTCTTTTCTGCTTGCACTAGCAAAAACAAGACATGTCACGAAATCATGACATCTTTCGCTTTCGTACACTCTTCTCTGCTAGCACTAGTGAAAACAAGACATGTCACGAAATCGTGACACATTTTCTACCTTGTGTCTTTCTCTGTCTTGCACTCGTGAAAACACATGTCATGAAATCGTGACACATTCGCTGCCTTGTGCCTTTCTCTGTCTTTCACCCGCGAAAACACATGTCACGAAATCGTGACACATGCGCTGCCTTGTGCCTTTCTCTGTCTTTCACCCATGAAAACACATGTCATAAAATCGTGACACATGCGCTGCCTTGCACTCTATCTCCTCTTCGGGTCACAAAAACCCGACATGTCATGAAATCGTGACACTTTTTCTCCTTGGCGCTTTCTCTTCGAACCTGTCATGAAATTGTGACACTTTTTCTAGCTCTTTTCTCGAACTGTCATGAAATCGTGACACTTTTTCTCTGTGCTCTTTCTCTCGAACCTGTCATAAAATCATGACACTTTTTCATCCGTACCTTTCTCTTGAACTGTCATGAAATCGTGACACTTTTTCTCTGCGAGCTCTTTCTCTCGAACCTGTCACGAAATCGTGACACTTTTTCTCTGTGAGCTCTTTCTCTTGAACCTGTCATGAAATCGTGACACTTTTCCGTCCGTACAATCCTTCTTGCAAATTGTCACGAAATCATGACACTTTTCTTTCTCTGCCTTCCTCTTCGCTTCGGACCATGAAAATGAAACATGTCATGAAATCGTGACATCTTTTTCTCTCTCCTCTTTTCTTCGCTTTGGATCGTGAAAATGAAACATGTCACGAAATCGTGACATATTTTTCTCTCTCCTCTTTCTCTTCGCTTTGGACCATGAAAATGAAACATGTCACGAAATCGTGACATCTTTTTCTCTCTCCTCTTTCTCTTCGCTTTGGACCATGAAAATGAAACATGTCACGAAATCGTGACATCTTTTCTCTCTCCTCCGATATGTCACGAAATCGCGACAGTTTTGCCAGCATTTTCTCTCTCCTTCGATATGTCACGAAATCGTGACAGAAAACATGTCGCGATATCGCGATAATTTTCTTACTTGTCTTTTTCTTTGATCCTTTGAATCTGGGCCACTTCTGTCTTCTTGGAAATTCACTGTACATGCTCTGAATGACCTTTGAACTCCTATCCACTGCATCAACTGATCTATCTGTCTGTGTTGACAACAATGACAATACTGTTTCTGCACCTTGCTCAACAATTAATATCGAAGCCCAAGAATTTTATAACTAGTGGGCTTCTGATAAGGAGAAATTTGTAGTTACTGAGGCTACAAGGGATATGACAGAGGTAAGAAAAAAATTATGTTTCAATTTTCTATTGCAGTGATTTTTTTATATTTATTGAAAATATGAAATAATTTCAATATAACCCTTTTGAATTATGTTTTCGATTTTTTTTTGCAATCAAATTTTGAACACTTAAAAACATAGGTTAAGAGCATGGACATATATCTTAAAATAGCAAAGACATTTTTGAATAATGTAATGGAAATGAAAAATAAAATGCAAGCAAAAATATCTAAAAATAATCATTTAAAAAATACATCAAGGAGAAGCTCAAAGAAGATCCAGAAAAGGTGTTTGAAAAAACAAAGGAAATGCTTCCAACAATACTTGAAGATCCAAACAAAGAAGAAGTGTAATTGGTGTCAACTATTGTGAAAGTACGTGAAAACCTGGTGAGAGTTGGAGCATTGCTAGAAGAGAGTGTCACAGATGCCGACAAAGAAAAAGAAACGACAACTCCAATCGATAGTGAAGTAACCAAGCACCAATAAAGTATTTGAAAATTTGAAAATGTAATATGCTATCAAGTTAACTGTAGTCAACAATTTTGTACAATGTAATATGTTTCTATTTGAACTAGTGATAATGACATTTTCTCATTTTGTGTTTCCCATCATTTATAGTTTACTTGCATTAATAAATATGTGTTGCAATTTTAGTTTATTTCTAGCTAATATTATTCACTATCATATCAACAACAAAAGCATTATAGATAATATTACAGATAAAAATTAATATACCAATAAGAAAATTTAAAAAATGAAACATAAAGATTTATCAATGAAGAGAGTCGAGACACCATGACATAAACATACAATTTTAAAAATTGCAAAAAGATATAAGACATGTAATTTTTAAAACACTGATGTGATATAAAACAATAATTATGTAAAATCTTGTAAATATTGAACAAAATTGTGAAATATTCTATGAATTTTGTGAAATCAATACACTATTGTGTTTATCAATGTCAATGAAATCATGGAATAATTATCATTATGGAAGCTGAAACATTTCAACTTGTCCATAATCATTACGAAGCATAGAAGAAATTTGTGTCTCCACCATATGATCATTGAAAGCATCATCATCATAGTTATCAATTGTATTCTACGTTCCTCTTCTGTCTACTAGGGAACTCTAGTGTGCCAAAGCTCTACCATACGAAAATGTATCCAATTGATATGAAGACACATAAATTCTTAAACAAATTTCTAAGTTTTTGTCGAGTCTGTTATGAAGTTTAGATTTAACAAAAGAAAGTGCACTGAAAACTGTTTCATCTTCGACTAACCCAAAAATCATTGTTTCACATAGTTCATATAAATTAAAGTATTCACTTATTGTATCTTGTAATATTGTGCTTGGATACAATTTTTGCCACAGACGTGCATTGGAACCAATCTCATGGACACTTGTCACAAGTGATGTTTGCACAACCATTGTTCTTCCAAAATGTGATCCAATCTCATGGACACTTGTCACAAGTGATGTTTGCACAACCATTGTTCTTCCAAAATGTGATGACTATTCTTTCAAAAGATCACTATTGAGTATACCTTTTATTTCAACACCATCGACTTCCACACTCTTACTAAAGTGGTTAATGAAGTTACCCATTTATTTAATAAATAGTTCATTTGCAGAATTGTATTTAGTACAAGGTCCCCAAAACATGGGGTTAACCACACCCATGGCCTCGAGCAACTCATTTCTCTGAAATAGATCTCTTATCTCACCTATCAAATATTTTACTATATTTGACAATTTACACTTTGTTTTCTGTATAATAATATGAAATCTACTGTGTGTTATGGGAACTTATTCAAAATATTCCACAACTATACTTGATTGCCTTTCAAAACAATAAACAGGTACCATATTTTCATGAACATTAATACAAATATGATCATTGATGTCAAACTTCAAGATTTTTTTTGGATTTTTCACGTTTATCAATGTATTCCAACTATCAAATAAAGGTTCTGTAAAATCTGCTTTAGACACATATAATGTATCAATAAACATGCGTATTTGTTTTCTTATCCTCATAAAATCAATCATATAGATGGATCTCTCTTGTGAAATATTAATTAATCTGTTCATTTATTTTAACATTGGAATAATACGACATAAGGTCAAAAGTGTTTCCAATTCAGTCAAATGGAACATCATATCTTTTACCTTAACAACTATCCTACGATTTGCATGCATAAACCCCGTCAATGATTGATATTATACAAAAACTCTCTAAACAAGTTTATATAGTGAAATCCATCTTGTATCCACATATTTTAACATTTTTTTTCCTTTCTGCAACTCCTAGTGCAAACTGTTGAAACTCTGCAAACCTTTTTGGACTTAATGAGAAATAAGAATGAATTTCACAAATAAGGTTTTCCACTTTAGCAACATTTGAAAATGTGCTCACAATTTTATATGCAAGATTAACTCTATGAGCCATACAATGAATGAGAATCATATATGGGGCAACTATGGTTTGGAGTCAAACATAAAGACCAGACCTGTGACCTTGCATAATAGCAGCTCCATCAGCTCCTATGCAAATTAACTTTGTTGTTGTATCTATATCATTCATTCCTGCAATATTATTTAAACTTTTGACAAAAAAATTATACATTTTTTTTGCATTTGAACTTTCCAACATTTTATGTATTCCCAAAAAAATAGGTCTTCTAATATGATTTTGAAATGTGTACACATGCATGCAAATCCAATATGTGTTGTCCACAGTTGTTACCTCATCAATAGAAAGTGAAATGAATTTGGAAAGTTTTACTTTCTCCCTTAGGTCTTCTTTCTCAACCAAATATAGACATTTTACCATTTCCCAACCACTTCGATCTGACCAATGAGAACTAGGAAGGTTTTGCACATTAAATAGGCATAATAGCTACTTATAATCAATAAAATCGGACATTGGTCTACCTTTCTTGAGAATATTATAAAGAATGGAAAACTGCATACTTTATGAAGGTAAAATAGTCTTCTGTATTTTATGAAATTGGGCTACAATTGTTCCACCTTTCTCAAAAAGATATTGTCATTGCTTTAAGTGATTGTCATATTCTATAGAATATCTTAAATGTAGATATTCTGATGCATCCTTCCACTTAACTTCTTTATTAACTTCACCATTACTTTTTATAACTTTTACATAAGCTTTGCCAACATGTTTTTCAATTGTATCAATCTTATTTTGAAGCCTATGATCCTTACCAAGTCTCCAACTGCAAATTTTGCATCTACATTTATTTTCATCGATTTGGTTATCCTCAATTAGGACAAGCTCAAGCTAGGGAAATCTTTTTTCCCATTCATTCTTAAATCCCCTTCCAAGTATCCATTTAGATGCTTTTATTTTTTTGGAATTTTTACTTGAAGATATATATGAAGCTTGTAATGATTTTGATTTATCACTTTCATTTTCAATTGTGATGTCATTTTGAGTGTTGTCTTCAAGTGTTTGTTGGATGTCATTGTCAAGGGGATTTTCATTAGAAGGAATCTCTTGTTGGGAAATATCTTCAAGTGGAGGCATATCAAGATTGATAGGGTATTTTGCATAGTAGCATACCATAATATATCATTCTTGAATAAAAAATATACAACAAAAATATTCAAATCGTCAATCAAGCACAAACTGGGAAGTCAAAAATTATTTGTACCTTGAATATTCACGGATGTCGTTGGCTCGTTGCATTTCGAAATTTGGCTAAAAAATTTGAGGATACTCTTTTCAGCAGAAGATTTTGTGACCTTATTTCCATCATTGGGTGACATTTTACTTGTTATGAAAAATACTTTTCAATTTAGTAGAGTAATAAAATGTTGATGAGTGTGTAATTTTTGGAGGCCTTAAGATAATATTGTAAATAGAATAAACAATTTTTTGGGTGGTAGATTATACATACTTGTTTCCTACCATTCTTTATTGTTATTTTATCAGTTTATGCCACTGGATTGTTTTCTAGTGAAAGCACTTTAACTGACAAGAGCACAAAGATAATTAACATCTAAATTGAAATCAATTTAAGAAAACTATTATTTAATAAAAAAATAATTGGTGATACATATGTCAAAAAATATCATATTATAGCACAAAATGGTCTAGAAATAGAGAATCAAAATGTGTTCGAAGAAACAAAGCTAAAGAAGCAAAATTTACGACACGCCTTAAGGGCACTCTATTGTAATGTAAAGCAGATTTAACACAAACATTTAAAGGAAAGTGCATAAAATTAATCTATTGAAATGAAGCAAAGTGTATAATAAAGATAGTGGATTTCTCCTTATATTCATTTGTTCATAGCTTCCAATATGATTACAATGTCTCTCCTTGAGGGATTTACACTGTGATACTTTTCAACATTACAATGTATAAGAGATCTAATCCCTTGAAAGGTCCTTAAGGCATGTGCTATTGTCCATTTCACATTCCCACACTAGAGAGCTATCATTGGGATTGTTCTTCTTGCCTTATTAGCTCCTCCCTCCTATATAGCATACCTGCACCTACACTTAAGGGATTGAAAATGGGTTAATAGCATATACGTTTGTAGATTTAAAGCTAGGAAAACATAGAAAGCATGCATATAGAAATCACAAAACCTATTTCTAATAAACCAAAAATCTTAAAAATAACTTATAACTATAGAATTGGGTAAATAACATGATTTGGTAAATATCTAAGCATAAATAAAAGGGAAATTGTTAGAAGAAATAGTGACCATACCTACGTGAACCAGATAGACCTACAATCACAAAACTTCTAATTACCCTATCAAAAATATCACCAAATTTGAACCATAGGTTAATCTAAGAATTTGTAATAGGTCTATGGTGGAATTGGATCACAATTCCCTACTATTTTCTAACTGTCCCTAATAGGTGCAACTAGCTACTGCTAACTATCCCCATGTGGGATGGTTCAAATTTGCTTAGATTTTACCACCAATCCTTAGGGTGTCTAGTTCAAAACTTGTCTAAAGGTTATGTCAACATATGGGGCTAAATTTATCTTCAATTTGGCCAGTTTAGAATGGTTTGGATCAGTTTCTATTGCCCCTGAAAGTGCCTTTAGATGAAGAGGGTTTCAAGGCCAAAGGAGGGCAAATGATGGTTTGCAAAAGGTGAGGATGGAATTGGGCAGCACTTCATTACTAAAATGCTTCAACTCTCCTCTCCTAAAATGGGTGAATGCACCTCTTTTTATAGATCAAATAGGGAATCTAGGACAAAGGGGCAAGCAGTGGCATGCGAGGTAGGTGTCGCAACTTTTCAAAACCCTTGCATGCATTGGGTGGGGGAAGGTTACCCCTTTGGGGCTCCTAATTTGGAGTTCCTGACTTCAATGGTAGGTCCCAAATCAATTTGGGTTTATTAGACATGGAAATGGTAGTATTTGATTGCCATTTCATGTGTCTATTGAATTTTTGGAAGGTCTATTTAGGGACCATCCCACCCAGGGATGGTTTTAGATGGTCGTCCCTTGGTGGGACGGTCACCAAGATATGCCCCAAAACTACCCAAAATTGTTGGGAACCTTTCCAAATGTATTTTTTAGCCTTATGCAAGCCTAGAGGGTGCCCAATGGGTCCATATGATGTTGATAAGAGTGGAACATGTGATGCACTAATAGTATTATCCGATTTATGCGATTTAGGTGCCTATAGATGCCCCTTTTTGGGATGCACTATGTACAACAAAGCGATGAGCAAAAATAGATCACTAAATCATCAAATGATTAAGGTTGTTCATTAACCTAATCAAATTTTGATGCCTCCATTGTGGAAAGAGAATACATTCTTGGAATCCTTGCTATTGACATAGTCGAAGGATCAATTTTGGGTATACCTTTCAGTTGTGTTGTAGTAACAGTATTATGGGGCTTAGAGTATACTAGGTCTTGGTGTCTTGTGTTCTTGTAAACCTTTACATGGGTGGATTACTGAGGATTCAAGGAGGTCAAGCCTATTTTTTTGTTTCTTATGCTAATTATTTGCCCCAATATGGGCTTGAAAATTTTATCTTTAGCAAAGATTCTTTTGAATGTATGGAAATTACACTTCTGAGTGATTTAATGTTGATTTGATTTTTGAATTCATTATTATGACTACCCCCTCAAGTGATGAGTTCATGAGGGCATGACCAATGATAAAGCAATGAGTTGCTTGACACATATGAATGAATTGGGATAACTCTCTATTTTGCCCATGGTACTATATACCTATTTGGAGGATATTTTTTTGATTATTTTGATGAACATTTCTGGAAACAAAAGGCTAAAAATTTCATTCCCGTGAAGAGGTCCAGCCATGGAGGCTTTATTAGGGAGTAAAATGAAGACTTTTATAGATCCAAAAATATTATAGGTTCAATCTTGATCCCTATAAAATTTTAGACCATTCTGCCTTATTTTTGGTGAGTTTTTAACCCTATTTTTGATGTTTTTAAGTTTTTTTTTAATTTTTGTATTTTATTTCATTGATCTAGTCAATGCTAGATGCCCCAATCATGTAAGGAGTGCACATATCAAAATAATTTCATTTGACAAGTTAAATAACTTAATTTTGATAGTCTTTGGAATAATGTCGGACAAGTTTAAGTCTAATCCTAGCCTTGGCGGTAATTAGGAGATAAGCTTTAGGGGATAGGATTAAGTCAAATCCTAGCCTTGATAAAAATTATAAGATAGAATTAAGTCAAATCCTAGCCTAAATGACAATTAGGAGATAAGCTTAAGTCAAATTCTAGCCTAGACGACAATTAGGAGATAAACTTAAGTCAAATCCTAGCCTAGATAGCAATTAGGAGAGAAGCTTAAGTCAAATTCTAGCCTGGACGACAATTAGGAGATAATATTAAGTCAAATCCTAGCCTAGATGGCAATTAGGAGATAATATTAAGTCAAATTCTAGCCTAGACGGCCATTAGGAGACAAGCTACTCCGTTTTATTGAATCTACTTTTGGTCTTTTGCTTATTTTTCCCAAGCAAGGAGGGTGCATGATTATCTTTGGCAATGATTCGTGCATGAATATACTTAGCAATAATTGAGTTATCAATTGTTGATTTGGATTATACATGTTGTTATTATGACCAATGGACTTATTGGATGTCGTTGGGGCATGTTGGGTGAAGAAAGGGGTTATGGATACCTTTAGGTATTTTGGAGATTGATTGCTTAATTGTTTGATTGTTTATTAGGGGAGGTATGATACTAATAATGCCCTAGTTGATGTTTAAAAATATTTTTGTGGTTTGCAACTGTGCGATTTTGGACCATTAGATGCATTATGTGTTATGATTTTATGGATGCATTAATGAATATAATGTTTATTGATGATGTGAATATGCTATATGTATGTAATGTAGTGATATTATGATGTGATAGTGAAATGATATGAGATGCAATGTGGATGCAAAATGAAATGGATGATTTGATTTAATTTTCTATGATGGATTTATGATGACTTTTTAACACATTATATACTAGCACCATAGACTGTACAAAATGTATCTTTATTATTTTCATGTTATTGTAATATTTATGTAATGGATTTTGTAATTTTGACAAATATGTGACAACATGATGTAAAATGGAATGAATAATGTAATGTGATATGATATGTTTAGTATTTTTTAGGAGACTCAAACACTCTAGTTACCTAATCAAAAGTTGTATAATAACTATGCAAGAATTTTTGATAAAGTATGCACCTACTAAGATAACCAAGATAATCAACATCTCTGTGTGTGCATGTGAGTTCATTACCATGATAACGCATTAGGTTTCCCTAGTGCAAATGGGATTCACTCAGCCCATCAGTACTAAAGATCATTTTGTGAGTCTCATTATCCTGAGTTTTGTACTTAGATTAGACTACTAGGTAATATAGGCTACAACAAGCTAGCTCATCCACATTCAAACATTGGTCTATACCTAAGAAAGTTTCTTAAGTGACAGACATATCGTCATGCGGGAGGCTACCGCCATTGACAAGTAGGCTATCCACCAAACCTGTAATGAGGATCACCTTATGGTTCTCTAATGCTGATAATTCCAGGGATTCAAGTTCAAGACTCCCTTATTTTCTTTTTATTTTTAAGTATTCAAGGAAGTAGCTCATTTTTGTTTATTTGAGCAAGGGATTTTTGTAGTGGTGAGAACCACTATTTATTTTTGCTTTTTCCTAGTGATAGTAATCACTATTTATTTTTACATATTTTTGAAGTGATAATAATCACCATTGATTTTTCTCTTTGGCATACTTGCCCCAGTGTAGGGCAAGGAATTTTTTGGGTAAGGAGGAACTTGTCCTTTTTTCAATTCTCAGCATCTTTGAACCATTCACATAGGGGGATGAGCAAGATAATATTTTTCGCTAAAAAGTAACCTAGACCACTTTATAGTTTTTATATTTCCTTGCGCTAGACTTGGAGTTATTAGTGTGAAAATGTGTTGGGATTTTGATGTATATCAAGCATTATCTAAGAAATATTCTACTTTTTAAAAATCATGATAGCTTTCTACAAAATATGAGAAGACAACTAGATATGGTTGAGTGATCAAAAACTTTAACTATGTTTTATCAACAATGGCTAAGTGACGGGAAACAAACATATAATATGTAATGTTAATGTAAATGGTATATGTAATGTAAAAAGGTGGTAATATTGACCTATAATAACAATGATTTTAATAGATGCCTAGTGTACAGACCTGGTGCTAGACATATATGATCAGTTTTAGTGTGATGCATAATGCAATGATGAGTATGCCTAATGCAATTTAGATGAAGTGCAATGAAGCAATATTTTTGTATTTTGATGATTTTAATAATATTTTATATTTTTGATATATATGTATATATAGGTTGACCAATGGGCTTAATGAGTACCATTGGGGATTTTGGGTGACCAAAGTGTTTATAGATGCCTTCAGAGCATTTTAGGAATACCTAGACAATTTTAGACTGCCTAGGAACATTTTAGTTTGACCTAGATGGTCATAGACCATCTAGGGGAATTTTATTGGGACCAAAGGGCTTATAGATGCCTTTGGGACTTTTTGTATTGACCTAGATGATCGTAGATAGTCTAGGAATATTTTCTTTTGACCTAGATGGTCATTGACTGCCTAGGGGTATTTTGGGTGACCTAGACAATCATAGACACTAAGAAAATATCATAGACTATCTAGGGGTATTTTAAAGTGACCAAAGGGCTTATAGATGCCTTTGGAGCTTTTTGGTTTGACCTAGATGATCGCAGATAGTCTAGGAGCATTTTCTTTTGACCTAGATGGTCCTCGATCGCATAGGGGTGTTTTAGGTGACCTAGACAGTCATAGATGCTAAAAAAATATCATAGATTACCTAGAATAATTTTAAAGTATCCAAAGAGCTTATAGATACCTTTGGGTATTTTTGGTTTGACCTACATGATTGTATATAGTCTAGGAGCATTTTTTTTTGACCTAGATGGTCATCGATCGCCTAGGGGTATTTTAGGTGACCTAAACGGTCATAGACACTAAGGAAGTATCATAGACTACCTAGGGGTATTTTAGGGTGAAAAAAGGGTTTATAGATGCCTTTGGAGCTTTTTTTTTTTACCTATATGATCCTAGTTAGTCTAGGAGTGTTTTCTTTTGACCTAGATGGTCATCGATCGCCTAGGGGAATTTTTGGTGTCTTAGATGGTCATAGACACTAAGGAAGTAGCATAGACTGCCTAGGGATATTTTAGGGTGACCAAAGGAATTATAGATACCTTTGGGGATTTTTCGATTGACCTAGATGATCGTAGATGGTCTAAGGACATTTTATTTTGACCTAGATGGTCATCGACCGCCTAGGGGTATTTTGGGTTAACCTAAATGGTCATAGACATTAAGAAAATGTCATAGACTAACTAGGGGAATTTTATTGTGACTAAAGGGTTTATAGACACCTTTGGGGATTTTTGTATTGACCTAGATGATCGTAGATAGTCTAGGAACATTGTCTTTTGACCTAGATGGTCATCGACCACCTAGGGGTGTTTTGGGTTGACCTAGACAACCATAGACATTAAGGAAATGTCATAGACTACCTAGGGATATTTTAGGATGACCAAAGGGCTTATAGATGCCTTTGGGACTTTTTGGATTAACCTAGACGATCGTAGATAGTATAGGATCATTTTATTTTGACCTAGATGATCATCGACTACCTAGGGGTGTTTTAGGTGACCTAGACGGTCATAGGCATTAAGGAAATACCATAAACTACCTAGGATCATTTTAGGGTGACCAAAGGACTTATAGATGCCTTTGGATGTGTATCATCCTAAAATTGGCACAGTTAAACCATCAGTAAAAGATAAAAAAATTGAATTTTAACCTTGAAACCACTAGTTAACCGCTCACCTCATTTTTCGTGCCATTTTTAGAAGTTGTTTTAACTATTGGATGATATCGTCGCTGATATGACGATATCATCCCAAATCGAATGAATTCGTCTGGAACAGAATGTCCAGACAATTTCATCCTAAAACTAAATTTTCATAATTAGCTTCTGCTTCAACAACCTCTCCAACTCGGGCAGAAGCGTGTCTGCGTGGTTGGATATTCCTACGTTGGAGATCTCCCAGATTGGGATGATCCCCAACCTCCTAACCTCCCCCTAATCCTATATAAACTTGGGATTTTCCTAGTTTATCCCCCTGGTTGATCATTTCCCTACAAATTTAGTTTTTGTTGTGTTAGAACATCCTATCCCCCATCATTTGCACTTGTGTTTTCAAGTTTTATTGCAGGATCTCACTGTGTTTCAGTCGGAGGAAGCTCGGATCATCGTAGGTGATTCAACCACAATTTCAGACAATCCTATCGAGATCGATGATGATCTCGTACGATTGCAAATGATTTTGACTACATTTCAGATTGGGGGCAATCAGTGCATTGAGTTTGCATTCTCTATCTCTTTTTCTTATTTAATTGTGCATTAGATTAATTCACTTTTGTTCTACATCTTGGAGTTCACCTCATTTAGCATATTTGCATGATAAAATTCAAAATAAATTATTAAAACATTGCATCCTATTTTATTTGATATCTGGATTTATCATTTAAGCATTTATATTCTTATTTCTATCATTTTGTATCATTCTTGCAATTGTATTTTTGGTTTTTGGTGTCTGTTTTCATGATTGCAAGTTTTTGACAAATTCGTCAGGTCATTGACGATCTTGGCTGATCTTAGATGATCTCCTATGATCTGGATGATTCTGTACAATTACAGATGATTCTGTCATATTCGAGATGATCTATACTCCTACAAGCTTCAAAATATTCATCAGACATCTGAAATTAGGTGCACTCTTCTCCATTTTAGATATTTTTTGTATTTAGGATTCATTTATGTTTGTTTTCTTCATATAAAACAATTTTTTTATATAGAATAGCTTAGATTCATTTTTTCCAACCTAGGAATCTAAATGATTGAACATAAAATGAACACATCAAACCCATTCTCAACCTAGGCATAGAAACTACCACTCAAAGTTTCTTGGTGAACCCCACCATCCATCGAAAATTCACCTTTATACCCCTCCCCCGAGAGGCGTGACCTTCAAAGGGCCTCTCCGTCCGAGGTATTGTTCCATACTTTTCGCATCCCCCTTCTGGGCACGGATCCTTTAGCCTGAAGCTAATGGTGCAAAAAATTTGGGCGATACATTTTTGTGAACCCAACGTGAAACTAAAACACCTTTTGAAAATAATCCAAAAAAAAAAAAACACACCCATTATTAAGAACATCTAGAATCATTAGAAAACTATTAAATTTGCATATCATACTTAGATGGTAGATTATAATAGAAGATTAGCATTCTTCATAAATGTTGAAAATCAATTAATAGCCATAGAGATTACTTCTATGCTTAGAGTGTCTCAAACATATAGAGCCCAACCTTTGTGGGACAAACTTGATAGGAGATTGGGTATTCTTAAATCTAGATCTGTAGAAATTAGGCAAATTAAGAGGTTTTTCCTAGATAAAATCTTGGATCCTTATCAGGTGACTTTGTATCATGAACTTTAGAGAGCTTGCCATAGGTAGTTAGCTGATAAAAGAGCACTTGTGTCTTTTGAATTATACACCTTTGAGGAATGCCTTGAGAACGTAGTTGTAGTGCATAAATTTCTATCTCGTATAGAGGATCAAGAAGCCGTTCTTACAGATAGAAAAATATGGAATAGAGTTCCTAGAGCTGTGTTGTATCGAGAGTATTGCCATGAACTTTATTTTTACATGTCAGGGTCTTAAATAGATCATATTACCATAGCACACTTTGTCAAATTCTTGAAAAAACACTTCCAATTTGAAGAGGAGCATTTCATGACTCCTTATGAACTTGATCCTATCAATGATATCCATAAACTATTCATAGAAAACTAAGTGATTATTTCTATTATTGTTTCTTATGACTAGCATGTTGTTTGTTATTTTTATTCTCGTAAAATAATAATATAATAAAATCACACAAAAGAAAAACAAAAATAAAACATTTTCCTTTTAAAGTATTATAGTAGGTATATAGTTAAAATATATACCTCTAAACCCTACCGCATATATATATATATATATATATATATATATATATATATATATATATATATTTGCTAAAACCTAAGTTTAGCACAATGCCTAGACTTAGGAATGGAAAACAAACCAAAGAAGATGAAGATTAGTTAGGAAGACTGTATCGCTCCAAATTTTTCGCACCCTTACCTTCAAGCTAAAGGATCCGTGCCCGAAAGGAGGATGGGAAAAGGATGGGACGGTACCTTGGACTGAGAGGCCCTTTGAAGGTCCCGCCTCTCGGGGGAGGGGTATTAAGGTGATTTTTCGATGGATGGTGGGGTTCACCAGGAAATGTTTAGTGGCAGTTTCCACGCCTAGGTTGGGAATGAGTTTGATGTGTTCAATTTTAGCTTTAAACATCCAAGTCCTAGGTTTGGCCAAATGAATCTAAGCTAAGCTATATGAAATGCTGATTATATGAATACAAAAAAAATATTTGAACAAAAAATAGAGAGAATAAGCTAGATTAAAGAGCCATACCTGATCCGGATGTCTGATGGAGATTCTGATTTTTGAAGCAGTCCAGATCGTCTAGAATTTGACAGGATCGTCTCTGATCTGACAGGATCGTCTCTGATCTGACGAATTCGTCAGACGAATTCATCGGAGACCTACAATTGTAGAAATGGATACCAAGAACAAAAAATACAATTACAAAAGCAAGGAAAAATGATAGAAATGAAAGTATGAATGCTAGAATGACAACTTTAGATAACAAATTAAGTAAAATGCATGGTTTTAATGACTAACTTTGACTTTATTATGCATCTAGGCTACATGAGGTGAACTCCAAGATGCAAAGCAATAATAAGCTTAACTAATGCAAAGCAAAACAACAAAAAAGAGTAAAGAAATGCAAACTTTGGGCACTGATTTCCCCCAATGTTGACTGCAGTCGAAATCATCTCGGATTGGTACGAAATCATCTCGAATTGTACAGGATCGTCTGTGACGATCTGAGCTTTACTCCGTATGAAGAATAATAAAGTTCCTGCAAAAAAATTCAAAAAGGGACAAAGGCGAACAATAATCTAGGATATCCTGAAGCATGTAAAACTTAAAGTACAAAAAAATTCAGCCAGGGGAATGTCAAGGGGAGGGCCTAAGATTAAATAGGCATAGGAGGGAAGTTGGGAGGTTGGAGATCATCCCATTTTGGGAGATCTCCAATGGGGGGAGACTCTAACGATGCAGACGCGTCTCTGCCCGAGTTAGAGAAGCTATTGAAACATAAGCTAATTATGAAAAATCAGTTTTGGGACGAAATCGTCTGGATGTTCTGCTCCAGACGAAATCGTCCGATCTGAGGCGATATCGTCTGATCGGAGACGATATCGTCCAACGAACGAAACAAACTCTAAAAATGGTGTAGAAAACAAGGAAACGGGTAGCAGGCGGTTTGGGAGCGGTTTTGGGGTTGAAATTTGAATTTGAATTATTACTAAGGTAATTTTAATTATTTACTAAGTTTTACTGTGCCAATTTTAGGGTGCTACATTTTGCCCCCTCTTTAGCAAATTTTTTGAAGAAAATGCGTTAAAGATGAGTTCTTCTCGATTTACGAGAAAGCAAAAATTATTCCCATTTTTAGGCGATGATTCTTGGTCGAATCGTACGACAACTTACTATGATGCCCCCTCCGTGTTTTTACCCAAATCGAACGTTTGAGGTAAAAACGCGAAAAAGCAAAAATTAAAATGTTTTTAATTATTTTTGAATAAAATTAAAAAAAATAGGGAAAAACCCTAATTCATTGTTACTGTTTTCTAGAGCTCCGTAGACAAGATGGTCGAAACAGCGCACAGATCGAAAAAGGTCCGGCGCGGGCTACGGGTAAGGGTCTAAACTTAGTTTAGAATGCTTGAATTTTGATTTTCTATGCTTTGTAGATTAAATTTTGATGATTTTTGAGCATCGCGGCTATTTTTGGGCCGTCGACGTCGTCGGGACGAAATCGTCTCGATTTCTTCGAAATCGTCTCGATTTCGTCCATAGGCAAAATCGGAAAAATGGGGACGATTTCATCAAAAAGGGACGATTTCGGCTTGCGAAATCGGAGATGAATTTGCTCAAATTTTGGACGATATCGTCCAATAGTGGACGATATCATCATTGATGAAATTGAACTTGCTTTACTTGCATTTTTAATCATTGTTTTATTAATGATTTTTATTGTTTTGTTGTTTATGTTGCAGAGAGGATTACTAAAGAGTAGAGAATGGAAATACGGTGAGTTGAGGGATGACTTGGCCGCTCTATCTTAGGCAAAGCGAGATCAGTTGGCACAAGTCGGCTTGCAGCATGTGGCGGAGATGCCACAGGTGTCTACAGACATGGGGCTATTGAGAGCCCTAGCAGAGAGGTGGTATCCGGGTTCTTGTTTTTTATTATCGACAGGGGAGATGACTCCCACACTAGAGGATGTATGGAGGATTTTGAGGATCCCCATACAAGGATGGTTGATAACTCCCATGGCCAATCAGGGCCATGTGATGATGCGACTATGCGGAGATCCAAGCTTCACCCTGGAGAAGGGCGGAGTGAACATCGAGTCACTACGCCAGATGCCTGGGGCATCTAGACTGACACAAGTTTTGGTTGGGGTTGTAGGTGGTCTATTGCTATGCCATCAGAGTGGATGCAGAGTACCATGGCTACTGATAGATGTGGTCTACGACATGAGAGACCACGGATACAGGTTTGCTTGGGGGAGTTATGTACTATGTCGATTGTATAGGATCCTACATGGGGTCGTATACAAGGGCGGCCGATGTCTGGTTATGACATCACTACTATAGGTTTGGTGCTGGGAGCACATCACGGTGCGAAGGCCGATAGGGCTCCCACTGACAGGGATTGATGGGGAGAGGCCTCGAGCTTTCTACTGGTGGCTCCTAAGAGGGTCACAGCGGCGGATAGATCTGCCAATGTCCCGGAGACTACTTGACAACCTTGTCTCCGACCAGATCACCTAGAGGCCTTGGAGAGATCATCCAGGGTGGGCCGAGGATGGACAGGAGCTGGCTCACGTTAGGCGAACCTTCTGGCTAAGGATGGAGAGGGGAGAGGTGGAGCTCCACCGCTACGACCAAGTTTTGAGGCAGTTCGGTCTACAACAGGGGATCCCATCTCTCAAAGACTACGAGTTTTCCTAGACTATCCGGGATAACACTACAGTTAGCGGGGCTCTAGATATGCAGCGCTTCTGGAGTCAGGATGCAAATGATGCCCCCATTCAGCCAGTGGATGGGGACGATGCGAGGGTAGCCGATGGCTATGATGCCTGGTACATAGGCATCCGCCCTCCTCGGATGACGAGGGCTTAGGTTCTGATTCATGCAGTTGTGCATCGGATGGGGAGGCGGTGCCAGGCGGCCATTGAGGTGGCACAGGGTCACAAAGGGAGAGAGCAGAGGAGACCATAGGCTCAGTAGAGGCCGTGGTAGTGGGAGAGGAGGGAGGAGAGACCCCCTTCTCCATGGAGAGAGAGGCCACCATCGCCCAATAAGGGCAAGGGTGTGGACACAGGAGAGAGTAGTGAGATGGCTACTCTCTGGGCGAAGACTATCCATCTCCAGGCATAGGTGTAGACTCTATAGGATGAGGCTGCACGCCATCGAGTAGAGGCTACACAGCTCAGAGATGAGGTTGCATGCCTCAGAGCATGGAGCGAAGGAGCGAGCACTCAAGAGCTAGCACGGTCGATTGCTCAGATCACGTTCTATCAGGGTATCTACTTCCAGATGGTGCCAGAGGGCCAAAGGGTATAGCTACCAGTCGACATTGTAGATCCGATCAGGGTTGGGTCATCGAGGACTTCATCTCGATCGATGACTAGGACTCGCAGTACCACACATACTATGATGGGGCCACCTCGTCCACCTCAGGGCTGGGGAGGAGATGAGGTTGAGAGCTCGAGGGGTTCTCGAGGCTAGGCTACTGCACTGTATAGACTGATTATATGATTTGAGAGGATTGAGTATGCCAAGATGTAGATTGTGGCATACCAATCTAGTTTTGATATGATGTACATATATTGTTGAGATATATATATATATATATATATATATATATTGATATTTTTGATCATATGACTTGTCTTATGTGTTTGTATGATGCTTTATTTTTGTGGTGTGATTGATTTGATGATTCATGTAATTATGTCGGTTGGAAATATTATGGTTTGAATGTCATGTTTTTTAAAATTTAAATGAAATAATCTGATGTAAACAAATTGGTTGTTTGTGATGTGATAATTTGATAAAAAAGAAAAGGGACTTCTAACAATAATTTCAAAGGACATTGTCGCTATTATAGACCATTTCATGGAGTCATCGCTCACTCGGTCGTCAAGCTAATCCCAGTATAGAAATATTGTTAAAAGTAAAAGAGTGCTTAAGAGATTGTCTTAAGACTTTGGTGTGATGATGCAAATGATGATGATGATGATGATTTGTTTTCAGATTTCCATGAAAATATTATAAAATGACTTTTGCTAGGCATAAATTCCTAAGTGTGATAAATTTTTTGGATAATTCCCTAGGAATTATACCATCATTGCAAAATTGAAGTTTGACATAATGACATGAAAATAGAGTAAGTGTTTGTTTTGTTTTAAAGCATAATTGTGTAACATAATGATTTAAGTCATATGTTTTTATGATTTTGAATAAATGGAAAATAAAATTGGTACAATGGTTTGCGCTAGGCATAGAATATTTAGGTATAGACTTATACCATCATCGCGAAATCCAAAGAAAAAAATAATAGATTTATTGCATGGTTGATTTTTAATTTTTGAAAATAGTCAAAAAATATGAAGATGAGGACTTGCGCTAGGCATAAAATTCCAATTTTGGTTTTGGAACTATACCATCGTCACGAAAGTCAAAAGTTATATATAAATGTAACTTGATTGCATGTTTTGAAAATGATTTTGATTTTTGATAATGCATATAGTTGTCTTTATACTAAACAAGCTGTTCTTTAAAGAGGAAAATGAATTTATTCCAAACAATTTGCAAAAATATTTCAAAGTATCTTAAAGACAAAAGTTAGATTTATAAGGAATCCCATGTGCGTAGGTGAGTTCATTACCAATCTTGATTTATCATAATGATACACAAAATCTCTCAAATACAAAATGTGTGTGCAATTGCATTGTTCATTTACCAGTTTGAGCAAGATACTTTGATACAAGTGATTTGAATGAACCAAATAAGTGTTCGTTAACCATGATTTAGATGCATATAACCATACCAGACTACTATGTAGGTCGGGTTATCAAGAGCTAGCTAATCCATAAGCAGACATAGGTCTGTACAAAATAAGGTCGCTAATGTGACAGACATATCACCACGCTAGGGATTACCCAAGGCCAAGCGGGTTGGGCACAAACCACCTGTTATGGGGCTTACCTCACAGTTTTCGAATAATTGAGAATTCCAGGGATTCAAGCTCATCAACCCTTATTTTCTTTTCAATGGGTAGGGAAAGGGATTTTATTGCTTTTGCTTTTGCTTTTTTCTTTTTCTTTTTTTTTTGTATTTTTGTATTTTGGCTTGATATTTGAGATAATGCTGAAATAACTTGTTTCTTTTTCTCTTTTTCTTGAACTTTTCTTTTCTTCCTATACTAGGGATACTTGCTCGGATTAGCTATAGAGCAAGGGATTTTTATTCCGGGTAGGGGTGAGCTTGTCCTTTTGCCAATTCTCAAAGATTCTAGACCATGTGCATGATAGGATAGCAGGGGAAACTTTTCGCTCAAGAAACCACTTCTACTATGTAGCATAGCATGGACATTACAAATGTAATCATTTTATTGTGAAAGGATATGCTTGGTTTAAGTAAATAACAAGATCAATTCTCTATGCTCAAACTTTATTTAATTAAATTTTGTGGACTTTGATATAAGAGAGATTAGTAATCATGCCAGATAAAATCAAGATATTTATTTTTGTGTTTGTGATAGTGGGGGATTCCAAATAAATGCTAATTTATCCAAAATAATTTGAAAATATAATTGCAATGCTTGAAGAAGAAATATATACAACAAATATTTGTGAAGAGTTTGATAATTTTGACTCTCTCTTTCTTCTTTATTTTTTTGGGTTTCAAAAGAGTCAATAATATTGTTGTTTTGACTTCTTCTTTTTTTCATTTGTTTTTGTTTAAACAATTATATATATATTTTTTTAAATGAGACAACATGCAAAATATGTACAAATGATGAAATGACCAAATTTTATGCGTAATATCGCTTAAGATGCATAATATTCATAGGTTCTTTTAAATCTTTACCATCTAAGGTAGCTAATTTGTATGCTCCTGATTCAAATTTAGGAGTGATAATATATGGTCCAAGCCAGTTGGGCTCAAATTTACCTTTAAGGTCTTTAGTTGCATTAGTATTTTTTTTATTTTCTTTTAAAACAAGGTCGTCGACCTCAAAGGATCGATGATGAACTTTCTTGGCATATGATCTTTTAAGCTTGTTTTGGTAAGCACGAAGATGCTCCAAAGCATTGATGCACTTTTCATCTAGGAGTTCCAGCTGACTGAGTCTGCCAGTTCGATATTCATCTCCTACTTCGGTATCTTGAAGTAGTAGAGCCAAAGAAGGAACTTCTAATTCAAAAGGAAAAACGGCTTCAGCGCCATAAACCAAGACAAAAGGTGAAGTTCCAGTGGGAGTTCGAACACTAGTTCGATAGGCCCACAAAGCTGGATATAATTGAATGTGCCAGTCGTGACCAGATTTATTGACCAATATTTTAAGAATTTTGATTAAGGTTTTGTTAGATGCTTCTGCTTGGCCATTACCCTAAGGATAATAGGGAGTGGACCAGCGATGTTGAATCTTATATTTTTGGCATAATTTCTTGACATCTTTATTTTTGAAACAAGTTCCATTGTCTGAGATGAGATTTGCAGGAATTCCGAACCTACAAATGATTTGATTAAAAATAAATTTAGAGACTTGTGTTCTAGTGCAGGAAGCTAAAGGCATAGCTTCAACCCACTTCGTGAAATACTCAATGGCGGTTATGATGAATTTGTGTCCATCAGATGACACAGGATTAATTTTGCCAATAATGTCTAAGCCCCATTTTGAAAAGGGCCAAGGAGATGAAATAGCTTGTAGCTCTTGTGCAGGCGCATGGACAAGGTCAACATGTTTCTGGCACTTGTCGCAATGGCACACATAATCATGTGCATCCTTTTCCATGGTAGGCCAAAAGTAGCCTATCCTAAGGAGCTTTTTAGCAATGACACTACCACTGAAGTGTCCTCCACAAGATCCATCGTGGACTTCACTTAAAGCTAATTTGGATTCTTCTAGATTCAAACATCTCAATAGGATACCTTCAAAAGATCTCCTATATAAAGTATTGCCAATTATTACAAATCGACTTGCTCGTCTACGTAATAACCGATGTTGGTTTCTATTAGAATTGGCAGGGAAAGTCCCATTTTGAAGAAAATCAACTATATCTATATACCAAGGGTCAGGAGTAGTTTCATTGATTAGAAACACATCCAAAGGTTCTAAACATGACTTATTTGAAGCGGGTTCCTGGAGTCGATGAATAATGATGGTGGCATATTCATCATCTAACTCCAAGGGCAGAAGAGATGCAGTTGTGGCCATAGCATCAGCCGCACGGTTGCTAGTTCATGGAATAGCTTCCAAAGTAACTTTATCAAACAAGGATAACAATTGCAAAACATATGCTTTATATGGGCACAATTTATCATCTCTGGTCTGATAAACTTCATTAATTTGATTTATGACAAGTTGGGAATCACCAAAAACTAGCAGATGTTTGATTTTTAATGCCAAGGCAGCTCGTAATCCAAGGATTAGAGCCTCATATTCGGCAGTATTATTGGTGCAAGCAAATGTTAATTTGAAGGACAGAGGAATGATGTGTTTTTGTGGGGATATTAAAATAATACCCGCACCAGCCCCACTCATGCATCGGGCTCCATCAAAGTATAAGGACCATTGTTCAATATGGTCTGCCTCTAATTGAAGGCATTCATCAAGAAACTCAATGATGAGGGGATGGGTAGACTCTAAGGGTGCAACGACTAACCGATCTGCTATGATTTGACCCTTAACAGACTTTTGTCCTATGAATGTGAGTTCAAACTCGCTTAGAGCAAGAACCCACTTGGCTGTGCAACCCGATAAATAAGGTCGACTCATGAGATACCGCAAGGGATCATATTTAGCAATGACATATGTTTTTTGACTAAGCATATAATGGCATAATTTTTGTGTAGAAAATATGACTGCTAGACATAGTTTTTCTAATGAGGTATAACGAGTTTCATAACTGATTAAAGTTTGGCTAATGTAATAATTAGCACGTTCTTTCTTCTCATCATCAAGCTGAGCTAACATAGCTCCTAAAGCAAAATCTGAAGCTAAAATATACAGGAGAAACGGGCGATCAGGTCTAGGCGGTGAAAGCACAGGTGGGTTAAGGAGGTATTGTTTGAGAAGTTCAAAAGCTTCTTTACATTCGTCATCCCAATTAAAAGGGACATCCTTCTTAAGGAGCTTAAGAAAGGGAGTGGTTTTGTCCGCCAACTTATCGATGAAGCGACGGATGGCTTGAAGCTTACCTTGTAAACTTCGTAACTCGGATATATTGGTAGGTGCGGGCATATCAGTGATAGCCACAATCTTGAGAGGGTCGATTTTGATACCACGTAAAGAAACTAAAACCCCTAATAGTTTACCGGAATTAACTCCGAATATGCATTTGGTTGGATTTAATCGAATAAGGTATTCTCTTAACCGATTAAATACTTTTCTCAAATCATCTAAATGATCATCTTCTTTAATAGAGCGAGCTATAATATCATCTACGTAATCATGTAGGATATCATGCATCATATCATGAAAGATATAAGTCATAGCTCGTTGATATGTTGCGCCTGCATTCTTTAAACCAAATGGCATCACTTTCCAACAAAAGGTACCCCAAGGGGTAATAAAGGTAGTTTTAGCCTGATCTTCAGGAGCTATCCTGATCTGATTATAGCCAAAAAATCCATCCATTAGGGACATCATTCCACTCCCGACGGTAAATTCAATGATTTGGTCCATGTTTGGAAGAGGAAAATCATCTTTAGGGCATGCAACGTTAATATCTCTAAAGTCCATGCAAACCCTAACTTTGGTAGCTTCTTTCTTGGTGATTGGAACTACATTCGAGATCCATTCAGCATAATCAATAGCTTGTATGAAAATAACATTCAGGAGTTTTTCTAACTCCCCTTTGACTAGCAAGGCCACTTTGGGATGCATTTTTCTAAGTTTTTGTTTAATAGGTTTAGCATCCGGATGGACTACTAGATGATGCATGACTACAGAAGGGTCCAGACCTGGCATATCTTCATATGTCCAAGCGAAGACATCTTCATATTCTTTAAGGAATGCAATGTATTCATCTTGTTTTTCTTGACTTAATGTTGATCCAATATTGATTATGTGAGGATTATCCTCAGTTCCAATGTTAACTTTAATGACGTTTTCTACTTCCATGTGTAGATCTCTTTCAAAATTAGGTGGGGTGGGTGAAACGCCCAATTCTTGTAATTCTTTTAAGGTTAAGTTGGATAATTCGTCTTGATGAGTGGTGGCCTCAAGTTGGGCTATAGTTGGTATAGAACCATCAAAATAAAAACCATTGTGTAACAACTCTTCAACGGAGACATCATGGAAAATATCTCCTTCCAACTCCTCATCGGATTCAACAATCAATTCAGGGTAAGCTATGGATAGCATATTGCAGGTAAAGGGATTATTCTTTGAACACAAAGAATCTTGTTTATCTAGATAATCTTGATAACATATGAGTTGATCATCATCTTCAAAAGGGAAGGGTTGACCCTTACTAGGAAATAGGCCCACACCACATCGAGCGGGCCATGGCTCTACCTCAATAGGTTCTTTCATACCATTTTGGAAAGGTCCCAAGCCTTTCCCTTTATATCCCATTTTAAGCATTATGGGTTTAGCTTTAATATATTCATTAGCAAAATAACATCGGGCATATCCCTCATGATGAGTTTTGATATTCCTAGGTATTCTTCCCCAATCATATCCTTTATAAATAAAAGCACAACTCCCGACTTGGTAAGTACTTCCCATAGGTTGTGGGAGGCCCAAAGTACGAGGAGATGGTGGCAAGTTATTTAAAAGAATTGAATCTTGCATAAAAGCATTTGTTTTTTCTGATATTAAGATTGTGGATAAATCCGGTAAAATTTCATCAGAAGAGCATAAGATGTAGAAGGATCATTCCCTATATCTTTAGATGTGGAAGGTATGATAGATGTTGATAATGTGGAGGTGTCAATAAATGGGTCTATAGGTTTTGAAATTATAGGGATAGAACATGAAGGATTGGTTGTGGATTGAAGATCTTTTTGAGGTTTTAGTGTGGTTTGTTCAGAAGATGGTTGAGTTAAATGTATAGGTGTAGTTGATGGAGTAGATGATGTTATGTGTGTGTTTTTCACACGTTTAGATGAAAAATAAGAATTAGGATGTGTGGATGACAGAGCGGGGAAAAATTGCACTCCAACAGGTTCTGCCAAAGCACACATATCAAAGGGTCTAGGGTCACCATGGATAGTGACCAACTGATTTTTAAATTCAAATTTAACACACTGATGTAAAGTGGAGGGAACCGCTCGCATCGCATTGATCCAAGGGTGACCCAAAAGTATATTGTACGATGTTGGGCAATGTACAATAAACACGGTTGTATCTAGGGTTCTAGGACCAACTTGCAAGGGTAAGGTAATGACTCCACACGTTTCTTGTGTCTCGTCATTGAAAGCTTTGATAATCATGTCATTTTTCTTCATTTCATCACTTCTAAAGCCAAATATTTGGTAGAAGTCAAAAGTGCAAATGTTTAGAGATGAACCATTATCAATCAAGACTCTTTTAACAACTACATCTCCAATTAGAGCAGTAATATATAAGGGGTTATCCTTATGTAAACTATGTTGTGGGATATCTTTATCCCGAAAGTCAATACAATCAACTTCTCGAGTGATGATAGTATTGGACATGGCTTCGGGTTGAATATTTTGAGGTACCATCATTTGGCTTAATGTAAGCATTAACTCATCCCTATGGGTAGGAGAAGATCTTAACAAGTCCAAAAGGGAAATTCTGGCTGTAGTATTGGATAATTGTTCATTAATATTGTAAGGAGGTTTTGGTTGAACATTAGACATATGATTCCCTTTATTGGGATTTTTCAAAATAAATGGAGCTGATCCATCATTCTGAGTTTGATCTTGTTGAGAGTTTTGAGCCTGTTGTCTAGTAACAACTCCGATGGTACCCACAATGTTATATTGAAGACGCTGAACTGGTCTTGGTTGAGCGTTTATGGCTTGTTCATTAGGAAGGAACTGATTAGAAGAGGGTCGAGTAGTAACTCTTCTAGGAAATGGTTCTTCTGGAACCATAGCATCTGTGATGGGTTGAATAGGATCTGATTCATTTTCAGAACTATTCGATTGGTTTGAGGTGATGTCTACTTCACTTTCAGTATCTGATTCTACATCACTAGGATCGGGAGTTTGAATATTATGTAGGGGTCTGGTCGTGACCATGGATAAGGTTGTGCCAAATATTTGAGGATCCTAAATAGATAATTGTCCGCTAATAGTCCCTACATATCGGGTAGGAGGGGGAACATTATGATGTTCGATTTGATTGGCCACTTCTTTACCATGGTTTGGTAAAGGATGTTGAAATATATCCAATGATTGATTAGCATTTTGATTTTGATTTTGGGGAATGGTCTTTTGAGCATTATTAGGAGCATTTTGTTTAGGTTGGAAAGCTTGCACCTCCATTTCATTATTATCAATCAAATCTTGTATTTTATGTTTCAATATTTTGCAAGAGTTTGTAGCATGTCCAGGTCCTCTATGAAAATCACAATGTAAATCAGCTCTGTATCCGGGTATAGTTGGATCAGGTTCCCGGATAGTTGGTAATTGAATCAAGCCTCGTGCTAATAATTGAGGAAGAATGGTTGATAAAGGTTGATTCAATCTAGTAAATTCTCGAGGAGGTTTATCAGGAGGTTTTAATATAAATTTTTTTGTTGTCTTCGTTGTATTGATATTAGCAATGTTTCTACTATCAGTGACTCCGTCACCTACAACTTGTTTGTTTTTATACTGATTTCTGGATGTTTTCTCATCATCTTTCTTTTTGAGCTGACCTCTTCTAATGAGAGCATCTTCTACCCTTCGAGCTAAGTCTATAGCTTGATCGAAGGTAGTTAAGGTGGCAATTGATAACTCATAAGATATTTGTTCTTGTAAATTATTAATAAAAATGTCCAACATTTCCCTATAAGGTAGCACAAAGTGCAGTTTTCCTGTCAATTGCCTCCATCTAGCTAAGAAATCAGCAAAACATTCATCTTTGTCTTGTTTTAAGTTGTACAAATCTTTAATGGTGACATGCCTCTCGATGTAGGCACTAAATTGATGGACAAAAGATTCAGTTGTTTCTTCAAAATTTCTCAAAGAATGAGTGGGCAATTGATAGTACCACTCTAATGCCATTCCTCCTAAGATTTTTGGGAACATTTTTAGTAATAGCAAGTCATCATGTGATATATCATGACATGCTATCCTAAACATGCGAAGATGCTCTATGGGATCTTCAGTTCCTTTATATATAGGCAGGACGGGCATGGGGAAGTGTTTAGGGTATGGTTGTGCTACAACTATGGGATCCGAGAGGTTGACTACATATCTCTCGATAATTGTACGAGGGACGGTAGGGATCTATCTGGTCCATGCGCGAAGCTAACTGTTTCACCATGGCTTCCAGATTATTGGTTTGCCCACCATATTGATTCGGTAGGGCATTAATATGGGATTTGTGAGCATATGATGGAGGGACATGGAGATTAGATGCTATATTGCTATTGTGTAAATTGTTGGTAGGAAGGGTGTTATGAAGAAATTTTGAAGTTGTATTATGTTGTATGCCCGATTGTTGAAAATTGGTGTTTGGCTTCATTTTAGGTTTTTGTCTACTTGAAGCATATTGATCAATAGTTTGGCGAAGTAAAGCAGTGAAGGAAGGTTTCTTTTGTGTGGGAATGATTTTAGGCTCAATAACAGGTTCCTTAGGGGGTTGGGTAACTTGTTGTTTTGGCATGTTCTGAATCATAGTGACCATATCTCTATTGGATGGTCCAGCTTTATCACTTTCTTGATCAATGAAAGACAAGGGATTAGTGTGTATGTCAAACATATGTTCCATGGCTGCTTGAGTGTCACTAATTTGTCCTTTATCAATATGAACTGCCATATTAAGAGCACCAATGTTATTATTGAAAAATTTCCAGAAATGATCTAAGTTATCAAAAGCAATAGTTCCATCTGGAGCTATTCTAGGGGATGAGGATCCTTCCTCTTTAAGATTTTCTTGTTGTTCATTTTCTTCACCAGACTCATCTTCTGGCTGTTCTAGAGTTTCTCCTTCCGGAATTGATTCCTCAGGAAGGACATTTGGGTTTTTTGTTTTGTCTCCTAACCAATCTTCTTCTTCTTCTTCAGTTTGTTTACCATTCCTAAGTTTAGGCATTGTGCTTAAATTTAGATTTCAGCAAATATATATATATATATATATATATATATATATATATATATATATATATATATTATATATATATATATATATATATATGCAACAAGCTTAAGAGGTATATATTTTAATTATATACCTACTATAGTATTTGAAATAAAATGTTTTTGGTTTTTGTTATGTTTTGGTTTTTCTTGTTTTTGTAACAATATTATAAAGATAACAAACAACACACTAAATGCAAGAAATAATAATAATGAAAGCAATGATCTAGTTTTCTATAAACAATTTATAAATATCATTAATGGGCTCGAGTTCTTCAGGAGTCATGAAGTGTTCTTCTTCAAATTGAAAATTTTCTTTCAAGAATTTAACAAAAAGTGCTATAGTGATATCATGTATCCTCAGATTCTGCGTTGGTAATAATAATTCTCACGGCAATACTCTCGATATAACATAGCTCTAGGAACTCTATTCCATATTTCCCTAATCGTAAGAACGACCTCTTGATCTTCTACATGACCTAGGAATTGGTGTACAACAACTGCGTTCTCGAGGTATTCCTCGAAGGTGAACAATTCTGAAGACACAAGAGCTCTCCTATAAGCTAACCACCTATGGCAAGCTCTCCGAAGTTCATGATAAAAAATGAGTTGATGAGGATCGAGGATCCTATCTAGGGCAAACCTCTTGATTTGTCTAAGTTCGGTTGATCTAGATGAAATGACACCTAGCCTCCTATCAAGTTCTTTCCACAAAAGTTGGTTTCTATCTGTTTCAGGCACACTAAGCACATAATTAACTTCTATGGCTGCTAATTGGTTTTCAACATTTATAGTAACTGCTAATCTTTTCTTAGGAGCTACCATCTAGACATGATATGCAACTTAGTATTTTTCTAATGATTTGAAATGCATCTATGTTTTTGGTTTTTTTTTTTTTCAAAAGGTTTTAGTTTCACGTCGGGTTCACCAAAATGTATCGCTCCAAATTTTTTGCATCCTTACCTTTAGGCTAAAGGATCCATGCCCGAAAGGAGGATGGGAAAAGGATGGGACAGTACCTCGAACTGAGAGGCCCTTTGAAGGTCCCGCCTCTCGGGGAGGGGTATTAAGGTGATTTTTTGATGGATGGTGGGGTTCACCAGGAAACGTTTAGTGGCAGTTTCCATGCCTAGGTTGGGAATGTGTTTGATGTGTTCAATTTTAGCTTTAAACATCCAAGTCCTAGGTTTGGCCAAATGAATCTAAGCTATTCTATATGAAAATGCTGATTAAATGAATACAGAAAATAGATTTGAATAGAAAACAGAGAGAATAAGCTAGATTAAAGAGCCATACCTGATCCGGATGTCTGATGGAGATTCTAATTTTTGAAGTAGTCCAGATCGTCTGGAATTTGACAGGATCGTCTCTGATCTGACAAGATCGTCTGAGATCTGACGAATTCGTCGAGGCAATTCGTCGGAGACCTGCAATTGCAGAAATGGATACCAAGAACAAAAAATACAATTGCAAAAGCAAGGGAAAATGATAGAAATGAAAGTATGAATGCTAGAATGACAACTTTAGATAAAAAATTAAGTAAAATGCATGGTTTTAATGACTAAATTTGACTTTATTATGCATCTAGGCTACATGAGGTGAACTCCAAGATGCAAAGCAGTAATAAGCTTAACTAATGCAAAGCAAAACAACAAAAAAGAGTAAAGAAATGCAAACTCTGGGCACTGATTGCCCCCAATGTTGACTGCAATCGAAATCGTCTCGGATTGGTACGAAATCATCTCAAATTGGACAGGATCATCTGCGACGATCTGAGCTTGCTCCGGCTGAAGAATAACAAAGTTCCTACAAGAAAATTCAAAAAGGGACAAAGGCGAACAATAATCTAGGATATCCTGAAGCATGTAAAACTTAAAGTACAGAAAAATTCAGCCAGGGGAATGTCAAGGGGAGGGCCTAAGATTAAATAGGCATAGGAGGGAGGTTGGGAGGTTGGAGATCATCCCATTTTGGGAGATCTCCAATGGGGGAGACTCTAACGGTGCAGACACGTCTCTGCCCGAGTTAGAGAAGCTATTGAAATAGAAGCTAATTATGAAAAATCAGTTTTGGGACGAGATCGTCTGGACGTTCTGCTCCAGACGAAATCGTCCGATCTGAGGCGATATCGTCTGATCGGAGACGATATCGTCCAACAGACGAAACAAACTCTAAAAATGGCATAGAAAACGAGGAAACGAGTAGCAGGCGGTTTGGGAGCGGTTTTGGGGTTGAAATTTGAATTTGAATTATTACTAAGGTAATTTTAATTATTTACTAAGTTTTACTGCGCCAATTTTAGGGTGCTACATTTTGCCCCCTCTTTAGAAAATTTTTTGAAGAAAATGCGTTAAAGATGAGTTCTTCTCGATCTACGAGAAAGCAAAAATTATTCCCATTTTTAGGCGATGATTCTTGGTCGAATCGTACGACAGCTTACTATGGTGCCCCCTCCGTGTTTTTACCCAAATCGAACATTTGAGGTAAAAACACAGAAAAGCAAAAATTAAAATGTTTTTAATTGTTTTTTGAATAAAATTAAGAAAAATAGGGAAAAACCCTAATTCATTGTTACTGTTCATTTTCATTGTTTTCTAGAGCTCTGCAGACAAGATGGTCGAGACAGCGCACAGATCGACAGAGGTCCAGCACGGGCTACGGGTAAGGGTCTAAACTTAGTTTAGAATGCTTGAATTTTGATTTTCTATGCTTTTTAGATTAAATTTTGATGATTTTTGAGCATCGCGGCCATTTTTGGGCCGTCGACGTCATCGGGATGAAATCATCTCGATTTCGTCGAAATCGTCTCGATATCACCGATTTCGTCCAGGGGCGAAATCGAAAAAATGGGGACGATTTCATCAAAAAAGGGATGATTTCGGCTTGCAAAATCGGAGACGAATTTGCTCAAATTTTGGACGATATCATCCAATAGTGGACGATATCATCATTGATGAAATTGAACTTGCTTTACTTGCATTTTTAATCACTGTTTTATTAATGATTTTTATTGTTTTGTTGTTTATGTTGCAGAGAGGATTACTAAAGAGCAGAGAATGGAAATACGATGGGTGAGGGATGACTTGGCCGCTCTATCTCAGGCAGAGCGAGATCAGTTGGCACAAGTCGGCTTGCAGCATGTGGCGGAGATGCCATAGGTTTCTATAGATATGGGGCTATTGACAACCCTAGCAGAGAGGTGGTATCCGGGTTCTTCCTATTTTCGGTTACCGACAGGGAGATGACTCCCACACTAGAGGATGTATGGAGGATTTTGAGGATCCCCATACAAGGATGGTTAATAACTCCCATGGCCAATCAGGGCCACATGATGATGTGACTGTGTGGAGATCCGAGCTTCACCCTGGAGAAGGGCGGAGTGAACATCGAGTCGCTACGCCAGATGCCTGGGGCATCTAGACTGACACAGGTTTTGGTTGGGGTTGTAGGTGGTCTACTGCTATGCCATCAGAGTGGATGCAGAGTACCATGGCTATTGATAGATGTGGTCTACGACATGAGAGACCACGGATACAGGTTTGCTTGGGGGAGTTATGTACTATGCCGATTGTATAGGATCCTGCATGGGGTCGTATACAAGGGCGACCGATGTCTGGTTATGACATCACTACTATAGGTTTGGTGCTAGGAGCACATCATGATGCGAAGGCCGGTAGGGCTCCCACTGATAGGGATTGATGGGGAGAGGCCCCGAGCTTTCTACTGGTGGCTCCGAAGAGGGTCACAGTGGTGGATAGATCTGCCAATGTCTCGGAGACTACTTGATGACCTTGTCTCCGACCAGATCACCTGGAGGCCTTGGAGAGATCATCCAGGGTGGGCCAAGGATGGACAGGAGCTGGCTCGCATTAGGCAAACCTACTAGCTGAGGATGGAGAGGGGAGAGGTGGAGCTCCATCGCTATGACCAAGTTTTGAGGCAGTTCGGTCTACAGCAGGGGATCCCATCTCTCAGAGACTACGAGTTTTCCCGGACTATCTGGGATAACACTATAGTTAGCGGGGCTCCAGATATGTAGCGCTTCTGGAGTCAGGATGCAGATGATGCCCCCATTCAGCCAGTGGATGGGGATGATGCAGGGGTAGCCGATGGCTATGATGCCTGGTACATAGGCATCCGCCCTCCTCGAATGACGAGGGCTCAGGGTCCGATTCATGCAGTTGTGCATCGGATGGGGAGGCGGTGCCAGGTGACCATTGAGGTGGCACAGGGTCACGGAGGGAGAGAGCAGAGGAGACCACAGGCTCAGCAGAGGCCATGGCAGCGGGAGAGGAGGGAGGAGAGACCCCCTTCTCCATGGAGAGAGAGGCCACCATCGCCCGATAAGGGCAAGGGTGTGGACATAGGAGAGAGTAGTGAGATGGCTACTCTCTAGGCGGAGACTGTCCGTCTCTAGGCACAGGTGTAGACTCTACAGGATGAGGCTGCACGCCACCGAGCTGAGGCTACATAGCTCAGAGATGAGGTTGCATGCCTCAGAGCATGGAGCGAAGGAGCGAGCACTCAGGAGCTAGCATGGTCGATTGCTTAGACCGTGTTCTATCAGGGTATCTACTTCCATATGGTGCCAGAGGGCCAGAGGGTACAGCTTCCAGCCGACATTGCGGATCCGATCAGGGTTGGGTCATCGAGGACTTCATCCCGATCGACGACTAGGACTCGCAGTACCACACATACTACGATGGGGCCACCTCGTCCACCTCAGGGCGAGGGAGGAGATGAGGCTGAGAGCTCGAGGGGTTCTCGAGGCTAGGCTACTGCATTGTATAGATCGATTTATATGATTTGAGAGGATTGAGTATGCCAAGATGTAGATTGTGGCATACCAATCCAGTTTTGATATGATGTACATATATTGTTGAGATATATATATATATATGATATTTTTGATCATATGACTTGTCTTATGTGTTTGTATGATGCTTTAATGTTGTGGTGTGATTGATTTGATGATTCATGTAATTATGTCGTTTGGAAATATTATGGTTTGAATGTCATGTTTTTAAAATTTAAATGAAATAATCTGATGTAAACAAATTGGTTGTTTGTGATGTGATAATTTGATAAAAAGAAAAGGGACTTCTAACAATAATTTCAAAGGACATTGTTGCTATTATAGACCATTTCATGGAGTTGTCACTCACTCGGTCGTCAAGCTAATCCCAGTATAGAAATATTGTTAAAAGTAAAAGAGTGCTTAAGAGACTGTCTTAAGACTTTGGTGTGATGATGCAAATGATGATGATGATGATGATTTGTTTTCAGATTTCCATGAAAATATTATAAAATGACTTTTTCTAGGCATAAATTCCTAAGTGTGATAAATTTTTTGGATAATTCCCTAGGAATTATACCATCATTGCAAAATTGAAGTTTGACATAATGACATGAAAATAGAGTAAGTGTTTGTTTTGTTTTAAAGCATAATTGTGTAACATAATGATTTAAGTCATATGTTTTTATGATTTTAAATAAATGGAAAATAAAATTGGTACAATGGTTTGCGCTAGGCATAGAATATTTAGGTATAGACTTATACCATCATCGCGAAATCCAAAGAAGAAAATAATAGTTTTATTGCATGGTTGATTTTTAATTTTTGAAATAGTCAAAAAATATGAAGATGAGGACTTGCGCTAGGCATAAAATTCCAATTTTGGTTTTGGAACTATACCATCGTCACGAAAGTCAAAAGTTATATATAAATGTAACTTGATTGCATGTTTTGAAAATGATTTTGATTTTTGATAATGCATATAGTTGTCTTTATACTAAACAAGCTGTTCTTTAAAGAGGAAAATGAATTTATTCCAAACAATTTGCAAAAATATTTCAAAGTATCTTAAAGACAAAAGTTAGATTTATAAGGAATCCCATGTGCGTAGGTGAGTTCATTACCAATCTTGATTTATCATAATGATACACAAAATCTCTCAAATACAAAATGTGTGTGCAATTGCATTGTTCATTTACCAAGTTTGAGCAAGATAATATGATACAAGTGATTTGAATGAACCAAATAAGTGTTCATTAACCATGATTTAGATGCATATAACCATACCAGACTACTATGTAGGTCGGGTTATCAAGAGCTAGCTAATCCATAAGTAGACATAGGTCTGTACAAAAGAAGGTCGCTAATGTGACAGACATATCACCACGCTAGGGATTACCCAAGGCCAAGCGGGTTGGGCACAAACCACCTGTTATGGGGCTTACCTCACAGTTTTTGAATAATTGAGAATTCCAAGGATTCAAGCTCATCAACCCTTCTTTTCTTTTCAATGGGTAGGGAAAGGGATTTTATTGCTTTTGCTTTTGCTTTTTTTCTTTTTCTTTTTTTTGTATTTTTGTATTTTGGCTTGATATTTGAGATAATGCTGAAATAACTTGTTTCTTTTTCTCTTTTTCTTGAACTTTTCTTTTCTTCCTATACTAGGGATACTTGCTCGGATTAGCTGTAGAGCAAGGGATTTTTATTCTGGGTAGGGGTGAGCTTGTCCTTTTGCCAATTCTCAAAGATTCTAGACCATGTGCATGATAGGATAGCAGGGGAAACTTTTCGCTCAGGAAACCACTTCTACTATGTAGCATAGCATGGAAATTACAAATGTAATCATTTTATTGTGAAAATATATGCTTGGTTTAAGTAAATAACAAGATCAATTCTCTATGCTCAAACTTTATTTAATTAAATTTTGTGGACTTTGATATAAGAGAGATTAGTAATCATGCCAGATAAAATCAAGATATTTATTTTTGTGTTTGTGATAGTGGGGGATTCCAAATAAATGCTAATTTATCCAAAATAATTTGAAAATATAATTGCAATGCTTGAAGAAGAAATATATACAACAAATATTTTTGAGGAGTTTGATAATTTTGACTCTCTCTTTCTTCTTTATTTTTTTGGGTTTCAAAAGAGTCAATAATATTGTTGTTTTGACTTTTTATTTTTTTTCATTTGTTTTTGTTTAAACAGTTTTATATATATTTTTAAAATGAGACAACATGCAAAATATGTACAAATGATGAAATGACCAAATTTTATGCGTAATATCGCTTAAGATGCATAATATTCATAGGTTCTTTTAAATCTTTACCATCTAAGGTAGCTAATTTGTATGCTCCCGATTCAAATTTAGCAGTGATAATATATGGTCCAAGCCAGTTGGGCTCAAATTTACCTTTAAGGTCTTTAGTTGCATTAGTATTTTTTTGATTTTCTTTTAAAACAAGGTCGCCGACCTCAAAGGATCGATGACGAACTTTCTTGGCATATGATCTTTTAAGCTTGTTTTGGTAGGCACGAAGATGCTCCAAAGCATTGATGCACTTTTCATCTAGGAGTTCCAGTTGATCGAGTCTGCCAGCTCGATATTCATCTCCTACTTCGGTATCTTGAAGTAGTAGAGCCAAAGAAGGAACTTCTAATTCAAAAGGAAAAACGGCTTCAGCGCCATAAACCAAGACAAAAGGTGAAGTTCCAGTGGGAGTTCGAACACTAGTTCGATAGGCCCACAAAGTCGGATATAATTGAATGTGCCAGTCGTGGCCAAATTTATTGACCAATATTTTAAGAATTTTGATTAAGGTTTTGTTAGATGCTTCTGCTTGGCCATTACCCTGAGGATAATAGGGAGTGGACCAGCGATGTTGAATCTTATATTTTTGGCATAATTTCTTGACATCTTTATTTTTGAAACAAGTTCCATTGTCTGAGATGAGATTTGCAGGAATTCCGAACCTACAAATGATTTGATTAAAAATAAATTTAGAGACTTGTGTTCCAGTGCAGGAAGCTAAAGGCATAGCTTCAACCCACTTCGTGAAATACTCGATGGCGGTTATGATGAATTTGTGTCCATCAGATGACACAAGATTAATTTTGCCAATAATGTCTAAGCCCCATTTTGAAAAGGGCCAAGGAGATGAAATAGCCTACAGCTCTTGTGCAGGCGCATGGACAAGGTCAGCATGTTTTTGGCACTTGTCGCAATGGCACACATAATCATGTGCATCCTTTTCCATGGTAGGCCAAAAGTAGCCTATCCTAAGGAGCTTTTTAGCAATGACACTACCACTGAAGTGTCCTCCACAAGATCCATCGTGAACTTCACTTAAAGCTGATTTGGATTCTTCTAGATTCAAACATCTCAATAGGATACCTTCAAAAGATCTCCTATATAAAGTATTGCCAATTATTACAAATCGACTTGCTCGTCTACGTAATAACCGCACTGTTGGTTTCTATTAGAATTGGCAGGGAAAGATTTATACTGTGACTTCCATAGAGGACCTGGACACACTACCAACTCTTGTAAAATATTAAAACATAAAATACAGGACTTGATTGATAACAAGAGATGGAGGTGCAAGCCTTTCAACCTAAGCAAAATTCTCCTAATAATGTTCAAAAGAACACCCCACAAAACCATAATCAGAATGCCAATCAATCATTATACATATTTCAACATCCCTTACCAAAACATGGTAAAGAGGTGGCTAATCAAATTGAACATCATAATGTCCCTCCTCCTGTCTGATATGGAGGAAATATTAGTGGGCATTTACCTACTCATGATCTAGAAATATTTGACACAACTTTATCCATGGTTACAACCAGTCCTCTATATAATATTCAGATACCTGATCTTAGTGATACGAGAATAAGAGACCGAGAGTGATATGTAAATCACATCAAATCAATCGAATAGTTCTGAAGATGAATCAGATACTATTCACCCTATCACAAGTTATATGGTTCTAGAAGAACCATTTCCAAGAAGAGTCACTACTAGACCATCATCTCACTGATTACTTTCTAATGAGCTAGCTATAAACGCTAGACCAAGACCCATTCATAATCCATAGAATAATATTGTGGGTACCATCGGAGTTGTTACTAGACAACAGGCTCAAAATTATCAACAATATCAAATTCAGAATGGTGGATCAACTCCATTTGTTTTGAAGGTTCCTAATAAAGGTAATCATGCATATAATGTTCAGCCTAAACCTCCTTATAATATTAATGAACAATTATCAAATATTACAGCTAGAATTTCCCTCTTGGACCTTTTAAGATCTTCTCCTACACATAGAGATGAATTAATGCTCACATTAAACCAGATGATGGTACCACAAGGAATTCAACTTGAAGCCATGGCCAATACTATAATAACTCATGAAGTTTATTGTATTGACTTTTAGGATAGATACATACCTCAACATAGTTTACATAAAGATAACCCATTGTATATTACTACTTTAATTGGAGATGTAGTAGTCAAACGATTCTTGATTGATAATGGTTCATCTTTAAATATCTGCACTTTTGACTTCTACCAAATATTTGGGTTTAGAAGTGATGAAATGAAAAGAACTGATATTATCATAAAAGCTTTTAATAACGAAACACAAGAAATGTGTGGAGTTATTACCATTCCATTATAGGTTGGTCCAAGAACCTTGGATACGACTATGTTTATTGTACATTGCCCTGCATCGTATAATATACTCTTAGGTCGTCCTTGCATCAACGCGATGCAAGCTGTTCCCTCAACTTTACATCAATGTTTTAAGTTCAAATTTAAGAATCAGTTGGTTACCATTCATGGTGATCCAAGACCCTTTGATATGTGTGCTTTGGCAGAACCTATTGGAGTTCAATTTTTCCCCTCTGTCATCCACACATCCTAATTCTCATTATCCATCTAAACGTGTGAAACTTACACCCACAAAGTCATCTACTTCTTCTTCATCAGTTGCACCTTCACATATGGCTCAACCATCCTCTGAAAAAACCGCATTAGGACTTAAGAAAGATCCTAATCCCACAACCAATGTCTCTTGTTCTGCTCCTATAACTTCCATACCTTTAATAGACCCATCTATCGACTCCTCTACACCGTCTACATCCACCAAAGTCATATTTTCCACATCAGAAGATGTAGGGAATGTTCCTTCTACCTCTTATGCTCTTACTGATGAACTCTTACCCGATCTATCTAAAATCCTTATATCAGAAGAAACGAATGCTTCTATGCAATATTCCCTTATTTTAAATAATTTGCCACCATCTCCTCGTACCTTGGGCCTCCCACAGCCTATGGGAATATTTACCAATTCAGGAGTTGTGCCTTTATTTATAAGGGATATGACTGGGGTAGAATACCCAGAAACATCATAACTCATTATGATGGATATGCTCGATGTTATTTTACTAATGAGTATATTAAAGCCAAACCTATAATGCTAAAATTGAGATATAAAGGGAAAGGTTTGGGACCTTTCCAAAATGGTGTGAAAGAACCTTTTGAGGTAGAAGCATAGCCCGCCTGATGTGGTGTGGGCCTATTTTTTAGTAAGGGTCAGCCATTACCATTTGAGGATGATGACCATCTTATATGTTACCAAGATTATTTAGATGCACGCGATGCCTTACGTTTAATAAATAAGACATTCACATGTAATATGCTATCTATAGCTTATCCTGAGATGATCACTGAATTCGACGATGAGTTGGAGGGAGATATATTTCATGATGTCTCCGTTGAGGAATTATTACATAATGGATTTTATTTTGATGGCTCTATACCTAGTATAGCCCAGCTTGAGACCATGACTCCTCAAGACGAATTATCCAAGCTAACCTTGGAATAATTACAAGAATTGGGTGTTTCACCCACCCCACCTAATTTTGAGAGAGATATACACATGGAAGTAGAAAATGTCATAAAAATTAGCATTGGAACCGAGGATAACCCCCATATAATCAACATTGGATCAAAATTGAGTCAAGAAAAATAGGATAAATACATTGCATTTCTTAAAGAATATGAAGATGTCTATGCTTGGACATATGAAGATATGCCAGTATTAGACCCTCTATAGTTATGCATCACCTAGTAGTGCACCCGAATGCTAAACCTGTTAAACAAAAACTTAGAAAAATGCATCCTAAAGTGGCCTTACTAGTCAAAGGGGAGCTAGAAAAACTCCTGAATGTTATTTTTATACAAGCCATTGATTATGCTAAATGGATCTCAAATGTAGTTCCAGTAACTAAGAAAGAAGCTACCAAGGTTAGGGTTTGTACAGACTTTAGATATATTAATGTTGTATGCCCTAAAGATGATTTTACCCTTCCCAATATGGATCAGATCATTGATTTTACTACTGGTAGTGGAATGATATCCTTAATGGATGGATTTTTTGGTTATAATCAGATCAGGATAGCTCCTGAAGATCAGGCTAAAATAGCCTTTATTACCCCTTGGGGGACTTTCTATTGGAAAGTGATGCCATTCAGTTTGAATAATGGAGGTGCAACCTATCAACGAGCCATGACTTATATCTTTCATGATATGATGCATGATATACTACATGATTATGTAGACGAAATTATAGCTCGTTCTACTGAAGAAGATGACCATTTAGATGACTTGAGAAAAGTATTTTATTGGTTAAGGGAATATCTTATCTAATTGAATCCAACCAAATGTATATTCAGATTTAAGTCTAATAAATTATTAGGGGTTATAGTTTCTTTATGTGGCATCGAAATTGACCCTCTCAAGATTACGGCTATCACTGATATGCTCGCACCTACAAATATATCTAAATTACGGAGTCTACAAGGTAAGATTTAAGCTATTCGTCGCTTCATTGATAAGTTGGCAGATAAAACTGGACCCTTTCTTAAGCTTCTTAAGAAGGATGTCTCTTTCCATTGGGACGATGAATGTAAGGAAGTATTTGAACTCCTAAAACAATATCTTCTTAGCCCACCTGTACTTTTGCCACCTAAACCTGATCGCCCATTTATCTTGTATGTTTTTGCTTCAGATTTTGCTTTAGGAGCTATGTTAGCTCAACTTGATGATGAGAAAAGAGAGTGTTCTAATTATTACATTAGCAGAACATTAGTTAGTTATGAAACTCGCTACACAACATTAGAGAAGTTATGTCTAGCAGTCATATTTTCTACACAAAAACTACGCCATTATATGCTCAGTCAAAAAACATACATTATTGCTAAATTTGATCCCTTGTGGTATCTCATGAGTCGACCTTATTTATCTGGTTGCACAGCAAAGTGGGTTCTTGCTCTAAGTGAGTTTGAACTCACATTTATAGGACAGAAGTCTTTTAAGGGTCAAATAATAGCAGATTAATTGGTTGTTGCACCCTTACAGTCCACCCATCCCCTCGTTATTGAGTTTCCTGACGAATGCCTTAACCTAGAGGCAGATCATTTAGAGCAATGGTCCCTATACTTTGACGAAGCCCGATGCATGAGTGGGGCTGGTGCAGGTATTATTTTGATATCTCCATAGAAACATCTCATACCTCTATCCTTTAAATTAATGTTTTCCTATACTAATAACACTGCTAAATATGAGGCTCTAATCCTTGGATTACGAGATGCCCTAACATTGAAAATTAAAAATCTATTAGTTTTTGATGATTCTCAGCTTGTTATAAATCAAATTAATGATGTTTGTCAGACTAGAGATGATAAATTATGCCTATATAAAGCATATGTACTATAATTAATTTCTTTATTTGATCAAGTTACCTTGGAAGCTATTCCTAGAACTAGAAATCGTGCGGTTGACACTATGGTCGCAACTGCAACTCTTTTACCCTTGGAGTTAGATGAAAAATATGCTACCATAATTATTCATCGACTCTAAGGACCCACTTCAATTAAATCATGCTTGGAACCTTTGGACGTGTTTCTAATCAACGAAACTACTCCTAAAATTTGGGACACTGATATCCTCAATTTTCTTCAAAATGGGACCTTCCCTGAAGGTTTTAATAGAAACTAGCACCGGTTATTACGTAGACAAGCAAGTCGCTTCATCATAATTGGCAATACCTTATATAGGAGATCTTTTGAAGGTATCCTACTAAAATGTTTGAATCTAGAAGAGTCTAGATCAGCTTTGAGTGAAGCCCATGATGGATCTTGTGGGGGACACTTTAGTGGTAGTGCCATTGCTAAGAAGCTCCTTAGGATAGGATATTTTTGGCCTACCATGGAGAATGATGCACATGATTACATGCGCCATTACGACAAGTGCCAAAAACACGTTGACCTTGTCCATGCGCCTGCACAAGAACTACAGGCTATTTCATCTCCTTGGCCTTTTTCAAAATGGGGCTTAGATATCATCAAAAAAATCAATCATGTGTCATTTAATGGACACAAATTCATCATAACCGCCATCGAGTATTTTACGAAGTGGGTCGAAGCTATGCCCTTAGCTTCTTGTACTGGAACGCAAGTTTCCAAGTTTATTCTTAATCAAATTATTTGTAGGTTTGGGATTCCTGCAAATCTCATCTCGAATAATGGAACTTGTTTCAAAAACAAAGATGTTAAGAAACTATGTCAAAAATATAAAATTCAACATCGTTGGTCCACTCCCTATTATCCTCAGGGTAATGGCCAAGCAGAAGCATCTAATAAAATGTTAATTAAAATCCTCAAGAGATTGGTCAATAAATCTGGCTATGATTGGCACATTCAATTATATCCTGCTTTGTGGGCTTATCGAACTAGCATTCATACTCCCACGGGCACTTCACCTTTTGTTCTGGTCTATGGCTCTGAAGTTATTTTTCCCTTTGAATTAGAAGTTCCTTCTTTGGCTCTACTACTTCAAGATATCGAAGTAGGAGATGAATATCATGCTGGAAGATTTAGTTAGCTGGAACTCCTAGATGAGAAGCACACTAATGCTTTGGAGCATCTTTGTGCCTACCAAAACAATCTCAAACGAGGATATCTCAAGAAAGTTCATAATCGATCCTTTGAGATCGACGACCTCATCTTAAAATAAAATAAAAAAAATTCTAATGCAACTAAAGACCTTAAAGGTAAAATCGAGCCTAACTGGCTTGGGCCATATATTATCACTACTAAATTTGGATCGGGAGCATACATATTAGCTACCTTAGATGGTAAATATCTTAAAGAACCTATGAACATTATGCATCTTAAGCGCTATTATGCATAAATATGGTAATTTTGTCACTGTATATATTATACATATTGTCTTATTTTAGTAATTCATATAAAAATTTAAAAAATAGTAATATTATGTATTATCTTAATTCATAAATTAAAATCAAAATATAAAAAAATCAAAATTGTCAAAATCCTCAAAAACATCTTCTATTTTTGCACCTATCAATTCTTGAAGTATTGCAGTTATATTTTCGGTTATTTTGGATAAATTAGCATTTATTTGGAATCCCTCACTTTCACACTCACATGAATAAATATCTTGATCTTATTTGGTATGATTATTAATCTCTCTTATATCGAAGTCCATAGTTGAATTAAATAAAGTTTTGAGCATAGAGAACCGATCTTGTTATTTACTTGAACCAAGTACACCTTTTCACATTAAAATGATTTCATTGCAAATTCAAAGCGATGCTACACAATAGAAGTGGTCTCTTGAGCGATAAGTCTCCCCTTCTATCCTATCATGCACATGGTCTAGAATCTTTGAGAATTGACAAAAGGACAAGCTCACCCCTACCCAGAATAAAAATCCCTTAATCTACAGCCAATCCAAGCAAGTATCCCTAGTATAGAAAGAAAAAAAAATGGAAAGTCAAGAAAAATCATGAGAAAAAGAAGCATTATTTCAGTATCATTTTGTACCTCAGCAATATTTCAGCATTATCTTAGTGTCAAGCAAAAATACAAAAAAAAAAGAGAAAAGAAAAGAAAAAGCAAAAAGCAATAAATCCCTTCCCCTACCCTTTGAAAGAAAAGAAGGGTGAATGAGCTTGAATCCCTGGAATTCTCAATTATTCGAAAATCATGAGGTAAGCCCCATAACAGGTGGTTTGTGCCCAACCTGCTTGGCCTTGGGTAACTCCTAGCATGGTGATATGTCTGTCACATTAGCGACCATATTTTGTATAGACCTATGTCCACTCATGGATCAGCTAGCTCTTGATGACCCGACTTACATAGTAGTTTGGTACGATTACATGCATATAAATCATGGTCAACGAACACTCATTTGGTTAATTCAAATTACTTGTATCAAATTATCTTCCTCAAAATTGATAAATGAACATTACAATTGCACACACATTTGTGTTTAAGAGATTTTGTATCATTATGATAGATCAAGATCGACAATGAACTCACATATGCACACGGGGTTCCTTATAAATGTCAAATTTGTCTTTGAGATTATTTAAAATATTTATGCAAATCTTCTGGAATAATTTGATTTTTTCTTACTTGAGAATATCTGTTTAACGTAAAATCAATTAAATACATTTTTTTTTTCAAAAATCCAAAATTTTCTTGCAAAACATGTTCAAAATCTAGCAATAAAGTCACATTTATGTTTTCAACTTTCATGATGATGGTATAGTTCCAAAACCTTATTTGGAATTTTATGCCTAATGTAAGTCCTCATTTTTATATTTTTTCTTTATCTCAAAATCAAAAATCAGCTATGCAATAAAACTATTATAATCAATTTCTTCTTTGGATTTCGCGATGATGGTATAAGTCTATACTAAAATTCTATGCCTAGCGCAAGCCATCATTCTAATTTTATTTCCCATTTTTTAATCCATAAACGCATATGGCTTAAATCATTATGTTACACAATTGTGCTTTAAAAAGAATGAAAACTTTTCTATTTCATTTCATTATGTCAACATTCATTTTTGTGACGATGGTATAATTTTTAGGGAATTGTTCAAACTTCTATCATACTTAGGAATTTTATGCCTAGCAAAAAACATATTTTTAATATTTCATGCATAATATTTTCATGGAAATCTAAAAACAAATCATCACTATCATCATTTTTCATCATCACAACACAATGTCTTAAGAAAGTCTCTTAAGCACCCTTTTACTTTTAGCAATATTTCTCTCATACCGGTATTAGCTTGATGACCTAGCAAGCGGTGACTCCATGAAATGGTCATGTAATAGCGACAATGTCCTTTGAAATTATTGTTAGAAGACACTTTATTTGCATCAAAACACACCACAACAACCAGTTTTTTTACATCATATTATATCATTTAATTTTATAGCATGACATAAAATTATAATATTTTCAACGACATAATTACATGAATAGTCAATCAGCAATTGAAATATTAAAGCATCATAAAACATATGCACAAGTCATATCACAAAATAACATCATATGTATATATATCAAAAAGTATATACATTATATCAAAATAGATTGGTATGCCACAATCTATACCCTGGCATACTCAATCCTCTCAAAAATAGTTTGTGTACAATGTGCGTCTAGCCTCGAGAAGACCTCGAGCTCTCAGCCTCATCTCCTCTCCCGCACTGAGGTGGAGGAGGTGGTCCCATTGAAGCTTGTCCTATGTCATGGGTCCTCGATGTTGATCATGATGATGTCCTCGATGACCCCATCCTGATCGGCTTTGCAATACCAGTTGGCAACTATATCCTCTGGCCCTCTGGAACCAACTGGTAGTACACTCCCTGGTAGAACACAATTTGAGCAACCAACCGTTCCATCTCTAGAATTATCACCCCTCCACTTTGAGCCCTGATCCGTGTAGCCTCATCCTATAAAGTCTACACCTGAGCTCATAGGCTGGCATTCTCTGCCTAGAGAGTTGCCATCTCTCTGCTCTACCCCACCTCGACACCCTTGTCCTTATCAGGCGATGGTGGCCTATCCCTCTGTTGATAAGGGAGTCTATCTCTCCTCTCCCCCCTGATATTCGGTTGTTGTTGTATCTCTAAAGCTTGTGGTGTTCTCTGGCATCTCTCCTAAGGAGGCTATCATTGATACCTCCCTCTGTGACTCCTCACTGCATCGATGGCATCCTGGAGACACCTCTCCATTCATTGCACTATAGCATGCATCGGACCCTGTGCCCTCATAATTTGAGGGTGGATGCCTACATACCAGGCATAATTCCCATTTGCTAACCCTGCATCATCCCCATCCAGTAGTTGAATGGGGGCATCATCAGCATCCTGACTCCAGAACCACTACATGTCTGGAGCCCAGCTCAGTGTGGTGTTATCTCGCATAGTCTGGGAGTACTCATAATCCCTAAGAGAAGGGATCCCCTACTATAGACTAAACTACCTCAAAAATTGATCATAGTGGTGGAACTCTACCTCTCACCACTCTGTCCTTAGCCATATGACTTGCCTGAAGTGAGTCAACTCCTGTCCATCCTTTGCCCACCCTGGATGCTCTCTCCATGGTCTCTAGGTGATCTGATCTGGGGTGAGGTCATATAGCAACCTTCGGGATGTCTGTAGATCTATCTACCATTGTGATCCTCTCTAGAGCCACCAATAGAAAACCCGGGGTCTCTCTCGGTCAACTCCTGTTAGTGGAAGCCCTACCGGCCTCTGCATTGTAATGTGCTCCCAGCACCAAACCTATAGAAATGATGTCAGCACCAGACATTGACCTCCCTTGTATACGACCCTGTAAAGGATCCTATACAACTGACACAATACATAGCTGCCCCAAGCAAACTTGTATCCATGGTCTCTCATGTCATAGACCACATCTGAGAGTAGCCACAGCAATATGCATCCACTCTGGTGGCATAGAAGAAGGCCACCCACCACCCCTACCAAAACCTAGATCAGTCAAGATACCCTAGGCATCTTCCTCAAAGCCTCGATGTTCAATTCGCCCTTCTCCAGGGCGAAGCTTGGGTCAGTGCACAATCTTATCATGGCATGGCCTTGATTGTCCGAAGGAGTCATGAACCGCCCATGTATGGGGATACTAAAGATCCTCCATACATCATCTAGAGTGGGAGTCATCTCCCCTATCGGTAGCCAAAAGTAGGACGACTTCGGATACCATCTCTCTGCTAGGGCTGTCAGTAGCTCCATGTCTATAGGAATTTGTGGCATCTCTGCCACATGCTGCAGTCTGACCTCTGCTAGTCTATCTCGCTTGGCCTGATCGAGCATGACTAAGTCATCCCTGAGACCCTTGTATTTCCACTCTCGACTCTTTAGCAATCCCCTCTACAAAAAAAAAATAATAAAACAACAAAAATCATTAATACATAATCATTAAAATCAATTTCATCTCATAAAAAAATGATATCGCCCATTATTGGATGATATCATACCAAATTTAGTTAAATCGTCCTTAATAGGATGAAATCGTCTCTAATTCTTCAATTTGGGGATTGCCCCTTATTGGACGGGATCGCCCCTATTTCTTCGATTTCATCCTCAGACGAAATCGGTGATATAGGGATGATTTCGGCAAAATTGGGAAGATTTTGTCCCGACGTCGTCGACGGCCTAAAAATGGCCATGACGCCCAAAAATAATTAAAATTCACATAAAAAATCAAGTAAATCAAATAAAAACATAGTACACTGGGTTTAGATCCTTACCCGCAACCCGCACCAGACCTCTGTCGATCTATGCATCGTTTCTACCATTTCGCCTATAGAGCTCTGAAACAGCGAAAAGTGAACAGTAAAAATGAATTAGGGTTTTACCCTATTTTTCTTATTTTTATTTTAAAAAATGACATTTTTTTCAATTTTTGTTTTTTCGTGCTTTTACCTCAAACGTTCGATTTGGGTAAAAACTCGGATGGGGCACCATAGCAAACAATTGTACGATTTGACCTAGAATCATCGTCTAAAAAATGGAATAAATTTTTTCTTTCTTGTAAAGCATGAAGAACTCGTCTTTAACGCATTTTATTCATAAAATACACTAAAGAGGGGGCAAAATATAGCACCCTAAAATTGGCACAGTTAAACCATCAGTAAAAGATAAAAAAAATTAAATTTTAACCTCGAAACCGCCCGTTAACCGCTCACCTCATTTTTCATGCCATTTTTAGAAGTTGTTTTGACCGTTGGACGATATCATCGTCGATCTAACGATATCATCCCAAATCGGACGAATTCATCTGGAATAGAACATCCAGACGATTTCGTCCCAAAACCAAATTTTCATAATTAGCTTATGTTTCAACAACCTCTCCAACTTGGGTAGAAGCGTGTCTGCGTGGTTGGAGATTCCTACGTTGGAGATCTCCCAGATTGGGATGACCCCCAACCTCCGAACCACCCCCTAATCCTATATAAACTTGGTATTTTCCCAGTTTATCTCCCTGGCTGATCATTTCCCTACAACTTTAGTTTTTGCTGTGTTAGAACATCCTATCCCCCATCATTTGCACTTGTGTTTTCAAGTTTTATTGTAGGATCTCATTGTGTTTCAGCCGGAGGAAGCTCAAATCATCGCAGGTGATTCAACCACAATTTTGAACGATCTTGTCGAGATCGATGATGATCTCATACGATTTTAGATGATTTTAACTATAGTTTAGATTGGGGGCAATCAGAGCCTTGAGTTTGCATTCTCTATCTCTTTTTCTTATTTAATTATGCATTAGATTAATTCACTTATGTTTTACATCTTGGAGTTCACCTCATTTAGCATATTTACATGATAAAATTCAAAATAAATTATTAAAACAATGCATCCCATTTGATTTGATATCTGGATTTATCATTTAAGCATTTATATTCTTATTTTTATCATTTTGTATCATTCTTGCAATTGTATTTTTGGTTTTTTGTGTCCGTTTTCATGATTGCAAGTTTTTGACGAATTCGTTAGGTCGTTGACGATCTTGGCTAATCTCAGACGATCTCTTGTGATCTGGATGATTCTGTACAATTATAGACAATCCTGTCATATCTAGGATGATCTAGACTCCTACAAGCTTCAGAATCTTCATCAGACATCAGAAATTAGGTGCACTCTTCTCCATTTTAGATATTTTTTGTATTTAGGATTCATTTATGTTTGTTGTCTTCATATAAACTAGAAATTTCATATAGAATAGATTAGATTCATTTTGGCCAACCTAGGAATCTGAATGATTGAACATAAAATGAACACATCAAACCCATTCTCAACCTAGGTATGGAAACTGCCACTCAAAGTTTCCTGATGAATCCAACCATCCATCAAAAATTCACCTTTATACCCCTCCCCCGAGAGGTGCGACCTTCAAAGGGCCTCTCCATCCGAGGTATTGTTCCATCCTTTTCGCATCCCCCTTTCGGGAATGGATCCTTTAGCCTAAAGGTAAGGGTGCAAAAAATTTGGGTGATACAGGATGGAACCCGTACCTATAGACCCCCTATATATAGATTTTGATATTCCTATTTCTTTGTTACAACACTGATCATTCCCTCAAACTCTTGGGGAGGTAGGTTGATGTATACCTGATTAGGTTGTTTAACTTGATTGGCAGGTGCTATGTTTATTTTGTGTGTAGGCAAGGGGTCTTGGAGGACTCTTATCTGATTTTCCTACCTCTCGATCATATCTTGTATTAAATCTCTAAAGGGATGACATGTCTAGATGTCATGGCCTATTTTTCAATGGTACACACAATATAGATTTACCCTATGTACCTTTGATCTACGCTTATTAGATTTCAAAGGACAAATATCAGGAAGCTTGATCTTTTGTGCTTCGAACAATCGATTGAATATCGATGCTAAGGGCACTGACAAATGAGTATATTGTCATGGTGGCTGATGTGTATGAATTTTGGCCAATGAAGGTTGAGCCTAGTAATTAGGCTATACTAGTAATAGCGATGGTGGAGCCTGATTTGAGGATGTAGGGATACTCAAAACCACTTGATTGATTGGGGTTACATTTTGTTGCATGTTACCACCTTTAATATTCTTTTTTGGCCATTCCCCCTTGTGGATTTGAACATCACCCTCCTGGACCTTGATATCCTTAATGATCTTGGTCTATTCTAAGGCCTCCTTGAATGTTCGATATCGTTGTAATTATAATAGAAGTGATATTTGCTTTGAATAACTTCTAGTAAAAATTTGGATGAGTTCCATTGTGGGTAGGGTGAAAGGTAGTTTTAATATCACCTTCCTCCATCTATTTCCATACTCTATGACTGGCTCATCATCAAGTTGATGAAGGCTAGAAAAGTTAGTCAAGTTTATTGTCTTCTTAGCACTAGAGATGAAATGTCCTAAAAATACATCAGCCAATTGCTCAAAGGTGTTTATGCTATGATGTGGTAGATTATTACACCATTCCAAAGCATCCCCTACTAATGTTGTAATTAACCTTCTCTACATCAAGGGGTCATTATCTTGAAGGTGAGAGGACATATGGATGAAGCTTGTCATGTGGTCTTGTGCATATTCATCATATATGAAATTTCAATTTTAGGCATCTTGAAATTCAATGGGTATGTCAATGATCATACTGATGGATGCAAACGTTGATTGTTAAGATACTTTAGTGTAGGTTTTTCATAAACCAAACTTTGATGTTGTTTTTTGAATGAATTTATTTGATCAGTTGGCGCTTTGTATGGCCCTGATAAAATGATATGATCAACCTATTGTCGCCCCTGTTTAGATAATGGAAGTCACTTTTGATGTTGAGGTGGACAATAAGTATACTCATTAGGTACCTCATCATAACTAGATTTAGGGTAAGCATCTACTTGATCCTAATGCTCCCATTGGGACTCTTCATATGATTCTTCCTCATATTGATCTTGGTATTGTTGAGGATTATGAGTGTAGCACCCTAAAATTGGCACAGTAAACCTTAGCAAATAATTAAAATTATCTTAGTAATAATTCAAAATTTGAATTTTAACTCCGAACCACCTGTTAACCGCCTGTTAAATCGCTTTTCTTGTTTTTTGTGCCATTTTTAGGATTTGTTGTGACCGTTGGATGATATCGTCACCGATCATATGATATCGCCTCAGATCGGACGAATTCGTCTAGAGCAGAACGTCTAGATGATTTCATCCCAAAACTAATTTTTCATAATTAGCTTCTGTTTCAATGGTGTCTCTAACCTGGGCAAAAGCATGTCTGCGTGGTTAGAGACTTCCCCCATTGGAGATATCCCAAATTGGGATGATCTCCAACCTCCCAACCTCCTTCCTATGCCTATTTAATCTTAGGCCCTCCCATTGACATTCCCCTGGCTGAATTTTCCTGTAACACGAGTTCTATTTGCATTAGACCATCTTAAATCACCATTTGCCTTTGTATTTTTCCAAGTTTGTTTGCAGGAACTCCATTGTTTTTCAATCGGAGCAAGCTCAGATCATCACAGACGATCTTGTACGATCTCGAACGATCACGCCCCAATTCGATATGATTTTTTACTCTACAAACGATTTCGACTGTAGTCAACATTGGGGGCAATTAATGCCCAGAGTTTGCACTTTTCTCTTCTTGTCTGTTGTTTCATTCTACATTTAGATTAGTTTATTGTTATTTTTTTCTATTCTGCATTTTGGAGTTCACCCATATATCTTAAGTGCATGATGAGATCATAATTTGTCATTAGAATACTATAATTTACTTGAATTTCTATTCGTAATTATCGTTTTAATATCTATATTGTCATTTTACATCATTTTCCTCTGTTAGTATTGCTGCATTTTCTATGTTCTGTGTCTATTTCTCTGATTACAGGTTTCTGACGAATTTGTTTGATGAATTCATTAGATCTCAAATGATCTTGTTTGATCGCAGACGATCTTGTCAAATTCCAGGCGATCTGGACTGCTTCAAAAATTAGAACCTCCATCAGACATCCGGAATCAGGTATGACTTTTCTCATCTAGCTTATTCTCTGTGTTTTCTATTCAAATATGTTTTTTGTATTCATTTAAATCTGCATTTCATATAGAATAGTTTAGATTCATTTGGCCAAACCTAGGATTTGAATGATTAAAGATAAAATTGAACACATCAAACACATTCCCAACCTAGGTGTTGAGACAGCCATTCAAAAGTTTCCTGGTGAACCCACCATCCGTCGAAAATTCATCTTTATACACCTCCCTTGAGAGGCAAGACCTTCAAAGGGCCTCTCAGTCCAAGGTATTGTCCCATACTTTTCGCATCCCCATTTCGGGCGTGGATCCTTTAGCCTGAAGGTAAGGGTGTGGAAAATTTGGAACGATACATTTTGGTGAACCCGACGTGAAACTAAAACCTTTTGAAAACAAAAACAAAAACAAAAAAAAATAGATGCATTTAAAATCATTAGAAAACTACTAAGTTGCATATCATTTTTAGATGGTAGCTCCTAAGAAAAGACTAGCAGTTACTATAAATTTTGAAAACCAATTAGCAGCCATAGAAATTAATTTTGTGCTTAGTGTGCCTGAAACAGATAGAAACCAACTTTTATGGGACGAACTTGATAGGAGACTAGGTATCATTTCATCTAGGTCAACAGAGCTTAAACAAATCAAGAGGCTTGTCCTAGATAGGATCTTGGATCATCATCAACTCATTTTTTATCATGAACTTCAGAGAGCTTGCCATAGGTGGTTAGTAGATAGAAGAGCCCTTATGTCTTCTGAGTTGTATACCTTTGAGAAATTCCTTGAGAATGTAGCCATAGTGCATCAATTTCTAGCTCGTATAGAAGACCAAGAAGCTGATCTTGCAGATAGAAAAAGATGGAATAGAGTTCCTAAAGCTGTGTTATATCGAGAGTATTGCCGCGAGCTTTACTTCTACTGAACAGAGTCTGAAACAGATAATATCACCATAGCATGCTTTGTTGACTTCTTGAAAAACAATTTCCAATTTGAAGAAGAACATTTCATGACTCCTGAAGAACTCGAGACCATTAATGATATTTATAATTTTTTTATAGAAAACTAGATCATTGCTTTCATTATTACTATTTCTTGCGTTTTGTGTGTTGTTTGTTATCTTTATAATATTGTTATAAAAAAACAAGAAAAACCAAAAACATAATCAAATCAAAACATTTTATTTTAAATACTATAGTAGGTATATAATTAAAATATATACCTCTTAAGCTTGTTGCATATATATATATATATATATATATATATATATATATATATATATATATATATTTGCTGAAATCTAAGTTTAAGCACAATGACTAGACTTAGGAATGGTAAACAAACTGAAGAAGAAGAAGAAGAATATTGGTTACAAAAGAAAACAAAAAAATCAAATGCCCTTCCTGAGGATCCAATTCTAGAAGGAGAAACTCTAGAACAGCCAGAAGATGAGCTGGCTGAAGAAAATGAACAATAAGAAAATGTTAGAGAGGAAGGATCGTCATCCCCTAGAATGGCTCCAGACAGAACTGTTACTTTTGATAACATAGATCATTTCTGGAAATTCTTCAATAATAATATTGGTGCTCTTAATATGGTAGTTCGTCTTGATGGACAAATTAGTGAAACTCAAGCAATCCTAGAAGGATTTAACATGCACACTAATCCTTTATCTTTTGTCGATCAAGAAAGTGATAAAGATGGACCATCCAATATAGATATGGCCACTATAATTCAGAACATGCAAAAACAACAGGTTACCCAACCTCCTAAGGAACCTGTTATTGAGCCTAAAATCATTCCCACACAAAAGAGACCTTCATTCACTACTTTATTTTGCCAAACTATTGATCAATATGCTTCAAATCGACAAAAACCTAAAATGAAGCCAAAAACCAATTTTCAACAATCTGGGATACAACATAATACAACTTCAAAACTTCTTCATAACACCCTTCCTACCAACAATTTACACAATAGCAATATAGCATCTAATCTTCATGTCCCTCCATCATATGCTCACAAATCCCATATTAACACCCTACCAAACCAATATGGTGGGCAAACCAATAATTTGGAAGCCATGGTGAAACAGTTAGCTTCCCACATGGACTAGATGGATCCCTACCGTCCCTCATACAATTATCGAGAGATGTGTAGTCAGCCTTTGGATCCCATAGTTGTAGCACAACCATACCCTAAACACTTTCCCATGCCCATCATGCCTATATATAAAGGAACTGAAGATCCCATACAACATCTTCGCATGTTTAGGATAGCATGTCATGATATATCACATGATGACTTGTTATTACTAAAAATGTTCTCGAAAAGTTTAGGAGGAATGGCATTAGAATGGTACTATCAATTGCCCACTCATTCTTTGAGAAATTTTGAAGAAACCGCTGAATCTTTTATGCATCAATTTAGTGCCTATATCGAAAGGCATGTAACCATTAAAGATTTGTACAATTTAAAACAAGACAAAGATGATTTTTTTGTTGATTTCTTAGCTAGATGGAGGAAGTTGATAGGAAAACTGCACTTTGTGCTACCTTATAGGGAAATGTTGGACATTTTTATTAATAATTTGCAAGAACAAATATCTTATGAGTTATCAACTGCTACCTTAACCACCTTCGATCAAGCTATAGACATAGCTCGAAGAGTAGAAGATGCTCTCATTAGGAGAGGCCAGCTTAGGAAGAAAGATGATGAGAAAACATCCAGAAATCAATATAAAAACAAACAAGTTGTAGGTGATGGAGTCACTGACAGCAAAAATTTTTCTAATATCAATACAACGAAGACAACATAAAAATTTATATTGAAACCTCCTGATAAATCTCCTCGAGAGTTTACTAGATTGAATCAACCATTATCAACTATTCTACCCCAATTACTCGAAAGAGGTTTGATTCAATTACCTAATATCCAGGAACTTGATCCAACCATACCCGGATACAGAGCCGATTTAGACTGTGATTTCCATAGAGGGTATGGACACTCTACCAACTCTTGTAAAAGGTTAAAACATAAAATACAAGATCTGATTGATAATAATGAGATGGAGGTGCAAGCCTTCCAACCTAAAAAAAATGCTCCTAATAATGCTTAAAAGAACATTCCCCAAAATCAAAATCAAAATGCTAATCAATAATTAGATATATTTCAACATCCTTTACCAAAACATGGTAAAGAGGTGGCCAATCAAATTGAGCATCATAATGTCCCTCCTCCTACCCGATATGTAGGAACTATTAGTGGAAATTTACCTAATCATGATTTACAAAAATTTGACACAACTTTATCCATGGTCACGACCAGGCCCCTACATAATATTCAAACACCGGATCTCAGTGATGTAGAATCGGATACTGAAAGTGAAATAGACATCACCTCAAATCAATCGAATAGTTCTAAAAACAAATCAGATCCTATTCAACCTATCACAGATTCTATGGTTTCGAAAGAACCATTTCCTAGAAGAGTTACTACTCGACCCTCTTCTAATCAGTTCCTTCCTAATAAACAAGCCATAAATGCTAGGTTGAGACCAATTCAGCATCCTCAATATAACATTGTAGGTACCATCGGAGTCATTACCAGACAACAAGCTCAAAATTTTCAAAAAGAACCAAATCATAATGATGGATCAGCCCCATTTGTTTTGAAAAATCCCAATAAAGGGAATCATGCTCCTAATGTTCAATCTAAACCTCCTTATAATATTAATGAGCAATTATCCAATACTACAGCCAGAATTTCCCTTTTGGATTTGTTAAGATCTTCTCCTACACATAGGGATGAATTAATGCTTACATTAAGCCAAATGATGGTACCACAAAACATTCAACCTGAAGCCATGGCCAATACTATCATCACTAGAGAAGTCGATTGTATTGACTTTCGAGATAAAGATATCCCGCAACATAGTTTACATAAGGATAACCCCTTATATATTACTGCCCTAATAGGATATGTAGCAGTCAAAAGGGTCTTGATTGATAATGGTTCATCTCTAAATATTTGCACTTTTGACTTCTACCAAAGATTTGGGTTTAGAAGTGATGAAATGAAGAAAACTGACATGATCATAAAATATTTCAATGACGAAACACAAGAAACATGTGGAGTTATCACCATCCCATTGCAAGTTGGTCCGAGAACCTTAGATACGACCGTGTTTATTGTACATTGCCCCGCATCATACAATATACTCCTGGGTCGTCCTTGGATCAATGTAATGTGAGCTGTCCCATCAACTTTACACCAATGTGTTAAATTTGAATTTAAAAATCAGTTGGTCACTATCCATGGTGATCCTAGACCCTTTGATATGTGTGCTTTGGCAGAACCTATTGGAGTTCAATTTTACCCTGATCTGTCATCCACACATCCTAATTTTTATTTTTCATCTAAACCTGTGAAACACACACCAATAACTTCATCTGTTTCTCCTCCATTAATGTCACCCTCATATATATCTCAACAATCTTCTAAACAAACCACACTAGAACCTCAAAAAGATCTTAAATCCACAACCAATCCTTCATGTTCCGTCCCTATAATTTCAAAACCTATAGACCCATCTATTAACACCTCCACATTATCTACATCTATCATACCTTCCACATCTAAAGATATAGGGAATGATCCTTCTACATCTTATGCTCTTTCTGATGAACTCTTACCTGATTTATCTAACATTCTTATATCAGAAAAAACAAATGCTTCTATGCAAAATTCCATTATCTTAAGTAATTTGCTGCCATCTCCTCGTACTTTGGGCCTCCCACAACCTATGGGAAGTACTTACCAAGTCGAGAGTTGCGCCTTCATTTATAAGGGATATGACTGGGGAAGGATACCCAGGAACATCAAAACTCATCATGAGGGATATGCTCGATGTTATTTTACTAATGAGTATATTAAAGTTAAACCTATAATTCTTAAAATGGGATATAAAGGGAAAGGCTTGGGATCTTTCCAAGATGGTATGAAATAACCCTTTGAGGTAGAACCATGGCCCTCCCGATGTGGTGTGGGCCTACTTCCTAGTAAGGGTCAACACTTCCCTTTTGAAGATGATGATCAACTCATATCTTATCAAGATTATTTGGATGGGCGTGATGATTTGCCTCTAAAAAAATAGCCATTTACATGCAATATGTTATCCATAGCTTATCCTAAAATGATTGCTAGATCCGATGATGAGTTGGAAGGAGATATTTTCCATGATATCTCCGTTGAAGAGTTGTTACACAATGGTTTTTATTTTGATGGTTCTATACCTACTATAGCCCAGCTTGAGGCCACGACTCCTCAAGATGAATTATCCAAGTTAACCTTAAAAGAATTACAAGAATTGGGCATTTCACCCGCCCCACCTAATTTTGAAAGAGATCTACACATGGAAGTAGAAAACGTCATTAAAGTTAACATTGGAACTGAGGATAATCCCCACATAATCAATATTGGATCAGAATTAAGTCAAGAAAAACAAGAGCAATACATTGCATTCCTTAAATAATATGAAGATGTCTTCGCTTGGACATATGAATATATGCCAGGTTTAGACCCTTTTGTAGTCATGCATCACCTAGTAGTCCATCCGGATGCTAAACCTATTAAACAAAAACTTAGAAAAATGCATCCCAAAGTGGCCTTGCTAGTCAAAGGGGAGTTAGAAAAACTCCTGAATGTTGTTTTTATACAAGCTATTGATTATGCTGAATGGATCTCGAATGTAGTTCCAGTCACCAAGAAAGAAGCTACCAAAGTTAGGGTTTGCATAGAATTTAGAGATATTAATGTTGCATGCCCTAAAGATGATTTTCCTCTTCCAAACATGGATCAAATAATTGATTTTACTGCTGGAAGTGGAATGATGTCCCTAATGGATGGATTTTTTGGTTATAATCAGATCAGGATAGCTCCTAAATATTAGGCCAAAACAACCTTTATTACCCCTTAGGGAACCTTTTGTTGGAAAGTGATGCCATTTGGCCTAAAGAACGCAGGTGCAACCTATCAACGAGCTATGAATTATATTTTTCATGACATGATGCATGATATCCTACATGATTACGTAGATGATATCATAGCTTGTTCCATCAAAGAAGATGATCATTTAAATGACTTAAGGACAGTGTTTGATCGGTTAAGGGAATATCTTATCCGACTAAATCTTGCTAAATGCATATTCGAAGTTAAGTCCGGTAAACTATTAGGGGTTATAGTTTCTTTACGTGGCATCAAAATCGACCATCTCAATATTGTGGCTATCACTGATATGCCCGCACCTACCAATATATCTGAGTTATGAAGTTTACAAGGTAAGCTTCAAGCTATCTGTTGCTTCATCGATAAGCTGACAGAAAAACCGGTCCCTTTCTTAAGCTTCTTAAGAAGGATGTCCCTTTTAATTGGGACAATGAATGTAAGGAAGCTTTTGAACTTCTCAAACAATACCTCCTTAACCCACCTGTGCTTTCACCGCCTAGACCTGATCGCCCATTTATCCTATATATTTCAGCTTCAAATTTTGCTTTAAGAGCTATGTTAGCTCAACTTGATGATGAGAAAAGAGAACGTGCTGATTATTATATTAGTCAAACTTTAATTAGTTATGAAACCCGCTACACAGCATTAGAAAAACTATGTCTAGCAGTAGTATTTTCTACGCAAAAATTACGCCATTATATGCTCAGTCAAAAAACATGTCATTGCTAAAAATGATCTCTTACGGTATCTCATAAGTCGACCTTATTTATCGGGTCGCACAGTAAAGTGGGTTCTTGCTCTAAACAAGTTTGAACTCACGTTTATAGGACAAAAGTCTGTTAAGGTTCAAATCATAGCATATCAATTAGCTGTTGCACCTTTAGAGTCTACCCATCCCCTCATCATTGAGTTTCCTGATGAATGCCTTCAATTAGAGGCAGACCATGTTGAACAATGGTCCTTATACTTTGACGGAGCCTGATACATGAGTGGGGCTAGTGCAGGTATTATTTTAAAATCTTTACAAAAACACATTCTACCTTTGTCCTTTAAATTAACATTTGCTTGCACCAATAATACTGTTGAATATGAAGCTTTAATCCTTGGATTACGAGCTGCCTTGGCACTAAAAATTAAACATCTATTAGTTTTTGGTGATTCTCAACTTGTTATAAACCAAATTAATGAAGTTTATCAGACCAAAGATGATAAATTGCACCCATATAAAGCATATTTTTTACAATTAATATCTCTATTTGATCAAGTTACCTTGGAAGCTATTCCTCAAACTAGCAACCGTGTGGCTGACGCTATGGCCGCAACTGCATCTCTTCTGCCCTTGGAGTTAGATGACGAATATGCCACCATCATTATTTGTCGACTCTAGGAACCCGCTTCAAATAAGTCATGCTTAGAACCTTTGGATGTGTTTCTAATCAACGAAACTACTCCTGAACCTTGGAATATGGGTATATTTGATTTTCTTCACAATGGGAATTTCCCTGCCAGTTCTAATAGAAACCAGCATCGGTTATTACGTAGACAAGCAAGTCGATTTGTAATAATTAGCAATACTTTATATAGGAGATATTTTGAAGGTATCCTATTGATATGTTTGAATTTAGAAGAATCCAGATTAGCTTTGAGTGAAGCCCACGATGGATCTTGTGGAAGACAATTCAGTGGTAGTGTCATTGCTAAAAAGCTCCTTAGGATAGGATACTTTTGGCCTACCATAGAGAATGATGCACATGATTATGTGCGCCATTGCGACAAGTGCCAGAAACATGCTGACCTTGTCCATGCCCCTACACAAGAACTATAGGCTATTTCATATCCTTGGCACTTTTCAAAATGGGGCTTAGACATTATTGGCAAAATTAATCCTGTGTCATCTGATGGAAACAAATTCATCATAACCGCCATTGAGTATTTTACGAAGTGGGTTGAAGCTATGCCTTTAGCTTCCTGCACTGGAACACAAGTCTCTAAATTTATTTTTAATCAAATCATTTGTAGGTTCGAAATTCCTACAAATCTCATCTCAGACAACGAAACTTGTTTAAAAAATAAATATGTTAAGAAATTATGCCAAAAATATAAGATTCAACATCGTTGGTCCACTCCCTATTATCCTCGGGGTAATGGCCAAGCAGAAGCTTCTAACAAAACCTTAATCAAAATTCTCAAAAAATTGGTCAATAAATCTGGCCGTGACTGGCACATTCAATTATATCCAGCTTTGTGGGCATATCGCACTAGCATTCATACTCCCACAAGTACTTCACCTTTTGTTTTGGTTTATGGCACTGAAGTTATTTTTCCCTTTGAATTAGAAGTTCCTTCTTTGGCTCTACTACTTCAAGATACCGAAGTAGGAGATGAATATCGAGCTGGTAGACTCAGTCAGTTGGAACTCCTAGATGAAAAGCACATCAATGCTTTGGAGCATCTTCGTGCCTACCAAAACAAGCTTAAAATATCATATGCTAAGAAAGTTCGTCATCGATCCTTTGAGGTCGGTGACCTTTTTTTAAAAGAAAATCAAAAAAATACAAATGCAACTAAAGACCTTAAAGGTAAATTTGAACCCAACTGGCTTGGACCATATATTATCACTACTAAATTTGAATTGGGAGCATACAAATTATCCACCTTAGATGGTAAAGAACTTAAAGAACCCATGAACATTTTGCATCTTAAACGTTACTATGCGTAAAAAATTGGTCATTTCATCATTGTATATATTTGTTTAAAATATTTCAAAAAACCACTATCTTGTATTTCTTTCAATTTATAAACTTAAAAATATAAAAACACCAAAAACATCCAAATCATAAAAATCTTCAAAACCATATTTTATCTTTGTACCTCTCAATTTGTGAAGTATTGCAGTTATATTTCCAGTTATTTTGGATAAATTAGCATTTATTTGGAATCCCGCACTTTCACATTCACATGAATAAATATCTTTATTTATTTGGTATGATTACTAATTTCTCTTATATCAAAGTCCACAAAATTCAATTAAATGAAGTTTGAGCATAGAGAATTGATCTTGTTATTTACTTAAACCAAGTATATCCTTTCACAATAAAATGATTATATTTGTAATGTCCATGCTATGCTACATAGTAGAAGTGGTTTCTTGAGCGAAAAGTTTCCCCTGCTATCCTATCATGCACATGGTCTAGAATCTTTGAGAATTGACAAAAGGACAAGCTCACCCCTACCCGGAATAAAAATCCCTTGCTCTACAACTAATCCGAGCAAGTATCCCTAGAATAGGAAGCAAAAGAAAAAGAAAAATCAAGAAAAATCATGAGAAAAAGAAGCATTATTTCATAATCATTTTGTACTCTCTTAGCACTATTTCAGCATTATCTCAAATATCAAAGCAAAAGATACGAAAAAGAAAAATACAAAAAAAAAGAGAGAAAAGAAAGAAAAAAGCAAAGAAAGCAAAACGAGCAAAAGCAAAAGCAATAAAATACCTTTCCCTACCCATTGAAAAGAAAAGAAGGGTTGATGAGCTTGAATCCTTGGAATTCTCAATTATTCGAAAACTATGAGGTAAGCCCCATAACAGGTGGTTTGTGCCCAACCCGCTTGGCCTTGGGTAACTCCTAGCGTGGTGATATGTCTGTTACATTAGCGACCTTCTTTTGTACAGACCTATGTCTGCTTATGGATTAGCTAGCTCTTGATAACCCGACTTACATAGTAGTTCGGTACGGTTATATGCATCTAAATCATGGTTAATGAACACTTATTTGGTTAATTCAAATCACTTGTATCAAATTATCTTGCTCAAAGCTGGTAAATGCACAAAGCAATTGCACACACATTTGTATTTGAGAGATTTTGTGTATCATTATGATAAATCAAGATCGGAAATGAACTCACATATGCACATGGGATTCCTTATAAATCTAACTTTTGTCTTTAAGATACTTTGAAATATTTTTGCAAATTGTCTGGAATAATTTCATTTTCTTCTCTGAGAATAGTTGTTTAGTATAAAGACAACTACATGCATTACCAAAAAAATCAAAATCATTTAAAAAAAAAACATGCAACAAAGTTACATTTATATATAACTTTTGACTTTCGCAACGATGGTATAGTTCCAAAACCATGCAATAAAACTATTATTTTCTTCTTTGGATTATTTTCATATTTTTTGTTTATTTTCAAAAATTAAAAATCAACCATGCAATAAAACTATTATTTTCTTCTTTGGATTTCGTGATGATGGTATAAGTCTATACCTAAATATTCTATGCCTAGCGCAAACCATTGTTTTAATTTTATTTTCCCATCTATTTAAAATCATAAAAAACATATGACTTAAATCATTATGTTACACAATTATGCTTTAAAAAGAACGAATACTTTGCTATTTCATGTCATTATGTCAAAACTTCAATTTTACAATAATGGTATAATTCCTAGGGAATTATTCAAAAAATTTATCACACTTAAGAATTTATGCCTAGCAAAAATCATTTTAAAATATCTCATGCATACTATTTTTTTGTAAAAATCTGAAAACAAATCATCAAAACCATCATTTCTATCATCACAACACAAAGTCTTAAAACAGTCTCTTAAGCACTCTTTTACTTTTAACAATATTTCTATACTAGGATTACCTTGACGACCTACCGAGCGGCGACTCCATGAAATGGTCTATAATAGCGACAATGTCCTTTGAAATTATTGTTAGAAGTCCCTTTTATTTTTATCAAATTATCCCACAAACAACCAATTTGTTTACATCATATTATTTCATTTAAATTTTAAAAGCATGACATTCAAACCATAATATTTCCAAACGACATAATTACATGATTCATCAAATCAATCACACCAAAACATTAAAGCATCATACAAACACATAAGACAAGTCATATGATCAAAAATATCTCATCTATATATATATCAACAATATATACATCATCTCAAAACTGGATCGGTATGCCACAATCTATACCTTAGCATACTCAATCCTCTATCAAAAATAATAAACACTATGTATCAATATTTGTAGTGCAGTCTATCACAGCTAGCCTCGAGAACCCCTCAAGCTCTCAGCCTCATCTCCTCCCCCGCCCTGAGGTGGATGAGGTGGCCCCATTGTAGTACATGTGGTGTTATGAGTCCTGGAATCTGATCGTGATGATGTCCTTGATGACCTCATCACGATAGGCTCCACAATGGGGGTTGACAGCGGTAACCTCTGCTCCTCTGGCACCATATGGTAGTATAGCATCTGATAGAATGTGATCTGGGCAATAGCCCGTGCTAGGTCCCGAGTGCTCACCCCTCCGCTCTGTGATCTGAGGCATGTGACCTCATCTCTGAGCTATGTGGCCTCCTATCGATGTCATGTAGCCTCATCCTGCAAGGACTACACCTGAGCCTAGAGACGAACAGTCTTCGCTTGGAGAGTAGCCATATCGCTACTCTCTCCTACCTCGACACCCTTGCCCTTATCGAGCGATGGTGGCCTCTCTCTCCGTGGAGAAGGGGGTCTCTCCTCCCTCATCTCTCGTTGTTGCGGCCTTTGCTGAGCCTATGGCCTCCTCTGCTCTCTCTTGCCATGACCCTATGCCACCTCAATGGCCACCTGGAACCGCCTCCCCATCCGATGCACAACTACATGAATCGGACCCTAAGCCCTTGTCATCCGAGGAGGGTGGATGCCTGCATACCAGACATCGTAGCCATCAGCAACCCCAGCATCGTCACCATCCACTGCCTGGATGGGGGCATCATCCACATCCTCACTTCATAAGTGCTACATATCTGGAGCCCCATTGACTGTAGTGTTATCCCAAATGGTCCGACAAAACTCGTAGTCCTTGAGATATGGGATCCCCTACTATAGACCAAAATGCCTCAAAACTAAGTCATAGCGGTGGAGCTCCACCTCTCTCCTCTCCATCCTTAGCCAGTAGGTTCACCTAATGTGAGCTAGCTCCTGTCCATCCTTGGCCCACCCTGGATGATCTCTCCAAGGCCTCTAGGTGATCTGGTCAGAGACAAGGTCATCAAGTAGTCTCCGGGACATTGGCAGATCTATCCGTTGTTGTGACCCTCTCTAGAGCCACCAGTAGAAAACTCGGGGCCTCTCCTCGTCAATCCTTATCAGTGGGAGCCCTACCGGTCTTCGCATCGCGATGTGCTCCAAGCACCAAACCTGCAGCAGTGATGTCAAAACCAGACATCGACCTCCCTTGTATATGACCCCATACAAGATCCTATACAATCGACATAGTACAAAGCTCCCCCAAGAAAACCGGTACCCGTGGTCTCTCATGTTGCAAACCACATCTATCAGTAGCCATGGTAGTTTGCATCCACTCTAATGGCATAGCAGCAGACCACCTACCACCCTAGCCAAAACCTGTGTCAGTCTAGATGCCCCAGGCATCTGGCATAGCGACTCGATGTTCACTCCGCCCTTCTCCAGGGTGAAGCTCGGATCTTCGCACAGTTGCATCATCACGTGGCCCTGATTGGCCATGGAAGTTATTAGTCATCCTTGTATGGGGATCCTCAAAATCCTCCATACATCCTCCAATGTGGGATTCATCTCCCCTATCGGTAACCGGAAACAAGAAGAACCCGGATACCACCTCTCTGCTAGGGCTGTCAATAGCCCCATATCTATAGAAACCTGTGGCATATTTGCCACGTGCTGCAAGCCGACTTGAGCCAATTGATCTCGCTCTGCCTGAGATAGAGCAGCCAAGTCATCCTTCAGCCCACCGTATTTTCATTCCTGGCTCTTTAGTAATCCTCTCTGCACCATAAACAACAAAACAATAAAAATCAATAAAAATCATTAATTAAAAATGCAAGTACAATAAGTTCACTTTCATATTAATGATGATATCGTCCACTATTGGACGATATCGTCCAAAATTTGAGCAAATTCATCTCCGATTTCGCAAGAGGGAATCATCCCTTATTGGACGAAATCGTCCCCATATCGCCGATTTCGCCCTTGGACGAAATCGGTGATATCGAGACGATTTCGACGAAATTGAGACGATTTCGTCCCAACGATGTCGACGGCCCAAAAATGGCCGCGATGCTCAACAATCATTCAAAATTAATCTAAAAAGCATGAAATTCAAAATTAAATCATTCTAAATTAAGTTTGGACCCTTACCCGTAGCTCGTGTCGGACCTTTGTCGATCTATGCGCTGTCTCGACCATCTTGTCTGCAGAGCTCTAGAAACCAGGAAAATGAACAGTAACAATGAATTAGGGTTTTACCCTATTTTTCTTAATTTTATTCAAAAACAATTAAAAACATTTTTAAAATTTTGGTTTTTTGTGTTTTTACCTCAAACGTTCGATTTGGGTAAAAACACGGAGGGGGCACCATAGTAAACTATCGTACGATTCGACCTAGAATCGTCGCCTAAAAATGGGAATAATTTTTGCTTTCTCGTAGATCGAGAAGAACTCGTCTTTAACGCATTTTCTTTGAAAAATTCGCTAAAGAGGGGGAAAAATGTAGCACCCTAAAATTGGCGCAGTAAACCTTAGCAAATAATTAAAATTACCTTAGTAATAATTCAAAATTTAAAATTACCGCCTGTTAAACCGCTTTCCTCATTTTCTATGCCATTTTTAGGATTTGTTGTGACCGTTGGATGATATCTTCGCCGATCAGATGACATCGCCTCAGATCGGACGAATTCGTCTGGAGCAGAACATCCAGACGATTTCGTCCCAAAACTAATTTTTCATAATTAGCTTCTATTTCAATGGTGTCTCTAACATGAGCAAAAGCATGTCTATGCGGTTAGAGACTTCCCCCATTGGAGATCTCCCAAATTGGGATGATCTCCAACCTCCCAACCTCCTTCCTATTCCTATTTAATCTTAGGCCCTCCCCTTGACATTCCCCTGGCTGAATTTTCCTGTAACACGAGTTCTATTTGCATTAGACCATCTTAAATCACCATTTGCCTTCGTATTTTTCCAAGTTTGTTTGCAGGAACTCCATTGTTTTTTAGTCGGAGCAAGCTCAGATCATTGCAGACGATCCTGTATGATCTCGGACGATCACGCCCCAATTCGATATGATTTTTTACTCTATAGATGATTTCGACTGCAGTCAACATTGGGGGAAATTAATGCCTAGAGTTTGCACTTTTCTCTTCTCGTCTGTTGTTTCATTCTGCATTTAGATTAGTTTATTGTTATTTTTTGCTATTTTGCATTTTGGAGTTCACCCATATAGCTTAAGTGCATGATAATATCATAATTTGTCATTAGAATACTATAATTTACTTGAATTTCTATTCGTAATTATCGTTTTAGTATCTATATTGTCATTTTACACCATTTTCCTCTGTTAGTATTATTGCATTTTCTGTGTTCTGTGTCTATTTTTCTGATTGCAGGTCTCTGACGAATTCGTCAAATCTCAGACGATCTTGTCTGATCACAGATGATCCTGTCAAATTCTAGGTGATCTAGACTGCTTCAAAAATCAGAACCTCCATCAGACATCCGAAATCAGGTATGACTTTTCTCATCTAGCTTATTCTCTGTGTTTTCTGTTCAAATCTGTTTTTTGTATTCATTTAAATCTGCATTTCATATAGAATAGTTTAGATTCATTTGGCCAAACCTAGGATTTGAATGATTAAAGATAAAATTGAACACATCAAACACATTTCCAACCTAGGCGTGGAGACAGCCATTCAAAAGTTTCCTGGTGAACCCACCATCCGTCAAAAATTCACCTTTATACACCTCCCCCAAGAGGCGGGACCTTCAAAGGGCCTCTCAGTCCGAGGTATTGTCCCATCCTTTTTGCATCCCCATTCCGGGCGCGGATCCTTTAGCCTGAAGGTAAGGGTGCAAAAATTTTGGAATGATACAATGAGGCTTTTGATTATAACTAGATAATGGCCTTTGATGTCGAATGCGATTTTGGCACGGTTTAAGGGGAAAATTTTGAGATTGTATTGGGCACCTTATGCATTGTTGCATCCTATAGATGCTAGGTGTAAGCACAACTTCATGTAATGCATTTTGCAATTGCTCTTGTTGTATCTTTTGTTGTTCTTCTATCTTAATACAACCTTTGTAGGTGTGCTCATTATGAGTCCACACATTATTTATTTAATTATTGTTGATCCAACTGGAGTTTATCCATATTTTGTTGTTGGGTAAGTTGTGGCATTAACGCCTGATGAGTGTAACTTTGTTGTTCAGTTGTATGGGGGCTATGTACCCTAGTATTAGAAATATGAATGGATTTATCAGTTATTTTCCTCCTAATAGGATATATTATTTGTTCTCCTTAAATATTGCATTGACTTGAGACTCTATTTTATGAATCAGCTTTGTATAATCCAATGTTGTAGAGCCACAATGTGGTCATTCCAAGTACTCTTCACGAGGAGTAGGAGGATGACTTAGGTCTCCTTCATCTATGATGAAAGACTCATATTCAGGTTTAGATGTATGCTCTATATACTCAAGATGCATAGAAGCATGATGTATGCACATTGAGTGCTATCTGTGAGGAGTATGGGGGTGACTAGATCTATTAGATGGGGTGGTTTGCTCATCTAGGCTAGGCCATGGTATACTCTTATATTCATATTCTGATTGATGTATAGAGCAATTTGGGGTGTGAACCCATGATATTGACCCACTAGATCCCTCAATGGGCAGATTATTTTCTATATAAAATTCCATCATGGTATACAACTCAAGAAGGTTTCCTAGAGGACCTATAGGTGCTTTCCTAGTAGGTGTACATTGAAGGTTTGCCTCCCTGGGGATTATATTATTGTTATTATAAAACTTAGGATGCAATTTAGGGATAGGCATGTCCTCTGGACTCATTTGGAGATATTCACTAGTTATAGAGCTTGAATCTCTCTCTAAATTGGAGGTCTTGTTTTCAACCACATTTGGACTAAATCCATAAAAGGGTCCCTTATCCATTTTTAGAAAATTGACTTTTCCAAAAAAGGTTATAAGTATTATATATCAAAATGATAAGTGTGACAAGATGATCACAATGGGATAGGTCTCCAAAAATAAACATTTGGGTCAAAATTTTATATTTTTGGAATATTTGGCCAACCAGGACCCATGGGGAAATGCCCACTTTTGGGATTTTTTGGGAATTTTTGAAAAATGAAGAGTTAGAATTCAAAATTTCTGTGAGAGGTGCAGAAGGAGCTAACTAATACAAAAAAAATAAATTTGGCAATTTTTGGAGTTGTATAGACCATTTTATGACTATTTTAGTGTATATTTTTGCTATTTTCGGCTTCGAAAATAGAGTAATCATAAAACCAAAATAAATTTTTCGTTATAGCTCTGATTTGCATGATTCTTGATCCGTTGGATGCAGAATAAGAAAAAAAAATATTATTAGGGTTTGACCCCTAGATCAAGGATCTTGGGTTATTTACCCGAACAATAAGGAAACACCTAAAGTAGACAACATGATTATCTCTTTTATGTTTTATAGATTCAAATACACGATCAATAGAAACACATAATAATACAAATGATTATCTCTTTTAAATATTTAAATGTGAATTCCTAATTTTTTTGTTGTGTTTCAAGATGTGTTCCTTTATAAAGAAAATACTTGACGTGTTTGATATTTCGTTGGATGATATACTCAAATGTTTATAGGATTTCACCTATATACTCACATAAGCTGAATATGGTGATGAAATCCATATCCAACGAGGTAGCATGGGTACTACCAACCCTCACCCAACACCTCGTGTGTAGCGATACACTCCTTCAAAGAGGAATGCATGCTATTTTTCATGGTAAGATAGTTCTTGGGTCGACCTTGGCCATGGATGGGTCCTAATGATACTCTTTCACTTGAGCCAATCGAGTGGTAATTAAATCCACTGTTGGTCTCGATCAACAGGTTGGATGTGAGAGCCCAATGTCGTTGATGTTAAAATGAAATGTGGTGTGTGGGGTTCCTTTTAGAAGATTGAAATAAAACAATACAACATTCAATGATGATTCACTAAAATGCATGAAAGTACATTTTATGTTCAGAATCGTTAGTATTAATAAAAAGGAAGCTACCAACTTAACACCCTATATGAACTTAACCCTTTTTGGTAAGTTTCAAGCAAGCAAACCAAGCAAAAAGCATACATAATATTGTTCATTTTCCTATTTTTCCTGATTTTATTAATGTGAAATGTAGAAATATGATGTCTAACTTTCACATGCACAAAGAAGACAAGAAAACTTGAAATTTAAGCTAATTTGAACAATATAAATGCAAATTGAAGGTTTCTACAACTTGACCTAGAACTTGTTGCTTCTACAATTTTTTGCAGAAAACCTCTGGTTTTGTAACCATCCCTAGCAGGTATGATTAGCAGTTTGGGGGTCGTCTCTACCAGTGTCACCTAGCTGGCCATCCCACCCTATGTCATATAGCAGAAAAGGGGTTGTTTTTGCTAAGAACGACCAAATATTGCAACATTCAAAACAGAAAATGAAGATCAAAATGGATAAATTGAAATGGGAGAGATAAAAATATCAATTACCATAATCACCATTGAAGAAGCAAAATTTATGACATGCCTTAAGGGCACTCTATTGCAATGTAAAGTAGATTTAACACAAGCATTCAAAGGAAAGTGCATAAAAGTAATCTATTGAAATGAAGCAAAGTGTATAATAAAGATAGTGGATTTCTCCTTATATTCATTTGTTCATAGCTTCCAATATGATTACAATGCCTCTCCTTGAGGGCTTTACACTGTGATACTTTTCAAAATTACAATGTACAAGGGATCTAATCCCTTGAAAGGTCCTTAAGGCATGTGCTATTGTCCATTTCACATTCCCAAACTTGAGAGCTATCCTTGGGCTTGTTCTTCTTGCCTTATTAGCTCCTACCTCTTGTATAGCATACCTCTACGTACACACAAGGGACTAAAAAGAGGTTAATAGCATATGCGTTTGTAGATTTAAAGCTAGGAAAACATAGAAAGCATGCATATAGAAATCACAAAACCTATTTATAATAAACCAAAATGCTTCAAAATGACTTATAACTATAGCATTGGGTAAATAACATGATTTGGTAAATATCTAAGCATAAATAAAAGGGAAATTGTTAGAAAAAATAGTGATCGTCCCTGGGTGAGCCAGATAGACCTACAATCACAAAACTTCTAATTACCCTATCAAAACTACTCCAAATCTCACCAAATTTGAACCATAGGTAAATCTAATAATTTCTAATAGTTCTAAGGTGGAATTGGGTCATAATTACTTACTATTTTCTAACCATACCTAAAAGGTTCAACTAGCTACTCCTAACCGTCCCTAGGTGGGACGGTTACAAATCTACTTAGATTTTACCACCAATCCTTAGGGGATCTGGTCAAAAATGGTCTAAAGGTTATGTCAAAATATGGGGCCAAATTTCTCTTCAATTTGCCTAGTTTAGAATGGTTTTGATCGGTTTCTATTTCCCTTGAAAGTGCCTTCATATGAAGAGGGTTTCAAGGCCAAAGGAGGGCAAATGATGGTTTGCAAAATGTGAGGATGAAATTGAGCAGCACTTCATTGCCAAAATTCTTCAACTCTCCTCTCCTAAAATGGGTGAATGCACCTCTTTTTATAGCCTAAATAGGGCATCTAGGACAAAGGGGCAAGTAGTGGCATGCGATGCAGGTGTCGCCACTTGTCAAAACCCTTGCATGCATTGGGTGGAGGAAGGTTGCCCCTTTGGGGCTCCTAATTTGGAGTTCCTGACTTCCATGGTAGGTCCCAAATCAATTTGGGTTGATTAGATGTGGAAATGGTAGTATTTTATTGTCATTTCACATGTCTATTGACTTTGTGGAAGGTCTATTTAGGGATCATCTCACCCAAGAACAGTTTTGTATGGTCGTATCTGGGTGGGGCAGTCACCGTCTGTGACCGTCCCTTGGTGGGATGGTCACTAGGATATGCCCCAAAACTACCCAAAACTATTGGGAACCTTCCCAAATGTGTTTTGGAACCTTATGCAAGCCTAGAGGTGCACCCAATGGGGCCATATGATGTCAATAAGAGTGACACATGTGATGCACTAATAGTCTTTTCTGATTTACGTGATTTAGGTGTCTACAAGAGCATCAATATGTTTTTAGAGAACTAAATAATTTACACATGTATAATATTGGCAAGGGAAAAAATATCTAAATAAAAATTAAGAATAAAAGAGTTTTAAAACATTCAGAACAAGGCAAAACAGAGAAAACATAGGAACAGAGCAATGATATTTTGGATGCATAACAAATCTCGGATATTGGTGTGGTGGAGAACATGATTGAAAAATCATTAAATATACATGCCAAAAACTATAAGATTATAGTACAAAATAGACTAGAAATAGAGAATCACAATGTCTTCAGTTCAATTATTCATAAAGAATTAAAGAGTTTTAACAGAAAGAGAGAAAATAGGGGATAACATGCAGAACATGGCAAAAGAGAAAAATATGGCAAGCAGAGCAGTGACATAGAACCTGGTGTAGAAAGAGGTCCAGTATGGAATAATATCCAGTTAAAAAATTCTATGATTGCAAAAATGGTTTTAGTCGAATGAAGAACATGGCCTACTTGCAAAATGGTTTCGTTCTATTACAGAATAGGGTCTGACTATGAAAGTGGTTTTGTCTAATTGCACAATAGGTTCCAGCTGCAAAAGTGGTTCAGGATGGTTACATAATAGGGTTCGGATACATAAGTGGTTCCATATAGTTGCATAAGAGGTTCCTGCTATAGAAATGGTTCCATCCAGTTGTATAAGAGGTTTCTACTATAAAAGTAGTTCTAGATGATTGCAGAATAGGGTTCGGCTATAGAAGTGGTTTTTTCTAGTTGTAGAAGTGGTTTCGACTACAGAAGTGGTTCCAGATGGTTGTAGAATAGGATCTGGCTGTAGAAATGGTTCCAGCTAGCTGTAGAAAATATTTCATGAAGTTGTAGAATTGGTGATGGTTGGTCGCAGAACTGGTGATGGTTGGTCGTAGAATTGTGTCGGTATATTCGTCGAGTATAGAACACAGTCTAAAATTGAAAATGTATCCCTGGGGTGTTAATTATATATAGAGGTATACTTGGCTATTTGGGTAGGATAATTTAGAAATTTTAAGGTGAAAAGGGTACTTTATTTAGGCAAGATTGCTTGTGAATTTTTAAAAATAACCATGATACTCTTATCAAAGCACGGTGAATCGGCATCTAGAATTTATTTGTTTTTTGGCTAAATGGCCAATTTTTGGGTCCCCCAATTTTTTCAAATTTGAATTTTTTTAAATTGTACTTTTCACCCAAATGGTGAAGTTTTTTTGCTATGCATAACCTTACAATAAGTATATAGCATATTGAGCTTATGGTAAAGCATAGAGATTTGTGTATAGTTTTAGAGCTAGTCAAATGTTTGTAGTTATTATTTGATGGTATATTCACTCTCAGTATTGGTTTCTTATTTTCCTTCCATATATAAACAACCTCATGCATGATAAGTTGTCTTATTCTCGAGCTCTTAGATGAATTCAACTACAACATTCTAACAAATGATTTGACATGTCTAATGGTTCAAAATGTTGAAGTATCCTTGCTTGCAAATTATGGATTTCCCATTTATAGTTGTGCTAATATTCTCCAATTTGGCTTTGGTTCCATATTAATCATAGGGAAAATTTATCATTTGCATTTGAGGTTATCATTTGTCCTTTTTATGCGTTGCTTGGATTCAATTTTGATCCAAAAAATGCACATGATATTTTAAAACACTTCAAAATTATGACTTGATTGTCATTTATTAAGTTGAGTAGAGTTTATAAAGTTGTATGCAATTTAATGAAATCATGGTTTTGAGATTACTAGAAACTATGCATGTGATATGACATGAGGTGACTCTAATATAAATCATGCTCATAATATTTTAAAATACTTGTACACCTCTTCATCCTCTAATTTGTTTTAACATTTATTTTTGATGCCCTAGTGGCCTATTCAATACTCTTCAATCAATTACAAATTAGTAATTAATAGATTTGCTTGAATTTAAAAAACACCATTATTGGTCGATTTGAATCACACATCCTCCATAACATGGTTTTGGTCCATCAAAATCTCAATTATCAAAATTTAAGGTTACAAATCCTTGACCTTAATCACATGATGTACTTTTAATTTTCCTAATTTTTGACCTTTTAACTTAATCAATGATTATTCTTGATCTCCCTCGTCAATAAATGCATTACATTTTATGTAGGACTATTTATTTCTCTAACAAAACTTGAGTATTTATAAAAAATATTTTTGGATGATATAACTTAATCCTCTTCCCCCTTATCGAGCATGCATTATTCAAACAATTTAGGATTCTTAACATTCACAATTTCATACATTTTTGTATACATAGGGAGGTCTTCAAAGGTATTGTTATTTACTTAAGGATTTAAAATTCCCCATACTTGATTGATTTCAACTTGTATTTCCCTTGAAGCTCATTCTTGCTTAGATATATTATGTTACCAACTTAGAAAGTGTGGTCCTTATGATGCTTTTTAAGGCATGTCTTAGTTCTTTCTCAAGGTTATTTGAAGGTTTGCTCAAACTTTTGATGTACCAATTTGATTCCTTAAAGTAAATTAGTGAATTGATTACTTTGTTGTTGGTTGATTGTTCATCCTTTTAAGTGAAATCCATTAAAAAATTAGAAGGAGATTAAGGTGAATGGTGATAATATTGCTAAAATAAATTGATGGAAATATACACAATGCAATTGTGATGGTCGTGTTTAAACAAGATCTCATCATAATATGAATAAAAGTGGGATTCACCTCCTTTGTTTATACATTCATTTGAGGAAGGTGTACCGATCTAAAAATTATACACCTAACTAGTGCATAAATTAAAATCAAGCATTAGAAATAAAGAATGGACAACAATGAATTTATCAAGAAAGTAAAGTTTATTTTATTAAAACTTTTCCAAATCCTGATTACATATACATCCCTCTTAGGGATACCCAAATCCTTGATACAATTGATACAATTTTGAAGGCCCCTTGAAAGGGATGGTGCAATACACAGACTCTTTAGAATGGACATGAATTGCTCAAGGCCAAAGATTACATTCTTCTCACGTGATTGGAGGAATATGTTGCCAAGAACGCCTTGAAATGCTCAGATCCTGTAAACCTATGTTCATGAAAAAACATAAAATGTGTTAATAGCAAAGGAGGCCTCTCTTGATGGGGAAATTAAAGGGAAATTGCATAAATTATGGAAAATATAGCAATAAAGCATGTAAACTAGAAAAAATGTGCATGAAATATATAAATTGCTATAGAACTTGTAAAGAAAGCAAGAAATATAGTAATTAAGCAACCTAATTAACCATATAAAATTGAAATCCATCAAATTCAATTAAACTAGTCTATATTGACAAATGAAAAGAAAATGGAAACAAATCTACCTCTAATTCCTAAATTTAACTATACAAATGCATGAAGGTAAAAAAATCTATGTCAAGTTTACCTAAATACATGCTTGAAATAGGAAATATCAGCTAAAATAAAGGTAATGATAGATCAAACACTCGTTGCAGGTCTGAGGTGTAGCTGGCACTGTTAGTTATGGCTGGTAACTACAGTTAAGCTGAAAGTATTCTTGCTCTTGTAATCAGGGCTTGGATCTTAAATTTTCTCTATGGAATTGATGATCAAGGGTCGCCTTTGTGTTTTTGCACAGATTTGCGATATAAATTATTTGAATTGGTTGTGGAAGAGGCTCAATTAGGATGATTTATCTCCTTAGACTCTTGAATCCTCCATAGCTTTGAATGCCATCATGGTTTCCAAATTATCAACAAGTAAGCACTCCTCAAGGATTTGCAAGTGACTCCACAATTCATCAAATCTTCACTACATTTAATTCAAAAATCTTCCATACTTTTCCCTAATTTGGAGAGGGGTCTTATAGCCTTCTCAATTCCTTGATCTAGCTTCATGGAGAAGCAAAGATCAAGAACCAGGAGGTTAGGAAAATTGGGAGGAAGGTTTCAGATGTTTTCTCACTTGAAACCACTTGAAAAACCATCGCCATGGTCGTTGTAACAACATTTGGCTTGGCTCGGGAGTTCAAAATAGTTTCAGGGCTAGCCATGACTCTGAGGCATAGCTAGCTCTATTAGCCATAAGTGTTAGCCATGACTAATCCTGAGTAGGCTAACTCTACCCAAATGGAGTGGTTAGAACCACTGCTTTGTCTTGGAACGGTCCCAGATCATTCATATGGTCTGTTAGGATACCCATATGAGTAGTCCCCTATACATGATATGTTTTAGGTGTCTATAAATACTCCTTTACATTGTGAGAACAAACAACGTTGAGAAAAAGTAGACCTCCTAAAACCATGTTGTAGGTCAAATGATGATCATTAATCTGATCAATATTAGATGTCTAGTCTTGGAAAAGGATGCACATCTTAGAATCATTGCTTCCAACTGAGGTAAGGCTTAAATTGCAAGGATTTTGCAAGCTCCATGGTGATTGGGTAGTCAGAGCTACAATTGTTCTGATAGCTGGAGAGCTACTAACTTAATTGTCATAGTTGGTTTTTTCCCCAGCAAAGGGTAAGCTTATGATATTTGTTGGCAATGATTCGTAAGACGAATGTAATTTGACAAGATCAAGTGATATCTTGTTGAATTTGACTATGATTATTGATATTATGACTACCCCCTCAAGCTCTGATTTGATGAGGATAGGACACTTAATTAAGTGACAAGTTGCTGGACCAACATGATTGATTTGAGCAATTGAAGACTTTTGCACTTTGATATTACTTGGCAAGGCCTAATTCAGCTGTGATTTCAACCATTAAGAGTAATTGTACATCTCTATCCCATGGAGTAGTCTGACCATAATGGCCTTCTTAGGGAATCAAGATGATAGAAATTCCAATTAGGCTTGTGTTGAATCACTATGTTCGATGATATGCTAAAAATGTCATAGAATAATTGAGATAAACATGCATTCCCATGGGGCAGTTTGACCACTATGGTCTTCTTCAGGATTGAAGTTTTAATACTAGAAATAGAGAATCTTTGGTTCTCCATCGCAACATATGATGTTCTTTTTATGTAATTACATGTGCATGTGGAATGATGTACCAGAATAAAGCATATCAATTCGATCAATGATTGATTTTTTCCCAAATGTCCTTATGGTGATTTATTCATCTTGTCAAATTGCATGGATCACAAGTTGCTGCAACCACCAAATGTATAGAATAAATGACTGAATACAAGGCACATTTGAATTTTGAACTATATGAATATTTTTGTTATTTTATGAAATTTTTGAAGGTTCTACACCATTAGATATTTTTGATTTTGCATTTTGAAGCCCCTCATGATGAAATTTTGAGGGTATCTATGTCTGGATGTTAGCTGCACTTGTCAACCCCAACCAATTTTGGCAATTTCCTTAGTCACGGCTCAAACCCACGATCATAAAACCCTAATTCTTTTCCCGCGATTACCAGATATCATTGAGGGCTAAATCAGAAATATAACATAAAAATGTCATTTTCAATTCATTATGTTTTGATTTGCTATAACTTCCAAGATAGCTCTGAGAGGTGAGATTAAAAACTTGACATGAAACACTACCGAAATACCAACCCAAACCTGATGGCTAACCAACTAGAGACATCCTCTAGTGGCGAAGCCGGTGCTCCGAAGGTAGCCCTTAGAAACTCACTCATTGAATTACCACCTTAAAATGAACCAAATTAATTAATGAGCTAAATGAACTCACTAAACTATTGGTAATGAACCTCACCCTAGTTAGGATTAGACTAGGTTAGCTTAGGGGGTGGGTTAATTTGTTTGGGTTTCAGGGTTGCATGGGATGAGAAATGACGTAAAAAAAGGTCTTTCTCGTAGCCACGGGTGGTAGCTGTGGTTCCCAATTTGTAAATTGGGGACCACGGTTGTCAGTCATAGCTAAGTTTAAATTAAAATGGTCAAAACAATGACTATTTTCGTCGCCCATGAGTCAAAGCTGCGGTCGAGAAACCTTAGAAATTTTTTTAATTTTTCTAAATTTTTGCTGTTTTAATTGATTTTTTTTATTTTTTTTGAAGTGAGGCTTTGATGTTTGTTGCACATTTTGAATGCATTTATGATTGTATTTACCTCTTTGAATTTTTTTATGAATTTGTTTATGGTTTTTAGTACATTTTTTATGTTTTTGGAAGTTTGATTGATTTTATTATTACTCCCTTTAGAGATTGACTGCTAGAGCAAGGGAGTTTGATATCCTTTGCCAGCTCCAAGATGGCTTGAATGATGTCGATCAAGATTGGTTTGGAGCTATAGGCTTCGACTACGTATTGCGACTGCCATCTATCCAAGCTGAATAGGTCTATATGACTACCTTGGCCCGCCGCTAGGACTCAGAGACCAACACCTTTCACCTGCCCATAGGTGAAATTATAGTGACCCTCGAGGATGTATACCGCATCTTCTATATCCCCATTTATGGTTAGGCCATCACATAATTTCCCACCATAGTGAATGATTCCATCTTTGAGAGGATCTTCCATGCTAGGAGTTATGAGGCGCAGGTGGAATCTGACCATGGTGGTGTGCACATTGAGTACTGGTATCACTAGACTATCTTCTCCCATAGATTTGTCATACTAAAGCAGTTGATTGTACAGATTGTGCTGCCCGACACTTCTAGATCGAAGTTCCCTTGGAACCTCCTAGCTAGGACACAGGATCTACTGGTGAGCACCACCCGAGAGTCATTGATTCTATCCTAGGGGAGAGCTCTACTTGCACAGATCTACGATGAGTTGTATCCAGGGTTATGCGTAAGCACGAAATATCATAAATTGGCTCTATTTATGATTTTCAAAATTTTAAATTGGCTAATTTTGGATCCTTTCACTAGGACCCATTCACCCAATAGGTGGAATTTTTTTTGGGGTAAATTCGCCCACCATTGATAATAATTATCCTATTTTTATTTTAATTCACTGACCACTTTTACCTCATTCCATGGACAATTCACCTTCAAATTATAAATTATTTTTGCCCGCCCAATTTTCCTCATATACTATCCATATATATACTATAGGGGGTAGCGATAAACATACATCTAAAATACTCTAACTCAAAAATAGCTTTGAAATAACAAAAAACCTATTGTTAGTCGACATATTTATCGATTGGTTGTAGGGTATTATCAATCAAAAGACACCGATCAGTTCCACAAACTTGACAAGGTTGCAAAGGAGTGCTTCTTAACATAATTTGATAGATTGTAGAGGCATGTGAGTCGGCCTAAGCTGATCAGTTGTAGAAGTGTATCAATCGACCTAAGCCAATCAACTACAGAGTTGTAACTAATCAGCTTAGGTTGATTGATGCACCTCTACAACTGATAATCTTATGTTGACTAGCTTAGGTTTATTAATACACCTCTACAACCGATCATCTTATGCCAATCGGTTGCACTCTACAACCAATCAACTTAGGCCGATTGACATGCCTCTGCAACCGATTAGCTTATGTTGACCAGTTGTAGAGGTGCTCTTTTGTAGGGAACCTTCTAAGAGGAAAATATTTTTATCTAGAGCTTCATTTTTAATTTTTTTTAAAACCATCTAGCTCGATGAGATCTACACAAAAAACTTAGTAAAATCCTCAAAAACCCTCTAAAACTTATCGACATGTCTGTAACTGATTGACACCTCTACAACTGATTGATTGAAAATGTGTCAATCAATTTCAAATGGTTTTTTAAGGATTTTACTAAGTTTTTTGAGTATATCTCATCAAGATAGGTGGTTAAAAATAAATAAAAAATGGAGCTCTGGATCAAAATTTATGCCTCCTAGAAGTTTCTCTGCAAAATTGCACCTCTACAACCAATCGACATAAGTCGATTGGTTGTAGAGGCATGTCAAATGGCCTAAGTTGATCAGTTGTATAGTTACAACTAATAAGTTTTAGAGGTATGTCAATCAGCCTAAGCTAATTGGTTGCAACTCTACAACTGATCATCTTGAAGAACACAAGCTTATACTGAGAGGGGGGTGAACAGTATAGCACCCACTTTATACTTTCTTTCCAATCCAATATCAATTAGTGTCCTCAATTGTAATTACCAAATACAGTAGTGTGCATTAATAACATAGATAGCAATAGTAGGCAAGTGCACAAATTGCCACACACAATTAAGAAACAAGATTGAACATGGTTCCCCCAATGTGGGGTAGTCCACAAGATAATATCCTTATAATATTTCACAAAGAAATAGGGATCTGTATCCCAATACAAATGATTACTTTGATTTGCTCAAATCTAGGTTTTCCTGATCTGCTCAGGTAAGCTCCACTGATCTACTCAGCTAGGTTCTCCACTAATCTACTCAGCTAGGCTATCCACTGATCTACTTAGTTGGGTAATCCACTGATCTGCTCAGCTAGGCACTCCACTGATCTGCTCAACTAGGCACTCAACTGATCTGCTCAGCTAGGAACTCCACTGATCTACTCATCTAGGCACTCCACTGATCTAATCAGCTAGGCACTCCATTGATCTACTTAGCTAGGTACTCCACTGATATGCTCAGCTAGGCAACTGGTGTTGATGAGTTTTTCCATTTCTATTTTATATCTTTCATTGCTCACATATTTGCCTCAATACCTTCTCACAAGGCTCAAACAATCTTGCTCATATGCTATCCAAAATGTTTCCTCAAATCCTTCACAAAAGGCTCAAGCAATGATGCTCAAATGCTATCCCAAATATATCCTCAAAGCCTTCATAAAAGTCTCAAGCAATGATGCTCAAATGTTGTCCCAACTCTATCCTCAAAGCCTTCACAAAAGGCTCAAGCAATGATACTCAAATTCTATCCCAACTCTGTCCTCAAAGCCTTCTCAAAGGCTCAACCAATCATGCACAAGTAGCACTCAAATCTCAACCACAAATCAACGAAGGCAAGGCTCAATGATAAACTCAACAATGAATGGTAATTTACTCTTCAATGGATGACAAAAATGATCCACGATCTCAACAATGTATGAAAAATACTCTCTAAAATGGATGAAAAAAATGCTCAACGAATACTCTCAAATGTATGGCAAATGAGCTCTTTAATGAAAACCTCTCCAAGAAATAACAATGAGGACTTCAACCAACCAAGAAAAATATCCACAAGTAATATAAATAGGTTTTCAATAATATCTTCATCATGCAATGTCAATAAGATCTCAAGAAACAAGCACAACTCCCTCAAGCAAAGAGCTCTCAAATAGCCAACAATGATCTCCTCAAATGAAAGACAAATGTATCCACAAGTGACTAGCAAATGATCTCCTCAATGGTCTCAAATAGAGGTAATGTACTCAACAAGTAACCACAATACTCTCCTAAAAACAATAGAAAAAAACTCCTCAATAGTGGCAATACTCTCAATGAACTCCTCTAAAGCAATTATGAACTCAAGCATCAATTTTATCCATAAAATTGATTTTCTAATCCATCCACTTCCTCTCAATAGTCAAGGCATAATCAAACAATTTTTCTTCAAATTCAAACCCTAACTCATGTGCATGTCTTCTAGCTCAAGATAGAAATTAACTAGGTCTCAAGTTCCTAGTTTAATTTCATAATCAAACCATGCACTAGGTCATATACATGTTCAACACTTTACAACCTTATAACTCCCTAAATTCATTAACATAAAAAACAAGCACCTATGCTTTTATTTATTTGTTTTCACACCTTATAACTCCACAAGTACACACAATAATTTTCAATTATTTAATTCAACACCTTATAACTCCCTAAATACACAACAATAACAAATAATATCTCAACACCTTATATCTCCCTAAGCACACACAACAATCATTTATTTCCAATGAATACCTTATGACTCCCTAATTTTGGCAGAAATGATTTTAATGCACCACAACTTTGGCAATGTCAACTATTACCATGTTCTAGAGATAAATACTTTTTTATGAAGTTCGTAGACTTCGCAATATTTGAAAACGTTAATGTCTTTGACAAAAATCAATGCGCCTTAACCATCATCATGATCGTCAAAGTTTTTCCCAAAAATCAATGCGCCTTCACACCTTTGCGGGATTCAAAATCTATTCCTCCTTTCTTGCACTGTGAAGCACTTAACATGTGAGCATTGGCCCATGTTGGGATTTAATCCCAAATACTTCCTTTAATATCTATGCTCAACTATCAAAACGAAATCAATCCTCACAAAAACTTTTCCTCTTGGCAAGATTCGAACATAGACCTCTCATGTGCAAATATGATGCCCTGCCAACTGCGCTACGCTGTCCAGTGTGACGTTAGTTTTGGTAGCTTACGATTTTGTCTTTGCCCTTGAGTTCAATATTTTGTTTTACCTCTATGTTGGCTCCCTTTTACAACTCTCTATCATGCGCTGATTATTATCCTTTCTCCATCATGAAATAGCCAAAGTCTTCTTTGATTTATATGCCTTTCAATGCCTTTGAATGACGTCAACAAACTTTGATTTGCCATCCTAACCTTTGCACATCGGCAGATAATTTAATTAAACTTTATACCTTAGAATTATTAAATAAATATTTAATAATTCATCTCTTATCTTTGAATTGGGATATCTCCTTCGTTCTTTTGAATTTTGCAATGAAACTTTTTGCACCTAGGTTTTATTGAAAAAACATTTTCATCCATCATCATTTTGAGATGTCTTAGCATATTGGTTTTAATGAAAAACCCTTTCCAATGGTTTTAATAAAAACCCTTTTTGTTGGTCTAATTAAAAAAACTTTTCATTGGTTTTAATAAAAACCCTTGCCATTGGTTTTAATAAAAACCTTTACCATTGGTTTTAATAAAAACCATTAATATAATATTTAAAAATTAAATATTATATACCTCTTGTGCCACAAAATCCTGTATATATCCTTGCTATCCAAAATATCATAAATGAATATTTATGAAGTACTTTTGCCACAAAAACTCAATGTGATCCATGTGACATCAATGACAACACAAAATAACTCAAATTACCAATACAACTTAGGCCGATTGACACATCTCTGCAATCGATCAACTTAGGCTGATTAACATACCTCTAAAACTGATCATATTATGTCGATTGGTTGTAGAGGTGCTCTTTTGTAACCTTCTAGGAGGCATAAATTTTGATCCAGAGCTCTTTTTTCAATTTTTATAAAAAAACCACCTAACTCGATGAGATCTACACAAAAAACTTAGTAAAATCCTCAAAAAAACATCTAAAAATTATCAACATGTTTACAACCGACTAACACCTCTGTAACGGATCAGTTGTAAACGTGTCGATCGGTTTTAGATGATTTTTGAGGATTTTACTAAGTTTTGTAAGTAAATCTTATCGAGCATAAGCTGATTGGCTTATGTCGATCAGTTGCAGAGGTGATCTTTTGCAGAGAACCTTCTAGGAGGCATAACTTTTGATCCAGAGCTCCGTTTTCAATTTTTTTAAACCACCTAGCTCGACGATATCTACACAAAAAAAATAGTAAAATCCTCAAAAAAACCATCTAAAAATGACCAATTGAAACCCTCTGCAACCGACCTACACCTCTAGAAATATTTTTCAATTGATTTGCCATGGTTTGAAATTTTTTGGTGAAAAATGAATGCAATTCGCCATGTCTTCTTGGACATAATTCACCAAGATTTTGAGATAATTTACCTTGATTTTATAAATAGATTTTGGGGTCGATCCCTTATCCATAACCCTAGTTGTATCAGATCACACAGTGGAACCACATGGGAGTTAATTGTAGTATACTGCTCCAAATATGGGTGTGGGAGTACATCACCATCGATCGACCTGGAGGACTATCACTAGAGATCAGAGACATTGATAGGGAGCTCTAGTGCTATATCATCTGCTGGCCTAGGGAGGATGAGGGCTTCAGTAGTAGGTCTCGAGCATGAAATCTCTAGCACTACCTAGATAAGTTGACTAGACTGCAACTAGAGCATGTACGATGGTGACCCTACATGGACTATCCTGCATGGGAGGAAGTAGAGAACTATCTTAGGAAAGCATGACGTGAGAGATGGCTCATCGAGTGTAAGCCTAAGATACATAAGTTTTTCTATTACTCACATGTCTCCAAGAAGTTTGGGATATGCCATGACATCCTAGATGAGTCAACTATTTACCATCGCTTTAAGGAAGAGAGAGACTTAGCCTAGCCTACTGTGACTCCAATAGAGGACAAGGATGATGCTTGGTAGGATTCAGGGCTTGTAGATGCCAGGACCATAATATATTATGATGCCTGGTGGACTACCAATTTATGGCAAGGTGGTGGCCCTCTAGGAAAAATTAGATATGGGATGGCAGTAGAGGCAACATACCCTCATGGGTGACGAGTGCACCAGAGGATAGAGGGTGGCTAGGGTGAGGCTCTAGCAGTAGAGGAGGAGCTCTAGGCTAAGAAGTAGGTCAAGGAGGAGGGTTAGGAGGAGCCTAATTATGAGGTATTATAGCTCTAGGCCTAGGTGGATATCTTGGAGTCATGACTGTAGACAGCAGGGACCCAGATTCTAAATAGGGACACACCCATGGCTACCTTATAGACATAGTTGAGGGAAAAACATGATCAGATAGCATAAGGATAGGCATAGTGGTAGGGATTCAAGAAGGAGATGATAGCTCTCCAAGCATATATTGCCACTACCAATATTTATATACAGAAGATCATTGGGCAACATGATCTTCTCCATGCTCAGTTGGACGCTATGACCATAGAGTGACACTTGCTCTGGTCTACGAGGGGAGGATACTCAGATTCTTAGGTTTCTTCTACCACTCCAAATGTACTAGGATTGGCAAATTTGGATGTGGGTGTGGATATTTGAATATTGCATGGATTTTTTTAAGAGGCTAATACGCAGCACTTATGAGATGTGGCCCACATCGCTCTCCTAGAGAGAGAGATCATACTACTTATGGGTGAGGTTCCTGAGAGAACTCCTACTGTAGGGACATAGTGGACCAAGACATGGGATACAGGGTAGTCATCAACACAGCCTAGTCATAGGACTCACTAGTCAGAGAGGTCCATAGGTTCCAGCTCCAGGTGAACTCATAGGGAGGGTGGAGACGGTGGGGAAGCCTCTTAGGAAGGGGGTGCAGGCCATAGTTAGTACAGATCTTATGAGATATTATATACCATTTTTTAGTGTAAGGTTTGAGGACCTACACAGTTGTAGCCTACGGGTATTTTGGATACATGCTATTGTAATCCACTTTTGACACATATTTATATGATATGACATTGATTTATGACTCATTATATGTGTATATTTATTTCTAGTTTTATATTTATGAGATGCATATGGATGCAATACTTATATGTAATGTTTATTTGATGCTATATAATGTGTTGTATGGATGACATGCACTAGCTAGTTGATGGATGTATGACTAGATATTGTGATCTAGATGTGTATATGGACTACTACGATGTATGCATATGGATGCAATTTGGTGTTTTTTAAATGCATGTTTGATTTGATGTACTTATATGCATTTAATTTATGTTCTTATGATATAATGAATGCAATGTATGTAATGCATTATTTACATGATGTGAACTAATATAAATGAACCTATATGCTTTAATCATTTAAAACATAAGGAATGAATGCAATAGGAGTCTAACAATCTAATGGATGATACCAGAGAATGTATAACAATCATAAATGTAATTGATAAATCTTATCATAAGAATTAATCAATTAGACACCCATATGTAAGATGAGATGATGTATGGTTTCTCTTCATAAGCTTTTTATAAATTAAAGAATATGCACAAAATAGTCAATGCTCATCTAAATATCATTTCTAAAATCTATTCGGTATCTATTCTATGTTATGAACACCCCTTAACAAACAAAATCTCATAAAATAAAAACTGAAATGAATGATTTATTGATGATTTGTTGCTATTTGGGAATTTTTGAGGTTTTCCATGATACTCAAACACCCTAGTTGACTTATCAAAAGTTGTATAATGACTATACTAGACTTTTGAAAGATAAATTTTTCGCTATGAAAGACCAAGCTATTAATTACCCCTATGTGTGCAAATGAATATGTTATATGAGACATAATATTACCTCATTGCCATGTGGGATTCATTCAGCCCATTGTTGTAATGGGGATCACCACATGCTCACCCGATCCTAGGTTTGGACTTGGTTGGACTAGACCACTAGGAAAAACAGGGGTCCTAAAGCTAGCTTATTTGTGAATTGCTAGACCTACCCTAGCGTCAAGAGGGATTCATTCAGCCCATTTTTGTATTGGGGATCATTCTATGGCTTTCAAGTATTGACCATTCTAGGGATTCAAGCTCATCCCCTTATTTTCTTCAATTTATTGGGATACTTGATCATATATAGTGACGAAAATCATTGTTTTTTTATGAGCAAGGGATTGAATTTGACTATGGGATTTTGCTCCTTTTGATGTAAGCAAGGGATTTATTCGGGTAGGGGGGAACTTGTTATTTTGCTAATGACCACTACTCTAGACCATTGCGCCTCAAAAATGAGTAAGTAACAAAACATTTTGCTTAGGGTGGCTAGGATTGCTTTGTAGTTTTCATCTTTCCTTGCTCTAATTATGATTGTCAATGTGTTGATTAGTGATGATATTTTGGTATGCTAAGTGCTATAAAAACTAGACCTCATCCTCAAAATCAAATCAAGATTTCTACAAACTTTTGAGAAGACCACTAGGTATGGCTGAATGACCAAAAAACCCTAGTATATTATTCATAGCAACAAAAGGGGTTGTGTTGAGAAACACAATTACTCACAAGGGTAATGGATGATGATGATGCATGGATGCATGATTGAAATACAAACGTGATGTCATTTGTAAGATTGCAAACACAACCTATTCTAATGCAAGTGCAATGGATGGAAATGCCTAAATGCAATGCAATTACCTGAACGCATGTGCAAAATGAAATGCATGATGCAAATATTTTTGAAATTTTGAATATTTTGCAATATTTTTAGATTTTATTACTTTTTGATTTTTATGGATTTTTAAATTTTTCATATTTTTTGAATTTTTGAATTTATGTGTGGAATGCCTTAATATGAAGGATGTTGAGAGGTTCAGGCTCTTCAACACCTTCAAGAAATGTTAGGTGATATGTTCCAGGTCCAATATGATCTGATATGATATATGGACCTAACCAGTTAGCCATAAATTTATCTCGCAAGTGCGGTGGTAGGTTTGAGTTCTGTTGGTTCTCCTTCAACACAAGATCACCAACATTAAAGTCTCTCAAGTGGAATTTATTATTATAAGCTCATTTTAAGCACTCTTGATAAACACAGAGATGCTCAAGGGCATTCATGTGACATTCATCAAGAAGTGTTAGTTGATCAAGGTGAGCTTACTGCATGGTGTCATCATCGATGAACTCTCTCAATGCAACCTGCAACATTAGAATCTCCAACTCTAAGGGCATAATGGCCTCAATGCCATATACTAGCAAAGATGGTGTTGCCCTAGTGGGTGTTCGAATACTAGTCTTGTAAGCCCATAATGCAAGGCATAGATGTATGTGCCAATATTTATGGTTATCTTGTACCATATTTTTCAAGATGACTACCACTATCTTGTTTGGAGCCTCAACTTGCTCTTTTACCTGCAGATAGTAGGGAGTTGCAAAACTATGTTGTATATTGTACTTGGATGTTAAATCCATCATATTTTTGTTCTTGAATGATGTTCCATTATTCGAGATTATTTTGTATGGTATCCCAAAATGACTTATGATATTGTGAAGTATAAACTTTGCAATATGTGCTCCAGTTGTCATTGTCAGAGGGATTGAATCCACCCACTTAGTAAAATACTTAGTAGCCATTATAATGAATATATGCCAACTTGATGATGGGAGAGAGATCTTACCAATTAGATCCAAACCCCACTGAGCAAATGGCCAAGCTGCTTGAATGGGCTGTAAGACCTACAATGGAAAGTTTGTAAGATTTAGCATTATGTTGACATTTAAATCATTTCTTGACATACGCGATGCAATCCTTCTCCATAGTGGGCCAATAATAACCCATTTGAAGGATGCACTTGATTATGTCTATGTCATTGAAATGACCATCGTATGTACCGTCATGAGCCTACGAAATTACCCAAACTGATTCTTGGGACTCAAGACAACGAAGGATAACTCCATCGTAGCTTCTATGGTACAATATGTCTCCTAGCTAGACATAATTTATTTATTTATTTCTAAATGTGTATTTTACAGAACGCAATAATCCCTGAGGTATTAAACCAATCTTAATAAATTCATGTAATTGTGACATCCAATCTTGATAATATTCTACCTCAACTAACAATATGACTTGTTTCCTTGGTGTTTCTTTGTGCACGAATTCAAATTGGGACACAAAATTAAGGTGAATGGTAGTGCCATTCCCTGTAGGACCTTGCAAGATCAAAGACCCCTAGGGTACCTTCTTGAGAAAGTCTCTGGCTTTATAGAAACACTCATGGTTTAGTTCTATATGAATCATGTTGGATGATTCCTTGTTATCAAAAGCCTCACTCTGCATCATGGCATGCAATAATATATTAACATGAATGGTATTAAAATTGGAAGATGGATTTTAAGGGATTAAAGATGCCATAGTGTCTACAAATTTGTTTGATGAATAAGGGATTACATCGATGTTGTACCACTATAAATGGGCTAGATAAGTGTTAGCAATATCCTTATAAGCTTTTATAATAGGACACCTGCATTGAAAAAGTCCCTTCACTTGATTTACTATGAGAAGGGAATCACTAAATATGCTTAACATTTTAATATTCATGGTGATATCTATTTGGAGGCCCAAGATTAGGGCTTCGTACTTAGCATTGTTGTTGGTACAAGGAAATTCTAGCTTAAACAACAAGGGCATTGGAGCACCTTATGGCATGAAGAAAATAATTCCTACACCACCCCCTTGCTCACACTTCGAATTGTCGAAGAACAAAGTCATGTCAAATTTATTATCTAGTTCCTTGGGTTTGGGAGATTCTAATAACGTAAATACTACATCATTAGGAAGCTCTATGATAAGAGGCCTACTATCTTCGAGAGGTGCCTCTACCAACTGATCAGCTATTACCTGTCCCTTGATGAAATTTTGGCTTATGAATTCCAAATTGAATTCTATCAATAGCACGATCCACTTTACAGTACGTGTATTATGATGTCCTGCTCATAATATATTGTAACGGATTTTGTTTGGATATCACATACATCGTATGACTTAGCACGTAATGATGCAACTTCTTTGTTGCAAACACCACTACTAAACACAACTTCTCCACATATGCATATCCTAGATCATAACTCACCAGGGTGCGACTGATGTAATATATCACTTGCTCTTTATCTTGCGTATTATTTTGGGCCAACATAGTTCCCAATGCAAAGTCAGTACCCAATATATATAACAAGAAAGGCACATTTGATATTTGTGAAGCTATAACTAGCAATGTTTCTAGGTATTGCTTGATTTTAGCAAAGGTTGCTTGATAGTCCTCATCCCAATTGAATGGGATCCCCTTGTGTAGCAACCAATTCATCGATCAAAATTTGTCTGATACTTGTGCGATAAATCATTTTGTGGATGCTACTTTGCCCTGTAGGCTTCTTAATTCTTTGATATCAATGGGAGGATGCATTTCTAGCATGGCCTTGACCTTCACTAGGTCAACTTTAATCCCTCATTTTGAAATGATGAATCCCAAGAGTTTTCCTAAATTTATGCCAAATACTCACTTTTGGGATTCAACTTGACATTATGCTCTATCAGGCAATCGAAGACCCTTTTGAGAACCTTTGCATGCTCTAAATGTAGCAATGAATTTGCCAATAAGTCATCGATATAATCTTCTAAGATTTTGTTCATGTAGTCATGAAAAATGTATGTCATGGCTCACTGATATGTAGCACTAGAATTTTTAAGGCCGAATGGTATAACTTTATAAAAAAATGTTCCCCATGGTGTTATGAATGTAGTTTTGTGCTAGTCTTTGGATTTAATCTAAATTTGATTATAACCAAAAAAACCATCCATAAGGGAGAGCATCTCATGACCTACTGTTATGTCTACAAGAGCATCTATGTTGCGTAATGGGAATGAATCCTTTGGTGTTGCCTTGTTGAGGTCTTTAAATTCTGGACATATACAGATCCTTCCATCAAGTTTTCCTATAGGTACCATATTTGATACCCATTCTGGATAATCGATGGAGATAATAAAATTTACATCCAAGATCTTCTACAACTCATATTTAACCATTAAAGCAATGGTTGGATGTACCTTCCTAACCTTTTGCTTGGTATGCCTTTTAGAGGGGTCTAGTGAAATGTTATGAGTAACCATTTTTGGATCTAGTCTCGACATATCCTTTTATGTCCAAGCGAAGCTATCAGGTCTCTCTTTTAGTAGAGGTATGAGGTTGGCATGCTCATCAGGAGATAGACTCTCTTCAAACTTAACCTTCTTAGCATTAGTGGGATCATCATTGATATCCACATTGAATGTTTCCTCTACTAACATATGTGATCCCTCCTCATGTTGGTGAGGCATAGGAATAAAGTGGATGTCATCAGCTGGGTTTAAAGGTTCCACATTGGAATTACCCTCAGTATGATAAACATCATATGCACAAACTAGCACAAAATGGAAAGGTTGCAACATTTCATTATTAGAGAAAAAATCTGTAGGCTCTAGTGGTGAATCAGCATGATCCCAAGCAATAGCATCTAAATTAAGACAATGGCTTGGAAGGATCGACTGGATTATGGAGTGGAGTGGTCAGATCAATGGATATCAAGTTGATGGAATGGATTAGATCTCCAAGACCATGTGTGTGCAATTCTACCTTATCTATGCTATTCGCATACCCAAGATGTGGCTTTGGGGGTATGGGGATCTTTGGATCTGATCTATGAATAAACTAGGAACTGGGATCATTGGGTTCAAGGAGCTACTGATATGTTGATGGATAAGGGAAGACTATATGATAGATCATATCTAAATTGGGTGGTCTACCTATGAGGTATAGGCTAGGATAGACTCTTCGATACATCTCATCGATGTTGACTGGTTCATGACGATGTCATAAATAGTGAGGTTTGAGACATGCTTTCTCGGTCTCATCATCATCATCACTATCATACATGAGTTATTCACCCTGGCCTATTGGAATTGGGAAATTAGCAATATAAGTCCCAAGGTAGGCTTGCTCCTCATAACCACTATCATCAGTGAGGGATTCCTCATTCTTGCCCACTATCTCTAGGGGTAACTGATATCTTAAATATAGAGGGCCTAAGTAGGCCAAATCAGTTTCATCCTCATATCGTTCATTGTTTGAGGATATTTAATTCTGAATTGCAATCTGGTCCATCACTTTCTACAATGGATTTTGCCTGCACTTTCTCATAAGTAAATTCTAATTCAGTGTTTATTGTTATGCTTAGATTCTGGATTTGCATACCAGTGTCATCAGTATCTTCATGACTTTCGATGTCCAAGTCAACTCTTGGAATGTCTAGCAGATTGATCCCTACCACGATGTTATCATGATATATCTCAGGTGGCTTAATAGATATGTATGTCATTAGCCTATTACCCCTTCATATGTAGGAAGGGTTAGGATGATAAGGAATCTAATCCATGTTATCCCCAAAACTAAGGTTCATACGATTGAGAGATACTACTAAAATCTTGTCCTATCCTCCTATATGGTAGCCTAACCCAAACCTATCAGTTGGTAATTGATATTGTGGTTCATAGGGAGTTCGATGCCCTTGCTCGAATAAGACTAGACCATAACCATACCAATGGTAAAATTAAAAGTAGCATAAGGTGAACTCAGGGTTAGACAAATAATGAACATTCATGAAGAATGGTTCATCATCATCTTCATATATGGGTATGTGATTTGCAAGTTGGTTAAGCCCTCCATAAATGAAATTTGATTGGTTGGGTGGTACCCCTAGTGGTACCATTGTTCCCATGGGAAATTTATGGACTTGAGGTCAGACCATGTTTTTGGCAGTCTTGATAAATGGTGTGAATGTCATGTTCTATACTATATACTCCACTAGCCCGAGATTAACCAAATGTATGGTCACCTATGATGCAGATGACCCTGCTGAAGAAGCAGGTGAGGTAGGCTAACATCCCTCCTCGACTTGATCCTAAGCATCCCCCTTGTCCATGGGACTAGGAACCTCGATATTTGCTACTTTGGGTGCTTGCTTTATCTCTTTCTCGCCCAATTGTACCTTAAGCTTCTTATCATTCCTAAACATCTTGGATGTCATAGGCTTTGTTGAAGTTGTTCTTGTGTACTCTGATAGTTGTGATGCTAACATGGAAGGTCCCACACACACCTATTTTAGTTTACCTTTTGGATGTTTTATGGGCAACGTCAATCGTATATCTAGGTGCATTGAAGGGATAATGAAATCTCCAAGTTAATATGCTAGGTTCACATATTTAAATGGATCCTCATCGGAAGGAACCATGTGAACCTATTTCTCATGTATATATTTAATACATTGATGTAAAATTAAGGGAATGAAATACATTTATCTAATCCAAGGTCTCCCTAGGAGGATGTTATACTGTATTGGATCTTCTATCATGTGCCACATCACAGGGATTGTCTTCAGTACAACCTAAATTGGAAGAACTATAGTACCTGTCATTGAGCATAGTGCATCGTTAAATGCTCTCAACGTGAAGGTAGAAGGTACAATGTGTGACTTTGGAAACTTTAGATATGTCAATGCCTTGGTAGTAATTATGTTGATTGATAACCATATGTCAATCTATACCCATTTAAAGGGTGTGTGGTTAACACACACAATTATATGCAGCGGTAGGTCTGCTATAGTAGTAGAGACCATTTTAATCTTGTGATCATTAAATTGAATCATCGACTCACTACACTACTGCACATGTCCCAAAAAAAAATTAAATGCTTTGGTGTCTTAGGACTGAACTTCGATAGATATTAGGATGTCCATGATCATCTCCCTATGCTTACGAGATTGTTGAATCAGTTCATATATCAACAACTTTGCTATAGTTATTTGTAGGCTTTGAAATAGCCTACTCCTAATGGTCACCACCGGTCTAGTTGGTGGGCCTAGAATATTTTGTGTTCGACTTTGAAGGGACACAACTTGAACTCTAATTGGAGCTAGAGGTAGATTTTGTCACTCATACCTCCCTTGTCTTGTGATGACATTGACCATGTCTATGAATCCTTGAGTTGGTGATTCCACCCACACTTGATTCACATCATTAGCATTGTTCCTTGGTGGCTCGTGATTTGGCAAGGGGTTCTTGAATATCCCTATATTTTAGTTGTCTTGAGCCTAAAGGATGTCCACAATCAGCTCACATTTTTTATCATTTTTTACACCATATGTTTGAAGCTATAACATCCTTCAATGTCATGCCCTTTCATCCTATGGAAAGCGTAATACTGATCATCCCTATACCCCTTTGTTTTGGGTTGATTAGGGTCTTATAATTTGATCTTTGGTAAGTTGATGGCCTTAGCCCTGCACAGTTGATGAAATATCGATGTCATAGACTCTGACAATGGTGTGAACTAGTGAGGAGGATGTTGCTCTTTATTCTTACTCTTCTTGTTATTGTTGCATTATTCGTATCATGCAAGACGAGGTTGGTCTTGATGGTTCTATTGTTGCCCCTTATCCCCTTTCTAAAGGTTTAACACCACTTGATTCACATGGGCCAACTTGGTTTGGTGATTCTAATTTTGGGAGTTCTTCTTGTTCCATTCCTTCTTGTTTTGGATCTCAAGTTACCCTCCTATAACTTGATGTCCTCAATTACCATGGCTTGCACCAAGGCCTCCTCAAATATTTGATATTGTTGCAACTGCAGCAGTAGCGAGATGTGTTTCACACAAATCTTTGTAAACATATGATTCAGTTATAATGTTGGGATGAAAAATTGAAACTTTACCATCAAATTGCACCATATTTTTCCATAATCCATGATTGGTGTAGGTCTAAAATTTACACTCTTTTCCTTTAGGTTGATGGATCCACACCTCAAAAGAGAGGTACTTGATCGTACCTTCTTATGGTGATTTTTTGATGAATTAGGTGGGTTCATCAGGAAACATTTTGTGGTAGTTTCCATGCCTAGGTTTGGGATTTATTTTGATGTGTTCCTTTTATCAAATCTCGCATACACCTAGTTTTAGCCAATATGCAACTACGCTAACTTATATGCAAATTTTGATTCACATGTAGAAAAAAACAATAAAAAATAATGTTTAAATGTATAATGCAATGCTTAAAAGTAATTTAAACTCTAACCTATATCCGAAAGTTTTATGTAGTGTCTGATTCTTTACTGCAGGTAAAATCGATCGAAATCATGCAATATCAGGTGACCCGATTATGCAGAAATCCAACCGATCAGAACAGGACGCTATAGTTTGACAAACTTGATATAGAAAAAACAATTTTATAGAATAACATGTATTTATTGAAGTGATTTATGATCAATAATGAACTTAAAAGGATAATTATTGAATTACTGAATGTAGATCTAGGCTAAATATATGAACATTCAAGAAAAATCGATGAAATATGAATATAGAAGCTATTGTATTAATAATAAAGGATTAAAAATTATTTAATCAGAGGATAAATATGACCTAAGATATAAGAAACAAGCGAAAAGGATGCAAACAGTGAGTTCTGGATGCCCCAAAGCAGCTGAACAGCATAGATGTGTGATGCATAAAAAATCAGGTAGTTGTGTCAAAATCGGATGATCCGATATCGAAATTGGGCAATTTGATATCACATGAATCGGATCGATGCACAACTTGAACCTTCAAAAATATAAAAAAAATTTGAAGGACAATATGAAATTATGCGGATATTCTAGGGAGAATGAGGAGCCTAGATTAAATAGGGAGAGTTCATCTAAGGGGTTGGGCTAAAATTGAAGGGGGTTACAACCTCCTCTATTTTGGATGAAATTGGTCGAACCGATCCTACAACCACCGTGTAGTTGCCCAGGTAGAGACAAAGAGGTTACAACCAAATTTTGTCACCTTGCTAAGGTAGGCATTTTTTAGTTTTGGATAAAATTGGGTGACTCGATTTTGTGCAAAATCTATCGATATTGCCAAATCGCTTTGCTAAAGGGCTAAAACAAACTTGTAACAGGCACAAAAATTGAGGCAATTTGACGGTAGTTTTGATTTTTTTTTAAATGTTTATTAACATAGGTTTCATTAATATGAGTTATTTTAAGGTGCTACATTTTGCCCCCTCTTTAGCGCATTTTTGAAAGAAAGTGCGTTAAATAAAAGTACAACATGCTTTATGAGAAAGAAAAAATTTATTGCACATTTTGTTGATGATTTCAAGTTTTATTGTTAAACTATTTTAGATATGATACCCCCTTCGAGTTTTTGCACCAAATTCCAGGTTTGGTGAAAAAATTGAAATTTTCTTAAATATATATATATATTGATCTTCTTGTCTTATGTGATTTTTATATGATTTGATTGCATTTGATTGAATTTTTATGATGTTTAAATTTCTCATAATCATGCTTTTAATTTAAGTGTTTTGATCATGCTTAAAATGAAAATTGACTTGAGTTTTTGTAAATGTGTTTTTGAAATATGTTGTGAAAAGATGTTTTTGTAAAATAATGAAATAAATAGATTAGCAATGTTCCTCGAAGGATGTTGTGTTGTTATATGACTGTTGGTGGAGATCAATGCTCGCTGAGTCATGAAGCGAATCCTGTTGTAAAGAATTTTGTATTGCTAATAAGAGAAATTGTTTTGTGGTGCTCAAGTATAATCTTGAGGCTTATGGTGATAAAAGAAGATGTTTGATTTTTTATTTTGAGACAATTTGACTTGTAAGAAATATTTTGATAATTTTATTGGTTGTGATTTAAGCATGAAAATTTGGGAAGGATGACTTGCACTAGGCATGAACTTCCTAGTGTGAAATTTGAGTAGAATAATTCCTAGGAATTATACCATCATCACGAAGTCAAAATGCAATGCATGATAATGTGAAACTATTTATTTTGAAGACATAAGTTGATATAAAACAAATCATTTGTATCACATATTTAAGAAGATTAATAAATATGGGATGGTTTAGACTTTAGAATTGAGAAAAATGACTTGCACTAGGCATAGAATTCCTAGTGTGAAATTTGAGTAGAATAATTCCTAGGAATTATACCATCATCATGAAGTCAAAGAAAAATGCGATGCATGATAATATGAAATGGTTTGTTCATAGAAATGCAAATTAATGTATGACAAGTCATTGTGCCATATGAAATGATTAAAACCTAAAAATTGAGAAAGATGACTTGCGCTAGGCATAGAATTCCTAGTGTGAAATTTGAGAAAACAGTTACTAGGAATTATACCATCATTGCAAAGTCAAAATGCAATGTATGATAAATAATTTTGGTTTACAAGTTCTTTTGGAATGAGCTATTTTTTATATTTTGAAGAAATGAATGATGATAAAATGTTGTCTAACAATTTTTTAAAGAAATATTTTAACTTATTTCTAATACAAATTCAAATGTATCAAGAACCAGTGTGTGATAAGTGAGTTCATTATCCATCTTGATTTGACACAATGATACAAAATCTCTCAGGGATCAAATGTGTGTGCGTGTGAAATTGATTTACTAATTTTGAGTAAGGTAGTGATACAAGTAAACTTTTATGAACCAATGTGTGTGCAAGTGAAATGTTCATTAACCATGATTTTGTGCATGCCATTGTACCAACTACTATGTAAGTCAAGTTACCAAAAGCTAGCTAATCCACAAGTGGACATTGGTCTATACAAAATAAGGTCACTAATGTGACAGACATATCACCATGCAAAAGGGATTACCCAAGGTCAAGCGGGTTGGGCACAAACCACTTGTTATGGGGCTTACCTCATGGCTTTCAAATAACTAAGGAATTCCAAGGATTCAAGCTCACTACCCCCTTATTTTCTTCAAATTGTTGGAATAGGGATTTCTTGTTCATTTCTGAACAAGGGGATTTTATTGTTTCTCATTTTCTTTCTCTTTATTTCTTTTTATTTTTCTTTATTTTACTTTCTTCTTTATTTTTCTCTTTCTTTTTCTTTCTTTTTCATTTTCGGGATACTTTCCCAGATTAGATGTGGGGCAAGGGATTTTTATTCAGGTAGGGAGGGAGCTTGTCCTTTTTCCAATTCTTAGTATTCTAGACCATGCGCATAATAGGATAGCAAGGGAAACTTTTCACTTAAGGAACTAAGACTACTATGTAGTATCCTTTTCAAATTTGCAACAAATCATTTTTAAGATGTGAGAGTGTGTTCTTGGTTCAAGAAGTAGCAAGATCATTTCCCAAAAACTCAAAATTTATTTAGTGAAGTAATAGTGCTTTTCGATACAAGAGAGATTTATAATCAAAGCAACAAAATCAAAATTATGAAAGATGTAAATTAAGTGCATGGTTCAAGATAACTTTTGAATTTATCTGAAATACAATAAAATATAACTTGGATTTTTGGAAGATAACACACACTGATGCAAAATGAATAACTTAACAATTTTGAAATATTTTTGGATATTTTCATATTTTTTTAATTTTTTTTTGTTATTTTGATAATATGAGGGTTGCAAATGATGAAGAAATTTATTTACAATTATGTACAAAGATGGAACTTTTGATTTTATGCATAATATCACTTCAAATGCATGATATTCATGGGTTCCTTGAGATCTTTCCCATCCAAGGAAGCCAATCTATATGCACCTGATCCAAATTTAGCAGTGATGACATATGGCCCAAGCCAATTAGGTTGAAATTTTCCTTTTAGATCTTTTCTTGCATTAGTATTTTTTTATTTTCTTTTAAGACTAAATCTCCAACTTCAAAGGATCGATTATGAACTTTCTTTGCATATGATATTTTAAGTTTGTCTTGGTAGGCATGAAGATGCTCTAAAGCATGGATGTGCTTTTCGTCTAGAAGTTCTAGCTGACTAAATCTGCCAACGCGATATTCATCTCCTACTTCAGCATCTTGAAGCAGAAGAGCTAAAGAAGGAACTTCTAATTCAAATGGAAAAATTACTTCGACACCATAAACCAAGACAAAAGGTGAAGCACCTATAGGAGTATGAACACTAGTTCGATAAGCCCACAAGGCAGGATATAATTGTATATGCTAGTCACGGCCAAATTTATTAACTAATATTTTTAGGATTTTGATTAAGGTTTTATTTGATGCTTCAGCTTGGCCATTACCTTGTGGATAATAAGGAGTGGACCATCTATGTTGGATTTTATATTTTTGACATAATTTCTTAACATATTTGTTCTTAAAACATGTTCCATTATCAAATATGAGATTAGATGGAATTCCAAATCTATAGATGATTTGATTGAAAATGAATTTAGAAACTTGAACTCCTGTGCAAGAAGATAAAGGCATAGCTTCAACCCACTTTGTAAAATATTCTATTGCTGTTATTATGAATTTATGACCATCAGATGAAATAGGATTGATTTTACCAATAATATCTAAACCCCATTTAGAGAAGGGCCAAGGAGAGGATATGGCTTGAAGTTCCTAAGCAGGAGCATGGATAAGGTCAACATGCTTTTGAAACTTATCACAATGATGCACATAATCATTAGCATATTTTTCCATGGAAGGCCAAAAATATCCCATTCTAAGGAGATTTTTGGCAATGGCACTTCCACTAAAGTGTCCTCCATAGGATCCATCATGGGCTTCACTTAAGGCTTTATTAGACTCTTCTAGGTTGAGACATCTTAATAGAATACCTTCAAAATATATTCTATATAAGGTATTACCAATAATTACAAAGCGAACGACTCGCTTACGTAGTAGCCTACGTTGGTTTCTATCTAGTCCTTCAGGGAAAATCCCTTTCTGGAGAAAATTAAAAATATTTGCATACCAAGGCTCTAGGGTAATTTCATCAATAAAAAACACATCTAATGGTTCTAAACATGACTTAGAAGAAGTGGGTTCTTGGAGTTGGTGAATTATGATAGTAGCATACTCATCATCCAACTCCAAAGGCAACAAAGAAGAAGTTGTGGCCATAGCATCGACAACACGGTTGCTAGTTCTAGGAATAGCTTCTAAAGTTACTTTTTCAAACAATGATATAAGCTTAAGGACATATTATTTATAAGGATGAATTTTCTCATCTCGTGTTTGATAAAATTCATTGATTTGATTTATTACAAGCTGAGAATCTCTAAAAACTAACAAAACTTTAATTTTTAAAGCTAAAGTAGCTCGTAACCCAAGGATTAGAGCCTCATACTCTATAGTATTATTAGTACAAGCAAATTGTAACTTAAAATATAAAGGTATAAGGTGCTTTTGGGGAGATTTCAATATGATACCGGCACCTGCACCACTCATACATCTAGCTCCATAAAAATACAAAGACCATGTCTCAGAATGGTCTTCTTCTAGATTAAGGCACTCATCAGGAAATTCAATGTTCATAGGATGAGTAGATTCTAAAGGTGCAGCAACTAACTGATCAACTATAACTTGGCCTTTAATAGATTTTTGGCTGATAAATGTGAGTTCAAATTCACTAAGAGCAAGAACCCACTTAGTTGTGCATCCTGATAAGTAAGGTCTACTCATCAAGTACCTTAATGAATCAGATTTAGCAATAACATATGTTTTTTGACTAAGCATGTAATGACGCAACTTTTGCGTAGAAAACACAACCACTAAACAAAGTTTTTCCAATGGAGTATATCGGGTTTCATAACTTATTAAAGTTATTCTTATATAGTATGTGGCTCGTTCTTTATTTTCATCATCAATTTGAGCCAACATAGCTCCTAGTGCAAGTTCCGAAGCAGAAATATATAAAATAAATGGATGATCTGGTCTAGGAGGAACAAGCACTAGAGGAGTAAGAAGATATTGTTTAATACTCTCAAAAGCTTCTTGAAATTATTTATCCCAATTGAAGGGAATATTCTTCTTAAGTAATTTAAGAAAAGGTCCTGTTTTATCCGCCAACTTGTCGATGAAGCGACGGATAGATTGAAGTTTTCCTTGTAAACTTCTTAACTCTGATATGTTTTTAGGGGGTGGCATATCAAGGATAGCCTTAATTTTGAGAGGATCTACTTCTATACCTCACATAGAAATAATAACCCCCAATAATTTTCTTGATTTAACTCCAAATACACACTTGTCAGGATTTAATCGTATTAGATATTCTCTTAGTCTATCGAACACTTTTCTTAAATCATTAATGTGATCATCTTATTTTGTTGAATGAGCTATAATATCATCCACATAATCATGTAGAATATCATACATCATATCATGAAATATGTATGTCATAGCTCGTTGATATGTTGCACCTGCATTTTTTAATCCAAATGGCATTACTTTCCAACAAAATGTTCCCCAAGGAGTAATAAAGGTTGTTTTAGGTTGGTCTTCAGGAGCTATTTTGATTTGGTTGTATCCTAAAAAACCATCCATGAGGGAGAGCATCCCACTCCTGGCTGTGAAATCTATGATCTGATCCATATTAGGGAGGGGAAAATCATATTTTGGGCATGCAACATTTATGTCTCTAAAATCAGTGCAAACCCTAATCTTAGTAGCTTCTTTCTTAGTTACTGGAACAACGTTTGATATCCACTCAACATAGTCAATAGCTTGTATAAAATTTACATTCAAAAGCTTTTCTAATTCACTTTTGACTAGTAGTGCTACTTTAGGATGCATTTTTCTAAGTTTTTGCTTTACGAGTTTAGCATCAGGGCACACTACTAGATGGTGCATAACTATAGAAGAATCTAGGCCTGGCATATCTGCGTATGTCCAAGCGAAAACATCAGCATATTCTATAAGAAATTCAATATATAGTTTTTGTTTTTCTTCACTTAATTCTGATCCAATTTTGACTAGGCGAGGGTTCTCTTCTGTTCCAATATTAACTTTTAAAGTATCTCCAACAACAATATTTAAGTCTCTTTCAAAGTTGGGTGGTGTGGGTGATACACCCATTTCTTGTAACTCTTCTAATGTGCATTTGGCTAGTTCTTCTTGAGGGTTAGTTGCTTCAACATGAGATATACATGGCATAGATCCATCAAAGAAGAATTTATTCCTTAAAAATTCATCAAGAGATATATCATGAAAGATATCACCTTCTAAACATTCATCCGAAGAAGCAATCATTTTTGGATAAGCTACAGTTAACATATTGCAAGTATATATCCTTTTAAAGAGCTCTTTTTGTTCCATATATTCTTGATATGTTATGAGGTGATCATCATATTTATATGGGAATGGTTCTATTTTTGTGGAAATATAGCCAAGACCACATCGGGCAGGCCAATATTCAACTTCTAAAGGTTCTTTCATACCATTTTCATGAGGTCCTAAACCTTTACCTCTATAACCCATATTACACATCATTGGTTTTGATTTTATATATCCATCAAAAAAATAACACTTAGAAAATCCATCTCGATCAACTGTAACTTTTACAACTAAAATTTTACCCCAATCATACCCTGCATACACAAAGGCACAACTCCCAATATGGAAAATGCTTCCCTTCTTTGGCAAGCCCAAGGTTCGGGGAGATGGAGGTAACTTAGATAACACTAAGGAATCTCGGGTAGCAAAATTAACTTCTTTTGTATTTGCAAGGACTGAAGATAAGTCCGGTAATACTTCATCCGAAAGAGCATATGAAGTAGATGGAATATCTTCCTTAACTGGTTCTTTAGATGCTGTGAATTTAAACACTGTAGACTTAGGAGGTGGATCTGATACTGTGGATTTAGGAAATGGATTGGATATGGGCTCAGAAGATGATGATGATAATGACTTAGAATTCATTGATGTTGGTGATTTAGAACATGCTTTTGATGATATGGGTTTAGAAGTTGATGATGATTTAGATTTAGATGGTCTTGATGATGAGGGTGGACTGGGATGAGCAGAAGACATAGTAGGATAGAATAGAACCCCTATAGGCTCCACCACAACACACATATCAAATGGTCTGGGATCACCATGGATGGTGACTAATTGATTCTTGAACTCAAATTTGACACATTGATGTAATGTGGAAGGTACTGCTCTCATTGCATTGATCCAAGGTCGACCTAGAAGAATGTTGTACGATGCAAAACAAGGTACAACAAACACAGTCATATCCAAAATTCTTGGGCCAACTTGCAATGGGACTGTCATTACTCCACATGTTTCTTGAGTTTCATCATTAAATGCTTTAATAATCATTTTAGTACTTTTCATATCTTCTTTTTTAAACCCAAATCTTTGAAAAAAATCATATGTGCAAATATTTAAAGATGATCCATTATCAATTAGAACTCTTTTGACTCCTACATCTTCGATCAATGTTGTAATGTATAAAGGATTATCTCTATACATGCTTTGAGGAGGGATATATTTGTCATGAAAATCTATGAAATTTGTTTCATCCAAAGTCACAACATTCACCACAGCATTAGGTTCAATATCTTCAGGTACCATCATCTTGCTTAAAGTTCTCATCAATTCTTCCCTATGTATAGAGGAAGTTCTTAAGAGATCCAAAAGAGAAATTCTCACTGTGATGGTAGCTAATTGTTCATTAATATCATATGGAGATCTTTGTTGTGAACCTAGTACATTATTTCCCTTAGTGGGAGCTCTTAGTACAAAAGGAGTTGATTTCTCATTTTGACTTTGTGGTTGAGAATTTTGAACTTGTGCTTGTTGTCTTGTGACAACCCCAATGGTACCCACAATGTTGCTATGTCGAGGATTACCAAAATGGGGTCTAGCATTTTCTGCTTGTTCATTTGAAAGCCTTTGTTGAGATGATGGTCTAGTAGTTATTCTTCTTGGAAATGGTTCTTCTGGAACTGATAAATCTGTAATAGGAGTGACTTGATCCGATTCATACTCAGAACTATTTGAAGCAATCTCTAGTTCACTCCTAGTTTCACTTTCTGTGTCACTTTCTATATTACTTTTAGTATCTTCTAAAGATGATTGAAAATATTGTATTGGTCTAGTTGTGACCACAGATAAAGATGTTTGCAAATCTTGTTGTGGTAAAAAGCTACTAATGGTTCCCACATATCGAGTTGGATGAGGAACATTGTGATGATCTACTTGGTTTACTGCTTCTTTACCATGGTTGGGTAAAGGATGTTGAAAAATATCTAGGTTTTGATTTGCATTTTGATTTGCTTGTTTTTGGGTATTATTTTGAGTATTATTGTTTGTAGGAAATTGTTGAACTTCCATTTTTCCTTTGTCAATCAAATCTTGTATCACATGCTTTAACCTTTTACAAGAATTTGTAGAATGTCCATCTACTTGATGGAAATTACAATGTAAGTCAGCCCTATATCCAGTTGCAATAGTATCTGGTTGTCTTATTTCAGGCAACTGTATCAAGCCTTGCTCCAATAATTGAGGTAAAATCATTGTTAAAGGTTGATTTAATCTTGTGAATTCTCTTGGTGGCTTATCAGGAACTTTCAATAAAAACTTCTTAAATGTTTCTACAGCATTGACAATTGAAGTATTCTTGCTATCAGTAACTCCGTCACCCACTACTTGTTTATTTTTATATTGATTTTTAGAAGCTTTATCTTCATATTTCTTCTTAAATTGACCTCTTCTAATAAGGGCTTCTTCTACCCTTCTTGCTAAATCAATGGCTTGATCAAAGGATGTTACTGTAGTAGTAGAAAGCTCATAAGACAATTGTTCTTGTAAATTACCAATGAATATATCCAACATTTCACAGTGAGGTAAAGCAAAATGTAATCTGCCTAAGAGTTGTCTCCACTTAGTCAAGAATTCAGCAAAACTCTCATCTTTTCCTTGCTTCAAATTATACAAATATTTAATAGTCACATGCCTCTCTATGTAAGCACTAAATTGGTGGACAAACATTTCTGTTGTCTCTTCAAAATTCCTTAAATATTTTGTAGGTAACTGATAATACCACTCTAGAGCCATGCCTCCGAGACTTTTAGGGAACATATTTAGTAACAACAAGTCATCATGAGATATATCATGACATGTTGTCCTAAACATGCGAAGATGCTCAATAGGATCTTCGGTTCCTTTATATATCGGTAGGATAGGCATAGGAAAATGCTTAGGATATGGTTGAGCAACCACAATAGGATCCAAGGGTTGGCTACACATCTCTCTATAACTATAAGAGGGATGGTAGGGATCTATCTGATCTAGTCTTGAAGCTAACTGTTTAACCATGGCTTCAAGCCCTTGTTGTTGTCCATCGAATTGATTTTGTTGTACCATATTATTGTGTCTTTGATAATAAGTTGGTGTTGTTGCATAATGATTCCCAACTGAAACACTATTATGTAGAGTGTTACTAGGAGGAGTATTATGAAGTTGATAGGGAATTTTGTTTTGTTGAACCTTTTGCTGATTCTGACTAAGATGGTGCATCTTCTTAATTCTTTGTGCTACCTTTTGTGAAGCAGAAGATGGTTGTTTTTTTTTGGAATTTGAATTTATTACTGGTGGTGGTTGTGCTATATTCTAATTCAAATTCTGATTTATATTTTGAGATGTACCAGCTTGATTTTTGTTCATGTATGTTAATGGATTTCCATTCAATCGAAGAGCAGCCTCTATGGAAGCCTCCGTTGAATAATCTCCCATAGGGATTTGAGCTTATATCTGTATCACATGGTTAATGACATCTATATTATATTTTAGAAACTCAGTGAAATGTTGCATGGAGGTAAATTTAAGATTACCTTCTTCATCTACTTGAGGCTTATGATAGAAAACCTCTTCTTCTTTATCATGGTTTTCCTCATCTGATTCTGATGATACATAATCTTCAATTTGAACTTCATCTTCAGGATTTCCTTGATCTTGTTCTCCTATATGCTCATGTTCTACTTGTTTTCCACTTCTTAATTTAGGCATTTTACTTAAAATATTTTATCTTGTAGATATATATAATTATATATATGTGCTTAATGCTTGGGGTATATATGTTATATATATACCTAACTAATATATTATATTATGTTTTTGGGTTTTTGTAGTTTTTTGGATTGCAAACAATACAACAAACAAAATAAAAATTATAATATTATAGATATTATACTTTAATTTTCTTGGAAAAGCCTATAGATATCATTAACAGGTTCCAATTCCTCAGGGGTCATATAGTGTTCTTCTTCAAACTGGAAGTTAGCCTTTAAGAATTTTATGAAATGAGCTATAGTGATGCAATCAACTTCATAGTTTGACATATAAAAGTACAACTCATGACAATATTCTCGATAAAGCACAACCCTAGGAACTCTATTAAATCTTCTCTTATCGTCTAAGACAACTTCTTGATTTTCCACATGTGATAAAAACTTATGTACCATTATTGCATTCTCAAGATAATATTCAAAAGAGTAAAGACTTGGGGAAATAACAACTCTCTTATCTGCTAGCCACCTATCACATGCTCTTTGAAGGTCAAAGTAAAAAGGTGCACTATCGGGATCCAGGATTCTAGACAAGTCAAACCTTATGATTTTCTTGAGTTCAGGTTCTTTGGCCCTTATAATTTCTAATCTTCTCCAAATATCAGGGTATGGCACACTACCTAATGAAGAAAATTCTTGGGTTGACAATACTATACTAACATTAATTTGGATGGCTCTCCTTATGTTGTAATCTACCATCTATGAAATTCACTAAAATGTGCAAATATAACTAATGATTTTGTTTGATTTTTTGGTTTTTGTTTTGTTTTTTTTTGTAATTTTTATGCTTTTTTATGTTTTATAAATAAGAAAGATGCCTAATGTTTTCACGTCGGGTTCACCAAATAATGTAGGTCTAAAATTCACACACTCCTTTCCTTCAGGCTGATGGATCCGCGCCTCGAAGGGGAATGTGGGAATGATAGGTCTACACCTCGAAAGAGAGGTACTTGATCATACCTTCTTATGGTGATTTTTTGATGAATTGGGTGGGTTCACCAGGAAAAATTTTGTGGTAGTTTCCACACCTAGGTTTGGGATTTGTTTTGATGTGTTCCTTTTATCAAATCTTGCATACACCTAGTTTTGGCCAATATGCAACTACGCTAACTTATATGCAAATTTTGATTCACATGTAGACAACAAACAACAAAAAATAATGTTTAAATGTATAATGCAGTGCTTAAAAGTAATTTAAACTCTGACCTATATCCGGAAGTTTGATGTAGTTTTTGATTCTTTACTGTAGGTAAAATCGGTCGAAATCAGGCAAAATCGATCGAAATTAGGCAATATCGGGTGACCCGATTATGCAAAAATCCAACCGATCAGAACATGATGCTGCAGTTTGACAACTTTGATATAGAAAACAATAAGTTTATAGAATAACATGCATTTATTGAAGTGAATTGTGATCAATAATGAACTTAAAAGGATAATTATTGAATGACTGAATGTAGATCTATGCTAAATATATGGACATTCATGAAAAAGTGATGAAATATGAATATAGAAGCTAATGTATTAATGATAAAGGATTAAAAATGATTTAATCAGAGGATAAATATAATCTAAGATAGAAGAAACAAGGGAAAAGGATGCAAACAGTGAGGTCTGGATGCCCCCAAGCAGCTAAACATCATAGATGTGTGATGCAAATAAAATTGGGTAGTTTTGTCAAAATCGGGTGATCCGATATCGAAATTGGGCAATCCGATATTGCACGAATCTGACCGATGCACAACTTGAACCTAAAAAAACATAGAGAAATGGTAGAAGGACAATATGAAATTATGTGGATGTTCCATGGGGAATCCGAGGTGAGGAGCCTAGATTAAATAGGGAGAGTTCAGCTGAGGGGTTGGGCTAAAATTGAAGGGGGTTACAACCTCCTCTATTTTGGATGAAATCAATCGAACCGATCCTACAACCATCGTGCAGTTGCCCAGGTAGAGACAAAGAGGTTACAACCAGATTTTTTCACCTTGCTAAGGCAGGCATTTTTTGATTTTGGATAAAATCGGGTGACCTAATTTTGTGCAAAATCTATCGATATTGCACAAAATCTATCGATTTTGCTAGAGGGCTAAAAAAACTTGTAACGGGCACAAAAATTGAGGTAGCAAGTTGAGGGTAGTTAAATTTGATTTTTTTAAATGTTTATTAACTTAGGTTTGATTAATGTGAGTCATTTTTAAGGTGCTACAATCGGCTCATCATCATGTTGCATTAAAGTAGCCAGATCAGATAGGTTTACCTTCTTCTTGATGTCGAAGGAGAAGTGTTCAAGAAATGCATTGGCCAGTTGTTCAAATATGGTTATGCTATACCTATTAAGTTGGTTGAACCACTCTCAAGTAGGGCCTGAAAGGGTTGTGATGAAGGTTATCAGCAACAGAGCATCATTACTTTCTATCTAAAATAGCACATCCATAAACCTCATGACATGCTCCTGAGCATCTTCCTCTCCTTGAAACATCTCTAGCTTTGGTATATCAAAGTGATCAGGATACACTGGAATGGGTACTAAAGGGCATAAAGGTTCATTGTGTATTTTTTTCAAGGTAGGCTTTTGATAAGTCGTCCCTTATTTTTCAATTGCTCTAACCTTGTATGACAGGGCCTGATAGGCCTTCGAATATAGAATTTACACTTTTATTAGAGGTATTTGAGGAGCCTTGGGAGGCATATTCTTCTTTGATCGAGGTGGAGGGTGAGGCTCATCCTCCATGTCGACTAAGGAGATTTTAGGATATTCATGTTCTTGGTTGTCTCCTGCTACTTCTTCATACCGTGTATGCCCATGATGTTCAAGCACTTGGTGTGGCATCATGTTTTAGGTCATGTGATGATTATGAGATTCAATGTGCTCAAGGCACAAATCAGGCTATAAAGTAGCTCATTTGTGAGTGTGCTCTCTATATTCACTCCAAGGGGGTAAATTGGCATGAGCCAATCAATCCTCTCTCTCAACACACTCTTTTCGATCAATGATGCTTTGCTTGTGCATACATTACTCAAAAATATGTTGCCTTAGAAACCTTTATCTCTAAGTATCCTCATTTTTTAGGCGCTCACACTCTGCATGTACATCTTCCAATTGATCTTGGAAGATATTTTACCATTTTTTGTGATTGATCTATGAGATCAGTTGTATGTGGTCTCTGGTGGGTTTGTTCTATTAGAGCATATTTTTTAGTGTGTCCCCCAAAGGAATTTTTTGCCACACTCTTACCTTTGTCTGTGTAGATGACATTTGTGTTCTTTTGTTGTTTGTACTTTGTACCCACATAAGTTGATGGGGCACGTATACTATGAGAATGCTTAGATAATTCTTTGGGTTCTTTGATAGTCCTTCGTGTGCTCTCACTATGATAACTCATAGAATGAGAGTGCACAACTGATATTTTATACCCTAATTGTGCTAGGACTCTATAAAGACCCTCAAGCTCTCTTGTCTTCCATGGTTGATCTGGTGGAGTATCATTCTCTCCAAGTCTAGTTGTTTCAATCATGAACTTATTAAGTTAATTATTATTTAGAGTTTGAATGGGCCTACTATTTGAAGTAGCCCTATCTTCCTACCCCTGAATGGGAAGATTCTCTACTTGTCTATCTTGAACTTGTGGGTGCCTTGAGCCACCCTTAACTCGAGTATGGATGGGAACCAACTTGGTTGTAGCCCCTTCCTCCATGATATACTCTTCAGTGGATCTAGTGGATTCTTGATGTGTAGGATTATGATATATGCTCCCATGCTTGACTATCTCATGCTGTGATGTCCCATACTCAACTCTATCTCATGATGAGTGTACATTACCTCCTCTAGATGGGTTATTATGATGAGAACCCCCGCACATAGATTTATCTTCTCTAATGCTCATCGAACGTCATTCAAGAGGATCTTGTTATTGAGGATTTTATGTGTTGTGTCATGCATTATGTGGAGCTTCAAAATTGACCTCATTTTTGTGCTGAGATCAGCCTCTCCATGTTCTAACCATGATATGTATTATCTTGTATGTATATTTTAAAGTAAAAAAAGTAGATAAGGATGATTATCTCTTTTAAACTTTTTTTTGTGAGCCCTAACTGGTTTGATGTATTTGATATTTGTTGAAAATATAAACTATTATCATCGTGTTTGAAATTGTTGATGTAATGCTAAAATAGTTTAAGGTTTTAACCTATATGCTCATAGCTTGATAATCGGCAATAAAAGTCATGGTCATGTAAACCCCCCAAAATTTAGCTATGAAATCCACACCTAGGCAAGGAGTATAGGTCGTGTCGATCCTCACCTAGCACCTTGTTTACAATGATACACCCCTTAGAAGATGAATATGTGCTATTTTGCATGGTTAGGACAGATCTTGGAGTCGGTATTGGCCAATAGAATAAGGTTCATAGGATTTGAGCCAACAAGTGGAAATCACCACCACCATTGTTGAACTCTACTAGTGTATGGGTGTGAATTCCACCTCACTAGAATTTAAGTGTTGTGTGGTGTGTGTGTGTTCATTTTAACTTATGTATGAGAGAAAATGCATCACCAAGCAAACATGATCTTTCCTACATGCCTAGAGTAAAAGCATTTTATATTCAGAAAGATGCATGTATTTGACTAAATGAGATTTAGAGAATGTATTTACATGATAAAACTAGCCACTAATTGGGCCACAAGAAATAAAACTCTACAAAAATAACCCACACCACTGGAGACTAGGGCGGATTACAATTAGAAGTCCATTGTTCCTAGCAATGACTGGAAGAAAACCTAAGAAAATCTAAATTTTGCTTTTAATCTTTCTATATGTTTTCTACTTAGACCAAATTCATCTACTGCATTTAGTAAATAAAACACATACAGACATAGAAAAACACAGGGAATTATCTCCTACCTAAGATCCAAGTCTACTGTAGACTTAGTTGTCTGTTGTTTTTTTGTTCTCTGTTAGTTGTGGCTATTAGGATCGACTAATACTATTCACCATGGTTGTCAAGCATGGCTGAGACTGTTCACCATGGTTATTAACCATGATTGAGATCTACAACAAAAAAACACAATAAATCAGTCATCTATAGCATAATTTGTGGGTTCCCATTGTGATCACCATATGTGTTGATCTAAAAAGCATACACCTAACTAGTATATCAATTAACATCAAGCACTAAAGCAATAAATAATGGACAACAATTAATTTAACAATAAAGTAAGGTTTATTTTATTAAAACTTTACCAAATCCCAATTACAGATACATCCTTCTTAGGGATACCGAAATAATTGATAAAATTGGTACAATTTTGAAGGCCCCTCGAAAGGGATGGTGCAATACGTAGACTCTTTGTAATGGACACGAATTGCTCAAGGTCAAATATTTCCTTCTCATGCAATTGGAGGAATATTTTGCCAAGAAAACCTTGAAATTCTTAGATCCTATAAACCTACGTTCAAGAAACAACATAAAAGGGGTTAATAGCAAAGGAACCCTCTCTTGATGAAGCACTTGATGGGAAATTACATAAATGATGTAAAATATAGCAATAAAGCATGTAAAATAGTAAATATGTGCATGAAATATCTAAATTGCTATAGATCTTGTAAAGAAAGCAAGAAATCTAGTAATTAAGAAACCTAATTAACCATATAAACTTGAAATGCATCAAATTCAATGAAACTAGTCTATATTGACAAATGCAAGAAAAATGGAAACAAATCTACCTCTAATTCGTAAATTTAACCATACAAATGCATGAAGTGAAACTAATATAAGTCAAGTTCACCTAAATACATGCTTGAAATAGGAAATCTACAACTAAAACAAAGGTAATCATAGATAAAACCCTCATCACGGGTCTAAGGTGCAACTGGCACTATTAGCTATAGTTTACAGCCACGACTGAGCTAAAAGTATTCTTGCTCTCATAAGCAGGGCTTGGATATTCAATTTTCTCTATGGAATTAAAGATCAAGGGTTGCCTTTGTGTTCTTGCATGTATTTATGATGTAAATTCTCTAAATTGGCTATGGAAGAGGCTTAATAAGGATTATTAATCTCCTTAGAATCTTGAATCCTCCATAGCTTTGAATGCCATCATGGTTTCTAAATTAGCAGCAATTAAGCACTCCTCAAGGGTTTGCAAGTGACTCCACAATTTTGCAAAGCTTCACTATGTTTAAATCAAAACTCTTCTAGAATTTTCCCCAATTTAGAGAGGGGTCTTATAGACTTCTCATGTTCTTGATCTAGCTTCATGGAGAAGCCAAGATCAAGAACCAGAAGGTTGGGATAGTTGGGAGGAAGGTTTTGGATGCTTCCTCACTTGAAACAGCTTGAAAAATTGTTGCCATGGCCATTGTAATGACATTTTTCTTGGCTCAAGAGTTAAAAATAGTTTCAAGCCTAGTCACAGCTCTGAGGCACAGCTAACTCTGTTAGCCATGGGTGTTAGCCTCGGCTAAGGTTGAGTAGGCTAACTCTACCCAAATTGAGTGGTTATAACCATTACTTTGTCTTGGAATGGTCCAAGATCATTCATATGGTCTGTTAGGATGCCCATATGAGTATTCCCCTACACATGATGTATTTTAGGTGTCTACAGAAGGAAATTCATAAGTGAATCTTTTTGGTATCCATATTGCATCCTTGTTTATCACAATATATTTAGGATTCCCAAATATGAAAGAGTATTCTTAAACCTCTTCATGATAAATAAAAGAATATAAAAATATACTAAAAAATATAGTTGCAACCATACATTAGTCATAAATTTTTAACATGGTGTAAAACATTCTCCCCCCTTATTTAACATGCATTATTGAAAGAACTTAGGATTCTTAAAATTTAAAATGGAATACATATTTATTTTTTATGAAAATTTCATTTTATTACTGAAATAACAAATAATACACTTGTTCACAAAAATTGTGGGTGGCAAGAAAAATCACACCCAAAAAAAAAAATTGAGGAAAAGTCTAGAGTGAGAAACAAGCATTTTAGGGATAATAGATATAATAAGTTAATAGCACCAAAAAACAACCATTCGCACCAAGTAATAAAGAATTAAATGGTTAAGGCACCACTAGAAGGAGGAGGATAGTTGTATTTAGTATTACCCCACCTAGGAAAGTGGTTAGGCTCATCAAGAGTATGATACCATCTAAAAGGAGTAGACGCAAAAAAAGGTGTCTGATCTAAAGAAGAAGGATGATTCTTGTAATCCTAGTCCTTGTCCTAAGTAAAAGTGTCCATTCCTTTGTTCTAAGTAGCATAGTCCCACCATAAAAAATCATCTAAGGGGAATAGGGTGGGGTGGTAGACCAACCATGGAGGTAAATAAAGGAATGTTGTTATTGTTGAAGAAATTTAGGACAACTAGTTGGGAATGGAATATGATCTCGTTGGGCATGGGATATTTGGCCTTGTCAATTCTCTTTATTATTAGTATTCCCTTTGTTTTTAACTTGGATAAGGAGGGATTCTATCCACCAAACAAGATGCATTTGTCCAATGATCAAGAAATTTCTATAAATGCTCCACTTCAAGGATCATTGTGTTAGCCTATGCTTGAGTTTGAACCATAACATTAGATCAGATAATGGATTTAGCATAAACTAAGAAATAAGTAGAAGTATTCTAATTAAAAAATATAGCACTATTATTATCTTTCCAATAAAGAAGTGTCATAGTTTATCAATGCTATTAGTTATGCCCATCTTGTCCCCAAGAAGAGCCATATGCTAGGAGAAGCATTGAGGTAAAAGACTTAAAAGAAACAATGGATCCAAACCTAGATAGCTTGGGCTCTAGTACAAACAAAAAAAAGGTATTTAATAGTATCCCATTGGTGGTAGAAATGGCATCAGGGATTACAAAATCCAAGATGAACTAATCAGTCCCCAATTGCTAGACCTTGAAAGAGTAAGCACCAAGAGAAGTGCTCTAATTTGGGTTCCAAGGTAGGGTCCTAAATAACTAGAAATATATTTTCAAAATCCTTTGGATAGGATTATATATGTCAAAGAGCATTTATAATAGGGACCATGGATAGATAAGGGGAGAGCTAGTGATACATATTTTTAGGCTAGTAATTTTGGAAGGGACTATTAGGATACCGCTTCTAGTCTTTCCACCAAGGGTGTGAGTAATTGATTCCAATATTATCAAGCATGTCAAAAGGGATTCCTTTTTTGGATTATTTGAAACGTCTCCCTATCTTTATCCTAAAGGCTAAATTGAGTTTTAACTTCAGGACAAAAGAGCCAATCTCTTCTACTATTGGAGAAAAGGTCTTATATGACTAATGATGCCCTTGTAAAAAAATGGAGAGGCTTCAACCATGGTAGATTGGATAAGGGTTGGTCCTAATGCATGATGACAAGTGACCAATAGAGTAAGAGGTTGGTCATAGATAAAATAGAGCGTAAGCCATTGCTAGCCTACTAGGGCCCAGGTTTGAGGGACTCCCAAGCCTTCCATATGCTTTTGGTTATAAAGGTACCTTGAATCTAAATAGACACCTTCATAACCAAAAGGAAGAGAAAATGAATTTAAGGAAACCCATTGGAAGCCTTAGAACCATATTTTGAAGGGATGTAGTGTATTAGTAGCACCTTCTAGGCTTTGTTTCCTTGCACGTCCTTGATGACCCATTTAGCATAAATAACTATGCCTTGTTATTGGGTATCAAGAAGACCTAAACCTCTAGAGGATATTGGGAGACAAAAAAATTCCCAAGCAACCTGATGGAAGCCTTTTCGATCTGTAGAAACCCATAAGAAATCTAATATGATATTCTCTAGCTTCTAGTATGATGCCTTGGATGGATCCTAACAAGACAAGTAATAGACATGAGTGGTGGTTAAAATTTTGGAACAAACCTAAAACTTTCTTGCAAGCAAAAGAGGCTTATAAATATATTTATGAAGCTTATTATCCACTCTATAGATAAAAAAATTCCACATAGCATACGAGGAATACTAGAACACAAAGGGAATACCTAGAAAATGGAATATTTTCCCATATTGAATCCAATTCCACTAAAAGTGAGATAACCAGTTTGGATTGGGTAGAAAGGACTATCTATAGCATTGGATATTTTCCATTGGATGTTGGATCTATAAGTCGTACAAAATATTTCAAGATACTATAATTCTTTATCAATGGTTCTTTCATATTCAAAAATTTCCAAGGAGTCATCCACAAAAATACCATTGACAAGTTGTTGAGAGGAATAAAGAAGAGCAATTCCTTTCACTCTACCCTGGGAAACAACATTGGATAAAAGGTACCCAAAACCCTCAATTTCCAAAACATAAAGGGCTAGGGAAATAGGGCATCCTTACCTAATTGATCTTAAGAGGTAAAAATATGAATATTGATAATGATTAATAGTAATACAAGCAAAAGAGTCTATAAAATGTATTTGAATAGTGTGGAGAAAAGGGTTACCAAACTCTGTCTTGAAGCATGGCAAGAATGAAAGGCCATTAAATATGATAATAGACCTTAGTAAAGTCAATATTAAGGAAAATAACCTTTTGCAAACATTTTCTTACCCATTCCATGCCTTCCCAGATGACAATGATTTTGTCCAAAATGTAATGGTTGTTAATAAACCTAGTTTGCTCTAGATAGACAATCAATGGAATTAAGTACTAAAATTAGAGAACTAGAGCTTTGGTAGTGATCTTATAAGATAATGTTAATGGATCTCTAGTTACAAATGTACTTTGGATCCCCTATTTTAGATATAAACTTAGTATTGTCCTTCTTAGTAAAAGGGCCCAACAAGCCCTTGTGAAAGGCCTCTAAGAAGGCTTGATGTGAATCTAGCCCCAATGTATCCCAAAGGATTTTCTAAAACTCACATGGAAACCCATCATATTTAGGTGCTTTTTCATTGGCCTTAGAAAATAAAACAATTCTCTACTTGTTCTGTGATAGAGGACTATCACATAGGGCTTGCTAAGGAGCTCAGAGTCAATGAGAAACCACTTTTATACACTATTGGAGAGCTTACTTCCAGATAGGATAAGGATATTGATCTTGTAAAACCTTTTGTTAGTAGCTAAAAAAGGCACACATAATATCTAAAAACTTAGTAAGATAGTTGTGTCCTTCATAGATGCACTTAATATTTTGTGCTTGAGTCATCCCTCTAAGGGATTTTGAGCTCTACCACTAATTCTATGCCAATGAAGGCAAGCTTTGAGCTAAGCACCCCATACTATATAATCATTGGTAAGGTGTTGGTGGTAAATCTTAGCAACCTAAGGTTGCAATATAGGGGATATGGGTTGTGCCTCCAAAGCTAGTGTGGCTTGCTAGAGTTCCAAGGAAATAGCCTTGTCTACCCTCCTAAATAAGAAAGCTAGTTTGCATCTATAGACGTGAAGGAAACATATGGTGTATTCTATTCCATAATTCCACCACATAATCCAACCAAATGCATCGACAAGGCTGGATCCAAATTCCATATATTGTGAATTTGAGCCACTATAGGCTAATGACTAAGCAATGATGTGTTAAGAGAGAATTATTATTACACATGGATTTGCTACGACCTACACATTCAATACAAAAGCATATGGGTGAGTGGTCTAAGAGGACCACCTCAATAAGTGAAACCATTATGAGAAATAAATGGTTGGTGAAAGTAAATATGTTTGTGCTTAAACATAGCTCTATCCAATATTTTAATAATGCATTCAATCCTTATGTGCATATTGGACCATGTGTATCAAAGGTTATTATCTTGAGAGAACTTGCTATTGGGGGCATAAAGCCCTAATTTATTGTACATGTAAAAACAAGCCACTCATTTTCCCATGGCCCAACACATCAAGTACCCACCACTTTTATCCTTAGAAATCACAATCATGTTGAAGTCACCACAGACCAACCAAGTGGTAGTAGGTAATGACTCAACCAACCAACTCCAAAGGTAGGTATGCTCTACTATATCGTTAGAAGCATAAACATTGACTATACTAAATGCATAATTATTTATAGAGAAGACAATCCACAATGCATTACAAGTGATATCACAACCATGCACCACCAAATGGGATAACCAATAAGGGTAAATGAAGGTGGTGATATCATCGTGTCCTTGAGCATGCTCACTATGAAGAAAATAACTTTTAGGCTAGATGACCCAATAAATAGTTATCGATAAAAACCTATGATTTTAATTTCTTAAATATAGGAAATCTAAATCGATAAATCTTTGATGAACTAAGTGCACCATATATTTATGCTTGGGGTTAGTGATACCCTCTACATTCCATGAAATAAAAATCATTGGGATATGGATTCTAACAACATATCTGCACCATCAAGGAGCTTCGAGGCTTTGAAATTTTTAAAACCTTTAGTGTCCCCACTAAAGCTGCCTAATTTAATGTTAAGTTGTTTCTTTAGTAGAAACTCATCCAACTTCATATCCCTCTTTAGTAGAAACTCATCCAACTTCATATCCCTCTTAGGGCATGTTAAGTTTTTTCTTAAGTTGTTGACCAATTACATAAGCAAAATATTTCATTTACACCTTATATCTCCTAACTTTGCATTAATGCATTTCCAAAATGTAAATAAAACACTTCAATTTTTATTCCAATGCATTAGCAAAACAAGCCACCTTATTTTTGCTCAAGAAATAAATCACTTTATAACTCCTTTTATTGCAAAAATTAAAACAATTTAAAACTCCTTATATCTCTCTGGCACATACCTTAGCCACCTTAGACCTTAGGGCATAAATTTATTTATAATAAAATTTATTCTCCCTTTGTTGTTGCCTACCACCTATCACATGGAGTCGAACCTGCACTGCATGTGGCCCCACACCCTAGCCACAACTAGGTCACCACGTGGGCTAGCCAACCCACATGAATAAATGTGCATGATATCTTTCTTAATGTTTGCCATCGATGCTAAAAGAAAATCCAACCACGTAATAAAAAGGCCTCCACACGAATCAAATGCAACACCTCTTACTCACTACGCACTATGCAAGCCTAGATTGCCAGCTCGACTTCCATCTCACGTCAAGGGAAGACACACCCCTTCCTACCTTTGACCAAAAATTTATCCAAAGAACTTGTGACATGTTGTCTGATTTCCTTCTACCACGTCACATGAACAATCAATTAAGTAAAAGTCTTATGAATTGAATGCATTGTTAACTTAGGCTAAATATTAGCCTCTTAATATATATGTCCTCCTATACATTTGATGTCAGCACTCTTTGTACTTTGATTTTGGTGCTTCAAAATTTAAATATTATTTTTATTAATATTTAACCTTAAGGTTAAATATTAATTAATTATATTATTTAACCTTATGGTTAGATATTAATTAATTAAATAATATGCTTAGCTCTTTGATAAATTCTTTGGCCAATGCATTATCCAATCTCCTTTTTGAGAGGCCTTGATGGCCAAAATATTATAATATTATCCTTTTTCACTTTCCTTCTTACAGATAGCCTTAAACTTGAGCCTTCAAGTCTCCTTCAAACCTCTTATTCATTAACTTAGAACCCATGGTCCTAAGTGCTTTGGAGAGAACCTTGCCTTGCTTTCAAAGCACATTAATTATAGGACATCAAACCTTTTGACATTAATTCCATCAACTTAGGATATCAAACCTCTTGACATCAATGACAACAAAACATGCTCAAATTTCCAACAATATCCCCTTTTTCATTTATGGTAACCCTTTTTCCTTAAACATTCCTTTTATCTTTTCCAATTATGCTTCCCCTAAGAAGCTACTCCCTCTGACTGATTGCTCTCCCCCTAACTCAAATCTCTCCCCCTTTGACATCAATGGAAAAGGGACTCCTTTTGGGCTAAATATAAGACTCTTAGCTTAGCCTCCTCCCCACCTCCTCTCCTTGAGGTGGTTAAGTATGGGGTGGGAATATCTCTACTCGCATAATACAATGCTCTTTTCCTTTGTCAACCTTAATTCTTAGCATACCCTTTTGATCCTTTTGAGTATCCTTGTTCTTGCTTGTCTTTGGAAGCTCTAGAAACTCTATTTTGCACCACTTGGCCTTATGCCCAACATTATTACACTCGTAACACTTAATTTTGTGATTCCTAGAAGGTGCAAATATCTTGAAGTTCCTCCTAGTGAAGCCATACCTATTTCTATCATGAACCTTGCAGTGAATTGTTTTATGACCAAATTGATTACAAGAGTATCAATACCCTTGAAAGAAATGCCCATATTTTAAGTTCCTCTTAGTAATACCATACTCCTTATTTCAATGATTCATGCATTGCATAGCCTTGTGAAAACCTATTATATGAGAAATAATGTTCTTTGAAGAAATATTTTCTTGGATCCATTGGTCTCTTAGTCCTTTCTACCCTGTGATGTTCCCTATTCCTTTTTTGTGCATTGTATCATTTCTTGGTGAAACTTCTATTCACATAAGTCTCACTTTCTCCTTCACTCTCTTCTTCTAAATCTTCTTCCTCTTTGGATCTTAAGCTTGACCCTTCTTCTTGTTTCTCTTGTCTGCCTTCAAAACCAAATCCTGTCTTGTTTGACGAAGATCTTTGTGCATTGATAATATTATCCAAGGTCTTTGAAAGTTTTCCAAACCTATGTAGCTTGTCCTTAGAATCTTACTAAAATATATTATCCAATATTATCAATGGAAATATCAATAGCAATAATCAAAGCAATGCACAAATCATCACACACAAGAGAGACACCAATTTAACATGGTTCACCCAATGTGGGCTACTCCACGGAGAAAATATTTCTACTAAATTTTCTCAACAAATCTTCTTGGGAATCAATTCCCTATTACAATATTTATGGACCTCTATCCAAAGGAGACACCAATCCCCTAAGCTCTAATTTGTGGATCTCTCTCCATAGGAGAACTCTTTCCCCTTTTCTCTGGTTCGTGGAACTTGATCCAGGAGAACTCTATCTCCTCAACTGGTTCGTGGATCTCTCTCCATAGAATAAATCTATCTTCCAATATGGTTCATGGATCACACTCCATAGGAGAACTCTTTCCCCTTGCTCTAGTTCATGGATCTCTCTCCATAGGAGAACTCTTACAAATTGATCTGGTTTGTGGAACTCTATCCATAGGATAACTCTTTCCCCTTACTTTGGTTGGTGATCTTCTAGAAGACTTCTGCCTTCACTACTCTAGCTTGTGGATCTCTCTCCATAGAAGACCTCTATCCTCACTATCATAGCTAATGGATATCTATCCACTGGAGACTACTATCCTCTTTGCTCTTTCACCTCCAAATATTGATCTCATATTTGTCTCAAATATGCACCAAAATCTATCTCAAATTTACCCCAAACTCTATCCCAAGTCTAGTACAAATATTCTCTAACTCTACTCATAAATCTGCACTAAACTCTATCTCAAATATATCCCCAAGCCTTAACACAAATCTTTATCAACTTTGCTTAGATCTACCCCAACCTTCCAAACTTAAATCACCAATCACTTTCTTAGATCTCCCCAAGCCTTAACACAAATCTTGAACAAATCAAACCTACTCTTAATCATATTTCAAGTCTTCACAAGACTTGCTCAAATATGCCTTCAAGCCCTCTCAAAAACTTGCTCAATTCTATCCTCAAGTCTTCTCAAAGACTTGCTCAAATATGCCCTCAAGCCTTCTCAAAGAGCTTTCTCAAATCTGTCCTCACTACCTCTCAAGAGCTTGCTCAATTTTATCTTCAAGTCTCCTCAAATACTTTTTCAAATATGCCCTCAAGCCTTCTCAAATACTTGCTCAAATATACCTCTAGCACATGCTCAAAACTTGCTCTAACACATGCTCAAGATATCTCACAAGATATGCTCAATTAATCTCAAATCTTGCACACAATGTTATCAAATTCTTTGTCTAATCTTCAAAGTAATTCCTTTAACTTGAAGCAGTTTAGACATATTCTATCCAGAATTTATTTAACCTCTAGAACATATAGAGAATAATATGCACTTGCAAATAACTCAATATGTTCTACTCAATCATTAAGTCTTTCGCTTCCACATGTCTTACTTTTATTGCTCTTTTAAAGATAGATCTAGTAGATGACACCTATCTTCCTAATTTGCACATTCACTTTCAATATAACTCAAAACCAATACTAAAGAAGTTTCACTCAATCATTCAACCAATGAAGCACAACTTTCTCACAAACCCTAGACAAGTATTTTCACACTTCTTTCTCAAAAAAGAGCACAATATAGGTCTCAAACCCTAACTCAAATAATTCTTAATATCTATCTCAAGTGTTCTCAAAACATTCAACAATGAAGCATATAAAACTCACTCAAATATTTCCAATAATACTTATCAAACAATCCTTTTCACTCCACCTTATGTTTCACAACATTCATTCCAACAAACACTTTAAACAAAATATGATGTGCCCATACCTCTCATTTGCTTTGATGGAGATATGTCTTCAAAACATGTCTCACTAACAACCACATTCCTTTTGTGCCACTTTCCAAGGTTAGTTATCAAAATACTCTCTCAATGCATCCATATGAAATTTCTTCTCAAAAGATATTTTACCATACAAAATTTACAATGAAATATCAAATCACTTTTACACCTTATTTCTCCTAACTTTGCAAGAAAAATTTCATCAACAAAGTTGACAAATTACATAAGAAAAATATTTCATTTACACCTTATATCTCCTACTTGTCATTAATGCATTTCCAAAAGATAAATAAAAACTTCACTTTAATTTTTTATCCCAATGCATTAGCAAAACAAGCCACCTTAATTTTTGCTCAAGAAATAAATCACTTTATAACTCCTTTTATTGCAAAAATTAAAAAAATTTAAAACTCCTTATATCTCCCTAGAACATACCTTAGCCACCTTAGACCTTAGGGCATAAATTAATTTTTAATAAAAATTAATTCTCCCTTTTGTTGTTGCCTACCGTCGGGAGTCGAACTCATGCTCCCTACTGGCCCCACGCCCTAGCCAACTAGGCCATCACGTGGGCTAGCCAACCCACATGACCAAAAGGTGCACAATATCTTCCTTAACCTCTGTTGTTGGCGCTAAAACCAAATCCATGCACCATGCTATCAAAATACCTCCACACAAATTGAATGCAAAACCTCCTATTCACTAAGTGTTGCACAAGACTAGCTTGCCAACCAGGCTGCCACCTCAAATGAGTGGGGGCACACCCCTTCCTTCTTTTGATCAATGACTACCCTAAGAAATGTGCAAAGTGCTATCTCTTTTCCGTATGTTGTGTCACACAAGCTAGGTAATAGTTTGAAGGCTCATCGAATTTGAATACTTCACCTTAGGCTAAACTTTAGCCTATTAATATATATGCCCTTCTTTATATTAGATGTCGACGCCCTTTGTAAATTGATTTTGGTGCTTCAAAATTTAAATATTATTTTTATTAATATTTAACCTTAGGTTAAATATTAATTAATTATATTATTTAACCTTATGGTTAAATATTAATTAATTAAATAATATGTTTAGCTCTTTGATAAACTCTTTGGCCAATGCATTATCCAATATCCTTTTTGAGAGGCCCTGATGGCCAAAATATTATAATATTAAAATATTAAAATATTATCCTTTTTCACTTGCCTTCTTGCACATAGCCTTAAACTTGAGCCTTCAAGTCTCCTTCAAACCTCTAATTTATTAACTTAGAACCCATGGTCCTAAGTGCTTTGGAGAGAACCTTGCCTTGCTTTCATAGCATATTAATTATAGGACATCAAAACCTTTTGACATTAATTCCATCAACTTAGGATATCAAACCTCTTGACATCAATGACAACAAAACATGCTCAAATTTCCAACAATATCCCCCTTTGTCATTGATGGTAACACCCTTTTTCCTTAAACATTCCTTTTACCTTTTTCCAATTCTGCTCCCCTTGAGAAACTTCTCCCCCTAACGAAAATACTCTCCCCCTAACTCAAATCTCTCCCCCTTTGACATCAATGGCAAAGGGACTCCTTTGGGGCTAAATATAAGACTCTTAGCTCAGCCCCCTCCCCACCTCCTCTCCTTGAGGTGATTAATTTTAGGATGGGAGTATCTCTACTCCCAGCATACAATGCTCTTTTCCTTTGTCCACCTTCTTTCTCAAAATACCCTTTTGATCCTTTTGAGTATCCTTGTTCTTGCTTGTATTTGGAAATTTTGTTCTACACCACTTGGCCTTATGTCCAACATTATTGCACTTATAACATTTAATGTTGTGATTCCTAGAAGGTACAAATATCTTGAAGTTCCTCTTGGTGAAGCCATACCCATTTATGTCATGAAACCTACATTGAATTGCTTTATGATCAAAATGATTACAAGAGTAGCAATACCCTTGAAAGAGATGCCCATTTTTGAAATTTCTCTTAGTAAAACCATATTTCCTCTTTCCATGAGTCTTGCACTGCATAGCCTTATGACCAAACCTGTTACATGAGAAGCAATGTCCTTTGAAGAAATATTTCCTTGGACCCATTGGTCTCTTAGTCCTTTCTTCCCTATGATGTTCCCTATTCCTTATTTGTGCATTGTTTCCTCTCTTGGTGAAACTTCTATTTTTCAACTTATTATCATAAGTCTAAATTTCTCCTTCACTCTCTTCTTCTGAAGCTTCTTCTTCTTTGGATCTTGAGCTTGACTCTTCTTCTTGCTTCCCTTGTCCTTCTTCAAAACCAAGTCATGTTTAGTTTGATGAAGATATTTGTGCATTGATAATCTTATCCAAGGCCTTTGAACTTCTCCCAAACCTGTGTAGCTTGTCCTTAGACTCTTTCACTTCCTTCCTTAGAGAAAATACCTCATGCTCTAATATCTCACATTCTAAGACTTTTACCTCTAAATTTTCTTTAAATCTCCTTGTCTTAGCTATTGAGTTTGTCAGATCTTGTATAAACTTTCCTTTCTCTTCATCACATTCTTGAAATTGAGCCTTGAGTCTCGAATTCTTCTTTCTCAATTATTTAAGAGCAGAAATAAGTTCAACTTCTAGATCTACTACTTCTTCCTCTTCATTTTCTTATTATTTCTCTACTTCTTTGTCTTCAAGAGCATCTTCATACTTTTTAGATTTATCTTCAATAGGAGCACTTCCTTCCTCTTCTCTTGCCAAAAAGAGAATTTCTTCTTCTTCACTATCTGAGGATCTTCCATCACTATCACTTGAAACCTTTTTTGTTTTTTCTGCATAGAAACTCTTCTTATGCCTTTGAAGAAACTTCTTTCCATGCTTGCTTTGTCCATCCCTATTTTTATTTTCATACCTAGATTTTCCTGCTTCCTTTTTCTTATGATCTTGTTTCTCTTCACTGCTACTACTTCCAGCTTCTGGATAGTTAGATGCATAGTGACCATATTTACCATAATTGAAACACTTTACTATTTTCATACCTTTTTGCTTTCTTGAGTCCTTCTTGTTCCTTCTACCGTAGTTAGCTTCCTCATCATTTTTTGACTCATCACTTGAATATGGTTTCTTATCTTTTACCTTCTTTGCTACTTTGAAGGCTACCTCTTTCTTGGGGATAGGATCCTTTACTAATCTCATCTCATAAGTTGTGAGAGTTCCATGTAACTCATCCATAGTCAGATTTTCAATATCTCTTGTTTCTTCTATGGCTGAAACCTTTCCATCATACCTCATAGGAAGTGACCTTAAAACCTTTTGAGCAACATCAGATTCTTCAATTTTAAATCCAAGTCCTCGCATGGTGTTAACAACCTCATCCACATGAAGTAAGTATGCAACAATGTCTTCCTCATATTTCATATTCAAGTCTTCAAATATCTTCTTGTGATTTTGAAATTTTCCCATCTTGACCTTTTTATCTCCCTCATATGCTTGCTTCAATTTTTCCCAAATCTCTTTTGCTAATTTGCATTGCATAACTTTTATAAATTCTACTTCACGTAATCCATTCAAGATTTTGTTCATTACCTTTGAATTATACACATGTAGGAGCTTACCATATTTATCTGTGGGAGCACTATCTATAGGTTTGAACCCATCCTCAACTACTTGTCATGTCTCATATCCTTGTGCCATCAAGTAAGTCCTCATTCTTATGCTCTAGAAAGTATAATTGTTCCCATCGAAAAATGGTGCCTTATTTGTTGAATATCCACTCTGATATGCCATCTATGTTCATGTACACTCTTCCTTCAAGTTATTAGACTCTTCCAAAGGAACCCGCTCTAATACCAATTAAAGAACACAGACTTATACTGAGAGGGGGGTGAACAATATAAGACCAACTTTTACTTTTCTTTCCCAAAAAATATTATCCAATATTATCAATGGAAATATCAATAGCAGTAATCAAAGCAATGCACAAATCATCACACACAAGAGAGACACCAATTTAACATGGTTCACCCAATGTGGGCTACTCCACAGAGAAAATATTTCTACTAAAATTTTCTCAATAAATATTCTTGGGAATCACTTCCCTATTACAATGCTTATGGACCTCTATCCAAAGGAGACACCAATCCCCTATGCTCTAATTTGTGGATCTCTCTCCATAGGAGAACTCTTTCCCCTTTTCTATGGTTCTTGGAACTTGATATAGGAGAACTCTATCTCCTCAACTGGTTCATGGATCTCTCTCCATAGGAGAACTCTTTCCCCTTGCTCTAGTTCATGGATCTCTCCATAGGATAACTCATTCCCCTTGCTCTAGTTCATGGAACTCTATCCATAGGAGAACTCTTTCCCCTTTCCTTTGGTTGGTGATCTTCTAGAAGACTTCTGCCCCCACTACTCTAGCTTATGGATCTCTCTCCATAGAAGACCTCTATCCCCACTACCTTGGCTAATGGATCTCTATCCACTGGAGACTACTATCCTCTCTGCTCTATCACCTCCAAAGCTTACTCTCAACTCTATCTCAAATCTACACCAAACTTTATCCCAATTCTAGTATAAATGTGCTCTAAATCTGCTCATAAATCTGCACTAAACTCTATCTCAAATATATCCCCAAGCCTTCACACAAAGCTTGATCAATTCTTCTTAGATCTTCCTCAAACCTTAACACAAATATTGAAAAATCAAATAATTTTTAGACTTAAGCTTCAAATCTTAAATACTTGCTCAAATTTACTTTAAGCTTAAGAACTTGCTCAATTTTGCCCTCAAGTCTTCTCAAAGACTTGCTCAAATCTATCCTCAAGCCCTCTCAAATACTTGCTCAAATCTGTCCTCAATACCTCTCAAGATCTTTCTCAAATTTATCCTCAATTCTCCTCAAAGACTTACTCAAATATATCTAGACATGCTCAAACTTGCTCTAAGACTTTCTCAAATTATCTCTCAAGATATGCTCAATCAATCTTAAATATTGCACACAATGCTATCAAATGCTTTGTCTAATATTCAAAGTAATTCCTTTAACTTGAAGCAATTTAGACATATTCTATCCATAATTCGTTTAACCTCTAGAACATATAGAGAATAATATGCACTTGCAAATAGCTTAATATGTTCTACTCAATCATTAAGTTTCTCACTTTCAATGTCTTACTTTAATTGTTTATTAAAGATTGATCTATCTAAAACACCTATCTTTCTAATTTGCACATTATATAAATATCACTCAAATCCAATGTTCAATATGTTTCACTTAATTATTCAACCAATGAAGCACAACTTGCTCACAAACCCTAAACAAGTGTTTTCACACTTCTTCCAAAAAAGAGCATAATGTAGGTCTCAAAACCTAACTCAAATAATTCATAATCTCTATCTCAAATGTTCTAAAAACATTCAACAATGAAGCATATAAGACTCACTCAAATATTTCCAACAATGCTTATCAAACAATCCTTTTCACTCCACCTTATGTTTCACAACATTCATTCCAACAAACACTTCAAACAAAGGATGATGTGCCCATACCTCTTTGCTTTGATGGAGATATGTCTTCAAAACCTATCTCACTCACAACCAATTCCTTTTGTGCCACTTTCCAAGGTTAGTTATCAAAATACTCTCTCAATGCATCTATACAAAATTTCTTCTCAAAAGGTATTTTACCATACAAAATTTACAATGAAATATCAAATCACTTTTACACCTTATTTCTCCTAACTTTTGCAAGCAAACATTTCATCATCAAATTTGACAAATTACATAAGAAAAATATTTCATTTACACCTTATATCTCCTACTTGTCATTAATGCATTTCCAAAAGATAAATAAAACACCACTTCAATTTTTATCCCAATACATTAGCAAAACAAGCCACCTTAATTTTTTCTCAAGAAATAAATCACTTTATAACTCCTTTTATTGCAAAAATTAAAACAATTTAAAACTCCTTATATCTCCCTAGCACATACCTTAGCCACCTTAGACCTTAGGGCATAAATTAATTTTTAATAAAAATTAATTTCTCCTTTGTTGCTACCGCCTACCACCTACCATCGGGAGTCAAACACACATTGCCTGTTGGCCTCGCACCCTAGCCATGCCTAGGTCACTGTGTGGTTTAGCCAACCCACATGACCAAAAGGTACATGATATCTTCCTTAACCTCTACCATCGATGCTAAAACCAAATCCATGACCATGCTATCAAAAGGCCTCCATGTGAATCGAATACAACACCTCCTGTTCACTACATGCTACGCAAGCCTAGCTTGCCAACTCGGCTGCCACCTCAGATGAGTGGGTATACACCCCTTATTGCTTTTAATCAATGACTACACCAATAAATGCACAAAGCATTGTCTCTTTCCCTTCTACTGCATCACATGAGCTAGGTAATAGTTTAGAGGCTCATCGAATTCGAATACTTCACCTTAGGCTAAAATTTAGCCTATTAATATATATGCCCTCCTTTATATTCGACGTCGATGCTCTTTGTAAATTGATTTTGGTGCTTCAAAATTTAAATATTATTTTTATTAATATTTAACCTTAGGGTTAAATATTAATTAATTATATTATTTAACCTTATGGTTAAATATTAATTAATTAAATAATATGTTTAGCTCTTTGATAAACTCTTTGGCCAATGCATTATACAATCTCCTTTTTGATAGGCCTTGATGGCCAAAATATTATAATATTAAAATGTTATAATATTATCCTTTTTCACTTGCCTTCTTACACATAGCCTTAAACTTGAGCCTTCAAGTCTCCTTCAAACCTCTTATTTATTAACTTAGAACCCATGGTCCTAAGTGCTTCGGAGAGAACCTTGCCTTGCTTTCATAGCACATTAATTATAGGACATCAAACCTTTTGATATTAATTCCATCAACTTAGGATATCAAACCTCTTGACATCAATGACAACAAAACATGCTCAAATTTCCAACAATCTCCCCCTTTATCATTGATGACAACACCCATTTTTTTTAACCAATCCTTTTTCCCTTTTCCAAATTTGCTCCCCCTAAGAAACTGCTCCCCCTAACTGAAAGTTGTCTCCCTAACTCAAATATCTCCCCTTTTGACATCAATGGCAAAGGGACTCCTTTGGGGCTAAATATAAGACTCTTAGCTCAGCCCCCTCCCCACCTCCTCTCCTTGAGGTGATTAATTTTGGGGTGGGAGTATCTCTACTCCCACCATACAATGCTCTTTTCCTTTGTCCACCTTATTTCTCAACATATCCTTTTGATTCTTTTGAGTGTCCCTATTCTTTCTTGTCTCTAGAAATTGTGTTCTACACCAATTGGCCTTATGCCCATTATTATTACACTTATAACACTTAATGTTGTGGTTCATAGAAGGTGCAAATATCTTGAAGTTCCTCTTGGTGAAGCCATTCCCATTTCTATTGTGAACCCTGTATTGAATTGCTTTATGACCAAAATGATTACAAGAGTAGCAATACCCTTGAAAGAGATGCCCATTTTTAAAATTTATCTTAGTAGAACCATATTCCCTCTTTTCATATATCCTGCACTGCATAGCCTTGAGACCAAAACTGTTACATGAGAAGCAACATCATTTGAAGAAATATTGCCTTGGATCCATTGGTCTCTTAGTCCTTTCTTCCCTGTGATGTTCCTTGTTCCTTATTTGTGCATTGTTTCCTCTCTTGGTGAAGTTTTTGTTTTTCAACTTATTTTCATAAGTTATTTCTCCTTCACTCTCTTCTTTTGAAGCTTCTTCTTCTTTGGAGCTTGAGCTTGACTCCTCTTCTTGTTTCCCTTGTCCTTCTTCAAAACCAAGTCCTGTCTTATTTTATGAAGATCTTTGTGCATTGATAATATTATCCAAGGTCTTTGAGATTTTTCCAAACCTATGTAGCTTGTCTTTAGACTCTTTCACTTCCTTCCTTAGTGAAAAGACATCATGCTCTAATATTTCACATTCTAAGACTTTTAACTCTAACTTTTCTTTAAATATCCTTGTCTTAGCTATTGAGTTTGTCAAATATTGTATAAGCTTTCCTTTTTCTTCATCACATTCTTGAAATTGAGACTTAAGTATCGAATTCTGCTTTCTCAATTCTTTAAGAGTAGAAATAAGTTCAGTTTCTAGATCTACTACTCCTTTCTCTTCATTTTTTGATTCTTTCTCTACTTCTTTGTCTTCAATAGCATATTCATACTTTTCAGGTTTATATTCAATAAGAGTGCTTCCTTCCTCTTCTATTTCCAAAAAGAGAATTTTTTCTTCCTCACTATCTGAGGATATTCCATCACTATCACTTGAAACCTTGCATGTCTTGTCTGCATAGAAACTCTTCTTATGCCTTTGAAAATTGTTCTTTCCATGCTTGATTTGTCCATCCCTATTCTTATTTTCATACTTGGATTTTCCTGCTTCTTTTTTATTATGATCTTGTTTCTCTTCACTGCTACTACTTTTGGATTCTATATAGTTAGATTCATAGTGACCATATTTACCACAATTAAACACTTTATTATTTTCATACCTTTATGATTTCTTAAGTCCTTGTTCCTTCTATTGTAGTTTTTTTTCTCATCAATGGTTGACTCATTACTTGAATCTGATTTATTTTCTTTTGCCTTCTTTGCAACTTTGAATGCTACCTCTTTCTTCAGGATAGGATCCTTTACTAATCTCATATCATAAGTTGTGAGTGTTCCATGTAACTCATCCAAAGTTAGATTTTCAAGATCTCTTATTTCTTCTATGGCTGAAACATTTCCATCATATCTCATAGGAAGTGACCTTAAAAACTTTTGAACAACATCATATTATTAAACTTTAAAACCAAGTCCTCGCATGGAGTTAACAACCTGATCCACACGAAGTAATTATGCAACAATATCTTCCTCATATTTCATCTTCAAGTCTTCAAATATTTTATTATGATTTTTCAATTTTACCATTTTGACCTCTTTATCTCCATCTATGCTTGCTTCATCTTTTCCCATATCTCTTTTTCTAATTTGTAATGCATAACTTTTACAAATTCTACTTCATGTAATCCACCCAATATTTCATTCATTTGCTTTGTATTATACATGTGTAGGAGCTTACCATATTTATCTATAAGAGGACTACTTGTAGGTGTGAACCCATCCTCAACTACTTACCATATCTCATATCCTTGTGCCATCATGTAATTTCTCATTCTTATGCTCCAAAAGGTATAATTGTTTCCATTAAACAATGGTGACTTATTTGTTGAAGATCCACTCTGCGATGCCATATGTGTTCCTGTACACTCTTCCTTCAAGTTGTTAAACACTTCCAAAGGAACCTACTCTAATACCAATTAAGGAACATAGGCTTATATTGAGAGGGGGGTGAACAGTATAAGACCAAAATTTACTTTTCTTTCCAAACAATATTATCCAATATTATCAATGGCAATATCAACATCAGTAATCAAAGAAATACACAAGTCATCACACACAATAGAGACACCAATTTAACATGGTTCATCCAATGTGGGCTACTCCACGAAGAAAATATTTTTACTAAAATTTTCTCAACAAATATTCTTGGGAATCACTTCCCTATTACAATGTTTATGGATCTCTACCCAAAGGAGACACCAATCCCCTATGCTCTAATTTGTGGATCTCTCTCCATAAGAGAACTCTTTCCCCTTTTCTTTGGTTCATGGAAATTGATCTAGGAGAACTATATCTCCTCAACTGGTTTGTGGATCTCTCTCCATAGAATAACTCTATATTCCTAGTTGGTTCACGGATCACACTCCATAGGAGAACTCTTTCTCCTTGATTTGGTTTGTGCATCTCTCTCCACATGAGAACTCCTTCCCCTTGCTCTGGTTTGTGGAACTCTATCCATAGGAGAACTCTTTCCCCTTGCTCTAGCTGGTGATCTTCTAGAAGAATTTTACCCCCACTACTCTGGGTTGTAGATATATCTCCACATAATATCTTTGTCCGTATTTTCTTGGCTAATAGATATCTATCCACTAGAGACTATTTTCCTTTGCTCTATCACCTCCAAAGCTTACTCTCAACTATGTCTCAAATATGCACCAAACTCTATCCCAAGTCTAGCACAAATTTACTCTAACTCTACTCATAAAATTATACTTTAAGTCTATATCAAATACTATGCTCAAATTTGTCCTCAAGCCTTCACAAAATATTGCTCAAATCTATCCTCAAGCCTTCACAAAATCTTGCTCAAATTTTTATCCTCAAGTCTTCTCAAAGACTTACTCAAATATATCCTCAAATACTTGCTCAAATATGTTCTCAAGTCTCCTCAATCAATATCAAATCTTGCTCAAATATGTTCTCAAATGCTTTGTCTAATATTCAAATAATTCCTTTAACTTGAATCAGTTTAGACATATACTATCCAAATTTTTTATCTCTAGAACATATAGAATAATATGCACTTTCAAATAGTAATATGTCTACTTGAATCATTAAGTCTACTCACTTCCACATCACTTAATTTATTGCTCATTTAAAGATTGATCTAGTTAGATATGACACTTACTTCTCAAATCCTATCAATATCCCTCAAATCAATATTCAAGAAGTTTCACAATCATTCAACAATGATGCTTAATTTGTTCACAATCCCTACAACAAGTGGTTCACACTTCTAGTCTCAACAAAGTGCACAATGTAGGTCTCAAACCCTAATAGCCTATATTGTTCTCAAAATCTATCTCAAGTGTTTCTAAACCATTCAGAAATGAAGTACACAAAACTTGCTCATATATTGCCAATAATGCTTATCAAACAATCCTTTTCACTCCACCTTATGTTTCACAACATTCATTCCAACAAACACTTAAAAAAAAACATGATGTGCCCATACCTCTCATTTTATTTGATGGAGAATTGTCCTCAAGACATGCCTTACAACCAACCACCTTTCTATGTGTCACCTTCCAAGGTTAGTTATCAAAATACTCTCTCAATGCATCCATATGAAATTTCTTCTCAAAGGTATCTTACCATACAAAATTTACAATGATATACCAAATCACTTTTACACCTTATTTATCCTAAATTGTGCAACCAAATATTTCATCAACAAATTTGACAAATTACATAAGTAAAAATTCATTTACACCTTATATCTCCTACTTGTCAGTAATGCATTTACAAAATATTAATAAAAACTCCACTTTAATTTTTTATCCCAATGCATTAGTAAAACAAGACATATTAATTTTTTCTCAAAAAGAAATCACCTTATAACTCCTTTTATTGCAAAAATAAAAAAAATTTAAAACTCCTTATATCTCCCTAGAACATACCTTAGCCACCTTAGACCTTAGGGCACAAATTAATTTTTAATAAAAATTAATTCTCCCTTTGCTACCGTAGCCTGCTTGTCGGGAGTCAAACCTACGTTGCCTACTAGTCCCATACCCTAATCTCAGCTAGGCCATTGTGTGGGCTAGCCAACCCACATGACCAAAGGGACACAATATCTTCCTTATCCTCTATCACCTATGCTAAAACCAAATATACGCTCCATGCTATCAAAATACCTCCACACGAATCAAACGTAGCACCTCTTATTTGCTACATGCTGCACAAGCCTAGATTGCTAGCTTAGCTACCACTTTGGATGAGTGGGGACACATCCCTTCCTGCTTTTGATCAATGATTTCTATGAAGAACTCATCACGTGTTGCCTCTTTCCCTTCTATCATGTCGCACAAGATAGGTAATAGTTCGGAGGCTCATCGAATTCAAATACTTCACCTTAGGATAAAATTTAGCCTATTAATATATATGCCCTATTTTATATTCGATGTCGATGCCCTTTGTAAATTGATTTTGGCACTTCAAAATTTAAATATTATTTTTATTAATATTTAACCTTAAGGTTAAATATTAATTAATTATATTATTTAACCTTATGGTTAAATATTAATTAATTAAATAATATTTTTAGCTCTTTGATAAACTCTTTGGCCAATGCATTATCCAATCTCCTTTTTGAGAGAACCTGATGGCCAAATTATTATAATATTAAAATATTAAAATATTATCCTTTTTCATTTGCCTTCTTGCACATAGATTTAAACTTGAGCCTTTAAATCTCCTTCAAACCTCTTATTTATTAACCTAGAACCCATGGTCCTAAGTGCTTCGGAGATAACCTTGTCTTGCTTTTATATCACATTAATTATAGTACATCAAAACCTTTTGACATTAATTCCATCAACTTAGGATATTAAACCTCTTGACATCAATGACAAAAAAAAATGCTCAAATTTCCAAAAATATCCCCCTTTTTCATTGATGGCAACACCCATTTTTTTAACCAATCCTTTTTTCTTTTTCTAAATTTGCTCCCTTGGAGAAATTGCTCCCTCTAACTGAAAGCTCTCCCCCTAACTCAAATATCTCCTCCTTTGACATCAATGGCAAAGGGACTCCTTTGGGGCTAAAGATAATACTCTTAGCTCAATCACCTCCCTACCTCCTCTCCTTGAGGTGATTAATTTTGGGGTAGGAGTATCTCTACTCCCAACATACAATGCTATTTTTCTTTGTCCACCTTATTTCTCAACAAATCCTTTTGATTCTTTTGAGTGTCCCTATTCTTTCTTGTCTCTGGAAATTTTGTTTTACACCATTTGACCTTATGCCCAACATTATTGCACTTAGAACACTTAATGTTGTGGTTCCTAGAAGGTGCAAATATCTTGAAGTTCCTCTTGGTGAAGCCATATCCATTTCTGTCATGAACCCTACACTGAATTGCTTTATGACCAAAATTATTACAAGAGTAGCAATACCCTTCAAAGAGAAGCCCATTTTTAAAATTTCTCTTGGTAGAACCATATTCCCTCTTTCCATGTGTCCTGCACTGCATAGCCTTGTGACCAAACCTATTTCATGAGAAGCAACGTCCTTTGAAGAAATATTTCCTTGGACCCACTGGTCTCTTAGTCCTTTCTTCCATGTGATGTTCCCTATTCCTTATTTGTGTATTATTTCCTCTCTTGGTGAAGCTTCTATTTTTCAACTTACTCTCATAAGTATTAATTTCTCATTCACTCTCTTCTTCTAAAGCTTCTTCTTCTTTGGAGCTTGAGCTTGACTCCTTTTCTTTATTCCCTTGTCCTTCTTCAAAACCAAGTCCTGTTTTGTTTGATGAAGATCTTTGTGCATTGATAATCTTATCCAAGGTCTTTGAGCTTTTCCCAAACCTGTGTAGCTTGTATTTAGACTCTTTCACTTCCTTCCTTAGTGAAACAACCTCATGCTCTAATATTTCACATTCTAATACTTTTACCTCTAAATTTTATTTTAATCTCCTTGTCTTAGCTATTGAGTTTATAAAATCTTGTATAAGCTTTCCTTTTTCTTCATGACATTCTTGAAATTGATACTTGGGTCTCGATATAAGTTTAGCTCCTAGATCTACTACTCCTTCCTCTAATTTTATTATTCTTTATCTACTTATTTGTCTTCAAGAGCATCTTCATACTTTTTAGATTTATCTTCAATAGGAGTGCTTCCTTCCTCTTCTATTGCCAAAAAGAGAATTTCTTCTTCTTCACTATATGAGGATCTTCCATCACTATCACTTGAAACCTTTCATATTTTATCTACATAGAAACTCTTCTTATGCCTTTGAAAAAACTTCTTTCCATGCTTGCTTTTTCCATCCCTATTTTTATTTTCATACCAAGATTTTCATGCTTCATTTTTCTTATGATCTTGTTTCTCTTCACTAATACTGCTTTTGGCTTCTATACAATTAGATGCATAGTGACCATATTTACTACAATTGAAACACTTTACTATTTTCATACCTTTATGCTTTCTTGAGTCCTTCTTGTTCCTTCTACCATAGTTAGATTTCTCATCATTGGTTGACTCATTACTTGAATATGGTTTCTTATATTTTACCTTATTTGTTGCTTTGAAGGCTACCTCTTTCTTGGGGATAGGATCCTTTACTAATCTCATCTCATAAGCTATGAGTGTTCCATGTAACTCATCCAAAGTTAGATTTTCAAGATATCTTGTTTCTTCTATGGCTAAAACCTTTCCATAATATCTCATAGGAAGTGACCTTAAAACCTTTTGAACAACATTAGATTATTCAAATTTAAAACCAAGTCCTCACATGGAGTTAACAACCTCATTCACACAAAGTATGCAACAATGTCTTCCTCACATTTCATCTTCAAGTCTTCAAATATGTTCTTATGATTTTGTAATTTTACTATTTTGATATTTTTATCTCCCTCATATGCTTGCTTCAACTTTTCCCATATCCCTTTTGTTTATTCGCAATGCATAATTTTTATAAATTCTACTTCACGTAATCTAGCCAATATCACATTCATTTTATTTGCATTATACACATGTAGGAGCTTACTATATTTTCCTATGGGAGGAATTGCTACAGGTGTGAACCCATCCTCAACTGCTTGCAATATCTCATATCCTTGTGCAATCAAGTAATTCCTCATTCTTACGCTCCAGAAGGTATAATTGTTCCTATTGAACAATGGTACCATATTTGCTAAAGATCCACTCTGAGATGCCATCTGTGTTCCTACACACTCTTCCTTCAAGTTGTTCAAATATTCCAAAGGAACCCACTTTGATACCAATTAAAGAACATAGGCTTATATTGAGAGGGGGGTGAATAGTATAAGACCAAATTTTACTTTTCTTTCCAAATAATATTATCCAATATTATCAATTGCAATATCAATTGAAGTAATAAAATCAATGCACAAATAATCACACACAAGAGAGACACCAATTTAATGTGGTTCACCCAATATGGACTACTCCACAAAGAAAATATTTCTACTAAAATTTTATCAACAAATATCTTGGGAATAATTTCCCTATTACAATGTTTATGGACCTTTGTCCAAAGGAGAAACTAATCCCCTATGATCTAATTTGTGGATCTCTCTCCATAAGATAACTCTTTCCCCTTTTCTCTGGTTCATGGAATAATCTAATCAACCTAAGGTGGTCCATGTGTATGAATCCATTCCTCCTCGAGGTGATGAAAGGAGACTATATGTCATACGCTTTATTGTAAAATGGTCTTATATTATAGAAGACTCTCATTAAGTTTATAGTTGAAAGACTTAAAACAATTATGAACAACATAATATCCTTGAAACAAGGAGGATTTGTGAAGGTTTTGGATGGATTTATTCTATCCCATGAGGCTATCCATTCTATACAGAATTTTGGTCGAAGAGGCATGTTTATTAAATTAGATATGTATAAGGCTTTTAATAGAGTTCCCTAGAAGTTTTTGGATCAAATGCTTGAGAAATTTGGTTTCTCTCAAGAGTGGAGATAGTCGATCATGAGTTGTATCTCGACAATTTCCTTCTTTGTTCTCATAAAAAACTCACCCTCAACCCCTTTCCATGCCTCTAGGGATATTCATCAAGGAGATAATATTTCCCCATTTCTTTTTATTATTCTAGCAGAAGGATTGCGCAAATTCCTTCAAATAAATAAGCAACAAGGTCTTTTGGAAGTTGTGCAATAAGGTGCGGAGATGTTAACTCATTTTTAATTTATGGATGATATAGGTCTCTTTGGGGAGGCCAAAATTCAGGAGACAAGATAATTCAAAGCCATTTTAAAAACCTATATGGATTCTACTCGTCAATAGGTGAATGTGGAAAAATCCAAGGTTGTTTTCTTCAATACAGGAAGAAGAATCTAGGATCAAATTCTATCCATTTTGAGCTTTGCCTGGGGTATGCTTCCACTTGATTACCTAGGGATTTCCCTTAATTTTAATATCCTAAGGGTAGCTAATTGGAAAACTTTAATGGATAAAATCGATGCTAAAGTAAATTATTGGACTCATTGTTGGCTTACCTTTGGAGGAAGAATGGATCTCATCTAACCGATGATCCAAGCCATGCCTACTTATAAATTCTCCATCCTAGATATCCCTATGAGAGTCCTTAAATATTTAGATTCAATTATGAGAAATTTTTTTTGGGATGGTCCAAGTATGAGTGAGAAGTTAGCTCTGGTTATTTGGGATAAAATATGTTAGCCTAAAGCTTAATGGGGCCTTGGTTTTTAGCAAATTTAAACAATCAAGCTCTTGCTGGGAAGCTTTATTGGAGATGAATATCCAACAAGGAGGATTTATTCAATAAGGTCATCACTATTAAGTATTTCGGTTATATCCCTCATAAAGAAGCTAGTCGCAATCATCTAAGGGGCCTTGGCTACATTATTTGAAAGGTCTTGAAAGCTGGTAAACAATTGGTAAAATATAGATTTTTTTGAAAAGTAGGTAAATAAGACAAAGATAAATTTTGGAGTTATTCTTGGGACCAACATCGCCCCTTAATCTATGAGTTTCTATAGTTGCATCCCTTACAAAAAATTCTTGATGGTAGAGGATGGATAAATATGGCTTCATACATTACTTCCCAGCAAATTAGATATTTCTCTTTCTTTCAGTGGAAGAGGTTAGAATAATGGCCTATTCATCATCAAAGGCTTCTTATTGATAATACCCTCAAGAAAAGGTGCCTTATAAGAAAATATTAATAGGATAGAATTTCTTGGGGCCTTGGTACTCTAGGTTTCTTCACTATTCATGATGGTTATAATGCTTTGCTCCCTCCTCCGTTGATTCTGCAGGATGCCCCATGGGATAGAATTTGGGTGGCTAAGGGATGGTCTAAAATTAATTTCTTTTATTGGTAAGTGATACATAGGAGCTATCTCACCTATGAGAATATTACAAAGAGATATTTTTATGGTTCTTCCAACTGCATCATGTGTAACTCCAAAGAGGAGACACTTGATCATTTGCTTTTACAATGTGCATTTGCAAGAGAGTTGTGGAAAATGTGGTTAGAACTTTTTAAGGTTCACCTAAACTTTTATGTGATTCTTTCTAATATTTTAAAGATTTTAAAATGTAAAAATTCAAGAATACCTCCACTCAACTAGGTTGGTCTCTAGGCCTGAGCTTCATCTGGTGGCACATTTGGCTAGAAATAAATTCCAAAATTTTTAGAGAGGAGTTCAGTCCAATGGAGTTGGTTTGGCATAAATTTGTTACCAAGATTTTTGAAACTTTTAGAGCTCACTTTACAGATAAGAAAACTCAAATGAATGAGGGGACTCCCAAGCCATAAAATTTGGGACCATAGTAGCCTCCTCCCCTAGGATAGGAAAATATTAATTCTAATTGTGCAGCTAAGGATAACCTAGGGGCTTTACGCATTGGTTTTATTAGAAGATATTTCAAGGGAAATATCCTCCATTAGGAGCTAGAGGGTCTTGGAAGGGCTACTAACAATGAAGGTAAAGGCCTAGCTATTAGAAAAGGTTCTCTCAATGCTTGGGAGAATGGGGTTAGAAATATCATAGTTGAGTCTGATTCATAAATTATGGTGGGAATTCTAGATGCTATTAGAAATTTCAGACCAAATACTTGGAGGATAAGAAAAATTGTGAGCCAGATTAATTCTAACTGGTAGTAGTTCAAGGATGCCATCCTAGTCTATGTTGATAGATAAAATAATGCAGCGACTTAATTTTTAGCTAAACATGGCAGTAAATGTCTAGTTGGATACATGCTAAATTCTAATCAATATAAGGACACTTCTTAATGGTGGTAGGTGAACCAAATTGTTCTTAAATTGGATATCAAAGACTTATCTAAGGATGAGGATAGGTCTAGATTCCACTACGTCTTGTGGATTAATGGAGGATGAACAATTATTTGCTGGGTTTTTTGCTACCTCTTGCAAAAAAAATTGGCCTTTTTTGGGATAGCATGGGTAGTGTTCCTGGGATTGTCAAGCCTGCCAGGTTTCTTAGGATCAGTTTAAAGCAGAAAAGGGAATAGGTCCAAAGTTTCTGCTTTGTATATGGTATTCAATTTTTTGTTATTTTTGGAGATGTTAATCCAAGCTTTATTTGAATTTTAGGGATTGCTAAATGTGGCAAACATATGATTGTAATTTGATTATTTTTCTATCAATATAATATTTTACCTTTTCAAAAAAAAAAAGAACCTCATTGTAGCCCAAAAATGGTATTGAAAAATATATCATTTGTAAAATATTTATTGAGTAATAATGGTATGTTTTCTTCACTACAGTTACCACCATATAATTATTAGAAAGCACTTGATATTATTTTTTGTCTAATTTTTTATAAGACCTTTAACATCCTTGAGCTCATTAAAGGATTCATACTTGGATTTGATGGTGAAAATACAAATAATTTTAGTGAAATCACCAATGAAGGTAACCAAAAATTAATTACCTAATAAGCCTAAGGACCATAAATATCACTATGGATTAGATCCAATGTTTGAGAAGTAAGATAAGAAGTATGTTAACCTTTATCCTTAGTAAAGGATATATTGTGATACTTATCTAAGATACATACCTCATAAAAACCTAAATGGAACATAATCAATGGAAGAATTAGACCATTTGAAGACAACTCATGTGTTTGAAACATCTAATTTTGATATATCGTAGTCGTTAATGTCATAGTGCACTAGTAGAATCCACCTTTATAGCCATAGGAACATGATTATTCCTACCAAAGAAAGGAGAAAAATGACCAAGTTTGTACATGTGATGTATTTCATCATAGGACATTAAAGCAATAACCTTGAAAGTAGTATATATATGCATGAAAACCCAATTATTAAGCCAAGAATCAACCTTTTTATTAGTGTAAGAGATTTAATATATGGAAACAAGGTGAGTCCATACTTTTGGAACATGAAGGACCTAATCAAATTTGTCCTCACCAATCACAATATATTTGTGATTTGAAACCTATAAGGCCAAATCAACACAAATGAAAACATACTTTTCATTGTGACAATGGTTGAAATTAAGATAAAATAATGATGCTTGGTCTTATATGGAGTGGTTACAGAGTCAACAATCATCTTTGGTAAAAATGAAAAATTTTCCAATTAAGATTAACCTATCCACAATAAGTGTAATTATTTATGAGGTTATTGTTAAGATTAACCTTTTTAAACTTTACTTCAAGCTTCTAAAGTTGAGTTAGGTAGTTCTTGGAATAGTGACCTCCTCTTTTGTAGTACTCAAAAAAGGGACAATTTTCCTTAGAGGATTTGGAATCATTGTATTTTTCTACCTTGGTCTTTTTTGTATTAGGCTCATTGTATTTTGGTGTATACTTCACATGAGACTATTTAGTTCATAGTTCACTATAATTCTTTATTGCAACCTAAAAATATATAAAAAAGAAAAAATAATTCATCATGTTCTAGATGAGAGTATTCCATGACTGACAACATATGAAGGATTCATCCTAGGGTCATTAATGGAACAAAATTATTAGATACTAAAGTCTTGACATATTGGGATATTCCTTTGTATTTCCTCTATATGTAGTAATATCTACTCTCAAGATAAATTTTACAATGTAATCCTCGAAATTTAAAGTGTATTAAGTTCCTTTTAAATCCAAGTGACCTTTTTAGAATTGACTTTCTCAAACAAATTTTAATCTTATTCAAGACACCAATTGGATCTTAAGACATCTCTCAAGTGGAAAAGTAAATCAAGTTCCACTATTGAGGAAAAAAATCAAAGATATTCCTCTTTCTTATATAAGAAACATGCTTTATCAAAGCTTGTTGATTTTTGCTTTATAATAATATTGTCATGTGATTAGCCCAAGTACTATAGATGACCCTTCAAATGGACAACATGTGACATAGGATCTATAGCAAGCAAAAGCATCAGCACACAAAAATGTTACCATAGACCAAAAATATTTCAACCACTATGTAGAGCCGATAAAACCATGTGATAGAGAAGATGGTAAATAATGATTGTGGATGATGAAGCTATGGCCTAAAAATTACTTTGAACAATTAATTGACCAAAGCATCATTTTTTTTTTAATTCAACCTTAGTATTTCCCACTAAATGATAGTCCAATCCACACATCAAGAGAAGGAAAAGTTTATTTTGGAATATCTTGAAAATACCATGTGTTTTTATGGGATTTATGAGAGGAAACAATAATAATTAGAAAATAGGAAAGCATGGAATATTCTTAGTATAAAAAGGTTGTTTTATGCCATTAAGAAATGGTACTTCAATAGAAATCAATGGCTAATTTGGAATGTGCCTTTGTAATTTCCAAGGGAATCCCATTGTAACATGTGTAGTTGAGGCTCAAATCAAGACCCTAAGAAGGATAAATGAGTAGGCTACCTCATTAATTTAGGCTTGTGTACATTGAAATTGATGGTGCTTCCCACTCCCTAAGGCAAAAGGTGAGTGAGGTATGTTCCAATTATACAAGTTGGGCCTTCCAAAAGGGTTCAAGATTCAAACCATCAACCTCATTCCCCAAATGCATTAGCAAGTCAAGGCTAGCCAATATATTGGGCATGCCCATTGTGATGGAAGTGGGAGTATCCCATAATTAATGGGACTCTAACCTTGCCACTCCATAAAACGAATGCATGTGCATAGGATGAGTGCAAATAGGGAGAGGGGGAAGGGGTTAGGTGTTGAGAGGGCACAAATTGTAAGGTGAATATTAAAATTTAGGAAAGGGGGTGAGAAAATATTCTCCTATTTTTAAAATATCGAAAACTTTAACCCCCTAACCTATTTTGAAATTTACAAATTAAATTCTTATGAAATAGTTATTATTGTAGCACATTACATTATTTGGTACATGCTAATATAACCCCATGGTACCTTCATGGTACATATGTAAATAAGATATTAGGATTGAGTCATTATTTAGAGTGAGTTATATTTTCCTTTTATGTAAGCATGAATGTACAGGAAGTGCACAAGTTTCATAAGAGTTGGTGTATAAATGAAAGCTGAGTCTATTTTTACAAGTGCCTTATATGTAAGAGTGCAAATATGTAATGTAAATATGTGCACAAGTATCTTAGATTAGAGTGTACATGTTATGGAAGTGTAATATTCATGCATAGGTGTGCATACAATATATAGTCAAGTGTTCATCGAGTATGCAAGTGTCAAGTAGAGAAGACAAGAGTCATGATACTTGGTATATGGAAAGAAATAGTCAAGTATCCAAAGATTCATTCTACTATGGCTATATAGTACTCCATAGAAGAAGAAGATAGTATCAAATTATCAATATCATCATCATCATATCATATTTGTAAGAGAAAGTGGAGTAATAAATATTGCATACATTTTGAGAAATTAATATTGTAAGTTGTTCTACATGCTTAGTACATGTATGATTCAGGTTATTTACATTCATATTGTTTCTTATTATTGAATGTTATTTGATATATTATTAGCCTTGATTTACATATTAATTTGCTCATATTATTCTACTCATATTATTATCTTGACCTTATTATATTGTGGCTACATTATATTCGATCCTATGATATTTGTGGTAGTATTAAGACTTAAAAATCCATTAGTGGTATCAGAGCTACCACCAAACTCTTTCCAAATTGATAGATTTTATTACCCATCGTTCTTAAAATTTATTTTATCCAGACTGATAAAGTTTACTAAGATTCTATTCACTTTGAAGGTAATGAATCTCAAACTCTATTATAAGATAATATTGATTATAAAGGCTAGACGCTTTCCATGATTGAAGAATAACCAGTGAAGACCAAGACTCAACATATTGAAAGGTGTATCAAATTTAAGATAGTTGATCATTCAGGATCATAGCCAACCCTTGACATTGAATGTTGAAGGTGAATCAACTTTAAGATAGTTGATCATTCAGGGATATAGCCAACCCTTTATATTTGATAGAAGATATAGGGACATTCAATGCCACCTTGATAGAATATATAGGGACATTCAATGTCACCTTGACATTGATAGAAGATACAAGAAAATTGAGAGTCACCTTGACATCAAGAGAGAATTCAAGGTCATTGCTAACCCTTGATATTAAAGAGGAATCAAGGACATCCAAGTCACCTTGACATTAATAGAAGCAATTAAAAGAATTTTTAGTTCATAAAGAAATTGACCTTGATATTGAAGTTTGTATTGAGGAAGAGATAAAGTTGCAATAGATATTAAGCAATAGAAGTGTGAGAATTGTTAGCATAAACTAATATTACATTATTTAAAATTTTAGCGCACGTAGGCACTCTCCAAGTAGGTAGGTAATGTAACCACATCTTGGTTACATAACTACCGAATGCAATGTATTATTTAAACATATGCAATATACAAGATTCATTGCTTCATCAAATTCTTCATGGCATCAGAGCTAAGTTGATCGAACATTGGGAAGGTAGTTACCAAGACCTAACTACTCCAACCACAAGTGAAGCTACCTTAGAAGGCAACACAAATAGCATGTAGAGTGAGAAGACAACACAGAAAGCACGTAGAGTGAGAATACAACACAAACAACATGCAGAGTGAGAAGGCTTAAGGTCAAAGGACAACATATGGAATAGCATAAATAGAGCATGCATGTAGGTCGAGAAGGCTTCGATTCAAGCAAAAGGAGGTGAACAGGGAGCGGTTGCCCGAAGGCAACCGAAAGCCAATGTGGATTACTTTTTTCAAGCCCTCAAAAACTCCCACATACACCATGTGGGACTAATATTTTTTTCAAAGTCTGCCCGCTAATGCATATTAACTACGCTTGCTTGCCTTTGCTATTCCATTGAGTGTAGTGGCTCACGTGGTTCTTGTGGAGCTTTGTTGAATGGAGGTCACAGTTTTGACTCTCCTTTAGTGCATTTTTTTTTATGCCCGATGTGACCGCATTGATGTCCTGTCTGGTGGCTTGATGCCCGCCCTGGCTATTTGACATGAAATGATGCCCTGTCTGCTCAATTGATACCCTTTTTGGTCGGTTGATGCTTGTTGCATGTTTTTGATGCCTTTTGCATGCTATTGATGCCTAAAAACACTTTTTTGATGCCTTTGTGCAGTATTTTGATGCCCAAGAGCATCTCATGATGCCCTAAGGAGTCCTTTTTTTTACGGAGGTCAAGGTATTTTTTTTCCTTGTTTATTTTGCAACCAAGAGGGGGGAATATTCTTCATATTACTTCTTTTTGCAAAATTATAAGACAAAAGGAGGGAATCAAAATGCTGGTATTGTGATAGGTGCATTTTCGATGGACACCGACACCTAAAGTGTAAAATTTGTGGGCATTTGTGATTTTTTGTTGCATTTAAGCCTTTATTGTTTTCTTGCAAATAATAATCACATAAACACAATAAAATACCCCAAATTTATACACCTATTTGTGCAATTTATTGCACAACAACATTCGATATCTGTGCTACCTCTGGTCCACACTTACAGGTAATATTGTCATGCTTTGGACTATTGTATCCACCGCCTAATATAGCTACAAAAATGATGTTTGAGCTTGTTCTTTATAAATCATCAGGGAGAAATAAGGAAAACCGGTTCTATTAATCACTTCATTTTATACCCACATCGTGATTGTTGCTAGGCATAAATCCTGACAAAGGTTTTTCCAAAGTGTTTAGGGGAAGTTATACCCCATGCATGCAGAATAAGCTTTATATGGTAGGTTTCATTAACAACATGATGCCCTTTCAATATCACCTAAGTTTAATATATCGTGCTTCTCATATGTACTTATAGTCTCCCTCATGTAAGGGCGGGTACATATTGAGTAGTATGTTGTTCATATATACCTATAGTCTCCCTCACATAAGGGTGGGTATATATTGAGTGGTTACAATATATAGTTCTAGCAGGTATAAATAAAGGGAGACCAATTGGTGATATAAGGAACCTTCATAATGGTCGTTGTTCACAAGTATCTCTCAAATTCATAGTTGCTAAAAGGTCCTAATTTTATACCATGGAAGACAAATATGAGAGTAATTCTTTAGGTAGAAGATTTATGGGATGTAGTGAATGGCACTAAAAAATGCCCTCAAACACCTAGAACAGATCAAGAAGCTTGGGATAAGAAGGACAAGAAAGATTTCATGCTTCTCCTACTTACTACTATAGATGAGGTCCAACCTCATATCTGTGATGTCCAAACCAGTCATGCATCTTGGGATGCCTTTATTACTGTGTATGAAGGGAAGAATCAGTCTACTATTCTTCATCTTCAAACTCAACTACATACTCTTAGTATGAATTATGGGGAGACAATTGATTTATTCCTTTGCAGAGTGGCATAATTGAAATCCAAATTGAATGCAATGGGAAAACCAGTGGATGATGATGTCTTGAGTTCTGTCATCTTGAGATCATTTCTAGATTCATATAATATGTTGACCACTTCCCTCAAAATTTTTGGTAGACAAGTAACTTTTGTGGAGTTAGTAAATTTGTTTTAGACTGAGGAGGCAAATTAGGTTCAGAAATATGAGGTGCCATACAATGCACTTTCCACCCAACAAAGGGGTAAGAAACAAGGTTAGTTTCAAAAAGGGGGTTCCTCTTCCAAGGGCAAAGGGAAACAAAATCAGTAGAAGGATAAATATTGCAAGATTTATGATATGAATAACCATGACACCAATAGGTGTTGGTTCAAAAACAAGCAACCAAATGATCAATCTTCTCGGAAGAAAGGGAAAGAGAAACATAAATATAAAAATAAACATAAGCAACCAAAGGGACATGTTGCTATTGCTGACTCCAACTCAAACTCAGAGTCATCTAGGGTAGATTCAAATTCTAACTCTAAAATAGCACACAAGGTTCTTATGAATCATACTTCATCTTCCCAGATAGATTTTGTATGGTATATTGATTCAGGAGCTAGTAAGCACATGACTGGAGACAAATCATGGTTTGACACATTTGAGGAAAAAGAAGGAAAGCCAATCACCATTGTTGATGATCAAGTATACCAATTCAAGGGTGAAGGGACAATTTATGTTACTCTTCCAGATGGTAAATAATAGATAGAGCAAGTCCTCTATGTCCCTGGATTAGCCAATAATATAATGTTTGTTCCTCAGATGTTGGATAAAAGAATGGATGTTATGTTCCTAGTTGTGAAAGGTAAGAAGATATGTTTTATAACCCACCAAGGTCAACATGTCACAATTGGTTTCTACAAACATTTCTTATTCATTCTAGATGCTCTTTCAACACCTCATGTTGCTCTATATACAACTACAAAGGAGGCCACTTCTCTATGGCATAGAAGATATGAGCACTTTATTTCTAGTTATTTGCTTGAGTTGAGCAAATATGAGATGGTAAAAGGTCTCCCCAACCTTTCATCCACATTACTAGTTTGATCATATTGCTTATTAGGCAATGAAAACTAGGTACTGTTTGATTCAAGCTCTCGCAGAGCTACAAAACTATTGGAGTTGGTACATAGTGATCTGTACAGTCCTATGCCCAAAAGCTATGGTGGAAAGAGGTATTTTCAATTTTTTTTTATGATCACTCATGAAATATGTGGGTTTTCTTCCTTCAATTTAAATCAGAGGTATTGATGTACTTTCAACGGTTCAATAAGTAGGTTGAGAAGGAGTTAGGATGTTTCATTAAGACCCTCTGCTCAGATCAAGGGGGTAATATACCTCCAAAGATTTTTTAGCATTTTTGTAAACACATGGGATTAAGAGACAGTTAAAAACTATGTATAATCCATAGTAAAATGGATTAGTTGAGAGAAGAAACCATTCTATCATGGAAATGATTCATTGTATGCTTAAGGGAGCACATATTGAGCAACAGTATTGGGAAGAAGCAATGAGTACTGCTACATATCTTCTTAATAGATCTCTCACAAAGGATCTACAAGGAAAGACTTCTCAAGAAGCTTGGAGTGGTAGGAAACCCTCCATTTCTCATCTGAATATTTTTGGGTGTAAAGCATTCATGCGTATACCTAAGGAAAAAAAGAAGAAGTTTGATGAGAAAACCCTGTTGTGTATCTTTCTTGGCTATGATGAGAATTCAAAAGGATATCATCTAATTGATTCTAAGACCAAGAAAATACACTTAAGTAGAGATGTTCATCAGATGACACATCTACAACAGTATACCTAGAATAAGAAGAACCTAAGCAAGAGAAAGAGGTTCAACTTCCACAACAACGGAAGAAAGTTCCAAAATGGTATACTAGCACTTTGAGATATTCTAAGTTCTAGATCTATCTCTAGATAGGCCATGAACTTGAAGTATGACTCAAAAAATAAGAGCAGAGGCATCTACTTCAGAGGTTGATGAACTGTACCAACAGTTTGATGATTTATCAGTCAATACAGAGAATGATAGATAAGAATATATGGATAATGAAAGGGTTTATATGTCTACATTGGATGAGAATGAATCTACAATGATACATGATGCACTTGGTGAGCCATATTGGAAGGCTACCATGCATGTAGAACATCAATCTCTCATAAAAAATAATACTTGGAAGCTAGTCAATCTGCCTACAGGAAATAAACCCATTGGGTGCAAATGGGTGTTCAAAGTAAAGTATAATGTAGATGGTACTATTGATAAGCATAAGGCCCATATTTTTACAAAGGGCTATGCTCAGAAAGAAGGCATAAAGTATGAAGAAAATTTTGCCCCTACTGCAAATATGACTACCATTCGAGTTCTTTGTGCCATGACAGCTCATTTTGGGTGGAATTTGCATCATATGGATGTTAAAAGTGCCTTCTTGAATGGTGACTTACAAGAAGAAGTATACATGATCCAAATAGAAGGATTTATGGTTGAGGGACAAGAATAGAAAGTATGCAAGTTGATCAAATCCTTGTATGGGCTCAAACAAGCTCCTCGAGCTTGGTACATCAAGATAGACAATCACCTCTTACAACATGGTTTTAAAAGAAGTCCTTCATATGCAAATATCTATATTAAGAACAATGGTTCTGATATAGTGATTTTGGTATTATATGTCGATGATCTGATCATAACAAGAAGTTAAAAAAAAATGATTGATGCTGTAAAATATGATTTGAAACAATATTTTGAAATGACAGATCTAGGACTTCTTCACTATTGTCTTGGTTTGGAAGTGACTTAAAGAAACCATCATATAAGAATCACATAAAAGAAGTATGCCAAGACATTAGTAAAAAAATATCAGATGACTAAATGTAATTCTAAAGCAACTCCAATGGAACAAGGACTAAATTTATCACAATATGATGAATCACCTTAGGTAGATGGTACTCTATATCGTCAACTAATTTGAAGTCTCATATATCTGACAAATACCAGGCCAGATATCAGTTTTGCTATTGGATATCTTTCAAGGTTCATGCAGGAACCCAAGGTGAGTCACTGGAAAGAAGCAAAGAGAGTTCTTCATTATGTCTGTGGTTGTATAGACTATGGACTAGAGTAGAAGAAAAATAACAAGTTTTTCCTTCAAGGATACATGGACTCAGATTAAGTCAGATCCATTGATGATCGCAAGTCAACTTTTGGATATGTTTTCAATATTGGATCTGGACCTATCTCATGGCATAGTAAAAAGCAACATGTTGTTGCATTATCTTCTACAGAGGCAGAATATCACATAGACAGTGAAACAGTCTGCGAGATAATATGGTTAAGTCACATTCTTACAAACATGGGTCTTCCAAAGAAACTTCCTCTTCATTTGTTTTACGATAATCAGGGTGTATTGAATCTCGTAAAGAATACAGTTTTTCATAACCGTACCAAACACATTGACACTCATTGTCATTTTATTCGAGATGAAGTACCAAAGAACCACATACAACTTCAGTACATTCCCACTGATGAGCAAGTTGCAGATATGTTCACTAAAGAACTTGGACATGTCAAATTTGAATTGTTTCATACTGCTTTTTGTATTGAACCAATAATGTAATAATGGGGGACGTTAGCATAAACTAATATTACATTATTTAAAAATTTAGCGCACGTAGGCACTCTCCAAGTAGGTAGGTAATGTAACCACATCTTGGTTACATAACTACCAAATGCAATGTATTATTTAAACATATGCAATATACAAGATTCATTGCCTCGTCAAATTCTTCAAGAATGTCCTACAAAGTATAGAGAAGATTTTTAGCTTCTAAGTGTAGAGAAATAAGATTTAGGTCACAGAGAGATTGATCTTGACACAAGATATCAAGTTTTCAGATCACATTAGATATTGACCTTGATAGTAGAATATTTATGTCACATTGGATATTGACCTTGATAATAGAATATTTAGGTCATATTGACCTTGATATTGGTTCAAGAAAGCAATGAAGAAAATTTACATAGTAGCAGTGGATTGAGAAGCAATAGATAGTAGCAGTGGAGAGAGAAGCAATAGAATAGATAACAACAAAGAAAGGAAGAAGAAATATATATCAGGTCTTGAGAAAGTTACATTAGTCTTGAGATAGATATATAGTTCTAACTTCAAGCATTGAATCTACATTGGATAAGAGATTAAAGTAGATTAAGAATAAATTGGTTCAAGAGGCAGGAATATTAGAAAAGTCTTCTAGAGAAAAGAAAATATTTTTAGAGAAAAGATAAAGAGGCCCATATTGAGGATCATTGTAAAAAAAAGAAAGCGGCCATTGTAGAGAGATATTAGAAAATGGAGACCCTTCAAATAAAGAGGTCTGAGGATCTTGTATTAGAAATAATAAAAAGAGGCTAGAATTCATATATAGAATTAAGGTTTGCAAGCAACCATATAAAGTAAAATAAGAGCCTAAAAAATAGAAGAAATAAGAGTCTAAGATATAGAAGAAGGCATTCAAAGAAGAGATCTTATAGAGGATTGGAAAGAGATCAAAATAGCTCAAGGAAGCAAGCGATCATTAACAAATATATCAAAGCTTAAGGAAGGCCTAGTAATAGCATAAGACAATAGCTCATAACAAATCTAGTATATTAAGTAAGAACCTTGCAATGTAAGAAATATGGAAATATATCTAAGGAAAGATAGTTGTCTAAGATAATCAGATGACTCATATTTGAACCAAGTGGATTATATTAAGGTAGCCTTGATATTAGAACCAAGTATAATTTTACATGTAGGTCATTGTTCAACTTCATGAGTAAGAAAACATGCAACACACCAGAACCAATAAACAATAGCATATTTGCAAAAAAAATATCAAGCCATTGGAATAAATTCTACAAAGTTTACCAAGATAAAAGAATAGAGACAACATGCAACATTCTAGGTTATAACTACACAAAGTTGAGAATTCAAAGTGTCAAGTAGGAGAAGCAACATGATATTTGAAAGCTAAGAAGTCCAAGCATTATCTGTTGGGAGATCAACTAGTGCATAACATTTGTAGCCAAGCCCTAGAAGGATAGTAACACTTGAACAACACATTTGAGAGTAACAGATTCATTTGATTTTACAACTGATAGCAACATTTCCATTTGAAATTACACTTGAGAGCAACACATCCATTTGATGTTACACCTGAGAGCTATATGATTTTATAGCTGAAAGCAACTTAGATTCGGTTTTAGTTGGTGTTACAATAGAGAGCATCAGTTTATTTGATGAGCACAATAAGGATTCATAGTAATATAATGTGTACAAAGGAAGTCACACAAGAGATCAAAGTGTTAGCATATGAAATGCTTATCCTTCCCATGCAAATGTATAGGTGTAACAAGGTGAACTAAAACTTAGAAGCTTTAAAGGAGTACTAGTCAAATTTGGAGAATATCGAGCCAACATGAAGTAGGAACAGGTAGTTTGAAACATTCGCACATAGCAGAGGTTAGTTAGAGTTTTAAAATTACTTTGAAGTCTAAATTTTATAAGGTTACATTTTATATTATTTGGAGAAATAATTTTAATAAGTTATAAGATTTATTTAAGTCTTTATTATTTGGAGAGATAAGTTTAAGGTTTATTTAAGTTTTATTTGAAGTATTTAGATTAGATGGAGTGATAAGGTTAATATGGTTTATTTTTTAGTAATTTCTTTAAGTATATTTTAAAAATGTTGGAGTAATAAGGATGTCAACCAACTAGTTAATTTGCTTAAACAAGTTTTTGAAATAATATTTTATTTTTGAGATTTTAAAAAATGAAAAAAGAGAAATTTGACTTTATTGAGTTTTTACAAATTTATCTATTTGGGAGATAAAATGTATTCAACATCAAACTTAGGAAAAATATAAATTTTAAAAGATTTATTTTTAGTTTCTAAAACTAGGGAGACATAAGGTTTACTACCTCATAGGAATTAATTTAGAAATTTTGATTTATTTTATTTTAAACTTAGGAGTTATAAGATTGTCTACTTCAAAATGATCAAAATTTACAAATTTTATGGATAAAAATATGGAGCCCTTGATTAGAAAATAAAAATAGATATCATAAATTTTGAAAATTAAAAATTTGATTGAAAAATCTAATGGAAAGATAGACATAGTTTGAAAGTTAATCTATAGTGAAGCCATAGATGAAAATTTTGAAATATTTGAATACTATTTGCATGCAAGACTTATTGAAGCAATTGATGATGGAAAGGATAATATTATGATACCTCTAGATATTGGTAGCATAATGTATATGTAATTGCTTTATTTAAGTTGCATAAATATGAGAATGTGAAACAAAAAGAGTCGATTCAATATCTTAAGAAAAAGGTAGAAATAAGTGAATCATTTCTAGCAAGGATATTTCATTCTTCATGTAATATTATCATTCCAAGTTCATCTAACTTGGGAATTTATTATGATACTCTAAGTGAATGTTCAGAAGCTACTATACAAGAAAATAATGAATCATATGATTCTAAGGACAAAGACAAAGAAAATATTCTTATGCAAGAATCTGATGTCAATAAGAGAGTTCAAGAAGCTTGTATTCTTGATTCTACAATGATTCAAGAACGATTTAAAGGATCTGAAGATGAACTAAAATTTGAAACCAAACAAGAAGATGAAATTGATGGAGATCAAGAAGAATATCATATGCATTGCAAGGTCACTTGAAGAATGAATACAAATTCGAAGACCATGATTGAAGACTAAAGTCTTCAATAACCAAATAATGTAATACAGGGGGATGTTGGAGTATATTACATTATTTGGTACATGCTAATGTATCCCTATGGTACCTTCATTTGGCATATGTAAATAATATATTAGGTTTGAGTCATAGTTTAGAGTGTGAGTTATTTTTTCCTTTTATGTAAGTGTGAAGGTGTAGGAAATGCACAAGCATCATGTAAAGTTGTAATGTGTAGGAAATGCATAGGTATCATATGAATTAGTGTGCAAATGTAAGTTGAGTCTATGTGTACAAGTATCATATATGTAAGAGTGCAAATATATAATGTTAATATATGCACAAGTATCTTAGATTAGTATGCAAGTTATGGAAGTGTAAGAGTCATGTATAGGTGTGCATACAACATAGATTCAAGTGTTCATCAAGTATGCAAGTGTCAAGTAGAGAAGAAGAGTCATGAGACTTTGCATATGGAAAGGAATAAGTAATTATCGAAAGAGTCAATCTACTATGGCTATATAGTACTCCATATAGTAAGAAGATAGTATCATATTATTAGTTTCATTATCATCATATCATATTTGTAAGATAAAATGGAGTAATAAAGATCGCATACATTTTGAGCAATTAATATTGTAAGTTTTTTTGCATGCTTAGTACATGTATGATTATGGCTATTTACATTCATATTTTTGCTTATTATTGAATGTTATTTGATATATTATTAGCCTTGATTTACATATTAATTTGCTCATATTATTCTACTCATATTATTATCTTGATCTTATTATATTGTGGCTATATTATATTTGATCCTGTGATATTTAACCTATGATATTTGTGGTAGTATTAAGGCTTAAAAAACCATCAATAACTTGAAAATGCCTTGAAAGAAGGAAAAAGTGAGACTTTAAAAAATTCCAAATTGGACCCTCTTGTAAAAAAATTTGTAGAATATGAAACCAACTTTTTTTTCAAGAAATACTATATGAAAACTAAGGAAATGTGACCATTTGAAAATAGGAATGTGGTAACCCAATTATAATCCAACACACTAATCAATTGGAACTTATAATGCATCCCTAGTTGATTTGATTACCAAAAATGAAAGTTAGCTTTTACAATGTGAGTGGTGTTGTCCAAGAATCGTTTAATACATTTAGGTTACCCAAAATCATTCATTGAGAAAAATAACCTTCTAAGACAGTGTGCATTATGACCTTGTAAAAGAAGAATTAAAAACACCTTTATTGTTTGTTGCTTCTATTGGATCATAGATCCAATGAAGTAACACTTGAAGATCTAGATGATAAACCTATAATCTATTTTAAATTTTATCCAAAATATAGTCATAACCACTCCCTGGAGGAATATGCAACTAGAATATACACCACCGCCAAGTTTTGGAAGAAGTTTTGAACCAAGAAATATTCACACTTGCTCTAATACCATGTAAAAATGCATAGTACTAAGTGAGGAATAAATGAAATCAACACCTTACTCAAATAAAGCATATAAATGACAAGACATAAAACATGGGTAAAGCACATTTACAAACCAAATATCTTATTGAATAATAAGTACATTATCTTAAAGCAATGATCATGGATGGTTGGGAGTGGTGTATAAATACACTTGGGGTGCAAAGGTACAAATACTAATATATAAAGATGACATATTATTGGCTAATGTAATAATACATGGATAACCTAAACAAGGTGTCATATGAGTTCATTGTTAAGTACAACATAAAAAGTTTAGGTTGTGACAAATAATTTAAATTTACAAAATTCAATATTTTACTTTTACCTTGATCAAGTAATGAACAAATCATATCCATGAAATCCTATTTTTTGTCTCTTTATATGTACAAATTCTAGGTTTTGGCAAGTAAGTGATGTTTTCACAATCCAACATTTTAATTTTATCTTGATCAAATAAGGATGCATATCCATAAAATCTTAATATTTTTCATCTCTTTATATCTCTTAGATGTGTTGACCTTTTAGCCATATTATCATAGGTCCTAATGTATAGGAATAAAATTATATTATATAATAATAGAGCATTCAATATATGTGGCCAATATTAATAAACAAACATTTATATAAAATAACAATAATATGAAGTAAAATGACCAATATTATTCTTGCAATAACATGAAGAAAACTTACAATAGAATTGCTCAAACTGTATACAAGCTTCTTTTTATGATGCTTGAAATACATACATTCATCCAATGATAATTCAAATTAATCAACTTCTTACATTACATGGAGATTTATCTCCATAATATAGCCTTACATATTTGACTCTTTAGTACTTGACTATTGTTGTCCTCACATATCTAGGAGATGCATATTTTCCTATTCCATGCATAAGACTAATCCTCTCATGTATTTTAGCTTCTCATATTGCCACTTGTATACATGAATCTTGACTCTCTATTTACTCTTGCACACTTTATTATATGACACTTGCACACTTTACTATGTGATGGATTGCACGCTCCTACACACTCTATTACATGAAACTTCTACACACCTTACACATGGACACACACATAAAGGGGAAATATAAATAATACTCCTACACTATAGACACACTCCCTAACCTATTACATATTTATAATTGTACCATAAGGTACCATGGGGGTATATTAGCATGTACCAAATAATGTAATATTTTCCAAAACCCCCTTGTATTATATTATTTGGTTATTGAAGAATTTAGTCTTCAATCTATTTCCTTTAGTCCTTTGTCTTGATATTATTTATTTTTAATTTTTGCTTCATGTTTTTTGTTCTTTATTTTGTGCTTTCCTTTATTCTTCTTCTTTGGATCTCTATTCTTCATCTTCAACTGTGATATAGTTATTGGCATGAATTATGAATAAGGAACTAGTAATTTATCACAATAATACATTCTAAAATTTAAATATTCTTTACTGAAGTTAACATATGCTTCATTCATATCATATGTATCACAACTGACATCTTTTTTATCTTGTCTTTTCTCCTTTTAGCTAGATTATCACAAGTCCCAATGTATAGGATCAAAATGTATATTATATAATATTTTAGCATTCAATATAACATTCATATAAATTAACAATAATGTGAAGTAAAATAACCAATATCGTTCATGCAATAACATGAATAAATTACTCAAACTATATACAAGTTTCTTTTTATGATGCTTGAAATACATATATTCATCCAGTGATTATTCAGATTAATCAACTTCTTACATTCCATGAAGCTTTATCTCCATAATATAGCCTTTGAAATATGACTCTTCAAAACTTGAATTTTGCTCACCTCACATATCTAAGAGATGCATATTTCATTATTTCATGCATAAGATAAATCCTCTCATATATTTTGGCTTCTCATCTTGTCACTTGTATGCATGACTCTTGACTCTCTATTTACTCTTATACACTTTATTCTATGACACTTGCACACTTTACTATATGACACATTGCACACTCCTACACACTCTATTACATGACACTTGTGCACATTCTCACTCTTCACACTTGCACACATAATTACATGACACTTGTGCACATACTACACATGGACACACACATAAAGGGGAAATACAAATCATACTCCTACACTATAGACACACTCCCTAATCTATTACATATTTCAACTATACTATCAGGTACCATGGTGGTACATTAGCATGTGCCAAATAATGTAATATTCTCCAACACCCCCCTGTATTACATTATTTGGTTATTGAAGACTTTAGTCTTCAATCTATTTTATTTAGGCCTTTGTCTTGATCTTATTTATCTTCAATTTGTACTTCATGTCTTTCATTCTTTGGTGATTTTCTCTATTCTTTTTCTTTGGATTTGTATTATTCATCTTCAATTGTGGTATAGCTATTGGTGTGACTTTTGAATAAGGAATTAGCAAGTCATGACAATAATACATTCTGTAATTTAAATATTCTTTATTGAAGTTAATATATGCTTCATTCAAATCATATGTATCATAGTTGACATCTATTTTTTTCTTGTCTTTTCTCTCTCAAAATTAGTAAAGCCATATATATCATAATGCATACTTCAATAGAAAATATAATTGTGTTTTGTGAATTTTACCAAGCTCCAAAAAGCTTTTCATGAAGATAGTTGATGAGTGTAGTGAACTTCTCATATTTTACATTTTTGAGAATTAAAGATAATATCATCTTCAAATCATTCGACATTTCTTTCTTTTCATTAAAATCATCTATCTAGTTTTGTGTATAAAACTTTAAATTGTTCATCATTTCTTCATTATCTTCATCAAATGTATTTTTAATAAAAAATTATAGTGTAATTTTTCAAAGTAGAAATCCTTTTAACTCCAAAATCTAAATTTCTAAATTAATAAAATTATTCAAATCAACAAACTTTCAAATCCTTTGGAGTTGAAGACCTTATATCTCTGAAATTTCAATCAATCAATTTATCAAGTTTGCAAATAAATAATTTGCAAATTCTTCAATCAATTCCTTTGGAGTAGAAACCCTTAAATATTCAAAGTTAGATTCAATCAATAAATTATTTTTCTTCAATTTTAATTTTTCAAAATTTCAACCCTTATATCTCCAAAGTTAAATTCAATCAATCAATCATTTTCTTCAATTTTAATTTTTTAATTTCATCAATATTCAATTATCAATATGCAAAAATTTTATTTTTGCATTCAATATTAAAATTTTCAAATAAACAAACTCTAAAAAAAATAATTCAATCATTAATATGCAAAACATTTTTACATTCAATCATCAAATTTTCAATTCAGAAAAAACATTTTGGAGTAGAAAACCTTAGCTCTCAAACTTATAATTTTGCAAATTAAATTATGCAAATCTTAATTTGCAATCAATTAAATTCTTCAAAGCAATTTTTAATTCAATTGCAATAATTCAATTTTTTCTTTTTGGAGTAGACTTTCTTATCTCTCCAAAATTCAATTTATCAAAAATATCAATTTTCAAAAATAAACGAATTCTATTAAATGTAGAATTCCTTTTGACTCCCTAATTAATCAACTTTCAATTTTTCAATTTTTAACCTTTCAAAAAATTATGGAAGTCAAATTAAATTTCAAATATCCTTATCACTCCAAACTATTCTAAAATTTAATTTTCAATAAACGTAAATTCCAAACTGGGTGCCTTGTAACTCCAATTCAATTTTCAAATAAATGCAAATTTTATAATGAGCGCCTTATATCATTTCCTTGAATCAAGCGCCTAATATATTTGTGTTATGTAAATATTACTTACCTTATATTAGTGCTTCACTTATGCCCACTTGGAAGAGGCTTCTCGATATGAAGCGACTCTGGCATTGGTGTAATGGCTTGTTTTTTTCTTCCTCTCCACTTGGACACCTCAAATTCCAATGCACTATGATTCCTTTATGGAATCTCAAATGGCTTTCCTTTCAATGCAACAATCAAAGTCATTATCTCATGCCTTATTTAATAGCAATGATTCTTTCCTTTATACCATATTCAACAACAAGAATGGAGAGATATTCTTTCAAACCTCCTTCAATGGTGATGCTACTATTTTCTACAACAAAAATGTCTCAACTTATTTAGCTTCTTCTCTTCCCTTGGCTCGCAATCGATATCAATATTTTTTTGGATAACTTGGATTATTTATCTTTTTCCTTTTCTTCTATTTAGGCTCCCAAATATTTATTGATCTACTTCTAATTCTATGTTCTTTTAGTGACTTTAAACCACTCTAATCTAGTTCTCTTTTTACAAAAAAACATTCTTCCTTTGGTCCTAGATGTTCTTTTTGTTTTAGCTTCTCTGATGCTCCTTCTTCTTTTGGCAGTTTAGTCTATCTCTGTGGTGATCTATTGCCATTATTGCTATGATTATAGCATTTAAAATTCCTTCCTCAAAACCTTCTTCTAACTTTCCCTTGCTTATGGTCTTCTTGTCCATCCTTCATAGGGATGTTATTAAAATCTTTTTCATGTTCCTACTTCATGAAACCCAAACTATTTATTTTCCTTAGTGCCTCTTTGCCTTGCTCATATAAACCCTCATAGTCAAAGGTTTGAGATATGTCTCAGCTTTCCTTGCTAACTTATAGACCTTTTGCAAAGTTCCAAGTTCACACATGTCCACTTCCTGTCATATCCTAGGATCAAATCCAAATATAAACTTGTGGACTTTCATTTTCTCAGTGTATGTGGGTACATATTTCACCAACTTAATAAATTTTTGGTAATACTTTTCCACTATTCTTCATATTTTCCAAAATATGAAGAATTTTATTGAATTCTTCCTATTTTGGGGAATAGAAATATTTTATAAGAAATATTTCTTTGAAGACTTTAACAAACTCTTTCCATTTTAAGTCAACTGTAGCCACTAAATTTTGTTCTTCACTAAGGGTTTTCCACCAAGCTAAACCATATCCTTACAAATGTAATGTAGCATAAGATGTCTGAGTGCCCAAGGAGAAGTTCTTCATGTTGCAATATGTCTCTATATCTTTCAACCAAGCCCTAGCCTTATCCTTATCTTCCTCTCCATTAAACTTGGAAGATTTTAGATATTTCATCTCCTTGCCCAACTCTACCTCCAGTAAAAATCTTTCCAGTTGTGCCTCTATAAGAGGTTCATTTGTTTGTTCTCTTCTTGGGTTACCAAATTGTGTTTCTCAACTCAGCACAACATCCAAAAACTATTTTTGAGTCTCCACCTACTCACAAAGTAGAGCCATTATTTTAGTAATATTATCTCCTTCATTGGGGTTTTTTCTACCAACATCAAGTGCTCTATTATTTGTGATGGTTCCTTGTGTTAGAATCATTGATGGTACAACATTTACCCTTATTATTTTTGGTGGTATTGTCCCTTGGCCATGCATAATAGGTAGTAGAAGTTAGTTTCCAATTCATCTTTGGGTAGTTTCTCCTACCATCTAACTTTTATACTAAACAGTTTGAAATCTACCCTTTTTCCTAAAACAAAACAAGGTAGACACCTCACAAGGTATGCTTGCTACTAAACATCCTCAGATAAGTTTACATAATGAGTTTATTCTCCTTTTGAACCATTATGTGATACCAAATGTAAAAACCCAAAATTTTCTCTTGTTTTTTAAGCCTAGAGTCATTAACCGCTTAAGGACCATCACTGATATTTTCCCCAAACCCTTAACTCACTACTACATTTTTCTAGTAGATGAGTGATTAGTACACTTATCAAGTCAACCATTTCATATTTTAGTACCTTATGGTCTACCACCTCCCCTTTCTTTCTTTTGAAATGGTATCTCTGGGAATACTAGGTCTCTACATAAGTCTTTTTATGTAGGATTTTTTCTTTTCCATCCTTCAAAAGGAAACACCTGGACCATTAAAACTACATAAGGCCTTTAGTGTAGAAGTCTCCACTTTTCTATCCTTCAAAAGGTCTATGAAAATCCCTATAATATACATAGGATAATCTGCGGAGTTCCACTATGCATGCAAAGGTAAATTATCCCTTCATCTGTTGAGGGTCTAGTCTACTTGCTAGAAACCATCATTTACATATATTTAATAGAAATGGGACTAGAGTACTTAAATACTTAATTGAACCAATGGTCTTAGGCTCAAAAATGACTAAACTTACTTCATTCCACCAAAATTTATCCTCACGAATCCTAATAAAAAATATATCGAAGCTAGAATTACCTTACTAACTTCTAATATTCTTCATGGACCAATCTTGGCCTTTAAACTATGGTTCTACATAGTCATTAAGATATTTTAGCTTATAGATATTCTACATGTTTTCTATGAAGCTCAAGGTGGTCATTCATTTAAACCAAGCTCTATTCCAGAATAAGTCATGATGCCAACATCTTGACCACATCAATATCTTAGTACCAATTTTGAGGTAAAGAGATATGCTTCAGAAAATTCTAGACATTCGAACATCCAAACAAACCATTATTGGTTAAAAATAATGGATCATAAAGTTATATTATTTATTTTAGAGCGATAAAATCAATTAATTATAGTCTCTAAAGGTATGTGGTAACCCTTACTTGATTACTCATTCCCTCTAAAAACACTTAGATAATTCCTTATATACAAAAAGTAAAATATTAGATTGCATGACAACATTGTTTAGTCCAAACTCTAATAACGAATTTTCCATTTTAAACAATACCAAATAAGTCAAATAAATCTCATTCAACTCGGTAATAGTTTTTCCATAAGCATCACAAGTTTATTTTTACATTCCGTGAGGTTCTGAAATGACCTCTAACTTTAAGATTACATGAGATATTTCCACTTAATAAATGAAATCATTCTATGAAAATTACACATCTCTTCAGCATGATTTACCATGTATATTCCATTCAAACTATAGCTATTTGGTTCAATAAATTCAAAGAAATTCAAAGCTTTCGTTCTTCACCAGCTAAGAACACCCTTTCAAAAATTTGACTAAAACTTAGCTTTAGATGTAGCTCATTTTCCGTTTCTTCTATCCTAGATAGCCAAACTTGTAATGGTTCATCATTTTGATAAGTCTTCCAGTAACCAAAAAGAAAATATCTATTCATCGGGATCAGATATGGCACACACGAATCTCAAGGATTTTAATGTCCTCAAATACAAGAAAAAAATTTGCATGCATAATACACAACTGTATTCATACCATACTTATTTCTATCAAAGCATTCAAGGATAACAACATATGCAAATTACCTTATCACAGTCAACACACATTCAAAAGACATGTAAAAATTCATAAACCAAATTCTTCCTTTGGTACTATGTTATTGTTTCTACTTTAACAGAAAATACAAGGTCACTCATTCATTTCTTTATATATCCTTAGTTTACTATTTCCAATGGTAAACATTTAGGAGAGTTATATATTATCAACAACATGCAATATATCAAACATAATTACTGTTTCTCTCCAAAATGTAGGATAAGTTTTCATTAAATACATACTACAGATTCTCCATTCAACAACCAATCATACTCTAACATTATTTTTCTAATTGGATGTAGCTCTTTTACTCTATTCAATAACTTAGAGTTCAAGAATTTTGGTCCATCAAACTTAGAAATAAAAGTATGTTCTCTAAGCTTAGCATCAAAGTTTACCCCAAGCTTCTATTAATCCAAAACCAAGTTTATGCTTGAATATAATGCTCAAGTGGAGTAAAAAAATCTAACTCTCATACAACTCTTTATCAATCTTCTTCACAAGTAATACTTTCCTAGAATTTCCATTATTCATGACATAAGGAAGAACATAAATCAATAAAACAATCTTGGATTACAAGTAAGTTTATTTTTTGTCACTATGTTTTGTTGTACTTGGTCAAATCACAAGTTTTCTACTGCATACAAATATAGATAAAATATATATTTCCTCAAACATTTTACAACTGATGCACTAGGATTCTTTCCTCAAGAAATCAATGGCTGAATAGAGAAAAATTACTCCTACCAAATAGAATCACAAAACATGTCATTCAACTTATTTCCTTTAAAAAATTCTACCTGATGTTCGGCGTAGGTCTTTCAATCCTTTTTGCTAGCACCTCTACTCCTTCTTCAATGTCGGATAGTCTCTCCTCCAACATGCTTCCTCATATTTCTTTCTAAACTATAAAAAAAAAAAAAAAAAAAGTAAAATTACCTCATAAACCTCTTCTCCTTTGCTTACCAATATGTTCCACTTTTCACAAAATTCCCACTACCAAGACATTACTCCTCTTGCTCGACATGTTTTTGCTCTTCCATCGACTTCCAAGGTCATTAACTGAATTCTCTTAAACACAAAGGTGGTGGAAAATAACACTGCACATATTCTCATGATTGCACACTCAACAACCAAGCCAAAATAAAGCTACAAGCAAAACTATGTTTTCTCCAAGTTGTAGATGTCAAAACAATCACAAGCAAAAATAATTAAAACATCAATCTTACAAGGTTCAAGCTCCAAATAATATTTAAATAATCAATTCTTAATCAACATTATTTTCCTTATATCTACTAGCAAAACTTTCTTTTCTTTTTTCTAGATTCTACTCTAGAAATGTTGCTTTTAGACATATGCTCATTTTTCCTAAAAGATCATCAACAATCAAGAATTTCTATAACAATTATAAATACATCCAAAGCAACTATTTTAAAATAAGCAATATTTAGCTAAAGATCAATATAATTAATTTCTTTTATGCAAATCATGTTATGCATCTTCATAAAAGAAGCACTAATTTGTGTCATTTTTGAATACTTTGTCAACTAACCCATCACATAATTTCCCTTACACATTCCCTTTCTCGGTGACCATTTCTTTCTACCACCAATAACAACTCATTCCTACAAAAGTGAAGTTCCATTAGTAGCATCTTATTCTTTCATAAAATCTAGGCTTAACAAAAACTTAAACATGAGAAGATGGTCAATCATTTCACCATATAATTTCACCAAAATACATGTTTTGCAAGATAAATTAATAGATAGTCCATCATCTTATCAAGAAAAAGCAATAGCAAAGCATAAAACCATACAAGTAAAAAGGTTCGCCAAGGGAGGTTCATGGCATGCTCCCCCTCTTAGGCTTAACACGGTCCTTTGTGTCTCTTCCAAGGTTTTAAACAAAACATAATATTTACAAATCATTTTCAAACAAATAAGGAAAGTGGTTTTGCATGTCTACTACTTTCTCCCATGTAACATTCCTCTTAGAATATTGATCCCATTGAAATTTACATTTCTCCAGCATTCCCTTCCTCATCGACTTGGATTGAAACTAAAGGATATTTACTGGTCAAACCTCTATAACCATGAGGTTTACCATCTACAAAATATAAAAGTTTCACATATGCTTGTTAGGACCCTCCTAACATACCCTAATACTTATATTATTTATTAATTATATTTTAGGGTCACAACCCTTCACTCTTACAACTATTAGACTAGGTATTTAAATGCAATCCAAATATGATAATAAGGCATCATCGAAGAATATAATTATTAATTAATTGTTGGGTTCCCCATACAATACAACAGTGATTCCTTAATAAAAGTGATTCCTTTTTATTATTCTAGCATTATAATCAATCTTTCTCTATTGGGTTCACTACATCCGGTATCAGAGCTAGATCAAGGAGCAAATTTACCATTAAAAAAAAATTCCCATCGCACATTTCAGCCAGTCCACATTCACGAGGACTCAAACAGTATTCACACTTCAGGGATCCATGTCATAATCCTCGGAGAAAATTAAACCTTCTCCTAAGGTACGAATTAAGTTGTCTTACACCCAAATTGCTCGACCTTTCACGTGGTGACCGGTGGCTGTTTTGAAAAAGCTAAAATCTTCAACGCAACATCAAGGATGACAATCATTGGATTCCAACTACAATGGCTGAAGGACGATAATCATTGGATTCCATTCATGAGAAACATTAACGGCTCGCTAAAGAAGTTCAACAGGAAAGAGAGGAGAATACCCATAACACAAGAGAACTCTTCGAGAAAATATTTGTAATGGATGTTAAACTTGATGCCATCAGTCAAAATCAGGTAACACCACATGCAAATTCAACCAACAATGGGTCATCAAATTGAGCAATGTTAGGAGGTCCACAAAATTCCATTCTACCACGAATGACCAAATTAGACTTCCTAAAATTTGAAGGATGAGACCCTACAAATTGGATCTATTGAGCAAAGCAATATTTCTCACTAAATCAAATTCCAAAAATGCAAAAAGTGCATATCACCTCCTTCCACTTGGAAAATGATGCCATCCAATGGTACCAATGGTTCGAGAAAACTAACGACACTCTGACATGTTCAACCTTTACACAGAATCTATTAGTGCGATTTGGCCCTAGCAAGTTTCAAAGCTTTACAGGGGCCCTCACTAAATTATGCCAAACCACTTCGGTAAGCGAATACCAAGTAGAATTTGAAATGCTAGCTAATTGAACATCCGAATTAGACGTTGCCTTCTTTCAAGAATGTTTTGTCAATGGATTAAAAAAATAAATTGGAATAGAGGTGCAAATGTATAACCTTACAAACATGTTAGAGACCGTCGGCTTAGCGAAATTAGTGGAGGACAAAATCAAGGCACGAAATCGGTTTACAAAACCAACATGGTGGAAACCATCAAACACTTATACCAACCCCAAACCAATGCACAATGAACAAACCCAAAACTCCTACACAACCCCCAAAATTAACCCCGCTATACCAATTACGCGTATGAGTTTCGAGGAAATGAAGGAAAGACAAGCTAAGGGTCTTTGCTACCATTGCAATGAGAAATTTGACAGAAATCATAAATGTGCCTCACGGAAATTATATATTCTAGATGCCATAGAGGAAGGGAATTCTACTAAAGAGGAACCTGAACTCGAAGTAGAGGTATTATCCAACACACTTGAAAGTGACAAAGAAAATGCACCAAAGGTTTCCTTCAACGCCCTTGCCGGATTTTCTACCCCTCAAACAATGCGAGTTAAAGGGTATTTTAAGAAACAAAACCTTACTGTGCTCCTAGATTCTGGTAGCACACACAATTTTATCGATCCAAAGGTGGCTAAACAAGTAAATTGTTTTATATACCCTTGCAATAACTTCGAAGTGATGATTGGAAATGGTGGAAAAATTGCATGCAAAGGAAAATGTAGAAATATAAAACCAACTATGGGGGTTTATAACATGAAAGGCGACATGTACGTCCTACCCCTAGGTGGTTGTGACATTGTACTAGGCGTACAATGATTACGAACCTTGGGCATAGTCCAATGGGAATTTGATGAACTATGGATGAAATTCATAGCAAAGAACCAAACCTATATTATCCAAGGCCTGAAATCAGGACCTTCCCAAATCGTCAGCTCACATAGAATGGATAAAATTATTCGAAAAGTAAACAAAGGAATGGTCGCCCAATTATTTTCAATTCAACCTAGTCACAAAGAAGACGAGACACCAGATTTACAAAAGATTTTAGACCACCATAAGGCGGTATTAAATGAACCAAAAGGACTACCTCCACAACGAAGTCATGATCACACTATTCCACTATTTCTAGGGCATCAAACTCCTAATATTAGACCTTATCATTATCCATACCTCTAAAAGATCGAAATAGAAAAATTAGTACAAGAGCTTTTTAAGGCAGGAGTCATTAGACCTAGCAAAATCCCTTACTCCTCTTCAATTATTTTAGTTAGAAAAAAGGATGGCTCATGGCGTTTATGTGTCGAATTTTGAGCACTTAATAAAATGACCATCAAAGATTAATTTCCTATTCAGGTCATAGACGAGCTATTAGATGAACTCCACGGGGAAGCTTATTTTTCCAAGTTAGACTTACGATCAGGCTACCATCAAATACGAGTCAATGAAAAGGATATTCGTAAGATGGCCTTTCACACTCACGAAGGGCACTACAAATTCTTGGTGATTCCATTTGGCCTGACCAACGCTTCTTCTACCTTTCAAAGTCTAATGAATAAGGTATTTCACCCTTTTCTTCGTAAATTTATATTAGTTTTCTTTGATGACATTTTTATTTATAGCAAAACATGGGAAGAACATTTGGACCATGTTAGACAAGTGTTCCAAATCTTGAAGGAAAATCAACTTTATGCAAAAAGATCAAATTGTTCCTTTGGAAAACAAGAAATTGAATACTTTGGGCATATTGTCTCAAAGGAAGGAGTTATGGTAGATCCTTTCAAAATCGATGAGGTGAAAAATTGGCCTATTCCAAAAACCTTAAAATCTCTACGTGGGTTTCTTGGACTAACGGGATATTATAGAAAATTTATCCAAAATTATGGTAAAATCACTGCTCCTCTAACAACATTACTTAAGAAAAATGCTTTCAAATGGTCGTCTAAAGTGGATGAGGCCTTTATCACCTTGAAAATTGCAATGTGTACCACCCCTGTTCTAGCCATGCCCAACTTTTCTAAACCGTTCGTCATTGAAAGTGACACTTCAGGAATAGGAATGGGAGCCATACTCATGTAGGATGAAATGCCTCTAGCTTTTATAAACAAAGCATTTTCTCCTCAGAATTTATCTCGCTCTACGTATGAAAAAGAGATGTTGGTGATTGTCCATGCTATTCAACATTGGAGGCCTTACCTTATTGGCCAACATTTCATTATCCGCACTGACCATCATAGCTTGAAGTATTTTTTGGAACAAAACCCCAGAACAACAAAAATGGGTTACTAAACTTCTTGGCTATGATTATGAAATTACATATAAAAAGGGAAAAGGACAACATGGCAGCCGATGCACTTTCTAGAAAATTTGAAGATATGCCTCAAGTCCATGCTCTTTCCTCCCTTATTCCTAAATGGGTAGATGAGGTGGATGAAGAATGGATAAATGATCCTACTATCCACGCCTTAATTCAACAACTTCAACATAATCCTAGTAGCAAACCTCCATACACTTGGAAGGACAATATATTAAGATACAAAGGGAGGATGGTCCTCACCCCCAATTCAACTTATCGTGAAAAACTTCTTCATGAGTTACATACCTCACCCACTGCAGGCCACTCAGGGTTCTTAAAAACCTATAAAAGAGCCACTACCTCCTTCTATTGGGTAGGAATGAAAAATTACATCAAAAAATTTGTAAAAGAATGTGAAGTTTACCAAAGACAAAAGGGGGAGATGCTCGCTATTCCAGGATTACTTCAACCTCTTCCTATACCCACCAAAACATGGGTAGATATTTCTATGGACTTTATTGAAGGATTACCAAAATCAGGAGGAAAAAAAACCATTTTTGTAGTCGTTGATCGTTTATCTAAATATGCCCATTTTTGTTCCGTGGTTCATCCTTATACCGCTAGTACTATATCCCACTTCTTCCTAGATAACATCTTTAAATTACATGGTATGCCCTCCACAATTGTTAGTGACCGTGACCCAACTTTCACTAGCACCTTTTGGAAGGAATTGTTCAAATTACAAGGTACTCAACTTTGTATGAGCTCCGCTTACCATCCTCAAACCGATGGCCAAATAGAAGTTGTAAATAAATGCTTGGAAACATACCTTCGATTTTTTGTTTCCACTCAACCACTCCATTGGGTAAAGTGGCTTTCACTAGCGGAATGGTGGTATAACACTTCATACCATACGTCCATCAGAATGACTCCTTCTGAAGCACTATATGGTCAAATACCACCATCCCTCACTTCCTATATTCCAGGGACTACAAAAGTCCATGCGATGGAAATGGAACTTGCTAATAGATATGACATACTACGGATCCTAAAAGAGAACCTACACACCGCCCAGCATCGCATGAAGCAGCAATCCGATCAACATAGAAGCGAACGTAGTTTCCACGAGGGTGATATGGTTTTCTTACATCTCCAACCTTACCGTCAATCCTCTCTTAAACAAAAAGGTTCTCAGAAGTTAGCACCCAAATTTTACGGGCTGTATAAAGTTCTCCAACGTATTGGGACCGTTGCTAAAAAACTAGAGCTTCCTCCCTCTTCCAAACTTCACCCCGTATTTCATGTATCTTGCCTTAAGCTCGCAGTTGGAGCCCATATCAAGACACAAACCACTCTCCCTGAACTCTTCGATGATGGAGTACTTCTAGTCGAGCTAGAAGCTATCTTGGATCATCACTCTCATCACCTTCGTACTCGCGATATCACAAAAGTTTTAATCCATTGGAAAGGTCTACCTTTAGAAGACGCAACGTGGGAAATTTTTCAAGATATCCAGCAGCAATTTCCAAATTTCTAGCTTTGAGGACAAAGCTCCTTTAAGGGGGGTGGCATGTTAGGACCCTCCTAACGTACCCTAATACTTATACTATTTATTAATTATATTTTAGGGTCGAAACTCTTCACTCTTACAACTATTAGACTAGGTATTTAAATGCAATCCAAATATGATAATAAGGCATCATCGAAGAATATAATTATTAATTAATTTTTGGGTTCCCCATACAATACAACAACGATTCCTTAATAAAAGTGATTCCTTTTTATTAGTCTAGCATTATAATCAATCTTTCTCTATTGGTTTCACTACACATGCTCAGGATTAGCAATGTATTTTCTAAGCAATGAAATATGAAAGGTATTGTGAATCTTTGAAATATTAGGTGGTAACGTAATTCGATATTCCACAAGACTAATTTTCTCCGTGATACCAAAGGGTCTGAAATAATGAGGATCAAGATTTTTAGACTTGATTACACTTTTCCTTGGCTTTACCCTTAGAAACACCCTATCACCCACTACAAACTCTCTTGGTGATCTCATAAGATCGACATAACTCTTCTATCAATCTACAACTTCCTTTAGATGCTCTCTGATTGTTATTAACTACTGCTCTATTTTTCTAACCATATCAAGTCCCAACATAATCTGATCCTCTGGATTGTCCCATGATAATGGTTTTCTATATTTTCTTCCATATAATGCCTCAAGAGGTGCCATTCCTAGGGTTGAATGGTGTCCATTATTGTAATAAAATTCCACCAAGTGTAAATAATCCTCCTAATGGATTTTTTGATCCATATAGTACATGGAAAGTGTGTCTTATAACACCTGGTTTACTCTTTCTATTTACCCATTGGTTTCTGGGTGATAAGCAAAACTAGTATTTAGTTTAGTTCCAATGGAACAATGCAAAGTTTACCAAAACTCAGAGGTAAATCTTGAGTATCTATCCGATATGATTACTTCTTGAAAACCATGGAGTCAAAATATTTCTTTGGAAAATCTATTAGCCACAACCACAACATCATCCTTAGTGTTTCCAGGTATAAAATGTGCAACCTTGGTCAGTCTATCAACCACTACTAGGATTGCATCATGTTGAAACCTATTTTTGGTAGTCCCACAATGAATTCCATTGAAATTACTTGCCAATTTTGCATAGGTACAACATGTGGATTCAACAGTCCCGCTAAATGTCTGTGTTTAGCCTTAACTTTCTAACATTCATGACATTGAGCAAAAAAATAATTTATGTCCCTCTTCATCCCAAACCAATAGAAATATTTCTTCATGTTCTCCCTCATCCTTGCTCCACCAGGGTGAGAAAAATATGGGGATCTATGAGCTTCACTCAAAATCATTTTCCTTAAATTTCCAACTTCAGGTACAACCACTCTATCCTTAAAGCATAAAAAACCATCCTTGATGTTGAAATATTTTATTTTCATTCAATTTCTATTCCTTTATTTCCAAATTTTCTTGCAATAGTTGTCCTATTTTTGTTTCTCTTTGACTTGTTCCATCAAGTCAAAATGAATACGAGATAAAACAACAATGTGTTTCCTCCTACTCAATTTCTGTGACTCTATTCTCTTTTCCTTTTATGTACTCGATACCAAAATTTTACTCTACAAGAAATTCCATCCATCTTATCTACATAGCATTAAGTAAAGATATATTATAGACTCTGATGATCCATCCTTAGCTCAAAAGGTCTTCCTACTAGATAGTGTCACCAACTTTTGAGAGAAAACACACTTCTACCAGCTCCAAATCATGAGTTTCATAATTAACCACATGCCTTTTCAATTTCCTGGATCCATAAGCAACCACTGCTCCTTCTTGAGAGAGGACTCCTCCCAAGCCCTCCATTAATGTGTTCATGCATACATAAAAACTTTCCTAAGGATTGGGTATATTTAGTATAGGGGGCATAGTGAGCTTTCGTTTAAGCAGTTCAAAAGCTTTTTCACACTTATCAATCCATCTGAAATACCTCCCTTTCCTTTATAGGTTAGTTATTGGTGCAATAATTTTGGTGTAGTCCTTTACATACTTCCTGTAATATCCTGTTAATCCCATAAAACTTCAGACTTCTATCACATTGGTAGGTGGCAGCCAGTTTAAAATAGCCTTAATTTTATTAAGATATATTAGGATCCCTTTTGCAGACATAATATGACCCAAATATTGCACCTTTATCACATAGAACTCACACTTGGAAAAATTCCCAAACAACTAATGTTTTCTTAACAACTCCAACACAATTTGGAGATGTTTGTCATGTTTTTCTTTATTCTGAGAATATATCAAAATGTTATCTAGGAACACTAGAATAAACTTGTCCAATAGCTTTCTAAATATGCTATTCATCAAATATATGAATGCTACCGATGCATTGGTTAGTCCAAGAGGCAAGCTAGTAAATTCATAATGCCCATACCAGGTTTTAAAAATTGTCTTGTGAGTATCCTCATCATGAATCCTCAATTGATGATATCCATATTTCAAATCAACTTTTGAAAATATTGTGGCATCCTTGAGTTGATCGAAGATATGTTCAATTCTATACAAAGGATATCTATTCTTGATATTTGCCTTATTCAACCTCTGATAATCAATACAAAATTTTAAGGAACCATATTTCTTTTTCACAAACAAAACTGGTGCACCCCAAGTTACACACTTGGTATAATTAGTTATTTCTCCAAAAATCCTTGAAGTTGTACTTTCAGTTCTTGTTTTTCTATAGGATTCATTCTATAAGGAGCCTTATGAATAAAATCTATTCTAGTTTAAAGTTTGATAGAGAAGTCAAATTCTCTATTAAGAGGTAATTCGAGTAAATATTGTGAAAATTCATCTTTAAACTCCTAAAGAATAGGGTATTTCCCAAACACCTCTTCCTTCTTTTCTTCCTCTATCTCATTTATCTTAATAAAACATATCATTCCCCCTTTTTTGATGGCTTTATTGAGTTGCAAGGCCAAAATTATTTGCGGTTGGATAGTCATTTGCAAGCTCTTCACTCTATGAACAATCCCATCATCATCTGTATACTCAATCCATCGATCTTGAAAATTTATCACTGCTTTATGCACTTGCATCCAATCCATTCCTATCACTATGTCAAATGTATGCAATGGTACAATATATAAGCACCCTATGGTCATTCCACTTGGTAAAGTGATTTCTACCATAGGATAACACTGGTTTACGGAGTAGGTTTATCCTAAATCATACTCAAACTTCCACCCATGTGCCAATATTCTCAGTCTTTCAAAAATATCTTTAACTAAAATAGTGGAAATAAAGCTATCTATAGCACCACTATAAAATAAAATTTTAACACTCCTACCAAAAATATTACCTTTTATCATCAGAGGAGTGGCATGTCCATCCAAATTTTAGTTTCCTATTGCTACATAAATCCTATGCACTGGTTCCTTAGGTGTAGTTTCTTTGTGTGCTAGTTCATTTTCCTTTGAACTCATTCATGCTCTTTATGGATAATTGGTGGCGTAATGTTGTCCCTTACAAATAAAGCATCCTTCCTTTGGTCTTGGATATTATTTTCATTTCATCTCCCCTGCTGCTCCTTTTTGCAGGTTATTCTATCTATGTAGTGATCTATTGCCATTCTTGCTATGATTATAGCGATTAAGATTCCTTACTTGAAATATTCTTCTAAATTTCCCTTGCTTACTGTCTTCTTTTCCATCCTTCTTAGGGATGTTCTTAAAAGCTTTCTCACCTTCCCACTTCATGAAACCTGAACTATTTCTTTTCCTTAGTGCCTCTTTGTCTTTCTCACCCAAACCCTCATAGTTAAAGTAAGGCTTGAGATATGTCTCAAGTTTCCTTGCTAACTCATAGGCCTTTTGCAAAGTTCCAGGTTCACGCATTCCACTTTCTATCCTATCCTAGGATCAAATCCAAATATAAACTTGTGGACTTTAATTTTCATATTCTATAGTATCATATGAGTCTCTAGTCCAAATTTCATGTATTTTAGAGTCATATTGAGCGAGATATTGCATTTTTAGTGTTTTGTAGGCTTTCGAGGACCATTTGAAGATGCACATGAAAATGTTACTGATTTTACAAATATGACCAAATGGTTTCTCTTAAAATCATGTTTTATACATACTATACAAGTTTCATTTTATTTGTATGTGTTTTGGTGTAGAAATTGCTTGTTTTGGGTTTTGTAGGCTTTGTAGGTTAACTGCAAATATGCCATGCAATCGAATGCAATTTTTGTTCTTTTTGTGATCATATCTTCCCAAAATAATCTATTTTACATATCTCTACAATTTCAGATCATTTGGAGTTGTTTTATATATGCACATTACAAATTTATATTTTCTAGTCTTTCCATGCATGTGGGGTTTTTGCATATTTTACATTACGCACTTGCTATTTAAAAAATATGGTTTCCTTGTGTGTAGGTGCAGGTTTTACAGTGCAGAAGGAAGGAATACAATATCAGAACATTGAATGACAAAGTAGAGGCATCATAGGTTCGCCCACCTCAATTTTGGGTACAAGGAAGAACATTGGAAGTGCATGCGAGCTATTGAAAGGACTTGATCCTTTGGGCACCCCATATTTGTAAAAAAGTGTATCAAAATAAGAGCCCTCAAGGGTACATATACATAACCATTGTTCTTATTTACCAAATGAAATAAATAGAAACACTTTTTCTTGCACTTGTTTGGCTTATATGGTTGTTTAAATCCATCCTTTTGTAATGCTCATTAATACAAATATAAATGCATATTTTTTAGCTTCATTAGGTTCACCATTTTTCCTCTACTTCAGTGGTGATCATGGTGGGACTCTATCCCTATTGCTTTATTTAAATATTTTACCTTGTTTTTGCCTTTGTTCTATTGTAGGAACTGGTCGTTCTAGCCTGAAACGACCGTTGGACTGCTGACTGTCCCACCCAGGGATGGCCACACAACCATCCCACCTAGGGATGGCTACACAACCATCCCATCTTGGTATGGCCATTAAACTGGCCATTGTCCCACCCTGGTATGGTCACAAAATAGGAGCTTTTCTACACCAAATTCCAAAAATAACAGGCTTATAGGCCATTGAGGTAGGTATAAAAACCCTCTGTTTTCATTTTTGTTGTTCAAAACTATTGAAATATGGTTTTTCTTGAATTTTTTTATTTCTTGAAAAGTAAAAGTTAGATTTTATTTTCTATAGCTGAAAAACAACAAAAATAAGAAGAAAAACTGAAAAAAATAAAAATAAAAACTAAGTAAAAATGTACTTCTATGGTTTGACTTCTTGTAGCATACCTAATGGGTAGGTTATCATTTAGGGTTTGCATCTTTTAGGTTGCTTTTTATCTAGATTTTTTGAAATTAAAACATCCTTCTTATTGAATTTAGTGAAAGATGATTGAGTCCTTTATTGTTTACTTTCTTTAATCTTAAAAGGAACCACACACACTTGCACTTATCACAATAACATTGGTAAGGTTGGATTTCATCACCAACCTCCAATTTAGAATAGTAACGTTGGATTTCACCTCCTTCCAATGGCTTAACCCTAGATACCTTATATAGAATAGTTCACTCTCTTAATATGGAATAGGTCACTAGTGTTCAAACTCCCTCCCACTATTGGAATCACTTGTCATTTCAGAGTGGAAGAGCTAGGCTAACCCTCCACTCATTGTGGGTTTTAAGTGATGTACCCTAGAATATTTTGATGACCTCATGTTTAGCACTAATTTTCCTAGTCACCACTTTGGTTGATTTCCCTCATTCTAAGTCCAAAACACGAACAAGAAAGCAAAATCAACAACAAAGCTAAACACACAAAATAGCTTAGGGATTCACATCTAAAACTTAAAGGAGATAATCATATTTTTTGCTTGTGTGCTTCTTTGATCATTTGATTGTATGTTCCTAAGATTTAAAAGAGATATTCATACATATATAATCCTTAAAAGAGATAGTCATATTGTCTGCTTTGTGTGTTTCCTTATTGTTTGGGTAGTCAACATAAGATCCATGATCTATCACCAAACTCTAATTTTCTTGATCTATGATCAACATAAGTAAAAGGCTAATTTTTAATTCTACATCCAAACAATCAATAATCATGCAAATCTAAGCTATAACAAAAAATCTATGTTGGTTTTATGATTACTCTATTTTTGAAGCCAAAAATAGGGAAAAGTTGCACTAAAATGATCATAGAATGGTCTAGAAAATCCCAAAAATTGCCAAATTTGTTTTTTTGTCTTAGTTAGCCCCTTCTACACCTCTCATAGAAATTTTGAGTCTTAAATATTTGTTTATCAAAATTTCCCAAAAATTCCTAAAAGTGGGCATTTCCCCACAGGCTCTGGCTGGCCAAATATTTCAAAAATACAAATTTTTGATCCAGATGTCAGATTTTGGAGCCCTAGCCCATTGTGATAAGCTCATCACACTGATAATTTTGGTATATAATACTTATAACATTTTTTTGAAAAGTCAATTTTCCAAAGATGGTTGATGGACCCCTTTTACAGATTTGGTCCAAATGCGATTAAAAATAAGACCTCCAATTCAGAGAGAGATTCAAGCTCCATAACTAGAAAATACCTCCAAATAATTCTAGAGGACATGCCCATATTTGAAGGGCATCCCAAGTTTTATCATAACAACAATACAATCCCCAAGGGGGTAAACCTTCGAGATACCCCTACTAGGGAAGCACCCATAGGTCCTCTAGGAAACCTTCCTAACTTGGATACCTTGATGGAATTCTATATAGTGAATAATCCACCCATTGAGGGGTCTAGTAGGTCAATATCGTGGATTCACATCCCATCTTGCTCTATACATCAATCGGATTATGAACATGAGAGTACACCATGGCCTAGCTTGGATGAGAAAACCACCCTATCTGAGCTAGCAACTCACCCCCATACTCCTCAGAAAGAGCACTTGGCATACACACATCATGCTTTTGCACAGCCTAAATATACAAATCTTACATCCAAAACTGAATATGAATCTTTCCTCATAGATGAGGAAGAAGACCCAAGTCATCCTCCTACTCCTCGTGAAGAGTACTTGGTGCAACCACATGATGGCTCTACATCATCGGACTATACAAAGTTGATTCATAAACCAAAGTATCATGTCAATGCAACATTTAGAGAGCATGGAAAACAATAAATATATCCTACTAGAGGAGAAATACATGATAAACCCAATCGTATTTCAAATACATGGGCACACATACCTCATACAACTGAGCAACAAAATCATATTCATCAGGCACTTAGGCCAAATCTTAATAGACAAAAACATATGGATCAACTCCCGTTGGATCAAAAACAAAGAAATCAACAATGGGTGGACTTACAATGAGCACACCTACAAAGGTTGTATCAAAAAAATATACAAAAATAGCAATTGCAAAATGCATTACAAGAAGTGGTGCTTACACCTAGCACCTATAATATGCAAAGATATGAAAGGTATCCAATAAAATCTCAAATATTGCCCCTAGGCCTAATCGGGACTTACCTCTTAGGCCTAACATAGATCACCTTCCACATGTGCTTACCCATCCTTTTAGGCCAGTTCAAGAAACACCCTATAGGGCCTACAATGAGCTTGAACCTAGAGAAGAATACCATGAAGCATCCTATAGAGGCATGGTGGATGGCATTCAACCAATAAATAGTAGGCTTGGTATCCCTCGCCCTCCCCGTAGGGCCAGAAAAAAGATGAGGAGGTCGAGTTCTCTGAAGCATTAAAAGCATTTCTAGAATACATGGAGTCAATTGAAAACAAGACCTCTGGGTTTGGGTATCAAAATCCCACTTTACACCAATTACGTAGTCAACCACTCCATCCTTTCATACCTTCCCCTTCATATCCATAAAAATTTAAAATGCCCCACTTGGCTAACTTTAAAGGGGAGGAAGATGCATAGGAGCATGTCACCAAATTCCTAAACCAATGCTTTGGCATCCAGGGTAATGATGCTTTACTCTTGAGGGTATTCTTGACTATCCTCTCTGGCCCAACCATAGAAAGGTACAACCAACTCCCAAAGCATAGCATCTATGATCTTAACCAATTCATAGATGTGTTCCTGGAACGCTTTTCCTTCAACACTGAGTGAAATACGATATTGGCTAACCTCGTGGGGTTGAAGCAATATGATGATGAGTCAATCACTGACTATGGCAATAGGTGGTGAATGCTTCTTGCTAAGCTGCCATACATACTACCCATGTCTGAGTTGACTGACATATTTTATAAGAGCTTCTTAAAGCCTATCTCCTTGTTGCTGCAACTCCAACAATATCCAACTCTTGAAGATGCTCTAGTGCAAGATAGAATAATTGAAGACATCAAAATTCAAGAGGGATAAATTACGAAGCCACGTAAGAAGGAGTGCACTAAGAATTCCAAAAACAACCAGGTACAACCAAACCTAAAATCAATCAATCAAGTTGCTATTAGTATTCCAGGGCCTGCACAACCCACACCACCTCAGAAGCCCAACTATCAAGCCACACCTGGAAAATATAACAACAATAATCAAATAAACCAAATACAAGACCAACCACATAGGCCAACACAACAATATACTCATTTATTAGATCCCTTAACATAAATCTTCAATCGATTGTATGAGGCACAAGAAATCATGCTTCTCGATATCCGTCTATTAAAATATAATAAGCGTAGATCAAAGGTAAACAAGAAAAATATATACTGTGTTTACCATCAACAAAGAGACTGTGACATCCAGACATGTTATCCCTTTAGAGATATAGTTCAGGATATGATCGAGAGGTAAGAGCTTCCAATGGGTAATCCTCTTGCTCCAAAAAACCAGCCAATAGGAGACCTCCAATATCTTTGGCCCACGCACAAAGCAAAAACAACACCTACCAACCACGTTGAGCAACCCAATTAGGTGCATAACAACCCACCTCCCCAAGATTTTGTGGGAATTATCAGTATTGCAACAAAGAAGTAGGAATATAAAAATCAAGCTACACAATCAGTGATTTCATCCAATATTTCACCTTCATCCATCTTGTCTCATCGAAACATGGGCATTGCTAATGATATTGCAGTGTACAAAATGCATGCTAGGGTTCCCAAAGGTAGCATACCTTCCCCACCATCCACATCACAACCAATGAAGCATAGTGATAATTCTAAAGGTATCACACCTTCCTCATTTTCATTGAATAGCACACACACTGGGGGTGCCTAAGGTATCGTGCCTTCCCCTCATAAAGCATTCAAAATCCAAAAACTCACAAAACATTCAAAATCCAAAAACATTCAAAATAATCAAAATCCAAAAAAAATAAAAATAATCAAAATTTCAAAAACAATCTAAAGCACTCAAAATTAAAAAAAAAATCTGAACAAATCAGAAAACATCAAAATTTCAAAGAAATAAAAAAAAACATTCAAAATTCCAAAAACATTGCAAAACATCAAAATTTCAAAAACAATGGAAAACATCAAAATTTCAAACAAATCAAAAAGCAATAAACTTCAAAAATATTGCAAAATATCAAAATTTCAAAAATAATGGAAAACATCAAAATTTCAAACAAATCAAAAAGCAATAAACTCCAAAAACATTGCAAAACATCAAAATTTCAAAAACAATGGAAAACATGAAAATTTCAAACAAATCGAAAAACAATAAGCCCAAAAACATTGTAAAATATTAAAACATAAAAACATTTGCATTTATATTTTGCATATGCATTCATTCACTTGCATTGCATTGGGCATGTTCATCAATTTCATTTGCATTTGCATTAGGATAGGTTGTGTTTACAATCTTACAAATGACACCATGTTTGTATGTCGATCATGCATCTATTCATCATCATCATCCATTCACCCTTGTGAGTAATTGTGTTTCTCAACACAACTCCTTCCTATTGCTATAAGGAATATACTAAGGTTTTCCAATCATTCAACCATACCTAGTGATCTTCTAAGATTTTGTAGAAAGCTATCTTCACTTTCAGAATATGAGGCCTAGTTCTGATAGCACCTAGCATACCTCAAATTCCCATCACTAATCAAACACTAATAAATCCAAGTTTTGCACAAGGAAAGATGAAACCTATGAAGTGGTCTAGGTTACCTTAAGTGAAAAGTCTATCTCACTCATCCCCCTGTCCAATTGGTTCAAAAATGCTGAGAATTGACAAAAGGAGAAGCTCCTCCTTACTCAATTCTCCTAAAATAAACATTGGTTTTCACCACTATCAATAAACAAAATTCCAAAAGCAAAATCAAAAGCAAAATAAATAGTGGTTACCACCAGTCCCCAAATCCCTTGCTCAAAGAAAACAAAACATAAAATAAATAGTGATTATCATCACTAAGCATGAGCAAATATCCCTGAAATCAAATAAAATAAAAGAAGGGAGTATTGAACTTGAATCCCTAGAATTATCAGCATTTGAAAAACCATTAGGTGATCCTCATTACAGGTTAGGTGGAATCAAGCCTGCCTGGCAATGGCGGTATCCTTACACATGATAATATGTCTATCACATTAGCATTTTGTGTATGTACAAACCAATGTTTTCATGCGGATGAGCTAGATTTTGGTAGCCTATACTACCTAGTGGTCTAATCCAACCACATACAAAACCCAGGATCACGATACTCATAGGGTTATCTTCTGTACAGATGGGCTGCATCAATCATGTTTGGCACTGGGGTATATTTATGTGTTATGATACAATGAACTCACTTGCACACACAGGGATAATGAATATCTTGGTCTTCATAACAAAATCTTTTATCTTTCAGGAGTCCTGTATAGTCATTATACAAGTTTTTATTAATCAACTAGGGTGTTTGAGTCTCATGGAAAACCTCAAAAATTCCCTAATAGCAAAAAATTATTACATCAATCATACACTTTTACACATATCACAATCATCTCATTTCACATCTGGATTCTTAAATTATTAATTCTTATGATAAGAGTCATCATTTTTATTCATGATTTTTATGCATTCTGTGGTGTCATCCATAGATTGTTAAACATGTATTAATTACTTTCCTTATATTTTAAATTATTAAAGCATACAACTTCTTTTGCATTAGATCATCCTCATGTAATTAATGCATTACATACAACATCCATCATAGCACATATCAACATAAATTAATTACATAACAATTGAAACAAATTAAACATGCATTCAACATTCACCATTGCATCTATATGTGCATACAGAGTAGAGCATCTACACATCTAGATCACAACATCTAATCATACATTTATCATCTAGCTAGTTCATGTCATCAGTACATCACCTACATATAGCATATTCACCTCATAAATAGGCATTACATCCCTTAATGCATCCATAAAGCATAACACATAATGTATCTAATGGTCCAAAATCACACAATTGCAAATCACACAAACATTTTAAAAAACATCAACTAGGGTATTATTGGTATCATACCTCCCCTAATCAGCAATCAAATAGTTAATAAATCCACCCCAAAATGCTCCAAGGGTATATACAAACCACTTTATCAACCCAAAATGCTCCTAGGTGGTCTACGATTGTCTAAGTCACCCCAAAATGCTCCAAGAGTATCTCCAAACCGCTTGATCAACCCAAAATGCTCTCGTAGGTGATCTATGATCACCTAGGCCACCACAAAATGATCCAAGGGTATCTCCATACCGCTTGGTAAACCAAAAATTCTCCTAGGTAGTCTATGACCATCTAGGTCACCCCAAAATGCTCCAAGGGTATCTACATACCGCTTGGTCAACCCAAAATGCTCCTAGATAGTCTATGACCATCTAGGTCACCCAAAAATTCTCCAAGGATATCTACATACCACTTGGTTAGGCCAAAATGCTCCTAGGTGGTCTATGACCATCTAGGTTACCCAAAAATGCTCCAAGGGTATCTACATATCGCTTGGTCAACCCAAAATGCTCCTAGGCGGTATATGAATGTCTAGGTCACCCCAAAATGCTCCAAGAGTTTCTATAAACCACTTAGTCAACCCAAAATACTCCTAGGCAATCTACTACTATCTAGGTCACCCCAAAATATCCCAAGGATATCTCCAAACCGCTTGGTCAACCCAAAATGCTCCTAGGTGATCTACAACAATCTAGGTCACCCCAAAATTCTCCAAGGGTATCTCCAAACCACTTGGTCAACCCAACATACTCCTAGGCAGTATGTGATCATCTAGGTCACCCAAAAATAACCCAAAGGAATCCACTAAGCACATTGGTCATAATAACATGTATAATCCAAATCAATAATTGATAACTTAATCAAGTTAATCGCATTCATCTTATGAATCATTGTCGAAGACAATCATGCACCCTCCTTGCTTGGGGAAAATAAGCAAAATATCAAAAGCAAATTCAAGAAAACTAGTAAGCTTGTCTCCTAATTACCATCAAGGCTAGGATTCAACTTGATCTTATCTCCTAATTACCATCAAGGCTAGGGTTTTACTTTAGCTTATCTCCTAATTGCCATCAAGGCTAGGATTTTATTTAAGCTTATATCCTAATTACCATCAAGGCTAGGATTCGACTCGAGCTTATCTCCTAATTGCCATAAATGCTAGAATTTGATTTAATCTTATCTCCTAATTGTCGTCAAGTCTCATATTAGACTTAAGATTGTTTGCCAATATCCCAAAGATTACCAAAATAAATTTCCTTAACTTATCGGAGGTAATGATTCTAAGATGTGTGCCCTTACCATTATTGGGGCATTTATCATTGATGAGTTATTCATTTCCTTTCTTCTATGAAAGGACATCAAAAATCAAAAATTCAAAAACAATTGAACAATCAAAATTAAAAAACAACACAAATATCAAAGAAAAGGGTCCAAAACCCACCAAAAACAAGTCAAATCTAATGGAATTCACTCAGGATCAAGAACGAACCCCAATCAAGTCATATTGATAAAGTGACTCATCGCTTTATCACTGGTCATTCCCTCATCGACTCATCGCTTGAGGGGGTATTCATAATTAACAAATTTATAATCACAATAAAAAATCAAACACTCAATCATGCAAATTATGTTCATCCAATAAATCATTGACAAAGACAATCACGCCCCTACTTGGGGAAGCAAGCAAGCACAAATTTCCAAATTATTGGTATTTTGAAGCATGAAGGTTCATGGACCTTGCCTCTTCATGAACTAAATAATTTCCAAGATCAAGCCAACCTAAAATGCAAGGTTGTACTTGAAGAAAGTTTCTTAGCTCGTCAGAAGCAAGAATTCAATAATGCATGCTATTTCCATGATTGGGGCATCAAAATTTGTTTAGGTTATTGAATAACCCTAATCATTTAGTATTTTAGTCATCTATTTTTGCTCAGTGTTGTGTTGCACACAATGCATCTCAAAAAGGGGTATATGTAGACACTAAAATCTGGTCAATCCGATTAGGCAACCAAGACAAGGTCTAATTGACACCATATGGCCCCCTTGGGCAACCCTCAAAGGTTTTATAGTGGTCCTAACCACTCTAGGAAGGCTCTACCCCACTTTTAGGAGATTTTGGGCCACATAGGCATGACCGTCCCACCTTGGGACGATCACAGTTTTTGGCCATCCCACCCAAGGACGGTGGCAAAGCGATCATACCTGGGTGGGATGGCCACAAGGTTTGACTCCCAAAAAGTCAAATTAGGACAAATGGCACCCAGAAATAGCTATTATCCCACCTATTTGAGCATGCAATGTTAGAGGGCACAAAATCCTTATGACATGTTGCAGAATGGAGGCCGAAATGGGAGATTCTCTTCCCCCTCCAATGCATGCTTGGTTTTGGACAAATGGCACCTCTTGCCATGAATGCCCTTGCATGCCCATTTTTCCAAAGTCTTTATTTGGCTATAAAGTGGATATATTTTCCACACAATATATAGATAGTATTTTTGAGACATAACAATGAAGTGCTACCAAGATTTCCCTCACCTTTTTGTGCCCTTTTCCCTCGGAATCTCTACCTAGCGAAGGAGGTTTGCGAGTGATCTAGGAGGCATAATTTTTTTGTAAAACCAAATAATCAGAGTTAATTTCACCACCAAATTTGATGACAACACTATTGAGTAGGTCCCTAACCAATTCACAGAGGAATTGGTTATAAAATAAGTGCAAAATTGGTGGTTGTCCCACCCCAAGACGGTCCCCAATCTGTGACAATCACCACCGTCCTACCTAGGGACAGTGGTAGATCTATGCATTATTTTTCTACTATTATTTTTATGTATATTCTATAGTATCATATGAGTCTCCTATCCAAATTGTATGCATTTTGGAGTCTTATTCAGTGAGATATTTTAATTTTAGTGTTTTGTAGGCTTCTGAGGACCATCTAAAGATTCACATGCAAATGTTACTAATTTTGCAAATATGACCATATGGGTTCTATTAAAATTATATTTTATGCATACTATCCAAGTTTCATTTGATTTGGATGTGTTTTTGTCTATAAGTTGCTTTTTTTGGGTTTTGTAGGCTTTGTAGGTAAATTGTGAATACGCCATGCCATTGGATGTAATTTTTGTTTTTTTTGTGATCATATCTTCCGAAAATCATCTATTTTACATATATATGCAATTTTAGATCATTTGGAGTTGTTTTAGATAGGCGCATTGTAAATTTACATTTTCTAGTCTTTCCATGCATGTGGGGTTTTTGCATATTTCACATTACGCACTTGCTATTTAACAAATTTGGTTTCCTTGTGTGTAGGTGCAGGTTTTACAGTGTATAAGGAAGGAATACAAGATCATAATATTTAAGGATAAAGTGGCAGCATCATAGGTTTGCCCACCTCAATTATGGGTATGAGGAAGAACATTGGAAGTGCACGCGAGCTATTGAAAGGACTTGATCCTTTGGGCACCCCATTTTTGTAAACAAGTGTATCAAACTAAGAGCCCTCAAGGGGACATCTACGTAAATATTGTTCTTATTTACCAAATGAAATAAATATAAACACTTTTTCTTGCACTTTTTTGGCTTATATGCTTTCTTAAATCTGTCCTTTTGTAATCCTTCATTAATACATATATAGATGCATATTTTTTAGCTTCATTAGGTGCACCATTTTTCCCCTACTTCAACTTCCTTGGCAGGATATTTTTTATGAACTCTAGGACTTACTTGGTTTGTCTTTTAGGAGGAATCTAATTTCAAAAAACCATAAGAAATTTATGCTCTAGGTAACAACATCCTCTGCCAAAGTGTGTGTCTTTTACTTACTCCCCAAAATCCACAATCCTAGGCTTTCTGGTCAACCCATTTGTTCCTACTATGGATTCATGCTTGAACCTACCTCCAAATGCCTTCATCATCTACTCTTTCCAATTTTGTTGAAGTAGAAAAATTATCTCTTGGATTCTATACCTCTAATTAAATATCTGCATGATCGTACTTTTTCTCAAGATATCATTATTTTCTCTTTTGATGTTGAGAGTCTCCATCCCAACATCCCCACCTCTCAAGAACTAGCAATCCTCTATCATTTTTTGAGAAATTAATTTGATTTGACCAATATAAACATTGTGGTAAGGCTTACAGAGATAGTATTAACACAACACTAATATGAGTTCAAAGGGAAAATATACAGGCACATAAGAGGAACAACCATGGGAAGTAATTTTTTTATGTTTTATGTTTTTTTATTTCTCTATCAAAAAGAGGAACAAGTATTTAATAATGTTTTTGTGGAAAAGATTTTATTTTATAAAAAATGCATTGATGATGCCATTGGAGTTTGGCATGGATCTAAGGAGGACCTTAATGGTTTTCTTGCTGCCTACAGTTCCTTCTATGACAATATTAAAATTTGCTTCGTTTGTTCTGATTTTGAAGTAACACTTCTAGATACTATATTTTTTAAGAGGTAAATTTTGCTCATACTGAAATTCTCTGCACCAAATTATTTCAAAAGCTTATGAACACCTATATACACATCCGTGTATCCTCCCATCATCCATTTCATAAACAAAATGCCTTTATCATGAGTGAAATCAATATATTTTTGGTTAGATATAGCTTCAAGGATGGATTTATTTCTATTAAAAATAATATTTTTAATAGACTTAGAGCTAGGGGATATCAAATTAATTTTCTCCTACCTTTGTTTGAGAAAGTTAAATTTGATGGTAGGCCTTCACTTTTGGCTAGAGTTCTACAGAGCAACACGTAGACATGGAACCAGAATAAAAATAGTTCCTCTTATTTTGAAGCTGGACAGCTATAGTTTTGTTAGAGATATTCGAATCAACACGGATATTTTTTCTCCAATATTTGAAAAATAGAAAAAAGATAGAGAACTCAAGCACATTGCTTGAGGCATCATTTTTTGGAGCAACCAAAAACCTCTTCGATCTTATCTTTGTAAAAATAAAATTGTTTGAGGGACTCTATTGCCCACCTTGTATTTTTTCATTTTTTAATGTGTTTCTTCTCCTTTCTAGGTGGGTTTATTTTTTGGGGGTTTGATCTTGTGACTTCTCTTATTTTCATCATCTTGGTCTATAAACCTATGGTTTGTAACAATGCTTGGGTGTTTTTATCCCACATGCATTACTATTCATCTCCCCCTAGAGTTAGGTCTTTATAAAGAGATGTTGCACCTCTTTGAAGCTCACTCCGCTGATGAGACCTACAGGTCAAAATGCGTTCAGATTTTTGTAGTGTGGGTAAAATATATTCCTAAAATATAAAATATATATTTGTGTGCCCTAGACATGACCAACATTGAAATGTCGAAGGATATAAATATCCTCTAGGCCAATATCTAGAGAGGGTTGACTCCCTTACTAAATCCTACACCAGTTTTAAGCTTAGAGTTACAGGAAAGTATTGGAAAATGATGAAAAGAAATGGGAAATATGGATATAATTCGAATGACGTAGGATGGGGAAATACTAACAACGAAAATTCAAATCAAGTTCTAGGCAACATATAATAGAAGGAAAGGTAAAGAAACCACTTACACTTTGCGAAGATAACTTCCAAAAGTGCATTCCAATATTCATTCCCTCACCATAAGTATTTAAATCCAAATGCAAAATTTAAACTAAAAAAAAAACATACATGAATGTAAATAGAAATGATAAGCAGAAACAAATCACACACAAAACCATTCAAGAAATTTCAAGCCGATCATCCTTCTATTTATGCAAAAAACTTCAAAGTGTTTTTTCGTAGAGTGTCCATCCTCTTCTGTTACATGGAAATGTCTATTATTTATAGAGGATTCCATATCTTTATTTTAATACATATGAGGACAAAATTTCCATAGATCAGTAACCAACAAGAGGAATTTCCTCCTCAAAAATATGTCTTTGGGAGCAATGATCCAGCTTTAGTGGTAAGAATCCTAGGAAATTAGCGAACTTGGATGTTGGTGCATTGGGACATATCAGAACTAGGTGAAAATAGGGATCTTAGTTGTTGAATTTATATTGACATTGTAATTTGGAAACTTGCCTTTACCAATAAAATCCACTTAATACTAAAGTTGTACTGAAAAGAGGTGAAATCGATGGATGAACCTTGGAAATAATCAAAATCACGCTTTAGCATTTAATCCTACAAATATTTAGCTAAAATTCAGGCCCAAAACCGTTGACTTTGCCTCAAAAATTAAATTTCATCACCCTCTAGTCTTTCCCAAAAAATTTTGGACGATTGGTGTCCTTGAAAAGTTCGCTTGTTGTTTTAAAATTGATTTCTCCCAAAACGTGGCAACATGCCCTTTTGTAGCGAAGTTGGAAAAAACATTCCATGCACAAAGCTTTCCTTCCTTTACCAAAACATCCTTTTTATTCATGATTTCATTTAAAGTGCACACCTTTTGTTGTGTTCTGAAAATATCCTTTCATTTAACTCTAAATTGTGCCTTGCACCATTTTTGTGTTGTTTCACTTCAAGTAGACACAAATGGGATTTTCAGCTCTCACTTGGGGTGAAAACCCTTTTCATCACCTTTGTTGATGTCACTATAGATAGCCCATGACTTGCACTTTCTCCAAATGCTTTGAATTGAGTTTTTCCCCAAATAGAGGTGAAAGGAACTTTCATTTCTCTCTAGGAGTGAAACTCCTTTTGACTTGTCAACATTTTATGCCTATTCGTCCCAAGGATAGGTGAATCATATTTTCACCCTTCACTTGGGGTGAAACTCCTTTGAAACTTTCTTGAATTCACCAAGGTTGAACCCACGATGCGCCTTTCCTTTTTCAACACGCTTTCACCCCAAGGAGAGGCTAAATGGAGTTTTACCCCTCACTTGGGATGAACTCAAGTTTGATTTTTCAACTTAGCACCTGACGTGTTTCATTTACATTTTAAAATAGGTTCACCCAAAAAGGAGGTGAATGGAGATTTCATTCATTCTTTGGGATGAAAGCATTTTTTATTCTTCCATTTCCATAATTTTAAAGTTAAGACCCACACGTCTTTCCACTTTGCACTATGGTTTCACCTCAAGGAGGGGCAAAAGGGCTTTTCACCCCTCCTTTGGGGTGAAAGCACCTTTGAATTTTCATTTAAGGTCATTTCACTTTTAATTTTTTTTCTCTATATTTTTAAATGATGTTTGCCTTTTGAAGATGTGAATGGAGTTTTCACCCCTCCATTGGGGCGAACCCACCATTGCCTTCTCCCTTTGGCCATATTTGACATATTTCTTACGCTTATAAATATGAAGGCGTTTCACCCCCAGGAGGGGTGATAAGGGTTTTTACCCCTCTCTTGGGGTGAAAATACTTACATTATTTTATTTATGCCTTCGCAATTTTTCTTTCCATGCTCTATGCCTTCTGAAAAATATTTTAGCCCTGCTTCTTTGTTTCTTTTAATTTAAAACATTAATATTGCTTTAAAACCTCATAATTTCCCAATGCAATGTCACAAAAATTAAACGAAGAGGATTTAAAACAAAAAATCAAATTCAACAAAGTATATCAACACAATTATTGTACTATTCATCCATTATTTTTGCCAAATTTTCACAATAAAAATTGTAAATAAAATCCCAATCAAAATTGCAATGTGGCAAGATGTCAAAACTGCCAATATTTCTAGCAGCTCTTGGGGTATCCAACTCATGTGGATGTGATACCCATGTCTTTATCCACTTGGCTCTTAGTGGTCCTCATCACGGGCTACATCAATCGATACTTTTGATCCATATATTTTCTTGTGTCGGTACTGCTACTGCATGCTCTGTTGTTGCCTACTCCACTACTGCCTACTCCTCTTTCTCTACCAAACTCGTACAAGTGGTATCATAAACTATAACTATTTCAGTCCAAGCATCTGTAGTGAATAGGGAAGGAAGACTCAGTGAATCAAAGATGTATTGTAGAGTATCAATATGCTCCAAGCTGATGCACTTGGATCTCTGATCCAATTCAAACAAAGATGACTCCAAGCGGGTGAGCCTTTTCATGAGTGGAAAAACAAGTACTTTTGTGATTGGCTCTACCCAACTGTCAATTTTTGATATATCCTATACAAACATTTTCCAGGCTTCCTTTAATTGTTCTTTTGATAGGGGCTTATCCTGATAATCTATGAAACCTAAGAATCCCATGTCAGTAAGGGCATCAAAATGAACAAGTGTAATGGAGTGCTCTTGTTTAACTATGGTAAGCAGTTTCATGCCCTTCCTCACTAGATCCAATCCATGAAAATAACTACACAGAGTAACCTTGGCACTAGACCAAGATCAATCCATCTCACTCATAGGGTGCACACGAATTTTAGATTAGAAAAGAGCTTAAATCCTTATTATCGATTCTAGATGTGGCTCTAGAAAATTCTTCGTATTCTCTATCAACTGCTCACTCATCTGGATCAGTTTTTAGGCCTCATAGAGATACTGTAGGACCAGGTTAGCTTTTTCTACCATCTTCACATAACTTCCATCCAAATGATGGTGAGCCTCCTTGATTTTCTCTTTGGAGAAGCTTGTAGCTTGTGTAGCCTTCTCTACCATCTGGTTCTGTATGGAGTTGAGTTGGACCCTCACTATTTGCACCTACTGTTCCACTACTTATTTTACTTTTTGGTGGGCTTCTACTCACTATCACAACTGTTCCACCTCATTTATTATCTTTTCCTACAGTGCTCTACTCTTAGCTAGAGCTTCCTCAAGCTCAAAAATCTATACCTCTCCCTCATAGAATATGTGCTTATAGTCCTCACCATGCAAGTAGATTGAGCTCATGTCAAATTGAATGTTCCCCATCTTCTCAGTACATTAGGTATTCTGTTATGAATTTTTAAGCGTAATCACTTAGAGTCATTTCTCCTTGTGGTTTCCAAACCTGAGGAATCATCTTGGTGGTGTGGTCCTCCATCACAACTGGATCAAAAGCGACCTTTTTGAGTGGCTTCATTGGACCCTATACTTATTTTCTCTTACAACTCTTCAACCATTATGATGAACTCATATGAGCTCAACTGATATTTTCTACAATTGGATGTTTGATAATTACCTCTACCTCTTACTCGAGCAGCACCTACAGTGCCAAAAATAGGGTGAAAGGAAACATAGCCTGTGAAAGGTTTGGCTTGGAGGAATAAGTCGAAATAGAAACAAGAGGAAAAACAAAAATAGTAGAAAGTATGGAAGTGTTGGGTTCAGCTACAATCACACTCAATCATGGAGGAGCTTTTATACTTACAACTATAGAAGAAGTGATAGGAACAAAATATGAAGGGAGTGAAAATGGATTTAGGATATATGTGAATGAATTGAAAGAAAGGGAGACCTAAGATAAGGGAATATAAGATGGAGCAGTACTGATTGGTGGCTGAGAAGTGGGTAGAGAAATGGAAGTAGAAGGTATACCAAATGGGGGAGCAATAGATGTAGAAACTATAGGAAGAGAAGTGGTAGTCACTAACTACTCGTGAGTGGAAGAAGGAAAAATAGATGTACCTTCGAGCTCAGGCACCATATGATTCTATGATGAAGGTGGTTGTGAGATAGGTTCCTCTTGGGCTGGCTGTTTCTCCATCTTTCAATATCTATGACCTCCATCTATTAGTCTAGATACTTCTCCTAAATCAATGAAAGACTCTAGGAAATGTTAGTTTGAGCATCTGATAATGATGGAAGAGGATTTACTATGGATGAAGAAATTGCACCAATTCTTGGCTTCTTCATAGCCTTGGAAAAATGAAATACCTCTTCTATATTTCTCTTTGTTTGCTAAGGCTTTCTTTTAAACACCAATGACTGTTCCTCTTCCACATGTGTCAGTTCTTCGACTACTGGGAGGTCTTCTTCAGCCATGCTTTCTTCACTATCAAACTTTTGGAACTTCAAGGTACAACCTTTGATAAAATTATGGGCTAATAAATGTCAAAAAATTTGTCATATGAATTAGAGAATGCTTCATCCATATTCAAACCAAAATCTGATGTAGTTTTTCCTCTGTGGACCCTCATAATCCACCAATTTGTGATTTTTTCCTCATACCATGTAGGTAACTAGATTTTCCTTTGGTCAAATAGACCTGGAGGAGGAATATGCTACTTGTGTACTACAAATTTGTACTCAGCCTCTTGCTCATAAAAATTATATCAGGTGGAAGTTACATCATAGCCTCAACATGCCACTCCAAGTCATGCCCCTCAGGATTGTTGCGATGTTATTGAATATCAGGTCGTGGGCAACAATAAAACTTTTTGGCCTTGGTTAAAGCTGTAAAATGACCCAATTGGTCATACCTCCACCTCTGAGGTAGTTCCACCAAGCTAAGATCTTGGAGATATTCTATGAGCAACTAGTTCTGACCAAGCTAGCTTACCTCAATACTACCAAATTTGAAGGGAATCATGCATGTTGTCCTTTTACCTTGTCCTTCTCTATAAACATCATTAATATAATCATTCTGTCACACCACCTCCATTGCAAAGACATGCTTTGTGGAAAAATATGAGAGCAAGAATGGATTGACAGTGAAGCGAAATATTTGCACAACCCCACCCTATGTTAACAAGAAAATATTACCCTTCTCCATGGTGAAAACCTCTTCTCTCATTGCTCGTGGTAATCTCTCACACTTACCATAAATTAACTTAATGGTAGGACCTAAAAAAATTGGTTAAAGTTATAAAATGAATCCCTCCTTGATAGACTAGAAGTCCACATATAAACTGGTAAAACTCTATTTTCCTCATCAACCTGTTTAATAGATACAAAGGAAAAGTGTTGGTTCATATGGAAAAAGAAATACCAAACTAGAAATAATGTGTGCTTGAATGATGTCACCCATCCAGTATTCATATTCTCTAATTGAATGTGCATATTTTGTGCTATGAAATCTGCCAAATCAAAATAAATTGTATTTTTATCTGTTGTCATTACTGTTGGGGCATAGAACTCAACCTGTGATACACACTGCACCAGCGTTATCTGTCACTTGTGAACTAGGGAATCTGTAGGGAGGCTAGAAATCCATGCCAGCATTGAAAACAAATCTGGTCTCTTAAAATCTAAGAGTGATTTTGGTATATTCAGAAACTGCCCTAGCTATGTCTCCCTGATTAACTACATCTCCATAAACTGTTGCATTGACACTATAGATAGATATTTCTCCTATTGTTCATTGAGATGCAATTTTTTAAATATTACATCAGAGGGAGGCTTCAGCCCACAAGCAAATGCATCCTGAACTATGTTGGAATAAATGGTGAAAAGCACTTCCTCATTTGCTTTTTGAATAGCCCTAGTAACCGGGTTATAAAATTTAGAAATTACCCTCACCAACTCTGGGCAAGAATGGACGGGTGTGCATAGGTACCAGAAAAATTGTGCATAATATGCCATAGTAAATGGACTCTCTGGCATCAATATCTGCTTGATTGCAAATTCCATGTCCTGACGCAGTTTGACCACACTTCTTTTGGTGATGATGCAATCTTCAATTTCTGCCATGGCATCGGAGTATGGGTCCAAATCAATATTTTCATTTTTTTGGTCCTTCTTGGACTTTTTTCCATCCTTTGCTTTCTTCTTTGACTATTTTGGTTCAGTGGCATTTTTTGATTCTACAACATTTTTACCCATCATGGATATTCTGGAAACTTGGGGAGCACTCTGCAAATCCTGCAACCACCAGCTTCAAAGATGCACCAGCAAAACTTAAAAATAATTCCTTGAACAATTTTACCTGTGTCTTATTTATAAATGGCACCTCCAACCACCAAAGTAAATGTGGCATATATTCTTAGCGAAGTCGAGCAAACATGGGCCTCGTTCCACTCAACCATCATGATTATCAATGATTTTTGAATTGTCGTTAATTCTCCTTTCACCTAAAATATTATTTGTAAGTCATGCTCCGCCGCATTAACCCTTGAAAAGCACACCCTATATTCTCAATGACTACTTTTGAAAAATAAATTCGTCACATATGGACCAATGAGTGCTTTTCCTAAGAAATTAAAATATCTTACTTCTTAAGGATGTCAAAACGTTGCCCAAGGTGAATCCGAGCAAAATCGCTTTGCTTCAGGCGCTCCAAAAAAGTGATGAGCTATCAACTGACACTTCCAAATTAATATTTTTTGAAAAACTACCCTGGGATGGCACTTCCTTTCTTCTCCTTTGCTCCCGAAGTCCTTCAACTTGTTTAATGCTTTCTCATGCCAGATCCTTCCTTTTAAAACAATATTTTGCTTTGATTTTTGCTCCAATTAGAAAAATTAATTAATTAACTCTTTTTTTCCTGGAAAAGCTCTTTTCTAGGAGTTCCAATTTTAAAACTTTATTTTTTGCCTTTTTCTCCAATTTTAATTTCGCCCTCCACTTTTAAAAACTTCATGTGAAATTAATAAAATATTTCACTCTAGCATTTTTTTTATTATTATTATTTTATTTCTTCCTCTCTTTGCCCTTATAAAAGTAAATCAACTTTAACTTCAGAGCATTGAAACACTACCTAAAATTTTTCAAGATAATTAATTTTAATTTCACCCAAAACTCATAATATTATCCGTAAAAAGGCTTTTCGAGGTGAAATTAATTTTTTGAGGAAGAAGAAACATCTTTGGGTGAATATATATTATTATTTGTCTTATATATATATATATATATATATATATATATATATATATATATATATATATATATATATTATTTGTTTTTATATTAACAAAAGCGGTAATACTCATGAAAAAAAACTCTGTACATATTTATATACTTGTGCCCTTGATTAGTCATTGAAAATAGGCCTTCGAGTGAAGACCATTAACGGGGATAGATAGCTACCAACCATCCATGTCCTAAAGGTGGTATGCATTGGCAGAATTCACTCCTAAAACCTAGAACGAGCCTTCCCAAATTACCTCAAATTTATGGTGCTTTTCGAGCTTGGATTTGTTCTCATTCTACTTAAGCATCAAATCTCCAAATTTAAATTTTTGTTCAGTTGTTCTTATGCTAAACCACTTTTGTTTCATATTGGCATGTTCAGTGAAAGCAACATATGCCTTCTCTCTTTCTTCCTCAAGCTACAGAAGTTGGGCTAATCTTACGCTCATGGGGTTAGATTCATCATCCTCATCACTAAGCATTTGCAAGGTTTAGATAACTAGGAGTTCAATGTGGGTAATAAAACCCTCTTCCTTGCCATACACTAGGGAGTAAGGAGAATTTTTAATGGACTTCTTGATCAATATGTGATCTGCCCATAGAGCCTGATTGGTTGTTCATCACCATCATCTTGGTTGTGCGTCAGTACGATGGCATAACTTTTCTATTTGCCTACTACATAAAGGATAAAATCCTTAGAATAGTCTAAATTAATAAATAATGGTGCTTGGATGATTCTATCCTTAATATAATTGAATGCCTATCTCATTTTCTCTATCCATTTGAAGTCTACATTTTTCTTTAGGAGTTAAGTCATCGACTTCACTACCTGAGAAAAATCAACGATGAATTTTTGAACAAAATTGATTTGGCCAAAAAATGATTGCAAGTCCTTTTTATTGGCTAGTAGTGGCAATTTTAAGAGAGCTTTAGATCTCCTAGGTTCAATGGCTAATCCTTCCTTTGAAATGACATGTCCCAAGAGCTTTCCCTCCTTGATAGAAAAAATAGATTTCTTCGGGTTGATGGAGATACCAGACTCTCAATATTTTTCAAACACCTATCTTAGATGAGATCCATGCTCTTCCTTGCGATGTGAAAAAATAGTCATATCATCAAGGTATATCACAATGATTCGATTCAGCAACTCACCAAAGGCAACATCCATTGCTCCTTGAAATGTAGCGCCAACATTCAAAAGACCGAAGGGAATTCTTTGATAGGCAAAAGTGCCCCACTTAGTAGTAAATATTATTTTATGCTGGTCCTCATCCTTTACCTAGATCTGATTATAGCTGGATAAACCATCAAGCAACGAAAATATTTGTGCTCTAGCAACAACGTGGAGTATTTGGTCAATCTATGGAAAGGGATAATGGTCTTTCAAAGACACTTGGTTCAGATTACGAAAATCTATGCATAGGCAAATATCTCCATTCTTCTTTCATACTAGAACCAAATTCGCCACCCAAGTTAAGTGTTTGATGGGGTAAATGATTTTTACCTCCAACATCTTTAGTAGTTCTGCTTTCATTAGTACTTCAATTTTTGAATTAATAGGCTGCTATTTCTTTCAAAAGTGTTTTACCCCTTCTTGCAATTCAATGGTGTTTTGAATCACATTTTTTTCATACCCTTTCAAATCGTGATAACTCCATACGATAATGTTAGGAAATTGATAACATAGATTCTTAATTTCCTCGCGCTCCACTGGAGTGCAGTCTATTCTGACTTTGATTACCTTATCAAATTTCAGCTGTAATTCCTTATACTCCTTCTCATTGATCTTAATATTGTGCTTCTCCACCCTGTCATTATGGTCAAATAGGCTCTCGAGCGTAATTAATCCCCTAGGAATGTGATTATTTTTCAATTGGATCATCCCTTCCATTTACTTCTCAGCCAGTATTATTTCTTATACATCACTGGCTTCCTTAATCAAGAAATTGACTATCTTCTCATCGCTATCGAACACTTGCCAATAGATTTTTTTGTCAGGGAATGAAGGTCTAAAAATGATCCTTATGGTCTTTGGTCTCCTTACCACTTTCTCAACAAGAGAAAAGTTAGCACTAAGGGATGCCAAGATGTCTGCATGTTTATTTCATTCTCGCAAAATCACTTGAATATTTAGTGTTGTAAAACACTCAAACAAATCTCATACCTTATTGTGGTAGGATTTCAAATAACATTGCTTTGATATGTATTTGTTCGTAATTTTATTGACAATGAGCTCAAAATCTCCTCAAATATGCAATTGTTTAATCCCAAGATCTTTCACTTTCTTCAGGAGAAGGTACAATGCTTTGTATTCAGTGGCATTGTTTGTACAACTCCAAGTTAATGGATATGAGTATGTTTTTTATACCCCCAAAGTAGAAACAAGAACAATATTGGCTCTTGCACCATTCTTACATCTTGCACCACAGAAATATAACTTCCATAACTGGTCAAAGATAGGATCCTAGAAGTCAAAGGCTTCGGCTTCAACCTTTTTAGGTTTGGTTATGTTGTAGCAACTAATCTCAGTATCCATCATTGCATTAAAATCCATCAAAAAAAATTCATCTTCCAAAATAATTTCAGCCATAACTTCCTCTATCAAGTTCGTTTCTTATAGCTCTTCTATCATCATGTTAACCGAGCTTGCAAAATTTTATTCTTCTTCAAGTTTATCTATATAAAAAGTGGAAGGCTTTTCATTATAGATCCAGAATCTTCTTCCCTTGAAAGTGTAGATGCAAAGACGCGACACTAAAAATGAAATTACAAGTAAATACACAAAGAGACAAATATTGCACAAAATGTTCCAATTTTAATATTGACAATGGGGGGAGCCAAGTGAACTCTTTGATACAATGCTACTCTCCAAGAGTATTTTGATACAATATTACAATGGGCTAGGGTTCTCCAAAATCCTAGCAATAAAATAAAATAGTGTCTTTCGAAGATTGCGCCTTTGATCCCAACAGGGTGAGTGGGATTTGAATATCTGAAGTCGGGCCACTCTGGCTCTAATATCCTAATGATCTACAGACCTATAAGTGACAAAAACAATTAAGGAGTTAGTAGCACATGAGAGGGCTCCACAAAGTGAGACCCTCAAATAATGATTAAAAATCCTAATTGAAAGAAACAAAAAGTAGCACTTATAGATATGTAGATTTAACAATAAAAACTCATAGAAGTGATTTACCTTGCTCAACAGTAGATGTGACTTGATCGGGCTAATTGATTAAACCCTAACGGATGCAAAAAATAGTGCGATGGTTTTCGGGCTGATTTGATACCATTTTCTCCCCAATAGTTGAAGAAAATGGGGTTGGTTTATAAACCATGATGCTTGAAGAATGATGACTGATGATTTGATACCGTTTTTGCCCCAACGGTTGAAGAAAAGGGGGTTGGTGTATGAACCATGATGCTTGAAGAATGATGACTGATGATTTGATATCATTTTTGCCCCAACGATTGAAGAAATGGGGTTGGTGTATGAACCATGATCATGTAAAATGTATCTTATCGTGGGAAATCAAAATCAACTTGGTTGTCCCAAATTTGGGGGTGATTCAATGTTATTGAAAAATATGCCTCACAGGCGTCATTGAGTATTTAAGATATGAAAATGTAGAATGACTGAGTCACCGTAGGGCTGGCCATTGACTGTAGAAGATTCTTTGTCAATTCCATAATGGAACCAATCAAACTTAACAAGATTGTATGCTTTGTGACTATAGTCATATGAATGAGTGATTGATATTAGTTATCCATGATTTCGCATCCCATGGAAAAGGACGTCGATGATTCCTATTTGGTGAATTCTTCTTGGCAGTGTTTCACTTAGAATTTGAGGTTACTGATATGATTATGATTCTTGGCAATGAGATAATTGGTGATGATCATGATTAAGTGTCCTTATTATAAACTATTCATGTTACCGAATTGCATGGATTACTATCGCTACAACCACCAAGTTTATATAATAATTTATTGGATACGAGGTTCACTTAGAGCCAACTGATGAGATACCGTTTTTGCCCCAATGGTTGAAGAAAGGGGGTTTTGGTAATTTTGGGTTTGAGATCCTAGCTTCTTGTCTATGAGTTGTCATTGATGTCAAAAGGAAATGACATTAATGTTAAGAGGATATGTTGGCTTCAAAGGTGGAAGATTCCAAGAGAATCTTTTTAAGAGAATCCTGAGAGATTCCATTGGATAGGGTTTTTATTAAAACCAATGGAGGTTCTCTTTATTATTTATTTAATTATTATTTAAAACCCTTCAAGTTTTTAATTAATTAATTATTTAATTAATTAAGGGAGAAATTATTTTTAATTTATTAAAAATACTTAAATGTTTTTAAACCTTTTTTTTTATTCTTAATTTATTAAAATTATTTAAGGGTTTTTAATCCCTTTTTGAAAAGACTTTTGATTAATTTCGAAATGGTCTTTATTTTCGTCGACGTCAAGGTGTCTTCGAAGAGACTATTTATTCTCCAACTCCTAAGGTTGGAAGGCTAATTTAATTCAAAATTCTCTGAATGTAATTTGTGGTGTTTGTGCTCTGTATTCACTGTGATCGAAGGAAGACTTAGAAGCACGTGCAGTTGAAAAGTCTTCGGGGGTTTTTTCGAGGGTGAAGTGGAGGGAAGTTCACTTGTGAACTTCATAGCCCGCGTGGGCTAGTGGCAGCGAAGGCTGCTGTTGGGCACTGCATTGGCGGAGGTCACCGTTTCGAGTCTCGTGGGGGTGCTTTGCTAGAGTAACACACGTTTTTATTAAAACATCTTTATGCCGCAAAATTCGGAGTTTCTTAGACAACGATTTATAAGGTGTGATTAAATTTTATGAGTTTTGGATTTTGTGATTAGCATTGAATAAAAGCTTAGGAGAAATAAGGGCATATTTCTTTGGATGTATTTTTAAGATTATTCTTTGCTATGCTAAAATTAAAAATAGAGGTATAAGGTGTGAGTCTGTGATTGTTGATTTATTGGCATGTTATGGTGGTTGTGTTTAAAGAAGTGGAGCTAAAAGGTGTAATAAAGGAAGTTTATATTATTGCTCATTTATTTATATTCTAACCCTAACTTGGTTGGAAGTTTGAGAGTTGTGTGTGGTGACAGCTTGAAGGTTCAATTATCTTCTACTCCAATAAGGTATGGGCACATTCTTCTTATGAGTATGATTGGTGTATGTTTTCTGAAATAATTTTGGAGTGAAAAGGTATTCTACCAGGTATCCTTTGGCTAGGTGTAAATTGTTGGCAATTTTGGGTACCTTGAGTACATTGCCTTTTCTCAAGTATAGTTGTTGTCATTGATGTCAAAGGAGCTCTTGGTAGTTGTTGTCTTTGATGTCAAGGAGTTCTTGAAGCAATTTGATTAGTTGTCCAAGCATGTGTTTTGATGAAGGTTTCAGTATAATCAGTAAGTTTCTATGTAGCCCAGTTGCAAAAAGATCAAGAAAAAGACAAGTAAGAAGAAGTATGCAGGCGGCTGGAAAAACTGTCGCGATTTCGCGACATGTTTTAGGAGAGAGAAAGCATTGGCAAAACTGTCACGATTTCGCGACATGCTGGAAGGCAGAGGCAAAGCTGGCAAAACTGTCGCGATTTCGCGACATGTTTGAGGAGAGAGAAAGTTCAGGCAAAACTGTCACGATTTCGCGACAAGTTGAGTTGGCAGAGTTGAGTTGCAGGAAGTGTCACGATTTCGCGACAAGTTGAGTTGGCAGAGTTGAGTTGCAGGAAGTGTCGCGATTTCGTGACAAGTTTCAATGAAGTTGTACGGATGCAGAAAGTGTCACGATTTCACGACAGGTTGAGTTGGCAGCTTGCAGGTGGCGAAAGCGTCGCGATTTCGTGACATGTTCCAGTTTCACGAGTAGTTGGCAGAAAAGTGCCTAAGGCAAGAAAGCGTCACGATTTTGTGACATGTTCCAGTTTTGTGAGCGTTGGAAAAAGTTCTTAAGGCAGCGAAAGCGTCACGATTTCGTGACATGTTCCAGTTTCACGAGCAGTTGGCAGAAAAGTGCCTAAGGCAGCGAAAGCGTCGCGATTTCGTGACATGTTCCAGTTTCGCGAGCAGTTGGCAGAAAAGAGCTTAAGGCAGCGAAAGCATCGCGATTTCGTGACATGTTCCAGTTTCATGAGCAGTTGGCAAAAAAGAGCTTAAGGCAGCGAAAGCGTCACGATTTCGTGACATGTTCCATTTTCGCTAGTGCAAACCGAGGAAAGGTTGAAGAAGCAAGAAGTGTCACGATTTTGCGACAGAGTTGCTGATGACGTCAGCAAAAGCAAATGTGTCACGATTTCATGACAAGAGCAGAGAGGAAGGCCTTGCAGACTAAAGCGTCACGATTTCATGACAAGAATCATGATGACATCAACAAAGTCAGGGAGTGTCACGATTTCGTGACAACAGGCTGTAGTGTCACGATTTCGTGACAACAAACCAAAGAAGGCGCACGACAGGTAGTAGTGTCACGATTTCACGACAGCAAGTAATACAAGGTGTACGATAGACAAAGGCGTAGCGATATCGTGACATGTTTGAGTTTCATGCTAGAAAAGCTACAGAACAGCAGAGGCGGTTGAAGCCGACGGAGTTAACCTTTGTCGATGAAGTGTAAGGTTGTGCAGCCGATGATTGTTTTAAGGATATACAGCCGACTAAGATCATGAATTTGATAATGAATTATTGCTATAAAAGGAGGACTATTTTCGAGTTTCATGTATCGAATGTGTGTGTCGAATTTGCGCAAGTGAAGTCTGCTGTGCGCAAAGAGCAGTCGTATCGAATCGATCGAAGTGTGCGTTCGAAGTGCGACTTTCGTAGAAGTAGAGTGGAGGAAGAAGTTCGATCGAGGAGAAGCAGACGGCTCGAAGAGGGTGCTGTAGTGGCTGCACATAGGCGCATAAGTTGTTGTGCGATCGAGTGCTGCAGTATTTACACAGACTGTGTAAAGAAAGCAGAGTGTGCGAAGACTGCACTATGTTGGATGTGCAACGGAGCAGAAGCTAAGTTGAGAAGATAGTGTTGCTGCATTTTGCGAAGATTGCACTACTGTGTTTGCATAGAAGTTGAGAAGATAGTGCTGCTATAAATTTGAGAAGACTATGCTGCTGTAGTTGCGCAGATAGTGAAAAGTTGTTTTCAACCAAGTGCAAAAAAGAATAGAGGAAGAGGACAATTGTGCCAGACCGAAGGACTGTGTTTGGTGCAGATAAGAGGACCAGCTTTGCAATGACAGAGTTGAGGACAGAGATCTCCAACCAGAGCAGGGAAGACAGGTGTCTTCTATGGATAGAGTTCCACTTGCTAAGGGCAAAGGAGATAGAGGTCTTCTAGAGGATCACCAACAAAGCGAGAATTAGGGGAAGGTGTCTCCTTTGAGCCGAGGCTCATAAACATTGTAATCGGGAAGGATTCCCAGAGGACTTTGATACAACTTTTAGAAGAAAAGTTTTATCCGTGGAGTAGCCCACCTTGGGTGAACCACGTAAATTGTTGTGTCTCTTTGTGGATTGCATTTTGTGCATTGTTTTACTGCTATTATTACTGCTATCTTATTCTGCATGTTAATGGTTTGAAAGCTGTATTGATAGATAAAGTTAAAAGTGGTCTTATACTGTTCACCCCCCCCTCTCAGTATAAGCTTGTGTTCTTCAATTGGTATCAGAGCCAAGTGCCTTCGAAAAGTTTAACAGCTTGAAGGAAAAGTTTGCAAAGAACACAATGGACTACTCGAGTGGCAATGCAGCACCTATTCTTGACGGATCAGATTTTGGCCTGTGGAGTGCAAGAATGAAAGTCTATCTAATGGCACTTGGTAATGAGGTATGGGAAGTTATTGAAGATGGGTACACCATTCCTGCAAATGGTCCTTACACTAAAGAAGACAGGCTTCTACATCACAACAACTCAAAAGCCATGAATGCAATCTTGAAGGGTTTACAAAAGGCAGATCTCACCAAAGTTATTCACTGCAAGACAACTAGTGAAATGTGGAAACAATTGCAGAGTTGTTCATACAGGTGATGCAAATGTTCGAAAGGCCAAGTTGAGACATTTTAAAGGTATGTTTGAACAACTCAAGATGAATGATGATGAAAATATTAGTGACTACATGCTCCGGATGGATGAAGTTGTTAACTCTATGAAAGACTTAGGTCTTGAACTTGCTGAAAATGATGTGTGTGATAAGATTTTAAGATCCCTTCCTAATAGATTTAGTGAAAATATTTCTGCTATTGAGGAAGCTAAAGATTTAGATAAATTGAAAAAGGATGAGCTCCATAGTATTCTTGCAGCATTTGAGTTGAGAACTCAAGTGAAAGCTGATGTAAAGAAAGAGGCAGCTTTCAAAGCTACCAAGAAATCAAAAGGCAAACAGATTCAAGAAAGTGATGAGTCTTCTAGTGAGGAAGAGGCATATTACAGCAAGAAAGGCAAGTTTTCCAGAAAGCACAAAAGCAAGAAAAATATAAGATGTTTCAATTGTGGGAAATTTGGTCATTATGCTACTGACTGTACTGTTTCCAAAAATGAAAGTGATGAAGATATACAGGATGTTAAGAGCAAGGATTCTAAAAAGTACAGGTATTACAAGAAAAGCAAAGATGAGTACAACAATCATGGAAAGAGGCATTCTCACAAGAATAAGAAGAGCTTCTACTTAGACAAAGCAAGTAAGTGTTCTAGCAGTGATAGTGACAGTTCTTCTAGTGATAATGAAAATGAGATGCTGTTCATTTCAGAAAAAGAGGAAGAACCGAAACATAAATTCATTATCATGAAATGTTTTAGATGTGGAAATTTTGGGCACCTTGAGGATGATTGCAGAAATAATGATTTGGCTGCTAGTATGTATGAGGATGCTTCAGAAAACTACAATGAAGATGCATGTATGGTTTTTGAAAAAGGTAGCACCTCTAGTGATAAGAAATCTGAAAAAGGCCGTGATAATTCAAAGTGCCATCAAATAGAGGATCTTGAATGTGAACTCAATAATGCTCTTAGTGTTTTGAAAAAGGAAAGAAAGAAGAATGAGAGACTCAAGATTAAATTAGATGAATGTTGTATGGAGAGAGATGAACTTATAGAAAATCTTGAAGTCTCTATGGCTAAGTCACAAGAACTCAGGAATGAGTTGGATTCTAAAATTCTGGAGTATAGTGAGTTAGAACAGGAAATGGCTTCTTTGAAAGAAGAAAATAAAGAGTACAAGGATAAGCTCTACGATTTCAGGATAGCTCCAAGAAGGTTGAATTTCTCATCAAAGGACAAAGAAAACCAACAGATAAAATAGGTCTCGGTTTTGTTGAGCCGCACAAGGAACAGGTTGGGGAATCTAGCAAGAGATTTCAAAAGAAAGAGAGTTCTGTTGAAGAAAGTATTTCAGATCATGAGTCCGTAAGTGATAGATACGCAAAAACAAAAAACAATATTCAGATTGAGAAGAAGAAGTTTTTGGGACCCATGAAGTCGAATAAAAGAAAATTTCACGGCACATGTTTTGCGTGTCACAGATTTGGTCACATGGCTGTACATTGCATGACTCAAGTGAAGAAAGTAAATAACAGTTTCAGGAGACGTAATTTCTTTCAAGGGTATTGCTACTCTTGTCAACAATTCGGGCACAAGGCAATTTTTTGCAAGGCAAATAACAGGAACTGGGTTAGTCAGAACAGGCGGATTCAAAGAACAACCATGCCTGAAAGAAATAATATTGTTACTTGCTATAAGTGCAACAATGAAGGTCACCTAGCTAGACAGTGTAGAGCTGATCTTCCGAGATACGAGAACAGAAACAGCAGTATGAACAAGTCCAAGGATCAAAGCATGGATAAGAACAGGAATGACAACAGAAACAAGAAAAGTGATATGAACAAGTCCAAGGATCAAAGCATGGATAAGAACAGGAATGACAACAGAAATAGGAAAAGTGATATGAACAGGTCCGAGGATCAAAACAGTAACAAGAACAACAATGTGGAAAAAGAATTCAAGAGAAGGCCCGACAAAGAAATTGTAGACATTAATGATGATGAGTGTCTAATGGGAGTTTCACTCCCAACCCTGTTTTAAATCACCTTAATAGAAGGTGGGGGAGGGACTAAGCTAAGAGACTCATTCTTAGTCCCAAACCCCAAAGGTGACCCTTTGCCATTGATGACAAAGGGGGAGAGATTTGAGTAAGGGGGAGAGATATGTGTAAGGGGAAGTGCTTCAAGTGAAGAGAAGAGCTTCAAGTCGTGGGGAGCAAAAACTTCAATTGCAGAATTCTCAGTTGTTGGATCAGTTGGTTCAGTTTTGGCTCTTGAGATATGTTTTTAGTTAAGGGTTGCCATCAATGACAAAGGGGGAGATTGTTGGCAATTTTGGGTACCTTGAGTACATTGCCTTTTCTCAAAGTATAGTTGTTGTCATTGATGTCAAAGGAGCTCTTGGTAGTTGTTGTCTTTGATGTCAAGGAGTTCTTGAAGCAATTTGATTAGTTGTCCAAGCATGTGTTTTGATGAAGGTTTCAGTATGATCAATAAGTTTCTAGTAGAGTAGCCCAGTTGCAAAAAGATCAAGAAAAAGACAAGTAAGAAGAAGTATGCAGGCGGCTGGCAAAACTGTCACGATTTCGTGACATGTTTTAGGAGAGAGAAAGCTCTGGCAAAACTGTCACGATTTCGCGACATGCTGGAAGGCAGAGGCAAAGCTGGCAAAACTATCACGATTTCGTGACATGTTTGAGGAGAGAGAAAGTTCAGGCAAAACTATCACGATTTCGTGACAAGTTGAGTTGGCAGAGTTGAGTTGCAGGAAGTGTCACGATTTCGCGACAAGTTGAGTTGGCAGAGTTGAGTTGCAGGAAGTGTCACGATTTCGCGACAAGTTTCAATGAAGTTGTACGGATGCAGAAAGTGTCACGATTTCATGACAGGTTGAGTTGGCAGCTTGCAGGTGGCGAAAGCGTCGCGATTTCGTGACATGTTCCAGTTTTGCGAGCAGTTGGCAGAAAAGTGCCTAAGGCAGCGAAAGTGTCACGATTTCACGACATGTTCCAGTTTCGCGAGTAGTTGGCAGAAAAGTGCTTAAGGCAGCGAAAGCATCGCGATTTCGTGACATGTTCCAGTTTCATGAGCAGTTGGCAAAAAAGTGCCTAAGGCAATGAAAGCGTCGCGATTTCGTGACATGTTCCAGTTTTGCGAGCAGTTGGCAGAAAAGAGCTTAAGGCAATGAAAGCGTCACGATTTCGTGACATGTTCCAGTTTCATGAGCAGTTGGCAGAAAAGTGCTTAAGGCAGCGAAAGCGTCGCGATTTCGTGACATGTTCCATTTTCGCTAGTGCAAACCGAGGAAAGGTTGAAGAAGCAAGAAGTGTCACGATTTCGCGACAGAGTTGCTGATGACGTCAGCAAAAGCAAATGTGTCACGATTTCATGACAAGAGCAGAGAGGAAGGCCTTGCAGACTAAAGCGTCATGATTTCGTGACAAGAATCATGATGACGTCAACAAAGTCAGGGAGTGTCACGATTTCACGACAACAGGCTGTAGTGTCACGATTTCGCGACAACAAACCAAAGAAGGCGCACGACAGGCAGTAGTGTCACGATTTCACGACAGCAAGTAATACAAGGTGTACGACAGACAAAGGCGTAGCGATATCATGACATGTTTGAGTTTCGTGCTAGAAAAGCTATAGAACAACAGAGGCGGTTGAAGCCGACGGAGTTAACCTTTGCCGATGAAGTGTAAGGTTGTGCAGCCGACGATTGTTTTAAGGATATACAACCGACTAAGATCATGAATTTGATAATGAATTGTTGCTATAAAAGGAGGACTATTTTTGAGTTTCATGTATCGAATGTGTGTGTCGAATTTGTGCAAGTGAAGTCTGCTATGCGCAAAGAGCAGTCGTATCGAATCGATCGAAGTGTGCGTTCGAAGTGCGACTTTCATAGAAGCAGAGTGGAGGAAGAAGTTCGATCGAGGAGAAGCAGACGGCTCGAAGAGGGTGTTGTAGTGGCTGCACATAGGCGCATAAGTTGTTGTGCGATCGAGTGCTGCAGTATTTACATAGCCTGTGTAAAGAAAGCAGAGTGTGCGAAGACTGCACTGTGTTGGATGTGCAACGGAGCATAAGCTAAGTTGAGAAGATAGTGCTACTGCATTTTGCGAAGATTGCACTACTGTGTTTGCACAGAAGTTGAGAAGATAGTGCTACTGTAAATTTGAGAAGACTGTGCTGCTGTAGTTGCGCAGACAGTGAAAAGTTGTTTTCAACCAAGTGCAGAAAAGAACAGAGGAAGAGGACAATTGTGCCAGACCGAAGGACTCGTGTTTGGTGCAGATAAGAGGACCAGCTTTGCAGTGACAGAGTTGAGGACAGAGATCTCCAGCCGAGCAGGGAAGACAGGTGTCTTCTGTGGATAGAGTTCCACTTGCTAAGGGCAAAGGAGATAGAGGTCTTCTAGAGGATCACCAAGCAAAGCAGAATTAGGGGAAGGTGTCTCCTTTGAGCCGAGGCTCATAAACATTGTAATCGGGAAGGATTCCCGGAGGACTTTGATACAACTTTTAGAAGAAAATTTTTATCCGTGGAGTAGCCCACCTTGGGTGAACCACGTAAATTGTTGTCTCTCTTTGTGGATTGCATTTTGTGCATTGTTTTACTGTTGTTATTACTGCTATCTTATTCTGCATGTTAATGGTTTGAAAGTTGTATTGATAGATAAAGTTAAAAGTGGTCTTATATTGTTCACCCCCCCTCTCAGTATAAGCTTGTGTTCTTCATAAATCCTATTTTCAGGTTTGTTGAAGACTACTTATGCATTGTTATCCTTAAGGAGATTTTTTGGTGAATGCATAATTTTTGGTTTGAGATAGTGGAAGCTTTGTGCACTAGGGTTTATATTTGTGAGTCTAGCTACTTGCATTGATTTGGTAGAACCCTTGGTTGGCTTTTTTGAGTTTGATGGTTGAGTTGCTTCCATAGAGGTTGTTTGATCAAGTTATTGCTTTACTTGATTCATGATATTGGGCTTACTCCATTGAGTTGATTTGAGCAAGTTATTCTTTGCATTTGGTGATATTGTGTTGGTGGTCTGTTTTGTTCAAATATCTTTGGAGGGAAAAGGATTTCTACTTGTTTCCTTTTCTTGTGATGATTGGTTGAATGCTTCAAGGTTGATGTTGAGTTGAATGGTGTTGGTTGACTAAACCTTGTTTGATGAGCATTGTTTTTGAAACCCTAATTGATGGTGAAAAGAACATGAGTATCATTGTTATGTGATTCTTTGCATAGTTGGCAATTGTTGGGGTTTCATGTTCTTGAAAGAAAACATTCTATCCTATCCATTTTAGATATTGAGTTGAGTTTTCAAATTTGAGATTTAGATTGAGCTGAGTTGATTTGAGTTGAGTTTTGAGATTGGGATTTGATTATAGAACATATTGAGTCTCTAACAATTCTCTTTATGCTTCTATGATTTTGACAAATCACATTGGGTCTCTAACAATTCACTTTGTGATTTCCTACTAAGAAAGTTTTTCTTGGTGAGCTTGCTGAGTTTTTAGACAGGTTCTAGTGGGGACTTGTGAGCAGTTCTTGGACAGGTTCCAATGGGGACTTGTGAGCAGTTTTTGGACAGGTTCTAGTGGGGACTTGTGAGCAGTTTTGGACAGGTTCCAGTGGGAACTTGTGAGCAGTTTTTGGACAAGTTCTGGTGGGGACTTGTGAGCAGATTTGGACAGGTCCTAGAAGAGGACTTGTGAGCTAAGTTTGATAGTTCTATCAGAGAACTTGAGGACAGAGGTGCATTGGTTCTATGAGAATAACCTGAGGACAGTTGGAAAGTATTTGAGAAGGCTTGTATGCAGAGGATTGATTTGTTCAAGAGTTGGACAGATCCGACAGACAGAGGAAGACTTGTACTAGACTGACTGACTGTGTTTGGTATAGGTTGCTGAGCTACTGTGGACGTGATCATAGAAGGCAGAGGTCTCTTAGGCTAAGCATTGAGGACAGGAGGTCTTCGATGGAAAGGAGTTCCACGTGCTAGAAAGAGGTAGAGGCAGTTGATCTTCTGAGGGATCATTTCCAGAGCAGAGGGAAGGTATCTCCTTTGAGCAGAGGCTCATAAATTCTAATTGGGGGAAGGTATATCCTTTGAGCAGAGGCTCATAAATTTTGATTGGGGGAAGGTATCTCCTTTGAGCAGAGGCTCATAAATTCTGATTGGGGGAAGGTATCTCCTTTGGGCCGAGGCTCATAAACATTGTAATTGGGAAGGATTCCCAAAGAACTTTGAGATAACTTTTAGAGAAACGTTTTGTGCACGTAGCCCAGCCATTCTAGGTGAACCACGTTAAAATTGGTGTCACTTTGTGGATGATATTGTGCATTGCTTTGATATTACTTTGGGTATATTGCTTTACTGTTTTGAAGTATAAAGGAAAAAGTAAAAAGAGGTCTTATACTGTTCATCCCCCCTCTCAATATAAGCTTGTGTTCTTCAGGGGGCTGGTATATAATACCATGATTTTTGAAGAATTATGATTTATGAGATACCATTTTGGCCCAACGGTTGAAGAAAGGGGGTTGGCATATAATACCATGATTTTTGATAAGTGATGATTGATGAGATATCATTTTTGCCCTAACGGTTGAAGAAAGGGGATTTTGATGATGTGAAAATGTGATGAAATAAAATGATTTGTATCTTTCATTGCCCTTAATAGATAAAGGGGTTTTTGATGATGTGAGATGAAAAAGTGTATTTTTGTTCATTTCCCTTAACAGATAAAGGGGTTTTTTTATGATGAAAGTGTCCTTATGGTAGTCTATCCATCCTACCGGATTGCATGGATAACCAGTCATTGCAACCACCAGGTTTATAGGATAAACCACTAAATACAAGGTTCACTTGATAGGAATGCAAATGTGATCTATTTTTGCCCCAATAGATGAAGGGATTTTTGAGAAATGAATGAAAACAACATGATTTGTATATGTTCTTTGCCCTTAATAGATAAAGGGGTTTTTGATGATGTAAGATGAAAAAGTGTCTGTTCATTGCCCTTAATAGATAAAGGGGTTTTTGATGATGTAAGATGAAAAAGTGTATGTTCATTGCCCTTAACAGATAAAGGTTTTTGATATGAAATAATTTGTTTTCTTTCATTGCCCTTAATAGATAAAGGGGTTTTTGATGATGAAAGTGTCCTTATGGTAGTCTATCCATCCTACCAGATTGCATGGATAACCAGTCGCTGCAACCACCAGGTTTATAGGATAAACCACTAAATACAAGGTTCACTTGATAGGAATGCAAATGTGATCTATTTTTTCCCCAATAGATGAAGGGATTTTTGAGAAATGAATGAAAATAACATGATTTGTATCTGTTCTTTTCCCTTAATAGATAAAGGGATTTTTGATGATGTAAGATGAAAAAGTGTCTGTTCATTGCCCTTAACAGATAAAGGGGTTTTTGATGATGTAAGATGAAAAAGTGTTTGTTCATTGCCCTTAACATATAAAGGGGTATTTTTGATGATGAAAGTGTCCTTATGGTAGTCTATCCATCCTACCGGATTGCATGGATAACTAGTCGCTGCAACCGCCAGGTTTATAGGATAAACCACTAAATACAAGGTTCACTTATGAATGGATAATGATAAAAGAATGTAAATGTGATCTATTTTTGCCCCAATAGATGAAGGGATTTTTGCAATTTGGATGATTGGAACACAAGGTAAAGGGTGCAACCTTTGAAAAAAGAACGCAGTCTTTTGAACCTAGCAATTGACTTGTTGATGATGTGATGTCATTGAATGATTGAATTGTTTATTGCAAGTGTGGGGAAGGTGTGAAACCTTGAACACCCCCAAGTTCTAGTTGTGATGTTGATTGATTAGGGGAAAGGTGTGAAACCTTGAGCACCCCCTAGTTGTGATGTTGCTTGCTTGATTGGGTGAAAGGTGTGAAACCTTGAACACCCCCAAGTTGTGATGATGTTTGAACTTTCTAGCGATCTTTGCATATGTGAGTTTGATATATATACATACATGGATTTTATGTTTGTGTTATGCTTTTGTGTTAATGTGTTAATGTGAATGCAATGCATGTTTAATGAAAATGTTTTTATGGAATACCTTATGGATGATTAATGCAAGCTAAATGATGTATGTGCCTAGCTTATATGGATGATTCATGCAAGCTAAATGATGTATTATTGATGCAAGTAAATGTGTAATGAACCTAAGCTATATGAGAGGGATGCATGGTGTTCGAATGATCTTTTTATAGTTCAAAAATTTTATTGGCCATGTTTGATGTCCACTATTTTGTAATCAAGGGTACCCAATTTTAATGACTTTATGCAACTTGACGTATGATGCAGGCATGAATGTTGATATGGAAGAAGATATGGATGTTGATATGGAATGAGTATTGCAGTATTTTCAAAAACTCAAACATACTAGTATTATCAATCAAACTCACTTGGGTTGTCTAACTTTCTTTAGGACCAATGTGTGTGCAAGTGAGGTTCAATTACCAAATCTTGAGTGTGACAATGACCCTATCTAATCAAGAACCAATGTGTGTGCATGTGAAGTTCATTGACCCACTATGAGTAAATTGGGCATGACTTGTTATGGAGATGACCTGAAGCTAGCCTATCCTTATGTGCGGTCAAAGGTCTTCCTATTTGCCAAGGAGACATGTCACCCGCATGAGCTTACTCCACTACCAACCAGGCGTCTATAGCCCCGATGAAGATTCACTCCATAGTCCAATGGGATTTGATCTTTTAGGCCTTGGGGATGACTACCCATCCTTGCTAGGGACGTGAAGTACGAATCCTTACGACTTGAGGGATCAAGGGTGTTTGGGATTTTATTTGTTAATTTTGTATAGAGCTTTGGGGAATCGGATTCTCAACCGAAGTGTGATGAGAATTTTGACCCTATCCTTACTACTCTATGTTTTTATGCTTATGTTTGAAGAGTAATTGAGGTAGTGGTGAAAACCACTATTTTTTCTTTGGACTATGTTGCATGATGGGACAAGCGAGGATTATCCCTTTTCACTTCAAGGTACTACCCAAGTATGGTACTAACCCTCTTTGGCTCATAATGTTTTTAAGATGTGATGGAATGTGATTGGTTCAAGATTGTATTCGGAATCAATTGGCAATACTCAAGACCTTCTTAATGTGTAAAGTGTATTTTTGGTCCCAAAGAAAATTGGACATTCATTTGGAGGTTGCTTGCTACACTAGTAATGGCTGAGTGATTGAAAATCTAGGCTTTATGATTTTTGACACGGGATGTGGTTTGAGATATGGCTTTTGCGAGGGTTGCATGATTTCTTCAAACTAGGTACCCCCAATTGTTATAACTTGACTTTGTATTTGTGGCCATATCATCATTACTAAGTAAGATCATTCGAACATGGGATGGGATGAATGCAATTATGAATGACTATAGCGGAATGTATATGAAATGTGCAATTATGAATGTATGAATCTAGATGTATGAATGCAAGCGAAAATGAAATGCATGTGAAAAATGCTTATGAATGCGAATGTGGAAGTGTATATGCAAATGCCTATATGTATGCATGCTTATGAAAATGCAATTTGATTTTGTTGTTTTGTTGTTTTGATTTTTTTTTTAGCCATGTATGTACATATATAGTAATCACAATAAGCATGGAATGCTTTCAAGTGTATGATGTTCATCAGCTCGGGTTTGTCTACTCCCACTAACATAGTAAGATTATGACCAAAGGAGCTGGGTACCTTTGGGGCCTTTTGAAAATTTGATGTGACCAAAGGGATTGAGACCTTTGGAGCCTTTTGAAATTGATGTGTGACCAAAGGGGTTAAGACCTTTGGAGCCTTTTGAAATTGATGTGTGACCAAAGGGGTTAAGACCTTTGGAGCCTTTTGAAATTGATGTGTGACCAAAGGGGTTAAGACCTTTGGAGCCTTTTGAAATTGATGTGTGACCAAAGGGGTTAAGACCTTTGGAGCCTTTTGAAATTGATGTGTACCAAAGGGGTTAAGACCTTTGGAGCCTTTTGAAATTGATGTGTGACCAAAGGGGTTAAGACCTTTGGAGCCTTTTGAAATTGGTTGTGACCAAAGGGGTTAAGACCTTTGGAGCCTTTTGAAATTGATCAGCCACCGAAGTGACCGGGGAGTGGGGTATGTTTTCCATTACACAATTTAAGTTACTTGTTTTCTTTTGCATTCTAGCTTGAACTATGAAGTGTGTAAACAAAAGATATGCAATTAAATCCAAATAACACCAAACCAAACAATCTTGTGTAGGAATTTTTAATAGTAAAAGAAAATACAATGTCCTAGGTTCTACCTTGTGTGTCTTACCTCATTCATTATTATTTAAAATGTATTCCTTTTTATTATTATTTGATTTACTTACGTTATGGTACTAACTCGAAATCAAACAAAAGTAATAAGTCAAAACAACTTAATGGAAAACACATCAAATCCACCTATTACGTAATGATGGAATGGCTATTGTGTAAGCCATGTTAGTGATGAAAGGGCTATTGGTTAAGCCATGTAAATGATGAAATGGCTAAGGTTGAGCCATGTTAATGATGAAATGGCTAAGGTTGAGCCATGTTAATGATGAAATGGCTAAGGTTGAGCCATGTTAATGATGAAATGGCCAAGGTTGAGCCATGTTAATGATGAAATGGCCAATATTGAGCCATGCTAATGATGAAATGGCTAAGGTTGAGCCATGTTAATGATAAAATGATGAAATGGCTAAGGTTGAGCCAATGAAATGGCTAAGGTTAAGCCATGTTAATGATGAAATGATGAAATGGCTAAGGTTGAGCCATGTTAATGATGAAATGATGAAATGGCTAAGGTTGAGCCATGTTAATGATGAAATGATGAAATGGCTAAGGTTGAGCCATTTATGATGAAATGGCTAAGGTTTAATGTTAATGATGAAATGATGAAATGGCTAAGGTTGAGCCATGTTAATGATGAAATGATGAAATGGCTAAGGTTGAGCCATGTTAATGATGAAATGGCTAAGGTTGAGCCATGTTAATGATGAAATGGCTAAGGTTGAGCCATGTTAATGATGAAATGGCTAAGGTTGAGCCATGTTAATGATGAAATGATGAAATGGCTAAGGTTGAGCCATGTTAATGATGAAATGATGAAATGGCTAAGGTTGAGCCATGTTAATGATGAAATGATGAAATGGCTAAGGTTGAGCCATGTTAATGATAAAATGATGAAATGGCTAAGGTTGAGCCATGTTAATGATGAAATGATGAAATGGCTAAGGTTGAGCCATGTTAATGATGAAATGATGAAATGGCTAAGGTTGAGCCATGTTAATGATGAAATGATGAAATGGCTAAGGTTGAGCCATGTTAATGATGAAATGGCTAAGGTTGAGCCATGTTAATGATAAAATGATGAAATGGCTAAGGTTGAGCCATGTTAATGATGAAATGAAAGCTAAGGTTGAGCCATGTTAATGATGAAATGATGAAATGGCTAAGGTTGAGCCATGTTAATGATGAAATGATGAAAATGGCTAAGGTTGAGCCATGTTAATGATGAAATGATGAAATGGCTAAGGTTGAGCCATGTTAATGATGAAATGGCTAAGGTTGAGCCATGTAAATGATGAAATGATGAAATGATGAAATGGCTAAGGTTGAGCCATGTTAATGATGAAATTACTAAGGTTGAGCCATGTTAATGATGAAATGATGAAATGGTTAACGTAAAGCCAAGTTAAATGTATTTTCCATTAAGTTGTTTTGGTTTATTACTTTCTTCTGATGTCTTTTTAATACCATAAAGTACTTAAACCCAATATTTAAAGCTTATCAAAATAAAACCAACTATAAAAACTTGTACAAGAATTTAAAGATAAAAGAAAACAATCAGTCCTAGGTTTCACCTTGTGTGGCTTACCTCATTCCGTATTATTTTCTTCATTAATGTGTGGTTCCTTTTAAAATTGTGTGGTTGGTGTGTTTGATGTTACCTAATATTTGTTAAATGAAATAAAGGAAAAATATATGGTTGGATAGGGCTACGAGATTCTTGTTGGTAATGACCTCCAACAAGTTTTCTCGGGGGTAATCCTATGGTGTCTAAGGGTAGATATTTGATGGATGGAGATGAATGCCACCGTCACCAAACCTCAAGCAATAGTTGGTGATGAAATCCAACTACTACTGTTAAAAAGTGGAGCGTGTAGTGTGTGATGTTAATTTTATGTTTCTTGTTCTTTATGGTGTGCAGACAATGTTAAAGATGACTAATTTCACTAATCTAAATAAGAATCCAACACAAAGATGTAAATTTCATCTAAAGAGCGCAGAGTACACCCTTAAAATCCCTACCTACAAATGATACCCGAAGATATCAAAAGAGCATCGGAGGGTTCGTCCACCTCTCTACCAAAGGGGCCAACCTAGGGCAGGATTACTTTAAGTGTCCAAATGTTGTTCCTATTTAGATACACAAAATTTAAGCGATATTTAACCCTAAAATGCAAAATCTATGAATGCTTTTCTACTTCACATGCACTCAACAATGCAAACAATCACCTAGATCTACGAATTTAGGACAAGAAATGAATTTGAAATATTGAAACACACACAAACCCTAGATATGACTTGCTGCAGATTCTTTCTTAGATTACTTAATGTTAAACCCAGAAACAATGAAAAATAGCAACAAAAAATAGAATACGTAAATTGTTAAATGACCAACTAGGGTTACGAAACTCACTTGGAAGCCTTAGCTGTGCTTCAAATTAATGCTAGGCATAGGGGCCTCGAGGTGTAGAGAGCACTAATAAATGGAAGGATGCTTGATTTGAATTAAATGCTTAAAACCTAGCAATGAACGATTTTACATTTTTAAAAAAATTTGGAAGCCTTAGCTTTGCTTCAAATTAATGCAGTAGGTGGAGTAGAGAGCATCTGTGTAATGTGGAAGAATGCCTATGTAACATGGAAGGACACCTATGTAACGTGGAAGAGCGCCTGCACGATCTCTGGAACTACTATAGAATGCTTCAGAAACCCTAGTGATGAACGTGACGACTTTTACATTTTTTGAAAAACTTGCAACAAACAACAATAATAGTAAATTAGCAAGGTAGATCTATCAAATAGTGAAACCCTTGTGGGGTCCCACCATGATCGCCATTTGTAGATGCAAAGATGCGACACTAAAAATAAAATTATAAGTAAATACACAAAGAGACAAATATTGCATAAAATGTTCCAATTTTAATATTGACAATGGGGGGAAGCCAAGTGAACTCTTTGATACAATGCTACTCTCCAAGAGTATTTTGATATAATATTACAATGGGCTAGGGTTCTTCGAAACCCTAGCAATAAAATAAAATAGTGTCTTCCAAAGATTACACCTTTGATCCCAACAGGGTGAGTGGGCTTTGAATATCCGAAGTCAGGCCACTCTGGCTCTAATAGCCTAATGATCTACAGACCTACAAGTGACAAAAATAATTAAGGAGTTAGTAGCACATGAGAGGGCTCCACAAAGTGAGACCCTCAAATAATGATTAAAAATCCTAATTGAAAGAAATAGAAAGCAACACTTACAGATATGCATATTTAACAATAAAAACTCATAGAAGTGATTTACCTTGCTCAACAGTAGATGTGACTTGATCGGGCTGATTGATTAAACCCTAACGGATGTAGAAAATAGTGCAGTGGTTTTCTAGGCGATGACGGACGAGCGAACAACAGTGACAAAATGAATGGGGCTGGTTAGAATCTATCTTAGGGTATGCTAAAGGTGCTCAGGGTATTCTTTAGCAGAGAGGCCTCAAGATTCTTCAATGTTCCATTCTTTCAGTATTTCAGCCACCGGGTTTGGGCAATATGAGGGGCATGTATTTATAACTTAGCTTTAGGGTTTGACTTAGGGTTCTTAACTTTACACTTTTGATCGTGTGGCTAAGATTAAGTCATATCCTAGGGCTAAGATTAAATGATGGAAGTGGCATGGATTGAGTGGGATGGATGGTAGGGATTTAATCTGATCGGACGGTGGAGGTTAAATGAACTTATAATTATATAATATAATATTAAATAAATTAAATATAATATAAAATATTAAAATAATATAATATATATTAAAATAAGTCCTATTTTGGCGGGAAAGGGGAAAATGGGCCTTTTTGAAGGCGGGAAAGGGAAAATGGGCCTTTTGAAGGTGGGAAAGGGGGAAGGAGGACAAGTGGAAGGTGGGATGACTAGGAAGGTGGATGAATGGCTGCAATTTTGTGTCTACAAAAATAAATATCCAAGTGTGAATAGTCCAAGGAAAGATATCCTTCTAGCTTTGTCATAAATTATCTCGAAAGGCACATGATAAAATACGGTTCTAAATCAACTACCACCACTTCTTGAATGATGGTAATTTATGGCATTTTGTGTAGAACAATGGGAATCTATTTAATCACACCTACAATTTTTATTGGGGTCCCATATAACTATAAGACACTTGGACTACTCCTCGTGTACTCCATCCCCATGACCTCACATACCGCCTTTGGCATGACAGTAGTTGCGGTGCTAGAATCTATCATGAAATTATGTACAATCCACCCCTCCATCCTGAGATATAGGTAGAATGGGGTGTTCTATTTTTACCAGTGGTATAAGCTATCAGTATCTATGCTAACACTGTCTAGGTGGGGTTTTTCTTTTTATCCTTTTCTGACTTGAGAGACTCCTGCAATAGATCAACATGTCCAGGGAGTTGTTATGCATCATACAAACTCATCTTAGCAGGGATTCTCTTCATCTCTTCAATAATGTTATAGTCAAAAGCACCAAAGTCTTTCCCTTCACTAGTTGGCTCATATTTATTTTGGCACTACTGAGTAGCTTCTACCCTTTGACGCTTGGTCAATGATGGATACTTGAGGTATTCTTTGGATTTTTCTTTCACCTTAGTTTGTACTTGAGTGGTTGCATGTTGTGAAGTTGATTCCTTAGTCTGTAAATTTTCTTGAGCTCATGTGGGCAAGAGATATTTCAACATGATGGGATATTGCTACTTAGGGGCTACGCCAGGTGCTTTTGCTTGTGACTATACCTTTTCGAGCTCCATGAAGGAATAGGATACATAGAAGGCATGGGCTATGAAAATGCACTAGAGTACAGATGTTGTGGAATATCAAGAAGAAAAGGTATTGTTACCTTTGGAGGTAGCTTACCTATGGCAATCATATCCATTTTGGCCTTTTGTGCCTACATGTAAAAATCTAGAAATGTATTGACATTGGCTTGTCAGACGACCATACCAATATCGGAGTTGAAAGCTCAAATATAGTAAAATGTAGCTTGTTTAGGTGTCAACTGAAGACCATCAAGAACTCTCTGCCAAATTCGAGCGAACCTGACGTTGAAATCCATTATTTACTCCTATGGATGTCTTTGGATATTTTTGAATTTGTGTAGCAACAAAAAAGGATCAACTTGCTCATAGAAATTCTTAATCGACAATTCTGCCAACTGGTCTCATGTGGTGATAATAGCGGGTGGCAAAGACTGGTACCAATACATCAAATTTCCTTTGAGGGGCAACATGAGCAATCTTACCATAATGTCTTCATCTGCGATGCCATGGATTATCACCAAAGAAGCCACATCCTGGACATGCTCGTAAGCAGGTATTACATGTACCATCATAGGTGGGCAAAGACTTCAATGATGCTTGAGGGACTGAATTTTGAGCTTGTAAATTTAAATCTCTTAAGCTATTCTATGCTAGGAACTTGCCTTGGTGGTTGTGGTGGCGTATTATGAGCCATATTGACTAGAGTATTTGCTTGAGGTGGAGGAATGCTAGTATCAGTACTAGTTGGACTTGAAGGAACGAAAAACACACCAGCTATCTATGAATATGTCGTGACTGATGTATGAGTTGGGGTGACTAATCTAGAGTTTTCTACTTTTTGGGTATCAAGCTTAAAAAAATCAATGGGTTTTTCAAGATTTTTGGCCTTCGATCTTGTGATCATGAAGTACAACTTTCACCAAATTCATGTTCGAAATATTCTAGGTATAGCTGAGTCGCCAGATGTTCTAGCTCAATAATAAAAAATTAAACATCAAGACCTTAATACTGCATCTATTGCTCAATATGAGACTCGTGAGTCCTACCGAGCGTGCCAAAAACTATTGGTCAAATATCTGTCTAAAATACAAAACATATGTTTGTGCACCCTAGAAACAACCAACATTGAAAGCTTGAAGGAGAGAAATGTCCTCCAGGACAATCTCTAGAGAGGGCTGACTCCATTACTAAATTCTACATTGGTTTTAAGCTTAGAGTTATAGGAAAGAAATGGGAAATGGCAAAAAGAAATTGGAAATATGGCTATAAGTTGAATGGTGTAGGATGGGGACAGACTAGCAACATAAATTCACATCAAGTGCTAGGTAACATATAATAGAAGGAAAGGTAAAGAAACAACTTATGGTTTGCAAAGATAACTTCCAAAAGTGCATTCCAATATTCATTCCCTCACCAGTAGTATTTAAATCCGGATGTAGAATTTAAACTCAACAAATAACAGACATCAATATAAATAGAAATTATAAGCATAAATAAATCACACACAAAACCATTCAAGGAATCCGAATCTGAGCATCCTTCTATTTATGCAAAAAACTTCAAAGTATTTTTTTGTATAGTTTCCATCCTCTTTTGTTACATGGAAATACGTATTATTTATAGAGGATTCTATCTCTTTATATTAATACATATGAGGGAAAAATATCCATAGATCAGGAACCAACAAGAGGAATTTCCTCCTCAAAAATTATCTTTAGGAGCAGCAATCCAGCTTTAGTGGTAATATTCATGGGAAATTAGCAAAATTGGATGTCGATGCATTGGGATGTATCAAAATTGGGTGAAAATAGGGACTCAATCATGGAATTTACATTTCCATTGTACTTTAGAAACTTACCCTTGCCAAGAAAGTCCACCAGATATTAAAGGTGTGTTGAAAAGAGGTAAAATCAGTGGATGAACCTTGTAAATAATCATAGTCACCCTTTAGCATTTAATCTTACAAATATTCAACTAAAATTTGGACCCAAATCCGTTGAATTTTCCTCAAAAATTAAATTTCATCACCCTCTGGTATTTTCCAAAAAAATCAAACAATTGGTGTCCTTGAAAAGTCTACTTGCTATTTTAAAATTGATTTCGCCCAAAATGTGGCAACATGTAGCAAAGCTGGGCAAAAACACCTTATGCAAAGCTCTTCTCCCTTTCCCAAAAGCTCCTTTTCATCATGCTTTCATTTAAAGTACATGCATTTTGTTGTGTTTCAAAAATATCCTTGTGTTTATCTCTAAACTGTGCCTTGCACCATTTTTGTGTTGTTTTGACCCAAGGAGAGGCGAATGGGAGTTTCACTTCTCACTTGGGTTGAAAACCCTTTTAATCACCTTTCTTGATGTCACTATAGATGGCCCATGACTTACGCCTTCTCCAAATGCTTTGAATTGAGTTTCACCTCGAAGAGAGGTGAAAGGAAGTGTCATTTCTCTCTAGGGGTGCAACTCCTTTCGACTTGTCAATATTTTATGCATGTTCACCCCAAGGAGAGGTGATTAAAATTTTTGCCCCTCACTTGGGGCAAAACTCCTTTGCAACCTTCTTGAATTCACCAAGGTCCGAACCACGACATAACTTTCCTTTTTCAACGCGCTTTCACCCCAAGGAGAGGCTAAAGGGAGTTTTTCCCCTCACTTGGAGTGAACTCAAGTTTAATTTTTCAACTTAGCGCTTGACGTGCTTCATTTGCATTTTAAAATACGTTCGCCCCAAAAGGAGGCGAATGGATATTTTGCCCCTTATTTGGAGTGAAAGCACTTTTGATTCTTTCATTTCCACAATTTTAAATTCGGGCCCCACATGCCTTTCCACTTTGCACTATGATTTTGCCTCAAGGAGGGGCAAAAGGGCTTTTCACCCCTCCTTTGGGGTAAAATTGCCTTTAAATTTTCAACTAAGGCCACTTCACTTTTAATTTTTTTGCTCCGGATTTTTAAATGATGTTCGCATTTTGAATAGGTGAATTAAGTTTTTGCCCCTCCATTGGGGTGAACCCACCGTTGACTTCTCCCTTTGGCCATCTTTGATATATCTTTCTTGCGCTTATAAAGATGAAGGCGTCTTACCCCCCAGTAGGGGTGACAAGGGTTTTTGCCTCTCTCTTGGGGTGAAAATACTTACGTTATTTTATTTCTGCCTTCACGACTTTTCTTTCCATGCTCTATGCCTTCTGAAAAATATTTTAGCCCTACTTCTTTTTTTCTTTTAATTTAAAACATTAATATTGCTTTAAAACCTCATAATTTCCTAGCATAGTGTCACGAAAATTAAATGAAGAGGATTTAAAATAAAAATCAAATTCAAAAAAATTGTTGTACTATTCATCCATTATATTTTGCCAATTTTTTACAATAAAGACTGTAAATTAAATCCCAACCGAAATTGCAATGTGGCAAGATGTCAAAACTGCCAACATGTAGATGTATCACTTCTTTTTTTGGAATAAAAATTCAATCAAATATTTTTTGTTCCTTTTCTAACTCATCTCTTTCTTTAAGTTTATAATCCCTCATTTTTCTTCCTTCTGTTTTCTAATACATTTTTTCTACTGGTATTATGCTCTTCACTTGCATGTAATGTGATCTGGTGAACCAAAAAGCTTGCAACACTAGGAGTATGCTCTTCACTTGCACATTTGTGATCTAGTGAATCAAAAACTAGTTTATATTTTTAGAGTACTACTTCACCATATTTTTTTTAATAAAGAGTTTATGCATTAATGGTGCATGCTTCTCTACCAGTTATTGACCTTTCATATTTTGAATCCTCTCCCATAGTTCTTGATAGTCCCTCTAGTTCCCCTGTTTGTCTTCCTCGCAAGCGTCTATGGCAAGAGGGTTCACGATAACAAATTTGGGAGCTTGAAGAACGGGTCTTCGACACAAATAAAATGGAAGAGTTTTGTAGAGGTCTAATAGAAATAAAAAGTTTTGCTCAAAATGGAAGAGTTCCTTCCACACATAATATAAGGACCTTCATAGATGGAATCGGTGCAATGCGCGATGTTCCTCCACGACCAGAGTCTTTGGACAAGTTGCTGGAAACAAGGTTTGAAGAATTCAAGATTCTAAGTAGAAAGGTAGAAAAATGCCATTCCAGGCTAGCCCAGCTTGAAGAGAATCTAGGCAAAGGCATTGTTCCCCATAGCCTACAAATGGAAAAACCACGCCTTCAACTTCTAGATGAAGATATTAATAAACAGTTTTCTGATGAGTCGGAGGCACTCACAAAAAAATTTTGCTTGGAAATGGCCAAATTGTACATCTGTAATTTCAAAAAATACATAGATAAATTAGCTACTCAGGCCAATGATTATATTCCTAGCATTTTATTGCCTGCAGTTAAGGAAATTCTTGCAGATTCCATAAATAAACACAAGACAATTTCTCAAGAAATTGCTTCGGAATGGGAATCCCAAATTAAAGAGCTTTTTGAGGGAAAGCTCCAAGCCTGGAGAGTTGAAATGCAAATCCAAAAAGACATACAAGAGAAAGCCAAAGTTGCTCAAGAGAATGTTGCTTCAGAAGTCCCAGAAGTTAATATGTCAGAAGCTACAGAAAGCATAGCCGACTTGGTTAAAAGAGAAATCAAGCAACAAATCGATCGTCTGGAAAAACTAATCACAAGTGCACAAAAGAACTTTCCTGCACAACACAACAAGAATAGAAGTCGTAGTAGAGGGCCAAACCAAAGAGCCTCTACTACACAAAAAAGGCAATCACAACAACAACATCCACAACATAGAAACAAACAACAACAACGACAACCACAACAAAGGAATAAACAACCAAAACAACAACAACAAAGGCAGCAACAACAACAGGGGCGTAATTTAAACTTTTGGGGCCCTTCTCCAAGAAGACGAAAGAAGGGGAGAAACTTCCAGAACCACACTTCCTCTATGCAGCAACAATTGCGACAGGACAATGGAAGAAATTTCCGCAACTCTGGTTTCGAGAATCCAAGAAAGGTTTTTGCCCCATCTATTCAAAAGCAGCAAGGGCAGGGGTTCTTCCGATGCCAAAATGGCGGTGAAAACAAAAAATAACCCCTTGGTCCGTAATTTTTAGCCCACAAGATTTTGGTCGTCGGTACTTTTACAGGAGTCTTGTCTGGGCTGTGGATGGCAAAATCACAAATCTTGTCGTCCATAATTTTTCCTCCAAAAAACTTACCCAGAATGAAATTGAGGCCCTCAACCTGGGTTTAAAGTTCCTCCCTATTCCTCCTCCCATGGCCAAAGAGGTTCTAAAACAGGAGTTTTCAGCCTTTTGTAGACGTCTTCGTCTTGAATGGTTCTTTGGACCAAGAGGTGGCCCTCCAAAACCGCCTAAGCCCATTGATCCTTTTCGTGTCTCCAACCCAAGTTTTAATCCCTCACAGTTTTACAGGCCTTTGGAAGAAATTATTGGCATGGGTGAAAGATTCCTCAATAACAAATTATCTACTGCCAATCCCACCCGCCAACGTGCCTTTCCACCCCATATCTGGTCTACCATTCATTCCCTTGCCAATGACAAATCCATTGTCATTAGGCCCATAGATAAAAACTTGGGTGTTTGTGTTTTGTCCATGGACTGGTACATTTCAGAAGGCTTTTCCCAGCTTTCAAATCAGAATGTGTACTCTGAAGTGAATAGAGTCCCTTGGCAGGATATTTTTTATCAGCTCCAGGACTTGCTTGGCTGGGCTTTTAGGAGGAATCTGCTTTCAGAAAACCACAGGAAATTTATGCTCCAGGTAACACCATCCTCTGCTAGAGTGTGTGTCTTTTACCTGCTCCCCAAAATCCACAAGCCCAGGCTTTCTGGCCGACCCATCTGTTCCTATTGTGGTTTCATGCTCGAACCTACCTCCAAATGGCTTCATCATCTGCTCCTACCAATTTTGTTGAAGCAGAAAAATCATCTCTTGGATTCCATATCTCTAATTAAAGATCTGCATGGTCGTACTTTTCCTCAAGACATCATTCTTTTCTCTTTTGATGTTGAGAGTCTCTATCCCAACATCCCCACCTCTCAAGGACTGGCAACCCTCCATCATTTTTTGAGGAACGAATTTGATCCGGCCAAGACAAACTTTGTGGTAAGGCTTGCAGAGATAGTGTTAACACAACACTACTTGGAGTTCAAAGGGAAAACATACAGGCAGATAAGAGGAACAACCATGGGAAGTAATTTTGCTGTGGTTTATGCTTGTTTATTTCTCTATCATCTAGAGGAACAGGTATTTAATAATGTTGTTGTGGAAAATATTTTATTTTATAAAAGATACATTGATGATGCCATTGGAGTTTGGCATGGCCCTAAGGAGGATCTTAATGGTTTTCTTGTTGCCTACGGTTCCTTCTATGATAGTATTAAAATTACTTCCTTTGTTTCTGATTCTGAAGTAACACTTCTAGATACTGTGTTTTTTAAGGGGCCTGATTTTGCTCAGACTGGAATTCTCTGCACCAAATTGTTTTAGAAGCCGATGAATGCCTATCAATACATCCCTGCTTCCTCCCATCATCCAGTTCATCAACAAAAGGCCTTTATCATGAGTGAACTCAACAGATTTTTGGTTAGAGAAAGCTCCAGGGATGGATTTATTTCTGTTAAAAATATTTTTTTAACAGACTCAGAGCTAGGGGATATCAAATTAATTTTCTCCTACCTTTGTTTGAGAAAGTTAAATTTGATGGTAGGCCTTCACTTTTGGCTAGAGTTCTGGAGCGAGCAACACGTAGACATGGAACCAAAATAAAAACAGTTCCTCTTATTTTGAAGCTGGACAACTGCAGTTTTGTCAAAGATCTTCGAATCGACATAGATATTATTTCTCCAATGTTTGAAAAATGGAGAAAAGATAGAGAGCTCAAGCACATTGCTCGAGGCATCATTTGTTGGAGGAACCAAAAACCTCTTCGATCTTATCTTTGTAAAAATAAAATTATTTGAGGGACTCTATTTCCCACCTTGTATTTTCACATTTTTTAATGTGTTTCTTCTCTTTTCTGGGTGGGTGTTTTTTTTGGGGGGTTGAGCCTGGGACTTCTCTTCTTTTCACCGTCTTGGTCTATAAACCTGCGGTTTGTAACAATGCTTGGGTGTTTTTATCCCACATGCATTACTCTTCAGCTCCCCCCTAGAGTTAGGTCTTTATAAAGAGAGGTTGTACCTCTTCGAAGCTCACTCCGCTGATGAGACCTGTAGGTCGAAACGCGTTCGGAGTTTTGTAGATGTATCACTTCCTTTTTTTAGAATAAAAATTCAATCAAATGTTTTTTGTTCCTTTCCTAACTCGTCTCTTTCTTTAAGTTTATAATCCCTCTTTTTTCTTCCTTTTGTTTTCTAATACGTTTTTGTTGTCGGTATTATGCTCTTCACTTGCACGTAATGTGATCTAGTGAACCAGAAAGCTTGCAACACTAGGAGTATGCTCTTCACTTGCGCATCTACGATCTAGTGAATCAGAAACTAGTTTACGTTTTTAGAGTACTGCTTCGCCATGTTTCTTTTTTAATAATGTATATGATTAAAAATATATTATTTAATATTTGAGCATTCAATATATGTGACCAATATTAATAAACAAACATTCATATAAAATAGCAATAATATGAAGTAAAATTGCCAGTAACATTCACATAATAACATGAAATATTTTTACAATAGAATTGCTCAATCTGTATACAAGCTTCTTTTTATGATGCTTGATATATATATATATATATTCTTTTTTTTATTTGTGGAAAACATCCCAAAAGGGATGCCACTGATGAGCACCAAAAATGCTCATTTTATATACACGGTTAAGGAGAATTATCACTGGTTCAATTAGCATATGAGATGTATTTTATATAACTTATGCATATAATTGATAGAAAATCCGGTATTATGCTTGATTGGTGTTTTTAGTGGGAAATGTGTATAAATGCAGGTTTTATTACTAATATGGTGTTTTCCAGTCTACATCCACTTGGACCTGGCATACTTCTGCTTACAGAGACTAAGGCAAGAGAGCAAGTGCCTTCCTCTTCAAGGAAGGTGCCCAATAGAAGTAGGCGCCTTCCTCTTCAAGGAAGGCACCAAGCAGAAGTAGGCGCCTTCCTCTTCAAGGAAGGCGCCCAGAAGTAGGCGCCTTCCTCTCAAGGAAGGAGAAGAGGTGCCTTCCTTTAAGGAAGGCGCCAAAGTAGGCCTTCCTTATAAGGAAGGCGCCCAACAAAAGTAGGCACCTTCCTTATAAGGAAGGCACCCAACAAAAGTAGGCGCCTTCCTTATGAAGAAGGCGCCTCCATGCCTTCATACTTTGCAAGATTTACCAAGTCAACTTTGACTGGTTGACCAAGGACTATGGAGGAGGTTGCACGTGAAGACAAAGGAGATCTATTTTAATCATGCATTTATTAAATAGAATAAAGTGTTTGTTATTATTATCAACCGATTGGCCGGTTGACCTTGTAAAGCTCTTAAAGCATATTATTATTTTTAGGATGCATTAGTTTAGGATTTGTTGTTACGTACACCTAAGGATGTTTATATTTATCCTTCTGGTGAATGAACATACTTTAAAATAGAAGAATAAAATATGTGTAGAATCAATTGTAACTAAATCACATCACGTGATTAAAATAGACCGATTTGTTATTGTAATGAGATCTGGCTGCGCTTTATATAAAGACGCAGGCCAGATGAACAAGGAGGGAGATCAATGATTAATTTTACACAGAACTTATTTTATTTTATTGTTTAATTAATTAAGAGTGCAACTCCTCTTATTCGAGCAAGCTCTACGTAGCTAGCCGGGCGGACTATCTACGGGAGCTTGGGCCCACTCCCTGTAGTAGTCCTCCCCTATTTAATTTGTGCATTTGCTTTTTGTAGATTAGTTTACTGCTTTATTTAATTTCAGTTGTGTGTGTTTATTTCCTCGCATTTTATTTCCACATTTTATTTCCAGCACTTTACTTTTTGTTTATAATTTATTTATTTCATTTCCCGCACTTAGTTTATTTGGTTTGGCTGGAATCCAATTACACAAACCTCCCCACCAAACTAAATAAGGTACAACCAGATTTGTTCCCCAACACTGCAGGCATATACTGTGCGTGACACTCATAAGTTTACGGACTTACCGGATTGATAATTTATGGAAGAGAAATGAATGTTTTTCGAAACGTAATTTCTGCTCACCATTTTGGCGCCGTTGTCGGGGAGTGTCTAAACTGTAGTGTTCTAATTTACAGGTCAGATAAAAAGTCTATTTAAAATTACCTGTAGATATTTTACCTGAGAAGTGTGAGTCCACCGTGGGCCTTTTTATAAGGCCAAAAATAGTTGTCGGCACAGATCAGAGCCAAATTCCATTGGCAATTATTTGCATTTTATAGCTTCTTAGGTAAACGTGGGAATGAACTCGATGTACCAAATTAAGTGTAGAAGTAGGAATAAAACGTGTTGTTGAAAAAAAAATTAGAAAAATTTGGCATTGAAGGATTTCCATCATATTTTCAATGGTTCCAAGAAATCAAAATAAATAAGCACAACCCAGGTCTGATTGAAAATTTTTAGGGATGTGTTTCTATATAGAAACCATTGAAAAAATTGTGCCTCTAGAAGCTTGGTTTTAAATTAAAAAATTTTACAGGCTTGAAATTTTTGCAACGTATTGGTAAATGTTTTTTATGATGAAATTAATAATGCAGGGAAAATGACAGAGCATAATTTAAAGAGAACGCCTTGTTATGGAGTATGCTCTTCACTTGCGCTTAAGGCGACCTGGTGAATCAAAAACTAGCATGTGTTTTTAACAGACTGCTATGCCATGTTTTCTTCAGGTTGCTAGCTCACGGATAGTCATTGGCTGGCCTGCACACTTTGCCATTACGTTGAAAGAAGTTTGGTTGCGAGGCCATGAAGGAAAATACTCTTCTCATGCTACAGCATATCAGACTAGTTGGAAAAAAAAAAGGATTTCGAGAAGACTAGTTCAGATGTAGGCATGGGGGAGACCCCACCTTCATCAATGCCACCAACAACACAATGAACGCTATTTATAGTGTTCGTGAAAAAAAATAAAAAAAAAAAGAGAAAAAATAAATCATCTGCTGAAAAGGCTCCAAGTTAATGAGCAAATCAAAAACAGAGTTTTATTTTGCTGCTTGTTGAAAGAGAGTATCCTCTTTCCCGAGGACCAGCTTGGTCCAGAAGGGAAATGAGAAATCTCCAACCGGTAGCTAAATAAAATAGGGAAAGAGCTTGGAGGAGATCAGATTTCAAATGTCTGCACAAAGGCCACATGGTGCTTGAGCACAAAAAAAAAAAAATGTGTGAATGGAGCTCAAGGTGGCTAGAAAAATAATAGCACATAAATCTCATCGAGGCATTTTATGAAGGCGTCACACTTGAACACCCGACACATGTTGTAGATTATGGAAAATATTTGTTTTTATCCTCACTTTGAGAAATAGAGGATCGTAGGGCCACTCTAACTCCACCTGCGATGTAAATAATTCAAAGTGGGAGATTATTCAGATGCACATGTGTCAGGATTGTGTAAAGATTACTTAATTGAAAAAGTGATGCGTTCAGGGGCACACGATGAGAAAATAGTGCACGAAGATTAATCCCTGCAATGCATACGGAGAGTCCAATACTTTGGATATGCATTAGAGCAGGATTAACATTTTTTTATGTGCTAATTGAGGAGGAGCTTGGTGTTTCAAAAATGTGAGTTGTTGGTTGTCATAAAATCCTTTCATAATGGTACATGGAATGTAACTTTCACACAGTAGGCTGCGTAGTTACCTGACTCACACAGCCTCCACTTTTGAATGCACAGTGCCAACATTACAGTTTTTATGGTAGCATTCTCATTCTGTTAAAATATGTGAAGAAAATATACAAAAGAGAGGCAGAGTCTCACTATGGTGGAAGATAACATCAACTTTGAGAGGATCTGAAACCATGGAGAAATCTGCTTTTCACAAAAAGTGTGAGGGCAAAGATGTTTCAGTACATGGCACATTTTGCCAAATTCTTAGGATGGATCATTGACAAACCTCCAGATGTGAAAATCACCAGCTCAAATGGTTGAAGTTGACATTCTGTTCTTTGATGCAGATGATGAAAAAAAAAATGATAATCCAAGATCTGTTCTGGTCAAGGCAGAATAGACCAAAAAAAAAAACAAAGAAAAAAAATTAGTTAGAATTTTATTTTAATGCCTTTAGTTTAGATTTTTCTTTTATGTTTTGCAGGACAACGTGAAGTGCGAAGTAGAAAAATAAGGAGGTGTCTGTGAAGATTTCATGAATTGAGATTTATACGTGGAGTTCGTAATAACACTATACGAACTATCTCGTGTACCTGATCGTGTAGCATCCAATCTAGCAGGTGAAAGCTAGCAGAGTTTTACCTTGGCAACATTAGCGCCTGAAGGCAGGCTAAGTAACCCTGATCAAGCGAAAGGCTTCCAGCCCAAGGTGCTTGTGAAACTTTGGGAATATTTTGCAGCAAGGTGTGTGACTATTACAACTTGAGTAAATGATGAGCAGAGTCAAAGATGCTACACCACGTACAAAGTAGAGTGCCGAGACAATGTTCAAGTAACGGTCAATGAGCTCTATTAACAATCGCCTCACATTTGCGAGAGTGGATCAGACATCGGCATGGGGGAGACCCCATACCATACCAATAGCTTGGACGAATGTTCAATCATTCGTTGAAAAAAAAAGAAGAAGAAAAAAAAGAAAGAGAGAAAGAAAAGAAAAAAAAGAGAAAAAAAAAATAGGAGGATACGTGAAAAAAAAATATATAAAGTGAAAGACGCCTTTCGCATCAAGAAGGCGCCATACATTGGAGGCGCCTTCCGCATGAGGAAGGCACCATACATTGGAGGCACCTTCCACATCAGGAAGGCACCATACATTGGAGGCGCCTTCCACATCAGGAAGGCGCCATACATTGGAGGCACCTTCCGCATGAGGAAGGCACCATACATTGGAGGCGCCTTCCGCATCAAGGCCTTTTGCACCAAGAAGGTGCCATACATTGAAGGCACCTTCCATAGCAAGAAGGTACCTTCCACAAAGGTGCCTTCCATACAAGAGTGCACTTGACATCTAGGGTGCCTTGATCCATTTCCCGCACCTAGGTGGTTCGATGGCAAAAAAAAAAAAATTATGCAAATCCTCCCAATGAAAAAAAAAGCATAGAACATGTCCTGCTTAGCATAAAAATTGCTTTTTATTTGCTTTGCAGGAAATCATGAACCGAATTGCAAGCTGTAGGCATCCTGAGAGCCAGGGCCTAATAGGCATGGAGTCATGACTCTTGTTTTACTGCTTTCGTGTGTGCAGGTAATCATGCCCGATGAGTGCAATTGAAGGCATCCTAAGAGCTAGGTCCTCAGGCATAGGCCATGATTCTTGTTTTCTAGTTTTTGTAGGTGTAGTTTCACAGTACACAACCATGAGCATGATCTATAGGCGGAGCCGGCTTAAACTAGGCCTAACAGATGTGACATTTTGTGCCCTGCAATTAGGAGTGTGGTAAAGTGGAAAAGGCACTTACTTCCCACTAGGAAGAGAGTGCCTACAATCAGCCCAATACAGTAGTGCCTTTTTCCATTTGGAGGAAGGCACCAATAAGCAATTTTCTTCTCCCTTGGATGGGGGTACCTGTTGTTCAGTGTGGGACCTGACGTTTGGAGGGCTATAGACCTATTGCGTAGAGGGACCTGTTGCTGGCGATAAGGGCATCACCAATTTAAGTGGGGGAAGATGCGGGTGAATCAGAACCTCCCGTAATAAAAAAAAAAAAGGGGAGTTCGGAAGGTTGTTGTCATGAGGACGTGACAATTTTTAGACATGGGGGAAAGACGCCTTATTGTCGGTGCCTAACTTACTCCTATGAAAAAAAAAAAAAGGGAGTTCGAAAGGCTGTTGTCACGAGGACGTGACAATTTTTAGACATGGGGGGAAAGACGCCTTATTGTCGGTGCCTAACTTACTCCTATGAAAAAAAAAAACCCTTTTGTTGAAATAGCTCCACGATGAAATGCAAATCAGAAGCAAAGTTTTATTTTTTTTGCCCATTGGAAGAGAGTATCCTCTTTCCCGAGGACCAACCTGGTCCCGAAGGGAAATGAGAAACCTCCAACTGGTAGCTAAATAAAATGGGGGAGGAGTTTGAAAATAGATATTTGACAAGTAGGCACCTTCCTCTTCAAGGAAGGTGCCAGAAGAAGGTAGGCGCCTTCCTCTTCCAAGAAGGCACCAAGAAAATATAAGCGCCTTCCTCTTCCAGGAAGGCACCAATAGAAGGCCAATGCCTTCCTCTTCCAAGAAGGCACCAAAAGAATGCAAGCGCCTTCCTCTCACTGGAAGGTGCCATAGGAAGGCACCGAAAAGGAAGGTGCCATAGGAAGGCACCATAGGAAGGTGCCACTAGAAGGCAGCCAGGAAGGCACCACGGAAGGTGTCAGAAGGCAGGCCACGAGAAGGCACCACAGGAAGGTGCCATAGGAAGGCACCCATAGGAAGGCACCACAGGAAGGTGCCACTAGAAGGCAAGCGCCTTCCTCTCACAGGAAGGCACCGATAGGAAGGTGCCACTAGAAGGCAAGCGCCTTCCTCATAGGGAAGGTGCCCCTGTTCTTCGCCCGTTGACTAGACAAGCATGACGTGGGCAACAAATATTGGTGCAGTTCCAACTCTACATCATGTAGGTTAATTTGGGGATCACACCAACGTATGAGAACATCCTACCAATGCCAGCACATACATCTCAAGCAATGCACCTGACAGATGCCATGAATGATGAAAGAAATATTGTTTTTCCTCACTCCAGAAAACAAAGGAATGCAATGTTGTTCCAATTATGCATGCAAAAGAAATAATTCAGAGGGGAGATCATTTTGGACGCACACGTGTCAGGTATAAATTTTAATATTCATCCTGTAAATGCATTCGGAGAGAGATACGTCAATGCAGGATTAAAATATTTTTTGTGCTATTGAGAAAAAGCTAGGTATTTCAAAGTTTAGAGTCACCAGCTCAGTTTTTGCGGATTGACTCTGTTCTTTGATGCAAAGGATGAAAAAAAAAGAAAAAAAAAAAGGAGAGAGTCAAGATTTGTTCTGTTCATGGCAAGAACAAATAAATATACATATAAATAAATAAATAAAATCTCCAGGGAGCACCAACGTGAAGACGTCTCACACCACCAACATCATATATATCAGATTCTATGAAATTCACCCGGGTATGTACTGATTTTCTTGTTAATTATGTGTATAGTTATTTTAAAATCATTTCTATGCTAATACCAGTCGACGCCTCCATAGTTTTTCAAAATCTCCCATTAGAATTCAAACACATGATGTGCCTTGAAAAAATATATAATTGAAAAAAAAAGGAGAGAGGCTATGGCATCTACATGAATAAATTTGGCATCATTTTCATTGCCGCCTCCTGACAATGGTAGTCATCTTGAGCGAACACATATAAATGATGCTACTCTCTACCACAAAGGAGGTTCTGGAGATGCCAAATATGTTTCAGATGTGGGTAAAAGTAGTAGTTGGTGATTGCACTTGTTTTAAATAAATTTGGTCTCACCAAATCTGACTAATGTGCAACATTGGAAAATGCCAGCATTAGTGCAGTGGTAATTTGCCCTAAACAGTGTGGTCACGATTTAACTATTTATCCACAATGATTAGTCAAGATGTGTTTCTGACTTCTACTGGTGCCGCATCGCTCTATGGATGAAGAATAGCAACACTCAATGAAAAAAACACAGTGTTGAATAAAAAAATAGTATTGAGAAAAAAATAGTAGTGCTGAATGGAAAAAAATAGCAGCACTCAGCGACAGAGAAACAGAGATGTTGAAGGCCATTAAAATAAAAAATAAAAAAGAGGAAAAAAATATATATCCCAGGGGTTGTTGTCATGAAGACATGACAAACTTTTTGGCATGGTCAGCTTGCGAGAGGGATAACTTCACCTTTTGGTGCCACGAGGGCGTGGCACATGTTAGGCATGGGGGGATGATGAGCACCAAAAATGCTCATTTTATATACACGGTTAAGGAGAATTATCACTGGTTCAATTAGCATATGAGATGTATTTTATATAACTTATGCATATAATTGATAGAAAATCCGGTATTATGCTTGATTGGTGTTTTTAGTGGGAAATGTGTATAAATGCAGGTTTTATTACTAATATGGTGTTTTCCAGTCTACATCCACTTGGACCCGGCATACTTCTGCTTACAGAGACTAAGGCAAGAGAGCAAGTGCCTTCCTCTTCAAGGAAGGTGCCCAAAATAGGCCTTCCTCTTCAAGGAAGGTACCCAGCAGAAGTAGGCGCCTTCCTCTTCAAGGAAGGCGCCCAGTAGAAGTAGGCGCCTTCCTTATAAGGAAGGCGCCCAACAGAAGTAGGCGCCTTCCTTATAAGGAAGGCGCCCAACAAAAGTAGGTGCCTTCCTTATAAGGAAGGCAAAAATACCCTTCTTATAAGAAGGCGCCAACAAAAGTAGGCGCCTTCCTCATGAAGAAGGCGCCTCCATGCCTTCATACTTTGCAAGATTTACCAAGTCAACTTTGACTGGTTGACCAAGGACTATGGAGGAGGTTGCACGTGAAGACAAAGGAGATCTATTTTAATCATGCATTTATTAAATAGAATAAAGTATTTGTTATTATTATCAACCGATTGGCCGGTTGACCTTGTAAAGCTCTTAAAGCATATTATTATTTTTAGGATGCATTAGTTTAGGATTTGTTGTTACGTACACCTAAGGATGTTTATATTTATCCTTCTGGTGAACGAACATACTTTAAAATAGAAGAATAAAATATGTGTAGAATCAATTGTAACTAAATCACATCACGTGATTAAAATAGACTGATTTGTTATTGTAATGAGATCTGGCTGCGCTTTATATAAAGACGCAAGCCAGATGAACAAGGAGGGAGATCAATGATTAATTTTACACATAACTTATTTTATTTTATTGTTTAATTAATTAAGAGTGCAACTCCTCTTATTCGAGCAAGCTCTACGTAGCTAGCCAGGCGGACTATCTACGGGAGCTTGGGCCCACTCCCTATAGTAGTCCTCCCCTGTTTAATTTGTGCATTTGCTTTCTGTAGATTAGTTTATTGCTTTATTTAATTTCAGTTGTGTGTGTTTATTTCCTCGCATTTTATTTCCACATTTTATTTCCAGCACTTTACTTTTTGTTTATAATTTATTTATTTCATTTCCCGCACTTAGTTTATTTGGTTTGGCTGGAATCCAATTACACAAACCTCCCCACCAAACTAAATAAGGTACAACCAGATTTGTTCCCCAACACTGCAGGCATATACTGTGCGTGACACTCATAAGTTTACGGACTTACCGGATTGATAATTTATGGAAGAGAAATGAATGTTTTTTGAAATGTAATTTCTGCTCACTAGCCACTTTCGGGTAAGACCCAAGGAGGCAGGGGTATCCATTCCACCAAAAATGCCCAGGACTCGGACCTGGCCTACCACCTTTGACATACTCAAGGAGCAAACAAACACACAAAACCAATTTAAAAATAAGTAAATAACAACAAAAATAATAAAATAAAATAAAAAACATGCTCCTTGAGTGTGTCAAAAACAAAAGCACAACCAAACACGCACAATAAGATAAAAGAAACCACAACACAAACCACATAGAAAAACACAAGAACCACATAACAAAACACAAACAAGACAAAAACAACAGAACACTACAAAGACATAACCCAAAAAAACATGAAAAATAAACACAACCAAAACCTAAAAAATTAAAAAAATAAAATAAAAATAAAAATAAAAAACAACCAACAACAGACAATAAACAAAAACAAAATACATAGAAAACACTCACACATAAAAACACGAAATAACACAAACAAAGAGAAACCCAAGAACAAGAACGAAAAAAACACAAGAACAATAACAAAAAACATAAAAAAAAAAAACAACAAAAACACAAGAACAACAAAAAACAACACAAAGAACACAAAAACAAAACAAAACAAAAGAACCCACCCACCTTAAAAAACTAAACAAAAAAAACAAAAAAAAAAAAAAAAAAAAATGAACAAAACAATGACCTATCTAGACCAGAAGACTATTAAGGCAAGAATCAACAGAGGAAACAAAATAAAGAATAGAATGAGCTAGGGAACTAAAAAAAAACTGAATGAACCAAAGAGAAGCAAAAAAAAAAACAAGAAGAAACTAGGTACCTTCTAAACTGGAGCCATCCAAAGAAATGATAGAAAGAAGAGCTTCCCTAATTTGAGAAGCCCACCATATAGGAGGGTGGCCATAACAAGTAAGATCACCTTTGTCCAAAGCCCAATTAGCTAAAGCATCAACACTCTTGTTTTGATCTCTAACCACATGATTGTAATCAACTTTCAAAAATCCCATCTGGATTAACTGAATCTTCTCAATAATTCTTTTTATTCTCCAATCCACCTTATGATTCTTAGAAGGAGTCTTCAAGAGATTAATCATAAGTTGAGAGTCGGACTCAACTAACACCTTTTCCCATCCAACCTTAGTAGCCTCCTGAAGACCTCCGAGGATACCATACCCCTCAGCAAGGTTATTGGAAAGAATACCCAAATTCTCAGCAAAAGTAAAAACCAGGGAGCCATCTGAAAGTCTACCAATTCCTCCCACACTGGCTTTTCCAGGGTTCCCTCTAGAGGCTCCATCGGTATTGACTTTTCCAAAATCCTTAGGAGGAGGTTGCCAATTTCTAGTCCTATCCATCTTACTAATACTCACATTCCCTTTAAGTTGGTTGCCCTTAGAAGGTTTAATCTTCAATCTTTGCATCACTTGATCCCATATTTGGTGGGAGTTTTGGGGGTGATTAAGGAGTTGATGGACTGATTCAACTAAGTTGGCTATGGTATTTTGCCAAATATAGTGAATATCCTTCCTATCTTGATTAAAAATTTGGTTGTTCCTTTCATTCCAAATATTCCAAAGAAGAATGGTAGAACCCATCCAAACTAGCTGCCTAATAAAATGATCAACACCCTCTTGATTAGGCCAATCCCTCCAAAGCTGTTCAAAAGTAAAAAAATTGGACCACTATAAGCCAAGTAAAGTGGCCATTCTCCTCCATAGCTCAGAGGCTAAAGTACACTCAATAAAAATATGGTTGATATTTTCTACATTCTCTTCACACATTTCACATCTAAAAGGGCCATGAAAACCATGCTTCATAAGTTGCTCACCGGTAAGCACCCTACGATGCAATAAAAGCCAATTAAAGAACCTCACCTTAGGCCAGAGCTTTTGAGCCCACAATCGAGAAAATATGTCAGAAGAATGGTTGGGATTATTATGGCATAAGGTCAAATAACCTTGAGCAACTGAATACTCACCCTTAGTAGTGTTGTTCCATCCAAAACAATATTTTTCATGGGACCAAGAGAGGGATCTCATATGAAGGATGCCTTGGATATCTTGTCTTTGCCTTTCTAGGATTTGAATAGGCCAGTCCTCAATAGGGATCCAATATCTACCAACATTTGAATTACCAGTATGGTACCGACAGTAATTAGCCACCTTTATCCAATTAGCTCGGTGAAGCTCCTCCATCCAAGGCCTCCAATCGAGAAACTGAGTTATCAAAGGCTTGTGACCATCCCAAGAATCTGTCCAAAAATTTGCATGTTGACCATTATGAATGATCCAAAATAATTTTTTCTTTATCAAATCCTCACCAGTCTTAAGAACTGCTAAAATGGGAGAACCTTTGGTAGGAAGTTGATAGCGAACAAGGTCTTCAGGACTTTTGTTCTCAGCATATTTAGCACGGAGATTATTGGCCCAAAGAGCATTGGGGTTATGCAACATCCTCCAATATAATTTAGCAGCTAAAGCTTTGTTGTTATTAATTGAAGACCGAAATCCTAACCCCCCTTCACTCTTAGGAAGACATAAAGTATCCCATTTCACCAAGGCCCATTTTCTTTTCTCCTTAGTACCACTCCAAAGGAAACGATGACTGATTTGATCCAATTCTCGAAGAACAACCTTTGGGATATTCAAAATGGAAGAAACATAAATAGGAATAGCTTGAAGGACTGATTTTACCAAGGTGATTCTACCCCCAGAAGAAAGCCACTTGTTGGTCCACTTTCCAATTTTCTTCTTGACTTTGTCCAACAACCAATTCCAATATTTATTTTTCTGCCTTTGAATATTTATGGGAATACCTAAATAAGTGATTGGAAGAGAGGTCTTCTTATATCTTAATTTATCCAAGACCATGGATTCCTGTCTAGCAGAGCAGTGAAAGAAAATAACTTTAGATTTGTCTTCATTGATCAACTACCCAGTAGCCTTAGAAAAATAGCTAATGATTTGCTTAATATTAGAAGCTTCCTTAGCTGTAGCTTTACCTAAAAGAGTAGAGTCATCCACAAATTGAAGATGAGAGATAGGTCTAGCTCCATGAGCAATGGTAACTCCCTCAAGGGTTTTGTTTTCCCTCTTTTTGGTTATAGTCCTACCCAAGCATTCAACAAGAATGATGAATAAATAAGGGGATAGCGGGTCACCTTGCCTAATACCTCTGGAAGCTGGGAAATACTGAGAAGGCCTACCATTGATAAGAACTAAGTAGGAAACTGAAGAGATACATCCCATAATCCAATCCATCCAATCCTTAGAGAAACCAAATTGCCTCAAAACTTTGATAAGGAAGTGCCAATCCACTCTGTCATAAGCTTTGGATAAGTCTAACCGAATGAACATGGAAGGAGAATTTTGCATATCCATGGAATGGATGGCTTCCTGAGCAAGAACTATCTCATCTACTATTTGACGTCCTTCCACATAACCCCCTTGCTCGGGGAAATAATCTTATGCAAAAGAGGCTTCAACCTTTCTGCCATGATTTTAGTAATGATTTTGAGAAGAACATTACATAAAGCAATAGGTCTAAAAGCTGAGATATGATCAACCTCTTGAGCTTTTGGAACAAGAGTAATATAAGTTTTATTGATAACCTTCAAAATTTCTTTGGCTTTCCTGGCTTCTTCCACCACCTCTAATAAATCAACATGAAGGATATCCCGGAACTCTTGGTAGAACTCAATAGGAAAACCATCGGGACCTGGGGTTTTCCCTTTTTGCATTTTAAAAACTACTTGTTGAAGCTCATTGATAGTAACAGGAGCAGTCAAAATAGAGTTCTCCTCAGAAGTGATAAGAGAAGGGATTGCTTGAAGAACATTATGTTGAGAAGCTGAGTCAAGAGGAGTAGCAGCAAAAATATTGGAAAAGTAATCAACAACAATAGAGTTCATGCCATCCCAAGTATAAACAACATCTCCAGAATCTGATTTTAAGGAAGAAATAAAGTTGTGAGATCTTCGAGCTAGAAGAGATTTGTGGAAGAAATTTGTGTTTCGATCTCCTTCTTTGAGCCATTGAATTCTAGATTTTTGCTTCCATAAGATTTCTTCTCTTTTTTCCCATTCCTCTAACTGAGTTGTGAGTTTAATTTCATCTGCACTTCTCTTCTCTGTGAGGCCATCTAAACGGATTTTCTTATTCAAATTTTCAAGATGAGCAATAACTTCATGTTTTTTTTTATGAACATCCCCAAACTCTTTCCAGTTCCAAGTCTTGATTTTGGATTTAATGTATTGCAGTCTTTTGGCAAAATAGAACATCTTAGTCCCATGCCTAGGTTTACCTTCCTTCCACCATTGTTGCACATGAGGTCTGAAGGAAATGTCTCTAAGCCACATTAATTGAAAATGAAAAGGAGAGAAACTCACATTGGTTTTCCACATTTCCACCATGGTGGCCAATGATCCGAACCAGCATTATTAAGAGTCTTCACTTTAGGAATGTGACCATGGATTAAGAAATTTTTAGAGAGCAAAAACCTATCCAATCTCTCCATTATACAAGCTAAGCCTTGCCTTCTGTTAGACCAAGTCATAAGGCCATTATCCGGTTGGATATCCACAAGATGGAGGTTTGCAATATATTCACTCATGAGGTCAGTGCTTTTGTCCAAATTTCTATTTCCCCCCCTTTTCTCATCTAGAGAGAGGATGGTATTGAAATCTCCTCCGATCAAGATCCAAGCTTTAGGAAAATGAGAGATAATATGAGTAATATCCTTCCATTGTCTTCTTTTTTCCTCCAAAGAAGTCGGAGCATAAACAGTAATGCAAAGCATAATCTGGTTGGAATGTCTACTTTGAATAGCTATAGCCAACAAACCCCAACTACCAACCATATGGTGAATAACTACCTCTTTTGGGTCCCAAAGACAAGCAATGCCACCCGAAGTCCCTTGGGAACTGAGGGAAACCACTTTTCCAGCTGGCCAAATTTTATTGGCAATTAAGTCCATATCCTCCATTGACATCTTTGTTTCTTGAAGGAAAACAAGATGTGGATGATTTATCTGAATCATTCTTCTAATTTCATTTTGTTTTGAAAGACTCCCTTTGAGTCCTCTAATATTCCAAGTGATGATCTTCATTAATACCAGGGCTAAAAAAGTTGGGAAGGGCATTAATCTTACCTTCCTCTACAAGCTTTTCACCTTCTTTTACCATATGATATTGATTGGTCTTGCGACCTACTTTTTGATTAGAATCCATCTTCAATTTTTTTTCCCTGTTTCTTGACTTATTCCAATTGAATCTGAGATGGCTTCTAACCTTGAAGAATGCTCGTACACGACCAAAATTTTACTAGATGGTTCAACGGAGTCTATATTGGGACCTGCATTATTTGAAGTTTTGACATTTGAAATATTGTTTTTCTTGTGTAAATTTTCTCCTTTTTTTTTTTTTGAAAACCTTTGATTTGTTGGTTTGTCTCTGAGTTCTTCCCTTCATATTTAAATTGTGTTTCTAAGATTTCAGTTTCCATTATTTCCTCTTCCTCACTTGGGACATCATTTGTGGAAAGGATTTCAAACATATTAGCGAGATGACTTTGATTGATCCTTCATAACTGGTTTTTTTGAGTGTTCTTCTTCTTAGGTATTTGGAAACCTGCTTGAGTTTATATCTTCTTTCTTTTGATCGAGAATTTTATTTGGGCAAGCACTGGCCAAATGACCATATTCATGGCAAATTCTACAATGAAAAGGAATGTTCTCATAGTCCACTACTTGCTCCCAAGTGTCTTCCCCAAATTGTAATGTGATATTTTTAGGTAGGGGTTTGTCAAAATCCATTAAAACACAAATCCGAGCATAAATAATATGTTCAAAATTTTGAGTACAATCAGCAGTCATCATAAAAGTTCCTAAAGAGTTTCCAATTGAAGAAAAAATAGTAGGATTCCAAAATTCAATAGGGAGGCCAAAGAGTCTAACCCACACGGGAGCTATAGAAGGCATCTCTTCTTCGGCTTTAAATTTAGTATGCCGGGGCTTCATGAAAAGCCCTGCCCTTCCAAAAAACCAAGGACCCCCTTGAAAATTTTTCTCTCTATCTTCATTATTAGCAAATAAAACAAGAAAATAACCATTTGGATAAATAGAGATTTGTAACTCACCTTTAGTTTTCCAGCTTTTTGCAGCCCAGACTTTGAAAGGAGATAGACTCGGACGAAAACCCACGAACCGACAAATTAGTCCTCTTTTTTCCAAATCTTCAATGCCGGTCTGAATGTTACCCATATCAAGCTTAACAATAGGAGTTCCATCAGTTGCTTTAAGACATCCTGACTCCGTTTTCCTGGGATCAATCTTAGGCATTCTTAGAGGTTTATGGGAAGCCCTAATATTGATATTAGCATTGGGCTGAGGCTGTCCACCATGAAGGGCATCCCTAAAATTCATTTTTGGGACTGAGTCTTCGAAATTCTTACCCTTGATAGGGGTTTTCATAGTAGAATTATTTTGTGGGTGCACCTTAGCACCAGATTCACTTGAGATATGAGCCATTTTTTGATCAACTACTTGAAACTTGTTTTGTGATCTCTTTAATCCTTGCCCTAGACGTCGTGGAAAGGTATGGTTTTCACTTTTCTTTTGTGCAGCAAATTGGAAGCCGTTGTCACTCAAGTTCACAGTATGATCTGTTGAAAGACAAATTTCTAACCCATATTGTATCCCCTACAACATTTCCTGCTAAAATATTGAGCATAAACCACAAAAATATTGGCCGCTAGGGCCGATAGGCCCTAAAAACCAACCTCTGGAGCTGCTTGCACTCAACCCAGGATGAAACCCTCGCATAGCCAGCTTGCCAAATATATCGTTCACACATAGGGATGTGCTAGGATCTGTGTTGCTCCAAATGATATGAAAATTGGTGGAGACGTTCTAGGGTTTTTCAGGCATCTACCCTCAAAATTTTAGCTCAATCCGAGTCCGGATGAGTGAGATATGGCCAAAACGAGTTCGGTAGTTTGGGCAGTCCTGCGAAAAATGTCTAATCAATTTCACTGCTTCTTCATGCTTTTTCCTCTATATTATTATTTTGAACCCATATATATATATATATATATATATATATTCATCAAGTGGTAATTTAGATTAATCAACTTCTTATATTCCATGGAACTTTATCTCCATAGTATAGCCTTCCAAAGATGACTCCTTAATACTTGACTATTGTTCTCCTCACACATCTGAAAAATGCATCTTTTCTTATTACGTGCATAAGATAAATCTTCTCAAGTCTTTTGGTTTCTCATATTGCCACTTGTATACATGACTCTTAACTCTCTATTTACTCTTGCACACTTTATTCTATGACACTTGCACACTTTACTATATGACACATTGCACACTCCTACACACTATTACATGACACTTGTGCACATCCTACACATGGACACATACATAAAGGGGAAATATAAATCACACTCCTAAACTATAGACACACTCCCTAATCTATTACATATTTACAATTGTACCATAAGGTACCATGGGGGTATATTAGCATGTACCAAATAATGTAATATTCTCCAACATGATGTGAAGTGGATGTTCCTGTTTTCATGTTTCCCATGTATATATATTGGTGGTGCATAATAAATTTTCAAAATTAATTTTATGCTTTTGTCCCTTCTTATATGAGATTATTGTCAATAGAAACATGTTTTTCTTCACTTTGCTTATTGCCTTCATCATTTTCAATAAATCATGTTTATCTAATACATTATCTTCTTTGGAGACCAATAGAACTATGTTTGTCTTGCTTATGTTACTTGGTGTGTAACGAATGCTAAGTGCTTTTCCTTTCACAATACAAAGTGAAAACAAATATTTGGTTGTGAATGTAAACATGTTGAACATAAATACTACAAAACTTGTTTTTGCAATTACTCATCAAATTAAAATCTCATTTTTCATGGCAATCCATTGTATCTAGTATAATAGATAATTAATTCGGAGAGGAACTTAATATTAATTTATATATATTTGCTTTATTTTGTCTATAATAGAGCATTATTTTACAACTTCAATGGGCCTAACAATAAGACTTTAGAACACTGAATATGAGGTTTAAGATTTAAATCCAATGGGAGCTAGAGTTGTACACTATACTTTGGTAATCGAAGTTTGGTTGAGTAAATATATATTGGGTAAATAACATCCTCTATGATGATCATCTCATACTGTCTATGGTCTTGTGGACATTAAAAACTACTTTATGTTTCACCTTGTACCTTTACCATGGTAATGTTTCTCTTATCAGGTTTTTCATGAAGAACACAAGCTTATACTGAGAGGGGGGTGAACAATATAAGACCACTTTTTACTTTTCTTTTCAATTCAATATTATGTAGTGTATAGATAACAGTATCAATAGCAGTAATCAAAGCAATGCATAAAAAACTATACACAATAAAGACACCATATTTTGTGTGGTTCACCCAATGTGGGCTACTCCCCGGAGAAGAAATTTTACTAAAATTTTCTCAATAAATCTCTTTTGGGAATCCTTTCCAATTACAATGTTTATGGACCTCTGTCCAAAGGAGATCCTGATCCCCTAATTTCAAGTTCGTGGATCTCTTCCATAGAAGAACTATTTCCCCATTACAATGTTTATGGACCTTTGTCCAAAGGAGATGTTGATCCCCTAATTTCAAGTTTGTGGATCTCTTCTATAAGAGAACTCTTTCCCCTTATGCTTTGGCTAGTGATCTTCTAGAAGACTCTGTCTCTTTGTTGCACTGACTGGTGGATATCTCTCCACTTGAAGACTCCTCACTCAGATCTATATTCAATTGTCCTAGCTACTGGATATCTATCCATTGAGACTTTGTCCTCTGTACTCTGTCACCTCCAAATATTTGTCTCAATAATTTACTAAACACATTTTAGTCGGTCTAGAACAACTCTACTCAATATCTTGCACTAAATACAATACATTTGCTCTAGTACAATTTCGCTCAATAGGTCCACACAGAACCTACTCAAATATGCTCAACATGTCCACATAGAACTTGCTCAAATCTGCTCAACAGGTCCACACAGAACTTGCTCAAATCTGCTCAATAGGTCCACACAGAACCTGCTCAAATATGCTCAACAGGTCTACACAGAACCTACTCAAATATGCTCAACAGGTCCACACATAACCTACTTAAATCTACTCAACAAGATCACTCATAATTTGTCCAAATCTACTCAACAAGCTCACTCAGAACTTGTCCAAATTTGCTTAATAAGTCCTCTCTAGGACTTGCTCAAATCTGCATAGCAAGCTTCCACAAAAGCTTACTCAAAATCAGTCCACAAGCCTTCTCAAAGACTTGTCTCAAATTTGCTTAACAAGATCACACAGAACTTGTTCAATCTCATAGAATCATAGAGAGAATTTTTAGAGACTCAATATGTTATATACTTAATGCTCAATCAATATCTCAATTCAATCTCATAGAAGTATAAAAAGAATTGTTAGAGAATCAATATGTTCTATAGTCAAATCCCAATCTCAACTCAAATCAATCTCATAGAAGCATAAAGAGAATTGTTAGAGAATCAATATGTTCTATACTCAAATCCCAATCTCAACTCAAATCAGATATAGAATAGTTTGTTTCATGGAAATTGAACAACCACATGCATCCACTTGACTAGGCTCAATAAACTCTACTCAACCAAACACCTCAAGGAACAACCCTTTCTCACAAACCCTAGTCCAAGCATGTATCAACTAACTCAAAATGTTTCCAACAATGCTCAACCACAAATCTCACATAACAATGATACTCATGTTCTTTTCTAACTCAAGTTCAAGTTATTTGCATAACCAATTGGCTTCAACAACAATGCTTATAAAACAAGGTTTAATCACAACTCTCAAACCAAAAAACTTTGAAGCATTTAACCAATCACTTTTGAAAAGGAAACCACAATCAATCATTTTCACTCCAAAGGTATTTTATAATAAACCACCATAATCAATCAATAGGATAATGTGTCCATACCTTTTATGAATATGAAGAAGCCTCTTTGGAAATCTGCCACAATCACAATATTCTTTTGCCAATCCTCACAAGTGTTAGAAGATCACAAAATAATCAACATTACTCCACTTCACAATAATATTCACCAAGGCTTTTAATTAGAAAACTGTCTTAAAAATTAATGCACAACTTCCTTATCACTCCTAAAACCACTTATACCATAAAATAATATAAATCAAAACATTGCATAACCTTGTCACTCCAAAAACCACTTATACCACAAAATAAAATAAACCAAAACATTGCATAACCTTGTCACTCCAAAAACCACTTTTACCATAATATAACTCAAATATTTTATATCCTTCCTTTCAACACTTTTGCACTTCAAAAAATAATCACAAAGCCTTCTTAGGCAATATCCCACATTAATCAAATATCAAACCTTAGCCATGTGCAAAAATTAAATCCACTATACTCTCCATGAAAATCGACGCTTAACACAACCTTAGCAAATTTGAAATATTTCATGCACTTGAAAATTTTGACGATCGAATTATGGCATACCTTGTAAAATGGCTTCGGGTGGTTTCGACCCCGTGTTCCTCCTCATTGTGCGCCTTAGCGCACTCTCCGCCCACCGTGTGGGCTAGGCCTCCCACGTGGAGGCTTTAAGCCTTTGAGACTTATATTTTCGTCCTCTCCACCTATGCCTTGAAACTTGCTCCCTTGTTCCATGTGCAGTGCGCAAATGAAATCGGAAGGGGGGAATCGACGATTGCAAAGGAGGGGATAATCAAATGCGAAAATATTAATTGTGTCCTCCTTGGTTGATAAAATCAACCCCTTTAAATATTCAAACCTTTGCATGATAAAATATATGACGTCGGTGGACATGGCGGGAAAACTCTTTTATTTAATTTTAAAATTTAAATTAAAATTTAAACTAAACCTTTAAAATTAAATTTCTCTATCATCGGGGCACATTTTTCGATGAAACGAAAAGCCAACTTGGGTTTTAAGAAAAACCCATTTCAAATCTGCCATCCATGGTTTTAAATAAAACCTTTCCTTGCCTTCCTTGGTTTTCATAAAAATATTTTGCTAAGCTTCCCTTGAAGCTCCTTTTGGAACCAAATGCCATGCATCCCTTCTTGAACCTTTGATCAAAACCTTTGCTTCTCATGAAGCTCTTTGTGGAGCAAAATCATAGTGCTTACTTAATAGGTCCTTTTGACATCAATGACAACTTTTAGCATAGGGACTCAAAATGTCCAACATTTCACCAACTTAAATCTTTGTGATTAATGTGTTTATAGTTATATGTGTTTGGTATTTTCAAATGTTCTTTCATGTATAATGTTTAGTGGAATCTTTATGTTATTTCATTTCCAATTTACAAACATCAAGGGAGGGTTTTGACATATATTTGCAAATCGAGGAGATAGCACTTAAAAGCAAAGATATCTTTCAACTTTATTTATGAAAAGATATTTCTCTCTTGTAAATATGAGTCATCAAAAATAATTTTATAAAATATAGAGGAACCACTTCACATACAAATTTATTAATGAATTTCAAGGATATTATAAATTTAGGCTTGTAATGCTTGATTATTTGTGGCTCCACATATTTGTGTGAGGGTGCTTAAAATCTTGTAAACCAATATTTTTACCATTTTGTTTAAAATAAGATGATTTTGTGTCTTAAGATCAATGCATTTACATTCTTCTTTATCACTTGTACTTGAAATAAGAATAATTTGTGGTTTATTTCATTTAATTTTATTGGTTCTACCTTCTTGGAATCCTTTTGAGTAGGTATAGTGAGAATTGCAAACAAAGGTCCCCCTCCATTTCAAATTCATAGTCATAACCATATCTTTCAAATATGATCAAAACTTTCTTTTGGCTCTTTTGCATTTATTAGGATGCTTATCTCGATGAAGCTTCCAAAAAACTTCATTTGTGTGGACATTTATAGCGCATCATCTACAATTACTCTTGGGTTATTGACGCAGAACAAAAAATTGCAAACCCAAAAATTCCAAATTCTTTTCTTTCATTAATTCGGAAATACCTCTACAGTAACAGCCCGTAGGCTTTACAAACACCAGTGCTTGGCTTGGTTCACAGAAACTGGCACACCGCTCAGTTTTCTCTCTCACTCTATGCAATTTCCTACTCTGCCTACCCCTTGGAAGGAAAACGCAACACCCTAAGCCGACTCTCTGCCCTCGGCTCTGCAACTCGACTGCGCGAGTCTGCTTCTGTAGTTTTCCTACAACTGCTTCTGCATTTTTCCAACCCTTTACCCATTATAATGCTAGGGTTTTTATAGAGGTCCCGACCCTCTGAATCATTCACACAAAATGCGGATCACCATAACCGCTCCATGCTTCCACTCCGCACGGCCTCTGTCACCCTCGTCTGATCGTCGCCCTCTATCAGATTACTATGCACGACCCTTTGTTTCCATTCCTCGACTGGTCGTTTTCGTCTTCTCGTGTCGCTTCGCTCGCTTCCACTGCACTTCGGTGCCACATGTTGTTCCATGCTACCACGTGTCCTACAACGGCCTCTACAACCGCTGCCTGACTTTTGTCGTCTTCTTCCTCCAGTTGCACTGTAACAGCCTCTGCACCCACCACCTGACTTCCCTGAGCTATCACTGTCGCTCTGTTGTGGTCCCCTCAAAAATGCAGCATGTCATGATATCGCGACATTTTCTCTCTCTTGCTCTTCTTCTTCTCTTCCTGTCGCGATATCGCGACACTTCTGCTCCTTGGCCTTCTCTCTCCTCTTTGGGTCACGAAAACCCGACATGTCGCGATATCGCGCCATTTCTGCTCTCCTGCGCATCCTTTTCTCTTTTGGTCGTGATATCGCAACATGTCACGATATCGCGACATTCTTCTTCCTCGCATCTTTTCTCTCCTTCGGGTCGTGAAAATGCGACATGTTGTGAAATTGCGACATCTTCTCCTCTCTGCTTCCTCTTGCTTCTTCGGGTCGCGAAAATGCGACATGTCGTGAAATTGCAACATCTTCTCCTCTCTGCTTCCTCTCGCTTCTTTGGGTCGCGAAAATGCGACATGTCGTGAAATCACGACATCTTCTCCTCTTTGCTTCCTCTCGCTTCTTCGGGTCGCGAAAATGCGACATGTCGCAAAATCGTGACATTTTCCTCCGTTGGCTCCTTCCTTGCCTCCTGGTCGCGAAAATGCGACATGTCGCGAAATCGCGACATCTTCCTCCCTTGGCTTCTTCTTTGCCTTCTGGTCGCGAAAATGCGACATGTCATGAAATTGCGACATCTTCCTCCCTTGGCTTCTCCGCTTGCCCTCTGGTCGCAAAAATGCGACATGTCACGAAATCGCGACATCTTTCCTCCTTGGCTCCTTCCTCGCCTTCTGGTCGTGAAACTACGACCTGTCGTGAAATCGTGACATCTTCCTCCTCGGGCTCCTTCGCTTGCCCTCTGGTCGCGAAAATGCGACATGTCGCGAAATCGTGACATCTTTCCTCCATGGCTCCTTCCTCGCCTTCTGGTCGTGAAACTGTGACCTGTCGCGAAATCACGACACTTCTTCTTCCTGGCTTTCTCTTTCCTTGGCGGGTCATGAAACTGTGACATGTCGCGAAATCATGACATCTTCTCCTCTGCACCATCTCTCTCTCTTCTGCGGGTCGTGAAACTGCGACATGTCACAAAATCGCGACATCTTCCTCTTCCGCTCTTCATCTTGCCTTCGGGTCGCGAAATCGTGACATCTTCGCTTTCGGCTTCCTCTTTCTTCCTCAGGTCGCGAAACCGCGACATGTCACGAAATTGTGACGTCTTTGCCTTTCGTACTCTTCTTCTGCTTGTGGGTCGCGAAAACGCAACATGTCGCGAAATCGCAACATCTTCGCTTGTAGCCTTCTCCTTCCTACTTGGGTCGTGAAATCGCGACATGTCGTGAAATCGTGACATCTTCTTCCTGCTGGCTCCGTTCTCCATTTTGGGTCACGATATCGCGACACATTTCCTATCGCGATATCGTGACAGCTTCTCCTCGTTCACCCCCTTGCTATACTTGTGTCGCGATATCGCGACAGCTTTCACTGTCGGCTCCTCTCTCCTCGTCGTGTCGCGATATCGCAACACTTTTTCTGTCGTGATATCACGACAAGTTTTTCTCCTCGCCCCCTTTGCCTTTTTCTATCGTGATTTCGTGACACATCACGAAATCGCGACGTTTTTCCTCCTTAGGCAATTTTTTTGAAGTGGCCCTCCTGCCACTGGATGCTTCTGCATCAGGTGCTCTGGATGCTCTTGCATCAGACACCCGGGGTTGGTGGAGAAGTGATCTTCACTTCTACACTGTCTGGTTACTGCCTTCTGCAACACCTCTAGACATTCATCTACCTCTGTAGCCTGTTCCAACCCCTTCTCCTGGCCCAAACAACTTCTGCCTTCCTCCAGACAGATTCTCCCTCTGCTACACACTTCCTCATCTACAGCCTGCTTATACTCCTTCTCTTGGCCAGTTAAATTTTTGCCTTCTTCCAGGCAGATCCTGGCACTGCTGCACACCTCTTTGTTTGCAGCCTTTAATGGCTTCATCTTCTGATGAACTCCATCTGCAGCCTTCAATGGCTTTAACTTTTGAAGCACTCCATCATTTCTTCCACCAGTTCTCTCTCCCTGGCCTCCTCATTCTTGTTTACCCTCACGCTGTCTGCACAGCTCCCTTTGCAGGGCTTTCACTTGCCTCTGCAAATCTCTTTTGAGCAGCTCCTCTTGCATGGCTTGCACTTGCCTCTGCAAAGCTTCGAACTCTTCCACTGTCATCATATCGCTCTTACTGCCACGACTTCTTCGTGGATGCATTTTTCTTCACTTTTCTCACAAAGCTCAATCGATCCTAGTGTAGCTACCTCACTTTTGACACTCTGCTAACATGCTCAAGGATCCTAAACTCTCTCCTCTCTCAGAACCCTACCACAGATCCTGGCGCAAACTGCCTCACGGCCGACGATCTGCTTGCGCACTCAGGAACACTGGCTCTGATACCACTGACGCAGAACAAAAAATTGCAAACCCATAAATTCCAAATTCCTCCATGTCGTTGATCCAATCTACCAACTCCTCGGGGTTGAGATTCCCAGAATATTTGGAGACGTCAAACTTCGGCTGCTTCTCGATCTAGGATATGGCCCTATACAGCCTAGCTTCTGCTAGATCCAACGCTTCTTCCTCATCAGATGGACCCTCGTCTTCCCAAACTTCATCTTCACTGTGGTCCTCTCTTCGTGGCTCAACTCCTCTTCTCAATTTCATGATTTCACGACGTCTTTGCCTTCCGTACTCTCCTTCTCCTTATGGGTCGTGAAACCACGACATGTCGCGAAATCGTGACATCTTCGCTTGCAGCCTTCTCCTTCCTGCTTGGGTCATGAAATCATGACATCTTCCTGCTGGCTCCGTTCTCCATTTTGGGTCGCGATATCGCGACCCATTTCCTGTCGTGATATCGCGACAGCTTCTCCTCGCTCACCCCCTTGCTGCACTTGTGTCGCGATATCGCGACAGCTTTCACCGTCGGCTCCTCTCTCCTCGTCGTGTCGCGATATCGTGACACTTTTTCTGTCGCGATATCGCAACAGGTTTTTCTCCTCGCCCCCTTTGCCTTTTTCCGTCGCGAAATCACAACGTTTTTCCTCCTTAGACAATTTTTCCGAAGTGGCCCTCCTACCACTGGATGCTTCTGCATCAGGTGCTGCTGGATGCTCTTGCATCAGTTATGTTTTTTTTTCCCTCGCCTTTATATGTTGCAATGATTGTATTTTATATATGAATTTGTTCTTCTTTTTATATCCCTCTTTACTATAAGTGCCTTGGTTTCACCACTTTACACTCTCTTGAATGGATTTTCTTTCTAAGTAGTTGGATAAAGATGTTTAATTAGTTGGACAAAGGTGTTTGTTAAGTCTATTATTTTACATTTTGGCCATATTATTATTTCTTTTTAGCATTTTAGTAGTCATGAATGTATCTCCTACCAAGATTTAAGTCTAGTTTTTGTCCTTAAAATTTGAAGTATTTAATTTGTTGAGCTAATGCCACTTAATAGTAAAAGATGACATTAAAATGAAATAAACTTTCAAATTATAATAATTATGAAGGAATCAATTTGACAATAAAATCTTCAAAATTATCAACTTGAGCTCTTTTGGTTTCAAATTTTTCAATGTTTGTCTGTCTTTTTTTTTTTTTTTTGATGAAGAACGTTTATATACAACATATCCGCAACATGTGAGGGGAGAGATTTGAACTTGGGCCTCTCGATAACTGGAGAGTTTTAACTACCCACTTGCTCTCCAACTCCTCTACATGAGCGGATGTTTGTCTGTCTTTCAGGAACCATATATTTACATAAAATTGCTTGATTTTGACTATTTTTATGTTATTTTATATGAAATTTAAAGAATGTTCAAATAAATGATCAAGAATCCAAAGAGAGAGATACATCTATTATTTTAAAAATATTCAATATATGTGTGACAACCTACAAACCCTCTTTATATGAAATTCTTCATCTATTAATATTTAGTTGGGACACATGTATGGACAATTATCTGTTTTACTTTATAACCTGTTTTACTTTATAACCTGCATTGTGATGCTCTAACTAATTTTTTATTTCGTTTTCTTATAAAATGATAAAAGAGGTTTTAAAAGGGTGATGGAACCTTTTACAAGTCAAGATTACCTATCATTAACCAAGTGTCAAAAACTTCTACAAGTCGAGATTACCTGGCATTAACCAAGTGTCAAAAATAATTTGGCTGAAGCATATTAAAAAAAAAAAAACACACCAACCACTACCCGAATAGACCCTAAGGAAGCCTCAACGCCCTGGTACAACAACCATTCAGGGGAGAGACTTAGCAAAACAGAACAGAATGAACCACCCTGAAAACAAACAGGACAAATACACACAACGGAAGCACCTCCCAAGCAGGAGCAACCTTAGATAAAGACCTGACCAAAAAACAGAAGACGGACCAGAAAACAAACGCCCTTAAATAGATTTGACATCCAGTTTGGCTTTGACCAGCACCACTGCAGAATCAGGCTGGTCTCTGTTAATTATGATCTTGATAGCTTCGACACAAGAAATAGCCACCCTCATGACATCAAAAATAAAGTTCTACACATTTGTTGCCAAAGCCCTGATAAGAGTGCAGGGGGGCACTTGCGACAGCTTCAAATCTGTCTCGGATTTAGGCTTGGGATTCTAATCTTACGATAGAATTTAGTTTCACTTAAATACCTCTTCTCCTTAAATACCTTTTCTCTTGAAAGATGTTTGCTTGAGTATTTAATATTTTGTCATGCGCCGTAGTTCTTTTCTTTTTTTTATTTTGCTTTGAAATTAAGAGACAGAGTGTGCGTGGCCTCTATTCCATTTAGAAGACTAAGATAGTTTCTTTTGAAGTTCTGACAATCTTTTAGAAAAACTCCCTTGATTATTGACACCAGTGATCTCTACATCTTCAATTTTAGGAAAAAATCCTTAAAAGAGAAAGGTGGACTCATATTAACAGCAAGTCGGGAATGAAAAATGTTTAGATGGTTTCTCTTCCTTCTAAGAAGGAGCATGAAGGACCCAAAATTTCCTCTCAAAAGCTATGGGAAAGTCTAGTGGCAAAGTGAGGCCATCATAACTGGAGGGATGTATATCAACGACATGATAGAAATCCAGGTTCAAGATTAGATGTATTGAATTATCATTGTGGACCTGTCCAAGGTTTTAAAAGAGGAAAATTAATAGAAATATATTTTGCTATGGGATTTGTGATAAGAATTTTTCATCCACACAAAGGAACCTGCTTGAAAACATGAGCCTTGCAGAATAGGTACAACATAAGAAACTAAAATTTATTTTTTAATGTCATTTCAGACAACATTTCATAATAAAAAAAGAAAAACTCCATGACGGCAATATATTATCATCTACTATATTTATGGACCTAAGAGCACATGGCATTGAATACCAAGAACAGTAAAGAACGAGAGTAACGTCATAGGTGACATGTTCTTGTTTGTGTCATGACAAAACAAGAGAGTACCTTGTGTGGTTTTGAATGGCGAGATTGTATTTTAACATACCACCTGCAAAATAAACCCAAGAAAATGATGTAGGATGGAAATATCGTTCGTCTGCCATTCTCCAACGTGTTGGACCAGATCAGGCAGGCCATTTGCAAATCCCCAAGACCGGGACGATTCTCTGATGAGCTCTAATTGCTGTAGTGTATTTCTACGGTGCAGAAACTTCCTTTAAGAGAGAATTGAAGTACTGTACATGAACAATCTCAATCTTTGTAAGAGAGTATTGCAGTACTGCGCATGAATAATTGTGCAAGTCCTTTCAGACTCAAATGGACGAAACGTAGAAGGTACATGTAGCCCAAGAAAACTGAAAAGGTCATAGAATGGAAATATTGTCATTTCATCTACTACCATTCTCCAACGTGTTGAGCCAGATCAGGCAGGCCATTGCAAATCCCCAAAAGACCGGAACGATTCTCTGATGAGATCTTATTGCTGTGGTGTATTTCTACGGTGCAGAAACTTCCTCTAAGAGAAAACTGAATTACGGTACATGAACAATCTGTAGAAGAGAGTATTGCAGTACTGTACATGAATAATTTTGTGTAAGTCCTTTCCTACTCAAGTGGGTTGTTATATCACACATATGACTAAACAGCTCAAATGGATGAGACGTAATAGGTACGCGTGGATTCTGAGAAAAATTAAAGACAAAACAATGAGACATGTGATTTACAAGCTTCATGGAAATCTGTGTCAATTTTAAAGGTTCGTGTGTAGACAAAGTTTGGTGGGCATCATAAACACAGAAGTGATTGAAATAACGTCTTCAAAGAAATTAGGGTGTGTACGGTAACGAATAAAATATTGCTTCAGTCTACATCTTGCATTTTCATTATATTGTTGAAATGGTCCCAATGTTCTTTGATTTCTTTGGGTGGCGGCTTAGAAGATCTGCAAGGACATTTTTTAGTATCAAATTCAAAATTATCAAGAAAAATATTTCATCTTACCAACCTACTTACCTATAATGAAAGTCATTCAAATGACAGTCATAATGGAGGAAAAGGAGGAAAAGCTTGGAGTTTGTATTGTGCCTGCAAATTCTAAGGAGCTTGAATTTGTGAATGGAACGGTAGAAACCCATCTTGAAGTATTTGTAACGTACATAATCGTGATGGTTAGTGTGTCGATGGAGTTTGGTGGGCATCATAAACTTAGAAGTGATTGAAATAACGTCTTCAAAGAAATTAAGGTGTGTACAGTAAATAAACTATTGCTTCAGTCCACATCTTGCATTTTCTTTAGCTATTGTTTTTGAGAGTACCCACCATCCATGATTCACTATAGACACTTGAGATAATGGAAGGTCATTCAAATGACAGTGATAAGGGAGGAAAAGCTTGGAAATCTGTGTCAATCCTACAAGCTTCATGAAAATCTGTGTCAATCTTAAAGGTTCATGTCTCAGATGAAGTCTGGTGGGCATCATAAACTCAGAAGTGATTGAAATAACGTTTTCAAAAGGAATAAACTATTGCTTCAGTCTACAACTTGCATTTTCTTTAGGTATTGTTTTTGAGAGTACCCACTATCCATGATTCACTATAGACACTTCAGATAATGGAAAGTCATTTCAAATGACAGTGATAACGGAGGAAAAGCTTGGAGTTTGTATTGTGCCTGCAAATTCCAAGGAGCTTGAATTTGTGAGTGGAGTCTTAGGAACTCATCTTTTAAGTATTTATAATGTATATAAATCTTAACAAAGATTCGGTAATACTGTTAGACGTATGATGGCTTTTCATGCCGTGCTATTTCACCTGGAAAAGAAGTAATGAAGTAGAATGAATTTATTTTTAAAAGTTCGGTGGATTGGTAAGTGCAAGTGTGGTTGGGTACTTATCAAGAAGAGATTTAGGTTTAAACCTTGGGGAAGCCAACATTTTACAAAGGTAGTAGTATGATCTGAATCTTCTTAATACGCCCAAGGACAACGACAGGACAAATTCCAAGCAACTTGTGGTCCAGTTCAGGTTGGGCTATAAAGCAAACAGATGGTATAGGGGTTATAGGGAATCAATCGGGAGATTTGAACCTTGTGTAATAGTAAAAAATAACTGTAGTTGTAACTGATTCCCCTATAAATAAATAAAGTATAACTGTTTTTTTATTAAAGTGTGTCGTTTCAACCTAAATTATTAGTTATTTAATATGCATTTTTCTGTTCTGTTATTGTTATTATTAATGGGTTCAATAGAATCTCATGTTGTGGTCACCGCCTTAAATGTTTGATTAGACGTCAAAGACCACTTACTATTGTTGAACAATTAATCTATGTACAATGAAGCCAATATATTGCTATACAATATAAAATATTTGTATACATAACATATAGCAAGCCAGCATATAATGTAAATGGAAATAAATGCCCATCCCATCCAGGAGTGGCCTATACGTATGTTTTTGGCAAGCCAGCATATAATGTAAATGGAAATAAATGCCAATCCCATCCAGGAGTGGCCTATACGTATGTTTTTGGCATTCCAAAAGTGAGAAAGAGGTAGTTTTTTCTCTTCTTTCACATATATATAATGGAATAAGCTATTGAGTAATCTAATTTCATTATCTCATTATATGTTTTATATGTTTTGTTATGTTAAAATTGCTATTCAATTCAATAATATTCAATTAAATTATAATCATAGTTACAAATAACAAAATTCCAAGGCAAAAGGTTTGGTTTGAAATGATTTGTTAAAGTTTTAGAATGGTAATAAGTGGATAATATTGATACAAAACTTTATTTTTATTAACAGAAATCATTCATCAATATGCAGAAATATCAAATCTTAACCATTTTTAGGATGAATAAGGCAAAAGGTTTGGTTTGAAATGCTTTGTCAAAGTTTTACAATGGTAATTGGTGGATAATATTGATACGAAACTTTATTCTCATTAACAAGAATCATTCATCAATATGCAAAAATATCAAATCATTCATCCACAAATAATTGTTCACAATAACAATCCACAATTGAGACATAGATAGATAATACCCTTAAGGTAGGAAAACACCAAGAATACTCCTTAAGGAAGGAATAACTCCACAAGAGCTTCCAAGATGAGAGTGTCACTTAAGGAGGGCAAAGTTCCATAAGCCACTTTGTGGGTAAAGATGATTACATATGATTAATTTCCATCCTGATTACAATAACAAATATCTTTTTTTTTTATATATCCATCTTCTAATTCTACTTTGGGGAGCCTACTACTAATATAATATTATATTATATTATATTATAATATAATCAACCTTGGGTTATGTGTGGCCCATGCCAACCGTTATACAAAATAATAATATATCTCCAAATATTTATTCCTAGGTACCTTAACATGCCACCCTCCTTACAAGTGTTTCGTCCTAGAAACATATGAAGAAACAAGATAATATGATTTGCTAAGCAATGTTAGCAACTAGTACTAATCTCGATAATCTATCCATCCTAGTGAAGCATTGATTGGTGGTGGTCGTCATTGATGTTGGTATGTCATTTTGTTGCTTGAGTAACCAAATCTACTTTGTTGGCTTGTTTTTGCTACTTTATTTTGATAATTCAAATTATGGGTCCACTTGTTCCTTAATGCTAATGAACCACTTTGAAAACCACGATCACTATGTTTTCTATGTCAAACACTACCATACTTAGTGCCCTTCTAATCCCATATAGAACCATAATATTGTTGCCTTGAACCATACATCCAATATTGTTGTCGCTCATGGTGGTGTGGATGGCGATATGGTGCAACCTTAACTTGATATTCTACCTTATTTGACTCCTCAACATTTGGCTCCATTGTTTTAAATTCTTCTACACATTGTTCTTTCATGTTCCCTTTGTTTGGTGTGTCCTTGTGCTCTTCTAACAAAGTTTCCTTGGACTTTGCTATTGTTATTTCCATGGACTCAATTATTGTTGCTTCTTCCATGGACTTTATTGTTGCTACTACCTTCTTGGATTTTGTTTCAGGTTCTTCTATTTGTTCTTCAATTTGTTTCTCTACAACCACTTCTTGTTTTTTCTTGGATCCTTGCTCCTTAAGTTGAGAAATATCCTGTAATGTCCTCATCATCCATCTCAATAGCATAAAAATATGAATGTAAAATATATTTATCCATGGTGATCTTCAAATCTTCAAAAATCTAAACATTCTCACCCTTCAATTGTATTTCCTTAATTTTTGTTGCTTGAACCTGCAACCTCTTAGCCAAAGCAATATTAATAAAATTATATTTGTTACTAGGGTCAATGATCGGTTGTAATAGCTTACATTTAATATTTGTCAATCTGGGGTAATCAAGGCTAGATTTAAAAAATAGGAATCTAGTATAGATTGTATCGTGGGGATCAATTCTAAGCTTAATTCAGATCTCTTTTAGTTTCAGGTTGTGTAGAAAAGTAATCATTACAGTGAACATAAATTAAATCATGCACAAATGAAAATAAAATGTAATTTATGATTTATTATGTAATAAATATGATTTTTACCTATTGATGAGTTGATCTAATGATGATTTTATCTATTGGTGAGGATCTTCGTGCAGTTAGTTTTAATTATCTATTTTCACTTTCTCATTTATGAAAATGCAATTTAATTTATTCTATAATCTAAGGTTAATTTTTACGTACTAACTATTCCTAATCTATTGTAGGGGCGAGCGAATAGGGATTGAATGTAGGAGTGGGTCCTGCCTCCTAGAGGACAATGTAAGTCTTTCTCCCCTAAACTACTTTATCTCAGTAACTAAGATGCATAACTACGGCTAACATTATTATATTCTATTGATGCAAAGAAATTACATTTACAACTACATAAAATAAATTAAGCAGTAAATAACACAAATGATATAGTTACCATATGTGAAAAGTAGTGTTGCTTTTACTGCTAGAAGTTCAGATGTACTGCTGGCGTATTTCCTCAAAAATTATACAAATATTAGCTAGACTTCGAACATTTCTTCATTATATAAGCGATTGATGATTAGACATTTTCAAAGGTCTTCCTATGTAATATATAATATGACTTGGATAATTCTGAATATAACTCTTCCACGTATTTTTCCATGTGGCGTTGTGGACTTGATAATACGACAACTGTGTACTTAACAATAATAATCTAAAAAATAATCTAATTATTCTAAACAAACACAATTTCCTAATACTCCTTGGACTCAATAAATAGCCTAAGTGGTCCAAGTGGCAATACATGAACGAACATAACAAAATAATACTAATTTAAATATTTCACAAGATATACAATGTAACTATATGCCCCTTCATTCTCGAGGACATAATAATCTTGCATCAGAATCTAGACAACCTAACAATAATCTAATTATACAACTTTATAGAATAACTTTACAACAACTTTATTAATTATAATATCCTCATGAATAATATTTGACAAGTCAACTAATCATGATGACTGGAAATACTTTGTTGTCGTGTAAAACGTCATGCTATCACTGATGTGGCATGCAACATCGATCAATTGACTTGGTCAAATTTTTTCTGTAACTGCTAATAAAATATCTCTTCAATAACAATCTTCAACAGCTATCTTCTATAACATACTTCAATAACAGTCATCAACTACTGTATTCTGTAACAGTCATCAACCACTATATGCTATAATCGTGTCTAGAGCTTTCTTAATCCATCGTACTTATGTCCATCTTCTCACGTCCAAGGTCTGATCTGAAGCTTGTGCTACTACATCATATACCTGAAGATATTCTTCAACACTTTCTTGTATAATCATACATAACTTACGCGTATTTTGCATGAAATACATACATTTGTCAAATTAACCATATCCATCATTTTAACTGATAAATCACAGGAATAAACATAAATAACCATTAAAATATATTGCAATCATGATTTAAAGGTAGAAATTAAATAATTTATCACAAATAATACATGCTAAATAAATACTCATCATTTTCCCCCAAACTGAGAGGTATGCATGTCCTCATGCATTAAGGAGAAAATGAGGTTTTAATAAAATATCACAAACACTACAAATGTTTCAGATATTATATTCTAGATTTCTACAAATTGAGATATTCATTTTTTTCCAGAAATGTACAATTGCACGAAACAAGAAAATACAATTATTTTTCATAAACAATCAAATAGGTCTATTCGATTTTGGCTCTAAAAATCACAGGTAATAGTAAACGAACATTCTCAAAAATCACTCTAAATATAAACCAACATATTATGATACAACACACAGTTCCTAATTAAATTTTTGTAGTTTGAAAGTGAAATATTTCAGGTCTCCAAAGATCATTGTTATGACAACACAAGTATTACAGAAACAAATTTGAAAATAATGATTTCTGCAATTGCTTGTAATAGAAATAATTTCATCAATAAATGTAGAACATCTAATCATTAAAACATCTCATAGAATATATATATATATATATATATATATATATATATATATATATATATATATATTTCTTAACTTTTTCAGAGAATAGTTCCTGCAAGAGCAAAATAACATAATGGTTTTTGGCAGGAAGAAAAATGAGTCTTCGGAATTATTTCATGATTGTAACCTGCTAAAACTGTAATCATTAAGCATTGTTCAAGCAATTTCAAACACTATCCATAATATCATCCTTATATATATATATATATATATATATATATATATATATATATATATATATATATATATATATATATATATTGTCATAGAAAGATATATCTACATATATGAATCATTCAAACGTTTTGCAGAAACAATAATATATAAATATCAAATATAATCATGAAAATATTTTAGTAATTTTTTCAGTTTATCCAACTTGTGTCTTGTGGGTAGACATTCTTGATGATGGAGGTCGTATTGGTGGTAATTTGCATTGATGTTTGACCTTCTGCACCTGTGCTTTAGCCTCTTGCTCATCAACGAGAGTTTCAACCATAATTGTTTTGATATGCTCTACCTCAATGGAATCCTCTCCTTGCGTTGTATCTTATGTTTTGGAAGGCGGAGGCTTCTCAATAGATGCGACCATGTTATCGAAAATTGCATCAATTTTTGGAGGCATCTCAACGTTCAAGACCAATTTTCTTGGTGTGGTTTCAGTTTTGGTGGAGGGAGCTGATTCTTGAGGTTGAATTTGTTGCATCATACTAGCAAGTGGCAGCAAACTCTCTTCTTTGAGAATTCTATAAAAGTCAATGGTCTTGTTGATTTTATTGAAGTTAACAAACTTCTTTTGTTTCTTACCGGTCGTGGAAATTTTATTGGGAGGAGCATTGATAAGTGGCAGTCAGTTGACGGGGTCAACAGGTTTCATCATTCTATTCATTGAGAGTTGTTTGATCATGTCTATCTGAAGGGTAAGAGCACATTGGACTAGTTTTGAATGCTCTACGAAATCTTCCCAAAGTTTGTCAATTTTTATCTGCAGAACAATATTCTACATGTGAAGATGTAACAAATATTCAACAGCTGGTTTAAGTGTGGGTAAATTAGACTCATGCTCTAACATTTCTTCTTTATCATGAGTTTCAGGAATGGGTTTCTTAAGACGATTTTGTTGGGATGATTTAGCAGACTTGGTGTTGGTTCGACGTTTTCATTTTAGGATTTCAAGCTCCTCTTCTGGACTCTCTAATTTAGGATTTCTAAAAATGTCCTTTGGTGTTGAGTGGAAAGGTATGTATTTGCAGTAAATAAATTTGAAAAGTATTTATTTTTAATTTCTTGCATATGTAGGGTAGTAGTTTCCCTATTTCTGTCTCTTGTGGATAAGATATCAATCTTATTATAGTGATTACGTGTTGTGGATGAGTGATGGAAAAAAATTGTATTCCTATATTCCTCTTACAACCATATTATTCTTGCTCGTTGTCTCCAGTAGAATTTCTCTTTCTTGTCTAACTCTTCTTTCTCTTGCATCAAACGACTTTCTTTATGGAGAAGCTCTTCAGAGATATGTTATGAGTGAATTCTTTTTGCTATTTCTTGCACTAAAACTAGAAAATTTTCTCTTTTGCTGGAAATCTATCCGATGAGATTTACTCATTTTTTTAATTTACCTTTGATAAAATTTAATTTGTAGTGAAGCTAAAATTGTGTTGCCCCATGTTCTGGTTTTCCTTATTCCCACCACTATTTCATTAGCTCTGGTAAGTCATTAATTTGGTGCCAAAAAGTCTCAAATCTAAAAGGACGATTCTTGAAATGAGGCCTTTTTCCTATGTAGATAGATACTGGAAAATGATCAGATGCTAACCGATTCAAAATTTGTGATTTACAATGCCAAAGGGTGGAGACTTTCTCCCCTATAAGAAACTTATCTAATCTATATTTGATTGTGAATGCTCATTTTCTCTTATTAGTCCATGTGTTGTTGCATCTTGGTGGGGGTATGTCAATCAAATCTAGGTACTCTGATTGAGCCAACAATAACCTATCCTTCTCATTGAGTTGGGTCAAACCTCCTTGATCCTACACTGAAATTTTAACATTGAGATCCCCTCGCACTATTGAAAAGTATTTCAAATGGGTTTCCCTCAATTGTTGTATTGCTCTCCATTGGATTTTTTGAGCTCATACCTCTATCATGCCATAGAAAATAATTATCATACAAACCAGTCCAGAGTCCCTCTTCCTAAGTCTAGTCATGAGGATTCCTTTTGCTGAAGCTAAGTCCATCAATTGAAAGCAATTTTTATTCCATAAAGTGGTAATTCCTCATGAAAATCATTGAGAGACTTGGGCCATAAAATCTGCCTACCCCCAACATTTCTTGGCAATATTTTTCGTAGCTTCTAAGGAAGTTCTAGTTTCTTGTAACAAAACCACATTTGGGTTGTTTTCTAAAATCATTTTCTTAACAATCAATTGTCTAGGGTGGTTTTTTAAACCCCTTACATTCCATGTGTTTATAATCATTAAGGATCTGTATTGTAGAAGTTGAAAATGAAATTCACCAATTAAAATTCTCTCATTTGTTCTCCTTGTTGTATTTTATCCTTATTTGTTTCTCTTCCCACCCTTTGTGAACTTGCATTCTTTGGTTGCTTCTCTATCTGGTTGATTCCTAGTGTTGGCTTCTCTCTATTTTTCTCTACCACTCCTATAATAATTTCTTTTGATGGATTTTGATCTTGAACATGCACTATCATTGCCACTACCATATCATTTTGTTGAAACATAGATATATCTAGTGTTTGTTGTTGCTCTTCCCAAGCCCCTAACAAACCAATTTGTTGGTGTCTATATGTCTTTGATTCTTGTTGTTGTGTCATAATATTATGATTTTCTTAACTCTCTCCAATTTTAAAATTTTGAACAATTATAATTTGAGAGGGGTTTGTATCATGTGGCATGGGGGTGTACTCCCAATGGATTTGTTGCTCTCCTTCTTGGTGTTAGCCCTTGCCATTGATAGGTTCCACCTCTAAATCCTCTTGCCCTTCCATTGGATCATCTAATTTAAGGATTTCATATTTATTAGAAGATGCCCTCCAATCTGGGCGTTGGTTCATTTTTCCTTCTTTAGTTGGATTGCATCCTCTTGCTTGATAATTATTTCTTTGGACTCTCCTTGTTATTGTTTGAAACTCTTCATAATTTTATTTTTGTGGGGGAGGGTTTTCAAGATTAATTTTGTATTGATGCATCTCCTCTCTCCCTACTTCAGGGCGATTTCTTACCATATGCCTATACTCATGGTAAGCTCTGCACCTAAAAGAAATTGATTCATAATCCACTTGTTGTATTCATGTATTTCTCCCACTCGTAATTTAATTTCTATCGAGAGTGGCTTTTCTAGGTCTATCTCCACACATATCCTTGCATATGATGTTGATCCCCCTCTACTAATTCTCGTGATTTTCCTATATATGTGCCTAAGATATTACCAATCATCCCAAGAATATTATCTCTCCAAAATTCAAGTGGGAGAGCAAAGACCTTTAGACATATTAGGTAGGTCGATGGTTCCACTGAGGATTGAATGTAGGTCACCAAGGTTACATGAATAAACCTACTGGTCCAATGTTATATGGTCCCCCTTCAAAAGCCTTGTTCCTATCTGAAACCAATATAAAATTTACTACAAAGTACCCATTTGAAAGAAGAAAAATATCAACTTCTCCTTGGGGATCCCAATTTTTCCTTGCCCAGTTGTATAAGAAATGATGTGATGGCCTCAACCCCACAAATTTACAAATCAAGGCATGGTTGGATTTGTACATGATATCTTCTACAATTAATTCTTTTACAATATCAAGGACAAGAACTGAGTCTGCTTGAGGAAAACACCCATTTCTCCGTGTTTACTCTGGTTTTGTATCTTTTTATTTGTTATATTCTTGAATTTATTTTCCATATTGTGCCTCTATATGGAACTCTCTCCTATTGTTACCCTTAACTATTTTTGCAAAATATCATTGGTTGAAGGACACATCTCCTTGATTGACTTGTGAATCATTAGTAGTAAATTTTTTTGGGGATGCTATGTGGGTTCCATTTTTGCTTATCTTCTCCTCAATATTTCTAGCACTATTTTATGGCCCACTAGGGTTGGGGGCCATTGAAAACCACTGAAAATCAAAAAAACCCTAACAATCACACCAAGAGAAAAATAGATAAATAAAAAGTACCTGCAATTGTTCTGAACACAATTTGATGCAAAGAAGTCCCAACCTAAGCCTTGTATTTTACCATCACTTTACTTCAAACCCTAGTTCTCCTCCTGCGTTTTTCATATTATGTATTCTTTTAAAAGTTGAGTCATATAATCTTCTTATTTTTATAATATAATGTCAAAATTTGTTTTTATTTATTTCTTATATTTTTGAACTTCAATTGGGCTTCCAACATTTCATTTCCTAATATTTTTTCTCAAAATATAAATTATAATGAGGCCCAAATTCAAAAGAATTAGTATATTATTAAATTTGGATTAGTTTTGACCTTATTCTTAATGGAAATATGCATAAATCTATCAATATACCTTAATTTATATTTTAGCTTATTTTATCTTATTTTATATTTTTTTCAAAATAACCAAAAAAATTATGAACATTTAGAGGTTATATGACATTATTATCACTTACACGATACTTTCCATTAACTTTCATATTATTTTAAAATTATTCTATTATCTCTTTATAATAAATATGCATAGACAAAAAATGGTCATGTAGTTGATTTATATATGCTCAATTTGATTGAATATTTGGATTATCCAATAATGCATTAATGTATACATGAGATAAACTAATATATGAAGAATAGAAATATACTATATTAAGAAAGAAAAATGCAATCCACACATTACCTAGATAAAATAAGTAAATGTCAAGAGACATGAAGCATGAGTAAGATGTTCTTGGACACCAAATATCTTATTGAAGAACAAATGATCTCCAACCAACGATCATGGATTGTTGTGAGTTGTGTATAAATATACCATTGGTACAAAGTTATAAAGACTAATAAATGTGAACATGATATATTATAGGGTAATACAATAACACATGGGTCATATAAACAAAGTGTCATTGTGAAGCATAAACACAATGTAAGAAAATCAAAGAATTATAAGAACAAGCCAAAAGAGACAAGGCGAGAATATGGGAAGGATAAGAAAGAAGATAAAATATAATAATATGAGAGGAGAGGTTATGCATCCATTGTCTAGCATGAAGCATACATAAAATCATCTTCATAAAGGATCTATTGCTTTGCTTATCCATCCCATTCTACTATGGAGTTTTCAAATAGTGTGCTACAAAGAAATATCACAAATAGCTAGGAACCCCTTGAACTTGTTGGTACACTTACCACCATGATTTTCTAGAAGGCTTTTGATTTTATTTTCTTGGTAATATTCTATAAGACCTTTAAAATCCTTGAGCTCATTAAATTGGTCATCCTTGGATTTGATGGTGAAAAGCGAAACAACTTTACTGAAATCACCAATGACAATAACCAAAAATTAATTATCCAAGAATTCCAAGGACCGTAAATATCACTATGGATTAGCTCCAATGTTTGAGAAGTAAGATAAGAAGCATCTTAAGATTTTTACTTAGTAAAGGATACATTGTGATACTTATCTAATATACATCCCTCATAAAAACCTAAAGGCAACATAATGAATGGAAGAACTAGACCATTTGGAGACAACTCATGTGCTTGAAACGTCCAATTTTGACATACCCCAATCATTAATGTCATATTGTAATAGTAGAGTCCACCTTTATATCCATAGAAACAAGATTCTTCCTACCAAAGGAAGGAGGAGCATGACCAAGGTTGTACATGTGATGTATCTCGTCATAGGACCTTAAAGTAGTAACCTTAAAAATAATATCTATATGCACGAAAATCCAATGATCAAGCCAGGAATCGATCATTTTATTAGTGTGCATTATGAAAATACGATTAGTCCCTACTTTTGGAACATGAAGGACCTAATCAAATTTGACCTCACAAATCAAAATATATTTGTTGTTTGAAATCTACATGGCATCAAATATGAAGGACCCTATATATTTATTGTTTGAAATCATCACTAATGAAAACACACTTTTCATTTTTACAATGGTTGTAATTAAAGATCAAATAATGGTGCTTGGTCTTATATGGAGTGGTTATAGAGTCAAAAATCACGTCTGGTAAAAATAAAAAGGTTTCCATTTATGAGTAGCCTATCACTAATTAGTGTAAGGATTTATAAGGTTAATGTTAAGATTAATCTTCTTAATCTTTGCTTCAAACTTATAAATTTAAGTTAGGTAGTTCTTGGAATAGTAGTACTCATAAAAGGGACACTTTTCCTTAGAGGAATTGGACTCATTGTATTTAGCCTCCTTGGTCTTGTTTTTCTTAGCCTCCTTGGATTTTGGTGCATGCTTCACATGAGCCTATTTAATTCATAGTTCACTAAAATTCATGATCACAACTTGAAAATGTACAAAAATATATATATTTAGTTCCTAGGGTCATGAATGGAACAAAAATATTAGATACTAAAGTCATAACATAGTGGTATATTCCTTTGTTGTGCCTCTAGATGTAGTAATATCTACCCTCAAGATAACTTTAGCAATGTAAGCCTTGAAATTTTAAGTGTAATAAGCTCCTTTTAAAGCCAAATGACCTTTTTAGAATTGATTTTATCAAACAAAATTACAACTTATTCTAGACACCAATTGTATCTTACGACATCTTTAAAGTGGAAAAGTAAATTAAGTTCAACTATTGAGGAAAACAATCCAAGATCCTCCTCTTTTTTAAGATAAGAATAATTCTTTCTCAACACTTTTTTAATTTTTTCTTTGTAGTAATATTGTCATGTGAGTAGCCTAAGTACTATAGTTATGACCCTTTAAATGGATAACATGTAACCTAGGGTCTATAGCACATAAAAGCATCACCACAAAAAAATGTTACCATAGATGAAAACATTTCCACTGTTGGCAATTTTGGGTTCTTTGGGTACATTGCTTTTGCTCAAGTGTATAAGTTGTCATTGATGTCAAAAGGCATTTTTGTGTTGATATCAAAAAGAGTGTGATGTCAAAAATATCTTGAGAAAGCTTCATATTGTTAAAGGGTTTTTATTAAAACCATGGTGACAAGGTTAAAGGTTTTTCTTAAAACCATTTGGACTCATTAAGGGTTTTTATTAAAACCAAGCTTAACTTAATGCAAAGGTTTTTGCTTCTTGAAAAACCTTGAAGGTCCATGTTTATTATTAATAATTAAATTAACTCAAACCTTTGACAAAGGTCTAAGTTTAATTTATTATTAATAAAATAATAATAATTATTATTAAAGGGTCTTTTAACCCTTAAGCGACACAGATAAAGTTTTCTTTCGTCGACGTGTTGCCATCGTTGGAGGAGCGCCAACGTCAAACAGTTAAGGAGAATTGGCTATATAAGTGGGGATGATTTTCTAAAGTAAGAGAACCACCGATTATTTGGTGTCTTCGATTTGCGTTTGCTCTGTATCATTCGAATAATGCTTGGTGTCTTTGATTTGTGTTTGCTCTGTGTCATTCGAATAATGCTTGGTGTCTTTGATTTGTGTTTGCTCTGTATCATTCGAATAGCGCTTGGTGTCTTCGATTTGTGCTTGCTCTATGTCTTCAAATATCCAATTGACGTCTTTGAAATCGTGCTTGATCTGTGTCTTGGAAATCGTGCTTGGCATACTCGAATTTGAGCTTGGGCTGCATCCTTACCTTTTTGCTTGATGTTAGTGGATTGGCAATTGCACCTGAACTGTGTTTTTCTAGACTGTGCTGTGAGATGATTAATGCAAGCATTCAGTGACTTATGTTTTGGACAGTGCTAGGAAAACAAATATGTTTTCCATATCCTATGATCAAGTGAAGATAAAACAAAGGATACTTTAATATTTATTTTTTGGGCACTTGTGCTCCAACGACGATGGAGTTTGAGTAAAGGCGTTCGCTAGGCAGAGATACAGGTTTCGAATCACATCGAGTGCATTTTTCCTTTTGTTGCAATGCACGAAGGAGAGTGGCTATGATTGGGCTACGTAAGTAGAATAGAATGCGCTTTAGCGCTTATAGTGGTGGCTCCTCATTTCTCCTAAGGTTGGAGAACTAAGTATTGCCAAGGTAAATCTTTTTATTGTTGACTTGGGATATTTGAGTTGATTTGATCAAGAATTATTGATGGAGGTATAAGGTTAAGTTGTAATCTTTGTTTTGGCATTGTTATTATTAATGCTTGATGCTTATGTGGAGTAATAAGGTGTAAAGAGATTTACTTTGTATGTATATTATAATTTTGGTGGTTAATATTAAGTTGGAGTAATAAGGTGTTATTTTGGATCTTTATTATTGTGTATTATTGTATAGTTGCTAACTCTAATTGGTGGTAAATTGAGAGTTAATGTTGTGATAGTTTTTGAGTTCTCCTTCTTCATCAAAGTAAAGGTATGGGCACATTATTCCATGGTTGTTATTGATTGATGGTTTTCTAAAAATAAGTGTGGAGGGAAAAGGATTTCCACTTGTTTCCTTTTCTTGTGATGATTGGTTGAATGCTTCAAGGTTGATGTTGAGTTGAATGGTGTTGGTTGACTAAACATTGTTTGATGAACATTGTTGTTAAAACCCTAATTGGTTGTGGAAAGAACATGAGTATCATTGTTATATGAGATATTGCATGGTTGACAATTGTTGGGTTGTGTTTCATGTTCTTGAGAAAAACATACTACATCTATCTTATTCTATTGAGATTGAGATTAATACTAGGAGTTAAGTATAGAACATATTGAGTCTCTAAAAATTCTCTTTATGCTTCTATGAGGTTGATGAATCACATTGGGTCTTTAACAATTCTCTTTGTGGGTTCATGCTAAGCATGTTTTTCCTGGTGAGCTTGCTGAGGTTTTGGACAGGTTTCGATGGGGACTTGTGAGCAGGTTTTGGATAGGTTTCGGTGGGGACTTGTGAGCAGGTTTTGGACAAGTTCCGGTGGGGACTTGTGAGCAGATTTGGACAGGTCCTAGCAGAGGACTTGTGAGCTGAGTTTGAGAGTTCTATCAAAGAACTTGAGGATAGAGGTGCATTGGTTCTTTGAGAAGAACCTAAGGACAGATTTGGCAAGTCTTTGAGAAGGCTTGTATGCAGAGGATTGATTTGTTCAAGAGTTGGACAAATCTGGCAAACAAAGGAAGACTTGTACTAGACCGACTAACTATGTTTGGTACAAGTTGCTGAGCTGTTGTGGACGTGATCATAGAAGGCAGAGGTCTCTTAGGCTAAGCATTGAGGATAGGAGGTCTTCGGTGGAAAGGAGTTCCACGTGTTTGCAAGAGGTAGAGGCAGTTGATCTTCTGAGGGATCATTTCCAGAGTAGAGGGGAAGGTATCTCCTTTGAGCAGAGGCTCATAAATTTAGATAGAGGGGAAGGCATCTCCTTTGAGCATAGACTCATAAATTCAGATTGGGGGAAGGTATCTCCTTTGGGCCGAGGCTCATAAACATTGTAATTGGGAAGGTTTCCCAAAGAACTTTGAGATAACTTTTAGAGAAAAGTTTTGTGGACGTAGCCCAAGCTTTCTGGGTGAACCACATTAAAATTGGTGTCACTTTGTGGATGATATTGTGCTTTTTTTTTATATTGCTTTGGGTATATTGCTTTACTGTTTTGAAGTATAAAGGAAAAAGTAAAAAGAGGTCTTATACTGTTCACCCCCCCTCTCAGTATAAGCTTGTGTTCTTCATCCACCACTATGAAGAGCTGGTAAAACCATGCGATGGAGAAAAGGGCCAATAATGCTTGTGGATGATGAAGCTATGACCTAAAATATATTTTGGCCAATTAATTGACCAATGCTTTAAAAACATTTAAATTCAACTTTTGCATTTCCATTCAAATTAAAGTCTAATCCACATGTCAAGAGAAGGAAAAGTTCTTTCTGGATGATATTGAGAATGCCATGGGTTTTCATGGGTGTTGTGAGAGGCATCAATAATATTGAGAAAATAGGAAAGAATTAATTATTTTTAGTAAACAATTGTTTTTATACCATTGAGGAATGATATTTCATCAAACAAAACTTAGTGGCTAATATGGAATGTGCCTTTGTAATTTCCAAGGGATACCCATTGTAACTTGCATAGTTGAGAGTCAAATTTAGAACCCAAGAAGGAGAAATGAGTAGGCTACCTAATTTGGTTAGGCTTTTGTAAATTGCAATTGATGGTTCTTTACACTCGCCAAGGCAAAAGGTGAGTGAGGCATGTGCCAAGTATACATGGTAGGCCTCCCAAAAGGGTTTGATATTCGAACCAACAACCTCACTCCCCAAGATTCTTAGCAATTCAAAGCTAGTCAAATATGTTGGGCATGCCCATAGTGATGAAAGTAGGAGGATCCCATAGTTAATGGGCATCCACCCTCACCACTCGACAAAATAAATGCATGTGAATAGGATGAGTGCAAACATGGAGAGGGGGAAAGGGTGGGGTATTGAGAGGGAAAAAATAGTTAGGTGAATGTGAAAAATTAGGGAAGGGGTTGAGAAAATATTCTCCTATTTTTAAAATATCCAAAACATTAACCCCCTAACCTATTTTGAAATTTACAAATAAAATTCTTATGAAATAGTCACTTGAAAATACCTTGAAAGAAGGGGAAAATGAGACTTAAGAAAAAATTCCAAATTGGATCCTTTCACAAAATTTTGCATAGAATATGAAACCAAACCTTGCTTCAAGAAACACTAGATGAAAACTAAGGAAATGTGACCATTGGAAAATAGGAATGCAGTTACCCAATTATAATCCAACACACTAATCAATTGGAACCTATAATGAATTCCTAGTTTATTTAATTACCAAAAAGAAAAGTTAGCTTTTACGATTTGAGTGGTGTTTTCCAAGAATCATTTAATTCATTTAAGTTACCCAAAATCATTCATTGAGAAAAATAATCTTATAAGACAATGTGCACTATGAATTTGTAAAAGAAGATTTAAGAAACATCTTGATCGTCTGTTGCTTCTGTTGGAGCATAGATCCAATTAAGCATCACATAAAACTCTTACAATCCATTTTAAAGTCGATCAAACATATAGTCGTAACCACTCCCTAGGGAAATATACCACTAAAATATACACCACCACCAAGTTTTGGAAGTAGTGTTGAACCAAGTAAGAAAGATTAACCTCGCCCTTATACCATGTAAAAATACATAGTATTAAGAGAGGAACAAATGAAATCAACATCTTATTCAAATAAAGCATGTAATAACACGACATAAGATATGGGTAAAGCACCCTTACACACCGAATATCTTATTGAAGAATGGATACATTATCTTGAAATACTGATCATGGATGGTTGGGAGTGGTGTATAAATACACTTGGGGTGCAAAGGTACAAATCCTAATAAATATAAATATGACATATTATTGGCTAATGTAATAATACATGGATAACCTAAACAAGGTGTCATATGAGTTCATTGTTAAGTATACCGTACAAAGTTTAGATTGTTGCAAATAAGTAAAATTTACACAATTCAGTATTTTACTTTTACCTTGATCAAGTAATGAAGGATGCATATCCATGAAATATTAATTCTTTTTATCTCTATATATGTATAAAGTTTAGGTTTTGGCAAATAAGAAACATTTTCACTATCCAACATTTTGTTAGATTTACTATAGTAATTCTTTATTATTACTTTATTTATGTTGATAGGGTAGTTAGTTAACTACCTAGGTTAGTTACGCTATTGTTAGCGTATATAATATTTGGTCTATTTTGTTATTTTATTTTAGACCTAAGCTGTTAATTAGATCCTATGGTTACGAGCTAATCTGGGCTCTCAAATGTATTATTTATATGGGTTCTAATTAATGGAAAGATGTTCGTTTACTTCAACATGGCATCAGAGCCAGAAGTCTGAGAGAGAGAGGAGGCGACAATAATATTTGCAGAGCTGGTCTGAGGAAAATATTACGCAGCGAAAGATTACTGGAAAACGAAGTGAAGAAAAAAATTCTTTATTTTTTTCCAGCGCCGTAGCACTGAGGCCGCAGCACTTTAAAAAAATTTATTTTAATTTTTTTTTCCTGTGCACGCACTCCCACGCACATTGTTTGTTGTGTGTTTTTTTCCTATGCATGCACTTCCATAGAATCCCCGACACGCCCTCCCATGCACATTGTTTCACACGCATCTACCAACCCCCCCAACCCACGTTGTGCGCCTCCCACGTGACTCCCCCCCTCTACGTCGCGGCTCCCCCGCCCCCCTCCCTCGCCGCCACTGCAGTAGAGGCAGCCGCGGCCACCCCAGCCACCGCCAGCAGTGGAGGCAATAGCAGGCGCCACCTCACCACCACCAGCAGCGAAGGCAATAGCCGGTGCCACCCAGCCGCTACCAGCAGCGAAGGCAGCAGCAGCTGCAGCCACCTACCACCGCCTGTAGTAGTGGTAGCCGTGGCCCGCTGCCATCGCCAGCCACAGAGGTAGCTGTGGCCAGACGACTACGAAAGAGGCGGGCTTTCGGGACCCTCGTCGGGGAGAGATAAGTTTACCATTTTGCATTTTTTTTACTCCATCCATTACCCTAATAGTTCTTGTGTTTAGGCGTAAATCTTGACGAAAGTTCTAAAATCCAAAGTTTTTAGGGGAAGTTACGCCCCACGCATGAGGATTGCAGACTTTCTATGGTAGGTGCCATCAACAAGACTATTCCCTTTCGAGTACTTCTTAAGTACCACGTATCGTATGATCTCTAAAAATTACCTATAGTTTCCCTCACGTAAGGGCGGGTGATTTTTTTTTATCTTTCTAAATACCTATAGTTTCCCTCACGTAAGGGCGGGTATTTTGTACGGTATAACGGCCTAGAAAAAGGTATATCGAAAGGGGGACCAATTGGTGTTATAAGGAACCTTCACCATGTCTGCAAAATTAATGACTGATTCTCATCAGTTGTTGAAAGGTCCTAATTACACACCATGGAAAAACAAGATGAAGGCCATCCTAGCAATGGATGACTTATGGGATGTTGTATCTGGAGCAACAACAAGACCTTCATCTCGCTATCGGTGCTACTGACTCCATCTACTGCTCAAAAAGACTTTGACAAGAAAGACAACAAAGCAAAAGTGCTCATTTTGCTTGCCGTGTCTGATGAAGTTCAACCCCATATTGCTGATTGTGAAAATAGTAAAGAGGCATGGGATGCCCTTAATACTATATATGAGGGAAAGAATGATTCCACTATTCTATTTCTTCAATCTCAATTACATAGTCTAAACATGAAATAGGGGGAGACAGTTGAATTTTTTCTTTGCAGAGTGTCTGAATTGAAAGCAAAGTTGAATTCTTTAGGAGCACCAGTTGATGACAAGCTCCTTACCTCAATTGTATTGAGAGCTTTACCTGATTCTTATCAGGTGTTGATCACTTCCCTTCAGGTTTCGCAATGAAAAGTTACTTTTGTAGAATTGGTTAATATGCTTCAAGAGGAGGAGGCACGCCAACTACAACGAGATGATTCTTCTAACACTGCCCTCTACATCAACAGGAAAGGGCAGAACCAGAAGAAGGGTAATTTTCATAAGGGAGGGAATTCACAAAAGGATTCAAAAGGGAAACAAACTCAACAACCTCAATAGAAAAAGAGATATTGCAAGATCTGTGACAAAGAAGGTCATGATACAAACAGATGTTGGCATAAGAATAAACAATCAAAATAGAAAGGCCGAAACAAACCACAAAAGAACAAACAACAAGTGAATGTTGTTGTTGAAGAATCTAACATGGATTCTGAGAGAGCCCACAAAGTTCTCATGACTGCCACAGTGTCCAAGCAGACGGATCCTATATGGTATGTTGATTCTGGAGCCAGTAAGCACATGACTGGTGACAAATCGTGGTTTGAGTCTTTTGAGGCCAAAGAGGGCAAACCGATCACTATTGCCGATGATAAAACCTACAAGGTTTAGGGAGAAGGAATGGTCTCTGTCACTCTTCCTGATGGCAAGTGCCAGATTGAGAAAGTCCTCTATGTTCCAGGACTGGCAAACAACTTATTGTCAGTGACACAAATTCTAGACAAAAATATGGTTGTAAATTTTAGTGTTGAGGGGGGCAAGAAGTGTTGTTCTATCACCAGGAGAGGTCAAACATTGCAACCGCTTCATATAAGCATGACTTATTTGCCCTAGATACTATCTCTTCTCCAGATGTAGCCATGATTGCTTCTACAAAGGAGGCAACTTCCCTATGGCACAAGAGATATGGACATTTGAGTTCTGGTTACTTACTTGAGTTAAGTAAGTATGAAATGGTAAAGGGTCTTCCTTCCCTTTCTACCACTTTACCAGTTTGCTCGATCGCTTGGCAGGAAAGCAACATAGAGTGCCTTTTGAAAGGAGCTCTACAAGAGCAAAGAAACCTCTGGAGTTGGTTCACACCGATCCGTGCGGTCCCTTCACTCCCAACAGTTGTGGGGGTAAGAGGTATTTTCAGTTATTCATGGATGATTACTCATGAAAGATGTGGGTATTCTTTCTTCAACTGAAATCTGAAGCATTTGGCTTTTTTCAGCAATTCAAGAAATCTGTTGAAAAGGAGTCAGGAACTTCTATAAAGACCCTCCGCTCAGATCGAGGGGGGAGTTCACCTCTAAAGAATTCTCTGAGTTCTTGAAATAAAATGGGATCACACGACAGTTAACTACTGCTTATACTCCTCAAAAAAATGGAGTTGCTGAAAGGAGGAATCGTTCCATCATGGAAATGGTTCGTTGCATGCTCACAGGAGCTAGTCTTGAGCAACTATATTGGGCAGAAGCTGTCACCACAGCAATATATCTATTGAATAGGGCACCCACAAAGGCCCTACAAGGAATGACTCCACAGGAAGCATGGAGTGGTAGGAAACCCTCCATTTCTCATCTACGCATTTTTGGATGTAAAGCTTTCATGCACATACCAAAAGAGAAAAGGAAGAAGCTAGATGAGAAGACATTGAAGTGTATTCTTCTTGGGTATGATGAGCACTCTAAGGGTTATCGTTTGATTGATCCCTTGACCAAGAAGATACACATTAGTAGAGATGTAGTTTTTGATGAGGCTTTCACATCAGAAAACACATCAGATGTATACCTAGACCTTGTGGAAACTAAGGTTGATAAATCTCCTTCATCAAAGGTTGGAGGTCCTTCTTCATCTTCTTCAACACCTCGAAGAAGAATCCAAAGTGGTATACAAATACAATCAAAGACTCTAAGCTATCCACTCCACCAGATTTGACATTGGATAGGCCTCGTACTCGCAGCATGGCTCGACAGGAGAAAGCTGCAACAGAGAATACTGGGGTTGATGATCTGTGTCAATATTTTGAGGAACTTTCTGTAGATCCAGAGAGAGATACAGAAGATATGGATATTGATAATGATAGGGTGTTTATGTCTTCAATAGACGATCTTGAACCCGCATCAGTGCAAGATGCTCTTGGTGAGCCTCAGTGGAAGGCCGCTATGGATGCAGAGTATAAGTCTTTGATGAAAAACAAAACTTGGAAGCTTGTCGATCTGCCATACGAAAAGAAGCCCATAGGCTACAAATGGGTGTATAAAGTTAAGTATAAGGCATATGGGACAATAGATAAGCATAAGGCCTGACTTGTTGCAAAGGGCTATGCTCAAAGAGAAGGCATTGACTACGAGGAAACTTTTGCACCTACTGCTCGGATGACAACCATTCGAGTTCTTTGTGCTATGGCAGCACAATATGGGTGGAAAGTACACCAAATGGATGTCAAGAGTGCTTTTCTAAATGGTGATCTCCAAGAAGAAGTCTACATGACTCAACCGGAAGGATTTGAAGTGGAAGGCCAACAGCAGAAAGTTTGCAAATTGGTAAAATCCTTATATGGTTTGAAACAGGCCCCTCGGGCTTGGTATATAAAAATGGATAATCACCTTCTGCAGCATGGATTTAAGAGATGTCCGTCAGATGCAAACCTCTATTTTAAGAAATAAGGTTCTGAAATAGTGTTGCTTGTACTCTATGTTGATGATCTGCTCATTACAGGGAGTTCAGAAACTATGATTTCTACTGTCAAAAGAGACTTGTGTCAATATTTTGAGATGTCAGATCTTGGACTTCTCCATTATTGTCTTGGTCTGGAAGTCAGCCAGAAGGAGCACTACATCAAAGTGTCTCAGAAAAAATATGCCAAGACCCTATTGGAAAAATATCGCATGACTGATTGCAAGCCAATGTCAACTCCGATGGAAACATGAATTCAGTTATCGCGATATGATGATTCACCTCAGGTAGATGGTACTCTCTATCGACAGTTGATTGGGAGTCTCATATATCTGACCAACACTAGGCCAGATATCGTATTTGTTGTCAACTATCTTTCGAGGTTCATGCAGGAGCCTAAGACTACACACTGGAAAGTAGCAAAGCGAGTTCTTCACTATGTCCGTGGCACAATGGAATATGGCCTAGAATATAAGAGGAACAACAAATTCTTCTTACAGGGATACATGGACTCCGACTATGCCGGATCATATGATGATCGTAAATCAACTTCAGGATATTTGTTTCATCTTGGATCTGGTCCTGTCTCTTGGCACAACAAGAAGCAATAGGTGGTTGCTATTTCATCAACAGAGGCAGAATATCGCGCCGCACGTGAAGCTGTGTGCGAAGTGATATGGTTGCGTCGCATCCTAACAAGTATGGGTCTTCCATCAAAATCTCCAATACACTTGTTCTGCGACAACATGGGTGTTTTGAATCTTGTCAAGAATCCAGTACATCATGAAAGAACCAAGCACATTGACACACAATGTCACTTCATTCGAGACGAAGTTCCAAGGCACCGAATTCAGCTTCAGTACATTCCCACCAATGCTCAAGTTGCAGACATTTTCACTAAGGCACTTGCACGTGTCAAATTTGAATTGTTTCACAGCTCTCTTTGTATTACCAAATGATGTAATCAGGGGGGATGTTAGTACACCTAGTAGTTCTTAAATTACATAAATAATGTAATAAGGGGGGATGTTAGAGTTACTATAGTAATTCTTTATTATTACTTTATTTATGTTGATAGGGTAGTTAGTTAACTACCTAGGTTAGTTACGCTATTGTTAGCGTATATAATATTTGGTCTATTTTGTTATTTTATTTTAGACCTAAGCTGTTAATTAGATCCTATGGTTACGAGCTAATCTGGGCTCTCAAATGTATTATTTATATGGGTTCTAATTAATGGAAAGATGTTCATTTACTTCAACACATTTTACTTTTACCTTGAACAAGGAAGGATGCATATCCATGAAATATTAATACTTTTCATCTCTTTATATCTCTTGGATGTAAAGTGGATGTTCCTCTTTTCATGATTCCCATGTATATATAATGGTGGTTCCTAATACATTTTCCACATTAAAATTATGTCTTTGTCTTTTCTTATATACGATGAATGTCAGTACCCTTGCTTATTGCCTTCATCATTTTCAACAAATGATGTATAATGAATGCTAAGTGCTTTCCCCTTTACAATAAAAAGTCAAAATAAATATTTTGTTATGCATGTAAACATGTTGAATATAAATGCTATCAAACTCATTTTTAATTACTCATAAATTTAACATCTAATTTTTAGTGAAAATGTATTTTATCTAGTATATTAGAGTATTAATTTGGAGAGCAACTTCATATCCAAATGAAGTGAACCTACTCATTTATTTATATGCATTTGCTTTATTTTATCTATAATAGAGAATTTATTTATATGCATTTGCTTTATTTTTCTATAATAGAATAGAGCATTTATTTATATGAATTTTACCCTCTTTGAGGGCACTCTCATCTTGGGAGATATTGTGAAGTTATTACTTCCTTAAGGAATGTTATTGGTGTTGCCCTACCCTAAGATATTATCTATCTCTATCTTTTTGTATGGATTGTTATTGTGGTTATTATTTGTGCATGAATGATTTGATATTTTGGCATATTGGTGAATGGTTTATGTTTATGAAAATGAACTTTCATAACAATGTCGCTTGAGTAATTAAAAAAAATTCATATGCCTTAGTTCGTTTCTCTTTAATTTGGATTTGGAGTTGAAGAGAGAGCATGGCCTCTTTCCCATTTAGAAAACTAAGGTAGTTTCTTTTGAAGTTTTGACAATATTTTAGAAAAACTTCCTTGATTATTGACACCAATGATCTCTATAACTTCAATTTTAGGAAAATACCTTAAAAGAGAAAGGTGGGACTGATATTAATTATGAGCCAAAGTTTATGTCAGCAATGCAAGAATACATTTTTTTTAGATAGTTTCTCTTCCTTGTAAGACGTACCTTGAAGGATCCAAAATTTCCTCTTAAAAGCTATAGCAAAGTGAGTTCATTATAACTAGAGGGATCTTATTGTGGTTACTATTTGTAGATGAATGATTTGATATTTTTTCGTGTTGGTGAATGATTTATATTTATGAGAATAAAGTTTCATAACAAGTGGTATCAAAACAATAATTCTGGCAAAGTAGGGGTTGTGTTTTTATGGATTGTAAAATTAGGACAACTTTTTTTAATGTCTCATCTTTTAGGAGCCATATCTTTGCGAAATTTTATCCAATTTAGACAATTCTTTGACCATTTAATGCTAAATTTGAAAATATTTAAAATGAGTTGTCATATGAAGAAATATAATTATTTATGTAGAATTCTAGCTTCAAATTAATGGGGGAGATATATTTTTTTGTAAAACCCTAGTTTGCATTATATTTTTGTTGGGGCATGGACTATGGAGCTGCAAAAGTATTCTAGAGAAGATTATATTGATGTTATAGAATGGTGGAAACTATTTAAATCCTTGTATTTTACTAATTATTGTAGTTGGCAACTTATGCTTTCTCTTTATCTTGGAGGAGAATCTATCTCTTAGTTTTATAGTTTTTGTAGCACCCATAATTGTGAATTGAATTAGGATAAAATAGAGCAAGCATTCTTGAGTTAATGGGACCCATATAAAATGATAGCTAGTTTGAAGGATACACTCAAAGACTATGCAAAAGAAGTAAACATACTTAAGAAAGAATAAAAAGAATTAAAAAAAGAACTAGCAAAATTGAAAGAAGTGGTAGAAGGTAAAGAAGATGTCAATGTGTAGATGGAGGAAACCATAACTTTGGTAGTAGATAAACTAAATAGTGAACAAAGGGATTTGTTTGAATTTTAAAAAAATATTTTATAGGTTTATGGTTACATTCAAAAGGAAAATGTTACTATTTCCATTAACCCTAGTAGCAAATATAATTTCATTAAAATTGTTTTAGCTAAGACGTTGCAGGCTCAGACAACAAAAATTAAGGGCATACAACTTGAGGGTGAGAATGTTTAATTTTTTGAAGATTTGAAAATCACCATGGATAAATATATTTTACATTCATATTTTCATGCTATTAATATGGATGATGTGGATATTATTCTAGGTTGTCCTTGGTTGTATTCTTTGGGTATTGTTAACATTAATGTGTTAAAAACATTTATGAAGTTATAGTACATGAAAAAGAAGATAATATTACAGGATTTTTCTTAGCTTATGAAGCAAGGATCCAAGGAGAAACAAAAAACACTCATGGTAAGGGAACACGAATTGGTTGCAGAGAAATTAAAAAAAAGGACAAATAGAAGAACCTAAAACAGAATCCAAGAAGGAAGTAGCAACAACAAAGTCCATGGAAGAAACAATAACAATACGTTCTATGGAAATAAAAGTAGATGAGCTCAAGGAAGCTTTGATTGAAGAGCACAAGGACACACCAAACAAAAGAAACATGAAAATACAATATGTAGAATAATTTAAAACAGTGGAGCCCAATGTTGAGGAGTTAAAGGAGGTAGAATATCAAATTAAGGTTGCAACATATTACCATCCACACCACAGGAGTGGCAAAAACCTTAGAAAAATGCCTTAGGACAACAATATTATGATTCTACATGGAATCAAAAGGGTACCAAGTAAGGCAATGTTTGGTAGAGAAAGCATAGTGATCTTGGTTTCCATAGTGGTGCAACAATATCAATGAACAAATGGACCCATAATTTGAACTATCATAATAAAGCAGCAAAAGCATGGAGGCAACAAAGCAATTTTAGATACTCAAATGACAAAATGACATACCAACATCAACGAAGACCACCACCAATCAAAGTTTCACTAGGATGGATGGATGATTGAGATTGGTATCAGTTGCTAACATTGCTTAGCAAATCATATTATCTTGTTTCTTCATATGTTTCAAGGACGAAATATTTGTAAGAGGATGGTATGTTAGGATACCTAGGAATAGGTATATATAGATATGATACTATATTGTATAAAGGTTGGAATAGGCCACACATAACCCAAGGTTGATTATATTATAATATTATATTAGTAGTCTAACTCCCCAAAGTAGAATTAAAAGATGGGTATATAAAGAAAATATATTTATCATTGTAATAATCATAGTGATCAATCATATGTAATTGTCTTTGTCCACGAAGTGGCTTTATAGGACTTTACCCTCTCTAAGTGGTGCTCTCATCTTGAGAGATCTTGTGGAGTTATTTCATCCAGAAGGAGTATTATTGGTGTTGCCAATGAAGTGGCTTTATGGGACATTACCCTCTCTAAGTGGTGCTCTCATCTTGAAAGATTTTATGAACTTATTTCATCCTTAAAAAGTATTATTGGTGTTGCCCTACCCTAAAGATGTTATCTATTATCTCATTGTATATTATTACTATCGTTATTATTTGTGGATGAATGATTTAATATTTTTAAATATTAGAAAATGACAATTTTGCGTTGAGTAATTAATATTTTATCATACTTTATTTTTTAATTTTGATTTGGAGTTGAGAGAGGGAGCATGGTCTCTTTTCCATTTAGAAAACTAAGGTAGTTTCTTTTGAAGTTCTGACAATCTTTTAGAAAAAATCTCTTGATTGTTGGCACCAGTGATCCCTATAACTTCAATTATAGGAAAAAAAAGACTTAAAAAGAGAAAGGTAGGACTGATATTAATTATGAGCCAAAGTTTTTGTTAGCAAGGCAGGAATGAAAAAAGTTTAGATGGTTTCATTTCCGTCTAAGGAGCTTGAAGGGCGAAAAATTTCCTCTCACATGCTATGGGAAAGATGGGAAAGTGAGTTCATTTTAACTGAAGGAATACTCACAAGCCTCGTGGTAAAGTGAGGCCATAATAACTGGACGGATGAATATCAACAACATCTGGTAGAAATCCAGGTTCAAGATTGGATGAATTGAGTTATCATTGTCGAACTTGGATGAATTGAGTTATCATTGTCGAACTGTCCAAGGTTTTAAAAAGGAAATTTAATAAAAATATATTTTACATATCTCTCGCAAAATTTAGTTTGTGACGAGGATTTTCATCCAAAGGAACCTACTTGAAAACATGAGCCATGCAAAATAGGTACAACATAAGAAGCCCCAAATTTCTTTCTTAATGTAATTTGAAACAACATTTCATAATTAAAAAAAAAAAAACTCCGTGACGGCAATATATGATCATGTGCTATATTTATGGACCTAAGAGCACATGGCAGTTGAATACCAAGAACAGTAAAGAACAAGACTAACGTGACATGTTCTTGTTTGTGATATGACAAAACAATAGCCGAGAGTACCTATATCCATATGTGGTTTTAAATGGCAAGATTTTATTTTGACATACCACCTCACGTAAACCCATGAAATAGGATGGAAATATCGTTCGTCATTTCATCCACTGCCATTCTCCAACGTGTTGGGCCAGATCAGGCAGGCCATTGCAAATCCCCAAGACCGGGGTCCGGAACGATTCTCTGATGAGCTCTTATTGCTGTAGTGTATTTCTACGGTGCAGAAACTTCCTTTAAGAGAGAATTGAAGTACTGTACATGAACAATCTCAATCTTTGTAAGAGAGTATTGCAGTATTGCACATGAATAATTGTGCAAGTCCTTTCATACTCAAGTGGGTTGTTATACCATACACGTTACTAAACGGATCAAATGGACAAAACGTAAAAGGTACATGTAGCCCATGAAAACTGAAAATGTCATATACTGGAAATATTGTCATTTCATCTACTGCCATTCTCTAACCTGTTGGGTCAGATCAGGCAGGCCATTGCCAAATCCTAAGACCTGGAAATATTGTGTTTTTCCGATGCAAAAACTTCCTGTAAGAGAGAATTGAAGTATTGTACATTAACAATCTGTGTAAGAGGGTATTGAAGTACTGTACATGAATAATTTGTGCAAGTCCTTTCCTACTCAAGTGGGTTGTTATATCATACACGCCACTAAAAATATCAAATGGACGAAATGCAAAAGGTACATGTTGCCCACGAAAACTGAAAAGGTCACGTTCATTCCGAGAAAAATTGAAGACTAAAACAATGAGACGTGTCATTTACAAGCTTCATGGAAATCTGTGTCAATCTTAAAAGTTCGTGTCTCGCATGGAATTTGGTGGGCATCATAAACTCAGAAGCCATTGAAACAACGTCTTCAAAGAAAATAGGGTGTGTACAGTCAGGAATAAACTATTGCTTCAGTCTACGTCTTTCATTTTCTTTAGGTATTGTTTTTGAGAGTATCCACCATCCATGATTCGCTATAGACACTTCAGATAATGGAAAGTCATTTCAAATGACAGTGATAATGGAGGAAAAGCTTGGAGTTTGTATTGTGCCTGCAAATTGCAGGGAGCTTGAATTTGTGAGTGGAGCCCTAGCAATAATCTTGAAGTATTTGTAGTACTCTTTAAAAAGATTGGATAATACTGTTAGATGTATGATTAGTATCTTTATGGCGCTTCATGATGTGCTATTTCAACTGGAAAAGTAGTGAACTAGAGAGAATCCAGTATAGTATAACTGTTCGAGATTACGGTGTGTGTTGTTTCAATGTAAATTATTAGTTATTTAATATACATTCTTCCTTTCTACTATTGTTATTGTTAAATGGTTTCAATAGAATCTCTCATGAGAGTTGAGTTTATTATGGGTCACCGCCTTATATATTTGATTAGACATCCAAGACCACTGACTATGGTTGAACAATTATTCTCACTTTCCTGTATCATAAAGCCAATATACTGTTATACAATATAAAATAACTGTGTACATAACATATTGCAAGCCAGCATATATACAGTATAAAATAACTGTGTACATAACATATAGCAAGCCAGCATATAGTGTAAATGGAAATTAATCCCAATACCATCCAGGAGTAATATAATATAATATAATATATTATGAAATGGGCTATTGTGTAATCTGATTCCATTATCTTATTATAATTTTTGCTCTGTATAAATTGCTATTCAATTCAAAAATATTCAACTAAATTACAATCATAATCAAAATAACAGCCATATAAAGAGACATTGCAATTAATACGGTGAAACCCTTTTAGGATGAAAACTACAAGGCAAAGGATTTGATTTGAAATGTTTTGTCAAATTTTTACAACGTTAATAGGTGGATAACATATTAGGTGGATAACATATTTGAGCTTATGGTAAAGCCATAACATCATCCATGCAAAGAGACAATTAACCAAACTTTAAGGCTAAAAGCTTGAAATGCTTTCTCAACTTTTTATAAATTAAATAGGCATATATCAGATGGCAAGGTAAATAGAATTATGTTTATTTTGAGAGCCAATGAAATTTTATTACTTTGTCTTGCTTATATTAATTATCTTATGTATGATTAGTTGTTTTATGCTCAAACTCTTAGATAAATTTAATTATAACATTTGAACCAATGATGAATCCAACTAATGTTTAATGTAATGTATTTGTGACAACATTAAATATCATTGAGCAAACACCAATGTTTGAAAAGTTGATAAATCCACTTGAAAAATTAGAGACCTTACATACAACACAAGAAGAAGAACAAATATTTTTTATAAATAAAAAAGAAAGTAGCCATTCGGAAGAGGTATAAGATCTCAACAACACTTCTAACAATAGAGAATAAATTCTCACATGCAAAGATATTAGCAATAGAAAAATGATTCTCACACGTAAGGACATCAACAACAAAGAAATAATTTTCACACACAAAAGATGTGTGATTTTTGTGGTAAGAGCGGCCACACAATGAAGGAATGTTGACATTATCCATTCACAAATGGTTCTCCTTCACAATAGATGCATCAACAGTAAGACAGATCATCATCAAATAAGAGAAATCCAATTTGGAAAAGGGTACAACAAAGTAATGTAGCCAAAGAGAACCAAGTTAAAGAAGAAAAAAAAGCTCATGAAGAAGAACATGTATTTGTTTCCCATGCTCAACTAAGTTAGCATAGTAATGTTTGGTATGAATCTAAATAAACCAAACATACGACATGTCAGGAAGTTATTTTCATCCAAATTGTTCTAGTTATACAAGAAATAATACATCCAATGACTTCAAAAGCTCAGTTGATCATTCCAAGCCACTAGAGAACCAACAAAAGATCAAACTAGACTTTAAATACACTAGACGGGAGAGAAGACCACCAAAATACAAGCAAACATGACAAGTCCAAGCCATGGGATATCCTTGATCATTGGAAAATCAAGAAATTTAATCCTTCTTGGAATAGAGACATGTTGCTCAAGGTTAAATCCTTTACTACTCTCTTTCCCCAATACAAAGGAAAATATTTGCAGAATGCATGGTCTATCATGATGTGGGATTTGAAGAAGCATGACATAGATAGAACACTCAATATTGTTAAGAGAATAATGTTTGTTTCTACAACTTGCAAAATTAAGTATCCTTTCATCATTATCAAAGCTTAGGATCTCATAAAGCTTTTATCGGCAAGTGTACTGACATCACAAGAAATCAAGATACTAGATAACGAGATATAATGTGATATCATCAAAATTGATAACATAATCCAAAATAAAATGATATTTGTTAGATAATGTTAGCAGCTAATGGGCCCTAGTGATTCAATGTTAAAGGCTATTGAGCACTTGATATAATGCTACATTCATGTTCAAGGAAAAGTGGTGGCAATTATAGGATCATTTAAGAGTTAAAACAAGTACGCAAAAATGCTAAAGATTATATTCAAAACATACATCCTATTTATCAAATAAAAAAACTCATGATAAAAGAGGAACTTGAAAATAATCTAGAACTTACTAAAGAAAATTGCAATAGGATAAATGGAAAGTAGAGGAAGATGAAGTAGAAGCCTTACACAACATTCTTCCAATCACATGCAAGACAAATATTGATGATCAATCACTTTAATATGCATAGTAGCACATGACACAAGGAGGTTCATACTTCCTACATTGAATCTACAAGTGTTAGATGTTGAATAAGTATTTATAATAAGTGAATATTTTTGGAGTGAATGATTGGTGGAACTCGACACTCCTAAAGTATGATTGCACAAAGTCTACATTGTTGGGGGGGGGGGGGGGATTTCTCTCTTTCAATTTCCAACATCACCATAGAACTTATCATCGAGTCAGAAACCAAGAGCTAGAGTTAGAAGCCAAGAGCCAAGAGCTAGATCCAAGAGCTAAAGTAAGAGCGAGAGCTAAAAATAAAACTAGAGATAAGACTATGATGTAATAAAGGGGATATGTTAGGAATTATTACATCATAATCCATGTGACAATGAGTGTGGTATAACCACCCATCACAAGGACTATGCATTCACAAAAGGTCAAGGGTAGTTGTAGGATTTGTAAAGGTTTGTTATGCCAAATTGGCATCCATTGTATTTAAATACAAATACATATGAAAATTATATCTTTTTGGCCTTGTATTTGAAAATGACTTTAGGATATAAGTTTATTTAGGAGTATGTTTAAGTGAATTTGAATATTAGTCTTTTCAAGGAATTTGTGTACGTGAAAGAGTGTGTTCCTTCAATTTTCAATGCTTGTAATCATGTAACATATATACTTGTCTAATTTATAAACTAAATTCATAGTACTATATATGAGATTATTGAGAACATTAATAGTATATATTTTGGAATCATGTTTGAAAATTAAGATAGGATGTTTAATTTTATGAATTTTTTTGCTAAGATTTGATTTTTTAGTTTTTACATTATGTTTAACTCAATTTATTGATTGATCTCTTCCAGGAAGTTTGTTTACTTAAAATATTTTTTCCCTTCTATTTGGAATGCTTGCGTAGTTCTTTAACATGCATTGAATATAAGCCAAACTACTAATGATTTTCTCCTATTAGTATTGGATCAACCATTAGTTTACATTAAATGCATGAAGCATTTTTATTATTATAGACTATATTGCAAGATGAATGGTAAATTATGTGGTTGGCCTTCTTTCAATTACAAAGGGTAGTTAGAAGTATCTAAGCCACATTATATTTTGTATTGGATGACTACAATTTTCTTTATATTTTATATGACTTGTTGAAAATGCATCAAATGTCAAATTAGATAAACATCAATAATTCACTCATAAATTGATAGGACTTGTAAATAATTAACAACCAATATTCACTTTTTATACACAATTATTTGCTTTGATTGGCACATAAAAATTTTGAATGTTTATAATAACTATTAATAAGTAATGAATTAATAGTGAAAAACACTATTTTAAATAATAGCATTATAGAGGTTTAACTTTCTAAATAATGAGGGTTTAATATCCATTGTAAAAGTAATATATTTAATTGAATATAAGTAGGATCTCTAATGATATCATAGTAATATCTACCTAGATAGTAAAATTATACAACATTAGTAGTGTCATAATCCAAGAACTGAAAACAAATTAGGGGAATATAAATATCAAGTAACAAATAAAGGAAATTAAATGTAAAGATGAGTGTTGAGCCATTTTGGTAAATGTAAAGTATTTTTTAATGTCCATGAGGTCATAGGACATATGAAAAAAACCTCATGGAGGATGTTATTTATCCAATATATGGTTATCCAATCGTACTCTACCTACCAAAGTATGGTGTGCAATCCTACCCTAGGATTTGAATCTTGGACCTTTATTTAGAGTTTCAAAGTCTCCACCATTAGGCCCACTCAGGTTGTACAAACAAATATTTAAACATGTCACAACATGATGACAACTTTGCATTGCATGAACTAATCCAAATCAAACCACATTAGTATCCCATATGTAAATAACTGATGATTATTACTTGTTGGAAGAATTATATTATTTGGTAACTTACAAGATTATTGCAAGTACCATGGAAAGAGTTTAGTTTAGAGTGTGATTAATATTTGAGTATATAATTGGTATCATGTAAGTATGGAGTCATGTAAATGAGGTTTCATATAAGTTTGGAGTTATGTAAGGTGTCATATTAGTAAGTGTGGAATTATGTAAGAGTTTATCTTTTAGTATGTGTAATAATTAGAGTCTTGGTTCTTATGTGGATATATGAAATCAATAAAGAATTTATTAATATGTTATATTCCTTCCATGAGAAATATAAGTGTTAGATCTCTCATGTGTGTGAGGAGATGAAAAGTTTGTGTAAGTAGAAAGGTTAAGAGTCTTTTGAATGTGAAAAGCCTCATATCCATGTATGTATATATTGAAGATAACACATTGTAATAGAGAGAAGAAGCTTTGCAATTCATTGTATTTGCATTGCTTAAGGAGATACTTGTTTCAATAATATTTATTAAATTTTGTTATTTTATTTATTTGTGGAAAACATCCCAAAAGGGATGCCACTTTCGGGTAAGACCCAAGGAGGCAGGGGTATCCATTCCGCCAAAAATGCCCAGGACTCGGACTTGGCCTACCACCTTTGACATACTCAAGGAGCAAACAAACACACAAAACCAATTTAAAAATAAGTAAATAACAACAAAAATAATAAAATAAAATAAAAAATATGCTCCTTGAGTGTGTCAAAAACAAAAGCACAACCAAACACGCACAATAAGATAAAAGAAACCACAACACAAACCACATAGAAAAACACAAGAACCACATAACAAAACACAAACAAGACAAAAACAACAAAACACTACAAAGACATAACCCAAAAAAAACATGAAAAATAAACACAACCAAAACCTAAAAAAATTAAAAAAATAAAATAAAAATAAAAAAACAACCAACAACAGACAATAAACAAAAACAAAAAACATAGAAAACACTCACACATAAAAACACGAAATAACACAAACAAAGAGAAACCCAAGAACAAGAACGAAAAAAAACACAAGAACAATAACAAAAAACATAAAAAAAAAAAAAAAACAACAAAAACACAAGAACAACAAAAAACAACACAAAGAACACAAAAACAAAACAAAACAAAAGAACCCACCCACCTTAAAAAACTAAACAAAAAAAAAAAAAGAAAAAGAAAAAAGAAAAAAAATTGAACAAAACAATGACCTATCTAGACCAGAAGACTATTAAGGCAAGAATCAACAGAGGAAACAAAATAAAGAATAGAATGAGCTAGGGAACTAAAAAAACCTGAATGAACCAAAGAGAAGCAAAAAAAAAGAAAAAGCAAGAAGAAACTAGGTACCTTCAGAACTGGAGCCATCCAAAGAAATGATAGAAAGAAGAGCTTCCCTAATTTGAGAAGCCCACCATATAGGAGGGTGGCCATAACAAGTAAGATCACCTTTGTCCAAAGCCCAATTAGCTAAAGCATCAACACTCTTGTTTTGATCTCTGACCACATGATTGTAATCAACTTTCAAAAATCCCATCTGGATTAACTGAATCTTCTCAATAATTATTTTTATTCTCCAATCCACCTTATGATTCTTAGAAGGAGTCTTCAAGAGATTAATCATAAGTTGAGAGTCAGACTCAACTAACACCTTTTCCCATCCAACCTTAGTAGCCTCCTGAAGGCCTCTGAGGATACCATACCCCTCAACAAGGTTATTGGAAAGAATACCCAAATTCTCAGCAAAAGTAAAAACCAGGGAGCCATCCGAAAGTCTACCAATTCCTCCCACATTGGCTTTTCCAGGGTTCCCTCTAGAGGCTCCATCAAGTATTGACTTTTCCAAAATCCTTAGGAGGAGGTTGCCAATTTCTAGTCCTATCCATATTACTAATACTCACATTCCCTTTAAGTTGGTTGCCCTTAGAAGATTTAATCTTCAATATTTGCATCACTTGATCCCATCTTTGGTGGGAGTTTTGGGGGTGATTAAGGAGTTGATGGACTGATTCAACTAAGTTGGCTATGGTCTTTTGCCAAATATAGTGAATATCCTTCCTATCTTGATTAAAAATTTGGTTGTTCCTTTCATTCCAAATATTCCAAAGAAGAATGGTAGAACCCATCCAAACTAATCGCCTAATAAAATGATCAACACCCTCTTGATTAGGCCAATCCCTCCAAAGTCTATTCAAAAGTAAAAAAATTGGACCACTAGTAAGCCAAGTAAAGTGGCCATTCTCCTCCATAGCTCAGAGGCTAAAGTACACTCAATAAAAATATGGTTGATATTTTCTACATTCTCTTCACACATTTCACATCTAAAAGGGCCATGAAAACCATGCTTCATAAGTTGCTCACCAGTAAGCACCCTACGATGCAATAAAAGCCAATTAAAGAACCTCACCTTAGGCTAGAGCTTTTGAGCCCACAATCGAGAAAAGATGTCAGAATAATGGTTGGGATTATTATGGCATAAGGTCAAATAACCTTGAGCAACTGAATACTCACCCTTAGTAGTGTTGTTCCATCCAAAACAATCTTTTTCATGGGACCAAGAGAGGGATCTCATATGAAGGATGCCTTGGATATCTTGTCTTTGCCTTTCTAGGATTTGAATAGGCCAGTCCTCAATAGGGATCCAATATCTACCAACCTTTGAATTACCAGTATGGTACCGACAATAATTAGCCACCTTTATCCAATTAGCTCGATGAAGCTCCTCCATCCAAGGCCTCCAATCGAGAAACTGAGTTATCAAAGGCTTGTGACCATCCCAAGAATCTATCCAAAAATTTGCATGTTGACCATTATGAATGATCCAAAATAATTTTTTCTTTATCAAATCCTCACCGGTCTTAAGAACTCGCTAAAATGGGAGAACCTTTGGTAGGAAGTTGATAGCGAACAAGGTCTTCAAGACTTTTGTTCTCAAGCATATTTAGCACGAAGATTATTGGCCCAAAGAGCATTGGGGTTATGCAACATCCTCCAATATAATTTAGCAGCTAAAGCTTTGTTGTTATTAATTGAAGACCGGAATCCTAACCCCCCTTCACTCTTAGGAAGACATAAAGTATCCCATTTCACCAAGGCCCATTTTCTTTTCTCCTTAGTACCACTCCAAAGGAAATGATGACTCGTTTGATCCAATTCTCGAAGAACAACCTTTGGGATATTCAAAATAGAAGAAACATAAATAGGAATAGCTTGAAGGACTGATTTTACCAAGGTGATTCTACCCCCGAAGAAAGCCACTTGTTGGTCCACTTTCCAATTTTCTTCTTGACTTTGTCCAACAACCAATTCCAATATTTATTTTTTTGCCTTTGAATATTTATGGGAATACCTAAATAAGTGATTGGAAGAGAGGTCTTCTTATATCTTAATTTATCCAAGACCATGGATTCCTGTCTAGAAGAGCAGTGAAAGAAAATAACTTTAGATTTGTCTTCATTGATCAACTGCCCAATAGCCTTAGAAAAACAACTAATGATTTGCTTAATATTAGAAGCTTCCTTAATTGTAGCTTTACCTAAAAGAGTAGAGTCATCCAAAAATTGAAGATGAGAGATAGGTCTAGCTCCATGAGCAATGGTAACTCCCTCAAGGGTTTTGTTTTCCCTCTTTTTGGTTATAGTCCTACCCAAGCATTCAACAAGAATAATGAATAAATAAGGGGATAATGGGTCACCTTGCCTAATACCTCTGGAAGCTAGGAAAGACTGAGAAGGCCTACCATTGATAAGAACTAAGTAGGAAACTTAAGAGATACATCCCATAATCCAATCCATCCAATCCTTAGAGAAACCAAATTGCCTCAAAACTTTGATAAGGAAGTGCCAATCCACTATGTCATAAGCTTTGGATAAGTCTAACCGAATGAACATAGAAGGAGAATTTTGCATATCCATGGAATGGATGGCTTCCTGAGCAAGAACTATCTCATCTACTATTTGATGTCCTTCCACATAACCCCCTTGCTCTGGGGAAATAATCTTATGCAAAAGAGGCTTCAACCTTTCTCGCCATGATTTTAGTAATGATTTTGAGAAGAACATTACATAAAGCAATAGGTCTAAAAGTTGAGATATGATCAACCTCTTGAGCTTTTGGAACAAGAGTAATATAAGTTTTATTGATAACCTTCAAAATTTCTTTGGCTTTCCTGGCTTCTTCCACCACCTCTAATAAATCAACATGAAGGATATCCCAGAACTCTTGGTAGAACTCAATGGGAAAACCATCAGGACCTAGGGTTTTCCCTTTTTGCATTTTAAAAACTACTTGTTGAAGCTCATTGATAGTAACAAGAGCAGTCAAAATAGAGTTCTCCTCAGAAGTGATAAGAGAAGGGATTGCTTGAAGAACATTTTGTTGTGAAGTCGAGTCAAGAGGAGTAGCACCAAAAATATTGGAAAAGTAATCAACAACAATAGAGTTCATGCCATCCCAAGTATAAACAACATCTCCAGAATCTGATTTTAAGGAAGAAATAAAGTTGTGAGATCTTCGAGCTAGAAGAGATTTGTGGAAGAAATTTGTGTTTCGATCTCCTTCTTTGAGCCATTGAATTCTAGATTTTTGCTTCCATAAGATTTCTTCTCTTTTTCCCATTCCTCTAACTGAGTTGTGAGTTTAATTTCATCTGCACTTCTCTTCTCTCGTGAGGCCATCTAAACGGATTTTCTTATTCAAATTTTCAAGATGAGCAATAACTTCATTTTTTTTTATGAACATCCCCAAACTCTTTCCAGTTCCAAGTCTTGATTTTGGATTTAATGTATTGCAGTCTTTTGGTAAAACAGAACATCTTAGTCCCATGCCTAGGTTTACCTTCCTTCCACCATTGTTGCACATGAGGTCTGAAGGAAATGTCTCTAAGCCACATTAATTGAAAATGAAAAGGAGAGAAACTCACATTGGTTTTCCACATTTCCACCATGATCGGCCAATGATCCGAACCAACATTATTAAGAGTCTTCACTTTAGGAATGTGACCATGGATTAAGAAATTTTTAGAGAGCAAAAACCTATCCAATCTCTCCATTATACAAGCTAGGACTTGCCTTCTGTTAGACCAAGTCATAAGGCCATTATCTGGTTGGATATCCACAAGATGGAGGTTTGCAATATATTCGCTCATGAGGTCAGTGCTTTTGTCCAAATTTCTATTTCCCACCCTTTTCTCATCTAGAGAGAGGATGGTATTGAAATCTCCTCCGATCAAGATCCAAGCTTTAGGAAAATGAGAGATAATATGAGTAATATCCTTCCACTGTCTTCTTTTTTCCTCCAAAGAAGTTGGAGCATAAATAGTAATGCAGAGCATAATCTGGTTGGAATGTCTACTTTGAATAGCTATAGCCAACAAACCCCAACTGCCAACCATATGGTGAATAACTACCTCTTTTGGGTCCCAAAGACAAGCAATGCCACCCGAAGTCCCTTGGGAATTGAGGGAAACCACTTTTCTAACAGGCCAAATTTTATTGGCAATTAAGTCCATATCCTCCATTGACATCTTTGTTTCTTGAAGGAAAACAAGATGTGGATGATTTATCTGAATCATTCTTCTAATTTCATTTTGTTTTGAAAGACTCCCTTTGAGTCCTCTAATATTCCAAGTGATGATCTTCATTAATACTAGGGCTAAAAAATTTGGGAAGGGCATTAATCTTACCTTCCTCTACAAGCTTTTCACCTTCTTTTACCATATGATATTGATTGGTCTTGCGACCTACTTTTTGATTAGAATCCATCTTCAATTTTTTTTCCCTGTTTCTTGACTTATTCCAATTGAATCTGAGATGGCTTCTAACCTTGAAGAATGCTCATACACAACCAAAATTTTACTAGATGGTTCAATGGAGTCTATATTGGGACCTACATTATTTGAAGTTTTGACATTTGAAATATTGTTTTTCTTGTGTAAATTTTCTCCTTTTTTTTCTATTGAAAACCTTTGATTTGTTGGTTTGTCTCTAAGTTCTTTCCTTCATATTTAAATTGTGTTTCTAAGATTTTAGTTTCCATTATTTCCTCTTCCTCACTTGGGACATCATTTGTGGAAAGGATTTCAAACATATTAGTAGATGACTTTGATTGATCCTTCATAACTGGTTTTTTTTTAGTGTTCTTCTTCTTAGGTATTTGGAAACTTGCTAAGTTTATATCTTCTTTCTTTTGATCAGGAATTTTATTTGGGCAAGCACTGGCCAAATGACCATATTCATGGAAAATTCTACAATGAAAAGGAATGTTCTCATAGTCCACTACTTGCTCCCAAGTGTCTTCCCCAAATTGTAATGTGATCTTTTTAGGTAGGGGTTTGTCAAAATCCATTAAAACACAAATCCGAGCATAAATAATATGTTCAAAATTTTGAGTACAATCAGCAGTCATCATAAAAGTTCCTAAAGAGTTTCCAATTGAAGAAAAAATAGTAGGATTCCAAAATTCAATAGGGAGGCCAAAGAGTCTAACCCACAAGGGAGCTATAGAAGGCATCTCTTCTTCGACTTTAAATTTAGTATGCCAGGGCTTCATGAAAAGCCCTACCCTTCTAAAAAACCAAGGACCCCCTTGAAAAGTTTTCTCTCTATCTTCATTATTAGCAAATAAAACAAGAAAATAACCATTTGGATAAATAGAGATTTGTAACTCACCTTTAGTTTTCCAAATTTTTGCAGCCCAGACTTTGAAAGTAGATAGACTCGAACGAAAACCCACGAACCGATAAATTAGTCCTCTTTTTTCCAAATCTTCAATGCTAGTCTAAATGTTACCCATATCAAGCTTAACAATAGGAGTTCCATCAGCTGCTTTAAGAAATCCTGACTCTGTTTTCTTGGGATCAATCTTAGGCATTCTTAAAGGTTTATGGGAAGCCCTAATATTGATATTAGCTGAAAGCACGAGATTCCGGAAGCAAAAGGAAAACTATAACTATGCAATATAAGACGAAATGTAACGCTTTAATCCTATGCACAAAAACAAGGAAAGGAGATAAATTGGAGACGAAAGAAAAGATGTAAGGAAATCACAGCCCTCTTTATTCAAATTTCTTATCCTCGGTTACATAGACGTCTCCTCCCTTTTTAGGGGCTAGGAGCGTTAAATTGGTCTTTGTTACAATTTGTGACTTAGTCTTCCTCCTTCCGCATGCCCACGTTTGGAATGGGCGGGCCAAATGTTGCCGCCGCTTGCGTTGGTAAGGTAGACTCCTCGCCGCTCCTCTAATGCTTGCAACTCTGCACTCAAAGAAACAAACAAGAAAGCCGTAGCACCTGTGTATGAAAAATAAAAGATGAATCTAACGATGGTTGAAATGAATCTAAATGAAATGAAAAACTTGACAAAAGCATAAACATGAAACTAAAAGAAATACCACGATTATGAAAGCACAAATCGCCAGTAAGTGAACTAGCAGCACTTCGTCGCTCAAAATGCTCCTTCTCTGTATATCTTTTGGGTGAGGAAACTCACCATTTTATAGACCCAAGGGGTCTCTTTGAATTAACATGCAAAAGTGTTTCTTTGCATGAATGCTTTTGTTTGTGAAGAGAAGACTTCTTCTTGATCAAGGGCTTCTTAACTGCCTCTGTGCATGTCTTTGCATGTTTTAGAAAAGCTCACTTGCACTCCCATGCAATGAAGGGATAGCTAAGTGGCAAATCTGAGTTGTCTTAAAACTCACTCTCCTTCCCATGCAGTGAAGGGAAAGTCAATTGGGATGTGTGTTGTTAAAAGAACTCACTCGCACTCCTATGTCATGCATGAAAAGCTGAGTGGTAGTTCTGAGTTGTCATGCGCTGAGGTCTGACTTTTTGCTGGTCAAACCTGGCATTCGTCCCACCCAGAAGCGAGCGCTAGTAATCGTCCCTGGGTGAAACGAGTACAAATCCATACTCGTCCTTGGGTAGGACGAGTACAAATTCGCACTCGTCCCTGGGTGGGACGAATAAGAAATAAAGTGTCTAAAAGGTGCCAAACTGATTTTTGACTTGCAAAATTGTTGTGTAAGTGGTTAGAACCACTTGTTTAACCTCTGGGGGCTACCCTGGGGGCTGTGTGTGTTAATGTGATCAGTGTTTGTAGTCACATAATCGGATTGGTGTTGTTTTGGTGTCTACAGATGCCCCTTTTTGGGAAGCGTTGTGCATGGCACAGCGTCGAGCAAAAATAGATAACCAAAGCACTAATGATTAGGGTTTCTCAGTAACCTAACCAACTCTTGATGCCCCAAGCATGGAAAGGGCATGCATTCTTGAATCCTTGCTTCGACGAGCTAAGGAATTTGATTTCAAGTATTAACCTATTTTGGTGAGGTGTGACTTGAGCTTGGACATTGATCGGTCATGAATAGGCAAAGGGCATAACCTTTTATCCACGGGGGAACCTTGTGTTCATGCTTCGGGAATGCCAAGTGTTTGATCAATTTTGTGATTATTGCTTGTTTGCTGCCCCAAGCAGGAGCGTGATTGTCTTTGTCAATGATTCTTTGAATGCATGCCATTGCCTTGATTGGGTGTGTTGTTGTTGATTGGTGACTTAAGTGTGACTACCCCCTCAAGCGACGAATCGATGAAGGAATGACCGCCATGAGAAAAGCGATGAGTCGCTTGACCCAAGATGACTTAAGTGAGGGTGCCTTCAGATGTTGTCCGTTGAATGCGCGAGCAATTTCTCAATTTTTTTTTGTGGACCTATTTTTGGTGGGTGTGAACCCATTTTGGGATGCCATTTGGGGGTAACATGGGCGAAAATCCGTCTTCCCGTGGAGCGGTCCGGCTATGGTAGCCTTCTTGGGGAGTAGGATAACGACAAGGTAGACCCCGACATCAATTTTCTTATGCCAAGAGGTTAAGTGCAAGAGCACTTTTGTCCGACAATTTTTAGTGGTTTTGTTGGCATTTGTCATTTTTATATTTTGGTTGTTTTGTTGTGTTTGTTTGTTTTTTTTTTTTTTTGTGTGCGTGTTTTGTATGTATGTGTTTGATGTATGCAGAGGTGATTATGAATGTGATGTTTCTAATTTGTATGATGTATGGATATGGAATGAATGAAATGAGGTGTTGATGATGTGTCGATGCACCATAGACTGTACAAGATTTGACTGACTTGCTATACTAATGGGATGACTTTGTGAAATGACTTTGCATGTGAAAACTTTGTTTTTGTATTTTGCATATATTTTGATGGTGATGTACGAAATAAAATGTGACAGTTGTTTTTAAAATGTAGTTAAGCTTTTCTTAGATTCAGATATTTTAACTAACTAGCCAAGACTGTACATTTATCTCGCAAGACTTTTGAACAAGGTATAAATTCGACTTGAATTTAACCAAGTTATTTCACATCCCTGTGTGTGCAATTGAGTTCGTTTATGTGGTATTCATCAGGATACCGCCAGTGCCAGATGGGCTTTCAACCGAACCTGTACTGAGGATCACCTAATTAGCTCCACTAACTCCTTGATTGTATTTGGTTAGATTAATCTGCGATGCTATCTAGGATACCATAAGCTAGCTCATCCACATGCAAACATTGATCTATACACAAGTTAATGTGACAGATATATCGTCATGCGGGAGGTTTACTATCAGTGACTGATAGGCTATCAACCAAACCGGTACTGAAGCTTGCCTCATGACCTGTCGAAATGCTGAGAATTCCAGGGATTCAAGTTCGACTCCCTGCTTTTCTTCAATTGTATTGGGATACTTGCTCTTTATAGTGATAAGATCACTGTTTATTTTTGTTTTATTGATGTTTTTTTTTTTTTTTTTTGAGCAAGGGATAGGGAGTGACGAGAATCACTATTGTACGTGCCTTTTGATGTGTGCACTGTAGGATGTCAATTTTGAATGTTTTGACGTTTTGCAAATTTTTGATGTTTTGCAACTTTTGAGAACTTGGGATTCATGGGGAATTGGGTAGGGAGGATGCTTGTCCTTTTGCCAACTCTCAGCATTCCTAGGGTCATTCGCACGGGGGATAAGCAAGATAGCCGTTTCGCTTATGGTGACCTGGATTACGGTGCAGGTTTCATCTTTCGTTCACACAACTTAGGAATTATTATATGTGTGTTAATTTGTGTTGGGATGTTACGTAACAAGGTGTGATCCAAGTAAAACTTTCCCATGTAAAATCTGTTTAACTATGTACAGTTTTTGGCTAGAAATTTAAAGACATCTGAATGACGAAAACCCTATATACATTAGGAGACAACTGACTATGCTAAAATAAAAGGGTGATATGTTGGATGTATGCGTTTATGGAAATGGATTTGAGGTGGAAATGATGGAATTGCCAAGTAATGACAGCCTATGGTGCTTTTGACTTGTATGACCTATCGAAGTATGCAAGGGATGGATGCAATGTTTAATGCAACCTATATTTTTGTATTTTGATTTTTATGAAAATGCATGCAAATGTTTTGGTGATTTCGTTTTTTTTTTTTTATGAGAATGTATGGAAAATGCAAATGTTTTTGTGATTTTGTTTTTTTATGAGAATGCATGTAATTGAAATGCAATTGTTTTTGTGATTTTGATTTTTGTTTTTTTTTTTTTTTATGAGTATGCATGGAATTGAAATGCAATTGTTTTTGTAATTTTGATGTGTTATGAGAATGCATGGAATTGAAATGCAAATGTTTTTGTGATTTTGATTTTTGTGTTGTTTTTGTTGATTTTTGAATACTTATGTTGACCAAGCAGTTATGGTAACTCTTGGAGCTTTTGGGTTGACCAAGCGATTGTGGTAATCCTTGGAGCTTTTGGCTTGACCAAAGGGTTTATAGATACCTTTGGGGCATTTAGGGTTTGACCAAGCGATTATGAAAATCCTTGGAGCTTTTGGGGTGACCAAGTGATTGCGATAATCCTTGGAGCTTTTTGGGATGACCAAGCGATTGCGATAATCCTTGGAGCTTTTTGGGATGACCAAGCGATTGCGATAATCCTTGGAGCTTTTTGGGATGACCAAGCGATTGCGATAATCCTTGGAGCTTTTTGGGATGACCAAGAGATTGCGATAATCCTTGGAGCTTTTGGGATGACCAAGCGATTGCGATAATCCTTGGAGCTTTTGGGATGACCAAGAGATTGCGATAATCCTTGGAGCTTTTGGGGATGACCAAGAGATTGCGATAATCCTTGGAGCTTTTGGGGTGACCAAGAGATTGCGATAATCCTTGGAGCTTTTTGGGATGACCAAGCGATTGCGATAATCCTTGGAGCTTTTGGGGTGACCAAGAGATTGCGATAATCCTTGGAGCTTTTTGGGATGACCAAGCGATTGCGATAATCCTTGGAGCTTTTGGGGTGACCAAGTGATTGCGATAATCCTTGGAGCTTTTGGGGTGACCAAGAGATTGCGATAATCCTTGGAGCTTTTTGGGATGACCAAGAGATTGCGATAATCCTTGGAGCTTTTGGTTTGACCAAAGGGTTTATGGACACCTTTGGAGCGTTTGGTTTGACCAAAGGGTTTATGGACACCTTTGGAGCATTTGGTGTAACCCACTGGCTCTTCAGGGAATAGAGGTACCCCCAGCGTGATGATCTTTGTGCACCGGATCTGGCTCTGTAGGAATTGGCACGAATGGATCGGCCTTATGCACGGATAGGAGGGCAAGGTCTGCCTTCGGCACTGATGGTGCTATGATATCTCTGGGTGGAAGGTGCTCGCGATCTTCCCAAAGGAGTGGGATCAACATGTGATGCCAGTGGGCTGGGTCTATGCGCCACTCATGCCCTAGTCTTATGCCTAGTTGGGCCATTAGTTCGTCATGGGTGACAGGGTGATTGTGCCGTCGTGCATGATTGAGATAAGCCATCTCAGTTTCATCTTCGTAATCATTATCGGTGATCCAAAGGCCCTCGTTGGCCTCGATAGCTATCTGCGACATGCTAAGCTCGTTCGGCTCGAGCAGATTGACATGGTCCTCATGGGGTTGTTCCGCGCTTTGCGGGGGGACCAAATTTTTTGGCAATGGCACGGGCTCGATGGGAGCCTCCAAAGGGAGTAATGTTAGGAGAATTTTGTGATGCTCATCCATGGGGACCACCTGTGAATTAGTGATTGTCAGACTCGAATGGGTCCCATAGCGCTATTGCATATGCTTGACTCGTCTTTGGCGAGAGAGTCGGGCTTATCGAATCTCGGTGATTCTAAGATATGGAAGACCTCATCATCGGGTAGCTCTACAACCAGGGGTTGATCCTCTTTAAGAGGAGTTTCACGTGAGTTGGGCTTTTGTGGCCCCAAAATCTTGGTCTCTACTGACTCTAAGTGCTTGGGCAGTGCATTGCTTGTATCGAGGGATTTGAGCTCCTCCTGTTTGATTTGTTCCCATTGCAAGTTGTGGGAAACTTGATGCCTTGAGAGGGATGACTGAATAGCACCCCCCATGCTTTGGTATTTCATTTTGGTCCACTCTTTTTCTAGCTCAGGTTCCTCAGAGGCTTCTTGAAGAATTTTTGGGGGTGGTCCATGAACCTGGGTGGGCGCTTGAAGAAGGCACCCGTCATTGGTCTTAGGATTGGCCTCCCGCTCAAGTCTAGGAGGCGTCGAGGGCAACGTTTGATAAGGTCGTAGAGACCTGTCTTGCACCCAGTTGTGTTTCTCATAATGTTTTGTCTTATGCATGCGAGGGGTTGGAGTCTTCGCCTGCATAGTGTGTTGTAACAACTCATCCTCCTGGCACTGAAGGCACTCTTGATTTAAAAGATATTGTTGCTCTAACTGTTGTTGTTCCAGCTCAAGTATCGTGAGTTGCATCCGACGTGCAATATGCTTGGCAGATTCTAAGATAGTTGGTCCTGTCGTCTCATGTCTAGAAGGCCTAGATGCCTCTCCTAGATATCTATCTCGGTCATGGTGATCCGAGATCTCTATAGGTCGCCTCCCTCTGTTGGGGGTAGCGGCATTCCCCTGAGGCTTTGGCCTCAATAGGTAATCCTGAAAGCTAGCAATTGCGGAGGCGTGTTGCTCCTGCGATGTATATTGTTCTTGAGGAAGGTAAGGGTTTTCCTCGTGCTCTCTTTTGTAAGTGAAAGAGGAACGGGAAGAGTTGGCTCGCCCGCTCTGAGGAGCCTTGTGCTCTGGATTTGTCCTTGTAGTCCTGACAACTAGAGGGGGTGAAGGAGGGATAGTGTAATCATGTGGTTCCTCCCGTCGAACCCTATGTTTACCTAGCGCTTCATTGCATGGTGACCACTCATAGCGAGCATCTAAGGGAGCTCTCCTATGGATGTACCCCTCATGGGAGGGTGCGTGCTGGGTGCTATGCTGAACAGGAGTGCCCCTAGAAGAGGTGCCCCTATAGTCCCTTTCCGTTAAGGTGTGTAGGGGACTGCCTTGTGTGTTAGGTCACCAAGGTGGTATGACCAAATCTTGGGGACTATAACGGATGTGACTCGTGTTTCTTTGGACATTCGTCACAGCGTCTGCCCATGAGTGGGCTTGACTACGGGTGAATACCATGGCGATGTCTCTCTAAAAACCCTAAAAATTGAAATGATTCAGATGGGGCCCAAAATTGGTGTGTGCATCCCTCTTATAGTAGATAAGACAAAAATGAAGTTTCAAGTCCTAACTCTAAATACATTAGGAGATATTGACATCCGAACGACTCAAAAAGTGCAAAAAATTGCGTGCCCAATTTTAAAACCTAATTTCGGGGCACTAGATGATGGAATTTGGCCCCGAAAACTGACTTTTTTGGGCAAATAGAATTCTAGGGAATTATATTTGTTTAAAATTATCCCACCTAACTCCCTGTAAAATTTCAAGTCAATCGGAGCTACGGTTGAGAAGTTATGGCCCCGACAAGATGCACTAAAATTTAGAGAAAAATATAAAATTTCCCATATTTTGTTGGATGGTCCTGCATCACTTATGGGAACCTTAGGGCGCTTTTGGGTTGACCAAAGGGTTCATGGACACCTTTGGGGCATTTTGGAGTGACCAAGCGATTGCGGGAATCCTTGGAGCTTTTGGAGCGAGTGGCAAAATGCATAGATTTTTATCTTTGTTTATGATTTTTTTGATTTTTGATTTTTTTTGTCTAAACAGAAAATAGCATACACACACAAGCAATGTTTATCTCTTTTAAAGATTAATAGTGTGCCCTAAATCTGGTTTAGTGTGTTTTTGTTGTTTTGTTTTGTTTTTGTAGGTTTTGAAGAACGTTTAAATGCATTATGACGGCTCATATAACTCCCAAAATGGTCGCCCCTTCAATATACCATTGCCGGAGCCGATATACCAACCTCTCTATATACCCGCCCTTACGAGAGGGAGACTATAGGTACGTGAGAGCAGATGGTACGTGGTACGTAGGCGGTACGGAAGGGGGATTGTCCTGTTAATGGCACCTACCATAGAAGACTTATCCTCGCGTGCATGGGAATCACCCCAGCGACACTCGGTCAGCTTTCGTCAGGATTTACGCCTAACAACAGTTGACAATCGGGGAATGGATGCAAAGCTAAGCCAAGGTGGTGATGAACCCACCGTTGGTCTTGCTCAAGGGTTGGGGTCTTACGACCAACGCCTTGGTTTAAAATGTAACGTGATGTGTGGGGTTCGTTTTAATTTTGCAAAATTGAAACAAGCAAACGAAAAGAAATCTTTCCCTAAGCCATTCAAACTGAAAACCAGAAACAGAAAAACAAAAATTTAATAGAAGCTGTAAAAAACAACCCCTACCTCTTCTCTGCCTAATCGGAAGTTTCTGATTTGTTCTAAAAATTGCACAGAAATATACTCGTCCCTGGGTGAGGCGAATATCAGAACAGTAATCGTCCCAGGGTGAGACGAATAAAATATTCGTCCCAGGGTGAAACGAATAAAATTCTGTAATCGTCACTTGCAGAGACGAATAAAATTCTGTAATCGTCACTTGCAGAGACGAATAACAGTCTGATGTTGAAAAATAGGTACCTGCAAAAAAAAAATAAGCAATTTTAGATCAGTAATTTAACCTAAACAAACAGAGGACAGTCGTCCCACTGTGATCACCATTGGGCTGAGGCTGTCCACCACGAAGGGCATCCCTAAAATTCATTTTTGGGATTGAGTGTTTGAAATTTTTACCCTTGACAAGGGTTTTCACAGTAGAATTATTTTGTGGGTGCACCTTAGCACCAGATTCACTTGAGATATGAGCCATTTTTTGATCAACTACTTGAAACATGTTTCGTGATCTCTTTAATGCTTGCCCTAGACGTCGTGGAAAGGTATGGTTTTCACTTTTCTTTTGTGCAGCAAATTGGAAGTCGTTGTCACTCAAGTTCATAGTATGATTTGTTGAAAGATAAATTTCTAACCCATCTTGTATCCCATACAAAATTTATTGCTAAAATATTAAGCATAAACCACAAAAATATTGGCCGCTAGGACCCGAAGGCCCTAAAAACCAACCTCTGGAGCTGCTTGCACTCAACCCATATGAAACCCTCGCATAGCCACTTGCCAAATATCTCGTTCACACATAGGGATGTGCTATGATCTATGTTGCTCCAAATGCTATGAAAATTTGTGGAGACGTTCTAGGGTTTTTCAGGCATCTACCCTCAAAATTTTAGCTTAATTTGAGTTCGGATGAGTGAGATATGGCTGAAACGAGTTCGAAAGTTTGGGTAGTCCTACGAAAAACATCTAATCAATTTGCCATTAACATTTAGCTGAGTAGTAAGTTTAGCTGAAGTTGTTGATTACCTAAATCCCAAATAGTTAATTTTGTTATTACCGTTGATTGAAAGTATGAAAATATTGTAAGGATTTAAATTTAAAATATTATGGAAAATTGATAAATTACAAATAGTGGTATCAGAGCCATGTTAGTTTAAGTTGAGTTGATGTTGTGAGACCCAAGTGTGTTAGAGGAATTAAAATTAAAAGTAGGTTCATGGTATGATAGAGTCCAAGAAGTTGGAGAGCTGGTAGTAGAGCAGTGAAGGAGATAAAAACAAATAATATTGAGCATAAATGAGTTTGGTTGGAGCGTAGATGAATACTGGATAAGAGGAAGTGTTGAGTATGTAGAAGGCTATAGTTATATGTGCCTAAGCATGGAGGGAAGCCTAGTGGTATAGTTGAAAACTGATACCAAAGTGACTAGAGTGATATAGTTGCAAATTGAAGCTCACTATTATTACCAGAGTGCAAATTGAAATGTTGGAAGACCAACCAAAGAAAATAAAACGGTGAAAGAACGGTGTGCAAGTCTAAGATAGCAGATATTAAGTGCCATAGTGAAGAATGTAGAGTTAATTGTGTCTATAGAAGATGACAAAAATATTAGGAAGGAGCAACAAGTACCTAAGAAGGACTAGAGAAGATGATATGTGAATAGGCATTTGATAGAAAGGTTGGATGGGATGTTAGGAAGGAGAAAACCTCTAGATTCTTGAAATTATGATGTTTTTATGTCAGAGGAAGGAATACTTATCGAGAGCCAAAATCATAGTGAAAAAGAAATCATTTTTATGCTTGATCGAGAGCCAGAATCACAAAGAAAAAGAAAACATTTTTATTTTATTCACATACGGCCGAACATTACAGTCACGGCACCACATTCACAGAGAAGAAAAGAATAGTTTTATTTATTCGCATGCATCGAATATTACAGTCACAACACCGTATTCACAGAGAAAAAGAGAATAGTTTTATTTATTCGCATGCAGCCGAATATTACAATCACAGCCAAAAATAACAGTCACGGCTGATTATCCATAAGTCGCAAAAGAATGGCGTCTTTTTTGCACTTCTCCAAGCTGGAAATACCACGTGATTATCTTCTCGATTTTGCAATTAATCTTCCCTCCCTTGTGCATGCCTTTGTTTCCCTTTTTAAAGGTTCTTAGGTGACGCTCCGTTTCCAGCTGGCGGCCCTTCGTTTCCTCTTCCCGAACCTTTCGTTTGCCTCCCCGTGTCGCTTCGTTGCCCAGGTGTTCGCCACGTGTCACTTTTCGCCTCTTGGTCTTCGGCTCATCTTTCGTCGCGAAAATGCTACCTGTCGCGATATCGCGACGTATTTCCATCGAGTCCCCCTTTCCTCTGCTTTGGTCGCGATATCGCGACATGTCGCGATATCGCGACGTCTTTCTACCGCGCCTTCGTTCTTAAGCTGCGGTCACGATTTCGTGACATGTCACGAAATCGTGACCCTCCGTACTGCCGTAGCCCTGCTTCCATTGCGGTCACGATTTCATGACCTTCCGTAGCGTAGCCTCTTTCATTTGTGGTCACGATTTCGTGACCCTCCGTACTGTCGTAGCCTTTGTTTCTGTTTTGGTCACGATTTCGTGACCCTCCGTCCGTCGTAGCCTCTGCCTCTGGTTTTGGTCACGATTTCGTGACATGTCATGAAATCGCGACCCTCCGTCCGCCTTTGCCTCCTGATTTGGTCGTGATTTCACGACATGTCGATTTGGTCACGATTTCGTGACCTTCGTCCGCTTTGCCTCGCTGATTTGGTCATGATTTCGTGACCCTCTTCGCCTTGCCTCTTCTGATTTGGTCACGATTTCGCGACATGTCATGATTTCGTGACCCTCCCTCGGCCTTGGCTTCTTTCCCTGTTGGTTGGTGCAAGATTGCTCTGCTGCCCTCGGATGCTCCTGCATCAGACACCCGGGGTAGATTGAGAAGTGATCCTCACTTCTGAACTGTTGGAGGGAGACCCAGGCGGTCAACCTCCGTTTTGGACAACCAAGTTGCATCTTCTACCGGTCTGCCCTTCCACTTGACCAAATATTCCAAATACTGTCTGTTTCTGGTACTTCTGCCTTCTCTTATGTCCAGTATTTCCTCTATCTCATCTGTGGTTGGAGTAGATGCTGGGATACTCCACAACTCTGCACATGGTGCCTCACTACTATCCCCTTCATGGTATTTCACCAAATCTGATATGTTAAAAATAGGTGAAATGTCAAGCCCACTTGGCAATTCCACTTTATATGCATTGCCTGACTCCCGTTTTTCCAGTATTCTGCATGGACCAAATTTCTTCATCTTCAATTTGTTATAAGTTTTGGCTGGAAACATTTCTTTTCTGAGATGGACCATGACCTCATCTCCCACTTCGAACTCTTTGAACCGCCTCTTTTGGTCTCGCTTCTTGTCTTGTACTGAGTATTCATTTTTGTAATTTGTTCCTTTACTTCTTCATGCAGGCTTTTCATCCGTTTCGCAAATTCCTCAGCCTCGACACTGCACTTTTCTCCTTTATCTAATTTCCTCAGCTTAGAAACATTTCTTGGGTTGTTTCCATATATGACTTGGAATGGAGATTTGTTTGTACTCTTGTTGACAGAATTGTTGTATGCAAATTCTGCCTGCGGCAAAACCAAATCCCATCCCTTGGGTTTATCTGCTATCAAGCATCTTAATAAATTACCCAGACTTCTATTTACCACCTCTGTCTGTCCATCAATTGTGGGTGGTATGCAGAACTGAACTTCAGATCTGTCTTCAACTTCTTCCACAATGTTCTCCAAAAATATCCAACAAACTTTGTATCTCTGTCAGAAACTATGCTTTTTGGTAGACCGTGAAGTCGTACCACTTCCTTGAAGAATAACCCTGCAATGTGAACCGCGTCACTTGTTTTCTGGCAGGGAATAAAATGTGCCATCTTGGAGAATCTTTCAACCACCACAAATACGGAGTCATTTCCCCTCTGTGTTCTCGGCAACCCAAGAATGAAATCCATGCCGATGTCCTCCCATGGCCTCTCGGGTATAGGTAACGGCTGATATAATCCTGTGTTCTGCCTCACTCCTTTTGCCATCTGGCATATTCTACAACTTTGCACAAACTTGTTCACATCCTGCTGTAGTTGCGGCCAATAATAGTTCTCACTCACCAGGGCAATGGTCTTATCCCGACCAAAATGTCCAACCAGTCCTCCGTTGTGTTTCTCTTTGACTAAGTTTTCCCGCATGGAACTCCTTGGAATGCATAATCTACTTCCTTTGAACAACATTCCATCTTGGATTAGAAAATCCAACCATTTTGTCTTGTCCACAGTAACAGGTGCCGAGCAAGCCTTCCAGGCTTCTACAAAATCAGGATCTTTCGGGTACAGGCCCTTCAGTTCTTCGAATCCTACCACTTCCACTGTCATTTCAATCAGCAAATTCTGCCTTCTACTTAAGGCATCTGCAACTCTGTTTGATTTTCCGCTTCTGTGCTTTAACACAAAGGTATAGCTTTGGAGAAACTCAACCCACTTCAAGTGCCTCTGGTTCAGTTTTCCCTGGCTGTTTATATACTGTAAGGCCTGATGATCAGTATATAACACAAACTCTTTTGGCAGCAAATAATGTCTCCACTTCTTCAAGGACTGAACTATGGCATAGAATTCTTGATCATACACTGAATACTTTTTCCTGGCATCATTGAGTTTCTCATTGAAGTAAGCAACAGGCTTACCTTCTTGACTCAACACACAGCTCCAATGGCACTACCACCGGCATCACAGCCTACCTGAAATACCTTGTTAAAGTCTGGAAGTGCTAAAATAGGTTGCTCAGTGACCTTCTTCTTCAACATATCAAAGCTTTTGTCAGCTCCCAAGGTCCACTTAAAGTCTTTTCTATCCCCTCTCATTGTCTCTGTAAGGGGTGCACAAATACTGCTGAAATTTTTGATGAATTTCCTGTAAAAACTGGCTAAACCATGAAATGATCTCACTTCAAAAGTGCTTCTTGGAGTAGGCCATTCAATGATAGCCCTCACCTTTTCTGGGTCCATCTTCAGACCTTCAACTGAGATGACAAATCCTAGGTATACCAACTCCTTCTTCACAAAATTGCACTTCTTCAAGTTGATCAACAACTGTTCTTCCCTCAGCTTCTCAAAAACCCTCCTGATGTGCATCATGTGCTCTTCCAGGGTTCTGCTGAATATCAAAATGTCATCCAAATAGACAATAACAAACTTGCCTAAGAACTCCTTCAACACTTCATTCATCAACCGCATGAAAGTGCTTGGTGCATTGGTTAGCCCAAATGGCATGACCAACCACTCATATAAACCTTCTCTGGTTTTGAAAGCAGTTTTCCACTCATCTCCTTCTCTGATCCGAATCTGATGGTAGCCACTCTTCAGGTCAATCTTGGTGAAGTACTTGGCTCCACTCAAACAGTCCATAATATCATCCATCCTTGGTAATGGAAATCTGTATTTGATGGTGATCTTGTTTATAGCTCGGGAGTCTGTGCACATCCTCCACTCCCCATCCTTCTTTGGTGCTAGTACTGCAGGTACCGCACATGGACTCAGGCTTTCTCGAATCAGTCCCTTTTTCAACAACTCATGGACTTGTCTGCTCAGCTCCTCACTTTCCACAGGAGTCATTCTGTGGGCTGCCTTGTTGGGTAAACTAGATCCGGGTACCAAATCAATATGGTGACTGATCTTTCTCATCGGTGGTAAACCCTCAGGCACATTGTCTGATATGATGTCTGGAAATTCTTCTAACAGGTGTTCGGCCTCTGCTGGAACATCTGTGTACTGTTCTTTCTTAACAGTAGGGATTAATGCATAACACATTGAATCCCTCTTCAGACCTTCCAAAAACTGTCTTCCTTCCACCAGGCAGATTCTGGCACTACTACACACTTTCTCATCCACTTCCTTCAGTGGCTTCAATTTGTGACGTACTCCATCCTTCGTTAGAGAGTACGTATTTGCATGCCCATCGTGCACTGCACGTCTATCAAATTGCCATGGTCTTCCCAACAACAAATGGCAAGCATCCATTGGCAATACATCACATAGGACCTCATCTTGATAATTCCCAATGTGAAATTTGACCAAGCACTGTTCACTGACAAGTGCTCTGTGGTCTTTCTGCAACCATGCAATCCGATATGGATGCGGGTGCTTCCTCTTCCCCAAATTCAACTTAGTAACCATCTCTTCTGAAACTAAGTTGTCTGTGCTACCATTATCAATGATAACATTGCAGACCTTCCCTGCACATTTGCACCTTGTGCGAAACAGGCTCTTCCTCTGTTCTGGTTCTTTTTCCTCATTCAACAGTGTTCTTTTCATCATCAACACTTCTCCTCCTTCTGCCTCTTCAGAGTGTTCTGACTCTGCACCTTCATCTGCCACAGCAGCTCTGGCATGACCCTCAGGTCTCCTGTCCGTCCTTTCTTGGTGTTGAGGACATTCGTATGACCGGTGTCCTTCTTCTCCACACTGGAAATAGGTTCCATGGAATACCCCTCTTCCATACCCACGTCCAGGTCTACCTCTTCCTCTCTGGTAGTCATTGTTCTGATCACGCGGGCGGTAGGTATTCTCCTTTTTCTGTTCCTAGGGTTTGCTTGTTTCCCCAGTCTTCTTCTGGTCTCGGTAATTTCCTCCATCGGTTCTTCCATCGGTTCTTCCACCACGATCCCTTCCTCTCTGGTTGCCTTCGAATCTTCTATTTAGTTTCTCTTCTACCTTCAAGGCCAACTGGTATGCATCTTCTATGGTGGCTATTCTGATCAAGCTGAGCTCTTCCTGAATGTTCATTCTCAACCCGTTGATGTATCTAGCTACCTTCTCCTTATTAGCCCCCGAATGGCCAGTTCTGATGGAGATCTTGTAGAATTCTTCTGTGTATTCTTGGACAGACTTGCCTGCTTGCCTCAGACTCTACATTCTCCTCAACAGGTCCAACTCGTAATCCATGAGAATAAATTGTCTCTTCAGCTTCTCCACCATTCGGTCCCATCTGGTTATTTTCTCCTTTCCATTTTTATTTCTTTCGAGTTGTATTCCTTTCCACCATAAACTAGCATGGCCTTTTAATCTTGTTTTTGCAAATTTTATCCGGTCTGGATCCGCCACCTCCTCATACTCAAAGTATTCTTCCATATCGTTGATCCAGTCAATCAACTCTTCCGGGTTGAGGTGCCCAGAATATGTAGAGACATCAAACTTTGGTCTCTTCCCGGCCTGAGATAGAGCTTTCAACAGCCTAGCTTCAGAAGGATCCAATGCATCTTCATCATCTGATGGACCCTCAGTTTCCTAGGCTTCATCGTCACTCTGTTCTTCTCCCTTAGGTTCGGTCCTTTTTCGCAATTCTTCCTGCAGGGCTTGCACTTGTCTTTGCAACGCTCTGAAATCTTCATCCTGCGCCACATTTCTCCCATGACCACGATTTCTTTTTGGAGGCATCCTGCTCACGATTTCTCTGTTACACTACTCAGGCACTCCCGTTCTCTCTTCTCAGAATCCTTCCATAGATCCTGGTGCAAACTGCCTCACGTTCGACGTTCTGTTTGCACACTCAGAATCACTCGCTCTGATACCACTTGATCGAGAGCCAAAATCACAGAGAAAAAGAAAACATTTTTATTTTATTCACATACAGCCGAACATTACAGTCACGGCACCACATTCACAGAGAAGAAAAGAACAGTTTATTTATTCGCATGCGTCGAATATTACAGTCACAACACCGTATTCACAGAGAAAAAAATAATAGTTTCATTTCATTCGCATGCAGCCCAAAATTACAATCACAGCCAAAAATTATAGTCACGGCTATTTATCCCTAAGTCGCAAAAGAATGGCATCTTTTTTGAACTACCACGGATTATCTTCTTGATTTTAGCAACTTTTCCTCCATCCCTTGTGCATGCCTTTGTTTCCCTTTTTAAAGGTTCTTAGGTGACGCTCCGTTTCCAGCTGGCGGCCCTTCGTTTCCTCTTCTCGAACCTTTCGTTTGCCTCCCCGTGTCGCTTCGTTGCCCAGGTGTTCGCCACGTGTCACTTTTCGCCTCTTGGTCTTCGGCTCATCTTTCATCGCAAAAATGCTACCTATCGCGATATCGCGACGTATTTCCATCGAGTCCCCCTTTCCTCTGCTTTGGTCGCGATATCGCGACATGTCGCGATATCGCGACGTCTTTCTCCCGCGCCTTCGTTCTTAAGTTGCGGTCACGATTTCGTGACATGTCATGAAATCGTGACCCTCCTGTCGTAGCCCCTGCTTCCGTTGCGGTCACGATTTCATGACCCTCGTACTGTCGTAGCCTTTGTTTCTATTTTGGTCATGATTTCGTGACCCTCCGTACTGTCGTAGCCTTTGTTTCTGTTTTGGTCACGATTTCGTGACATGTCACGATTTCGCGACCCTCCGTCCGCCGTAGCCTCTGCCTCTGGTTTTGGTCGCGATTTCATGACATGTCACGAAATCGTGACCCTCCGTCCGCCTTTGCCCTGCTTCTTGATTTGGTCGTGATTTCGCGACATGTCGCGAAATCGTGACATGTCGCGATTTCGCGACCCTCCCTCGGCCTTGGCTTCTTTCCCTGTTGGTTGGTGCAGGATTGCTCTGCTGCCCTCGGATGCTCTTGCATCAAATACTTTAGGTCAAGACATGGGGACAAATTGAGCTTACGCAAAATATAGGAGATTAATGTGTTAAAAGGTATTTATCGATGTCAAAGTTAATTATAATATTGAAAGGATAAATACTTTTTTTATTAGGGTAAAATCAATATTTTAAAAGATCTCAAACCCTTTTAGAAGAGTACAAACATAGATATAAAACTCCTTCTTACTAAAGGTAACATAAGTCCAATAATAGCTCCTAGCACAAACACCCTATGAGTTCTATCTCACCCAAAAAAAAACTAATAAACCTTGACTCTGATTCTTGTAGAGAAAACCCAAATACCCTAGATCCAAATCCCATGGAGAAACAAACCCAAAACAAACTTAAATTTAATTTATATGAAGAAGTAGACCCAAATTAATCCTAGCTCCACTTCAATGGAGAGACAAATCCAAAAAAACTTGGATCCAATCTAGTGAAATAGAGCCAAAAATATCTTGGCTCTAATTCTTGCAGAGAAATAAACTCAAAAAATCTTGGATCCAATTCCTATGGAGAAGTAGACCTAGAAAAACCTTGGCTCTAATTCCAATGGAGTAGACCTAGAAAAACCATGGCTCCAATTCCTATGGAGAAAGAAACCATGAAAAACCTTATTTCTGATTCCTATGGAGAAACAAACCCAAAAAATCTTGGCTCCAATTCTTGTGGAGATTCAAATTCAAAAAATCCTAGCTTTGAATTTTGTGGAGGAGACCTAGAAAAACCTTGGCTTTAATTATTGTGGAGAAACAAACCCGTAAAACATTGGTTCCAATTCCCATATCTTTGGATGTAATGAAATTGACACCTATGACTGACCATTAGCAAATCCATAAGATCATCTTCTATAAACTATCATCCCTTTGCTCCAATCCCTATGGAGAAACAAACCTAGAAAACATTGGCTCCAATTCCTATGGAGAAGCAGACTCAAAAAAACCTTGGCTATGACTCCCAACTCTATAGATGTAATGAAATAAATACCTATGGCTAACCACCAACAAATCCATAGGATCACCTTCTATAACTTGTCATCCCTTTGCTCCAATCCCTATGGAGAAAAAAATCTCAAGGACTATTTAGTGTTCAAAATTTGCTCTGTTTAAACTAATATGAAAATATCTAGATGGATCTCCCCTAGGGGTATCCATATTTTATCCTCCTCTCATAGTGCTCCCCTATTGGCTAACATGTATGCTACCATATTGCCTTTCCTATATATGGACTACTTCCACCTCAACAAAGGTTTGGAGAGCATTCCTAATATCTTGAAAAATATTACTTATTTGTCAATTTGTCTTTGCTTCTTACTTAAGATAATTAATGATATTCATAGAATCTCCTTCCACTACTAACTTTCTAACTCCCAAGTCTCTTGCTAGTTCTACCCCTATCAATAGAGCTCGAGCTTCTTCTTAGTGGCTTATAGTGATTCCCAAATATTCACAAACTACACGCTTTATCCTATTTATATGTTAAGATTAAGAATATATAAAAAGAGTAAGAGATTACTTAATTATAAGGAGAGAAGAAAATATATTTTGATATGAAAGTTAAATTAATTTGAAGACTAAAGGAAAATTATTATTTATCAAGTGGCATTAACTCAACCGGTTAGATCCCTCAACATTTAAGGATGGGACCAAGGTTCAAATATTACCAAGTGATACATGGATAATATCCAAGCTTTGTTGTAATACCAATATGTGGATACAGGTGGGGATCGTTTCAATCTCATAAGCAATTGAAAAACAAGAAAATTATTTTTTGAGAGAAGGAAATCGTTTGAATAAGAAATATTAATGTTGGAGTATTGAAAGGAAAATAATTTATTAAAATTGAAGAAAAAACAAGAAAATAATTTTATTTGAAGAAAAATAGAAGAAATATTTTAAGAAGAAACTTTAAACATTGAATTTGGGAGTAATAAGAAATTCTACAACAAAGGAAATTAATTATTATTTGAAAGAAATTTAGATTTAAATTTAAATTTGCATGAGCAAAAGAATTGCAAAATTATTCAAAGTTTTATTATTGAAAGGACAAAATTGGGAAATAATAATGAGTGCATCAAAAAGGTCTTTCACAAAATAACATGTCTAAAGAGGCAAATGCCATGAGGAGATATTTTTGAAAATAGAAACAAGATTGCCACAAACATGTTCTCAGATACAATGAATTACGAAAACATCAAACAAAACCAAAATTTGAGTATGAAGATAATTCTTGGTATATTAATTTAGGATCCAACAATCATATGACTGACAATCTATATTGGTTTGACTCATTTCAAGTGAAACAAAGTATATCAATTAAGATATTTTATGACAAAATCTACCAAGTACAAGGAACATACAATGTTACACTTAGTCTACCTTACTTAGAATGTACACTAGAGAATGTGCTTTATGTTCTAGAGATAACAAATAATCTAATTTCAATGAAACAATTGTTAGATAGAGGGAAAATAGTAGAATTCAAAATCATAAATGGCAATAAAAAATGTCTTATCAAAATATTAAACAAAGTTGAAGCTCTTGGGTCCTACAAAAGTGGTATATTTGCTTTAGATGTGATAACACTTGCACAAAAACAATTGGATCAACTTCTACTAGAATAACAATATCAAAAAAGGTATTTAATTGAACATAAAATTCTCATGGCAAAAGAACAAGATAGGACATCAACAAATAAACTTGAAAGGATGATAGATAAGTTGAAAATATGTTCTTTGATACACTACAAAAGAAAAACATAATCTTCATAAAGGGACTAATATTCAATATGGTAGTTGTGAGACAAATAATATATATGTCAATAATGATTTGAGTAGTATTGATGATGTTATTCTCAAACATGAAAAGATGGAAAACATTGATATCACTAATGAGTTATATTACTATGATGACTTCTTCATAAGTGTGATAGGTACATGTAAAAACCTAGGAGGATATATTCAATGTCTAAACTTGAAGAATTACAAGAACCAAAGCAGAAAGACTATGACAAAAATGAAGGATTGGAAGCACATGAGGACAAAGGACCTTCATACCAAAAAATGTAATATGGGGGGATGTTGGAGGTGTTACATTATTTGATAACTTGTAATATTATTGAAAGTACCATGTAAATAGTTTAGTTTAAAGTGTGATTAGTATTTGAGTATATAGTAGGTGTCATATAAGTAAGTGTGGAGTTATGCAAGTGAGGTGTCATGTAAGTAAGTGGAGTTATGTAAATGAGGTGTCATGTTAGTAAGTAAGAAGTTAGGTAAGATTTTGTATTTTAGTATGTGCAACCATTAGAGTCTTTGTTCTTATGTGGATATGTGGAGCCAATTCAAAAATCTATTATTATATGATATTTCTCCCATGATAAATATAAAGTGTTACATCTCCGATGTATGTGAGGAGATCCATTAGAGTCTTTTTTCTTATGTGGATATGTGTATTCAATAAGAAATTTATTAGTATATGATATTTATCCCATGAGAAATATAAAGTGTTATATCTTCCATGTGTGTTAGGATATGAAAAGTTTGTGTAAGTAGAAATATCAAGAGTCTTGTGAATGTGAAGAGTATCATATCCATGTGTATATATTGAAGATAAATAATTGTAATAAAGAGAGAAGAAGCTTTGTGTAGACTCAATTTTTTTGCACCCCTTTCCCTCAAGCTAATGGATCCATGCCTAGAAGGGGGATGGGAAAATAGGGGATCTACACCTCAGACGAGAAGCACTTGTGTCGTGCTCTCTTTGGTGGTTGTTGATGAATTTTTGGTGGGTTCACCAGGAAACACTTTGTGGCGATTTCCATGCCTATGTAAGGTGAGAGTTTGATGAGTTATTTTGTTTAGCATACACCTAAGGTTTAGGAAAAATGCAACTAGGCCCTAACTATATGCATTTCATATTTTCATGAAAATATCATAAAGCAATAAAAACTAATATAATCTAGGGAAATTGACTATCATTTTTTTTGTATTTTACCTTTTCAGATAATAAAACTAATGCATGCTAATGCGATTAACTATATATTTTTGTCTTTTATTTTCAAATAATAGAAAATACTACAAGCTAATGTGATTAACCACATATATATTTTTCTTTTTCTTTTATCTTTTCTTACAGATGACTACATGCATAAGACATAATCAAAACATAAATCAAATAGTCAGAAATAGAACATAAACCAATTTTTATTACACTTATCTGATTCGAATGTTTGATATAGGAGAAAACGCATCCTATGGAGCGAATTCATGTTCTGCAACGAATTCACGTTCTATTTACTAGCTTGCAAAATTGCATCTTCGAAAGCTCTGCAAAGAGTTTTCTGCACAAGACCCTTAAAATTTAGAAGTTAGGATTTGGGGATCTACTTAGGCCACTATAGATCAAATCTTGAAGGCACAACAATCAGATCGCCTAGGTTTATTAAACAACCTTGCATAATAAAACTAAATAATGAAAACATGCATAGATCTAAACTTGGATTGAATAATATGAATAAAATCTAAAAGGTGATTAAGTATTATTGAATGCAAATTGATCTAAAATAATATGTATATGAACTTATAAATTTAGGAGTCTGATTTTACCCCCAGATCTGTACTTTCACGAATTCAAATTCGAGATGCGAATACACGTTTTGTAAGTTTGATGACTGTCAGGATGCGAATTCACTAAATAAAAAAAATAGCAAATTTTTATCATGAACTACGATTAAATAATATACTAAGGACTGTGAAGGAAACTTATAGTAGATTGTGCAATGGATCGAGAGATTGGATACTTGAATAGTGATGGTAACATGGTGGATCTAAGCAACCACAAGTCTTTCCCTGCAACGAATCTCCATAGTAGCAAAGAGATCCAATTCCAGTTTATTAGACTTGTAACAAAATATTAGATCCCTGCTCTCTAAGTCAGAAAAAGAATATCACCTTAACTCATTACTCAATTTATCGATTCACAATTTAACTATCCAACTTATTATGGAGGTTTGAATTTTAGTTTTAATGGCTTCGTGGGTCACAATATAGGTTGGTAGTTGTGAGATCTGTGAGGCCGAATCAGATCCATTCGAACCAATTTGGGATTTATTCAAATTTGATGAATTTATGTCCTCGCTTCTAGGATGCAAAATCATTGTGATCAAATCGTTGACCAATTTAGGACAAAATCCAAACGATCAACATTGGCGAGAGGTGAATTCTAGATTTTGTGGATACACATCCTAGCCACTAGGATGCGAAATCACGAAAGAAAGAGGAAAAAATTGCCAAATTTATTGTCACATGCGAGAGAAAGGGCAAAGTTTGAAAAAAGGAGGAAATTTATGTATGTAGGAAAATAGGGAATTTGACATGGGTCAAATTTCCCTGTCTACATTTTACCCCCTCTTTGGTGCATTTATGAACAAAATGCATCAAAGAAGATGTAGATAATTTTTGAATCATAAGCATAAAAATGATGGGCGGTTTTTGATAAAAGGCTAACATAAAGCTTGTTGAAGGTATGCATTTATTTTTTCATGAAAATAAAGGCATGGAAAAAATTTAAGAAATGTTTTAATCTTTTTAGTTAAGGTACCCCATCAAGTTTCATGAGGAATGCAGAATTCCTCATGGAACTTGAAATTGCGAATATAAAAAAGAAAAATGCAAAATGAAATTGAAAATAAGGGTTTAAAAGATAAATTAGGGCAAACACTAATTCATTTTCATTGCGTAATTGAGGAGAAAATAGCTCTGGAGAAAATGGGAGTTCCAAAACACCGATTAATTTTGGTGCAAACGAGGGATGACGAGGTAGGACCAAGAATCCGAGTAAGTAAAATTGCTTCTTTTACTATTTTTCAACAATTTACTTTTGTAATTTTATCCATTTTTTTTTATTTTTGAGTGATTTTTGTCATGCAAAACCCTCACGACGAATTCATGACCTACGACACAAATTCACGTTCTATAGGAACCAATCTTCTCAGGGCACAAATTCATAGAAAGGATACAAATTCATGGAAAATAACACAAATTCACTAAATACAATACAATTTAGATAAAAAAATAAATTTAACTTGCAAATTTTGATTTGGTATCTTATTTTTCCATGCTTTTTGATGCTTTAATTTATTACTGATATATAATTGTGTTTCATTTTGTGATTGCAGTTTGGCACTCTCAAGAATCAAGAGTGGAGATCGAGAAAATTTGTAGGATGGATGCGAGCCCTCAGTTACGAGGATAGGAGGTGGATGGGAGAGGTAGGACTCCTTCATGTGGCCAAAATGCCTCAAGTCGAGGCTGACACAACTCTACTTATAACTTTAGTAGAGTGATGGTATCCGAAGTCATCCACCTTTCGATTACCTACAGGAGATATGATTGTTACTCTTGAGGATGTCTGGAGGATCCTCAAGATTCCCATCAAGGGAATGAGAGTATACTAGTCGGTGTCACAGGTTACAACTGTGGAGAGATTGATAGGGGATGCCAAATTTCGAGTTTCTTAGAGTGGAATCAGTGTCAGAAAGATGGGGGATATGCATACTATATTGAGACTGATAGTGGTACATATCTGCATAGTGGTTGGATATTTGACTGGCCACATGAGCAAATAACACCTACCATGGGCTCTTAATGGAGTAGTCTACAAGATGAGGGACACTAGTCATCAATTTTCCTAGGGGCCGTTGGTTTTGTGTCGCTTATATAGGATATTATGGAATGTCATGTATAAGAAACACACCAACATTGTTATGATGATATTGCTCCAGGTGTGGAGCTGGGAGCATATTGTTATGTGAAGGCCACATGGGCTTCCTTGGGGAGAGCTAGAGGTAGATCAACCAACAATTATTAGATGGGCACCTGTGATGGGAGAGCACAGTGCACGAGTAGGTGGTTTAGATTCTATGAGGTGGGCAATAGATGAGCCTATGCCTCATCGGATCACCTAGTTACCATGGAGGATGCTTCCATATTGGTATGAGAATCATATAGAGTTGGATTGGGTGCGACGAATCCAATGGCTATAGTCAGAGAAGGGAGAGATGGAGTTGTACCATTTTGATCAGGTGCAGCGATAGTTTGGATTGAGTCAAGAGATTCCAGAGATAGGGGATATCTCCTACAAACGAGTGACCAGGGATCCAGTAGTTGTGGGAGGAGATGCAGATATAGTCCACTTCAAGGAGCCAGATTTGGATGAATTCATCTATATAGGCCTTGGGGTAGATGATGTAGGAGTTGAGGTTGGTTACAACCAGTGGTATATTGGGATCCATCCTTCGAGGATCATTGAGATTTATCCAATGGGAAACCTTGGGCTAGTACAAGTAGCGAGGGTAATGGCTCTCCAGAGAGGGGTACAACTAGGTGATCTTGGACCAAGACTGGGTGATGTTCCCTAACATGGATGGATAGGATGACCTAGGGTAAGGGGAGGATGAGCACTTAGAGGTAGGAAGGGGATGAGACATAACTTTCAACACGAGCATATCCCATAGTCATCACAGGGTACCCATCAAAAATAGTGTTCACTATTGCATCAATAGGTTTCATCACCAAATAAGTAGGTGTCACCACCACAGTAGCAGGTGTCATCACCATAGTGACAAGATTCTCCTGAGAAGGGCATTGACATGGAGGTTGGGGAGACAAGTAGCACAAAAGAGGTTGCTGCTTTATAGGTAGAGATATCTAGGCTTAAGATCCAGGTAGCAATACATGTGAGCTAGATTTAATTATTAGAGGCTCATCTTGCATAGTCACAGACTATGCTTACATAGACATAAGGCCATCGTACATAGGTGTAGGCTGAGATTGCATACATACGAGGATATCTTGCATAGGCATAAGGTTAGCCACAACAATTGCAGGATCAATATCGATAGATGAGGACTATGTCCTCAATAGGTGCATCGATGTGCTCTTCTAATAGTAGCATGGTTCACTTCCTCTAGATAGAGTTGAGGGGAGCTACATTACAAGAGGGTTTTTACCAAGCTCTCTATTTTTAGCTAGTGCCTGAGAAGCAATAGGTGGAGCCACCACCACATATGAGGCCTACGAGATATGCCCCATTAGAGTCTTAGATAGTGACTCATTCTATGAGGATGCATCCACCTAGACCACCACCTGAGGAGGGCGACGGATCTAGAGGGTCGAGAGCCCCTTGAGATGAGACATTGAAATTTTATTTTGTAGTGTCCTCTCTAATAGCTGAGTATGCCAATTTTTTATTATGGCATACGAGCTTTATATTTATATATATTCTCTTTTTATTTGAAATCCACTATCATGTTATTATTTTTGTACTTTTCTTCTCTATGATATGCATATGTAAATTGTTTTTGTTGTTTTTGATGATATTACATAATGATGCTTATGGTCATGTTTGATTTTTAATGTACTTTTTATCATGCTTAATCAAGATACCATTGTAGGAAAGTGAAGTGTGATTTGATGTAGTGTAATGTGATTTGATTTTTGTAAAAAAATGTAATTGACATTTTGTAGAAAAAAGTGTAATTGTAGAAAAAGTGTGTTGGGAAACATACCCTTGCAATTTTGATCAGTCAACACTAGACCTCGAGGATGTATGCTTGTATATGACCGTAAATGGAGGTTGCCCCTCACGTTGGTCATGAAGCAAATATTGTGTGAGGTTTTGTTGTTATGCTGACATCGAAGGGTTATGATCCAAAAGTAGTTTGAAATTGTTGCCTAAAAGTGATATGATTGGTGATAAGTAATGTGTGACCTTAAGATTAATTTTGATTAAAACTTAAGGGAAGTAAGACATAGTGTGAATGACTGAGCATAAAAAATGGGAGAGATAACTTGCACTAGGTATAATATTCTTAGTGTGAATTAAATGTAATAAAAACCTTACTAGGGTTATCTCATGCCATCATCATGAAGTCTTTATGCAACTACATGACCAAGCCTTTATGTATGATGTAAATTTTTATGTATGACAAACAATCATGCAATATGGTAAGGTAGATGACTAAAATACATTATATTGAGATGGTAGATGTGTGATGCAAGATTAATTGTTGTTTTTAGCCTCAATTGCCTATGTTAATAGTCATACAAATCTAAGAGGATACAATGACTTTAGCCAATCAAAATTCAAGGAGGATCTTGGTCATTTTTGAGATGAAATCCATTTTATCAAGAATCGATGTATATAACTTGTGCATTCTTTTCCCATATTGATCTTAATTATAATGAAAATCTCTCAAAAACCAAGTGTGTGTGCTTATGAAGTTCATTGACCGAATTTTGAGCGAGGTAATGATGCAAACCAACTTAAGAACCATTGTGTGTGCAAATTATGGATTTATTTACCTTGATTTTGTATGTGGTTGGACTTAACTACTCTGTAATACAAGCCACCACAAGCTAGCTCATCCACAAGAGGACATTGTTTTGTACAAAATAAGGTCACTAATATAACAAACATGTCACCATGCATAAGACTACCCCATTTCTAGGTGGGTTTCATTCAACCCATTGTTGTAATGGAGATCATCCCACGACTTTCAAATAACTGAGAATTCCAGGGATTCAAGCTCATTACCCCCTTATTTTCTTTTGATTTCTTTAATTTTGGGATTCTTGCTCCTTTTGGATGATGAACAAGGGGATTTATTTTCTTTGTGGTAAAAACCACTTCTTTTTCCTCTTTTTTTTTTGAGGGATACTTGCTCATTTTAGTGGAAGAGCAAGGGATTTTATTGCTTCAAGTAGGGGGGAGCTTGTATTTTTTTCAATTCTCAGCATTCTAGACCATAAGAATAATAGGATAGCAAGGGAAACCTTTCACTTAAGGGGAAAGGACTAATATGTAGCATCATATTAGTTGCACAAAATCATATTAAAATGTGTAAATATGTTTTGGTTCAAAAGTGGCAGAATCGATTCCCAAAACTCAAAATTTTCTTAATGAGAAATAGTGGTTTTGGTTCAAGAGAGATTTTTAATCAATATCAAGAATCAAGATCTTATTAAAATATGAATCCTGTGAGTGGTTCAAGATAAACTCTGAATTACTTCAAAGAAAAATAGAACCAATATTGACTATGAATCTTAATAGCATCAGTATGATATTTAAACAATAATAATAATTGGATGTGACTATATGTCATATGCAATTGGAGTGAAACCAATTCTGGACATGAAATAAATACAACTATATGATAGATGATTTATGTGAGATGATTGAAATTATAGAATGAACTACATGCCACAAATGATTTATGTACAAAATGTAAGATGACTATATATAATGGTGAAACATGAATCTATGCATAGTGCCTTTTAAGGTGCATTATGTTCATTGGATCATTAAGACATTTTCCATCTAATGTGGCCAAATGATATGCACCTGATCCAAATTTAGCAGTTATGATAAATGGTCCTAACCAATTTGGTTAAAATTTACCTTTGATATTTGTTCGAGCATTGGTGTTTTTCTTATTTTCTTTGAGAACTAAGTCACCAACCTTAAAATATATAGTATGAAATTTCTTTGAATATGATCTTTTAAGTTTTTCTTGATAGGTGCGAAGATGTTGTAAGGAGTTTATGCACTTTTCATCTAGTAATTCTAGTTGAATTAATCATGTAGCACAATATTCATCTCCTACTTCAATGTCTTGAAGTAAAAGTCCTAAAGAAGGTACTTCAAGTTCAAAGGGAAAAATAGCTTCAGTGCCAAAGACCAAGACAAAAGGGAAAGCATCTGTAGGGGTTCGAGCACTGGTCTGATAAGCCCACAAGGTTGGATATAATTGTATATGCCAATATTGACTTGACTTATTAACTAACCTTTTTTTATGTAAAAAAGCATTATATTAAAGAATTAACAAAATATATTTTTACAAACAAAAAAAAAGAGGCGGATAAACATGCCACGTGGCTAACACCATTAGCCAAAAAAAATTGTCCCTATCAAAATAGGGTGGGAATCTAAGAGAATAATCTACAGTTTACATAACTTATGGATAGAATAAACATATAACAGTTTACATAACTGATTGACATAATAAACTGAATTAGTTTACATAATTTCATAGTTTACATAACTGATGGACAGAATAAACTGATAAGTTTCATCCACCTGAAAAAGAGTCCCTCCCCTGTATAGAAGTGTCGGGAACATAAACCCAGCCAAAAAATATTTATCTAACCTAGACATCAAGTCAAGGAGTCGGGGGAGAGGAACAGTCACATAGCCATGACCATCTCTATAAGCACCTTGAACTGGGATAAAAGTGCAGTTTGAGAGCAAGTGAAATTGTTGTGTGGACTTGGATCTGCTATGAGGAGTATATTGAATCACTGAGCATGGTGTATTCTTCCACTTTTTAATAAGATCTTGAATGTGAGTGATCTCCATGTCCACCTTATTGGCTTGAAATGTAATATAAAAATATACAGAAGAAATAATATTAGACTTTTCAAAAGCAAATATGTGTAAAGAGGAAGTACACTTACCAAAGATATAGTCATTTCTAGCTCTCCATAAACTGAACATGGTCACCATACGAAACAAGTGCCACACTTCAGAAAAATAGTTGATAATGGTTGGGGATCTCCCAAAATGATATGCTTCCACTCAAACATGGCAAAGGAAAAGGGGTCTAAAAATGGAAAAAAACCACTCCCAAAGGGAATGAGCATGAGCACAAACCCAAAAAATATGGAAAAAGTCTTCAAATTGAAGACAAAAAGGGCAAGAAGGGTTGGGGATGCCTAAATGTTGTAGATGCTCCCCAACAGGAAGCCCTTGGTGCAAAAGACTCCAAGAAAAACAAGAAATTTTGGGCTCCAAGAAAGGAGCCCAAGCTTTCTGGAACCTGCACAACCAAACAGGTTGAGGGGAGGAGACGTTCCATCATTGATTGAGATTATCAATCATGGGAAGGCAAGGAGAGAGCCATACACACCCCAATCAGGCCTTATAATTATATAATGGAGTGTCTGGATACCACTTCCAATCCTTCCACCAAGGTCGCTGAGAAAGCACATAAATCTTGTGTAACATGGAGTTAGGGAGAGCAACCTTGACAACCTCAAAGGTATCCTTGTCAGAGTGATTAAGCCCAAATTTATCTCTAAAATCATCCCAAGGGAGCCAATCCTTGGTAGGACGAGAAAATAAATTAGTGATGCATTGCACACCTTTGTAAAAGAATCTCAGTGCATGAACCCAAGGAACCTGCGCAAGTGGGAAACCCTGGTAGGTGATAACAGGTGACCACCAAACATTCATTTGGTTGATGGATAGGCCATGCCAAAAGCTCTATTCATTCCATCTAAGCCAAGGTTTAAAACTCTCCCAAGATTTCTAAATGCTCCTAATGATGAAGGATCCTGACACTTTGACAAACATAGGGGCAACAAGGAGGTAAGGGAACCCCATGCCCTTCCAACTCTTACGGCCAAAAGGGGAACCTTCACTAATACAATGTTGGATGAGAATATTCCAAGCCTAATTTTCTATGAGGGCTTTGATGACCCACTTAAAACAAAGGGCCCAACCTTGATGTTGGGTATTAATAATGCCAAGTCTACCATGGCTTTTGGGAAGACAACAATACTCCCAGACAACACAATGGTATCCTGAACTATTATTGGAGGAGGATCATAAGAAGTCTTGCAAAAGCTTATCAAGCTTTCTTATAACAATTTTTGGATGGGACCCAACATGAATAATAATAAACATGGGTGGCCACAAGGACTTTAGTGCAAATTTAAAATTTACTAGCAAGGGAGAGTTTCTTAGTGGACCAGTAGGTAAGTTTTTGTTCCACCCTATTAACAACATATTTCTATAACTCTGGAAACGACCCGTTAAAGTCAAAAGGAATGCCTAAATAATGAAAAATTTCCCCCTTTTGGATTATCTTCCATTGATATTGATTAATCCAGTGGACAAATAAAGAGATAAATTACCCTTTAATGAACTTTTGACCAATAAAGGTTAGGTCAAATTTTCTCAAGGCGAGAACCCATTTCGTTGCTTGTCCTGAAAAGTAAGGTCTTCTCATCAAGTACCTTAATGGATCAAATTTTGCTATGATGAATGTTATTTGACTAAGCATATAGTGACGTAGTTTTTATGTAGAGAATACAATGGCTAAACAAAGCTTCTCTAGGGGTGTGTAACTAGTTTCATAACTTACTAAGGTTATGCTAATGTAGTAAATGGCTCATTCTTTATTTTCCTCATCATGTTGGGTGAGCATTACCCCCAATGCAAGCTTTGAAGCATAAATGTACAAGATGAAGGGGTGTTCTAGTTTAGGAGGGACAAGCACAGGTGGTGTAAGTAAATATTTTTAAGAGCTTTGAAAGATTCTTGGCATTCAACATCCCAATTAAAAGGGGTACCTTTCTTAAGGAGCTTAAGAAAATGTTGACATTTATTTGCTAGTTTATCAATAAAATGATGAATGGATTGAATTTTACCTTGTAAAATTTGAAGCTCTGTCAAATTATTCAGTGGTGGTATGTTTATGATAGCATCAATTTTAACGAAATATTTTTGTATTCCTTACATAGAAAATATATCCCAATAATTTACCAGATTTAATCCCAAAAATACATTATTCGGGTTTAGACAGACTTTGTATTCACAAAGTCTATCAAACACTCATTGTAGATCAGGGATGTGATCTTCCTCTTTAATAGAGCAAGCAATAATATCATCAAAATTATCATGCAAGATATCATACATCATGTCATGAAACACATATGTCATGGCTCATTGGTAAGTTGCACCTACTTTCATTAGATCAAAGTGCATTACTTTCCAATAGAAAGTTCCCCATGGTGCAATGAAATCAGTCTTGGGTTGGTCTTTTGGTGCTATATAGATTTGGTTATATCTTGAAAACCCATCCATAAGGGACAACATCCCACTTCCAACTGTAAAATACACAATTTGATCCATATTAGGAGAGGAAAATCATCCTTGGGACATGCAACATTGATGTCCCTAAAATTAGTACATACTTTGATTTTCTTAGCCTCTTTTTTGGATACTGGAACAATGTTGGATATCCAATCATAATAGTCAATGGATTGGATAAAATCCACATCTAAGATCTTTTGTAATTATTCTTTAACCAACAAGGCTATTTTAGGATGCATCTTCCTAAGTTTTTATTTTATGGGTTTAGCATCAAGATAGACCACTAAATGGTGCATGACTACAGAAGGATCTAATCCAAGCATATCTACATAGGTCCATGCAAAGATATCAGGGTGTTCCACAAGTATTTCCATATATCTAACTTGTTCTCCTTCACTCAGAGTGGCTCATATCTTAACCATGTGGGGATTGGCTTCAGTGCCAATATTAACCTTCAAAACATCCTCTACTACAATGCTCAAATCCCTTTCAAAGTTAGGAGGAGTAGGTGAAACACCCATTTCTTGAATTTCTTCTAGGGATAGTTTTGCCAATTCATCTTGTGTAGTCAATGTTTGAATGTGGGCTATGCATGGGATAGATCCATCAAAGAAGAAACCATTCCGCATGACTTTGTTAGGTGCAATATCATAAAACACATCTCCTTCCACACATTCATCTAGAGTGGCAATGATTTCAGGATGAACCATCGAGAGCATGTTGCAATAAAAAGGGGAGGGAAAAGGGTGTCCCTCATCCCTTTTGATATCTTTTAGGTGTTTCTAATTTTCTAAATATTCTTCATATGTGATAAGGTGATCATCATCATCAAAGGGGAAGGGTTGGTGTTTTGTGGAAATATAACCAATACCACATCGCACGGGCCAATATTTGGCATCAAGAGTTCGTGTATGCCATTTTCTAGGTGACCTAAGATTTTTTCCCTATAACCCATGTCACACATGATTTTCTTGGAAATCCTATACCTATCTAAAAATTAATAGTGGGCAAAACTATTTTCATCAAAGATTAAGCATGTTCTATCAATGATAATGTCATATGTAGAATACCCTACAGAAATGAAGGTACAATTTCCAACATGGTATATATTTTCTTTCTAGTGAGGTAACCCTATTGTACATGGAGATGGTGGTAATAGATACAGGATGATAGAATCTTGTACAACAAAATTAGTATATTCATCTAGGACTAATATGGTGGATAAATCGGGTAGTATCTCATCTGTAAGAGGATATGATGTAGAGGGATCATTGGTATTAGAAGGTGGAGATGTGTCAGAAGAATGTGGTTGATAAGGTGTTGGTAAGGATGAGTCAAAATAAGTAGGTGCTAATGATGATAGAGAAGGATAAAAAGGAACATCAACGGGTTCAACCGTAGCACACATTTCAAAAGGTCTAGGATCACCATGAATAGTGACCAATTGATTTTTAAATTCAAATTTCATGCATTGATGTAGGATAGAGGGGACTATCCTCATTGCATTAATCCAAGGATGTCCTAGAAGAATTTTGTATGATGTTGGGTAGGATACAACATAAATGGAAGTATCCAAAATTCTAGGACCAACTTGTAGTGGGATAGACATCACACCACAAGATTCTTGGGTTTCATCGTTAAAGTCTTTGATGATCATATCAGTTCTCCTTAAATCCTTATTTCTAAATCCAAACCTCTTAAAAATTCATATGTAAAAATATTCAAAGATGATCCATTGTCGATCAACACTCTTTTAACACAAACATCCCCAATTAATGTTGTTATCTACAAAGGATTATCCCTATGCAGACTTTTAGGAGGAATGTCTTTATCATGGAAATCAATAAAGTCTACTCCATGAGATGTTACAACATAAACCATAATGGTTGTCTCTATATCCTAAGGTACCATCATTTGACATAGGATATTCATTACTTCTTCCCTATGAATGGGGGAAGATCTGAGTATATCGAGAAGGGAAATTCTACCTATTGTGTTAGCTAGTTATTCATTGATGTCAAAGGGTGTCTTTTGTTGAGGTTTGGCTAGATTATTGGCTTTATGAGGTGCCTTCAAGACAAAATGTGGTTGAGCGATGTCACTTGGTTGAGCTATAGGTACTTGGGGTTGAGATGCATGAGCTTGAGCTTGTTGTCTAGTTATGGCTCCAATTGTACCTATTGTATTACTTGGTTGATGAAGTGGTTGTGTAGTAATAGGAAAAGTGGATGAGTTGAATAGAATGGGATGCGGTCGCATGGTTGTTACTTTCTCTATAGGAAGTAACTTGATGTGAATATGGGTGAGTTGTTAACATCCTTAAAAATGGTTCCTCAGGAACTAAAAAATCTATAATAGGTAAGATTGGTCCTGACTCATATTTCAAGCTATTAGAGTGAAGAGAACTAATATCTACCTCTAATTCTGATTCACTTTCTATATGTTCAAGAGATAAAGGTTGAGGTTATTTCTCTTGAAAATTCTTAATTGTAATCATAGATTGGGTAGGCACAAGTACAGTTTGTGAAGGTTGTGATGGTAGGAGGTTACCAATCATTCCCACATAACATGTTGGATGGGGTACACTTATATAATCTAGTTGATTCACTACTTCCTTACCATGGTTGGGTAATGGATTTTGGAAGATGTCTAGATTCTGATTGGCATTTTGTGCCTATTATGTTTGCATATTTGTTGGAGGATTGGGGTTTTGAGGAGGACTTTCCACTTCCAACTTGCCATTGTCAATTAGGTCTTGCACTAAATATTTTAGTCTTTTACAAGTATTTGTTGGATGACCATCAACTCAGTGAAAATCATAATGTTGATCTGATATATACCAAGCTTGAGAGGTATTTGATTACCTTATTCTTGGCAATTCTATCAAACCTCTTTCTAGTAGTTGTGGCAAGACCATTGACAAGGGTTGATTCAACTTTGTGAAATTTTGTGGTGGAGGTTTTTGTGGTGCTTTTAACACAAATTTCTTTGTAGCATCCGCAACATTAACATTTGTGGGGGCCTATTATCTGTGACCCCATATCCTACCATATGTTTGTTTTTGTATTGATTTTTGGATGATTTATCTTCATATTTTCTCTTAAGTTGTCCTCTTCTGATAAGATTCTTCTACTCTTCTTGCCAAATCAATGGCTTGATCAAAAGAGGTTATAGTAGTAGTTGCTAATTCATAGGATAATTGCTCTTGTAAGTTCCCAATGAATATTTCTAGCATCTCTTTTGGAGGTAGAGTAAAATGTAATTTACCCAAGAGTTTCCTCCATCGGGCTAGGAATTTTGCAAAACTTTCTTCTTTTCCTTGTTTTAAATTATATAAGTCTTTAATCATTATATGTCTCTCTATGTAGGAACCAAATTGATGCACAAATAATTTTATAGTTTCTTCAAATTTTCTTAAGAAATGTGTTGGTAACTGATAAAACAATTTTAATATGCCCTCTAAACTTTTAGGAAATATTTTTAGCAGTAGCATATCATCATAAGCAATATCATGATATGTTGTTCTAAATAGACGAATATGTTTGATTGGATCCTTCATCCTCTTATAGATCGTAAGGATTGGCATGAAGAAATATTTAGAATATGGTTTATATGTGATAATGGGATCCAATGGTTGATGCACATTTCCTTATAACTATATATGGGATGATAATGATCTATGTGGTCTAATAATGAATATAGTTGTTTCACTATAGCTTCAAGATTATGTGTTTATCCATTATGCATGTTTTGTGCCACTATGTTTACATAAGGAGGGTAATAGGTATCTTGTGCTACTGAATAGGGAGTTGGAAAGGTGATATTATTGTGCATGGGGTTGGAAAAAGTAGGGTCGGTATGCCCATAGGGAAATGCATTTTTTGAAAGGTTGTCTAAAAATAAGTAGGAATTTAGAAATGGGTTGAGTGTACATTTTGATTTATTTGTAATGTAGAAGCTTGGGAAAATAGGTTGTTGAGATATTAGGAAAAAAAATTATTAGTGGTGGAAGGAGCTGGTTGTTTTTTAGTGGAAACAGTTGTAGTAGCAACATAAATAAGTTGTTGGGGTGCTACTGATGCTTGAATTTATGAAGGAGTATCCTGAGAATATGGAATTTGGATAGCACTAAAGGGAGGACCACCATATATAGCATATTGATATGGAGGGATGTTACATGAAGTGGCACTTACATACATCTCTAATTGTGGGTAAAGTCGAAAGGCTTATTCTAAGGATGCTTCAACTAAAAACTCACCCTCATAATTTGGTCTCTTAGTTCAAAAGCGTTAGTGAGAGTAGGATGATTGTTACTTAAGAAACCTTAAAAATGCTTTATAGATTCAAAATGAATATCCCCCTTAAGTCATATTTTAGGCTCAAGAGGACCTAGTCTTTCTTCTTCTTCTTCCTCAGTTGGCTCTATTTGTGTTATTCATTCTTCTTGGTTTTATTTTGCTTCTACTTCAACATTTTGGTCATTAGGGTTCTTGATATCCAACTTCTCTTTGAAGTTAGTTGTAATTTGTTTACAATTCCTTAAAGTTTTAGGTATATTTTATGAATGCTAGTATTAAGTCTCTCTCTCTATCTCTTTTTTAATTAAAAAATCTTGCTAAATACCTTGTAAAATTTTTAATAATAAAACTAAGTGTGTGGTTCAATCTTCTTGGAAGAGTTTGTGGATATCATTTATCGGTTCTAGTTGTTCAGGAGTCATATAATGTTCTTCTTCAAATGTGAAATCCTTTTTCAAGAGAAGAACTAAATGTACAATGATAATTTGTTCGTGAACACTATCTGGACCTACAAATTGTAAGTCATAGTAAAATTCCCTAAAAAGGATAGCCCTAGGTGCTTTGAAATATCTCTTGTTGTTTTCCAAAGTCACCTCTTTTCTCTCTATATCCAGAAAAAACTTATGAACAATTATGAAATCATCAAGGTAACTATCAAAAGGGTATACGGTTTTTTGGAGACTTGCTCTTTTATTTGCTAACCATCGTTCATAACTTATCTGTATTTCAAAATATAATGATCGATAATTTGGGCCCAAAATTTTGGCTATGTTAATTCTTTTGATTTCACACAACTCTAGAGATCTTCTCCTAATTTTTTCAAGATGATTCCATAATTGATCCCAGTTGTGTTTATATCCTATATAAAGAAATTGACCTCTTGTTCTACTAATATTTTTCTAATAGCTATAAGTATGGATTCCCTAATATAGTTATCCACCATTTAAATGATCCCTATTTTCTCTCTACTTTTTTCTTAATTTTAATTTTTATTTATTCATTATTTTTAAAACATAAATAATAAATGTAAGTAAAATCCTTTGTATTCTATTAATCACTTCTAAGAACAAGAAAATAAAAGAAAAATGCATTTTGTAAAATATGGGAAAAGTTGAAGGTATAGTTATCTTGGATGAAATTAAGCTTTCACCTGGATGCCTGCATGCAAACGCTTGGTGATGAAGTCCAAGCCGTGATGAAGCCTAGGTCCTACCAGTCCTCACCCAGTTCACCGTGGTCAGTGATACACCTCAAAGAGATGCATGTTATTTTCCACGGCTATGGCGGTTATTAGACCGACCAAATTTTAAATCTTGATTAGAGTTTTAAGTTTTTTGAGCATAGGCAAAAGGATAATCCCTTTTCTAAGGTTCATGGGTATGGCTAACCCCCTTCACTATGTGTTCTCGTTAAGTCTAGACCGACGAAAGCTGTGGAAAAAAATGTCGGATGTGATTATTTTTAGGACAGTGGTCAAAGAAAAAGAAAATTTTGAATCGTACTAAATAAAAAATTATCTCTTTTATGTTATTCTAATCTAAGCAACCAACTTTTAATGGTCTTTTTAGTTTTTTTTTAAATCAAAGAAAAATATAAATAAGAAGGTTGCATGTTCAATTCATGTCAATTTCACCAAATAATGTAGAATTGAAATTTTTGTACCCCTTTCCTTTAGACTAATGGATCTGTGCCTAGAAGGGGGATGGGAAAATAGGGGATCTACACCTCAATCGAGAAGCACTTTTGTCATGCTCTATTTGGTGGTTGTCGATAAATGTTTGATGGGTTCACCAGGAAACACTTTGTGGCAGTTTCCACGCCTATGTAAGGTGAGAGTCTAATGAGTTTTTTTGTTTAGCATACACCTAAGGTTTAGGTAAAAATGCAACTAGGGCCTAACTATATGCATTTCATATTTTCATGAAAATATCAGCAATCAGTAAAAACTAATATAATCCAGGGAAATTGACTATATATATTTTTTATCTTTTGCCTTTTTAGATAATAAAACTAATGTGGGCTAATGCAATTAACTATATATTTTTGTATTTCATTTTTAAATAACAGAAAATACCACAAGCTAATATAATTAACTATATATATTTTTTCTTTTGCTTTTATATTTTCTTACAGATGACTACATGCATAAGATATAATCAAAACAGGAATAACATAATCATAAATAGAACATAAACCAATTTTTTTACACTTATCTAATCCGGATGTCTAATGTAGGCGAATACAAATCCTATGGAGTGAATTCACATTCTACAACAAATTCGTGTTATGTCTACTAGCTTGCGAAATCACGTCTTCAAAAGCTTTACAAAGAGTTTTTTTGCACAAGACCCTTAAAATTTGGAAGTTAGGATTTGGGGATCTACTTAGGCCACTATAGATCAGATCTTGAAGGCATTGCAACTAGATCCCCTAGGTCTATTAAACAACCTTGCATAAGAAAATTGAATAATGAAAACATGCATAGATCTAAACATGGATTGAATAATACGAATAAAATTTTAAAGGTGATTAAGTATTATTGAATGTCAATTGATCTAAAATAATATGTATATGAACTTATAAATATAGGAGTCTGATTTTACCCCCAGATCTATACTTTCATGAATTCGTGTCCGAGACGCGAATACACGTTATGTAAGTTTGATGAATGTCAGGACGATAATTCACTAAATTAGCAGAAAATGGTAAATTTTTATCATGAAATGCGATTAAATAATGTTCTAAGGACTACAAAGGAAACTTATAGCATATTGCGCAACAGATCGAGAGATTGGATACCTGAATAGTGATGGTAACATGGTGGATCTAAGCAACCACAAGATTTTCCCTGCAATGAATATCCATAGCAGTAAAGAGATCTTGTTCCATTTTATCAGACCTGTAACAAAATGTTAGATTCTTGCTTTCTAAGTTAGAAAAAGAATATTGCCTTAACTCATTACTCAATTTATCAATTCACCATTCAACTATCCAACTTATTATGGAGGTTTAAATTTTGGTGTTAATGGCTTTATGGATCGCATAATAGGTTGGTAGTTGTGAGATCTATAAGGTCGAATCAGATTGGTTTGAACCAGTTTGGGATTTCTCCAAATTTGGAAAATTTTCATCCTAACCGCTAGGACGCAAAATCACCGAGATCGGACCGTTGGCCAATTTGGGATGAAATATGAAAAATCAACTTTGGTGAGAGGTAGATTCTAGATTCTGTGGATACACGTCCTAGCCGCTAGGATGTGAAATCATGGAAAAAGAGGAAAAACATGCCAAATTAGTTGGCACATATGAGTAGAAGGACAAAATCTAAAAAAATGGGGAAATTACGTATGTAGGAAAATAGGGAATTTGACATGGGTCAAATTTTCCTGTCTACACTTTGCAATACATTGTATTTGCATTGCTTAAGGAGATACTTGTTTCAATAATATTCAGTGAGTTTTGTTATTATCATTGATTGAATGTATGTCAATATTATGAGGATTTTAATTTGAAATATTGTAGAAAATTGTTAAAATTACTTCAAATGGAAATTTTACAACCAATATATAAGAACATATCTTTTTTATCTTAGAATGAGATTGCATTCTTATCTTATATACACAATTAGAAGGAAATAAATCTTGAATATAAATATTCAATCAAAATATTCTAAAACAAGATTACCTAGTTATTATGCACACCATATGTTGACTACACATTTATGATAACTTTGATAATAAGGACTAACACACCCAATTTTGCATAGAGGGCTAATATTGAAGTTTTCCAATCCCTTCATCAATCAACATTCTTTATGCCCAAATTTAGAGCATTTATTGATCCAAGATTTAAATCCTTGGGGCATGAGCGATAGCACTAGAATCCTATCATGATTTGGTGGAACTTATACAAAATTGACCTTTATTGTCCATATTGACCTCCAATGGTCATGAGGAAAATGATCCACCATGAAGGCACCTCGATGCTATTGCCTCCCAACACTTTTTACTATCATGTGCCTTAACCAAGAAATTTTACTTTCTATATTTGTCAATCATCCACCATAAATGAACCAAATCCCTAGAATTTTATCTACCACTTCTACAAGAAATACCAAATCCAAGAATTTACATTCTCATATTTAATTTAATTAATGGCTTCTTAATTTAATTTTAAATTCTTACCATCTCTACTCTTGTCATATTTAATGCAATTCTTCCCCTAAGGATCCATGGTGTCTTATAAGTTAGCCCTTAGGAGAGGTGAATCCATGGTCTTTTGAAAGTAACAAAATTATATCAAAATCTCTCTAGAATCATAGAAATAAAGCATTGTGCATGGAAATATTATGCCAAAATATTGACATAATATTGTGAATTCCATCCTTGTAAGCACTCAAGCTCTTATTCTTGCAAGTATCTATACATCTAAGCTTTCTCCAAGCAAGTATCCAATTAATTCTACAAACTTCAAGCATCCAAGCCCATGATCTTAAGAATTCAAGTACCATCAACAAGCAAGCTAGTAAGATTTCAACAAGCTTCCACCAATAAGGGGGAAATAACCTAATATCTTGGGTTATGATCATTCCCCTTATTTACCTAGGAATAAATATATGGGGATATGATATTATATTTTATAAGGTTTGGCATGGGCCACACGTAAACCAAGGTTGATTATATTATAATTTTATATTATACTATATTATAAGTAGTTGGCTCCCCAAAGTAGAATTAGAAGATGGATATATAAAGAAGGGATATTTGTCATTGTAATCATCATGGAGATCAATCATATATGACCATATTTACCCATGAAGTGTCTTATGGGACTTTGCCTTCTCTAAGTGGTGCTCTCATCTTGGGAGATCTTACGGAGTTACTCCTTAAGGAGTATTATTGGTGTTTCCCTACCTTAAGGGTATTATTTATCTTTGTCTCATTGTGGATTATTTTTGTGGATATTATTTGTGGATGAATGATTTGATATTTTTGCATATTGGTGAATAATTTATGTTAATGAGAATAAAGTTTTGTAACAAGTGGTATCAGAGCAATGATTCTAGCAAAGTGGGGATTGTTTTTTTGTGGATTGTAGAATTAGGGTAGATTTTTTTGGAAAAATATCTCATCTTTTAGGAGCTATATCTCTACAAAATTTTATCTGATTCAAATTATTCTTGGATCATTTTATGTGGCATTTGAAGAGCTTTAAAATGAGTAGTCATATGAATTAATCGAAGCAGTATTAAGGAATATATGACCTTGTAAAGTTAGCCATCTAGAACAAGTGTATTGATGAATTTTTAAATCATGATTTTTTTGGAAGATAAAATTTGTTAGTTGGGGTAAGCAAATCAGTTGTAGTTTATTTTTTTGAAGAAAAAATACAGATCAAATTGTCTATGTAGAATTTTAGCTTCAAATCAATGGGGATATATCTATTTTCATAAAACCCTAGTTTGATTTGGGGCATGAACTATGAAATTACAAAAAAAATCTAGAGAAGATGATATCGATGTTAGAGACTGGTGGAAACTATTTGAATCCTTGTATGATAATTCTTTTATTTGGTGCCTTATGCTTCCAGGCTATCTTGAAGGAGAAATTCTCTCTCGGTTTAATAGTTTTAATAGTACCCATAATTATAAATTTACTTGGGACAAAATGGAGCATGCATTCTTGAGTAAATGGGACCCATATAAAAAGATAGCTAGTTTTAAGGTCACCATAAAGGGATATGAAGAAGAAATAAATATGCTTCAAAAATAACTAAAGGAAATAAAAAGAGAGCTAGAAAATTTCAAAGAAGTGGTAGACGATAAAAAAAATGTCAATATGTAGACAAATGAAACCATACCTTTGGTAGAAGATAAGTTAAAAAGTGGATAAAGGGATTTGTTTGAATCTAAAAATTCCATTTTGCAGGTTCATGGAATCATTCAAAAGAAAAAGGTTATTATTTCCATTAACCCTAGAAGTAAATATAATTTTATTAGTATTGCTTTGGCTAATAGGTTGTAGGTTCAAGCAACAAAAATAAATTGGCATGCATCTTGAAGGTGAGAATGCTCAGATATTTTAAGATTTAAATATCACCATGGATAAATATATTTTACATTCATATTTTCATGCTATTGATATGGATGATGTAGATATTGTTCTAGGTTATCCTTGGTTGGATTCTTTGGGTATTGTTAACATTAATATTAAAAATAAGTTTATGAAGTTATGGTACATGAAAAAGAAGATAACATTGCAGGATATTTCTTATCTTAAGGAGCAAGGATCCAAGGAAGAACAAGAAGTGGTTGTAGAGAAACAAGTTGAAGAACAAATAGAAGAACCTAACATAGAATCCAAGAAGGAAGTAGAAACAGAGTCTAGGGAAGAAGCAGTAGCACCAACATCCATGGAAATAATAGTAGAAAAGTCCAAGGAAACTTTGTTAGAAGAGCACAAGGATATACCAAACAAATGGAACATGAAAGAAAAATGTGTAGAAGAATTTAAAATAGTTGAGACAAATATTGAGGATTCAAAGAATGAAGAACCTCAAGTTAAGTTTGCAACATATCACCATCCACACCACCATGAGTGGCAACAATATTGGAGGTATGAATCAAGGCAACAATAAATTGGTTCTACATGGAATCAAAAGCACACCAAGTATGGTAATATTTGGTGGAAAAAACATAGTGATCCTAGTTTTTAGAATGGTGCATCAGCATCAAGGAACAAGTGGACCCATCATTCAAATTATCCAAGTAAAGCAGCTCAAGTGTGGACCCAACAAAGTAGATTTGGATACTCAAGTGACAAAATGACATACCAACATCAAAAAAGACCACTAGAAATCAATATTTCACTAGGATATATGGATGATCGAGATTGGTACCAATTTCTAACATTGCTTAGCAAATCATATCTTGTTTCTTCATATGTTTCAAGGATGAAACATTTGTAAGGAGGGTGGAATATTAGGGTACCTAGGAATTGATATATGAAGATATTATATGTTGGACATTTGAGGTAATTTGAGGCATTTTATGTTGTCATTGATGTCACATGGATAATTGATGTCACATGGATCACATTTGGTTTTGGTGGCCAAAATATTTCATAAATAAGCATTTATGATATTTTGGAAAGCATGGCTATTTACAGGGTTTTTATGAAAACCAAGGCATGCAAAATAAAAGGTTTTATTTAAAACCATGGTGGGATTATGTGGAAAGGGCTTTTCTTAAAATCCAAGGTGGAATTTTGTTTCATCAAAAAAGGACCTCCGATGATGAAGATATTAAAGTTTAAATTAATGGAGGGCCAACCTATGTGCAATTAATGGAGGTTGGCATATATATGTAAAGGTTTCAATTTATTTCGAAAATGGGGCATATTATATATCGTCGGAAAGCTTATTTTGAGGGCTATTTGACTAACTTATTTAGAAGGATATATAAGGTGTGTGTAAAGAGATATTTCTGATTTTTTAAAGGGGTTCCAGAAGTGAATTTTGCCTTGTTCTTTTTCAAGAGGATTAATTCTTTCATGAGGTGACAAGGTATGCAATATTGTGATTTATTTTATTTTATGGTATAAGTGGTTTTGGGAGTGAAAAGGTTATGCAATATTTTGATTTATTTTATTTTATGGTACAGGTGGTTTTAGGAGAGATAAGGAAGTTGTGCAATTAAAGGCCTTGGTGATGATTATTGAAAAGTGGAGTAATGTTGATTATTTTGTGATCTACTAACCCTTGTGAAGATTGGCAACAAATTTTTGTGATTGTGGCAGATTTACAAAGAGGTTTTTTCATCTTCATAAAAGGTATGGGCACATTCTCCTATTGATTGTTTATGGTGGTTGATTTCTGAAATATCATTTGAGGGAAAAGGATTGTTTGTGGTTTCCTTTTTGAAAGTGTTTGGTTGAATGCTTCAAGGTTTTTTGAATTGAGAGTTGTGTCTAAACCTTGTTTGATAAGCATAGTTGTTGAATCCCATTGGTTGTGAAATAACTTTAGTTAGAAAAGAATATGAGTATCAATGTTATGTGAGATTTGTGTTTGAGCATTGTTGGAAACATTTGAGTTGGTTGATACATACTTGGACTAGGGTTGTGTGAGAAAGAGTTGTTCCTTGTGATGATTGGTTGATTTGAGTTGATTGAGACTAGTCAAGTGATGTGTGAAGTGATTGTTCAAGTTCTATGAAATAAACTATTCCATCATTCTATGTTGAGTTGAGATTAAGGTTAGAACATATTGAGTCTCTAACAATTCTCTTTATGGTTCTATAAGACTTGAATTGAGTTGAGGTTGAATTGGGTTGAGAGTGAGATTAGAACATATTGAGTCTCTAACAATTCTCTTTATGCTTTTATGAAGTTAATTTGAGTTGAGATTGCCATTCATTGTTGAGTTAATTTTAAGTACTACTTGAGCATGATTGATTGAGCCTTTGAGAAGGCCTTTGCGACAAATTTGAGGATAGTGTTGGGACAGATTTGAGGACAGATTTGGGCAAGTTCTTGGTGAGCTTGCTAGAGCATATTTGACCTTGTTATTCAGCATTTGACAAGTTCTATGTGATCTTGTTAAGAAAGTTCTATGTGAGCCTATTGAGAAGGTTCTTGGTGAGCCTATTGACAAAGATTTGGAGGTGACAGAGTATAGAGGATAGAGTCTTAGTGGATAGAGATCCAGCAGCTAGCACAATTGAAGACAGATCTGAGTGAGGAGTCTTCAAGTGGAGAGAGATCCACCAATTAGTGCAGTAGAGAGACAAAGTCTTCTAGAAGATCACATAGCCAGAGCAAAAGGGGAAAGAGTTCTCCTATGGAAGAGATCCATGAACTTGAGATTAGGGGATCAACATCTCCTTTGGATAAAGATCCATAAATATTGTAATTGGGAGTGATTCCCAAAGAGATTGATTGAGAAAGTTTTAGTAAAATATTTTCTGTGGAGTAGCCCACATTGGGTGAACCACGTAAATTTTGATGTCTCTATTGTGTATGGTTTATGTGCATTGCTTTGATTACTGCTATCTTTACACAACATAATATTGAATTGGAAGAAAAAGTAAAAAGTGGTCTTATATTGTTCATCCCCCTCTTAGTATAAGCTTGTGTTCTTCATTATATTATATTATATTATATAAGGGTTAGCATGGGGCACACAATATAAGGTTTATTATATTATAATATTATATTATATTAGTAGTTGACTCCCCAAAGTAGAATTAGAAGATGGATATATAAATAAGGGATATTTTTCATTGTAATCATCATGGATATCAATCATATATAATCATATTTTCTCTTGAAATGGCTTATGAGACTTTGCCCTCTCTAAGTGGTGCTCTCATCTTGGGAGATCTTGTGGAGTTATCCTTCCTTAAGGAGTATTATTGGTGTTACCCTACCTTAAGGGTATTATCTATCTCTATCTCATTGTGTGGATTATTATTATGGATATTATTTGCGGATGAATGATTTTATATTTCTTCATATTGGTGAATGATTTATGTTAATGAGAATTAATTTTTGTAACGTCCACCAACAAGGGGAAACAACATAGTGTCTTGGGTTATGATCATTACCCTTATTTGCTTTTGGATCTTCCTTGTCCTTGTAGCTTTAAGATTTATCTTATTGCATTTAGAACTAATCTTGCATATTGCACTTATATTTTTATGAATAGGTTATATGTGGCTTCTATTGGGGGCCACTCCCATCAAATACCATAATATTACATTTGTTGTAGCAAATATTTTTATCACTATTTTTTCTTTTCTTTTTCTCTTACATATATTCTTCAAATTTATCAAAGTGCTATGTTTCCACAATAAAATCCTTGACATCATTTTGATTAAGATATAAAATCTCACTTGGTCAGTTGTCTTCTAAACTTTGAATTTCATGGGGATGTAGATCAACACCATAATTCACTAATTTATATGCTACTCGATTTCATTATCTATATATATGCTCACACTAACAAGAGATTACCTCTAGTAATAGATGATGAACATCAACAATAATATTATTTTTTATCTAGCCTCCACATCCATTTTTTTAATAGCATCGATGATAATTTATGATGTTGGCAATTTTGGGTACTTTGGGTACATTGCCTTTGCTCAGATGTATAATTTGTCATTGATGTCAAGAAGCTCTTGAAGGAATTTGATTTGATGTCAAATAATTTGTTTTGATGAAGGTTCGGCATGACAGTTTCAAAGGTCTTTTGTAAACCCCAAGTTGGTAGGTTTAAATATTACAGGTGGATGCATTAGTTTAATGCAATTGGGTCTAGGAGGAAATATTTATTTAAATAATTAAAAACCTTGTTAAGGTTCCCTTTAATTATTTTTAAAATAAATATTAATTATTTGCAATGGGTTCTCCTAATCCATGGCGCAAATGTTTTAACATGGTGGGCGCTAGCCAAGACCTCCGTCAACGTGTTAAACTCCTCGTCGATGTCAAAGAGCTTATGGCAAGGATTCATATTAATGCCCCTCGATGAAAATAAAGATTGATCTGATCCGATTTTTGAAAGGAGTTGCTCATTGTAAATTCGATTGTATCTTCACCGGTTTTCGTAATCTGCTGATTGTTTGTGTGTCTTCGCTGGTTTTCGTAATCCGTTGTTCATTCATTTGTCTCGCCGTTTATCGAATCTGTCATAGAGATTGTTGTCTGCGAATTCACGTCAGAAGGAAGGGATAAGGATGTTGGCGCGCTATCTGAATGGGAGGTTCCATGTTCGAATCACGCGAAAGGGTTTTTCGTCGTGGACGCAGCAGGTGGTGTTAGATTTCGGGCGCAAATTTCTCCAAAGCAATTTTTGACGTTGGCTAAGGTATTTTCAAAATTAATCTTTTGCTAAGTGTATGTTGCGGACGAAGTTTGTTAGAAGAAAAATAGCTTAGGACTAATAAGGGTTTTAAAGCTTGTTGTTATTTTGATAAAATATTAGTTTGAAGGTGTTGTTGAAATATCTTATTGCATTCTTATAAGAGATAAACTTTATTTTTTTTAGACAATAAGGGAGAAATAAGGTGTATAATGGATAAATATTTCTTGTAATGTTGAGAGTGCTTTTGGTTGATTATGGAAATGAAAGCATGATGTTTTAAGGTTAATTGCTTCTTGTGTGAAGTTGTGAAACCTTAAGTGGGCAGCTTTGAGATTGACATTTGATTTCATTAAATTGGTTATAATCAAGCTATTCTTTACTTGGTTAAAGTGTTGGGCTTACTCATTTGTTGATGAATTGAAAAGTTGTTTTATGCTATTGTTGATTTGAGTTGGTGGATGCTTTTTTGTTCAAACAATATTGGAGAGAAAAAGAGTTCTACTTGTTTCCTTTTCTGATGTTGATTATGAAATGCTTCAAGGTTGTGTTTTGAGCTGAATGGTGTTGATTGAACCTTGTTTGATGAGCATTGTTGTTGAAGCCCTAATTGATGGTGAAAAGAACATGAGTATCATTGTTATGTGATTCTTTGCATAGTTGGCAATTTTTGGGGTTTCATGTTCTTGAAAGAAAGCATTCTATCCTATCCATTTTAGGTTTTGAGTTGAGTTTTTCAGATTTGAGATTGAGTTTGAGCTGAGTTGATTTGAGTTGAGTTTTGAGATTGGGAGTTGAGTATAGAACATATTGAGTCTCTAACAATTCTCTTTATGCTTCTATGAGTTTGACAAATCACATTGGGTCTTTAACAATTCACCTTGTGATTTCCTACTAAGAAAGTTTTTCTTGGTGAGCTTGTTGAGGTTTTGGACAGGTTTCGATGGGGACTTGTGAGCATATTTGGACAGGTCCTAGCAGAGGACTTGTGAGCTGAGTTTGTTAGTTCTATAAAATAACTTGAGGATAGAGGTGCATTGGTTCTTTGAGAAGAACTTGAGGACAAATTTGGAAAGTCTTTGAGAAGGCTTGTGTGCAAAGGATTGATTTGTTCAAGTGTTGGACAGATCTGACAGATAGAGGAAGACTTGTACTAGACCGACTGACTGTATTTGGTATAGGTTGTTGAGCTGCTATGGACGTGATCATAGAAGGTAGAGGTCTCTTAGGCTAAGCATTGAGGAAAGGAGGTCTTCCGTGGAAAGGAGTTCCACGTCGTTGGCAAGAGGTAGAGGCGGTTGATCTTCGAGGGATCATTTCCAGAGCAGAGGGGAAGGTATATCCTTTGAGCAGAGGCTCATAAATTCTGATTGGGGGAAGGTATATCCTTTGGGTCGAGGCTCATAAACATTGTAATTAGGAAGGATTCCCAAAGAACTTTGAGAAAATTTTTAGAGAAAATTTTTGTGGACGTAGCCCAGCCATTTTGGGTGAACCACGGTAAAAATGGGTCTTCAATGTGTGATGCTTTCTGTCTTGATTAATGTTGTGTTGATGCCATTGCTATCTAAAGTTAAAATTATTAATTGGTTAAGTCTTATACTGTTCACCCCCCCCTCTCAGTATAAGTCCATGTTCTTCATATGAGTCCCCCTCAATTGAAATATATTTCCATTTTCTTCTATAATTTTAATCCCAATAAGAAGTGACCTAGCGTTTGCATAGTTGTTAGTTGAAGTTCCGTATGATTCTAAATAAGTGAGGAGAATTTTGTCTTCACTATTTCTAAAAACACCACCTCCACCAGCTTTTCCTGGATTTCCTTTAGAAGCACCATCAAAATTAATTTTGATAAACCCAATTTATGGACATTTCCATTTTACCATAGATCGAAGTAGATCCTTTGTTTTAATTCCATTATCGCAGATGACTCTTCCATGTATGTTCAAATCCTGTAGCCAAATTATTAGCACTTATTTTTCTACAATTGAGACTTCCCATGATGAGCACCATATTTGTAGATATTCTACAAGAGAGGCAGTGATACGGTTCCAAACTTGGGCATGATTTTGATATTTATTATTAAAAATTCTATTATTCCTTTCAAGCCATAAATTCCAACAAATAATGGTAGGGCCAATCCTCCAAAGAATACATAATGCTTTAGCTTTGAAATAATTTATCCAACATTTTATCAACTCTTTCAATGTTGATGGAGATACCCAATATAATTTCATATTTTTTAAAAAGTAACCCCAAATGGTGTGAGCAAACGGACAATGAAGGAGTAAATGGTCTGATGTTTCTAAATCCTTCTCACACAAGGCACATCTGAAGGGTCCATAATATCCTCTTCTTTGTAGACTCTCTCCTGAAAGAATCTTACTTTGAACTACTAACCAAAGAAATGTTGAGGCCTTAGGGAGAGCCTCTAATGACCAAACATTCTTCCAAGGAAAATATTTGGGAGAAGGAAATTTTGATTGTTCTAAATTCTCATATCCCAACTTTACTGAGTATCCACCATCCTTTGATAAGTTCCAAACCAACTCATATTTTCATGTAAAAATTGGCAAATAAAACTCTAGAAGCATATTTTGAAGTTCATCTGCAATTTGTTTTTGTTCCTCTCCTTCAACCAGGTCACTAAAATAAATCCATGATCTGGAGTTTTTGTTCATAATAATATAATATTTGACCTTTGGACCTTTACATGCTAGGCACACTTGAGCCAATGGTTTCCATTTTGAGTCTGAGATGAGAGGATAAGGCTTCAACCAAGCATCAGACCAAAAATTTGCATAACTCCCCTCATTGATTGACCATCTAATATGTTTCTTTATCAATTGCAAACTCTTTGATATGAAGTTCCATGTTGATGATCCTTTGGGTAGAGTTCTTTTTCTAAACAATTTCATTGCATCAAGAGAACCTATATATTTTTGAAGTAATATTTTTACCCAATTCTTTCCTTGATCTCTGAATAATCTCCACCCAAGCTTTGCTCCTAATGCCAAATTCATAAGTTTGCAATTCTGCAAGCTTGCTCCTCCAATATTCTTTCCTCTGCAAACCCTTTCCCACTTACAAAGAGGAAACCTAAATTTTTCCTCACAACCTTTCCATAGAAATTCTCTTTGAATTTTATCAATTTCTGATGCAATACCTATTGGTAGTCTTGAAACTGACATCATATAAATAGGAATGGATTGCAAAGTAGTCTTTATGAGTTGTAGCCTTCCTGCCATGGTTAAGAACTTACCTTTCCAACCTGCCAAGCAAGCTTTCATTCTATCCAAAAAAGAGATCCAAAGCTCCTTTTTATTTCCTTTATCAGACAAAGGAATACCCAGGTAGATTGATGGAAATTTTTCAATTTTAAACCCCAAAATATTCACAATAATTTGTTGTAAATCTAGGGTAGTATTAATGAAAAAATCCTGGATTTTGAAGTATTTACCAACTGTCCAGTAGCCTTCTCATAACATGACAATATTGATTTAAACTCCATGGCCTCACTGACTGAGGGATGACCCAAAAGAAAAGTATCATCAACAAATTGGAGATGAGATTCAAAGGGACCATTTTTTGCAACTTGAATACCCTTGATTTTTCCTTCCATTTTTGCCTTTGAAAATGCTCTCCCTAATGCTTCTTCCAGAATAATGAATAGATAAGGAGAAAGAGGATCACCTTGACGAAGTCCACAAGATGACTTGAAGTACCCAACAGGAGAACCATTGATCAAAATAGAAAATTTTGCAGTGCTATAACAACATTTAATCCACTCACACCAACTATAATCAAAGCCAAAATTTCTGAGAATAGCATGTAAAAAATTCCAGGAAACCCTATCATATGCTTTGTTCATATCTAATTTCAAAAGCATACCTAGTTTTTTCATGGAATGAAGAGAATGTATGGCCTCTTGTGCAATAATTATACCATCAAGAATTTGTTTACCCTGAACAAAGCCACCTTGTTCCTCTGAGATAATACACCCTAGAATGCCCTTCAACCTGTTTGCCATAATTTTTGAAATGATCTTGTAAATCATATTACAAAGGCTTATTGGACAAAAATTATCAAAATATTTTGTGTCACCCTTCTTGGGAACCAAGGTAATAAAAGTAGCATTGATCTCACTTATTATAGCCTTCCTTTTTTGGGCCTCTTCCACTGCATCTAACATATCACTCTTCAATAAATCCCAAAATTTTGAAAGAAAATTGCAGGAAATCCATCGGGGCCAGGTGCCTTGTTAGGATGGAAAGAGAAAACTGCTTCATGGAGCTCCTCCATAGATATCTTCTTCCTCAAGATTTCATTTTGTCTCTGAGTGATAATTGATGGAATATTTTGTAGAAGTTTTTCTTGTGCCTCCTTATCTTGCCTAGAATCTGATAAAATATTTTTGAAATAATTTACTACTTCCTTCCTTATATCTTCTTCATCCTCAATATTTCTTCCATCTGGAGTTATAATATTTTTGATATGACGAACAGAAAAATTTGTTTTTGTTGTAGCATGAAAAAACTTTGTATTTCTATCTCCTTCCTTGAGCCATTTCTCTCTAGATTTTTGGAACCAATATGACTCCTTTTTCAATGCATTATGATAATCAGAAAGTAATTGTTTTTCTTTCACATAAGAATCTTGGTCCATTCCATTAATTTCTACTATCTCTTGTAAATTTTGGAGTTTGGATTCAATTTATTTTTTTCTTTAAAAATATTACCAAAATATTTGACATTCCATATCTTCATTTGCTCCTTTACATGTTTCAACTTTTGAACAAACCTGTACATACATGATCCTTCAAATTTTGATTCATCCCACCATAACATAACCATCCTGGAAAAAATCAGGGTCTTGGAGCCACATAGACTGGAAGCGAAATGGCTTTGGATGACCATTGTTAGGTGACTCACAAGTCAAAAGAATGGGTTTGTGATCTGATCCTGCTCGCAATAAAATATCCGAAGAGATTGTATACTTTGTTTGCAACCAATTATTGGATAACAAGAATCTATCCAATATTTCTGCTATATGATTTTTTCCAATGCGTCTGTTATCCCATGTGTATTGAAAGCTTGAGGGACTAACATCCCAAAGGTCATTTGAATTGACAAATGAAGAAAAATCTTGCATTGATTTAGACCATCCTAGAATGCCACCCTTCTTTTCCAAAGGAGATATAACAATATTAAAATCACCCCCAAGAATCCATAGATCACAATGAATCATCATTGTATTTGACAAAAATATACTAAGGTCCTTCCAACATCTTTCACGTGGAGTAACTATAGTTGGAGCATATACATTTATAACCCCAACTTTGATGTTTTCCTCTTTCTTACAAAATAATCCAGCAACCCAATTACTTTTTGCTTCTAATAGTTCTCCATCCCATTTGCATTTATCCCATATTATTGCAATATCGCCTGAAGCTCCTGTAGAAGAAACTGCTAAACAATCACCTGTCTTCCAAATCTTCTTAAAAGCCTCCTTACATTCCTCACTGCTTAATTTTATTTCTTGTATTAAAATAAACTCAGGGCTATAACAACCTATTAATTCCTTAATAACTCTTTTTTTAGGGGTTTTATTCATACCCCTAATATTCCATGATATCATTTTCATCATCAATACTTTTTATTTTTGTTAGTGGGCTTAGCCCCACTTCTTGTTAACACCTGTGATATTTTTGTTTGGCTTCCCAAATCAATATCCTTTTGAGTTTCTTTTTCTCTTAGATCGTGGTTTGATGGCCTTCCTCTCCTTCTTCCATTCTTTCCAACACTCTCATATTCATCAATCTCTTCCATTTTTTCATATTGTTCAAAATGAGACTTATCTTCTAAAGGTTTATGTTGCCTTAAAGAGCCGAAAGTGCAAGGAATAGCCTCATTAGCATTTTCTTCTTTATGTTGCCCTAAAAAATCTAAACTACAAAGATGATCCTCCATAGTCATTGCTTTCTTATGTTGGCCTGAAAACCCTAAATTTCCTTGGATATCCTCCATAAGATTTTCTTTAATATACTGCTCTTGAAAACCTAAAGTGCAAGGAACACACTCCATACTACTTTCATTTTTATTGGAAGGAGAAGATTTTAAGCTACTTGAGGATAGTAAAGGTGATTTACCTGGATTAAGCTTGACCTCCTTCTCCTTATTTGATTTAAGATTCATCTCCCCATTTTCCTTTGTATTAAAATTTGCCTTCCCCTCTTCCTTCGCACCTTGAGCTCCTATATTTGAACTTGCGCAATGTACTTCCTCATATTCCATACCATTTTTTTTCTTCTAATGGCTGATTCGAGTGAATTGTAATTGCCTTTTCCATTTGATGATGTAGAGGAGTTTTTCTTGCCACTTTCTTAGGAGTGGAAAATCCTTGATTTGACCTAGCTTCTCCTATGATATGGTCTACTTGTTTCAAATTGAAATTACCCTCTGCCCAAAAATTCCAGCTCTTCTTTGCAATATTTTGCCATGTGCCCAGTTTCATGACATTTGCGACATCGGAATGCAATGTTTTCATAATCCACTTGTTGATCCCATTCTCTTGATTCAGTTTTAATCCTAATAGATTGCGGTAAAGGTTTAGAAATATCCATGGAAACACATATTCGAGTGTATACAACATGTCTTCTCTCCTTAGTAGATGGTCCCTCTTGGATGAATTCACCTAGAGTATTACCAATACTCTTCAAAACCTCCTTATTGATGAGTTGATAAGGAAGTCCAAAAAGCCTAATCCATACCGAAAGCCTTTTAATAGTTTTGTGTCCATAGAAAAATTCTCACTCAAAGGTCTTAAGTATAATGCATCTTTACCCCTAAACCACGGGCCTCCATCCATTATTTTATCCCTTATTTTTGAACTGGAGAAAATAATGAGGAAAAATCCTTTCGGAAGAAAAGTCATGGAGTAATTTGAATTCAATCCCCACTTCCACTTAATCCAATTTTGAATCTCAAAAAAACCTGGCCAATATCCATGAAACTTACAAATTAACCCTCTGGTTTTAAGAATCATTATATCATGCTCAATCATCTCATCTTTGATAATCACTTATGGTGTAGAATATGCTACCCAAACTGGGTTTGCCATAGATTCTCTCTTACCCTTATTGCTAGCTAGGGCATCCAAAATTCCAACTTGGCCATTCATACTTTCAGTAAGGACTTTCACAAATGACTTTCTTTCCATGTTACCTAGGTTTTTTTCAAATGAATCCTCTAAATTTTCTTGAGATCTGGAACAAGAAGTGACTGGTCACACTTTTCTTTTTATTGTTTGCTTTCCTACTCACACTTCCTCCTCACTCTCAGCTTGCACTTGCACTTGCTTTTGGATGCACTCACTCCCGGTTGCACACTCGATACCGACTACACTCACACTCTTGTTTTTGGCTATATTCACTCTTGGCTTATGCTCGCACTTGCTTGTGGTTGCATTCACTCCTAACTTGTGCTTGCACCTACTTTCGGTTGCCCTCACTCCCAGCTTGTGCTCCCACTTGCTTTTGGTTGCATTTACTCCTGGCTACGCTCACTCTTGGTTGCTCAAGAGGACCTAGTGTTTCTTCTTCTTCTTCCTCACTTGGCTCTATTTGTGCTATTCATTTTTCTCGGTTTTCTTCTGCTTCTACTTCAATATTTTTGTCATTAGGGTTCTCGATATCCAACTCCTCTTCAGAGCCAGTTGTAATTTATTTACCATTCCTTAAAGTTTTAGGTATATTTTACCGATGCTAGTATTAAGTCTCTCTCTTTTTTGAATTAAAAATTCTTGCTAAATACCTTGCAAAAATTTCAATAGTAAAACTAAGTGCATGGTTAAATATTCTTGGAAGAGTTTGTAGATATCATTTATCGGTTCTATTTTTTTGAGAGTCATATAATGTTCTTCTTCAAATGTGAAGTCATTTTTCAAGATAAGAACTAAATGTACGATGACAAATTATCCGTGAACACTATCTAGGCCTATAAATTTTAAGTCATAGCATAATTCCCTAAAAAGGATGGCCCTAGGTGCTTTGAAATATCTCCTATTATTTTTCAAAGTCACCTCTTTTCTCTCTATATCCATAAAAAAATTATGAACAATTATGGCATTGTTAAGGTAATTATCAAAAAGGTATATGGTTTTTTGGAGACTTTCTCTTTTATATGCTAACCATAGTTCACAACTTCTCTGTATTTTAAATATAATGATTGATAATTTGGGCCCAACATTTTGGCTATGTTAATTCTTTTGATTTCACACAACTCTAGAGATCTTCTCCTAATATTTTCAAGATGATTCCATAATTGATCCCAGTGGTGTTTATATCCTATATAAAGAAAATTGACCTCTTGTTCTACTAATATTTTTCTAAGATCTATGAGTATGGATTCCCTAATGTAGTTATCCACCATTTAAATGATCCCTATTTTCTCTCTACTTTTTAAATTTTAATTTATTTGTTTTTACAAAAGAAATAATAAATGTAAGGAAAATCCTTCCTATTCTATTAATAACTTCTAAAAGCAAGAAAAGAATAGAAAATTACCTTTTGAAAAATATGAGAAAAGTTGAAGGTATAGCAATCTTGGTTGAAATTAAGCTTTCACCTGGATGCCCACATATAGACGCTTGGTGATGAAGTCCAAACCATGATGAAGCCTAGGTCATACCAATCCTCACCCAGTTCGCCATGGTCAGTGATACACCTCAAAGAGATACATGTTATTTTCCATGACTATGACAGTTATTAGATCGGCTAAATTTTAAATCTTGATTAGAGTTTAAGTTTTTTGAGCATAGGCAAAAGGATAATCCCTTTTCGAAGGTTCATGGGTATGGCTAACCCCCTTCACTATGTGTTCCTATTAAGTCCAGACCATCCAAAGCTGTGGAAAAATATGTCGAATGTGATTATTTTTAGGACAATGGTGAAAGAAAAATAAAAACGTGAATCTTGTTGAATTAAAAATTATCTCTTTTATGTTCTTATAATCTAAGCAAACAAATTTTAATGGTCTTTTTAGTTTTTTTTAAATCAAAGAAAAATATAAATAAGAAGGTTGCATGTTCAATTCACGTTGGTGTCACCAAAGAATGTAGAATCAAATTTTTTGCACCCCTTCACTTAAGACTAATGGATCCATGCCTATAAGGGGTATGGGAAAATAGGGAATTTATACCTCAAACGAGAAGCACTTGTGTCGTGCTCTCTTTGGTGGTTGTCGATAAATTTTTGGTGGGTTCACCAGGAAACACTTTGTGGTAGTTTCCACGCCTATGTAAGGTGAGATTCTGATGAGTTATTTTGTTTAGAATACACCTAAGGTGTAAACAAAAATTCAACTAGGTCCTAACTATATGCATTTCATATTTTCATGAAAATATCAACAATCAGTAAAAAAATAATAATCTAGGGATTGAATATATATATATATATATATATATATATATATATTTTACTTTTGCATTTTCAGATAATAAAACTAATGTAGGCTAATGCGATTAACTATATATTTTTGTCTTTTATTTTCAAATAATAGAAAATACTACAAGTTAATGTAATTAACTATATACTTTTTCTTTTGCTTTTATCTTTTTTTGCAGATGACTACATGCATAATATAGAATCAAAACAGGAATTGAACAGTCAAAAATAGAACATAAATAAAAATTTTCTACACTTATCTAATATGGATGTCTGATGTAGGCGAATACACATCCTATGGAGTGAATTCACATTCTGCAGCAAATTCATGTTCTGTCTACTAGCCCGTGAAATCGCGTCTTCAAAATATTTGCAAAGAGTTTTCGACATAAGACCCTAAAAATTTGGAAGTTAAGATTTGGGAATCTAATTAGGCCACTATAGATCAGATCATAAAGGCGTAGCAATCAAACCCCCTAGGTCTATTAAAAAACCTTGCATAAGAAAATTTAATAATGAAAACATGCATAAATCTAAACCTGGATTGAATAATATGAATAAAATCTAAAAGGTGATTAAGTATTATTGAATGCAAATTGATCTAAAATTAATATGTATATAAACTTATAAATATAGGATTTTTATTTTACCCCCACATCTGTACTTTTGTGAATTTGTGTCCAAGACGCGAATACACATTATGTAAGTTTGATGGTTGTTAGGACGATAATTCACTAAATTAGTAGAAAATGGTAAATTTTTATCATAAAATATGATTAAATAATGTTCTAAGGACTGCAAAGGAAACTTACACTGAATTACGCAACGGATCGAGAGATTGGATACTTGAATAGTGATGGTAACATGGTGGATCTAAGCAACCAAAAGCTTTTCCCTGCAACTAATCTCCATAGCAGCAAATTGATCCTGTTCCAATTTATCAGACCTACAAAAAAATGTTAGATCCTTGCTCTCTAAGCTAGAAAAAGAATATTGCCTTAACTCATTACTAAATTTATCAATTCACCATTCATCTATCCAACTTATTATGGAGGTTTAAATTTTGGTTTTAATAGCTTCATGGGTTGCATAATAGGTTGGTGGTTGTGAGATCTGCGAGGTCAAATTAGATTGGTTCGAACAAATTTGGGATTTCTTCAAATTTGACTAATTTGCATCCTAACCGTTAGGACATGAAATCACCAAGATCAGGCCATTGGCCAATTTGATATGAAATCTAAATAGTTAGCTTTTGTGAGAGGTAAATTCTGGATTCCGCAAATACGCATCCTAGTTGCTAGGACATGAAATCATGGAAAAAGAGGAAAAACATGCCAAATTAGTTGGCATGTGCGAGGGGAAGGACAAAATTTGAAAAAAAATGGGAAATTACGTATGTAGAAAAATAGGGAATTTGACATAGGTCAAATTTCCCTATCTACACTTTGTAATACATTGTATTTGCATTGCTCAAGAAGATACTTGTTTCAATAATATTCAGTGAGTTTTTTTATTATCATTGATTGAATGTATGACAATATTTTGAGGATTTAAATTTTAAATATTATGGAAAATTGCTCAAATTACTTCAAATGGAATTTGTACAACCAATATATAAGAACATATATTCATTATCTTGGAATGAGATTCTATTTCTTATCTTATATACACAATTAGAAGGAAATGAATCTTGAATATAAATATTCAATCAAAATATTCTAAAACAAGATTACCTAGTTATTATGCACACCATATGTTGACTACACATTTATTATAACTTTGATAATAGGACTACAGACACCCAAATTTTCACAAAGGGATAATCTTGAAGTTTTCCATTCCCTTCATAAGTCAACATTATTTGTGCCCAAATTTGGAGCATTTATTGATCAATATTTAAATCCTTGGGGTGTGAGTGATAGCACTAGAATCCCTATCATGATTTGGTGGAACTTCTACAAAATAAAGTTTTCTTGTCCATATTGTCCTCCAACGGTCATGAGGAAAATGATCCACCATGAAGGCACCTCGATGCTATTGCCTCCTAATACTTTTGACTATCATGTGCCTTAACCAAGAAATTTTACTTTCTATCTTTGTCAATCATCCACCATTAATGAACCAAATCACCAAAATTTGATCTACAACTTCTACAAGAAATACCAAATCCAAGAATTTATGTTCTCATCTTATTTAATTAATGGCTTCTTGATTTGTTTTCAAATTCGTACCATCTCTACTCTTGTCATATTTAATGAAATTCTTCCCCCAAGGATCCATGGCTTCTTATAAATTAGCCCTTAGGAGAGATGAGTCCATGGTCTTTTGAAAGTAACAAAATTACATCAAAATATCTCTAGAATCATAAAAATAAAGCATTATGCATGGAAATTTAATGCCAAAATCTTACCATAATCTTGTGAAGTCCATCCTTGTAAGCACTCAAGCTCTTATTCTTGCAAGCACCTATGCATCTAAGCTTTCTCCAAGCAAGTATCAAATTAACTCTACAAGCTTCAAGTATACAAGCCCATGATCTTAAGAATTCAAGTACCATCAACAAGCAAGCTAGTAAGATTTCAATAAGCTTCCACCAATAAGGGGAAAATAACCTAGTGTCTTGGGTTATGATAATTCCCCTTATTTACCTAGGAATAAATATACGGGGATATGATATTATATTATATAAGGATTGGAATGGGCCACACATAACCCAAGGTTTATTATATTATATTGTTGTAGAGCTAAAAAAACGACACCAAACAATGCTAAATGAAACATAATTCAAATAAACTAGATATTGCACAACAAATGAGATTTATATTAAATGGGGGAGCCTAAAAAATTTGTTGTTACAATAATGGATTTAAGAATCCTCTTTGATACAATTTTTACAAATATTTCTAGGGTTCTCCAAAACCCTAGCCACAACAAATGGTGGTGTCTTCAATTACATCTTTGCTCCCAATAGGTGTGAGTGGGCTTCTATGTATCCGATGTTGGGCCACTCCAGCTTAATCAGTTATCCAATACTTCTGATATACTATCTAATATGCACACAAAGAAACACCAGAGAGTTAGTAATAATAATGAGGGCTCCACTATGTGAGCCCTCAAAAATCACAACTAAAACCCTAGCTATAATAGTATGAATGCAAACAAAATTAAACAATATGAAAATATGACAAAATAAAATAGATTTACCTTGCTCCTTGCTTGTTGTCTGTTGATGGTTGGATCTATTGTAGGTCGATGGTGAGGGTGTGCCCTAGTGACACCTGAGGATCTCACTTATCTTCAGAATAGGGTTCTAAAATGCAGTTGGGCGCTCGGGAGGTCTGTGGAGCATAGCATGGTGCTCGGGAGGATGGCAGAGAGCAGCAGGGTGCTCGAGACTATGGTAAAGAGTAGCAATATGCTCGAGACTATGGTGGAGAGCAACATGGTGCTCAAGAGGTCAGATCAGATCTATAGAAGTAGATCAGATGAAGGCGAGGGATGCGATGGTGGCGGTGATGAGCAAGGGAATAGGGAATATGATGGATGGAGTGGGGTTAGGGCACAAAGGTTGGGTTGGAACTCTAAGGCACTTCGAAAGCTTGAGGAACCTCAGGGGACTCAGGGAATTCAATCACTTAGGGGTTGAGCCATCAAAATAGCTCCTATTTATAATCCAACCTAGGGCATGCTAGGGTTTCAATGACACTAATCGTGTGGCTGATATTAAAGCATATCTAAGGGTAGATATTAAATTTAGGGTGTGGCATGGATTGAGGTAAATGGATGGATGAGATTAAATAAAATCGGATGGTTGGGATTAATTTATTTATATAAATATATATTTATTAAATATATATAAAATATTATTATTTAAATATATATAATAAATATATATAAATATATATAAATAATGGGTAAAAAATGATAGGAAAGCTAGGATGGAGGACAAGTGGCTATGTTTTTATGGTGTAAATGGTGGGAAGCATGGATGGAGGACAAGTGGCTAGATTTTGGTGTCTACAGATGCCCCTTTTTGTACCATGTTGCATGAAACACAATATGGTGCAAAAATATGAGACACCTGATCGGGCTAGGCATAGAAGTAGCTTCTCTCTCTTGTTGGAATGTGAAGATGAAATTGAAGGTAAAAGAATAAATAATTTGGAGTTATTGCGTAGCTTACCCCCTCAATTGGTGAATGAGTTGCGGATGAATCTCATGAGCCAATTGAAAAATAATGAATGGAAGAAAATGTTGTGCAAAGAAGAAAATGGGGATCATGGAATGTGTGACTATTTTTGACCCCAACGGTTGAAGGGTGATTTGTGGAATGGGAAATATGAATGCATCTATTTTTGCCCCAATAGATGAGGGGTTTTGGGAGAAATGATGATGATGATTGCATCTATTTTTACCCCAATATATGAAGGGTTTTGTGCCAAATGTAGATGTCATGATCATGTGAGATGTATCCCTTTGTGGGAAAATCATAATCAAATTTAGTTACCCCAAATTTGGGGTGATTCCATGATGTTGAATAAATTTTTCCGTATGGCCTCATTGATATGCAATATGAAGATGCAAAAATAAAAGGAGTCAACTTTGGAGGGCCTGCTAGTGATTGTAGGATAATTCCTTTCAAATGGAACCAATCACCCTAGCTAGATCCAGTCACTATGATGACTGTCAAGGAAATTGGGAATGATGTGATGTAATTTTGTCCATGTTTCAAGCCCCATGAACTAGGCCATCAATGATAGCTTTTTAGCAAGATTAATCTTGTCAAAGGTTCACTTGAAGTGTGAGGAACCAAATTTTATTGTGCTTTTGAACTAGGAGATATGGAATGATGATGATGACCAAGTGTTCTTATGGTGATTCATTCATCTTACCGAATTGCATGGATGCAAATCACTGCAATCGCCAAGTATATAGAACAAACCACTATATACAAGATTCACTTAAAATTTGGCACATGTGGAAAGAAATGGATGATGGAGTATGATGTTGGTGAAATTTGAAATTTTGAGGATGAAATGTGATGATTTGTGAAAAATAGAACTGATTGGTGAACATTGGATAGCATGTTGGTCAATTTTACGTCTTTTTGGACATAAAATTCAATTTATTGGGCCAAATCAACTCAGATTTTCACAGAAATTGGTGGGATGATGGGAATTAAGATGCAGATGATGAAGATGGTTGTTTTGTGAAAATTTGGACTAGTTTGATATGTTTTGTAATTGGAATTGTGCTTTTTATGACTTTTGGTCACAAATGAAAATTATGTATCCAAACTGATTTCTGTTTTCACAAAACTTGATTTTATGATGGAATTGATGTGTGGGTGAAATTTTGTGAAATTTGGAGGAGGTAAGCTACCATTTTGATCGATTTTACCTTTTCTTGATTTATGCATAAAATGCTCGTATGCATTTCTGAGGTGCAAAAAATGCCCAAGTGTGCTTCATGGTGCCATAAAACACCCTTGCATACTTTAGCATGCCTAAAAATACCCATGCATGCTTCAACCTATCTGAAATGCCGCAAGGTGCTTCAGTGCACCTACAATTGCTATAAATAGCCTGCAGGTTGGAAAATGGAGCTCATTTGTGCATTTTCAAGTTTGAGAAGTTGTGTCTGAGGAGTGGAGTGGAGTGAGGAGTGAAGTGAGGTAGTGGAATTTTGGTGTGGAAGCTATAGAGGTGGAAGGAATGAGTGCTACTACTGGAGCAAAGGCAAGATTTACCAAGGTAATGCTTTTGAAGACTTTTTGTGTTGTGCAAAATTTTGTTGTTTTTGCTTTTTTTTTTTTATTAATGAAATGTGTTGATTGTTACAGTTGTGGATTTTGGAGCCCCAACATTGATTTTCTCCTCTTGTTTCCGGGATGAGGAAATTTTTTTTGAAGGGATATTGGGATGTGCTGAAGGTGGTGGGGATAGAGGGTGCGGCCCGATTGAATGTGGTGAGGGCGGATGAGGGGTATCTTTTAGCTTTGGTTGAAATATGGGATGCGGATAGGGGGACCTTCCATATGCCGACTGGGGAGGTGACCATTACCCTTGAGGATGTGTATCACATTCTCAAGGTGCCAGTGGAGGGGTTGAAGGTGGAGGTAGGCTATGATAAGAAGGCACAACTGAGCAGGATGTTTGGGGATAGGTGGGAGGAGGTGAAGGTGGAGTGTGGGGGGATTTCATACTTGACCATGTATGTGGCCAAGGAGTTGGAGCCCCTCCTAGCCTTGGTGATGTTTGTGTTGGTGAACATAGTGATCCCCAATAGTACTAGTTGTAGGTTCCCATGGAACCTATTGGGATTGGTGAGTGATTTTCTCACTACATCGTAGTAATATGCATGGGCTCCTGCTTTGTTGGTGCAGGTGTATCGGGAGTTATATGAGGTGACACGATGGAAGAGGAAGGGCTTGGGATGTAGCTTTCTTCTCCAGTGTTGGGGATGGGAGCACTTCAGTGTGGCATGACCAGAGGGTCTACCTTGTAGTGAGTGGGATGGGGTGCAACCCTATGCTAGGAGATGGGTGATGGTAGAGGAGGTACAACTAAGTCATCTGGTGTGATCGAGCCAGTGGTACCGAGATATGTGGGTTGGACTAACATCCACCCAAGTGATGTGGAGGCCTTGGTGAGGGACCATATGGACTAGGGATAGGGAATAGTTGTGGTGAGTGAGGCAACCAAGGTGGATAGTTGGAAGGAGGTAGAGCAAGGTGGAGTACTTCCAGTTCTCATGGGTGTTGCGGCAGTTTGGCTTACCACTAGGGAGTATCGGATGAGCTAGTGCTTTATAGGAGGTACCAAGAGGAGGTGGGGCTTCCATGTGTAGAGCCATGGAGGGAGGTGATTGAGGATTATGAGGAGTTAGAGGCCCATGATGTGGATGATGCGAGGATGACCTCATAGTATGTGGCGTGGTTTGGTGCCCAACCAGTATGGGTACCTAAGGTGATGGCTGATGGTGAGGATGATGCTGAGGAGTCTGATGAGACTCCAAAGCGATCAAGACACCTCTGAGCTAGCAGTCGAAGGAAGAAGTCAAGAGGTGTAGGGTAGCATACTCTTATGGTTATAGAATGGGAGGATGAGGAGGAGGATGATGATATGGGGGAGATATCATAGGTGGTAAGGATACAGGCCAAGATGGAGTAGCTGTGAGTGGATAAGGAGGCTTTAGTGTAGTCTCATGATGAGGTTATAGCACAACTATGGGCAGATCTTAGTGTGTGATATGTGACTATAGCTCAGATGTAGGTAGAGCAAGCGATGGGAGGAGCTGGTGGGGATGATCGAGAGATGATCGTGAGGCTCCAAGTAGAGCTTCTAGGCAAGGAACATTGACATGGGTTGGACTTATGGTGACTTTGGGTGAGTGAGGTATATGTGCACTCCTTGGAGGATTTATGTATGGTTAATCATATCATGTTGCCAGATCCTCCATCTTTCTCTATGATTGAGTCATCTAGGCTAGCTGAGTCTAGGTAGAGTTCTAGTTCTAGGGCTCCTAGTAGGTCGTAGGGGTCCACTCATAGGCATTAGCTAGTGCTTAGATGCACTTTTTGTATATGAGCCTTGGTGCTCTATTGTATGTAGCCTTTGGGCACTCATTGTACATGTGATATTTATACATATATATACATGGCTTTTACCTTTTGTGTTATATGTGTTTGTGAATGCTTTGTATGTTATGCATGTTTTCTATTGATGATGAATGCATATGCTATGTTATGGATGATTAATGCAATATGGCATGTATGGATGATTAATGCAAGATGGTATGTATGGATGATTAATGCAATATGACATGTATGGATGATTAATGCAAGGTGGTATGCTAATGATCATTTATTGTTTAGATCTTTGCTTTGGCCATGTTTAGCATTGTTGTTTAATCAGGGGCACCAAACTTGGTGGCATGTGGCAGATAATGGCTCATGAAATGACATGGATGTTGACATGGAAGAAGATATGGATGTTGATATGGAAGAAGATATAGATGTTGATATGGAAGAAGATATGGATGTTGATATGAAAATCTAATTGTTTTACGAAGACTCAGACATACTAGTGGTATCAAACAAACTCACTAACATTACCTAATCCCTTTAGGACCAAATGTGTGTGCAGTGGATTCATTTATCGAATCAAGAGCATGGTAATGACTCGAGGCAATCAAGAACCAATGTGTGTGCAAGTGAGTTCATTAACTCATCTTGAGTAAATTGGGTAAACCTGTTATGGATGAAACCAAGAAGTTAGCTTGTCCTTATGTGTGGTTAGAGGTCTCTTTGGAAGAGATGTGTCACCATTAATTAGCATACTCCACTGCCAATCAAGCATCTATAGCTTCGGTGGAGGCTAACTCCATAGTCCACAATTTGTATTTTTAAACTCTTGAATTTTGAGGATGACTACCTAACCGTATGATTGGAAATGTAGTATGATCCTTGCAACCCAATTGATCAGTGGTGTGTGATGTAAAATATTTAGAGTTTTAGTGATGGGATTTTCGTGAGAGAATTAACTTCCTTACTACTCTATCTTTTGAATTTGAAGAATTGTGATAGTGGTGAGAACCACTATTTTTATGGACTATGTTGCATGATGGGACTAGCAAGGATGACCCTTTTCACTTTGAGGTTCATACCAAGTATGGTGTTATCCCTCTTTGACACAAGATGTTTTTAAGATGTGAAATTATGTTTGGTTCAAGAATGTTTTGGAGTCAATTCCTAAAACTCAAGATTTTCTTAGTGAAGATGTGTAATGGTCCTAAAAGGAACTCGACATGTATTTTGGAGGTTGCTTAAAACACTAGGAGTGGTTGAGTGACTGAAAACACCTAGGACTTTTATGAAAATATGGCTTTGCATGGATGGAAATTTGACTTGGTGGAATTGTGTGGATGATGTTGTGAAGGTGCCCCTAATTAAGGCAATATGACTTTTGTTGGACCAATTAAGACCTTGAACTTAATAAATGATCCCTATATGAAATGTTTGTGTAAATGCAATGTATGACATGCAATTTGTGACATGCAAATTTGTGAAATGCAATATGAGATGTGGGCGAATGCATTGTTTTTGGAATGTAGATGCAAGTGAAATGCAATGTTATGAATGAAGTGTATGTAAATATATATATATATATATATATATTAAAAAAAATATTTTGTATTAGCCATGTATATATATACATATATAGTAATCAAATCATGCATAAAATTCTCTCAAGTGTATAACATTAAGTGGTTTGGGTTCTTCCTCTCCCTCTAGACTAGCAAGCCTATAAGTACCATTACCCACTCTTTGTGTAATAATGTATGGACCTAACCAATTAGCCATGAATTTATCATGAAGATGCGGTAATGCATTGGTGTTTTTTGGTTCTCTTTAAGGACAAGATCTCCTACTTGGAATTTGCATAGATGGACTTTGGCATTGTAAGCACATTTGAGGTGGTCCTGATAAACTCGTAAATGCTCTAGAGCATTGAATCACCTCTCATCAAGAAGTGTGAGTTGGTCAAGACGTGCTTGTCTAGCTGTGTCATCATCTATGAATTCTTGCAAAGAAATTCACAAGGAAGGGATCTCGAGCTCAAGAGGCATGATTGCTTCGGCTCCATAGACCAATGAAAATGGTGTTGCCCCTGTAGGCATGCGGATGCTTGTTCGATAAGCCCATAATGCCAAGGGAATTTGTGTGTGCCAATCTCTATAATTTTCTTTGACAAGTTTCTTGAGAATAGCAACTAAGATCTTGTTGTAAGCTTCAACTTGTCCATTTTCTTGTGGGTAATAAGGATTCGAGAAACTATGTTGAATGTTGTATTTCTTGCAAAGTGCTTGAACATCCTTGTTCTTGAAATACTTGCCATTGTCTGAAATGATTTTCGAGGGGATACCAAAATGACAAATGATATGATGAAGTATAAACTCCATGATTCTAGGTCCTATCATGTTGGTTAGAGGAATTGCCTCAACCCACTTTGTGAAGTATTCAGTGGTTGTGATAATGAATGTATGTTGTCTCGAAGAAGGAGGTGAAATTTTACCAATTAGATCTAGGACCCATTGTGAAAAGGGCCAAAGGATTTGAATAGGTTGTAAAGCTTATGATGGTACATGAGTTAAATTAGCATGTTCTTGGCACTTTTTGCAATGTTTGACATAAGTGCAATAATCACGTTCCATTGTGGGCCAATAATAACCCATGCGTAAAATATGCTTTGCAATGGCCATTCCACTAAAATGACCACCACAAGTACCATCATGGGCTTTAGCTATGGCTCTTTGAGCCTCAATAGCCTCGAGACAATGAATAAGAACTCCATCATAACCATGTTTATACAACACGTCCCCCAAAAGAATGAAACATACTACGTTTTTCTTGAAAGTGCATTTGGAAGTCCAAGACATGTCAGATGGGAGTGTTCCAAACTTGAGGAAGGCTACTATTTGGCTCGACCAAGGCTCTATATGAATTTTATTGGATAAAACAAACATCCTTTTCATCCTTTGACTCAGCACGACTAATGGAATATTTAGAGGTTGTTGAAATGATAAGGGGTTGTACCTCTCCAAATGAGTCTTTTGGAATCAATGATCCAAGGGAGGCCATCACATCTACAAATCTATTAGTCGAATATGGTAAGCTATTGATTTCATACCAATCAAACTTAGAGAGCAATTTCATTGCTACTTCATGATAAAGCTTAATGGTAGGTTCTTTGCATTGGTATTCTCTGTTGATTTGCTTTACGACAAGTTGAGAATCACCAAATATCCTAATACGCTTAATGCTCATAGCTATAGCTGATTGAAGACCTAAGATTAAGGCTTCATACTTTGTAGTGTTGTTTGTGCATTGGAAGTCAAGTTTGAATGATAAGGGGATAGGTACCCCCTATGGTGTGTGAAATATGACTTCGAGCACCTTGAACTTTCACACACTTAGAGCCATCAAAGAATAGTGTGATATCGACATCTTCCTATGGAATGACATCTTCTTCTTGCTCAGTGACAAAAAATACCGAATCATTTGGGAGCTCAATAATCAAAGGATGATCACTAGGTAGTGGAGCTTCTGCAAGTTGATCGGCTATTACCTAACCTTTAATGGATTTTTGGCTAATGAATTCTAAGTCAAATTTAGTAAGGAGCATTATCCATTTAGTAGTGCGGGTATTGTTGTAAGTGCGAGATATCATGTAACGCAGAGGATTTTCTCTAGCTATGATGTATGTTGTGTGGCTAAGCATGTAATGTCAAAGTTTCTTAGTGGTAAAAACCATTGCTAAGCATAGTTTTTCTACATAAGTGTATTTAGTTTCATAGCTTACCAATGTTTGACTAATGTAGTAGACAACTTGCTCTCGATTTTGTTCATTATTTTGTGCAAGCATTGTCCCTAATGCAAAGTTCGTTTTTGAGATATAAAGATAAAATGGGACCCCAAAACGAGGAGGAGCTAAGATTGGTAGAGAAGCTAGGTATTGCTTAATGTCATCGAAGGCTTTTTGAAATTCATCTATCCAAGAGAATGGCACCCCCTTTTGTAGTAGGTGATTGAATGGCCTACATTTGTTAGAAAGTTGTGCAATGAAACGATGGATTGATTGGATATTTCCTTGTAAACTATGCAATTCCTTTAAATTAGTTGGGGGAGGCATCTCCAGGATAGCCTTGACCTTGTTAGGGTCCACCTCAATGCCTCTTTTGGAGACAATGAATCCTAGAAGTTTGTCCGAGGTAACACCAAAGACACATTTCTTGGGATTCAACCTTACATTATTCTCTAGGATTCGGTCAAAAAATTTCTCCAATACACCAATATGTTCTTGTCGAGTTTTGGATTTAGCCAAGAGATCATCTACATAGTCTTCAATAGTATTATGCATGTAGTCATGGAAAATGTATGTCATGGCACGTTGATAAGTGGTACCTACATTTTTTAGGCCAAAAGGCATCACCTTGTAACAAAAAGTTACCCAAGGTGTAGTGAATATTATTTTGTGTTAGTCATCAGGATTTATTCGGATTTGGTTGTATCCTGAAAAACCATCCATGAGTGAAAGCATTTCATGGCTAACGCAGGTATCAAAATGAGTATCGATGTTTGGGAGAGGGAAATCATCCATAGGACACGATTTGTTAAGATCTCAAAATTCAATGCACACGTGTATCACCTTGTTAGGCTTGTGGATGGGTACCATGTTTAAAATCCACTTAGGATAGTCAATAGGAACAATGAAGTTCACGTCTAAGGATTTTTTGAAGCTCTATTTTTACCAAGAGGGCCATGGTAGGATGCATTCTCCTAAGTTTTTGTTTAATCGACTTAGCATCAGGATGTAAGGTGAGATTATGAACAACCAAAATAGGGTCAAGACTAGGCATTTCCTTGTAGGACCATGCAAATATACCCTTCTTCCTCTTGAGGATAGTAATAAATTGCTCTTGTTCATCGGGTGATAAAATTTTGCCAAGCTTAACAATTTGAAGATTGTCTTTATTTGAACTAAGGTCCACATCGATGGTATCTTCAATAGACATGTGGGAACCTTACTTAAGTTGATGGGGCATAGGGATAAAATGACAAATGGTTCGTGAACACTATCTGGACCTACAAATTGTAAGTCATAGCAGAATTCCCTAAAAATGATGGCCCTAGGTGCTTTGAAAAATCTCATGTTGTTTTCCAAAGTCACCTCTTTTCTCTCTATATCCGCCAAAAACTTATGAACAATTATGGCATCGTTAAGGTAACTATAAAAAGGGTATATGGTTTTGTGGAGACTTGCTCTTTTATTTGCTAACCATTGTTCATAACTTCTTTGGATTTCAAATATAATGATTGATAATCTGGGCCGAGCATTTTGGCTATGTTAATTCTTTTGATTTCACACAACTCTAGGGATCTTCTCCTAATATTTTCAAGATGATTCCATAATTGATCCCAATGGTCTTTATCTCCTATATAAAGAAAATCAACCTCTTGTTCTACTAATATTTTTCTAAGATCTATGAGTATGGATTCCCTATTGTAGTTATCCACCATTTAAATGATCCCTATTTTATCTCTACTTTTTTATTTTTATTTTTATTTATTTCTTTTTTTTTTACAAAATAAATAATAAATGTAAGTAAAATCCTTCATATTATATTAATCACTTCTAAAAAAAAGAAAATAAAATAAAAAGGCCTTTTGTAAAATATGGGAAAAGTTGAAGGTATAGTAATCTTGGCTGAAATTAAGCTTTCACCTGGATTCCCACATGCAGACGCTTGGTGATGAATTCCAAGCTCTGATGAAGCCTAGGTCATACCAGTTCTCATCCAGTTCACCGTGGTTAGTGATACACCTCAAAGATATGCATGCTATTTTCCATGGCTATGATAGTTATTAAATCGACCAAATTTTAAATCTTGATTAGAGTTTTAAGTTTTTTGAGCATAGGCGAAAGGATAATCCCTTTTTGAAGGTTTGTGGGTATGGCTAACCCCCTTTACTATGTGTTCCCGTTAAGTCCAGACCAATCAAAGTTGTGGAAAAATACATCAGATGTTATTATTTTTAGGACAATGGTCAAAGAAAAAGAAAAATATGAATCATGTTGAATTAAAAATTCTCTTTTATGTTCTTCTAATCTAAGCAAACAACTTTTAATGGTATTTTTAGTTTTTTTTAAATAAAAGAAAAATATAAATCAGAAGGTTGCATGTTCGATTCATGTCAATTTCACCAAAGAATATAGACTCAAAATTTTTGCACCCCTTTCCTTCAGGCTAATGGATCCATGCCTGGAAGGGGATGGGAAAATAGGGGATCTACACCTCAAATGAGAAGCACTTGTGTCGTGCTCTCTTTGATGGTTGTCGATAAATTTTTGGTGGGTTCACCAAGAAAAAATTTGTGGCAGTTTCCACGCCTATGTAAGGTGAGAGTCTAATGAGTTCCTTTTTTTAGAATACACATAAGGTTGAAGCAAAAATGAATCCAGGTCATAACTATATACATTTCAGATTTTCATGAAAATATCAACAATCAAGTAAAAAATAATATATTATATTATATTATATTATATTATATTATATTATATTATATTATATTATTGTAGAGCTAAAAATGCAACACCAAACAATGTTAAATGAAACAGAATTCAAATAAACCAAATATTGCACAACAAATGAGATTTATATTAAACGGGGGAGCCTAAAAACTCCGTTGTTACAATAATGGATTTAAGAATCCTCTTTGATACAATTTTTAAAAATATTGCTAGGGTTCTATGAAACCCTAGCCACAACAAATGGTGGTGTCTTTAGTTGCATCTTTGCTCCCAACAGGTGTGAGTGGGCTTCTATGTATCCGATGCCAGGCCACTCCAGTTTAATAATTTTTCCAATTCTTTTGATATACTTGTCTAATATGCACACAAAGAAACACTAGAGAGTTAGTAATAATAATAAGGGTTCCACTATGTGAGCCCTCAAAAATCACAACTAAAACCCTAGCTATAATAGTATGAATGCAAACAGAATTAAACAATATGAAAATATGATAAAATAAGATATATTTACCTTGCTTCTTTCTTGTTGTCTATTGATGGTTGGATCTATTGTAGGTCGATGGTGAGTGTGTGCCCTAATGACACCCAAGGATCTCGCTTGTCATCAGAATAGGGCTCTAAAATGCAATCGGGTTTTCAAGAGGTCTATGGAGCGCAACAGGGAACTCAAGAGGATGGCAAAGATTAGTAGGGTGCTCGAAACTGTGGCAAAGAGCAATAGGATGCTCAAGACTATGGCGGAGAGCAGCAGGGTGCTTGAGACTGTGGTGGAGAGCAGTAGGGTGCTCAGGAGATCATATCAAATCTACAAAAATATATCAAATGAAGGTGAGGGATGCGATGGCAGCGATGATGAGCAAGGGAACAGGGAATATGATGGATAGGGTGGGGTTAGGGCACAAAGGCTGGGTTGGAACTCTAAGGCACTTCAAAAGCTTGGGGAACCTCAAGGGACTCAAGGAATTCAATCACTTAGGGGTTGACCCATATTTATAATCCAACCTAAGGCATGCTAGGGTTTCAATGACACTAATCGTGTGGCGAAGATTAAAGCATATCTAAGGGTAGATATTAAATCTAGGGTGTGACATGGATTGAGGTAAATAAATGGATGAGATTAAATGAAATCGAATGGTTGGGATTAATTTATTTATATAAATATATATAATATAATATATAAAATATTATTTAAATATACATATATAATAAATATATATAAATATGTATAAATAATGGGGAGAAAATGGTGGAAAATCTAGGATGGAGGACAAGTGGCTATGTTTTGTGGTGGAAATGGTGAGGAAGCATGAATGGAGGACAAGTGGCTAGATTTTGGTGTCTACAGATACCCCTTTTTGTACCATATTGCGTGAAACACAATATGGTGCAAAAATATGAGACACCTGATCGGGCTAGGCACAGAAGTAGCTTCTCTCTCTATTTGGAAAGTGAAGATGAAATTGAAGGCAAAAGAATAAAGAATTTGGAGTTATTGTGTAACTTACTGTTGAACATTTTTAGGAGAGGAAGTTGTCATTGATGTCAAGGATGAATTATCATTAATGTTGAAAGTTAGTTTCATTGAGCAGTACAAGGAGAAGCAGTTTCGCAATCAGTGTGGAAAGAAGAATCTGCTTCCAGTTGGTCAAAACCCAGTTCCAGGTAGTCAGATGAGGTCGAAAGTGAAAATAAGAAGCCCATGTGAATAATATTATAATATTTCTTTAGAATATTATATAGGGAAGTTTAAATTAATTATAAATTAATTAATATAATTTTATTATAAATTAATTTATTAATTAATTTACTTAACTTATATGTTATTTAAATTAATTATTAATTAATTTTAATTTTAATTATATATTAATTTATGTTAATTTTAAATAACCCTAATGTGGGTTATTAAGTCAAAATTTGAAATTCAAATTCGACCATCGAGCATCGACGTGGGAGTAAATTAATCAAAACATGTATATAAAGGGGACTTCTCCACCTTAGCAAAAATACTATATGTTTTTCGAATTAATCTCCAAGTGATGTGAAAACGTACAAATTGTGTTGTGCACAGAAGAGTTTTTCATTGTTTTTAAAAGTTCCAAGTGGTAGGTAGAGGTTTATCACCCACCTAAGAAGGCTCCCTAGTCACCAAGCGCAGGTAGCACAGTTGGCAACCTCGGTAAAGGCAAGGCACTGTGGCAGCGAGTGGCAGAGGTTCGAATCTGTGGTAGAGTGTTTTGTTTTTTTGAAGTCGATGGTAGATGAAGGATTAAAATGAAGGAAGCCTCCCTTCTCATGGGAACCTATAGCCCACATGGTGGGCACCAAAGCACTAAGGCACTTGGCGCTTGGGGAGATAGCGGTTTGAATCTTGTTGAAACCCTTTTGGGGTAAAGAAAAAAGGAGGAGCAATAAGGTATATTTGAGCTTTGATTATTTTTATGACTAAGGAATATTTTGAGAAAGTGTTAGAGTGATGTTTTGGTCATCTAACCATTGAAAATAAGAAAGAAGTAAATTGTACATAAAACAAAAAGGTATGGGCACATATTCCTAGTGAGTGATTGTTGAATGTTGTGAATGCTAAGTTGGAGTGAAAAGGATTTTTCTGGAATAAAGAGTTGTTGATAAAACCTTGTTTGATAAGCATTGTTGTTGAAGTGACTAGTTGAGTGAGGAAATTGAACTAGATTTTATGCAAAGATCATGAGTATCATTGTTATGTGAAGTTGTCAAAGATCATGAGTATCATTGTTATGTGAGATTGGTTAATAAGCATTGTTGGAAACATTTGAGTGAATTATCATAAGTTGGTATGAGCAATGATTATTTTATTGAGTGAGTGATTGAGTAGAGTTGGTTAAGCCTAGTAAAGTGGATATGTTAATGTGATAGTTCAATTTATGTGAAACAAATTGTTCTATATTCTGAATTGATTTGAGAAAGAGGTTGAGTGTTGATGAGTGTGAAACATATTGAGTCTCTAACAATTCTCTATATTTTTCTATGATAAAAGAGAGATTGAAAGTGATTGAGAGTTTGTGAGTGTGAAGCATATTGAGTCTCTAACAATTCTCTATATGTTTCTATGATAAAAAGAGAAATTAAAAGTAATTGAGCATTGTGGTGAATGTGAAGCATATTGAGTCTCTAAAAATTCTCTATATGTTTCTATGAGATTGGACAAGTTCTAGTGAGGACTTGTTGAGTAGATTTGAGGTAAGTCTTTGAGAAGACTTGTGAACAAATTTGTGTGAGCTTTTGTGGAAGCTTACAATACAGAGTTTGAGGATAAAAATTGTTGAGCATATTGGATAAGTTCTAGTGAGGAATTGTTGAGCAGATTGGAAAAGTTCTAGAGAGGACTTGTGGACAGATCAGTGTGACCTTTTGTGGAATATTACAAGGCAGATTTGAGATAAGTCTTTTAGAAGACTTGTGATCAGAGTTGATTGATTGATTTGTTAATACCTTGAGTTAAGGTTTGGAGAAGATATAGCAGTTTTTATTTATGATTGGATCAAGTCTTTAGTTAAGGCTTGAGGACAGATATTGAGGAAAGATTTGTGCTATACCAAAGGATTGTGTTTAGTGCATATTTAAGGATAGAGTTTGGTGTATATTTGAGGACAAGTTTGTGCCAGACTAGAGAAAAATATTGAGCAAATTTGTGCTAGATCGAAGGATTGTGTTTAGTGTAGATTTTAGATAGAGAAAAGAGTAATCTTTAGAGGTGACAAAGTATAGAGGACGATAGTCTCCAGTGGATAGAGATCCATTAGCCATGGCATTGAGGACAGGAGTCTTCAGTGGATAGAGATCCATTAGCCAGTGTAGTGGAGGTAACAATTTTTCTAGAAGATCACCAGCCAGAGCTAAGGAAAAAGGAGTTCTCTTATGGATAGAGATATATTAACTTGATTAGGGTATTGATGTCTCCTTTGGACAGATATCCATAAAAATTTTAATAGGGAAATGATTCCCAATAGATTGATTTAGAAAATTTTAGTGAAATATTTTCTTCGTGGAGTAGCCCACATTGGGTGAACCACATTAAGTTGGTGTCTCTATTGTGTGTGGTGATTTGTGCATTTCTTTGATTACTAATATTAATATTACTATCTATACATTGCATAATATTGATTGGAAAGAAAAGTAAAAAGTGGTCTTATACTGTTCATCCCCCTCTCAGTATAAGCTTGTGTTCTTCAATTGGTATCAGAGCGGGTTCCTTAGGAAGAGTTTAACAACTTGAAGGAAAAGCTTTCAAGAATACAAATGGATTCTAAGAATGGGTCTTTAGAAAATTCAACACCATATTGTACTATCCAAAAAGGCTCACACCTATCGGTTCCTATTGCAAGAATTGAAAGATATACAAAATGCATACAAGAATGAGAAATTGACAATAAATTAACAATGAGAAATATGCTTTATTCCATTATATTTGAAGTCAAAGTCAAATTACAAGTACATCCCTCTTAGGGATAATAATTTTGATACAATCGTTACAATAGGAACATAATGTTTCCCTCTCAAGGGTAGGTGTGATTTCCAAGTGCCTTTCAGGATGACACGAACTGCTCTAGGGTGTCGATGACCCTCTTCTCCATGATTAGAGGTATTTGTTGCCTTGCATACCAAAAACCTGTTAGTCCTCTATGCAATAAATAACAATAAACATTAATAGCAAAGGAGGTCTCTCTTGATGAGGCTTTTAAATGGTGCTTGTATAAAAAATAACATGATAATCAAGAAATCAAGAAAGTGATTCAATGCATGTAAATTGATCTAAATCATGATGATATACCATTAGAAACATGAAAGAAACTAAGATTAATCTATATAAGTTTCTAATTAACCAATTGAAGACATGAAAGTATGAAAAAGATTCATTATGCCTACACTACAATAATGAAGGAGAATTGCAATTAGATCCTAATCTGTTGGTCAAATATCTTTAGAATACTGAATTAAACCTACAACGTGATTAATATAACCTAGTTAAACAAACTACAAAATAGAGAATAAGGAAATCAGGTATTACCCTATGACTGCGGGTCATTCACATAGTGGGCACTATTCATCGCGGTTGATAGCCATGGTGGAGATTGAAGTAAGTTTACCCTCTAAATCAATGCCAATTCTCTGATTATCCTTGCCAAATTGATGGTCAAGGGTTGCCTCTATGTCCTCTGATAGATTTAGTGGTTGAATTGCTCAGTGAGTGCATGGATTGCATGGATTAGCATTTCTTAGTTCTCCTATCCTCCTGGGACCTCCATGGCAATGTGATCTCCATTAGGTAGCAAAAGTATTTCTATCAATGCATGTGAATGATTATGCAATTCAACAAGGCTTCGGTGCTCAATTGATTATGCTTCTCTCTCTCTTTTCCCCAATTTGGAGGGGGATTATATATCAATTGCCAAGGGCTAGGGGTAGCTTCATGAGGAAGCTAAGATCAAGATTTTGTGGTTGAGCTTGTTGGATGGAATGATCCAGAACCTTCCTCACTCAAACCACTCCAATCCGCAACCAATTGGTTGTTGCAACTGATTTTGGTTCGGATGAAGGCCAACTGACTCTGAGTTCTGACCGTGGATGACATGCGATTTTAGCACTACTAACCATGGGTGTCAGTAGTGGTTAGAATTGAATAGGCAAAGATACCCAAATGAGTGGTAAAAACCATTGCTATACCTTGTAATATGTCCAAGATCTTCCATATGGTCTTCTAGCATATCCCATATGAGTAGTCGCCTCGACATAACACATTTTAGGTGTCTACATATACCGCTTTTGAGATGCATTGTGAGATCGAACAACGTTGAGAAAAAATAGACCTCCTAAATGATGTCATAGGTTGTATGATGATCATTAGTTTGATCAACATTAGATGCCCAAGTCTTGTAAATAGGACACACATCCTAGAATCATTGCTTCCAAATCAATGAAAGGCTTAATTTGAAAGGGTTTGCACTTGTCATTAGGAATTCGGGTAGCTTTGGTGCTACAATAGGAGTTAGGCCTATATAACCGAAAGGAGGAGAGCTACAAAAAAACTATCATATATGCTATTTGCCCCAACAAAAGGGTAAGCTTATGATAGTCTTTGGCAATTATTCGTAAGACAAACGTAATTTTGACAAGATCAAGGGATCTACGATCAAGGGATCTTCTATTGACTTTGATTATGATTTAATATTATGACTAACCCCTCAAGCGATGAGTCTATGAGGGTAATGACAATAAATGAAATGATGAGGTCACTTGACCACTATGAATGATCTTGAAAAAAATAATATTTAGAATTTGAATTCTTGGCAAGGCCTAATCAGCTATGATTGCAATAGTTAATAGTAATTACCTATTTCTATGCCATGGAGTAGTCCAGCCTTGAAGGCCTTCTTAGAGAATAAAAATTAAGACAATATTGATTAGGCATGTGTTGAATCATATTGTTCGATGATCTACTAAAAATATCATAGGAGAATTACGATGAATATCTCGTTCCCTTGGAGCAGTCCGATCATCAAGGCCTTCTTGGGGATTGAAATGAAGAATACAATTCAGCGATGATGAATTTGCCCCAAATGTCCTTATGGTAATTTACTCATCTTGTCGGATTGCATGGATCGCAAGTCGCTGCAACTACCAAGTGTATAGGGTAAATAACTGAATACGAGGCACATTTGGATTTGATTTTTTTGTTAATTTTGAATTGAATTTGTTTTATTGGTTGGGAGGTGCAGCACTCTAAGAAAATATTTCCATAGTGATGATCTCGGTTGAATGTACTTTGTAATCTCAGCCAGTTATTTTATTTTGCCTTATGATGACATTTTCCAATGTTGTTGTGCTTTGTTTGGCTCATTCTACTTATTTTATATTTTTTGTAGCAATTATGGTTTGGTGAAAATTTTTAATTTGACCTTTTAAGGCTCTCCATGGTGGGAATTGGGAGCATTTATGGCAGCTTGCTGATCATACCTATCAAAGGCAGTCAATTTCCTTGATCATGGCTCAAATCCATGGTCGCAAAACCCTAATTCAGGGACCGTGTTTGTTAGCCATGGGCCGACCCGAATTAGAAAAATATATATAAGGTTTACACTTATAAAATTTTCATTATTTACCTGACATTGATAGAAAAACTTGAGAGATCTAAAAGGTAAACAGTAAAATTTGTCCTGAGACGCTACCAAAAACTTGACCAATTTTGTATATTCCACACCGATGGTGGACCAGCCGGAGGCCTCGACCAGTGGAGGAGTCGGTGCCTCCAAGGTAACACATAAACCGAGACCACGCTTGTAAATTACTAGATTTAAAATTAACCACACTAAGTAATGGGTAAATTAACCACATTAAACTACCGGTAACAAACCTCACCCTAGTTAGATTTAGCATAGGTTAGTTTAGGGGGTGGGTTTTAATTTTAGGGTTTATTTTGGGGAGGACAAGGTCCAAAAAGGGGCTCGCTTCTTAGCCGCGGGTGGTAGCCGTGACTCCCAATTGGCAGATTAGGGGTCACAACTTTCAGTCGTGGCAGGATTTAAATCCCAATGATCATATTTTTTATCATTGTGTCGACCACGGTTAGGACCCGCGATGTGCAAACTTTAGAAAAAATTTCAATATTTTTAATTTTTTTGAATTTTCTTGGCAATTAATGTCTTTTTATGCATTTTTTAAGTACTCTTTTGATTTGTTTTGAAATGTTGGAACATGTTTTGGTATGTTTTTCTATTTTGAAGAGATTTTATGATTTTTTTGTCATTTTTTAGTTATTTTTAATTGTTTTTCATTTTTACTTTATTGTTGTCACTCAGGCCTTGACTGACAGAGTGAGGGAGACCAATCTCCTTTGCAACCTGCATCACACTCTTACTAATGCAGAGTGGGGTTGGTTTACTATGGTGGTGTTTGGGTACGTCTTGGACCTCCCCACCATCAGAGTTGACCAGTCCTACTTGACTGCTTTGGCCCATCGCTGGGATGCATAGACCAACACATTTCACCTACCGATGGGTGAAATGATAATGACTTTGGAGGATGTCTACCACATATTACGCCTACCTATTAATGGCAAGGCCATCACCTCATCTCCTACTATGGAAATGAAGGTTGTTTTTATGCTATCTTTGGCCAGCGAAGTAGCGACACATTGGGTCACGTCGACCATGGAGGCATCCATGTCCAAGAGTGGTTCTAGTTCGGTTTCTTTTCACAGTGGGAGGCTATGTTTATGCACTTGATAATTAAAATAGTCCTCCCAGACTCCTTAGGTGTGAGGTTTCCATAGAACCTCCTGGCTAGGACCAGGTATGTGATGGTTAGCTCGACCGAGCAACCTCTCATTCTGGCATGGGGGAGCACTCTTCTTGCATAGCTCTACCACGAGCTGTATCATATCACGCATAGTAGTAGAGTGGGAATTGACTATAGCATGCTTATACAAATTTGGGGTTGGCAACACATTTTGATAGAGCACCCCATTGATTTACCCTTGGAGATCATTGCCATTCCTACCGAGCGACAGTGCTACACAACCTGTTGGCCCTAGGAGCAGGAGGGCTTTAGGAGTAGGTCTCATGCAGGAGACCTAGATCTCTATATTAGTTACTTCAAATGGCTTCCCCTTGAGTAGATACGATGGTGACCCTACATGGATTTCCCACCCTGGACAAAGGCATATAGATACCTACATCAGGCTCGCAGAGACAGGTGGATCATCAGTTGGAAGGCCAACATACCTGAGTACCAGTTCTACTCTTGTGTCTTGAGATAATTTGGTATTTGTTAGGATGTCCTAGATATGCCTACCATCTACAAATACCTAGTCCTAGAGAGGGATCTAACCTGGCCCCAGGTGACTCTACTAGGGGATGACAAAAATGATTTTTAGGAGTCAAGCATGGCAGATACAAGAACTACTATAGATTATGATGGCTGGTGATCAAAATTCTAGTGGCACAGAGAGGATCCACTATGCCAACCAACTAATGGGTTCACATTAGAGGGTGCATAAGGTGCATAGGTGGACCCTCATGGATGCAGGACCCACTAGAGGATAGAGGGCACATGGGGCACAAAGGTCATAGTAGACAAGGGCCCACAGGTAGAGGCATAGGAGGAGGTCTCTAAGGATTGTGAGGTAGATCTAGATAGTGTTGTAGGGCAGCTACGAGCATAGATTGCTAACCTACAGATCCAGATTGAGAGACTCTGCACCCAGCTCCTACATAGGGATACTTCAATCGCCACTCTAGAGGTGAAGCTAGCTCATGGTCAGAGGTAATGGTATAGATATGAGGAGGGGAGGGTAGCTCTCTAGGCATAGGTGACCACAACAAACACCCATATTAGGCAGCTCATTGGCGAGTGTGATTAGTCATAGGCACAACTAGGTGTAGTGACCTTGGAGCAAGACCTACTCAAGGTAGCAAGGGGAGATCCCTCATCGTCACAGGCTATTATGGCACCTCCTGTAGTACCATCTAATTCAATGCTAGTAGGTTTTGATCCTATGATGGAGATCTGGTAGCTACGTACCCTCGTGGAGGAGGGTGATGAGCAGTACATAGTATATGCAACCTGCAATGCCCAGCTGGAGGGTATCATCAAGCTGATAGGTGGGTAGGTGTCAGGGAGGACCACTACCATAGGGTCCCACAGGAGCAAGACTAGGGAGACAGGGCATTCATCAGCTAGCTCTAGCCATGGGATGCACAGGTCTAATAGGACTCATGGGACCAGCTCACGGAGGACCCACAAGGATGGTGGAGGTGATGGTGGTGCCTCACATGCTGGGGGTACAGGCCCTTTCTAGTACTAATCTAAGAGATGTCTCTATACCATTTTTGAGTGTGAGGTTGAGGACCTACACATATGTAGTCTATAGGTATTTTGATGTACCCCACTATGATGTACATTTGACACACACACACACACACACACATATATATATATATGATATGATAGTTCATATCATTATATGTGTACTTTATTTTTGGTATTTTGTGTTTTATGTTATGCATATGGATGCAATGCGTTATTGATTAGATGTTATATGATGTGATGTATGGATGACATGTACTAGATAGCTATGCAATAGATGATTAAATGTTGAGTTATGTATGCAGATGTACTACTTATAATGGATACATTATGAATGCCATATTTTGATGTTACATGCATGTATTCTTTGCTTTACTTGTATGCATTTAATTTATACTACTATGAAATAATTTATGCCATGTATGTATTGCATGTATTTCTTTTTTTCTTTGATAATGTATTTGTAAAATGGACATGTATGCTTTAATCACTTAAAACATAATGTATGCAATATGAGTTTTAACAATCTAATGGATGACACCACAAAATGTATAACAATCATGGATTGTAGTTGCTTTATCTTTATGAATGTTTGATAAATTGTACACCCGTTTGTGAGATGCAATGATATATGGTTTCTATTTATCATTTTTTGTAAATTAAAAGGATATGTATAATATAATCAGTGGCCATCTAAATATCATTTTTGACATCCATCCGATATCTAATTATATAGTACAAATAATTCTAATAAAAAAACTCTCATAAAAGAAATTGATTTTTAATGATTGCAATTTGAATGATTGTTACTATTTGGGAATTTTTGAGGTTTACCATGAGACTCAAACACCCTAGTTGTCTAATCAAAAGTTGTATACTAACCATACTAGACTTTTGAAACATAAGGCTTTTGCTAGGATAGGCCCTAACTGTTCATTACCCCTATGTGTGCAAGTGAGTATATTTGATAAGGCATAAGCATACCTCGATGTCAGGCAAGATTATTTTAGCCCATTACTAAAATCGAGGATTCACAAATGTCTTACCCAATCCTAGGTTTATATTTTAGTTGGACTAGACCACTAGGCGATACAGGACACATGAAGCTAGCTCTTCCACATTCAAACATTGATTTGCACATAAGAAAAATGCTAATGTGTCAGACAGATCATCATGTGTAAGGTACAGTAGTGCTGACAATTCTAGGGATTCAAGTTCGCTCCCTTCTTTTCTTTAATTTTTTGGGATACTTGCTCATATAAAGTGATAAAAATCACTGTTTATTTTGTACTATAGTGACAAGAATCACTATTTATTTTGTACTTTCCTTATTTTTTTTCTTTTGAGCAAGGGATTTGATACTGATTTTTATTTTATTTGTACAACTTGATCTTCATTTGATCTGACTTTCTAGGATTTACATTTGATAATTTTCTTCAGAAACTTCCTCTGGGGATTTTTCTTTGTGGAACTGTTTCTAGGATATTGATCTTATGATATCAATATGGGATATCAATTTGGGATGTCGATCTATGATATCGATCTAGGGTACGAATCTGGAAGATTGATCTGGTATATTGTTCATTTTAGCGTAAGCAAGGGATTCTAGGTAGGGAATAAACCTATCCTTTTGCCAATTGCCAACATTTCCCAAATCGTTCGCATAGAGGGATAAGCAAGAATAAAATCTTCGCCTCAAGATACCTGGTCCTACTTCATAGCTTTCATCTTCTCCTAGTCCTCATTAGGATTGTTTAATATTTTTATTAGTGATAGGATTCTGATATGCTAAGGGCTATACTAACTAGACCTCAACTACAAAAGCAAATCAAGCTTTCTATCAACTCTTGAGAAGACCTCTGGGTATGGTTGAATGACCGAAAAACCCTAGTATATTCTGTTAAACCAGCGAACAGGAAAATATTATTCAGCAGCGAGTTTAAATAATGTTACAATTGCCGGGAATAGCACACCGACGGAACGGAACTGTTACATGGTTGTAACAGTGTAACAACACATCTAAATAATGTAATAGAAACAAAATAAGTTTAAAGTACGCTAACATCCCCATTTATTACATTATTTGGGTAATGTAATAACTAATAGCTATACTAACATCCCCTTACATTATTTTGCAATACAAAGTGAGCTGTGAAACAATTCAAATTTGACACGTCCAAGTGCCTTAGTGAAAATTTTTGCAACTTGAGCATCGGTGGGAATGTCTTGAAGCTGAATTCGGTGCTTTGGAACTTCATCTCGAATGAAATGACATTGTGTGTCAATGTGCTTTGTTCTTTCATGATGGACTGGATTCTTGACGAGGTTCAGAACACCCTGATTATCGCAAAACAAGTGTATTGGAGATTTTGATGGACGGCCCATACTTGTTAGAATGCGACATAACCATATCACTTCGCACACAGCTTCACGTGCGGCACGATACTCTGCCTCTGTTGATGAAATAGCAACCACCTGTTGCTTCTTGCTATGCCAAGAGACAGGACTGGATCCCAGATGAAAAATGTATCTAGATGTTGACTTGCGATCATCAAATGATCCGGCATAGTCAGAGTCCGTGTATCCTTGCAAGAAGAATTTGTTGTTCCTCTTGTATTCTAGGCCATATTCCATAGTACCACGGACATAGTGAAGAACACATTTTGTTGCTTTCCAATGAGTGGTCTTAGGCTCCTGCATGAACCTCAAAAGATAGTTGACAACAAATACGAGATCTGGCCTAGTATTGGTCGGATATATGAGACTCCCAATCAACGATCGATAGAAAGTACCATCTACCCGAGGTGAATCATCATATCGCGATAACCGAAGTCCATTCTCCATCGGAGTTGCCATTGGCTTGCAATCGATCATGCGATATTTTTCCAAGCAATGTCTTGGCATATTTTTTCCGAGACACTTTGATGGAGTGCTCCTTCTGGCTGAATTCCAGACCAAGACAATAATGGAGAAGTCCGAGATCTGTCATCTCAAAAGATTTGCACAAGTTTCTTTTGACAATAGAGATCATAGTTTCTGAACTCCCTGTAATGAGCAGATCATCCACATAGAGTACAAGCAACACTATCTCAGAACCCTATTTCTTGAAATAGAGGTTTGCATCTGATGGACATCTCTTAAATCCATGCTGCATAAGGTGATTGTCCATTTTTATATACCAAGCTCGAGGAGCTTGTTTCAGACCATACAAGGATTTGACCAATTTGCAAACTTTCTGCTCTTGGCCTTCCACTTCAAATCCTTCAAGCTGAGTCATATAGACTTCTTCTTGGAGATCACCATTTAGAAAGGCACTTTTGACATCCATCTGGTGAACTTTCCACCCATATTGTGCTGCCATAGCACACATAACCTGAATTGTGGTCATCCGAGCAGTCGGTGCAAAAGTTTCCTCGTAGTCGATGCCTTCCTTTTGAGCATAACCATTTGCAACAAGACGGGCCTTATGCTTATCAATTGTTCCATCTGCCTTGTACTTGACTTTATATACCCATTTGCAGCCAATGGGTTTCTTTCCATTCGGTAGATCAACAAGCTTCCAAGTTTTATTTTTCATCAAAGACTCATACTCTATATCCATAATGGCCTTCCACTGAGGCTCACTGAGAGCATCTTGCACTGATGCAGGTTCAAGATCATCTATGGTAGACATGAACACCCTGTCATCATCAATATCCATATCCTCTACTTCTGTACTTGGAGTTACAGAAAGTTCCTCAAAAGATTGACAAAGATCATCAACCTCACTAGTTTCTTTGGCTTCTCTTTCCTTTTGAGCCATACTGCGTGTACGAGGTCTATCCAAGTTCAAATTGGGAGGAGTGGATAAATTTGCATCTCTAATTGTATTTGTACACCATTTAGGATTCTTCTTCGGTGGAGTTGAAGAAGATGTAGAAGTACCTCCTGTCTGTGTTGACGAAGGAATCTTCTCTTCCTTAGATTCCACAATATCTTGGTGTACTTTAGATGTGCTCTGTGATGTGAAAGCTTCATCAAAGACAACATCTCTCGTTGATATGAATTTTCTTGGTCAAAGGATCTATCAACCGATATCCTTTAGAGTTCTCAGAATAACCAAGAAAAATACATCTCGATGTTTTCTCATCTAGCTTCTTCCTTTTCTCTTTCGGTATGTGCATGAAAGCGTGACATCCGAAAATATGTAGATGAGATATGGAGGGTTTTCGACCACTCCATGATTCCTGTGGAGTCATTCCTTTTAGGGCCTTTTTGGGTGCCCTATTCAATAGATATACTACAGTGGTGACAGCTTCTGCCCAATATTGTTGCCCAAGAGTAGCTCCTGTGAGCATACAACGAACCATTTCCATGATAGAACGGTTCCTTCTCTCAGCAACTCCATTTTGCTGAGGAGTATAGGCAGTTGTTAACTGTCTCTTGATTCCATGCTTATCTAAGAATGCAGAAAATTCATTAGAGGTAAACTCGCCCCCTCGATCTGAGTGAAGGGTTTTAATAGAAGCTCTTGACTCCTTCTCAATGGATTTCTTGAACTGCTGGAAGAATGCGAAAGCTTCAGATTTCAGTTGGAGAAAGAAAACCCACATCTTTTGTGAGTAGTCATCTACGAATAACTGAAAGTACCTCTTCCCTCCACAACTATTGGGTGTGAAAGGACCACACAGATCTGTGTGAATTAACTCCAAAGGTTTTCATGCTCTTGTAGAGCTCTTCTCAAATGGTACTCTATGCTGCTTTCCTACCAAGCAGTTAGAGCACACTGGCAATGTGGCAGAAAGGGAAGGAAGACCCTTTACCATCTCATACTTACTGAGCTCAAGTAAGTAGCCAGAACTAAGATGCCCATATCTCTTGTGCCAAAGGGAAGTTGCCTCCTTGGTAGAGATAGTCATGGCAACATGTGGAGTAGAGATAGCATCTAGTGCAAATAAGCCATGCTTATATGAAGCTGTTGCAATCTGCTTACCCTTCCTGGTAATTGTACAACACTTCTTTCCATTCTCAACATGAAAGTTGACAACCATATTTCTGTCCAGGATTTGTGTGACTGACAACAAATTGTTAGCCAATCTCGAAACATAGAGGACTTTGTCAATCTAACACTTGCCATCAGGAAGATTGACTGAAACTGTACCCTCTCCCTGAACCCTGTAGGTTTTATCATCGGCAATGGTGACAGGTTTGCCCTCTTTGGCCACAAATGATTCAAACCACGATCTATCGCCAGTCATATGTTTGCTAGCTCCAGAATCAACATACCAAATAGGATCCCTCTGTGTGGAATCTGTGGTAGTCATGAGCACCTTGTGTGCCCATTCAGAATCTGAGTCAGATTCTTCAACAACAACATTCACCTGGGGTTGCTTGTTTTTATTTTGTGGTTTGTTTTGGCCTTTCTGCTTGTTCTTATGCCAACACATGTTGGTGTCATGGTTGTCTTTCTCACAGATCTTGCACCACCTCTTCTTCTGTTGAGGTTGTTTTCCTTTTCCTTTCGTATCTTGTTGAGAATTTCCTCCTTTTTGAAAGTTGCCTCCTTTTTGCCCATTACCTTTCTTCCTAGAACCCTGCCTGTTGGTGTATAGGGCTGTATTGGAAGAATCATCCTTGTGAAGTTGGCGTGCCTCTTGTTGTTGAAGCAGATTGACCAACTCGATGTAGGTAATTTGTCGTTGAGACACCTGGATGGAGGTTATCAACATATCAAATGAAGAAGGTAAAGCTCTCATCACAAGTGAAATGAGAAGCTTTTCGTCCACAATATCTCCCAAAGAATTCAATTTCTCTTTCAATTCAGACACTCTGCACAGAAAGAGTTCAACTGTTTCACCCTGTCTCAAACTCAGGTTATGAAGTTGTTGTTGAAGATGAAGAATGGTGGATTCATTCTTTCCCTCATAGATGGTTCTAAGGGCATCCCATGCCTCTTTACCACTTGCTTTGTCAGCTATATGAGGTTGCACTTCATCTGAAACAACAAACAAGATGAGCACCTTTGCTCGACTGTCTTTCTTGTCAAAAGCTATCTGATCTGCGGAAGGACCTATGGATCCTGCTGTTGGTGAAGGCCTAGTTGCTACTCCAGTAACAATATCCCACAAATATTCCATTTGGAGAATTGCCTTCATCTTATGTTTCCATGGTGTATAATTTGGACCTTTCAATAACTGATGCGGATCAGTCATCAACTTTGCAACAACGGCCATAGTGAAGGTTACTTATAACACCAATTGGTCCCCCTTTTGATATACCTTTTTCTAGGTCATTATACCATACAAAATACCCGCCCTTACATGAGGGAAACTATAGGTATTTAGAAAGATCAACAAAAATCACCCGCCCTTACGTGAGGGAGACTATAGGTGAGTTTTAGAGATCATACGATACGTGGAACATAAGCGGTATTGAAAGGGAATCGCCTTGTTGATGGTACCTACCATAGAAGATTCTTCTCATGCGTGGGGTGTAACTTCCCCTAAACACTATGAAGAATACTTCATCAGGATTTACGCCTAAACACAAGTGCGATAAAGGGTAGTGGATGGAGTAAAAAAATGTAAAAATGGCTAACTTATCTCTCCTCGAAGATTTATAGAGAACAAGCTCAAACATCGTTGTAGCAGCTATATTAGGTGGCGGATACAGTAGCCAAATCATGACAACTTTACCTGTAAGTGCTGGCCAGAGGTATCACAAATACCGAACGCTGTAGTGCAATAAATTGCACGGATGGGTTTTAATTATTCTGGGGACTTAGGGAGTGAATTGATTTTAAGTTTTTAATGTTAGTGCAAAAATGAAATATGCAACATACAACATAAAAAACTGCCCACAAGAATAACCCACAAGGTGTTGGACACAGCCGAAAATGCACCTTTTACAATTCGCCAAATTGCTTTTTCAGAAAATTACTCACAATCCCCCTTTGATTTTTTGAAAAAAATATCCCCCCTTAAAAAAAATTCCTTTAACAAAGCATTTTTAATAATTATTATATATTTAAAATTAAAATAAATAATTTTAATTTATATAGTTTTAAAACTTATGAAAAAATAAATTTAAATTTAAATTTTAATTTATAAAGTTAAAAAACTATATAAAAAAAATTAAAATTAAAAATTTTAATTAAAAAATAATAATTAAAAAAATAACTTTGAAAAAAAAATTTATACCTTGGGGGGAGTCGGCGGGATTTGAACCCCCGACCTGTAGGCTCCCTGAGCCTTACCGCACAACTCACTACCAAGTGAGCTAGCGGGCTGATCCGAAAGGATCTGTGGAGCCCCTCGTCTTTCAACCCCTCCTTCTGCCTCCTCCTCTGCAGCGGCCTCGGCTTCAGCAGGATTTGAACCCCCGACCTGTAGGCTCCCTGAGCCTTACCGCACAGCTCACTACCAAGTGAGCTAGCGGGATGATCCGGAAGGATCTATGGAGCCCCTAGTATTTCAACCCCTCCTACTGCCTCCTCCTCTGCAACGGCCTCGGCTTGCGTGCTCCTCCGCTGCTTCCTCCTCCTCGGTCTCGCGTTCTCCCTTCTTCTTCTTTTCACCCTCGCGACGCAGTGCGTTCAACGGGCGAGGGGGGGAGAAATTTTTTTTTTTTCAACGCGACGGGGGGGGGGCCGATAATTTTTTTTTTTTCAACGGGGGGGGGCTACGCAAATTGCGCTCGTCCCCTTCCTCCCACGGGGGGGCATCCCGGACGTCGCGTCTCTGCGTGGGGATAGACGTCGCATCTACGCGCGGGGGCAGACGTGCGTCCCTCCTGGGCACGTCTGCGTCTACGCACGGGGGTAGACTTGCATCCCTCCTGGACGCGTCTGCGTCTACGCGCGGATACGTCCGCTCGACGGGGGGTGGAGTATTTTTTTTTTTTTTTTTTAAATTCGCTGCAGGCCTCCTTAGCTGTAATCACACGACGAAAAAAAATTTTAAAAAAATTTTTGCACTGCACGTCTGCCTCCAGCCTCGGCTTCTCACAGCTCCCTGCAACTTGGCTCTGATGCCATGTTAAACCAGCGAACAGGAAAATATTATTCAGCAGCAGTTTAAATAATGTTACAATTGCCGGGAATAGCACACCGGCGGAACGAAACTGTTACATGGTTGTAACAGTGTAACAGCGCATCTAAATAATGTAATAGAAACAAAATAAGTTTAAAGTACGCTAACATATTCTTCATAGCAACAATTTGGGTTGTGTTGAAAAACATAATTACTCATAAGGGTGAATGATGGATGGTAATGTAATGCATAGATGCATGATTGAAACACAAATGTGGTGTTGTTTGCAAGATTGTAAACACAATTTATTCCAATGCAAGTGTGATGGATGAATATGCCTAATGCAATGCAAAGGTGAAATGCATGTGGAAAATGAGATGCATGATGCGAAATGCAATGCAATTTTGAGCAAAGTGTTGCAAGAGTTTTGTCATTGTTGTCAACTCAGGCAGTTAGATCTAATAATGCAGTGGACAGGCAGTTCAGAAGTCATTCAGATGCAGAGGACAGAAGTTCAAAAGTCAGTTAGATCATGTACAGCAAGTTTTCAGGAAGAAAGAAGTGGTCCAGTTTCAAAAATTCAAAGAAAAAGACAAGTTAGAAAACTGTCGCGATATCACGACATGTTTTATGTCGCGATTTCGCGACATGTGAGAGGAGAGAGAAAGCATAAAAAAAATTGTCATGATTTCGTGACATGTTCGAGGAGAGAGAAGGCGCAAAGAAAATTGTCACGATTTCGTGACATGGACTAGGAGAGAGAAAGTGCAAAACAAAATTGTCGCGATTTTGCGACATGGCCGAGGAGAGAGAAGATGCAAGGAAAACTGCAGCGATTTCGTGACATGTTCAAAAGAAAAGCGCTAAGGCAGAAAACTGTCACGATTTCACGACATGTTCAGAAGAAAAGCACTAAGGCAGAAACATGTCACGATTTTGTGACATGTTCGGAAGAAAAGCGCTAAGGTAGAAAACTGTCGCGATTTTGTGACATGTTTCGAAGAAAAGCGCTAAGGCAAAAAACTATCGCGATTTCGTGACATGTTCAGAGAAAAAACTCCAAGGAAGAAAAGTGTCACGATTTCGCGACATGTTAGGTTTTCGTGACCCAAAAAGGAGAGAGAATGTACGAAGGCAAGTAAGTCATGATTTTGTGACATGTTATGTTTTCGCGAGCGAAAGTCAGAAAAGAAGCCAAGGCAGTGAAAGTGTCGCGATTTCATGACATGTTCTGTTTTCGTTGGTAGTTGAGAAGAAAAGTGTATGGAAGCCAAAAGTGTCGCGATTTCACGATAGGTTGCAAGAAAAGCCGTTGGAAGCTGAAAGCATTGCGATTTCGTGACAGGATGAAAGGAAAATGTACGGATAGAAAAAGTGTCGCGATTTCGTGACAAGCAACAGTGAAGTAGCTAGCAGGATGAGGATGTCACATTTTTGCGACATGTCGCAGTTTCACGACTCTAGGAGGAGAGAGACTGTACGATGCCAGAATTGTCATGATTTCACGACAAAAATGAAGAAGAAGGCCTAGAAGCAAAAAGGGTCATGATTTCACGATAAGAGTGAGAATGACGTCAGCGAAAGTTAGAAGTGTCACGATTTCGTGACAAGAAAGGTGGCAAAGCTATCAAAGGCCAAAAGTGTCATGATTTCACGACAACAAGGACAAGAAGGCGTACGGATGTAAAAGGTGTCATGATATCACGACATGTTGGAGTTTCACGAGGAAAGCTACAGAACCAAAGGAACGGTTGAAGCTGACAGAGTTAAATCTGGGTCGACATTCATTAGGGTTTTTGAGCTGACGTTTATTAGGGTTTTGAAGCCTACAGTCTAGGGTTTACAGCCAACTAAATTTAGGGTTTTGCAGCCGACAATTTCTAGGGTTTTGCAGCTAACGTTCTTAGGGTTACAACCAACTATTGTTTAAAATTTGATCATGAAATTTCATCTATAAAAGGAGGGCTGTTTCAAGTTTGAAAGTGATGTGAGTATTGAGTTTGTGCAAGTGAAGTCCGCGTCGAGCAGAGAGCAAGTCGTATCGAACTTGTGCGAATGAAGTGCACAGGGCATAGATGTTGAGTCGTATCGAGCTGAGTGCGAAGTCGTAGATCGTTTGAGTCGAAGCAAAGTGTGCATATCGTAATTGCATGAATTAAGAGCACGGGGTGTAGAGGTTGAGTTCTAAGTGCGAAGTGACAGCACACAGATAGCAGAAGTGATCGATCATTTGGTTGTAGCAGAGAGTGCGAAGAAATTCATAGAAGTAGTCGGATAGTGCAAAGCATTTGCGCAGAAGCAGCAGAATGCATAGGAACTACAGACTGTGAGAAATAAGGTGAAAGTATTATTCTGTAATTTTTATTATCTTTATTGATTTCCAAGTTGCAGCTTGGCATAAGGGGTTAGTGCTTCTTTCCAGTAGGTGCTGGTGAATTAGGAGTTGGTGCTCCATTCTGTTTGGTACAGAAAAATCTAAGGGGTTGGTGCTCCTTCCAGTTGGTGCTGGTAAATGATATTGTAAAGTTGTAGCTTTGCATTGGCTGAATTTGGATGGTAGTCCAAGTAGTCGTTTTGAGGAGTAGCCACATTGGTGAACCTCGTTATATTAATGTGTTGTGTGTCATGCTTTCTTGCGGTATTTGATATATCTGTTATTAGTTTTAAACTACTGCTGGATTTAAAACTATATATTTGAAATTTAAAAGATCACACTAATTCACCCCCCCTCTCAGTGTCACTGTGTTTACATCAATTGGTATCAGAGCCAGGTTCTTGAACAGGCTCAATCAGCTAGGGTGATCTTGGAAGTGATGCAATGGCAAGTGGTGAAGGTTTCTCCTCAAAAAAAGCACCATTATTTGATGGAACTAACTATGCTTTCTGGAAAATAAGGATGCAGACATATCTTCGTGCTTTGGGTTTTGACATCTGGGATGTAGTAGTTAATGGTTACAAAGCTCCCGCCACTGCTCCAACAGACACTACCAATAAGAAGGCATTTGAAAATGATTTGAAAGCAAAAAATGCCATCATGTGTGGATTAGTGGACAGTGAGCTAGTCAAAATCATAAGCTATGAATCCGTAAAAGATGTATGGGATAAACTAGAGAACATTCATGAAGGAGATGATAGGATCAAGGAGGCCAAGCTTCAAACACACCGAGCTCAATTCGAATCCTTAAATATGGACAATGATGAGAACATAGAGGCTTTCATGCTAAGAGTCAACGGAATCACAAATTTAATCAGAGGTCTCAATGAAGATATGGATGATGCTACGATTGTGAAAAAGGTATTAAGATCTCTCCTTCCAAGGTTTGATTCGAAAGTCTCAGCCATAGAAGAAGCTAAATATCTAAATCGCTTTAGTATGGATGAGATGCATGGCTCTTTGACTGCTTTTGAAATGAGAATAGGAAGGTCTAATCCCACAGATAGAGAAGCAACTTTCAAAGCCCTAAAAGGCAAAGACACAAAACAAGAGTCTGAAGAAGAGGATGTATCGAGATGAAATGGAAGCAAATTTTGTCAGAAAACTGAGAAAAGGAAAAGGAAAATACAGAGAAAATATACCTTTTAAATGTTTCAACTATGGAGGCATTGGAAACTTTGCTACCAAATGTCCACTCAATGATAAGAAAAAAGGTGAAGAAAGTCCGCATCAAAAAAGAAGTGAATGGAGGAAGAAAACAAACTTTAGAAAAGGGAATTTCAAAAAGAAAAGTTTTATCTCCCGAAATGCAGATTCTTCAGAGGACAACTCTAGTGAAGACTCTGAAGAAGGAACAGGTGAAGCTCTCTTTATGGCGTTTGAAGTAGAAAAATCAGAAGAGGTAGAAAACCCAAAAAAGAGAGAAGGTATGAACCCTAGAGTGTCTATTGAAAAAGCTGAGGCTGAAGTTGATTTAGAAGGTGAGCTGGTTTCTGCTCTTGAAGAATGGAAATCTGAGAAAAGAAAGAATAAAAAACTTTCAAGAAAGCTTGAGGATGCAAATGACATTATAACCAGTTTAAAAATACAGACAGAAGAATACAAGAAAATGTTCGAAGATCTGGAAATTCAGGTAACCACGAAGATAGATTATTGCTGCAAACTAGAAGAAGAAAATGTTGGTCTTCGAATTCAGATACAAGAGCTAGATCAAAAAATTAGCTGCCACTACAAACGTGAAGAAAGTTTGATGAAGCTAGACAAAATCCTAAGCGATCAAAGACCCGTAGGCATCAAGTTCGGTCTGGGATTTATTGAAGGAGAATCATCAAACGGACCAAAAGCCAGAAATGTTGAATCTGTAAGGAGTGAAGATAAGAAACAGGCTGTTGAAAGTAATCATGCAAAAGGAAGCTGTGATGCCAGGCTAGAAAGAAGAACTAACAATGATGGCTTTATCAAGGTCACACATCAAAAGAAAAGAAGATCTATGGCTCCTACAACAACTTGGCAAAGACCATCTTTCAGGTTCAATCATTACTTTTATGGTTTCTGTTTCAAATGTAATGGTTACGGACATAAAATTGCTGACTGCAAGTATAATGTAGGACCAAGAAGCTTCACCAATAGAAATACTTTTGCTCCTCTAATGAGTTATGTAGTAGAATGCTTTAATTGTCACAACTTTGGGCATATTGCTAGAAATTGTCATAGTACTTCTATTTCAAATCAATCTCAGAAAAGAAGAGTTCAACCATATAGGGCAAAACAAAATAGAAATCTTTTTGAAAGATATGTGCAAGATTCTGAAAAGGGGAAATCCAAGCTAGAGCCCAATACCATAGTCAAAATAGAATGGAAACAGAAAGAACAACTCAAGGAAGAAAAGGAATCTCTAATAGTATAGACAGCTTTCAAGGCTCAGAATAAATGTGTTCCATGGATTCTTGACAGTGGTTGCTCAAGTCATATGACAGGTGATAAACAGAAGTTTGAAAAACTACAAAAATATGAGGGTGGCTCTGTAAAGTTCAAAAATAATGATGGAGCCAAGATAATCGAAAAAGGATCTATCAAAATTAGTGATGGGAAAATCAATTCAGAAGAAGTTTTGTTTGTGGATGGTCTGAAACACAATCTGTTAAGTGTGAGTCAAATCTGTGATAAAGGACATGAAGTAGTCTTCAAGAAGCAGGGTTGTGAAGTCAGAAAAATAAACAGTGGGAAATTAATAGCAATCGGCTCAAGGACGTCTGGCAACCTATACACACTCTCAGAATCTTCAGAAGGTATGTGTTTCATTGGACAAGAAGAAGAGAACTGGCTGTGGCACAAGAGGCTTGGACACATAAGTTTCGATAACTTGGTGAAGATCAGCTCGAAAAAAGCAGTGAGAGATATTCCAACCATTAGAAAACCTTCAAATAGTGTCTTGTGCCTCATGTCAGAAGGGAAAGCAAACCAGAGTTTCATTCAAAACAAAAGAGTACCACACTAGCAAGCCTTTGGAACTTATACATACAGACTTATGTGGACCCATGAGAACACAAAGCATCAATGGAGACAAATACTTTATGTTGTGTATCGATGATTATTCCAGAATGACCTGGATATTTTTCTTAAAAGATAAAACGAAGCTTTTGAAATGTTCAAATCTTTCAAACATCTAGTTGAGAATGAAACAGGAAAAAGGATCAAATGTTTACGATCGGATAGAGGAGGAGAATTCATTTCGAATGAATTTTTGGAATACTTGTGGAAAACATGGTATTAGGAGACAATATTCAGCAGCTAGAACTCCCCAGCAGAATGGTGTGGTAGAAAGAAAGAACAGAACTGTATAGGAAATGGCATGCACTATGCTGGCAAAAAATAAAATAGCAGATAGATTTTGGAAAGAAGTAGTTCACACAGCAGTATACCTCCAAAACAGATATATGTTAAGAACTCATGAAAGCAAAACACCTTATGAGTTGTGGTTTGGTAGAAAAGCAACAGCAAAACACCTCAAAGTATTTGGTTGTAAGTGTTACATCAGAAAAACTGATGACAACCTTGGGAAGTTTGAAAATAGAGCAGATGAAGGTGTTTTTGTTGGGTATTCTTCAAATAGCAAAGCTTACAAATGCTACAACAAGAGACTCAAGAAAATTGTGGACAGTGCAGATGTTAAATTCGATGAAGGTGGGAAACAAATAGTTCACTTTGAAGAAAACTACCCAATCTACGAAGAAGTCATTGAAGGAGATGAGGTGAATGAAACAAAAAATAAATCTATGGTTGATTTAGATAACTTATTCGATGACTCAGAGGTGCAAGAAAACAAGAAATTCAAAACAGGCAGCTGGTAGAAAAATCATCCAAGAGACCAAATAATTGGAGATCCCACAACTAGTATTCAGACAAGAAGGAAAGTAATAAGTAATTACTCTCTTTTATCCAAGCATTGAGCCCAAAAACATAGATGAAGCAAGCAAAGATGATAGTCTGGATGAAGGCAATAAATGAAGAGTTAGATCAGATTGAAAAGAACAGAACTTGGGAATTAGTACCTAGACCTGCGAATAAGAATGTAATCGGCACCAAGTGGATATTTTGAAACAAATTAAATGAAGACGGACAGGTCATTAGGAACAAAGCAAGACTGGTATGTAAAGGATATGCACAGGTCGAAGGCATTGATTTCGAAGAGACTTTTGCACCAGTGGCCAGATTAGAAGCAATTAGAATGTTTTTGGCCCTAGCAGTCCACAAGAACTTCAGAGTTTATCAGATGGATGTAAAATCTGCCTTTTTAAATGGTAAACTTGAAGAAGAGGTCTATATTGAACAACCAGATGGCTTTCAAATTAGTGAAGATCCTAACCTTGTCTGCAAATTAAAGAAAGCTTTATATGGATTAAAAAAAGCACCACGAGCATGGTATGCAAGGCTAGACAACTATCTCTCTCAATGGGGATTCAAGAAAGGTTTGGTCGATAGTAATCTATATGTGAAAACAAAAGGTGGGCATCTCATAGTTCTTGTTGTTTATGTCGATGATATCATATTTGGCAGTAGCAAAGATGAATCTTGTAAAGACTTAGCACATAAGATGCAAAATGAATTTGAAATGTCTATGATCGGTGAACTGTCTTATTTTCTTGGGTTACAAGTCAATCAAAATGAGAAAGGCATTTTCATTTCCCAAATCAAATATGTGAAAGAGATGCTAAAAAGGTTCACAATGGAGGACTGTAAGCTAGTCAGCACTCCCATGACAACGAGCTGCAAGTTGAGTAAAGAAGACAAATCTCCACCTGTAGATCAAACCATGTATAGATCAATGATAGGAAGCTTACTATATTTAACGGCTACCGGACCCGATATTCAGTAGGCGGTTGCATGGTAGCAAGATTTCGGGCCGATCCCAAAGAGAGTCATGTGACGATAGTTAAAAGGATTTTTCGGTATCTCAAGGGCACAATGGAGTATGGGTTGTGGTATCCAAAAGGCAAATACTTAACTCTTATATCATATTCAGATGCATATTGGGCTGGATGTGTTAATGATAGAAAGAGTACCAGGTGGAGGTGCATTCTATTTGGGGGATAGATTGGTTGCATGGCACAGTAAGAAGCAAGAGTCGGTTTCTTTATCTACAGCTGAGGCAGAATATATTGCAGCAACAACATGTTGTACACAAGTCTTGTGGATGAAACAAACTCTGAAAGATCTTGGTATTAATTTTAGTGAGCCAATAATAGTAAAATGTGATAACACCAGTGCAATTAATATCTCCAAGAATCCAGTTATGCATTCTCGCACAAAGCACATTGCCATCCGGTATCATTTTTTGAAGGAGAAAGTTGTAGAAGGAGAGGTTAAATTGGATTTTGTCCCAACCACAGAGCAAGTAGCAGATATTTTCACAAAACCATTGCCCAAGGAAGTGTTTGAGTACCTTCGAAACAAATTGGGAGTGGTCACTCTTCCCAAGAAGTGACTAGCTACAGGGTTCATTTTCTCAGGGGGAGCATTCGAATATTTGGCTATTCTTTTGCTCTTAATCATAATTTGTGCTATGTGCAACAAATTGTGCCTGAGAATTGTGTGTATGGACTCAGGGGGAGTCTACAGTAGCCCTTTGGTATTATTGACAAAGGGGGAGAAGAGTTACAGGTTTTTCCATAGGTGTTGCCAACAATTCCAAAGGGGGAGATTGTTGAGCAAAGTGTTGCAAGAGTTTTGTCATTGTTGTCAACTCAGGCAGTTAGATCTAATAATGCAGTGGACAGGCAGTTCAGAAGTCATTCAGATGCAGAGGACAGAAGTTCAAAAGTCAGTTAGATCATGTACAGCAAGTTTTCAGGAAGAAAGAAGTGGTCCAGTTTCAAAAATTCGAAGAAAAAGACAAGTTAGAAAATTGTCGCGATATCGCGACATGTTTTCTGTCACGATTTCGTGACATGTAAGAGGAGAGAGAAAGCACAAACAAAATTGTCGCTATTTCGTGACATGTCGGAGGAGAGAGAAGGCACAAAGAAAATTGTCGTGATTTCGCGACATGGACTAGGAGAGAGAAAGTGCAAAACAAAATTGTCGCGATTTCGCGACATGGCCGAGGAGAGAGAAGATGTAAGGAAAACTGTCACGATTTCGTGACATGTTCGGAAGAAAAGCGCTAAGGCAGAAAACTGTCACGATTTCACGACATGTTCAGAAGAAAAGCACTAAGGTAGAAAAATGTCGCAATTTCACGACTTGTTCGAAAGAAGAGCGCTAAGGCAGAAAACTGTTGCGATTTCACGACATGTTCGGAAGAAAAGTGCTAAGGCAGAAAACTGTCGCGATTTTGCAACATGTTTGGAGAAAAATCTCCAGGGAAGAAAAGTGTCACGATTTTAGGACATGTCAAGTTTTCACGACCCGAAAAGGAGAGAGAATGTACGAAGGCAAGTATGTCGCGATTTCACGACATGTTGTGTTTTCGCGGGCGAAAGTCAAAAAAGAAGCCAAGGCAGTGAAAGGTGTCGCGATTTCGTGACATGTCTGGTTTTCGCTGGTAGCTGAGAAGAAAAGTGTACGGAAGCCAAAAGTGTCACGATTCATGATAGGTTGCAAGAAAAGCCGTCGAAAGCTGAAAGCGTTGTGATTTCATGACAAGATGAAAGGAAAATGTACGGATGGAAAAAGTGTCACAATTTTGCGATAGGCAATAGTGAAGAAGCCAGCAGGATGAAGATGTCGCATTTTCGTGACATGTCGCGGTTTCGTGACTCTAGGAGGAGAGAGACTTTACGACGCCAAAATTATCACGATTTCGTGATAAAAACGAAGAAGAAGGCCTAGAAGCAAAAAGGGTCACGATTTCACGACAAGAGTGAGAATGACATCAGCAAAAGTTAGAAGTGTCACGATTTCACGACAAGAAAGGTGGCAAAGCTAACAAAGGCCAAAAGTGTCATGATTTCATGACAACAAGGACAAGAAGGCGTATGGAAGTAAAATGTGTCATGATATCGCGACATGTTGGAGTTTCGCAAGGAAAGCTATAGAACCAGAGGAACGGTTGAAGCCAACAGAGTTAAATCTATGCCAAAATTCATTAGGGTTTTTGAGCCAACTTTTATTAGGGTTTTGAAGCCGACATTCTAGGGTTTGCAGTCGACTAAATTTAGGGTTTTGCAACCGACAATTTCTAAGGTTTTGCAGCCGACGTTCTTAGGGTTACAGCCGACTATTGTTTAAAATTTGATCGTGAAATTTCATCTATAAAAGGAGGGTTGTTTCGAGTTTGAAAGTGCAATGCAAGTATTGAGTTTGTGCAAGTGAAGTCTACATCGAGCAGAGAGCGAGTCGTATCGAACTTGTGCGAATGAAGTGCGTAGGGCGTAGATGTTGAGTTGTATCAAACTAAGTGCAAAGTTGTAGATCGTTTGAGTCGAAGCAAAGTGTGTGTATCGTAATTGCATGAATTAAGAGCACGGGGTGCAGAGGTTGAGTTCTAAGTGCGAAGTGATAGCACACAGATAGTAGAAGTGATCGATCATCTGGTTGCAGCAGAGAGTGTGAAGAAATTCATAGAAGCAGTTGGATAGTGCAAAGCGTTTGCACAGAAGCAGCATAATGCATAGGAACTACAGACTGTGAGAAATAAGGTGAAAGTATTATTTTGTAATTTTTATTATCTTTATTGATTTCCAAGTTGTAGCTTGGCATAAGGGGTTGGTGCTTCTTTCCAGTAGGTGCTGGTGAATTAGGAGTTGGTGCTCCATTCTATTTGGTACAGAAAAATCTAAGGGGTTGGTGCTCCTTCCAGTTGGTGCTGGTAAAGGATATTGTAAAGTTGTAGCTTTGCATTGGCTGGATTTGGATGGTAGTCCAAGCAATCATTTTGAGGAGTAGCCACATTGGTGAACCTCGTTATATTACTGTGTTGTGTGTCATTCTTTCTTGCGGTATTTGATATATCTATTATTAGTTTTAAACTACTGCTAGATTTAAAACTATATATTTGAAATTTAAAAGATCACACTGATTCACTCCCCCTCTCAGTGTCACTGTGTCTACATCATGCAATGATGCAAATGTTTTCTATTTTTGATATTTTTCAAAATTTTCTTTGGATTTTATTGCTTTTTTATTTTTTTATTTTGACCAAGGGATTTTTGAAAACCCTTGGAGCCTTTTGGGATCTACCAAGTGGTTTTGAGAAACCCTTGGAGCCTTTTGGGATTGACCAAGAGGTTTTTAGAAACCCTTGGAGCCTTTTGGGGTTGACCAAGCAATTTTGAGAAACCCTTGGAGCCTTTTAGGGTTGACCAAGTGGTTTTGAGAAACCCTTGGAGCCTTTTCTGAATGACCAAAGGGCTTACAGATGCCTTTGGAGCCTTTTCTGAATGAGCAAAAGGCTTACAGATGCCTTTGGAGTTTTTTTAGGATTTAAGCATAAAACACTTTAAGATGAAGGATATTGAGAGGTTCAAGCTTTTCAACTCCTCTGAGCGATGTCAAGCGATATGTCTCGGGTCCAATATTCTACGAGATCATATAAGGACCTAACCAGTTAGTCATAAATTTATTTCATATTTTTGGTGGTAAATTTAAGTTTTTTTGGTTCTCTTTCAGCACAATATCACCAACCTCAAAGTCTCTCAAATGGAATTTGTTATTATAAGCTCGTTTTAAGCACTCTTTATAAACACAGAGGTGCTCAAGATCATTCACGTGACATTCATCAAGTAGAGTCAGTTGATCTAGGTGAGATTTCCGTGTAGTGTCGTCATCAATGAACTCTTTGAATACGACATGCAACATTGGAATCTCCAAATCTAAGGGTATAATGGCCTTAGTGCCATATACTAATGAAAATGGAGTTGCCCCAATGGGCGTCTAAATACTAGACCTGTAAGCCCATAATGTAAGGGGCATCTGGATGTGCCAATATTTGTGGTGCTCTTGTACCATATTTTTCAAGATGGAGACCACTATCTTATTTGAAGCTTCAGCCTGTCTAATTTCTTGCAAATAATATGGAGTCACAAAATTGTGTTTGATTATATACTTAGACGTCAAAGCTCTCACGGTTTTGTTTTTAAATGATGTTCCATTATCTGAAATTACCTTGGATGGTATCCCAAAATGACTTATGATATTTGTGAGTATAAACTCAACAATACACACTCCAGTTATCATTGTTAAGGGAATGGCTTCCACCCATTTAGTAAAATACTCAGTAGCCGTGATAATAAAATTATGTTAGCCTGATGATGGAGGAGATATCTTGCCTATGATATCAAGTCCCCACTAAGAAAATGGCCAAGATGCTTGAATGGGTTGTAAGGCCTATGATGGTAGGTGCATAATATTATCATGATGCTGGAATTTAACACATTTCCTAACATACGCATTGTAATCCTTCTCCATAGTGGTCCAATAATAACCCATATGAAGGATGCACTTTATGATAGCCATACCACTAAAATGGCCATCGCACGTACTATCATGAGCTTACAAAATTGCCCAATATGACTCTTGGGGCTCAAGACAATGAAGGAGAACTCCATCGTAGCTTCTACAATACAGGATATCTGCTATCAAGACATACTTTGTTGCTTTCTATTTAAATGTGTGTTTTGCAGCATGCGACAATCCCTGAGGGATTACACCATTTCTAGGGAAGTCATGTATCTATGACATCCATTTATGATAAGCTTTGACTGACAAGACAACATGTTCTCCCTACGGTTCTATGCTCACAAATGCATACTGGGAAACAACCCTATGGTGAATGGTAGTACCACTCCCCATCAGATCCTGTGAGATCAAAGACCCCCAAGACACTCTCTTGAGAAAGTCTCTTGCTCTGTAGAACCACTCATGGTTTGGTTCTACATGAATCATATTGATTGACTCTTTGTTATCCAATGTTTCACGTTGTACAACAAAATGTGACAACATTTTTTAATGGATGGTAGTAAAATCGGAAAACATATTCTGAGGGATTAGAGATCCCAAAGATGCCATTATGTCTACAAATCTATTGGACAAACGAGAGATTGTCTCAATGTCATACCATTCCAGTCGAGCTAGATAAATATCAACAAGATCCTTGTAAGCTTTCAATATCGGACATCGGCATTGAAATAATCCCTTAACTTGGTTAACAATGAGAAGGGAATCACCAAAGATTTTTATTATTTTTATCTTCATGGTGATAGCTATTTAGAGACCCAAAATTAGGGCTTCGTATTCAATGTTGTTGTTAGTGCAAGGAAATTCCAAATTGAATGACAAGGGCATTGGAGCTTCTTGTGGCATGAACAACACTATTCTTGCATCACCCCTTGCTCACACTTCAAACCGTCAAAGAACATGGTCATATCAACTTTGTTGTTCAGTTCCTCTAGTTTGGGTTTTTTTGAAAAGGCAAAGACTACATCATCAAGAAGCTCTATGGTGAGGGGTCTACCATTTTTGAGAGGCGCCTCAGCCAGTTGATCAGCTATGACTTGTATCTTAATGGAATTTTGGCTTATGAATTCCATATCAAATTATATCAGTAGTATGATCCACTTTGTAGTACATGTATTATGATATGTCTTGCTCATAATATATTGCAAAGAATTTTGTTTTGATATAACATACGTCATATGAATCAACATATAGTGTCGCAATTTCTTTGTAGCGAATACTACTGCTAAACACAATTTTTCAACGTATGCATATCCGAGCTCATAACTCACCAAGGTTCGACTAATATAATATATGGCCTGTTCTTTATCTTGCACATTATTTTGGGCTAACATGGTTCCCAGTGCAAATTTGATTGTCGATATATAACAAAAATAGCACATATGGCCTTGGTGGAGATAGCACTGGCGATGTTTCCAGGTATTGCTTAGTCTCAGCAAAGGATGATCAACAGTCCTCATCCCAATTGAATGGGACCCCCTTTTATTGAAGTCAATTCATGGGTCGACATTTATCCAATAATTGTGTGATAAATCACTTTATGGATGCTACTTTTCCCTGTAGGCTTCTCAATTATTTGATGTTCATGGGGGGATGCATTTCTAAAATAGCCTTGATATTTGTTGGGTCAACTTCGATGCCTCATTTTGAAATGATGAATCCTAAGATCTTTCCTAAATTTACACCAAATACACACTTCTTAGGATTCAACCTGACATTATTCTCTATCAAGCGATCGAATACCTTCATCAAGACCTCTGCATGCTCAAAACGCAATAACGACATTGCCAACAAGTCATCAATGTAATCCTCTAGGATCTTATGCGTATAGTCATAAAAAATATATGTCATAACCCGTTGATATGTGGCATCAGTATTTTTAAGGCTAAATGGCATTGCTTTATAGTAAAATGTCCTCCATGGTGTTATAAATATGGTTTTATGCTGGTCTTCAAGCTTAATTTGAATTTGATTATAACCAAAAAAAATGTCCATTAAGGAGAGCATCTCATGACTTGCAGTGGTGTCTACAAGAGCATCGATATTCGATAACAAAAATGAATCCTTTGGTGTTGCCTTATTTAGGTCTCTAAAATCCATATAGATACGGATCCTTCCATTAGGTTTTCCTATAGGAACCATATTGGATACCCATTCTGGATAGTCGATGGAGATGACAAACTCTACATCCAACAGATTTTGTAATTCATCCTTAACCATTAAGGCTACTGTTGGATGCATATTCCTGAGTTTCTGCTTGACTGGCTTCTTTGATAGATCTAGTGAAAGGTTATGAGTAACCAATTTTGGATCTAGAACCAGTATATCTTTGTAAGTCCAAGAAAAGATAAGGTCTCTCTCTTAGTAGAGGGATGAGGTTGGCACACTCATCAGGAGTCAAAGTCTCCCCAAATTTAACCTTCCTTGGATTGGTGGGATCATTACTGATATCCACTTCGAAGGTTTCCTCTACTAACATATGGGATCCCTCCTCAATATGATGAGGCATAGGGATCAAGTGGATGTCATCTACTGGGTTTATAGGTTCCTCATTGGAAGCATCCTCAACATGATAGACATCATGTGCACAACCTAGCACAAAATGGAAAGGTTGCAGCATTTCTTCATTAGGAAAGAAATATTCAAGCTCTAGAGGTGAATCAGCATGATCCCAATCAATAGCATCTATATTTAGATGCAATGGTTTGGATGGATCGATTGGATTGTGGAGTGGAGTGGTCAAATCAATGGAGATCATGTTGATGGAATGGATCATGTCTCCAGGACAACGCGTGAGTGACTCAACATTAGCAAAAATACCATCCCCAAGATGTGGTTCTGGGGATATGGGAATATCCAGATACGATCATGAATAGAATGTTGGATGGGATCATTGGGCTCAAGGAGATCCATGTACGTTGGTAGATCGAGAAACACCATGTGATAAATCACATTAAGATTCGGTGGTCTTTCCTTGAGAAGAGGATTAATATTAACCTCTATGTGCAAATCCTTCGTAGTGTAAGGTGCATTATGATGGCATAAGTATGGGGGTCCTAAATAGGCTCTCTCCATCTCATCCTTATCATCACTGTCATAATAGAGACCTTCACCACTACCAACTAGAATCGAGAGATTAGGAAGATGAGGTCCCATGTACGCCCACACCCGATAACTGCTGTCGCTCATGAAGGATTGATCATCTTCGATGACTATTTCCTCTAGTAATAGATGACATAAATTACGAGGGCCTAGATAGGCCACCTCAGTCTCATCCTCATATAGCTCCCTATTTGAGGACTCATTGTCATCATCATTCTCATGTATGCAACTTGGTCCACCTATCTCATAGATGGACTCTACTGTATCCTCATTAGAATGATCTTCTAACTCAGAATTTATCACTAAATTATCATTATGAACCTGCATGCCTATATCGTCGACTGCCTCATAGATTTTTTGGCCCAAGTTTTCTCTTGGTATATGATATGGATCGGTCCCCACCAAGATATCCTCGTGATATGTCTCGGGTGGTTCTATAGTGACATACGACACTATCCGGTTATCCTTATGAAATGTAGAAGGATTAGGGTGATAAGGATTGAAGTCAACTTCACCCCCCAGATTGAGGTATAGGTGGTCCAAAGATGCCATGAGGAGTTTAGTCTATCCTTCACTATAAAATCCCAACCTAAACCTATCAGTAGGTAACTAATACTGTGGTTCTATAGGCCTCTTACGCCCCTGCTCAAATAGTCTGAGATCATAACCATGCCAATGGTAATGCTCGAAGTATCACATGGCATAGTCCAGGTTATAAATATAATGAACATTCATGGTGAATGGTTCATTATCATCCTCATCCATGGGTGTGGGAGATGCAATCTGGTCTAGCCCTCCATAGATGAAGTTGGTTTGGTTAGGTGGTACCCCCAATGGTTCCACCGTCCCTATGGGAAGGTGATGGGCTCACGGTCGGCCCATGTCCCATGCAGTATTAATAATAGGTGTGAACATCATGTTCTACACAATATACTCCTCTAATCTGGGATTAACCAAATGGACGATCACTTGCGATGCAGATGACCTTGCTGAAGACGCAGGTGAAGCAGGCTGAGGTGCCTCTTCAACTCCTCCTTGAACATCCTCTACTTCCATGGGAGTAGGGGATTTAATGATAAGTGGCTTAGGCATTTTATTTATCTTCTTTTCGTCCACATTTTATTTCAAATTTCTATCATTCCCTATATCATAGACATAGTCGGTTTGATAGAAGTAGTCATCATGTGCTCCGATAATTGAGAAATGGACATTGTGGGTCTATAACACACTTATTTGATCTTACCTCCTTGATATTTGATTGGAGATACTGGTCGTACATCCAGGTGCATTGAGGGAAGCACAAATTCCCTCGATAAATCTACTAGATTCACATATTTAAAGGGTTCTTCATCCAAAGGCACCATGTGAACATATCCCTCATGAATGTATTTGATACATTGGTGTAGAATAGAAGGGATGCAATGCATTTCTCTGATCCAAGGTCTCCCTAGAAGTATATTATACTACATAGCACCTTTGATTACATGATACATCATCGGGATGGTCTTTAGTCCTACTTGGATAGGTAAAACTATAGTACCAATCATCGAGCATAATGCATCATTGAAAGCTCTCAACGTGAAGGTAGAAGGGATGATATGCATCTTGGGTAACTTCAAGTGAGTTAATGACTTGGTAGTTATGATATTGATTGATGATTTTGTGTCAATAAAAACTTTCTTGAACGGTTTGTGATTCACACATGCAATAATATGCATCAACGGGTCTGCTATAACAGTGGAAACCATCTTGACTTCATGGTCATGAAATTGAATGACCGATTCCTAGAACTTTTGCACGTTCCCCATGAAGTGTGTAAATGCTTTGAGATCTTGAGGCTGCACTTCTATGGACCTTTAGATGTCCATGAGCATCTCCCTATGCTTAGGAGACTATTGAATTAGCTCATAAATAAAAAAAATTGTTGGAGTTGTCTGTAGGTTTTGAATCAACCTACTTTTGATGGTCACCACTAGTCTAGTTGGTGGGCCAGGAACATACTGGGCTGGCCTTGGAGGAGGTGCAACTTGGACTCTAATAGGCACTGGAGGTTGATTCGATCATTCATACCTCATATTTCTTATGATAATATTGACCATCCCGATGAACCCCTGGGTTGGTGGTTCGATGCATACTTGGTTGACTTGGCCAACATTATTATTTGGTGCCTCATGATTTGGTAGAGGATTTTTGTACATCCCCATATTTTTATTATCAGGTGCATTTGTGGGTTGTCGACAAGAAGCGTACCTCTCTCGATCATATTTTATACAAGATTTTTGAAAGACCAACATACCTCGATGTCATGGCCTTTCGATCAATGAAAGATGCAATATTGATCGTCTTTATAGCCTTTAGGCTTAGGCTGATTAGGATCCATTAACTTGACTTCGGGTAATTTTATAGCCTTCGCCTCGTATAACTGATGAAAAATCAAAGCCAATGACTTTGATAAATGAGTGAATACATGAGGTGGGCGTTGTTCCTTATTTTTACCCTTATAATTGTTTTTGCACTGCTCATACTACGTAGGCGAAGGTTGGGCTTGATAATTTTGCTTTTGCTACCCTTTTTCTCCCTTTTGAAGGTTCAACACCACCTGATTAACATGGGCTAGCTTGGCCTGTTGTCTCTCAGTGCTTTTCTTGTGCCCCTCCTTCTTATTCCTAAGCTTCAAGTTACCCTCCTATAACTTGATGTCCTCAATCACCTTGGCTTGCACCAAAGCCTCTTCGAATGTCTGGAATTGTTGTGCTAGAGTGGCCAGGTCGGATAAGTTTACCTTCTTCTTGACACCAAAGGAGAAGCGTTCAAGAAATGCATCATCTAGTTGTTTGAAACTAGTGATGTTGTACCTCTTTAATTGGTTGAACCACTCTCGAGCTGGGCCTGAGAGGGTCGTGATGAAGGTGCACAGGAGTAAAGCATCGTTGCTCTCAATATGAAAGCACATATCTAGAAAACTAGTCACGTGCTCCTGTGCATCTTCCTCTCCTTGAAACTTTTCTAACCTAGGCATCTTGAAATGCTCAAGATATGTTGGAATAGGCACTAACATGCATAGAGGTTCATTATGAATTTTTTTCAAGGTAGGCTTCTGATAAGTCATTCCTTGCTTCTCTATGGCTTGAACCTTCTCTACTAAGGTCTTATAGGCTTACGAGGAAAGAAACTCCTCTTCTCGAGATTGCCTTGGAGGTGCCTTCAGAGATTCTTCCTTGGTCGAGGTGGGGGACTAGGCTCGCCCTCCTCCTCAAATAGGGAGATTTTTGGATATTCTTGTTCTAATTCCTCTCCCACTTATTCCTCATACTACCTATGCTCATGTTGTTCAAACGATGGGTGATGATCTCTATGTTGAGCTGCATGGCGAGTATGTGTGTCTATGTGCTCAGGGTGTAACTCAAGTTGTGAAGCCACTCATCTATTGACACACTCCCTGATCTCACTGCGAGGAGGTAAACCGGTGCTAGCCAATCGATCCTCTCTCTCTACATGCTCCTTTTGATCGAGGATGCATTGTTCATGCATGCACTGTTCATACAATTTTTTCCTGATGAACCTCTACCTCTGAGTATTCTTATTTTTGAGGTGCTCTTTCTCTACATGAACATCCTCCAATTGGTCTTGGAGAATCTACCATATCTACTCTGACATCAGTCTATGAGCTCTATCAACATGATCGGCCATCTGAGGCCTCTGGGGAGTGCACTTTATTTGAGCGACTTTATGGGTATGTCCTCCAATGGACTGATCTGCCACACTCTTGCCTCGATCTATAAAGATGGTATTTGTGTCAGGTTGTCTCCTATACTCAATGCTTGCATGCGATGTAGGAGCATGCATGTCTCGAGAATGCTTGGAGCACTCTCCATTTTCATAGGTAGTCCTAATGTTGCTTGCGCTACACTCACTCGTAGGTCGAGAGGGTGCATGCATAGGCTTATATCCTATATGCCCTAGGACTCTATCTAGACCGTCCAACTATTTGCTATGCCATGGCTCATGAGGTGGCGTACCATTTTATCCCACTTTGGATATATCTATGGTGAACTTGGTAGGTTCACCCCTATAGGGAGTCTGTGCGGGCCTATGCTCGGAAGCAGCCCTCTCCATTCACCCTTGAATGGGTAGATATTGGACATGTCTATGCTTTGATGATGGAGGTCATGAGCCTCCCTTAGATACAGGTCGAAGGGGTACCAATCTAGATCCCTCGATGATATATTCTTTTGTAGAACCCATGGATCCATGCGGAATGTAGTCATGGTAAATGCTACCATATGTGAAACCCCCATGCTGGGAAGTCCCATGCTCTGATATGTGTCTAGAGGGATGTCTAGTACTTCCTCTAATTGAGGTATTCTCAATGGAATCCCCTCATGTGGAATTATCCCCTCTAATGCTCGTTGAATGATGTCTAGGAGGATTTTGTGATTGAGGGTGTTCTACATCATGTTGTGCACTAGGTGGAGCTTGGGCCTCGATCTCAAGTCTATGCCCGGATCAACCTCTCCGTGTTTGCACCATTGTGTATCCTATGTCTAGATTTAACTTTTATTAACATGCAAAGAATACAATGATGATTATCTCCTTTTACAGTTTTAAAATGAGCCCTAAACTGTTTGATGTGTTTTCAATTTGTTGTATCAGTAAAGTAACTCTTGTCGTGTTTTGTAATATATTGATGATTTTCTCAAATTTTTAATGGCTTTCACCTGTATGCTCGTAGCTCGACAACCTAGATATGAACTCCAGGTCACGTAATCCCCCAAAGTGCAAAAATGAAAGTCCACACCTGAGCAGGGAGCACAGGTCCTCCCAGATCCTCACCCAATCTCACCCAGTCAGCGTTATACCCTTCGAAGAGAAGTACATGCAAATTTTTTAGGCTACGAATGGTTCTTGGATCCGGTATTGGTCTAGTAACAAGAAGGTATGAGGGAGTTGGGCCAATGGATGGAAATCACCTCCACCATAGTTGAAACCCTACTAGTGGTTGGATGTGACTCCCAACTCACTAGCGTTTACTGTGAAATGTGGTGTGTGTGGTTCCTTTTAATTTGCATGAAAATAAAGATGCATAATACAACATTCAAATGATTCTTTCTATATGTAATACAGAAAAAGGAACGTTTCAAATTAAGAAAGCATGCATGATTAATTTTACATGATATCTTGATGATGCATACTAATGATGGTATGGCCACTAATCGGGCCTCATGCAAGAAAAACTAACATACAAGAGGGGCCTAGACCGTTGGATACTAGGGCAAACTGCACTCAAAGGTCCGTTGTTCCTAGAAGTGACTAGTAGATCCTAATCAAAAGACCTAAGGACTCAATGCATTTAACATTCCTTAATTTTCTTCCCTAATTATGCTAACATTTTGTGCATTCTAGAAAAACACAGACAAAGACTAGAAAAAAATGGAATGACAATGGAACCTACCTCAGATCCTCATTCGATTAAGCTTTTTCTCCCTATAGTTTGATTTTTCATATTTTGACCATGGCTCTATGGTGCGGTGACCATTGTTGCCCATGGATGTCAACCACGGTGATAAATTTTGACCACGGTTGTCAACCGCGATGAGCACCTATCATAAAAAACAACAACAATAAAAAATTTGAGGCATGAAATTTGGAGTTCCATCATGATCGCCTTTTGTACTATCCAAAAAAGGCTCACACCTATCGGTTCCTATTGCAAGAATTGAAATATATACAAAATACATACAAGAACGAGATATTGACAATAAATTAACAATGAGAAATATGCTTTATTCCATTATATTCAAATCCAAAGTCAAATTACAAGTACATCCCTCTTAGGGATAATCATTTTGATACAATCGTTACAATAGGAACATAATGTTTCCCTCTCAAGGGTAGGTGTGATTTCCAAGTACCTTTCAGGATGACACGAACTGCTCTAGGGTGTCGATGACCCTCTTCTCCACGATTAGAGGTATTTTTTTCCTTGCATCCCAAAACCCTATTAGTCCTACATGCAATAAACAACAAGAAATATTAATAGAAAAGGAGGCCTCTCTTGATGAGGCTTTTAAAGGGTGCTTGTATAAAAGATAACATGATAATCAAGAAATCAAGAAAGTGATTCAATGCATGTAAATTGATCTAAATCATGATGATATACCATTAGAAACATGAAAGAAACTAAGATTAATCTATCTAAGCTTCTAATTAACCAATTGAAGACGTGAAAGCATGAAAAATATTCGTTATGCCTACACTACAATAATGAAGGAAAATTGCAATTAGCTCCTAATATGTTGGTCAAATATCTCTAGAATACTGAATTAAACCTACAACATGATTAATCTAACCTAGTTAAACAAACTACAAAATAGAGAACAAGGAAATCAGGTATTACCCTCTGATCGTGGGTCATTCATGCGATGGGCATTGTTCACCATGGCTGATAGTCATGACGAAGACTGAAGTAAGTTTACCCTCCAAATCAAGGCCAATTCTCTGATTCTCCTTGCCAAATTTATGGTCAAGGGTCACCTCTGTGTCCTCTGACAGATTTTGTGGTTGAATTGCTTAGTGAGTGCACGGATTGCATGAATTAGCGTTTCTTGGCTCTCCTATCCTCCTAGGACCTCCATGGCAATGTGATCTCCAATTGGGTAGCAAAAGTATTCCTATCAATGCATGTGAATGATTATGCAATTCGATAGGGCTTCGCTGCTCAATTGATTATGCTTCTCTCTCTTTTTCCCCAATTTGGAGGGGTATTATATAGCAATTTCCAAGGGCTAGGGGTAGCTTCATGAGGAAGCTAAGATCAAGATTGGGTGGTTGAGCTTGTTGGATGGAAGGATCTAGAACCTTCCTCACTCAAACCACTCCAATCCACAACCAATTGGCCGTTGCAACCGATTTTGGGTTGGATGAAGGCCAACTGACTCTGAGTCCTGATCGTAGATGACATGCGTGGTCAGCATTGCTAACCACGAGTGTCAGAAGCGGTTAGCAATGACTAGGCAAAGGTGCCCAAATGAGTGGTAAAAACCACTACTATACCTTGGAATCTATCCAAGGTCTTCCATATGGTCTTCTAGCATGTCCCATATGAGTATTCACCTCGACATGACATGTTTTAGGTGTCTACACACAATTTGATGGAAATATTTTGGAGTATGAGAATGAAGATTCACCTAATGGCACTTGGCAATGAAATATGGGAAGTAGTTGAAAAACAATTCAATTACAGCTCCTCCACCTAGATATAAATATGGTAAGCTTCTAAATCATTACAATTCAAAAACAATGAATGAAATTTTGAGAGGTTTGCATAGAACATATTTCATAAAGGTTATGCATTGCAAATCAACAAAAGCAATTTGGGATAAGTTACAAAGCATATATGAAGGATATAAAAGTGTCAAAAAGACAAAGATACAAAATCTCAAAGGAAAATTTGAATATTTAAAAATGAAGGATGAGGAAAACATTAGTACTTATCTGCTTTGGGTATATGAGGTTGTTAACAGCATGTAAATACTTGGACTTGATATTGAAGAATCTGATATTTGTGATAAGATCTTAAGATCTCTTCTATAGAGGAATCAAAATATGGTGATATTTTGACAAGAGATATGTTACTTGGTATTCTTATAGCTTTTGAGTTAAGAACAAAAGAGGAACCTAATCTCCGGAAAGAAGCAACATTCAAAGCTACTAAGAAGACAAAGGGAAAGAAGTCAGATTCAAGAAATGAGTCATCCAATGATGAAGAAGCTAATTATGGTAGAAGGAATAATGATTCAAGAAGATTTAAAGATGCAAAATATGTCAGATGTTTTAATTGTGGAAAGTATGGTCACTGTGCAACTGATTGTCAAGAAGCCAGAAATAGCAATGATGAAGATAAATAGGATCATAAGAACAAGGAATCAAAAAATATAGGTACCAAAAGAAAGGTAAGGATGGACAAGGCAGACAAGGGAAAAAAATATTTCAAATGAAAAAAAAGAGCTACTATGCATACACGGCAAGTAAGTACTCAAGTGATAGTGATAATAGTTTCTCAGACAATGATAAAGATGAAGTCATATTTTTGATAGAAGAAAAAAAAGTTAAGAAAAGGTCACCAATAATTCTCAAGTGTTTTATATATGGTAATTTTGGACATCTTGAAGATAGTTGTACAAATAATGGTTTCATTTTTAGTGATGATGAATATGAGGATACACTTGAAGGACCAGAGTTGAATATCTAATGGAACTAGAAGAAGAAGGAGGTGATCCTATATAATACAAGTCAGAAAAGAATGAATATATTCTCAAAGGCAAAAAAATAGAGGAAGAATAAAAAAAAAAAAAAGTTGATATTGAGGTAGAGCTTATTTGTGCTCTTAAAACTTTAAAGAAGGTAATAAAGCAGAACTCCCAACTTGAGCTTCAGTTTCAAGAATGTTATGAAGAGAAAGCTTATAGAGGATCTAAAAAAGTCAATGGCTAATACAAATAATTTCAAGGATAAGCTAGAAGCAAAGGCCTTAGAATGTGGAAATTTAGAACAATAAGTAGCCCTACAAAGGGAATAAGTAGAGAAGTCTAAGGACAAGCTACACAAGTTTGGAAGAAGTTCAAAGAATTTGGATAAGATTATCAAGTCACAAAAGCCTACATCAAGAAAAATAGGTCTTGGTTTTGAACAAACTCAAAAGAAACAAGAAGAAGATTCAACCTCAAGTTTTGAAGAAGAAGAATAAACTTCAGAAGAACACAGTGTAAGAGAAAGTGAGACTTCAAAGGATGAGATGGACAACAAAAAATTCAAAAAGGAAAGGAACAATGCACAAAGAATAAATGGAAAAGGAACCAACATAGTGTAAAAGAGACTAAGATACCAATGAGGTCAAGGCAAGAAAACTTCAATGGATGATGTTTCTCATGTCACAAATTTGGGTACAAGGCTTCACAATGCAGGACACGTGAAAGATAGGAATATGGGAACTTTAGAAGTAGGCAACCTTTTCATAGGTATTGCTACTCATGTAATCAGTTTGGTCACAAGGCAACAAATTTTAGGGTCCATGACAAGAATAGATATGGCTTCACCAGAAGAAATCCCAAGACATTTGCACCTACAAGGAATAACAATACTAAGTGTTACAAGTGCAATAATGATGGACATACATCAAAGTGGTGTAGAGAAAATATTCCAAAACTAAGCATGAATAGGAACAAGAACATGGACATGAACAGGAATAGTTAGAGAAATCAAAAGAATCAGATAAAAAAGAAAGTGGACAAAAGTAAAGATCGGTGCTTTATTTGGAGTAGAAATACTCCCACCCCAAAATTAACCACCTCAAGAGGAGGTGGGAGAGGGGCTAATCTAAGAGACTCATTCTTAGCCTCGAGCCCCAAAGGTGACCCTTTGCCATTGATATCAAAGGGGGAGAGATTTAAGTAAGGGGGAGAGATTTGATTTAAGAAAAGAGTATTGGGTCAAGGGGAGCAGTTTCCCAAGGGGAGTAGGACAGAAACATGTTAAGAAAATTTGAAAAGATAATTGGGTTGCCTTCAATGAAAAAATGGAATATTTTTGTACATTTTGAGTAGATGAAGTTGTCATTGATGTCAAGGATGAATGATCATTAATGTCAAATTCAGTGAGCAGTACAAGGAGAAGCAAATCTGCAATCAGTGCAGAAAGAAGAATCTGCTTCTAGTTGGTTAAAATCCGGTTCCAAGTAGTCATATGAGGTCCAAAGTGCAAAGAAGAAGCCTAAGTGAATAATTTTATAATATTCCTTTATAATATTATACAAGGAAATTTTAAATTAATTAGAAATTAATTTATTAATTAATTTACTTAACTTATATGTTATTTAAATTAATTATTAATTAATTTTAATATTAATTTATGTTAATTTTAAATAAACCTAAGATGGGTTATTAAGTCGAAATTCAAAATTCAAATTCGACCATCGAGCGCCGACGTGGGAGTAAATTAATCAAAACATGTATATAAAGGGGACTTCTCCACCTTAGCCAAAATACCATGTGCTTTTCGAATTAATCTCCAAGTGATGCAAAAATGTGCAAATTGTGTTGTGCAAAGAAGAGGGTTTTGTTGTTTTTAAAAGTGCCAAGTGGTAGGAAAAGGTTTATCACCCATTGAAGAAGACTCCCTGGTCACCAAGCACAGGTAGCACAGTTGGCAACCTCGACGAAGGTGAGGCATTGTGGCAGCGAGTGGCAGAGTTTCGAATTCGTGGTAGAGTGTTTTGTTTTGTTGAAGTCAAAGATGAACAAAGGCTTAAAAGGAAGAAATACTCCCTTCCTTCTCGTGGGCACCTATAGCCCACATGGTGGGCACCAAAGCACTACGGTGCTTGGGGAGATAGCGGTTCGAATCTCATCGAAACCCTTTTGGGGTAAAGAACAAAGGAGGAGCAATAACGTATATTTGATATTTGATTATTTTTGTGACTAAGGAATATTTTGATAAAGTGTTAGAGTGATGTTTTGGTCATCTAACCATTGAAAACTGGAAAGAAGGAAATTGTGATTGAGACAAGTTTTTCTAAGGGCACTTCTACATCAAACAAAAAGGTATGGGCACATATTCCTAGTGAGTGATTGTTGAATGTTGTGAATGCTAAGTTGGAGTGAAAAGGGTTTTTCTGGAATAAAGAGTTGTTGATAAAACCTTGTTTTATAAGCATTTTTGTTGAAGGGACTAGTTGAGTGAGGAACTTGAACTACAGTTTATGCAAAGATCATGACTATAATTGTTATGTGAAGTTGTCAAAGATCACGAGTATCATTGTTATGTGAGATTGGTTGATAAGTATTTTTGGAAACATTTGAGTGAATGATCATAAGTTGGGACTAGGGTTTGTGAGTAAGGATTATTTCATTGAGTGAGTTATTGAGTAGAGTTGGTTGAGCCTAGTCAAGTGGATGTGTTAATGTGATAGTTCATGTTCTATGAAACAATTTTTTCTATATTCTAAATTGATTTGAGAAAGAGGTTGAGTGTTGATGAGTGTGAAACATATTGAGTCTCTAAAAAATTTCTATATGTTTCTATGATAAAAGAGATATTGAAAATGATTGAGATTTTTTGAGTGTGAAGCATATTGAGTCTCTAAAAATTATCTATATGTTTCTATTATAAAAAGAGAAATTGAAAGTAATTGAGCATTGTGGTGAATGTGAAGCATATTGAGTCTCTAGAAATTCTCTATATGTTTCTATGAGACTGGAAAATTTCTAGTGAGGACTTGTTGAGCATATTTGAGGTAAGTCTTTGAGAAGACTTGTGAACAAATTTGTGTGAGCTTTTGTGGAAGATTACAATATAGAGTTTGAGGATAGAAATTGTTGAGCAAATTGGACAAGTTCTAGTGAGGAATTTTTGAGCAGATTGGATGAGTTCTAGAGAGGACTTGTGGACAAATCAGTGTGAGATTTTGTGGAAGCTTAAAAGGCATATTTGAGATGAGTCTTTGAGAAGACTTGTGAGCAGAGTTGATTGATTGATTTGTTCAAACCTTGAGTTAAGATTTGGGGTAGATCTAGCAGTGTTAATTTATGATAGGATCAAGCCTTTATTTAAGGTTTGAGGACGGATATTGAGGATAAATTTGTGCTAGACCGAAGGACTATGTTTAGTGTAGATTTGAGGATAGAGTTTGGTGAAGATTTGAGGATAGGTTTGTGCCAGATCAGAGACAGATATTGAGCAGATTTGTGCTAGATCAAAGGATTGTTTTTAGTGTATATTTGAGATAGAGCAAAGAGCAAGCTTTGGAGGTTACAGAGTATAGATGACAATGGTCTATAGTGGATAGAGATCCATTAGCCATGGCATTGAGGATAGGAGTCTTCAGTGGATAGAGATCCATTAGCCAGTGTAGTGGAGGTAATAGTTCTTCTAGAATACCACCATCCTGAGCTAAGGAGAAATGAGTTCTCCTATGGATAGATATCCATTAACTTGATTAGGGAATTGGTGTCTCCTTTGGAAAGAGGTCCATAAACATTGTCCTAGGGAAAGGATTCCAAAGAGATTGATTGAGAAAATTTTAGTGAAAGATTTTATTTGTATAGGAGCCCACATTAGGTGAACCACGTTAAATTGGTGTCTCTATTGTGTGTGGTGATTTGTGCATTTCTTTGATTACTACTATTAATATTTCTATCTATACATTACATAATATTTATTGGGAAATAAAAGTAAAAAGTGGTCTTATACTGTTCATCCCCCCTCTCAATATAAGTTTGTGTTCTTCACTTACCCCCTCAATTAGTGAATTAGTTACGGATGAATCTCATGAGCCAATTGAAAAAGAATGAATGGAATAAAATATTGTGCAAAGAATAAAATGGGGATCATTGAATGTTTGACCATTTTTTATCCCCAATGGTTTAAGGGTTATTTGTGGAATGGGAAATATAAATGCATCTATTTTTGCCCCAAAAAATGAGGGGTTTCGAGAGAAATGATTATGATGATTGCATCTATTTTTTCCCCAACAGATGAAGGGTTTTATGCCAAATGTATATGTCATGATCATGTGAGGTGTATCACTTTGTGGAAAAATTAGAATCAAATTTGGTTGCCCTAAATTTGGGGTGATTCCATGATGTTGAATAAATTTTATCGCATGGCCTCATTGATATGCAATATGAAGAAGCAAAAATAAAAGGATTCAACTTTGGAGGGTTTGCTAGTGACTGTAGGATAATTCCTTTCAAATGTAACCAATCACCCTATCTAGATCCAGTCACTATGATAAATGTCAAGTAAATTGGGAATGATGTAAAATGTAATTTTGTCCATGTTTCAAGCCCCATGAACTAGGCCATCAATGATAGCTTTTTAGCAAGATTAATCTTTTCAAAGGTTCACTTGAAGTGTGAGGAACCAGATTTAATTTTACTTTTGAACTAGAAGATATGGAATTATGATGATGACCAAGTGTTCTTATGGTGGTTCATTCATCTTACTGAATTGCATGGACACAAATTGCTGCAATCTCCAAGTATATAGAACAAACCACTATATACAAGATTCACTTAAAACTTGGCACATGTGGTTAGAAATGGATGATGGAGTATGATTTTGGTGCAATTTGAAATTTTGATAAATAAATGTGATGATTTATGAAAAATAGAACTGGTTGGCGAACATTGGATAGCGTGTTGGGCAATTTTGCATCTTTTCAGACACAAATTTAATTTATTGGGATAAATCAACTCTAATTTTCACAAACATTGTTAGGATGACAGGAATTAAGATGCAAATGATGAAGATGGTCATTTTGTGAAAATTTGGACCAATTTGATACGTTTTGTAAGTGGAATTGTGCTTTTTACGACTTTTGACCGCAAACGAAAATTATGCATCCAAACTGATTTTTGTTTTCAAAAAAATGATTTTATGATGGAATTTATGTGTGGGTGAAATGTGGTCAAATCTGGAGGAGGTAAGCTACCATTTTTATCTATTTTTCCATTTCTTGATTTATGCGTAAAATGTCTGTATGCATTTCTGAGGTGTAGCAAGCACCTAGGTGCACTTCAGTACACTATAAAACACCTTTGCACACTTCAACATGCCTAAAATTATCCATGCATACTTCAGCCTATCTAAAATGCTACAAGGCACTTCAGTGTGTCTGCAATTGCTATAAATAGCCTGCAAGTTGGAAAATGGACCTCATTTGTGCATTTTCAAGTTTGAGAAGCTGCGTCTGAGGAGTGGAGTAGAGTGAGGAGTGAAGTGAGGTAGTGGAATTTTGGTGTGGAAGCTATAGCAGTGGAAGGAACGAGTGTTGTGGCTGGAGCAAAGGCAAGATTTGCCAAGGTAATGCTTTTGAATACTTTTTGTGTTATGCAAAATTTTGTTGTTTTTGCTTCTTTTTTTATTAATGAAATGTGTTGATTGTTGCAGTTGTGAATTTTAGAGCCTAGAAATTGATTTTCTCCTCTTATTCCTAGGATGATAAAATTCTTGTCAGAGGTATATTAGGATTTTTTGAAGGTGGTGGAGATAGAGGGTACGGCCCGACTGGATGTGGTGAGGGTGGATGAGGGGTATTTTTCAAATTTAGCTAAAATATGGGATGCATATAGGGGGACCTTCCATCTGCAAACTAGGGAGGTGACCATTACCCTTGAGGATATGTATCGCATTCTCAAGGTGCCAATGAAGGGGTTGAAGGTGGAGGTGGGCTATGATAAGAAGGGACAGCTAAGTAGGATGTTTGGGGATAGGTGAGAGGAAGTGAAGGTGGAGTGTGGGGGAATTCCATACTTGATCATGTATGTGGCCAAGAATTTGGAGCCCCTCCTGGCCTTGGTGATGTTCGTTTTGATGAACATAGTCATCCCCAACAATACTAGTTGTATATTCCCATGGAACCTATTAGGATTGGTGAGTGATTTACTCACTCATCCGTAGTAATATGCATGGGCTCCCATTTTTTTGGTGCAAGTGTACCGAGAGTTAAATGAGGTAGCGTAGTGGAAGAGGAAGGTCTTGGGATGCATATTTCTTCTCTAGTGTTAGGTATGGGATCACTTCAGTGTGGCACGATCGAAGGGTCTTCCCTATAGTGAGCGGGATGGGGTGCAACCCTATGCTAGGATATGGGTGATGGTGGAGGAGGTACAATCGAGTCATCCGATGTGATCAAGATAATGGTACCAAGATATATGGGTTGGACTAACATCTACCCAAGTGATGTGGAGGCCTTGGTGAGGAACCATGTGGACTGGGGATAGGGAGTAGTTGTAGTGGATGAGGTAGCTGAGATGGATAGTTGGAAGGAGGTAGAGTACTTCTAGCTCTCACAGGTGTTGTAGCAGTTTAGCTTGCATCTAGGAGTATCGGATGATCCAGTGCTTTATAGGAGGTACCAAGAGGAGGTGGTACTTTCATGTGTGGAACCATGGAAGGAGGTGTTTAAGGATTGCAAGGATCTACCCTTGATGTGGATGATGCAAGGACAACCTCAGAGTATGTGGCATGGTTTGTGAAGAACACAAGCTTATACTAAGAGGGGGGGTGAACAGTATAAGACCTCTTTATACTTTTTCCATTATACTTCAAAATAGTAAAGCAATATACCCAAAGCAATATCAAAGCAATGCACAATATCATCCACAAAGTGACACCAATTTTAACGTGGTTCACCCAGAATGGTCGAGCTACGTCCACAAAACTTTTCTCTAAAAGTTATCTCAAAGTTCTTTGGGAATCCTTCCCAATTACAATGTTTATGAGCCTCGGCCCAAAGGAGATACCTTCCCCCAATCAAAATTTATGAGCCTCTGCTCAAAGGAGATACCTTCCCCCAATAAGAATTTATGAGCATCTTCTCAAAGGAGATACCTTCCACTCTTCTCTGGAAATAATCCCTCAGAAGATCAACTGCCTCTACCTCTTGCCAGCACATGGAACTCCTTTCCATCGAAGACCTCTTGTCCTCAATGCTTAGCCTAAGAGACCTCTGCCTTCTATGATCATGTCCACAGTAGCTCAACAACCTATACCAAACACAATCAGTCGGTCTAGTACAAGTCTTCCTCTTTCTGTCAGATCTGTTCAACTCCTTGAACAAATCAATCCTCTGCATACAAGCCTTCTCAAAGACTTGCCAAATATGTCCTCAGGTTCTTCTCATAGAACCAGTGCACCTCTATCCTCAAGTTCTCTTATAGAACTATCAAACTCAGCTCACAAGTCCTCTGCTAGGACCTGTCCAAATCTGCTCACAAGTCCCCATCGAAACCTGTCCAAAAATGCTCACAAGTCCCCATCGAAACCTGTCCAAAAACTCAGCAAGCTCACCAAGAAAAACTTTCTTAGTAGGAAATCACAAAGTGAATTGTTAGAGACCCAATGTGATTTTTCAACCTCATAGAAGCATAAAGAGAATTGTTAGAGACTCAATATGTTCTATACTCAACTCCCAATCTCAAAACTCAACTCAAATCAACTCAACTCAAATTCAATCTCAAATCTGAAAACTCAACTCAATATCTGAAATGGATAGGATAGAATGCTTTCTTTCAAGAACATGAAACCCCAACAATTGCCAACTATGCAAAGAATCACATAACAATGATACTCATGTTCTTTTCACCATCAATTAGGGCTTCAACAACAATGCTCATCAACCAAGGTTCAATCAACACCATTTAATTCAAAACACAACCTTGAAGCATTTCACAATCAACATTAGAAAAGGAAATAGGTAGAACTCCTTTTCTCTCCGACATTATTTGAACAAAAAGCATCCACCAACTCAAATCTCAATAGCACAAAACAAATTTTCAAATCATCAACAAAGAAGTAAGCCCAACACTTTAACCAAGTAAAGAATAGCTTGATTATAACCAATTTAATGAAAGCTAATGTCAATCTCAAAGCTGCCCACTTAAGGTTTCACAACTTCACACAAGAAGCAATTCTAACCTTAAAACATCATGCTTTCATTTCCATAATCAACCAAAAGCACTCTCAACATTACAAGAAATATTTATCCCTTATACACCTTATTTCTCCCTTATAATCTTATCAACAATAAACTTTATCTCTCATAAGAATGCAATAAGATAATGCAAACAACACTTTCAAAAGAATATTTTATCAAAATAAAGCAAGCTTCAAACTCCTTATAACTCCTAAGCTATTTTTCTCTCTAATAAACTTCCTCCACCTTCAAAATACACTAGCAAAAATTAATTTTGAAAATACCTTGGCCAACACCAAAAATCGTGCTATGGAGAAATTGCACACGAACTCTAACACCACCCGTTGCGTCCACTTCAACGAAGAAAAACCCTTTTGCATTATTTGAATGCGGAACCTCCCGTTTGGGTAGCGCACCAATAGCCTAGCCGCTACCGGTGCGCCAAAGGCGTCCGATGAGGTTTAAACCTCACTATGTTTCCCTTGTACCTTCTGCGCCAGAGCTAAAATAAACAACAAGCCTCCCTGTCTTCTGATGTGAATGACGATGATGAAACCTTACGGCGGATACAAAAAATGAATGGCGGATATCCGAACAGTGGATCATGAAATCACAGCGAGGAAGAAATCGAACATCAGATCGCAAATTCTCAGCAAGCAACACTTTTCGAAAATGTGGATGGGATCATCTTTGATCTTCATCGTGGGAGATTTATATGCATATTTCCCATAAAATCTTAACGTCGGCAAGGAGTTTAACACGTCGACGGAGGAGTTTAACAAGTCGGAAGAGGTCTTGGCTAGCGCCCACAAACTTAGAACATAGCAACATCAAAGTTAAGACATTTGCGCCATGGGTTAGGAGAACCCAATGCAAACAAATATTTATTTAAAAATAATTAAAAGGAACCTTAACAAGGTTTTTAATTATTTAAATAAATACTTCCTCCTGGACCCAAATGCATTAAACTAATGCATCCACCTGTAATCTTTAAACCTATCAACTTGGGGTTTACAAAAGACCTTTGAAACTGTCATGTTGTAACCTTCATCAAAACAAGTTATTTGACATCAAATCAAATTCCTTCAAGAGCTTCTTGACATCAATGACAACTTATACACTTGAGCAAAAGCAATGTATCCAAAGTACCCAAAATTTCCAACAATCTCCCCCTTTGTCATTGATGGCAAACCTTTACTGAAAACACTTCTCAAGAGCCAAAACTGAAACCAACTATGCTAACAACTGACCAACTATGCCCACAACTGAGAATCTTCCTTTGAAGTTTTGCTCCCCCTGACTTGAAGCTCTCCTCTTCACTTTGAAGCTCTCTCCCTTACTCATATCTCTCCCCCTTTGTCATCAATGGCAAAGGGTCACCTTTGGGGCTCGGGACTAAGAATGAGCCTCTTAGCTTAGTCCCTCCCCCACCTCCTGATGAGGTGATTAATTCTGGGGTGGGAGTAAAACTCCCATTAGGCACTAATCATCATCAACGTCTATAACTTCCTTGTCGAGCCTTCTCTTGAACTCTTTGCCCATATTCTTATTCTTGTCACTGTTCTTGTTCTTGTTCTCATCCCTGTTCTTGTCCATGCCTTGATCCTTGGACCTGATCATGCCACTGTTCCTGTTCCTGTTCTTGTATTCTAGAATTTTAGCTCTACACTGTCTAATTATGTGACCTTCATTGTTGCACTTGAAACACTTGACGATGTTGTTTCTCTGAGGTAAACCTGATCTTTGAATCCACTAGTTCTGACCAAACCTGTTCTGACCAAACCTGTTCTGGCCAAACCTATTCTAACCAAACCTATTCCTGTTATTTGCCTTGCAATAAACTGCCTTGTGCCCAAACTATTGACAAGAGTAGCAATACCCTTGAAAGTAACTAGCACTTCTGAAACTATCATTTACCTTCTTCACTTGAGCCATGCAATGTGAAGCCATGTGACCGAACCTGTGACAAGGAAAACATCTACCTTGAAACTTCCTTTTATTTGACCTCTTAGGTTTTGAAAACTTCTTCTTCTCATTCTGAATTCTATTTTCTGTTTCTGTGCATCTATCATTCAAGGACTCCTTTTCTGAAATACTTTCCTCATCAAAACTCTCTTCCTTTTGGAGTCTCTTACTAGACTCTCCAACTTGTTCCTTGTGTGGCTTAACAAAACCAAGACCTATTTTATCTGTTGTCTTTCTTTGACCTTTGATGAGTGACTTAACCTTTTTGGAGCTATCTTGGAACCTGTAAAGCTTATCCTTGTACTCTTTAGTTTCCTCTTTCAAAGAAGCCATTTTTTGTTCTAACTCACTATACTCAAGAACCTTAGACTCTAACTCATCCTTGAGTTCTTGTGTCTTAGCTATAGAGAAGTCAAGACTTTCTATAAGATCATCTCTCTCCATACAACATTCATCTAACTTATCCTTGAGTCTAGAATTCTTCTTTCTTTCCTTTTTCAAAGCACTAAGAGCACTAATAAGTTCACCTTTAAGATCTACTTCACCTTTCTCTATATCTTCCTCTATTTGTTTGCTTTTTGAATCATCAAAGCCTTTTTCAGATTTCTTATTACTAGAGGTGCTACCCTTTTCAAAAACCATACATGCATCTTCCTTGTAGTTTTCTGAAGCATCCTCATACATACTAGAAACCAAATCATTATTTGTGCAATCATCCTCAAGGTGACCAAAGTTTCCACATCTAAGACATTTCATGATGATGAATCTATGTTTCTGATATGAACAACATCTCATTTTCATCATCACTTGAAGAACTTTCACTATCACTACTAGAACACTTACTTGCTTTGTCTAGGTAGAAACTCTTCTTGTGCTTGTGAGAATACCTCTTTCCTTGATTGTTGTGCTCATATTTGTTCAACTTATCCAAATCTTTAGCTTCCTCAATAGCAAAAATATTTTCACTAAATCTATTAGGAAGAGATCTTAAAATCTTATCACAAACATCATTTTCAGCAAGCTCAAGACCTAAGTCTTTCATGGAGTTAACAACCTCATCCATATGAAGCATGTAGTCACTAATATTTTCATCATCATTCATCTTGAGTTGTTCAAACATACCTTTGAAGTGTCTCAACTTGGCCTTTCTGACATTTGTATCACCTGTATGAACCACCTTCAACTGATTCCACATTTCACTAGTTGTCTTGTAGTGAATCACTTTGGTGAGATTCGCTTTCTGTAAGCCTTTTAGGATTGCATTCATTGCTTTTGAATTGTTGTGATGTAGGAACCTTTCTTCTTTAGTATTAGGACCATGTTCAAGAATAGTGTACTCATCTTAAATCACTTCCCAAACCTCATTCCCAAGTGCCATTAGATGAACCTTCATCCTTGCACTCCAAAGACCAAAATCTGACCCATCAAGAATAGGTGTTGCATTGCCACTTGAATGATCCATTGTATTCTTTACTAGCTTTTCCTTCAAGCTGTTAAACTTTTCAAAGGCACCGGCTCTAATACCAATTGAAGAACACAAGCTTATACTGAGAGGGGGGTGAACAATATAAGACCTCTTTATACTTTTTCCATTATACTTCAAAATAGTAAAAGCAATATACCCAAAGCAATATCAAAGCAATGCAATATATCATCCACAAAGTGACACCAATTTTAACGTGGTTCAACCAGAATGGTTGGGCTACATTCACAAAACTTTTCTCTAAAAGTTATCTCAAAGTTCTTTGGGAATCCTTCCTAATTACAATGTTTATGAGCCTCGGCTCAAAGGAGATACCTTCCCCCAATCAGAATTTATGAGCCTCTACTCAAAGGAGCAACCTTCCCCCAATAAAAATTTATGAGCCTCTGCTCAAAGGAGATACCTTCCCCTCTGCTCTGGAAATAATCCCTCAGAAGATCAATCGCCTCTACCTCTTGCCAGCACGTGGAACTCCTTTCCATCGAAGACCTCCTGTCCTCAATGCTTAGCCTAAGAGACATTTACCTTCTATGATCATGTCCACAGTAGCTCAGCAACCTGTACCAAACATAGTCAGTCGATCTAGTACAAGTCTTCCTCTTTCTGTCAGATATGTTCAACTCTTTGAACAAATCAATCCTCTACATACAAGCCTTCTCAAAGACTTGCCAAATCTATCCTCAGGTTCTTCTCATAGAACCAGTGCACCTCTATCCTTAATTTCTCTGATAGAACTATCAAACTCAACTCATAAGTCCTATGCTAGGACCTGTCCAAATCTGCTCACAAGTCCCCATCGAAACTTGTCCAAAACTGCTCATAAGTCCCCACCAGAACCTGTCCAAAAACTCAGCAAGCTCACCAAGAAAAACTTTCTTAGTAGGAAATCACAAAGTGAATTGTTAGAGACCCAATGTGATTTGTCAACCTCATAGAAGCATAAAGAGAATTGTTAGAGACTCAATATGTTCTATACTCAACTCCCAATCTCAAAACTCAACTCAAATCAACTCAACTCAAACTCAATCTCAAATCTGAAAACTCAACTCAATATCTAAAATGGATAGGATAGAATGCTTTCTTTCAAGAACATGAAACCCCAACAATTGCCAACTATGCAAAGAATCACATAACAATGATACTCATGTTCTTTTCACCATCAATTAGGGCTTCAACAACAATGCTCATCAACCAAGGTTCAATCAACACCATTTAATTCAAAATACAACCTTGAAGCATTTCAGAATCAACATTAGAAAAGGAAACAGGTAGAACTCCTTTTCTCTCCAACATTATTTGAACAAAAAGCATCCACCAACTCAAATCTCAATACCACTGTAGCACCCTAAAATTGGCGCAATAAAAATTCTAATAATTACATTCACCTTAGTAAATAATTTAAAATTCAAATTTAACCTCCCAAACCGCCCGTTAACCATCGGGAAATCCGTTTCCCCCTTTTTCGTGCCATTTTTAGAGGTTGTTTTGACCGTTTGACGATATCGTCGCCGATCAGACGATATCGCCCCAGATTTGACGATTTCGTCTGGACTAGGACGTCCAGACGATCTTGTCGCAAAACTAATTTTGCAAAGTTGGAATCTGTTCCAACGGGTCTCCAATCTGGGCAGAAGCGTGTCTGCGCCGTTGGGACCCTCCCCCCATTGGAGATCTCCCAAATTGGGATGATCTCCAACCTCCTAACTACTCCCCTAAGCCTATTTAGTCTCTAGGATTTTCCCTTCCCAACCCCTGGCTGAAAATTATCTGCAAGTTAACTCCATTCACGTTAAAACATCCCTATTTTCCATTTGCACTGGTCCCATACCAATTTTATTGTAGGTACATCACTATTTTTCAGTCGGAGCTAGCACCTATCGTCGTCGACGAACCTGTTCAGATCGGAGGCGAACCTGTCGAATTCGAGGCGATTTCATACTGATGCGAGACGATCTCGACTGCAGTCCGTATTAAGGCAATCAGTGCCTGAAGTTTGCGTTTCTCAACCTTTTCTCTGTCATTTTATTCTGCAAATTAAATAGTCTATTCAGTGTTTTATGTCATTTTGCATTTGGAGTTCACCCATTTCGATTAAGTGCATAATTAAATCCTAATTATTATCTAATTAGCACGATTCATTTCTGTCTCTGTGTTTAAGTTTTAGTTTGATAACATTGCTGCCATTTTATATCATTTCCCTCTATTAGCACTTGTAGTACCTTTTGTATTTTGCATCTATTTTCGGTTTTGCAGGTCTCTGACGAATTCATCAGATCTCGGACGATCTTGTCTGATTGCAGATGATTCTGTCGAATCTCAGACGATCCAGACTGCTTCAACATCAAAATCTTCTTCAGACATCCGGATCAGGTATTCCTCATTTGTATTCTGTAATCTCTCTATTTTTTTGTCTTTAAATTTATTTTTTGTATTCATTGAACTTGCATTTTCATATAGAGTAATCTAGATACATTCGGCCAAACCTAGGATATGAATGCTTAAGGTTAAAAACGAACACATTTAAACACATTCCAAAACCTAGGCGTGGAAGCTATCGTTAAATGTTTCCTGGTGAACCCACCATCCGTCGAAAAATCATCAAAATACACCTCCCTTGAGAGGCGGGACCTTCGCAAAGTCCTCTCAGTCCGAGGTACCGCGACATCCTTTTCCCATCCTCCTTCCGGGCGCGGATCCAATAGCCTGAAGGTAGGGATGCGAAAAATTTGGAGCGATACATTTTGGTGAACCCGACGTGAATGCATCATAACCTTTTGAAAAACAAAAACAAAAAACAAAAACATCTATAGAACAACTAAAACATAGATGCATTTTAAAACATTCAAGTTTGAAAACATGTTTAGATGGTAGCTCCTAAGAAAAGGTTAGCGGTTACTATAAACGTAGAAAATCAATTGGCAGCTATAGAAGTTAATTCTGTCCTTAGTGTGCCTGAAACAAGTAGAAATCAATTCTTGTGGAACGAACTTGATAGAAGACTTAGTCTCATCTCATCTAGGTCCACACAACTTAAGCAAATCAAGAGGCTAGTCCTAGATAGAATCCTGGATCCTCATCAATTAGTTTTTTATCATGAACTTCAGAGAGCCTGCCATAGATGGTTAGCCTATAGGAGAGCTTTAGTATCTTCAGAGTTGTTCACCTTCGAGGAATACCTCGAGAACGCAGCCATTGTGCACCAGTTCCTAGGTTGTGTAGAAGACCAAGAGGTTGTTCTTACGAGATAGGGAAAGATGGAATAGAGTTCCGCGAGCTGTGTTATATCGAGAGTATTGCCATGAGCTTTACTTTTATCAACCAGCATCTGAAACAGACAACATCACTATAGCTCTTTTCATCAAATTTTTAAAAGAAAACTTTCAATTTGAAGAAGAACACTTCATGACTCCTGAACAACTCGAACCTATTAATGATATTCATAAATTGTTTATAGAAAACTAGATTATTATTTCAGTATTATTTCTTGCATTTATTGTGTTATTTGTTGTCTTTATTATATTGTTTCAAAAAAAAAAAAACAAAGAAAAACTAAAAAAACTAAAAAAATCAAAAACTTAGCAAAAACTTAAACATTTCATTTTCAAATATTGTAGTAGGTATATAGTAAATATATACCTCTTAATTTGTTGCATATATATATATATATATATATATATATATATATATATATATATATATATTTGCTGAAATCAAAACTTAGCACCATGCCTAAACTTAGGAATGGTAAAGAAACTTTAGGAGAAGGAGAAGATTGGTTACAAGATACAACTAAAGACCCAAATGTCCTTCTTGGAGATTCAAATCCGGAAGGAGAAACTCTAGGTCAATCGGACGAAGACTTAGGTGAAGATAAGGAACAAGAAGGAAGTGTTAAAGAGGATGGATCCTCATCCCCTAGAGTAGCTCCAAATGGAACTATTGCCTTTGACAATGCAGAGCATTTCAAGAAATTTCTCATGGATAACATTGATGACCTTAATGTGGCAATTCGCCTTGATAAAGGGCAAATTAGTAACACTCAAGCAGCCATGGAATATATTTGCAATATGCGCACTAATCCCTTGTCTTTCATTGATCAAGAAAGTGACAAGGCTGGGCCATCCAATACGGATATGGTCACTATGGCTCAAAACATGTCAAAAAACTAGGTTACCCAACCTCCTAAGGAGCCTGTTATTCAACCTAAAATCACTCCCATACAAAAGAAACCTTCCTTCACTACTTTATTCCGCCAAACTATTGAGCAATATGCTTCAAGTAAACAAAAACCTAAAACAAAGCCAAATATAAACTTTCAACAATCCGGAATACAACATAATCCAACTTCAAAATTCCTCCATAATACTTTTCCTACCAATACTTTACACAATAGTAACATGGCATCTAATCTTCATGTTCCTCCATCATATGCCCATAACACTCATGTCAATGCCCTACCAAACCAATATGGGGGGCAAACTAGTAATCTGGAAGCCATGGTGAAACAATTGGCTTCACGTATGGACCAAATAGATCCCTACCGTCCCTCGTATAATTATCGAGAGATCTGTAGTCAACCTTTGGACCCCATAGTTGTAGCTCAACCATACCCTAAGCATTTTCCCATGCCCGTCCTGCCTATATATAAAGGAACCGAAGATCCCATAGAGCATCTTCGCATGTTTAGGATAGCATGTCACGACATATCGCATGACGACTTGCTATTACTAAAAATGTTCCCCAAAAGTTTAGGTGGAATGGCATTAGAGTGGTACTATCAATTGCCCACTCATTCTTTGAGAAACTTCGAAGAAACAGCGGAATCATTTGTCCATCAATTTAGTGCTTACATCGAGAGGCATGTAACTATTAAAGACCTATACAATTTAAAACAAGACAAGGATGAATGCTTTGCCGATTTCTTAGCTAGATGGAGGCAATTGATAGGAAAACTGCACTTTGTGCTGCCTTATAGGGAAATGTTGGACATTTTCATCAACAATTTACAAGAACAGAGATATCTTATGAGCTATCGACTGCTACTTTAACTACCTTCGATCAAGCTATAGATTTAGCTCGAAGAGTAGAAGATGCCCTCATTAGGAGAGGCCAACTTAGGAAGAAGGATGATGAGAAAACATCCAAAAATCAATATAAAAACAAACAAGTTGTCGGTGACGGAGTCATTGACAGTGAAACGTTGCTAATATCAATGCAACGAAGACAACAAAAAAATTCATATTGAAACCTCCTGACAAGCCTCCTCGAGAATTCACTAGATTAAACCAACCCTTATCAACTATTTTACCTCAATTACTCGAAAGAGGTTTGATCCAATTACCAGCTATCCGGGAACCTGACCCAACTATACCCGGATATAGAGCTGACTTGCACTTGTGATTTCCATAGAGGACCTGGACATTCTACCAACGCTTGTAAAAGGTTAAAACATAAAATACAAGATTTGATTGACAATAATGAAATGGAAGTGCAAGCCTTCCAACCTAAACAAAACCCTCCTAATAATACTCAAAAGACCATTCCCCAAAATCAAAATCAAAATGCCAATCAAACTCTAGACATATTTCAACACCCTTTACCAAGACATGGTAAAGAGGTAGCCAATCAAATCGAACATCATAATGTTCCCCCTCCTACCCGATATGTAGGAACCATTAGCGGACAATTACCTATTCAGGATCCTCAAATATTTGACACGACCTTATCCCTGGTTACGACCAGGCCCTTACATAATTTTCAAACTTCTGATTCTAGTGATATAGAATCAGATAGTGAAAGTGAACTAGACATTACTTCAAACCAATCGAATAGTTCTGAAAATGAATCAGATCCTATTCAACCCGTCACAGATGCTATGGTTCCAGAAGAACCATTTCCTAGAAGAGTCACTACTCGACCTTCTTCCAATATATTCCTTTCTAATGAAGAAGCCATTAATGCTCAACCGAGACCAGTTCAACGTCTTCACTATAACATTGTAGGTACCATTGGAGTCGTTACTCGACAACAAGCTCAAAACTCTCAACAAGAACCAAATCAGAACGATGGATCAGCTCCATTCATTTTGAAAAATCCCAATAAAGGGAATCATGTTCCTACTGTTCCATCTAAACCCCCTTACAATATTAATGAGCAATTGTCCAATACTACGGCCAGAATTTCCCTCTTAGATTTATTAAGATCCTCTCCCACCCATAGGGATGAGTTGATGCTTACATTGAGCCAAATGATGGTACCTCAAAACATTCAACCTGAAGCTATGGCCAATACTATCATCACACGAGAGATTGATTGTATTGACTTCCGGGATAAAGATATCCCACAACACAGTTTACATAAGGACAATCCCTTATACATTACTACTTTAATTGGAGATGTAGCCATCAAAAGAGTTTTGATTGATAATGGCTCATCTCTAAACATTTGCACCTTTGACTTCTACCAACGATTTGGCTTTAGAAGTGATGAAATGAAGAAAACTGATATGATTATCAAAGCTTTTAATGACGAAACACAAGAAACGTGTGGAGTTATTACCCTCCCATTGCAAGTTGGCCCTAGAACCCTAGAAACAACCGTGTTTATTGTACATTGTCCAAGCATCGTACAATATACTTTTGGGTCGCCCTTGGATCAACGCCATGCGAGCGGTCCCCTCAACTTTACACCAATGTGTTAAATTTGAGTTTAAAAATCAGTTGGTCACTATCCATGGTGACCCTAGACCCTTTGATATGTGTGCTTTGGCAGAACCCGTTGGAGTGCAATTTTGCCCTGCTCTGTCATCCACACATCCTAGTTCTTCTTTTTCATCCAAAACTGTGAAACATAAACCCATAACTTCACCTATTTCCCTTCCTTTAATTTCATCCTCCTATGTAGACCAACAACCCTCTAAACAAATCATTTTAGAACCTCAAAAAGATTTTAAATCTACAACCAATCCTTCAAGTTCTATCCCTATAAATTCAAAACCTATAGACACATCTATCATACCTTCCACAGCTAAAGACATAGGTAATAAGCCTTCTACATCTTATGCCCTTTCTGATGAACTCTTACCAGATTTATCTACAACCTTAATATCAGAAAAAATGAATGCTTTCATGCGAGATTCAAACCTTTTAAATGACTTACCGCCATCTCCTCGTACTTTGGGCCTCCCACAACCTATGGGAAGTACTTACCAAGTCGGGAGTTGTGCCTTCATTTATAAAGGATATGACTTGGGAAGAATCCCTCGGAATATCAAAACTCATCATGAGGGATATGCTCGGTGTTATTTTACCAATGATTATATTAAAGCTAAACCCATGATGCTTAAAATGGGATATGAAGGGAAAGGCTTGGGACCTTCCCAAAATGGCATGAAAGAACCTTTCGAGGTAGAACCATGGCCTGCCCACTGTGGTGTGGGCCTATTTCCTAGTAAGGGTCAACCCTTTCCTTTTGAGGATGATGATCATCTCATATGCTATCAAGATTATATGGATAGGCATGTTGATTTGCCTATTAAAAATCAGTCGTTTTCATGCAACATGTTGTCCATAGCATACCCTGAAATGATTGCTGACCCCGATGAAGAATTGGAAGGAGATATCTTCCATGATGTCTCTGTTGAAGAGATGTTACACAATGGATTTTATTTTGATGGTTCTATACCAACTATAGCCCAACTTGAGGCCACTGATCCTCAGAATGAATTATCTAAATTAACCTTACAAGAATTACAAGAATTGGGTGTTTCACCCGCCCCACCTAACTTTGAAAGAGATCTACACATGGAGGTAGAAAACGTCATTAAAATTAATATTGGAACTGAGGATAATCCTCACATAATCAATATTGGATCAGAATTAAGCCAAGAAAAACAAGAACAATACATTGCATTCCTTAAAGAGTATGAAGATGTCTTCGCTTGGACATACGAAGATATGCCAGGTCTAGACCCTTACGTAGTCATGCATCATCTAGTGGTCCATCCGGATGCTAAACCTGTTAAACAAAAACTTAGAAAAATGCATCCCAAAGTGGCTCTGCTAGTCAAAGGGGAGTTAGAAAAACTCTTGAATGTTATCTTTATACAAGCTATTGATTATGCTTGAATGGATCTCAAACGTAGTTCCAGTCACCAAGAAAGAAGCTACCAAAGTTAGGGTTTGCACAGACTTTAGAGATATTAATGCTGCATGCCCTAAAGATGACTTTCCTCTTCCAAACATGGACCAAATCATTGACTTCACTGCCGAAAGTGGGATGATGTCCTTAATGGATGGATTCTCCGGCTATAATCAGATCAGGATAGCTCCTGAAGATCAGGCTAAAACAGCCTTTATTACCCCCTGGGGTACCTTTTGCTGGAAAGTGATGCCATTTGGCTTAAAGAACGTCGGTGCAACTTATCAACGAGCTATGACCTACATTTTTCATGATATGATGCATGATATCCTACATGATTATGTGGATGATATTATAGCTCGCTCTATTATTGAAAATAATCATTTAGATGATTTAAGGAAAGTCTTTAATCGATTACGAGAATATCTCATTCGATTAAATCCAACAAAATGCATATTCGAAGTTAAATCCGACAAACTATTAGGGGTTTTAGTTTCTTTACGTGGTATTGAAATCGACCCTCTCAAGATTGCGGCCATCACTGATATGCCCGCACCTACTAATATATCTGAGTTACGAAGTTTACAAGGTAAGCTTCAAGCCATCCGTCGCTTCATCGATAAGATGGCAGATAAAACCGGTCCCTTTCTTAAACTCCTTAAGAAGGATGTCCCCTTTAATTGGGATACAGAATGTAGAGAAGCTTTTGAACTTCTCAAACAATACCTCCTTAATCCACCTGTGCTTTCACCACCTAAATCCGATCGCCCATTTCTCCTCTATATTTCCGCTTCAGATTCTGCCTTAGGGGCTATGTTAGCTCAACTTGATGATGAAAAGCGAGAACGTGCTAATTATTATATTAGCCGAACCTTCATCAGTTATGAAACCCGCTACACAGCGTTGGAAAAACTATGTCTAGCAGTCGTGTTTGCTACGCAAAAATTATGACATTATATGCTTAGTCAAAAAACTTATGTCATTGCTAAATATGATCCCTTAAGGTATCTCATGAGTCGACCTTATTTATCGGGTCGCACAACCAAGTGGGTTCTTGCTCTAAGCGAGTTCGATCTCACATTCATAGGACAGAAGTCTGTTAAGGGTCAAATCATAGCAGATCAATTAGCTGTTGCACCCTTAGAGTCTACCCATCCCCTCATCATCGAGTTTCCAGATGAATGCCTTCAATTAGAGGCAGACCATCCTGAACAATGGTCCTTATACTTTGATGGAGCCCGATGCATGAGTGGGGCTGGTGCGGGTATTATTTTAATATCTCCGCAAAAACATCTTATTCCTCTGTCCTTCAAATTGACATTTGCTTGCACCAACAATACTGCTGAGTATGAAGCTCTAATCCTTGGATTACGAGCTGCCCTTAGCGCTAAAAATTAAACACCTTTTAGTTTTTGGTGATTCCCAACCGGTTATAAACCAAATTAATGAAGTTTATCAAACCCGAGATGATAAACTGTGCCCATATAAGGCCTATGTTTTACAATTAATGTCTTTATTTGATCAAGTTACCTTGGAAGCCATTCCTCGAACTAGCAACCGTGCAGCTGATGCTATGGCCGCAGCTGCATCTCTCCTGCCCTTGGAGTTAGATGACGAATATGCCACTATCATTATTCGTCGACTCCAGGAACCCGCCTCAAATAAGTCATGCTTAGAGCCTTTGGATGTGTTTCTAATCAATGAAACAACTCCCGAGCCTTGGTATATAGACATATTTGATTTTCTTCAAAATGGGACTTTCCCTGCCAATTCTAATAGAAACCAGCGTCGGTTATTACGTCGACGAGCAAGTCGATTCGTAATAATTGGCAATACTTTATATAGGAGATCTTTTGAAGGTATCCTATTAAGATGTTTAAACTTAGAAGAGTCTAAATCAGCCTTGAGTGAAGCCCACGATGGATCTTGTGGAGGACACTTTAGTGGTAGTGTTATTGCTAAAAAGCTCCTTCGGATAGGATACTTTTGGCCTACCATGGAAACGGATGCACATGAGTATGTGCGCCATTGCGACAAGTGTCAAAAACATGCTGACCTTGTCCATGCGCCTGCACAAGAGCTGCAGGCTATTTCATCTCCATGGCCCTTTTCTAAATGGGGCTTGGATATTATTGGCAAAATCAATCCTGTGTCATCTGATGGACACAAGTTCATCATAACCGCCACTGAGTATTTCACGAAGTGGGTCGAAGCTATGCCTTTAGCTTCCTGCACTGGCACACAAGTTTCTAAATTTATTTTTAATCAAATCATTTGCAGGTTCGGAATCCCTGCCAATCTCATCTCTGACAATGGAACTTGTTTCAAAAATAAAGATGTTAAAAAATTATGTCAAAAATATAAGATTCAACATCGCTGGTCCACTCCCTATTATCCTCAGGGTAATGGTCAAGCAGAAGCATCTAACAAAACCTTAATCAAAATTCTCAAAATATTGGTCAATAAAACTGGCCGTGATCGGCACATTCAATTATATCCGACCTTGTGGGCCTATCGAACTAGTGTTCGAACCCCCACTGGAACTTCACCATTTGTTTTGGTGTATGGTGCTTGAAGCAGTTTTTCCATTTGAATTGGAAGTTCCTTCTTTGGCTCTGCTACTTCAAGATACCGAAGTAGGAGATGAATATCGTTTTGGCAGACTTAGTCGATTGGAACTCCTAGATGAAAAATGCATCAATGCTTTGGAGCATCTCCGTGCTTACCAAAACAAGCTTAAAAGATCATATGCTAAAAAAGTTCGTCACAGATCCTTTGAGATCGGCGACCTTGTTTTAAAAGAAAATCAAAAAAAATACAAATGCAACTAAGGACCTTAAAGGTAAATTCGAGCCCAATTGGCTTGGACCATACATTATTACTGCTAAATTTGAATCAGGAGCATACAAATTATCTACCTTAGATGGTAAAGAACTTAAAGAACCCATGAATATTTTGCATCTTAAACGTTACTATGCATAAATTTGGTCATCTTTCATCCTTGTATATAACTTGTTTTCAAAAAATTTTATATATTTCTTTCAAATTTATAAAAATCCAAAAACATCAAAAATATTCATAATCATCCAAAATCTTCAAAACTATCTATTGCATTTATTTAAGGCACTTGTTAATTTTTTTCTGCTCAAAATCAAAAATAAAACCAAAAATCAAAATAATGATAAAAATATAATAACAGCTATATGCTTGAAACCAAATAAAATAAAGAAGAAAGAGAGAGTCCACATCCTCAAAAATTTTCTCAAAAGTGTTCATATATATTTTCTTACAATTATCGCAGTTATATGTTTTAAATTATTTTTGGATAAATTAGCATTTATGTGGCATCCCTCACTTGCACACTCACAACAATAAATATCTTGATTTTATCTGGCATGATTACTAATCTCTCTTATATCAAAGTTCACAAAATTCACTTAAATAAAGTTTGAGCATGGAGAATTGATCTTGTTATTTACTTAAACCAAGCACATCTTTTCACAATAAAATGATTATATTTGTAATTTCCATGTTTTGCTACATAGTAGAACTGATTCCTTGAGCGAAAAGTTTCCCCTGCTATCCTATCATGCACATGGTCTAGAATCTTTGAGAATTGGCAAAAGGACAAGCTCACCCCTACCCAGAATAAAAATCCCTTGCTCTACAGCTAATCCGAGCAAGTATCCCTAGCAAAGAAAAAGAGAAGAAAATTTCAAGAAAGAAAAAATGTCAGTTGAAAGTATAGTGTCTGGTAAAATGTCAGCTGGGCGATAGCCCGTGTTAACTCCCCAGAGCTCGCCCCTCCACCCCGTGCCCTGAGGCGTGCAATCTCATCCCACATCTATGACACCTCAGCCCGGTGTTGTGCAGCCGCATCCTATAGCGTCTGCACTTGAGCCTGCAGACGATCTCTCTCCACCCTAAGAGTAGCCATCTCACTACTCTCTCCCGTGTCCACACCCTTGCCCTTATCGAGTGATGGTGGCCTCTGTGGAGATGGGGGTCTCGCCTCCTTCCTCTCCCTCTCTCTCTACCGTGGCCGCTCCTGTGCCTGTGGCCTCCTCGCCTCTCTCCCGCTGTGACCCTAGGCTGCCTCCATCGCCGCCTCTCTATCTGATGCACAACCGTGTGGATCGGACCCTGTGCCCTTGTCATTCAAGGAGGGCGGATGCCTACATACCAGGCATCGTAGCCATCGGCTACTCCTGTGTCGTCCCCATCCACTGGCTGGATGGGGGCATCATCTGTGTCCTGGCTCCAAAACCGTTGCATGTCTGGAGCCTCGCTAACTGTAGTGTTATCCCAGACAGTTTGGGAAAACTCGTAATCTCTAAGGGATGGGATCCCCTGCTGTAGACCGAACTGTCGCAAAACTCAATCATACCTATGGAGCTCCACCTCTCCCCTCTCCATCCTCAGCCAACAAACTCACCTAACGCGAGTTAACTCCTGTCCATCCTCTGGCCACCCTGGATGCTCCCTCCATGGCCTCCAGGTGATCTGGTCCGGGACTAAGTCATCTAGTAGCCTCTGGGACATCGTCAGGTCGATCTGTCGTTGTGCCCCTCTACGGAGCCACTAGTAGAAGACTTGAGGCCTCTCCCCATCAACCCCTGTCAGAGAAAGCCCTATCGGCCTCCGCACCGCAATGTGCTCCCAGCACCAAACCTATAGTAGCGATGTCATGACCGAACATCGGCTACCCTTGTACATGACCCCATATAGGATCCTGTACAATCGGCATAGAACAAAACTGCCCCATGAGAACCTGTACCTGTGGTCTCGCATATTGTAGATCACATCTGCGAGCATCCACGACACCTTGCACCCGCTCTAGTGGCACAATAGAAGTCCACCAACTACTCCAGCTAGAACTCGTGTGAGTGTAGATGCCCCAGGCATCTGGTGTAGTGCCTCGATGTTAACTCTGCCCTTCTCTAGGGTGAAGCTCGGGTCACCGCACAGTCGTCCCATAGCGTGGCCCTGATTGGCCACAGGTGTAATCAGCTATCCTTGTATGGGGATTCTCAGAATCCTCCATACATCCTCCAAATTGGGAGCCATCTCCCCTATAGGTAGCTGAAAACATGAAGAGCCCGGATACCACCTCTCTGCTAGGGCCGTCAGTAGCCCCATGTCCGTAGAAACTTGTGGCATCTCTGCCACATGCAATAAGCTGGCCTGTGCCAGCTGATCCGCTTCTGCCTATGTGAGAGCGGCCAAGTCATCTCTCAACCCACCGTATTTCCACTCCCTGCTCTTTAGTAATCCTCTCTGCAAACATAAACAACAAAACAACAAGCAATCATTAATCAATAATTCAAGTAAACAATAATGCAAGTTAAAAATTTAATCTTGTGCAATTGATGATATCGCCCACTATTGGACGATATCGTCCCAAATTTGAGCATAATCGTCTTCGATTTTGCAGTTCGAAATTGTCCCTAATTTGACGAAATCGTCCCCCTTTCGACGATTTTGCCCTCGGGCGAAATTGTCGAAATTGAGACGATTTTGTCTCGATGATGTTGACGGCCCAAAAACGGTCGTGATGCTCAAAAATCACCTAAAAATTACCTACAAAGCATATCAAATTAAATTAAAGCATCCTAGTTAAGTCTAGACTCTTACCCGTAGACCGTGTCGGACCTTTGTCGATCTGTGCGTCGTCTCCACCATTTTTGCTTCAGAGCTCTAAAAACCAGAAAAATGAACAATAAAAATGAATTAGGGTTTTACCCTATTTTTCTTAATTTTATTCAAAAATATTTTTTTGCTTTTCCGCGTTTTTACCTCAAATGTTCGATTTGGGTAAAAACACGGAGGGGGCACCATAGTAAGCTGTCGTACGATTCGACCAAGAATCGTCGCCTAAAAATGGGAATAATTTTTGCTTTCTCGTAGATCGAGAAGAACTCATCTTTGACGCATTTTTTTCAAAAAATTCGCTAAAGAGGGGGCAAAATGTAGCACCCTAAAATTGGTGCAGTAAAAATTCCAATAATTACATTCACCTTAGTAAATAATTTAAAATTCAAATTTAACCTCCCAAACCGCCCGTTAACCGTCGGTAAATCCGTTTCCCCCTTTTTCGTGCCATTTTTAGAGGTTGTTTTGACCGTTTGACGATATCATCGCCGATCAGACGATATCGCCCCAGATTTGATGATTTCATCTGGACTAGGACGTCCAGACGATCTTGTCACAAAATTGATTTTGCAAAGTTGGAATTTGTTCCAACGGGTCTCCAATCTGGGTAGAAGCATGTCTGCATCATTGGTACCCTCCCCCGTTGGAGATCTCCCAAATTGGGATGATCTCCAACCTCCTAACTACTCCCCTAAGCCTATTTAGTCTCTAGGATTTTCCCTTCCCAACCCCTGGCTAAAAATTATCTACAAGTTAACTCCATTCACGTTAAAACATCCCTATTTTCCATTTGCACTGGTCCCATACCAATTTTATTGCAGGTACATCACTATTTTTCAGTCGGAGCCAGCACCTATCATCGCCGACGAACCTGTTCAGATCGGAGGTGAACCTATCGAATTTGAGATGATTTCGTACTGATGCGAGATGATCTCGACTGCAGTCCGTATTAAGGCAATCAGTGCCTGAAGTTTGCATTTCTCAACCTTTTCTCTATCATTTTATTCTGCAAATTAGATAGTCTATTAAATGTTTTATGTTACTTTGCATTTGGAGTCCACCCATTTAGATTAAGTGCATAATTAAATCCTAATTATTATCTAATTAGCATGATTCATTTTTGTCTCTGTGTTTAAGTTTCAGTTTGATAACATTGCTGCCATTTTATATCATTTCCCTTTGTTAGCACTGTAGTACCTTTTGTATTTTGCATCTATTTTCGGTTTTGCAGGTCTCTGATGAATTCGTCTGACGAATTCGTCAGATCTCAGACGATCTTGTCTGATTGCAAACGATTCTGTCGAATCTCAGACGATCCAGACTGCTTCAACATCAGAATCTTCTTCAGACATCCGGATCAGGTATTCCTCATTTGTATTCTGTAATCCCTCTATTTTTCTGTCTTTAAATTTATTTTCTGTATTCATTGAACTTGTATTTTCATATAGAGTAATCTAGATACATTCGGCCAAACCTAGGATATGAATGCTTAAGGTTAAAAATGAACACATTTAAACACATTCCAAAACCTAGGCGTGGAAGCTGTCGTTAAATTTTTCCTGGTGAACCCACCATCCATCGAAAAATCATCAAAATACACCTCCCTTAAGAGGCGGGACCTTCACAAAGTCCTCTCAGTCCGAGGTACCGCAACATCCTTTTCCCATCCTCCTTCCAGGTGCGGATCCAATAGCCTGAAGGTAGGGATGCGAAAAATTTGGAGCGATAAAAGCACAAAACAACTTTTCAAATCATCAACAAAGAAGTAAGCCCAACACTTTAACCAAGTAAATAATAGCTTGATTATAACCAATTTAATGAAAGCTAATGTCAATCTCAAAGCTTCCCACTTAAGGTTTCACAACTTCACACAAGAAGCAATTCTAACCTTAAAACATCATGCTTTCATTTCCATAATCAACCAAAAGCACTCTCAACATTACAATAAATATTTATCCCTTATACACCTTATTTCTCCCTTATAGTCTTATCAACAAAAATTTTTATCTCTCATAAGAATGCAATAAGATAATGAAAAAAACACTTTCAAAAGAATATTTTATCAAAATAAAGCTAGCTTCAAACTCCTTATAACTCCTAAGCTATTTTTCTCTCTAATAAACTTCCTCCATCCGCAAAATACACTAGCAAAAATTAATTTCGAAAATACCTTGGCCAACACCAAAAAACACACTGGAGAAATTGCGCACGAACTCTAACACCACCCGCTGCGTCCACTTCAACGAAGAAAATCCCTTTCGTGTTATTCAAACGTGAAACATCCCGTTCGGGTATTGCGCCAACAGCCTAGCCGCTACCAGTGCACCAAAGGCGTCCGGTGAGGTTTAAAACTCACTCTGTTTCCCTTGTACCTTCTGCACTAGAGCTAAAATAAACAACATGCCCCCCTGTCTTCTAACGCGAACGACGACGACGAAACCTTACGACGGATACAAAAAATGAATGGTGGATATCCGAACAACGGATCACGAAATCACAGCGAGGAATAAATCGAACATCAGATCGTGAATTCTCAGCAAGCAACACTTTTTGAAAATTTGGATGGGATCATCTTTGATCTTCATCGTGGGAGATTTATATGCATATTTCCCATAAAGTCTTGACGTTGATGAGGAGTTTAACACATCGGAAGAGGAGTTTAACACGTCGACGGAGGTCTTAGCTAGAGCCCACAAAATTAGAACATAGCACCATCAAAGTTAAGACATTTGCGCCATGGGTTAGAACCCAATGCAAACAAATATTTATTTAAAAATAATTAAAAGGAACCTTAACAAGGTTTTTAATTATTTAAATAAATACTTCCTCCTGGAACCAAATGCATTAAACTAATGCATCCACATGTAATCTTTAAACCTGCCAACTTGGGGTTTACAAAAGACCTTTGAAATTGTCATGCCATAACCTTCATCAAAACAAGTTATTTGAAATCAAATCAAATTCCTTCAAGAGCTTCTTGACATCAATGACAACTTATACACTTGAGCAAAAGCAATGTACCCAAAGTACCCAAAATTGCCAACAGTTTGGTTCCCAACCAGTATGGGTACCTAAGGTGGTGGTTGATGGTGAGGATGATGCTGAGAAGTTTGATGAGACTTTAAAGTGACTAAGATACCTCTGAGCTAGCAATTAGAGAAAGAAGTTGCGAGGTGCAGGGCAATAGAATCCTATGGCTAGTGGAGGTGAGGATGAGGAGGAGGATGATGATATGGGGGAGATATTAGAGGTGGAAAGGCTACGGGCCAAGATGGAGCAGCTACGAGTGGAGAGAGAGAGGCTCTGGTTCTGGCTCATGATGAGGCTATAGCACAGCTATGGGTGGATCTTAGTGTGCGGGATGTGACTAAACCTTATATGTAGGCAAAGTGAGTGATAGGATCTAGTGGGGATGGATGATCATGAGGCTCCAAGTAGAGCTTATAGGCAAGGAACATTGACATGGGCTAGACTTATGATGACTTTGGGCTAGCAAGGCATATGTGCATTCCTTGGAGGACTTATGTATGGTGCATCATTTCATTCTACCATATCCTCCATCCTCCTCTATGGCTGAGCCGTCTAGGCTAGCTGAGTCTAGGAAGAGTTCTAGGTCTATGGCTCCTATTAGGTCATAGGGGTCTACTCATATGCATTAGCTAGTGTGCAAATGCACTTTTTGTATATGATCCTTGGAGCTCTATTGTATGTAGCCTTTGGGCACTCATTGTACATGTGATATTTATACATATATATACATGGCTTTTACCTTTTGTGTTATATATATTTGTGAATGCTTTTGTGTTATGCATGTTTTCTATTGATGATGAATGCATATGCTATGTTATGGATGATTAATGCAATATGGCATGTATGGATGATATAGCATGTATGGATGATTAATGCAAGACAAAATGGTAATGATCATTTATTTTTTATATCTTTTCTTTGGCCATGTTTAGCATTTTTGTTTAATCAAGGGCACCAAACTTGGTGTAATGTGGCAAATAATGGCTCGTGAAATGACATGGATGTTGACATGGAAAAAGATATGGATGTTGATATGGAAGAAGATATGGATGTTGATATGAAAAATTGATTGTTTTACGGATACTCAGACATACTAGTGGTATAAAAAAAAATCACTAACATTACCTAATTCCTTTACCAAATCAAGAGCATGGTAATGACTCGAGGTAATAAAGAACCAATGTGTGTGCAAGTGATTTCATTAACTCATCTTGAGTAAATTGGGTAAACCTATTATGGATGAAACCAAGAAGCTAGCTTATCCTTATGTACGGTCAGAGGTTGCTTTGAAAGAGATGTGTCACCATGTGTGAGCGTAATCCACTTCTAGTCAAGCGTCTATAGCTCTGGAAGAGGCTAACTCCATAGTCCATGATTTGTGTTTTTGATCTCTTGAATTTTTAGGATGACTACTTAACCATCTGATTGGAAATATAGTACAATCCTTACAACTCAATGATCAATGGTGTGTGATGTAAAATATTTAGAGCTTTGGGGAATCAGATTCTTAACCTAAGTATGATGAGAATTGTACACTATCCTTACTACTCTATCTTTTGAATTTTAAGCAATTGTGATAGTGGTGCGAACCATTGTTCTTATGGACTATGTTACACAATGGACTAGCAAGGATGACCCTTTTCACTTTGAGGTTCATACCAAGTATGGTATTAACCATTTTTGACACAAGATGTTTTTAATATGTGAAATTGTGTTTACTTCAAGAATGTTTTGGATTCAATTCCCAAAACTTAATATTTTCTTAGTGAAGATGTGTAATGGTCCTAAAAGGAACTCGACATGTATTTGGAGGTTGCTTAAAACACTAGGAGTGGCTGAGTGACTTAAAACACCTAGGAATTTTATGAAAATGTGGCTTTGCCCAGATGGCAATTTGATTTGGTGGAATTGTGTGGATGATCTTGTGAAGGTGCCCTTGATTAAGGTAACATGACTTTTGTTGGACCAATTAAGACCTTGAACTTAATAAATTATCCCTATATGAAATGTTTGTGTAAATTCAATGTATGACATGCAACTTTGTGAAATGCAATATGATATGTGGACAAATGCATTGTTTTTGGAATGTAGATGCAAGTGAAATGCAATGTTGTGAATGAAATTTATGTAAATATATATATATATATATATATATATATATATATATATATATATATATATATATATATATAAGTGTATTAGCCATGTATATATATACATATATAGTAATAAAATCATGCATAAAATACTTTCAAGTGTATAACATTAAGTGGTTCGGGTTCTTCCTCTCCCTCTAGACCGACAAGCCTATAAGTACCATTATCTACTCTTTGTGTAATAATGTATGGACCTAACCAATTACCCACAAATTTATCATGAAGATATAGTAATGTATTGGTGTTTTGTTGGCTATATTTAAGGACAAGATCTTCTACTTGGAATTCGTGTAGATGTACTTTGGTATTGTAAGCACGTTTGAGGTGGTCCTGATAAACTCATAAATTCTCTAGAGCATTGAATTACCTCTCATCAAGAAGTGTGAGTTGGTCAAGATCTGCTTGTCTAGATGTGTCATCATCTATGAATTCCTACAAATAAATTCGTAAGGAAGAGATCTCAAGCTCAAGAGGCATGATTGCTTTGGCTCCATAGACCAATGAAAATGGTTTTTCCCTTGTAGGCATGTGGATGCTTGTTCGATAAGCCCATAATGCCAAGGGAATTTGTATGTGCCAATCTCTATTATTTTCTTTGACAAGTTTCTTGAGAATAGCAACTAAGGTCTTGTTGGAAGCTTCAGCTTGTCCATTTTCTTGTGGGTAATAAGGATTCGAGAAACTATGTTGAATGTTGTATTTCTTGCAAAGTGCTTGAACATCCTTGTTCTTGAAAGATTTGCCATTGTCTGAAATGATTTTCAATGGGATACCAAAATGATAAATGATCTAATGAAGTATAAGCTCCATGATTCTAGGTCCTATCATGTTGGTTAAAGGAATTGCCTCAACCTACTTTATGAAGTATTCAGTAGCTTTGATAATGAATGTATGTTGTCTCAAATAAGGAGGTGAAATTTTATAAATTAGAACTAGATCCCATTGTGAAAAGAGACAAAGGCTTTGGATAGGTTGTAAAGCTTGTGATGGTACATGAGTTAAATTAGCATATTCTTGGCACTTTTTGCAATGTTTGATATAGGTGCAACAAACACGTTACGTTATGGGCCAATAATAACTCATAAGTAAAATACGCTTTGCAATGGCGATTCCACTAAAATGACCACCAAAAGTACCATCATGGGCTTCAACTATGGCTCTTTGAACCTCACTAGACTCGAGATAATGAAGAAGAACTCCATCATAACCACGTTTATACAACGCGTCCCCAAAAAATAAAACGGGATACCTTTTGCTTGAAACTGTATTTGGCAGTTCAAGACATGTCGAATGGGAGTGTTCCAAACCTAAGGAAGGTTACTATTTGGCTCGACCAAGGCGCATATGAATTTGATTGGATAAATCAAGCATCCTTTTTTTCCTTTGACTCAACATGGATAATGGTAGATTTAGATACCATTGAAATGATAAGGGGATGTACCTCTCCAAATGAGTCTTTTGGAATCAATGATCCTAGGGAGGCCATCTCATCTGCAAATATATTAGTCAAATGTGGTAAGCTATTGATTTCATACTAATCAAACTTAGAGAGTAATTTCATTGCTACATCATGATAAATCTTAATGGTAGGTTCATTGCATTGGTATTCTTTGTTTATTTGCTTTATGACAAGTTGAGAATCACCAAATATTCTAGTATGCTTAATGCTCATAGCTAAAGCTGATTGAAGACCTAATATTAAGGCTTCATACTCTACAGTGTTGTTTGTTCATTGGTTATCAAGTTTGAATGATAAGGGGATAGGTACCCCCTATGGTGTGTGAAATATGAATCTAGCACCTTGACTTTTCACACACTTAGATCCATCAAATAATAGTGTGATATTGACGTCTTCCTCCGGAATGACATCTTCTTCTTGCTTAATGACAACAAATGTCGAATCATTTGGGAGGTCAATAATCAAAGGATGATCACTAGGTAGTGGAGCTTCCATAAATTGATTGGCTATTACCTAATCTTTAATGGATTTTTGCTAATAAAGTCTAAGTCAAATTCAGTAAGGAGCATTATCCATTTAGTAGTGCGGGTGTTGTTGTAAGTGTGAGACATCATGTAACATAGAGGATTTTATCTAGCTATGGTATTTGTTGTGTAGATAAGCATGTAATGTCGAAGTTTCTTAGTGGAAAAAACATTGCTAAGCATAGTTTTTCTACATATGCGTATTTAGTTTCATAGCTTACCAATGTTCGAATAATGTAGTAGACAAATTACTCTCAATTTTGTTCATTCTTTTGTGCAATCATTGTCCCTAATGAAAATTTTGTTGCTAAGATATAAAGATAAATTGGGACCCCTAGACGAGGAGAAGCTAAGACCAGCAGAGAAGCTTGATATTGCTTAATTTCATCGAAGGTTTTTGACATTCATCTGTCCAAGAGAATGACACCCCATTTTGTAGTAGGTGATTGAATGGCCTACATTTTTTAGAAATTTGCACAATGAAACGACGGATTGATTGGATCTTTCCTTGTAAACTATGCAATTCATTTAAATTCGTTGGGGGAGGCATCTCTAGGATAGCCTTGACCTTGTTAGGGTCCACCTCAATACGTCTTTTGGAGATAATTAATTCTAGAATTTTGTCCAAGGTAACACCAAAGACACATTTCTTGGGGCTCAACCTTACATTATGCTCTAGGAGTCGATCAAAAGCTTTCTCCAATACACCAATGTGTTCTTGTCAAGTTTTAGATTTGACCAAAAAATCATCCACATAGTCTTTGATAATCTTATGCCATGGAAAATGTATGTCATGGAACGTTGATAAGTGGTACCTACATTTTTTAGTCCAAAGGGCATCACCTTGTAATAAAAAGTTACCTAAGGTGTAGTGAATGTTTTTTTGTGTTGGTCATCAGGATTTATTCAGATTTGGTTGTATCTTGAAAAATTGTCCATGAGTGAAAGCATTTCATGGCCAACGCAGGTATCAACAAGAGTATCAATATTTGGGAGAGGTAAATCATCCTTAGGACACGCTCTGTTAAGATCTCAAAAGTTAGTGCACACGCATATCACCTCGTTAGACTTACAAATGGGTAAAATATTTGAAAGACACTCAAGATAGTCGATAGGAATAATGAATTTCATGTCTAAGAGTTTTTGAAGATCTATTTTTACCAAGAGGGCCACGGTAGGATGCATTCTTCTAAGTTTTTGTTTAATCAACCTAGCATCAGGTTGTAAGGTGATATTGTGAACAACCAAACTAGATTCAAGACTAGGCATGTCCTTTTAGGACCATGCAAATATGCCATTCTTTCTCTTGAGGAGAGAAATAAATTGCTCTTGTTCATTGGGTGATAAAATTTTGCCAAGCTTGACAATTTGGGGATTGTCTTTGTCTAAACTAAGGTCCACATCGATGGTATCTTTAGTAGACATTTGGGAACCTTCCTCAATTTGATGGGGTGTAGGGATAAAATGAATGTTGTCTAAGATGTCATCAAACTCTTCTGGCTTATCCTCATCTATTTCTGCCTAGAAAACTAAGGATCTGAAGGTTAAGGTGAAGGTGAATGCGAGAGGGATGGAGGAATGTAGTTGGTAGAAGCCCTTAACAATTCCTCAAACAAAACAAATTCAGCAAAGGTTGGAGGTAAAGAAATTAGATCCATATTGATGAGACTTGTGTCAATTGGAATTGGCTTAGTCAGATCATATGGATTACAAAACGGGGTGAATAAATAAATAGGATTCATGTTGACTTGTGGGTAAAGGTGGATAAGGTTGGATGGAACGGAAGAAACTTAAGAATCAATTCTTAGGGGTTTGGTTAACCTGAACAGCAGTAAGAAACACAAATAAATACATTTTTCTAAATGATATGTACATATGCAATGCCAAGAAATAAAATATTTTTGTTGATTTTAAATTTTATTTTTTTAATTTTTGGTAGTGGTGAAAACCACTATTTTTGTGTTTTGTACATATTTTACAAGTTTGGCTTATGAAATGGCTTAATGGAATGGAGGTGGTGATTCACCAGTAGGGTTAACTCACTCTTGTGGAAGAAGCAAGTGAAAGATAGGTTCATGGATGGGGAACATGTTGAGATAAAACTAATCTTGTTCAAAATGGGGAATGATGGGCTCTGATTCTTCTTCAAATTCATCCAAAATTATTGATATAAATTCAAATTATTCATAGATTTCCTCATTAGAATTATTAGGATGGAGGGCTTCTTCTCCTAAATTGAGATTAAGCCTTTTGAAGGCTTGTTCAAAATAAGAGGTTGTGGAAAGTGGGTGGTAACCTAGACCTGAATGGTCGTGCACCTCTTGACATGGAACATTGATAGGTTGATGCACTCCTTGTTCATGCAATCTTAGGCCATGTCCTTGCCAATTGACAATGTGGAAATATCGAGATGGGAATCCTGACATGTTTGGAATGTTGGCAAGAACCAGTTCTTTGGGTTCTTCTATAGGAGTTGGATTTGATGAAGATTCATTCCCCTCATATACAAAATTTATGTTATTTGAAGCTAAACCCATGTTATAGACTGCTCCTATTGCTAAACATGGATCACGTGGGCGATCAAAATCCTTAGCACTAGGGATGGTGAGGGGTGTGATGGTGATGCCTTGGACCACTTATTCACCAATACTAGTATTAGTGATGTGGACCTCAACTTGGGATGACATGGAAGGACTATGGTTCGATAATGAATCCAGGAATGGTGAAGATGGAGATATCTTGCAATCCATCAATTCAACTTGTGAAACATTAGGTGATGGCGATGGATTGTATTGGGAAGGCTGCTAAGTGGAAAGTGATGATGTGGATGGCAATGATGTTGATGATGTGGACTAACTATGACCACATGTGAATGTAGTCAATGATGACGATGATGGGGGTGTGGAAGTTTGATGAGGTTTTGTGGTAGGGATCTCCTCAAAAATAAGATTTTTTGATAAAGGTATGGGTAACAAGGTAGTTATATTGGATTATGGCAAAATAAAAAGGTGAGTGGAAGGAAGCGTGGACTCATATGGATTTGAAATGAAATTGCAATATTTAAACGATTCAACATATGCTAGTATGCAATGTACTTGTACCTAATGAATGTATTTCAAACATTGATGTAGTATTTAAGGGACACATCTCATTTCCCTCATCCAAGGTCTTCCAAGGAGTACATTGTATGCCATGGATCCTTCCAAGATATGGAATATTGTGTGCAACATTTTAGCCCCCACTTCAATGGGCAAAACAACAGTGCCAATTGTGGAATGCAAAGCATTGTTGAATGCCTTGAGGGTGAAGGATGACTTGGTGATGTGATATGGAGGAAGGTTCAAATGATGGAGATCAGACGTGGTGATGATGTTGATAGAGGAACTGGTGTTAATTAACACTCTTTTAAAAGGCTTCTTATCAATCAGATCCATGATATGCAATGGAGGGTCTACATATTCCTATGAGATTGGCTTAATCTCAAAGTCATAGAATGTGATGGAAGGCTCCATGCATATTTGGATGTTCCCCACAAATTTTTTGAAAGCATTAGGATATTGTGATTGCAATTCGATGGATTTAAAAATATCCATTAATGCCTCCTGATGTGGAGGAGATTGTTGGATCAATTTATAGATTGAAAGTTTAGCAAAAGATATTTTCAAACTTGTAGTTAATCAGCTACTCAAGGAGATAATTGGTCAGGGTGGACGATTTATGGGTGAATTTAGAAGGTTTGATTGACTAGGGATATGGATGGGTGATGAAGGATTGGGGGAAACTTGTATGGGTGGCAATGTATAAGGTTATGACACACTTGCTTGAGGTGGTTGCCTTTTTTGGTTGTTATTTGAACTCTAGTGACCACATGAATGGCCCCTACAAACCCTTGGTATTGTTTTACATTATTGACTTGATTAGGAGTTTTGGTGTTAGGTTGCACCTCCTCATGATGAGGAAGTGGTGTTTGAAATATACCAAGGTTTTGGTTTTGTTGAGTGAGGGGATTGTTAAGCTTAATTGTCCCCAAGTCAATGAGGTATTTTACTATATCTTTAAACACATGGTAATTGTTAATATCATGCCCATTTTGCCTATGATAAGGATAAAATAGATGTTTTCGATAATGTTTCCCATGTTTGGCAATATCATTCGATCTAATGTCAGGTAAAGCAAGTTTATTTGTCTCATACAACCTTCTAAAAAGGGAAGCATATGACTCAACTAAAGGGGTGTATTGGAAATTTTATAGGACATACTATCACCAGGGATGGTTTTCCACGGTTGGTACTGTGTTTTGCACTATTTGTGTTGTCGAGGGGACCGCATGATATGCACTTTGTTGCGGTTTTTGTTGCACAAGTTGTTGTTACTAAGCCATTACTAGCTAGCTCATGACCACTTGATTAACTTTATTGGATTTGGTGGTTGGGGTAGCCTGTGTTGATTTTTATTGGTAAAAATAGTTGCTTTTGTATTGGCCCTTATTTTACCATTCTTTATTTTTAGGCTTACGTATGCCTTCTTGGATTTTGATATCCTCAATGACACTGGCTTGAGCTAAAGCTTCTTCAAATGATTTATAAGTTCGTAGTTGAAGCATCCAAGAGATAGGTTTTAAGCAACTCTTGGTGAATAATTTAATAAGCTCATCCATTGGTAGGATGAATGACAATTTAGTGATGACAACCCTCCAATGGTTTCCAAAATCATAGATAGATTCATCATCATGTTGCCTTAAAGCATAGACATCAAACAATGAGATCTTATTTTTAACATTTAGGATGAAACGATCAAAGAATTGATCAATCAATTGCTCAAAAGTATAGATACTATGGATTGGCAATTGATTGTACCATTATATGGCATCTCCTCCTAATATTTGAAGAAAACTTTGAAGCATGAGAGCATTGTCATTTTGAATTCTAAAGAAAGCATGTACAAAAGTGCTCACATGTTCTTTGGGATCCTCACTTCCTTTAAATTTATCAAACTTAGGTATCGTAAAGTCTACCGGATATGGTGGTGATGGTATCGAAGGATGAATTGGTTGATTGATCAATTGGTGTAAGGTTAGTTTATGGTTTGAAAAACTAGGGGTATATTGAATCAATTGATCTATCTATTTTTGCATGGCCTTAATTCAAGGGTCTTCCTCAAGAATATGGAAGCCCTAAATTACCTAATGATTTTGTGGTGGGGTGGAGAAATGTTGTGGAGTGACTAGGTGATGATGAGATTGGTAATGATGGCTAGGTGAATTTGATGGAAATTGATGAATGGGAGATTATTAATGAAAATATGGGGAATTATGGAATGAGGTTGATGGATGGGGGTTATGGCTAGGTTGGCCAATGGGAATAGGATGGGTTATGGTATGACTTAATCATCAAAGGCCCTATAAGGTGTTTCCTAAATGGGTCTACAAGGAGGAAAAAACACCTACTTAAGGCGATCTATGTTTGGCCTAGGAAGTAAGTCCCAATTAGGCCTAGGAGGTCAAGGAGGCACCATTTTATTAGGCCTAGAAAGCCTATTTTGGTTAAAAGTGGGTTACCTCTGATGAACCCCTTGTCTATGTGTACTTGGGGTAGGGACCCCGTTGCACAAGGTCTCTTGAATCTACTATTAAATCCTTTATTTTCCTAATTGATGTTGGTGATCTAAGATATCCAATCATTGTTTATATAGCTGAAGCTCATTAAATTGGACTTGACAATCAACAAACATTTTGACAACTTGGTTTATCTACTTAGTTGTGCGAGGACTATGAACCCTAGCACTATTACCCTAATACCTATCCAGTTTAGGAGGATCTGAAAGGTCGACTATGATATTACCTCAATTGAGAGAGGTCATATTGACTTGAGGATCACTCCTAAATAGATGTTGTTTATACTCTGCTAGTGCAGAAGCACATCATACTTACGTGGAGTAATTAAACTGAGGATAGTCAAGACTTTCCTCGCATCTTCATTCATCAATGAGGAAGGAAAGGGTAGAATTGGCTTGCACAGTGTGATGAGTATCATACTCATCTTGGTACTTGTACTTATAAGACCTATTAGGGTGATTTGAGGGCGTATTATGATCATTTATCCCTCTTGGTGCATATTATTCATCCTGCACATAGGTGTGCAAGGTAGACCGAGCAGGCATGCAAATGCATATGGTATTTCTCTATGTGATGGTGCCTCAATGTGCGGTTGCCATTATTGAAAGAAGTCATGTGAAGTGTCTATACATGGAAAATAATTTCCTTTATTAGGACCACAACCTGTAAGGGTATCCAGCGTGGGGATCCCTTGGAGGCTAGGTTCCTTATTTGACATTCTAGGACTTGGGTGAGTAGGAGGACACCAAGGAGATATAACCAAATTGTTAGGGTTAAATCGAAGACAGTCTACGTCTTCTTGCCTACTCCTCATAGTGTTAGCCCTTGAATGGGCTTGGATAAGGGTGCAAACCATAACTACTTCTTTCTAAACCCTAGGGGATTATCTCCTTTACAAATTTTAATGATTCAACACACAAAAAATTAGAAACACACAATAATACAAGTGTATATCTCTTTTAAATATTTATGTGTTCCTAAAATTGTTTGGTGTGTTTTTAATTTTTTGTTTTGCAAAGATATATCTTTTCATGTGTTTGAATATTGTTGATGTAATTCTCAATTTTTTTAAGGGATTTCACTTGTATACTCGTAGATCAACAACCAACAATAAAATTTTGATCACATGAACCAACCAAAGTATGGATATGAAGCCCATACCTCATCAGGGAGCACAAGTCCTACCAATCCTCACCCATATTGACCATGGACAATGATACACCCTCCAAAGAGGAGTGCATGCTATTTTTCATGGCTAAGATGGATCTTGAAGCTAGCTTTGGCCAAAAATAGGATTTGTAGGATACGATCCAACAGGTGGAGATGAAATCCACTATTGTTGATCTCTATTAGTGGTTGGGGATGAAATTTCAACTCACTAATGTTCAAATGTGATGTGGTATGTGTGGCTCCTTTTATACTTAAAGAAAGTAAAACAAAGTAGCATTCAATGAACCTTCACTAAATGCATAATAAACGTTTCATTTTCAGAAGTCTTTGCAGGAATAAGGAACCTACAACAATGCTTATCCTATATGACAACCTAAACATTAGGTAGATTGCAAGCAATCAAACCATTCAAATGCATACTTAAACTGTTATTTCCCTAATTTTCTTTTATTTGTTATTTTGAAATTTAGGAAAAGCAAAAAACAACCTTTCAATCAACATGAAAATCTGAATTTAACTTTTTCCAAACAACATTAATGCAAATTGAAGGTTTAGGCACTTACCTTGAAAGTCTAAGAAGCTACTATTTCTAGAAATTTGGGCTGAAAACCCCCTATTTTGTGGCCATCCTAGGGTGGGATGACTACAAATTTGGGGGCCATACGTGGGTAGGATGGTTGTTGTGGTCGTCCCTAGGTGTTCCAATTAGGAATTCAGGGGTCGTTTCAGTCCAGAACGGCCAAAACCTAAAACATTCATAGTGCAAAAATAAGGTCAAAAGTTGTAAAAATAAAAAGGTACAAGGGTCCCATCATGATTGCTAGTGTAGATAAAAAAAAATGGTGCACCTATCAAAGGAAATTGAAATGCATCTAATGTTCTATTCAAGCATTCAAAAGCGACATTAAATTAAGCATAAAGATGACAAATATTTGAAAGAAATGGGGGGTTCTCTTTATATTGATTAATTTGTCAAATACATGATTACAAATTTTCTTTTGAGGGTTCTCAATTGATACAATCCAATTACAATATTGAAGGATTCCATCCTTTCATAAACTTATGATATGCTTACAGTGTCTTACTCGCACTCATGCTTGAAGAGTGGGTTTTGCTGCTATTGTGATGAGATATCCATATTCAAATATTTAGCTCCTTCCTCATGCACTGGAATACATGTACCTACACACAAGAAATTAAAATGGGTTAATAGCATGTACAAATTTAAGGTAAAATCATTGAAATACATGTAACAATGGATACACAGAGTGCAATAGAAAATGCAAAACTACTCCAAATGGTAACAACAATTAGCATATGTATATTACATACTTTTGGAATGATCTATCCAAAAATTGAAATGAAATGGTGAGCAGAATCTGTGGCCATCCCTAGGTGGGACAATTGGGACTATCATCACAAAAACCCTAATTGAAGGTCCAAAATTGTTCCAAACTTTACCAAATTTAAGTATGATGTATATAAACTACTCTAAAAATGATCTACACTAAAATTTATTTAAAATTGTATGCCAATTCATGGCCATCCCTGGGTGGGCCAATTGGATTGTCAACCATCCCAAGTAGGGACGACCACCAAACATGGTGGTTTTTGCCACCAATGTTGGATGCCAAACACTGGTTAAATTTGTCCTATATATGTCACAACACTCGCATTTAAATTGTCAAACCAGGGAGCTCATAGAATTTTGAAGTGCCATGGTTGAGACTGCTCACACTACCATTTTTGAGATGAATCCATTCAACTATCATTGGGGGTGTTTGTAAAACAACAATTGATTTGTCCACACCAATAAAGCTCATGCATAAATAAAATATGTAAAGATAAACACACCACTCTGAAAGTTGTAAATACACCTACGTAATTAAAAAGCACACCATTCGAAAGCAGATAAATTTAATCTAAGAAATAAACATACTATCATGCATAATTAAACCTATGAAAATAACTAAGAGCAGGGGAGGAATACTGGCTTGGAGTGGGCTCGAGCTCCAGTAGATCCCACCCAACAAATCATGAAGACAACACATAAATGAAGAACACTCAAGCTTTTATTAACAGTGTAGTAAAATATTACATGAGATAATATTCTATAAAATAATGCCTCTTCCACTACATAGAATTCCACGTGTTTATATAACACACACAGGACTTCCTATTGCAAAACTGTTACAATAGGCATCCCAGTTACAGTCTAAACTGGGACAGTTCAGTTACTATATGGTGTGCGATAATCAGCTCTTGTATCATTTCCTATAATCAGATGATTTTTGCTTTGTTATAGTTTTGGTTCGTGAGTGGTTTCGTGTTCATCCACTCTAGTTGGAACAACTTGCTCATTCAACGGTTTCCCATAGATGACGTGAAATGGTGGTCAACGGGGTCCTTCTCCAGTCATTTGGTCAGCATGCATGATTCAAGTGCTTTCTTGAGTAAGGTGTCTACTTGAGTCAGGCACCTACCTCAATAAGGCACCTACTTTAGTAAGGTACCTACCTCAGTAAGGTGCCTACTTCAGTAAGGCACCTACCTTAAAAAGGTGCCTACTTGAGTAAGGTGCCTACCTTAGTATGCCTTGGTCTATTTGAGAAAAATCATGCCAGGTCCATGTAGGACCTCGACTGAGCAAAAGATGACAAAATCAGGTGAATAACTACACAAAACACACTTCACACATAGATTATATAATGAACATAATTTCTTAAATAAACACATAATATTTCATAAAAATATACAACTCATTGTATATTGTCATGCAAAAATCGTTAGTACTTATACAAAAATATGAGCATTTTTTGTGCTCATCAACCAATACCTCTGGGATTTGGTCTAGAATACTCCTAGGGGTGTTGTCATCAAATTTGGTGTTTTTATTCATAGGAATGAATGGGTTTTGGAAGGGATGTGCGTATTTGGGTATGCCTTGGAAACTCCTTTTATTGATGAAGATTCCAAGGGTAAATACGAGAGCAAAAGGGGAGAGCGAATCTTGGTAGCACTTTGTGGAAAATTCTTGCAAAGACCTCTCTCTAAAATTGAGTGGAATCACTCCAATTTATATCCCAAGAGGGCCACAAGGCCAAAGGGGCAATTTGGGGCATGTAAGGCAGGTGTTGCCACTTGTCAAAGCCCTTGCCATGCATTGGATGGAAGAGACCTCCAATTTGGGCCTCTAATTTGCAGTTTGTGATGGCCTAGATAGTCTCCCAATATGTCATAAGTCATTGGGTGGGATAAATGGTAGATTTTATTTCCATTTGTCCCACCCTTGATTTTTTGAGGGGTCTAGACCATGGTCATCCCACCCAGGGATGGTTTCTTGTGATCGTCCCTAGGTGGGATGACCATGGATACATGGCCCAAAACTTCCCAAAAGTGGTTAGGAACCCTAATTAACCCTTGAGGGTTTCCCAATGGGGCCATATGGTGTTGATAAGAGTGGCATCATTGTAGTCTTATCCGATTGACGTGATTTTAGTGTCTACATTTTCTTCTTTTGGGGCACAAATTTAAGTCCTTAATTTGCGTCAGAGAGGATATAATGTACCCAAAAAATCCTTAACTAGATTCCTACACCAACTTAGGGCTCAAACTCAATGATCTTGATTTACAATGAGGTAGATAATATACCTAAGAAATTGTTAACTAGATGCCAAAACCTATGTAATAATCCCTATATAATCATATTGGCTATCCTTATTTTATTGTATTTGGCATTTTAATTTATAAAAAGTTGACCCTTGAATAGTAGGGTTAGGTTTTTTTACTTTGATAGACTATTAATAGGAAGATACGTGTTGTAGTTTGATCATCAATTAAATATTCTATTTTCCATCACTTGAGTACACATAAGAGGCTTCACCCCTCTCTAAGTGGCTAAGAGACTTTACCCACTCTGAGTGGCTTGGATTACTTTCTACGAATTGGATATTAGATCTTAGACATATCATTATAATTATTATTTTGATTATAATATTTTGTTCTTGTTGTGCATATTCTAGTTAATGTTGTGGAAATTGTTATTTTCTTGAAGTTGTTTTGTTAAAAATGGTATCAGAGAAACGATGTTATATTTTTATGGTGGAAAAAAGGTGATAAAATAACAATATACACACCAATATTAGAACCTTTTTGGCCAAATTTTAATCAACTAATCGAGGAATTATTATTTGAATTTTTTTCTACTATCATTTTTTTGGTACAAATATATTCCATAATATTGTATTTTAGATGGAACTATTTGTAGAACTCAAACTCTAAAAAAGAGTATCAATTGTGTCTAGGTCCTTCAAAAGACCTATCGTATCTTGATCATCTCATAAACTTAATAAAAATAAGATATATCTTTGGTAAGCCCTTTTTTAATAGTTTTGAGCCTACTAGTGAAATCATTGTTTCCATTAATTTTTCATGTTTGATCCTTTTACTTCCAAGGGTTGGGAACAAATAAATAAATACATGAGAAGGATAAATATGGACAATAATGAGTTGCAAGAAGCATCATCCTTAGAATAAAAAAAAAAATTAAAATGTCCTAGAGGGCATCAACAATTTTAATTCTTACACTCTTTTAGCCCTTGCTACCATGTGTTCCTCCTCTACCCATCCTATAGGGGATAACCTTCCCCTCATTGATTATAATATTTGTTAGTACATTAAAATAATAGAATTTAGATTAGATAAAAGTATTTCAAAGGTGATTAATGGCATGGAATATGTTTGTGATCAGGTCGACAACATATAGAGGAAGATGAAAAGAATTATTAATATACTCCAAGGATGATAGAAGGAACCTAAAATTCTTAAAATTGAGAAAATATTATAAGGGGAATTTCAATAGGTTATTTTTTAGAAGTTTCTAGAAATATATTTTTTGAGATACATACACAACCCTTGTTAAGTGATCATTCAAGAAGTGATGCTAATGAATACAGTTTTGAATTCAATTTGGACACTATAGCTAAAGGCAAGACTTATCTCTTAAAATGGCTTCAAGATATTTTGGTTCCTAGTACTATTAAGTTGTATTTTTTGGAGGGGATTCTTAAGGATGTATTTCTAAAATGGAATGCCTCTACATTTACATAGATTTTCTAAGAATGACAAGGTCACAGTCATTTCCTTCCAACTTGGTACCCATGTTTATCAATGGCTCTTATGGTAATTGAGGTGTGGGGGCTATCCTCACACTTGGCTATATTTTAATATATTCTTGATAAAGTTTAATAAAGGACCATATTCTTCTTATATGGTCAAGTTATTGTAGACTAGGAAAACAAGACCAATTGATGAATAGTTTAATGAATTCATGAGCCTCCTCACCTACACATAGATTGGATCCCTCATGGTAGTCTCAAAATTCGAACATGGGCTCAAGGAATAAATCCAATGGGAATTTAATATGCATGACCCTCATACCCTCCAAGATGTAGAAATTTTATCTAGGGCAACAAATAATAAGCTCCATGTGTCTAAATTTTAGCCATGACGGGACTTCAAACTCCATAGGTCTTTAACAACTATAATGATGAATGATCACCCTCATGGTTTTTTCTATTTTGAACATAGATATCAACACCCATATGATCAAGAATGTGAAAAAAGAATAATTTTTACATAGAAGTGAATAAAAGTAATTTTGAAGAGGAGGTACAAACATCACCATACTAGAAGGAGTTGATTGCACCCAATGAAGACAAATAAGGTGTAGATCCTATGTGCCTCTTCCTCTTTTCCCAATAAGAGTTTAAGTTCATCACACCATGAACATACAAGGTATTTTTAAATAATAAATGGGGTCATGTCCCATGAGGGATAACCTAGTGGTATATCTTTGGGTTTTCATTCAAGAGACCTAAGTTCAAACCATAGTACAAGGGGATTGGGACCCTGCGTGAAAACCCATATTTTTGAGTCAAAATTTTAGGGATTATAGAGGTTCCGTATGAAACAAAAAAAAATGTCAATGGGATCATAATTATAATTGATTATGGTAGCACTTATAATTTCATCAACCATGATATGATCATAATTCTAGGGTTGTATACCAACTCTCTAACAAATTCATTGTTTTGATTACCAATGATGGTAATGTTGTGTGTGGATCAAGTTCCTAATATCATATTCATGATGGAGAGTTATTCTTAGACAAGAAGCCTATATATGATGGATTTAGGCAATGTAGACATCATTATTGAGGCTCAATGGTTTTTCTAATTGGAGGATGTTCATTTGAAGCTACATCAATTATATATAATGGATGAATAATTTGTTAGTCATTTGTTTCCAAGGGTTGCAACCCCCACCATCTAAAGTGGTTAGTTCTTAGTAGATGTAAAATATTTTAAGGACAACAAACATATGTTTGTGAAGGTTTGCTACATAGAATTCCAAATCAAAACAAAATTCTCCTATTGTTCCCTCTAAGATATAGTTCTTCATTTACAAATATATTGAAGTCTTTGAAGAACCCAAGTACTTCCTCCCAAGCATAGATATGATCATGTTATTCATTTTATTATGGATAATGAACCACAAAATGCCTATCCTTATCACTATCCTCAATCTCAAAAAATAAAAATTGAGAAGTTGGTTTATAATATGCTACAACAAGGAATTATTTGATTATGTAGCAATTTCTACTCTTCCCCCATTATCATGGTGAAGTGTAAGGATGACTCTTGGAGGATGTGTCTATATTTTTGACCACTCAGTAAAATTATTATCAAGGACAAGATTTTTATTCCTATTATTGATGATTTATTAGAAGAATTACATGGTGCTTAGTTTCTCACTATGCTAGCCATAAATTATAGGTTTCATCAAATTTGTGTTAGAGAAGAGGATATTCCTAAGATCATTGTTTGCACTTATGAGATCATTATGAGTTTGTGGTAATGTAATTTGGTCTTACTAATGACCCATTGACCTTTAAAAGTTGAATGAATTTTGTCTTTTATCCTATCTTACCATTTTTTTAATGATATTATGGTCTATGGTAAGGCTTGGAAAGGCCATTTGCAACATATGGAACATGTGCTAAAAGTTATAGAACAAGAACAATTATATGTGAAGAGATCTAGATGTTCTTTTGGGCTTTCTAAAGTAGAATATTTAGGTTGCATTGTATCTTATGAAAGTGTTAAGGTAGATCCTAAAAATATTAAGGTAATGCAATATTTGGATCCTAATAAGATTAAATCAATACAAGACCTAAATCTTTTAAGAGTTTTTGGAGATTTTTGTCACATTGATTATTACAAGAAATTTGTTACCTATTATGGATATAAATAAAAGATGATCTTTTTTTTTGTGGAAAACACCCCTTTCAATGTGCCACTTTTGGGTAAGTCCCAAGAGGCAGGGGTATATATTCTACCAAAAAATATCTAGGGCTCACACCTAGTCTGCCCTCTTCAACACACTCAAAGAGCATGCCTAAAACAAAAAAACATGAAAAACAACAACAACAAAACACACAAAAAAATACAAAAACATAAAAACAACACAAAAAATAAAAACACAAAAAAACAATAAAAATACCACAAACACAAAACACAACAAAAACAACACAAACACACACACACACCAAAAAGTTAAATTGAAGGAAAAAATAAATTACATCTTTGGCCAATGTAGGCCGACGAGATTTTTAGTCAAGATTCAACAGAGGAAACATAAGAATGATCTTTCCAAGCTATGAAACTGAAATACCCTGACTGAACCAAAGAGAAGCTAATACAAAGAAAAAAGTAATTAGGTACCTCTAGTACTAGATAAATCTAGAGAAAAGATATATAGAAGAGCATCCATGATTTGCAAAGCCCACCATATGGGAGGGTGGCCATAGCAAGTAAGATCAACTTTGTCCAACGTCCAATTAGCTAAAGCATCAACAATACTATTCTGATAGACTCCCTTTGGGTCCTCTCATATTCCAAGTGATGATCTTAATTAATAATAGGGCTAAATATGTTGATAAGGACATTAATATTACCTTCCTCTATGATATTTCACATTATTTTACCATGTGATGTTGATTAGTGTTGTATCCTATGTTTTGTTAATGTTTGTCTTCATTTTTTTACTTGTTTCTTATCTTATCACAATTGAATCTAGGATAGATTCTAACCTTGAAGTATGTGTATACGAAATAAAGAATTATTGGAAGGTTCAACAAATTTTGTCTTGGGGTCTAAATTATTTGAAGTTCCAACATTTAAAAGATTGTTCTTCTTGTCTATGTTTTCTCCCTTATTTCTCTATTGAAAACCTTTGATTTCCTGGTTTATCTTTGAGTCCTTCCCTGCAAATTTAAACTATGTTTCTAAGATTTTTGTCTCCATTATGTCCTCTTCCTCACCCAAGAGGTTATTTGTAGAAATAATTCCAAATGTATTAGTTGACAACATTGCTTTATCCTTCATAACTATTTATTTAGTGTTCTTTTTAGGGATTTGAAAACCTGCTAAGTTAATGTCCTCTTTCTTTTGATCTGGAATCTTATTTAGACAAACACTAGCCAAATTACCATATTCATGGCATATTCTACAATGGAAAGGAATGTTCTCATAGTCCACCACCTACTCCCAAGTGTCCTCCCCAAATTGTAATGAGATATTTTTTGGAAGGGGTTTGTCAAAATCTATTAAGACACAAATTCAAGCATAAATAATGTGTTCAAATTTGTGTGTACAATCAACAATCATTATGAAAGTTCCAAGGGAGTTTTTGATTGTAGAAAATATAGTCGGATTCTAGAATTCAATTGGAAGGCCAAAGAGTCTAACCCACACAGGTCCTATAGAATGCATATCTTCTTTGGATTTAAATTTAGTGTGCCAAGGCTTCATGAAAATCCTCACCCTTCCAAAGAACCAAGTCCCCCCTTGAAATATTTTCTCTCTATCTTCATCATTAGAAAAAATAACAAGAAAATAACCATTGGGATAAACAAATATTTGTGTCTCACCTTTTGTTTTTCAATAATTTGCAGCCCACACTTTAAAAGCGAATAGGATCATATGGAAACCTAAGATATGATAAATCAATCCTCTTCTCTCCATATCTTCTATGTCATCAACCATTTTCAACTTAACTATTGGGGTTCCATAAACTGCTCTTAGATAACCCAACTCAATTTTTCTGGGATCAATCTTAGGCATTCTTAGAGGTCTACAAGAAGCCTTAAGATTAATGTTAGCATTAGTCTGGGACTATCCACCACAAAGGGTATCCCTAAAATTTATTTTTACGACTGAATCCGCAAAATCCTTACCCTTGAAAGGGTTTTCCATAGTGGATATGTTTTGGAGATGTTTCTTAGTGTCCATATTGCTTGAGTTTGGAACCATTTTTTCTTTTCCTAAGAAGGCTTCTCTTATTTGATCTGCAACTTGAAACTTGTTTATGGGTCTCTTTAATCCATGTCTTGGACATCGAGGAAAGGTGTGATTTTTGCTTTTTCCTTGGGTAGCAAATTAGAAGCAGTTTTCAATCGATTCTTTAGCATGAAGATTTGTTGAATGATTGATTGCTAACCCATCATGGGTCTCTTGCAAAATGTCTCATGTTTATCTTGGGTAGAAATGTAGCACCCTAAAATTGGCACAGTTAAACCATCAGTAAAAGATAAAAAAATTGAATTTTAACCCCGAAACCGCCCGTTAACCGCTCACCTCATTTTTCGTGCCATTTTTAGAAGTTGTTTTGACCGTTGGACGATATCATCGCCGATCTGACGATATCATCCCAAATCGGACGAATTCGTCTGGAACAGAACGTCCAGACGATTTCATCCCAAAACCAAATTTTCATAATTAGCTTCTGTTTCAACAACCTCTCCAACTCGGGCAGAAGCGTGTCTGCATGGTTGGAGATTCCTACGTTGGAGATCTCCCAGATTGGGATGATCCCCAACCTCCTAACCTCCCCCTAATCCTATATAAACTTGGGATTTTCCCAGTTTATCCCCCTGGCTGATCATTTCCCTGCAACTTTAGTTTTTGCTATGTTAGAACATCCTATCCCCCATCATTTGCACTTGTGTTTTCAAGTTTTATTGTAGGATCTCACTGTGTTTCAGCCGGAGGAAGCTCGGATCGTCGCAGGCGATTCAACCACAATTTTGGATGATCTTGTCGAGATCGACGATGATCTCGTACGATTGTAGATGATTTTGACTGTAGTTCAGATTGGGGGCAATCAGAGCCCTGAGTTTGCATTCTCTATCTCTTTTTCTTATTTAATTGTGCATTAGATTAATTCACTTCTGTTCTGCATCTTGGAGTTCACCTCATTTAGCATATTTGCATGATAAAATTCAAAATAAATTATTAAAACATTGCATCCCATTTGATTTGATATCTGGATTTATCATTTAAGCATTTATATTCTTATTTCTATCATTTTGTATCATTCTTGCAATTGTATTTTTGGTTTTTGGTGTCTATTTTCATGATTGCAGGTTTCTGACGAATTCGTCAGGTCGATGATCTTGGCTGATCTCAGATGATCTCCTATGATCTGGATGATTCTGTACAATTACAAATGATCCTGTCATATCCGGGATGATCTGGACTCCTACAAGCTTCAGAATCTTCATCAGACATCAGAAATCAGGTGCACTCTTCTCCATTTTAGATATTTTCTGTATTTAGGATTCATTTATGTTTGTTGTCTTCATATAAACCAGAAATTTCATATAGAATAGCTTAGATTCATTTTGGCCAACCTAGGAATCTGAATGATTGAACATAAAATGAACACATCAAACCCATTCTCAACCTAGGCATGGAAACTACCACTCAAAGTTTCCTGGTGAACCCCACCATCCATCAAAAATTCACCCTTATACCCCTCCCCCGAGAGGCGCGACCTTCAAAGGGCCTCTCCATCCGAGGTATTGTCCCATCCTTCTCGCATCCCCCTTTCGGGCATGGATCCTTTAGCTTGAAGGTAAGGGTGCAAAAAATTTGGGCGATACATTTTGGTGAACCCGACGTGAAACTAAAACACCTTTTGAAAACAATCCAAAAAAAAAACACATTATTAAGAACATCTAGAATCATTAGACAACCGTTAAATTTGCATATCATACTTAGATGGTAGATTATAATAGAAGACGAGTTGTCACCATAAATGTTGAAAATCAATTAACGACCATAGAGATTACTTCTGTGCTTAGAGTACCTCAAACAAATAGAGCCCAATATTTGTGGGACGAACTTGATAGGAGATTAGGTATTATTGAATCCAGATCTGTAGAACTTAGGCAAATTAAGAGGTTTGTCCTAGATAGAATCCTGGATCCTGATCAGGTGACTTTGTATCATGAACTTCAGAGAGCTTGCCATAGGTGGTTAGCAGATAAAAGAGCACTTGTGTCTTCTGAATTATACACCTTTGAGGAATACCTTGAGAACGCAGTTGTAGTACATAAATTTCTATCTCGTATAGAGGATCAAGAAGTCATTCTTATGGATAGAAAGATATGGAATAGAGTTCCTAGAGTTGTGTTGTATCGAGAGTATTGCCATGAACTTTATTTTTACATGTCAGAGTCTGAAGTAGATCATATTACCATAGCACACTTTGTCAAATTCTTGAAAAACCACTTCCAATTTGAAGAGGAGCATTTCATGACTCTTGATGAACTTGACCCTATCAATGATATCCATAAACTATTCATAGAAAACTAAGTCATTCTTTTTACTATTGTTATTTCTTGCAACTAGCATGTTGTTTGTTATTTTTATTCTCGTAAAATAATAATATAATACACAAAAAAAAAAAAAAAAACAAAACATTTTCCTTTTAAAGTATTATAGTAGGTATATAGTTAAAATATATACCTCTCAACCCTACCGCATATGTATATATATAAAAGTATATATATTTGCTAAAACCTAAGTTTAGCACAATGCCTAGACTTAGGAATGGAAAACAAACCGAAGAAGATGAAGATTGGTTAGGAAGACCATTAATTGACCAAAATGTCCCTCCTGAGGACCAAGTTTCGGAAGAAGGAACCCTAGACCAGCAAGAAGAAGAGCTTGTTGTAGGAAATGAACAAGAAGAAACTGTTAGAGAGGAAGGATCCTCATCCCCTAAAATGTCTCCAGGAGGAGCTATCACTTTTGAAAATATGGAACAATTTTGGAAGTTCATTAATACTAATATTGGTGTTTTTAATAGAGCAGCCCATATGGACAAGGATCGAATTAGTGACACTCAAGCAACTCTAGAAGAAGTATTTCAAACATGCACTAATCCCTTGTCCTTTATTGATCAAGAGAGTGATCAAGCTGGACCATCCAATTTGGATATGGCAGCTGTGATTCAGAACATGCAACAACAACAGGTTACCCAACCATCTAAAGTGCCTGTTAACAAGCCTAGGGTCATTCCCGCACAAAAGAAACCATCATTTACTGCTCTATTTCGCCAAGCTCTTGATCAACATACCTCAAATCAACAAAAACCCAAAACAAAACCAAACACCAATTACCAACAATCTAGGGTACAACATAATACTATTACAAATCCCCTTCATAATACTCTTCCTACCAACACTTTGCATAATAGCAATATAGCATCTAATCCTTATGTCACACCATCATACACTCATAGATCCCATACCTATGTCCCACCGAACCAATATGGTGGACAAACTAGTAATCTTGAAACCATGGTGAAACAACTAGTTTCCCGCATGGACCAGATAGATCCCTACCGTCCCTCGTACAACTATCGAGAGATGTGTAGTCAGCCTTTAGATCCTATAGTCGTAGCACAACCGTATCCTAAACATTTTCCTATGCCTGTTCTTCCCATATATAAAGGAACCGAAGATCCCATAGAGCATCTTCGTATGTTTAGGATAGCATGTCATGATATATCACATGATGACTTGTTATTACTAAAAATGTTCTCAAAAATCTTGGGAGGAATGGCATTAGAGTGGTATTATCAATTACCCACTAATTCTTTGAGGAATTTCGAAGAAACTGCCGAGTCTTTTGTTCATCAATTTAGTGCCTACATCGAAAGACATGTGACCATTAAAGATTTGTATAACTTAAAATAGGACAAAGATGAATGCTTTGCTGATTTCCTAGCTAGGTGGAGATAGTTGATAGGAAAATTGCACTTTGTGTTACCTTATAGGGAGATGTTGGACATCTTTATTAATAATTTGCAAGAGCAACTATCTTACGAATTATCAATTGCTACCTTGACCACCTTCGATCAGGCTATAGACTTAGCCCGAAGAGTGGAAGATGCTCTCATTAGGAGAGGCCAACTTAAAAAGAAAGACGATGAGAAAACATCCAAAAATCAATATAAGAATAAACAAGTTGTGGGTGATGGAGTCATCGATAGCAAAAATATTGCTAATGTTAATGCTGCAAAGACAACGGAGAAGTTTGTACTGAAACCTCTTGATAGACCTCCTCGAGAATTTACTAGGTTAAATCAACCTTTATCAACTATTCTACCACAATTATTAGAATGAGGTTTGATTCAATTACCAAATATCTAGGAACCTGATCCAACTATACCCGGATACAGAGCAGATTTACACTGTGACTTCCATAGAGGACCTGGACACACTACCAACTCTTGTAAAATATTAAAACATAAAATACAGGACTTGATTGATAACAATGAGATGGAGGTGCAAGCCTTTCAACCTAAGCAAAATCCTCCTAATAATGTTCAAAAGAACACCCCACAAAACTAGAATCAGAATGCCAATCAGTCATTAGACATCTTTCAACATCCCTTACCAAAACATGGTAAGGAGGTGGCTAATCAAATTGAACATCATAATGTCCCTCCTCCTCCCGATATGTAGGAACTATTAGTGGGCATTTACCTGCTCATGATCTAGAAATATTTGACACAACTTTATCCATGGTTACAACCAGGCCTCTATATAATATTCAGATACCTGATCTTAGTGATACAGAATATGAGACTGAGAGTGATATGGAAATCACATCAAATCAATCGAATAGTTCTGAAGATGAATCGGATACTATTCACCCTATCACAAGTTATATGGTTCCAGAAGAACCATTTCCAAGAAGAGTCACTACTAGACCATCGTCTCACCGATTACTTTCTAATGAGCTAGCTATAAATGCTAGACCAAGACCCATTCATCATCCATAGAATAATATTGTGGGTACCATCGGAGCTGTTACTAGACAACAGGCTCAAAATTATCAACAAGATCAAATTCAGAATGGTGGATCAACTCCATTTGTTTTGAAGGTTCCTAATAAAGGGAATCATGCACCTAATGTTCAACCTAAACCTCCTTATAATATTAATGAACAATTATCAAATATTATAGCTAGAATTTCCCTCTTGGACCTTTTAAGATCTTCTCCTACACATAGAGATGAATTAATGCTCACATTAAGCCAGATGATGGTACCACAAGACATTCAACCTGGAAGCCATGGCCAATACTATAATAACTCGTGAAGTTGATTGTATTGACTTTCGGGATAGAGACATACCTCAACATAGTTTACATAAAGATAACCCCTTGTATATTACTGCTTTAATTGGAGATGTAGCAGTCAAACGAGTTTTGATTGATAATGGTTCATCTTTAAATATCTGCACTTTTGACTTCTACCAAAGATTTGGGTTTAGAAGTGATGAAATGAAAAGAACTGATATGATCATAAAATCTTTCAATGACGAAACACAAGAAACATGTGGAGTTATTACCATTCCATTGCAGGTTGGTCCAAGAACCTTGGATACGATCGTGTTTATTGTACATTGCCCTGCATCGTACAATATACTCTTGGGTCATCCTTGGATCAACGCGATGCGAGCTGTTCCCTCAACCTTACATCAATGTGTTAAGTTCAAATTTAAGAATCAGTTGGTTACCATTCATGGTGATCCAAGACCCTTTGATATGTGTGCTTTGGCAGAACCTATTGGAGTTCAATTTTGCCCTGCTCTGTCATCCACACATCCTAATTCTCATTATCCATCTAAACATGTGAAACTTACACCCACAAAGTCATCTACTTCTTCTCCATCAGTTGCACCTCCACATATAGCTCAACCATCTTCTGAACAAACCACATTAGGACCTAAGAAAGATCCTAATCCCACAACCAATGTCTCTTGTTCTACTCCTATAACTTCCATACCTTTAATAGACCCATCTATCGACTCCTCTACACCATCTACATCCACCAAATTTATATTTTCCACATCAGAAGATGTAGGGAATGTTCCTTCTACCTCTTATGCTCTTACTGACGAGCTCTTACCCGATCTATCTAAAATTCTTATATCAGAAGAAATGAATGCTTCTATGCAAGATTCCCTTATTTTAAATAATTTGCCACCATCTCCTCGTACCTTGGGCCTCCCATAGCCTATGGGAAGTATTTACCAAGTCGGGAGTTGTGCCTTTATTTATAAGGGATATGACTGGGGTAGAATACCCAGAAACATCAGAACTCATTATGATGGATATGCTCGATGTTATTTTACTAATGAATATATTAAAGCCAAACCTATAATGCTTAAATTGGGATATAAAGGGAAAGGTTTGGGACCTTTCCATAATGGTATGAAAGAACCTTTTGAGGTAGAAGCGTGGCCCGCCCGATGTGGTGTGGGCCTATTTCCTAGTAAGGGTCAGCCATTCCCATTTGAGGATGATGACCAACTTATATGTTACCAAGATTATTTAGATGAACGTGATGCCTTGCATTTAATAAATAAGACATTCACATGTAATATGCTATCTATAGCTTATCCTGAGATGATCGTTGAATCCGACGATGAGTTGGAGGGAGATATCTTTCATGATGTCTCCATTGAGGAATTATTACATAATGGATTTTATTTTGATGGCTCTATACCTAGTATAGCCCAGCTTGAGGCCATGACTCCTCAAGATGAATTATCCAAGCTAACCTTGGAAGAATTACAAGAATTGGGTGTTTCACCCACCCCACCTAATTTTGAGAGAGATCTACACATGGAAGTAGAAAATGTCATAAAAATTAACATTGGAACCGAGGATAACCCCCACATAATCAACATTGGATCAGAATTGAGTCAAGAAAAATAGGATAAATACATTGCATTTCTTAAAGAATATGAAGATGTCTTTGCTTGGACATATGAAGATATGCCAGGATTAGACCCTTCTGTAGTTATGCATCACCTAGTAGTGCACCCGGATGCTAAACTTGTTAAATAGAAACTTAGAAAAATGCATCCTAAAGTGGCCTTACTAGTCAAAGGGGAGTTAGAAAAACTCTTGAATGTTATTTTTATACAAGCCATTGATTATGTTGAATGGATCTCGAATGTAGTTCTAGTAACTAAGAAAGAAGCTACTAAGGTTAGGGTTTGTACAGACTTTAGAGATATTAATGTTGCATGCCCTAAAGATGATTTTCCCCTTCCCAATATGGATCAGATCATTGATTTTACTATTGGGAGTGGAATGATATCCTTAATGGATGGATTTTCTGGTTATAATCAGATCAGGATAGCTCCTGAAGATCAGGCTAAAACAACCTTTATTACCCCTTGGGGGACTTTCTATTGGAAAGTGATGCCATTCAGGTTGAAGAATGCAGGTGCAACCTATCAACGAGCCATGACTTATATCTTTCATGATATGATGCATGATATACTACATGATTATGTAGATGACATTATAGCTCGTTCTACTGAAGAAGATGACCATTTAGATGACTTGAGAAAAGTATTTGATCGGTTAAGGGAATATCTTATCCGATTGAATCCATCCAAATGTATATTCGGAGTTAAGTCATGTAAATTATTGGGGGTTATAGTTTCTTTACGTGGCATCAAAATTGACCCTCTCAAGATTATGGCTATCACTGATATGCCCGCACCTACAAATATATCTGAATTACGGAGTCTACAAGGTAAGCTTCAAGCTATCCGTCGCTTCATCGATAAGTTGGCGGATAAAACTGGACCCTTTCTTAAGCTTCTTAAGAAGGATGTCTCTTTCCATTGGGATGATGAATGTCAGGAAGCATTTGAACTCCTCAAACAATATCTTCTTAACCCACCTGTACTTTCACCACCTAAACCTGATCGCCCATTTATCTTGTATATTTTTGCTTCAGATTTTGCTTTAGGAGCTATGTTAGCTCAACTTGATGATGAGAAAAGAGAGCGTGCTAATTATTACATTAGCAGAACATTAATTAGTTATGAAACCCGCTACACAACATTAGAGAAGTTATGTCTAGCAGTCGTATTTTCTACATAGAAACTATGCCATTATATGCTCAGTCAAAAAACATACGTTATTGCTAAATCTGATCCCTTGCGGTATCTCATGAGTCGACCTTATTTATCTGGTCACACAACAAAGTGGGTTCTTGCGCTAAGCGAGTTTGAACTCATGTTTATAGGACAAAAGTCTGTTAAGGGTCAAATCATAGCAGATCAATTAGTTGCTGCACCCTTAGAATCCACCCATCCCCTCGTCATTGAGTTTCTTGATGAATGCCTTAAACTAGAGGCAGATCATTCAGAGCAATGGTCCTTATACTTTGATGGAGCCCGATGCATGAGTGGGGCTGGTGTAGGTATTATTTTGATATCTCCATAGAAACATCTCATACCTCTATCCTTTAAATTAATGTTTGCCTGTACTAATAACACTGCTGAATATGAGGCTCTCATCCTTGGATTACGAGCAGCCCTAGCACTAAAAATTAAAAATCTATTAGTTTTTGATGATTCTCAACTTGTTATAAATCAAATTAATGATGTTTATCAGACTAGAGATGATAAATTGCACCCATATAAAGCATATGTATTACAATTAATATCTTTATTTGATCAAATTACCTTGGAAGCTATTCCTAGAACTAGTAATCGTGCGGCTGATGCCATGGCCATAGCTGCATCTCTTTTACCCTTGGAGTTAGATGACGAATATGCTACCATCATTATTCATCGACTCCAGGAACCCACTTCAATTAAATCATGCTTGGAACCTTTGGACGTGTTTCTAATCAATGAAACTACTCCTGAACTTTGGTACACTGATATCCTCAATTTTCTTCAAAATGGGACCTTCCCTGAAGGTTTTAATAGAAACCAGCATCGGTTATTACGTAGACGAGCAAGTCGCTTCATCATAATTGGCAATACCTTATATAGGAGATCTTTTGAAGGTATCCTATTGAGATGTTTGAATCTAGAAGAGTCTAGATCAGCTTTGAGTGAAGCCCATGATGGATCTTGTGGGGGACACTTTAGTGGTAGCGCCATTGCTAAGAAGCTCCTTAGGATAGGATATTTTTGGCCTACCATGGAGAATGATGCACATGATTACGTGCGCCATTGCGACAAGTGCTAGAAACATGCTGACCTTGTCCATGCGCCTGCACAAGAACTGTAGGCTATTTCATCTCCTTGGCCCTTTTCAAAATGGGGCTTAGACATCATCAGAAAAATCAATCCTGTGTCATCTGATGGACACAAATTCATCATAACCGCCATCGAGTATTTTACAAAGTGGGTTGAAGCTATGCCCTTAGCTTCTTGCACTGGAACTCAAGTTTCCAAATTTATTTTTAATCAAATTATTTGTAGGTTTGGAATTCCTGCAAATCTCATCTCGGATAATGGAACTTGTTTCAAAAATAAATATGTAAAGAAACTATGTCAAAAATATAAAATTCAACATCGTTGGTCCACTCCCTATTATCCTCAGGGTAATGGCCAAGGTAAGCATCTAATAAAACATTAATTAAAATCCTCAAAATATTGGTCAATAAATCTGGTCGTGATTGGCACATTCAATTATATCCTACTTTGTGGGCTTATCGAACTAGCATTCGTACTCCCATGGGCACTTCACCTTTTGTTTTGGTTTATGGCGTTGAAGTTGTTTTTCCCTTTGAATTAGAAGTTCCTTCTTTGGCTCTGCTACTTCAAGATACTGAAGTAGGAGATGAATATCATGTTGGCAGATTTAGTCAGTTGGAACTCCTAGATGAGAAGCGCATTAATGCTTTGGAGCATCTTCGTGCCTACTAGAACAAGCTCAAATGAGCATATCTCAAGAAAGTTCATCATCGATCCTTTGAGATCGGTGACCTCGTCTTAAAAGAAAATAAAAAAAATACTAATGCAACTAAAGACCTTAAAGGTAAATTTGAGCCTAACTGGCTTGGGCCATATATTATCACTGCTAAATTTGGATTGGGAGCATACATATTAGCTACCTTAGATGGTAAAGATCTTAAAGAACCTATGAACATTATGCATCTTAAGCGCTATTATGCATAAATCTGGTAATTTCGTCACTGTATATATTATACATATTGTCTTATTTTAGTAATTCATATAAAAATTTCAAAAATAGTAATATTATGTATTATCTTAATTCATAAATTAAAATCAAAATATAAAAAAATCAAAATCATCAAAATCCTCAAAAACATCTTCTATTTTTGCACCTGTCAATTCTTGAAGTATTGCAGTTATATTTTTAGTTATTTTGGATAAATTAGCATTTATTTGGAATCCCTCACTTTCACACTCACATGAATAAATATCTTGATCTTATTTGGTATGATTATTAATCTCTCTTATATCGAAGTCCACAGTTGAATTAAATAAAGTTTTGAGCATAGAGAACTGATCTTGTTATTTACTTGAACCAAGTACACCTTTTCACATTAAAATGATTTCATTGCAAATTCAAAGCGATGCTACATAGTAGAAGTGGTCTCTTGAGCGAAAAGTCTCCCCTGCTATCCTATCATGCACATGGTCTAGAATCTTTGAGAATTGACAAAAGGACAAGCTCACCCCTGCCCAGAATAAAAATCCCTTGCTCTACAACCAATCCGAGCAAGTATCCCTAGTATAGAAAGAAAAAAAAAAGGAAAGTCAAGAAAAATCATGAGAAAAAGAAGCATTATTTCAGTATCATTTTGTACCATCTCAGCAATATTTCAGCATTATCTCAGTGTCAAGCAAAAATACAAAAAAAAAAGAGAAAAGAAAAGAAAAAGCAAAAAGCAATAAATCCCTTCCCCTACCCTTTGAAAGAAAAGAAGGGTGAATGAGCTTGAATCCCTAGAATTCTCAATTATTCAAAAACTGTGAGGTAAGCCCCATAACAGGTGGTTTGTGCCCAACCTGCTTGGCCTTGGGTAACTCCTAGCGTGGTGATATGTCTGTCACATTAGCGACCTTCTTTTGTATAGACCTATGTCCGCTCATGGATCAGCTAGCTCTTGATGACCCGACTTACATAGTAGTCTGGTACGGTTACATGCATATAAATCATGGTCAATGAACACTCATTTGGTTAATTCAAATTACTTGTATCAAATTATCTTGCTCAAAATTGGTAAATGAACAATACAATTGCACACACATTTGTGTTTGAGAGATTTTGTATCATTATGATAGATCAAGATCGACAATGAACTCACATATGCACATGGGGTTCCTTATAAATCTAAATTTTGTCTTTGAGATAATTTAAAATATTTATGCAAATCTTCTGGAATAATTTGATTTTCTTACTTGAGAATATTGGCTTAGCGTAAAAACAATTAAATACATTTTTTCAAAAATCCAAAATTTCTTTCAAAGCATGTTCAAAAATCTAGCAATAAAGTCACATTTATATATTTTCGACTTTCGCAATGATGGTATAGTTCCTAAACCTAAATTGGAATTTATGCCTAGTGCAAGTCCTCATTTTTATATTTTTTATCTCAAAATCAAAAATCAACTATGCAATAAAACTATTACATCAATTTCTTCTTTGGATTTCGCGATGATGGTATAAGTCTATACCTAAAATTCTATGCCTAGCGCAAGCCATCGTTCTAATTTTATCTCCCATTTATTTAATCCATAAAAGCATATGGCTTAAATCATTATGTTACACAATTGTGCTTTAAAAAGAATGAAAACTTTTCTATTTCATTTCATTATGTCAACATTCAGTTTTGCGACGATGGTATAATTCCTAGGCAATTGTTCAAATTTCTATCACACTTAGGAATTTTATGCCTAGCAAAAATCATATTTTTAATATTTCATGCATAATATTTTCATGGAAATCTGAAAACAAATCATCACCATCATCATTTTTCATCATCACAACACAAAGTCTTAAGAAAGTCTCTTAAGCACCCTTTTACTTTTAGCAATATTTCTCTCATACCGGGATTAGCTTGATGACCTAGCGAGCGGCGACTCCATGAAATGGTCATGTAACAACGACAATGTCCTTTGAAATTATTGTTAGAAGTCACTTTATTTTTCATCAAATCATACCACAACAACCAATTTGTTTACATCAGATTATTTCATTTAAATTTTATAGTATGACATAAAATTATAATATTTTCAATGACATAATTACATGAATAATCAATCAACCATTAAAATATTAAAGCATCATAAAACATATGCACAAGTCATATCACAAAAAAAACTTTTATATATATATATATATCAAAAAATATATATATATATATATATATATATATCAAGAAGTATATACATCATATCAAAATGGATTGGTATGCCACAATCTATACCCTGGCATACTCAATCCTCTCAAAAATATATGGTCTATGTACAATGAGCAGCTAGTCTCGAGAAGCCCTCGAGCTCTCAGCCTCATCTCCTCTCCCACCCTGAGGTGGAGGAGGTGGTCCCATCGAAGTCCATGTTGTATCATGGGTCCTCGACGTCGATCATGATGATGTCCTCGATGACCCCATCCTGATCGGCTCCGTAATGTTGGCTGGCAGCGGTATCCTCTACTCCTCTGGAACCACATGATAGTACAACCCCTGGTAGAATATGGTCTATGCAATAGCCCATGCTAGCTCTAGAATGCTCACCCCTCCACTCCGAGCCCTGAGCCATGTCGCCTCATCCTGAAGAGTCTACACCTGAGCTCGTAGGTGGGCATTCTCCACCTGAAGAGCCACCATCTCACTGCTCTCCCCCACCTCGACACCCTTGCCCTTATCGGGTGATGGTGGCCTATCCCTCTACTGAGAAGGGAGTCTCTCCCTCCTCTCTGATTTGCTGTCTCTTCAGAGCCTATGGTACTCTCTGGCATCTCTCTTGAGGAGGCCATCATTGATCCCTCCCTCCGTGACCCCTCGCTGCATCGATGGTAGCCTGGCATCGCCTCTCCATCCATTGCACTATAACGTGCATCGAACCCTATGCCCTCATCATCCGAGGAGGGTGGATGCCTGCATACCAGGCATCATACCCATCTGCTACCCTCATGTCATCCCCATCCACTGGCTGAATGGGGGCATCATCAACATCCTGACTCTAGAACCGTTACATGTCTGGAGCCCCGCTCAATGTGGTATTATCTCACATAGTCTGAGGAGTACTCATAATCCCTAAGAGAAGGGATCCCCTACTGTAGACCGAACTACCTCAAAACTTGGTCATAGCGGTGGAGCTCTACCTCTCCTCACTCTGTCCTCAACCAGATGACTCGCCTGATGCGAGCCAACTCCTGTCCATCCTCTACCCACCTTGGATGCTCTCTCCATGGTCTCTAGGTGATCTGATCTAGGGTGAGGTCATCTAGCAACCTCTGAGACATCGACAGATCTATCCATCATTGTGACCCTCTCTGGAGCCACCAATAGAAAACTTGGGGTCTCTCTCGATCAACTCCTATCAGTGGAAGCCCTACCGGCCTCCGCATCGTAATGTGCTCCCAGCACCAAACCTGTAGTAGCGATGTCAGCACCAGACATCGACCTCCCTTGTATACGACCCCGTAAAGGATCCTATACAAGCGGCATAATACAAAGCTACCCCAAGCAAACCTGTATCCATGGTCTCTCATGTCGTAGACCACATCTGAGAGGAGCCATGGTAACTTGCATCCACTCTGGTGGCATAGAAGAAGGCCACCCACCACCCCTACCAAAACTCGGGTCAATCGAGATGCCCTAGGCATCTGCCTCAAAGCCTCGATGTTCACTCCGCCCTTCTCTAGGGTGAAGCTTGGGTCACTACACAATCTCATCATGGCATGGCCCTGATTGGCCGAAGGAGTCATGAACCACCCATGTATGGGGATCCTCAAGATCCTCCATACATCCTCTAGAGTGGGAGTCATCTCCCCTATCGGTAGCCGAAAGTAGGATGACTCCGGATACCATCTCTCTGCTAGGGCTGTCAGTAGCCCCATGTCTGTAGGAATTTGTGGCATCTCTGCCACATGTTGTAGTCCGACCTCTGCTAGTCTGTCTCGCTCGGCCTGATCGAGCATGGCTAAGTCATCCTTGAGACCCTCGTATTTCCACTCTCGACTCTTTAGCAATCCCCTCTACAAAATAAATAATAAAACAACAAAAATCATTAATACATAATCATTAAAATCAATTAAAATCAATTTCATCTCATAAAAAAATGATATCGCCCATTATTGGATGATATCGTACCAAATTTAGTTAAATCATCCTTAATAGGATGAAATCGTCTCCGATTCTTCAATTTGGGGATCGCCCCTTATTGGACGGGATCGCCCCTATTTCTCCGATTTCGTCCTCAAATGAAATCGGTGATATAGGGACGATTTCGGCAAAATTGGGACGATTTCATCCCAATGTCGACGGCCTAAAAATGGCCGCGATGCCCAAAAACAATTAAAATTCAAGTAAAAAATTAAACAAATCAAGCTAAAAATATAGTACACTAGGTTTAGATCCTTACCCGCAACCCGCGTCGGACCTCTATCGATCTGTGTGTCGTTTCCACCATTTCGCCTGTAGAGCTCTGAAACAACGAAAGTGAACAATAAAAATGAATTAGGGTTTTACCCTATTTTTCTTATTTTTATTTAAAAACAACATTTTTTTAATTTTTGCTTTTTCGCGCTTTTACCTCAAACGTTCGATTTGGGTAAAAACTCGGAGGGGGCACCATAGCAAATAGTTGTACGATTCGACCTAGAATCATCATCTAAAAAATGGAATAAATTTTTGCTTTCTCATAAAGCATGAAGAACTCATCTTTAACGCATTTTCTTCAAAAAATATGCTAAAGAGGGGGCAAAATGTAGCACCCTAAAATTGGCATAGTTAAACCATCAGTAAAAGATAAAAAAATTGAATTTTAACCTCGAAACCGCCCGTTAACCGCTCACCTCATTTTTTATGCCATTTTTAGAAGTTGTTTTGACCATTGGACGATATCATCGCCGATCTGACGATATCATCCCAAATCGGATGAATTCATCTGGAACAGAACGTCCAGATGATTTCATCCCAAAACTAAATTTTCATAATTAGCTTCTGTTTCAACAACCTCTCCAACTCGGGCAGAAGCGTGTCTGCACGGTTGGAGATTCCTACGTTGGAGATCTCCCAGATTGGGATGATCCCCAACCTCCTAACCTCCCCCTAATCCTATATAAACTTGGGATTTTCCCAGTTTATCCCCCTGCTGATCATTTCCCTACCAACTTTAGTTTTTGTTGTGTTAGAACATCCTATCCCCCATCATTTGCACTTGTGTTTTCAAGTTTTATTGTAGGATCTCACTATGTTTCAGCCGAAGGAAGCTCGGATCGTCGCAGGTGATTCAACCACAATTTTGGATGATCTTGTCGAGATCGACGATGATCTCGTACGATTGCAGATGATTTTGACTACAGTTCAGATTGGGGGCAATCAGAGCCCTGAGTTTGCATTCTCTATCTCTTTTTCTTATTTAATTGTGCATTAGATTAATTCACTTCTGTTCTGCATCTTGGAGTTCACCTCATTTAGCATATTTGCATGATAAAATTCAAAATAAATTATTAAAACATTGCATCCCATTTGATTTGATATCTGGATTTATCATTTAAGCATTTATATTCTTATTTCTATCATTTTGTATCATTCTTGCAATTGTATTTTTGGTTTTTGGTGTCTGTTTTCATGATTGCAGGTTTCTGACGAATTCGTCAGGTCGTTGATGATCTTGGCTGATCTCAGATGATCTCCTATGATCTGGATGATTCTGTACAATTACAGATGATCTTGTCATATCCGGGATGATCTGGACTCCTACAAGCTTCAGAATCTTCATCAGACATCAAAAATCAGGTGCACTCTTCTCCATTTTAGATATTTTTTGTATTTAGGATTCATTTATGTTTGTTGTCTTCATATAAACCAGAAATTTCATATAGAATAGCTTAGATTCATTTTGGCCAACCTAGGAATCTGAATGATTGAACATAAAATGAACACATCAAACCCATTCTCAACCTAGGCATGGAAACTGCCACTCAAAGTTTCCTGGTGAACCCCACCATCCATCGAAAATTCACCCTTATACCCCTCCCCCGAGAGGCGCGACCTTCAAAGGGCCTCTCCGTCCGAGGTATTGTCCCATCCTTCTCGCATCCCCCTTCCGGGCACGGATCCTTTAGCCTGAAGGTAAGGGTGCAAAAAATTTGGGCGATACAAGAAACAATAAAAAAAAATTGGCCGCTAGGGCCCATAGACCCTAAAATATAGCCTCTACCATCACTTGTGCTTGACCCACAAATAAAACCCTCACAAAATCACCTTCAAAACCCTAGCTTCCAACACCTTAAAAGATGAAGTCTTATAAATATTTTTTTTACAATTATTAAGCTTGTAAGAGGTTTACCTAGATCATAACTACGCTAGGAACAAGCTTATGAAACATATAACTTAATGCAAGCCATAAATATTACATAAAACAAAATTATTACCTTGCCTTTAGTTTAGCATATCATTTATTCTTTTTAGATTTGAATAATTTTAGTATTTTAAAAATCCATGATGCTCTCAAAGCAAATATTTGGTGCCAACTATAAATAGTGCAATTTATGTTGTATAAAAAATATCCCGCCCCTTCAAATTTAAACCTTAAGCTTTTTATTTAAAATATTCAACATTCACTTAAATTGTTTGATCCAATCAATTTATTTTATAAAAACTTAAATCAAATATTGAATACTTTATCTTAAATATTCATTGAACTCAAACCTAACATCCAAGTTGTTTAATAATATCATCCTATTAAAATGAACTTCTTGAAATCGCCCATGCACCCTCTCATGTCAACTTGAGGCTACAAAATAACCATTTGCTACTACATTTGTACTCCATAAGATAATTTTATATAAGAAAACCTAGAATTAGAGTGTTGAGGTCAAGGTTCAAATCCCCTTAATATTTGGCAATGCTCTTTATAATCTTAGTCTTGTAAACGTAATAATATATTTCAACATAAAAAGTATGTCACTAAAAATAATTTAGTCAAGATTCAAGTCCCCTCAACATTAGACAATGCTTTTTATAAAAATATACCACTAAAAACAACATGCAAAACAAGAAAGCCAACTACATGCTTTGTAGATTATTCATCATCTTATGCCAAATTTGTTTTATAAACATTTTTAACCTTATTTTTTCTTTTAGAGTAGCATAGATAATAAATTTCAAATCACAAAACAAAAATAAAATAAAATAATAAGTAATTTATTTGCAATTTTTTTTGAGGTAGATAAAGTACAATTTCAAATTTTACATTTACAAAGAAATAAAATTCTTAGAGTTTTCATACTCATTCCATTTTTTTTTTTAGTAAATATATGTATTAATTAAGAAAAATTGATCGAGAACAAAGAAAAGGATTGATAGCTGAACAGGCCATCTAAGATTAGTTACAAAAAAAGATAAAAAATACTAGTCTTTATACTATCATCCTTATCTAATCTATATTTAATCATAATTACAACACTGAATGCCTCAATCTAAATCCCAGGCAGAATGCCCAAAGTCAACCTTGTCATCAAAGTCTCTCATCTCATATTCACTAACTTCACTATCCTCAACCGGCCTATTTTTGTGGACCTTGCCTATCCTTTTTTGTGTGTATTTTTTCATGTGCTCCATCCTCTCTATGACAAGTGATATAAAGCTTCATATGTGTTGAGTATATAGTCACGTTGGCTAAAGCATTTGCTTCTTTGTTGAACTCCCTCTTGATGTTAGAGCAAGTGACTTGAGTGAATTTGGATTCCAAATCCCAGATGTGTGTGTAAACGATCCTTAATTGTAGTGATGACAGAGTTGTTTGATTGGCGAAAACAAAGGTTACCAATTTAGAGTCCCTGTAAACATGTAGTTTTCAGATGCCATTTTTGATTGCCAGTTTGAGACCAACTTCATAGCTAATTGCTCCAACAACATTTTTGGAAGCTTGTCCCAAACAAATCTTATAATTGACAAGAAATATTGTCTTGGCTTGGAAAATGATTCCTCCTACTGCTGCCATTCCAGGATTAGACTTTGAAGCACCATAAAAAAATAGAGCTAGATACTGGATCACGAGTATACATACTTTAGGAATGTTGTTCGTGTCCAACAAAGCTCGAAGATCTATTCTTTGTAGCATGAGAAGCTCTGAACTAGTCAATTTTCTAAGATTTTGTTTTTTTGTAGTTTGCTTTTGTGTTTGAAACTATCCCCTTGATAATTTTGCTTACTAGTACTCTAATTTTACTATCTCTTCCTTCACAAAATTAATTCATTTTTGTCTTTCCATATTGTCTATGTTATATAGAAAGGGATGGATAGATTCCCATATATACTTAATCAAATGTTTACTTTTGAGACCCCATTCATACATTTGGCTCCATTGATTTAAGCAATTCTCTACATTCATGTTACCTGTAATTGTTGAGCCAAATTTAGAAGTGACTCCTATCTAAATCTATAAGGTTGTTGGGCATTCAAAGAGAAGATGTATGGTGGTTTCCTCGCTTTTAAAGCTTCTTGGACATATATGAGATCCCATTATGTTTCTCTTCTGCAAATTCTCTCCAGTGAGAATTTCATTTTGATGCACTAGCCAATAAAATAGTTGAATTCTAGGGGATCTGACATTCCCATATTGCTGCTAACTTTTTGTTTACCTTTCCTACATGTTGGGCTTTAATTCCCATTTTGACTTGATATTCCCCTATCTTGCTTACCTCCCCCCAAATCAGTTTGTCTAGATTTTGAAAATAAAGTTTATATCTAGCAATTTGACCTTTAAAATTTATTTACTGTTCTTGTATGTGACTAGGCAGGGGTCTCTCCAGTTACAATGTCCTCCTATCCATTCCATTATATCAACTAATTTTAAAAATCCTAAATTCTGCAATTCCAACTTAATTTTAAAAAATATATATATTTTAAGTTAATTTATTAAAAATTAATTTTGATCTAAGAAAACCCAAATTTAAATCCTAGAAGAACCAAGATCCTTTCAAAAACCTAAACTCTACCCTATACAAAAAGAATAAACCCTTTTTCTTTAACCAACCAACTAAAAATTACAAAATTTTCCCTTCACAAAATATATATACGTATATATTTCATATTCTAAACACTGGACAGTATCCGTCATCAATAGTAGTCTTTGTTGCAATATTCGTTGTTTAAAATTTGATATGAAAAAATCAATCCATTTTATACCCAAATTACATGCAATCATATAAAAAGTTTTTGATGTTGTATGGCAGGAATCCTTGCATGTCATAGCCTTGGATGTCTTCTCCCTGTCCAACGCTGCTGCTTCTCCACCATTAGGAAAACATTGAAGCATGTCAAAACCCACAGAAAGGAATGCTGGCACCACCCACTTCTTCCTCTCAACTCCAATGAATTGGCTCCCATTTTGCAGGAGTCACGTACCACAATTCAATCCCTGAAAAAACTCCATGCCTACATCATTATCTGTGGACTTGCCCACGAACCTTCTCTCACTTGCAGACTCCTTTGTAGGTATGCCATGTTGGGTTCCATGGAGAATGCAAGCATGGTCTTTGATACAATGCCTTGCAAACCATCTGCTTTCTGTTGGAACATGATGATCAGAGGGTTTGCCAATGTGGGAAAATATGAAGAAGTTCTTGGAGTGTATCAGAAATTGCTGTTATCAGGCATGCCATCAGATAATTTTACTTTTCCCTTTGTTCTCAAGGCCTGTGGTGGGTTATCAGCCGTGGAAAAGGGGAAGGAGATTCATGTCCAGTTGCTCAAAGCTGGGTTTGATTCGGATGATCATGTCGGAAATAGTCTTGTCAACATGTACGGTAAGTGTGGTGTAATGGAGGATGCACGCCAAGTGTTTGACAAAATGCCCGAACGAACTTTGACGACGTGGAATGCCCTAATTGCTGGGTATGCCCAGGCTGGTTGTATTAAGGAGGCCTTGATGCTTTTTCATCAGATGCAGGTTATGGGGATGAAGCCGGATTTGATCACCATAACTAGTGTCCTGCCAGCTTTTGCGGATTTAGGAGAACTATGTCGAGGTAAGAGTGTTCATTGTTATGTAATTAGGAATGGAATTGGTTCAGATGTCATTGTAGAGACTGCACTCATAGACATGTATGCCAAATGTGGGTACATAGAGGTCTCATGGGCATTGTTTGACAGAATGGTTGAGAAGGACGTGGTGGCATGGAATGCAATGATTGTTGGGTATGCCCAGAGTGAACATGCCAATCAGGCCTTAAGGCTTTTTAGCCAAATGCTAGTCTCAGATGCAAAACCCAATTCAAGCACTATATTGGGCGTGCTTCCTGCATGTGCTCATTTTGCAGCTCTGCAACTGGGTAAGAGTGTACATGACTATATAATTAGAAGAGGATTTGAGATGGATGTTGCTTTGGGGACTGCTCTAATGGACATGTATGCCAAATGTGGGAATTTAGCCATTGCCCAACGGTTGTTTGATAGAATGTGCAAAAGAAATGTGATTGCATGGAATGTGATGATTTCTGGCTATGGGTTGCATGGGCATGGTGAGGATGCCCTTAAAGTATATTACCAATTGCAGCAGACTGGCCTGAAGCCAGACTATGTCACCTTTGTGGGTGTTTTGTCTGCTTGCAGTCATGCAGGCCTAGTTGACAGGGGCCAACATTATTTTGATGAAATGATTAAAGTCTATTGCATTGTGCCTGGTGTAGAGCACTATGCATGCATGGTTGACCTTCTTGGGCGTGCTGGACATCTAGATGAGGCACAGGACTTCATTGAAAGGATGCCAGTGAAGCCAGTTGCTGGCGTCTGGGGAGCCTTGCTTGGTGCCTGTAGAGTTCATGGCAATATTGAGCTCGGAAAGCAAGTTGCAGAGAGGCTTTTTCACTTGGAGCCTGGAAATGCTGGTCGCTATGTAATCATGTCAAACATCTATGCTGCAGCTGGCAAGTGGGATCATGTGGCAAATGTGAGAAAACTAATGAAACACAGGAGGGTGAGAAAGCCTCCTGGGTGTAGCTTGATTGAGGTAGGGAACAGAATTCATGCTTTCACTGTGGGAGACAAAAGACACCCTCAATCTGAGGAGATCTATAAAACATTGGCCATCTTGGCAGAGCGGATGAAGGAAGCAGGGTATGTGCCTGACATGAACTCTGTGCTGCATGATGTAGAGGATGAGGTGAAGCAACACATGTTGTTTACTCACAGTGAAAAGTTGGCCATAGCTTTTGGTATTATCAGCACTTCTCCAGGGGCTCCTATCCGGATCACAAAAAACCTTCGTGTTTGTGGGGATTGTCATAATGCCACTAAGTTTATCTCCAAAATTGTTAATCGAGAAATTATTATGAGAGATACGAACCGATTCCATCATTTCAAGAATGGCTTCTGTTCTTGTGGAGATTACTGGTAACACTAGCAAAATAAGCAATTATGAAAATGGGTTTTCTAGCCTAAATGTAAATGGCAGTTCTCCATCAGATGTGCTCTGGTATCTATTAGCATGGGAGTGTCAACCATCTTTGATACAAGAGTTGTTTCACATAACCTCAACTAGCTGGAACATTCATGAGGAGATAGTTTCACATTAAGCCGCCTTATGCGGTAAGTCCTACAAGATATTTATCCCTAATGAGCTCCCTAACATTAAGTAACATGACTTTGATGTGTTTCATTCAGCTTAACCCCCAGAAAATGAGGGGCGTTTTGCAGACATATCAGAATTTGGCAACAATAGAAAGCGTTCCTTTTATTTATTTTTTTCCTCTCAACTGTATTGGGCCCTGGGGTCAAAACACTAAAAAATTCATTTGTTTTTGACAGTGAGTGGTAGAAAATCCTGAAAACCATCCAAAAACTTGCCCCCCAAAAAACCTTTTTAGTGATTTTGAAGACTTCTAATTATTCTTGAACCCATTGTGTATATTAATAATTGTTCATTAAGTTAAAAAATTATTAATCTTAATTTATAGTTTCTTTTTATATATTTGGGCAGGATCATCAACATTTTCCTGACATCCTTTGGAATTTGGGGGAGATCTACCTGTAGATTCCCAAAAATCATGCTTGTCTCGATGTCCTCTAAATTTGGGATAGCATATGTTTCATCATCCAACTAGACCATTTTAACATGATTTTTGAGTGGATGCACAATTCTAGGATGAAAGTGCAAGTTGGGTGCTAACTTTATACAAATACATTCCGAAAACTTTCTCTGCATAGTATAGTCTGATTATTTTTCAGAACATTCTATAGAGCTTTGAAGCTTGCAGGAGCTACTGGGAAAGGCTTTATATAATCATCTTCTTTCAGCATTGCAAGACTAATGATTTTTTAAGTGAATACCTCTTTCTCATTTGTCTTATTCAAATTCAGTAAGCAAGTCAGGATCGTGCTGAAACTAGTCCTTGCTATTCTATGCCAATTTTTCTCACATAAATTAAACTACCAATTCTTATTCATGGGAATTTGTTTAGTTTATCACTAATACGTCTTTGTTCTGTCATGGAAAGGTGTGAACACCAGAGACATATTAACCCCATGTTTTGCACTTTCTGGTGTTGAAGGGATTGGAAAGTTCAGCTACTAGTTAAAGACAATAAAACAATAGAGGAAGTTTTGGAGATGTAATAATACTCAATGCAGTAGCAATTTTGATAGGGTTTTGCATCAGACATCAAGAGGAGAAAGGTTGGACAGATATTCAACTGAAATCAAACATAAGTCACTGTTGCCACATTATATAAAGATGGCTCTTTCTTCAGCATTAATGTTACACTATGGTATGCTTTGCTACATATCTTTTGACCATGATTGTGGCTCATGGGTTATTGATCAAAAGGACAAAAGTGAAGTAAGAGACACTTGCATATATTGGTTTGAAACCTGTTGCAATGCAGAGACATTCATAGCAGCTTCTCGATGGGGTGATGCAGGAGATGCCTCTAGTAGTGCCTTCCATCTTAGCAAAAGGTTTCCATCTATTCTTAGCAGGTTATTTCCCACAAGGAATGTGATGCCAAAAGGAATACCATGAAAGGGTTGGGGCGAGGTTCATTGGTCAACAAATGGTGTAAAGATGGAATGAGGAGGTAAGTCTGGCAAGAAGAGAACACTCGAGTTCATTTGGCAGATACATGTTGTCAAGACGTGGGCCTCATTTGTTCCACATGATGGCATGAGGTCGTGTGTAGGGCAAGGAGAGAGACTCAAGTTCATCCAAGTTAGCTGAACCTCCTTAGTGATGATGAAGGGGCTAGAGCGGGCAACATTATCTCTCCCAATTTCTCCTATTGGAGAAATGGGGATCTATTGAGGATGGCAAGAACGAAAGGGTATGGCATGGCAAAGGGTACTTTCTTGAGGATTGTGATGGAATGGATTGGCATGGCAGGGATCAAGTATCCAAGTTCATTACATGTAGAAGACAGTGATAGGTTGGTCCATTGAATTCAAGAGATCTTTGAGGGGCCAGCTATCCTGATACCAAACCTTGATTTTGGATCTAAGATGTGCAGACAAAAGATGTAAGCATACAGATACCTATTATATATGATTATTTTCAATTTGAATGATTGCAAAAACGGATAAATTTCTTCCAATTTCAAGTGAGGATCTAAAAGATGATGCAACAAACAAACTTATCCTATAATGCAACTACATGCACTAATGTAGATATTAAGACCTAGATTAGTCCCCTTTATGATTTTGTAAAACTTCTTTACAAAAACCGAATCAGAAATTACAAAACAATCCAATCAGAGCAGATCTAAAAACCTAAGACCTAAACAAACAAAACCCAAAAATTATGCACTTGATTTTGAGTCAGAGCAGAGACGCCATAGGCAGAAATGTATGACACTTTTACTCTTGTACGGTGCTTTTGATTGTACCTGCAAAAACAAAAACTACAAAGACAGAGAAAAAGGGAAATAAATGTAGATGGGTTTGGCCAGCTTCGATAAGGACCAATGAACTTTCTTGCTTGAAAGGATCAAACCCTTGTTTCTTTTAGATAAAATATTAAAAAAATTGCAATCCTGAAAATAATATTGAATGTTGAAAAATAAAAGCATGTAAATGGATGAAATGGTAATGAAACAAAAGCAAGAGTAAAGAATGTCAAATAAAATAGAAAAGGGGAAGATAGCCACAATCCAAGCTCTTGAATTGCCCCTTTTTGACAATGATTTTCGTAAGCGATGCTTGCCCAATGCTCTTGTTGATGATTGGACAATGATTTTTGTAAGCGATGCTTGCCCAGTGCTCTTGTTGATGATTGGATGCTTGATGAATGTTGTTGTGAAGCAGTTTTGTGATCGAGAGAGCTTTTGATAGATCCAAGTCCTAATACAATTGCAATATAATGTCGACATAGGAGAAGTGTTTAGAGCGATTCCGACAATGTGCTAGTGCATGGATGGTTGTCTTTTTTATAAGACCTCCCCAAGGGGTGGTTTTTTAGACAAACCAAGCCTCCTTGGGGAATCCTTGGAGCATTTCTTAGCAAAGGGAGCAAGGTTAGTTGTGTGTAGTTGCAGAAGGTTGATTGGACTTGATTGAGAGTTGCATGGGAGTTAATTAGAGTTAAATGTCATGTGATTGCTAATCAGGGAGTCATGATTGGTAGTTTACTAGTCAATCATGTGGTAAAAATTGGAAATTGGATTGACAAGATAAGATTCGTGATGGAATGGGTGGCGACAGGTAGTCAAACTATCAAAATCTTGACTTTGGTGGTGGCGGACCAAAAGTGCCATGATGGAGTAGAAGCATCGTTAGTGCTTTTGCCTCATGGTGCTATTACTTTTATGACTATTGGGGGTCATGTTTGGGTGGGAAAAAGTAAAAAACATTGATTGGCAAAAGTGCCACAATGAAGCCAAAGCATTTTTGTGGGGCCTTGACACTTTCACTTTTGGGGCATTTTGAGGCATCAAAACTTATACTAGTATAGTCATATTTATACTTGATGGAAAGCTCATTTTGAGGATGTTCTAATGACAATATTTTTGTGGAGTTTTGTGAAGGTTTGCAATGGTTTTGTAAGCCTAAAAAATGTCATTGCATTTTACCCCAAATTTGGGTATGCAACAATTGATTAGGCCTAATTTCCTTAAAAGAATTGATAAATGCATTGTCTATTTTACCTCTTTTTGATGCATTTATTGTATAATAAATGTGTCAAAAACTATTGTAGATGCCCCAATTTTGTGGCTGATAGATTCTTGCTTACCCATGACCAATGTTGTAATATGAATGATGCAAAGATCAATTGTTTAATCTTGCTATAAAAATATTGTATTTTTCAATAACATTAAATAAAGTCATGCCTCGATGTGCTCCCTCAGGTTTTGGAGGGAAAACTAAGATGAACCAAGGAAACTTGACTAGGTTGTGGTCCACACAGGAGTGACGATGAAGTGGTGATGGAAGGCAAGAAATAGCTTGGGAAATCAAGGTGGAGGGACTTAAAAGTGTTGAAAAGGGATTTCTAAGTAAGCAAATGGTTTAACTATAGTCAATATTAATTTTTGATGATTAATATTTTGATTAATTAATTTTGATGGGATTTTGGGTTAATTAATAATAAATTTTAAAATTTTACATTATGGTTTTATAATTAGAGGGCAACTTGAATTAATTTGAACTAGATTACCTTTAAACAATCAACTTAAACGATATTTTTTTTATTTTTATTAACTAGATCACCTTTAAGCAAATGACTTAAAGGGTATACTCCATGCTTGGATTAACCTTTAGGAAAGCACATCAAGGACACTTCATTGATTTGGATTAACCTGTTGTCGAGTGCCTTAAGGGTATTTTTTAGCATATTTTTAACTACATCAACCTTTAGGTTAGGGCCTAAAAGGTACTTTTTGATTGGATGGTGCTTTAGGCAAGGGCCTAAAGGGACTTTTTTATTGGATTAACCTTCATGCAAGGGTTGAAATGACATTTTTTGATTGGATTAACCTTTAGACAAGGTCCAAAATGGCATTTTTTTATTGGATTAACCTTTAGGCAAGGGCCTAAAGGACACTTTTTTATTGGATTACCCTTTAGAAAATGGCCTAAAGGATAATACTTTTTAATATATACAATTATATATAGGAGATTCACCCTTAAGTGATGGCTGTTTTGCTTGACTTTTTGATAAATGCTTAAGCAGATTGTGAAAAGATTTACCTTCACCTGAAGGACTTTTGCTGCCAATGATTAGCTAAATATTGATCACCTTCACCTTAAGGACTTTTGCGACAAGAGATCTATGAGAGATAGATTGTCTTCACCTGAAGGACTTATGCGGTAAGAGATTTGCTGGAGATAGATCACCTTCACCTAAAGGACTTTTGCTACAAGAGATCAACTTTTTGGATCATCAACGAGACTTTAGTTAGCTTGTTAACTTTTCTCTGATACAAGATGTATACAACTATATATGTACAAAAGATAGTTTGCTTTGATTACCTTGAAGCAAAGGATTAAAAGGGCATTTTTTATAGTTGGATTACCTTTAAGAAAAGACCTAAATGATATTTTTGATAGTTGTATCACATTTAGGCAAAGGCCTAAAGGATATTTTTTATTTGATTTGTCTGTTATCCATACAATATTTTGATGTATTAGCCTATTAGCCTTAGGGTGTTTTGATTGATTTTCCCTTAGTCTCAACCCACGATGATTGTCGATGTACCCCTTAGACTTAGGGAATTTGGATTGATTGAACTAGATTTACCTTATAGACAAATGTCATATAAGACATATACTCGAGCACAACCATAAATAATGCCCCCAATCGAAGAAATATTTTGTTGTTGGTAAGTTGCCCCCACATGTAAGATGTTAGGTGGGAAAGCAAAAAATGATAAGATCAAGCTATTAGTACCTACGAAGTCTCACAATATTCATCATGCAATCGTGGATGAGACAAAAGAAGTTGAATTGATTCAATTTGCGATCAATACATGCACACTCTATGGTAAGAAAGTTATAGTTCAAAGGATATAAGGTTGTGAGATGAATCTGATTGAGCCCGATATAGATAGATGATAAGGATAGATGACCTAGATTGAAAGCAATGATTTGTTTAGAAATTGATAAATTGATATGGTAGATTTATTCGAATTGATTGAGATGGCATGATTAAAAATGACAAAGATAGAGAGATTGGTTAAAATTGTTGGAGACATATTGATTTAAATGGAGACAGATTAGTTGGGAGTAAGATAGATTGATTAGAGTGAGTGATAGAGATAGATTGGTTCAATTATATAGAGACAACTAGATTCAAATTGCTAGAGATAAGTTGATTTAAGTTGATAGCAATAGTTTGACGTAAACCTATAGAGAGGTTAATTTATAATGAGATAGATGGATCTAAATTGATCAAAGATAGGTTCAATGGAAATAGATTTGTGATAGATTGATTTAAGTGGATAAATATGGATTGAATTAAATGAATAAGGATAGATTGATTCATATGGATGAAGATAGATTGATTTATATTGATAAGGATGAAATAATTTGGATTGATAGAAACATATAGAGATAACTTGATTTGAATTGATAGTGATAATAAGAGAGGTTGAAGTTGATACTAAAAATTTGATAGAGATAAAATTGAATAAGATTGATGGATTGAGGTGGATGGATTTAAATTGATAAAGACAGATTGGGTGAACATTGATTTGGCTCACAAAATATGAGTATTATGAGGATCCACTCACATTAGTCACCTAGTGCAAGTGCAATGCAAGATTGAATTATCCTGACTAGGATCTGTACCGATCTAAAAAGCATACACCTAACTAATGCATTAATTGAAATCAATCATTAAAGCAAGAAATGAAAGACAAGATTACATATGACAAGAAAGTGAATGTTTCTTCTATTAATATTGAATCAAATATCGGTTACAATCATGCCCCTCTTAGGGTCACCCAAATGTTGATACAGTTAACACAACTTGAAAGCCCCAACGGGGTAGGTGCAATACACAGACTTTTTAAATGGACACGAACTACTCCAAGGTGTCAATGACCTTCTTCTCCATGATTAGAGGTATTTGCTACCTTGCTTATCAAAACCCTATTAGTCCTACGTGCAATAAAAAACAAGAAGGAATTAACAACAAAGGAGGCCTCTCTTAATTAGGCTTTTAGGAGGTATTTGCATAAAAGGTAGCATAACTTGCATGAAATCAATAAAGTGTAAGAAACATATTAAACTTACATTAAACCTAAAAATATTATTACAAATATATAAGCAAAAGCAGATCTAGCTATCTATTGAATTGATTACGATATTGAAAGCATGGAAGCATGAAAAGAACCATTAGTGCCATAATTGCAAAAGTGAAGAGAAATGACTAAAAGGTCTAATTGCACTGGTTAAAGTCTTTACTAAAGCAAATTAGCATGATATATGTCTAATATAATGCACTTTAAACAAATCCTACGACTAGAAAATAAGGAAACTGAAGATGACAACCTGACCGCAGGTCTGATTCGCGGTGAACACTGTCCACCGTGGCTGATAGTCATGGTTGCACTTGAAATGTTTTTGCCCTCTCAATTTGATGTCTAATATTCAATTCTCCTTGAGGAATTGATGACCAAGGGTCGCCATTGTGTCCTATGATAGATTTGGTGGTTGAATTGCTCAATTAGTGCACGGATTGCATGAATTACCATTTCTTGAATCTCCTAGCCTCCTAGGACCTCTATGGCATGTGATCTCCAATTGGAAAAACAAAAGTGTTCCTCTCAATGCATATAGATGAGTGTGCAATTTGATAGGGCTTCACTGTGTATCAACTCGAGATTCGTCTATATCTTTCTCCCAATTGTTGGGGGGTTTTATATCACTTGCTAAGGGCTAGGGTGGCTTCATGAGGAAGCCAAGAACAATATTGGGCAGTTGAGCTTTTTGATGGAAGGATCTAGAACCTTCCTCACTCAGATTGCTCCAATCTGCAACCAATTGGCCATTTGAACCAACTTTGAATCAGTCAAAGGCCCACTGAATTCGAGGCCTGATCTCGACTAATAGGTGCAGTCAGCTTTGCTAACCGCGGGTGTCAGCAGCGGCTAGCACTGACTAGGAAAAGGTGCCCAAATAAGTGGTAAAAACCACTACTATACCTTGGAATCTATCCAAGGTCTTCCATATGGTATTCTAGCATGTCCCATATGAGTAGTCGCCTCGACATGACACATTTTAGGTGTCTACAGATGCCCCTTTTAATATGCGTTGTGAGATCGAACAACGCTGAGAAAAAATAAACCTCCTAAAACAATGTTGTAGGTTGGATGCTAATCATTGATCTGATCAACATTAGATGCTCGAGTCCTGCAAAGAGGACATGTATCTGAGAATCATTACTTCCAACTATATGGAAGGCTTAATTTTGAAATATTTTGCACTCGTCATAAGACATTAAGGTAGCTTTGGTGCTACAATAGGAGTTAGGCCTATATAACCGAAAGGAGGAGAGCTAAAAACTAATCTATCATATTTGCTATTTGCCCCAGCATAAGGGTAAGCTTATTATAGTCGTTGGTAATGATTTGTAAGATGAACATAATTTTGACAAGATCAAGGGATATTCTGTTGAATTTGATTATGATTGGATATTATGACTACCCCCTCAAGCAACAAGTTGATGAGGGTAATGACAATTAAACGAATTGACGAGTCGCTTGAACACTATGAATTATCTTGAACAAATTAAGATTTAACATTTGAATTATTAGCAAGACCTAATCAACTATGATTGCAACTATTAGTAGTGATTACCCATTTCTATCCCATGCAGTGGTCCAACCACGAAGGCCTTCTTAAGGAATAGAAAAAAGACAATGTCAATTAGGCTTATGTTCAATCTGTTATAATCACAATGACACTGAGAGGGGGGGTGAATCAGTGTGTTCTTTAAAAACTTAAAAGCAATTTAGACTTTTAAATAAACTACAGCAGATTAAAACAGAAATAATAAAAGTACTAAGAGCATCACACATAACACGGCATTTTAACGAGGTTCACCGATGTGGCTACTCCTCAAAAAGACTGCTTGGACTACCATCCAAATCCAGTCAAATGCAAAGCTACAACTTTACATAATCATTCACCAGCACCAACCGGTAAGAGGCACCAACCTCTAAATTTTATCTGCTACAACAGAATGGAGCACCAACTCCAATTTTTCCAGCTCCAACTGGAAAGAGGCACCAACCCCTTTTACCAAGCTACAACTTGGAGATAGTAATAAAAATTGCAGAATTAAACTGTCACCTCAATTTGCAAGATCTACTATTTTTCTTGCATTCTGATGCTTGTCGGAATTCGGCTGCTGTCTGTGAAAAATGATTCGCACTTTTTCAACCACTCCTCTATATCTCTCCGCGTTCTCTGCTGCAACTTCACAGAAATATTACTTCTACAGCCAGCACACTATCATTTCACACTCGAAACACGACTTCTGCATACCGCATTCTTATCTTCTCTTTGCACCACTCACTCTGTTGCACCTTCCATGAAATATCACTTCTACCATCTGCGTATTTTTGCCTCGGACTTTAAACACGCCGTCTACATATCGCTCTCTTTGTTCTCGATCAGTCGATATGCACTCACTCACTATCTCATTGTTGTGATCTCTTTTCTTTAACTCCAAAGAACTATCACCAACTTACACTCTGCTGCACACGAACTTCATTCGCATATATCGCATCACGCCCACTCTTCAACCTTGCAACAGTCCCGCCTTTTTATAGAAGAGAATATCCCATCAAAACATTCTCAAACACGTCGGCTACAACCCTAATTAGGTCAACATGAAACCCTAGAATTTTTCGGTTGCTTAACCTTGCTTTGTCAGCAGGAAACCCTAATTGATCCGTTGCAAAACCCTAGCAACGTCGGCTTTGAAAACAAGCCGGTGAACAACTTTAATTTAATTTTAAAATATTAATTTAAATTTTAAATAAATAAATAAAATTTAAACTGGATATTTAAATTATTAGCAAGACCTAATCAACTATGATTGCAACTATTAGTAGTGATTACCCATTTATATCCCATGCAGTTGTCCAACCACGAAGGCCTTCTTAAGGAATAGAAAAAAGACAATGTCAATTAGGCTTATGTTCAATCATATTGTCGATGATCTGCTAAAAATATCATAGGAGAATTACGATGAATATTTCATTACCTTGGAGTAGTTTGGCCGTCTAGGCCTTCTTAGGGATTGAAATGAAGCATACAATTCAGCGATGATTAATTTACCCCAAATGTCCTTATGGTAATTTACTCATCTTGCCGGATTGCATGGATCGCAAGTCATTGCAACCGCCAAGTGTATAGGGTAAATAACTAAATACGAGGCACATTTGGATTTTAATGTTATCTAATTTTTTTGTTAATTTTATAGATTTTGAATTATATGATCTGGTGGGTGTTTTTAATTTATTATTTTACAAATCTCCACGGTGGGAATTGAGAGCATTTATTATAGTTTACTGACCACATCTATCAAAAGTGGTTTAAGAAGGTCAAATTACTTGACTATGACTTAGAACCACAGGAGAAAAACCCTAATTTTGGGATTGCGGTTGTCAGACGTGATCCAAACCGAATTCAAAAAATATATAAGGTTTTCCTAGGTGCAAATTTTCATTATTTACCTAAAACTGATAGTAAAACTAAGAGCTCTAAGAGGTAAAAAGTGAATTCTGACATGAAACTCTATCAAAAACTTCACTGATTCCCTCCTATCCACACCGATGGCCGACCAGCCAGAAGCTTCGACTAGCGAGGGAGCCAGTGATTCCAAGGTAACACACAAACCGAGACCACACTTGAAAATTACTAGTTTAAAAATTAACCACACTAAATAATGGGTTAAATGAACCACATTAAACTATCGATAATGAACCTCACCCTAGTTAGGTTTAGCATAGGTTAGATTAGAGGGAAGAGATTTAATTTCGAGGCTTGTTTTGGGAGGGAAATGACCCTAAAAAGGTCATGTTCCCTAGCCACGGGTGGTAGATGCGGTTCCCAATTGGCAGATTGGGGACCGTGGCTGTTAGCCGCGATGAGATTTAAATCCCAATGATCATATTTTTGACTGCCTTGTCGATTGCAGTTCCAACTCGCGACGCGACACCCTTAAGAAAATTGTTCAATTTTTTTCATTTTTCTTTAATTTTTTGGCAATTAATGTGTTTTATTGCAATTTTGAAGTGCTTTTATTTGATTTTTTTGAAATTTTTGATCATGTCTTTGCATATTTTTACATTTTCATGAGATTTTTTTATTTGTTTGCCATTTTTTAGTCATTTTTAATTTTTTTTCTTATTTATTTGATCGCTTTCACTCAAATTTTGACCAACAAAGCGAGGGAGACTGATCTCCTTTGTAACTTACACCACACTCTCACTAATGTGGTGCCAGAGTGGTTTGCTATCGTGGGGTTTCAACATGTCTTGGACATCCCCACTATTAGACCTGATCAGGCGTATATGACTACATTGGCTCATCGCTGGGATGCGCAGACCAATACATTTCACCTTCCAATGGGTGAAATGACTGTTACTCTAGAGGATGTCTACCGCATCTTCCACCTATAAATTGATGGTGAGGCCATCACCTTCTCTCCTACCACAACGAGGAAGGCTGTGTTCGATGCTATATTTGGTGAAGGGAGCATCGAATCTCAGGGCTAGATTGATCACAAAGGTATCCACGTCGAGAAGTGGTACTAGACCGAATTCTTTTCATAGTAGGAGGCTGTGTTTATGCACTTGATCATCCAGATAGTCATCCCAAATTCATCAAGCGTGAGGTTCCCCTGGAACCTCCTATCTAGGACCAGGGAGGTTATGATCAGCTCGATCGAGCAACCTCTTGTTCTGGTATGGGGGAGCACCCTTCTAGCATAGCTCTATTACATGTCATGGCAGAGTGGGCATCAACTGCAATCTACTTATTTATATTTGGGGCTCGAAGCATATTCGGATAGAGCACCCCATAGATTTACCTCTGGGGATCGTTGATATCGATGCAGCTTATCAGTGCTATGCAACCTTTTGGCCTTGTAATCAAGAGGGGTTCAAGAGTAGGTCTCATGTAGGAGATCTAGACCACTATATCACCAAATTCTCATAGCTTGGCCCTGTGCAGATCAAGTGGCGATTGTACATGGGATGCCCTGCTTGGCCAGAGGTGAATAGATACTTGCACTAGGCACGTAGATACAGGTGGGTTATCTACCGCAAGGTCGATATACAAGAGTATTAGCACTTCTCTCACATCTTACGATAGTTTGGGATCTAGTAGGATGTCCCAGAGGTGCCTACTATTTATAGACACCTGGTCCTAGAGAGGGACCTGACCTGGCCCCAGGTGGCTCCATTGGGGGGTGATGATGATGACGTTAAGAAGTTGGCCTTGGTGGACATAGGCACTATTGCTGATTACCATGCATGGTGGACTAGCCTGTAGTGGCACGAAGAGGGACCTCTAGGCTGACCAGTGGATGACTTTGCAGCAGAGGACACAAAGGGATCAAAGGTAGAACCTCATGAATGTAGGGTCCATTAGAGGACTAAGGGTGCATGGGGAATAATGTCCACTGCAGAGGAGGGCCCATAGGTAAAGGTAGAGGAGAAGGCATCTGAGGAGGGCAAGGCACCTCCTGATAATGAGATTGGACAGCTGAGGGTACAAGTTGCCGAGCTCTAGACTTAGATTGGGTCGCTTCGTACCCAACTCTTGCATAGGGACACCACTATCGCCACTCTAGAGGTGAAGCTATCTCATGGTCAGAGACAATGAAGCAGATACGGGGAGGAGAGGATAGCTCTAGGGGAATAGGTGGCTTCAACAAACATCGATAATTATAAGATCACCGGCTAGCATGATCTTCTATAGGTGACACTAGATGCAGTGATTGTTGAGTAGGACTTACTCAGGGTGATGAGGGTGTCTCTCTCATCTACACAGGCTGTCATGGCACCTCCCTTAGTACCATCTACTCTAGGGATTACAGGTTTTGACCCTATGGAAGAGATTAGGTAGCTACATACCCTCGTGGAGGAGGGTAATGATCAACACACAGTGGATGTAGTTTGTAATTCCCAGCTGGAGGGTATTATCAAGCTGCTAGATGGATAGGTTTCGGAGAGGACCACTACTATAGGGTCACATCGGAGTAGGACTAGGACCAGGGAAATAAGACAGTCTAGGGCATGATCTAGCCATAGGACCGCCTCACGTTTACTGAGTATAGTTGGTCTAGGCAGAGCGTAGGGTCTACAATAGGACCCACAACATGTTCTAAAGCATACCCCTAGGAATGTAGTTGAGGGAGGCAAAGAGAGCTTCAGAACAGGGGGATGAAGGGGTGTAGGCCCGGGTTAGCACATTGGCATGACATAGATTTTTCCACTTGTTATACTATTTTGGTGTAAGGTCTGAGGACCTACATAGTTGCAACCTGTGGGTATTTTGATGTACCCTGATATGATGTACATTTGACACATATATATGATATGACAGTTCATCTCATTACATGTGTACTTTATTTTTGGTGTTTTATGTTTATGTTATGCACATGGATGCAATGCTTATATTGATTTAATGCTATATGATGTGATGTATGGATGACATACACTAGATATCTATGCGATAGATGATTATATGCTATGAGTTATGTATGTAGATGGACTACTTCTGATGAATGCATATGAATGTTATATTTTTATGTTAAATGCATGTATACTTTGTGTCACTTGTATGCATTTAATTTATGTTGTTAAGACATAGTTTATGCCTTGTATGTATTGCATAATTTTTCTATGATGATATATGGAGATGAACATGTATGCTTTAATCATGAAAACATAATGTATGAATGTAATATGGATTTAACAATCTAATGGAAGACACCACAGAATGTATAACAATCATGGATTGTAATTGCTATATATTATTATAAGAATTAATCAATTTTTTTTTGGTAGATAAGATACTATAGCATTAATATCGGGTTTTACAGGTTGACCCAAAACCTTTTACAAAAATTAGCCCGGGGTTGTTGATGAACATGTCCTTACTAAGGATCCCATATATGTAAAATATACATGCCGCGAAAGCCATTACATCCGGTAAGGCACATAGCCTGTTATCAAAAAGAAACTTCCCATAAAAAATTATGGGTATACCCTGAGAAAACACACCTGCATTATAATTACAAAAAAAGAAACAAACACAAATCCCTTCCTTGAAATAGTGGAGAAACAAAAATCTATAGACACACATAACAGCGTACTAAAAAAAACTCCCATAATATCTGTATTGACGGTTTTTTTTTTTTTTTGAAAAAATTGAAAATCTTGAATTAAAACAACGAGCATATACAAGAGGGAGTAAGAACATCCCTAACAGGAACCCAAAGACAAGAAACCTCAGCAAAGAGCGAGAGGGGAGCACAACCCAACCCAAAGCACAAGAAGAAGGCAAGGCACGAAATCGTGACATGTCACGAAATCGTGACATGTCGTGAAATCGTGACATGTCGTGAAATCGTGACATGTCACAAAATCGCGGCAGTAAAGCCTATCGAGGCCATAACCGCGCCACAGGTCGCAAAATCGTGATGTGTCATGAAATCACGACAGACGAAGCCAGCAGCCCCCAACCGCAAAAGATGTCGCGATAGAAACCTTACAGAGCAGACAGTCCATAAAATTGTCACGAAATCGCGACACAAAATCCAATAGCCACCATTGCGCCAGAAGTGTCGTGATTTCGTGACATGTCGCGATTTCGCGACATGTCGCGGAATCGCGACAACCAAATCCAGCGGCCCCCAACCACAAAAGATGTCACGATATCACGACGAAAACATCTCAAAGCAGTCAGTCCTCATAATTGTCGCGATATCGCGACGCATCCTCCAATTGTCACCTTTACGCCAAAAGTGTCGCGATTTGGCGACATGTCGTGATTTCGCGACATGTCACAAAATCACGACAACCAAAGCCAACAACCACCGACCACAAAAAAAGTCACGATATCGCGACAAAAACCTCACAAAGCGGTCAGCCCTCAGAATTGTCGCGATATCGCGACACATTTGCCACTTGCCACCATTGGGCCATAAGTGTCGCGAAATCATGACAAAAAGACCTTTCTGCATCAAAACATCCCAAGTGTCGCGAAAACTCGACAGGTTGACCACTTGATGACCAGTCTTCAAAAAAGTCTCAAAATCACTATTGTTGTCCTCTGTGATGCCCCTGCAGCCAAAATGACGTGAAAATGTAGCAAATTCGAGCCAAATGTCCCAGCGACATAACATATCGCAAAAAATAAACATCTTCCAACCGTTAGTTGCAACCACAAAATCGGTCACGATATCGCGACAACAACTAGCCAAAGAGCGCATCGGCTCGAGATGTCGTGATATCGCGACAGGAAGTCTCCAAAGGCTGTGGCGACGGAACCTGTCGCGATATCGCGACAGGTTGCCACAAAGGGTCGCGACATCACAGAAGGTCACGAAAATGCGACGAAAAAATCCATTAACACAGAAGTGTCTCATTTTCTCAAAAAGTTAGCAAGCCCTTGTCGAATCACCGGATCTTCCACAGGCATATTACTGTGTAGTTGAACTCCAACCTCCTTCTCCGCACCCATCTTGGTGAGGAAATCGATCCGCGAATTTGAGTCCCGATTCACATGGATAGGGATCACATCCTCTAATTCCATCCAAAGGACTTTGATTTGAGAGACTAAGATCTGAATCTTCCACGCTTTCGAGCAAAATTTCTCAAACAATCAAGCGCACCAACCAGAATTTGAGAATCGGTCTCCAAGATAATCTTTCTATATCCCTGAGTGACAGCCCAGAAGGAAGCAACTTTGATGGCAAAAGCTTCGGCTTCATTATTGGTGGCTCTTCCCAGGCCCTGCAACTCCCAGTAAAGCACAGTTCCAGTGTGGTCACGGCACACAACACCGATTCCAGCATTTCTCGGATTTCCCTTTGCAGCTCCGTCCATGTTAATTTTAATCCAGCCAACCGGAGGGGGTTTCCAACTAGCCACTTTTTCTCTACCTTGAGCCACAACTCTCTCTTCCTGAGGATCCAGCTCACCCATAATATCTTTTGAAGCATGTAATGCAACCGTCTCAGTGACTTTGCTCCAGATAACCTGCCAAACACCATCAAGGGAGGAGAAGGTCTCTCGGAAGAGACGGGCGTTTCTTTCCAACCACACTTGCCACCAGATGAAGAGAAGACCAAGCTCCCACCCCAATCGAAGGGATTTTGATTTAAATCTAGCTTTCTTCCATCTTTGCCAAATATTATTTCGAGTCAGAGCACCATTACTCTTAAGTTTGAAATGAGAAAACCAACGATGCCAAATCTGACCTATGAAAGAACACTCGAACATTAAATGGTCAGCAGTCTCTTCATGCTTAAGAAAAAAAATACACTGAGAAGGACCATTAATTCCTCTGATTGTGAGATTATCATAGGTGAGAATGCCATTATGCATAAGCTGCCAGGCAAAGAAGTTCACTTTCGGCCAACACTTAGAATGCCAGATTTTCTTCCAGTCTTGAACCGGAAAAAAATGTGGAGGAGGTTCTGGGAGAATCTGATAATAACCATCCTTCATAGAATAAAATCCAAGATTCCCATGACCCCAAGCTAATTCGTCCTCTTCGTCTCTGCCCGTGAGAAATCTAGCAGTCAAGATGGTGGAGAGAATGGTTGCCAGCTCCGGAGGGATAGTGACAATCCACTCCTCAAGACGCTTAAATTTCTTGAATTTGAACTCCCCCAATTGACTAGTGAGGAAATAGTTCTCAATAGTAACCCAACCCTTGGATTCTATGGTAGTTTTAATTGGAAGCAGCTCAGGATGCTCAGCAATGATGGGTGGAAACTGGTCCCAAGAGTCAGTCCAGAAGCGAGCTTTGTCCCCTCTCCCAACTTTCCAGAACAATTGGTCTTTAATAATTTGAGAAGCCAACTTAAGAGCTTGCCAAAAAAGGGAACTGTTGCCATCCAGAGGGAAACGGCAAACTTCAGAGGGATGGACTCTACCCAAATATTTGCTGGTCAAGATTCTCTCGAATAAAGAAGATGGCTGAGAGATCCATCTCCAATACAATTTACCCACTAAGGCTCTGTTGTTGAGTTTAGAGCTTCTCAGACCCAGTCCTCCTTTTTCTTTAGGCTGAGTGACTTTATTCCAGCCAACCAAGGCCCATTTCCTACCACCTTTTGCTCCTTCCCATAAGAATCGTCTAGCCAGTTTGTCCAACTCTTTCCAAATAGAAAGTGGGGCAGCCAAGATTGAAAATTTATAGATAGGCATGGCCTGAATTACTGATTGTAAGAAAGTTAAACGGCCACCGTAGCTTAACCATTTGTGAGACCAATGGTTCAATCTGTCTTTGATGCCATCCAAAAGATCTTTCCAAATATCCTTTTTCAATTTCTTGTAGTGCAAAGGAACTCCCAAGTAGACTATAGGAAGAGAAGCTCTAGTGAAACCCAAAATCTCTAAAATTATGTCCTGCAACCTTTGGTCGAGGTTGAAAAAGACCACTTTAGATTTTTTGTCATTAATAACTTGATTAGAGGCCCTAAGGTAAACAAAAAGAGAGTCTCTGATTCCCCTGGCTTCCCTGAGACTAGCCACTCCAACCAAGCCAATGTCATCCACAAATTGTAAATGAGTCAAGACTTCTTCACCAACCTTGATACCTGATATCATGCCTTGAAGTCTTCTTCGCACGAAGAGCCGACCTAATCCCTCAGCTAAGATAAAGAATAGATAAGGTGAGCAAGGGTCCCCTTGTCGGAGACCACGAGAGGCTCCAAAGGGGGGGGAGGGAATCCCCTTGATGAGAACTGAGTAAGAAAGCGTGGAAACACAGCTCATAATCCAGTCTATCCATTCCTGGGAAAATCCAAAGGCAGCCAACATCCTTGACAGGAAACCCCATTCCACTCGATCATAAGCCTTAGAAATATCCAGTTTGATGAACATTCCTTTGTTACCAGAAGTTTGCATTGAGTGAATAGCCTCCTGAGCAAGAACCACTCCATCCAAAATCTGTCTACCCTCAAAAAAACCCCGCTGTTCTGAGGAAATGATGTTGTGGAGGAGAGGTTTAAGATGTTCAACTATAATTTTTGTGATAATTTTATAAATCACATTGCATAAGGCAATGGGCCTGAAGTCAAAAATGTGAACTCCTTCCTTCCCCTTTGGAATTAACGTGATGAAGGTGTGATTTAGAGCCTTGAGCATTCTCTTATTAGATATGGATTCCTCAATAACAGCCAAAACATCTTCCTCCAAGATATCCCAGAAGGCCTGAAAAAAATCAATAAGAAAACCATCTCGACCTGGAGATTTGTCTGTGCTCATTCCAAAGACCACATTTTTCATCCTGATCAATAGGTCTGAGGAGAGCCTGATTTTCAGCTGGAGTGATAATAGAGGGAATAACAGCAAGAACTTCATTTTGAGCCCCCACATCTTGGTCCCTATTTTTTGCAAAAATCTTGGAGAAGTAATCCACTGAATGGGAGTGCATGCCTAGAAGAGTATCAAAGGAGTGCCCATTTTCATCTTTTAAAACTGCCATATTATTCATCTGTCTTCTAGCACATGCTGAACGATGAAAAATTTTAGTGTTTCTGTCTCCTTCCAATAGCCAAGAATTTCTAGCCCGCTGCCTCCAAAAAATTTCCTCTTGGTTATCAATCGCCTCTACGACTTTACGCAAGTCATCATCTTCGAGTTTTGAGTCGTTCAGAAATTAAACCTTCCCTGAATTGTTTCTGCACCTCCTCCCAGCGGGCCAACAAGGGAGCTCTTTGCAGCTAGAAATCCGATTTATTGGCATGCCTCCACTGTTTTAGTTTAATTTTGACAAAAATAAGCTGTTTGTGAAATTTAAACATCGCAGTCCCAAAAGGAGGACGACCTTATTCCCACCATTGCAGAAATAACTCGTGAAGGTCCTCCTTCTGGAGCCAGAAGTTCTCAAATCTAAAAGGTTTGTGGAACTGCCCTGTTTGAGTCCCACCCATCAGCATGATGGGAGAGTGATCGAAAACAGGGCCGTCCAAAATTTGTAATTGCACATTCCATTTAACAAAAGCATCCTCTGAGACTAGGAAGCGATCCAATTTTACCTTGCAATAGTGTGGATCCCTCCGTTTATTAGTCCAAGTAAAAAAGGATCCAGGCCCTTGAACATCAACTAGGTGAAAAGCCTGCACCTGGGCAATCGAAGCCGATCCCCGGGTCCAAAACAGGGGAGCCACCCTCCTGCTCCCGAGCAGATAATTTGGCGTTAAAATCTCCAGCAATGATCCAGTCAAAAGCTTGTCTTAAGGACCTCATGTTGTGAACTGCTTTCCATTGCAGCCTTTGGCCATCAAGGCTTTGGGCCCCATAAAAATTTGTAATTAAAACTTGCTCAGCTGTGATATTATTCCTAAAAAGAGATGTGAGAACACCCCTCCAAGCTATGTGTTCTAGAGCAGACCATTCCAAGTGGTTCCAAAAAGTAACAATTCCTCCTGAGGCACCTTGAGCTGCCACATCCATATATCCAGCTCCCCTCCAAATTTTACTAGTTGTTCTACACATCAGATCTAAAGACATTTTTGTCTCCTGAAGGAGAAAAAAGTCTATTTTACCCTTCCCTATGAGTCTTTGAACAGCAGATTGATGGGTTCTGTTGTTTAAACCCCTAACATTCCAAGATTGAATAATCATTGGAAACCTTGAGAGCAATATGAATCTATTGTTCTCACTGATCCATCAATGACCAACTTGTCTCCTTGCGTTGCTATTAGGTCCCTGTTAGACTTCCTACCTGCTCCTTGAGAATTGTTATTCTTGGACCATTTTTCCACCTGCGTAATCCCCAGGGCTGGCCTTTCTCTAATATTTTCTGTATTTCCCATGATGACATCCTTAGTAGCTGACTGGGTTGAGGAATGAATTACCAATGCCCCTGGGTTCTCTGTCTGCAAACTCTCAGATGGTTCAGTCACCTGCTCGAGGACAGGATTTGAGGAGGGGGAAGCAAGAGAGTGGATGTTAATAGCCTTAGTATTCCCATCCATGCCTTCCATGATTTGATATTCCTGATCCACAAGGGATTTAAATATTTCATACCGGTTAGTTGTCTTGGGAAGAGCTTGGTCCTTGCCATTTCTATTTTTGTTTCTCCTTCGTTTTTGCTGTTCAAAGCCATATTTCTGGCCTTCAGAACCTTGGGGGGTGTTTTGTGATTCTTTGACCGGGGTAAACTTACCCTCTCTGGGGCTATTTGAGGTTCCAAGCGGGGCCTCCACTTTTGTGCTCAAGGTATTCGGACAAAACCTAGCCAAATGACCATGCTTATGGCAGACCCTGCATCTAAAGGGAAGAGCTTCGTAGTCTAACTACTGTATCCAAGATTGTCCTGCTAACTCCAGTTCCACCTCAGCTGGTAGTGGCTGGCTGATATCCATTTCAACACAAATTCTGGCAAAGACAACAGTGTTTCCCTCTATGGTATCTTTGGAAACTCCCAAAAATCTACCTAGAGAATTACCAATCATCTCAAGAATCTGCTCGCCCCAAAACTCCATCGGGAGAGCATATAGTCGTATCCACACTGGAACAGCCGTGGGCTCAATGCGAGGATCGAAACCCACTCTCCACGGTTGGACAAATAACCCTGCCGGGCCGTGGGTCCTCTTCTCAGATTCAAAAGCTTTGTTTCTATCTACTAAAGAAGAGAAACTAATAATGAAACACCCATTGCTTATAGGCCATAAGGAATACTCATCGATAGGTTCCCAGTTCTGTCTAACCTAGGTGTGCAGAAAGTGCAACGTGGGTCGGATACCCATGAATTTGCAGATCAAGTCATGGTTAGCACGGTAGGTGATCGTGTCCTCAACCATCTTTGGTTCTATGACTATCTTAGGTCTGGATGCAGATTGCGGGAGACATCCATTAACTCTGTTTGCAGAAGAACCCTTGCCAAAATTCTTGAGAAGCGCATGGTAGGCACCCCGCTGGGCTTCATCGGAAGAAGGCGCAAAGTTCTCCTTTAGAATCTCAGCATAAGAGCTCTTCTTCCCGTCTAAAGAACCTGGAGAAGACCCCATAGGGCCCTCCCGGGGCAACGAATAAGCCAACAGAGGGGAACAGAATCAAACCAACCGAGACACTGGTAGGAGCCGACTACCAGAACCCTAGAGCTTTGGCCTCCGATAGTTTAGAAGGTTTCCCGCCAAATCGCCAAAGCTCGATTGCCACTCAATGAAATCTTAGTCAACAATGTTTATCAAACAAACCTCCATCTGTATTGACAATTACTCTTAATAATTCTTTGGCAATTGCTTTCTTTCGTATATGACATGCTTTGGGACCACATCCCGTCTTGGCCAATCAGCCTTGGAGAAGTGAACCTGCTGGCTAGATTTATGGCGATGGCTATCTGGTGGTCCACGTGGCTCTGGTTCGAAGTCTTATATTGATATTTCTTTCTTGCCCTGTGATTATCAACCAACCTCAAATTACTAAGACAACTAGGAGCTATGTTATATGACATGTGACTGTCCCCATTAGTCTTTGTGGTATTTCCAAGCAGCATCCACCAAGATTGACAGCTCGGATAATTTTTATTATGAGTCCATTTCAAAAAAGAGACAGGAATATTCATAGCCTTCGAACTTACAGTGCCTTCCCTATTGGTAAATTCGACTATAATTCTTGGCATTCTTGTTGAATAAGATCCTCTACTTCACTTGGGACACCGTGTTCCCATTTGAAAAGTTCGTCATCATCGACACCCAAATTGGCCAGCTTATAAGCAACTTTGTTAGCTTTCCGAAAGACATGTTGGGCTTTTCTGTCCTATCTTTACTGGAAAAGGATCCTAGACTCTTCAACAATTGTTTTAATCCTCCAAGGAGGTGTTTTTCAATTATTGAGGAGATTTATAACATGCATAGAGTCTCCTTCTACGATCAAATTACCTTCTAAGTCTTAAGTCATTTTAAGGCCTCTCCACATAGCTCTAGCTTTAGCTTCATTGTTCGTCCTTGTTCCCAAATATTCAGAAAATGCAAGCATCATATTCCCATTATGATCTCGCACAATACAGCCAGCGCCTATTCTTCCAGGATTGTCCTTAGATGCTCCATAAAAATTAAGCTTAAACCAACCCGTAGGATGTGGGGACCACTTAACATTGGCTCTGGGGTTGACTACCCTAGGCACAAACTCATCTAACAAGGTTAAGCTTAAATATTGAGCAATCGTGGTCTCCTATAGATGAGGTTTACGGCTATCAAAAGGGATAAGGTTCACATTCTCATTGGCAAAGGATAGGATCCTGGCAATGATAGTTTGATGATCATGGATAGACTCATTAAAGACTCTTTGGTTCCTTTCTAACCACATCTGCCAAAGATAGTGATTGAAACAAATTTTCCACATGTATCTAAGTCTTTGGTTTGAAAAGGGACAAGGCCACTGGATGAAAAAATCAAGTACGATGGCTGGTTTAACCCAAGAAATATTTAAGGCCTGAAAAACCCCACTTAGGATAGTCAAGGAAGAAGGGCACTCAAGGAAAATGTGATAACACCCATATGTGAGATGCAATGATGTATTGTTTCTGTTCACAAGCTTTTGTAAATTAAAAGAATATGTATAACATAGTTAGTGGTCATTTAAATATCATTTCTGACATCCATCCGATATCTAGCCTATATTACAAATAATTTCTAATAAACAAACTATCATAAAAAGAAATTGATTTTGATGATTGCATTGAAAATTGTTTGTTGCTATTTGGGAATTTTTGAGGTTTTCCATGAAACTCAAACACCCTAGTTGTCTAATCAAAAGCTGTATACTAACCATAATAGACTTTTGAAACATAGGATTTCACTAGGATAGGCCCTAACTGCTCATTATCCCTGTGTGTGCAAATGAGTATATTAGATAAGGTATAAGAATACCCCGATGTTAGGCAGGATTCTTTCGGCCCATTGCTAATATTGGGGATCCTAAAATGTCTATCCAATCCTATTTTTATATTTTAGTTGGACTAGACTATTAGGCGATATAGGACACTTGAAGCTAGCTTTTCCACATTCAAACATTAGTCTGCACAAAAGTGAAATTCTAATGTATCAGACATATCGTCATGCGTAAGGTACGATAGTACTGATAATTCTAGGGATTTAAGCTCACCCCTTTATTTTCTTTAATTTTTTGAGATACTTGCTCATGTAAAGTGATAAGAATCACTATTTATTTTTGTACTATAGTGATAAAAATCACTGTTTATTTTGTACTTTTTTTTGAGCAAGGGATTTGATACTGATTTGATTTCTTTGATAAACTTGATCTTGATTTGATTTGACTTTGAGAACTTAACTTTGGGATTTTCACTTTGGGATATCTTTCAGGGATATCATTCTGGGATATTGCTCCTTCATTTGTAAGCAAGGGATTTATTTGGGTAAGGGGTAAGCTTGTCCTTTTGCCAACTATCAACATTTCCCGAACCATCCGCATAGGGGGATAAGCAAGAATAAAATTTTCACCTCAGGATACCTAGTCCTGCTTTGTAGCGTTCATCTTCCCCTAGTCCTTATTAGGATTGTTTAATTTGTTGATTAGTGATAGAATTCTGATATGCTAAGGGCTATACAAACTAGACCTCATCTACAAAAGCAAAGCAAGATTTCTACCAACTCTTGAGAAGACCACTAGGTATGGTTGAATGACCAAAAAACCCTAGTATATTCTTCATAGCAACAAGAAGGGTTGTGTTGAAAAACACAATTACTCACAAGGGTGATGAATGATGAAAATGCAATGATGCATGATTGAAACACAAACGTGGTGTCGTTTGTAAGATTGTAAACATAATGTATTCTAATGCAAGTGCGGTGGATGGATATGCCTAATGCAATGCAAATATGAAATGCATATGGAAAATGAAATGCATGATACAAATGAAATGCAATGATGCAAATATTTTTGAATTTTGATATTTTTCCAATTTTTTTAGAATTTTATTGCTTTTGTAATTTTTATGGATTTTTGAAATTTTGATTTGACCAAAGGGTTTTAGATTCCTTTGGAGCCTTTTGTGCTTTGACCAAAGGGGTTACAGATGCCTTTGGGGCCTTTTTTGAATTGACCAAAGGGCTTACAGATGCCTTTGGAGCCTTTTTTAGAATTGACCAAAGGGCTTACAGATGCCTTTGGAGCCTTTTTATGGTTTTAGGCATAAAACACTTTAAGATGAAGGATGTTGAGAGGTTCGGGCTCTTCAACTCCTTCGAGCGATGTCAAGCGATATGTCCTAGGTCCAATATTCTCAAAGATCATATAAGGACCTAACCAGTTAGCCATAAATTTGTCTCATAGTTTTGGTGGTAAATTTGAGTTCTGTTGGTTCTCTTTCAGCACAAGATCACCAACCTCAAAGTCTCTCAGATGGAATTTGTTATTGTAAGCTCATTTTAAGTGCTCCTGATAAACATGGAGGTGCTCAAGGGCATTCACGCGACGTTCATCAAGTAGCATCAATTGATCTAGGTGAGCTTGCCATGCGGTGTCATCATCAATGAACTCTTTCAATGCGATGCACAGTGTTGGAATCTCCAACTCTAAGGGCATAATGGCCTCAACGCCATATACTAGTGAAAATGGAGTTGCCCCAGTGGGTGTCCGAATACTAGTCCTATAAGCCCATAATGCAAGGGGCAGTTGGATGTGCCAATATTTGTGGTGCTCTTGTACCATATTTTTCAATATGGAGACCACTATCTTATTTGAAGCTTCAGCTTGCCCATTTGCCTATGGATAATATGGAGTCACAAAACTGTGTTTGATTCTATACTTAGATGTCAAAGCTCTCACAGTTTTATTTTTGAATGACGTTCCATTATCCAAAATTATCTTGGATGGTATCCCAAAATGACTTATGATATTAGTGAGTATGAACTCAGCAATACGTGCTCCAGTTGTCATTGTTAAGGGAATGGCTTCCACCCATTTAGTAAAATACTTAGTAGCCATAATAATGAATGTATGTCGACCCGATGATGGAGGAGAGATCTTACCGATGAGATCAAATCCCCACTGAGCAAATGGCCAAGCCGCTTGAATGGGTTGTAAGGCCTATGATGGCAGGTGCATAATATTAGCATGATGCTAGCATTTAATGCATTTCCTAACATACACATTGCAATCCTTCTCCATAGTGGGCCAATAATAACCCATGCGAAGGATGCGCTTGACGATAGCCATGCCGCTAAAATGGCCACCGCACGTACCATCGTGAGCTTGCAAAATTACCCAAGATGACTCTTGGGGCTCAAGACAATGAAGGAGAACTCCATCATAGCTTCTACGGTATAAGATGTCTGCTAACAAGACATACTTTGTCACTTTCTATTTAAATGTGCACTTCATGGCACATGATAATCCCTGAGGGATTACACCAAGTCTAAGGAAGTCATGTATCTGTGATGTCTAGTTATGATAAGCTTTGGCTTCGACTGACAAGACAACATGTTCCCCCTATGGTTCCACATTTGCAAATGCAGACTGGGAAACAACCTTGTGGTGAATGGTAGTACCACTCCCTGTCGGATCCTGCGAGATCAAAGACCCCTAGGATGCTCTCTTGAGAAAGTCTCTGGCTCTGTAGAACCATTCATGGTTTGGTTCTACATGAATCATGTTGATTGACTCTTTGTTATCCAATGCTTTGCATTGCACAGTAGAATGTGACAACGTTTTTACATGGATGGTAGTGAAATCGACAGATGGATTTTGAGGGATTAGAGATCCCAAAGATGCCATTGTGTCTACAAATCTATTGGATGAATGAGGGATTGCCTCGATGTCATACCATTCCAGTTGAGCTAGATAAATGTCAACAAGATCCTTGTAAGCTTTCAATACCGGACATCGACATTGAAATAATCCCTTAACTTGGTTAACAATGAGAAGGGAATCACCAAAGATATTTAGCCTTTTGATCTTCATGGCGACAGCTATTTGGAGACCCAAAATTAGGGCTTCGTATTCAACATTATTGTTAGTGCAAGGAAAGTCCAACTTGAATGACAAGGGCATTGGAGCTCCTTGTGGCATGAACAACACTATTCCTGCACCACCCCCTTGCTCACACTTCGAACCGTCGAAGAACAAGGTCATATCAACTTTGTTATCCGGTTCCTCGGGTTCGAGTGCTTATGATAAGGCAAAGACTACATCATCAGGAAGCTCTATGGTGAGGGGCCTACTATTCTCGAGAGGCACCTCAGCCAGTTGATCAACTATGACTTATCCCTTAATGGACTTTTGGCTTATGAATTCCAAATCAAATTCTATCAATAGCATGATCCACTTTGTAGTACGTGTATTATGATATGTCTTGCTCATCATATACTACAAAGGATTTTGTTTTGATATGACATACGTCGTATGACTTAACATATAGTGTCATAATTTCTTTGTAGCAAACACTATTGCTAAACACAACTTTTCCACGTATGCATATCCTAGCTCATAACTCACCAAGGTTCGGCTAATGTAATATATGGCTTGTTCTTTGTCTTGCACATTATTTTGGGCTAACATGGTCCCTAGTGCAAAGTCAGTCACCGATATATACAACAAGAATGGTACATCTGGCCTTGGTGGAGCTAGCATTGGTGACGTCGCTAGGTATTGCTTAATCTCAGCAAAGGCTGCTTGATAGTCCTCGTCCCAATTGAATGGGACCCCCTTGTGTAGCATTCGATTCATGGGTCAACATTTATCCGATAATTGTGCGATAAATCACTTTATGGATGCTACTTTGCCCTGAAGGCTTCTTAATTCCTTGATGTTTATGGGGGGACGCATTTCTAAAATAGCCTTGACCTTTGTTGGGTCAACTTCGATGCCTCATTTTGAAATGATGAATCCTAAGAGCTTTCCTGAAGTTATGCCAAATACACACTTCTTAGGATTCAACCTAACATTATGCTCTATCAGGCGATCGAAGACTTTCCTCAGGACCTCAGCATGCTCTTCACATAGCAATGACTTTGCCAATAAGTCATCGATATAATCTTCTAAGATCTTATGCATGTAGTCATGAAAGATATATGTCATAGCCCGCTGATATGTAGCACCAGCATTCTTCAGGCCGAATGGCATAACCTTGTAATAGAATATCCCCCATGGTGTTATGAACGTGGTTTTATGCTGGTCTTCGGGCTTAATCTAAATTTGGTTGTAACCAAAAAAACCATCCATTAAGGAGAGCATCTCATGACCCATAGTTGCGTCTACGAGAGCATCTATGTTTGGCAATGAAAATGAATCCTTTGGTGTTGCCCTATTTAGGTCTCTAAAATTTGTACATATATGGATCCTTCCATCAGGTTTTCCTACAGGCACCATGTTTGATACCCATTATGGATAGTCGATGGAAATGACAAACTCTACATCCAACAACTTTTGCAATTCGTCCTTAACCATTAAGGCTACTGTTGGATGCATCTTCTTGAGTTTCTGCTTGATTGGCTTCTTTGATAGATCTAGCGAAAGGTTATGAGTAACCAATTTTGGATCTAGACCCAACATGTCCTTATAAGTCCAAGCAAAGAGAGTAGGTCTCTCTCTTAGTAGAGGGATGAGGTTGGCACGCTCATCAGGAGTCAAAATTTCTCCAAATTTAACCTTCTTAGGATTAGTGGGATCATTACTGATATCCACTTCAAAGGTTTCCTCTACTGACATATGGGATCCCTCCTCAAGATGGTGAGGCGTAGGAATCAAGTGGATGTCATCTGCTGGGTTTATAGGTTCCTCATTGGAAGCATCCTCAGCATGATAGACATCATGTGCACAACCTAGCACAAAATGGAAAGGTTGCAGCATTTCCTCATTAGGGAAGAAATATTTAGGCTCTAGAGGTGAATCAACGCGATCCCAATCAATAGCATCTACATTAAGACACAATGGCTTGGAAGGATCGGTTGGATTGTGGAGTGGAGTGGTCAAATCAATGGAGATCATATTGATGGAATGGATCATGTCTCTAGGACCACGTGCACGTGACTCAACATTAGCAAAAATTCCATCCTCGAGATGTGGTTATGGGGGTATGGGGATCTCCGGATCCGGTCCATGAATAGACTATCGGATGGGATCATTGGGCTCAAGGAGCTCCATGTACATTGGTGGATCGGGAAACACCATGTGATAAATCACATTGAGATTTGGTGGTCTTCCCCTAAGGCGAGGATGGAGATTGATCTCTCTGTACATCTCCTTAGTAGTATATGGCGCATTACGATGATGCAAGTAGGGAGGTCCTAAATAGGCTCTCTCTATTTCATCTTCATCATCACTATCATAATAAGGATCCTCACCTCTACCTAATGGAATCGGGTGATGCTCCAAATGAGGCCCCATGTAGGCTATCTCTTGATAGCCATCATCATCATCGAAGGGCTCTTCACTCGTAGTTATTGATTCCAAAGGTAAAATATGATGCAAGAGTGTAGGGCCCAAGTAGGCCAACTCGGTTTCATCCTCATATTGCTCGTTGTTTGAGGATAACTCAGCGTCATCTATTCTAGAATCGTAGTATGGTCCATCACTTTCGATGATGGATACTACATGCACATCCTCAGAAGCAACTTCTGATTCGGTGTCTATAGCTGTGTCTAGACTCTAGATGTGCATACCAATATCGTTGGTAGCTCCATGGCTTTGATTGTCCAAGTTGGCTCTTGGAATGTGTTCTGGGTCGGTCTCCACCAAGATGTTTGCATGGTATCTCTCGGGTGGCTCTATAGTGACATAGGTCACTAGCCGGTTATCCCTCCGAAATGCAAAAGGATTAGGGTGATAAGGATTGAAGTCAACTTCACCCCCTAGACTAAGGTACAGGTGGTCTAAAGATGCCATGAGAAGTTCATCCTATCCTCGAATATAGTATCCTAACCCGAACCTATCAGTTGGCAACTAATACTGTGGTTCATATGGCCTTCTACGCCCTTGCTCGAATAGTCTAAGACCATAACCATGCCAATGGTAATGCTCAAAGTATCACATGGCATATTCTAGGTTAGAGAGATAATGAACATTCATAGTGAATGGTTCATTATCATCCTCATCCATGGGCGTGGGAGATGCAAGCTGGTCTAGCCCTCCATAGATGAAGTTGGTTTGGTTAGGTGGCACCCCTAATGGTTCCACCATCCCTATGGGAAGGCGATGGGCTCACGGTCAGCCCATGTCCTATGCAGTATCGATAATCGGTGTGAACATCACATTCTACATGATATATTCCCCTAATCTAGGATTAACCAAATGGATGGTCACCTACGGTGCAGATGACCCTACTGAAGATGCAGGCGAAGTAGGCTGAGGTGCCTCTTCGACTTCTCCTTGAATTTCCTCTACTTCCATGGGAGTAGGGGCTTCAATGATAACTGGCTTGGGTGTTTGCTTTATCTCTTTTTTCCCATATTTTCTTTCAACTTCCTATCATCTCGATGCATCATAGATGCAGATGGTCTAGTAGAAGCAACTATCGTGTGCTCCGATCGTTGAGATGCGGACGTTGTAGGTTTAGCACACACTTCTTTGATTTTACCTCCTGGCTCTTTGATCGGTGATGCTGGCCGCACATCCAGGTGCATTGAGGGGAGCATGAATTCCCTTGACAAATCTGCTAGATTCACGTATTTAAAGGGTTCTTCATCTGAAGGCACCACGTGAACCTATCCCTCATGAACGTATTTGATACATTGATGTAGAATAGAAGGGATGCAACACATTTCTCTAATCCAAGGCCTCCCTAGAAGTATGTTATATTGCATAGCACCTTCGATTACGTGACACATCACCAGGATGGTCTTCAGTCCTACCTGGATAGGTAAAACTATAGTACCGACCGTTGAGCATAATGCATCATTGAAAGCTCTCAACGTGAAGGTAGAAGGGATGATATGCATCTTGGGAAACTTCAAGTGAGTTAATACCTTGGTAGTTATGATATTGATTGATGACCCCGTGTCAATAAAAACCCGCTTGAATGGTTTGTGATTCACACATGCAATAATATGCAGTGGTGGGTCTACTATAACAATGGAAACCATCTTGACTTCATGATCATGAAATTGTATGACCGGTTCCTGACACTATTGCACGTGCCCCACGAAGTGTGTAAATGCTTCGAGATCCTGAGGTTGCACTTCTATGGACCTTAGGATGTCCATAAGCGTCTCCCTATGCTTGGGAGACTATTGAATCAACTCATAAATTGACAACTTTGTTGGAGTCATCTATAGGTTTTGGACCAACCTACTCTTGATGGTCACCACCGGTCTAGTTGGTGGGCCTAGCACATGTTGGGCTGGCCTTGGAGGAGGTGCAGCTTGGACTCTAATGGGTATTGGAGGTTGATTTGGTCATTCATACCTCACGTGCCTTGTGACAATGTTGACCATTCCGATGAACCCCTGGGTTGGTGGTTCGATGCATACTTGGTTGACTTGGCCAACATTATTCTTTGGTGCCTCATGATTTGGTAGAGGATTTTTGTAAATCCCCATATTTTGATTGTCAGGTGCTTGTGGGTTGTCGACAAGAAGCGTACCTCTCTCGATCATATTTTGCACAAGATGTTTGAAAGACCAACATACCTCAATGTCATGGCCTTTCGATCGATGAAAGATGCAATATTGATCATCCTTGTAGCCCTTAGGCTTAGGCTGATTAGGGTCCATTAACTTGACCTCGGGTAAGTGTATAGCCTTCGCCTCGCATAGCTGATGAAAAATCAAAGCCAACGACTCCGATAACTGAGTGAATATGTGAGGTGGGCATTGTTCCTTATTTTTACCCCTTTGATTATTGTTGCGCTACTCATATTGCGTAGGAGGAGGTTGGGCTTGATAGTTTCATTATTGTTGCCCCTTATCCCCTTTTTGAAGGTTCAACACCACCTGATTAACATGGGTCGACTTGGCCTGTTGTCTCTCAATGCTTTTCTTGTTCCACTCCTTATTTTTGAGCTTCAAGTTACCCTCCTGTAACTTGATGTCCTCTATCACCTTGGCTTGTGCCAAAGCCTCTTCGAATGTCTGGTACTGCTATAACTATAGCAATAATGAAATGTGCTTGGCACAACTCTTCATGAACATTCGAGTTAATTCAGAGGATGGGATGGAGAATGGAAGCTTTGCCATCATTTTCCTCCATCGTTTTCCATAATCCATCATTGGCTCATCGTCGTGTTGCGTTAAAGCAGCTAGGTCGGATAAGTTTACCTTTTTCTTGACGTCGAAGGAGAAGCATTCAAGAAATGCATCGGCTAGTTGTTTGAAACTAGTGATGTTGTGCCTCTTTAATTGGTTGAACCACTCCCAAGATGGGCTTGAGAGGGTCATAATGAAGGTGCGTAAGAGCAAAGCATCGTTGCTCTCAATATGAAAGCACATATCTAGAAAACTCATTACATGCTCCTATGCATCTTCCTCTCCTTGAAACTTTTCTAGTCTAGGCATCTTGAAATGCTCAGGATAGGCCAAAATAGGCACTGACGTGCATAGAGGTTCATTATGGATTTTGTTCAAGGTAGGCTTTTGATAAGTCATTCCTTGCTTCTCTATGGCTTGGAACTTCTCTGCTAAGGCCTTATAGGCCTACGAGGAAAGGAACTCCTCTTCTTGAGATTGCCTTGGAGGCACCTTCGGAGGTAGATTCTTCCTCTGTCGAGGTGGTGGACTAGGCTCGCCCTCCTCCTCGAATTGGAAGATTTCTGGATATTCTTGTTCTAATTCCTCTCCCACTTCTTCCTCATACTGCCTATGCTCACACTATTTAGACACTGGATGCCGATATCTGTGTTGAGCCGTATGACGAGTATGTGTGTCTATGTACTCAGGGTATAACTCAAGCTATGAAGCCACTCGTCTATCGACATGCTCTCTAGTCTCACTGCAAGGAGGTAAATCGATGCTAGCCAATCGATCCTCTCTCTCTACATGCTCCTTTTGATCAAGGATGCATTGTTCATGCATGCGTTGTTCATATAATTTTTGTCTTATGAACCTCTACCTCTGAGAGTTCTCATTTTTGAGGTGCTCTTTCTCTTCATGAACATCCTCCAATTGGTCTTGGAGAATATTTCATCTCTATTCTGACACCAGTCTATGAGATCTATCAACATGATAAACCGTATGAGGCCTCTGGTGAGTGCACTTTGTTCGAGCAACTTTATGGGATTGTCCTCCAATGGACTGATTTGCCACACTCTTGCCTCTATCTATAAATATGACATTCATGTCAGGCTATCTCCTATACTTTGTGCCTGCATGAGATGTAGGAGCACGTATGTCATGAGAACACTTGGAGCACTCTCCAGGTTCTTGGGTGGTCCTAATGGTGCTTCCACTACACTCACTCATAGGTCGAGAGGGTGCAGGTGTAGGCTTATATCCTAGATGCCCTAGGACTCTATCTAAACCATCTAACTATCTTCTATGCCATGGCTCATGAGGTGGCATACCATTAGCTCCCACTTTTGACATATCTATGGTGAACTTACAAGGTTCACCCCTATAGGGAGTCTGCATGGGCCTGTTGGCCCGGCTTTCATGCACACCCCGGGAAAAAGGATGAAGGCAAGGAAAGCTCCGGAGACACCCACGGGACTGATCCCACTCATCTTTAGGATCTAGCTGGTTATCCAAGGTGCGAGTTACAGAGTTGGGTCGAATGGCAATTCACTCTTTTCCACTTCTGAATAGATTTCAATATGGATCGCTCCGTTACCTTACAGGGGGTTCTCGAACTTGTTCGAGAGTTGCAAAAGTTGTTGACAATCGGATTTGACTTGAATTCTAGATCTAGCTCTCATGGGTCAGCAGATTTAAATAAAAGGCAAATAAAGAAAATAAAAATGGATCATTCACGGAAAGCAAAGAGAGGGTAGGGTAGGGCAGAAAAGAGAAGTTTATCAAACATCAATTGTAAACCCAAACTCGTCAATCTTATCTATGCTATCGGCTTCACAACGAACAAATCCCGGAAGAAAGTGTCCAGTCGGTCTAAGATCACTTTCAACTAAGAGCACAAGGCGAGTGAAACAGATCTAGCGAGAAAATCATAAATCCAAGGGCAGTGGTTAAAATCGGTATCTTTCACCGACGGACCTAGCTCGCACAGTGAAGACAGAGCAATTAGAACAAACTTACACCTGAAATCTGTAATTTCCCCTAGCGAGACAATAGAACAACCGAAGCCTAACAAGATATTTAATCTTGACAATGGCGGATTTACAAGATATATCTAACAAACTTTAAATGGAACGGATAACAAAAGAAAATACACTTATCACACTCGCAAAAGATTAGGCTCCCGGCCATGCTATCACGGAAAAGCTAAAGCACATCAACTCCAAGTCCGGAAACAAAGGATTTCACAAAATTTGCAAGAAATTGCTTATAAGCCTTTATTTCTAAGTCTCCGCCTCCTGCGATTACATTTAGAATTTGTATTTATAGACTCAGGACAGACCCTGATCTTTTCCAAAATATCTTGCTCAAACCCTAAATCTTATCGCACTTAAACCCTAAGACCCGGGTTTTACAATAAAAATCCATTTAAAAATCAAAGTCCGAATAGAACTTAACCCTTCGGCAAATCTGTGCAGTCAGCTGCCATAAATGGAGAAGATAAAATAAAATGCAACTTGCATTCATTCGCAGCTGCAAATAAATGCTTTCATTAAATCTGCTGGTGAGCCGGATGAGTCACCACTTCTCCATCAATTCGATCTCCGCAAATCCATCCCGAAGTTGAAATGGTCTTCATGCTATCAAGTCTGCAATAAATTTGTTGTTGAATGTTCTCACCGGCAGCTTCTCTCCTAGCATGGCGGTCCTTGACTAAATCCGCACTTTATCTTCGCCTTTATGGTCTTTCCGGTTGTCCTGTAAGTGCCAGGTGGAATCCTGCATGAAAGACAAAAAGATGCATTAGATTAGCATTTTAATTAAATCAGAAGCTTAAAACATTAAAAAAAGATTAAATCCTCAAAATAAGCTTGCATGTCGGCTTCTTTTTGTCCCATTCACGCTTTGACACGTGTCGCTACCCCAGGAAGCCTTCTGTTTCCCGCCGGAATGCACTTTCAGGTCAACTATGACTTTCTCTCTCCTGCCGCGATTCTACGACATGTCGCGATTTCGTGACATGTCGCGAAATCGCGACCCTGCCAGAGCATCGGCAACTTCCTCCCTCGTCGGCCGCGAAAACACGACATGTCGCGATTTCGCGACATGTCGCGAAATCGCGACCCTTCCTGGCCTCCGTACGCTTCTTGATTTTCAGCCGCGATTTTAGAACACGTCGCGATATCGCGACAGTTCCCTTTCCTGCATGCGTTGACCGCGTTGACCGCGATTTTGGAACATGTTTCTGACTTAGCCGATTTTTCATCCTGCAGCACATTTTCTCTCTCCTGCCGCGAAAATGCGACATGTCGCGATTTCGCGACATGTCGCAAAATCGCGCCCTCCGTACAGCTTGCTTCGCTCTCCCAAAAACTGTCGCGATTTCGCGACATGTCGTGAAATCGCGACCTTTCTGCCACTTAGCCGCATTTTGACTTACCTGTCGCGATATCGCGACATTTTCGAAAATGGAAGTGTCGCGATATCGCGACACTACCAAAAATGGAAAGTTTGATTTTTCAGTGAATTATGCAACTGTTTTCTGGATTTTTCTCGGTAACGGTGCAAGATTTTCTTGTGCATGAATGATTCTAGCATGTAAAAAGTGAATTCTTGGATAACACAGCTAAAATGCAAGAAAAAGCACAACTTTAAAAAGGAGGCAAGCAAAATATGGATTTAAAACCGAAAATGACCAAGAGGGTCCCTGCTGCAAAAATGGAAGTTCATAATTTTCTAAGGATGGAATCTCATTTTTTAGTGGGGGTGTGTTGCTTATCAACAGGGCCTATGCTCGAAAGTGGTCCCATCTATTTACCCCTAAATGGGTGGATCTTGAGCCTATCTATACTCGAATGGTGGAGGTCATGAGCCTCCATTAGCTATAGGTCAAAGGGGTACCAATTTTGATCTCTCAATGACATATTCTTCTATAGAACCCGTGGATGCCTACGTAATACGATCACGATAAATGCTACATGTGTAGAACCCCCATTTTGGAAAGTCCCATGCTCTAATCTGTGTCTAGAGGGATGTCTAGTACTTCCTCTAATTGGGGTATTATCAATGGTATCCCCTTGTGTAGAATTTTCCCCTCTAATACACATTGAATGATGTCTAAGAGGATTATGTGATTGAGGGAATTCTACATCGTGCTATGCATTAGGTGGAGCTTGGGATTCGATCTCAGGTATATGCTCAGATCGGCCCCTCTATGTTTGCACCATTGTGTATCCTATGTCTAGATTTAACTTTTATTAACATGCAAGAATACAATGATGATTATATCCTTTTATAGCTTTAAAATAAGCCCTAAACTATTTTATGTGTTTACAATTTGTTGTATCAGTAAAGTAACTCTTGTCGTGTTTGTAATATGTTGATGATTTTCTCAAATGGTAAAAGGATTTCACCTGTATGATCGTAGCTCAACAACCTGGAAATGAACTCCAGGTTGCGTAATCCCCCAAAAATGTGGTGATGAGGTCCACACCCAGGCAAGGAGCACAGGTCCTGCCATACCCTCAACCAATCTCACCCAGTAAGCATTATACCCTATGAAGAGAAGTACATACAATTTTTTTGGGCTACGGATGGTTCTTGGGTCCGGTATTGGTCTAGTAACAAAAAGGTACGTGGGAGTTGGGCCAACAAATGGAAATCATTGCCATCATCATTGAAACCCTACTAGTGGTTGGATGTGACTTCCAAATCACTAGCGTTTACAATGTGAATCGTTGTGTGTGTGGTTCCTTTAAATTTTCATAAAAGAAATATGCATAATACAACATTCAAATGATTCTTTTCTATATGCAATGCAGAAAAAGGAATGTTTCAAATTAAGAAAGTATGCATGATTAGTTTTACATGATGTTTTGACAATGCATACTAATGATGGTATGGCCACTAATCAGTCCCAAAGTAAGAAAATAGAGCATAAAAGAGATTCTAAAATGCTAGAGACTAGGGCAGACTACACTCAGAGGTGTGCTGTTCCTAGCAGTGCCTAGTAAAGACCTAAAAAGAGAAAGACCTAAGGACTCATATGCATATTGCTAATTTCGTTGTCTTCCCTAATTAGTCTAACATTTTTACATTCTAGAAATTTATAGAGTAAAAATAGAAACAGAAGGTGACAGTGGCACCTACCTCAGGTCCACATCTGATTAAGCTTTATTCCTTTGCTGTCTGGTTTATCAAAATCTGACCATGGCTCTGTGGCACGGTGACCACTGTTACCTATGGGTGTCAACCACAACAACAACTTTTTGACCATGGTTTTCAACCGCAGTGAGCACCTATAATCAGAAAACCAATAACATCAGTTTTTAGTGACATAAAATGTGGAGGTTTCATCGTGATCACCTTCTGTACTGATCTAAAAAGCATACACCTAACTAATACATTAATTGAAATCAATAATTAAAGCAAGAAATGAAAGACAATATTGCATATGACAAGAAAATGAATGTTTCTTCTATTAATCTTGAATCAAATCTCGATTACAATCATGCCCCTCTTAGGGTCACCCAAATATTGATACAATTAACACAATTTGAAAGCCCCAATGGGGTAGGTGCAATACACAGAATTTATAAATGGACACAAACTGCTCCAAGGTTTCGATGACCTTCTTCTCCATGATTAGAGGTATTTGCTACCTTGCATCTCAAAACCCTGTTAGTCCTACGTGCAATACAAAACAAGAAGGAATTAACAACAAAGGAGGTCTCTCTTAATAAGTATTTTAGGAGGTATTTTCATAAAAGGTAGCATAACTTGCATGAAATCAAGAAAGTGCAAGAAACATATTAAAATTATATTAAACCTAAAAATATTACTACAAACATATAAGCAAAATCATATCTAGCTATCTATTGAATTGATTACCAAATTGAAAGCATGGAAGCATGAAAAGAACCATTAGTGCCATAATTGCAAAAGTTAAGGGAAATGACTAAAAGGTCTAATTGCACTGGTCAAAGTCTCTACTAAAGCAAATTAGCATGATATATGTCTAATCTAATGCACTTTAAACAAATCCTATGGCTAGAAAATAAGGAAACTAAAAATAACAACCTGATCGTAGGTCTGATTCGTGATGAGCACTGTCCACCACAGCTAATAGCTACAGCCAAGCTTGAAATATTTTTTCCTTTCCAATTTGATGTCCAAGCTTCAATTCTCCTTGAGGAATTGATGATCAAGGGTTGCCACTGTGTCCTTTGATAGATTTGGCAGTTGAATTGCTCAATTTTTGCACGAATTACATGAATTATCATTTCTTGAATCTCCTAGCCTCCTAGGACCTCCATGGCATGTGATCTCCAATTGGGAAAAAAAAGTGTTCCTCTTAATGCATGTAGATGAGTATGTAATTCGACAGGGCTTCACTATGTTTCAAATCGATATTCGTCTATCTATTTCTCCCAATTGGAGGGGGGTTTTATATCACTTGCCAAGGGCTAGGGGTGGCTTCATGAGGAAGCCAAGAACAATATTGGGTAGTTGATCTTGTTGGATGGAAGGATCCGGAACCTTCCTCACTCAAACCACTCCAATCCACAACCAATTGGTTGTTTTAACCAACTTTGAATCAATCGAAGGCCAATTGACTTTGAGGCCTGATCGCGACTGACAAGCATGGTCAGCTCTACTAACCATAGGTGTCAGCAGTGGATAGCACTGAATAGATAAAGATACCTAAATGAGTGGTAAAAACCACTGCTATACTTGTAATCTGTCCAAGGTCTTCCATATGGTCTTCTAGCATGTCCCATATGAGTAGTCGCCTTGACATGATGCATTTTAGGTGTGTCTAGGATCATTATTTGCTTCATCATGGATCCCTAACTCGATATGCAATAGGAAATTCAAGAAAATACAAGAAAATGCATATAGGTAAGTATGAAAGTAGACAATCATGGAGGCAAGATATCATAAAGAGTAGTATTTTTTAATATGCATGATGTTAATAGTTTCTTTTAATTTTCGTTTATCAAGAGTAGCCAGGCGGTAAGATTCTAAATCAAACTTGGCAGTGATGATGAATAAACCTAGCCAATTAGTCTCAAAATTACCTTTGAGCTCAGCTTTGGCATTGGTATTTTTGGTTCTCCTTGAGAACAAAATAACCAACTTCGAAGGAGCAAGATAGTACCTTTTTGCCATAGGAATGTTTAAGTTTATGTTAGGTACCCAAGATAAGTATTTAATATTATAATAGTGTATACATATTAAGTGTAATTATCCCACATGTATGGATAAGTGGGAGTGGTAGGTAGTTGGGTATTATAAATATGGGCAAAGACTCATAGAGAGGATATGAAGAAGAATATTGTATATGTCTCATATTGAGATATGTTAAGGAGTGGCTTCCTTCCAATAAGGAGTATTGTACGGTGTTGCCCTACCTTAAGGGTTTGAATTATAAATTGAAAGTATTCAAGTTATTTACAAATTTTATCTTATGCTAATTTATGTGGATGGATTATTCATTGTGGTTCATTTAATATTTTTACAAATTTATTAATGATTTATGTGGATGAACAAAGGAGGATCATAACAAGTGGTATATGAGTGCTTTCCAGGGTTGTGTTTCATTGTAGAATCATTAGTACTAGAGGAATTTATAGGACCATGTTCCACTATAAAAGTTTCAACCATTATTCATTGTTGGATTTTCATTTTCGTGCTTAGTAAGTGCTTGTTTGAGGCTAACAACCTTTTGCAGGATTGAGTGTAAGTCCTGACCACTTAATTGGGGGAAGTACTTGGGATAGTAATTTCCATAAAAATAATTTTAAAGAGTACCCTAGGAACCCTAGAGTAACTGGTTTGAGTGTGTCGCTAGTAGAAATGGTCAATGGCCCCACACCCTAATAGTAGTATTTTTACCCTATGAGGGTATGCAAAGAGCTGTCATTTAGAGGTAAAATCATTGCGGGTTTCTTAGAAATTATTAATTAGAGAAATATTGTTGGTAATCAAAGAGTAGTACTCGCTTAGAAAACCTTTATGGTTGATGATATTTACCTTAATCTATTAGGAAGCCAAAGTTTGGAGCCCAATTTTTTGCTATAATTTTCACAAAAGTGTCATACAACCATCAAAAACAACTTCAATAATAGTCTTTGCATACTTTTACAATCTTCAATAGTTCCATAAATTTAGTATAACATATGGTTACAAGTAAAAACAACCAGTTTGTAGTTGATAATAGTTTTTCAAACCAAAAAAAATAGTTTGTAGTTGGAAGTATTTGCCAAAATAACAGCCTATAGAGCAAGCCAATTTTAAAGAAAAAATAGTTTGTAGAGCAAACCATTATCTATGCTAGTTTGAGTGTAAAAAGTATCCAATCTATAGAGCAAGTCATTATTAGTAAAAAATTTAGTTCATAGAGCAAGTTGTTATCAGTATTAAATAAAAAAACAATGTAGAGTAGCAACTTGCAGTTTGGTAGCAGTCCGTAGAATAGTAGAAGTTTGGTAGTACTACCAAAATACCCAGTCTATAATCTGGTGGTAGTTCATTTAAAAAAATCTTCAATTTGGTAACAGTTCAAAAAAATCCATAGTTTGGAAGTAGTCCGAAAGTGGCAATTTGTTTAAAAAAAAACATAGAGAGAAAAGTCCATAGTTTGCTCATAGTCCCCTCCCCCAAAAAAATATCCAAGTTTTAATTTTTTTTTGGATTTGAGGTCATAGAGTTGCCAATATTCACTGAAAGAAAATATATTGATGTTCGAGAATGGTGGATGAAGTTTAAATATCTATATTTTGATGATTATTATTAACAAGCCTACTGTGGCATATTTTTAGACAAAGAAGCTCTTTCTTGGTGGGTCAATTTTATTAAGAAAAATCAAATTTACACCTGGGACGAAATGGAGCAAGCATTTTTAAGTTAATGGAACCCATATAACAAGATAACACTACAAGATATATCTCATCTCAAGAAGCAAGGAACAGGGAAAATCTAGGAAGATATTACAAGGAAACAAACTACAAAAGGAAGCACAACTTGGATGTCAGAGTCAAAAAATATTAAAAAGGATCTATGTCAAACCACAATGCATATAATAAATAAATAAAATAAATAGGAATACGAAAAATTGTGTAGAAGAAATAAACAAACAAATAATTTGCAAAAAATGGCAAAAGAAAAAGAGATGGATGATAGTATACAAAATGAAGGAAGCACCAAAGGCTATGTAGAAAATACTAAAAATATGAAGTTGACAGAATAAGTAAACAATATTCAAGAGGAATAGAAAAAATGAACAAGAGGACATGATAGAAGGAAAAAATATAGATGCAAATGTGTAAATTTAAAGAACATCATTGGTATTAGATAAGCCAAGGAGTGGTCAGAGGGATTTGTTTAATTTTAAAATTTTTATATTGCAGGTTCATAGTTGCATCTAAAAGAAAAATGTTATTATTTCTATAAATGCTAGTAGTTGATACAATGCCATTAATATGTCTTTGGCTAAGAGGTTGCGGGTTAAAACAAAAAAATCAAAGACATACAACTTGAGGGTACAAATGTTCAAATTTTTGAAGCTCTAAAAAATCATCATGGATAAATATATTTTACATTCAGTTTTTTATGCTATTGAGATGGATGATGTAGACATTGTTCTTGGTTATCCTTGGTTGAATTATTTGGGTACTGTTAACATTAATACAAAATATGTTCATGAAGTTTTGCTATAGGAAAAATAAAATAATAATACAAGATATTTCTGTGTAAAAAAAAAGAATCAAAGGAAATAAAAAAATCATTTATAGTAGTATAGACATGGAAAATTGACCCACTTGAGTGATTCATTTTCCCTAGTCCCTTAGAGAGACCCTCTAACTTGTCTAAAATAGTTCTAGGTCTCTCTCCCCCCTCTTTCCCTCTTTATTTCCTTGCTCTAGTGAAATAACGATCGGCCCTTATGGGGTGCGATTTCACCTAGTTAGGGTTTTCTCCTAGGAAATATTTTCTATGCTTTGTAGATTTCATGCTTTCATAGTTTCATTTCCTGTATTTGTGTTTTATTATTGCAATAGGTTTGATTATTTCTTAGATGCACGTATGAATGCTTTCTTTCTAAATATTTAATTGTTCATACGCATTTTATTGAGGAGTGCATGAGAGATTGACAACCTTTTGAACACCCCCAATAGTAGAGTTAGAAGGACTCATCTCAAGGTGGTATTGTGAATGATCTTGTAAGAGATCCTTCGAAAGTTTATGAATCCCTGGTTGATAATTAATGATCGGGCAAGTGACAAAATAGATAGAAATTTAACCTTGTTTGGCCCACAACATTTTGGCACCATTGCCGGGGAAGCATCTTTTAGATCCATTCCAATACCCGAAACCTTCTACCTAAATTTGTATGAGTTCTTCGAGAAGAAGAGGACCTGACGGTCGGTTCATAAAATAAAGCTCTTTAGAACTAGAGTCGCCTAACTCACAACCAGCAATCCACTGGAGTGAGGATCAACACTTTGAATGAAGTGCTTCCTCATCCCATCTACTTGGGGAAGAACGAACAGTTACGAACTCATTGTTTAAAAGAACACCCCTAGAAGAAGCCTTGTTGTGGAAAGTTGTGCAAGATCAGACAATAACTCCAGATAATCTTAGCGCTTTGACTCAAAAAGTTTTAAATGACCATAAGGCCATAAGTGCTACATTTGAGACCACATTTCCTAAAAAAATGGCTGACACAGAAGAAGTCTCATCTGGATTTAGCTTCCCGATTGACGAAGGAGTAGGAGACACCAAGATGAAAAACATATCCCCTGCTCATCTCCCTACCTTCAGAGGATACCCGACCGAAGACCCTGACCTGTTCTTATTCAAGTTTGATGTTTTGTGCAGGTCTATGGATTACAAATCAGATATGTAGAAGCTAAAACTCTTCCCTTCTACATTGGATGATGCAGCTCTGCGGTGGTTCATCGGTCTGGGAGAAAAGCACATAGTGACATGGGATCAAATGAAGAAGCTCTTTCAAGAGCAATACCAAGATTTTGGGAGAGCAAGAGATTCCAGAGAAGAAGTCCTGAGCATGATGCAGAAAGAGGATGAGTCTCTCGAGGAGTACTGGGAGAGATTTAATTTTAATCTTCAATGATCTCCCCATGCAAAGTTGTCCGATAAGTCCCTCAAAAGCATCTTCTTGAGGGGACTTAATAATGAATCATTAGAGGCTCTTAATATGATTTTTGGAGGTGATGTCTACCAGCATGATATGGAAGATATCCGAAAACTCTATCAGAATTACTCAAGAAGAAGAGGCAAGACCACTTCCAGAAGCATCAAAGCGACTGCTTCGGTGACAAAGATAGAACTTGGCAATATGCTGGAAGATATGAAAAGTGAGATGCTCTCTTCTCTAGCATTGCAGATGGACACATTGTTGTTAGAGAAGAAGAAACAAGAGAATGAGGCAGCATTAACCTATTTCTACCCAAAATGTAGAGGAAAGCATGCAAAGAACGCATGCCCGGAGAACAAGATTAGAGTATGCGTAGTATGCAAACTGAATCATAAGACTCGATTGTGCCCAAAGTTGCCTAGCAACCAGGAGGAGGCTGAGACATCGAAAGCCTATTTCATAGGTAACCGAAAGAGTTGGCCACAACCCCCTGCGGGGAGTATGCCAGCTGGAATGTCACAATATGGAGGAATGCCATACATGCCACAAGGTCCACCTCAACCGTCCAACATGGGATGGTGGGGGCCATCACCTTGGTCCAACGCACCCCCAGGAGCGGCATTCATGAATCAACAACCCTGGATGTAGTACCAATATCTGAGGCAATAGTGGAGAGGCCACACACCATGGAATCCGGCCCCATAGAATGTAGCGCCAGCTCAACCCCATCAAAACTTGCTGGCTCTACCAGTAGTGAGACCTACGTAGCTACCAGCACAACCGATGGCTAATCCAAACAATAGAGTAAATCAGCCGGCATACAACGTCGAAGGTGAGATGTATCCTATGTACAATATTCAGCTTAGGTCAGGTAGGCAGTTAGGAGTAGAAACACCTCCACTGGTAGAAGAGGAGGAAGAAGAAGAAGAAACACCTCTTGTGGAAGAGGTGATAGAGGAAATAGCTGAGAGAGCAAAGGCTCCATTCCCTTATCGATTGCAAGAATAGAAGAAACAAAAGCAGCTAGAGTTTGATATCCTATCGAGTCTGAAGAACCTCACAGTGATGATACCACTATTTCAAGCCATCCGAGATGTTCCAATATACAGCAAGGCAATAAGAGAAATGTGCTTGAGGAAGCCAGGGTGGAAAGCAACCCAGACTATCAATGTCATGGGTAAATTAGCGGACCTGATGATGGGCAAGATATGTCATCCCAAGTACGCGGATCCAGGCAGTCCAGTACTGACTATAAAAATCAAAGGGCATTCCTTGTTTAATATGTTGGTCGATCTTGGAGCAGCCATCAACGTAATGCCTCAAGAAACCATGCAGAGGCTACAACTCACGAACCTGAGACCCACCATGATAGTGTTGCAATTAGCTGACCGATCGACAGTAGCACCAGAGGGAATGCTAGAGGATGTAACGGTGATAGTTAGCGCATGGGAATACCCAGCCGATTTCCTGGTCTTGCAGTCCAAGACTAGGCTGGGTGGCTACCCACTCATTTTGGGGAGACCATGGCTGGCAACAGTCGATGCCTACATCAGCTATCGGGATGGGTTGATGACCATCTTCGATGGCCAAAACATCAAGAGATTGACCATTTCACCCCCTGCATAGTCTGTCAACCCATTGGGAGAAGCTACGTTACCCAGGCATAATTATCAGGAGTTGTCCATAATCCAGCCAGTAATGGCGTTAGATGAGTTAGCAGAGGAAGAATATGAGGATGGGGCTATTGTAGAATTCCTCCATGGAGAGTCCTCTACCAGCACACCTGGATCGCCATTGGCTGGCGCTCATGATCATCACGTCCAGTAGATAACTGTTGGGCCAGGAAGGACATTGAATGTCAGCAGTGGGTTGACTCCTGCACAGCTGGAAAAAGTAGAACTCCTGGTAAGACACCAGTAGGAATTTGCATGGGACTACTCGGACATGAAGGGTATTCACCCAAAAATCTGCACTCATAGAATATACCTTGATGAGCAAGCGACTCCAAGCAGGCAACCACAGAGGAGAATGAACCCGAAAATGAAGGACATTGTCAAAATAGAGTTACAGAAACTCTTGGCTATCGGATTCATCTATCCAATTTTTGACAGTGAGTGGGTGTCACCACTTGTGGTAGTCCCTAAGAAAAATGGGAAATGGTGAATCTGCGTGGACTACAGAGCACTGAATAAAGCAACTAAGAAAGACCACTTCCCACTCCCATTCGTTGATCAAGTCTTGGACACACTTTCGGGATGAAAGTACTTCTCCTTCCTGGATGGGTTCAGTGGATACAATCAGATCCAGATAGGAGGAGAGGATCAGGATAAAACAATGTTCACCTACCCATGGGGAATGTTTGCTTACCAGGTATTACCCTTTGGGTTATGCAACGCATCGACCACCTTTCAGAGGGCGGTGCTTAGCATATTTTTGGACATGATAGGAGAAGCGGTCGAAGTATACATGGATGACTTCACCATTTATGGAGAGACCTTTGAAGAAGCAATGCTAAACCTAGAGAAAGTGCTCGAAAGAAGCGAGGAGAACAATCTGTCCCTGAGCAATGAAAAATGCTTCATGATGATGCAAGAAGGCATCGTGCTGGGACACCATATCTCTGCAGCAGGGCTAAAAGTTGATAGAAGGAAGATTGAGGTCATCAAAGACCTACCCAGCCCTAGGACGTAGAAAGAAGTGAGGAGTTTCCTCGGATCTGTCGGGTACTACCGATGATTTATCATCGATTTCAGCAAGATTGCAAAACCACTGCACACTCTATTGTCTAAGGACGTAGAGTTCAACTGGATGGAAGACTGCGAAGAAGCTTTTCAATTGCTTAAGGAGAAGCTGATAACTGCACCAGTTTTAAGAGGACCAGATTGGGCCATACCCTTCCACATTTATTGTGATGCATCCAATAATGCGATTGGATCGGTCCTGGGATAGAAATATGGCAAATATTTCTACGCCATCTATTACGTCAGTAAAAACTTGGCAGGAGCCGAGCTCAATTATACGGTAACGAAAAAGGAGTTTCTTGCAGTGGTGCACGCCATAAACAAATTCTGCCATTACATCATCGGCTATAAGGTGTTCGTCCATACGGACCATGCAGCCATCAGATACCTGATGAGTAAGCCGAATATTGGTGGGAGAGTGGTTAGGTGGCTCCTACTATTGCAAGAATTTGATATCACCATAGTTGACAAACCGGGCAAGGACAACGTGGTAGCAGACTTCCTATCCAGGTTGACACCAACAGACTATACGGTAGTGGAAGACCAGTTTTTGGATGAACACTTATTTACCATCGATGAGCAAATCCCGTGGTATGCAGACATAGCCAATTACTTGGCCACTGGTAGAACCTCACCTGCTCTCTCATACCGAGAAAAGTAGGGGGTGATAGAGAAGAGCGCACCCTACCTATGGATCGATGGCCTCCTATTCAAAATAGGACGTGACCAAATCATAAGGAGGTGCGTGGCAGAGCAGGAATTCTCAGAGATACTCAAAGCCTGTCATGATGAACCTTGCAGAGGACACTTTGTAGGGAAATGGACTGCATATAAAGTTCTGTAGGCTGGGTATTTTTGGCCTAACCTATTCAAATATGCAGCCACGTATGTCAGCAAGTGCGATGAGTGCCAAAGGATGGGTAGACCAACCCATCATGATGAAATGCCCCTCCAGCCTCAAGTACACCTAGAACCCTTTGATAAGTGGGGTATGGATTTTGTGGGGCCAATTAACCCACCTTCAATAGGGAAGAGGTTTATCTTAGTCTGCACAGACTATGTCACCAAGTGGGTTGAAGTCCAGGCACTAAAATATTCAAAAGAAAGAACAGTTGCCGATTTTTTGTTTGCTCACATTTTTACATGGTTCGGGGTCCCCAGGGAAATAACAACGGACCAGGGACCTCAGTTCACTTCAAATTTGATTGAGGAGCTAATGGAGCAATACAAAATTTGGCACAATAAGACTACACCCTACCATCCATAGGCAAACGGGCAAGTGGAAGTAACAAACAGGGAGATTGAGAATATCCTGATGAAGACCATGCAACAACATAGAAAGGATTGGGCTACACGGCTACCAGAGGTAGTATGGGCATACAACACTACATGGAAGTCTACCACAGGTTTCACACCCTTCCTACTGGTCTATGGGAAGAATGCAATGATGCCCATTGAGTTTGAGATTAAGACATTAAGAACAACTTTAGAATTGAATTTGAGCCTGGATGACGCTCAAAAAGAAAGGATTCGATAGCTGGATCAGCTAGACGAAATCTGAATGGATGCTTTGCAGAAGATGAAAATCACACAGAAGCAAAGGAAACGGTGGCATGACCACCACATCAAACTGAAGCAGTTCAAAGAAGGAGAATGGGTACTATTGTATGATTCTCGATTCCAAGAAAGGAAGGGAAAGCTTATGCAGAGATGGATGGGACCGTATGAGGTGGTAGAACTCATTAAGAATGGAGTTGTGCATGTTAGAACTATTGATGACAGCAATGTTCTATTGACTGTCAATGGCCATCGACTGCGTCCCTATAGCACGTCCAAAAATGTACTGGTGGGATCCAGAATAGGCATGGGGGAGACCTCATCCCCATGAATCTGGATCCAAACTCTCAGCAAAATAGAATGGTGGGCATGAAAATGCTCACCAAAAAAAAAATAGTAGATAGGTGTAAATAATTTTCTTACAACATGTTTTATTTTGTAGGGACGACGCCCGCATGCAAGCTGCAGGCATCCTGGCCATAGGGCCTAACAGGCATGGAATGCATCTAACTGCCCATATTTTTCTTTTTTTCATTTGCTTTTTGTAGGTGGAGGAACTGATAGTTCGACGGATAGGCATCTGGGACACCAGGCCTGGTTCGGCTCAGCACCCCGACGTCGACACTAATAGAATAAAAGTAGGCATGAAGTCAGCCCGAGGAGGCCTGATCACCTTTCTCGATCAAATACGACATGGCTACCGATAAAATAAGGCACCTTCCTCTTCCAAGAAGGCACCCTATGTAAATAAGGCACCTTCCCCTGCTAGAAGGCGCCCCTCAATAAGGCGCCTTCAGCCACCAAGAAGGCACCCATCGAAATAAGGCGCCTTCCTCTCCCAAGAAGGCGCCCCATGTGAATAAGGCACCTTCCACTGCCGAAAGACGCCCCACCGAAATAAGAATGTGCTAAAAAAAAAAAGTAGGGGAGTGCCTTCCTCATCAGGAAGGTGCATCCTAAAAAAAAAGAGTAGGGGAGCGCCTTCCTCATCAGGAAGGCGCATCCTACAACAAAAAAAATCAAATCGAAGCACCCTCCTTTTTGGGTGCATGAGCCTCAAGGGCGCCTTCCTTACCCAGGAAGGCGCATGCATTTCAAAGCGCCTTCCATACCAGGAAGGCGCATCCATCCATCAGGCACCTTCCACACCAGGAAGGCACATTTATACAGAAGGGCACCTTCCTCTCCTAGGAAGGCGCACGTGTCCTTAAGGGCACCTTCCTCTTCCAGGAAGGCACATTCATTAAAGGTGCCTTCCCTCATCGGAAGGTGCATCCATGACTATATCGGGAAGGTAGCCCATCAGGCACCTTCCGCATCGGGAAGGCACCACAGTAGGCACCTTCCGCATCGGGAAGGTACCGAAGCAGGCGCCTTCCGTATGCAGCCAACGATCAAGTTTCACACGTGCCTCAATCATCACGTGACACATGGCACAAATTTATCTCCAAGAGCACGTAAGTAGAATCCACCCCAATCAAAGCAAATCTTGGAGAATTACGGGGTGAAATCGGTGCACGTTCCAACAACAATCAGTTTTTTTGGTTTGTCTTCAACACCTATCATCAAAGCAACTCAACAACATAATCCGCACCAACAAGGTACCCATCCCCCATAAAGAATCGATGAATCGATGATCCCCATGACACACGAGGCATCCAATCAGGTACGCGCATACTCTACTTAGATTTATATGTAATCATTGTTAAAATATGCGAGTACCAAAATATCACCGCCATAAAACAAAAAAAATCATACACCCCCCATGGCCGATCGTGCCAACGTGTACCTCGAAAGGCATGCCTGGCAAGGATTGGGAGTTAGCTGTTCGGCACCCTCCTTATAAGGAAGGTGCCTCCCTGAGAAAGCAAAGAAGAGAAATAGTAGCTTGCAGGAAGGCGCCATGGGAGGTCGATCAAAGAATCATTCGATAAAAAAGAACGAGTCGAGCAGCATAGATGGGATCAAGGGGGCAGTGAGAGCCCAATTTTAGGCAGAGGGATGGCTCGGATACTATGCCCTGGTTAGCCAAAACCAGGATGCAGAGGCAGCAAGGGAGTTTGCTACCTCCTTAAGGGGAGATTCTGCTCAGGTGCGGGGGATGGCAATTCCAGTCACCCCAGAATACATCTCAGAGGTGACTGGCTTACCCCTGACAGGTGAATGTGTGTACAAGAGTAGGACATTGAAATCCTACGCCGAACAACTACTGCCTAGAGAGAATCCATAGATAGATAGATATGGGCTGATCAAAAGCACCCTCCCTATAAATTTATGGGAGATATTCGAGCAGGTTGCTCGATTCTTCACTTGCATCGGGAAATACACCCACCTGCACGTCCACCATGTGCAGTTTTTGAACCACCTGGTGCATGGGAGAAGAATTAACGTGCCCTTCTACCTGGCGCAAACCCTTAAGGAAGAAGCGACATGATATCAGAAGGGAGCACCTATAGCTTTGGCCCACCATGGGCTCATATCAGCACTGGCCCACCACGCAGAGGCGTAGAGGTAGGACCCTGATGCAGGAGAAGATGGAGGCCAAGCAATGGAAGTTGTCGAGGTAGGGCAAGCAGCAGAAAGCCCTACAATTCAAGTGGTAGGGAGCCCCGCAATGCAAGCAGAAGAAATCCCTACAAGGGAAGCAGGGGATATCGGGCCACCAGCACTGCCCGAATGCATAGAAGAGAGAGGACACTCCCCTGTGCCCGAACATGAAGATACAGGGGCACAGCTCACCAGCAGCGCGACCGAGTCGCAGCAGCCAAAATTGGCCCCTAGGAGAAAGTGCCTACGGTGACTCCTCCTCTCCTCATAGGAAGAGGAAGAAGACTCAAAGGTCGGGGCTACAGCATAGGCCCTACGAGAATTGATGGGCCAGGACCCATGAGAAAGAGAAACCCCCAGGGGCAACAGTGAGATTGACGTGGCCCTGGAGGAAGCATTAGACTGGCAAACCAACTGCTGGATGGCCCAGCAGATGTTGGAGGATTGCCAAAGCAGTCAGAGAGGTGAGCTGGAAGAGCAGGCAAAGAAAATTGCCCACCTCGAGCAGCTGATTCAACAGCTACAAAAATAAAATCAAGAATTGAAGGTAGGGCGAGCGAAAAGGAAGGACGCATCAACCCAGACTGACTGGGCGATGGAGGTTCCGACAAACTCTCCCACTTCTAGAGAGTGAGTAGTCTCTATGGGAGAGTTCCAATCAGATGCACGATAGAACAGCCCGGAGGCAGGGGAACAGTCCTCTATTTTTGGGAGCCAGGAGCGCAAGAGCCCCGTAGAGCCCCCTATTATTGACCTAACCGACTCAGATCAGCCCCGCAGATAGAGCTGGAACTCAGGGAAGAACCTATTGAACCTACAGGAGAAGAAGCTAAAACATCAGCAGTAGTGGGGACAGCAGAGCAGGTCCCCAACAATGAAAGAATGGCCACCAGAGAGCCCTCTGACCGAGCTACCATAGTTCCTGCATAGGCCATAGCCAAAAGGCCTAGGACTACTCGAAAGAAGGCCAAGGAGGCTATCATAGAGCCGGAAGATGATGACTGGGATATGCATCCATTTGTCGACAGGCAGAAAGTGTTTGAACGGCTGCGCAGAGAGGTGAGGGCAGCTAAGCAGGGGAGAAAATCCTCTTCGAGGGTCCGAGGAACCTCTGGCATCAGTATTGATCTGGCACATAAGAGTAAATTTTGGAAAATTTATGGCTCAGCCCTAGGGCGACCCTCAAAAATAAGGAAATGGTTAGAGATATGGGGGATATTCAGCCCAGATTCGAAGGCTATAGCTAAGGCCGAGGAAGATCCAAGGCCTGATCCTGAGGAGGCCAGAACATATAAGGCCCAGGTGGTTCATCAAAGGGGAAGTGATTCAGATATCCCCCTTGCGGTTTCTAGGACCAAAGAAACCGACCTGTGGTAGGCTGCAGAAGCAGCATTTTAGGCAAGGACACCCACAGTAGTCATGTCGGCCCCAATAGCAGCCAGAACAAGGAGAGCAGATCGACAAAAATCAACAGCAGTAGGAACGTCCAGATACAGGCGATGACCAGAGTGCCTATGGTTTTGATGCCATGAGGGCATGGCATATGTTAGGCATGGGGGGATGATGAGTCCTAGAATTACCTATATTTTTGTATGAGTCTTAGCAGATATTATGCGGTGATATATTAGGAATTGTATGTTTTTATCAATGATTATGTATTTATTTAATGAGATTATGCGTATTATCTGATTTGTGTGTTTTAGTGTGTTTCTATGGAGATATTGTTGATTTTGTCAGATTTAATCAGTCGAGGTCTTTTTCATGGACCTGGCACTTTGTTTACTATGGAACTGATGCATAATGGATAGTGCCTTCCTCTTCCAGGAAGGCGCCAGAAGAAGGTAGGCGCCTTCCCCTTCCAGGAAGGCACCAATTGAAGATAGGCACCTTCCTCTTCCAGGAAGGCGCCAATAGAAGGTAGGCGCCTTCCGCAAAGGAAGGTGCCTCTATTTTTGCACGTTGACCAGATCAAACATGATGCGGGTGATAATAAATGGTGCAGTTACAACTCCATGCCACACAGGATATTTGTGGGAGTTGTGCCGCCCATGCCAAGTGAAGCATGAGCCAATTACGAAACACGCCAATATTAGGAACAAAGCCAATTTTTGGTAGACGATGGTCGAAGCTTACCAGATTGCCATCGTCGAGTCTGGAATAGACCGATGGTTGTAATCGAGTTGTAATAGAAGACCTATGCGTGTGCTATATAAACACACACAGACCTCTCTGAAGATATAGAATATAGAATATAGAACATATAGCAATTGTATAGAAGATATAGAATACACATTGTAATCCTTTGATTGCATAATAAAGTCTACAAGTTCCTAAAGCGTGTTCACGTTGGGAGGGATCTGCTAGAGCTTGGGCCCACTCCAAGATAGTATTCTTCCCCTTCTTTTCTATGCTTTGTAGATTTCATGCTTTCATAGTTTCATTTCCTGTATTTGTGTTTTATTATTGCAGTAGGTTTGATTATTTCTTAGATGCACGTATGAATGCTTTCTTTCTAAAGATTTAATTGTTCATACGCATTTTATTGAGGAGTGCATGAGAGATTGACAACCTTTTGAACACCCCCGTAGCACCCTAAAATTGGTGCAGTAAAACCTTAATAATTACAATTACTCTAGTAAATAATTCAAATTCAAATTTTAACCTCCCAAACCGCTCGTTAACCATCGCTTAATCCGTTTCCTCCTTTCCCATGCCATTTTTAGAGTTTGTTTTGACCGTTTGACGATATCGTCATCGATCAGACGATATCGCCTCAGATCGGACGATTTCGTCTGGACTAGGACGTCCAGACGATCTTGTCCCAAAACTAATTTTTCACAATTAGCTTCTGTTCCAACGGCGTCTCTAATCCGGGCAGAAGCGTGTCTGCATCGTTAGAGACCCTCCCCATTGGAGATCTCCCAAATAGGGATGATCTCCAACCTCCTAACCTCCCTCCTAAGCTTATTTAATCCTAAGCCCTCCCCTTAGCACCCCCTGGCTGATAATCCCTGTAACTTGACTTCACACACATTAAGACATCCTAAATTGCTATTTGCATTAGTTCTATCCAAATTTTGTTGCAGGTACCTTAGTATTTTTCAGTCGGAGCAAGCTTACATCGTCGTAGACGATCCTGTTCAGATCGGAGGCGATCCTGTCGAATCAGAGACGATTTCGTACCAATGCGAGACGATTTCGACTACAGTCAACATTGAGGCAATCAGTGCCCAAAGTTTGCATTTCTTCATCTTCTTTTTCTGTTTTATTCTGCAATTAGCTAGTTTATTTATTATTTTATGCTATCTTGCATTTTGGAGTTCACCCATCTAGATCAAATGCATAATTAAGTCATCAATTGTCATTAAATCATTGTAGTACATTCGTATTTTGTTCATTATTATCATGTTAATGTTATTGTTGTCATTTTATATTGTTTCCCTCTGTTAGAATAGTTGCATTTTCTATGTTTTGCACCTATTTCTCTGTTTGCAGGTCTCTGATGAATTCGTCTGATGAATTCGTCAGATCTCAGATGATCTTGTCTGATATCAGACGATCTGTCAAATCGAAGGCGATCCTGACTGCTTCAAGAATCAGAATCTTCATCAGACATCCGGATCAGGTATGATCTTTTAATATTGCTTAATTTCTCTATTTTTTGTCTTAATTTTATTTTTTGTATTCATTTAATCTGCATCTTCATATAGAATAGCTTAGATGCATTTTGGCCAAACCTAGGACTTGAATGTTTAAGGCTAAAACTGAACACATCAAACACATTCCCAACCTAGGCGTGGAAACTGCCATTAAATGTTTCTTGGTGAACCCACCATCCATCAAAAAATCACCATAATACACCTCCCCGAGAGGCGGGACCTTCGCAAGGCCTCTCAGTCCGAGGTACCGCGCCATCCTTTTCACATCCCCCTTTCGGGCACGGATCCTATAGCCTGAAGGTAAGGGTGTGAAAAATTTGGAGCGATACATTTTGGTGAACCCGACGTGAATGCATTTTAAACCTTTTGAAAACAAAAACAAAAAAAAATAAAACAACTAAAACATAGATGCATTTCAAATCATTTAAAATTAATAAGTTGCATATCATGTTTAGATGGTAGCTCCTAAGAAAATATTAGCAGTTACTATAAATGTTGAAAACCAATTGGCAGCCATAGAAATCAATTATGTGCTTAGTGTGCCTGAAACAGATAGAAATCAACTTTTGTGGGACGAACTTGATAGAAGACTTAGTGTCATTTCATCTAGGTCAACAAAACTTAAACAAATCAAGAGGCTTGTCCTAGATAGAATCCTGGATCCTCATCAACTCGTCTTTTATCATGAACTTGAGAGAGCCTGCCATAGATGGTTAGCTTATAGGAGAGCTCTTGTGTCTTCAAAATTGTTCACCTTCGAGGAATACCTCGAGAACACAGCCATTGTACACCAGTTCCTAGGTCATGTAGAAGACCAAGAGGTTGTTCTTATGAATAGGGAAATATGGAATAGAGTTCCTCGAGCTATGTTATATCGAGAATATTGCCATGAGCTTTACTTCTATCAACCAGAATCTGAAATAGATAATATCACTATAGCTCTTTTCATTAAATTTTTGAAAGAAAATTTTCAATTTGAAGAAGAACACTTCATGACTCCTGAAGAACTCGAGCCCATTAATGATATTTATAAATTGTTTATAGAAAACTAGATCATTACTTTCAGTCTTATTTCTTGCATTTATTGTGTTGTTTGTTATCTTTACAATATTATTACAAAAACAAAGAAAAACTAAAAAAACATAACAAAAACCAAAACATTTCATTTTAAATATTGTAGTAGGTATATAATTAATATATACCTCTTAAGCTTGTTGCATATATATATATATATATATATATATATATATATTTTGCTGAAATCTAAAATTAAGCACAATGCCTAAACTTAGGAATGGTAAACAAGCTGAAGGAGAAGAAGAAGATTGGTTAGAAGATAAAACTAGAGACCCAAATGTCCTTCCTGAAGATCCAATTCCGGAAGGAGAAACTCTAGATCAACCAGAAGATGACCTAGGTGAAGATAATGAACAAGAAGAAAATGTTAAAGAGGATGGATCCTCATCCCCTAGAGTAGCTCCAGATGGAACTATTGCTTTTGACAACGTAGATCATTTTTGGAAATTTTTCCATGATAACATTGGTGTTCTTAATATGGCAGTTCGTATTGATAAAGGGCAAATTAGTGACACTCAAGCAGCCATGGAACATATGTTTGATGTGCGCACTAATCCCTTGTCTTTCATTGATCAAGAAAGTGATAAGGCTGGACCATCCAATATAGATATGGTCACTATGATTCAAAACATGTCAAAACAACAGGTTACCCAACCTCCTAAGGAACCTGTTATTCAACCTAAAATCATTCCCACACAAAATAAAACTTCCTTCACTGCTTTACTTCGCCAAACTATTGATCAATATGCTTCAAGTAAACAAAAACCTAAAATGAAGCCAAACACCAATTTTCAACAATCTGGAATACATCATAATACAACTTCAAAATTCCTTCATAACACCTTTCCTACCAACAATTTACACAATAGCAACATAGCATCTAATCTTCATGTCCCTCCATCATATGCTCACAAATCCCATATCAATGCCCTACCGAACCAATATGGTGGGCAAACTAGTAATCTGGAAGCCATGGTGAAACAGTTAGCTTCGCGTATGGACCGAGATAGATCCTTATCGTCCCTCGTACAATTATCGAGAGATATGTAGTCAACCTTTGGATCCCATAGTTGTAGCACAACCTTACCCTAAGCATTTTCCCATGCCCATCTTGCCTATATATAAAGGAACCAGAAGATCCCATAGAGCATCTTCGCATGTTTAGGATAGCATGTCATGATATATCACATGATGACTTGCTATTACTAAAAATGTTCCCAAAAAGTTTAGGTGGAATGGCATTAGAGTGGTACTATCAATTGCCCACTCATTCTTTGAGAAACTTTGAAGAAACAAGTTGAATCTTTTGTCCATCAATTTAGTGCCTACATCGAGAGGCATGTAACCATTAAAGATTTATACAACTTAAAACAAGACAAGGATGAATGTTTTGCCGATTTCTTAGCTAGATGGAGGCGGGTTGACAGGAAAACTGCACTTTGTGCTACCTTATAGGGAAATGTTGGACATTTTTATCAATAATTTACAAGAACAAATATCTTATGAGCTATCAACTGCTACTTTAACTACCTTCGATCAAGCTATAGATTTAGCTCGAAGAGTAGAAGATGCCCTCATTAGGAGAGGCCAACTTAGGAAGAAGGATGATGAGAAAACATCCAGAAATCAATATAAAAACAAACAAGTTGTCGGTGACGGAGTCACTGACAATGAAAATGTTGCTAATATCAATGCAACGAAAACAACAAAAAAATTTATATTGAAACCGCCTGATAAGCCTCCTCGAGAATTTACTAGATTGAATCAACCATTATCAACTATTTTACCTCAATTACTCGAAAGAGGTTTGATCCAATTACCAGCTATCCAGGAACCTGATCCAACTATACCCGGATACAGAGCTGACTTACACTTGTGATTTCCATAGAGGACCTGGACACTCTACCAACGCTTGTAAAAGGTTGAAACATAAAATACAGGATCTGATTGATAATAATGAAATGGAGGTGCAAGCCTTCCAACCTAAACAAAATGCTCCTAATAATCCTCAAAAGACCATTCCCCAAAATCAAAATCAAAATGCTAATCAATCATTAGACATATTTCAACACCCTTTACCAAGACATGGTAAAGAGGTGGCCAATCAAATCGAACATCATAATGTTCCTCCTCCTACCCGATATGTAGGAACTATTAGTGGACATTTACTTAATCCTGATCCTCAAATATTTGACACAACCTTATCCCTGGTTACGACCAGGCCCCTACATAATATTCCAACTCCAGATTCTAGTGATATAGAATCAGATACTGAAAGTGAAATAGACATCACTTCAAACCAATCGAATAGTTCTAAAAATGAATCAGATCCTATTCAACCCATCACAGATGCTATGGTTCCAGAAGAACCATTTCCTAGAAGAGTTACTACTCGACCTTCTTCTAATCAATTCCTCCCTAATGAACAAGCCATAAACGCTCGACCGAGACCCGTTCAGCGTCCTCAATATAACATTGTAGGTACCATTGGAGTCGTTACCCGACAACAGGCTCAAAATTCTCAACAAGAACCAAACCAGAATGATGGATCAGCTCCATTTGTTTTGAAAAATCCCAATAAAGGGAATCATGCTTCCAATGTTCAACCTAAACCCCCTTACAATATTAATGAGCAATTATCCAATACTACGGCCAGAATTTCCCTTTTGGATTTATTAAGATCTTCTCCCACCCATAGGGATGAGTTGATGCTTACATTAAGCCAAATGATGGTACCTCAAAACATTCAACCTTGAAGCCATGGCCAATACTATCATCACTCGAGAGGTTGATTGTATTGACTTTCGGGATAAAGATATCCCACAACACAGTTTACATAAGGATAATCCCTTATATATTACTGCTCTAATTGGAGATGTAGCTGTCAAACGAGTCTTGATTGATAATGGCTCATCTCTAAACATTTGCACTTTTGACTTCTACCAAAGATTTGGCTTTAGAAGTGATGAAATGAAGAAAATTGACATGATTATCAAAGCTTTCAATGACGAAACACAAGAAACGTGTGGAGTTATTACCATCCCATTGCAAGTTGGTCCTAGAACTCTAGATACCACCGTGTTTATTGTACATTGCCCCGCATCGTACAATATACTCTTGGGTCATCCTTGGATCAATGCAATGCGGGCTGTCCCATCAACTTTACACCAATGTGTTAAATTCGAATTTAAAAATCAGTTGGTCACTATCCATGGTGACCCTAGACCCTTTGATATGTGTGCTTTGGCAGAACTCTGTTGGAGTGCAATTTTGCCCTGCTCTATCATCCACACATCCTAATTCTTATTTTTCATCTAAAGCTGTGAAACACACACCCATAGCTTCACCTATTTCCCCTCCATTAATTTCATCCTCATATATAGATCAACAATCTTCTAAACAAACCACTCTAGAACCTCAAAAAGATCTTCAATCTACAACCAATCCTTCATGTTCTATCCCTATAATTTCAAAACCTATAGACCCATCTATTAACACTTCCACATTATCAACATCTATCATACCTTCCACATCTAAAGATATAGGGAATGATCCTTCTACATCTTATGCTCTTTATGATGAACTTTTACCAGATTTATCCACAATCTTAATATCAAAAAAAACAAATGCTTTCATGCAAGATTCAATTCTTTTAAATAACTTGCCGCCATCTCCTCGTACTTTGGGCCTCCCACAACCTATGGGAAGTACTTACCAAGTCGGGAGTTGTGCCTTCATTTATAAAGGATATGACTAGGGAAGAATCCCTCGGAATATCAAAACTCATCATGAGGGATATGCTCGGTGTTATTTTACCAATGAATATATTAAAGCTAAACCCATAATGCTTAAAATGGGATATAAAGGGAAAGGCTTGGGACCTTTCCAAAATGGCATGAAAGAACCTTTCGAGGTAGAACCGTGGCCTGCTCGTTGTGGTGTGGGCCTATTTCCTAGTAAGGGTCAACCCTTTCCTTTTGAAGATGATGATCAACTCATATGTTATCAAGATTATTTGGATAGGCATGATGATTTGCCTCTAAAAAATCAGCCATTTACATGTAACATGCTATCCATAGCTTACCCTGAAATGATTGCTGACTCCGATGAGGAGTTGGAAGGAGATATCTTCCACGATGTCTCCGTTGAAGAGATGTTACACAATGGATTTTATTTTGATGGTTCTATACCAACTATAGCCCAACTTGAGACCACTAATCCTCAAGATGAATTATCCAAATTAACCTTACAAGAATTACAAGAATTGGGCGTTTCACCCGCCCCACCTAATTTTGAAAGAGATCTACACATGGAGGTAGAAAACGTCATTAAAATTAATATTGGAGCTGAGGATAATCCTCACATAATCAATATTGGATCAGAATTAAGTCAAGAAAAACAAGAACAATACATTGCATTCCTTAAAGAGTATGAAGATGTCTTCGCTTGGACATACGAAGATATGCCAGGTCTAGACCCTTATGTAGTCATGCATCATCTAGTGGTCCATCCGGATGCTAAACTTGTTAAACAAAAACTTAGAAAAATGCATCCCAAAGTGGCTCTGCTAGTCAAAGGGGAGTTAGAAAAACTCCTGAATGTTGTTTTTATACAAGCTATTGATTATCCTTGAATGGATCTCAAATGTAGTTCCAGTTACCAAGAAAGAAGCTACCAAAGTTAGGGTTTGCCTAGATTTTAGAGATATTAACGTTGCATGCCCTAAAGATGATTTTCCTCTTCCAAACATGGATCAAATCATTGAATTTACTGTCGGGAGTGGGATGATGTCCTTAATGGATGGATTCTCCGGTTATAATCGAGATCGGGATAGCTCCTGAAGATCGAGGCTAAAACAGCCTTTATTACCCCCTGGGGTACTTTTTGTTGGAAAGTGATGCCATTTGGCTTAAAGAACGTGGGTGCAACCTATCAACGAGCTATGACTTATATTTTTCATGATATGATGCATGATATCCTACATGATTATGTAGATGATATTATAGCTCGCTCTATTAATGAAGATAATCATTTAGATGATTTGAGAAAAGTTTTTAATCGATTACGAGAATATCTTATTCGATTAAATCCAGCAAAATGCATATTCGGAGTTAAGTCCGATAAACTATTAGGGGTTTTAGTTTCTTTACGTGGTATCGAAATCGACCCTCTCAAGATTGCGGCTATCACTGATATGCCCGCACCTACTAATATATCTGAGTTACGAAGTTTACAAGGTAAGCTTCAAGCCATCCGTCGCTTCATCGATAAGCTGGCGGACAAAACTGGTCCCTTTCTTAAACTCCTTAAGAAGGATGTCCCTTTTAATTGGGATGACGAATGTAGAGAAGCTTTTGAACTTCTCAAACAATACCTCCTTAATCCACCTGTGCTTTCACCGCCTAGACCTGATCGCCCATTTCTCCTGTATATTTTAGCTTCAGATTCTGCCTTAGGAGCTATGTTAGCTCAGCTTGATGATGAAAAGAGAGAACGTGCTAATTATTATATTAGCCGAACCTTCATCAGTTATGAAACCCGCTACACAACATTAGAAAAACTATGTCTAGCAGTCGTGTTTGCTACGCAAAAATTATGCCATTATATGCTTAGTCAAGAAAACTTATGTCATTGCTAAATATGATCCCTTAAGGTATCTCATGAGTCGACCTTATTTATCGGGTCGCACAGCCAAGTGGGTTCTTGCTCTAAGCGAGTTTGATCTCACATTCATAGGACAGAAGTCTGTTAAGGGTCAAATCATAGCAGATCAATTAGTTTTTGCACCCTTAGAGTCTACCCATCCCCTCATCATTGAGTTTCCTGATGAATGCCTTCAATTAGAGCCAGACCATATTGAACAATGGTCCTTATACTTTGATGGAGCCCGATGCATGAGTGGGGCTGGTGCGGGTATTATTTTAATATCCCCACAAAAACATCTTATTCCTCTGTCCTTCAAATTAACATTTGCTTGCACCAACAATACTGCTGAATATGAAGCTCTAATCCTTGGATTACGAGCTGCCTTGGCGCTAAAAATTAAACATCTGTTAGTTTTTGGTGATTCTCAACTGGTTATAAACCAAATTAATGAAGTTTATCAGACCGAGAGATGATAAAGCTGTGCCCATATAAAGCCTATGTTTTACAATTAATGTCTCTATTTGATCAAGTTACCTTGGAAGCTATTCCTCAAACTTGCAACTGTGCGGCTGATGCTATGGCCGTAGTTGCATCTCTCCTGCCCTTGGAGTTAGATGACGAATATGCCACTATCATTATTCGTCGACTCCAGGAACCCACTTCAAATAAGTCATGCTTAGAACCTTTGGATGTGTTTCTAATCAATGAAACTACTCCTGAACCTTGGTATACGGATATATTTGATTTTCTCCAAAATGGGACTTTCCCTGCCAATTCTAATAGAAACCGGCGTCGGTTATTACGTAGACGAGCAAGTCGATTTGTAATAATTGGCAATACTTTATATAGGAGATCTTTTGAAGGTATCCTATTAAGATGTTTGAATTTAGAAGAATCCAAATCAGCCTTGAGTGAAGCCCACGATGGATCTTGTGGAGGACACTTCAGTGGTAGTGTCATTGCTAAAAAGCTCCTTAGGATAGGATACTTTTGGCCTACCATGGAAAAGGATGCACATGATTATGTGCGCCATTGCGACAAGTGCCAGAAACATGCTGACCTTGTCCATGCGCCTGCACAAGAAGCTACAAGCTATTTCATCTCCTTGGCCCTTTTCAAAATGGGGTTTAGATATTATTGGCAAAATCAATCTTGTGTCATCTGATGGACACAAATTCATCATAACCGCCACTGAGTATTTCATGAAGTGGGTTGAAGCTATGCCTTTAGCTTCCTGCATTGGCACACAAGTCTCTAAATTTATTTTTAATCAAATCATTTGTAGGTTCGGAATTCTTGCAAATCTCATCTCTGATAATGGAACTTGTTTCAAAAATAAAGATGTTAAAAAATTATGCCAAAAATATAAGATTCAACATCGTTGGTCCACTCCCTATTATCCTCAGGGTAATGGTCAAGCAGAAGCATCTAACAAAACCTTAATCAAAATTCTCAAAATATTGGTCAATAAAGCTGGCCGTGACTGGCACATTCGGTTATATCCAACCTTGTGGGCCTATCGAACTAGTGTTCGAACCCCCACTGGAACTTCACCTTTTGTTTTGGTTTATGGTGCTGAAGCCATTTTTCCCTTTGAATTAGAAGTTCCTTCTTTGGCTCTACTACTTCAAGATACCGAAGTAGGAGATGAATATCGAGCTAGCAGACTCGATCAGTTGGAACTCCTAGATGAAAAATGCATCAATGCTTTGGAGCATCTCCGTGCCTACCAAAACAAGCTTAAAAGATCATATGCTAAAAAAGTTCGTCATCGATCCTTTGAGATCGGCGACCTTGTTTTAAAAGAAAATAAAAAAAATACTAATGCAACTAAGGACCTTAAAGGTAAATTTGAGCCCAAGCTGGCTTGGACCATACATTATCTCTGCTAAATTTGAATCGGGAGCATACAAATTATCTACCTTAGATGGTAAAGAACTTAAAGAACCCATGAATATTTTGCATCTTAAACGTTACTATGTATAAATTTGGTCATTTCATCCTTGTATATATTTGTTTAAAATATTTCAAAATCACTATCTTGTATTTCTTTCAATTTATAAATTCAAAAACACCAAAAACATTCATAATCATCAAAATCTTCAAAACTATTTGTTGTATTTATTTATGGCACTTGTTAATTCTTTCAAAAACAAATAATAATAAAAATAAAAACAACAATATTCTTGACTCTTTCGAAACCAAAACAACATAAAGAAGAAAGAGAGAGTCAACATTCTCAAAACTTCTCAAAAAGTATTTATATATATATCTTCTTACAAATGTTGCAGTTATATGTTTCAAATTATTTTGGATAAATTAGCATTTATTTGGAATCCCTCACTTTCACAAACACAAAAATAAATATCTTGATTTTATCTGGCATGATTACTAATCTCTCTTATATCAAAGTCCACAAAATTCAATTAAATAAAGTTTGAGCATAGAGAATTGATCTTGTTATTTACTTAAACCAAGCACATCTTTTCACAATAAAATGATTATATTTGTAATTTCCATGCTTTGCTACATAGTAGAAGTGGTTTCTTGAGCGAAAAGTTTCCCCTGCTATCCTATCATGCACATGGTCTAGAATCTTTGAGAATTGGCAAAAGGACAAGCTCACCCCTACCCAGAATAAAAATCCCTTGCTCTACAGCTAATCCGAGCAAGTATCCCTAGCATAGAAAGAAAAGAAAAGTTCAAAAGAAAAAGAAAAAAAGAAACAAGTTATTTCAGCATTATCTCAAAAATCAAGCAAAAATACAAAAGAAAAGCAAAAGAAAGCAAAAGAAAGCAAAAGCAAAAGCAATAAAATCCCTTTCCCTACCCTTTGAAAAGAAAAGAAGGGTTGATGAGCTTGAATCCCTAGAATTCTCAATTATTCGAAAACTGTGAGGTAAGCCCCATAACAGGTGGTTTGTGCCCAACCTGCTTGGCCTTGGGTAACTCCTAGCGTGGCGATATGTCCGTCACATTAGCGACCTTCTTTTGTACAGACCTATGTCTGCTTATGGATTAGCTAGCTCTTGATAATCCGACTTACATAGTAGTCTAGTATGGTTATATGCATCTACATCATGGTTAATGAACACTTATTTGGTTCATTCAAATCACTTGTATCATATTATCTTGCTCAAAACTGGTAAATGAACATAGCAATTGCACACACATTTTATATTTGAGAGATTTTGTGTATCATTATGATAAATCAAGATTGGAAATGAATTCACATATGCACATGGGATTCCTTATAAATCTAACTTTTGTCTTTAAAATACTTTGAAATATTTTTTGCAAATTGTTTGGAATAATTCATTTTCTTCTTTAAAGTACAGTTGTTTAGTATAAAGACAACTACATGCATAATAGAAACATCAAAATTTCTTTCAAAACCATACAATCAAAACAAAAAAAAACACACACACACACACATATATATATATATATATATATATATATATATATATATATTATTGACTTTCGCGACGATGGTATAGTTCCAAAACCAAAATTGGAATTTTATGCCTAGCGCAAGTCCTCATCTTCATATTTTCTGTTTATTAAAAATCAACCATGCAATAAAACTATCTCTTTTTTTGGATTTCGCGATGATGGTATAAGTCTATACCTACATATTCTATGCCTAGCGCAAACCATTGTAACAATTTTTATTCCCCATTTATTTAAAAATCATGAAAACCATATGACTTAAATCATTCTGTTATACAATTATGCTTTTAAAAAAGCATGCACATTATCATTATTTCATGTCATTATGTCAACCTTCAATTTTGCAATGATGGTATAATTCCTAGGGAATTATCCAAAAATTTTATCACACTTAGGAATTTATGCCTAGCAAAAATCATTTTAACATTATTTCATGCATACTATTTTTATGAAAATCTGAAAACAAACCATCATCATCATCATTTGCACCATTGCACCAAAGTCTTAAGACAGTCTCTTAAGCACTCTTTTACTTTTAACAATATTTCTATATTGGGATTAGCTTGACGACCGAGTGAGCGGCGACTCCATGAAATGGTCTATAATAGCGACAATGTCCTTTGAAATTATTGTTAGAAGTCTCTTTTATCTTTTATCACATTACATCACAAACAACCAATTTGTTACATCAGATTATTTCATTTAAAATCTTACAGCATGACATTCAAACCATAATATTTCCAATGACATAATTACATGAATCATCAAATCAAATCAATCAATCAACATAAAAGCATCATAAAAATACATAAGACACAAGTCATATGATCAAAAAATATCTCATCTCATATATATATCAACAATATATACATCATCTCAAAACTGGATTGGTATGCCACAATCTGTACCTCGGCATACTCAATCCTCTATCAAAAATAATAAATGCTATCATATCAATCTGTACAATGTCGTGCAGTAGTCTAGCCTCGAGAACCCCTCGAGCTCTCAGCCTCATCTCCTCCCCCGCCCTGAGGTGGACGAGGTGGCCCCATCGCAGTATGAGTGGTACTACGAGTCCTAGTCGTCGATCGAGACGAAGTCCTCGATGACCCGATCCTGATCGGATCTACGATGTTAGCTGGCAGTGGTAGTCTATCCTCCTCTGGCACCATCTGATAGTATAATGTCTGATAGAAAGTGATTTGGGCAATAGCCCATGCCAGCTCCCCAGTGCTCGCCCCTCCGCCCCGTGCTCTGAGGCGTGCAATCTCATCTCAGAGCTGTGTCACCTCAGCTCGGTGTCGTGCAGCCTCCTCCTGTAGGGTCTGCACCTATGCTTGGAGACGGATTGTCTCTGCTCAGAGAGTCACTGTCTCGCTACTCTCCCTAGTGTCAACACCCTTGCCCTTATCGGGCGATGGTGGCCTCTCTCTCTATGGAGAAGGGGGTCTCTCCGCCCTCCTCTCCCACTGTCACGGCCTCTCCTACGCCTGTGGCCTCCTCTGCTCTCTCCCACTGTGACCCTGGGCCGCCTCCATAGCCGCCTGGCACCGCCTCCCTATCCGACGCACAACTACGTGAATCGGACCCTGAGCCCTCGTCATCCGAGGAGGGCGGATGCCTACGTACCAGGCATCATAGCCATCGGCTACCCCTGCGTCGTCCCCATCCATTGGCTGAATGGGGGCATCATCCGAGTCCTGACTCCAGAAGCGCTGCATGTCTGGAGCCCCGCTCACTATGGTGTTATCCCGGATAGTCTAGGAAAACTCGTAATCCCTGAGAGATGGGATCCCCTATTGTAGACCGAACTATCACAAAACTCGGTCGTAGCGGTGGAGCTCCACCTCTCCCCTCTCCATCCTCAGCCAGCAGACTCGCCTGATGTGAGCCAGCTCTTGTCCATCCTCGGCCCACCCTGGGTGCTCTCGCCATGGCCTCCAGGTGATCTAGTCTGGGACAAGGTCATCCAGCAGTCTTCGGGACATCGGTAGATCAATCCATCGTTGTGACCCTCTTCGGAGCCACCAGTAGAAAGCTCGGGGCCTCTCCCCATCAACCCCTATCAAAGGAAGCCCTACCGGCCTCCGCACTGCAATGTGCTCCCAGCACCAAACCTGTAGGAGCGATGTCATAACTAGACATCGACCGCCCTTGTACACGACCCCATGCAGGATCCTGTACAGTCGACATAGAACAAAGCTGCCCCAAGAAAATCTGTAACCATGGTCTCGCATGTCGTAGATCACATCTGCTAGCACCCATGGTACCCTGCACCCGCTCTGGTGGCACAGCAGAAGTCCACCCACCACTCCGGCCAAAACCTGTGTGAGTCTCGATGCCCCAGGCATCTGACGCAGTGCCTCGATGTTCACTCCGCCCTTCTCCAGGGCGAAGCTCGGGTCACCACACAACCGCATCATAGCATGGCCCTGATTGGCCGTAGGAGTGATCAACCGTCCTTGTATGGGGATTCTCAGAATCCTCCATACATCCTCTAATGTGGGAGTCATCTCCCCTGTAGGTAACCAAAAATAGGAAGAACCCGGATACCACCTCTCTGCCAGGGCTATCAGTAGCCCCATGTCTGTAGAAACTTGTGGCATTTCTGCCACATGCTGTAAGCCGACTTATGCCAGCTGATCCCGCTCTGCCTGTGATAGAGCGGCCAAGTCATCTCTCAACCCCCGTATTTCCATTCTCTGCTCTTTAGCAAACCTCTCTGCAACATAAACAACAAAACAATAAAAATCATTAATAACAACTCAGTGATTAATAATGCAAGTTAAAATCAGTTCAATTTTATACAAATGATGATATCGTCCACTATTGGACGATATCGTCCCCAATTTGAGCACAATCGTCTCCGATTTCGCAAGCCGAAATCGTCCCTAATTTGATGAAATCGTCCCCCTTTCGTCGATTTCGCCCTTAGACGAAATCGACGAACTTGAGACGATTTCGTCGAAATCGGGACGATTTCGTCCCGACGACGTCGACGGCCCAAAAATGGCCGCGATGCTCAAAAATTGATCAAAATTCACCTAAAAAGCATGTAAATTCAACTTAAACCATTCTAAGCTAAGTTTAGACTCTTACCCGTAGCCCGCGTCGGACCTCTGTCGATCTGTGCGCCGTCTCCACCATTTTTGCTTGTAGAGCTCTAAAAACCAGAAAAATGAACAGTAAAAATGAATTAGGGTTTTACCCTATTTTTCTTAATTTTATTCAAAACATAATTAAAAACATTTTAAAATTTTGCTTTTCCACGTTTTTACCTCAAACGTTCGATTTGGGTAAAAACACGGAGGGGGCACCATAGTAAGCTGTCGTACGATTCGACCAAGAATCGTCGCCTAAAAATGGGAATAATTTTTGCTTTCTCGTAAATCGAGAAGAACTCATCTTTAACGCATTTTCTTCGAAAAATTCGCTAAAGAGGGGGCAAAATGTAGCACCCTAAAATTGGCACAGTGAAATCTTAATAATTACAATTACTCTAGTAAATAATTCAAATTCAAATTTTAACCTCCCAAACCGCTCCTAAACCGTCGCTTAATCCGTTTCCTCCTTTCCCATGCCATTTTTAGAGTTTGTTTTGACCGTTTGACGATATCGTCGCCGATCAGACGATATCGCCTCAGATCGGACGATTTCGTCTAGGCTAGGACGTCCGGACGATCTTGTCCCAAAACTAATTTTTCACAATTAGCTTCTGTTCCAACGACGTCTCTAATCCAGGCGAGAAGCGTGTCTGCGCCGTTAGAGACCCTCCCCCATTGGAGATCTCCCAAATAGGGATGATCTCCAACCTCCTAACCTCCCTCCTAAGCCTATTTAATCCTAAGCCCTCCCCTTAGCACCCCCTGGCTGATAATCCCTGTAACTTGACTTCACACGCATTAAGACATCCCAAATTGCTATTTGCATTAGTTCTATCCAATTTTTGTTGCAGGTACCTTAGTATTTTTCAGCCGGAGCAAGCTTACATCGTCGCGGACGATCCTGTTCAGATCGGAGGCGATCCTGTCGAATCAGAGACGATTTCGTACCAATGCGAGACGATTTCGATTGCAGTCAACATTGAGGCAATCAGTGCCCAAAGTTTGCATTTCTTCATCTTCTTTTTGCTGTTTTATTCTGCAATTAGCTAGTTTATTTATTATTTTATGCTATTCTGCATTTTGGAGTTCACCCATGTAGCTTTAAATGCATAATTAAGTCATCAATTGTCATTAAATCATCGTAGTACACTCGTATTTTGTTCATTATTATCATGTTAATGTTATTGCTGTCATTTTACACTGTTTCCCTCTGTTAGAATAGTTGTATTTTCTGTGTTTTGCACCTATTTCTCTATTTGCAGGTCTCTGACGAATTCGTCTGACGAATTCGTCAGATCTCAAACGATCTTGTCTGATCTCAGACGATCCTGTCAAATCAGAGGCGATCTTGACTGCTTCAAGAATCAGAATCTTCATCAGACATCCGGATCAGGTATGATTTTTTAATATTGCTTAATTTCTCTATTTTCTGTCTTAATTCTGTTTTTTGTATTCATTTAATCTGCATCTTCATATAGAATAGCTTAGATGCATTTTGGCCAAACCTAGGACTTGAATGTTTAAGGCTAAAACTGAACACATCAAACACATTCCCAACCTAGGCGTGGAAACTGCCATTAAATGTTTCTTGGTGAACCCACCATCAGTCGAAAAATCACCATAATACACCTCCCTCGAGAGGCGGGACCTTCGCAAGGCCTCTCAGTCCGAGGTACCGTGCCATCCTTTTCACATCCCCCTTTCGGGCACGGATCCTATAGCCTGAAGGTAAGGGTGTGAAAAATTTGGAGCGATACACCCCCCAATAGTAGATTTAGGACTCATCTCAAGGTGGTATCGTGAATGATCCTGTAAGAGATCCTTCGAAAGTTTATGAATCCTTGGTTGATAATTAATGATCGGGCAAGTGATAAAATAGATAGAAAGTTAACGTTGTTTGGCTCGCAACACACTTGCCTCAAATCTACATTGTAAGATTCCACAAAAGCTTACTCAAATCTATATTTAATATTTCACAAAATATTCCTCAAATCAACTCAATCTATCATAGAAAACCTCTTCAATAACACAAAAAAGTTTCACACAAAATCTTGTTTTATCTCACAAACATATAGATAATGGTTAGAGACTCAATATGTTTCACTCTCACAACAATGCTCAATCACTTTCAAACTCTCTTATTTAACCATAAAAATATATGGAGAATGGTTAGAGACTCAATATGTTTCACTCTCACACAACACTCAATCACTTCCAAAATCTCTTCAAATCAATTAAGAATAAAGAAAAATTTGTTTCACTATCACTCCAATGCTTTCAATCAATTATGCTCAACCAGCTTCACACAACCAATCACTCAATGAAACACAAATTGCTTACAAACCCTAAACAAGTGTTTCACAATGCTTTCAACAACTCACACTATGGAAATAAACCTTGACTTAAGATGATTCTAAATTCACATAACAATGACACTCATGATCTTTCACAAATCTTAGTTCAAGCACATGAAAGCTTACTTAAATATTTCCAACAATGCTTATCAAACAATCTCACATAACAATGATACTCATGATCTTTCACAAACCCTAATTCAAGATAGTTCTTAATTTCTCACTCAAATATTCCCACAAACATTCACCAATCATGCACATGAAAGCTTACTCAACAATGCTTATCAAACAAACCTTTTCACTCCGGCTTAGCATTCACAACATTAAACCCAAAAAATTTCACTCACAAGGAAGATGTGCCCATACCTTTTTCTTGATGGAGAAATAACCTTAAAACCTATCTCAATCACAATCAACCTCTTTTCCAATCTCAAAGGTTAGATAGCAAATACCTTCACTCAAATATTCTTACTCAAATGATTTCCTCAAAATAAATTCACCCTTACATAAATTAACAAAACTCAAATACACCTTATTATCTCCAACCTTGTTCAATTACTTTTCAACACACAAACATCAATCTTCTTTAATAACTCCAAATCAATCAATAGAAGAAAAGTTCCTTTATAATTTCAAAATAATATTTAGAAATTAAAACCTTAATATCCTTATCACTCCAACCTTAATTAATTTTAAATGCCCAAAAATTAATATAAACTCTAAACACCTTATAACTCCCTACTTTCCAAAGCACTCTATTATTCATGTGGCCTAATGCGCTCCCCAAACCTTGGCACAAAAATTAATTAAACCAAAAATTAATGCTTACCTTAGTTCCTTTGGCCCATGTGCAAAAACGAATGGCACACGCTTTGGCATCACATCTAACCAACGACCTCACTGCTACCATTGCACTCTAGCAGTCGTTTGGCCACACGCCCTGTATCGCCCAAATTTTTTACACCCTTACCTTTAGGCTAAAGGATTCATACCTGGAAGGGGGGTGAGAAAAGGATAGAACAATACCTCGGAAGAAGAGGCCCTTTGAAGGTCACACCTCTTAGGGGAGGGTTATAAAGGTGAATTTTTTATGGATGGTGGGGTTCACCAGGAAACTTTGAGTGGCAGTTTCCATGCCTAGGTTGAGAATGGGTTTGATTTGTTCGTTTTATGTTCAATCATTTAGATTTCTAGGTTGCCCAAAATGAAGCTAAGCTATTCTATATGAAGATTTTGATTTATATGAAGACAATAGATATAAATGAATCCTAATGTGATTGAATATAGAGAATATATAAATGGAGAAGAGTACACCTGATTTTTGATGTCTGATGAAGATTTTGAAGCTTGTAGGAGTCCCGATCATCCCGGATATGACAGGATCATCTATATTTGTATAGAATCATCCCAAATCATAGGAGATCATCCGAGATCACCCAAGATCGTCAGAGACCTGACGAATTCTTCAGGAAAATTCATCAGAAACCTGCAATCAAGAAAACAAACACCAAAAACAAAAAATACAATTGCAAGAATGATGCAAAATGATAGAAATAAGAGTATAGATGTTTGAATGATAAATCTAGATATCAAATTAAATGAGATGCACTATTTTGGAAACTTATTTTGAATTTTATCACGCAATTATGCTAAATGAGGTGAACTCCAAGATGCAAAACAAAAGCAAATTAATCTAATACACCAATAAATAAGGAAAATGAGATAGAGAATGCAAACTCAGGGCTCTGATTGCCCCTAAGCTGAATTGCAGAATAGATCATCTGTAATCGTACAATATCATCGCTAATCTTGACAGGATCATCTAAAATTGTAGTTGAATCGCCTGCAATGATTCAAGCTACCTTCGACTGAAACACAGTGAAATCCTACAACAAAACTTGAAAACACAAGTGCAAATGATTAGATATCATAGTAAAAACTAAAATTGCAAGGAAATAATCAGCCAGGTAGCCAGGTAGGGAATCAAGGGGATAAACTAGGAAAATCCCAGTTTATATAGGATTAGGGGGAAGTTAGGAGGTTGGGGATCATCCCAATCTAGGAGATCCCCAACGTGGGAATCTTCAACCATGCAAACACGCTTCTACCCAATTTGGAGAGGTCGTTGGAACAGAAGCTAATTGCAAAAATTTGGTTTTGGGACGAAATTGTCTGGACATTCTGTTCCATACGAATTCGTCCGATTTGGGACGATATCGTCCAACGGTCACAACAACCTCTAAAAATGACATGAAAAAGGAGGTAAGCGGTTAACCGACGATTTTGGGGTTAAAATTCAAATTTCTACTTTTTATAGATGGTTTAACTGGACCAATTTTAGGGTGCCACATTTTGCCCCCTCTTTAGCAAATTTTCCAAAAAAAAAATGTGTTAAAGACGAGTTTTTCACGCTTTACGAGAAAGCAAAAATTTATTCCATTTTTTAGACAACGATTCTAGGTCGAATCGTACGACTGTTTCCTATGGTGCCCCCTCTGAGTTTTTAACCAAATTGAACATTTGAGGTAAAAGCATGGAAAACCAAAAATTAAAAAAATGTCATTTTGAAAAAATAAGAAAAATAGGGTAAAACCCTAATTCATTTTTACTATTCACTTTCGTTGTTTCAGAGCTCTACAAGCGAAATGGTGGAAACGACACACAAATTGATAGAGATCCGGTGCGGGTTGCGGGTAAGGATCTAAACCTAGTTTACTGTGTTTTTAACTTTCTTTACTTGATTTTTGACTTGAATTTTAAGTGTTTTTGGGCGTCACGATTGTTTTTAGGTCGTCGACAAAATCTTCTCTATATTTTTGATTTTTTCTAGGGATGAAATCGAAGAAATAGGGTCGATCCTGTCCAATAAGGGGAGATCCCCAAATTGAATAACGAAGATGATTTTGTCCTATTAAGGACGATTTTATCCAAAATTGTTACGATATCGTCCAATAATGGACGATATCAACTTTTATGAGATGATTTGATTTTAATTGATTTTTTTTAATGATTATGTACTAATAATTTTTGTTGTTTTATTGCTTATTTTGCAGAGAGGATTGCTAAAGAGTCAGGAGTGGAAATACGAAGGTCTAAGAGATGATTTGGCCATGCTCGATCATGTCGAGCGAGATAGATTGGCAGAGGTAGGACTGCAGCATGTGGCAGAGATGCCATAAATTCCTACAGACATGGGGCTATTGACAGCCCTAGCAGAGAGATGGTATCCAGAGTCATCCTGCTTTCGGATATTGATAGGGGAGATGAATCCCACTCTAGAGGATGTATGGAGGATATTGAGGATCCCCATACATGGTCGATTCATGACCCCTTCGACCAATCAGGGCCACACTATGATGAGATTATGCGAGGACCTGAGCTACGTCCTAGAGAAGGGCAAAGTGAACATCGAGGCTTTGAGACGGATGCCTAGGGCATCTCGGTTGACCCGAGTTTTGGCAGTGGTGGTGGGTGGCCTTCTTCCATGCCACTAGAGCATATGCAGATTACTATGGCTACTTTTAGATGTGGTCTGTGACATGAGATACCATGGATACAAGTTTTCTTGGGGTAGCTTTGTATTGTGCTGCTTGTATAGGATCATTTACGGGGTCGTATACAAGGGGGGTCGATATCTAGTGCTAACATCGCTTCTATAGGTTTGGTTCTGGGAGCACATTACGATGCAGAGGCTGATAGGGCTTCCACTAATAGGAGTTAATCAAGAGAGACCCCAAGTTTTCTATTGGTGGCTCTAGAGAGGGTCACATCGATAGATAGATTTTCCAATGTCTGAAAGGTTGCTGGATGACCTCACCCTAGATCAAATCATCTAGAGACCATAAAGAGAGAATCCAGGGTGGGTAGAGGATGGATAGGAGTTGGCTCGCATCAAACGAGTCATATGGTTGAGAAAAAAGTGGGGAGAGGTAGAGCTCCATCGCTACGACCAAGTTTTGAGGCAGTTCAGTCTACAGTAGGGGATCCCTACTCTTAGGGATTATGAGTACTCCTAGACTATGTGAGATAGTACCACACTTAGTGGGGCTCCAAAAATGAAGCAATTCTAGAGTCATGATACTGATGATGCCCCCATTCAGCCAATGGATGGGGATGATGCGAGGATAGTAGACGGATATGATGCTTAGTATGCAGGCATCTGCCCTCTTCGAATGATGAGGGTACAGGGTCCGATGCATGCTGTAGTGCAATGGATGGAGAGGTGGCACCAGGCTACCATCGATGTAGCGAGGGGTCATGGAGGGAGGGATCAGCGATGGCCTCCTTAGGAGAGACGTCGAAGAGTACCATAGGCTTTGAAGAGATAGCAACAACCGAAGAGGAGGGAGGAGAGGAGAGAGGAGAGGAGAGAAAGACTCCCTCCTCAATAGAGAGATAGGCCACCATCGCTTGACAGGGGCAAGGGTGTCAAGGTGGGGGAGAGCAGCGAGATGGCAGCTCTCTGGGTGAATACTGCCTACCTACGATCTCAGGTGTAGACTCTATAGGATGAGGCTACACGACTCAGGGCTCAGAGTAGAGGGACAAACATTTTGGAGCTGGCACGGTTGGTTGCTCAGATTGTGTTCTATCAGGGAATGTACTACCAGCTAGTTCTAAAGGGCCAGAGGATATAGTTTCCAACCAACATTATGGAGCCTATCAGGATGGGGTCATTGAGGACATCATCACGATTGATATCGAGGACCCATGATATAGTATGGGCTTCGATGGGACCACCTCCTCCACCTCTAGGCAGGAGAGGAGATGAGGCTGAGAGCTCGAGGTCTTCTCGAGACTAGATGCACATTGTACATAGACTATTTTTGAGATGATTGAGTATGCCGGGGTATAGATTGTGGCATACCAATCTATTTTTATATGATGTATATACTTCTTGATATATATATGATGTTATTTTTGTGATATGACTTGTGCATATGTTTTATGATGCTTTAAAATTTTAATTGTTGATTGACTATTCATGTAATTATGTCATTGAAAATATTATAATTTTATGTCATGCTATAAAATTAAATGAAATTGTAGATTAAAGATACAACGCCAAATAGAAATAAAGAAATCACAATAAAGGAATGCAGAACAGTTGTACAAAATGAATGATTTTTATTAATCAATGGAGTTTAGAAACTCCTTTTAAGTACAACAGGGCCTGTAACCCTTTTCGTGATACAAAGTTACAATTTGTGCTAGGGTTCTCCGAAACCCTAGCTGGCACAATGTGGTGGCGTCTCCGAAGATGTATCCTTAACCTCAACAGAATGAGTGGGCTTCGTTGTATCCTTTGGCTCGGACCACTCCAGCTTAAGCAGCTGCTATCAACAAATCAGATCTACCATTAGAATCCTGCACACATTAAAATTACCAAAGAGTTAGAAACTAATAAGAGGGCTCCACTGTGTGAGCCCTCAGAAACAGTCTAAAACCCTAGATTTATGAAATAAAAATAAACAGAATGCAGAATTCAACAGCAGATTAATACATAAAGAAAGATTACTTGCTTTAGACGAATCTATACCTTTTCTTGTTAACGCGGCGAGACCAGGCGGCACCTGGAAGTGATGTGACTGTCAGATCGGCTGTAGAAGGCACCCTGGTGCGATCTCGAGGAATCCGCTGAGCGCCCGCGTGCTTCTGGATCGGGGTTGCAGACGCCGGTCTGCGTCTGCGGCTGCGGGTAAACGCCCGACGGCGCTGGCGACAAGGATGAGGGATTCTGCAGAAAGAGTGCTGCAGAAGGGATGGCGGTGAAGTTGGCGATGGATGCGGTGATGGATGCGGCAAAAAGGGACGGCGATGGATGCGGCGAAAGGGTTTAGTTCAGACTTAGGGCCGTAGAAGACTCAGAAGACTCAGGATTAACAGCAATAGCAAACTCCAAACTTAGATAGGGAAGATAGGTAGGTTTAGCCGAAGAGATAGATAGGGTTTGAGCCATCAAGGTGACTCAATTTATAATCTACTCTTAGGGCACACTTTAGGGTTTTAACGACACTTTGAACGTGTGGCTAAGATTAAAGTGGATCCAAGGGTAGAGAATAAATCTAGGTTGTGAAACGGATTAAGATGGATGGACGGATGAGATTAAATGAAGGATGGATGGCTCAGATTAAATCACTTAAACTATATTTATATATATATTAAAATATATTAAAATATTAAATATATATATATAAATATTAATTTAAATAAATTTGGGGATGAAAAATGGCGAGAAAGGTGAAATTGGGCCAAATAATGGTGGGAAAGTGTGGATTTGGGCCAAATAATGGCGGGAAGGATGGATGATTGACACGTGGCTGGCAGGAAGGTATAGATGACTTACAAGTGGCTGGATTTTGGTGTCTACAGATGCCCCTTTTTGAGCTGCTTTGTGTGAAGACACAATGTAGCACAAAAACTTAAGACACCTGAAAAGTTGGATCAGACGCAACTCTCTCTCAAGACTAAAGCACAACTTTGAAGACCAAAGAATAAAAGAATATTTAAAAATTTTCAGCTTACCCCCTCAATTGGCGAGCGAGAATGGTTCTCACAAGCCAATTGGAAGAAATTCGGAAGATAATGAACCGTTTTTGCCCCAACGGTGAAAAAAAGGGTTGGTGCATGCACCATCTGTTTATGTCCCAATAGAAAAGGGGTTGGTGTACAAACCAGAAAAGAATATGATTGAAGACGATATGAGTGATGTGAAAGATGGACCGTTTTCTGCCCCAACGGTTATAAAGGGATTTTTGCCAAACTGTAAATTCCATGATCATGTAAGATGAATTCCACTATAGGAAAATTAGAAATTGATAACGGATGCCCCAACTCCTGTGTGTGAATCCATACTGTTGATGAAATTGCCTTGTTGGCGCCATTGATATGCAGAGATGAAAGATGCATGAAAGAGTCCAGAACTCAGAGATGCTCCTAGTGACTGTATGGATAATTCCTCGGGTCGGAACCAATCAACCTAGGTAGCCACAATCTCTAGCAAGACTTAAAATAATGACGATATGAAAGATTGTCCATGTTTAAGGCCCCATGAACTAGGCCATCAATGACAACCGTTGAGCAAATTAATCTTGGTATGAGGTCACTTGAAAAGTAGAATACCCAAAATTGATTTCCAATTTTCAAAAAGTGAAATAATTGATGATGATAAATGGTAAGTGTCCTTATGGTGGTTTAATCCTCTTACCGAATTGCATGGATTCAAATCGCTGCAATCGCCAAGGTGATAGAATATACCACTAGATACGAGGTTTACTTTAATTTGATTTGGCAAAAATATGCATGATGAAAGAAGAATGAAATTGACGATAGATCAGAAGAATTGATGAATGTGGTTAATTTTGTGAAGGTTTTGAATATTTTTAACCCAATTTGTAAAACAATGATGAATGATGCGCTTTTTGAGAGAAATGACAAAATTTGTGTCCAAAACTGTTGTAACCTTCACAAAATGTTTTATTATGATAAGAAGAATGGATGAATGCAATTTGATGAAATTTGGAGGAGGTAAGCTTCAATTTTGTAGGTTTTGTTCCTTTATTCAATACTGACACCAAACGCCGGTCTGCGTTTGTGGTTGGCAGAGACGCCCGCCGGTGTTTAGGCGCTCTGCAGACGTAGGACTACGTCTGAATCCGCCATGAAACGCCCTACTACGTTTTAGGGCACCAAAATCAGCTATTTAAACAGTTTCAGTGAGAATTTCGCTCATTTGTGCGTTCGAGCTTAAGAGAAGTGCGTCTGAGGGAGTGGAGTGAAGTGGAGTGAAAGGTTGTGTGGGAGAGTGAAGCACGCGGGAGCTATGGCGGAGATGGGAGCGGATGCGCCAGTGCAGCCAGTTGAGGTATTTGTTCATTTAAGCAAGTACTTATTATGTGTTTTTTTTTTTTTTTTGGAAAAATTTGTAACAAATTTTTGTTTTGTTGTTTTGCAGCTTAGGGTGTTAGAGGCACGACACCGATTCTCCCCTATCATTTCGGGGATGAGGAGGTCGTTGTCCCAGGCAGACTGGGAGATATTGGAGGCAGTGGGGCTAGCGGAGGCAGCCCGGTTGGAGGTAGTTCGGGCGGATGAGGGGTACCTCTCGGCTTTGGCCGAGAGGTGGGATCCAGATCGGGGGACGTTCCAGCTCCCGACTGGAGAGATGACGGTGACGCTTGAGGATGTATACCGCATCCTCAAGGTGCCCGTGGAGGGGGCGCGGGTGGAGGTTGGACGAGATAGGGCCACGGAGATGGCCAAGGTGTTTGGGGATGACTAGAGGGAGATCCGGACGGAGAGCGGGGGGATCCCATACTTGGCCATGTATACGGCCAAGGAGTTGGGAGCGGTGGAGGCTCTGACGATGTTCATGTTGGCCAACATTGTGGCCCCGAACAGCATCGGGTGCAGGTTCCCATGGAACCTGATGGGTGTAGTGAGCGAGATGCTCACTAATAGGGTAGTGTATGCCTGGGCGCCCGCTTTATTGGCGCAGGTGTACCGGGAGTTGTATGAGGTTCGGAGACGGGGCCGGAAGGGCCTGGGTTGCAGTGTGGTGCTCCAGTGCTGGGGCTGGGAGCACTTCAGAGTGGCCCGACCGGAGGGGTTGCCATGGGCTCACTGGGATGTGAGCCAGGCTTATGGTAGGAGATGGCCAGTGGCGGAGGAGAGACAGCCGAGCCGCCCCGTGAGATCGGGGCAATGGTATAGGAGACTATGGGCAGACTTGACAGATGCCCAAGTCATTTGGAGGCCCTGGCGGGAGGCGAGGTGGATCGGGGATGGAGAGCACCTGAGACGGGTGCGACAGGCCAGATGGGTAGTAGGGCGGAGCCACGATGAGGCGGAGTACATACAGATGTCTCGAGTACTCCGCCAGGTCGGATTGAGGTAGGATGTCCCCGGTGAGCCAGTGCGCTATCGGAGGCACAGATCAGAGGGGGATTTGCCATGTGCCGAGCCATGGAGGGAGGCGGTAGAGGACGATGAGGACATGGAGATCCCCGACATGGACGACGTCGGGGTGACAGCTGAGTATGCAGCATGGATGGCCGCAGAGCCGAGGTGGGAGCCACCATTGGTGGCTGGTGGAGCCGGAGAGCCCGAGGCTAGGGCTGGAGAGGGCGAGGGAACCGCGGAGGTTCCCAAGCGTAGGGAGGGTCCCCGCCTTCGATCTGACAGTCGAAGGTGAAAGGGGAAGATGGCATGGCAGGCTCCGGGGAGCGGAGATGACGGGGAGGATGGCGGAGAGGGCCTAGGAGAGGCCGCAGGAGAGGCTAGGGAGGTACCCCCTAGCGGGCACGAGAACGAGCTGGCGCAGCTGCAGTAGCAGATAGCAGAGCGCGATGCTATGCTAGCTGCCCGGGACGAGAGGATAGCTCGGCTAGAGCAGCAGGCGGCAGAGCGGGATGCCCTGTTAGCTGCTCAGGAGGAGAGGATGGCCCAGCTACAGGCGAACTTGGATGGAGCGACCAGGGTGCCCCAGGATGACAGGGTGACGAGACTCCAGGCAGAGCTAGCGGAGCGGGAGCGACGGCACGGGATAGACATAGCTAGGCTTAGGTCTAGGACTCGTTACATTGAGGCTCTGGAGGACACATTGTTTAGGCATCACATTGTGTTGCCTGATCCTCCATCCTCCTCTTGTCTCTAGGCGTAGTGAGTCTAGGCACACCACTAGGTCTAGGGCTCCTACTAGGTCTCAGGGGTCCTCTTTTGATGGTTAGCTTAGTGCTTAGATGCACTCTTTATGAGCCTTGGTGCTCTATTGTATATTGTAGCCTTTTGGCATTCATTGTACAGTTTGACCTTTATACATATATATATACATGGCTTTTATTTATTTGGTGTTTTACTCTCTTTTGTGTGAATGCCTATGTTTTTGTGATGCATGTTTTTATATGTTTTAATGTTTTTGATGCATATGTGATGGAATGGAATGCAAACTTATAGATGATTAATGCGAGACTAAGTATATAACATACAAATCTATGGATGATTAATGCAAGACTAAGTAAATGATATGTAAATCTATGGATGATTAATGCAAGACTAAGTAAATGAAATATGCACTAAGAAGCACTCATACTTTTAGATAGTTAGATTTAGCCAACTGTTATCATAATTGTTTAATCAGGGGCACCGAACTTGGTGGCTTGTGAATGGATGACGTATGGAATGACATGAATATGGAAGAAGATATGGAGGGTGATATGGAAGAAGATATGGAGGAAGATATGGAGGTTGATATGGAAGACTGTTTTACAAAGACTCAAACATGCTAGTGGTATCAAACAAACTTACTAACACTGCCTAATTCAACTAGGACCAAATGTGTGTGCATGCGAGTTCATTAACCAAATCCGAAGCATGGTAGTGACTCTAGGCAATCAAAAACCTGTGTGTGTGCAAGTGTGTTCATTAACCTCATCTTGCATAAATTAGGTAACCCTGTTATGGAGAAGACCCCGAAGCTAGTTTGTCCGTATGAGCATTCAGAGGTCTCTTTTTGAGGAGAGACATGTCACCACGCAATGAGTATACTCCACTGCCAGTCAAGCGTCTATAGCCCCGATGAAGGTTAACTCCATAGTCCATGTTGTTTTTGACCTTTGTAAGCCTTTGGGATGACTACCTATCCGTCTGACTGGACAAGTAGTACGATCCTTACAACTTATTTGGGATCAGTGGTGTGTGAAAAATGTTCATTTCCTTAGAGCTTTGGGGAATCGGATTCTCAACCGAAGTATGATGAGAATTTTACCCTATCCTTACTACTCTGTTTATATTTATATTTTGTGATTGCTTGTGATAGTGGTAAGAACCACTGTTTTATGGACTATGTTTGCATGATAGGACAAACGAGGATTACCCTTTTCACTTCAAGGCACAACCCAAGGATGGTGTTATTTCTCTTTGACACAAGATGTTTTTAAGATGTGAAAATGTGATAGGTTCAAGACCGCTTTTGAAATCATTTCCCAATACTCAAGATTTTATTTAGTGTAATTTGTGATATGGCCCTAGAGAACTTTGACATGCATTTCGAAGTTTGCTTAAAACACTAGGAATGGCTGAGTGATTGAAAACATTTTGGCAATGTAAATATGTGCAAATGGAAAATGGGTGTACGAATGACAATTCGGTTTGATGGATTTTATGAAGGTGCCCCTGATTAAGGCAACATGACTTTTGCTTGACCAAATTTTATATCCAAAAGATAGAATGGTCTCTAACATGATATGCAACTATGGCTGAAAATGAAATGTTATGGTTTTCAATGAGATGTATGCACATGAAATGCAATGTTTTTGAATGAGATGTATGCAACTAACAATGAAATGCAAATTCTTTTTATTTTATTTGTTTTTTTTTTTTTATTTTTTTTTTTTTTTGTAGTGGTGAAAACCACTATTACACACATACATAAAGCAATAAAGTATTTTTATATATTTTGATTTTTTTTTTGGGAATTTTTTGATTTTTTTTTTTGGTAGTGGTGAAAACCACTATTTTAGTATATACATATAATACAGGTTTGGATTATGGCTTATGGATGTGGCGGAGGGGGTGGTTCACCTCGTTCTTGTGGAAGAAGCAAGCGAAAGATGGCTTCTTGGAGAGGGAACAATTGGAGATAAAACTCGTCTTGTTCAGTGAGGGGAACAATGGGCGCCGACTCTTCTTCAGATTCATCACCATTTGACATGACGTCAAATTCTTCATAGGCTTCATCTTCGGATTCGTCGAGGTGGAGGATTTCTTCTTCTGAATTAAGATTAATGCTTTGAAAAGCTTGTTCAAAAGAAGAAAGGGATGGAAGTGGTTGGTAGCCCAGACCAAAATGCTCAGTGGGTCTCTGGTATGGCATATCGATGCGTTCAGTTACCCCTTGCTCGTATCGACCTAGGCCAAATTGCTGCCAATTATGTCTGTGGAAATAGCGAGAGGGAAAACCCTCCATCCTTTCGATATTGGCAGGGATTGGATGCTTGGGTTCTAGTATGGTGGTAGGACTAGAAGATGACTCTATTCCCCCATATACAAAATTAATGGAATTTGGCATAGAACCCATGTTATAAACCGATCCAATGGATAAATGTTGGTCATGTGGACGACCAAAATCTTTAACTGTTTGCACATTGAACGGTGTGATGTGGACATCTTGGATGGCATACTCACCAATACCTGCATAAATTAGATGGACCTTGACTTGGGAGGGAGATGGACTAGATGATGGAATAGAAGAATGTGGGATAGAAGAATTGGAAGGATTTGGTTGGGTTGATGCTTCATTGACTTGTGAAACATCAGCTGGTGATGGTTGGGAAGATGGAGGAATAATAGGTGATGTTGAAGAAGGTGTAGAAGAAGGGGGTAATGACGTGGAAAGAGATGATTGGTCATGGCCACATGTGCATGTGGTCACTGATGAAGAAGAAGGAAGATTAGGAGATGAAGAAAGTGGTGAATGAGATGGAATAGCGGAAGAGGAAGATGGTTGTGATATGATGGGTAGCTCCTCAGGAATGGGAGCTTTAGAAGAAGATGGTATAGAAGAAGTAGATGGGGTCAAGAAAAGATGAGTGGATGGCAACACAATCTCATAAGGATTTGAGACATAGTTGCAATGTTTGAAGGGTTCAATGTCAGTAGGTACACAATGAACTTGTCCCTCATATACATACTTCAGACATTGATGCAGTATAGAAGGGACACATCTCATCTCCCTAAGCCAAGGCCGTCCAAGCAATACATTGTATGCCATGGACCCTTCCAAGATGTGAAACAAGGTATGCAAAGTTCGGGCCCCTACCTCAATGGGCAAGATAATCGTGCCAACCGTGGAAGATAAAGCATCATTGAATGCTTTAAGAGTAAAAGTCGACTTGGTGATAAGGGATGGCGATAGCTCTAGATGACTCAACGCCGATGTTGTAATGATATTTATTGAGGAACCGGTGTCAATTAAGACTCTCTTGAATGGCTTGTGATCGATCTTGGCCATGATATGCAGTGGAGGATCTATACTTTCTGTTGACAAAGGTTTGATTTCAAAATCATAGAAAGTGATGGAGGGCTCCATGCATGTTTGAATACTCCCCACAAAGTTGTTGAAGGCATTAGTATCTTGAGTTTGAAGCTCGATTGACTTTAATATTTCCATTAATGCCTCTCTATGCGGGGGAGATTGTTGAATGAGGTCATAGATCGATAACTTGGCGAAAGCCATTTTTAAACCGGTAGTTAATCGGCTACTCAATGACATGATGGGTCGTTGGCGTTGAGTAGAATGATTTAGCGGTTGTTGAGAAGTACTAGCACGTCGTTGGGTCACCTGTTACTCGAGGTGGACTGGGAGTTTGTACAGTGGCTGTGGTTCAGCCTCGATTTGGTTGGTTCACCCTTTGACCCCGGGTTACTACGTTAATAGTACCCACAAAACCTTGGTATTGTTGTACATGGTTGACTTGATTAGGAGGAGTTACCTGAGTTACTCCCCCCGAAGTTGTTGGAGCTTCCTCCCGATGTGGAAGGGGTGTTTGAAATACACCAAGATTTTGATTTTGTTGGGCTAAGGGGCTATCCAATTTAATGGCTCCAATCTCAATAAGATCTTGGATCACATGTTTGAAATCTGTACAATTATTGATATCGTGCCCATTTTGCCTATGATAAGGACAAAATAGGTACTCCTTGTAATAATTCCCCCTTCTAGATGGTTCTAAAGGTTTAAACTCGGTAAAGTTAACCGATTTGTGCTATATAACTTGTTGAATATGACCGCATATGGTTCATCTAAAGGTGTGAACTGTCGCTTGGGACGATTTTTTTGCCAAGGTCGAGTTTCCATGGTTGGCCCGAGTATTGTGAGTCTGGTTGAGGAGGGGTGGGTACCGCATGATAAGCAATTGGTTGCGGTTGACTTTGCATTACTTGTTGTTGTTGAGCCATTACGGGCCGGCTCGCCACCACTTGATTAACTTGGTTAACATTTGAGGTCGTACTAGCCTGTGCTTGTTTGTTTTGGCCATAATTATTATTTCGTTGTTGGCCCTTTTGTTGCCATTCTTTTCTACGGGGTTTTAAAACACCCTCTTGGACTTTAATGTCTTCTATGATACTTGCTTGGGCCAAAGCCTCTTCAAAAGTCCTGTATTGTTGTAATTGGAGTAACCAAGAGATAGGTTTTAGACAACTCTGGGTGAACATTTTGGTTAACTCCTCCATTGGTAGGGAGAATGGCAATTTATTAATGATAGCCCTCCAATGGTTTCCAAAGTCATAAACAGTCTCATCGTCATGTTGCTTGAGCTTGTATAAGTCGGACAATGAGACTTTCCTTTGTACATTTAGGGAGAATCGTTCTAAAAATAGATTAATCAATTGCTCGTAAGCATAAATGCTATGGTGAGGTAAATGATTGTACCATTGTACAACATCTCCTCCTAATGTCTGAGGAAAAGTTCTGAGCATAAGAGCATCATTATTTTGGATTCTAAAGCAGGCATGCATGAATGAGCTCACATGTTCATGAGGATCCTCAGTTCCTCAAAATTTGTCAAACTTCGGTAATGTGAAATCAGTCGGATATGGCGGTGAAGGTACCGAAGGATGAATTGGTTGATTGATCAACGACCTTAGCGTAGGTTTCTGACTAGATGAGCCAGGCATGTTGAGCATAAGGTTGTCAATCTGTTGTTGCATAGCATGGAGTCGAGAATCTTCATGAAAATTTTGATTCGTTTGATGATTATGATGATGCAATGGAGGAGTGGAAAAATGATGAGATGGGATGAAATTGCCTGGATTAGGCGGTGTGGAATGGACAGGTTGTTGGTATGGATGATACCGAAAAGAAGGTGATTGGGGTGGATGATGAACTAGACTGGGTTGGGAGAAAGGTGGGGTAGGAATGGACACCACCGAAGATTAGGGTACCCAGGTGGGGCCTGAGCTAAGAAAAGATGGCTAGGTAGAAATTGGTTGGGGTGTAGGATTTACTACGACAGGTGGTTGGGCATTTTGTTGTTGTTGTTGCTGAAGCAACTTGTCGAGGTACTCCCTAACCTTATTAATTTCTAACCCAAGGGAGGTGGGATGATTGGATGAAGGTGGAGGGCAGGCTGCCATGGTAGTCACAGGAGACTGCATAGCAGGGGCAATGAAGGTGGCTAAAGTAGGCGATACCTGGGAAGAAATAGTAGACTGTGCCCCAGGTAGGGTGAAACCATAAATGGTTTGGGAAGAAGAGGGTTGAAATTGGTCATGGCTAGAGGAGGTTCCACCAACCTCATAGAGAGAATTGGTGTACACCCGGTAAATGGAGGAGAAATTGGTCGGGAAGACACTACATTTGTCTCCAAAGGAGGACAATTGAGCATCTGGGAAGATGTTGGAGATGAAGCCACTGAGCAGATACAACATTAGCCTCAAAAAAGGGTTAGTGTAGACCTGAGTGAAACCAGCGGGTATGGTTGATGCAATATCCTGCTGAAAAACAAAATCTTGCATAGGGGAATCTTGGATTGGCTCAAGGACATAACCAATGCCATCTCTTAAGTGAGTTTGCACTTGGGCCATATCAATGTGGGTAATATGACAGGAATTGTCTTCCTCCATGGGCATGGCCATGCGATAGACGGTAGAAGGACGTGAAAGACCTGCAGGCGAACTTGCCTAAAATTCACTAGGATAAGTGGTCATGTTGGTGGTGGGGATGTTCTATGAATTATTCATTTGATTATTTAGATTTAACACTTTAGATTGATTCCTTGTTAAGACCATAACGCAATAAATCTAAACAAATTCAGAAAAGAAGAATGCAAAACTTGAATGATAAATTTACACTAAAGAAATTATCAGAAACAAGTCACAACCTAGGTTTCAACCAATGTGTCTTACCTCGCGGTTAATTACTTATTTTTTGATCTTAATCCGTAGTAAATTTTAAGTGTCCGGTTTATGAGTTTTGCATGTGATCTAATCTTGAATTATTCACAAAAAAAGGTAAAAACTATGGCTAGGAAAGGACAACGAGATTCTTACTCGGTGATGAAATCCAACAAGTTTGCTCGAGGGTGACCTATGGTGTCTAAGGCCGAAGTTTAATGGATGGAGATGAATTCCACCGTCACTAAACTTCAAGCAATACCCGGTGATGAAATCCAGATATTACTGTTTTAAATGCAATATGAAATGCAGTGAATTTTATTTTAAGTGTTTTAGTTGTCTAATGTATACATACAAAGCTATAAATCAAAATTTCTAATGATCTAAGCAAGAGGCCACTGAAAATATGCCATTTCCTCTAAAGAAGTGGAGTACACCGTTTAAAACCCCTTGCCTACCAATGATATCAGATATCAAAGGAGCAACCGGAAGGTTCGTCCACTTCTCTGCCTAGAATCACCCAATGACAGAGTACTATTGACATCCAATCAATAGTCCTACTTAGATAACTAAAAAATATAATTCATAGCTATTCTAATATGCAACTAGGTATGCAATTTTTTTTTTTTATGCAAGCAACAACCAATAATGCAATGCAAAAAAATGTAACTAAAAATGTAACAAAAAAATGTATATACAGCTTAACTGTTCTTTTCCAGATTACTTAGTTTTTGTTCATTTTAAAGCAATGATCTGAAAAAGAAACAGAATACAGCAGAAAAACCAAAAACGTAAAAAGTACAGTTTAACAAAGAAAAAAAAAAAACGCACTTACTCGGAAGCCTACGCTTTTTCTGTAAAACTGCCTTCAAACGCCCAAGGGAGTCTGCACAGGCTGAAACACACCTTTGCATTTCGGATCGGACTTCCAGACGCCGCTCTGCGTCTGTTGCGTTTTTTGCAAACTCCTCAGAAACCCTAGTTCGCTGGAACAATGAATTTCACGATTTTCGAAACCTGCAAAATAAAACAAAAACAGGAATAGATCAGTAAAGCAAGTATTAAAAACATGAAACCCTAGGGGGTCCCATTGTGATCGCCATTTGTAGATTAAATATACAACGCCAAACAGAAATAAAGAAATCACAATAAAGGAATGTAGAACCGTTGTACAAAATGAATGATTTTTATTAATCAATGGAGTTTAGAAACTCCTTTTAAGTACAACAGGGCCTGTAACCCTTTTCATGATACAAAGTTACAATTTGTGCTAGGGTTCTCCGAAAACCTAGCTGGAACAATGTGGTGGCGTCTCCGAAGAATGTATCCTTAACCTCAACGGAATGAGTGGGCTTCGTTGTATCCTTTGGCTCGGACCACTCCAGCTTAAGCAGCTGCTATCAACAAATCAGATCTACCATTAGAATCCTGCACACATTAAAATTACCAAAGAGTTAGAAACTAATAAGAGGGCTCCACTGTGTGAGCCCTCAAAAATAGTCTAAAACCCTAGATTTATGAAATAAAAATAAACAGAATGCAGAATTCAACAGCAGATTAATACATAAAGAAAGATTACTTTCTTTAGATGAATCTATACCTTTTCCTGTTAACGTGGCAAGACCAGGCGGCGACGATGGATGCGGTGAAAGGGTTTAGTTTAGACTTAGGGCCGTAGAAGACTCAGAAGACTCAGGATTAACAACAATAGCCAACTCCAGACTTAGATAGGGAAGATAAGTAGGTTTAGCCGAAGAGATAGATAGGGTTTGAGCCATCAAGGTGACTCAATTTATAATCTACTCTTAGGGCACACTTTAGGGTTTTAATGACACTTTGAACGTGTGGCTAAGATTAAAGTGGATCCAAGGGTAGAGAATAAATCTAGGTTGTGAAACGGATTAAGATGGATGGACGAATGAGATTAAATGAAGGATGGACGGCTCAGATTAAATCACTTAAACTTTATTTATATATATATATTAAAATATATTAAAATATTAAAATATATATATAAATATTAATTTAAATAAATTTGGGGATGAAAAATGGCGGGAAAGGTGAAATTGGGCCAAATAATGGTGGGAAAGTGTGGATTTGGGCCAAATAATGGTGGGAAGGATGGATGACTGACACGTGGCTGGCAGGAAGGTATAGATGACTTACAAGTGGCTAGATTTTGGTGTCTACAGAAATAATCTGATGTAAACAAATTGGTTGTTGTGGTGTGTTTTGATGAAAATAAAGTGACTTCTAACAATAATTTCAAAGGACATTGTCACTGTTACATGACCATTTCATGGAGTCGCCGCTCGCTAGGTCATCAAGCTAATCCCGGTATGAGAGAAATATTGCTAAAAGTAAAAGGGTTCTTAAGAGACTTTCTTAAGACTTTGTGTTGTGATGATGAAAAATGATGATAGTGATGATTTGTTTTTAGATTTCCATGAAAATATTATGCATGAAATATTAAAAATATGATTTTTTCTAGGCATAAAATTCCTAAGTATAATAGAAATTTGCACAATTCCCTAGGAATTATACAATCGTCGCAAAAAAAAGTGAATGTTGACATAATGAAATGAAATAGGAAAGTTTTCGTTCTTTTTAAAGCACAATTGTGTAACATAATGATTTAAGCCATATGATTTTATGGATTAAATAAATGGGAAATAAAATTAGAACGATGGTTTGTGCTAGGCATAGAATTTTAGGTATAGACTTATACCATCATCGTGAAATCCAAAGAAGAAATTGATATAATAGTTTTATTGCATAGTTGATTTTTGATTTTGAGATAAACATAAAATATAAAAATGAGGACTTGCACTAGGCATAAAATTCCAATTTAGGTTTAGGAACTATACCATCGTCACAAAAGTCAAAAATATATAAATGTGACTTTATTGCTAGATTTTTGAACATGTTTTGCAAGAAAATTTTGGATTTTTGAAAAAAATGTATTTAATTGATTTTACGCTAAGCAGATATTCTCAAGTAAGAAAGTCAAATTATTCCAGAATATTTGAATAAATATTTTAAATTATCTAAAAGAAAAAAATTATATTTATAAGGAACCCCGTGTGCATACGTGAGTTCATTGCCAATCTTGATCTATCATAATGATACAAAATCTCTCAAACACAAATGTGTGTGCAATTTGTAATGTTCATTTACCAATTTTGAGCAAGATAATTTGATACAAGTAATTTGAATTAACCAAATGAGTGTTTGTTGACCATGATTTATATGCATGTAACCGTACCAGACTACTATGTAAGTCGGGTCATCAAGAGCTAACTGATCCATAAGCGGACATAGGTCTGTACAAAAGAAGGTCGTTAATGTGACAAACATATCACCATGCTAGGAGTTACCCAATGTCAAGCAAGTTGGGCACAAATCACCTGTTATGGGGTTTACCTCATAGTTTTCAAATAATTGAGAATTCCAGGGATTCAAGCTTCACACTTCCTTCTTTCAAAGGGGGGGAGGGATTTATTGCTTTTTGATTTTTATTTTATTTTCTTTTTCTATTTTTTTTTGCTTGACACTGAGATAATGCTGAACTATTGTTGAGATGGTACAAAATGATACTGAAATAATGCTTCTGAATAATTTCTCTTTTTCTCATGATTTTTCTTGATTTTTTTTTTCTTTTTTTTTTCTTCGTATACTAGGGATACTTGCTTGGATTGGTTGTAGAGAAAGGGATTTTTATTTTGGGCAGGAGTGAGCTTGTCCTTTTGTCAATTCTTAAAGATTCTATACCATGTGCATGATAGGATAGCAGGGGAAACTTTTTGCTCAAGAGACCACTTCTACTGTGTAGCATCATTTTGAATTTGCAATGAGATCATTTTAATGTGAAAAGGTGTACTTGGTTCAAGTAAATAACAAGATCGGTTCTCTATGCTCAAAAATTTATTTAATTCAACTGTGGACTTTGATATAAGAGAGATTAATAATCATACCAAATAATATCAAGATATTTATTCATGTGAGAGTGAAAGTGAGGGATTCCAGATAAATGCTAATTTATCCAAAATAACTAAAAATATAACTGCAATACTTCAAGAATTGACAGTGCAAAATAGAAGATGTTTTTGAGGATTTTGATGATTTTGTTTTTTTTTTTATATTTTGATTTTAATTTATGAATTGAGAGAATACATAATATTACTATTTTTGAAATTTTTATATGAATTACTAATATGAGACAATATGTATAATATATACAGTGACAAAATTACCAGATTTATGCATAATAGTGCTTAAGATGCATAATGTTCATAGGTTCTTAAGATATTTACCATCTAAGGTAGCTAATTTGTATGCTGTTGATCAAAATTTAGCAGTGATAATATATGGCCCAAGCCAGTTAGGCTCGAATTTGCCTTTAAGGTCTTTAGTTGCATTAGTATTTTTTTTATTTTCTTTTAATACGAGGTCGTCGATCTCAAAGGATCGATTATGAACTTTCTTGAGATATGCTCGTTTGAGCTTGTTTTGGTAGGCACGAAGATGCTCCAAAGCATTAATGTGCTTCTCATCTAGGAGTTCCAGCTGACTAAATCTGCCAGCACGATATTCATCTCCTACTTCAATGTCTTGAAGTAGCAAAGCCAAAGAAGGAACTTCTAGTTCAAAGGGAAAAATAGCTTCAACGCCATAAACCAAAAAAAAAGGTGAAGTGTCAGTGGGAGTACGAATGCTAGTTCAATAAGCCCACAAAGCAGGATATAATTGAATGTGCCAATCACGGCTAGATTTATTGACTAGTATCTTGAGGATTTTAATTAATATTTTATTAGATGCTTTTGCTTGGCCATTACCCTGAGGATAATAGGGAGTGGACCAACGATGTTGGATTTTATATTTTTGACATAGTTTCTTTACATCTTTGTTTTTGAAACAAGTTCCATTATCCGAGATGAGATTTGTAAGAATTCTAAACCTACAAATAATTTTATTAAGAATAAACTTTGAAACTTGGGTTCCAGTGCAAGAAGCTAAGGGCATAACTTCGACCCACTTCATAAAATACTCGATGGCGTTTATGATGAATTTGTGTCCATCAGATGACACAGGATTGATTTTTCTAATGATGTCTAAGCCCCATTTTGAAAAGGGCCAAGGAGATGAAATAGCCTGCAGTTCTTATGCAGGCGCATGGACAAGGTCAGCATGTTTCTGACACTTGTCGCAATGGCACACGTAATCATGTGCACCATTCTCCATGGTAGGCCAAAAATATCCTATCCTAAGGAGCTTCTTAGCAATGTCACTACCACTAAAGTATCCCCCACAATATCCATCATGGGCTTCACTCAAAGCTAATATAGACTCTTCTAGATTCAAACATCTCAATAGGATACATTCAAAAGATCTCCTATACAATGTATTGCCAATTATTATGAAGTGACTTGCTTGTCTACGTAATAATCGGTGCTAGTTTCTATTAAAACCTTCAGGGAAGGTCCCATTTTGAAGAAAATTGAGGATGTCAGTGTACCAAAGTTCAAGAATAGTTTCATTGATTAGAAACACGTCCAAAGGTTCCAAGCATGATTTAGTTGAAGTAGGTTCTTGGAGTCGACAAATAATGATGGTAGCATATTCGTCATCTAACTCCAAGGGTAAAAGAGATGTAGCTACGGCCATAGCATCAACCGCACGATTGCTAGTTCTAGGAATAGCTTCCAAGGTAACTTGATCAAATAAAGAAACTAATTATAATACATATGCTTTATATGGACATAATTTATCATCTCTGGTCTGATAAACATCGTTAATTTGATTTATAACAAGTTGAGAATCATCAAAAATTAATAGATTTTTAATTTTTAATGACAGGGCAGCTCCTAATCCGAGGATTAGAGCCTCATATTCAGTAGTGTTATTAGTACAGGCAAAAATTAATTTAAAGGATAGAGGTATGATATGTTTCTATGGAGATATCAAAATAATACCTGCACCAAACCCACTCATACATTGGGCTCCGTCAAAGTATAAGGACCATTGCTCTGAATGATCCACCTCTAGGTTAAGGCATTCGTCAAGAAAATCAATGATGAGGGGATGGGTGGACTCTAAGGGTGCAACAACTAATTGATCTGCTATGATTTGATCCTTAACAGACTTATTTCCTATAAACGTGAGTTCAAACTCACTTAGAGCAAGAAACCACTTTGCTGTGCGACCAGATAAATAAGGTCGACTCATTAGATACCACAAGGGATCAAATTTAGCAATAACGTATTTTTTCTGACTGAGCATATAATGACGTAGTTTCTGTGTAGAAAATACGACTGCTAGACATAACTTCTCTAATGTAATAATTAGCACGCTCTCTTTTCTCATCATCAAGTTGAGCTAACATAGCTCCTAAAGCAAAATCTGAAGTAAAAATATACAAGATAAATGGGCGATCATGTTTCGGTGGTGAAAGTATAGGTGGGATAAGAAGATATTGTTTGAGGAGTTCAAATGCTTCCTTACATTTGTCGTCCCAATGGAAAGAGACATCCTTCTTAAGAAGCTTACGAAAGGGTCCAGTTTTATCCGCCAGCTTATCGATGAAGCGACAGATATCTTGAAGCTTACCTTGTAAACTTCGTAATTCAAATATATTTGTAGGTGCAAGCATATCAGTGATAGTCGTAATCTTGAGAGGGTCAATTTTTATGCCACGTAAATAAACTATAACCCCCAATAATTTACCTGGCTTAACTCTGAATATACATTTGGTTGGATTCAATCGGATAAGATATTCCCTTAACCGATCAAATACTTTTCTCAAGTCATCTAAATGGTCATCTTCTTCAGTAGAACAAGCTATAATGTTGTCTACATAATCATGTAGTATATCATGAATCATATCATGAAAGATAAAATTCATGGCTCGTTGATAGGTTGCACCTGCATTATTTAAACCGAATGGCATCACTTTACAACAAAAAGTCCCCCAAGGGGTAATAAAGGTTGTTTTAGCCTGATCTTCAGGAGCTATCCTGATCTGATTATAACCAAAAAATCCATCCATTAAGGATATCATTCCACTCCCATCAATAAAATCAATGATCTAATCCATATTGGGAAGGGGAAAATCATCTTTAGGGCATGCAGCATTAATATCTCTAAAGTCTTTACAAACCCTAATATTAGTAGCTTCTTTCTTAGTTACTGGAACTACATTTGAGATCTATTCAACATAATCAATGGCTTGTATTAAAATAACATTCAAGAGTTTTTCTAACTCCCCTTTGACTAGTAAGGCCACTTTAGGATGCATTTTTCTAAGCTTCTGCTTAACAGGTTTAGCATCTGGATGTACTACTAGGTGATGCATAACTACATAAGGGTCTAAACCTGGCATATCTTCATATGTACAAGAAAAAACATCTTCATATTCTTTAAGAAATTCAATGTATTTATCCTATTTTTCTTGACTCAATTCTGATCCAATGTTGATTATGTGAAGGTTATCGTCAGTTACAATGTTATTTTTTATGACATTTTCTACTTCCATGTGTAGATCTCTCTCAAAATTAGGTGGGGCAGGTGAAACGTCCAATTCTTGTAATTCTTCCAAGGTTAGCTTGGATAATTCATCTTGAGGAGTCGTGGCCTCAAGTTGGGCTATACTAGGTATAGAGCCATCAAAATAAAATCCATTATGTAATAATTCCTCAACAGAGACATCGTGAAAGATATCTCCCTCCAACTCATCGTCAGATTCAAGGATCATCTCAGGATAAGCTATAGATAGCATATTACATGTGAATGTATTATTCGTTAAATGCAAAGCATCGCGTTCATCTAAATAATCTTGGTAAAATATAAGATGGTCATCATCCTCAAATGGGAATGGCTGACCCTTACTATAAAATAGGCCCACACCACATCGGGCGGTCCACGCTTCTACCTCAAAAGGTTCTTTCATACCATTCTGGAAAGGTCCTAAACCTTTCCCTTTATATCCCAATTTAAGCTTTACAGGTTTGGCTTTAATATACTCATTAGTAAAATAACATCGAGCATATCCATCATAATGAGTTCTGATGTTTCTGGGTATTCTACCCTAGTTATATCCCTTATAAATAAAGGCATAACTCCCGACTTGGTAAATACTTACCATAGGCTATGGGAGGCCCAAGGTATGAGGAGATGGTGGCAAATTATTTAAAATAAGGGAATATTGCATAGAAGCATTCATTTCTTCTAATATAAGAATTTTAGATAGATCGGGTAAGAGCTCGTCAATAAGAGCATAAGAGGTAGAAGGAACATTCCCTATGTCTTTCGATGTGGAAAATATGAATTTTGTGGATGTAGACGGTGTAGAGGTGTCAATAGATGGGTATATTACAGGTATGGAAGTTATAGGAGTAGAACAAGAGACATTGGTTGTGGGATTAGGATCTTTCTTAGGTCCTAATACAGTTTGATCAGAATGTTGAGCAAGGTGCAGCGACAGTATTGTCATTGTTGTCAACACAGTCAGATAGATCGGTTGATACCGTGGATAGGAGTTCAGAGGTTATTCAGAGTATGTATAGTGAAGTTAAATGCTTATGAGGATGTTTTTGATGTTTGGGTGAAGTTGTTACAGGTTGTCCAAGAAGACCGAAGTGGCCCATATCCAAAAGAGAAGCAAAAAAGCAAAGAGGAAAAAGTGTCGCGATATCATGACATGTTGCATTTTCATGGGCCAAAGCTAAGAGAAAGAGCAAGGAGAAAAAGTGTCGCGATATCGTGACATGTTGTATTTTCACGGGCCAAAGCTAAGAGAAAGAGCAAGGAGAAAAAGTGTCGCGATATCGTGACATGTTGTATTTTCATGGGCCAAAGCAAAGAGAAAGAGCAAGGAGAAAAAGTGTTGCGATATCGCGACATGTTGTATTTTCACGGTCCGATGCAAAGAGAAAGAGCAAGAAAGAAAAAGTGTCACGATATCGTGACATGTAGCATTTTTGTGGTCTGATGCAAAGAGAAAGGCAGAGAAAGAAAAAGTGTCACGATATCGCAACATGTCACATTTTTGCGACTCAAAAAGGGTAGGAAGGCAGAGAAAGAAAAGTGTCGCGATATCGCGACATGTCACATTTTCACGACTTAAAAAGGGCAGGAAAGAATAGAGAGAAAAAGTGTCGTGATATCGTGACATGTTGCATTTTCGTGACTCAAAAAGAGCAAGCAGGCAGAGAAACAAAAGTTTTGTGATATCGCGACATGTCGTATTTTTGTGACTCAAAAAGGGCAGGCAAGCAGATAAGTAAAAGTGTTGTGATATTGCAACATGTTGCAGTTTTGCCAAAAGAATAGAGTAGTTAACAGTGCGTCTGATATTAGTGATGAACACCAGGATGGTGAAACTGAAGATTGCATAGTGACGTGGACCCATAAGGAATATTTAATGATTTGAAATCATTTAAGATGGTCGTTACACATGGAAAGAAGTGGACGCATGCCCATGTGGAGAAAATGAACAGTCATGGAAATAAATGGATGCATGCCCATGTGGAGAAAACGAATAGTCATGGAAGGAGAAAATGAATAGTCATTAAAATAGAAATGAAAAGCCTTTTTGGAAACCAAAACGCATGCATGCACAAAGGAGAAAATGAACAGTCATGCAAGGAGAAAACAAACAGTCATGATCAAGAAAACGAACAGTCATGGTAGAAGAATATGGTGTCAATTATTTGCATGTGATGTGTTTGACGAAATGCCTTCTAAATATATACAAAAGGAGTTACATAAAGGAGTTACAATTGACAAGTGGCACATGAGAATATGAAAGGAGTTACAACTGAGAGAAAGGATGGTTATAAAAGGAGTGTTTCTTGGAGAATTTTAGTGTGGATTTTATCTTGCAAAGAGAGCGAGAGGAGAGTGAGAGGTGTGCGATAGGTGAGCGAGAAGGGTGTGTGTTGTGTGAATTGTGGGCGATGTTGAGTAAGCAATAGACCAGTCAGGGTCTTGTAAAAGTGAAGGCATTTATATGTAAATCTTCTAGTTTCAAAATTGAAGTCCAAGTTTGTGCTTGGCATCAAGGGTTGGTGCTCCTTCTAGTTGGTGTTGGTAAATCGGGGGTTGGTGCTCCTTTCTGTTGGTGCAGATAAATCAGGGGTTGGTGCTCCTTTCTGTTGGTGTAGATAAATCAGGGGTTGGTGCTCCTTCCAGTGGGTGTTGGTAAATTGATTGTAAAGTTGTGCTTTGCAAAGGCTGGATTTGGATGGTAGTCCAAACAATCATTTTTGAGGAGTAGCCAAATCGGTGAACCTCGGTACATCTTGTGTTGTGTGATGCTCTCTTGTTATACTTGCTTTATTTGGTTTTAAGTTTTCATTATTTTGGCTTTAAGAGTTGAAGATTTAAAATTTAAAGAGCTACATTGATTCACCCCCCATCTCAGTGTCATTGTGAGACTAACAATTGGTATCAGAACGAGGTTCCTAAAAAAGCTTAACCGGCTAGGGTGATCTTGGAAGTGACATAATGGTAGGTGGTGAAGGCTTCTCATCAAACAAATCACCATTGTTTGACGGAACTAATTACTCATTTTGGAGACTCAAGATGTAGACATATCTTTGTGCTCTAGGATACGACATTTGGGATTCAGTAGATAGTGGATACACAATACCCACCTCTTCTCCAACCGATGCTGCCGGTAAGAAACTGTTTGAGAATAACTCAAAAGCAAAGAATCCTATCATGTGTGAATTAGTGGACCGTGAACTCGTAAAAATTATGAGTTGTAAAATGACAAAAGAAATATGGGACAAACTGAGGAGCATTCATGAAGGAGACATTAAGATCAAGGAGGCCAAGTTAAAAACACATCGAGCTCAGTTCGAAGTATTAAAGATGAATGACTATGAGAAAACAGAGGCATATATGCTAAGAGTTAATGAAGTCATTAATGCGATTAGAGGACTTGGTGAGAAAATCAAAGATTCTGTCATCGTGAAAAAGGTATTAAGATATCTTCCCCAAAGATTTGATTCTAAAGTTTTAGCTATAGAAGAAGCTAAAAATATAAATAATTTTAGTATGGATGAGATGCATGGTTCTTTGATTACATATGAGATGAGAATAGAAAAATCTAAACCCATAGACAAAGAAGCTGCTTTTAAACACCATAAAAATATGAAAGCAAAACAAGAATCCTAGGAAGAAGAGACATCAGATGAAATGGAAGCAAACTTTGTTCAAAAACTAAAAAGGGAAAAAGAAAAATATAGAGGAAAGTTACCGTTTAAATGTTTCAATTGTGGAGGCGTTGGGAATTTTGTAGATAAATGTCCACTTAATGAGAAGAAAAAAAGTTATGAAGGATCGCACCAAGAAAGAAGTGACTGGAAGAAAAAACAAATTTCAGAAAAGGCAACTTCAAGAAGAAAAGTTTCATCTCCAAGAATGTCAGTTCATCAAAAGACAGTTGTGGTGAGGATTCTGAAAAGGAAGCAGGTGAAGCTATTTTCATGGCACTCAAAGAAGAAAAAATAGAAAAATAACAAGAATGTGATGAAGAAGAAAGTGATGAAGAAGTAAATTTGGAAGAAGAAATAATTGCAGCTCTAGATGAATTGAAGATAGAAAGAAAAAAGAATAAGAAAATTTCAAGAAATCTTGAGGATGCAAATGAAATCATAACCAGTTTGAAAGTACAGATAGAAGAATCCAAGAAAATATTTGAAGATCTCGAAGTGCAAATAACCATGAAAATAGATTATTGCAGCAAGCTAGAAGAAGAGCTTGTTGGTTTAAGGATGCAGATAGAAGAGATGAATCATAAAATTAGTTGTTATCACAAACGTGAAGAAAGTTCCATGAAGCTGGATAAGATCATAAATAACCAAAGGACTACATGCATCAAATTTTGTTTGGGCTTTGACGAAGGAGAATCATCAAATGGATCAAAATATAAGAAATAGGTTGATCAAGAAAAATTGACTCATGCAAAAGAAAGCAATAATGCAAGGCACGAAAGGAGAATTGACAATGATGGATTCACCAATGTCACACATCAAAGAAGAAGAAGATTTATGACTCCTACGACAACATGGCAAAGACCATCAACCAGGTTCAATCATCTCTTTTTTGGTTACTGTTTTAAATGCAATGGTTATGGACATAAGATTTTAGATTGCAAGTATAACGTAGGAACAAGGAATTTTACCAGTAGAAATGTTTTTTCACCTTTGATGGATTATGTAGTAGAATGTTATAACTATCATAATTTTGGGCACATTGCAATAAATTGTCGAAGTACATTTGCATCAAATCAATTTTAGGTAAGAATATTTCAACCAAATGGAATGAGACAAAATAGAAAATTTCTCGAAAAACATGCACAAGCTACTGAAAAAGAAAAGTCAAAACAAGAGCCCAAAACTGTAATCAAACCAGAGTGGAAAGAAAAAGAACAATCTAAGGAAGAAAAGGAATCTCTTATCGTACAAACAAAATTTAAAGCACATAATAAATCTGCACCATGGATACTTGATAGTGGATGCTCCAGTCATATGACAGGTGACAAACAAAAATTTGAGAAGTTACAACAATATGAAGGTGGTTTAGTAAAATTTGGAAATAATTATGGAGCTAAGATAGTTGGCAAAGGTTCAGTTAATATTAGTGATGGAAAAATCAATTCAAAAGAATTCTTTTTTGTGGTTGGTCTGAAGCATAACTTGTTGAGCGTAAGTCAGATTTGTGATAGAGGTCATGAAGTGATTTTTAAGAAGCGGGGTTGTGAAGTCAAAAAGTAAACGAGTGGAAAGTTGATAGCAACTGGATCGAGAACATCCGGCAACCCTGTACACTCTCTCGGAGACTTTAGAAGGAGCTTGCTTTATTGGACAGGAAGAAGAAAATTGGTTGTGGCACAAGAGGCTCGGTCATATCAGTTTTGACAATCTAGTAAAAATCAGCTCAAAAAGGGCAGTGAGAGATATTCCCACCATTGGAAAAACATCAAATAACATTTGTACTTCATGCCAAAAGGGGAAGCAAACTAGAGTCTCATTTAAAGAAAAATAGTACTACACAAGCAAACCTTTGGAACTAATACATACTGATTTATGTGGACCCATGAGAACGCAAAGCATAAATGGTGAAAAATATTTTATTTTGTGTATAGATGACTATTCCATGATGACTTGGGTACTATTTTTGAAGCATAAATTAGAAGCTTTTGAGATGTTCAAGGTTTTCAAAAACCAAGTTGAGAATCAACTAGGAAAAAGGATTAAATGTTTAAGATCAGATAGAGGAGAGTTCATTTCAGAGGATTTTACAGAGTCATCGTGAAAAATATGGTATTAGGAGACAGTTTTCGATAGCTGGGACACCTCAACAGAATGGTGTGGTAGAAATAAAGAATAGGACAATGCAAGAAATGGCACAGACTATGTTGACTGAGAGCAAATTAGTAGACAGATTTTGGAAAGAGGCAGTCCATACTACGGTATACATCCAAAATAGGTGCATGTTGAGGATGCATGAAAGCAAAACTCCTTATGAGTTGTGGTTTGGTAAAAAGGCAACAATAAGACACTTTAAAGTTTTTGGCAGCAAGTGTTACATCAAAAGAACTGAAGAAAACCTTGGTAAGTTTGAAGATAGAGATGATGAAGGTATTTTTCTTGGTTATTCGTCAAAAAGCAAAGATTACAAATGCTACAACAAGAAGCTAAGGAAAATTGTGGATAGTGCCGATGTTAAAGTTGATGAAGGTAGGGAACGAGTAATTAGCTATGAAGAGAACTACCCAATTTATGAAGAGGTTATTGAAGGAGATAAGGAAAATGAAATGAAAAAGAAACAAAAAATTGACTTAGATGATTCAAACAGTGATTCAGAAGTGGAAGAAAATAAGAAATTCAAAACAGGCAGCTGGCAGAAAGATCATCCTAGAGAGCAAATAATTGGAGACCCCATAGTTGGTGTTCAGAAAAGAAGAAGAGTAGTAAGTAACTACTCTTTATTATCCAGCATTGAGCCCAAAAATGTTGCTGACGCAAGTAAAGATGAAAGTTGGTTGAAGGCAATAAATGAAGAATTAGATCAGATCGAGAAAAACAAAAATTGGGAGTTAGTACCAAGACCTACAAATAAAAATATAATCGGTACTAAATGGATATTTCAAAATAAATTGAATGAAGAAGGACAGGTAGTCAGGAATAAAGGAAGATTGGTATGTAAAGGCTATGCACAAGTTGAAGGTATTGACTTTGAGGAAACCTTTGCACCTGTAGCTAGACTAGAGGCAATTAGAATGTTTCTGGCTTTAGCAATTTACAAGAATTTCAAAGTTTATCAAATGGATGTGAAATTAGCATTTTTGAAAGGGAAACTTGAAGAAGAGGTTTATATTGAGCAGCCAGATGGTTTCCAACTTGGTGATGATCCCAACTTGGTTTGCAAGTTGAAGAAAGCATTATATGGCTTAAAATAGGCACCCCGAGCATGGTATGCAAGGCTAGACAACTATATTACTCAATAAGGGTTCAAGAAAGGTATGGTGGATAGTAATTTGTATGTCAAAACAGAAAATGGCCATCTTATTATTCTTGTTGTATACGTAGATGATATCATATTTGGCAGCAACAAAGATGAGTTGTGTAAAGATTTAGCAAATAATATGAAGAAAGAATTTGAAATGTCAATGATTGGTGAACTTTCGTATTTCCTTGGGTTACAAGTTAATCAAAATGAGAAGGGCATATTTATTTCTCAAATTAAATATGTGAAAGAGATAATAAAAAAATTCACAATGGAGGATTGTAATCTAGTTAGCACTCCCATGACGATAGGTTGTAAGTTGAGCAAGGATGACAAATCTCCAAATGTTGATCAAACCATGTACAAATCTATGATTGGGATCTTACTATACTTGAAAGCTACTAGACCAAATATTTTGCAGGCAGTATGCATGGTACCATGCTTTCAGGCTAGTCCCAAGGAGACTCATGTGACAACAGTAAAGAGGATTCTTCGGTATCTCAAGGGTACTATGGAGTATGGGTTATGGTATCCGAAAGGTAAGGACTTCACCCTTATTGCATATTCAGATGTAGATTAGGCAGGATGTGTAGATGACAGAAAGAGTACCAGTGGGGGTGCATTCTATCTTGGAGACAGGTTGGTCACGTGGCACAGTAAGAAACAAGAGTCAGTCTCCTTATCCACGGCAGAGACAGAATATATTACAGTAACAACATGTTGTACGCATGTATTATGGATGAAACAAGACCTAAAAGATCTTGGTATTAACTTCAGTGAGCCAATTTCAATTAAGTGTGATAACATAAGTGCCATTAACATCTCAAAGAATCCGGTTATGCATTCTCACACAAAACATATTGCTATTCGATATCACTTTTTGAAGGAGAAAGTTACGGAAGGTGAGGTTAAATTGGATTTTGTTTCAACAACAGAGCAAGTAGCGGAAATCTTCACAAAATCATTGCCCAAGGAAGTCTTTGAGTACCTTCGCAATAAATTGGGAGTGGTTATGCTTCCCAAGAATTGACTAGCTATCGAGACCACATTCTCAGGGGGAGCATTTGTGTATTTGTTTATCTTTTTGCTCATGTTTGTGATTTTTTCTAAGTGTAATAATTTTTGCCTGAGAATGTTGTGCATAGACTCAGGAGGAGTCTGCAGCAGCCCTTTGATATTGTTGTCAAAGGGGGAGAAGAGTTACAGGAAATTGCACGTGTGTTGCCAACAATTCCAAAGGGGGAGATTGTTGAGCAAGGTGCAACGACAATATTGTCATTGTTGTCAACACAGTTAGATAGATCGGTTGATGTAGTGGATAGGAGTTCAGAGGTTATTCAGAGTATGTACAATGAAGTTAAATGCTTATGAGGATGTTTTTGATGTTTGGGTGAAGTTGTTACAGGTTGTCCAAGAATACCGAAGTGGCCCATATCCAAAAGAGAAGCGAAAAAGCAAAGAGGAAAAAGTGTCGCGATATCGTGACATGTATTTTTGTGGACCAAAGCTAAGAGAAAGAGCAAGGAGAAAAAGTGTCACGATATCGCGACATGTTGTATTTTCACGGGCCAAAGCTAAGAGAAAGAGCAAGGAGAAAAAGTGTCATGATATCATGACATGTTGTATTTTCACGGGCCAAAGCTAAGAGAAAGAGCAAGGAGAAAAAGTGTCATGATATCGTGACATGTATTTTTGTGGGCCAAAGCAAAGAGAAAGAGCAAGGAGAAAAAGTGTCACGATATCGCGACATGTTGTATTTTCATGGTCCGATGCAAAGAGAAAGAGCAAGAAGGAAAAAGTGTCACAATATCGTGACATGTAGCATTTTCGCAGTTCGATGCAAAGAGAAAGGTAGAGAAAGAAAAAGTGTCATGATATCGTGACATGTCACATTTTCATGACTCAAAAATGGTAGGAATGCAGAGAAAGAAAAAGTGTCACAATATCGCGACATGTCACATTTTCGTGACTTAAAAAGGGCAGGAAGGTAGAGAAAGAAAAAGTGTCATGATATCGTGACATGTCACATTTTCGTGACTCAAAAAGAGCAAGCAGGAAGAAACAAAAGTGTCATGATATCGTGACATGTTGCATTTTCATGAATCAAAAAGGGTAGGCAGGCAGATAAGCAAAAGTGTCGCGATATCACGACATGTTGCAGTTTTGCCAAAAGAACAGAGTAGTTGACAGTGCGTCTGATATTAGTGATGAACACCAGGATGGTGAAACTGAAGACTACATAGTGACATGGACCCATAAGGAATATTTAATGATTTGAAATAATTTAAGATGGTCGTTACACGTGGAAAGAAGTGGATGCATGCCCATGTGGAGAAAATGAACAGTCATGGAAAGAAACGGACGCATGCCCATGTGGAGAAAATGAACAGTCATGGAAGGAGAAAATGAATAGTCATTAAAATAGAAATGAAAAGCCTTTTTGAAAACCAAAATGCATGCATGCACAAAGGAGAAAATGAATAGTCATGCAAGGAGAAAACGAACAGTCATGACCGAGAAAACGAACAGTCATGGTAGAAGAATATGGTGTCAATTATTTGCATGTGACATGTTTGACGAAATGCCTTCTAAATATATACAAAAGGAGTTACATAAAGAAGGAGTTACAATTGACAAGTGGCACATGAGAATATGAAATAAGGAGTTACAACTGAGAGAAAGGATGGTTATAAAAGGAGTGTTGCTTGGAGAATTTTAGTGCAGATTTTATCTTATGAAGAGAGCGAGAGGTGTGTGACAGGCAAGCGAGAAGGGTGTGTGTTGTGTGAATTGTGGGTGATGTTGAGTAAGCAATAGACTAGTCAGGGTCTTGTAAAAGTGAAGACATTTATATGTCAATCTTCTAGTTTTAGAATTGAAGTCCAAGTTGGTGCTTGGCATCAGGGGTTGGTGCTCCTTCTAGTTGGTGTTGGTAAATCAGGGGTTGGTGCTCCTTTCTGTTGGTGCAAATAAATCAGGGGTTGGTGCTCCTTTCTATAATTAGGGGTTGGTGCTCCTTCCAGTGGGTGCTGGTAAATTGATTGTAAAGTTGTGCTTTACAAAGGCTAGATTTGGATGATAGTCCAAACAGTCATTTTTGAGGAGTAGCCAAATCGGTGAACCTCGTTACATATTATGTTGTGTGATGCTCTCTTGTTATACTTGCTTTATTTGGTTTTAAGTTTTCATTTTTTTGGCTTTAAGATTTGAAGATTTAAAATTTAAAGAACTACACTGATTCACCTCCCCCTCTCAGTGTCATTGTGAGACTAACACAGAATATGGTTGAGATATATGTGGAGGTGCAACTGATGGAGAATAAGTATATGGCATTGTGGGTGTGAGTTTCACACGTTTAGATGGATAATGAGAATTATGATGTGTGGATGACAGAGCGGGGCAAAATTGAACTCCAATAGGTTCTACCAAAGCACACATATCAAAGGGTCTTGGATCACCATGAATGGTAACCAACTGATTCTTAAATTCAAACTTAACACATTGATGTAAAGTTGAGGGAACAGCTCGCATCACATTGATCCAAGGATGACCCAAGAGTATATTGTACGATGCAGGGCAATGTACAATAAACACAATCATATCCAAGGTTCTTGGACCAACCTGCAATGGAATGGTAATAACTCCACACGTTTCTTGTGTTTCGTCATTGAAATATTTTATGATCATATCAGTTCTTTTCATTTCATCACTTCTAAACCCAAATATTTGGTAGAAGTCAAAAGTGCAAATATTTAAAGATGAACCATTATCAATCAAAACTCGTTTGACTGATACATATCCAATTAAGGCAGTAATATACAAGGGGTTATCTTTATGTAAACTATGTTGTGGTATATCTCTATCCCGAAAGTCAATACAATCAACTTCACGAGTTATTATAGTATCGGCCATGGCTTCAGGTTGAATGTCTTGTGGTACCATCATCTGACTTAATGTGAGCATTAATTCATCTCTATGTGTAGGAGAAGATCTTAAAAGGTCCAAGAGAGAAATTCTAGCTGTAATATTTGATAATTGTTCATTAATATTATAAGGAGGTTTAGGTTGAACATTGGGTGAATGATTCCTTTTATTAGGAACCTTCAAAACAAATGGAGCTGATCCACCATTCTAAATTTGATCTTGTTGAGAATTTTGAGCCTGTTGTCTAGTAACAGCTTTGATGGTACCCACAATATTATTCTGTGGATGATGAATGGGTCTTGGTCTAGCATTTATATCTAGCTTATTAGAAAGTAATCGGTGAGACGATGGTCTAGTAGTGACTCTTCTTGGAAATGGCTCTTTTGGAACCATATAACTTGTGATAGGGTGAATAGGATCTGATTCATCTTTAGAACTATTTGATTGATTTGATGTGATTTCCATATCACTCTCAGTCTCGTATTCTGTATCACTAAGATCAGGTATCTGAATATTATATAGAGTCCTGGTTGTAACCACGGATAAAGTTGTGTCAAATATTTCCAAATCATGAACAGGTAAATGCCCACTAATAGTTCCTACATATCGGGCAGGAAGAGGGACATTATAATGTTCAACTTGATTAGCCACCTCCTTACCATGTTTTGATAAGGGATGTTGAAAGATGTCCAATGACTAATTGAAATTCTGATTCTAGTTTTATAGGGTGTTCTTTTGAACATTATTAGGAGGATTTTTCTTAGGTTGAAAGGCTTGCACCTCCATCTCATTGTTATCAATCAAGTCCTATATTTTATGTTTTAATCTTTTACAAGAGTTGGTAGTGTGTCTAGGTCCTCTATGGAAGTCACAGTGTAAATCTGCTCTGTATCCAAGTATAGTTGGATCAGGTTCTTGAATATTTGGTAATTGAATCAAACCTTGTTCTAATAATTGCGGTAGAATAGTTGATAAAGGTTGATTTAACCTAGTAAATTCTCGAGGAGGTCTATCAGGAAGTTTTAGTACAAACTTCTTCGTTGTCTTCACAGCATTAACATTAGCAGTATTTTTGCTATCGGTGACTCCATCACCCACAACTTGTTTATTCTTATATTGATTTTTGGATGTTTTCTCATCGTCTCTCATTTTAAGCTGGCCTCTCCTAATGAGAGCATCTTCCACTCTTCGGGCTAAGTCTATAGCCTGATCGAAGGTGGTCAAGGTAGCAGTTGATAATTTGTAAGATAGTTGCTCTTGCAAATTATTAATAAAGATGTCCAACATCTCCCTATAAGGTAACACAAAGTGTAATTTTCCTATCAACTATCTTCGCCTAGCTAGGAAATCAGAAAAGAATTCATCTTTGCCATGTTTTAAGTTATACAAATCTTTAATGGTCACATATCTTTTGATGTAGGCACTAAATTGATGAACAAAAGACTCGGCAGTTTATTTGAAATTCCTCAAATAATTAGTGGGTAATTGATAATACCACTCTAATTCCATTCCTCCCAGCTTTTAGGGAACATTTTTAGTAATAACAAGTCATCATGTGATATATCATGACATGCTATCCTAAACATATGAAGATGCTCTATGGGATATTCGGTTCCTTTATATATGGGAAGAACAGGCATAGGAAAATGTTTAGGATACGATTGTGCTATGACTATAGGATCTAAATGCTGACTACACATCTCTTGATAATTGTACAAGGGACGGTAGGGATCTATCTGGTCCATGCAGGAAACTAATTGTTTCACCACGGCTTCAAGATTGCTACTTTTTCCACCATATTGGTTCGGTGGCACATAGGTATGGGATCTATGAGTGTATGATGGTGTGACATAAGGATTAGATGTTATATTGCTATTATGCAAAGTGTTGGTAGGAATAGTATTATGAAGGGGATTTGTAATAGTATTATGTTGTACCTTAGATTGTTGGTAATTAGTGTTCGGTTTTGTTTTGGGTTTTTGTTGATTTGAGGCATGTTGATCAAGAGCTTTGTGAAATAGAGCCGTAAATTATGGTTTCTTTTGTGCAGGAATGACCCTAGGCTTGTTAATAGGCACTTTAGATTGTTGGGTAACCTATTGTTGTTGCATGCTCTGGATCGTAGCTACTATATCCAAATTGGATGGTCCAGCTTGATCACTCTCTTGTTCAATAAAGGACAAGGGATTAGTGCATGTTTGAAATACTTCTTCTAGAGTTGCTTGAGTGTCACTAATTCGATCCTTGTCCATATGGTCTGCTTTATTAAAAACACCAATATTAGTGTTAATGAACTTCCAGAATTGTTCCATGTTCTCAAAAGTGATAGCTCCTCCCGAAGACATTTTAGGGGATGAGGATCCTTCCTCTCTAATAGTTTCTTCTTGTTCATTTCCTACAGCAAGCTCTTCTTCTTGCTGGTCTAGGGTTTCTTCTTCCTGAACTTGGTCCTCAGGAGGGACATTTTGGTCAGTTAATGGCCTTCCTAACCAATCTTCATCTTCTTCGGTTTGTTTTCCATTCCTAAGTCTAGGCATTGTGCTAAACTTAGATTTTAGCAAATATATATACTTATATATATTCGATAGGTTTGAGAGGTATATATTTTAACTATATACCTACTATAATACTTTAAAAGGAAATGTTTTGTTTTTTTTTTTTTTTTTTTGTGATTTTATTATATTATTATTTTGCAAGAATAAAAATAAAAAACAACATGCTAGTTGTAAGAAACAATAGTAGAAAGAATCACTTAGCTTTCTATGAATAGTTTATGGATATCATTGATAGGATCAAGTTCATCAGGAGTCATGAAATGCTCCTCTTCAAATTGGAAGTTGTTTTTCAAGAACTTGACAAAGTGTGTTATGGTAATATGATCTATTTCAGACTCTGACATGTAAAAATAAAGTTCATGGCAATACTCTCGATACAACACAGCTCTAGGAACTCTATTCCATATTTTTCTATCCATAAGAATGACTTCTTGATCCTCTACATGAGATAGAAATTTATGTACTACAATTGCATTCTCAAGGTATTACTCAAAGATGTATAATTCAGAAGACACAAGTGCTCTTTTATTGGCTAACCACCTATGGCAAGCTCTCTGAAGTTCATGATACAAAGTCACCTAATCAGGATCCAAGATTCTATCTAGGACAAACATCTTAATTTGCCTAAGTTCTACAGATCTAGATTCAATAATACCCAATCTCCTATCAAGTTCATCCCACAAATTTTGGGCTCTATATGTTTGAGGTACTCTAAGCATAGAAGTAATCTCTATGGTCGTTAATTGATTTTCAACATTTATGGAGACAGCTCGTCTTCTATTATAATCTACCATTTAAGTATGATATGCAAATTTAATAGTTTTTTAATGATTCTAGATGTTCTTAATAATGTGTTTTTTTTTTGGATTATTTTCAAAAGGTGTTTTTAGTTTCACGTCGGGTTCACCAAAATGTATCGCCCAAATTTTTCACACCCTTACCTTTAGGCTAAAGGATCCGTACCCAGAAAGGGGGTGAGAAAAGGATGGAACAATACCTTAGACGGAGAGGCCCTTTGAAGCTCACATTTATCGGGGGAGGGGTATAAAGGTGAATTTTTGACGGATGGTGGGGTTCACCAGGAAACTTTGAGTGGCAGTTTCCACACCTAGGTTGAGAATGGGTTTGATTTATTCGTTTTATGTTTAATCATTCAAATTCTTAGGTTGGCCAAAATGAAGCTAAGCTATTCTATATGAAGATTCTGATTTATATGAAGACAACAGACATAAATGAATCCTAATGTGATTGAATATAAAGAATATATAAAATGGAGAAGAGTACACCTGATTTTTGATGTCTAATGTCTGATGAAGATTCTGAAGCTTGTAGGATTCCAGATCATCCCGAATATGATAGGATCATTTGTAATTGTACAGAATCATCCAAAATCATAGGAGATTGTCCAAGATCACCCAAGATAGTTAGCGACCTGACGAATTCGTCAAAAACCTGTAATCAAGAAAACAGACACCAAAAACCAAAAATACAATTGCAAGAATGATGCAAAATGATATAAATAAGAGTATGGATGTTTGAATGATAAATATAGATATCAAATTAAATGAGATGCACTATTTTGGAAACTTATTTTAAATTTTATCATGCAATTATGCTAAATGAGGTGAACTCCAAGATGCAAAACAGAAGTAAATTAATCTAATGCACCAATAAATAAGGAAAATGAGATAGAGAATGCAAACTCAGGGCTCTGATTGCCTCCAAGTTGAATTGCGGACCAGATCGTCTGTAATCATAGAAGATCATTGTCGATCTTGATAGGATCATCTAAAATTATAGTTGAATCGCTTGCGATGATCTGAGCTACCTTCGATTGAAACACAGTGAAATCCTGCAACAAAACTTGAAACACAAGTGCAAATGATGGGAGATCACAGAAAAAACTAAAATTGCAAGGAAATAATCAGCCAGGCAGCCAGGTAGGGAGTTAGAGGGATAAACTGGGAAAATCCTAGTTTATATAGGATTAGGGGGAAGTTAGGAGGTTGGGGATCATCCCAATCTAGGAGATCCCCAACATGGGAATCTCCAAGCACGCAGACACACTTTTGCCCAAGTTGGAGAGGTCGTTGGAATAGAAGCTAATTGCAAAAATTTGGTTTTGGGACGAAATCGTCTGGATGTTCTGTTCCAGACGAATTCGTCCGATTTGGGATGATATCGTCAGATTTATGACGATATCATCCAATGGTCACAACAACCTCTAAAAATAGTATGAAAAAAGAGGTAAGCGATTAACGGGTGGTTTCGAGGTTAAAATTCAAATTTCTACTTTTTACTGATGGTTTAACTGTGCCAATTTTAAGGTGCTACATGCCCACATGAGTCTAAAGGCATAGGCTCCTCACTAAACAATCTCCACAAGATTTGGTGCTCAAAAAATGAAACATACCTTCCTAAAAATGTCCTTATGGGGATTCGAAACCCCAATATTTTGCCATGAAAACACCTTAACTATGCCTCAGTTTCCAACTGTTCTAACTAGCACTTTGGATACGCTAGACACACACCTCATGCATTTACACTTTAGCTTACCCTCCAAAGGGTTTAAATCACACAAATTTCCTTCTTCCCTTTCTATCACCACAGTGCACAATTTTTCCTTTGGATTCACGAATTATTGCATGGATGCCTTCTAACCAAAAACTTTGGCTTATTTATAATGTTTTCAATGTGCTTCACAACGTCGACGAGTTATTTGGAATTCAAATTTTTAAATTCGAATTATATATTTTAACTTAGGTGCCTTGAATAATATTATTATTTAATTTTAAAATGAACCTTAGGGTTAAAATATTTAAAATTAAATAATTAAACCCTTAATCCACAAATCTATCATATGGGTTTTTTAGGAGATTTAAAATGTGACAACTCCTTGGCATTTATTTTTCATAAACCCAACTTGTATCCTTAAATATTATAATATTAAGTATTATAATATTAAACCTGCTTCTTTTCCTTTTTGGAAAAACCACCGGAGAATATTAATGAAACTTGAACATCAACATTGCCAACAAAACTCGGACATGAATACTTGGATGACAATAAACATGGTCATCATCTTCTTGACATCAATGACAACAAAACTTGTTCATAATTCCAACATTCTTGTTTCATATATCCTATAAATTGAGGGTTTGAAGCTTTCTTTTCTCTTCCTAGGCTAAAGCAAGCTAACAATCTACTTATCTCCTAAGTGTTCTATTTTAGCTCATGATTTTTGGAGTTCTTTTGAAGCAATCTTACAAGTTACCAATAAATTGATTAAATATTTTGATTTTGTGGGATATCCTTCTACTACATTGATTTGTGTTGCTGCCCTTGGTGGACAAGTGTTGAAGGCCTAAGAATGAGTCTACCATCTTAGAGGTCCTCATCCTTTATTTTATTTTTGCCAGGTTATTTTCACTCTTTCTGCATTTTGAATATTGCTTAATTCACATTCATTGATAGTAGTTATTTGTAATGTTATGCTATAATTTCCTCCTACTATGAAATGATGCCCTGTAATTACAGGGTATGATTTTTCCAGAGGTGAAATCATGGTCACCTTATATAGGGTATGATTTCATCAAAACTGAGCTTGGGGGTATAAGTTCACCCCCAAACCCTAGGGCTGCATTTCATGTTACATTTAGGACCTTATTATGTAAATTGCATTTTGTTTATCATTTTGTTCTACTGCATTATCTTCTGCTTGTCCATCTTCCAAAAAGGTTAAAATTTTCTTTTGTATTCTAAAGGTCAGCTGAAAGGACCTAGGGGGCTTGACTTCTACACCTCCAAGTGTAGTCATATAGTGGCCTAAGTAGGCCCCCCAATGTTGATCATATTTTTCAAGGATTTTTTGAAGCTATGTTTACAAGATAAAAGTTGTGGTATATTGCTAGACACAAGTTAAATCTTGGAAAAACCATCAAATTAGATAAGTGCTCTAGTAGATATTTAGGTTGTTTACTTGTTATCTTTTATCTATTTTTGTTCAATAATATAAGATCACAAATGAAGCATTTGATTAAATTTCTAGGTATTGAAATAATAAGAACATATAGTGTGCATCTAGGATTTTAACCTTTTTTGTGCATCCCTCTTGAACCCTTGCTCAAAGGTTTTGTTTTGCAATCCTAGTATTGGTTATCATACAAGGAAATAATCATTCTAGGTTTACCTCTTGTCTTCTTGCATATTGTATCTTGCATTTTTCTTTCCCTTTTTAATATGTAGTTAGAAAGGCCAAACATAGGTGCATGCTTAATTGACACATCAAAACACATTCCATCCAAAACTTGGTGCAAGTCCTAAAAATTTTCCTTGTGAATCCTTCCCTTGGTTGCCCACATGAGTGTAGAGTTATAACATACCCCCAAAATTTCTCCTTGACTCCCAATGGATTCAATCAAGAATTTTATGTGGCAGGGAAAATTTTCCACTCTACATCTTTAGTGAACCCAACATGAACATGCATCTTAGTGGCCAAATTAGGAAGCCTCTTGTTCACTTTTCTTTTAAAAAACTTTTAACAAGACTACTAATTTATTTGCTTTACCGAGAAGAACATTGATAAATATATTTAAAACAATTTTGCATGTCTTTCGTTAGTATTCTCTTCTATCCTTTAACTTCTTCTAATGACTACATTTCTTAGAATTCAACGAAGGCAACTAGAGTCTGATCATGTTCCCCAAGAAGATGATCATATTGATAGAGAGAACCCTAACCTTGATGTAGAAGAGCAACAAAATATAGAAACTAAAACAAATTATAATCCCCTTAAAGCACCTGATGGGTGCTATATTTTTAAATCATTTGATCATGTTTGGGGTTTTATGAAACATTATAAGAAAGACTTGCTTGTAGCTATGGAGCAATAAGATCATCTCAAAAGAAGATAGACTCCTCCAACAATATCCCCTATACACGTTCATGCTAACCCTTTGTCTAAATTTTTGAATCATGGTAATCATGTCCATAAATCAACTTATGCCACTACTGTAACCATCAAAGTTTGAAGGAATATACAAGTCCCTCTAACTAGTAGTGCCACTCAAAATTATTTTTAATTTCCTCCTCAATCTACTAATCTCAATAATTTTTCTTTCGTTCCAACAACTGTTAGTTAAACTCTCCAGAAAGATACCACATATCACAATAGTATTAATGCCTCCAACATAAGCCAAGTACTCATTCAAAAACCTACCTATCACTTAAGGAATATAGGGGCATTACACAACAACAATTCTAAGGTGCAAAGTTCAACTAATATGGTGAAACAATCGGTTTCAAAAGTGGATATGATTCAACCCCCTAGTTTCATCTATAACTATAGACAAATGTGCAATCAACCCTTAGAACCTATAGTTGTTGCTAATCCTTATCCTAAGAATTTTTACATGTTGGTTTTACCTATATATAAGGGAAAGAAATATCTAATTGAGCATTTGAGAATGTTTAGAACAACTTGTCATGATATCATATATGATGATATGTTGTTGAAGATATTCTCTACGAGTCTTGCTGACATGGCATTAGAGTGGTATTATCAGTTGCTCAACCACTCTAAGAAATTTTGAACAATTGAATTATTTGTGTAATAATTTAATGCTTATGTTGAGAAGAATGTAACCATGAAATATGTTTACAATAAGGTAAAGAGAAAATTTGTCAGAATTTCTATCTCGTTGGAGGATTCTAGTTGGGTGCTTGAGATATATATTACCTCATCAAGATATGCTTAAAATATTTATAGGAAATTTACAAAAATAGTTATATTATGCATTGGAAACTACAACTATCACATATTTTGATCAAGAAATTGAACTGGAAAGGAAAGTGGAACAAGCTCTTATCAGAAGAGGACAACTTATGAAGAACACAAGCTTATACTGAGAGGGGGGGATGAATAGTATAAGACCTCTTTAAAATTTTTCCATTATACTTCAAAACAGTAAAGCAATATACCCAAAGCAATATCAAAGCAATGCACAATATCATCCATAAAGTGACACCAATTTTAATGTGGTTCACCCAGAATGGTTGGGCTACGTCCACAAAACTTTTCTCTAAAAGTTATCTCAAAGTTCTTTGGGAATCCTTCCCAATTACAATGTTTATGAGCCTCGGCCCAAAGGAGATACCTTCCCCCAATCAAAATTTATGAGCCTCCGCTCAAAGGAGATACCTTCCCCCAATCATAATTTATGAGCCTCCCGCTTAAAGGAGATACCTTCCCCTCTCGCTCTAGAAATAATCCCTCGGAAGATCAATCGCCTCTACCTCTTGCTGGCATGTGGAACTCCTTTCCATCGAAGACCTCCTATCCTCAATGCTTAGCCTAAGAGACCTCTGCCTTCTATGATCATGTCCACAGTAGCTCAGTAATCTATACCAAACATAGTCAGTCGGTCTAGTACAAGTCTTCCTCTGTCTGTCAGATCTGTCCAACTCTTGAAAAAATCAATCCTCTATATACAAGCCTTCTCAAAGACTTGCCTAATCTGTCCTCAAGTTCTTCTCATAGAACCAGTGCACCTCTATCCTCAAGTTCTCTGATAGAACTATCAAACTCAACTCACAAGTCCTCTGCTAGGACCTGTCCAAATCTGCTCACAAGTCCCTACCAGAACCTATCCAAAACTACTCACAAGTCCCCATCGAAACCTATCCAAAACTGCTCACAAGTCCCCACCGAAACCTGTCCAAAAACTACTCACAAGTCCCCACCGAAACCTATCCAAAAACTACTCACAAGTCCCCACCGAAACCTGTCCAAAACTGCTCACAAGTCCCCACCAGAACTTGTCCAAAACTACTCACAAGTCCCCATCGAAACTTGTCTAAAACTGCTCACAAGTCCCCATCGGAACCTATCCAAAACTCAGCAAGCTCACCAAGAAAAACTTTCTTAGTAGGAAATCACAAAGTGAATTGTTAGAGACCCAATGTGATTTGTCAAACTCATAGAAGCATAAAGAGAATTGTTAGAGACTCAATATGTTCTATACTCAACTCCCAATATCAAAACTCAACTCAAATCAACTCAGCTCAATCTCAATCTCAAATCTGAAAACTCAACTCAATATCTACTCAGCTCAATCTCAATCTCAAATCTAAAAACTCAACTCAATATCTGAAATGGATAGGATAGAATGCTTTCTTTCAATAACATGAAACCCCAACAATTGCCAACTATGTAAAGAATCACATAACAATGATACTCATGTTCTTTTCACCATCAATTAGGGCTTCAACAACAATGCTCATCAAAAAAGGTTCAGTCAACATCATTCAACTCAAAACACAACCTTGAAGCATTTCACAATCAACATCAAAAAAGGAAACAAGAAGAACTCCTTTTCTCTCCAATATTGTTTGAACAAAAAACATCCACCAACTCAAATCTCAATAGCACAAAACAACTTTTCAAATCATCAAAAAAGAAGTAAGCCCAACACTTTAACCAAGTAAAGAATAGCTTGATTATAACCAATTTAATGAAAGCTAATGTCAATCTCAAAGCTTCCCACTTAAGGTTTCACAACTTCACACAAGAAGCAATTCTAACCTTAAAACATCATGCTTTCATTTCCATAATCAACCAAAAGCACTCTCAACATTACAAGAAATATTTATCCCTTATACACCTTATTTCTCCCTTATAGTCTTATCAACAAAAAACTTTATCTCTCATAAGAATGCAATAAGATAATGCAAACAACACTTTCAAAAGAATCTTTTATCAAAATAAAGCAAGCTTCAAACTCCTTATAACTCCTAAGCTGTTTTTCTCTCTAATAAACTTCCTCCATCCACAAAATACACTAGCAAAAATTAATTTTGAAAATACCTTGGCCAACACCAAAAATTTTGCTATGGAGAAATTGCGCATGAAATCTAACACCACCCGCTGCATCCACTTCAACGAAGAAAAAACCCTTTCATGTTATTCGAATGCGGAACCTCTCGTTCCGGTAGCGCGCCAATAGCCTAGCCGCTACCGGTGTGCCAAAGGCATCCGGTGAGGTTTAAACCTCACTTTGTTTCCCTTGTACCTTCTATGCCAAGGCTAAAATAAATAATAGGCCTCCCTGTCTTCTGACATGAACGACGATGACGAAACCTTACGGTAGATACAAAAATGAACGACGGATATCCGAACAGCGGATCACGAAATCACAGCGAGGAAGAAATCAAACATCATATCGCGAATTCACAGCGAGAAACACTTTTCAAAAATGTGGATGGGATGATCTTTGATCTTCATCATGGGAGATTTATATGCATATTTCCCATAAAATCTTGACGTCGGTGAGGAGTTTAACACGTCGGCGGAGGTCTTGGCTAGCGCCCACAAACTTAGAACATAGCGCCATCAAAGTTAAGACATTTGCACCATGGGTTAGGAGAACCCAATGCAAAAAAATATTTATTTAAAAATAATTAAAAGGAACCTTAACAAGGTTTTTAATTATTTAAATAAATACTTCCTCCTGGACCCAAATGCATTAAACTAATGCATCCACCTATAATCTTTAAACCTGCCAACTTGGGGTTTACAAAAGACCTTTGAAACTGTCATGCTGTAACTTTCATAAAAACAAGTTATTTGACATCAAATCAAATTCCTTCAAGAGCTTCTTGACATCAATGACAACTTATACACTTGAGCAAAGGCAATGTACCCAAAATTGCCAACAACTTAATGTAAAATAAGACATGACCACTATAAATTAGTATAAGAACAAGCATGTGGTTGGTTATGGGGTAACATATAGTAGGCCTATTAATAGTATTATTAAAAACCTACAAAATATGGTTCTTAGTCAACCCCTAAAACCTCCATGAACGAATTTCACAAATATCAACATGCCTATGAATGTGGTCCTAAAGCAACTTTTAGAAGCTAGTGTGACTGAGTTGCCTCCTATAAGGCAACCAAATACTATAATTGATTGGTATAAGGCACGTCAACACTGAATATCATAGAGTGGAGGGACACTCAAAAAATTCTTGTAAAAATTTGGTTCAAGATCTAATTAATGAAGGAAACCTTGTTATAGAGAGTCCTCACTCACAAAAAAACCAAACTCCTCCTCAACAAGCACCCACAACTAATAAAGATATGGGAATATTCCAATATCCCCTACCTAAGCATGAGCAACAAACAACTAATCAAGTGTCTTATAAGAATGTGTCACCTCCCTATGATAATGTATTTGGTATGATAGCAATTACTACAAGGAAGCAAGCTCAATCTCAACCAGCTCAACATTCTTGGCAAGAGATAAGCTCTTTTTCACCCATATTTGTTTTGAGGAATGATCAAAGGAAAAGTGTGAGAGTAAAATCCCCACCTTTAGTATTAAAATCTCAACCTAAAATCTCCTTTGACATTCAACAATAGTTAGCTAGTACCCTAGCCAATATCTCTATATTATAACTCTTACAAACTTCTCCTATTCATAGGGAAGCTTTGTTGAAACTTCTAAGACAACAATATTGTCCCTAGTGTTGTAGCCAATGTCGTAGGTTTTCTTGGGATACATCCAAAATTTTACCCATTGTTACTTATCCAATGATTACCCAGTTCCTAAACAGATTCTATCTAGCATGGGATATGTAGGTAAAGGTTTGGAGCCATGATAGAAAGGCATTCAAGAGCCTTTGGACATCTATATTTATCTTGGGAGGTGTGGCATAGGCTACATTTCCAAAAAAACCAACCTTAACCATTTGATAATGATGATCACCTTAAAACTTACGATGAATATTTAGATCATCAGGTATTGGAGTGGAGTGATGAAGATGAAGAACACCCTTTTTCCTCGGATGTTGTATTTTGTAATATGATAAATTTTGTGCATTCTAATTATAAATCTACTGCTTTTAAAAAAGAACTTGCTTTACCATCTTAAAGAGATCTTGCAAAATTAGGGGTTGCCCCTCCTTTTGTTAAGAAAGATGGTTTTATTAGGGTTTGTGAAGACTTTCGTGCAAAGGCTACTAGAGAAAGAACTATGAAGAAGGATCATTGTGATTTTAATCATTAGAATGATCCATATTCTAGATTTTTTTATGATGGATTAGTCCCTTGCATGCCAATTATTTTTGTTAAGATAGGAGGCACAATTAGACTATATGTTGACTATCGTTATGTTCAATAATAAAATAATCAAATATATATCATAAAAAAATAATAATAAATCATTAACTTAGGCATACCTTGCATTTTAATCTACCTAATTTTGTTTACCTTCTCATAATACATGTTTGCCTATCATATTATGCATGATTTTCCTACTATTTTATTGCATTTGCATATCTAACTGTCATAATTGTGTTGTTGCTTGCTCATAACTGCTTGATAATATGGTTTTTGGGGACTTTGTGATAGTGGCACATGATGAGACTTAGTTAGGTTGTATCTCACATGCATTACACTTTCACTAGGGCTCTAATGCCTAGCGAAGTCCCCACCCTAGACCTTTTGCTTATTCTTTCTTCCTCTTGTTCGTTCTTTCCTTTCTTTTTTCATTTTACCTCTGTTGTTGCGTTCCTTGAACTTGAATTTTTTTTTATGACCATCAATTTATCCTCATGTCAAGGAACACAAATCTTCTTCCTCTCTTTTCTTCTAGCATGTGCACACACTCACATCTTGTCTTGTTCAATCGTCTCTATTCACTCATATTTTGCACACACCACAACCCTATTGGGTAGTACTTGCTAATATATATTATACATAAAACACACCCCATGATGAATAACTTCATGGTCATGAGAGAGGGGTAGCCTCCATTCGAAAATTTGCAAGCATACATCCCAGTGGGTATATATCTTGATCATCTATCCATCTTAGTGAGCACAACACCCATAACGAATTTAGCTCCATAGTTTTTGATCATCTTAGTAAGTACTACACCCATAGCGGGTATTACTCCACTTGTCTATCTTCTTTTGCTTAAAGTATGTATGGTTAGTCACACGTATCTAGTATGATCTACATTGATACAAGCATCATACCTCGAGCCACTCTTTTCTTCTTTGTTAACCTTTTGTTTTATTATTTCTTCTTCTTCTTCTTATTTTCTTCCTTTTATTTTTCTTCTCTTTCTTACTTTTCCTCTTATTTTGTATTTCTTTTCTTTTTTTAAATCACACCTCATGTTTATGGGTGACGATTTTACTCTAGCATTATCGTACTCCATGTTTATGGGTACAATTTTGCCTAGAGTATTTTTTGATCCTCTTTCTTCCTTATTTTCCTCTCCTTCTATTCTTTTTTCCCCATTATTCTATTCATGCCATTTCCTACATTGCATTCACTCCATTGCATCAATACATTTTGCATTTTAGATCATATTATACATACAAAAATTAAAAATATTAAAATAAAAGTTAAAAACACCATTAAAAGAAGCACATGAGCATGCACATAACACAAAAAGCAACATATTTTTTTTCAAGAAAAAATGAGATACATAGGTCTATCTGGTTTGTGTACCATATTTTAAACTTGGTACACTTGACCATCCATAGGGATGCATGCCACACTAAAAATTGACATGTCACCTCGAATCCCCTCCCTAGCTCTGGGATCCTGTCTTCTTGGCTCTGTCTGTCGAAGGTGGTCCTCGTGGAGGCATTTTCATAGAGTATGAAACTATCCATGACCTATACTGAGTCTAACTTAGTGTCTATAGGGATTATGGTGGTGGCATTCATTGCTCCACCAAAAATTCTTGGTAGTATATTGTCTAGAATAAGGTCATCCTCTACATGGCTACCTTAAACCTCTCTCATGCTCTACAAATTTACCTATAGAAGATGGATCTCATCACTCTACTGGCTACTACTGATCATAACCATCATCTTTGCTCAAGCCCATTGATTCTCCTCATCCATTAAATTCACCTCTTCTCAAATATAATCTACCTATGCTTGAGTTGCTTCCCTCTTCACCTTTGCAGTGCCTAATGCACTCTATAACCTATTTGTCCTCTTGACCCTATCCTCTCAAATCAGGTCCATATCCCTCCATAGAGCTTATACTTGTGCATGTAGCACCTCTATCTCCCTCCTAGGTTCTCTCCAACTTGTGATATCACTCGGTATAGCTTCTACTAATATAGAGGTCTTTTCGATATCTTTGCTTGGTGCAACTTCATCCATAGTGCAGGTAAATCTGTTCACTCCTACCTCCTCGATCCTAGTTGTAGTAGTGGAAGCCACCACTAGCTCCACTCAAACCCATGTATGTCTTTCCCTTGGATCCTCCTAGCCCTACTATCACCTCTCAATGGTGTGTTGAGTGGCCTTTCTCAATACCAACTTCATACACTAGCTCATGATCTAATGCCTCTGCATCGATATTGGTGGGATATCCTTAAGGGTTGAACACCTCTATACCATCTCTAATAGTTGAAGGTCACATCAACATCATCCACCGTTAGATCCACTTAGAGGGGATCATTTATTTCCTCCTTTACCTACCTTACCACATTAGGGTCTCCTTTGACTCCTGATGAATCTCAGTACACCTATCTATACCAGTAGTCACTCAAGGTTGGGACTCATAGAGGATCTCAAACTACTACTAGAATCTATCAAATTGAAAGAGCTCCAACTCTTCCTCTTCGTAGATAGCCACCTAATCCTCTTAACCCTGGTCAACTCCTTTGTATCCTCAACCCACTCAAGGTGTAGATACCATAGTCACCATATGATATTTAGCCTCCATAGCTCATCTACTACCTACCTCACTAATGGCAGATTTCCAACATACATCCTCTAAACCTTCTCAAAGGACCTAGACCATCTGTACGCTACTAGTTGATTCAAGCTAGGTAATGGTCCTGGGAGTGCGTATGGTCTCCACACCGCTATGTGCTCATAGCTCCACACCTAGAGCAGTGTCTTATACACCAGACCTATATGTTGCTTGTACACAATATTGTATAATATCTCGTACAAATGGACCAATACATACAAAACCTATGTAAACTTCACAATTTTGTCTTGCACATCCATTGATAAGCCCAAAATTACCCATGGTAGATATCACCTATTTATATGGCACATAAATTACCCGACCACCACCTCATAGATCATGGTCATTAGAGCATCAACCCCAATCATCCCACCATCTCATCCATTGAGATCATGCTCTCTTAGACCTGGTGGTTCCAGCCACTTAATAATCTCTCTAAAGTGGTTATCTATCCTCATGCTCTGTAAACTACCCTCTCTCTGATGAGGATGTGCAAGATGCACCACACATCCTCCAATGTGATGATCATCTCCCTTATGGGTAATTGAAAGATAGACAATTTTGGGTGCCATCTCTCTACTAGCACTGTTAGTAGTGCTCTGTTTGCATCTACTCAAGGCATATCCACTAAGTGGTATAGCCCCACTACCTCTAGGTTATCACTCTCTGCCTATGCGACGCCATATAGCTCTACCTCTAGGGATCTTGGTCACCACTCACAACTCTCTAGTACATCATGCTGCATCCACAAACATAATAAAAGTTTTATCAGTTTCTTGTGCATGTAAATAATAAATAAATAAAAATAATAGATTAAAAATTTATAAATTAAGTTAGCTTGTTAGATGTTTTGCTTTCTCTCTTTCTTTTCTCTCTCCTTCTCTCTTTTCTTTTTTATCTTTTTATTGTCTTTATTTTTCTTCTTTTCTTTTCTTTCTTCTCTCATCTCTTCGATGAAATCATACATGCCTAGCTTCGAATGCAATTTCATCCTTCTCTTTATACAAAATTGTACCCCTTGTTCTTGAGGCATGATTTCATGATTTTACACCCCATAATTCTAGGGCATAATTTTGCTCGATGATATGAACCAGGGTGAAATCATGATCGACCCACAAAATTGTGCTCGGGTCGTGCACGGTGATTTTCGTAGAAAACAAAGAAAAAAAAAAAACACACAATATGGATGAAATTTACCTTAACCTAATCTATGAGGGATATTTAGTATGTACCTATACCCACTCTACTATTGCATTGGCTTCACCCCTTGCAATGGCCGAATGGTGTGTTGGAAGTGCCATCTTTGCTTTTCTCCAAAGTCCTTTATTCTATTTTCACGTGGTGAAAATAAATTAGGGTTTTCACCTTTTGTGCCTTTTATGCCTCTTTTCTAGTTTTTCTCTCTCCTATTTTTTCTTTTCATTTTTTCTCTTCTTTCTTATATGTCTACCATTTCGAGTTTTGTTAGGAATTTGGCATTGGCACCCTACCCTGAGAGGCATTAATGTCCCTAATACCTTGATTTGCATGTAAAACATTGAAGTATAAAAATTGACACCGTTTTCATACCACTCCTTTATTCTAAACCAACCACTCCTTTTCTACTTCTTGTCCTTCACCCTTATGTGTCTACATCTTTCTTTGATGCATTTACTAGGCCATAAATGCATCAAAGAGGGGGAAAATGTAGGCATGGAAAATTGACCCACTTGAGCGAGTCATTTTACCTAGACCCTTAGAGAGATCCTCTGACTTGTCTAAAATAGATGTAGGCCTCTCTCCCTCCTCTTTCCCTCTTTCTTCCTTGCTCTGACGAAATCATGATCGACCCTTATGGGGCACAATTTTGCCTAGTTAGGGTTTTCTCCTAGGAAACCCTAGAATTTCATTTAACTTTCTTTGGCATCATATTTTACTTGGTTTTCCCACCTATTTTTTTTTCAAATATCCTATAAATTGAGGTTTTGAAGTTTTCTTTTCTCTTCTTGAGCTAAAGCAAGCTAACAATCTACTTAACTCCTAAGTGTTCTCTTTTAGCTCATAATTTTGGAGTTCTTATGAAGCAATCTTACAAGATGCCAATAAATTGATTAAAGCTTTTGATATTGTGGGAGATCTTTTCTGTTGCATTGATTTGTGTGTTGCTGCCCTTGGTGGACAAGAGTTAAATCCCTAAGGAGGAGTCTACCATATTGGAGGTCTTCATCCTTTATCTACTTTTTTATACCACCAAGTTATTTTCACTCTTTCTACATTTTGCATATTGCTTAATTTACATTCATTGATAGTTTATTTGCATTGTTCTACTATAATTTCCTTCTACAGTGAAATCGTGCCTTGTAATTATAGGGCATGATTTTACTAGAGGTAAAATTACAGTTACCTCATACAGGGTATGATTTCACTGAAGCTGAGCTTGGGGGTATAAGTTCACCTCCAAACCCTAGGGCTACATTTCATGTTAAATTTAGGACCTAGTTACACAAATTGTATTCTATTTATAATTCTTTTCAGTTGCATTATATTTTTCTTGTTAATCTTCCAAAAAGGTCAAGTTTTGCTTTTGCATTCTAAAGGTCAGCTAAAAGGACCTTGGGGGCCTGATTTTTGCACCTCCAAGTACAATCATACAATGGCCTAAGTAGGTTTGCCAACACTGATCATATTTTTTAAGGATTTTTTGAAACTATGTTTATAGGATAGAAGATGTGGGATATTTTTGGATGTAGGTTAAATCTGGAAACAACCACCGAATTAGATAAGTACCCTAGTAGATATTTATGTTATTTTTTGGTTTTCTTTTATCTGTTTCTATTCTAGAATATAAGATCACAGGTGAAGCATTTGATTAAATTTCTAGGCATTGAAATAATATGAGCATATAGTGTGCATCTAGGGTTTTAACCTTGTTTGTGCATACCTCTTAAACCCTTGCTCAAAGGCTCTATTTTGCAATCCTAGTATTAGTGATCATACAAGCAAAGAATCATTCTAGGGTTAGGTCTTATCTTATTGCATCTTGTATATTGCATTTTTCTTTCCATTTTTATAGTGTAGTTTAGAAAGGCTAAACATAGGTGCATGCTTAATTGATACATCAAAATACATTCCATCTCATACTTGGAGTAAGTCCTTAAAAATTCTTGGTGAACCCTTCCCATGGTTGCCCACCTAAGTGTAGAGTTATAATATACCCTTGTGGTTTACGTCGGCTCCTAGTGGATCCAAGCAAGAATCGTATGTAGTAGGGCAGTTTTCCCCATCTACAAGTAGGGGAACAAGTGGAGAAACTAGTAGAAGAATCAAAAGTTGAACCTATAGAAACAACAATAGCACGGGAAAAAATAACAACAAATATCTAGGAAACTATGTCAAATATTAAGGAAACTCTAAAACAAATTGAAAAAGAACTTGAAATAGAGGATAGACATTGAAAAAAATCAAAGAAGAAGCAAAAGCAGAGTCCAAGGACAAACAAAAATATGGAAGCATGACAAAGGGGCATAAAAGGAAAAAAATAAAATACTAAACAATCAAAGCTAATAGAACATCAAGTTAAGGTTACAACATATCACCACCCTCACCACTAGGAGCGGTGTGCAAAAAATGGTGTTCTATAAAAATATTATTTTGCTTCCATTTAATTATTAATCTGGGAGTTTGTAAACTTACGAGTACCTATGCAAGTATATGCTTTTAGTAGTTGGGAGATAAATCCTATATATCAATTATTTTGGAGGGTGTGTTTGTTTGTGTAATTCAATTTTATCCAAACAAATAAAAAATAAATGTAGAAAATTAAAATACGCAACTGAAAAAAATTGTAGGAAGTAAATTGTTGAAATTAAAATACTAAAATCAAACACATGATTGAAAGGAAAATTTCTAAAATCAAACACACAACTTGAAATGAAATTACAAAAAATAAACATACAACTAAATTAAATAAAATAGGAAATAAACACACTGTAGAAATAAATAAAGCAAGAAATAAAATAAATAGGGAAGGATTACTACCTGGAGTGGGCCCAAGCTCCCGTATACGGTCCACCCAACTGGTTACTAAAAACTCACTCTTGTAAACACACACAAATAAAGAACACTCAAAACTTTATTACTAATTATGTAGTACACAATAATAAATCTTCACAAAATTTATCGATCTCCATTTTCAGGGATGGCTTGCATTTTTATGCAAAACATGGTCAACCCCTATTACAAAAATAGCTCGTACTAATTTTAATCATGGTGTGATTCACTACGGATGGTTCATGCATAGTTACAATAATCATCTATTAAAAGAGCGGCCATGTATAAAATTAATCATGAAAGATAAGAATGGTGCTCCCTAAATTTACATAATAATTATTTTCTAAAATTTGCATGGTCTCCCAGTCAACTAGTCAACATGTAGGACAAAGGTGCTTTATTCTTGCCAGATATAGGTACCTTCTAGCCTATCACCAGGATATAGGCATTGGGATATATGTGCCTCTTGGACATTGAGAGGTAGTCATTGGGAGATAGACATTGATAAATATTTTCTTTTATACCATCATAAAAGAGTCACTTTTTGCCATTGAGAGATAGTTACTGGGAGATAGGCACCTTTCTATCACCAGGATATAGGCACTTGTCTGCACCTAGGATATAGGCATCGAACTACACTCAAGATATAGGCATCGATCCTTAGTAGAATTTAGATATCCATTCTTGGTACTGCAACCTCCTTCGTTCCTCAAACATATTATAATTGTTGTACAATGCCAGGTCCATGTGGGATATTGACTAAAAGATGTGTAAAAAGTAACAAAAATCTACATCTACACATATTTCCCACTAAAAATATCGATCAAGCATAACACATCAATTTCCATTAAATATATGCAATAATTACACAAAAATATACTTCTAGTATTAGACATGCCATACAAAACCTCTTTTAAACATGCATAAAATGAGCATTTTTGGTTCTCATCATACCCTCATGCCTAAGTATTTGACATGTCCTCATGGTACCCTATGCTAATAATTCCTTGTTTTATTAATAACCTTCCAGTATGCTTTGTTTTGGTGTCATCGATCTCGAGACGTGGCCTTGTCCTATTCCTTGTTTTGTTTGCTTTGACCACGCTTCTTGGGTTGGCTAGGACCTATTTCCTTGGCTTGATTCTTCCCATGATGACCATGCTAGTTGGTTTTGCTGGGACCTATATCTTCTTCTAGAGGCTCAATAATTGTAACTACATCTCGTTCAAAGGCTGGTACAACCTTCTACTAGAGAAAATGATCCGTAGGTAATCATTCTAGTGTTTCAATCATAGGATTATCCCATGGCAAAAATTGTGATATATCAACCAATCAAACTTTTGGTAAATTTATTACCTATGGGCCCCTACTAGTGCTCCCATATTTGCAACTTTATTTTTTATCTTCACTTTAGATTTTATAGGATTCAACAGCCAAGGTTGGGATGTTCTAACTGGTGGTGGTATTCCTTCTAGTAAAATTATTTGATAATTCGTGATGGAAATCCATTTATAGAATCATATAGAGCTTCAAATTATGTTGGGTGCACTAGATTTACATGAATTCCTGACTCTTTGATTACATGCTTTTGATCTCGACATGTTTTCTTATCTTTCTTTAGGCCTTTCTTGATCATATCTAGTGCTCATCGATAACTGATGAAGGCATTAAATGATGTAGCCCACTCTTTATCTGAGTTGAGATCATGTTGCACTCTTATTTTTACCCATGGCTATCTTTCCATAGCATTTTGCCTTCACTTATTTGTTGCTTATGGTACATCTACCTCTATTGGCACCATGAGACCAAGCACTACTTTCCTTGTTGGAGGTGATACTTCTTGAATATCTAGTGGTTCTAGCTTTGACATGCACTAACTGGAAGGATACCACTTATCCTTCGGTAAAATTTAAATATTATCACAGAGAAACACATGCACAGAGATACGAAATTAATAAACCGAGAGGAAATTAATAGCAGAAGGATAAAACGAATAACTGGCCACTTAAGGTGGGCACACCCTTGCGTAAACGCAGATGATTAATAAAAAATATATAAGATGATTTTTATTCAAACCAACTATGGTGAATATATATACTAAATTTCTATCTCTTGGAGAAACATAGCCGACGCTGCTATGTTTGGACTGCAACATGACTCCCCTCCTCGGAAAGCTTTGTCCTCAAAGCTGGAAATGTCTGGAAGATACTTTCAGGTTCCCATGTTGCATCTTCCTCTGATAAATCATGCCATTTAATGAGAAATTCATGAATCTGACGTGATCTCAGTTTGCGGACTCTATGTTGTAGTATATCTTCTGGTTGGAGATGTATGCGTCCTTCCTCATCGAGCACTGGTAATTCTGATTGACTTTGTACTTTCTGACCAATTACTTTTTTGAGACAAGAAACATGAAATACCGGGTGTATTCGTGAAGATGTCGGTAGCTCTAATTGATAGGCTACTTCTCCAATGTGGCACACAATTTTGTAGGGACCATAGAATCGTGGGGCCAATTTCTGGCTGGACTTTATCTTTAACGATGCTTGTTTGTAAGGTTGCAACTTGAGGAACACCCAATCACCAATATTAAAAGTTCTCTCTGATCGGTGTAAGTCTTGTTGTTGTTTCATACGATTCTGTGCTTGGACTAAATTCTCTTTTAGGATGGTGAGTGTAGACTGCCTTTGTTGGAACCAATCATCCACTTTGGCTACTTTGGATGAGCCCTGTACGTAATCGGCGACTTTTGGAGGTTTGGTGCCATACAATGCTTCAAATGGAGACATCTTAATTGAGTAATGGTAAGAAGTGTTGTACCACCATTCTGCCAATGCTAACCAATGGCTCCATTGGTATTGTTTATCTTGAGCAAAACATCTTAAGTACGTACCCAAACATTTGTTAACTACTTCTATTTGACCATCTGTCTGAGGATGGTAGGCTGAAGACATGTTCAATTTGGTACCACTTAATCGAAATAATTCCCGCCAGAAGTTACTAGTGAAGATGGGATCTCTATCACTTACAATATTTTTTGGCATACCATGTAATTTGAAAATTGAATCCATAAATACCTTTGCCACCTTGCTTGCGGAAAATGGATGTTGTAAAGCCTGAAAGTGAGCATATTTGGATAACCGGTCTACGACGACGAAGATTACTGTCCTGCCTTCTGATTTTGGAAGACCTTCAATGAAATCCATGGATATATGTTCCCACTGTCATTCAGGGATGGGTAATGGTTGTAATAATCCTGGTGATTTGACTGTTTCTCCTTTATTGCGCTGGCAAACTTCACATTCTGCTACCCATTGTTTGACTTCCGCTTTTAATCCTTTCCAACAAAATGATTGTTTGACCCTTAAATATGTCTTCAAAAATCTTGAATGTCCTGCTGATGGAGAAGCGTGTGATTCGTCGAGGATCTTGGATTTGAGTTCTGAATTATGTGGAATGTAAATGCGGTTCTTCTTCCGGAGGATGTTATCTTCATAAGAGAACAAAGGGTGTTTGGAAGACCCTATAGATAATTCATGAATTATTTGGGCAGTTTCACTATTGGACAACCATTCAATTTGTAATTGAGTTACCCATTGGGAGCAAGGACCTGAAATAGCATTGATGACTACTTCATCTTCATATTTTCTGGACAACGCATCGGCAGCTATATTTTCCTTCCCTTTCTTATATTCGATAACAAAATCATAGCCCAGAAGTTTGGTTAACCATTTATTTTGTTCTGGATAAGAAAACCTTTGCTCCAAAAAATGCTTGAGGCTACTATGATCTGTTTTGATAATGAAGCGGCTACTGATTAGGTAGTGTCTCCATTTTTCTATCGCATGAAGAATAGCCAACATTTCTTTTTCATATGTTGACCTTCCCAAATTTTTTCCGGAAAGCTGTTTACTTTCAAATGCCAATGGATGACCTTCTTGCATTAATATAGCCCCAATTCCCGTTCTCGATGCATCACATTCGATAATAAATGGTTTGTGAAAATTGGGAGTTGCTAATATTGGAGTTGTACACATGGCTTGCTTAAGAGCTTCAAAAGCTAGAGTAGCCTCTTCCGACCAACGAAAAGCATCCTTTTTTGTGAGTGCCGTGAGAGGTGCTGCAATCTTACCATAATTCTGTACAAACTTGTGATAGTAGCCTCATGAGACCCAAAAAACCACGAAGTTTCTTGATGGTTTTAGGTAAGGGCCACTCTTGAATTGCCTTAATCTTATTGGGATCGACTTTGACACCCTCATGTGAAACTATATGACCAAGATACTCGACTTCTTGAACACCAAATGAACATTTGGAGCGTTTAACAAATAATTTTTCTTTGTGTAGGATGTGAAGGGCTTTATCCACATGATGTAAATGGTCCGTCCATGTTTTGCTGTATATGAGGATATCATAAAAAAAAACTAATACAAACTTACGGAGGAGTGGACGAAACACTTGGTTCATGAGACTTTGGAATGTGGATGGTGCATTAGTGAGACCAAAAGGCATGACCAAAAATTTGTAATGACCCTCGTGAGTACGAAAGGCGGTTTTGGGAATATCTTCTTCTCTAACACGGATTTGGTGAAAGCCAGAGCGAAGGTCTAATTTTGTAAAAAATTTTGCACCATGCAACTCATCTAATAGGTCATCTATGACAGGGATAGGAAATTTGTCCTTGATAGTGAGTTTATTGAGAGAACGAAAGTCAGGACACATACGCCAAGAGTTATCTTTTCGTCTAGCCAGGACTACAGGTGAGGAATAAGGGCTAGTGCTATGACGAATGACTCCATGATCCAACAAATCCTGAACGATCTGTTCGATTTCTGTCTTTTGTGGCTGAGGATAGCGATAAGGATGACTATTAGGTGGGACACTTCCTGGCATTAAATGGATAGCATGATCATGAGATCGTTTAGGTGGTAATCCTTGAGGTTCTTGGAAAACCTCGTCGTAATGTGTGATGATATCTTGTAACTCAGGTGCAATAATATCCGAAGTTGTTGACGATTGTTTTTCCAAACAATTAATTTGAGCTATAAACCCATATCCACCCTTTTTTAACATCTTTTCCATACTATGAGAGCTCACCATTTGTGTTGGAGGAGTAGTAATGCCTTGTAAGCGAATGACTCGTCCATTTTCCTTCCATTCCACAAATAATTTTTTGAAGTTGAAGCTAACTGTGTCTAATGTTTCCAACCATTCAACCCCCAAAATGACATCAGAATTCCCTAAATTCATGACAAAAAGGGATCCTAACTAGGTATAAGTTCCCATATTTATGGAAACTTGAGATGTGCGACCCACGCATTGTGCGTTCACCCCGTTGGCCACTAAAACCTGGAATTTGTCTTTGTTGGAAGAGTTAATGAATAAATTCAAGGCTTTTGCTGTTTTGATGTCGATAAAATTGTGGGTGCTACCAGAATCAATTAGCACATTCACCTTTTTCTAGCGGAGAAAACCTGGTACCTTGATGGTATGGTGGGCGGTTAAACCCATGAGAGCATGCACTGAAATTGCCATTGTATCCTCTTCTTTTTCGTCTATAGTACCTGGTAGGTCTTCTGGCATAGGTTCTTCTGATTGGTAAGGTTCATCCTCTTCCCCTTCATATTGATCACCTTCAATATGAAAGTTTTGTTTTTGGGCACAAGCTTGTTCCCTGGGGTGATGAGTGCGACATTTATAGCAAAAATATCTTGATGTTTGATCATTTCTACGAAAGGAATTGTTGCGATATGAGGGACGACTATATGTTTCCCGCTGTGCAGACAACTGATGTCTCTTCTCGGCCAACTTGGCTATTCTTATACAACTGTTTAACAAGGTTGGATTGTGCATGTCTACCTCCACGCGAATACTTTCTTTTAAACCATTGCGAAAGGCACCTACCACTGTGGCGGGACTAAGGTCTGAAGTATATGGTAGTAAACTGGTAAACTCTGAAACGAATTCACTAACTGACCCTTTTTGTTTAAGAGATAACAATCTTATTGTGTAGGATGATGTAGCTCCATCGTCAAATCTTTCTAAAAAAGAGGTAGCAAATTTTCTCCAAGTAATAATAGCTGCATTCTCTTGTTTAAACCATACAAACCATTGGTAGGCCTCAGTGCCTAATTTTGATGCAGCGAAAGGAACTCTATCTGTTTCCTTAATTTGATATAAGTCAAGGATACCTTCCATTTTGGCTAACCAACCACGAGGATCATGACCTTCAAAAGTGGGCATATCAATTCGTGGAAAATTAATATTAGGGCCTCTTGGTTGGTGATAACCGGTGTCCCTTTCTTGATTTTGGTTATACCGCTGTCTTTGATAGGGATCCTTGTAATTATCCCAATCACCCTGTTTTTGTTTCCAATCATCATTAGGATCAACATTTTCTTCATTTCGTTGGGCATGGGAGTGATTTTGGGGATTAGTAGTGGGATTAGGTTGTGTTTGTGCATTCACAAAGTTTTTTAGAGTGAGACTCATTTCGTTTATACTCTCTAGTATTTCGTGAAGAGACTCCCTATCAGACATGGCTGAATTACTTGAGTTTCCTTGCGTGATGTTTTCGTGAGTTGGGGAAGGATTAGTAGCCATAGGATCTACTAGTGGGTGGTGTGGATTATAACTACCAATTTTAAAAGGAGAAAGAGAATTTTTTGTACCTGGGCTATGATTAGCTCTTCTTATGTTGGTATTGGTTGTTTCTGAGCTGGATAATCGACCGTTAGGACCCTTGCTCCAACTTTTACTCATGCACTGCTTACAATCTCTTGCTTAGTAGTCTTGAACTTCAAAATATCTTGCTGAGTATATCTTTGAATGTCACTTTTTGCAAAATTGAGCTGCGGCAAAAAGAACAAAAATTTGTTTGTCCGCTTTACTGCCACTCCAACTGTGGCGCGGAATTTAATTTGCTGACTCACTTCCTTTGAGGATTTTCAACAATGTGGATGGCTTTCAGCGACTATGATTGATCACCTTAGCAATTTTTGATGAAGCGACGCACGAACCCCGAACAGACGCTACACGACGTGACTAGCAGAACCAAACAACGACACGAACGACATGAAGACCAATGACCCCCGATATAGATGCTAGACCGAAAAATGACACAGACGTGACTAGCGGAACCGAGCAACGACACGGATGCAACTAGCGAAACCAACGATGACATGGATGATGCGAACCAAACGGCGACACGGACGACGTGAAGACCAATGACCCTGAGACAGACGCTAGACCGAACAACGACACGGATGCGACTAGCGAAACCAAATGATGACACGGATGAAGCGAACCAAACGTGACCCGAATGACACGACGTGAAAACTTAACGATAGGACGACACGAATACGGATGACACGGAACCCGACGTGACACACGGAACCAACGAACGACACATGCTAAACATGAATGACACGCACACGGAAAAAACCACCGAGGATGTGACCGAAGTCACAAACTAAAAGGGGCGATTAATCCCTTATAAACCACTGAATCGCTATCCCACAACGAATGTGGGATATATATCCCAAACAAAAAATTAAAACAAAATTTCGTACCTTAGGCAGGTGAAAAATTAAACGGCAATACCGCGCTGTGATTGGCCGATATGAATTTTTGTGTGTATGCGCTGGTTTTACGCTGATTTCTTTGCGCGGCGGCTGCGATTTAAAGCTGGAATGTGGAGCGGCGACTGCAACTCGAATGGTATGCGACAGGACCAGTTTTGGCGAGGAACCGAACGCAAAATTTTATTTGGCTGTGACTGTCATGGAAATGCGGCTGGGTTGTACTGAGTTTATCAACGAAGGACGATGAAGAAAGATTGACGGGTTTTTACTGCTCCTGGCCCCCGTTACGCTTGGAAGGAATTCGAAAAATGAGCGGATAGAAACAAGAGCGAAACGAAGGAACGAACAGGAAGGAAGGTAGAACGAAGCGAGCGACAAGACGGATCTCTCAGGATGGGCCTGAATCTGATACCACGTGGAAGGATACCACTTATCCTTCGGTAAAATTTAAATATTATCACAGAGAAACACATGCACAGAGATACGAAATTAATAAACCGAGAGGAAATTAATAGCAGAAGGATAAAACGAATAACTGGCCACTTAAGGTGGGCACACCCTTGCGTAAATGCAGATGATTAATAAAAAATATATAAGATGATTTTTATTCAAACCAACTATGGTGAATATATATACTAAATTTCTATCTCTTGGAGAAACATAGCCGACGCTGCTATGTTTGGATTGCAACACTAACTCACAAGCACAATAGCAAGAGGTTCATCTATTATGTGGTCAACCTCTAGCTGAAAAATTGACTTGGAAGCCATAAAAGGCTTTGTGAACTCCTTTACTTATCGTGTTAGATTATTTTTCTCAGCTAACTCCCCAAATAATTTGGTAGCATAATCACATATAGTTGACTCGTTAGTTAATTGGGTAGTATACTTACATAGGGGTGACTCCCCAACTAATTGGGAAGCCACATCACACTCTATTAGTGGCTAACCAACTGACTGGACACCCATCACATCTTCATCTTCTAACGAGTTAGCTGACTAGGCACCAGTAGAGTTCTCTACTAACACACCAGCTAATTGATCAACCCCAATATCCTTGTCATTTAACAGTTCAACAAAGATGGGTCTATTTGAAAAAATAGAGCTCCCTTGTTCTTGGTAAGCATCTACCATAGGTGCACTTGATTGCTTTCCTGTGTTAGAAAAATAGGCATCTAATACCCTATTGGTATCAAAATGGTATGCCTCCATGAATGCCACCTTCTCTTTTGATTCAATATAGGAAATTACTAGGTCCATGGCCCAGTCCGTCTGCATAACAACATCAACCCTATCCTCCTTTATGATGAGCAATTGTTGCATCATATTCTTTAGTTGTTGCACTTTCTTCATTAACTACCACATAATTTTTTTTTATTCTTGCTATTTTTTTTAGTAGCCCATCTAAATTTTTGTAATTTGGCTTGTATTGAATGGTATTTTTCCTTCCAACCGAAGGCTTACACTTTAAATTCATGTAATTGTCTATGGAGGTCTTCCTCCAGAGATTCGTTGCAGGGTAATTCAATAGAGGCCAAGCCTTGTAAGACTTGGGCGTCCTCTTCATCCTTAATGGTGTGGTCCTCATTGCCCTCCAAAAAACTATAATCAAACAAATTTTTTATTGCCACCCCTCCTGTGGATGTAGGTGGTGATGTAGCCTGAAATGGGTTCAATTAGGGCTACTCTGCCTCCCATTTTGAATGAATATGTTAAGAGGTAGGAACCTTTATTTCCTCATCCTGATTATCCTACTACCACTCACTAGATTATTTAGACACAACTTATTCTACTGCAATGGTTGGTGGCAGTTGTGCAATCCACTGTGCTTCAGTGTGGCAAATTAGGGCTGAAATTAGCTTTTGATATTCCAATTTCATCATTGTACCCACTCGGTATCTATTGGTCTCACCTCATAGGGCACTCATAAAATAATATGGGACCTTGATATGGTCCCCATATAGCATATGATTCAAGAATTTAAGGTGGTTGGTATTGAGCCAAGAACATTTTTTGGTCCAGGTGAAGAACCTTACCAATTTTTCAAATACCTATTGCCATGCTTCTAGGATATACTATTTTATAAAACCCAATCATGCCAATTACATCATGGGTTACTCAAAATATTATTGATCGTAATGCTCAATATTATCATCCTTGTACATCTGGTCCCCTGTTCATGGGAGGTCGGTAATTTTTGCTATATATTCTTTCATCACTAGTATTACTAGTCATCGCATTTGTACAAATTTGTCATCCATTGAAGTTGCAAATTCTTATGTTACCATAAGTTCTTAGCCTTAGATGACTAGGTAACAATAATTCATCCATCCTACAATCGGGAATTGATCCTAAAAAAGTCCTGTAATACCTGAGAGATCCATGGGTTCATATTTTTTGTGCATGATTTTGTGAAGGTCCTCCTATGGTATCTGCTCCATTTTTTATTTTTTATTTTTTTACAAAATAGACACCTATATACATTTTTATCATGCCAAAGCATGTGACTATATTCATTCATATAGTGGAAATTTATCTCTTCATAATTAGCAATAATTACAAAATTTATGTAATTAACTTTGAAGTATGCACTCGGATATAGTTGCAATATTTCCCATGCTTTATTGGTGCCACATAGTGAATTTCTAATGTGGGGTTGCATAATTGGACAACAAAAATGTGAGGTATGTTTTGGTAAGTAACATAGAAATTTTTTTTGTGATAACTATGCACATACATAACATAAAAAACAATACATACCTGGGTAATTTTTTGTGAAATATGATGTGTAGGCACTTGGTGATGCAACTTGATTGATTAAAGTGTTTATTACAGTGTACCAAGGTAAATCATTGATGTGCATTTTTTTGTGCAGAGCAATATCATCAAAATAATGATATTGGGTACTACATTTTATTAGTTTTGAGGTCTCATGTTGAAAATAAAAACCATGATTATTCATCTCGAGATACACACTTCCACATTGGGATTTAGAAGTAGTGTACCTTGTTGTCACATCTCAGGATTAGGAATACTCTAGCATCAAAAAGTTGATTTCATCATTTGCGTATGGAGATAGGCATCACTTATGCTCTAGATATAGGTGCTTTCCTTCAGATGGAAGTTAGGCACTTTTGCTTTATTCTGATATAGATACCTTCACCATTCTGGTTCTGAAGATAGATGCCCCTGGTACTATGAATATAGGTGCCTGTGTTCTAGATGTAGGTGCCTTATCTATTTTAGATATAGGTACTTGTTTTCTACCTTTGAAGATAGCCATCAGATATAGGCACCCTTATCTTGGTCTAGATATAGACACCCTTGTCTTGGTCCAGATATAGACACCCTTGTCTTGGTCCAGATATAGACACCCTTGTCTTGGCCTGAATATAGGTGTCGCCCTCCTGGTGGGAAGTAGGCACATTCAATGTTAGCTCAGTTACACATGTCATCCTCTTGGTGGTGAATATGTGCTTATCATATATATTGGATATAGGAATCTACTATCATTGGGATATATGTGCCTTTTTTGCATTGCTACATTCCTAGAAAGTAAGTAAAACAAGGTGGCATAGCTTCATGCCTAATAGGCCCATTTGACTCGGATGCCTACAACTCTATATTTAACTCCACGTGACCCTACAAAAAAAAAGTAATAAAAGAAAAATAGGTTAGCATAGCTTCATGCTTGATAAGCTTGGGAGCCGAATACCTACAACTCTGCAACTAACTCCATGTGGCCTTGCAAAAAAAAAATAATAAAAGATTTTTTTTTCTATAAATGCGTTAGAAAAAACTATATATATTTTTTGTTTTTTTGTTTTTATTTTATAGTGAACACATAAGTATTAGTCAAACTACTAATTTTTTAGAGAATTGGGGTCTACCACATGCCTACATATAAGTCGATCACATCAATTAGAGGTGCATGGTGTAGAGGGGGAAAACCACAAAGAGAGAGATCCTTGAGGTGAACAATGGGGGCTACATTGTTCTCTACACTCGAGTGTGAAATATGAGGGGAAGGGTTCACAAAGAATAGTTTAAGGACTCACTCCAAGTCCTCTGGTTTTCAAGAATATTTGATGTATTCGATTCAAGACAATCACCTATGTTTGGCCTTTCTAGATCTATGCTATGAAAGATAAAGGAAAATGCAGAAATATAGAATGCAAGAAGAACAAGAGCTAACCCTAGAATGATTCTTTATTTGAATGCTTTTTCTAACCCTAAGGTTTTAAGACAAAAAATATTTAAGCAAGGGCTCAAGAGGAGATGAACCTAAGTGCACACTATATGTTGTTTATATTTTTAATACCTAAAAATCAATTAAAAATATATTCCTTTTAATTTATATCTAGGGTTTGTAACAAAAATATAAGGCACTCAACAAATAGCCTAGATATTAATTGGAACACTTATCTTATCCGATGGTTGATCCTTTCCTTTATCCTTTATCCAATGATACCAACAATTCATGTTCCTAAAAGATAACTTAAGAAACACTTGGAAAATATAATCAGTGTTAGGGGGCCTACTTAGGCCATTGTACAATAATGCTTGGAGGCATAGTAGTCAAGCCCCCTAGGTCCTTTTAGCTGACCTTTAAAAATAGAAGCAAAAATTGACCTTTGGAAGAAAACAAGCATATCACAATACAATAAAATAAAATGATGAAACCACAAAACAAAATATAGTACTATGTCCTATATGTAGCCTATGATGCAGATCTAGGGTTTGGAACAACAGTTTACCCCCAGACATAGTCCAAGTGAAATCACACCCCGTAATAGGTGATCATGATTTTGCATAGGAAAAATCATGCTCTGCAGAGACCTAAGAATGATTTCATAGAAGTGAGGTGAAACACCTCAAATCAGTGCAAAATAAACAATACGAGATACGATTTAAAACATGCATGCAAAAGAGTAAAATCACCTGGCAGATAGTGTGGAAGCAAACATAAGGGTTGAGACCTCTTGAATAGTTGATCTCTCCTTAGGGATCCAACACAAATCCACCAAAGCGAGCAACAACAACCAATATCTAATGCAGTACAGAGTAGATCATTCTTCATAATTACGAGTTAGCTTGCTTGTGAGAGAAGAAGAAGAATGCATATCACTTAGCAAGCACTTTAAAAACACTTGTAATTAATAATTGTGATTCATCATTATAATTCATCATGCTCTAGAAATGATTTCAAACCCTCCTTATATAGCATATTTGAAGGCAAAATGGGTAGGAAAATCGAGGAGGGCTAACGTCAAACATGCCAACTTCGAGAAATTAGGGTTTCCTTGGAGAAAAACCCTAAAAGGCAAAATCGTACCCCATCAAGGTCGACCACAATTTCACCTTATGCGAAATCGTGCCTTATCAAGGGCGAGCATGATTTCGCATAGAGAGGGAAAAAAGGAGAAAAATGAGAAAAAGGGAGGAGAAGCCTAACCCTTGCCCTAGGTAAGTCTAGGGGGTCTCCTAGAGGACTCATAGAAGATTGCCCACTAAAGTGGGTCAATTTTCCGTGTCTACATTTTGCCCCCTCTTTGATGCATTTATGGCCTAATAAATGTGTCAAAGAAATATGTAAACACTTACAGGCAAAAGATGACAAGCAAAAATGAGGTGGTTGGTTTAGAAGAAAGGAGTGGTGCGAAAATGGTGTTATTCTGAACACTTTCTTGTTTTGCATGCAAATCGAGGTATTAGGGACATTAATACCTCTTAGGCTAGGGTGCCCCCTCGAGTTTTATGAGGGAGGACATATCCCTCATGAAAACTAAAAAATATAGACATAGAAGAAGAAGAGAGATGAAAAAAGAAAAAGAGACAAGCAAAAAACAAGGATAAAAGTGAAAAAGGGGTAAAACCCTAATTCATTTTTACCACGCAGAAGAGGAGAAAAGAGCTCTGGAGAAAAACTAGAGATGGCATTACCGATGCACCATCAATGATCATGATGGGAGAGGTCGGCATGGAAGCATAGTGGACAAATGTAAGATAAAAAACCTTCACAATATTTATCAAATTTTTTAATTTTGATGCATTTTGGGTGGTTTTTCACCACAGTGGTTTTATCGTGTATGAATTGAGCGTGATCTTGTGGTCCAACCATTTTACCCTCGATAGCAGCGATGAAATCGTGCTATAAAAAAATTACCGAACACAATTTCATGAAATCGCACCTCATGAGGATGGAGCACAATTTTGCTTTGACAAGATCATAGTCTTAAAAAACTAGGTGCAATTTCATCGAAGAAGGAAAAAAATGAAAAAAAAAGAGGAAAGAAAAGAGAAAAGAAAGAGGAAGGGAAGCAAGCAAGCTTACAAATCGGAATGTGAATGTGTTACTTAGCAATTTTATATTTTAAATTTTTAAATTTAATGCAATTTTTATTTAATTTTAATTAATAAAACTGACACAATTTTTTATTTTGTGAATTTAGCTTAGAGTACTTGAGAGTTGTAAGTTGCAGGTAGGCTCCCTGAAGGTGTAGCTAGAAGAACTTGGGCAGGCAAAGAGGGATACACTGGAGACTATGGGGTTAGACCACCTGGTGAGGATGCCTCAGGTTGAGGTAGACAGGGCACTATTGATGGCTCTAGCAGAGAGATGGTACTTGAACTTGTCTACCTTCTAGCTACCTATAGGGGAGATGACTGTCACACTAGAGGATGTGTGGCACATATTGCACATTCCCATCATGGAAATGGCAATTTACAGAGCATGAGGATGGCCAATGATCTGGAAATGATTTCAAGAGGCTAGATCCATTGAGTGTGAGAGAGCACCATAGTCATGGATGACCTAGTGGGGCGTTATAGGGCATATCCATTGACAACCGTGCTCTATGGGGTGGTGGAAAAATTATTGATATTCCACACTAGTAGGTGATATATACCATGGAAGATGGTGGGTGTAGTAGTATACATACGACACTAGAGGGTTCAGTTTGCATAGGATCCATATGTGATGGCCTGTTTGTATAGGATGTTGTACAACATTATGTACAAGAAACATATAGGGATAGTTTACATGACATTGCTCCAAGTATGGAGTTAGGAGCACATAGCAGTGTGGATATCGGATGCACTGCCAGGACCATTGCCCACCCCAAAGTGGTCAACTATATATAGATGTTCTAGATCCCTAGAGCGGGTTGCAAGGACATATGCTATGAACCTACCACTAGCAATGCAGGTAATAGATGAGCTGAGGGAGGCCAAGATTGTATGGTGACCTTGGAATCTACACCTAGGATGGGCTGAGGATAGGATAAATCTAGCTAGGGTCAGGAGGATCATATGGTTGACCATGGAGAGAGGGGAGCCAGAGGTCTTCCATTTTGATAGAGTCCTGAGGTAGTTTGGGATCTTGCAGGGCATCCCGAACCTGGGGGATTACTTGTATCAAAGAGTATACCAAGACCCAGTAGGGATCAGGGATGAGCCAAAATTGGCTAGGTGGGTAGAGGAGGACTTAGATGATCCTCCTTACATGGATCCTAGGGTGGATGATGCGGGAGTGGCCATCGGATACCGATGGTGGTATAGATGAGTCATACACCAGAGTATCTCCTCTCTAGTACCGATATAGAGGTGCCAGGTGATGGACCCAGGTATACAACTAGCCTTTCAAGAGGTGGCTTACAGGGGCACAGAGAGGGAGCAGTAGGAATAGGCAGCTCCTAGATTATTATAGGCATGAGTTCATATTGAGCTAGTGATAGAGGCCACCAGCACTGCAGAGACTAGGGAGGTAGGGGCATCTGGAGTTACCCCCATAGAGGCTAGGGTACCACCATGTAGAGGATCAGGAGAGGCCTCTACATTAATAGCATCTAATCAAGGCTAGACCTTGATATGAGGGGACCTGAGGGAGGAGATAGAGGCACTACGAGCACAAGTGGTGACTCTATAGAGGAAGGTGAACCTGCTCTAGGAGGATAGGTCCAAGAGGATCAAGGGACTACGAAGCTCTTTGAGTACTGTAGAGATAGAGAGAGATGTAGCTTGAGGAGAGGCCGATCATCTCCGAGGGGAGGTGAGCCATCTGGACATAGAGTGCTAGAGGGCTCGGGTAGAGGGGATGGCTATCGTCAAGACTAGCCAGACTAGCGATGAGATCTACCTCCTATAGGTAAAGCTACGGAGGATATGGGAGAGGCTGGAGGTGGCCATTCAGTGTGCTACCTTCTATGAGGCCATGTACTACTAGGTGGTACTAGGGTAGAGGGTGATACTCCCTCCATCCCTATAGTTATCTAGCAAGTCACGGTCTCGATCACAAATAGTCTCAGCTTTGCCATCCATGGGTATGCAACTGACCAGACCACCTCCTCTAGGTAGAGCAGAGGAGAGGAGCTCTCAGAGCTAGGGCTAGGGATTGGGATGACATACTAATTTTTATTTTGGTATGCATCCCTAGGGATTGGTTGAGTGTACTAGGATTGGACTATGGTACACCAACCAGACACTTATGTATCTCTCTCTTAAGAGTAATACTAAGATGCTTCTTTTATATTTTATGTGTTAATGTGTGTGCATGTGATATGATTTGATTAAGTATTCTTTAGATTTATGTTTTATGTTTTATTATATTTTATGCATGAAAACTATCTTAATGCAAAACTATATGAAATGCATGGATGAAATGGATGAGAGCATGAAAGAAGAAAAGACACAAGAAAGGAGGAAACAAGAAGGAAGAAGGAAGAAGAAGAAGAAGATCCAAAGGTCAACCATCAAAAATAGAGAAGGATAGGTGAAACATAGTATTTAAACCAACATAGGTCATGGCAGACCAGTGTGATCAAACACTATGAATCATACGAGAAATAGGGAGCTAAACCCACTATGGGTGTAGTACTCGTCGTGAGTGATGAAGTGTTGGAGTCTAACCCGCTATGGGTGGTTGCTCGCTAATTGACTATTGTGGGGTGATTACCCACTAGGATGTATGCTGAGGCCTACTAAAAATGGCCAAGGAGCTTATCTTGTAATGGGGTGTTGAGCCCACTGAGTCAAAAGGGAGTATAACCTGATAGGAGATCATATCCAATAAGATACCCGCTAGGATGTATAATTATCCCATGTGGGGTGTAATATAAGTAGATAAAAATTAATAGGTGAGTGCTACCCCCGATAGGGGTTTTAAAAATGAAAAACACTTTGTGAGTGTGTGCAAATGTTCAAAAGAAGATAACCTTTGAGAAGGGAAAGAAGCAAAATAAAATACACATATATCCTTGTCTAAGCAAAAGATAAAGAAAAACTCAAGAGGAAGAAAATGGTGACAAGGACATATTAACAAGCTATCATCCTTGACCTAAGAAAATGATAAATCAATGTTTCTAAGATCAAGGAAAATAGATCAAAGGAAGAAAGCAAAAAAAAAAAACCAAAGGAAGAATCCCTAGGTGGGGATCTTGCTAGGCATCATAACCCTAGTGAAAAGTGCAATGCATGTGAGCTATGACCTAACTAGGTATCATCACATGCCATTGTCGCAAGATCCCCAAAAATCTATATGATCAAGCAATCATGAATAGGAAATCATGCAAAATATGACACTCAAGCATGCAGGTTGTGTTAAATGTCAAGCAATCAATGCATAAGATGACAGGCAACAATGCAATATGAACAAGCAGATAGATGCAATGGAAATGTAAATGCATAACTAAATGACAAATGATTGTTTTTATATTTTATTATTATTATTTGGAGCAAGCAGGATGATAGTCGACACAAAATTTGAATGTGTCTCCTTTCTTGACAAAAGAAATAGGTGTACCATGAACTATTTTATCAAAGAAATCTCTAAAAGGTAAGCCTTCTTGATAATTAGAATTACGGAGAGGCTCCTTCATAGTTCTTTCTTTGGAATCCATAGCATGATAATCAATGCACTCTCGAACACAACCATTCTTTTTAACATAAGGAGGAGCAATTCCTAACTTCGCAAGATCACTATAGGACAGAGAAGTAGGGTCCTCTTCTAAAGTAGAAAGCTTATTTTTGGAGCATACAGAACCAATCATATTACAAAACAAAATCTCATAAGAGTAAGGGGGACCATCATCCTCGTCACCCACTCCCGAATTTTGATAATCCATATATTCAGCATAAGTCATAAGATGATCATCATTGTCAAATGGTAAAGGTTGGTCTTTACTAGGTATGAAACCTATGCCACATCTCCCAGGCTAGATCTCAACATCCAAAGGCTCTTGAATGCCCTTCTATTGTGGCCCCAAACCTTTACCTACATATCCCATACTAGATAGGATCTATTTAGGAAGTGGGTAGTCATTGGAAAGGTAACAATGAGCAAAAGAATGCTCAATGGGAGAGGGGTTGCTACCACGTATATTTTCTTCGAAGGCAGTTCCTACGAAGATAAAGGTACATGTGCCAATGTGTACAACATCACCTTTATTATAGGGAAAACCCATGGTTCTAGGTGATAGTGGTAGCTTGGCGAGATCCAGAAGAGGCTCTCGAAGAAACTGATTATCATGATCTTGAGATGAGAAATTTAAAATATGTTCCTCACTCATTTTTAAATTTTGAAATTGCTCTAATATCTGAGATGAGGAACGTGGAGAAACCATTGAAGAAATAGAAGGACAAAGGTTGAACTTAGATTGAGCTCGCTCTACATTTGAGCAAAACTCAAATGGTCGAGGGTCGCTTAGAATGGTGATAACTTGATTTTTAAATTCAAACTTTAAGCATTGATGAAGAGTAGAAGGGATGACCTTCATTGCATGGATCCAAGGACGTCCAAGAAGAAGATTAAAATATGCAGGACAATGTACCACATAAAAAAAGTATCCAATATTTTAGGCCCAACCTTAAGGGGAAGAGATATGACACCACAGGCCTCTTGGGACTCATTGTTGAAAGCTTTTATGATGATATCAGATTTTGTTAAATATTCCTCTTTTAATCCAAATTTTTGAAAGAATTGATATGTACACAAATTGAGGGAAGAACCATTATCAATCAAGATTCATTTATAAAGGTATCCCCAATAAGTGCAGTGATGTAAAGTGAAGAATCTTCTTGTAAGTTTGAGGAAGGCTTATCATCATCCGAGAATGAGATGTGATGTATCCCAAAAGATCCTACGACATCAACTATAGCATTAGGAGAAATATCTGAGGGAATCGATTGCTATTTTAGAAATTCCATCAAAGCATCTCTATGGTTGGGAGAAGTTTGCAAGAGTTCTAAAATGGATATTTTTGCTGGAGTATTAGCTAACTACTTTTGGAGATCAAATGAAACCCTAGGTTGTGGTTTCAACACTAGAGGTGGAGTCCCTGTATCCAAAACCCTTTTCTGATTATTCTTCAAAACTGAACTGGGTTGTAATGCAGAATTTTATCCTTGCTGAGAATGCAGAGTAGGATGAGTCTAAGATTGTCTTCTTGTAGTTATCCCAACCATGCCAACCATATTACCATAGGGATGAGGCTCATTCTAATGAGCCACCTGATTTGTTGCTTGTTGATTATGTTTTGGCAATGGATCTTTGAATATTCCCATATCTTGATTTGTAGTTGAAGCTTGTTGAGTAGGAACTTGATTATTTACTGATTAAGAACTCCCTATATCAATACGTCTTGCATCAATCAAATCTTGAACCACATGTTTCAATTTCTTACAAGAGTTTGTCCAATGTCCCTCCACTCTATGATATGCACAATGCTAACTTGCCTTGTACCAATGAGCTATAGTATCAGGTTGCCTTATGGGAGGTAACTCAATTGCATTGGCTTCTAAGAGTTGTTTTAAAGCTACTTCCATGGACATATTAAGCCTTGTAAAATTCCTTTGTGGAGGTTTTTGAAGTATTATATTTTGTAGGTTGTTAGTAACATTGTTAACAGGCCTACTATCCATTCCACCATCACCTCTTGTGTGCTTATTCTTATGTTGAGACTTAGTAGGTTTCTCTTCTTTGACTTTGAGTTGGCCTCTTCTAATAAGAGCATGTTCTACTTTTCTTGCTAAATCAATTGCTTGATCAAAGGATGTAATAGTAGTAGTCTCTAATGCATAAGATAACTGCTCTTGTAAATTACCAATAAATATCTCAAGCATATCCTTTGGAGGTAAAGTATATCTCAAGCGTCCCACTAAACTTCTCCAACGAGCCAAGAATTCTAAAAATTTTTCCTCTTTACCTTATTTTAAATTATAGACATCTTTCATTGTTACTTCCTTTTCAATATATGCACCAAACTGTTGAACAAATAATTCTATTGTTTCTTCGAAGTTCTTCAAGGAATAATTAGGTAACCGATAATACCACTCTAATGCCATGCCACCAAGACTCTTAGGAAATGTTTTGAGCAACAACATGTCATCATATATGAGATCATGGCAAGTTGTTCTAAATATTCTTAAATGCTCTATTGGATCTTTTGTCCCCTTATATATAGGTAAAATTGGCATAGGAAAATGCTTAGGATAAGGCCTAGCAGCAACAATAGGATACAATGGCTGATTACACATTTCTTTATAACTGTAAGTGAAGCTTGAAGGTTGAATCATCTCAACTTTTGAAACCAACTACTTTACCATATTTGTTAAATTCTACACTTCTGGATTACTATTATGCAATATCCCCAGATTCCCTAAAGGAGGGATATATGTGTGTTGAGGAACTAGTGCTTGGCTTAGATTGGATGCATGGATACTATTGTTATATGTGGTACCTTGTGAAAATGGATAGCCAACATTTGGTGGGACAGAAGCAAAAGTGTTGAGATTAGAATATTGAGGAGGAAATTGAAAATAATTTTGAGTGACACTACTAATTGGAGGGACTTATAGATTCCTTCCAACGTTGGTGGTTATAGTAGTGGCATCAGTTACCTGGTTTCTTAAATTATTAAGATGCATTGATTTAGGCAAGGGGTTATTTTGATCAAGCATAGGAGAGATTATTAGAGGAGGAGGTGGAGGAGTCTCACCTCTTTTGAGATGAGATTCTCACTCCATACCCTCCAATATCTTATCTCTATTAGCTTTCATGAAGCCCCAAATATGCTCAAATGATGAAAATATGAACCCACCATTAGGTCCTTCATAAGGATAAAAACTCATTTTAGAAACATATTATCTTGCTCTTCTAGATCTATGTTGGGATCCTCTCTATCAATCTGATCATATTTGGGGGAACATAATCAGATTCAAGATGCTTTCATTGACTTCTAAGGAAAGGAGCCATTAGAAGAGGAGAAAGGATAGAAGAGAATACTAACAAGCACACAAAAAAATAATTTTAAATATGTTATTAATGATCTTCAACCACACAAATAAATTAATGATCTTGTTTAATATTTTAAAAGAAAAAGGAGGTGTTCACGTTGGGTTCACCAAATATGTAGAGGGGGAAAACCACCCTACCGCATACAATTCTCAAGGTTGGATCCATAAAGAGAGAGCCTTGAGGTGAACCATGGGGGCTGCATTGTTCTCTACACTCGGGTGTAAAATATGGGGGGAAGGGTTCACCAAGAATGGTTTAAGGACTCGCTCCAAGTCCTCTGGTTTTAAAGAATATTTGATGTATTTGATTCAAGACAATCACCTATGTTTGGCCTTTCTAGATCTATGCTATGAAAAGATAAAGGACAATGCAAAAATACATAATGCAAGAAGACAAGAGCTAACCCTAGAATGATTCTTTCTTTGAATGTTTTTCTAACCCTAGGGTTTCAAGATAGAAAACCTTTAAGCAAGGGCTCAAGAGGAGATGCACAAAAAATATTAACCCTAAGTGCACACTATATGTTGTTTATCTTTTAAATGCCTAGAAATCAATTAAATGTATATTTATTTTAAATCAGATCTAGGGTTTATAATAGAAATAGAGGACACTCAAAAAATAGCCTAGAGATTAATTGGAACACTTATCTTATCCGATGGTTGATCCTTACCTTTATCTTCTATCCAATGATACCAACAATTCTTGTTCCTACATAATAACTTAAGAAACACTTGGAAAATATAATCAGTGTTAGGGGGTCTACTTAGGCTATTGTACAATAATTCTTGGAGGCACAAAAGTCAAGCCCCCTAGGTCCTTTTAGTTGATCTTTAAAAATAGAAGCAAAAATTGACCTTTGGAAGAAAATAAACATATCACAATACAATAGAATAAAATGATGAAACCATAGAACAAAATGTAGTACTATGTCCTATATGCAACCTATGATGCAGATATAGGGTATGGAACAGTAGTTTACCCCTAGATACATTTCAAGTGAAATCATACCCCATAACAGGTAACTACGATTTTGCACAGGTAAAATCACATCCCATAGAGACTCAGGCATGATTTCACAGAAGTGAGGTGAAACGCCTTAGATCAGTGTGAACTAAATAGTGTGAGATACATCGAGTTAAAATATACATGTAGAAGAGTGAAATCACTTGGCAGATAGCATGGAAGCAACATAAGGGTTGAGACCTCCTGAATAGTTGATCTCTCCTTATGAATCAAACACAAATCCACCAAAGCAAGAAACAACAAACAATATATAATGCAGCGGAGAGTAAATAAATCTTCACAATTATGAGTTAGATTGCTTGTGGGATAAGACGAAGAATACAGATCACTTAGTGAGCATTTCAAAAACACTTGTAATTAATAATGATGATTCGTTGTTATATCTCATTGTGATTTAGAAATTATTTTAAACCCTCCTTATATAGCAGATTTGAAGGTAGAATGGGTGGGAAAACCAAGGAGGGTCAATGTAAAACATGCCAACTTCGAGAAATTAGGGTTTCATTAGAAAAAAACCCTAAAAGGTAAAATCGTGCCACATCAAGGCTGACCACAATTTCACACAATGTGAAATCATGCCTCATCAAGGGCAAGCGCAATTTCACATAGAGAGGGAAAAAAAAGAGAAAGATGGGGGAGAAGCCTTACCCTTTCCCTAGGCAAGTCTAGGGGATATTCCAGAAGACTCAAGGAAGATTTCCAACTAAAGTGGGTTAATATTTTGTGTCTACACATGGTAAGGTTGTAAACAATGGTCATTGACGATCAAAACTATGTAACTGCTATCAATGGTTCTAACACAGGCAATGCCATTTTTGATAAATTCAATCACCTCATATGGACCCATCCACCTCTACATGAGCTTTACCTTTCACTCCTAGAACTGGGAATTGTATAACAGTATCTAATATCATTTTTTAAATCATTTATCTTATGTGGTGATCATGCCACATTACCTTCTACTTCAACATTAAATTTATGCGTTGCAACACATCTCGCCTATATTCATTCAATTTATTTAATTGGAAAATACATTCTTTTTGTTCAACATCTAAATACATATTGAGTTCCACAGTAGTACATAGAGTTTTAATCTTAAATTTGATTGACATCATCACATTTTTTTCGTACCCCAACTAAAATGGTGTAAATCCAATTGTTAATTTCCATGTGTTCTGATATGCCCATATGGCTTTCGGGAGGAATTTCTCCCAATCCTTTTTGTGTTACTACACTATCTTTGTTATAATGCTCTCCAAATCTCAGTTTGTAACCTCCACCTGTCCATTTTCTTGCAGATGGTATGGGGTGGTTTTGTTGTACCAGATTTGGAATTATTGCATTAGTTTCTAAACCATTTTTAAAGTGAAATGTGTACCCTGATTATTGGTAATTTCCTTGACAACACCAAACCTGGTGAAAATGAATTCATACAAAATTGTACTACATTATCTTCTTTTGCATTTCACAATGCTTACACTTCAACCCTCTTAGTGACATAATTAGTACATACTAAGATATACCTTTTACCATTATATTGTGGATTGATAGGTCCAAAAAAATCCATCCCCATTTATCAAATGGTTCAATATGCACATGTGGTTGAAGGGGTATTTCATCTCTTGGGGTTGGTCAACCCATTTGTTGACATTGATCACAATGGTTGACATAGTTTATTGCATCTTTAATAATGAGGGCTAATAATACCCTATTAATAAATATTTGAATGTAGTTCTTTTTCCTGCAAAATATCCACCACACGATTCATCATGATAGACTTTTAAGATTTTTGTGGTTTCATTTTCTACAACACATCATCTCATGAGTTGATCAAAGCCAGTTTTAAACAAGCAACTATCAATTCATGAAAAATCTACATTCCTCTCAATTAATGTTCGAGCTTCTCGAGGAGTGAGTGCAGGGGATATTTTATCAATGGCTAAGTAATTGGCCATATGTATGTGATTATCACGAGCAAAGAGATACTCATACATGAATCTATCCTCAGTGGCAGTGTTATCGTGAGAGATTAACCTAGACAAAACATATGCCACAACCTTATCCTTACCAGGTTTGTTGATAATAGTCACATCAAATTTCTATAGGAGTAATAGCCATCTGATAATTTTACCACTTACCATTGGCTTGTTTTCAGATATCTAATGGTCGTATGGTTAGTATGTATAATGATTTTATAGCCTATGATAAAATGATAAAAATTATTAATGGCATGTACAATTTCTAGGAAATCCTTTTTGTGTGATAGTGTAATTGAGTTCAATGCTCATAAAATTTTTACTAACATAGTAGATGGCATATACATAATTTTCTTCTTTTTGTCCTAATTTTGCCCCTATAGCATTGTTGGATGCATTCGCATAGATGTGGAGGGGGAGGTTACAATTTGGACCTCTAAGAATTAGAGTAGTTTTTAGTTTTTCTTTTAAGGTTTGGAATGCTTGCTCACATTCACTTATCCAAACAAACTCAACATCTTTGGTTAACAATGTGTGTAGTGGTTTGGTGATTTTGTTGAAATATTGAATAAATCACCGGTATCATCCAACAGAGCCCAAGAAACTTTGAATATATTGTTGTGTTATGGGGGTAGGTAGTTCTTTGATAACCTCAATATTTTTCTTATCTACATTTACCCCCTCAACAGAGATGTGGTATCCTAAAACTATCCCTTCTGTCATTAACATAAAATATTTTTCATTACTAAGGGACAACTTTATTTCTTGGTAGCACTAGAGTACTCTCTCCAGATTAGTTGTATCTTCTTCAAAACTTTCAAAATAAACGGTGAAGTCATCCATATAGAACTCTACAATCTATCCTACCATATCTAAGAAAATACTAAGGACTGCCTATTAAAAAGTGGCAGGTACATTACATAATCCACAAGGTAAGACATAGTAGGCAAAGGTACCCCAAGGATAGGTAAATGTGGTATTTTTTTATCCTCTTTCCCTATTTGTATTTGGTTGTAGCCACTATACCCATCTAGGAATGAAAAATATTTCCATCCAACTAGGGTATCTAGGACTTGGTCTATAAATGGTAGGGAAAAACGGTCTTTTCGGGTGGCCTTGTTTATCATTCAATAGTCCACACAAATCCTCCATTTGCCATTTTTATTTTCTACCAATACCAAAGGTAAAATCCATTGACTATCAAAAATGGGATAGATGAATCCAGCTGATACTAGTTTTTATAATTTAGCTTTTACTATTTCCTTCATAGTTGGATTCATCCACCTTTGGGGTTGTCTTACTGGTCTGGCATCATCCTATAGATAAATCCTATGGGTGTAAACCTCAGGGGAAATGCCCCTCATGTCTCTATAATCCCAAGCAAAATAAGTCTTATATTTATTTAATATTATTTTTGACTTCTCTTCTTGATCAATTGTCAAGGAATTATCTATTTTCAATGTTCGTCCAGGTTCTATTTCAATTTGTTGTACATGATTTTCCCTGATATCAACAAGTGGGGAATTCATAGGAGGATGTGAATATTATCCTTGGATAAATTTGCTATGAATTGATCTTCATCCTCTACTTCATCTAGAGCCATCACTCATTGTATCATACGCAAAGTATCATCATGTTTAAATTCAGAATTAGGCTCTCCCAATTCAACAATAGATTGTGTAGGAGGGTAAATGGCTAAATTTTTTATATTCTATCCATTGGATATTGTAATTTGTCCTATCCTACAAATTATGTAGGTGTTAGTTTTTTCCAGCCAAGGACATCCTAACATGAGTGGATAACCACCCAGTCCTGATTTTGACTTCAAAACTAGGAAGTCTGATGGATATTCCCATGATCCACAATTAAAATAATGTCTTCCAACTTCCCCTCTAGGAGTATTGTAGATTGATCTACCAATTGTAAAATTGTTTTAGTTGATCTCATATCTGTTAACTACATTTTTTGCATGGTTTCCTTAGACATGATATTTATGGCTGATCATAAATCTACTAAACTATTGGGTAGCCTCAAGTCTTCAATTTGAATTGTTAAAAATGGGCTTCCTAGATCAGAATATAGCTGGTGATAGATGTTCCCTAACATTAATTCAACTAACTCACCTACCACGTGTATTGCTTTGGACTGTTGTCTTTGAATTGGTCTCTTAAGACATAATTATCTAATGGATTTTCTATAGATAGGCATATCTCATATAACCTAATAGAGGGAAATCATGATAATTAGGTTTTTCAATCCTTTCATATGTCAAATTTTATTTGCATCATTTTTTTGGATTCTTGTAATATTTTAGGAAAGAGTGAAACCCCTTCATTTTTGGATTTTTCAACAGTGAAACTTTCTTTCACCCCCTCTATTGAAGGTGTTGTTTCTTCTACTTCTACTTTTATTTCATTTTTCTCCACTATTGGAGGTGTTGGATCTACTCCTACTTCTCTACTTGATCTAAGTCTAATTGGACTACAATCTATTCTAATATGATACATAGGGTATATCCTTGTATCTGCCTATTATGTTGGTTGATTTATCTTATTATTATTTGGATTTGGCATTGGTTTTGTCGATAGTTGTTGGGACCTAGAAGTAGGTGGTGTCAGCAAACTAGACTGTAGTGGGGCTTGTGTTATTACTTGTGGAGGTGAAGTCCAATTATTATAATTTTTCCACTATTTTGTAGCTTGATGGTATGGCATCCAAGGATAAGGTGTGTAGGAAGTAGGCCCTTGGATGGTGTTCATCTAAGGAGGCTGATCCCACCACCCAATATTGGGTGTTTGATTCTTCTCTTGGTGCATAAAATGGGATCCCCCATAGGGTGGTACTCCTCATGGGGATCCCATTATGTTTGAGTAAACTTATATAAAAAAAAATAAGAGCCATTTAGAATTAATGCTGACCGTTTCCTCCTTGTCAACCGCGCGCCCCTCTTTTATGAAGCAAAGTAATAACAAGATGTAATGTAGGCTTTTTTTCTACGGAGTTCCTACCAAGGTCGTCCAAGGCATGACACCTCTTGAGAGATTAACGGGAAAACATTTGATGTTTATTAGTTCTTTATTTTTATTAGTATTTACTATATTATTTGATGATTACATTTTATTAGATGTTAAATAATATTATTATATCTCATTAGAGGTTGAAAGAAGTTGAATAGTTTGAACCTCTTGTATTATAATAATATTATGATATTATTTTATTACTACTTGTATGAGGTTGAGAGAAGTTGAATAGTTTGAAGTGAAGATGAAGTACCAAATGTTTCTTGTGACAACAAAAAGACATACATTGATTGAAAATATACATGTATAATTTTTTTTGAATGAAAAAGACCTTGTATTAGCTGAAAATCTCTTTTATACACCTAGGAGACTTTTTCCAGTTTCTCCTATTACCCATAAAATAGTTTTCAACTACTTTTGGTTCCTCTTTTATATTTGCTAAATGTGGTAACAACTTCATTTTGTGATACATTTGACAAATGGCACACACTCAAACCTTGTTTTTTTAACATTCATTCCTTGGGTGTCTCTTCCTGCATCATGGGTAAAAAAAGGCCAATGTTGCCTCATTTTGAGCAATGTGCCGATTTTTGCTTTTTTTTATGGAGGTTTTTTTTGTTCTATGGTTGATGGGTTTTTCTTTTCTCCTAAAGTAATTTCTATAAAATTTTCAAATATCTAACATTTGACTTTGGTAAATGTCACCTCCCACTAATATGTTTAAGGCTTCCAATGACTCATTCATGAGATCCCCTAAGAATATGCTTCTCAAGAATTTCTTACCCAATTTTTCATGGGTGAACATTGAAGATTAAAATTAAACCTACCCTAGTAATCCTCCAATGATTCTTCCTCCCTCTGTGACATATCTAGGACTTCCTCTCTAGCATCCCGTGCCCTACCAAAATCTTGGTATTGTTCTAGGAATATTTTCTTCATGTCCTCCTAGGTGATAATTTGTTTGTTCCACAAATTGATTAACTAGTGTAATGCTAAATCATCCAATGTAGAGAAAAAAAGCTTTAATTTTTGAGAATCAACTTTATAATCTACTAATATACAAAGAACATCAAATTTAAAAAGAAAAATATTAGGATATTTGATTGGTAGTCCTCTAAATATGGGAATATGTACAAGAGATATATGTTTCATTGTAATATCTCCTCTAGATTCTTCAATGGGAAAGCCAAAACTGGTGGAAGCCTCATCATTCCTAGCCATGGTTTCAGAAGATGTAGGTGTTAAACCCGATGCTTCTACAATAGCTAATAAAGCTTCACAGTCATTTCTTGTGTCTTCAAACTATAAATCTAAATAAAAACCTGAGGAAATCCTCCTTTCTAATATTTTACACCTTGGATCATTTTTAAATAAAGTTTATCCAAATATTGGATTAATATGCCAAGGTGTGTCAGGTGGAGAGGATGGTCTAACAATGAGAAGTGTTTTAGACTATTTATAAGGTATTTCAGGTGGTTCCAAGGTTCCTTCTACTCTCTTAATAAAATGTCCATCTGATCCTCTTGGTATTGATGGACTTATACATTATCAGGTAAGGGATCTATGGGTGAGATAGTCTGAATAGTTATTTTTAGGCTGAATAACCTATAGATCCTAAAATACTACAGTTGGTACTCCTCAACAACGATACCAAAATGGTGAGTATAAAATAATGTTATGTAAAATAGTTATTTTGCTTCCATTTAATTATTAATCCAAGAGTTCGTAAACTTGCGAGTACCTATGCATAGTATATGCCTATAGTAGTTGGGAGATGAATACTATATATCAATTGTTTTGGGGGGTATGTTTGTTCATGTAGTTTAGTTTTATCCAAACCACTAAAAATTAAATGTAAAAAATTAAAACACACAAATGAAAGAAATTGTAGGAAGTAAATTTTTGAAATCAAACACAACTTGAAATGAAATTACAAAAAATAAACACACAACTAAATTAAACAAAATAAGAAATAAAAACACTATAGAAAATAAGAAAGTAGAAAATAAACTAAATAGAGGAGTATTACTGCCTGGAGTGGGCCCAAGCTCCCGTAGATGGTCTACCAATTTGGTTACTGAAAACTCACTCTTTCAAATACACGTGAATAAAGAGCAATCAAAACTTTATTACTAATTATGCAGTACAAAATAATAAAACTTCATAAAAGTTTTTGATCTCCATTTTCAGGGATATCTTGTATTTTTATATAGAATGAGACCGATCCCTATTACAAAAATAGCTTGTGCTAACTTTTATTATGATGTGATTCGCTACAGTCGGTTCGTACATAGTTACAATCATCATCTACTAAAAGAGCGGTCATGTCTAAAATTAATCATGAAAGATAAGAATAGTGCTCCCTAAGTTTACATAATAATTATTTTCTAAAATTCATGTGGTCTCTCGATCAACCAATCAACACATAGGACAAAGGTGCTTTATTCCCAATGGATATAAGTGTCTTTTGGCCTATTGTTGGTATAGGCACCTTCCAACCGGTAAGAGGTAGTTATCGAGGTATATATTGACTTTCATGCCATTAAAAAATAGTTGTTTTTGCCATCAAAAGATAGTTTTTGGGATATAGGTACCTTTCTGCCTAGGATATAGGCACCGAGATATAGACATCAACCTGAACCCAGGATATAGGCACCAACCTATGCCTAGAATATAGGCATCAATGCTTAGCAGAATTTAGATGTCCATTCTTGGTACTACAACCTCCTTCATTCCTCAAACACATTATAATTGTTGTACGATGCCAAGTCCATGTGGGACCTTGAGTAAAAGATGTGCAAAAAGTAATGAAAATCTGCATCTACACATATTTCCCACTAAAAACACCAGTCAAGCATAATACATCAATTTCCATTAAATATATGCAATAATTATATAAAGAGACACTTCTAGTGTTAGACATGCCATACAAAACCTCTTTTAAATATGCATAGAATTGAGCATTTTTGGTTCTCATTGAGGAGAGACAACAAACTTGGAGGTATGGCTTAAGGTAATAATATTATGGATCTACATGGAAACATAAGAGCACCAACTATGATAGTGTTTGACAAAGAAATCATATTGACTCTAGTTATCAGAGTTGTGCAACAATATCAAGGAACAAATAGACCCATTATTTGAGTTACTAGAGTAGAGCAATAGAAGCGTGAAGCCAACAAAGAAATATTAGATATGCCAAAATAAATATACCTTCAAGACATGGAACCAAATGATTACTTCCAAAATTCAAACAATAGAAAGGCATATCACCATCAACAAATACCACCACCAATCAAAATTTTACGAAGTTGAATGGATGATCAATATTGATACCACTTCATAGCAAGGCTCAAAAGATCATATTTTTAATCTCTTCTTATATTTTGAGGATGAAATATTTTGTAATGGGGATGGAATGTTAGGTACCCAAGATAAGTATTTAATATTATAATATTGTATAAATATTATAATATTATATTAGATGTAATTATCCCACATGTATGGATAAGTGGGAGTGGTAGGTAGTTGGGCATTATAAATATGGGCAAAGACTCATAGAGAGGATATAAGAAGAATATTGTATATGTCTCATATTGAGATATGTTAAGGAGTGGCTTCCTTCCAATAAGGAGCATTGTACGATGTTGCCCTACCTCAAGGGTTTGAATTATAAATTGAAAATATTGGAGTAATTTACATATTTTATCTTATGCTAATTTATGTGGATTATTCATTGTGGTTAATTTATTATTTTTGCAAATTTTTTAATGATTTATGTGGATGAATAAAGGAAGTTTGTAACAACCTATTTTGGTATACACGTAGGTTTTCAAAGGTGTGGATCCATTTTCATCAAGCAGTTCCAAATAGCTAAGATGAGTTAGATGATATTCATCTTTGATGGAGAAGTCATGTAACAAGATTCACAAGGAAGGACCCTTGAGCTCAAAGGGAAGATAACTTTGAATCCATAGACCAAGGAATAAGGTGTCACTCTAGTGGGAGTTTGAACATGGGTGTGATAGGCTCATAAAGTAGGTTAAAGTTGAAGTTACTATTCGTAATTGGTTTTATCAATGAGCTTCTTAAGAATTGTGATTAACATTTTTGTTAGAGGCATCGGCTTGGTCATTGTTGTTGGAATATATTACATCATTTGTTTCTTTACTAATGTACCTTCATGGGTGCATATTTAGATTAGGATTATTTTAGGAGATAAATAGTTTATTAAAGCAATTTAATAAATGCACAAGTGTTAGAATGTGCAATGATGTAAATGTGCATGTAGTCCACATGTACATGAGTCTTAGAGTTGAGTAAGAGGTAAGGAATCTATCTTTCATTGTAAAGGCTTCATTGTGAGTGTTTGAAGAGAGCATTTTGTAGTGCATAGGTTAGATTAGTAGTAGTCACAATGTAGTTCCATTTTATTAATATGAATTTGTTGTAAACTCCATTATAGGAGCATTGTATTTTTTGTGAGTTTTCTTATGAGTATTTTTAGAGCATTGTATCAAGTTTTCTATCATATTTTTCATGCATGTTAAGTTGCCATTATCATAGTTATAACATTGCATGCTTATTTTAATACTTTTTATTGCATTTTCTTTAATTTTAAGGCTCCAAAAGCATACCAGTGGTATTAGAACCACTGTGGATCAAAGGAAAACCACAAGTGATCACCATTGATATTGTTGAGTATTTGTAAAGTGGATTAACCATTATACATTGCTACATACAAATACCATCATAATATATTTTTGATAGAAGAAGATCTAGGTAGAATAATAGGAAGTAGATAAATCCACATGATTGATTGATAAGAGTTGGCTAGAGTTTTTCCATAGAGTTGCAAAAACTTGTGAAGACTAGAACTTAGCATTGCATCCACTAGATTGGCAATCCAACTAGTGAAGATTATTTTCTATAGAGATAAAGAAATTTTGTATTATCATTTCTAATATTTTATTGCAGAAGATAGGAGATTCAAAAAAATTACTTGGTTACTATCATCTAAGTTTTTCTTGTCGTAAAAAATTAACTCTCAGAAGTTGGGAAGCTTCCTACAACAGATAGAGAAGAACTTCATCTTCATTGCCTAAAATTCGATGTACTTTCCTTGTGCAAGGATTAATTATTTGTTGCAAAAAAATAAATATTGAATATTTGGAGGCCTAAGGATAAAGGTCTCATTGAGATATTTGTAGATTGAAGAATCCTAGTTGAAATATTGAGGAGAGATCTAGTGGCCAAGGAAGCCACATTGAAGATTTTAAATCTAGGAAGGAGGTCCTAGAAAGAAGACCCCATTGAAGGAAGAAGAGACTCAAGGAGAAGAGTCCTAGTGAATATTGGAGATTGGTGATCTCCATTGAATATTGAAAACTTCACATTGAATAAGAGGTCCATAGAAGGTCCTATTGAAGAACTTCCATAGTGGAAGATTGAGCATTGAGAAGAACTAACAAAAGTTCTATTGCAGATTTTAGTAGAAGCATATTCAAGAGATCCTAGAAGAATATCTCACTATGAAACTTCCATAGTTGAATATTAAATATCCAAGGAAGGTCTCATTGAAGGTTTTGAAGTTGCAAGATTTAGGACCTTGGAGAGGTCTCAAGGAGAAACAAGAAGAAGGCTTGGTGAGCCTCATTGAAGGAGTTCCTAGAAGAACTCATTGGAGAAATTACTACCAAGGAAGAAGCTCATGAGAGCTAAGGAATTGGGACAATTTTTGACATCCGAAAACAAGCCCAAAGAAGAAGGTTTGGCAAGAATATTATCAACTTTTAAGGTAGTTTGGAATAGATCTCAAGATTGTCAAATTGTTTAAGGATGAGATCTAGTTTGAAGTCAAAATTCGACAAAGGAAAGGAGATAGAAAAACCACCAAATATGAGATATTTGGGGACCATCATTGAAGGGTTCTTGAGTGAACATATTAGCTATGATTTGGAGGAGTATCCTACCAAATTTTTGGGATTCAAGGACAACATTTTAGTGAAGGTATTGACTGCTTTACAATCTGAAAATTTTCATATTTGAGGACAGAAAAGGCAGCAATTTGGGCAGTGTTAGTAGTTGGTAAATATCATATTTTAGAGGTACATTCTAAAGGAGAATTAAAGCCACCAAGTTACAATATTGGGTTGCATATTATTGAAGTATTGAAGCTACAAGAAGGAGAGCAAGAGAGTTGTTTTGGAAAACCTAAATGAGATACAATATCATCTACAAAAGGTATAAAAGGTATGCAACAAAAGGTGCAAAAGTTCATTAGTTGAGAATTTTATATTTATATTTATATTAAAGTTATAAAGCATCGATTTCAAAGTTTCAAGGGTTACATAGAATAGTATTCATTTCAAGTATTCAAGATAAGTGCAAAATTTATAGTCTACAAGGTTCAAAACTGCACACAAAAAACATAATAGAAGTTAGATATATTTTGAGAGAAAGAAACATATCAAAATTCTATTGATATTATTCTAAACAAAAGATGGCTTTACAAGTTTACAAATATTAGTGAAAGCATGGATTTCTAATAGTAACAATAACCAAGTAGAGAAGGTATTGCCAAAATATAGAAGGCAACATTGGATTCAAAGCATATCAATCGGTAAAGGAAGTTGAAGCCTACATTTTGACAAAACAAGAGGATTAGTTTAAAGAGAACAAAGGAAAAACATCTACATAATTCTACTCTAAATTTACATAGCATAAAGAACCATTCAAAGGAGTTAAAATTGAAGCTTTCTCAAGGAAATGGAGATATCATTGGTGTAGTAGCTTCAACAAGCAAGAGAGAGAGTCATCTAAAGGCTCAATATCCAATAATTTGAGGTATCTAAGACACCCAATAGAACACCAGATTTATCACCTACATAGAGCACAAGCAAGCTATTAGTCATACAAAGGATGTTGAGCATCAAAAAAATCCTTTGATGAAGGCATCATTGGGATCACACCAAGTCTACCTTTGAGTGATGAAAAAATGAACACGTAAGAGCAATATTTCTATCCACATAATAGCATTAGAGCAATACAGTGAGGCACTTAGACCAAGAATCCTATAGCCCACATAGATTGCACCAAAGAAAAATCACCATTTTACGTGGAAATAAGTACAAGGTGGAAGGTAAATTTAACAATATAAAGAGAAGATGCAATGCTAACAACAAGGACATTTTGTAGTTTTAAATAAGGCTCAGTTTTGAAGAATCCCACTTATTATTTGAAGCCATATCATAGCCTTTCTCAGTGCTCAATCGAAGTATTAGAAAATTAACTGCAACTACCATATAAATGGTGGAGAATCATGATCATTCATCTATCATAGAAGAGGTTGAAGTAGAGCAAGAATTTTAGAACACAAACATAAAAATAATGAGGATAACAATTGTATAGCCCAAGGGATTTAGGAGAAAAGAGATAGAAATATTGCACCACATAAAATTTATCCCATGCAAGAAATAAGGAGATCACCACGTTGTTGAGTGCACAACATAAATAAATATTTGAGTATTGATTTAAAGCGAAGAGGATCATTTGAATAATGCTCTCATTGAAGTGTTAGTGAAAACACCAAGTAATCAAGTAAGTTTATTAATGCCACTTGTGGTAGGCATTGGAAGAAGGTGCAGCAGAGATGTTAAGCACCACTTGGCACCATTTATCTTACATTACAGTGTCAAACTCAAGAGAAGCTGCTTACATACATAGATATTATTTTTAAATGAAGACAAAATTAATACAAAGGAGAAGAGACACCATTTTAAAGAGCACAAAAGTGGTTATAGAAGCCAATGAATAGCATGATTGATAAGGAATAAAAGTACGACCAACCATTGGAGAAAATACCAGCATTGATAGTGGAAAATAGTGCATGTGAAAGTCTAAGACTTAGTACAAGTTCAAGTTGTATATAGCAAGATCGTGGTTGAATAAAGTATTGCAGATCAACATGTTTACATAAAGGAAAAGTACACAAGATAAGTGTAATATATACAAGAGAATTTAGAATTTGATAAGGAGTAGTCAACCATTTTCAATACGAAGCAAACAACATTCATTTTAGTCAACTTGCAAACTCGAATCAAGCTTTTGAAAGGTGAAAATTATCCATAGTTATATTACAATTTTATTCAGGTTGATATCAACTATGCTCTATATTTTAGAGATATTAGTGTTAAGAGTAATAAGGTGTTGAAAGAATCGCTATAATACTTATTGGTTACATAAAGAAATAAGTTGAAACTTGAAGCATCTAAACTATTTCTATTGCTTCAAAATATTTGCAAATATTGAAACAAGGAGTCATAAGATTAGTATTTGCAAACATATAAACTTACTAAAACTTCTAAACTTGGGAGAGAAAAGGAATTCTACATCAAAAATTACATATTATAAGTTTAGAAAATTATCATAGCATTGATTCAAAGAGTGAATATTATTGCTAACACCAATACTAGTTGAACAAATACTTAAAAGAGACTTAGATATTGAAGGTTTATCCTTGAAATTTCATTTCTAAAGCTTTCTATAAGAAGAGATAAATAGTTATAGAAGATACTACAAGTTGAACATTATTTGAAAAATTATTATCTCATTACTAGGGAGTCAAAAGGGATTCAACAAAATTTAATATTAGAAAGCTAAGTATAAGCATCAAGTTCATAGCTTAAAAATATTGATAATTATCTCTAAGATTGATTCAATAAATTAAAAAGGGTATTACTAGGAAGATATAAGGAAGACTACTACAATAAAGAAGAAATAAAAATACATTAATATGGATAGATTGACAAGTGGAATATATCATCACTATAAGAGGACTCAATATCAAAATACATCCAATATGTCTTATCAAAGGTATAAAATTAGTATAAACTCAAATAATCTCACAAATAAAAATGAAAAGGTGTTAGAGTTAGAGTATATTACATCATTTGGGTGATATTATGTAATGTACCTAAGGTACATTAGGACATTAGATTACTTTAGGGGGAAGTTATTTAGTTACTTGAGGAAGAAGTAACATATGCACAAGTGTCATTATGCATGTTGTAAGTGTGCAAGGTGTCCTCTTGTACAGTTAGGTAGAGTGTTGGCCAAGGAATCCATCTTCCTATATAAAGTACCATATAGTTCCATTTGTATTGTATCACTTCTATTTCATTTAATAAGATATTCTATGGCTTTGATCTCTATCTCGTAGTGTAATGCAATGCTACTAAAGCTATCAGTGATATCATAGCTACGGTTGTTTCTAAAGAGGAATAGGGAAAGTCACTAGAGCTATAGTTGTTCCTAGAGAGGAATAGGGAAATTGGTATGAAACTAAATGGTGCGGAAAGCACGATTGTTTTTATATTGAATTGCTTTTTGATTGTAAGGTAGAAAACCCACAATAGACTTAATTTATATATTTGTTCGATGATGCCTTATTATCATATGTGGATTGCATTTAAATACCTAGTCTAATAGTTGTAAGAGTGAAGGGCTGTGACCCTATAATATAATGAATAAATAATATAAGTAATTAGGACATGTTAGGAGGGTCCTAACATGCCACCCCCATTAAAGGAGCTTTGTCCTTAAAGCTGGAAATTTGGAAATTGCTATTGGATATCTTGAAAATTTTCCCACGTTGCGTCTTCTAAAGGTAGACCTTTCCAATGGATTAAAACTTCTATGATATCGCGAGTACGAAGGTGATGAGAGCGGCGATCCAAGATAGCTTCTGGCTCAACTAAAAGTACTCCATCATCGGAGAATTCAGGGAGAGTGGGTTGTGTCATGATATGGTCTCCCACTGCAAGCTTAAGGCAAGATACATGAAATATGGGGTGAAGTTTGGAAGAGGGAGGAAGCTCTAGTTTGTAAGCAACGGTCCCAATACGTTGGAGAACTTTATACGGCCCATAAAATTTGGGTGCTAACTTCTGAGAACCTTTTTGTTTAAGAGAGGATTGACAGTAAGGTTGGAGACATAAGAAAACCATATCACCCTCATGGAAACTACGTTCGCTTCTATGTTGATCGGCTTGCTTCTTCATGCGATGTTGGGCGGTGTGTAGGTTTTATTTTAGGATCCGTAGTATGTCATATCTATTAGCAAGTTTTGTTTCCACCGCATGGACTTTTGTAGTCCCTGGAATATAGGAGGTGAGGGATGGTGGTGTTTGACCATATAGTGCTTCATAAGGAGTCATTTTGATGGACGTATGGTATGAAGTGTTATACCACCATTCCGCTAGTGAAAGCCACTTTACCCAATGGAGTGGTTGAGTAGAAACAAAACATCGAAGGTATGTTTCCAAGCATTTATTTACAACTTCTATTTTGCCATCGGTTTGAGGATGGTAAGCGGAGCTCATACGAAGTTGAGTACCTTGTAAGTTGAACAATTCCTTCCAAAAGGTGCTAGTGAAAGTTGGGTCATGGTCACTAACAATTGTGGAGGGCATACCATGTAATTTAAAGATGTTATCTAGGAAGAGGTGGGCTATAGTGCTAGTGATATAAGGATGAGCCACGAAACAAAAATGGGCATATTTAGATAAATGATCAATGACTACGAAAATTGTTGTTTCTCCTCCTGATTTTGGTAATCCTTCAATAAAGTCCATAGAAATATCTGCCCATGTTTTGGTGGGTATAGGAAGAGGTTGAAGTAATCCTAGAATTGTGAGGGTCTCCCCCTTTTGTATTTGGCAAACTTCACATTCTTTTACAAAGTTTTTGATGTAATTTTTCATTCCTACCCAATAGAAGGAGGTAGTGGCTCTTTTATAGGTTTTTAAGAACCCTGAGTGGCCTGCAGTGGGTGAGGTATGTAACTCATGAAGAAGTTTTTCATGATAAGTTGAATTGGGGGTGAGGACCATCTCCCTTTGTATCTTAATATATTGTCCTTCCAAGTGTATGGAGTTTTGCTACTAGGATTATGTTGAAGTTGTTGAATTAAGGCATGTATAGTAGGATCATTTATCCATTCTTCATGCACCTCATCTACCCAGGTAGGAATAAGGGAGGAAAGAGCATGGACTTGAGGCATATCTTCAAATTTTCTAGAAAGTGCATCGACTGCCATGTTGTCCTTTCCATTTTTATATGTAATTTTATAATCATAGCCAAGAAGTTTAGTAACCCATTTTTGTTGTTCTGGGGTATTAGTCCTTTGTTCCAAAAAATACTTCAAGCTATGATGGTCAATGCGTATAATGAAATGTTGGTCAATAAGGTAAGGCCTCTAATGTTGAATAGCATGGACAATCGCCAACATCTCTTTTTCATATGTAGAGCGAGCTAAATTCTTAGGAGAAAATGCTTTGCTTATAAAAGCTAGAGGCCTTTCATCCTACATGAGTACGGCTCCCATTCCTATTCCTAAAGCGTCACTTTCAATGACGAACGGTTTAGAAAAGTTGGGCATGGCTAGAATAGGGGTGGTACACATTTTAGTTTTCAAGGTGATAAAGGCCTCATCCGCCTTAGACGACCATTTGAAAGCATTTTTCTTAAGTAATGTTGTTAGAGGAGCAAATATTTTACCATAATTTTGGACAAATTTTCTATAATATCCCGTTAGTCCAAGAAACCCACGTAGAGCTTTTAAGGTTTTTGGAATAGGCCAATTTTTCACCTCCTCAATTTTGGAAGGATCTACCATAACTCCTTCCTTTGAGACAATATGCCCTAAGTATTCAATTTCTTGTTTTCCAAAGGAACACTTTGATCTTTTTGCATAAAGTTGATTTTCCTCCAATATTTGGAACGCTTATCTAACATGGTCCAAATTTTCTTCCCATGTTTTGCTATAAATCAAAATTTCATCAAAGAAAACTAATATAAATTTATGAAGAAAAGGGCAAAATACCTTATTCATTAGACTTTGAAAGGTAGAAGGAGCGTTGGTCAGGCCAAATGGCATCACCAAGAATTCGTAGTGCCCTTCGTGAGTGCGAAAGGCCATCTTAGGAATATCCTTTTCATTGACTCGTATTTGGTGGTAGCCTAACCGTAAGTCTAACTTGGAAAAATAAACTGCCCCATGGAGTTCATCTAATAGCTCGTCTATGACCAGAATAGGAAATTTATCTTTGATGGTCATTTTATTAAGCACTCGAAAATTGACACATAAATGCCATGAGCCATCCTTTTTTCTAACTAAAATAATTGGAGAGGAGTAAGGGCTTTTTCTAGGTCTAATGACTCCTGCCTTAAGAAGCTCTTGTACTAATTTATCTATTTTGGTCTTTTGGAGGTATGGATAACGATAAGGTCTAATATTAGGAGGGTGATGCCCTGGAAATAGTGGAATAGTGTGATCATGACTTCGTTGTGGAGGTAGTCCTTTTGGTTCATTGAATACCACCTTATGGTGGTCTAAAATCTTTTGTAACTCTGGTGTCTCGTCTTCTTTGTGACTAGGTTGAATTGAAAATAATTGGGCAACCATTCCTTTGTTTCCTCTTCGGATAATTTTCTCCATTCTATGCGAGCTGACGATTTGGGAAGGTCCTGATTTTAGGCTTTGGATAATATAGGTTAGGTTCTTTGCTGTGAATTTCATCCATAGTTCATCAAATTCCCATTGGACTACACCCAAGGTTCGTAACCATTGTACACCTAGTACAATGTCGCACCCACCTAGGGGTAGGACGTACATGTTGCCTTTCATGTTATAAACCCCCATACTTAGTTTTATATTTTTGCATTTTCCTTTGCATGCAATTTTTTTGCCATTTCCAATCATCACTTCGAAGTTATTGCAAGGGTATATAAAACAATTTACTTGTTTAGCCACCTTTGGATCAATAAAATTGTGCGTGCTACCAGAATCTAGGAGCACGGTAAGGTTTTGTTTCTTAAAATACCCTTTAACTCGCATTGTTTGAGGGGCAGAAGATTCGACAAGGGCATTGAAGGAAACCTTTGGTCCATTTTCTTTGTCACTTTCAAGTGTGTTGGATAATACCTCTACTTCGAGTTTAGGTTCCTCTTCAATAGAATTCCCTTCCTCTGTGGCATCTAGAATATATAATTTCTGTGAGGCACATTTATAATTTTTGCCAAATTTCTCATCGCAATGGTAGCAAAGACCCTTAGCTTGTCTTTCCTTCATTTCCTCGAAACTCAGACGCTTACTTGGTAGAGCGGGGTTAATTTTTGGGGTTGTTTAGGAGTTTTTGGTTCATCCATTTTGCATTGGTTTGGGGTTGGTATAAGTTTTTGATGGTTTCCCCCAAGTTGGTTTTGTGAACCAATTTCGTGCCTTGATTTTGTCCTCCGTTAATTTCGCCAAGCCGTTGGTCTCTAATATGTTTGTAGGGTTATACATTTGCACCTCTATTCAAATTTCTTCTTTTAATCCACTGAAAAAACATTCTTGAAAGAAGGCAGCGTCTAATCCGGATGTTCGATTAGCTAGCCTTTCAAATTCTGCTTAGTATTCACTTACCGAAGTGGTTTGGCATAATTTAGTGAGGGCCCCTGTAAAGCTTTGAAACTTGCTAGGGCCGAATCACACTAATAGATTCTGTGTAAAGGTTGACCACATCGGAGTGCCATTAGTTTTCTTGAACCATTGGTACCATTGGATGGCATCGTTTTCCAAGTGGAAGGAGGCGATATGCACTTTTTGCATTTTTGGAATTTGATTTAGTGAGAAATATTGCTTTGCTCGATAGATCCAGTTTGTAGGGTCTCCTCCTTCAAATTTTGGGAAGTCTAATTTGGTCGTCTATGGTAGAATGGAAGTTTGTGGACCTCCTAACATTGTTCGATTTGATGACCCATGGCTAGGTGAATTTGCATGTGTTGTTGCCTGATTTTAACTGATGGCATCAAGTTTAACATCCATTGCAAATATTTTCTTGAAGAGTTCTCTTGTGGTACATGTATTCTCCTCTCTTTCCTATTGAAATTCTTCAGTGAGCCTTTCATGTTTCTCATGAATGGAATCCAGTGATCGTCGTCCTTCAGCCCTTGTGGTTGGTACAAGTAATGATCAATATGACTTGGTACAGGTGAGCAAAAAAAAATAAAAAAAAATAATAATTTTAATTTTTTTCCTTTGCGTTTTGGACGTCGAAAACCTTGATGTTGCGTTGAAGATTTTAGCTTTTTCAAAATAGCCACTGGTCACCACGCGAAAGGTCGAGCAATTTGGGTGTAAGACAAATTAATTTGTACCTTAGGATAAGGTTTAATTTTCTACGAGGATTTTGACATGGATCCGTGAAGCATGAATGTTGTTTGCATCCTCACGAATGTGGACTGGCTGAAATGTGCGGTGGGAAAAAAAAATTAATGGTGGATTTGCTCCTTGATCTAGCTCTGATCCAGATGGTATGAAACCAAATGGTGCGGGAAGCAAGATCATTCTTATATTGAATTGCTTTTTGATTTTAAGGTAGAAAACCCACAATAGACTTAATTTATATATTTTTTCGATGATGCCTTATTATCATGTGGATTGCATTTAAATACCTAGTCTAATAGTTGTAAGAGTGAAGGGTTGTGACCCTAGAATATAATGAATAAATAATATAAGTAATTAGGACATGTTAGGAGGGTCCTAACAGAAATTCACTACTGAAAGCATATCTACGGAAGCACGGCGTACCGGGTGCGATGCAAACAAAAGCAGATGTATAATGAAACGCTAAGTCCTACAAAAATGCGAAGAACAAGTGCATGAAAATGGAAAACAACATGATGAAACGAGATGTAAAGCAAAAATAAAGTGCAGCCTATTTTATTAATGTTGCTTGTAATCCGGTTACAATACGTTCCCCAAATTTTAGGAGCTCGGAGCGTTCGATACAATTTTGTTACACCAATGGATGGTACACTTCCCTTCAAGATCTTTCGCGTGCCCACATTCGAAATGTGCAAGCCAAACATCATAACTGATTGTGTGAGTGCATCCGTAATTCCTTTCTGCCCCTCTAGTGTCGATATCTTGTGTACAAAGAAACAACAAACAATTAATAGCATATGCGGATGGAAGGAAACATGCAATCCCCAAGACCTCCGGCTAGTGAATACATGAAATAATAAAACAAAGATCAAAATGTGTCAGAATAATATGAAACTTGAACAAGAGCATCCAGAAATCATTAGGGACACATTGAAAAAAGAACAGTCGAGAAATCATGCGTGGATTTCTAATCGCTCCAGGGTGGGACGTTGACGACTATCACAAAATGTGCGAAAGCGACCTCCCAAATGTCCTATCCAAAGGCCTCGAAAATACCTGTAAAATTTGGGTTAGTCAAAATGGGGAATTTTAAGATGACCCAGAAGGTCGGATTTGGTAGATTCTGCCCAGATTGCCTTGTATCTGAAGGCACCCCCTGTAGGTTAGTGAACGCGTAAAATGATAAAAACACAGTCAAAACAAGTCAGAATGCAGTGCAAATTGAATAGCAACATAAAAAAATCACATAAAACATGATGCAAAATAAAAAGTAAAGAAATATAATGTATATTTCTAATCGCTCCGGGGTGGGGCGATTAGGACTGCAACAGTGCGGGGGACGCCCAGGGGCAAGACGCCCGCCGTTTGGGGCTTGGTTTTGACACAAATCCACTTGGGATGGGTCCAAAACCTCCTAGGGGGTTGCGTCAAAAAATTTGGTGTGCGATTGTGGCTGATTTTTCAGGTTTTGGTTCTGGATTGCACTCCTAGTATTCACCCGATAACCTCCCTTCTAAAAGAGAGATCAAGGATGTAGGAAGCACAATGAGGGGTGAGGGTATAATTTGGCAGCACTCCATTGCTCCAAATGCCCCTGCTCTATTTTTGTGGGGTGAGAAGGCTCACATTTTTATAGACCTAAGGGTCTCCTTTGAATGCACATGCATGGGTGCCACTTGGCCATCATGCCTTGTCAGGGGAGAGAAGATTCTTCCCTCATTAAGGGCTCCTTGATTTAGGCCTCCATGACTGCCTCTTTGAGCTCTAAAATGCTCACTCGCACTCCCATGCCTTGGAGGTGGAGTTGAGTGGTGGATCTGGGCTACCATTTGTCAAGGTTTGACTTTTTGCTTGTCAAACCTACTATTCGTCCCACCCTGGAGTGATTGCTGTTAATCGTCCCAAGGTGGGGCAAATAGCATTCTAATCATCCCAAGGTGGAACGAATAGGGATCAGAGTGCTTGAAAGGTTCCAAATTGACCTTTGACCTTCCAAAACTTCTTTGGGAGTGGTTAGTACCATTATTTAACCTCTAGGGGCTACCCTAGGGGCTATGTATGCCAATTCGGTCAGTGTTTGTAGCCACATAATCGGATTGGTGTTGTTTTGGTGTCTACAAATGCCCCTTTTTGGGATGCGCTATGCGTGGCACAGTGCTAAGAAAAAATAGATAACCAAAGCACTTAATGATGAGGGTTTCTCAGTAACCTAACCAAATTTTGATACCCCAAGTATGGAAAGGGCACGCATTCTTGAATCCTTGCTTCTAATGAGCTAAGGAGCTTACTTCAAGTGTTAACCCTTTTCGGTGAGGTGTTACTTGATCTTGGACATTGTTCAGTCATGAATAGGCAAAGGGTGCAACCTTTTTTCTATGGGAACCTTGAGTTCATGATTCCATAATGCCAAGTGTTTGATCAACTTGTGATTATTGCTTGTTTGTTGTCCCAAGCAGGGGCATGATTGTCTTTGTCAATGATTCTTTGAATGCATGCCATTTCCTTGATTGGGTGTGTATTTGTTGATTGATAACTGAGTGTGACTACCCCCTCAAGCGACGAATTGATGAGGGAATGAAAAAAATGAGAAAAGCGACGAATCGCTTGAACCAAGATGACTTTTGTAAGGGTGCCTTCAGGTGTTTTTTTTTGAACACTTATGCAGTTTCCCAACAATCTGACCTATTTTTGGTGGGTTTTGACCATTTTGTGTGACGCTGATTGGGGTTGAAATTGTCAAAAATCCATTCTCTCATGGAGTGGTCCGGCTATGGTAGCCTTCTTAGGGAGTATGATAGTGATAATTTGTGGTCCCGAAATCGGTTTTTCATGCCAAGAATTTCAGGTGCAAAGGCACCTTTATTCGATAGAGTTATTGTTGTTTTTTGATGGGTTTTGACCCTTTTTTGTGATGCCTTAGGGCTAAAATTTTTGAAAATCCGTCCTCTCGTGGAGTGGTCCAACTATGGTAGCCTTATTAGGGAGTGGGATAGTGATAATTTGTGACCCCGACATCGGTATTTCATTCCAAGAATATCAGGTGCAAGGGCACCTTTGTTTGGCAGCTTTATTGTTTTTTTTGGTGCATTTTTTGGATGCAGTTTTGGTTGCTTTATTTCTTGCTCTGTAATCGTCCCAAGGTGGTATGAATACCAATTTTGTAATCATACCAGGGTGTGAGCGCTCATCCCAGGGTGGAACGATTATAGGCCTAAGAGCCTTTATAAGGGCCAAAACTAGGTTTTGGGTTCATTTGCAATCTTTTTTTTTTGGCGATTTGGAGCTATGAGGAGGAGTGCGAGTTTGCGTAGCGAAGTATTGCCAAAATTTTGTGGACACCATGAGTGCAAGGATCGGATATTCGAGTGGTGGAGTTAAGGCGATACCGGTAGGTGCTCCTTCTCTCTACTTTATTTTTTTTTCTTTTGTCTAAGTACAGTTAAAACCGTAATTAATTTTGTGTATTTAATTTTTGCATTTTCGACTAAGATTAAAACCCTAGTTAATGTTTTTTTTTTTTATGTTTGTTTACGTTTAGACTAAGGTTAAAACCCTAGTGAATTTTTTGTTTTTTTGTGTTTGCGTTGTTTATTTGATTTTTTGAATGTTTTTGCTATACATTTTGTTAATGTTTTTGTTTTGTTGTTTTGTCATTTAGTCTAAGATTTGTTGGTCACAAATCTGCCACAGGAAAGGATTTTATAAAAACTATGCACCCTAGACCCAGCCAACATTGAAATGCTGGGATAAAGAGATGTCTCCCAGACCAACCTCTAGAGAGGGCTGGTTCCCTTACTAAAACTAAGTTTGATTTCAGATTAAAGTTGCTAGAAAGGAATTATAAATGTGCAAAAAGAAACAGGAAATACATGGAAAGAGATGGGAAATATAGCCGTAGGATGAATTTGTTAGATCAAGAAGAAACTCAGCAAGAATTAAACCTCAAGTGTATGAACAACATATAATAATAAAAACTATAGCGTAATCCAGTTACGATCTTGCGCAAACAACCTTCAGAATTGCATTCTAGAACTCACTTTCTTATAGCAACATTCAAACTCAAATGTAGAATTTGAATCTAACAACAAATTAGAAAAATGAGCATAACTGAGAAATACATGAAATAGAAGGAGATCACACAGAAAGAAATTTGCCAAATCAGAGGCCAAATATTTCTTATTTACGCAAAAAACTTGAATGTTTCCAGCAAAATGTCTCTCAAACTCCCGATCCCTTTTTCTAAGATCTACATTGCTTTATATAGAAGTCTTGCTTCTTTACAACATTTAAAACTTGCAACGAACTTCCTCGAGATCTAAAACCTATGCAACGGAAACAAGGAAATGCTCCCCTTAAACCATCCTCGAAATAAGGAGTCGGTCGTCTTCATTAAATGGTCATTCTTGAAATATGCTTGGACCGTTAGAAAAACCACGAACAACAGCTTCAAATAATGGAAATATTTAATTCTGATGGCTTGGACACGTTCTTCTACCTTGCTCGCATCGAAAAGTAGCAAAACATTTAATTCTGGTGTTCTTTGAATCATCGAAACTCACAAAACTGCATCGGGCCGTTTGAACTGCATTCTGGCGTAAAACTATAATAGGTCGCGAAAACACGACAGGTCGCAAAATCACGATGTCTTTCTGCTCCGTACACTTCTGTCACTTGGGAATCGCAAAAATCATCCATGTCATGAAATTGTGACGTATTCGGCTCCTTTGTCTCCTTCGCTACCTTGAATCTTGAAAATGCAACGCATCGCAAAATCGTGACGTTCCATACAATTATGTTCCTTCTTTGCTCCATTACCGCGAAAATGTGACAAGGCGCAATTTTGCTACAACTTTTTGCACTTGGTCCTTCTTCAACAATGTGTCATGAAATCGTGACATTTGCTTCGTTCTCTACTGCTACCACTTCCTGTCGTGATTTCACGATGTCTACTTCATGCTTGGTCTCATTTACAAAGGTGTCGTGAAATCGCTACACCATTCATGCCTTCAAATTTTCCATCCACCTTAATCGCGACCACGCAACACGTAGCGATTTCGCTACATCATCATCTTGCTTGGCTTTATCCCACAAATGTCGCATAATCGTGACGTATTCATTCCTTAAGCCTTTCTATCTGCATCTTGCCGTGACCATGCAACACGTAGCGATTTCGCTATGTCTTCCGCCTTTTGCACTGTGATCAGTATTCTATCGCGATATCGCTACCAAGTTGAGTCTCATTGCCTGTCGCTTAGTTATGTCACGATTTCATGATGGTTTTACCCTGCTCTGCTCCATGCCCATTATAAGTCATGAAAATGTGACATGTCACGATTTCACGACAATTTTGCTGCGCTTCCCTCATTGACCATGTTGACCATGATTTTCTGACACGTCGCGATTTCGCAACAGTTTTACCCCCTGCTGCCGTTGACTGCGTTGACCGTAATTTTGGAACACGTCACGAAATCGTGACAATTTTTGACTTTGCTCTTTCCTGCCCTTTTACGTCGTGAAACTATGACAGGTCACGATTTCATGACACCTTTGGCTTTTGACTTCTCTCTCATCAAAAGACCCGTGATAACGCGAAATGTCACGATTTCATAGGGGTTTTTCTACTATGACCTCCATGCTGCTTTTTGTCGCGATTTCGCGACAGTATTCGGACTTAGCCTTTTTTTTGCATCAAAACCTATATAGAAGTGATAATTTCAACATCTTATGCATGAATAATCAATAATCAACACAATGTGGCAAAAATTCCAACATTCTTGGTGGCTCGCGGGGTATACAGTTCTACTGTATGCACGAATCCCAGGCCTGAATCCATTGGGCAACAAAGTCAAGAAAAACTGCAAACAAAAAGCTGGTTGATGGGTACATCTCGATGGACTGCTGCAAAAAATCTTGTTGAATGAATGAAAACTCGAGGAATCTGTATTTGGCTTAGTTGAACAGGTGCTGAAAAAGAATCTCCATGAAAGCACCAGGGGTTGCAAAATGAAAATACATAAAATAAGTGGAGTGAGGACTATGTAATGGAATTGGTAAATGATGGAATGGTGGAGTGGGGGAAAGTGATGTGGTAGATACAGTAACAGAGTGCTGTTGCGCTACTAGATGCAATGAAAGGGAAATGGAAATAAATGGAACAATGGAATGGAAGTGGAGATGACAAATGCGGTATAAACTGTGAATAAATGCTGAAAAGAAAACAAGGATTAGAAGAAAGTGGAAATGAAGAAGCAGGAATATTAGAAAGGGAAAAGAAACAACAGCAGTGGCTTGATTACTTGCAGAAGAAAAGGAGTAGAAGAAGAGGGGAATAAAGAGGGGAAGGATGAAATAGAAAGGAAGGAAGAAATGGAGAGGAAGCCACTAACTACTGGGAAAGAAGAAAGAAAAAGGAAAGAAATACGTACCTACGGGCTCGCATGCAAAAAGAGCCAAAGTTTGACAAGGGAAAACAACACTTTTTTTTTTATATTATGTACAAGGTAACTCTTGAATTAGTTATGAACTTCAGGCAAAGACACGAACCCAAACATGGTTCTGTCTCCTAGATCCCAGATCCTTGATATAAACTCAGTAGACTCATGGTTTATGATCAGCTCAAAGTCACCAAATATCTATAACTGCTGCACTCCAAGTGTCCCAGCCGTCTTGAGACCTAGGCATGATCATTCAGTCCCAGTGTTAGCATAATTTCTGTATTGTGCTCCATTAGAATACAGCTAATCTGGCAGAGAATCTCAACCAACTTGATTAGGAGGTAACTTGACTGAAACTTCTTCAGGATTCGTAATGGAATAATGTCCGATCTCAGTTTCGATCATGGCATTAAAATTGAGCATCGAAAACCCATCCTCCAAATCAAGATCCTCCAACTCTTCAGTTATCATATGAATGGCATCTTTGGAATTTTCTTCTTCTTCTATCTTCTCAATATGAAAAGTAGAAGGCTTCTGATTATAGATCCAAACTCGTCTTCCTTTGAATGAAATCTCCAAATGAGAATAATCCAAAGCAAGGTAACCTCCCATATTTGCAGTAAATTCTCTGGATAAGCACATACTGAAATACGGTTCTAGATCGACCAAAACAATATCATTAATGACAGTAATCTGTGGCATAGTGTGTAAAACAATCGAGACATCCTTGATTACACCCATCATTTTCATAGGAGTACCATCTAACTACAAGACTCTAGGGCTACTTTGTGTGAATTCCATTCCCATTGCTTCACAAACTGCCTTTGGCATGATAGTTGTAGAAACACCAGAATCAATCAGGCAATTATGTACGATCCAACCCTCCATCCTGAGTGACAGATAAAATGGGGGTGGTCTATTCCTTTCAGTGGCTGCAAAAGTTAACGTTTGAGCCATAACTACCTGGGCTGGACCTTTCCACTTACTTTGTATGGTCTTCAGGGATTCCTGTAAGAGATCTACCTATCCAGGCAATTGTAAGGTGTCATACAGACTTACCTTAGCTAGTATCCATTTGATTTCTTCAACGATGTTGTACTCCATGGAGGTCTGTTCCTTCCCACCACTAGCAGCTTCAAATTTGCTCTTATATTGCTAGGTAGCCTCCACTAGTTGCCATTTGGTCAATGATGGATACCGCAACATCTCTTTGGCTTGCTCCTTTGTTTCTACTTGTGGCTGGGAAGTAGAAGCTTGTTCCTTCTCTTTTACTGGTGGTGGAAGTGGATCCTTTGACAAAACAGGTGATTGCCATTGCGCTGGGGAATCATGAGCCTTTGTTGGCATTTGTTGCTTCGTTACTTGTACATGAGGTACTTTCAATGGCTCCATCTTAGCTGGATCTACCAACATTGGTTTCTTGCCGTTGCGTGTCAGTATTGCTATATGTTCCTCTAGAGACTCCACGGAAGTAAGATCCACCTCTCAAATCATGTTTACACGGCTCCTTGTAAGAACTTGCAAATAATTTTGGTGGACCATGCAAGTGGACTCATCATGTGGATCATTGCAGGAAGAACACCAGTAAGATGGCTCATGTAAAACTTTAGAAGGGCCAGCCTCTTCACTTACCAGAATTGTTGAGTTCCTTTCAGGTGCTTTCTCCATAGCCTTGCTTGGAGCAGGTTGTTCTCTAGTTACGACTGGCATAAATCTTCGTGGCTGATAGCTTCTTTCTGCCTCTCTCCGTTCCATTGATGTCACCTTGTCAGTGAGAGATCTCATAGCCGACTGAATTTCTTGTAACATAACCAATTGAGGATCTTGGATTGAGGACACAGGCAGTGCCGATAAAGGTAATGGAACTTGTGGGGAAGGTAATGCAGGAATTGGACATGGAGGGACTAACCATGGAATGCTTGGTGCAGGTAATTGGGGAACAGTTGGAGCAGGAAGCTGAGGAACTGGGATGGGTGCAATTTGAGGTGCACTTGAGATCCATGATGGGGTAGGATACATAGATGGCATGGACTATGGAAGCAAACCAGAGTACAAATAGTTAGGTAGATTAGGGATGATAGGCATTGTCACCTTGGGAGGGAGTCTGCCTATAGCAATCAAATTAGCTTCCACCTTTAACGCTTGTTCGAACAACTCTGGAAATGTGGTCACGTTGGACTGCCGGACAGCCCAACCGATGTCTGTGTTGAATGCTCTGAGGTAGTAAAATGTAGCTAGCTCATCAGCAGGCCGAAGACCATCAGGAATTCTTTGCCAGGTTTTGGTAAAACAAACATTAAAATCAGCTATCTCTTCCTACGGGTGCCTCTGGATTGCGTTAAACTGATGCAACAACAAAAATGGGTCAGCCTGTCCATGAAAATTCTTTACTAACAATTATCCTAGCTGATCCCATGATGTAATGGTGCCTGGTTGCAATGTTCGGTACCAGTATAGCAATTTTCCTCTCAATGATAACACCAACAACTTTACCATCACATCTTCATCTGTTATATCATGAATAGCTGCCAAAGAAGCTACATCGTTAATATGTTCATATGCAGTCTTACCTGTACCATCATAGGTTGGAAAAAATTTCAAAGCGGCCTAGGGAACTGGATTTTGAGCCTACAAATTCAAGGCTCCTGAACTGTTCCATGCCAAGAACTTCTTGGGTGGAGGATACTGGGCCATTGGAACTAGTGTATGTAACTAAGAAGATGGAAAACTAGTAACAATACCAGGGATTTGTGTGGATATGGCAGATGATGCAAGCGATGGGGAAACCAACCTAGAGTGTTCACCTCTTTTTGTGCTGTCAAGTTCAAAAAACTCAACAAGATATTCAACTTTTTTAGACTTTGATCTCGTGATCATGAAGTACAGCTTTCACTGCATCCACGTTCAAAGATTTTTGGGTACTGCAGAGTCACCAAATGTTCTAACTTTATGGCATGAAGGCAAACATTAAACCCTCAATACTATGGGATCTTTCTGAGACAGAAGCAGTCTGTCCCATCGGGCATGCCAAAAATTGTTGGTCACGAATCTGCCACAGGAAAGGATTTTCTAAAAACTATGCACCCTAGACCCGACCAACATTGAAATGCTGGGAGAAAGAGATGTCTCCCAGACCAATATCCAGAGAGTGCTGGTTCCCTTACTAAAAATAAGTTTGATTTCAGATTAAAGTTGCTAGAAAGGAATTATAAATGTGCAAAAATAAACAGGAAATACATGGAAAGAGATGGAAAATATAGCCGTAGGCCAAATTTGTTAGATCGGGAAGAAACTCAACAAGAATTAAACCTCAAGTGTATGAACAACATATAATAATAAAAACTACAGCGTAATCCAGTTACGATCTTGCGCAAACAACCTTCAGAATTGCATTCCAGAACTCACTTTCTTATAGCAACATTCAAACTCAAATGCAGAATTTGAATCTAACAAAAAATTAGAAAAACTAGCATAACTGAGAAATACATGAAATAGAAGGAGATCACATAGAAAGACGTTTGCCAAATCAGAGGTCAAATATTTCTTATTTACGCAAAAAACTTGAATTTTTCCAGCAAAATGTCTCTCAAACTCTCGATCCCTTTTTCTGAGATCTACATTGCTTTATATAGAAGTCTTGCTTCTTTACAACATTTAAAACTTGCAACAGACTTCCTCGAGATCTACAACCTATGCAACGGAAAAAAGGAAATGCTCCCCTTAAACCAGCCTTGAAACAAGGAGTCGATCGTCTTCATTAAATGGTCATTCTTGAAATATGCTTGGACCATTAGAAAAACCACGAACAACAGCTTTGGATAATGGAAATCTTTAATTTTGATGGCTTGGACATGTTCTTCTACCTTGCTCGCATTGAAAAGTAGCAAAACATTTAATTCTGGTGTGCTTTGAATCATTGGAACTCACAAAACTACATCGGGCCGTTTGAACTGCATTCTGGCGTGAAACTATAACAGGTTGCAAAAATGCGACATGTCACGAAATCGCGACGTCTTTTTGCTTCGTACACTTCTATCACTTTGGAACCGCGAAAATGCGATAAGGCACGATTTCACTACAACTTTCTGCACTTGGTCCTTCTTCAACAATGTGTCACGAAATCGTGACGTTTGCTTCATTCTCTACTGCTACCACTTCCTGTTGCGATTTCACGACGTCTGCTTCGTGCTTGGTCTCATTTACAAAAGTGTCACGAAATCGCTATGCCGTTTGTGCCTTCAACTTTTCCATCCACCTTAACCGCGACCACACAACATGTAGCGATTTCACTACGTCTTCGTCTTCCTTGGCTTTATCCCACAAATGTTGCGGAATCGCAATGTATTCATTCCTTAAGCCTTTATGTCTACATCTTGCCGTGACCACGCAACACGTAGCGATTTTGCTACGTCTTCCGCATTTTGCGCTGTGATCAGTATTCTGTTGCGATATCGCTACCAAGTTGAGTCTCATTGCCTGTCGCTTAGTTATGTCACGATTTCGTGATGATTTTACCCTGCTCTGCTCCATGCCCATTATAAGTCACGAAAACGTGACATGTCACGATTTTGCAACAATTTTGTTGCGCTTCCCTCGTTGACCATGTTGACCATGATTTTCTGACACATCGCGATTTCACGACAGTTTTACCCCCCTGCTGCCATTGACTGCGTTGATCACGATTTTGGAACACGTCATGAAATTGCGACAATTTTTGACTTTGCTCTTTCCTACCCTTTTGCACCGTGAAACTGTGATAGGTCACGATTTCACGACACCTTTGGCTTTTGACTTCTCTCTCCTTGAAAGACCCGCGATAACGTGACATGTCACGATTTCGTGGGGGTTTTGCTACTGTGCCCTCCATGCTGCTTTTTGTCACGATTTCGTGACAGTCTTCGGACTTAGCCTTTTTTGCATCAAAACCTGTATAGAAGTGAGAATTTCAACATCTTATGCATGAATAATCAACAATCAACACAATGTGGCAAAAATGCCAACAAGATTAAAACCCTAGTTAATTTTTTGTTTTTTTTTTGTGTTGCGTTTAGACTAAGATTAAAACCCTAGTTATGGTTTGTTGTTTTTTTTATTTTTTGTATACACTGTTGTACATTTTTTTTTTTTTTTGTACAATTTTTTTTTTTGTTTTTGTTTGTATACACTACTGTACATTTGTTTTGTTGTCATGTTTTAATGTTTTTGTTTTTGTTTTTCAGGTTGTGAAGAGTTGGTATCGCCAACCGACTGTGTTCTTAGATGCTCGGGATGCACTAACTGTTGCGTATTGGGAGTGGCTTGATGCCCTTGGGCTCAAGAAGGTGACGTGGTTGAAGCCTATGGTGGGGGATCAAGCATATCTGACTGCCTTGATCAATTTGTGGGATCCTTGCATCAACACCTTTCATATTCCAATAGGGGAGATGACGGTTACTTTGGAGGACATGTATCAAATTCTATGGATTTCGATAGACAGACTGCCCATTCGAACGACTCCCCATGATCAACGGATGATGGTGCTGACACGATGCTTTGGGTGGGTGGAAAATATGAGGGTGGATAGGGCTATGGAGAGGGCAGAGGTAGACTGCCTAATTGGTGGGATTATGGTGCGGTGGTGGCTGGAGAAGAGCATTTTGGGGGTGAGGCATGCGTTGCTCATGGCCCTCATCTCCAACATGCTGCTTCCTAACTCCTCAAGTGTGAGGTTCCCTTGGAACCTACTTTATGTGGTGTTCAGATTGGTGGAGTGTTCGACAATAGCACCACTTATTATGAGGTGGGGTTAGAAACTATTGGCACAGCTTTATGACAAGTTGTACGAGGTCTACTATCAAAGGTGAAAGGGGATCAGGTGCAGCTATCTTTTGCAGTGTTGGGCGTGGCAGCACATAGCTGTGGAGCAACCACAAGGGTTGCCTTGGACCACTCGAGGTGAGATGGTGGATAGGGAGATTGGGTATGTTGCTCTATGGTGGAGGTCGAAGGAGCAAGAGCAGAGTCAGTGGTGGGCAGGTGACATAAGTCACTATACTGATGCCTTCTCACGTCTTGCTCTAGGGGAGGTGTTCTGGCAGCCATATCGATATTGTCCAGCCTGGCCTAAGGTTGGAGAGTGGCTCTGGTGGATGCGTAGGGGAGATGGTTGATCGGTATACATGGGACAAAGCAAGAGTACTTCCCATACATTCAGGTGACTCGAAAGTTTGGGGTGCACCAGGGATTACCTAGTGAGCCCTTGATCTATCGACGTCAGGGTGATGAAAGGAATCTAGCCTGGCTGATTATTGAGCTGCTAGGTGAGGAGTCTGATGTAGTGATTGATGTCCCTAATATGGACAATGTCGAGGTGACTACAGAGTACGACTAGTGGTGGACGATGCGATGATGGCAGGGTGAGGGGCCTCTAGGAGGTTTGAATGTGACAACAACAGGCGGTGGGGATGTAGAGGCACTGGTGGAGGGTTGGGGGGCTCTACTCGATGATGCAGATATGGTGGAGGTAGATGACTTCATTGGGGATGATTTAGGGGTTTCGGAGCAACCAGATACATAGGATGTCCTAGAGCAATGGGTTTTGGGGCAGCATGCCGTCCCAGAGATGCCCATGCCTCAAGCAGTCCTAGGGGATATGGAGGCTAGGTTTCATGTTGATATAGCGTGATTGAAGGATCTACAATGGAGATGGTATGAGGATCATAGAGTCGAGAGGGATTTCCTACGGGCTTAGTTGGCGCAGCGGGATGACACATTGGCTACGTGCCGTCGGTGGGATGTGGAGTGGGATCAGTGTCGAGTGGAGTTGAAGGCTGATATTATCTGCCTCGATGGACAGTTATCTGAGCTTACTAGAGGTGGATCGTTGTGCTGTACGAGAGGCAGTGAGACTGAGAAGCCTACATCCTCTCATCACAGGTGGGCGGGTGAGGGTAGCATTAGTGGGCATGATGCGAGGGTTGGCAGCAGCCACCCTGAAAGGTCCCATAGGACCCACACCACTAGGGGTAGTTCCAATCGCACCGATCCTACGTAATCATGGTGGCTAACTCCCTAGGCTTTGGGTATTTTGAGTTTTTTATTTTTTTGAGGTCAGAGGACCGTTTTATTGTAGCCTAAGGGTATTTTTGACTTAATATATACATGACTCTCGTTTTGGACTATTTACTTATTATGGTTTATTTCTCTTTTATGCACATTTATTTATGTTGATATATGCATATGTTATTATGAATGTGGATGTTTCTGACTATATGGATGTATGCATATGGAATGGATGAAATTATTTGGTTATATATTGGTGGTGGCATCATAGACTGTACAGGATTTACTGGCTTTCTGTACTATGTGATTGCTTTGTGAGTAATAATTTTTTTTTTGTTTTGTATTTTCTAATGGTGATGTAAGTAATGAAATGTACCACAGTTGTTTTAGAATGTAGTTAAGGTTTTTCTAAGACTCGGATGTTTTAACTAACTAGCCAAGACTGTACGTTTATCTTACAAGAATTTTGAACAAGGTACGAATTAGACTTGAGTTTGACCAAGTTATTTCACTTCCCTCTGTGTGTGATTGAATTCTTTTATGTGGTATTTGTCAGGATACCGCCAGTGCCAAATAGGCTTGTAGCACCCTAAAATTGGCGCAGTAAAATTATAAAATTTACATTCACCTTAGTAAATAATTTTAAAATCAAATTTAACCTCCCAAACCGCCCGTTAACCGTCGGGTATTCCGTTTCCCCCTTTTCCGCGCCAATTTTAGAGGTTGTTTTGACCGTTTGACGATATCGTCGCCGATCAGACGATATCGCCCCAGATTTGACGATTTCGTCTGGACTAGGACGTCCAGACGATCTTGTCGCAAAACTGAATTTGCATAGTTGGAATCTGTTCCAACGGGTCTCCAATCTGGGCAGAAGCGTGTCTGCACCGTTGGGACCCTCCCCTGTTGGAGATCTCCCAAATTGGGATGATCTCCAACCTCCTACCTACTCCCTCTAAGCCTATTTAACCTCTAGGATTTTCCCTCCCCAACCCCTGGCTGAAATTCTTGGTAAATTGATTCCCCCTACGTTGAAACATCCCTACTTTGCATTTGCATTAGTTTCATATTATTTTGTTGCAGGTACAACATTATTTTTCAACCGGAGCCAGCACCCATCGTCGCCAACGAACTTGTCCGGATCGGAGGCGATCTGTCAAATACGAGACGATTTCGTGCGATGCGAGACGATCTCGACTGCAATCCACATCGAGGCAATCAGTGCCTGGAGTTTGTTTTTCTCACCTTTTTCTCTGTCATCTTATGCTTGCAAATTAGACAATTTATTCGGTTTTTACATTATTTTGCATCCGGAGTTCACCCATTTAGCCTAGATTGCATATTAAGATCATGTTTTGTCATTTAAGTACGGTAATTTGCTTTAATTTCTGTTCTTAAATATTGTTCAGTATTCATATTGCTATTTGGTGTAATTTGCCTCTGTTTGCACAGTAGGATTTCTTGTATTTTGCATCTATTTTTTGTTTTGCAGGTTTCTGACGAATTCGTCAGATCTCGGACGATTCTATCAGTCTCAGACGATTCTGTCAGATTCCAGATGAATCTATCAGTTTTCGAATGATTCTGTCAGATTGCAGGCGATTCTATCGAATTCCAGACGATCCAGACTGCCTCAAACGTCAGAATCTTCTTCAGACATCCGGATCAGGTATTCCCCGTTTTCCTCCTGTAAATTCTCTATTTTTTGCTTTCAAATTTGTTTGTTGTATTCATGAAAATTGCATTTTCATGTAGTTTAATTTAGATTCATTCGGCCAAACCTAGGATGAATGTTTAAGATCAAAACGAACTCATCTAAACACATTCCAAAACCTAGGCGTGGAAACTGCCATTAAATGTTTCCTGGTGAACCCACCATCCGTCGAAAAATCACCAAAATACACCTCCCTTGAGAGGCGGGACCTTCGTAAAGTCCTCTCGTCCGAGGTACCGCATCATCCTTTTCCCATCCTCCTTACGAGCACGGATCCAATAGCTTGGAAGGTAGGGATGCGAAAAATTTGGAGCGATACATTTTGGTGAACCCGACGTGAATGCATCATAACCTTTTGAAAACAAAAACAAAAACAAAAAAATTAGAACAACTAAAACTTAGATGCATTTTAAAACATTTAAGGTTTAAAGTCATGTTTAGATGGTAGCTCCTAAAAAGAGGTTAGCAGTTACTATAAACGTAGAAAATCAATTGGCGGCTATAGAAGTTAATTATGTCCTTAGTATCCACTGAAACAAGTAGAAATCAATCCTTGTGGGACGAACTTGACAGGAGACTTAGTATCATCTCATCTAGGTCCACACAACTTAAACAGATTAAGAGGCTAGTCTTGGATAGAATCCTGGATCCTCATCAATTAGTTTTTTATCATGAACTTCAGAGAGCCTGCCATAGATGGTTAGCCTATAGGAGAGCCTTAGTATCTTCAGAGTTTTTCACCTTCGAGGAATACCTCAATGACAGAATCATGGTGCTCCCATTCTTAGATCATATAGGTCCTTGTAGAAGACCAGAGGTTGTTCTTATGATTAGAAGAAGATGGAACAAAACACCTAGAGCTATGTGGTATCGTGAATATTGCCATGAGATTTATTATTATAAACCAGAATCTGAAATACATGGTATTTCCATAGCCCTTTTCATCAAATTCTTAAAAGAAAACTTTCAATTTGAAGAAGAACATTTCATGACCCCTGAACAACTCGAACCTATTAATGATATTCATAAGTTATTCATAGAAGACTAGCTCATTTACTTTCAGTCTTGTTATTGCGTGCATTTATTGTTTCATTTCTTGTCTTTATTATATTGTTTCAAAAGAAAAACTAAAAAAAAATCAAAAAACTTAGCAAAAACCTAAACATTTCATTTTCAAATATTATAGTAGGTATATAATAAATATATACCTCTTAATTTGTTGCATATATATATATATATATATATATATATATATATATATATATATATATTTGCTGAAATCAAAACTTAGCACCATGCCTAAACTTAGGAATGGTAAAAGAAACTTTAGGAGAAGGAGAAGATTGGTTACAAGATACAACTGAAAACCCAAATGTCCTTCTTGGAGATTCAAATCCGGAAGGAGAAACTCTAGGTCAATCAGATGAAGACTTAGGGGAAGATAAAGAACAAGAAGCAAATGTTAAAGAGGATGGATCCTCATCCCCTAGAGTAGCTCCAAATGGAAATATTGCCTTTGAAAATGCGAGCATTTCAAGAGATTTCTCATGGAAAACATTGATGACCTTAATGTGGCCATTCGCCTTGATAAAGGGCAAATTAGTAAAACTCAAGCAACCATGGAATATATGTGCAATATGCGAGACTAATCCCTTGTCTTTCATTGATCAAGAAAGTGACAAGGGTGGACCATCCAATGCGGATATGGTCACTATAGCCCAAAGCATGTCAAAACAACGAGGTTACCCAACCTCCTAAGGAACATGTTACTCAACCTAAAATCACTCCCGCACAAAATAAAATTCCCTTCACTACTTTATTCCGCCAAACTATTGAGCAAAATGCTTTAAATAAACAGAAACCTAAAACTAAGCCAAATACAAACTTTCAACAATCTGGAATACAACATAATACAACTTCAAAATTCCTCCATAATACTTTTCCTACCAATAATTTACACAACAGTAACATGGCATCTAATCTGCATGTTCCTCCATCCTACGCTCATAACACTCATGTCAATGCCCTACCAAATCAATATGGGGGGCAAACTAGTAATCTGGAAGCCATGGTGAAACAATTAGCTTCACGTATGGACCAGATAGATCCCTACCGTCCCTCGTATAATTATCGAGAGATCTGTAGTCAACCTTTGGATCCCATAGTTGTAGCTCAACCATACCCTAAACATTTTCCCATGCCTGTTCTGCCTATATATAAAGGAACCGAAGATCCCATAGAACATCTTCGCATGTTTAGGATAGCATGTCATGACATATCGCATGACGACTTGCTATTACTAAAAATGTTCCCTAAAAGTTTAGGTGGAATGGCATTAGAGTGGTACTATCAATTGCCCACTCATTCTTTGAGAAACTTCGAAGAAACAGTTGAATCATTTGTCCATCAATTTAGTGCCTACATCGAGAGGCATGTAACTATTAAAGACCTATACAATCTAAAACAAGATAAGGATGAGTGCTTTGCCGATTTCTTAGCTAGATGGAGGCAATTGATAGGAAAACTGCACTTTGTGCTACCCTATAGGGAAATGTTAGACATTTTCATCAACAATTTACAAGAACAACTTTCTTATGAGCTATCAACAGCTACTTTGACTACCTTCGATCAAGCTATAGATTTAGCTCGAAGAGTAGAAGATGCCCTCATTAGGAGAGGCCAACTTAGGAAGAAGGATGATGAGAAAACATCTAGAAATCAATATAAAAACAAACAGGTTGTCGGTGATGGAGTCACTGATAGCAGAAATGTTGCTAATATCAATGCAACAAAGACAACAGAAAAATTCATATTGAAACCTCTGATAAGCCTCCTCGAGAGTTCACTAGATTAAACCAACCTTTGTCAACTATTTTACCTCAATTACTTGAAAGAGGTTTAATCCAATTACCAGCTATCCAGGAACCTGACCCAACTATACCCGGATATAGAGCTGATTTGCACTGTGATTTCCATAGAGGACCTGGACATTCTACCAACGCTTGTAAGAGGTTGAAACATAAAATACAAGATTTGATTGACAATAATGAAATGGAAGTGCAAGCCTTCCAACCTAAACAAAACCCTCCTAATAATACTCAAAAGACCATTCCCCAAAATCAAAATCAAAACGCCAATCAAACTTTAGACATATTTCAACACCCTTTACCAAGACATGGTAAAGAGGTGGCCAATCAAATCGAACATCATAATGTTCCCCCTCCTACCCGATATGTAGGAACCATTAGCGGACAATTACATATTCAGGATTCTCAAATATTTGACACGACCTTATCCCTAGTTACAACCAAGCCCTTACATAATTTTCAAACTTCTGATTCTAGTGATATAGAGTCAGATAGTGAAAGTGAAGTAGACACTATTCAATCGAATAGTTCTGAAAACGAATCAGATCCTATTCAACCTATCACGAGATGCTAATGTTCCAGAAGAACCATTTCCCAGAAGAGTCACTACTCGACCTTCTTCTAATGTAGTCCTTCCCTATGAACAAGCCATAAATTCTCAACCGAGACCGTTTCAACGTCGTCACTATAACATTGTAGGTACCATCGGAGTCGTCACCCGACAACAAGCTCAAAATTCCCAACAAGAACCAAACCAGAACGATGGATCAGCTCCATTCATTTTGAAAAACCCAAATAAAGGGAATCATGCTCCTATTGTTCAACCTAAACCCCCTTACAGCATTAATGAGCAATTGTCTAATACCACGGCCAGAATTTCCCTCTTAGATTTATTAAGATCCTCTCCCACCCATAGGGATGAGTTGATGCTTACATTGAGCCAAATGATGGTGCCTCAAAACATTCAACTTGAAGCTATGGCCAATACTATCATCACTCGAGAGATTGATTGTATTGATTTCCGGGATAAAGATATCCCACAACACAGTTTACATAAGGACAATCCCTTATACATTACTGCTTTAATCGGGGATGTAGCTGTCAAACGAGTTTTGATTGATAATGGCTCATCTCTAAACATCTGCACCTTTGACTTCTACCAACGATTTGGTTTTAGAAGTGATGAAATGAAGAAAACTGATATGATTATCAAAGCTTTTAATGACGAAACACAAGAAACGTGTGGAGTTATCACCCTCCCATTGCAAGTTGGTCCTAGAACCCTAGAAACAACCGTGTTCATTGTACATTGCCCGACATCGTACAATATACTTTTGGGTCACCCTTGGATCAACGCCATGCGAGCGGTCCCATCAACTTTACACCAATGTGTTAAATTTGAGTTTAAAAATCAGTTGGTCACTATTCACGGTGACCCTAGACCTTTTGATATGTGTGCTTTGGGAGAACCAGTTGGAGTGCAATTTTGCCCAGCTCTGTCATCCACACATCCTAGTTCTTCTTTTTCATCTAAAGCTGTGAAACATAAACCCATAACTTCACCGAGTTCCCCTCCATTAACTTCATCCTCCTATATAGATCAACAACCCTCTAAACAAATTACTTTAGAACCTCAAAAAGATTTCAAATCTACAACCAATTCTTCAACTACTACCCCTACAAATTCAAAACCTCTAGACACATCTATCATCCCTTCCACATCTCAAGACATAGGTAATAAACCTTCTACATCTTATGCCCTTTACGATGAACTTTTACCAGATTTATCTACAACCTTAATATCGAGAAAAAATGAATGCTTTCATGCAAGATTCAAACCTTTTAAATAAATTGCCGCCATCTCCTCGTACTTTGGGCCTCCCACAACCTATGGGAAGTACTTACCAAGTCGGGAGTTGTGCCTTCATTTATAAAGGATATGGTCAGGGAAGAATCCCTCGGAATATCAAAACTCACCATGAAGGATACGCTCGGTGTTATTTTACCAATGATTATATTAAAGCTAAACCCATGATGCTTAAAATGGGATATGAAGGGAAAGGCTTAGGACCTTTCCAAAATGGCATGAAAGAACCTTTCGAGGTAGAACCGTGGCCTACCTGCTGTGGTGTGGGCCTATTTCCTAGTAAGGGACAACCCTTTCCTTTTGAGGATGATGATCACCTCATATGCTATCAAGATTATTTGGATAGGCATGTTGATTTGCCTCTTAAAAATCAGTCATTTTCATGCAACATGCTATCCATAGCCTACCCTGAAATGATTGTTGACCCCGATGAAGAGTTGGAAGGAGATATCTTCCATGATGTCTCTGTTGAAGAGATGTTGCACAATGGGTTTTATTTTGATGGTTCTATACCAACTATAGCCCAACTTGAGGCCACTGATCCTCAGAATGAATTATCTAAATTAACCTTACAAGAATTACAAGAATTGGGCGTTTCACCCGCCCCACCTAATTTTGAAAGAGATCTACACATGGAGGTAGAAAATGTCATTAAAATTAATATTGGAACTGAGGACAATCCTCACATAATCAATATTGGAGCAGAACTAAGTCAAGAAAAACAAGAACAATACATTGCATTCCTTAAAGAGTATGAAGATGTCTTCGCTTGGACATATGAAGATATGCCAGGTCTAGACCCTTATGTAGTCATGCATCATCTAGTGGTCCATCCGGATGCTAAACCGGTTAAACAAAAACTTAGAAAAATGCATCCCAAAGTGGCTTTGCTAGTCAAAGGGGAGTTAGAAAAACTCTGAATGTTATCTTTATACAAGCTATTGATTATCTTTGAATGGATCTCAAATGTAGTTCCAGTCACCAAGAAAGAAGCTACCAAAGTTAGGGTTTGCACCGATTTTAGAGATATCAACGTTGCATGCCCTAAAGACGACTTTCCTCTTCCAAACATGGATCAAATTATTGACTTTACTGCTGGAAGTGGGATGATGTCCTTAATGGACGGATTCTCCGGTTATAATCAAATTCGGATAGCTCCTGAAGACCAGGCTAAAACAGCCTTTATTACCCCCTGGGGTACCTTTTGTTGGAAAGTGATGCCATTTGGCTTAAAGAACGCAGGTGCAACTTATCAACGAGCTATGACCTACATTTTTCATGATATGATGCATGATATCCTACATGATTATGTAGATGATATTATAGCTCGCTCTCTTATTGAAGATCATCATTTGGATGATTTGCGAAAAGTCTTTAATCGATTACGAGAATATCTCATTCGATTAAATCCAGCAAAATGTATATTCGGAGTTAAGTCCGGCAAACTATTAGGGGTTTTAGTTTCTTTACGTGGTATCAAAATTGACCCTCTCAAAATTGCGGCTATCACCGATATGCCCGCACCTACTAATATATCTGAATTACGAAGTTTACAGGGTAAACTTCAAGCTATCCGTCGCTTCATTGATAAGCTGGCGGACAAAACTGGTCCTTTTCTCAAACTTCTTAAGAAGGATGTCCCTTTCAATTGGGACACAGAATGTAGAGAAGCTTTTGAACTTCTCAAACAATATCTCCTTAACCCATCGGTGCTTTCACCGCCTAAATCTGATCGCCCATTTCTCCTCTATATTTTTGCTTTAGATTCTGCCTTAGGAGCTATGTTAGCTCAACTCGATGATGAAAAATGAGAACGTGCTAATTATTATATTAGCCGAACCTTCATCAGTTATGAAACCCGCTATACAGCGTTAGAGAAGCTATGTCTAGCAGTCATTTTTGCTACGCAAAAATTATGACATTATATGCTTAGTCAAAAAACGTATGTCATTGCCAAATATGATCCCTTAAGATATCTCATGAGTCGACCTTATTTATCGGGTCGCACAGCCAAGTGGGTTCTTGCTCTAAGCGAGTTTGATCTCACCTTCATAGGACAGAAGTCTGTTAAGGGTCAAATCATAGCGAGATCAATTAGGCTGCTGCACCCTTAGAGTCTACTCATCCCCTCATTATCGAGTTTCTTGATGAATGCCTTCAATTAGAGGCAGACCTTGTTGAACAATGGTCCTTATACTTTGATGGAGCCCGATGCATGAGTGGGGTTGGTGCGGGTATTATTTTAATATCTCCGCAAAAACATCTTATTCCTCTGTCCTTCAAACTGACCTTTGCTTGCACCAACAATGCTGCTGAGTATGAAGCTCTAATCCTTGGATTACGAGCTGCTTTAGCGCTAAAAATTAAAAACCTCTTAGTTTTTGGGGATTCCCAATTGGTTATAAACCAAATTAATGAATTTTATCAGACCCAGAGATGATAAACTTCGCCCATATAAGGCCTATGTTTTACAACTAATGTCCTTGTTTGATCAAGTTACCTTGGAAGCCATTCCTCGGACTAGCAACCGTGTAGCCGATGCTATGGCCGTCGCTGCATCTCTCTTGCCCTTGGAGTTAGACGACGAATATGCCACTATCATTATTCGTCGACTCCAGGAACCCACTTCAAATAAGTCATGCTTAGAGCCTTTGGATGTGTTTCTAATCAATGAAACTACTCCTGAACCTTGGTATACAGACATATTTGATTTTCTCCAAAATGGGACTTTCCCTGCTAATTCTAATCGAAACCAGCGTCGGTTATTACGTCGACGAGCAAGTCGATTTGTAATAATTGGCAATACTTTATATAGGAGATCTTTTGAAGGTATCCTATTAAGATGTTTAAATTCAGATGAGTCTAAATCAGCCTTGAGTGAAGCCCACGATGGATCTTGTGGAGGACACTTTAGTGGTAGTGTCATTGCTAAAAAGCTCCTTCGGATAGGATACTTTTGGCCTACCATGGAAACGGATGCACATGAGTATGTGCGCCATTGCGACAAGTGTCAAAAACATGCTGACCTTGTCCATGCGCCTGCACAAGAGTTGCGAGGCTATTTCATCTCCTTGGCCCTTTTCTAAATGGGGCTTGGATATTATTGGCAAAATCAATCCTGTGTCATCTGATGGACACAAGTTCATCATAACCACCTTTGAGTATTTCACGAAGTGGGTTGAAGCTATGCCTTTAGCTTCTTGCACTGGCACACAAGTTTCTAAATTTATTTTTAATCAAATTATTTGCAGGTTCGGAATTCCTGCCAACCTCATCTCTGACAATGGAACTCCTTTCAAAAATAAAGATGTTAAAAAATTATGTCAAAAATATAAGATTCAACATCGTTGGTCCACCCCCTATTATCCTCAGGGTAATGGTCAAGCGAAGCATCTAACAAAACTTTAATCAAAATTCTCAAAATATTAGTCAATAAAACTGGCCGTGACTGGCATATTCAATTATATCCAGCCTTGTGGGCTTATCGAACTAGTGTTCGAACCCCCACGGGCACTTCACCATTTGTTTTGGTATATGGTGCTTGAAGCGGTTTTCCATTTGAATTGGAAGTTCCTTCTTTGGCTCTGCTACTTCAAGATACCGAAGTAGGAGATGAATATCGTCTTTGGCAGACTCAGTCAGTTGGAACTCCTCGATGAAAAATGCATCAATGCTTTGGAGCATCTCCGTGCTTACCAAAACAAGCTTAAAAGATCATATGCTAAGAGAGTTCGTCATCGATCCTTTGAGATTGGCGACCTTGTTTTAAAAGAAAATCAAAAAAAATACAAATGCAACCAAAGAACTTAAAGGTAAATTTGAGCCCAAGCTGGCTCGGACCATACATCATTACTTGCTAAATTTGAATCAGGAGCATATAAATTATCTACCTTAGATGGTAAAGAACTTAAAGAACCCATGAATATTTTGCATCTTAAACGTTATTATGCATAAATTTGGTCATTTCATCCATGTATATATTTGTTCCAAATTACTATTTTGTATTTCTTTCAAAAAAAAAAAAAAATTTCACCAAAAAAAAAAAAAAAACATTCATAAATCTCTAAAAATCTTCAAAAACTATCTATTGCATTTATTTAAAGCACTTGTTAAGTTCCTTTTGCTCAAAAACTAAAATCAAAATACAAATCTAAAAACAGCTATATGCTTGACTCTTTCGAAACCAAAATAAAACAATATACAGAAAGAAAGAGAGAGTCAACATTCTCAAAACTTCTCAAAAATGTTTATATATATTTTCTTACAATTATTGCAGTTATATGTTTCAACTTATTTTGGATAAAATTAGCATTTATTTGGAATCCCTCACTTGCACACTCACAACAATAAATATCTTGATTTTATACGGCATGATTACTAATCTCTCTTATATCAAAGTCCACAAAAGTCAATTAAATAAAGTTTGAGCACGAGAGAATTGATCTTGTTATTTACTTAAACCAAGCACATCTTTTCACAATAAAATGATTATATTTGTAATTTCCATGTTTTGCTACATAGTAGAACTGATTTCTTGAGCGAAAAGTTTCCCCTGCTATCCTATCATGCACATGGTCTAGAATCTTTGAGAATTGGCAAAAGGACAAGCTCACCCCTACCCAGAATAAAAATCCCTTGCTCTACAGCTAATCCGAGCAAGTATCCCTAGCAAAGAAAAAGAAAAAGAAAAAGAAAAATTCAAGAAAAAGAGAAAAGAAAAATGTTCTTTTATATCATTATAGCAATGTTCCAAGCATTATCAAGCAAAAGAAATACAAAAGAAAAATATGCAAAGTTCAAAAGAAAGCAAGAAAGCAATAAAATCCCTTTCCCTACCCTTTGAAAAGAAAAGAAGGGTTGATGAGCTTGAATCCCTGGAATTCTCAATTATTCGAAAAGCTGTGAGGTAAGCCCCATAGCGGGTGGTTTGTGCCCAACTCTTGCTTGGCCTTGGGTAACTCCTAGCGTGGCGATATGTCTGTCACATTAGCGACCTTCTTTTGTACAGACCTATGTCTGCTTATGGATTAGCTAGCTCTTGATAATCCGATCTACATAGTAGTCTAATATGGTTATATGCATCTACATCATGGTTAATGAACATTTATTTGGTTTCTTCAAATCACTTGTATCATAGTATCTTGCTCAAATCTGGTAAATGAACAATGCAATTGCACACACATTTGTATTTGAGAGATTTTGTTTATCATTAGGATAAATCAAGATCGGAAATGAATGCACATATGCACATGGGATTCCTTATAAATCTAACTTTTGTCTTCAAAATACTTTGAAATATTATTTTTTTGCAACTTGTTTGGAATAAATCAAGTACAGTTGTTTACCACAAAGACAACTATATAATAGAAAAATCAAAAATTTCTTTCAAAACATATCATATATATCGTGTCGACTTTCGCGACGATGGTATAGTTCCAAAACCAAAATTGGAATTGTATGCCTAGCGCAAGTCCTCATTTTCATCTTTTCTGTTCATCAAAAAATCAACCATGCAATAAAACTATCTATTTTTCTTTGATTTTTGCGATGATGGTATAAGTCTATACCTACATATTCTATGCCTAGCGCAAACCATTGTACCAATTTTATTTTCCATTTATTCAAAAATCATGAAAACCATATGACTTAATTCATTATGTTACACAAATTATGCTTTTCAACAGCAAACACATTTTCATTATTTCATATCATTATGTCAACCTTTAAATTTTGCAATGATGGTATAATTCCTAGGGAATTATCCAAAAATTTTATCACACTTAGGAATTTATGCCTAGCGAAAATCATTTTAAAATATTTCATGCATAATATTTTCATGGAAATCTGAAAACAAATCATCATCATCATCATCATTTGCACTATTGCACCAAAGTCTTAAGGCAGGTCTCTTAAGCACTCTTTTTACTTTTAACAATATTTCTATAAATGGGACTAGCTTGACGACCGAGTGAGCAGCGACTCCATGAAATGGTCTATAATAGCGACAATGTCCTTTGAAATTATTGTTAGAAGTCTCTTTTTATTTTTATCACATTTTCATTACAAACAACCAAATTGTTACATCAGATTATTTCATTTCAAATATTACAAGCATGACATTCCAATTATAATATATCCACCGACATAATCACATGAAATCAATCAATCAAACATAAAAGCATCATAAGCATCACATAAGACAAGTCATATGATCAAAAATATCTCATCTATATATGTCACAAATATATGTACATCATCAAAACTGGATTGGTATGCCACAATCTGTACCTCGGCATACTCAATCCTCTATCAAACAAAAAAATATATATAATACAACATCAATGTGCAGCCCTCTAGCCTCGAGAGCCCCTCGAGCTCTCTGCCTCATCTCCTCCCCCGCCCTGAGGTGGACGAGGTGGCCCCATCGCAGTCTGTGTAGTCCTAGTCCTCGATCGGGACGTGGTCCTCGATGACCCGATCCTGATCGGATCTGCGATGTTAGCTGGCAGGGGTAGTCTATCTACCTCTGGCACCAGCTGGAAGTACAGTGTCTGATAGAATGTCAACTGGGCGATAGCCCGTGTCAACTCTCCTGAGCTCGCCCCTCCGCCCCGTGCCCTGAGGCGTGCAATCTCATCCCATAGCTGTGACACCTCAGCATGGTGTCGTGCGGCCGCATCCTGTAGCGTCTGCACCTGAGCCTACAGACGATCTCTCTCCGCCCAGAGAGTAGCCATCTCGCTACTCTCTCCTGTGTCCACACCCTTGCCCTTATCGGGCGATGGTGGCCTCTATGGAGATGGGGGTCTCTCCTCCCTCCTCTCCCGCTGTCGCGGCCTCTCCTGTGCCTGTGGCCTCCTCTGCTCTCTCCCACCGTGACCCTGGGCCGCCTCTATCGTTGCCTGGCGCCGCCTCCCTATCCGACGCACAACCGCGTGAATCGGACCCTGAGCCCTCGTCATCCGAGGAGGGCGGATGCCTACGTACCAGGCATCGTAGCCGTCGGCTACCCCTGCGTCGTCCCCATCCACTAGCTGGATGGGGGCATCGTCTGCGTCCTGACTCCAGAACCGTTGCATGTCAGGAGCCCCGCTAACAGTGGTGTTATCCCGGACAGTCCGAGAAAACTCGTAATCCCTGAGAGATGGGATCCCCTACTGTAGACCGAACTGCCTCAAAACTCGGTCGTAGCGGTGGAGCTCCACCTCTCCCCTCTCCATCCTCAACCAGCAGACTCGCTTTGATGCGAGCCAGCTCCTGTCCGTCCTCGGCCCACCCTGGGTGCTCCCTCTAAGGCCTCCAGGTGATGCAGTCGGGACTAGGTCATCCAGTAGCCTCCGGGACATCGGTAGGTCGATCCGCCGTGTGACCCTCTCCGGAGCCACCGGTAGAAGACTCGGGGCCTCTCCCCGTCCACCCCTGTCAGTGGAAGCCCTATCGGCCTCCGCACTGCAATGTGCTCCCAGCACCAAACCTGTAGGAGCGATGTCATGACCAGACATCGCCCGCCCTTGTACACGACCCCATACAGGATCCTGTACAATCGGCATAGTACAAAGCTGCCCCAAGCAAACCTGTACCCATGGTCCCGCATATCGTAGATCACATCTGCGAGCATCCATGGTACCCTGCACCCGCTCTGGTGGCACAGCAGAAGTCCACCAACTACCCCAGCTAGAACTCGTGTGAGTGTAGATGCCCCAGGCATCTGGCGCAGTGCCTCGATGTTAACTCCGCCCTTCTCCAGGGCGAAGCTCGGGTCACCGCATAACCATCCCATAGCGCGGCCCTGATTGGCCGTAGGAGTGATGAGCCGTCCTTGTATGGGGATTCTCAGAATCCTCCATACATCCTCTAGTGTGGGAGCCATCTCCCCTGTCGGTAGCCAAAACAGGGAAGAACCCGGATACCACCTCTCTGCTAGGGTGCTTAGAAGCCCCATGTCCGTGGATACTTGTGGCATCTCCGCCACATGCTGTAAGCCGGCCTGTGCCAGTGATCTCGCTCTGCCTGTGTCAGAGCGGCCAAGTCATCTCTCAAACCTCCATATTTCCACTCCCTGCTCTTTAGTAATCCTCTCTGCAACATAAACAACAAAACAATAAACAAATCATTAATCAATAATTCAAGTAATCAATAATGCAAGTTAAAAATTCAATTTTTTGCAATTGATGATATCGCCCACTATTGGACGATATCGTCCCAAATTTGAGCATAATCGTCTCCGATTTCGTAGTTCGAAATCGTCTCTAATTTGATGAAATCGTCCCCCTTTCGACGATTTCGCCCTCGGGCGAAATTGCCGAAATTGAGACGATTTCGTCGAAATCGGGACGATTTCGTCCCGACGACGTCGACGGCCCAAAAACGGCCGCGATGCTCAAAATTCACCTAAAAATTATCTAAAAAGCATGTCAATTCAAATTAAATCAGTTCTAAACTAAGTTTAGACCCTTACCCGTAGACCGCGTCGGACCTCTGTAGATCTGTGCGCTGTCTCGACCATTTTTGCTTCAGAGCTCTAAAACCAGAAAAATGAACAGTAACAATGAATTAGGGTTTTACCCTATTTTTCTTAATTTTATTCAACAATAATTTTTTGTTTTTTCGCGTTTTTACCTCAAACGTTCGATTTGGGTAAAAACACGGAGGGGCACCATAGTAAGCTGTCGTACGATTCGACCAAGAATCGTCGCCTAAAAATGGGTATAATTTTTGCTTTCTCGTAGATCGAGAAGAACTCATCTTTAACGCATTTTCTTCAGAAAATTCGCTAAAGAGGGGGCAAAATGTAGCACCCTAAAATTGGCGCAGTAAAATTATAAAATTTACATTCACCTTAGTAAATAATTTTAAAATCAAATTTAACCTCCCAAACCGCTCGTTAACCGTCGGGTATTCCGTTTCCCCCTTTTCCGCGCCAATTTTAGAGGTTGTTTTGACCGTTTGACGATATCGTCGCCGATCAGACGATATCGCCCCAGATTTGACGATTTCGTCTGGACTAGGACGTCCAGACGATCTTGTCGCAAAACTAAATTTGCATAGTTGGAATCTGTTCCAACGGGTCTCCAATCTGGGCAGAAGCGTGTCTACGCCGTTGGGACCCTCCCCAGTTGGAGATCTCCCAAATTGGGATGATCTCCAACCTCCTACCTACTCCCTCTAAGCCTATTTAACCTCTAGGATTTTCCCTCCCCAACCCCTGGCTGAAATTCTTGGTAAATTGATTCCCCCTACGTTGAAACATCCCTACTTTGCATTTGCATTAGTTTCATATTATTTTGTTGCAGGTACAACATTATTTTTCAACCGGAGCCAGCACCCATCGTCGCCAACGAACTTTGTCCAGATCGGAGGCGATCTTTTCAAATACGAGACGATTTCGTACTGATGCGAGACGATCTCGACTGCAATCCACATCGAGGCAATCAGTGCCTAGAGTTTGTTTTTCTCACCTTTTTCTCTGTCATCTTATGTTGCAAATTAGACAATTTATTCAGTTTTTACATTATTTTGCATCTGGAGTTCACCCATTTAGCCTAGATTGCATATTAAGATCATATTTTTCTATTAAAACACTGTGATTTGCATTTATTTCTATTTTTAAACATTGTTCAATACTCATATTGCTATTTCATGTAATTTGCCTCTGTTTGCATGGTAGGATTTCTTGTATTTTGCATCTATTTTCTGTTTTGCAGGTTTCGACGAATTCGTCCGAATTCGTCAGATCTCGGACGATTCTGTCAGTCTCAGACGATTCTGTCAGATTCCAGATGAATCTGTCGGTTTCGGATGATTACGTCAGATTGCAGGCGATTCTGTCGAATTCCAGACGATCCAGACTGCCTCAAACGTCAGAATCTTCTTTAGACATCCGGATCAGGTATTCCCCGTTTTCCTCCTGTAAATTCTCTGTTTTTTGCTTTCAAATTTGTTTTTTGTATTCATGAAAATTGCATTTTCATGTAGTTTAATTTAGATTCATTCGGCCAAACCTAGGATGAATGTTTAAGATCAAAACGAACTCATCTAAACACATTCCAAAACCTAGGCGTGGAAAGCGCCATTAAATGTTTCCTGGTGAACCCACCATCCGTCGAAAAATCACCAAAATACACCTCCCTTGAGAGGCGGGACCTTCGTAAAGTCCTCTCGTCCGAGGTACCGCATCATCCTTTTCCCATCCTCCTTTCGGGCACGGATCCAATAGCCTGAAGGTAGGGATGCGAAAAATTTGGAGCGATACAAGGTCGTCAACCAAACCTGTACTAAGGATCACCTAATTAGCTCCACTAACTCCTTTGTTGTATTTAGTAAGATTAATATGCGGTGCAATCTAGGATACCATAAGCTAGCTCATCCACATGCAAACATTGATTTGTACATAATTTAATATGACATATATATCGTCATGCAGGAGGTTTTTCCACTAGTGACCAGTAGGTTATCCACCAAACCGGTACTGAGGATCACCTCATGACCTTTCGAATGCTAAGAGTTCCAGGGATTCAAGTTCGACTCCATTATTTTCTTCAATTTTATTGGGATACTTGCTCTCGTATGTAGTGATAAAAATCACTGTTTATTTTTGTTTTTTTTCTTTTTAGCAAGGGATTTGAATTTTGATTGATGAGAATCACTATTTCTTGTGCTTTTTGATGTGTGCACTTTGAGGATTTTGATGTCAAAATTTGGGATTTTTGATAGTGGTAAAATCCACTATTTATTTTGGGGAATTGGGTAGGGAAGATGCCTGTCCTTTTGCAAACTCTCAGCATTCTTGGGGTCATTTGCATAGGGGGAGGAGCGAGATAACATTTTCATCGTATGGTATCCTGGATTGCTTTGCAGGTTTCATCTTTCTTTCACACAACTTGGGAATTTTTATGTGTTTTAACTTGTGTTGGGATGCTACGTAACAAGGTGTGATCCAAGTAAAACTCTACCTTTGTAAAATCTATTTGAATTTGTATAGTTTTTGGCTAGAAATCTAAAGACAGCTGAATGACGAAAAAACCCTAAATACATTAGAAGACAACTGAATATGATATGGTGAAAAATGTGGATGGCGTTATTCTTGTTGGATCATTTACAAAGCAAAAAAATATGGGAAATGATGGAATTGTCAAGTAATTACTGTATATGGTGCATTTGACCTGTATGGTCAACAAATATGCAATGTATGTATGCAATGCCTAATTCATCTTATTTTTATTTTTATTTTTTATTTTATTTTTTTTGTGTTTTGATTTTTTTAAGAGTATGCATGGAAGTGAGATGCAATTTTTTTTTGTTATTTTTGATTATTTTGTTGTTTTTGAATATTCGTTATGGTTGGTTTATCCCGAATGGGTGCGGACCAAGTGATTCTTATGTATCCTTGGAGGTTTTGACCAAAGGGATTATAGATACCTTTGGGGCATTTTGGTTGACCAAGCGATTGTGGGAATCCTTGGAGCTTCTGGTTTGACCAAAGGGATTATGGATACCTTTGAGGCATTTTGGGGTTGACCAAGCGATTGAGGGAATCCTTGGAGCTTTTGGTTTGACCAAAGGGATTATGGGTACCTTTGGGGTGTTTTGGGGTTGACCAAGCGATTGTGGGAATCCTTGGAGCTTTTTGTTGGACCAAAGGGATTATGGATACCTTTGGGGCATTTTGGGTTGACCAAGTGATTATGGAAATCCTTGGGGCATTTGGTTTGATCAAAGGGATTATGGGTACCTTTGGGACATTTTGGGTTGACCAAGCGATTATGGGAATCCTTGGAGTGTTTGGGGTGGGCCATGGCTCTTTTAAATGTGGAATGGCCTCAAATGACTGATGTTTAAGGGTTCTAGTTACTTGATTTCGTCAAGAGAGGCGAGCCGGTATGTTCCAGGTCCTATTTTACTATTGATTACATATGTACCTAACCAGTTTTCTGTGAACTTATCTCTTAAATGGGGCGGCAAGTTAGAATTTTGTTGGTTCTCTTTTAAGACCAGGTCACCAACCTGAAAATCCCTCAGGAGAACTTTCATGTTGTATGTTTTTTTAAGTCACTCTTGGTAGATACATAAATGCTCGAGAGCATTGACACTTCGCTCGTCGAGCAACGTAAGCTGGTCTAACTGGGCCTGTCATGCAATGTCATCATCGATGAACTATTGGATCAGCTGCAAAGCCTAAGAAGGTACATGTGTCAAATTAGCATGGTGTTGACACTTCACGCACTTCCACACATACGCACAACAATCTCGCTCTAAATATGGCCAATAATAGCCCATACGAAGAATGTGCTTGGCGATGGCCATGCCACTAAAGTGGCCACCGCATGTACCATTGTGCGCTTGGGTGATCGCCCAAGTGGACTCCTACTGGTCCAAGCAACAGAGGAGGATTCCTTTGTAGCTTCAACGGTACAAAATGTCTCCTAGCAAGACATGTTTTGTTGCTTTCTATTTGAATGATCTTTTTGCGGCGTGTGACAATCCAAGTGGGAGGCTACCCAACTTGAGGTAGTCTCTTATGGGTGTTTACCAATCTTGATGATCAGAAACCTCGATGGTATGAATGGCCAATCCCTCTTAAAGTTCATCCCTAGCAAAATCTAAGCTGGAAAGAACTTGTAAGAATAGCGTTGTGTTGCTATTAAGAGGGGTCGGGGAGAACAAGGAACCCCAATTGGCATGATTCAGACTATCATGGATTTGAGAGAACCTATATTGAGATAGTTTAATCTAGATTAGGTGGATTCCTGGTGTTAGGTCAGAGCTTACATGCTCCAACGTGGATTGCGATAATGTTTTGACTTGAATGGTTGTCATATCACCAAAAATATCTTGTGAGATTAGTGACCCCAAGGAGGCCATAGTGTTCGTAAAATGATTCGATGATCGAGGGAGTGCCTCGATGTCGTACCATTCAAGATTTGCCAAGAATTTATCCACAAGGGCTTTGTAGGCCTGCAGAACTAGGCATTTGCATTGGAATACCCCTTTCACTTGGTTGACAATTAACAGTGAATCACCAAATATATTCAAGTGTTTGATGTTCATGGTGATGGTTGTCTAAAGACCTATGAGCAAGGCTTCGTATTTTGCATTGTTATTGGTGCATGGGAAATCAATTTTAAATGATAAAGGTATTGGAGCCCCTTGCGGTGTGAAGAATACGATTCTCGTGCCACCCCCTTTCTCACATTTAGAACCATCAAAAAATAGGGTTATGTCGGCCTATGACTCAGGCTTATCAAAATCTTACGATTTTGAGACATGGAAGACCCCATCATCGGGCATCTCTATGGTCAGATGTTGATCATCTTCGAGGGAGCCTCTTCTAGTTGATCGGCGATGACTTGACCTTTGATGGACTTCTATCCAATGAATTCAATGTCAAACTCCGTCAACAACATGATCCATTTCATCGTGCGACTACTGTGATAAGTACGACTCATCATGTACCGCAATGGATTCTCCTTAGACACAACATACGTCGTATTGCTCAACATGTAATGGCATAGCTTTTTGGTGGCAAATACCACTGCTAAGCATAGCTTCTCGATGTATGCATAGTTAAGTTCATAACTAACTAGGGTGCGGCTAAGATAATAATTAGCCTATTCCTTATGTAGTTCATTTTTCTGGGATAGCATGGCACCCAGTGCCACCTCAGTAGCTAAGATGTATAAATAGAATGACACTCCTGGTCTAGGTGGTGCCAATACTGGTGGCAAAGCCAAGTATTGTCTAATATCATCGAAGGCAGACTGGCACTCGTCATCCCAATGAAATGCTACCCCCTTGTGTAATAATTTATTCATGGGTCAACACTTGTCAGATAGCTGCGCTATGAAGCGCTTGATTGACGCAACCTTTCCCTGCAATCTTTTGAGCTGCTTGATGGTGGTTAGGGGAAGCATTTCAAGGATTGCCTTGACTTCATTTGGATCCACCTCGATGCCTCGTTTTGAGACTATGAAACCCAAGAGTTTTCTAGATGTGACACCAAATACGCACTTCTTGGGATTTAGCCTAACTTTGTGTTCGATGAGGCGATCAAGGATCTTGCATAAGTCATCGAGATGATCTGGGCGTAAAAGATATTTGACCAACAAATCATCCATATAATCTTCCAAAGTTTTATGCATGTGATCATGGAAGATGTATGTCATAGCATAGTGGTAGGTGGTGCCAGCATTTTTAAGGCGAAAGGACATGACCTTATAACAAAATTCCCCCAAAGCATTGTGAATGCCGTCTTTAGTTGATCATAGTGATTGATACGAATTTGGTTGTATCCCGAGAAACCATCCATGAGGTAAAGCATTTTGTGGCCTGCTATAGCGTCTACCAATGCGTCGATGCTAGGTAAGGAGAAATTGTCCTTAGGACTCACTTTGTTTAGATCTCAAAAATTAGTGCATATGCGAATCCTCCCATTAGGATTTTTGATAGGTACCATGTTGGACAACCATGGTGGGTAATCTATGTAGATGACAAACTGTGCATACAACAGCTTTTGTAGCTTGTATTTGACCATTAAGGCCACTTTTGGGTGCATATTACGTAGCTTTTGCTTGACTGGCTTGACTTTCGGATCAAGCATTAGATTATGCATGACTAGTTGTGGGTCTAGCCCCGACATGTCTTTGTAGGACCATGCAAAAACCTCATTCTATTTGAGAATGGCAATGTAATCAGCTTGCTCTTCAGGGGATAGACTTACCCCAAGCTTTATGATCTATGAATTCATTATATCATATCTGATGTCTACGTTAGTCATCTCTTCGACTGACATGTGGAACCCTTCCTCCAACTAGTGTGGATTTGGGATCAGGTGGATATCATTTGCTGAATTTAGATCTATGTTGGGAACGTCGGGTTCCTCTTCAGCATGGAAGATATCCTAAGTTGGTCCTGGGGTGAAATGAAGCATCTCACCACAAGGCCAGTACTCTAATGGGGATGGTGGTGAGTTAGCATGATCCCAGTCTATGGCATCTAGGTCTAGATACAATGGTCGTGCTGGATCGGTTGGATTGCAGATGGGAGTGGTTAAGTTAATGGAGATCATGTTGATGAAATGAAGTTGTTCTCCATTACCATGGGGCGTTGACTCAAACTTCCTTGGTGATCCTTATACCCTGGATCTGGCTCTGTGGGTATCGGTATGAATGGATTGTGTAGCACCCTAAAATTGGCACAATGAAACCTTAATAATTACAATTGCTCTAGTAAATAATTCAAATTCAAATTTTAACCTACCAAACTACTCCCAAACCGTTGCTTAATCCGTTTTCTCCTTTCCCATGCCATTTTTAGAGTTTGTTTTGACCGTTTGATGATATCATCACCGATCAGACGATATCGCCTCAAATCGAACGATTTCGTCTGGGCTAGGACGTCCAGACGATCTTGTCCCAAAACTAATTTTTCATAATTAGCTTATGTTCCAACGACGTCTCTAATCCAGGCAGAAGCATGTCTGCACCGTTAGAGACCTCCCTTGTTGGAGATCTCCCAAATAGAGATGATCTCCAACCTCCTAACCTCCCTCCTAAGCTTATTTAATCCTAAGCCCTTCCCTTAGCACCCCCGTGGTTGATAATACCTGTAATTTGACTTCACACGCATTAGGACATCCTTAATTGTTATTTGCATTAGTTCTAGCCAAATTTTGTTGTAGGTACATTAGTATTTTTTAGCCGGAGCAAGCTTACATCGTCGCAGACGATCCTGTTTAGATCGAAGACAATCCTATCGAATCAAAGATGATTTTGTACCAATGCGAGATGATTTCGACTGCAATCATCATTGGGGGCAATCAGTGCCCAAAGTTTGCATTTTCCTCCTTTCAATCTACTGTTTTATTCTGCAATTAGTTAGTTCATTTATTATTTTTTGTTATTCTGCATTTTGGAGTTCACCCATGTAGCTTTAAATGCATAATTAAGTCATCAATTGTCATTAAGTCATCGTAGTACACTCGTATTTTGTTCATTATCATCATGTTAATGTTATTGTTGTCATTTTACACTGTTTCCCTCTGTTAGAATAGTTGCATTTTTTGTGTTTTGCACCTATTTCTCTATTTGCAGGTCTCTGACGAATTCGTCTGACGAATTCGTTAGATCTCAGACGATATTTTCTAATAGCAGACAATCCTGACTGCTTCAAGAATCAAAATATTCATCAGACATCCAGATCAGGTATGACTTTTTAATCTTGCTTAATTTTTCTATTTTTTGTCTTAATCTACTTTTCTGTATTCATTTAATCTGCATCTTCATATAGAATAGCTTAGACGCATTTTGGCCAAACCTAGGACATGAATGTTTAAGGATAAAACTGAACACATCAAACACATTCCCAACCTAGGCGTGGAAACTGCCATTAAATGTTTCTTGGTGAACCCACCATCCATCAAAAAATCACCATAATACACCTCCCCCAAGAGGCGAGACCTTCGCAAGGCCTCTCAGTATGAGGTACCGTGCCATCCTTTTCACATCCCCCTTTCGGGCACGGATCCTATAGCCTGAAGGTAAGGGTGTGAAAAATTTGGAGCGATACATTTTGGTGAACTCGACGTGAATGCATTTTAAACCTTTTGAAAACAAAAACAAAAAAATATAACAACCAAAAACATAGATGCATTTCAAATAATTTAAAATTAATAAGTTGCATATTAGATGGTAGCTCCTAAGAAAATATTAGCAGTTACTATAAATGTTGAAAACCAATTGGTAGCCATAGAAATCAATTTTGTGCTTAGTGTGCCTGAAACAAATAGAAATCAACTCTTGTGGGACAAACTTGATAGAAGACTTAGTGTCATTTCATCTAGCTCAAAAAAAATTAAAAAAATCAAGAGGCTTGTCCTAGATAGAATCCTGGATCCTCATCAACTTCTCTTTTATCATGAACTTCAGAGAGCCTGCCATAGATGGTTAGCTTATAGGAGAGCTCTTGTATCTTCAGAATTGTTCACCTTCGAGGAATACCTCGAGAACATAGCCATTATACACCAGTTCCTAGGTCGTGTAGAAGACCAAGAGGTTGTTCTCATGGATAGGGAAATATGGAATAGAGTTCCTCGAGTTGTGTTATATTGAGAGTATTGCCACGAGCTTTACTTCTATCAACCAGCATCTGAGACAGATAATATCACTATAGCTCTTTTCATTAAATTTTTGAAAGAAAATTTTCAATTTGAAGAACACTTCATGACTCCTGAAGAACTCGAGCCCATTAATGATATTTATAAATTGTTTATAGAAAACTAGATCATTACTTTCAGTCTTATTTATTGCATTTATTGTGTTGATTGTTATCTTTACAATATTATTACAAAAATAAGAAAAACTAAAAAAACATAACAAAAACCAAAACCTTTCATTTTAAATATTGTAGTAGGTATATAATTAATATATACCTCTTAAGCTTGTTGCATATATATATATATATATATATATATATATATATATATATATATATATATATTTTTTGCTGAAATCTAAATTAAGCACAATGCCTAAACTTAGGAATGGTAAACAAACTGAAGGAGAAGAAGAAGATTGGTTAGAAGATAAAACTAGAGACCCAAATGTCCTTCCTGAAGATCCAATTCCGGAAGGAGAAACTCTAGATCAACCAGAAGATGACCTAGGTGAAGCTAATGAACAAGAAGAAAATGTTAAAGAGGATGGATCCTCATCTCCTAGAGTGGCTCCAGATGGAACTATTGCTTTTGACAACGTAGATCATTTCTGGAAATTTTTCCATGATAACATTGGTGTTCTTAATATGGAAGTTCATATTGATAAAGGGAAAATTAGCGACACTCAAGCAGCCATGGAACATATGTTTGATGTGCGCACTAATCCCTTGTCTTTCATTGATCAAGAAAGTGACAAGGCTAGACCATCCAATACAGATATGGTCACTATGATTCAAAACATGCCAAAACAATAGGTTACCCAACCTCCTACGAAACCTGTTATTCAGCCTAAAATCATTCCCACACAAAATAAAACTTCCTTCACTGCTTTACTTCGCCAAACTATTGATCAATATGCTTCAAGTAAACAAAAACCTAAAATTAAGCCAAACACCAATTTTCAACAATCTGGAATACATCATAATACAACTTCAAAATTCCTTCATAACACCTTTCCTACCAACAATTTACACAATAGCAACATAGCATCTAATCTTCATGTCCCTCCATCATATGCTCACAAATCCCATATCAATGCCCTACCAAACCAATATGGTGGGCAAACTAGTAATCTAGAAGCCATGGTGAAACAATTAGCTTCGCGTATGGACTAGATAGATCCTTACCGTCCCTCGTACAATTATTGAGAGATATGTAGTCAACCTTTGGATCCATAGTTGTAGCTCAACCGTACCCTAAGCATTTTCCCATGCCCATCCTGCCTATATATAAAGGAACCGAAGATCCCATAAAGCATCTTCGCATGTTTAGGATAGCATGTCATGATATATCACATGATGACTTGCTATTACTAAAAATGTTCCCGAAAAGTTTAGGTGGAATGGCATTAGAGTGGTACTATCAATTGCCCACTCATTCTTTGAGAAACTTTGAATAAACAACTGAATCTTTTGTCCATCAATTTAGTGCCTACATCGAGAGGCATGTAACCATTAAAGATTTATACAACTTAAAACAAGACAAGGATGGATGTTTTTCCGATTTCTTAGCTAGATGGAGGCATTTGATAGGAAAACTGCACTTTGTGCTACCTTATAGGGAAATGTTGGACATTTTTATCAACAATTTACAAGAACAAATATCTTATGAGTTATCAACTGCTACTTTAACTACCTTCGATCAGGCTATAGATTTAGCTCGAAGAGTAGAAGATGCCCTCAATAGGAGAGGCCAACTTAGGAAGAAGGATGATGAGAAAACATCTAGAAATCAGTATAAAAACAAACAAGTTGTCGGTGACGGAGTCACTGACAGCAGAAATGTTGCTAATATTAATGCAACGAAAACAACAAAAAAATTTATATTGAAACCGCCTGATAAGCCTCCTCGAGAATTTACTAGATTGAATCAACCGTTATCAACTATTTTACCTCAATTACTCGAAAGAGGTTTGATCCAATTACCATCTATCCAAGAACCTGATCCAACTATACCCGGATACAAAGCTGACTTACACTGTGATTTCCATAGAGGACCTGGACACTGTACCAATGCTTGTAAAATGTTGAAACATAAAATACAGGATCTGATTGATAATAATGAAATGGAGGTGCAAGCCTTCCAACCTAAACAAAATGCTCCTAATAATACTCAAAAGAACATTCCCCAAAATAAAAATCAAAATGCTAATCAATCACTAGACATATTTCAACACCCTTTACCAAGACATGGTAAAGAGGTGGCCAATCAAATCGAACATCATAATGTTCCTCCTCCTACCCGATATGTAGGAACCATTAGTGGACATTTACTTAATCCTGATCCTCAAATATTTGACACAACTTTCTCCATGGTTACGACCAGGCCCCTACATAATATTCCAACTCCAGATTCTAGTGATATAGAATCAGATACTGAAAGTGAAATAGACATCACTTCAAACCAATCGAATAGTTCTGAAAATGAATCAGATCCTATTCAACCCATCACAGATGCTATGGTCCCAGAAGAACCATTTCCTAGAATATTTACTACTCGAACCTCTTCTAATCAATTTCTCCCAAATGAACAAGACATAAACGCTCAACCGAGACTAGTTCAGCGTCCTCAATATAACATTGTAGGTACCATTGGAGTCGTTACCCGACAACAGGCTCAAAATTCTCAACAAGAACCAAACCAGAATGATGGATCAGCTCCATTCATTTTGAAAAATCCCAATAAAGGGAATCATGCTTCCAATGTTCAACCTAAACCCCCTTACAATATTAATGAGCAATTATCCAATACTATAGCCAGAATTTCCCTTTTGGATTTATTAAGATCTTCTCCACCCATAGGGATGATTTGATGCTTACATTAAGCCAAATTATGGTACCTCAAAACATTCAACCTGAAGCCATGGCCAATACTATCATCACTCGAGAGGTTGATTGTATTGACTTTCGAGATAAATATATCCCACAACACAGTTTACATAAGGATAATCCCTTATACATTACGGCTCTAATTGGAGATGTAGCTATCAAACGAGTCTTGATTGATAATGGCTCATCTCTAAACATTTGCACTTTTGACTTCTACCAAATATTTGGCTTTAGAAGTGATGAAATGAAGAAAACTGACATGATTATCAAAGCTTTCAATGATGAAATACAAGAAACGTGTGGAGTTATTACCATCCCATTGCAAGTTGGTCCTAGAACCTTAGATACAACCGTGTTTATTGTACATTGCCCCGCATCATACAATATACTCTTGGGTCATCCTTGGATCAATGCAATGCGGGCTGTCCCATCAACTTTACACCAATGTGTTAAATTTGAATTTAAAAATCAGTTGGTCACTATCCATGGTGACCTTAGACCCTTTGATATGTGTGCTTTGGAAGAACCTATTGGAGTGCAATTTTGCCCTGCTCTGTCATCCACACATCCTAATTCTTATTTTTCATCTAAAACTGTGAAACACACACCCATAGCTTCACCTATTTCCCCTCCATTAATTTCATCCTCATATATAGATCAACAATCTTCTAAACAAATCACTCTAGAACCTCAAAAAGACCTTAAATCTACAACCAATCCTTCATGTTCTATCCCTATAAATTCAAAACCTATAGACCCATCTATTAACACTTCCACATTATCGACATCTATCATACCTTCCACATCTCAAGATATAGGGAATGATCCTTCTACATCTTATGCTCTTTTTGATGAACATTTACCAGATTTATCCACAATCTTAATATCAGAAAAAACAAATGCTTTCATGCAAGATTCAATTCTTTTAAATAACTTGCCGCCATCTCCTCATACTTTGGGCCTCCCACAACTTATGGGAAGTACTTACCAAGTCGGGAGTTGTGCCTTCATTTATAAAGGATATGACTGGGGAAGAATCCCTCGAAATATTAAAACTCATCATGAGGGAAATGCTCGGTGTTATTTTACCAATGAATATATTAAAGCTAAACCCATAATGCTTAAAATGGGATATAAAGGGAAAGGCTTGGGACCTTTCCAAAATGGCATGAAAGAACCTTTTGCGGTAGAACCGTGGCCTGCCCGCTGTGGTGTGGGCCTATTTCCTAATTAGGGTCAACCCTTTCCTTTTGAAGATGATGATCAACTCATATGTTATCAAGATTATTTGGATAGGCATGATGATTTGCCTCTAAAAAATCAGTCGTTTACATGTAACATGCTATCCATAGCTTACCCTGAAATGATTGCTGACTTCGATGAGGAGTTGGAAGGAGATATATTCCACGATGTCTCCGTTGAAGAGATGTTACACAATGGATTTTATTTTGATGGTTCTATACCAACTATAGCCCAACTCGAGACCACTAATCCTCAAGATGAATTATCCAAATTAACCTTACAATAATTACAAGAATTGGGCATTTCACCTGCCCCACCTAATTTTGAAAGAGATCTACACATGGAAGTAGAAAACGTCATTAAAATTAATATTGGAACTAAGGATAATCCTCACATAATCAATATTGGATCAGAATTAAGTCAAGAAAAACAAGAGCAATACATTGCATTCCTTAAAGAGTATGAAGATGTCTTCACTTGGACATATGAAGATATGCCAGGTCTAGACCCTTCTGTAGTCATGCATCACCTAGTGGTCCATCCGGATGCTAAACTTGTTAAACAAAAACTTAGAAAAATGCATCCCAAAGTGGCCCTACTAGTCAAAGGGGAGTTAGAAAAACTCCTGAATGTTGTTTTTATACAAGCTATTGATTATGCTGAATGGATCTCAAATGTAGTTCCAGTTACCAAGAAAGAAGCTACCAAAGTTAGGGTTTGCATAGATTTTAGAGATATTAACGCTACATGCCCTAAAGATGATTTTCCTCTTCCAAACATGGATCAAATCATTGAATTTACTGCTAGGAGTGGGATGATGTCCTTAATGGATGGATTCTTTGGTTATAATCAGATCAGGATAGCTCCTGAAGATCAGGCTAAAACAACCTTTATTACCCCCTGGGGTACCTTTTGTTGGAAAGTGATGCCATTTGGATTAAAGAACGCAAGTGCAACCTATCAACGAGCTATGACTTATATCTTTCATGGTATGATGCATGATATCCTACATGATTATGTAGATGATATTATAGCTCGCTCTATTAATGAAGATAATCATTTAGATGATTTGAGAAAAGTTTTTAATCGATTATGAGAATATCTTATTCGATTAAATCCAACAAAATGCATATTCGAAGTTAAGTCCGATAAACTATTAGGGGTTTTAGTTTCTTTACGTGGTATCGAAATTGACCCTCTCAAGATTGCGGCTATCATTGATATGCCCACACCTACTAATATATCTGAATTACGAAGTTTACAAGGTAAGCTTCAAGCCATCCATCGCTTCATTGATAAGCTGGCGGACAAAACCGGTCCCTTTCTTAAACTCCTTAAGAAGGATGTCCCTTTTAATTGGGATGACGAATGTAAAGAAGCTTTTGAAATTCTCAAGCAATACCTCCTTAACCCACCTGTGCTTTCACCACCTAGACCTGATCGCCCATTTCTCCTATATATTTCAGCTTCAGATTCTTCCTTAGGAGCTATGTTAGCTCAGCTTGATGATGAAAAGAGAGAACGTGTTAATTATTATATTAGCCAAACCTTCATCAGTTATGAAACCTGCTATACAACATTAGAAAACCTATGTCTAGCAGTTGTGTTTGCCACACAAAAATTATGACATTATATGCTTAGTCAGAATACTTATGTCATTGCTAAATACGATCCCTTAAGGTATCTCATGAGTCAACCTTATTTATCCGGTTGCATAGCCAAGTGGGTTCTTGCTCTAAGAAAATTTGATCTCACATTTATAGGACAAAATTCTATTAAGGGTCAAATCATAGCAGATCAATTAGCTGTTGCACCCTTAGAGTCTACCCATCCCCTCATCATTGAGTTTCCTGATGAATGCCTTTAATTAGAGGCAGACCATATTGAACAATGGTCCTTATACTTTGATGGAGCCCGATGCATGAGTGGGGCTGGTGTGGGTATTATTTTAATATCCCCGTAGAAACATCTTATTCCTCTGTCCTTCAAGTTAACATTTGCTTGCACCAACAATACTGCTGAATATGAAGCTCTAATCCTTGGATTACGAGCTGCCTTGGTGCTAAAAATTAAACATTTGTTAGTTTTTGGTGATTCTCAACTGGTTATAAACCAAATTAATGAAGTTTATTAGACTAGAGATGATAAACTACGCCCATATAAAGCCTATGTTTTACAATTAATGTCTCTATTTTATCAAGTTACCTTGGAAGCTATTCCTCAAACTAGCAACCATGCAGTTGATGCTATGGCCGCAGCTGCATCTCTCCTGCCCTTGGAGTTAGATGACGAATATGCCACCATCATTATTCGTCGACTCCAGGAACCCACTTCAAATAAGTCATGCTTAGAACCTTTGGATGTGTTTCTAATCAATGAAACTACTCCTGAACCTTGGTATACGAATATATTTGATTTTCTTCAAAATGGGACTTTTCGTGCCAATTCTAATAGAAACCAGCATCGGTTATTACGTAGACGAGCAAGTCGATTTGTAATAATTGGCAATACTTTATATAGGAGATATTTTGAAGGTATCCTATTAAGATGTTTGAATTTAGAAGAATCCAAATCAGCCTTGAGTGAAGCCCATGATGGATCTTGTGGAGGACACTTTAGTGGTAGTGTCATTGCTAAAAATCTCCTTTGGATAGGATACTTTTGGCCTACCATGGAAAAGGATGCACATGATTATGTGCGCCATTGCGACAAGTGCCAGAAACATGCTGACCTTGTCCATGCGCCTGCACAAGAACTACAGGCTATTTCATCTCCTTGGCCCTTTTCAAAATGGGGTTTAGATATTATTGGCAAAATCAATCCTGTGTCATCTGATGGACACAAATTCATCATAATCGCCACTGAGTATTTCATGAAGTGGGTCGAAGCTATGCCTTTAGCTTCCTGCACTGGCACACAAGTCTCTAAATTTATTTTTAATCAAATCATTTGCAGGTTCGAAATTCTCGCAAATCTCATCTCTGATAATGGAACTTGTTTCAAAAACAAAGATGTTAAAAAATTATGCCAAAAATATAAGATTCAACATCGCTGGTCCACTCCCTATTATCCTCGGGGTAATGGTCAAGCGAAGCATCTAACAAAACCTTAATAAAAATTCTCAAAATATTGGTCAATAAAACTGGCCGCTACTAGAACATTCAGTTATATCCAGCCTTGTGGGCCTATCGAGCTAGTGTTCGAACCCCCACTGGAACTTCACCTTTTGTTTTGGTTTATGGTGCTGAAGCTGTTTTTCCCTTTGAATTGGAAGTTCCTTATTTGGATCTACTACTTCAAGATACCGAAGTAGGAGATGAATATCGAGCTGGCAGACTCAATCAGCTGGAACTCCTAGATGAAAAATGCATCAATGCTTTGGAGCATCTCCATGCCTACCAAAACAAGCTTAAAAGATCATATGCTAAAAAAGTTCGTCATCAATCCTTTGAGATCGGTGACCTTGTTTTAAAAGAAAATCAAAAAAATACTAATGCAACTAAGGACCTTAAAGGTAAATTTGAGCCCAAATGGCTTGGACCATACATTATCACTGCTAAATTTGAATCGGGAGCATACAAATTATCTACCTTAGATGGTAAAGAACTTAAAGAACCCATGAATATTTTGCATCTTAAACGTTACTATGTATAAATTTGGTCATTTCATCCTTGTATATATTTGTTTAAAATAAATCACTATCTTGTATTTCTTTCAATTTATAAATTCAAAAACACCAAAAAAAATTCATAATCATCAAAATCTTCAAAATTATTTGTTGTATTTATTTATGGCACTTGTTAATTCTTTCAAAAATAATAAAAATCAAAACAACAATATTCTTGACTCTTTCGAAACCAAAATAACATAAAGAAGAAAGAGAGAGTCAAAATTCTCAAAACTTCTCAAAAAGTATTTATATATATCTTCTTACAAATGTTGCAATTATATGTTTCAAATTATTTTGGATAAATTAGCATTTATTTGGAATCCCTCACTTTCACATTCACAAAAATAAATATCTTGATTTTATCTGGCATGATTACTAATCTCTCTTATATCAAAGTCCACAAAATTCAATTAAGTAAAGTTTGAGCACAGAGAATTGATCTTGTTATTTACTTAAACCAAGCACATCTTTCACAATAAAATGATTATATTTGTAATTTCCATGCTTTGCTACATAGTAGAAGTGGTTTCTTGAGCGAAAAGTTTCCTCTGCTATCCTATCATGCACATGGTCTAGAATATTTGAGAATTGGCAAAAGGACAAGCTCACCCCTACCCAGAATAAAAATCCCTTGCTCCACAGCTAATCCGAGCAAGTATCCCTAGCATAGGAAGAAAAAAAAAAGTTCAAAAGAAAAAGAAAAAAAGAAACAAGTTATTTCAGCATTATTTCAAAAATCAAGCAAAAATACAAAAGAAAAGCAAAAGGAAAGCAAAAGGAAAGCAAAAGAAAGCAAAAAGCAAAAGCAATAAAATCCCTTTCCCTACCCTTTGAAAAGAAAAGAAGGGTTGATGAGCTTGAATCCTTGGAATTCTCAATTATTCAAAAACTGTGAGGTAAGCCCCATAACAGGTGGTTTGTGCCCAACCTGCTTGGCCTTGGGTAACTCCTAGCGTGGCGATATGTTTGTCATATTAGCGACCTTATTTTGTACAGACCTATGTCTGCTTATGTATTAGCTAGCTCTTGATAATCCGACTTACATAGTAGTCTAGTATGGTTATATGCATCTACATCATGGTTAATGAACACTTATTTGGTTCATTCAAATCACTTGTATCATATTATCTTGCTCCAAACTGGTAAATGAACAATGCAATTGCACACACATTTGTATTTGAGAGATTTTGTGTATCATTATGATAAATCAAGATTGGAAATGAATTCACAAATGCACATGGGATTCCTTATAAATCTAACTTTTGTCTTTAAGATACTTTGAAATATTTTTTGCAAATTGTTTGGAATAAATTCATTTTCTTCTTTAAAGTACAGTTGTTTAGTATAAAGACAACTATATGCATAATAGAAACATCAAAATTTCTTTCAACACCATACAATCAAAATACATATATATATATATATATTGTCGAATTTCGTGACGATGGTATAGTTCCAAAACCAAAATTGGAATTTTATGCCTAGCGCAAGTCCTCATCTTCATATTTTCTGTTTATTAAAAAATCAACCATGCAATAAAACTATCTCTTTTTGCATTTCGCGATGATGGTATAAGTCTATACCTACATATTCTATGCCTAGCGCAAACCATTGTAACAATTTTTATTCCCCATTTATTTAAAAATCATGAAAAACATATGACCTAAATCATTATGTTACACAAATTATGCTTTTAAAAAAAACAAACACATTATCACTATTTCATGTCATTATGTCAACCTCTAATTTTGCAATGATGGTATAATTCCTAGGGAATTATCCAAAAAATTTATCACACTTAGGAATTTATGCCTCATAAAAATCATTTTAACATTATTTCATGCATACTATTTTTATGAAAATCTGAAAACAAACCATCATCATCATCATTTGCACCATTGCACCAAAGTCTTAAGATAGTTTCTTAAGCACTCTTTTACTTTTAACAATATTTCTATACTGGGGTTAGCTTGATGATCGAGTGAGCGGTGACTCCATGAAATGGTCTATAATAGCGACAATGTCCTTTGAAATTATTGTTAGAAGTATCTTTTTATCTTTTATCACATTACATCACAAACAACCAATTTGTTACATCAGATTATTTCATTTAAAATCTTACAGCATGACATTCAAACCATAATATTTCCAATGACATAATTACATGAATCCTCAAATACCAATCCTCAAATCAATCAATCAAAACATTTAAAAACATCATACAAATATATAAGACACAAGTCATATGATCAAAAAAATATCTCATCTCATATATATATCAACAATATATACATCATCTCCAAACTAGATTGGTATGCCACAATCTGTACCTTGACATACTCAATCCTCTATTAAAAATAATAAATGTTGTCTCAATCTATGCAATGACGTGCAGTAGTCTAGCCTCGAGAACCCCTTGAGCTCTTAGCCTCATCTCCTCCCCCGCCCTGAGGTGGATGAGGTGGCCCCATTGCAGTATGAGTGGTACTGCAAGTCCTAGTCATCGATCGAGACGAAGTCCTCGATGACCTGATCCGGATTGGATCTGTGATGTTAGCTGGTAGTGGTAATATCTCCTCCTCTAGCACCATCTGATAGTATAATGTCTGATAGAAAGTGATTTGGGCAATAGCCCGTGCTAGCTCCCCAATGCTCGCCCCTCTACCTCGTGCTCTGAGGCGTGCAATCTCATATCTGAGTTGTGTCACCTCAGCTCGGTGTCGTGCAGCCTCCTCCTACAGGGTCTGCACCTATGCTTGGAGACGGATTGTCTCTGCTCGAAGAGTCGTTGTCTCGCTACTCTCCCCAGTGTCAACACCCTTGCCCTTATCGGGCGATGGTGGCCTCTCTCTCTGTGGAGAAGGGGGTCTCTCCGCCCTCCTCTCTCACTGTCATGGCCTCTCCTGTGCCTGTGGCCTCCTCTGCTCTCTCCCACCATGACCCTGGTCTGCCTCCATAGCTACCTGGCATCGCCTCCCCATCCGACGCACAACTGCATGAATCAGACCCTGAGCCCTCGTCATCCGAGGAGGGCGGATGCCTGCGTACCAGGCATCGTAGCCATCAGCTACCACTGCGCTGTCTCCACCATTTTTGCTTACAGAGCTCCAAAAAACCTGAAAATGAACAGTAAAAATGAATCAGGGTTTTACCCTATTTTTCTTAATTTTATTTAAAAATAATTAAAAACATTTTAAAATTTTGCTTTTTCGTATTTTTTCCTCAAACGTCCGATTTGGGTAAAAACACGGAGGGGGCACCATAGTAAGCTATCGTACGATTCGACCAAGAATCGTCGCCTAAAAATGGGAATAATTTTTGCTTTCTCGTAGATCGAGAAGAACTCATCTTTAACGCATTTTCTTTGAAAAATTCGCTAAAGATGGGGCAAAATGTAGCACCCTAAAATTGGTGTAGTAAAACCTTAATAATTACAATTACTCTAGTAAATAATTCAAATTTAAATTTTAACCTCCCAAACCACTCCCAAATCATCGCTTAATCTGTTTCCTCCTTTCCCATGCCATTTTTAGAGTTTGTTTTGATCGTTTGATGATATCGTCGTCGATCAGACAATATCGCCCCAGATCGGATGATTTTGTCTGGGCTAGGACGTCTAGACGATCTTGTCCCAAAACTAATTTTTCACAATTAGCTTATGTTCCAACGGCGTCTCTAATCCGGGCAAAAGCGTGTCTGCATCGTTAGAGACCTCCCCCGTTGGAGATCTCCCAAATAGGGATGATCTCCAACCTCCTAACCTCCCTCTTAAGCTTATTTAATCCTAATCCCTTCCCTTAGCACCCCCCTGGCTGATAATCCCTGTAATTTGACTTCACACGTATTAGGACATCCTAAATTGTTATTTGCATTCGTTCTAGCCAACTTTTGTTGCAGGTACATTAGTATTTTTCAGCCGGAGCAAGCTTACATCGTCGTAGACGATCCTGTTCAGATCGGAGGTGATCTTGTCGAATCAGAGATGATTTCATACCAATGCAAGATGATTTCAACTACAATCATCATTGGGGGCAATCAGTGCCCAAAGTTTGCATTTTCCTCCTTTCAATCTATTGTTTTATTCTACAATTAGTTAGTTCATTTATTATTTTTTGTTATTTTGCATTTTGGAGTTCACCCATGTAGCTTTAAATGCATAATTAAGTCATAAATTGTCATTAAGTCATCATAGCACACTCGTATTTTGTTCATTATCATCATGTTAATGTTATTGCTATCATTTTACACTGTTTCCCTCTGTTAGAATAGTTGCATTTTCTGTGTTTTGCACCTATTTCTCTGTTTGCAGGTCTTTGACAAATTCGTCTGACGAATTCGTCAGATCTCAGATGATCTTTTCTGATAGCAGACGATCCTATCAAATCAGAGGCAATCTTGACTGCTTCAAGAATCAAAATCTTCATCAAACATCCGGATCAGGTATGAATTTTTAATCTTGCTTAATTTTTCTATTTTCTATCTTAATCTGCTTTTCTGTATTCATTTAATATGTATATTCATATAGAATAGCTTAGACGCATTTTGGCCAAACCTAGGACATGAATGTTTAAGGATAAAACTGAACACATCAAACACATTCCCAATCTAGGCATGGAAACTGCCATTAAATGTTTCCTGGTGAACCCACCATCTATCAAAAAATCACCATAATACACCTCCCTCGAGAGGCGGGACCTTCGCAAGGCCTCTCAGTCCGAGGTACCACGCCATCCTTTTCACATCCCCCTTCCAGGCATGGATCCTATAGCCTGAAGGTAAGGGTGTGAAAAATTTGGAGCGATACAGATTGGCCCTATGTTCGGATAGAAGGATAGCGTCTGACCTTGGCACTAATGGATATATAGGGTCTCTGGGTGGAAGGTGCTCTCTGTATGCCTAAAGTGGTAGATGCAGCACTTGGTCCAACTATGCTTGGTTCAAATTCCACCTATGCCTTGGCCCCATGTTTAGTTGTTCAAACATATTGTCAATTTCCATGGGGTGTTGCTGTTATCGCATATGGTTGAGATATGCCATCTTAGTCTCATCCTCATAATCACTATCATAGATACATAGGCCTTCATTGGATCTGACAACTATGTGCGGTATGTGAGGCTCATTTTGTTTGAGCAAATTTTTTTGGTACCATCTGGGTTGTTTCGCTCTCTACGGGAGGACCGAATTCTCTTGAGGTGGCATTTGCTCGATTGGAGCATTCAAGGGGAACATTGTCACGAAGTTCTCCTGATAGTCATCTATGGGTGTCACTTGCGAGTGATTGCTATCGGATTTGAAAGGGTCCCAAGGTGCTACCTCATACTCTGACTCATCTTCATAAGATCCTCCTTGACCTTGTCGATATCCCTCTTGGAGGTAAGTTCTTGAACTTTCCCCTTTCTCGATTGAAGGGAAGGAGTTGTTGAGGTCAACAAGGTTTGTTGTTAAAAATGGGAGATAATCCCCCAATGTATATGTTGTGTTGGGATTGGCATATGGATCTTGTGCCAACCCATCCTTGTTGCCTAGCCCTAGGCTTTGCATGTTTTCTACCAAGATGTCAATGGGTAAAGGGTGGTTGAACCCTACTCCTGATTTATCGTATGGCATCTGATATCTTGGTTGACAAAGAACGTGCATTCCTTTTTCGTATCTACCCAAACCATATCCTTGCCAATTACGTTGGCCAAGGTATTTCAAGGCAAATTTTGCATTGGACAAATAGTCGACGTTCTCAACAAATGGCTCTTCATCCTCTTCCTCTTGTAGGTAAGGTTCGATGCCATTGTCAAGGCCCCTATATACAAATTTTGTCTAATTTGGTGGGTAGCCTAAAGGGACGATAGTGCCAATGGGGAGGTGAGGTCTCCCCATGTATTGCATGGATTCGAGCGTGGGTGTTGCCATAATTTTCCACACTAGGTACTCCCCTAGGCCCATATTGGCCATCTCAACGATAATCGTCGACGGTTGAGGGGGAGGGAATGGGAGTTCTTCCTGAGTCCACTCCATGTTGGGTGAACCAGGTGTCTCGACTTCCATTCGGTTGGGCACCTCTTTGGTAGAGATGGTTGAGACTAATGGTGGTATCTCTTCTAGGGGCTTCTTCCCGTTGTCCTTCGGTGTGGCCACCATAGGTGGCATCGTTGGTGAAGGAAAAAATGACGAATATGGGCTTGGTTGGTGAGTTGAGGGACTTAACAGCGGGGATGTAGGCAAAATTGGACCTTGTTTGGACGGATTCAATTGAAAGTCCAAATGTGTCGATGGAAGGGTCGATTATGGCATTAGCTACACTGCATTACAATACTTAAAGGGCTCTAAGTCTAATGGGACTACATGTACTTACCCTTCGTATGTATATTTTAGGCATTGGTGGGCTATCGAAGGGACACACTTCATGTCCCTGATCCACGGTCGTCCTAACAGGATATTGTAGGCCATCTCACCCTCGAGGATGTGACACAACGTAGGAATAGTATTTTGTCCCACTTGTATGGGTAGGACAATTGTGCCAACCATCGAGCATAACACGTCGTTGAATGCCCGAAGAGTATAGGTGGAGGCCACAATATGAGATGTTGGCAGCTTAAGGTGTTTTAATGTTGTCGTTGTGATTATATTGTTGGATGAGCCAGTGTCTACCAACACCCTCTTTAATGGAATCCCGTTGACCTGCGCAATGACGTGTAGGGGTGGATCCACCATATCACCTGTCATCAATTTTAGTTCATCTTCTCTAAAGTTTATGACTGGTTCTGTGCATCATTTTGCATGTCCCACAAAGTTGTTGAAAGAATTTGCTTAGTGGGGCTGTAGCTCAATGGCTTTGAGTATCTCCATCAGAGCCTCTCGATGGGGCAGTGATTGTTGGATGAGCTCATAAATGGAGAGCCTAGTCGACATGGTCCTTAAACTTTGAGTAAGTTGTCCGAATCGTGGCCACTGGTCTAGGCGAGGGAGGTTGTGTAGGGTGTTTTGGGAGTTGTGACATTGATGGAACATCTCCTATAGCTACAACGGGGGTAGTTGTGCTTGGGTATCTCTTGTTTCGTGTCACTATGCTTATCATCCCTACGTACCCTTGCATGGGGTATTTTTGTGTCACCTCATTTACTTGTAAAGTCTTTGCCTGCGCATCATGGGTAGGCAGGGGGTCTTTGAAGACCTCCATCTGTTGGTTGCTTAGTGCTATGAGATTATCCACCGCTAGTGTTTTGTTGTCTATCAGGTCCTGCACTAAGCTTTTGAATTTCCAACATGCGTAGATGTCGTGTCCTTTCTACCGATGAAATCTACAATATAAGTCTTCCCTATAGCCCTTGGGTTTTGGCGCATTGGGGTCTACGGGTCGACTTTCCGGCAATTTTATCAATTTTGCCATGAGCAAGCGATCAAATAAGGAGTCTGTAGACTCTGTGAAGTGTGTGAATTTTTGCCTAGGATGACGCTGCTAATTCTGCTCTTGCTTATGATTTTCCTTTTCATAGCTATCAAGAGGAACTGCCAGATAATTAGCCTTTGGGGGCTATGTCATTTGTGCAGGTTTTGGTATGTTTATGGCAACCTGATTGACCACGACGGGTTTTGGTTGCATGGGCTTAGTTTTGGCATTTTTGGGCCACTCTTTCTTGCATGACTTGGCAATCTCACCATCTTGTATCTTGATCTCTTCAATTATCCTTGCTTGCGCCAGGGCTTCCTTGAGAGTGGCATATTGTTGCAGCTGTAATAGCACAGAGATCGACCTTAGGAAATCTTTGAGAACATTTGGGTTAGGTCGGCCATGGGAGGGAGGTAAGGTAGCTTTAAAAGCAACGTCCTCCACCGATTTCCATAAGCAGCCATGGTTTCCTCCTCATACTGCCTGAGGCTAGCTAGGTCGCTTAATGATGCCTTCTTCTTGGTTTGAAGGTGAAATGTTTGAGGAATGCGTCCACTAGCTGGTCCATGTTACTGATGCTATGCTTCGAAAACTGGGTAAACCAATCCGATGCAGGGCCTATGAACGTAGTTATAAATGTTATTAGAAGCAATGCATCGTTGTCCTGAATGCCAAAGCATTGACTTAGGAATATTGTCACGTGCTCTTGGGCATCCTCATCCCCTCTAAAAATCATAAATTGAGGCATTTTGAAGTGTTCAAGGTATGGGGGTGCTGACACTGAAGGATGCACAGGGTGACTATGGAGCTGGCGTAATGTGGGCTTTTGGGGCGTAGAAGTCTTGGTCTCCACAGACTCTAAGCGCTCTAGCAGTGCTTTGTATGCATTGGAGGATTTTATCTCTTCCTCCTTGGTTTGTTCTCGTTGTGAATTATGGGGAACTTGAGGCCTATGGAGGGGTAGCCAAATAGCACCCCCCTTGCCTTGGTAGGGCATTTTAGCCCACTTTTCTTCCCACTCAAATTCCTCATAGGATTCTTGAGGAGTTCCTGGGCATGACCTATAAACATGGGTGGGTGCCTGAGGAAGGCGCCCGTCATTGGTTTTAGGAGTGGCCTCCCGCTCAGGTCTAGGAGGTCTTGGAGGAAATGCTTGATAAGTTCGTGGAGACCTGTCTCGCACCAAGGGGTTGTGCCTCTCATAAAGTTATGTCTTATGTGTGCGAGGGGTTGGAATCCTCTCATGCACAGTGTTCTGGAGCAACTCATCTGTTTGAAACCGAATGTGCTCTTTGCTAAGATGATATAGGTGCTCTAACTATTGTCGATCTTGCTCAAGCTACATGATTTGCGCTCGGTGGGCATCATGTTTAGCAAATGCCAAGCCATTTTTTTTTCCATCTTAGGTCTAGGAGACTTAGATGCCTCCCCTACATATCTATCTCGATCATGGTGATCTGAGATCTCTATAGGTCGCTTCCGTCTATCAAGGTTAGCAACATTCACCCGAGGCTCTGTCCTAAGTAGGTGATCCTGATAATTAGTAGGTGCGGAGGTGCATTTCTCCCGTGCTATGTATTGCTCTTAAGGAATATAGTGATTTTCCTCATGCTCCCTTTCGTACATGTGAAAGGGGCGGGCAGAGTTGGCCCACCCTGTCTGAAGAGCCTTATGCTCTGGATTTGGCCTATTAGTTCTAACAGTAATGAGGGGTAGAGGAGGGATGATATAATAATGTGGACCCTCCTTATGAACCCTATGTTGTTCCAACGCTTCATCGTGCGGTGGCCACTCATAATGAGTGTCTAAGGGGGTCTTCCCATGTCTGTACTCCTCCTGAGAGGGTCCATGTTGAATAGGAGTGCCCCTCTAAGGGGTGCCTCTATAGTCCTATTTTGTAATGGTATGATGTGGACTATTTTGTGGGTCAGGCCGCCAAGGTGGTATGACCAAGTCCTTGGGGCTATAACGGAGGCGAATTGTGCCTCCTTGTACACTTTTCGTAGCTTCTATCCATGATTGGGCTTGGCTACGGGTATACACCATGGTGGTGGTTCTCTACAAGATATGTATGTTTTTATCTCATTTACGATTTTTTATGCTATAGCAAACAAAAAGGGACCACACAAACAAAGAAATGATTATCTCGTTTACAAATTAAATGTGTGTCCTAAATCTAGTTTAGTGTGTTTTGATTTTTGTTGTGCAAACCGTGTAAAGAAAATTTTGTTATTCATGCATGATGAGGGCTCTTATATCTCCAAAATGGTCGCCCCTTCAATATACCACTGCCAGGCCATTATACCGAACCTCTCAATATACCTACCCTTTCATGAGGGAAACTATTGGTACGCAAGAGCATAACAGTACGTGGAACATAGGTGGTACGAAAGGGGAATCACTTTGTTTTTGACACCTACCATAGAATACTTATCCTCATGCACTGGGAATCACCCCCGCTACACTTGGTCAACTTTCATTAGGATTTACGTCTAGCAACAGTCGCAATCAGGGTTATGTATGCAAAGTCCAAGCCAAGGTGGTGATGAAATCCACCGTTGGTCTTGATCAAGTGTTGGGATTTTAAGACCAACTCCTTGATGTTAATATTATTACATGGTGTGTGTGGTTCCTTTTACTTGCACAAAAAAATAAAACATGCAGCAAAATTCCTTATGCAAGCAAAGAAAATAGAAAATTTGTAGATACAGAAATAGAAAAACACAGAGGATGTTCATAAAACCTACCTCTTCTCTGCCCAAACCAGATGCCTCTGAGTTTCTACTCAAAAAATGTACAGAGATCTAATCATCCTGGTGTGGGACAAATAGCAAGTTTGTATTCGTCATAGGGTGGGATGAATGCCTATTCGTCTTGGGGTGAAACGAATGCCAGTCTATATTCGTCACAGGGTGGCACAAGCAACAGTCTAGAACCCTAAGGATTAACACACCTACAAGAAAAACATAAAACTTTGATCAAAAAATTGATCCCAATATTAGGGGATAGAGTCCCACCGTTATCACCACTGAAAGCATGTCTACAGAAGCACGACATACCGGGTGCGATGCAAACAAAAGCAGATGTATAATGAAATGCTAAGTCCTACGAAAATGCGAAGAACAAGTGCATGAAAAGGGAAAATGATGCGATGAAACAAGATGTAAAGTAAAATTAAAGTGTATCATCTTTTATTAATGTTTCTTGTGATCCAGTTACAATACATTTCCCCCTTTTTAGGGGCTCAGAGTGTTCTATACAATTTTGTTACACCAACGGATGGTACGCTTCCCTTTGGGATCTTCCACGTGCCCACATTCAAAATGGGTGGTCTAAACATTTTCGTAACTTGTGTGAGTGCGTCTGTCATTCCTTGCTGCCCCTCCAATGTTGATATCCTGCGTACAGAGAAACAACAAACGGTTAATAGCATATGCGGATGGAAGGAAACATGCAATCCCCAAGACATTCGGCTAGTGAATACATGAAATAATAAAATAGAGATCAAAATGTGTCATAATGAGATGAAACTTGAACAGGAGCATCCATACATCATTAGGGACACATTGCAAAAATAACATTCAGGAAATCATGCATGGATTTCTAATCGCTCCGAGGTGGGACGCTAGCGACTGTCACAAAATGTGCGAAAGTGACCTCCCAAATGTCTTATCCAGAGACCTCCAAAATAACTACAAATTTGGGGTTAGACAAAATTGGGCATTTTGAGACGACCCAGAAGGTCGAATTTGGTATATTCTACCCATATTGCCCTATATCTAAAGGCACCCCCTGTAGGTTAGTGAACGCGTAAAACGATAAAAACATAGTCAAAATAGGTCAGAATGTAGTGAAAATTGAACAATAGCATAAAAAAATCACATACAACATGATGCAAAATAAAAATTAAAGAAATCTAATGTAGATTTCTAATCACTACGGGGTGGGGCAATTAGGACTGTAATAGTGTGGGGGAGATCAGGGGTAGGACGCCCACCGTTTGGGGCTTGGTTTTGAAACCAATCCACTTGGGATAGGTCCAAAAACTCCTAGGGGGTTGTGTCAACAAATTTGGTATGGAATTGTGGCCAATTGTTCAGGTTTTGGGTCCGGATTGCGCTCCTAGTATTCACCCGATAACCTCCCTTCCAAAAGAGAGATCAAGGATGTAGGAAGCACAATGAGGGGTGAGGGTATAATTTGGTAGCACTCTGTTGCTCCAAATGCTCCTGCTCTATTTTTATGGGGTGAGAAGGCTCACCATTTTATAGACCTGAGGGTCTCATTTGAATGTGCATGTAGGGGCGCCACTCGGCCATCATGCCTTGTCAGGGGAGAGAATATTTCTCCCTGATTAAGGGCTCCTTGATTTAGGCATCCATGACTGCCTCTTTGAGCTCTAAAATGCTCACTCACACTCCCATGCCTTGGAGGTGGAGTTGAGTGGTGGATATGGGCTGCCATTTGTCAAGGTTTGACTTTTTGCTCGTCAAACTTGCTATTCGTCCCACCCTGGATTGATTGTTACTAATTGTCTTGGGGTTGTCAGGGGAGAGAAGATTCCTCCTTGATTAAGGGCTCATTGATTTAGGCCTCCATTACTGCCTCTTTGAGATCTGAAACACTCACTCGCACTCCCATGCCTTGGAGGTGGAGTTGACTGGTGGATCTGGGCTGCCATTTGTCAAGGTTTAACTTTTTGCCCATCAAACCTGCTATTCGTCCCACCCTGGAGCGATTGCTGCTAATCGTCTCGAGGTGGGGCGAATAGCATTCTAATCATCCCATGGTGGAACGAATAGGGAGCAGAGTTCTTGAAAGGTGCCAAATTGACCTCTGACCTTCCAAAATTGCTTTGGAAGTGGTTAGGACCACTGTTTAACCTCTGGGGGCTACCCTAGGGGCTATGTATGCCAATTCGATCAGTGCTTGTAGCCACATAATCGAATTGGTGCTGTTTTGGTGTCTACAACTACTACGGTTGTTTTTAGAGAGGAATAGAGAGAAATTCACTAGATCTGCAATTGTTCCTAGAGAGGAATAGGGAAAGTCACTACTACATGTTTTTGTAAAACATATGAACCTTTGGACCTACAACTTGCAAATTCTATTTTTGTGAGATCGTTTGAATAGCTCAACAAGGATAAGGAGAAGGATCTAATACATGGAAGATTTAAGACAATTGCCACCATCCAACAACAAGCCCAAAAATAAGAAGGTAGAGTATCAGAATGAGGAGACCATCATTTGGTGAAAGAAGTTATTCAAAATAGTCTACAAAAGCTGCAAGATCCTACTTGAAGCAACAACTTGGTGATCGTAGACACCAATACCCACATCCTCTACAAAAGTGGTAAAAACAACTATAGAAAGTTTATAAAAAGGTATGCAACTACTAGTGCTAACTAACTCATTAATTAAACTACTTATCAGATTTTGTAGAGCATCTTATCAGGATTAAAGTTGCATGAATAAAAAGTAGATTACAGTCTTCGAAAGTGCAAAAAGAAAAATATTCTTTTTAAGGTTCATTTGCACATTAATTAGGAGTTGAATAGATTTCAAAATTATATCTATTAACTACCTATCATCTACTTTGGAAATAAAAAAAGAAAGACTAAACCCTACAATATTAGTTGTAGTGAATTTGCAGAATAACTCTTGAAGATTCATTTTAAGTTATTCTTGATTAGTTGCAGTAAATTGATTAAGTGCCTTATCTTGAGAGTTGATTGGAGTGATAAGGTGAAATTGTTAGTGCATTAAAAGAAAGTCCATTAGATTTATTTGCACTATTATACTACTCTCAAAAGAAATTAGTTTTGTGTTCTTGAAGGGCATAAAATCTGATTTGTATCAAGTGTCTAAAGACACTATTGAAGCATAGAAATATGCAACTCGTAGTGGCCAAAAGAAGCCACCAACATGGGTTAGATTCCTCCAAAAATTTGGAGAAGAAAGCAACTAACCAAAAATAGAAAAGGCTTCAAAATTGAGACTTGGTGAGTCCCAAATCCAAAGCAACATAAAGGTTAGTTGCAGGGTGAAAGTGTAGAAAATTATAGAAGCCTCTATTTACATCATTACAAGCTTGGGTTCGTTATCAAATTATCCAAACAAAAAGGGATGAGGTGTCTAATCAAGAAGACCACCTCTAAATCCCCTATTGCATTCAAAATTCTGCCATAATATTAGAAATTTAGACCTTCAAAAAGAAGTGCAAAAAGGCATTTTATATCCAAAAATTGTTACATTATATTGCACTACACTAATCTGGTTTTGACAGCAAAAGAGCAGAATTGGAAGTGCCAAAAAGAGCATATTAACCACAGGGCAAATCAGCCAACGAAGGCCAGACGCCAACACTCTTCTTTCCAAGCTAGAAGGAGCCACTCAAGGGCTCATCTTGGATGATTCAACACGATTGGAGGCATAAAAGGAAAGAAGCAAAGGTGAGAGTTGTCCAGCAAAGAAGACAACATCAAATCATCCTTCTCCTACAAGGATTAGCTTAGAGAAATTGTCATCAAAACCAGTAGATAGAAAACATACAAGAAGGTATTTGGAGATCTTAGATAAGGTTGCAAAAAACAAGGCACATTCATCATCAGCACAAAACAAGTGATAAAAGAGTTTTATCCGAGCAGGGTAGAAGAGAGAAAAAAACTCACATCAAAGGGTCTAAAGACACCCTCATCTACCACGAGATCCAGCAGTAGTCATCGTTGGAAGACATCGAGTTGAAGAGAGCATCCAGTTCACTAAAAAAGATAGCAGTAAGGTTAGTTATAACATCTAGCTCTAATTCAATATCACGTCGAGCCTATTTGGCCACATCCAAAGCAAATTGTAAAGCATCCACTGCCAGCCAAGTCTAGCGTAAACTAAGCCAAAACAGGAGGAGTGCCAAATAATCAAAGACACAAGGGAGTGTGATTCATCTTATCTCCAGCAACAAAGGAACGATGTTTTTTGATAGCAAGAGCAAAGGCATTGTCTACGCAAAGGAGAATTCAAAGCACGTTTATCAAAGCCTTTCAAAAACTAATAGATGTTACAAGGTAAAATTATCTGCGATGAAGGACGTTACAAGCTGTAACTTCAGGGAGTTACAAGCCTTGCATTCGGTGAAGACTGCATCGATAACCTGCCATTTGCCCAGTGTCAATCCGTAGGCAGTGAACATATTCAGATCGCTCGAAGAGCAGACATCATATAATCAAAAGGAGTCGTATAGTCATTGGTCAAAGAATAAAAAGACTGTGCAGCAATTGGATCATATATCGAATTCAACATTTTAAGCATTCGTAGGTCCTCTGATAGTGCAGGTTGTATAGTGTCAAAGAGAGAAGATCGTCAAGCTAATTAATTGTTTGCAAAAATCGCACGAAAAGTAGCTATTGACACTGCATCAACACAGTGAGCAAGGCATGTTAGAATATTTATTGACAGTCAAAAGCACCTGAAGAGGAATACATCATTGACTAGAGCAGACTATCGCAGAGATATCCTCGTTAACCTGAGCATCTGGAGGACATCGAAGATGCTTACTATCCTTTAACCCTAAAGGTTGTTTTCTTTCACCGCAGCAACACAGTGGTCGCCTTGAAGAAAGAAGACAAAACAAGCACTTGTTTATCTCACAAATTCAGCAGTGTGAACCATTATTTGCTAAAGTATTTTATCAAACTTATTGCATATTCTAAACCACCAGGGAGACATAAGGAATCGTACAAAACCTAAATTTAGAAAGTTTTTTTTCAAATTGGTTCATATACTCTAAACTAGAGAGTCATAAGATAGCCTACATCAAAGGAACATGGCAAAGAAGAAGCAAATAAAAAAGAAAACAAGTAATCCAAAAATAGAAACTCAGAAACTAGAGCCTCATGAATTGACAAAAGAAAACCTATGTCTTCAACAAGAGCTAATTATCCTTGGAAAAGACTTAGACTTTCAAGAAGAAGAAACTTAAATTCAAGATGACCATTTAGAAAAACAAAGGAACAATTGCAATTACTAAAAGAATGGACATAAAATATGATAGATAAAATTGAAAGTCAAGAGGGTACATCTACACAAAGGAAGAAGGTCTTGCAATCAATCGTGAGAGAAGCCAAAAATAAAAATTTCTCAACACTAGTAGATTACTTAAATTCATAAATTGGTGAAGCACAAACAAACTCAAAAGATGTTTTAACTTACCAAAAAAAAAAAAACAAACTCAAAATATGTGTTCACACTACCTAATGATATAGGAAAAGTAATGTATATGGCATTAATTTCTAATAATATTATCAAAGACAAGAATAGAAGACAAAATTACGTAATAGAAGGTTTGAAGAACATGTATATTAATGAAGCAAATACTTTGAACAATATGCTTGGTGATATTACTAGTGAAGCAAAAAAAGGGATATTCTACACTTCAGAAATGCATATAAAGTGTTCTTAGTAATGTTGATGACTACTATGAATATTTTGTTACTATACCTACCAATCTATGGAGAATAATATACAAAGGAATTGTCACTCTTAATGTTTCTAATATGAGAGAACATGAAAAGGTTGAAGAGGTAAAGAACAAGATAGAAATGAAAGATGCTTCTAATGATACAAAGGACTTAAAACCTATGATGGTAGATTCATGTTGCAATACCATAGAATCATAACCATTGATGATTGATGCATGCCATGATACTAGTGATCTTCTTCAAATGGATAAAGATGCAAATCATGATTCAGAATATTGCAATGCAAGCATTGACACTAGTGATCTAGAATTCTTGACAATGATAGAAGAACCTACTACAAATATTGATACTATATGTGATATAAGTGACCTAGATACAATTCATGATTTCTCATAAAATTCTCATGTTATTAGAATTAATGTAGTCATAGATATAGATGATAATATATATAATGATGTACATGATCATATTGATGGTAACAAATATTATTCTAATTATTGTATTGGTCATACTAATGGTTTTTGTTCAAATATGATAAGATATGAAGATATAGGATCAAGAAAACATGAACAAGGAATGAGAGAACCAATAGCATCAAAAATCAAATCAAAGCATGAAGATCTTGAATATACAGGTCAGATGAGCAGCAATAATCAAGGGAAATAATAAGTTTTAGAGGTTGATATAAACAATTGTTATAAAGGATAGAAAGGTGAAAGAGATTTGGCTATATAAAATAGGTGTAGTTATTGTAATAGATCTAGGTACAAGATAGAGAGATGTTGGAATATTCATAGCTATAAAATTTGTGGAGGAACCAATCATTCCCAAAGATATTGTTGGTATAAATAAAATCATTTCTTTGATTGGGTATATACAAACTTCATCAGTGAATTCTCTCAGGTATATACCTCAAGGTATAGATATGTGCACAAGAAAGGTATGAACTCCTTCGATAATAGATTTAGATGGAAACCAGTGACGGTATCAAGGTCAGAATATAGAGTTAAGAAAAAAGGTAGAGCTTAAGCAAAAGATCAATTTGATGACCACTTGAAGAACGAAGACAAATACAAAGATCCTTATTGAAGACTAAAGTCTTCAATACCCAAATAATGTAATACAGGGGGGGTCTTAGAGTTAGAGTATATTACATAATTTGGGTGATATTATGTAATGTACCTAAGGTACATAGTTAGGATATTAGATTACTTTAGAGGGGAGTTATCTAATTACTTGGGGAAGAACTAATATATGCACAAGTGACATTGTGCATGTTGTAAGTGTGCACGATGTCCTCTTGTATAATTAGGTAGAGTGTTGGCCAAGGAATCCATCTTCCTGTATAAAGGACCATATAGTTTCATTTGTATTGTATCACTTCTAGTTCATTCAATAATATGTTCTGTTACTTTGATCTTTGTCTCGTAGTGTAATGCAATGCTGCTAAAGCTATTAAAAGTATATTTGGTACATAGATTCATGTGCAAGTCATCGTATGACTAAAAAATTGCAATGGTATTATTGTATTGAAGTCACTAACAACTACATACTATAAATTGTTGATGGAAAATTCTACCATATACATGGTTATGGATATGTAGTTCTTAGTAAATTATTTCCAAATCTTGTTCTACATAATCTCATGTATGTTCTAGGTTTATCATCCAATCTCATTTCAGTAGCAAAGTTAGTAGAGAGCAAAAGAATAATTGACTTCAAATACTCCAATGGAGTCAATATGTGCCTCATAATAAAAAAAGGATAAATTGAATTTGATGGATCAATTCATAGAAATATATATGCTCTGGACTCAATGGGAACATCACAAGATATTGTTGCATTTCAAAATAATACTAATACATTTGTTGAAGAACAAAATACAGAATATGTAGAACCAACATATCACAAGAACAAACAAAGAAATAGAAGATTCAAAATTAAGAGGATGAGAGGACAACAAAACTACACTCTATTCAGCTATCGACAAACCAAATAAAAAGAAGAACCTCATCAATATGAAGGATACCCAAAAGAGAAATATCCTTATTAAAGACTAATGTCTTCTTCAACCAAATAATGTAATACAGGGGTTGTTGGAATATATTACATCATTTGGTTCTTTACTAATGTACCTTCATGGGTGCATATTTAGATTATGATTATTTTAGGATATAAATGGTTTTTTAGAGCAATTTAATAAATGCACAAGTGCTAGAATGTGCAATTATGTAAATGTGCATGTAGTCCACATGTAATTGAGTATTAGGGTTGATTAAGAGGTAAGGAATCTATATTCCTATATAAAGGCCTCATTGTGAGTATTTGAAGAGAGGATTTTGGAGTGCATATATTAGAGTAGTAGTAGTCACAATGTAACTGCATTTTGTTAATATGGAGTGGTTGTAAACTCCATTAGAGGAGCATTGTAATTTTTGTGAGCTTTCTTATATGAGCATCTCTAGAGAATTGTTTCAAGTTTTTTATCAAATTTTTTTGCATGTTAAGTTGTCATTATCATAGTTATAACAATGCAGGCTTATTTCAATACTTGTGATTACATTTACTTTAATTTTAAGTCTCCAAAAGCTAACAGTTACCTTTAGGATAGTAAGGCATAGACCATTGTGTTTGACATCTAAACATCCTTGTTTGTGAAGGGTGTTTTGTTGTATAATATCAACATAGATGGGATGCCATAATGAAAAAAAATTGGTTTAGGATGAACTTAGAGACTCACACTCATATAGCTAAGGATAAGGGTATTGATTCAACCCACTTAGGAAAGTATTCTCTAGTTGTGATGATGAACTTATGTCCATTAGATGATATTGAGTTGATCTTCCCAATGATGTTTAGGTCCCAAATAGAAAAAGGCCAAGAAGAGGTAAAGGATTAGATTTCTTGAGATGATGTGTGGATAATATTGTCATGTTTCTAACATTATCACACTTTTGAGTGTATTCACAAGAATTCCTCTCCATAAAGGGCCAATAATAACCCATCTAGAGGAGTTTTCATAGAAATGGTGTTTCTATTAAAGTAGCCACCACATGATCTATTGTGGGATTCTCTGACAACTAGCTAGGCCTCATTTGCAATGAGGCACCTAAAAAAAATACCATTGAAGGAGATTTAATACAAATTTTGTCGATGTTGACATAGTGGCAAGCCCTTGGGCAAGGTACTATCCTTAAGAAAGTTGAAGATATCCTTTAACCAATGACCAATATGGGAATATGCTTTGTTAGTGAGGACCTCTAAAATAAGTTGGCTAGATTCTAAAGTTTTCAACTCCTTAATTTGTCGAATGATGATTATGGCTTGCTTGTCATCCAATTCTATAAGGACATGTGAAGTAGGCACAACCATAACATCAATGTTATGATTTCTAAACCATGCAATGACATCAACAGTGATTTTTTAAAAGTTTATAATTATCTTATTGATAATATATTTATAAGGTATGAACTTCTCATATTTTATTTGATAGATATTGTTAACCTGATTGACCACAAGCTAAGAATATCCAAATATGGATAAGGCCTTAACTTTCAAGTATAAAGCTACACAAAGTCCAAGAACATGAGCCTCATATTTCATGGTATTGTTAGTGCAGGAGAACTATAGCTTGAAAGATAGAGGGATAAAATATTTCTAAGGAGTAACCAAAAGTACTCCTTTTCCCGCTCCTTTGACACAATAAGCACCATCAAAATACAAGGTTTAAGATTCTAATGAGTCTGCTTCCAGGTGAAATATTGATTCGTCTAGAAAGTCTACTACTAAGGTATGTCATGCTTAAGGAAGCAACTGCTAATTGGTCAGTGACAATTTGCCCTTTCACTAACTTTTGGCTAATGAACTCAAGATAAAACTCACTAAGGGTGATAACCCATTTAGCATTTTATCTTTAGAGATGAGTTTTAGTCATATGATATTGCTAGGGGTCATCCCTTGCAATAACAAAGATTTTGTGACTAAGTATTTAGTGTTTGAGTTTTTGGGAAGTGAACACTACAATAATGCAAAGCTTTTCTAAAGAGGTATAATGGACTTTATAATTAAATAAATTTATATTGATATAATAGATCACTCATTCTCTATGTTGATCATAACACTATACCAACATAACCCCTAAAGCATGGTTTATTACTGATATACACAACAATAAAGGTTTAGATGGATTACGAGGGGAATGAGAACATGAGGGATAAATAGATAAGACTTCTGAGTATTAAAAGTTACTTGAAACTTAGCATCCCACTTAAAGTTGTCATCCTTTCTAAAGAGCTTAGAAAAGGGTTGACACTTGTTAAAAACTTGGGAGATGAACCTCCAAATATCTTAAAGCCTACCTTTGAGGCTACAAAGTTGGGTTAATGTTTGAGGGGTGGCATGTCAACAATATCCAATATTTTATTAGGATCTACTTTGATACCATGTTGGAATACAATGAACCCCAGCAGTTTGCCTAAAATCACCCCAAAGATGCACTTTTGAGGCTTCAAGCGTACCTTTTACTCTCTCAACCATTCAAATATAATTCTAAGTCTTCAACATGATCCTCCCAATATAGAGAATGACCAAAAAGATCATCAACATAATCTTCCACAATTTTGTGCATCATATTATGGAAGATATACATCATGGTACTTTGGTAAGTTACTCTTGCATCCTTTAGGCTAAAGAGCATAACCTGATAATAGAAGGTTTTCCAAGGTGTAGTAAAAGTAGTTTTAGACTAGTCCTTGGGAGTGATTTGAATCTGATTGTACCTTGAGAACCCATCCATAAGGGATAACATTCTTCTACCCTTAATATAGACTATGCTCATGTTGATTTTTGGAAGAGGGAAGTCATATTTTTGACATGATTTATTGATGTCTCAAAATTCAGTATAGACTCTAGCACACCCTCCTTTTTAGCCATGGAGATAATGTTAGATATCAGTTGGAATAATCAATTGCTTTGATAAATATGATATTGAGAAGTTTGTGAAGCTCCTTCTTAACAAGCAAGGAAACTCTAGGATGAATTTTCCATAGCTTTTGATTAATAGGTATAGCATTCGGTCTAATTACTAGAGTGGGATTGATCCTTAGCATATCGACATAGGAAAAGACAAAAATATCACTAAAATATATCAAAAGCTTAGTATACTTCTCACATTTAGTCGAGGTTAAAACCTTCCCTAGCTTAAAAATTTTGAGATTATCATGAGCCCTACTATTTATGTCAATAGTTTCCTCAATTGAGATGAAAAATTCATCTTCTAATTGAGGAGGAGCTAGTAGTACACCTAGGATCTTAAGGTCTATGAGATCTAAAGATGATTGGTTGTGATCAAATGACTATGAAATGATAATATTAGTTATTTATGAAAAATATCCTCCAATATAGAAGGTTTTTAAACAAGATAGTTGGAAGTACCATATTTAGGATAATTTTAGAGAATATCCTTTGCCTCACAATCACTTTCATCAATGATCAACGTAGAATAACCTAGGATTAAGAAATTCACACTAGAAAAATGTGTGAATTGCTAGTGTAAATTGCAAGAGGTTAGGACCTAGGAGGAGTGAGGACTCTCCATCCTCCTCATCCCAATACAATCATTATGTGGAAAAAATGCTATCATGAGACACTTGAAAGAAAATATTACCTTCATCCTCACTATCATATGAAAGTGAAGCAAGTAGAGGCTCACTACAGCTACGGATATATCATGTCCCATAATATCTCAACTAGGCTTAGACCTCTAAGGGATATTTAACACCTTTTTTATAAAGACGTAGTTATTTACCTTGGTATCCCCTATTTCCTCAGTATAAAAAAAGTAGCATAAGGTATACTATCATTCGATTGTGCAAGGGTTACTGCTAAAAATTTGTTCATCATTAGTAGTACCAAAAAAAACAAAAAAACAACTTTCTATTTGTATTGTTTTACCTTTCATAGAGGGTAAGCCCATGGTTAGGGAAGAAGGTGGGAGTTTGGCTAGGTCCAAAAGTGGTTGATTATTCAAACTAATTTTATTACCATTTTGAGTTTTCATGTCATTATCATTTTGCATTTTTGATTGGCCATTATTGTATATATTGGTTTGGTTAGAGTTTGATCTTCCATTTGAGTATTAAGTGTATTAGGTTGAGGAATTAAAGTTAAGGATATAAATGTATCATTGATAGAATGTTAAAAAGAGGAAAAAGAAGTTGATGATGATATATTAAGAGAAGTGCAAAGACAAGATTTTGAATTTCCAACCTCAATTACTTGGAAATAAGCAAAGATTTTAGGGTCAACTCGAATGTGATACACATTGCACTAGTATTCATATTTAAGACATTGATGAAGAGTAGAAAGGATGAATCACATCACATGGTTTTAGGGCCTTCCAAGAAGAATGTTGTAAGTCATATTGCAAGGAATAACATGAAAAAGGGTGTTGAATATGCAAGGATTTAAATTTAGAGGTAAGGTTATGGTGCCACTAGCCTTACACTATTCGTTGTCAAATGCCCTAATGAAAAGATTAGATTTTTCCAAATCTTATTTACTTACTCTAAAATTGCTAATAAAGTTTAGGTTGTAGATATTTAGGGTTGATCTATTATTGACAAGAATTTGCTTGATAAATGTTTCATCAATATAACCTATGATGTAAAGAGGGAGTTTTTTGACCATAGATGCAGACTTAGTTATCAAGTTCGAGTTCGTATTCGAATTCGATACTTTTAAAGTTTGAAAGAAATTCGACATGTTTAAAAATTCATAATAAAATTTGATATATATAATAAATGTATATATATTTTCATATTTGTTTTTATATATAAAATATAAAAATCAAATATACAAAATTATAATATTGTTTTTTAATAATATTTTTAATCATTTTTAAAAATATATACTTTAAAATATATTAAAATATTTTTTAAAATATAAACATTTTTATAACTTTATGTAAATATACTAATTTTTTAACACGAGAAAATCAATAATTTTTTTGAAATATAAATTATAAGTTTTATCCATTATAATAAAAAATTGTTATCATGCATAAAAGAAAACACTTAAAATATTTTATATTATTGAAGTTTAAAAATTAGAAAAGTTTAATTTTAGGTTTCTTAGAAGTTAGGGTTAAAGAGCAATGCTTTTTTCATTTATTTTAGGGTTATAGAGCAATGTTTTTTTTACTTTTATTTTATTTTAGAGTTAAAGAGGAATGTGTTTTTACTTTTATTTTAGGGTTAAAGAGCAATGCTTATTTTTTCTTTTATTTGAAGAACTCTTAGATTATTTGAGACAATGGACATTTTATTAACAGGTGCAAAATAATGAAGCCTCCAAATGGGAGAAAGCGGGGAGATTTATTTGTAAACTAAAACTTTTAGAGCTATCCATTCTCTCAAATAAGGATAAAGAAATAAAGAAAACAACCCCATCAGGTTGAGAATATATTGAAAATGGTTGCTCTCGATAGTATCTACAAAAAAAATCCAGCTTCCAAATTGTATGTTGCAGGAGGGAGATAGCCAAATTGCATGTTGCAGAAGTGGGATATCCAAATTGCATGTTGCAGGAGGGAGATAGCCAAATTGCATGTTGTAGGAGGGAGATTGCAAGAGGGTTTTTTCATGGTTGTTGTTGTATCGCTCCAAATTTTTCACATCCCTACCTTCAAGCTATTGGATCCGTGCCCGGAAGGAGGATGGGAAAAGGATGATGAAGTACCTCAGACGAGAGGACTTCACGAAGGTCCCGCCTCTCAAGGGATGTGTATTTTGGTGATTTTTCGATGGATGGTGGGTTCACCAGGAAACATTTAATGGCAGTTTCCATGCATAGGTTTTGGAATGTGTTTAGATGAGTTCATTTTGATCTTAAACATTCATCCTAGGTTTGGCCGAATGAATCTAAATTAAAATATATGAAAATGCAATTTTCATAAATACAACAAACAAATTTGAAAGCAAAAAACAAATAATTTACAGGAGGAAAATGGGGAATACCTGATCCAGATTTTTGAAGAATATTCTAACGTTTGAGGCAGTCTGGATCGTCTAGAATTCGACACAATCGCCTGTAATCTGACATAATCGTCCGAAAACTGACAGATTCATCTGGAATCTGATAGAATCGTCTGAGACTGACAGAATCGTCCGAGATCTGACGAATTCGTCAAAAACCTGCAAAACAGAAAATAGATGCAAAATACAAGAAATCCTACTGTGCAAACAGAGGCAAATTACACCAAATAGCAATATGAATATTGAACAATATTTAAGAACAGAAATTAAAGCAAATTACTAGCACTTAAATGGCAAAACATGATCTTAATATGCAATCTAGATTAAATGGGTGAACTCCAGATGCAAAATAATGTAAAACCGAATAAATTGTTTAATTTGCAGCATAAGATGACGAGAGAAAAAGGTGAGAAAAACAAACTCTAGGCACTGATTGCCTCGATGTGGATTGCAGTCGAGATCGTCTCACATCGATACAAAATCGTCTCACATTTGACGGGATCACCTCCGATCTGAACAGGTTCGTTGGCGATGATGGGTGCTGGCTCCGGTTGAAAAATAATGCTGTACCTATAACAAAATAATATGAAACTGATGCAAATGCAAAGTAGGGATGTTTCAACGTAGGGGGAATCAATTTACCAAGAATTTTAGCCAAGGGTTGGGAAGGGAAGGTCCTAGGGACTAAATAGGCTTAGGAGGGAGGTTAGGAGGTTGGAGATCATCCCTATTTGGGAGATCTCCAACGGGGGAGGGTCCCAACGATGCAGACACGCTTCTACCCAGATTGGAGACCCGTTGGAACAGATTCCAACTATGCAAATTTAGTTTTGCAACAAGATCGTTTGGACGTCCTAGTCCAGAAGAAATCATCAAATCTGGTGCGATATCGTCTGATCGGCGACGATATCGTCAAACGGTCAAAACAACCTCTAAAATTGGCGTAGAAAAGGGGGAAACAGAATACCTAGCGGTTAACGGGCGGTTTGGGAAGTTAAATTTGATTTTTAAATTATTTACTAAGGTGAATGTAAATTTTATAATTTTACTGCACCAATTTTAGGGTGCTACATTTTGCCCCCTCTTTAGCGAATTTTCTGAAGAAAATGCATTAAAGATGAGTTCTTATCGATATACGAGAAAGCAAAAAATTATACCCATTTTTAGGCGACGATTCTTGGTCGAATCGTACGACAGCTTACTATGGTGCCCCCTCCGTGTTTTTACCCAAATCAAACGTTTGAGGTAAAAACGCGAAAAAGCACAAAATTATTATTGAATAAAATTAGGAAAAATAGGGTAAAACCCTAATTCATTTTTACTGTTCATTTTTTTGGTTTTAGAGCTCTGAAGCAAAAATGGTGGAGACGACGCACAGATCTGCAGAGGTCCGACGCGGTCTACGGGTAAGGGTCTAAACTTAGTTTAGAACTGATTTAATTTGAATTGACATGCTTTTTAGATAATTTTTAGGTGAATTTTGAGCATCGCGGTAGTTTTTGGGCCGTCGACGTTGTCGGGACGAAATCGTCCCAATTTCGACGAAATCGTCTCAATTTCGGCAATTTCGCTCGAGGGTGAAATCGTCGAAAGGGGGACGATTTCGTCAAATTAGAGACGATTTCAAACTACGAAATCGAAGATGATTATGTTGAAATTTGGGACGATATCGTCCAATAGTGGGTGATATCATCAATTGCAAAAAATTGAATTTTTAACTTGCATTATTGATTACTTGAATTATTGATTAATGATTTGTTTATTGTTTTTTTGTTTATATTTGCAGAGAGGATTACTAAAGAGCAGGGAGTGGAACTACGGAGGTTTGAGAGACGACTTGGCCACGCTCACACAGGCAGAGTGGGATCTGCTGGCACAGGCTGGCTTGCAGCATGTGGCGGAGATGCCACAAGTATCCACGGACATGGGGCTTCTAACAGCCCTAGCAAAGAGGTGGTATCCGGGTTCTTCCTATTTTTGGCTACCGACAGGGGAGATGGCTCCCACACTAGAGGATGTATGGAGGATTTTGAGAATCCCCATACAAGGACGGCTCATCACTCCTACGGCCAATCAGGGCCGTGCTATGGGACGGTTATGTGGTGACCCGAGCTTCGCCCTGGAGAAGGGCAGAGTTAACATCGAGGCACTACGCCAGATGCCTGGGGCATCTACACTCACACGAGTTCTGGCTGGGGTAGTTGGTGGACTTCTGCTATGCCACCAGAGCGGGTGTAGGGTACCATGGATGCTCGTAGATGTGATCTACGATATGCGGGACCATGGGTACAGGTTTTCTTGGGGCAGCTTTGTACTATGCCGATTGTACAGGATCTTGTATGGGGTCATGTACAAGGGCGGGCGATGTCTGGTCATGACATCGCTCCTACAGGTTTGGTGCTGGGAGCACATTGTAGTGCGGAGGCCGATAGGGCTTCCACTGACAGGGATTGACGGGGAGAGGCCCCGAGTCTTCTACTAGTGGCTCCGAAGAGGGTCACAGCGGAGGATCGACCTACCGATGTCCCGGAGGCTACTAGATGACTTGGTCCCGGATCAGATCACCTGGAGGCCATGGAGGGAGCATCCAGGGTGGGCCGAGGATGGACAGGAGCTGGCTCGCATTAGGCGAGTCTGCTGGTTGAGGATGGAGAGGGGAGAGGTGGAGCTCCATCGCTACAACCGAGTTTTGAGGTAGTTCGGTCTACAGTAGGGGATCCCATCTCTCAGGGATTACGATTTTTCTTGGACTGTTCGGGATAATACCATTGTTAGCGGGGCTCCTGACATGCAGCGGTTCTGGAGTCAGGACGCAGATGATACCCCCATCCAGCCAGTGGATGGGGACGACGCAGGGGTAGCCGATGGCTACGATGCTTGGTACACAGGCATCCGCCCTCCTTGGATGACGAGGGCTCAGGGTCCAATTCATGTGGTTGTGCGTCGGATAGGGAGGCGGTGCCATGAAATGATACAGGTGGCCCAGGGTCACGACGAGAGAGAGCAGAGGAGGCCACAAGCACAGAAGAGGCCGCGGCAACGGGATAGGAGGGAGGAGAGACCCCCATATCCATAAAGGCCACCATCGCCCGATAAGGGCAAGGGTGTGGACACAGGAGAGAGTAGCAAGATGGCTACTCTCCGGGCGGAGAGAGATCATCTACAGGCTCAGGTGCAGACACTACAGGATGCGGCTGCATGACACCATGCTAAGGTGTCACAGCTGCGGGATGAGAATGCACGCCTCAGGGCATGGGGCGGAGGGGCAAGCTCAGGAGAGTTGACATGGGCTATCGCCCAGTTGACATTCTATCAGACATTGTACTTCCAGCTGGTGCCAGAGGTAGATAGACTACCCCTACCAGCTAACATCGCAAAGTCGATCAGGATCGGGTCATCGAGGACCACGTCCCGATCGAGGACTAGGACTACACAGACTGCGATGGGGCCACCTCGTCCACCTTAAGGCGAGGGAGGAGATGAGGCAGAGAGCTCGAGGGGCTCTCGAGGCTAGAGGGCTGCACATTGATGTTGTATTATATATTTTTTTTTGTTTGATAGAGGATTGAGTATGTCGAGGTACAGATTGTGGCATACCAATCCAGTTTTGATGATGTACATATATTTGTGACATATATAGATGAGATATTTTTGATCATATGACTTGTCTTATGTGATGCTTATGATGCTTTTATGTTTGATTGATTGATTTCATGTGATTATGTCGGTGGATATATTATAATTGGAATGTCATGCTTGTAATATTTGAAATGAAATAATATGATGTAACAATTTGGTTGTTTGTAATGAAAATGTGATAAAAATAAAAAGAGACTTCTAACAATAATTTCAAAGGACATTGTCTCTATTATAGACCATTTCATGGAGTCGTTTCTCACTCGATCGTCAAGCTAGTCCCATTTATAGAAATATTGTTAAAAGTAAAAAGAGTGCTTAAGAGACTGTCTTAAGACTTTGGTGCAATAGTGCAAATGATGATGATGATGATGATTTGTTTTCAGATTGTCATAAAAATATTGTGCATGAAAAATGATTTTTGCTAGGCATAAATTCCTAAGTGTGATAAAATTTTTGGATAATTCCCTAGGAATTATACCATCATTGCAAAATTTAAAGGTTGACATAATGATATGAAATAATGAAAATGTGTTTGCTGTTGAAAAGCATAATTTGTGTAACATAAAGTCATATGGTTTTCATGATTTTGAAGAAATGGGGAATAAAAATTGTTACAATGGTTTGCGCTAGGCATAGAATATGTAGGTATAGACTTATACCATCATCGCGAAAATCCAAGAAAAATAGATAGTTTTATTGCATGGTTGATTTTTTGATGAACATAAAAGATGAAAATGAGGACTTGCGCTAGGCATACAATTCCAATTTTGATTTTGAAACTATACCATCGTCGCGAAAGTCGACACGATATATATGATATGTTTTGAAAGAAATTTTTTATTTTTCTATTATATAGTTGTCTTTGTGGTAAACAACTGTACTTGATTTATTCCAAACAAGTTGCAAAAAATATATATATATATATATTTCAAAGTATTTTGAAGACAAAAAGTTAGATTTATAAGGAATCCCATGTGCATATGTGCATTCATTTCCGATCTTGATTTATCCTAATGATAAACAAAATCTCTCAAATACAAATGTGTGTGCAATTGCATTGTTCATTTACCAGTTGTGAGAAAGATACTATGATACAAGTAATTTGAAGAAACCAAATAAGTGTTCATTAACCATGATGTAGATGCATATAACCATACTAGGCTACTATGTAGACCGGATTATCAAGAGCTAGCTAATCCATAAGCAGACATAGGTCTGTACAAAAGAAGGTCGCTAATGTGACAGACATATCACCACGCTAGGAGTTACCCAAGGCCAACAGGTTGGGCACAAACCACCTGTTATGGGGCTTACCTCACAGTTTTCGAATAATTGAGAATTCCAGGGATTCAAGCTCATCAACCCTTCTTTTCTTTTCAAAGGGTAGGGAAAGGGATTTTATTGCTTTCTTGCTTTCTTTTGAACTTTGCTTATTTTTCTTTTTGTATTGCTTTTGCTTGATAATGCTTGGAACATTGTTGTAATGATAAAAGAACATTTTTCTTTTCTCTTGAATTTTTCTTCTCTTTTTCTTTGCTAGGGATACTTGCTCAGATTAGCTCTAGAGAAAGGGATTTTTATTCTGGGTAGGTGTGAGCTTGTCCTTTTGCCAATTCTCAAAGATTCTAGACCATGTGCATGATAGGATAGCAGGGGAAACTTTTCGCTCAAGAAATCAGTTCTACTATGTAGAAAAACATGGAAATTACAAATATAATCATTTTATTGTGAAAAGATGTGCTTGGTTTAAGTAAATAACAAGATCAATTCTCTATGCTCAAACTTTATTTAATTGAAATTTGTGAACTTTGATATAAGAGAGATTAGTAATCATGCCAGATAAAAACAAGATATTTATTTTTTTGTGAGTGTGCAAGTGAGGGATTCAAAATAAATGCTAATTTATCCAAAATAAGTTGAAACATGTAACTGCATAATTGTAAGAAAATATGTATAAACATTTTTGAGAAGTTTTGAGAATGTTGACTCTCTCTTTCTTCTGTATATTGTTTTGGTTTCGAAAGAGTCAAGCATATAGCTGTTTTTAGATTTTTATTTTGATTTTAGTTTTTGAGCAAACAATTTAACAAGTGCTTTAAATAAATGCAATAGATAGTTTTTGAAGATTTTTGGAGATTTATGAATGTTTTTGGGTGTTTGTGAATAAATTGAAATAAATACAAGATAGTAATTTTGAACAAATATATACATGAATGAAAAGACCAAGTTTATGCATAGTAACGTTTAAGGTGCAAAATATTCATGGGTTCTTTAAGTTCTTTACCATCTAAGGTAGATAATTTATATGCTCCTGATTCAAATTTAGCAGTAATGATGTATGGTCCGAGCCAGTTGGGCTCAAATTTACCTTTAAGTTCTTTGGTTGCATTTGTATTTTTTTTATTTTCTTTTAAAACAAGGTCGCCAATCTCAAAGGATCGATGACGAACTCTCTTAGCATATGATCTTTTAAGCTTGTTTTGGTAAGCACGGAGATGCTCCAAAGCATTGATGTGTTTTTCATCAAGGAGTTCCAGCTGACTGACTCTGCCAGCACGATATTCATCTCCTACTTCGGTATCTTGAAGTAGCAGAGCCAAAGAAGGAACTTCCAATTCAAATGGAAAAATTGCTTCAACACCATATACCAAAACAAATGGTGAAGTGCCCGTGGGGGTTCGAACACTAATTCGACAAGCCCACAAGGCTGAATATAATTGAATATGCCAGTCACGGCCAGTTTTATTGACTAATATTTTGAGAATTTTGATTAAAGTTTTGTTAGATGCTTCTACTTGGCCATTACCCTGAGGATAATAGGGGGTGGACCAGCGATGTTGAATCTTATATTTTTGACATAATTTTTTAACATATTTATTTTTGAAAGGAGTTCCATTGTCAGAGATGAGGTTGGCAGGAATTGCGAACTTGCAAATAATTTGATTAAAAATAAATTTAGAAACTTGTGAGCCAGTGCAAGAAGCTAAAGGCATAGCTTCAACCCACTTCGTGAAATACTCAGTGGCAGTTATTATGAACTTGTGTCCATCAGATGATACAAGATTGATTTTGCCAATAATATCCAAGCCCCATTTAGAAAAGGGCCAAGGAGATGAAATAGCCTGCAACTCTTGTGCAGGCGCATTGACAAGGTCAGCATGTTTTTGACACTTGTCGCAATGGCGCACATACTCATGTGCATCTATTTCCATGGTAGGCCAAAAGTATCCTACCCGAAGGAGCTTTTTAGCAATGGCACTACCACTAAAGTGTCCTCCACAAGATCCATCGTGGGCTTCACTCAAGGCTGATTTAGACTCTTCTAAATTTAAACATCTTAATAGGATACCTTCAAAATATCTCCTATATAAAGTATTGCCAATTATTACAAATCGACTTGCTCGTCGACGTAATAACCGACGCTGGTTTTTATTAGAATTAGCAGGGAAAGTCCCATTTTGGAGAAAATCAAATATGTCCGTATACCAAGGTTTAGGAGTAGTTTCATTGCTTAGAAACACATCCAAAGGCTCTAAGCATGACTTATTTGAAGTGGGTTCCTGGAGTCGACGAATAATGATAATGGCATATTTTTCATCTAACTCCAAGGGCAAGAGAGATGCAGCGGCGGCCATAGCATCGGCTGCACGGTTGCTAGTCCGAGGAATGGCTTCCAAGGTAACTTGATCAAATAAGGATATTAGTTGTAAAACATAGGCCTTATATGGGCGAAGTTTATCATCTTTGTTTTGATAAACTTCATTAATTTGGTTTATAACTAATTGGGAATCCCAAAAAACTAAGAGGTTTTTAATTTTTAGCGCTAAAGCAGCTCGTAATCCAAGGATTAGAGCTTCATACTCAGTAGTATTGTTGGTGCAAGCAAAGGTCAATTTGAAGGACAAAGGAATAGGATGTTTTTGCGGAGATATTAAAATAATACCCGCACTAGCCCCAATCATGCATCGGGCTCCATCAAAGTATAAGGACCATTGTTCAACAAGGTCTGCCTCTAATTGAAGGCATTCATCAGGAAACTTGATAATGAGGGGATGAGTAGACTCTAAGGGTGCAACAGCTAATTGATCTGCTATGATTTGACCCTTAACAAACTTATGTCCTAAGAATGTGAGATCAAACTCGCTTAGAGCAAGAACCCACTTGGCTGTGCGACCCGATAAATAAGGTCGACTCATGAGATACCTTAAGGGATCGTATTTAGCGATGACATACATTTTTTGACTAAGCATATAATGTTGTAATTTTTGCATAGCAAAAATGACTGCTAGACATAGCTTCTCTAAAGCTGTATAGCGGGTTTCATAACTGATGAAGGTTCGGCTAATATAATAATTAGCACGTTCTCGTTTTTCATCATCGAGTTGAGCTAACATAGCTCCTAAGGCAGAATCTAAAGCAAAAATATAGAGGAGAAATGGGCGATCATATTTAGGCGGTGAAAGCACCGGTGGGTTAAGGAGATATTGTTTGAGAAGTTCAAAAGCTTCTCTACATTCTGTGTCCCAATTGAAAGGGACATCCTTCTTAAGAAGTTTGAAAAAAGGACCAGTTTTGTCCGCCGACTTATCAATGAAGCGACGGATAGCTTGAAGTTTACCCTGTAAACTTCGTAATTCAGATATATTAGTAGGTGCGGGCATATCGGTGATAACCGCAATTTTGAGAGGGTCAATTTCGATACCACGTAAAGAAACTAAAACCCCCAATAGTTTGTCGGACTTAACTCCGAATATACATTTTGCTGGATTTAATCGAATGAGATATTCTCGTAATCGATTAAAAACTTTCCTTAAATGACCTAAATGATGATCTTCAATAAGAGAGCGAGCTATGATATCATCTACATAATCATGTAGGATATCATGCATCATATCATGAAAAATGTAGGTCATAGCTCGTTGATAAGTTGCACCTGCGTTCTTTAAGCCAAATGGCATCACTTTCCAGCAAAAGGTACCCCAGGGGGTAATAAAGGTTGTTTTGGCCTGGTCTTCAGGAGTTATTCGAATTTGATTATAACCGGAGAATCTGTCCATTAAGGACATCATCCCACTTTCAGTAGTAAATTCAATAATTTGATCCATGTTTGGAAGAGGAAAGTCATCTTTAGGGCATGCAGCGTTGATATCTCTAAAGTCAGTGCAAACCCTAACTTTGGTAGCTTCTTTCTTGGTGACTGGAACTACATTCGAGATCCATTCAGCATAATCAATAGCTTGTATAAAGATAACATTCAGGAGTTTTTCTAACTCCCCTTTGACTAGCAAAGCCACTTTGGGATGCATTTTTCTAAGTTTTTGTTTAACCGGTTTAGCATCCGGATGGACCACTAGATGATGCATGACTACGAGAGGGGTCTAGACCTGACATATATTCATATGTCCAAGCGAAGACATCTTCATACTCTTTAAGGAATGCAATGTATTGTTCTTGTTTTTCTTGACTTAGTTCTGCTCCAATATTGATTATGTGAGGATTGTCCTCAGTTCCAATATTAATTTTAATGACATTTTCTACCTCCATGTGTAGATCTCTTTCAAAATTAGGTGGGGCGGGTGAAACGCCCAATTCTTGTAATTCTTGTAAGGTTAATTTAGATAATTCATTCTGAGGATCAGTGGCCTCAAGTTGGGCTATAGTTGGTATAGAACCATCAAAATAAAACCCATTATGTAACATCTCTTCAACAGAGACATCATGGAAGATATCTCCTTCCAACTCTTCATCGGGGTCAACAATCATTTCAGGGTATGCTATGGATAGCATGTTGCATGAAAACGACTGATTTTTAAGAGGCAAATCAACGTGCCTATCCAAATAATCTTGATAGCATATGAGATGATCATCATCCTCAAAAGGAAAGGGTTGTCCCTTACTAGGAAATAGGCCCACACCACAGCAGGCAAGCCACGGTTCTACCTCGAAAGGTTCTTTCATGCCATTTTGGAAAGGTCCTAAGCATTTCCCTTTATATCCCATTTTAAGCATCATGGGTTTAGCTTTAATATAATCATTGGTAAAATAGCACCGAGCGTATCCTTCATGATGAGTTTTGATATTTCGAGGGATTCTTCCCCAGTCATATCCTTTATAAATGAAGGCACAACTCCCGACTTGGTAAGTACTTCCCATAGGTTGTGGGAGGCCCAAAGTACGAGGAGATGGCGGCAATTTATTTAAAAGGTTTGAATCTTGCATGAAAGCATTCATTTTCTCTGATATTAAGGTTGTAGATAGATCTGGTAATAGTTCATCAGAAAGGGCATAATATGTAGAAGGTTTATTACCTATGTCTTGAGATGTGGAAGGGATGATAGATGTGTCTAGAGGTTTTGAATTTGTAGGCGTAGTAGTTGAAGAATTGGTTGTAGATTTGAAATCTTTTTGAGGTTCTAAAGTAATTTGTTTAGAGGGTTGTTGATCTATATAGGAGGATGAAGTTAATGGAGGGGAACTCGGTGAAGTTATGGGTTTATGTTTCACAATTTTAGATGAAAAAGAAGAACTAGGATGTGTGGATGACAGAGCTGGGCAAAATTGCACTCCAACTGGTTCTGCCAAAGCACACATATCAGAAGGTCTAGGGTCACCATGAATAGTGACCAACTAATTTTTAAACTCAAATTTAACACATTGGTGTAAAGTTGATGGGACTGCTCGCATGGCGTTGATCCAAATGCGACCCAAAAGTATATTGTACGATGTTGGGAAATGTACAATGAACACAGTTGTTTCTAGGGTTCTAGGACCAACTTGCAATGGGAGGGTAATGACTCCACATGTTTCTTGTGTTTCGTCATTAAAGGCTTTGATAATCATATCAATTTTCTTCATTTCATCACTTCTAAATCCAAATCGTTGGTAGAAGTCAAAGGTGCAAATGTTTAGAGATGATCCATTATCAATCAAAACTCGTTTGATAGCTACATCCCCAATTAAAGCAGTAATATATAAGGGATTGTCCTTATGTAAACTATGTTGTGGGATATCTTTATCCTAGAAATCAATACAATCAATCTCTCGAGTGATGATAGTATTGGCCATAGCTTCAGGTTGGATGTTTTGAGGCACCATCATTTGGCTCAATGTAAGCATCAACTCATCCCTATGGGTGGGAGATGATCTTAATAAATCTAAGAGGGAAATTATGGCCGTGGTATTAGACAATTGCTCATTAATGTTGTAAGGGGGTTTAGGTTGAACAATAGGAGCATGATTCCCTTTATTTGGGTTTTTCAAAATGAATGGAGTTGATCCATCGTTCTGGTTTTGTTCTTGTTGGGAATTTTGAGCTTGTTGTCGGGTGACGACTCTGATGGTACCTACAATGTTATAGTGACGACGTTGAAATGGTCTCGGTTGAGAATTTATGGCTTGTTCATAGGGAAGAACTACATTAGAAGAATGTCGAGTAGTGACTTCTAGGAAATGGTTCTTCTGGAACATTAGCATCTATGACAGGTTGAATAGGATCTGATTCATTTTCAGAACTATTCGATTGAATAGTGTCTACTTCACTTTCACTATCTAACTCTATATCACTAGAATCAGAAGTTTGAAAATTATGTAAGGGCCTGGTTGTAACCAGGGATAAGGTTGTGTCAAATATTTGAGAATCCTGAATAGGTAATTGTCCGCTAATGGTTCCTACATATCGGGTAGGAGGGGGAACATTATGATGTTCGATTTGATTAGCTACCTCTTTACCATGTCTTGGTAAAGGGTGTTGAAATATGTCTAAAGTCTGATTGGCATTCTGATTTTGATTTTGGGGAACAGTCTTTTGAGTATTATTAGGAGGGTTTTTTTTGGGTTGGAAGGCTTGCACTTCCATTTCATTATTGTCAATCAAATCTTGTATTTTATGTTTCAATCTCTTACAAGCGTTGGTAGAATGTCCAGGTCCTCTATGGAAATCACAATGCAAATCAGCTCTATATCCAGGTATAGTTGGGTCAGGTTCCTGGATAGCTGTTAATTGGATTAAACCTCTTTCAAGCAGTTGAGGTAAAATAGTTGACAAAGGTTGGTTTAATCTAGTGAACTCTCGAGGAGGCTTATCAGGAAGTTTCAATATGAATTTTTCTGTTGTCTTCATTGCATTGATATTAGCAACATTTACGTTGTCGATGACTCCGTCACCGACAACCTGTTTGTTTTTATATTGATTTCTAGATGTTTTCTCGTCATCCTTCTTCCTAAGTTGGCCTCTCCTAATGAGGGCATCTTCTACTCTTCGAGCTAAATCTATAGCTTGATCGAAGGTACTTAGGGTAGCAGTTGATAGCTCATAAGAAAGTTGTTCTTGTAAATTGTTGATGAAAATGTCTAACATTTCCCTATAGGGTAGCACAAAGTGCAGTTTTCCTATCAATTGCCTCCATCTAGCTAAGAAGTCAGCAAAGCATTCATCCTTATCTTGTTTTAAATTGTATAGGTCTTTAATAGTTACATGCCTCTCGATGTAGGCAATAAATTGATGGACAAATGATTCAGCTGTTTCTTTGAATTTTCTTAAAGAATGAGTGGGCAATTGATAGTACCACTCTAATGCCATTCCACCTAAAATTTTCGGGAATATTTTTAGTAATAGCAAGTCGTCATGCGATATGTCATGACATGCTATCCTAAACATGCGAAGATGTTCTATGGGATCTTCGGTTCCTTTATATATAGGCAGAATAGGCATGGGAAAATGTTTAGGGTATGGTTGAGCTACAACTATGGGATCCAAAGGTTGACTACAGATCTCTCAATAATTATACGAGGGATAGTAGGGATCTATTTGGTCCATACGTGAAGCCAATTGTTTCACCATGGCTTCCAAATTACTAGTTTGCCCCCCATATTGATTTGGTAGGGCATTGACATGAGTGTTATGAGCGTAGGATGGAGGACTATGCAGATTAGATGCCATATTACTGTTGTGTAAATTATTGGTAGGAAAAGTATTATGGAGGAATTTTGAAGCTATATTATGTTGTATTCCAGATTGTTGAAATTTTGTATTTGGCTTAGTTTTAGGTTTCTATTTATTTAAAGCATTTTGTTCAATAGTTTGGCAGAATAAAGTAGTGAAGGGAATTTTCTTTTGTGCGGGAGTGATTTTAGGTTGAGTAACAGGTTCCTTAGGAGGTTGGGTAACCTGTTGTTTTGACAAGCTTTGGGCTATAGTGACCATATCCGCATTGGATGGTCCACCCTTGTCACTTTCTTGATCAATGAAAGACAAGGGATTAGTTTGCATATTACACATATATTCCATGGTTGCTTGAGTTTTACTAATTTGCCCTTTATCAAGGCGAATGGCCACATTAAGGTCATCAATGTTTTCCATGAGAAATCTCTTGAAATGCTCTACATTGTCAAAGGCAATATTTCCATTTGGAGCTATTCTAGGGGATGAGGATCCATCCTCTTTAACATTTGCTTCTTGTTCTTTATCTTCCCCTAAGTCTTCATCTGATTGACCTAGAGTTTCTCCTTCTGGATTTGTTTCTCCAAGAAGGACATTTGGGTTTTCAGTTGTATCTTGTAACCAATCTTCTCCTTCTCTTAGAGTTTCTTTACCATTCCTAATTTTAGGCATGGTGCTAAGTTTTGATTTCAGCAAATATATATATATATATATATATATATATATATATATATATATATATATATATATATATATATATATATATATATATATGCAACAAATTAAGAGGTATATATTTACTATATACCTACTATAATATTTGAAATTGAAATGTTTAAGTTTTTGCTAAGTTTTTTGATTTTTTTAGTTTTTCTTTGAAACAATATAATAAAGACAGCAAATGAAACAATAAATGCACGCAATAACAAGACTGAAAGTAAATGAGCTAGTATTCTATGAATAACTTATGAATATCATTAATAGGTTCGAGTTGTTCAGGGGTCATGAAATGTTCTTCTTCAAATTGAAAGTTTTCTTTTAAGAATTTGATGAAAAGGGCTATGGAAATACCATGTATTTCAGATTCTGGTTTATAATAATAATTCTCACGACAATATTCACGATACCACATAGCTCTAGGAGTTTTGTTCCATCTTCTTCTAATCATAAGATCGGTTTCTAAGGAACCTATATGATCTAAAAATGGGAGTACCACAATTCTGTCATTGAGATATTCCTCGAAAGCTAAAAATTTTGAAGATACAAGGGCTTTCCTATAAGCTAACCATCTATGGCAGGCTCTCTGAAGTTCATGATAAAAAACTAATTGATGAGGATCCAGGATTCTATCCAAGACTAGCCTCTTAATCTGTTTAAGTTGTGTGGACCTAGATGAGATGATACTAAGTCTCTTGTCAAGTTCGTCCCACAAGGATTGATTTCTACTCGTTTCAGGGATACTAAGGACAGAATTAACTTCTATAGCTACCAATTGATTTTCTACGTTTATAGTAACTGCTAACCTATTTTTAGGAGCTACCATCTAAACATGACTTTGAACCTTAAATGTTTTAAAATGCATCTAAATTTTAGTTGTTCTAATTTTTTTTTTTTTTTTTTTTTCAAAAGGTTATGATGCATTCACGTCGGGTTCACCAAAATGTATCGCTCCAAATTTTTCGCATCCTTACCTTCAGGCTATTGGATCCATGCCCGAAAGGAGGATGGGAAAAGGATGATGTGGTACCTCGGACGAGAGGACTTCACGAAGGTCCCGCCTCTCAAGGGAGGTGTATTTTGGTGATTTTTCGATGGATGGTGGGTTCACCAGGAAACATTTAATGGCAGTTTCCACGCCTAGGTTTTGGAATGTGTTTAGATGAGTTCATTTTGATCTTAAACATTCATCCTAGGTTTGGTCGAATGAATCTAAATTAAACTACATGAAAATGCAATTTTCATGAATATAGCAAACAAATTTGAAAGCAAAAAATAGAGAATTTACAGGAGGAAAACAGGGAATACCTGATCCGGATGTCTGAAGAAGATTCTAACATTTGAGGTAGTCTGGATCATCTGGAATTTGACACAATCGCCTGTAATCTGACAGAATCATCCAAAAACTGACAGATTCGTCTAGAATCTAACAGAATCGTCTGAGACTGACAGAATCGTCCGAGATCTGACGAATTCGTCAGACGAATTCGTCAGAAACCTACAAAACAGAAAATAGATGCAAAATACAAGAAATCATATTGTGCAAACAGAGGCAAATTACACCAAATAGCAATATGAATACTAAAAAATATTTAAGAACAGAAATTAAAGCAAATTACTGTACTTAAATGACAAAACATGATCTTAATATGTAATCTAGGCTAAATGGGTGAACTCCAGATGCAAAATAATGTAAAAACTGAATAAATTGTCTAATTTGCAGCATAAGATGACAGAGAAAAAGGTGAGAAAAACAAACTCCAGGCACTGATTGCCTCGATGTGGATTGCAGTCGAGATCGTCTCGCATCAGTACAAAATCGTCTCGTATTTGACAGGATCGCCTTCAATCTGGACAGGTTCGTTGGTGATGATGGGTGCTGGCTCCGATTGAAAAATAATGTTGTACCTGTAACAAAATAATATGAAACTGATGCAAATGCAAAGTAGGGATGTTTCAACGTAGGGGGAATCAATTTACCAAGAATTTTAGCCAGGGGTTGGGAAGGGAAGGTCCTAGGGACTAAATAGGCTTAGGAGGGAGGTTAGGAGGTTGGAGAACATCCCTATTTGGGAGATCTCCAATGGGGGAGGGTCCCAATGGCGCAAACACGCTTCTGCCCAGATTGGAGACCCGTTGGAACAGATTCCAACTATGCAAATTCAGTTTTGCGACAAGATCGTCTGGACGTCCTAGTCCAGATGAAATCGTCAAATGGAGGGCGATATCGTCTGATCGGCGACGATATCGTCAAACGGTCAAAACAACCTCTAAAATTGGCACGAAAAATGGGGAAACGGAATACCCGACGGTTAACGGGCGGTTTGGGAAGTTAAATTTGATTTTTAAATTATTTACTAAGGTGAATGTAAATTTTATAATTTTACTGCACCAATTTTAAGGTGCTACAGTTGTGATTAGAGCACTGATCTATATTTTTTCAATAGCTAAAATTTTATATTAGGGTTTTTGATCGCTTATTTTTTCAATAGCTAAAATATAATTTTAGGGTTTTTAATTTAGGGTTTGTTCAGCGAATTTATTTGATATGGTTTTAAATTCAAAGATTTTTGAATTTCATATAGAAAATTCAACGAATTTGATAACTAAGGATATAGATTGAATATCATCCTCATAGTGTTGGCTTTTAAGCCTTACTATATCAAAATATCATAAGTCTCAATAAATATAAGCCACGCTATTAAAGGTTGAATAATAATAATCAATAATAGAAATATATATATGAGAAATCAAATATATATCTAGGCCAATATAATGATAAAATAACATTCACTTATAATATCAAATATGAATGTAAATGGTCAAAATGATTCATGTACAAGCATGAAGAATATTTACAATATTAATTGCTCAAAATTTTTACACAAAATTTATTATCAATTGTCTCTTTTTATCGTGTTGCATTCATTCGTGTTACATTGTATGGAGTTTTATCTCCATAATATAGATATAGAAGATGACTCTTCATGTACTTGACTATTTATCTCCATATGACAACTCCCATGACCTTTGGCTTATCATCTTGCCACTTGTATACTAGACTATTCACTCTCTTCTTACTTGGATACTTGACTCTATGACACTTGCACACATTTACATGGCTCTTACTCTCCTACATGCACTCCTAATACAAGATGCTTGTGCACATCCTCACATTACATATTTGCACACTTACATACATGAAACTTGTGCACATTATCTCAATACATATTTGCACTCTTACTTACATGACACTTGTGCATATCCTACACATTGACACTTACATAAAATGGGAAATATAAATCACTCATCTAAACTATAGATTCAACCCTAATATATTATATATTTACATTTGTACCATGAAGGTACCATGGGGGTCCATTTGCATGTACCAAATAATGTAATATTCTCCAACACAAAATGATATTGTTGCATGATTAACCACAAGAGACCCTACCACATTAGTGAAGTCATCGGGGTTTAAATATTGAGGGATCACATGTTCACTTAAGAGTTTGAATAGCATTTCTCTATAAATCAGAGAATTTTTAAGAAGCTCAAGAATTGATATTTTTATGGGGGTACTTTCAAGTTGTTGAAGAAGATTGAAAGTGCCTTTGTCTTTGTTTTGAGATTGTATAATTAACTATGGTCCTCCAAAGAAAGAAGTTTGTTTCAAATTAAAGACCAAACGAGGTCTAAGAGGCTACTCAAATGTATGATTCTTATGTTGTTGCCTTATGACAACACCAATTGACGAGGAGTGGATCATTCCCATAATATTTTTTACTTATAGGAGGAATGGATCAACATTGGATATTATTTGTTGTCTTTTGGTCAATATTGAGCAATAGATCTTGGAAGATACCAAGCTCTTTATTGGAAGAGGAATATTGGGATTCAAATCCACTAAAAACAATCCAACCATTATCTATCAGGTCTTGAATAATTTTTGTAAGGTTTTTGCATTTATTAGTGGCATGACCATTGACACGAAGAAAGGCACACTACTCCTTAGGGTGGAACCAATGATATTTCTCCCTATCTGAATATAAAATATTAATGGGTGGGAGTTATACCAATTTTGCTTCAATAAATTGATCAAGGATAGTTGCAATAAGTTGGTCTAGTCAGGTGAACTTCCTCTTAGGTTTTTGTTGTTGAGATTTTTTCTCTAATAATTTTTTGAAGGGCTATCTCAGTATTCATATTGTTGGCCTAGCATGACTCGGTGAATCCATCACCCACAACATGTTTGTTCTTATATTACCCCATTTATGAGATGAAGCCTTGTCTTATTCCATGGATTTCAAATGCCTCCTTTTAGGAGGGTATTTTTTACCCTTTTGGCCATATCTACAACATCCTCAAAAGAAGACATGTTGGTCATATTTAGATAGAAGGCCAATTACTCATAGAGGTTTTTGATTAAGATTTTTAAAATATCTATTTATAGGGAAGCATAATGAAGTCTCCTCATTAATAATCAACACCTAGATAAGATGTCTATGAAACTCTTAAAGTACATAGAAAATGTTGTTTTGCATTGATATTTAAAAAGGAGAGGTTACAAGTGTGTCCTTTTACAAAAGTACCCTTTGGAGGCTACAAATTAGATCTTCCATAAGGGAAGCCCTCTTTCAATGGAGATTTGTAAACAATCATAGATATCCTCTTTGTATTCCTTGAGAAGAGTGGGCTTACTGTTGATGGACCATTTTTAGCTATGTTGGCTCTCTAAACCTACATAACCCTACAAAAATAGTTAGAAATATTTGGGGGCCTATCTCAATTAGACCCCTTGTAATGGTAGGTAAAGAGACTTAAGGATTAAGCCTAAAACATGATTAAATTTTGAGAATAACTAAAATTTGATCAAATATAAATGTTTACCTAGTTTTGTAACTTGTTGTAGGGTTTTGTGTTGTAGTCTAGCCTTTTCTTGGATTCTTACCTATGGGTACGAATCTCAATTATACCTCAGGTATGAATCTGATTGTAATACCTAGTAAAAATTCTATTGAGCATTAGAGTTTCTCCTGATGTTGTTATAACAACTGCTCCATGTCGAATTGTCCTCTATACCTACAAACAAGAACAACTTACCAAGCAAAATGGGATGTTGACAAGCTCATGTGGGTATACATAGTGATAGATTGTTATTGATGGTTGAGTATAGTGGAGTCTAGGTTGATTTTGGAAGAGTCTAGTTATGCAGAATGGATGGATGATGAATATAGAGGAAATGACCCTTTATTTATAGAATTCGATAAATCTAGGGGGGTGAGGTGTCCCCTGCAAGGTGTCCCCTCAGGTGGCATGGGGTGTCATGTCTCATAAATAGTTTTCATGAGAAAATTGATCACCAACATATATCCAATTAATGGGTATGGGTGAGCCATGAAAGTCTTCTCCCCATTATGGCATGGTGGAGGATGACTCATCCATACCTTAATACATAAAGTCTTCAATTATAATTTTTGGTATTGAATGCACATGGGGATGTGGAGTGGAGTAAGGGTTAAAATCTAACCATAGTTGGGTTAACCATGGGTTTAGGGTTGACCAAGGTGAGGTGGAAGTTAGGGTTTGGTTGAAGCTAAACTAGAGTGTGGTTAACCATAGGTTAAGTTTACCATGTATTGTGTTGACTAAGGTGAAGTGGAGTGTGACTCGCCCATGTATTCAATGATTTGAATACAAAAAGTCTCCAAATGTCATTTATGACATTAAACACACATGGGGACATGTGTGGAGCAAGGGTCAAAGTTGACCATAGTTAGGTTGACCCTAGGTTTAGTTGGGGTTAAGAGGGTGAGGTGGAGGCTAGGCTAGTCAAAGGGTAGACTAGGTGATGTGTCCATGAGTTATATTAATCATGGTTAGTTTTGACCATGAGTTTGGGTTTGATTATGATGTGAAGTTTGACCAAGGTTATGGATTAACCAAGGTTAGGCTAGGGTGAGCTAGGCTTAGGTGGCAAGTAGACTAGTCAAAGGGTAGACTAGGATGAGGTGTCCCTAGTTTAGGCTAAAAGGGTGGTCACATGATGACTAAGGGCTAAGTGTAGGAAAGGGCTTAAGTGGCCAAGGGGGCTTATGGTGATGAATAGTGATTTTTGGAAAATTATGCAAATTTTATGGGTTTTGCATTTTAATCAATTGTTAACATTGCACAAGGATAAATGTGACATTTTTAGGTGTCTACATTTACCTCTTTTTATACTGTGTTGTGTGAAGACACGATGCAGTGCAAAAAATTATGACATCAACCTGGTGGTTTGATTTTGAATAAGATGAATTGATGATGGGATATTATGATAGACCCATTATTTATCGTGATTGATTATGGTTTTTATTGTGTCATGATGATTATTTAAGAGTAGACACAAGATTGTCTCACTACTATAATCAATGTAAGATGCCCCAATTGTGGAAGGAACAAGTATCCTTGAACTTTACTTTTGATAGATTTATGAGATTGGTTTGATTTGGTGAACCAACCAATCCTTTGTAGGTTTTGTCATGATGCTCTTATAGCAAATGGTCTTACGACTACCACTTTGATGAAGGGAATTCATAATTAATCATATAGGCCCAAACAGGGGGTGTATCAAATATTTGTGTTTTGTATTGGATTTTTGATTGAGAAGAGAAATTTTACTTTTTTTTGCCCCATAAAATAAGGGATTATGATTATTTTAGGAAAATTATTCTTGGAAAAATGCAATTTTCAAAATTATGTGTTTAGTTTTTTTGGTATTGATAAAAAATGGGGTTGAAGGGCCTCGACCCTTTACACAAAACTCAAAATATGTACAAGAAAAAAATAATAGAAGATCATACAAATGCAATATAGCCTATCTTAGTAAAAAAAACAAACATGGGTTAAACCTATGATGGAGAGGCTGAAATAAAATTCCTCCCACTATCCTTCTATTAACATGGTTGATGCAGTGCTCAATGCTTTACATAACTGATAAAAAAACTTCTAACAATAATGCAATTTAGTGTGTTTTTGCTTTGCTCTACCCTCTTTATCTACTAGATTTATTATCAGTTCTTATAATATCTTCCAACTCCATGGGGGCATATGGCTAGACCTTGAAATTCTCATATTTAATTGCCATGTTCACCATTTTATTAGCAACTTTGTTTTCCTCTCTATAAATATGTTTAACTTGAATTTATTGTAGGTTTTCCAAGATAGTTCTTGCATATGTAATCATTTGAAAAATGCTAGAATTATTTAACTCTCATTTTTGAAGGGAAGTTATAATATTCTTGGAATCCCCCTCAAGAACAATTCTCTTAAAACCCAAATTCACTGCAATTCGGAGGCCTGTAAGCATTGCCCTTGCTTCAACTTGGTTATTTGTGGTAATTCCTAGATCCTTAGCATATGCAGCCACTACCTAACCTCTGTCATTCCTAATGATGCCCCCACCACCAACATAACTCGGGTTACCTTTTGCAGCTCCATAAAAGTTAATTTTTACCTAGTCTTTGTGGGGACGTTCCCATATAGTATCTAGTCTCACCTTATTTATTTTTTCCATATTTAAGATGTCTTTTCTCTAGAGAGGATCATTGCAAGATTTTCCTGGCCAACAATGTTTTTAATACAATCCTCTAATAGGGCTATTTTTATCCTAGCATAAACCCCAATTATTCCTCTGGTTTTATTTTTGAACACTCATCTATTTATTTCCAACCAAATCTCCCAAGAAATATGTGGAATGCATTTTTGCCAAAAAATATTGCTTCCTAAGTGCCATTGTTCCCAAATATTGATTAGAGAATCTGGAATATCCCAAGAAACATTAACTTCTCTCAATAACATATTTATGATATCACAAAAAAAATCACAAGTTCCAAATAGGTGGTCCACACACTCATCCACTTTATTACATAATACACAAATAGTTGGAACCACAATCTCTCTTTTGAACATATTGTCTTTTTTAAGGATCGTATTGAGAATGGCAGTCCAAAAAAAATAGCAACCTTAGGGATGATGTTTAGCTTCCAAATTCTTTTAAGCTCAAGTTTCTCTGAGGTTACTTTGCCCAAGACTCTATATCCATCCTTCACCAAGTACTAACCTTGCTGGTTTATTCCCCAAATTATCTGATCCTCTTCTAAACCTCTACATAAATAATAACTCCTTACGATTTTTTGCAGATCTTTAACCCCCAGGCCTTGCATATCTTCTTGCATGATTTTCCACTCCTGAAAATCACCCACCCTATGAATGTAACCATTAATTTTCTTACCATAGGTTTTGGTTGAATGTTCTTTAATATCTTTAAAATTTTTGTAGTTTTCAAAAGGCTCCTCTTGAATCCAAGTGTCTTTCTAAAATTCAATTTTGTCTCCCATACCTACTCTTCATTTTATACCTTACCATAGAACTTTCTTGCTATTGATTATATTTTTCCAAAAAGTAGATCCACATGGAGGATTAGAACAACTGATAAAGTGGTTTTTGACCTCCAAGTATTTATTTTGGATAATGCTAGCCCATTTCCCTGATGCTCCGATGCAAAGCTTCCAACCATGTTTATCTATAAGGGATCTATTTATATCTCTCAACTTCCTCAAACCAAGACCCCATTCTATAAAGGTTGGAAAAAGGTATCCCAGGATACTAGATGTATACGTTTTTTGTATTTAGTTCCATCCCATAAGAGACTTTTTTGTAGTCTTTCTAAAGTCTCTTCCACTTTCCTTGACATCCTTAGAAAAGACATGAAATAAATAGGGAGGATTTGAAGCGTATGTTTTATGATTTGCACCTTCCCTGTAGAGGATATTAAAGATCCCTTCCAACCTTGAAGTTTCCTATTAAATTTATCAATAATTGGATTTCAAAGTTCATCTTTCATAGTTGTCAAATATGATAGGGTGGAGTGGAGCTTCTTGTCACAAATGATGGTAGCCTTTGGTTTCTCTCAGGATTGGATAGAATGGGTCATGAGTTATGTTTCTGCTATGACATACTCAGTGTTAATCAAGGGTCTTCCCTCATGACTATTTGGAGATACTTGAGGCCTTTGTCAAGGATATCCTTGATCTCCCTATATTTTTCTCATATTGGCTGAAGGATTGGGTAGACTCATCTTGAGGAGAAAAAAACAAGGTTTGCTAACAGGTATCAAGGTGGGTGAGGAATTTTTGACTCACCTACAGTTTTTGGATGACACAGGATTGGTGGGAGTGGCTAGCTTTAGGGAAGCAAGAATTATTAGAGATACACTTAATGTCTACCTTAGGGCTACAAACCAAGTCATCAATGATAAAAAATCCAAAGTGGTCTTTTTCAATCTTGATCAAAGGCTTCAAGACATAATTTTAGAGATCTTGGGATTCACAAGGACTTATCTCCTAGTGGTATACTTGGGGGTCCCTTTGCATTTTAAAAAACTAAAAATAGATATCTAGAGGAATATTTTGGACTGTATCAAGGATAGAATTAATCATTGGTCTCACAAATGGTTAAGCTATGGTGGTAGATTAACTTTTTTACAGTCAGTCATTCAGGCCATGTCAATTTATAAATTTTCTATCCTTGCTATCCCACATACCATATGGAAAGAGTTGGACAAAATGGCTAGAAAATTTTTATGGGAAGGAGTAAAATGAGAGAGGAAATGGGCCTTAGTAGGTTGGGAGAAAGTAATCCAACCTAAGGTAAAATGAGGTTTGGAACTGAGAAGATCAAAGTTAAATAATAAAGCTTTGGCTAGAAAGATTTATTGGAGGTGGATTTCCCAACCAACTTCTTTATTCAGTAGAATCTTAACTAGTAAATATTTGGGACAGGTAAACCCAAATGAGGTGGGTCATTTCCATTTGGATGGTAATGGATCCTTAGTGTTGCGAGCTCTCAAGTTAGGATCTCAGGTAGTAAAATATGGATTATTTTAGAAAGTGGGGAGAGGGGAGAAGGCACAATTTTGGACAGATTCATGGGATCAATACCCACCTATCATTATTGAATTTCTTGAATTGCAACCAATAAAAATAGCCATAGAAACTAGGGGGTGGGTCCAAATTGAAAGTTATTTCAACACTAGTCAGTTGGGGGATTATAAGTTTAAGCAGTTTAAGAAGTTGGATGAGTGGCCAATTTCAATACCTCCGGATTTGACACCCATCATGACTAAAATCCTGGCAGAAAGATTTCTCACAGGTAGAGATGAGGAGGATGAATTAGCTTGGGGCTGTGGGAGCCTTTGTGTCTACACATTGAAGGATGGATATGATAAGATCCTTCCAGAGCCTCCTCCTCATACATATCAGGTTGAGGATTGGAAAAATATTTGGCAGTCCAAGGGTTGGCTGAAAGTAAACATTTTTGTCTGGCAGTTCATGCATAATGGAATTCTTACTTTTGATAATCTCATATGTAGGGGAATCATTGGTCCATATCAATGTGTTTTATGCTACAAGAGTGAGGAAACAACTTATCACTTGATGTTTGAGTGCTCATTCATGCGCTAGATCTAGGAGAGATGGTTTTTATATTATAAAATTTAATTTAATGGTGATTTTAATTGGATTAATATTTGGGAAAGATGGAAGAGGGGTAGATTTAAATCTAAAGATCTTTTTATTAGTTGGGATCTTGGATTAAACTTCATTTGGTGGAAAGTGTGGTTGGAGAGAAATGCCAGAATTTTTAGAGAAACTTTTTCTTCTTTAGATGGAGTTTGGCAAGTCATTTGGAGCAAAGTCACAGAAACTGTGGCAATCTATGCTAAAGAGGAAACTCAGGTTGTTATTGGGAAAATAGAGAAGGAAGTTGAAGTGTAAGAGGGGCAGGACAGAGCTAGTTGTAAACCACCCCCAGAAGGTTTGATTAAAATTAATACTGATGGAGCTACAAAAGGCAATCCGGGTAGAGTTGGAATTGGAGTGGTTTGTTGGAATCATGTTGGAACAGTGCTCTATTGGGAACTGCAAGGCTTGGGAAGAACCACAAACAATGAAGCATAAACCTTAGCTATCAAATATACTTCTATTTGGACAGTAAAACAAGGTCACAGGAGGATAATCCTAGAATCATATTCTCAAATAATGGTTGGATCTCTAGATTGCATGAGGAACTTTGCTTTGAAAACATGGAGGTTGAGGATTCTTGTCACTCAAATTAAGGAATTATGGAGGGAATTAGATGATGTGATTCCAGTTTATGTGAGTAGAGATATAAATAAAGTGGTAGACTTCCTGGCTAATATGGGTATTGAGAAGGAGGTAGGGTTCAGTGGAACAGTGACATGGTTATTGAGGATGATATGATTAAGTAGGTTGGTGAGCAAATCCAGTGCTTAGCAAATTTGGATAACCATTTCAAAAATACTGTTTAGGATATTTGTGCTTCAATGTAGATCTTATTTTATAGTTGTAAACATGTGAACAGTCATTGTAGAAATATGGTTTAAGAGATTTGGCTCCAATGCAAATATTCTTTTACTATTGTAAACATGTGTTCTTTTTGGCTAAGGATGGGAAAATTCTCATCCCAACTTGTAAATGATCTTTGTTTTAATACAAGTTTTTTCAAATTATTTTTCAAAAAAAAAAATTCATCTTTCATATTGCCTATAAACAATGGTAAACCAATATAGGTGATAGGGAAATTTTTCTCCTAACATCCCAACACTTTTACTAGTTTATCTCTTATACTTTCCTCCATGTTTAAAAACATAATCCTGCTTTTTTCATAATTTATTTTTTGGCCTGTAGCTTTTTCATAAGAATTAAGGACTTTTTAAAACTCCAATGATTCTTCCTCTGTATATTCCCCTAGAAATAAAGTATCATCCACAAAATTTTGATGAGACAAAGCTTCACCAATGGATGAATTTTTTAGACGTTTGATATTGCCATCCTTTCTCTTTCTTTCTAAAGTTCTTCCCAAGGCATCTGCCATAATGATAAAGAGATATAGAAACAAAAGATCTCCATGCCTGATTCCTTTGGTAGAAGGAAAGAACCCAACAAATTTTCCATTGATAAAGATTGAAAAGTGGGGGTTAGAAATACACATACCAACCCATGTCCTTCATTTTTTACTAAAATCCATTCACTCCATTATTTTATCTAGGAAGGACCATGAAACCTATCATATGATTTGTTCATGTCCAGATTAAGGAACATGTCTGACCATTTACTCCTTTGAATAAAATTTTTATTTCATAAATGGTAATGATGATTTTAATAATATTCTTACCTTCCATATAAACTCCTTGATCTTCATTAATTATTAGGGTATGATGTTTTTCAACTGATTGGCCAAAAATTTAGTAAAAATTTTATAAATTGTATTACATATGATAATTGGTGTAAAGTCCTACAATTTATCTACTCCATATTTCTTGGGAATTAGAGAAAGGAAGGTATTATTCCATTATTTTAGAAACTTACCATATTATTGGGCTTCTTGGATTACATTGACTACATCTTCTTCAACAATATCCCAATGATGTTGAAAAAAACTTGGTGGAAAACCATCTGGTCCTGAAGCCTTGGATGCTCCCATAGAGAACACAACTCTTTTAATTTCCTCCTTATATATTACCTTGCATAGATATTCATTCATGTTATCATTAACTCCTTTGGGAACATTGTTAATGATGCTTTCTATTTCCATGTTGGACTCTATTTTTTCTTTGCTAAGAAGGTTCTAAAAAAAGTAATGGCTAGATTTTAATATCATTTAAATCCTCATAATTTCTACCATATTACCCCATAAGGTAGAGTATTTTATTGTTGTTCCTATATCTCATAGTCAAAAAATGGAAGAATTTAGTGTTTCTATCACCTTCCTTAAGCCACACAACTCTAGATTTCTATTTCCAATGAATTTCCTCTTGGGTAATGGTATTATGATACTCTGTGAGGAGATATATTTCCTTTTCATGCCACTCTATTTTTCTTCCTTCCCTATCCATTTTTTCCTCTATATATTGGATATCCTTTTTAAGCTATTTTTTTCTTAAATTGATGTTACCAAAAACCTCTTTATTCCAAATTTTGATTCGATACTTGATGTTCTTTAATTTTTGGGTAACTCTGTACATTGTTGATCCTTGAACCTCATCCTACCACCAAGATTGAATTTGGTTTGTAATTTCTGGGTGCATATTCCACATGAGCTCATACCTAAAGGGCGCTCCTCCCTGCTTCCCCTTATTTTCCATATCCAACAAAAGAGGATTGTGATCTGATGATATTCTGGGCATACATGTAAGTCTATGAATATTGTTTATACTTAGCCAACTATCAAAAATAAGAACTCTATCCAGGAACATTTGAATGTGATTATCCTCCATCCTTCTGTTTGTCCATGTAAACTTACCTTTACACATATCCAAGTCAATCATCTTATTATTCTGAATAATCATTAAACTCTTGCATACCTTGAGTTATGTTAATCTACCCTCCACTTTTGTCCTCTGTTCTTAAGACTGTATTGAAGTCATCCAAAACCATCCAATGCAAATTAATGAAGAGACTCCTCTGAAGAGATATCTTATTCCACTGATCGAATATCTCACGATCATCATTTTGAGCATAAACCCCTATCATTACCCAAAAAAAAGTTAGTATTTTTCTCTTAAATTTGACTATGAAAATATCTCTTCTTGATCAATTAAAGTTCCCTCAAAATTCATTTTGTACCAAAAAATGCAAATACCTCCAACAATACCTTGTGTTGGACTTATGATCCATTCAACATTCAACTAAACCTCTTTCTGAATAATGTCAAGTTTTTTGTGTCAATTTTAGATTCTTGAAGACAAACAATATCAGATTTTACTTCTATGAGTAGATCTCTAACAATTCTTATTTTCTTAGGCAAATTTAGCCCTCACACATTCCAATAAAGGATTTTTATTTCCTGGTTATGTTTGATGGGATTTTACCCTTACCCATCCATTTTTCATTTGGATTTAATTCTTGTCCCCTATTCTCTGGTACTTTTTTTTCTTCTTGTTTGGGGGGTCTTCCTTGCTTTCTTTTCCCATAATTACCTGTATTATTTGTATTTTTTGTATGTTTTCCAGGAGGATCATTCTCTCCCATTTGGTTACATCCTATCGGATATTCTTCTACTGTTGATTGAGTTGTTTTACCCAACTCTAGTCTTTTGCTTAATCTTTTTTGCATACCCTCCTTATATTGCTTTGATTTTTCTATTATGCTTAGATCCTCATGTTTCTCAAATTTTTTAGTGTCATTCTTTAAACTTAAAACTTGATCTAATCCTTGCCATCCCTCTATTTATTTTATTTTAAACCCCCAAAATCCTTCAATCTGATCCTTCTCTTGTTCTGAATCTATTTGAGTGGATGGGGTATCCTCTACCATTTTAGCATCATCTACTAATATTTCTTCAATTTCTAAATTAATGTATGCATTATCTGTGTTGATCACAATAACATTTCTTTATGTGTCTTGGTATATAGCTTTATATGAATTTCAATATATTTATTTTCATCTTATGGTTACCATATTCATAATTATTTTAATTTTATTGATTGATACTATTCTCTTGTTGATTAGTGTTATTTCTAAAACCACTCGAGTTTTATTTCTCATTATGTTCATCTGCTTTCTGATTTAGCTCTGTGCATATACTTGCATACTCCATTGTCTTATTAGGATTCTAATGTTCTTCCTTGTACTGTATAAGACATCCATTACTAATTTTACTTTATACCTCTTCATTTACCTCCTGGTAAATTTCCTAATATTGTTCCTTTTCTTATGCCCTATCTTGTGGTCTAAAAGTTTCCTTTTCCATGCTTGTGGTCCTCTGGTTTATTTGATTCTCATTTTGTTACCACTTTTTAGTAAATTTGGTTTGTCTTTGTAGATGATATTTTCGCTCCACATGTCCAAACACTTTATGTTGCTTACAGTATACCAAAAAAATTTCATACTCAACTATTTGTTCCCATTCCCCAAGAATTGATTTGATACTCACTTTTTCTACTTTGTCTTGTTCTAGCTTCACATTAACATAGACTCTTGCACACAACATTCTTGTTTTGTTGTAGGTGGGTGGATCCATGGTTATAAAATGTTCAATTTGTGTTACCAATCCCTTAATTATATAGGTAGATCTGGGAACCTAATCTATATGGGAATAGAAAAAAATCTTCCTTTAAGGGTTGAAGCCCTGATGCTAACGTTTTAGGAAAACTAGTCTTTTCCCAAAGAAAAATGGACCTCTTGATAAAGTTTCCACCATTTTCTCCTCAATATTAAACTAGATTAAGAAGTATCCCTTTGACAGACCAATAACATTCATTGAACCCTTTGTTTGAATTTTAGAATGAAGTCATATTCTAATCAAATCTAAATCTAGTATGGGCCCTAGAAATTTGCCTACCATGCTAAACTCATCATCCCTCAATATTTTTTGATTAGGAAGTTAGCAATACATACCTTTCCATTTTCATGAGATATCTTTGTACCAACTTCTCCTTTAATTGCTTCCTTTCTTCCTTTGAGAATCGATGCCCAAGAATCCTTTCTTGATACTTCCTATAGAATATTTTTAGCATCTGTAATTCCATTTTCTACACATCGATCAACATTCCTTAGATCCCTAGCTCTTCCATATGGATCCCTAATTTCACCATTTCTCCCTAACGGGGGGAATTTTTTTATCATTCATGAAATCCATCTAAAACTCTTGGTGTTCACCTTTTTTAAAATCAAACTCTCAAATTAGGTGTTTAGTTATTGATCATGCATAAGGTAACTTTTATATATGATATATATCCTCTCAAGTGGTAAGTTGATGGGTGAAGACATTGTTAGGATTAAATCAATACACGAGACACATATTCTAAAGAATAAAGCAATACAAGAGATAAATATTTAATGTGGTTCACCCAATATGGGCTATGTCCATAGAGAAAGTAACCAAGCCTTTTATTCCATCCAAAAAAACCGTGAAGGGATACAACCTACAATAGAGCCCCTGTAACTTCCTCTTCGATATATCACCATCAATTACAATTATTCACACCATGCATTACCATGCATTCAACCGTGATACATCATCCATATATACAAAAATGTGTTACAATTTTAGGGAAAAAATGCTTACCTAAAATCTGTCATCTGATTTGTGACCTAATAATAAATGGTCCAGATTTACATAGAGAGAAAACATCTATTTTTGGCTTCAAGGGTGCTACCCCTGAAACCCCCACCAATAGGGGCTCCATGGAGTGACGTCGCCCCCCTAGACCCCCATGGTGATGTGAGTAAGGGGGGAATTATCCTCCTACACCCCCTTCATGGAGTGGGTCCAAATGTGGCTGAAAATAAGGCCTCCAAATTAATCAGGCTCCACAACCAACAAAAATAAAAGACAGTGATGAAGTTCTTGGAAAAATGATTGTTAGGGCAAAAAATGTAAGAATATATGGTTGAAATTGACATAGATCATGATTTGAAGATATGGAGCACCAATTGGAGTAAATTTGGGGATTCATACATCAAGGTATGAATATAGCATTTGTACCTTGACATACAAATCTAGAATTTATACCTTGAGGTATGAATGTAGGGTATGCCTATAAAAGCTCAATCACATGGTGCAACCCTTAATGCACTGTGTAAATTTGAGATATTTGGAAGGAGAGGAGAAAATTGGGAGTGAGGTGTGAATTAGTGATGCAAATCACTATCAAATTGAGAATGTGAATTAACAAGATGGTGAAAGGTGTAGCATGAGCTGGTGATGAAGGGTATGTAGTAAATATCGGTTGATTTTTTCCCATTTTTTGAATGTTAGAACTAAAATTAACCCTAGGGTTTGAATTTTAGTGAAATGAAACCATAGAGAAGCAATAGGCTAGTTAGCATTATTTGGGATAACAGAAAATGGGTTTGGGAGTGTGAATGTGTGTTGCACTTTTTTAGCCTCAGTATGCATCCATGCTTATGATATGTGCATGTGCATATTTGAGTTATGTTTGGGGGAAAGTTTACATTTTTTTTCAAAAGGGGAGTGTTTCAATTAAATGGGTGACCAAAAATACCATTTGCATTATATTTGTACCTCAAGGTATAAATTTGACATCCATTTGGAGCCACACAAATGTATGGATCATACATCTTTACAAATGTATGAAATGTATGGATTTTTTTTTGTTTGTTGTTGTATGAGACTGACAGTTGGAAAGTAATGTCAAGTTAATAATGTGTGACCAAGATATTAATTTTAGTCATTGTTGGATGATATAAAGGATGTATGTATGTTACGTTATTATGATTGCTTGTAAGTTGTAGGGCTTTATGGGGTGTCACAGATGGTGATAGTGAATTATGATCATTCGTATCTATCGATGTTGTGTGGGTGTTGGGATTTTTATAGGAATACCTTTGATTTCTTGATAGGGAAAATGACAATCACTCTAGAGGATATATATCAAATTTACAGGATTCTTGTAGAGGGATAGGTAGTTATGGCTATGAGTGGTGATTGACAAAAAGAGGTTGTATTATCAAGGATCTTTGGGGATGGTTAGGGGAGTATAGAGTATAGTGGGAAGTTTTATATGAGTATGTATGATGAGATAGTCGATTATCATGGAGACATACATTAGAAATGGTATTTATTTCTAGCTATGTGCTACTAGACATCTCAGGGGTGAATTTCCCCTAGAATATATTGGGTGTTGTATGTGATATGGTAGAGTAGGACGTGCAATATATGTGGATGCCATTGTTGTTGGCATAGACTTATAGGGAGTTGCATGGGATGTAAAGGACATGAAGGTCATTATTGTCTTGTAGTCTACTCTTATAGTTATGGATGTGGGAGCATATAACTATAATGAGACCTGAGGAATTACCATATCAGGCATAAACCTTGATGGAGGAAGATGTATTATTTATATTAAAGTGGAAAATAGATAGGGAGGAGCAAAGGAAAATTTTATATGAAGGAAATCTCCTCTACTATCGAGGAGTGTTTGAGAGACTGATAGCATAGGATATTACTTGGAATTCATGGAGAGGAGCACCAGTTTAGGGGAGTATGGTTATGAGTTGGCTCATGTTAGGCAAGGCATATGGGTTGTTGGGTGCTACTCAACATAGGTTGAGTTTATTATATTCTTGTGGGTGTTGAGATAATTTGGATTGTAGCAAGGACTACCAAATCTACTAGTGGTGATGCAGAGGTTTAAAGAATATTTTTAGATGTAATCATAGATGGTTCTCTTGGATGAGGGTTAGTATGAGGGTATAGTGATACCAGATGTGTATGAGGTAGGGAGCATGTGGGAGTATGATGTGTGGTGGGCAATGCAAATATGGAAGCACAATATTGGAGTTATTGATGGTGCAAGCAGAGTAGGGATGATAGAAATCAATGGGTTGGAGTGGATTATAGGTAGTAATAAGATACCAGCACGTACAAAAATAGATAATCTAGATGTAGGTATTGAGCTGATGAGTGAGGAGGAGGATCCAAAGTTACAACTTGTGTAATGATTAAGGTAGCATCTTAATAGCAGAGTGGATCAAACAAAGGCCAGAATAGAAGGTACAATGGAGATTCCTATGGAGGGTGGGTTGACAGATGTTGTGGATGCACCAAAGATAGACCTAGGAGTTAGTTTGCTAGAGATTGTGGACATATTGGATGAGGTTGACATGTTGTGTGGTATGTTACTCCAGATAGAGGCCATGATGACAAAGAAAGAGATGACTTGAACATAGAAGAAGAGTGTTTTAGAAGTTGAGTGAGACAATGCATTGGCTAAGAGGGATGCAATAATATCTAACAAAGTCATATTGCTATTATAGAGGGAGGACTAATATAGATAGGCATTGGCATAGATCTTAGAGTGGGTATCCTTAGTATTAGAGAGGAATGAAGCATTGGATAATACATATGCAGCTATAGGAGAGGTAAATCGATTACAACAAGAATTGGATGTAGCACAAATAGTAGGAGAGAGGGATATATGTGATAGTGCTAGGTTAGAGGGTTTTTTGGCCAACGTAACAACCAATATGGTGAGACTAAGGGATGAAGTGGAGCAGTTGAGGGTGCAGAACAATATGAAAGATGATGTAGAACTCAAAAACTCAAATGTGAAGCTAGGATTTCTATTATGCACAATTGTATAAATAGTACATGAAAAGGAATCAACATGGTCATATAGGTTGAAACAATATGCCATGCAAGGCCAACCATCTGTGACAATATATTATGCAAGGATAACCACCTGTAACCAATAAGGATGCAAATAAAATAACAATATGCTATAAGACAAGGGAAACCCCTAAAAACAAATTCCATGCATCCTAACTACTAACAAAGTACATCCAACATGGGTATACTATACCTCACGTAATACAATGCAAGAAAATAAGAAATAATATCTTAGGCTTATAATTAAGCCTAAGATACAATAATATCCTCAACACTCCTCCCAACCATAGAAGCATTGGACCCCAATGCTCTCAAAAAATTTGGAATATCATGAGCCATATGATGGTGAGAGATCTAGTGAGCCTGGTGTGGAAGATAACTGTGGTGGGTGACAAGATAAGAAATGGAAGAACCCTATCTAGTGTGGTGAGTCTTCATGTTGAAAACTCTATCTGTATCAAGCAAAAGTTGAAAGTTAGGTACCAAAACTACTAGGTGATTAATGATAGGCTCAATCATCAAGGTAGAGTCTTGATATGGCTTCTTTGGAAAATATTATTTACCCAAGGGATGCCAAACTCTGTCTCCAACCTAAAAATGGATGAGGACTATGATGCTTGACCATCACTCGCTTATGTTGTTGCTAATTCTTATACAAGATTTGTTTTACTATGGCTTGAAGGCTTTGTAGGTGCTACATGAAATAAGTTTTCATGGCCCACTCCTTTGTATGTGTAATGATGAGAGAGATCAAGGCTAAAGGTAACTCTTGTGGAGCAAGTGGTTGTTTTTTCATAGGTGCTTTTGGAAGAGATGCACCTAAAATGATTTCAATGGTATGATTGATATCTCTCTCAAGAGTGATGGGTTCCTTAACCACAAGCTCATGTGATTGTATAATATTTTGAAGTGAAGCTTCTTTGTCATGGATCTTTGGAGGTGTTTGTTCTTTATCATGTGCTTGACTTACTATCTTGGGAGCTTACCTACAACTTAGCATTAAATTTGATGTGGGTGTAGTGCTTTGTACCAAATATGTTTTATTGTGCAACTCTAAGGTGTATGTGTTCTTTTTAGCATGATATACCATATTCCTATCAAATTGATAGGGCTTACCAAGCAACATTCCACAACAATCCATATTAGTGACATCACATTTCACCTTATCCATAAATTTACCACCAAAAGAGAAAGACATGGTGCAAGTGTGTGTGATGCTGGATGTAGTCCCTATGCATAGGATTGAGGATGTGGCTTCAAGGGAATATTCAACTTCTTGACAATAGTCCTCGCAATTAGAATTTTTTTTCAGACATTATTTATAATATAATCTACATATAAGTTATGTGTGAGGTGGGCTTGAGGGATAAATAAATGGTGATGATCCCCTTGTGCAAGTTGAGTTTACCCTTAAAAGCTAGGCATTGTTCTTTTGTCCATGTAGCCATAATGGGACCATCTTGTGGGTCCTCATTTGTAGGTTGTACAAGTAGGGACTTCTTCATTCTTTGAAATGTATAACATCTAGATTTTGTATGACCATTATTTTTACAATAATCACAATACAATGTTGAAGAAGAAGAATTTTTAGAGTAAGAAGAAGAATAGAATTTGGGTGAAGTGGGAGGAGTAGAAGAAGGAGAAGAAGAAGTGTGAGAGGAATTCTTCATCCTTTGTTGATGTTGATTCAATCCCTTGGAAGTGTGTTCCTGTGGTGAAGAAGATCATGATTTGAAAGATGCACCAACTTTCTCCTCTGCTAAAATGGCATGTTTGAATGCCACATCCAAAGTAAGGAAGGAATTGAATTTTACCTCCCTAAAAATCTGATCTTGCAAGCCCCTAGTGAATTTATTGATTAAATCCTCTTTTGAATATTTTACACCAAGAAGAACCCTTAACCTATTGAATTGAAAAATATAGTCTAAAACTGATATATTGTATGCTTACCTCAACCTAAACCATTTGGTCGTGAGGTCACTTTGGTAAGTAGGTGGGTAAAAGGTGTTATTCAAAATTTGGATAAGTTCCTTCCAAGTCATGGTAGGGTTTTGGATTTTTTGTCTTTCTACAATAAAAACCTTTGCTAAACCTATGATTTTTATTGTGGCAAATGCAACTTGTTCATTTGCAAGGAATTATGCATAGGAGAACCAAGTCTCCAAATCTAGAATCCAAGTAGACAAAATCTGGATTCCTTGAGCCATCATAAAGTTTGACCTCACATTTTTCCTTGTAAAATTTATTGTTATCTATATTGACATTAGAAGGGGCCAATTGTACAGTGATTTCATTAACTTTATCCATCAATGCATCTATTGCAATGGTAATACTTGTCGCATTTGTTTGGAGGTCAGAAGCCATTTGATATCTTGTATATGCCAAACTAGGAGAGCTAAGGTGGTTGCAAGAACTATCTAGGTACTATTAGGAATGGTTTGATGAATTTCCTAATGCACAATGAGCCTAGATTTACAAAATTTTCCTTTACAATTTATAAAAAGGGGAATTATAGTGTTGTTACAAAATTACAATAATTGTGCAATTACAAGATTTTACCCTTCGATTGAAGTGGTAAAATAAAAATCAGCACTAAAATGTGAAAATTCTACCCTTAAGTGCAAAAGAAATTTGAATTTTGGAGGCAAAAATTGATAAATTTTGAAAGAAAAAATTAATGATTTTTTTTTGTAAAATTTTGGTTTACCAGCAAAATTTGGTGGGTCAAATTCAACATCCTCAAAAGTCAATTGGGTGATTACACAAGTCAACAAGTCAAATCCACAATAGGTCAATATAAATAGAGTGCCAACCACTATTGTAGAAGTTAAATTTACCTCAAAAATTGAGTGCCAACAACAATCAATGCAAACATGAGCCTTGGAAACAGAGCACCAAAAACCAATGTAGCACCACCAACCTATGTAGGTGCATGCACAAGCACGGCCTTCATGACCACCTGGGTGGTGGTCATTCCACTTTATATGTGTTTGCACTTATAAATTCTTGAAATACCATAGCACAGGCTATGTGGGACTAATTATCCTGAGTAAAAAAAATTAAAACTTTGATTTTCCACCTTTTCTATCAAAAACAGAATGTGCCACTGTCCGCCAATTGTATGCTACCAAATCAGTGCCTAATTATCCAATCAATCATTACCACATGTTTGGATGTTACTAAAGTTGGAATATTTCCACCATGTAGCCTAGCAATGCCATGCATAATGTGTCAATAGGGGAAGAATTTTAGGGTTGGAATCTTGGCTCTGATTGGTCTATTTTTAGACCATAGAAATAAATTTAAAATTTTGCTGCAAAATTGGTTTTGCCATTTGTATTTATCTATGGATCCCTTCAAATTGGACTTGTGATTGATCTTCGACTATGTTAGCTCTAGTATAATATCAAGCAGGTGGGGCCTGCTATGTTTATACAAGGGCCCCTACATTACAATCGATAGTTTTTCAGCTATCGTTGTAACAATGGTGATAATCCCTATACAATGTCCATCAACTAGATGATGGAGGGGGGTACAAAAATGAGGGAGGAATGCAGGATAGAGGGATAAGGGGGATGGATGGGGTGGGTAGGGGTTGCTTGAACCTCTACCAATTGATAGGGAAGTTGGTCAGTGGGGTGGTTGATTGGTAAAAATGGTTGATCAGTTTAGGGAGGAGGAAAAAGGGATAGGAAGTCGAGTAAAAAAGGGAACATAGTCTCTAAAGTCTACTAGAAGACCTAATATCATCCAAAATCTCCAAGAATGTACAATAATGTGAGTATATTTTGATTATGACCAAAATAATTTGAGTACCTTTGGAGCTTTTTGATGTTGACCAAAGGGCTTATGTGCCTTTGGGTTTTTTGGATGTTTTACCAAAGGGCTTAAATGCCTTTGGGGCCTTTGTGAATTGACCAAAGGGCTTAAGTTCCTTTGGAGCATTTTGGATGAATTTTGACCAAAGGAATGTGGGTACCTTTGGAGCTTTTTGATTGTGACCAAAGGAATGTGAGTACCTTTGGAGCTTTTTTATGTTGACCAAAGGGCTTAAGTGCCTTTGGGGCTTTTGGATGAATTTTGACCAAAGGAATGTGGGTACCTTTGGAGCCTTTTAATTGTGACCAAAGGATTTAGGTGCCTATTGGAGCCTTTTCATTGTGACCAAAGGGATTAAATACCTTTGGGGATTTTGGATGGTGATTTGACCAAAGGGATTAAGTACCTTTGGAGCCTTTTTTATGATGATTTGACCAAATGGCTTAAGTTCCTTTGGGCATTTTGATGATGATTTGACCAAAGGGCTTAAGTGCCTTTGGGACCTTTTGAATTGATGATAAATGTGAGGTAAAGGGTGCAACCTTTGACAAAAGGACATAGCATTTTGAACCTAGTAGTTGATGTGTTTATTGATATGAATGCAAGGCAAAGGGCGTAACATTTGACAAAAGGGTGTAACCTTTTGAACCGAGCAATTTATTTGATTATTGATATGTATGGAAGGTAAAGGACGCAACCTTTGACAAAAAGGATGCAACATTTTTAACCTAGCAATTGATTAAAATTTATGTCATTGATTGGAGGAAGGTGTGATACCTTGACATCCCCAAGGAGATCGATTGTCTGGTTGATTATTGGGAAAAGGTTCAATACCTTGATTTTACCAAGTTTTTGAAGATGATGACGCATGTATGTGAGATAAATAAAATATAAAAAAACCTAATGTAACCACCATATATGTATAAAAGTCATAAATCAAAATGTTAACATTTTTACAAAAGTTATACATTTGAATATAAACCATATGTAAGATTATGAAAATGTATATGATGGATGGATGACCTATAAGATCCTATAGGTTAACAACATGGTTTTCATGAGACTCAAACACCCTAGTTAACCAGTTAAAATATGCATGTTAACTATTTAGGAATTTGAAAGATAAAATTTTGCTAGAAAGATCAAGATATTCAATATCCCTATGTGTGCATGTGATGTTCATTAAGATGATGCATAATACTACCCTATTTCCAAGCGGTTTTCATGCAACCCATTATTGTAATGAGTATCACCCTACAATCATTAATATCCTGAGGTTGGACATAGTTGGACTTGACTACTAGGCAATACAAGCCACCAAAAGCTAGCTCATTCACAAGCTAACATTGGTTTGTACAAAATAAGATTACTAATATGATAGACATATCACCATGCGTAATATTACCCCATTTTCAAGCAGGTTTCATTCAACCCATTGTTGTAATGGAGATCATCTCATAGTTTTTGAATAATTGAGGATTCCAGGGATTCAAGCTCATTACCCCCTTCTTTTCTTTTGATTTCTTTGATTGGGATTCTTGCTCATTTTTGGTGAGAAGAAAGGGATTTTATTTGGTTTAGTGGTGAAAAATACTTTTTGCTTTTTTTTAGGGATACTTGCTCATTTTTGTGGAGCAAGGGATTTTATTACTTTGGGTAGGGGGGATCTTGTCCTTTTGTCAATTCCTAGCATTCTAGACCATGCACATAATAGGATGAGAAAGGGAAACCTTTTGCTTAAGGGGTAAGGACTATGTTGTAGGTTTGTCTTTCCTTGTTCAAACTTGAATTTTAATGTGTGTAAAATTATGTTGAGATTTTAAGATATGCAAGGTACCATCAAAACAAGACTCTACATTCAAAAATTAGATAGCTTTCTACACAATATAAAAGGAAAAATAGGAATGGTTGAATGACCAAAAACCCTAGTGAACACCCCATAACAACTTATTGGTTGTGTTGAAAAACACAATTACTCACAAAGGGGATGTGGATGATATGATGTTTGTGATGTGGGGGTTTTCCCTATAATATTTTGCAGACTAAAAGGTGTTCATAAATATCTAGTGTTCGTCTAAACATCATTGTTGATGTTCATTTGGTATCTACCCTATCTTACAAAGACCTCTTAGTAAGAAAGAGCTCATAAGAAAAACCTCAAATGATGATGGTGGATAAGGTTGATTAAGACTTATGACAATCATACAAGCGTGGTGCTTATTTGTGGAAATGCAAGAATGACATATCCTAATGGAAATATAACGAATATGCCTAATGCAACTAGTAGATCAATGTAATGATGATAAATGCATGATGAAAATCAATGCAATTGATGATGTGATATTTTGTGTTTTACAATTTTTTGATTTTTTTTGTTGTTTTTGATTGATTCTGATTTTTTATTTTTTTTGGATTTGACCAAAGGGCTTAAGCGCCTTTGGAGATTTTTGTTTGTGCTATTTTTTTTTAGGGGTAAGGTGTGATACCTTTGTAAGGAACCTACTATTGAAATAAAGCTCACACACACAAAATACTGAAAGATAACTGAAATACATGCAATAACAGAATAATACTATGCAAAAAGTAATTGCAGAATTGAAACAATCTCACAAATAACTCAGAATCGTAGGCCTCTTCGAGGGGGCAACCTCCTTCAATATTTCATTAACTTGCAAAAAGATACATTCGTACATGGCTTCATGCCTTTTAAAGAGAAAGCTTCATGCAACCCTACCCTAAGGCTCAAGAGTTGGCTTACATGCAAAATGCCACTCGAGCTAGAATCTTCTACCAAACATCGGTTACAATCTTGATAACGGTTACATGAGATGGCCCCACTTGGCTAGGTGCCTTACTTGCCACATACATTACAAAATATTACAAAATAACATTATAGATAGGATCCCCCACGTTGGAAGTGGGTCATTACATAATAATGAGAATTACAAAATAACGTTAGGATGGGATCCTAACATGTCCTTCCCCTTCAAAAAGCTTTGTCCTCAAAGCTGAAGGTGAGGAAACTGGTGTTGGAGCTGATGGAGAGACTCCCATGTAGCATCTTCTAGTTGGAGTCCACGCCACTGAACAAGGACTTCAGTAATGGTGTGGTTGCATAGAGTGCGAGTCCGATGATCCAACAACTATTTGGGTTCAAGCAAGATAGAACCTTCTTCATCTAACTTCGGAAGTGCAGATTGAACCTGTACCTGATTGCCCACCACCTTTTTGAGAGAGGAAACATGAAAAATAGGATGGAGCTTGGATGTAGGTGGAAGGGCCAATTTGTAGGTTGTGGCACCAATCCGTTGTAACACCTGGTAGGGCCCATAGTATTTCGTAGCAAGTTTCTGGCATCTACGAAGCTGGAGGGACAACTATTTGTATGGCTGCAAGCGAAGGAAAACCATATCACCCACATCAAAACTACGCTCAAAATGGTGTTGGTCAGCCTATTGGCGCATCCGGTTCTAGGCTGCATCTAGATTCATCTTCAATTGATGGAGGACATCAACATGTTGACTGAGAGTAGTGTCGACTGCATGGACCTTGGAGCTACCTAGAATGTAGGAGGAAGGCGTGGGTGGAGGGCACCCATAAACTACCTCAAAAGGGGTAACCTTGGTTGTTGTGTGATAGGAAGTGTTGTACCACCACTCGACCAAAGGAAGCCATTTTACCCAATGCATAGGATGATCCGAGGTAAAGCAACGAAGGTAGGTTTCCAAACATTTGTTGACAATCTCCGTCTGGCCATCCATTTGCGGATGATAAGCTGAACTCATTTTGAGCTGAGTTCCCTACAACTTAAACAATTCTTGCCAGAAGTGACTAGTAAAGGTTGGGTCACGATCGGACATGATGGAGGAGGGTAGACCATGAAGGTGAAAGATAGAATCAAGGAAAATTTGGGCAATGGTGGATGTTGTGTAAGGATGGGATAGGGAACAAAAGTGAGCATATTTTGAAAGATGATCCACTACCATGAAGATAACAGATTTGCCTCTAGACTTAGGTAATCCTTCAATAAAATCCATAGAAATATCCATCCATACCTGTTCAGGAATGGGTAAGGGTTGAAGAGTGCCTAGAGAATGCACCATTTCACCTTTCATCCATTGATAGGTATCACAAGCTACCACAAAATCTTGAATGTCCTTTTTCATACCCTTCCAAAAAAAGTGCGCTTAAGTCATTCATATGTTTTGAGAAATCTTGAATGGTCGGTAGATGGGGCAGCATGCAGTTCTATCATGAGAAGTTCCCATAGTGGGGACTTGTGGGGAACAACAAGGCATTGGTGGTAATGCAAATCCTGGCCATCCCAAGTGTAGCCTGGACATGAAGTAGGCTCAGTGTCTAGGGAAGCAACCAAAGTCTGCAATTCAGAATCTTGAAGTACCTCCTGGCGTAAGGAATCGATCCATTGGGGAACCGACAATGAAATGGCACACAACATACTGAGAGCCTCAAATTGGTGAGAGAGAGCATCGACCACAACATTCTCCTTGCCCTTCTTATAGGTGATATCATAATCATAGCCCATGAGTTTAGAGACCCATTTTTGTTGTTCAAGGGTGGCAACCCATTGCTCCAAAAAGTATTTGAGACTCTGATGGTCTATTTTAATGGAGAAATGATGCCCGATGAGATACGATCACCAATGGGTTACTGCATGCAGAATTGCCATCATCTCCTTGGCATAAGTGGATTTTCCCAAATTATGGTTGGAGAGAGCTTTACTAGTGAAGGCCAAGGGTCTCCCTTCTTGCATCAATACTGCACCAATACCATGACCTGAAGCATCACTTTCAATGACAAATGGTTTGGAGAAATCTGGCATGGCCAAAATAGGCGTAGTGGTCATAGCATGCTTCAATTCTAGGAAAGTCTTGTTCAGTGGGTCCCATCCAAGTAAAAGAGTCCTTCTTTAACATGGAAGTGAGGGGAGCTACAATTTTACCATAGTTATGAATAAATTTATGGTAATAACTTGTAAGCCCTAAAAATCCCCTAAGACCTTTGAGAGTGTGAGGTTTCGGCCATTCTTGAACCACTTGGATCTTCTTGGGGTCAACTTTGATGCCCTCCTTAGTGATAATGTGTCCCAAATATTCCACTTCTATCAACCCAAAAGAACACTTGGAATGCTTAGCATAGAGTTGATGTTGTGCCAACAACTGGAGAGTCTGATTCACATGAATAAGATGCTCTTCCCATGAGCGACTATACACCATAATGTCATCAAAGAAGACTAGGATGAACTTTCAAAGGAATGGATGAAAAATGTTGTTCATGAGGCTTTGGAAAGTGGAAGGGGCATTAGTCAAGCCGAATGGCATTACCAAAAACTCATAGTGACCTTCATGAGTACGAAAAGCAGTCTTGGAAATATCCTCATCCTTGAGCCTGATTTGATGGTACCCCGAGTGAAGGTCGAGTTTGGAAAAATACATAGTCCCATGAAGTTCATCTAGTAATTCATCCACCATCGAAATAGGAAACTTATCCTTGATGGTGAGTTTATTGAGCTCTCGGTAATCGATACACAACCACCAGGACCCATATTTCTTGCACACTAGTAAAACTAGAGAAGAGTAAGGATTGTTGCTTGGTCGAATGACATCGAATTTTAACAATTCTTGTACTAACTTCTTGATTTTTGACTTAAGAGCATGAGGATACCGATATGGTCTAATGTTGGGTGGTGCATTTCTAGGTAACAAGGGAATAGCATGGTCATGAGAGCGGTGAGGTGGTAATTCTATTGGCTCAACAAAAATAGAATTGTGCTTGGTCAAAATAAGTTGCAAATATTCAGGAATAGAATCCTCCTCTGAAGGATGAGGTTGGATCACAAAAATCTGAGCTATGACACCTCGAGATGATTTTTTAACAACTTCTCCATCCGACTGGAACTGATAATCTATGAAGGCCCTACTTTTAAGCCATGGAGAGTGTAGGACTATCCATTCTATGAAAATCGCATCCAAAGCTCAGCAAAGTGCCATGAGATGACTCCCAATGTGCCCAACCATTGAGCTCCCAACACGATATCACATCCCCCTAGTTGAAGTGCAAACATATCTTGTTTGAGCTCATAGTCCCCAATATTGACCTTAACATTACGACATTTACCTTTGCAAGGTAAGGTCCCACCATTTGCTACCATAACCTCAAAGGAATTACATGTATGTACGTAACAATTTGCCTGCTTGGCAATGCGGGGATCAATAAAATTATGTGTACTACCAGAATCAATCAAGATGGTAAGATGTAGGCCCTTGAAATAACCCACAACTTTCATGGTTTGGGGAGTAGTAATGCTAGCAAGAGCATGAACAAAAATTTTAGCCTGTGGTTCATCTTGGTTTTCTTCCTCTGGTTTGGGTGGTTCCTCTATTGATTCGGTGTCATCATCACTATGGTCGTTGGTGTCAGGCTCATCAACATCGATGAGGAACAACTTCTTTTGGGTGCACCTATGCCCATGAGAAAACTTTTCATCACAATTGTAGCACAACCCTTGGGTGCATCATGCATCCATTTTGGTAGTGGTTAAACGTTTGGGTGCAGTAGTGGGTGCAACAGGTTTTTGTTCATTCTGATTTTGGAATCTAGGAGGAAAAGAGGGTTTAGCTTATGGAAATTTAGATATCCACCTCTGAGCTAAAAATTTGGACTCAACCAAATGAGCCAACTTGATAGCCTGCATCATGGATTGTGGTTTAAACATTGTGACCTCGGCTTGGAGATCTTCCCTCAACCCACTAACAAAACAACTCATAAAGAACCCTTCATTCAATCCTATAGTTTTGTTGGCCAATCTCTCAAATTGTATTTGGTAATCTCGAACTATCGAAGTTTGTCTCAACTTTGTCAATTATCCTGTAAAATCATCATACTCACTAGAGCCAAAGCGAGTGAGTAATTGAGACTCAAAGTCCACCCAAGAAGGATCAGGGAGAGTTTTCTGCAACCATTGGTACCATTGTAAGGCTTCAGATTCCAAATTGAAAGAAGCCATTTGAACTCGGTGATAAATGGGGACATCATGGAGTCTAAAGAATTGAGCAACACGACATAACCACCCATCCACATCCTTCCCATTGAACTTAGGAAAGTCTAGTTTCGGCATCTTAAAGGTAGTATCACGATCAAAGCGAAGGTGAGAGTCATCTGTTCCCTTTCCTTGACCTCGGTCAAAATGTGAGTGTTCAGTATGATACTCAGACTTGCTTGGAATACCTTGCAATTTGGACTCAACTTCTGCAAGTTGGTCTTCTAGGCGAATTCTGGAGGTATCTTGTTCAGTTCTGAAAGTTTGAAATTCTGCCATCAAGGTGTCACTTGTGGTTTTCAAGCTTGTAACAACACTCATTAGGTTATCCAACATTGAAGCAGTGTTTTGCTCTACCTCTTTTTGATGTCCATGAGTTCCACTTGCCATTTGGGATAGCCTTGAACCTTTTTTACTGAATTACTAAAAATAGAAGTGTGGTTGTAGGAGTTACTATTTTTAGTAAGGAGTCCAAAAAAGTGCTTGGGTGTTATATATCAAGATGATCAGCTTGAAAATATGGTCACAATGAGCTATATCCCACAACATAGATTTTTGGGTACCCTAGACTCAGATTTTGTATTTGTGGAATATTTGGCCAAAAAGGGCTAGTGGAAAATGATAAATTTGAGGAATTTTGAGAAAAAGGGAGTTAAGACTCAAAAATTTTGTGAGAGGTGTAGAAGGGGCTAACTAAGATAACAAAATAAATTTGAGGATTTTTGGAGTTGTCTAGGGCTTTTATGACTTTTTTAGTGTTATTTTTCCCTATTTTTGGTTTAAAAATTACTCAAAATAGAGTAATGATAAAACCACTACAAATTCTTCATTATAGCTCCGATTTGCATGATTTTTTATTTTTGGTGTAGAATCAAAAAGTAGAAAATACTTTTTTAATCTACTAGAGTAGTTGGTTTTTGATCTGTGCGTTCTATCAACTGATCACCTTGTCATTGTCCTATCACCTGTACTATAGTTACTGACACTGATGGTTCTATTTTTGACCCTGACCACCTGTATTTTATGACTATTATAGTTGACTATTATTATTACTATTGCTGACCTAACTATTACTATCACTGACTTGATTATTACTATCATCGACCGACTAGTACTATTATTGACCCGACTATTACTACCACTGATCTGGATGGTACTAGAATATTTTAGACTATTAGAGACACTTGCAGACTCTGTCCTAACTATTGGTGCATGCAAAGTGCGTTCTTCTGTGATAGGGAAGTCCTTCGTATGCTCACTTTTTGGGATTGTGAATGCAGGTTCAACAAAATAGGGAGATGTGTGTTTTTGCAGGTTGAAGTGTTTAACAGAACTAGGGTATGCTAGGTAGAGGAGTATGTAACACCCATAGGCCCTCTGTTATACCGCAGTGATGAACAATAGTGCTCGGACCAATATTTTAGGCCACTACCCAAGGAGGATTCCACACATACCCTTGAGCACACTATCTGCCTCTCTAATAGTATGAGAGGGTAATCATCCGGGATGTTGTGTCCCATGGACTATGGATGATACAAGGCCAAAAAGCTTCCTACTGGATAAAATTTTGTTCAACCTAGAATGGTCTCCCGATACACCCGAAGATGCGTGGGAGCTCGATTCCATGCGCGAGTGTTGTCTGAGGCCTGGGTATTGGAGCCTGATCACCCCTCACTTCACTAGATGCTTTATGGGCTATCTAGCTTAGCCAATAATGATAGCTCCTTCACGATATTTTAAAACCCCTAGCACAGGGTTTCTAGCCTACTCAACTACTGAAAAAAATAGACTGTATTTTTTTTTTTGCAATTTTTTTGGCTTTTTGAATAAAGGAAAACAGAATGAAAAACACAGGAAAATTATACCTAACAAGCAGAAATGGCTGAGCAAGAATTGTCGTAGTCATAGTAGAACTCGGCCCTAGAAAGCGCTCTGATACCACTTGTAAGGAACCTACTATTGAAATAAAGCTCACACACACAAAATACTAAAAGATAACTGAAATACATGCAATAACAGAATAATACTATGCAGAAAGTAATTGCAGAATTGAAACAATCTCACAAATAACTCAGAATCGCAGGCCTCTTCGAGGGGGCAACCTCCTTCAATATTTCATTAACTTGCAAAAAGATACATTCGTACATGGCTTCATAGCTTTTAAAGAAAGACTTCATGCAACCCTACCCTAAGCTCAAGAGTTGGCTTACATGCAAAATGCCACTCGAGCTAGAATCTTCTACCAAACATCGGTTACAATCTTGATAATGGTTACATCAAATGGCCCCACTTGGCTAGGAGCCTAACTTGCCACATACATTACAAAATATTACAAAATAACATTATAGATGGGATCCCCCCACGTTGGAAGTGGGTCATTACATAATAATGAGAATTACAAAATAGCGTTAGGATGGGATCCTAACAACCTTAAGCACTCCCAATGTAATATTTTTTTAGGAGAAAGGTGTGATACCTTAAGCACCACCAATGTGCATTTTGTCTGATGTAATGCGATTGGCTAGGCTAGGAGAAGTGAAAGAAAATGACCCTCCTATTATGGCACAAAATTTTATGCAATGCTAATATCTTGATGGGGTAAAACGAGTGAACCATCTATGCAAAGCTCATTTCATTATATAACCTCTTTGAAAAAAATATTGAATGAGTAGCAATTGTGGATGTCATGCCCATTCATACGATGATAGGTATAATAGAATATTTCATTTTTTGACCCAAGTTTGTGTTTTCTCGGTTTGATTTTTTATAATTTGATTGCATGTGTCTTGTACATTTTTTGAAATAAGGTTGTAGTAGTCATAAAAAATTTAACGTACCAATGAGGTAGCTTATCAAATTTATGAGGCTACGATTGATCTTGGGGTTGCATACAAGATGATGTGACATGAACTGTAGCTTGTAAAGGTAAGTTAAACAAGACATCTATGGAAAAAGCCTCCCCATCAGTAAGATTCTGGATTACATTTTTGAATGCAAAGCAATCGTTAATGTCATGACATATTCAATAATAGAGGTAAAATTGACCCTCCCTATGATTCCTAGGTTTAGGCCGGTTTGGGTCTAGGGGGTGTATGGTAGGTAAAACAATTGCTTTTACCTCTTGAAACTTGTGGAAGATTGTCAACATGGGCTCAAATAGAGGAGTCCAAGTATAGGATCAACATCTTGAACGAGGTAGACAAGGTGGAACACTTTGATGAGGGGGCAGGGTTGTGTGTATCTCACCTGCCTAGGTTGTTCTACCTAACCCCCATGCATAGGTAATAGATACTTGAATATTCCCATTTGTTTATTTTTGGTCATAAAAGGATTGTTGATTTTAAGATCATTCTTGTCAATCATATCTTGTACCTTGTTCTTAAATTTGATACATGATTGGATGTCATGACCATTTACTTGATGGTAGGAGTAATACAAGTCCTATTGATATTGCTTAGGTTTTGACCTCTTAGGATCCAAAGGATAATTTTTTTGGTAGATTGATAGCCTTGGTATCACATAATCAATTAAAGAGTGACACCAAATATTTAGGCAATGGCATAGAAGTTTGAGGTGGGTGGTGTTGTTGCTTTTGTCCCTAATTTTGTTGATACTTAACATGGGACCATACAGAAAGGATTTGGTCCTAACAATCAAGAGGTTGAGGTTTTTGATGACTCAATCATAACTTAATGGTTGTGAGTCGATTCAAGATATGTTGTAAATCATTGTGTTGGTGACTCACTTGTAACTCAATTTTGGCTAGCCGATCCAAGATGTGTTGTAAATCTAGTGGAGGTGATGACTAGATGGTTGTTGATGAAGCTAGATGACAACTAACATATGGTGGAGGTGGATTGGGTGTGGGAGCTAGGATACAATTAAGCAGATGTGGATCAAAATTCCTCAACATCTGAGCATATGTGGATGGTTCATGGTGATCTTTTCTAGTGAGTATATCCACATGCTCTTGTTCCTGATTTAGCTCATGCTTATGTTCCAACTTAGAGTGTTTAGTTGTGGTAGCTGGATTATCCCTATTTTGGTGTAGTGGGTATACATGTTCCTTATTTTGTGGAGATTTTGAGTGAGATGGAGTAGGTGAAACCAAATCTAGTGATGGCAGCACTTGTGGTATGGAGGGAATGTTGGATGGAGCTGCAATTTGCATAGTTGGATTCAAACTCTGGTTACCTGTCATCACATTGATCATTCCCATAAACTCATGATAAGATGCATTTGCATTTGGACAAGTCATGGATTCCTTATCAACTTGTCTAAAATTATTGGCTTGTCCACCATATTTGGGTGATGAATCAAAAATGGTACCAATGGGTAGCGACTTGGTAGGAGGATGTTGGAAATTTTGAGTACATTGGTTGTCATTGATGTCAAAGGATTGATGGCATAGGTTGATGTCATTGGTTGTCATTGATGCCAAAGATAGTTTGGTATGGCAAAAAGGATAAGGTTTATAAGTTGGTTAATTATGCAAGGTAAGGTTCATCCCAATACAAGGAATTGGTAAAAATAAAAGGTTATAATATTTATTTTTTAAATATTATACACAACAGGACAAAAGTTTGAAAGTTCAAAGGCAAAGGCATAGTTTGAAATAAAGGCCATGGTTTAAAAGAAAAGAGATGATATTATAATATTTTTAAATATTATAATACTTGGGCCAAAAGGTTTTATTTGAGGAAAGAAAAAGAATTTGACGACAAGTTTATTTGTGCAAAGTACAAAGGTATTTGGGCCTAAAGGTGTTATTTAAAAAAGAGATAAATTATAATATTTTAAATCAAAGTTTAAATATTATAATAAAGTAAATTTGAAATTTTATAAGGCGCCATTGACTTTACCCACCGATGTTTGAAACATTTCAAAATGCATATTTAAGAGGACCATATATCTCATTTGTGCTAAGGTTTGATGTATGCGAAAATCGATTCATTCGAAGGGGAGCAGAGGAACGTAAAGCATTTCATTCGATTCACAAGAGAAGGAAATAAAGGTGGTTGTGTTGCGCATTATATTGCAAGCTAGTGGCTAGCCCAGCTGGTCACTAGGCTAGCGTTAGAGCATTGGTGGAAAGAAGGTTGCAAGTTCAAAACTCATGGGCGCTCTTTTGCATGGTAAGAACTCGAAACTCATTTTTGGTCGAGGAAAGGAATAAGAGAAGGTTGCGGTGCAATATATTTCAAGTGGGTGGCTAGCCCAGCTGGTCGCTAGGCTAGCACTAAGGCGCTGGTAGGAAGAAAGTCACGGGTTCAAATCTCAGTCATCATTTTGCAAGGCAAAAGGGAAAAGGTTGTTCGCGTGACCATTTTGCAAGCGGAGAAGAAAATTATTCGTGTGACAACTTTATTAAAGGTATGCGGACTAATTTTTTAATTATGTGGTGTGTTGATTGTTTATAAATATTAGGAGAAATAAGGAGTTATAAAGTCTATTTGATTTATATTTTTTGAAGTTAAATCTAGGAGGTATAAGGTGTATATGGAAATTTCATGTGTGTAATTTGTGCCTTGTTGTGTTGATTAATATTTTGCAAGAATAGGAGTAATAAGGTATAAAAGTGGCTTGATAATTTTATTGTTATTCTTGCATTGTGAAAAAGAAATATGAGAGGTTTTTGTTGAATTATTAATGCCCTATATTTTGAGAACAAGAGAAGAGTGATTAAACATAAATTTCAGATTTCATTGAGCATATATTTTTGAGAAGAAAATTTATGTGGAGGTTTTGAGAAAGTATCTTGCAATCTAACCCTTGAAGTGGCACTAGAAAAATTAGTTGTCTGTGAGATAGGTTTTGAAGACATATCTCCATCAGAGAAAAATAAGAGGTATGGGCACATCATTCTTTGGTTAAGATGTTTGGTTGAGTAAATATTTCTGGAACATAAGGTGGAGATAAAAGGGTTGTTTGATAAGCATTGTTGAAAATATTTGAGTTAGGGTTTGAGACCTACATTGTGCATCTTTGTTGAAAGAAATTGGAAACACTTGCGTTAGATTTTGAGAACAAGTGTGTTTCCATTGTTTGAAGAGATTGAGAATATTTGGGCATTAGTTTGGTTGATATTTGAGAGTAAATTTGCAAGAATTAGATAGATTAGTTTTGTGAAGCAAGTTATACATTACTTTGATTTCATTTGAAGGGGACCTTTTGCAAGAGAGAGAGATGTGAGATTAGTTGAATGCAAGATTTATGGATGTGAAGAACATATTGAGGTTTTGATAGAGTATATCATTCTCTATATGTTCCAGAGGTTAAATGAATTCTAAGTAGAATTTATCTGTGTGAAGAAAGCTTTTTTGAAAGAGATTTAAGTTGTGTTTTGTATGCAAGATTTGGAGTTATTTGAGCAGGTTTTGTGAGCAACATTGAGGGCAGATTTGAGCAAGTCTTTTGAGAAGGCTTGAAGGTAGATTTGAGCAAGTCTTTTGAGAAGGCTTGAAGGCATATTTGAGCAAGTATTTTGAGAAGGCTTGAAGGTAGATTTGAGCAAGTCTTTTGAGAAGGCTTGAATGAACATTGAGAAGTTTTTGGGATAGATTTGAGATAGAATTGAGAGCAGGTTTGATTGCTAATTTGTTCAAGATTTGTGTTAAGGCTTGGGGTAGATTTTAGATAGAATTGAGAGTAGATTTATGCTAGACTTGGGATAGAGTTTGGTGCAGATTTATGAGTAGATTTAGAGCATATTTATGCTATACTTGGGATAGGTTTGGTGTAGATTTGAGATAGAGTTGAGATCAAGCTTTGGAGGTGATATATTAGAGAGGATAGAGGTCTCTAGTGGATAGAGTTCCATCATCTAGTGCAGTGGGGATAGAGGTCTCTTGTGGAGAGAGATCCACAAGCTAGAGTAGTGGGGGTATAAAGTCTTCTAGAAGTTCATCATCTAGAGTATAGGGGATAGAGTTCTCCTATGGATAGAGATCCACGAACTAGAGCAAGGGGATAGAGTTCTCTTATGGAGAGAGATCCATGAACCAACTAGGGAGATAGAGTTCTTCTATGGAGAGAGATCCATGAACTAGTTGAGGAGATAGAGTTCTCCTAGATCAAGTTCCATGAACCAGAGCATAGGGGATAGAGTTCTCCTATGGAGAGAGATCCACAAACTAGAGCATAGGGGATTGGTGTCTCCTTTGGATAGAGGTCCATAAATATTGTAATAGGGAATTGATTCCCAAGAGATTTGTTGAGAAAATTTAGAAGAAATATTTTCTCCATGGAGTAGCCCACATTGGGTGAACCACGTTAAATTTGTGTCTCTCATGTGTGTGATGATTTGTGCATTGCTTTGATTACTGCTATTGATATTGCCATTGATAATATTGGATAATATTGTTTGGGAAAGAAAAGTAAAAGTTGATCTTATACTATTCACCCCCCTCTCAGTATAAGCCTATGTTCTTCAATTGGTATCAGAGCGGGTTCCTTCAAAAAAGTCTAACAACTTGAAGGAAGAAAGTACAGGAACACAGATGGCATCTCAGAATGGATCTTCATCAAATAAGGCACCATTGTTCGATGGGAAAAATTATGCTTTATGGAGCATAAGAATGAAGACTTACTTGATGGCACAAGGATATGAGACATGGCAATCCATTGAGGATGGGTTCACACCTACAACTACTCCTCCCACAGATAAATATGGTAAGATGTTACATGTGAATAATGCCAAGGCTATGAATGGAATCTTAAGTGGATTACGTGAAGCAAAATTTGTGAAAGTTATGCATTGCAAATCAGCAAAAGAGATATGGGAAAAATTGAAGCAAACATATGAGGGAGATAAAAAGGTCAAGATGGCAAAACTACAAAACCACAAGAAAAGGTTTGAATATTTGAATATGGAATATGAGGAAGATATTGCTACATACTTGCTTCATGTGGATGAAGTTGTTAATACCATGCGTGGACTTGGATTCAAAATTGAAGACTCTAGTGTTGCTCAAAAAGTATTAAGGTCACTTCCTATGAGGTATGATGGAAAGGTTTCAGCTATAGAAGAGATGAGAGATATTGAAAAATTGACTATGGATGAGTTACATGGAATTCTCATAGCTTATGAGATGAGAATAGTAAAGGATCCCAACTCCAAGAAAGAGGTAACTTTCAAAGCATCAAAGAAGACAAAACATAAGAAACCAGAATCAAGTGGTGAGTCAAGCAGTGATGAAGAAGCTAACTATGGGAGAAGAAACAAGAAGGACTCAAGAAAGCACAAAGGTATGAAAATAGTGAAATGTTTTAACTATGGTAATTTTGGTCACTATGCATCTAATTGTCCAGAAGTTGGAAGCAGTAGCAGTGAAGAGAAACAGGATCATAAGAAAAAGGAAGGAGGAAAATCCAGGTATGAAAAGAAAAATAGGTATAGTCAAGGCAAGCATGAAAAGAAGTTCTTTCAAAGGCACAAGAAGAGTTTCTATGTTAACAAGGGAAGCAAGGCTTCAAGTGACAGTGATGAAATACTCTCAGATAGTGAAGAAGAAGAGATCCTATTTTTGGCAATAGAAGAGGAAGAAAATGCTCCTGTTGAAGATAAGGTCAAAGAGTATGAAGATGCTCTTGGAGACCAAGAAGTAGAGAAAGATTCAAAAAATGAAGAAGAAGGCACAATAGATCTAGAAGAGAACTTATTGTTGCTCTCAGAGAATTGAAAAATGTTAGAAAGCAGAATTCAAGACTAAAGACTCAAGTTCAAGAATGTGAGGAAGAAAAAGAAAAGCTTCTACAAGATCTGACAAACTCAAAAGCTAAGGCAAGGAAAATTAAAGAGGTCATGAGTGAAAATTTAGAGGTAAAAGAGTTAGAATGTGAAATATTAGAACATGAGGTAGTTTCACTAAGGATGGAAGTGAAATATTCTAAGGACAAGCTACACAGGTTTGGGAAAAGTTCAAAAACTTTGGATAAGATTATCAATGCACAAAGATCTTCATCTATCAAAACATGACTTGGTTTTGAAGAAGGACAAGGGAAACAAGAAGAAGGGTCAAGCTCAAGCTCAAAAGAAGAGGAAGTTTCAGAGGAAGAGAGTGAAGAAGAAATTGAGACTTATGAGGATAAGTTGAAGAATAGAAGCTTCACTAAGAAAGGAAACAATGCACAAACAAGAAACAGGGATCATCACAGAGAAGGCAAAGAAAGGACTAAGAGACCAAAGGGTTCAAGATAATATTTCTTCAAAGGACATTGTTTTTCATGTAATCGGTTTGGTCACAAGGCTATGCATTGCAGGACTCATGAAAAGGAGTATGGTCTCACAAAAAGGAATGTCAACTCTTTCAAAGATGGATATTTCTTTCAAGGGTATTGCTACTCTTGTAATCACTTTGGTCATAAAGCAATCCACTACAGGGTTCATGATAAAAATGATTATGGCTTCACCAGGAGGAACTTCAAGATATTTGCACCTTCCAAGAACTACAACATTAAGTGTTACAAGTGCAATAATCTTGGGCATAAGGCCAAGTGGTGTAGAACAGAGTTTCCAGAACTTCCAAAGACAAGCAAGAACAGAGACACTCAAAAGGATCAAAAGGGTATGGCTACAAAAATGTTGAAAAATAAGGTTGACAAAGAAAAAGAGCATTGTATGCTGGGAGTAGAGATACTCCCACCCCAAAATTAATCACCTCAAGGAGAGGAGGTGGGAGGGGGCTGAGCTAAGAGTCTTATATTTAGCCCCAAAGGAGTCCCTTTGCCATTGATGTCAAAGGGGGAGATATTTGAGTAAGGGGGAGAGCATTCAATCAGGGAGAGCAGCTTCTCAAGGGGAGCAGATTTGGAATTCAGTGATAGGAAAAGAAATTTTTAGAAAGGGTTGCCATCAATGACAAAGGGGGAGATTGTTGGAAATTTTGAGTACATTGGTTGTCATTGATGTCAAAGGATTGATGGCATAGGTTGATGTCATTGGTTTTCATTGATGCCAAAGATAGTTTGGTATGGCAAAAGGATAAGGTTTATAAGTTGGTTAATTATGCAAGGCAAGGTTCATCCCAATACAAGGAATTGGTAAAAAGAAAAGGTTATAATATTTATTTTTTAAATATTATACACAACAGGACAAAAGTTTGAAAGTTCAAAGGCAAAGGCATAGTTTGAAATAAAGGCCATGGTTTAAAAGAAAATAGATGATATTATAATATTTTTAAATATTATAATACTTGGGCCAAAAGGTTTTATTTGAAGAAAGAAAAAGAATTTGAAGACAAGTTTATTTGTGCAAAGTACAAAGGTATTTGGGCCTAAAGGTGTTATTTAAAAAAGAGATAAATTATAATATTTTAAATCAAAGTTTAAATATTATAATAAAGTAAATTTAAAATTTTATAAGGCGCCATTGACTTTACCCACCGACGTTTGAAACATTTTGAAATGCATATTTAAGAGGACCATATATCTCATTTGTGCTAAGGTTTGATGAAAGCGAAAATCGATTCATTCGAAGGGGAGCAGAGGAACGTAAAGCATTTCATTCGATTCATGGAGAAGGAAATAAAGGTGGTTGTGTTGTGCATTATATTGCAAGCTAGTGGCTAGCCCAGCTGGTCGCTAGGCTAGCGTTAGAGCGCTGGTGGAAAGAAGGTTGCAAGTTTGAAACTCGTGGGCGCTCTTTTGCATGGTAAGAACTCGAAACTCATTTTTGGCCAAGGAAAGGAATAAGAGAAGGTTGTGGTATAATATATGTGAAGTGGATGGCTAGCCCATCTGGTCGCTAGGCTAGTGCTAAGGCGCTGGTAGGCAGAAATGCACAGGTTCAAATCTCGTGGTTGTCATTTTGCAAGGCAAAAGGGGAAAAGGTTGTTCGCATGACCATTTTGCAAGTGGAGAAGAAAATTATTCATGTGATAGCTTTATTAAAGGTATGCGGACTAAATTTTTTAATTATGTGGTGTGTTGATTGTTTATAAATATTAGGAGAAATAAGGGGTTATAAAGTCTATTTGATTTATATTTTTTGAAGTTAAATCTAGGAGGTATAAGGTGTATATGGAAATTTCATGTGTGTAATTTGTGCCTTGTTGTGTTGATTAATATTTTGCAAGAATAGGAGTAATAAGGTATAAAAGTGGCTTGATAATTTTATTGTTATTCTTGCATTGTGAAAAAGAAATATGAGAGGTTTTTGTTGAATTATTAATGCCCTATATTTTGAGAACAAGAGAAGAGTGATTAAACATAAATTTCAGATTTCATTGAGCATATCTTTTTGAGAAGAAAATTTATGTGGAGGTTTTGAGAAAGTATCTTGCAATCTAACCCTTGAAGTGGCACTAGAAAAATTAGTTGTCTGTGAGACAGGTTTTGAAGACATATCTCCATCAGAGCAAAATAAGAGGTATGGGCACATCATTCTTTGGTTAAGATGTTTGGTTGAGTAAATGTTTCTGGAACATAAGGTGGAGATAAAAGGGTTGTTTGATAAGCATTGTTGAAAATATTTGAGTTAGGGTTTGAGACCTACATTGTGCATCTTTGTTGAAATAAATTGGAAACACTTGCATTAGAGTTTGAGAACAAGTGTGTTTCCATTGTTTGAAGAGATTGAGAAATTTGTGCATTAGTATGGTTGATGTTTGAGAATAAATTTGCAAGAATTATAGATAGTTTTGTGAAGCAAGTGTATACATTAGTTTGATTTCATTTGAAGAGGATTTTGCAAGAGTAATAGATGTGGATTAGTTGAATGCAAGATTTGTGGATGTGAAGAACATATTGAGTTTTTGATAGAGCATATCATTCTCTATATGTTCCAGAGGTTAAATGAATTCTAAGTAGAATTTTTCTATGAAAAGAAAGCTTTTTTGAAAGAGTTTTAAGTTGTGTTTTGTATGCAAGATTTGGAAATATTTGAGCAGGTTTTGTGAGAAGCATTGAGGGCATATTTGAGCAAGTCTTTTGATAAGGCTTGAAGGTAGATTTGAGAAAGTCTTTTGAGAAGGCTTGAAGGAATATTTGAGCAAGTATTTTGAGAAGGCTTGAAGGTAAATTTGAGCAAGTCTTGTGAAGATTGAAAAAATAATGAGATTTTTTTCTTAGGTAGATTTGAGATAGAATTGAGAGCAGGTTTGATTGTTGATTTGTTCAAGATTTGTGTTAAGGCTTGGGTCAGATTTGAGATAGAATTGAGAGCAGGTTAGATAGTGCTAGAAATTTTGTGCTAGATTGTGATAGTTTGGTTTGGTGTATGATTTGTGAGCTTAGAGCAAAATTTTTGTGCTAGACTTGGGATTAGGGTTTGGTGTAGATTTGAGACAGAGTTGAGAGTAGGCTTTGGAGGTGATAAAGTAGAGAGGATAGAGGTCTCCAGTGGATAGAGGTCCATAAGCTAGTGTAATGGGGATAGAGGTCTCCTATGGAGAGAGATCCACAAGCTAGAGCAGTGGGGGTAGAAGTCTTCTAGAAGTTCACCAGCCAAAGCAGAGGGGATAGAGTTCTCCTATGGATAGAGATCCATGAACCAGAGCAAGGGGAAAGAGTTCTCCTATGGAGTAAGATCCGTGAACCAGTTGGGGAGATAGAGTTCTTCTATGGAGAGAGATCCATGAACCAGTTGAGGAGATAGAGTTCTCTTGGATCAAGTTCCATGAACCAGAGCAAAGGGGAAAGAGTTCTCCTATGGAGAGAGATCCATGAACTAGAGCATAGGGGAGATTGGTGTCTCCTTTGGACAGAGATCCATAAACATTGTAATAGGGAATTGATTCCCAAGAGATTTTTTGAGAAAATTTAGAAGAAATATTTTCTCTATGGAGTAGCCCACATTGGGTGAACCACGTTAAATTTGTGTCTCTCATGTGTGTGATGATTTGTGCATTGCTTTGATTACTGCTATTGATATTGCCATTGATAATATTGGATAATATTGTTTGGGAAAGAAAAGTAAAAGTTGATCTTATATTGTTCACCCCCCCTCTAAGTATAAGCATGTGTTCTTCAAAGGATGACCTAGATACTTGATCAACTAGATGATAGGTGTGAACGTAACTTTGGATTCTATGTATTCATCGAGTTTAGGGTTGGTCAAGTGAATTGTATCCTCAAGTGTGGTGGATGAATATTGTTGTAATCACAATGACACTGAGAGGGGGGGTGAATCAGTGTGTTCTTTAAAAACTTCTAAAACAATTAGATTTAAAACCAGTAGCAGTTTAAAGCAGATAAAAGAGATACTTAAAAGCATCAAGATAGCATCACACATAACACAACATTTTAACGAGGTTCACCAATGTGGCTACTCCTCAAAAATACTGCTTGGACTACCATCCAAATCCAGTCAATGCAAAGCTACAACTTTACATAATCCTTTACCGGCACCAAGCTGGAAGGAGCACCAACCCCTTGACTTTATCTGCTACAACAGAATGGAGCACCAACTCCTATTTTACCAGCACCTACTGGAAAGAGGCACCAACCCCTTATGCCAAGCTACAACTTGGAAGATAATAATAAAAATTGCAGAATAAAACTTTCACCTTAATTTTCATGATCTGCCATTTTTTTGCATTCTGCTGTGTGTTTGCATTCTACTACTTCTGTGCAAAATGATTTGCACTATCCGACAACTTCTTTATAATTCTTTGCGCTCTCTGTCGTATTCAGTTTATCGATTACTTCTATAAACTGTGCACTGTCACTTCGGCCTTAGAACACGACTTCTGCATATCGCGCTCTTATCATCCACGCACTTCATGATCTGCAGATCCGAATTACGACTCTGCACTTTCCTCAACCGAACTTGATGCAATCACCCTTCTCTCACTTACACATTATCTCATCGCTATATCCTCTATACTGCCATTCCAAAGAACTGACACTTTTCTCACTCTCTGGATCGAAACGACTTGCTCTCGGCTTCACGCGAACTTGTTTCGCACCTTTCACCTCTGTTCGATCACTTAACCTCACAACAGACCCCCTTTTTATAGAAGAGAATTCCATATCAAACATCTTCGGCTGTCACTTAAAGACGTCGGCTGCAAACCCTAATGAAGTCAACATGAAACCCTAGAATTTTTTGGCTGATTAACCTTTGTGAATGTCGGCTGCAAACCCTAAAAACTCTCATCGTAATAACCCTAAAAAGTGTCGGCTTTAAAACCCTAAAGTTGTTCATTGTAAAACCCTAACACATGTCGGCTTCAAGACCTCAAAGATGTCCACTGTGAAACCCTAGCAATTGTCGGCTTTGAAACCCTAACGACGTCCACTGTGAAGCCCTAGCAACTGTCGGCTTCAAACCCTAAAAACCGTCGGCCTCGATTCAAACTTGTCGGCCTCAAACTCCTCTGCCACCTTCTTCTCCTTCACGTAGCTTATTTCCGTGAAATAGCAACACGTCGCGATATCGCGACATTTTTTGTGTCCGTACACCTCCTTGGCTTTGTCATCGTGAAATCGTGACCTTTTTGGCCGTTGACAGCTTTGCCTCCGTTCTTGTCGCGATATCACGACACTTTGATCAATTGCTGATGTCATCATCATTCTTGTCGCGAAATCACGACGCTTCCGGCTTTTAGCGGCTTTTCTCGCAACTTGTCACGAAATCGCGACACTTTCAGCTTTCGTTGACGTCATCCGCATTCTTGTCGTGAAATCGCGACGCTTTCGGCTTCGTACATTTTGAGCTTCATTCAGTAGCGAAATCGCTACAACTTTGCCTTGTGCTTCCAACTTACTTCTTCTTGAGAGATTTTGACTTGTGCCTTACACTTTCGACTTGAAGTATGATTGCTGCAACTTTGATGTCTGCACTTTAGACCTGTAGCGAAATCGCTACACCTATGTTTTGCGCATCTTTTACCCGTAGCGAAATCGCTACACCTTTACTTTGTGCTTTTGCAGCTCGTAGCGAAATCGCTACACCTTTACTTCGTCTCTTTGCAACTCGTAGCGAAATCGCTACACCTTTACTTTGTGCCTTTACAGCTTGTAGCGAAATCGCTACACCTTTTTCACTTAACACTTTCTCCCATTTTTTGCCAGTGAAAAGTCAACATGTAGCGAAATCGCTATAGTTTCTCAACTTGACTTCTTGGCCTCCGACTTGTCGTGAAATCATGACAGTTTGACTTGCGCCTTCACTCTCCTTACTTTCATCGTGAAATCGTGACATCTCCGGCTGCACTTTCTCTCTCCTCATTTTCGTCGCGATATCGCGACATTTTTGGCTGCACTTTCTCTCTCCTCACTTTTTCGCGATCGGCTGCACTTTCTCTCTCCTCACTTTCGTCGCGATATCGCGACATTTCTTATTGCACTTTCTCTCTCTTTCGACTTGTCGTGAAATCGCGACAGAAAACATGTCGCGATATCGCGACAGTTTTCTAACTTGTCTTTTTCTTCGAATTTTTTCTATCTTCTGCATCTGAATGACTTCTGATCTGTCTACCCACTGCATCCTTGGATCTAACTGCCTGTGTTGACAACAATGACAACCTTCTTGCAACACCTTGCTCAACAATCTCCCCCTTTGGAATTGTTGGCAACACTTGTATACATTCTTGTAACTCTTCTCCCCCTTTGTCAATAATACCAAAGGGTTGCTGCAGACTCTCCCTGTGTCCATCCTCACACTTCTCAGGCACAATTTGACTCCCCCTGAGTTCATCCTCACACACTCAAGTGCTCCCCCTGAGAAAGTGATCCCTGTAGCTAGTCACTTCTTAGGAAGTGTGACTACTCCTAATTTGCTCCGAAGATACTCAAATACTTCTTTGGGCAAAGGTTTTGTAAAAATATCTGCTACCTGTTCTGTAGTTGGGACATAGTCCAATTTAACTTCTCCTTCTGCAACTTTTTCTTTCAAGAAATGATACCTTATAGCAATGTGCTTTGTCCGGGAGTGCATTATTGGATTCTTAGAAATATTGATTGCATTGGTGTTGTCACACTTTACTGATATTGGTTCACTAAAATGAATACCTAGATCTTTCAAGGTTTGTTTCATCCACAGAACTTGTGTGCAACATGTTGCTGCTGCAATATATTCTGCCTCAGCGGTAGATAAAGACACTGACTCTTGCTTCTTACTATGCCATGCAACCAATCTGTCCCCCAAATAGAATGCTCCTCCACTGGTACTCTTTCTGTCATCAACACATCCAGCCCAATCTGCATCTGAATATGATATAAGAGTGAAATATTTGCCTTTTGGATACCACAACCCATACTCCATAGTGCCTTTGAGATACCGAAAAATCCTTTTAACTGCTATTACATGAGTCTCTTTGGGACTGGCCTGAAATCTGGCTACCATGCAAACTGCCTGCAGAATATCGAGTCTGGTTGCAGTTAAATATAGTAAGCTTCCTATCATTGATCTATACGTGGTTTGATCTACAGGTGGAGATTTGTCTTATTTACTCAACTTGCAGCCAGTTGTCATGGGCATGCTGACTGGATTTCTGTCCTCCATAGTGAACCTCTTTAGCATTTCTTTCACATATTTGATTTGAGAAATGAATATACCTTTCTCATTACGATTAACTTGTAACCCCAGAAAGTAAGACAGTTCACCAATCATTGACATTTCAAATTCATTACGCATCTTGTTTGCTAAGTCTTTACATGATTCATCTTTGTTGCTGCCAAATATGATATCGTCCACATAGACAACAAGAACAATGAGATGCCCATCTTCTATTTTCACATACAGATTACTGTCCACTAATCCTTTCTTGAATCCCTGTTGAGAGAGATAATTATCTAGCCTAGCATACCATGCCCGTGGTGCTTGTTTTAATCCATACAGTGCTTTCTTTAATTTGCAGACAAGGTTGGGATCTTCTACTGATTTGAAAACCATCCGGTTGTTCAATATATACCTCCTCTTCGAGTTTCCCATTTAAGAAGGCAGATTTTACGTCCATCGATATACCCTAAAGTTTTTGTGAGCTGCTAAGGCCAAAAACATTCTAATTGCTTCTAATCGCTCTTTGGAGCAAATGTCTCTTCAAAATCAATGCCTTCGACCTGTGCATATCCTTTACAAACCAGCCTTGCTTTGTTCCTAATGACCTGTCCGTCTTCATTTAATTTGTTTCGAAATATCCACTTGGTGCCGATTACATTCTTGTTTGCAGGTCTAGGTACTAACTCCCAAGTTCTGTTCTTTTCTATCTGATCTAACTCTTCATTTATTGCCTTCATCCAGCTGACATCTTTGCTTGCTTCATCTATGTTTTTGGGCTCAATGTTGGATAAAAGAGAGTAATTACTTATTACTTTCTTTCTTGTCTGAATGCCAGCTGTGGGATCTCCAATTATTTGGTCTCTAGGATGATTTTTCTGCCAGCTGCCCGTTTTGAATTTTTTGTTTTCTTGCATCTCTGAGTCATCTGATAAGTCATATGTATCAGTCGTAGATGTATTTTTTGTGCCATGTACTTCATCAACTTCAATTACTTCTTCGTAGATTGGGTAGTTTTCTTGAAAATTAACTATTTGTTTCCTCCCTTCATCGAATTTAACATCTGCACTGTCCACAATTTTCTTGAGTCTCTTGTTGTAGCATTTGTAAGCTTTGCTATGTGGAGAATAACCAACAAACACACCTTCATCTGCTCTATCTTCAAACTTTCCAAGGTTATCATCAGTTTTTCTGATGTAGCATTTACAGCCAAATACTTTGAGATGTTTTGTTGTTGCTTTTCTACCAAACCACAATTCATACGGTGTTTTGCATTCATGAGTTCTTAACATATACCTGTTTTGAATGTATACTGTTGTGTGAACTGCTTCTTTCCAGAATCTATCTGCTATTTTGCTTTCTGCCAGCATGGTGCGTGCCATTTCTTGAATTGTTCTGTTCTTCCTTTCTACTACACCATTCTGCTGAGGAGTTCTGGCTGCTGAATATTGTCTCCTGATACCATATTTTTCACAGTATTCTAAAAATTCATTCGAAATGAATTCTCCTCCTCTGTCTGATCGCAAGCATTTAATCCTTTTCCCTGTTTCATTCTCGACTAGCTGTTTGAAGGTTCTGAACATTTCAAAAGCTTATGTTTTATCTTTTAGGAAGAATATCCATGTCATTCTGGAAAAATCATCAATACACAACATAAAGTATTTGTCGTCGTTTATGCTTTGAGTCCTCATGGGTCCGCATAAGTCTGTGTGAATGAGTTCCAAAGGCCTGCTAGTATGGTATTCTTTTGTTTTAAATGAAACTCTGGTCTGCTTTCCCTTCTGACATGAAGCACACACATTGTTTGCAGGTTTCTTAATGGTTGGAATATCTCTCACTGCTTGTTTAGAGCTGATTCTTACCAGATTATCAAAACTTATGTGTCCAAGCCTCTTATGCCACAACCGGTTCTCTTCTTCTTGTCCCATGAAGCACATACCTTCTGAAGATTATGAGAGAGTGTATAGGTTGCTAGACATCCTTGATCCGGTTGCTATCAATTTCCTGTTGTTTATCTTTCTGACTTCACAACCCTGCTTCTTGAAAACCACTTCATTTCCTTTATCACAGATTTGACTCACACTTAACGATTATGTTTCAAACCATCCACATATAAAACTTCTTCGACTTGATTTTCCCTTCACTAATTTTGACCGATCCTTTACCAATTATTTTGGCTCCATCATTATTGCCGAACTTCACAGAACCACCCTCATATTTATGTTTATCACCTGTCATATGACTTGAGCAACCACTATCAAGAATCCACGGTATATATTTATTTTGAGCTCTAAAAGTTATCTGCACTATTAAAGATTCCTGTTCTTTTTGAGTTGTTCCTTTTGTTTCCATTTTGTCTTAACTGTGGTGTTGGGTTCTAGCTGGGATTTCCCCTTTTCAGAATTTTGCACATATCCTTCAGAAGAAATTCTATTGTGTTTTGCCTTATATGGTTGAGTTCTTCTTTTCTGAGATAGATATGGAACAGAAATACTACGACAGTTTCTGGCAATATGCCCGAAGTTGTGACACTTAAAACATTCTATTGCATAACTCATTAGAGGAGCAAAAGCATTTTTACTAGTGAAACTTCTTGGACCTATATTGTATTTGCAGTCAACAATTTTATGCCCATAACCATTACATTTAAAACAAAAACCATAGAAATAATGATTGAACCTGAAAGATGGTCTTGGCCAAGTTGTTGCAGGAGCCTTAGATCTTCTTTTCTTTTGATGTATGACCTTGGTAAAGCCATCATTGTCAGCTGCTATTTCAGGACTAGTATTACAACTTTCTTTTGCCTGATTTGTTTTTCTTTCCATAGCTTGTTCCTTGTCTTTACTCTTTTCACTTTCAACATTGCTTGCCTTTGGTCCACTTGATGATTCTCCTTCAGTAAAGCCCAGACCAAATTTGATACCTGTGGATCTTTGATCGCTTAGAATTTTGTCCGACTTCATCGAACTTTCTTCACGCTTTAAATGACAGTTGATTTTTTGATCCAGCTCTTGTATCTGTATTCGGAGACTAACATTTTCTTCTTCCAATTTGCAGTAGTAATCTATCTTCATGGTTACCTGTATTTCAAGATCTTCGGACATTTTCTTGTATTCTTCTATCTGTGTTTTTAGATCGGCTATAATGTCATTTGCATCCTTAAGTTTCCTTGACAGTTTTTCATTCTTCTTTTTCTCAGATTTCCATTCCATGAGAGCAGACACCAACTCACCCTCTAAATCAACTTCAGCCTCATCTTCTTCAATAGATACTTCGGAGTTCATTCCCTCTCTATTTTCTGTGTTTTCTGCCTCTTCCGATTCGTCTATTTCAAACGCCATAAATAGAGCCTCACCTGTTCCTTCCTCGAGTTTTCACTAGAACTGTCCTCTGAAGATTCTGCATTTCGGGAGATAAAGCTTTTCTTTTTGAAATTGCCTTTTACGAAGTTTGTTTTCTTCCTCCATTCACCTCTTTCTTGATGCTTGAGTTTCTTCACCTTTGTTCTTGTTATTGAGAGGACATTTGGTAGCAAAGTGTCCAATGCCTCCACAATCGAAACATTTAAGAGGTAGCTTCCCTTTGTATTTTCCTTTTCCTTTCTTCGGTTTTCTTACAAAATTTGCTTCCATTTCATCCGAATCATTCTCTTCTTCAGATTCTTGTTTTGTGCTTTTGCCTTTTAGAGCTTTGAAGGTTGCTTCTCTATCAGTGGGATTAGATCTTCCTATTCTCATTTCAAAAGCAGTCAAAGAACCATGCATCTCATCCATACTAAAATGATTTAAATCTTTGGCTTCTTCTATGGCAGAGACTTTTGAATCAAATCTAGAAGGAAGTGATCTCAATACCTTTTTCACGATAGCAGCATCGGTTAGTTCTTCACCAAGACCTCTGATTGAATTCGTGATCCCATTGACTCTTTGCATGAAAGACTCTATGTTCTCATCATTGTCCATCTTTAAAGATTCGTATTGAGCTCGATGTGCTTGAAGTTTGGCCTCCTTGATCCTATCATCTCCTTCATGAATTTTCTCTAGTTTATCCCAGATGTCTTTTGTTGATTCACAATTGATGACTTTGACTAGCTCACTGTCAACTAGTCCACACATAATAGCATTTCTTGCTTTTGAATCACATTCAAATGCCTTTTTACCTACAGTGTCCGTTGGAGCGGTGGCAGGAGCTTTGTAACCATTAACTACCGCACCCCAAATGTCAAAGCCCAAAGCATTGAGATATGTTTGCATTCTAATTTTCTAGAATGCATAATTTGTCCCATCAAACATTGGCGCTTTGTTCGAAGAGAATCCTTCACCACTTGCCATTGCGTAACTTCCAAGATCACCTTAGCTGTTTAAGCCTATTCAGGTACTTGGCTCTGATACCAATTGTTGTAATCACAATGACACTGAGAGGGGGGGTGAATCAGTGTGTTCTTTAAAAACTTCTAAAACAATTAGATTTAAAACCAGTAGCAGTTTAAAGCAGATAAAAGAGATACTTAAAAGCATCAAGATAGCATCACACATAACACAACATTTTAACGAGGTTCACCAATGTGGCTACTCCTCAAAAATACTGCTTGGACTACCATCCAAATCCAGTCAATGCAAAGCTACAACTTTACATAATCCTTTACCAGCACCAACTGGAAGGAGCACCAACCCCTTGACTTTATCTGCTACAACAGAATGGAGCACCAACTCCTATTTTACCAGCACCTACTGGAAAGAGGCACCAACCCCTTATGCCAAGCTACAACTTGGAAGATAATAATAAAAATTGCAGAATAAAACTTTCACCTTAATTTTCATGATCTGCCATTTTTTTGCATTCTGCTGTGTGTTTGCATTCTGCTACTTCTACGCAAAATGATTTGCACTATCCGACAGCTTCTTTATAATTCTTTGCGCTCTCTGTCGTATTCAGTTTATCGATTACTTCTGTAAACTGCGCACTGTCACTTCGGCCTTAGAACACGACTTCTGCATATCGCGCTCTTATCATCCACGCACTTCACGATCTACAGATCCGAATTACGACTCTGCACTTTCCTCAACCGAACTTGATGCAATCACCCTTCTCTCACTTACACATTATCTCATCGCTATATCCTCTATACTGCCATTCCAAAGAACTGACACTTTTCTCACTCTCTGGATCGAAACGACTTGCTCTCGGCTTCACGCGAACTTGTTTCGCACCTTTCACCTCTGTTCGATCACTTAACCTCGCAACAGACCCCCTTTTTATAGAAGAGAATTCCATATCAAACATCTTCGGCTGTCACTTAAAGACGTCGGCTGCAAACCCTAATGAAGTCAACATGAAACCCTAGAATTTTTTTGGCTGATTAACCTTTGTGAATGTCGACTGCAAACCCTAAAAACTCTCGTCGTAATAACCCTAAAAAGTGTCGGCTTTAAAACCCTAAAGTTGTTCGTTGTAAAACCCTAACACATGTCGGCTTCAAGACCTCAAAGATGTCCGTTGTGAAACCCTAGCAATTGTCGGCTTTGAAACCCTAACGACGTCCACTGTGAAGCCCTAGCAACTGTCGACTTCAAACCCTAAAAACCGTCGGCCTCGATTCAAACTTGTCGGCCTCAAACTCCTCTGCCACCTTCTTCTCCTTCACGTAGCTTATTTCCGTGAAATAGCAACACGTCACGATATCGTGACATTTTTTGTGTCCGTACACCTCCTTGGCTTTGTCGTCATGAAATCGTGACCTTTTTGGCCGTTGACAGCTTTGCCTCCGTTCTTGTCGCGATATCGCGACACTTTGATCAATTGCTGACGTCATCATCATTCTTGTCATGAAATCGTGATGCTTCCGGCTTCTAGTGGCTTTTCTCGCAACCTGTCACGAAATCGTGACACTTTCAGCTTTCGCTGACGTCATCCGCATTCTTGTCGCGAAATCGTGACGCTTTCGGCTTCTGTACATTTTGAGCTTCATTCAGTAGCGAAATCGCTACAACTTTGCCTTGTGCTTCCAACTTACTTCTTCTTGAGAGATTTTGACTTGTGCCTTACACTTTCGACTTGAAGTATGATTGCTGCAACTTTGATGTCTACACTTTAGACCTGTAGCGAAATCGCTACACCTATGTTTTGCGCATCTTTTACCCGTAGCGAAATCGCTACACCTTTACTTTGTGCTTTTGCAGCTCGTAGCGAAATCGCTACACCTTTACTTCGTCTCTTTGCAACTCGTAGCGAAATCGCTACACCTTTACTTTGTGCCTTTACAGCTTGTAGCGAAATCGCTACACCTTTTTCACTTAACACTTTCTCCCATTTTCTGCCAGTGAAAAGTCAACATGTAGCGAAATCGCTACAGTTTCTCAACTTGACTTCTTGGCCTCCGACTTGTCATGAAATCATGACAGTTTGACTTGCGCCTTCGTGACATGTCATGATATTGTGACATCTTTCTGTGCTCGCCCTTCCTTTTCCTTTTTGGTAGCAAAATCACGACGTGTCACGCTATCGCGACATCTCTCTTCTTCATTCCTCTTCTCCACTTTGGGTCGCAAAATCGTGACATGTCACAATTTTGTGACATCTTCCCTTTCTGCTTTCTTTCGCTCCTTTGGGTCGCTTTTTCGTGACATGTCGCAAAATCATGACATCTTCCCGTTTCGCCTTCTATTTCTTCTTCATGTCACAAAATTGTGACAAGTCACGATATCGTGACTTCTTTGCCTTCTGTTCTCCTTCTCCTGCTTCTATCGTGAAATCACGACATGTCACGATATCGCGACATCTTCTCTTTCGGCCTCCTCTCGCTTCTTCCTATCGCAAAATCATGACATCTTCTCCTCTCTGCTTCCCCTCGCTTCTTCGGGTCGCGAAAATTCGACCTGTCATGAAAACATGAAATTTTCCTCTGTTGGCTCCTTCTTCACCTCCTGGTTGCGAAAATGTGAAATGTCATGAAATCGTGACATCTTCCTCCCTTGGCTTCCTTTTTGCCTTCTGGTCACGAAAATGCGACATGTCGCGAAATCATGACATCTTCCTCCCTTGGCTTCTTCTCTTGCCCTCTAGTCGTGAAAATGCGACATGTCACGAAATCGTGACATCTTTCCTCCTTGGCTCCTTCCTCGCCTTTTGGCCGCAAAACTGTGACCTGTCACGAAATCACGACATCTCTTTCTCTACGCCTTCTCTCTCTTCGACGGGTCGCAAAACTATGACATGTCGCAAAATCGTGACATCTTCTCCTCTGTGCCTTCTCTCTCTTCGACGGGTCGCAAAACTGCGACATGTCACAAAATCATGACATCTTCCTCTTTCGCACTTCATCTTGCCTTTGGGTCATGAAATCATGACATCTTCGCTTTTGGCTTCCTCTTTCTTCCCCAGGTCACGAAACCGTGACATGTCATGAAATCATGACATCTGCTCCTTCCGTACTCTCCTTCTGCCCCTAGGTCATGAAATCATGACATCTTTGCTTGTAGCCTTCTCCTTCCTACTTGGGTCATGAAATCGTGACATGTCACGATTTCGTGACATCTTCTTCCTGTTGGCCCCGTTCTCCGTTTGTGTCACGATATCGCTACACACCTTCTGTCGTGATATCGTGACAGTTTTTCATGTTGTCTCCCCTCTCCACTTTGTGTCACCATATTGCTACACTTTTTATATCGCGATCTCGCGACAGACTTTCCTCCTTGCCTTCTTCGGCTTCTTCTATCATGATTTTGTGACACATTGCAAAATCGCGACGACTTCTCTCCTTGGTCGACTCTTCAAAAGTGGCCCTCCTACCACTGGATGCTTCTGCATCAGGTGCCCCTGGATGCTTCTGCATCAGACACCCGGGGTTTGTGGAGAAGTGATCTTCACTTCTACGCACTTCCTCGTCTGTAGCCTTCAATGGCTTCAACTTTTGATGCACTCCATCATCTCTTTCACTAGTTCTTTCGCCCTGGTCTCTACTTTTTGATTTATCCTTATGCTTTCCGTGCATCTCCTCTTGCAGGGCTTTCATTTGCCTCTGCAAATCTCTTATGAGGATTGCCTCTTGCAGGGCTTGTATTTGCCTCTACAAAGCTCGGGCCTATTCCATTTTTGCCATGCCTCTTTGTGGAGGCATTTTTCTTTGTTTTTCTTACAACCCGAATGGATCCGCTCACACGCTTGGAACCTCGACTCTCTCTCTCTCTCAGAACCCTTCAACCACAGATCCTGGTGCAAACTGCCTCATGGCCGGTGATCTTCTTGTGCACTCAATAACTCTTGCTTTGATACCACTAATGTAGAACAAAAAATTGCAACCCAAAAATTCCAAATTTATCATTCATTTTTGGAAAATCTATACATGTAACAGCCCATAGGCTTTACAATCACCAACGCTCGGCTTGGTTCACAGAAACTGGTTTCTAACTCACTCCACGCAATTTCCTAATCCTGCCTACCCCTTGGAAGGAAATCATGCTCTCAAGCCGGCTCTCTGCCCTCGGCTTCCTCAACTCGACTTCGTGAGTTTCATCTACAGTTCTCTAATACTGCAATCTGTGATTTCCCAACCCCTAACCTATTACATTGCTAGGTTTTTATAGAGGCCCTGACCCTCTGACCGATGCTCTGTCTTTCGTTGTGACTCTCCATCTTCATATTCTTCCCTATGTCTTGATGCCACATGTCATTGGCCATCATTTCATGAAGTGGCAGAGTGCTCTATAGCCGCCTGCACCTCGACCTATCGAAACATCATTTTTGGAGTGATGGCATGCTCTGTCGCCACCTGCATCTTGCTACCATGTGCCCTTCTATAACGGCCTCTACATCTACTCTTCTCGCATTGTGAGCCACGTGTCATGAAATTGTGACATTTTTGTGTCCTTTTTCGGCTCTTCCCCTTGCCTCACAAAAATGCTACATGTCATGAAACCGTGACAGTTTTCCCCCATTGGCGCTCTGCTTCTCTTCTTGTCATGATTTCGTGACATGTCACGATATCGTGATATCTTTCTACGCTCGCCCTTCCTTTTCCTTTTTGGTAGCAAAATCGTGACGTGTCGCGCTATCGCGACATCTCTCTTCTTCGTTCCTCTTCTCCACTTTGGGTCACAAAATTGCGACATGTCACAATTTCATGACATCTTCCCTTTCTGCTTTCTTCTGCTTCTTCGGGTTGTGATTTCGCGACATGTCGCAAACTCGTGACATCTCTTTCTCTACGCCTTCTCTCTCTTTGGTGGGTCGTGAAACTACGACATGTCACGAAATCGTGACATCTTCTCCTCTGTGCCTTCTCTCTCTTCGACGAGTCGTGAAACTATGACATGTCATGAAATCGTGACATCTTCCTCTTCTACACTTCATCTTGCCTTTGGGTCATGAAATCACCACATCTTCGCTTTCAGCTTCCTCTTTCTTCCCCAGGTCGTGAAACCACAACTTGTCACAAAATCACGACATCTACTCCTTCCGTACTCTCCTTCTGCTCCCAGGTCACAAAATTGTGACATCTCTGCTTGTAGCCTTCTCCTTCCTACTTGGGTCACAAAATCACGACATGTCATGATTTCATGACATCTTCTTCCTGCTAGCCCCGTTATCCGTTTGTGTCGCGATATCATGACACACCTTTTGTCGTGATATCACGATAGTTTTCCATGCTGTCTCCCCTCTCCACTTTGTGTCATGATATCACGACACTTTTTTCGTCACGATCTCGTGATAGACTTTCCTCCTTGCCTTCTTCGGCTTCTTCTGTCACAATTTCGTGACACGTAGTGAAATCGTGACGACTTCTATCCTTGGCCAACTCTTCAGAAGTGGCCCTCCTGCCACTAGATGCTTCTACATCAGGTGCCCCTGGATGCTCCTGCATCAGTATGGTAGGGGAAGTAGGAAGATAAGGGTCATGTGTAGGGAGTGGAGTGGTTGCATGCAGTGTGACCCTCTCAAATAAAGAGGGAGGAGGAAGGGTTGTGAGAAGCACGGTCCTTGATAGGGCTTGGGGGACAACATGGGGAGTGGTGTGAGGAGGTGGGAGGAAACATTGAGAGTGGTGCGAGGAATCCATGATTGGGTTGCAACGGGGGCAAGGGGGAGGATGAGCAGCGCGGGCCACTTTCTATGACCTACACAAGGGGGTTAGAGAGGGGTGCAGTGTGGGTTGCACTGTGTGGCCTGTACGGGGAGGTGGAGGGGAGCAACCCTCTTGGGATGGGGTAATTGGACCCTCGAGAGGGTTGTTTGTGTCATGGCCTACATGTTGCAGGCCCGCGAGGGGAATTGTAGGGTTTGTTTTTATAAAATTAAAATGATAATTAAAAACTAATGTTTGTTGTTTTTTTGTGTTAACAAAGAATAAAATAAAATAAAAACTGTAAGAATTTTGTTTTATTTTATTTAATATATTTTAAATGAAATTAAACAAAGTCATATAAATTAACGAGAATAGAACAAAATAAAGGGAAACAATTTTTTTAAATACAACAAAATTCAAAAATAATAATGAATACTTACATCGCTTTCTCTCACGTGAAGGAGCTATCAAAATGAGATTTAAACCCTACCACGACACTAAAAAAATAAAAGGACAAGTAGTTAGAGTTCATAATAAATCGTGATCACCACTTTATATTCATAAAAAGGAGACACCATTGCACTAAAAATAAACCATTTTATTATATCTCAAAATGGATCTTTCGATTACAATAAACCTCTTTGCAAAGGGCATTTTACAATGTAAATGCCAAAGGAGATGATCCTCTTTTACAATAAACAATGGTGTTGTGTTCTTATTCATGCTACAATTGATGTTGGAGGTGGGTTTGTTGTGATCACCATGATGAATTTGATCCTTCAAATTTAGAACTTGTACACATACAAATAGACAAAGGTTTTAGTAGCACCTATCAAAACGAATCTAATGAAAATGACTAATGCAAATACAAAATGGATAAAATATATTGGATAATGAATATTGCATACATGAATCATGATATCAGTAGTATAATAGTAGCATTACCTTCCTCTAGATCTCTTTATCTCCTCTCCTCTATTCTCTTTTTTCTCTCCTCCCCCTCATCTCTTCTCTTCATCTCCTTTTTTTCTCAAATGAGGGGGGTATTTATAGCCTTTGAGGCAAGGTGAGGGGGCGATGAGGTGTCCCTAGGTTAGGCTAAACTAAGGTTAGGTCATGTGTGCACCTAGGGTCAAATTTTGGAGGGGTGGTCACATGGTGACCAGGGGATGAGTGTAGGAAAGGGCTTGAGTGGCCAAAGGGGTTGTAAATGGAAATATCCATATTTAAGTGGTGAAAACAACTATTTTAGCCCTAAGGCTAGCTAAGGTGAGTCACATAGTCCAGAAGGAGTTTATTTTAGGTAGTCTTCTCAATATGACATATTTTAGATGTCTAAAGGATAGATGATGGAGGGGGGTGCAAAAATGAGGTAGGGATGCAGGATGGAGGGATAAGAGGGGATGAAGAGGTGGGCAGGGTTGCTTGAACCTCTACTAATCAATAGGGAAGTTGGTTAGTGGGTTGGTCAATCAATAAAAATGGTCAATTTGTTCAAGGAGGAGGAAAAAGGGATAGGAATTCTAATAAAAAGAGGAACATGGTATTTGAAGTCTACCAAAAGCCTTAAGATCATCCAAAACATTCAAGAATGTACAACAAACTTTCTTCTTGTGCATGCTTTTATAGCCTTAGTGTTTTCTTGACAAGGACTATTAGCGGCTCCTCTTGTCTATAGTTGGCTAAAACTTTGAATGCTATTGAATTCAAATCAACAATACTAGATCCTCCATTCTAAAACTTTGATCTATAATTCTTAAAATATTTTACCTTCCTCAAGGTAATTAGATTACCCTCTAAAGCTTATCTCAGGGGTATTCAATGTATGGGTAATATTTAAACCCTCTATCACATGAGGAGCTTCACAAATGGATGATATGGGCTGGTCCAAGCCAAATCCTTGCAACAACTAGCCTAATACTAATGCAAAGAAGTTGGCACCTTGCCTTCTTTCTTACTCAAACTATCCTATAGCTCTTATTACCAATGATGTAGAACTCAAGCGTGAAGCTAGCATTTCCATTATGCACAACTGTATAAATAGTACATGAAAAGGAGTCAATGTGGTTACAAAGGTTGTAAGAATATGCCATACAAGGCCAAACACCTATAACAAAATATTATGTAGGGACAACTGCCTATAACCAACAAGGATGCAAAAAAAATAACAATATGCTAGAAGACAAGGGAAATCCCCAACAACATAACCATGCATCCTAACTACTAACAAATCATATCCAACGTGGGTATACTATACCTCACATAATACAATGCAAGAAAATAAGAAATAAATCTTAGGCTTATAATTAAGCCTAAGGTATAATAATATCCTCAACAACAAGTCTTCAAACATAGATGAGTTTGCTATGACAATCGAGAGATTATTTTGAGACACTCTACTTCTGAGAGAGGAATAGAGTGTTAGTTTTGGAGGTGGATATGGTAAGGTAAGATTTGCTCATATCATCCTACTTGGATTTCTAGTATTGATCATGGCAGATTCATTAGAGCACACCATATATTTTTCTAAAAATAGCATGGGTTGTTGAGCCTATAATGTCATACACAAAGAGATCTACTAGATCACAGGGTGGAGATGAGATGTAGAGGAGCATTTAAGAGGTTTCTAGAAGTCATGAGGGAAGTGGAGAGACTTCTAGTGGTCAATAGGGATGATGATATTTTTTTTGTGGCAATCATGCCACGAGTTTTGTATATTTTTGTGTTTTATATATGATATGATGATGATATGTACATTGCAACATGCTATGTAGCCTACAATAATTTGGGGTATATACATGTCCTTTGATATATGACATATAATGAGAATTTTTGTGTTGATGTAATATGTATGTGTTGTGTATCGTATTATGCACATGTGATCATGTGTTGATGATTTGTTACATGGATAATGTATGAAATGGCATATTCCTTGATTTATTGTTGATGTTTGTAGAAATAACAATATTTATTTGTACGAATTGAATTTAGAGGTACACTTATAAATGTGTAGTCATACTTTTGGATGTGTGCAAAATATTTGAAAAATATTAAGTTGTTTTAATTCACCAATGATAAACTAATAGTCGCATAGACATATTAATTTAATATGAGACAAGAAAACATGCAATGTATGTAATGAATGCAAGGCTAATAATGGATTTGTAAACTATGCAAATAATGGTGTAGCAAGAGCTGAATAACTGTATATGAGATCATGGTGATGGATCAATAGACTAATCCTAGGGAGATCACTCAAGCATGATGTTTTTCTATCTAGATTCTCAATAATTTTAGATATTAGAATAATTTTATAAATTGAAACACCTTAGTTGGAGCAATAAAACTCATCTAGTAGTCAGTCAATATCATGTTTAACACCATCGACCATCCTAAATAATGTTAAGTGAGTCATAAACCTATGTGTGTGTATGATGATGTTTATTTATCCATTTTGAGTGAGGTTAAACTAACCTATTATAAACTTAGACAATTGAAGCTAGCTCATCCATAACCATGTAGTGGTCTATACAAAATAAGGTCACTAATGTGATAGACATGTTGCCACTTAGAAGGTATAATCCACTGCTAGACAAGTATCTATAGCCTCGATGGAGATTATCCTCATGATCTATCATTGTTGCTCTGCTACCAGACATTCATATTTATCCCCAGTGAAGAAGTCTAAAGTACCTAATGATACCAAGGATTCAAGTTGTTTTCATGGTGCTATTTTGATTTGGACTTGGGCTTTTTTATTTTGCTTCTTTTATTTTCTTTTCTTTGTTTTTGTAGCTTATCCTTTTTGGATCCTCAGGTTTGGATTATGCAAATGATAGGATGAGCAAGGTGACTTTTGCTTTGGTGGCCAACATACGCAAGGTGTTGTATTCTCTAAGCTTAAATTATTTTTAATGTGAGAGTTGTGATTGGTTCAAGATATAACTTGAGTCCATTAGGGGAAGTCTAAGATTGTTTTAAGGACTTATGGCATTCAAAAAATGTTTATTGAAACAACTAGTGGTTGTATAGCATAAACATTTTCTAGTACTAAGCAATTTAAGAATTGGACTAGTGAGTTTGTGTGTTTTTTTGAGTGTAGACAAGCTGAGTAATGCCTATATGCAAGCTAGTTGTAACATGAGGTGAGACATGACAACATAATGATAGTCAAGATAAAATGATGCTATAGAGTGCATATAATTGTGCAGGAATGTATGCAACTTAACATGTCATTGATGAAAGAAAACCAAGCTAAGTTGTGTTTTTGATATGCATGCATCCAAAATTGTGACTAAAAAACATATGAAAGTTTATTGAATGATGTGTAAATATGAATAAGTAAACTGGATGTCAATATTTGGTAGCATCAACATGTATATTGAATTGGAAGCGCAATAGATGAGTAGTGGGAATGTGTGTGTGGATTGGATGGAAAGTGGAAGGAGACAAAGAATATGAAGGGAAGAGGTGAAAATATAGGAGAAAAAATAAATAAATGTAACCAATCAAAGGTATGTAGCTTCTCATGTGTTACCATACAACATTGATAAGAAACTAAAAGAAGTATAGATAAGAATGACAAGAAGAAATAGATCCAAATAAAAGGTATGTAGCCACATGTGCATGACCATACAACATTGATAGGAAACTAGAAGTATAGAGAAGAAGTATGAGAAGAAATAGAACTAAATCAAAGGTATGTAGCTGCTCGTGAATGACCATAGAAAATTGACGTAAGTTCAGGTGAAGTGGATTTTTAAGAAGGAAAGGAGAATATATAAAAGAAGATAAACAATAAAGAGTAAAATAAAGTGCAAGATACGTCACTAGTGGATGATCTTGTATGTTTTTGTTTTTATTATTGTTATTGTTTTTGTATTTTTTATTTTTGTAATATTCGATATTGGATGTATAAAAATTTGAGAGCCTTGATGAATGTTTATCAAGCATAAAATATGCAATGATGGATGATGTTGAAGGGTTTGGTTTCCTTTATTCCTTCAATATTGGTGAGGTGATAGGATTCAAAACCAAAATTATGTGTGATGATATATGGGCCCCACAAATTTTGTGGAAATTTATCACGTAGGTGGTGAGGTTGATTTGGGTTCTATTGATTTTCTTTGAGCATAGGCTCTTCGATTTGGAATTCACATTGGTGAATTTTATTGTCATATGCTCATCAAACACAATCTTGGTAAACATGTGTGTGTTCGATGGCATTGATGCAAAATTCATCCAAGAGCATAAGTTGGTCAAGGCATGCTTGGAAAGTAGTGTCGTCTTCAATGAATGATTGTAGCAAAATTCTCAAAGAGGGGATTTCTGTTTTTGAGGGCACGATGGCCTCAATACCATAAACTAAAGATAAGGATGTTTTCCTAGTGGGTATTTTTATACTGGTTCTATATTCCCAAAGTTACAAAGGAATTTTATTGTGACAATCATGATGAAACTCTACAATGGTTTTGGGAAGGATGACGCAAATGGTTTTGTTGGTAGCCTCAACTTGGCAATTACCCTAATGGTAATATAAAGTTGAGAATTTGCAATGGATGTTGTACTTATCACAAAATGCATGAATTTTATTATTTTTTAAAGGTGCACCATTGTTAGAGATTATTTTTGAAGGGATGTCAAAATGACATATGATATGTTGAGTGAGGAAATCAACAATTTTGGATCTTGTTGTTTGGATAATGGGAACTACCTCAACTCATTTTGTAAAATATTCTATGGTGGTAATAATGAATTTATGATTGTCAAAGGAGGTAGGGGTGATTATACCTATGAGATCTAGGTCCTATTGAGAGAATGACCACATTTATTGAAAGTGCTATAATTCTTGGGATGGTAAGTGGGTGAGGTTGGCATGTTTTTGGAATTTGATACATTTCTTTATGTAGGTACAACAATCGCATTCCATGGTGGTCTAGTAGTAACCCATGTGCAATATGCTCTTGGTAATGGCCATGCCACTAGAGTGACCATTGCAAGTATCATTGTGGGTTGCACTGAGAACATGGTTGGCTTTATGAGGCTCTAGGCAATGGAGAAAGATGCCATCATAGCTATGTTTATAAATGATGTCCTTCAATAGGGTATACCTATCCAATTTATGTTCAAAAATGTTTTTATGGGTGTGAGGTAGATCTTGAGGGAGAATACTTAGCTTGATAGTCCTTGATTTGAGAAAACCAAGGATCACAAGGTTCAACTTGGACAAAATTCATGTTTATGGTGTTCGAGGATGTTTACCATGAGATTGAATATTTATGGATGGTTTGTATATACACATGAGTTATATTATCATGTGGGTTTTACAAAATTAGGAATCCAAGAGAGGCCATAGTATCTACAAACTAGTTTGTAGAATGTGGAGAAGCTTTGATGTCATACCATTTGAATAACAACAACAATTAGTTGATGATTTATTTATAATGTTTAAGGATAGGGCATAAACATTGATAGATTTCCTTCACTTAATTAACAATGAAAAGAGAATCACCAAATTTTTGTATTTTTTTTATGCACATTGCCATAACAGTTTTAATATTGAGGATAAGTGCTTCGTATTCAATATTATTGTTTATGTAGGGGAAGTCTAGTTTGAATGAGAATGGAAGTGGTGCCCCTTTTGGTGTAAAAACACTATTCCTATCCTCCCTTGTTCATAGTAGGAACTACCAAAGAAGAGCATGAGGTTGACTTATATTTTAGATTAAACATATTTCTCAACTTCGATAGTGTGGAACACTAAGTCATCAAGAAGCTCGATAAGTAGTGGTTTGTTATCATTGAGGGGAGCTTTAGTGAGTTGGTCTATCATGACCTAGTACTTTAAGTATTTTTTATTGATAAAATCTAAGTCAATTTTTGTTAAGAGCATGACCCATTTAGCAATTCGGCTATTTTGGTATGATTTTCTTATCATGAATCGTAGGGGGTTTTTGCGAGTAATGACATAGATGGTGTGATTTAACATGTAACGATGAATATTTTTGGTGGAAAAAACTACCACCAAGCATAACTTATCCATATATTAATATCATGGTTTGTAGCTCACTAATATACAACTAATGTAGTATATATCTTGCTCACTACTTGCCTCGTTCTTCTGAGCTAGCATTGTGTCGAGGGTAAATTTCATGGTGGATATATAGGTGGAAAGAAAATCTTGAACGATATGGGGATAATATCGATAATGATGTGAGATAGGTCTTTATGGAATCAAAATGGTTTAGCACTCGTGTTCCTAGTTAAATGTGCCCCCCTTTTGTAATAAATGGTTAAATGACTTACACTTATTTGATAATTGGGCTATAAAGCAATAAATTGATTGAATTATTTCCTACAAGTTGCATAGTTGTTTTAGATTCATTGGAGGAGACATGTCTAAGATGGCCTTGACCTTTTTAGGATCTAACTCAATGCCTCAATGCAATATGATAAAACCTAGGATTTTGTCTAAGGTTATACCAAAGACACACTTTCTTGGGTTTAGTCATACATTGTGCTCTAGAAGGGAGTCAAAAACATTACACAAGACATCAATGTGTTGATGGTGCTTCTTTGATTTGGCCAGGAGGTTGTCTACATAGTATGCATGTAATCATGGAAAATATAGGTTATGGCATGCTGGTATGTGGTACCTGTATTTTTAAGGCCAAATAGCATGACCTTATAGGTGGGTATAATACCGATGGTGATGTGAGATAGGTCTTTATGGCATCAAAAGTGGTTTGGCACTCATGGTCCAATTAAATGTGACCCCTTTTGTAATAGATGATTAAATGACTTACACTTATCTGATAATTGGGATATAAAGTGATAAATTGCTTGAATTATTTTCTACAAGTTGTGTAGTTGTTTTAGATTCATTGGAGGAGACATGTCTAATATGAGCTAGACATTTTAGGGGTCTACCTAAATACCTCATTGCAAGATGATAAAACCTAGGATTTTATCTGAGGTTATACCAAAGACACACTTTTTTGGTTTCAATCATATGGTGTGCTTAAGAAGGCAATCAAAAAAATTATGCTAGACATCAATGTGTTGATGGTATTTCTTTGATTTGGCTAGATGGTTGTCTATGTAGTCTTTCATAATCTTATGCATGTAATCATGGAAAATATAGGTCCTGGCATGTTGGTATGTGGCACCTACATTTTAAGGTCAAATGGCATGACCTTATAGTAGAAGTGTCCCAAGGAGTGGTGAAGGATGTTTTATGTTGGTCATCGGGGTTAACTCAAATTTGGTTGTAACCTAAAAATTCATCCATGAGGGACAACATTTAATGACTTGTTGTGGATTCAACTAGCATAGCTATGTTGGGCAAAGAGAAGTTATTTTTAGGACAAGCCTTATTGAGATCTTAAAAGTCATTATAGATCTATATTCCTCCCTTTGGTTTTTCCATAGGTACCATATTGGATACCCACTCAAGATAGTTTATTGGTTGGATAAATCCCACATATAAGAGTTTTTGTAACTCTTATTTTACCATTAAAGTAATGGTGTATGACCAAGTAAAGACCTTCTTGTATTCCTTGATGAGATTAGTGAATTTTTCTTATTCTTTAGTGGATAAGCTTTGTCTAAGTTTTATTATGCAGGTACTAGTGGGATCATCACTAATATCAATATCGATGGTGTCCTTCACAAGAATATGGGAGACATACTTGAGTTAAGAAAAAATGGGAATGAGATGCAGGTCATTGACTGTATTTAGCAAGACTTCTTAATTAGGAGTAACTTTTATATGGTGAACAGAAGAGACTAGAAGTGGTACTAGGGAGAGAGGAGCATTGGCTAGATGTAGTGAGCACTTTGAGGGAAGAAAATTGCATGAAGAAGGATAAAATGAAACATGATCAAAATTGATGCAATTTGGATTGATACTGATGCTCCTATTAAGGTGGGAATCATAGCAAAGTGGGTAAAATATATCTATAGAGATCATATTTATTGAAGTGATTTATTGAAGCAAGGATGTAGAGCCAAAAAATAAAGTATCTGATGACAATAAATAAAATGGTTGGTTTAAGTGGGGGCACAAAATAACTAGTAGAGAACATGGTTGATGTGAAGATATTTGAAATAATATTTGATTCTATAGATGGTTGTATATATTTACAGGTAGGGGAATAATGTGAGTGGAGATGTCTTCAAAAAAAGGAGATGTAAATGAGAGAGCATCAAAATCTCCAATATGGTCATCAAAAGCCAATGAAGGGAAGTGACATATGTTGGGGAGTCTTGGAAGAAGCTATATAGGATATCAACTATGGAGTGAGGAGAGAAAAACTCATTATGGAGGTCACACTTAGGCTCAATGTTAATATTATCATCTATGGGGTCTAGGGTGAGATATTGGAGTTCATTCCAAAATGTCTACATGATCGTAATGATAATCTAAGCCTGATTTATTTTTAGATTATTGATAAGGTGGGTTGATAAGATACCTAGGTCCTTGTTTGTAGCATCCTAAATCAAATCCATACCAATTTAAATATTGGAGATAGTGTATAGAAAAATAAGGGTTAGACATGTAATCTAAGTTACCACAAATTTTATCTTCAAATGGTTTGGGCTCGTATGGTGTGGAGGATACATCTATACCACCATAAATAAAATTGGTTTGGTTTGTAGGTAAAACAAGAGGAATCATTATACCTATATTTAAGGGTACATCATAGGAATGACCAAAACCTCATATGGACTAGAAACTAGGAGGGGAGATACAAGCATTGTGTACATTGTATTCCCCCGAACTAGGATTAGTCATAAGAATGGAGACATGAGGTATTCCTTGTTGAGATTTTTGGGAAAACTACCCGTAGTGTGATTATTATGAATATGGTTGCAAATAGAGAGAAATTTTGGGGGAGGAGGAGAAGTGAATGGGTGAGCTAAGAGTTAAGTCAGGCAACATGCTACTCCCAAGAAAGGTATTCTATAGGAGTGGATAATATGGTATAGTTTGCATGTGGATATTATAAATTAGGTAAAGAAGGAGGATCATGAGGAAGGAGACTAGAACTATAGGGGTCTTGAAAAGGTTATGCATTGGCAGAAAGAGAAATTGGAGTGGATAGGATGTTAGAGTTAAAGTATATTACATCATTTGGGTCATGTAAATGTACCACCTTTGGTACATAGTTATATTAGGAGATTACTTTAGGGGTAATTTAGCTAGTTACTTCAATCAATGTAATAAATGCACAAGTGTTAATGTGCAAGGTGTCCCCTTGTACAACTAGGTAGAGTGTTGGCCAAGGAATCTATCTTCCTATATAAAGGGTCTCATAGTGATAGTTCATATCAAGCATATCAAGTACATTATATTAGAGTGTAGTAGATAGTGGTAGAACTCTTGTATGGATTACAATGTAGTTATTTAGCTTAAATTAATGGAGTGACCATCACCTCCATACTATATTGTATTTCCACCACTTTCTATTTATAGTATATTTTAGTCATATTGCATAATTACTTTCTTTCATATTTTTTGCATTTTATTAGGATATGTTATAGATATCTCCCACTACATATATCCTCAAAAGCTAAAAATGGTATCATATCCATAGTGAATCGATATAGTAATAGGAGGACCTACATCCATCATAGTTCCTCTTTGCACTTTTGTAAATCAGACTCGCCATTGTGCACTGCCACTTAAAAAAGTCATCATAATAGAAGTCCAATAGGTCAATAGGAATAGGGAGAGTCACAAGTTATGACTGAAATAAATTTTAGTTATAGAAATTATGAGATTATATTTAGCTAGAGTCTTTCCACAGAGTTGCAAAAAAACTCATAAAGACTAGAACTCAATATTCATTCCACTAGTTTTATGGATCAACTAGTGAAGACTATTTAAGGATCTAGATTTTTTAATGTTAACTATTGTCTAAAGTTTTTTGTTGCAAAAAATTAACTCTCAAAATTTGGGACACTCCTGAAACATATAGAAAAGGATTTCATATTTGTTTCCTGAAAGTCTATGTACTTTCCTCATGCAGAAATTAGTTCTTTATTGTAGAAAAGGACTCTAGAAGAAGAGTCATGGTGAATTTTGGAGACTGGAGATCTCCATTGCAAGATTGAAAAACTTCACATCGTAAAAATAAAAGGCCACAAAATCCTTGATCCAAAATAAAAGGCCACAAAAGCCTTGATATAGAAGAAAAGGCCACAAAAGCCTTGATACAGAAGAAAAAGCCACATAAGCCTTAATACATAAGAAAAGATCATAGAAACATTGATCCAAAAGAAGGCCATAAAATCCTTAAATATTAAGTAGACTTTAGAGAAGAGTTCATGATTTAGAAGAAGACTCCAGAGAATAGTCTATGAAATAGGATATTTGTGATCTCCTTTACTGATTAAAGACTTATTTCAAAAGAAGTTGAAGAGATCTGAATTATATCTCACTAGAAAACTTCTAATCTTGAAAGAGATATAGGGACTAACAAAGTCCTATTCCTAATTAGAGAAGCATTAGATTTCAAATATCCAATAATAATATCTCATCATCAAAGTAGAAGGTTGAAGAAAATTAAGAACATGTGCTTATACTGAGAGGGGGGTGAACAGTATAATATAAAACTTTTCCCCAAATAGTAGCATCAACATTAATAAAGCAGTAAACATCACACAAAGCATCACACACATGAGAGACATCATTTTTAACGTGGTTCACCCAATGTGGGCTACCTCCATAGAAAATATTTCTTCTAAATATTTCTCAAATAATCTCTTGGGAATCCTTCCCAATTACAATGTTTATGGACCTCTGTCCAAAGGAGATGTTGATCCCCTAAATCTCAAGTTCGTGGATCTCTTCCATAGGAGAACTCTTTCCCCTTCTGCTCTGGCTAGTGATCTTCTAGAAGACTCTGTCTCTCTACTGCACTGACTTGTGGATCTCTCTCCACTTGAAGACTCCTCACTCGGATCTATCTTCAATTGTCCTGGCTACTGGATCTCTATCCACTGAGACTCTGTCCTCTATACTCTATCACCTCCAAAGCTCTATCAATAGGTTCACTCAGAACCTCTTCAAAACTACTCAATAGGCTCACTTAATAGGTCTACTCTCATTAATCTTCTCAATAAGTCCTCTCTAGGACTTGCTCAAATCTGCATAGCAAGCTTTCACAAAAGCTTACTCAAAATCAGTCCACAAGCCTTCTCAAAGACTTGCCTCAAATCAGCTCAACAAAATCTCAACTCAATCTCATAGAAGCATAAAGAGAATTGTTAGAGACTCAATATGTTCTATACTCAAATTCCAATCTCAACTCAAATCAATAAAATATAGAATAGTTTGTTTTATGGAACTTGAACAACCACTTCACACAATCACTTGACTAGGCTCAAACAACTCTACTCAACCAATCACCACAAGGAACAACTCTTTCTCACAAACCCTAGTCCAAGCATGAATCAACCAACTCAAAATATCTTCAACAATACTCAACAACAACTCTCACATAACAATGATACTCATGTTCTTTTCTAACTCAAGTTCAAGTTCTTTGCACAACAACTCACTTCAACAACAATGCTTATAAAACAAGGTTTTAATCATAACTCTCAAACCAGAAAACCTTGAAGCATTTAACCAACAATTCTCAAATAGGAAACCACAATCAATCCTTTTCACTCCAATGATATTTTCAGAAATCAACCACCCAATAAAATTAATAGGAGAATATTGCCCATACCTTTTTGATGCCAAGAAGTTGTCCACAAAATCTGCCACACTCAACACAACTTTCCTTTCCAATCTTAATAAGGGTTAGTGGACTTCAAATAATAATCACAAGATAAAGTATAACTCAATTTACACCTTTTTACTCCAACTCAATAATCACATCCACCAAAGTCCCTCTATAGAAAAACCCTCTAAAAATAATAATCAATAACATGCCACAATTTCCAATTTCCCCTTTATTCAAAACCCTTATTTCTCCTAAAATAATGCTCTCCAAAAATTCAAATCAATATCATAAGGCTCAAATAATCATCTATGGTTTTCACCAACAAAATAATTATTTAACCTTTTAAACACAACAAAGGTTTTACAAAAATAAAATATTTCCTCTAACCCTTATCACTCCAAACTTTAGAGCATTCAATTAAATTTTAATCAAAAATTCGCATACCTCCTTCAATGGGTTTCGACCCCTCGACCTTGCCCTCATCGAGCGCCTTAGCCATGGCTAAGGTAGCCAAACGAGCTACCCGCTCGTTCCAATGCAAAAGGGACATGACTTCCCTTTATTTGCTATAGGCCCACGTGCCTCAAATAAATGTGCCCCTTGGCGCTTCCACCACAAAGCACAACGAACGAACCTTGCCAAAATTGAATGCACGACCTTGTGCTACCAAATGCCTTTGTGCTCGAGTTGCCAATAGGCCACACTGCCCAAGGTGACTTGGGTTTCGCACGTCATCCGATTTATTCGTTGCTTCCACCACTAAAACCTTTTTTTGCATGAGCTCTATTCGCTTTCCAACAATCGCATTAACAACAAGAGCAAGGATGATTAATTTAAAAATTTAATGGCATATATATATGCCTTCCCTTAGCTTGGAAACATCGGTGCTTTTGAACCTTCCTTTATGACGTCGGCGAATATTCTTTTATTTTAATTTTAAAATTTAAATTTAAATTTTAAATAAATTAAAATTTAAACCAAATATTTAAAATTAAATATCTCCATCATCGGGGCACCTTTTTCGATGAAACGAAAAGCCAACTTGGGTTTTAAGAAAAACCCATTTCAAATCTGCCATCCATGGTTTTAAATAAAACCCTTTATTTTTCCTACCTTGAGTTTTCACAAAAACCCTTCCTTGCACCTTTTCACAAAACATAGTGCATGACATCATAGATCCTTTTGACATCAAATAACCTTTTGACATCAATGACAACTTTTTAGCTTAGGGACTCAAAATGTCCAACAATCTCCCCCTTTGTCATTGATGGCAACCCATATCCTTTTACTGAAATCTGACCTTCTTTTTTGCTCCCCCTGGCTCAATGCTCTCTCAAATATCAAATCTCTCCCCATATCAAAAACTCTCCCCAATATACACAAATCTCTCCCCCTTTGTCATCAATGGCAAAGGGTCACCTTTGGGGCTCGGGGCTAAGAATGAGCCTCTTAGCTTAGCCCCTCCCCCACCTCCACATGAGGTGGTTAATTCTGGGGTGGGAGTCTCACTCCCAACTTTCCTCGAAGATACTCAAAAGTGTCTTTTGAGAGTGGCTTAGTGAAAATATCTGCTATCTATTCCTTTGTAGTGACATACTCTAATCTGACCTGTTTATCTGACACTTGTTCTCTCATAAAATGATACTTAATTGGAATGTGCTTCATCTTGGAATGCATTACTAGATTTTTTGAGATACATATGGCACTGGTATTATCACATAGTATAGGAATAGGTTGATCATGCTTTATCTTGAAGTCTTCTAAAGTCCTCTTCATCCATAACACCTGTGTACAACTGGCTACTACTGCAATATATTCTACCTCTATTGTGGATAGAGATATTGAAACCTGCTTCTTACTTAACCAGGAGACTAGTCTTTCTCCAAGAAAGAAAGCTCCTCCACTTGTGCTTTTTCTATCATCAATGTTATCGGCCCAATCTGCATCTGTATATGTTGTGAGTGTGAAACTGTCACTTTTAGGATACCAAAGTCCAAAATCCATAGTCCCTTTTAGATACCTAAAAATTCTTTTTACTACTGCCACATGTGTTTCCTTAGGTGTTGCTTGAAATCTTGCCACTAATCCTACTGACTGTACTATGTCTGGTCTTGTAGTTGTGACATACAATAAGCTACCAATCATGGATCTGTATAGTCTCTGATCTACCTCTAGAGATTCATCATCCTTACTTAACTTGCACCTTGTGACCATAGGAGTACTTACTAGTTTGCAATCTTCTAATCTGAATTTCTTTAACATCTCCTTGATGTATTTGGCTTGAGAAAGAAACACTCCCTTTTCTGATTGTGAAATCTGAAGACCAAGAAAGAAGGATAATTCACCAAGCATAGACATCTCAAATTCACTCTGCATATTCTTAGCAAACTCTTTGCACATCTTGTCATTATTTCCCCCAAAAATTATGTCATCAACATAAACAACCACTATCAGAAGATCATTTCCTTCATTTTTGATATACAAATTATTGTCTGCTATTCCTTTCCTGAATCCCTGTTCCTATAGATACCTATCCAATCTTGAATACCATGCTCTGGGAGCCTGCTTTAAGCCATATAATGCCTTTTTCAATCTGCATACCTGATCTGGAGTATCTGATAGTATAAATCCCTCTGGTTGTTCAATGTAGACCTCTTCTTCTAGAATCCCATTTAGAAAAGCTGACTTAACATCCATTTGATATACTTTGAAATTCTTGAAACTTGAAAAATCTAAAAACATCCTTATAGCTTCAATTCATGCAACTGGAGCAAAGGTTTCATCAAAATCAATTCCTTCTACTTGTGCATAACCTTTGCAAACTAACCTTGCTTTATTTCTGACAACTTGTCCATCTTCATTCAACTTATTTCTGAAGACCCATTTTGTGCCAATCACATTTTTGTCCTTTGGTCTTGGAACAAGTTCCCAAGTTTTGCTCTTCTCAATCTGATCTAATTCCTCATTCATTGCTTTAACCCAAAATTCATCTTCACAAGCCTGAGAAAAATATTTTGGCTCAATCTTAGATAGTAAAGAAAAATTTGCTTGTTGAGATGGTTTTATTATTCTTCTCCTTGTCTATCTTTCATCTGGATTTCCAATGATCTGATATTTTGGGTGATGTTTCTGTACATATCTGGAAGGAGTTTTAGGAAGAAGCCTTTGTGTTTCTTCTTCATCATTATCTGATTCTTCACAAAAATCTTCTTGACAACATCCATCTTCTTGGTATATTGTTTGTTGAATTGGCTCTCTGGAATCTATCTTTTCATCAACTGTCACATTCATACTTTCCACCATAGTGCATGTTCTTTTGTTGTAACATCTGTAAGCTTTGCTTTTAGTGGAGTATCCAAGAAAAATTCCCTCATCACACCTTGGATCAAATTTGCCCAAATTCTGATCTTCCCGTCTTATGTAACATTTGCTTCCAAAAATCTTGAAATGTTTTACAGTAGCAGGTCTTCCTTTCCAAAGCTCATAAGGAGTCTTGTGATGATTTACCCTTAATTGAGCCCTAGTAATTATGTACATAGCTGTGGATACTGCTTCTTTCCAAAAACCATCTGACAACTTAGATTCATTTAACATAGCTCTAGCCATGTTTTCAACAGTCTTGTTCTTCCTTTCAACTACTCCATTTTGTTGGGGAGTTCTTGCTGCTGAGTACTCTCTCTTGATTCCATGTTGTTCACAAAATTCTACAAACTCATCTGAAGTAAACTCTCCTCCTCTATCAGATCTTAGACACTTAATCCTTTTGCCTATTTCATTTTCAACCAATTCCTTGAATGCTTTGAATTTTTTGAAGGCTTCTGACTTCTCTTTTAGGAAAGTTACCCAAACCATTCTGGAATAATCATCTACAAACAACATGAAGTAACTCTCACCCTGAATACTTTGTGTTCTGGTAGGACCACACAAATCAGTATGTATTAAACTTAAAGGCTCAGAAGACATATAGCCTTTTGGTTTGTAAGTTGTCCTAGTTTGCTTTCCATGTTGACAAGGTGCACAAATTGTGTTTTGAGGTCTCCTTATTTTGGGTAAATCTCTGACTTCCTGTTTGTTGCTTATGCTGACTATGTTGTCAAAATTCAAATGACCTAATATTCTATGCCATAACCAACTCTCATCTTCTTGTGATAGAAAACACTTTTCTCCTTTGATCTCATTGAGCATATATAAGTTGTTTGGAGTCCTTCTTGCATTTGCAATAATTCTTCCTGTTTCAGTTTTCATTATCTCACATCTATCTGGATGGAAGGTAACCATATATCCTTGATCACAAAGTTGACTTATACTCATAAGATTGTGCTTTAACCCTTTGACATACAAAACATTCTCTATTTTTGTTTTTCCATTGTCTAGACTTAGAGTACCTCTCCCAACAATCCTAGTTGATCCATTATCACCAAAACTTACAGATCCTCTATTTGTTTCCTTTAGAACAATGAATTTGTCTTTGTCTCCTATCATGTGACTAGAGCAACCACTATCCAGATACCATTGTTCTTCTTTATTTTGAGCATGCAGGGTTGTTTGAACTAACATAGATCTGGCCCTATCATTCTTTCTTTCATCCTTCCTAGTTGTTGGAATTATTTTTCTAAACTCAAGGAAATATCATTTTACACCATCTAGCCTTGTGCCCAAAATTATTGCATTTGTAACATATAACATCATTATCCATGAGAGGTGCAAAGGAATTGAAATCTCTATTGTATCTTGCATGATGAGTACAATGTGCAACTATATGACCATATTTATTGCAAGAAAAACAATGACCATGAAAGAGATTATGTAACCTGTTTGGAGATCTTGGATATTATGGAGAAGTCATCCTCTTCTTGTAATTAACTCTTATCCAGGGTTCCTCTTTGTTCTCTTCCTTTCTGATGTCCTTTGCTTGCTTTTCTTTGTTTGAAGTTTCTACCTTTTGGAAGCTTGATTCCTCTTTTTGTTTCACATATTCTGTATTTTGTAGTATCTTGATCCCTTCCAGTTTATTTCTTAGGAGAACAATTTCTGCTTCCAATATTCCACATTCTATTTCCTTGGCTCTCAATAGATCTGTCATATCTTGCTCAATCTTCTTTCCTTCTTCTACCTTAATCTTGAATTTTGTAAGGTTCTGTATAAGTTCCACTCTTGCTTCTTCATCTTCCTGAATTTGTTCCTTCAAGTTTGAATTTTTCTCTCTAAGTCTTTCCAGTTTTCTGAGAGCAGCAAAGAATTCTTCTTTTATATCAAACCCACTTTCTTCTTCACTTTCTGAGGTCATGTGTGCTACCGAAGGATCTTCTTCCGAGTTGTTAGACTCTTCACGGAGAGACCCACTCTGATACCAATTGAAGAACATGTGCTTATATTGAGAGGGGGTGAACAGTATAATATAAAACTTTTCCCCAAATAGTAGCATCAACATTAATAAAGTAGTAAACATCACACAAAGCATCACACACATGAGAGACATCATTTTTAATGTGGTTCACCCAATGTGGGCTACCTCCACAGAAAATATTTCTTCTAAATATTTCTCAAATAATCTCTTGGGAATCCTTCCCAATTACAATGTTTATGGACCTCTGTCCAAAGGAGATGTTGATCCCCTAAATCTCAAGTTCATGGATCTCTTCCATAGGAGAACTCTTTCCCCTTCTGCTCTAGCTAGTGATCTTCTAGAAGACTTTGTCTCTCTGCTGATTGACTTGTGGATCTCTCTCCACTTGAAGACTCCTCACTCAGATCTATCTTCAATTGTCCTGGCTATTGGATCTCTATCCATTGAGACTCTGTCCTCTATACTCTATCACCTCCAAAGATCTATCAATAGGTTCACTCATAACCTCTTCAAATCTGCTCAATAGGCTCACTCATTCTCAATCTCAATAGATCTCACTTAAATAGCACTAGAACTTGCTCCAAATCTTCTCAATAAGTCCTCTCTAGGACTTGCTCAAATCTGCATAGCAAGCTTTCACAAAAGCTTACTCAAAATCAGTCCACAAGCCTTCTCAAAGACTTACCTCAAATCAGCTCAATAAAATCTCAACTCAATCTCATAGAAGCATAAAGAGAATTGTTAGAGACTCAATATGTTCTATACTCAAATCCCAATCTCAACTCAAATCAATATCAACTCAAAATAGAATATAGAATAGTTTGTTTTATGGAACTTGAACAACCACTTCACACAATCACTTGACTAGGCTCAAACAACTCTACTCAACCAATCACCATAAGGAACAACTCTTTCTCACAAACCCTAGTCCAAGCATGTATCAACCAACTCAAAATGTCTTCAACAATATTCAACAACAAATCTCACATAACAATGATACTCATGTTCTTCTCAACTCAAGTTCAAGTTCTTTGCACAACAACTCACTTCAACAACAATGCTTATAAAACAAGGTTTTAATCATAACTCTCAAACCATAAATCCTTGAAGCATTAAACCAACCACTCTCAAAAGGAAACCACAATCAATCCTTTTCACTCCAATGATAATTTTTAGAAATCAACCACCCAAATAAAATTAATGGAGAATGTGCCCATACCTTTTTGATGCCAAGAAGTTGTCCACAAAATCTGCCACACTCAACACACTTTCTTTTTCCAATCTTAATAAGGGTTAGTGGACTTCAAATAATAATCACAAGATAAAGTATAACTCAATTTACACCTTTTTACTCCAACTCAATAATCACATCCACCAAAGTCCCTCTATAGAAAACCCTCTAAAAATAATAATCAATAAGCCATTATTCAATTTCCACAAATTATTTATTCAAAACCCTTATTTCTCCTAAAATAATGCTCTCAAAAATTCAAATCAATATCATAAGGCTCAAATAATCATCTATGGTTTTCACCAACAAAATAATTATTTAACCTTTTAAACACAACAAAGTTTTACAAAAATAAAATATTTCCTAACCCTTATCACTCCAAACTTTAGAGCATTCAAATAAATTTTAATCAAAAATTTGCATACCTCCTTAATGGGTTTCGACCCCTCGACCTGCCCTCACCGTGAGTGCCTTAGCCATGGCTAAGGTAGCCAAACGAGCTACCCACTCGTTCACAATGCAAAAGGGACATGACTTCCCTTTATATGCTACAGGCCCACGTGCCTCAAATAAACCGTGCGCCCTTGGCGCTTCCACCACAAAGCACAACGAATGAACCTTGCCAAAAATCGAACGCACGACCTCGTGCTACCAAATGCCTTTGCGCTGCCCGAGTTGCCAACAGGCCACACTGCCCAAGGTGACTTGGGTTTCGCATGCCATCCGATTTATTCGTTGCTTCCACCACTAAAACCTTTTTTGCACGAGCTCTATTCGCTTTCCAACAATCGCATTAACAACAAGAGCAAGGATGATTAATATTCAAACATTTAATGGCATATATATATGCCTTCCCTTAGCTTGGAAACATCGGCACTTTTGAACCTTCCTTTATGACGTCGGCGAATATTCTTTTTATTTTAAATTTTAAAATTTAAACTAAATATTTAAAATTAAATATCTCCATCATCGGGGCACCTTTTTCGATGAAACGAAAAGCCAACTTGGGTTTTAAGAAAAACCCATTTCAAATATATTGTCCATGGTTTTAAATAAAACCTTTTATTTTTCCTACCTTGGTTTTCACAAAAACCCTTCCTTGCACTTTTCACAGAACATAGTGCATGCCATCATAGATCCTTTTGACATCAAATAACCTTTTGACATCAATGACAACATTTTAGCTTAGGGACTCAAAATGTCCAATAGAAAAGGTCCTATTTGGAAGACTAAAGAAGCTACAAGATAGAAGACCTTAGAGATATCTCAAGGAGGAAAAGAATAATTCTTGGAGATTCTTATTGCAAAGCTCATAGAAGCATCATAAAAATATTTCCTAGGAAAACTGATTGGAGAAATCCACTACCAAGGAGAAGCTCCTAATAGTGAAGGACTTGGGACAATTATCACCATCCAATAACAAGCCCATGAGAAGAAGAATTTGGTAAAGAGTGTCAAATACTAAAGAAGAATCCAATGAAGACCTCAAGACATTCAGAATATTGAGAAGAAAAATATATTGTTTGAAGTAAGAATTCAAAAAAAATACTAAAAGAGAATTCAGTCAGAATAAGCCTGCCAAATTCAAGAGACTTGAATATTACCTCTCGTAGCAAGAAGGCACAGTTCAAAGATAAAAGTCATCTGAATCTACAATATAAAATAGAAGATCATTGGAAGGATCAAGCCACCAAACCTTAGTCTCAAGATAGAAGTTTCAATACCACAGTTTAGTGAAGCAAGAAGCTATTTTGGATAACCAACAAGAAGGTGTGAATTCATCCATTACAATGCAGCAATTTGGTGAATTAAAACACCAAGATATGCATCTACTACAAAATCCATTAAAAGGTAAGCAACTTGGGTGTAAATAGTTGAACTTCAAATAAGGGTTCATTATAAAATTCCATTAAGCACCATATATAGATAAGAGTTGCAAAGGAAAAGGGCTTATATTATAGTCTTCAAGAAAATACAAAAATTAGAGCTCATTTTAAAGATATATTTGCACATTAAATAGGAGTTGGATATTTTAGAAAGAAATAAAATTATTACCTACCTATTATCTATCCAGAAATCAAGAATACTACATTCTACAATATTGATTGTAGTAAAAATTGTATATTATTCATTAAGGTTTCATTACAGATTACTCTTAAAAGTTACAGATATTATTAAGTGTATTTGAAATTATTTTGATATTTTATTTATAGGAGCAATAAAGTGATATTATTGTTAAAAATAAAGTGCATTATTAAACCACTAGAACTATACTAGCTAATATTTAGCTAGTTACTCTCAAAAGGGTTAGTTTGTGTTTGTTGATTGTTAAAGATCAAGGGCACAAAACTAGCAAATTATCAAAGTGTATAGAGACACTATTTGGTGCACAAAGCCTACAACATTTAATGGCCCAAAGAAGCCTGTAGCACCCTAAAATTGGTGTAGTTAAACCTTAGTAAAAAGATAAAATTTGAATTTTAACCCCGAAACCACCCGTTAACTGCCCGTTACCTACTCCCCTCGTTTTTCGTGCCATTTTTAGGATTTGTTTTGACCGTTGGACGATATCGTCGTTGACCAGACGAAATAATCCCAGATCGGATGAATTCATCTGGAACAGAACGTCTAGACGATTTCATCCCAAAACTAAATTTTCATAATTAGCTTCTGTTTCAACAGCTTCTCTAACTTGGGCAGAAAGCGTGTCTGCGCAGTTAGGGTCTCCCTCATTGGAGATCTCCCAAATTGGGGTGATCTCCAACCTCCTAACCTCTCCCTAAATCCTATATAAACTTAGGATTTTTCTTGACTTCCCCCTGGCTGATTTTCCCTGCAACTTTAGTTTCTCGTGCATTAGAACACCTTTGCACCATTGTTAGCATTGTGTATTTCAAGTTTTTCTTGTAGGAATTTTACTATTTTTTAGCTGGAGCAAGCTCGGATCGTCGCTGGCAATTCCAAATGATTTCGGATGATCTTGTCACAGATCAACAATGATCTCTTACGATTGGAGGTGATCTTGACTATAGTCCAGATAGGGGGTAATCAGAGCCCATAGTTTGCATATTTTTATCTTCTTATGGAGTAGATCTGCGCCCGAAAGGGGGATGCGAGAAGGATGGGACAATACCTCGGACTGAGAGGCCCTTTGAAGGTCGCGCCTCTCGGGGGAGGGGTATAAGGGTGAATTTTTGATGGATGGTGGGTTCACCAGGAAACTTTGAGTGGCAGTTTCCACGCCTAGGTTGAGAATGGGTTTGATGTGTTCATTTTGTACTTTAATCATTCATATCCTAGGTTTGGCCAAGATGAATCTAAGCTATTCTATATGCCAATGCTGATTTATATGGATACAAAAAACATGAATAAGTGCTAAACACAGAAAGTGTGCTAAATAAGATAGAATGTACCTGATTTCGGATGTCTGATGAAGATTCTGAGGTTTGTAGAAGTCCAGATCATCTCAAATCTTACATAATCATCTGCAATTGCACATAATCATCTCAGATCACAGTCGGTCATCTGAGATCAGACGAGATCATCGTCGACCTGACGAATTCGTCAGAAACCTGCAATCACAGAAACAGATACCAAAGACCAAAAATGCAACTGCAAAAGCAAGGGGAAATGATAGAAATAACAGTAAACTTGCCTAAATGATAGATCCAGATAACAATTAAAGGAAATGCATTAATTTAATAATTTATTTTAACTTTATCATGCATCTATGCTAAATGAGGTGAACTCTAGAATGCAAAAATAGAATAAACTAAGTTAATGCATAAGGAAATGAAGAGAGAAGATAAAAAATGCAAACTTCGGGCTCTGATTGCCCCCAATCTGGACTGCAGTCGAGATCGCCTCCAATCGTACGAGATCATCGCCGATCTATGACAGGATCGTCCAAAATCGTCTGGAATCGCCAACGACGATCCGAGCTTGCTCCAGCTGAAAAATAGTAAAATTCTTGCAAGAAAAACTTGAAATACACAATGCAAACAATGGTGCGAAGGTGTTCTAATGCACGAGAAACTAAAGTTGCAGGGAAAATCAGCCAAGGGGAAGTCAAGAGAAAATCCTAAGTTTATATAGGATTAGGGAGAGGTTAGGAGGTTGGAGATCACCCCAATTTGGGAGATCTCCAACGAGGGAGACTCTAACCGCGCAGACACGCTTTCTGCCCAAGTTAGAGAAGTTGTTGAAACAGAAGCTAATTATGAAAATTTAGTTTTGGGACGAAATCGTCTGGACGTTCTGTTCCAGACGAATTCGTCAGATCTGGGATGATTTCGTCTGATCATCGACGATATCGTCCAACGGTCAAAACAAATCCTAAAAATGGAGCAAAAAACGAGGGGAGCGGGTAACGGGCGGTTTTGGGGTTAAAATTCAAATTTTTATCTTTTTACTAAGGGTTTAACTGCACCAATTTTAGGGTGCTACATTTTGCCCCCTCTTTAGCGAATTTTCTGAAGAAAATGCGTTAAAGATGAGTTCTTCCCGTTTTACGAGAAAGCAAAAATTTACTCAATTTTTTAGACGACGATTCTAGGTCGAATCGTACGACTGCTTACTATGGTGCCCCCTCCGTGTTTTTACCCAAATCGAACGTTTGAGGTAAAAGCGCGAAAAAGCAAAATTTTAAAAAATGTTGTTGTTTTTAAATAAAATTAAGAAAAATAGGGTAAAACCCTAATTCATTTTTACTGTTCATTTTCACTGTTTTTAGAGCTCTGCAGACAAAATGGTCGAAACAACGCACAGATCAACAGAGGTCCGACACGGGCTACGGGTAAGGATCTAAACCTAGTGAATTATGTTTTTAATTTGATTTGTGTAATTTTTTATTTAAATTTTGACTATTTTGGGGCATCACGACCGTTTTTAGGCCGTCGACGATGTCGGGACGAAATCGTCCCAATTTCATCAAAATCGTCCCTAGATCGTCGATTTCGTCTAGGGGCGAAATCGATGAAATAGGGGCGATCCCATCCAACAAGGGGCGATCCCCAAGTTGTGAAATCGGAGATGATTTCAGCCTACAAAGGATGATTTGACCTAATTTAGGATGATATCATCCAATGGTGGACGATATCATCATTGTTTTTAGAAGATTAAATTAATTTAACTGATTTTAATGATTATCTATTGATGATTTTTATTGTTTGATTATTTATTTTGCAGAGGGGATTACTAAAAAGTCAAGAATGGAAATACGAGGGGCTGAGGGATGACATGGCCACACTCAATCAGGCGGAGCGAGACCAACTAGCACAGGTCAAACTACAGCATGTGGCAGAGATGCCACAAATACCGACAGACATGGGGCTACTGACAGCCCTAGCAGAGAGATGGTATCCGGGGTCGTCCTGCTTCTGGTTATCGACAAGGGAGATGGCTCCCACTTTAGAGGACATATGGAGGATCTTGAGGATCCCCATACAAGGGTGGCTGATGACTCCTACGGCCAATCAGGGCCAAGCTATGATGAGGTTGTGTGGAGACCCGAGCTTTGCCCTGGAGAAGGGCGGAGTGAACATCGAGTCTTTGAGGCAGATGCCTGGGGCATCTAGGTTGACTCAGGTTTTGGCAGGGGTAGTGGGTGGCCTACTGCTGTGCCACCAGAGCGGGTGCAGATTACCATGGCTCCTTTCAGATGTGGTCTACGACATGAGAGACCACGGGTACAGATTTGCATGGGGCAGCTTTGTACTATGCCGCTTGTATAGGATCCTACACGGGGTCATATACAAGGGAGGTCGATGTCTGGTTTTGACATCTCTACTACAGGTTTGGTGCTGGGAGCACATCATGGTGCGAAGGCCGGTAGGGCTCCCACTGATAGGGGTTGACCGGGAGAGACCCCAGGTTTTCTATTGGTGGCTCCAGAGAGGGTCACAACGGCGGATAGATCTGTCGATGTCACGGAGGTTACTAGACGACCTCATCCCTGACCAGATCACCTGGAGGCCATGGAGAGAGCATCCAGGGTGGGGAGAGGATGGACAGGAGTTGGCTCGCATCAGGTGAGTCTACTGGCTGAGGATGGAGCGGGGAGAGGTAGAGCTCCACCGCTATGACCGAGTTTTGTGGTAGTTCGGTCTACAGTAGGGGATCCCTTCTCTCAGGGACTATGAGTACTCTCGGACTATCCGGGATAATACCACACTGAGCGGGGCTCCGGATATGCAGCGATTCTGGATCCAGGACGCGGATGATGCCCCCATCCAGCCAGTGGATGGGGACGACGCTAGGGTCACTGATGGATATGATGCCTGGTACGTAGGCATCCACCCTCCTCGGATGATGAGGGCACAGGGTGTTGTGCGACGGATGGGGAGGCAGCACCAGGCTGCCATTGAGGCAGCACGGGGTCATGGGGGGAGAGAGCAGCGATGGTCTCCATAGGAGAGACGCCAGAGGATGCCACAGGCTCCGCAGAGACCATAGCAGATAGGGAGGAGGGAGGAGGGATTCCCTTCTCAGCAGGGGAGAGGCCACCATCGCTCGATAAGGGCAAGGGTGTCGAGGTGGGGGAGAGCAGCGAGATGGCGGCTCTCCGGGCTGAGAATGCCCACCTACGAGCTCAGGTGCAGACTCTACAGGATGAGGCTACATGGCTTAGGGCTCGAAGTGGAGGGGCGAGCATGCAGGAGTTGGCGTGGTCTATTGCTCAGACCACGTTCTATCAGGGAGTATACTTCCAGCTGGTTCTAGAGGGCTAGAGGATACAGCTGCCAGCCGACATTGTGGAGCCGATCAGGATGGGATCGTCGAGGACATCCTCACGATCGACGGTGAGGACCCGAGACACAGCACGGACCTCTATGGGACCACCTCCTCCACCCCAGGGTGGGAGAGGAGATGAGGCGGAGAGCTCGAGGGCTTCTCGAGACTAGCTGCTATAGACTGGATTGGATATATTTTTGAGAGGATTGAGTATGCCAGGGTATAGATTGTGGCATACCAATCCAGTTGTGATATGATGTACAGATATTTTGATATATATATATATATATATATGTTTTTTGTGATATGACTTGTCCATATGTTTGATGATGCTTCAATTTTAGAATTGTTGATTGATTATTCATGTAATTATGTCGTTTGGAAATAGTATAATTTTATGTCATGCTATAAAATTTAAATGAAATAATCTGATGTAAACAAATTGGTTGTTTTGTGGTGTGATTTGATGAAAAATAAAGGGACTTCTAACAATAATTTCAAAGGACATTGTCGTTGTTATAGACCATTTCATGGAGTCGCCGCTCGCTAGGTCGTCAAGCTAATCCCAGTATAGAAATATTGCTAAAAGTAAAAGAGTGCTTAAGAGACTGTCTTAAGACTTTGTGTTGTGATGATGAAAAATGATGATGGTGATGATTTGTTTTCAGATTTTCATAAAAAAAATTATGCATGAAATATATTTAAAAAATGATTTTTGCTAGGCATAAATTCCTAAGTGTGATAAAATTTTTGAACAATTCCTTAGGAATTATACCATGGTTGCAAAATGGAATATTGACATAATGAAATGAAATAGAAAAATGTGTTCGTTCTTTTTAAAGCACAATTGTGTAACATAATGATATAAGCCATATGTTTTTATAAATAAAAATGAATGGGAAAATAAAATTAGAACAATGGTTTGCGCTAGGCATAGAATTATAGGTATAGACTTATACCATCATCGTGAAATCCAAAAAAGTAATTTTATTGCATAATTGATTTTTGATTTTGAGATAAACAGAAAATATATAAGATGAGGACTTTATTGCTAGATGGTGAATATGTTGTTGAAAGAAATTTTGGATTTTTGAAAAAAATGTATGTAATTTTTTTTATACTAAACAAATGTTCTTTTAAATAAGAAGATGAAATTATTCCAAAAGATTTGCATAAATATTTTAGATTATCTCAAAGACAAAATGTAGATTTATAAGGAACCCCATGTGCAGATGTGAGTTCATTGCCGATCTTGATCTATCATAATGATACAAAAATCTCTCAAATACAAATGTGTGTGCAATTGTATTGTTCATTCACCAATTTTGAGCAAGATAATTTGATACAAGTAATTTGAATTAACCAAATAAGTGTTCGTTGACCATGATTTATATGCATGTAACCGTACCAGACTACTATGTAAGTCGGGTCATCAAGAGCTAGCTGATCCATAAGCCGACATAGGTCTGTACAAAAGAAGGTCGCTAATGTGACAGACATATCACCACGCTAGGGATTACCCAAGGCCAAGCGGGTTGGGCACAAACCACCTGTTATGGGGCTTACCTCACAGTTTTCGAATAATTGAGAATTCCAGGGATTCAAGCTCATTCACCCTTCTTTTCTTTTCAAGGGGTAGGGAAAAGGGATTTTATTGCTTTTGCTTTTGCTTTTTCTTTTTCTCTTTTTCTTTTTTTTTTGTATTTTTGCTTGGAACTTGAGATAATGCTGAAATATTGTTGCGATGGTACAAAATAATATTTTTCTTTTTCTCATTTTCTTTGACTTTTCTTTTTTCTTCCTATACTAGGGATACTTGCTCGGATTGGCTGTAGAGCAAGGGATTTTTATTCTGGGTAGGGGTGAGCTTGTCCTTTTGTCAATTCTCAAAGATTCTAGACCATGTGCATGATAGGATAGCAGGGGAAACTTTTCGCTCAAGAAACCACTTCTACTATGTAGCATCATATCGAATTTGCAATGAAATCATTTTAATGTGAAAAGATATACTTGGTTCAAGTAAATAATAAGATCAATTCTCTATGCTCAAAACTTTATTTAATTCAACTGTGGACTTTGATATAAGAGAGATTAATAATCATACCAAATAAAATCAAGATATTTATGCATGTGAGTGTGAAAGTGCGGGATTCCAAATAAATGCTAATTTATCCAAAATAATTGAAAATATAACTGCAATACTTCAAGAATTGATAGGTGCAAAAATAGAAGATGTTTTTTGAAGATTTTGATGATTTTGATGTTTTTATATTTTGATTTTAATTTATGAATTGAAAAAAAAATTATATTATTTTTTTTTTTTTTTTTTTTTTTTTTTGATGATGGAATTGGTGGTATATACAAGATGATCTATATACACTATACAAGGTTATTTGAGTATAGCATGTCTAAGGTTGCTTCAAAATCAAAGGAGGTTTTGAAGGATAATTTGGTTGTGGTGAAGGTAAGAACAAAAGGTGATGAATAAAAGGTAGCGATAACAAAAGCTTTGTTATAATGTAGAATAATGTAGCAAAAGATTTGACTTTTATATGTGTAAAATTGATCATGTTACAAAATAAAATGTCCGAAGGATAAGAAGGTTCTTCATTCTTATCACTATCTTCCAAGTCTTGATAATATGGAGGGAGCATATGTGAAAGATATGCATGGGTGTTATTTGGTAAACAAGGATGATCATATATGGATGAAGAAAAGTGATGGATAGAAGGTAATTGTGACAATGGAGAATGTATAGAACTTGATGTTTCAACCGTTAAATATTCTTCAAATGGTGTTGGGTCATCATGTATGGTAACAATTTTACTTGCAAGTTCAAACTTTAAACATTGGTGAAGAGTAGAAGGGACAACCCTCATCGTATGAATCCAAGGACTTCTGAGAAGTAGGTTGTAAGGTGAAGGGCAATATGCTACATAAAACAAAGTATCCAGGATCTTGGATCCAATATTAAGGGAAAAAATTATAGTACCTTGAGCTTCTTGAATTTCATTGTTAAAATATTTTATAATAACATTTGATTCATTAAGATCTTCTTCCTTTAATTTGAGTTTTTGGAATAATTGATAAGTGCATAAATTAAGAGAGGAGCCATTATCTACCATGATAGTTTTAACAGGTGTTTCTTTACTAGATCCTGTAATGTAAAGAGAGGAGTCTTCTTGTGGAGTAGAGGAAGGAATCTCCTCATCATAGAATGAAATATGGTTAACCTCAAGAGGGCTTACACCATTAATTATGTTCTTAGGGAAAATATCATGAGGAACAAATTGTTGGCTAGGTATCTTGAACAAAGTTTCCTTATGAGAACTTTGTAATACTTCTAAAAGGGATATCTTTGCTTGAGGATTAATCACTTGTTGTTGGCTATCAAAGTGGATTTCAGATTGAGATTTTGATTCTAAAGATGAGCTTTCTATGCTTACATTCCATTTTGGATCATTCTCTAGAGCCAAAGATAGTTTTGAAGGTTGGTCAAATGAGGAATCCATCTCTTGAATATCAGATTGAGTTGATTGAACTTGAGGTTGCTCATTTGTAGTTTCTGTTACAATATTAGTAATATCATCATGATGGGACACATTAACATGCAATATTTGATTGGTTTCCTGTTGTTGATAATTGAATAGGGGTTCTTGGGAGATCCCCATGTCTTGATTGATTATTGGTATTTGTTGTGTAGGAGTTTGATAGTTTACTGGAGATTTATAATCAGTTGTAGATTGTAATTCCTTTATATTAAAAAGACCCTCATCAATCAAATCTTGAATTGCACATCTTAAATCTTTACAATTTTGTGTCATATGTCCATCTACTCTATGATATTCACAATGTAGCTCAGGTTTAAACCAATCTATTGTGGTATCAAGTTGTCTTATGGAAGGGAGTTCAATCTTATTTTTATCAAGTAAATGCTTGAGAATTATATCCATTGGTTGATTGAGCTTTGTAAATGTACGTGATGAAGGTTTTCGAGAGGTTTTTGATAAGTGCCTTAGGAGTTCAGTCATAAAAGGACCTAATGGTTTTTTACCTCTCTTTTCTTTGTTATGGGTAGAATGATGATAGGAATATTGTGAAGTATGATGTGAGTGCATGGTAGGATTGGAAGAATAAGTATTTTCTTGTTGAAATGGATGTGTTGTATTGAAAGAAGAATATTGAAAGGATGGAGGAGGATTATATGTGGATTGATAGACATAATATGGATATATGGGAGAATAGATAATATCATTATGAAGAGGATTGGAAAAGGGATTGTCCTGTTGGGTTATGGATGAAAAATGAGAAAAGTGTGATGGAGGTGATGTTGAATAGGGATGAGGTTGGTCATAATCAACAAATGTATTTGGCTGAATTCTTCCAACATTACTAATGGGCTCATATTGATTTGAGTAAAAACTCATGGTTTCTTTAGTACTTCTAAAAGTAATATTTAGTATCTACTATTTAGAATTGAATCTAAAACATACAAACTTGAAATGATGATTTTTTTGTTTTTATTTTTCTTGTATACATATATATATATATATTTTTTTTTTTTTTTTATATTTTTGAATCAGAAATATGCCTATGTTATTCACGTCGGGTTCACCAAAATGTATCGCTCCAAATTTTTTGCATCCTTACCTTCAGGCTATAGGATCCGCGCCCGAAAGGGGGATGCGAGAAGGATGGGACAATACCTCGGACTGAGAGGCCCTTTGAAGGTCGCGCCTCTCGGGGGAGGGGTATAAGGGTGAATTTTTGATGGATGGTGGGTTCACCAGGAAACTTTGAGTGGCAGTTTCCACGCCTAGGTTGAGAATGGGTTTGATGTGTTCATTTTTATATTCAATCATTCATATCCTAGGTTTGGCCAAGATGAATCTAAGCTATTCTATATGCCAATGCTGATTTATATGGATACAAAAAACATGAATAAGTGCTAAACACAGAAAGTGTGCTAAATAAGATAGAATGTACCTGATTTCGGATGTCTGATGAAGATTCTGAGGTTTGTAGAAGTCCAGATCATCTCAAATCTTACATGATCATCTGCAATTGCACAGAATCATCTCAGATCACAGTCGATCATCTGAGATCAGACGAGATCATCGTCGACCTGACGAATTCGTCAGACAAATTCGTTAGAAACCTGCAATCACAGAAACAGATACCAAAGACCAAAAATGCAACTGCAAAAGCAAGGGGAAATGATAGAAATAATAGTAAACCTGCCTAAATGATAGATCCAGATAACAATTAAAGGAAATGCATTAATTTAATAATTTATTTTAACTTTATCATGCATCTATGCTAAATGAGGTGAACTCCAGAATGCAAAAATAGAATAAACTAAGTTAATGCATAAGGAAATGAAGAGAGAAGATAAAAAAATGCAAACTCCAGGCTCTGATTGCCCCCAATATGGACTGCAGTCGAGATCACCTCCAATCGTACGAGATCATCACCGATCTACGACAGGATCATCCGAAATCGTCTAGAATCACCAACGATGATCCGAGCTTGCTCCAACTAAAAAATAGTAAAATTCCTGCAAGAAAAACTTGAAATACACAATGCAAACAATGGTGCGAAGGTGTTCTAATGCACGAGAAACTAAAGTTGCAGGGAAAATCAGCCAGGGGATAAACTAAGAAAAATCCTAAGTTTATATAGGATTAGGGAGAGGTTAGGAGGTTGGAGATCACCCCAATTTGGGAGATCTCCAATGGGGGAGACTCTAACCATGCAGACACGCTTTCTGCCCAAGTTAGAGAAGCTGTTGAAACAGAAGCTAATTATGAAAATTCGGTTTTGGGATGAAATCGTCTGGACGTTCTGTTCCAGATGAATTCGTCAGATCTGGGATGATTTCGTCTGATCGTCGACGATATCGTCCAACGGTCAAAACAAATCCTAAAAATGGCATGAAAAATGAGGGGAGCGGTTAACGGGCGGTTTTGGGGTTAAAATTCAAATTTTTATCTTTTTACTAAGGGTTTAACTACGCCAATTTTAGGGTGCTACAAAGCCCAAAAAATCATATCATATTCCTCCAAGGAGTGGATAATAAAACCACCATCAAAATTAGTAAAAGAAGCTACAAATCAAGACTTAGTGAGTCTCGGATTTGAGGTGCACTAAGGGCTATTTACAAAAAAAAAAAAATTAGTGCAAAATTTACTTCTACAAAAAGCTTCTATATATGTGGTTATTAGCTTAGGTTTATTACCAAAGTAACCAAGAAAAGGAGATATTTTTCTAGCAAAGGATACAACTTCAAATCAGCCCTTACCTACAAGAAATCTGCCATCAAAACCAACAAATAAGAGTGCAAAAAAAGGTGCAAAAAGAAGGTATTCTATTTAAAAGTTTATTTAAATTATCTTGCACCATAATATTTTGTCCTATGTAGGAAAAAGGACAAGGTCTAAGTATCATAAATACATATTCTTCATAAGGAAAAATCATCTCCAAGAATTCATTGAGAAGCACTATCCAAGCAAGGTAAAAAGGGACCTTCAAGGAGATCAAATCATCCATGGTTTGGATAGACACAATAAGCAACCTGCACAACATACATAGCATAGCACAAGAAGAAGTTATCATCTACAAATGTGAATTACAAGCAAATTGAAAGCACGAGAAAATCCAAGCGTAGAGAAAGCAATACCCAAGAGCTAGATGTATGTCCACAAGGAGCATTCAAAACACCACTAGAGTAGTATTGTTCCTAGTCCTAACTTACAGCCATCGTAGTAGTGCTCATTATCCCAACTAGAACCAACTCACATACCAAGCGCTATCGAAGCATTGAGGAGAAAACACAACAAAATATGAGTTGGAAATAATGTGTTGAGGAATCTTGCAAGAATACATTGAATAGGAAGGTTCATGCAAAATATAAAATGTGCCACTTGTCACCATTGAAGAAACCCTAATGAGTGCTCAAAATAACACTCAAGCTTGCACACGTAAAAGGAAGTGTTACATAGGGAGAACATCAATTATTTTATAGAAGGGTGACACTTGTAACCAAGGCATACAAGCACTCACATAAAGACTGTAACGTCTATCCTCTAGAAAATTTCAATCATCTTCTTTGAGCATTGAAATAAAACTTCCACAACACTTATAATATTTAACAAATCCTCTTCCTATTTAAGGCACCTGAGACTAAGGAAGGAAGCAAATTTGTAGCAGCAAGGAGTTGCAATGTACAAGAAAGGAGAATAGCATTTAAATCTCTTGGTTAAGGTGGTCAAAGAAGCCATACTTGAGGCAGCCACTATCCAAATATTGTAGTCAGAAGAGAATTAAAAATTAGTCATCGTCCATCATAGAAGGAGTTCAAGACAAGCATTAAATTCTACCGATCTCATCTATGTCCATACGTTTAAGAATACAAAGATTACCATTGGTCATAATGGCCAGGAGAAATACTAAATATTGTTGTCATCTATGTCTGAATTCAATGTCAAGTATGCAGAGGTTTGCAGCACTATAATGGTAAGGATTTATCTTATTCTAATTTACTTTTATTAAAAGGAGTTATAAGGGTATAATATAAGGTTGAAACTATAGAGAAATAAATCATATTTGAAAAAAAAATTAAAGGAGAATTTTAGCTTAATATCTGCAAATTAAAATATAGGAGAAATAAGTATTTCTACCTAGAAAAATTAAATTTCTATTATTGCAAATATTATTGTTTTCTAATATTCCAAATTAAGGAGTTACAAGGAATATTACACCAAAGTAGGATATTGGAATTTAGAAACATTAAATATCAAATATCAAAGGCTATAAAGGGAGGTTCATTAAATATTATCAAGGGTTGGAAATTAATTGGTATACTTGTCTCAAAACCACATTAAAGGGATAAAATAAATCCAACCATTAGGACCTCATCAAATTATAAAGTGCTTAAGTTCAATAGGAGTAATAAGGTGTAATAGAAGTTGATTTTTTCTATTCACAAAACTTTACAAAATTAACCCAAAATTGAACTAATATTCTCAAAAGTACGTTATCAATCATTTAGCATATCCAAAATAACTATGGATACATAAGGCATTCTACAAGACTTATAATAGAATTCATGGTGAAGGCAAAGTTGTTATAGCCTTCTCTGAGAACTTGGATCACCAAACAAATAATGTGGTTGAATCTTGGGATTTATGGCATAGCATGCATCTCATTAGGGATTCCAAGTTCAATCTCCAAGTTGAATCCATCATTGGATACATTAACAGTGATAAAAATCCATCATGGAACATCTGATCCCTGATTCAGGAAACCAAGAACCTCATTGGTCAAAAAAAGTAGGTCGAGGCTACTCACGTGTACCACAAATCTAACAAGCTTGTTGACGGTCTTGCAAATATAGGAATCACCCAAATGACCATATTCATCTGGTGTAATTCAATACCACCAAGTATCATCCACATAGCATCTTTGGATTGGCCAAGGCAATCCAGGTGCCATTAATTCTTTCCTCGCTTCTCCATGGATTTTATAATTATGGTTTTTTAGGTCTCGTGGTGTGAAACTCCCTGAGAAATTTCTTTTATTCATGCACCCCATCTCCATAAACTTATTGGCCACCCACTTGGCCCATCTGGTTGTGATGCTCAAACTTGGTTACTCTTTCCAAACTCCACCAGATTTCAAGGCAAATCTCACAGTCTTGACCATGATTGCACTAGAGCCACCGCACCTAAGTTTTTGCCCAGTCTGGTTATCACTAAGTGCCTCTAGAATTTTATTTCCACCTATATAGATATTGGTTTGAGGTTCTCCACCAATACCTAGTCTCCTTTCCATCTTCACTACCTCCCCACCTACTATCACCCCTCGGTTATCGGTATGACTGACATCTCGTATAACGCTTATTTAAGTTGGAGGCTTCTCACCATGCAGTCCTACATCCTTCATCTCCACCATCCCAGACCCCTATCTAGCCTCTTCACTACCTTCCTTAGATTCCCTACTCTCACCACCATGGCCTTCCTTGAGCCTAGTAGCCTTCAACTCGATATCCTTTCGACCTTCTTTCTGCAAGCTCAAGGTCTAATACCTTTTCTGTTCAAGTTCAAGGATGTTGAGGCAGATATCACAATAGACTTTATAAAAACCTGGTCAAATGGCCACGTCTTGGTGCACAAAATTTGTTTCAAATTTACACCAGAACTTATCACTGAGGTGTCTAGTCTTCCCCTGATGGGGTTTCTAGTCCGGTGTGACAAACATAATTGGAACCAAGAGCTCGATGGGTTCCTTAATTACTAGGAATTTAAGTGGATAGGAGTCACCCTGGACGATGAATCTCTCCCCTCCCCTTGTCCCATCATTGTTGTCCCTCTACTCCAATATCTGTCCTACGATGACCCGTCCAAACTACTTTCAAGTTTCCACATTGCATTGGTGAATCACCTGCGGGGGTATAAGTCTATGAATATCCTAGCTTTACTCCATCATTCTATTCACCTCTCTATTCTAAGCACTCGCAAGAAGCACTCGGCTTCCACTCATCATGGATTGTTTGTTGTTATCTTCCACCATGTCACTTCTACCACCTCGTCACCCCCCTCCAATACAACCCTCCCTACCCCTTCTCCACCCATAGTCCTTCCCACTCCTTGTCCAGCAAACCCCTGGTGAGTGAGGAAGCCCTTGAATTACAAACCACTATCTCTAAAAATGGCTCCCCATATGTGGCTACTCCCTCATCCAAACCCCTTGTTGCAAGTGGAAATAAACCAACATCTATTAAGAAGATATCAAAGGTTTAAGAAAACTCTGCTTATGTCCAATGGTCTTCCAAAATTAAAAAATTCAAGGTGGAGACTAGCTAGAATTCCCCTGTCCACATCTCTGAGGACATCAATGGGAATTCAAACCCTGATGGTACAATCTCCAGCAGAATATCCAGAATGTTCCTTAAAAATTTCATTGTAGCTTTCGATAGTGCCATCAAAGCCATGAAGCAGTTCCTCCAGCAGAGTGCAACCAACACCAAGGAGGACCTCCCGAAAGTCGAGCTTCACTAAGCTAGTTTTAGGGTTCATTTTCTACTGTTGCTATCTTTAGATTTTTGCTGTTTTTTGTATGATCTAACAGACTTGTTTTGTTCTCCTTGCATTTCCCATGTCTATTAATTCTCTATGCTTAAGGCGACCCCTGCATGGGTTCTAGTTTGTTTTTCATCTAAATATTTTCTCTGTGGTCTCTTGCCCCTGTGTGGGCAGTGTTGCTATTCTAGTTAGTTTTGTCATACCCTATGTGGGAAATTTTGGGTCTATCATCCCCTGCATGGTAAATTTGGTATCGTTTATGGCTTTTCTCCCCATCATGGGATAGTCCAATAGTATTTTCCTTATATCTTTCATGATTTTTTGTACATCTAGGATTGGGACCCAGCCAAAACCCATATAATAGAACCATAAATTACCAAAAAAAATAGCATTCATCAAATTTTATCAAGTACTCAATCCATTTTGGAGTCATAAGGTTTATACAAAACATAAATTTTACAAGGGTCTTATTAAATCAAATTCACATACTTTAACTAGGGATTCATAAGGTAGACTACTAAAAATGTTCTATCAAACCCATTTCTACAACCCTAAGGAATAGCAAGAAACACTATCTCAAACATATCAATAAGGAATATGGATGAAATAATAAGAAATATATTTATTAATAAAGAATAATTTCATGAAATGAAATTGTATGAAGGATATGAGAATCTATAAACTAGTAATAAGGAGAGATTATCCTTATTTCTTAAAGAAGAAAAGAGGTTATCTTTGAAGAATTAATTGGGTATCTTCATGAAAATATCTTCAAGGCATGGTGGAATTCATAAAATATAGTTATATTCACATCTGAGGAATGTTTGATGATTTACCTATCATTAATCATGTTTGTATTCACTCAACACATGACACAAGCTAGTAATACAAATCAATATTATTGTGATGATAGACTAACTCCTCATGAAGCAAAAATTCCACTAGTATCAATGCAGAATCATAGGAGAATGAGGAAAATTAAGAAAAGACATGCTAAAGGAGATCATAGCAAATGAAAATCGAATAGCAAAGAAACCATAAAGACTAAACTAGACAAACATTTTCAAAAGACTAAAGAATCCTCAGCTACAACTCTCTTTGCATCATATGAAGACACTAACTACCTACTTGATGAAATTATAGTAAGTAATGAAGGAGGATACAATTTCTAGTACCCAGTAGAAGAATATCCATATTGAGGATTGAAATCTTCATTACCCAAATAATGTAATACAAGGGGGTGTTAGAGTTAGAGTATATTACATAATTTGGACATGTAAATGTACCACCTTTGGTACATAGTTAGAGTAGGATATTACTTTAGGGGGAAGTTAGCTAGTTAATTCAAGCAATGTAATAAATGCACAAGTGTCAATGTGCAATTTGTAATGTGCAAGGTGTCCCCTTATACAACTAGGTAGAGTGTTGGCCAAGGAATCTATCTTCCTATATAAAGGGTCTCATAGTGATAGTTCATATCAAGTTCATATCAAGCATATCAAGTGCATTATATCAGAGTGTAGTAGATAGTGGTAGAACTCCTGTATGAAGTACCATGTAGTTCTTTAGCTTATATTAATGGAGCGACCATCACCTCCATACTGCATTGTATTTTCACCACTTTCTATGTATAGTATATTTCAATCATATTGTAGAATTACTTTCTTTCATATTTTTTGTATTTTATTAGGACCTGTGATAGATCTCTCCCACTGCATATATCCTCAAAAGCTAACATAGGATGAGAATGTTAGCAATGAAGTTATGATAAGGTGATGGTATTGGAGGAAGGTGAGTTAATTGGGAATGTGAGGGTAGGGTATTTGTAGGAGAAGAGGAGGATGAAAACCCCAGTAGTAGTCATGAACTATGTCGATGATGTGTAGTAGAGTAGATAGGAGGATTTTTTGAAGCATTAGGATGAAAGGAAGTAGTTATTGTGGGAGGGTTTGGTTGATTTGTAGATGAAGAAAATAGTTGGGATGGTGCACTGGGTTGCATCATGGTAGGGGTGAATTGTGTGGAAGATAAGGGTGGAATCTATGGTAGGGTGACCATATTACAAAAGCGAAAGGGATCAGCATTAGTCAAAATGTGATACACTTGGTCATCATGTAGATACTTTAAGCAATGGTGGAGCATGGAAGAGACACATTGCATGTCCTTGATCAAAGATCACCCTAGAAGAATATTATATTGCATCTCTCCTTCGATAACATGGTATAATGTAGGTATGGTCTTAATGCCTACTTGAATGGGTAGGATGATAGAACCTACTATGGGATACATAGAATCATCGAATATCCATATGTCAAGGGTAGGAGTTGCAAGCTGGCTAGGTGGGATGTTCAAATGGAAAAGGACAATAATAGAAATTATGCTTATAGAAAAACGTATATCTATTAAGATGTTTTTATAGGTTATATCATTAATGGAAGCCATGAAATACATGGGGGGATCAACCCCCTCTCCTTCAAGGGTGGTGATTTCATGATCATAGAAAATGATGGAGGATTGCATACATGTATGTAATTTGTCGATAAAATTTACAAAAGCAGTATTATCATTTGCTTCCACATCGATGGATTATAGAATATCATTCAAAGTCTTGTGATGAAGTAGTGATTTTTTTTAGAGGTCGTATATAGACAACTTTGTAAATTATATGTAGAGTTGATGTATAAGGCTACTCTAAATAGTGACCATGTTATGCAATATTATGGGAGAGTTACCTTGTATCGATGGTGTGGTGGAAGAATTTGGTATGATGGAAGAATTTTGCTATTGGTTGGGATGTGTTAGATACCATTTGTTTCACATGGTGACATTGATAATACCCACAAAACCCTATTGAGATGAACTACAATTTACTTGGTTGACTTGCTAAGAGCTGGTTTACGATGTAAAGGGACCATTTGGATTTTGTAGCATGGCATGCTCAGGTAGAGGGTTTTTGTAGATTTCTAGATTTTTATTTATATCATATCCTTGTTGTCTATGATAATCATAGAATGTGTGTTTGTTATACCCTTTTAGTTTTGGATGATTTGGATTTTTTGGTTTAATGTTCGATAGAGCAATGCATTCAATATCATATAACTTCTAAAAAATATTGGAAAAGGTATTCGATAAAGGATTCCAAGTGCATGCTTTGTGAGGAGGACATGATGGATGAGAAAATAATTGATTGGATTGAGGAGGTGGATTGGGTTGGTATTACCCTTATTATGGCAGTTGAAAGTATTAGGGTGATGAGGTAGGTATTGCACTTGGGACCCCATGGTTGGTTTGAGGTGGTTTAGGCATGTTGGGGTTGGTAGGGTTCTTGTTGAATCTTGTGGAAGTAGGATAATCTAATTTCTTATAGAGCTTGATCTTACCTACCTAGACTTTTATATCTTCAATTACTTTTGCTTGAGCAAGAGCATCTTTAAAAGAGTGGTGTTGTTGTATTTGCAAAGTCATAGATATATGCTTGGTGTAACTCTTTGCAAATACCTTGACCAACTCCATGGGTGGGATGGATAACATTATGTCATTGATAATTGTATGCCATCTATTAACATAGTCAATAATGGGTTCATCATCAAAATGGCACAAGTTGTATAGATCTAAAAATGATGTTTTCTTCTTGATGTTGATGGAAAAGTATTCCATTGGCTAGTTCCTAAAATGTGAAGAGACTATGTTGGGGAAGATTGTTATACCAATCTAGGGCTTAACCCCTAAGATATTGAGGAAATGTGTGAAGCATGAGGGGGTCACTACCATTGATTTGGTGTCAAGTAAACCTATAGTTGCTTGTTTTCCTTGGGATATTCCTTACTTTTAAATTTTTAAAATTTGGGTATTTCAAATCTATAAGGATAGGGATGAATAATAATAGAAGGATTAATAGGATCATTGCATAGTTGGTTATAAGTGGGATTTTGGAGCCATAGCCACTTTTTCACAAGTCCAAATTTTTTATCTATTCCCTTAGGATTTGGAACTCATCAAAAGGTGTGTGTGGAGGTTGGGTTGGATAAACGGGTATGTCTAGGAGGGGAGAATCAGGTTGGTATGAGTAGATATTAGTGTATAATTGTGATGATGAATATAATATGAATGAGGGGGTATTTTTGTTGTTGATGAATTTGTTATTATTGTTGAGGAATTTGTTGTTGAAGAGAAAGTTGTTGTTTTTGAGAAATTTACTATTAAAAAGGAAGTTGTTGAGAAATTTTCTATTGAAGACGAAGTTATTGTTGAGGAAGAATTTGTTGAGGAATTTACTACTGAAGAGAAAGTTATTATTGTTAAATTTGATGTTGAGTAATTTTTTAATTAAGAGGAAGTTGTTGAGGAATGTGTTATTGAAGAGGAAGTTGTTGTTGAGGAATTTGCTATTGAAGAGGAAGTTGTTGAGGAATTTGATTTTGAAGAGGAATTTGTTGAGGAATTTTCTATTGAAGAGTAGGAGTGGTGGTCCAAGACGGAGGAGAAGTGAAGAAGAAGCATTGATTTTGTTGTGGACTAGGATGAGGTTGATTTGAAGAAGAGGTTTACCATAAGATGAGGAGGAAAACACATTGAGTTAAGAAGAAACAGATGGAAAAATAATAGATGAATCAAGTTGAGCAGAATAGAATGATGGATTTTGAAGATAAGGTGGATAGTTAGGATTTTAAGAAGAAATAGAAGTAGAAAGATATGGGTAAAAAGGAAAGGTTTGGGGAAGGTAGAATGAAGAAGTGTATGAAGGAGGTGGTTGGGATAAAGAAGAAGTCCCATATGTAATAGTTTGAAAAGAATACAGAGGTGGAGGATGTGAGAATGAATACATGAGATCGAGTATAGTTTACTAGGGAGGAGGATTAGATAGATACGATGTAAGAAGGAAAATATGAGATCACATATAGTTTACTAGGGAGTAAAAGACAGATACGATGTGAGAGGATATGAGGAGTTAAAAGTAGGAGTTTGATGTTGAAGAGGAATTTGTTGTTGAATTCTTGTTGAAGCAAAATTTATTGTTAAAGAAGAATTTGTTGTTGAAACAAGCTTCTTTGTTGTTGAGGAATTTGTTTTTGAAGTGAAATTTGTTGTTGTTGAGGAATTTGCTATTGAAGCAAGATTTTTTGTTGTTGAGGAATTCGTTGTTGAAGTGAAATTTGTTGTTGTTGAGGAATTTTTTATTGAAGCAAAATTTGTGAAGAAGATGCTTCATGATCCTGAGGAAAGACGATTGGTTGACACCATAGCCATAGTTTGGGAGGTCATGGTAGTATCGAGATTGAGTTGATGAAGGATAAAATAATTTTTAATGAAAAGAGGTTAGAACTGATGTTGTAGAAATGGATAATGATAGGAGAGAGAAGGTTATGGATTGCCAAGCACAACATATTGTAGACACTAAAATCTGGTCAATCCGATTATGCTATCGAAAGCAATGGCTAAATTGACATAACAAGCCATCTAGGGCAGCCCTCATAAGGTATACAGTGGTTCTAGCTACTTCTTGCAAGATTTTGAAAAGTTTTAAGCCAATTTTGGGATCTTTTGACACATTGTTCCTATTCATCCCACCCTAGGATGAATACAGATCCTATTCACCCCACCCTACAGAGAATAGCATCATTCATCCCAGGGTGGGACGAATAGCAGGTTTGATTGACAAAAAGTCAAATCTAGACAAATGGTGTCTGGTAATGGTCATTTATTCTACCTACCCATACCTATAAGTTAGAGCATGCAGTATATTTATACCTTGATCCATAAGGGAGGCCAAATTGGGAGATTCTCTTCTCCCTCCAATGCATGCTACCCTGGTTGCCAAGTGGTGTTTCTTGCCACGCATGCCCTTTTGCACATGAGCCTCATGTGGCTATAAAGTGGTTGCATTTTCCACACAAAATAGGAGAGGATTTTAAGGTTTACGCAACAGAGCATTTTCAAGATTTCCCCTCACCTGATTGTGCTCTCTTTCCCTTGAGATCTCTTCTTAGCGAAAGAGGTTATCGAGTGATTCAAAGAGATGCAATTTTTTCACACAGACTTATCAATAGAGTGAATTACCACCCCAAATTTATTAAAATACCCCCATTAGTGTTTTGGAATATTCCCCAATGGAATTGATGGCAAAATTTAGGCAAAATCGGTGGACGTCCCACCCTTGGGTGCCCCCCAATTTATGACAGTCCTATTCATCCCACCCTCGAAATAATATAAATATGTCAAAAATTTTATGACTATTTTTAAATAAGTGTTTTTCATATTATCATATTATGTTGCAGTTCAAATTTCATGTCTTTCTGATTTATATTGCCTAAGATATTGCATATTGAAGTTTTTGTAGGCTTACGGGACCTATTGGAGTATGCTCTTGGATATGATCTTGATTTCTGAAATATAACCATGTGGTTTCTCTTAAAATTTTATTTTATGTACTCTTTCCAATTTTCACATGTTTTGGATATGTTTAGGTCGGTAAATTGCTTGCTTTGGGTTTTGCATATTGGAAAAGTATACTGTGATTATGCCATGCCTACGGGTGTGATTTCAATGAAATTTGTGGTGATATATTCTCAAAATATCTTATTTTACTTACTTCTATATTTTCATAGCATTTTGAGTTGATTTGATATAGGCACGCTACATATGCTCATTTCTAGCCTGTGGGGATTACATGTTTTAGATCATACACACTTGCTATTTGATGTTTCTAGTTTCCTTGTGTGTAGGTGTAGGTCATACAGTGCATTGGGAAGTAGAATAGGACATAAATATAATCAATACAAGAAGCGACAACCTTTGGCTCGTCCATTTCAATTGTGGGTACAAGGAAAGACGTTGGATGTGCATCGAAGTTATCTGAAGGATTTAATCCTTGGCTACCATAAATTTGTAACAATTGTATCATACATTTGAGCCCTCGAGGGGACATATTTTTAATCTATATTTGATCCATTTTATTAATAAGAAAACAATTTTATTTGCTTCATTTCTTGTTATTTGGTATATTTTCCATCTTACTTGCATGCTTTCGATTTGATGCTCATTTAGACATAAGGGATAGATGCAATTCGTTATCCACATTTAGGTGCACTATTTTTCCCTACTTCACATATGTGATATGTGAACAAAATCTAGTAGGAGGATTTTTTTTTGTAGAACTTTGAGGTTGCATGGAATCTATGGGCTTGTGTACCATGATTTTCTCTGTAGTCGAGCATTCAAATTATGACATGTTACTTATGTTCAAAATCTAAGAACAAGTAGGTGGTCCATGGATTTTGTCTCCTTCACTTGTTTAAGTGGACTAATTGAATGGGTTTATGCATCCTAATAATATTTTACAGCTAGGCATGCTTTCTCACTTGCTTGGCTTCAGGTGTAAACCATGATGATAGGTTAGATTTTATGAAACCAAGCTGACAAGGTAGTTCAGTTGAACTATATGTCTATCTCTATGTTCTAGATATTGTTGGATTGATCTAGGGCATAAGATAATTGTACTTTTTTGTATGAATATAAAATTTGTACATGTCTATATGAATGTCAAATTCATACCTCAAGGTACGATTCTATGCAAAACAAGTAATAAAGGTATAATTACAGGAGATTAGATAAAGGGGGTTTTTGACTATGTTCAGATCATTTTTTGTGCTTTAAATATAGTTTTTAATAGAAATTTAGCTAGTCACATGAAATATATTGCAAATAACAAGCAAGTGCTTGGGCGTATTTGTGTGTGTTGACTAACTATGCAATCATTGACAATTTTTTATATTTGCTTTAGGGCTTTGTTTAGTTTTTTTGTAATGTTTTGTGTGTTTTATTTTGAAAAACCTATAACAAGTAAAGATGTGGGTAATGTATGTACTTCTAATAAGGTGTGTCTATGTATATTTCCCAACAATACCCAAAGGTATGAAAGGAGTAACTATGCAACAATAGGTAAATAGTGGATAATGGTGGATATGGCTCGAGGTAACCAAAAAGGAGGAATATATAAACCTCTTATTAAATAGGTGACACTTTCTAAGACCTATGTAGGCCAGGTGACTTTTGCTTCACCCTCGATCAAGCATAGTCAATAGTGACAGTTGCACACTCACTAATTATGTGTAGCCCTGTGAGCAGGGGCATCTAATCCTAACCCACGCCAAGGATCTCTCAAGGGTAGGAAATTTTCCAGTGATAAAGTCCAAAAAATTACTCGAGGGGACCACTATGGTGTTTATGGGAGTGAGCCAATAGTTGGAGATGAAGCCCAACATCATTATTCTTGATTGTAGGTTTGTGGTGAAGTCCAACCTTACCAATGTGTGAGAACCATGCAAGTGTGTGGGGTTGATTTGCTTTTTAGAAAGTACAGTGTGAAAAAAGAAACTAAGCTGATTTGGAAATGCTTTTTAACCTGATTGAAATGAAATATGCACTTCAAAAATAAATCTAAACTAAGTGAAAGCTTGAAAATAATATTTACGCTATGATAATGTGAAAAGTAAAAGCTTATGCTAAGAGCATGTAAAATACAAAGAGCTTTGTTTGAGCGAGATGTAAGCTAATATTTGCTTTGTTGCAAATTTGTCTATACTAGCCAAGATAGATTGGTTAAGTCTATGACCAGATATATTTTAGAGCTATATATACAAGGCAAATCAAGATTTGCCTCATCTCATAAATATTATGAGGTTAGAAGGCCTCTTTGTACCTTATGCAAATGATTTATGATGTGCTAATGTAAGAAACAAGCAAGGAAAGAGATGTATAAATCCATTTAAAATGCAATCTAAATTATTTTAGTGTTGTTTGAATGACTTACAAACAAAAGGGAAAGATTTTATAAAGTGCCGCATAGAATTTAGGACTTTTTATGAAGTGCGCTTAAACTGAATTCAAGAATGGAATTTATGACTTCTGGAAGGAAAAAGCAAACTTTTTTAAATCAAAATACACAAGACTTTGGGAGCACTTACCTATGGTTTCCTACTTTTGGACTTTGTTGTCTAATATTTTTGTTGGTTTTCTAGATTTGTACCTTGAGGTATGAATTTCCTATTCGTACTTGTCCATACAAATTTATGCAAGGTTAATTTTTCCAACAGTTTTAATAATGAGTTGTTTTTGTATTGGTGCACTAAATTTGTGAAGTTTCCTACAAAAAAAATAGGTAAAAAGTCAAATTTGGTGCAAAATCGTGGGTTAGTGAGTAATAATCTAATTCTACCAAAATAAGAGTTGCAAGATGGTAAAAAATAAGTTTTACGACAAGCATAAATATATTGAAGGTGAGTGATTTCACCTCAGAGACATAATTTTGTGTGAGGTGGTTTGGCCTAAGAAGGCAGGAGAGGTATGTGAGATAGCAATCTCAATAAGTATTAATTCACCCCCTGACTTACCTATAATTGTGAATTCGATGGTGACTTTGTAAAAACTAGTATCTTGTTGTCAGTGACCTAGATTTTGGGAGTGCTTTGTGGATTTGTATGTTTCCATACAAATGGCATTCGTACCTTGAGGTACAAATATGGTACATAGACCAAAAAAGGCTTTTGCCTTGGGCCTAAGGTGTGTTTCAAGGCTTTTGAAGGTTTTGTGCTAGTTTTATAATACTTGTAACACAAAAAGTGGTAAAATATCAATTAGTTAGTGTTGTGGCTGCTCCACAACTAGCCCCAAAATTGGGGACCCACCTTTTTGTTTTGATATTCCGGTGTTTGCATTTTGTTGTAGGTGTCTTATGCTTTGCTTGGTTTGGGGTTTGCAGTTTTCATCAAGATTGTGGTCGACAGTTTTTTATTGTCAATTTATTTTCGATGACTTTTTCTTGTCGACAACTTTTTATTGTCTACGAATTTTTCTTGTCGATGACTTTTTGTCATCAATTTCTTGTCGATGACTTTTTGTCGTCAATTTCTTGTCGATGACTTTTTGGCGTCATTTTTTTGTCGACGACTTCTTTATCGTCAAGGTCTTGTCGACGACTTTTGTCATCAAATTTTTGTTGACGATATTTATCGTCATTTTTGTTGATTGCAGTTTTCTTATTAAATATTGTGTTTCTTTATTTTTCGCATATAAAGAACTTTGATTTTTTATTGAATATAATTGTTGGTTCCAATATATATATATATATATATATATATATATATATATATATATATATTTAAAAAATAAAAATGAAAAATAAAACATAATAAAAATTTATATATTAATATTAATGTTAATATTAATACTAATTAATATGAATATCAATACTAATACTAATTAATATTAATATCAATACTAATATTAATATTAATATTATTATCGCTTATACTCCTAAGTTTGTACTTTTATTGAGTTTCATGTGCTATTCTTATGTTGTGGGTTTGTCTGTGCAGGTCGAGACGCAGTGGGCGATGGCCAGGAGACATACGCTCCGGCGTCCGTCGAGAAGGAACACGACCAAAGCGGTGATATTGCACTTGGGAAATGACCTGGTTTCACACCGTTAACAAGCATGAGCAGCGATTCGAGCAGAGTGATCTAGCAAAGCAATGGAGATAGGCTGACGAACATAGACGTCTCACACTTCACAACGGCGGTCAAGATAAACAAAGGAGGGCTGATAGGTTCGTTAGAAGGCAAAGCTTGCATTGCTGAGAGATTTGGACGAGGAGTCACGGCCACTCTGGAAAATATGAAAATAGGGACAAACGTGGCCCGGTAGGGAAAGAAATACTCGACGACATCCGACGAAAAATAGAGGGATTTCATAGTTACACACGATGACGGGTCACAGGATGCATTTGACTGGATAAAACCAAAACGAATAGAAGAAAATGGCAGCTCGTTCAGGGAAGTTGCGGACAGATTCACAGAGTCGGTAATCAGACTGCGCTGGTGACATCGACACGACATCGTGCCACGAGCGCAGGTAAACAGCAACATGTCAGTGACATTCGAAGCGTAGGAATGAAATTTGTTCGTTATGGCCATGTACAGGCGAAATTAGAGGTGGATTAGTCCACGCAGGCCGACGATGTCACGACAGTAGATCTCGGAGTGACGTGGTCTGCGCCTCCGAGAAAAGGCAGCCAATTAGAACACAGATAGTGAGTTTGACATCGGCAAATTAGTGATTTCAATGCACAAAGGGGTCTATTTGGTATATGTTGTATGCAGTGCCGAGGCTGACGGGATAGTTCACGACGCACTCGAGGTGTCAAGCATAATGGGTGAAGTTTCGAATCGTGGCGGGCGTCGAGTTTACGGCTAACCAGCGAAGATAAAAATCATGGCACCCAATTGGAGCTTTCATGTTGCTATTTCTCAGCAACATAGCAGACAACAAAGGTGTAGTCAGGTACCATGGCGCACAGGTCGCATGATTAAATGCTAAACCAATCTGTTGTTATCGCCACGTTATCGCCTATGGAGATTGAATATTTGGTGAGGGGTCTTAAATTACTGATGAGCGAAATATAACATGGAGCACCGGATAAAGTTAGCAGTGGTAAGTTTGAGAGAGGGGACACTCGATAGCAGACAACAACAATTTAATTGCAGTGAGGATGGCGTAGAGCCAACAGTGAATGTTTGAAGACTGCCTCCCCGTGAACACGTCGGTGACGCACAAATTATGGCATCTACATGGCAGTGGTTATGGGCTAGTAGACATGTGATGACGCTACGTCAGAAAGAGGCGCACGACAAAATGTTTTAGTGTATTTACTTCAGCGGGTACACAACAAAGTTGCCAGGGATAACGCACTAAATAGCCGTGAAGATAGCCGCGAAGACAGTAATGGCAATCGTTTGCAGGGTGTGCCATTCTCAGCGAATTCATCTACAATCAGGGAGAAATAACATAGCGACGCAGTCACCGACAATAGTTTTAGCAGTAAAATCAAGATTTCAGGGACCATGTAGGCGGTCAGCGGTGTGGCTACGCTGGGATAGCTCAGCAGGTGAGAGCAGTAATGCTTAGGTAGGTTCTGTAGCCAATCAACAAAATACAGCAGTGTTCAAAATTGTAGAGAGTAGTGTGGTTACTTCCTGGAAAATGAAATAATTCGACCAACGCCTGAATATGGGTAGAAGTGTTTCACAAAGTTGTAACGGACGACTCTAGCCGCATCGACACAGCTAATACCACAGAACCATAACAAAAGTAGCAGTCGGTTAATGGAAAGTGTTCACACATTATTTAATACAGAAAGACCGTGATTACCCAGGGATACACCGAACGTTAATACCACAGAACCATAACAAAATTAGCAGTTGGTTAATGGAAAGTGTTCACACATTATTTAATACAGAAAGACCGTGATAACCCAGGGATACACCGAACGTTAATACCACAGAACCATAACAAAATTAGCAGTCGGTTAATGGAAAGTGTTCACACATTATTTAATACAGAAAGACCGTGATTACCCAGGGATACACCGAACGTGCCATGGCAGATCGACTTAGAGGTGAGGTTTACACGAATTAGTATTCCAGTTGGAATAATTATTCAAATGTTTATTGAAACCGTCGCCAAACATATCAATGGTGGAACGTGACACCGATTTTTTTTGATTGGTTGAAAGGGTGTTGAAAGGTCCCTGGACCTTGTACAAAACAGCCGTGGGCCTCCGAAGAGGGAGGCAAAGGGGAAGAACGGCGGCAGCAGAACAAGACAGCCTTAAAACAGCAGGGGCCATCTAAGGAAAGGGCGCCCAGAAGGAACCAACTAGAAGAACTAACTAAAGGGAAACATGACTAGAGGCTAATCAGAAAAGGGAAAGTGAAACTTAAACAGAGAAAATCACCATTTGGAGGTGTTGTGGCTGCTCCACAACGTACCCCAAAATTGGGGACCCACCTTTTTTTGCATGTTTTCCAAGAAGACCGAAGAGACCCATATGCTAAATATCAAAGAAAAATCAAAACACCACAAAGAAGAAAAAGTGTCGCGATATCGCGACATGTTGCATTTTCGCGGCCAAAGGAGGAAAAGGTGTCGCGATATCGCGACATGTTGCATCGTCGCTGCCAAAGGAGAAAAAGTGTTGCGATATCGCGACATGTTGCATCGTCGCGGCCAAAAGAGAAAAAGTGTCGCGATATCGCAACATGTTGCATCGTCGAGGCCAAAAGAGAAAAAGTGTCGCAATATCGCGACATGTTGCATCATCGAGGCCAAAAGAGAAAAAGTGTAGCGATATCGCAACATGTTGCATCATCACGGCCAAAAGAGAAAATGTGTCGCGATATCGCGACATGTTTCATCGTTGCGGCCAAAAGAGAAAAAGGGATAATGGAAGATTATAAAATATGTTGAATTCAAAATAAAATATAAAAGGTGCACATGTATTGAAACATCACGTGTTAGAAAAAGGACATAAAGGAACACTTTACCACGTTTGCCAAAAATAACGTTTGAAAAAATGTTATGAAATGGATATTTCGAATCCAAACAAATAAAATAGAAAAGGAAGATTGGAAAAACTAACCAAATGGAGGAATGTAAAATAGAGAAAAATGAAACGAACCAACGAAAAGGAAAATAAGCCAAACCGTCAAAGAGGACAAAATGAAAAGGTAGGAAGATAGAAACGAAGAGACAAATCATTCGAAGCCCAAATTGAAATGAAGAGTTTTGAGGAAATAAAACGAAAGGACAGGGGAAAATGAAAAGGTTTCTGAAGTTTTTAAAAAGCTAGAAAAATGAAGTTGCAAGGGGCTGGACATTTTGAAGGCCAAATGCTTCCGGAATGTAATAGAATATTTTTTTAATGCAAATGTCCTTTTCAGAAATTTAAGGCCTTGTTAGCAAGAAAGAATGAGATGATTTCTGCATGCTCAAATTTAATTGTTTATCTTTCCCCTTTCAGATTTTGGACTTGTAGATGAAGTTTATGCAATTTTGTTTTGGTTACTTCATGTGAATGTCTGAATCTGAAAATTTATTTTTGAACCCTAGGAGCTAGCACTTAGTTTATTTCGGTTGTGCAAACTTGTAGGTCGAATAAGCTAGGTTGCATGTATGAACTTCTCACATATTCGGTTTTGCAGGATGGGGTGCTATCAAACTGATGAGGCTTTGCATTTCTGCGTTTTCAGCATTTGATTTGATGCAGATTTTTATTTTTCAGTTTTCAACTTTTAAAATGCAGATTTTTTTTTTAATTTTTGGACATTAAAATAAAAATTCAAAACCCAAAAATAATGGCATGGTTGCGTAGAATATACTTCGTAGTTGCATTTTGCACTTAGACATTTTTACTCCGGAGTCATTTCATATTTTTAAAAATTACCCAAAGTTGTTTTTATTATAGATTTTTAAATTTCGAAATTGCAAAATTTTCATTTTGAGGTCAAATTTGATTCTTTCAGTTTCATACTTATTTTATGAGCCTATGATGACATTTCCTTCATGAAAACTTCAATTTCATTGAAGGGGTTATGTTTTATGGCATTTCACAAATTACCATTTTTTGAGCATAAATGTACCTTTTCTTCATGAAAATTCTGATTTCATTGAAGGGGGTAATTTTACATGTTATATTAAAAGGCTATTATTTCAAAGCATTAAATTACTTTTCTTTATGAAAATTATTTCATAAAATGGGGATAATTAAATGACATTTTAAAACCCTTATTTTAAGTTCATAGATTAGTATCTCTTTCTGAAAATTAATTTCACCAAAGAGAGATCATTTATTAGTCATACTTGATGAGGAATCTTAGACCTAGGGGCTAATTATTTTTAGACCTAGGATATTGTAATTAGGACTTAGTATGCAAAATAATCAACGTGAGTTGTTTTTTTCCTCCGTTGAATGGTCTAGGTCTAGGTGTTTTTGTTTTCGGCATTGTAGGGCTTACATCTTTAGCCTTTCCGGATTTGTGTACGTAAATCCTTGGAGCAGTTCATGATTTCCAGGATTACGGTTTTCCTTTTGGGCTTATTTAAGTCCTATGTTTTTTTAATAATATTCAGCTTCATTTTATTCCATATCATTGGTATCAGAGCAGGTTATTTTGGAGGTTTTGGGTTATTTTCGACCTCCATAGTGAAACTCCACCACCTGTTTCAGTTGAAGCTCAGGGAAATTGCAAAATTTTTGCTGCCATCCTTGCAGAAAATTGTTGCCAATTTCCATTGCTATCAATTTCTTTGTTGTCAGAATTTGGTGACATTTTGTTTAAAAAAAAAAAATTCGTCAACAAATTTTTGTTGACATCTTTTACAACAAAAATCATTTTGTTGTCTTTTGTGCGTGGTGAATCCCATTTGGCGGGCAGACAGTCGATTTGCGAGAGAAGGAGACATTAAAAAAAAAAAATCAACACGTCTCGCGAGGAAAGTTTTGGTAGTTTTCGCGTTCTATTTCGCACATGGAAACTTTGCATTTTTCGATGTCGTTGGCGTCCAAACCTGTCTGGGACTTTCTACAATTTTTGCAGGCCCTCTGGATGACCAATCCTTGCCCTGCATCTCACGCCGTCGCTCAGCATTTTCGAAGCTTCGATCGTCCACGTCCGTTTTGTGACAAAATTTTGCATTTTCCAACGTCATTAGACGCAAAGCTGCGATTTGGTTCTCAGCCCTGTCAAGAGGAGCCAGTCCTATGTTCTGGTGCTCAGTGCTATTAGGAGGTGCCAGTCCTGACAGCATCGACGTGTATGATTGGGACAACGAAGGTTCTGTTATTCGTCGACAATCGCCATGCACTTGCCTAACACAATTTTCCTTGCTCAGTAAATGTTGTCAATTTTGGGTACCTTGAGTAACATTGCCTTTGCTCTAAGTGTAGATGTTGTCATTGATGTCAAAGAGTTCTTGCAGCAGTTTGATTTGTTGTCCAAGCATGTGTTTTGATGAAGGTTTCAGTTTGATCAGTAAGTTTCTAAGTAGCCCAGTTGCAAAAGATCAAAAAAAAAAGATAAGTTAGAAAATGTTTGCAGGCGACTGGAAAAACTGTCGCGATTTCGCGATATGCTGGAAGGCAGAGACGAAGTAGGCAAAACTATCACGATTTCGCGACATGTTGGCAGGGAAGAAGAGTAGATGGAAAGTGTCGCGATTTCATGACATGTCGCATTTTCTCGACTTAGAAGGTGCAGGAAGGCAGAGAAAGAAAAATGTCACGATTTTGCGACATTCTGCAAAGGAGGATGTACGGACGAGAAACTATCGCGATTATGCGACATGTTGCAGAAGAAAGAGTCTGTAGAGTAAGCTGTCGTGATTTCACGACAAGATTGAAGAGAGAGAAAAGTGATTCAGGAACTATCGTGATTTCGAGACATGATGCAAAGTTCCAAGTAAGGGTTGTCGTATTTTTGCAACATGCTCCAAAGGTCGAGTTGAGGACTGTCACGATTTCGTGACATGCTGCAGAGGCTTGAAATGGGAACTATCACGATTTCGTGATATGCAGTAAAGAGAAGAGCTTGAAAGGAGAAGCGTCGCGATTTTGCGACCAGCTACAAAAGAAAGCGTACGGAAGCCAAAAGTGTCACGATTTCGCAATAGGCAGTGGAGAAAGCGTACGAAAGCCCAAAGTGTCATGATTTCACGACAGGTAGCAGAAAAGAGCTGAAGGCAGTGAAAGCGTCACGATTTCATGACATGTTTCATTTTTGCTAGTGCAAGCAGAGAAGGAGGCCATGAAGGCAAAAGGGTCGTGATTTCATGACAGAGTTGCAGATGACGTCAGCAAAGACAGGAAGTGTCGCGATTTTGTGACAACAGGTTAGATAAAGTGTACGGCAGGCTACAGTGTCACAATTTCATGACAACAGGCTATAGGAAGTATACGACAGGCTGTAGTGTCACGATTTCACGACAGCAAACTATAGAATGTGCACAGCAGGCAGTAGTGTCATGATTTCATGACAGCAAGCTACAGAAGGTGCACAGCAAGCAGTAGTGTCACAATTTCATGACAATAAGCTACATAAGGTGCACAACAGGCAATAGTGTCGTGATTTCGTGATAGTAAGCAACAGAAGGTGCACAGCAGGAAATAATGTCATGATTTTGTGATAGCAAGCAACAGAAGGTGCACTGCAGGCAGTAGTGTCACGATTTCATGATAGCAAGCAATAGAAGTTGTACGACTGGCAAAGGTGTCACGATATCGCGATAGGTGTCTTCTGTGGACAGAATTCCACTTGCTAAGGGCAGAGGAGGTAGAGGTCTTCTAGAGGATCACCAGCCAAAGCAGAATAAGGGGAAGGTATCTCCTTTGAGCCAAGGCTCATAAAAATTGTAATCGAGAAGGATTCCCAGAGGACTTTGATATAACTTTTATAAGAAAGTTTTATCCGTGGAGTAGCCCACCTTGGGTGAACCACGTAAATTGTTGTGTCACTTTGTGGATGATGTTTTGTGCATTACTTTATTACTGTTGTTAATTTTGTTATATATTTTCTGCATTACTTTGGATTGAAAGCTGAGTTGAAAGAAAAAGTTAAAATTGGTCTTATATTGTTCACCCCCCCTCTCAGTATAAGCTTGTGTTCTTCAATTGGTATCAGAGCCAGTGCCTTCAAAAATTTTAACAGCTTGAAGGAAAAGTTTGCAAAGAACACAATGGACTACTCAAGTGGCAATGCAGCACCTATTCTTGACGGATCAGATTTTGGCCTGTGGAGTGCAAGAATGAAAGTCTATCTAATGGCACTTGGCAATGAGGTATGGGAAGTGATTGAAGATGGGTACACTATTCCTGAAAATGGTCCTTACACTAAAGAAGACAGGCTTCTACATCACAGCAACTCAAAAGCCATGAATGCAATCCTGAAGGGTCTACAGAAGGCAGATCTCACCAAAGTTATTCACTACAAGATAGCTAGTGAAATGTGGAAACAGTTGCAGGTTGTTCATACAGGTGATGCAAATGTCCGAAAGGCCAATTTGAGACATTTTAAAGGTATGTTTGAACAACTCAAAATGAATGATGATGAAAATATTAGTGACTACATGCTCCGTATGGATGAAGTTGTTAATTCTATGAAAGACTTAGGTCTTGAACTTGTTGAAAATGATGTGTGTGATAAGATTTTAAGATCTCTTCCTAATAGATTTAGTGAAAATATTTCTACTATTGAGGAAGCTAAAGATTTAGATAAATTGAAAAAGGATGAGCTCCATAGTATTCTTGCAACATTTGAGCTGAGAACTCAAGTAAAAGTTGATGTAAAGAAAGATGCAGCTTTCAAAGCTACCAAGAAATCAAAGGGCAAACAGATTCAAGAAAGTGATGAGTCTTCTAGTGAGGAAGAGGCATATTATAGCAAGAAAGGCAAGTTTTCCAAAAAGCACAAAAGCAAGAAAAATATAAGATGTTTCAACTGTGGGAAATTTGGTCATTATGCTACTGACTGTACTATTTCCAAAAATGAAAGTGATGAAGATATTCAGGATGTTAAGAGCAAGGATTCTGAAAAACACAGGCATTACAAAAAGAGCAAAGATGAGTACAACAATCACAGGAAAAGCAAATATGAGTACAACAATCATGGAAAGAGGCATTCCTACAAGAATAAGAAGAGCTTCTACCTAGACAAAGCAAGTAAGTGTTCTAGCAGTGAGAGTGAAAGTTCTTCTAGTGATGATGAAAATGAGATGCTATTCATTTCAGAAAAGGAGGAAGAACCGAAACATAAATTCATTGTCATGAAATGTTTTAGATGTGGAAATTTTGGGCACCTTGAGGATGATTGCACAAATAATGAATTGGTTGCTAGTATGTATGAGGATGCTTCAAAAAATGATAAGGAAAATGCATGTATGGTTTTTGAAAAGGGTAGCACCTCTAGTGATAAGAAATCTGAAAAAGGGCTTGATATTTCAAAATGCAATCAAATAGAGGATCTTGAATGTGAACTTGCTAATGCTCTTAGTGTTTTGAAAAAGGAAAGGAAGAAGAATGCTAGACTCAAGGATAAGTTAGATTAATGTTGTATGGAGAGAGATGAACTCATAGAAAGTCTTGACATCTCTATGGCTAAGACTCAAGAACTCAAGAATGAGTTAGAATCTAAGATGCTTGAGTATAGTGAATTAGAACAGAAAATGGCTGCCATGAAAGAGGAAAATAAAAAATACAAGGATAAGTTGTACAGGTTTCAAGATAGCTCCAAAAGGGTTAAGTCTCTCATCCAAAGTCAAAGAAATCCATCAGATAAAACAGGTCTTGGTTTTGTTAAATCACACAAAAACCAGGTTGGGGAATCAAGTAAGAGATTTTAGAAAGAAGAAAGTTCTGATGAAGAGAGTCTGTCAGAGAAAGAGTTCATGAGTGATAAATGCGCAGAAACAGAAAATAGAATTTTGAATACGAAAAAGAAGTCTTCGGGACCCAAGATATCAAACAAAATAATATTTCATAGTAGATGTTTTGCGTGTCACGGGTTTGGCCACATGGCTTCACAATGCATGACTCAAGTAAGGAAGATAAATGACAATTTTAGGGGTCGTAATTTATTTCAAGGGTATTGCTACTCTTGTAATCAGTTTGGGCACAAGGCAATTTTCTACAAGGAAAATCACAGGAACATGATTGGTCATAACAGGCGCATTCAAAGAACAAGTATGTCGAACATAAATAACTTTGTTATTTGTTATAAGTGCAACAGTGCAGGTCACACAGCTAGACTATGTAAAGCTGATCTTTTGAGGTACAGGAACAGAAATAGTAGCATGAACAAATCCAAGGATCAAGGCATGGATAAGAACAAAAATAATAACAAAAAAAGGAAAAGTGATTTGGACAGGTTCAAGGATCAAGGTATGGATAAAAATAGGAATGATGAAAGAAACAGGAACAGCAGTATAAACAGGTCCGAGGATCAAAACAGTAACAAGAACAGGAATGTGGAAAAAGAATTCAAGAGAAGGCCCGACAAGGAAATTGTAGACACTGATGATGATGAGTGTCTAATGGGAGTTTCACTCCCAACCCTATTTTAAATCACCTCTTCAGAAGGTGGTGGAGGGACTAAGCTAAGAGGCTCATTCTTAGTCCCAAGCCCCAAAGGTGACCCTTTGCCATTTATGACAAAGGGGGAGAAAGTTGAGTAAGAGGGAGAGATATGAGTAAGGGGGAGAGCTTCAAGTGAAGAGGAAAGCTTCAAGTCAGGGGGATAAAAACTTCAAAGAAATATTCTCAGTTGTCAGCTCAGTTTGTTTTTAGTTTTGGTTCTTGAAGATGTGTTTTTAGTAAAGGTTTGCCATCAATGACAAAGGGGGAGATTGTTGGCAATTTTGGGTACCTTGAGTAACATTGCCTTTGCTCTAAGTGTAGATGTTGTCATTGATGTCAAAGAGTTCTTGAAGCAATTTGATTTGATGTCCAAGCATGTGTTTTGATGAAGGTTTCAATTTGATCAATAAGTTTCCAAGAAAATTAGAGTAGCCCAGTTGCAAAAGCTCAAAAAAAAAGATAAGTTAGAAAAAGTTTGCAGGTGGCTGGAAAAACTGTCACGATTTTGTGACATGTTTCAGGAGAGAGAAAGTGCTGGCAAAACTATCACGATTTCGTGACATGCTTGAGGAGAGAGAAGAAGCGGCAAAATTGTCATGATTTCGTGACATGTTGGCAGGGAAGAAGAGCAGATGGAAAGTGTCGCGATTTCGTGACATGTCGCATTTTCGTGACTTAGAAGGTGCAGGAAGGCAGAGAAAGAAAAATGTCATGATTTCGTGACATTCTGCAAAGGAGGATGTACGGACGAGAAAGTGTCATGATTTCGTGACATGTTGCAGAAGAGAGAGTCCGCAGTGTGAACTGTCGCGATTTCGTGACAAGTTTGAAGAGAGAGAAAAGTGATTCAGGAACTGTCATGATTTCGTGACATGATGCAAAGTTCCAAGTAAGGGCTATCATATTTTCGCAACATGCTCCAAAGGTCGAGTTGAGGACTGTCACGATTTCGTGACATGCTGCAGAGGCTTGAAATGGGAACTGTCACGATTTTGTGACATGCAGCAAAGAGAAGAGCCTGAAAGGAGAAGCGTCACGATTTTGTGACAAGCTGCAAAAGAAAGCGTACGGAAGCCAGAAGTGTCATGATTTCGTGACAGGCAGTGGAGAAAGCGTACGGAAGCCCGAAGTGTCACGATTTCGCGACAGGCAGCAAAAAAGAGCTGAAGGCAGCAAAAGCGTCATGATTTCGTGACATGTTTTGTTTTCGCTAGTGCAAGCAGAGAAGGAGGCCATGAAGGCAAAAGGGTCACGATTTCGCAATAGAGTTGCAGATGACATCAGTAAAGATAGGAAGTGTCACGATTTTACGACAACAGGTTAGATAAAGTGTACAGTAGGCTGTAGTGTTGTGATTTCATGACAACAGGCTACAAGAAGTGTACGACAGGCTGTAGTGTCACAATTTCACGATAGCAAGCTACAGAAGGTGCACAGCAGGTAGTAGTGTCATGATTTTGCAACAACAAGCTACAGAAGGTGCACAACAGGCAATAGTGTCACGATTTCATGACAACAAGCTACAAAAGGTGCATAGCAGGCAGTAGTGTCACGATTTCATGACAGTAAGCAACAGAAGGTGCACAACAGGCAGTAGTGTCACGATTTCGTGACAGCAAGCAACAGAAGGTGCACTGCAGGCAGTAGTGTCACGATTTCATGATAGCAAGCCATAGAAGTTGTACGGCAAGCAAAGGTGTCGCGATATCACGACATGTTGAAGTTTCACGCCAGAAGCTATAGGGAGGCGGTTGAAGGACAGAGTTAACTTTGAGCCGACAAAGTTAAATTTTGGGCCGACGCAACGCAGGGTTTAATAGCCAACGCAGTTGAAGAGTAACAACCGACTAAGCATGAATATTATGATCTTGGATCTTACTCTATAAAAGGAGGAATGTTTGAATAGTTTGGGCATCGATCAAGTGTGCGTTCGAAGTGCAAATTGCGTAGAGAGAGTGTAGGGAGAAGATCGATCGTAGAGGTGCATAAGTAGAAGCCTGAGCGACTGCTGTGTTTACGCAGAGGTTGCGAAGACAATGCTATCATGTTTTAGCAAAGAGCATGAAGGAAGTGCTGTTGTATTTGTGAAGATAGTGCTACTATATTTTGTGAAGACTGTATTGCTGTGTCTACACAGAATACGCGAAGTCTGTGCTACTGTGTTTTTGATAGAAGTAATAAGTTGATCAAGTACTACTGTATTTGCGTAGATAGTGAAAATTGGTTTCAACCAAGTGCAGAAAAGAATAGAGGAAGAGGACAGTATTGTGCCAGACCGAAGGACTGTGTTTGGTGCAGATAAGAGGACCAGCTTTGCGATGACAGAGTTGAGGACAGAGATCTCCAGCTAGAGCAGGGAAGACAGGTGTCTTCTGTGGACAGAATTCCACTTGCTAAGGGCAGAGGAGGTAGAGGTCTTCTAGAGGATCACCAGCCAAAGCAAAATAAGGGGAAGGTATCTCCTTTGAGCCAAGGCTCATAAACATTGTAATCGGGAAGGATTCCCAGAGGACTTTGATATAACTTTTAGAAGAAAGTTTTATCCGTGGAGTAGCCCACCTTGGGTGAACCACGTAAATTGTTGTGTCACTTTGTGGATGATGTTTTGTGCATTGCTTTATTACTGTTGTTAATTCTGTTATATATTTTCTGCATTACATTGGATTGAAAGCTGAGTTGAAAGAAAAAGTTAAAAGTGGTCTTATACTGTTCACCCCCCCTCTCAGTATAAGCTTGTGTTCTTCAATTGGTATCAGAGCTAGTGCCTTCGGAAAGTTTAACAGCTTGAAGGAAAAGTTTGCAAAGAACACAATGGACTACTCAAGTGGCAATGCAGCACCTATTCTTGACGGATCAAATTTTGGCCTATGGAGTGCAAGAATGAAAGTCTATCTAATGGCACTTGGCAATGAGGTATGGGAAGTGATTGAAGATGGGTACACTATTCTTGAAAATGGTCCTTACACTAAAGAAGACAGGCTTCTACATCACAGCAACTCAAAAGCCATGAATGCAATCCTAAAGGGTCTACAGAAGGTAGATCTCACCAAAGTTATTCATTGCAAGACAGCTAGTGAAATGTGGAAACAGTTGCAGGTTGTTCATATAGGTGATGCAAATGTCCGAAAGGCCAAGTTGAGACATTTTAAAGGTATGTTTGAACAACTCAAAATGAATGATGATGAAAATATTAGTGACTACATGCTCCGTATGGATGAAGTTGTTAATTCTATGAAAGACTTAGGTCTTGAACTTGCTGAAAATGATGTGTGTGATAAGATTTTAAGATCTCTTCCTAATAGATTTAGTGAAAATATTTTTGCTATTGAGGAAGCTAAAGATTTAGATAAATTGAAAAATGATGAGCTCCATAGTATTCTTGCAGCATTTGAGCTGAGAACTCAAGTGAAAGTTGATGTAAAGAAAGAGGCAGCTTTCAAAGCTACCAAGAAATCAAAGGGCAAACAGATTCAAGAAAGTGATGAGTCTTCTAGTGAGGAAGAGGCATATTACAGCAAGAAAGGCAAGTTTTCCAGAAAGCACAAAAGCAAGAAAAATATAAGATGTTTCAACTATGGAAAATTTGGTCATTATGCTACTGACTGTACTATTTCCAAAAATGAAAGTGATGAAGATATACAGGATGTTAAGAGCAAGGATTCTGAAAAACACAGGCATTACAAAAAGAGCAAAGATGAGTACAACAATCACAGGAAAAGCAAAGATGAGTACAACAATCATGGAAAGAGGCATTCCTACAAGAATAAGAAGAGCTTCTACCTAGACAAAGCAAGTAAGTGTTCTAGCAGTGATAGTGAAAGTTCTTCTAGTGATGATGAAAATGAGATGCTATTCATTTCAGAAAAGGAGGAAGAACCGAAACATAAATTCATTGTCATGAAATGTTTTAGATGTGGAAATTTTGGGCACCTTGAGGATGATTGCACAAATAATGAATTGGTTGCTAGTATGTATGAGGATGCTTCAGAAAATGATAAGGAAAATGCATGTATGGTTTTTGAAAAGGGTAGCACCTCTAGTGATAAGAAATCCGAAAAGGGCCTTGATAATTCAAAATGCAATCAAATAGAGGATCTTGAATGTGAACTTGCTAATGCTCTTAGTGTTTTGAAAAAGGAAAGGAAGAAGAATGCTAGACTCAAGGATAAGTTAGATGAATGTTGTATGGAGAGAGATGATCTCATAGAAAGTCTTGACATCTCTATGGCTAAGACACAAGAACTCAAGGATGAGTTAGAATCTAAGATGCTTGAGTATAGTGATTTAGAACAAAAAATGGCTTCCTTGAAAGAGGAAAATAAAAAGTACAAGGATAAGCTATACGAGGTTTCAAGATAGCTCCAAAAGGGTTAAGTCTCTCATCAAAAGTCAAAGAAATCCATCGGATAAAATAGGTCTCGGTTTTGTTGAACCACACAAAAAATAGGTTGGGGAATCAAGTAAGAGATTTCAGAAGGAAGAAAGTTCGATGAAGAAAGTATTTCAGAGAATGAGAGTCCGTGAGTGATAAATGCGTAGAAACATAAAACATAATTCTGAATACGAAAAAGAAGTCTTCGGGACCCAAGAGATCAAACAGAAGAATATTTCACGACAAATGTTTTGCATGTCATGGGTTTGGCCACATGGCTTCACAGTGCATGACTCAAGTAAGGAAGATAAATGACAATTTCAGGGGTCGTAATTTATTTCAAGGGTATTGCTACTCTTGTAATCAGTTCAGGCACAAGGCAATTTTCTGTAAGGCAAATCATAGGAACACGGTTAGTCATAACAGAGCGATTCAAAAAATAGCTATGCCAAAAAAAAATAACTTTTCTACTTGTTATAAGTGCAACAATGCAAGTCACACAACTAGACTATGTAGAGTTGATCTTCCGAGGTACAGGAACAGAAATAGTGGTATGAACAGATCTAAGGATCAAGGTATGGATAAGAACAGGAATGATAAAAGAAAAAGGAAAAGTGATTGGAAGGTTAAGATAGGTATGATAAAATAGGAATGATGAAAGAACCAAGAATAGTAGTATGAACAGGTCCGAGGATCAAAACAAGTAACAAGAATAGGAATGTGGAAAAAGAATTCAAGAGAAGGCCCGACAAGGAAATTGTAGACACTGATGATGATGAGTGTCTAATGGGAGTTTCACTCCCAACCCTATTTTAAATCACCTCTTCAGAAGGTGGGGGAGGGACTAAGCTAAGAGGCTCATTCTTAGTCCCAAGCCCCAAAGGTGACCCTTTGCCATTGATGACAAAGGGGGAGAGATTTGAGTAAGGGGGAGAGATATGAGTAAGGGGGAGAGCTTCAAGTGAAGAGGAAAGCTTCAAGTTCGGGGGAGCAAAACTTCAAAGAAATATTCTCAGTTGTCAACTCAGATTGATTTCAGTTTTTGCTCTTGAAGATGTGTTTTTAGTAAAGGTTTGCCATCAATGACAAAGGGGGAGATTGTTGGCAATTTTGGGTACCTTGAGTACATTGCCTTTGCTCTAAGTGTAGATGTTGTCATTGATGTCAAAGAGTTCTTGAAGCAATTTGATTTTATGTCCAAGCATGTGTTTTGATGAAGGTTTCAGTTTGATCAGTAAGTTTCTAAGTAGCCCAGTTGCAAAAGATCAAAAAAAAAAAAAGGATAAGTTAGAAAAAGTTTGCAGGCGGCTGGAAAAACTGTCACGATTTCACGACATGTTTTAGGAGAGAGAAAGTGTTGGCAAAACTATCGCGATTTCACGACATGCTGGAAGGCAGAGACAAAGCAGGCAAAACTGTCACGATTTTACGACATGTTGGCAGGGAAGAAGAGCAGATGGAAAGTGTCGCGATTTCGTGACATGTCGCATTTTCGCGACATAGAAGGTGCAGGAAGGCAGAGAAAGAAAAATGTCACGATTTCATGACATTCTATAAAGGAGGATGTACGGATGAGAAACTATCATGATTTTGCGACATGTTGTATAAGAAAGAGTCTACATAGTAAGCTATCATGATTTCGCGACAAGTTTGAAGAGAGAGAAAAGTGATTCAAGAACTGTCATGATTTCGTGACATGATGCAAAGTTCCAAGTAAGGGTTGTCATATTTTTGCAACATGCTCCAAAGGTCGAGTTGAGGACTATCGTGATTTCACGACATGCTGCAGAGGCTTGAAATGGGAACTGTCATGATTTCATGACATGCAACAAAGAGAAGAGCCTGAAAGGAGAAGCGTCATGATTTTGTGACCAGCTGCAAAAGAAAGCGTACGGAAGCCCGAAGTGTCACGATTTTGCGATAGGCAGTGGAGAAAGCATACGAAAGCCTGAAGTGTCACGATTTCACGACAGGCAACAGAAAAGATCTGAAGGCAGCGAAAGCGTCACGATTTCACGACATGTTCTATTTTCGTTAGTGCAAGCAGAGGAGGCCATGAAGGCAAAAGGGTCATTATTTCATGATAGAGTTGCAGATTATGTCAGCAAAGATAGGAAGTGTCATGATTTCATGACAATAGGTTAGATAAAGTGTATGGTAGGCTGTAGTGTCACGATTTCGTGACAACAGGCTATAGGAAGTGTACGGCAGGCTGTAGTGTCACGATTTTGCGAAAGTAAACTACAGAAGGTGCACAGCAGGTAGTAGTGTCACGATTTCATGATAGCAAGCTACAGAAGGTGCACAGCAGGCAGTAGTGTCACGATTTCATGACAGTAATTAACAGAAAGTGCACAGCAGGCAGTAGTGTCACGATTTCGTGACAACAAGCCAAAGAAGGTGCACTACAGGCAGTAGTGTCACGATTTCATGACAGCAAGCAATAGAAGTTGTACGGCAGGCAAAGGTGTCATGATATCGTGACATGTTGAAGTTTCACGCCAGAAGCTACAAGGAGGCGGTTGAAGGACAGAGTTAACTTTGAGCCGACAAAGTTAAATTCTGGGCCGACGCAGCGTAGGGTTTAGTAGCCGACGCAGTTGAAGAGTGACAACCGACTAAGCATGAATATTATGATCTTGGATCTTACTCTATAAAAGGAGGAATGTTTGAATAGTTTGGGCATCGATCAAGTGTGCGTTCGAAGTGCGAATTGCATAGAGAGAGTGCGGGGAGAAGATCGATCGCAGAGGTGCATAAGTAGAAGCCTGAGCGACTACTATGTTTACGTAGAGGTTGCGAAGACAATGCTATCATGTTTTAGCAAAGAGCACGAAGGAAGTGCTACTGTATTTGCAAAGATAGTGCTACTATATTTTGTGAAGACTGTATTGTTGTGTATACGTAGAATACACGAAGTCTATGCTACTATGTTTTTCATAGAAGTAAATAAGTTGATCGAGTACTGCTGTATTTGCGCAGATAGTGAAAATTGGTTTCAACCAAGTGCAAAAAAGAACAGAGGAAGAGGACAGTATTGTGCCAGATCGAAGGACTGTGTTTGGTGCAGATAAGAGGACCAGCTTTGCGGTGACAGAGTTGAGGACAGAGATCTCCAGCCAGAGCAGGGAAGACAGGTGTCTTCTGTGGATAGAATTCCACTTGCTAAGGGTAGAGGAGGTAGAGGTCTTCTAGAGGATCACCAGCCAAAGCAGAATAAGGGGAAGGTATCTCCTTTGAGCCAAGGCTCATAAAAATTGTAATCGGGAAGGATTCCTAGAGGACTTTGATATAAATTTTATAAGAAAGTTTTATCCGTGGAGTAGCCCACCTTGGGTGAACCACGTAAATTGTTGTGTCACTTTGTGGATGATGTTTTGTGCATTGCTTTATTATTGTTGTTAATTCTGTTATATATTTTTTGCATTACATTGGATTGAAAGTTGAGTTGAAAGAAAAAGTTAAAAGTGGTCTTATACTGTTCACCCCCCTCTCAGTATAAGCTTGTGTTCTTCAATTGGTATCATAGCCGGTGCCTTCGAAAAGTTTAACAACTTGAAGGAAAAGTTTGCAAAGAACACAATGGACTACTCAAGTGGCAATGCAACACCTATTCTTGATGGATCAAATTTTGGCCTGTGGAGTGCAAGAATGAAAGTCTATCTAATGGCACTTGGAAATGAGGTATGGGAAGTGATTGAAGATGGGTACACTATTCTTGAAAATGGTCCTTACACTAAAGAAGACAGGCTTCTACATCATAACAACTCAAAAGCCATGAATGCAATCCTGAAGGGTCTACAGAAGGCAGATCTCACCAAAGTTATTCACTGCAAGACAGCTAGTGAAATGTGGAAACAATTGTAGGTTGTTCATACAGGTGATGCAAATGTCCGAAAGGCCAAGTTGAGACATTTTAAAGGTATGTTTGAACAACTCAAAATGAATGATGATGAAAATATTAGTGACTACATGCTTCGTATGGATGAAGTTGTTAATTCTATGAAAGACTTAGGTCTTGAACTTGCTAAAAATGATGTGTGTGATAAGATTTTAAGATCTCTTCCTAATAGATTTAGTGAAAAGATTTTTGCTATTGAGGAAGCTAAAGATTTAGATAAATTGAAAAAGGATGAGCTCCATAGTATTCTTGCAGCATTTGAGCTGAGAACTCAAGTAAAAGTTGATGTAAAGAAAGATGCAACTTTCAAAGCTACCAAGAAATCAAAGGGCAAACAGATTCAAGAAAGTGATGAGTCTTCTAGTGAGGAAGAGGCATATTACAACAAGAAAGGCAAGTTTTCCAGAAAGCACAAAAGCAAGAAAAATATAAGATGTTTCAACTGTGGGAAATTTGGTCATTATGCTACTGACTATACTATTTCCAAAAATGAAAGTGATGAAGATATTCAGGATGTTAAGAGCAAGGATTCTGAAAAACATAGGCATTACAAAAAGAGCAAAGATGAGTACAACAATCACAGGAAAAGCAAATATGAGTACAGCAATCATGGAAAGAGGCATTCCTACAAGAATAATAAGAGCTTCTACCTAGACAAAGCAAGTGTTCTAGCAGAGAGAGTGAAAGTTCTTCTAGTGATGATGAAAATGAGATGCTATTCATTTCAGAAAAAGAGGAAGAACCAAAACATAAATTCATTGTCATGAAATGTTTTAGATGTGGAAATTTTGGGCACCTTGAGGATGATTGCACAAATAATGAATTGGTTGCTATTATGTATGAGGATGCTTCAAAAAATGATATGGAAAATGCATGTATGGTTTTTGAAAAGGGTAGCACCTCTAGTGATAAGAAATCTGAAAAAGGGCTTGATATTTCAAAATGCAATCAAATAGAGGATCTTGAATGTGAACTTGCTAATGCTCTTAGTGTTTTGAAAAAGGAAAGGAAGAAGAATGCTAGACTCAAGGATAAGTTAGATGAATGTTGTATGGAGAGAGATGAACTCATAGAAAGTCTTGACATCTCTATGGCTAAGACACAAGAACTCAAGAATGAGTTAGAATCTAAGATGCTTGAGTATAGTGAATTAGAACAAAAAATGGCTACCATGAAAGAGGAAAATAAAAAATACAAGGATAAGCTGTACAAGTTTCAAGATAGCTCCAAAAGGGTTAAGTCTCTCATCCAAAGTCAAAGAAATCCATCAGATAAAACAGGTCTTGGTTTTGTTAAATCACACAAAAACCAGGTTGGGGAATCAAGTAAGAGATTTCAAAAAGAAGAAAGTTCTGATGAAGAGAGTATGTCAGAGAAAGAGTCCATGAGTGATAAATGCGCAGAAACAGAAAACAAAATTCTGAATACGAAAAAGAAGTCTTCGGGACCCAAGAGATCAAACAGAAGAATATTTCACGGTAGATGTTTTGCGTGTCACGGGTTTGGCCACATGGCTTCACAGTGCATGACTCAAGTAAGGAAGATAAATGACAATTTTAGGGGTCGTAATTTATTTCAAGGGTATTGCTACTCTTGTAATCAGTTCGGGCACAAGGCAATTTTTTGCAAGGCAAATCACAGGAACACGGTTGGTCATAACAGGCGCATTCAAAGAACAAGTATGCCAAACAGAAATAACTTTGCTATTTGTTATAAGTGCAACAGTGCAGGTCACACAGCTAGACTATGTAAAGCTGATCTTTTGAGGTACAGGAACAAAAATAGTAGCATGAATAAATCCAAGGATCAAGGCATGGATAAGAACAAGAATGATAACAGAAAAAGGAAAAGTGATTTGGACAGGTTCAAGGATCAAGGTATAGATAAAAATAGGAATGATGAAAGAAACAGGAACAGCAGTATAAACAGGTCCGAGGATCAAAACAGTAACAAGAACAGGAATGTGGAAAAAGAATTCAAGAGAAGGCCCGGCAAGGAAATTGTAGACACTGATGATGATGAGTGTCTAATGGGAGTTTCACTCCCAACCCTGTTTTAAATCACCTCTTCAGAAGGTGGGGGAGGGACTAAGCTAAGAGGCTCATTCTTAGTCCCAAGCCCCAAAGGTGACCCTTTGCCATTGATGACAAATGGGGAGAGATTTGAGTAAGGGGGAGAGATATGAGAAAGGGGGAGAGCTTCAAGTGAAGAGGAAAGCTTCAAGTCAGGGGGAGCAAAACTTCAAAGAAAGATTCTTAGTTGTCAGCTCAGTTTGATTTTAGTTTTGGCTCTTGAAGATGTGTTTTTAGTAAAGGTTTGCCATCAATGACAAAGGGGGAGATTGTTGGCAATTTTGGGTACCTTGAGTAACATTGCCTTTGCTCTAAGTGTAGATGTTGTCATTGATGTCAAAGAGTTCTTGCAGCAGTTTGATTTGTTGTCCAAGCATGTGTTTTGATGAAGGTTTCAGTTTGATCAGTAAGTTTCTAAGTAGCCCAGTTGCAAAAGATCAAAAAAAGATAAGTTAGAAAATGTTTGCAGGCGGCTGGAAAAACTGTCGCGATTTTGTGACATGTTTCAGGAGAGAGAAAGTGCTGGCAAAACTGTCACGATTTCGCGACATGCTGGAAGGCAGAGACGAAGCAAGCAAAAATGTCATGATTTCGCGACATGTTGGCAGGGAAGAAGAGCAGATGGAAAGTGTCACGATTTCGTGACATGTCGCATTTTCGTGACTTAGAAGGTGCAGGAAGGCAGAGAAAGAAAAATGTCACGATTTCGTGACATTCTGCAAAGGAGGATGTACGGACGAGAAACTGTCATGATTTCACGACATGTTGCAGAAGAAAGAGTCCGCAGTGTAAGCTGTCGTGATTTCGCGACAAGATTGAAGAGAGAGAAAAGTGATTCAGGAACTGTCACGATTTCACGACATGATGCAAAATTCCAAGTAAGGGCTGTCATATTTTTGCAACATGCTCCAAAGGTTGAGTTGAGGACTGTCGCGATTTTGCGACATGCTGTAGAGGCTTGAAATGGGAACTGTCACGATTTCGTGACATGCAACAAAGAGAAGAGCCTGAAATGAGAAGTGTCACGATTTCGTGACCAGCTACAAAAGAAAGCGTACGAAAGCTAGAAGTGTCACGATTTCGTGACAGGTAGTGGAGAAAGCATACGGAAGCCCGAAGTGTCACGATTTCATGACAGGCAGCAGAAAAGAGTTGAAGGCAGCGAAAGCGTCACGATTTCGTGACATGTTCCATTTTCGCTAGTGCAAGCAGAGAAGGAGGCCATGAAGGCAAAAGGGTCATGATTTCATGACAAAGTTGCAGATGATGTCAGCAAATATAGGAAGTGTCACGATTTCGCGACAACAGGTTAGATAAAGTGTACGACAGGCTGCAATGTCACGATTTCGCGACAACAAGCTACAGGAAGTGTACGGCAGGCTGTAGTGTCGTGATTTCGTGATAGTAAACTATAGAAGGTGCACAACAAGCAATAGTGTCATGATTTCGTGATAGCAAGCTATAGAAGGTGCACAGCAAGCAGCAGTGTCACGATTTTGCAACAGTAAGCTATAAAAGGTGCATAGTAGGCAGTAGGGTCACGATTTCATGACAGTAAGCAACAGAAGGTGCATAGCAGGTAGTAGTGTCACGATTTCATGATAGTAAGCAATAGAAGGTGCACTGTAGGCAGTAGTGTCGTGATTTCATGACAGCAAGCAATAGAATTTGTACGGCTAGCAAAGGTGTCACAATATCGTGACATGTTGATGTTTCGTGCCAGAAGCTACAGGGAGGCGGTTGAAGGACAGAGTTAACTTTGAGCTGACAAAGTTAAATTTTGGGCCGACGCAACACAGGGTTTAGTAGCTGACGCAGTTGAAGAGTTTCAGCCGACTAAGCATGAATATTATGATCTTGAATCTTAATCTATAAAAGGAGGAATGTTTGAATAGTTTGGGCATCGATCAAGTGTGCGTTCGAAGTGCAAATTGCGTAGAGAGAGTGCGAGGAGAAGATCGATCATAGAGGTGCATAAGTAGAAGCCTGAGCGAATGCTGTGTTTACGTAGAGGTTGCAAAGATAGTGCTATCGTGTTTTAGCAAAGAGCACGAAGGAAGTGCTGCTGTATTTGCGAAGATAGTGTTGCTGTATTTTGTGAAGACTATATTGTTGTGTCTACGTAGAATACATGAAGTCTGTGCTACTGTGTTTTTTGTAGAAGTAATAAGTTGATCAAGTACTGCTATATTTGCGCAGACAGTGAAAATTGGTTTCAACCAAGTGCAGAAAGAACAGAGGAAGAGGACAGTATTGTTCCAGACTGAAGGACTGTGTTTGGTGCAGATAAGAGGACCAGCTTTGCGGTGATAGAGTTGAGGACAGAGATCTCCAGCCAGAGTAGGGAAGACAGGTGTCTTCTGTGGACAGAATTCCACTTGCTAAGGGCAAAGGAGGTAGAGGTCTTCTAGAGGATCACTAGCCAAAGCAGAATAAGTGGAAGGTATCTCCTTTGATCCAAGGCTCATAAAAATTGTAATCGGGAAGGATTCCCAGAGGACTTTGATATAACTTTTATAAGAAAGTTTTATCCGTGGAGTAGCCCACCTTGGGTGAACCACATAAATTATTGTGTCACTTTGTGGATGATGTTTTGTGCATTGCTTTATTACTGCTATTAATTTTGTTATATATTTTCTACATTACTTTGGATTGAAAGCTGAGTTGAAAGAAAAAGTTAAAAGTTGTCTTATACTGTTCACCCCCCCCTCTCAGTGTAAGCTTGTGTTCTTCAGTAACTGACGAAGTTGCATCTCATTTTCAGTAACGCCATTCCTGCGTGTTGGGCAAGGTCGAGGTCGCACGATCCCAATTTTGTGTAGGGTTCCAAGTTTGAGGGTGGACAGTTTTCCTCCAAATTTCTCGCTATTTTGGACTTTCGTTTCCAGCAGATATAAACGCAACGTCCGACGGTTGTTTGTCAACTGTTTGCCATAATTGACGTCATTTTTGGTAGTGGATTGATCGGTATTCGACCCGTACACCTGTATTTGAAGATCCACATTTTCATGTTTTCTTCCACGCCCACACGTTCATCGTGCCGCGGTCTGCACAGCTTTCATGCGGTCATCGTCATGGCCAGCCCATGCGCAGACAACGCGTTCTGCACAGCCACGCATCCCGAATAGACGACGTCATCTTGGTTCTCTGCGCAAGACAACCACCACTTTTATGAATCTGTCAAGTCTTTGCTCGGTATAAGCCACTTTGGTAAATTCATTTACCATTAGTTCTCTGTGTTTTATATGTGGGAAATTTATTTTCACATCAATGTTTCTTGATCATATTGATTAAAAACAAAACATATATATATATATATATATTTTTAAAAAAAAACAAAATAAATATATATATATATATTCTATAAAAAAAAAAAAAACAAACACAAAAAAAAAAAAAAAAAATTGTGCAGAATTTTCTTTTTGCCCTTCCATGTTGTAAATTTGCAATTTTTGCAAATTAATTTGGGCACTTTTTATTTTGCACAATTTGTCACTTTTTGTCTTTTTGTGACACTTTTGCTGGCGATCACTCGGGGTCAAATGGCTTTCGAATTAGCCGACAAATTGGCTCAAGTAACCCAACTTGTCAGCGTTTTGGTTGATAAGGTTACTTCCAATGAAGTTCAACAACAATGTGAGGTTTCGGTTTACATTGGTTCACGAGATCCCGAGGTCCTCAACAGTTGGTTTGTGTATATCAAGATCGCAAAGGATCAGGAAGTTAACTTTGCAAAGTTGAAACTTTCTGGCATTGCTAAGGTCCTTGTCACTGATCGACAACGGACCCAAAATCCCATTGACACGTGGGATGAATTGCAAAGAGTATTGAAGAATAATTTTTATCCTTCAAACTATGCCACTGAGCTTGAGATCAAGTGGCTTCGTCTTCGCCAAACCTCCAATATGACTGTTCATGATTATATTTTTCAATTTAGCAAGTTGTGGATTTTGAATTCTATACAGGATAATGCAGCACAACTTGTTAACAAATTCAAAAGTGGATTGCAAGAACCCATTTATAGGAAGATGAAATACAAGTTGATTGTTAACATTGACATGGCTTTCAATCAAGCCCTTCTTGCTGAGGAGGAAATGAGGGAGCAATCGCGTGGGACTCGCTCTTCTACGTCAGGAGAAAATCAGAAGGCTTCTCCTCAACCTTCCAAGGGAGCTAAATCTTCTTCTTCTCCTTCTCCCTCTTCTTCATCTTCCCCTTCTTCTTCACAAAAATCTTCTTCTTCTAAGTCACCTTTGATTTGTAATTATTGTAAAAATCCAGGGCATACTCAAAAGAGGTGTTTTAAGTTGCAAAATGTGAAGAAACAATCCCTAGTTGTAAAGCCTTCCAATGAGGACTCACAAGAAAGTCCCATTGAGGCTACAGGGGAACGTAATCCTTATAATGAATTGGCAGGGTTAAACAAATTGACCCTTATGAATACTTCACAAGGTGATCGTGAGAATTTGTTTGTGACTACGGTCCATCTCGGTGACACCTTTATGGTTGATTGTATAATCGATAGCGGCTCGTAGAAAAATCTAATTGTGAGGTCCGTTGTTGACAAACTGAAGTTACCGATGAATCCCCATCCTCATCCTTATCCTTTGGGATGGAAGGACAATGGGATTACATCTGACATCACACACACTTGCACTGTGAATTTTGCTTTCAATCCTTCTTTTGTGGACTCGGTTGTGTGTGATGTAACTCCAATGGATTGTTGTGTCTTGTTGCTTGGAAGACCCTATCAATATGATAGGAGGTCTATACATGATGGGTACAAAAACACATACACTTTGCACAAAGATAATAAAACTTTCATAATCAGAAGTACACAACAAACTCCACATAATTTGATGTTGAGTTGTAGACAAGCACGCAAAGCTGTAAATCAAGCAAAGGAATTAGCACTCATCTTCATCAGACCAATTCAAGAAGAAAAGCAAGCACCTAAGCACACTAATAACAGGAGTTCTTCAGTTCATTCAATACTTCAATCATTTTTTGATGTTTTTCAAGAACCCACAAGTCTTCCACCTAAAAGACAGATTAATCATAGTATTGAGATTGTTCCTGCATCTTCTCTTCCTAATTCTTCAATGTATAGACAATCAATAGTGCAAATGGAAGAAATTAAAAAGCAAATTCAAGCATTGTTGACTAAAGGGTTCATCAAACCCAGTACTTCTCCTTGTGCTTCTCCTATCTTGCTTGTGTTGAAGAAGGATGGTACATGGAGATTATGCATTGATTTCAAGGCACTCAATAAGATTACAATCAAGAATCGTTATCCACTTCCTCGCATTGATGATCTTTTGGACCAATTGCAAGGTGCAAAATTCTTCTCCAAAATTGATCTCAAAAGTGGGTATCATCAGGTGAGAATTCAAGCAGAAGACACTTGGAAAACAGCATTTAAGACCAAAATGGGGCTCTTTGAATGGCTTGTCATGCCCTTTGGCCTTACAAATGCTCCAGCTACATTTATGTGGCTAATGAATGAAGTATTCAGAGATTGTTTGGATCAATTTGTAATCATCTATTTGGATGAAATTGGGAGAATCATTTGGAACATTTGGAAACGGTTCTTCAAACTCTTCAAAAGAACCAATTGTATGCAAATTTTCCTAAGTGTTCATTTGGGCAAACATTCATTGCCTATCTTGGGTTTGTAATTAGTGAAAAAGGTGTGCAAGTAGATCCTTCCAAAGTTGAATTTATCTTCTCTTGGCCAACTCCTACTTTAGTCACGGAGTTAAGGAGTTTTATTGGACTTGCCAATTTCTATCGCAAGTTCATTGGAGGATATTCTTCTATTGCTGCACCTTTACACTATTTGATGAAGATCAAAGTTCAGTTTCAATGGATAAAGGATCAACAAAAAGCCTTTGACACATTGAAACACAAATTGAGTACTGCACCAGTTCTTGTTCTTCCTGATTTGTCTCAACCATTTGAGATAGAAACTGATGCTTCACAAGTTGCACTTGGAGTTGTGCTCATGCAGAATGGCCATCCAGTGGCCTACCATTCAGAAACATTTTTAGAGGCCAAGAAGAACTATTCTACATATGATAAGGAGTTCTATGCTTTAGTTCAAGCAATCAAGTATTGGAGGCATTATATCTTGGGAAAAGAAATAATTTTTCATACAGATCACATGCCCCTTAAGTTTCTTCAATCTCAAACAAAAATTGAGGAAGCTAGGCACATGAAATGGGCATCGTACTTGCAATAGTTCCATTTGGTAATCAAGTACAAGAAACGATGAAACAATGCAGTGGCTGATTGCTTGAGTTGTCCTCCTACTCTTGTTTTGACAATTGTCACTACTTCTCATTTTGGCTTCCAAACTTGGCCTACACAGTATCCTATGGATCCAAATTTTGGCAAAGTTTTCCACCAACTTTCCAATCCTTCTTCTTCAAATTTGAGAGCTCTTTAAGACTTTCATATTAAGGATGGACTGTTGTACAAATTGGACAAACTTTATGTTCCTCATGGGAACAGGGAGTCTCTTCTGAAGGAGGCTCATTCCACACTCTATGGGGGACATTTTGGTAGGCAAAAAACTCTTCATCATCTTCAGCGGTTTTTCTTTTAGCCACACATGCAAAGAGATGTTCTTCGCTTCTTGTGACAATGTGCAGTCTGTAATCGCTCCAAATCTGCCAATAGGACATTGGGAATGAGCATGCCTTTGCCCATTCCTTCTCGTCTGTGGGAAAGCATTTCCATGGATCTCTTGAGTAGTTTTCCAATTACAGTACGCAAGCATGATTGTGTCTTTGTTGTGGTGATAGATTCAACAAAATGGCCAAATTCATTCCTTGTCGCAAGACAAGTACTGCACAGGACCTTGCCCAACTCTTCTTTGAAGTGGTATGGCACTCTTTTGGTCTTCCTACCAGCATTGTCTTTGATCGTGACTCACGCTTTGTGGGTCACTTTTGGCGATCTCTTTGGAAGATTTTGGGAGTATCTCTTAACTTCTCTACTGCTTATCATCCACAATCCGATGGGCAGAAAGAGGTAGTTAATCATACTCTAGTGCAGAGTTTGAGTATTTACCATCATTCCACTCTAGCCAAGTGGGACTTAAGCCTCACTCACATTGAGCACGCCTACAACAGGGCCGTCCATAGTTCTACCGGGCACTCTCCATTTGAAGTGTGTTTTGGTTTTCAACCACTTGCTCCTTATGAGTTACCTTTGTCTTTACCTTCTTCAGCCACAATGCACATTCAGAAGGAACAAGACAAGGCCAACTCTTTTGTGCAGCATTTGCAGAGTCTTCAAGCCAAAGTGGTTCAAATTCTTCAGAAGACTCAGCAAAAGCAAAAACAACAGATGGACAAGCATTGCACTCCTCATTCCTTTCAAGTTGGTGACAAAGTATGGTTTCATCTTGACAAACGACGATTTGCAGATAAGGCACATAGCAAAATCAAGCCTCTTCATTATGGGCCTTATACTATTCTTCAGAAAATCTCTGAGAATGCCTTTCGCTTGGACCTTCTAGCTCATCTTGGCATTCACGATGTTGTCAATGTTGATCTTCTCAAACCATACTATGATTCCACATTGGAAACAGTTCCAACCATCATTCATCTAGTTGATGTGGTTCCTGATGCTCAGCTTTTGCTTGACGTCGATACAGTCTTTGATACGAAGACCTGACACACCCGCTAGGGTGCTTCTACTTCATATCTTGTGGCCCGACGCAGCCAATTTCCACATCAGGCTCACTGGATTTGCTTCATTCTAATGATGAGGAATCTTAGACCTAGGTCTAAGATTCCTCATCACATACTAAAGGCTATCTTTATCTTCATGATAAGAAGCTACATTCAAGGAGCCTATTCATCATTTCGGATTCACATTCATAGATAGATTTAATCTTCATTTACATGTTTAAAAGTAGGATTTAATGCAAGATAAAACTTGATTAAAATCCACTTAATAAGGGAAGATAAAATCTACCTTAAAATCCTCAAGATAAAAGGAATTAAGGCACTACATCATGGTCATATGAGGGCCAACTCACATTTGTTTTATTTTGGTTTCATGAACAATCATTAAAGTAGCATGGTAAAATAAACCAACACATGCCCCTTGTTTATAGTTACTTGCAATCACTAAGGTGTTCCAAGCATTTAAATTGATACATCTTTATTTGAGATTACTAATACACATATGCAAATGCTAATATAGCGGAGACCTTGGAGAAGTTGTTTTGTTTAACTTCTTTGCAAGAGAGGGTTTTGGGATCAAAATCCTAAGGGAGAGTGTAATTTCACAATTGGGTAAAATTAACACTCAACATTTTGGCGCTAGAAGGAGGGCCTGAATTGGTTTACTTTATTTTATTTATGCTAAGCAATTCATGCATTGGTTTTCATTGATCTAACGCTTTTGGATTGTTCATACATGAATGATGTGATTTGGTGTAACTTTGAGAGTTTTAATTGCTAAATATTTCAAGTTCATTTGATTAGCATCTTTGGTAATATTTTAGCACTCAACACTTTGGGAGCTAAGAGGGTTTGAGTTGATTTATTTTATTGCTATTTAGATGCTAAATTGTTCATGTTACTTGAAAGATTTATCTAAAGACATTGGTCTTGACTAATGAGATTTTGTTGATCACTTTCATTGATTCTAACATTCTCTATTTGATGATGTGTTAATACTAACCTTTTGGCAAATTTGAGAATGTTCTTTCATGTCATGGTTTAATTGATGCATATCTTTTGGAATGATGCTAACATGATGATCTTTATGATTTACTCATTTGAAAATTGTTAGTCATTTTATGCTTCATTGCAAGATATTTTGTATTTGACTAACAAATTTGGTTCTAAAGTTATTCTTTGAGTTTCACTAATGGCAACATTTGAGGAGCAAGTGGCATCTGCAAGAGAAGAAATGGTATCTATGTTAGGAAAGTATTATGAGTGTTTTCCTATGTTTGGAACACCCCATCAAATTCCTGAAATGTTATTGGAGTTTCTACGACTCTTTAATCAAGAGGTGGCATCAGGATACCTACAAAATTTGCATATCTACAAGAGCACATTATTTCAATGCCAAGTTTTTTATGAGGATATTGCTTGTAGGTTCTTCTCATACATTTTGGATGATAGATCATTCTTGTGGTATGGCCAATTACCCATGGAGGTTAGGACTTCTTGGATCCGACTAGAAGCAGCCTATCTTTATCATTTTGGTAATCAAGTTGACTTAGATATGTTGCAAAATCAATTTACCTCTATTCGTAAAGAGCCTAATGAATCCATGAGTCAATTCAATGGGAGGTTCCATGAGTTGCACTCTCAAATGTGGGAAATTTTGGACATACCAGAAGAGGAAGCTATTGAAGTATACATGGGAGCCATACCCCCCGCACTTGCTACACTTATTGAGGAAAATCTTGATGACTCATCTTTTCCTAGAATCTATGAGGTTGCAATAATGGTAGAACAAGGGCAAGTGGAGGCACAACATGTTCCCATGAGAGATTGTTCTTCTGGAGTTATTGATGCCAACCTACACCAACCATCGAATATAGCACCCTCCACTCCAATGATACCTAAGGTGAATGATCAAGGGGATGAATTTGAATGTCCAAATGTTACAACCACCTTAGATATAGTCCAAGAGGAGGTGCAAGTTGCCAAGCCAACATCCACCAATGAGGATTGTGTAGAGATGGTTTCATTTCTAGAAATGCATGAGTATTTAGATAATGGTGTCCTAAATCCAACTAGTTTGGAGATATGTGATAGGACAGAACCTACCATAGAATTGAATGAAGTGGTTGAAAGTGAAATTGGAAGAGAATCAATAAATGAATTTGAAGATATGATAGAATTTCACCACTTGTTCTTGGAAGACACTCTCGATGAGATGCTTGAAACTAATGATCAAGAAATTCTTCACCCTCCAAATTGTGATAAAATTGAATCATGGGTTACCAATTTGGACTATGATAGCCTTACAAATTTGAATTCAAGAAATAACCCACTTTTGGAAGTTATTGAACCATCTAAGGAAGGTGAAGGTGAATTTGATGAGAAATACATTGATGAATTGGAAGATGTTGAAGAAGTAGTTGAGCATCACCACTTGATTTTGGAAGATGATTATTATGATGCTTGGAAGAAGTGGGAAGAATACACTCACTTTAAACCTTCTAATGAACCCTTTGTGTCAATTGATATGCAGGATAACACAATCGCCTACTCACAGGAAGATATTACAACTCCTGTACAATTTGAGAATATTTTGGAAGAAGGGTTGGAATCTCATCAAATTTTGGAAGATGATAATGATCCTACTACCAAGGACAAAGAAGAAAAAGAATTGATGGATGAATCAAAAGATCATGTCACAGATACCATAGAGTTTCATCCCATGAATTTGGATGATAATTTTTACAATGGTTGGGGGAGATATGAAGATGTGTTATTTTCTCACACCCCTATTGATGAAACTTCTATTCCACTTTGTATGCAGGATGTTGAAACTTCTACTTCATATGAAGATCCCACATTCACAAGATTTGAGAAAGTTACAAAATTAGATCATGTTGAACATAAATTCATTGAAAATTTGGATACAAATTCACATGATTGTTTTGAGGATTCAAATGAAGAGATACCATGGATAGTGAACAAGGAATTGGAACCAAATGACAAAGAGGTTGATCTATTAGAAGCAACTCAAATGATTGATCATCAAGATGGGTTACTTGACATACACTTTGACCAACAAGATTTGAGGGTTGAAAAGGATGGACATGTTTTCAATTGGGTGCCCAATTTTGGTATGTTTGATGAACAGGTAATCAATGAAGAAATTGCAAATCCTCACCAAGCTTTGGTAAATGAAAATGTGCAAAAGGTAAAATCTAACCTTTTGTGTCCAAGCATCCAAGCTTCAGGTGAAAATTTGTATGACCATTTATTGAATTTGAATGATGTTTATGATGAAATGCCATTGAAGGTGAATGAAGAACAAGGATTAATTTCTACTCACACCTTTAATAAGATTGCTTTGATGAATGAAAAAGAAGTTGATGCACTTGAATTGTTGAATCAAATTCATCAACAATTAATTATTGAATCTAGGATAAAAACTTATAATGATTCTCATTTAGTAAATATCCTAGATACTTGCAAATTTTTGCATAAATTTGATTGGCCTAAAAACATGAATAATGAATTGGCTTTGAAATTTTTAGAAATAGGCTCTTGTTTGCAAGATTTCATATTTGAAAAAGAAAGCCTAGTTCTAAATTCTGAATTGAGTTGTGAAATTGACATTTTAAAGAATAGACAAGAAACAATTGAAAATCAAATGTTGTCTAATCAATTTAATGATTTGAATCTCACCTATGGGATTATTAATGGAACTAAATCAAATTGGTGGGGTGAGCGAGGCAAGTTGAAGTTTGTTGCATCGTTTGGCTTAATCTTGTTTTTGTTGGATTCCTACAACATTGGGCATGCGTATCATGTTATTTGTCTTTTGAAATGCTCTAATCATGTTTGGGATCCAGGGAAGTGATAGTTCAAACGTTGCATCATTTTGTACCATATTGTACATTTGTATATAGATTTTGGTTTTCATGTTCGATTTTGGGTTTGGATTTTGTTTTGATGTTTGCAAGTTTGATTTGTGTGTTTTGTATTCATTCGCTTCCAAGTTTTGGTTGTTTTCTAGTATTTTAGAGTGAGATGTCAGCTCATGTCCTCATGAATGTTAACTAAGATAAGGAGAATATGAAACATCGGAATTGTATTGCAGAAGGCTCCACGAGTACCACAAACACATTAAAGAATATCGTTTGAAACTTGGGATGCATGAAGTTGTCAGTTTTGCAAATTAGGGTGAAATATTTTGTATACTCCATCTCATTCATCCGTATTTCATGGTACATTTCACATTGCATAAACATTGCATCTCACTTGCATCTACATTTCAAAGACAATCACCGAAAAACATGTCAAATTCTCTTAGGATCATTGCACAATATACACTAAGAAGATCTTGAGATTGGGAACTGATGTCGAAACTATCTTGAACCAAACACAATTTGCACATATTAAAAGCATCTTGGGTAAAATGGTCAAAACCATCCTTGGGAGAAAATGTGAGGTGAAAAGGGTCATCCTTGTCGGTCCTATCATGCAACATAGTCCATAAAATAGTGGTTTTCACCACTTCCACAATACTTGAAACTCAAAATCGAGTAGTAAGGATAGGGTCAAATTCTCATCATACTTAGGTTGAGAATCCGATTCCCCAAAGCTCTGAGTCTGCTTGCATCACACCACTGACTATTGGATTGTAAGGATCGTACTACATGTCCCCTCAGAAGGATGGGTAGTCATCCCTAAGATTCAAGAAATCAAAAGCAAAATCATGGACTATGGGGCTAACCTCCATCGGGGCTATAGACGCTTGACTGGTAGTGGAGTATGCTCATGCGTGGTGACATGTCTCGTTTAAAAGTGAGACCTCTGACCGCTCAAATGGATAGGCTAGCCTTGTGGTTTCATCCATAACAGGTTTAACCATTTTGGTCAAAATGAGGTAATAAACTCAAAGATCAGAGTAGTAAGGATAGGGTCAAATTCTCATCATACTTAGGTTGAGAATCCGATTCCCCAAAGCTCTGAGTCCACTTGCACACACATTGGTTCTGGATTGTAGCGGTTCATAACTGAGCTCTTGATCTGGTAAATGAATTCACTACACACACATTTGGTCCTAAGAGGGTTAGACAGTTTTAGTGTGTTTGTTTATGGTACTAGAATGTTTGAGTCTCTACAAAATAGGTCGTTCATATTATAGCATCCTTTCAATACATCCAATCCTGCATAAATCATCCATAACATATCATATGCATCCATGTGAAACTGACGATGGAATGTTGAATGGTTTCAGACGATAAGGAATGAATCACTTTGCACACACTGAGCTGATGTTGAATGATTCTGATGGTTCATGTCTTTTTGGTCTATTTTCATTCTCTGGATACTTGCTGATGCTTGTAATTCTAATATTTGGGTTTTGTGTGTTTTCAGGTTGGGTTCTTACCAAAATGCTCAAGAGCATTTCCCAACAGAGTCGCCATTTGTTGTGGTTGCTCCACAACTAGCCCCAAAACTTGGGGACCCACCTTTTTGTTTTGGTATTTGGGTGTTTGCATTTTGTTGTAGGTGTCTTATGCTTCGCTTGGTTTGGGGTTTGTAGTTTTCGTCAAGATTGTGGTCGACAGTTTTTTATCGTCAATTTATTGTCGATGACTTTTTTGTCGTCATTTTCTTGTCGATGACATTTTCTTGTCGATGACTTTTTATTGTCGACGACTTTTTCTTGTCGATGACTTTTTGTCGTCAATTTCTTGTCGATGACTTTTTGTCGTCATTTTGTTGTCGACGACTTCTTTGTCGTCAATTTCTTGTCGACGACTTTTGTCGTCAAATTTTTGTTGACGATATTTATCGTCATTTTTGTTGATTGCAGTTTCATTGTTAAATGTTGTGTTTCTTTATTTTTGCATATAAGGAACTTTGATTTTTTATTGAATATAATTGTTGGTTCCAATAAATATGAAAATAATAAATAAATATATATATATATATATATATATATATATATATATATATATATATATATATATATATAAATAATAAAAATAAAAATGAAACAATAAAACATAATAAAAATTTATATATTAATATTGATATTACTAATTAATATTAATATTACTAATTAATATTAATATCAATACTAATATTAATATTATTATCGCGGTGATGGCGGGCTATTATAGACATTTTTTTATACTCCTAAGTTTGTATTTTTATTGAGTTTCATGTGCTATTCTTATGTTGTGGGTGTTTCTGTGCAGGTCGAGACGCATTGGGCGATGGCCAGGAGACATACGCTTCGGCGTCCGTCGAGAAGGAACACGACCAAAGCAGCGATATTGCACTTGGGAAATGACTCGGTTTCACACCTTTAACAAGCATGAGTGACGATTCAAGCGGAGTGATCTAGCGAAGCAATGGAGATAGGTTGACGAATGTAGACGTCTCACACTTCACAGCGACGACCGAGATAAACAAAGGAGGGTTGATAGGTTCGTTAGAAGGTGAAGCTGGCGTTGCTGGGAGATTTGGACGAGGAGTCACGGCCACTCTGGAAAAGACAAAAATAGGGACAAACGTGGCCCGATAGGGAAATAAATACTCGACGACATTCGACGAATAATAGCGGGATTTCATAGTTACACATGATGACGGATCACAGGATGCATTTGACTGGATAAAACCGAAATGAATAGAAGAAAATGGCAGTTCATTCAGGGAAGTTGCGGACAGATTCACAGAGTCGATAATTAGACTGTGTCGGTGACATCGACACGACATCGTGCCACGAGCAGAGGTAAATAGCAACATGTTATATTAAAAGGCTGTTAGTTTAAAGCATTAAATTACCTTTTTTTTATGAAAATTATTTCATAAAAGGGATAATTAAATGACATTTTAAAACCTTTATTTTAAGGTCATAGATTATTGTCTCTTTGTGAAAATTAATTTCACCAAAGAGAGATAATTTATTATTCATACTAAAGGCTATCTTAATCTTCATGATAAGTAGCTACATTTGGAGCCTATTCATCATTTCAGATTCACATTCATAGATAGATTTAATCTTCATTTACATGTTTAAAAGTAGGATTTAATGTAAGATAGAACTTGATTAAAATCTACTTAATAAGGGAAGATAAAATCTACCTTAAAACCCTCAAGATAAAAGGAATTAAGGCACTACATCATGGTCATATGAGGGCCAACTCACATTTACTTTTATTTTAGTTTCATGAACAATCATTAAAGTAGCATGGTAAAATAAATCAACACATGCACCTTGTTTACAATTACTTGCAAATCACTAAGGTGTTCTTCCAAGCATTGAATTGATATATCTTTGTTGAGATTACTAATACATATATGCAAACGCTAATATAGCGGAGACCTTGGAGAAGTTTTTTTTTCTTTAACTTCTTTGTAAGAGGGGATTTTGGGATTAAAATCCTAAGGGAGAGTGATTTCACAATTGGGTGGAATTAACACTCAACGGTTAGAAAACTAATAAAAGCATTAACACATGGGTGGTCCTATTGTGATCAGACCCCTTGTAATGATAGACAAAGGGACTTAAGGATTAAGCCTAAAACATTATTAAATGCTAAAAATGACTTAATTTTGATCAAACATAGATGTTTACCTGGTTTTGTGACCTGTTGTAGGGTTTTGTGTTGCAGTATGGACTTTTTCTAGATTCGTACCTGTGGGAACGAATCTCAATTGTACCTTGAGGTACAAATTTTATTGTAATACCCAATCAAAATTTTATTGAGCGATAAAGGTTTTCTTGATGTTGTTGCAACTCTTATTCCATGTCGAATTGCCTTATATATCTACAAACAAGAACAACTCACCAAGCAAAAGGTGATATTGACAAGCTCATGTGGGTATACATAGTGATTTATAGTTTAGTAGAGTGGAGTCTAGGTTGATTTTGGTAGATTTTGGTTATGCAAAATGGATGGATGATGAAGATAGAGGAAATTACCCTCTATTTATAAAATTTGACAAGGTTAGGGTGTGAGGTGTCTTGTGAGGTGTCCCCTGAGGTGGCATGGGGTGGCATATCTCATAAATAGATTTGGGTGAGAGAAGTCCTCACCCATCTATGTGCAATTAATGGGCATGGGTGAGCCATGAAAGTCTTCTCCCCATTATGGCATGGTGGAGGATGACTCATCCATACCTTCAATGCCTTAATGTACAAATTCTCTAATTGTAATTTATGGTATTGAATGCACATGGGAATGTGGAGTGGAGGAAGGGTTAAAGCCTAACCATAGTTGGGTTAACCATGGATTTAGGGTTGACCAAGGTGAGGTGGAAGTTAGGCTTTGGTTGAAGCTAAACTAGAGTGTGGTTAACCATGGGTTAAGTTTACCATGGTTTAGATTGACTAAGGTGAAGTGGAGTGTGACTTACCCATGTCTTCAATGCTTTGAATACAAAAAGTCCCCAAATATCATTTATGATCTTAAACACACATGGGAACATGTGTAGGGCAAGGGTCAAAGTTGACCATAGTTATGTTGATCCTAGGTTTGGTTGGGGTTAAGAGCGTGAGGTGGAGGCTAGTTTAGTCAAAGGGTAGACTAGGTGATGTCTCCATGAGTTAGATTAATCATGGTTAGTTTGACCATGAGTTTGGGTTTGACTATGATGTGGAGTTTGACCAAGGTTATGGATTAACCAAGGTTAGGCTAGGGTGAGCTAGGCTTAGGTGGCAAGTAGACTAGTCAAAGGGTAGACTAGGATGAGGTATCCCTAGATTAGGCTAAAGGGGTGGTCACATGATGACCAGGGGCTGAGAATAGAAAAGGGCTTAGTGGCCAAGGGGGCTTATGGTGATGAATAGTGATTTTTGGGAAATTATGCAAATTTTGTGGGTTTTGCATTTAATCAATTGTTAACATTACACAAGGATAAATGTGATATTTTTAGGTGTCTACAACTCTCATATTTGTATTATTTTAACTTATAAATATCACTGATTGTGACCTTATCTTTAATATAAATTGATAATTATTGGACAAACATTTTGACTAGGTCCTTAAAGGTTTTGAGGGTATGCCTTAGTATCTGATAATACCATTCCAAGGTAGGATCACTGATGATTTTAGGAGAGATATTAAGAATCAATAATTTATCATATTTCATGTCACTACAAGTAGTGCACAAGATTCTAAGGTGATTAATGAAGTCTTCCTTCCCATTGTACATCTAGAACTTGAGTATTTCAAAATTAAGAGGAAATGAGTGACTAGCCATGATGGGACCTAAAGGTTGGCTACATAGGTCTTTGTAGGAGTACCTATGACTAGATGAGGATCCTTGGATCGAGGCCATTTGTTGTTTTAGTTGTTCTATTTGTGAAGTTAGGGCTTGAAGTTTAGAAGAAAGAAGGTTAGAGGACTATGATAGTTGATGAAAGGATAATATTGGGGCATTGTGGCATACGATGTTGAAGTGGGCATCATATGGCTTACTCCCAAGTCATTCAAGAAAAAACAATTGAATATATAGAATTAGAGATCATGGGAGTGGGACTCTAAAAAAAATCGACATTCACACTTGGGATTGGTGGATGGTCATTGAGACATCATTGAAATATTGGAGCAATATAAATCCCATAGTTTGTGATCACTTGTTGAGTTATGGGACGACTTACATTGAACTACAACAACTCCTTAAGAGGAGGCAAAGATGATTGATGTCTTAAGGACGATGGAGGGTTTATGCTACACCATATATCGAAGTTATAACAATTGGATGATTTGATTTTGTGTAATTTTAAGTCGATGTATTAAGGTCTTTATGTAGGGACCCATAAGATAGGTCCACTTGATTAGAGGTTAAGGGGTTAGACTTGGGATGTTGATGGTAGCCCAAAAGAGATCCTTAAATAGAAAAGGTAGCTAGGGAATGTCTACTTTCTTTTAAAATAGTTTCTATGGCCTCCGTATTCCTATCCAAGAAAGAGGTCATATGATCAAGAGAGATTATCCTTCCTTGTTCATCATGAACAAGAGAGAAAGTACCTGAGAGAGGATCTCCCTAATATTCCTCTTTATAGATATGGTTTTCAAATGTGGTTTGGTTCTCTTGAACATAAACTAAAGGATCTGTGTTATGGACTAGCTAACATGAAATTCTTCAGGTCACATAGTGTCACTCAACTATGGCTTAGTAAGGAAGGGAAATTGAATTTATTAGATTTTATTTTTAGAGTTGATTAAGAGAAGAGGTGGTGTTTTATTTTCTTATATCCCCTTACCTCAATATATTTATTTAACCTATATACCTCAAGGCTTCCCTATATACTTTAAGGTCCCTATATACCTAATTGTTATATATGTACTTATCAATACATGAGAGACAGTTGATACATGGTATCACAATGGTAGTGGAAGTGACCATTGGATACTGTGGGTGAGATTTTGCACTCTTTCACCCACCCCTCCCATTTTTGATAAATAAATATGATGGCCTTCAAAAATGACTAATTTTTGGAGCCTATCCCTTGGACAAATGGTGCTAGGAGTGGCAGTGAATACTTTGACAAGGCAAAAGAATTGATGGCCACAATATGTCAGGAGAGAACTAGGTATTGTATGACCAAGTAGGCCATCCCAAGATGTTCCACCGGTTTTAAATACCAATTTCGGATAAGTGAGAGGTGGGTGGATATTTGGGCAAGTAATTTTTTCAGGGTTATGCATAGTGGTGAATATTTGCCAATTGGACGAATATTAAGATTTTTAAAATTGGAAATTGGTGAATATGAGGACCCTCAACGTCAGCCTATTTGCCTAAAATTTTTAGAATCAATTGTTTCTTAGGATCAATTTGCCATAATATATATCCAAACATAGGCATATTTGTACTCATTGGAAAGCTCTTTTTAAGCCTGATCTAATGGTGGTATTTTTATGAAGTTATAAGATGATTTAATAGGTCAAAAGTGGCCCTAAATATGACCTTACATTTTAGGGCTTCAAATACCCCAAATTTTGGTGTGAAGATGCTCGATTTGATTTTCTTAGGATTCTCCATTATTCATCTTGATTTTGATTAGGATTCGCCATTTGTTTACAAGTACATTTTGAGTCCAACCCCTTATGCATAACCCTAAATTGTTTTTGGATAAATCTAAAAACCTCGCCCAAACAGGGTGAATAAATGGGATGGCAATAGATCAAGAAAAGTTTCCAAAGTGCCACCATACCCACATCTATCTAAGTGTGCAATTTGATAGATAAATGGGCACTAGGGCAATCTATGGAAACTCCCATAAATCCATCCCAATGCAGGTAGAGTTTTGGGATGGCAATAGAAAATAAGTATGGCTGAATTCCTTACCCTGTTGTAAGAAGTTCGCTAGGTGGAATTTTGGGGTAACGAAAAGCAAAGGAACTAACCAAATCCTCCATCTTAGTCCTGGGTGAAATTATAGTTTATCAATATAAGTGGTGTGGATCCCAAATGCTCACCCAATGCCAAAATCAACATCAACTGAAAGAAACTCCAAGGGCTTCAGGGAGTAGGAGTTAATGCACCATACTACCAGGGTACGAGTAATCGACCAGTGCATAGAAATCAAATCTTACTTCACAGGATAGAAAAATTTGAAGTACGAATCTCCAAGGCAACGTTTTATCAAATTGAATTATTGTTTGCTAAAATGTGTAGGTAGGTGAAAATCCATGGCCCACTAAGAATGTCAAAAAAATCAAGGGTTTAGATCTGAGCAAAATCGCCTACCCCTTTTGAACAACTGCCATTCTTCCAAGGAGTAGAGTACCAACCAAGGACCCATCTGCATCAGCCATATCAATTTTGAATTTAATGTAAAATTCTTATAAATATTGGAATGTTAGACATTCCAGGGGGTGGATATTTAGCCATTATAATTCATATGTAAATCTTAAATTGTTCATAAATATAAATGTTTTACTATTTTATCTCTAAATTTGTCCTTTTATATTTGTATTGAGTGTTGAATATTTATTTATACTAAAGTTGTTTGAGTGATTCTGCTCTAATTTTACTATCTGGATTTCATGCATTTTACTCAGTAGTTTTGGAATTCACATTTCATATTGGGTTGGGGGTTTATTTCTGCTTAGGCTAGTTGGGTGGATGTACTCTAATTTTGCATCTTGGATTTCATGCACTCCATTCACTAGTTTTGGAATTTACCTTCAATAATTGGTGTTGAATATTAAGTAAGGGTAAGGCTAGTTGATCTATTAGGTAACCTTATTGTATTTATGCTCATAGTGTTAGCTTGTCGAGCATGTGTCTTGATGTGGCTATATTTTTCCTTATCAATTTTGGATACAACATATTTTCCTTTCTTTCCCACCCTCTTTTCTCTTCAATTTTAGGTATAATAGTTAGGACTCAAGAATTGATCTTCTCTAGAGATCGATCGCCCAAAATTCCCCAAGCATGGTGGTCGTTCAATGTTGGCACAGGTCCACGGGCACACAAATATTCTCCCTTACCTTTTTTTTAGATCAAATTTATGACCAATAATTTTTGGCACACCTAGTGGGACTTGAAAGTTCCTTGTCTTCTAAGGAGATCAAAGTTTGGTGATTCTCTGGTTTACTTACATCTCATGAAATCACATAGTGACTACTCTAAGCAAAATCTAGATATTATTACCAGTTGCCTCTTCATTATTTTAAATCTTTATTTCCTAGAGGATTCAAGGTTTTGGTGAGCAACCTTGACCTCACTAGCGAAGAAAGTATGTTCATCTGGCAACTTCAACCTAGAAAAAGAACTTAGATCTTGTAAGAAACCAATGTTGTAATGTCTCACTGTACGTATCCTTCTTGGAATTTTTTAGGCCCTCTAAATATTCAAAATCTTCATGATACTCCTGGGACCTCTTTGAAATCCCTACCATTTTTTTATGGAGCAGGAAAAATTACATTCGAGCATTGTCGGGATGTGGCTTCCCTAAAAGTGATTCATAATATCATACATGAAGATGTGATGCTTAGGCTACTCATTATCTCTCTCAAAGGAAGGGTCTTGTTGTGGTATAAATCATTGGAATATGGAAGCATTTTCACATGGGATGATCTAGTTGAAGGACTTATCAGAATATTTGATGATTCAAGAGGCTCCCTCTTGTTACTCAATCAGTTCTCATTCATCAGACATGATTCTCAGGAAAACATCATTGAATTCAAAATCCACTTCAAAAGAGATTGAAAAATAATTGCCCATCAGTTCTAGCCATCCCCTACTCAGGCATACCTATATTACACCCAAGATTTCTATTCGAATATAGGCCTGATTATTTAGAAGTCTAGAGAGAAGAGATTCCCATGGGTTTACCAAGATGCTATTCGAGCATAAAATATACTGATTTAAGTTGGAAAGTTGCCACCTAGAAGTATTCCATATTCATGTCAAATTATGGCAAGCCAAACCATGTCCTTGCCCTATGAAGAATTTGGGACTGACCTAGCCAGACCTATGAAAAGCATGCACTCTACTAATCCCATAATAGAACAAGGAGCATTGGTAAATACAACTAATAATTTTTTATTCACAAACCCCATGGCAACCAATGAATGATGATGGTTGGACAATAACTCAAGTTATCATGGGAGAAAATCAGAATGGGGTATGGGCCTTGAACCATATGAATCCAAGTAGAGTGCACGAATGGTACCTCTCTTAGGATAACTCAAGTATCAAAGTTGATTGGATGGATATTCACCCCATGCTGATCAGTTAGACCTTGGCCTGATGATCCTGAGGCAGGGTTCTGCATATTATGTGAATATTAGGATTTCTAAAATTGGAAATTGGCGAATATGATGACCCTCAACGTCGGCCCATTTGCCTAAAAATTTTAGGACCAATTTTTTCTTAGGGTCAATTTACCACAATATATATCCAAACATAGGTATATTTGTACTCATTGGAAAGCTCTTTTCAAGCTTGATCTAATGGTGGTGTTTTTATGAAGTTATAAGAATATTTAATAGGTCAAAATTATCCCCAAAGATAACCTTACATTTTAGGGCTTTAAATTCCCCAAATTTTGGTATGAATATGGTTGATTTGATTTTCTTAGGATTATCCATGATTCACCTTGATTTTGCTTAGGATTCACCATTTTTTTACAAGTACGTTTTGAGTCCAACCCCTTATGCATAATCCTATCATGAGGAAAAGTATTAATCTCATGTGGTGTTTCGTAAGACCCAAGAGGAGTTGCAAGCAATTTCAGAATCAACATGAAGAACAACTCAGGTTTAGTATCATCTAGTCTGAATATTGTAGATTCACGGGATGATTTGCAACGACATTTATTACCCATGAATGCCAATCATGCTAAAATTATGTGTAAATAGTGTGACAAGTAAATAAAACCGCATGATAAGTATGTGTCTACTTGGAAAGTGTCATCATCTAGTTTGAAGCATGTAGGGAACAATTCCAATGTTGATATGACATCTGGCCAAGGTGCCAAAAGTTTTCAATAAATAAGTATAGGAGGATTCCCTAGGTTGTATTTTGGAAACATAGCACTTTCGTGTTGTTTCTCTTTTTTCTTCCTTTTTTGTTTGTTTTTTATTCTTTTTTTTTGTGATCTTGTAGCCCAATGGATTCCACTAGCAAGTACCAAGGTTTCACATGTTATCCTCAAATATCGATGATCACATGGAAAAATATGTGGACTTGTGTAAGTATGACAATACACCGCCTCAACATGGATATAAGAATCAAGGATCGCATGTTGATGCAATCTTCGTACGATCCAGTGCATGTCAAACCTATAAAAAATAATGTAAATATGCTATAAATATGATCCATACACAGTTGTAGATCTGGTCAAGAATTACAAGCCATAAAGTGTAGCTGAGATAGGATGACCCTATGGTGGATGGCGATAAGTAAAATGGGTCCTTGCTGGAATGTGTGAAAAAGAAAGGCTTAAGAAAGACAAATATGTACCTTTGGCATTCTGTCTACTTTTGGAATCTCTTTGAGCCTTAATGGGGCATGTTTATGGGAATTTAATCTGTGGGGTGTCCCATGGATTGACTTCCCTTTTGTCTCATTACTTTTTTGCATCCTTCTCCTTCCTCTATTTCCCCCTATGGTTTGTTCTCACTAACCTCTTCAATTAGTGGCCATCGTATTTTTTTCTATATTGCTTCTTGTTTCTTCCATTTTTTCCTCGTGTTTTCTTTTGTTAGTTTTTTTTCTTTACTTGTTGATTTCACTTTTGGTCTTCCTTCTTTTCTTTTTCTCCATAGTTTTCAACATTGTTTTCCTTCCCTTGTCTCCCGTATTCCTCCATTATATTGTAGTCTCGCCTGGCTGTATTTGTTTGTCTCTTTCCTTATCCTTCTCCTATTCTCCCATCTCTGTTCAAAAGTGTTATGTGCTCAATTTTTCTTCTTGGGTTTCCTTTTTCCACAAGTGCAAAACCTATGTGAGTCACCAAGAATGTGGGTGATATTTTGCACTCTTTCACCCACCCCTCCCATTTTTTAGAAAGAAATATGATGGCCTTCAAAAATTGGCTAAGTTTTGGAGTTTGTCCCTTGGAAAAATGGTGCTAGGAGCAATGGTGAATACTTTAACAAGGCAGAAGAACTGATGACCATAATATGTCAAGAGAGGACGGATATTGTACAACCAAGAAGGCCATCCCAAGGTGCTCCGCTATTTTTAAATGCCAATTTTGGCTGAGATATGGGTGGATATTTGTGAAAGTAAAAGTTTGTGGGTGGATCCAAAAACCTCACCACGGCATAGAGCAGACAAATGGGATGTCAACAAATCAAGGAAAATTTCCAAAATGCCATCCTACCTACACTTGCTCAAATGTGTAATCTGGTGGAGAAATGGGCACTACGGTAATCTATGGAAACTCCCCAAAACCCACCCCAACATGGGCGGAGTTTTGGGATGGTAGTAGAAAACAAGTATGGATGGATTCCTCACCCAGTTTTAATCAGTTCATTGGATGGAATTTTGGGACAAAAAATGCAGAGGGACTAACCTGATCCTCCACCCTAGTCTTGGGTAGAATTATGGGTTGTCAATATAAGCAGGGTGGATCCAAATGCCCACCCAATGCCAAAATCAACACCTATCAAAAGAAAATCCAAGGGCTTTAGGGAGCAGGAGTTAATTCATCTAATTACTAGGGTACGAGTAATCAACCAATGCATAGAAACTAGAGCTCGCTTTACGGGTAGGAAAATTTTGAAGTACAGATCCTTGAGGAAACATCTCATAAAATTGAATAATTGCTTGCTAAAATGAATAGGTAGGTGAAAATACATGGTGTACTAGGAATATTAGAACAATCAAGGGTTCATATTTGAGTAGAATCACCTACCCCTTTTGGATAGTCAATATTCTTCCAAGGAGCAGAGTTCCAACCGATGACCCATCTGCATCAGCAATATCTTCCCACCTAAGCATAGTTAATGGTCAATTTTGAATTTTATATAACATGCTTATAAATTTTGGAATTCCAGCCATTCTAGGGGGTGACTCTTTAGCCATTAAAATTCATATGTAAAGCTTATACTATTCAAAAATATAAGTGTTTTACTGTTTGGTCTCCAAATTTATCCTTTTATCTTTGCATTGAGTTTTGAATGCTTATTTCTACTAAAGTTGTTTGAGTGATTCTGCTCTAATTTTGATTTCATGCATTTTACTCAGTAGTTCTGAAATTTGTATTTCATATTGGGTTGGGGGTTTATTTCTGCTTAGGCTAGTTGGATGCACGTACTCTAATTCTGCATCCTAGATTTCATGCACCCCATTCACTGGTTCTGGAATTCACCTTCAATCATCGATATTGAATGTCAATTAATGGTAAGGATGGTTTATCTATTAGGTAACCCACTTGTATTTATGCTCACAGTGTTAGCTTGTCATGCATGTGTCTTGATGTGGTTATACCCATCCTTATCAGTTCTGGCTATGGCCTATTTTTTTTCTTTCTCGCCCCCTTTTCCCTTCAATTTTAGGCACAATAGCTAGGACTCAGGAACCGACCTTCTTCGAAGATCGATCGCCTGACCTTCCCTAGGCATGATGGTCGTTCATTGTTGGCACAGGTCTACGGGTGCACAAATATTCTCTCCTGCCTTTCCATTAGGCCAAATTTACGACCAACAAGTACACAACCCAAGATGATATGTGAGGGCTAATGAAAAACCCTCGTTATGACTCCCACTAGTCCATCACGTTATACTCCTCTATATGCTTAAAGTACACGTGAGACCCTATGTGGGAGGCTAGTGGCCTGGGCTCACAATATACCCAATATAGCCTATAAACTCACACTATGGTTGCTCAAAGGATCTATACAATCCCTAGTAGGACTATCCTTTGGTTATATTCTTATTAATATTTATCAATGTGATCTAAGCAAATAAATTAAGTGGTCTAATTAAAGGTTTAATACATTCTATCTTAATTAAAGATTTTGGGTAGGATAGAGATAACCTTAGGGAACCATTGTGGTGTTCATGTTGGGTTCACCAAAGATGTGAGTAGGCAAAATAGGCCAAATGTGAGGGGGATATCATACATACTTTCTTTAGCCTTGATCACACTCAATATTAGGGTATGTTTTCATGGAGATCTAAGAAGCTAGTTTAATGAGGTTAATTTACAAACACCTAGGGTTTTCAGGGGAAGCAACAACTTCCCTCTAAGATCTTACATATCTTGATACCAAAATCTAATTTTGGGTCTAAGATGTGCAAAAAAAAAGATGCAAGCATACGGATACCTATTCTATATGAATCTTTTCAATTTTAATGGATTACAAAAATGAAAAATATTCTTCCAATTTCAATCATGGGTCTAAGAGATGATGCAACAAATAAACTAATCCTCTAATTTAGCTATGTGCACTTCCAATTCTATTCTTAATGTAGAGATTAAGACCTAGTCTCCTTTATGATTTTGTAATTGAAAACCAATTTTCTATCCCTTTTTGTAAAATTTATTTACAAAAACTAATTTTTAAATTAGTCCAAACAAAGTAGATTTGAAAACTTAATACCTAAATAGACAAAACCTAAAAATTCTGCATCGAATTATAAGCCAAAGCAAAAGCACCATGCAAAAGCACCACATAGAAGTTCCAGGCAGAAATGCCACAAGCAAAAATGTATGATGCTTTTGCTCTTGTATGGTGTTTTTTAAAATACCTACAAAAAATAAAAACCTGCAAACAAAGACAGAAAAAAATGATCAATGTAGTAGGGTTTGTCTAGATTTGACAAGGATTACTAAACTTCCTTGCTTGAAAGGATCAAACCCCTATTTTTTTAGATAAAAAATAAAAATAGTTGCAATTTTGAAATGAATATTGAATGTTGAATAAGACAAGCATGTAAATGGTTAAAATGCTAAAGAAGCAAAAACAAGAGTAAAGAATACGACATAAAACATGAAGGGGGAAGACAGTCACAACCTAAGCTCCTAAGTTACCCATTTTTGATGAAGATTGTTGTAAGCGATGTTTGTCCAATGCTCTTGTTGATACCCTTTGCTAATGATTGAATTCTTGATGAAGGTTGTTGGGAAGCAGTTTTGCAATCTATAGAGTCTTTGATAGATCCAAGTCTTGATAAAATTGTAGCAAAATATTGATATATAAAAGAAGTGTTTAGAGTGATTATGGCCATGTGCTAGTACATAGAGGGTTGTATTTTTTATAGGACCTCCCCGAGGGGTGGTTTTATAGATAAACTAGGCTTCCTTGGGGATTCCATGGAGGATTTCTTGGAAGAGGGAGCAAGGTGAGTTGTGTGCAGTTACAATGGGATGATTAGGCCTAATTGAGAGTTGCATGGGAGTTAATTAGCGTAATATTTCATGCGACTACTAATTAGGAAGGTATGATTGGTATTTTATCACTCAATAATGTGGGAAAAAAATGGAAATTAGATCGACAAGATAAGGTCTACGATGGAATGGGTAGTGATTGGTAGTTAAACTATCAAAATATTATATTTGGCAATGATTAGAAAAAGTGTCACGATAGAGCAAAAGCACCATTGATGCTTTTTCCTCATGGTGCTATTGCTTTTGTGACCATTGGGTATTAAGTTTAGGAGAGAAATTCAAATTTTCTAACTGGAAAAAGTACCACAAGGAAGCAAAAGTGTTATCAACACTTTAGCGAGGCCTCAACACTTCCACTTTTTGGGCATTTTGAGGTCTCAATTCTTATACAAGTATAGGCATGTTTATACCTGTTGAAAATCTCTTTTTGATACATTGTTAATGGTGGTATTTTTGTTAAGTTTTATTAAGTTTTGTAATGTTGTTGTAAGCCTCAAAGATGCCATTATATTTTACCCCAAATTTGGGTATGAAATAGTCGATTAGGCTTAATTTCCTTAAAAGGGTTAACTAACGCATAAAATTGGGTGTCTACAATAGAATCATCATCAAAGTGGATTACAAATTCATGGATGAGGAATATATGAGATAAGTCCAGTTATGTTTGAGGTCTATAGTAGAGCCTTGATGTTTCTATCTTCATTAAATGTGAGGGAGGTCATCATGGGTAGCACAAGCAATGTGCCATGAGATATATCATGGGCAAGTACTTGATGCAATAAATTCTAGTAGGTTTTTAGGCTTGGGATTAAATTGCCTTTGTTTCGGAGAAATTTTTGGACATGGTCTAAATAACCTTCACATACAATATGGATTTGTATATAGATCTAAGCTATCTTGATGTTGATATTTAGCATAGCATGTATTTAAGTGCTTAGGGAACAATATGAAATGACTATACATGTCTCAACAAGCTTTAACATGTGCAAAGAAAATTTGTTAGGGAATGATGGATTGGTTGTTTATAGCATTGGAAGAACATTTTGAGTTTCAAGCACCATATCAACATCTTGTTTTCTAACATTATTACTATATTTATAACAAACATGATCCATATACCATAGCTCCAGGTTTCCAAATTTTAACTTTTTATAATTTGAGTTAGAGAGGTCCAAAGGACCACACACGTTTATATTGCTCATAATGATCAAATCTTGCAAATATGAGAGATCTCAATGACTAATACTTCATTATGTTCAAGAGGTCATAATAATTAAAAAACATAATCTATATGTTTGGTTTTATGTCCCCCCTTCCTCCGCACACACACACACAACAAAGCCATATTTTGGTTTGTGAATCTTTGGCTTTTGGTTCCAATTTGTCAAGGATTTGATGGGTTGATGATTCTAAAGGATCAAGCATGGTTGAAGACTTTGTGGGAGAAGCACTAGGAAAAAGATTATAGAAATTGTTTTGAGCAAAAGGCTTCAAATGAAATAAATGCCTAGAACACTAGATGATCTTAACGTCTATGAAAGCTACATTGATCTGACACCATTTTCATTTGACATCTTCATTGTCATAGTGTTCCATGTCAATCTTAAGGGAGGATGTAGCTTAAGGAGGATGTTGGAGAGTAATTTGGTCATGAGTTCCCAAGTGAAACTTAAAGGGATGTTGGAATAATATGTTATGTTGCTTTGTTTCCTTTAAGAGTTAGTGATTTTCTAATATTATAGGCAAGTATTTTGGCCAATCATTGAGTCATATATCAAGGATTGTTGCAATATTACATTGGATATTTGTAACATATTATGCACCCAATATAATGACTTATCTAGCCTTATTGGTGGAGCTAAAGGGAGGTGTTGGAATAATTTATAATGTTGCTTTGTATCCTCTAAGAGTTGGTTGAATATTTTGGTCACTTATTGAGACATATTTGAAGGATTATTGCTATATTACATTGGTTATTTGTGGTGTGTTATGTACCCAAAAAAATGGCTCATTTAGTATTCTTAGGATAGTGGTATAGGTAACTTCTTGGTTGAATGAATCAATATTGGATCAAGTTGACACAATGCAAAGGGTGGGTTTCACATGTCTAAAAATCTACAAAAATCCCTTACAAAAATACTCATCATTATGAAGATACTTTATATTTCTTCATTATTGAATTTTGAGTATAGTTCTAAAATTATATAAATGCTATTATGTCAATTCTTAGATAAGGCATCTTTTCATGCTTAAACAAAAGATAACCTAGTAAGCATCACATGTCCCATAAGAGTGGGATATATGGCATGCAATGAGGTTGGGGTTGGACAAGGGGATAGACATCAATGAGAGAGTGGAAGAATTGATGAGAGTGACAAGAAAATTATCTTAGGGATAGGTATTTGAGGATATAATATTGCATTATATATGGGTGTTGGATAGTTGGCATTGACCACACAACCCATGGTTTAGTGGATTGGGATATTACATTATAATAATGTGTTGGACAGGGTTTATGAGTCACCTGGTGTTAGAGTTATACCCTCCTCAAAGTAGCATTAGTTGATGGGTATATAAAAAAGGATCTTGTCATTATAATCAATCATCAATTATATCAAGTATTGCTTTATAGTCTTCTTTGCCCACAGTGGCCTTCTCATCTTAGGAGACCTTGTGGAGCTATTCCTTCATTAAGGAGTATTATTAGTGTTGCCCTGTCTTAAGGGTATTGTCTATCTTGTGTCTTTTGTAGATTATACTTGTAGATGCTTTTACTTTATATTACATACTATTTGTGAAAGATATATATTCATGTTTTGTAACAAGTGGTATTAGAGCAACAATTTTGGTAAAAGTGACAATTATGTTTGTATTTGTAGAAATTGGACAATTTTTCCAAAATAATATCTCATTTTCCAAGATCCATATCTTTATATAAAGGTGACAAATTCAAACGGTTCTTATGCCATATTGTTTAGAATTTGAAAAGTTTCAAGAAGAGCATCATATGAAGGAATCTAAGCAATATTGAGGGGGATATGACTCTATGAAATCAATTTTCTAGAATAGGGACATTGGCATTTCTTCAATTCATGTTTTTTCAAAACAACGAAGTTGAAATATCTTTCAATCTATGTAAGCAAATCAAGCATTGTTTGTTGCATGTTGAAGAAATTTTTTAGGTCTACTTGCTTATATGACATTTGGCATTGAATTTGGTGAGGTGGAATTTTATGAAGTGTTTTTTATAGAACCCTAGATCCCTACTTTTCATTATAATAATTTTTGGGAGTGTGAGCTCATGAAGTTTTCAAACTTTTTTTAAGGGAGATGTTATTGGTGCTAGAGAGTGGTGGATAATTTAAATATTTATATTATGATAACATCCGTTGGAGATATCTATTTCTAATCTCCTTTGAAGGGAAGTCAAAGTCATGATATCATGGTTTTTCTAGTGGCAATACAACTTTCACCTAAAAATAATTTGAACAAATGTTCTTGAGAAAATGGTACCTATATATAAGGAAATCTGATTTGAAGGATACCATCAAGGGCTATGAAGAGAATAAAAAGGCTTTAGGAGGAGAACAAATAAATAAATAGACGGATTTTTTCAAGAAACGGAAAGAAGATTATGAAAAAGAAATAAAAATACACAGAAAAAAAAGGGAAAATTAAGGAAGAAAGAACGATGAAGAAACCACATTTTTGGATTTAGAAAAGCATGAGAAGTGTTTAAAGGATTTGTTATCATTTAACGATTCTATTTTGCAGGTTTGTAAATGAATTAAACAAAGAGAAGATTATTATTTCCATAAAGTCTACCAGTAGGTATAATTTCATCAATCTTGATTTGGCTAAGATGTAGGTTCAAACAAAGAATATTAAGGAGAGAGTTTAAGGATGAGAATATTTAAATTTTTGAAGATTTGAAGATAACCCTAGATAGTATGGTTTACATTTAGAGTTTTTATGGCATAGCTATGGATGATGTGGATATAGTTCTTGGTTATCTTTGGTTGGATTCATTGGGTGTTGTTAATGTTAATGTACAAAAAAAGTTCATGAAGCTATGGTATAGGAAAAAGAAGTTAAAATTATGGGATATTTCCCAACTTAAGGAGTAAGGAATCAAAGAGAAACAAACAAAACTTATTGTAAGGGAACAAATTGAAGTACCAACAAAAGATCGGAAGTAGAGTCTAAGGAAAAAACAACAGCAAAGTCCAAGGAACCATAATTAGAAGAGCACAAGCAAGAACAAAAAATAGAATCAAAGGAGGACCAACCAAAAGAAAATAAAATAGAGGAACAAAATGTTAAAGGGTTAAAGGGAGCAAAACATTTGGATAAGGTCAGAGCATGTCAACACCTACACACTATAAGCAATAATAATAATGGATGCATGGTCGAGAGCATCGAAACTATTATGGACCTACATGGAAAAAAAAAGGAATCAAGTATAGTAGTACATGACAAAAAAAAACATTAATTTTTGGGCATCATAGTAGCACTAGCACAATGAAAACATGAAACCTAAGGAGCAATCATTAAGGATATCAAAGTAACATGAAAAACACATGCAACCAAAGGAGCACCAATGCATATCAAAATAATATTAAAAAATAAAAACATCGCATCATAGAAGAACATCACTAATCAAGATTCCACTTGGATGGATGTATGATCAAAATAATTGTCAGCAATGCTTCAAAGATCATACTAGTTGGTTTTTTCTCATGTTTTGAAGACAAAACATTGTTAAGAGGGTGGAATGGTATGGTGCCTAGGGATATGATATTGTATGTATATGGGTGTTATGAATAGCTGACATGAGCCATACATAACCCAAGGTTTATTGTATTGGGATATTACATTATAATAATCAATCTGGACCAAATTAAGTATTCCTTTGTAATTAGGTTTGCCTATAGAGTGACCCTCTCAATTTGGGAGCTCCTAAAGAATTTTTCTTAAAAAAAAAACTATTAGTGTTGCCCTACCTTAATGATATCATCTATCTTGCCTTATTTGTGGATTATATTTGATGATGTGTTTGATATTGCAGAATATTTGTGAATGTTTTCATGTTCTTGAGAATAAAGTTTGTAAAAGATTGGGTTTAGAAGAGTGGAAGAATCGGTAAGAGTGACAAGATAATAAGGAAGGGGATGAGACCAAACATAAAAGAAAATGTGAATGGCGAGAGAATAGTAAAAAGGACAAGTCCCACAAACAACAAATTGAATAAGATTAGGGATCATGGACCAAGTTTTATATTCAACAAAAGCTACATGAAAAGGGTCCAACAAAGTCAACTATCACGTCAATATTGAAATGCTGTGAGTTGCCTTCCTAATAGGCACATAGAATCCAGTTTATTATCCAACACAATATTCACAATGTGATCTGCTGTCCCATTGGTGGAATTTCTGACATGTTTGAAACTTGTTTGCGTAAGCAACAATTTTCAAACATATTTGAAGATTGAGTCACTTAAGTTGCTGTATCACTAATCACTAATCTGTCTAGATATATTTTGTATTGTGTTTTCAGTTCATCCTTTTTCAATTTTGGGAAAAAAAAGACAAAATCATCCTGCAGTATTAATTTATTTTCCCGTTACCTTGTCACTTAAAATTCATGTGCCATACAAGTAGCTAGCAAATTGCAGGTCTTATGCATCATATTCAAATTTGATCCTTTTGTCTACAATCTGATTAATTTAATTACACTTCAACAATGCGATCAAAGAAATTAGTCTTCAAAACTTGAACTGGCTATGCAACTATAACAGAACATCTCGGATAGTTTGCTACATGATCTGGACAAATCCCTTCATACTCAGCCTCATGCATCATATTCAAATTTGAAATTTTTTTCACATTCTGATTAAAGCAATTACTATTCAACAACTAATTAAACAAATTAGTCTTAAAAACATGAAGTGGCTTTGCGACTGTGAGAGAACATCTTGTATGGTTTTTTAATATGATCCAGACAAGTACCTTCATGCTCCCAAACAAACTAGTTTTTTAAATATCCCAAAAATCGTTCATCTAGCTTAATGAAATTAACATGCAAACCTGAATTTTCATGCTAATCAGCAAAAACTTCAAAGACTGGCAGACTTAATCTGGTCATCTACAAAATCTATAAAAATATGCATATACAATATATATCTACATCTTCACCAAGATATGCTGAAATCAAGAACGATGTGACAGCCCTTTTAGCTGTTCTTTAATGCATCCATAACAACATGCATCTCCATCTTCACCCAGATATGGTGACGTCAAGTAGAATTTAACAGCCATTTTGAACTGTTCTTTAATGCATCCAGTATGCTAGAAAACATATATACATAATGCATATATTTGCTTTGGTTTATTTGGATCTAGGTACATAGGGTCAAACATAATCAAGTTCAAGTCAATAAAACTTGTGACACGATTTACAAATGATGTAACCTATGAATCAACTGCACATTCTACAAAACTTTGCATTAAACTGGAAATATTCTCCATGTTGAAGTTGCTGATAAATTGGAACTGTTTCTTTTAGTAGAAAAAGCATCAGTCAGAGGACCCATCCATCTCTACTCCATCTGAAGTAAAGATATCTGTTGGTGCTGAGGTGCAGTGTGCTTCAATCTGATTGAAGAATGAAGGTTGGTTTGACTGTTGGCTTATTGCTTCATGGTCTAGATAAATAACAATGACAGATATGTCATCATGATAATTCCGTCGTACACCTCTCTCTATTTTCTGAAGCTCAGCATATTTCATGTCACGTTTTTTAGCAACAACCTGAAGGGCAGCTCTGACCAACCGCTTGGCTATTCCCTGCATGAAGATATGGCATGTAAAAGTTACAATCATCCCGAGGCCATTGAAAATAAGAAATGAGCAAACAAGTATAAGACCATGACACTTGTAAACATTTTAAACATAAAGCTTCAAGGGTTTGACAGTACAGTTCGTGGATTGTTATATACAATCTCAGCAGCTTCCTGTTCAGATATCTGTTCCCACAAACCATCTGATGCAAATATTATAAATCGATCCTCCGGTTTAAGAGAGTACACACGTACGGATGGCTCTGCTGACAAAACTGGCCGACGAATTGTCAATGGAAACCCAAAATGTTGAAATAGAGGATCTCTGTTGAACTCTGGTTTTTTCAAATATATGTCCCCAATTGATCTTGACACCTGAACAATAGAAATAGACTGAATGGTTTAAAAGCCTAAAAAAATTTGATCATCGAAGAGTCAAACATAGAACCTGACCATTCATAACACACAAATGACAGAAGATTGTGCTTTTCCAGTGATTAGCTTTGTTGTTATATGGGTCCATGCATGTATGTCTATTTGATATCTGTACATATGTGTGTGGGTGTGTGTATAGCTATACTTATGACACATTCATATAGCCTTTGATCAACAACCTCATATTTGCACGTCTGACATTCTGTGTAATTATCCCTCCTAGCTACATATCAGTGCTCTAATAAGGACGACTGGTCATCATCTAATGTTTAGAATGTTCATTTCTCTAACTTAACTTAGGAAGACAACATTCAGGTGCAAGATAAAATAAGCTTTATTATTAATCTGATTAATTATTTTGAGCATATATGAACATAAGCATATTCTTGCGTCTTGATAGTTTGGTTGAAGCGCTGAAACAATTTATTTATGCTTGGAACCATTTTCAAAACTAACACCTTTGCAAATTTGATTCATATCTTAGGAGAAGAGTATATAATATGGTAACCTAACAAATTCCCTATACCAAAATGCAATTCTTGATGGAATTGAAGTTTTCAAACTGGGCCAATGATGAGTTCATCCAAGAATAACATCATGAAAATGCAAACTGGCAAAAGAGAGCTCAGTGCACATGCTAACCTAGAGAGTAACCCAAGCCACAAATAAGTGCTTCAGGCTGATTGACATTCTTGGGAACTTGAGCAGTGAAGAGATGTGAGAAATCAGTATAAAAACAAAGAAAAGGTAGAAGAAGAATCGACTATAAAATAGGATGAAGGTGCAAGGAAAGGACAGTATTGAGACTAGGATATGCAAGGGCACTAAGAAAAAAAAGAATGTTGAAAAAATCAATTTAAATGCTTGAAATAATTATTACAAAAAGATAAGCATACAAAGACACTTATAAACTGATTTGAGGATGGGACTGTTTGGAAGCCATGACAATCAACTATGTATAATGAGGCTGTGAATTGATTCATAAATTTTAGGACTATTATTAAGAACAAATGTCTACATTCAAAAGTGAATGATTACAAGGCCTACAAGCATCAAAAACCAAAGTTAACTACATTCATCCCATTAGGCCACTGGACATGACAAATGCTCATACCATATTTTCAATGTTTGATTGGCTGATAAAGCTCTCATATTTTTCCCCCTCTTTCTTTCTAAATATAAATCCTTGAGCATGCATAGTCTTCATTCCTAAAGTGAAATACATAAAAGAAAATCTTATATGATCTATTCACACAGTGGACAGCGATGAGATAGAGGTCATGTTGACTGTATAAAAAGAACGTAAAGGGGACTGTCAAATGGCCCAAATCTAAATGTGTATTATGCTAGATGTTTTCTCAGATTCAACTAAATTGTGCAATCATCAAGTATTCTTTCTATTTCACTATAATGCTTAAGAAGAATTCAATTTTAAGCACATAGTATCATACAGGCTATCTCTCTGCAAACTATCTTGTATTTACTTCACTACATCTGTTACTTCCTTGCACAGGCATCTGACCATGTTTCCAGAGCATAGAAAAGAAAACAGTAGAGATTTCTAGGCATTGAACTTCTTTTTTTTTTGGGTGGGATATGGCACAACAAACGACCAAGATCTTCCTGCTAGGGATGGGGGTGACAACGAGTTCCCTTCCAAGTTCCAACAAAAGGGTGACTCATAGATGCAAAATGTTTTCGAGATGGGCCCTACAAAACAGGACATTTCCTCCACATAACCAGCCTCATCCACTGAGGAAAAATGCAACTCCCCTCATCCACCAAGGAAAAATGCTAATTCTCTGAAATTGTTCAAGCCCATAGCATGAAAAAGTATTACCTGCCTTTGAACTAAGAAAAAGTTATATGTGTCATAAATTTGGCTATAAAAAAGTTAGTGAAATCAATTCCAACAAATAGGATGATTTCGCAAGCAAAAAAAAAGGCAAAAGTAGAGAATTTCATTACCATTTATAGTCTACAACAACAAGCATGAAACAACTCAAAGTTCATAGCATAAGAAAAACGTTATACAGGTCAGAAAAATTGCTTTTAAAAAGTTATCAAGAACAACTTCTATGAACCAACATGTCTTTGATAGGTGACAAAGGCAAGCAAGGAATGGACTTCATGGTCATAATGCACCTTTCAGCTAGCCTAACAAAAAATTAGCATAGACAATAAAAATTATTCCTGTTATTCCTGAGAGGAGAATCTAATGTTAATGGCTAGGCCAAAAAATGGAACCTAGTAAAGTGAGGCCATAAAAATCCATGCTGATGTTCCAATACCAGAACAGGTTTTGACTGTCCCTATGACAACATTGAAGGTTCCTCATTTCTTGTCAAGCATTCTATTTGGTAGCCACAGGCATCAAATAAACCACGAGAACATGCATTCCAGGTTATTTGATAGAGTTCCTTTGTTATTGACAAATATGATAAGGGTATTTACTATTAAAAGAACCAAACAGACTAGCATATACCTCTTTGGCTACAGGGTATGCAAGATTACCAGAGTAGACGACCAGTTATGCCTGAAAGCAAGCAACATTAACATCAATCACAACCCGTATCGTGGTCCTTTCAACTGAGATAGGTAGTCATATTCCATATACCTGTATTATGCCCTTCACGCGCCAAACACCATTTCTAAAAACCACTATGTGTGAATCATCTGGATGGAGTGATTTTAATTCCTTACGGACTTCTTCCTCAGCTGCATTGTGCTCAGTTGACAATCTCTCTGCTTTAATTGATCTTTTAGCATTCGCACTCCCCAAAACAGCTCTTGAATCCCCAAGATTTGCAACATAAAGCATATTATTTGATATAACTCCTACTAGACAACAAGAACCTGTAGAAACAAGTTCAGGCTTCCCTTCCCACGATCTTGTGACGAAATGTAAAAACTCTTCTTCAATAGCACTGAAGGCCATACAGAAAACTTCTGTAGACATTTTCCCTTCTTCCAAGACAAATTCTGTCCATTAAGAAACAATATTGTCAGCATACAAAACAAAATTTTGGATAACACAATATTAAAAAAAAAGTGAAAAATGAATCTATGAAAATGCTCTCTCTTTGAGGGGGCCAAATACAAAAGATAAAGTCAGCTAGGCAGGGTCTAGTGGGAAGTTGGAATGCTGATCACGTATTTTTGTTATTTTCAACAAACGGGAAAAAGGTAATGTGCTTTCAAAGTTTTGGTTTGGTAAAATCTCTTAGGCGGGGTCTAGCAGGAAGTCGGAATGCTCGGTGGACATACTCATTTCAGTCTGCATTCATATAATGTGTGTGTTCAGATCAACCACCTTTAGTGTTCCAAAGGGGTTTGCAAAGGATTGTTTTGGTCTGCCAGAACATGGCCAGCAATTAGAAAAAGCATAAATGAAATTAGTATTTACCATGGATGACTGAATACAGATAAGGGAAGCCCAATGGAGAAATTTCTACTCCAATCCACAAGCTAATCAAAGGTTCATCTAGACAATGATAAGATCGCACTTCCAATAAGGACTACAATTTCAATCTTTGTTTCTGAATGCCAGAAAATAAAAAAACATAGAAAGCCCAAGCATCCCAAAGCAATCCAGACACATATCCATGAGCACAAAGCTAATAGTAAATCCACTTCGTTCCTTAAAATCTGTAACATGTCTGCAAGAACAACGAAAGCAGGCTGGTGGTTGGCAATTCTGCATCCCTAGGGCAGCAGTCCAAATCAAAGTATCCAGGGGAGAAGAGAGGAGACAGGAAAGGAGGCAATACAGAGGAACAAATTCTACAACAAGAAATCGCAAAGACTCTCAATCACTACAAAACAAGGGGATCCACAAATCACACAAGTACCACTGCAGCTACACTATGCTAATATTGAAAGAATTAAAGAATTTTAAGAGTGGTTTAACTTATCACAGTTATATTGTGATAGATCACTGCGAACAACTAAGAATACTCTTCACCATAGTTAGAAAAATCGCAGATTTCCCGTGATTTCTCGTGAAACCCACAAGAGATATTGGGCGACAAGTTTTTTTTTATTATTTTTCTAGGTGCTAAGAAAATCACCAACTCCCAGCGATATTTCTTGCGATTTCTCGCCATTTGCTCACGGAAAACTCGGCGAGCCTCAGGCAGTTAGCAAAAAAATGGCGGAAAAAATAAATTTTTAAAAAGTCATTTGACCTTGTTTTTGCATTTTTTCTTCTATCTGACTGTGATTATTAATAATTTTGAAAATAATGTGTTTTCTATATTTAGAGGAGTTTCAAAATTTCAACTACATCCACATAAATCTCTAAGAAAGTGACCATGGTATTTATGGTAAGCTTAAGTTCTTAAATGCAATAGAAATATAGAGATCTCTTAATAGTTCCATGTACCCTTGGGGAAAGAGACTAATTGATGAAATAGGCAAAATATTTGTAACTGCATTTGATTAAAAATCTAGTATGTTGAATGTTGATCGCCATTCTTTTATTATTATACCAAACAGATTCTACTTGTCACCTCTTCCTAATATAATACTAGTAGAATTTAAATTTGGGAAAAATGAAAGAAAATGAACAATGACAAGGGAATACAAAGCTAAGAGTGGTAGTAAGTTTCATTGAAAGCTTGTTCAACTTTTTAGGCAGTTGGGGAGGATGCAAAACATTTGAGAGGATTGGACGAGATATACCATGATGATCACGTACCTGAGGAGCCTCCAATTTGACTACCAGTTTAGAGCCAAGGCCAACCATCTAGTTCAAAGGGGAGAGGGGAAAACAAAAAGCAGTTTAAAAACTGCTTTCTATTTTTGAAAATTTTCATTTGTATGATACTATGTTATATTTGGTTGGATTTGATGATGATGAACTGTAAGTGTGCTCTTTTTTAACGATAATGTAATATAAAATTAGCTTTTTGGCTCTACAATTGTTGTTAAAAATGTTTTTTTTTTAATTGAAAATTTTTCTTTGCTTTTTTTCCCGAGTTTTCCCAACTTGCTAATAGAATATCCAAAATTTGGATGCCCAGTTTATCGCGAGTTGCAAGTTTTCCAACTATGCTCTTCAAAGCTAATTCCTAATTGTCGATTGCTAGCATGACAACCTAGAGATATGCCCCCTCATGACAAGGCTTGTTGGTGCATTGAATACCTCCTAAACCATAAACCTCCGTACAAAAACATAACAACACCATCCTCCGCCTCCCCAGACACACACACACAGATGATCAGTCCCAATCCTAGTATGTGGGTATAGGGTCCAATTGCAATTGGGCATGTCCTAACTCCGACTGAGTGTGTTCCAACGGACTAGACAGACACAATACAATCTGCGAAAGAAAAGATGGGCTCCCAATTAATCGGGAATGTCCTAACTAACTGAGTATGTTCCAATGGATTACCCAAACACAACACAATCTGAGAAAGAAAATATGGGGTCCCAATTGCAATTGGATATGTCCTAACTCCAACTGAGTATGTTCCAATGGACTACCCAAACACAATACAATCTGAGAAAGCAAATATGGGGTCCCAATTGCAATTGGATATGTCCTAACTCCAACTGCGTATGTTCCAATGGACTACCCAAACACAATACAATCTGAGAAAGCAAATATGGGGTCCCAATTGCAATTGGATATGTCCTAACTCCAACTGAGTATGTTCCAATGGACTACCCAAACACAATACAATCTGAGAAAGAAAAGATGGAACACAATAAAGGGCCCAATTTGCATTTGGATATGTCCCAATAAACTACCCAAGCATTATCAGAGCCTAATTCCAAATGGGTATGTCCTAATTCCAATTTGCCACATCAGAGCCTAATTCCAATTCCAACTCCAATTGGGTATGTTCTAACTCCAACTGGGGACATCAGAGCCTAATTCCAATTGGGTATGCCCTAGAACCAACTGGGTGTGCCCCAATGAACTACTCAACCCAAATACAATCTCACAAAAGAAAAGATAGAACTTACTTTCCAAACGTGGGAAGAGATGATGGCTGAGGTAACGAGAAGCTTGGGGGCCGCCATGACCATCATAGACTCCAACGAAAGACCCCCATGGCCCTGTGATCACCTGGCTCTGGTCCTCCATGCTCGTGTTGGCCTGCACCACTGCCATGGACAGGTATCCGGATGTATGGTCTTTGACATCTGTGGTCCATAGCATAGGGTCACGTGAGTCTGATGAAAGGGGCAGGAGGCTTTGGAGGGGGCTCAAGCAGGACCTCAACATGGTTTTTCCCCAGAAAAATAGTACACCATTCCTTTTATGGAGGAGGGTCTGTCTAATTCCAAGAACCCAGCTAGACGCAGATTGCAATGTGGATTCCCTTCTCCTCTCTTTCTCGCCGCCCTCTCCTCTCCCCACTTGTTCTTTGTTCGTTGTGAGATCAAATGATGAGCATCTATATTTGCATTTACACCGAGGTCAACATGGGAAATGAGTAGAACACACGGAAGCCATATTGGTGTCGAGGACACTAAACTCTGATGGCAAATGACAAGGAGTTTTGTTGGGTATTTGCATTAATGGGTTTGTTAATTCTGGGTTGGAATTTGGGCATGTAGCCCCACCTTCAGAAGTCAATGGACAGAGGAATGTGAGGGAGCAAAGCGCACCACATTGTCCTCGTACATTGATTTTGTTGAAACGGTCTTGCAGGACATGTAGGATATTTTATTTTATTTTTCTCACCCGGATTTTTTTTGACAAGCGTCCTCATTCACTACTTAGTTCCTACTCGTCACTTAACCGAAATTCTATAGTTTAGAAATTTTGTTTTCCTCTCAATTTTATAAAATTAGAAAATTTCTAAACAATATCGAGGGTGGTTGGAGTTGCTGGGAATTGTGTCAGCGGGTGTGATCAGCAGACATTTTATATCAACAATTTTATATATTTTTGAGGGAGCTCCATGTCTTTCTCTGGATTAGATTGTGAAAAACAAGTGGAATTCTATGTCAATATATGTATGAGCAACTTGGGTCTCCTGCAAGTTGCTCCACGTCTATGTGCTCCTGCCATGCTCTTTGTCGGTTTTGTGTGTTGCCAAGTTGTCGTGTGTTGCCAAGTGCTGTGCCAAGTTGCCGTGTGTGTTGAGCAAGGTGGAGGGAGTTGTCCGAGGTTGTGAGTGATACGAGTGGACGCGTATCGGGACTCACCGGGCATAGTTTCAAGAGGCGTTCGACGACCCGATCTGCGGGGCGCCGGGCGGTCAGTGAGTGTTTGCCTACGGGCTATTTGTGTTGTAACTGGGCCGATAGCGCCAGGCCATTGGGCCATTTGCATTGTAATCCGTTTATCGGCAAATCCAATATCAATAAAGCTTTTGCTACTTAAGACTCTTGTGTTGGCTCATTGTGTGGGTGTTCATCTTGTTCATTGCCATATTGTGCTAACCTTGTGTTGTGTGCTTCCGCTATATAAAATACAAAGATTGTTTGGCTTGTCTATTTGTTGGCTTGTGCAGGTACGAACACTTGGAGGCGTAGTCCACGCTGCCTAAGTGAGGCTTAGGAGTTGTGGTGCCGTGTAGGTAAGGATTGATCACCCTGACCCTACATCAGTTGGTATCAGAGCTACTTTGTCGCTCGTATCCTGTTTCCGTTTGTGCCTGCAAGGGAGTTGTTCCGCAATCGGAATTTCTCCTCGTTTTGCCTTGTGTCAAGTCAAACCTTAGGTGATTTAGGTTTTGTTTTCCTAAAGGGTTCGAGCTTACCCCTTTTGTTAGTGTGTTTGAAAAGCTTTACAGGGTCTGTACGTTTAGTACCCCTTTTCTACTTGCTCCCTTCTTTGAGCAAGCGACCAGCTGGACCGGTCTAGTTTGTGAAAGCAATATGGCCGAGTCTGGACCAGAACATGAGCTACCTTTGGATCCGCCAAGAATGGGTCGCGAAGGAGCTGAGGGTGTGAATACTACTCGTGGTGGACGCCACGCCAGTAGGAACCGTGCCATCGAGTCCCTCGAACAAAAAGTCTCGAAAAATTTTGAAAAGATAGAAGAACACGTTCATTCTATGGACGAGTCTTTGGGCGAGCTGAGGTCCCAATTTGACGAGACGACGGAAGAGGCAGGACGATGGCGCTCCTCAATGATAGAAGAAATGTCCGAGTTGAGGAGAAGGTTGGAGGATAGCCTGAATGCCCAGACAGCGTGGGAAACTTCACATGCCGATTTGGTTAAGTCCCTTGAGAAGGTCCAAGCAGAGACCACGTATTGCCGAGCAGCGGTAGTGGGTGCTTATGGTAGAGACCGAGGGCAGAGCAGTTCAGAGCAAAGGAAGAGACCACCGAAGCTTGTAGAGCCCAAGACTTATGACGGTGCTCGGGATGATCGTCTTTTGGATGATTTTCTCTGGGACGTCGGGCAATACTTGAAGAAGGTGGGTGGTTTGTCTGCCATAGAAGAAGTTGAAACGGCCGCCAGTTATTTGACAGGAATTGCAAAGACTTGGTGGCGGAACTTGGCAGAAGATATGGAAGAGAAGAGGACCTTGGTGAGAATTGAGAATTGGGAAGACTTCAAGAAGGCGCTCAAGGAACAGTTCAGACCAGCCAACTCCGAATGGGAGGCAATGAATAGACTGAGAGACCTCAAGCATACTGGGAGATTGCGAGATTATATCAAGGCATACCAGGACACGATGGTGTTAGTAAAGTCGTCAACCCCACAAGATAAGTTGATAGATTTTGAGAGAGGTCTCCAGAATTGGGCGAAGGTTGAACTTAGGCGTAGGAACCCCAAAGACATATATGAGGCTATTGCCATGGCAGATTCGTTCCATGACTTCAAGCAAGAATCGGTCACGAAGAAGGATACTCGTGATCCGAGCACCAAGACGAAGAGCTCTGGTGGCGGTTATAAGGAGCAGTCGTGGAAGGCAAAAGGCAATGGTTCTCAAGGGGAGAAGTCAGGGAATTGGTCCTCAACGAGCACATCAGGGTCGAAGAAGCAGAATTCCAACAACAACAAAGGAAAGAAGTCGTCCCACAACAACAAAGGCGGTGACAAGAAAACATGGATGGATTGTTGGAATTGCCATGGACCTCATCTACAGAAGGATTGTCCTCATCCACGCCGATTGATGGCAGCTGAACAGGCAGAATGTGATGGAGCTCAGGTTGGAGTCATCATGGGGCAGTGTTCAACAGTGGAGATGTCCAACAGGGACAGAGGACAAGATGTGCAGAAAGTCGGGCAAGGGGCCCAAGGAAGAAGGCCGAAAGGCAAGGGTGTATGGCAGCCCGTCCCAACAGGGGAGGCTGGCCAGAACGGGAGGAACCCCGTAGTGGATGGGAAGAACGATCTGATGTTTGTGGAGGTGAAGGCGAAGGGGCAGACAGTTGTTGCACTGGTGGACCCGGGGGCTACTCACAACTTCATCAGTGAAAAGACGACGAAGCGGTTAGGCCTCAAGTATTCAGGAGGAGGTGATAAGCTTCAGCTAGTTAGTTCTTCAACCATAAAGACCGTCGGCGTGGTAAAGGATGTGAATTTTGAAGCCGGCGAGTGGAAAGGGAGAGCCACCTTCTCAGTGTTAAGAATGGATGAATTTGAGATGATATTGGGACAGGAGTGGTTCAAGACGGAGAGAGTAGCAATCTTCCCACATCTGGAGTCGTTATTTATGTTCAACCCAGGGCAGACGTGCACTGTTAGGACCATTAGACGAAGACAGACGGCGAAGGAGCTAGTCGAACCGCCGAAGGTGAAAGGAAAGGGAAAGGGGCAGCTGTGCAGTGCGATGAGTATGAGAAGAGCATCTAGGAAGATGGGCAAGCAGCCAATGATGCTTGCTGCATTGGTAGGAGGTTGGGATGAAGATGAACAGAAGGTTCCAATCCCACCTGCCATGGAGAGTGTACTTAAAAAGTACCAAGATAGGATGCCGAAAGAACTGCCACGGGAGTTGCCGCCTAGAAGGGCGATAGACCATCGGATTGAGTTGACCCCAGGGGCGAGGATTCCAGCAAGGGCTCCTTACCGGATGAGTGGGCCAGAGATGGTCGAATTGAAGAAGCAGCTGGAAGAGTTGTTGGCAGCTGGGTATCTTCGTCCTTCGCGCTCACCTTTTGGAGCGCCGGTCCTGTTCGTGAGGAAAGCAGATGGGAGCTTACGTTTGTGTGTGGATTATAGAGCATTGAATAAGCTTACCATCAAGAATAGTTATCCGCTTCCACGAATAGATGACTGTTTTGATCGCCTAGCAGGGGCGAAGGTGTTCACTAAGTTGGATTTGAGATCAGGGTACTATCAGGTAAGAATTGCTCCGAAAGACGTTGAGAAGACGGCCTGTGTGTCAAAGTATGGGTCGTACGAGTTTCTTGTGATGCCATTTGGATTGTGTAATGCGCCGGCCACGTTTTGCACTCTCATGAATGACATTTTTAGACCATTATTGGACAAGTCAGTGGTGGTCTACCTCGATGATATATTGGTATATTCAAAGAACATTGAGGAACACAGGAAACACTTGGCAGAGGTCTTCGACTTGCTACGAGAGCATCGCCTGTATGTGAAGAAAGAGAAGTGTGCCTTCGCTCAGCAAGAAGTGAAATTTCTCGGGCATGTGATTGGACAGAGTAACATCAAGCCAGACCCGAAGAAGTTAGAGGCAATTAGGAATTGGGAGTCGCCGAAGAACATACATGGTGTACGCCAGTTTTTGGGACTTGCTAATTTCTACAGGCGATTTGTGAGCAGATTTTCGAAGCTAGCATCACCTTTGACAGATTTATTGAAGAAGGATCAGAAATGGGACTGGTCATCAAAGTGCCAAGCAGCGTTTGAGCTGTTGAAAGAGAAGCTAACATCCTCACCGGTGTTAGCCCTGGCAGACTTCAGTAAGCCGTTTGAAGTGCATGTGGATGCTTCGGATTTTGCCATTGGGGGAGTGCTCATTCAGGAAGGGCACCCTGTTGCTTTTGAGTCTAGGAAGTTGAACGATGCGGAGAGGAGATATCCCACGCATGAGAAAGAGATGACCGGAGTAGTGCATTGTTTGAGGACGTGGAGACACTATCTTCTTGGTGCACATTTTGTGGTCAAAACGGACAATGTGTCCAACACGTTCTTTCAGACTCAGAGCAAGTTGACTGGCAAGCAGGCCAGATGGCAAGACTTTCTAGCTGAGTTCGACATGGACATCGTGCATACCGCAGGAAAAGAGAATGTGGTGGCGGATGCACTCAGTAGAAAGCAACAGTTGGCAGTGTTGACAATAGCAGCAGAGAGCCCAGCTTCTACCCACGGTGAAAGTAAGATTGTACTTGGGGAGGAGTTGTTGGAAAAGATAAAGGAAGGATTGGTTCACGATCCTCAAGCGGCTGCATTGGTTGATACTGTGAACGATGAGACTCGAAGAGGTCGGATGAACAAGTTCAGCATGTTGGATGGAATGCTATGGTTCAGCCAGGATCGGGTCTATATCCCTAAGTGGGGGAGTCTCCGTCGAGACTTTATAAAGGAATGTCATGATTCTATATGGGCGGGGCACCCTGGGCAGCAGCGTACTTTGGCGTTGTTGGAGAGGGGACTGTACTGGCCTAAGATGAAGAAGGATGTCAATGAGTATGTCCAGTCTTGTCTTATTTGCCAGCAGGATAAAAGTGTGTATCGGTTACCAGGTGGTTTGTTACAACCTCTTCCAGTTCCAATCAGGCCGTGGGCCAGTGTGAGTATGGACTTCATCACTGGTCTACCCAAATCGAAGGGGTTTGGATCCATCATGGTAGTAGTAGACCGATTTTCAAAGTATGCAGTGTTCACCGCCTGTCCGTCACCATGCCCAGCAGAGATGGCCGCAGAGCTCTTTTTCAAGAATGTGGTCAAGTATTGGGGGGTACCTTTGAGTATCATTTCGGACAGGGACACTCGTTTCACGAGTCGGTTTTGGCAGAGGCTATTTCAGCTGATGGGTACGAAGTTGTTGATGTCTTCAAGGTTTCATCCTGAAACAGATGGGCAGACAGAGAGAATCAATGCCATCTTGGAGACGTATCTTCGACACTTTGTACATAGCGACCAATTAAATTGGCCGGATCTACTTGACATGGCACAGTTTTGCTACAACAGCCAGAAGAGTAGGTCGAGTAAGCACTCACCGTTCGAGCTAGCGACAGGGCAGCAACCCTTGTCGCCCCATACAGTGCTTGGAGGGTACCTAAAGGGGTGCGCATCAGCTACCGACTACATGAAGCAGTGGCAAGAAAGGGTGGACCTGGCGAGACTTCATCTGTTGAAAGCAGCTGAAAGAATGAAGAAGTTTGCAGATGGAAGTCGACGGTCCGTGGAGTTCAATGTTGGGGACAAGGTCTTGCTAAGGATGGAACCTGAGGTGTTCAAAGCCAAGAAGGGCAAGTCCAAGGCCTTGATCCGCCGTTATGATGGACCGTATAAGATAGTAGCTAGAGTGGGCAAAGTTGCCTATAGACTGGAGTTACCATCACACATGAGGGTCCATCCGACCTTCCATGTGAGTCAACTGCGACAATTTTATGCTGATGAGGCGGAGCCAGAAAGAGGTGAGCCGAGTCGGCCTCCTGCGAATGTGATTGATAAGCATGAACGGGAGGTGGAGCGAATATGGGATATGAAGACAGTTGGCTGGGGTAACAGACAGCACAGGGAATTCTTGGTCAGTTGGAAGGGTGAAGAATCCGACAGCTGGGAACGAGAAGAAGCCTTGTGGAGTGCGAGAAAGAAGCTGCACGCCTTCCTTGAGAAGAGGGCTGCAGACCCACTCTATAACTACTAGAGCTCAATTCTTTCCCCAAGGGGGAGATGCCGAAGTGTTCAGTGTGGGACCTGATGATCAGAGGGCTGCAGACCAAATGTTCAGAGGGACCTGTTACTGTCGACGAGGGCGTCGACCGCTTAAGTGGGGGAGAATATGAGCAACTTGGGTCTCTTGCAAGTTGCTCCACGTCTATGTGCTCCTGCCATGCTCTTTGTCGGTTTTGTGTGTTGCCAAGTTGCCGTGTGTTGCCAAGTGTTGTGCCAAGTTGCCGTGTGTGTTGAGCAAGGTGGAGGGAGCTGTCCGAGGTTGTGAGTGATACGAGTGGACGCGTATCAAGACTCACCGGGCATAGTTTCAAGAGGCGTTCGACGACCCGATCTGCGGGGCGCCGGGCGGTCCGTGTGTGTTTGCCTACGGGCTGTTTGTGTTGTAACTGGGCCGATAGCGCCAGGCCATTGGGCCAATCGCATTGTAATCCGTTTATCGGCAAATCCAATATCAATAAAGCTATTGCTACTTTATAACTCTTGTGTTGGCTCATTGTGTGGGTGTTCATCTTGTTCATTGCCATATTGTGCTAACCTTGTGTTGTGTGCTTCCGCTATATAAAATACAAAGATTGTTTGGCTTGTCTGTTTGCTGGCTTGTGCAGGTACGAACACTTGGAGGCGTAGTCCACGCTGCCTAAGTGGGACTTAGGAGCTGTGGTGCCGTGTAGGTAAGGATTGATCACCCTGACCCTACATCAATATGTATTGGAATATGAAAACCGTGTATGGAAAAGAATAGGTCTCTTGAGCTTAGACTGTTGTAATGGCTTTGGTTTATATATATATATATATATATATATGAGATTGTTTTTTTTTTTTTGGTGAGTTTATATTTATAATAATTTTAAAGGTATATTCATAATAATTTTTAATAAGTTATGCTTAATTTTTATTACGTATTTTAATGAAAATAAGAAATATTATATTGTTTTTAGTTAATTAAATTGTGTTTGTTTTATTTTATTTTTGGATGAAAAAGCCATTATATTAATAAAATAATGTTTAATCATACAAAAAAGGGTGGGTGGGATTAGCACACCCCGTAAACCAATACATTAACCATTGTGGTTAAGAGTATACAAGAGTGTTAGAAACAACCCACAAACTGCCAATAACAACTATCAAAACAGTATTAAATATGCATTCGGAAAGAAAGAAGCCGAGAAATTACTGCCACCTGGAAGGAGAAGGAAGATGCACATGACTCATAATGCAGGGTGCATTCCCCCAATGATCCATGAGAGTACGCAAGTACTACAGCTCCACCTGTACTTGAATCTGTAACCAGCAATCAAAGAATATATCATATTTAAATGAAAGATACTTTTAAGTTTGTAGTTTTTTAATATTATTTTTATTAAGAAATAAAATTTTAGTTATATAAAGTTTAATACCGTGAATGGTTAAAATATTTGTTACCCAATTTTTATATCTATAAATATAGTTTATAACAACCTCACAATTTCCTAATATTTTTTTGTAGAGTTTTATTCATACCTCTAATATTTCAAGATATTATTTTGATCATCACTTTTTTATTTGTAGGTTTAGCTCCACTTCTTTTTAAGATTTGTGATATTTGTTTTTGTTTTTCCATATAAATATTTCTTAGTTTCATTTTCTCTTTGTTTTTGCTTCTTAATCTTCTTCTCTTTTTCATTTCTACCAATATTTTCATTTTCATCTATCTCTTCAATCTTTTCACACTGCTCATAGTGAGACTTATCATCTAGAGGTTTGTCTTGCTCTAAAGGATCTAAAGTGCAATAAATAATCTCAAAAACACATTCTTCTTTATGTCACCATAAAAACCCTAAAGTGTAAGGACACTCTTCCATAACAATTATCTTCTTATGCTACTTTAAAACCCCTAAACTCCTATAGATTTCCTCATCTTGATTTCTTTATTATGCTACTCCTAAAACCCTAAAGTGCAAGGGATAACTTTTACACTACTTTCATTTTTATTACTAGGAGAGGATTTATACTGGAGAAAAGTGAAGATGATTTACCTAGAATGAAATTAACTTCTTCTCTTGTCTTTGTTTTAGAATTTTCCTCCGCATCTTCTTTTGCACCTTTAATTTCTTTTGAACTTGAACTTGTACATTGTACTTTTCCATCCCTTATGTCATTCTTTGTTTCTTTTAATAGTTGATCCAAGTGAGCTATGGTGGCCTTTGTCATATGATATTGTAGATAGGCTTTCTTTGCCTCTTCTTTTAGAGTGGAATATCCTTGATCTAATCCAACTTCTATTATAGTATGATTTCCTTGCTTCGTCTTGAAGTTTATCTCATGATCAATTTTTTCTGTCTCTTTTCTTCATAGTTTTCACTTTGCAATCTCTTGTCATGTGTCTAGTCTCATAACAATTGTGGCATCAAAATGCAATATTTTCATAATCCACTTATTGATCCCATTCTCTTTATTTAAATTTAATCTTAATGGATTATGGTAAAGGTTTTGAAATATTTGAGTATATATAGCATGCTTTCACTCCTTAATAGTTAGTCCCTCCTTGATGAATTTCCTTTAGGGTATTTCCAATATTCTTCAAAACATCCTTATTGATAAGTCAATATGGAAGTCGAAAAAGCCTAAACCACACTAAAAGCTTTTTAATAGTTTTTGTCTCGACAAAAAAAATCACTCCATGGTCTTAAATAAAGGATATCTCTTCCCCTAAACCATGGGTCACCACCCATTATTTTATCTCTAATTTCTAAATTAGAAAAGATAACGAGAAAAAAACCTTTAGGAAGAAAAATTACAAATTAATTTGAATTCAATTCTTACCTCCACTTGATCCAATTTTGAATCTTCAAAAACCCTGGCCAATATCCATTAAACTTACATATTAACCCTCTACTTTTAAGAACCTTTATCATGTTTGATCATCTCATATTTTATATTCATGTAACATCTTCTATCTAGGTCAAACTTATCATATAATCGCTCTTTTGCTTATCTATACTTCTTGCTAAGGCATCTTAATTTCTTGTTAGGGCATCCTAAATTCCCATTAGGGCTTTCAAATATGACTTTCCTTCCATGCTACCTAGTAGGGCTTTCTCTTGACCCACACTTGCTCAATTTATAAAACTCTTAGCATATTATTATGCATTATGTTGTAAAGACACATCTATTCTATATTGTAGATGAAGTAAAAAAAAAATTCCAATTGGTTATATGGGATTGAAACGAGCCCCACCCATATTACATCATCACCCCACAATGGTATTACAACAAAGCTTTGATATTATCCATATATCGCTTGGCAAGATTGAACATTTTTCTTCTCCTTAAATGTTGAGGAATCTAACTAGTTGAGATAATGCCACTTGATAAAGAAGAAATATTTTTTAAGTTATATGCACCTTCTTTTTTTGCATAAAAGGGTAGAAATATGATATTTTTTTATTTGGTGAAAGAAGGGGTTTTGAAAGGGTCCCCAAATATTTTACAAATAATAAGCAAAAGCTTCTAGAGAGAAACCAAATCGGAACAAAAAAGAACTGCCCCATCTAGGGGATCTAGAAATCAAACTTCAAACAACAACATGAACCAAGAGAATCCAGGATCTAGAAGAAGTGGATCCCACCAAAAGCATGAAATTTTTGGTCATGAATCTGCCTAAGTACATAATATATGTGCTCCCTAGACCCGACCAACATTGAAAGGCCAAAGGAAAGAAATGTCCTTCAGGCCAATCTCCAGGAGGGCTAGTTTTCGTACTAATCTAATAATTGGTATAAGCTTAGGGTAATAGAAAGATATGGGAAATGACAGAAAGGAATGTTGGACATTTTGAGTCCCTAAGCTGAAATGTTGTCATTGATGTCAATAGAGCAATAAATGTCAAAAGGATCTATGAAGGGTTTTTGTGAAAACCAAGGCAGGGAAAATAAAAGGTTTTATTTAAAACCATGGACAACAGATTTGATCTGGGTTTTTCTTAAAACCCACATTGGGCTTTCGTTTCGTCGAAAAAGGTGCCCCGATGATGGAGTTATTTGAGTTTTAATGTTTGGTTTAAATTTTAATTATTTAAAATTTAAATTCAAATTTAAATGGAAAGTTTCCCACCGACGTCTTTAAAGTGTTATTAAACACTATATAAAGGGGTGGCAATTAAACCAAATAATCATCCTTGCTCTCGTGTGTTAATTGCCTTGGAATTCGAAAGAGCTCGTGCGAATTGTTGAAAAGGAAGCAACGAAGAAAGCGCAGCGATTTGGAAATCTCAAACGTGGTATGAGGCATGGCGCATTGGCATATCGATTTTGCTAAGACTGTGGGCAGCGCAAATATCAGGGATCGAATCCCCTTGACGACAACATGTGGGAAGCGCTTTGGCGCTTTGTCCTTTGTGGTAGGCAGAGGAAGATTAAAGGCCCTTTTGGCCTTTGCTTTTCCAATGAGCGCTTTGGCTCGGTTGGAATCTTAGTCGTGGCTAAGACGCTCACAGTGTGTGGCATACGGGGGTTCGAATCCCCTTGAGAGGTATTTACGTTTTTGCCTTTAATAATTTTTATTAGCCCTAAAGTTTGGAGTTATAAGGTATTTAATGGGAATTAAATTTTATCATTAGGGTTGTGATTATTATTGCAAAAGCATATTTGATTTATGTTTTATTTTTATGGAAATGGAGAATTGATTTTAGGAGAAATAAGGAGTTGTTGTTAAAGTGATTTTGAGAGATTTATTGTGGGTTATTCTTAATAAGGGTTTTTATTAAAATAGACTTTGGTGGATGTGTTTATGAAGTTGGAGTGAAAAGGGTGTAAATTAAGTTATGCTTTTATTGTGATTATTTAAAAGACCACTAACCCTTATTAATATTGAAAAGGAAAGTTGTGATTAAGTGTGGCAGATTTTATGGACAACTTATTGGCATCAAAAAGGTATGGGCACATTCTCCTATTGATTGTTTGTGGTGGTTGATTTCTGAAATATCATTGGAGTGAAAAGGATTAATTGAAGTTTCCTTTGTGAAGATGGTTGGTTGAATGCTTCAAGGTTTTCTGATTTGTGAGTTGTATTTAAACCTTGTTTCATTAGCATTGTTGTTGAAGCCCATTGATGATGAAATGAACTTGAACATGATCTAGAAAAGAACATGAGTATCATTGTTATGTGAGACTTGAGATAAAGCATTGTTGGAAACATTTTGAGTTGGTTGATACATGCTTGAACTAGGGTTTGTGAGAAAGGGTTGTTCCTTGATGTGATTGGTTGAGTTGAGTTGGTTAAGCCTAGTCAAGTGGATGTGTGAAATGGTTGTTCAAGTTCCATAAAACAAACTATTCTATATTCTGATTTGAGTTGAGATTGAGATTGAAGAATAGGACATATTGAGTCTCTAACAATTCTCTTTATGCTTCTATTGAGTTGAGATTGGGATTTGAGTATAGAACATATAGAGTCTCTAACAATTCTCTTTATGCTTCTATGAGATTGATTTGAGTTGAGATTGAGATTTAAGAATAGGACATATTGAGTCTCTAACAATTCTCTTTATGCTTCTATTGAGTTGAGATTGGGATTTGAGTATAGAACATATAGAGTCTCTAACAATTCTCTTTATGCTTCTATGAGATTGAATTGAGATATTGATTGTACTTTGAGCTTAGAACATATTGAGTCTCTAACAATTCTCTTTATGATTCTATGAGATTGAACAAGTTCTGTGTGAGCTTGTTAAGCAGATTTGAGACAAGTCTTTGAGAAGGCTTGTGGACTATTTTGAGTTAAGCTTTTGTGAAAGCTTGCTTGAGCAGATTTGAGCAAGTCCAAGAGAGGACTTATTGAGAAGATTTGAGCAAGTCCAAGAGAGGACTTATTGAGCATATTTGAGCAAGTCCAAGAGAGGACTTATTGAGCAGATTTGAGCAAGTCCTAGAGAGGATTTGTTGAGAATATTTAGATAGGTTTTGTGTGAACCTATTGAGCAGATTTAGACAGGTTTTGTGTGAACCTATTGAGCAGATTTGAGCAGGTTCTGAGTGAACCTATTGAGCAAAATTGTACTAGATCAATTGTACTATGTTTAGTGCAAGAGATTGAGCAGAACTATGCTAGACCGATTGAACTATGTTTGGTATAGTATTGAGATAGAGCTTTGGAGGTGATAGAGTATAGAGGACAGAGTCTCAGTGGATAGAGATCCAACAACCAAGACAATTGAAGATAAGATCTGAGTGAGAAGTCTTCAAGTGGAGAGAGATCCACCAGTCAGTGCAACATAGAGACAAAGTCTTCTAGAAGATCACTAGCCAGAGTAGAAGGGGAAAGAGTTCTCTTATGGAAGAGATCCACAAACTTGAGATTAGGGGATCAACATCTCCTTTGGATAGAGGTCCATAAACATTGTAATTTGGGAAGGATTCCCAAGAGATTATTTGAGAAATATTTAGAAGAAATATTTTCTCTGTGGAGGTAGCCCACATTGGGTGAACCACGTTAAAATCTGTGTCTCTATTGTGTGTGATGATTGGTGCATTGCTTTGGTTATTGCTATTGATATTGTCATTGATTATATTGATTAATATTATTTGGGAAAGAAAAGTAAAAAGTGGTCTTATACTGTTCACCCCCTCTCTCAGTATAAGCTTGTGTTCTTCAATTGGTATCAGAGTCGGTTCCTTCGGAAAAGGTTTAACAACTTGAAGGAAGATCTTGCAAGAACACAAATGGCAAAGAAAGGCAAGAGTAGAAGCATGAGACACAAGAAGAAAAGAACACCTATGGTCATGAAAGAAAAGGAAGATGAGTTTAATATTGTTGTGTTAGGAGGACACATGGAAATAGATTCAAGAGATGAATCAAGTAATGGAGAAATATCCAGACTGATAAAGTTTTGTACCAGTTATGGAAAGACAGGTCATCATGCAACTTATTGTTCACAAGAAGGTGAAGAATGTTTTGTCTATGGTCAACTCGGTCATGATGCAAGTTATTGCAATGGGTTTGATAGCAGTGAAAATGAAGATGATTCTCTTAGATTTGAAGTTCTAAAGAATGAGTCAAAAAAGGATAACAAGAATAGTCGAAGCAGGTATCAAGAAGAAACTCCACTTTGGACAATAGAAGAAATTGAAGAAGAGGAAGATTTAGATAAAGAAAAGGAGGAAGCCACTCTTAAGGAACTTGTTGAATTGAAAAGAGAAAATTCAGAATTGAAGGCTCAAATACAAGAAGATGAGAAATGTAAGACAAAGCTTCTACAGGATATATCCGACTTGAGAGATAAGGTTGAAAAGGCAAGAAGAGTTGAAAAAGGTATGGTTGAACAGTCAAAGGTAAAAGAGATAGAATGTGAAAGGCTTATGGTTACTCTTGAAGAATTAAAAAGGGAGAACTCGGGATTAAGGGTCCAAGCTCAAGAAGATGAAAAAGCAAAAGCAAGGTTTTTACAGGAACTCACCAACTTCAAAATCAAAGATGAAGAGACAAGGAAAATTGAAGAAGGTATGGTTGAAAAATTAAAGACAAAAGATCTAGAGTGTGAAAGATTAGAGCATGAGATAGTTTCACTAAGGATGGAAGTAAAAGGCTCTAAGGATAAGCTACACAAGTCTGAGGAAAATTCAAGGACCTTGGAAAGGACTATCAATGCACAAAGATCATCAGTCACCATAACAGGAATTAGTTCTAAAGAAGAACAAGGGAGACAAGAAGCAGAAAAAGGAGAGCCAAGCTACTATGCGGATAATGCAAGTAAGTACTCAATTGATAGTGATGCTAGTTTTTCAGACAATGATAGAGATGAAGTCTTGTTTATGGTTGAAGAAAAAGATCCGAGTTAAGAAAAAGACTCCAGTTATTCTCAAGTGTTTTAGATGTGGTAAATTTGGACATCTTGAAGATGATTGCACAAGGGATGGCTATAGTTTCAGTGATGATGATTTTGAAGATGCACTTGGTAAACCGGATGAGAATCTTCTAATGGCATTAGAAGAAGAAGAATTGAGTGATCCTATAGAAGATAAGTCAAAAGAAAGGAATGATATGGACAAAGGAAAACAAATAGAGGACTACTCAATAGAGAATGGTTATGATCTCAAAGGTGAACTTATCTATGCTCTTGACACAGTGAAGAAGGTAAGAAAGCAACACTCCAAGCTTGAAAGTCAGTTTCAAGAATGTGATGAAGAAATATTATTGCTCATAGAGGACTTAGAGAAGTCAAAGGCCAAGGCAAGTAAGTTTAGAGAAAAGTTAGAAGCAAAAATCTTGGAATGTGAGAAGTTAGCACAAGAAGTGGCTACTCTAAAGAAATATTTACAGGACTCCAAGATCAAGATGAAGAGTTTCACAAATAGCTCTAAGAACTTGGATAAGTTCATTTGTGGACAACAAAGAACATCATGTTCAACAGGTCTAGGTTTTGGAAAGAAACAGGAAAAGGCCAAGTCTACTTCAAGTCTTGAAGAAGAAGAAACAACATCAGAAGAAGATACTTCAGAAGAGGGATTCTCAGATATAAGTGAAAGTGAAACTTCTAAGGATGAGTCAGATTGCAGTGAGTCCAACAGGGACAATAGGCAAAGAAGATACAGATGGAACAACAATCAGAACAGGAGACCAATGAGGTCTAGGCAAGGAAGCTTCAATGGGAGATGCTTCTCATGTCACAGGTTTGGGCACATGGCTTCACGAGTGCAGGTCACATGAAAGACAGGTATATGGAAGAGAACAAATTTTCCAAGGATATTGTTATTCATGTAATGAGTTTGGTCATAAGGCAATAAATTGCAGGATTCATGATAGAAGAGGATATGGCTTCACCAGGAGAAATCCTAAGACTATTGCACATCCAAGGAATAATAACATTAAGTGTTATAAGTGCAATAATGATGGTCACATAGCAAGATGGTGTAGAGAAAATATTCCAGAAATAGGTATGAACAGGAACATGAATATGAACATGAACATGAACAAGAATAGGAACATGAATATGAACATGAACAGGAACAGGAATATGAACAGGAACAAGAATAGGAACATGAACAGAAATAAGAAGATGAATAGGAACAGAGACTCAGAAAAGAAAAGAGACTCAAAAAATAATGAGAACAAGAACATGTACAAGAACAAGAACATGGATGAAAACAAGAACAGAGGATGATGACTCGAAAAGAAACAGTGAGAGAATTCAGCAAAAAGAAAAAGGAAAAGACAAAGGCAGAGAACAGTGCTTTCGGGGAGTAGAAATACTCCCACCCCAGAATTAACCACCTCATGTGGAGGTGGGGGAGGGGCTAAGCTAAGAGGCTTATTTCTTAGCCCCGAGCCCCAAAGGTGACCCTTTGCCATTGATGTCAAAGGGGGAGAGATTTGTGTATTATGGGGAGAGTTTTTGGATATGAGGAGAGATTTGATATCTAAGAGAGCATTGAGCCAGGGGAGCAAAGCCCAGGGGGAGCAAAAAAGAAGGTCAGAATTCAGTAAAAGGATTTGGGTTGCCATCAATGACAAAGGGGGAGATTGTTGGACATTTTGAGTCCCTAAGCTGAAATGTTGTCATTGATGTCAATAGAGCAATAAATGTCAAAAGGATCTATGAAGGGTTTTTGTGAAAACCAAGGCAGGGAAAATAAAAGGTTTTATTTAAAACCATGGACAACATATTTGATCTGGGTTTTTCTTAAAACCCACATTGGGCTTTCGTTTCATCGAAAAAGGTGCCCCGGTGATGGAGTTATTTGAGTTTTAATGTTTGGTTTAAATTTTAATTATTTAAAATTTAAATTCAAATTTAAATGGAAAGTTTCCCATCGACGTCATCATGCAAATACAATTTTAATATTTTCGTCGACGTCTTCAAAGTGTTATTAAACACTATATAAAGGGGTGGCAATTAAACCAAATAATCATCCTTGCTCTCGTGTGTTAATTGCCTTGGAATTCGAAAGAGCTCGTGCGAATTGTTGAAAAGGAAGCAGAGAAGAAAGCGCAGCGATTTGGAAATCTCAAACGTGGTATGAGGCATGGCGCATTGGCGTATCAATTTTTCTAAGACTGTGGGCAACGCAAATATCAGGGATCGAATCCCCTTGACGGCAGCGTGTGGGAAGCGCTTTGGCACTTTGTCCTTTGCGGTAGGCGGAGGAAGATTAAAGGCCCTTTTGGCCTTTGCTTTTCCAATGAGCGCTTTGGCTCGGTTGGAATCTTAGCCGTGGCTAAGATGCTCGCGGTGTGTGGCGGATGGGGGTTCGAATCCCCTTGAGAGGTATTTACGTTTTTGCCTTTAATAATTTTTATTAGCCCTAAAGTTTGGAGTTATAAGGTATTTAATGGGAATTAAATTTTATCATTAGGGCTGTGATTATTATTGCAAAAGCATATTTGATTTATGTTTTATTTTGATGGAAATGGAGAATTGATTTTAGGAGAAATAAGGAGTTGTTGTTAAAGTGATTTTGAGAGATTTATTGTGGGTTATTCTTAATAAGGGTTTTTATTAAAATAGACTTTGGTGGATGTGTTTATGAAGTTGGAGTGAAAAGGGTGTAAATTAAGTTATGCTTTTATTGTGATTATTTAAAAGACCACTAACCCTTATTAATATTGAAAAGGAAAGTTGTGATTAAGTGTGGCAGATTTTGTGGACAACTTATTGGCATCAAAAAGGTATGGGCACATTCTCCTATTGATTGTTTGTGGTGGTTGATTTCTGAAATATCATTGGAGTGAAAAGGATTAATTGAAGTTTCCTTTGTGAAGATGGTTGGTTGAATGCTTCAAGGTTTTCTGATTTGTGAGTTGTATTTAAACCTTGTTTCATTAGCATTGTTGTTGAAGCCCATTGATGATGAAATGAACTTGAACATGATCTAGAAAAGAACATGAGTATCATTGTTATGTGAGACTTGAGATAAAGCATTGTTGGAAACATTTTGAGTTGGTTGATACATGCTTGAACTAGGGTTTGTGAGAAAGGGTTGTTCCTTGATGTGATTGGTTGAGTTGAGTTGGTTAAGCCTAGTCAAGTGGATGTGTGAAATGGTTGTTCAAGTTCCATAAAACAAACTATTCTATATTCTGATTTGAGTTGAGATTGAGATTGAAGAATAGGACATATTGAGTCTCTAACAATTCTCTTTATGCTTCTATTGAGTTGAGATTGGGATTTGAGTATAGAACATATAGAGTCTCTAACAATTCTCTTTATGCTTCTATGAGATTGATTTGAGTTGAGATTGAGATTTAAGAATAGGACATATTGAGTCTCTAACAATTCTCTTTATGCTTCTATTAAGTTGAGATTGGGATTTGAGTATAGAACATATAGAGTCTCTAACAATTCTCTTTATGCTTCTATGAGATTGAATTGAGATATTGATTGTACTTTGAGTTTAGAACATATTGAGTCTCTAACAATTCTCTTTATGATTCTATGAGATTGAACAAGTTCTGTGTGAGCTTGTTAAGCAGATTTGAGACAAGTCTTTGAGAAGGCTTGTGGATTATTTTGAGTTAAGCTTTTGTGAAAGCTTGCTTGAGCATATTTGAGCAAGTCCAAGAGAGGACTTATTGAGCATATTTGAGCAAGTCCAAGAGAGGACTTATTGAGCAGATTTGAGCAAGTCCAAGAGAGGGCTTAAGAATTTGAGCAAGTCCTAGAGAGGATTTGTTGAGCATATTTAGACAGGTTTTGTGTGAACTTGTTGAGAATATTTAGACAGGTTTTGTGTGAACCTATTGAGCAGATTTGAGCAGGTTTTGAGTGAACCTATTGAGCAAAATTGTACTAGACCGATTGTACTGTGTTTAGTGCAAGAGATTGAGCAGAACTATGCTAGACCGATTGAACTGTGTTTGGTACAGTATTGAGACAGAGCTTTGGAGGTGACAGAGTATAGAGGACAGAGTCTCAGTGGATAGAGATCCAACAACCAGGACAATTGAAGACAGATCTGAGTGAGAAGTCTTCAAGTGGAGAGAGATCCACCAATCAGAGCAGCATAGAGACAAAGTCTTCTAGAAGATCACTAGCCAGAGCAGAAGGGGAAAGAGTTCTCCTGTGGAAGAGATCCACGAACTTGAGATTAGGGGATCAACATCTCCTTTGGACAGAGGTCCATAAACATTGTAATTTGGGAAGGATTCCCAAGAGATTATTTGAGAAATATTTAGAAGAAATATTTTCTCTGTGGAGGTAGCCCACATTGGGTGAACCACGTTAAAATCTGTGTCTCTATTGTGTGTGATGATTGGTGCATTGCTTTGGTTATTGCTATTGATATTGTCATTGATTATATTGATTAATACTGTTTGGGAAAGAAAAGTAAAAAGTGGTCTTATACTGTTCACCCCCCTCTCAGTATAAGCTTGTGTTCTTCAAGGAATGGGAAATATGGCTATGAGCTAGAAACGTAAGGTGGGGATAAACTAGCAGCTAAAACCCAAATCAAGTTTTAATTAGCATATAATAGAAAGAAAAGCATAGGAACCATTCACAGCTTGCAGAGATAACTTCCAATAAACAATTCAGAATTCAGTTCTTCATCAGGAATTAAAATAAAAATGCATAATTTAAACTTATCTAACAAAGATCATGAACATAACAAAAAATATGAGCAGAAAGTAATTGCATACACCATTGATCTAGGAACCAGAGCCAAATATCTTTCAATTGATGCAGAGAACTCAAAGTGTTTTTTGGCAGAGTGTCTATCCTCCTCTTTACATCAAAATGCTTAGTATTTATAGAGGGTTGCACCTTTGTAATTAAATGCACATTAAAACAAAATATTAGCTGGTCAAAGATCATACATCAACAATTTTCTCCTCGGCAACAACAACGCACAAATCAGTGCATTCTTCAGGAAGCAGCGATCCCGTTTTGGTGGAGAGCACCTAGGAAATCAACAAGGATGAATGATGGAAAATCGTTTCAGGCATCGGTGCATTGAAACACAATAATGTCACACAAAAATCAGGAGCTCGAACATTAAATCTTGGTTGCCACTTTGTCGTCTTGCACCTCAGAATTTTATTTTCACCAGAAAGACCCAATGAAAATCAACTTCGTTTGGAAAAGGAGCGAAATCAATGGATGGTGCCTCGAGAACGAGTAGGGTCGTACTAGAATCAGGAGCGCAACATTTAATCTTGGCAGATCTTCCGCAATAGTCCCCGACATATTAAATTTGTTGCCCCAAGAATTAAATTCATCAATCCTTTAGTCTTTCCCAAAAATGATCTATAGTGAAAGCACCTTTGCCTAGATTTTCATCATTAATTTCATCAATTTCACCCGAAAACGTTCTTGCTTGCTCTTGCTCTTTCTCATAGGAAGATTTCGCCAAGTAGTGGGGGTAAAATAACTTCCACTGCCAAAGGGACGAAAATGATGAATTTCGCTTTACCTGGGACGAAAATAGATTTTCATTGGAAAAAGGAGCAAAACTCCCCAATGGAGGCTTTTGCTAGCGAAACTACTAGCAGACAACTCGTTTGCTCCTATTTTCGCCACTGGGCGAAACTAACTTTGACTTTTCAGGATGCTTTCGCTTGGAGAGACGTCTACCAACTACTTTCACTTCGAAATTGATTAAAAATAGCAGGTCGCTCAAAGGAGGGGCGAAATTGACTTTGACCATGCAGAAAGATGCTTTTTACATTGTTTTTACTTCCAAGTTGAGCGCCTTGCATTACTTTTTCTTAGAACCCATCTTAAAACAACAATTCACCCAAAAGAAGGGTGAAAATGAATCTCACCCCCTACTTGAGGCAAAGTTTACTTTGACTGTGTGAAGTAAATGCACTTAGTTACTTTCGCTCCAAATGAGACGCTTTTCCTTGTTTTGGCCCCAACTTGGGTGAAACCTCTATAACCCATTTTCGCTAGTAAAATCACTTGGATATTTAACTCCTATTTTTGCCAACGCAATTACTGGAACTTAGTTGTGCTTGGGAAAGTGGACAAAAGCATCTGCTTGTTTTTAGAATGAAATTAATTAAAAAATATAAAATTAACAACACAAAGGATTTCACAGGCCAGCAAAATTGCATTGTTTAATTTTTAAACTTAGAATTTTTACAACAAAATTTAGTGTGGTAAAACTACCAACACTTTTGGTAGCTCTTGGGGTATTCAGTTAGTCTAGATGCAATCGACCCTAGGCCTTTATCCATTGGGCTCAACTCTCACCTCCACTGGCTGCATCAGATGGTACATTTGATTCAACAACCTCCTTCTGCTCTCTTTCCACCCTTACCCGTTCTTCTTGCTCTGCGAGACTCGCACTGGTAGTCTCATATACTACAACCACCTTGGCCCAAGAATCTTCATCGAGCATCAAAGGATACTGGAGTGAATTAACAATGAAGCACAATGTCTGGACCTAGTCCAAGCTGATGTGGTTGGCCCTTTGGCATAGTTCGTACAAGGAAGACTCAATGCGGGTAAGCCTTTTCATGAATGGCAATACCTGCTCCTCTGTAATGGGCTCTATCCAACTATCGATCTCAGAGGTATCCTCCACGAACTCCTTCCATGCTGCCTCCAACTCTTTCTTTGACAAGATATCCCCTCGATCATCAATGAAGCTTGGGAAGCCGACATTAGCTACAACCTCAAAGTAAATGAGTGAAATATATCATTCCTTCTCATACATATCAAGCAACTTACGGCCCTCTCTAGATAGATCCAATCTAGAAAAATAATTGCGCAACATCACCTTGGCGTTAGACCAAGCTCGGTCCATCCCACTCATGGGTTTACATCGAAGGGCAACGGTAGCTAATGTTTGAATCTTCAATGCCATCTCCAGTTTTGGTTCTAACTACTCCTCAGCATACTGTAATGCTTGTTGTTCATTGCCTCCTGAAGATACAGTAGAACCAAGAGCGCTTTCGCTACCCACTTGATGCAGTCTTCAGTTAAAATACGATGAGCTTCCTTGATCTTCTCCTTGGAGAACCCCACTGATTGTGTGGCTTTTTTAGCCAGCTAATTCTATAAAGATTCTATCTGGGCAATTAATGTCTGCACCTATTGTTCAACTTCTTCCCATACTTCCTGATGCTCCTCGGTTGCTTTCTCCAAGTCTTCCACTTTCTGCTACTAATGCTCTACCTTTGATCTCACTGTCTCTAGTTGTGCCCTATTTTTGACCAGAGCTTCTTCTAACTCAACGATCTTTACCTCAACCTCAAAAAATCTCTTCTTATAATGCTCACCGTGCAGGTAAAGCGAGCTCATATCCACCTGAATATTCCCCATTTTCTTTGTAGTATCAATCTTCATCAGGTCCTCTGTAATGACTTCATAAGCATAATCACTTGGAGCCATCTCTCCTTGGGGCTTCTAGACCTGGGGAATCATCTTTACAATGTGGGACTCCATAGCTTCGGGGTCAAAGGAGACCTTCAATGGCTTTGCTGGAGCTTGAGCCTCTTTCCACTTACGGCTTTTCAGCCACTGTGATGAACTCTGGTGGGCTCAACTTATTTTTTCTGCAATAGGATGCTCTGGCACAACCTCCATATTTGACTCTGGCAGCACCTGCAACTCAAGGAATGGAGAAAAGGGAAAGTGAGCCTACTGAGGGTTTGGCTCGGGAAGGGAAGTAGAAATGAGAATGGTTGATGGAATGGAGATAGTTGAGGGAATGAAAGTGAGGGGTTCAACTACAGTTATACTTACTTGAGGAGGAGCTTGTGTACTTATAGTCATGGTAGAAGTTACTGGAATGGAGGATGAAGGGAGCAAAAATGGATTGGGTGCGGATGCAAAAGAACTGAAAGAAAGGGAAATATAAGAAGAGAGAATAGAAGAAGAGGGAGCATCGGTGATTGGTGACTGAGAAATGGGAAGTGAAATGGAAGTGGAAGGTATACCAAATGGGGGTGAAATGGAAGTGACAATTGCAGAAAGGGGTGTGATAGTCACCGAATGCTCAAGAGTAAGGGAAGAGGGTAGGAAAAATGTACCTTCGAGCTTCGACACCATTTGAGTCGATGATGAGGGTGGTTGTGATACTAGCTCCTCCTTCACCTGATCTTCCTTCAACTCCTCCTCAATATCCTCTTCAAGATTTATGAATTCTATCTTCTGGCCAAGTTGCTCTTCCTGGACCAAAGGAATAGTCTTTGAAACATCAGCTTGTGTAGCTACAACTACAGGAGGAGGGTTTGTACCAGATGAAGAGACTGCACCAGTCCTCGGCTTCTTGGAGATTTTTGGAAAAGGAAGTGCCTCACGTGTACTCCTCTTCTTACACTAGAGCTGCTTTTTTGGTGATGATTATTTTTCTTCCTCCACAAGTGGCACTTTTTTAGCCACAAGTTGCTCTTCTCTAGCCACGATCTCTTCACTGTCAGATCTTTGAAAGCTTCGAGGTATGATTTTAGCGAAAGAGATTAGTTGGTAGCTATCATAATATTCATCATATATGTTCAAAAACATATCATCCATCGCCAGGCCATAGGCTAACCCAGTTTTTCCTCGATGGGCCCTCATCACCCACCAATTGGTGATTTTCTCCTCAGACCAAGCGGGCAACTGATCCTTCATTTTGCTAAATAGGCCTAAAGGAGGAATCTGGTGCTTGTGGACTTCAGGATTATATTCGACCTCCATCTCGTAGAAATCATGCCATGGTGGGAACGTCATCATTTTCTCAATGTGCCATTCGAGATCATGCCCCTCTGGATTATTTCTCTACTGCTCAATATCTGCTCTAGGACAGCAATGAAAATTTTTTGCTTTAATCAATGCCACGAAATGACCCAAAGGGTCGTATTTCCACCGTTGGGGCAACTCAACCAAGTCGAGGTCGTAGAGGGTTTTTGTAATCAACTGATTTTGTCCAACCTGGTTTACTTCAATGTCGTCGAAGGCAAAGGGTATGGTACATGTGGTTCATTTCCCTCGACCCACCCCATAGACGTGGTTGATGAAATCATTCTAGCGGGCAACCTCCAACGCGAAAAGGTGCTCTATAGCAAAATATGGAAGGAGAAATGACTTTCTAGTAAAGCCAAAAATTTATACAATGATACCTTGCATCAACAAGAAAATATCACCTTTCTCCTTCATGACGACCTCCTCTCTCATAGCTCTTGGCACTCTCTCACATGTGCCAAAAATAAGCTCGAGGGCGGGGCCCAAGAACATTCGGTTGAAATTATAATATGACTCCTTTCTGGACAAACTCGGAGTCCATAAATAAACTGGCAACCTCCTGTCTGCCACATCAGTCTGCTTGACAACTATAAATGAAAAGCGTTGGTGCATGTGGAAAAAGAAATACCAGGCTAAAAATGAAGAATGTCTGAACACTACCTCTTCTCCACTCTGCACTCTCTCCAACTGGGTATGCATTCTTCGAGCCACGTAATCCACCCAATCAAAGAAAATTGGGTTCGTGCTCATCGTCATTGTTGTCGAGCATAGAATTCTACCTACGAAATACATTGTACAAGTGTCGCTTGCCATTTATGCATTGTAGAATCGGTAGGAAGACCAATCACCCAGGCCAACATAGAAAACATGTCTGGACTCTTAAAATCTATCAAAGGCTTTGGCAAAGCCGGCAACTCTCCAAACTTGGGGCATCTTTATCAGCTGATTTTCCATGAACTGGTGCAACATCACAGTCGACTAGTACCTTTCATCTTGCTCCTTGAGATTTAACTTTTTGAACATAACATCCGGAGGAGGCATCACCCCACAAGCAAACGCTTCTCTAATTGCATTAGACAAAATGCTGAATAATTTATCCCCTTTTGCATTTCGAATAGTTCTTGTGGTGGGGTTATAAAATTTTGCAATAGCCAGCACCAATTTTGGGTAAGCATGAACAGGTGTACAGAGGTACCAAAAAATTTATGCATGATATGCAATAGTCAATGGGATTTCTGGCATCAAGCCTTGTCTGACAGCAACTTCTACATCCTAGCGCAATTTTTCCATGCCCTTGTTTGAAATGATGCAGTCACCGATCTGAGCCAGTGCATCATAATACGGATCAAGCTCTATATCTTCGTTTCGCTTGGCTTTTTTAGCTTTCTTACCTCCTTTTGCTTTTTTCTGCATTTTCTTCGTCTCGATAGCTTTCTTCCCCATCTTCGTCCTTCAGTAATTTTACTTTAGCACTCTGACAGTTCTGCAAAGAGAGAGTAGTTCGGTAAAGTTGAATGACGATCTTGCAATGCTCCAAAAAAATGCTCTTGATATTTCTTCATCTGCAAGCTTCTGGTTCACCTTATAATTTTTACCCCCAACTACCCGATTTAATGCATGTGGCATGCCTTGAGAAATCTGAGCAAACGTGCTCCTTGGTTCTCTCGCCCGACACACTTTTTAATGATTTTTTAACTACCAATCAACTACCAATAATGCCCTTGCACTATAAATCTTCTTCGAATTTCGTGTCTAGCCACCTTTTATCTTGAGGGGTAATCTGGCTATTTAACGACTAACTCCGGGAATGATAATTACCACATACGCATGATGGAAGCGCTCTTTGGGGTGAAATTAGTAAATTCATTGCATTAAGATGCCGAAAACATCTTCTCTGAGTTTTTCCAATGAAATTAGCTCGATCTCATGCATTTTAACTAAAGTCTACTTCAAAATTAACTCTTGCCAATGAAAACGCTTTTTCGAGCGCACTTGTTTTTCTAGAAACGTCAACTAGGGCGAAAATAATCATGCAACTGATAGTTTCGTTCAACTAGAGCTCTGAAAATATTCTTCCCTGCTTTGCTTGGTAAAATTACATGCTTGGAAATATTTAAAATAATTCATCTTCTTTAATTGCCCGAAAAAACAAGCTTTATTTGGAAAAAGCAAGCTTTTAATGCAACTGGGCATCTTTGCCGAAAAAGCAAGGCAAAAATTAACTTCGCCCCCTTCCGTGCCAAAATAATTCTGCCAACTGGAGTCCCGAAAAAGCATGTAAGATTTTATTTTCTCATCTTGAGTTTTCACCCCGAAATTATCTGTTGGTGGAGTGCAAAGGGATTTCGCTCCAAAAATAAAGTATGCGAGGCGAAATTGACTTTTCCAGGCAGAAAAAACATCTTTTTCTTTTTTATTTTTGTTTTTCTTCTTTTCTTTTCTCTTTTTTTTTTATCTTCTCTTCCCGGAAAATAATAATGGGGGTGCATTTTAGTGCTCTGAAAAAAACAAACCTTTAAAAATCCATATGTACCCATGCTGCCCAAAAAAACCTTTAATAATCTTGCCGATGAAATTACCTATTTTCTTTTAATGTTTTCACCCCGAAATAAGACCAAAAGGCTTTTAAAATATTTTCGGGGTGAAAATGATTTTTTGCTAGTGAAGAAGTGCTTTCGGAGCGAAAATAGCCTCCTGGGGTGAAGTTAAATTCTCCCAGTGAAACTACTTTATTTTCTTTTTTTTAATTGAAATAAAACATACTTGGTCATTAAAAATAAAATGACATTAAAAGAAAACTATACACATATTTACATACTTGGTCTGAAATTTTTCATTGATGATAGACCTTCAAATGAAGACCATTTATTGGAATTGGCAACACATTGTCATTCATATCCTACAAGTAATAGGAATTAACTTGATTCACACCTAAAATCTGGAAAGGGCCCTCCCAAATCACTTCGAACTTGTGATGCTTGTCTGGCTTTGCCTTGTTCTCATTCCACTTCAACACCAGATCACCCACCTTGAACACCTTCTCAGAAGTCTTCTTATCGAACCACTTCTTTGTCATTTGGGCATGCTCCATGAAGGCATTATATGATTTCTCTCTCTCCTCTTCCAATTGTAAAAGCTGAGCCAACCTTGCGCTCATGGGGTCGAATTCATCATCTTCACCCTCAAGTAAGTGCAAGGATTGAAGGACCAACAATTCAATATGAATAGGCAAGACTGCTTCTTTTTCGTATACCAAGGAATAAGGGGATATTCTGATAGATTTTTTAATTGAGATATGATCGGCCCATAATGCTTGGTTCAAGAGCAAGTGCCAACTTCACTTGTTATCTCCTAGAGTCCTTTTCAGAATCTTGAGCAGATTCTTATTCGTGGATTCGGCCAGGCCATTTCCCTATGGATAGTAATTTGATGAGGTTTTTAAATAAATACTTACCCACGAACTCATTGATTTTAGCACCGATGAATGGGGTTCCATTATCTATTATAATTGCATCTGGGATGTCAAAATGAGTGATCAATCCTTCAAGGAATGATATGACCACCTCCTAGTTGGCTTTCTTGGTTGGGATTGCTTCGGTCCATCGAGTGAAATAGTCAGTTACAGTTAGAATGTACTTATGCCTAGTGGATGAATTAGGATCAATGACCCCAATGAAATCTAAGCCCCATTGCTGAAATGGTGCTTCAACTTGAATCGGATGAAGGGGTAATGATGCATTCTTGCTTCTACCGACATATCTTTGGCATTTTTCATAACTCTAACTAACTTTGAAAGCATCTGCAAAGAGAGTGGGCCAAAAATAACCTACTTTGATGATCTTCAATGCCATGGGTCTCCTTGCATAATGGCCTCTTGACAATCCAGAATGGAATTCTTCTAGGATTTTTGCTTCTCTGATTCTTTGATGCACTTGAGAAGTACTCCATCAATATTTTTGTGGAACAATCCATTTGGTAACATCACATACCTGAGAGCCTATAGTTTGAATCTCCTTCTCTGTGAAGCATTGAGATGTGAAGGACACCTTCCTGAATTGAAATATTTGATAAGGTCCTCTGTCCAATCACAATCAATTGTAGAGTGATTAGTGAAATTACTTTCGCTTACTGAATCTTCAAGTTGGCAAACCATGGATTCAAAAGCAGTGCTTCTTGCCAGCTCCTGACATAGTTCTCGACCTCGAACCAATTTGGTTGGTCGGATTTCAACATCATACTCCTGGATTTTGGAAACCCAACCAGCTCTCTTGTCTCCAAGCTCTCCTTGAATGATGAAACTTTAGACATCTGGATGAACAACATAAACTATTGTTTTGCTCTAGGAAATAAAATGCCAAAACTTCTTCAAGGACTTCATTACCACATATACTTGCTTCTCAATGAAATTGTATTTCTCTTCATGCGGTTGGATGACTTGGCTTAAGAAAGCAATTGGATACTCATCTCCATCATCTCCATTTCTGCGTGAGCACCACTGTGTAACTCTCTTGTTCACCAATGACATACAGGATAAAATATTTTGAATAATCAGGGTTTACCAGAATCGAGGCTTGAGCAATTCTTTCTTTAATTTCTCTGAATGCTCGCTTCCTCTGCTCAGTCCATTTGAACTCAACATTTTTCTTTAAAATCTCAATCATTGGTTTTACCACTTGGGTAAAATCTACAACAAACTTTTGAATAAAGTTTATCTACCCAAAGAATGACTACAAATCCTTCTTGTTGGTTGGTAGTGGAAGCTTCAGAAGAGCCTCAGCTCTAGCTGGATCAATAGCTAAACCTTTCTCTGAAATGATGTGGCCCAGGAGCTTTCCTTCCTTTACAACGAAGATGGACTTCTTCGGATTGATGGATATTTTGAACTCTCGATATTTCTCGAACACTTATCGTAAATGTAGACTATGCTCCTCCCTATTGTGAGAGAAGATAGTCATGTCATCCAAATAAATTACAATGACATGATTTAACAACTCACCAAAAGCTACATCCATCACTCTTTGAAAAGTTGCTCCAGTGTTCGAGAGACCAAACGACATTCGTTGATAAGCAAATGTTCCCCATTTCATGGTGAACGTCATTTTATATTGGTCTTCATCCTTGACCCAAATTTGATTATAGCCAAAGAATCCATCCAACAGAGAAAATATCTGAGCTCCTGCAACTACGTGAAGAATCTGATCAATCTAGGGTAAAGGATAATGATCCTTCAGGGATGCCTAATTCAAATTTTGGAAGTCAACACATAGGCGAATATCTCCATTCTTCTTCCTCATAGGGACCAAATTCTCTACCCAGGTAGAATGCTTGATCGGGTAAATGATTTTGGCTTCCAACATCTTCAGCAATTCAACTTTCATCAAGGTTTCAATCTTGGGATTGACTAGCCTCTGCTTTTGCTTGAAGGGTTTCACTCCTTCCTGCAACTCAATGGTATGTTGGATCACATCTTTGTTGTAGCCTTTCAAATCCTGGTAGCTCCAAGCGATAATGTCTGGGAACTCATGGCATAGCTCCTTGATCTGCTCCAACTCTTCTAGAGTGCAATCGGTGCCAACTTTGATTGACTTCTTGGGTCCCAACTACAGTTCAGTGTACTCCTTCTCATCCACTTTGATCTTATGCTTTTCTGCTCTATCATTTTGATCAAAGAGGCTCTCAAGCGTAATAAATCCTTTTGGAATATGATTATTCCTCAGTTGGATCAATCCCTCAGCTTCTTCCTCATCAAGTGTTCTTCCTTCCATAGTACTAGCTTCTCTTATCAAGAAATTAATAATCTGTTCATCACTGTCGAACACTTGCTAGTAGATATTCTTGTTAGGAACTGAAGGTCTGTAAACTAACCTCACAGTCTTGGGTTTTCTCACCACATGCTCAACTAGAGAAAAGTTGGCACCAAGGGATGCCAAGAGATCGACATGCTTGTTCTGCTCTCGTGAGATCGCTTGGATGTTCAACGTTGTGTAAGCCTCAAACAGGTCCCAAAATTTGTTGTGGTATGCCTTCAGGTAGTGCTGCTTGGAGACACATTTGTTCGTTACTTGATTCACAATCAATTTTGAATCTCCAAAAATCTATAGTTGTTTAATCCCAAGCTTCTCTACTTTCTTCAAGCCTAGGCATAATGCTTCATACTCGGTAGCATTGTTGGTACAACTCTAGGTCAATCGGTATGAATAAGTCTTTTGTATGCTAGAAGGAGAAATGAGAATGATCCCTACTCCTGCATCATTCTTGCATCTCGCACCATCAAAGTACAACTTCCATAATTGATCTGGAATAGGATCTTGATCATCAGACACCTTCACTTCAGCTTTTTCAGGCTTAGTAATGGTGTAACAACCAATTTTAGTCTCCATCATGGCATTAAAATCGAGCATTGAAAACTTATCTTCTGTTCGAAGCTCATCCAAAACTTCTTCCATCAAATCCAATTCTTCCAATTCTTCAGTCATCATGTTGATAGAATTCATGGATTTTTCTTCTTCTTCAATCTTCTCTATATGAAAAGTAGAAGGCTTCTCATTATAGATTCATATTCTCTTCCCTTTGATAGGAATCTCTAGATGAGAATAGTCCAGAGAAAGATAGCCTCCCAACTTGGTAGTGAACTCCCTTGAGAGGCACATGCTGAAATATGGCTCCAGATCAACCACAACCACCTCTTGGATCATAGTGATCTAAGGTATTTTATGCAACATAATGGGGATGTCTTTGATGACCCCCTACTATTCTCACAGAGGTTCCATCTAATTGCAAAATTCTAGGGCTACTTCTTGTATATTCCATACCCATAACGTCATAGACTGCCTTTGGCATGACAGTCATCGCAACACCAGATTCGATCATGCAATTGTGCACAATCCAACCTTCCATCCTGAGAGACAAGTAGAAAGGGGGTGGTCTATTCTTTCCAATAGCTAAAGTAGTTAGCATTTGAGAAAAAATAGTCTGAGTAGGATTCTTTCCCTTATCTTTAACAAACTTTAATGATTCTTGCAATAAGTCGACTTGTCCAGGCAATTACAATGCATCATAGAGACTAACCTTGGCTGGAATCTTCTTGAGCTCCTCAACAATGTTGTACGTAGATGCATTGGACTCCTTTCCTTCATTGGTAGCCTCATACTTGCTCTGATACTATTGTGTAGCCTCTACCCTCTAACACTTAGTCAAGGATGGGTATTTGAGATTTTCTCTGGCCTGTTCCTCCATTTCAGCTTTCGCTTGTGAAGTTGAAGCCTTTTCTTACAATATTTCTTTCACTCATGGAGGTAAGAGATATTTTAACAGGACAAGTGCATCTGGCTTGGGTGCTAGAACAGGCACTTTCACTTGCATTTATTTTTTCTCATTTTGCACCTTCGAGTCAGCAGGTACCTTCAATGACTCCATTTCAATTGGATCTATGGTGATGGATTTTCTTCCAGCTCTCATGAGAACTAAAACTTGTTCTTCAGAAGGGACCATGAAATTATGATTGACTTCTGTAATCATGTTGATCTGACCACTGAAAGAACTATCTTCCAATGTTTGTACATAGTTCAAGTGAACCATGCAAGTTTCCTCGCCATGTGGATCATTGCAGGTAGAGCACCAATACGCTTTGTTTGATGGGCCAACTTCTTCATTTGTCAATACGATCAAATTCCTCTCAGGCACCTTACTGGTTGAAGTTGCTTGCTCCTTGGTGATTTGTGGAGGTTGAAATCTCCTAGGCTAGAAATCTCTTTCAGCCTGCTTCTTCTTAATCACCATGATCTCATTGCTCATCGCTCTTATGGCTGAGTTCATTGACTACATCTCTTTTAGCAACTTCTCTTGGGGATCAAGATTTGAGGGTGCTGGAGGAGCTGGTAATGGAAGTGGTATAGGTGGAGATGGTAGTGTTAGGAATGGAACTAGAGTGGGTAGCTATGGAATGGATGGAGCATGTAGTTGTGAGATAGAAACTATCATCACGGTTTGAGATGAACTCGGATTCCATGAAGGGATTGGATACATGGGAGACATTGGCAGGGATTGAGAAGATGCGTTGGAATACAAATACTATGGGAGATCATGAAAAGATAGGCATCATCATCTTCGGTGGAAGCTTACCGATAGCAATCAGATCAACCTCGACCTTTTGTGTAGTAGAATACAAGGCCAAAAATATATCAACGTTGGACTGATGGATGACCATGCTAATGTCAAAATTGAAGGCTCGAAGGTAATAGAATGCGGCTTGTTTGAGAGTCGATCGGAGACCATCAGGGACTCTCTGCCAAGTTCGGGTGAACCTGATGTTGAAGTCAACAATTTCCTCCTATGGATACCTTTGAATGGTGGTAAATTGATGCAATAGAGAGAAAGGATCTGCTTGTTCATTGAAACCTTTTATCAATAATTCAGCCAACTGGTCCTAGGTAGTAATAGTGGTAGGTTGTAAAGATCGATACCAGTAAATCAACTTCCCTCTGAGAGAGAGCACGAGCAATCTTACCATGACATCTTCATCTGTGATGCTATGAATGGTCTCTAGAGAAGCCACGTCTTGGACATGCTCGTAAGTTGTCTTGCCTGTACCATCGTAAGTAGGCAAAGCCTTCAACGCTGCTTGCAAAATCGGGTTCTGAGCTTGCAGATTCAAAGCTCCAGAGTGATTCCAAGCTGGAAACTATCTTGGTGGTTGAGGTGGCAGATTTTGGGCCATTTGGATTGGAGTGTTTGCTTGAGGAGGAGGAAAGCTAGTGGTTGTGCTAGCGGGACTTGAAGGAACATAAAACACACCAGCTACCTGTGAAGATGTTGCAATCGATGGGATAGTCGGGGTGACTAACCTAGGATGCTCTCCTAACACTTGGGTGTCAAGCTCAAAGAACTCAATGGGGTTTTCAAAATTTTTGGCCTTCGATCTTGTGATCATGAAGTAAAGCTTTCACTCACTTCACGTTCGAAGGCTTCTAGGTAAAACTGAGTCGCCAGATGTTCTAGTCAGATAGTAAAAATATGAACATCAAACCTTATTACTACTCAAAGTGGAACTTTTTAATGTCCCATCGGGCGTGCCAAAAATTATTGGTCACGAATCTACCTAAGTACATAATATATGTGCACCCTAGACCCGACCAACATTGAAAGGTCGAAGGAAAGAGATGTCCTTCAAGCCAATCTCTAGAGAGGGTTGGTTCCCGTACTAATCTAACAATCGGTATAAGCTTAGGGTAACATAAAGATATGGGAAATGATAGAAAGGAATGGGAAATATGGCTATGAGCCAGAAATGTAAGGTGGGGATAAACTAGCAACTAAAACCCAAATCAAGTTTTAATTAGCATATAACAGAAAGGAAAGCATAGGAACCATTCACAACTTGTAGAGATAACTTCCAATAAATATTTCAGCATTCAGTTCTCTATTAGGAATTAAATTCAAAATGCAGAATTTAAACTTATCTAACAAATATCATGAACCTAACAGAAATGATAAGTAAAAAGTAATTGCATACACCATTGATCTAGGAACTAGAGCCAAATATCTTTCAATTGATGCAGAGAACTCAAAGTGTTTTTTGGCAGAGTGTCTATCCTCCTCCTTTACATCAAAATGCTTAGTATTTATAGAGGGTTGCACCTCTGTAATTAAATGCACATTAAAACAAAATATCGATTGGTCAAAGATCATACATTAACAATTTTCTCCTTGGTAATAACAATGCACAAATTAATGCATTCTTTAGGAAGCAATGATCCCGTTTTGGTGGAGAGCGCCTGGGAAATCAACAAGGATGAATGATGGAAAATCATTTCAGGAGTCGATGCATTGAAACACAACAATGTCACACAAAAATTAAGAGCTCGAACATTAAATCTTGGTTGCCACTTCGTCTTCTTGCACCTCAGAATTTTATTTTCGCTAGGAAGACCCAACGAAAATCAACTTCGTTTGGAAAAGGAGTGAAATCAATGGACGGTGCCTCGAGAATGAGCAGGGTCGTACTAGAATCAAGAGTGCAACATTTAATCTTGGCAGATCTTCCACAATAGTCCCCAACATATTAAATTTATAAGTTCAATCCTTTAGTCTTTCCCAAAAATGATCTATAGTGAAAGTGCCTTTGCCTAGATTTTCATCATTAATTTCATCAATTTCACCCGAAAACATTCTTGCTTGCTCTTGCTCTTTCTCATGGGAGGATTTCGCCAAGTAGTGGGGTAAAAATAACTTCCACTGCCAAAGGGGCGAAAATGATGAATTTTGCTTTACCTGGGACGAAAATAGATTTTCATTGGAAAAAGGAGCGAAACTCCCCAACGGAGGCTTTTGCTAGCAAAACTGCTAGTAGACAACTCGTTTGCTCCTATTTTCGCCATTGGGCGAAACTAACTTTGACTTTTCAGGATGCTTTCGCTTGGAGAGACGTCTGCCAACTACTTTCGCTCTGAAATTGATTAAAAATAGCAGGTCGCTCAAAGGAGGGGTGAAATTGACTTTGACCATGCAGAAAGATGCTTTTTACATTGTTTTTACTTCCAAGTTGAGCGCCTTGCATTACTTTTTCTTAGAACCCATCTTAAAACAACAATTCACCCAAAAGAAGGGTGAAAATGAATCTCACCCCCTACTTGAGGCAAAGTTTACTTTGACTGTGTGAAGTAAATGCACTTAGTTACTTTCGCTCCAAATGAGACGCTTTTCCTTGTTTTCGCCCCATCTTGGGCGAAACCATCTATAACCTATTTTTTCTGGCAAAATCACTTGGAGCTTTAACTTCTATTTTTGCTGGCGTAATTACTAGCATTTAGTTGTGCTTGGAAAAGTGGACGAAAGCATCTGCTTATTTTTTAGAATGAAATTAATTAAAAAAATATCAAATTAACAACACAAAGGATTTCTAGGTTCGAGGTGTAGACCAATTGGTTCATCCAAAACCCATAAGTGGGGCGGATGTCCAAGGTTAAAATATTGGGCCTCGTCGGACTGAACGCTTGTCCCTTTCCTAGTGCTTTCAGCAGCGTAAAAGGTTTAAAATGATCGTGGCATGGTGGTTATAAGGGCAAACTACACGAAGATCTGTGTGGTAGCTTTGGGGCAGACAACATAGAATACTATGGTGGCCATAAAATCTGGACAACCTGCCCGGATTCGTGGCGACTACCGATTCCACCATGTAAATTCAAAAAAAAAGCAAAAAAAAATAACACAAAGGATTTCACAAGCCAACAAAATTGCATTGTTTAATTTGTAAACTTAGAATTTTTACAACAAAATTTAGTGTGGCAAAATTGCCAATATAACTACCAAAATTGAAATTTAAAAACAAGAACAAGAGCAGGAACATTCAAACCCAAGAAGCGGTTTCCACTCAAACAGGACCTAGAGAAACGTTTCAACAATTATCGCCTAAAATACAAAACCAAATTTGAAACATGGGTTCCAACTAGCCCATCCATAGAAACCTGAAAACTACATTCCAAGGATTGAATACAAAGAGTCAAAAGGGCCAAAGGAAAAATCACCAACATTTGATTCAAAATGCCTTTGTATAAGGATCCACTAAGACCTCTCACAAATTAGATTTGTACCTGAAATATAAATTATATCCGAACTACAAAGACCTCCCTTGTTCTGGATTTGTTCTATAAATTGTAGGGGCCTTCCTTGTTTTGGCTCTAAACTTATATAATTTCAACACCCCGTACTTGGAATAAACAAACTCCTTCCTTTCAAGAGAAGAATTTCATGTGTATTTTTTTTATTGGTAAAAGGGGTTTTGAAAGGATCCCCTAACCTTTTACAAAAAGAAGAAGGTTGGGAGAAGATATCCCAACCAAAAAATAGTTGAAGAAATAGACCCTTTGTGGGCTATTGGAGAAAAACAACTAAAATAGAAAAAGAGAAGCCCACGCAGGAGCAAGAGAGAAAGCCACACTAGATGAGAAGAGAAGCCCTTGCAGGGGCAGCAGGGAAAACCTCAAAGGTAAACACAAAATTGAAATTTTTTTTCCAAATAGGAGAAAACCTCACACCCATTTGAAAATATTTTTTCCACACAGAAGAAAACCTCAGATTTAGAAGGCCATCCGCAAATGAATCAAGACTGTCTGCAGATGAAACAGGACCATCTGCAAAACGAAATAGGACCATATGCAAATTGAATTAGGACCATCCGCAAAGGAATCGGGACTATCTAAAAACCACACAGGACCATTCACAAACGAATTAAGACCATCAGCAAAGGAAAATGTACCACTCAAAAACCAGCATAGGGAACATCTGCAACACAGCCTAGGTCCATCCGCAAACCAACATTGGACCATCCGTAATAGCCCCCAAGTGAACTCCTAGAGAAGAAGGTGAAGCAATTTCATGTGTATTGACTTTGAATATAATTTGCTAAATTTAGCACTCTTAGCATACTAAATACACTATGTTGTAAATGCACATCTATTCTATATTGTAGGTGAAGTAAAGAAAACATATTTTCAAGTTATATACAAATGTGACATATTTTGGTTTGTTGATTTTGAATAAAATTTACTAAGTGCTAATGTTTTTTAAATAATTATTAAAAACTTAATTTTAAAAATAATATAAAATAAAATTTAAGATTTAAAATTAATATATTTTTTAAATTTATATCATTTTTATAATATAATTCATAAAACCAATATTGCAACTATTGATTATATAAAAAGATAAAAATAAAAAAATAATTAATTTTCCAAATTAAAAAAAAAAAAATTAATTTTCCAAATTAAAAAAAAATTAATTAATTGTAAACATTTTAAATATAGTTTAAAATTACCTATTTTAAATATTTTAAACATATATTTTAAGTGGGTGCAATTACATGGACAAAAATAACTTATGATTAAAAAAAATTAAAGATCATCTTAATAATAATTATTAATTATGATATTATTTTTAATATATAAGTATGTGAAAGACTTTTAAGTTTTTATTGCTTTTTTTAATTATTATTTTTTTAAATGTAATTTTATTTTTTATTTTTTAATATATAGGAGAGTTGGTTACAACCACACTATTTTTAATAATTATTAAGTATAGGGTTCAAATCATAGGGACTGCTTCCACCAAATCTATTCCACGTTGTTGACTTGATGCAAGGGAGATGACCATTGGCTCAGGATTCGTATTGTTGTCGATCTAGCACGCACTCAGAATATTTAGATCAGACTATTACCTTTACAAATAGATTACCCCCAAGATTTGAACCTAAGTGTCTTCTTGGTAAATGCCTAGCCAGAAAGGCAACCACCAATCCACTAGCTCCTTTTTATTATTACATTCTTTTTAATAAATATAAGTAAACATATTATTGAATAATAATTTAAAATAAATTGAATCATTTATATACAAATGTAGCCTTGATTTTTTTTTATTTGGTTAGTGTGAGAAACCCCTACGACCAACGCATAGGGTTGAGCAGTCTCCTCCCAACTGTTCGACTATTAATGTGCACTATGCCTACTTTCAGTTTAACACTTGTCATATTCCTTAACATTTGTCACATTTTTCATATAGTCTTATGCCTATATATTGTACTCTTTTGTATCAATAATAATCTTATCTATTTCCATTCCCAACATTTGGTATCAGAGCAGGTTTGCTCTCCTGCCTATGTCAACCCTTGAGGGGGGATTTCCCTTATGGAAATCCCCCTCCATTTCCTCCCCTCCTCATTTTTCCCCATTTTTCCAAGCCTAGGGAGTATGCTCTCCATTTTTTTAAAATGGATCAAACTAGACATCCTGAGAAGAACCCATGGCTGCCCCTGAAGCTTCATTGCTTGGAGCCATGAGATGATTTGCTGCCAAGATCTAGATTTTTTTTTAGGATCATTTATGAGAGTTTTTTGTTTAGTTTGAGATTTTATGTTGGTTTGTGGTAATCCTCCTAAAACCACATTTTAGTGCAGGAGATTGCCATTCATAGCCCACTGCGACCATTTTAATTCTAAAGTTAGGAGGTTATTTTCTGCATGTAGGAGGTCAATTGGATCCTGCACAATAATTATCATGACCCTACGCATCTGGTTGAGCATTTTTTCCTGAGTTTTTTTTTGCTGGTCTGTAGATGCAAGAGTGAATGATGTAATGCTTGGTCAAACTTGATGTGAATATAAACCAACTTCTGTATGTCATCCACCATGCCTTTTTTTTGGTGATCTTCTTCGACGACTTCCCTTTGATTTTTGATGGATAGTTTATGTTGATGGAGGAGTTTTGTGGACTGCGCGATGAGGAAGCACCACACCTCATTCAACATCAATATCAGTCATCTAAGGAGGAGGCCTCTTGCAAATTCTAGCAACATTGATGTTTGTTACACCGAGACTATTACAATGATTGGCAATTTTCATGGTGTCGCGTACATCTATGTGCAGAGATTTTTTTTTTGGTGATTTGGAGCGCTTCATCCTTGCATGATTTTGTGCAAATTTTACGCAACTGATATTCCATGGAGTCACACGGGTGTCCCAAGCGATCGAGCAGTTTGGTGCAGATAACTATTTTTCAAATGTATGAAGTATATTGGATCTGTTTTTCTTGTTAATCAGGCAGCTCATGTTCATCCACTACCATGCTACCCGCTGCTCTACTCTATGGGTGATCCTTTTTGTTTTTTAACTCTACAGAGATCAGTGATAGCAATTTGCACGTGTAGCGGATGCATAGGTTGGAGCTAAAGAGGTGTTGTTTCAAACTTAGGCCATTGACGAGACTTTAGCAGTGGAGGATAAGTTATAGTTGAGGAGTCGAGAGAAGTTTACGTAGGAAACAAATCACCGTAAACTATGTGGAGGACGAGCAACAATCATGGGTTTGGCATTGCAAGTGAAGAACGTGGATGAATTTGGCAAATGCAAGCAGAGGCAGTGTGTTAATGCACGTCATGGTGATTGGTGAGTGTAGTGCTGAGCCATGTTCGTACATCATCGAACAATAGTATTATTTCGCTCTCCTGTTTGTCCACTATGTGAAGCGATTGACAGATGATGGTAATGCGTTTGGAGCATTACGATGATGCTAAAGCAAATGATATGATGCTTCTGTCACTTCTTCTAGCCTATTTTATTTGCGCGGTATATCCCTGCGGGTTAGATGGTTTGATCGAGAATAAGATTTTGCTTATAATTTTGTATAATCTTTAATGATGCATTTTTTATTCGTTTGAGGAGGTGAGTTGCAAGTGCTCCACGATGGCGAGTTTATGGTCTCCATTAAAGAAAAATTTTGGCCTTTATTTTTGAACATCTATAAATGGCACTCGGGTGGTGTCAGTGATCCAACTGGATAGTGAACGTGGAGGTATTTATTGTGAAGTGTTGTAACATCATTCAGGTCCTCTACAAATATCAAACCTATTTGGCCTAGGTGAATCATATTTTTGGAGAAGTGAAATTAGCCTGGGGATGCATTATTCAATGTGATAAGGGTGAATCAGATGTTGAACATTTGCAGTGAAATCAAATCCAATGACCCTCTTGTATGCCCTTGCATAGCGGTTGAACATACATAACTCTCCTACATAGCCCAACAGTGTCGAAGTCAACAATAGCTACAACAATTGCTCTAGGTGCAATGGGATGTTGAGTTTAATTACAGATGATAGAATCACAATTTGGGGAACTATTCTTCGATAGTAGCAGCATCACAACACATGCAAAAATGTGACAGTCAATGAAATTTTTGTGTTGCAACAATTTTTTCTATTTGTGTGGCCCGTGGATGCCTTCGACGTCAGATTCCACCACACTTTGCTTCAGTTTACAATACATGCCTGTAGCTGATTGGTGCCCCTCTTATCGCATGCCTTTTGCTTACGACATTTCCAAGCGATCTCTGGGAAGTTGTCGAGTTTATGTAATTTTTTTGGGTTGTCGAGTTGATATTCTCGCACAGGTGGTGAATTGGAGAGCATGATTTTTTTTTGTGTTTGTGTGACTATGTTAAAAGGGCCCCTAATCATTAAAAGGACCACGTATTTTGGTCTAGTTTTGGCCCTGTTGCTACTATAATAATAGAGCATCATGCTTGTAATTATGTTACAACTCTAACTAGGGATGAGATGCTTGCGGGCATATTTTTTAAGGAGGGACCACTTTATTTGTAAGGGGCTAAAATGATTTTTTGGCATATTTGTATTGGCCGACAGTTTAGCTTCATTAGCATTGTTTTAATGATTTTGATATTTGTTCTTTTTATTTTACCAGAGAGTGATGCCGCTTGAGTGCGATGCCAGGAGAATATTCCTAATGTTTATTTGGTGCCTAGAAAAATATGTTGTTTTTTCTAGCAAATGAAGGCCCCATTAAGACCCAAACATAGGGGTATTTATAGTCATCAGAAAGGTTTTTATAAGATAGACATAATGGTGGTGTCCTATTTTCATTTTGAGACTATTTCATTTGCTATTTTTTAGCCTCAAATATTGTTGTATTCTAGAGTGCATTTTCAATTGAACCCGACACTCTATGTAAGTGAACCTAGTATCTAGTATTCTCCTCTATCACACTTGGTGGATGCAATGGTTGGTTACCCATGCATTCTGGTAATATGAGGTGATTACCATAAGGACACCTACTCTAGGGACTACAAACATAGACACCCTAGACTCTATCCGAGGACTTTTTCGGATCAACTTTTGAAGACTACAGATGAAGACACTTCAGAAGATTCTATTCTCTTCTTTCTTCTTCTCCTCCATATTTGGATTATATGGCTCATTTTATTATATTGAGTGCATTTTTAGCAAAGAACGACACTCTCATATGGCTCATATTTCTTTTGTATTAAGGTACATTTTTGGCAAGACCGACACCTTCTAGATTGAGTTCACCATGAGAGGGTATGATATTCATGGTGAATCTAGTTAGTGACCTACGAGAGGTAATATACCTAGAGGATGAACTGTAGAGGCAAAAAACCCATGGAAGTGGCTAACCCTGAGGCACCCAGGATGACCTTGAGGCACTTAGACGACTGATCCAGTGGCAACAGATCCAAGGAAGTGGTTGACCCTGTGGCAACAGATCGAGATGTATACATCGTTGATCTAGCATTATTCATAGTTGGAGAGCCAAGCGCAAAGAGCACAAGCCTAGACCAAATTATGTAATAAAGGAGGATGATAGGTTTCTTTTAGATAAGTCAACATTAAGGGGGAATGTTACCTAATATTGAATTATTTTTTTTCTCTATAGTTAAGATAGTGCACATTAAGGGGGAATGTTAGAATATTAATGTGCACTATACCTACTTTCAATTTGATACTTGTCATATTCCTTGGCATTTATCACATTTTTCATATAGGCTTATGCTTATATATTGTACTCTTTTGTATCAATAATAATCTCATCTATTTCCATTCCCAACACCAACCATGACCTCATGTAAAGTTGAGAGCTATGCTTATAAATAGGGAATTTAACACACAACCACCACACAACCACCCCCTCACACACTCACCCACGTCGCGGTTTGAACCTTGGACCTCCCAAAGAAGAGCCAAAGCTTGAACCGTTGTGCAGTCCCCCTCGGATACGTACCCTTAAATTTTATGCATACTTCTTTACATTTAAACATCATATTCAAAATAAATAAATATATGTTCATTTTATTACATTGAATAATTGAATTCCAACCATGTGTCCAATAATATTTTTAATTTTGTTGTATCAAAAATTAATTATATATATATATATATATATATATATAAAAATAAATAAATAAGTAAATAAATAATGCAGGTCACCCTTCATATGATTCGAACTTGGGTATTTGTTGAAGTAATGCAAAGTACAATTGGGATCACCCTCCCTAGGGGTATAATGGGAGCCATCCTTCCCATGATTCAAACTTGGATATTATGGATGAGAGTGCAACTATATACCACATACCACTTGGGTGTTTTGAGAGGGATTAAATTTTATATATTCAAAACTATGTAGTTAATAATTTAGAACAATAGGTCCGAGGTGTAGACCAATTGGTTCATCCAAACCCCATAAGGGGGGCAGAGGTCCAAGGTTCAAATCTCGGGCCTCGTTGGACTAAACGCTTGTCCCTTTCCTGGTGCTTTCAGCGGTGTAAAAGTTTTAAAATGATTGTGGCATGGTGGTTATAGGGGCGGACTACGTGAAGATCTATGTGGCGGCTTCTGGGCAGACAATGCATAATACTGTGGCAGCCATAAAAGTTGGATAGCCTACCCGGATTCGTGGCGACTACCAATTCCACCATGTAAATTAAAAAAAAAAATAATAATTTAGAACAATAAAAGATAATAAGTAACTAGGTTCTATGTGAAATAAAAGAAATTAAATTCATTTTATATATTTTTGTTAACTTGATGTATGAAAGAGAATATAGATATGCAATACTCCAAATAAAACCAAATTATTTCAATTAACTCAAATAATTTTAAAGAGTAAAATGCATTACTTGTCAAAAGAAAATATACCAACCAAAAAAAATATTTTTTTACATGTATATTTTGTTTTTCTAGCTTCTTCGATAATGACCATTAATATCTATGAATTATAATTATGTTTTGTCTTTTTTATTTCTTTTTTTTGATATATTTGAAACTTACACACTCACTTGTCAAATGCTTATTTTATTTTTATCATGTATATTTTGATTTAGTGGATGAGATTTATGATGTAAATAGATTTTTATGTTTTTTTATCAAGGGAAAGGAAAACTTATATCCCTAGGAGAACACTTCCAATTCCATACATAAAATCATATCCATTAATTTAAATATCACATATCATTTAACAAGGATGGTTCAATAATTTAAAATCTATCAAAATTGATATAAAAAACACTATAAAATAAATCAAATGAAAATTTTAGGCCATATTTAGATTCTCAAACTTTTGGATGGTTCAGGCAAAGTGAGAGTCATCAATTGGACCAAATAACAAGGCAAATTTTTTTCTCTTATATCTATGCTTAGGTTCCTTTAGAAGAAATTAAATATATATTTTATGATTTGAAGATTGCACTCATTTTATCACCTATAATTTCTATTAAATTATGATTAGAATTTTTGGGAAGAAGCAGATCAATATTAGGTAAAACTAGCATAATATTCTACCTTATAGAAATGACCTAAGTTAATCTATGCATTAAATGAACTTTGATAATAATTCATTGTCTAGAGACATCATCAAAGACATTTATCAATATAAAAGCAAAATCAATACATGTATATCCACTATTGATACCAATTTTTGAACAAGCAAGAAGTTATCTACATAGCCTCCCAAATTCATGTATAGATTTGTTACCATCACATTAAAATTCATTGAAGTTAATACAAGAGGACCCACTGCCTGTAGGGATAAACTATCAAAGTCCAAAATCTAAATAAGATAAAATAAGATCACTTTCATGGCCCAAACTAGAACAAATAAAATTTAGATGCACCCTCATCAAAAGTCCTAAATTGACAATGGTACAAAATAAAACTTTTGTCATGTAATTTTTAAATGGATTAATTTTGCATAGATTTTTTCACACTTAGATTATCTACTAAAGAAGAAGATTGTTGGTGATATCTACCACTTTAGATACCTACTTATGTCAAGCCCTAAGATGATGAAAGTCTAGAAGATCAAAATAAAGGTGTTGATAATTTGGGAAAAAATGTTTTTATCACACCAATAGGAAACCCATCTACAATTTTGATTCAAGGAAAAAATATCTAGTGATACCTAACCATTACCTAAGTTTCCATATTGACTAAGCCAACATAATTCTCTATCAGGTTGATTAAATATTGACACACACTCAATCCTTCATGTTCTTCAAGAATATTAGTATTGCTATTATTTGTAGTTAACCTTGAGTCCACTAAATGAAGACTAATTGTATTCGAAGAGTCAAATCCCTAATCAAATTAAAACAAACTAACTAACACTATAAATAGAATTTGAGATGAAGTTTTACAATGTGGCTAAATGAAATTCAATTATTAAGAATATATTATAGTGGAAATCTCTATTTTCAATTAGATGGATTTATTACCTAATAAGAAATTCATTCTTACCAATTAACAATTCAAAAACTTGATGATGAAACATGACAACATGAGATATTGACAAATCACCATGAAGGTTTGACTCTATCAATTTGAAAAACAAACTTGACAATCAAAAGACCCATCATGATTTTCAATCCTAACTTACTATACATCTAAAGCAAAAAGTAAAATATCTCGACTAAAATTATCTATTGAGAGAAACAAATCCCTATTTAAAATAGAGTAATAATGTTAGGACCCTATCCTAACACAACCATTATTATGTACTTGTCTAGTGTTGGTGTATGCTTACACCTTGGGTGCCTAGTGTGTATGGGCCCATTATGATGTAATCTTTACTTTTATTATAAGTAGGAGTTAGTAGCTCGGATCCCCTCTTTCATGTGGTCCAACCCTTCAGCATTAGGGTTAGGGTAAATAAGAGTCTATATAAGGACATGGGTTTGGAGTAGAATGTATCTCATATTTTTCTCAATTGTATCAAAGCTCTACTTCCAAGGAAGTTGCCCTCTTGAAGAGGCCTATAATATCTATTCTGCTTAATTAATATAAGTTTATTCTATTTCCATCTAGTGATTTTCTTGAGCACTTACGCTATTTTTATTTTTATGGCCATTTAGTTTATAAGCATTTCCATTAATTCCTACTTTCCTATTGTGGTTATGTTTATTTTTATATGAAGGTTCCTAACAAGTGGTATCAAAGCTCTTTCTAGGGTTGTGTTCTATAGCAATAACAATAGTTTTTGTCCTTTCGTCCATTTTCCTATTATGTAATTTTTTCATTCTACTTATTTTCCATTAAAGTATATTTCTAATTTTTAAAAATATCTTTAATGAATTAGTTTAGAAACATTGTCCTAGGGATTTTAAAATATCATAGAGGACCTATCATTTTTTGCTAAGCTAGATCACCCATAAAGTGTCTAGTGAAGTGAGGGGTACTCAAATTCCAATACCTATGCCTTATACAACACCTACATATGGTTGTGAGCTCCCATGTACCCTTGGGTATATAAGGAGACCCCCTAAGAATAGGAGAAGCCTTCACCCATATGAAGATATTGGTCGTTTGAGTTTTGTAGTGCACTAGTAAATGATTAGCCCTAAGAAATTAAACTTATAGTACCCTTTAAAATGGATAGTATGGATAAGAGTATGGTGAAACCCTCTATAGTTAAAGTTATGAAATATTAGGCCAACACAAACAAGATTTTATGTTAGAGAGCCCATGCAATTAGACACACCTTGAATTAAGTTATCCATATTGAAACCTTGTTTTAAGTCCCTTCCTAATCAACACCAAAACCAAATTTGAGCATACTATAAAAGAGACTACTCTAGTTATAGTTTGATAGTACAAAAAATATTTGGTGTGATAGTACAAAGATTATAGAGTTTGACAATATAGAAAATACATAGTCTAATAATTAGAGCAGTCAGACATCAATCATAAGAGCAATTATTTGTTAGTTTGAAAGTGTAGAGAATAAACAATCTAATAGTTAGAGCATTTAGTCGTCAGTAGTCTACCAGTGGAGAAGTAAGTTGTCAATAGTGAAAAAAGTACAAAAATATAAAATTTGTCATTTTGTGATATAATCCATTATGATTCTTTCTTTGAGTTGATCACTTTGATACCTAATTTTTAAAACCCATTTTTGGAATCCTAACTTACAAAAATTATCAATTTGTGGTATAGTCTATTCCAATCCTCTCTTTGAGCTCATTGCTTTGACATATAACTCTAATAATTTTTTTGGCAACCCTAATGTGACTAAAAATGGTTGTTGGTACTAGAGCTACTCAATATCTAGAGTGATTAAGTGACTAGGTGAAACAAATCGAACATAAAAAACCTTTGCTTATCACAAATATAAAAACATCCATATTATGATAAATATTAAATAAATAAACCAAAATAATTAATCGACACAAGATAATATGTGATAATACCCTTAAATTAGGGAAACACCAATATTATTCCTTAAGGAACCACTCCATAATATCTCCTACAATGAGATCCACTCCATGAGCCAAGAATGTTACAAGAAAATACTTGATATGATTGATAATTATTACAATGATAATATCCCTTTTTTATCTACCCATTCTTTAATGCTACTTTGGGGAGTCAACACCTAAACCCTTATCCCACTCATTATTATAATATACCATAATATAATCAACATTGTATTATGTGTGGCCCATGCCAACTATCCATAATACCCATACATAATATAATATCATTTCCCCATATTCCTATCCCTAGGTACCATAACATCATGTCCTCCTTACAAATGTTTTATGCTTGAAACATGTAAATAAACTAATAATATGATTTGTTAAGCAATGTTGATAATTGGTACCAATCTTGAGCATCCCTCCATCCAAGTGAAATCTTGATTATTGGTGGTCTGTAAAGATGCTAAGTTTTCATTGTGCCACTTGAATATCTATAACTTCTCTATTGACTATATGCTTATGCTACTATACTATAATATTTTGAATTACTGGTCCTATTGTTCTATGAAGTTGCTACACCACTCTGATATCTAGAAATACCATGGTTATTCTTCCAAACACTACCATACTTGATGCCTTTCTAACTCCATGTAGGTCCATAATAATATTGATGTTCTAAGCCTTACATCTAAGATTGTTATTGCTTATGGTGCTATGGGTGGTGATATGATGTAACCTTAATATAATGTTATATGTCCTTTGATTCTTTTTTTTATTTTGTTTTAAATTCTTCCTCAAGATCTTCTCTCACGTGCCCTTCTTTTGGTTCATTTATCTGCTCTTCTCACAAAGCTTTGTTGGATTTTATTGTTGCTTCTTCCTAGGACTTTGCTATTGCCTCTATTCTAGAATTAGCTTTTGATTCCTCTACTAGTTTCTTAACTTGTATTCCTACCATAATTGATTATTGTTTCTCCTTGGATCATTAATCCTTAAGCTAAGAAATATCATGTAGTGTTATCTTCTTTTTCATGTACCATAACTTCATAAACTCCTTTTGCACATTAATGTTAACATTATCCAAAGAATACAACCAAGGATAACCTAAAATAATATGCATATAATCCATCTCAACAACATAAAAACTTGAATGCTATACATACTTATCCATGGTAATATTCAAATACTAAAAAATATGAACATTCACACCCTTAATTTGTATGTCTTTAAATTTTGTTTCTTGAACCAGCAATCCATTAGTCAAAGCAATATTAAAGAAATTATACCTACTACTAGGATTTATGAACATAATATCATTTTTTCTTAATGCAACCATGGATGTAGAAATGAAATTTAATATGCTACACACAATTCCATTCCCACTTAATAGTTCTACAAATCTGTAATAATTGTAGTATAGCAATAATAATGCATAAAAAACCTGCAACAACAATGATACAACAACAATGACAACAATGGTAGATAACAATAATTACAATAATTTTATATTAACAATAGCATTTATGATACAACATTACAATTTCAGCATTACAATATGCACTTGCAAACCCTAGGCTGAATAATCTCCATGGCTGCATACAATACTGGACTGCATCATTCCCTCTACCCTTGAACAACCATGAGCAACTTGAATGAATGAGGGGGGGTTTATTTATACACCCACAAAGTAGTTATCCTCCAACTACCTTATAACTTCCCTCAAATTACATTTCATATGCATTTGCTTTTGCATTACATGACATTTCCCACTACAAGATGAAATAGTAATTTAACCGACATACATGACTTAATATGAATTTATTATTATGTACATTATTAAATTAAACTTTACAATATTATTAAATTATATACACATGCATTTCATCAAACACTTTGCGTACATTTACAAAATAACACATAATACCAAAATTGGTTCAACAAATAAGGACATCTCAATTTGCCTATCTACATCTATCCCCTCCTCTAAATTGGTTGTTGTCCTCAATAACACAAGCTAAATACTAGGAATAGAAGTACTGAATAATGTAACAAGATCTCTTGTCATGCTCCTTCCTCTTTATCCTATTCCATTCATCTATTACCACAAACTTCACTTGAAACTGCTTACAATGCCTTATTATTTGATTGTGCACTTCTTCTGCTACAAGCAATTGTAACATCCAGTATGATCAACATTCTCTGAATATGCACTTTGATTTGAGTAGTTAGCCATATTATTAGCATGATCAATACCATCAACATCATGAGCATGATAGGCAATGCTCGTTGTCATCTATATCGGGGGTCAAGGGGGTAGGAGTCCCCTTGCAGGGTCAAGGGACAACGTCCCTTGTGGGGTTGAGGGGTAGCGCCCTTCGCATCAACATTCTAGAAGCCTTCACTCAATCTATTGAAATTGCTTCCTCTCAGCTCTAATTCACTACTTTCATGATCCAACTAGATTTTTATCAACCTTTTATAGACATCTCCTTTTTCAAATTATACTTCTGACGGTGACTGCTCTGCCTTATATGGTAAAATTTTTGATGATAATCCCTGACGAATTAGTCTCTAATGGATTAGGCTAGACATATTGATAAGTCTAACAGGTACAATGTCTAGACATCTAGGACAAGTATAACGGTTTAGATGGCTCATATGGGCTATATATTTGGACAAGTTTCTAGATGTCTGTGACAAGTGGCCAAATGAACAACCAAATAGACGACCAGACATCTGGGTCAGATGGCTAGACATTTGGACTAACAGATGACCAAACATTTGGATTGGATGGCTAAATGTCTATATTGATGAATGGATAGATGTTTGGGCTAGACATCTAGACATCTAGGCTGGACAAATGCCAAATGTCTAGACTGGATGGCTAGACATCTAGACTGGATGATTGCCAGACATATGGATTGGATGACTAGATATCTGGGTTAGACGACTACTAGACGTATAGATTGGATGGCTAGACATATAGGCTGGATGAATGCCAGATGTCTGGACTGGATGGTTATATGTCTTGGTTGGATGGCCAGACTTCTAGATCGATGGATGACCAAACATATAGGTTGGGTGGATAGACGAGTAATTTCCAAATCGGTAGGTTGTATATATGTAGCCTCTAGATGACTTGCTCAAACAGATAGGTTTTATACGTGTACCTTCCAGACGACTCTTGCTCATACAGGTAGGTTTCGAATGTGTAGCCTCCAGATGGGTAGCCTTCAGATGTGTACCATTTATATGACTCATTTTTAGATGGCTTCACCTCATACAGGTTCTCTTTAGATAGGTTATTCTCATATGACCCCTTATTTGCTATCTGATTACATTCTCTAGTCATCAGAGTCTCATTCATCGATGAGATTTTTACATCACTTTCCTAAGTCAAGGCATAATCCAAATCCTGTTGGTATGATCTTGGAGAAACTATCTTCATTTTTATTTTATACATAGGGAGAAGTCCATATATGAACCACATAATATTTGATTCCTTTGAGTTGTCTTTCTCCACATGGTTAAACAACCTACTCACCCTTTGATTGTAATAATAAATAGGCTCCTCTCCTTGAATGTTATAATTTTTTTCAGTATCATATGATCAAAATTCTTCCACAAATGCATCACGTAACTCTTCCTATATCTTGTACTTATCTTGCGATAAGTATATAAACCAGTCCATTGCATATTCTTGAAATGTTGCAGGAAACCACCTCCTCCAGTCTACTTCATTATTTTACCCAATCACTTTTCAATCCATGTGGCAAATTATCCAATGCCTACTCGGGTCTTCCTTCCCTTCTCCTGTGAAAAGTGGTAAATTCTCCAATGCTTTGGTGGCTACATTATCCATTGGTGGTATTCCTACTATGCTGCTCCTTATTGGATATTTTTATTCTAGGTACTTTTTTCTCACCAAATAGTCTTCTCCTGACTTCTTGTGCATCCTTACTTTATGATTTCCTTTGCTGGAATGTTGGTTGTGGCCTTGGTATTCCTTTTTGAGACCTCACACACTATTTATCTGATGCTTGACTCATATCCTTTACACTCCTCTACAATATTCCTACCAATTGTTTAGGTGTTACCATCCACTCAATATATATTTGCGCAATTTTAACATCAACGTCTTCTATTACATCACTATTTTCCTCAACTCTTGGTGGTCTTTGTACCCATTTTTATCAGCAATGTTTGCTCTCTCTTTTAATATGATCGTAAACTCTCATATTCCAAACTGCTGACTGGTCTAACAATTCTACTTCTACAGACATTTGGACTACAGACGTCCAGACTACAGACATCATATTTTAGATGTCTAGACTGCTCTAGAATGCAAACGTCTAGAATACAGACGTTTACAAATCCACAATCTACAAAATTTTTACTTGCATTTTTTCCTTCAATTGGCATGTACATTCCTTTTGACAGTCCTTCATCTGCATCACCAAAAAACAAAAATCTGGTGCATCTTCACCTACGTCTTTGGCTGCACTACATTGTTTTCATTGCACGCCTTCCCAAGGATTTTACTTTTTAGAACTTCTTGTCACCAAATTGGACCCAACTTTGTAATAGCAACGATGAAAAATGTATAAATAAAATTTAATATGTTACACACAATTCCATTCCCACTTAATAGTTCTATAGATCTGTAATCATTGTAGTATAGCAATAATAATGCACATGAAACTTGCAAAAACAATGATACAACGAAAATGATAGCAATGGTAGATAATAGTAATTACAGTAATTTTATATTAATAATAACATTTATGATACAAATTACAAATTCAACATTATAATTTGCACTTGCAATCCCTAGGCTGAATAATCTCCATGGCTGCACACAATACTTGACTACATCATTCCCCCTATCCTTGAACAACCATGAGCAACTTGAATGAATGAGGGAGGGTTTTATTTATACACCCACAAAGTAGTTATCCTCCAACTACCTTATAACTTCCCTCAAATTACATTTTGTATGCATTTGCTTTTGCATTACGTGACATTTCCCACTACAGGATGAAATAGCAATTTAATTGACATACATGACTTAATATGACTTTATTCTTACGTACAATATTAAATTGCACTTTACAACATTATTAAATATATATGCACACACATTTCATCAAACACTTTGCGTACATTTACAAAATAACACATAATACCAAAACTGGTTCAACAAATAAGGACATCTCAATTTGCTTATCTACAATGGACCTATAAAATATAATTTTTAGATTCAAACAAATCCTTATGATAATTGTTTGGCCTATCTAAAACCAAATTTGTGGTTCCCTCAACCTACACACTATCATCCTTATCTTTTCCTTCTACTAATTTCTTGAAATTTTCTCTCTTTTTAATTTCTTTTGTTCATCCTAGAGCCTAGCTATCTTTTTATATGGGTTCCATTGACTCAAGAATGTTTGCTCTATTTCTTCCCAAGTTAGTTCATAATTATGGGCCATAAGAAAACTTTGAAACCAAGAGAGAGCTTCTCCTCCAAAATAAAAAGTAAGCCTCATGCTCCAACAATAATAAATAGAATACAAGGATTTAAATTAATTCTACCATTCTCTAACATCAATATTATCTTCTCCAAAAACCTTTTGTAGCTCCATAAGTTCACACCCCAATAAAAATATAATACAAACTAGGGTTTTATAAAAATATATATCTCCCTTCCAATTTGAAGCTAAACTTCCCAAAATAATCTCCATCAAACATAATAATAGATGATTTATTTACCTCAACTAAATGATATATCAAATTAATTTTTTTTTGGGAAAAAAACGTGATTTGAAAAATGCTATTGCCTTGTTCTAAATTATTGAATTCATAGGGTTGTATCTCCATTAATAATTCTTAGATTCCTCCATATGACCACTTGATTTGAAGCTCTTCAAATTTTGAACAAAATGATGCAAGAATACATACAAATGATGGCTCTAAAAAAAAATATTTTTTTCAATTGACAAAAAATTTGTAACCCATAAAACAATTCTAACTTTGTTGCTCTAATACCACTTGTTATAAATCTTTATTAAAAACATCCATAATATGCTAAATATTTGCTTCTCATAAATATAAAAGCATCCAAAATACACTAAATATTAATTAAATGAACCACAATAATTAATCCACACAAGACAAGATGTCATAATACCCTTTATGTAGGGCAACACCAATGTTATTCCTTAAGGAAAGAACCACTCCACAATATATCCCAAAATGAGATTTGCTCCATGAGCCAAGAATATTACAAGAGTACACTCTATGATTGATTGATTCTTACAATGAAAATATTCCTTCTTTATATAACCATCTTCTAATGTTATTTTGGAGATCCAACTCTTAAAACCTTATCCCACTCATTATTATAATATAATAATATAATATAAATAACCTTGGTGTTATGGTTGCCCATGCCAACTATCTACAATAACCATACACTATAGTATTGTATCCCTATATTTCATATCATATATTTTCCAAATTGTGTCCAAGCTCTACTTCCAAGGAGGCTACCCCATTGAAGAGACCTATGATGTCTATTTTGCTTGATTAATATAATTATGTTCTCGTTCCATCCAATTATTTTCTTGAGCACTTATGTTATTTTTATTTTCATGGTCATTTAGTTTATAAGCACTTCCATTAATTATTTTATTGTTATACGTTACTATATGAACTCCATGGTGCTCACTACTTCTCAAAGTCAAATATTGGTTTAGATTATCATTAGATCAAAGTGTGAGAATAATATATTCCAAAGATAATATTCCACAATCATGAAGGCTATTATGGATTCCTCGTCATTCAATTCAGTATTACAAATGCACTATCCACCTTTTAGAGTCTCACGAATGTAAAATTTCAACCATTTCTACATAAATTTGTTTATATTTTTCAACAATATTCTGGTTTATAGTTGTACATGGGGAGAATATTTGTAATATTTAGATCAAACACTGTAACTCTTGGATAATAATCAATTGTGTGCCAGATAATCCAAATGTTTTTTGGGATGCAAGAAGTGGAATACCTAGGCCATATAGTTTTAGGGAAGGGGTCAAGGTGGATTCTAAAAATGTTATTGCCATATAAGAATGGCCCAAACCATACACATAAAGTATTCAAGGTTTCCTAAGTCTCACTAGCTATTATAAAAACTTTATTTGTGATTATGGAAATATTGCATCTCCTTTGATAACTATGTTGCGAAAGAGCTCATTTCTATGGTAAATTTTTTTTGAACATGCATTTATATGACTAAAAAAAGCTATGCTTTCTACTCCAATGCTAGCTATACCTCTTTTATCCAAGCCATTTGTGTTCAAAAGTGATGCCTCTAGAAGTGGAATTGGAGCAATGCTTATGCAATAAGAATGGTTATTGACCTTCACTAGTAAAGCAATATTATACAAAAACTTGGGAAAATTGACTTATGAGAAGGAGATGATGACGATCTTACATACTATCAACCAACGGAGACCTTATCTTATTGGGTAATATTTTTATATCAATACATACTACCATAGCCTTAACTACTTATTTGAGCAGCGTGTATCTATGCTTAATCAACACAAATGGGTTACCAAACTGCTAGGGTATGACTATGAAATCATTTATAATAAGGAAAAGGAAAATGTAGTCATTGATGCACTATCCCACCAATATGAGGATCAAGATATTCTATGTACCATATCTACTCCACTTCCTCAATGGACCCACCAACTTCAAGGAGAAGTGATCCAAGATTCTACCTTGCAATCATTAATTCAGTAACTTTAAATTGATCCTGATTCTCACCCAAGATATACATGGGATGGTCTAGATTTGTGATACTGGGGTTGCCATGTTAACCCTAGAAATTTTCCACTCTGTGAGTCTATACTATAGTAAATGTATGCTTCTCTGACTATAGGATATTAAGGATTCTTTAAAACATTTGAACAAGCTAAACACACATTGTTTTGGGTAAGGATGAAAAATGATATCAAGAAATTTGTTGGATAATGTAACACTTGTGAGTGTGTTAAGGATCAAACTGTTCATGCACCCAACACACTCTAGCCTCTTCCAATTCTAGAGTCTATTTGGATGAAGATTATTATGGATTTCATTAAACAGATTCCAAGTTTTAGAGGTAAATCAAGGAATCTCGTTGTGGTTGATTGCCTCTCTAAGTATGCTTATTTCTAACCTTTAGGCCACTCTTACAAGACCTTAATTATTTTTTAAATATTACTCAATTCCAATTTTTTTTTGTGTCATGCCTTAGTCCATCATATCCAATTATAGCCCCATATTTACTAGTCATTTTTGGTAGAAACTATTCAATCCATACAAGACACAACTCAAAATGAGCTTGGATACCATATTCAGACTAATGGTAAAACTAAAATTATTAACAAGTGCTCAAAAACTTATTGTCATTGCTTTGCATATGAGCAACTAACTCATTGGGTCAAATGGATTTCCTTTGGCTAAGTGGTGGTATAGTACTTTCTATCACTCCAACAAGATGACACCATATGAAGTAGTCTATGGATACTATAAATTATCACTTCTATCATACATTCTAGGTAGTTCCAAGGTTTAAGCAATGAATTCCACTCTTAGGGAGTGTGCACAACTACTCTTACACCTCAAAGATAATTTGGCATGATACATAACCTATGTGACAAAAAGTAGATAAAAACCATTCTGAGCATAGTTCTAATATTGAGGACATGGTTTTCCTATGGCTACAACCCTACAAGTAGTCATCACTAAATTTGTATGGCAATCAAAAGCTACCACCAAAATTCTATGGATCATATAAAGTGCTCAAGTAGGTTGGCCTGATGGAATACAAGCTAGAAATATTACCTTATTTCATTATACATTTAGTTTTCCATATCCCATATTTAAAGAAGGTCCTTGAAAACCGTGTATAGGTCCAATATACACTACCTCAATTGGATGAGGAAGGTTTAGTCATCTTAGAACCCACAAGTATTCTGAACCAACTTACACGTACACTTCACAACCATGCTCTCATTGATATTCTAGTATAGTAGCTTGGACTATAGACAAAAGATGCAATCTGGGAGTCGCTTCATCAATTGCATAATTAGTCTTCTCACCTCAAGCTTTGAGGACAAAGCTTCTTGAAGGGGAAGGGCATGTTGGGACTCTATCCTAACACAACCATTTTTATGTACTTGTCTAATGTTGGTGTATGTTTGCACCTTGATCACCTAATGTGTATGAGACCATTATGATGTAACCTTTACTTTTATTATATGTAAGAGTTAGTATATTGGGTTCCCTCTTTTATGAGGTCTTGACCCTTGAGCATTAAGTTTAAGGTAAATAAAAGTCTATTTATGGACATGGTTTTAGAGTAGAATGCATATCATATTTTTCTTAGATTATATTTAAGCTCTATTTCTAATGAGGTTTGTCCCTTGAAGAGGCCTACAATATTTGTTTCACTTGATTAATATAAGTTTGTTCTATTTCCATCCAGTTATTTTCTTAAGCACTTTTGTTATTTTCATTTTCATGGTCATTTAGTTTATAAGTATTTCCAATAATTCTTGCATTTCTATTGCGGTTATATTTTTTGATAGATTGAAAAAATGGGTTTTTGGAAGGGACCTCAAACCTTTTACAAAGGAACATACAAAACTACAAGAGTTTAGACCAAAAGGAGATCATCTCACCATAAATGACCTAAACAAACCAAAAGGAGGCCATCTCATCGGAGACTACTTCTACAAACTAGCAAACCAAGGGAAGAATAGGGGAGGATTAGCCCAACAAAATAGAGCATAGAAAAGGAGGGCAAGGAGCACTGCTCTAACAAAAATACCACTGTCACATCCATTGCATTTCTATTGTGGTTATGTATATAAAGGTTCCTAACAAGTAATCAAACATTACCCTACGAATGTGTGATAATATCATATAATTTCATTACATGGGAATCATTTGTTCAAGTTTTAACACAACCAACACTTTCATTGTTAATCTATTCAATAATACAATCTCTAGTGAAATTTTGTTGGTATTTTTAAAACAAATTGATAGGTGCCAACTTGTTGAACTCTCTTATTTGTCAAATATTCTGAATCCATCTACAAATCAAGCTATGGTGTATGTTTTTTTAACTAATAGGTAAATTTACTTAGTAATAGTTTTAGATTAAACAAATGTAAATAATATAATAATAATTGATTCACAGTATTCTTTTGAAACCAAGACATAATCAATTCAAATTACTATAAAATTAAACTTAAAATATTGAGGTGAAAATAAGTAATTTAACATTGTTGAATTCAATATGTTGTGATTGCAATATAATTTCTTGTAAAAAAGTAATTTCTTACTTTAAAAAAAGTGTAACATAGATAATGCTTATAGAGTTTACATTAATAAAATATTAATGTTTCAATATTATATATTGTTATAGTCAATACAATAACAATATTTTTGGTTGCAAAAGTGTTGGCTAAAGTTTTATTATAGTATATTCAAGTTAATGTTAAAAAACTTACATTTTTTTTTGTTAGATAGGAGAGTTGGTCACAACCACATTATTTTAGTAACCGACAAGTGAATGGTTCAAACCATAGGGGATGCTCCCACCAAACTTATTTTTACTTGTTATTGTTGACCTCGTGTGAAGGGGACCACCAATCAATCAGGATTCGTATCATCATCATCGGTTTGATGTGCACTCAGAGTATTCAGATCATTCTACTACCTTTGTAAACAGGCTACCCCTGAGGTTTGAACCTGGCTGTCTTCTTGGTAACTGCTTGGCCAAACAAGCACTTACTAATCCACCTAACCCTTAGGGGCTAAACTTACATTTTTTTAATAAGTTATATGTGGCTCCTATTGGGGGTCACTCCCATAAAATTACCAAAATATTATATTTGTTCTTAGGTCATGTGTTTTTATCACAAATAGTTTTCATTTTATTTTTCTATCAAATATATTCTTCAAATTTATCAAAGTGCTATGCTTCTATAATAATCTCCTTGGCATCATTTTTATTAAGAGATAAAATATCACTTGGCCAACTGCATTCTAAAATTTAAATTTCACCAAGATGAAAATCAACACTACATTTGGCTAAAATATTTGCTACCTAATTTCCTTCTATATAAATATGCTCACATTTCAATGAGATTACCTCCAGTAATAGATGATGAATACTAATGATAATATTATTTTTATCCAATTTCCACATCCACTTTTGTTAATGGCATTAACTGTAATTTGTGAATCACCCTCAATTGAAATATATTTTCATCACTTTTCTATTACAATTTTAATCCCTATAAGAAATTCCCTAGCCTCTACATAGTTGTTAGATGAGGTTCCATATGATTCCAAGTAAGTGAGGGGAATTTTGCCTCCATTAATTTAAAAAACACCACCTCCATTGACTTTTCCTAGATTTCCTTTTAGTACCATCAAAATTAATTTTGATAAACCCAAATTTTGAACATTATTATTTTACCCTAGATAAAAGTTGATCCTTTTTTTTAATCCCATTAATGTATATGAATATTTTATGAATGTTTAAATACTATAACCAAGTTTTTACCACCTCTTTTTTCACACTTGAGAATTCCCATGATGAGCACTATATTTGTAAATATTTTATAAGAGAGGCAATAATACGGTTCCAAAATTGGGCATGATTTTGAGATTTAAAAAAAAAAATTATATTATCACTTCTATCATACATTCTAGGTAGTTCCAAGGTTTAAGAAATTGATTCCACTCTTAAGGAGTGTTCACAACTACTCTAACACCTCAAAGATAATTTGGCATGATACATAACCTATGTGACAACAAGCATATCAACACTATTTTGAGTATAGTTTTAATATTGAGGATATCGTTTTCCTATGGCTACGACCCTACAAGCAGTCATTACTAAATTTGTATGTCAATCAAAAGCTACCACAAAAATTCTATGGATTATATAAATTGCTCAAGGAGGTTGGCCTGATGGAATACAAGCTAGAAATATTGCCTTCTTCCATTATACATTCAGTTTTCCATAACTCATATTTAAAGAAGGTCCTTGACAACCGTGTATAGGTCCAATCTACACTACGTCAATTGGATGAGGAAGGCTTAGTCATATTAGAACCCACAAGTATTCTGAACCAACGTACATGTACACTTCACAACCATGATCTCATTGATATTCTAGTATAGTAGCATGGACTATAGCCAAAATATGGAATCTCGCTCCATCAACTACATAATTAGTTTTCTCACTAAAGCTTTGAGGACAAAGCTTCTTGAAGGGGAAGGGCATGTTGGGACCCTATCCTAACACAACCATTGTTATGTACTTGTCTAATGTTGGTATATGTTTCCACCTTGGGTGCCTAATGTGTATGAGCCCATTATGATGTAACCTTTACTTTTATTATAATATTTAGTAGATTGGGTCCCCTATTTTATGAGGTCTTGACCCTTGAACATTAAGGTTAAGGTAAATAAAATTCTATATATGGACATGGATTTAGAGTAGAATGCATCTCATATTTTTCTTAGATTATATTGAAGCTCTATTTCTAAGGAGGTTTCTCCCTTGAAGAGGCCTGTAATATTTGTTTCACTTGATTAATATAAGTTTGTTCTATTTCCATATAGTTATTTTCTTAAGCACTTTTATTATTTTCATTTTCATGGTCATTTAGTTTATAAGTATTTCCAATAATTCTTACATTTCTATTGTGGTTATATTTTTTTATAGATTGAAAAAGGGGGTTTTGAAAGGTACCTCAAACCTTTTACAAAGGAATATACAAAACTACAAGAGTTTAGACCAAAAGGAGATCATCTCACCATAGATGACCTCAACAAACCAAAAGGAGGCCATCTCATCGGAGACTGCCTCTACAAACTAGCGAACCAAGGGAAGAATAGGGGAGGATTAGCCCAACAAAATAAAGCATAGAAAAGGAGGGCAAGGAGCACTGCTCTAACAAAAATACCATTGTCACTGCCATTGCATTTCTATTGCGGTTATGTATATATAGGTTCCTAACAAATAATCAAGCATTACCCTACGAATGTGTGATGATATCCTATAACTTCATTACATGGGAATCATTTGTTGAAGTTTTAACACAATCAAAGCTTTCATTGTTAATATATTCAATAATACAATCTCTAGTGAAATATTTGTTGGTATTTTTAAAATAAATTGATAGGTGCCAACTTGTTGAACTCTCTTATTTGTCAAAAATTTTGAATCCATCTATAAATCAAGCTATGGTGTATGCTTTTTTTTTTAACTAACAAATAAATTTACTTAGTAATAGTTTTAGATTAAAACAAATGTAAATAATATAATAATAATTGATTCACAATATTCTTGTGAAACCAAGACATAAGCAATTCAAATTAATATAAAATTAAACTTAAAATATTGAGGTGAAAATAAGTAATTTAACATTGTTGAATTCAATCTATTGTGATTGCAATATAATTTCTTGTAAACAAGTAATTTCTTACGTTTAAAAAATGTAACATAGATAATGCTTATAGAGTTTACATTACTAAAATATTAATGTTTCAATAATATATATTGTTACAATCAATACAATAACAATAATTTTGGTTGCAAAAGTCTTGGTTAAAGTTTTATTATAGTATATTCAAGTTAATGTTGAAAACTTACATTTTTTTTTGTTAGATAGGAGAGTTGGTCACAACCACACTATTTTAGTAACTGACAAGTGCAGGGTTCAAACCACAGAGGATGCTCCCACCAAACCTATTCCGCCTCGTTATTATTGACTTGGCGTGAAGGGGACCACCGATCGCTCGAGATTCGTATTGTCATCATCGGTTTGATGCAAACTCAAAGTATTCAAATCATACTACTACCTTTGTAAATAGGCTACCCTTGAGGTTTGAACCTGGGTGCCTTCTTGGTAAGTGCTTTGCCAGATAAGAACTTACCAATCCACCTAGCCCTTGGGGGTAGAACTTACATTTTTTTAATAAGTTATATGTGGCTCCTATTGGGGGTCACTCCCATAAAATTACCAAAATATTACATTTGTTGTTAGGTCATGTGTTTTTATCACAAATATTTTTCATTTTTTTTTATAAAATATATTATTCAACTTTCTTAAAGTGCTATGTTTCTATAATCAACTCCTTGGCATCATTTTTATTAAGAGATAAAATCTCACTTGGCCAATTGCATTCTAAAATTTAAATTTCACCAAGACGAAAATCAACACTACAATTGGCTAAAATATTTGCTACCTAATTTCCTTATATATAAATATGCTCACATTTCCATGAGATTGCCTCCAATAATAGATGATGGACATTAATGATAATATTATTTTTATCCAATTTCCACATCCACTTTTGTTAATGGCATTAACTATAATTTGTGAATCCCCCTCAATTGAAATATATTTTCATCATTTTTCTATTACAATTTTATTCCCTATAAGAAATGCCCTAACCTCTACATAGTTGTTAGATGAGGTTACATATGATTCCAAGTAAGTGAGGGGAATTTTGCCTTCATTATTTTTAAAAATACCACCTCCATTGACTTTTCCTAGATTTCCTTTTAGAAGTACCATAAAAAATAATTTTGATAAACCCAATTTTTGAACATTATTATTTTACCCTAGATAAAATTTGATCCTTTGTTTTACTCCCATTAATGTAGATGACTCTTTTATGAATGTTCAAATCCTATAACCAAGTTGTTACCACCTATATTTCACACTTGAGACTTCCCATGATGAGCACTATATTTGTAAACATTTTATAAGAGAGGCAATAATACGGTTCCTAAAGTGGGCATGATTTTGAGATTTATTTTTAAAAATTCTATTATTATTTTCAAATCATAAATTCCAAAAAGTAATGGCAGGCCAATCCTCCATAGAATACATAATTCTTTAGCTTTGAAATAATTAATCCAACATTTCATTAGCTCTTTCAATGGTGGAGCTACCTGATATAATTTCATATTAAAAACAACCCAAATGGCGTGAGCAAAGGGACAGTAAATAAGTAAATGTTTTGATGTTTCTAAATCCTTCTCACACAAGGCACATCTTAAAGGTCCATGATATCCTCTTCTTTGTAGACTCTATCCTATAAGGATCATACTTTGAACCACTAACCAAAGGAATGTTGAGGCCTTAGGTAGAGCCTCTTGTGCCCAAACATTCCTCCAAGGAAAATATTTAGGAGAAGGAAATTTTTATTGCTCTAAATACTCATAGTCCAACTTGATCAAGTATCCACCATATTTTGAAAGATTTCAAACCAAATCATTCTTTTGTGTAAAAATTGACAAATTAAACTCTTAAAGCATCTTTTAAAGTTCATATGTAATTTTATTGAGTCCCTCTCCTTCTATGTTACTAATAAAAGTCCATGATGTAGAGTTGTTACTCATATTAATATTATCTTTGACCTTTGGACCTTTATAATCTAGGTATACTTGAGCTGATGGTTGTCATTTTGAGTCGTAGATTAGAGAATAAGGTTTGAACCAATAATAAAACCAAATATTTGCATAATTCCCCTCATTGATTGACCATATAATAATTTTTTTTGTCAATTGAAAACTATCTAATATGAAGTTCCATGTTGATGATCCTTTGGGTAGGGTTATTTTCCTGAATAATTTTATTGTATCAAGAAAATCTATATATTTTTGAAGTAATATTTTTGTCCAATTCTTTCCTTGATCTCTAAATAATCTCCACCCAATATTTGTCCTTAATGCCAAAATTATATGTCTATAATTCCACAAGCCCGCTTCTCCAATATTATTTCCTTTGAAAACATTATCCCACTTACAGAGAAGAAACCTAAATTTTTCCCTACATCCTTTATAAAGAAAGTCTCTTTAAATTTTATCAATTTTTGATGTTATACCTACTAGCAATATTGAAAGTGATATCATATAAATGAAGGATGGATTGCAATGTAGTATTTATGATTTGTAGCCTTCTTGCCATTAAGAACATATATTTTCAACATACCAAACATGATTTCATTCTTTCCAAACAAGAGATCCAAAGCTTCATTTTATTTCCTTTATGAGATAAAGGAATACCCTGTTGGATTTTTAAGCCTTAATACTACCACAATATATCATAGGTTATATCAAAATATCATAGGATCAAATATAAAATAGCCACAATATAATAAGGTCAAGATAATGATAATATGAGTAGAATAATATGAGAAAATTAATATGTATATCAAGGCTTATAATAAATCAAATAACACTCATTAAAATATTGAAATATGAATGTAAATAGTCTGAATCATTCATGTACTATGCATGAAGAGCAACTTACAATATTAATTGCTTAAAATGTATACAAGTTTTATTACTTTTCTTTCTATTACAACAATATAATGAGATATATGAATTATATTTGATATATCATCTTATGGAGCATTGTCTCCATAATATAGCCATAGTAATGTGACTCTTTAGATACTTGACTATTGCTCTCCATATGCCAAGTCTCATGACTCTTGGCTTATCTACTTGTCACTTGCATACTTGATGAACACTTAAATCTATAACATATGCACACCTATACATGACTCTTACAATTCTACTTGCACTCTCTAATCTATGACACTTGTGCACATATTTAAATTACATATTTTCACTCTTGCATACAAGATATATGTGCACATTTACTCAACCTACACTCGCACTCTAACTTACTTGACACTTGTGCATTTACTACACATTACAACTTTACATGACACTTGTGCATTTCCTACACATTCACACTTACATATAGAAGGAAATATAACTCACACTTTAAACTATGAATCAATGCTAATCTATTATTTAAAAATGTACCATGGGGTACATTAGCATGTACCAAATAATGTAATATACTCCAACACCCCCATGTATTACATTATTTTGTTATTGAAGACTTTAGTATTCAATAATGGTCTTCATATTTGTCTTCAATATTCAATTGACATTGCCTTGTATGTGATCTCTTGTTTGAGATCCATCAATTTCATTTTCGTGCTTAACTTCCACTTTGATTTCTTCTTTAGTTTTTTTGAGTTCAGCTTTGTCTCTAGACTTTGGATCTTTTGGAATAGTTGAACTCTCTCATTGTGATCAGGTTCATGTATGAGAATATTTCCTTTGTTTCTGATCTTAGAATCATTTGAATCCTTCTTTTCTTGTGTAGTAATTTCTGAACATTTAGAGCATCATAATAATTTCCTGAATTAGATGAACTTGGAATGTCAATATTATATGAAGAATGAAATATTGTTTCTAGAAATGATTCATCAATTTCCACTTTCTTCTTAAGAGTTTCAATCAACTCTTTTTGTTTCAAATTTTCATCTTTATAAAGCTTAAGTGAAAGCAATGCCATATACATTATGCTACCAATATCTAGAGGTATCATAATATTATCCTTTGCATTATCAATTGCTTCAACAAGTCTTGAATGTAAATAGTATTCAAATGTCTCAAAATTTTCATCCATGGCTTCTCTATAGATGAATTGTAATACCATATCTATCTTTCCTTCAAATTTTTCAATCAAATTCTTTTTCCAAAATTTTATGACTTCTAATATTTCCTTTTTAATCATGGACTCAATATTTTTATTCATATTAATCACAATTTGTTACTTTGATTCCTTTGAAGTAGCAAACCTTATGTCTCCCTAATTAAGAAACAACTCAAATAATATGAAATTTACAATTTTTTTATTTTTCTAACCTTTGATGTTGAAAACCTTTTAACTCCAAAATTGAATTTCAAAAACTCCTATTATTTTTTAATTTCAAATTTTCTCAAAAATTTGAAAATAATAAAACTTCTATCTTAAAACTTCAAATATCTTCAAATACTAAGAAACTTTAAAATTCTAATACTTGAAATAACCAAGTAAACTAAATAAATGTAAAAATCCTCCAACATAAAAAAAAACTCACTGGCAAGTTCCCCCACCAAGTACCTTATTAACAAGTTCCCCCAATATTCCAAAGGAGGTCCAAGGTTCAAGCCGGATGACCTATGTTAGATACAAAAAAACCCCAATTAGATTGAGGGGTACACCCGGATGAGACATACCCTGTGGAATACCCTTTGGGGATATGGGGAATGTTTTTCCTTAACAAAGGTTTAGGGGTGATGTGGTCTCCCACTCTGGGTGGGAGACCCCCATTCCAATTTTCTTGCTTTCTCCTCCTCTCGTCCTACAAATCCCATGCTGGGAAGATCTTCTTGGGATCTCCCTGCTGCTTTCTAAGACCTCCACAAGATTATTCTAGGGCTTCTTAGGATATTCTTTCCTATTTTATGTGAGCACAATTGCTTGGCTGGATTATCTCAAATATTTTTTCCATGGAAACATTTAATGGTGGTTGGATTTTGAATGGCTTGGCTGAGGAGCTGGAGCTACACATTCTATCCTGATGGACCTTTTTGGGTTTTAGATAGGGACTCCATAATTCATCGCTATTCGTAGGGAGAGCTTTCTATATTTCTCTTATAAGCTAGGCTTCCGAAAGGGGGATCCCACTTTCCTATTTACCTCTTCTATTGTAGCCTAGGGTTTGCTCTCTATGCATTTATTGGTCTCGAGGGGAACCACATGTTTATTATCTGCAACTGAGTGGATCCTGGGTTTATTTCTAGGATGAAATTTCTAGAGTGAGATTAATATCTCTTAGTAGATCCATATTATATTATTTTCAAGGATATCCTTTGAAATCCTTCCCTAATACTTCTCCTTGGTCTTTTGTGTGGACCATGTGCCTTCTTGTGTAGCTGTGGATGTTGATGTCTTCAAATATATTCATAAATGGAATTCTGGTGGGGCTGGTTGGGATCTAAGATAGGTGACTTTATTATGGATGAATTTCTTTTGCAATCTCTTTTTGTCCTTGGGGGAGGGAACCTATGCTTGTGTGCCAACTGTTGAATATGATCTCCTGATGCCAAGTCCCTATGTTGGATGCTAAATTCCAATATCAAGGTGTTAGGGTGGATAAAATATTCTCATGGCTTTAAAGAACACAAGCTTATATTGAGAGGAGGGGGTGAACAATATAAAACCACTTTTTACTTTTCTTTTCAATTCAATATTATGCAATGTATAGATAGCAATATCAATAGTAGTAATAAAAGCAATGCATAGAACACCACACACAATAGAGACACATATTTTAATGTGGTTCACCCAATGTGGGCTACCTCCATAGAGAAAATATTTCTTCTAAATATTTCTCAAATAATCTCTTTGGGAATCCTTCCCAATTACAATGTTTATGGACCTCTATACAAAGGAGATGTTGATCCCCTAATCTCAAGTTTGTGGATCTCTTCAATAGGAGAACTCTTTCCCATTCTGCTCTGGCTAGTGATCTTCTAGAAGACTCTATCTCTCTGCTGTAATGACTGATAGATCTCTATCCACTTGAAGACTTCTCACTCAGAAGATCTATCTTCAATTATCCTAGCTACTGAATCTCTATCCACTGAGACTCTGTCCTCTATACTTTGTCACCTCCAAAGCTCTATCAATAGGATCACTCAGAACCTTCTCAAATATACTCAATAGGTTCACTCAAAACCTAATAAAATATGCTCAATAGGTCCACTCAGAACCTGCTCAAATATGCTCAATAGGTTCACTTAGAACCTGCTCAAATCTGCTCAACAGGTTCACTCATAACCTACTCAAATATGCTCAAAAGTCCACACAGAACCTATCCAAATTTGCTCAATAGGTCCACACAAAACCTGTCCAAATATACTCAAAAATCTCACACAGAACTTGTCTAAATCTGCTCAATAAGTCCCTTCTAGGAATTTCTCAAATTTGCATTGCAAGCTTCCACAAAAGCTTAAAAAAAATCAGTCCACAAGCCTTCTCAAAGACTTACCTCAAATTTGCTTAACAAGTCCACACAAAACTTTTTCAATCACATAGAATCATAAAGAGAATTTTTAGAGACTCAATATGTTCTATACTCAATGCTCAATCAATATCTCAACTCAATATCATAGAAGCATAAAGAGAATTGTTAGAGACTCAATATGTTCTATACTCAAATCCCAATCTTAACTCAAATCAATCTCATAGAAACATAAAGAAAATTGTTAGAGACTCAATGTGTTCTATACTCAAATCCCAATCTCAACTCAAATCAATCTCATAGAAGCATAAAGAAAATTGTTAGAGACTCAATATGTTATATTCTCAAATCCTAATCTCAAATCAAATAAATCTCATAGAAGCATAAAGAGAATTGTTAGAGACTCAATATGTTCTATTCTCAAATCTCAATCTCAACTCATATCATAATATAGAATAGTTTGTTTCATGGAACTTGAACAACCACCAAAGATATTTTCAAAAATCAATCACCCACATAAGTCAATGAAGAATATTGCCCATACTTTTTTTATGCCTTATGAGTTGTCCACTAAATTTGTCACACTCAACACACTTTCCTTTTCCAATATCAACAAGGGTTAGAGGTCATAAGTAATAACACAATAATCAAAATAATATCTCAATAACACCTTATTACTCCTACTCAATAAAAATGCACCAAACCCTCTTATGCAAGAAATAATCCCTCAAAATAATGAATCAAACTTACTTTTGGAACTCCTTGAAAAAACCAAAAATATCTTCTTGCACACACCTTATTTCTCCCTGAAAGAAATCTAAACAAGTAGCTCTAAAAAATAACTTTTCAATGATATATAATATGATATACTTCCACAAAGAAAATAAAAAAAAATATTTATCTTTCCTAGGGCATACCATAACCTTATTTCTCCTTAAGAAACCTTGGCAAAAAATAAAATATTAAACAAAAATTAAATTTACTTACCTTTCCCTCGATGGGATTCGATCCCCTGACTGTTTTCTTCCCAATGACTTAGCCGTAGCCAAGCCACCGTTGAGCCATGCGTCGTGACCTGTCTAAAAGGGCACGTCCACCATGCAATATCTTCGAACAACGAACCTCCAAAAAATAGCAAGTGCGTAGAGCACTTCTTCCTTGCAATCCAAAAAATAGACCTCACACGAATTGAACTCAGAACCTCCTCCTTAGCACCGAGCCAACATACTAGTAGGCCATGCTGGAATTTGTGCTTAGGGATTCCACATCTTCACAACTTTAACCTTCACGAAAATCGTAAGGCTTTCGAAACAAAAATCTCTTTCGCATGCACTTCAAAAACAATAGCAAGGGATGCTTGGTAAATGAATTTGTTTGGCATTTATATAATGCCTTTTGACTTCCTTAGCATCATGTCGGTGCTTCGAATGAATTCGACGTCAACGTGATTTAATTTATAATAAATTTAAATTTAATTTTAAATTTAAATATTATAAATTAAAATCAACCTTAGAAATTTGTCTTAAAGAGCCAACCTTAGGTTTAATAAAACCTTAGAACCTTGTCTTAATGCCCAACCTTGGTATTATTTATAAAATTTAAATTCCTTGTGAATTTAAATTATTTATAAATAATTATTAAACCTCCTTTTTAACTTTTGCAATAACCCATCTTGGGTTTTTATAAACAAATCATTTAACCCGTGCTTCCAATAATATTAAAATATTATGGAGCCTTTTTCCTTTCACTTTTGCACTGATGAAACTTTTTCCTGGATGACTTGGGTGACTTTATTTCTTTTTGAATTCCTTGAGATGAGTGATAACTCTATCAGGTGACATCAATGACAACTCTGAATTAGAGGACTCAAAATTTCTAACAATCTCCCCCTTTGTCATTGATGGCAACCCTTATCCTTTTATTCAAATTTGACCTTATTTTTTGCTCCCCCTGGAACTTTGCTCCCCCTGGCTCAATGCTCTCTCAAATATAAAATCTCTCCACATAAAAAATCTCTCCCCAATACACAAATCTCTCCCCCTTTGACATAAATGGCAAAGGGTCACCTTTGGGGTTCGGGGCTAAGAATGAGCCTCTTAGCTTAGCCCCTCCCCCACCTCCACATGAGGTGGGTAATTCTAGGGTGGGATTATTTCTACTACCAGATACCACTGCTCTTTATATTTATATTTTTCTCTTCTTTTTCGAGTTTTTTGAATCCTCTCACTGTTTCTTTCCAAGTCATCATCCCTATTCCTGTCGTCACTTCTGTTCATGTTCTTGTTCTTGTTTTCATCCATGTTCCTATTCCTATTCCTATTCTTGTTCTCATCCATGTTCATGTTCCTGTTCTTATTCTTCTCTATGTTCCTATTCCTGTTCATGTTCATGCCAATGTTACTGTTCATATTCTTGTTCCTATTCATGCTTGATTCTGGAATATTTGCTCTACACCATATTACTATGTGACCATAATTATTTCAATTTTAACACATAATGTTATTATTTCTTGGATGTGCAACTATCTTAGTATTTCTCCTAGTGAAGCCATATCCTCTTTTGTCATGAACCCTACAATTTATTGCCTTGTGACCAAAATCATTGCATGAGTAGCAATATCCTTGGAAAAGTTATCCTTTTCCATGTACCTATCTTTCATCTAACCTACACTGTGAAGCCATGTACCCAAAACCATGACATGAAAAACATCTTCCATTGAAGAAACCTTACCTAGACCCCATTGGTATTCTAGTTCCTATTGATTTGTTCTGATTGTTGTTCCATCTGAATATTCTTTATTCATTGTCCTTGTTCCTACTGGACTCACTGCAATCTAACTCATCCTTGGGAGTTTCACTTTCACTTCTGCTCTCATATGAGAAACCCTCTTCTAAAGTATCCTCTTCTTTTGAAGTGTCTTCGAAAATGGTAGTTAACTTGTCTTCTTGAACTTGTTTGGAACCAAGACCTGTCTTGTTTGTTGCTCTTCTTTGTATATTGACTATTTTATCCACACTCTTTGCACTGTTTACATATAGCTTATTCTTGGAATCCTCTAAATCTTCTTTCAATAGGGCCACTTCTTATGTTAGATTTTCATATTCCAATATATTTGCTTCTAACTTATCTTTGAACTTGCTTGCCTTAGCCTTTGACTTTTCTAGATCCTCTATGAGCAATAATATTTCTTCATCACATTCTTGAAACTGTTTTTCAATATTAGAGTGTTGCTTTCTTACCTTCTTTACTATGTCAAGGGTATAGATAAGTTTTCCCTTGAGATCATATCCATTCTCTACTAAATATTCCTCTATTTGTTTACCTTTTCCCATATCATTACTTCCTTTTGGATTGTCTTCTATAGAATCACTCACTTCTTCTTCTAATGCCATTAGAATATTTTTATCTGGTCCATCAAGTGCATCTTCCAAATCATCATCACTAGAACTATAACCATCCCTTTTGCAATCATCTTCAAGATGTCCAAATCTACCACATCTAAAACACTTGAGAATAACTGGAGTCTTTTTCTCAACTGGATATTTTTCTTCAACCATAAATAAGACTTCATCTCTATCATTGTATGAAAAACTAGTATCACTATCAACTGAGTACTTACTTGAATTATCCGCATAGTAGCTTCTATTTTACCTTTGGAATAACTTCTTCCCTTGTCTATTTTATCCATCCTTGCTCTTCTTCTGGTACCTATGTCTTTCTGATTTCCTGTACTGTGATCCTATTTTTCTTCTTCATTGTTGCTCTTGGGCTCTTTGCACTCTATTGCATAATGTCCATACTTTCCACAATTGAAGCACTTAATAGATCTCATATCTATGGGTCTTTTGTAACCTTTATCTCTTCTGCCATAGTTAGTTTCTTCATCACTGGAAGATTCACTGTTTGATTCTGACTTCTTACCCTTTTTATTTGTCCACTTTGAATGCAACTTATTTTGGAAGAATATGATATTTTGTTCTTATCTCAAATGTAGTAAGCATGCCAAGAAAAGAATTCCTTGTCAAAGAATCACTATCAATTGATGTTTCTATAGCATAAACTTTTTCACTATACATTTTTGGAAGAGTTCTCAATATCTTATCATAAGCATCTGATTCATCAAACTTCATTCCAAGACCTTTCATCTCATGTATAAGTTCATAACCTTGATGATATAGTCACGAATGTTTTCATCATCCTACATTCTTAGGTTCTAAAATTCTCCTTTAAGATTTCTGATCTTAGCTTTCCTGACATTTTTATCTCCTTCATATATGGTATGCAATATATTCCACGTGTCTTTTGTTGTCTTACATTCCATAACCTTCATATATTATGATCTATGTGACCCTTTTATAATTGCATTCATAGCTCTTGAATTTTCATGCATTAGAAGCTTACCTTCCTTATCTGTAGGAGGATTGTCTCCTGAATCATATCCAAATTCCACTGCATCTCAAACTTCATTGCCAAGTGCCATAAGGTGAAATATCATTAGTACACACCAATACAAGAAATCACTTCCATCAAAGACTGGTATTGCATTGTTGAAGAACCCATACTTTTGATCCATTGTGTTCTTAGACCACTTTTCCTTCAAACTGTCAAACTCTTCTGAAGGAACTCGCTCTGATACCAATTGAAGAACACAATATTATACTGAGAGGGAGGGTGAACAATATAATACCACTTTTTACTTTTCTTTTCAATTCAATATTATGCAGTGTATAGATAGTAGTATCAATAGCAATAATCAAAGCAATGCACATAACACCACACACAATAGAGACACAGATTTTAACGTGGTTCACCCAATGTGGGCTACCTCCATAGAGAAAATATTTCTTCTAAATATTTCTCAAATAATCTCTTTGGGAATCCTTACCAATTACAATGTTTATGGACCTCTATCCAAAGGATATGTTGATCCCCTAATCTCAAGTTCATGGATCTCTTCCACATGAGAACTCTTTCTCCTTCTGCTCTAGCTAGTGATCTTCTAGAAGACTCTGTCTCTCTACTACACTAACTGGTGGATTTCTCTCCACTTGAAGACTACTCACTCAAAAATTCTAACTTTAATTGTCCTGGCTATTGGATCTCTATCCACTGAGACTCTGTCCTCTATACTCGGTCACCTCCAAAGCTCTATCAATAGGCTCACTCAAAACCTTCTCAAATATGCTCAATAGGTTCACTTAGAACCTACTCAAATATTCTCAATAGGTCCACTCAAAACCTGCTCAAATATGCTCAATAGGTTCACTCAGAACCTGCTCAAATATGCTCAATAGGTCCACTTAGAACCTACTCAAATATTCTCAACAGGTCCACACAGAACTAGTCTAAATCTGTTCAATAGGTCCACATAGAACCTGTCCAAATCTGCTCAACAAGCTCACACAAAACTTGTCCAAATCTACTCAATAAGTCCTCTCTAGGACTTGCTTAAATCTGCATTGCAAGCTTCCACAAAAGCTTACACAAAATCAGTCCACAAGCCTTCTTAAAGACTTGCCTCAAATCTGCTTAACAAGTCCACACAGAACTTGTTCAATCACATAGAATCATAAAGAGAATTGTTAAAGACTCAATATGTTCTATACTCAATGCTCAATCAATATCTCAACTCAATCTCATAGAAGCATAAAGATAATTGTTAGATACTCAATATGTTCTATACTCAAATACCAATCTCAACTCAAATCAATCTCATAAAAGCATAAATATAATTGTTAGAGACTCAATATGTTCTATACTCAAATCCCAATATTAACTCAAATCAATCTCATAGAAGCATAAAGAGAATTGTTAGAGACTCAATATGTTCTATTCTCAAATCCCAATCTCAACTCAAATCAATCTCATATAAGCATAAAGAGAATTGTTAGAGACTCAATATGTTCTATTCTCAAATCTCAATCTCAACTCAAATCAGAATATAGAATAGTTTGTTTCATGAAACTTGAACAACCACTTCACACAATCACTTGACTAGGATCAATAAAATCTACTCAACCAATCACCTCAAGGATCAATCCTTTCTCACAAACCCTAGTCCAATCATGTATCAACCAACTCAAAATGTTTCCAACAATGCTCAACAACAAATCTCACATAACAATGATACTCATGTTCAAGTTCTTTGCACAACCAATGGGCTTCAACAACAATGCTTATAAACAAGGTTTAATCACAACTCTCAATTTAGAAAAACTTGAAGTATTAAACCAACAAATCTCAAAAATGTTAACAACAATTAATCCTTTTCTCTCCAGAGATATTTTTAGAAATCAATCACCCACATAAGTCAATAAAAAATATTACCCATACCTTTTTGATGCCTTATGCGTTGTCCACTAAATCTACCACACTCAACACACTTTATTTTTCCAATCTCAACAATATTTAGAGGTCATGAGTCATAACACAATAATCAAAATAATATCTCAATAACACCTTATTACTCCTACTCAATAAAAATGCACCAAAACCTCTTATGCAAGAAATAATCCCTCAAAAGAATGAATCAAACTTACTTTTGGAACTCCTTGAAAAAACTAGAAATCTCTTCTTGCACACACCTTATTTCTCCCTCAAAGTAATCTAAACAAGTAGCTCTCACAAATAGCTTTCCAATGATATATAATATGATATACTTCCACAAAGAAAATCAACAAAAATATTTCTTTCCTAGGGCATACCATAACCTTATTTCTCCTTAGGCAACCTTGGCAGAAAATAAAATATTAAACAAAAATTATATTTACTTGCCTTGCCCTCGTTGGAATTCGATCCTCCAACTATTTTCTTCCCAACGCCTTAGCCGCAACCAAGCCATCGTTGAGCCACACGCCATGACTTGTCTAAAATGGCACATCCACCATGCAATATCTTCGAACATCGAACCTTCGAAAAACAAGCGCATAGAGCGCTTCTCCCTTGCAATCCAAAAAATAGACCTCATGTGAATCAAAATCAGAACCTCCTCCTTAGCACCGATCCAACATACCACTAGGCCATGTTGGCCTTTGTGCTTAGGGCTTCCGAATCTTCATAGCTTTAACCTTCACAAAAATTGTAAGGCTTTCGAAACATAAATCTCTTTCGCATGCACTTCGAAAACAATAGCAAGGGATGCTTGGTAAATAAATTTGTTTGGCATTTATATAATGCCTTTTACCTTCCTTAGCATCATGTCGGTGCTTCGAATGAATTCGACGTCGACGTGATTTAATTTATAATAAATTTAAATTTAATTTTAAATTTAAATATTATAAATATAAATCAACCTTAGAACTTTGTATTAAAGAGCCAAACTTAGGTTTAATAAAACCTTAGAACCTTGTCTTAATGCCCAACCTTGGTATTATTTATAAAATTTAAATTCCTTGTGAATTTAAATGATTTATAAATAATTATTAAACCTCATTTTTAAATTTTGCAATAACCCATCTTGGGTTTTTATAAACCAATCATTTAACCTATGCTTCCAATAATATTAAAATATTATGGAGCCTTTTTCCTTTCACTTTTGCACTGATGAAGTTTTATCCTGGATGACTTGGGAAACTTTATTTCTTGTTGAATTCCTTGAGATGAGTGATAACTCTATCATGCTGTGCTCTTTGTATCCTTTACAGTGAGATCTCGTGACCTGTGGAGATCTCCTCTTGCTACTGATCCATCTTCTAGGTCCTTGAAAAGATCCTCTTTGTAGGGTTCTATATTTCTTTTTTACTAGAATTGTCTTTGATGGGGCTCTTGGTCCCCTATCTATTTTTTATTGGTGTTGGATCCTTCTCGTTTTCTTACTACTTTTTCCTAGTCCTGGTAGGAAAACCTTCAATTTTGTTCATCTTAGCAATTTGCTAATTTTTCCCAGTCTTGGCAAGAAAATATTATTCAAATTTCATCTCGATGGGAAAACCTTGTTCAATTTTTGTTCATCTCAATAGTTTGTTGGCTTTCCCTAGTCTTGGAGGTAAACCCTATTTCAAAATTGTCTTGGTAGTTTACTTGTTTTTCCTAGTCTCAATGGGAAAACCTTATTCAAATTTCTGTTCATCTTAGCATTTTGTTGGCTTTCCCCAGTATTGATGGGAAAACCTTGTTTAAAATTTTGTTCATCTTGGTCGTTTGCTAGCTTTCCCTTGTCTTGGAGGAAATCCTTTTTCATTTTCAGTTCTAGTTGTTGTTGGTCTTGCAGAGGGTTTCTCCTTGGTTTTGTTATTCTTTGTTTGGATCCTGAAGCCAGTATTCTCAATCTTGTTCCACTTGTTGTATTCTCTTTTTAAAAGGGTCAGGGTCCCTTCAAAACCCCTTCCTCCAATAGATTAAAAAATAATAATTTTAGAAATCCTTATGACCTTACACATTTCAAAAAAATAAATCTTCTACCTTTAATATTTTAAATAATAAAAAAAATGAACTAAGTATACATCCTTATTACTCCATATCTCCAACATAAAAATTAAACTAAAAAAACTAAATACTTATCACTCCTAAAACAAATTAAATCCTTTAATTATTCAATAAGACCTTATAACCCCTCTAAAAAAATTCAATAAAGATTAAAATAAACTCTAACTTTTGAATATCTTCCAAATTAATCGCTTGCATATACAACTTCAAATTGCTTGCTGCTCTTTGAATTGCTCTCTCACTTTGGACTGTGTGATTGCTTCTAGTGATAAGACTTAGGGTTCCAAAACATGTTCCTTCTACTCTTAAGAAACTAGTTTGTAAGTGCTTTAGCGATTGGTATCTGTCATGTAGAATGTTACATGCATTTTGGAAGAATGCATTACTTTCTCCTATAACAATCAATGTTGATCGCTTGTTGGAACATTTTATATGCTTTAGAAAATATGTTTTCTATAATTCTTAATGTGTTATATGCTATTTTTGCACACATATCTCATTTGTTCTAAACCCTTCAACACTCCATTCATTGAATGACTTTGCTTCTACTATGATATTGTGTCTTCCAAAGACAACATATGTTTTAGCTTTCTCTATTTGATTCAACTTATAGTAGTGTTAGAAATTGCTCCATCGCTGCTTGATTTGGCTTCCAATAACATTTGGACATTGCTCCTTCATTGCTAGATTCAACTTTTAACAATGTTAGACATTGCTCTTTCACTGCTTGCTCTTTTGCTACTTGATACTACCCTATCTCTGGTTGATTTGACAATGCATAATACTGATGCATGAATTCTTCAACATAATATACTTCTACTTTTGGAAGCTCTATTGCTTTATTTGATAGAAAAACTCTAGTACTTTGTTTTACTTGCTTTCACTTTTCATCCTATAGCTTCTTATTACTATACTATGTTGCTTTGATAATGCTATCTTACTATAACTTCTCAGCTTTAGGTTCTAGACGTATGATGCTTCTTCAACAAATTTCCTTTCTACTAATGTTGGATTGGCCATGTGGCTAATGTATTTCTAAATATATTTTCTCTTTTTGTAGTTTGACAGTATGACCTCTCTACTAGTTGATTTTCTACTATAGTTAGTCTGTTTGCTTGTCTTCACAAGAATGGACCAAATGGGTGTCTTTGATCTTTCCTCTAGAGCTTCCCAAATGGCTTCAGACTTTCTTGTATTTAGACCTCTCTCTTGGGCCTATCTTCTATATGCATCTTTGTCTCTATTATGAGCTTGTTTCTCTTTCTTCCTTCTATACTAGACTCTTGAGTCTATCTTCTATATGAGCATATTTCTTTTATATTGACCTCTTGGGCCTATGTCAAGGTCAATATGACCTGAATTGTCTTCTATTCCTTATGTCAAGGCCAATATGACCCAAATATTCTTCAACTGTATATGTCAAGATCAATATATTTATAACTTAATTCTTATTCTATTATCAAGGTCAACATCTTTATGATATAATTCTTCTATTGTTGTCAAGATCAATATATCTCTATGACCTAATTTATTTATTGCTTATGTCAAGGTCTATGACCTGATTCCTTTACTGCTTATGTCAAGGTCTATGAATTGATTCCTTTTATGCTGCTAACTAAATTCTTGAAGCTATATAAAGTAAGCTTTGTATGATCCTTCTACAAAATTAATATATTATTGAAATATATCTATCTTATTTCTATATATGTTGTAACTCTATTTTCTTCTTCTACAATTCAATGCTATATTTCTTCTATTTCTTTCTTAGGAAGCTTTGAATGCTTCTTAATATGCTGCTATCATTTTTTGTTTTCTTCTATATTCAAATCTCTACACTTAGAAGCTAAAATTATTCTCTATCTTCTATAGGAAGCTTCTCACACTTCTAGAATATTATCTTCAATGTCTTAGGTCACACCTAAGAACCCAATATGATTCTCTTCCTTACTAGAGAATCCAAAATATTGTTAGGGTGACTTTGTATATCCCCAAATATTCCAACTATCTTTTTCAAATCTTTAATCTATAAATCTTCAATGCCAAGGATTGATTTCAACCTTGAATAATCAACTTTCTTTCTATCAATATAGTTGAGTCCTAGTATTCATTGGTTATTATTCAACCATGAAAAGACTCTAGTTTCTCTACTCAACATGATCTTTAAAATAGAGTCCGAGTCTCACTACCTTCAAAGTGGACAAAATCTTAATCAACTTTATCAAATATGGATAACATCAGGTGGCTTCAATAAACTCTATCAATGTGAATAGAGTTTGGTGGTAGTAATGATACTACTGTTGGATTTTTAAGCCTTAATAATACCATAATATATCACAAGTTATATCAAAATATCATAGGATCAAATATAAAATAGCCACAATATAATAATGTCAAGATTATGATAATATGAGTAGAATAATATGTATATCAAGGATTATAATAAATCAAATAAAATTCATTAATATGTTACAATATGAATGTAAATAGCTTGAATCATTCATGTACTATTCATGAAGAACAAATTACAATATTAATTGCTCAAAATTTATACAAGCTTTATTGCTCCTCTTTCTGTTACAAACAGATAATAAGATATATGAATTATATTCAATACATCATCTTATGGAGCATTGTATCCATAATATAGCGGTAGTAATTTGCCTCTTTAGATACTTGAATATTGCTCTCCATATGTCAAGTCTCATGAATCTTGGTTTATCTACTTACCACTTGCATACTTGATGAACACTTGACTCTATAACATATGCACACCTATACATGAATCTTACACTTCTACTTGCACTCTCTAATCTATGACACTTGTGCATATATTTACATTACATATTTGCACTCTTGCATACAAGACACTTGTGTACATTAAATCAACCTACACTTGCACTCTAACTTACTTGAAACTTGCACATTTCCTGCATATTATAACTTTACATGACACTTGTGCATTTCCTGCACATTCACGTTTACATAAAGAAAGAAATATAACTCACACTCTAAATTGACTACCACCTAATCTATTATTTACAAATGTACCATGAAGGTACCATGGGGGTACATTATTTTTTTTTGGTACATTAATGTACCCCCCCTGGGGGTACATTATCATGTACAAAATAATATATATATACTCTAACATACCCAAGTAGGTTGATGGAAAATTTTAATTTTAAAACCTAATATTCACAATAATTCATTATAAATCTAGGGCAATGTTATGAAAAATCCTAGATTTTATAGTATTAACCAATTGTCTAGTAGCCTTCTCATACCATGATAATGTTTATTTAAAATCCATGGCCTCATTAACTAAAGGATGAACCAAATTAAGTGTCATCAACAAATTAGAGATGAGATTTAAAGGGACCATTTTTTGCAACTTGAAAACCTTGAGTTTTTCATTCCATTTTTACCTTTAAGAAAGCTCTCCCTAATGCCTCCACAAGAATAATAAAATATAATGAGATAGTACTTTGGAAAAGTCCACAAGTTGAATTCAAGTAACCAGTAGGAGAACCACTAAAAATAGTATATTTTGCATTGTTATCACAACATTTAATCCATTAACATCAACTATAATCAAAATCAATCTTTTTGACAAAGTATGGCCTCCTATGTATGGCCTCATTTAATCCATTAACATCAACTTTAATCAAAATCAATCTTTTTCATGAAATATTGAGAATGTATGGCCTCCTATGCAATGATTACACCATTAGAAAGTTGTTTACTAGGAATAAAACTACCTTGTTCTGTTGAGATAACACAATCTAGAATACCTTTCAACCTGTTTTCCATCATTTTTAAAATGATCTTATAAATCATATTACAAAGGCTTGTTGGAAAAAAAATATCAAAATATTTTGTATCACCTTTCTTGGAAACCAATGTAATAAAAGTGGTATTTATCTCACTTATTATAGCCTTCCTAACATATCACTCTTCAATTAATTCCAAAAATTGTAAAATAAATTTGCAAGAAATACATTAGGGCTAGGTACTTTATTAGGCTGAAAAGAGAAAACTGCTTTACATAACTCCATAGATATCTTCTTTATCAAAATTTCATTTTGTCTTGTATAATAATTGATGAAATATTTTGCAAAAGCTTATCTTATGCCTCCTTATCTTTCCAAGTATTTGATAAAATATTTTTAAAATAATTAATTGCTTGTTTCCTTACATATTCTTCTTTCTTAATATTTCTTCCATTTGGAGTTAAAAAAAATTTAATGTGATGATTTTTTTAAATATTTCTATCTCCTTATTTGAGCCATTCATCCCTATATTTTTAAAACCAATGTGACTCATAATTTTTCAATGCATTATGATAATAAAAAAGTAGTTATTTTCTTTCAATGCGTGACGCTTGCATGATTAGTTTTTCTCTTTGTTAGTTCTGTTTTACGTCTTTCTTTTCTGATGGCTATAATATTAGGCTTCCATAGTTTAGTTTGGTTGTATTCAGATGGAAGAGTAGGGCTTGGCCCTTGTTGTTGTTAGATTAAACTTGTAGGGCTTGGCCCTTGTCCAGTTGGTCGGTGGACCCTATTTTGTAAAATGGTTTTGGGTCAACCAGTTAAAACCCGATGTTAATTATGATAGTCTCTTACTTACCAAAAATAAAAAGAATCTTGATCCATTCCCTTAATTTTTGCTATATTTTTTAAAATTTTGAGCTTGGATTTAATTTATTTCTTTTCTTTAAAAATGTTACCAAAATATTTGACATTTGAAATCTTCATTTTCTCCTTTAAATATTTCATCTTTTGAATAAAATTGTACATATATGATCCTTTAAAATTTTCTTCATCCCACCATAACATAACCATTTGGAAGAAATCGGGGTCTTGGAGCCACATAAACTAGGAACCAAATGTCTTTGGATAACCATTATTAAGTAATTAGCAAGTCAAAAGAATGAGTTTATGATCAGATCTTACCTATACTAAAATATCTAAAGAGATTGTATACTCTATTTGTAACTATTTGGAGGATAACAAGAACCTATTGTTAGGACTCAATGTGTTGTACACTTGTAAGTCCTTGGTACAATATTTAGACATTATTGTGATATATAATTTCTTAGAAAAATATTAATTAAAATAATGTTGTATAGATCTGTGATCCTATTATGGACCCTTGGAAAGGAAAAAGATTGTAAGAGCATTATATATATATAATAGAAAAGTTTTTTTTTTTTACCAATGATAGAAAATTATTAAAAAATTATCATTAGTTGATATAAGGCTTGGGCTAGTGGTTATAACACACAAGAGTTGGAGGAGCATCCGACCATCATTCAATTAGCGAATTAGAGAGGATGGAGGTTGTTTCTATGAATTTTTTTTAGGATTGTTTCTACAATTATTTTTCCTAGGGATTGTTGCTATGACTGTTTTTCCTAGGATTATTGCTACAGTTACCTTTCCTAGGGACTTTTGCTATGAATGGTTTTTTTAGGAACTACTGCTACTGCTAATATTGGGGTGCATGATTGTATTTGGAGCTTATCCAAAAATTAATACAAATGTTGCTCCTTTTTTTATACTAATGTTTTCTCAAAAGGGTTTTTACAGGGTATATATTGTCTCTATTTTTTATGTTGTTTCCCATGTTTTTTATTTCTCTATTTCAGCTCTATTTATATAGTAAGATCAATTATTAAATGTTTTAGATCATATTTATAAGACTTGTTAAATGCTCATAATTGGACTAATTAATGCCTAGATCTATATATTTAGTATCAAAGCTAGTGTTGGAACTAATTAGTTTGAAAAGGATATATTCTTTATAGTGGGTTTCTTAGTCATTATAAAATATTTGTTGTTTTATTATAGGTCTGACTTGAAAATCAATTAAAATGACAAGCACTTCAAAATTGGAGATCAAGAAGTTTAATGGGTAGAACTGTGAGTTGTGGAAACTCAAAATGGAGGATCTCTTGGTAGAGAGAGATCAATGGATTATAATAACTACTACACCTAGATTTCTTCTTGTAGATATGGATCAAGATGAAATGGATAAATTGGATAGAAAGAAAGGGAGAACCATTAGGATATGTCTTTCTAATTTTGTTCTAATGAATGTTTTTGATGAAAATACTGCTTAAAAATTGTGGGATTAGGCAATTTATATCAAACTAAGAGCTTGGTTAATAATCTTTTATTGAAATAAAATTATATTATTTGAGAGTGCAATATGGGGATTGTATTATTGATCATTTTAATTTCTTTAACATTATATTGAGTCAACTAATATCCATAGATGTTAAAATGGATGAAGAGGCTAAATACATTACTTTACTATATTCTTTACCTAATTCATGGGATAATCTAATAATGATTATCAGTAGTACAAAAAATAAGTTAAAACTTGAAGATGTTGTGTCATCTCTACTTGGTGAGGAATTAAGAAGAATACCCACAACTAGTACTTATAATGATGCTCTTTTTGTAAGGGGTTTGTCTAAGGAGATAGGGGGCAAGAACAAGGGAGATAAAAGGAAATCCAAGTCTAAAGGTATATCTAGATCTCCAAGAAAAAATAAAGTAAAATGCTAAAACTATGGCAAAAAGGGTCATGTTATGAAGGAATATAAATAAAAAAAAAAGAATAAAAAATGTTGATTCCTCTTATGAAAAATACTTCGATGATGATAATGCATTTTTTACTTTTGCTAACACCCTAGTTATGATTCATGGTTAATTGATTCAAATGCTTCCTTCCACATGACTCTGCATAAGGATTGGTACTCAAAGGATAATAAATATGATGGTGGGGAAGTTTATCTTAGTGACAACACTTCACACAAGATTGTTGGTCGGGGTAAGGTAAAACTAATTTTTATTGATAAGACAATTAAGACATTGATAGATGTGCAAATTCATGGTTTAGCTTATAATATTATTTCTATATCCAAAATGAATGATAATGCTGTGCATGTAGTTTTTGACAAGCAAGTTTGTAGATTTATTAGGGGAGAAATGAATTTGGCAAAGGGTGTTAGACATGGTATGTTATTCAAACTAGATAATTTTACCTTTTGCAATTCTACTAATACTTTTGAAAATGTAAAAGAACTTGTTGATGTATATGTTGTGGCATCATAGATTGGTCCACATGGGTGAGAAATACTTGAAAACAATAAATAATAAAGAAATATTTGTAGTTTTATCTGGTGTTTCTCTTTATTTTAATTTCTATGAACACCATGTGTTTGGAAAATAAAATAGAAAAAAATTCTCAACTTTGTGTACAAGAGAAAAAGGGGTTTTAGATCTGATTCTCAATGATGTCTTTGAACCTGTGGATGTTCATCTCTTGTAAAATCTCTTTCTTTTGTACCTTTATTTACGATTTATCAAGAAAACATTGGATTTATTTTCTTAGGTATAAATATAAAGTTTTTAGTAAATTTAAGAAATTTAAGGTGCTTGTAGAAACTCAGACTACAAAGAAAGTAAAAGCTTTAAGGTCAGATTATGGGGGGGGATATTGCTCTAATGAATTTGATTTTTTTGTAAACACAATGGGTTTGTTTAGTAGAAACTACTCCTTATGTATCACAACAAAATGGGATAGCAAAGAGAATGAACACAACATTAAAAAAAAGATCTAAAAGTATGTTAAATAGTGATAACTTGAAACTAAAGTTTTGGGCCAAGCCTTTTGATACTACTTGTTATTTGATAGACAAGTTTTATACTTCTACTCTTGTTAATAAAATAGAATAGGGAGTTTGGTCTTGAAAGAAACCTTCTCTTGTACACTTGAAAGTTTTTTTGTTGTGAGGCATATTTTCATGTGCCTATTGGCTTTTAAGCCTTACTATCTTAAAATATCACAGGTCCCAATATAAATAAACCACAATATTATAGGTCAAAATATCAATAATCAGGAGAAAAATTAAATATATGAGCAATAAAATATATATCTAGGCCAACATAATAATGAAATAACATTCACTTATGAATATAAGTTAAAAATATTCGAGAGGAGGGACGTTTTTCGTAGGACTGCCCAAATTGTCGAACTTGTTTTGGCCATATCTCACTCATCCGGACTCGGATTGAGCTAAAATTTTGAGGGTAGATGCCTGAAAACCCCTAGAACGTCTCCACAAATTTTCATATCATTTGGAGCAACATAGATCCTAGCGCATCCCTATGTGTGAACGAGATTTTTGGCAAGCGACTATGCGAGGGTTTCATCTGGGTTGAGTGCAAGCAGCTCCAGAGGTTGGTTTTTAGGGCCTTCGGGCCCTAGCGGCCAATATTTTTGTGGTTTATGCTCAATATTTTAGCAAGAAATGTTGTAGGGGATCCAAGATGGGTTAGAAATTTATCTTTCAATAGATCATACTATGAACTTGAGTGACAACGACTTCCAATTTGCTGCACAAAAGAAAAGTGAAAACCATACCTTTCCACGACGTCTAGGGCAAGGATTAAAGAGATCACGAAACAAGTTTCAAGCAGTTGATCAAAAAATGGCTCATATCTCAAGTGAATCTAGTGCTAAGGTGCACCCACAAAATAATTCTACTGTGAAAACCCCTATCAAGGGTAAGAATTTCAAAAACTCAGCCCCAAAAATGAATTTTAGGGATGCCCTCCGTGGTGGACAACCTCAACCCAATGCTAATATCAATCTTAGGGCTTCCCATAAAACTCTAAGAATGCCTAAGATTGATCCCAGGAAAATGGAGTCAGGATGTCTTAAAGCAACTGATGGAACTCCTATTGTTAAGCTTGATATGGGTAACATTCAGACTGGCATTGAAGATTTGGAAAAAAGAGGACTAATTTGTCGATTCATGGGTTTTCGTCCGAGCCTATCTGCTTTCAAAGTATGGGCTGCAAAAAGCTGGAAAACTAAAGGTGAGTTACAAATCTCTATTTATCCAAATGGTTATTTTCTTGTTTTATTTGCTAATAATGAAGATAGAGAGAAAACTTTTCAAGGGGGTCCTTGGTTTTTTGGAAGGGCAGGGATTTTCATGAAGCCTTGGCATACTAAATTTAAAGTCGAAGAAGAGATTCCTTCTATAGCTCCCGTGTGGGTTAGACTCTTTGGCCTCCCTATTGAATTTTGGAATCCTACTATTTTTTCTTCAATTGGAAACTCTTTAGGAACTTTTATGATGACTTGCTGATTGTACTCAAAATTTTGAACATATTATTTATGCTCGGATTTGTGTTTTAATGGATTTTGACAAACCCCTACCTAAAAATATCACATTACAATTTGGGGAAGACACTTGGGAGCAAGTAGTGGACTATGAGAACATTCCTTTTCATTGTAGAATTTGCCATGAATATGGTCATTTGGCCAGTGCTTGCCCAAATAAAATTCCTGATCAAAAGAAAGAAGATATAAACTCAACAGGTTTCCAAATGCCTAAGAAGAAGTACACTCAGAAAAAACCAGTTATGAAGGATCAATCAAAGTCATCTTCTAATATGTTTGAAATCCTTTCCACAAATGATGTCCCAAGTGAGGAAGAGGAAATAATGGAAACATAAATCTTAGAAACACAATTTAAATATGAAGGGAAGAACTCAGAGATAAACCAACAAATCAAAGGTTTTCAATAGAAAAAAGGGAGAAAATTTACACAAGAAAAACAATCTTTTAAATGTCAAAACTTCAAATAATATAGGTCCCAATATAGACTCCGTTGAACCCTCTAGTAAAATTTTGGTCGTGTACGAGCATTCTTCAAGGTTAGAAGCCATCTCAGATTCAATTGGAATAAGTCAAGAAACAGGAAAAAAAAACTGAAGATGGATTCTAATAAAAAAGGAGGTCACAAGACCAATCAATATCATATGGTAAAAGAAGGTGAAAAGCTTGTAGAGGAAGGTAAGATTAATGCCCTTCCCAAATTTTTTAGCCCTGGTATTAATGAAGATCATCACTTGGAATATTAGAGGACTCAAAGGGAGTCTTTCAAAACAAAATGAAATTAGAATAATGATTCAGATAAATCATCCACATATTGTTTTCTTTCAAAAACAAATATGTCAATGGAGGATATGGACTCAATTGCCAGTAAAATTTGGCCAGTTGGAAAAGTGGTTTCCCTTAGTTCCCAAGGGACTTCTGGTGGCATTGCTTGTCTTTGGGACCCAAAAGAGGTAGTTATTCACCATATGGTTGGTAGTTGGGGTCTGTTGGCTATAGCTATTCAAAGTAGACATTCCAACCAAATTATGCTCTACATTACTGTTTATGCTCTAACTGCTTTGGAGGAAAAAAGAAGATAGTGGAAGGATATAACTCATATTATCTCTCATTTTCCTGAAGCTTGGATCTTGATCGGAGGAGATTTCAATACCATATTCTCTATGTATGAGAAAAGGTAGGGAAATAGAAATTTGGACAAAAGCACTGACCTCATCAGTGAATATATTGCAAACATCCATCTTCTGGACATCCAACCAGATAATGTTCTTAGGAATTGGTCTAACAGAAGGTAAGGCTTAGCTTGTATAATGGAGAGATTGGATAGGTTTCTTCTCTCTAAAAATTTCTTAATCCATGGTCACATTCCTAAAGTGAAGACTCTTAATAATGTTGGTTCGGATCATTGGCCAGTCATGGTGGAAATGTGGAAAACCAATGTGAGTTTCTCTCCTTTTCATTTTCAATTAATGTGGCTTAGAGACATTTCCTTTAGACCTCGTGTGCAACAATGGTGGAAGGAAGGTAAACCTAGGCATGGGACTAAGATGTTCTAATTTTCCAAAAGACTGCAATACATTAAATCCAAAATCAAGACTTGGAACTGGAAAGAGTTTGGGGATGTTCATAAAAAAAACATGAAGTTATTGCTCATATTGAAAATTTGAATAAGAAAATCCATTTAGATGGCCTCACAGAGAAGAGAAGTGCAGATGAAATTAAACTCACAACTCAGTTAGAGGAATGGGAAAAAATAGAAGAAATATTATGGAAGCAAAAATCTAGAATTCAATGGCTCAAAGAAGGATGGCATGAACTCTATTGTTGTTGATTACTTTTCCAATATTTTTGTTGCTACTCCTCTTGACTCAGCTTCTCAACAAAATGTTCTTCAAGCAATCCCTTCTCTTATCACTTCTAAGGAGAACTCTATTTTGACTGCTCTGTTACTATCAACGAGCTTCAACAGTAGTTTTTAAAATGCAAAAGGGAAAACCCCGGTCTCGATGGTTTTCCCATTGAGTTCTACCAAGAGTTCTGGGATATTCTTCATGTTGATTTATTAGAGGTGGTGGAAGAAGCCAGGAAAGCCAAAGAAATTTTGAAGGTTATCAATAAAACTTATATTACTTATATTACTCTTGTTTAGACCTATTGCTTTATGTAATGTTCTTCTCAAAATCATTACTAAAATCATGGCAGAAAGGTTGAAGCCTCTTTTGCATAAGATTATTTCCCTTAAAAAATGGGGTTATGTGGAAGGGCATCAAATAGTAGATGAGATATTCTTGCTCAGGAAGCCATCCATTCCATGGATATGCAAAAATCTCCTTCCATGTTCATTCGGTTAGACTTATCCAAAGCTTATGACAGATTGGATTGGCACTTCCTTATCAAAGTTTTGAGGCAATTTGGTTTCTCTAAGGATTGGATGGATTGGATTATGGGATGTATCTCTTCGGTTTCCTACTTAGTTCTTATCAATGGTAGGCCTTCTCGGTCATTCCCAGCTTCCAGAGGTATTAGGCAAGGTGACCCGCTATCCCCTTATTTATTCATCATTCTTGCTGAATGCTTGGGTAGGACTATAACCAAAAAGAGGGAAAACAAAACCCTTGAGGGAGTTACCATTGCTCATGGAGCTAGACCTATCTCTCATATTAAATTTGTGGATGACTCTACTCTTTTAGGTAAAGCTACAGTTAAGGAAGCTTCTAATATTAAGCAAATCATTAGCTATTTTTCTAAGGCTACTGGGCGCTTGATCAATGAAGACAAATCTAAAGTTATTTTCTTTCACTACTCTGCTCTACAGGAATCCATGGTCTTGGATAAATTAAGATATAAGAAGACCTCCCTTCCAATCACTTATTTAGGTATTCCCATAAATATTCAAAGGCAGAAAAATAAATATTGGAATTGGTTGTTGGACAAAGTCAAGAAGAAAATTGGAAAGTGGACCAACAGGTGGCTTTCTTCTGGGGGTAGAATCACCTTGGTAAAATTAGTCCTTCAAGCTATTCCTATTTATGTATCTTCCGTGTTGAATATTCCAAAGGTTGTTCTTCGAGAACTGGATCAAATCAGTCATCGTTTCCTTTGGAGTGGTACTAAGGAGAAAAGAAAATGGGCCTTGGTGAAAAGGGACACTTTATGTCTTCCTAAGAATAAAGGGGGGTTAGGATTCCGGTCTTCTATTAATAACAACAAAGCTTTAGCTACTAAATTATATTGGAGGATGTTGCATAACCCCAATGCTCTTTGGGCCAATAATCTCCGTGCTAAATATGTTGAGAACAAAAGTCCTGAAGACCTTGTTCGCTATCAACTTCCTACCAAAGGTTCTCCCATTTTAGCAGTTCTTAAGACTGGTGAGGATTTGATAAAGAAAAATTTATTTTGGATCATTCATAATGGTCAACAGGTAAATTTTTGGATAGATTCTTGGGATGGTCACAAGCCTTTGATAACTCAGTTTCCCGATTGGAGGCCTTGGATGGAGGAGCTTCACCGAGCTAACTGGATAAAGGTGGCTAATTACTGTCGGTACCATACTGGTAATTCAAAGGTTGGTAGATATTGGATCCCTATTGAGGATTGGCCTATTCAAATCCTAGAAAGGCAAAGACAAGATATCCAAGGCATCCTTCATATGAGATCTCTCTCTTGGTCCCATGAAAAAGATTATTTTGGATGGAACAACACTACTAAGGGTGAGTATTCAATTGCTCAAGGTTATTTGACCTTATGCCATAATAATCCCAACCATTATTCTAACATATTTTCTCAATTGTGGGCTCAAAAGCTCTGGCCTAAGGTGAGGTTCTTTAATTGGCTTTTATTGCATCGTAGGGTGCTTACTAGTGAGCAACTTATGAAGTGTGGTTTTCATGGCCCTTTTAGATGTGATATGTGTGAAGAAAATGTAGAAAATCTCAACTTTATTTATATTTTTTACTTTAGCCTCTGAGCTATGGAGGAGAATGGCCACTTTAATTGGCTTATATTGGTCCAATTTTTTTACTTTTGAACAACTTTGGAGGGATTGGCCTAATCAAGAGGGTGTTGATCATTTTATTAGGTAGTTAGTTTGGATGGGTTCTACCATTCTTATTTGGAATATTTGGATTGAAAGGAACAACCAAAATTTTAATCAAGATAGGAAGGATATTCACTATATTTGGCAAAATACCATAGCCAACTAAGTTGAATCATTCCATCAACTCCATAATCACCCTTAAAACTCCCACCAAAGATGGGATCAAGTGATGCAAAGATTGAATATTAAATCTTCTAAGGGCAACCAACTCAAAGGGAATGTGAGGATTAGTAAGATGGATAGGACAAGAAATTGGCAACCTCCTCCTAAGGATTTTGGAAAAGTCAATACTGATGGAGCCTCTAGAGGGAACCCTAGAAAAGCTAGTGTGGGAGGAATTGGTAGACTTTCAGATGGCTCCCTGGTTTTTACTTTTGCTAAGAATTTGGGTATTCTTTCCAATAACCTTGCTGAGGGGTATGGTATCCTCAGAGGCCTTCAGGAGGCTACTAAGGTTGGATGGGAAAAGGTGTTAGTTGAGTCTGACTCTCAACTTATGATTAATATTTTGAAGACTCCTTCCAAGAATCATAAGGTTGATTGGAGAATAAAAAGAATTATTGAGAAGATTCAATTAATCCAGATGGGATTTTTGAAAGTTGATTACAATCATGTGGTCAGAGATCAAAACAAGAGTGATGATGCTTTAGCTAATTGGTCTTTGGACAAAGGTGATCTTACTTGTTATGGCCACCCTCCTAGATGGTGGGCTTCACAAATTAGGGAAGCTCTTCTTTCTATCATTTCTTTGGATGGCTCCAGTTCTGAAGGTACCTAGTTTCTTCTTGCTTTTTTTTGCTTCTCTTTGGTTCATTCAGGTTTTTTTAGTTCCCTAGCTCACTCTTTTCTTTCTTTTGTTTCCTTTGTTGTTTCTTGCCTTAATAGTCTTGTGGTCTAGATAGGTCATTGTTATGTTCAATTTTTTTTCTTTTTTTTTTTTTTAGTTTTTTAAGGTGTGTGTGTTCTTTTGTTTTGTTTTGTTTTTCTGTTGTTTTTTGTTGTTCTTGTGTTTTTGTTGTTTTGTGTTTTTTTGTTTTTTGTTTTTTATTTTTTGTTATTGTTCTTGTGTTTTTGTCATTCTTGTTCTTGTGTTTCTCTTTGTTTGTGTTAATTCATGCTTTTTTTGTGTGAGTGTTTTCTATGTTTTTTGTTTTTGTTTATTGTCTGTTGTTGGTTGTTTTTTATTTTTATTTTTATTTTATTTTTTTAATATTTTAGGTTTTGGTTGTGTTTATTTTTCATGTTTTTTTTTGGGTTATGTCTTTGTAGTGTTCTGTTGTTTTTGTCTTGTTTGTGTTTTATTATGTGGTTCTTGTGTTTTTCTATGTGGTTCGTGTTGTGGTTTCTTTTATCTTATTGTGTGTGTGTTTGGTTGTGCTTTTGTTTTTGACACACTCAAGGAGCATGTTTTTTATTTTATTTTATTTTATTTTTGTTGTTATTTACTTATTTATTTATTTTAAATTGGTTTTGTGTGTTTGTTTGCTCCTTGAGTATGTCAAAGGTGGTAGGCCAGGTCCGAGTCCTAGGCATTTTTGGCGGAATGGATACCCCTGCCTCCTTGGGTCTTACCCGAAAGTGGCATCCCTTTTGGGATGTTTTCCACAAAAAAAAAGAAGAAGAAATAACATTCACTTATAATATCAAATAAGAATGTAATTGGTCAAAATCAATCATGTACTTTCATGAATAATACTTACAATAAAATTTCTCAAAAAAAGTACAATGTATATAATATTTTTTTCTCAATACATAATCATAAGCTTTTTCTCTATGATATAGATGTATAGAATGACTTGTCAAGTTCTTGACTATTGCATATCTTACATGATATTTGGCTTTTCATCTTGCCACTTGTATGCAAGACTCTTGACTTTCTAATTACTTTAATTTTATGACACTTGTGCACATCCTACACATAGAGACTTACATAAAAAAGAATATAAATTACTCACTCAAACTATAGATCAAATAATGTAATATTCTCTAACACCCCCGTGTATTACATTATTTGATGTGAACTATTCTTGATGTACATAGATGATTTTGGAGTATCTAAATTATTTTGACCAAGTAATTTTGTAAAAATATCTACAATATTATCTTTAGTAGAAATATGTTTTAACTGGATATGATGATTTTGAACATGATCTCCAATAAAATAATATTGGGACTCAACATGTTTTGTTCTTTCATGAATAATTAGATTTTTTATTAAATTAAGTACTTCTTGGTTATCACAATTTAATATTGTAGGAGTTCTCCTAGCAACATATACTGAAGCCAATGTACCTCAGATACTGTATCTTTTGCTACATGATATTCTGCCTCTATAGATGAAAGTGCTACTGCATGTTTTTTACTATACCAAGAAATAGGTCCAAAGCCAAGATAGAATACATAGCCTAATGTAGATTTTCTATCATCTATAGATCTAACATAATCAGAATATGAATATCCATGTAGATAAAACTTGTCATCTTCATTCCTTTTATATATTAATCCATATTTTGTAGTTTTGCTAATATATTATAGTATAATTTTTGTAGATTTCCAATGACTTTCTCTAGGTTCTTGCATAAATATTGAAGGATAATTTACAGGAAAAACTATGTTTGGTATTGTATTTGTTAAATATAGAAGAATTTCAATTAATTGATGATAGATAGTGGTTGAGACTAGAGATGTTTCATTATATCTAGACAATTGTAATCCTTGTTTCATAGGTGTATCTTTGGATTTTGTAATTCTTTATTTTGTACTTTTCAAGTAATGATTTTGCATATTTTGTTTGTAACCAAAATAATAATTAAGAAACCCAAAATATGTCTTTTCAAAATCCTTTTCTAGGTCCCTTTTGACTTCATCTATTATACTTCTAGAGCTTCTTGTGATTACTATATCATCAACATATAATATAAGTAATGTTCTGTCTAGTCCAACTTGTTTTGTATAGATATTTGGATCTGATATTTTTTTTTAAATGTATTGTAACAAATGATTATTAATCTTTATATACCATGCTCTTGGTGCCTACTTTAAACCATATAAGGATATGTTCAAATTATAAAACTTTTATTCTTGTCCATTTATCACAAATCATTTTGGTTGTGACATATATACCTCTTCTTTGAGATCGTCATTAAGAAATACACTTTTTACATCCATTTGATGAAGTTTCCATCCAAGATATGCTGCTAAAGCACAAACCATTTGAATAGTAGTCATTCTTGTTGTTGGTGCAAAGGTTTCTTTATAATCTATTCCTTCTATTTGAGTATATCCTTTTGCAAGTAATAAAGCTTTGTATTTTTTGAGAGAATCATATGCTTTGTATTTTATATTGTAGATCCACTTACATCTTGCTACTTTTTTCTTGTGGTAGATCAACTAGATTCCATGTTTTATTTTTTATTAACACTACATATTTTTATTCCATGGTTGTCTTCCATTCTCTATAACTTAAAGCATTTTAAGTAGTTTTAGGTTCTACTACAAAACTTATCAATCCTCTATTTATTCTTGTTAAGCTACAAGTTTGTGGTATTGTAGTAGTAAGATTCAAAATTTTCTCTAGCTTTGAATCCTTATGTGTATCTCTAAGCCATATTGGTTCATTTTTTGTAGTGTTGTAATAGTTTCTAAAATTTCAATGTGTTCATCATATGTTTCTGATTCTAATTCTTCATTTGATGAGTCCTCTTCCTTTGAAAAACTTAGAATTGTTCTTGTATTAAATTTTGTTCTTTAATAAATTTTTTTGTTTCCCTCATCAAACACTACATATTTGCTTACAATTTTTTTGGGATCAATTATTATGCATCCTGTTGAATCATCATCATAACCAAGAAATATTCCACATATAGTTTTTTCATCTAGTTTAGTTCTTATTTGATTTAGAATATGCATGTATGTCTTACATCCAAATATTCTTAATTGTTCTACTATTAGTTTTTGTCCTAACCATAGTTCTTCAGGAGTAACATTTTTAAGTATTCTTGTGGGAGATCTATTTTGTAAGTACATAGTTATTTTAACTGCTTCTGTCCAATATTGATGATCAAGATGAGCTTATTTTAGCATACAATAAACCATTTCCATAATAGATCTATTTCTTCTTTCTACAATACCATTTTTTTGAGGTTAATACACTGTTGTAAGTTGTCATTTTATACCATTTGTTTCTAAAAAAGAATTGAATTTCTTTGATAAAAATTCTCCTCCTCTATCTGAACGAAGGTTCTTGATTGATTTTCCTATTTCTTTTTCCACTAATTGCTTGAATTGTTTGAAGCAACTAAATGCTTTAGATTTGAATTTCATAAAATATACCCACATTTTCTAGAATAGTCATCAACAAATAGTTGATAATATCTATGTCCTCCAAGGCTAGTAATATTCATTGGACCACATAAATATGTATATATTAATTCCAATGATTCTTGAGCTCTATATATACTAAGTTCAAAAGGTATTCTATGTTGTTTTCCTACAAGACATTCTGGATAGACTATAGATTCCCATGAGAGTTTAGGTAAACCCTTAACCATTTGATGTTTACTCATCTCATTCAATGAAGATGCACTTATATGTCCTAGCCTCTTATGCCAAAGTTATTTTGTTTTTGAAATACCTATTGTCAAATCCATATTTGATGATGTTTCAAGATCAAATAGACTATTTTTATATGAACTAAAAGCTATGAATTTTTCTTGTTTGGTAATAAGGCATTTTTTATTATTTTTAACAATTTTGAATTCAATTTTGCTAAATTTTGATCCATTAATTGAGATATTAAAATAATATTAGCAATTAATCCAAGTACATATAGTACATTATTAATTATCCATTTTTATTTGATAAATAAACTAAAACATCTCCTACTCCTTTGACCTCATAAGTCATACTATATGCTATAACAATGAGTTTTTCATGTTTTTCTTGAAAGGTTTTAAACCATTGTTTATTTCTTGTCATATGCCTACTTGCTCTGGAATAAATATACCAGTAATCCATGATAGATTCTAAATTCTTAAATCCAATTTGAAGTAGAAAACCTTATCACTCCAAACTTTAATAAATATTAAAAACTCAAAAATTAAAAAATTTAAATATTAATTTCAAACTATAGTAGAAAACCTTATAACTCCTAATAATCAAATCATAAAAACCTTATAACTCCAATTAAAGTACCTAAGATATTAATCTTCTAACTTAGGTCTTCACTAATGTAATGTTATGTCTCTTACCTTATTCTCCTCCTTGCTAGTTTGCATAACATCCCTATAGACACTGCAAAATTTATTATTTCTTCTAACACCATCTTCAATAACCTTCAGAACATGTTGAGCAATGTCTACAAGCATTTAAATATATTTAAGAATAGACATTAATAAGAAATGTTATATGTTTGTTTCATGTACGTATAAGAATAAACATTATTTTCCATGTTGCATTGACTGTTCCACTAACATTTTCATTAACGCTTCATAAAACCTTTCACTGGCCTCTCTTCTATTCTCTCTAGATGCTTGATTTATTATTTTTGCTGATTATGCTTTGTGGCTACCTGCTCTGATTTAGACATTTGTCTCTTCTATTCCTTATAGGTGCTTCTATTCCTGGATATATTCTTATCTTCTCTTAGACTCCACTCTTGAAATTTTTTTATCTCTCTATTTTGGATTTACAAAGAGCAATTACAAGTCTAAGGATGCTTTACTAGGGCTTCTTTACAGTGCTTTTATTTGTATACTTGCTAAAAGCTATTCAGATGCTTTCAACTGTGATCTTCTAGAGTGATTACCTCTAGCCACTTTTGTCTCCCTAACTAAGTGCTATAATCCACTGCCTAAGCTATGTGAGCTCTTCTCATGCACTATATTCCACTATGTGAGAATTTCTCATGATCTATATTCCACTATGTGAGCTATACGAGTACTTTTCTTGCACTATATTCCACTATGTGAGCTATGTGAGCATTTCTCATGTGTTATATTCCACTACAACCTAAGTGATTCTATGTGAGTGCTTTTAGAGCACTTTACTTTATTTTTGCCTTAGTGCTTTACGTGAGCACTTATCGAGCATTACTTTAGAGCACTACAAATATCTGTTGAATACTAACCAAAACTTGATTACTTCCTCTTAATGCTTGGGTGTTGTCAACCAATCTCAATTGCTTTTCCTTGATGCTTGAGTGCTACTTGACTCAAGTGCTACAAACTAAACTCAATCACTTCTCCTTGATGCTTGAGCACTACTTGAATTGAATGCTACCAATAAAAATCAATCACTTCTCATCTTTTCTTGGTCTCTTCCAAGCTCTTGCACTTCTATTCTAAGTTTAAGCTTTATTAGGCTCAAGCGATTATATTCTATGCTTGAGATTTATTAGGATCGAGCGATTCTACTCTACACTTGGACTGCAATAGGATTGATGTGATTCTTCTATCCTTGGGTACTACCAAGGCCCTTTCCTCATTACATTTACTTAAATATTGCTTTGAGTAAACTTAGCTGTAAAATAATATTTCAATATTAGTAGAAATTTATTATTTTATTCTCTCTACTAAACTCTAGATTCTATCCAACTTATCTTGATCTTTGGAAGCTTATATTGATTCACATTCCTTGGAAGCTATGATGTTTCTTAATTATCTAGGAACTTTGATGCTCCTAAATTATCTGGGAGCTTCAGTGCTCCTCAATACTATGATGTCTTAGGTCATACCTAAGAACAATATGATTCTCCTATTTTCTAGAGAATCCAAAAGCAATATCAGGGTGACTATGAATGTCCCTTCACATCCAACTATCTTTTAAGTTGGATCTCTTAATCAATTCAAGCTGAGTTCTAGTCTTCATTGGTTTTTCTTGAACCAAGTAGAAATATTCTAACATCCAAATTAGGGTGACTTTCAACTATCCCCTAAATATCTACTCAATCAGACCTTTAAAATAGAGTCCAAGTCTTCACTACTTTCAAAGTGGATAGACTCTAATATAATGATGGCTTTGAAATATAACTCTATAAAAAATAGACGGAGCTAAGTGGTAACTCTGATACCACCATTGGATTTAAGTCTTACTATCTCAAAATATCATAGGTCCCAATATAAATAAGCCATAATATTATAGGTTGAAATATAAATAATCAAGAGTAGAATTATATATGAGCAATCAAATATATATCCAGGAAAATATAATAATAAAATAAATTTCACTTATAATATAAAATAAGAATGTAAATGGTCAAAATCAATCATGTACTTGCATGAAAAATACTTACAATAAAATTGCTCAAAATAAGTACAATGTATATAATATTTTCTTCTTAGTACATAATCAAGAGCTTTATCTCCATGATATAGTTGTATAGGATGACTCTTCAAGTTCTTGACTATTGCATCTCTTACATGACCTTTGGCTTCTCATCTTGCCACTTGTATGCAAGACTCTTGAATTTCTAATTACTTTACTTTTATGACACTTGTACACAGCCTGCATATAGAGACTTAAATAAAAAGGAATATAAATTACTCACTCAAACTATAGATCAAATAATTATATAATATTCTCTAATAGTGCCTAAGGAATAATGGTCAAAATTAGATTTCAAGGGTGAAATTGTATCTTCATTTGTTATGGTGAAAATATTAAGGGTTATAAGCTTTGGAATCCACTAACTTCTAAATTTTATTCTAGGAATGTGATTTTTAGGGTATTGAGTGTTTTTCCTAGAAATGACTAGCAAGAGCAAAAAAAGGATAAAGTGCACTTTAAAATTAACTAAGATGCACCTAAATATGAACATGAACATGAATATGATGGACATGAAGGAGTTAGGGAGGAACAAGAATATTATCTTGATATAGTTACCTTGAGAAGATCCATAAGACAACAAAAACCAATTGAAAGGTATAGTCCACTAGATTTATTTTGTGCATTTGCTTTATCTTGTATTGACGATGAACCTATATCTATGAAGGAAGCTCTCTCTTCAAAAGAGAGCAAGTCTTGTAAGAAGGCCATGAATAAGGAGATAGATACCTTGTATAAATGCAAGACTTGGGATGTAATTGCTTTTCCTGCAAGTAGAAAGCCCATTGGTTATAAATGGGTATTTAAGAAAAAGTTTACTACAAAAGGTAAGTTGGAAAAATACAAGGTAAGATTGTTGGAAAAAGGCTATTCCTAAGTTAATGGGATAGAATCTGATGAAATTTCTCTTCTATTGATAAGTTAAATTTTATTAAATTCCTATTTTCCATTGATTTAGCATTTGATTTTGAAGTAGAACAAATGGATGTTAAAACTGCATTTTTACATGGTGATCTAGAAGAGGAAATTTACATGAAATAAATTGATAACTTTGTGGTCAAGGGAAAGGAAAATATGGTTTGTAAATTAAAAATATCCCTGTATGTGGTACCAAAATTTTGATGCTTATGTCTTAGATATTGGGTATGTTATAATTCAAGTCGATCATTGTGTTTATGCTAAGCATGTTGATGATCTTCTAATCATAGTCTTGTATGCTGATGATATGCTTCTCATTACAAACAACAAAGATATAATTAAGAAACTAAACGCTCAATAATATAAGAAGTTTGATATGAAAATTTTAGGAAATGCTAAATATATCCTAGGCATGGAAATAAAAAGGGATCGACCTAGTAGGAAATTGTGGTAGAATTAAAGGAATTATGTTGAAATAATTTTGCATATGTTTAATATGTAGGACATTAAACCAGTTAATGTATCCCTACCAGATGGCATAAAATATTCTTTGGAACAATGTCCTAAGTCAGATGATGATTTTAAAGATATGTCTAAAGTTTCTAATGATAGTGCTATTGGAAGTCTTATTGTTGGACATTTTGAGTCATTAAGTCAAGTTGTCATTGATGTCAAGGAATGAAGTCATCATTAATGTCAAGGAATTTGTCAAGAAACAGAGTTGTCAAAGTTGTCATTGATATGTCAAAGGTCAAAAGGAACAATGCAGAGGTTAAAGGCAAAAGGGCTTCATAATATTTTTAATATTATGTGAAAGCATAAGTTAAAAGGATTTTCATAAAAACCCAAGGAAGATTATTGTAAAACTAAAGGAAGGTTTAATATTTATTTGATAAAATATTTAAATTCAAAGTGAATTTAAATTTTATAAATAAATATTATCTATACCAAGTTGTACAATGAAATGTGGCCTTAATAAAACCAAAGGGTTTTAAAGAATTAATTTATAAAATTTAAATTCAAATGAATTTAAATAATTTATAAATTAATAAGTTCAAAGGGAAATAAAAAGCGTCGACGTTATGCATGAAGGAGGAAAATCAATATATATACCAATGCCTTAGAGATATTAAAACTTATCCCTTTGCTCGATTAATGAATGCGTGCAATTGTGTTAAACTCATGTGGAATAAGAGAAGTGACTTTCATGTTTAGCGCAAATGAATAAGGTTTAAGGGGAACAATTCCAAAGTACCAAGCGCCAACTGGGTAGCGTGGCCTAGTGGCAAGAGGACATCGGTTAGAATGCTTGGGTGCTAGGATACCTATGTTTGAAACACGGTGGCAACATTTTTGGTGGTTGCATTAGTGTTGGAAGCACCAAAGGAAAGGCACACATTTTTGTGCTAGGTAAGGCAGGGAGTCTTTTGGAGCACGTGGTTCTCTTTAGTTCCCAAGCGAACACCTAGCTCGTGCGGTAGTTGGAGCCACATCTAGGGTGTTGGTTGAGGCTGTGCTGAGAGTTAGAATCCCTTCCAAGGCAAGGTAATAAATTTTGATTATTATTTTTGTGTATTGCCTAAAGTTTGGAGTTAAAAGGGTTGCTTAAAAGGATTGTTAGTTGGAAATTATTTTTTATAAGTTGGAGGAATAAGGTGCTAGATTTATTTCTAAATAAAGTGGTTGTGTCACATTGATTTGTTGAAGTTATAAAAGGATAAATGGAACTTCTTGAATTGAGTTATTTTGAAAAAGAAGAGTGCATTGAATATTATTTTAATTGGGAGATTATAAGGTGTAAGTGGTAAATTATTTTTGTAAATATTGATGAATGTTTTCTTAAAGATGGAGTGATAAGGTGTATGTGTGTTTTGATGTTTGCATTGTATTTTGAAGGAGTTAATCATCTTATAATTTCTTTGACCTTGGAAAAGAAGTGTTTTGTGGTTTTAGCAATTATAGGAGACTCCTTCATCATCAAGAAAAATGTATGAGCACATTATTCCAAAGTTTAATTTGATTGGTTGGTTTTCTGAAAAATAAGTTTGGAGTGAAAATGACTTGATTAGGGTTTCCTATTGAATGTGTTGAGTTAATGCTTCAAGGTTTTATGGAATAAAGAGTTGTTGTTAAAACCTTGTTTTATAAGCATTGTTGTTGAAACCATTGGTTGTGTGAAGAACTTGAACTAGGGTTTGAGTATCATTGCTATGTGAAGATTATTTAATAAACATTGTTGTTGAAGTGAGTTGTTGAGCAAATAACTTAAACTAGGGTTTGAAAAGAACATGAGTATCATTGTTATGTGAGATTTGTTGTTGAACATTGTTGGAAATATTTTGAGTGAAGTATCATATGCTTGGACTAGGGTTTGTAATCAAGGCTTGTATCATTGAGAGATTGGTTGAGGAGAGTTGGTTGAGCCTAGTAAAGTGGATGTATGAAGTGATTTTTCAAGTTCCATAAAACAAACTATTCTATATTCTGAATTGACTTGAGAAAGTGATTGATCATTGAGTTGAATTTGAAACATATTGAGTCTCTAACAATTCTCCTTATGTTTCTAAAGAGAGTGATTGAAAGTAATTGAGCATTGTGATAAGTGTAGAACATATTGAGTCTCTAACAATTCTATTTATGTTTCTATGAGATTGGACAAGTTCTTGTGTGGACTTGTTGAGCAGATTTGAGGTAAGTCTTTGAGAAGACTTGTGGACAGATTTGGTGTGAGCTTTTGTGAAAGATTACAATATAGATATTGAGTATATTTGAACAATTTCTAGAGAGGACTTGTGGAGCAGATTTGAGCAAGTTCTAGAGAGGACTTGTAGAGCATATTTGGACAAGTTTTGTGTGGACTTGTTGAGCAGATTTGAGTAAGTATTTGAGAAGACTTGTGAACAGATTTGAGTAAGCTTTTGTGGAAGCTTAAAATACATATTGAGAGCATATTTGGATAAGTTCTAGAGAGGACTTATTGAGCATATTGGACAAGTTCTAGAGAGGAATTATGGACAGATTAGTGTGAGATTTTGAGGAAGCTTACAAGACAGATTTAAGACAAGTATTTAAGAAGGCTTGAGAGCAGAGTTGATTGGTTGATTTATTCAAACCTTAAGTTAAGGTTTAGGGTAGATTTAGTAGAGTTTATTTGAGATTGATTCAAGCTTTGAGTTAAGGCTTGAGGACAAATATTGATGACATATTTGTGCTAGATCGAAGGATTGATTTTAGTGCAGATTTGAGAATAAAGTTTGGTGCATATTTGAGGACAGGTTTGTGCGAGACCATAGATAGAGATTGATCAGATTTGTGCTAGATCAAAGGATTGTATTTAGTGCAGATTTGAGACAGAGCTTTGGAGGTGATAGAGTAGAGGATAGTAGTCTCTAGGGGATAGAGATCCATTATCTAGGGTAGTGAGGACGAGTCTTCTAAGTGAATACAAGAGTCTTTAGTGGAGAGATATCCACAAGCTAGTGAAGTGGAGGTAGTAGTCTTCTAGAGGATCATCAACTAGAGCAGAGGAGAAGGATTTCTCCTATGGATAGAGATTCCTGAACTTGATTTAGGAGATCGGTATCTCCTTTGGACAAAGGTCCATAAAAATTGTAATAGAGAAAGGATTCCCAAGAGATTGATTGAGAAAATTTTAGTGAAATATTTTCTCCGTGGAGTAGCCCACATTGGGTGAACCACACAAATTGTAGTGTCTCTATTGTGTGTGGTGATTTGTGCATTGCTTTGATTACTGTTGTTGATATTGCTATCTATACATTGCATAACATTGATTGGGAAAGAAAAGTAAAAAGTGGTCTTATACTGTTTACCCCCTCTCAGTATAAGCTTGTGTTCTTCACTTATGTATGCAATGGTTTGTTCTAGGCCATATATTACCCAAGTAGTGATATTTTTGAGTAGGTTTATGGTTAACCTAGAAAGGAAGATTATACATTTATAAAAAAAGGTATTTAGATATCTAGTTTTGTTATTTTTTTATCATGTTACTAATAATAAAGGTAAGTTATTGGACATACATGGATTTGTTTATGTAGATTGGGTTGGTGACCAAGACAATAGGATGTATACAAGTGGCTATGTGTTCACTCTATTTGGAGGAGCAATTAGTTAGAGTAAGAGGTAATCCATAGTTGCTCTTTTTATCATTGAAGCAAAGTATATGGCTGCAACACATGCTTACAAAGGTTGTGCATGGATATAGGTTTCAAGAATAGGACTGTGTGAATCTATTTTGATAGTCAGAATGACATCAATTTGGAAAATCCTACCTTTCACACATGGAAAAAATATATTGATGGTTAATCACTTATGAGAAATGGTGAAAAATAGAAAGGTCATGATACAAAAAGTTGACACTTTAGTGAACTCTTCAGGCTCTCTCAAGAAGTCAATGAGAACTGATAAGTTCCTTTTGTGTAGGGAAGCTATGGGGATATCTCCCCTTAACACTTAATATTATTTTTTCTTTCCTCTCCCTATGCCCTTGCAATGTATAGGCAAAGTGGGAGAATGTTAGGACTAAGTGCGTAGCACACTTGCAAGTCCTTGGTATAATGTTTGGACATTATTGTAATATGTAATTTCCTAAGAAAATATTAAATAATGTAATGTTGTATGGGTCCATGATCCCCTTATGGACCCTTGGAAAGATTCCTTGGACACTTGGCAAAGGTTGTAAGAGAATTATATATATATATATGATAATGATAAAAAAGGTTTTTTTACTTGATGATAAAATATTATTAAAAATTATCATTAGTTGTAATAATAATTTTTTATTTAAGGCTTGGGCTAATGGTTGTAACACATAAGGTTTGGTGGAGCAATTAACCATCATTCAGTTGACATATTAGAGAGGAATGAGATTGCTATTATGACTATTTTCCCTAGGATTATTTCTATGGTTGTTTTTCCTAGGGATTGTTGCTATGATTGTTTTCGAGGATTATTGCTACGACTATTTTTCCTAGGATTGTTGCTATGACTATTTTTCCTAGGGACTGTTGTTATGACCATTTTTTTCAAGGATTTTCGTTATAGTTGTTTTTTCTAGGGACTATTGCTATGACTGATATTGGGGTGCATTATTGTATTTGGAGTTCATTGAAGAATTAATACAAGTGCTGCTCATTTTTCTATGTTGGATTTTTCTAGGTATAAACTATCTCTAATACTGTATTATTTTTTGGGCTATTTTTATTTTTCTCTATTTCAATTCTCTTTATGTATTAATATTATCCATTAAAGGATTTAGATCAAATATCTAAGACTTTTTGAATGCTCCTAATCAAACTAATTTAACCCTAGATCTCTACATCTATCCAATCTTTCTACTATATGAGTTTGCCCCATGCGTCTACTATCCCATGCATATTGAAAATTTTAAGGACTAACATCCCAAAGGTCATTTGAATTGAATCATGAAGCAAAATATTGTATTGATTTAGACCATCTTGGAGTACCACTCTTATTTTACAAAGGAGATAAACCATTGTTGAAATCACCCCAAAGAATCCATAGATCATAATTATGAATGATCATTGTGTTTGAAAAAAATATGCTATGGTCCTTCCAACATCTTTCACGAGGAGTAACTATAGTTGGAGGATATACATTTATAACCACAACTTTGATGTTTTTATATTTCCTATAAAATAGTCCAACAACCTAATTAATTTTTGCTTTTAAAAATTACCCATCGCATTTGCATTTGTCCCTATTGTTGCAATACTGCCTAAAGCTTCTATAGGAGAAATTTCTAGACAATTACCCATATTCCATGTCTTTTTAAAAGGATCCTTACATTTCTCACTACTTTTTTTTGTTTGTTGTATTAAAATAAACTCAAGACTATAACAACCTATTAATTCCTTAATAAATTTTTTTAGGGGTCTTATTCATACCTCTAATATTATTTTCATCATCATCACTTTTTATTTTTATTAGGGGGCTTAGCCCCAATTCTTGTTAACACCTATGCTATTTTTATTTTTCTTCCCAAATTGATATCCCTTTGAGTTTCATTTTCTCCTTGTTCATGCTTTGATGACCTTCTTCTCCTTTTTCTATTCCCACCAACACTCTCATCTTCATAATTCTATTTTATTTTTTCATATTTTCCATAATGAGACTTATCTTCTAAAGACTTATACTTCCTTAAAGAATCTAAAATGCAAGGAATAGCCTCATAACCGCTTTCTTCTTTATGTTGCCATAAAAACCCTAAAGTGCATAGATGATCCTTCATAGTCATTAATTTATTACGCTTCCCTAGAAATCCTAAATTTCCTTGGATATCCTCCTTATGATTTTCTTTATTGTGTTTTTGAAACCCTAAAGTGCAATGAATAAACCCAATACTACTTTAATTTTTAGTACAAGGAGAAGATTTTATGCTACTTGAAGAAAATGAAGATGATTTGTCTAGATTAATCTTGATCTCCTTCATCTTATTCACTTTAAAATTTGCCTCCCCATATTCCTTCACACCTTTAACTCCTTCCATATTTGAACATGCACATTGTACTTCCTCATCACTTGTATTATTTTTCTTCTAATGGTTTATTTTTTTTTATAGGTAAAAATTTATTAAAAGTGGGTTTTGAAAGGGCCACAAAACCTTTTTACAATAGGTCAATAGACCAAACAAAAGACCAAAGTACAGGCCAAAGAGAAAACACATTAAAATTCCTGCCCAAAGCAGGAATAATAAAAAATCCAGCCCAAGCGAAAAATTTAAACCAGGAAATTTAAAAATCCCGCCCAAAATAGGAAATTTAAAAATCCCATCCAAAGCAGGAAATTTGAAAAATCCTGCCCAAGAAAGAAAAATACAATTTAAAAATCCCACCCAAGGGGAAAACCTGAAACCAGAATCCCACCAAAGAGAAACTGTAAGAAAAAACTACCAAGAAATAAAATCCACCCCGAGATAAACACGAGGACATAGGAAAACTAGAATCCTGTCTAAGAAAACTAAAAACTTCTGCAGGAGAGTGGGAACATTCAAACACCAAAGAAAGAAGCCAAGATCCCATCAGGGATATCCTGAGAAGGTAGTCCAAGAAACAACATCCCATAAAGAGCCTAGAAAATGGATCTACAAATCTGAAGATCTCCAAAGGCTATGATATCCCCTTGCACACAAGGTTGAACTATGAGAATGCCAGAAGAAACCAGCATATGCAACGAAAATAGAACCATAAGCCACGGGAAGAGGGACGTGAAGGAACCAAGGAGCTCGATCTAAAGGAGCCATAGGGTTAACAAGCTGTAGGTAATAAGGACAAGTCCCAACCCAATACCGAAATATGTAGCAAATGACCCCAAGCAACCTCTAACTCTACCAACAAATGGCTTTAGGGAATTGTGTTAGGAAAACCAATGGGATCTTAGTAGCAAGAAAATCATAAGGCCCCACCCAAGGTCATGAAATATACACTGAGAAACCACCAAGTAGACCAAATCCAGGAAACTCGGAGAGAATATTCACTAAAAATAAAGCACATGGTCCCCCCAAACTAGAAGGATGCAGTGAAAACCTCTCAAGAAGCACAATGATGAAGTCAAGCCCCTATCCCAAAGCCACGATGCACCACCATCGAAGAAACACTAGAATCCGATACCAAGTAGAAAACCTGCAACAAACCTAGGATAAACTTGAGAGCTATAGCGAAAAAGGATCTCGAAATCCCAACAAGAAACCTGTGGGAGGTCCTAGGAACGTCCCAGGATAGGGGCACAGGTAGGAAACCCTCAATCAATCTGTGAAAGGGGCAAAAAAGTGGATAATGGACCTCCCACCCCAAGGAGATCATCTGCAACCACAACCAACCTAGAGAGAAGGGCCTGGGACAAAACCAGGGGAGGGGAAGCATGGAAGTGGATTAGGACATCCCACGGCTTCTAATGGTTTATTTGAGTGAACTATAATGCCTTTATTATTTTATGATACAAAGGGATTTTTTCTTTGTTTAACCCAACTTCTCCTATGATATGTGCTTCTTGTTTCACATTAAATTTTACCTTTTGCCTAAAATTTTCCATCTCTTTCTCCATATTTTTCACTTTGCAATATCTTGCCATGTGTTTGGTTTCATGACATTTGTGATATTGGAATGATTTTTTTTCACAAACCCCTTGTTGATCTCATTCTCTTGATTCATGTTTGATCCTAATGGATAGTGGTAAAGGTTTTGAAATATCTATGGCAACACATATTCAAGTGTATACAACATGCCATATCTCCTTCGTAGTTGGTCCCTCTTATATGAACATGCCTAAAGTATTGTCAATGTTCTTCAAAACCTCCTTATTTATGAGATGATAAGGAATTACAAGAAGCCAAATTCACACTAAAATCCTTTTAATAGTCTTTGTATCCATACAAAAATTCTCACTTCATGGTCTTAAATATAATGCATATTTTCTCCTACACTAAGGGCCTCCATCCATTATTTTTGAATTGGAGAAGATAATGAGGAAATATCCTTTCAAAAGAATATAAATGGAGTAATTTGATTTCAATCCCCATTTCTATTTGATTCAATTTTGAATATTAGAAAAACTTGGCCAATATCAATGGAAATTATATATTAATACTCAAGATTTAAGAACCACTATCTCATACTACATCATCTCATCCTTTTTAGTTTTAATAAGCTATGTGTGGCTTCTATTAAGGGCCACTCCCATTATGAAAACAAAACATTACATTGCTCTCATTACATTTCTAACAAGTTAATTAAAGCATGTTCAACTTTGTATTTCTATCATAGATATTCTTAATTTACCCTTCTATCAAAGATATTCTTCATCTTCCTCAAACTGCTAAGTTTCCACAATCAACTCCTTTTATATCAAATGCCTTCAAAAATTTAATTTTTCTTAAGATTAAATTCAACAATGTGAATGACTAAAATATTTTTTTTCTAGCTTCTATATCCAAAAATATCTTGTCTATAACAACCTCACAATTTCTTAATATCTTTTTTTAGGGTTCTTATTCATTCCCCTAATATTCCAAGATATTATTTTCATTGTTATTTTTTTTTATTTGTGGATTTAGCCCCACTTCTTGTTAACACTTGTGATATTGCTTTTATTTTCCTATATCAATATCCCTTTGTGGTTCTTTCTCTCTTTGTTTTTTCTTCTTGGTTATTCCTATATTTTTTTCATTCTCGACAATACTTTCATCTTCATCAACCTCTTCAATATTCTCACACTACTCATAGTAAGACTTATCATATTTAGGTTTACCTTGTTCTAAAGGATCTTAAGTGCAAGGAATAGCCTCAAAAGCACAATATTCTTTATATTTTTCTGGAGACCCTGAAGTGCAAGGATGCTCTTTTGTAGCAATTACCTTTTTATTCTACCCTAAAAACCCTAAATTGTTATGGGTTTCCTCCAACCTCATTTCTATATTATTCTACTCTTGAAACCTTAAAGTGCAAGGGATAAAATCTTCACCACTTTCACTTTTATTACCTGAAGAGGATTCTATACTACTTGAGGAAAATGAAGATGATTTACCTTGAATAAACTTGAACTTTTTTATTGTATTTGTTTTGGGTTTTATCTCCACATCTTCTTTTGCACCTTTAATTCTTTCTAAACTTGCCAATTGATATTGTCAATAGGATTTATTTACCTCTTCTTTTGGAGTGGAGTATCCTTGATATGATCTAACTTCTATTTTTGAATGATTTTCTTGCTCTGTCTTGAAGTTTATCTCATGGCTAGAGTTTTTTATCTCTTTATTCATAGCTTTTACTTTGCAAACTCTTGCCATGTGTCCAATCTCAAAATAATTGCGGCAACGAAATACAATATTTTCATAATCTACTTGTTGATCCCATTCTCTTGATTCAGATTTTATCTTAATTGATTGTGGCAAAGGTTTTGAAATATCCATAGCAACACGTATTTGAGTATATATAGCATGCTTTCACTCCTTAGTTGTTGGTCCTTCCTTGATAAATTTCCCTAGGGTATTTCCAATATTTTTCAAAACATCCTTATTTATAAGTTGATATGGAAGTCCAAAAAGCCTAACCCACACTAGAAGCTTCTTAATAGTTTCTGACTCAAAAAAAATTCATTCCATGGTCTCAAATAAAATGTATATTTTTCCCTAAAACATGGGCCACCAACCATTATTTTATCCTTAATTTTTGAACTGGAAAAGATGATGAGGAAAAAGCCTTTAGGAAGAAAAGTCACAAAATAATTTGAATTCAATCCCCACTTTCACTTGATCCAATATTGAATCCAAAAACCCTAGAAATGATCTATGGAACTTATATATTATACTTCTACTTTTAAGAACCATTATATCATGCTCAATCATCTCATCCTTGATACTTCTGGTTTACCATATGCTACCTAGATAAAACTTGCTATGTATTCACTCTTCTGCTTATCTCTAGCTTGGACCTTCATACTTCCAACTAGGGTATTTTTATTTCTAGCTAGGGCATCCTAACTTTGCATTACGACTTTTAAAAATAAATTTCCTTCCACAATAGCTAATGGGGCTTGCTATTGGCTTACACTCACTCTTGCTTCTAGCTTGCACTCTCTCTTGACTCACACTTGCTCCTAGATTGCACTCCCTCCTGGATAACAATTGCCCATGTCTCTTCTTTTTATCAGTGTTCCTTTGATTCAGTTTTTTTTTTGAAAATAATGTTCTATGCATTCATGGTAAGTATTTGAAGCATTGATGCACTCTTGATGAACCTGCCACTCTTTTGCCATGATTGAATCCCGACTTGCACTCCCTCTTAGTTTACACTCCCTTTTGGTTTGCACTCTCTCCTGCCTCACACTCACTCCCAACTTGCACTCCCTCTTAACTCACAATTGCCCTTGTCTCTTATTTTTCTTGGTATTTCTTGGCTTCAACAATTTTTGGAAATAATATTCCACACATTCATGGTAAGGGTTTGAAGCATTGATGCACTCCAGATGAACCTACTGCTCTTTTTCCATGATTGAATCTTGGTTCGCACTCTCTCTTGGTTCACACTCTCTTTGATCTCATTTGCTTCCAACTTGCACACTCACTCACAACTCAAGCTTAAACTCATTGTTGTACTTACTCTTGGCTTGTGCTTGCACTCACTTTTGGTTGCAATTACTCGCACTCACTTTTAATTGCACTTAATCACACTTGTTATTGTACTTACTCCCAAATCACACTCGCACTTGCTTCTGCACTTACTCTTAGCTCAAGCTCACACTCTATGTTGCACTTAATCCTAGATTGCACTCACACTCACTAATGTACTTACTTCTGGCTCGAGCTTGCACTCGCCACTACTGCACTTACTCCCCATAAAATCTAGATATTTAATGTTTCATCATCTCATCCTTAATAATTACTTTTTCCTGAATAGGATTTGCCATAGATTTGCTCTTCCTCTTATCACTAATTAGAGCATCTACACATTCACCTAAGACATCCTTACTTCCAACTAGGACATCCTTACTTTTAGTAAGGATTTTAAAAAATGACTTTCTTGTCATGTTACCTAGATTTTCTTCACACGAATCCTTTATTTTTTGAGTTTCTTCCTAATATCAAAAATAGAGAAGTGATGCTCACTCCTTGATTACACTTTGCTTCCTACTTCTTTCTCATGCTTCCTCCTTACTCGTGGTTTACACTCATTCTTGGGTTACAAAAAAAACTTACACCTTAAAATATAGTCATTTCAAATTTACAAGTGTATTAATATAAATAACAATTAAGTTACATAATTTATATAGTCTAAAACTAAAATGTAGACTACTTAAAACTTAATTAATTTAAATTTCATGTTTACATGGTAAATTTAACCATGTTAAAAAGGTAAAAAAACTTTGCTAAAGCTAATTCATTTCTAATACAATAGAATCACTTATAAAAAAAATAGCAAGTAACATTAAGAGTGATGTAAATATTTACTTAATAAAATAATATTATTTTAGTATTTTTTGCCATTATATTCAACATAGTCACAAATATCTATATTTTTTGTTTGTGGAAAACACCTCATTCAAGGTGCCACTTTTGGGTTAGACCTAAGGAGGCAGGGGTATATATTCTACCAAAAGACATCCAGGGCTTGCATCTAGCCTATCCCCTTTGATACACTCAAAGAGCATGTCTAAAACAATGAAAACACAAATAAAAAACAACAACAACAAAACAAAAAACACTTACACAAAAACAATAAAATAACACAAAACACAAAAAAATAAACAAAAACACAAAAAAATAACAAAAACATAAAAAAATAAAACAAAAACAAAACACAACAAAACCAACACACACACACACAAAAAAATTAAAATAAGGAATAAATATAATACATCTATGGCAAAACCAATCTAGTAGACCTTTTACCCAAGAATCAATAGAAGAAACATAAGAAAGATCTATCTGAGTTGGGAATTGGAAAACCCTAACTAAACTAGAGAGAAGCTAAAACAAAGGAAAAAGGAATAGGATAACTAAAGAATTGGAGCCATATAGAAAAATGATACAAAGAAGAGCATCCCTGAATTACAAAGCCCACCAATATCTTCATCCTTGATTTGCATTTTCCCCAATCTTTTCATCCAAAGTCCTGTTGAAACCAAATTTTCTCCTTCTTTTTGAATTTGAACCACATTTATTTTCCTTCCTACCTTTTGGTTTGTATCCAACTTCATTTTTTTACTAGAGGTTTGACTAATTCCTAATGGCTCTAGATTTAAATCTATTTTTGCTTATTGAGAATATAGGACTAAAGCTTGATTCATAGATCCCTAGGATCCTCCTTGAGAACTAAAGCCTTGTTTGACCTTCTCCTCCATTTTGTGTTTTTTTGGTGAGTTTTCCCTTGTTGAGGATAGATCTCAGAATTATTGTTAACCAAACTAGTGGCTTTCTCTGAGGAGTCTTTGACTATTTTTGGGTGGGAAATTTGTGAGTTATCCAAAAATTAGGTTTCCAAAATATTTGTCTCCATAGAATCATCCACATCCTCTAAATCATCTTCCATTGCAAGTTTTGAAAATCTATTATTTAAAGAGGTTGACTTATTTGTAGGCTTCATTTTATTAGTAACATGTTTTTTTTAGGAGCCCAAAATTCCTCTTGATCTTGATTTTGCTTTGATTACTCCAAGACTATATATTTGTAATATTTTACTAAGTGACCATATTCATGACAGACTCGACACCTAAAGGGAATGTTTTAATAATGAACTTCTTGCTCCCAAGTTTCTTCCCCAAACTACAAAGCAATTTTTTGGGTAAGGGGTTATTAAAGTCTATGAGCGCACAAATTTGAGCATAAATAAAATGCTCAAACCATATTTTATCATCATGTAGGTGCCTAAAGTATTTCTAATTATTGATAAGACTATAGGTTTCTAGAATTCAACCAATAAACTTAAAAGTCTGACCTAGACAAGTCCTACTGAAGGTATTTCCTCTTCAACTTTAAATAAAGCATACCAGGGTTTCATGAACAAACCAATACGTCCAAAAATGAAGGACCACCTTGGAATATTTGTTGTCTATCCTCCTCATTAGCAAATAACACCAAAAAATACCCATTAGGATAATTTGAGATACTAAACTCACATGGAGTTTGCCATTGCTTCAAAGCCCAACTTTTAAAAGCAGGTAAGGATGGTCGAAAGCCCAAGAATAAATAGATCAGCCCTCATTACTCCATTTTTGCAATTCCATTGTGAATGTCAGATCATTGTAGATTAAAAATTGGAGATCCATCCATCGCTCACATGCAACCAAAATTTATTTCCTGGGATCAATCCTTGGTATACGAAGAGGTTGACAGAAAAATCACATCGGTCGGTTGGAATTGTTGGAGATTGAGCACCCCTTACAACATCTTTGAAACTCATTCTATCCATAGTTTCACCTGGTCCCTTCCTTTCATCGTCCCTCCTTCCACGGACTGTCTCCAAATCCTTTTGTGGATCTTGCTCTTCAGCTTGTTGGAATCTAACATAAATTATATTCATTATCATGAACTTTCTAGTCCTAAATATCTTAAAGAAAAATATTATTATACCATATTTAAATTATACCTATTCCAAATAATAATAATAAAATAAAACCTAGAAATATGTTTATTTTTACATGTCATATAAAAATATTAAAAAAATATATCTAACAACTAATTTCCATTTTAAAGTATAAAAGTATTCCATATAATATATATTCTTGTTCTATAAGAAAAGTTATTTTCTAACATAATTTATTTTTTTTATCAAATTTAATGGTATTTAATAAACTTGAAGGATATAGTTACAAGTAATTTTTTATATAAAAAATAATGTAAGTCATTCAATGATAATAAGTAAAGATTATATATATATATATATATATATATATATATATATATATATATATATATATATATATATATATATATATATATAATATAAAAATATAAGGCTATGCACAATAGGACGAGATACACAATAGGATCTAAAGTATAAATGAAAAAATACATATCATTGTTGAAGAGGTTTATATATAAAATCAAGTGGCATTAGCTCAACCGGTTATCTTGCCAAGCAATACATGGATAATATCCAAACTTTTTTGTAATACCACTATGTGGTGATGATGTAAAAAGGGTGAAGCCCGTTTCAATCCCATATAACCAATTGAAAAAATATAGGTTAATATATAAAACATTTATGATCTTGATATATGGTAGTAAATAAATTAGCATTTTTATTTAATGTTTTTTATTATTATGGTAAATCATAGATGTTTTTGAAAGGGCCCCAACCCTTATATACAAGACTAATATAAGATAAACAATTAAGCTAAAAAAACTAGAATGAACAACAAACACACTCCTCAAGAGTTACAAAAACCTTACAACATATCTAAATTAAAATTGCAACAACAAAAGATAACCAAAGAATAACAATAGCAACAGAGACAAGCTTGTTGTCTCTGTTTTTTTGAAAAAATTGCAATCAAACCCTTTGCTTTGGCATTCATACCGCTAATGTTCCAAGAAAGAAAATTCATTTTTATTTTGGTGGGTTCCTACCCCCACTTAATAAAGTCTTCTAGAACCATTCACTTGTTTAGTCATCTCTCTAGATCTTACATCTCTTGTTGTTGGTCTTCCCCTTGGAGCTAACACACCAACATCAACTTTATTCTTTGAATGTTTAGTTAGGATTGTCCTTAGAAGATCATCTACCTCCAAATCAACTAAATAATCTCATTCCTCAACACCATCCTCTTCATCTAGCTTCAATTTATCCCTTGATTATTGATTCTCATTTTGCACCCTCACACCTATCATTTGTTGTCAATTCTCATCCTCAAACTATCATGTTCTTCTTTCTATTTATTGCACATCTCCTACACTTTATTGTAGTTTTAGAGCATCTGCTTCGATGGTTGCTATGCTATTTCTTCTTGAAGCTACATCTCCTCCCAGGACTATTACAGTTTCTATAATGACCTTTGAGTATTTGTATCCATATGTTCCAAAGTTTTTTTAGGTCCCTCAATTTGTATTTTTGTTGTTAAAGGTAACGAACCATCTAGCTTCATCCTTTTATCATCTATGGAGTTTTTTACAATAGACTCCCTAATTTATTTTTCACTAATGAAACCTAGTTGGGTATTCTCTACAATTTTTGCTTCAATCCTAGCAATCCCTTCGGAGGTAGGGCATTGGGTTTTAAGCATAAATTTCTCTTCCAATTGTTCCAGAATTTGAAACTTATTATTATTTTTGAAATTATTATCTAAGTTTGCTTCTTGCCCTAACCTCTTATCTTCTTTTCCCAATTTTCTCCTCCAAACCTTAGTAATGGGTTTTCTTGCCTCAACCTCCTGCTCCTTCTTTTGAGGGTAATTTCTAGAAAAATTCCCAACTCGATTGCATACCCCACAAAGAGTAGGAGAATTTTTATATTTCACCTTTTGAACCCATTCTCGATAATCTAACATGATTTTCATTGATTGAGGTAAGGGTTTACTCAAGTCTGCATTAACACATATTCTAGTTTCTAGAAGCCTTGACTTCACTTTAGTTGAATGATAAAAAACTAAGAGAGTTCCAATAGTCTTTATGCCAAAAATCCACTAGCAAACCTAGAAAACTCACCCAAATAGGAGCAACTTCCATATTATCTGTTAATGGATTGAAACTTGAAAACCATTTCTTTAAACATAATCCCCTCCTACCAAAAAACCATGGTCCTCCCATCAATACCCTAACCAAATATTTATTGCAAGTAAAATTAAAAAGGATAAAACCATGAGGGAGAGCTACAACTTGCAAAGAACCCTTTAGATTCCATCTAAAAAGCATCCACTTTCGAATAGAATCTAGATTTGGGAAAACGTTACCAACAAATATGCCTACCAATGGATTCTTCCTCTCAAGAATAATCTTATTTTCTAGGGCTTTTGGAACCCAAACCACAAAGTTATCATTCTCCAAAACTGCTAAAATCTTAAACTTCCCAAAGAAATCAAGATTTTTTCCCTCAACAATCTTCTTCCAGGAAGTTTCCCTTAGATCAAAGGACCTTGAACGATCATTATTAGAAACTTTTCCATCCCCTTGTCCAAAATTTTCCATTCTGATTATTGCCTACCATAAACAATATTTGAAGACATCCGGCTTAGATCTGCTTAGATCCCATCCAGATTATACTCCTCTACAAAATAAAATTTATTAAAAATAAAATTTTAAAAATTTATGAGAAAAAGAAACAACTATTTCAACTTTTATTAGAAACAACTATTTCAACTTTTATTTGAATAATTTTATTGCAAATTAGAGTATAATTATGTGAAAGTTTTTTGATAATAAAATGTTCTCTCAAATAAAAAAATTTGCGGATCTAAGTGAAGTAATTATTTTTTGGCATAATAATAAATAATTGAATAGGAAAGAGATGAACTCTCAAAGGAGGGGCTTCATATTGAACCACCAAGTACGTGCTTACCACAAAAATTTAGTGAAGGCAATGCACAATGAATTAATCCACTTGAACTAAAGCAAGTACTTTTTTTTAACATGGTGGAATTGGTAGCCACCACGATGATCCAAGCACGGTGTATATCTTTATGTCTTTATGGCCGCTACAGTATTCTGGGATGTCTACCTTGGAAGCCGCCACATTATTCTAGTTGTATGCCTTGGAAGCCCCCACACAGTACTTTGCATAATCTGCCCCCATAACCACCATGCATTAATTTTAAACCTTTTACATACTTCGTGCAGTCTACCGCTATAACCACCATGCCATATTCATTTTAATCCTTTTAAGCCACTGAAAGCACCACTATGCCACATTTATTTTAAACATTTTATGACACTGAAAGCACTAGGAAAGGGACAAGCAAGGCCCCATATTTGAACCTTGGATGTCCGCCCTCCTTTTAGGGTTTCTCCTCACCAATTGGTCTATACTTCAGAAGTCAATAATTTAAAGAATATTAGTTTACAATTTGGAAATGTGTCTAAAAATAAAACCTAAACATGATAGATATGACTAGCTAAAATATATCTACAACTAATTTTTAAATTAAAAAATATACCAAAAATATATTTTTATATTTTATTGTATTTTATTAATCATAATCTTCATTTTTATAATAATAAAATAACTTATGCCTCACATGTTGCGGATAATGGTTCCCTCGTGGTCACAGTCTGTTTACCCCTTGTGACCACCACCAAAAAAATAAAAAATAAAAATAAAATAACTTATCTTGATCATAGTATCTATAAATTTCTGACCCTTTCCATTAATGCTATCCATATATGGCAAGAATGTCTAATATGTCACTTTAGAATGCTTAAAGTCTTCTCATCTTTGGAAAAATATCTTACGTAATTTTATTTTCTACCCTGAAGTTCAAAGACTAGATTTAGTACATAACGAGGATGCAACCATTTACATCAATTTACTTTCTATTTTTCAATTAGAGAAGTTATACATCCATACGGAACCTAAGATTATTACTTAGATTGAAGGAGATAGAGACTTGATTTGGATTGATATAAACAGAATAAAACAGTTGATATCAATCAACTTTAATTTTATTTAAATAGATAAAGACTTGATTTGTAGTGATATAACCATAATAAAACAGTTGATATCCATCTAATTTAATTTTAAAATTAAATATGGTTAGAATATTGATGGCCATCCCAATAAAAATATTTTATTCTATTTAAATATGGATAGAACATTCATGGCCATCCCAATCTTCCAGGATTGAGATTCATGTTCACACTGCTCATAGCAGCCATTATATTTAATCAAATATTCAAATCAACCCCAATCACATCAATCCAAAGGAAAACCCTCCATGCATGGCACAAGTATAGAAAATATCTCCACTATTCAAAGCCATTTGACTAATTGAAATTAGGACAAGAGTGTCAATTAAAAGGTATATTATTGGGAGCTATCTTAGAAATGTATTTTATTTTATTTGTCAATGTTTTTGTATAAATTAATATTGAGTTTGGGTATATAGGGATTGATTTTTTGTTTTTTAATTGGTTAACTTGATAGTATAAGTTTAATGATATTTAATTATTAATGATATTCCATAATTAAAATTTTGTTTAACACTTCCAAAACATTATTTTGTTTTCTATAAACATGTTGAGTATAACATGTGTAACCAATAATATATAACCATTTTAACAGTAATAAAATTATAGATAAATTGTATCATAGCCGGATAAAGACTTTTCACATAAAAATCCATGTAAAGGGTGTCATGTGATGTCAACAATACAATATATCTATTGTTATTTTAGGTTAAAAGAAAGCTTCATTACATTGTCTTATAGCATATTATCCAAGAGCGTTGTATGGCAAAACAAATATGGGAATATACAAGAGAGGTAACGGAAGTTGGTATATGGGTGAGGGGAAGTTGGTATATGGGTGAGGATGAAGTGCACAACAACCCTTATCTTGGGATTGGTTAAAATAGTAAGATTTTTTTTAATAATATAATTATATGTTGTTTTAATTTTATTTTATAAATAATTTGTTATTTGATTAAGTGTTATTTAAGTTTAGTTATTAAAATAAGAAAGTGTAATTATATGATACTAAACATTAATTAATTTATTATTATTTTTATTCAATTAGATTTAGTTATTTAAATTAGTAAATCATGTTATTTTTTAAGTTTTTGTGTAAGATAAACTCACATTGATAGCTTATGAGAGGATATATTACTTATATCACTTGATAGCACAAGTCATATAAAATTAGGTATCATTATAGGAATTATACAACCCACTCCCATGAAGAATACCTTTCCCAAGTGAAAATCAGGATGGTTGTTTTTCCAAGGTTTTTAATGGTTATTCTAGCTTGGTGAGATAATTCCCAAGTATAAATGATTGGATTCGGAAGTGACCCTTATTTTTCTTCTAACTCTATAGAATAACAAACATCCCCTTATTACATTTGATAAAATTCTCCTAGTTGAAAAGCAATTCCTACTAGAGTAGAAAAACTATCACAAAATAAATCTCATTGGAAGGCCAAGTTGAATGTTTATCATTCACAAGGTAGAATAGGCTAACTCATCTGAAGTTAAAGAGAACCAATTACATCTAAAGTTAAAGAGAACCAATTATCTTATGAAAAGTCAAGCACTCATTATGCAAACTTACATGACCAAACAATAACACAATTTTATGTGTGTTTTTTTTTAAATCCTATCAATAATTCAATACTTTTTTACTAGCATTTCCTGATTTTAAAATGTTAATTCAAGCAACCAAGACAAGGAACAACAAGATATTCAAATTGAGAACAACATAATATTATTTTTAGTAACAATTTTCATGAATAACAATGCATATGTAAATACTTCTTAAGCTAACAAGTCTATGATGTACTCAAGCTCTAAACATGTATGCATTTTTAGATTGGTCATACTATCATGAACTAAAATCGTGTAGCAATTAACAAATATGGATTCTAGTAATGAACTCATAAATAAATTTCTCATCAACTTGCTTAACAAGTTATCTTAGAATTTGTATATATTCCACATAATATAATTAATCCTTGATTACTCTCACGTAGCTCACATACAATTTTTTATGCAATGTTTATCTTCCATGAGTGAATTGATCCAAAGATAATAATTTACCATAGCATAAATGCAAATGCTATTCATTATATTTTTGAAATGATTAGTGATATCAACCATAATGTGATCACTTGTAAGAGGATTCGATTAATGTTGCTTATCAATACATGCAAATCCATATGATCAAAGTGTTTGAATCATTCACAATGTTATCAAGGAGTTCAATGATATTTAATTGTATGTCAAGAGGAGGGAGAGCATAACTGGAGTGATTTACCATCCAACCGGAAAATTCTCAACTAGAACTTCCTTTTGGTTTATTCCCTACATGAGAGAACTGACCCTTTAGCAAGAATATTAAATATAGAGCGCCAATATGAAAAAATAAAAATTTGTGGATATGTCAATCTATCTACATAAAATCATTCGAACATGCAACTTAACACATAGTGGATGCATCCTAATAAAATGAAGTTCACACATAGATCAAGCAATCATATTAATGCATCCTACATGAAGTTAGACCAATAATGAATACATACTACAAACATAATGATTAATTTAAGCATAGCTTGACCAAGATTTTTCTAGAACGATCTACTTTTTATGTTCCCCATGGAATAATTTCTTATATAGTATGACAAACATCCATCAATTCTCATCCTCAAGAATACCATCCTTATGTTCACTTACATAGAACCTAAGCTACAAGTATCATCTGTAATTTATTTATGTTTGCATGCCTCTATAAGTCTCATCCTTTCTTTCTCATCAAGTTTTACATGGCCTTATAGGTCATCTCTTCATTTTGATATTGTAACAAGTGGAAACTTAATAAGATCACTAAATATGTTATTGTACCAAGAGAGAGTTCTAAACTACTATCTTAGGAACAACAGTAATACTTTACACTTTAAACTTGAAATAATTCCACCCACATATGAGGTTATGAAAGGAAAACTCTTATCCACTTTACATCATTCATTGATTTAGTAGAGCCACCCCTCATATGAACTTCTAAAGGAGTTAAAATATTCATCCAAGATACTATGCATCTTATGGAGTTTTGTCCACTAAAATTATACAAGTGGAGTGAGAATATCTCACTTCTGCATTCAAGGGTGTCAAAAGAAAAGTAGCCAAACAAAGCAATAGATAAACTTGATTAAAATAAGACCGCTCACATTATTGGTCACCACAAGACAACTAACATAATATTGTAGCACCAACACTATCATGTTCTTTAAGACAATTATTAGTCTAAGTATCATGATAAAATTGGGTAAAATATCATTGTTGACATAGTTTATAGTTATCATATCATTGCAAGGGTTATATCTTAGGATTGAATCCACACTTCAATGTAAATCAATTTTTGATGTAAGCAACCTTTAGAGAAGACAAAATTTAAGTAAGTAAAATAATAGTATGTTAACAAGCATTTTTCCAAGGTATATAGAAGTTACAGTCAAAGAAAACATGTAGGTGTTCTATAAGAAAACATCAATATACATATAGTGGGTATTCAATGATCTACCCATTAGCATATGTTGTTCAATCTTAGTCAAGGAACAACATGGGAGTCTCTAGGCATCAAGTAACAAAAATTTGTTGATATTGGTTCATCTCAATATCCTCCTTCCCCACGTGTCCATGAAACTTTAATATTGCTTTAGCAATTCAAGAGGCCAATTACAAATTTAAGAATGGCTTACCTGTATATTTAATTACTCATATCAGGATGTTTCACAAGTCTTTGACATCTACATCATGACTAACAACAATTTGCAATATGGTATCTCATCTCATAGACTTGCAACTCATTCATCATGTAAGAAAAATCCAAATGTTTCTAAATACTAGATGCATGTTAGGCTTCAACCAATAAATGGTACAAGCGATATTTTTATTCACATCAAAAATGGTCTTCTCGTAGTAAAATTCTTTCATGATTCGGTAGACAAGATCAATTAGATATAAATTCATCTATTCATGGTATAGAAAATGAGTATTAGTTTAGACATGAGCTATCCATATTTGGTTCAATAACTTAATCATAAATCATCCCTATAGGTTTTAGAAAATAAGTTCTATTTTAGACACAAAACTATCCAATTTTTAGTTTAGGATATAATTTTGGTGAAATCATAAGTTTTCGATATATGGATTAGATGATAAGTACAAGACTATGTATATTTGGCTCCATAAACAAGTTCTAATATATTTACAATATTACTCATTTATGGTTCATAAGACAAGTGCAAAGCTATCCATATTTGGCTTAGAAAAACAAGTTGTAGTATATTCACAAGGTTACCCACATATGGTTCAAAAGACAAATGCAAACTATCCATATTTGGCTAAGGAAAACAAGTTGTAGTATATTTACAAGGTTACCCACATATGGTTCAAAATATAAGTACAAAGCTATCTATATTTATTTTATAAAAACTAGTTCTAGTTTGGACACAATTTCATCACTATAAAAATCAAAATTTGGCTTTTTAAATTTAGTTAAAGCTTTACTTTTTAACTGAATTCCAACAAGAACATTTCCATCTATACTTAAAGGTTATTATAAGACCTACACTTGTACACAATTTATTTTTTATATGCTCAAAAAAGGGGTGTTGTATAATATAATTCTAGGGCCATGATTTAGAGCAATAGGGCATATAGGGCTAGGGGTTCACCAAGACCCATTTATATTTTAACCAAGTAACCAAGTTGGCATACCTTAAGTGACAATAATTTTCCTATACTATTGGTAAGAGAACAATTTACAACACAACTTAAGAGCCTCAAAACTCTAGACAAGCATGCATCAGTTAAAATTTTATCACAAAACCCTTTCATTTTCTTAAACTAAGCATAATCCATTTTTCATTTTTATATTTTAAGCAAAATTCCATAATTTGACAAGAAAAAGCCATCTATTATCCTTTTTAAAAATAGAATGAAAAAACACACTTATATCAAATAGGTATAGGATTTTTCCTTGGTTTATAATACAATAATACATTTTATGGTATCTATTGATATTCCTTATAGAAAAGGACCACAAAAAAACAAAATATATCACAAATGTCCCTTCTCAATAGTATTTTTCTTTCAAAATCGAATACCTCCCATTTGTTCTTGCCACTCTAATTTCTCAAATCTAGAATGTTCATCCCCTATATCCTCTATCTTCATGCTCAAGTCATAAGGCTCTTTTTAAAGTATTTTAAAATCCAAATATAGGAAGAGTTTTTCTAAGTCTATAGAACATTCTAGAATATAAGTGTATTTATGGCTTATTATTAGCTCCATACAACTATTCTACCTTCCATACAAACTAAGTCTTCATCCCACTCTGATTCCATGCACCCAAAAGTGGCTTGCACTAAAAGGAGTGGAGTTTTAGAGTTTTAGCCACTAACAAAAGTTTGTCTAATAATGAAAATTCATATTTTTGTAAGAGAATATTCCCACATTGGTCCCTCATCCATTTTAATTAAAAATATGGTTTAAGAAGTGTTTGTCCTTCTTTAGAAAACTTCATGGTGGTTAAAAAGGAAATCAACCTTCTTTTAGAAACTATCATGGTGGAATAAGGTCTAAAATCATTTGTTTCCATTAGCCTTTGTCAAAGGAATGTATATTTTAATAACTCACTAACATGGTGACTTGTCTTGAAGGAAGTATCTTTCTCAATTTTAGAAAATTCAATACAATTAAACTTGTATGCAACACAAGCATATATCCTTCATGCCTCAAAATAACCATGTGATGAAATGCATTCCACTCAATTCAAAATAAAAAGTGTCAAAACATAAAATATATAAGTTAATTAGTGATATATGCATGAGTTTCATTTTTTATTCATATCATTGGATGGGATTTTAAGACCTATCCCTAATTATGTTTTCCATCCTATTCTTGGTCAAGGTATAAACACTTCATACAATTTTATAGTTGGACCTATTTCTTGATTGCAACAAAATAAAATCTTATAAGTATTAAAAATAATATTTTCCAACTCAGCATCGCCACTACATAAATTCCACATTATAAACATCGTCATATAATTTCATTACTTATATAAATATATTTGAATTTTCATTAATTATTTCTTTTAAAAAGTTTGAGTCATGACAAGATGAAAAATATTGAATCCTATTTTGATGGGATAGTCTAGGGACCCTTTGATGATATTTCTTTCTTATTTTTAGTTGTCACACATAGGAATAAGTCCAGAGTGTAGTACAGGTGTTAAAAATTATGACAAGGTTGAATAAAGGTTATTGAAAAATGCTAGGTGGAAAATGATAGAATCTAAAATAGAGAATAATGGAAGCTAAAGTCCATAAAATAAAGAAATATATTTGTGTAGAATGATAGGAAAAGGATGTAGAGTCCTAATGGAATGAGATAGGTTATAAACTCATAGGGCACATTTATTAGCAATATTATTAGTTGGCATATGTAAAAGATTAAGCAAATTGTGGATAGAAGCTTAAAAACATTTAGGTGGAAGACAATAAGAATTTATGATTGGGGTGGTGTGATAAAGGGAAGATTGTAACCATTTGTAGAAGTTATTGATTGCATGCTAGAGAATGAAAATGTGGGATAATTGGAAGAAATATGAGATAATAAGGATGAGTAATAGGGACTTCAAAGGATCTATAAGTAGCATAGATTTGGATCCTATGAGGTAAATTATTGTTAGTGTTTTTTTAAGTAAAATTTTACTTGGAATTGTTGCTTGGTGACATAAAAAATTGGTCCCTATTAATAAAGACATTGGGAAACAAAAATATAGTGGTTATAGAATTATGGAACCCAACATGAGATGATGATTGTGATTCTACCTTATAAAGGCCATAATATTATGGATAGGTGACTTTAGTAGCCTAGAGAAAGGAGTGGAGAAAGATCCTAATGTAGCATCATGTTGTGGTCATGCCTGATAACAATGACTCCTATGGGTTTATGGATATGATGGACGAGTTGGTGGAGGTTTTGCACAATGATGAATTTTCATTATGGATTGCTAATAGTCTTTAAAAATGTCCTTTTAAGCTTGGTGGTGTTCATGTTATTGATTATAATTATAAGTAGACTCTGCTTAGAAGCACCATACAAGGTGGTAGAAATAGAATCAATGGTTCTCTCTCTATGACATGAAGGATCACCTATATGAAATGCTAAATTCCATGTGAGTGAATATAAGGGGTATTTTTCTATACAATTATTAATTTTAGAACATTGGTGAAAATGGGTCCTTAAAATTAGAGGACAATGTGCTAAATTTAAAATAAATGGGGTTTATGTTTAAAATATTATGTATGCAAGTGTTTTGAATAATTTTTACTATGTGATCCCCATGATCTAGGAAACACAAGGGTGTAGGATAAAGGGAGGATAATTTGTGGGGGAATTAGATGACAACTAGAATGTGTTCAATAAGTGGGAAAGGATTCAAGGTAACAATAATAAAATACCTGTCAATTGGTTGTAGTGGTAAAACGAGTGGGCTAGTGATAAGTTTAGCATATATGGCACAACAATTGTATAATATATATAAAATTCTAGTGATAATTTTGTGATGAGGTGGTGAAATTTTGATGTAATAATAAGAGTTTTAAGATAGTTACCAATAGTAGGACCCATTCTTTATTTGAAACGAGAAAGGTGTCTTTCATTGCATACATTGAATGTTTAGTTACATATGCAATAAGTGTAGGATAGGTTCATATGGAATGAATTGATCCCCCTTACTTCATAGTGCATATATCATCGTTTCAAGCTTCAATAGTTGTTACTAGTTTAGTTTTTAAGTGTATATATAAAGTCCCTTTTGTCTTAATATATTATATATTGTAGTTTACCTATATTAACAATAATCACAAAGAAGAGGTTGTTTTTGGGTAGGTTTATTAGTATAAGACTATTAATTGTATAACAAACATGTGATTGATTTGGTTTATTGTCTTACACTACCAAAATAGTAACGTGGTGATTGTATTATACTTTTATTTTGTAATTTAAAAAGATAAAATGTATCTAAATAAATACAATATAATAATTATTTATACATATAATACAAATGTAGGACTCAAAATACATTGTATTTATTCAAGACAAGAATATTCTAATTTTGATGTGCCATGGGAGTCTAAAACCATGGCATAAAGTACAACTCTCTACATATGTGCATGACAAGTGATAGATTTTGGTTCACAAATTTACTTCTAAGATTTGGAGGCTCTAGTTTTCACTATTAATAGACCTAAAGTTTTAGAGGCCACAAATTTTGCATACAAAAGTAATATAGACTCTTTTTCTAATAGGAATTATTACATTATAGATAATGTGAATGCAAGTTGAGTGAAACCACTCAACATATGGTACAAAGATCCACTAAAGATCAAGGGTAGTTGTAGGATTATTTAAGGTTTGTTATTCGAAAATTGAGCATCTATTGTATTTAAATACCCTTTATTCCATAATGTAAATCATTAAAAAATTAAGCATTATTAGTGGTATCAAAGTATTTCTTGATGCCTCAGTAATAAAAATAAGTAATATCTTCCTCAATATTCGACATAGAGAAGCCCCAAAGAACTCTTTATTGAAGAAAAATATCTCAATATAAATAACCCTACCAAGGACTAGCATTCTATTGGTTTCAAGTTAAAGAACCCTGCCAAAATACCAAACTCCTACTAAGCAGGGTCTTAGGACAAAGAATACTCCCAAAGACCATAGAAGATAGTAGGAAATCTTAAGATAGGAAATCCTACCAAATATTAGCTAAAGGTAAGTCTTTAAGCCATATAAATTTTTAATAAAGAAACAAAAAACTAAAAGTAATTAGGCATATGGTCTAGACATCAACAAGCAGAATAGAGGCACCAAGGATGCAAAACAATTAACAAAACAATAAAGGAAGCAAAGACCCCCTCAAAAAGTTCTTCAACTAGCATGGGGTACCATGTCCCCTACATTGTTTCCAAAATATCTAGAACTAATCATCGATAGCACACATGGGTATCAAACAATGTTTTTTAAACCTAACATAGCTTATTTTCAATGACAAGGCACTTCTTAGGTGATCTATGTTTCAATGATTTGCAAAATATAGCACAAATCCAAAGTTTTATATAAACAAGCACTAAACAAGAGAAATATCGTCAATAAGTCTAGATGATGACACTCTCTCCAAAGCAAGACATTGTGAATAGCCGGATAAAAGCCTAGAAAATGAGAAATAATAATGCCAATGTAATTTTTGAACAAGGAGAAGTTATAGGTAGATTACGAAGACACATGCTACATTCCAAAAACTTCACTCTATAATGTTGATTTCTAGATAAAATTATGCTCTCAGATAGCAAATTTATCATGCCCATGGGATTTTGATCAATAAGTTAACAAGCCACAACTCAAACTTTAGCATTGATGATAGCCAAAACATTTTTCACATAATATAATCTAATAAGAGAAAGTCAAAGCTTGGAGACTTAATAGGATCTCACTGTAAAAGGCCAGGAAACCCTTAGATAGAACATGCTTGCATTGAAACCTATACGAGTTATACCTCAAACAAATTTATGTGTCATCACTTCAATGTATTCACTGTAAATAACACCACCAATCCATTCATCCTACAAAAAAGTCATATTCATTTGTTGCTCTCCAAGCACGTTTCAACAACATTGACATTAAAAATCAACATTATCACCAATGTTTGCAAAATTACATATTAGTGACTATAAGTTGATTTTCTTCCATAAATACTATAGATTACAGAACTTCAAAATACAAAGATGAAGGTTTGACGTGTAGATCAATTGGTTTGACAAAACCCTATAAGGGGGTGGAGGTCCAAGGTTCAAATCTCGAGCCACGGGTTGAACGCTTGTCCCTTTCCTGGTGCTTTCAGTCGCATAAAAGGTTTAAAATGATTGTGGCATGGTGGTTATAGGGGCGGACTGTGTGAAGAACTATGCAGAAGATTTTAAGGTAAACAACACAGAATACTATGGTGGCCATAAAAGCTAGACAACCTAACCAGATTCATGGCAGCTACCAATTCCACCATGTAAATTTAAAAAATAAATCCAAAGATGATCTACTTTCAATTATATGAAAAACATTGGCATAAAAGATCACCAAATCCAAAACCAAATGCTGAAGGATGTAGAATAGAGATTCCAATATTGTGACATGCCCTCTCTATCAAATTAAACAAAGACAAGACAATTTGGTTGTCAAAAAGCTTATTTATTTATCCCACACAAATTATGGATAGGCTTATTATAGCCTATATTAGCAAGCTCTTTCCTTTTGTTTAATGTAGGTAAAAAGGAGAAGGAAGCATATAAATTTTAAAGAATTGGAATATACTAAATAATATTCCCTCTAATTATTATTTTTTCTAATGAGACTATTTTTCTCATAATTCGAGGTACCAATCAACTTACAAGTATAGGCTTATATATACTCATTGGAAAGAATTTTTTGAGGTCAATACAATGGAAGTAAATTTTTCTAGTTTTATGAAGGTTTAATATGGCTAGTGGTGCACCAAAATCCCTCCTTCTCAATTCCCAACTATTGCAAGAGAATAATTATGTTGTCTAGAAGCCAAACTCAGAACTCAACTCAAGTTTGAATATGTATGGGAATTTGTAAATGGGTCCATTACCTATCCTGATGTAGAAGGTGGAGTGCAAATAAAATTCAATAAGGCAAATAGAAAAACATGATTGATCATCATGTTTGGAGTAGTTAATGAAGTACAAACATACATTCATTAATCTACCATAGCTAAAGATGCATGGGAGAAAATTTAGATAGTATTTGAGGTAAGGAACCAAAATCAAATTCTATTTCTCCAAAGTCAACTTCATTGCTTGAAAATGAAGAATGGAGAAAAACTCAAATATTTCTTGAGGAGAGTTGCTAAACTATGAGCATCACTACAAGCCTTGGGAGAAAAGGTATCTAATGAGACACTTGTTCCAATTATTTTAATATTTCTTCCTTTATAATATAATGTATTTATGATAACCTTGAATATCACCAAGCAAACACCAACATTTAAAAAATTAGTAAACCTACTTAAAAAAGTAGAGGCATCACATACAACATAAGAATAAGATCAACTTCTACTTACAAATAAAAAAGTAAAGCAAGTAGTTAGAAGAGACATAAGATCTCGAAAATGGTTCTAGCAACAAAGAAATAATTCTCACATGCATGGATATCAAAAGCAGAAAAATATTTTTCACACACAAAACATGTGCAAAATTTATGATAAGAATGGACATATATTGAAGGAATATTGACATAACTCCTTCACAAATGGGTCTTCTTCTCAAAATATGCATCAATAGTAAATTAAGTTATCATTATTTAAGAGAAATCCAATTTGGAAAAAGAGGAAAAACAAAGTAATAAAGCCAAAGACAACCACATTAGAAAAGAAGAAAAATATCACACATAATAAGAAGATAATGTATTTGTTTCACATGCACAACTAATTCAGGCCAATCATGTTTGGCATGACTAAAAAATCACCAAACATGTGACCTATTAGGAGAACTGGTTTCATCCAAAATATTCCAGTTATACAAGAAGAATATCTCTATGAAATAATACATCCAATATTCCATGCCACTAAAGAACCAACAAGATATCAAGACTTTATTTGCAAATAAAAAACTCCAAATGAAAAAAAATTCAAGCACCTAAAATGGATCAATTGGGAGTAAAATAATTAGAAGCAAAAAATAGTAAATATAAAGAGAAGGATCATGAATTTATGCATAAGATAATATATATTTATCATTTTTATCAATAACAAATCATGCAAACTAAAACAAAGTTTGAATACATCAATTCTCACAAGAAAATCATTAGAGCTAAGACAAAGAAGAAGAAGAAGAAGGTGATTGAAAAAACTACAAGTGATGATAAAAACATGATATGGAGATAGGACATTAAAGCCAGCCATATAAAAAACATGAAACAAGGATCCTTCTAAGTAAGAGTATAATTCAAACTTGATTTCTATGAATAAATATGCATATCTCTATCCACAAGAGGATAATAAATTAAACCATAATATTTATTGAATTTATGAGTATTAGGTATTGAATAAATATTTATAATAAATGTATTTTGGAGTGCATGATCAGTGGTACCCGACACTCCTACGTATAATAGCACAAAGTCCATAGTTGGGGGGGGATTTCCCTCTTTCAAATCTAAACATTCCAGCATCACCCTAGAAACTATTTTCCTCCAAGTAAAAGGTCAAATGCTAGAGTTGGAGTTAAACCAAGAGCTAAAGCTATAGCTAAGTTCTAGATTTAGATTCAAGAGAAAGATCAAGAGCCAAAACTAAGACTATGATATAATAAAAGAAGTTATGCTAGGAATTATTACATCATAAATAATGTGAATGTAAGTTGAGTTAAACCACTCAACACATGGTACATAAGGTCCATTAAATATCAAGGGTAGTTGTGGGATTAGTTAAGGTTTGTTATGCTAAAATTATGCATCAATTGTATTTAAATACTCTTCATTTCATAATTTAAATCATATAATAATTAAGCATTATTATTTTAAACAACATGCTTTCAATCTCTTCACATCAATGGTAATTTTTTAAGTACTTTCTATAGGTGGGATGACATCTCTTTCTATGGTAGTCTTCATGATCTATAGTACTCTCTATAGCACAGGGGTGGAGTATTCCTAGTGGTGAGGTATTTTATAGAGCTAAGAATTATCAATAGGTTAAACCCAACTCACTTACTAAATCATATAGTCATATGCTCACTCGAACTATCCTTGTACAAACAATATTCACCTTGTACAATCATCAATACCTACACTGTACGATCTAAAATCATACAGTGTCAAAGATGGTATGATATTGCACACATAAAAACTAACAGATTCAGTTTTGGAGGTTGTCGTACACAGTTTTGTAATCAATCAAGTCGATTCCCCAAAACTTCCAAATCGGGTAAGTTTCTATCGATCACTTGTTTTACCAAATCATGTAAAAATGATTTGTACGATTTGTAAGGAAAATGGTGTACAATTTGTACTAACTAATGACATAGTATAATGCTAATATAGATATTCCATTGCTCCAATATCTCTCTGGGATATTTTTTAAGAGTTTGATAGAACAATAAATGCAATCTCCACAATAGGTAAAATAACTTAACCGACTTGTTGAGAGATCCTAGGTGTCTGATTACATCTAAAATCATACAAAATAACTCAATATGTCTTCCTTGTTGCTTCCATGCTTCTAGATAATTCTCTAGAGTTCACCAGTACCAGATTCTACCATAGGGTTGCAACAATGCATAAAACTAATCTATAACAATTAACAAAAAATACAAACACATCATATTCATCCACAAGTCACTGTTCATCATTACCAGGATTGTACACAGTCATCCACAACCATAATTATGCTCATTGATGTATATGGATTTGATTACAATATGGAAAATATATCAATGTAATTTTAATAACTCAGAGAATCAACAACTATAAATATTATCTCTTAACTCTAGCAACCAAACCTATAATTTTGAAAATGGGGTCTTATATAACGTTGCCTAGGCCATTCCAAAGTGGTTCTTGAGACAATCCATTATTTAAAACTGCCAATATACAATTGAATACATTAAATTGACTTTTTACTAAGTTTAACACCTTAGTTAGCAAATATATGCGCCATTTCACTTTGAAATTATATTTCCATTGCATTTGGATGAATTTCGATGCACCCTGCACGATTTGCTATTGCCCTGTATAATTTTCCATTCTAGTTGTATGGTTTTCTTCTTACTGTATGATTTACAAAACTTGAGCAAACTGTTATTTGTGTCAAAACTATCAAAATTGAGAAAATCCTTTTAATCACTTCTTCTCCTTATGGGAGGTGGATTTGCTACCTACATCTGCCCTCCCCTTTACTTTGGTCGGTATCCTATCGACTCGTTCTACTTCTTCCACCATGCTTCATGTTCTGCCACAACATCCTCTAAGTCCTTAACCTGTGACTTATACATTTCTCATTCATTCTTTAGCTTGGCTGTGTAGCTTCCCATTTCTACTACTTTTTCTCTATGAAAGTTAGCCTTTTCTTAGGTAGTTTTCAGGAACTCCATCATCTGCTTCTCATGGTCTGAGGTACTCTTCTTCAACTTCTCCTTCTAGTGAGCTTCTACTTGAGTTGCCACCTACAGTTATTCATTCTTTTCAGTAATGGTTTGTAGGTGGTGACTGATATCTACCTCCATGGCTCGATCTTGGTCTTCTTGAATCTTCAATTGAACTTGCTTCTCTAGGACCATCTCATTCAATCATTTATTGTCCTTTATCAGCTTCTTGAGGAACATAAGCTTATACTGAGAGGGGGGGTGAATAGTATAAGACCACTTTTTACTTTTCTTTTCAAACCACTGTATGCAATGTAGAGATAGCAATATCAAAAACAATAATCAAAGCAATGTACACAACATCACACAAAGTAGAGACACCAAAATTTACGTGGTTCACCCAACATGGGCTACATCCATAGAGAAAATATTTTACTAAAACTTTCTCAATCAATCTCTTGGGAAATCTTTCTTGATTACAATGTTTATGGACCCAGTCCAATGAAGATACTGATCCCCTAATCTCAAGTTCATGGATATATTCCATAGGAGAACTCTTTCCCATTCAACTTTGGCTAGTGATATTCTAGAAGACTCTGTCTCTCTTTTTTGCACTGATTAGTGGATATATTTTCACTTGAAGACTCCTCACTTAGAAGACCTATCTTCAATTGTCCTGGCTGCTATATCTCTATCCACTGAGACTCTATCCTCTATACTCTGTTACCTCCAAATATCTATCAACAAGCTCACATAGAACTTGCTCAATTCTATCTTAAAAGCTCACTCAAAACATGTCCAATCTCTGTTCAGCAAGCTCACAAAGAACTTGCTCAAAATTTGCCCAGCAAGCTCACTAAGAACCTTCTCAAAATATACTTCAGTAAGCTCACCAAGAACCTGCTCAAAATTTGTTTCAACAAGCTCACCAAGAAATTTCTCAAAATCTACTTCAAAAAGCTCACCAAGAACTTTCTCAAATTTGCTCAGCAAGCTCACCAAGAACCTGCTCAAAATCTACTCAGAAAGTTTACTAAGAACTTGCTCAAATCTGCTCAATAAATTTCTCAACTCAAATCAATCTCATAGAAACATAAAGAGAATTTTTAGAGACTCAATATGTTCTATACTCAATATTCAATCACTTTCTCAACTCAATATCATAGAAGCATAAAGAGAATTGTTAGAGACTCAATATGTTCTATTCTCAAAACTCAATCACTTTCTCAATTTAGAATATATAATAGTTTATTTTATGGAACTTGAACAATCACTTCATACATCCACTTGACTAGGCTTAATCAACTCACTCAACCAATCACTCAAGATACAACTCTTTCTCACAAACCCTAGTCCAAGAATATGAACACTCACTCAAAATATTTCTAATAATTCTCAACAACAAATCTCACGTAACAATGATACTCATGATCCTTCAATATTCTCAAAATAGTTTTGCCAACAATGCTAATCACATAACAATGATACTCATGATCTCTTCAATATTTTGCATAAGATTCTCATCCCAAATATTTTTCAATCACTCTCAAGTCTTAGCACAATCAACCTCAACAACAATGCTAATCAAACAAGGTTTTGAAGTCACTTCACAAATCCAGAAAACCTTGAACCAAAAACTCACACTCACTAGGCAAAAATTCACTTTATAGAAAACCTTATACAACAAGCACTTTCGAAAAAGGAAACCATAATTAATCCTTTTCTCTCCAATGATATTTTCAGAAATAAATCACCCAATCAAGTCAATGGAGAATATTGCCCATACCTTTTTGATGCCAAGGATTTGTCCACAAAATCTGTCAAACTCAACACACTTTTAGATATTTCCTTTTCAATCACAAAGAGGTTAGAGGACTTGAGTAATATCACAACAATAAAAATAATATCCCAATAACACCTTATTACTCCTACTCAATAAAATTCACCATGTCCCCTCATGAAATAATTGATCCCCTTTGAAAAAGAACAAATCAAACTCACTTTTGAACCCCTTTACAAAAACATAAATATATCTTTACACACACCTTATTTCTCCTTCTAAGCAAGTTAATCAAATAGCCCTTGAAAAAATGCTTTCCAACGATATATAATATGCTACCCTTCCAAAAATAAAACCATAAAAAATCTCTCAATTTTCTAAGGCATAGCATAACCCTTATTTCTCCCTTAAGGCTATTTTAATAAAAATTAAAATATAAAAAATATCTTGCCTTGCCTCTCGGAGGGATTCGATCCCCCGATGTCCTCCTTCCCAACACCTTAACCGGTGCCAAGCTGCCATTGGGCCATGCACCCACACATGCCTAAAAGAGGCACGAACTGCACCAAAAACCTCATGAACTTGTGCCTTTCAAAATAATCAAAACGTGCCTCGAGCGCTTTAACCTTGCAAGCAAACTCCAAGCAAATTGAACGTGATACCTCCTCTATCTCGCCAAGCCAATGCACTACTAGGCCAAGCTAGCCTATGTGCTCTAAAAATCCAAACATTCCCTGCTTCAACCTTTTTTGCAATTCATAGTCTTTTAAAACACGAGCCTTAATTTGAATGCACTCCAAACATGAATTAGCAAGGATGTCTTCTTCTAAGGTTTGAGAGGGCATTAAATAGGAAATATTACACCGCCTTTTCAAACATTGGCGCTTTCGAATTCGATTGAGTAAATAGGATAAAACCTTTACAAAGCCTTTAATTAATTATTTTAAAAACCACTTTGGGTTATTTTAAAATAATTAATAATAACTTGCCTTCTTTACACCTTGATGAACCCATCCTTTGGGTTATTGAATTATTATCCACTTGCCTTCTTGAAACTTGATGAACCCAACCTTTGGGTTATTAATATTTGCCTTCTTGAAACCTTGATAAACCCAACCTTTGGAGTTTATTATTTTTGCACCGGATGCTCGAATTAAACCCAACTTTTGGATTTATTCCCAATAAAATAATTGTAACTTTATGACCCAAAATATTATAATTAAAATTACAATATTGACTTTTGGGTTTCTCCTTCAACCTGGAATAATATTATAAGAATTATAATATTATGTGTTCCTCTTACTCTTGAACAATCTGCTACCATGGTGGAATTAAATCGAACTCTGACTCACTTCCTTGAGTGCACTGATGAAGACATTTTACCTTAACACCAAAATTGTTTCCCTTTCACTTGAACTGGCGAAGGATGATCACTAGCATCTTACTGACATCATGACATCAATGAAAACTCACTTTTGACATTTGGTGATAACTGCTCATAATTTCCAACACTCCTCTATCTGCTTGGCTTGTGTAGCCATTTTCTCACTCTTTTCGGCCAACTGAGTTATCATCTGCTCATATTTTGCTTTGAGTTGTGCCTCCAAATCCCTAATTTTATCCTCTACCATCTGTGAGATCTGTCACTTCTCTTCTTCAAGCATGTTGATTCTGGCTTCAGACTCAATCCTGAGGCCTGACAGATCATCCTCTAACTTCTTTATTTTCTCCTCTACTATAGTTTTACTATTCTGTAGTTCTTCTTCCATTGCGGCCAATTCCTTTTGAGTGGCCATAGTTTCCTCCTTCTGCGCCTCCTTGAGCTGATAGATTTGTTCCAATCCAATGCTCAGCCACTCAATCCAGTGTGTTAGGAAGTTCAACTTCCTTAGGGTGATGGCCACTCCAGTAGCAACCCTCTTGTATTCCAACTCTGTCGTATTTGTAGGACAGGTCGGATGGTTGACTCTATCCAAGTATACCCTTGGATATTTCCTGTAGTTCATGACCACCCCTTCTGGCAAGTCTTCTCTTCCCAACATTGTTGTTACCTCTTCCTTGGGTAACCCCCATGGATGTTGTGCATGAATGTCTACTATCTTCCTTGTACGCTCCACACTACTCACCCATTCTGTAACCTTTTCCAATTCGAGAGACACTTGTTCTTCCCACAACTTCAGTTCTCCCACATGGCCGATGCAAAATTCCAATTTGGCACTATTAATCACATGGCCTAACTGAGAAAATAAGTGTTCCACCTTATCTTCTACTCCACGTGCCTCCTCTTCAGTTGTAATTCTCCGAAACCATGGTATTTCCAGAAGATAACTGGCTTGCATTCCTCGTAGTTCTTCTTCTGTAGGAGTTCTAACATCTTCCTCCTCCATAAGGTGGCTAGAGCTACCCCCGAGCTCCTACAGTGCTCTCACTATATCTATTTTCTCTCGAGGTGGAGATTGTTTTACCATTTTCTCCTCCTCACTATCTTCAATATTTACAATCTCCTCCTGAGATTGCTACTCAATTTGTTCTTGGGCCTTTTCTGATTCTCCTGAGCCCACCTGTTGCTCTTCAGTGTTTTCCTGGGCCACTTCTTGCTCACTACTACCCACATTTTGTTCCCCTATCACTTCTTCTAGAATTTTTTGTATATTCAGTGTCATGACTTTCTCAGCAACAAATTCCTCTTTTTCTTGTGATGCTTCCGTATTCTCCGGTGCATCGTTCTTACTTGAGCTTCTTGTTACAAATTTGTAATGAGGCTTCTTCTTGGGCTCTCTCTCTGTGGTGTTTATTCTTGTTTCCACATTTTCCTGGGTAGTGGCTATTCCATCTTGCCCTACCTCAATTCCCTTAAAAAAATTAGAGGCATTCATCTTCTCGAACTATGAAAAGATCTCCGAGGATTTTACTATTCTCTTCACCTCTGTCCAATACAATTCATCCAGTTCCATCGCTTTTGAGTCTGACTATTCTTTCTCCTGTACTTCTAGAACTAGTTTACTCACCATTATTTCTCTCTGCCTTCTCATCCTTATTTGTATGGGGCTCTCTTGCCACTTCTCCCTTTCTTGGATGAGTGGCTGCTCCTACTGCCATTGTGTTGGTGCTTGTTCTAGCTCCTCTTCTAGCCATCTAGGCCTTTTTCACCTATGATGCACATCAGCATCCTCCTCCGGAGTGGTCTCTTCTCGAGCTTCTCTGATATGTCACTCACTCCTTGTTCGAGGTCTCTCCGGAGTCACTTTTGATATCGACACTGACTTCACCCACATCAATATTATCGGCTGATCTGGTCTGATTTCTCGGGGTGGCATCAATCCCAAAAATTGCATCCTTGCTTCCATGACCACATTCAATAACAATCCAATAGCATGGAAAGTCATCCCAAAATTCTTTGGTCTCTTTGTCAGTGCCTCATGCATTCTCCTTTCTAGAAAGGTACCCCAATCATATTGGATCCCCTTGGTAATACCTTCCACATATTGTGCCATCCACATTGGCATTTTTGTGGCCCTTATATCTCCTGACAGTTGAGCCATGATTGTATTCATTGCACACGCCCAATGTTCTCCTCTCAACTGGCTCTATTTTATTCCATGTGTTCCTACACCTAAAATATTTGCTTCCATCAGTGATTTGATAGTGGTCATGGCAGTGATGAGGCGGTATGCCTCTATTGGGTCTACCAATTTTTTCACTATCTCCATACCATCTTTCGGCAAGCCAAATGTCTTCCGAAATGTCTCCACTGAAATATCAACTCTCACTGACCTCTTGCCCACATTGACATAGGCAGTTCGGGTCACAGGGTTATATGCTTGAACTATCTGCAAGAGATAGTTCTCAAAAAATATTTTATGAAATGGTGGAACTTGTGCGATGATCACCACATGCGCATCCTCGAATGTCTTCCTCCAAGGATGACCCCTATTCTTCTCGTCGTTCCACCATTTCCTGCATGCCTCAGCTCCATGTTGTACAAATGTAATCTTTGTCACTTCCACTTGACATTCTTCTTGTCCACTGCTCAGATGCTCCTCCTACTCTGGCAGATTAATTTCACTTCTTAGCTCCCTCCTTGAGGTTCTTTCTTGTGCCATTTCTTCCTCTCGGTGCCTTGGTGGTGTTCTTCTCAGGTTTGCTCACCATCGTTTTTCCCCTCCATGACCTATATCCTCCTCTCCTCCAAGGATGATTACCACACCTTTCATGGAATTGAGACTATCACCCTTGGTGCTACCATGGGTATACCTCTCTCTCATGCAATGGACCTGGTGATCTCTCCACCCTATTGGCTGCAATCCACCTTAACCGACATCCAAACTCTTCTATTGATATCATTCCTTCAACATCTCATCGATTAGCTTAACCTCCACACCACTTCTTTCCACAATAAAAAATATCTTGAAATCATACAATCTACTATAAATCGTACAACATGCCCTTCTACACTCTCTTGTATGATTTCCCTTCCACCGATCGCTCCTAGATCATACACTACTTTTTTCCTGTAGTTCAATCTCCAGCCCATCAGTCTTCAAACCATCATAACTTCTCCAAATCGTACCACTACAACCTAAAATCGTATAGGGTGATAGTACTCCATACGATGGTACTTCCTGGCTGCCCCCCTTTAGAATTCGTATGATTCCATACAATTCCGTATGATCTCTAAAAACTACCAAAAATGGCCTGAAAATCCTCCGAACTGCACTATTCTTCTTGGAAATCATACATGTTGCACCCAAAATCATACAGTACGACTTTTCCAACCCTAAGTGATGAAAAATTCGAAATTTTTAGCTCCTTTGTCGAATCCTTCACCGACCCATTTGTCGGATTGCCCCGATCTACTATTTCAGTGCTTTTCGGTAGCAATTCTTCAAATCCTTCAACCCTGGTACAATTTATTTCAACTTGATGAATTTATGGTAGTATTTTTATGGTTGTACAGACTTCATTCACCTTTTCACACATTTCTTAGCTCACTTCTACCAGATTCCTCTGAATTTAGGGTTCAAATCTCCAATTTCTATGCAATTTCCACAACCCGTTTACAAATTTCCACTTCCTTTGACTCTAAACAACAATTTCTCACCCCACAATCCATACAATGATGTATTCTACCATACTTTGCTGTTATTTCTATGACAAATCTGAATTTCCCCCTTTTATGGAGTAAAAACCCTAGTTTTCTCTCTCCTAGGTTAATTCTTTGAACATGAAAAGAACTCCTTGGTGCAAATTTAAAATGGGTCTGCAGATTCAGAATGCTGGTGAATATTTATTGCCCATGTAGTCTTCATCCTTCAGTTGCACGCTTTCCACCTTCAATCTCCTAAAAAATTTGAATTCTGCTTGTATGATTGTGAAATTGTTAATTCTTTTCCATTTAAAGGAATTTTCAAAACCCTAACCGAAACCCTAACCGTCAAGAAAATCTAAAATTGCACCACATTGCATGCTTTTTCATCTCCTCCATTAGATGATTGCCAACTCAGTAGTTAGTTTAAAATTTTATCTTTTTCCCCCTTCTTTTCCTCCAACCGTTGCTTTTTCCACATGCCGCATTAAATGGGTAGTTGAAAATCGTACGACATGGACCAAATCATACAGTGTACGATCTAAATCATACAACATGACCTCTTTGTATGGTTTCCCATGTCATTTTGTCAATTTCATTTGTACGATCTCTCTCTTTTGCAGATTTCCAACTTAATTTTCACTTGTACGATCTAAGCTCTTAGAGAAATTTTTTAGATTTCTCTCTCTGTAGAGGTTGCCATTTTCGATTTTCAACCTCTTCCTTCCTAATTTCTTACCGAGGGATTTTCACAACTAAGGCACACACATTTTTTTCAATTTTCTTTTTTTTTCTTTTTCATCTTAGTCTATTTATACTTACCTTCTAGGTAATCGTACAGTGACATTCACTTGTACGATCCCTTATGAATCTTGACCTGGAGGTTCGACCATAAAATTTCGATTAATGGTATCCTCTTGTACCTCTTGTTCCCTTGCTTGGCTTACCTCTGCCTGTGATGTTACTGCCTGTTCGACTCTTCCCCTACAATGTGTACAATTTAGGATTGTACAATGGCAAGTTGGAGTCTCCTCACCTGGTGGTCCCACTTTTTGCCTTATAGGTGATTGATCCCATGGTAGTGGTGTCCTTACCACTCTGCTATCATTTGAGTGACTTCTTCACCTATCTCCATGGATCAATTCTTGCTCCAAACTCGGTGATCGAACTCGTTGATGGCCTAAGTTTCTTTCTTCTACAAAGTGTACCCTTCCTCTTCCGGCTAAGTTTCTACCATGTGGGTATCTACCCCATCCACTTCCTCTTGGCATCAGACTTCTCTACTCTATTGGTGATTCCTCCCTTTCTTGGAGTAATCACCTATTACCCCATGCTCATTGAGGTCCTTGTCTAATTATGGGTGGTTGTTCCCACGTGCATCTTCTTACAATATTTGGTAACATGCCTCTCAATCTTGGTACATCTCATTGGTCCCTTCTCCAGTTCATGCATGCTAAAGGATTATCTCCTAGCCATCTAGGAGTAGGGGGTCGGAACCTTCCTCTTCCTCTACCTCCTCTAAATGTAACATCAGTAGGATTTCAGTTATTTTTTGGTCGCCTACCTCCTCCTCTTCCATATTGGAGTCTTAGAGGTCTTCGTCCAATTCCTCCTCTTGTTCCTTGGTTATCAGGAGTAATTTCTACCAACTCAATATTGGCTAGTGGACTTCGATTGGGTGACAACTATTGTAAAGTTTTGATTCTTCTATCAGCATGGACTAAGCGACGTCTCCATCTTCTTCCCTCAAAGGATCTCTAGGTGAATGATGTTGCCAATACTTCTCTATATGCATCCAAGAAATCTATCTTCGAGCTAGAGTCAGTTCTACCATCTTCCCTCTATTCTACCCAATCAATTGGAAAATTCATCACTCTCTCCAATCTCCTTACTTCCCTTCTTTGTCTTCTCAGTTCTTGATGAGCTATTGCATAAGCTTGCGTATCAATACGACATCTATCCCTTTGAATTCTCTCTGATTCCCCTTGTCTCGATGCACTAGTTGGAGGGTCATGATCCCTCTGAGGATTATAAGGATTCTCTGGCTCATCATCATCACTACTATCTATACTAAGCTCTCTTACCAACCATGACATTCCTTCATCACTGGAATTCATCATGTCTAAAGCTTCTACATCTTCATTTGTCCTTGGCTGCTCATTCGATGGGGGTGGTGAACCTGAGCTTGCACCTTCATTTCCTCCCCCATCTCTTGGAGTTAATCCTTCCGTCTCCTCAGATTCATCTTCAACCTCTCATAGGTTGACTTCTCACTGTTCATCCAGTCTTCGTATGGTACCATCCAACTCCTGGATGAGTTGTTCCCTCAACCTCGCATTGTAATTCCGCAATGTTTGGTATTCTTCTTGCAATTTCTGAATTTGCATTCTCATTCTCTACTGTAATAGCCCAATCTGAGCCAATGGAGAAAGTTCGGCCAGTTCCTCATCTACAGTTTCATCCCTATCCTCCTCTAGAATTTCCATTTTGGACATGTCCACTCTATCCTCATTGTGCACTGTTAACCCTATCCTCCTCTTCCTTAGTCTACGAGGTAGTTCCCATGGGTACCTCCTGGTCATAGGTCTAGGTAATAGTGCTATCTCCTGATAGCTACTCGATCCTAGAGAAACCCTCTCCTCTTCTTCTCGTATGGTCCCATCCGCCCTTCTGACATGAACTCGTATCCTTCTTCTTTCACCAGTTCAGGGTGTCAACTCTTGTTGTTCAACTATCAGTTGTGTCTCCTCCCCCTCTGCAAATAGGTGTGTGAGTCCCATATCAGGTTCTTCCTGTGATGGACCTAGCTCATGGTGAGCCCCATCTTGAGCTTTCGCTCATCTTCATCATTCAATTTCTTCTGAAGTAATGAATAAACATTGTACTTTATAAGGCTTCAACTTTGAGCCATTTACAGTATTGGGTACCTCTGTCCCATTCAAGTTCTGCAACTTGACTACTCCATTATTCATTACTTCGATTACTTTATAAGGACCAAGCCATAACATCTTCAACTTACCTGGCTTGATTTCCCTTTTTCCATTAAACTTTAGAACTAAGTCACCAGGACTAAGCTCCAACTTCCTCAAGTGCTTGTCATGCCACACCTTCCATATTTTCTGAGCTATCTCGATCACCCATTATGCCATGACTCTCCTTTCATCTAGCTTGGTCAGTGTCATCAGTCATTCCTCCAAACTTTCTTGATCTCCCAAGCGGTGCTCTACTGTGACTCTCAAACTTGGTATCAAGAATTCGACTGGCACCACGACTTCTTATCCATACATTAGTTGGAAAGGTGTATGTTCCGTTGTTGGTTTAAAAGTTGTTCTATATGCCCACAAAATGGATGGTAACCTTTCCTCCCAGTCTGCTCCCTCTATTCCACAGGTTTTATACAGAGTAGATACTAAGACTTTATTTGTCGCTTCCACCTGCCCATTTGCTCTGGGGTAGTACGGACTAGACAATGAATGTAAAATCTTGAACTCTATTGTCAGCGTCTTGATAATCTCATTAACAAAGTGTCCCCCTCGGTCACTTGTTATTTGTAGTGGAATACCAAATCTTGTGATTACTTGCTCATACAAAAATCTCGTTGTGCTTTTGGCCGAATTATCAGGTAATGCCCTTGCTTCAACCCACTTTGTCAGGTATTCTATTGCTACTACGATGTATCTACACTTCCATTTCTGAGATGTTTTTAATGGTCCTACAAAGTCCAATCCCCACCGTTCAAACAACTCTTGTGGTTGTGATGGATGTAAGGGCATAAAGTCCCTCTTGACTGGCTTCCCTACTCTTTGGCAAGTATCACATGCTTTCACATGCTCCTTTGCATCATTATACAATGTGGGCCACCATAGCCCTACTAGAAATACTTTTCTAGCAGTCGCATCTGGTCCCATATGTCCTCCTGCTAAGCCTACGTGGGCTTCTTTCAATGCCACCTTGACTTCTTCATCCATTACACATCTCCGTAAGATACCATCACTTCCCATTTTATATAGTAATCCTGCTATTATCTGGAAAGGTGCTGACTTCATTATTATTTTCTTCTTTTTGGTTGTCGTCATCTCTTGTGGCAACTCACCTGTGGATAGATATTGGCCAACCAACTTGTACCATGATGGAACAACATCGATGGCGAATAATTGCGCATCTAGAAATTCATCAGGAACTCCTGTTCCTGTAGGCTCCCCTGATCGTATCCGAGACAACTGGTCTGCAATTACATGCTTCTTACCAGGTCTCACCACTACTCGGAATACGAACTCCTGAAGGGTGACGAGCCACCTGCTGACTCATCCTTGGATCACCGGTTTGTTTATCAAGTACAACAGTGCTTGGTGATCGACATAGAAAGCAAAGGGATTTTCCAGTAGGTAATGCCTAAAATTTTGAATGGCATATACCATTCCCAAAGCTTCCCTTTCCATTGTACTATAGTTCCTCTCTGGCCTTGACAAAAGGTGACTAGCAAAGAAAATAGGTTGATCTAGCTTAAATTGTCCTTCTTGTGCTAAAGCACATCCAATTGCAAAATTCGAAGCATCAACATGGACATGGAATTCCTTATCCCAATTAGGAAACACCAAAATTGGGCTACTCACTAACTTAGCCTTTAACTCCTCGAAGGCTCCTTGATGTTCCTCTATCCATCTGAATGGAATATTCTTTTTTGTTAAGGAATCTAATGGGTAGGATACATGTGCATAATTCTTGATAAACCTTCGGTAGTATCCTATCGAACCAAGGAAGGTCTTAAGTGAACTCACATCAAATGGTTCTTCCATGTGTAATATCACTCGAATCTTATCAGGATCTGTCTTCAATCCTTCGCTGCACACAATGTGTCCTAACAATTTCCCATATGGTACCATCAAAAAATATTTCCCTGGGTTTAATGATATCTGTGCATTTTTGCACCTACTCATACATTCGCTAAGGGTAGGAAGATGATCCTTGATCTTCCCATAAATGGACCAATCATCCAAAAATGCTTTGAAGTTCCCCATTGCTAGCTGATCAAATATATACAGTATGATGCACTGAAATGTAGTTGGGGCATTACAGAGCCCAAATGGCATTCGGTTATATGCATAGATGCCATTCTCCACAATAAATGTGGTCTTCAACTTATCCTCCTCGGCGATGCTGATTTGATTGTATCCCGAGAATCCATCCAAAAATGAATAGATCTCATGTCCTGCAACTTCTTCCAAGATAGAATCTATGAAGGGAATGGGAAAGGGATCCTTAATAGTTACAGCATTTAGACTCCTAAAGTCCACGCATATTCTGATCTTGTCCACTTCCTTCTTCAAGGTGATCACTATAGGTGAAACCCATTCACTGTTTGTCACCCTGAATATAATCCCTGCTTCTAGCATCTTTTCTATCTCCGCATTCACTAATGCAACATACTTTGGGTTCATTCTATATGGTCTCCTCCTTACTGGTTGAGCACCAGGCATTAGTGTGATCTTGTGGACACATAGTTCTGGTGGAATTCCTTTCAGGTCCTTATATGTCCATGCGAAGACATCCTTGTATTCCAAGAATATCTTAAAAGTTGTTGCCTTCAATACCGGATTCCAATCATCACCGTAGTGAATCAACCTAGGTTCCTCCTCCGTTCCTAGATTGATGTCTACTATCCGAGGTCCCTCATATTTGATATTTTTCGGTTCACTCGTAGCTTTCTCTACGTTCTCGAGGTGTGTCGGTCTTGTATCAATCTCTGCATCTCCTACTGTATACTCTGCAAAGCTTTTTGGAAATGACCATTTCTCTTCTACTTCCTTCTTAGGTTCTTTACCAACCTTAGGTTTGTCTTGTTTTTCCTTGATCTCCTCTGATTCAATATAGAGGCAGTTGGGCTGAAACATTTCGTACTCCTCCATTTTCCAATGAAGAAGTCCGCTATCAGATCGAGCTTCATCTTCGCTACATTCATCTAGGTACAACATTCCTTCCCCATCAGGCTCATGCCCTTCATCTTCTGAGGAATTTTTTGATTCATCAGTTGTAGCTATATCTTCACTAACTCTTTGATTAGCTAAATTAATCATGTATTTATGTTGTCCCTTCTTAAAAGTGATCTGATTCTTTCCCCAGTTGTGATTAACTTTGGCTACTCGTAGCCAACCTCTCCCCAAGAGAGCATCGTATGCAGGTTTCTGCATTGTAATCACAATGAAATCCAAGACAAATTCTTGTTCAGCTATCATTACTTGTTGTGTTGTTAAGACTCCTTTTGTCTCAATGCCATTCTGGTCAGCACCATATAATCGAAAGCTCGGTGCCCATAGGGATGGAGCACCCAGTTCTAGCCAAGTTCTCTCAGGTAGCACATTGACGTTGGATCCTCCATCCATGATAACTTGTGTCAATTTGTGTCCTAAGATCTCCATATGTAGTAATGCAGGTTTCTTTCCTACATCAATCATCAATACAGTTGGATCCATAAATTGATCTTTTCGCTCTTCTTCCTGAATTGGTTGGCTCTGTACTCCCATCACCTTCTGTGGCTGCAATTCTTCCACCATTGCCTTCTGTAATGTTGGAATAGCTTCTAAGAGGTTGGATACTTTAATTTCCATCGTGGTATCCAAAACCTGTGCTGCCAGATTTTGCACAACTACCTCCTGATCCGATGGTTTTCTTAATTCCTTATCTGCTCTCGATTCTGCTGGTTTAATCTTCTCAGCTTCCTCTTGCAATATTTTCTTTGCTGCTTGCCAGCGTTGCTTTTCTTTTGTTGGCTCAGGATACTTATCCTTCTTAGCCTGATTTCTCGTCATGGCTAAAACTTCTTGGGTTTCCTCCTTAACTTGAGGAACTTCGATGTCCAAATAACTAATGTTCTATGGGTTACTCGAACTCACCTACTTTGGACAATTATCTTCTTTGTGGTTCCCCGGACCACACCATCTACACATGTGTGTAGTGTTTGTTTGTGGTGTCTCTTGCCTCTGAGGTGCAGGATAATTTTTTGCAAAATGCCCCCATTCCTAGAAATTGCGACATTGTATGATCGGTCTTCCTTCCAAATCATACTGTAAATGACTTTGTCCTCCTTGTCGATTACCCTGGTTCGATCTTCCACCTCGTCTGCTGTTTCTATAACCGCCACTTGTTGCTTGTTGCCCATTTCCTTGGGTCTTCGATTTCTCTTCCTGGTCCTGGATTGACAATACTTGTGGGTGTATTCTTGCATTATATGGACATAGCGTTACCTCATGCCCCATCACATTACAAATATGACAATAGTCATTCCTTGGACATTTCATATTTGTATGTCCCTCCATTTTGCATTCCGTGCACCATATGTCATTTCTCTCAGGTTTGACCTTTTGTTCTTTCATGAATTTATCAAACTCCTTGTGAAATGATGCTACCATCCTCTGTATAGTGTCATCTTCTTCACTATCTGATTCCTTCGACTTGGGATGAGATAGAATTCCTGTATACATTTGTTTTGATTCACTTTCAAAATTATTTGCATGTTTGAGTGCTTCTTCATACGTTTCTGATGGTACTACCTTCATATTTTTCTTATATTTTGGGAGTAATCCATCTACGAACCACCATTTTACTAGAACATCTACCAATGGCATCTGCATCTTATCGACTAATTGCTTTAGTCTACGGTTATAGGATTTCACATCCTCATCGGCTTTTTGCTTCGTCACGCAAAGTTTCGTAACAATGTCTCCATCATCTTTTAAAGGTCAAAATTCTTCGATGAATTTCTCCTTTATCTGGTTCCAAGTCTAAAAATCTACGTTATTTTCTCTCTTCAAATACCAGTCAATTGCCAATCCTCTCAAGGTAGCAGGAAATAGGATTACCCAATCCTCAGGTCTATCTACACCATTTTCTCTCCAAATGGTTATGCAAGTCCCTATATGCCATGTGGGGTCTTCCTTACCCTCACCTAAAAATGGTGGACATCTCTGTTTGGCTGCCCTATTAGCCATCTTAGGAGAGTCATCACTATCACTTGAGGTATCCTTTGGAATATCTATCTGATTCCTCCTTGGGGGTGTCTTACTCCCATTGTCATCAGAAGTATCAATTCGAGGTATCTTGTTTTGTCCCACCACTCGGTGACCAAATTCTCATGCGTCTTCACCTTGCGACCTCCTTCACTGATGTGAGGGAGGTGGTCCTGGTCTGTCCTCCTGAGACCTTCACCCTGTTGCTCTGGTGCCTGACTCCCATCCTTCGCACTCTCTTGAAACTCTTCTATCACTTTCTCAGGTGTCACCATCCACTCTCCATCATCTTGCACTTTTTCTTTTTCAACCCTTGCCTCTACGCTTGGTGGTTCTATTTCCTCGACTTCTGTCTCTATCAACAATACCTCAAAGTCTCCTTCTTTGGATGTCCAAACTTGCTCTATCTCTGGTTCTTGAGTACTACGGTCTGAGTTACTTGTGTTTTCTCTTTGAGAAATCCTCATGCTCCTTATTACTAGGATGTTATCTCCTAGTTCCCATCTCCCATGGTTTCATGCACTGGTGTCCATCATAAAAAATCACCTCCAGTCTCAGTATTCAACTTCATCAAATTTGACCCGTTTTAACAAAAAATGCCAGATTCGATAAGGCAACGATGCCAAATGTAGCATAGGGGTGGAGTATTCCTAGTGGGGAGGTATTTTCTAGAGCTAAGAATGATCAATAGGTTAAACCCAACTCACTTACCAAATCGTACAGTCATATGCTCACTCGAACTATCCTTGTACGAACAATATTCACCTTGTACGGTCATCAATGCCTACACTATACGATCTCAAATCATACAGTGTCAAATATGGTACGATATTGCACACATAAAAATTGACGGATTCAGTTTTGGAGGCTGTCATACACAGTTTTGTAATCGATCAAGTCGATTCCCCAAAACTGCCAAATCGGGTAAGTTTCTATCGATCACCTGTTTTACCAAATCGGGTAAAAATACTTTGTACGATTTGTAAGGAAAATGATGTACGATTTGTATGAAATAATGACACATTATGATGCTAATATAGATGTTCCATTGCTCCAATCTCTCTCTGGGATGTTTTGTAAGAGTTTGATAGACCAATCAATGCAATCTCCGTAATAGGCAAAACAACTTAACCGGCTTGTTGAGAGATCCTATGTGTCTGATTACATCCAAAAATCATACAACATCACTCAATACATCTTCCTTGCTACTACCATGCTTCTATATCATTCTCCAGAGTTCACCAGTACCATATTCTACCACAGGGTTGCAACAATGCATAAAACTAATCTATAACAATTAATAGAAAACACAAACACATCATATTCATCCACAAGTCATTGTTCATCATTACCAGGATCATACACAGTCATCCACAACCATCATTATGCTCATTTATGTCTATGGATTCGATTACAATGTGGAAAAATATATCAATGTAATTGCAATAACTCAGAGAATCAACAACTACAAATACTATCTCTTCACTCTAGCAACCAGACCTATAATTTTGAAAATGGGGCCTTATATAACGTTGCCTAGGCCATTCCAAAGTGGTTCCTGAGACAATCCATTATTTACAACTGCCCATATACAACTGAATACATTAAATTGGCTTTTTACTAAGTTTAACACCTTAGTTAGCAAATCTATGCACCATTTCACTTTGAAATTACATTTCCCTTGCATTTGGATGAATTTCGGTGTGCCCTGTATGATTTGCTACTGCCCTATATGATTTTCCATTCCAGTTGTATGGTTTTCTCCCTACTGTATGATTTACAAAACTTGAGCAAACTATCATTTGTGTCAAAACTATCAAAATTGAGCAAATCCTTTTAATCACTTCTTCTTCTGGGAGGTGGATTTGCTACCTACACTCTCATTAAGGGAAGAAATTGTAATCTTCTAGATGATAAAATATTTAGATGATTCCAACCCATTCTAAGGGAGAAATGATAATATTCTATAAGATAAATAATATATAGATGTTATTATTCCAATAGAGAAAACTATAATCTTCTATATGGTGAAGGAGTATTGTACATTCTTTGGTCTATTTTGACATCTATTATGAGGGGTAGAGGTTATCATCTCTAATGTATTATCTTCTTGGACCCCAATTTAGATAATAAGAGGTGTTGGAATATGGCCAATATGACATTACTAACCAAGGTCAATAATATATGATGTAACCATTATATAAGCCTATGAAAAATTACTATGTAATATACTTTGCTATGATTTTATGTATCTTAGCCCTAGTGATAGTGGTAAACCACTATTATGGTTAACCTTTAGTAATTTATAACTAATTCAAAGCCTTATGTTATGTCGGTTTGGGTTATTTAATTGTTAATGTTGAGGATTTTATATAAATACCCCTCAACCATGATTTGATCCATTGCATAAATGTGACATCAAATTGATCTATTATTTGAGTTCCCAATGGTATCTCACTCTTCTCTTTCATCTATTTATCTTTCTAATTTTTCTTCTTTGTTATTTTGCATGACTTGTGATGAATGTTATGCTTATGTTCTATTTTTTAAAGTATTATAAAATCTAACACTCTTCATGATGCTACATGAGTTATGTATTAGAACTATGAAATAGAACAAGGTACTACAAATTATTATAACCCCCTTTCTCTAGTCATTCAAAATAGTATTTATTATTTTTCATATAATATTTATAAATTTGTAACCACACATCATCATATTACACCATTGAATTTCCACCTAGCTACATCAAGCCATCACATGAATGTATATTTTTATAAAGGTGTGAAACCATAAATCAATAACAATGATATTAGTTGATATCAATTTGTAATCAACCATTCAAAATATTTGAAAAGTTGGATATAGCCTACTGAGTTAAAAAATCTTGTTGTCACACTAGCCTCTATAATGAAAGTTTATAAAATACCCATCCATGTCCAACCAAAGACCTATCACTATCAATTCCATCAAGTATAGTGATTATACTTCTTTCAAAAGAAGAGTTAAACCTATTTCAACTTCAATTTATTACCCATGAAATACTACCTTGATTACATCTCTCAAAGACTCATGCTTATGATATTGTATATCCTCTTCAAGTTTATATCAAATTACTCCTTTCATTAATACTTATTTAAGTAGTATTGTTAGATAATTTATCTACATAATTTATCACACTTCCATTTGGTTTGGTATCAATAAGATGGTATAGAAAACATAAGTGTTGAAATCCAAGTGACTCCTAGATATCTTGAATTATTTAAGATCATATTTGAGTAATTAATTTTCTTTACCCATATACCATGACTCCCTAAAACCCACATTATTTACCTTAACACAAACATCTAGGTTTCCTTAGTGGTGAAAGTAATAAACATGATACAAGCATGAATACATTTAGCACACTTGATGTCAATATGGGAGTTTTTCCTAACACCAAGCTAATGTTAAGTCATTAGTATTATTAGTTAGCATGGAAAAAGTAGATTCATTCAATATTTGTACATGCAATTTCAGACAACCAATTAAGCATCATAAGTATTCTTGGTTCCAAAATCCACCTATGTGGATGATGAGGTTAATATGCACCCTTAAGACTTTGGCCAAGAGATTGGAAGGCTAGAAAATAGGGGTTTTTGAGTCAACATTCCGAGAAGACCGGTTCCTTTGCCTAGCTAATCTAACTAAATGGGGGGTTGTAGACTACAGTAAGAAACACAAAGGATTAGAAAGATGAGCTAAACATGATACAAAATTGGCAGCATCAAGAGACATAGTGCAGAGAGCATCACAATGTAAATTTAAATTAAATGCCTAATAGAAAAATTTACTTCTCTTATGCTATTTAGAAAAATTAACATGAAGAAATCTAAGTGATTATGATCATCCATATCTTGCAAATTGTATGCATTTACTTCTTTCCCAAAATAATATACTAGACAAACCGTAGCGATTCTAAGTTTTTGTGCTTTCCAAGCTTGGCTCAGTCTAAATCTCATTTCAACACTATATCTCCCTATTTAAAGGATTTCATTGATGACCATTTGTAGAACCACCATTTTATCGATGGTTGATGTTAATAAAAATCATGATAATCCCTTTTTATGCTTTCTTCTAACAACAATAATTCTACTAGTCACCTTTCAATTGGTTCAACATTTTCTAATTCTTATTGGTCAATGAACTTTAGAGTAGGCAATTCTAGATTTATTGACAATCTAGCTTCTTTTTCATAAACCAAAGCATATGGCATAGTTTTCAAAGCTTTCTTGTATGTTATTATGTCTACCTATAACACTTGGTTTAGCATTAAAGGTCAACTCTTCTAATTTTCATCAATATTCTACTTGGTTATCCTCATTAAATTCTTGTTAGTGGATTTTGCTAACCCATTACCTTGAGGATAATAATTTGAAGATGTTTTATAATAAATATCATATTTTCTTGTAAAATCCATTGTTTTGGTCCTAGTGAGGGCTCCAACATTATCAGACACTATTTTTTTAGGGATACCAAACCTGGTGATCAGTATCTCTAGAAATTCTATTACTATATCTTGATCAGCATGCGTGGTTTCCCCTACTTTAGAACACCTAGTGAAATAATCAGTGGTTGTCAGTATAAACTTATGTTCGATAGAGAAATTTGGATTGATTACCCTAATAAAATATAACCTCCATTATGGGGAAGTGGGGAGGCCTCCTACTCTAGGTGGGAGGACCATATCCCAAATTCCCTGCTTTCCCCCTCCTATTCTATAAATTCCCAGCCAAGGATGACCCTATGTCAACCCTATTGTGCTTCCTAATCCATTACAGGATCATCGTGGGGCCTTCTAGGTGGTGTTTCCCATCCTGAAGAAATTTATAGAGCTTGGCTAGAACATACTTGAGTTTTTTCATAGTGTCCTTCATTGGTGGTTGGTTTTAGGTGGTCTGAATCAGGAGTTGGAGTTTCAAAGACTATCCCAATGGATTTTTGGCTCTAGGAGGGGCCTGTGCTTTCCTACTTACTACTAGTTTTTTTACCGCTACTCTATTCTAGTATTTGACATCTAAATGGGTTACCATTTTTTTTGGTCATGTTGTCTCAGCTTGGGGTTGGGCCATAGTTTAATCGTTCGTAGTAGAGTGGATATCGGTTGTGGCTGGTGTGGACCCACTGAAGTGGAGTTTGGTGTCTATCTTGGGTTTTTTGTGGTTCCTCTCCCTACTGCATATTTTTGGCCTCTAGGGTAGGGCCCTAATTTTCTCGTACTACTACGGGTGTTGGTGTTCATAGATCTCCTATGGATGGATAGTTGGTGGGGTTGGTGGGTTTCCTTGCTTTGAGACTCTCTTTGGATTTCATCTTTGTAGTTTTTTTTGCCTAGGGGTGGCCTAATGCATGCGTGCCTACTACTATTGATGATCTCTTATTGATAGTCTCTATGGCTTGATCCCTTCTAGCCAAGGAGTGCCATGGTGGATTGTTTTTCAAGGTTTTCTTGCCTATTGCTATAATATTCATATCCTTTGTAGCAAGACCTTGATGCATGAAGATATCTCTCATGACTGCTTGCTATTTTTCTAGGCTAGTCTTGTGCCTTCCTAGCCAGGTTTTTTATTTCCTGGTTGTTCTTGTTCCTTCTTGGATAGGTTTCTTCTTCTCCAAGTTGGTCCCGTGCCTTCTTAGATGAGTTTTTCATTTGCAAGATTTCCCCATGCCTTCTTGTATGAGTTTTTTATTTTTAGACTTTCCCTTTGCCTTCCTAGATGAGTTCTTCATTTGCTGGTTCTTCCCGTGCCTTCCTATATGGGTTCTTCATTCACTGGTTCTTCCCGTGCCTTCCTAGATAGGTTTTTATTTTTCTATAGATTTATGGTTTTCCTAGGTAGATTTCTAGGGATTGGTTTTATCCTAGGCTATTTTATTTTGGATGAGATACCCAATTTAAAAATGTGCTAGCTGGTCTCCTTTTCCTAGCACTTTTTGGATGGGCTTTTGATTTTAATTTTCAAATTTTAAGTTTATTGTCAGTTTATCCCATTTCAGATGGGTGTCTCCTCTTGTTGTTTATCCTAGGCTACCACTAGCTGGGTTTTTAAAGCTATTTTTTCCATTTGTCCAAGGATCCCTTTAGCTAGGTTTTAGTCTTGTTGTTAATATTTATCCTGGTCTCCCATAAGTTGGTCTTCCTTCCTTGTGTTGTGTAGGATGGTCCCACTTTTTGATTTATGAGATTATTTCATCGGGACTGTCTCTTTTTATGTGTTTGCTTTGTGGAGACCCTCTACCTATGAAGATCCTCTATCTAACCCATTTTTATATGGTTTTTGGGACCTTTCAAAATCCAATTATCAATAAATAAATAAAAAATTTAACCCCCATTGTTGAAAGGGCTCCTTTGCTATGATTGGTTGTAAAGGTATGGTTGGATTTTTTCTTTTGCCAAATAAATATTTGATACTTATCACATGCATTAGCAATTTTGAAAGCATAAAAAAATAGGGTAGGTCAATATTATTTAGCTCTAATAATATTAGTATTCATCATTTGTCCTGAGTAGTGTCCTATTGAGAAGCCAACATGAAACTCTTTCAATATATATTCAATCTTTTTTGGTTGTACACATCTTAGTAACACACCATCAAAGTTTTTTTGGTATGGTATTCCATTGATCAACTTATAATTTAATACGTACAACCTATATTTGTACCTTTGAGAGGCCATAAATCCATTCGAACATATCTTGGTCTCAAGAAAATAGGTCAATTGATCTAACTAGGTGCGATTGCTTTTGAAGCCTTATACTTAATATAAATTACCACAAAAAAGTAATCACAAGATCACATATAATAAATTTACAATATAATTAATCCAAATATAAATGAGCCATCTAATATGTATAACATGGAATAATATGATGGAATATGAATGTAAATCTTGAAATATACATGTTGTGGTTGTTCCACAACATACCCCAAAATTGGGGACCCACCTTTTCGTTTGGTATCCGGGTGTTTGCGTTTCGTTTTTAGTGTCTAATTCTTCACTTTGTTTTGGGTTTGTAAATTCTTGTCGACAATTTTTTATCGTCAAATTGTTGTCAATTTCTTGTCGACGATTTTTTATCATCAAATTGTTGTCAATTTCTTGTCGACAATTTTTTATCGTCAAATTGTTGTCAATTTCTTGTCGATGATTTTTTATCATCAAATTGTTGTCAACGATTTTTTATCATCAAATTCTTGTCGACGACTTTTGTCATCAATTTTTCGTTGACAAATTTTACCATCAATTTTTGTCGATGACTTTTTGTCGTCATTTTGTCGTTGACGATTGTTATCATCAATATATTATCGAAGATTGTTATCGTTATGTTGTGTTAGCAATTTTTATTGTCAAGTTTTGTGCTCGCTTTTACTGAGATGTTTAAAATAATAAAACATTAAAAAAAATAAATAATAATATAAAATAAAATAAGATCATTACTATATATTTTATATATAGTAATAATAAAGTTAATAATAATAATAATAATAATAAAAATAAAAAAATTGATATATGAAAGGTGATTTAGTTTTGAAATTTCCCTTGTCTTTAGTCTTACCTTTGTTTTGGTTTCATGCTTATGTCGAATGGGCTTATGTTAAATGAGTGTAGCTTAGGTTTAGTGATATTTATGTAATTAACCCATCAATAAAGTTAATATTAGTTGTTTTAATGAATCGCCTCTCTTTGATTTTCGCAGGCTTGGTTCGAGATCTGGCAGGGTTACATGGATTGCCTTCATTGGACACAACGGATCAAGATAGAGTTTAGCGATTTTGGGATTTTGGGCCACACCGTTGATGAAGAAGTCTAGGTGGCAATGACAACAAAGGGTCTACGATGAGATAACGATGAACAAGTACAGTTGAATGACGCGATAGATGTAACGTATGTTTAGAGGGAGTAACTAATGGTGGTTAAGGCTAATAGGCAGATTTTTACTATCAGATGTCCAACACAGCAATGAAGAAAGGCCTAGACACGGGATAGTTTTGAAAACTTACCAAATCAAAGTGAATATGGCTCAGATTATTCGAGACTAATTCACTGGAGATTAAAAATAAAAGTTTTTTATGTTGTGAACTATGATGGAAGGTCGATATCGATTTTTGTTCCAAGAATGGCCTCATTCAGGATGGGTACAATAGAAGTTCTTTGATCATTACAGCGCAGGATGGAATGTGATTCCAAGATCAAATGGGAAAGAAATGGACCCTAAATGGAGTTAGTGACACGTATATAACACAATTTCAGAGATGAACCATATGTGGACACAACAGCACAGGTGTCAAAGTCGAAGACTTGCAAGCAAGGCCTGACCATGTATTTCTATAGGATGGCTTGGTGTATAAGGATAGATCTCAACCCGACACCGTGGATAGTTGGACGACACAAATCGAGGATTCGGGCATGCGAAACACTCCTAATAGGAAGTATTTTAAAACAAAATAGAACAACACGGATTGTGTTGGGGAGCTATAATTTCGATGGCAAATTGCCTGTATCATTCGATGGTAGTGACACAATGACCATGAATTAATAGACAAAACATGGATTTCATGGCAGTGGGTATTATGGCAGGCCCAACATTTCATTTTTAGGTATAACATGTTTTCGAAGTATTAAAAGATACATTTAATAAAAAATCCAAAAAATACAAAATATGGCATGAAAGTACACAAAGCGAGGTCTATTATAACTGGTGGTATACAAGGTAGTTTAGAAGACCTTATTAATTAATTTGTCATGTGCGAGAACAAAGAATATTTATTGTAAGGTCTTAGTGGAAACGTGTATGAAATACTGTCATAAAAGAGAGCTTGTTATCATATGCAAGCGTTACGAGCGTTATGGAAAGGAGAAGCAGAGGGAGCCATTAGCGTTGGAGAGGGGAGTTAAGAAATTATATAAGGCCCATTCAAATAGACACAAGGGGTTGGAAAATGGTTTTGGAAATGCAAGATTGCAAATTTTTTTCTGGATTTGTTTCTTTTGGAGCTATTTTTCCTTCCATGGCTGAAGCCTTTTGGAGGCCAAATTTTGCTATTGTAAAATGACACATTTTTAATGCAGGAGTTTTCAGAAATTTGCATCTTGTGGGCAAGAAAGAAGGAGATTCTCTTTGCATGCTATGGATTTAATGTCTATTTTTTTCCTTTTTCAGATTTCGAGTTTGTAGATGGAGTTAATGCAAGTTTGCTTGGTTGCTTCATGTGAATGCTTGAACCTGAAATTTATTTTAAACCCTAGGAGCCAACACTTAGTCTATGGGGATTGTGCTTGTTTTGCAAGTCCAATAGGTTAGGTTGCATGCATGGAAACCTCACATCTTCGGTTTTGTCGAAATAGGATAGCATCATACTGAATGCATTTTATTTTTCAGTTTTCTGCATTTTCTTTCAACTTTTTCTGCATTTTATTTTTCCAGAAAATTTTAATTTTTTTTAATTTTCAGGCATTAAAATAAACATTTAAAAAATTTCAAAATCCAAAAATAATTTCACCATTGCGTAGGTTATACTTCAGACTTCCAATACGCACTTTGAAATTTCATTTTCGGAGTTGTTTAGTATTTTTAAAAATTCATCGAAGTTGTTGTTTTATTACAGATTTTAAAAATTCCAAAAATAGAAAATTTCCATTTTTGGACCGAATTTCATTTTTTTAGTTCTGTTTTGCACTCATGAGCCTATGATGACATTCCCTTCATGAAAATTCCAATTTCATTGAAGGAGTTATGTTTTATGGCATTTTCACAAATTTCCATTTTTGGAGCCTAAAATTGCCCTCTCTTCATAAAAATTCTGATTTTACGAAAGAGGGGTAATTTGAGCATCACATTGAAGGTCATTGATTCAAAGCACTTAATTGTTCATCTTTATGAAAATTTGATTTCATTTAAGAGGGATAAGTTGAAGTGACATTTAAAGCCCTTACTTTAAGGCCATAAATTATTGCTTCTTTGTGAAAATCAATTTCACCAAAGAGGGATAGTTTATCGATCACATTGAAAGCTATCTTTATCTTCATGATAAGAAGCCATATTTGGACTTAATAAAGAAGATAAAATCTACCTTAAAACTCTCAAGATAAAAGGAATTAAGGCACTACATCGTGGTCATATGAGGGCCAACTCACATTTGCTTTATTTTGGTTCAATGAACAATCACTAAAGTTTCATGGTAAAATAAACCAACATTGCCCCTTGTTTACAGTTACTTGCAATCACTAAGGTGTTCCAAGCATTTAAATTGAATATCTTTATTTGAGATTACTAATACACATATGCAAATGCTAATATAGCGGAGACCTTGGAGAAGTTGTTTGTTTAACTTCTTTGCAAGAGGGGATTTGGAACCCAAATCCTAAGGGAGAGTGTACTTTCACAATTGGGTGAAAATACCACTCAACAGATTGGCGCTAGAAGGAGGGCCTGAATTGGTTTATTTCAGTGTGATTTAAATGCTATAGGGATTTAAATTTTGAATATTTCATGCCCTATTGATTATTATCTTTAGCCCTCTTTTAACAATACAACCTTGTAGTGTTAAAAGGAGGACATGAATCGCTATGCATTGTTCTAACGCTTTTGATTGTTCATACAGGAATAATGTGTTTTGATTTGATTTTGAAAATTTTTGGTCTTGACTAACGAGGTTGTCTCCATGCAATTACTTTCATTTGATTTTAATGGATACATCTCTTGGTTGATGCTAACATGATTATTCATACGTTACATGTTTGATATTTGCTAGTCATTTCATGCTTATTTGTAAGGAATTATTTTGTCTAAAATGTATTTGTTGTCGGTATTATGCTCTTCACTTGCGTGTAATGCGATCTTGTGAATCAGAAAGCCTACAACACTAGGAGTATGCTCTTCACTTGCGCATATGTGATCTGGTGAATCAAAAACTAATTTACATTTTTAGAATATTGCTTTGTCATGGTTCCTTCTTTTATTCATGACTAACAAATTGGTTTTGAAGTTATATTTTGAGTTTTACTAATGACGACATACGATATAAGAGCTGAAGTAGCATCTCTAAGAGAAAGAATGGTATCTACGATGGAGGATCATTATAAGGGTTTGTCTATACATGGGATACCCTATCAAATTCCTAAAATGTTATTGGAGTTTCTACGACATTTTAATCAAGAGGTGCCACTAGGATACTTGCAAAAATTGTATGTCTACAAGAATACATTATGTCAATTCCAAATTTTCTATGAGGAGGTGGCTTGTAAGTTATTTGCATACATTTTGGATGATAGACCATTCTTTTGGTATGGCCAACTACCCATGGAGGTTAGGACTTCTTGGATACAACTAGAAGCAACCTATATTTATCATTTTGGTAATCAAGTTGACTTAGAGATGTTGAAAAATCAGTTTACCTCCATACGTAATGAGCCTAATGAATCCTTGAGTCAATTCAATGGAAGATTTCATGAGTTGCACTCCCAAATGTGGGAAAATTTTAACACATCAGAAGAGGAAGCTATTCAAGTATACATGGGAGCCATACACCCCAAACTTGCTACATATTTAAAGAAAAACTTGGATGACCTGTCTCTAGAGACAATCTATGAGATCTTGGAAAAGGTAGAACAAGTTTTGGAAGAAGAAAAGGCACAACATGTTCACATGAGAGATTGTTCTTTTGGAGTTAGTGATGCCAACCTACACCAACCATCAAATATAGCACCCTCCACTCCAATGATACCTAAGGTAAATGATCAAGGGGATGAATTTGAAGGTCCAAATGTTACAACCACCTTAGATGTAGTCCAAGAGGAGGTGCAAATTGCTAAGTCGACATCCACCAGTGAGGATTATGCAGAGATGATCTCATTCATAGAGATACATGATTATTTAGATGAAGGGGTTCTAAATTCAACAATGTTTGAAATATGTGATAGGACGGAACCTACCATAGAATTGGATGAAGTGGTTGAAAGTGAAATTGGAAGAAAACCAATAAATGAATTTGAAGATATGATAGAATTTCACCACTTGTTCTTGGAAGACACTCTCGATGAGAAGCTTGGAACTAATGATCAAGAAATTCTTCACCCTCCAAATTGTGATGAAATCGAATCATGGGTTACTAATTTGGACTATGATAGCCTTACAAATTTGAATTCAAGAAATGACCCACTTTTGAAAGTAATTGAACCATCTAAGGAAGGTGAAGGTGAATTTGATGAGAAACACATTGATGAATTGGAAGATGTTGAAGAAGTAGTTGAACGTCACCACTTGACTTTGGAAGATGATTATTATGATGCTTGGAAGAAGTGGGAAGACTACACTCACTCCAAAACCGCTAATGAAACTTGTGTGCCAATTGATATACAGGACAACATAATCGCCTACTCAAAGGAAGATATTACAACTCCTGTACAATTTGAGGATGTTTTGGAAGAGGGTTTCAAATCTCATCAAATTTTGGAAGATTATAATGATCCTATTACCAAGGACAAAGAAGAAAAAGAATTGACAAATGAATCAAAAGATCATGTCACAAATACCATGGAGTTTCATCCCACAAATTTGGAAGATAATTTTTACAATGGTTGGGGAAGATATGAAGATGTGTTATTTCCTCACACCCCTATTGATGAAGCCTCTATTCCAATTTATATGCAGGACGTTGAAACTTCTACTTCATACGAAGATCTCACATTCACAAGATTTGAGAAGGTTACAAAATTCGATCATGTTGAATATAAATTCATTGAAGATTCGGATACAAGTTTGCATGATTATTTTGAGGATTCAAATGAAGAGATACCATGGATAGTGAACAAAGAGTTGGAATTAAATGACAAAGTGGTTGATCTATTAGAAGCAACGCAAGTGATTGATCATGAAGATGAGTTACTTGACATACACTTTGACCAAAAATATTTGAGGGTTGAAAAGGATGGGCATGTTTTCAATTGGGTGCCCAATTTTGGTATGTTTGATGAACAAGTAATCAATGAAGAATATGAAGACCATGAGGTAAAAGAGGGAATTGCAAATCCTCACCAAGTTTTGGTAAATGAAAATGTGAAAAAGGTAAAATCTAAACCTTTGTGTCCAAACATCCAAGATTTAGGTGAAGATTTGTATAATTCAAATGATATTTATGATGAAATGCCATTGAAGGTGAATGAAGAACAAGAATTAATTTCTAACCACACCTTTGATAACATTACTTTAATGAATGAAAAGGAGCTTGATGCACTTAAATTGCTAAATCAAATTCATCAACAATTAATTCTTGAACCTAGGATAAAAACTCCTAATGATCCCCATTTAGTAAATATCCTAGATGCTTGTAAATTGTTGCACAATTTTGATTGGCCTAAGAACATGGAAAATGAATTAGCTTTGAAATTTTTAGAAATAGGCTCTTGCTTACAAAATTTCATTTTGAATAAAGAAAGCCTAGTTCTAAATCATGAATGGAATTATGAAATTTACACCTTAAAGAATAGACAAGAAAGAATTGAAAATCAACCATTGTCTAATCAATTTGGTAATTTGAATCTCACCTATGAGAATACTAATGGAACTAAATCTAATTGGTGGGGTGAGAGAGGAAAGTTGAAGTTGGTTGCATTGTTTGGTCTAGTCTTGTTTTTGTTTGATTCCTTCCACATTTGGCATGTGTATCACATTATATGTCTGTTGGAATGCTCAAATCAGGTTTGGGATCCGGGAAAATGATAATCCAAACTTTGCACCATCTTGTATTATATTGTACATTTGTATATACTTTTGGTTTTCATGTTTTGGTTTTGGGTTGGATCTCATTTTGGTTTTAAGTTTTGTGTGTTGGTCCTTTGGACACTTTTGGTTTGTCTTGCAAAAAAAAAAAAAAGAAAAGCGAGATGTCGACTTATGTCCTTATGAATGTTGACTAAGACTAAGAGAATATGAAACATCGGAATTGTATTGCAGAAAGCTCCACGAGTATCGCAAACACATTAAAGAATATCGTTTGGAACTTGTGATGCATGAAGTTGTCAGTTTTACAAATTATGGCAAAGTAGGTGGTATACTCCATCCGCATTTCAAAAAGAGCAATGCATTCATCCATATCTCATGTTACATTCCACATTGCATATACATTTCATCTCAGTTGCATCTACATTTCAAATACAATCATTGAAAAGGTGTCGAATCCTCTTAGGGTTATTACATAACATATATTAAAAGGATCCTAAGGTTGGGAACCGATGCCCGAACTATCTTGAACCAAGCACGTTCTACACATATTAAAGAGGATCTTGAGCAAAATGGTCAAAACCATACTTGGAAGAAAAGGTGAGGCGAAAGGAGTATTTCGTGTCTGTCCTATCATGCAACATAATCCTTAAAATAGTGGTTTTTACCACTCCCATAGTGCTTAAAGCCTAAAATCGAGTAGTAAGGATAGGGTTAAATTCCCATCGAACTTAGGTTGAGGATCCAACTCCCCAAAGCTTCGATTTGACCTTCATGGAGTAGTAAGGATAGGGTCTAATTCTCATCTCGCTTAGGTTGAGAATCTGATTCCCCAAAGCTTCTATTGTGCCTCCATCACGCTTTAAGAAATTAAATGCTCACTCAAGAACTTGAAATTCCAAAGCAAATATTTTTCATTCTACTTTCATTTCATCATTAATATTGGATTGGAAGGATCGTACTACATGTCCCTTGCAAGGATGGGTAGTCATCCCCAAGGTTCAAGAAATCAAAAGTAAAGCCAAATCTTGGATTATGGGGTTAATCTCCATCGGGGCTATAGACGCCTGACTGGCAATGGAGTATGCTCATGTGTGGCAACATGTCTTGTCTAAAAGCAAGACCACTGACTGCTCAAACGGATAGGCTAGCCTGATAGTTTCATCCATAATAGGTTAAATCATTTTGTTCAAGATGAGGTAATGAACTCCAGATCAGAGTAGTAAGGATAGGGTTAAATTCCCATCTCGCTTAGGTTGGGAATCCTATTCCCCAAAGCTCTGATTTCACTTACACTTGCACATGGGTTCAAGATGGTAGTGACACATAACCAACTTTGGGATCTAGTAAATTAATTCAATATACACATATTTGGTCCTAAGAGGGTTTGACAGTTTTAATATGTTTGTTCATGGTACTAGAAAGTTTGAGCCTTTGCAAAGCAGGTTGTTATATCTCTAGCATATTTGTCATACATTAAATCCTGCACAAATCATTCATAACCTTGCATATGCATTCAGGTAAAACTGACAATGGAAAGTTGAATGAGTTTCAAATGATAGGGAATGAAGCACACTGCACACACCGAGCTGATGCTTAACGATTCTGATGCTTCATGTATTTCTGATCTATTTGCATTCTTTGGATATTTGTTGACGCTTGTATTTGAGTTTGTGTATTTTCAGGTTGGGTTCTCACCGAAATGCTCAGGAGCATTTCCCAGTAGAGTCGCCATTTGTTGTGGTTGTTCCACAACATACCCCAAAATTGGGGACCCACCTTTTCGTTTTGGTATCCGGGTGTTTGCATTTCGTTTTTAGTGTCTAATTCTTCACTTTGTTTTGGGTTTGCAAATTCTTGTCGACGATTTTTTATCGTCAAATTGTTGTCAATTTCTTGTCGATGATTTTTTATCGTCAAATTGTTGTCAATTTCTTGTCGACGATTTTTTATCGTCAAATTGTTGTCGACGATTTTTTATCGTCAAATTCTTGTCGACAACCTTTTATTGTTAAATTATTGTCGACGACTTTTGTCGTCAATTTTTCGTTGACAACTTTTACCGTCAATTTTTGTCGATGACTTTTTGTCGTCATTTTGTCGTTGACGATTTTTATCATCAATATCTTATCGACGATTTTTATCGTTATGTTGTGTTAGCAATTTTTATTGTCAAGTTTTGTGCCTGCTTTTACTGAGATGTTTAAAATAATAAAACATTAAAAAATAAATAATAATATAAAATAAAATAAGATCATTACTATATATTTTATATATAGTAATAATAAAGTTAATAATAATAATAATAAAATAAAAAATAAAAAAATTGATAAATGAAAGGTGATTTAGTTTTGAAATTTCCCTTTTGTCTTTAGTCTTACCTTTGTTTTGGTTTCATGCTTATGTCGAATGGGCTTATGTTAAATGAGTGTAGCTTAGGTTTAGTGATATTTATGTAATGAAGCCATCAATAAAGTTAATATTGGTTGTTTTAATGAATCGCCTCTCTTTGATTTTCGTAGGCTTGGTTCGAGATCTGGCAGGGTTACATGGATTGCCTTCATTGGACATAGCGGATCAAGATAGAGTTCAGCGATTTTGGGCCACACCGTTGATGAAGAAGTCTAGGTGGCAATGACAACAGAGGGTCTGCAGTGAGATAACAATGAACAGGTACAGTCGAATGATGTGGTAGATGTAACGTATGTTCAGAGGGAGTAACTGATGGTGGATAAGGCTAACAAGCATATTTGTACTACCAGATGTCCAACACAGCAATGAAGAAAGGCCTAGACACGGGATAGTTTCGAAAACTTACCAAATCAAAGCGGATATGGCTCAGATTATTCGAGACTAATTCACTGGAGATTAAAAATAATTTTTTTTTATGCTGTGAACTATGATGGAAGGTCGATATCGATTTTCGTTCCAAGAATGGCCTCATTCAGGATGGGTACAACAAAAGTTCTTCGATCATTATAGCACAGGATGGGATGTGATTTTGAGACCAAATGGGAAAGAAATGGACCCTAAATGGAGTTAGTGGACACGTAGATAACACGATTTTAGAGATGAACCATATGTGGACACAGCAGCACAGGTGTCAAAGTCGAAGACTTGCAAGCAAGGCCTGACCATGTATTTCTGTAGGATGGCTTGGTGTATAAGGATAGATCTCAACCTGACATCGTGGATAGTTGGACGACACAAATCGAGGATTCGGGCATGCGAAACACTCCTAATAGGAAGTATTTTAAAACAAAACAGAACAACACGGATTGTGTTGGGGAGCTATAATTTTGATGGCAAATTGCCTACATCATTCGATGGTAGTGACACAATGACCATGAATTAATAGACAAAACATGGATTTCATGGCAGTGGGTATTATGGCAGGCCTAACGTTTCATTTTTAGGTAAAACATGTTTTCGAAGTATTAAAAGATACATTTAATAAAAATCCAAAAAATATAAAATATGGCATGAAAGTACACAAAGCAAGGTCTATTATAGCTGGTGGTATACAACGTAGTTTAGAAGACCTTATTAATTAATCTGTCATGTGCGAAAACAAAGAATATTTATTGTAAGGTCTTAGTGGAAACGTGTATGAAATACTGTCATAAAAGAGAGCTTGTTATCATATGCAAGCGTTACGAGTGTTATGGAAAGGAGAAGTAGAGGGAGCCATTAGCGTTGGAGAGGGGAGTTAAGAAATTATATAAGGCCCATTCAAATAGACACAAGGGGTTGGAAAATGGTTTTGGAAATGCAAGATTGCAGATTTTTTTTTTGGATTTGTTCCTTTTGGAGCTATTTTTCCTTCCATGGCTGAACCCTTTTGGAGGCCAAATTCTGCTATTGTAAAATGACACATTTTTAATGCAGGAGTTTCAAAAATTTGCATCTTGTGGGAAAGAAAGAAGGAGATTCTCTTTGCATGCTATGGATTTAATGTCTATTTTTTTCCTTTTTTAGATTTCGAGTTTGTAGATGGAGTTAATGCAAGTTTGCTTGGTTGCTTCATGTGAATGTTTGAACCTAAAATTTATTTTAAACCCTAGAAGCCAGCACTTAGCTTATCCGGATTGTGCTTATTTTGCAAGTCCAATAGGTTAGGTTGCATGCATGAAAACCTCACATCTTCAGTTTTGCCGGAATAGGATAGCATCAAACTGAATGTATCATGTGTTTCATTTTCTGCATTTCATTTTCATTTTTCTGCATTTTATTTTTTTCAGAAAATTTTAATTTTTTTTAATTTTCAGGCATTAAAATAAACATTTAAAAAATTTCAAAATCCAAAAACAATTTCACCATTACGTAGGTTATATTTCATACTTCCAATACACACTTTGAAATTTTATTTTTGGAGTTGTTTAGTATTTTTAAAAATTCATTGAAGTTGTTGTTTTATTACAGATTTTGAAAATTCCGAAAATAGAAAATTTCCATTTTTGGGCTGAATTTCATTTTTTCAGTTTCATGTTTCATTCATGAGCCTATGATGACATTCCCTTCATGAAAATTCCAATTTCATTGAAGGTTTTATGTTTTATGGCATTTTACAAATTTCCATTTTTGGAGCCTAAAATTGCCCTCTCTTCATAAAAATTCTGATTTTACGAAAGAGGGGTAATTTGAGCATCACATTGAAGGTCATTGATTCAAAGCACTTAATTGTTCATATTTATGAAAATTTGATTTCATTTAAGAGGGATAAGTTGAGGTGACATTTAAAGCCCTTACTTTAAGGCCATAAATTATTGCTTCTTTGTGAAAACCAATTTCACCAAAGAGGGACAGTTTATCTATCACATTGAAAGTTATCGTCATCTTCATGATAAGAAGCCATATTTGGATTTAATAAACAAGATAAAATCTATTTTAAAACCCTCAAGATAAAAGGAATTAAGGCACTACATCGTGGTCATATGAGGGCCAACTCATATTTACTTTATTTTGGTTCAATAAACAATCACTAAAGTTTCATGGTAAAATAAACCAATATTGCCCCTTGTTTACAGTTACTTGCAATCACTAAGGTGTTCCAAGCATTTAAATTGAATATCTCTATTTGAGATTACTAATACACATGCAAATGCTAATATAGCGGAGACCTTGGAGAAGTTGTTTGTTTAACTTCTTTGCAAGAGGGGATTTGGAACCCCAAATCCTAAGGGAGAGTGTACTTTCACAATTGGGTGAAAATACCACTCAACAATACACAATAATATCACTTAAAATACTAGTTGCTCAAATGTATCTATTTCTGTTACAAATATCTCATAGAAATGACTCTATAGATAATATAGAATACTGTAGATCTCTTTGTAACTCATATAGCTCTTATCTCTCACTTTTCTCATATATCCTCTATGAAGTAATATATAGCCATTCTATGATGACTCTTTAGTTATTATGACTCTTCCTTTACATATGCTAAGCCTTATGACTCTTGGCTTCTAGACTTGATACTTGCATACACTTGATACTATCTTGTATGCACACTTGTACTTGACTCTCCACATAACTCTTCATAATCTAAGGATACATGTGTACACTTATATATTGGACACTTGTGCACATTTACACTCATAATACTTTCACACATATTTACATGACACTTTTGCATTTCCTGCATATTATTATATTAAATGAAATATTAACTCACCCACTAATCTAATATTTACAATGATGTACCAAGGTGGTACATTGTCATATACCAAATAATGTAATATTCTTCAACAAGGTATTTTGTTTAGTTCAGGTCTATTTCAACTAATGATGTTCTTCTTGTTCATTAAAGAAATTGGAGTCTGGATTTGCAAATTTTACTAACTATTCACCTAGTGCTCTTCCTCTGACTAGCTTGGTTGGCTTGATATCCATATTGTATTATTGTATCTTTATGATCCATATGACTTATTTTTCATCAAGATCTCATTGCACTACAAATTTTTAGATGTCCAAGCATACTAATACACCAATATTTTGCTCCCAAAGATGTAATGCTTTAGCTTTTTAAGTGACTTCATTAGAGCAAACACGTGCTTTTCTGTAAAATTATACCTTTCTTCATGGTCTTGCAGAGTTTGGTTTAGGAAAGCAATAGGTCACTCATTATGATCTTTATCTTTTTGAGTGAGGAAAATAGCATAACTTTATTTTGATCCAAATACATAGAGGATGAAACCCCTCTTGCAATTCAGATTAGTTAATACCAAGGGTTTGGTAATAGCTTCTTTTATTTTTATGAAAGCTTATCTCCTAAATTTTATCCACATGAAATTTTCTTCACCAAATTAGTTTCCCTCGACCATCTTAATACGTATATAAGAGACTCGGTTCAGCCCCGAGAGGGTGCCCTTTTAAGAGCCCTTTTAAATGGTGGGGGAGAGGGGAGAGGGGCTCTGGTTAAATCCTTCACAGGTCTCTCTGAATGTTCAATTGATGCATATCATTTGGAAGAATAAATCCAAGCTGTAAGATCGACTCTCTTTTGCTTGCTGGAATTGGGATATACATGCGCTTTTACCAGTAAGTATTCTCTGTCTGTTTGAGATTGTGCATGGGGCCTCTGAAATTAAAGTCCCCCTTTTAAAATAGAGAGCTGCTGGTGGACTTAAGTGTTATGAGGCACCTCTCGTAGGGTAGCAATAGTCTTTGGAACTGTGTGTCGGTGGACTTTAAAAGGTTATGAGATACCTCTTCCTTCTGTTAGTCCTTTCTTGACAGTCATAAGCATGGTATGTTCTTAAAATAGTTTTCTTTTAAGTATTGCATTGCTGTGAACAACTGTGCATGGGCGCTGGTCCCGCTGAGACTGTGCGTTGGTGGGCTTAAGTGCTATGAGATGCCTCTCGCAGTAGGAGTACCAGCCCTTGTTAGTCCTCTTGTCTCAGAGTGTTCTGCTTCACTTCAAAATAGCCCCGGCTTTGAGCGAGCTATTTCATTTTAAAGGCAAAGGCGAGATATTTAAATTCCTTGTGATTGAAGTCCTTTAGTCTTATGGTTTGTATTTTGCTGAGAGCTGACTGTATATTATCATCATCACCTTGAATGTTAGTGTAGTCTCTTAACCCTTTTCCCATCAGAGAACCTACTGTATAGTTGTATTATAGAGTACATTAACATTCACGGAGCCAGCCGTACTGGAGTCTTTTAGCCCTAAAGACCCCTTCGCTAGAGGTTGTTCTTGCCGTTCCCGGTGATTCTTAAGTACTGATCGAAGCGACTCCCGCTCTTGTTTTGTTCTTCTCGGGATAAGAGGGGGTTCGTGATCAAGGTTTAGTTCGTTTGAGAATACGGAAGTGACCGGTCCCTCTCCATTCGGGGCAAACGCCCGCCCTTTAAAAAGTGGAACCATCTTCTTTGTCACGGGATCAGGCGCCATACTTGGGCGGGTCCCAACCCCAACCCCAAGTTTTGAGCAAGCAAGCGAGCAAGCAAGCTATTTTAAGATAGATCCTTTGGCCAATCAACCTGTCGAAATATGTATATGAGCAAGCGGTTGATCCAGATGCCAAATCCATTCCTACAGACGTGGAGTTGACCCAGCACAATCACAACTTTTCAGATAGAATGGGCAAGGCAAATTCGAATAATGGGGAGTCACCACCCGCTACTCACTGATCAATAGGTAGGGGACGGAGAAGGATCAGAGCTTAAAATATCGCCCCAGTCAGTAAGTTGTTTTCCCCCCGCCGGCCCCGCTTCGATCCATCATTGGTGAACCAAGGACGAACACTCACGGTTTACGGCATGAACCTTTTAAAACGATCCTATTTGATCCCATGGCCTTTCGCCTTTAGCCAAGTCATCGCTTGGTCAGCCTTTACCTAACCAACTCGCGGAGAGGACCTAGATGAAGAGCGTTTCACTCTAAGCTCTATTTTAAAGCGTCAAGGGATAAATTCTTCACCCTTAAAAATCCCTTGACGGCTTTAAATTGTTTTCGTTCCGCTTCATCCTCCCCGTCGCCTGCTGCCCCATTGGAGATGTGCCCGCGCCCGCGCATAGGACTTAAGGTTTGTTGCACTCCCTTTCCGAGGCTCTCTATCCTCCTCTCTATCCATAACCGCGACCTCTTAAGATATAAGAGGAGGCTCTCCGCTTTGCCATTTCGGGGAGGCTCTCTATCCTCATTTAAAGCGACCTCTTAAGATATCAAGGGGCTCAGCTCTCCGCTTTGCCATTTTGGGGAGGCTCTCTATCTATAAGCTCTCTATCCTCCTCTCTCCTCGAAAAAAACGTTCGGACCACCCCACCCCCCATTTCTGAGCTGAGCTGCGAGCTGCGAGCTGCGAGCCCTATTTCTTCTTCTGGACCTGTAGGGAGACTCTTAGAGAAAGGTTCGCCGAGCTGAAAAGCGAGCTGAGCTTATGAAAGGAGAGCGGAGAGCCCTTGACCTTAAGATGTGAATCACCCGACTTCAAGCCTTCCCAATTCCTTTAAAATAGAGAGGGGAGCCGGTCTTTGTCGTTCGTTCCCTCGGGTGGAAGAGAGCACTCGACCCGGTTCAAAGTCATATCTCGGCCCCTCCTCTTTCAGTAGGTTCAGTAGGTTCAATGCCCGAGTCATACAGTTCACTGCTTGAAAATAGAGAGGGCCTTTTTTTAGCCTTTTTTTAAAACAGAGAGGAGAGCTCTTTTATCTTTTAAAGGGGAATCTTTAAGCTCTCCTCTCCTCTCTATATAAAGGTAAGGTAAGGTAAGGCTCGCATTCGATGGGGATAATAACGAGCTTGACCAACTATCTCAAAAGGTCGCTCACCCATAAACTCTTCTCGACCGGAAGAAATATCTCAACCATCTATTATATACGGCTATCTTCTCAATAGGACTGAGGGGAATAAGAGGATCCAACTTCCTTAGCTGTTCTTTAGTTTAGGGAGATAGTTTAGGGAGAGTTTAGGGAGACTTTCACCTGCCATCAAAAGATATTCCTTCGCCATCTTTAATATTAATACTTGGGTTCCCCTTTAAAATAAGAGCTTGTCCGGGCCCCATGTTTTAAAAAGGAGAGGGGCCTTTGCCTTTAAAATAGTTCCGTTCCGTTCCCCCTCCCCTCGGCTTTTAAAAGCTAAAAGCCGGTTTTATAAAGAATAACAATGAAAGAATGGGCCTGGGCTCGGGTTCTCTCACTGCCTCTCTTCTAGCAATGACTGGATATGGGTAGGACTTGCCTTGGGGTCAAACAGCCCATTCACTCTTTATAAGGTCTCCGGGGCCTTGCCCTAGGTATGGCTCGGGTCTCCCCGCCTTACCCCGAGACAAGAGATCATGGGAAGAGGGTTTAGCTCCGCTGTATCCAATTCCATCAGCTTCCCAGTTCATCGTTTCAATCGGTATAGAGTTCGGATGGGTAGGAGGTGTGGCGACACCTCGGAATATCATTCTTTCGTCGAAGGGTGCCTTAGCCTTAGCCCTAAAATAGAGGGGAGGGGAGAGGTAGGGCATCGTTCGTTGGTACTGGCAGTCGAAGTCCCATTCTTCACCCGCTGCAGAACCCACACATAGAATGCCTCGTCTCTAAGCTTCTATGCCATGAATCGATTAAGCCCGATCAATACTCTTGGGTTGCTATGGAGCCGGTACCGTAGAGCAGGTGATCAAAAGAGCCCTCTCTATCTCCTCTCTATTTTAAGGGAGTGAGCGAGGGCGCTTTCTTCAAAGCCTTTAAAACGATAGCTGGTTTTATAAGCATTTCCCATATCTAACTCGAGTGCCAGGAGAAGACAATCAGACGATCCCCTTCCCCCCAAAAAAGGATGAAAGATGTATATAAAGGCTTCCATCCTTTTATTTTAAAAGAGCTATCCAGATTCATGGAAAACCCATAAGCCACTAGATACCGTAACTCGTCATATCATACTTGCAAAGAACAGCTTTTAAATACCGCAAAAGTTTCCGTTTCTAAAAGAGGGGGAGGAGGAGCATATCCGCTTTCAGAAGAGCTCATATCCAGAGATACTACGGATATCGGCATGCACATCCCATATCCACACAAAGATCCCTAGCTTTCTCTATTCCCTCAGATGAATCTTTAAAAGGGAGAGCTTTTAAAAAGGGAAATCCTCCCTCCCCCCATGTTTAAAAGGGATTTAAGAGCCTATTCTTTCTAAAGAGCTTAAAATAATGTGAGCACAAAAGTTATATGCTTGACTATTTGGGCAAAACCAAACACAAATTTTTGGACAAAGTTTATTTATCCAAAAAAATATTGCAAGTCCTTACTCTAAGATAGGATAAATGATTATATTGATTTGACTCTATATGGGTTAATAAATAAATCTTCCTTTGATACTACATGACCCAGGAGCTTGCTTTTGTGGACACCAAAAATTGACTTGTTTAAGTTGAGTGAAATTCCAAATTCTTTGCATTTTTGAAAGACCATCTTTACATGTTGAATATGATTCTCATTTTGATGAGAGAATACTACCATGTCATTGAGGTAGATGAGTATAACCTTATTCACAAGTTCACCAAAAGCTATATCCATAGCCCTCTGGAAGGTATCTTTGACATTTGACAAGCCAAAAGACATTCTATGATAGGCAAATGTACCCCATTTAGTTGTGAACATTGTCTTGTATTGGTCCTCATATTTAACCCAAATCCTCTTGAAACCTAAAAATCCATCTAGCAATGAAAACCTTTCCACATCTACAACTATATGTAGTATCTAATCAATTTGTGATAGAGGATAGTTATATTTCAATGAAGCTTTGTTTAAATTTTTGAAATCCATGTAGAGGTAGATATCTCCATTTTAATTTTTGATCAGGACCAGTTTAGCCACCCATATTGAGTTATTTATTGGATAGATAATATTTACATTCAGTAGATTTAGTAGCTCTTACTTCATGAATGTCTCGATCCTTTGTTATTTTATGACAGAAGGGTACCAAAGTCTATTCCTAGCTTATTCTTGTGCTCTAACCTCCTTCCCTTGCATTGCCTTAGGTTGTTCCTTTAGAGGTTCTTGCATGGGTTGTTCCTTTAGCAAAGTTGGGTGAGGTACTTCACTTTCTGGTTGTTTTCTTTGATGAGTCGGGACTTTGAATGGATCAAGTTTTTTAGGGTCAACTTGCAACAGTTTCTCCTCTGATCACATCAACATAGAGATTGATTCTTCTCTTAAATCAACTTCTTGCACCATCAAATTTTTCTCATTTTTCCATAACATGTTAACTTGAATCTTATATGCTATTTCTATTTTCTCAAGTGCAACCTTATGCATCTGATGTTGGTGAAGAATGCAAGTGCTTTTACCATGTGTATTATTGCAAGTAGAACACTGGTAGTCTAATTTTGAAGCTGATGTAGAAGGAGCTTCATCCTTGTTACTATACACTATGACAAAATTTCCTCCATAATATTTAGTAGATATAATTTGATCTTTAACCAGGTAGGGAAATATCCTATGCTAGAAATTTATTTTTGCTTTTCTCCTCTTCATGGTTGTTATTTCATTGGCAAAATAATTTAATGCTATCATGATATCATTCATGCTAGCAACTTGATGGTCTAGAGTAGGTATAAAAGGAGAAGCAAGCAATGTTAGGAATTTTTTTGCAGGCACTAGGGCTACATTTGGTAGATGAGTGATTATTACTAGTGACTATTGCTCAAAGTTCATCTATGGGAGATCTAGATAGATTGGCATGACATTCATTGAGGGAAGTCTACCTATGACTATTAAAGTGCTCTCTGCTACCATGAATGCTTGATATAGTTTTTAAAATGTTATCACATTGTACTTATATATCATAAAGCTTAACTTTGAGTTGAAGATCCTAAGATAATAATACAATTCTTGGGAATTTATTGGCCTAATTTTATGAAGCACTCTTTGCCATGTTCTGCTAAACCTGATGTTAAAATCCATCACTACTTCTTATGGGTACCTCTAGATTGTGGTAAAATAGGTCAATAGGGGAAATGGGTCTATTTTCTCATTGAATTCTTGTATCAATATGCTACCAAGATTTTACCAAGAATTGATGCAACCATCTTGAATATTTTAGTACCAGTGTAGTGCCTTCCCTTTCGATGATATTATAGATAGTCTTATCATTATATCTTCATCACAGGTATTATGGACTACAACTAATGATGACATATCTTAGAAATGTTCATAGGCCATTTTTATAATACCATAAAATATTTGCAAGGCTTTAAGGAAAAAGACTCGAATGGGATTTTGGTTTGGTAGATTTAGTGGACCTGTATTATTCCAATTTGGAAATTTTTACAAGGGTTGATTTTGAGCCATTTGTGTGGATGTATTTGAGTGGAAGTAGGAGATGCAAAGTGAATAGATCCTAGAATTTCTATGGATATTACAAAATATGGAGATGGAGGGGATGATTGAGATCTATTCCTTTTGGATGTCACAAGTGGTCATTCTACAAATATGACTAGTCTTTTTAATTTTTAGTCACTACTCTAGTGAGAATAAGCTTATGGGATAAATGGTAGTTGGGTTATTGGATTCACTAATTTATTAGGATCCCTATCTTTCAATGAAGTCACCAGGTGAACATATAGTTCTTTGCAAATGAGGTCAAGACTATTCACAAAAATCTTGAGTCCTTAGGATGTTTTAAAATGGTGTATATAATAAAATAACTTCTAGAAAAATGTTTAATATTTACTTTCAACAGGATGCTACCTAATCATATAATGATGGGATTTGGGTCCCATTGAACGTGCTAGAAATACTCTTGGTTGGTGTAATCCACCTATGTAAATGATGAGGTTAATATTTACCCTTAAGACTTTGACCAAGAGATTGAAAGGCTCAAAAATAGGGGTTTCTAAACCAACCTCCAAAGGTCAATTTATTTGCCTAGATAATCTAACTAAATTGGGGGTTGTAGACTAGAGTAAGAAATGCAAAGGATTATAAAGATGAGCTAAAGTAGTACATAATTGGCAACATCAAGAGATAGTTTAGAGAGTCCTACAATATAAATTTAAATTAAATGTCTAATAGAAAAACTTACTTCTCTTATGCTATTTAGAAAAATTAACATGAAGAACTTTGAGTATTCTCTAAATCATTTTAGAACTATAATGGTAAATCCAAGGAAAAATCCATAATACAAAATAACTGTAACAAAATTATTAGTTCCTAATTTTAACATAAAATCATTACCACTCAATAAGGAATACATACATGTTCAACACAAAGAATTGAGCAAGATTCCAGACAATAATCCAATTCTCATTCAAGAAGGTGTATAGCCTTAATTAATAAAATCATGCCAATTGGAAATGCCAAAGAGCTAATGATTACAATGGATTGCATTATAGAATATATAGATTTACAATTGCAATTGGTTATTTTTCAATGTAGTTCATAGAGTATATTATAGGTCTGACAGGCCGTTGCAGTGTATGTGTTGATTTCTTCAACTCATTTTGTTGTAACTGATTCAACATCATGTTGTTGAGGTGGCTCCTTTCTACTTGATCTAAGGGAGTAGAGGTTGTCGTGTCTTCATTTTGCGTACATGATTTCTTGACATGTTTGTTGTGCTCATAGCTACCCCACTATATTTTTGGCTATAACAGTACATGTGTCAATCAAAGAAGTTTCAAAGTTTGTTGAAGTTCTTTGATAGCATATTCATGTGTTGAAAGCATGTCTTGGAAGTTTGGTGCATGCTTGATGTCTCTTTAAACCCTTTTAATATTATTCTATCAATCATCAGGCTCTTAATTCATATCTACCAAAAGTTTTAGCATGTCTTCCTGCAGCTCAAAAAATCATTCGACACTCTGGGTGAAGCATATTATCGAACATTGGGTGCAAATCATGCCTTGATTTTTTTGTTACTTGATTGGGTTAGGATTTTCTAGTACTTATGCTAACATCAACACTCAAAAATACTTAGCCTTTTGGCTACCTTATGTGACAAGCTAAGCTACTATACCAGATACTAGACTCTCATACTTAGTTTATTTTAAGTCTTCAATGGGGGTGGATGTTTCTCCATATTAAGCCAAATTATTTGCTCCCCCTTGCTAACATAAGAATTACTATTAGATTAGTATATTGGGTGGTGGATGTTAGATTTAAATTTCCCTTCTAATGACATAAATATTCAAATCTACCCGACCATCATATTTAATCAAAATTATAGCATGTTGGGTCTATTTAATTCTTGGTTGTTATATGCCAAATAATTTTGCAACTCTTGCTAGCATAAAAATTCAAAATATCCATTAGTGCTTCTATGTTTAGAAAAAAATATATTCTTCTTCCTATAGCATTTGATTCAGCCTTGTTTCCAAACTGTTCGACTATATTTTATAGAAAAATGCAGTGTTTTGTATAGATAAAATTCATCTCCCTATTCAAAGATGGATGTGGGTCAAAATTGTACATGCAAGCATGAGTGTCAAATCTAATATGAATACTTCCAATACTCAACTTGTATTAGAAAAATAGTTTAAAAAATATATTTAGCTAAGAGAGAGTAAGCATTGTTACCTAATTTGGTCTATCAATATGGACCATATCTTAACTATACTATATTTGGTCAAACATAGAGAATAGATTTAATATGCATTACATAAGACTTTCTAGAAATATTATTTGATCAATAACTTGTAACTACAACTAAATAGGTAGTTATGTTTTCTATAATTTAAAATTAGTCTTTACAAATGTACTTATTGTAGTATATGAAATTTCCATATAGTTTCAAATACACACAAACACACACACACACACACACACACACACACACACACACACACACACACACACACACACACACACACACATCTTTGTGTGTGTGTACATATATGTATACATGCATGCATAATAAATTTACAAAAATTGCTCTAGTTAAGCTATAAGCAATATGCTAGAAGATAACAAATGTCAACCAATATATTGTTAATTTTTAAATTGAGTGATATCTTTATTAACTATAGAAAAAATACCACATGTATTTACATCATCCTTCATTGAAAAGTTAAAAAAAATGAAATCATGTCAAGTTCTTAATTGTAATAGAATACTTTATATGTCTTCTATAGATCAACACTTCATTTATGGATATTACTACAAGTTAGTTATATTCAAGACAATTACAAGACACTCAATGAATTAAAAAATTACATAGTCATTTTTTTATAAATTAGTTTTCAAAGATATTCTATGGATCATGATGAGAGTGTCAAGAAAATCTATACAGAAAATTTGGACCATTCCTTGGTAACTTCAATCAATGCTGCTTGTAATAAACAAAAATCTCACATGTCAAGTTTTCATGAACCAACAAGTGTTGCCAATTAATTTTGTTGATCAATACCTAGTGATTTGAGAGGAGGGAGAGCATCATCAGAGCAATTTACTATCCAAATAAGTAATTCTCATGTAAAATTTTCTCTTCATTCTATTATCTACCTAAGATAACTGATCCTTCAATGAGGAGATCAAATACATAGCAACAATATCTCAAAAAAATTTATGGATGTGTCGGTGGGGGTGGGAAGCAAGTACAACAATCTATCTTCATGACATCACACAAATAATGCAATTTAACACATGGAGGGTGCAACCTAATAACAAAAATTTTGGACATGAATCACGTAATCATCTCAATGCATCCCATCTACATGAAGTTAGTCTACTCATGCATACTGTAAACATGATGATTACTTTAATCAGAGTTTGGCCAAACTTTATATCAAAACAATACATCTGATTAGTTAATATAGATATAATTTATTATAAATTATTTAGGCACATTTCAATGCTCATACTCAAGCATGAAATCCCTATGTTCATCCACACAAGACCTAAATTGTAAGTCTATCCATAATTTATCATTGTCCTCTTGCCTTTGTATATTCTCTTCCTTTCATCTCATCGGGTTAAGTTTTCCTATATCACACCATAGTTTTCAAGTGTTATCTCATTTATTTTGGCCAAGAAATAAGCTCATGTTATGAAATTCACGTAATATCATGTTATGGTAGATATTCATACTATCCAAACATAAGTGCCATATCTATTGTTGCCCAGTTACCATAAATATCAAGCTAGAATAAGGCACTATTATGTATAAATACTATAGTTAACTCAACATTTCGGCCATAGAGGAAAGTCAATTCCATAATAAGTATATTGCCCCACAAAATTAGGGTTGAAGTCACACAATAATAATATAGGTGTTCATAATAGAATCAATAAGTAAAATGTCATACCTCTATAACAACTTATAATTACTCCAAGTCTCTAGCTAGGATATCTATGCAATATAACCACTATCAAAATTTGTATCAATCATGAAGACTAAAGCCTTTTGTGTTCCATATGGTATAACAATGAATATATTTCAGGACTAGTACAAGTTCTAAGCACAATCATTATAGTATAGAGTAATTCCTTTGTATTCATCTATTAGGGTTCATCATATTTTCTCTTAGGCAAGGCTTGTAAGAAGTAAGTTTAAAAAAAAATCTTATCTAATCAACAATCCATTTTTGAAGTACAACCACTTCAAACATAAGCCTTTTATCTAAAAAAATATGTTTGAGATACAACAATAAGGTTTGGGTGTGTTGTAACTTGAGTACAAAGCCTTCTATTGAAGTATAAAATATAGCAACAAGTACAAGGTAAAACAAGAATGAGAATATAACAACTAAACTTTAAAATCTTTTAACAATAATAAAAATGAGTTTTCAACCACTCTAGGTGCAAAGCCTTCAAGTTGAGGCATCAAGTAAAAAAAATTTTAGTACAAAAAGAACGAGGATTCATCTACTCTAATTGGAAATCCTTCGTATTGAGGTATTAGGTTATAATACAACAACCAAAGTGAGCACTCAAGCACTCATTTTTAAAGCTCTTGTATTGATGATTCAACTTAATGTACACCACAAGAGTGATTACTAACCTCAAGTTAAAATATAGAAACAAGAAAGAGTATGTATTCACTCTAAGTGCAAATATTTCGTTGGCAATTTTGGGTACCTTGGGTATATTGCCTTTGCTCAAGTGTATAAGTTGTCATTGATGTCAAGAAGCTTTTAAAGGAATTTGATTTGATGTAAAAGAATTTGTTTTGATGAAGGTTTCGGCATGAAAGGTTCGAAAGAAAGTAAGTTTGAAAAATGTCACGATATCGCGACATGTCACAGTTTTCGCGACTTAGGCAGGAGAGAGAAAGCTTTTTAGAAAAGTGTCACGATATCGCGACATGTCGCAGTTTCGCGACTCAAAGAGGAGAGAGAATGTACGGAGTCAGAAATGTCACGATTTCGTGACATATTGCAAGGAAGATTGTACGGATGAAAAAGTGTCACGATTTCGCGACAAGTTGCAGGAGGGGGAGTCCGAAAGAAAAAGTGTCACGATTTCGCGACATGTTGCAGGAGAAGGAGTCCAAAAGAAAAAGTGTCATGATTTCGTGACATAATGCAGAAGAAAGAGTCCGTAGTGTGAATTGTCACGATTTCGCGACAAGTTCGAAGAGAGAGAAAGTAGCAAGATAAAGTGTCACGATTTCATGACATGCTACAGAAGTCAAAGTGAGAACTGTCACGATTTCGCGACATGCTGTAGAACTCGAAGTGAGAACTGTCACGATTTCATGACATGCAGCAAAGGGAAGAGTCTGAAATGAGAACTGTCATGATTTCACGACAGGTTGCAAAGAAGACGTACGAAAGCTGAAAGCGTCACGATTTCACGACAGGTTGAAAAGAAGTCGTACGGATGCAGAAAGTGTCACGATTTCATGACAGGTTGAAGAGAAAGCTTATGGATGCAGAAAGTGTCATGATTTCATGACAGAGACAGTAAGCAAGTCTTCAACAGAAGAAGCGTCATGATTTCATGACGAATTCAAGAAGGAAGAGCTCGAAGGCGAAAGCATCATGATTTCGTGACATGTTCCAGTTTCACGGGCGTAAGGCAGAGAAAAGCATAAGGCAGCGAAAGTGTCACGATTTCATGACATGTTCTGCTTTCATGGGTGCAAGCCGAGAAGAGGTTGAGAAAGCGAGAAATGTCATGATTTCATGATAGAAGTGAAGATGACGTCAGCAGAGGCAGAAGTGTCACGATTTCGTGACAAAAGCCAAAAGAAAGTGTTCAGAGGCAAAGGTGTCACGATATCGTGACATGTTGTAGTTTCACGGGAAAAGCTACAGAACCACAGAGGCAGTGAAGCCGACAAAGTTAAATTTGGGCCAACGAAGATTAGGGTTTGTAGCCGACGTAGTTTAGGGTTGTGCAGCCGACTAAGATCAAGGTTTTGATCTTGAAAGTATTAGTATAAAAGGAGGGTTGTTTGAAGAGTTAAAGTATCGATTTTGTGTGTGCGTTCGAAGTGCGACATTCATAGATAGAGTGCGGGGGAGAAGTCCGATCGCTGAGAGCAGAGTGCAAAATTCGATAGTAGTGTACAGAGTGCATTTTGTCGAATCGTCTAAGTGAGAGAGATCGCAAGGAATCAGAGTGCACGAAGACGGTGCTACTGAGTTTGCGCATAGAGAGCAAAAAAGCGCAAAGCTATGGGGTGCATCATTTTTGCGACGTTCGATGATTGTGCGCAGGCTTTGATGGTTTTGGACAAGTCATTGAGAGGGATTGTTGCACAGATTTGAGCAAGTTTTTCTTGAGCTTGTGAAGCAGTTTGGGCAGGTTCTAGTAAGAACTTGCAAAGCAGATCTGAGACAAGTCTTGGTGAAGACTTGGGTGAAGATCAAGCAAGCTTTAGTGAAAGCTTGTGAACCACTTTTGTGAACCAGATTTGAGGACCAGTTGAGGACAGAGATTGGTGCAGATTCGAGGACATTTGTGCCAGACCGAAGGACTGTGTTTGGTGCAGATCAGAGAAAGAGAACGAGGACATTTGTGCTAAACCGAAGGACTGTGTTTAGTGCAAATTCGAGGACCAGCTTTGGAGGTGATAGAGTTGAGGGTAGAGGTCTCCAGCTAGAGCAGGGAGGACAGGTGTCTTCTATGGATAGAGTTCCATTTGCTAAGGGCAACGGAGGTAGAGGTCTTCTAGAGGATCACCAGTCAGAGCAGAGCTAGGGGATTTGTGTCTCCTTTGGGTTGGTGCCCATAAACATTGTAATCGGGAAAGGTATTCCCAGAATTTGATTTGATAAAATTTAGTGAAAGATTTTATCCGTGGAGTAGCCCACATTGGGTGAACCACGTAAATTGTTGTGTCTCTATTGTGGATGGTGTTTTGTGCATTGCTTTGATTACGGCTATTGATACTGCTATCTATACACTGCATAATATTGAATTGAAGTATAAAGGAAAAAGTAAAAAGAGGTCTTATACTGTTCACCCCAAGCTTGTGTTCTTCAATTGGTATCAGAGCGGGTGCCTTCGAAAATTTTAACAACTTGAAGGAAAAGCTAGTAAAGAACACAATGGATTATTCAAGTGGCAATGCAACACCTATTCTTGATGGGTCAGATTTTGGTCTTTGGAGTGCAAGGATGAAGGTTCATCTAATGGCACTTGGTAATGAGGTATGGGAAGTAATTGAAGATGAGTACACTATTCCTGTACATGGTCCAAATACTAAAGAAGAAAGGCTCCTACATCACAGCAATTCAAAAGCAATGAATGCAATCCTGAAAGGCTTACATAAAGCAGATCTCACCAAAGTGATTCACCGCAAGACAACTAGTGAAATGTGGAAACAATTGCAGGTGGTTCATACGGGTGATACAAATGTCAGAAAGGCCAAGTTGAGACACTTCAAAGGTATGTTTGAACAACTCAAGATGAATGATGATGAAAATATTAGTGACTACATGCTTCGTATGGATGAGGTTGTTAACTCCATGAAAGACTTAGGTCTTGAGCTTGCTGAAAATGATGTTTGTGATAAGATTTTAAGATCTCTTCCTAATAGATTTAGTGAAAATATTTCTGCTATTGAGGAAGCTAAAGATTTGGATAAGTTGAAAAAGGATGAGCTCCATAGTATACTTGCAGCATTTGAGTTGAGAACTCAAGTGAAGGTTGATGTCAAGAAAGAGGCAGCTTTCAAGGCTACCAAGAAATCCAAGGGTAAACAGCTTCAAGAGAGTGATGAGTCTTCTAGTGATGAAGAGGCATATTACAGCAAGAAAGGCAAGTTCTCTAGAAAGCACAAAAGCGTGAAAAATATAAGATGTTTCAATTGTGGAAAGTTTGGTCATTATGCTATCGACTGTATTGTTCTCAAGAATGAAAGTGATGAAGATAAACAAGATTCTAAAAGCAAGGATTCTGAAAAGCACAAGCATCACAGGAAGAACAAAGATGAGCACAACAATCAAGGAAAGAGGTATTCTCACAAGCACAAGAAGAGTTTCTACCTAGACAAAGCAAGTAAGTGTTCTAGTAGTGATAGTGAAAGTTCTTCAAGTGATTATGAAAATGAGATGTTGTTCATATCAAAAAAAGAGGAAGAACCGAAACATAGATTCATTATCATGAAATGTCTTAGATGTGGAAATTTTGGTCACCTTGAGGATGATTGCACAAACAATGATTTGGTTTCTAGTATGTATGAGGATGCTTCAGAAAACTATAAGGAAGATGCGTGTATGGTTTTTGAAAAAGGTAGCACCTCTAGTGATAAGAAATCTGAAAAAGGCTTCGATGATTCAGAAAGCAAACAAATAAAGGATCTTGAAAGTGAACTTACTAACGCTCTTAGTGTTTTGAAAAAGGAAAGAAAGAAGAATGCTAGACTCAAGGATAAGTTAGATGAATGTTGTATGGAGAGAGATGATCTTATAGAAAGTCTTGACCTCTCTATGGCTAAGACACAAGAACTCAAGGATGAGTTAGAGTCTAAGGTTCTTGAGTATAGTGAGTTAGAACAGAAAATGGCTTCTTTGAAAGAGGAAACTAGAGAGTACAAGGATAAGCTTTACAGGTTTCAAGATAGCTCCAAAAAGGTTAAGTCACTCATCAAAGGTCAAAGAAAGACAACGGATAAAACAGGCCTTGGTTTTGTCAAGGAACAAGCTGGAGAGTCTAGTAAGAGACTCCAAAAGGAAGAGAGTTCTGATGAGGAAAGTATTTCAGATTATGAGTCCTTGGATGATAGATGCGCAGAAATAGAAAATGAAATTCAGAATGAGAAGAAGAAGTTTTCAGGACCCAAGAGGTCGAATAAAGGAAAATTTCACGACAGATGTTTTGCGTGTCACAGGTTTGGTCACATGGCTGCACATTGCATGGCTCAAGTGAAGAAGGTAAACGACAATTTTAGAAGTGCTAGTTTCTTTCAAGGGTATTGCTACTCTTGTCAACAGTTTGGGCACAAGGCAGTCTATTGCAAGGTTAATTACAGGAACAGGTTTGATCAAAACAGGTTCAGCCAGAACAGGTTTAGTCAGAACAGGCAGATTCAAAGAACAGGTATGCCTAAAAGAAATAACATTGTTACTTGTTATAAGTGTAACAATGAAGGTCACACAACTAGACAGTGTAGAGCTGAACTTCCAAGGTACAAGAATAGAAATAGTGGTATGAACAGGTCCAAGGATCAAGGCATGGATAAGAACAGGAATGATAACAGGAACAAGAACAGTGACAAGAATAGGAATACGGGCAAAGAGTTCAAGAGAAGGCCCGACAAGGAAGTGATAGACGCTGATGATGATCAATGCCTAATGGGAGTTTTACTCCCACCCTAGAATTAATCACCTCATCAGGAGGTGGGGGAGGGACTAAGCTAAGAGGCTCATTCTTAGTCCCGAGCCCCAAAGGTGACCCTTTGCCATTGATGACAAAGGGGGAGAAATATGAGTAAGGGGGAGAGCTTCAAGTGAAGAGGAAAGCTTCAAGTCAGGGGAGCAAAACCTCAAAGGCAGTTTCTCAGTTGTTAGCACAGTTGGTTTCAGTTTTGGCTCCTAAGACGTGTTTTCAAGTAAAGGTTTGCCATCAATGACAAAGGGGGAGATTGTTGGCAATTTTGGGTACCTTGGGTATATTGCCTTTGCTCAAGTGTATAAGTTGTCATTGATGTCAAGAAGCTTTTAAAGGAATTTGATTTGATGTAAAAGAATTTGTTTTGATGAAGGTTTCAGCATGAAAGGTTCGAAAGAAAGTAAGTTTGAAAAATGTCGCGATATCGCGACATGTCGCATTTTCGCGACTTAGGCAGGAGAGAGAAAGCTTTTTAGAAAAGTGTCACGATATCGCGACATGTCGCAGTTTCGCGACTCAAAGAGGAGAGAGAATGTTCGAGTCAGAAATGTCACGATTTCGTGACATATTGCAAGGAAGATTGTACGGACGAAAAAGTGTCACGATTTCGCGACAAGTTGCAGGAGAGGGAGTCCGAAAGAAAAAGTGTCATGATTTCATGACATGTTGCAGGAGAAGGAGTCCAAAAGAAAAAGTGTCACGATTTCGTGACATAATGCAGAAGAAAGAGTCCGTAGTGTGAATTGTCATGATTTCGTGACAAGTTCGAAGAGAGAGAAAGTAGCAAGATAAAGTGTCACGATTTCACGACATGCTACAGAAGTCAAAGTGAGAACTGTCACGATTTCGTGACATGCTGCAGAACTCGAAGTGAGAACTGTCATGATTTCGTGACATGCAGCAAAGGGAAGAGTCTGAAATGAGAACTGTCATGATTTCACGACAGGTTGCAAAGAAGACGTACGAAAGCTGAAAGCATCGCGATTTCACGACAGGTGAAAAGAAGTCGTACGAGGAAAGTGGCGTGATTTTGTGACAAGTTGAGAAGGCGTTATGGAGGAAAGTGTCATGATTTCATGATAGAGATAGTAAGCAAGTCTTCAACAGAAGAAGCGTCACGATTTCATGATGAATTCAAGAAGGAAGAGCTCGAAGGCGAAAGCATCATGATTTCGTGACATGTTCCAGTTTTGCGGGCATAAGGCAGAGAAAAGCATAAGGCAGCGAAAGTGTCACGATTTCGTGACATGTTCTGCTTTCATGGGTGCAAGCCGAGAAGAGGTTGAGAAAGCGAGAAATGTCATGATTTCATGACAGAAGTGAAGATGACGTCAGCAGAGGCAGAAGTGTCACGATTTCATGACAAAAGCCAAAAGAAAGTGTTCGGAGGCAAAGGTGTCGTGATATCGTGACATGTTGTAGTTTCACGGGAAAAGCTACAGAACCACAGAGGCAGTGAAGTCGACAAAGTTAAATTTGGGCCGACGAAGATTAGGGTTTGCAGCCGACGTAGTTTAGGGTTGTGCAGCCGACTAAGATCAAGGTTTTGATCTTGAAAGTATTAGTATAAAAGGAGGGCTGTTTGAAGAGTGAAAGTATCGATTTTGTGTGTGCGTTCGAAGTGCGACATTCGTAGATAGAGTGCGGGGGAGAAGTCCGATCGCTGAGAGCAGAGTGCAAAATTCGATAGTAGTGTACATAGTGCATTTTGTCGAATCGTCTAAGTGAGAGAGATCGCAAGGAATCAGAGTGCACGAAGACGGTGCTGCTGAGTTTGCGCACAGAGAGAAAAAAAGTGCAAAGCTGTGGGGTGCATCATTTTTGTGACGTTCGGTGATTGTGCGCAGGCTTTGATGGTTTTGGACAAGTCATTGAGAGGGATTGTTGCATAGATTTGAGCAAGTTTTTCTTGAGCTTGTGAAGCAGTTTGGGCAGGTTCTAGTAAGAACTTGCAAAGCAGATCTGAGACAAGTCTTGGTGAAGACTTGGGTGAAGATCAAGCAAGCTTTAGTGAAAGCTTGTGAACCAGATTTGAGGACCAGTTGAGGATAGAGATTGGTGCAGATTCGAGGACATTTGTGCCAGACCGAAGGACTGTGTTTGGTGCAGATCATAGAAAGAGAATGAGGACATTTGTGCTAAATCGAAGGACTATGTTTAGTGCAAATTTGAGGACCAGCTTTGGAGGTGATAGAGTTGAGGGCAGAGGTCTCCAGCCAGAGCAGGGAGGACAGGTGTCTTCTGTGGATAGAGTTCCATTTGCTAAGGGCAGCGGAGGCAGAGGTCTTCTAGAGGATCACCAGTCAGAGCAGAGCTAGGGGATTTGTGTCTCCTTTGGGTTGGTGCCCATAAACATTGTAATCGGGAAAGGTATTCCCAGAATTTGATTTGATAAAATTTAGTGAAAGATTTTATCCGTGGAGTAGCCCACATTGGGTGAACCACGTAAATTGTTGTGTCTCTATTGTGGATGGTGTTTTGTGCATTGCTTTGATTACGGCTATTGATACTGCTATCTATACACTGCATAATATTGAATTGAAGTATAAAGGAAAAAGTAAAAAGAGGTCTTATACTGTTCACCCCCCCTCTCAGTATAAGCTTGTGTTCTTCAATTTCATAATGAGTTTCCAAGTTAAAATACATGTATAAGTTTACATGCATTCTAAGGGAAAAGCTTTCATAGCGAAGCTTTTAAGTACAATAACAAAAAAAAACATTCTAAGTGTAAAGCTAAGGTGTCAAGAACAACAAAATTTAGTATGAGATCATTTTTTGTATATCCCTATAGTAAAACCAACTTTATATTCAAAATAACTTACAAAAATCCATTTACCAAGCATCATGATCATAGTATTACTAATCAAGGTCATAGTATCTCAACTATGGGAGTTAGAACTAAGAATGAAAACTATTGTTTGACATCAAAATAAATGTGTCTCACAACTAATATACCTCCTTTGAAATTTGGAAATTGATCATTTTACAAGTATTAACCCTTAGCATAAATACTTGTCTTACAAGGTATAATAAAAGGATTCAAAATTTCTAAACAAGACTAGTTAGTCATGGTACAACAAATAGGAAGGATCTTTCCACTAAACAATGTCAATGCTTAGCTATTTTCAAATATAGATTTTTTTTACACCTCAACACAACAAGTTGAATCCACTCATAGACAAGTGATGATGTCATCATTAAATATCAAGTACCTCTCACTTACAAGGCAGTGAATTACTAAAGTTTTAGGATGTAAAATAACTGTTACAACAACAATACATAAGTCTCACTTCAACTTGCTAGTTGATAATGTTTTCAAGGCTCAAGACATTTTTTACCTTACAAGGGCTATAACATATCTTGAATTAATACTTTCAAATATTCCCATATTCTAATTGCCTTAGAGAGGTTGTATTTTCCTATTGTTTAAACTCTTCAAATTTGACAAAAAAATTTCCCATTGACACCCTTGTCTCCATATTTAGGGTTAAAAAAATAATACTGATTGTCAAGCTTGAATCTACATAATCTTGAAGAATTGACAAAGCAAGTTTCCTTTAAAACTACATAAGACCAGTGTTTTCATAAATAAAAAATTATTCTAAGACCCATCTCAAAATATTGCAAGGCATCTCAAACAATTTCTATGAACTTAAAGGAAAAATGTAGATGAATGCCTTTCAAGAAAACACATGTAAATACAAATCTGACCGCTTTCTTTGTGGCATTTAAAACAAACCCAAATTTTAAAAAGGAAAACTCAAAAACCTTTATCATGCAATTTATTTTCTAAGCATGTATTCCAAGAGAAATTTGTGAGGTTGCATTGATTTGTCATAAAATAATGGCTAGAGATAGAAAGCACAAATGGGTATCATCAAGTTTTGCTTCCACTAAATCCAAGATGAATATAGAAAAGCCTTTCAACATTCTACCTTTTTCCCTCAATACAATTTAACTGTAAATTTTTCTTTCTATAGGTATCTATTTGGTTATCATCATGTCCCTTTCAAGGAAAGGATGAGGTTTAAATAAAATTATCTTGAGTCCAAATTTGGTACTCTTCTCAAATTAGTAAGCCACTCAAGATAGAAAATCTCCATGAGGCATCCAAGATAGATTTTGTAAAGCTTATACACCTAGTTTAAGGTTCCCTTCCATATAAAGTTCTCTCATCTACTCAAGTTTATAGACAAAAATTGCTTCCACCAAAAAATAAATAGGGCATATATGAAAACATTTTTGGGTTTGGCACTCCATCCTCACTTACCTACCAAAAAAAACATATGCACATAATTTTTACTTTCCATGGAAGGGTTTGCCAACGATGTCCTGCTTTCATTGGTTCCAACTTACAAGGTGGCTTATGACCATAATAATTTGAATGACAATTGTTTTAATTTCAAAAAGAGAAACTAAACTCATGGTAGATAGATTTGAATTGAAATTCTATAATGAACATTCCTTTTATGATAAACAAGCAATATCCTATCATGCCTATAATAAGATCAAATGTTTAGTGCAGTGCATTTATTTTAACTCAAGTCAACTATGCCTATCATGCAAGTTCATTTTTATCGATGATATATGCATGAGTTTCATTGATTTTTTTATGTCATTGATTGGCATTTGATGACCTATCCATCATGATAATATTCTTCCTGTCTTGGCTGAGATTTGTCATTATCAATACTTCAGCCAAGTTTGTAGTTAGATTTATTTCATGGTGGCTATAAAATAAGATTTCATGATTATAAAAAATATATGATTTTCAACTCAACATCCATATCAATAAATGTAAATTTTCTCATTTCCATATAAATTTCATAACTGAAAATTAATTTTTCCATATAAATTTTATTGAAACTTAGGTTGTGACACAAGTACTTCATCAAAAATCATGGTGTTATATAGGAATGAAAAATAATAATCATTAATATTAAATAAAAATGTAGAAAAAAAAAACATATATAGATAAAAGAGAAACTTTAGTTATAGTTAATACAATTTATATAAATGAAGAGTGGAATATAAGGCAAGTGGCAAGGTTGACAATGATATTAAACATAGTTTACATGTTGCAAGCATTGTGCTAAATTATCATTTTATAATTGTCGGTGTTGAAGCATTTATTCATATTTATATTGAACCTAATTTTAACTATAAAATATATCAAGTGGTATTAACTCAACTAGTTATATTCTTCAACATTTTAAGGAGGAAACATAGGTTCAAATCTTGTCAAAAGATACGTGGATAATATCCTAGTTTTTTTGTAATACCACTATGTGGTGATGATGTAATATGGGTGGGACATGTTTCAATCTCATATAATGCACTAAAAAATAATCTCAACCAAAAAATATTGATTGCTACTCCTTGATTACTAAAGAAGAATTCCTTGATAGTCAAATTGATATACTTTTGGAAACTAATCTATACACAAAAAAATATAAAAATTAAATAGAAGATTCATCCACAAGTGGAAGCAGTTCAAAATTTGATAAATAAAATATGGTAGTTATGACAAACTATGTTATAGGATTCTCAACTTTTTATTGTGGTGCTACGTGGAAAAATGCATTAACAATGTGCATTGAAAACCTATGCATGTCTTATGAATTCAGGAACATGGAGATGTTTCCATTAGGATTTTAATGTCTAAAACCATTGTTAGATGTTGGCACATGGCACTTGGAAGGATGTTGGTGTTGTTGTATAGCTTCGAAGTAGATTTAGTACTTGTAAATCATTAACAATATAAAAATATTTGTTGCCAAGTTTTGAGGAGTGTTAATGTTGTTGAGTGAAATATTTGGCATTGATCTACAATGTGACACTAGGGTGCAAATATCTATATTTATGCTAGCATTGTTAGACCTTGTTTTCCATGGTGATGAGGATTTTAAATGACCTCCACTTTTCTAAAATCAAGCTTAACATTATTTCAAATTTTGAATTTGATAATAATAGCTATAACATAGTCAATTGAGAAGTATTAAGTGAATTCAAATTCACTATATTAGTTTATAAATTTGCAAAACTAAATTGCCCATGTAAAAGCACTAATCACTTCATGAGTATTTCAATCATAATGTGATATCTTTGATTCATGTTATACATCATTGAAGTGTTCAAATAATATAACTTGTAAAATTTTAGCGTTGAAACTATACAGGAGACTAACACCAATCTAATAGCATATTAACTAAGTGAGAAGCACCTTGATTGAACAATATTGAAATATTTTTTAAATATAATACTATCAAATCTTATCCATTTTTAATTATTTATTAATTTGTATATGCATGGTTTTATATAACGCTATTTATGGAATGAGAGATACCCAAAGTAATAGGATCCAATCAAAATGTGTAATGAGCCCAATTCCAATACCAACCAACATAAAGGGATTTTTTTGTGTCTAGTCTTTATTATGATCATTAACTCATAAGTGGATTGAAATTATCTTCATGTGGTTATCTTATAGATAGTACCCAAGTAAGTTCAAGGTTGCACTTCACAGGAATCTAACATGGTTAGTGTCTATCCTTTGGATAGGAGTGGCCAACCCCTATATTTACCTATAGGTAAGGTTTCTTTATCTTGCAACAGGAACACCCTCTTTCCCCTACTAGTTTAAATCAAACATTAAACTAGCTTCCATGTTAGGTCTCTTTCAACCTTACATTAGGTGTATACCTTGAGGTTTTGTTGGTTCTTCCTTAAGGATAGAACCACAATTATTGCAATGCTTAACCTTACCATATCAACCATAGGAAGCTAAGGGGGTTATCACACAAACCCACATAGACTTGTGAATGTCTACTATTTTTCTTACGTGGTTCAACCAACTATAATCTCCATAATTTCAATATCTTTTAAGGTTTTCCCTTTAAAAACATTCCCACAATTAATATCTAAGTGTCATGCATGAATCAAATATTCCTTTTTGTTTTAAGGTTACTTTATATCAAATAGATACAATATTTGAGTCACTTTAAGAGATTCAATCCTTATCATAAGGTAATTTTTTTTTGTAAGTAAAAAAATTTCATTAAAATGGGTTTTTAAAGGAATCCCAAAACCTAAAACCTTGATACAGTGACAACAAAAAAATCTATTGAAAACAGGAACCAGAGAGTTGAAGAGACATGTAGCAAAAAAAAAAAACATAATAAAATGGGGGACAATCACCTACTTTACATCAAAACTAAAAAAAAACGTAAATCAGAGCACATCATGCATTACATCCATAAGCCTATCCTGCCATCCACTAGCTACGCAGTGTCCTTTTTAGCAGCCTTCGCCTCATCCTTGTGATCATATTTCCCATCACTTCTGAAGATCTTAGGTTTGCTAGAGCCCATAGGACCTTCCTCGAGAATCCCAAAAAATGATTCATGAAAGAATATCATGTTCATGGTATTTATAATCTCCTTCAAGGAATACATGAGCTCCTCATTGTGGGAAATAGAATTGGAAATGGCATTAATTACCATCCTCTAGAGCATTGTAGGAGCTTATCATAACATAATTTTATTTTATCATGTAACTCTACATTTCTTCTATGATCCTTCTAAGTCAAGTGTTACATTGTATACACTTCCTCTCAAGGAGCGATATAATAAAATTATAATTGATCTTAATAATTACGTTTAACAATAGAGGCCCTCTCTTAAGGAGGCAGTGTTACAACATGTATACATGACCAATAGAAGTACAATAGTGTTGATCTTTTCTTGAATCCTTTCGAGCCACCAGTACTAGATTATAGATGTTTTTTGGATCAAGACAACCCATTACATGTATATGAAATGTATTCTAGTCAGACAATAGCATGTAATAATTTTTCAATGAATGCAACTAAACACAATACATTCTCACAATGTAGTAGTCTAAAGCATTTCATCATTAAAAGGAAGAAAATCCCATACTTTGCTAAGAATGAAAAATCTAATTTCATCCCATATCCTACTCACAAGGATATTCCTTTGAAATGAGTAATATTACAATCAACTATTGTTAGTCCTTTTTAGGAGAATGTCATAGATTCATTTATCAATGAGATCCCTTTCAAGCATATAGCCATTAAGCATATCACACTTTCACAAGTGTCTCACTTTTCTTCAAAATAGAAAATAGCATTTTAAACAATCATACTTTTCCAAGTATCTCATATTTCTTCAAATAAAAATAACATTTAAACAAATCGTACTTTCACAAGTATCTCATATTTATTCAAACAGAAATAGCATTTAATCAAACTTTCCCAAGTATCTCATATTTCTTCAAACAGAACTAACATTTAAACAAATCAAATTTTTACAAGTAACTCATATTTCTTCATACATAAAAAACATTTGATCTAATGGATTCAATTGTAGTCTACAAATCCTTCCAAGGATTTAGCCTACTACAAGATCATAAACCGGACTTGTTCTATAATATGTCATTATGGTTCACTATAGATCCTTGTGATTGCCAATTTGTCTTGTAATCTATAGTTATTCCACAATCCTGGCTATCATGTTGTCTCATGATCAATCAATAAGATTGTCCTACGGTTACATGAGTTTAGCTACAATATCTCTTGCAATCCATCAATGATATTGCTCAAGTTTAGCTACAACTCCTCTCGTAATATATCACATAAGATTACACCATAGGTTTACTTGGTATTTTATTGGTTTTATAGAATAAACACTATGGGTATACAACTTTAGCAAGTGAGTTTTGTGTCCAAACTCTTGTCAAGAATGATCTATAGTTTTAATAGGTATTTTTTAGTCTATTAACCAAACTACTACCTATTTTACACAATATTAACCAATATGTTTTTGGATAACCCTTCACTCATCAAGGTTGGATTATAATTCATAATAGAGGTTTTACATAGTCCACCCATGTGACTATTATAAATCTTTCAAAAGTTGGTCTTAAAATCCTTAAACATGAATTCATCATGGTTCACATAAGTTTTTCCCACAAACTTTCCTCAAGATTTATTTCATGGTATATTTAAATATTGCTACTTGTTTTATTACAAGTTTCATATTAATATGCCCCATAATTTATTGGGTAGTATCTAAGATAATTTAATAGGAGTTTAATCCAAAAAGGGTTTTCCTTTTTCTTACCTCCCAATTAATAAAAGGTTCTTTGATGTGGTTAGTCATAATCTAACCAAAGAGCATTTCTAAATTTTTGGCCCTTCATCAATGCCTTACCCATTAAAGTGTGGCATTATCAAAAAGTGTTTTCATTATAACTATCATGGTCAAACCTACAACTAGTTTCACATGCCAAAGCATGGTCAACTAAGCACTGGGTTGAAATGACCCACTCATACCTTCATCGTAGTGTGTAATATACGATGAATCATAATAAGTAGACAAAGCAAGGAGGTTACACTCAAAGGATATATCATCATTGTTGATACACGGACCTCGACTCTGACCATTGTTCAATTAAATAGGGATGTATTTCTTCCCTTAAAGTCCTAGTTGGGTTTCGGTATGCTTCGAGTAGGATAAATCTTTTAAGCAACTTTCATCTTTATACAAGAGAATAAATTACTTTAAATAGAGCTTGAGGTGGTATCCATTGATCGGGATTGGTTTAACTCTCCCTCCTTGATATTGTAGCTAAAATGCATTGTGTTGCTTTGTTGCAATGATGGTGAAAGGGCCCTCCTAGAATGAGTGAAACTTTTGATGATTGCCTGGGTTGGCTCTATCTTCATTCTATCTCAAGACTAAATCACCAACTATAAATTTCTTGAATATAACATTTTTATCAAACCATCCCTTGGTATATATGAAATATTTCTGGATATCCTCATATGCTTTGGTCCTCTACTCTTCCAAATGTAATAATTGCATTAGCCTTGCTTCTAATAGACTTTTATTTGGTGCATAATCTTGGCAAGTCAACCTTAAAGTAGGTATTTCAAGATGAGTGGGAAGGATAGCTTATTTTCCATACACTAATGCATAAGGAGATGAATTGATTGACTTCTTCACAGTAATTATATCTACCCACATTGCTTGATCTAAAATTAGATGCCAACTTCTTTTGTTATCCTTAAGTGCTCATTTAGAATCCTAAGTAAATTCTTACTAGTAGATTTTGCTAGCCCATTTTCCTAAGGGTAATAGTTTGAGTTCTTCAAGTAGATGCCATATTTACTTGTAAATTCTATGAACTTTGATCCAATAAAGGATGGACCATTATCACTTACTAGAGCATCAAGTATGTAAAACCTTGTAATGAGGCTTTCAACAAAATCAATCACAACTTCTTGATCAACCTTCTTAGTAGGTATTGCTTCAACCCATATAGTGAAGTAATCAATGGCAGTCAATATATACTTATGGCTAGCTGAACAATTGGGGTTGATCATTCCAATAAAGTTTGGCCCCCACTATTGGAAATGCTCTTCTAACTGAATATGCTTGAAGGGAAATAATGTGTTCTTGTTTCTTCTTACATACCTTTGGTACTTATCACAAGTTCTTGCTATTTTGAAAGTTTTAGCAAAAATGGTAGGCCAATAATATCTTGCTCTTATTATCTTCATAGCAATTTTCCTTCTTGAATAGTGTCCTCCTAATAGTTCTTCATGAAATTCATCTAGAACTTTTTGCTTTTGATCATCCTTCACATATTTTATAACTCCATCAAGGTTATTTTTATATATTCCTTTGGGTAAGAGGACATATTTTAAAGCTTGAAGTCTATATCTTCTTCTTTGTGATGCATTCATACCTTGAGGGCATACCCCTATTTGGAAGTAGTTTGTAAGTTGATTTGTCCAATTTGAACTTTTTGAAACACCATATTTTTCTTGGTCTAACCTTGATGACTGAAAAGTTATCATATGATCTAATTTTGTTGTTGTTGCTATTCTTGATATAATGCTCTACCTCTAACCAACTTCATAGGATGGATATCTATATCATATTATCGTATATTAGTAATTTAACCTACTCTTTTATCACCCAAATCACCTTGTAGGATGAAGCTTCTGACATTTGAATGTTACTACATACACCATTGTCTTAATTTGATCCAAGTACAATCTAAACTTTTTTAATGATTTTATAACTCCAAAAACTTGTCTCTCAACAAAATTGCATTTTGTCTACTATTCATGGAGAGTCTAACTCCAAAATAATATGGATGTTCATCTCCAACATCATCCTTTTGTGTTAGCACTACAACATAACTCTCATTAGCAACATAGGCATATAAGATAAAGTCTTTACTAAAATTTATGTTTACCAACACTAGGGCTATAGCAATGACCTGTTTTATTAATTCAAAATTTTACTTTCTCTTATCAGTCCATTTGAACTCAACATTTTTTAAGAATCTCTAAAATGGGCTTAACCATTTGATAAAAATAATATATAAAATTCCTTACAAATTTGATCTGCCCAAAGGACTATAAGGCTTTCTTATGGGAAGAGGAAGGGCCAATATGGATTTCACTATATCTATATCTATTGGCATTCCTTGTTTGTAGACCACATGCCCTAGTAACTTGCCTTCATGAATTGTGAAGATTGAATTTTTGGGATTAAGAGATATATCAAACTCTCTACACTTCTAAAAGACTTATTCTTAGTGCTTCAAGTGTGCTTGTTTTCATGAGAAAACATAGTCATATAATCTAGATAGATAAGAATAATTTTATTTATCAAATACCCAAAAGCGTAGTCCATTGTACTTTGAAAAGTGGCTTCTCCACTAGACAAACCAAAAGGAATTCTCTGATAAGTGAAGGTATCCCATTTTATAGTAAAATCAGTCTTAAATTGATCCTCATCTTTTACCCAAATTTGATTATAACTAGAGAAGCCATCTAATAGAGAAAACCTCTCAACCCCTACAACCATTTACAAAATTTGATCTGAGGAAGGGGATAGTGATCCTTTAAAGATGTCTTATTTATATTTCTAAAATCAACACATAAGAGAATGTCTCCATTCTTCTTTCTCATGGGTACCAAATTAGTAACCCATGTGGAATGCTTAACTGGGTAGATTATTTTTACCTTAAAAAGCTTGATCAATTCGTCTCATAATGGACTCAATTTTAGGATTCACTAGTCTCTATTTTTGTCTAAATGGTTTTACCTCAGGCACTAGCTCAATGGTATGTTGGATTACCTTTTTATCATATACCTTCTATAGAGACAAAAAATTGACCCACCCAAATGAGTCATTTTTCATTAGGTTTTCTTTGGAAAGCTCTCAAACTTTCTAGGAGCAAGTTTGGACCTTTTTTTTTTTTTTTTTTCCTTGCTCTTCTTAACCTTGACCGAATCCTCGCCTAATAAATTATGGGGTGCAAATTCGATAAATTTAGGGTTTCCTTGAAAAATCTAAATTCTAAGCTAACCCTTTTGGGGTGTTATCTTAATCAAGGTTAACTTTTATTTTTCCATATTTTAAACCTCCAAACACTCTATAATTAAAGGGATTGGATTCCCTTTTTCTACCCAATTTTTCCCTAAGAAATAAATCTATCAATCTGAGAAAATTCATGCAAAATAAGAATTATTTTGGCTTCTTATGCAATCTTCTAGTGCTCTTGGTGCTTTAGTATTTATTGTTGGTGTGTTCCTCATGATCTACAAGTGGAGAAAGCCTTGACGATAACTTGTCTTCTTGAAGGAAAGGAAGTATTCCACCTTTGCTCTTGCTTCTTCCACAAGATCACTAGGTTGTTTCTTTGCATTCATTAGTTCATTTAATTTCTTTATTCTGTGTGTTGTTGCATTTTGGTCTCTATTTAAGGGTTTAAAATCCCTATTGTGCTAATCCATACCTTTTTTGTTATAGGGTACGAATTCAATGAAAGTTATGCTTTTGCTTCTTGGGCGTTCGATGTCCACTTCTTCTCAATTACTGAATCCACATTGGAAAATTTACAAGGTATAAATTTAGTCTGGATAGATTGTAATATCCTACCCAAGTTGTAATTTTTTTTTTTTTGATATGGCAGAGAGAATAATTTGCAAATAAATAACAACAAGGAATAGAGCCAATATGAACACTAATTTCTACAATACTGCTTGCACAAAATTGCTAATGATTTGCATTGAGAAAATCACAGTACACTCGTCACTTATTATATATTGCTACCAGGAGTCTGTTATAAGTATTAGTAATATCCTACCCAAGTTGCACTTATTTTTTTTTTTTTGATATGGCAGAGGGAATAATTTTCAAATAAAGAACAACAAGGAATAGAGCCAATGTGAACACTAACTGCTACAATACTGGTTGCACAAAATTGCTAATGATTTACATTGAGAAATTCACAATACACTCGTCACTTACTATATATTGCTGCCAGGAGTCTAATATGAGTATTATATACTTTTAATAAAATTTACATGACATGCCCCGGACATAATGAACTTGTTGCTAATCATGTAATCATATTACCCCAAACACTGATATAACTGATTGCAAGTGTATATGGTCTAAAAACCTCGCCTAAACAATCTATTTCAAGAGTGCAAAAATCATAGCATCATTCATTCATTAAAAACTAATGATAAATTAATCTTAAATGCCTTTGAGAAATGGAGTAAATTATTAGTAGCTGAAATACATAAGAATATTTACTGAACTATAGCAACTTAGATTAGAAATCATATCTGCAACTGATTGTGATGAACAACCACTCTCCAAAACATGGAATCATATAGTCCCTCAAGGTCTTCTATGCTTATGAATCCAAATAATTTATCTTGATGAATACCTAACACTGTTAGCGTACTTAACCTTCTTTGGCTGTATTGCATTATTAGATGAACTGTTACAACCATGTAACAGTTCCGTTCGCCGGTGTGCTATTCCCGGCAGTGTAAATGTTATTTAACAGGCTGCTGAGAATAATAAACTAGTTCGTTGCATTTTCTACATGGCATCAGATCCAGTGGCGTAGAGGGTGAAGCTGGAGGCGGACGACAATTTTGTTCGAAGTAGTGCGAGAAATTTTTTTTTAAGTCTCAGGAGGTGCAACCCCGAAGTTCGCTGCACGTCGTGCCAGGAATGCGACACAGCGTCGTGAACGCAGGTCGCATCCGCGACAGAGCACGGAACGCGACACAGCATCGCGAGCGCAGGCAGGTCGCGTCCATGATAGAGCGCGAAACGCGATGTAGGTCGCGTCTGTCATGTGAAACGTGACACAGGTCGCGTTCGCGACAGTCTATCACGCGGGACGCGACACAGGTCGTGTCCACGACAGAGCGCGGAATGCGACAGTCTGTCACACGGGACGCGACACAGGTCGCGTTCGCGACAGAGCGCGGAACGCGACACAGGTCACGTCCACTGCAAGGGAGAGGGACCCTGGTCGCGTTCGCGACAGAGCGCGAAACGCGACACAGGTCGCGTTCGCTGCAAGGGAGAGGGACCCCCCCCGCACAAAATGTGCGGCGGGATTTTTAAATTCCCGCCCGTGCGGGAATTTGGAGGGGGTATAAACCCCCCCCCTCCGCATCTTGCGCTGTCGCGTGCACCCCTCCCCACCCCCTCCCTGTAGTTTAAAAAAAAAAAACAAAAAAAAACAAACGAAAAAAAAAACCAGATCGCGTTGAAAAAATAAAAAAATAAAAAAATTTCAGAGCGCTGGTTGAACGCGGAAATTGCGATTTGCCGTGACTGGGGAAGGGGCGACGATACGGTGTTTTGCTGCGGAGGCAGTAGCCGTGAGTCGTGAGTTGCAGAGGAGGCTGGAGGCCGCTGCAGAGGAGGTGGAGGTAGCAGGCGCTGTAAAAGGAGGAGGCTCTTGATCTCTTCGGATCAGCCCGCTGGCTCACGTGGTCGTGAGCCGTGCGGTTAAGGCTCAGGGAGCCTGCAGGTCGGGGGTTCAAATCCCGCCGACCCCCCCCCAGGTATATATTTTTTTAAAGTTATTTTTTTAATTATTAATTTTTAATTAAAATTTTTTTAATAGTTTTTTAACTTTATAAATTAAAATTTTAATTTTAATTTATTTTTTATAAGTTTTAAAACTATATAAATTAAAATTATTTATTTTAATTTTAAATATAATAATTATTAAAAATGCTTTGTTAAAGAAAGCCTTTTAAGGGGGGATATTTTTTCAAAAATCAAAGGGGGATTGAGAGTAATTTTATGAAAAATAGCAATTTGGCATTGTAAAAGGTGTATTTTCGGCTGTGACCGACACCTTGTGGGTTATTCTTGTGGGCAATTTTTTTTGTTGTATGTTGCATATTTCATTTTTGCACTATAACATTAAAAATTAAAATCAAAACACTCCCTAAGTCCCCGGAATATTTAAAACCCATCTCGTGCAATTTATTTGCACTGCAGCGTTCGGTATTTGTGATACCTCTGGCCAGCACTTACAGGTAAAGTTGTCGTGATTTGGCTACTGTATCCGCCACCTAATATAGCTGCTATAACGACGTCTGAGCTTGTTCTCTATAAATCATCGGGGAGGAATAAGTACGCCATTTTTGCATTTTTTTACTCCATCCACTACCCTTTATCACACTTGTGTTTAGGTGTAAATCCTGACGAAGTGTTTAGGGGAAGTTACGCCCCACGCATGAGAAGAATCTTCTATGGTAGGTGCCATCAACAAGGCGATTCCCTTTCAGTACCGCTTATGTTCCACGTATCGTATGATCTCTAAAACTCACCTATAGTCTCCCTCACATAAGGGCGGGTGATTTTTGTTGATCTTTCTAAATACCTATAGTTTCCATCACATAAGGGCGGGTATTTTGTACGGTATATTGGCCTAGTAAAAGGTATATAGAAAGGGGGACCAATTGGTGATATAAGGAACCTTCACTATGGCCACTGTTGCAAAATTGATGACTGATCCACATCAGTTATTGAAAGGTCCAAATTATACACCATGGAAACATAAGATGAAGGCAATTATCCAAATGGAAGATTTGTGGGATATTGTTACTGGAGTAGCAACTAGGCCTTCACCAACAGCAGGATCCATAGGTCCTTCAGCAGATTAGATAGCTTTTGACAAGAAAGACAGTAGAGCAAAGGTGCTCATTTTGTTTGCTATTTTAGATGAAGTGCAACCTCATATAGTTGATAAAGCAAGTGGTAAAGAGGCATGGGATGCCCTTAGAACCATCTATGAGGGGAAGAATGAATCCACCATTCTTCATCTTCAACAACAACTTCATAACCTGAGTTTGAGACAGGGTGAAACAGTTGAACTCTTTCTGTGCAGAGTGTTTGAGTTGAAAGAGAAATTGAGTTCTCTAGGAGATACTGTGGACGAAAATCTTCTCATCTCACTTGTGATGAGAGCTTTACCTTCTTCATTTGATATGTTGATAACCTCCATCCAAGTGTCTCAATGACAAATTACCTACATCGAGTTGGTCAATCTGCTTCAACAACAAGAGGCATGCCAACTTCACAAGGATGACTCTTCCAATAAAGCCCTATACACCAACAAGCAGGGTTCTAGGAAGAAAGGTAATGGGCAAAAAGGAGGCAACTTTCAGAAAGGAGGAAATTCTCAACAAGATATGAAAGGAAAAGGCAAACAACCTCAACAGAAGAAGAGGTGGTGCAAGATCTGTGAGAAATACAACCATGACACCAATAGGTGTTGGCATAAGAACAAGCAAAAGGCCAAAACAAACCACAAAATAAAAACAAGCAACCCCAGGTGAATGTTGTTGTTGAAGAATCTGACTCAGATTCTGAATGGGCACACAAGGTGCTCATGACTACCACAGATTCCACACGGAGGGATCCTATTTGGTATGTCGATTCTGGAGCTAGCAAACATATGATCGGTGACAGATCGTGGTTTGAATCATTTGAGGCCAAGGAGGGCAAACTTGTCACCATTGCCGATGATAAAACCTACGGGGTTCGGGGAGAGGGTACAGTTTCAGTCACTCTTCCTGATGGCAAGTGTCAGATTGACAAAGTCCTCTATGTTCCGGGATTGGCTAACAATTTATTGTCAGTGACACAAATCCTGGATAGAAATATGGTTGTCAACTTTCATGTTGAGAATGGAAAGAAGTGTTGTACCATTACCAGGAAGGGTAAGAAGATTGCAACAGCTTCATATAAGCACGACTTATTTGCACTAGATGCTATCTCTACTCCACATGTTGCCATGACTGTCTCTACCAAGGAGGCAACTTCCCTTTGGTACAAGAGATATGGGCATCTAAGTTCTGGCTACTTACTTGAGCTCAACAAGTATGAGATGGTAAAGGGTCTTCCTTCCCTTTCTGCCACATTGCCAGTGTGCTCTGACTGCTTGGCAGGAAAGCAACATAGAGTATCATTTGAGAAGAGCTCTACAAGAGCACGAAAACCTCTGGAGCTAATTCACACCGATCTATGCGGTCCTTTCACACCCAACAGTGTTGGATGGAAGAGGTACTTTCAGTTATTCGTAGATGACTACTAACAAAAGATGTGGGTTTTCTTTCTCCAACTGAAATTTGATGCTTTTGCATTCTTCCAGCAGTTCAAGAAATCCGTTGAGAAGGAGTCAGGGGCTTCTATCAAAACCCTCCGCTCAGATCGAGGGGGAGAGTTTACCTCTAATGAATTTTTTGCATTCCTAGATAAGCATGGGATCAAGAGACAGTTAACAACTGCCTATACTCCTCAGCAAAATGGAGTTGCTGAGAGAAGGAACCGTTCTATCATGGAAATGGTTCGTTGTATGCTCACAGGAGCTACTCTTGGGCAACAATATTGGGCAAAAGTTGTCACCACTACAGTGTATCTTTTGAATAGGGCACCCACAAAGGCCCTAAAAGGAATGACTCCATAGGAAGCTTGGAGTGGTCGAAAACCCTCCATATCTCATCTACGTATTTTTGGGTGTCACGCTTTCATGCACATACCGAAAGAGAAAAGGAAGAAGCTAGATGAGAAAACACTGAGATGTATTTTTCTTGGTTATTCTGAGCACTCTAAAGGATATCGGTTGATAGATCCTTTGACCAAGAAAATTCATATCAACAGAGATGTTGTCTTTGATGAAGCTTTCACATCACAGAGCACATCTAAAGTACACCAAGATATTGTGGAAACTAAGGAAGAGAATATTCCTTCGTCAACACAGACAGGAGGTCCTTCTACATCTTCTTCACCACCACCAAAGAAGAATCCTAAATGGTGTACAAATACAATCAGAGATGCAAATTTATCCACTCCTCCCAATATGAATTTGGATAGACCTCGTACACGCAGTATGGCTCAAAAGGAAAGAGAAGCTAGAGAAATTGGTGAGGTTGATGATCTTTTTCAATCTTTTGAGGAACTCTCTGTGACTCCAAGTACAGAAGTTGAGGATATGGATATTGATGATGACAGGGCATTCATGTCTACCATAAATAGTCTTGAGACTGCATCAGTGCAAGATGCTCTCAGTGAGCCTCAGTGGAAGGCCGCTATGGATACAGAGTATGAGTCTCTGATGAAGAATAAAACTTGGAAGCTTGTTGATCTTCCGCATGGAAAGAAACCTATTGGCTGCAAATGGGTATACAAAGTCAAGTACAAGGCAGATGGAACAATTGATAAGCATAAGGCCCGTCTTGTTGCAAAGGGCTATGCTCAAAAGGAAGGCATCGTCTATGAGGAAAATTTTGCACCTACTGCTCGGATGACCACAATTCGGGTTATGTGTGCTATGGCAGCACAATATGGGTGGAAAGTTCACTAGATGGATGTCAAAATTCTAAATGGTGATCTCCAAGAAGAAGTCTATATGACTCAGCCTGAAGGATTTGAAGTGGAAGGCCAACAACAGAAAGTTTGCAAATTGGTCAAATCCTTGTATGGTCTGAAACAAGCTCCTCGAGCTTGGTATATAAAAATGGACAATCACCTTATGCAGCATGGATTTAAGAGATGTCCGTCAGATGCAAACCTCTATTTCAAGAAACAGGGTTCTGAGATAGTGTTGCTTGTACTCTATGTGGATGATCTCGCTCATTACAGGGAGTTCATAAAATATGATCTCTACTGTCAAAAGAAACTTGTGCAAATATTTTGAGATGACAGATATCAGACTTCTCCATTACTGTCTTGGTCTGGAATTTAGCCAGAAGGAGCACTCCATCAAAGTGTCTTAGAAAAAATATGCCAAGACATTACTCGATAAATATCGCATGACTGACTGCAAGCCAATGGCAACTCCAATGGAGAATGGACTTCAGTTATCACGATATGATGACTCACCTCAGGTAGATGGTACTCTCTATCGATAGTTGATTGGGAGTCTCATATATCTGACCAATACTAGGCCAGATCTCGTATTTGTTGTCAACTATCTTTCGAGGTTCATGCAGGAGCCTAAGACTACTCATTGGAAAGCAGCAAAACGTGTTCTTCACTATGTCCATGGTACTATGGAATATGGCCTAGAATACAAGAGGAACAAAAATTCTTCTTGCAAGGATACACGGACTCCGACTACGCCGGATCATTTGATGATCGCAAGTCAACTTCTGGATACATTTTTCATTTGGGATCCGGTCCTGTCTCTTGGCACAGTAAGAAGCAACAAGTGGTTGCTATTTCATCAACATAGGCAGAGTATCGCGCCGCACGTGAAGCTGTGTGCGAAGTGATATGGTTACATCGCATTCTGACAAGTATGGGCCATCCATCAAAATCTCCAATACACTTGTTTTGCGACAATCAGGGTGTTTTGAACCTCGTCAAGAATCCAGTCCATCATGAAAGAACAAAGCACATTGACACACAATGTCATTTCATTCGAGATGAAGTTCCAAAGCACCGAATTCAGCTTCAACACATTCCCACCGATGCCCAAGTTGCAGACATTTTCACTAAGGCACTTGGACGTGTCAAATTTGAATTGTTTCACAACTCACTTTGTATTTCAAAATGATGTAAGGGGATGTTAGTAGTCTAGTATAGCTATTAGTTATTACATTACCAAAATAATGTAATAAAGGGGGATGTTAGCGTACTATTGTTTTGTCTTTATTTATTTATTTAGGCACGTTGTTACACTGTTGTAACAGTTCAGTTCAGTTCAGTTCAGCCGTGTCTATTCCCGGAAATTTTTCATTGTAATCCTTATTTAATTTGTGCAATACAATAAACATATGTTCCGATTTTCTACATTACCCACATGAAAATAAACCACAACTACAAAAACCAGATTATTACCTCAATCATCCACTAAAGTTATAAATTTTACAAACCCTACTATTGCGATACTATTGCGATAATGCCCAAATCTGAATCCCCTAAAGTAGAGACTACCATAAACTGACTAGGAAGGATCATTAACCTTGAAATTAGTGTTGCTAATGGAGTTTTTCATCCCTAAGAGCTAAATATACAAGCAGAGATTTTTCTCCTTAGAGAAACCAAGAAAAATATCCAATAATGAATGAAAATGTGAGCTCCAACATCTTTTTATAACTCCACAACTCACTTTTAGGGTTTAGCACACTTAAAATGTATTTTAAAATCACTTTTATAAAATAACCCCTTATAACTCTTTTTTCCTAAGTCACATTATTAATATTTTATTTGCTGAGTGACTTTATGTCCCCCATCGTTTCTTTTTATAAAATAAGGTTGAACTTTATAATGTTAAATAAATTATTTAACTTTATTTAAATTATCTTTGCACATTAAAATTTCAACCTTCTACTCAACCAATCCTCAATCAAGGTATAGAATCGGACACCCATTTCACCAAATAATAACACTGCACTGTACGATCTACTAGAAACCCTAATAGCTGACTTACTATAAATAGTAAGTACTGGTTAAAATAGCAATAAACTCTCAAATCACAAAAAATAACTCAGCATGCCTCTATTAATAGAAACCCTAATAGGATCACCACCACCAACTGTCCAAACCCTAACTTACTAAAAACAGTAAATTACTAAAAATAGAAAGCGGTGAAGAAATGCTTCAAATCACCTCTAGAAAGAGGTCGATAAAATCTAGTGAAGCACTGATCACCAGGGAACAACCCACTTAGAATTCTTGGATATCCTTATTTAGCCTATGGGAACCTAGGAATAGGCTAAATCACCACTGAACATTGATTGTATAGAAAGGGGACATTATAGTCTATCATTCCCAAAGATTGCTTGTCCTCAAGAAATACTCAAATATACCCCAGTCAGTTGTCTACTCCAGTCTGAGGTCACATAAAATACCTGGATCCCATAACAACCACAAAAAGAAACTACCATGCTAATGTTGTGCCACTCTAATCACAATAGTAAATCCATTGTGCTTAGACTACACATACTGCTCCTGCAACTTAGTAATAAGCTCATCCTCAAAATATGAACTGGTATGTCTATAATAACTAAGCTCTATGTTATGAGATAACTCATGCAGAAGTAACTCAGCATGGTCTACTCCAGTACTCCCAATGATCAAAATGAAACTGAGCACCTGAGAAAGCATTACACTCAACAAAGAAGTAGGATACCTAGTAAATCTCACCATAAAGGCCCAACCAAAATGCAGATCAATCTCTATCAAGTAACTGGCAAGGTTGTGGAAAACAAAGTTATATCTGTAAATAATCATCCTGTGAATGCATCTACCATAAAAATCAGAAAAATCCACACTGATACTCCATCTCCATGAGTCAAAATGATCATCCCAAGAGTACCAGTACTCCCACTCAGCAATAATCATGAGACTATCATCAAGAAATACATCAATCATCAACATGAAATGATAGCTAACACATACTCGGGATGCCCATAAATCCATCCAATAATAAATCATATTAGCTGCAATTCTTGTTGACCTCATGTTAGACCAAAAATTAACCCCTCTAGTAAGCTGAATGGTATGAAAATGAAGTAATATACCGTTGTCCATGACTAAAATCATCATCTCATAATCTTATTTTTGATAAATCAGCATACTACAAAGAGTACATTTACCAAAAATCTGAAGCATGATAGCCAAAATACAAATACTAAACACATCCCAAGCTGAAATTACCTTCCAATTAATCAACAAATCTGCAATTCTCTAGTCTTGGCTTAGGATCTCTCTCCAATCCACTTGTATGAACATAAATGAATTTATAACATGGCTGTTCATGGAGTGAACAGTAGCATACCTTTCATTATTTTGGTCAACCAACTCCCAATGCATGCACCAACCATTGTCCTCGATGCCCAGAAACACAAACATGTGATCCTAGGTGTGGAAACTCAACTCACATGTGGCTCTATCATGCTGAGATAGTTTTGTACTGATCATCAAAGAGACCTCACTAAAAGTGGATCTAGTGATAACCAAAGACCCAAAGCTAGGTCCCTCCACCTCAATAACTCTCATAGAACCATAGAACTCCTCTACTTTAGGTGTACCACCAATACCAAACTCCATGCTAAAGAGCTCTGCAGGATCATAAACTGACATAGAAGGTGAATCAAAATAAGGGTTGTCATCAATCATATCAAAATGAATGTTATGATATGAAAGCTCTGCAACCATGCTATGAAGCTCACTACCTACACATCCATCCTCAAGCTCATGCAGATGTGGGCAACTTGGCTCCAAATGAAAATACTTATGGAGCTCCTCAATGCCCTCAATCAATTGCTTGATCTCCATGTATATTACATATGATTCTTATTTCTTATTCATGGATGCCATAGTTGATTGATTTTCATCTTGCAAAAGAGAGTGGTGAGTTAGGCTAAGATCAAGGTATAGCTCATCAATTTCTTTCTCCTTCTCTTGGTATGTGTTCAATGTGTCTTATGCAAACTTAACAGTCATATCTCTATCAGTAAGAAAGAGTAAAAAAATTGATTTGATTACTTGTAGAGCCTCTTTGATGGTGTGTAGATCGAAAAGAGTAACACCTCCTTGAACTCCCTATTGTCGCTCTTCCATTTCAACCTTCCAATAAAGATCCTTAATGTAATTATGTGTGCTATCAAGATGTGATAATGCTACCATAACTTGGTCTTCAGTGACTCTCATCTGGCTCTACAAATGGTGTAGCTCACTATGTCTGTAATCATAATCAACCTCATGTAAAAATAAATTAGATTTATTTTTTATATTCACCATATCGAAATCAGCTACCTCATTGCCATCCTTTTTGCATGAATCCTGATAAGAAGTTGGAACATTATTGCAATTAAAAAAAAATTCATCCTGTAATGAAGTGACCCCACCCTGAATACATGCATCCAATGGTTTTATTTGAAGATCAAACCCGAATCCACCCATGCTGTCATCACTGGGAAGTGATGAGAAGGTGTCTCTATATGTCTCACATCCCAGTCTGTATGTCTCATGATCCAAGGCTGGCCTAAAGCAACTATAGGTGCCTTCGCTGCCCAATTCAGAACCTCGTGATCAGATTGATCTAGTTCAGATAAACATGTATTCAATTCCTTCAATCTATCAAGAAGATCATGCATTGATAAATTTTGGGACTCGATTTGTTGCCCTAAGTCATACAACTTACAACTCAAATCCATTCGTTTTTGGAAATGTTCTGCTAACTGAATCTGATCTATGTTGTTATCTGAATGGAAAGTAGTAGACTCAACAATTTTGACATCACTAGCATCAAGTCCATTAGGGTCATCAAAACAACTGGAATCTTCATTATGTGCATTTTCATCAAATGAAGGAACATGCATGTCAATAGAAACAATTTGTGATTCCATCATACATACCTCATGTGAATTGGGTTCACCTCCAAGAATTTCATTATGCAGAACATCATCATGTATTAATGAGCTACTGTTGGGAAAGGTGCAAGGCTCATCATACCTTATGACCACAACCTCACTGGATTGATCTGAAAGCAAGTCCAAAACTTCATCCTGAATGTCATGATCGTGCATCAACAAACTGTTACAAGGAACCCCACAAGTCTCTTCATGTTTATGATCAAATATTTCATAGTCTTCACTTGATTGCTCTGAGTGCGCATCCACAACTGTTGTCCTATCACTTTCCTCGGTACTACAGTCATCCTGGGACCTGTGAGTCATGGGCCCACATAAATGTTCGATTGTCCACTTTCCTAGGCAAGTGAAGCAATGTTGCTCCCTTCTCAACTGATTCTTACTTTTGAGAGGTGGTCCTGACACCTGTAAATCACTCGGTTTCATTTCCTTCTGTACCGAGGGAGGTTTCAGCTTCTTCTCACACTGCTTGGAAACATTGTCAACCAATTTATGTGCAGCTAAAGAAGTCATCTGTTCTCTGCTCTCATTGCCCCGGTTACCTCCTGGCAATCTGTGCCCTTTTACCCCTATTCCCATGATCTTCAAATAACTTCGAAAGGAAAGTGCATCTTTGAATTCCGTAGGTTTACCCTGATATTTTTGAAATAGGGTGTCTATCTTTAACTGATCTCTCCGAAAGTTAGCTATCATTTCTTCGAATACCTTGTCATGATCCATGATTTCTTGCAGACTACACAGGCTGGCAGGAAGAGCCTATGCTCTGATACCACTATAATATCCTACCCAAGTTGCACTTATTTTTCTTTTGATATGGAAGAGAGAATAATTTACAAATAAATAACAAGGAATAGAGCCAATATGAACACTAACTACTACAATACTGGTTGCATGAAATTGCTAATGATTTGCATTGAGAAAATCACAATACACTCGTCACTTACTATATATTGTTGCCAGGAGTTTGATATGAGTATTAGATACTTTTCTTAACATTTACATGACATTCCCCAGACATAATGAACTTGTTTCTAATCATGTAATCATATTATCCCAAACATTGACATAATGAACTTGTTTCTAATCATGTAATCATATTACCCCAAACATTGACATAACTGATTGCAAGTTTATATGGTTTGAAAACCTCACCTAAACAGTCTATTTCAAGAGTGCAGAAATCATAGCACCATTCATTCATTAAAAACTAATGATAACCCAATCTTAAATGCCTTGGAGCAATGGAGTAAATTATCAGTAGCTAAAATACATAAGAATATTTACTAAACTGTAGCAACTTACATTAGAAATCATATCTACAACTGACTGTGATGAACAATTACTCTCTAAAACATGGAGTCATATAGTCCCTCAAGGTCTTCTACGCTTATGAATCCAAATAATTTATCTTGATGAATACCTAACACTATTCAATGAAATACTAAGGTTCTGATCTTCACATGACCTACTCCGACAATGTATTATGCTTTGCAAAAACACCCAGAAACAGTTTCTATAACACTTATCAGCAATGAAAGAAATGGATGTACAGCTGTGTATGTGACTAGAACTGAATGACATAATAAATAAATTAAATATGCTTCCCAAGGTCTAAATTAATGGGCTTAAAATGGTTGCCAACGTGCAAAAATTGTTTAGATTTATACCCAGATGGAGATTCCTTTATTTTCTTGACTTATGAACCATTTATTGGTTCCAAAATTGCCCTTTATCTATACGGAGCTATCAGCATTTATACAGCTCCTTGTGGAAATTATCTCCAGCTTACTTCACAAGAAAATCACCTTCTATAATGGTGTCCAGATGAATATCCTCAAACCCTAGATGAATATCTACATTTAACATTTCCAGCATACACAAAAAAGTACAACCTACTGGAAACCCTTGAAATATAAATGCAAGAATACTGAAATTACCTTTGCAAAATATCTTTGTATGCACAATCCCAACTAAAATGAAGTTGGCAGATAAACACCTAGGGGCGATCTTCCACACCCAAATATATTATTATTGAATGAGGTTTTCGTTCCCAATAGCCTTTTGAAGTTCTACAACCAGAGCTCCAAATTCTCCTCGGAGAAATCCAAATTATCAAATGTCCAGAATGAATGAAAATGAGATCTCCAACACCTTTTTATAACTCCACAACTCACTTTTAGGGTTTTGCACACTTAAAATGTATTTTAAAATCACTTTTATAAAATATCCCCTTATAACTCCTTTTTTTCTAAGTCACTTTATGTCCCCCCATCGTTCCTTTTTATAAAATAAGGTTGAACTTTATAAAGTTAGATAAATTATTTAACTTTATTTAATTTATCTTTGCACATTAAAATTTCAACCTTCTGCTCAACCAATCCTCAATCAAGGGATAGAATCAGACACCCATATCACCAAATAATAACACTGCACTGTCCAATTTTCCATAAACCCTAATAGTTGACTTACTATAAATAGTAAGTACTGCTAAAAATAGTAGTAAACTCTCAAATCACCAAAAATAGCTCAACATGCCTCTTTGAATAGAAACCCTGATAGGATCACCACCAACGAGTGTCCAAACCCTAACTTACTTAAAATAGTAAGTTACTAAAAATAGAAAGTGGTGAAGAAATGCTTTGAATTGCCTTTAGAAAGAGGCATAGGGGAGCTGGTGAAGTACTGACCACCAGGGAACAACCCACTTATGGTTCCCAAACATCCTTATTTAGCCTATGGGAACTCAGGAATAGGTTAAATCACCACTGAACACTGACTGTCTAGAAAGGGGACATTACATAGACTTTGGGGTGACTATTCATCCCAAAATCCTAGGGTTTTGATTTGTGTACCTATTGTGAATTGTTTCATCTCTATTTTTGTTCTATTTAGGTTTCCATCATTCTATTTTACTTGCATTTCATATCACATTAGCTTGGGGGCAATCACTTGTTCCCAAAACCCTAGGTTTCAAAGTTGCATTCTTGTTCATTTCATTGTGTTCATTCTACTTGCACTTCATTTACTATTTCATGCTATCATATTTTGTTGTGTTTGTTCCAAAGGTCAAAGCTCATTTTATTATAAACGATCAGCTAAAAGGACCTAGGGGGCTTGATTGTTGTGCCTCCAAGCTTAGTCTTACAATGACCTAAGCAGGCTCCCAAACGCTGACCATATTTTCTAGGGTTTTTGTGAAGCTATTTTATAGATTTGAAGTTGTTGGATATTCTGGATGCAAGATAAATATTGGATCAAACACTAGATTAGATAAGTACCCTAAGTAAAGCTTTTAGGTTGTGTGTTGTTTGCTTTTGTTATTCTTGTTCAAAACCTAGGTTATAAGTAAAAAGGAAAAAATATTTGATTGCTTTCTAGGCATTTAAAAGAAAAGATACATATAGTTTTGCATCTAGGGTTTAGTCTTGTTTGTGCATTCCCTTGGTCCCTTGCTCAAAGAAAAAGATTTCATTTCTTGCAACCTAGGGTTAGATATCATTGAATCAAAGAATCATATTAGGGTTAGTCATTGTCTTCTTGCATCTTGTGTGTTTTGCATTATTCTTTCATTTCCATAGTTTAGCATAGAAAGGCCAAACATAGGTGTTTGCTTAAATCACACATTAAACATTTCCACCCTAGACTTGGAGCGAGTCCTAAAATCGTTCTTGGTGAACTCGTTCTTTGTTCTGAGTGTAGAGAATATAACACACCCCCACGGTCACCTCTACTCCCAGTGGATCCAGTTGAGAATCATATGCAGTAGGGAAGTTTTCCCCCTCTACATCTTTGGTGGACCCGATGTGAAAACCATGTCTTAGTGGCCAAGATAACATGTCTCTTGAAAACTTTAAATAAGACCACTAATCTTGTTTGTTTAGAATTAGAAAAATATTAAAAATATCTTAAAAATATTTTGTGTGTTTTTGCTAGTTTTTAGTTTTCCTCCTTTTTTGCTCTATCCTTTCTCTTTCTCCTAATGGCTCCCAACCTTAGGAGTGAGTGAAGGCTTTTAGAATATGATGAGATTCTTCAAGAAGATGATCAAATTGATAGAGAGAATCATAATATAGAAGAGGAAGAAAATGAAGAAGTTGGTAATGACCTTGATCCTATTAAGGGGTCCAATGGAAACCTTACCTTTAAATCATTTGATCATATCTGGAATTTCTACAAGTATCATAGAGATGCCTTGAATAAGGCCATGGATGAGGAAGCTCCAACTCAAGGAAGTTGATGACTTCTCATCATCAAATCATTTCTCCTCAGAATGTTCACACCAATTCATTGTTTGAATCTTCACATCATGTTAATCCTTGTCCTAAACCAACATATGTCACTACTGTAACCACCAACATTGGAAGGATTCTACAAGTTCCTCCAACTAGTAGTGCATATCAATATTATGTTCAATTTCCTCCTCATTCTTCTCATCTCAACATTCATGCTTTTGTTCTAAACAATGTCAACTAGTTTATCCTCCATAGCAAGATACCACATATCATAACCCATACCATAACAATATTAATACCTCCAACATTGACCAAGTTCCCTTTCAACAACCTACCTATACCCCTCCCTTAGGGAACCTAGGGGTATTGCACAACAACAATCTTGATATGCAAAGTTTAACAAATATGGTGAAACAATTGGTTTCAAGAGTGGATATGATTCAACCTCCTAGTTTCACCTACAACTATAGAGAAATGTGCAATCAGCCCTTAGACCCTATTATTACCTCTAGGCCCTATCCTAAGTATTTTTCAATGTTGGTTTTGCCTATCTATAAGGGAATGAAAGATCCAATTGAGCATTTAATAATGTTTAGGACATCATGCCATGACATCATATATGATGACATGTTGTTGCTAAAGATGTTCCCTAAGAGCCTTGGTGGTATGGCATTAGAGTGGTATTATCAATTGCCCAATCATTCTTTGAGGAATTTTGAAGAGAGTTGAATTGTTTGTTCAACAGTTTGGAGCTTATGTTGAAAAGAATGTGACTATGAAGGATTTATATATGTTAAAACAAGGTAAGGAGGAAAGTTTTTCAAAAATTTCTATCTCGTTGGAGGATTCTAGTTGGATGCTTAAGATATACCTTACCTCCTCGAGATATGCTTGAGATATTCATTAGAAATTTACAAGAGCAAATATCTTATGAATTGGAAACAACAACTATCACCTCTTTTGACCAAGCAATAGATCTAGCAAGAAGGGTAGAGCAAGCCCTTATTCGAAGAGGTCAACTTAAGATAAAGGAATATAGGACCATGAAAGCACAATATAAGAACAAACATGTAGTTGGTGATGGGGTAATGGATAGTAGGCCTATTAACAGTGTTGTTAACACCCTACAAAATATGGTGCTTTGTCAACCTCAAAAACCCCCACCAAGGAATTTTACAAGACTCAACACACCTATGAATGTGGTCCTACAATAGCTTTTGGAAGCTAATATGATTGAGTTACCTCCCATAAGGCAACCAGATACCATGACTAATTGGTATAAGCCTGGTCAAAATTGTGAATATCATAGAGTGGAGGGGCACATGAAAAACTCATGTAAGAGGTTGAAAAATGTGGTTCAGGACCTCATTGATGAAGGTCTCCTTGTTATAGAAGGTTCTCAATCCAATCCTCCAACAAAAATCTAACCTCCTACTCAACAAGCATCCATAACTAATCAATACATGGGGATCTTCCAAGACCCCTACCTAAGCATGGTCAATAGGCAACTAATCAAGTGTCATATCGTAATGTGCCACCTCCCTATAATAATATGGTTGGTATGATAGCAATAACTACAAGGCAACAAGCTCAAACACAACTGACTCAACATTCTCAATAGGAGATAAGCTCTACCTCCAATCAACCTTCAAAACCCACCTTAGTTTTGAAGAATACCCAAAAAAGGAGCACAATGGTATAGAAACCCCACCTTTAGTGTTGAAGCCACAACCTAAAGTCTCCTTTGACATTCAACAACAGTTAGCTAGTACCCCAACTAAGATATCTCTCTTAGAACTTTTGTAAACTTCTCCTATTCATAGGGAAGCCTTGTTGAAGCTTCTAAGGCAACAATATGTTCCTCAAGATATTTCCCCTAGTGTTATAGTTGATGTTGTAAGTTCTCTTGGGATACATCATATCACATTTTTGGATGATGATATTCCTTCCTCAGACCTACAAGGGTATTCTTCCCTCTATATCATTACATTTATTGGGGAAACATTTGTTAAGTGAATACTGATTGATAATGGTTCTTCCCTCAATTTATGCACTTATCAATTTTTAAAAAAAATTGGATTAAAAGAGGAAGATTTAACTAAATTTGATATCATCATCAAAGCTTTCAACAACAAGTCCCAAGAGGCTTACAATATTATATCTCTCCCCTTAGGGTTGGACCTAAGATCTTAGATACCTTGTTCTATGTGGTGTCTTGCCCTACATATTTTAATCTTCTTCTTGGATGCCCTTGGATTCATGTGATGAGGGTTATCCCTTCTACTTTTCATCAATGTCTAAAGTTTGAATCTAAGAATCAAATTATCACCATTCTGGGTGACCTCCATCCATTTCAATATTATTCAATGGTTGAATATGATCTCAATTTGTATCCATCAGTTTCCTCATCTCACATCACCAAGCAATTTGAAAATCTAAAGGTGAGTGAGGAACCACTAATCAAAGTTTCATCACAGGATCAAGTCAATCCTTTTCTTCAAGAACCTCTTTTGGATCTTGCTAAGCTACCACCTTCACTAAGGACTATGGGTTTACCCTATAAGAAAGGTGAAGTTGTACACATTGGCACGTGTACCTTTATCTTCATAGGAGTCTCCCTCGAAGAAAATATCCGTGGTAGCAACCCTCTTCTTGTAAAGCATTCTTTTGCCCATTGTTACCTATCCAATGATTACCCACTTCCCAAGCAAATCCTATCTAGCATGGGATATATAGGTAAAGGTTTGGGGCCACAACATAAAGGTATTCAAGAGCCTTTGGAAGTTGAGCTTTGGCTTGGGAGATGTGGCATAGGCTACATCCCTAATAAAAACCAACCTTTACCCTTTGATAATGATGATCATCTTATTACTTATGTCAAATATTTAGATCATCAAGGCTTGGAGTGGAGTGATGAGGATGAGGGACCGCCTTATCCCACTGACATGTTGTTCTACAATGTGGTAACTTTGGTGCACCCTAAGTTGGTTCCCCTTGGATGGTAAAGAACTTAAAGAACCAATGAACATAATGCATCTAAAGAGATACTATGCATAACTTGGCACTTTGCATTTTTATATTGCATTTAGATTAGTTTTCATACTACATTTGGTTTTCTTGTTCATATTGCATGACTTCCTATCATATTTTACATGGTTTTCTTGACATTCTATTCCACTTTACATTTTGCTTATCATATAATTGCATTACTACTTGCTCATATTTGCATGATTGCTTGATCATATAGATTCTTGGAGACTTTGTGAGGATGGCAAGTGATGACACCTAGTTAGGTCTTAGCTCACATGCATTGCACTCATACTAGGGCTCTGATGCCTAGAGAATCCCCAACCTAAGGTACATCTCCATGCATTTCCATCATTTCATTTGCTCATGTCTTCTCTTCTTCTTCTCTTATATTCCTTGACCTTGAAAGTATAAAATGATCATCAATTTATCTCCAAGTCAAGGGATAGTTATTCTTATGTACATTCTTTATCCTTGAAATTTTTAATCATTTCTTATCTTCCCCAAGACAAAGGACATACGTTCCTTCTTCTCTCTACTTTTGCTTTTGCTTTGCTCACACCTTCTCCTTCATTGATATTTCACCTATTAAGTGGTCCTCGTAAGATAGGGTAGATACCACATGGATATCATTTATGGTATTCATACGACCACTGATTATCTTACACACACCTCTTTGCTCTTGAAATTTCATTAAGGATGCACACACACACTTTTCTTTTATTTCTTCCTACTTTCCATTTACTTCTAACACACCCACTCACACACTCACACTACTTGGCTATGATTTTTCTCTACTCAATCATATTTTTGCACACATGACACCCTTTTTGGGTGGCACTCAATTTTACAAAATCAGTCAAACATTTCACCCCGTACAGGATAGCTTCATGGTCACGAGTGAGGGGCAACCTCCATTCAACCATTTGCGAGCATACATCCTAGTGGGTATATCTCTTCATCTTCAACCATTAGCGAGCACCACACCCATAGCGGGTATTCCTCCACACCTGTCCATCTTTATGAGCATAAAATCCTTACAGGATAGCTTCATGGCCACAAGCAAGAGGTAACCTCCATTTGTTCATTTGTGAGCATACATCCTTTCAAGGTTTTGCTCCTATTTTATTTTCCTTGTTTTTCTTCTCTTCTTGACCTTTTTGGAGCTTTGTTTTCTTCTTCTTTCATCTTTCTTTCTCCTCTCACCATTTGTTTCTTCTTCCTCTCTTTTCTTTCCTTCTCTTCTTTTCATCCACTCTTCCATTCATCTCGTTTGCATTCATTTAGTTAAATTTCACACATTGTATTTAGTTAAGTATATTTTTCATTTGCTTAGTTAGAATTATCTTGCATTGCATTCATTATTTTTGTGATTATCATTCTAGAGAAAAACTTAAAAGTGCAAGTAAAACCTAAATTTCTCCTTTTTTTGTCTTTTCTCTCCTCTTTCTTCCTTTTGGCACCTTTTTCTTTTTTGTTGTTTGCGCTCTATTTTCTTCTAAGTCTACCATTTTGAGTTTCCTTAGGAATTTTACATTCCTTCTAAAACTCGAGGGGGCACCCTGGTCTAAGAGGCATTAATGTCCCTAATACCTCGATTTGCATGCAAAATATTCAAGTGTCTGGAATGACACCATTTTTGCATCACCCCTTTCTTCTAGACCAGCCACCCCTTTTCCCTTGCATTTGCTATCTTTTTTCCCATAGGTGTCTACATATTTATTTGATACATTTATTAGGCCATAAATGCATTAAATAGGGGGCAAAATGTAGACATGAAAAATTAACCCACCCAAATGAGTAATTTTTCCTTAGGTTCCTCTAGGAAGCTCTCAAACTTTCTAGGAGCAATTTTGGCCCATTTTTCTTGTGTTTTGCCTTGCTTTTCTTAACCTTGACCAAATCTACACCTGGTAAATTATGGGGCACGAATTCAATAAATTTAGGATTTTTCTTGAAAAAATCCTAAATTTTAAGTTGATCCTTTTGGGGCATTGGCTTAATCAAGGTTAATTTTTATTTTCTTGACATTTTAGCCCTCCAAACCCTCTATAAATAAAGGGATTGGATCCCCTTTTTCTATCCAGTTATCCAATGGTTATCAAGCCATCAATATGAGAAAGTTCATGCAAAATAAGAATTCTTTTGGCTTCTTGTGCAATCTTCTGGTGCTCTTGGTGCTTTGGTGTTCTGTTGTTGGTGTGTTCCTTGTGATCTGCAAGTGGAGAAAGCCTTGATGACAACTTATCTTCTTGAAGGAGAGGAGGGCTTCCACCTTTGCTCTTGCTTCTTCCACAAGATCACCAGGTTATTCCTTTGAATTCATTAGTTCATTTAATTTTTCATTCTGTGTTGTTGCATTTTGGTCTCTATTTTGGGGTATTAAAACCCTCTTGTGCAAATCCATACCTCATCCACTATAGGGCACAAATTTTATGAAAGCTCTGCTTTCTCCCATTGGATGTTATGCATCCACTTTATTTCTATTATCGAATCTATGCTCGATAATTTATAGGGTACGGATTCGGTCTAAGTAGACTTTGGGATGATTGTTCGTCCTAATATCGTAAGGTTTTTATTTGTGTGCCTATTGTGAACTATTTCATATTTATTTTAGTTATGTTCAACTTTCCATAATTTTATTTTACTTGCATTTAATATCACATTAGCTTGGGGGCAACCACTTGCTCCCAAAAACCTAGGTTTCAAAGTTGTATTCTTGTTCATTTCATTGTGTTCATTCTACTTGCACTTCATCTATTTTTTCATGCTATCATATTTCGTTGTATTTGTTCCAAAGTTCAAAGCTCATTTTATTATGAACAATCAGCTAAAAGGACCTAGGGGGCTTGACTGTTGCACCTCCAAGATCAGTCTTACAGTGGCCTAAGAAGACCACCAAATGCTAACCATAGTTTCTAGGGTTATTGTGAAGTTTTTGCATAGTTTAAGTTATTAAATATTCTAGATGCAAGACAAAGCTTGGATCAAACACCAGATCAGATAAGTGTCCTAAGTAAATATTTTAGGTTGTGTGTTGTTTGCTTTTGTTATTCCTATTCAAAACCTAGGTTATAAGTAAAAAGGAAAAAATATTTGATTGCTTTCTAGGCATTTAAAAGAAAAGGACATATAGTTTTGCATCTAGGGTTTAGTCTTGTTTGTGCATTCCCTTGGTCCCTTGCTCAAAGAAAAATATTTCATTTCTTGAAACCTAGGGTTAGATATCATTGAATCAAAAAATCATATTAGGGTTAGTCATTATCTTCTTGCATCTTGTGTGTTTTGCATTATTCTTTCATTTCCATAGCTTAGCATAGAAAGGCCAAACATGGGTGTTTGCTTAAACCACACATTAAACATTTCCATCCCTAGACTTGGATCGAGTCCTAAAATAGTTCCTAGTGATCCCCCACCTTGGAAATGGAGTGTAGAGAATATAATACATCCCCGCGATCACCTCAACTCTTAGTGGATCCAGTCGAGAATCATACATGGTAGGGTAGTTTTCCCTCTCTACACTTTCAAATATTCATAGGTCTAGCTATAATATCCGGATACTAGAGGGGCGAGTCATAAAGCTTTCAATTCTTCAACTTCCTCTAGGGAGCACTAAATACCAACCTTAAAATTTTATCACTATCAATTTCTATTTCTCTATAGACTTCATCATCAATTTTTATAGTTCTAGATTTGTTACCATATTCATTGCCAAAGAGACTCTCTAGTGTGATCAAAACCTTATAGATGTGATTTTTTTTCAACTGTATGATGGTATATCTTCCTGCAATTTAGAACAACATACCTCTCTAACTATAAAATCAACAATTTGATCATCATTTTCAAAGACCTACCAAAAAATATGTCTATCTAGCATTGAAGGTCTGAAAACTATCTTAACTCTTTTATCCTTAACCAAACCAAAGTCCAAATATGGACTAAAATTAGAATATTTGACAGCCAGGGCATCAGCTAAAATATTTTGATATCTAAGGATAGAATGAATAATTTAGAGTATCAAAATATTTCATCAAGTCTCATACTCTATTCCTATATGTTTTCAAGTAATGGTTTTTATTGTTGCATTAATTAGTAACCAAATTCACCACAAGCTCAGAGTCGCCATATATATCTAGCATTTGAATGCCCATTTTATCTACCTGCATCAAACCTAGGTACAAGACCTCATATTCTATAGTATTATTAGTATAAGACCAAGTCATCCTAAATGTAAAACTCTTCACTCCTTCTGAAGGAGATTTCAAAACTATGCCAACCCCAATCCCCTTTTTACATCTTGCTCCATTAAAGTACATTGTCCAAATTTTTTATTCTCTCAAGGTCTAATTGGATATGATAGGAGTTATTTTATCTATTTCAGAAGAAATTTTGTAGGTGTGCATTCTAGTTTCAAGAAAATTGTGATCTTCTTTAAATGGTAACTCATATTCAATTTCCAAATCCTCAAGGATCTCCACTAATTTTATCCTTGCATTATAGAGTGGTTATACATGTCTTCCTTAATTTTTTAATGTGATAAAATACTAGTTTTTCAAGAACTATCTTTATTCTCTTACCTTTGTGAGGAATCATCATACAAGAATAGTCCAAATACATGTATCCTCCTAACTTGGCAGTGAATTCTCTTGAAAGGCATAAGCCAAAATAAGGTTCTAGATCAACTACCACTATCTCTTGTACTATAGTTACCTTTGGTGCTCTATGTAATTTCATTATAACATCCTTAACTACCCCAATGGTCTTGACTAGTGTCCCATCTAATTACAACACTCCTAGAAAAGAACGGGTATATTCCATACCCATTTCTTCACAAACTACTTTAGGCATAATTGTGGTTGAAGCACCTGAATCTATCATGTAGTTGTGAACAACCCATCCTTCCATCCTTAAGGAAATATAAAAAGGAGGCTTATTTTTTAGTGTTGTTGGAGTCATATTTTCTTGGTCATGTGCTAAGTTGAACACAATAGCAATCTCCTTTTCTTAATATTTTCTATTTATAGAAGCTTTTAACAAGTCAATCTGACCAAGAATGAAAAGTGCATCATACAAACTTTCTTTGGAAGGAAATATCTTCAATTCTTCTACAACATTGAAGTTAGTTTTTCTGAAGGGATTTTCTCATTTCTCCTATCTAACTTCCCAAAAAAAGAATTTATATTTTTGGGTGGCTTCAATTCTATCTCTTAGTGATAGAAGGAAACTTTAACTTTTCTTTAGCTTCATATTTTGAGCCTAAGTGTTCCTTCACCTTTTCTTGATCACCTTGATTTAGGGTGAATTTATCACTCCCTTTTTTCTTGGGGATTGGATAGCTCTTTTCTCCTTATTGTGGAACTGGAAATTTGCCACTAGTTGGCGAGGGACGTTCCCTTTTATTTTGAAAAGGAACTTGGAATTGCCCCATTTTCTATGGATCAACCTGCAATGGTTTTATGACCTTGTCAACATAGATACCACCTCTTCTTTTAAGGAATCTTGTCTAACTACTATTTTTTTAGGTTTACAAAGCATATTCACTCTTCACTTTTAGTTTATTTTTACCTTCTCTATGGTTTGTTGCACATGATGCTCATACATGATACAAGTATCAAGACTATGAGGATCATTGCACATAAGACACCAAGTGTATCCACTAGTTTCAAGAGCTATCTCTTGGTCCTCATGATTAATGTTAACCTTGGGACTTATATTGCTACTTGTACCAGGCCTTTGATCTCTGTTGATGTATGGAAATATTATTTTCTAATATCTTTCTATATCTCTTTTCTCCATTACATTCACCTAGTTATTGATTGTTTTCAAGGTATTTTGAATGTCAAGCAATATGGGTGATTCTTGAGGTTGTTGAGCTATGAGAGGAAGGAAATGTATCAAAGAAGATAGTAGTTTGGAAGGAGGGATTGGCACCATTAAAGGAAACTATGTTGACAATAGTGGAATATCCATAGGAGGAAATGATGTTGTCTTTAATTGAGAAGGATGTTGAGTAATTTCAATGTAGTAAGGCATAACAAGCTTGGCAAGAAATCTACCCACTAAAATTTGGATATTCTTTACATGAATGGCCATTTGATAAACCTATGGAAAATAAGTTACCCTTGACTACTAGATTTGTAAACCTAAGTTTGGACTGAGGGCTCTAATATAATACATATAAGATAGGAACAACTATTCTAAATTCGTGAGGAATTTTTTTTAGGTTCTACTGAGCCATAGATTAAAATCAAAGACAAACTCTTGAGGATGTCTTTGGATGACAATAAATTCAGTTAGAAGTGATAAAGGATCTACAAAATTATTAAATTATTCAACAAAAGGACTCCTAAATCAGCCCATGAATGAATGCTATTGTCCTCAAGGGTTCTAAACCAGTGCAAAATTTTACCTCTAAAAGATAATGCTAGAAGTTTGACAATAACATCTTCATTTATGATATTATGGATAGATGCTAATGATAAAACATCCTGATAGTGTTCATAGGGATTTTTACCAGAATCATCATAAGTAGGTATAGCTTTTAGTGTGGTTTTGTGAATATCATTCATATGTGGGAGACCTAAAGGACTGAAAGTATTCAAATTATGAAAACTTTGTTGAACGACATCTTGTTCTTGATCCATGTTTATTGGAGTACCAGGTGTATTGTGTTCAAGGGATATTGGAGACGTTGGTGTTGACTCAATATCATCAAAGGTGGATTCAAATGAAGGATAATTTGAGTTTCTAGTAATTCTTAAAAATAGCTCAAAGAAAGGTATTGGTTCTTGGTTGTTTTTTTTCAACCGAACTGGTAAACATGAAATATAATGATGATAAATAAGGGTCTCTAGGTTTCTAAACTCAGGAATTCACCAAGTGAATTTAATTCTCCACTTGATAAGATCAAGGTATTTCACTAAACCTTGATTCCTTTGGAAAATAAAACAATCAGTGGGACTAATATTCACTTAAAGGGAGATAATACTTTTGATAAAGGTCCCATTGAATGTGTCAAAAACTATTGTGGCTTGAATTAACACCAGTATGGAATTGCACTATAATTATCATCTAATGGTTAGTCTTGAAGGTGAGAACCCACTAGTTATAGCCCAGATACAACATTGGATGAATCATACTACTTTAAACTCCATAGTAGATTGTTTCCTTTTCAACGTAATGAATGTTGACTCTTTTAAGATCAAATGAAATGAAAATAGATTAGAGATAGAGATGAGAAAAGGTTAATAGATATGAAATATAATATGGATGGATGAAGCTAACAACATAGGCTTGTACCCAAAACTCTTAACAAAAAAATATAAGGAAAACACTAGAACTAACAACATTTATCTTTTTGCTATATTCATAAATAAAGCTCATAGCATACTACAAGAATCATTCCAAACATCTAAAGTACTAGAAATCCAATATCAGTAGAATAAACCAATACTTAGACTAACAAAAATGAATTCTTAGAAGCATACATTCATATTATGAATCATTTCAATTGCTCTAAGGTAGCAATCTAATATCATCTAAAAAGACTATCCTAGCAACATTAATATAAATGACTTCATAAGTTGTTACCAGATAATGAAGAAGATACATAATTTTGAGGTAAACATTCCAAGAAATGCTTATTTATTTGATTTGCAAAAGAAATTATAGTAGTGCAAGCAAACACTTTAGAGCTAATCCATTAAAGTGAAGGTTTGACCTCTATTATAGATTTTACATTGTTTATGATTATGAGCATTACAAGGATGCTTCAAACTATGTTTGATTCTTTGTAACTTATTCAAAACTTGGTGCTTCTTAAAATAATTAAATTTCAATGGATAAAGAATTGATCTCAGTAATCCTCTATTCTTGTAGCCTCTCAACACCATAGAATTTGAAACAAAATCTTGTTGATCAACCATTCTAGAAGCTTCCAGATTGAAACACTTCATCTTCCCAAGAGATTCACCTTCCATGAACTTGGGTTTCATCTTCGTTGTTCAACCTATCATGCAGTCGCATGAGAATTCCATTAAATTTTTAATTTTTGAGAAGCTTCAACATTCTTCATTGATTTTAATGTGGATGACCAATATTGAGTTTGCATCAATGAGAATTAGCATGTCACTTTTTCTCGAAACCATGCCTTGAATTTTACCTTTTATGTTTTGAATGACTTGGCACGCATTCATGAGAAAACTTTTTTTATTTCTTTTCTTTCATCAAAATCATGCTTGATTTTTAGATTTGAGGTCATTTGACCAGTTTGACCATGATTTGAAGGAAATTCAGGGTCTTAAGACTTCATCTCTTCTTTGGACATCTTAGCTCGTAGAAGTGAGTAAGAGTGTGAGCTCAGAGTGAGTGTAGCTGGAAGCAAGTGCAAGCACAAATATGATCTAGGAGTGAGTGCAAAAACAACTGTAATCGAAAGCGAGTGCAATCATGAGTGCAGTCAAAAGCAAGTGCGAGCACCAACCAGGAGTGAATGCAATCTAAAGTGAGTATGAGAATAAGTTGGGAGTGAGGAGAAAGTGTGAGCAGGAAGTAGAAAGAAATTTGTGATCTAGCTGAGGAAAATCCATTGTGAGTTGGGAGGAAGTGATATCTAAGGAGTACAAGCCATGATTTAATCATGGAAAAAGAGCAACGGGTTCATCCAAAGTGCATCAATGCTTCAAAAAATTACCATGAATGCATGGAATATTATTTTCTAAATTTTTTGAAGTGAAGGAACATCAAGAAAAAAAATAGATAAGGGCTATTGTGACCCACGAGGGAGTGCAAGTCAAAAGTGAGTGCGAGGCAAGAGAGTGCAATTTAGGAGGGAATGCAAGCCAAGAAGGAAGGTGAGCCAAGAGGGAGTGTAAGACAAGAGCAAGCCCCATTAGCTATTATAGAATAAAATTCATATTTGAAAGCCCTAATGGGAAGTTAGAATGCCCTAGTTGTAATTATGGAAGCCCAAGTTAGAGATAATAAAAAGAGAAAATATATGGCAAGTTCGATCCAGGTAGCAGATGTTACACCAAAAGTGAGTATCAAAGATTATATTATTGAGCATGATATAATGGTTCTTAAAAATAGAGGGTTAATATGTAAGTTTCATAGATCATGGCTAGGGTTTTTAGAGATTCAAAATTAGATCAAGTGGAAGTGGGGATTAAATTCAAATTACTCTATGACTTTTCTTCCTAAAGGTTTTTTTCTCATCATATTTTCTAGTTTAGAAGTTAGGGATAAAATAATGGTTGATGGTCCATGGTTCAGGGTAAGAGATGCACTTTATTTGAGACCATGGAATGAAAATTTTTCTGTTGAGACAAAAAATGTTAAGAAGCTTCTAGTTTGGGTTAGGCTTTTTGGACTTCCATATCAAACTATAAAAAAGGATGTTCTAAAGAATATTGAAAATACCCTAGGGGAATTCATAAAGGAAGGATTAATTACTAAGGAGTGAAAGCATGCTATATATAATCGAATATGTGTTGCTCTGGATATTTCAAAACCTTTGCCACAACCCATTAAGATAAAATTTGAATCAAGAGAATGGTATCAACAAGTAGATTATGAAAATATCATATTTTTTTGCCACAATTGTTATGATATTGGACACATGGTAAGAGTTTGCAAAGTGAAAACTATGAAGAAAGACACTAAAAATTCTAGCCATGAGAGAAAATTTAATACAAAGCAAGGAAATCATACAATAATAGAAGCTAGATTGGATCAAGGGTATTCCATATGAAATAAGAGGTAAATAAAGCCTATCTACCATATCATTTGGCAAGTTTAGAAGGAATTAAAGGTGCAAAAGAATATGTGGAGAGAAATCCTAAAATAAAGATAACAAAAGAGGTCAAGTTTATTCCAAGTAAATCATCTTCATTTTCCTCAAGTAGTATAAAATCCTCTCCAAGTAATAAGAGTGATAGGAATGAAGATGTTATCCCTTGCACTTCAAGGTTTCAAGAGCAACATAATAAAGAAATAAGGATGGAGGAAACCCATACTAATTTAGGTTTTTAGAGAAAAATAAGAAGGTAATTGCTATAGAAGAGCATCCTTGCACTCTAGGGTTTCTAGGGAAACAAAAATAAGATTGTGCTTTTGAGGTTATTCCTTACACTTCGAATCCTTCTAAACAAGACAAAACTAAAGATGATAAGTCTTCCTATGAGCACTCTGAGAAGATTGAAGAGATTGATTAAGTTGAAAGTATTGATAGGAATGAAAAATAGAGAGGAAGACCCAAGAAACAAAAACAAATAGAAAAATAAACCTAAAGGGTAATTGATATGGGAAAAAAAAGCAAATATCACAAGTGCTACCAAGAAGTGAGGATAAACCCACTAATAAAATTAAAAAATAACAATTAAAATAATATCTTGGAATATTAGGGGAATGGATAAGCACCCTAAAAAAAGGTATTAAGAAATTATGAGTTTGTTATAGACAAGAAATTTCTAGATATAGAAGTTAGGCAACAAATATTTTAGCCATTAGTAGTGTTGAATTTCATCTTGGAAAAATTTAAGTTTCATAAGGTATTTGATATAAAAGGAGTTGATTGTGGAAACTTAGCAGTTTGAAGAAGATGGAGATTGATAGAAAGGCAAATGAAGAATATCTTTGATCACAAGGAAAAGTTGGATATTCTTTAATTAACTTGTTAAAAATTTAATGAAAGCAATGTAATATATTGTTTTTGTAATGGGAGTGGCCCCAATAGAAGCCACACAACTCATTTAAAAAAATAAGATTTTTTTATACATAAGGGTGTTGGTTACAACCACACTATTTTTAGTAACTAAAAAGCATAGGGTTCAAACCACAAGGGCTGCTTCCAACAAGCATATTCCAACTTGTTGTTGTTGACCCGACATGAGGAGGACTACCAATTTATCGGGATTCGTATCTTCGTTGTCGATCTAACATACACTTAGAGGATTCATAGTAGAATACTACCTTTGCAAATTGGCACCCCAAGGTTTGAACCCAAGTCTCTTCTAGGTAAGTTTCCTTGCTAGACAAGCAACTACCAATCCACCTAGCCCTTGGGGAAAAATAGTTTAATATATTTTTCAATGAATTTACACATGTTTTTATGAGGGATCATGGTCCCCTCATACTGAGTGGGGTTTGAACCTTGGATCTCTCAAAGAGAGGCCAAAACCCTTACCACTATAGTAAGATTGCAGCTACAAAATATTTTATGGTAAACTAATATGATTTGAACTAGAGTTGCATGGATTCTCACCATATGGATCATGTTCCTCAACTGGTCGTCTCACACCAACTCAGCTACACAAACCCTTAAAACTTTTAGGTTAGAAATAAACCTTGAGAGCTGCTCTTAGGTGGTCGATAATGTTGTCCCATCTAGGTCTACCAATATCTAGAAGGAATTCACAAGAGATGTTTTATGTCCCCCTTTGTATTGTAGAGGTTTAAACCATAGACTTCTCATTGAATGGGACCAAGCTTGTCTTCTCCACTAGAAAGAAACCCCAAGAGCTGCTCTTAGGTGGCCATCAATGTTGTCCCATCCAGGTATACCACTATCTGGAGGGAATCCAAAAGATATTTTTTGTGTTCCCTTTACCATCACAAAGGTTCAAACTGTAGACCTCCCATTCAACGTGCCAAGCTCACCTTCTCCACTTGTGCTACAAAGGTAAACTATTAAAAAACTAAGATGACTTAAATATAAAATATTGAATAAAAGTATTTAAGTGATGAAAGTGCAATATATTTATAATAAGCCTTTATGAGATAAACACATATTTTATGAGATACTTTCTTAATTTTAATTTTAATTTTCAATCATGAATAACTATACATGCTGACAATAAAACTTTGAAAATTATAAATCAATCTCCTTTTTAAAATATACAAATATGATGTCTAGATTATTTTTAATATTCTTCTCTCATATTTATAGACCTGTAACCATTATTAAATTAGAAGTGAACCATCCTCTAACAACATGATTGGGTCTATTGTCAAAGACTTTGAAATTTTTCGAATCTTGTAAGTATAGTAGTGAAAATTGTTCCATATAATCTATGACCTAAAAGACTTAAAAAAAAACTTTAATTCTTTAAAAAAAAAAATCTCATAAAATTAAAAAAATATTTTCACAATGAATTTCATAACCAATGTATTTCAAATTGATTTGTAAAATAAAAATTGTTTTCCTTGTCTTTGAGAGAGAAAAAATAGTAAATTTCCTATTTCTAGAGTTTCATGCAAAGTCTCCACATATCGCATTTTTTAAGGTTAATATGTAACAATGCAATAGTGCATGTTAATATATTGTTAAAAGTGTTGTCATGATTGTTATAATTTACATGTAACATCTTGAATTATAATAAATTTTGATGACAAAAATACTTCTTGAATTATAAGAAAGTTTGATGACAAAAATGAACATAGTTGAAGGGAAAAGAAGGATAATAAACAAACAAATCCCAATGCCCTCGTCAACATGGAGTAATATATAAATTACCTTCAGATAAAAATATATTATGTGTTTAATCATGAAACTTACAATAGAATAATCCAATTTCAACTGTAAAGTAGAGATTCAACTATCTAGAGAGTTAATTTAATAATTTAAAAAGAGAAAAAAAAAGGCATCGATATCCCCTCAAATTAAAATTAAACACTAGAAATTAAGTTCAACTCAATATTCTTTCTACTATGTAGATACCTAAAACACGTCATGTTGAGGAGGCTACTCATGTGGACACCTTTTCAGGCCATATGACTCATCTTGGGCCTTCCCAAGACCTAACAGTGGTTCTAACCACTCAAAAAGGGTAATTTATCCTTTTGCAACCTAAGTTGTGATGATCCACGAGAGCTCCAGCATAACCATATTTTTCCTCAATGGCCATGGTATGTTCGTGGTACCCTATGAAAACCCACAAACCAAACCTCAAATCCGATGATTATTGTGCTTGTAACAAAATTGGGCTCCTCGAGCCGAGTAAAATCCATTATAGGGAAATTGATCTTGAACGGTTATGCTCAAGAAGCTTCCAAAAGTGATGCCTCATCTCCCTGAGCCTAACTGAATCTTGGTCTTGGCTTCTTCCATAAAGCCAAGATTGCAATTGAGGAAAATCTATAAATTGGAGCATTTCCTTCACCCAAAGGGATCTAAATTGTATATGATGAAGTGCTACCATTTTGTTATTAGAGAGATCAATCTCTCATAAGCGTCAAGGTGCTACCGATATTTCATCATGAAGTTTGCATTCACATCCATGGAGCTTTGGAGAGCTTGAAGGAGAAATTTCCATCACTGTTCATCATCAATTCACCATGAATTTGACTCAATTCCCATCATAAGTCATTCCTCAAGAATGCACCAAGAACGTCAATCTATCTACAGAGAAAATCAAATGTTGTCACACATAGAATATAGATAACATGCTATCTATTCAGTGGCCACTATGGTCCATAGTGACCTGAAGGCAGAGTCGTCAAACCCTTTGATGATCAGTAGGTCCAATTGTTTTGAGCCATAACAACTGATCTATAAACTTTTTTTTCTATGTGTTTTTATGATTGCAATAGTTTAACAATATCTTATTTCTATTTTAGCATATTTTATTTCAGTATTTCATGCATTTCTTTACTATTTTTAGCATTTTCATTTCATTTGCATTATCATGAAATAGGCCTCATCTTGAGAGGCTTTACATTTGCTATTGATGCTTTGTAGGTGCTTATGTGTGCAGGTTACAGGCCTTATCAGGAGCTAATCATCATCAAGATCATCCTTCTTGGCATCATCAAGTGAAGGTCACTAGGAAAACCCTCCATAATCAGTTTTGGAGATTACAAAGATCTTTTGGAAGACATCTATTATTGGATTCTTGATGTAATTTGTATCAATTTGGTGAATCCCTAAGAGGGATCTATTGTAACCTTTTGTAAAGATATTTTTTGAATATTAATGAGAAGGGCACTTTTATTTCTCTATTTTTTTGTCATGATGGTTACATAATTTGCATTTTCAAGTTGATTTCATTTTACATTCTATAGGTGTTAGATATTTTGTACATCTTATAGTGGTGATCACGTGTGGGACTATTCCCATAATCCTTAAAATTATCGCTAACTTGATGTTTTCTTGATTTTTTGAACTTGTAGGTACCATCATTCTGAGTTGGCATGGCTCACAGTAGTCGCTGCCATAACCTCGGATGGCCAACAGAGCCGCTACTATGACCTCTGATGGCCTCAAAATAGAGTTTAGAAAATTAAATTTGTGACATCTTCATCGAATGATGGCTACACTTATAAGTGGCTCTGTACTTGATTTTACTATGTTTTTATAGAAAAGATAGATTAGTAATTTAATTTGAAAATCTAGAGAAATTTAGAAGAAATTTTAAGTTTCTATTTTTCTACTAGCAACCATTATTGGGAATAATGGCCTCTACTGTTAGCCACCCTAAGGTACAGTAGCCCCAATTTTTTATTGACTCTGTATTTGATGACCTCTTCTATAGACCATTTTACATAGAGATGACCCTTGATAAATTGATTGTTAGGGTTTAATTGCATGTGGCCTACTTAAAGGTTATTTTCATTTAGGTTTGCATTTCAAATTTTCTAAAATTAAAATATTTTTATTCATATTTGGAGAATTTGAAATATATTTTCATGCATTTAGTGAAAATCATTGTATGCTCTATTTTGCATTTTCCTTTTGCATGAAATAAAAGGAATCCACACACACTTCACATATCAAATTTAACATCAATGAGTTGGAAGTGACATCCAACCATTGATCAAGACCAACGGTGGCCTTCATCACCACCTGTTTGGCTTGTATTATGGATTTTTGAACCCTTATTTTGGCCAAGGCTAACTCCAAGAACCATCGTAGCCATGAAAAATTGCATGCACTCTTCTTCAAAAGGTGTATCACTGATCATGGTGAACTAGGTGAGGACTGGTAGGACCTATGCTCCCTCATCGGATATGGGCTTCATCTCCATATTTTGGTGGGTTTCATAATCTGGACTTCATCATCGGATTAGTGTGTGAGAGCATATAGGTGAAAACCCTTTAACATTGAGCATTACATCAACATTTTCAAACTTGAACAAGAGAAAGGTAAGATATTCAATGAATTATAACACACAAGCCAGTTTCTAGGAAACACAATTAATTCTTAAATGAGATAATCATTTGTATACTTTGTTTATTTCCTAATCACATGCATAATCAAAATAAAATGGTCACTACATGAAGCCATGCCCAGTTACAAATTGAGGCTACTGGCAATGCATGAGAAGGCTCAGAACACCTTAGATATAGCCCACATGACCAACCTTTACCTGAATGACATTCAGGTAGTCTTCATGGAGACAACTCTACCCATGGGGGATCTACTCATCGAGAGACCCCTACTAGGAGGACTCCTATGGGAACTCCTCATGACCATGATGAGGATCCTTCTAGACCTCATTCATCACATGTTGTTTCTAGACAAAATCCACCCAATGAGGGGCCTAATAGAGGGGTTGCATGCATCCATGTACCCAATAGATCTACAAACCCTTCGAGCTTGGTGTAGAGTACATGCCCTTGCTTAGTCGATATGGGGGAGATACTCCTCTTGACCAACCTTGGAAGACTCATAAGTTAAATTATTTAGATAGGTATGGTCCTAAATACAACCTATAGAGCCCCTTCTTCTACTCATTCTCATTTTGAGAGTGGGTATGATGAAGATATAGTTCATCCTATCCATATGCATGGAGAGTGTTCTACTTGAACATGACATACTCCTACACCATCCTTACATGAGGATATTACCCCTAGGGTTGAACATAGAGTGAATGCAACCTCAATTGATCGAGGTAAGAGGGTAGTTGTCCCTTCTATAAGAACTAAAATAGCTAAAACCCCTCGTATCGAGATGAGAAGTCATCGACCTTACATAATGGATCACATAGATCAGCTACCTCGGCCTAATACTAGTCAAAGAGAGCAATTACTCCAATATCAATTGGAGGATTTATGTAATGAGTGAGAGCACTTAGATCATGAGCATGTAAAACAATAGAGGTTACATCATCAATGTTTGTATGAACATAGATTGCATGAGGAAAGAATCCTTGAATAGAGGTTACATGAAGAACAATCATGTAGGGTAGCTCATGATGAGGTACCCATGCCTACTACCTATAGGTAACAACACACCATGAGGTGCACTGCACATCATCAGGAGTTGCCTCCTAGGTAGATAAACACCTATCCTCTTCACACCTCTATGCATAATTCTCGATAAAGATAGTGCCTAGTACCAAACCCATTAGAATATGAGGTTTATGAAGAGATGAAAGTAGATGAATAGGACCAAACATATCCTGAGCCATATTGTGAGGACTTGGTGGATGATCAAAATCCTCCAACTCGATCAAATTAAAACCTTCCACCTCTTGCTCCCAAGAGATCTCTTTGAGAAGATGATATTATCTCATCATAGGCCTACAAAGTTCTCATAGAGTGAATCCAATCACTCGAGAAACAAGGTGTGGTTTATCAAAAACCCATATTGAGCAAGTTATATAACCAACCCCTTAATCCATCAGTGCCTAGTCTAACTTACCTAGAGCATTTTGAGATGCCTAAGTTGGATAAATTTAGAGGGGATGATGATGCCTAGGAGCACGTCACAAGTTTCATGAACTTGTGCTTTCAGCTCCAAGATAATGATGCTTTGCTATTGTGCATATTTGTGATAACACTCTCTGGCTCTACCTTAGAGTGGTATAATCAATTACCTAGACATAACATCTCTAGCTTTGAACAACTAGCTAATGCCTTTCTTGAATGCTTCTCTTTTGAGTCAAGAAGAAGGTAAACCTTTCTGACTTGTCGAATCTATGTCAATATGATGATGAGCCAATAATGGATTATGAAAATAGATGGTGCAAGATCATGTCAAAATTACCATTTACCATCCCTATTTTTGAATTAACATGGATGTTTACTAAGAGTTACTCTAAGCATATATCATTGTTATTACAATTATAGTAATACCAAACATTTGAGGAAGCTTTGGCTCAAGCCAAAGTGATTGAGGACATTAAGGTCTAGGAGGGAGAGCTAAAACTTTAAAAGAAAGAATGGAATAAAAACACTTGCAATAACAATCATCAAGTGAAACTAGCGCTTATGAATCAGGTTGTTCTAAATATTCCAAAAGTGGAGAAATCCCAATAGTAGCCTAACTATCAGGCTCAACCCCCTCTGATGTAATATAATAATTAAGCAATATGAATCAAGGGTAAGACAAACAATATCACACCCCTTCACATACATGCCATTACCTGAGTCTTTGGCATCCTTATTTAATAGATTATGTGAGGCCAAGGTGATAACATTACTAAAAATCAAATTGCTAGATCCAACCCAAAGCTAAAAGGGTATAGAGAGGATCAATATTGTTCTTATCATAGATAAAATGGACATGATATCTAAGGGTGCTATGGTTTCAAAAACCTAGTACAAAATATGCTTGATAAGAACCAATTTCAAATAGATAATCCTCTAGCCCTAGATAATCAATAATTAGGAATATTTAAAGAGCCCTTGCCCAACCATGAGGTTAAGGGTAATCAAATGGGGCATGTCAATGAGATTCATATGGATCCACCCACATAGGGGTTCATTGGCATGATTAACATAGTAACCCATAATAAGAGGTATAATCAACCTGAGCCACCTATGGCTCCCATTCGGATACCTATTGCATCCCAATAAGGGCCAATTCAAAATTAGCTACCAAGTCCACCATCACAACCAGTGATTACTATTAGAAATAGACTTACTCAAAGTCTACAAATGACCTCAACCAAGCTTTCAATCTATGAGCTCATTCAACAATCCCCTAGGCATAGGGAGATGCTTATGGAGATTCTTAAATCCATTGAGCTCCAGCCCTAGAATCCAAATGCTTTCACCAATTTTGTGGGGCACATCCAAAAATGCAAAGAGCCTGTGATCACATTTTATGATCATAAAATCAAATCAGTTCCAACTAATGTAGTGGATCCTCCATTGCATATCATCACTTGTATAAATCAGATTCTATTCAAGTGAGTGTTGATCGATATAGGCTCATCGATTAACATCATCATGATGATAGCTTTAGGATATTTGAGCCTTCTAGAGTCACACATAGTGGCATCAACTTTCACATTATGAGCATTCAATGATGCGTTATGCTCAATAGTTGGTACCATAGTCTTACCTATTCAGGTGGGACTTAAAACCATATCTATTTTATGCCATGTGCTAGAAGGTGCTATGCAATATAACATCTTGCTCGATCATCCTTGGATCTAAGATATGAGATGTGTCCCTTCCATTTTACATCAATGCATTAAGTATGTTTATGAGGGATAGGTCCATGTCATCCCATCAGATGAAGAACCTTTCAAATATGTTAATCAAGTTAGTAATCTGGGGAGTTCATCCTTCCATCTATGCATCTGGATATTAGACCCACATCTCCTATTAAGCATCTAGAGTGTAAGTCTAAGGTAGTGCGTGTTGATCCATCCACTTTAGCACCATCATCGTCTCCCAAACTAGTTATTACTTCTGATAAACCTTCATCATCATCTGATCCAAAGAATAAATAGAATCTCAAAGCACCTATGGTAGATGAGCCTAAAGTCATCCCAAATGTATCTACAATGGATATTCTAACTCCCATGGAGGAGGATGATTCACCTGACCTAATGGATGATGTACCTCAACTTACTTCACCTACTTCATCTACTGCATCATCCACATCATAGGTGATAGTTCATTTAGTTAATCCTAGGCTAGCAGAATATTTGGTTCAAAATGTAACTTTTACACCAATAATCGAATCCACACAAGATATGGGGAGACCTCGTGTTCCTCCATTACCCATTGGGATGGTGGTACCTCTAGGGATACCACCTAACCAAACCAATTTTATCTATGGGGGCTTTGACCAAGCCACAAATCATTCTCCTATCATCAATCATGATGATGAACCTTTTATAGGAAATATCTATTACATGTCAAACCTTAAGTTTGCTCTTAGATATTTTGACCATTGTCATTGGCATGGTAATGGATTAGGCTTATATGAGTAGGGTCGTAGAACACCCTATCAACCATAGTATCAACTACCAATAGATAAATTTGGATTAGGGTACTCTATCCACATGATAGATGAGCTACTAGCTATTTCCTTAGAGCACCTAAGCTTAGGCTTTGGGGTAGATATTGATTGGAATCCATATGCTGACCCCAACCCTTCTCATTTATGGAGGGATCATCACCTAGTCACCATGGTTTCTATAGAACCTCCTACAGTTTATCATGAGACCATCCTTGAAGAGGAATCTGAATCAGAAGATATTCCTAAAAATGATTGGGTTAATGTAGATGATGAGTATGAGGATGCAACTAAAATTGCATATTTAGGTCCTACCCATCTTCGTCATCTCAATAATGATATAGAAGCCATTGAGCCTACTAGGCCCCTTATTGATATAGATGATATCTATCATAGGGCATTTCCCCATCTACCTAACTTAGCATAGTTGCTTCCACCTGAGGATCTAATTGTCCTATCTCCTCCTAGAGTGGATCCTAAAATCCTAATGCCTCCTAGTCCAGACTTGGAGCATCTAGAGCAAACAATAATTAATAGGTCCTACCCCTATGGTCATGGAGATCACCTTCCATCCATCAATATGATCTCCATTGATTTAATCACACCCCTCCATAATCCAAGTGACCCTTCAAAGCCATTGCACCTCAACCTTGAGGCCATTGACTTTGATCATGCTACATCACCCCCATCACTTGAGGATTTCTTCCCCTATGAAGAAATGTTACAACCTTTCCATTTTTCTCCAGGCTGTGCTCATGATGTCTATAATGCTAAGGTTGAATCTGACATGATAGATCACCTAAACCCAGTATATGACATCCATTTGATCCCTACACCTCACCAGCTTGAGGAGGGATCCCATATGTCAATAGAGGAGACTTTTGAAGTGGATATTAGTTCAGATCCTAACCATCCTAAGAAATTCAAGTTTGGAGAAATTCTATCTCCTGAGGAATGAGCCATCCTCATACCTCTATTGATAGATAGACCTAATATTTTTTCTTGGACGTACAAAGACATGTCGGGTCTAGATCCAAAATTGGTTACTCATAACCTTTCATTGGACCCTACTATGAAACCTATCAAGAAAAATCTTAGAAATATGCATCCAACCATCACCTTGATGGTGAAATATGAATTGCAAAAGTTGTTGGATGTAGAGTTTATTCAACCCATCGACTATCTAGAATGGGTATCAAACATGGTACCTATAGGAAAACCTGATGGGAGGATCCATATTTGTATGGATTTTAGAGACCTAAATAAGGCAATACCAAAGGATGCATTCTCATTGCCAAATATTGATGCTCTTGTAGATGCAACTGTAGGTCATGAGATGTTATCCCTCATGGATGGTTTTTCAGGCTATAATCAGATTTGGGTCAAACTCGAGGATCAACATAAAATAACCTTTACCACTCCATGGGGTACATTTTGTTATAAATTTATGCCATTCAACCTCAAAAATGTTGGTGCCACATATCAATGGGCCATGACATACATTTTCCATGACTATATGCATAAGATCCTAGAGGATTATATTGATGATTTTCTTACCAAGTCATTATTGTATGAAGAGCATGTAGATGTTCTACGAAAAGTCTTTGATCACCTGATAGAGCATAATGTCAGGCTGAATCCCAAGAAATGTGTTTTTGATGTTACATCAAGAAAAATCTTGGGATTCATAGTCTCTAAATGAGGGATCAAAGTCGATCCAACAAAGGTCAAAGCTATCTTAGAAATGCTTCCCCCAACAAACATCAAAGAACTTCGAAGCCTACAAGGTAAAGTAGCATCCATTAAGTGCTTCATAGCATAGTTATCGAATAAATGTCGACCCATGAATCGATTACTACATAAGGGGGTCCCATTCAATTGGGATGAAGACTATCAAAAGGCTTTTGTTGAGATCAAATAATACCTAGCATCACTACTAGTATTAGCTCCACCTAGACTAGGTGTACCTTTTTTGCTATATATATCAGCCATAGACTTTGCTCTGGGAACCATGTTAGCCTAGAAGAACAAAGAAGACAAAGAACATGCTATATATTACATTAGTCACACCTTGGTCAGCTACGAGCTAAAATATGCATACGTTGAAAAGCTCTATTTAGTAGTGGTTTTTGCTACTAAGAAGTTGCGCCACTATATGCTAAGTCATACTATGTATGTCATATCCAAACAAAATCCTTTGTAGTACATGATGAGTCAAACGTATCATAATACATGTACTACAAAGTGGATCATGCTATTGATAGAATTTGATCTAGAATTCATCAGTCAAAATTCCATCAAAGGTTAGGTCATAGCAGATCAACTAGTAGAGGCACCTCTTCAGGATGATAGGCCTCTTGTCATAGAACTACCTGATGATGCAGTCTTTGCATTATCAAAGTCACCCAAACCTGAAGAATTAGATAACAAAGTAGACATGACTTTGTTCTTTGATGGTTCAAAGTGCGAGCAAGGGGGTGGTGTAGGGATCATGTTTTTCATGCCACAAGGAGCTCCTATGCCCTTGTATTTTAAACTTAACTTCCCTTGCACCAACAATAATATTGAATATGAGGCTCTAATATTAGGTCTCCAAACAACTCTCACCATGAAGATTAAAAAGCTAAATATCTTTGGTGACTCCTTGCTCATAGTAAACCAAGTGAAAGGAATTTATCAATGTAGATGTCCCATCCTGAAATCTTACAAAGAGCTTGTGGACACATATCTAGCCCAACTAGATTGGTATGACATCGAGGTAGTCCCTCGTACATCTAATCAATTTGTGGACACAATGGCATCTTTGGGATCCTTAATCCCTCAGAATCCTTCCACTGATTTTACTACCATCCATGTCAAAATGCTCTCACAATCCATGATGTTGCATGAGGCTCCAAACAATAAGGAATCAGTCCACATGATTCAGATAGAACCAAACCATGAATGGTTCTACAAAGCATAAGACTTTCTAAAATAGGCATCCTGGGGGTCCTTGATCTCGTAGGGTCCTTCAAATAATGGTACTACCATTCATCATAAGGTTATCTCCCAATATGCATTTGTGCAAATCAAATCATAATGGGAACAAGTTATTCATATAGTTGAAGCTATAGCTTATCAAGATTGGCTCATCCAATTAAAATATTACCTAAAACTTGGTAGTATCCCTCAAGGATTATCACATGCTATAAAATGAGCATTTAAATAGAAAGTGATTAGATATGTCTTGCTAGGAGATATTCTGTATCGATGGAGCTATGATGGAGTCCTCCTTCATTGTCTTGAGCCCCAAGAATCTACTTGGGCAATCTTGCAAGCTCATGATGGTACCTATGATGGCCATTTTAGTGGTATGGCTATCATTAAGTGCATCCTTAGAATGGGTTATTATTGGCCCATGATGGAGAAGGATTATTGCATATATGTCAGGAAATGTATCAAATGTTAGCATCATGCTAATCTCATGCACCTACCATCTCAGGCCTTGCAACCGATTCAATCGACTTGGCCTTTTTCTTAGTGGGGATTCGATCTAATTGGGAAGATCTCTCCTCCTTCTTTGGGCTACCACACATTCATTATAATGGCCATTGAGTACTTTACTAAATGGGTGGAAGCAATCCCTTTGACCTCTATGACTAGAGCTCGTATTGTGGAGTTCATACTCCATAATATTATATGTCATTTTGGTATTCCATCCAAAATCATATCGGATAATGGAACATCATTTAAGAACAAATATGTGTGGGCTTTAACATCTAAATATAACATTTAACATAACTTTGCAACACCATATTATCCACAAGAAAATGGGCAAGCAGAGGCCTCTAATAAAATCGTAGTTGCCATATTGAAGAAAATCGTTAAGGATAATCATAAGGATTGGCACCTTCAATTACCTCTAGCTTTATGGGCTTATCACACTAGCATTCAGACACCCACTAGGGCAACCCCATTTTTGCTAGTATATGGCATTGAGGCCATTATGCCCTTGGAATTAGAAATTCCATCATTGTGAGTCTCATTGAAAGAGTTCATCGATGATGACACTTCATGACAAGCTCACCTCGATCAATTGACCCTTCTTGATGAATGATGAGTGAATGCTCTTGAGCATCTCCATGTTTATCAGGATCATCTTAAATGAGCTTATAATACTAAATTCCATCCAAGAGACTTTAAGGTTGGGGATCTTGTGCTTAAATAGAACCAACAGAACTCAAACCTACCACCTCATCTGAGAGATAAATTTATGGCCAATTGGTTAGGTCCCTTCATCGTAATAGAGAATATAGGACCTAGAACTTATCACCTAACTTCGCTAGAAGGTGTTGAAGAGCCTGAACCTCTCAACATTCTTCACTTATGGGCATTTTATACTTAATTCATAAAATAATCAAAATCACAAAAACAATAAAAATCATCAAAAATTCCAAACAAATCAGAAAACATAAAACACAAAAACAATTCAAAACATCAAAATACAAAAAAAAAAAAATATTTACATTATGTTATGCATTTCATTATATGCACTCATTAGTTGCATTGCATTAGGCATATTCATCCATTGCACTTGCATTAGGATAGGTTGTGTTTACATTCTTATGAATGACACCATGTTTGTATGTCAATCATGAATCCATATATCCTTATCATTCATATTTCCATTGTGAGTAACTATGTTTTTCAACACATCTTATGAGTTGCTATAGGGTGTATACTAGGGTTTTTCGGTCATTCAGCCATCCCTAGTTATCTTTTCAGATTTTGTAGAAAGCTATCTTGGCTTTTAGAAGGTAAGGTCTAGTTTTGATAGTACCTTGCATATATCAAAATCCCAACACAATTTTACACATTAACAATCCTAGTTTGAACAAGGAAAGATGACACTACAAAGTGGTCCTTGTCACCTTAAGTGAAAGGTTTTCCTTGCTCATATTATTATGCGCATGGTCTAGAATGTTGATAATTGACAAAAGGACAAGCTCCTCCCTACCCAAACAATCCCTTGCTCTTCCACAAAATGAGAAAATTCCCAAAGCAATGCAAAATAAATAATGATTTTCATCACTAAGAAAATCCCTTGCTCAAAAATAAAAAAAAATGTAAAATAAATAGTGGTTTTCATCACTAAGCATGAGCAAGTATCCCAAGCAATCAAAATAAAAGAAGGGGGTAATGAGCTTGAATCCCTAGAATCTTCAGTATTCAAAAGCCATGGGGTGATCTCCATTACAACAATGGGTTGAATGAAACCCACCTAGCAATGGAGTAGCCTTACGCATGGTGATATGTCTATCACATTAGCGACCTTATTTTGTACAGACCAATGTCAGCTTATGGATGAGCTAGCTTTAGGTGGCTTGTATTGCCTAGTAGTCTAGTCTAACTACATCCAAACTTAGGATCATGATGACCATATGGTGATCCTCATTACAACAATGGGTTGAATGAAACCCGCCTGGCAATGAGGTAGTCTTATGCCTCATCTAATATATTCACTTTGCACACATAGGGATAGTGAATATCTTGGTCTTCTTAATAGGCTTGTATCTTTCAGGAGTCTTGTGTAGTCATTATACAACTTTTGATCAATCAACTAGGGTGTTTGAGTCTCATGGAAAACCTCAAAAATTCCCTCATAGCAACAAATCATCTCATCAAACAATCACAGTTTTCCTTATGAACTTTTTTTTATTAAGGGGTGTTCATAGAATAGGATAGATACCGGATGGATATCAACAATGATATTTAGATGACCACTGACTATTTTATGCATATATTTTAGTTTGTAGAAGCTTATAGGGAAAGCCCCTACATCTCACATCATTTCATCTCACATATGGATGTATAAATGATTAATTCTTATGATAAGAGTTAACATTTTCATTCATGATTTTCATACATTCTATGGTGTCTACCATTAGTTTGTTAAACATAAATTAGATTCATTCATTATGTTTTAAGTGATTAAAGCATACAAGTACATTTGCATTAGACCATCCACATGAAATTAATGCATTACATCCACCATATCATATAACAAAAATTAAATGCATAATCAATTAAACAAATCAAAACATGCATTTAACATTCACTATTGCATCCATATAAGCATACATAGTAGTACATCTATACATCTAGATCATAAAATCTAATCATACATCAATCATCTAACTATTGCATGTCATTAGTACATCGCATACATATAGAATAATCACATCATCATATAAGCATTACATCCATTAATGCATCCATAAACATAAAGTCAAAACCATAACACATAATGAGCCATAAAAGAGGATATCATATATATGTGTGTGAAAATAAAGTACATCATGGTACAAAATTACTTATAGGCTACAACTATGTAGGTCCTCAGACCTTACACTCAAAAATAATAAATACATCATATCATATCAAGTAGGCCTGCACCCCTAGAGTCACCTCCACCCTCAGCCCCATCTCTGTGAGGCTATCTAGAGCCACTACCTATCGATATCTCTGATCGTGAAGCTGACCTATGACTAGGCTACATTGATGACTACCTAGACTCACTCCACCTACTCTACTGAGAGCCCCCTCTATAGACCTCTCTGGTAGAGTACCACTGCATAGCCTAACCTAAGTCTCTAGAGCAATGATATATGCTAAATCTACTATGTGCTACATCATAGTCTCCTCTATGAGGCTTCGTAGTCTCCTAATATCTATATCCCCACCTAATATTATTGGTATCTAAGAAGTTAGAGTAGATGGTGAACCCTAACCTATAGTCGTAGTCGATAATTGCACCTTGAGAGCATCTCGCTTTGCTATCATAGCATCTCTCTCAGTTGTAGTTGTCAGTTGTGTACATAAATTATATATCATCATCATAGATGTATCCACCTGAGCCTATAGAGTAGCTCTCTCCTCATTATATCCTCACCACTGCTACTATCCAGTGCTAAGCTAACTCTAGGAAATTACAAGACTAGTATCCCACTCTACTAGCCATATCTAGAGGTCTATATTTTTGTATACTATGTATCAATAACTATGCTACCTCATCTATCAAGGCATCCTCCTCACCCTCCTCCTCTACCTAGGGCTCATCCATCTATCCTAGCCTACCCCCACTCACCCTCTATCCTATGATGTACTCATCGCTCATCATCATCTCCACCCTCCTCCACTACTACCTCTCTAGGTCTACCCATAGGATCACCACCCTGCCATAGTTGAGTGACCCACCAAGTATCATACTCTATAGTGGTCCTTGGGTCCTCTAAACTAGTCTCTACTACTATAGGGTCTACCTCCTCTGATAGTGCCTCTACTTGAGGTAACTCAAGCTGTGTCTCACCATAGATGATAGAGGATTGGCTCCTCTAGCATATCCTAAGCAATATTGAACTTCTAAGTCACTCAAGAGTAATAGAAATACTCTCTCTCCTTCCTATGGTATCCAATGAGCCATCTACTATATCACTCTAGCTAGGTACCTCGTCACCTCAGGCCAATCAAGGTAACCTAAGTAAGGCCTCCATATAATCTGACTCTCATTGTAGCCTATCTAATGACTTAATATAGTGTGCTACTCTACCCATGTGGTTGACTCTATCCAACCTCCTGATCTCATGGCCATCATGCTATGTAACCAATATCATCATCACCTAAGTCTACTCGAGGAAACTGGTAATCTAATGGGTCGATCTACCTAGATATGCTCCCATCCCTAGATCTGGAGTAATAGACTACATCCCAATCCCACTCACTACCAATGTTGTATCTCATACAACTCATCATATAGGTGTACTAGTAGAGTGCTCCCCCATGCCATAATCATAGGATCCTATAGGTCACACTCCACTAAGTCCTGCACCATGTCTAGGAGGTTCCACTTGAAACTGGGGTAGTAGCACATTAGAGATAATGTGCATCAATACTACCTAGCGATGGAGAGAATATGCATCCTCATACCACTTGACTAGGACCCTACCATGATCTATACTATTAGGGCCTCATCTACCCTATCACCAAAAACCCTCTATAGTACCTTTGATTGCTCTTGAATATGAGTAGAGGTAATCACTAATCCCTCAATGGGGATCCTATAAATCTAGTAGATGTCCTCTAATGTCACCATCATCTCACTAATCGGGAGATGAAATGTGTTGGTCCTATTATCCCATCGATGAGCTAGGGCCATGAGATAAGACTGATCCGACATCACTATCGGTAGGCACAACCTATTTGAGGCCGATCACCTCAAACCATTCCCAATCATCATCATCAAGCTCTGCTTGTAGATCTATGAATAGGTTAGGCTCCCTAGCCTGAGCTATCAAATTCTAAATCCCAACAGATCATAAAAATCAAAAAAAAATAAAATCATAAAAAAAATAAAAAAAAAAAAAAAAAAAAAAAAAAAAAAAAAAAAAAAAACCTAAAGTTGGAGGCACTTAGGGCCTGACGATTGCCATCGTCATTGTTGAACCTCGTGATGACCACCACCAATGATCAATTTTTTACCATTGGAATTCAAACCTCATTGCCAGACCCCATGACAACCCCTTTTAGACAAAGGGGAGCTTCCTACCTAGACAGAGCCCCGTAGTGGCACCCAAGAGGGGTCATTCCCATCCCAAAAATGCTAAAAATTAAACCTACCTACCCTTAAGCTAACCTAAGCTAAATTCCTAAACTAGGGGTGAGGTTCATTACCTACAGTTTAATGAGGTTCATTTAACCCATTAATTAGTGAAGTTCATTTTAAATTTCACAATTCACTAGAGGATATGGAGAGTCTACCTTAGGAGCTCTGGCTCCACCACTCGTCGAAGCCTCGGGCTGATCCATCATGGTGGTCTATCTCGAGTTTGTCAATGTTTCGTATCAATTTATCTCTCTCCTCCCTCAGAGCTCACTTTTCTCTCACTACCAACTAGAAAAATGACAATAAAAATTGCCAAAATTCCTTTTATATTTTTCTAAATTTGGTAGTCATTCTCCTAGAGGATGGTCACATTTTGATGTGGATGTTGTACCCCATGATGACCCCAAAATTTGAACATCACCACCATTGTACCCCAGGATGGCCTCCAAATAGCAATAAATGCACTCATTTTATCAGCACCATGAGCTTCATATTGGACATTTAATCACATCTACCGGTCCACTTTCATCAAAAATTGCAAAATTAACAAAAAAATCAAATAAACAAAATCTCAAATGCGCCTCGTACCTAGTTATTTACCCTATACACTTGGTGGTTGCAGCGACTTGCTATCCATGCAATCCGGTAAGATGAGTAAATTACCATAAGGCCATTTGAACCAAATCATTCATCGACGAATTGAAATGTCTTCACTTCAATCCCCAAGAAGGCCATGTGGTCGAAACTGCTCCATGGGAACGAGGCGTACATTTCATTCTTCTATGAAATTTCATCAAATCATCGAACATAGTGATTCACCTCAAGCTTAAATTGAATTGCTATCATCTTGATTCCCTAAGAAAGCCATGTGGCTGGACTGCTCCATGGGATAGAGATGTACAATTACTAATAATGGTTGAAATCATAGCTGTAATAGGACTTTCCCTTTACAAAGGTTATCATCTTGCAACATCCAAATAAGTCATCTTGGTCAAGCGACTCATCACTTTCATCACTTGCCATTTCCTCATCGACTCATCGCTTGAGGGGGTAGTCATAATCAAAGAATTCATAATCAAAATCAACAATTAAACACTTAATCATGCAAATTGTGTTCATCCATGAATCATTGCTAACAACTATCATAAGCTTCCCTATTTGCTAGGGCAAAAAGCAAAAATACTAAACTATGTGAGACAATCAAAGTCTCCCCAAGATCGAAGAATGCTCCACAAGATCAATCACACACAAAAAAAGAAAAAAACCACAACACCAATATTAAGTGGTAAAATCCTACTTCAAATGAAGAAGGGAAACATCCACTATGAAGCTCACTATATTACTCAATGATTCAATAGTACAAGAATGCTTCAATGTTATGCAATAATATGCATCAACATAACCTACAACACAAGTCAATATGAAAATATACGATAAGATATGATAAGATATGATAAGATATATGATAATATATGATAATATGTGATAATATGTAGTAGAAAACACCCCTATTTAAAGAGAAGTTTTTCTACTACAACCCTAAATCTTATCACAATCTAATATTATCATAATCTATAAAATATTAGAAAGTGCTTTAGTTACTTTCTAATTTTATCACAATCTAATATTTGAGATATGTGATAAGTGGCATCTATCAAATATTAGAAAGTGATTAGTTACTTTCTAATATTTTTTAGAAAAGAGGGAATAACTTTTTTCCATAAATTAAATATTTCTAGCACCCTTATTTTATTTATTAATTGGGTGGGAATATTTTTACATAGAATTATTTTTTTAATATTATTCTTTAGACTTTATATTTTAGTCTAATAATAATTTACACAATGTTGCATTACATATTCCAACACTCCCCCTTAATGCAATATTGGGTAAAGGAATTATGAGACAAAGAAACATTCTCCCCCTAAAGATACAAATGAGGATGAGAATCAAATGAGTAATATAGTTACAATGAGCTTCTATGACCAAGAATGGTCTATAATAAGGCATTAATACAAAATGGGCCAAAATGAGATTGCAAGCCCTCAACAAAGTAGCTTCAGATACAAGCACCTTACAAAGCCATCCATCAACCACAAGTGGTTGCAAATGACAAGAAGAAAACATCACGAGGGTGTATTTAGTAAGCCTGCAAAATCCCAAACAGAAGTATCTACAAGCTACAAGCAGCTCAACATAAGATCATTTAGATACATCATCATAAATATATTCACCATAGCATATATGAATATCCAAAGATGATAACAAAACTAATCTAACAAATAGTGAATTATAAGTCATCACAATAAGATGCCAAGTCATACTTATAGTCACGTGCTATATAGTTGATCAAAAAAATATCATGTACAAAGTTGCATAAAGCAAACAAGGAGTACCATGATAATGCAAACTCTAAAGTACCATGTACAAAAGTAGCACAAGGCTAACAAAAAATTACCATGTACAAGAGTTGCATAAGGTATATGAAAATAATAAAGTGTGCACATCGGTTGCATAAAGCCAACCATAAAATATCATGTACAAAAGTAGCATAAATGCTAACAAGAAAGTACCATGATAAACCAATTGCATAATGCCAACTACATAAAAAAAATGTACAAAGTTGCACAAGGCAACAAGAAAGTACCATGTAAAAGAGTCGCATAAAGCAATTGCATCATATACCATAATTGCATAATGCCATCTAAAAAGTAACATGTACAAAAATTGCACAAGGCAAACAAGAAAGTATCATGTTCAAAAGAAATGCAAAAAGCAATTATACCACCAAAGATCCACTCATATATAGCACAAAACACCTCATAATGATGAATTTGTCATCACACAAGTGTAACTACACTTCATTCCCCCTTGAGGACAACTTCACCAAACCAAGTGAGTCCCTAAGCTTACAAAATTGTTCCTTGGGAAGAGGTTTGGTGAACAAATCAGCAGAATTAGAAGATGATAGGCAATACTCCAACTGAATAGTCCCATCCAATACCTTCTCTCTGATAAAGTGGGCTTGGATTTCAACAGGCTTTATCCTTTGATGCATTACAGGATTTTTATCCAAGGCAATAGTTGATTGATCATCATGAAAGATAATCATGAACTACTATAACCATCTTGTAATAAACAACTATAACCATATTGCAATTGAATAAACCAAGATCAACTTGCAATACATTAACTTGCAATAAGAAGGTAACTAACCATAACAATCATCTTGCAACAAAATAAACTAACTTGAATTGAACCATAAAACATTTGTTAAATGTTTAGATAGTCAATAAGTTAGTAAGTTAGTGTTCATTTTAGGTTTTGCTATAGCCTAATGAATTGCCAATTCATCTCACCCAAGGTCAACCAAGCTACCCAAAAGGGTACGGGTACGAGGACCCAAAAATGACTTACTACCAATAGAGAGGATTCTTTTGGATTCAATAGGTGTTTGACAAACCAACAAATCAAAGGTTTTCAATAGAAAAAAAAAGGAGAAAATTTACACAAGAAAAACAATATTTCAAATGTCAAAAATTCAAATAATGCAGGTCCCAATATAGACTCCATTGAACCATCTAGTAAAATTTTGGTTGTGTATGAGCATTCTTCAAGGTTAGAAGCCATCTCAGATTCAATTGGAATAAGTCAAGAAATAGGGAAAAAAAATTGAAGATGGATTCTAATCAAAAAGTAGGTCTCAAGACCAATCAATATCATATGGTAAAAGAAGGTGAAAAGCTTGTAGAGGAAGGTAAGATTAATGCCCTTCCCAAAATTTTTAGCCCTGGTATTAATGAAGATCATCACTTGGAATATTAGAGGACTCAAAGGGAGTCTTTCAAAACAAAATGAAATTAGAAGAATGATTCAGATAAATCATCCACATCTTGTTTTCCTTCAAGAAACAAAGATGTCAATGGAGGATATGGACTTAATTGCCAGTAAAATTTGGCCAGCTGGAAAAGTGGTTTCCCTTAGTTCCCAAGGGACTTCGGGTGGCATTGCTTGTCTTTGGGACCCAAAAGAGGTAGTTATTCACCATATGGTTGGCAATTGGGGTTTGTTGGCTATAGCTATTCAAAGTAGACATTCCAACCAGATTATGCTCTGCATTACTGTTTATGCCCTGACTTCTTTGGAGGAAAAAAGAAGATAGTGGAAGGATATTATTCATATTATCTCTCATTTTCCTAAATCTTGGATCTTGATCGGAGGAGATTTCAATACCATCCTCTCTCTGGATGAGAAAAAGGGAGGAAATAGAAATTTGGACAAAAGTACTGACCTCATGAGCGAATATATTGCAAACCTCCATCTTGTGGATATTCAACCGAGATAATGGCCTTATGACTTGGTCTAATAGAAGGCAAGGCTTAGCTTGTATAATGGAGAGATTGGATAGGTTTTTGCTCTCTAAAAATTTCTTAATCCATGGTCACATTCCTAAAGTGAAGACTCTTAATAATGTTGGTTCGGATCATTGGCCAATCATGGTGGAAATGTGGAAAACCAATGTGAGTTTCTCTCCTTTTCATTTTCAATTAATGTGGCTTAGAGACATTTCCTTTAGACCTCATGTGCAACAATGGTGGAAGGAAGGTAAACCTAGGCATGGGACTAAGATGTTCTATTTTGCCAAAAGACTGCAATACATTAAATCCAAAATCAAGACTTGGAACTGGAAAGAGTTTGGGGATGTTCATAAAAAAAAACATGAAGTTATTGCTCATCTTGAAAATTTGAATAAGAAAATCCATTTAGATGGCCTCACAGAGAAGAGAAGTGCAGATGAAATTAAACTCACAACTCGGTTAGAGGAATGGGAAAAAAGAGAAGAAATCTTATGGAAGCAAAAATCTAGAATTCAATGGCTCAAAGAAGGAGATCGAAACACAAATTTCTTCCACAAATCTCTTCTAGCTCGAAGATCTCACAACTTTATTTCTTCCTTAAAATCAGATTCTGGAGATGTTGTTTATACTTGGGATGGCATGAACTCTATTGTTGTTGATTACTTTTCCAATCTTTTTGTTGCTACTCCTCTTGACTCAGCTTCACAACAAAATGTTCTTCAAGCAATCCCTTCTCTTATCACTTCTGAGGAGAACTCTATTTTGGTTACTCCTGTTACTATCAATGAGCTTCAACAAGTAGTTTTTAAAATGCAAAAAGGGAAAACCCCAGGTCCTCGTGGTTTTCCTATTGAGTTCTACCAAGAGTTTTGGGATATCCTTCATGTTGATTTATTAGAGGTGGTGGAAGAAGCCAGGAAATCCAAAGAAATTTTGAAGGTTATCAATAAAACTTATATTACTCTTGTTCCAAAAGCTCAAGAGGTTGATCATATCTCAGCTTTTAGACCTATTGCTTTATGTAATGTTCTTCTCAAAATTATTACTAAAATCATGGCAGAAAGGTTGAAGCCTCTTTTGCATAATATTATTTCCCCAGAGCAAGGGGGATATGTGGAAGGACATCAAATAGTAGATGAGATAGTTCTTGCTCAAGAAGCCATCCATTCCATGGATATGCAAAATTCTCCTTCTATGTTCATCCGGTTAGACTTATCCAAAGCTTATGACAGAGTGGATTGGCACTTCCTTATCAAAGTTTTGAGGCAATTTGGTTTCTCTAAGGATTGGATGGATTGGATTATGGGATGTATCTCTTCAGTTTCCTACTTAGTTCTTATCAATGGCAGGCCTTCTCAGTCTTTCCCAACTTCCATAGGTATTAGGCAAGGTGACCTGCTATCCCCTTATTTATTCATCATTCTTGCTGAATGCTTGGGTAGGACTATAACCAAAAAGAGGGAAAACAAAACCCTTGAGGGAGTTACCATTTCTCATGGAGCTAGACCTATCTCTCATCTTCAATTTGTGGATGACTCTACCCTTTTAGGTAAAGCTACAGTTAAGGAAGCTTCTAATATTAAGCAAATCATTAGCTATTTTTCTAAGGCTACTGGGTAGTTGATCAATGAAGACAAATCTAAAGTTATTTTCTTTCACTGCTTTGCTAGACAGGAATCCATGGTCTTGGATAAATTAAGATATAAGAAGACCTCTCTTCCAATCACTTATTTAGGTATTCCCATAAATATTCAAAGGCAGAAAAATAAAGATTGGAATTGGTTGTTGGACAAAGTCAAGAAGAAAATTGGAAAGTGGACCAACAAGTGGCTTTCTTTGGGGGTAGAATCACCTTGGTAAAATCAGTCCTTCAAGCTATTCCTATTTATGTTTCTTCCATTTTGAATATCCCAAAGGTTGTTCTTCGAGAATTGGATCAAATCAGTCATCGTTTCCTTTGGAGTGGTACTAAGGAGAAAAGAAAATGGGCCTTGGTGAAATGGGATACTTTATGTCTTCCTAAGAGTGAAGGGGGTTAGGATTCCGGTCTTCAATTAATAACAACAAAGCTTTAGCTGCTAAATTATATTGGAGGATGTTGCATAACCCCAATGCTCTTTGGGCCAATAATCTCCGTGCTAAATATGCTAAGAACAAAAGTCCTGAAGACCTTGTTCGCTATCAACTTCCTACCAAAGGTTCTCCCATTTTAGCAGTTCTTAATATTGGTGAGGATTTGATAAAGAAAAAATTATTTTGGATCATTCATAATGGTCAACATGCAAATTTTTGGACAGATTCTTGGGATGGTCACAAGCCTTTGATAACTCAGTTTCCCGATTGGAGGCCTTGGATGGAGGAGCTTCACCGAGCTAATTGGATAAAGGTGGCTAATTACTGTCGATACCATACTGGTAATTCAAAGGTTGGTAGATATTGGATCCCTATTGAGGACTGGCCTATTCAAATCCCAGAAAGGCAAAGACAAGATATCCAAGGCATCCTTCATATGAGATCCCTCTCTTGGTCCCATGAAAAAGATTGTTTTGGATGGAACAACACTACTAAGGGTGAGTATTCGGTTGCTCAAGGTTATTTGACCTTATGCCATAATAATCCCAACCATTCTTCTAACATATTTTCTCAATTGTGGGCTCAAAAGCTCTGGCCTAAGGTGAGGTTCTTTAATTGGCTTTTATTGCATCGTAGGGTGCTTACTAGTGAGCAACTTATGAAGCATGGTTTTCATGGCCCTTTTAGATGTGAAATGTGTGAAGAGAATGTAGAAAATATCAACCATATTTTTATTGAGTGTACTTTAGCCTCTGAGCTATGGAGGAGAATGGCAACTTTACTTGGCTTACAGTGGTCCAATTTTTTCACTTTTGAACAGCTTTGGAGGGATTGGCCTAATCAAGAGGGTGTTGATCATTTTATTAGGCAGTTAGTTTGGATGGGTTCTACCATTCTTCTTTGGAATATTTGGAATGAAAGGAACAACCAAATTTTTAATCAAGATAGGAAGGATATTCACTATATTTGGCAAAAGACCATAGCCAACTTAGTTGAATCAGTCCATCATCTCCTTAATCACCCCCAAAACTCCCACCAAAGATGGGATCAAGTGATGCAAAGATTGAAGATTAAACCTTCTAAGGGCAACCAACTTAAAGGGAATGTGAGTATTAGTAAGATGGATAGGACTAGAAATTGGCAACCTCCTCCTAAGGATTTTGGAAAAGTCAATACTGATGGAGCCTCTAGAGGGAACCCTGGAAAAGCCGAGTGTGGGAGGAATTGGTAGACTTTCGGATGGCTCCCTGGTTTTTACTTTTGCTGAGAATTTGGGTATTCTTTCCAATAACCTTGCTTGAGGGGTATGGTATCCTTAGAGGCCTTCAGGAGGCTACTAAGGTTGGATGGGAAAAGGTGTTAGTTGAGTCTGACTCTCAACTTATGATTAATCTCTTGAAGACTCCTTCTAAGAATCATAAGGTGGATTGGAGAATAAAAAGAATTATTGAGAAGATTCAGTTAATCCAGGATGGGATTTTTGAAAGTTGATTACAATCATGTGGTCGGAGATCAAAACAAGAGTGTTGATGCTTTAGCTAATTGGGCTTTGGACAAAGGTGATCTTACTTGTTATGGCCACCCTCCTATATGGTGGGCTTCTCAAATTAGGGAAGCTCTTCTTTCTATCATTTCTTTGGATGGCTCCAGATTTGAAGGTACCTAGTTTCTTCTTGTTGTTTTTTTTTTTTTTCTCTTTGGTTCATTCAGTTTTTTTAGTTCCCTAGCTCATTCTATTCTTTATTTTGTTTCCTCTGTTGATTCTTGCATTAATAGTCTTCTGGTCTAGATAGGTCATTGTTTTGTTCATTTTTTTTTCTTTTGTCTTCTTTGTTTTTTTGTTTAGTTTTTTAAGGTGGGTGGGTTCTTTTGTTTTGTTTTGTTTTTGTGTTCTTTGTGTTGTTTTTTTGTTGTTCTTGTGTTTTTGTTGTTTTGTTTTTTGTTTTTATGTTTTTTGTTATTGTTCTTGTGTTTTTTTCGTTCTTGTTCTTGGGTTTCTCTTTGTTTGTGTTATTTCATTTTTTTATGTGTGAGTGTTTTCTATGTTTTTTGTTTTTGTTTATTGTCTATTGTTGGTTGTTTTTATTTTTATTTTATTTATTTTATTTTTTAGGTTTTGGTTGTGTTTATTTTTCATGTTTTTTTGGGTTATGTCTTTGTAGTGTTCTGTTGTTTTTGTCTTGTTTGTGTTTTGTTATGTGGTTCTTGTGTTTTTCTATGTGGTTTGTGTTGTGGTTTCTTTTATCTTATTGTGCGTGTTTGGTTGTGCTTTTGGTTTTGACACACTCAAGGAGCATGTTTTTATTTTATTTTATTATTTTTGTTGTTATTTACTTTTTTTAATTTGGTTTTGTGTGTTTGTTTGCTCCTTGAGTATGTCAAAGGTGGTAGGCCAGGTCCGAGTCCTGGGCATTTTTGGCGAAATGGATACCCCTGCCTCCTTGGGTCTTACTCGAAAGTGGCATCCCTTTTGGGATGTTTTCCACAAAAAAAAAAAAAAGGTGTTTAGCAAATATAAACTGTGTTGCAAGATTAAATTTTAATTAAATACTAAAGTTGTGGTTAGGAAGTTGATTCATTTTTAACCTTCTTGATTAATATGAAAATTAGTAAATTGCAAGTTAGTTGGTTAGTAGATTGTTTAGTAGCAAGTTAGTAGTTAGATTAGTTGAGATGCAAAATGTAAGAAAGATGAAAAAGAGATAGTGGAGACACAAAGCAAAACACAAATACACACACACACTCTCTCTTTCTCTCTCTCTCTCACTCTCACTTTTATTCTCTTTTACTTTAATGAGAGATACAAGTTACATTAATTTACAGTATGCTTCAAGCAAATACTTGAGAGAGATTAGAAGAAATTAATAAAAATAGGGTAAGAGAGTAAAAAAGTTGATCTGAAATTGCCTTGTATACTCCAAAACATACTTCGATAACCTTGCAAAATAAGTAAACTCACAAACAACCATTGTTAATGTGAGACAAAAAAATATTGCATTTTAAGAAGAATACTAATAATAATTTTTAATACAAATAATTGCTTTAAAAAATCCAATTAAATTAATAAAATTTATTTTATTAATAAAAAAATGACATGAAAAAGTTTAAAGATTTTTATAAAGCAAAAATTTTTCAAAAAAACAAAACTGTTTTTTTTTTTATAAAACAAAACTATTTTTTTTTTTTTTTAAAACAAAACAGTTTTATAAAACAAAACTGTTTTTTTTTTATAAAGCAAAATTGTTTTTTTTTTTTAAAAAAACAAAACTATTTTTTTTTTTTTTTAAAAACTGTTTTTTTTTTTTTAAATAAAACTGTTTTTTTAATTTTTAAAACAAAACTGTTTTTTTTTATATATATAGCAAAACCTTTTTTTTTTTTAAAAGCAAAACTATTTTTTATAAAGCAAAACTGTTTTTTTTATTTTTATATATATAGTCAACTATTTTTTTTTAATTTAAAAAAAAAAAAAAATGACTATATATGGAAATAGGTTTTTGGGTCTTCCGGACGCAACCATGGGGTCCGTTTAGCTCCAAAACCCTTCCAAAAAAAGCTTAATGCCAAAAAAAAAAATTATAGATTTAAAATGAAAATACTGTTTGCAAAAGATCTAACAACTAGATCTAAAATAAACCCTAATGGCAGATTTGCAAAATAAGTTTACATAAAATATCCAAATATTAAATGCATGCAAAACAAATATACCTTAATGGGTTTTTCACCTCAAAGGATTGAAGACACTTGATGGAGATCCCAACCGCTCTGATACCAAATGTCAAAGTCTCCCTAAGATCTAAGAATGTTCCATAAGATCAATCACACACAAAAAAAGAAAAAAACCACAACACCAATATTAAGTGGTAAAACCCTACTTCAAATGAAGAAGGGAAACATCCACTATGAAGCTCACTATATTACTCAATGATTCAACAGTACAAGAATGCTTCAATGTTATGCAATAATATGCATCAACATAACCTACAACACAAGTCAATATGACAAGATACGATAAGATATGATAATATATGATAAGATATGATAATATGTGATAATATGTAGTAGAAAACACCCTTATTTAAAGAGAAGCTTTTCTACTACAAACCTAAATCTTATCACAATCTAATATTATCATATTCTATCAAATATTAGAAAGTGCTTTAGTTATTTTCTAATTTTATGATAATCTAATCTTTGAGATATGTGATAAGTGGCATCTATCAAATATCAGAAAGTGATTAGTTACTTTCTAATATTTTCTAGAAAAGGAGGAATAACTTTTTCTCATAAATTAAATATTCCTAGCACCCTTATTTTATTTTTATTTTTTTTGGTAAGAGAATATTATAATTAACATCGGGTTTTAACTGGTTGACCCAAAACCATTTTACAAAATAGGGTCCACTGACCAACTGGACAAAGGCCAAGCCCTAAAAGTTTAAACTAACAAAAAAAAGGGCCAAGACCTACTCTTCCAACAGAATACAACCAAACTAAACTATGGAAGCCTAATATTATGGCCATCAGAAAAGAAAGACGCAAAATAGAACTAACAAAGACAAAAACTAATCATGCAAGCACCATGCAGAGTAGCTTGTGCCCATATAAAAATAATAGAATATGGTCAAAAAAACATCCCATAGAATGGACAGCCAAGAGGCCAAGCAGTCTTCCTTGTAGTCCTCATCTAACTTCTTGTCATCCTCCTTGCCAACATCTTTAAATTTTGCCTTCGACTCCTTGTGCCCTTGGAACTGCTGGCTATAAAACAGAAGATTTAGAGAATCACACAAATCAACAGCTACACTGATGAGGCCAGATAGACTCTTCAACTGGTTGATACTATTGGAGGCTGATGAAATTGTCATCTTCTCCAAGACTATTATGGTGGGGTCTGGTACCTCATTGTCAGGGATCTCCAACACTTTGTTATTTCTTGCTAGGGCCTTTTTGTGACATCGAATCCAAACACACCTTGGGAAATACTTGAGGCCAAAGCGGATGTTTCCCATGCATGAATTTGTAGATAAAAAACCTATATCAGTGCCCCACCAGCTGTAAAAAACACTAGTCACATGAACAAAAAAAACAAATATGACAAAATCCATTATAAGGTTCAAAAAAATATTTTTAAAAATGCCCCCATTTTCTGTCATTGATCCACTTTGAGCCTTCCAATCTAAAATTTTTCATTATCTATCACCATTGAGACTGCATGAGGAAGATTTTCAGTCCACGTGATCAAATTTGTTGCTACAATGCCTTCATTTGCCGCACCTATCAGCTGCCATGTTTGCTTCTCGAAAGGTATGCAAAATTATGGCCTCAGGTCGATCATGAATTAGAGCCCTTGCTTCGTGGATGTAGTCATCAAATCTCCAAGGAGCTCTCTTAGTGTTCTTTAGAAGATTTATAATAATAAGAGAATCACCTTCCACCAACAGTTTCCCTGGATAATTCTCTACCACCTTGAGGCTCCTCCAAACTACCCTCGCTTCAGCCACATTGTTAGTTTGAGCTCCAAGATGTTTAGCAAAAGCTACAAGCACCTCACCCTTGTGGTCTCTAAGTAAGCCACCAGCCCCAGCTTCACCTGGGTTGCCCCTAGATGCCCCATCAAAATTTAACTTAATCCACCCTAAGGGGGGTGGGGTCCATGTGATCATGGTTCTAGGACAGACTTGAGGATGATTGAGGCCATCAGTGAGAGGTAAGTTTAATGACTGGCCTAATGAAGCTTCAAAAGGATTTGGAGGTCTAGATGCTGCAGTCACTAAACAAGCATTCTCATTAGCATATACTAAAATTTTTGACAGGACAGAGGATGACTGAGAAACCTTATCCAAGAAGGCCCGACGATTCCTTTCCAACCATATCTGCCACAAGTAGTGATGAAGGCAGATCTTCCACATATACCTAAGACGCCTATTCAAAAAGGGAGAAGGCCACAATGTTTTATTTATTAATTGGGTGGAAATATTTTTACATAGAATTATTTTCTAAATATTATTCTTTAGACTTTATATTTTAGTCTAAGAATAATTTACACAATGTTGCATTACATATTCCAACAAACTAAACCTTTGTTAGTATGAACTAACGGTCCATGTAGCTTGACAATGCTACCCAAATGCTTTTATATTCATCAAAGTTTTACTCAAATTTAAGCTTACCCATTTTGTTGGAGGTAATGATTCAAATATGCATGCTCTTTCCATGATTGGGGCATCTAAAGTTGACCAAATCAATGAACATCAATCAACCTGCAATGTGATGTTAGGTTGTCTATTTTTGCTTAGTATTGTGCTTTCACACAATGCATCTCAAAAAGGGGCATCTATAGACACCTAAAACACGTCATGTTGAGGAGGCTACTCATGTGGACTACTTTTCAAGCCATATGATTCATCTTGGGCCTTCCCAAGACCTAACAGTGGTTTTAACCACTCAAAAAGGGTATTTTTTTCTTTTACAACATGAGTCATGTTGATCCATGATGACTTCGACGTAGTTGTAGTGATCCTCGATGGTCATGACATAGTTGTGGTACCCTATGATGGCCCACAAACTAGTTATCAAAGTCGATGATGACAATCCTTGTAACAAACTTGGGCTTCCCAAGCTAAGTAAAAAAATTTATAGGGCAACTAATATTGAATGGTTATGCTCGAAGAACCTTCCAAAAGTGATCTCTCATATCCATAAGCCTAGATGACTCTTGGTCTTGTCTTCTTCAGCAAGCCAAGAATGTAATTGAGGGAAATCTATAAATTGGAGCATTTCCTTCACCTAAACCATGGCTACCTTCCACAACGAAGTATTGTCAAACTGAATCCCAAATTATATATGATGAAGTGCTACCATTTTGAGATTAGAGAAATCATTCTCTCATAATCATCAAGGTGTTTTCAATATTTCATCATGAAGTCAACATTTACATCCATGGATATTTGGAGAGCTTGAAGAGCAATTTCCATCATCATTTATCATCAATTCACCATGAATTCAACTCAAATCCCATCGTAAGCCATTCCTAAAGAGTGCACAAAGAACATAAATATTTCTACAAAGCAAATCAAACATTGTCACACATAAAATGCAAATAACAGGCTCTCTATTCAGTGGCCACTATGGTCCACAATGACCCGCAGGTGAAGCCGTCGAGCCCTTCGACGATCAAAAAGCCCAGCCTTTCTAATCCATAACGGTCGATCTATAAACTTTATTTTATTTGTATTTTTCTAATTACAATAGTTTAACACTATCTTATTTATGTTTTAGCACATTTTATTTCAATAATTCATGCATTTCTTTACCATTTTTAGCATTTTTATTTCATTAGCATTATCATGAAATAGGCCTCATCTTGAGAGGCTTTACATTTGCTATTGATGCTTTGTAGGTACTTATGTGTGTAGGTTACAGGCATTATTAGGAGCTAATAATCATCAAGATCATCCTTCTTGGCATAATCAATAGGAGGTCGCTAGGAAAACCCTTCATAATTAGTTTTTTGGAGTTACAAGAATATTTTGGAAGACACCTACCCTTGTTGGATTTCATTTGTAATATTGTATCATTTGGTGAATCCCTAAGAGGGATCGTTTGTAACCTTTTGTAAATACATTCTTGAAAATCAATAAGGGTACTTTTGTTTCCCTATATTTTTTTCATCATGGTTATATAATTCACATTTGTCATTTGCTTTCATATTACATTTGTAGGTGTTAGATCTTTTGTACATCTTACATATTGAACATGAGTATTTTTAAATTTTGGTATAGGGTTATTATAAAAATAAAGATACAGGGATCTATTGCATATTTTTACATTCCTAAGTTTAGCCATACTCCTCCAGTGTTTACAACACTTTAGTGATTTTAAAAATATGCCAAGAATGAACTTATAAATGATTTGTTAAAGTAAATTTATCAAAATAGAGCATTAAAAATAAGAATTTAAAAAAATATACCTTAATTGAAAGTTGCTTACAAAATAGGAGAAAAAAAGACACAATCATGTAAAATAAAAAACCGTTTAAAATTGCTTGCATATTTTTGTCATAAAGATTACAATTTATGCAATTTTTTTTTTTTTTTTAAATAAACTCCTGAAAACCACAGTATGCATGTTCATTGCATGTTTTATTTATTCTTATTTATATTCCTACTTTATTTATGTTTATCCAAAGACACCCATGCTCATATTTATTCTTAAAAATTACAAAAATAATTACTCAACATTCTCCACCTTAATGCTTAAGAGAATAACACCTATTTTTTTTTTAAGCCCCTCAAAGAATTATTTTGGCAAAATCTTGGTGAACACATAAGCAAGTTGCTCCTTGGATAGACAAAGCTTCATTGCTACATGTCATTCAACAAGCTCATAGAATGAATGATATCTTATATCAATATGCTTGGTACGATTGTGAAAAATTGAATTTTTGAACAAAGCAATTATAGAAGTATTATCACAAAATATTGTAACAAAACAGTTTTGCTCATGCTTCAACTCTTTCAATACTCTTTTCAACCAAATAACTTGACATGCCACTAAAGTTGTTGCGCAATATTCATATTTTGTTGTAGATAAAAAACACTTTTTTTGTATGACGAGGAAATAGCATTAGTTCCCATGCTAAAAACATTTTTAGTACTTTTACGATCATCAAGACAACCTACCAAATAACTATCTATATATCCAACCTGAAAAAATAATCAAAATTTCCATACAAAATTCCAAAATCACTTGTTCCTTGTACGTACCTCAATATTCTCTTTGTTGCCCTAAAGTGTACCTCTTGGATCTTGCAGAAACATAGAAATCACACTTACTAAATACATTAAATCTAGCCTAGTAGTTGTAAGATAATTTAAACTACCTAGTAGCTTTCTATAAATTGTGGGATTCACATTTTTTTTAGAAAAATGTAAAAAATTTATTAAAATAAAATCAAGCTATAAATTTAATTTTGATAATCTGCCTTTCTTGGAAAGGCTCAAAATGCGGCTCAACTCTACTTCTTTGACTATCCAACTTCTAGATGTTCCAGTCCCTGTTGGATGACCCCTTAAGGTGTTCCATTTACCCTCTCCTTTTGAATCCCTAGACTTCATCCCAAATCTACAAATCCCTCTTTCTATTCTTATACTCCCTTTCTTAGTTTCCATATTGTAGTTGTCTTTAGAGTTGTGTCCATATATCTACTTCATCCTCTGCCATCTAAGAGTTCTAAGTTTTAGCTTGCACTATCTCTAAAATTTTCCTAATTATATTACCCCAAATTCTTTCCTCTCGTATAAATTCTTCTTTAAAGATCTTGTTGTTGCATTCCAACCAAAGTTGCCAATAGATGAAATCCAAACCCAAATCCCAAGCTATATTAAAGGTCTTTTATTTGGATCTATTGGTCTTCCAATAGTCCCAAAAGTTATTCTCAATGGAAATGGATATTTCTGATTGATAGAAAATATTCTACCACAAACTCCATACTGTTTGTGCATAGGGACACACAAAAAGGAGGTGGCCCATTGTTTCCTCCTTTTGGTGACACATTACACACCAGTTGGATCCAATAAATCCATGTCTCCTCAATTTATCTTGAGTCATAATACTCTTATGTGCAACCAACCACATAAAGCAGTTTATCTTTGGCCATCCTTTGGGTTCTCATAATTTTACCCAAGGGGGCTTTGGACCAATTTAAGTGTTGTGGATAATATTTTTATAACCTTCTTTGAAAATGTAAATTCCTAATTGGCTATGCCCCCAACCTAGTTGAAAATGTCCATTCCTCCTTGGTCACTTCCTTCCATCCAAGATTTCTTTTAGTTCTCTTTTCTCCTCAGCTGATTCTTCCATTAGCTCCTCCTCTTAGACTTGTCATTGACTAATATTGGTCTACAATTGATCTAGCAGTTTCAAATAATGGCCTATGAGATATTCTCCTTTTCTTTGAAGGTTTTCTTTGAGTCCTATTCAGTGGGGGTACTGATCAATTATGGGGGTAAATGTTCCCAAGAATCTTCCCATAGTCTAGCAGTCTTGTCATCCCCCACTTTCCACTATAGCCCTTCTTTGATAAGTGATGCCCCTTTCTTTATAGCTTTCCAAGTCTTTGATCCCTCTCCTATTATTGGAATATGAGGAAGATATTCTATATTTTTTGAGGGATAGTATCTTTCAATACTTTGCTCCAAATATGGTCCCGATGAGTTAGCCATCTCCAATACAACTTGGTTTTTGGAGCTTGGTTGTTTTTTATTGTTGTCGCTCTAATTCCTAGACCTCAAACTTTCTTTGGCTTATAAACCTTGTCCCAACTGACTAGTTCCCTTGTGTGATTACCTTGCACTCCATACCAAAGAAAGTGTCTCATCATCTTATCCAAATATTTTAGAACACTCTTTGGTTCTACCAAAATGAAGAGTTTATACACTGGAATTGCTTGTAAAACTAATTTAAGCAATGTTACTCTTCCTCCAAAATTTAGCCACCTATAGGTCCAATGCAAAAGTTTTGAGTGGATTTTACCTCTTATTGATTTACAATCTCCATATTATTAAGGTATTTCTTTGTTAAGGGGATACCAAATTATTCTAAAGTTAGTGATACCTTTGAGAATCTAAGGATGTGGGCTATTTGTTCTCTTAATATTTTTATCATATTGAAAATAACTACTTTTGATTTTTCTTTATTTAGTAGTTGTCTAGTAGCCTCTATGTAGTTGTAAACCAAAAATGAACAACACCAATACAGAGATAAAACAACAAAAAGCACAATAAAAACATAATATTACATAAAATAAATAATATTTTACTAATATGGGAAGATCTTCGAGTTGTACAATGAATGTGCCCCAATATGGGGTTTTACAGTGCTTTTTTATACAAATTTTACAAAATACTAGGGTTTCAAAACCCTCTTTAAATGAATAGTTGGTGTTTTCTCACTCATCCTTGATCCAAACAAGAGTTTGGGTGGGTTTGTGTATCCCTACAGGACCACCCTAGCTTCAATAGCTTCCAAAAATATGATTCATGCACCTATAAAAAAAAAACAACAAAAAAGGATTAGAAGCGCCTATGAGGATTCCACTGTGTGAGGCCTTTAGAAATATAAAAACAACTAAAACCCTAGTTGCTACAATATATAACTAAAAATAGAAATGCAAGAATATAAAATAAATGCAAATAACTTCTTACCTTATCAATGTGCTAATTTTTGTCTCTACTTCTGTTGTTGATGGTCTTGAGGATTCTCGAATGGTGCCTGAGGGTCGTAGGACTATATATCTGCTACGCAAAATACCAAAAGGTATTTTGCGATGGTTGTGGATGCACCAAAAATATTCCATAAACTCCCAAAGGTGTTATATGGACTCTAGAGGTAATTCATGGGCTGAGGTAAATGTCACAGAACTAGATCTGTTTTGCACGGATTTGGCGATGGCTAAAACAGGTGATGTGATGGTGGTGAAAAGCGATGAAATTGATGGTGAAGATGGCGAAGTGGCTAGGTCAGAAGGGCTTAATGATCTCTCTCAAGATTCAAAAAAACAACTTCAAGGATTAAGGGTAGGATTTCTAAGCTACTTAAGGGTTTGATTTGTCAAAATGACTCATCTTTTATAATCTGCCCTTGAACATGTTAGGGTTTTGATGACACAAAATGTGCGGCCAAGATTAAAACATGAGGAAGGGTGGAGATTAAGTTTGGGAAAGTGGCATGGATTGATATGGATGGATGGATGAGATTAAAATATGGTGAATGGCTAGGATTTATTCATATAAATATATATATATTTATATATTTATTAAATATATATATAAATAACTTATAAAATATATATAAAAATAACTTATAAAATATTAATATTTATGGATATATTAAATAAATACATATATATATTATGGATGTTTGCAATTGGATGACACTGATGGGTGATAAGTGGCTAGATTTTGGTGTTTATAGATGCCTCTTTTTGTATCGTGTTGCATAAAACACAATGTAGTGCAAAAATATGAGACACTTGGTTGCGATTGATGAAGCAACTTTCTTTCATTGGATCGCAAAGATGATTTTGAAGATAAAATAATTTGTATATGTAGCTTACCCCCTCAATTGGTGAATGAGTGAAGAATGAATCTCATGAGCCAATTGACAAAATTGCGGGTAAAGAATGTAGTTGAATGATGCAAGTGCAAGTGTATAATGTAAATGTGGATGAATGATGTAAATGTAGATGAGAAGAATGATGTAAAGTGATTCCATTTTTTCCCCAATAGAGAAAGGAGGTTTTTGCCAAATGTAGATGCCATGATCATTTAAGATGTTTCCCACAATGGTAAATCAAAATCAAATTTATTTACCCCAATTTTGGGGTGATTCTATGCTGTTGAAGAAAGTGCCTTTTGGCATCATTAAAATGCAAAGTGATGAAAATGTAGAATATCAAAAACCAATCAACCTAGGATCAAGTGATTTCTAGGAGGCCCCTTCTAGTGACTACATGCAATTTCTAAATATGAAAGAGAATGATGTTGTTTGAATTATCTATGTGTTAAGCCCCATGAACAAGGCCATCAATGACAACTTTTGAGCAAGTTAATCTGAGCATAGTTGCACATAAAAATGAGGTATAAAATGTAATTTGATTTCAAAATAAGAGATATTGGATGATGATAATGTCCAAGTGTCCTTATGGTAATTTATCCATCTTACCAAATTGCATGGACAACCAATCGCTGCAATCTCTAAAGAGAGAATAAACCACTAGATATGAGGTTCACTTGAAATTGTATGTGAACTTAGCAAATGTTTGATGTAAATGTAATTGTTGTTGGATTTGATGATGTTGAAATGGAGATGTGATGATGAAAAATCCATTGATGATTGTATTACCTAATTTTGTAAATGTTTGTGGAGCGTTTTAGAGCAATTTTGGACAATTATGTGACTTTTTGGTGGCAAACAAAAGTTAATCATCCAAATAAATCCATGTTATCACAAATATGAATGAAATAATAGAGTGTATTATTGGAATAATAAAATTTGAACTGTTTTGGTGCATTTTGAAAGTTGTAAAGCGATTTTGTGAATTTTGGTCATAAGTAAAAATTAAGCATCCAAATCAATTTTTGTTTTCACAAAACATGATATTATGATGAAATGATTGTATGGATGCAATTTGGAGGGATTTTTTAGAGGTTTTAGACTGGAAAAATGATGCACCTAGCAAGGAAAAATGAGATGCATCTATTTTTCTACTTGATCTAAGCACTATGAAAGTGACACTTCAAACAAGCATGAAATGACACATATATGAAATAAATGGGCGGTTATTATATTGATATAAATGTCAAATAAGTAGTTACAAAGTGTCCCCTTGAGGGCTCTCAATTGATACACTAAATATAGAAATAAAAGGATCAAATCCTTCCAAGAATCTAAGGTGTGCTTCCAGTGTCTTCCTCGTAATCACGATTGATGTGTGCGAGCTTCTGATGCTGCCGCAAAGTGTTATATTCTTGTTCTAGCTTGTTGCTACTTCCTTATGCACTATGATACCTAGATCTGCACATAAGAAACTAAAATAAAAGCATGTGTGGATTAATATGAAACTGTGAAGGTGCATGCATCAATAAGCTTGAAAGAGGAAAAGTGCAATACATAATTCAAAATTACTCCAAATGCTACCAAATTTGAGATCTATGCATATTATGTGCTTTGCAATTGATCTAATAAAAAAAAGTAAATAAATTATGCTTATATTTGTGGTCATCCTGGGTTGTGGCATTCAAACCTACAACTCCCAAAAACATGATAACACAAGCAATACAACTCCAAATTACACCAAATTTGAATAGAGAGCATATAATATGATCTAGAAACTATTTGTGCAAAAACAATAAAGAAAATGCACTCTAATTTATGTCTATCATAATGTGAAACATTTAGTACTGTAAAACATAAAATTATGATAACTAATTCAAAACAACTCCAAATTGGATCAAATTTGAACAACAAGCATATAATCTAATCTAGAATAGACCTATGCAAAAATAATAATAAAATTGTGCTCCAATTCTTGGTCATCCTGGGGTGGGATGGTTATAATTATCATAATTTGGGAGCTTTCCTAGGGTGGGATGACCACCAAATCTGATGGTTTTCTGCCACCAATTCCTCTACGAATTGGTCCAAAACACTCTCAGGGGTATTGTCGATAAAATTGAGGATAGGATTCACTCAAATGGATTAGTTTTGTAAACAGATTGTGTATTTTTTAATCACTTGAAAACCTCCTTCGCTAGGTAGAGATCTTAAGGAAAAATGCACAATAAAGTGGGGGAAAATCTTAGTAGCACTCTATGGTGAAATATGCAAAGACTCCTCTCCTAATTAGGTGGAATTAATCCACTTTATAGTCCAAGAGGGCATTTGGTCAAATGGGCATACGAGGCCATGCAAGGCAAGGGTTGCCATTTGTCCCAAAGGTCACCATGCATTGGAGGGGGAATGAATATCCTTTTTTTATCTCCAATTTGTAAAGTGGCATGAGAGTTGTGCACCCTATCACTAATATTCTTTAATAGGTGGGATAATGGTAGTTTATTGGTGTCATTTGTCCCAATTTTGACTTTTTGAGGGTCAAAGACCATGGCCATCCCACCCAAGGATGACCGCTTGTGGCTTTCCCTAGGTGGTACGACCATGAACTATGGTCATCCTAGGGTGGGACAGCCATGCCAACATGGCCCAAAAATTCCCAAAAGTGGGGTAAAAACTTCCAAAAGTGGTTAGGACCACTGTGACCTCTAAGGGTTGCTCAAGGGGGACATATGGTGTCAAATTAGATAGTGTCTTGATCATTTAATCATATTGATGTGATTTTAGTATCTACAGATGCCTCTTTTTGAGATGCATTATGTGCAGCACAGCACTGAGCAAAAATAGATGACTAAAATATCAATTGATTAATGTTATTCAATAACCTAACCAACTCTAGATGCCCCAATCATGGAAAGAGCATGCATTTTTGAATCCTTGATTTTGATGAGCTAAGGAACTTGATTCAAGTACAACATTTCTAGTAAGGCTTACTTGATCTTGGAAATTGTTCAGTCATGAGGAAGTTCTATGTTCCTTCATGATTCTATAATGCCAAGCATTTATTTAATTGAAATTTTTTCTTGTTTTTTGCCCCAAGTAGGGGCATGATTATCTTTGTGAATGATTAATTGGATGAATGCAATTTGCATGATTGAATGTTTGATTATTTATTTTTATTATGAATTTTTTAAATATGACTACCCCCTCAAGTGATGAGTCACTTGATGCATATGACTTGGTTAGGATTTCCTTCAATTTAACCCATTGTAAAATGGAGTTTTTTTATGAGGATTTTGATGATTTTGTTGATGTTTCATATAAGAAAGGAAGTGAATACCTCATTCCCATGGGGTGGTATGAACACAGTGGTATTCTTGGTGATTTAAGTAGAGAAATTTCCAAAAATCCATGAGAAATTTAGTTTTCATCTTGATCCAAAGTGAATTCCATCATATTTAACTTGTTTTTGGTGGGTTTTGGACACTTTTAGGTACTTTTTTGTTGTTTTTGTGGTGTTTTAATTGTTTTTAAATTTTTTATTTTTTATGGGATTTCATAGAATAAAGGAAATGAATACCTCATAAATGTTATATACCCCAATCATGGAAAGGGTGTGCATATCATAATCATTACCTTCGACAAGTTAAGGAAATTGATTTTGGTAATCTTTGGGATATTGGCAAACAAGCTTAAGTCTAATCCTAGCCTTGGTGATAATTAGGAGATAAGCTTAAGTCAAATCCTAGCCTTGATGGTGATTAGGATATAAAATTAAGTCAAATCCTAGCCTTGATGGTGATTAGGAGAAAATCTTAAGTCAAATCTTATCCTTGATGGTGACTAGGAGATAAGCTTAAGTCAAATCCTAGCCTTGATAGTGATTAGGAGATAAGCTTAAGTCAAATCCTAGTATTAATGATGATTAGGAGAGAATCTTAAGTCAAATCCTATTCTTGATGGTGATTAGGAGATAAGTTGTTCGGTTTGCTTGAATTTGCTTTGATCTTTTGCCTATTTGCCCCAAGCAAGGAGGGTGCATGATTGTCTTTGAAAATGATTCATAAGATAAACACAATTAACTTGATTAAGTTATCAATTGTTTATTTGGATTATACATGTTATTATGACCAATGGGCTTATTGGATGTCATTGAGGCATTTTGGGTGACCAAAGGGTTTATGGGTACCTTTGGGGTTTTTTGGGTGACCAAAGAGTTTATGGATACCTTTGGGGCTTTTTGGGTGACCAAAGAGTTTATGGATACCTTTGGGGCATTTTGGGTGACCAAAGGGTTTATGGATACCTTTGGGACATTTTGGGTGACCAAAGGTTTTATGGGTACCTTTGGGGCATTTTGGATGACCAAAGGGTTTATGGATACCTTTGGGGCATTTTGGGTGACCAAAGGGTTTATGGATACCTTTGGGACATTTTGGGTGACCAAAGGGTTTATGGATACCTTTGGGGCATTTTGGATGACAAAAGGTTTTATGGATACCTTTGGGGCATTTTGGGTGACCAAAGGGTTTATGGATACCTTTGGGGCATTTTGGGTGACCAAAGGGTTTATGGATGCCTTTGGGGCATTTTGGGTGACCAAATGGTTTATGGATATCTTTGGGATCTTTTGGGTGACCAAAGAGTTTATGGATACCTTTGGGGCATTTTGGGTGACCAAAGGGTTTATGGATACCCTTGGGGCTTTTTGAGTTGCCCAAAGGGTTTATGGATACCTTTGGGGCATTTTGGGTGACCAAAGGGTTTATGGATACCTTTGGGGCTTTTTGGGTGACAAAAGTGTTTATGGATACATTTGGGGCCTTTTGGGTGACCAAAGGGTTTATGGATACCTTTGGGGACTTTAGGGTGACCAAAGGGTTCGTAGACACCTTTGGAGCTTTTGGGGTGACCAAAGGGTTCGTAGACACGTTTGGGGATTTTTGGGTTGACCAAAGGGTTTATGGATACCTTTGGGACCTTTGGGTGACCAAAGGGTTTATGGATACCTTTGGGGTCTTTTTTAGGTTGATTTCTTAATTTTTTGATTGCTTATTAGGGGAGGTATGATACCAATAATGTCGTAGTTGATGTTAAAAATTGTTTGCTTGATTTTCAATTCTTATATTTTGGATTGTTAGGTGCATTATGTGTTATGATTTATGGATGCATTAATGGATGCATGTATTGTACTATGATGTTATTTGATGATATGCAATGTGTGTATGCATAATGAGATGGATAATTTGTTGATTTGTATGATGAAATATGAATACTATGTTAGCACCACCTACTGTATAGAATTCATCGATTCATGTGTAATGTTGTCATGAGACTATGTAATGGATTTGTAAAAATGTAAACTAACATACATGTGATAAAATGGAATGAAATGACTAGTAACATGTTATATAATATCCTTGAGGTTTTCATGAGACTCAAACACTCAAGTTAACTAATCAAAAGTCATATACTAACCATGCAAGACTTTTTGAAAAGGTATGAATCTGCTAGGATGACCAAGATATTCAATATCCCTGTGTGTGCAAGTGATTTCATTGTTATGATAATGCACAAAGTTACCCCAATTCCAAATAGGATTGATGCATACCATCTGTACTGAATATCACCCTGTGATTATCATGATCCTAGGTTTTGTACGTAGTTGGATTACACCACTAGGTAGTATAGGCTACCAAAAGCTAGCTCATCCACATGCAAACATAGGTCTATACAAAATTAGGATGCTAATGTGATAGACATATCATCATGCATGAGGATACCACCATTGCTAGACAGGCTTGATGCCATCTAACCTGTAATGAGGATCACCTCATGGTTTGTCAAATGCTGAGAATTATAGGAATTCAAGTTCAATACTCCGTTCTTTTATTTTATTTTGGAATTACTCAAAGTATTTTCTCATTTTTGTTTGGTGAGCAAGGTATTTTGAGAGTGGTGATAACCATTGTTTATTTTTGCTTTTTTCTTTTTTCTAGTGGTGAAAACCACTATTTATTTTGAGTATTTTGGTAGGGAGGAGCTTGTCCTTTTGTCAATTATCAGCATTTTTGAACCATTCACACAGAGGGATGAGCAATATGATTTTTCACTTAAGGTAACCTAGACCACTTTGTAGGTTTCATCTTTCCTTGTGCAAAATTTGGATTTAATGTGAAAAAAATGTGTTGGGATTTTGAAATATACAAGGTAAAATCAAAGCAAGACTCTACCTTATAAAAATTAGGCTGGCTTTCTATAAAATTTGAAAAGAAAAATAGAGATGGCTAAGTGACTGAAAACCCTAAAAGCACCTTCTAATAAATGACTAGCTGAGGGGAAACTGACACACATATGAAAGGTTGGAAATGTAGGTGGAAATGATAAGTGTCATATGGAATGATGTGAATAATGAATTTGATAAAATTGATTTTGAATGATGACTAGTGTACAGTCTTGGTGCTAGACATGTATGAGCAACTCTAAAATGTAAAGTGCAATGATGAGTATGCCTAATGCAATTGATTGTATAATGCAGTGATATGAAATGCAATATAATGTAATATTTTTGTATTTTGTTATTTTAATGATGTTTTTTGGATTTTGATTGATATATATGTATATACATTTGACTAATGGGCTTATTGGGTGTTGTAGACACCCAAAAGTCACACGTTGCTATCTCTACGTATCCATAGGCAATTCCAAATATCCCTGGGCTATTGTAGGCTATTGTAGTTATGCATAGTCATGCGTAGATTACCGTAGTTTGCCATAGAAGTGTGTAGACTGCCATATACCACTTCATCAGCTTTCAAGTCCAAAACCCTAATAAGCCTTCAAAATTGCCTCCCGTGAATTGGGATATCCTCAAATATCCTATTTACATTCAATTGAGGCTCCCACGGGGTATTAGTTGACAAAATAAATTACCAAACCAATTCTTAAATCTAATTTAATTTTGACTTCCCTTAAGTCTCTCTTTTAGGGAAAATTTTATTAACTAAGCTTTAATCTCTAATTAACACTAATTGCACCCTCCCACATGTGTGTAAGTAGGATTAGTTACGATATTTCCCTAATAAAACCCTAATTAGTCTTAGGACCCCCTAATACCGATTAGACCTAATCCTTCATCACACATGTGTGAGGATAGGATATTTTCTATTAGGAATGAGAGGTTGCCACCTTTCCTTCTTTGACCTAACTCTAGTTAGACTTCAGCCTAGGATTAGTTTACTTAACTCCACCCCTGCACCTTGTCTTTTCCTATAAATAGTGGGTCTTAAACCCCTAATTACCACTCTCTCCATTAATGGCATAAGCACAAAAAATCTTTCGAATTGAACACTAAATTTTGAACAGTCAGATTTTATAGCAAACAGAAGCATATCAACAGCCAAGGAGCCTCCCTACCAGAGAATTTTTAGCATAATACAACTCACAGCAGGATTCACCCCTCACTTTGTGAATCTGGTTCTGATTCACCCCCAAGTGGTGATTTCAGTATACAAAGCCCAAATCACCTCATATTTGGTAGGTAAGCTTCCAGTTACTGTTACTAAGTGTTTAATATCATTTATTGCAACTTTCAATATGTTTTTGTGTTGATTTAGTCTTCATAACCAAGGGGCCTAACCAAGGCAAGCCCCCCAACCAACTAATACCCTTTTGTAGGTTCCTCATAGTTCAAACTAAGGAGAACACCATAAACTACAACCCGACGATGGATCACAAACCCACCTACATTGAGGTACGATAGAAGGCGGTATCAAGATTATTGTGAAGTTTATTGAAAAATACATTATGAAAGGGAAACATGTCCCTATTGTAACCTATGTTATCTTTGAATATAAATGAAATGCAACTTTATTTTTCAGCATAATTTGTGTTTATGTTGTTAGATCAAATACCACTTTCTACCCGTTTCATTTTGGCATGCCCGGTGGGACCCCCACAATGGACAATGCTAGAATAACTGCTCTTTCATGAATATAACATTGCCCTCTATTTTATGTGTTTGTAGGTGTATCGCTCCAAATTTTTTGCATCCTTACCTTCAGGCTATAGGATCCGTGCCCGGAAGGGGGATGGGAAAAGGATGTCGCGGTACCTCGGATTGAGAGGACTTTGCGAAGGTCCCGCCTCTCAAGGGAGGTGTATTTTGATGATTTTTCGACGGATGGTGGGTTCACCTGGAAACATTTAATGGCAGTTTCCACGCCTAGGTTTGGAATGTGTTTTTATGTGTTCGTTTTTAGCCTTAAGCATTCATATCCTAGGTTTGGCCAAATGAATCTAAATTAATCTAAATGAAAGTGCAGATTTAATGAATACAGAGAACAAATTTAAGACAGAAAAATAGAGAAATTAAGGAAGAATACCTGATCCGGATGTCTGATGGAGATTCTGATGTTTGAAGCAGTCAGGATCGTCTGGAATTCGACAGAATCATCTGAGATCAGACAAGATCATCTGAGATCTGACGAATTCATCAGACGAATTCATCAGAGACCTACAAACAGAAGAACAGATGCAAAATACAGAGAATACTACTATTCTAGTAGAGGGAAACTGTGCAAAATAACAGTGACAACACTGAACTGAAACTTAAAGACCGAAACATGTATGAATGATGCTTGATTAAATCACAATTATGGATTAATTATGCCTTTGATCTAGATGGGTGAACTCCAAAATGCAATATAACATAAAATATCAAATAAACTAGCTAATTTGTAGAATAAAACAACAGAGAAAAGGTGAAGAAATGCAAACTTATGGCACTGATTGCCTCAATGTGGACTACAGTCGAGATCGTCTCGCATCAGTACGAAATCGTCTCTGATTCGACAGGATCGCCTCCGATCTGAACAGGTTCGTCGGCGACGATGTATGCTTGCTCCGGCTGAAAAACAAGATGGTACCTACAACAAAATTGATATAGGACTACTGCAAATGAAAAATTAGGATGATTTAACGTGCATGAAGTTAAGTTATAGAGAATTTCAGCCAGGGGTTGGGAAGGGAAGGTCCTAGGGACTAAATAGGCTTAGGGGAGTAGTTAGGAGGTTGGAGATCATCCCTATTTGGGAGATCTCCAATGGGGAGGGTCTCTAACGGCGTAGACACGCTTCTGCCCGGATTAGAGGCCCGTTGGAACAGAAGCTAATTGTGCAAAATCAGTTTTGCGACAAGATCGTCTGGACGTCCTAGCCCAGACGAAATCGTCAGATACGGGGCGATATCGTCTGATCGGCGACGATATCGTCAAACGGTCAAAACAACCTCTAAAAATGGCATGGAAAAGGGGGAAACGGATTACCCGACGGTTAACGGGCGGTTTGGGAGGTTAAATTTGAATTTAAATTATTTACTAAGGTGAATGTAATTATGACAATTTTATTGCGCCAATTTTAGGGTGCTACATTTTGCCCCCTCTTTAGCGAATTTTCTGAAGAAAATGCGTTAAAGATGAGTTCTTCTCGATCTACGAGAAAGCAAAAAATTATTCCCATTTTTAGGCGACGATTCTTGGTCGAATCGTACGACAACTTACTATGGTGCCCCCTCCGTGTTTTTACCCAAATCGAACGTTTGAGGTAAAAACGCGAAAAAGCAAAAATTATTTTTGAATAAAATTAAGAAAAATAGGGTAAAACCCTAATTCATTTTTACTATTCATTTTACTGGTTTTAGAGCTCTGGAAGCAAAAATGGTGGAGACGACGCACAGATCGACAGAGGTCCGGCGCGGTCTACGGGTAAGAGTCTAGACTTAACTAGAATGCTTTAATTTGATTTTACATGCTTTTTAGGTAGATTTTAGATGAATTTTGAGCATCACGGCCATTTTTGGGCCGTCGACGTCGTCGGGACGAAATCGTCCCGATTTCGACGAAATCGTCTCAATTTCGTCAATTTCGTCCAAAGGCGAAATCGACGAAAGGGGGACGATTTCAGTCAAATTAGAGACGATTTCGGCTTGCAAAATCGGAGACGATTCTGCTCAAATTTGGGACGATATCGTCCAATAGTGGGCGATATCATCAATTGCATAAAATTGAACTTTTAACTTGCATTATTAATTACTTGAATTGTTTATTAATGATTGTTTGTTGTTTTGTTGTTTATGTTGCAGAGAGGTTTGCTAAAGAGCAGGGAATGGAAGTATGGAGGTTTGAGGGATGACTTGGCCACTCTCACATAGGCAAAGCGAGATCAGCTGGCACAGGCCGGCTTGCAGCATGTGGCAGAGATGCCACAGGTGTCTACGGATATGGGGCTACTGACGGCCCTAGCAGAGAGATGGTATCCGGGTTCCTCATGTTTTCGGCTATCGACAGGGGAGATGACTCCCACTCTAGAGGATGTATGGAGGATTCTAAGAATCCCCATACAAGGACGATTGATCACTCCTACGGCCAATCAGGGCCATGCTATGGGACGGCTGTGTGGTGACCCGAGCTTCGCCCTGGAGAAGGGCAGAGTTAACATCGAGGCACTGCGCCAGATGCCCAGGGCATCTAGACTCACACGGGTGCTAGCTGGAGTGGTTGGTGGACTTTTGCTGTGCCACCAGAGCGGGTGCGGGGTGCCATGGATGCTCGTAGATGTGATCTACGATATGCGGGACCATGGCTATAGGTTCTCTTGGGGCAGTTTTGTACTATGCCGGTTGTATAGGATCCTATATGGGGTCGTGTACAAGGGCGGCCGATGTCTGGTGATGACATCGCTCCTACAGGTTTGGTGCTGGGAGCACATTTTAGTGCGGAGGCCGGTAGGGCTTCCTCTGATAGGGGTAGACGGGGAGAGGCCCCGAGTCTTCTACTGGTGGCTCCAAAGAGGGTCACAGCGGTGGATCGACCTTCCTATGTCCCGAAGGCTATTGGATGACTTAGTCCCGGACCAGATCACCTGGAGGCCATGGAGGGAGCATCCAGGGTGGGCCGAGGATGGACAGGAGTTGGCTCGCGTCAGGCGAGTTTGCTGGCTTCGGATGGAGAGGGGAGAGGTGGAGCTCCACCGCTATGACCGAGTTTTGAGGCAGTTCGGTCTACAGCAGGGGATCCCATCTCTGAGGGATTATGAGTTTTCTCGGACTATCCGGGATAACACCATGGTTAGCGGGGCTCCAGACATGCAGCGGTTCTGGAGTCAGGACGCGGATGATGCCCCCATCCAGCCAGTGGATGGGGACGACGCAGGTGTAGCCGATGGCTACGATGCCAGTACATAGGCATCCGCCCTCCTCGGATGACGAGGGCACAGGGTCCGATACACGCGGTTGTGCGTCGGATAGGGAGGTGGCGCTAGGCGGCTATGGAGGCGGCCCAGGGTCATGGCGGGAGAGAGCCGAGGAGGCCACAGGCACGGGAGAGGCCATGGCAGAGGGAGAGGAGGGAGGCGAGACCCCCATCTCCATAGAGGGAGAGGCCACCATCGCCCGATAAGGGCAAGGGCGTTGACATAGGAGAGAGTAGCGAGATGGCTACTCTTCGGGCAGAGAATATCCATCTCCAGGCACAGGTGCAGACTCTACAGGATGAGGTTGCATGCCATCGAGCTGAGTCTACGCAGCTCAGAGATGAGGTTGCACGCCTCAAAGCATGGGGCAGAGGGGCGAGCACTCAGGAGCTGATGCGGTCGGTTGCTCAAACCGCATTCTACCAGGGTATCTATTTCTAGATGGTGCCAGAGGGCCAGAGGGTACAGCTATCGGCTGCCATTGCAGATCCGATAAGGACCGGGTCCTCGAGGAGCTCATCCCGATCGAGGACTAGGACTCACAGTACTACTCATACTGCGATGGGGCCACCTCGTCCACCTCAGGGTGAGGGAGGAGATGAGGCTGAGAGCTCGAGGGGCTCTCGAGACACTGCTCAGAGGACATTTGATTGAGTATGCCAAGATATAGATTGTGGCATACCAATCTAGCTGATATGATGTACATATATTTGTGAGATATATAAGATGAGATATTTTTGATCATATGACTTGTGTCTTGTGTATGTTTATGATGCTTTTATGTTTGATTGATTGATTTGATGATTGGATTGAGGATTCATGAAATTATGTCATTTTGAAAATTTATAATTTTGATGTCATGCGGTAATATTTTAAATGAAATAATCTGATGTAACAAATTGATTGTTTGTAATGTGATGTAATAAAAAATAAAAAGAGACTTCTAACAATAATTTCAAAGGACATTGTCGCTATTATAGACCATTTCATGGAGTCGTCTGCTCACTCGGTCGTCAAGCTAATCCCGGTATAGAAATATTGTTAAAAGTAAAAGAGTGCTTAAGAGACTTGTCTTAAGACTTTAGTGCAATGGTGCAAAATGATGGTGATGATGGTTTGTTTTTCAGATTTTCATGAAAATAGTATGCATGAAATAATGTTAAAATGATTTTTGCTAGGCATAAATTCCTAAGTGTGATAAATTTTTTGGATAATTCTTTAGGAATTATACCATCATTGCAAAATTGAAGGTTGACATAATGACATGAAATAATGAAAATGTGTTTGCTTTTTAAAAGCATAATTTGTGTAACATAATGAATTAAGTCATATGGTTTTCATGATTTTTAATAAATGGGGAATAAAAATTGTTACAATGGTTTGCGCTAGGCATAGAATATGTAGGTATAGACTTATACCATCATCGCGAAAATCAAAGAAAAAGATAGTTTTATTGCATGGTTGATTTTTTAATAAACAAAAAATATGAAAATGAGGACTTGCGCTAGGCATAAAATTCCAATTTTGGTTTTGGAACTATACCATCGTCGCGAAAGTCAAATAGATATATATATATATATATATATTAGGGGGGGGGTGGTTTTTGATTGTATGATTTGAAAGAAATTTTAATTTTTCTATTATATAGTTGTCTTTAGTAAACAACTGTACTTGAAAGAAGAAAATAAATTATTCCAAACAAGTTGCAAAAATAATATTTCAAAGTATTTTGAAGACAAAAGTTAGATTTATAAGGAATCCCATGTGCATATGTGAATTCATTTCCGATCTTGATTTATCATAATGATACACAAAATCTCTCAAATACAAATGTGTGTGCAATTGCTTTGTGCATTTACCAGTTTTGAGCAAGATAATATGATACAAGTGATTTGAAGAAACCAAATAAGTGTTCATTAACCATGATGTAGATGCATATAACCATACTAGACTACTATGTAGGTCGGATTATCAAGAGCTAGCTAATCCATAAGCGAGACATAGGTCTGTACAAAAGAAGGTCGCTAATGTGACGGACATATCACCACGCTAGGAGTTACCCAAGGCCAAGCAGGTTGGGCACAAACCACCTGTTATGGGGCTTACCTCACAGTTTTCGAATAATTGAGAATTCCAGGGATTCAAGCTCATCAACCCTTCTTTTCTTTTCAAAGGGTAGGGAAAGGGATTTTATTGCATTCTTGCTTTCTGCTTTCTTTTTCTTTTCTTTTGAACTTTGCTTCTTTTTCTTTTTGTATTTTTTGCTTGATTTTTGAGATAGTGCTTGAAATATTGTTGTAATGATATAAAAGAACATTTTTCTTTTCTCTTTTTCTTGAACTTTTTCTTTTCTTTTTCTTTGCTAGGGATACTTGCTCGGATTAGCTGTAGAGCAAGGGATTTTTATTACGGGTAGGGGTGAGCTTGTCCTTTTGCCAATTCTCAAATATTCTAGACCATGTGCATGATAGGATAGCGGGGGAAACTTTTCGCTCAAGAAATCACGTCTACTATGTAGCAAAACATGGAAATTACAAATATGATCATTTTATTGTGAAAAGATGTGCTTGGTTTAAGTAAATAACAAGATCAATTCTCTATGCTCAAACTTTATTTAATTGAATTTTGTGAACTTTGATATAAGAGAGATTAGTAATCATGCCAGATAAAATCAAGATATTTATTGTTGTGAGTGTGCAAGTGAGGGATTCCAAATAAATGCTAATTTATCCAAAATAATTTGAAACATATAACTGCAATAATTGTAAGAAAATATATATAAACACTTTTGAGAAGTTTTTGAGAATGTTGACTCTCTCTTTCTTCTTTATTTTGTTTTGGTTTCGAAAGAGTCAAGCATATTGCTGTTTTTATATTTTTATCATTATTTTGTTTTTTGGTTTTATTTTTGTTTTTGAACAAAAAAATTTAACAAGTGCCATAAATAAATGCAACAAATAGTTTTGAAGATTTTTGATGATTATGAATGTTTTTGGTGTTTTTTGGATTTTATAAATTTGAAAGAAATACAAGATAGTAATTTTGAAATATTTTAAACAAACAAATATATACAAGGATGAAATGACCAAATTTATGCATAGTAACGTTTAAGATGCAAAATATTCATGGGTTCTTTAAGTTCTTTACCATCTAAGGTAGATAATTTGTATGCTCCTGATTCAAATTTAGCGAGTAATAATGTATGGTCCAAGCCGGTTGGGCTCAAATTTACCTTTAAGGTCCTTAGTTGCATTTGTATTTTTTTTATTTTCTTTTAAAACAAGGTCGCCGATCTCAAAGGATCGATGACGAACTTTCTTAGCATATGATCTTTTAAGCTTGTTTTGGTAGGCACGGAGATGTTCCAAAGCATTGATGCATTTTTCATCTAGGAGTTCCAGCTGACTGAGTCTGCCAGCACGATATTCATCTCCTACTTCGGTATCTTGAAGTAGCAAGAGCCAAAGAAGGAACTTCCAATTCAAATGGAAAAACTGCTTCAACACCGTAAACCAAAACAAATGGTGAAGTTCCAGTGGGGGTTCGAACACTAGTTCGATAGGCCCACAAGGCTGGATATAATTGAATGTGCCGGTCACGGCCAGTTTTATTGACCAATATTTTGAGGATTTTGATTAAGGTTTTGTTAGATGCTTACGCTTGACCATTACCCCGAGGATAATAGAGAGTGGACCAGCGATGTTGAATCTTATATTTTTGGCATAATTTTTTAACATCTTTATTTTTAAAACAAGTTCCATTGTCAGAGATGAGATTTGCGGGAATTCCGAACCTACAAATGATTTGATTAAAAATAAACTTAGAGACTTGTGTGCCAGTGCAGGAAGCTAAAGGCATAGCTTCGACCCACTTCATGAAATACTCAGTGGCGGTTATGATGAACTTGTGTCCATCAGATGACACAGGATTGATTTTGCCAATAATATCTAAACCCCATTTGGAAAAGGGCCAAGGAGATGAAATAGCCTGCAGCTCTTGTGCAGGCGCATGGACAAGGTCCGCATGTTTTTGGCACTTGTCGCAATGGCGCACATACTCATGTGCATCCGTTTCCATGGTAGGCCAAAAGTATCCTATCCGAAGGAGCTTTTTAGCAATGACGCTACCACTAAAGTGTCCTCCACAAGATCCATCGTGGGCTTCACTCAAGGCTGATTTAGACTCTTCTAAGTTTAAACATCTTAATAGGATACCTTCAAAAGATCTCCTATATAAAGTATTGCCAATTATTACAAATCGACTTGCTCGTCGACGTAATAACCGATCTTTGGTTTCTATTAGAATTGGCGGGGAAAGTCCCATTTTGGAGAAAATCAAATATGTCCGTATACCAAGGTTCGGGAGTAGTTTCATTGATTAGAAACACATCCAAAGGCTCTAAGCATGACTTATTTGAAGCGGGTTCCTGGAGTCGACGAATAATGATAGTGGCATATTCGTCATCTAACTCCAAGGGCAGGAGAGATGCAGTTGCGGCCATAGCATCAGTTGCACGGTTGCTAGTTCGAGGAATAGCTTCCAAGGTAACTTGATCAAATAGAGACATTAATTGTAAAACATAGGCCTTATATGGGCACAGTTTATCATCTCTGGTCTGATAAACTTCATTAATTTGGTTTATAACCAGTTGAGAATCACCAAAAACTAAAAGATGTTTAATTTTGAGCGCCAAGGCAGCTCGTAATCCAAGGATTAGAGCTTCATACTCAGCAGTATTGTTGGTGCAAGCAAATGTCAATTTGAAGGACAGAGGAATAAGATGTTTTTGCGGGGATATTAAAATAATACCCGCACCAGCCCCACTCATGCATCGGGCTCCATCAAAGTATAAGGACCATTGTTCAATATGGTCTGCCTCTAATTGAAGGCATTCATCTGGAAACTCGATGATGAGGGGATGGGTAGACTCTAAGGGTGCAACAGCTAATTGATCTGCTATGATTTGACCCTTAACAGACTTCTGTCCTATGAATGTGAGATCAAACTCGCTTAGAGCAAGAACCCACTTGGCTGTGCGACCCGATAAATAAGGTCGACTCATGAGATACCTTAAGGGATCGTATTTGGCAATGACATACGTTTTTTGACTAAGCATATAGTGTCGTAATTTTTGCGTAGCAAACACGACTGCTAGACATAGTTTTTCTAATGTTGTATAGCGGGTTTCATAACTGATGAAGGTTCGGCTAATGTAATAATTAGCACGTTCTCTCTTTTCATCATCAAGTTGAGCTAACATAGCTCCTAAGGCAGAATCCGAAGCTGAAATATATAGGAGGAATGGGCGATCAGGTTTAGGTGGTGAAAGCACGGGTGGATTAAGGAGGTATTGTTTGAGAAGTTCAAAAGCTTCTCTACATTCGGTGTCCCAATTAAAAGGGACATCCTTCTTAAGGAGTTTAAGAAAGGGACCAGTTTTGTCCGCCGACTTATCGATGAAGCGACGGATAGCTTGAAGTTTACCTTGTAAACTTCGTAACTCAGATATATTAGTAGGTGCGGGCATATCAGTGATGGCCGCAATCTTGAGAGGGTCGATTTCAATACCACGTAAAGAAACTAAAACCCCTAATAGTTTACCGGACTTAACTCCGAATATACATTTTGTTGGATTTAATCGAATAAGATATTCTCGTAATCGATTAAAAACTTTTCTCAAATCATCTAAATGATTATCTTCAATAATAGAGCGAGCTATAATATCATCTACATAATCATGTAGGATATCATGCATCATATCATGAAAAATATAGGTCATAGCTCGTTGATAAGTTGCACCTACGTTCTTTAAGCCAAATGGCATCACTTTCCAGCAAAAGGTACCCCAGGGGGTAATAAAGGCTATTTTAGCCTGATCTTCAGGAGCTATCCTGATCTGATTATAACCGGAGAATCCATCCATTAAGGACATCATCCCACTCCCGACAGTAAAGTCAATGATTTGATCCATGTTTGGAAGAGGAAAGTCATCTTTAGGGCATGCGGCGTTAATATCTCTAAAATCTGTGCAAACCCTAACTTTGGTAGCTTCTTTCTTGGTGACTGGAACTACATTTGAGATCCATTCAGCATAATCAATAGCTTGTATAAAGATAACATTCAGGAGTTTTTCTAACTCCCCTTTGACTAGCAGAGCCACTTTGGGATGCATTTTTCTAAGTTTTTGTTTAACCGGTTTAGCATCCGGATGGACCACTAGATGATGCATGACTACAGAAGGGTCTAGACCTGGCATATCTTCATATGTCCAAGCGAAGACATCTTCATACTCTTTAAGGAATGCAATGTATTGTTCTTGTTTTTCTTGACTTAATTCTGATCCAATATTGATTATGTGAGGATTATCCTCGGTTCCAATATTAATTTTAATGACGTTTTCTACCTCCATGTGTAGATCTCTTTCAAAATTAGGTGGGGCGGGTGAAACACCCAATTCTTGTAATTCTTGTAAGGTTAATTTAGATAATTCATCTTGAGGATTAGTGGCCTCAAGTTGGGCTATAGTTGGTATAGAACCATCAAAATAAAATCCATTGTGTAACATCTCTTCAACGAGAGACATCATGGAAGATATCTCCTTCCAATTCTTCATCAGGGTCGAAAATCATTTCAGGGTAAGCTATGGATAGCATGTTGCATGAAAACGACTGATTTTTAAGAGGCAAATCAACATGCCTATCCAAATAATCTTGATAACATATGAGTTGATCATCATCTTCAAAAGGAAAGGGTTGACCCTTACTAGGAAATAGGCCCACACCACAGTGGGCAGGCCACGGTTCTACCTCGAAAGGTTCTTTCATGCCATTTTGGAAAGGTCCCAAGCCTTTCCCTTTATATCCCATTTTAAGCATCATGGGTTTAGCTTTAATATAATCATTGGTAAAATAACACCGAGCGTATCCCTCATGATGAGTTTTGATATTCCGAGGGATTCTTCCCCAGTCATATCCTTTATAAATGAAGGCACAACTCCCGACTTGGTAAGTACTTCCCATAGGTTGTGGGAGGCCCAAAGTACGAGGAGATGGCGGTAAATTATTCAAAAGAATTGAATCTTGCATGAAAGCATTTGTTTTTTTTGATATTAAGGTTGTGGATAAATCTGGTAAAAGTTCATCAGAAAGGGCATAAGATGTAGAAGGCTTATTACCTATATCTTGAGATGTGGAAGGTATGATAGATGTTTCTATAGGTTTTGAATTTATAGGGATAGAACATGAAGGATTGGTTGTAGATTTAAGATCTTTTTGAGGTTCTAAAATGATTTGTTTAGAGGGTTGTTGATCTATATAGGAGGATGAAATTAATGGAGGGGAAATAGGTGAAGTTATGGGTGTGTGTTTCACAGTTTTAGATGAAAAATAAGAACTAGGATGTGTGGATGACGAGAGCGAGGCAAAATTGCACTCCAACGGGTTCCGCCAAAGCACACATATCAAAGGGTCTAGGGTCACCATGGATAGTGACCAACTGATTTTTAAACTCAAATTTAACACATTGGTGTAAGGTTGATGGGACCGCTCGCATGGCATTGATCCAAGGGCGACCCAAAAGTATATTGTACGATTTTGGGCAATGTACAATAAACACGGTTGTTTCTAGGGTTCTAGGACCAACTTGCAATGGGAGGGTAATAACTCCACACGTTTCTTGTGTTTCGTCATTAAAAGCTTTGATAATCATATCAGTTTTCTTCATTTCATCACTTCTAAAGCCAAATCGTTGGTAGAAGTCAAAAGTGCAAATGTTTAGAGATGAGCCATTATCAATCAAGACTCGTTTGATGGCTACATCTCCAATTAGAGCAGTAATGTATAAGGGATTATCCTTATGTAAACTGTGTTGTGGGATATCTTTATCCTAGAAGTCAATACAATCAATCTCTCGAGTGATGATAGTATTGGCCATAGCTTCAGGTTGAATGTTTTGAGGTACCATCATTTGGCTTAATGTAAGCATCAACTCATCCCTATGGGTGGGAGAGGATCTTAATAAATCCAAAAGGGAAATTCTGGCCGTAGTATTGGACAATTGCTCATTAATATTGTAAGGGGGTTTAGGTTGAACATTAGGAGCATGATTCCCTTTATTGGGGTTTTCCAGAACGAATGGAGCTGATCCATCGTTTTGGTTTGGTTCTTGTTGGGAATTTTGAGCTTGTTGTCGGGTGACGACTCCGATGGTACCTACAATGTTATAATGAAGACGTTGAACTGGTCTCGGTTGAGCATTTATGGCTTGTTCATTAGAAAGGAATATATTAGAAGAAGGTCGAGTAGTAACTCTTCTAGGAAATGGTTCTTACGGAACCATAGCATCTGTGACGGGTTGAATAGGATCTGATTCATTTTCAGAACTATTCGATTGGTTTGAAGTAATGTCTAGTTCACTTTCACTATCTGATTCTATATCACTAGAATCGGAAGTTTGAAAATTATGTAAGGGCCTGGTCGTAACCAGGGATAAGGTTGTGTCAAATATTTGAGGATCCTGAACAGGTAATTGTCCGCTAATGGTTCCTACATATCGGGTAGGAGGGGGAACATTATGATGTTCGATTTGATTGGCTACCTCTTTACCATGTCTTGGTAAAGGGTGTTGAAATATGTCTAAAGTTTGATTGGCATTTTGATTTTGATTTTGGGGAATGGTCTTTTGAGTATTATTAGGAGGGTTTTGTTTAGGTTGGAAGGCTTGCACTTCCATTTCATTATTATCAATCAAATCTTGTATTTTATGTTTCAACCTTTTACAAGCGTTGGTAGAATGTCCAGGTCCTCTATGGAAATCACAGTGTAAGTCGGCTCTGTATCCGGGTATAGTTGGATCAGGTTCCCGGATAGCTGGTAATTGGATCAAACCTCTTTCGAGTAATTGAGGTAAAATAGTTGATAAGGGTTGGTTTAATCTAGTGAATTCTCGAGGAGGCTTGTCAGGAGGTTTCAATATAAATTTTTTTGTTGTCTTCGTTGCATTGATATTAGCAACATTCTTGCTGTCAGTGACTCCATCACCAACAACTTGTTTGTTTTTATATTGATTTCTGGATGTTTTCTCATCATCCTTCTTCCTAAGTTGGCCTCTCCTAATGAGGGCATCTTCTACTCTTCGAGCTAAATCTATAGCTTGATCGAAGGTAGTTAAGGTAGCAAGTTGATAGCTCATAAGATATTTGTTCTTGTAAATTATTGATAAAAATGTCCAACATTTCCCTATAAGGTAGCACAAAGTGCAGTTTTCCTATCAATTGCCTCCATCTAGCTAAGAAATCGGCAAAACATTCATCTTTGTCTTGTTTTAAATTGTATAAATCTTTAATAGTTACATGCCTCTCGATGTAGGCACTAAATTGATGGACAAATGATTCAGTTGTTTCTTCGAAGTTTCTCAAAGAATGAGTGGGCAATTGATAGTACCACTCTAATGCCATTCCACCTAAACTTTTTGGGAACATTTTTAGTAATAGCAAGTCATCATGTGATATGTCATGACATGCTATCCTAAACATGCGAAGATGCTCTATGGGATCTTCGGTTCCTTTATATATAGGCAAGATAGGCATGGGAAAATGCTTAGGGTATGGTTGAGCTACAACTATGGGATCCAAAGGTTGACTACATATCTCTCGATAATTATACGAGGGACGGTAGGGATCTATCTGGTCCATACGTGAAGCTAACTGTTTCACCATGGCTTCCAGATTACTAGTTTGCCCCCCATATTGGTTTGGTAGGGCATTGACATGGGTTTTATGGGCATATGATGGAGGAACATGAAGATTAGATGCCATGTTACTATTGTGTAAATTATTGGTAGGAAAAGTATTATGAAGGAATTTTGAAGTTGTATTATGTTGTATTCCAGATTGTTGAAAATTGGTGTTTGGCTTCGTTTTAGGTTTTTGTTTACTTGAAGCATATTGCTCAATAGTTTGGCGGAATAAAGTAGTGAAGGAAGGTTTCTTTTGTGTGGGAATGATTTTAGGTTGAATAACGAGGTTCCTTAGGAGGTTGGGTAGCTCTGTTGTTTTGACATGTTTTGCATCATAGTGACCATGTCTGTATTGGATGGCCCAACCTTGTCACTTTCTTGATCAATGAAAGACAAGGGATTAATGCGCACATCATACATATGTTCCATGGCTGCCTGAGTGTCACTAATTTGCCCTTTATCAATACGAATTGCCACATTAAGGGCATCAATGTTATCATCGAGAAATTTCTTGAAATGATCTATGTTGTCAAAAGCAATAGTTCCATCTGGAGCTACTCTAGGGGATGAGGATCCATCCTCTTTAACACTTCCTTCTTGTTCCTTATCTTCACCTAGGTCATCTTCTGGTTGATCTAGAGTTTTTCCTTCCGGAGTTGGATCTCCAAGAAGGACATTTGGGTCTCTAGTTGTATCTTGTAACCAATCTTCTTCTTCTCCTAAAGTTTCTTTACCATTCCTAAGTTTAGGCATGGTGCTAAATTTTGATTTCAGCAAATATATATATATATATATATATATATATATATATATATATATATATATATATATATATATATGCAACAAAATTAAGAGGTATATATTTACTATATACCTACTACAATATTTGAAATGAAATGTTTAAGTTTTTGCTATGTTTTTTAGTTTTTTAGTTTTTTAATTTTTAGTTTTTCTTTGTTTTTGAAATAATATTGTAAAGACAATCAACACAATAAATGCAAGAAATAAGACTGAAAGTAATAATCTAGTTTTCTATAAACAATTTATAAATATCATTAATAGGCTCGAGTTGTTCGGGAGTCATGAAGTGTTCTTCTTCAAATTGAAAGTTTTCTTTTAAAAATTTGATGAAAAGAGCTATAGTGATATTATCTGTCTCAGATTTTGGTTGATAGAAGTAAAGCTCGTGGCAATACTCTCGATATAACACAGCTCACGGAACTCTATTCCATATTTCCCTATCTGTAAGAACAACCTCTTGGTCTTCTACACAACCTAGGAACTGGTGTACAATGGCTGCGTTCTCGAGGTATTCCTCGAAGGTGAACAATTCTGAAGATACTAGAGCTCTCCTATAAGCTAACCATCTATGGCAGGCTCTCTGAAGTTCATGATAAAAGACTAGTTGATGAGGATCCAGGATTCTATCTAGGACTAGCCTCTTGATTTGCTTAAGTTGTGTGGACCTAGATGAGATGAGACTAAGTCTTCTATCAAGTTCGTTCCACAGGAATTGATTTCTACTTGTTTCAGGCACATTAAGCATAGAGTTGATTTCTATGGCTGCCAATTGGTTTTCTACATTTATAGTAACTTGCTAATATTTTCTTAGGAGCTACCATCTAAACATGATTTTAAACTTTAAATGTTTTAAAATGCATCTATGTTTTAGTTGTTCTATTTTTTTTTTTTTTGTTTTCAAAAGGTTATGATGCATTCACGTCGGGTTCACCAAAATGTATCGCTCCAAATTTTTCGCATCCTTACCTTCAGGCTATAGGATCCGTGCCCGGAAGGAGGATGGGAAAAGGATGTCGCGGTACCTCGGACTGAGAGGACTTTGCGAAGGTCCCGCCTCTCAAGGGAGGTGTATTTTGATGATTTTTCGACGGATGGTGGGTTCACCAGGAAACATTTAATGGCAGTTTCCACGCCTAGGTTTGGAATGTGTTTTTATGTGTTCATTTTTAGCCTTAAGCATTCATATCCTAGGTTTGGCCAAATGAATCTAAATTAATCTAAATGAAAATGCAGATTTAATGAATACAGAGAACAAATTTAAAGACAGAAAATAGAGAAATTAAGGAAGATTAAGAAGAATACCTGATCCGGATGTCTGATGAATATTATGATGTTTGAAGCGATCAGGATCATCTGGAATTCAACAGAATCGTCTGAGATCAGACAAGATCATCTGAGATCTGACGAATTCGTCAGACGAATTCGTCAGAGACCTACAAACAAAAAAATAGATGCAAAATACAGAGAATGCAACTACTCTAGTAGAGGGAAACTGTGCAAAATGATAGTGACAACACTGAACTGAAACTTAAAGACCAAAACATGTATGAATGATGCTTGATTAAATCACAATTATGGATTAATTATGCCTTTGATCTAGATGGGTGAACTCCAAAATGCAATATAACATAAAATATCAAATAAACTAGCTAATTTGCAGAATAAAACAACAAAGAAAAGGTGAAGAAATGCAAACTTATGGCACGATTGCCTCAATGTGGACTGCAGTCGAGATCGTCTCGCATCAGTACGAAATCGTCTCTGATTCGACAGGATCGCCTCCGATCTGAACAGGTTCGTCGACGACGATGTATGCTTGCTCCGGCTGAAAAACAAGATGGTACCTGCAACAAAATTGATATAGGACTACTGCAAATGAAAAATTAGGATGATTTAACGTGCATGAAGTTAAGTTACAGAGAATTTCAGCCAGGGGTTGGGAAGGGAAGGTCCTAGGGACTAAATAGGCTTAGGGGAGTAGTTAGGAGGTTGGAGATCATCCCTATTTGGGAGATCTCCAATGGGGAGGGTCTCTAACGGTGCAGACACGCTTCTGCCCGGATTAGAGGCCCGTTGGAATAGAAGCTAATTGTGCAAAATTAGTTTTGTGACAAGATCGTCTGGACGTCCTAGCCCAGACGAAATCGTCAGATCTAGGGCGATATCGTCTGATCGGCGACGATATCGTCAAACGGTCAAAACAACCTCTAAAAATGGCATGGAAAAGGGGGAAACGGATTACCCGGCGGTTAACGGGCGGTTTGGGAGGTTAAAATTTTGAATTTAAATTATTTACTAAGGTGAATGTAATTATGACAATTTTACTGCACCAATTTTAGGGTGCTACATTAGGTACTAAATATCTCTACCACAAAGACCTCCAAGGCCCTGGGAAGCACCCTAGGCCATCAGATACCAAATATAAAGCCTCTAAACTGGATTCACCCCCTACCCTATGAACCGATTTCCAATTTACCCCTCGGGTGGTGATTTGCATTCCATAGCCTCAAAACCTGTAAATCTTGGTTTTCCAGAACTCTTTGCAACATACAGAAGCCTTCTGAACCTTCAGATACCAGATATGCACCTTCAAAATTGAGTTCATCCCCTGGGTGGTGATTTGAGCATAGAAGCTTCAAAAACCCCCAAATCCATAGGGGTGATCTATTCAAGGGCCAAGCAAACCCCCCACAACATCAGAGTGTAGGTATTTCCAATTTTATACCTCTATTTTGTAAAGTTTGAAAGAATAAAGTGTTCACTAGTTAAATGACAACTCCTAGGTGTAAATTTGCTTTCATTTCAAGCTTCTAGGATCGTTAAATTTTTTTGAAGTTACAGAACCTACAACTTTCCAATGACTTCATTTAATTTATTTTTCAAATAAATTTGCACTTTCCCTTTTTGTTTTGCATGTAGTATAAGCCTACATTATTTCCCCCTTTGTTTATAGCATCTCTTGCTAAAATAAGTGCACATCCTAAAGCTTGAAATTAGGTTTTCCTAATCCCATTCTCCATGTTATTTAATTTTCAAAATAATTTTACATCATAAAGTTGAAAATTAGGATTTACTAATCCCCTTACTCCACACACTTGGATTGCATGTTTCCATGCTTTGTAAAATAGATTAATTTACTAAATAAAGGCATTTAGGGCTAGACTATTTCTTTGCAAAGAATACAGTTATCTAATCATTTGCTTTTGAAAAGGCATTAGGTTAGTCTCTCTTTTGAAAAGGCAACTAGTTAGTTTCTTAGCTCACATACACCCTAGAAAAATACAAACCCATACACACTCACGTGGTATTTAAACAAGTTATGAGATTGGACTTCATCCCTAATCCATCGCTCGATATTGGTGTGGTAGGTGTTTTACCCTCCACCAACTCACCCCCCTAGACACCTAGCAGCCCCACAAAAGTGGCTTTTTGGATTTCATCATCGAAAAATCCCCCACTTTTGTGATTGGGCCCTATATTTCATCACCAATGGTTACCTGTAGAGTGGGACATGATTAGCACCTTCATCCAAAAGGCTAGTATAATTAGTGGAATTGGTAACTGTCGTTATTGACTAAGCCTACCCGAGGGTGAAGCAAAAGCATGGGTATGATGATAGTATGTCTTAGACAGTGCCACCTCTCTATGTGAGAGGAATTTGTGAACTCACTTTAGTATAGTGGGTTCCCCCCCTTCTAGGATATCATTTTATAGAACTTTCCATATAGGTCACCATTTGCACGTTGCGATACCATTTTATTCTGTGCATCTTTGGATGTTGTAGGAAGTTTGATATCAACAAAATTCCTAATTTTCTAGAGTGTTCACTCCATTACTCATGATTCTACATAGGGAGTATCAACATCATAACACACAAAAATGAACAAAACACTTTATTTTTTAGCATTTAGAATTGATTCTAGTCTACCATTGTTTGCATGATCACGGACCAGTCTCATCACATTACACCACATATTTTTTTGCCATACACATCATGTCACTTACTTTACACTTACATTAGACATATTTGAGTCTGTATCATACAGGGTTTACTTCTAAAACCATTTTTACATATGCTACTATGTCTATGGTCACCCATAGTAGAGCACGCAAGCAAGCACACTTTATAGAGGAATGGCCTACCCCTTCCTCTAGTCAGTCCACTCTCACTTATTTTATCATGAAGGGGAAGACCATAGAAACATATGATTCTCACATTGAATCTGATGTACAACTCACATACATGACACCTCGTGATGAGACATCAACCTTGAATTAAGCCCTCGCTACTTCACTCGTAGAGGATTGCTCGCTCCTTTCATCCCCATCCTCACCTAATCCACTGACCGCATTCTACGACCATGTGATATACACAATTCTAGGAAAACATCATCTATTCTTTACCATATATGAGGAGGTCATACCTACTTCTCCCACCTTCATACACTCCTTTGAAAATATATCTCAATCCATTTTTTAGAGTGAGTCTTCCATCCTAAACTGTACCCGTCCAAAGGTCACATCATTCACCCCTACCATAAGAATGGTATCCAACCCATCTTCATTTATTGTAGGAAACTAGAATTCATCCTTCCAAACTGCACAACAACTTCCTCCACAATAGGAACCGTAAGCATTTCCTCAAACCTCACACCCGTACTCTTCACAGGAGTCCCAACCATCATCTTCCCAAGAGACATTTTTCACCATATATGAAGGCATCTCCTAGTAGCCCCTTCAGATGCAATATGCACAAACCCAAGCGGGAGTGTACACATACACCTTCCCCTAGACCCAAGTTCCTACTTTAGTAGCTTACCCCACCTTTTCGATATCTTTTTTGCCAATCTCCCAAGTATCCAGAGTGTACGATACCCAACCTTTAGCACCACCTTTTCTTGCGATGACTTTTAGGATACCGTCACCTCCTCCTATCCAAGCTCACACTACCAATCTATTTTCCACCTATGGATCAAAATCGATAGCTTATCCACCCACCCCGCCAAGCTATTCCATGTAGTTTAGCTTCCCAACTTCCTACCCTACAAGACAAAGACAGATCCCATCCTTTGATACCTCATCTCGACCACCCCTAGTACTAATAGCCCCAACACCTACTCCATTACCAGCTACATCTAGCTTCTTTATGCCTCCTCCATCTTGGTCATCGTCACCCACGGCCTAACCATTACAGTAGGCTCCAACCCAAAAAGTACCTACACCACAACCACACACCTCCCAATCATAGTTTTATTACCCATAATAGACACCTATCCCACAACCTAGTGTGCCCATAGATACGACAACACATGTTGCCCAATATCTGCCTTATCAGGATCAGGTGCAACAATATTCTTCACAATACAGGGAAGAGAAAAAATACCAATATCTACCACATCCATAGACTCAGCCTACCATAGCCCAGTCTCCCACCCCTATGATATTGAAACTTCAACTCTTACGAGATGAAGTCAAAATTTTGAACCTACGCATCTCTATGGGCCACAAAAGCCCTGTTATGATGAACTGTGCAATGAGCTAGTTCACCCATCAGTTCCCATTTCTCCTTACCCCTATCACTTTGAAATACCAAAATTTGACAAGTACATAAGTAAGGAAGACCCTAGAGATCATGTGAGAAATTACCACTCATCATACTATCAGCTTCATAGTAGTAACCCCCTCATGTTGTGTACCTTCTCCCTTTCACTCACTGGGCCAACATTGGACTGGTACAACATGCTCCCACGCCATAGCCTGTATACTTTTGAGCAACTGGCTAATTCCTTCCTAGAACACTTTTCCATAAACATCAAGAAAAATACCATATTTTTTGATGTGTACGCCTTACGATAGGATGATGACAAACCCATCATTGAGTTCATTTCTAGATGGAGAGCGATTATCCATGACCTCACCGATAGCCTCCCCACTACTAAGCTCATGACACTCTTTTCCAAGAGTTATCACAAACACATTTCCACATCCCTCCAACTTCATCAAAGCTGCACTTTTGAAGATGTCATTTCACAAGCAAAATTTATTGAAGACATTAAGGTTCAATCTGGGAAAATTAAGTTGAGAACCAAATCCAACTATAACCCCAACTTTCACTTCAATAATACTGCACCAAATCAACCTTACCCTAGGCCAACTCAAACCAACCAAGTCACAACCGCTACCCTAGCGCTAGCACCGACTCCTCCACACTATACACCATAGCCATAAGTATTCCAGACTAATGCTCCTGCTCCACCTAGATCGCAACAATACCAAGGCATGTTCCCATAGGTTCCACCACACAACCTCACATAATTATTCGAACCATTACCAGCACTGTTTCATAGATTGTATGAGGGCAACCATCTCCTCCTACCCAAGATCCACCCATTGGATCCAAATGCACCCAATCCCTGTGGGTACAATGAGTAGCTCTTTTACCCTTTCCATAGACAACATGGCCATGATATCGATTCGTGTCACTCCTTCTATGGGCAAGTTCAAGACCTAATCGATAGGGGCATCATCCATGTAGCAAACCCTCTAGCCTCATAGAATCAAAATTTAATTTTTTTTCAAAATCCTTTACCTGATCACAAAGGACTCAATACTCCTATACCTCCAAAAAATCCCCTAGCGCCACCTTGCCAAGTGAATAGTGTCCAACGTGATCCTCCATCATGTGGTGTAGTAGGTATGATCAACCTTACTACAAGAAACATGTTGAGTGTATATTTTTCCCAATTGCAAAATACCACCACATGCAGAGTATTGAATAGAAAACTCTCTCTTGAAAAGAAACCAAATGACAAACATTCAACTTCTCCAAGGTTCTAGTAAAATATCTAAAAGATTACAATAGTGCCAAAAATAATTCAATAATGCATGTGACCATAAACAAGGGGCCTTTACTGGTTCTAAACAATGCTTAGTGATTTGAAAGATCTAACTAAAAATAAAAGCAGTTCTTTTTAGGGTTTTTTTAAATTGGTGCTACCCCGAATCCCTGTTAGTAGAGTATTTTATCTTCATTTAAAAGGTTTCAAATGACAAAATGTGGAATTTTCCACCTCATTTTAATGCTCGTGCCTTTAAGATGAAGTAAATTTTAGATAGTTGGGTTCATTTTATCTTCCTTATGTTGATGCCACTACCCTAATAGTGGTTAGTAGAAGTTAGCATGTTAGCAATGTTAGCAATGTTAGCAATGTTAGCAAAGTTAGCTTTCATTTCTTATCTTAGTTTAATGTGAAATAGTAGGTTAGTATCCCTCCTAAACCATGTGTTTTATCTGAAAGCTTTAGATTAATGAAACTTGGAGGTGCAAAAATTCTAGAAAATGACCAGAATGGAAATAACTTGAAAGCTTAACAATTCTGGAAATGGACCAGAAAAAATGAAACTAACAGGAAATTAGCAGAAATTCTGGAAAAGGACCAGAATGGAAATGAAAGAAACTAAAATTCTGGATGGACCATAATGGAATGCTTGAATGCTTGAAATAAAATAAACTTTGAGAACAGTAAATGAAATAAACATGTAAATTTGGTTAGCTGAAAAATTCAAATTCTGAATTAGTTTAGCAAGCTCCTCCCTGCAAAATCCCAAGTTATGAGGTAATCATAAAACAACCTGAATCAATGGACCTGCAACATAAGCACAATACCATTAAATCAAGTGCGAGACTCAAAGGAAACATAAAGAAACTGCATAATCTTGACCTTCGCCTATTGCAACCCATTTCATGGCATAAGACAATGGCTAGAAGTCACTAAAATGCAGAAATGATAAGACACTAAAAACGTTAGTTTTATGATAAAAACCCTCCTTTTGATTTTGCTCACAGAAGTTTGCTACCCTCTCAAAATCTGAAAAATGCTCTTTCTTTATTGCTTTCTCGGAATGTTACATCATTTCCAGCCCCCCTTGAAAAAGGTAGGATAGCAAGGTATAAATAATGCTTAGAAGTCCTTTCGCTTCATCTTCTCTCACAACCAAAATAATGAATGGATATAAGAAAATAATCCATCATCATTTTCTGTGATTTAATAAACATAACACTTCTAAACGTTATTTATTTTTAAAAAACTAACAACAAAAACATAACCCTGCATGACTCCTTATATCTCCCCTTTCTCTTATAAGCATTCTACCCAAGAATACCCCTTTACATCCATCAAACGAATGATAAAAGCATTAACTATACCTTATAACCCCTACGATTTTAGACCTCCTTTAAAACATTGAACGTGATCAAACCACATTCACATTAACTAAAATAATACAGGCCAATCTTATTCAACGAAACTTTCATTGTCACTTTTTGAGGTCGAGACCCGATGGTATTTCTCCTAAGCCATACCAATGTGCCCAAGGACTGGGATGGCATTCCCCCATCTTGGGCACTTTGGTTTCCATGTAACCAAATGAAACCATCACACTGCCTACGCAGCCATGGCACTGTCCAACTTACGTAGCCATAGCACTGCCAACGATGCAGCCATGGCACTACCAAGGCTACGTAGCCATAGCACTACCATCGATGTCATGGTGCTACCCAACCTATGCAACCATGGTGCTACCAAGACTATGCAGCCATAGCACTACCATCGACGTCATGGCGCTACCAAACCTACGTAGCCATGGCACTGCCAAGACTACGTAGCCATAGTGCTACCATCATCATCATGGCACTACCAAACCTATGTAGCCATCGATGTTGCCATCGACATCGTGGTGCTGCCAAACCTACGTAGCCATCGATGCTACCATTGATGTCATGGTGTTGCTAAACCTATGCAGCCATGGCATTGTTCAACTCCCTACTCTCACACTCACGCTGCCATAGCGTAATGAAATAGATGCAACACTAAAACCTTCCATGCTCTTCAAGGCCGACCTTTAACTCCATCAATTGGCATCATAGGTTGCCCTAATAACGCTTCTTCCTTCCTTGTTCGATGGCATACCTCTACCTCTCGACCATTTCACTAACAACTCTGATGCCTTTCATGTTGTTCTTCTAAAACCCTAACGCCATCTTGGACCACCTCTTCTTTGTCGGCGTTGCTCCATGAAGCTTCGTTGCCATAGCGTTGAACGTTCTTGGACTAGCCACTCATGTCTTCGAATGTTTTTGAATAGCCACCATCACCTTATCTGCAATCAAATAAAATGACGTTAAACTTTACCTTATCGTAAATATTATTATCACGTCTTTTATAAAGTACATTATAATAATATTATTATATACAATATAATAATATTATTATAATAATAACATTTTAGAAGAATATAATCACAAAAATATTATTATAATAATAACATTATAATATAATCATAATAATATTATTATAATGATAACATTTTAGAACCTTATAACATAATCTTAAAAATATTACTATTATGTACATAATATAGTTAATGCAATTATATTAGGTAGATAATAGCATATTGGCTTCTATCTCAATTTCTTTGTACCTTTTGTATCCTCTTTTTGTTTTAGGTCAGGCCTTGCTTTGTTAAACACATTCCATCACCTTAGATAGTATGAAGAACATTAAACTCTTATTCATCAAAATGGATTTTAATTAATCTAAGCATTAATGCCTAGATTAATTAATCATTAAATATCAAATAACCAAAGCAATTAAAATCATTAAAACAAAACGGTCAAACATCCCTATTCTTACAAACCAAAGAAAACCAAAAACCTTTCATATCAAAATATGACAAGTGGGTCCCCAAGAATTTTGGGGTGGTTGTGGAAACTCCACAACAAATGGCGACTCTCTTGGGAAATGCTCCTGAGCATTTCGGTGAGAACCCAAAAAGAAAATCTGAAAACACACTCCAAACCAGAAAGCAACAAGCATCAACAAATGCATGAATAATGTCAATAGACTTATAAGAATAGTAAAATATTAGAATCATGCAATATTAGCTCTGGGTGTGTGTAGCACTCCACACCTTATTTTTTTTGTAACTTTTTCGCATTGCATCATCAATTTTACCTGACTAGAATTATGGCAATGGATATGGAGAGCTTTGAGGGTAAAAATTTTTATAGCATGAGCAGCACATTCTATGGTGGCTTGAGCAAACACCTCAAAAATGTCTAACCATCTTAGGATCAATTGTGTGTGCGATGAATTCATTGACTAGATCTAGGGCTTGGTTATGAGTCATCATCATCAAGGACCAGTGTGTGCAAGTGTACCTTAGAGCTTTGGGGAATCAAATTCTCAACCAAGGTGTGATGAGAATATAGCCCTATCCTTTACTACTCTCATATTTGACCAAAATAATTAAACTGGTTATGGATGAGGTCATCAGACTAATCTATCCTCATGGCGGCCATAAATCTCAACCTTACGGGAGTCATGTCACCAGGCATGAGTGTACTCCACTGCCATTCAAGCGTCTATAGCCCCGATGGAGGTTAACTCCATAGTCCATGATTTTTCTCTTGACTTCTTGAATCTTGGGATGACTACCCATCCTTCTGAGGGACACGTAGTACGATCCTTACAACCCAATAGTCAATGGTGTGATGGAAATGGAGTGGTGAACATTTTGCTTTGGATTTCTTGAATCTTGGGATGACTACCCATCCTTCTGAGGGACACGTAGTATGATCCTTACAACCCAATGATCCATGGTGTGATGGAGGCAAAATCAAAGCTTTGGGGAATCAGATTCTCAACCTAAGCATGATGAGAATTTGACCCTATCCTTACTACTCTGATTTTGGGCTTTCAAGTATTGCGAAAGTGGTAAAAACCATTATTTTATGGACTATGTGTAGGGTGGGATAGACCAAAATTATCTTTTCGCCTCACATCCCCATCCAAGTATGGTTTCATATTATTTTACCCAAGATGTTGGACATGGACAGAAATGTGATAGACCTACGACAACTTCGGCAACAACTTCCAAACCTAAGATCTTCTTAGTGTTCTTTGTGCCTTTGATCCCAAGATAATTGGACATCACTTTCAGTGTTTGGGTTTAGCATATGATGTTTATGTAATAAGAATGTGCCTTTGAGACATGGGTGGATGATATGCAAGATCAACGACTTCATGCTTCATGAGTTGCAAATAATATTTCACATGTTCAAGCCTTTTGCCATATGATTCCAATTTTTCACATCCTTTTAGTCTTGGTTGACATTCGTATACACATAGGCTGACCTCTTACTCCTACAATCAAATCCAAAATTGGACCACTTTGACATACTAAAGACTTCTGAAATCAAAGAAACAAGATCAAATAAACAGGAAATAAAACCGATAAGACAAACAATTAAGCAAGTTGATTAGTGTACATATAATACAATGACTCTACCCTTAGGCCTGAAAATAATGCTTTAAATGAAGGCCATTGATGGGTAAGGCCAAATATTTTCCATCCAAGGTTTTTAATCTGAAACTATTTTCACCTAGGACTTCGGATATTAGATAGGGTCCCAACCACAAGCAATCAAACTTTTCATGTTCTCCTTTTTTTCATGCCTTTTATCCCACAACAAAACTAAATCTGAAACTTTAAAGACCTTAATTTTGGACCGTTTATCAAACCACCTTTTGATTATGTCTTGATGTTTGCTGAAATGAAGCATGGCTTCCTCCCTTTTCTCATCAAGATGCATTAATTGGGTTAATCTGGTTTCAAGTTTATCATCAGTCCCAACATAGTCTTTTATAAAATGTAAAGTTTGCAATTTCATATTAGTAGGAAAAATAGGGTCTTGCCCATAGACTAAGTGATAAGGAGATGTCCCAATTGACTCCTTGCTTCTGGTCCTATCTACGCCAAAGGGCAAATTTTAACTTACTATGCCAATCTCTAGGGTTCTTTTCAAGTAATTTTTTGATTATGCATAATAAATTTTTATTTGATGATTCTGCCAAACCATTGCCTTGGGGGTAATAATTGGAAGAGAATTTTAGACTCACCTTATTGTCGTACGCCCAATTTGCAAATTCTAAAGAGGAAAAGGCAGAACCGTTGTCACTTACTATGGAGTTAGGCATTCCAAAATGAGTGACTATGTTTTCCTCTAGAAATCTAATCACAACCTCGGAGGTGGCATTCTTAGTAGGTATAGCCTCTGTCCACCTTGTGCAATAATCAGTAGTGGTGAGGATGAACTTATGGGAATCGGACGAGTTAGGATTTATCACCCCAACAAAGTCTAATCCCCATTGTGCAAATGGTCTCGTCTCTACCACTGACTGCAATGGCATTGCTGCATTCCACTCTCTGTTGGCTGCCACTTGGCATATGTGACATGTTCTTACATGTGCATGTGCGTCTTTAAACAAGTGGGGCCAATAATACCCAACTCTAAGAATTTTGTGTGTTGTCACGTTTTCTGACCCATGTCCAGTTCCATACTTACCATGGAAGTCTTTGAGTACTTGGGTTGCTTCCTCTTGAGTAATGCAACGAAGGAAAATTCCTTCGTGATTCTTCCTGTACAACACACCATATTTAATCAAAAATCTAGCTGATTTTAAATGCAGTGCCCTACGTTGAGTGGAATTCAAATGAGAAGGGCACTTACCATGCAACAAAAAATATACAATATCTACGTACCATTCCTCTGTAGTGATATCATTAACCTCGTAGTTTTGGCACGTTATTAAAGGGTCAATTTCTATGATAGCCTTGACCAAACCTTGTCCATGCACTATCTTCATGGGCTTTATCTCTAAGTCAAATTCTTGAAGGGTGGAAAGCCATTTCCCCCTTCTTTCACCTAGCTCACTCTGTAAGAACATGGACTTTACTGCCGGGTCAGGAACTATAGCAAAAACTTTACTATGCACAATGTAATGCCTGAATTTTTTTATAGTTTTAAACAAGGCATACATTTGCTTGTCTAGGACAGAATACCTCAGTTTTGCGTCCTTCAAAGGAGAACTCAGAAAGGCTATAGGATTTTCAATGTTGTCTTCACTTTTCTGAGTTAACACACTTGCAAAAGAATGATCTGAAGCAAATGTGTAAATATAAAATGGTTTAGCATAGTCTGGACTAATGAGAATAGGGGCTTTGGAAATAGCATCCTTGATGCTTGTGAAGGCATCCCTATTCTCATTGGTCCACTTTATCTGAACATATTTTTTCAGCATGTCATTTAGGGGCTTGGCGATTTCAGCAAAACCTGAAATGAATTTTCTCACAAAGTTAATCTTACCGAAAAAGGACCTAAGCTCCTTTTTGCTATTGGGATGAGGAATATCCTGGATAGTGGCTATCCACTCTGGGTCTATAGCAATCCCATATTTCGAAATGACATGTCCTAACAACTTACCCTCTGTTACCCCAAAGATGCACTTTTTTGGATTTAGGGAAATTCCATGTTCCCTGCACCTTTGGAGCACTTTCCTCAAGTCTCTAACATGATCTTCCCTCTTCTTGGAGAAGATAGGAATATCATCCACATAGACAATAATGCACTTACCACTGAGCCCCTTGAATGCAAAATCCATGGCTCTTTGGAAAGTGGCTCCAGCGTTCAACAAACCAAACGACATCCTTCGATAGGCAAATGTTCCCCACTTCGTGGTGAAGGTCGTCTTCATCCTGTCATTTGGATGTATGAGAATTTGATTATATCCCGAGTATCCATCCAAGAATGACATCATTTCAGACCCATTTACCTTTTGGAGTATCTCGTCAATGGTGGGTAATGGGTAATTGTCTTTTTGGCAAGCTTTGTTCAGATTTCTAAAATCTATGCACAACCGAATCTCTCCACTCTTCTTCCTAACAGGGACAAGATTAGCCACCCATGTGGAATGCCTAATAGGGAAGATGATTTTGGCTTCCAGCAACCTCTTCACTTCCTTCTCTATCAGGGGCTCTAGGATTGGGTTAACCATTCTTTACCTCTGTCTAAAAGGCTTGGAATCAGGCTTCAGAGGAATAGTATGCATGATTACATTCGGGTCATAAGTTTTTAGCTCTTCATAGCTCCAAGCTATGCAATCAATGTATTCTCCTAAAACCTGAGCTATTGATTCCTTCTCTCGTTGTGTGCATGCCTTTGCAATGAACACTTCACGTGGATCTACTGCACTCCCCAAATTGATTGAATTGCATGATTCCTTGGGGGATGGTATTTTTCTTTCTTTTTTCTTTTGATATCCAATATCAAACAACTTTTCTAGAGAGGCCCTATCACTTGGCATCTCATTCCATACTCCGGTTGTTCCTACTTCTACTTGCCTCCTCTCTTCTTCGTCTATAACCTGATTTTCAAATATACCAGAATTAGTGACAAAACTAAAAATGTGTCTATCACTATCAAAGACCTGTAAGTTCATGACATTGTCTGGTATGGAGGGGCAAGGCACTAACTCAATGGAAATTTTTTTACATTTTTTATGGTCGGTAGGTGAAAGCATGCTGGCCGCTACGGCTAACGAATCAGCCATTTTATTATTTTTTCTTGAGATGAGGGAAATATTGAAAGCATCAAACTCATTAATTAATTCCCTCACTCTGGTTTTATAGAGGTTCAACCTCTTGTCTCTATAGGTATATTGCTCCTTGACCTATTTGACTACTAACTCTAAGTCTCCCGATGCCTTAAGGTATTTTACCTTTTCTCTTAGGGCCAACTGAAGTCCAAAAATTAGGGCTTCATACTCCGCCACATTATTGGTGGTCGAGAACTGTAATCTGTAGGCAGCAAGCAAAGGCTTACTACCAGGACATGTGAGCTCTACCCCAACTCCCGCACCTTGTTTTGATTTGGACCCATCAAACTTTAGGGTCCACACCCTCTTGTTTTCTTCTGAAGTACAATGGTAAAGATTATCATTTTGGGACCCTTCGGCTATGTCCTCTATGTCAAAATTGTAAACCCCTAATTCTATTTTAGTAAACTGAATCTCATTGGGTTTATTATATTCTGTAATCATTTCCCTAAGTCTGGGCTCTCTGTCTACCCATATTTGGTTTGCAACTCCTCTCCATGGCAACCACATATGGGAGGAATCAGTCACCACATAACCATTGAGATTTCTGCTCCAATCCCTGCCCAACACCATGCCATACTTGGCAGCAATATTTAGCACAAGGATATCCATGTAATGTTGGACCCTAGGCTCTGAGTTGATCTGAACTAGGACATATTTTACAACACCTATTACATCCACCATAGATCTGTCTAATTGGACCACTTTGCTATTCGAATGAACAGGCTTAAGTCCTAGCTTTTGGCTTATCTCAAGAGGCATGATGTTGGCCGAGGCACCAGAATCAATCAAACAGTTGTGTAAATTCTTGCCTGTGATCCTAACAGTTATGAGAAAAGGAGGTACCTCTGGTTTCTCTTTCATCATAGCAAGTTGGGGTTCTACAGATTTAACCTCATGAATTTGACTCGAGGAATTTAATCTCTTCCCCATGATTTTATCCTACCCCAACAATAGAGAGACCTCATACATTGAGATATTGGCCTTGGTCCTTTTCATATCTTCTTCCAAGTCATAAGTGGATGTTCCAGGATTTGACACTTTTGGCATTGTCCTAGGTGCTTCCAAAAATGGAGGTGGTGGATTCACATCACCTTTTGTATCAGGAGGAACTAAAGGGTTGTTTGGGGGAGTAGAGGAGGTTTTGGGATCCTTAGAACTCCTGGTAAAATACTTGTGATTAGCTTTCCCAAAATGTTTAGCGGCCTAGGCTTCCAAAGCTTCATCCTCTTCCTCTCCTAACACATTCATATCTTCCTCCATCTCATCATTTTCTAAATAATGAATGACTTTAGACACCAAAGAGTCTAACTTTCTATGGCAATAGTGATGCATTTCCTCATCACATGACTCTGACTCATCATAATCTCCTAACGCATCAGCCTGATTGGCTATCGAATTGGGTACGCACCCATTATTAGGCTACGTATTGTACGGTCTTGTTCTCCTATGGTCATGGTTTCTATTGGGCATGTGATTTTGGGCAACTTGTTTCTGTAATTGAATGATGTCATTGCCCTATTTGATGGTCATTCTCTTGAGCTCTTCTAGCTCATAATTGGGTCCTTGTGGTTGGGGCATGACAGCCCTAGATCCACTGACATTTTTGACATTAGCAACCTCTGGATTAGGCACTAAGGTTTGACTCTGGGTGTTTTGGGTCCACCATGGACCCTTGGCCTGAAGAGGTGCAACCATAGGATAGGAATTTGAGGCTTGAGTACTACTCACCTCAAATCCTGGCAAGGTTATCTGATTAGCAACCATCATTTTTGGAGTGGGTGGAATGGCAGCACTAGGGTATGTCAAAAAATATGGAAGCATGGGAGCGAATGGGTATGACTGATGATATGGCAAAGCATTCATCATGGGCATCTGAGGTGTCACAGACTTGATTCATCATGGCAAATTGATTGTAAGGGCCATATTGCCCTAACATGGGAAATTGATGCATAGTGCCATCTTACGGTGTTATTTGTTGCTCAATAGTCATGGCTTCAGCATAGGCTAAGGCCAGCATTGTAACTTGAGGATTTCTCCTGGTAAACATGGCTGTCATCGGATCTAAGGCTACGAGGTATAATTGCAATGCCACAACAACATCTATTGCAAAGTGACGAGTCACGTTTGTGTAAAGCTTTTGGAATCTAGCATTAAATGTTCTGATAGGTTCATTAGGATACCTCTTGCATGACATGAATTGGTTATACATGATGGTAGGATCTAGCAATGACCTAAATTGATTAACAAAGGTAGCTTCCAACTGGGCCCAAGATGTAATGGACCCTGTAGGAAGATTCTTGTACCATTCATGAGCCATTTGGTCAAAGCTATTAGGGAAGAGTCGACAAGCGACGTCTTCATGATTGACTCCCTGCCTAATCATATGGTCCTTGTAAATTTGAACGTGCTCTTCAGCTGAAATGGGACCATCATGGATAAACTTAGGGATAGACCTCTCAAGGTGCCTAGGTATGTCATGGACATCCCTAGGTATACTTAACGGAGAACTTTGGGTACCAAACCAGGGAACTAGTTGTTGTTGCTACTGTTGTTGGGCCATATTAACCAAAGGTAATGACCCTACTAAAGCAGTTGATACACTCGAGATGATGGAGATGGGTACACTTGATGTAGCTCTTGCGGTGGAACTAATGGGTGCACATCCATTGAAGGTATTCAGATTCAGAGGTCTGAGAGCTAGCCTTTCCAAATCTTGGCAAAGCGTCTCTAAACCTAACGTATCAGAAAGCTCGGACGAGATTTTAATCTCCTAGATTTTGTACCTTGGTTTCCTAGTTTTGGGAGAAAGACTTTGAAAAATGGTTTCCTCAGTGGTTTTAGACCTAGTAGCAATGCGTCTAGGTGGGTCCAACTTGGGAAAACTCAAATCTATTCTATTAAGGCTTCTCACAAACTAGTCAAGAGTAAAATGTTGCACCTGCAAACACAATACTTGTTGAACCAAAACTGACCACGTTAGCATTAGCAAAAAACTAAATCACAAAGCATAAAAGAAGGCCCTCCTTCTAGCGCCAAAGATGTTGAGTGTATATTTTTCCCAATTGCAAAATACCACCACATGCAGAGTATTGAATAGAAAACTCTCTCTTGAAAAGAAACCAAATGACAAACATTCAACTTCTCCAAGGTTCTGGTAAAATATCTAAAAGATTACAATAGTGCCAAAAATAATTCAATAATGCATGTGACCATAAACAAGGGGCCTTTACTGGTTCTAAACAATGCTTAGTGATTTGAAAGATCTAACTAAAAATAAAAGCAGTTCTTTTTAGGGTTTTTTTAAATTGGTGCTACCCTGAATCCCTGTTAGTAGAGTATTTTATCTTCATTTAAAAGGTTTCAAATGACAAAATGTGGAATTTTCCACCTCATTTTAATGCCCGTGCCTTTAAGATGAAGTAAATTTTAGATAGTTGGGTTCATTTTATCTTCCTTATGTTGATGTCACTACCCTAATAGTGGTTAGTAGAAGTTAGCATGTTAGCAATGTTAGCAAAGTTAGCTTTCATTTCTTATCTTAGTTTAATGTGAAATAGTAGGTTAGTATCCCTCCTAAACCATGTGTTTTATCTGAAAGCTTTAGATTAATGAAACTTGGAGGTGCAAAAATTTTGGAAAATGACCAGAATGGAAATAACTTGAAAGCTTAACAATTCTGGAAATGGACCAGAAAAAATGAAACTAACAGGAAATTAGCAAAAATTCTAGAAAAGGACCAGAATGGAAATGAAAGAAACTAAAATTCTGGATGGACCAGAATGGAATGCTTGAATGCTTGAAATAAAATAAACTTTGAGAACAGTAAATGAAATAAACATGTAAATTTGGTTAGCTAGAAAAGTCAAATTCTGAATTAGTTTAGCAAGCTCCTCCCTGCAAAATCCCAAGTTATGAGGTAATCATAAAACAACCTGAATCAATGGACCTGCAACATAAGCACAATACCATTAAATCAAGTGCGAGACTCAAAGGAAACATAAAGAAACTGCATAATCTTGACCTTCGCCTATTGCAACCCATTTCATGGCATAAGACAATGGCTAGAAGTCACTAAAATGCAGAAATGATAAGACACTAAAAATGTTAGTTTTATGATAAAAACCCTCCTTTTGATTTTGCTCACAGAAGTTTGCTACCCTCTCAAAATCTGAAAAATGCTCTTTCTTTATTGCTTTCTCAGAATGTTACATCATTTCCAGCCCCCCTTGAAAAAGGTAGGATAGCAAGGTATAAATAATGCTTAGAAGTCCTTTCGCTTCATCTTCTCTCACAACCAAAATAATGAATGGATATAAGAAAATAATCCATCATCATTTTCTGTGATTTAATAAACATAACACTTCTAAACGTTATTTATTTTTAAAAAACTAACAACAAAAACATAACCCTGCATGACTCCTTATATCTCCCCTTTCTCTTATAAGCATTCTACCCAAGAATACCCCTTTACATCCATCAAACGAATGATAAAAGCATTAACTATACCTTATAACCCCTACGATTTTAGACCTCCTTTAAAACATTGAACGTGATCAAACCACATTCACATTAACTAAAATAATACAAGCCAATCTTATTCAGTGAAACTTTCATTGTCACTTTTTGAGGTCGAGACCCGATGGTATTTCTCCTAAGCCATACCAATGTGCCCAAGGACTGGGATGGCATTCCCCCATCCTAGGCACTTTGGTTTCCACGTAACCAAATGAAACCATCACACTACCTATGTAGCCATGGCACTGTCCAACTTACGCAGCCATAGCACTACCAATGACACAGCCATGGCACTGCCAAGACTATGCAGCCATAGCGCTACCATCGTCATCGTGGCGCTGCCCAACCTACGCAACCATGGCGCTACCAAGACTACGTAGCCATAGCGCTGCCATCAACATCATGGTGCTGCCAAACCTATGCAGCCATGGTGCTGCCAAGACTATGTAGCCATAGCGCTGCCATCATCACCATGGCGCTGCCAAACCTATGTAGCCATCGATGCTACCATCGACATCGTGGTGCTACCAAACCTATGTAGCCATCAACGTCATGGTGTTGCCAAACCTACGTAGCCATGGCATTGTTCAACTCCCTACTCTCACACTCATGCTGCCATAGCGTAATGAAATAGATGCAACACTAAAACCTTCCATGCTCTTCGAGGCCGACCTTTAACTCCATCAATTGGCATCACAGGTTGCCCTAATAACGCTTCTTCCTTCCTTGTTCGATGGCATGCCTCTGCCTCTCGGCCATTTCACTAACAACTCTGGCACCTTTCATGTTGTTCTTCTAAAACCCTAACGCCATCTTGGACCGCCTCTTCTTTGGCGGCGTTGCTCCATGAAGCTTCACTGCCATAGCGTTGAACGTTCTTGGACTAGCCACTCATGTCTTCGAATGTTTTTGAATAGCCACCATCGCCTTATCTGCAATCAAATGAAACGACGTTAAACTTTACCTTATCGTAAATATTATTATCACATATTTTATAAAGTACATTATAATAATATTATTATATACAATATAATAATATTATTATAATAATAACATTATAATATAATCATAATAATATTATTATAATGATAACATTTTAGAACCTTATAACATAATCTTAAAAATATTACTATTATGTACATAATATAGTTAATGCAATTATATTAGGTAGATAATAGCATATTGGCTTCTATCTCAATTTCTTTGTACCTTTTGTATCCTCTTTTTGTTTTAGGTCAGGCCTTGCTTTGTTAAACACATTCCATCACCTTAGATAGTATGAAGAACATTAAACTCTTATTCATCAAAATGGATTTTAATTAATCTAAGCATTAATGCCTAGATTAATTAATCATTAAATATCAAATAACCAAAGCAATTAAAATCATTAAAACAAAACGGTCAAACATCCCTATTCTTACAAACCAAAGAAAACCAAAAACCTTTCATATCAAAATATGACAAGTGGGTCCCCAAGAATTTTGGGGTGGTTGTGGAAACTCCACAACAAAACCAATGGTACCCATCATGCCAAAAAACACCTATTGTTTTCCCACCAACCCAGTTCACATCACCACAAATACCTCAAATGCCTACTACCATACCACCATCACCTCAAAATGTGATTACCATCCATGGTAGCCTAACCCATCAGTTACGTAATGCCCCCATGCATGACTATCCATATTTGATCTCCTACAGTAGTCTCAACCCCATCGCGAGGCATTGAATGACATCCTACGCTCCATTGACCTAGAGACACATGACATGAATGCCTTTGTCAATTTTGTAGGAAATATCCCATGATGCCTCCAACCCTCAATTAGCTTCCATGACCATGAGATAATGAAACTCGTTGGAGAAGGAGCAGATCCCCCTCTCCACATACAAGCCACGATCAATGATATCACCTACAAGCGGGTACTCATTGACATGGGCTCATCCATTAGCATTATATCCACAATAGCTCTACATCACCTGCATATCTCACCAACCCATTTTGCCACACCTTCCCTTGACCTGCATGCATTCGATGGCTCCATGAGACCTACCATAGGATCCATAGTTTTACCTATCCATGTAGGCATCCGTACCATCTCTATCCTCTTTCACATCATCCAAGGGGAAATGCAATACAATATTCTCCTTGGTCACCCATGGATTAGAGACATGTAGTGTGTCCCTTCCACACTACACCATTGCCTCAAGTATGTCCACAATGGACTCATTCACTGTGTCCCAGCCGATGGAGATCCATTCAAGTTTTGCAACATTGTAGACCTTCCCCCTGCACCATCATTTTCATCCTCCCAACTATTCCCCATGTCCTCTCATCATTGTAGGAGCATCGATATCCTCCCCAACTTCCACCTCAATATCCCAGTGTTCATCAAGAGCACAAGCCTCGATGTCCACACCATTAGCACCATCTTCCATGGGACCCAAAACCTCTACCATGCCTTTCTCATCACCATCCTTATGGCCTCCACAATCATCCTAGCCTCTACCATTCCAATTTCCACCTACGGTGCCACAACCACCATCGCCACCCATTACACAACCTGTCATGTTACCTCCCCCATCCTTGCCTATGGAAGCCCCTATCCTTCCTATGCCACAAACACCTCCCCTTCCTTTTCGATCGTGGCCTAGGACATTCACTTCTCCATGTAGCCTAGCGCCTATGCCGATACCTTCCCCCACATAGGCCAAACATCCTATTCAAGCTACAACAACCAAATGTCATGAACAAGAACAACCAACACCCAATTCAGATAAACAACTCCCACACCCTTCAGTCGCTACCATCAAGGAATCTTAGCTTTTACCTTCCTCATCTGATTCTGATACCCCACCCCAATCACCAGATCATGCCACACCACGCATTTCCATTTTCATGACAAATGCTGGCCTAGGAGACTATAATGTACATGACGCCCATGTACGTGATCCCCCTATCCAATCTACCCATGATTTTGGTCACCCTGCAGCCTCGGTCCTTACCATCAGAACCATCGTACAACTAGGAGGTCCCAAAAATCATACCAATTTTGTTTATGCAGGAGTCGACTCTTCAATCCCCCCACCAACTTCTCCTCCACCACAATCCAACTTTTGTGGTATGCTAGACCACATGGCCAACCCTCACTTCACCTTGCGCTACCTGCAACATTTTCATTGGCATGGATTCGGGCTAGGCCACTACAAACAAGGATTGCACACACCTATTGATCCTCGGGTTTAGTCACCGATCGACAAATCTGGTATAGGTTATAATCTGAGAGTAGTTCATACCTTAGAAGATGAACTCCAAGACCTATCCCTCTATCCTACTCCCCTTCCAGTGCACACCCTAGAAGAATACGTCGACATGGACATCATGGAGGACACTTCATCGCCTCATTCTACCATTGTAGTCCCCTGTGACTTCTTTCAAGAATCCTCCATGTTCGACACCTCCTCATGCTGTTATGTTGATAGACTAACAAACCAATTTGCCACCTTATCCTTAGATGCACCACCAATAGACATGGATACAGTTCCTCCTGAGTCATCACCAACATGCTTAGCTACGTTCCCACCTATACATAGGCAACTATAGAGAGTAGTTGCTCATTCTCGTTCACCCCTAGTTGTTCTACGACCCCCTTGAGTCTCTTAGGGTGCACTAGAACCATCGAGCCCTACTCACCAGATTCTTCCCCACCTACTTCACCTACAACATCGATCAATATGGTTGAGGTAGACTTGTTCTCTCCCCTTCGTTACAGTCACCAGTAGACTCGGGATGATACCCCAAATCCAAATTTTATAGATCTCATGCATATATCACCCATACCAGTGCCTCGAGATTTCCTTCTTTCACCTCATGTCTTGCGGGTGATAAATGCTCCTTCCTCATCCATGCTGCCCCAAGTCCCTTAGGTATCTCACACGGGCATCTACGTAGATGACGAATATGAGTTCAATGAGGCCATCGATGACCTTAACCTCATCCCCATCCTCGAATAGTTATGTGATGGATCTCGCATGCTCATTGAAGACACTATCGATGTCGACATTGGTGATGATCCCAAAAATCCCCACATCCTTAAACTAGCTGCTAGCCTCTCACCCGAAGAGCGCATTGCCTTCACAAACTTCCTTCGCAAGTACATTCAAGTTTTTGCATGGTCATACAAGGACATGCCAGGACTTGACCCTACCATAGTGGTTCATAACCTCATACTCGATCCTAATGCCAAACTGGTAAGACAAAAGCTATGATGCATGCATCCAACTATCACATTAATAGTGAAGTCCGAGCTCCAAAAGCTCCTAGATATCGATTTCATTGTACCCATCGACTATCCCGAATGGGTATCCAGCATGGTCCCTGTACCTAAGCCATCCGATGAAGTTCATGTCTACATAGATTTTCATGATTTAAACAAAGCTTGCCCCAAAGACAATTTCCCCCTACCTAACATTGACTCCCTTGTCAACTCCATCGCAGGCCATGAGATGATCTCCCTCATGGATGGATTCTCTGGATACAATCAAATCAGGATCAACCCAGCCGATCAACACAAAACCTCCTTTACAACACCCTGGGGGACCTTTTGCTATAAAGTCATGCCTTTTGGCCTCAAAAATGTTGGGGCAACCTACCAACGCGCAATGACCTATATCTTCCATGACTTGATGCACAAAAATATTGAAGACTATGTAGATGATCTCATCGCCAAATCCAAGAAATGTGCAGACCATCTCGAAGATCTCCATCAGATTTTTGATCGATTATTAGAACACAACGTACGCTTGAACCCAAAGAAGTGTGTGTTTGGTGTTACCTCAGGAAAAATACTAGGATTCATTGTCTCCCAATGAGGCATTGAGGTTGATCCTAGTAAGGTGAAAGCCATCACCGAGATGCCCCCTCCTACCACATTGAAGCAATTGCGCAGCCTCCAGGGCAAGATCACTTCCATTCGTAGATTCATAGCGCAATTATCTGACAAGTGTCAGCCATTCAACCACCTCCTACAAAAGGGAGTAAGCTTCAAATGGGATGACAACTATCAAGGAGCATTTGATGCTATCAAAACCTACCTCACATCACCATCGGTTATGTCACCACCGCATCCAAAATTGCCATTGATCCTATACATTTTAGCTATAGAGCTCATGCTAGGTACACTCCTAGCTCAAAAGAACGTGCTCGACAAAGAGCAGGTGATCTATTATATTAGCCACATGCTAGTCAGTTATGAAACAAGATATGGATACATGGAAAAATTATGCCTAGCGGTCATATTCACCACTCAAAAATTATGCCACTACATGTTAAATCACACAACTTTTGTCATCGCCCGAGATAATCCCCTGCGGTACATGATGAACAAGAGCTATCACAATTCTCGCACATCTAAATGGATCATGCTCTTAACTGAATTTGACCTAGAATTCATTTCCCAAAAATCCATCAAAGGGTAGGTCATCGCCGACCAACTAGCCGAAGCCCCTTTGACTGATAATCAACCCCTCCTCATTCAGCTTCTAGATGATTCCATCTTCCACATAACCGAAGCTGAAGAATATGTTGAACCCAAAGTCGTAGCTGACCTCACCTTGTTCTTCGATGGTTCCAGATGTCTCCATGCTGGGGGTGCAGGCATTGTCTTCTTCACACCTGAAGGAGAACCGCTCCCTTTCTCATTCAAACTCGACTTCCCCTGTACCAACAACAATGTAGAATATGAAGCCCTAATCCTAGGACTAAAACAAGCACATTCCATGCATATCAAATGCCTCCACATCATAGGTGATTCACTCCTAATAGTCAATCAAGTGTAGGAACTCTGGCTATGCAATTGCCCAGTCCTCCAACAATATAAGAAAATTGCACAACTCTTATCTCAATTTGAGTGGTATGACCTCGAAGCCGCTCCACGATCATCAAACCATTTTGTAGATACTATGGCCTCCTTAGGGTCCCTCATTCTACAAAACCCAACATCTGACACAACATCCGTATCCATCCATATGCTCACTCGATCTGCCATATCACCCACACCTCCTACAGATGATGATGGTGTGTATGTGGTAAACACTGAACCCCATGACCCATGGTTTTCACAAATTAAAGAATACATCAAATTAGGTTTCCTACCTTGTGATTTACCCCATGCTCAATGCCAAACCTTCAAACAGAGAGCAATCCACTACACCTTGCTGGGGGACATCCTTTATCATCGTAGCTATGATGGCATGCTCCTGTGTTGCCTAGAACCGCAAGAATCACAATGGGTTGTACAGGAAACCCATGATGGTACTTGTGGTGGCCATTTTAGTGGCATGGCAATCACCAAACGCATCCTCTGTATGGGTTATTACTGGCCCAAAATGGAGCATGACTATTGCGAGTATGTGAAGCATTGCATCAAATGCCAACAACACGCAAACCTAACACATCTCCCATCCCAAGCACTTCAACCTATCCAGTCCATGTGGCCTTTCTCCCAATGGGGCCTAGATCTAATTGGATAGATTACACCAGCTTCCTCAAGCAACCACAAATTTATCATCACTACCACAGAGTATTTTACAAAATGGGTCAAAGCCATCCCACTGGTCCAAACCACAGGAGCAAAAATTGTAGCATTTATCATAGACCACATCATATGTCATTTTGGAATCCCCTCCCAAATCATTTTTGATAATGGGAAATCCTTTAAGAACAAAATTGTCCGAGCCCTATGTGACAAATTCCACATACATCATAGTTTTTCTACCCCATACTACCCTCAGGGTAATGGCCAGGCAGAAGCCACAAACAAAACCATTTGTTCCATCCTTCGTAAAATCATAGCAGAATCTCATCATGACTGGCATAACCAAATACCCCTAGCCTTGTGGGCATATCATACGAGCATCCGTACTCCTACTAGGGCAACACCTTTTTCACTTGTATATGGGGCTGAAGCTATCATGCCCCTTGAGCTTGAGATACCTTCCTTAAGGATCTCTATGAAGGATTTCATTGATGATGACACTGCTCGCCAAGCTCATTTAGATCAATTAACACTTCTCGATGAACATCGTATTCATGCAATCGAGCACACATGAGTCTATCAAGATCACCTTCATCGTGCCTACAATAGTAAGGTACATCAATGCAAGTTTAAAATTGGTGACCTAGTTCTCAAGGAAAACCAACAAATCACGAGTCAGCCTCACCAGCAATGCGACAAGTTTACCCCAAACTGGTTGGGTCCATTCATTATTACACACAAATATGGTTCGAGAGCATATCGGCTGGCCAATATTGAAGGCCTTAATGACCCTGAACCCATCAACATCTTGCATCTCCATGCATTCAATGCTTAATACACAAAGGCATCCATCATCATGAGTGCCACACACTACTATTTACAAGTCACTAAGCACATCACCACGTAGATATGCTATTTTGCTTTATTATTTTACTATACATGTACTTTCATCTTTATGTCATTTTTATGCTATGGGTATTTGTTTTTCCTTTTGCAGGATCCACATCATTAGTAGGAGAATACTACAACATCCTCACACATCACCATGTAGAACCCTCCACCACCACAGTCTATACCCATTACACCGACTGACCTAGCCCAACCATTACCTATCATTCACCCTAGGTAGATGTCACATTCGCCACACTCGGATCATCACTCGCCACCCCACCATAGGTCACCTCACCATCAAGGTTCTTCCTATTCACCCCACTCTAGAGATAGCCAGATCTCCATGTCTTCCTTCGATGAGAAGGAGGAAACCTCCAATACCCATCCATGCGGGTCTCCTCCTCATTTATCCAGAGAGGCAAGGAACCCATACCACCCAACCAATTCTCCACATCACCCTAGTGATGCCTATCATCCACCAAATAGAGGATACACTCCTAAACAAACCCTCCCTCCGGGCCTACCACCTCCACTCTCAAATGGAGAATCCTCTTATGCCCAAGCCTTGCAAGCCCATGCCACCCAAGCTAGTCGTGTGCACATGCCCCCATCCCATTCACGCCATCATCCAGGACCATCTCCCATGCCACCCATCTTGCAGGCCCCATATTCACCATTCTGAGGCTTACCACTTCATCAAGCTTTATAACCTCCTAGATCATTTCACCCTGATGTCTCCTCATCATGGCCCCATCCATCCATCCCTACCCATCATGATACCCCTTTCACATTAGAGGCTCATTCACCACCTTCACCAGTTCTGTTATCACCTCATCAGGAACTCCAACATATCCTCACCCGTGTGGAAGCCCTAGAGCTCCATATGAGTCATTGTTAGTTCCAGATTCCTGCTCATCGACCGATAACACCACGTACATCACCACCACCTCATAGATCCATTCCTCGCCCTAGGGTTTGACCTACATCGAACTCCCAACCCATACCTCCCACATCAGACTTCACTCCACCTCGTACCCCTTCACCCCAATGAGAGTACTATACCTACCATATGACATTTCCACCTACCCCATTGTCCGAGATGTTTTACCACCTGATGCACCAAGGCCTTCTGGCTCTCCTAGAGACCCGACCTATAGATCCATCACACCCTAAACCATGCAACTACCATGAGAGTGAATACTACATCTACCACCACCATCCAAGCCATGATATCAAAGAGTGCAGATCATTCAAAACCCTAGTACACAACATGCTACATGATACTCACCCAACATCACCTGAGCCAACCCCTCGAGCCACCCGACTAATCAGTCCTCCATACCGCAACATTCCACAAACTCGACTATCCTAGGAATCCATGATACCACCTTCCCATTACATCCACAATAGGGCAAATTATCCATGCCCCACTATTACTCCATTCTCTCATGCGCGTCTTGACCCATGCCATTTTTCCCATCGGTAGGTTCTCTTCTATCATCTCCCTTACTTCTTCCTCTACTTCTTCGCACCTCTTCATGTGGTTGTATGGTCACGCTTCGAGTGGCTACATACCTACATTGATCTAACCCCTTTCTTCTATTATCTTTCAACTTTGGTAATCCCCTTTGCTCTTGTTGGTTACCAAAGTATATTTCTTCTATCTTCTTCCAGTTGTATATTCTATCATCATATTCCTCTACCTTTTTGCCATTACCACATGCAGTGCCACATATTACAATTTCTACACACCCCACATGTTGGGGCAACCTTTATCATGCCATATCGCGTTGACCATCATTAAACAATACTATTCAGTTGTACATAAATCTTCCAAAATTCTCCTTCTAAAAACATCATGAATGTCCTCTTGTAGATATTGCATTCCTCCACTCGCATCATTTACATTTACATCCATTGCACATATCCATATGCTTTTCATTTAAACTTTCAGTTCATGTTTGTACATTCTCCCCCAAAATGCGCCTTTAGTAGGAGTAACAAATGCACTTGTTAGCATCACCACCTGGATGTCCATTCCCCCTTTTTAGGATTAGGATATACATAGGTGTCATGTTCGACTTTGACTACTCTTTAGTTCAGTCAATCCAGTGTCACCCCTAGCTAACGAGTCTTGTACATTCTTCTTATGGTTCTTTAGGCTGGTTCAACTTCTCTCATGGACCACTCACAATAGGTTACACATTAAACAATTTTGAGTGTAGGGAAGAAAACATCTGGAGTAGATATCGCCATCTAGCGAATGGTTTCCCCTGCTCGTCCTATCACTTGCATGGTCAACATACGACCTAGGGATAAACAAAGGGATCAAGCATAAGCAAAAATAAGAATATTGGGTAGAAAACAAAAGTCAATACCCATACAAAATAGCACCATAAAAAAATAAAAGAGCAAAAGAAAAAATAGAAAAGAAAAAAAAAGAGTACCACAAAAATAGGAAACACTAGATGAGGGGCAGAAAACAAAAGGAAAAGCCTCCTGATTTCACCCATGTTATGCTTCATCGCCTTTGGTCCTTAGGTTTAACATAACACCATGGGATGATTTCCATCGCTAGCAATAGGCTCCAAGAGCCTACCTACCAGTGGAATAATCTTACAAGTGGCAACATATCTGTAACATTAGCATCTTGCTTTTGTACAGATCACTGTTTTCTTACGGATGAGCTAGCTAGTTCGGTTATGTCTACAACGGGTTAATCCTACCTCCCTCAAAATGGATAAATGAACCTCACACATTCACACACATAGGTCCATGATAGATTTTGAACCAGCCCGATTAGTTATAAGTTGCCACATATACTTGTATAGTTGTGGGTCTGAGATTTGATTGTCACAACTATGTTGGTCAAAGCCATTACATATGCCTTACATTATCCAACATCCCTAAAATCATGGAATGGATCACATCCATACAGGTAAATGCCATGATACAAGTTGCTTCCTTGGCACATTTTAGTACTTCCATACATGCATCCATGCATCTATGTTGTATACATTTATTGCACATTATAGTTATGCATTCATCCTACATGCATTCCAATATCAAATCACATTATTGCATCCACACTACAAAATTGCATCTGATATTACATCATACTGCATTCGAAATACAATCATGCATACTACTCTACAGTTCATTCATACTACAGAATGATAATAGATCTAAACCATATCACACATGTATATCTATTTATCATACATACCTACAAACTATGTTATGCTATCTATGCAAACATAAAGAGAACACATTTCAAACCATAACAATGACACATGTATATATAACAACCAAAATCAAAATGTGTATATATATCATCCATCCAAAATGCTCGAAGGCTACAAACTGGGACCATGCCCATCATCTCTCATCCAAAATGCCCATAGGCTACAATCAATAGAAATCCTAACTACCACCAGGAGCCTCCCCATGTCCCTCATGGCTCGCCCGCATCTCTATAGCCCTACTCGACTCTACCCTGACCTCTAGAACCTGATCCATGGTAGGTTGGTCTCACACCTCAATCCTAGCACCCATCTACCCCATCGAAGTAGCACTATATTGGCTATGGTGAGAGGATACCCACACTCATGATCTCATCCCATCATGGGATACCACCCGACTATAATCAGGAAGTGTGATCCCATGCACTATCATACAAGACTCACATAATGATCTCCTCATAGACTCTACAGCCAATGAATCGATCAATCACTCAATAGCCTGGGAAGCCTCCTCCTGTGCCTGCTACTGGCTAATCATCCCAACCCTCAGCTACTCCACCTCTAACCTATGCCTCCCCTCCTCTTGGTGAAGCTCAACCTCCAACTATCAAACTCTATCTCATAGCCCTCGAGCCTCCTCCTCTACATCCTATCTCTCCTGGACCTCAATGGGAATCTCCCCCATACCCACAAAAACACCAATATCAATGGTGTCATCTATCTCACCCATCACACCACCACCACCCATCTCACCCATCACAACACTCCACCCATCTCACCCATTGCAAAAACACCACCCACCTCCTCTACTCCCCTATCTGCCTGTCCTATGGCCATCCCTCCCTCTATAGGATCTACCCCAAAAATCTTAGGAGCCTCCTCGACTCTCATCGCCTATGAACTAGAAGCACCACCTACTCATCTCTTAGACCATCGTAGAGGCACCTCCTACTCACTTCTAGATCTCTCCTCTGACCTAGCTCGAGTACCTCGACTCACTCTCTTCATCGATGGTACCCCTAAATCAGTCATGCCTTTACCAGGCTCCCACTACTACATCACCCACCAGGCATCAAACTCTGGTGTCATACCAGCATTATCCACATCAAGGATAACCATAGGTGGGTCACTCTCACCAACCCAAGGTAAAACCATAGGCCGAGCTCCCCTATCGCCTCACCACCTAAAATAGATGATAGGTGCATCTAGAACATCCTATCGTAACCCAAACTATCACTTCACTCGACTAAACTAGAAGAACTCAGCTTGTCGAGTATAATGACCAACCAACCACCACCCCTAATGGATAGCTCTCAGCTGCTCACCATCCTGCTCCCATGTCACTCCACCCAACCATGGCCTCCATATAATATCATTAGACGTCAACTCCCCAAACTTGACCCTCCAACATAGAGGATCACCCTCAAAATGTCTCTTCACACCCTTCTCCTCATCTGTCCTCCACCTCAAAGCATAGGGTAAATGCTTCTTGCCCTCAACATGCATCGTACAAGGCAAAAATGTAGGCCTCTCAATAGATATATGCTCCCATGCCCACACCTATAGTAGAGGAGTCCAACTCAATATTGTCCTCCCAGCATGAACTACATCATGTAGCTCCCTATACACCTGCACCAACAATGCGGGCGCCCATGCAAAGACAACATTCCGCTCCACCATGTCACTAACAACATCCAACATGTTCCAGGTAAATAGAACCCTAGAAGTATCAGGCAGTGCGTAAGTAGATATCATCATCATCGTTGCACACTAACGATTAGATATCTTATCATTAAGCCATAAATCCTCATAATCAATCTTCCCCACATCTATCTCCTCCCACTTATCACCAAATAAGCGCTCCAACATAGTTGTCTTAGAATTATCTAGTGCTGCCCTAACTGGAACACCCTCAATCGGTAACCATATACATCCTCCAAGGTGATCGTCATCTCACCTGTGGGGAAGTAAAAAGTATTGTGGTCTGCATCCCACCGCTCACATAGTGTAGATATGTAAGCTCTATTTGCATGGATACTTTTACATTCCCAAACCCCTCTCATCCATACTGCATCCAACCATACCTCATCCACCTCATTCTTCATCAGATCATCAAAGTCCTTCTTCATCTTACGCACGCGATGGTGAGGCTCAAGCATCTTCACCTATTTAAATCACAAACAACAAAACATGAATTAGCCATCTATATAGTGATGCAATCCATTCAAAATTCAAAAATCATACAAATTTTACATACAAGTTAATCACATTAATTTGACATGCATTACGAGGCATCATCATGTACAATGCAAGTCATATGACAAAATGCAAAAATAATCACATATTTGGATACCCATTTTGCCACTTCATGGTGAAATTCCAAATAGATGCTAAAAATAGTACACATTTGACTTCCAACAGACAAAAATAAAATTCCCACACACCTACTATGGCATGAAATTCAAAACCAAGTCAACTTATCAGACATACAAAAACAAACTACATTTTTGAATACCCATTTTCCCATTTAGCGGTAAAAATATCGACAATATTCAAAAATAGTATGCCAATCAACACGGAGTTCAACCTCAATGTTACCATACACATACCAAAATAAAACAAACACAAATACATGCAATATCAAAATAACAATCACATTTTTGAACACCCATTTTGCCACTTCATGGTGAAAGTTCAAACAAATGTTGAAAATAGTACAAATTGGGCTCCCAACAACTAAATTCAAGTTTAACATTACCTACACCTTGGCACGCAAATCAAACACAAGCCAAATGCAAACATTTACAAAAACAAATGACATTTTTGGATACCCATTTCGCCCTTCTATGGTGAAATTATCATCGGTTTTTAAAAATACTATCTCTAAGGTGGCAAATCTAACAGTCAAAATTTACTACCTTACACCCAAAAACAACACATTCAGAAAGCATGCCAAACGAAGGTAGAAAAAATAACAGTCGCATAACTGGATACCCAATTCCTACTTTTATGGATAAAATGCAATAACATTCCAAAAATAGTACCCCATTGCTCCAAAAATGGACGGTCAAACTTTACACCTACTCTACCCATTACCCGGTCAAATTGGTGCCAAAACAAGTCAAACCTAGAAACAAATCACGTTTTTGGGTACCCATTTGGCTTGTTTATCACTTTGTATTCCAATTTCAATTAAAATTCACAATTTTTTTAAAAAAAGGATGAAAACCTCCCCCCTCATTCACATTTCTCTAGAAAAATAAAAGAAATTAAAAACAAAGAGAAAGAACGCTTACCGATGGATCCCCGCACCCGTTGCTAGTTGCACTACATCCCCTCATCATCTTCTCCCTCGAAATCATCAACCGCGCTCTCCTCGCATCATCAAATGCTCCTCCAAGTCACTTTCCAATCTCTCCCACCATCAAAATGAACCAATTCCAATCAAATTTGGGTTTAAATAGGCTTCAAACCCGCATTCGCCCCTCGAGTGGTGAATTCAGATCCAATTCACCCCCGGGTGGTGATTTAGGTCAAAATCACCCCCCGGGTGGCGAATTCAGCTAAAACCCTCCAAAATCAATCAAACTACTCCCAAAACCCTAGGAAATCAGGCAAATTTCTTCTAAAACCCTAGGAACCCTCTCAAACTTTCCTCTATTTTAATTTTCAATCAATTTCATCATGCATTGGTATCTTATCAATCACTGCATCATCAAATCACCACATTTCATTCACCTCATTGTTGATTCCTCGTTTGAGGGGGTATTCATATCCAAAGTAAGCTTTGCATGCAACCACACAACTAAAAATCCAAAAGTGCGAGTAGCACATTTGTCTACGAAATTTTTTGTTGAAGATTATCTTACGAAATAATCTCAATCTCAACTAGACATGCGTTATATCACGAGAGCTATGCGTTTCGATGGAGAAGTCAATCTAAGCATTCAAGTACATCGAGTACATAATGAATGATACATTTGATGTAATCCTAGCACAACATTTGGAAAAGGATTTCTCGACCACGCTGATCTGGTCACATTTGAATAATCCAAATGTCCCTTTAGCTCAAATGGTTTGACACTTGTCACCATGTTCTCATCAATCAATCAACAACAAATATTTAGATAGGCTTTTGTCCTATTCATACTTTTGGACCACGCTGATCTGGTCACAAAAGCAAAGCAGTCAAAATTTGCCATTCTCAAGCAACTAGTATGGCATTGAAAATGTCATACGGACTCAGCAAAATCATAGCATTGCATTCGCAATCATTCATTTCCATTCACCAACATTGTTTTTATTTCTTTCCTCTTCTTCTTCTTTCCTTCCTCTCTTCTCTCCCTGGACATCCAGTTAATGTGTATGGTCACGCTTCGAGTGGCTACATACCTTTGATTGGATTCCATTCCCCTTCTATCCCTTTTCCTCCTACACAAACCCTTCATGTTTTTGTATTAAACTATGTTCCACATAGTATAGTACAAAAAGGGATAAAATGTAGACACCCAAAAGTCACACGTTGCTGTCTCTACGTATCCATAGGTGATTCTAGATATCCCTAGGCTATTGTAGGCTATTTTAGTCATGTGTAGTCATGCATAGTCATGCATAGTCATGTGTAGATTGTCGTAGTTCACCATAGTAGTGTGTAGACTTCCATATACCACTTCATCAGCTTTCAGGTCCAAAACCCTAATAAGCCTTCAAAATCACATCCCGTGCATTGGGATATCCTCCAATAGCCTATTTACATTCAATTGAGGCCCCCATGGGGTATTAGTTGACAAAAGCAATTACCAAGTCAATTCTTAAAATCTAATTTAATGTTGACTTCACTTAAGTCTCCCTTTTAGGGAAAATTTGATTAATTAAGCTTTAATCCCTAATTAACACTAATTGCACCCTCCCACATGTGTGTAAGTAGGATTAGTTAGGATATTTCCCTAATCAAACCCTAATTAGGCTTAGGACCCCCTAATCCTGATTAGACCTAATCCTTCCTCACACATGTGTGAGGATAGGATATTTTCCATTAGGAATGAGAGGTTGCCACCTTTCCTTCTTTAACCTAACTCTAGTTAGACTTCAGCCTAGGGTTAGTTTACTTAACTCCCCCCTTCACCTTGCCTTTTCCTATAAATAGTGGGTCTTAAACCCCTAATTACCTCTCTCTCCATTAATGACATAAGCACAGAAACTCTGTCGAATTCAACACTGAAGTCTGAACAGTCATATTTTATAGCAAACAAAAGCATAGCAACAGCCAAGGAGCCTCCCTACCAGAGCATTTCAGTAGAATACAACTCACAATAGGATTCACCCCTCACCCCACGAATCTGGTTCTGATTCACCCCCGGGTGGCGATTTCAGTCTACAAAGCCCAAATCACCTCAGATTTGGCAGGTAAGCTTCCATTTACTGTTATTAAGTGTTTAATATCATTTATTGCAACTTTCAATATGTTTTTATGTCGATTTAGTCTTCATAACCAAGGGGCCTGACCAAGGCAAGCCCCCTAACGCACTAACCCCCTTTTGTAGGTTCTTCATAGGTCAAAATAAGAAGAACACCATCAACTACAACCCGACGGTGGATCGCAAACCCACCTACATTGAGGGACGATAGAAGGCGGTATCAAGATTGTTGTGAAGTTTATTGGAGAAGACATTATGAAAGGGAAACTTGTCCCTATTGTAACCTATGTTATCTTTGAATATAAATGAAATACAACTTTCTTGTTCAACATACTTTGTGTTTATGTTGTTAGATCAAATACCACTTTCCACCTGTTTCAGGTGCCATTGGGGCATTTTGGGTGACCAAAGGGTTTATGGATACCTTTGGGGATTTTTGGGTGACCAAATGTTTTATGGGTACCTTTGGAACTTTTTTGGGTGACAAAAGCGTTTATGGGTTGGCCAAAGGGTTTATGGATACCTTTGGGGCTTTTTGGGTTGACCAAAGGGTTCCTAGACACCTTTGGAGTGTTTTAGGATGACCAAAGGGTTTATAGATAACTTTGGAGCATTTTGAGCAACCAAAGGATTTATAGATACCTTTAGAGCATTTTAGGTTGACCAAAGGGTTCGTAGACACCTTTGGGGCTTTTTGGGTTGACCAAAGGGTTCGTAGACACCTTTGGAGTGTTTTAGGGTGACCAAAGGTTTTATAGATACCTTTGGATCATTTTGAGCAACCAAAGGATTTATAGATACCTTTGGAGCATTTTAGGTTGACCAAAGGGTTCGTAGACACCTTTGGGGATTTTTGGGTTGACCAAAGAGTTTCTAGACACCTTTGGGAATTTTTTTTAACTTTGATTACTTTGTGATCACAGGAGAAAGATGCAATACCTTATGTAACCCCAGAATTTGTGGTGATCAAAGGAAGTGAGGAAGGTGTGATACCTTTAGAATCCCCAATTTGCTTCATTTATTATGATGTAAATAGTGGGGAAGGTGTGACACCTTGGATACCCCTAGTATGTACTATGATTGATGCAATATTATTGGTTGGGCTAGAACGAGCAATATAAATGGACCCCCTATTTTGATGAGGAATTCTAGGTAATACCAATGTCTCAAGGGGGTAGAATGAGTGACCCATTTGTGATAAAGCTTCCTTATCAATAAGATCTTGGACCAAATTTTTAAAAATATTATAATCGCTAATGTCATGCCCTCTAATTTGGTGGTAGAGGCAAGAATGATCCTTCCTATATTGTTTATATCTGGGCCTATTCAGGCTGAACATGGGTATGCCTGATAAGACGATTGTCTTTGTTTCTTGCAAGATGTGAAAAATGGTTGACATGGGCTCAAATAATGGAGTCCAGGTATGATTTTGATGCTTTAAATGAGGTGAACATAGTTGACTCATTTTGTGAGGCCATAGGGTTGTATGTATCTCAATAACCTTTTTAGGTTGTTCTTCTTGAATCCCATTTGTAGGTAACAGATTCTAAACTATGTCAATTTGTTGATTGTTGATTTGAATATCATTCTTGTCAAACATATCATGTACCTTGCTCTTGAATGTGATACATGACTTAATGTTATGACCATTTACTTTATGATAAGGACAATATTGGTCCTCTCAATACCACCATGGTTTGGGCCTGTTGGGATCCAAGGGGTGGATATCTGAAAATGTGATAGCCTTGGCCTCGCATAATCGATTAAAGAGTGACACCAAAGATTTATACAATGGTGTATAAGTGCGAGGTTGATGGCATTGTTGCCTTTGCCCTTACTTCTATTGAAACTTAACATTGGACTGCACAGGAGTGGGTTAGTCCTAACAATCAAGGTGTTGAGGTTTTGGATGACTCAACTATAACTCAATGCTTGTGAGTCGATTCAAGATATGTTGTAAATAATTGTGTTGGTGACTCACTTGTAACTCCATGTTGGCTAGCCTATCTAAGATATATTGCAAAACTAGTGGAGGTGATGACTGGATGACTATTGAGGAAGCTGGATGGCAACTAATAAGTGGTGGATGTGAATTGGGTGTGGAAGCTAGGAGACAATTGAGCAGAGGTGGATTAAAATTCCTCAATGTTAGAGAAGATGTAAATGCTTCATGATGATTGTGGCTAGTGAGTATATCCACATGTTTTTTTTCTTTATTTAGCTCATGCTCTTGTTCCAACTCAGAGTGTTCAACTATGGAAGTTGGATTACCCCCACTTTGGTATATGAGGTAAACCTGTTCTTGATTTTGTGGAGATGTTGAGTGAGATAGAGTAGGTGTGACTGAATCCATAAAATGGTATCCCTTGAGGTATGTATGGAATGTTGGATGGAGTTGCAAGTTGCATATATGGATTCAAAGGACCTTGGTTCTCTATCACCACATTGATCATTCCCACAAACTCATGAGAAGATGCATTTGCATTTGGACAAGTCATTGTTGTCTTATCAACTTGTCCAAGGTGATCTGCTTGGCCCCCATGTTTGGGGGTGCATTAAAAATACTATCAATGGGTGGTGACTTGGCAGGAGGACAACCTAGATCCTTGATCAACTCAATGATAGGCATGAATGTAACATTGGATACTATGCACTCATTGAGTTTTGGGTAAATTAATTGAATTATGTCCTCAAGCATGATATGATCTGATTCATCTGTATCAACTATGGGTTTCTCCTTATCAGTAGGAGTGGGAAGGTCTTTTGTAGACGTATTGATGATAATTGTAGGAGCCTCTATAGTTGGTTCTTTTGACTTTTCTTTTTTTGAAGAAACAGAGGATGGTACTAGCGGTGGTGAAGGTAGCTTCATGACTAACTATGGGGTTGAATATGGACTTTGGATATATTCATTGGGTTTAGTGTCCAAGTGCATGGGTGATATAGTAGGCTCCTGTGGGTGATCCACCTATTTATAATACTTTAAGGGGTCTGGGTCAGCAAGCACCACATTGACCTTACCTTCATCAATGTATTTAATGCATTGATGCACTATATATGGAACACATTCCATGGCTCTTATCCATGGCCTTCCAAGTAGTATGTTGTATTGTCTTGAACCCTCTAAAATGTAGCACAATGTAGATACAATATTTTGTCCAACTTGGATGGGGAGGATGCCAATTTTAGGAGATAAAACATAGTTAAACACTTGCAAAGTGAAATTGGATGCTACAATGCATAAGGATGGAAGGTTGAGATGTTTTAGTGAAGTTGTGGTAATAATTTTTATTGAGGAACCTATGTCAACCAATACTCGCTTATAAGGGAGACTATTGATACTCACAATGATGTGCAAAGTAGGATCTGGTGAATTAGCAGACATGGGTTTGACCTCATGATTTTCAAAGGATATAACAATATTCTTGTGCATTTTTATGTATCCCATAAAGTTGGTGAAATCATCAGAGTTGTGAGGTTGTACCTCAATGAAATACAAGATCCTCATGAAAGTTTCTTGATGTTTGGAGGACTATTGTAGAAGCTCGCTCATGATCATATTGGCTTATGGTGCATGCAAAATTCGTACAATCCTACTCTAGATTGCTAACACTTGTTGGACAAGAGTTATAGGTGGAAAATACCATGATGTAGAGGGAGTGTAGACCTCCCTACTAGGCCCCTTAGTAGGTCGATTATATATGGTTTGGGCCTAGAATCGGTGTTGGCTAACCGAATAATCCACTTGATCATGTGGATAACCCATTGGTGTTCTCCTGGTAAAGGTACCTTGGTGGTCAGGTTCTCTGAGTGAGGAGTTGACCTCATGATGACTTTCAGGGTATCTTGTAGAAATGATGAGATACTTAGGAGAATAGTGAAGGTGAATACTATCAGGGCATCGTGCAGGAATGAGGAGATCCTTAGGAGAATAGTGAAGGCTACTACTATAAGGTCACTGTGTAGGAATGAGGAGATCCTCAGGAGAATAGCAAAGGTGACTACTATCAGGGCATCATGTAGGAATGAGGATATTCTAAAAGAATAGCAAAGGTGACTACTATTAAGACACCATGCAAGAATGAGGAGATCCTTATGATAATAGAGAAGGTGACTACTATCAGGGCATCATGCAGAAAAGAGTATATCCTCATATGGATTAGCTTCGTGATGACTATCAAGGTGTCATGCAGGAATAGTGAGATCCTCATACCTATAACGCTAATGCTCAAGGCCTCTCCTTAAGTTTTTTTCTTTGTTGGCTCATGATTGAGCTCAGCTATGTGTTGGACTTTGATTAGCATCTATCTTTTTGCATTTCTATGTAGCTAACTTTGATGCTATTTTTTAGATCTATTTAAGAATTTGTTAGAGATCTCCTTGTGATTTGTTAGGAATGCTATTTTAGGATTTGGTTACGTAAATTATGTATTCCATCTATGTTGAGTATGTTTTGTTATGATCTAGCTCTATAAATTGTAACTTTCAGCAAGTAATGGAATCTAATGAGTTTATTGCCTCATTTTGGTATCAGAGCGTAAGGAAAGAATCATGTGGATTTCCCATCGCCCTGTGTGATTTCAATCCTATGAGAAAGCCTATGCTACATTTGGTAAATATTTGCTAAATGATGGATGTCATTTTTTGTGTGGAGGCATGCATTGAATAGTGGTTGCAACGTGAGCGTGAGAGGAGTTGAGATAGCATTTTATGTGTGCTACAAACACTGTGTGAGGAGGATTCGATTTGTGTTTTATTAATTTGTGCTCATACCATTGTTAAATATGTGAGAGAGAACGCGTAATAATACCTCCACATAATTTGGAGGACATCAGTTCATGACGTGATTGCACAAAGAGTCTCAGGGTCCCGAGTGGAGTCAAGTTAAGATTTTGGGTATGGAAGAATTTGATAACGTGTTAACATGCACAACATTGAGTGTCTGAGTTGGTGAGAGTTCAAGATTCATGTTTTTGGGTGCACATCAAGTGATATCTATGCTACGATGAAGCCTGCGTAGAACGCTATGAAGCAGACAACAATTTTTTTAAATTGATTTGCTTTGTTTGTTGTGTGTAAGGAGATCCAAAATTTATTGGATTGTCTGTTGCTATAAAAAAATTGGACTATTCATCACTAAAAAATGGATGATGGGATCTATGATTTTTCCAGCCAGGTTTGCGAGGAGATTGAGGATGTTGCGAACGCTGCCAATTTGCTTGGCTCTACTTTTCTGTGACATTTGAAAACATTAATGCTGATAAAATTATGTATGCACGAGGATCAAACGTTCATTGAAGATAGCAAGTGAAGATCTATGGGTCAAACATCTTGTGGAGATAGCAAGTGATTTGTTGTGAGTAGTGTTAATTTGATCTGCAACGAGATGTATGACGTTGATTTGGAGAGAAGATTGCATCCTTGTATTGTTGAAGATGCGTTTGATAAAAAAAATATGTTCAGACTAGCGTGGAGGATTGTCACAAGTAGCAGGAGCCATGAGAGGTTGTGTCACATAAGCGCTATGATGAAACGCATTGTGGACTAGATGTCATTAGTTGCACATAACAAAAGCATTATTTTTTCTACTAGATAATATTTCATGTTGAGCCTGTTGATGAGAAAAACATAGCAGGCTAGCAGATGATACGTAACTCCAATAAATTATAGATGACCGAATTTGTGATCAATGGCAATAAAAATAGCAACAATGTTATTCTTGACTCTGTTGACAGTGGTTCAATAAGATCTAGTACAGGAACAACAGACGATGCCACCCCACAAGCGAAGGAGCAAGATGCCAATTCTGGTAACCATTGTTCAAATAGTATAGCAGACTATTGTGCAACTAGTAGAACAATCTCCCAATCATTTAGGTGCTCAAGTTTCACCTAATGCAGACGTTCTGCTAACATGCAAAGAGAGTGAATATTTGAAGTATTGTCAACATGAGAAAGAAGAAGAGGTACAATATTTTGTTTGCAATATTTAAAATTTATTTCAATATTTTTTTAATAATTTAATATATTTTTCTTAAAATCAATATACTTTTGATAATATAATTTATTTTTTAGCTTAAATATTTTATTATTAATTAAAATTATTGATTAAATTTATTTTTGCAATCATAATATAAAGGAGCAAAGTATATTTAAATAAAGGCAAATAGAAAATATTTTTACTAAGTTTTGTTGATTACCAATGGCTACCAATAATAACCTATCTATTCTTGAGTTCAATGGGCTAGATTATGAGTATTGGTCTATCAATATGGAGATCTTACTCATTGGAAAATGGTTATGGGACATAGTCGAATAAGGCTACACTAAACTTGCTGATTAGAACACCTTGAGTGTAGCTGATAGGATTGCTAAGAATGATGCCCAAAAGAAGAACTCCTTTTCTCTCTACCATATTCAAGCAACTTTGGAGAAAAGCATCTTTCCAAATATTGTGTCTTGTTCATCAAAACTAGATGCTTGGAGAGCCTTGAAATATAGCTATCAAGGGAGCAATCAAGTGAATCAAGTGAGGCTTCAAACCTTGAAGAGAGATTTTGAGAATCTCAAAATGCAAGATAATGAAAGAGTAGGTGATTATTGTGTTAGAGTTAAAGCAATTGTAAACAAAATGGAGACTCTTGGAGAATATTTCAAAACTAAAGTGGTTGTGAAGAAAGTGTTGAGAACACTTCTTCATAAATAGAATCATATTTCTATTATTACTGAAGAATCTAAAGATTTTTCTACTCTAACATTTGATGCACTAATTGGTTCTTTGATGTCCCATGAAGAGAGACTCCAAGGTTCTACATCAAGCTTTGGAGGTGATGAAAACCATTCTCATATAAGGAAGGTGAGACTCATGGGAATGCACAAGTAAGATGACAAGGAAGATGCCAAAGTAGAGGTAAAGGAAGAGGAAGAGGTAGATCAAGAGGTGGCAACCAAGAAAGAGGAAGAGGAGGTGACAAATCAAAGAAAGCTTGTTACAATTGTGATAAGCCTGGTCACTTTGCTAAATATTGTTGGTCCAAGACTTCTCAAGAAGGGAGAGGTCAATATGAAAACTATAGAGAAGAGGAAGGAACTTCAAATTTGTTCCTCACCTATGGAAAATCAGATCAAAATCTCAATAAAACTTGGATTTTGGATACTGGTTGCTCAAATCATATGATGTTGAGTAAGGTGCAGCAACAGTATTGTCATTATTGTCAACACAGTCAGACAGATCTGTTGATGCATTGGACAGGAAGTTCAAAATCTATTCAGATACAGAAGAAAGGAGTTCAAAGGTTATTCAGAGTATGTACAGTGATTTTCCAAGAAGACCGAAGTGGCCCATATGCAAAAGATCAAAGAAAAAGACAAGTAAGAAAAGTGTCGCGATATCGCGACATATACAACAGGCAAGAAAAACTGTCGTGATTTCATGACATGTTGGAAGAGAGAAAAAGTAGGAAAAACTATCGCGATTTCACGACATGTTGGAAGAGAGAGAAAAAGCAAGAAAAACTGTTGTGATTTCGCGACATGTTGGAAGAGAGAGAAAAAGCAGGAAAAACTATCGCGATTTCGCGACATGTTGGAAGAGAAAAATGCAAGTGGAAAAACTATCGCGATTTCGCGACATGTTGGAAGAGAGAGAAAAAGTAGGAAAAACTGTCACGATTTCACGACATGTTGGAAGAGAAAAAGGCAAGTGGAAAAACTGTCATGATTTTGTGACATGTTGGAAGAGAGAGAAAAAGCAAGAAAAACTGTCACGATTTCGTGACATGTTGGAAGAGAAAAAGGCAAGTGGAAAAACTGTCATGATTTCACGACATGTTGGAAGAGAAAGAGAAAGCAGGAAAAAGTGTCACGATTTCACGATAAGTTCGAAGAAAGAGAACAAGTAAGAAAAGTGTCATGATTTCGTGACATGTCGCATTTTCGTGACTAAAATATGAGAGAGAAAGTAAGTTGGAAAAGTGTCATGATTTCGTGACATGTCGCATTTTTGTGACTAAAATAGGAGAGAAAGTAAGTTAGAAAAGTGTCACGATTTCACGACATGTCGCATTTTCGCGACTAAAATAGGAGAGAGAAAGTAAGTTTGAAAAGTGTCACGATATCGCGACATGTCGTGATTTTGAGACAAAAGCAGAAAGCAAGACTTCCAAAGCAGAAGTGTCATGATTTCGTGACAAAAGCAAAGAAGTAAAGTATGGAAGAAGAAGTGTCACGATTTTGCGACAAAAGCAGAGAAGAAGACTTTGAAGGTAGAAGTGTCACGATTTTGCAACAAAAGCAAAAAGTAAAGTACGAAAGCAGAAGTGTCGTGATTTCACGACAAAAGAAAAAAAGAAGACTTCGAAGGCAGAAGTGTCATGATTTCATGACAAAAGCAAAGAAGTAAAGTATAGAAGCAAAAATGTTGGGATTTCATGACAAAAGCAGAGAAGAAGACTTCGAAGGCAAAAGTGTCGTGATTTCATGATAAAAGCAAAGTCAAAGTCTATGGAAGCAGAAGTGTCACGATATCGTGACAAAAGAATAGAGAAAGCGTACGGAGGTGAAAGTGTCATGATATCGTGACATGTTGTATTTTCGTGGGCCAAAGCTAAGAGAAAGAGCAAGGAGAAAAAGTGTCGCGATATCGTGACATGTTGTATTTTCGTGGGCCAAAGCTAAGAGAAAGAGCAAGGAGAAAAAGTGTCGTGATATCGCGACATGTTGTATTTTTGCGGTCCGATGCAAAGAGAAAGAGCAAGGAGAAAAAGTGTCACGATATCACGACATGTAGCATTTTCGCGGTCCAATGCAAGGAGAAAGAGAGAGAAAGAAAAAGTGTCATGATATCGCGACATGTGTTTTCACGACAACAGCAACAAAAGAAGCTTCAGAGGCAAAAATGTCACGATTTCACGATAGGTCGTATGTGCGCAAGACAAGAAGAAGAACCCAACTAAAATGAGAAGTATGATAGTGGACCGACATCTCTACAACATTTATAGGGGCAGATACAGAGTGAATTCATGCAGCTAAAATATGAAGAGTGAACAAAAGTCAGTGCGGCGGCTACAGGGACTGTTATCGAATGAAATCTTCGAGCGATGGAATTATCAAATATCTTCATGAGTTGAAGCCGACTAAGACCGATGACAGCCAAATAATTAGGGTTTACATTTGTTATGCAAGCCGACTAAGATTAGGGTTTTCATCATGAAAATATTGTTATAAAAGGAGGGTTGTTTGGAGAATTGGTGAGTGGTTGGATAAGTCGTCGAATGCAGTTGGATAAGTCATCGAATGCGTGTCAAAGTGTGAAATGTGGTCGTAAGAGCGCAGAAAGTGTAGAAGCAGTGAGATGATGGCGAAGTATGCAAAGTGAGTGAAGAGTCATATCGAATTGTCCTAAGTGCGTCTGTGAGTGCGCAGAGAGAGCAAAGTGCATAGAAAGCGAAGAGGTTGAAATTTGACCAAGTGCGGCTGTGATTGCGCAGAGAAAGCAAAAGGCACAGAGAGTGCAAAGGGTGAAGATGAACGCAAAGTGCAGCAGTAAGGGCATAGAGTGTATGAAGATAGTGCACAGAGAGTGCATAGAGAAGCGACTCAAAGAAGGTGAAGTGCGATTGTAGATTACAGAAGATGTGTCTATTTCATAAATAGTGAGAGAGATTGGGTAAGCAATAGACCAATCAGGGTCTTGTAAAAGCGAAGGTATTTTTTTGTTAAACTTCTAGATTCAAAATTGAAGTCCAGGTTGCAGCTTGGCATCAGGGGTTGGTGCTCCTTCTAGTAGGTGCTGGTAAATCAGGGGTTGGTGCTCCTTTCTGTTGGTGCAGATAAATAAGGGGTTGGTGCTCCTTCCAGTGGGTGCTAGTAAATTGATTGTAAAGTTGGTGCTTTGCAAAGGCTGGATTTGGATGGTAGTCCAAGCAGTCATTCTTGAGGAGTAGCCAAATTGGTGAACCTCGTTAAATCTTGTGTTGTGTGATGTTCTCTTGTGATACTTGCTTTATCTGGTTTTAAGGTTTCATTATTTCAGTTTTAAGAGCTATGAATTTAAGTTTAAAGAACTACACCGATTCACCCCCCTCTCAGTGCCATTGTAAGACTAACAATTGGTATCAGAGCCAAGTTCCCTTCTCAGGCTAAATCAGTCAGGGTTGATCTTGGATTAGTACACAATAGGTAAGAAGAATAGATCCTCCTCCAAAATGGCATTTCAGTTACTTTTAGTTCCTATGGAAGAGAAAATTAAACCAAAAAAGGTTGAAGACTTCTCATCAAACAAAGCACCTTTGTTTGACGAAACTAATTATGCGGTCTGGAGAATCAGGATGTAGACATATCTTTGTGCTTTGGGATATGACATCTAGGATTCAGTAGATAGTGAATACACAATACCCATCACTCCTCCAACCGATGTTTTCGATAAGAATCTGTTTGAGAATGACTCAAAAGCAAAGAATGCTATCAGGTGCGGATTAGTAGACAGTGAACTGGTAAAGATCATGAGTTGTAAAATGGCAAAAGAAATATGGGACAAACTGAGGAGTATTCATGAAGATGACGATGAGAACATAGAGGCATATATGCTGAGAGTTAATGAAGTCCTAGAGGATGATTCTAAAAAGGAAACAGGTGGAGGTATTTTCATGACACTCGAAGAAGAAACAAAAAAGAACAGGAATGTGATGAAGAAGAAATTGATGCAGAAATAAATTTGAAAGAGGAACTAATTGCAGCTCTAGATGAATTGAAGATAGAAAGAAAAAGGAATAAGGAAATCTCAAGAAATCTTGAGGATGCAAATGAAATAATAACCAGTTTGAAAGTACAGGTAGAATAATTCAAAAGGATTGAAGAAACTCTCAGGTCACAGATCAATGAGAAAGAGATTGGTTGTTGCAAACAAGAGGAAGAGATTATTTTATTGAAGAAACAACTAGAAGAGGCCAATACAAATATCAAATTCGAGAAGAGCACAGAGTTGCTAGATAAAATGATAAGCCAACAAAGAAGCTCCATGGATAAGCGTGGTCTTGGATGTGAAGCCGAACAACCTTCATCTTCCAACTCTATAGAGAAGAAGAAGTTCACTATTGAAGGATCGAAGCAAGAAAAGTTTGAAGCTGAATCTTCAAAAGGAAGAAAATATCAAAGGAGATCTACAGCAAAGCAACCACAACAAAAGAGGTTCTATCACTCTCACTCTATTCATAATAATACTTTTAATGGCTATTGTTTCGGATGCAACCAAGTATGGTCACAAGGCAACTTATTGTGGATTGAATAATAAATCAAAGAGTTATGTTGGTGGAAATACATTCGCGTTTCTGAGTGAACACTATATACAATGTTTTCAATGTAATGGTCATGGGCACATAGCAAGGTTTTGTCCAAGCACTTTTGTATCTAATCTAAGGCAAAATAGTAGATTTCATCGACGCAAAGAACGCAACACAGACAGGGAATAAATCATGTACATAAAAGAAAGGAAAATAATCACTCATCAAGGATGCACAAGAGACAACCACACAAGAGAAATGTTTGAGTTCATGAAAAGGTGCAAAACAGGGATGTAGTTGAAAAATCCAAGCCCAAGTTCAAGAAAGTTTGGAGAAAGATAGAAGAAAGGAAATCGTGTCTCCTTGGACTGAAGGAGACTACTCTGCTATTGCACTAAGCAACTCTAGATAGCACATCCTCAGGGGGAGCAATCTTGAAGTTTCATTTTAATGCTCCTATGTATTTGTTTGATTACCTAAGGATGAAAGGCAAGTAGTCATGGAAGTTGTCGTATAGTTGTCGAAGTGTGTTTTCAGTTCATGTAGTTGTTTGTGGAAGTGTCGTGAAGGGTGGTGATTAAATTGAGAGTTGTCATTATTGGTAGTATTGCTATATGTCATTGTTGTACTGGTGATGGTTCTTATTGCCACTGTCCAAAGTTAAGGATTATAACAGTTCAGATAATTTGGTCAGTGAAAGAATGTTGCCCTAGCCGCATATATGTGTTTCGATAAAAGCAGTGTGTATTTGAACTACACATTGATGTGAATATTGTTAGATCTATTATGACATTGTGGTGAAAAATATTGAAGTCTGATTATTGATTCATGTTTTGCTCATCAAGATGAGCAACTTTGCTTTGTGAATCATACCTATCCGAGGTCCAGAAGTATGAGTTTGAGTAAGGTGCACTATAGTTGGCCGTGAAGTGTTTGACAAAATATTGTCTCCTGATTCGAACAATTGAAAGTAAGGTGTGACCAGTGGTGACTGTAGAAAACATAGACCAAGTTGAAAAAGTAAAATTGTAGTGTCGATACAGTGTTGGACAAAATTTGGTACAAGTGTGAGTCACTTGACAATTTTTTTGACAGATGTGAAATCAACGTTTTTGAATGGGAAGCTTGAAGAAGAGGTCTATATTGAGTAGCCAGATGGTTTCCAACTTGGTGATGATCCCAACTTGGTTTGTAAGTTGAAGATATATGGCTTGAAATAGGCACCCCGAGCATGGTATGCAAGGCTAGACAACTATCTCACTCAACAAGGGTTTAAGAAAGATGATATCATATTTGGTAGCAGCAAAGATGAGTCGTGTAAAGATTTAGCAAATAAGATGCAGAAAGAATTTGAAATGTCAATGATTGGTGAACTTTCGTATTTCCTCGAGTTGCAAGTTAATCAAAATAAGAGAGCATTAATTTTCTCTAAAGAAGTAGCCGTTATCAAAGAGATGCCAGAGTCAAAGCAAACAGTGGCACTAGCACCCAGTTGGTCAAGAGTGCCAATTGGCACATGCAAGGCAGAGACGTTGAGAGAATAGCACCCAAGTGGTGAAGCGCCAAGGAGGACAAGATGCCTATGCACCTAAGAAAGTCTTGCATTATTTGGGAAATGTGAGATATTTCCTGAGGATTCCCTTGATCTCAGCGAGGAGAATTGCTCCCTGGAATCGCGTGAAGAATGTTCGCCTAAGACATTGAGTAGCCTTGACATATGCCCTAGCAAGAAGTAGAATACCGAGTGTTGATGACTGCGCGTAGATTGAGGTTCCAATGCTAGATGTAACGGTCCACTGTCAATACCTGCACAGGCGATGAAAACATTCATGGCAGCCATTAGAAACCAGAGACATTGAGCTGCACAACTGATGCGAGGCAAAGTCGTCAGTCACGGAGGAGATGGCAGTCAAAATGCTAAAGAAATTATGTGCAGGCTGCCTAGAGAGTCGATCACTTTTGTTTTGGGAGTAACTTTTGCGCAGCTGAAAGTTGAGTGTTGATCATACTATACTAAATAAGTAAAAGCAAGGTACAATAGGAATTCTAATATGATGAGCAGAGATTAGAGTTCTTATCCAAGAAGACTTTATGATAGAAAGAGTACCAGTGGAGGTGCATTCTATCTTGGAGATAGGTTGGTCACATGGAACAGTAAGAAACAAGAGTCAGTTTCCTTATCCACAGCAGAGGCAGAATATATTGCAGCGACAGCGTGTTGTACGTAGGAGAAAGTTGTAGAAAGTGAGGTTAAGTTGGATTTTTATTCCAACAACAGAGCAAGTAGCGGATATCTTCACAAAACCATTGCCCAAGGAAGTTTTTGAGTACCTTCACAATAAATTGGGAGTGGTCACGTTTCCCAAGAATTGACTAGCTATCGGGATCACATTCTCAGGGGGAGCATTTGTGTATTTGTTTATCTTTTTGCTCATGTTTGTGATTTTTGCTAAGTGTAATAATTTTTGTCTGAGAATGTTGTGCATGGACTCAGGGGGAGTCTGCAGTAGCCCTTTGGTATTATTGTCAAAGGGGGAGAAGAGTTATAGGAAATTGCACATGTGTTGCCAACAATTCCAAAGGGGGAGATTGTTGAGCAAGGTGCAGCAACAATATTGTCATTGTTGTCAACACAGTTAGATAGATCTATTGATGCAGTGGACAGGAAGTTCAAAAGCTATTCGGATGCAGAAGACAGGAGTTCAAAGGTTATTCAGAGTATGTACAGTGATTTTCCAAGAAGACCGAAGTGGCCCATATGCAAAAGATCAAAGAAAAAGACAAGTAAGAAAAGTGTCGCGATATCGCGACATATACAGCAAGCAAGAAAAACTATCGCGATTTCATGACATGTTGGAAGAGAGAGAAAAAGCAAGAAAAACTGTCACGATTTCGTGACATGTTGGAAGAGAGAGAAAAAGCAAGAAAAACTATCACGATTTCGTGACATGTTGGAAGAGAGAAAAAGCAAGAAAAACTATCGCGATTTCGCGACATGTTGGAAGAGAAAAAGGCAAGTGGAAAAACTGTCATGATTTCGCGACATGTTGGAAGAGAGAGAAAAAGCAAGAAAAACTGTCATGATTTTGTGACATGTTGGAAGAGAAAAAGGCAAGTGGAAAAACTGTCGTGATTTCGTGACATGTTGGAAGAGAAAGAGGCAAGTGGAAAAATTGTCACGATTTTGCGACATGTTGGAAGAGAAAAAGGCAAGTGGAAAAACTGTCATGATTTCGTGACATGTTGGAAGAGAAAGAGAAAGCAAGAAAAAGTGTCGTGATTTCGTGACAAGTTCGAAGAAAGAGAACAAGTAAGAAAAGTGTCGCGATTTCGTGACATGTCGCATTTTCGTGACTAAAATAGGAGAGAGAAAGTAAGTTGGAAAAGTGTCACGATTTCGTGACATGTCGCATTTTCACGACTAAAATAGGAGAGAGAAAGTAAGTTGGAAAAGTGTCACGATTTCGTGACATGTCGCATTTTCGTGACTAAAATAGGAGAGAGAAAGTAAGTTTGAAAAGTGTCGCGATTTTACGACAAAAGCAGGAAGAAGTGTCGCGATTTTGTGACAAAAGCAAAGAAGTAAAGGACGGAAGCAGAAGTGTCACGATTTTGCAAAAAAAGTAAAGAAGACTTCAAAGGTAGAAGTGTCACGATTTCACGACAAAAGTAAAAAAGTAAAGTACGAAAGCAGAAGTGTCGCGATTTCATGACAAAAGTAGAGAAGAAGACTTCGAAGGTAGAAGTGTCATGATTTCATGACAAAAGCAAAGAAGTAAAGTACGAAAGTAGAAATGTCACGATTTCATGACAAAAGTAGAGAAGAAGACTTCGAAGGCAGAAGTGTCACGATTTCATGACAAAAGCAAAGTTAAAGTCTATGGAAGCAGAAGTGTCGCGATATCGCGACAAAAGAATAGAGAAAGTGTACGAAGGTGAAAGTGTCACGATATCGCGACATGTTGTATTTTCATGGGCCAAAGCTAAGAGAAAGAGCAAGGAGAAAAAGTGTCACGATATCGTGACATGTATTTTTGTGGGCCAAAGCTAAGAGAAAGAGCAAGGAGAAAAAGTGTCGCGATATCGTGACATGTTGTATTTTCACGGTCCAATGCAAAGAGAAAGAGCAAGGAGAAAAAGTGTCACGATATCGCGACATGTAGCATTTTCGTGGTCCGATGCAAGGAGAAAGAGAGAGAAAGAAAAAGTGTCACGATATCGCGACATGTGTTTTCGCGGCAACAGCAACAAAAGAAGCTTCAGAGGTAGAAATGTCGTGATTTTGCGATAGGTCGTATGTGCACAAGACAAGAAGAAGAACCCAACTAAAATGAGAAGTATGACAGTGGACCGACATCTCTACAACATTTACAGGGGCAGATACAGAGTGAATTCATGCAGCTAAAATATGAAGAGTGAACAAAAGTTAGTGCAATGGCTACAGGGACTATTACCGAATGAAATCTTCGAGCGATGGAATTATCGAATATCTTCATGAGTTGAAGCCGACTAAGACCGATGACAGCCAACTAAGATTAGGGTTTTCATCATGAAAATATTGTTATAAAAGGAGGGTTGTTTGGAGAATTGGTGAGTGGTTGGATAAGTCATCGAATGCGTGTGGAAGTGTGAAATGTGGTCGTAAGAGCGTAGAAAGCGTAGAAGCGGCGAGATGATGGTGAAGTGCGCAAAGTGAGCGAAGAGTCGTATCAAATTGTCCTAAGTGCATCTGTGAGTGCATAGAGAGAGCAAAGTGCATAGAGAGTGAAGAGGTTGAAATTCGACCAAGTGCGGCTGTGATTGCACAGAGAAAGCAGAAGGTGCAGAGAGTGCAAAGGGCGAAGACGAATGCAAAGTGTAGCTATAAGGGCACAGAGTGTACGAAGATAGTGCGTAGAGAGTGCATAGAGAAGTGACTCAAAGAAGGTGAAGTGCGGCTATAGATTGCAGAAGATGTGTATGTTCCATAAACAGTGAGAGAGATTGGGTAAGCAATAGACCAGTCAGGGTCTTGTAAAAGTAAAGGTATTTTTTTGTTAAACTTCTAGATTCAAAATTGAAGTCCAGGTTGCAGCTTGGCATCAGGGGTTGGTGCTCCTTCCAATAGGTGCTGGTAAATCAGGGGTTGGTGCTCCTTCTAGTGGGTGCTGGTAAATTGATTGTAAAGTTGGTGCTTTGCAAAGGTTGGATTTGGATGGTAGTCCAAGCAATCATTCTTGAGGAGTAGCCAAATTGGTGAACCTCATTAAATCTTGTGTTGTGTGATGTTCTCTTGTGATACTTGCTTTATCTGGTTTTAAGGTTTCATTATTTTAGTTTTAAGAGCTATGAATTTAATTTTAAGGAACTACATTGATTCACCTCCCCCTCTCAGTGCCATTGTAAGACTAATATATGAGTGGCAAGGAGGATTTATTTTCTACAATGGATTCCACATACAAGTCAAAGATCAAATTGGGAGATGACAAGGCACTACAAGTTGAAGGCATGGAAACCATGGAGGTTCCAACATATGAAGGCACAAAGAATGTAAACAACATCTATTACACCCCCAAACTCCAACATAATTTGCTTAGTTTTGGATAAATCATGGAAAAGAACTATAGACTTGTTTTTGAAGATGGAAAATGTGTAATTTTTGACAAAAATAATTGTAATAGAGTTGTTACACAAGTACCTATGACAAAGAATAGGTTATTTCCTCTTAAGTTTGGGAAACAAGGAGGTGCTCAACTTGATAGTGTAGCCATAAAAAATCCAAGTGTGCTTTGGCACTCAAGATATGGTCATCTTAATTTTGTAAGCTTGAAGTTGTTGACTTCTCAAGCTATGGTGAGTGGACTACCAAGAGTTGAAGAGCACAAGTAGGTGTGTGAAGGATGTATTTTGGGAAAGCACTCAAGAATAAATTTTCCAAGAGGAAAAGAATGGAGAGCAAGCCATCCACTACAATTGGTACATTCGGACATTTGTGGTTGTAGCACCCTAAAATTGGCGTAGTTAAACCTTAGTAAAAAGATAAAAATTTGAATTTTAACCCCAAAACTGCCCGTTACCCGCTCCCCTTGTTTTCCATGCCATTTTTAGGATTTGTTTTGACCGTTGGACGATATCGTCGCCGATCAGACGAAATCGTCCCAGATCTGATGAATTCGTCTGGAACAGAACGTCCAGACGATTTCATCCCAAAACTAATTTTCATAATTAGCTTCTATTTCAACAACTTCTCTAACTTGGGCAGAAAGCGTGTCTGCGTGGTTAGAGTCTCCCCCATTGGAGATCTCCCAAATTGGGATGATCTCCAACCTCCTAACCTCTCCCTAATCCTATATAAACTAGGATTTTCTCAGTTTATCCCCCTGGCTGACTGATTTCCCTGCAACTTTAATTTCTTGTGCATTAGAACACCTTCGTACCATCGTTTGCATTGTGTATTTCAAGTTTTCTTGCAGGAATTTTACTATTTTTCAGTCGGAGCAAGCTCGGATCATCGCTGGCGATTCCAGATGATTTCGGATGATCCTGTCGTAGATCGGCGATGATCTCATACGATTGGAGGTGATCTCGACTGCAGTCCATATTGGGGGCAATCAAAGCCCAAAGTTTGCATTTCTTTATCTTCTCTCTTCATTTCTTTATGCATTAACTTATTTTATTCTATTTTCTGCATCCTGGAGTTCACCTCATTTAGCATAGATGCATGATAAAGTTAAAATAAATTATTAAATTAATGCATTTCCTTTAATTGTTATCTGGATTTATCATTTAGGCAAGTTTACTATTATTTCTATCATTTCCCCTTGCTTTTGCAGTTGTATTTTTGGTTTTTGGTATCTGTTTCTGTGATTGCAGGTTTCTGACGAATTCGTCTGATAAATTCATCAGATCGACGATGATCTCGTCTGATCTCAGATGACCGACTATGATCTGAGATGATTCTATGCAATTGCAGATGATTATGTAAGATTTGAGATGATCTGGACTTCTACAAACCTCAAAATCTTCATCAGACATCCGAAATTAGGTATATTCTATCTTATTTAGCACACTTTCTATGTTTAGCACTTATTCATGTTTTCTGTATCCATATAAATCAGCATTGGCATATAGAATAGCTTAGATTCATCTTGGCCAAACCTAGGATATGAATGATTAAAGTACAAAATGAACACATCAAACCCATTCTCAACCTAGGCATGGAAACTGCCACTCAAAATTTTCCTGGTGAACCCACCATCCATCAAAAATTCACCCTTATACCCCCTCCCCGAGAGGCGCGACCTTCAAAGGGCCTCTCAATCCGAGGTATTGTCCCATCCTTCTCGCATCCCCCTTTCGGGCACGGATCCTATAGCCTGAAGGTAAGGATGCAAAAAATTTGGAGCGATACATTTTGGTGAACCCGACGTGAAAACTAAAACCTTTTGAAAACAATCCAAAAAAATAAAAAATAAATGCATTTAGAATCATCAGACAAACAATTAAAGTTGCATATCATATTTAGATGGTAGATTATAATAAAATACGAGTTGTCACCATTAATGTTGAAAATCAATTAGCAGCCATAGAGATTACTTCTTTGCTTAGAGTACCTCAAACAAATAGGGTCCAACCTTTGTGGGACGAACTTGATAGGAGATTGGGTATCATTGAATCTAGATCTACCGAACTTAGGCAAATTAAGAGGTTTGTCCTAGATAGAATCTTGGATCTTGATCAAGTGACCTTATATCATGAACTTCAGAGAGCTTGCCATAGGTGGTTAGCCGATAAAAGAGCACTTGTGTCTTCCGAGTTGTACACCTTTGAGGAATACCTCGACAATGCAGTTGTAGTACATAAATTTCTATCTCGTATAGAGGATCAAGAGGTCGTTCTTACGGATAGAAAGATATGGAATAGAGTTCCTAGAGCTATGTTATATCGAGAGTATTGCCATGAACTTTATTTCTACAGGTCGAGTCTGAGACAGATAATATCACCATAGCACACTTTGTCAAATTCTTGAAAAACCATTTCCAATTTGAAGAGGAGCATTTCATGACTCCTGATGAACTTGATCCTATTAATGATATCCATAAACTATTTATAGAAAACTAAGCCATTCTTTTATTATTATTATTATTTCTTGCATTTAGTATGTTGTTTGTTGTCTTTATAATATTATCATAAAAACAAAAAACAAAACAAAAATATAACAAAAAATTAAAACGTTTTCTTTTAAGTATTATAGTAGGTATATAATTAAAATATATACCTCCCAAACTTGTCGCAATATATATATATATATATATATATATATATATATATATATATATATATATATATATATATTTGCTAAAATCTAAGTTTAAGCATAATGACTAGACTTAGGAATGGAAAACAGACTGAAGTAGAAGAAGATTGGTTAGGAAAACCAGTAAATAAACCAGATGTCCTTCCTGAAGACCCAATTCAGGAAGAAGGAACCCTAGACCAACAAGAAGAAGAGTTTGTTGAAGGAAATGAACAAAGAGAAACTGTTAGAGAGGAAGGATCCTCATCCCCTAAAATGTCTCCGAAAGGAGTTGTTACTTTTGAGAACATGGAACATTTCTGGAAGTTCCTCAATACTAATATTGGCGCTCTTAATAGAGCAGTCCATATGGACAAGGATCAAATTAGTGACACTCAAGCAACCCTAGAAGAAATATATCACACACGCACTAATCCCTTGTCCTTCGTTGATCAAGAAAGTGATCAAGCTGGACCATCCAATTTGGATATGGCCGCTATAATCCAGAACATGCAACAACAACAGGTTACCCAACCACCTAGAGTGCTCTGTTACCAAGCCTAGAGTTATTCCCACACAAAAGAAACCTTCATTCACTGCTCTATTTTGCCAAGTTATTGATCAACATACCTCAAATCAACAAAAGCCCAAAACAAAACCAAACACCAATTTCCAACAATCTGGGATACAACATAATGCTACTACAAATCTTCTTCATAATACTCTCCCTACCAACCATTTGCATAATAGCAATATAGCATCTAATCCTTACGTCACGCCATCATACGCTCATAACCATACCGTACCACTGAACCAATATGGTGGACAAACTAGTAATATGGAATCCATGGTGAAATAGTTAGTCTCCCGCATGGACCCGATAGATCCCTACCATCCCTCGTACAATTATCGAGAGATGTGTAGTCAGCCTCTAGATCCTATAGTTGTAGCACAACCATATCCTAAACACTTTCCTATGCCTGTCCTACCTATATACAAAGGAACCGAAGATCCCATAGAGCATCTTCGAATGTTTAGGATAGCATGTCATGATATATCACATGATGACTTGTTATTACTAAAAATGTTCCCAAAAAGTTTAGGAGGAATGGCATTAGAGTGGTATTATCAACTACCCACTCATTCTTTGAGGAATTTCGAAGAAACATCCGAGTCTTTTGTTCATCAATTTAGTGCCTACATCGAAAGGCATGTAACTATTAAAGATTTGTACAACTTAAAACAAGACAAAGATGAATGTTTTGCTGATTTCCTAGCTCGGTGGAGACAGTTGATAGGAAAATTACACTTTGTGTTACCTTATCGAGAAATGTTGGATATCTTTATCAATAATTTACAAGAACAACTATCCTATGAGTTATCAATTGCTACCTTGACCACCTTCGATCAAGCTATAGACTTAGCTCGAAGAGTGGAAGATGCTCTCATTAGGAGAGGTCAGCTTAAAAAGAAAGATGATGAGAAAACATCCAGAAATCAATATAAGAATAAACAAGTTGTGGGTGATGGAGTCACTGATAGCAGAAACATTGCTAATGTTAATACTACGAAAACAATGGAGAAGTTTATATTGAAACCTCCTGATAAACCACCTCAAGAATTTACTAGGTTAAATCAACCTCTATCAACCATTCTCCCACAATTATTAGCATGAGGTTTGATCCAATTACCAAATATCCAGGAACCTGATCCAACTATACCCGGATACAGAGCTGATTTACACTATGATTTCCATAGAGGACCTGGACACACTACCAACTCTTGTAAAATATTAAAACATAAAATACAAGACTTAATTGATAATAATGAGATGGAGGTGCAAGCCTTTCAACCTAAACAAAATCCTCCTAATAATGCTCAAAAGAACATCCCCCAAAATCAGAATCAGAATGCCAATCAATCATTGGACATATTTCAACATCCTTTACCAAAGCATGGTAAAGAAGTGGCTAATCAAATTGAACATCATAATGTTCCCCCTCCTACCCGATATGTAGGAACTATTAGTGGGCATTTACCTACTCATGATTTGGAAATATTTGACACAACTTTATCCATGGTTACGACTAGACCTCTATATAACATTCAGACACCTGATCTTAGTGATGTAGAATATGAGACTAAAAGTGACATGGAAATCACCTCAAATCAATCGAATAGCTCTGAAGATGAATCAGATCCTATTCAACCTATCACAAGTTCTATGGTTCCAGAAGAACCATTTCCAAGAAGAGTCACTACTCGACCATCGTCTCACCAATTACTTTCTAATGAACAAGCCATAAATGCTAGACCAAGACCCATTCATCATCCACAAAATAATATTGTAGGTACCATCGGAGCTGTTACTCGACAACAAGCTCAAAATTCTCAACAAGATCAAACTCAGAATGATGGATCAGCTCCATTTGTTTTGAAAGTTCCTAATAAATGGAATCATGCACCTAATGTTCAACCTAAACCTCCTTATAATATTAATGAACAATTATCAAATACTACAACTAGAATTTCCCTTTTGGACCTTTTAAGATCTTCTCCTACACATAGGGATGAATTAATGCTCACATTAAGCCAAATGATGGTACCACAAAATATTCAACCTTGAAGCCATGGCCAATACTATCATAACTCGAGAAGTCGATTGTATTGACTTTCGGGATAGAGATATACCACAACATAGTTTACATAAGGATAACCCCTTATATATTACTGCCCTAATTGGAGATGTAGCAGTTAAACGAGTCTTGATTGATAATGGTTCATCTTTAAACATTTGCACTTTTGACTTCTACCAAAGATTTGGGTTTAGAAGTGATGAAATGAAAAGAACTGATATGATCATAAAAGCCTTCAATGACGAAACACAAGAAACGTGTGGAGTTATTACTATCCCATTGCAAGTTGGTCCAAGAACCTTAGACATGACCGTGTTTATTGTACATTGCCCTGCATCGTACAATATACTCTTGGGTCACCCTTGGATCAACGCGATGCGAGCTGTTCCCTCAACTTTACATCAATGTGTTAAATTCAAATTTAAAAATCAGTTGGTTACCATTCATGGTGATCCCAGACCCTTTGATATGTGTGCTTTGGCAGAACCTATTGGAGTTCAATTTTGCCCTGCTTTATCATCCACACATCCTAATTCTCATTATCCATCTAAACATGTGAAACACACACCCATAACATCATCTACTTTTTCTCCATCAACTCCACCTCTACATATAGTTCAACCATCTTCCGAACAAACCACATTAGGACCTCAAAAAGATCCTAAACCCACAACCAATGCTTCTTGTTTTACTCCTATAACTTCCATACCTATAGAATCATCCATCGACATCTCTACAACATCTACATCCACCAAAGGCATAGTTTCCACATCAGAAGATATAGGAAATGTTCCTTCTACCTCTTATGCTCTTACTGACGAGCTCTTACCCGATTTATCTAAAATTCTTATATCAGAGAAAACGAATGTTGCTATGCAAGATTCCCTTATCTTAAATAATTTGCCACCCTCTCCTCATACCTTGGGCCTCCCACAACCTATGGGAAGTATTTACCAAGTCGGGAGTTGCGCTTTTATTTATAAGGGATATGACTGGGGAAGAATACCTAGAAACATCAAGACACATTATGATGGATATGCTCGATGTTATTTTACTAATGAGTATATTAAAGCTAAGCCTATAATGCTTAAATTGGGATATAAAGGGAAAGGTTTGGGACCTTTCCAGAATGGTATGAAAGAACCTTTTGAGGTAGAACCATGGCCTGCCCGATGTGGTGTGGGCCTATTTCCTAGTAAAGGTCAGCCCTTCCCATTTGAGGATGATGACCATCTCATATGTTACCAAGATTATTTGGATAAACGTGATGCCTTGTGTTTAATGAATAAGCCATTTACATGTAATATGCTATCTATAGCCTACCCTGAGATGATCATCGAATCCGATGATGAGTTGGAGGGAGACATCTTCCATGATGTCTCCATTGAGGAACTATTACATCATGAATTTTATTTTGATGGATCTATACCTAGTATAGCCCAGCTTGAGGCCACGACTCCTCAAGATGAATTATCCAAACTAACCTTGGAAGAATTACAAGAATTGGGCGTTTCACCCACCCCACCTAATTTTGAGAGAGATCTACACATGGAAGTAGAAAACGTCATAAAAATTAACATTGGAACCAAAGATAATCCTCACATAATCAACATTGGATCAGAATTGAGTCAAGAAAAATAGGATAAATACATTGCATTTCTTAAAGAATATGAAGATGTCTTTGCTTGGACATATGAAGATATGCCAGGATTAGACCCTTCTGTAGTTATGCATCACCTAGTAGTCCATCCGGATGCTAAACCTGTTAAACAGAAACTTAGAAAAATGCATCCTAAAGTGGCCTTACTAGTCAAAGGGGAATTAGAAAAACTCCTGAAGGTTATTTTTATACAAGCCATTGATTATGTTGAATGGATCTCGAATGTAGTTCTAGTAACTAAGAAAGAAGCTACCAAAGTTAGGGTTTGCACAGACTTTAGAGATATTAATGTTGCATGCCCTAAAGATGATTTTCCTCTTCCCAACATGGATCAGATCATTGATTTTACTGCTGGGAGTGGAATGATATCCTTAATGGATGGATTTTCTGGTTATAATCAGATCAGGATAGCTCCTGAAGATCAAGCTAAAACAACCTTTATTACCCCTTGGGGGACCTTTTGTTGGAAAGTGATGCCATTCGGTTTGAAGAATGCAGGTGCAACATATCAACGAGCCATGACTTATATCTTTCATGATATGATGCATGATATTCTACATGATTATGTAGATGATATTATAGCTCGTTCCATCAAAGAAGATGATCATTTAGATGACTTGAGAAAAGTATTTGATCGGTTAAGGGAATATCTTATCCGACTAAATCCAGCCAAATGTATATTCGAAGTTAAGTCCGATAAATTATTGGGGGTTATAGTTTCTTTACGTGGCATTGAAATTGACCCTCTCAAGATCATGGCTATCACTGATATGCCCGCACCCACAAATATATCTAAATTACGGAGTCTACAAGGTAAGCTTCAAGCTATTCGTCGCTTCATCGATAAGTTGGCAGACAAAACAGGACCCTTTCTTAAGCTTCTTAAGAAAGATGTCTCTTTTCATTGGGACGACGAATGTCAGGAAGCATTTGAACTCCTCAAACAATATCTCCTTAACCCACCTGTGCTTTCACCACCTAGATCTGATCACCCATTTATCTTGTATATTTTTGCTTCAGATCTTGCCTTAGGAGCTATGTTAGCTCAACTTGATGATGAGAAGAAAGAACGTGCTAATTATTATATCAGTAGAACCTTAATCAGTTATGAAACCCACTACACAACATTAGAGAAGTTATGTCTAGCAGTCATATTTTCTACACAAAAACTATGCCATTATATGCTCAGTCAGAAAATGTATGTTATTGCTAAATTCGATCCTTTGCGGTATCTCATGAGTCGACCGTACTTATCTGGTCGCACAACAAAGTGGGTTCTTGCGCTAAGCGAGTTTGAACTCACGTTTATAGGACATAAGTCTGTTAAGGGTCAAATCATAGCAGATCAATTAGCTGCTGCACCCTTAGAGTCTACCCATCCCCTCATCATTGAGTTTCTTGATGAATGCCTTAAATTAGAGGCGGACCATCCAGAGCAATGGTCCCTATACTTTGATGGAGCCCGATGCATGAGTGGGGCTAGTGCAGGTATTATTTTAATATCTCCATAGAAACATCTTATACCTCTGTCCTTCAAATTAATGTTTGCTTGTACTAATAACACTATTGAATATGAGGCTCTAATCCTTGGATTACGAGCTGCCTTGGCACTAAAAATTAAAAATTTATTAGTTTTCGATGATTCTCAACTTGTCATAAATCAAATCAATGATGTTTATCAGACTAGAGATGATAAATTACGTCCATATAAAGCATATGTCTTACAATTATTATCTTTATTTGATCAAGTTACCTTGGAAGCTATTCCTCGAACTAGCAATCGTGCGGCTGATGCTATGGCTGCAATTGCATCTCTTTTGCCCTTGGAGTTAGATGACGAATATGCTACCATCATTATTCATCGACTCCAGGAACCCACTTCAAATAAATCATGCTTAGAACCTTTGGATGTGTTTCTAATCAATGAAACTACTCCTGAACCTTGGTACACTGATATATTTAATTTTCTTCAAAATGGGACCTTCCCTGAAGGTTGTAATAGCAACCAATGCTGGTTATTACGTAGACGAGCAAGTCACTTCATAATTATTGGCAATACGTTGTATAGGAGATCTTTTGAAGGCATCCTATTGAGATGTTTGAATCTAGAAGAATCTAGATCAGCTTTGAGTGAAGCCCATGATGGATCTTGTGGGGGACACTTTAGTGGTAGCGCCATTGCTAAGAAGCTCCTTAGGATAGGATATTTTTGGCCTACCATGGAGAATGATGCACATGATTATGTGCACCATTGCGACAAGTGCCAAAAACATGCTGACCTTGTCCATGCACCTACACAAGAACTACAGGCTATTTCATCTCCTTGGCCCTTTTCAAAATGGGGCTTAGACATCATTGGAAAAATCAACCCTGTGTCATCTGATGGACACAAATTCATCATAACCGCCATCGAGTATTTCACGAAGTGGGTTGAAGCTATGCCCTTAGCTTCTTGCACTGGAACCCAAGTTTCCAAATTTATTTTTAATCAAATTATTTGTAGGTTCAAAATTCTTGCAAATCTCATCTCAGATAATGGAACTTGTTTCAAAAATAAATATGTCAAAAAATTATGTCAAAAATATAAAATTCAACATCGTTGGTCCACTCCCTATTATCCTCAGGGTAATGGCCAAGCATAAGCATCTAATAAAACATTAATCAAAATCCTCAAAATATTGGTCAATAAATCTGGCCGAGATTGGCACATCCAATTATATCCTACTTTGTGGGCTTATCGAACTAGCGTTCGCACTCCCACGGGCACTTCACCTTTTGTTTTGGTTTATGGCATTGAAGCTGTTTTTCCCTTTGAATTAGAAGTTCCTTCTTTGGCTCTACTACTTCAAGATACTGAAGTAGGAGATGAATATCGTGCTGGCAGATTTAGTCAGCTGGAACTCCTAGATGAGAAGCGCATCAATGCTTTGGAACATCTTCGAGCCTACCAAAACAAGCTCAAGCGAGCATACCTCAAGAAAGTTCATCATCGATCCTTTGAGATCGGTGACCTTGTCTTAAAAGAAAATCAAAAAAATACTAATGCAACTAAAGATCTTAAAGGTAAATTCGAGCCCAACTGGCTTGGACCGTATATCATCACTACTAAATTTGGATCGGGAGCATACCGATTAGCTACCTTAGATGGTAAAGATCTTAAAGAACCTATGAACATTATGCATCTTAAATGCTATTATGCATAAAATCTGGTCATTTCATCATTGTATATATTGTTATTTTGCATATTGTTTCATTTTAGTCATCCATATAAAAATTTCAAAAACAATCACATTGTGTTTCTTTCCATTCATAAATTAAAATCAAAATATAAAAACTTCAAAATCATCAAAATCTTCAAAAACATCTTTTATTTTCGTACTTATCAATTCTTGAAGTATTGCAGTTATATTTTCAATTATTTTGGATAAATTAGCATTTATTTGGAATCCCGCACTTTCACACTCACATGAATAAATATCTTGATTTTATTTTGTATGATTATTAATCTCTCTTATATCAAAGTCCACAGTTGAATTAAATAAAGTTTTGAGCATAGAGAATTGATCTTGTTATTTACTTGAACCAAGTATATCTCTTCACATTAAAATGATTTCATTGCAAATTCGATATGATGCTACATAGTAGAAGTGGTTTCTTGAGCGAAAAGTTTCCCCTGCTATCCTATCATGCACATGGTCTAGAATCTTTGAGAATTGACAAAAGGACAAGCTCACCCCTACCCAGAATAAAAATCCCTTGCTCTACAACCAATCCGAGCAAGTATCCCTAGTATAGGAAGAAAAAGAAAAAGTCAAAGAAAATGAGAAAAAGAAAAATATTATTTTGTACCATCGCAACAATATTTCAGCATTATCTCCGTTCCAAGCAAAAATACAAAAAAAAAAGAAAGAAAGAGAAGAAAGAGAAAAGCAAAAGCAAAAAGCAATAAAATCCCTTTCCCTACCCCTTGAAAAGAAAAGAAGGGTGAATGAGCTTGAATCCCTGGAATTCTCAATTATTCGAAAACTGTGAGGTAAGCCCCATAACAGGTGGTTTGTGCCCAACCCGCTTGGCCTTGGGTAATCCCTAGCATGGTGATATGTCTGTCACATTAGCGACCTTCTTTTGTATAGACCTCTGTCTGCTTATGGATTAGCTAGCTCTTGATGACCCGACTTACATAGTAGTCCTGTACGGTTACATGCATATAAATCATGGTCAACGAACACTTATTTGGTTAATTCAAATTACTTGTATCAAATTATCTTGCTCAAAATTGGTAAATGAACAATACAATTGCACACACATTTGTATTTGAGAGATTTTGTATCATTATGATAAATCAAGATCGGCAATGAACTCACATCTGCACATGGGGTTCCTTATAAATCTACATTTTGTCTTTGAGATAATTTAAAATATTTCTGCAACTCTTTTTGGAATAATTTCATCTTCTTATTTAAGAACATCTGTTTAGTATAAAAACAATTACATACATTGTTTTCAAAAATCCAAAAATTCTTTCAAACAACATATTCAAAAATCTAGTAAATAAAGTCACGTTTATATATTATTTTCTATTTATCTCAAAATCAAAAATCAATTATGCAATAAAATTATTTTTTTTGGATTTCGCGATGATGGTATAAGTCTATACCTATAATTCTATGCCTAGCGCAAACCATTGTTCTAATTTTATTTTCCCATTCATTATAATTCATAAAAACATATGGCTTACATCATTATGTTACACAATTGTGCTTTAAAAAGAATGAACACATTTTTCTATTTCATTTCATTATGTCAACATTCCATTTTGCAACCATGGTATAATTCCTAAGGAATTATTCAAAATTTTATCACACTTAGGAATTTATGCCTAGCAAAAATCATATTTTTTTTAATATTTCATGCATAATATTTTTATGAAAATCTGAAAACAAATCATCACCATCATCATTTTTATCATCACAACACAAAGTCTTAAGACAGTCTCTTAAGCACTCTTTTACTTTTAGCAATATTTCTATACTGGGATTAGCTTGACGACCTAGTGAGCGGCGACTCCATGAAATGGTCTATAACAACGACAATGTCCTTTGAAATTATTGTTAGAAGTCCCTTTATTTTCATCAAATCACACCACAAAACAACCAATTTGTTTACATCAGATTATTTCATTTAAATTTTATGGCATGACATAAAATTATAATTTATTTCAAACGACATAATTACATGAATCATTAATCAACAACCAAACAAATCCAAAATTAAAGCATCATACAACATATACACAAGTCATATCATCAAAAATACCATATATATATATATATATATATATATATATATATATATATATATATATATATATATATATATCAATAAATTATGTACATCATCTCAAAACTGGATTGGTATGCCACAATCTATACCCTGGCATACTCAATCCTCTCAAAAATAATATATACAATCTACAATCTATAGCAGCTAGCCTCGAGAAGCCCTCGAGCTCTCAGCCTCATCTCCTCCCCCACCCTGAGGTGGAGGAGGTGGTCCCATAGAGGTCCGTGCTGTGTCTCGGGTCCTCATCGTCGATCGTGAGGATGTCCTCGATGATCCCATCCTGATCGGCTCTACAATGCCGACTGGCAGCTATACCCTCTGGAACCAACTAGAAGTATACTCCCTGATAGAACATGGTCTAAATCATAGACCATACCAACTCCTGCATGCTCGCCCCTCCACTCCGAGCCCTGAGCCATGTAGCCTCATCCTGTAGTGTCTACACCTGAGCTCGAAGGTGGGCAACCTCAGCTCGAAGAGCCATCATCTCATTGCTCTCCCCTACCTCGACACCCTTGCCCTTATCAGGCGATGGTGGCCTCTCCCCTACTGAGAAGGGAATCCCTCCTCCCTCCTCCCTATCTGTTGTAGTCTCTATGGAGCCTGTGGCATCCTCTGGCATCTCTCCTATGGAGACCATCGTTGCTCTCTCCCTCTGTGACCCTATGCTACCTCAATGGTAGCCTGGCACTGCCTCCCCATCCATCGCACAACCATGTGCATCGAACCCTATGCCCTCGTCATCCAAGGAGGGTGGATGCCTACGTACCAGGCATCGTATCCATCAGCAACCCCAATGTCATCCCCATCCACTGGCTGGATGGGGGCATCATCCATGTCCTGGCTCTAGAATCATTGCATATCCGGAGCCCCACTCAGTGTAGTACTATCTCAAATAGTCTGAGAGTACTCATAGTCCCTGAGAGATGGGATCCCCTGCTGTAGACCGAACTATCATAGAACTCGGTCGTAGCGGTGGAGCTCTACCTCTCCCCGCTCCATCCTCAGCCAATAGACTCGCCTGATGTGAGCTAGCTCCTATCCATCCTCTCCCCACCCTGGGTGCTCTCTCCATGGCCTCTAGGTGATCTAGTCTGGGATGAGGTCATCTAGCAACCTTCGTGACATCGATAGATCTATCCGCCATTGTGACCCTCTCTGTAGCCACCAATAGAAAACTTGGGGTCTCTCTCGGTCAACCCCTATCAGTGAGAGTCCTACTGGCCTCCATACCATGATGTGCTCCCAGCACCATACCTATAGTAGTGATGTCAAAACTAGACATCGGCCTCCCTTGTATACGACCCCATGTAGGATCCTATACAAGCGGTATAGTACAAAGCTGCCCCATGCAAATCTGTACCCATGGTCTCTCATGTCGTAGACCACATCTGAAAGGAGCCATGGTAATCTGCACCCACTCTGGTGGCACAACAGTAAGCCACCCACTACCCTTGCCAAAACTTGAGTCAACCTAGATGCCCCAGGCATCTGCCTCAGAGACTCGATGTTCACTCCGCCCTTCTCCAGGGTGAAGCTCGGGTCTCCGCATAGCCTCATCATAGCCTGGCCCTGATTGGCCGTAGGAGTCATAAACCATCCTTGTATGGGGATCCTCAAGATCCTCCATACGTCCTCTAGTGTGGGAGCCATCTCCCCTATCGATAACCGGAAGTAGGACGACCCCGGATACCATCTCTCTGCTAGGGTTGTCAGTAGCCCCATGTCTATCGGTATTTGTGGCATCTCTGCCACATGCTGTAAGTTGACCTGTGTCAGTCGGTCTCACTCTACCTGATCGAGCATGGCCACGTCATCCCTCAACCCCCCGTATTTCCACTCTCGACTCTTTAGTAATCCCCTCTACAAAATAAACAATAAAACAACAAAATTCATTAATAAAACAATTATTACAATCAATTAAATGCAATTCAAACAAACTTAATTTCATAAAAATGATGATATCATCCACCATTGGATGATATCATCCTAAATTGAGTAAAATCATCCTTTGTAGGATGAAATCATCTCCGATTTCTCAACTTGGGGATCGCCCCTTGTTGGACGGGATCGCCCCTATTTCATCGATTTCGCCCTCAGATGAAATCGATGATCTAGGGATGATTTCGATGAAATTGGGACGATTTCATCCCGACGTCGTCGACGGCCTAAAAATGGCCGCGATGCCCCAAAATAGTCAAAATTTAAATCAAAAATTACACAAATCAAATTACAAATATAATTCACTAGGTTTAGATCCTTACCCATAGCCCACGTCGGACCTCTGTCGATCTGTGCACTGTCTCGACCATTTTGTCTGTAGAGCTCTAAAAATAGTGAAAAATGAATAGTAAAAATGAATTAGGGTTTTACCCTATTTTTCTTAATTTTATTTAAAAACAACAACATTTTTAAAATTTTGCTTTTTCATGCTTTTACCTCAAACGTTCGATTTGGGTAAAAACACGGAGGGGGCACCATAGTAAACAATCGTACGATTCGACCTAGAATCGTCGTCTAAAAAATTGAGTAAATTTTTGCTTTCTCGTAAAATAGGAAGAACTCGTCTTTAACGCATTTTCTTCAAAAATTTTGCTAAAGAGGGGGCAAAATGTAGCACCCTAAAATTGGCATAGTTAAACCTTAGTAAAAAGATAAAAATTTGAATTTTAACCCCAAAACCGCCCGTTACCCGCTCCCCTTGTTTTTCGCGCCATTTTTAGGATTTGTTTTAACCGTTGGACGATATCGTCACCGATCAGACGAAATCATCCCAGATCTGACGAATTCGTCTGGAATAGAACGTCCAGACGATTTCGTCCCAAAACTGATTTTCATAATTAGCTTCTGTTTCAACAACTTCTCTAACTTGGGCAGAAAGCGTGTCTGTGCGGTTAGAGTCTCCCCCGTTGGAGATCTCCCAAATTGGGATGATCTCCAACCTCCTAACCTCTCCCTAATCCTATATAAACTGGGATTTTCTCAGTTTATCCCCCTGGCTGACTGATTTCCCTGCAACTTTAACTTTTTGTGCATTAGAACACCTTCGCACCATCGTTTGCATTGTGTATTTCAAGTTTTCTTGCAGGAATTTTACTATTTTTCAATCGAAGCAAGCTCGGATCGTCGCTGGCGATTCTAGACGATTTCGGATGATCCTGTCGCAGATCGGCGATGATCTCGTACGATTGGAGGTGATCTCGACTGCAGTCCAGATTGGGGGCAATCAGAGCCCAGAGTTTGCATTTCTTTATCTTCTCTCTTCATTTCTTTATGCATTAACTTAGTTTATTCTATTTTCTGCATCCTAGAGTTCACCTCATTTAGCATAGATGCATGATAAAGTTAAAATAAATTATTAAATTAATGCATTTCCTTTAATTGTTATCTGGATTTATCATTTAGGCAAGTTTACTATCATTTCTATCATTTCCCCTTGCTTTTGCAGTTGCATTTTTGGTCTTTGGTATCTGTTTCTGTGATTGCAGGTTTCTGATGAATTCATCTGACGAATTCATTAGATCGACGATGATCTCGTCTCGATGACCGACTATGATCTGAGATGATTCTGTGCAATTGCAGATGATTATGTAAGATTTGAGATGATCTGGACTTCTACAAACCTCGAGAATCTTCATCAGACATCCGGAATCAGGTACATTCTGTCTTATTTAGCACACTTTCTATGTTTAGCACTTATTCATGTTTTTTGTATCCATATAAATCAGCATTGGCATATAGAATAGCTTAGATTCATCTTGGCCAAACCTAGGAATTGAATGATTAAAGTACAAAATGAACACATCAAACCCATTCTCAACCTAGGCATGGAAACTGCCACTCAAAAGTTTCCTGGTGAACCCACCATCCATCGAAAATTCACCCTTATACCCCCTCCCCGAGAGGCGCGACCTTCAAAGGGCCTCTCAGTCCGAGGTATTGTCCCATCCTTCTCGCATCCCCCTTCCGGGCATGGATCCTATAGCCTGAAGGTAAGGATGCAAAAAATTTGGAGCGATACAATGGTCCAATGAATACCAAAAGCTTGGGTAACAATTTTTACTTTCTCACTTTCATTGATGATTTATCTAGAATGTGTTGGATTTATTTTTTAAAAACTAAAGATGAAGCTTTTGAATGTTTCAAGGATTTCAAAAATAATGTAGAGAATCAAAGTGAGTATGTTGTAAAAATATTAAGGACTGATAGAGGAGGGGATTTTTTTTCAAATGCATTTCTCAAATATTGTAAATATTGTGGGATCAAAAGGCAATTAACTACTGCCTACACCCCACAAAAAAATTGTGTGGCTAAAAGGAATAACCGCACTATTGTAGAAATGGCTAGATCAATGCTTCAAACAAAGAAACTCAATAACATGTATTGGTATGATGCTATTAGGACAAGTGTTTACATTTTGAATAGGAGTCCCACTTCTATTTTATATGGGATAACTCCATATGAGGGATGGTATGGCAAAAAGCTAAATGTAAAGCACTTCAAAGTTTTTGGTTGTCTTGCATATGCACACATTCTTGATGAGACAAGAAAGAAACTTGATCCCAAAATTCAAGCATGTATTTTCATTGGGTATTGTGAGTCTTCAAAAGCATACAGACTCTACAATCCAAAAACACACAAAGTTATCATTTCCAGAGATGTAATTTTTTATGAAGGTGGAGTATGGTATCATAAAAAATGTTTTTTTGATGATGGATCTCAAGATTCAAGCTCCTCTCAAGCGCAACCCATTAATAAAATCAGCCCTAGAAATCCTCCTACAAGTCCAAATAAGAGTTCTACTCCAAGTAAAAAAAGTGCTACTCCAAATTTTTATCCACAAATATCAACAAGTTCTTCTCCAATGCCAATGGAAGTAGATTCACCATCAAGAGGTAAGAGAACACTTATGTACCATCCGTCCTACCAAATGATGGACAAGAATTTTCAAAGAAGATACACTAGAAGCCAAGCTAGTGAAATGAATTAAGTCTTGAAAAGACATGAACATTTGCACATGTATGGTGATGAAGAATCTCAAGAGCCTAAGGGAGATGTTGTAAACTATGCTTTAATGACTAGTGTAGAGCTATATCCATATAGTTATGAAAAAGCATGTACTCATGATGTATGGCAACAGGCCATGAAAGATAAAATGACCTCTATAAAAAAGAATGACACTTGGGAGTTAGTGGAGCTTCCTAAGGGCAAGAAATGTGTTGGATGTAAATGGGTCTATAAGACCACATTCAATGTTGATGGGATCATTGAAATACATAAGGCAAGGCTAGTAGCAAAAGGTTTTACTCAAAAGTATGGGATTGACTATGAGGAAACCTTTGCTCATGTTGCTAGACAAGAGACCATCAAACTAGTACTTTCCTTGGCTGCTCACAAAGGGTGGAACATTCAACACATGGATGTTAAGAGTGCATTTCTCAATGGGTACTTGAATGAAGAGGTTTTTGTGCAACAACCTCAAATCTTTGAAGAACAAGGTAAGGAGAACCTTGTATACAATTTGAAGAAAGCATTGTATGGCCTAAAGCAAGCACCAAGTGCATGGTACTCATGCATTGATGGCTACTTTCAAAAGTATGGATTCACTAGAAGCAAAAGTGAACCTACTCTCTACTACATGAAATAAGGTAAATACATTCTCATTGTGTGCTTATATGTGGATGATCTAATATTCATGGGTAGTAGTGCTAAAATGAATGAGGAGTTCAAAAACTCCATGATGAAATAATTTGAAATGAAGGATCTAGGTTTGATGCATTACTTCCTAGAAATGGAGGTACATAAAATAGGAAATGGGATATTAATATGTCAACATAAATATTCTCAAGATATGATAAAGAAATTTGCTATAAATCAATGCAAGTCTCTTGCAACTACAACAGGTCATGGGATACAATTATGCAAAGAAGATGAAGCACCAAAAGTTGACAAGACCACTTACAGGAGCATGGTTGGGAGTCTAATGTTCCTCACCAACACAAGGCCAGATATTCAATATGATGTTTCTCTAGTTTCAAAGTATATGGCTGATCCACCTGAAATTCATCTACAAGCAACTAAAAGAATTTTGAGATATGTAAAGGGTACATTGGATTATGGGATCCATTACAACAAATTCAATGCTGTAAAATTAGTTGGCTTTAGTGATAATGATTGGGGCAGCAACATAGATGATAGGAAATATACATCAGTGAATTGTTTTAGTCTTGGATCAGGACTAATTACATGGAGTTCCAAAAACTAGACTGTTGTAGCATTATCATCTACTAAAGCTGAGTACATAGCAATCACAAATGCTAGTACCCAAGCTTTATGGTTGATAAAAGTTCTTGAAGAAATAGGTGAGAGAGAAAGTGGTCCTACCATATTGTATTGTGACAATATGAGTGCCATACATTTGGCACATAATACTATCCACCAAAGTACATCAAAACACTTTGACATGAAGTATCACTTCATAAGAGACATGGTGGAGAAACAGGTGGTTGAGCCAAAACATTGCAATACTTTGGATAACATAGCGGACATCTTCACTAATGGAGTTTCTAAAGCTTAGTATATAAAGCTGAGAGACTATCTTGTCAGCCCTCTCAAATTTAAGGGGGAGAATGTTGGACTTTGATTAGCATCTATCTTGTTGCATTTCTACGTAGCTAACTTAGATGCTATTTGTTAGAGCTATTTTAGAATTTGTTAGAGATCTCCTTGTGATTTGTTAGGAATGCTATTCTAGGATTTGGTTACGTAAATTATGTATTCCATATATGTTGAGCTATGTTTTGTTATGATCTAGCTCTATAAAGTGTAACCTTCAGCAAGTAATGAAATCTAATGAGTTTATTGCCTCACTATGCGTAGTTGTCATGATGTGTTGACTAGGCAAACCCTAAATAGAACCCACACTTAAAGAAAATTTTGACTTCCAAAAAATGTTATGGGTGCTATATACCAAAACGATCAATGTGATGAGCTGATCACAATGGGCTAGAGCTCCAAAATAGGACTTATGGGTCAAAATTTGTATTTTTGAAATATTTCGCCAACTGGGGCTCGTGGAAAAATGCCCAATTTTAGGAATTTTTGGGATTTTTTGAGAAATAAAGAGTTAGAACTCAAAATTTTTGTGAGAAGTGCACAAGGGGCTAACTAAGAAAACAAGAAAATTTGGCAATTTTTGGGGTTTTCTAGGTTTTTTTATGACTATTTTAGTGTAGTTTTTCCCTATTTTTGGCTTGAAATCACTCAAAAATATAGTAATCATAAAACCAATATAAATTTTTTGTTATAAATCTGATTTGAACGATTATCGATCTGTTGGATGCATAATAAAAAAGTAGCAATTTGTTTTTTGTGAAAAATTAGATTTTGGTCCCAAATCAAGGATCTTATGTTGATTACCCAAAAAATAAAGAAACACGCAATGTAGACAACATGATTATCTCTTTCAAGCTTTTAGAAACACACAACCAAGTGATCAAAGAAACACACAAGCAAACAATATGATTATCTCCTTTAGGTTTTAGATGTGAATCCCTAAGCTATTTGGTGTGTTTAGATTTATTGTTTCTCTTGCTTTCTTGTTCGTGTTTTGGACTTAGAATGAGGGAACTCAACCAAAGTGGTGACTAGAAACACTAGTGCCAAATATGATGTTCTCAAAAGAGTCTAGGGTACACTACTTAAAACCCATAATGTGTGGAGGGTTTGCCTAGCTCTTCCACTCTAAATCAACAAGTATTTCCAATAGTGGGAGGTAGTTTGAACACTAGTGACCTATTCCATATTAAGAGAGTGCCCTATTATATCTAAGGTGTCGAGGGGGCAAGCCGATGGAAGGAGGTAAAATCCAACATCACCGATCTGAATTGGAGGTTGGTGATGAAATCCAACCTTACCAATGTTATTGTGATATGTGCAAGTGTGTGTGGTTCCTTTTATGCTTAAAGAAAGTAAAAAATAGAGCACTTAATGAGTTTTCACTAAATGCAAAAAGGACATTTTACTTTCATAAGTGTTAGATAAAAGCGAACCTACAAAGTACATGTCTAAATGATAACCTACCCATTAGGTAGGCTACAAGCAAGCAAGCCATAAAAATGCATTTCTACTTAATTTTTTTTTGTTTTTCTTCTTTTTTTTGTTGTTTTTGCAATTATAGAAAAGTTAAATCTACCTTTCTACCTTTCAAGCAAACAAGGGAAGCAAGAAAAACCAAATTTAAGCAATTTTGAATAGTAAAAATGCAAATTTAAGGTTTAGGCACTTACATTTATAGCCTAATATCCTACTATTTCTAGAATTTTGAGCAGAAAACCCTCTATTTTGTGGCCATCCTGGGATGGGATGGCAATCAATTTAGGGGCCATCCTAGGGTAGGACGGTTGTGAGGCCACCCCTGGGTTTTCCAATTAGGAGTTCCAGGGTTGTTTTAGGCTAGAACGACCATGACCTGTAACAAATAAAGGCAAAAATAGGGTTAGATCTTAGCCAAATTAATCAAGACAGGATCCCATTGTGATCGTCACTATAGAGCAGAAAAATGGTGCACCTATCAATGGAAAATGAGATGCGTCTATTGTTCTACTTGATCTAAGCACTATGAAAGTGACACTTCAAACAAGCATGAAATGACACATATATGAAAGAAATTGGTGGTTCTTATTATATTGATATAAATTTCAAATAAGCGGTTACAAAATTTTCCCATGAGGGCTCTCAATTGATACACTCAATACATAAATCAAAGGATCAAATCCTTCCAAGAATCCAAGGCACACTTCCATTGTCTTCCTCGCACTCACGATTCAGGTGATCAGGCTTCTGATGCTGCTGCAAAGTGTTCTATCACTGTTCTAGATTATTGCTCCTTCCTTATGTATTGTGATACCTGGATCTACATACAATAAACTAAAATTGATTAAAATAATGTGTGGATTAAGATGAAGCCATGAAGGTGCATGCATAAATAAGCTTGAAAAAGGACAAGTGCAATAGACAATTCAAAATTTCTCCAAATGCTACCAAATTTGAAATCCATGCATATTATGTGCTCTAAGACTGATATAATAAAAAATAATAAATAAATTGTGCCTAGATTTGTGGTCATCCTAGGGTGTGGCATTCAGACCTACAACTCCCAAAAACATGATAACAGAGGCAATACAACTCCAAATTGCACCAAATTTGAATAGAGAGCATATAATCTGATCTAGAAACTATCTGTACAAAAATAGTAAATAAATTGCACTCCAATTTGTGGCTATCATAGGATGAGGCATTTAGGATTACAAAACACAAAATCATAATAACTAATTCAAAACAACTCCAAATTGGACCAAATTTGAACAACAAGAATATAATCAAATCTAGAATAGACCTATGCAAAAATAGTAACAAAATTGTGCTCAAATTCTTGGATGTACTAGGGTGGTATTGTTAGGACTATCACAATTTGGGGGCCATCCCGGGGTGGGATGACCACCAAATTTGGTGGTTTTCTACCATGAATTCCTTTGGGAATTGGTCTAAAATACTCTCAAGGATATTGTTGATAAATTTGGGGATAGGATTCACTCAAATGGATCAGTTTTGTAAATAGATTGTGCATTTTGTAATCACTTGAAAACCTCCTTCACTAGGTAGAGATCTCAAGGAAAAATGCACAATAAAGTGGGGGAAAATCTTGGTAGCACTCCATGGTGAAATATGCAAAGACTCCCCCCTGAAATTGGGTGGAATTAATCCTCTTTATAGCCCAAGAGGGCATTTGGTCAAATGGGCATGCGAGGCCATGCAAGGCAAGGGTCACCATTTGTCCCAAATGTCGCCATGCATTGGAGGGGGAAGGAATATCTCTTTTTGGCCCCCAATTTGAATTTTTGCATGAGAGCTATGCGCCATCTCACTAGCATGCTTGAATAAGCGGGATAATGGCAGTTTTTAGGTGCCATTTATCCCAATTTTAACTTTTTGGGGTCAAATACCATGGCCATCCCACCTAGGTATGGTCATTGGTGGCCGTCCTTGGGTGGGATGACCATGAACTATGGTCATCTTAGGGTGGGACGACCATGCCTACATGGCCCAAAACTTACTAAAAGTGGGGTAAAACCTCCTAAAAGTAGTTAGGACCATTATGTGACCTCTAAGGGTTGCCCAAGGGGGCCATATGGTGTAAATTAGACAATGCCTTGGTCTTCTAATTGGATTGACGTGATTTTAGTATCTACAAATGTAAGCTACCTTTTGTATCAAATTGGTCTTTCTAAAAAATTTGAAACCATACACCAACTAGCATCTTTAGCATCCTCAGACATCGACAAGCATTTTCCACTATGTAAATTATGGTCAGCATTTCAATGTGCCTGTGAACACCCATGGGCATTCCATTGTACCAAAAATAGCTATAAATAGTCTATAGAGGTGAAATCAGATTCATTTTTGTGTTCATGAATTATAGAAGTTCCATCTGAAGGAGTGAGTGAGAAAGTGAGGTGTATTGAAGGAGTTTGTAGGGGTAGAAATTATGGCAATGGAGGGTGTAGATGTAGAGGTAGGAGCAAAGGTGCATGTTGTTGAGGTAAGTGCCCTTGACACTCTTTGTTTGGACTTGTACAATTATTGTTTTTGAAATTATGCAATGCATGTGAAATTAATGTATTAGCCTTATGTATGTGCTACACTGTAGCTAAAGATATTAGAGGCTCGACATCAGTTATTGCCTCTCATATTAAGGGTGAGAAAGGTACTATAGGATGAGCAGTGGAAGTTTTTGGAGACTATGGGGTTGGTTGGGGTAGCCTAGATTGATGTGGTGAGGGTAGATGAGGGGTATCTCTCTGCATTAGAATAGATATGGGATCTAGATAGGGGAACCTTTCAACTCCCTACTGGTGAGGTGATAGTGATACTTGAGGATGTATACTACATCCTCAAAGTACTAGTGGAGGGGTTACATGTCGAGGTTGGACACGATAATGGGCATGAGATGAGCCAGATATTTGGAGATAGATTATGGGATGTGAGTATTAAGGGTGGAGGGATAAGGTACTTGGTTATGTATGTGAATAAGAAGTTGGAGGTATTGCCTACCTTGGTCATGTTCATGTTGGCCAATATAGTGGCCCCAAATAACATTGGCTATCGGTTCCCTTGGAACATGATCAGGCTAGTGTATGATATGATCGATGAGCCTTAGGTGTATGCATGGGTACCTACTCTACTGATGAAGTTGTACGAGGATTTGTATGAGGTGAGGAGGTAGGGGTGAAATGGGATGGGTTGTAGTGTACTATTGCAGTGTTGGGGCTAGGAGCACTTCAGTGTGGCTCGACCTGTGGGTTTACCTACTAGGGCATGGGATGGGGAGTAGCCCTATGCTATGAGGTGGTGAGTGGTTGAGGAGGTAAAACCTAGTCATTCTATGTATACTGGCCAAGAGTAAAGGGATCTATGGGTAGGGCTAACACCTACTCAAGTATTTTTATGGCCATGGCAAGGTGCTAGTTGGACTGGTGATGGGGAGTAGATGTAGAGGGTTCAACAAGCTATATGGATGGTTGGGAGGCACATGAGTGAGGTGGAGCTAATACAGTAATCATGGGTGCTAAGGTAATTTGGGCTATGGTAGGGAGTTCTTGAGGCACCAGTTTTATACAAGCATCATTAAGATGAGATGGGTCTACCTTATACTAAGGCATGGAGGGTGACCTATGATGATGAAGAGGAGATAGATCTCCCCAATTTGGATGATTCGAGGACTACTATGGAGTACAATGCATGGTTTTTTGCATAGACACCATGGGTACCAAGTTTGACAGTGGATAAGGGGCATTAGGATGAATATGAGGTAGAGGTTAAGGTGGAGGAAGCAAATGAGGCTCCTAGATGTCGAAGACATCTTCAATCTAGAAGTCAAGGGAGATGAATGAAGATGTAGTAAATTAGGATTCAAATATGAGGTGATGGAGGTGGTGGTGATGATGATGATATGGAGGAGGTTCCAAAGAGACCCTGAGTCAAAGTGAGGAGGATTGGGTAAAGATCAATCAGATGGTGGTTGAGCGAGATGCAGAGATAGCAACTCAGGATGAGAAGATAACTTGGCTATGGTTAGATCTAGAGGTATGGATGGCTACACATGGAGGTGAGGATAGGATCGCAAGGCTCCAAGAAAAAATAATTGAGAGGGACCATCATCAGAGACATGATGTACTATGTCTTCAAACCCAATATGGATATATCTAAGATTTAGAGGATCGATTTATGCAACACCACATTGGTCTGCCAGATCCACCATCCTCATCTATATCTGGGTCTGTTAGACATAGTGGATCTAGGTCTAGGGATCCTTTGAGGTCATAAGGGTCCTCCTATAGGCATTAGTTAGTGCTTAGATGCACTTTTGTATATGAGCCTTAGTGATCCATTGTATATAGCCTTTTGAGTATTCATTGTACATGATATATATATATATATATATACATAGATTTTACTTTTGTTTTATGCTTTTGTTTGGATGCTTTTGTGTAAATACATGTGTATATGTGTGATGGATGATAATGCAATGATATTGTGTATGAATGCAAATGAATTAATGTTTTAATGATCATTCATAGTTTAGATTTTTCTTGACCATGTATAGCATTGTTGTTTAATCAGGGGCACCAAAACGGTGGCATGTGCAATGGAAGATTCATGTAATAATATGGATGTTGATATGAAAGAAGATATGGATGTTGATATGGAAAAATATATGGATGTTGATATGGAAAACTAATTGTTTTGTAGAAACTTAGACATGCTAGTAGTATCAACAAACTCACTGAATACTGCCTAATTTCTCTAGGACCAAATGTGTGTACAGTGAATGTTAATTTACCAAATCATAAGTATGGTAATGACTCAAGGCAATCAAGAACCAATGTGTGTGCAAGTGATTTTATTAACTCATCTTGAGTGAATTGAGATGAAAACCTATCACGAAGAAGACCACAAAGCTATTTTGTCCTTATGTGTGGTTAGAGGTCTCTTCAAGAGATACGTGTCATCCCACATGAGTGTACTCCATTGCCAATCAATCATCTATAGCTCTGGTGGATATTAGATCCATAGTCCAAGAATCTAATCTCTAAGTTTTGGGGATTCAAACTACCTAACCATCTAACTGGAAACGTAGTTCTATTCTTACAACTTGAGGATCTGTGGTGTGTGATGTGTAAAATATTTAGAGCTTTGGGGAGTTGGATTCTCAACTGAAGTGTGATGAGAATTTTACCCTATCCTTACTACTCCGTATTTTTTTGGAAATGATTATGATAGTGGTGAGGACCACTATTTTTTTAATTTTTGGACTATGTGCATAATGGGACAAGCAAGGAATAACCTTTTCATTTATTGGTTCAACCCAATTATGGTGTTATCTCCCTTTGACAAAATATTTTTAAAATGTGTGATTGTGTTTGGTTCAAGAGTGTTAGAGTAAATTTCCAAAAATCAATATTTCCTTAGTGAAAATGTGTCTTGGTCCTAAATAAAATTTGACATGTATTGGAGATTGCTAAAAACACTAGGAGTGGCTGAGTGACTGAAAACACCTAGGGATTATGGACATGTGGCTTGCAAATGATAATTTGACTTTATGGAATGATGCAATGCGATGGATGATGCTTTGGAGGTGCCCTTGATTAAGGCAATATGACTTTATTGGATCAATTAATATATGAAGTGAGTAAATGACCCCTAATGCGGTGAATGAAATGTGTGAAAATGGTTGTGAATGCAATGTATGAAATGTGATTTGTGAAATGTAATGTGTGCAATGCAATGCATGAAATGCAAAGTGAAATGTAATTTGTGAAATGCAATGTGTTTTTGTGTATTAGCCATGTATATATGCATATATAAATCATATTAAGCATATAACGCTCTCAAGTGGATGATGTTAAGTGGTTTTATGAGGCCATAAATTGCCTCATTAATAGACCATTTTGTAAGTCTTAGATTAATGTGGGCCCGAGATAAAATTGACACAACAAAAAATAACCAGGGAAATATTAATTAAATAAAATAACACACTAATAACCTTACAATAATTAAACCTTTATATAGGCTTAGTACATGCGAAAGAGTAGGGAAGGGAGGTTGGAGGAAGTTCGGGAGGATGAGAGAACGAAGGAGTAGGAAGTGGAGAGGGAGGTGGCAGCGGGCGTGGGGAGAGGAAGGAAGTGGAGTGATAAGGGAAAATGGACGACAGGGAAGGAGGAAGGACATTGGAGGGATAAGGAGAAGAATAAGGCGAAGGATAGAAAACAAAATAAAAAATCATGCCGACCATCAACCTAGCTTAGCCGACAATAGGAAAGAGAATTCACACTTGCTTAGAAAAATCTAGATTTTTCTAAGCCTTTTGAAGATAATCCCGGTTCACACTTGCTACATTCTCCCCCTTAAAGTTGAGAGGACTGACTATACAGTCTCTCAGCTTTACAAATTGAGCTTTGGCCAGTGCCTTGGTGAAGATGTCCACGACGTTCTCCAAAGTGTGGCAATAGTGAAGCTCAACAGTATCAGTTTCCACCATATCTCTGATGAAGTGGTACTTCATATCAAAATGCTTTGATCTACTATGGTGGACAGGATTGTATGCCAACTGAATGGCACTAATGTTGTCATAGAATATTCTAGTTGGACCACTTTGCTGCTCTCCAATCTCTTCTAATACCTTTCATAGCCATAGAGCTTGAGTACTAGCATGAGTGACCGCTATATACTCAGCTTCTATTGAAGATAGCGCTACTACTGTCTACTTCTTGGAACTCCAAGTTATTAGTCCCGAACCAAGACTAAAATAGTTACCCGATGTGGATTTTCTATCATCAACATTGCTGCCCCAATCACTATCACTGAAGCCTTCAAGCTTGATAGTATCACTTCTGTAGTACTGGATTCCAAAATCCAATGTACCCTTCACATATCTCAAAATTCTTTTAGCCACTTGCAAATGCAGCTCAGATGGATTAGACATAAATCTAGAAACAAGAGATACAACATATTGAATGTCTGGTCTGGTGTTGGCGAGAAACATCAAACTCCCAACAATGCTTCTGAAAGTGGTCACATCAACTTTCGGTGCTCCATCATCCTTGCTTAATTGGATCCCATGTCCAATTGGAGTTGCAACTGATTTGCATTGCTCCATAGCAAACTTCTTAATCATATCTCGAGCATACTTAAGTTGACAGATGAAGATCCCTGAATCTGTCTGATGGACTTCCATTCCAAGAAAGTATTTCATTAAGCCAAGATCCTTCATCTCAAATTCCTGCATCATGGAGTGCTTGAACTCCATATTGACTTTTTCATTACTACCCATAAAAATGAGATCATCCACATACAAACAAACTATGAGGATGTCATTACCTTGATTCAGGTAGTAGAGCGTGGGTTCATTTTTGCTTCTGATGAACCCAAAATCTTTAAAGTACCCATCAATGCGTGAGTACCAAGCTCTCGGTGCCTGCTTGAGGCCATAAAGTGCCTTCTTCAGTTTGTAAACAAGATGTTCCTTGTCTTTCTCTTCAAATCCCTGTGGTTGCTCAACATACACTTCTTCTATCAAGTAACCATTGAGAAATGCACTCTTTACATCCATGTGTTGGACTTTCCATCCCTTATGTGCAGCTAAGGCAAGAACTATTCTGATAGTCTCCTGTCTGGCTACAGGAGCAAAAGTCTCTTCATAATCAATTCCATATTTTTGAGTGAATCCCTTTGCAACTAATCTCGCCTTGTGCCTCTCGATGCTACCATCAGCATTAAACTTGGTCTTGAAGACCCACTTACATCCAACACGTTTCTTTCCTTTAGGAAGCTTCACCAGCTCCCAAGTGTCATTGTTTTTTATAGAGGTTATCTCCTCTTTCATGGCATCTTGCCAAATATTTTGAGTACAAGCCTTCTCATAACTAGAAGGTTCAAGCTGTGAACTAGTTAACAAAGCATAGTTAACTAGATCTCCCCTAGGTTCCTACTGGGAGACATCATCACCATACAAGTGCATATTTTCTAATCTTTGTAGAACAGAATTCATTTCACTAGCTTGACTCCTAGTGTATCTTTTTGAAAAAAATTATCCAACATCTGATATGATGGATGATTCTGTAGAGTTCTCTTACCTCTGGATGGAGAATCGATGTCCATTGGTGAGGAACTTACTGATCTCTACGGAGAAGGACTTGGTGAAGAAGTTGAATTAGAAGATGAACTTGGGTTTGTGGGAGGAGACTTCTTACCTTTCTGTGGTGTCTGTTGTTGCACCTGCTTAGAAACTACATCATTGGATTCATCATCACTGAATATTTGGGGCTTACCCCATTCTCCCCCTTCATCAAAAATCACATCCCTGGAAAGCACAAACTTTCTAGTCCTGGGATTGTAGAGTCTGTAAGCTTTTGTATTCTCACAGTACCCTACAAAGATGCATGCCTGACTCTTTGGATCGAGCTTCTTTCTCAGCTCATCAGGAATGTGAGAATATGCCAATGAGCCAAACACTTTGAAATACTTAACATTTGGCTTTTTACCATACCAAGCTTGGTAAGGTGTTTGCCCTTCCAAACTTGAAGTAGGACTTCTGTTCAAGATATGTACGCTGGTCCTGGCTGCATCTGCCCAATATGAATTAGTCAAATGCTTCATCTGAAGCATAGACCTTGCCATCTCCACAATGGTGTGATTCTTCCTCTCTGCGACACCATTCTACTGTGGAGTGTAGGCAGCTGTGAACTGCCTCTTAATGCCATGTTGCTTACAGAAATTCAAGAACTCATTAGAGGAGTATTCTCCTCCCCTATCTGATCTAAGACATTTTACAAAATATCCACTCTCACTTTCAACTCTTGTTTTGAAATCGACAAAGCATTCAAATGCTTCATCCTTATGTTTCAAAAAATATATCCAAGCACATTCTAGTAAAATCATCAATGAAGAGTAGGAAGTAAGAGTTGTTACCAAGACTCTTGGTCCGCATCGGACCACAGATGTCTGTATGCACTAGCTGAAGTGGATGACTGGCCCGCCATGCTTGTCCATGAGGAAATTTTGATCTGGCATGCTTCCCCAGAGCACACCCTTCACAGACTTCCTTACTATCCTGAACTTTAGGAAGTCCGGTTACCATCGCTTGTGAAGTTAGCATTTTCAAACTAGCTGAATTCAAATGACCATATCTCAAGTGCCATAAGACACTTGGATTGGAAATAGCAACATTTGCTAACTTATCTCCCCCTGGCTGGCCAAAATTTAAAGGAAACAATCTATTCTTTGACATTGGCACTTGTGTAATGATTCTATTACTATTATTTTTATCAAAAATAGTGCATTTACCCTCATCAAAAAGCAACTTGTAGTTCTTTTCTAACATTTGACCAACACTTAAAATATTGTGTTGGAGATGGGGTGTGTAATAGATATCACTTACTTGTTTGACGCCTTCTTTAGTTGGAACTGCCATGGCTCCAATGCCTTCAACTGCCAATGATTTATCATCTCCCAATTTGATGTTGGATTTGTATGAGGAGTTTAGAGTAGCAAAGAGTTCTTCTTTGCCACTCATATGGTTTGAACACCCAGTGTCCAAGATCCATGTATCATTCATGTTCTGATCTGCTTGACCATATGAGAGAAAGAGATTTGTGGCCTCTTCCTCTTCTCCAAAATTTCCAAACTGACTGCTCCGTTGCTTGTTGCTTCCTTGTGAAGGCTTTGTCCAATAGTCATGAGCATAATGGCCAGGTTTGCCACAATTGTAGCAAGTTTGTTTTGATTTATCTCCTCCTTTGCCTCTGCCTGATTGTTTCCCTCTATTTTGTTGTCCTCCTCTATTCTGTTGTTCACCTCTATTTGAGAATCCTCCTCTGTTCTGATTTCCTCCTCTGTTAGGAGTTCCACCTCTCTGATTATTTTTGCCTCTACCTCTATACTGTCCTCTGCCACGGCCTCTACCTCTGCCTTCATGAGAAGCAAAGGCTTTATCATCTCCTCCGTAACTTGTGGAAGGAGTTTGTTGTAACCTCTCTTCATGTGAGAGAAGTGAGCCAATGAGGGCTTCAAAAGATAGAGAAGTTAGGTCTTTGGATTCTTCTATAATTATGGCAACTGAATTCCACTTAGGAAGAAGTGTCCTTAACACTTTCTTCACTATAACTTCAGGCTTGACTTCTTCTCCTAAAGTGACCATCTTATCTACTACGGCTTTCACATGCACGCAGTAATCACCAACCTTTTCACTCTCTTGCATTTTAAGAGTTTCAAACTCTCGTTTCAAGGTTTGTAGTTTAACTTGTTTGACTTGGTCACTACCCCTATAACTTTCTTTTAAAGCATTCCAAGCAGATTCAACAGTTATAAAAGAAGCTATTCTAGGGAAAATACTTCTATCAAGGGCGGCTTGGATGTGATAAAGGGTGAAAGAATTATTCTTCTGAGCTTCCTTTTTAGCCCTTTTATCAGCAACATTCAAAGCTGCCCAATCAGCAGTAGTAGGTTCAGTATATCCCTCTTCAATCACATCCCAAAGACCTTTGCCTATCAAAAGAGTTTTCATTTTAATTGACCAATACTCGTAATCACCACCATTGAACTCAGGGATTGGTAGACTAGTATTGGATGCCATTTCAGAAAGCAAACTTTATTTCAACTTCAAACAAGTAGTACAAAGAAGTACAAAATAGATCACTGATTTAAATCAAATCTAGCCTTTTTAATATGCTCACTGATTTGGCATTCTTCTTCTTGAGGATCACCCAAAACTGGAAAGGTGAAGTTGTCTGCTTCGTCGTCACTAATTACAATGACTTCTGGTGTTGCTGCTGGCTCATAACTTCTGTTGAGAACATCTCGTTCTTCAGTTTCAGGTTTCACCTCCACTGGTTCTTCTTCCTCTTCTTCTTCTTCTTCTTCTTCTTCTTCTTTTGGTTCTGAATCAGGAGAGCGTGGTGTATAGCTCTCACTTGTTTCTACTTCAGGCACTACAGGTGTATAACTTTCACTTGATTGTCCTTCAGGTACTATTTCAACCATCTCGAACTCATCTATCCTTTGCTCGAAGATATTATCTTCAGAATCCGCCTCGTATCCAGAGTCCGGTTTCCTCAGATGAGCAATCACTTGGTTTTCTAATTGGCAAAACATTGTATGAAGTCCGTACCACTGGACTTTCTCGTCAAAGGAATCAGGTGTCTCTCTTCTCAATAGAGAGAGTAATGCATTATAGCATCCGACTGACCGGATCATCTACTCATAATCACACCGCATGAACTGGGTTACAACTTAATTTTTATGATGCCAAAAAAAACTTTTACCTCAAAATATCTTTTCACTTTTCAAAAAAAAAATTCAAAATTTGTTTTAATAAAGGTCTTTAAAAAAAATTTAACAACTTCCTATATATTTTTTTAATTATTCTTTTTAAATAAATGTATATTTAAAAACATAATAAAAAAATATATAAATAGAAATTATTAAATTAATTTCTAAAACCTTAAAAAAACTAAATAATAAAAAATTTTATAAAATAAACCTTTTTTTTGTTTTATTCCCCGATGAGATTCGAACCACTGACCTCCGCCGTCTACCCGAAAGTCTTAGCCGCTGCACCACGCGACTGCTGTGGTAGAAAAGTGTCAAACTTCGTTATAAACCCTTCTTTTGGGCGATTACACAAAAAAATAAAAAACCTTTGTATTTTGACCCCGACGGGATTCGACCCCGGGTCTCTACTCTGCAAGCGGAAGCCTTGACCGCTAGACCAAGCTAGCCGGATGGGAGGAAGGAAGAATCACTTTAAATTTAAATTGAGTGGCTAAACAATTTAAAAATTTAGTCCCACATGCAGTGGGAGGTGGGCGTGTTCAGGCTTTATCAAAGCCTGTGAACACATTGAAAGTCGATTGCCTTCGGGTAATCGACCAACCGATCCTTTTGCCCAACTTCGACCAATAAACCTTCGCCACGTGGTTGTGCCACGTCAACTCTGCCAACCTCGATCCACGTGCTGCCCAGTCAGCACTCTACCAGCCTCGATCCACGTGGACCCATCCACTCTACCACCTTGATCCACTGCCTGCTAGCTTTGTCACCTCACCATGTCAGCCACCTCAGCTTCGCCTCCTCGTGCACCTCAACGTCACTCGCCAGCTCCTCGAGATTCGTGCATCCTCAAGATCCGTGCGCTCCTCGAGATCCATGCCCTAGTTGCTCCTCGAGATCCATGCGCTCCTCGGGATCCATGCCCCAGTCCCTGACCAGTCTGCTACGCTCGGCTTTCATGCCTCACCTCGGCCCTCGACTTTCGTGCCCCCTGGAGCTCTGATACCAGTGTAAGTCTTAGATTAATGTGGGCCCGAGATAAAATTGACACAACAAAAAATAACCAGGGAAATATTAAATTAGATAAAAATAACCAGCTATTAACCTTACAATAATTAAACCTTTATATAGGCTTAGTACATGCGAAAGAGTAGGGAAGGGAGGTTGGAGGAAGTTCGGGAGGATGAGAGAACGAAGGAGTAGGAAGTGGAGAGGGAGGTGGCAGCGGGCGTGGGGAGAGGAAGGAAGTGGAGTGATAAGGGAAAATGGACGGCAGGGAAGGAGGAAGGACATTGGAGGGATAAGGAGAAGAATAAGGCGAAGGATTTAAAACATAATAAAATATCATGCCGACCATCAACCTAGCTTAGCCGACAATAGGAAAGAGAATTCACACTTGCTTAGAAAAATCTAGTTTTTTCTAAGCCTTTTGAAGATAATCCCGGTTCACACTTGCTACACATTTTTGGATATGTTATAAACCATTTAATAAACCTTATGCTATATTTTTATGTTAATTTTGATGATGGAATGCATTATATATTACTATTTACATGTTTAGATGTTCAGGAGCACAACACTCTATTTTGACCATTCTCTGCTTTTTCTACATTTCTTGCATTGTTTTAGCTAATTTACTTAGCAAGTAAATATTTATTTGAATAGGCAATAATGTATGTTGATTTGTATTCCATTATAGAATCATGCTATCTATTTTCCTTGCCTTCTAACCTGTTTGAATTGCAAAAATATGCCAAAATCTGTTCAAACTAGGCTGACTGTGTAGAAAACAGAATTTGACCATACAAATTCTAGCCAGTTGTACATAAATAGCATGGCTTAGAAATTTTCAATGCCATCACATGAAACCTATGGAATTAGTCTTATTAGTACTTAAGAAGACTATCTAGCCAGTCAAACCCATCATCCTGAATAATCGATGCACAAATAAGCATCAGAACTGTTACACTACCTGATATTTCGGAGCAGCTCCAAAATGAGTGGAGCAGGACCAGTGTTGGTCAAAACCATCAACAAAACAGTAAAAAAGGTGGAAAATGGTAAAATGAAGATGGATAAAGTTGTATGAGAATTTTTCTCACCACTTCCAATGCATTTCTTCCAATGAATTATGCCTAGCAAGTAAAATGGATAAGCTGCAACAAAACAGTTTCCTGCATTTCAGGAAGACAACTTCAACACAGTTGTTGAATCCCTGAAAAGTAGCAACAAAACAAATCCACATATGTAACAGAATATTATAAATAAAAATCTCCCATATTGGTTGAGCATAGATAGATGTTTTCATAGAAGGATAGGAATAGAATAGTTGTTTCAGTTGTAACAGAGCAGTGATTTCGTAGGATTTTTCCTACATTCTTGCAATGTTATTTCAAATTCAATAAAAAGTGTAGTTTCTCCATGCAATTATATTCTTGATTGAATGAGTTAACATTAGGTATCTTAGATTAGTCTTCTTGCCTTCTTCTGAATTAGGGAGCAAGGGCCCACTTCCAGGCTCATGATAAGCATCAACTTTTGACAAGTTTACTATTCATTTCTTACTGCAGCAGGTTAGCAGTAACCTAACAATTTACATTTCATTTGTTAATTGTGTTGTTCGTAGATGTATGAAATAGGTGTGTAGATACAATGCAATTGATCACCTAGCATATGCTTTTATATCTTACAACACTTTTTGATATTTCCTTATTTTTTAGCAATTATTTTCATTTCTTGGTATTTCCATTTATGTTCATTGTTTTCTATTTGTTTTATTGCTACAACATTTTATTTCAGCATTTTAATTATGTTCATATAATTAGGAGTTACTTTATGTCATTTCCATTTTGCAAGCATGAATAAGTTTCATTTTTGTTATTTCTGATTTTGCAAGAGTAATTAGTTTCAATATTCTGCAATCTTTCCATTTTTACAATTTTGTTTCAGCAAATGTAATTAGGATTCCAATTTAGTTCATAGGATTAGAGGTGACACCAAAAACCCCAAAAATTGACTAATCTCATCAATAAAACCATTTTCTAAGTAGATTGACCTTCAAGCTGCTTACCCCTACTATCACATATAGCCATTGGACATCGCCCTGGACTGACAATTATAATGATTAAATGGTGTGATTGATGACACTCATCATTTTTGGCACTATTGTCGAGGACACAAGGTGTTGTTAGGAGAAGTAAAGTAGGCCAAGAATTGTTATTTGGATGCAAGTAATAGTTCTTGGAAACTTGTACTTTAGTTCATTCAAAAAATGAGCATGAATGCATAGGCCAAGATACGAAAGAGGGAGGTTTATCAGAAGAACCAGCTCTTTCCTAGAAATATGTTCTTCATGATCGGACTTGCCTATGTATGAAATCCTTGAACAACTTAAACAAGAATCATCTTCTTCATCATACAAAACCTTGAGACCCTTGGAGGAATAACTTTTAAAAGCACTTGCTTCCAAACATCCCTCTAGACCTGGTCCATTTGAACAAATTGCAGAAGTCAAGGGTGATAGGGACACTATGGCAGAAGAATGTGATAGGGATGTTACAGTTCCAGGTGACAACCCTACTAGGAATTTTGAATATCCTATTCGATTGAATCCTACTCATAATGCTCCTATAAAAACAATTTCACCTTCTATATTACCAACCTTTAGGGGAATTGTCTCTGAGGATCCTGATCAATTCTTGAATGAATTCAAGGTTCTGTGTTAGACTTATGACTATGTAAATGACAATCAAAAATTTAAATTGTTTTCATCTACACTTAAAGATGCATATTTACGTTGTTTTATGAGTCTTGAACCTGATTCAATCCGCACTTGGGAATAAATGGAAACTATATTCTTGGATAAATATCAGGAATATTGTAGAGTGCAAAATAGAAAGGATGAATTGTTTTGGATTAAACAAGAGGAGGATGAGAATTTAGAGGACTATCTTGATAGATTTGCCTTTATCCAAAAGAGGTGTGGTCTTGTAGAATCTGATCTATTGAAAACCATATTCTTAAGAGGTTTGTAGGATGACTCCAAGGAAGTATTAGATTTAATGGAAAAAGAAGATGTGAATTAGCTTGACATTAATGATATTGTAGAGTTATGCAAAAATTATTCTCGCACTAGGCAAAGAAGAAAGAAGCGAAATTATAATAGTAATAATATCAAAGACTTAATGGAAGAAATGGCTAACATGAAAACTGGTATTCTTGTCCATTTGAATTTTGCATTAGGATAGAGAAATACAAAATTTGACTCTACACCACCCTTGGCTATCTATTTCCCAAGATGTAGAAACAAGCATGCTTTACAAGATTGTCCCTTAAATAGAACTTCTATCTCAACTATTTGTGGTATTTGTTCAAAGGGACATATAATTGATAAATGCCATCTGCTGCCTCAACTCAAAAGCATTTTGAAAACCCAGACTAAAGAACTTAATGTTATTGGACAAAGGCAAGGAGGTAATTTTTTACATTATCAAAATACCCCTCGTTTTTCTATCGGATGGGGATAAAATCCTTGGAATACACCATAGGGGTATGCAGAACCACACTTACAACCTTGGAATCAGTATTGGACAACTCCTCAAGATTGGTCGCACTCTGGATGGACAAATCCACTAGTTAATCCACCTTGGACACAAAATCAACAATATGGGCAAAGATAGGAGCAACAGTACCCATCATATCAAGGGCAACAAAGGTATCAAGGATAATCTCAAAACCTGTTGCTTGCTCCTAATCAAATTTTTTAGGGAATATTGCAACCACAACAAGCACAACCGATAAAACAACCTCCACTTCCAACTCAGCCTATGGCTAACCCAAATAATACCAAACCAATATCCCCTGTTTATGGAGCTGAGTCTAAGACATTGTTGCAGTTCATACCCTTAATTATAGGAATATCCAATTGCATTCAAGAAGGTCTTACCTGACCCTGCTCCACCCACTATTGAGGAAATTTATGGAAATCAAGAGTCTCCAAGTCCAAAACAAGTGCAAACAAAAAAATAAAAACCAAAAAATGAGCAATAAAAACAAGTACCCCTTGTAGGTATAATACCATACCCTGAAAGGTTTGATCATACTGCAACTATTCCTGAATCAGAGTTACTCACAAAACTGAATAAAATGACTATATCCCTTACTTTGTTGCAAGCAATAAAGGATGTGCCATTAATTAAGAAAATCATTCAGGAGTTGTGTATTCAAAAACCTGGTAGGAAGAAGAAGTCTTTCCCTAAAACTGTGTAAGTAGAAGGAAAATTGGCTGACCTGTTATCTGGAAAACTTGTTCCCCCAAAATATAGTGATCAAGGAAGTCCAGTTGTTACAGTCACTATTGGTCTAGTTCAAATTCCAAATGTGTTGATTGATCTTGGTGCTACAATTAATGTAATGACTAAAAATATAATGCAAAAACTACAACTCAATAATCTCAGTGCTACAACTACAGTTTTTGGGATGGCAGATAGGTCTGATGAGAGGTTATTTACTACTAATTTTTGTATCATATTTATTCATTTTACTAGAATATTTAATATATTTTTACATGTTATCATCAGTTTAATATGAATTATTGATGAAAATGATTAAAAATGGTAATCTGATATTTATAGTTAACTTACATCCAATTTGCCTGAGTTCTAAGTTAAATGCAGGTAATAAGTGAAAAAATTACAAGCCTGTACCTCAGATATGAATAAAAACCATTAGTAGTTGGAAGAATTCAACGGATGATCTTAGTTTACAGAAGACAGTTACTGGAAGTAATTACTGATAGTAATTACGTAAATACAAAAGGTCACTTCTGAATACTTACCTCCAGATTATTGACCATGGACGACAGCATAATATGGATGGCAACATAATATGGATGGCAAAACCAAATGATGGCAATTAAAATATATTCAAATATATCTTGCCTTTCTATTTTTGTTACGATATTCTCTCCAACTGATAAAACTTTATGAAAAGGATTTGTAATGTTATTATTTATCAAATATCAAGCTGTTAAGACTTCCTACATTAAAGGAATTAAAAAGTATTATACAACCCTATTATGATTCAGTCAGATAGAGAATATTCCATGTAATGCCACTTGGACCAATATGAATATTTTTAGGTCCAATTCAAATAAAATATATGTAGCTTTAGGATATCTTATGATGCACGTACAGTCATCACTCCACATTTTCAGCAAGATACATACATGAAAAAGATTGTACATTGTATTAGTCTTAGTATAAAAATACATTAGAAAATAGAAGAATGTCTGTCTCTTTCGTTCCTTCTACTGCATTATTGTTACATTTCAATCATGTTACAGAGCTTGTACATTTGATCCTTCATCAATAAAATAGCATTTCTTCAATTTTGGTAACTTATATCATTTCTAGCATTTTTTTCTTCTCTGTTTTGAATCTGTAAATACTATAACCTGCATTCATGAATAATAAATAAACATTAGTATAAATCATAATATTTAGTTACTAATAGATTAGTTTAGGGTAAAAGAACTTACACTACCACTTAGGAGGCAGGGCCCACTCCTAATCGACAATCCCTGAGCTCTTTCACCCCCTGCATTAGATTAGAAATAGTTAGATCTGCATTATAAAATATATAAAATTAATAAATTGTATAAGGATCTTAATAGTTAAAATTCATAATAAATTGCATTTATTTACCATTTTCTGCATAATTTATACTACATATTTTTATATTTCTATTTTTACACGTGTACGCATGATTTCTGAACTAGAAATTGAACTAGAATTAAGCATTAATTTCTACGATCATATCTATATAGGATTGCTACTTTTTAAATCTAACCTTGATTTCCCTCGGATTGGTAAAATTAAATGTAAGCTTCTACAACCGATAATTTTGGCATCGTTGCAGGGGAAGTAGCATCGTAGTAGTTGATCAGAGAAGTCATTGGTAGTGCAAAGCGAGAGGACTTACTTGTATGCATGAGATCTTGTGGACACATGAGCCCCTGGTGTGCATATGAGTCATAGTGGTTATCAACATAGATAGGATGCTATAGCCCTCCCTATCGTGGGTAGTTAACAACAAGCCCCGCCTTACGATGTTGCCAAGTTTTTTTTTTTCATAAATATTTCATGTTTTAATTGCTTTCCTAGATTAAAATTTGCTTTCCTGCAATTTCCTGCTTTGGGTAATTATTATTGTCTAGGTGATGTAGGGTCCTATGGGCAAGTTCAGGAAGTAGGTGAAGGTAGTAGCTAAAAATAACCCCTTGTATTGGGAGTAGGAATTAGTCTACAGTGAGTGACACGACTGTGATGAAAGCCCCCTAGTCAAATAAACAATAAGAAGGTACTTGTTATTTCAGTATTTTTATTTCATTTCCACCGAACTATTACTAAATTGGTTACACGAATTACGTTTACTATAGATTGTACCCAATTATAGTAATACTAGGTTGTATACTTATTTCTAATGATATTAATTTTGGCTGTACAGATTATGTTTACAGCGGATCACACTTGAACTTAGTAGCATTAGGAATTTCTCTAATATTGTTAAAATTAGGTTGTACAGATTACGTTTACCGTGGATCGCATCCTGGTTTTAATAACATTAGGATTGTTAAAATTATACATATTTCTTTTCTATTAAATTTTTTTGAATTTTATGAATTTTATGTTTTAATAGATAGTAGATCAAAACAAAAAACAAAATCAAAACCTAAAAAAAAAAACAAAACATTTTCAAAAAGAAAAAATAAATAAATGGTTGAAAGCAGTCAGATTGAATTCATAGATCTCAAGAAATTTATGATTCAGCAAGAGGTTAATCTTCTAGTTAATCAGAAATTTATAACAACCAAGTAAGAATGGGAAGCACTGTATGTAAGAATTGATTCTATCAATGAGATATCAGAAGAACTTAAAAAGATAAAAAGGATTAATATTGCAAAAACTTTAAGGGTAAATCATCCTACACCTTATGATAATCTGGGAGTAAGTTGTGAAAAATGGTTTTGGGATAGATGAACTATAGTAAATCCATCAATTTATCCTTGGAACCAGTACCTTGAGGATTCCCTCATTGTTCACAATTTTCTTGCAGAAATAGAGAAAAGAGAGTTAATCTTGCAATACAACAAAAGGTATTTTAGAATTCCTAGAGTTGTACGTTTCAAAGAATTATGCGAAGGTTTATGTTTCGAGCTACAATTTGGAATTCTTAATTCTATAGTAATTAAATCTTATCTTTGTCAGCTAATTCAATGGTTGGTAGATCATTTTAATTTTGAAGAAGAACATTTTATGACATGAGATCAACTTGATCCCATCAACGATATACATAAGTTATTTATAGAAGACTAGGTGTTATATTCAAAATAAAAAATAATAATATATAAAATATATATATAAATATATATTTAGAATATACATGAAAATACTGAGAGACTCTAAAGGAAGATTTATAAAAATAGATAAAATAGAAAAATCCCCAAGAAACTTTAGACAACCTGGGATTTTTAAAACATAAAACACTAGAGCCACATCATCAAATCAAGCTGAAATCCTAGAACAAGATCCCAACACATACTTATTACCAAGTCCTGAGTTTGACGATCATATAGATTCTTCAATATTCACTGATCCTATACCTGATCCAATTCTTGAATTCCTATATTCAAGTATGGTAGATGCTGAAAGTGAAGTAGGAGAAGAAAATTGTGGAAATAGGAAACACAGACAAGAAATACCAAGGTAAGAAAGAGATAACGTAGAAAATAGACAAAGAAAAACATTTTCTTTTCCAATTTTACATACATATGGAACCACAAGATATCCTAAATCAATCTCTCTTTCTATATTACCTACCTTCCATGGAAAACTACATGAAGATCCTGATGCCTTTCTGTTTGAATTTGAAGTTGTATGTCAAGCTTATTTCTACACTACAAAAGAGCAAAATTTAAGATTATTTCCTTCTACTCTTAAAGTGGTTGGAATAATAATCAAGGTGGCACTAATTGGGCACTAATTGGTCTCCAAATACAATGCAACAACATAATTCTCAAAACCAATTTAGGGGACAAAATACTCAAAATCTACCTCAAAATAGACTTCTTCCACCAATAAATAATAATAATAATCCTCCTAAGCAGTTACCTTTTCCAACTCAACTAGTTCCTAAACCTAACAACAATAAAAATGTCCAACAAGTCTATGAAACAAATGAAACATGTTCTATATCTATAGCACCTTGTCAACAAATACAATTAAGATCAGGAAAGGTGTTAGAAAATAATGTCAATATTTTTGATGATCCAATTGAAAACTTGGTTGAAAATGAAAATGACAACAAGAAGGAAACATAAATTCAAGAGGAGAACATTCCAACCAAACAACAAGAAATTCAAACAAGTAAGGAAATAGAAGTACCATTTCCTCAAATACTGGCAATACCAAAAGAACCATCCAAGCCAGCTTTTAATTTTCTTCAAGAAATAGAAGGTGTTACTATCAAAATTCCTTTATTACAAGCTATCAAGGATATACCCATCTATTCTAAACTTATCAAAAATATATGCTCAAAAAATAAAAAGAAGAATGAATTTCAAACTATTCAAGTTATTGGACAATTATCTGAGATGATGATAGAAGATAAGATGGTACCTAAATATACAGATCCTGGAGTACCTATACTCAATGTGCATATTGGAAATATAAACTTACTGTTAGTCTTACAATGGCACTAAGATGGGGGGTGAATCAGTGTAGTTCTTCTAACATGAATTTACATCTCTTAAAATTGAAATAAAGAAACCTTAAAACTAGATAAAGCAAGCATCACAAAAGAACATATCACACAACACAATATTTTAATGAGGTTCACCAATTTGGCTACTCTTCAAGAATGACTGCTTATACTACCATCCAAATCCAGCCTTTGCAAAGCACCAACTTTACAAATAGTTTACCAACATCCACTAGAAGGAGCACCAACCCCTAATTTATCTGCACCAATAGAAAGGAACACCAACCCCTGATTTACCAGCACCAACTAGAAGGAACACCAACCCCTAATTTACTAGCACCAACTAAAAGGAGAACCAACCCCTGATTTACCAACACCAACTGGAAGGAGCACCAACCCCTGATGCCAAGCTACAACCTGGACTTCAACTTTGAATCTAGAAGTTTAACAAAAAAATACCTTTGCTTTTACAAAACCCTGACTGGTCTACTTCACCTTTGCATTCTCTGTGCACTCTGCTCACTCTGCGCAATCACTTTGCACACTCTGCTTCATCACAGTCGAACTTCACGATTGTCTTCTCCCTCTCTGCACACTATGACCGAACTTCATACCCTCTGCTTCGCTGGAGTCGAATATCACGATTGTCTTCTCCCTTTGCACTCTCTGTGCCTTCTGCTTTCTCTACGCAATCACAACCACACTTGGTCAAATTTCAACTTCTTCGCTCTCTACACACTTTGCTCTCTTTGTGCACTCACAAACGCACTTAGGATAATTCGATACGACTCTTCGCTCACTTTGCGTACTCTACCATCATCTCGTCACTTCTGCGCTTTCTTCGCTCTTACGACCACATTTCACACTTTGAAACACATTCGACAATACATTCCATCATATTTCAAATCTCCAAACAACCCTCCTTTTATAACAAAATTTTGGTGATGAACACCCTAATCTTAGTCGACTGTAAACCCTAATCTTAGTCGGCTACAACCCTAATCTTAGTCGGTTGCAAACCCTAATCTTAGTCGGTTGTCATAGGTCTTCATCGGCTTCAACTCAACCACAAAAAAACATGTCATGATATCGTGACACTTTTGCTTACTCTCTCTTTCTCCTTGCTTTGGTCCCTGAAAATACAACATGTCGTGATATCGTGACACTTTTGTTCTCTCTCTCTTTCTCCTTGCTTTGGACCGCAAAAATGCAACATGTCATGATCATGACACTTCCGCATTTGTACTCTTTTCTATTTACTTTTGTCGCGATATCGCGATACTTCTGCCTTCTTACTTTCTCTGTCCTCCTTTAGTCGCAAAAATGTGACATGTCACGAAATCGCGACACTTTCTCTCCTTTGTTATTTCTCTTGCCTTCGGGTCATGAAAACTCGACATGTCACGATATCGTGACACTTTTTCTCCTTAGCTCTTTCTCTTGCCTTCGGGTCATGAAAACCCAACATGTCACGATATCGTGACACTTTTTCTCCTTAGCTCTTTCTCTTGCCTTCGGGTCATGAAAACCCGACATGTCACGATATCGTGACACTTTTTCTTTCGGAATCTCTCTCTTGCAATATGTCATGAAATCGTGACACTTTTTCTTTTGGACTCTCTCTCTTGCAATATGTCATGAAATCATGACACTTTTTCGTCCGTACAACCTTCCTTGCAATATGTCGCGAAATCACGACACTTTTTCGTCCGTACAACCTTCCTTGCAATATGTCGCAAAATCGTGACACTTTTTCATCTGTACAATATTTCTTGCAATATGTCCTGAAATCACGACACTTTTGCTACTTGCATTTCTCTCTTCCAACATGTCGTGAAATCGCGACACTTTTTCTACTTGCCTTTCTTTTTTCCAACATGTCACGAAATCGTGACAGTTTTTCCACTTGTATTTTTTTCTTTTCAACATGTCGCGAAATCACGACAGTTTTTCCACTTGTCTTTTTCTCTTTCAACATGTTGCGAAATCATGACAGTTTTGCTTTGCTTGTGCTTTCTCTCCGAACATGTCACGAAATCATGACAGTTTTGCTTGCTTGTGCTTTCTCTCCAAACATGTCACTAAATCATGACAGTTTTGCTTTCTTCTCAACATGTCGCGATATCATGACAGTTTTGCTCTCTTCTCAACATGTCGCGATATCATGACAGTTTTCTTTCTTGCTCAACATGTCACGATATCGCGATAGTTTTCTTCCTTGTGATTTTCTTTTGATTTTTAGCATATGGGCCACTTTGGTCTTCTTAAAAAACATTGTACATACTTTGAGTAACCTTTGAACTTTTGTCTTCTGCATCTGAAAGGCTTTTGAACTTCCTACCCACTACATCAATAGATATATTTGACTATGTTGACAACAATGACAATACTCCTACTACACCTTGCTCAACAATCTCCCCCTTTGGAATTGTTGGCAACACATGTGCAATTTCTTGTAACTCTTCTCCCCATTTGACAATAATACCAAAGGGCTGCTGCAGATTCCCCCTGAGTCCATGCACAACATTCTCAGGCACATGTTATGACAGTTAGCAAAAATTACAAATATGAGTGAAAATATGATCAAATATATAAATGCTCCCCCTGAGAATATGAACCCTGTAGCTAGTCAATTCTTGGGAAATGTGACCACTCCACAAACTGTTGATGGAATAAAAAATCAACTTAACCTGACTTTCTGCAACTTTCTCCTGCGTACAACATGTTGTCACTGCAATATATTATGCCTCTACTATGAATAAGGAAACTAACTCTTGTTTCTTACTTTTCTACATGACCAATCTGTCTCCAAGATAGAATGTACCTCCACTGGTACTCTTTCTATCATCTACACATCCTGCAAAATCTGCATCTTTTGGATACCATAACCCATACTCCATAGTACCCTTGTGATATTATAGATGACTCTGTCTCTCTGTTGCACTGACTGGTGGACCTCTTCTTCATTTGAAGAATCCTCACTCAGATCTATCTTCAACTGTGTTGGCTACTAGATTTCTATCCATTGAGACTCTGTCCTCTATACTTTGTCACCTCCAAATATCAGTCAATAGGCTCACTAAGAACCTGATCAATAATCTCACACAAAACCTATCCAAATTTGCTCCACTAAGCTCACTAAGAACTTGTCTGAATCTTCTCTAGCAATCTCACCAAGAACTTGCCCAAATCTGCTCTAGAAATCTGTCCCAGCATTTTCCTCAAATATTTCCCAAAGGCCTTCTCAAAGGCTCAATCAATCATGCTCAATTAGTATTCAAAATGAACTCAATAATGAATGGCAATCTCAAATCAAATCCACTTCATAGAACTTTTAAAAATCACTTCACACATAACTTGACTAGGCTCAATCAAATCAACTCAACCAATCATCTCTCACACAACCCTAGTCCAAGTATGTATCAACCAACTCAAATAGTTCCAACAATGCTCAACCACAAATATCACATAACACTAATACTCATGTTCTTTTCTAACTCAAGTTCTTTCACAACCAATGGGCTTCAACCACTATGCTTAAAACACAAGGTTTAAACACAACTCTCAATTCAAAAAACCTTGATGCATTCAACCAACCACTTTCGAAAAGGAAACCACAAACAATCATTTTCCCTCCAATGATATTTTAGAAATCAACCACCATAATGTTGTCACATGAGTCTCCTTGGGATTAGCCTAAAATCGTGCTACCATGCATACTGCCTACAAAATATCTGGTCTGGTAGCTATCAGGTACAGTAATCTTCCAATCATAGATTTGTAAATGGTTTGATCAACAAAATTTGACAAGTGACTCACACTTGTACCAAGTTTTGTCCAACACTGTATCGATACTACAATTTTACTGCCAACTCTGTGTAAGCATCAAACACTGTACCACAACACCAAACAAATCCCTTTTTACATTTTCAACTTGGTCTATGTTTTCTACAATCATCGCTGGTCACACCTTACTTTCAACTATTCGAATCAAGAGACAATATTTTGTTAAACACTTCACGTCCAACTATGGTGCACCTTACTCAAACTCATACTTCTGGACCTCGGATAGGTATGATTCACAAAGAAAAGTTGCTCATCATGATGGGATAAACATGAGTTAATGATCAAACTTCAATATTTTTCATCGCAGTGTCATAATAGATCTAACAATCTTCACGACAATGTATAGTTCAAATACACACTACTTTTATCGAAACACATATATGCGGCTAGGGCAACATTCTTTCACTAACCAAATTATCTGAACTGTTATAAACCTTAACTTTGGACGGTGGCAGTAAGAACCATCACCAGTACAACAATGACATATAGCAATACTACCAATAATGACAACTCTCAATTTAATCACCACCCTTCATGGCACTTCCACAAACTACAAGAACTGAAAACACACTTTGACAACTATACAACTTCCCTGACTACTTGCCTTTCATCCTCAGGTAATCAAACAAATACATAGGAGCATTAAAATGAAAATTCAATATTGCTCCCCTTGAGGATGTGCTACCTGGAGTTGCTTAGTGCAATATCGGAGTAGTCTCCTTCAGTCCAAGGAGACATGATTTCCTTTATTCTATCTTTCTCCAAACTTTCTTGAACTCGAGCTTGGATTTTTCAACTGCATCCTTGTTTTGCACCTTTTTGTGAACTCAAACATTTCTCTTTTGTGGTTGTCTCTTGTGCATCCTTGATGAATGATTATTTTCCTTTTTATGCACCTGATTGGTCTACTTCACCTTTGCGTTCTCTATGCACTCTGCTCACTCTGCGCAATCACTTCGCACACTCTACTTCATCACAGTCAAACTTCACAATCGTCTTCTCCCTCTCTGCACACTACGACCGAAATTTGCACCCTTTGCTTCGTTGGAGTCGAATATCATGATTTTCTTCTCCCTTTGCACTCTCTGCGCCTTCTGCTTTCTCTACGAAATCACAGCCACACTTGGTCGAATTTCAAATTCTTTGCTCTCTATGCACTTTGCTCTGTCTGCACACTCATAGACGCACTTAGGACAATTCGATACGACTCTTCGCTCACTTTGTGCACTCTACCATCATCTCATCGCTTCTATGCTTTCTACGTTCTTACAGCCACATTTCACACTTCGACACGCATTCGACAACACATTTTGTCACATTTAAAATCTCCAAATAGCCCTCCTTTTATAACAAAATTTTGGTGATGAACACCCTAATCTTAGTCGACTATAAACCCTAATCTTAGTTGGCTGCAACCCTAAGTCGGCTGCAAACCCTAATCTTAGTCGACTGTCATAGGTCTTCATCGGCTTCAACTCAACCACAAAAAAGCAACATGTTGTGATATCGCGATACTTTTGCTTACTCTCTCTTTCTCCTTGCTTTGGTCCCTGAAAATACAACATGTCACGATATCGTGACACTTTTGTTCTCTCTCTTTTTCCTTGATTTGGACTATGAAAATGCAACATATCGTGATATCACGACACTTCCACCTTCGTACTCTTTCCTCTTTACTTTTGTCGCAATATCGTGACACTTCTGCCTTCTTACTTTCTCTCTCCTCCTTTAGTCGTGAAAATGCGACATGTCGCGAAATCGCAACACTTTATCTCCTTTGCTCTTTCTCTTGCCTTCGGGTCACAAAAAACTGACATGTCGCGATATCGCGATACTTTTTCTCCTTAGCTCTTTCTCTTGCCTTCGGGTCACGAAAACTCGACATGTCGTGATATCGTGACACTTTTTCTCCTTAGCTCTTTCTCTTGCCTTCGAGTCGCAAAAACTCGACATGTCACGATATCGCGACACTTTTTCTTTCGGACTCTCTCTCTTGCAATATGTCATGAAATCGTGACACTTTTTTTTTCAGACTCTCTCTCTTGTAATATGTCACGAAATCACGACACTTTTTCATCCGTACAACCTTCCTTGTAATATGTCATGAAATCGCGACACTTTTTCATCCGTACAACCTTCCTTGCAATATGTCACGAAATCGTGACACTTTTTCGTCCGTACAACCTTCCTTGCAATATGTCACGAAATCACGACACTTTTTCATCCGTACAATCTTTCTTGCAATATGTCATGAAATTGCGATTGCTACTTGCCTTTCTCTCTTCCAACATGTCACGAAATCGCGACACTTTTTCTACTTGCCTTTCTTTTTTCCAACATGTCACGAAATCACGACAGTTTTTCCATTTGTATTTTTTTCTTTTCATCATGTCGCAAAATCGCAACAGTTTTTCCACTTGTCTTTTTCTCTTTCAACATGTCACGAAATCATGACAGTTTTGCTTTGCTTGTGCTTTCTCTCCAAACATGTCACGAAATCACGATAGTTTTGCTTGCTTGCGCTTTCTCTCCGAACATGTCACGAAATCGTGACAGTTTTGCTTTATTCTCAACATGTCACGATATCGCGACAGTTTTGCTCTCGTCTCAACATGTTGCGATATCGCGATAATTTTTCTTTCTTGCTCAACATGTCGTGATATCATGATAGTTTTCTTCCTTGTGATTTTCTTTTGATTTTTAGCATATGGGCCACTTTGGTCTTCTTAAAAAACATTGTACATACTCTGAGTAACCTTTGAACTTCTGTATTCTGCATCTAAAAGGCTTTTGAACTTCTTGCCCACTGCATCAAAAGATCTATCTGACTGTGTTGACAACAATGAAAATACTCCTGCTGCACCTTGCTTAACAATAGAAGTACCATTTCCAAGTAAGGAAATAGAAGTACCATTTCCTCAAATACTGGAAATACCAAAAGAACCATCCAAGCTAGCTTTTAATTTTCTTCAAGAAATAGAAGATGTTACTATCAAAATTCCTTTATTACAAGCTATCAAGGATATACCCATCTATTCTAAACTTATCAAAAATATATGCTCAAAAAATAAAAAGAAGAATGAATTTCAAACTATTCAAGTTATTGGACAATTATCTGATATGATGATAGAAGATAAGATGGTACCTAAATATACAGATCCTGGAGTACCTATACTCATTGTGCATATTGGAAATATAACCTTATGAAATGTTTTGGTTGACTGAGGAGCTGCTATTAATGTTATGACCAAAGAAACAGGAAATTACCTAGGAATACAAAAATTACAATTAACTTATATTGTGCTTCAACTCACTAATAGATCTACTATTAAGCCAAAAGGAAAATTAGAAGATATTATGGTCTCAGTAAGTTCATGGGAATATCCAGTAGACTTTATAGTCTTACAACCCAAAAATAAATTAGGGGGACATCCCTTAATTATAGGAAGACCATGGCTTGCAATAGTTGATGCCTACATTAGTTGTAGATCAGGAAACATGACTATTTCTAATGGTAAAGATACAAAAGATCTTAATTTATTTCCTGAATCACCAATAGAAGAAAAACAATTGTGGTATGATTTTCCTCAGGAATATGATGATATCCAAACTTTATCAGTTAATGTTCTAATTGAATAACTTGAACAAGAAGTTGAGGGACCTTTACCATTGTTGTTATAAAATCAAGACCAAGACATTAGCAATTTACCTCAATTTTCCAATAATGAAGCAAGCACAAGTCAATATCAAATGGAAACATATGCTTATGACTTGAATATTTTTGAACATGAAATAAATGGAATAGATGCAAATATGAAAAAATGTAAACAAATAGATATTATACCTGGAATAACTCTTAACATCAGTAATGAACTCACAAGCATACAAGAGTCACAATTGGTAGATATGCTTAAAAAGCATCAATCTGCATTTGCATGGAACTATGAAGACATGAAGGGTATCCATCCAAGTGTTTGCACCCATTGTATATTTATCCAAGAAGGTTGTAGTCCTATAAGACAACCACAAAGAATATTAAATCTAGCTATGAAAGAAATAGTTAAAGAAGAAACCATTAAACTTTTAAAATCTAGGTTTTATATACCCAATTTTATATAGCCAATGGGTATCACCTTTGGTGATAGTCCCTAAAAAGAATGGTAAATGGATAATTTGTGTTGATCGTAGGGAATTAAATAAATTAACTAAGAAAAACTATTTTTCCTTACCATTTATTGATCAAGTCTTGGATACATTGGCTGGAAAGAAATATTTTTGTTTTCTAGATGGTTTTAGTGGGTATAATCAAATTTCCATAGCTAAAGAAGATCAGGAAAAAACAACTTTCACATGTCCTGTAGGAACCTATGCCTATAATGTTCTACCTTTTGGATTATGTAATGCACCTGCAACTTTTCAAAGAGTTGTATTGGCTATCTTTGTTGATTTAATAAATGAATGTGTAGAAGTTTATATGGATGACTTTACAATATATGGTACTACTTTTAAAGAAACTTTATCTAGATTGCAAAAAGTTTTAATAAGATGTCAAGAGAAAAATCTCTCTCTTAGTCATGAAAAATGTTTCATGATGATGAGGGGTGGTATTATTCTAGGTCATTATATATCACAATATGGTGTTAAAGTAGACCCTACAAAAATTCAAGTTATTCAAACTCTTCAACCCCAAAAAACACAAACTGAAGTAAAGAAGTTTTTTGGGACATGCAGGATATTATCGTAGATTCATTAAATATTTCAGTAAATTTGCTACTCCTATGCTTAAGCTCTTAATGAAAGATAGTGAATTCAATTGGACAAATGCATGTCAAAAAGCCTTTGATGAAATAAAAGAAATATTAACCACTACTCCAATATTAAGAGGACCAAATTGGGAATTACCATTCCATATACATTGTGATGCTTCAAGTTATGCAATAGGAGCAGTATTACAACAAATAGAAAACAGAATACCCTATGCTATTATTATATAAGAAAAAAATTGCATGGAGCTGAACTCAATTACACTGTTACAAAAAAGGAATTTTTAGCTGTAGTTCATGCTCTTAATAAATTTAAACATTACATTAAAATGTATGAAGTTTTTATTCACACTGATCATTCCACCATTAGATACTTAACAAATAGAGCAACAGTTGGTGGTAGAGTGATTAGATGGCTTCTTTTATTACAATAATTCAATGTTACAATTATAGATAAAGCAGGTAAAGATAATGTTATTGCTGATCATTTGTCTCGAATACAAATTTTTGATGACAATGAATTGATACATGATAATTTTCCAAATGAACATTTATTTTCCCTTTCTATTTTTACTCCTTGGTATGCCGATATTGCAAATTATTTAGTAACAGGAAAAATACCTCAACATTTTACACCTTATGAAAAGAAGAAACTAATACATCAAAGTATTTCTTTTACTTGGATTCATGGAATTTTATTCAAACGATGTCTAGATCAAATAATTAGAAGATGTGTACAAGAAAATGATGTATATGATATTATTAGGGCAGCACATGAAGAACCATGTGGAGGTCATTATGCAACCCAAATAACAATCAAAAAAATATATAAAACTGGATATTATTGGCCTACAATGAATAAAGATGCTCATAGATTTATTGGTAGATGTGATACTTGTCAAAGAGCTAGTAAGCCTACTCCTTCTATGGAAATGCCTTTGGTTCCACACATAACATTTGAACCATTTGAAAAATGGGTAATTGATTTTGTAGGACCTATAGAACCTCTAAGTGATGGTAATCAACACATATTAGTATGTACAAATTACATTACCAAATGGGCAAAAGTTAAAGCACTTCCACAAGCTAAGGCTGAATTGGTAGCTGATTTTCTTTATGAAAACATAATGCAACGCTTTGGTGCACCTAGAGAATTGGTTTCTGATCATGGACCTCAATTTACCTCCAAAGTGATTGAAAATTTTATTCATATATATCAAATCAAACATAAAAAAAACTTCACCATACCACCCACAAGCTAATGGACAAGTAGAAGTTACAAATAGAGAACTTGAAAAAATTATCACAAAAACTATAACTATCAATAGGTGTCATTGGAATTAAAGATTAAAAGAAGTTGTATGGGCATATAATACAACTTGGAAAACTACCATAGGTTTATCACCTTATGAAATGGTTTATGGGAAACAAGCCATTTTGCCCATTGAATTTGAAATTGAAACATTACACACATCAGTTCAACTTGACATGGATTTGGATAATGCACAAAAAGAAAGGTTGGAAAAACTAAATATTTTAGATGAAAAGAGATTATAAGCCTTGCATAGAATAGAAATAACTCAACAACAATGAAATAAATGGCATTATAAACATACTATACCACGTACATTTCAATCAGGAGATTGGGCCTTGTTATTTGACTCATGTTACCAAGATTTTCAAGGTAAATTAAGAACTAGATGCCTAGGACCCTTTGAAATCAAGGAAATATTTGGAAATGGTACAGTTAAACTTAAGCCTATAGATGATTCAACAAGAAAAATATTAGTAAATTGCCATAGGCTTAAAATTTATAAGAAGCCATTATCTAAATAAGAATTCATACATCAGTTTAGAAAACAAAATGATTTACAATGTATTTATGAACGACAATCAACCACTATTCAATAGACTTTCTTTTTGAAAAGAAAAATATATATTATGTACATATTTATACATATACATATATATACATAATAATGTAAATATTATATTAAAAATAAAAAAATGATCTTGCTTCCTTTATTTCATCATGAAGTTTCTATATCCCCTTCTATTTTTCAGTCCTCAAGTGTTTTTTCAAAGCAAATTCTTTATCTTTAACCCTGTAGAGAAATATGACCACACGATGTATAGTATCTTGTTGCTAGATGAAATCTAGGTATTTTCTTCAAATACTCAAATTCTATCTAGTATATTAGGGAAATTCTCATTGAAAATAGAGCAAATATTTTGAAATGTTATGAGTAACTTCTAAGATGATTAAGTTTTCTCTTTTAACCACATACACATATACATTTAAATAACAGTGTGATGTTTTGGAAAATTAACTCTTGTATTATGTGTGTCATAAGTGAAAAATTTTCCTTGCTCATCCATTTATACGCATGGTCTATATTACTAATGAATTGGAAAAAGGACAAGCTCATCCTATCCCTTGAAAAAGAAGAAGAGAGAGAAGACAAAAAAGAGTGAAAAAAAAACAAGAAAAAAAAGAGAGAAATATTCCCTTGCTCCTCATCTAATCAAGCAAGTATTCCCCCAAAAATTTTGTTCTCTATAAATAAACAAGAATTCAAAAGCTCAAAAAGTATAATATAAAACTCTTGCTTCTCCTCTAAATAAGCATGAAGCCCAAAAAGCATTATAAAATCCCTTGCTAAGCAAGTATCCCAGACAAAAGTCTAAAAAAAAAAAAGGCAAAAAGATCTTGAATCCCTGGAATTCTTAGTATTTCACATACCATGGGATATTCTTTCTCAAAGGTATCCTTACGTATTAGCAATAAGTTTGGACAAGACCTCTAGATGCTTATAAGATCAGCTAGCTTTTGGCATATATAATCCTTGTTGTTCTTTAACCTTTACTCATAATGGGGAATGAATCTTCACTGCACACACGGTTGGTTTTGAAAGAAAGCTTGAACATATTAGAATAACCTTAACACTAAATTGATTTGTAATAGAAGTAAGTGAAGTTTCTTTCAGTATGCTTAGACTGTTGTTTGATGACCTTGAAGAATTCGCCTAGAAACATCCTATGCAATTCCTAGTAATCCATTATCTTTCACAAGTACTATCATTTCAAAATTCTCTCTAAAAACATGGCCTATACTTACTTTTCCTTCTCATTTATCCATGTTTTCTAATGACTGACAATAGCAACTTCTTAATGACATATAGGAAGCATAATCTCCAAAATTTTTATGTCCACTCCTATTACAATTACTAGTATCTTTCCTTTGTTTTCGCTATATAGCCAAATTAAAGTTTGGGGAAGGGGATAAATACAAATATATAGGTGTATAATATAATTTGGAAGTGTATATAGCTTGAGGGAAGAAATAATAATAAAATAGAGAAAAAAATTTCTTAATAGTATGTATAAATACCTTCCGTAAATAGTTATGATAAATAAAACTTTTGTAAATAAATAAAATTAAAATATTGTAAATAAATAAAACTTTTAATAAAAAAATTTATATATATTATAATCTTTAATTATAATATATATATATATAATCCATTCATATATTATAAATAATATAACTATGTAAATAATATACTAATAAATAATTATTAATAATATAAATATTTTCGGATTTTTTTTTTTTTTTTTTTTAATATTAGGATGGCCATTATATTATCTAAAGTCCTAACCTAACTTATTAAATCTGACCAAATTATAAACTATAAATTATAAACTATAAAATATCTATTAGACCCGACCAAATTTCATAAACCTAAGATATAAACTAACCTATTAATAGACACGAGACACGAAACACGAGACATATACTCTAACCTATTAATAGACACGAAACAAAACTTAAAAAACCTAAACCTACCTCATAAATCTAGACCCCAAAACCTCGTACCTAGACGTACCACACACCCTAAATTACCTCATAAACCTAGACCCTAAACCACACAAGTCTAAAAATACCTAAACCTCGACCGTCGAAGACAAGGAAGGTGGCTTCGCCATGTATTGACATTCTAAACTCGCCACGCATAAAATCTGCCATTCATCTTAACCAATCAACACGAATGGCCACATATCAACTCATCCACCGTTGATTACGTATTAATCGAACACAAATTACGATTTACATTGTCGTCGATCATAGCTTATAATTCATTTCTCCGTCGTCGATTATGAATTACACATTAGGGTTTAGAGGAACTATAAACACTGTTCTCCATCATTGATTACACAAATTTACAACCTCCACTGTAGATTGTAGTTAAAGTAAAAAGGATTAGGGTAAAATGGTAATCAGTCTCACCGCTCAGACTTTACCCTACGTTTCTCGTCGCTTAGACTTTACCCTGCATTTTTCTACCATGCAGACCAAGGCATGTGAAATTCTATTTGTCTGCGTAGAAAATTCAGAATACCCTAGTCTTTTATACGTTTTATACGTCTTTCTCTAAGATTGTGAAGTAGGTAACAAAAATTGATTGAGGGTGGAATACGTAAGGTGGCCACCAGTGTCTTGCAATAGCGACAGGCGATAGTTAGGTAAAATATTCACTTTCAAAAAATTTATTCCCTTTTTGTCGTCCTTATCATCAGAAAGGTACTTTTCTCTGTTTTTAATTCAAATTCCTCAGAGATTAGTTTAAAATAATCGATATTAGGGTGTAAAGATCAACATTTAGGATAAAATTTTAAATTTTGGTTGTAGTTTTTCCAAATTTCAATGAATTCGTAAAAGCCCTAATTTATTTTACTCTATATCTGGAAAAGCCCTAATTTTATAAAATCTAGAATTTATGGAATTAAAACCCTAATCAGTTTTTACGTAATTCCTTTATGGGTTTAAAAAATTTATCAATTTGTACTGTTTTTAAAAAGAAAATTTTATTCTGTAATTGTTTGTTCTACATGTATAAATTTGAAACCCTAATCCTAAATGTTTGAAATTGTAAAATTTTACAAAACCCCTAAATTTTAAAAGCCCTAATTTATAAATTCCTAATATTTTGCAGAGTTATAAGAAAAACCCTAAAATTCTGGGTTTCGAATCTTGAAATTGATGCAAACCTTGTAATTTTTTTTAAGGGAATTTTTAATTTTTCGAAAGTATTCTAATTTTTTTCAAAGGAATTTGAATTTTTGGCAAAATTTGATTTAAATTTTGATTAAACCTTTCTGTTGGTATAGTTAAAATATATATTTTTTATTATTTTAGTTTGTACAGTTAAAATTCTGATAAAAGGTTATACAGTTTGTACAAATATATTAATACAAGAGGTTTTTGTATTAATATAAGAGGTTTCGAATCTACATCAGAATTTTTGTTTTAATAAGAGTTTGTACAGTTAAAATATATTTTAGTTTTCCTATAAACTTATTTTTTGAATTCTGAGTTCTTATCTGATCTGTTTGTACATATTTGCTTTTGTATTTTCTGAGTTCTTGTTTTTGTACAAAATACGTATTTTTTTTTAAGTTTATTTATAATATACGTATTTGCTTTTGAAACCTTATTTTTGTGCAAATTACGCCTCTGATGTATGGTTTACATTTCCTGTACCTGTATACTTTCAATATATAAAAAAAGGCAACAAAAACAACATAAAACTATATAAACATAAAAAAAAGGATGTTTTACTAAGCAATTCTAGCCTCTAAAACTACTCCCGTGTCTTCCAATATTGTAGGATATCTGTAATCAAAATACCCAAGTCCATTTTCCAAAAGCACAGTGAACCATCTTCCATTGAAACATAAATTCCAAGTGACTCTATGATTGAGCTATTTGAAAATGCTCGCTGGTGGGAAGCTCTTACCAAATTTAAGGGACACGATGTAGGAGTAGCATAATAGTTTATCCTGAATTGTAATCCTAACACTATGGTCACTCATGTACGGAATATAAAAATCAAGATAACCCCAAGTTTGATTTCTGAGATCCTAAACCTGCCTGAGGTTGGTACACTCTTTTACAAAAACACTAAAAGTGTCACCCAACTAGTAAAACAATTCGATGAAAAATGTTCACTTATAAAAAACAAAGAAGGTGCAATCAGAGGAATAGCAACCTCTACACTTCCTCTTCTTTGGCAAGAGGCAACTGTCCTCATCATTAAATTCTTCACTGTCGAAGGTCGCATGTCTATCCTAGCTGCCTATCACATTCAAATGCTTCTTAACCTAAAATACCCTGACAAAGAGGATTGTGTTATCAATATTCCATACTTCTTATGTCAGTCATTAAAATCTACAGTTCTGAGAGTCAAGCCAGAAAATTTTGAAGGACAACCTAAATTACATCTATTTTCTCATCATGGTTTGATTAAACTCATAATTCTGAAAAAGACCCATGAAGTAAAAGCATCATGGAGTCGAATTGTGGAAGAGTCTAATGCACCTAAATTCTTGGAGAGCTCTGAATTTGAAGATGCATAATCTACAGAAGAGGAAAGTGACTCCGATGACCATGTTGAAAAACATGGAAGTTCAAAGAAAAAAATAGAAAAACACTAAATTCATACTACAATCCAGGAAAGAAACAAAAATAATAGAAATTTCTGAAGAAGACCAAGACCTAGAATTGCCTGTAGATGAATCTGTTGAAGAAACCCTATCTTATCTCAGAGCACAGAATGAATCCCTTAAAAAAATTGATAAATTAAGTATGGATTTAGCAGAACAACATAAAATTGTTCAACAAGCTCTTTCTATGCAGTTTAAATTAATCAAACAACTCAGAGATGATAAGGTTGTAGGTCCTACAAATCCTACCAATTGGTCGCCACCTATTGAAACTTCTCCACCAAAATCGTCTGCAGTCGGGAGAAAGCCTAAAAAGCTGGTCAATGTTGGTAACTTTTTATCCACTCAAAAAACCATTGACTTTTCAAAAGTTCTCGATGAAGATAGTTCTCAACAAACTAAGAATATCTCTCAACCAATTGTGCCAGCTTTTAAAGGGTCTAAAGACTCCGATGAAGATCTCCCTTCTTCTCAGTCTAAGGTTGCAAAACTAAAAGAGAAAGAAAGCGACCAAGAAGTTGAACATATTAAGACTGTAACTGTAGAAACACCAGTTACAGTAGCAACTGCAGACAGGAAAACTAAGAAATAGGTGCAACAAGTTAAGAAGGAACATAAAACACCTAGGACAAGAGGAAGAGCTTCCAGAATCTCAGCCAGTGATCAGTGATCATTAAAAACTTTTTAATATTTATCAAAGACTTATATATTTATATGTGGTTTGAAAAATAGTTTTATTCGTATATTTGTATATGTATGGATGGATAGTTAGTATTTGTATATGTTGTTTAAAAATAGTTTCTTTATATATAAATTCATCTACTGCATGTGTTTTTAAATCTATCTACTGCATGTGTTTTTAAGATCTATCTACTGCATGTGCTTATCTGTCTACTGCATATATTTTTAAAGTCTATTTTATTGCATGTATTTTAAAATTTTATCTGCTGCAAATCCTTATTATTTTTTGGAGATTATCATCAGGTTACTGTGTAAAAGATAACAGAATTTTTGATATTTAAATTTTGTTCTGGAGATTATTATCAGATTACTGTATTTTGATTTTCATGCAAAAGATGACAGAATTTTTGATGTAGCTGATCTTTAAATTTTGTATTATTCTTATATTATTTCTGCATCAGAATTCTTGCATGATGAATTCCTGTATTTTTTTGGATACAAAAATAAGTACATTTTATAAATTTTTTATATCTCTTAATACTGTAACATTTCTTCTGGAACTGTGCATGCATAAATCTGTTATTTCCTTTATATTTATTTTTTATGTATGCATGAGGACATGCATAAGCTTTAGTCTGGGGGAATGATGAGAGGTTATTTACTACTAATTTTTGTATCAGATTTATTCATTTTACTAGAATATTTAATATATTTTTACATGTTATCATCAGTTTAATATGAATTATTGATGAAAATGATTAAAAATGGTAATTTGATATTTATAATTAACTTACGTCCAATTTGCCCGAGTTCTGAGTTAAATGCAGGTAATAAGTGAAGAAATTACAAGCCTTTACCTCAGATATGAAAAACAACCATTAGCAGTTGGAAGAATTTAGCGAATGATCTTAGTTTATGGAAGACAGTTACTTGGAAGTAATTACTGATAGTAATTACGTAAGGACAAAAGGTCACTTCTGAAGACTTACCTCCAGATTATTGACCATGGACGACAACATAATATGGATGACAACATAATATGGATGGCAGAACCAAATGACGACAATTAAAATATCTTCAAATATATCTTGCCTTTCCATTTTGGTTACGAGATTCTCTCCAGCTGATAAAACTTTATGAAAAGGATTTGTAATGTTATTATTTGTCAAATGTCAAAGCTGTTAAGACTCTCTACATTAAAAGAATTGAAAAGTCTTATATAGCCCTATTATGAGTCAATTAGATAGAAAATATTCCATGTAATGCCACTTGGACCAATAGGAATATTTTTAGGTCCAAGTCAAATAAAATATATTTAGCTTTAGGATATCTTATGATGCACGTATAGTCATCACTCCACATTTTTAGCAAGATACATATGTGGAAAAGATTGTACATTGTATTAGTCTTAGTATAAATATACATCAAAAAATAGAGGAACGTTTGTCTCTTTCGTTCCTTCTACTGCATTATTGTTACATTTCAATCATGTTACAGAGCTTGTACATTTGAGCCTTCATCAATAAAATAGCATTTCTTCAATTATGGTAACTTGTATCATTTCTAGCATTTGTTTCTTCTTTGTTTTGAATCTGTAAATATTGTAACCTGCATTCATGAATAATGAATAAACATTAGCATAAATCATAATATTTAGTTACTGATAGAGTAGTTTAGGGGAAAAGAACTTACATTGCCACTTAGGAGGTAGGGCCCTGTTGGAACAAAATCTGCCTTCGGTTAATAGTGTTGCGCCTTAGACTTTGCCAACATTGAATAGACAGATCTTGCTTGAGATCATCTGTCTAGTCTCCAGAGAAGGCTGGTTCCTTTGAGTTTTTTAGAGAAAATGGGAACAAGAGATAAGGGAAATATAGCCTAAGCTAGAACTTTTATATGGTGCAGATTAGACAACAACAAAGACAGATTTACTTACTTCTATCCAAAGCATTTAAACACATTTCCATGCAAAAATTATATAATTTCAGATATGATTTCTAATATTTCGTTTAACATGCGTATATATTAGATTCTTATTCCAGCAATATGATTTATGTATTGCGAAAGTTCAGATATAAGAACAGACTCAATTTACAATTCAATATTGTAAGCAGAAATAAAGAACATTAATACATACACTTGCACGATATGAACCAGAAGCCAATGGGAGATGTGATTTTATTGCTTGTATTCGAAGTACATGTATTCAGTCTTGTAAACGTCCAAGAGCCGACCTTTTTTCATGGTCGACTCACTCCTATTTATACCCTAAAAAGAGTATCTTCTACTACGTACATTTAATTTCTTCAATCAATTACAAGTAATTGTCTGCAGTTTCTAATAATATACAATGGATTTCCCATAGATTGGATAGATTTCCTTCTGGCTAATTTTAGATGAGCCTGTTATTCTGCAATCATCCAGTGGACCTGCCAGGTTATAATCAATAGACCATTCTTCAGAAATCAGCACCTGATGTCAGTGCATGTCCCCAGTTGCCAAAAATATACTCTATTCCTTTACAGCTGGCGTGTCACGAAATCACGACATTCTTTCCTTGCTTTGCTCTTTTGCCGCCTCCAGCCGCGAAAATGAGACATGTCACGAAATCATGACATTCGTCTCTTACTTTGCTCTTTTGCTGCCTCCCGTCGTGAAAATGAGACATGTCATGAAATCGTGACATTCGTCTCTTGCTTTGCTCTTCTGCCGCTTCTAGTCGTGAAAATGAGACATGTCACGAAATCGTGACATTCGTCTCTTACTTTGCTCTTTTGCTGCCTCCCGCCATGAAAATGAGACATGTCACGAAATCGTGACGTTCATCTCTTGCTTTGCTCTTCTGCCTACGAAAATGCAACATGTCACGATATCGTGACATCTCTTGCTTTTTGCTCTTCCGTGAAAATGCAACATGTCGCGATATCGCGACATTTCTGCCTCTTTGTTCTCTTTTTGCTTTTAGCCACGAAAATGCAACATGTCGCGATATCGTGACATTTTCCTCTTGCTCTTTTCTTGCTAAAATTTTTCCTTTTTTCTTGTTTTTTTTTTTGGAAAATGCAACATGTCGTGATATCGTGACACTTTTTTTTTTTTTTTTTTATTTTTTTTTTTTGTTTTTCTTTGAAAATACAACATGTCGCGATATCGCGACACTTTTTCCTTCTTGCTCCTTTTTGTTGCTCTTAGCCACGAAAATGCAACATGTCACGATATCACGACACTTTTCCTTCTTGCTCCTTTTTGTTGCTCTTAGCCACGAAAATACAACATGTCGCGATATCGCGACACTTTTCCTTCTTGCTCCTTTTTGTTGCTCTTAGCCGTGAAATACATGTCGTGATATCGTGACACTTTTTTTTGTTTTTTTTGTTTAGGAAAATGCAACATGTCGCGATATCGCGACACTTTTTCCTCCTTGCTCCTTTTTGTTGCTCTTAGCCATGAAAATGCAACATGTCGCGATATCGCGACACTTTTTCCCCTTGCTCTTTCTCTTCGCTTTGAACCGCGAAAATGCAACATGTCGCGATATCGTGACACTTTTTCCTCCTTGCTCTTTCTCTTTGCTTTGGACCGCGAAAATGCAACATGTCGCGATATCGTGACACTTTTCCCCCTTGCTCTTTCTCTTTGCTTTGAACCGTGAAAATGCAACATGTCGCGATATCGCGACACTTTTTCCTCCTTGCTCTTTCTCTTTGCTTTGGACCGCAAAAATGCAACATGTCGCGATATCGTGACACTTTTTCCTCCTTGCGGTGTTTTGCTTTTTCTTTGATCTTTAGCATATGGGCCACTTTGGTCTTCTTGGAAAATATGCAAAAAGGTGCATCAGCTATTTTTCTGTAGTTAGTCACTTTTTGACTAACATTCTTGGCACCTTTCGGGGGAATTTTTGCTCGCAAAAATAGAGACCAAGCCTTTATCCATTGGGAAATGGAGTCACCAGCATAGTTGCGAAAAGTAAAATTTTGAGTGGAAAAACAAGGATAAAAGAAAAAGAATGCACTTTGGAATATAGGTGATCTTTACCTTATCAGAACCTTTCTTTTACCGCTCAGGGACTTAACCTTTGTCCCGAAGAACACAAAAATTCAATTCTCGGGAGCTGGTCCCAGCTTCGCTTTGTTGTTGCCCTCGATGTTTAGATCTTCCGATTCTGTCCATGGCTGCAATTATCTCTTGATAAGTTTTGCACACTTGATTCTTATTAGGCCATAAAAAGGGAAATATTTACAAAACTCCAAACTTATAATATACTGTACATATAATGGTGATCTGTAGCTTTTATTGGAAATACAATTTCAGGTGAAAAGCATTCACCGTGATGGGTAGAACCCATCCATATTGATCTTCATTTCTCACCCAAACTTGATTGTAACCAGAGAAGCCATCTAACAGAGAAAACCTTTCTGCTCCTGCCACAGTATGAAGGATTAGGTCAATCTAGGGTAAAGGATAGTGATCCTTTAAAAAGGCTCTGCTCAAATTTTTGAAATCGATGCATAGTCGTATTTCTCCATTTTTCTTGCGGACTGGAACTAAATTTGCCACCCAGGTAGAGTGCTTGATTGGGTATATTATCTTAGCCTGCAGGAGTTTTAACAACTCCTATTTCATTAAGGCTTCAATTTTAGGATTCACAGGCCTCTGCCTCTGCCTAAAAGGTTTAGCTCCTTCCTCTAGTTCGATGGTATGTTGAATGACCTCTTTCCTGTACACTTTCAGATCACTATAAGTCCAGGCTATTATATCTGGATATTCTCTACATAACTATTTTATTTGTTCTAGTTCTACCACTGTACAATCGGTCCCTACTTTGATCATTTTGCCCGGTTCTAGTTCTATTTCCTTATACCGACGTTCATCTACCTTGATCTTTTGACCTACAGCTCTATCGCTATTGTCGAAAAGACTCTCCAGGGTGATCAATCTCCTAGGGATATGATTGTTTTTCAATTGAATAAGGCTCTCTTCGTCCTCTTCTTGTAACGCTCTATCTGTAGAGCAATTCATCTCATGAATCAAAAAATCTAGGATCTGCTCATCATTCTCAAATACCTGCCAAAAAATGTCCTTGTCGGGCACATAAGGCTCGTATATAAGTCTAACTATTTTAGACTTCTGAATAACATTGTTGACTGGGCAAAAATTTGATCCTACTGATGCTAACAGGTCTGCATGTGTGTTCTTTTCTCTGGAAATGGATTTCATGTTTAGTGCTTCAAAATTTTCCAATAGATCCAACACTTTGTTTTTGTAAGCCCTTAGGTAATGTTGCTTACAAATGCATTTTCCAGTAACATGTTTAACGATCAGCTCTGAATCTCCATAGATCAGCAGTTGTTTTGCACCCAGTTTTTCAGCTTTCCTGAGTCCCAAACACAAGGCTTCGTATTCAGCTGCGTTATTGGTGCAACTCCATGTCAACCTATATGAAAAGACTTTTTCTTTTCCAGTAGGCAAAATCAGAATGATTCCAGCTCCTGCTCCATTTTTGCACCTTGACCCATCAAAGTACAATTTCCATAACTGGTTGGCCGAATCATCTGTTTTAGGGATAGCAATAGGGAGCTTTTTTGGTTTCTCAATGGAATAGCTTCCCATTTCTATCTCTATCATAACATTGAAGTCTTTCATTGAAAACTGATCCTCGGATTGGAGTTCCTCCAGGGTTTCTTCCATTAAATCGATGTTTTCCAATTCTTCAGACATCATGTTGATGGTAGTTGTTTCCTCCAATATTTCTACGTGGAAAGTAGATGGTTTTTCATTGTAGATCTTGACTCTTTTACCTTTGAAAGGTACCTCCAAATGAGAATAATCTAGAGACAGATAACCTCCCAGTTTGGCCGTGAACTCTCTGGATAAACACATACCGAAATATGGTTCTAAGTCTACAACGACTACTTCTTGTATGACGACCGCTTCTGGCATTCTGTGGAGTTGAATAGGGATATCTTTGATCACCCCGATAGTTTTTACTGAAGTACCATCTAATTGCAACACACCAGGATGACTTCGAGTATATTCCATCCCCATTATGTCACATACGGCTTTCGGCATCACCGTAGTTGCGGCCCCTGAATCAATCATGCAATTGTGAACTATCCACCCCTCCATTTGCAAAGATAAATAGAATGGGGGTGGTCTATTTTTTCCTAGAGGTTGGCACCACATTTGCTTGTACGACATTTGAGAAGGAGGCATCATTTTTTAAATTTAGGGACTCTTGGAGGAGGTCAATCTGACCAAGAATTTGTAGTGCATCATACATGCTTATCTTGGAAGGAGTCCTCTTCATTTCTTCTGCAATGTTGAACGAAAGGGTTGCAGCTGGGGATACCTCAGCACTCTTTTCCCTTCCACTAGTAGATGCATCGTATCTGTCTCTATAGACCTGCGTGGCTTCTGTTCTTTGCCTTTTTGTCAATGAAGGAAATCTGAGTCTTTCCTTCGCTTGCTCTTGAGCCTCGCTCCCTTTTCTAGGGGGAAATTATTTTCTTGGTGTAGTCGCAGAAGTTTGAGGAGGGTCAGAACGCCCTTTCTCATTAGACTGGTTTTTCTGTGGAGTTGCCCTGGGGGCAGGAGGAAAACCTAGTGGTTGGAGTTCCTTAGGGTCGGCTTGTAACGACTTTTTTCTCGACCTTGTCAGGATTGAGACTTGTTCCACGGATGGCATTGCCAAATTGTGGTGGACTTCTCTGATTATGTTCACCTGTCCCTTGCCGGTTTCTTTGACTCTCTCATTGATAACCGCTTGCACATGATGTTGATGAATCATGCATGAATCCTCTCCATGAGGATCATTGCAAGTGGTACACCAATAGTCAAAATTAGTGGGTTCTCCATTATCTCCTATCTCATTTGCATACACCACATTTTTTCTCTCTTGTACCCTTCCACTTGTCGAAGCACCTTCCTTCTGTATCTGTGGAAATCTTCTTGCTTGGATATTCCGTTCCGCCTCTCTCTTTTTCATGGATGCCATTTCATTTGACAATGTCTTCATTGTATCAATTATGGTCGTGTATTGATCATTGGGGGGAGCTGATGCAAGGGGTGTGGCTGGTAATGCAAGGAATGTAGGAGGTGCGGCTATAGATGGGAGGGCCTGCGTTGATGGGAGAATAGGCAGTTTAGAAATTGATGCTTGGGAAAGCTCTGGTACAATTGGCAATAGACTTTTTGATGGATATCTTTTTGTAGCAATGAGATCAGCTTCGCCCTTTGCTGCCTCTAGATAGATCCCAAGAAAAGTGGTTACACGGGATTGCCTTATTATCATACTGAGATCTGAATCAAAAGCCCTTAAGTAATAGCATATAACTTGTTCTTCCATGGGTTTTAGGCCCTGCGGTACTCTACCACGAGTTCTGGTAAATCTGATGTTGAAATCTTGGATTTCTTCTTGTGGATGCCTCTCAATGACAGTGAATTGATTCAGCAATGTGAAAGGATCCGCATGTATATTAAATTCATCGACCAGATGGCCGACAAGTACTGCCCAAGAAGTAATGGATCCAACGGGAAGCGCTCTATACCAATAGAGCATCTTTCCTTTCAAAGATATAATCAACAATCTGACCATTACATCTTCCTGAGTGATGTTGTAAATAGATGCTAGCGATGATACATCTAAACAGTGCTCATCTGCTATTTTTCCTATTCCATCAAAGGTCGGTAATGCTTTTAGTGCAGCTTGTGGAATTTGGTGGTGTGTTCCCAAGTTCAAAGGGCCAGTTTGATTCCACACAAGATGCGCTAGGGCAGGGGCGGCTGCCATGATTGCTAAAGGAGTTACAACCGCTATGGGATTGCTTGCAGATGCTCCTACAATGGGTGTTAAAGAGGTGCTAATGGTGTCGGGCGGATTTGATCGTGCGGCTAGCATAGGGTGTGCTTTTAGGCTTTCGAGATGTAGTTCAAAGAACTCGATAGGTTCTTTAGAGTTTCTAGCTCGGGATCTGGTTATCATATGGCTATATAACCAGAAGGTTTTTAGACAAGGTCTTTCTTTTATGGTCTAAATTGCAACGGAGTCGCCAGGTGGTTTTTCTTGAGATTTTTAAAAAAAAAGGCTCTTAAGGTAAAACACCAAAACTTATACAATACTGTGGGATTGCTGGTCCCACCGGGCATGCCAAAAACTATTGGAACAAAATCTGCCTTCGGTTAATAGTGTTGCGCCTTAGACTTTGCCAACATTGAATAGACAGATCTTGCTTGAGATCATCTGTCTAGTCTCCGAGAGAAGGCTGGTTCCTTTGAGTTTTTTAGAGAAAAGGGGAACAAGAGATAAGGGAAATATAGCCTAAGCTAGAACTTTTATATGGTGCAGATTAGACAACAACAAAGACAGATTTACTTACTTCTATCCAAAGCATTTAAACACATTTCCATGCAGAAATTATATAATTTCAGATATGATTTCTAATATTTCGTTTAACATGCGTATATATTAGATTCTTATTCCAGCAATATGATTTATGTATTGCGAAAGTTCAGATATAAGAACAGACTCAATTTACAATTCAATATTGTAAGCAAAAATAAAGAACATTAATACATACACTTGCACGATATGAACCAGAAGCCAATGGGAGATGTGATTTTATTGCTTGTATTCGAAGTACATGTATTCAGTCTTGTAAACGTCCAAGAGCCGACCTTTTTTCATGGTCGACTCACTCCTATTTATACCCTAAAAAGAGTATCTTCTACTACGTACATTTAATTTCTTCAATCAATTACAAGTAATTGTCTACAGTTTCTAATAATATACAATGGATTTCCTGTAGATTGGATAGATTTCCTTCTGGCTAATTTTAGATGAGCCTATTATTCTACAATCATCCAGTGGACCTGCCAGGTTATAATCAACAGACCATTCTTCAAAAATCAGCACCTGATGTCAGTGCATGTCCCCAATTGCCAAAAATATACTCTATTCCTTTACAATTGGCGTGTCGCGAAATCATGACATTCTTTCCTTGCTTTGCTCTTTTGCCACCTCCAGCCGTGAAAATGAGACATGTCACGAAATCACGACATTCGTCTCTTACTTTGCTCTTTTGCTGCCTCCCATCGTGAAAATGAGACATGTCACGAAATCGCGACGTCCGTCTCTTGCTTTGCTCTTCTGCCGCTTCCAGTCGTGAAAATGAGACATGTCACGAAATCACGACATTCGTCTCTTACTTTGCTCTTTTGCTGCCTCCCATCGCGAAAATGAGACATGTCATGAAATCGTGACATCCGTCTCTTGCTTTGCTCTTCTGCCCGCGAAAAGGCAACATGTCGCGATATCACGACACTTTTGCCTCTTTGTTCTCCTTTGTTGCTCTTAGCCGTGAAAATGCAACATGTCATGATATCGCGACACTTTTCCTCTTTGCTCTCCTTTGTTGCTCTTAGCCATGAAAATGCGACATGTCACGATATCACGACATTTCTCCTTTCTTCTTGCACACTTTTCCTTCTTGTCTTTCTCTTCTCTTTGGCCATGAAAATGCAACATGTCGCGATATCGTGACACTTTTTCTTCCTTGTTCTTTCTCTTCTCTTTTGCCATGAAAATGCAACATGTCACGATATCGCGACACTTTTTCCTTCTTGCTCTTTCTCTTCTCTTTAGCCACGAAAATACATGTCGCGATATCGCGACACTTTTTCCTCCTTGCTCCTTTTTGTTGCTCTTAGCCGCGAAAATGCAACATGTCGCGATATCGTGACACTTTTACCCTCTTGCTCCTTTTTGTTGCTCTTAGCCATGAAAATACAACATGTCACGATATCGCGACACTTTTACCTTCTTGCTCCTTTTTGTTGCTCTTAGCCACGAAAATACAACATGTCGCGATATCGCGACACTTTTTCCTCCTTGCTCCTTCTCTTTGCTCTTAGCCACGAAAATGCAACATGTCACGATATCGCGACACTTTTTCCTCCTTGTCCTTTTTTGGCCGCAAAATCACAATGTCGCGATATCACGACACTTTTTCCCCATTGCTCTTTCTCTTCGCTTTGAACCGCGAAAATGCAACATGTCGCGATATCGCGACACTTTTTCCTCCTTGCTCCTTCTCTTTGCTTTGGACCGCGAAAATGCAACATGTCGCGATATCGCGACACTTTTTCCCCCTTGCTCTTTCTCTTCGCTTTGAACCGCGAAAATGCAACATGTCGCGATATCGCGACACTTTTTCCTCCTTGCTCTTTCTCTTTGCTTCGGACCGCAAAAATGCAACATGTCGCGATATCGCGACACTTTTTCCTCCTTGCGGTGTTTTGCTTTTTCTTTGATCTTTAGCATATGGGCCACTTTGGTCTTCTTGGAAAATATGCAAAAAGGTGCATCAGCTATTTTTCTGTAGTTAGTCACTTTTTGACTAATAGGCCCACTCCTAATCGGCAGTCCATGAGCTCTTTCGTCCCCTACATTAGATTAGAATTAGTTAGATTTGCATTATAAAATATATAAAATTTAGAAATTGCATAAGGATCCTAATAGTTAAAATTCATAATAAATTATATTTATTTACCATTTTTTGCATAATTCATACTGCATATTTTTATATTTCTTTTTGTACACGTGTACGCAATATTTCTGAACTGGAAATTGAACTAGACTTAAGAATTAATTCCTATGATCATATCTATACTAGATTGCTACTTTTTAAATCTAACCTTGATTTCCCTCGGATTGATAAAATTAAATGTAAGCTTCTACAGCCGATCAAGGTCAGTTACCAAACCAAAAGGAATACTAGAAGACATTTCCATTGAAGTTTCTTCATAGGAATATCTTGTGGTTTTCCTAATATTGCAGCCTAGAAATATAGTTAATGGCTATCCCATCATTTTAGGAAGGCTTTGGCTTTCCACTGCAGCTTTTTTTATAGACTGTAGATCTGGGGAAATGACTATTTCAAATGGCATTGATCTTAAAATGATTTCCGTTTATCAACCTGCCCAACCTTCAACAAATTTTTTTGGAAATATATGGTTTTCTAAGTTTGATGAAGAACAAGAAGAAACTGTTTCCACTCTAGCCACAATAATAGTAAAAGAGCATATTGAGGAAATCAACTCACAAGAAAGAGAAATCTTTGAGGATGAAATTGTCCTAGTTGAGACGTTATAGGAAGGACTTAAAGATGATAAAATCATTGTTCATCGCTTGCTATGGAGGGATGAAGAGCATACCTCAGAACATCTGGCATTCATTCCCTTAAAAGAAAGCTCTTTCACATTACCATGTGGATGGCATCAACATCTTCTTACTTCTTTCACATGTCCTCTACAAGGAATGATTCCATCAGGTGTTACTTTTGAAACAGAATCTAGAGTATTTCATACTTTGCAACCACATCACTGTCCATTAAATTCTTTTATCAGCAAGTATGGAGCAGTCAATTTTGTTCATCCAAGAATAAAACAAATTGAAGTAAAACTAGGTAAATTTTTAAACATTAATAGCTGGTTGAATAATGAGCAGGAAGCAAAGTTATTTGTTGTCCTACAAAAACATGTTCAGGATTTTTCTTGGAGTTACAAGGATATGACTGGAATTCACCCTAATGTATGTACACACAGGATATACACTGAAGATGTTAAACCTGTGAGACAACCTCAAAGACGTTTGAATCCTGCTATAAAAAAATATTGTAAAAGGATAAATTGAAAAACTTTTAGATGTAGGATTCATTTATTAAATTTCAGACAGTTAGTGGGTTTCTCCATTGGTTATTGTTCTAAAGAAAAATGGGAAAATGAGAGTGTGTAGACTATAGAGAGTTGAACATGGTCACACATAAGGACCATTTTCCATTACCTTTCATTGACCAAGTATTAGATACCCTTGCTAGTAAGAAATTCTTTTATTTTCTTGATGAATTCAGTGGATATAATCAGATACAATTTGCACCTGAAGACTAAGAGAAAACTACTTTCACATACCCTTGGGAAACATTTGCTTATAGGGTCTTGCCTTTTCGTTTATGTAATGCTCCAACAACCTTTCAAAGAGCTGTTTTGGCCATATTCTCTGATTTAACAAATGAAAGTATGGAAATTTACATGGATGATTTCATAGTATGTGGGGAAACTTTTTATTATACTTTAGAATAGCTTGAAAAAGTTTTAACATGTTGTGAAACATACCATTTATCTTTAAATCCTGAAAAATATTTTCTCATGATGGAGGAAGGGATTGTCCTTGGTCATCATATTTCCTCTCATGGGATTAAGGTTGATCCCAGGAAATTGGAAGTCATCAAAAACCTTCCTCCTCAAAAAACTCAAATTGATGTAAGGATTTTCTTGGGACATATTGGTTTCTATCGCAAATTTATTGCAAATTTCAGTACCATAAGCAATCCAATGTTTGCATTATTGACTAAGGATTCTAAATTCACCTAGTCTAGTGAGTGTCAAAAGTATTTTGAAGCATTGAAGGAGAAGTTAACCACTCCCCCTGTTTTGAGAGGACCTAATTGGGAATTGCCATTCCATATTCAAATTGATGCTTCCAATACTGCTATTGGAGCAGCACTAGGTTAGATTGAAAATGGAGAACATTATGCCATTTAATACATTAGTAAAAACTTGACAAGAGCTGAAAAGAACTACACCACTACTGAGAAGGAATTCTTGGCTGTGGTATATGCGATTAATAAATTTTGACACTATATCATAGGATATCAAGTATTCATCCACATAGATCATGCTACTATTAAATACTTGATGAATAAACCTCTGGTTAGTGCAAGAATTATTCGCTGGTTAATACTATTGTAGGAATTTGATATCACCATAGTAAATAAACCATGGAAGGCTAATGTAGTAGCAGATTTTCTATCAAGATTGCCAAACACAGATATAGGGGAATTGGTTGAAGATGTTTTTCCTTATGAAAAATTGTTTGCTATTTCTATACAATCTCCATGGTTTTCAGACAATTCAGAGAGGAATTTGATAGTTACCTCATCAAGTATGATATACATTGAGCCCAGCATGGTGGTCATGGAGCCTGCTACACAGGCTATCCTGATTGATAGGTGTTTTATCTAGTTTTTCAATCTATTTTTGGGCATGGAAGATGAAATTATGTTGGCTATGATGGAAACATGGGAGGGTGGTCACGTAGAGATCAGGGGTCGCAAATTTGTCATTGGTGTTCAGTTGTTGGCAAAAATTACTGACCAGTTGGTCAAGAGAAGTTTAATTCACCGATAAAAGTATCACTGGGAGGTGGAGCTCAAAGAGTTTAAGGATAACCCAAAAATATACAAGGAGGCAAATAATAACCTCACAAGGATGAACCTCCCGACTCCCTAGAATGTGGTTATGAAGAATGTACTAGAATTCATCACGGCAAAGGACCCTGGTAAAACTTTACTCAGTTTCCATTACACCTTTGTCAACTTTTTTTGGGATGTTAACCCCATAAGCATTCCCAAATTTTTTATGAACTCACTGAACCACACCATCACCTCTTCCCATAGCAAAAAAGGATTTTCCATGCCCATGCATCAAGGCCTTCTCAAGGTCATTTACAAATATGTCCTTCTCCATGCTACCCAACCTATCCCTGCCCCTCCTCCTGAGGATCCCCTGGTAGTTCATTGTGAAAGTTTAAGGGGATGCAAGATCCCTGGTATCCCAAAAATCTCCCCTATCCCGAAGCATGAGGGTGAGTCTAGTGCTAAGGGAGGCCCGATATGGAAAAGGCTGAGAATTGATGACCAACCCATTAGGTATTCCCTAAGGCTAAAAAACAAGCAAGTTCAGGGGAGCAATAAAATCATAGAGATTACGTCTGAAGATGAGGGTCCTAACCCTATAATCATGGAATTGAAAAGGTATGTCTTGAACATGATGACCAACATCAATTAGCAGATGCAGGAATTACATGAGATTTTGACCAAAGTTTTCTTCAACGAAGGATACCAGAGCAACAAGTCAGTGGTCTACAAACTGGATAGTAATGACAACGAAGAATACAAAGATGAAAATCAGGAAGAGGAGGTCGAGGATGAGGACTAGGGTCTTCCTCTGATTGGCCTGTATTGTGGTTGGATGGTCTGTGTTTTGTTTTGTTGTGTTGATTGTGGCAGTTGCGTTTTGTTTCCTACGGGCTTATAGGTGATCTCCTATGCGAAGTGTAGGTGCTTGAGGTAGTTAGGGTCATGATAAGACCTTTGTCTCTTTTTGTTAAGGGGGTTTTTGACTATGATGGGTAGTATGGTCTGGTTCTTTTGGTTTCTAGATAGGCAGTAGCGTTAGGTTAGAGGACATAGTTTCCTCAATTTGGTTCATGGTGGGGTTCCTCAGCCAAGGGTTGATTTTTGTAAATTGGTTTTGGGTCAACCGTTAAAAATTGGTTTAATGATAGACTTGATTTACCAAAAAAAAAATTCCTCTTCACTTCACTCCTAAACAAAATAAACAGTTAATCAAGCAAAGTGTTTCCTTTAAATGGATAGGAGGTCTACTCTTTAAATGCAACCTTGACCATGTTCTACGTAGGTGCATACGCAAGGATGAAGTATATGACATTCTTCATGCATGTCATGATGAACCATCTGGGGGACACTATTCAATACAAAATACAATTCAAAAAATATTGGGTGCTAGTTACTACTGGCCATCCCTACATAAATATGTAAATATGTCAGACATTGTGATGCATGCTAGAGAATGGGAAAACCTACCTATACCAATTAAATTCCATTGCAACCTCAAGTAGGTGTAGAGTCATTTTAGAGCTGGGGGTTAGATTTTGTAGGACCTATTGATCCACCTTCTCAAGGTAAGGTGCATATTTTGGTATGTACTAACTATGTGACTAAATGGTTAGAAGTGTGAGCTTTTAAACATGCATGAGTAGAAAATTTTCTAATTTTTTGTATTCCCAAATTAGTTTATGTTTTGGAGCCCCACATTCTATAACTACATATCAGGGACTTCAATTCACATCAAAAGTTGTTGAAGCCTTCACCAGACTATATGAAATAAAGCACAAGAAATCCTCACCTTATCACCCTCAATAAAATGGTCAAGTTGAAGTAACAAATATGGAATTAGAAAGAATCTTAACCAAAATAGTAGCTTCCCATAGGAGGAATTGGATGGATAAACTACCTGAAGCAGTTTGGGCTTGCAATACTACCTGGAAATCTACCACTGGGTTTACACCTTATGAATTGGTTTATGGTAAAAAGCCTCTTTTGCCTATTGAATTTGAATTCCTAACACTTTTAACTACTTTGGAAGTTAGTATTGATTTGTCACAAGCACAAGCAGACCAGATTTTGCAACTCGATGCATTGGATGAACTACGAATGGATGCAATGCACTAGACTGAGATGATTCAAGCACAATGGAAGTTGTGGCATGATAGTCACATTTAGAAATGAGAATTTTAGTAAGGCGATTAGGCTTTGTTATTTGATTGACACTATGAATATGTTCCTGGGAAGTTACAAACTAGATGGCTTGGGCCTTATCTTATTTAAGAGATGTTCGAGAATGGAGTTGTTCGTCTTTCACCCATTGATGATTCACGAATAAAGTTAGTGGTTAATGGGCATCATCTCTGGATCTACCATACACCACTAACTAAGGATGAATTTCTTAATAAAATGGATCAATTGGATGTACGCATGATGGAAGGAACCATTTATTCCACAACAAATGCAACAGAATAATATAAAAGAAAAAGGAAAAAAATGATAAAAAATAAATGAATAATTCAGAAAGTGAAAACCTCCTAGGAGGCACTTCTGAATTGTCTTGCATGAAAATTGGTTGTCCGACATGTTTGCCTTATCAGATTCATCAGCATTGTCCCATCCAGTCTCATAAACCATTATTTTATTTATTTTTAGAACTGGACCTGTCTTATTCAGTGGAAAATCTAGCTGGTAATTATTAGAAACAGCCATATGTACAAATGTAGATGAGTGGTTAAATCAGGTATGTGCCCTTTATATTTTAAGCATTGTAGATAGTTAGTATGTAGTGTGTAAAGTCATTAATTAGTACATAAAATCATTCATAAGGTTGGATCCAAAAAGTATCTATCTAGTCAACGAGAGATAAAACATTTTAGGTTGTTTTGAGGGGATGAAAGAAGTAGATATATTTGGAGAATTACAGCTTGAAGGAGCTTTAGAATTATACGATTCTCTGAAATGAGAATATTATTTAGCTTCAGAATGATGAAAGCTCCAGAATGAAACTATTATTTGTAAACAAAAATAGCATCAGAATAAAAAGGGTTTGTGCTCCGAAATGAGGAAGGATTTTTTACCTTCGAAATGAAATAATGTCATACGTCGGAATGAAAAATAAACTTTGAAATGAGCAGGAGCATAGAACGAAGTGTCACATGGCACAAAAGTGTTTTAATTTCACCATTTGGAGTTGGAAATAACAAATGAGGGCACACATTTCAAGTTGCAGATTTCAAGGCTGCAATAAGAAAGAGATCATGGGAACCATTGTGTGCTTCGTGCTATGCGAAATCATGGGCACATGCAACAAGGCACTTTGATAGAAGGAAACTCTACACGTTGTACATGATAGAGCCAATAATGAACTGCCACCTAAGTGAGTCATAACCACTTAATCACTAGTAGCAAAAAAAGATAAATCACGTTCCTATAAGGAATAGGATTATGCCACATGACAAGTTAAAGGGGATTTAATTTTTCAAACACTTCAACACGTTCAGAAGCTGGTTCCTACGCTGTGAAAATTAAATTTCGTAGCCACAATATTATAGCCCCTGTAGACACAAATTGTTCGGTCCAAACCAGAAGACGATTTACTCTAGATCGGCTGAGGAAATACAAAGCACAAGAAATTGAATATGGGAGGCAAGAAAAATAAAATTGAGCCTGAAAATGTAGAATTTTTCAAAGAGATCCTGAATCCCTATGCATATTCATAGAAGAAGGATTTATGCCATTTCTAAAAAAAATTGATGGATACTCCGAAGGGCTAGCGACAGAGTTTGCACAAACCTTCAGAAACAACCAGGCAAGCGTTAGTGGCATGGCAATCTAGGTAACACTACAAATCTTGACTCAAATCACTGAATTACCGTTGCAAGGGTCACCTATTTTAAAATCTGGTAAAAATACCCTAACAAAAATAGTTAATCAGTTTAGAGAGGAACAAGATAAACCTATTGAGTTTCAAATGAATAATAATGTTTGCAAAGGGGTAAAACGAACCAGTTTACAACACCCTTGGGGGGAAGTAGCAGTATGGGTAATCAAGTTTCTAACATGTGATGGGCAATTTGCCATTTTTTCTGGACACCATATTATAATTTCAAACCATTTGAGGCATGGTGGTTTAAACCCATAATTTAGGGTAAATCTCCCCCTGTATTTATACCAGGAGTTACAAAATATGGCCAAACGATACCAAGTAGGAAGAGGGACTCCTAAACACCATGGGCTCATTAAACTGGTTTGTAAACATCATTTTAGGGGAAACCCTAGAAGTTTTGATAGGTTTTTCTCTGCATGGAATGAATTAGAAGTTGAAAGCCCTGAATCTGAAGAAGAGGTAGAGGTTGAAGGACCTGAATCTAAAGAAGAAGTAGAAATTGGAAGTTTTGAACATGAAATTGAAACTGAATCCTTTGAAAAATAAATTCCCTACTCACAATAGGGACCTCCATCCTCTAGGACTAATAAGCAAATGGAAAAATAGTCTAAATTTTGTCTTGAAGGAAAAAGAAGGAAGGTTACGTTTTCTAAAAATATAACTATTTTTCCAACATAGCCCACTAAGCTGCTTGGGAATTCAAGCAAGGAAGAGTATATGGATGAGGAAACACCTAAGCTAGAATCTACTCTAGAATTGTCACACTCTATTCCAAAGTCCCCTAAAAAGGTCAAAAACAAACAATCTACTATAGGGTTGCAAAGGTCTTCTAGACTTCAGAAGCAGAAAGTAATGGAGGAGGTAGTAGACATAGAGGCAGTATCATTGTCCCAGCAAGTGAGTGCATAAATTGGTATAGAGGAAGCATATATAAGTGCAGGGGATGTAGAGGTAGGCACAATAATTATAGACATAGATACAACAATTCCTAAAAATAATATCTCACTTGTTGATTATTCTGATTCTGATTTTGAAGAAGAGTTCATAGCATAGGAAGGAAAGAAAGATATACAAGAACAGTTGTGTGTTGCTAGAAGTATCATTAAGACACAGATGGGTTGGATTGAAAAACATGAAGTCTTTATCAAAGAAAAGGATAATCTTATTGCTGATTTGTAGTAGGAGGTAGATGAGTTAAGGGCTAGGTTGTCAACTTTGGAGCAACAATGTACAGAGTCTGATTTTGAAGATGAGTTGGCCAAAATTCTATTGGAATTGGCAGAAGAGCATAGGGAGGGAGCTATACCTGAAGAATAATCACCTGTCAAAATATTAGAAATATAAGAGACATCAACACAAATCTTCCAACAGGATTTGAGTATGACAGATTCAGGGGCTTCTACAGAACATTATAATAATTTGCAACAACAAGAAACACACACATCACAAGCAACAGTGGATGCTAGTGAACAAGAGGAAGTACAAGAATAGGTAAATGTGCATTCCCCTCAAGTTTTTGTTGAATTAACTATAGTTGATTCACCTCAAATTGAAATAGCATAAATTGGGGTGCAAGTGGATTTACCCCTTGTGGACACAGCAAAAATTGGAATACAAGTGGATCTACTTCCAAAAATGTAGTAGATAACCCGGCCCCCACAAACAGTTACACTAAAAAAATTATAATGAGGATATAGCACGTTGGATGCTATAGTGTCAACATATGGAGGCACAAATTTCATCTTTGAAACCTTTGAAGCAGAAGCTGGAAATCCAAAATGCAGACATAACTAAGTTACAAGAGCAGATACAGGATATGAGCCAAATTGCAGAGTACTTAGTTCAATGCAGAAGGCCTACAAGGTTTTATACTTTGATCTTAAAATAAAAATACCTCCGCTGGCAGTTAATGAGGATTATTTCCAATATTCCTTACAAATTGGACATAGCTAAAGAATTTGTAGAGACATATCTGCATAGTCCAGATGAACAAAATAATTTACTTTGTGAGTTATTGCTGCATAACTTCTTCATACCTGAGAATTTAACATTCTTGCCAAATATTTTCATAGGAGATATCCATTTGAGAACCTTTATATCTACATTACAAAATCAGATGCATTGGGAGGAGGAGAAAAAGGTAAGCAAAGAAATGGAGTTGAAAGCTAAACTACTAATAAGACCTTCCCATGCCAATTATAGGGTCTCCATAAATGAAAATTTCACTATGATGAGGAAGAAGAGAATTAGAGAAGTTTATAGAAGCAATCTTACTGATTGTGTAAAAAAATTTCAAACCAGCATTTTAATAATGCTCTATCAGCTTGTAAGAGCAGGTGGGGAGAGTTGTCAATATCACTTCAAAAAAGGGAACCTATCTCGCCCAACAACTTGTTGTGGTCCAAGAGAAGAGTTGAGGGCATAGTGCAGGTCATCCACAAACTAAAATATCATTGGGTAGGTTTGATATATAGGTTGCCAATTGTTATAACTCTTGTTCCATATTTCTTTGATAATGATCCCCAGCTAGATGAGCAATTCTAGGATTGGCTCAATCAGATGCAAACAATCCGAGGATACTATCAGGTTCCAAGGAAAAAATTGAGTTATGAAGAACGAAATGTGGACATAGATCTCTGTGTTGTTGTGGCTTCATAGAATGCATGAGGACATGCATTATAATAGGTTGGGGGAAAATGATGAGGCCAAAAATTACCTCATTCATAGACCATTTTTGGATATTTTATAAACTATTTGATAAACCTTATGCTATGTTTTTATGCTAATTTTGATGATGGAATGCATTATGTATTACTATTTACATTTTTAGATGTTCAGGAGCACAACACTCTATTTTGACCATTTTCAGCATTTTTTGCACTGTTTTAGTTGATTTACTTAGCAAGTAAATATTTATTTGAATAGGAAATAATGTATGTTGATGTGTATTCCATTATGGAATCATGCTATATATTTTCCTTACCTTCTAACCTATTTGAATTGCAAAAATGTGCCAAAATCTGTTCAAACTAGGCTAATTGTGCAGAAAACATAATTTGACCATACAAATTCCAACCAATTGTATATAAACAGTATGGCTTGAAATTTGTCAATGCTAGCACATGAAACCTATGGAATTAGTCTTATGACTTAATAAGACTATCTGACTGGTCAAACCCATCATCTTGAAAAATTGATGCACGGATAAGCGTCAGAATTGTTACATTGCTTGATATTCTGGAGCAGCTCCGGAATGAGCGGAGTAGGACTAGTTTTGGTCAAAACCATCAACAGAACGGTCAGAAAGGTGGAAAATGGTGAAATGAAGATGGATAAAGTTGTATGAGAAGTTTTCTCACCCCTTCCAATGCATTTATTCCAATGGATTGCACCCAACAAGTAAAATAGATAAGCTGCAACAAAACAATTTCCTGCATTTCAGGAAGATAGCTTCAACACTGTTGTTGAATCCCTGAAAAGTAGCAATAGAACGAATTCACATATGTAATAGAATAGTATAAATAACAATCTCCCATATTGTTTGAGCATAGATAGATGTTTGCATAGAAGGATAGGAATAAAACAGTTGTTTCAGTTGTAACATAGCAGTGATTTTATAGGTTTTTTCCTGCATTATATTAAATAAAAAGTGTAGTTTCTCAATGCAATTAGCTTATTGAGTGAATGAGTGAACATTAGGTATCTTAGAGTAGTCTTCTTGCCTTCTTATAAATCAGGGAGCAAGGGCCCACTTCCAGGCTCAGGAGAAGGATCAACTTTTGACAAGTTTATTGTTCATTTCTTGTTGCAGCAGGTTAGCAGTAACCTGACAATTTACATTTCATTTGTTAACTATGTTGTTTGTATATGTATGAAATAGGTGTATATATGCAATGCAATTGATCACCTAGCATAGGCTTTTATATCTTACAACACTTTTTGATATTTCCCTATTTTTTAGTAATTATTTCCAGTTCTTGGTATTTTCATTTATGTTCATTGCTTTTTATTTGTTTTATTGTTGCAACATTTCATTTCAGGCTTTTAATTATGTTCATATAATTAGGAGTTACTTTCTGTCATTTCCATTTTTCAAGCATGAATAAGTTTCATTTATGTTATTTTTGATTTTGCAAGAGTAATTAGTTTCAATCTTCTACAATCTTTCCATTTCTGCAATTTTGTTTCAGTATATGTAATTAGGATTCCAATTCAATTCATAGGATTAGAGGTGACACCAAAAACTGAATAATATCATCAATAAAGACATTTCTTGAGTAGACTGACCTTCAAGCTGCTTACCATTGGTATCACATACAACCATTGGATACTGCCCTGGACTGACAATTATAATGATTAAATGGTGTGATTGACGACCCTCATCATGGTTTAGGCTCTTCAAATCCCTCTAGGTTGTCAAGCCTATAAGCTCCTTTACCCACTTTTTGAGTGACAATGTATAGACCTAACCAATTAGCCATGAATTTATCATGAAGATGCAACAATGCATTAGTATTTTCTTGATTTTATTTAAGAACAAGATCTTCTACTTGGAATTCATGTAGATGAACTTTGGCATTGTAAGCATGCTTTAGGCGGTCCTAATAAATTTGTAAATGCTCTAAAGCATTAACATACCTTTCATCAAGAAGCATGAGTTGGTCAAAACATGCTTGTCTAGCAATATTATCATCTATGAATTCTTGCAATGAAATTCACAATAAGGGGATCTCAATATCAAGAGGTATAATTGCTTTGGCTTCATAGACCAGTGAAAATGGCATTTCCCCAGTAGGTGTGTGAATGCTTGTTCGATAAGCCCATAATTCCAAGGGAATTTGAGTATATCTCTATAATTTTTTTGACTAGTTTCTTGAGAATAGCAATTAAGGTCTTGTTAGTAACCTCAACTTGTCCATTTTCTTGTGGGTAGTAAGGAGTTGATAAACTGTGTTGGATATTATATTTCTCGCAAAGCGCTCAAACATCCATGTTTTTGAAAGACTTGCCATTGTCAAATATGATTTTCATGAGAATACCAAAATGATAGATGATATGGTGAAGTATAAACTCCATAATTCAAGGTCCTATCATACTGGTTAGAGGAATTCCATCAACCCACTTTGTGAAGTATTCGGTGGCTATGATGATGAATGTATGTTATCTCGAGGAAGGAGACAAGATTTTGCCAATCAAATAAAGACCCCATTGTGAAAAGGGCTAAAGGCTTTGAATAGGTTGTAATACTTGTGATGGCACATGAGTTAAATTAGCATGTTGTTGATATTGTTTACAATGCTTGACATAAGTGCAACAGTCACATTCCATGGTGGGCCAATAGTAACCCATGCATAGAATATGCTTTGCAATGGCTATTCCAATAAAATTACCACCACAAGTGTCATCATGAGCTTCATATATGGATCTTTGTACCTCTATAGACTCGAGATAATGAAGGAGGATTCCATCATAACCACGTCTATAAAACATGTCCCCCAAAAGAGTAAAATGGGTTATATTTTGCTTGAAAGTGTGTTTAGCAGTCTATGACATGTCTAATGGGAGTGTTCCAAACTTGAGGAAAGCTATTATTTGGTTTGACCAAGGCTCATATAGCTCTTAATAGATAAATCAAACAACTTTCTCATCCTTAGATTCAACACAGACAATTGTAGATTTAGAGATCATTGTAATAATGAGTGGTTGTACCTCTCTTGTAGAGTTCTTTAGAATCAATGATCCTAGAGAGGCCATCACATATGCAAATATATTAGTTGAATGTGGAAATATATAGATTTCATACCAATTAAATTTTGTGAAAAATTTCATTGTTACTTCATGGTAAAGCTTTATGGTAGGTTCTTTGCATTGGTATTCACCATTTATTTGTCAAAAAATAAGTTGAGAATCACCAAATATCCTGATACGCTTTATGCCCATAGATATGGCTACTTTAAGACCTAAGATTAAGGCTTCATACTCTACATTGTTTTTTGTGCATTGGAAGTCAAGTTTGAATGATAAGGGAATAGGTACCCCCTATGGTGTATGAAACATGACTCCATCACCTTGACCTTTTTTGCACTTAGAACCATCAAAGAATAGTGTGATATCGACATTTTCCTTTGGAATGACATCTTCTTCTTTTTTATTGAAAGTGAATATCGAAACATCTAGGAGCTCAATAATCAAGGGTTGATCACTAGGAAGTGTACATTCCACAAGCTGATCATCTATGACATAATATTTAATGGATTTTTGACTAATGAACTCAAGATCAAATTTAGTGAGAAGCATTATCCATTTTGTAGTGTGGGTGTTATTGTAAGTGTGAGATATCATATAACATAGAGTATTTTTGTGAGCTATGACATATGTGGTGTGACTAAGCATGTAATGTATGAGTTTCTTAGTGGTAAAAACCACTGCTAAGCATAATTTTTCCACATAAGCATATATGGTTTCATATCTTACCAATGTTCGACTAATGTAATAGACACCTTGCTCTCGATTGTTTTCATTATTTTGTGCAAGCATTTTTCCTAATGCAAAGTCTATTTCTGAAACATAAAGGTGAAAGGGGACCCTCGAACAAGGAGTTAAGACTGATGGAGATGCCAGGTATTTCTTGATGTCATCAAAATATTTTTGACACTTATCTATCCCTAAAAATGTCGCCCTTTTGTAGCAAGTGATTTAATGGCCTACATTTATTAGAAATTTGTTCAATAAAATGATGTATCGATTGGATATTTCCTTGTAAACTACGTAATTCCTTCAAGTTTTTTGGGGGAGGCATCTCCATGATGCCCTTGACTTTTTTTGGGTCCACCTCAATGTCTCTTATGGAGATAATGAATCCTAGTAGTTTGCCTAAGGTAACACCAAATCCACACATTTTGGGGTTCAACCTTACATTATGCTTTAGAAGTTGATCAAAGAATTTTTCCAAGATACCAATGTGCTTTTGTCGACTTTTGGAATTTTCCAAGAGATAATACACATAATATTTGATTATCTTATGCATATAATCATGGAAGATGTATGCCATGTCATGTTGATAAGTGGCACCTACATTTTTGAGGCCAAAGGGCATCACCTTGTAACAAAAATTCCCCTAAGGTGTAGTGAATGTTGTTTTGTGTTGGTCATCGGGATTGATTTGAATCTAGTTGTATCCTAAAAAATTGTCCATTAGGGAAAGCATTTCATAGCTAGTGCAAGTTTCAACAAGAGTATCAATGTTTGGTAGAGGAAATTCATCCTTAGGACACACTTTGTTAAGATATTGAAAGTCAGTGCAAACGTGTATCGCCCTGCTAGGCTTGCGAATGGGTACTATGTTTGAAAGCCACTCAAGATATTCAATGGAGATAATGAAACCCACATCTAATAGCTTTTGAAGCTCTTATTTTACCATTATGGAAATGGTAGGATGCATCTTGCTCAATTTTTGTTTGACTAGCTTAGCATCAGAGTGTAAGGTAATATTGTGGATAACCAAGTTAGGGTCAAGACCAGGAATATCTTTCTAGGACCATGCAAAAATGCCCTTCTTCTTCTTGAGGAGAGCAATTAATTGCTCTTGTTCATCTGTGGAAAAACTCTTACCAAGTTTGATAATTTGGTGATTGTCTACGTCTGAACTAAGGTTCACATCAATAGTATCTTCAATGGACATATGAGAACCTTCCTCAAGCTGATGGGGCATTGGGATTAGATGTAATATATGAAATTATAAAACTCTTCTGACTCAACATCTTCTATAACTCCTTGGAAAACCTCAGGATATAAAGGTAAATATGAAGGCGAAGGTGGAGGTGACAAAGGAATGTAGTTGGCTGAAGTCATTAACAATTCCTCAAAAAGGATAAACTCAGAAAATGATGGAGGTGAGGAAATCCGGTCCATATTAATAAGGCCCATGTCAATTGGAATTGGCTTTGTCGAATCATATGGATTATGGAGTGGGGTGAATAATTCAACAATTTTATGTTAAATTAAAGGAAAAAATAGTGATTGGCAATATGGGGGATGGATAGATCCTGTCTGCTAGAACCGATGCTAGAACTATGGGAACCTTAACAACAATGAACAACATAAGTAAATGCAACATGCAAAAATCCATGTACATGCAATGCAATGTTCTTTTTTGTGTTTTTGATTTTTTATGTTATGTACATATATTACAATAAAAATTTTGGTGAGGTGGATTATTGAAATGGAGGTGGTTCACAGGTTGGTTCAGCTCGCTCTTGTGGAAGAAGCAAGTGAAATATGGGCTGATGGATGGGAAACATTCTGAGGTAATACTCATATTGTTTAGTGAATGGAATTATGGGCACTAATTACTCATCAAATTCATCAAAAGCTATCAACATAACATAGAATTCATCATAGATTTCTTCTTCAAAGTCATTGGGATGGTGGATTTATTCTTTTGAATTCAAATTAAGACTTTGAAAAGCTTGTTCAAAATAATAGATGAAGGAATAAGGGTGATAGTCTAAACCTGAATGATCATGTTCTTCTCGATATGGAGTATCAATAAGCTCTTGAATTCCCTATTCATGTCACCCTAGGCCATAACCTTGCCAATTGACTCAATGAAAATACCAGGATGGAAAACCCAATATGTGTTTTATGTTGGTAGGTGTTGGTTGCTTGGATTCATCTTGGGAAGATGGATTGGCGATGAATCAATCCCCCCAAACACAAAATTTATGCTATTGGGCATTGAACCCATGTTGTATACATCTCCTATAGATAAGGTTGGGTCACGTAGGTGACCATAATCCCTAATAGTTTGGATATTAAGCAGTGTGATGGTGATGTCTTGGACCATGTATTCACCAATACCACGATTAGTGAGGTAGACCAATACTTGGGATGATGTGGATGTGGAAGACTCGTGATTGACTTAGATCTCCAATAATGGGAGAGGTATGGATTGGAATGGCATCTCACAATCCATTAATTTGACTTGTGAGACATTAGCTGATGTGGATGGAGGTGGATTTGGCTGAGTTATTTGTTGAATGGGTGATGATGTGGAGGAAGTGATGATGTAGGATGTTGATGATGATGATGTGGTTGATGTTGATTGAGTTTGACCATATGTAGATGTAGTCAATGATGATGAAGATGAGGTGGAAGCTTGATGTGTGGTGGTTATGGGGAGTTCCTCAGGAATAGAATATTTAGATGAAGAGGTGGATGGTGTGGTGAATGATGTGGTTAATTATGTGAGAAAAATATGAGTGGATGAAAGTGGGGACTCATAGGGATTTGAAATGAAATTGCAATACTTAAACGGTTAAACATCAGTTGGTATGCAATGAATTTATCCCTTGTGTACATATTTCAAGCATTAATGAAGTATAGAAGGGACAAATCTCATTTCCCTAATCCAAGGACGTCTAAGGAGTACATTGTACGCCATGGACCCTTCCAAGATGTGAAACATTATGTGTAATGTTTTTACCCCCAATTTGATGGGTAAAACTATAGTGCCAACTGTGGAATAGAGAGCATCGTTGAATGCTTTTAAGGTGAAGGTGGACTTGGTGATGTGAGATGATGGGATATTAAGATGTTGAAGAGTGGATGTGGTTATGATATTAATGGATGATTCGATATCAATTAAAACTCGTTTGAATGGATTCATGTCAATTTGAGCCATTATATGTAATGGAGGATCCACTAATCCTGATGATATTGATTTTATTTCAAAATTCTAGAATGTAATAGTGGGATCCACACATGTTCTTATGCTTCCCACAAAAATTCTAAAGAAATTAGCATCCTGAGATTGGAGTTCAATGGATTTTAAAATCTCCATTAATGCCTTGCGATGTGGGGAAGATTGCTAAATTAGCTCGTAAATGGATAGTTTAGCTGAAGTCATTTTAAGGCTAGTGGTTAGCTGGATACTCATAGAGATGATTGGCCTTGATGGATGATTGGGAGGCTAAGTGGGTGGATATGGATGACTTGGAATATGAATTGGTTGTGAAGGATTGGTGGATATCTGGATGGGATATGATGAATTACCAGGTTGTGGAGACACACTTGTCTTTGGTGCTATGAGATATTGAACAAGTTATTGTTGGTTATTTTGTTTATTTGTGCGTTGTTGACCTCGGGTGACTACACGAATAGCACCCATAAAACCTTGGTACTGTTAAACATTGTTAACTTGATTAGGACAAGTCTTGGTATTTGACCCTCTTGTTGTTGGTTGTGCTTCCTAATTATGAGGAAGTGGTGTTTGATATATGCCAAGGTTTTAATTTTGTTGAGCTAAGGGACTATCAAGCTTGATGGCCCCTAAGTCAATTAGGTCTCGCACCATATATTTAAATGTGTAGCAGTTGTTAATATCATGCTCATTTTGTCGATGATAAGAACAAAATAAATGTTCCCTATAGCTTTTTCTACGTTTGGTGGGATCATCTGGTTTGACTTTAAGAAAGGCAAGTTGGTTTGTGTCATACAACCTATGAAATATAGAGGCATATGAATTGGATAAGGGGGTGTATTGGTGATTTTCCATAGTTGGCGCTATGTTTTGAACTTGTGATGGTGGTGGAACTACTTGATATGCAATTTGTTGTGGTTGTTGTTGCATGAGTTATTATTTTTGAGCCACTACCAACTGGCTCATGACCACTTGATTTACTTGATTTTCTTGATTGGCATGATTTGGCTTGGATTGGCCAAAATAAGTTCCTTTGGATTGGCCCTTGTTCTGCCATTATTTATTTTTAGGATTTAGCACACCTTATTGGATTTTGATTTCCTCAATTATGCTAGCTTGGGCAAGATCTTCTTCAAATGATCTATACTGTTGTAATTGTTATAACTAGGAGATGGGTTTTAGGCAACTCTTGGTAAACAATCGATTTAGCTCTTCCATTGGTAGGGAGAATGGAAATTTTATAATGATAGCCCTCCAACGATTGTAAAAATCATATACTAACTCATAATCAAATTGTTTTAGATTATATAAGTTAGTCAGTGAAATTTTATTTTGAACATTGAGGGAAAATCTCTCGAGGAATTGGTTTACCAATTGTTCAAAAGTATAAATACTATGATGAGGTAGATGGTTATACCACTCTATGACATCCCCCCAATGTCTGAGGAAACATTTTGATCATTAGGGCATCTTTATTTTTAATTCTGAAACATGAGTGAATGAATGTGCTCACATGCTCTCTAGGGTCCTTAGTCCCTTTGAATTTATCAAATTTTGGTATCGTAAAATCTATTGGATATGGCGGTGATGGTACCAAAAAGTGAATTGGTTGATTGATAAGTTGTCTTAAAGTTAGCTTCTGGTTCATCATACCAGGAGTATGTTGCATCAAGCTATCAATCTATTATTCCATTGCTTGCATTCTAGGGTCTTCCCCAGGTATGTGGAAACCTTGAATTACTTGATGATTGTGTGGAGATGAAGTGGTGAAATACTGAGGTGTGATAATATTTTATGATTTGATGGATTGGATTGGATTTGGTGATTTTTGATGAGCCCTAAAAATGCTCATTTTTGTACAAACTTTCCATATATATTGCGGCATTTATTTTAATAGAAATATATGTTTTATGCAAATTTTATATGTATTTAACATTAGATTATGTATGTTTTCTAATATTTGTTTTTGAGTGAATTATGTGTAGATTCAGTGGATTTTATAGTATTTTAGCATGACTACATCGAGGTCCCATTCGGACCTGGCACTTTCCATTTTGTGATGGTAAAAATATCTTCAACAAAATAGTGATGAAGCGCTAAGTCAGGCCCGACTCCCATTTAGGCACCCGATTCCCATTTGGTGCTTGACTATCGAGCATCCGATTCCCATTTGGTTGATATGGGGCTTGATTCCCGTTAGGGCTCGATTCTTTAGGTCCATTTGGCACCTGATTCCCATATTCTATAGATAAGGCGCCTGATTCCCATTGACGCAGAATTACAGTGCAACCCCTATTGTCGGTAGAATAGAATGATGATTTCAATGATGGTTGCGGATGCGATTTCAGCGATGGATGCGGACCAAGGACAACGTCAATGACCATATGTCATCTATTTTTTAGCAATCACATAAAAATCAATGTAATCGAGTAGAGCAAAATATCAGATGTATTCTATTCTGATACAGAATACGTTGAATATATTTTGAGTTTAATATTTTGCTTTATCTCCTTTATTCCTACGTATTGTTGTAACAACAAAATCAAAAATCGATTTACTTTCAGAATGTAATAAGGCATGGCCACATATCTTATAAATATGTAGGCCACCCCTAAAAAATAGATCCCAGATTTTCTCTGTAAATTTTCTTACACATTTCAATACAATACATTTGAGTCTTTTAATCAAACTCAACTAGCATCCGGTGTATGACTTAATGCAGGTGGAATATTTTGGAAGCTTGGGCCCACTCTCAATAGTATTCCTCCCTTATTTTCCCTATTTTCTATCATTTTAATTTATTTTCCTATTTTTTGTAGTTTAATTTAATATTGTAATTTCCCCTATTTTCTGTAAATTTCTAGCAAGTGTGTAGTTTTGATTTCAAAGCATTTCAGTTATTTCTTTGATAATGCAAATTAGATTAGTGGTTTGGAAGATAAATGAGAACTCCAATGAAACAACAACACCCCCAAACCATAGAATCTAAGGGACTCATCTGATTAAAGGGATATTATAGGCATATATTATGCAGGGTTACTCACAAGTTTACGAGCTATCCTGGGTTGACAATTAAATGGAGGTAATGATTTATACCATAGAAAACTAACCAATGTTTTGCCCAACATTTTGGCACCATTGTCGAGGAGTAGCCAACTATAATTTTTTATTCTAAAGAAAGTATGTTAGAAGTAGTTTAGGTTACTTTCTATAGAACCTCCATTTGAAATTTTGTATGAGTCCACCTAGAGTTAGAGGACCAAATGGTCATTTTATCAAGAACACAAATATTGTTTCTCAAAAACCTCTATTTTAGTTGTGCCAAATCTTGAGACTGAAACCTCTCCACCACCATCTCCACCTATGCATTGGAGTCAACATCCATTGTTTGCATAGGATCCTTCTAAAATAGACCAGCAAAATCTTAGGGAAGGATCTGAGATAGGAAGAGTTCAATCTGAGGAAGATTTACTGAACCTTCAATATTGGCAAGTAGTTGAGGAAGGGACTATTTCAAATACTGATTTAGTAATCCTTCTAGAGGATAAAAGAAATGAGATAGAAGCCTTGAAAGCTACCCTAAATGTAGTAGGTGTAGAAACCTTGATAGGAGATAAGATGGCTGAAATAGTAGAAGAAGCATCCACTAGTTTTAACTTCCCTATAGAAGAGGTAAGAGGAGACCACAAGATGAAATATATCTCTCCTACCCACCTTCCAATATTTAGAGGATTTCAATCAGAAGATCTTGACTTGTTTCTTTTCAAATTTGATGTTCTATGTAGGTCGGTAGATTATAAAACTAATGCTCAAAAATTAAAGTTGTTTCCCTCCACTCTTGATGATTTAACTTTGCATTGGTTCATTAGTTTAGGAATAAATAGATAACTACCTAGGAAGACATGAAAAAACTCTTCCTAGATTAGTATCAAGACTTTGGTAGAGCATGAGATTCTAGAGAAGAAGTCTTGGATATGACACAAAAGGAAGGAGAATCATTAGAGGAGTATTGGGATAGGTTTAGCTTTAATTTGCAAATATCTCCCCATGCAAGACTAGGAGATAGGTCCTTAAGAAGTATCTTCTTAAAAGGGCTTACAAATGAATCTCTTGAAGCCTTAAACATGATTTCTGGAGGGGATATTTATCAACACCAAATGTCTGATATCCGATAGTTGTGTCAAAACTTTTCAAGAAGGAAGGGTAAGTTAACCCCTAGGAATATCAAACAATCAACCACTATCACTAAAATAGAAATAGAGAATATGCTTGAAGACCTCAAGAGTGAGATGTTGTCATCTCTTGCACTCCAAATGGATACCCTTCTACTTCAGAAAAAGAAGTAGGAGAATGAGGTAACATTAGCCTATTTTTGTCCTAAATGTAGGGGAAAGCACCCTAAAAATGAATGTCCTGAGAATAAAGTTAGAGTGTGCATTGTGTGTCAAAAATATCATAAAACTAAGTTGTGTCCATAGTTATCAAAATATAGAGAGGAACCTAAAGTAATGAAAGCATACTTCATGGGTAATAGGAGAAACTAGCAATAGTCTCCTATGGGAAACAACATGCCAATAGGAATGCCATCCTATGGGGGTAGCAATTATCAGAACCAAGGTCAAGTTCAGCCACCCAACATGGGTTGGTGGGGATAACAACCTTGGACTCAATTTCCCCAAGGAGAAAATCCTTACAATCCCTACCCATGGATGCCATACCAGAAGCCTAGATAGTAGTGGAGAAATCAGAATGCTTGGAGCCAAACTCCATAACATGTTGCACCAATCCCACTATAACCAAGTCTACCAACTTCCCCTACTTTGAGACCTACTCAACTATCGGTACAACCTACTTCTAATCCAAACAATAAACCACAACAACATACCATATGGAGAATGAGATGTACCCCATGTATAATATCAAAGTAGATTGTAGTCCCATACAATTAAGGTCAGGTAGATAGGTAGGTGTAGAAGTAGCTCCTCTGGTAGAAGAGGAGGAAAGCATAGAGTTAGAAAAAGAGGAATCACCTCTTATAGAAGAAGTAGAAGAAGAATCAACAACTATAAATAATAGATAAGGGGTTCCACATTTTCCAAAAAGGTTGTAGGAACCCAAGAAGCCAATACAACCAGAATTTGATATTCTTTCTAGTTTGAAGAACTTGATAGTCACAATTCCTCTCTTTTAGGCCATCAAGGATATTCCTATCTATAGCAAGGCCATAAGAGAGTTGTGTCTAAGAAAACTAGGAAGAAAACTAGCACAAGCAATCAATTTGGTAGGACAACTAGTTGATCTTATGCTAGGAAATACCTACAACCAAAAATATTTAGACCTAAGAAGCCTTGTTTTAACTATGAAAATTGGGGGTTGTGTTTTACCCAATATATTAGTAGATCTAGGGGCTACCATTAATGTCATGCCCAAGGAAACCATGTAGAAACTTAGTTTAACCAATCTGAAGCCAACCAAAATTATCCTTCAGTTGGTAGATAGGTCAATAGTGCTCCTTGAAGGAATATTGGAAGACATAACTATCATAGTGGATGCATGGGAGTACCCAATAGATTTCTTAGTGTTACAATCCAAGTCTGGGTTGGGTGGTTATCCACTCATCTTAGGTAGGCCTTGGCTGGCAATAGTTGATGCCTACATAAGTTGTAGAAATGGACAAATGACCATTTTTTATGGTCATAATGTAAAAAATTTGATCATCCATCCACCTGCATAGTCTATAGATTTGTTGGGAGAACCTGAATGTGAGAACTAGAATATGAGTGGTTTATCAATGATTCAATCCATCATGGCACTTGATGAGTTGGAGGATGAGAGTGATGAGGATAGGGTGATATCAAACTTTTTCCAAGGAGAACCCTCCTGTCCTCCTCTAGAGTTGCCATTAGTGGGAGGTAAAGATCACCATATTCAGCAAATAGAAGTTGCACCTAGGAGAGTATTAAACATAAATGATGGGTTGACATCTGAATAATAGACCAAACTAAGAGAAACATTAGTCAAACATCAAGGTGCCTTTGCTTGGGAGTATTCAGACATGAGAGGAATAGCTCTTAAAACCTGTACTCATCGAATATATCTAGAAGATGAAATAAAATCGGTAAGACAACCACAACGTAGGATGAATCCAGCTATGAAGGAGATTGTTAAAATAGAATTGTAGAAACTCTTGATAGTTGGGTTTATCTACCCTATCTTAGATAGTGAATGGGTATCACCTTTGGTGGTGGTGCCCAAGAAAAATGGAAAGTGGAGGATCTATGTTGATTACAGGTCATTGAATAAAGCAACCAAGAAAGACCACTTCCCCTTACCTTTCATAGATCAGGTCCTTGACACCTTAGCAGGTAAGAAATACTTTTCTTTCTTGGATGGGTTTAGTGGATATAATCAGATTCATATTGGGGAAGAGGACCAAGATAAGACCACATTCACTTGTCCATGGGGAACCTTCGCTTACCGAGTTTTACCCTTTGGTTTGTGCAATGCACCTACCACATTTTAAAGGGTAGTTTTGAGCATCTTCTCTGATATGATTGGAGAAACTATGGAGGTATATATGGATGATTTCACTGTATATGGTGAAACCTTTGAAGAAGCCATAAAAAATTTGGAGAAAACACTTCAGCGGTGTGAGGAAACCAATCTGTCCCTAAGTAATGAGAAATGTTATATGCTAATGTAGGAGGGGATAGTTTTAGGACATCATATCTCTGTATATGGGATCAAGGTAGATAGGAAGAAGATAGAAGTTATCCAAAACCTACCTACACCCAAAACTTAGAAGGATATCCATAGTTTCCTTGGATCAATTGGTTACTATAGGAGGTTTATAGCAAACTTTAGCAAAACTGCTAAACCCCTAAGCACATTGTTAGCAAAAGATATAGAGTTTGTCTGGATAAATGATTGTGAACAAGCATTTAACATTTTGAAAGAAAAATTGACTTCTGCTCCAGTCTTGAGGGGTCCAAATTGGACCATCCCCTTTCACATATATGTAGATGCATCCAATAATGCGATAGGGTCAGTTCTAGGACAGAAATATGGTGATGATTTTTATGCCATCTACTATGTCAGTAAACATCTTACAGGTGTTGAATTCAATTATACTATCATAGAAAAGGAATTCCTTGTAGTCATACATGCTCTTAACAAATTTTACCACTATATTATAGGTTATCAGGTTTTTGTGCACATTGATCATTCAACTATCAGATACCTAACAAACAAACCTGGAATTAGTGGTAGGATTATCATATGGTTGTTACTTCTATAGGAGTTTGATGTGACAATTATAGATAAACTAGGTAAGGATAATGTGGTAGCTGATTTCCTTTCTATATTGACACCTCTTGATCATTCAACCATAGAAGATCAATTTCTAGATGAGCATTTGTTTGCTCTTAATGAATAGATACCATGGTACGTAGATATGGCTAATTATTTAGCCACTGGTAAAGTATCCCTTGCACTTTCACCATGTGAGAAATAAACTTTAATTGAGAAAAGTGTAGACTTCTCATGGATTGATGGGTGCCTATTTAAAATAGGGCTTGATCAGGTCATGAGAAGATGTGTTGTTGATAATGAGATTGTAGAAATACTAAAATCTTACCATAATGAACCTTGTGGTGGCCATTTTGTAGGAAAAAGACTGCATTCAAAGTATTGTAGGCTAGTTATTACTGGCCTTCACTATTCAAATATGCAACCAAGCATGTGAGCCAATGTGACCAATGTCAGAGGATGGGCAGACCTACTCTCAGATATGAAATGCCACTCCAACCACATGTGCACATAGAGCCATTTGATAAATGGGGGATGGACTTCGTAGGACCCATTAATCCATAGTCAATAGGTAAGAGGTATATCTTAGTTTACACTGACTATGTGACCAAGTGGGTTGAAGTGCAGGTATTGCATGATTCTAAAGAGAAGACTATAGCAGACTTCCTGTATTCATCTATTTTCACTAGATTTGGGGTTCCAAGGGAGATCACAACTGATCAAGGGCCTCAATTTACTTCAAATATGATTTAGGAACTCATGCAACAATATAAAATCAGGTATAACAAAACCACTCCTTACCATCCATAGGCAAATGGGCAAGTAGAGGTAACCAACCATGAACTGGAGAACATTCTCACAAATATGGTACAATAGCATAGGAAGGACTAGGCCACAAGATTACTAGAAGTAGTGTGGGCTTACAGAACCACCTGGAAAACTACTACTGGTTTTACACCATTCCAGCTAGTATATGGGAAGAATGCTATGATGCCCATAGAATTTGAGATTAAAACTCTTAGAATTATAGTAGATTTAAATTTGAATCTGGATGAGGCACAAAAGGAGAGGATTCAATAGCTTAACTAGTTGGATGAATATCAAAGAGATGCTCTGCATCGGATAGAGGTCATCCAAAAATAGAGGGCCAAGTGGCATGATCGTCACACCAGGCCAAAGTAGTTAAAAGTGGGAGAGTGGGCATTATTGTATGACTCTCGGTTCTAGGAAAGGAAAGGTAAACTTATGCAATGTTGGATGGGGCCATATGAAGTGATTGAGATCATCAACAATGGAGTTGTTAGGATCAAAATAATTGATGGTAACAACATTACATTAATAGTCAATGGTCATCGATTGCATCCATATCATGTGTCTGAGACTTATATGATGAAGTCTAGATTAGGCATGGGGGAGACCCTAGTTGATTCTAGTTTTAAAATGAGTCAGTAATATGTGGACGTTGTCCACATGGTCCAAAAATAATTATTATTTTAAAGTTCTACAATTTTTCTTTCTTTAGTTGTATTTCTATTTTGTAGGAATGATGCCTTGAGTGCAACTATTAGGCAACCTAGGAAACCTAGGCCTAACAAGCATAGGATCCATGAACCTATGTAATCCTAGATTTCTAGGAGATTAAATTCTAGTAGAAGTAGCTCATCCCCACTTGGAGGGGAAACCATATCTGAACAAGTGTTTGGGTGTTTGTTTTTGGTCTTCATGAAGAAAAATACTCGAATGTTGGTTTAGGTAGCGGATGTTGATTCTATCCCTGTTCTTCAAACTAGAATGTTGAAGGCCTGATCAACTATAAGCGTACACTAGTGGACACATCAGTAGATATTGAAATAAAGGAGGAGCACCTACTTTCCATTTTCTGAAGAGGAAGGCACTGATTCTCATTTTCTAGAGAAGAAGGCATCTGACTCTCATTTTTACGAAAGAGGATGCTGATTCCTATTTTATGGTAGAAGGTGGATTCCTATTTGTATGGTAGAAGGTGCTCAACTCCTGTTATGTCAAGGAAAAGGTGCTTGAGTCTCCATTTTTGGTAGATCGATGCTTGATTCCTATTTTTCATAAGGAAATGGTGCCCGAATTCCATTTTTTGGGAAAGCGACACCTAATTTCTTGGACATAAAAAAAGTGCTTTCTATTTTTAAGTATGGCACCTGATTTCCAATAAAAAGGTGTTTGCTTTCTATTTTCTGCTTTAAGTACGGTGCTCGATTGCTAGAAAAGGTGTCTGCTTTCCATATTAAGCATGATGCTCGATTGCTAACAAAAGGTGCTTTTTATTTACCAAGCACCTGTATGCCTTGATTCAAAATAAGGCACCTGATTTCCATATAAGGAGGTACCTACTTTCTATTTTCATGGGTATTTGTGCCTCGTATGAATAATCTTCAGCATTGGAAAGTGGCTTGAGCCACGTCAACATTTCACCCATGTGCATAAGTCAAACTTCATGGATGAAATTATTTTAATTTTTCGTTGGAGATTTGTGCACATTCCAAGGTCATCAATGAATAATTTCCAAGGGAGGGATGTTTGTCATCCCATGAAGACGTGTTTTTCTAATATTTTCTTGAAAATGTGTAGGAATTCTCAAATGTATCAAATTGCAGCAACCGAGAACCAATCAAAACGAAGAGAAATTTATCGCATGGGAAATATGCCTATCATTCTTTGTTCTAGAATATCTAGTCATCATAAAGCAACCAATGCTAGTGCACCATGAGTGTCTGTGCATTATACATGCACATGAAACATAATATGGGTATGTGCTTAATTTTTTTTATATATATATATATTTTCATAGGCATATGTTTCTATAAAATAGTGTCGACACAATCCCCATTGAATTACCAACCACCCATTTCTCTCCACTTGGCATTTTTCCATGTGTCACTACTCTAATTGGGGAAAACACTCATGGTCATCATCTACATAAAATCTGACACATGCTTTAATGATATTTTGCATAGATAATCATAATTATTTCTAATTATGATAATCAGGCACTTGCGTTCATGGATGTAGGTGATTTAAAATCATGCATTGGCAAAAATCTATGCAAGAAAATAATAGAGTGTTAGAAAAAAACTAGGGTGTGAGAAATTGTTGCAAGTAAAACTTAGAGCTAAGAAAAATTTGAACTTTTCCATGGGGGAAAATTGACCAACCATCTATTGAAAAAGAGTGAGCCTACAGATTGTTTAGGCATTAGTGAGGATGTACAGAGCAATTCAATGTCGTTGGATGGTTGGAATACTACCATCTGGTTAGCCAAAACTAGGATGTAGAAGTAGCTAAAGAATTTGTGACATCTATGAGGGATGGAGTTGTTCGCATGTGGGGACTAGAAATTCTAGTCATCGAAGAGTACATTATTGTGGTAATAGGCCTTCCCCAAATAGGGGAATACATGTATAAGGAGGACAACCCCACACTCTATATGCAATGATTCTTTGGGCACCCAATGCAATACCTGATGCACATTGGTTTGCCAAAGTAGTACATCCTCAAGTTCTAGAGGTCGATCTTCGAGCAGATTGTTCGGTTCTTCACTTGTATGGGTAGGCTTTCCAAACTAAACTCTAACCATTTTTGTTTCCTCAACCATTTACTACATGGGGACAAGATCAATGTCCCCCATTATCTTACATGTGCACTCAAGGATGAGGTCCATCAGTACTAGGTAGGCACAATGTCTACCCTAGCTCACCATGGCCTGATTTTGGCCTTGGTGCGACATGTCGAGTCACACAGAGATGTAATGGTTGAGGAAGTTGAAGGAAATAATGTAGTTCTTGAGGTAGAGGAAGAAGTGGTGGAACTATAATAGACTAATCGATCGATTGATAGGATGATAGAGCAAATAGAGATGGTCTACATCTTACTGAAGAAAAATATATGGGATGTAGGGCAAGCCTTATCCCCTATTTTTCTTAATTTTATGAGGATGTAGGATAGGATTCATCCCCTATTGGCCCTCAATTTGAATATGAGGTAGGGCATGGTCTGCCAAGCCCTACTTACATGTTGATTTCCACTAGAACTAGAAGTAGAAGGATGAAGGCATCCATGGTGGTTTATAGCTCATCGGATGATGATGCAATGATTGATGAGTTGAATAAGGATGAGTTCATGGCCCATATATTGTAGGATTTATCCAAGGGAAGTACTCCTTAGTAGGAAATGTAGATGGAGGATCTATAGTAGTAGCTATAGATATTGAAAGAATAGGCTTGTACTTGGGAGGCCAAGTATAAGGAGGAGCGAACTCTTTTTCAAGAGTCTAGAAAAGTAGTTGTAGTAAAATTGTAGGAGCTGTATCAGACCATCCATCAATTATAGGAGATGATATTGAAGTTGTAGTTATAGACCCAATAAATTAAGGTTGAATGACCAACTAAGGTAGATGTGATAGTGCAAACTGATTAGGCTATGGAAGTGCCCACTACCTCTCTAGATTCTAAGGAGAAAATAGCCTCCTCTGGCCCTTTTCGGTCAGATGCAAGGAATTCTAGCAAGGAAGCTGAGGTAGGGGACCAATCAGTGGCTTCTTCTAGATATATGTCTACATAGGGGAGCCCTAATTCTTGGGCAAGGACCCCTACAATTATTATTGAAAGTGCAACTAAAGAATCCTCCCTAAAATCCCATGTAGAAGTAGAGCAGGAAATAAATGAAGTAATGGAGGTTGAACAACCCCATTCACCAGCTCACTCTATAGAATAGGGGCAAGATCAGGGTCCTGAAGTTGATATGGGATAGTCCCCAACATCTTCTTCCTCTATAGATACAGAGGTAAATTAGGAGGATGAAATTGAGGTCGAAGAACCTCAACTTTTAGAAAATCTGTAGAGGAAGACACAAGATAGGAAGATGAAATTGAGGTTGAAGAGCCTCAGATTTTAGATAAGGCTATAGAGGAGGATCAAGAGGTTGTAAAATCTTAAGAGTTTACTCATTCTATAGGCAAAGAGTTAGAAGGAGATGTAGGGGTTGAGCTTGAATAACTTTAGGTAGAGAATGGGATTTAGTAGAGGAATCACTTACACAAAATGTGATTGAAGGGTCACCTAAGAAAATGCCTATAGAGTAGGCACAAGAGACTCAAAAGTCTCCAAATTTTGAAGATCAAGTAAAAAATAGTAGAAGTAGAAGGGGAAATCCCCCTATTTTAGATATACCTATAGACCCTACAAGATAGCCCAAGAAGTTGAGATCAAAGAGAAAGGTTGTAAGGGGACCTCAATGAAGACCTAGGACTAGAGCAAGGACTACATAACTAAAAGAATCAGGTATGAATTCTGATGAAGAATGGGTAGAGACTTTGAAGTTGTTTGATGAGTAGAAATAGAAGTTTGAATAGCTCAAGGTAGATATCAAGGTAGATAAGGAGTATAGGAAAGCCTCTAAGAGAGTGGCCAAGGAAACTAGAAAAGAGGCCAAAAAGGCATCCAAGGCTCCTCGTAAGAAAATTAAATTTGCTCGACCAGTGTAGTTCTAGGATTTGTATGGATCAATAGGTGATCAACCTTCAAATATGAAGGTATATTTCATGAATATGGGACTGCTAGGTCTTGTACCACCTGTAGCTCAGGCAACAACAAGCAAAGCTCCTCTGGTGGAAGAAGCAGAGTCTGAAGATGATGTTGAACTTGAGCCAGTGATGGCCAATTTGCCCAAGGCCAAGGTTGTTGAGAAATCTAACATTTTATTTGGTGATGAATCTATAGTACTAGTGGGAGAACGTTTACCCCCTCACCATGAATATTAGAAGTAGGTTGAGCCAACATTCTAGAAGGATACCTCCACTTTTACTGGCTACTACTTGAGGAATGTGGTAGGGAGGAAAGTTTGGACAAAGGAACAACCAGGTGAAGGAGTAGGACCAAGTCAGCCAACTCGGTATAGCAAGCACTTAAAAAAGTAGCAATAAGAGGTAGCCACCCCCAAAACATCGAAAGGGTGAAAACCTAGAGATAAGGAAAAAGCCAAGGTTGCAACCAAGAAAAGGAAGGAGAAAAATAGGGCCTATTGGAAAGTTGTAAATGAAATTGGTAATTATCAGTTTAAAGTGGCATAGGGATATGCCAACCCTTAAGCATGGGGGATGATGAGCCTTAAAAATGCTCATTTTTGTACAAAATTTCCATATATATTATGATATTTATTTTAATAGAAATATATGTTTTATGCAAATTTTATATGTATTTAACATTAGATTATGTATGTTGTCTAATATTTATTTTTGAGTGAATTATGTGTAGATTTAGTGGATTTTATAGTATTTTAGCATGATTACATCGAGGTCCCATTCGGACCTAGCACTTTCCATTTATGAATTGATGGTAAAAATATCTTCAACAAAATAGTGATGAAGCGCTAAGTCAGGTGCTCGACTCTCGTTTAGGCACCCGATTCCCATTTGGTGCTTGACTATCGGGTGCTCGATTCCATTTGGTGCTTGAATGGCCTGATTCCGTTAGGATCTCATTTGGTACCTTGATTCATCTTCTATAGATAAGGCACCTGATTCCCATTGATGTAGAATTACAATGCAACCCTTGTTGTCGGTAGAATAGAATGATGATTTTAGTGATGGATGCGGATGTGATTTTAATGATGGATGTGGACCAAGGACAATGTCAATGACCATATGTCATCTATTTTTTAGCAATCATATAAAAATCAATGTAATCGGGTAGAGTAAAATATCATATGTATTCTATTCTGATATAGAATACGTTGAATATATTTTGAGTTTAATGTTTTGCTTTATCTCCTTTATTCTTATGTATTGTTGTAACAAAAAATTAGAAATTGATTTGCTTTCATAATGTAATAGGGCATGGCCGCATATCTTATAAATATGTAGGCCACCCTTGAAAAATAGATCCTGGATTTTCTCTATATTTTTGCTATAAATTTCAATACAATACATTTGAGTCTTTTAATCAAACTCAACTAGCATCCGGTGTATGACTTAATGTGGGTGAAATCTTCTGGAAGCTTGGGCCCACTCTCAATAGTATTCCTCCCTTATTTTACCTATTTTCTATCATTTTAATTTATTTTCCTATTTTTTGTAGTTTAATTTAATACTATAATTTCCCTATTTTCTGTAAATTTCTAGCAAGTGTGCAGTTTTGATTTCAAAGCATTTCAGTTATTTCTTTGATAATGCAAATTAGATTAGTGGTTTGGAAGATAAACGAGAACTCCAACGAAACAACAACACCCCCAAACCATAGGATCTAAGGGACTCATCTGATTAAAGGGAGATTACAGGCATATACTGTGCAGGGTTACTCACAAGTTTACGAGCTGTCCCGGGTTGACAATTAAATGGAGGTAATGATTTATACCATAGAAAACTAACCAATGTTTTGCCCAAAAATTTTGGGCTTGATGAAGAAATGATTTTGGATGATGAAATGGAGATGATGTTTGAGGACTATGAATTGATTGACTTGTTGGAATGGAATGGGTGTGGATTAATGGAGGTGTGGGAATGGAAATCGTAGAAGGTAGGCTGAGTGGAGGTGGGTTGGGGCTTAAGATTTACCACATGTACTTGTTTTTGGGGACAAGACTAAGCATTTTTTGATCCTTGAGCAATTTATTAAGGTGTTGACATGCATCTTGTATGGCCATATTTGAAGCATATGGTGTGGATGTGGTTGGAATGGATGAAGTGGGTGGAGGATAAGTTGCAATAGGGATTGCAACTAAATGAGAGATTTTGGATGCACTAGAAGCTGGAATTTGTGAAGCAACATTAACATGTGCTTCATATAATGGATTACCATAGGTAGTGGTATATGAAGATGAAATGAAAGTGGTTTGAGCACATGACTGTTGTGGAATGGACCAATGATGGGAAGGTGTAGATGATGCCTCAAAAAGAGGGTTGTTATACACCTGGGTGAAACTCAAAGGTTGTGAGTGGAGGATCAAGCTTGGGTGGACTGTTGATTTGCTCTAGAACATAGTTAGAAGATCTTCGAAAAGCTTCCACTTTAGCCATGTCTATGTGGCTGATGCTACGATCTATGGGAGATGATGACTCAAGTTTTGGAATGGGAATGTTGGTGGCTCTGTGTAACACATCGGTGTTTGAGGTATACACAGTGTGTGATGGTCCCACAAATAAACCAGAATAGCTTATTTGTATCACACTAATAGGGTTAACCATAGAAGTGGTAAGGGAAGATGTAGAACACTCCATGGATGAAGTGATTTGGCTGGCAAGGGCTTGAATAAAAATATTTGCTTGGCTTTAGGTTGAAACTATAAGCTAATGAATCATATGGGGGTGGTTAAGTGTGTGGAATGTGCAAAAATAAAATGCAAATGGAGAACACACAAAATCAAACAAGCAATTTAACCCTATGTTTTGCAATCGAGTTTTTTTTAATTTTTTTTGTGGGTTTTGTCTATTGTAGATGTACTAACCTAAACTACTATGCAAGGTTAAATCTAAGGCTGGATGGCAAATGAGATTCTTCTTGGTGATGAAGTTCAAAAAGTTTGCTCATGGGTGAATATGTTTCTTAAGGTACAAAGACTACCGAATGGATATGAATCCCACCATAACCAAATCTCAAACAATGGTTGGTGATGAAATCCAACTCACTGTTGTTTATTGTGAAACGTACAAAGTATGTGATTCATTTTAAGATTTGTGTTATCTATTGTGTTCACTCAATGTTGAGAACACACCTATTTCACTTGTCTAAGCTAGAATCCAAGAACATCAACGCTAAGCTCCTCAAAAGAACTTAGAGGTACACCACTTAAGACCCACCCTGAATCATCAAGTGATTCCAATAGTGGAGGGGTAACCCAATTCTTCTACCTTGAATCATCAAGTGATTCCAACAATAGGAGTATACTTAGGTATTGTGTCCTTGTTACAAATTATAAAAGTAAAAATGGAACTTTCAATTCTATTGTGCAACTATTTTATGTTTTTGTAATTTCAAATGCAAACAACATACAAAAATAGTGAATGAATACACCATAAAGCAACAAAATATAAAATAAATGTGATCTAAAATGAATGCATGAATGCAATTCTACTCTATGTGCAATTTATATGATGGATGTAAATGCCTAAAATGCAAATAAAAATGTAACTGCTTTAAACAGAAAATGAATTATTTTAGTTTGTTAATTTTACTGTAAAAAGCAAGAACATGAAAACAGAAATGGGTTAGGGTTTGAAGCAGGCTTACCAAGAAGCCTACATATTTCTTCCCCACTCTATTAAACACACCTAGAGCCTCTAGAATTCTATAGAGCGTTCTTTGAACACTGTAGGGCATCCCTCGAGCACTACAGGGTGTCCGCACGACCTCTGATTGAATTCTACAACCTCTAAAACCCTTGTTTTTTATGATTTTTGTGTGATCGAACTTTTGGAATCTGTAAGATGGAAACAGGAATTAGTGACAAGTAACTTAATATGAATCCCTTTCGGGGTCCAACCGTGATCGTCATTTTGTAAACCAAATATGAATAATACCAATACAAAGATAAAGTAACAAAAAGCACAATAACAACACAAGATTGAATAAAATTAATAAGCTTTTATAATATACCCTCAGAAAGATAAAAATAACTAAAATAAATTCAAATAACTTCTTACCTTGTCAACATGCTAATTTTTATCTCTTCTTCTATTGTCGATGGTTGTGAGGATGCCCAGATGGTTCCCGAGGGTTGTAGGACTGTAGATATGCTACGGGAAATACCTAAAGGCATTGTGTGATGACTGCAGATGCACTAGAAAGGTTCCAAAAATACCCAAAGATATTATGCAGGCTGTGGAAGGTGTTTGGGGGCTAAGGGAAGTGTCACAGAACCAGATCTGGTTCACGCGAGTTTGGTAGTAGCTAAAACGAGTGATGCGATGGCAACGACGAATGACGAAAGTGATGGCAAAGTGGCTAGGGCATAAGGGCTTAATGATCTCTCTCAATATTCAAAAAAATAACTTCAATGATTAAGGGTGTAAGAATTTCTAATGCACTTAAGGGTTTAATTCATAAAAATGACTCATATTTTATAATTTTCCCTTGAACATGTTAGGGTTTTGATGACACAAAATGTGCGGCCAAGATTAAAACATGAGGAAGGGTGGAGATTAGTTTGGGCAAGTGGCATGGATTGAGATGGATAGATGGCTGAGATTAAAATGTGGCGGATGACTAGGATTTATTCATATAAATATATATATATTAAATACATATAAATATAACATAAAATATTAATATTTATGCATATATTAAATATATATAATGAATGATTGTGATTGGATGACACGGATGGATGACAAGTGGCTAGATTTTGGTGTCTACAGTAGCACTCCAACACTTCTCTAATATTGGGCACTTCTCTTATTGATGCTTCCCCCCCTCTATTATAAAAATCGGATCAAAATAACAATTTAGATCAAAAAATTGTGATTTGATAAAGTCCAATTAAAATTGGATCAGAATCGGTATTTTTGAAAAAATTGGTAAAATATCAGATCACAATTCTCTAGAAAATTCGCTTGTGAATGAACGTGTAGAGGAAAAGGCATAAATAGTGTTTTTTCTCATTTTGCTTCCTCAAATATTGAGAGAGGGGTCTGCCTACTTGCTACCACACCAAAGAAAACCCTAAAATGCATCCAAACAATGGATTTTGGAAGTTTGAAGGAATTTGGTAATCATCAACAACCACCAAACAATAGATTGTTTAGCATTTTGAAGGATCCCAGTAGCTACCAACAACCACCAACATCTAGGAATCTACCCAAAGGAATCATTTGAGGTAAGAAAATTGATTTTTTTATCTTTTTCTTTTATTCTATTTAATCTTTATTCAAAATTTTCAAGCATTTTTTTCCAAGTCTAAAACCAAATGCAACAAACTAGAGTTTACAGTTTTAGAGTTTTCAGTTTTTTTTTTAAGTAATTCTTTGTTGTTATTTGTTGCCTGAAACATGTATGCAAGTCTATACTTTTATCTTTCAATGTTTAATATTTAGAGTCTTAGACTTCAAACTAGGGTTTAGTTTTTTTTTTAATTAAATAATTGTTTGGCTTTGCTTAATATTTGTTATCTAAAATTTGTTTGCAAGTGCATGCTTTCAACTGCCAATGTTTAAACTTTAAAGTTTCAAACTAGGGTTTAGGATTTATTTTTATTTTAAGAGATTTTTTATTGTTACTTGCTGCCAAAAATATGTATGTAGGTTCATATTTTCAGTGTTGCACTGCAATTTTAAACCTCAAGTTCAAAGTTCAAACTAGGGTGTAATTTTATTTTTAAGTAATTGTTTGTTGTTATTTGTTATTATGTGCAACCATAAGAAAATTTTAGGGAAAAAAGATTTATATGGAGTAGAAATAGAAAAGAAAGGATAAATTCTTTGTAATTTTTGTAATACTTTTATTCATGGAGGAGTATATCGCTTCAAATTTCATTTGGCAATGAAAGTAGGTGAGAATGTTAGATTATGCCCAAAAGTGTCAATTGATGTTGAGAGAGAATGTGTGGCACTTATCACAGGAAAAGTGGAGAAAAAAGAGATAAATAAAAGAACATTTGAAGCCATTTCAACCCCCTCTTCTTAGCCTCATACAACTAGTAGTGGGACCAACATCTTTAGTCGACTTCAACATGAAAATTCAAGTCCATCAATTGCACAAACACAGGCATGACCAAGGAGTGGGATGGATGAGTCCAATTATGGGGTAAGGACACAAGCCACACTTGATGGTATGGCCACGTGGAACTAGGAGAGGCATAGGGTAACCAGGAAGGCCATTGGTATTTTTTTATATTTTTTACCTTCCCTTCATTGTGGAAAGGTCTCCATACTGGCAAAGCATGGTGGATGCCATCGTAGGTTGCGAAACATGATTTACGTCACCAAATTATGACGATATTATGGACCCTATCTTTTGTGAATGCATGGATAACATTGAGGTTATTCTTGAGGAGCAGCGTAGGGTGTCGAGCACTAAAAATTACACTATCATATTTGATGGGTGGACCGATGGCAGGGAAAGAACCTTAATTAATTTTTCGGTAACTAGAGGATGCATCAATGCAAGTTAAGAGTGTTGAAGTGCTCACAAGGTTGTTGTGGAAGTTTGTGATTGAGGTCGAGGTGGAGAATGTTGTCCAAGTAATCATGCACAACACAACAACATATGTAGTAGTTGGCAAGTTGTTGGAGGAGAGATTTTCCACCATTTGTTGTCCCCATGTACAGTCCATTGTCTCGATTTGCTCCTCGAAGACATTGGAAAATTACCTTAGGTGTTTGAGGTTGTACAAAATTCTAGGGCAATTACAAAATTTATCGACAACCATTCTTGGGTCCTCAACCTCATGAGGCATTTTACTGATGAGAGGGAGCTAGTATGTCCTGGAGTTACATGCTTTGCAAAAAACTTCATAACATTGCAAAGCATCTATAATGCAAGAGAGTCATTAAAGCAAATTTTTATGAGTGATGAGTGGAATTCTACGCAAATTGTTAGATATCGATTCTCTAGTGAGGGGAGAAATGAATATGTGTTTGAGGAGCCCTTTTGGAAAGCCATGAATGAGGCCATCAAGGTATAAGACTAAGTTTTTAATTTATTTTATTATTTATTTTTTTAATTTAAAATATTTTCTTCTTGCAAATCTTGTATTTTAAATATTTTTATAAATTTTCTTTAAATTATTTTTTTCTTTTTTTTAGATTGCAGAACCTTTGGTGAAGGTTCTTCGTCTTTTTTATGGATAAGAATCACCAATAACATATATATATATATATATAAGGCTATGGATAGGGCAAAAGAGGCAATTGCCTCTGTTTATAAACATGTTCAATCCAAATATGGTCTCATTTAGGATATTATTGATAGGCGATGGACATCTAAGCTGCATAGCCCTCTTCATGCAACGAGGTACTATCTCAAAACCAAATTTTTTTACTCCAACACATTCTATGTTGACTATGAGGTGATGGCAGGCCTTCGATTATGTGTTGACCGCATGTACCTTGATGAAGAAATAAGTGTTAAGATACAAACTAAGATGCATTCTTATAAGAAATGTGAGGGCATCATTTTTCCATTGCCAATGTCCATTCAATCAAGTTCAACTATGAGGCCAAGTATCCCCTCATTGAATTGTTGTTTATTTTATCTTTTGATTTTGTTCTAAAAAAAATCTCAATTTAGGATTTTATATGTGAATTATTAAATTTCCTTCTTCTTGGTTGTTTCTAGATTTATGGTAGGAGGACTTTGGTGCATATATGCCCCACTACAGTGCTTCGCCATTAGATTTTTGTCTCAACCATGTAGCGCTTCAGGTTTTGAGCACAAATTGAGTATGTTTGAGCACATACACTCCAAGAAGTGCAATAGGATTACAGAAGAAAAGTTGAATGATCTTGTGTTTATTCATTACAACATTTGCCTCCACCATAAGAAAATTATAGGAACAATTACTGAGGCCTTTGACATAGGCGAGATTGATCCATCTAATAATTGGATCACAAATGCACAAGAGGAGTAGCAACAAGATGTTATCTTTACCATGGATGAATTTGAAAACTTAGAAAACCTAGAGGAGAAGATGGCAACAAAGGCACAAGAAGAGGCACAACCAAAGAAACAAAGAGATACTACATCTTCTACTAGATCAAAGGACAAAGGCATTCTAAGACATTGATTTAGGCATTGTACTTAACATTTGATATGACTCATGACACATTTTGTAATTTGTAATTTTGTATTGTTATATATATTTATTTATTTTTTAAGCAAAAAACTCCTTATGGGGCCACCTTGGTCTAAGAGACCACGAACAAGGGGTTATACACCGTCAAAGTTACCCGGGAGTCGCACCCGACCCTACCCGCACCAACATTATCAATTGGATTTTGGATACACAATTCAACTTTTTGGTAGGGTGGAGATTTGAACCTGGGATCTCTCTTGGAGGATTTCCCTCTCCTCTCCAACTCACCTACAACACCTGGGTTTAAAAACTAATTTATAGTGGAAAACACCCCTTTCGAGGTGCCACTTTCAACAGGTTGGGCATAGGAGAAATGGAGCCTTGTTGGCATCTACCAGCACATAGGACATTCATAATTATACCATATATCTACAAGATGGATACAAGGGGAATGGAACCTGGGTCGACCTCTACCAGCACCCAGGGTATTTACCACTGCACCACAATAAGCAGATATTGTATTGTTATATATTATAAGCAATACAATATGTGTTTTGTCACTCTCGTGTGTAGTAGTTTAAAACTTTAATACTTTGGCTTTAAGCTTGTAGCACTTGCCCTTTTCATGTGTAGTTTAAGCTTGTATCACTTACGGTATTAATATTTGATTTGCATAGTGTTAATTCATTGTGATATGCATAAAAAGAAAATTACATTTTATTTGAGTTTTTTTTGTCGATTCTCGATTTGATCTGATTTTTTTCCAAACCAATTCCAATTTTCTCAACTATGCTTACCCCCACATTCTTGTGTCATCTAAAAATTGGAGGTGAGTAAGCTTTATGTTCCTAGTTATCCTCACCCTTGCAATGGTATTCTATGCTCTCCTCTTTTGTATGAGTCTTCCCAAGCCCTCTGCAAAAATGATGAACAAAAGAGGTGAAAGTGGGTCCCCTTGTTGGATGCCTCTAGAAGCTTTGAATAGTTGGGATGGATTACCATTAATGAGCACTAAGAAAGAGACTGTAGAGATGCATTCCATAATCCATTTTATCCATTCTTCACTAAAACCAAATTTCTTCAATATTTGGGCTAAAACTTCCTTACTTACTCTGTCATAAGCCTTAGATAAATATACCTTAAGGAACATGCCTTTATGTCCCTTTTGGCAAAGCTTGTGAATAGTTTCCCATGCTATCACAATTCCATCCAGAATATGTCTACTCTACACAAATCCCCCTTGTTCTAAATATACTAACCCTAGTAAGATTTGTTTCATTCTATTTGTCATCAATTTGGTTATGATCTTTAAAACCACATTATAAAGAGCAATTGGTCTATAGTTAGTAATATTATCCATATCTCCACCTTTTGGGATCAAGGCTTTAAGGATTCTTCCACTAGTTCTAAGTTCTTCTATTGCTTGGGTTAAATATTTTGCTATTATATCCCAATAGGCTATATAGAACTCTACTGGAAATCTATCTTGACTTGGGGCCTTGTCTACATAGCAAAAACTATATTTTTTACTTTATCCTATCTAATCTCTCTTAAGAGCTCCTCATTTTGATTTTGTGATATTAACACTGGTATGCTTTCTAAAAATTCCTCTTGGTGCTGAGTGGAAAGGTGTGGTTCTATAGTAAATAAAGTTGAAAAGTATTTATTTGTAGTTTCTTGCATACCTAGGGTAGTGGTTTCCCTATTTTTATCCCCTATGGATAGGGCATCAATATGATTATGGTTATTGTGTGTTGTGATTGAGTTATGGAAAAACTTGGTGTTCCTCTCTCCTTGCAGCTAGATTATTCTTGCTCGTTATCTCCAGTAGGCTTCCTCTTTATTGTTTAACTCTTCTTCCTATTGCATCAAAATACTTTCTTTGTAGAGAAGCTCTTCAAATATAGGTTATGAGCGGATTCTTTTTGTTATTTCTTGCATTTGAATTGATATATTTGCTCTTTGTTACTGGAAATTTGACTAATGAAATTTACTCCATTTTTTCAATTTGCTTTTAATAAACTTTTATCTGGAGTGAAGATAAAATTGTGTTGTCCCATGTTCTAGTTTTCCTTGCTACCACCATTGTTTCATTAGTTTTGGTAATTCATTATTTTGGATCTAGAAAGTCTCAAATCTAAAAGGTCGATTCTTGACCTGAGTACTTTTCCTATATAGATAGATACCAAAAAAAGGTCAAATGCTACTTGGTTTAATATTCGTGATAGACTTTCTCCCCTACAAGAAACCTATCTAATATGGATTTGAGTGTGTATTCTTTTCTTTTATTAGTCCATGTGTTGTTGCATCCCAATATGGGTATGTCAATCAAATTTAGGTTCTTTGATTGAGTCATCAAAATTCTATCCTTCTCATTTAAGAGGGTCAAACCTTCCTAATCCTACACTGACATTTTAGCATTTAGATCCCCTCCCACTATCTAAAAGTCTTCCTGATGGGTTTCGCTCATCTTTTGTACTACCTTTCATTGAATTTTTTGAACTTGCACCTCTAACATGCCATAAAAGTTAATTATCATCCAAACCACCCCAGAGTCCCTCTCCTTGAGTTTGGTCATGAGGATTTCTTTAGCTAAAGCTAAGTCCATCAATTGGAATTAGTTTTTATTCAATAAAGTAGCAATTCCTCCTAAAAAACCTTGAGAGGTTTGGGCCATAAAATATCTCTACCCCTAACATTTCTTAGCAATATTTTTAATAGGCTCTAAGGAGGATATGGATTCCTGCAACAAAACCACATCTGGGTTGTTTTTTGAAATCATTTTATTAATAGTCAATTGTCTAAGGTGGCTATTTAAACCCCTTACATTTCATGTGTTTATAGTCATTGAGGCTCTGTGTTGTAGAAGTTGGAAATCGATTTCACCAATCCAGATTCTTTCATCTGTTCTCCTTATTGCTATATTTTTTCCTTATTTTTTTTTCTTCCCACCCTTTGTGAACTTGAATTCTTCAATCGCTTCTATACCTGATTGATTGCTAGTGTTGGATTCTCTTTGTCTTTCTTTGCCACTCCCATAATGACATATATTCATGGATTTTGATCCTGCACATGCACTATCATTGCCCCTACCATATCATTCTACTCGAACATGGATATCTCTAGTGTTTGTTGTTGTTCTCCCCAAGCCCCTAACAAGTCAATTTTTTGGGGCCTAGATGTCTCTAATTCTTGTTGTTGTGTCATAACCTTATGAGTTTCTTGGCTCTCCTTCCCTCTTTTAAAATTTTGATTAGTTGGAGTTTGGGGGGGATTTGTCTCCTTTGGGATGGGTTTGTACTCCTAGTGGATTTGTTGTTCTCTTTCTTGTTGTTGGCCCATGTCATTGATTGGTTCCACCTTTGAAGCCTCTTGCCCTTTCATTGGATCATCTAATTTAAGGATTTCATATTTATTAGAAGATGCCCTCCAATCTGGGCGTTGGTTAATTTTTCCTGCTTTAGTTAGATTTCATCCTCATACTTGATAATTGTTTCTTTGGGCTCTCCTTGTTACTGTTTAAAACCCTTCATCATTTTCCTTTTATAGGGGAGGGTTTTTGGGATTGGTTCTAGGTTGTTGCATTTCCTCTCTCCCTATTTTGGGGTAATTTCTTACTAGATGCCCATACTCATGGCAAGCTTTGCACCTAAAAGGAATTGATTCATAATCCACTTGTTGTCTCCATGTATTTCTTCCCACTCTCAATTCAATTTTTGCTGGGAGCGACTTTTCTAGGTCCATCTCCACACATATCCTTGTGCATGTCATTGATTCTCCTTCTATCGATTCTCGTGATCTTCCTATATATGTGCCTAGGAGGTTACCAATCATCCCAAGGATATCCTCTCTAAAATTCAAGCAAGAAAGCAAAGAGTTTTAGCCATATTGGGACTACATATGGCTCCACACAAGGATCAAATATGGGTCATCAGGATTGCATGAATAAACTTGTCGGTCCAATTTTGTATGGTCCCCCTTTAAAATTCTTATTCCTATCTGATACCATTATGAAATCTGCTACAAAGTACCCTTTTGAAAGAAGCAAGATATCAACCTCTCCTTATGGATCTCAATGTTTCCTTGCCTAGTTGTACAAAAAATGATGGAATGGCCTCAACCCCACAAATTTGCAAATCAAAGTATGGGTGGATTTGTATATGATGTATTCTACAATAAATTCTTTTATTATCTCAAGGACAAGAATTGATTCCGCTTGAGGAAAACACTCATTTCTCTATGTTTGCTCTACTTTTGTGTCTTTTGTTTGTTAGCTTCCTACATCTGTTTTTGAGCTTGTTTCTCTATATGAACCTCTCTCCATCTACTACCCTTAACTGTTTCTGCAAAAGATCAATGGTTGAAGTACACATCTCCTTGATTGACTTGTGAATCACCAATAGTAAAAATTTCTTGGGATGTTGCATGGGTTCCATTTTTTCTTGTCTTCTCCTCCATAATGCAATCACTATTCGATGGCCTACCAAGGTTGGGGGCCATTGAAAACCACATAGAATCAAATAAATCCTAATAGTTCACACCAGAAGAAAAAAATAGATAAATAAAATTTACCTACACTTGTTCTTAACAATGTTTGATGTGAAGAAAACCCACCCTAAACCTTGCATTCCACAACCATTCAGTTTTATTACTTTATTTCAATATTAGCATTGCAAAGCCTTCCAATTCAAGTAAAATGGCATATGAATGTCATCAACAAACTGTATGGTCTCAACTCACTATCATGTTCCTACTTAGCCGTCCTAAACAAAGTAACATTTGTTTGGATGCAAAAGAATTGTGGGATTCACATTGCAACTTCCATAATCCTTAATAAACTTTTCACCAAGACTTAAAGGAGTACTAATAGATTTGTATTTTGACATCCAAAACTTTTCAAGTAATTCAAAAGCATATTTACCTTAGGAGATAAAAATAACATAATCTAATTGTCTCACTTCAATACCAAAAAAAATAGTGCATCAAACCCTTATTTGTCATCTCAAATTCATTTATCATTGCAATTTTAAATTTGTCCATCAATTGTATGTTATTTCCTATATATATCAAGTCATCAACATATAAGCAAACAATTAATCTTTCTCCATCATCACCACATTTGAAATATAAAGTGGATTCACTTGCATATCTTTTAAATCTCTAGCTATGAAAATATGCATCAATCCTACCATACCATGGGCTTGGCGCTTGTTTAGTCCACATAGTGCTTTCTTCATTTTGTAAACTGTGTGCTCTTGCCCTTTCACCTCATAACACGTGGGCTATTCAACATAGACTTCGTCCAAAACACCATTTAGAAAGATAGATTTGACATCTATTTAGAGAACCTTCCATTTGTATTATGTTGTTAGTGCTAAAATAATTCTAAAAATGTCTAGTCTAGTAATAGAAGCAAAGATCTCAAAATAATCAATACTTGGTTGTTGGAAATAATTTTTTGCAATCAATCCTGTTTTATGCTTTTCAATTGTTCTATCTGCTTTGTACTTAGTTTTATAGACCCATTTCACCCCAAGTGGGGAAAGAGGGGAGACGATTGGAAACAGTGGCGTGAGGGTGAATACATTTGGCCATGAAGAGAAAAAGAGAGATTGTATGGACGCCGGGAAAAACAATTGGTAGACAACGAAGAAGGCATTGGGAAAACAGAACAATACTGTTGTGTAAGCGTTGGAATTGCATGTTGGCATTCTGGTTTCTGGTTTTCCGTTGAAAAGAAAGATTAGGTTGATGTATTGTGCTGATTGTGTTGTTTTATCTCTGAATATAGAACATAGTTTTGAGTCGAAGTAAAATGAAAAAAAAAATGGCTTTACATTTTGTTTGGAAATGTATTTCCTATGTTTCTGCCGAAACTTGAATTGTGTTCATTTGGTATTGAAAGATATGCTGGCTGGAAAGTATACTTCGAGCTTTTGAATTGACTGTGATTTTAAAATTAAAACTTCAATAGCTGAGTGGAATGCATGCATGAAGATGAAAAGAGTTGTTTTAGAACTTCATGACTGTTTGAATGTGCTCACTATCAAACCAAGAATGGAAATCCTATATTTTTTATGGTCTTTGTATATAGAATAGTATGCATTGCATATAGGACGAGCCGAACTGATCCCGTATTAAAAGCTGTTGGGAATGAGAGACGCTGAATGCGCTACTGGAATTAGTGCGCTGTGGTCCTCCCAATTTACAAATATATTGGTGAGTGGTTGAAATAGGGCACCTCATCAAGTTTATTTCCCATAGTAGAACCAAATGCCTGTGTACTCTGCAATAAAACGGTGGTTATATGAATTACTGGCTATTTGGCTTTGGACCGGCTCCGGTAAAGAATCACCTTGGTTACAGTGGAATACCTTACAGTGCAAATGTATGGCTAAAATTATCAAGCTATGAAACTTTTGCATGTAAAGGATTTGAGTAGAAAGTACTACTATTCTTATTGCAAACTTGAATAGACAGTTAGAGGGTTCAATACTTGGAATATGTATTCCAGTTTAGAATGCCAAACGTTCTGTGCATTAAATTATTGGGAAAATATGATTTAAAATATGTAATATGCTACAATCAGACTGATTGCGAGATAGCGATTATGTTGCTGAAAAGAAGTTGGTATGAAATTGATATTTTCATTTTATTGTTATCATTAACTGATGAAGTTGAAAGAAAGATTGAGTTTATTAAAAGCTATGGTATGTCATGCTTTTCCGGAAATCGATGTCGAAACCAAAGTTTAAGCTAGTATGTTGTTCCGGGGAGGAAGAATCCGAAATGTGAGAATGGATTATTATACATTTGATGACTTATCTTTAAACTTTCTTTCATGGAGTTTAATTCCAGCATTCATCTACTTTATTTTAAAGTAGAAATAAAATAATTCTATAGGTGTATGTGATATTGTAATATGGCTAAATCATTTCTTATGTTATCAAATGGATAAGAGAAGTGTAACCAATGGTTATGTTTTCGACGAGTGTGTTTGAGCGGCGTCTCCTACGGCATAGTTAAATATAAACTTTTGTATGCAAACTAAATGAAGGTTTTCATGTGTTAAATTCTGTCAGGGAAGTCGTCGAAAATGTTTGTACCACTGAGCGATTCGCCTGGTAATTGAAGTATTGAACCATACTTTTTTAATTGAAATTGGAATTATTTTTGTGACCGAATCCGTAGAGAAAATCAATAAGCCAAAACATTGGATGTAAATTGTGAAAGTAATTGAGTGAGTGAATTAACTAAAGCTATGGAAGATTGATCCTAATTGAACAAGTACCCTTTAGAGGCTAAAACAATCAAATAGTACCCTTTGCTCGTCTGTCTGTAAGGAGTTACCTTACGGTATTCATGCACAGACAAGTTAACCTTAGTGCTGGAAGTGCATTCATTAACAACTGTTAGAAGCAATTAATAGAGTTACGTAGGGTATTCGTGCACAGACGAGTTAACCTTAGTGCTGGAAGTACATTCATTAACTAATAGAAGCAATTAATATCAAGTCATTAATTTATGCATTTTGGAGTTTGAGCAAATTATATATCTTTTTTTATCTGTGATGGGATTGAGAACCATTGCTAGTGTGCTATTGCTGTCATAATTAAATTTTGGCGATAAAATATAATTAAACCTGAATTGTCAAGCACCTTTATTGAAATAGATTCATGTTGGTCAAGCGTGCTTTCGGTCGTCGTGAGTGATGACCATCATATGTGGATCTATTTTAAAATACCAGACAGTAATGGATTACTGGCTCCTTGACCACGTTATGAAAATGATGAATTTGGACATAAGTTCATTTGATTAAGGGATGGACTTGATTTAGAAACCCAAGAGTTTGTAGAAGTACTCTTGAGATATGGATAAGAGTTAATAAGTAGAGAATAGGGCAATAGAATCATCAAGAGATGGTTTAGATATTTAAATGCAGTTCACTCTTGGAGATATAGAATCATCAAGAGATGGTTTACATATTTAAATGCAGTTAACTCTTTGAGATATAGAATGAATATGGGCCTTTTAGTTTTTAAGAGGTAAACTTGGAGAAAGAGAAGAAGGAAATTATGAATAAAAAAAAAAAGAGAATAATGGGAATATGTGAACTTTTTATGCTATAGTTTGAAAGGGAAAATTAATTATTGTTAATGAAAGCTAAGTTAAGTGTTTGATTATTACATTTAAACATTTGTGCCAAGAAAATAATGTATCAGTTATGAGTCCATATGAACATGGCATGGATTTGAGTTAGAAACTTTTATTTTATTTTGAGAATAAAACTTAGAGATGATTGACGAAAAACTTAATATGTAAGTTGGGTAGATTTGTCAAAGCAAGCCCATAGCATTGGATTAAAGCAAACTTATTTGGAATAAGATGGCTATGAGATTTATGAAAACATAAACTTGGGAATATGTAATTTGAGAACCAAGTTAAAATAGAAGTGATCTTTACAAATAAGGAATTGGTAATTAAGTAAAACCCAACCTGGAAATTGAATGATAATATGTGAATCTTTTATTTGGATCCTATCTAGATTTTTAGTGACGAATGCTAGCTATAACTGCAGCTAATTATTGGTCTAACGCATCAGGAAGGATGAGCAAATAACTTGATGTGCGGGTATGCACACAAGACTTAAAGTTAAATTGTAAATTTGACCTTACTTTGGTAAAAAAACGATCTTAATCATCAAGAAAGATGATTATGATATTGATACACCCAATGCTACTAAGGTGCGGAAATTGCACAAAGCAAGTCTTAGAGCAACTGTAGACTAACAGGATTGGTCTTGATAAAAAAACTCGATCAAATCTAGTAACAACAAGCGGTATGGGATGTCATCTCTAGGTTGCTATCCGGTTAGTATTGTGATATGTCTCATGTTCATTCAGCTTAGTTGGTTTAGCCACAACGTTTGGTATGGGATAAACGTTTGTGAATCACAATGGGCATGTGTGATGAAGTCCAAAGTTATGGTATTGACATGGCACTGACTGAATTTAGGTAGGAGACAATTTGTTAGTCACGAAGGCATATGTATGTTGATCCCTTGCATAACTTAAGCTTAAATTAAGCCGACCTGTTAGATCATGGATTCTCAATCGACCAATTAAGTTGTGGAATTCTCAAATATTGAACAAGTCGACTAGTTAGGTCGTGGGTTTTCAACAAGTCGATCGATTATGTCATGGGATCATTAATGCAAGGGAGAAAAAGTGATTTGATATGTCTATACTGATTTATAATAATATCATCGATTTATTGGGTGTACAGATGTGCTATGAACCTAAAAGCACTCTTATGAACAAAATTATTGTTTGAAAAAAAAAATACCCTAGATATTGCATGACTTGTTTTGAGGTACAGGTGAGTAGACTTGGGTTTTTACATTACCGAGACTTGTTTGCATAGGACCACATATATCTGCATGAACCAACTACAATTGTTTCGAGGCTCCCCATCCCCTTCCATTGGAAATTTGTTCCTATGTTGTTTTCCGAGTTGCACATGCAAAACATATTTCATATTTTACTAAAATGTTTAGTAGTTCACACACCATTTTTCCACCTATAAGAACTACAATCATGTGAAACTCAAGTGATGATAATGATTATGCCACTATCGATTATGCATTGGTAACATATCTCATGCCTCCTTGGCATTTGTATCTTAACAATTTTTGAAAAAAATACTCTCATCCATATGCTTTGGATCAAATACATTGCTAATTCATCTTTCTTCTTTTCTTCCATCTTGCATGGTTCATTCTTGTGTTGCCAGTGCATTCCAATCTTGTAGCTCCACATTAGTCATCCTGTATAATACCCCAAAATTTTTAATAAACCATTAAAGTATATTCTTATTGCCCTATTAATCATATTGTTTCCTATAGAAGGGAGGAATTGACATAAGATTATTGTTTGCTGCCATCTCTTCCAACCTCTCGTAAATTAACTCTAATACCAATTGTTGACATGAAAGCCTTCGAAACGAAGCACCAAGAAAAAGCAGCAACATTTGATAGAAAAATATAACCCAATTAAAAATTGCTCACAACCAAAATTAAAAATATTTATATACAATTATGCCAAAAAAAAAAAAAAAAAAAAAAAAAAAACCTCTAAAAAATACTTAAATATTTCTATTATAAAAATTACAATTTATGCAATTTTGTTTTCTAAAAATAAACTCTTAAAAACAACAACATGCATGTTCATTGCATTGCTTTATTTACTCTATTTATCTTCCTTTACTTATGCTTAGCCATGCTCATCTTTATCCTTAAAAGCATTACCAAAACAATTACTCAACAAAGGCATATATCCCCTCAACTAAAAATTAAACACTATAAATTAAGTTCGACTCGATATTCTTTCTACTGAACATAGTATTTTTAAATTTTGTTATAGGGTTATGATAAATTGAAAGACAAAGGGGTCTACTGCATGTACACAATGACGTTTTTACATTCCTAGCTTTACCCATACTCCACTGTCCATAGCCCTGTCGCGGCTACAAAAAAAAATATGCCAGGTATGAACTTTCAACTGATTTGCTAAAATAGATTTAGGGTGGCTTGAAAAGCATCAAGAAATTGTATGGCTTTTCATTCAAAAGACTTACAATAGCTTTACATCGCTAACAAGCTTATAACGCCCACAAGCTATGACAATGCTGATTTAATTTTATGGACTGTGCAGGATATCAAGTTATTTATCGTCTTCACAGATTCGACTGTTATTCTGGCTGTTGGAGGATTGCTCGTGCTCACCAATATTTGAAGTGCAACCGTCAAGAGTGCTCCTCCCACATATCCATGATCTATGGGAAACTCAACCGACTCACTTTCTGTTTCAGATCCATCTGGCAGAATGGAAAATCCAGAAGGAAGAAGTGTAACATAGGAAGAATCTGCACCATTCATTACTTCGTTCATTGCTGAGATATCAACTGGAGAATAGATCACAAGGAAGCCTGATGAATCTTTACAACTCTCTTGTAGTATTAAAGTATTGCCCTGGACCTGCACGGAAGGAGCACGAGTCTTTAGAATTTTTATTTAGTTGATACTTTAAAATGATGTCTTAAGTTTTTATTTAATTGACACCCTAAAGTGTTCAGGTCTTTTTATTGAATAGCTCAACTATAAGCTGAGGCCTGGTATGAAGTGTGGATCAACAGAAGAAACATAATAAAGAATGTTTCAGGCCACTTACACTTGCTTTAAGAACACTAACGCTGTTACCCGGATCTTGTCCAGTAGCAATATATGCCATTTCTTGCACTGATCCTCCACTTGAAAGTATATCCCACTGCACATTATGCCCTATTATTCTTAGACTCGCAAAGATAACTTGTAAAAATATGAAAAGGGCTAGTCCAAGAATATCAGTAGGCATTATTGTTTAATAATAAGTTAAAATGTTTTATCTTTTAACTTGATTGAAAATTTTTAATCTGACATAAAGATAAGTTTGAAAATTTGGACGAAGTTCCTAGTAATTTGAACTTTCAAACTATATTTTGGGTGTGGAATCATTTTTAAGGGAAAGAAAACTTGTTCAAATTTATTCATCAAATTAAATTGAAGAACAACTTTCTAAGCGCATTTTTATAGATGTTGAAGATGAAAAGAATGTTAGATTATTATTTTATTAACAATTAAATAAAATAGATAATGTATCAAGGTAAATAATTTATAAAACCAAATTGTAAATAAAGAGAAGCGCAAGATGAAAAGAATGTTAGATTATCATCTTACCAACATTTAAATATAATAGATAATGTAACAAGGTATACATTTCATAAAACTTAATTAGTTTATTATTTAAAAATTGACAGTTATATCAAAGATATTTTAGAGCTTCAGAACATAAAGATTGAGTATGAAGGGCCATCAGCTGGAGACTTTTTTTTATAGTTGACAGCTCTAAAGTAGTTAATAGTGTTATGTGAACTGTTTTGAACGTAATTTTTCGTTTTAGCGGAATTATTCAGTTTTGTATTGACTGATTTGCATGGACATTTAAAAGTTCATATTTTTTGGACCTATTCTATGGCATATTGGAGTAGCCTCCAATGATATGATATAACAGTCTAAGTTCCAAAAACATATGTAATTATTCTCTTCTGAATAACTAGGTTATATATAGATAAATAGATATTAGATATTATGTCAGTTGTTTAAATTTGAAATAAACTTTCTTTATATTTTCCTGAAAATAAATTAATTTTGTTTTGTATAGTTTTAGAAATTTCTGAAATGTTAGGTGATTTTTTAGAACCATATTAGAATTCATCACAGGTGATCAATTTTGGAATAAACCCTATTTATATGTACGTAAATATATTTAGAAAATAAATTAAATTTTGTGTTGTATGGTTTTGGAGACGTCTGAAAATTTTGTGTTGTATGGTTTTGGAGACTTCTGAAATGTTGGTGATTAACCTTCAGCAGCGATACTACGAGTGAAGTTAGGCCCACTGACCAAAACGCATCTATATATACCTGTATATGTCCAAGTGTTGCATGCAATAAATATTTCAGTTTCTTCCTTTAAGTTCTAATTTGTATGTTCAACGTTTCAATTTTAGTTCCAAATTGTATGTTCAGCTCCTTTTTATTATTATGTTGTGAGGTAGACCAACAACCATAACCAATTTACCTATCTATGTAGATTTAATAAGTGAAAAACAAAGGAAAGGATATAATACAACTAATCTACCTGCTTGTCTAATAAATTAAAAACAATATATTATCTCACTTGTGGCTTAAGTTTGTCAAGTAAAAATCAATATATTACCTCGCTTCTGAGTGTTTCGTCCCTCAACAATTCAAACAAGCGCTCTGGAAGGACTGGAAGCCAAACTGAGGTGGCAGCACTGAGCACCACTGCTGAAGGTTCTCCAGCGCCATCGATGCTGTTTCTTTTAGTTACACGGACACTGCTATCTTTGTTGCCGGACAGTTCTGTCCAACTATGCAAAGTCGAAGCGCTTACTATGGAACAGAAGGAGTTCGTCATCCTCTCTGCAAGTTTCAACACACTGCGGCCCCCATTGATGGTAGGACTAGCTATTACAATGAAAAAAAAAAAAATTATCAAAGATACTGATGGGTCAGAATTTCTAATAAAGCATGAGGAGATAAATGGACTTGTAACAAGAGATCATACATATATTATAACGATATTAACAATGAAACTTCAACAGTTTATATTTGTTACATTATATATTAAATATAACCATTACATGATAAGATAATTTTGATTTTGATTTTGTGTTAGAATTGTTGTGATCTTATTGCACGGTAATATAAGTTTGATTATTTTTTCTCTACAACAACATTTTTTGTTGAGGTCTTTGTGCTAGATTGAAGATTGTAAGTTTTGACTATTGACTGGCTCCTTTTGGAGCTCTATGTACAAGATTCCGGTTTGGGCTGCAGGAGTTGATTCCAATTTAATTTGCTGTTTGGTGTGAGTGGGATTGTTTATTTAAATTTCTTTGAAAATCTTTGTATGCTTTTGTTTGTTTGACTCTTAGTTTTGCTTTTAAGTACGTTTGTTGATTGCTTCTTTACTCCTGTTGAAATGATTTTATAAGGTTGAAAAATGTCTTTCAAAACCCTCTTTTCTTTATTCTGAGTTGAGCTCCTACGGAACTGTTGTACAAATAGTAAAATACCTTTTAATTAAAAAAAAAACAATAGACATTAAAAAAAAACTTTATTTATCTGTTCTCCCCTTAATTTTATTACATCGAATGCTTTTTTTTTTTTAACCATTGCCTTACCACCCGTATAAAAATTGATATAAAAAAAATTAACATCCATGTAACAATTGATATAAAAAATATATATATTTATTCATCTGTTCTCCTCTTAATTTTATTACATCCAATGGAATCTTGTTTTTATCAACTGTTGCCTAATATACAATATATAGACGTACTTTTTTATATTTGATTTCTCGTATTTTAACCATTGCCTTACCACCCGTATAAAAATTGATATAAAAAAAATTAACATCCATGTAACAATTGATATAAAAAATATATATATTTATTCATCTGTTCTCCTCTTAATTTTATTACATCCAATGGAATCTTGTTTTTATCAACTGTTGCCTAATATACAATATATAGACGTACTTTTTTATATTTGATTTCTCGTATTTTTTTTATTATTATGTTTTTTTCTATTTTCATAATTAATATTTTATTTTTATTTTTAATGATTATTTATAAACAATTTTTTTTTTCTTTTATAAAATAACATTATTTTTAACGTGATGTTTTTTCTATTTTTTATTAAGAATTATTTTTAATATTTTTAATGTTTAACTCCTAATTATCTAGTAAGTGGAACAAAGTAAGTGGAACAAATCTTTCTTTTGGGAGTACTTATGTCTGCTAATTAATTATGTCCTCTAAAACTACAATTATACAACTCCTTCCTCAATCAAATCTCAAATGAAGTGATGACAAATATCTATGTGGTTAGCTTTTGTATGAAAAATAAAAAATAAAGAAGTTTTTCCTATCTAAATGGTGCTACTATTATCACAATATATAGTAGTGGGAGAATTGATATCTTGTTGCAATCCATCTAAAACTTCTTGTAGCCATATTACATGACAACTTGCTGATGCAGCTGCTATATATTCCGTCTCCTGTGGATAGAGAAACTTTTTGTTGTTTCTTTGAACTCCATGAAATATGACAATTTCCAAGACTAAAGCAGTATCCTGAAGTTGATTTTTGATCATCTACTGACCCAGCCTAATGTGAATCTCAATATCCAACTCTCTCCAAAGTTTTAGCTGTTGTATAGTAAGTAAATGTCATGACCTGCTATGCCTTTGATATCTCGAAGTATAATTTTTACTACTCTCATATGATAATCATGAGGTTCTCTCATGAACCTAGGAACAAGACTCACAACAAAAGTAATATCAGATATAGTAGTTGTAATATACATCGGGTTTCCAACCAATCTGAGAAATAGAGTCCCATCAACAACCTTGTTCAGCTTTAACCAATTTGAGAAATAGGGTCCCATCAACATTGTTGCTTCCGTCTTCCTTGTTCAGCTTTAACCAATTTGAGAAATAGGGTCCCAACAATATTGTTGCTTCCGTCTTCCTTGTTCAGCTTTAACCAATCTGAGAAATAGGGTCCCATCAACATTGTTGCTTCTATCTTTCTTGTTCTACTTTTGACCTTGTGCTATCACAACACTTTTTCATTCTAAATTGTCTTAATAGATCTTGGGCATACTTTGCTTTACTAATGAAGATACCATTAGTCCATTGGTATACCTCCATACAAAAAAAATAATGCATTAGACCTCAGCCACCTAGAATTCTTTCCGTCATTCCTTGCTTGAATTCATCCATAATGCTGGAACTGTTACATGTGAAAATCAAGTCATCTACATAAAGACAAACAATCAAAATTAATTAGTTTGCTTATTGGTTCATTTTGGCTTTTAGCAAATCCATGTTCAAAATAACTATCAACTTTCCAATATTAAGCTCCAGGAGCCTGTTTTAAACCATATAGTGAATTTTTCAATTTATAGACATAACATTCTCTTCCTTTCATTTATTCAAGAATGTTGATTTTACATCCATTTGGTGGACTAGCCACTTATTATGAGATATTTTACATCCATTTGGTGGACTAGCCACTTATTATGAGATACTAGTGGTGGACTAGCCACTTATTATGAGATACTAGTGTTAACACTGTTCTTATTATGTCCTATCGAGCAACTAGTGCAAATGTCTCTTCATAGTCTATTCCATAGACCTGTGCCATCACTCTTGTACTTGTTTTTATATATCCATTTCACTCCTATCACTTCTTTATATTTTGAAAGTTCAACCAACTCCCAAGTTTCATTCTTCTCAATTGTCCTTATTTTGCATTTTTCACTCAGCAACACCATTTTGTTGTGGTATGTATGCTGGTGTAGGTTTCCTTTTTATTCCATGATTTGCACAATATGCATTAAATTCCTTAGACATAAATTCACTTCCTCAATCTGTCCTCAAAATTTTAATAAAATGGACACTTTCTTTTTCAAGTAAGGCTTTAAAATTCATAAAAAAACCAAATGCTTCATTCTTATTTTTCAAGAAATAAATACACCTTTCTTAGAAAAATCATCTACAATGGGACCTCAAATGTCCAAGTGAACCAACTATAGTGTTAAGCTTGTCGATTTTCCAACTAGAAATTTATGTCTATACTACTTTCCCATTGCACAACTGGAGCACACCTCATCCTTTGCTTCAATTTTAGGTAAGCCTTGAACCATCTTCTTTGTATATAATAGATTCAACCCCTTCAAACTTAGATGACCAATTATTGTCTTCAATAGTTGCTTGCAAAACATTTGAGTGTGTTGGATGCATCTTCATTGGAAACATTCTATTTGTTGTCATGGGAACTACTACAACTATCTTTCCACCATCATTTTTATCAAATATCTTACATGCTCCATTATCAAATAAAACTTTATAATTCTTTTCAACCAATTGGCCTACACTTGTACTTAAGACGAAAACCTAACAAAGTGTCTTGAATATGTTTTACCTCGCCTTGCTTGGTGTGCATAGCCAATGTGCCTATGTCGACAATTTTCACACTTCATCATCTCCAAGATTCACTTCATTTTTTTTTGTTTCATCAACCTTCACAAATAGATCTTTGTTGCCTATCATACGTGAGCAACCAAAATCAAGAAATCAAACATCATCTTTAGACTTCTCTATCATAAACCAAAAAAAAAAATGTTGACCTAGAATGCTCTTCTTCCTTTTGGGTTAAATATGTCTCCTAATTCTACATGTGACTTTGCTTCAGCTTGCACTTTATCTCAAAATGGCCAAACATTTTATAATAATGGCACTGCATGTTTATTTTATCTAGACTATCACGTCCACGACCTCTACCTCCATGGCCTTTTCTTCTTCATCTTGGATAATTTGACGAGCCCTCCTTTTTCTCTTGGGAACTATTACTGCGGCTCTCTTCTCCAACTTTAACCTTCCTCGCAAATGCTTGTACTAAGCTTTCTAGAGTTCTCTCCAATCTACTTTCATGAGATAATAATATCCTATGAGTTGATCCAACTTCAACGTCGTTAAATCTTTACTTTCCTCTATTGCAATAACAATAGATTCAATTTTCTTGGTAAAGACATAAGAAAATTTTCACAAATTACCTGATCAGTAATAGTCTCTCCATGACTGCATAACTAGTTAACAATGTCTTGAACTCCTCTCACTTTCATTTGAAGATTTTTGAAATCTCTTCGCAAATTATGCGAACCAACCAATTTGACTTTCTCAGTGCCTTGGTAAGCAACTACAATGTGTCCCAACCTTCCTTGGCATTCTTCGCTGCAACGATTCTAGGAAAATTGTTCATATATAAAACACTTTGAATTAAAAACATGGCTAAGATTAAGGCATCTTTCTTCTCCACTTGTTTCTTCTCAATCCTCTCTTGTGCTGTCAATGCATTCCAATCTTGAGGCTCTTCAAAATTCACTTGAACTATATCCCATGCTTCTTTAAAAACCATCAAATTCTGCATCTCTATAGCCTAATACTTATAGTGATCTCCTTTGAATGGAGGAATTGGCAATGAAGAATTTGCTACAGCCAAAATAAGATTCACTTTATTGTTTCCACATCAAACAAAAAAAATCATAGCTGCTCCACTCAACTATATACATATTCTTTGTTACATCAAGGCTTTGCCACCATTTTTTTCACTCCATACAATCTAATCCAACTATAAAGAGAGGATAGATGAATAGATCAACTCATGTAGAAGTTTTTTTTACTAATAGATCATTGTTTTTCTATTTTTAGATTTATCTTTTTATCTTTACATTCACATTTATCACAATTTCTTTTTTATAATTTTTTTTTTTTTTTTTTTTTAAGTAAAAGCACTTTCATTACTTTTTCCAACATATCTATCAATATAAAGTATTGAATAAAATTTTTTTGTGACAAAGGCTTGCATACATCACAATGAGACATCTGATGCAAACGGTTAAACCCAATGCATACCAACAGAACCTATGATTTGCAGGTGTGGAGTTGCCAATTCAATAGCCTGCCGTTCACTTTGGCGACGGAGAGTTGATAGCCATCGTTGTGCTCCAAAAGCCACTCCATTGCTCATAACAGAGCGGTAGAGTTTGTGAATCCCACTTTCATCATACTCCGAATGTTCCACCCATGTCACCTACAAATAAAATCATTGAAATAAAAATTTATACTTCTAAATAAGAAATGCTTATTTTTGTTATAAAATGAACTGAATTGAAAGCAATCTACATAGAACTATGTGAGGACCAATTGATTCAAATGCACATATGAAATCTCCAAAGATTTATTGGAGGACCAATTGAATCAAATGCACATATGAAATCTCCAAAGATTTATGGGAAGACCAATTGAATCAAATGAAATTTTATTTTTTTAGATAACGAAAGATTTATTTATTTAATTTAAAATAATAACTCTATATGATCAGTAGATAATATCATATTTCAAGTTTTGAATTCTTAGCTCAAAAAAATATGAAATGATGATTTGCCTTTTGACTTTAAATAACTTCCAAATGAATAAATATATTGTTCTTTCATTGTGTGGTGCACTACTGAATACCTTTCCAAACAAAAATTTCAAGGAACAAGGTTACATAAATAGATACACACTGCAGAAGCACAGCTAAAATAATATACTTTTTATAAATTTTTAAGTTTAAATTTTAAATTTTATATAATAGTAAATTATTTCAATGAAAATTTGCACAGTTAAACTAATATAATTTTTAGAAATTTTATAGTTTAAATTTTAAATTTTATATAATAATAAATTATTTCAATGGAAATTTCTTCACCATTTATACTAAACATAAATTGAACAAGGATTTAAGTAATTTAATTTAAAAATTTAAATTATCTCTTACAATTTCCTTAAATTAAATTGGCTATTTAAAATGATAGTAACTCAAAGATTTGGACAACAGAAATCAACATATTTAATTGTTTAAAAGAATTACACCAAAAATTGATCTCAAGGTCTGTATGATAATAGTATGTAAGTTTTGTATTAAAGAAAACAATTAATTAAAAAAACAAAAAGAATTTAAATATTCTTAACATAACAACTTTACACTGTGTAATTGCTTAAAAAATAAAATAAAAATTAGTTGCCTCTAATACAATTTTCTTAAATTTTTATCTACAATACAAATATAAGATAAGCTTAAGCTTTGCCCGTAAAGTTATCTTATTTGAAAAAAAGGGTAAAAATTTATTAATTCAGCAAAACATCCAAGATACAAAGAAAAAGAAGAAGCTATTCAGACATATCAGCTCTCAATAAAGAAGAGAGAGATTGAAAGCAATCAGAAGAAAGTTGAGACCAATTTTGAACATCCCAACCATCCTGAAACTCAGAAGCCCATTTGGCTAACAAATCCGCTACCACATTCCACTCTCGGGGAATATGCACAAAAGAAATGAACTCCAAGTGAGAAGAGATATTGAGAATTTGCCAAGCAATCCAACTCAACCGCTAACTCCCATGAAGACTATCCCCAGAATTCAACAAATTTATAACAATCTGAGAATCAGATTCCGCCAACCCAAAGCATACCCTTGCTCCAAAGCATATAAAATCGCAAGGGCTTCCATGAAGTTATTAGAATGATATCCCTTAAAGCAAGAGAAAAAAAATCGGACAATACCACTACTGTCCCGCCCCACACCACCAATACCAGCATTACTCGGATTACCTTGGGAAGATCCATCCGTATTAATCTTCAACACTCCCGGAGGAGGCAGATTCCATTTACCAGCCCTCCGCACCCGATTACTCTGACCCATCCATCTACAAGAGACATTAGGTCCAGGACCATTAACCAACAAACCTAATCTTTCCATGATCTAACGTTCTGCTTGGTCCCTAAAAGAAATAATCTGATATTTTGCAGACACAATTTCTTGGATCATTCGCAAAATCCTCTACCAGACCTGAGAAGCAATTAACTCCTTCCCTTGGAAAATCCGGCGGTTTCGTTCAAGCCAAATCTACCAAAAAATGCACGAAGGACCAATGCTCCACCCAAATTTTAAAAAGAAAGCCCTTGCAGGAGGCCGCCCCATACTCCTCCAAAAATCAACTACAAATGAAGCATGCGAACAAGGTTAATTCCACACTCCCCACCAAGAATGCCAGAGTTGACGAGCAAAGTCGCATTGGAGAAGTAAATGCCCAACACTCCTCATCCTTTCCACAATTATAGCATAAAGAGGGGCCAGCAAAACCACGCTTTTGAATATTATCCCAAGTAGGACACCTATTATGAGTAGCCAACCACACATAAAAGCTACACTTAGGCCAAACATTATCTTATTTAATATTAAATTAAATTAAGAATATTATTTATTTTATTTTTTTTAAATTGAAACCAACAATTATATTCAATAAAAAATAAGAGTTACAATAAAAAGGGAGCTGGAAAAATCACAGCTTGGGGAGCACGGCCACCCAAACAATTAACATCGTAAAGACAAGGCATGGGGCCAAAAACAAAACCAACTTCTAAAAAGGTGAATAAACAGAATAACTAAACAAAGGGAACCACTCCAAGTGGAGACCGAGCCCTACTGGGCACTAACAGAACAACCTGATGCTAAATAGTCACCTCCTCAACCTGCTACGCCGAGGCCTCAAAGAAACAGAGGGACCTTAAGGCAGAGGGAGGTTAGGCGAAGCCACGTTGATAGTGCACGGAGCCTCACACCAAAACCTGACAAGATTTATCAAATGCGCCAACTCATAAGTCAACTTGGAAGCTTGCGAATGGAGTTGTACAGTAACAGTAGAAAATGCTGTAATATTTTCATGCAAGGAAAACTGATTAGAAATTGAATTTCTAGAATAGACAGCAGCATTCCTATATTTCCAAAGTTGAAACAAAATAATAGCATGGAATAATATATTATCACAATTCAATAAACCTCACTTTCAAATTGAAAAATTTCTAAGCTTGCAGCTTAAAATTAAGTTTACACGGGTTTTTATGAGGGGTCCCAATCCCCTTGTATGGGGGTTTGAACTTGGGTCTCTTGGACGATAACTCAAGCCCTTAACATTAACGGAGAAGGTGTGTCTGAACTTTCTCGTATTCTCTTTGCTTTTGAAGAAAATTACCAGACTGTGTTCGGAGCTCAGACCCACTCCCCTCAACATGACCAAGCTCTTAACTCCTACCTCTTTGTTGTCCCAGTGCAGCTTTTTGACTCTCAAAGAGCTACCTATGAAAAGGCCCTCTCTCTGAAGAATCTAGAGGAAGCTCTTTCTCAAATGGCCGACAATAAATCCCCTGCTCTTGATGGCTTCCCTTGTGAGTTCTACAAGTCCCTTTGGGACACTGTCGGGTCTAATCTTCTTAAAGTTTATGAGGTCTTTTTTAGGGGTTCTCTGGGCCCTATTATTAATTAGGAGATTATTAAATTTATCCCCAAGGCTAGTGATCTAGAAATCATCAACAATTGGAGGCCTATTACTCTCCTTAATGTTTCCTATAAGATCATCGCCAAATCCCTGGCTTTGCGCATCCCACATCTCCTTCCCATCATCATGCACTCGGAGCAAACTAGCTTCATTCAAGGTAGTTTCATCATTGACAACATTATTGTTGTTTGGGAAGGCATGGAGTGGGCTTGCAATTCCAACCAACAATCCACGTTCATCAAAATCGACTTTGAGAAAGCCTACATAAAGCATCCATTGGTTGTTTATTCTAGCTATGCTTAAAGCTCTTGGTTTCAAGCCTTCCTTCATTAGCTTTATGGAGATGGTGTTTGTTGATACTTTGGTTGTTTTGTCCATTAACAGGCACAAGTCCTCGACCATTATACTCTTCCATTACATTCGACAAGGCTACCCGTTGGCGTCGTTCTTGTACGTCCTTGTCGTTGAGGGGTTTGGCTATTTACTAGCTTACCACCCTGCTCAAGTTTTTATTCAAGGAATTTCTCTCCTCGAATGCGAGTCTCAGTTGATCAATAGTTATTTTTGCTGATGATTCTTTCCTCATGCTTATTGAGGATGAAGGTGTTATTCAGCAAGCGCTTTTGCCTACCTAGACACTTTTTGTTTGGCTTCCAAATCCTCCATCTAATGGAGAAAGACTCAATGTTACAAGACATATCCTGACCTGATGCCCCACTGGCTTAGTCAATATCAATCAAGGATCATCCAAGAGAGGAAAATCTTTCATCTTTTAGGTATTCCTTTTGCCTTTAACATTTTAGGGTCAAAACTATGTAAGTATGTCATTAACATGGTGGAACAGAAACTTACCTACTAGTCCACCAAGAAGCTCTCCCTTGCTAGTAAATTCCAAATTTGCTCAAAAGTCCTTGCGACCACCCATGTTTATTATTCTTTGTGTTGGGTCCTGTCCAAAAATTGCTATAAGAAGCTTGATAAGCTTCTACGAGACTTTTTATGGTCCTCTTCCAATAATGGTTCGGGATTCCCCCATGTTGCCTAGGAGTATTTTTGTCTCCCTTAAAGCCAAGGCGGGCTTGACATTATCAATACCTAGCATCACGGTTAGGCCCTTTATGTTAAGTGGATCATTAGAGCCCTTAAGGGCAATGAGGCCTGGAATATTCTCATTTGTCCCTGTATCTGTGAAGGTTTCCCTTTTAGCCGTACGATTTGGAGAGGCATGGGCTTCCCTTTCCTCCTTGTTGCCTCCTATTTCTATCAAAGGGACGCGATCCTTCATCATCAAGAGCATTTGAAAATTTTGGGAGGGTGTGTTAAGCCTTGGCTAAGATGGAATGGCCAAAGCTTCTGACATGGCCTCTCCATCAACCAAATGAATGTTTGGTGGTCCCCTATCATCACCTACCAAGGTTCTCCGCTTGCGTAGGTCCCTAGGTTCATGCACTTATATTTTTCACAAAGGTGTGCGATGCATCACCTATTTATTTTCTCGTCTTACCAAGGAATTTCTCCCTTGGGATGACTTCAAAGTCAAATTTGGGGTCAATCACTTTGACAAGGACACTTTTAATTCCATCAAGGCTACTCTCCCTAACTCCATGTTTCACAAATTTTTTGTGTTTTCACTGCGACCTTGGTGGAAGGACTAGAAGTGTGGTATCTAGACACTCCTCTACAAAATTACAAGGCCCGTTTGGGGTATGGTTTGCTCTCTCCTTGCCTTCCCATGATTGATAAGCTCAATCAACGATGGAATTGCTCTTCCCCTTGGCCTGTATTGTTAATTTATTCATTCTTCTTCTATTTTGGATTTTTGGAGGAGTTTGGGAAGGCCTCCGGCTAAGGTCTTCTTTTTACAAGTTGCTTGGCATATTGGTCCCTCTTGCATCTTCTGGCAAATCTGGCTTGAAAGGAATCGGATAATTTTCAAGGAAGAAAGCTCTCTGTTTTTCAAGTCTAGCAAAGAATTTTGAGAATGATATAGGAAACTGTGTCTATTAAATGTCAGATTAATATTCGTGTGAACATAGTGGAGGTCCAAATTATGCATGGTTTGGGTTTGACAGTGTCTGGTCCATGTGCTACTATTTCTTTTAGCATCAGGGGATTCAATAACAGAGTGCAGAGAAATGGCAGATGACAACCCCCTCCTAGGGGGTTCTTAAGATTAATATTGATGGGTCTTCAAGAGATAATCCTGGAAATGCTAGTATTGATGGAGTGGGACGTGATTGCAGTGGTGTGGTATGTTTCTTTTTCTCATGTTTTAAAGTAAGGTATACCAATAATTATATGGAAGCCCTTGCTTTTCTTTATGCATTGGAGCAAGGATATGTTTTGGGTTAGCACAAGATAATTTGTGAATCAGATTCTCAAATTATCATTAAATTGTTGAATACTTGTAATATTACCAATGTTAATTGGAGGTTAGCAAGGGTGGTTAGGCAGCTTCTTTGTTTTCATTGTCATATGAAGTTCATCGCTTTTACTCATATTCCAAGGGAGTGGAATGGTGTTGCTGATTGTTTAGCTAAATGGGCCTCTGAATTTCAAGAAGGTTGGAGTGTTAGGGAGTGGCATCCGCTTCCTTTAGCGTGCTCTCAAACTCTTACTAGTTTATTGAAAGCTGATATACCTAAATGAGAGTTTTGTTGTAATCATTCTTGACTCTTGTATGTTTTTGTGATTTCAATAAAAATTTTACTCCTCTTTTTATCACTTATACTCTTTTTATCAATTATACTTGACCTTTCTTAAAAAAATAATATTTTGCATATTTTGGACTTTAATGTTACATGACGATTGTGCTTTGATATTGATGAGAAGTCTAATAAGAAATGGTAAGCACAAGGTTGCAAGATTTTAATGAACTTGGTGGTTTTATTGTGGTTTTCAAAGATGCCTTAGAATGGCCTATTTCTCTCGTTATATTTGAAATCAGACAACTTTTATCTAGAAATATAAGTATAAGAAATAATAGTTAACATACAAAATGTTCGTAACCATAAAATTATCACCAAAATATTTGGAAGAGAAGAGTTGTATGTCTCGTCCAGACAAACTAAGTTTTTTAATATATATTACTATGTGAACAAGCCTTCAAATTTTTAATATTTATATTATATAATTATGACATCTTACATAAGTTGGTTGGTAACTGTTTAGTTACCCAACTTTATCTGGAGTAAAATTTATAAAGATAAGGTTTATATAAAAAATTTAATGAAAAAATATTATAATATTTTTATTACAAACTAACCAATATACAACTCTCATTAAAAAATATTCATAATATAGTTATTATTAAGCATGAAATATCATATTCTTTAAGCATTTAAAATCCTTTTGTCCGGTGAAGGATATTGTAGTGATATTTTTATGTTTTCATTCAACAAGTTCAAATAATAATAATACCGATTATGTTTTTAACAATAATGGTGAAGGATACTGTAGTGATATTTTTTATGTTTTCATTCAACAAGTTCAAATAATAATAATAACGATAATGGTATAAGGGACCAAAACCCCACATAAAAAACTCATGTTTTTAACTCAAAGGCCCCAAACCTCTCATAAAAACTCATGCTTTTAACTCAAAATTTGCTGAGAAAGGGATAGATTGATTGGTAGGGGTTGGCTGCTTAGAATGCCTTTATGGAGTTGGCTTCATCTTTACCCAACAAACTAAAAATTATATAAATTCCCTATACCAAAAAATAAAATAAAATAAAAACTCTTCCCATTAAAAGTGGTGAAAGCTAGTCTAATACAATAAATTTAAAATATATATTTTTTTAATATTTATATTATATAATTATGACATCTTACATAAGTTGGTTGGTAACTGTTTAGTTACCCAACTTTATCTGGAGTAAAATTTATAAAGATAAGGTTTATATAAAAAATTTAATGAAAAAATATTATAATATTTTTATTACAAACTAACCAACATACAACCCTCATTAATTTTTTATATTTATTTGTATAAAAAATATTCATAATATAGTTAATAGTATGAAATATCATATTTTTTAAGCATTTAAAATCCTTTTGTTCGGTGAAGGATATTGTAGTGATATTTTTTATGTTTTCATTCAACAAGTTCAAATAATAATAATAACGATAACGGTATAGGGGACCGAAACCCCACATAAAAAACTCATGTTTTTAACTCAAAGGCCCCAAACCTCTCATAAAAACTCATGCTTTTAACTCAAAGGCCCCAAACCTCTCATAAAAACTCATGCTTTTAACTCAAAATTTGCTGAGAAAGGGATAGATTGATTGGTAGGGGTTGGCTGCTCAAAATTTGCTGAGAAAGGAATAGATCGATTGGTAGGGGTTGGCTGCTTAGAATGCCTTGATGGAGTTGGCTTAATCTTTAAGCAACAAACTAAAAATTATATAGATTCCCTATACCAAAAAATAAAATAAAATAAAAACTCTTCCTATTAAAAGTGGTGGAAGCTAATCAAATACAATAAATTTAAAATATATATTTTAAATAGTTTATATTTTTATTTGGTGGAAGCTAGGCAAATACAATAGGTTTTAAATATATCTTAAATAATATATTTATATTTTTTTTTTTTTTTTTGGTGGTGGCCACAAGGGGTAAACAGACTGTGACCACGAGGGAACCATTACATAACATATCCGCAACATGTGAGGCGAGAGATTAGAACCTGGGCCTCTCAGCAACTAGAGAGGTTTAACTACCCACTTGCTCTCCAACTCCTCTACATGGGCGGATAATAATATATATTTTTTTATTGTGTATGTAACACCAAAAAAATAATATATAGATACTATTTATCTATTTTGTATGATTAGTTAGTTTTAATGTAAAATTAAATAATTTAATTTAATATTTTTGAATAAAAGAATGTATTAAATATTTGTAAATGATATTTATACGTTATATATTTTTTCAATCATAATTTGTAATAAAATTTATTAAATTTATTTAAAAAATAAAATTATTTTTAATTTAAAAAATATGTTTAAAAATAAGAAGGTGTATTAAATACTTGTAACATTTGATATCAAAATTACATTAATGTAACAAATGTTGAAGTGTGGAGTAGCTTTTTAAGTAGTAATGTTTTTTTGTTGAGGTTGAAAAGAAGTCATTTCCTATAAATTAAATTTGAATTTTTATTAAAAAGTTCGATGATTATTACAGAGTAATAGGGTAGGGAAAATTACCTGCATCAATTGCGTTACCCTGAACTGGTGGATTATCAATTCAATCTCTGTGACATTTAAGGCTCTCGGCTTGGAGAAAGTAGTCCTCGAGCCGTCACCCATGAGAAAGCTCCATTTATCCGAAACCTTGTTTTGTGTGGCCAAGACAGGTGCCATTTCTTATTTTTGGTCTGTCTCGTAATTGTCCTAATCAAAAGCTGAACATGTTCGAGTTAATTTATAATTTATTTTTGTAATTTATCAGTTTTATGGGGTTGATATCTTTTGTAATTGCAATCAATTCTTGTGGACACCATAAATTAGAGGAGCTTTTATCTTGTCTTTTGTAATTGCAATCAATTTTTGTGGTGGTTAACGTGTTAAATAATCACTCCATCGTTTAGGATATTAAAAAAACAATCTATTCACAAAGTTAAAAACCTATAAATTTAGTAATTCATCAATTTTAACCCGTGATCAACGTGTTTTACGGCCCAAGAATTTGTAAAAAGTAACTATATCAAATTGATATTTGATCACCTTAAAAATGGCTTGCCATTACCTTCGCTTTACTTACATTAACATTAGTTCTAAAGTAGCTGCAACTTCCACCTATTTAAAATTTACTTATGTTTTACCAATAGTTTATATATATATTTTTTTAGAAATATAGCATGCTTAACAATACACAGCACTCCTCCCATATTTTCTAATCCACTCCTCTACAATCATCTATAAATAAATTAAATAATATAGGTTTAAGGAAGGTAGCCTTGTTTTATTCCAATATTATCAGCATTGTTATCATTTATTAATTTTCCTACAACCTTATTATAGGGACATAAGAATACACAGCACTCCTCCCATATTTTCAAATCCACTCCTATACAATCATCTATAAATAAATTAAATAATATAGGTTTAAGGAAGGGAGCCTTGTTTTATACCAATATTATCAGCATTGTTATCATTTATTAATTTTCCTGCAACCTTCTTATAGGGACATAACGTTGTTTTTAGACATTTAGTTGTTCCACTCTTTTCCATGCAATATTTTCCTATTAAGAGTATTTTTCTTATTCTTTAATAACCATTTTAGATTTCAATAATTTTTTTTTTCTGTGTCTTTTTATATAAGCTCATTCACAGGAGCATACTTCTACAGTAGTTTGAACCTCTTAAAAAATCAATATATATTTTTTATCTAATAATTTATTATCAATATCCTAACAATTTATTATTTTAGTTTTAAATGTTTGATTTCAACTTATTTAATTCTTTCCGCATTATACTTCATGCATGTTCTAATGTTTCAGCTATTTAACAATAATCTTTATCTTTATCAATTTCCTAACAATTTATTATTTTATTTTTAAATGTTTGATTTCAACTTATTTAATTCTTTCCACATTATACTTTATGCATGTTCTAATGTTTTAGCTATTTAACTATATCTTTTTTAGCGTCCATGTTTTTAGTTGGATAAAAGTTCTGAATGACTGTTTAAAAATGAAAAACTTATAATTTTTATAATATAATATTTTAAAATGAAAAACTTATAATTTTTATAATATAATATTTTAAAATATTCCATATGATGGACAACTAAACATGTATTAGGAGAATAAAGATTTTAGATTTATTTTGTTTTCACGTTAATACTTAACCACCAACTGTAACCATAAAAAAAATATATAATATTATAATATTTTGGTGGTTGTTTGTTTTCTGTTGTAAGGTTTTTTTGATCTAATAAATTTTTACCTCTTTTATTTAATAAAATAAAAAATATATAATATTATAATATTTTGGTGGTTGTTTGTTTTCTGTTGTAAGGTTTTTTTGATCTAATAAATTTTTACCTCTTTTATTTAATAAAATAATTAAATGCTTTTTTCTTCTAATTTATTCATTTAAATTCTTTCTTATAGCAATTACAAAGTTTATCACCTATATCTTAGTAACTAAATCTTAGTAGCTAAAAGCTCGTTAATTTTTACCCCTCTTTTATTTAATAAAATAATTAAGTGTTATTTTCTTCTAATTTATTCATTTAAATTCTTTCTTATAGCAATTACAAAGTTTATAAGATAACTAAAAGCTCATTGAAATATTATTTTCCTACTTCAACACTAGTCCAATCCAAAATGTGATTGAATTCTAGGCAGAAACTATTTCTAATAGTAAATTTTAAAATAAATATAATTATAAAATTGTTTTTACCTAATTTAATGCAAAGTTGGTTAAGCAGGGGTTGTTTTTTTTTTAACATGGTGGAATCGGTAGCCGCCACGAATCCGTGCAGGTTGTCCAGCTTTTATGGCCGCCACACAAATCTTTGCGCAGTCCGCCTCGAAATCCGCCACACAAATCTTCGAGCAGTCTGCCCCTATAACCGCCATGCCACAATCATTTTAAACCTTTTAGGCTGCTGAAAGCACCAAGAAAGGGACAAGCGTTCAATCCGACGAGGCCCGAGATTTGAACCTTGGACCTCCGCCCCCCTTAGGGGTTTGGAATTGGTCTACACCTCGGACCTAGAAATTTAATCAGAAATTAATTGTTACCAATTTTTCTATGTAACCAAAAAAAAGTTGTTTTGGATTTGTTATACTGGATCTCGGGCTCTTTTTTGGCATGATTCTTGGGATGGCTTTTCTCCTCTCCTTAACCAGTTTCCCCATCTTCAAAATCTTGCTCAATGCTTTTTGGATGCTAGATGGGTGAAGGTGGCGGATTTCAAAATTGTTGAGTCCTTTCGTCAGATGGTTAGTTTCCAGTGGAAGGATCCTCGAGAATGGCCTGATGGTGGCACTATGGATGCGAGGGCGGAACTGGCCCTTATTTTGTCTAGTCGTCCTTGCTCTTCTTTGCCTAGGGATGATGTGCTAGCATGGGGGAGGGATAATAGAGGGATATTTTCGGTTGCTGCTGATTGTGTTTTCGATCGACAACGGTTTGGGGAGGATGTGGTCCCGTGGTGGAAGCAAGTTTGGAATAAGTATGTTTGGCTTAAGTGTAGTTTTTATGTGTGGTTGGCTACTCATAATCGGTGTCCTACTTGGGATAATATTCAAAAGCGTGGTTTTGCTGGCCCCTCTTTATGTTATAATTATGGGAAGGATGAGGAGTTTGTTGGACATTTACTTCTCCAATGCGACTTTGCTCGTCAACTCTAGCATTATTGGTGGCGAGTGTGGAATCAACCTTGTTTGCATGCTTCATCTGTAGTTGATTTTTGGAGGAGTATAGGGCGGCCTCCTGCAGGGGTTTTCTTTTTAAAAGTTGGGTGGAGCATTGGTCCTTCATGCATTTTTTGGCAGATTTAGCTTGAATGGAACCGTCGAATTTTCCAAGGGAAGGAGTTAACTGATTCTCAGGTCTACAAGAGAATTTTGCGAATGATCCAAAAAACTCTCTGAAAAATGTCAGATTATTTCTCCCGTGGACCAAGCGAAACGTCAGATCATGGAAAGATTAGGTTTGTTTGTTAATGGTCCTAGTCCTAATGTCTCTTGTAGACGGATGAGTTAGAGTAATCGGGTGCGGAGGGCTGGTAAATGGAATCCACCTCCTCTAGGAGTGTTGAAGATTAATACGGATGGATCTTCCCGGGGTAATTCGGGTAATGCTAGTATTGGTGGTGTGGGGCGGGACAGTAATGGTACTGTCCGATTTTTTTTTCTCTTGCTTTAAGGGATATCATTCTAATAACTTCATGGAAGCCCTTGCGATTTTATATGCTTTGGAGCAAGGGTATGCTTTGGGTTGGCGTCGGATTTTTTATGAATCTGATTCTCAGATTGTTATAAATTTGTTGAATTCTAGGGATAGTCTTCATGGGAGTTGGCGGTTGAGTTGGATTGCTTGGCAAATTCTCAATATCTCTGCTCACTTGGAGTTCATTTCTTTTGTGCATATTCCCCGAGAGTGGAATGGGGTAGCGGATTTGTTAGCTAAATGGGCTTCTGAGTTTCAGGATGGTTGGGATGTTCAAAATTGGTCTCAACTTTCTTCTGATTGCTCTCCATCTCTCTCTTCTTTATTGAGAGCTGATATGTCTGAATAGCTTTTTTTTTTCTTTGTATCTTGGATGTTTTGCTGAGTTAATAAATTTTTACCCTCTTTTTCAAAAAAAAACAAAAAATTAATACTTAAGAACATATCAAACTTCAATAAAAAGATGTTTAAACATGTTTATTGTTGACTTCATGGTTAAGACTGTATCTGTATCGAGAAGAAGGTACTAATTCAATAGGAAGTCAATGACATAGTGGCATGGCTATTGAGGATAAAAGGATTAGACAAGTTGGTGAACAAATCTAATATTTAACTAATTTGGACAGCTATTATGGTTTAGGAGATTATCTCATTTTAGTGTTGTAACCAAAAGTGGTTAGTTTTTAAGATCTTGGGTTTTAGAGTTATGGAAGTTTGTTGGAAAGTTAAAAAATACTTGTTCTTACTGACAAAGGCTAAAAGGAGTTTAATCCAACTTATAAATAATCTTGTTTTAATATAATAAAAAGAAATGCTTATTCATTCTATACTCATAATAACTTTAAAAAATTATGAATTATGAAGATGTTTACATGTTAAATAGTAAATAAGATTGTATAAGCTAATAAATAATCATTCTATATATACTAAAATTGAAAAAATAAATATAGCAATGACCATTTCTTTGTTTCTTGTATTCTATCTCTTTTTCTAAGGATATTTGAATATTTTTATATCAAAGTTATAAGTAAATTTTTGAATGAAAAATGCTAGAAAGAAAAACAAAAAGATCTAACACTAAAAAAAAGTGAATCAATCCTCTTAATCATCTTTTTTTTTTCCTTTAGAAAAAATCTGTAATTTTCATTTGTGAGTTTGAAAAAAATTACCATGCTACTGGTATGAAGTACCTTCAAGAATTCTAGTACTATCTAGGAGCTGGTCTAAACTGAACTGAGAGGAGTATTGGCCTCCTTGCTGTAATATTTTTCAGTCAACTTACAATCCAAAAACATAATCCTAATAACAAGACTAACATGTCGAAAGTATGAATAACTTCTCGACTGACACTTAACTGAATACTGAGGACTTAGGTTTCAAATCTGAAGACAACTTCTCAAGCCTACCTTTCTAAAAAATAAAGGCAAGGTTCCCTTTTTTCTTTCTTGTTGCTAATAACAAATCTCTGATATGATTTTAATAAGAGGATGACCGAGAAGAAACTCTAAGTCCTCTAAACACTTCTTCCCTCTACTAAATGCCTACTGGAAGGTTCAAACCATGTTTTGAAAAACCATCTGCTTATACATTTAGTTTCTTATAGATGTGCTGGAATGAAATTTCTGTTATAGAAGGTTCTAATAATTTTACTTGTTCATAGAAAGTACTAAGGAGCAAGTTTTTCATCTCAGCATGATCTGCAACCCAACTTATCACTATGCTCCACTTCTATTCTCATCAAGAGGATCAATGCTTTCCATTCTGCCATATTATTTGTTCCTTCACCTAAACCTGCCTTGAAATTGTGCTTTCGCTGCCCCACACCTACCTGAGCTGCCCTGGCAAGCTCCATCAAATAAGGCCCCTGGCTTCATAGGATCAAATGTTAGTGTTCATATATGCCTGCTCAGTTTTGGTTATGGGGAGATTTTTAGACTTTCAAAAATGGATTTAATCTGCATTTGGACCTGAATAACTGGAATTTACTTACCTTCAAACAGCCGGGCATTTCTAGCCAGCTATAAGCCCCATCCCCACTATCAAAGGGACACATTTTAATCCTCTTTCTTTAAACCATTGTTGCATGTTATCTGAAAGATGCCTAGCAGGCCACTGTCCTTTCCCTTGCGTCATAGGAAGAATTGAATTCCACACTTCTCTTGTGAAAGGGCAATGAACCAAAAGATGGTCCATTGTTTCTTCTTCCTTTCTGCACATGACACACTGACTTAGTCCTTGCCAAGACCTCCTTTGAAGAACATCCCATGTTAGTGCTTTTTTGGATAGAGCTAACCAAACAAAGATTCTAGTTTTTAGAGGAGATTTTATCTTCCATATTCTACTCCACCACCAAAGTTTTTCCTCATTGCTGTAATCAAAGCTTGCCTTATACCCTTCTCTACCTGTGTATTGCCCACTTGTTGGATTCTTGGACCATATTAGACAGTCTCTTTGTTGATTTAGTCTTATATTTGCTCTTTTCAATTCCTTTGTATAGTCATGCCAAATATGTGCATCATTTCCTCCCAATGTTAGTTCTTCTGTTGTAAGTCATCCTTCCATAAATTAGTACTCTTTGTTGATACCACCTGTGCCAATACCATCTTTTGTCTATGGAAATGATTTATTATGTTTTGTGGAAGCTGACAATCTCCTTTGCTTCCTAGCCAAAGATCTTTGCCTATCCTTACTTCCTTTCCATTCCTTATTTTCCAAGACAAAAAACTCCAAATTAATGGAAAAGCTCTCACTAGTGCTTTCCAAATAATTGTGGCTTTTGAAACTGATTTATTTTGCAGTCTAATCCAATATACAAAGGAAAATGTGCCTATAAGTTTCTCTTGAATTACTTCTTGTCAAAATCATTTGCCCGGTTATCAATCTCCATAAACTTTTTGCTACTAAAGCTTTTCCAAAATTATATATATTCTCCAGGTCCTATCCTCTATCTGATTTTAGTTTAGCTACTCTATTCCATTTATTTGTCTTAACCATCTTACTTACCTAAAAAAAATTGCAGTTGTTAATCTAAAAGCCAACTCACATGATTGAATTGCAATTGTTAAACTAAAAACCAAACCTAAAAAAAATTGCAGTTGTTAATCTAAAAGCCAACTCACATGATTGAATTGCAATTGTTAAACTAAAAACCAAATCAGATGATTTGCATAGTAGAATTGGTAGAAGAGCACACCCTAATATCCCTCACAAGTTAAAATAAAATAGAAAATGAAAAACACTTTGTTTTAAATCTTGTCCATCCTATCACAATATTGATCTAATTTAATAGACATTAAAACATATAACTTTCTAATTAAAATATTGAACCAACCCAACTAAATTAGACTTATAAATATTTAAAGGAACTCAATGCTTATAAAAATTATATTATATCTTAAACTACATTAAAAATCATGATCACAGTTATTTTTTATAAAACAATTAAATATGTTTTTCTTCCTTTACCTTACTGAAAGGAAATATTTTATAAATTTATTGCTCATAGTTGGTTCTTATGTTGAAGTCACACAAAGGATGTTCTAACTTAGTAATTAAATAGAACTAGTCTAGTCTAAATCATCATGGATGAAGGATGATAGAATACTTTACCTAATGGAAAATCAAATATTTTATAAATTTATTGCTCATAGTTAGTTCTTATGTTGAAGTCACACAAAGGATGTTCTAACTTAGTAATTAAATAGAACTAGTCTAAATCATCATGGATCAAGGATAGAATGCCTGGTTAAAGTGAAATCATTGATATGGTCAGTCAAGGAATGATATGTGCAATAGAATTTAATGGTGTAAATAGTAAAAAGATATGTGCAATAATGGAAAATCAACTATTTTAATGGTGTAAATAGTAAAAAGATATATGCAATAATGGAAAATCAACTATTTTATAAATTTATTGCTCATAGTTAGTTCTTATGTTGAAGTCACACAAAGGATGTTCTAACTTAGTAATTAAATAGAACAAGTCTAAATCATCATGGATCAAGGATAGAATACCTGGTTAAAGTGAAATCATTGATATGGTCAGTTAAGGAATGATATGTGCAATAGAATTTAATGGTGTAAATAGTAAAAAGATATGTGCAATAATGGAAAATCAACTATTTTATAAATTTATTGCTCATAGTTAGTTCTTATGTTGAAGTCACACAAAGGATGTTCTAACTACGTTAGTAATTAAATAGAACTAGTCCAAATCATCATGGATCAATGATAGAATACCTGGTTAAAATGAAATCGAAATCATTGACATGGTCAGTCAAGGGAATGATATGTGCAATAGAATTTAATGTTGTAAATAGTAAAAAGATATGTGCAATAATAGAAAATCAACTATAACTATAGTTGGGTTTATGTGAGTGTTAAAAAAAATTAGAAACTATAACTATAGTTGTGTTTATGTGAGTGTTAAAAAAAAATTAGAAAGATAAAAAAATTAGGTGAACGTAAATTGTAAGGAGTGGAAAGATATGTGCTATAAAACATTAAAAATCTTCAAATTCACGGGAAAAAAATTAATTAATTAAGGTGAAAGTAGATTGTAAGTCGTGAAAATAATTAATTAAGGTGAAAGTAGATTGTAAGTCGTGAAAATAATTAATTAGGGTGAAAGTAGATTGTAAGTCGTGAAAAGCTATGTGCAATAGAATTTAATATTGTTGTTAAAACGATATGTGAAATAAACTTAATATCCATTAGCCTATATTTTAAAAAGGAATTTTATAAATTTAATATCCATTAGCCTTTAAAAAAAATTATCTAATTTTTAAATTAAATAAGGATAATAAATAAATAATTTAGATATAAAAATAAGATATTAAATATTTTTAATAACATTCTTTGCAGTTTTAAAAATATATTTATTAATAATTTTTAAATAAAATTTCGTAATAAATTAGTTTTTTTTCTTAGTGTGAGAAACCCGTACAACCAACACATAGGGTTGGTTGGGCTCCCCCAACCATGACCCTTCTAAAATGGAGAGCTATGCTTATCAATAGTGAATTTAATACAGCCACCACATACCCTCCTCTCACACACTCCCCCACGCCGTGGTTTGAACCTTGGACCTCTCGAAGAAGAGCCAAAGCCCAAAGTGTTGCACTGTCCCCCTTGGGACTTAAAATTTAAGGTTAAAAAGAAATCTAGAGAACCGCTCTTAGGTGGCCGACACCATCCGGGTATACCACTATCTAGAGGGAAGCCACGAGATTTTGTGCCCCCCTTTTCATTGCAGAGGTCCGAACCGTGGACCTCAGGCTTGCCTTCTCCACTTGGGCTACAAAGGGGACATAAAAAATCTAATTTGAGTTAAAGCTTTTAAAATATATTTATTAATAATTTTTCTTTTTATATTGGTTAGTGTGAAAAACCCTTACGACCAAGGCACAACGCTGAGCAGTCTCCTCCCAACCATGATCCCTCATAAAACTGAGAGCTATGCTTATTAATAGGGAATTAAACTCACAACCCTCACACACTCACCCCCTCACACACTCGCCCACGCCACTGTTTGAACCTTGGATCTCTCGAAGAAGATCCAAAGCCCAAACCGTTGCGTTGTCCCCTAGGACTATTTATTAATTATTTTTTTATTTGGTTAGTGTGAGAAACCCCTACTACCAACACACACGGCTAAGCAGGCTCCCCCAAATATGACCCCTCCTAAAGCCGAGATCTATGCTTATCAATAGGGAATTTAACTCATACCCACCCCTCACACACTCACCCACGTCGAGGTTTGAACCTTGGACCTCTCGAAGAAGAGCCAAAGCCCGAACCATTGCGTTGTCCGCCTAGGACCTATTTATTAATAAATTAACTAATATATTAAGCAGTTTTTTTTAGTTGGTAAAAAATTATTGAATCAGAGAATCCCAAAAGGAGTTTTGGGTCTTTTATTTGGATAGAAAAAATGTTTGTTTATTTTTTATTTATTTTTTTTTTTTTTTGGTGTGTTTAAAATGACTTGATCTTATTAAAGAAAATAGAGTATATCATTTAAAAAATAAATAGGTGGTATGAAAGCACACCCCAAAAGCCTATGCAAAACATCAATCCAAAGCCCAAAAAAAAAGGGTTAGGACAACTACAAAACAATTAACATATCAACAAAAAAAGAAAGGACAAAAGGCACGCTAGTACTTACGTCGCCATAGGAGTGGGCACTAGCAGAGGGAGAGGGATCTTTATCCAAAGGATTTTGCCAACCGATGGGAGGATCAAGGTATGTGGGAACCGAATCCCACCCAAAAACGTCGCCTTGCAACTTTAGAGTGTTGCATGTAGTTTGAGGCAAAGTGGTAGCCCAATCAGATGATGAGCTCCAATGGTAATATTGTGGCACGAAGCAAAGTTCTTTTGTGGCAAACTAGTCCTTCCACTGGACCCCTTGCGACCGCAATCCCATTGTTGAAAAGAATAACCTCTTTGGCAAGGTGGGGACGGCGGAACTTGAGCCACAGTGCAAGGAGCATTTGCCCAATGATCCAACAGAGTTAACAAATGTCGAACCTCAAGGGCAACCTTGTTCACCTGCACTTTGATCTAAAGTAAAACATTTATATTAGAGCTTTTCAGTACATTGAAAACTCTAGAGATGCATGCTAAGCAAAAAAAAGTTCCATTACGGTTTTCCATATGTTAAATAAAATCTCAGCCTTAAAAATATGCCAAATATGCTCTATATGTACTGGCATTCGGATTGTATCTCCAAGAAGAACCATAGGCCAAGAAAAGGGTTTTGGCCTAAAAGCTTTTAAAAAATCATAAAACCATTTCCATGCCACTTGGTCCCTAGGGTAATACCAAAATAAATGTTCAATGGATTCCCTGCAATGACAAAAATGACAGTTGGGAATGTGCAGTCCTAAATGACGAAGGCGTTTTCCTAAAAGAAGTCTCCGAAAAAGGAGACACCAAAGAAAGTGAGCCACTTTAAGCTCCAAAACAACATCCCATAGAGTGTGAAATTTGTTTTGTCAATCTTTAATGGTTGCTTGGATTCTCCATCGCTCATTTAACTTGGGGACCATGGGAAAATGTGGCAAGAGCCAACGGTAACCTTTGCTCGACTTATAGTTACTAAACGGAGCGTCGAAAAACCATTTCCAATCCTTCCACCAAGGACATAGGGTTTGAACCCCAATTTTATGAAGCATTTCAGGCAGGACTGTGGCTTGAATTGCTTAAAACATTTCTTTGTCAGCCTGAAAGAGGCGAAACTACATTATAACTTCTGCCCATGAAAAGCAATTCCTAGTCCACATGGAAAAGAGGTCAAAGATGACCCGAAAGCCCTTATGGAAAAACTGAAGTGCATGGACCCAAGAGATATTGGCCAGAGGCTGCTCCTGATAAGTGAAAATGGGAGACTACCACAGCGACTGCTGATTTATAAAAAGTCTAATATTGCAATCGTTGCCATTCAAAAGCAACCACAATCGAAGAGCTTCCCAAGCCTTCCAAATACTCTTAGCAACAAAAGTCCCCTAAATTTGAACTATCGCCTTCATCACCAAAATGGATTGCAAACCAAGGGGGACACTAGATGCTATGCAATGTCGAAGCAAGTATTTCCAAGCTTCATTGCCATGCACAACACGAATGACCCATTTGCCACACAAGGTAGTGTCCTATTAAAAGGTATCAAGGAGCCCTAACCCTCCTCACTCAAGTGGAAGAAAATAGTAATCCCACACAACTATGTGGAAACCTTGTTTTTTTGGCGACGAGGCCCATTGGAAATCTTGGAGAAGCTTCTCCAATATATGATAGGAAGATTTCGAAGGCACCCAACAAAAAGAATAATAGACATGCGTAGCAACAAGTATCTTTTAGCAAACTTGAAATTTTCCTGCTAAAGAAAGTGTCTTGGGAAGCCACTTCTAAAGTTTCTTTTCTACCCTATCCAAAACATACAACCAAATATCAATGAATGAAGCCTGAAAGGCAAAAGGGATTCCACAAAATTGAAATATCTCACCATGTTGGATACACTTCCACCTATAACGGATGAGCTAGAGGGGTGTGGGCAGAAAAGATTGCCTATAGCACTGCGTTTTCTGCCATTGAATGCTCGAACTACAGGCCAAACAAAAGATATCTAAGCAATGGATGGCCTATGCCACATTGTTCTATTCCTCAATTAGGGTGAGAAAAGAGTCATCGGAAAATGCCTAACGTGATCCCTTTCACGCGACCTTTGGTAACAACATCACCAAGGAGGTAGCCAAAGCCCTCAGCAACTAGGACATACAGAGTTGGGGGAAGAGGACAGCCTTGTCGAATAGATATGTATAAACCAAAAGAAGAGGATTGTTGGTCGTTGATAGTAATGCAGGCCGAAGCATCTGCTAAAAGCATTTTAACAATGCTTAGAAATTTAGGACCAAAACCAAGGGCTTGCAACATGGCCAAAATGAAAGGCTACTCAATCTTGTCATAGGCTTTGGAAAAATCAATCTTGAGAAACAAGGCATTTGTTGAGATTGCAAAACAAGGCATTTGTTGAGATTGCCTTGCCCATTCCACTCACTCCCAAATAAATATGATGTTATCCAAGACGTATCTACCCTACCCTTGATGAATCCTATCTACTTTGGCCCAATTATGAGAGACACAAGATAGTGCAATCTGAGAGTAAGGGATTTAGCAAGAATCTTATAGGAGACATTGAGAAGAGTAATTGACCTCCAATTACAAATGTCCTAAGTTCTTAACCATAGCGAAAAGGCTACAACTCATAAAGACTACATTGCAATCCATCTCTATTTATATGATGCCACTTTCAAGATTGCTAGTAGGTATAACATTAAACATTGATAAAATTCAAATAGATATCCTTTAGAAAGGATGCGCGGAAAAATTTAGGTTTCAGGATAGGGTTTCCAAAAGAAAGAATATTGGAGAAGCATACTTGCATATTTGTAGACTTACGTGTTTGTCGTTAGGAACAAAGTTTCGATGGAGATTATTCAATGATCAAGGAAAGAATTGGACTAAAATATTACTAAAAAATATATTTAGATTATCTTGATGCAATGAAATTATTTAAGAAATGAACCTTACCCAAAGGATCAACATGGAACTTTATACAAGATAGTTTGCAATTGATAAATAAACATATTAGATGGTCAATCAAATATGGGAAATATGCAAATTTTTGGTCTAATGCTTGGTTGAAGTCTTATCCTCTTATCTTTGAATCAAAATGATAAACATTGGCTCGTGCATGCCTAGCTTATAAAGGTCCAAAGGTCAAAGACAATATTATTATGAGCAACAACTCCAAATCATGGATTTCTATTAGTGACCTAGTCGAAGGAGAGCAACTTAACCAAATTGCAAACAAACTTCAAAATATGTTTTAAGAGTTTTATTTTCTGATTTTTACACGAAAGGATGAGTCAGTTTTAAACCTATCAAAATGGTGGTCATTAGAGGCTCTCCCTCGGGCCACAACATTCTTTTGGTTAGGATTTCAAAGTAAGATTCTTACAAGAGAGAGTCTACATAGAAGAGGATATCATGGACCTTTCACATGTGCCTTGTGTGAGATTTAAAAACATCAAACTATTTACTTCTTCATTGTCCCTTTGCTCACACCATTTGGGGTTTACCTTTTTAAAAATATGAAAATATATTCGGTACCTCAATCATCATTGAAAGAGTTGATAAAATGTTAGATTAATTAGTTCAGAGCTAAAGTATTATGTATTACGTGGAGGATTGGTCCTACCATTATTTGTTGGAATTTATGGCTTGAAAGAAGCAATAGAATTTTTAAAAAGAAATCCCAAAATCATGCCCAAGTTTGGAATCGTATTATTGCCTCTCTTGCATAATGTTTATAGCCATGGTGATCATCATAGAAAATCTCAAGTGCAAAAAAAGAGATAGTAACAACTTTGTTACAACATTTAAACATACATGGAAGAGTCGTCTACGATAATAACATTTAAACATACATGGAAGAGTCGTCTACGATAATAACATTTAAATATACATGGAAGAGTCGTCTACGATAATAACATTTAAACAAAGGATCTAAATTAGGTTTATCAAAATTAATTTTGATGGTGCTTCTAAAGGAAATTTGAGTAAAGCCAGTAAAGATAGCAAAGGTGGTGATTTCTAAAATATGAAGATAAAATTAAAAAGATAAAAATTGCAAAGGCTAGGGAACTTCTTTTGAGGAATAAAATTGTAATAGAAAAAGGATGGAAATATATTTCAATTGTGGGAGATTCACAAATTTGCGTTAATGCTATCAACAAAAAATATAAGGGAATTAGATAAAAATAGTATTATTGTGGATGTTCATCATCTATCATTGGAGACAATCTCTTTGAAATTTGAGCACATTTATTAAAAAAAGAAATTGGGTAGCAAATATTTTAGCCAATTATGGTGTTGATATTCATCTTGGTAAAATTCAATTCGTAAAAAGCAATTGGCCAAGTGACATTTTGTATCTTTAATCAAAATGATGTCAATGAGCTGACTATAGAAACATAACCCTTAGAAAAGTTTTACATTTTATATCTTTAATCAAAATGATGTCAATGAGTTGATTATAGAAACATAACCCTTCGAAAAAGTTTTTATTTTTGGAAAAATGTGAAAATTGTATTAATATGACAAATTCAAAGTTACAATAATTGGCCTACCACTTTTGGGTCCCTATATCCTAATAAAACTAACTCTAACATCTCTTTGGACCACAAATTTCTTAGTGTGATCCAAAGAGCAGAAACTCCTATCCTGATTACAATTTTCATTAATACTATTCCAAAGAACCCATATTTGCTTCTCTCTCTTGCCATGACTTCAAGGGCTATCCCAAATTGGGACTAAGAATGCTACAAGCAACAACATGATGCCAAACCAAAGGCTAATCATCATAAACATCTACCTTGGTCCCACACACTTCATTGCCTAAATCATTGTTGGCTAGTAAAAAACTTGTTTGTTTACCTCCATCCAATCTACAATATCCTAGTTCTGATCATATTTCAACCAAATATCTAGCAAGATGCTCACTTCCCTCTACCTACATAAACCAAAATGGCATCCTCAAATTGTTGCCAAATGGATTTAATCTAACTATGTTCTTGATCTACCATGCACTCCGTTTGAAATTCCTAATCTCCTCTCACAACCCTACCAAAATTTGAGAGTTCGACTCCACTATGATCTTTCGAACTCCATTCTACCAATCATTGAGAGAGCCTTGTCTGATTGCCAAAGCTTCTGCTTCATTATTTGTTGCTACTCCTAGGCCTTCCAATTCCCAATGAAGAACCTTACCCTTGTAGTATCTTTTGATGAAACAAATACCCCATGAGTTCGCCTCATGGCAACATTCTCTCCTTGTTAGTTTTTTCTACTCCCCCACATGAGCTTTTACTATGTCTATAACCTTCTTTAATATTCTTTGCCAAACTGGCTCTATCGTAGTGTATTCCTCTCTAAAAATTTTGGCATTTATTTCCAACCATATGTGCCACTAGATAAAGCTCGGACCTAGAGACCAACCCAACTGAACTGATTAATTTTTTAACCTTTTTCATTTCCATACCTCCCATATATTAGTATGAGTTAAATACTTGTAGAGATGGGCCTTGAAGAGATCAACCCATTGCCTCCACAACTTCAGGGCAAAGTCACAATAGAAGAGAAAATGATATATTGTATCCTCCTGGGTATTGCACATCATACATTTAGAGAGGCCATGAAAACCCCTCTTTTGTAAGTTATCATAGTTGAGGAAGCTTCGATACATAACCTGTCGGGCAAAGAAATTGATTTTTGTTCAGCCCTTTGCGAACCATACTCTATACCATGGAATATCCAACTGCATCGGAGTGAGAGGGAACAATTCATTATAACCATCTGAGACTATATAAATTCCTAAATTCCCATGACCCCAAGCTATCATATCGTCTTCCACCTTTCGTGTAAGGTGATATTGCTTTAGTATCCTCTCTAAAAGTGGCAACACATTATGAGAGATCGGGATTGGCCACTCTTCCCACTGTTTTAGTAAAGAGAAGGTCGCAATCTGCCTTGTATGTAGATAGCATGCTATATTTATCCAACCTCTAGCCTCCAAACTCTACTTAAGGGGAAGCAGCTCTAGAAACTCTGAAATTAAGGGGGTATTGGTCCCAAGAATCAATCCAAAAATTTACTTTATCCCCTCTACCCACTTTCCAAAAATAGTCCTAGTTTTACCACTTTCTCTCCTAATTTCAACACTTTCCAAACAACAAATCCTTGGCCACTCATAGGGATGCAACATGCTTGCTCATGGGGAATGTTACCCAAATACTTACTAGTAATAAATTTGCTAAACAACACTTCCTAATTTAGATCCATCTCCAATAAAGCTTGTTTGTTAGAGCTTGGTTATTCAATGTTGATTTTCAAAATTCTAATCCTCCGATTGCTTTAGTTTGGCAAATTTTAACCCAACTTACTAGAGCCCATCGCTTACCCATCCTTAGGCCACCCCAAAGGAAATTTCGTATGAGCGAGTCCAACTCCCTTAGGATTCCAATCGGAACCCCAAGGATAGAGAACTTGTAAACTTGCATTGTGTGAATCATTGATCGAAGAAGAGCCACTCTTCCTCCAAAAGTAATCCAATGATACATACAACGATTTACCTCCCCACCAATTCTATCCACTAGTGTTTTCCATTCCGCCACCTTTAGCTTCTTATAATCGAGTGGAATCCCTAGGTAGTCCAATGGGAGGGAGCCCTCATAGAAACCTAAGACATTTAGAATCTAATCTTGGATCCCCCTTTCAGTATTAAAGAACACTACCTTCGACTTGATTGCATTCACTTCCTAGCCTATGGATTCCATATAGGTATTTAAGGCAGCTTTGAGTGCTCTTGCCTCTCTAACATTGGTTGCCCCAAGCAACCCTATGTCATCCAAAAATTGTAAATAGTCAGATTCACCACTCCCACTTGCACTCCTAAGGTAACTTCTTGTTGCTTATTCCTTCTTAGAAATCTTCCCAAACCTTTAGCAAGAATAATAAATAGATATGAGGACATAGGATCTCCTTTCCAAATTTCCTCTAAAGGCCTAAAAGGGAATTGAGGGAATACCATTGATGAGGATTGGGAAGGAAATAAAAGAGACAACTCATGATCCACTCTCTCTAGCCTTGAGAGAAACCAAAATTCTCAAGCATTCGATCCAAAAATTGTGAAGGGACTCCATCATAAGCCTTATGACATGCATAATATGATAAGCATGCCTTTTCAAACTTTTTGATGCAATGTGTGAACTGCATCTTGTGCCAAGATTACAAGATTACTCCATCCAAAATTTGTCTGCCCTCTACAAATCCTCCTTGCTCCAAGGCGAATACTATCCAATACCTTCTTGAGCCCTTCAATCATCAATTTGGTAATGATCTTGTAGACTACATTGCAAAGTGCAATTGGATGAAAGTCTCCAAGGTTGGAAGCCTCTCCCACTTTAGGAATCAAAGTAAAGAGTGTGGTTCATAGCTTGTAACATGCTTTTATTTGCATGAGATTCATCCACTACCCTAGTTACATCCTCCCCTACGTCGTCCCAAAAACCCAAAAAGAATTCAATCTGGAACCCATCAAGGCTTGGGGACTTTCTGGTTCTCATGTTGAGATTCACAGTTTTGAAGAGGTGGTTTTGTTCAATTGTTATAATATGTGGGATACAATTAAGTATCTCTTGTTGCGCTACAATATTAGGATGGGCAAAAGCAGAGAAAATATTTTCAAAGTAGAAATTTGCAGCTTGTTGCATACCTAGGATAGTGTCCATCACATTACCATGAAGGTCTTTTAGGTTGGACAATGTGTTGGAGTGTCTTCTTGCTAAGGCCAAGCGATGGAAGAACTTAGTATTTCGGTCCCCCTCCAACAACCAAGAAGTTTTGGCTCTTTGTTTCCAATAGATGTCCTCCTGTTTGTCTATACTCTCTAACTCTTTTTAGACCAACGCATCTTGTTTCAAGTCTTTCGTGTTTTTTTTATACTGGAAGAGTGTGGCTAGCTCCTCCATCCTTGCAACCCATGGAAAACTCTGAAGCTGAAAATCTGATTTATTGTTTCTTTTTCAGATTTTGAGTTGGGCTTTGACATGTTGGAGTTGTTTAAAGACTCCAAACAATGTTGTCCCATGGGCAGGGAACCTCTCCTCCCACCAAACTAGGATTTTATCCCTAATCCCTTCCTTTTCCAGCCAAAAATTCTCAAACTAAAATGGTCTAGAGAAATATTTATGGCCCATATCCCATTCCAAGAGAATTGGAAAGTGGTCTAATTTTGTACGATTGAGAATTTCCAACTTGAGTGACCATCACAAAAAAACCTCTTGGGACACCAAGAATCAATCTAGCTTTACCTTACTATTTTCCAACCATGCTTGTTTGTTTGTCCAAGTATGAGAAAGCCCCGCACATTGGCACCAATCAAACTGAGTTAATTTACTTTAGAAATCATAAATTTGTCCCCCTGATCCAAAGATGGGATGCCCCGTGTAATAAACCTCTTTTCTCATTCGATAAACCTTTTAACAATTTGCCTCGTGTAATGAACCTCTCTTCTCATTCCATAAATCTTTCAACAATATGCATAAATATTCAACATGCATCCACAAATAAATTAATTGCACAATAAATTGCTCAATAAAATAGAGATTGATTATACCCTTGAGGTAGGGGAACACCATACAATGCTCCTTTTGGAAGGAAGCCACTCCACAAGATCTCTAGCTCCACGAGCCAAGACTTCTCCAAGAATACATCATAGATTGATCCTTTTACAATGGGGGTACATCTCTCTTTATACAAGAGTGTGATGGTTCACCTTCCATGAGTTACAAGATCACCCATGTGGAGGTTCACCTTCCATGAGTTACAAAGTGCATAATAATATGACAATATTCCTTGCGGTTACATATGACAATATTCCCCCAACGGTTACAAATATGATTCTATGACATACCTATTTCTATTTTGACATGTGGCCTTCCTTACTCAATAATTAATTTATGGCTCATACCATTATACAATACAATATTAAATTATTCAATATTAAATACCTATCTTGGTACCTAACATTCCATCCCCCTTACAAATGTTTCGTCCTCGAAACATTAGAAGAGGCTAAATAATATGATCTTTTGAGCCATGCTGAATAATGGTACCAATCTCGATCATCCATCCATCCAAGTGGAACTATGATTGGTGGTGGTCTTCGTTGATGCCAATGCCATGTGTTGAAAGCATAAATTTCATCTTTTTTCATCCATACCTGCTTGTATTTATGACTTGTAGCATATCCAAAGTTTTGGCTTCTTTGGTTCCTTGTATGTCCCTCATTGTTCTTATGTTGCCTCAAGCCCTGTCTCCATGATTGTTGCCTCTCATGGTGGTGTGGGTGCCGATATGGTGCAACCTTAACTTGATGTTCTACTTTTTTTTACTCTTCCTTCTTGCTTTTTGTATTTGTTTTATCCCTTTCTTTTACTTCTTCTTTTTTCTTTGTTGAGATTTTGTTTCTTTCTTTTGCTTGTTCTTCACTATGTTCCTTTGCAATAGCTACCTGTTTGTCCTTACATTGAGAAATATCTTGTAATGTTATCTTCTTCTTTCGGTACCATAACTTCATGAATTTCTTTTGCACATTAATGTTAATAGTACCCAAAGAATGCAACCAAGGATAACCAAGAACAATATCTGCATCATTCATCTCAATAGCATGAAAATTTGAATGTAAAACATATTTATCCATGGTGAGCTTCAAATCTTCAAAAATTTGAACATTTTCTCCCTCAATTTGTATGTCTTTGATTTTCTTTGCTTGAACTTGCAACCTCTTAGTCAAAGACATATTGATAAAATTATATTTGCTGCTAGGGTTAATGGAAACAATAATTTTTTGATTTTGAATGCAACCATGAACTTGCAAAATAGAATTTTTACATTCAAACAAATCTTTTTGACCATTGTTTGGCCCTGACACACAAGGTGTAGTTTCCTTAGCTTGCACATTATTATCCTTTTCCTTTGATCCCCATTTGCTTAAAAATGCAACTTCAAATTCTTTCTGTGTATATGTATCATTATGAGCAAAGTCCTCCTCATACCAAGAGCAAGCTTCCCCTTGCAAGGAAATCCAAATCTTAAATCTCCATAAACATTGAGAAGAATATAAAGACTTAAAATTTTCCCACCATTCCCTAGCATCAATATCATCTCCTCCATTGAATATTGGCAACTCCATGATTTTTTTTTTCAAAGTAGCTAGGGTTTGAAATAATCGGAATTTCTCAAAAATTAAAATTTTTGAAATCTCATCTATTCTCTCTTCAAACAAGTAAATCTGCAAATTTTCTTCAAAACAAAACAAACGGCAACTGATTTGCTTACTCGGATTGAAAGTTATGAATTTTTTTTTCCTTTTTCAAAAAAAAAACCCCAAAAACAGCACCAAATGCCCAACTTGCAACAGCTATAACTCCCTCATTACTTATCAAAATTTAACAAGTAGTCATTTTTGTAGTACTCAAAATAACCTGCATGCTGATGCAAAAATATTCTGAAAATGACTGCTAAAAAATTTAATACGAATTTTTTCTTTTTGAAAAAAAATTCATGCAGCCAAAAAACAGCTTGAACAACCCAACTTCAAACAACTGTAACTCTCTCAAAACTTATCAGAAATCCACAAATGAGCAGTCGTTTTTATAGTACTCAAAATAATCTATATGTTGGTGCCAAAATCTTCTGCAAATGACTGCTGAAAAATTTAATACGAATTTTTTTATTTTGAAAAAAAATTCACGCGGCCAAAAAACAACAAAAATAACTCAACTTCAAACAGCCATAACTTTCTCAATACATATCAGAATTTAACAAATGAGCAGTTGTTTTTGTAGTACTCAAAAAGATCTACACAATGGAGCAAAAACCTTCTGAAAATGACTGCTGAAATAAAAAATATGGCCTCCACAAAATGTGATGTTTTTTCTGAAAAAAATGTGCCCTAGCTCTGCAAAAACAAACCCACTTTGCCCAAATCGCTGCTCTGATACCAAATGTAATGAACCTCTCTTCTCATTCCATAAATCTTTCAACAATTTGCATAAATATTCAACATGCATCCACAAATAAATTAATTGCACAATAAATTGCTCAATAAAATAGAGATTGATTATACCCTTGAGGTAGGGGAACACCATACAATGCTCCTTTGGAAAGGAAGCCACTCCACAAGATCTCTAGCTCCACGAGCCAAGACTTCTCCAAGAATACATCATACATTTAGATCCTTTTACAATGGGGGTACATCTCTCTTTATACAAGAGTGTGATGGTTCACCTTCCATGAGTTACAAGATCACCCATGTGGAGGTTCACCTTCCATGAGTTACAAAGTGCATAATAATATGACAATATTCCTTGCGGTTACATATGACAATATTCCCCCAACGGTTACAAATATGATTCTATGACATACCTATTTCTATTTTGACATGTGGCCTTCCTTACTCAATAATTAATTTATGGCTCATACCATTATACAATACAATATTAAATTATTCAATATTAAATACCTATCTTGGGTACCTAACACCCCGATCATAATCCCTAGCATAAAGCTTAGCATTGAAATCACCAGCCACTATCTAATTCACCTCTTCCTTTCCTTATCCTACTTGCTTGTAAAACTACCCATTGTAGACGTTGCTCCCCAAAAATTTTTGAACCGTAGAAATTTGAAATCAACAAAAGTTCTCCTAAACTATTACTCTTGAAGAAAGATGTAAGAACCCCATTCCTACAACATGATCAATTGTTGTCCACTTTAGAGGATTCCAAAAAGTCATTATACCCCCTAAAGCACCCTGGAACACTACAACCATATGCTTTGTCTATCTCAATATTTCCTTGGTTATTCTATCCATCATTTGAATTGAAGATTTTCTCTTGAAGGAGAATAAAATTTGAATGATGACTTTCAATTAAACAATTAAACTATGAGCAACAATTTGATGAGACCTATTGTTCAAGCCTCTAATATTCCATGATCATACAATCATTGGGAATCTGGAATCCAGTAAGTGTCAATATGCTTTACTCTTCCTTGGTTTTCTAGTTGGTCACCCTCCATTGCTAAATGCTCTTGATTTGATTTTTGTCTCACACTCTTGCTGTGGGAGTTCTTAAATCATTTCTTTGATTGTTGAATTCCAAGAGTAGGCTTCCCTTTGTCTTTATCTCTATCTTTCATTGAGACATCCCTATCAACCAAGACCATGGCAAGGTTGAGGTTCTTTGAAGTTGTTATGCCAATATGGTTTGGGATGGGTTGGATATTGGTCTCCACCACTGCTTGAGTTATCTTTTGTTGGAATGCTTCTAAATTTTCAAAGGGCAGATTTTCCCCTTGTGGTTCCCCATTATAGTTATCTCATTCTCCAGGTATATTAGGGTATTAATAATTTCATACTTGTTTAGGTTTCTCTCTTTTGTCTGGTTTGATCGTGTCACTTTTTTCTTTTACTTTTTATTTCTCTTCAGTGCTTGAAAACCCTCTTTTGGTGTATTTAGGCTCGAGGTTAGGGGTCGAGCTTTTACCTTCTTCTAAGGCATCTTGTCGTCATTACCATTAGCCTTTGATGGGATGGACTCCTTTGGAATAGTCTCAAGGCACAACCGGGCAAGATGTCCATGCTTATGACAAATCCTACACCAAAAGGGGGTCACTTCATAAATTTATTTTCTAGACCCAAGTTAAATCACCCATATCTATTAATATTTCAGCTGGCAATGGGTGATTAAGATCCATCTCAACACAGATCCGAGCATAAATGGTTGAAGCTTCCATCATCGTATCTTTGGCTACTCCTAGATAACGTCCCAAGAAATTACCCAATCTCTCAAAAATTGGTTCGCACCAATATTCCATTGGTAGAGCATATAATCAAACCCAAACAACCATTGCAGTGGGTTCCATACGAGGATCAAATCTTATATTCTAAGGACGCACAAAAAGACTTGTTGCTCCATAACTTCTCTTCCCTAATTCAAAAGCTTTGTCCATATCTTCTCGAGAGGAGAAACTCACTATATAATACCCATTACTAATAAGAATTATTGAAATATCCCCTAAAGGCTCCAAGTTCTTTCTAATCTTTTAGGTTATAAAGCTTTGTTCAATAATACGTTTCTCCTATACAAAATGTTTTCATCCACCAAACATTGTTCAATAATACGTTTCTCCTATACAAAATGTTTTCATCCACCAAACATTGTTCAATAATACGTTTGGGACAATGGACAACTTGAGAAGGATAACCATTAAATATGGACTCAAAGCCTTTATTTATTGGCTTCTTGGCTACAACAATAGAGAAGATGGATTTTAAGGCATCACTGCTCAAAGATTCATCCCTAGCTTCTTGTATCTCCCTCACTATGTCTGCAAAAGACTGCTTGGGAAAATAGGTCAAAGGAAGGGCCCCCGAAGGGCTCGCACTAACATCCATGGACATGTAGAAATCAATTTTAATTTGTGATGTTTACATGACAAGATACAAAAAACAATTACCTACAGTTTTTCGAATAGTTTTGGATACGAAGAAAGTCAAACCTAAGCCATGCAATTCACATCCATTCCACCTTATTGAGGCTTTTGCATGCAATGGCAATAGCACTGTATGCAAAACCTATTAGAGCTTCGTTTCCAATTCCATCAGTTCCACTATGTGGTCTGCCCTTTGAAAAAGTTAAAGAATGTTTTGATAGAAAAAGAATTGAAAAATATTTGTGATAGAAAGGCATGGGGATATGGTTTAATTGACCTAACAAAAAAAAATTTATATTTTGCTATTTTAATAGGAGTGGCACGAGCCACATATAACTTGTTAAAGTAAATACATAAATCAACTAATATAGACATTTATAGGCTTATCAAACAATGATAGAATTATATAATTATCATCCTAAATTCAATCAAAATTAGGTAAAGTGTTATTATAAAATATCGTAAAATCATCACAATAAACAAATGCAATCCATGATATCAAATGAAAATATCAAGAATTTTATAATAATCACCATATCTATTAGGTTAAACAATCTTTAATATAAGTAGTTTTATTGCTACTACTAAATTGCATAATCTATCTCAAGGATTAATTTTATATACATTTAAAATTATTTATATATTAATCATTAGCATTTATTTATTAGATAGCAACTTATATAAAAACTAACTTATCAAATGACAAATCATATCAAAACTACCATATCAATAACCTATGTTACTCGGGTTTTAGAATCTAAGAGACCTAAGTTCTAAGAAGAACCAACATATGCATGCATTATACACAAGAGGGTTTTTTAGTTTTTGCAGGTATCCCCTTTAAGAGAAGTATTGTGTGTAGGCTATGGAGCGAACTGTGGATGCTGATAAGGACCCTCATAGACCTCCTCCTTAGCCCCCCTCCCCCAAGAGATTGTTTGCAAATACAGTTAAAGGGACACAGGACATGGAGGATGTCTAGCAGACATGGCGGATGTATTGTTTAGAGACTCAACCCTTCATTCTATTTTCGCAGCGGCCAAGAAGTCAAAGCAGCAATATTTCCAAGCAAGGGTTAATGATTGTCTCCCCCAAGCGACCCTCTATCCCAAATTGATAATAGACGAAACCTCGATGGTAGATATGTTAGCGTACTACTTTGGCTGTATGTGATTATTCAGGACTACTGTTACAACTGCGTAACATATTCAGTTCTGTAACAACTTTGGTTACGCCGGTGTTCTATTCCCGGCTACTCTGTATTATTTAATGAGCTGCTGAATAATACAATCTGTTCCGTATTTTACATGGCATCAGAGCCAGCTACGCTACGCAGAGATCCAGGGGCGTGAGAAGCGAGAGGAGGCTGATAATATTCTCTACAAAAGCAAGCATGACCTAATTTGTAAGTTCATTGGCATAAGATCATCTTTAGGATTCATGTCCTCTTTGATCCAAAAAAACTAGAAGCCCCTTAGGGATACCTCAATCCCTCTTATTAACAATGGCTATTATATTGTGATTTTTTCTTCTCAAGCAAATAGAGATAAAGCCTTTGAGTCTAGGAGGAGAACATATGGTGATGCGAGCCTTTTTGTTCAGCTGTGGAAGCTGGTATTTGATCCTCGGCTGGAGCCCTCTGTGGTGGTTGTTTGGGTTCGTCTTTATGCCCTACCTATGGAATATTCGTGTGAACTAGTTTTTGAGAAATTGGGCAACTTCTTGGGGTGCTATTTAGGAGTTGCGAGGGACACAATGAGGGAAGATTTTGCTATTTATGCTCGGATATGCTTGGAGATGGATCTCACCCAAACCTCTCCCAACTAAAATAAGAATTAACATGGGGGACTTATCATGGATCCAACAAGTCGACAATGAGGCAATTCCATTTCGGTGTAGGATCTGCCATAAACACGGTAATGTGGCTCACTTTTTCCCAGAGGGCATCACGAAGAGTCCCATCTCTCCAAAGCAAATTGTCACCAAAAGCAAGTTTGTTGAGAAGAAAGAAAAGGATAAGCCCACAACTTCAAATGTTAATCCCCTTGAGAAGCGTTTTGAATCTCCAAAGAGAAAAGAAAAAGAAAGAAAGCAAGACAAAACGCGCCAACCAGTAGGCAAAGAGAAATTTCAATAGGTATGAAATTCTTAACTCTCTCCTGGATATGGAGGAGGAGACCACTTTAATAGATTAACCTCAAAAGGATAACCTTCCCCCTACAAGGGTTGAGAAAACTACCCATCATGTTTCTTTGAATTCAAATTTAGGATCTGATAACTTACTGCTAATAGATCCAAGGAACCAAACCCTTCCAATGAAAGATAGAGAAAAGGACAAAAGGAAACCTAACCTTGGGATTCAACAAGAAGAGAAAAGGTTAAAAAAACTCTCAAGCCAAGAGTGTAGGAAAACCCCGTAAGGGGGGCAAAGGTCCAAGGTTCAAATCTCAGGCCTCGTCAAACTGAATGTTTGTCCCTTTCCTGGTGCTTTCAACGATGTAAAAGGTTTAAAATGATTGTGGCATGGTGGTTATAGGGGCAGACTGCATAAAGAACTGTGTGGCGGCTTTCGGGATGGACAGCGCAGAATACTATGGAGGCCGTAAAATCTGGACAACCTGCTCGGATTAGTGGCGGCTACCGATTCCATCGTGTAAACTCAAAAAAAAAGAGTATAGGAAGAGGTTCGAGGTGTAGACCAATTGGTGTGGAAAAATCCTGTAAGGGGGACACACGCCCAGGGTTCAAATCTCGAGCCTCGTCGAACTAAGCACTTGTCCCTTTTCTAGTGCTTTCAGCGACATAAAAGGTTTAAAATGAATGCAACATGGTGGTTATAAGGGCGGACTATGTGGAGTACCGTGTGGTGGTTTTTGGGGTAGACAACACGAAATACCATGGTGGCTATAAGGGGTGGACTACGTGCCCGAATCATTGTGGTGGCTACTGATTCCACTATGTAAATAAAAAAAAAAAAGTGTAGGAAGAAAATCGAACCAGGAGAAGTGGGCCAATAAGGGAGACCAACTAGTCATCCAGAGAAAGGTCAAGTAGATTGAAACTTACTGGAATCTAGGTTCCCAATGATTGTCCACTCTTGGAATATAAGAGGTCTAAACAACAGACCTTATCAAATTGTTGTTTAGAGTTTAATTAAAAATCATCATTTTGACTTTATTCTCCTTCTAGAGACTAAAGCTTCCATTCTGAATATGGATATCATTGTTAAGAAAATTTGGAGATAGGCTAGTTACATGGCGGTTGGATCCCAAGGGGCTTCAGGGGGAGTGGTGACTTTATGGAATCCTCTTCTCTAAACGGCTTTAGATCACTTTGTTGGTTGGGGTATCCTCACTTCTCTCTTCAAGAGCAAGAACTCCAAGGAGCTTTTATTGGTTTCCAATTTCTATAGTGCTACAAATTTTGGGAGCAACAACACTAATGGTCAATTTTATAGGATAGTAGAACCGGAAAAGAGGAAGTGAATTGGATAGTGGTAGGGTATTTCAATGCTAAACTTGCTCTTAGGGATCAAGACGGGAAATCCTTCTTTGGACCAAGGGGATAGATTTATGATGTCCACAATTAATCAACTCAATTTAATTGATGTTCAACATATAGGGTCTTTGTATACGTGGATAAACAAACAAGTAAGGTTGGAAAATAGTAAAGTCAAGCTTGACAAATTTTTGCTTTTTGAAGTGGCCTTTCTACATTGGTCTTTTAGGATGGAGATTCTTAATAACATTGAATCTGATCACTTTCCAATTCATCTAGAGTGGAAGCTAGGCCACAATCCGCCCCAAGACCTTTTCATTTTGAGAATTGTTGGTTCGAAAAGGAGGATCTGAGGGAAAAAATCACCTTTTGGTGGAAGGAGGGTCATCCTTCCCATGGGAGAGCTATGTAGGTTTTTTTCAAACAAATCCAACATGTTAAATATTGTCTCAAATTCTGGAAAATAAGTAGCAAATCCGATTTTCAATCCCAAAAGGCTCCTTTGTTGGCAAAGATGGAGGAGCTAGCCACCTGCTTCAAGATTGGAGCAATCAAAGAGGACCTAAAATATGAATATGAACTAATCAAAAAATAATTAGAGTCCATAGACAATCAGGAGGAAATTTATTGGAAACAAAGAGCGAGAATTGCTTCGTTGTTGGAGGCGGATCGAAACAGGTTGTTGGAGGGGGATTGAAACACAAGTTTCTTTCATCACTTTGCATTGAGAAGTAGACAAAGGAATTCTTTGACTTGCCTTTTGGTGGGAGGAGGTTCATCCTTCCCATGGGAGAGCTATGTAGGTTTTTTTCAAACAAATCCAACATTTTAAAAATCGTTTCAAATTTTGGAAAATACGTAGCAAATCTTATTTTCAATCTCAAACGGCTCCTTTCTTGGCAAATATGGAGGAGCTAGCCACCTGATTCAAGATTGGAGCAATCAGAGAGGACCTGAAATATGAATATGAACTGATCAGAAAAGAATTAGAGTTCATAGACAATCAGGAGGAAATTTATTGGAAACAAATAGTGAGAATTGCTTGGTTGTTGGAGGGGGATTGAAATAGGCTGTTGGAGGGGTATTTAAACACAAGTTTCTTTCATCGCTTTGCATCGACAAGTAGACAAAGGAATTCTTTGACTTGTCTTCAAGACTCCAATGGACAGGTGATGGACACCATACCAAGTATGCAACATGCAACAAATACTTTCTTTCAAAATCTTTTTACTACCCCTGCTATCCCTAATCTTGCAACGCAACAAGAGATAATTAATTGTATCCCCCAGATTATTTCAGCCAAGAAAAACCAAGCTCTTTTCAATCCAGTGAAAAAATATGAGGTGAGGGGCATAGTTTTCAACATGAAATCAAGGAAAACTCCAAGGACCCAATGGTTTCCCAATTGAGTTCTTTAAGGCTTTCTGGGATGTCATAGGAGAGGATTTAACCAAGGTTGTTGAAGAATCTCGTTCAAACAGAACTATGCTTTGGGCTCTAAATCATACTTTCCTCGCTTTGATTCCTAAAGTGGGACAAGCCTCCAGCCTTGGAGATTTTCGCCCAATTGCTCTTTATAATGTGACCTACAAGATAATCATTAAGTTGATGGTTGAAAGGCTTAAGAAGATTATGGACAACATAATCTCCCAGGAACAAGGAGTATTTGTGGTGAGGCATCAAATTCTGGATGGAGTTATTCTAGCCCAAGAGGCTATCCACTCAATGCAGCATTTTGGTCAAAGAGGCATGTTTATTAAACTATACATGTCTAAGGCTTATGATAGAATCCCTGGCAGTTTTTGGATCAAATGGTTGAGAAATTTGGCTTCTTTCAAGAGTGGAGAAAGTGGATCATGCGTTGTTTTTTTGATGGTTTCCTTATTTGTTCTCATCAATGGCTCCCCCTCGACCCCTTTCCTTGCTTCCAGGGGTTTTCGTTAAGGAGCTCCTATTTCCCCTTTTATTTATATTATTCTAGCAGAAGGATTGGGCAGATTACTTTGAATAAATAAGCAACAACAAGGTCTTTTGGCAGGTGTGCAACTAGATGAGGAGACATTAACTCATCTTCAATTTGAGTATGTTACAAGTCTCTTTGGGAAGGCCGAGGCTAGAACACTCAAAGCCATATTAAAAACCTACATGGTCAACAGATGAATATGACCAAATATGATGTTATTTTCTTCAATATGGACAAAAGAATCCAGGATCAGATTCTATCTATTTTGAGCTTTGCTCAAGGTACCCTTTCACTTAATTACCTAGGGATTCCCTTTCATTTTAAGAGCCTAATGGCGGCTTAATGGATAGAATCGCTACTAAAGTTAATAATTGGACTCACCGTTGGCTTACCTTTGGAGGAAGAATGGCTATCATCCAATTGGTGATCCAAGCCATGTCTGTTTATAAATTATCCATCCTAGTTGCCCCTATGAGAGTCCTTAAAGAGTTGGATTCGCTTATGAGAAAAAAAATTGTGGGATGGCCCAAGGATGGGTAAGAAGTGGGATCTTGTTAGTTGGGATAAAATATGTCAACCTAAAGCTCGAGGGGGTCTTGGTTTTTGTAAAGCAACTTTAAACAATCAAGCTCTTGCTGGGAAGCTTTATTGGAGATCGATCTCCAACAAGACGTATTTCTTCAATAGAGTCATCACTAATAAGTATTTGGGTTCTAACCCTCATCAATAAGTTGGTCGCATTCCTCTAAGGGGGCCTGGCTCCATTATTTGGAAGATCCTGAAAGCTGGTGAAAATTTGGTTAAATCTAGAATTTTTTGGAAACAGGGTTATGCACAGTGGTAAATATTCGCAAATTGTGCGAATATTAGGATTTCCAAAATTGAAAATTGGCGAATATGAGGAGCCTCGACGTCAGCCCATTCGCTTGAAATTTTTGGAACCAATTTTTTATTAGGGTCAATTCGCAACAATATAAATCCAAACATAAGCATATTTGTACTCGGTGGAAAGCTCTTTTCGAGCCTGATCTAGTGGTGGTATTTTTATAAAGTTATAAGGTAATTTAATAGATCAAAATTTACCACAAAGATGACCTTACTTTTTAAGGCTTCGAATGCCCCAAATTTTGGTGTGAAGATGATTGATTTGATTTGCTTAAAATTCGCCTTGATTTTTATTAGAATTCGCCATTTTTTTACATGTACATTTTGATTCCTACCTCATATGCATAACCCTGTTTGGAAAGTAGGTACAAGAGACAAAGATAACTTTTGGAGCGATTCTTAGGACCAACATCCCCCCTTAATCTATGAGTTTCCAAAGTTTCAACCCTTGCAACAAATCCTTTAAAGTAGAGTATGGATTTGATGGCTTCATACATTACTTCCAAGCAAATTGGAGATTTCTCTTTCTTTCAGTAGAAGAGGTTAGAAGAATGGCCTATTCTTGTCCCTCTTCATCAAAAGCTTCTTATTGATAATATCCTCAAGCAAAGGTGCCTTACAAGGAAAGAGAAGGAAATATGATCGCCTAGGGCCTTGGCATTCTAGGTGTCTTCACTGTTCGTGATGATGATAAAGCTTTTCTTCCTCCTCTGATCCTGCAAGATGCCCCATAGGATAGAGTTTGGGTGGCTAAGAGCTAGCCTAAAATAAATTTCCTTGCTTGGGAAGTGATGCATAGGAGTTGTCTTACCTATGATAACCTTATGAAAAGAGGTTTTTATGGTCGTTCCAACTGCATCATGTGTAACTCCCAAGAGGAGACACTTGATAATTTGCTTTTCTAGTGTGCATTTGCAAGAGAGTTATGGAAAATGTGGTTTGACCTCTTTAAGGCTCACCTAAACTTCCAGGTGATATCTTTCTAATACCTGAGAGATTTGGAAACAAAGAAATTTCAAGAATACCTCCATTCAACCAGGTTGGTCCCTAGGCACGAGTTTCATCTGGTGGCGCATTTGGCTAGGAAGAAATTCCACAATTTCTAGAGAGGAGTTCAATGAGGGGACTCCCAAGCCACAGAAGTTGGGACCATGACAACCCCCTTCCCCGGGTTGGGAAAAGATTAATTCTGATGGTGCAGCTAAAGATAACCTGGTGGCTGCAGGCATTAGTTTTCTCAGAAGAGATTTCAAGGGGAAGATTCTCCATTGGGAGCTAGAGGGTCTTGGAAAGGCTATTAACAATAAAGTTGAAGGACTAGCTATAATACAAGGTTCTCTCAATGCTTGGAAGAATGGGTTTAGACAGATCATAGTTGAGTCTACCTCACAAATTATGGTAGGGCTTCTAGATGTTATTAAAAATTTCAAACCAAAGGCTTGGAGGATAAAAAACATTGTGAGTCAAATTAAGTCCATTTGGCAACAATTCAAAGATGTCGTCCCAGTCTATGTTGACAGACAAAATAATGCAAATGCTGACTTTTTGGTAACATGGTAGTGAAAGTCCGATTGGATACATGCTAAATTCTAATCAAGATAGGGACACTTTTGAATGGCTAGAGGTGAACCAAATGGTTCTTAGTTTGGCCAACAAAGACATAGGTAACGATGAGGACAGGTCTAGAGTCCATCTAGCCTTGTGGGTCAATGGAGGATGAACAATTATTTGCTGGGCTTTTTTGTTGCCTCTTGTAGCACTCTTTGATCCTGTTTGGGATAGCAATGGTAGTGTTTGCAGGACTGTCAAGCCTGCTAGGTTACTTAGGACCAACGTAAAGAAAATAGAACCAGATTAAGAGTATCTACTCTTTAGATGGTACTCAATTTTTTGTTATTTTTGGAGATTTTAAGTCGGGTTTTATTCAAATTTTAAGGCTTGTCAAAAGTAGCAAACCTATGACTAATTTGATTCTTGTTATATCAATAAAAAAAAATTACATTTTCAAAAAAAAAATTTACATTTTCAAAAAAAAAAATTGTGTTAATCACACTTCCTTTTAAACAAGTTAAAAAAAACATTAGTATGTTAAACCAATCTATCATTGTTGAGTTATTAAGTTATTTTATGTATTAAAGTTAAGAGTTATTTTATGTATTAAAATGTATTTACATATTTATTATCCTTTCCAATACATTTTAATTTAAGAATAATTAAATTCTTAGTTCTAACCAATTTTCATGGCTTAGATGTTTATTTGATCTTTCTAGTCAGTATTATCATTTATTTTTGGCTTTTTTTTTTGAAAAATAATTTGAAAATTTTATTTTAAAACATTGATCATTTACAAGTTGGAATGAGATTCCTCCCAGCCTTAGCTAACAAGAACACCTGTTTACAATAGTAAAAGAAGATCTGCAAAGAAACCAAATCTCCTAAACCATATTTCTACAATGGTTGTCCAAATTAACTAAACACTGGATTTGCTCACCAACCTGCCTAATCCTCTCATCCTCGATAGCCATGTCAGTGTGCTACTGAACCCCTACCTCCTTCTCAGTACCCATCTTAGCCAGGAAGTCTTACCATTTTATTTAGATATCTACTCATATAGACTGAAATCACATCATCTAATTCCCTCCACAATTCCTTAATTTGGGTGACAAAAATCCTCAACCTCCATGTCTTTAAAGCAAAGTTCCTCATACAATCTAAAGCTCTCACCAATATTTTGAGACCAATATTTGAGAATCTGATTCTAGGATTATCCTCTTGTAACCTTGTCTTTGTAACTCTTTCATAAGTGTTTTTTAACTGTATTATATTCCTTGTTATGAACTTTATTACTATTTTTTAATTTTATTTATTGTTATAAAAAATATTTTCAATTCTTAGTATTTAAAAACTTGACTTTTTTATTATTTTTTTAAAAAACATTTTTTAATATATATTATATGTATTTGTAATGGCAAAAAAATATTGGGCTCTCCCAACCTAAACCCAAGTTCAATTCCCGAAAGAGTGACCCCATATGCTTCTGTTTTTCAACCTTTTCAAAAAAAAATATTCACAGCAGACGGTTCCTAGGCTCCTTTGAATTTAAAAAGTAGACGGTTACGTCCACGCTCTGTCTTATAGTATCTTTACTGGTACACGAGTCCGGTTATTCAATCAGTTATTCAATAAAACAGATATTAATGTAGAACGAAATTCCATTACAGAGAAAACACAGAGATAATTCATCAAAATCTGAAATATGTTTATATAAAAAACCCTTTATTATGCCAGATATACTTGCGTAGATACTAGAAGAATTACGATGCTGATATCATGAATGTGTATTTTACTTCAAAAACTATTTTTCCTATATCTATCTTTCATATCAAATGATAGTCACTTGAACACGTTAACTGTCATCTAATTTTCACCTGGCAGTTAAGAGTACCGTCAAATTCCAGCCCTGATGATAAGTTTCTTGCTCTTGTGCTTCACCTTCTGTTCTCCATGCACATCTGGAATTTATATATGGCTTTTATCTCTTATACAAACCCTAATCCTAATATTATCAACAATATCCACAACAACCTGGCCTGCCACCTGTAGACTGTTTGTTGCAGTTTCAATATGGGTGAGGCCAGCCTGCCATTGTCCATTTGTTCCCTCGTTCTCTGCTTAACTAAACCAACTTTGATTACCTTCGCTTCGCATCAAATAGACCAGTACATCATCGAGGCAATAAATTGTCCTCTTAAATGCTTACATTTTTTCATAAATTTTGTTTGGAAAATTATTTCCTAAAGACAAGAAAGTAAGTCCCATTAAAGGACTAACCACCTGATTTTTTGTTATTTAAAAATTATAAAACCTTGGAATATGTAAGATATATGAAATTTTTAAAAACTTCAAATTTAATATTTTTAATTGTGAACATATAAAAAAATTATTGTGTAGATTAATACAGCCATCACAACATATATATAAACTATAATAAGATAACCTTTCAAATAACTCTTCATATTTTTGAACCTTGTCCATGGCTTTGAGCAATTGCACCGTCACAATGACAACTGCTCAGATTACATTATGGACTGTGTCCTCGTTATAAATCAGTTATTGCCAGGATTTAGTCCTTTATTAAGCCTAAACTGTGTGAAAAGCTTTCTACAAAGCTGTTGTGTAACAGAATAAAGGAATGGAGATGGTCTTAAGACAACAATTAGAACCTTGTATAGATCTATTCTTCCTCATGTAGTGGTGCCTTCTAAATTGAATGTAAAATAGAATGTTGATTTTGCAGGGTCCTCGTGGAGAAAAGGAAGTGTCCTGGTTTGGAAGTCTGGTGCATCCATAAGTTATATCTGTTGGCCTGAAGGATCATTGGTGTAGGAACATCCAAGGCAAAAGCCAACTATAAAAAGGCAAAAAAAAATAGTTGGGAGTTTTTTTTAGAACCGGATAAGAATAAGCATGCAATTGGCAGCCAACTTTTGAGACAGCTAGATGATTCGTGTATTTAGAAAAGAAAAAAACTGGATTTTTAGAAAAAGATGTGTTTTTAGAAAAAGTTGGACTTTTAGGGGAAAAACAAAAAGCTCTAAGTCTCACCTTTGAAATTAGTTGGCAACTCATTATCCTCATCTCTTATAAATAGAGAGGACTTTTATTAAGGAGAAATTAAGAGAAGAGGAGAGGAGACAAGAGGAAAGGAGCTTCGAGGAATTGGCACTTTGTGCAGTGTTGGCAGTGCTTGCAGGAATGTAAAACCTTAGAAGAAGAAATTGGCACTTTTTGCAATGTTTGCAGGATGTTTGTTATATAAAACCTCAAATAGATAAATTGGCACTCTATGTAGCGCTTGTAGGAGGTTTGCTATGTGAAACCTCGGAAAAAGGAGATTGGTACTCTGAGGAGTGCTTGCAAATATGTGGTGCTCTATGGAGAGCAATTGTATAATGTTTGATGTGGCAATTGAAACATACATAAAACAGAGTTTTGTGTTTTTTTTTTGTGTTTCGTGTGATATGTTACTATGTAATTTGTCTTTGTTGTTCATTTCCTTTCTGATTAAAGTGGGGTTCTCTATTCACTGGTTTTCTGTGTGGTGGCATGAAGATGTATGAACAGCTAGGGGAGGCAGTTGTTTAATTGACCCCCTCTCTGCCGCTGCATCATTTTGGTATAAGAGCCAAAAGATCTATGAGGCGGGATACGAGGAAAGATGGCACAAAGAGGGCAAGGCAGACTGCAAGGCCTTCAAGTCGTGGACATTGTTGAAATGCTAAGAAGAATTATTGTCATGCTGGATGTGATAGAGACTGCCCAGAGAAGAGACATTCATCTTAAGGAGGTTAGTGACAGTGAAGAGGAGAATACTGGACACCCAAATGTTCAAGATGAAGAATGGAAAGAATTAGGAGGAGGAGAATCCCTTAGGATGGAAAGGGTATCATTAAAACCTGCTAAGGAAGCACATGAACCTGAGCAAAGGAGGACTTTGTTTAGGACAATTTGCAAATCAGGAGGCAAATGTTGCAAGGTGATTGTTGATAGCGGTAGCACAGATAACTTGGTGTCAACAGAGATGGTGGAGAAACTTGGATTGAAGAGGATGGAGCATCCGAGCCCATACAAGGTGCCATGGTTGCAAAAGGGACATCAAATTTTGGTGAGTGAACAATGTATGGTAAACCTCCAAATTGGTTCATACAAGGATGAGATACTATGTGATGTTATGCCAATGGATTCTTGTCATGTCTTGTTGGGAAGACCATGGCAATATGATAGGAAGGCAGTGCATGAAGGTAGGGAGAACACATACACCACGGAGAAGGGTGGTAAGAGGTACACATTAAGTCCATTTAAGGATAAAGGGAAGGAAGTGGACACCAGTCCTCTAGTGAACCAAGGTGCATAAAAACAATCTTTGAAGAGAAAGAATAAGAAGGAAGCATGTTTTGCTTTCATCGCTAGACCCACAGAGAAGGGACAATGAACAAGATGGACAAAACCCCACATGGAGTGAAGGATTTGTTAGAAGAATACGTAGAGAAACCCCACATGGAGTGAAGGATTTGTTAGAAGAATACGTAGAGATTCCTACGACAAATAAGGAGAAAGAGGAAGTGAGATAAAATGGTATAGAGATGGTAGAAGATGACTCTCCGCAAGTCATTGTTGGCCATGACAAAGGCCATGTTGTCAAAGTAGATAGTGACAATGGTAATTCAAAGTGTGGTGAAGAGCATTGTGAGGATAACCAAGATCAAAATGGAGATGAAGAGTTTGGATGCTTTGAAAAGCACACAAGAGGCATTGGCTCCAATGTTGATGTGAAGAATGGGATACAATGGTAAGGGATTGGAAAGATATGGGCAAGGTGTGAAAATGCCTGTAATGCCAAAGATAAGGCCAAAGCATGAAGGCCTAAAGTATACAAGTACAACAGGATGCAGTGGGACTAGATTTTGGAGAGGCAAGAGCAGTACAAGGGATGAAGGTCCGCAAATGGGTTGTTGCAATCGATGTGGAAGAGTTAGACACATTGCAGTTAGGTATTAGAACCTACATCCTTGTGGGAGTTGTGGAGGACATAATCACTCCACATCCGAGTGTTGGCACCGAGAGGAAGTCGTCAACAAAGTGCATGTTGATTGTGATTGGATAAACGTGATGCAATGGCAGAAGGTGAAGAGGATGCTGAGTGCATTCTATAGGAGGCGGTTTGATCCTCAAGACGAAGGCCAAAACAAGATAGTGAAGTTGGCCTTGTGTAGATAGCCAAGCTAGAGTAGTTGTAGCATGGAAAAACACTTCATGAGTTGGAGCTCATGAAACCTTTTTGTTACCCGATGAGTATGATGCAGGAGCATCCAACTGGCAAAAGCACACTATAAAAAACAAAACAAAAAAATAGTTGGAGTTTTTTTTTTTTTAAAGGACCGGATAAGGATAAGCATGCAATTGGCAGCCACCTTTCGAGACACATAGATGATTTATGTTCTTAGAAAAAAAACTTGATTTTTAGAAAAAGATGTGCTTTTAGAAAAAGTTGGACTTTTAGGGAAACAAAAAAAGGAAAAAATACAAAAAGCTCTAGGTCTCACCTTTGAAATTAGTTGGCAGCTCCTTATCCTCATTGCTTATAATAAAGAGGACTTTTATTAAGGAGAAATTAAGAGAGGAGAAGAGAAGAGAAGAGGAGAGGAGCTTTGAGGAATTGGCACTTTGTGCAATGCTTGAAGGAGGTTTGTTATTTAAAACTTTAGAGGAATAAATTGGCACTTTGTGCAGTGCTTGCAGGAGGTTTGTTATGTAAAACCTCAAAGAAAGAAATTGGCACTTTGTGCAATGCTTGGAGGAGGTTTGTTATATAAAACCTCATGTGGAGAAATTGCAACTTCGTGTAGTTCTTGTAGGAGGTTTTCTATGTGACACCTCGGAAGGAGATTGGTACTCTGAGGAGTGCTTGTAGATATGTGGTGTTCTATGGAGAGCAATTGTGTAATGTTTGATGCGGCAATTGAAATATAAATAAAACAGAGTTTTGTGTTTTTTTTTTTTGTGTTTCGTGTGTTATGTTATTATGTAATTTGTCCTTGCAGTTCATTTGTTTGCTAATTAAAGTGAGGTTCTCTATTTACTCGTTTTTTGTGTGGTGGCATGAAGATGTATGAGAAGCTAGGAGAGGTAGTTATTTAATTGAACCCCTCTCCGTCGCTACATCAATCATCCAACTCAAGTTGCCTTATAGAGTTAAATTGGCCAAATTTAAAATATCTGTGACATTGTGAACTTTTTATTTTTTCACCATATACAATTTTTTTTTTTTTTGATAAAGTAACAATTTATATACAAGGGGTTTTTTAAAGGGACCCAAAACCTTCTTACAAAAAGAACCGAGGAAGATAACATACCAAAAACCCTGTCAGACTAGACCAGGGGTGGACATTACAACAGACGACGGGATCCAGGATCCTGAATAAAACATTCCAATTCACTTGTCTCGGGGACAGGGCAAACCCCACTAGGACAAAACAGGGAAACAAACCTGAAAACCTTGCCACCAAGCCGAAAAAACTGGAAAAAGAAGCAACAGCAAAACCGCTACACGGACAGGAAGCCTTGCCACCAGAACACCACCATCCCCACCGCCCTGGGGAGGGGAGCCCCCCTAGGCCGGGACTGGGATGGCTAGTCGTCACCATCAAACCCATCCCTGAGCCTGCGCCAGATCGCCTTGAAGATGCGCACCGAGGTCGACGCTGTGTTGGCAACCGACGTGAGGGAATTGATCGTCACCATCTACAAATTGCATCTTGATAGGAAGCGAGTTTGCTCTATTAGGGTTTGAGAGCTCTCTCATGTGAATTGCTCGTCTCGAAGTAGGGTTTGTGCAGTTTGTTTTGGTGCATCCTTTTTGGTTTCCATCAAACAACCCAGCAAGTTCATACCGAAGGTACTGCACAAGGTCATCTTCCTTCTCTTGATGTGATTTAACCATTGCCACAATGCTTGCAAGGGATTAGAATCTTATACCCTGGTCAAAAATTTTGTGGGGCACATTCCCAATGAAGCTTGGGCTCCTCATGGAGTCAAGCTCCAGCTAATTCAGAATTTTACTAAGGGTTTTTTCTATTCGAGTTTCCGGATTCTAAAGCATGCAAAGGCAATCTATGAGCATGGGCCATGATTCATGAGGAGCTCCTTGTTGGTATTTTTGCCATGGACCCAAGGAACAAACCTTTAAGGTCCTAGTTTGGGTAGATTTACCTAGTCTTCCCCTCCCACTTTGGCCTCTCCTAAACCGCATAGTGGCAACCTGAGTGCGAGTAATCCTAGCTGAAGCGAATAAGTATTTCCATGCTTGCTCGCAAAAGTTGAGTCATGTAGAGGTAGACCTGTACAAATATTTCAAGGATTCAATTGAGATCCAGGTTAGTGACTCCATAATTTTCCAACTAGTGATCTATATCAACCTACTAAATACTTGCTTTTGTTGCCAATCATCTGAGCATTAGGTCAAAGACTGCCCTCTTTTGCCCCACAATAAATCTAAGTCGGCTCCCAAGAAAACCATTGTGTCACCCCCCTCAATCCTTTGAAGATGGATGGAACATGGTGGGAGGTCGCAAAAATGCATTAGCTACTATGGCTAAGGCTCAGCAATCCAAGCCAACAACGAACACATCTACCACTTCAAATCTAAAGCCTTCAAAAAAGACAAATAATATGGACATGGTTACCAAAAAGGCTCTTCAACTTGACACAACTGTACCCCAAAAGTAGCCAACATGGTCACCAAGCCTACTACACAAGCAAGCTCCCCCCTTAAATCTCCTCCAAAGAGCTCACGATGCTCTTGCCATCCAAGGCACAAGGTGGAAGAAGGGGAATTCTTACCAGAGAAAAGACTCCACCTGAATCTCCACCTTTTCAATTTTCAGTTGGGGAGTTACAAACCTGAGGGCATTAACAATTTTGTGGCATTGGAGTACCTTGACGAAGAGGATATGCCATTAGACTTCTTTTCCCATTGAATTTCCTCTCTTGGAATGTTTGAGGTCTTATAGACTCCAATCTCCAACTGTGTGGCACAAGTTGAAAATTGTAGGATTTTTGTTATTAGCAATTTGTTGGGTCATTTGGCCAACATGCCACCTCCTCCATACTGGCCATGAGTCGGGCCGAGGTGGCTTTGCCCCCTGGTTCGTGGCTCATGATTATGACCCTACCTATGCCTCCAATGACATCATCATCCAACGAGCCCATTAATGGCTCTGGCTTGCGGATTCCCTTCCTTTTACCATAAGTCTTATTTGTGGGAAATTTAACATGATTGAGATGGTCACAAACTTTTACCATATGGCTTATTTGTGGCAAATTTAACATGATTGAGATTGGTCACAAACTTTTTACCATATGGCTTATTTGTGTCAAATTTAACATGATTGAGATGGTGACAAACAAAAGTGGAGGCCACAGGAAGTGTTTGGCAGCAAGGATGAACAAATGGCTTGGTTCCTCAACCACAACGTTTTGGCACAGGTGGTCCAACATGTATGCCACTGATGTTCTCCAGGCAATCCCATTTTTAATTTTGCTAATTGTTTTTCCACTCCGGTTGAACCATTAACCGAGGTACTCCCACTCATCTTCAACATTGAATGGTCAGGTGGAGGAGGTCAACACTGAGCAGTCTGTCTTACTCTGATTTTGTGAATTGTATTTGTGTTTAATTCACAAGATCCTGTTGAGGACTATGGGGTCTTATGATTTGACTTTTCAGAGTACCCGCTTTTTTTAATTGTATTTGTGTTTAATTCAAGCCATCCTGTTTACGACTATGATTTGACTTTTCAGGGTGTGCTTCCATACCACCCGTGTTTTTTTGTGATTAGTGTATTTATTATCCTTTTAATAATATAAATCACTTTTCAACAAAAATAAAATAATTGTGAATTATGGGCACCCTCAAACTGTCAAACATAATTTTTGGTCCTATCACTTTGATAAGAAGATTTGGGAACAGGTCTTTGTCTGATTGTCTAGCCATATTTGATGATGGAGGAAAGTAGTGTTCCTTATTTCTATGGATTTTGATAGGATCAAAGAGTCTTTCAAGCTGATTATTTTGGGCCACATATGGCTTTTCAGATGCTATAATAGTTTTATGTAGTGTGCTCTTCTGGCTTTGGTTTTGGTAGTTCTTTGATTCTTAGAGCTAACTACAAGTTGTAGCTTTAGCAGAGATAATAAAGGACATTGAATAAGGGTCTTTACCTGCGGACTCCAAATTTAGAGCACTGCTCACCCTCACAGGCCTACTGTTCATTGTAAATCAGGACTCTGCACACACTTAAGAATATCTCGGATAATATTTTAAATTTATTGGTTAAAAAATGCTATTGTTTGTTAGTTATGATGGATATAATCCCCGTAAATACTAACAAAAACTAATAATTATATAAATATAATTGTGAAAGCAAGGCACCACCTTAACAGTTTATGGTAAATATCGATTAATATAAATATAATTCTTCAAAGCAAGACACTGCCCTAATAATTTATGGTAAGTATCTATAACATAATTGGAGATCAAAGATACTAACCAAATATCAAATCCCACAACAAAACCCATAGAAAACATACATTACATAAGTTAAATCCACTTTTTATTTTTTTTATAAACAATTATAAACGTTACCGTGAATATAGACATAAAACTGTTAATTCTATGTTTAAAATCCTTTTAACAATGTAAACTCTCTTTCCAATTGTTCTTAGGGTTTGGAGTCCAACTGTCCTGCTAAGGATTAGTGGCAAATCTCTTGCTAAATGTTCTTAACAGTATAGATGCCCTAATCCTCTAATCTAGGATGCTTGCAAATTAATACAAAGGTACTATTTGATAAACATGCTCTTATATGTACACAAGCTTTCCAACCATAACGTTAAATATTATAACTTAAAAACTCAATGTTCCACTTTGAAAATAGGCTTATCAAAATATCTTGGTAAAGAATGAATTGAAACGCAAATAAACTATTAATAGAAAAGGCACATCGATGAGAAAAAATGAACATAGTGAAATGGCCTGCAAAATAGCTTTAACAAAATAAGCTTCTATAAACCACTAAGCCTGGCGTCTATGGGGTCCTCTCCCAGATCGTCACTTATCAGTCAAATTGCTTCACCTATTACTTTTGAAATACAAAATTTACCGACGCATAGCTGCTGGTAGAGAAATTCTCAAATCTCTGGACTGTAATGAGGCGTATTACATTGATTCTTAAACGACAAAATATGTTCAGAACTTAAGTGGTAGGTTTAAATGACTAAATATGTTCAGACCTTAAATGGTAGATCTTCCTTGAAAATGTGGGTTTGAATTATTTCAATGAACAAATTCCAAGACAAGCTTTCCAACAAGAAGAAGATAACTTTTACACCACCATTAATAACAACTATATTAAATGGAAGGCCCTATATTTCAAGTATTATGAGTGCAATAACTGCTACTTACTATGTTTTGTTGTGTAAAGTTTTCTTACACCACTTTTCCAGACTTCTAGATAGCAAAGTGCGTTTCCAATTTGCAACAGAATAAATTTCTATAAAGTTAAGAAGTGGGTTTATGAGAGAATCTAGATCTCTACTTTTGGAACGATGAGGTGTAAAAGGCTCGTTCATGTGCACTTGGATTAACCATTTCTTTCTTTTATTGAAATTAAATCCTAGCTAGTTGATTGATTTAAAAAAGACAGACCTTCGAGTATCCGTTAGCCATGTCCTGGATCAAGCAGCCAGATGGTTTCCTAATGCATTTCACAGATGGGCTCTCAGTGAGGCTCTCAACGGATACATCCACCACTTCCCACACACCCTCCTCATCTTGCTTGCAAAACCTAAGGAAGTAAACCTCCCTAGTTGGCACCAATGCTGAGAGAACTTGTAGCTCGGCATATACCTGGATAGAAAACAATATTCCATATGAACATAATTCACAGCTGCCCAACTTCACACTACTCAAAAACAAACCACTTAAACTCCACATACCAGCAGGAGGGCACCATTCAAATTGCCGCCAACTCCACCGGATATAACATCAACAGTAATTGCCCTGGATACTATACATGAAAACATCTCTCTCCACCGATTCTGCACCAGAAATTTATAACATAATTCATATTTTGAACCAACAATTCCGATATTTGTTGAAAAAGATTTTCATAAAGAAATACTCAGTCAAAAGAACCCATATGTAGACTGTGGGGTTCGAGAAGATTTTAATGTAGGTATACACGAATACATACACTTACCAGCCATAAGTTTGTTTCTTACACTTGTCAACACTTGTCAGTTGCAGTAATATCACCTGCTTTAAATAATTTTATAAACTCAAAGATTGAACAGGTGGATGAATACTTTTGAAACACATACCACGTTCATCAATGTCTCCACCAAGCTCAAGCTGTCAAGGAAAACCATAGCAGTTTCTCTGGTGGCATCCGTCTTGTAACCAACATGCCTTGCCCTACAAAACTGGTTCATGTATTCTTCGTAGTTTAGATATTCCTTGCCATGATTGCCTTGTAACCACATAACATCATCTGGATCTCTGGCCATTTTAATGAACTCCTCCATTGCTTCCAATGCAAGTTCTGCTGCCGTGGATTTGTCAAGATTCCTCCCCTCCATGTTTTTTAATCTAAAAACCAAGCTCTGAGTCTGGTCAGTTTTTTTTGCGTTTTTTGTGGGCACAAAGATATCGGGTCTTTGTAGCGGAATACGTCAAAATATCAGTGACATAACTTCAAGATCAAGCTGACGGAATTAATGAGGATGGGCCATCATTAAATTGACTCTGGCCATGGATTAAATGCTGCAGGAATAAGTTGTTGGAGGCAGGATTGCACGTCGTGTTGGATTTTTCCACAATTGCAGTGGACATTAATGTTTTCTTAATTTTCGTGAGCGTATGACTATATGTGTTCAATTAATGAAAAACTTTCAGCGGGACAAATCTGCTTTTCGTTATCTGATATGGCAGTGCAATATTTATTTGTGATCTTTTGACATACCTTGCATTAATGATTTCTTGATTATTGCACACGATACAGTTGAAGTGGGCTTTAAGAATGTACTGCTTGGGTTACATTCACCAGTCCTATGTTTCTGAAACAAGGAGTTGAGTTGGTTGACGTATCTCCATTAAAGAGGCAAAGAAATTGTTTAAATTGGAAACAAGCTTAAACCTGAGTTTCACGGACATGAAATATCAATTATGAAGTGGGTTAAAGTGGAAAAGTCCGGAAGGACGTTGAACTTGCACGATAAATGCAGTTTGGATTGGTAGAATGGCCTTGGAAGGAAGGGCGTTCGCACGGTTATCTAAATAATATGGTTTAGGGAGAACCTTATGTGCAAGTGGTTAGAGATTGAATTGTTAAATTGGTGGTTGATTTTTTTTTTTAATTTTAAGTTAGTGTAAGAAACTTTACCATCTAAGTTTAGGGTTAGTATTTTTATTCAATCATGATCTGTTATAAGGGGAAGAGTTGAGTTTATAAGGGATTTAACACAGTCCTACACAAATAACAATTTAAACCTTAGAAGTTTGAACATTGAACCTATCTTCTAAGAAAGAATTGATTATTAAAATATAATTTTTAAGTTTATGTATTAAAATTATAATTTAAGAGAATTACTGCCAGCATGATGGTGTGACATGTGTTGCAAAACGAAATATATACATTGCCCAATTTTATGGGATATCTCCTAAGAGAGAATTGATTGTTAGAATATAATTCTTAAGTTTATGTATTAAAATAATAATTTAAGAGAATCACTCATCTCACATGGTGTGGGATGTGTTTGCAAAAATAAATAAATAATTTAAATTAATTGGATTTTTTCTTTTCTTTTTGGAATTGAGGTAGCGTATCCAATAAATCCTACCATAGATGTAGGGTAGTGTATCCAATAAACCTTATGATAGATGTAGGGTAGTGTATTTGATAAACCTTTTTTAGGTCCAGAGTTACACTTATCAACACACACTTTGTGGTTTGAATCTTGGATTTCTTGAAGAAGAATCAAACCCCTAGCCCACCCTTGGACATAATTTAAATTGATTGTTGAATTTATTTTTTTTCATTTGGTAAATTGTTTGTATATAAAATAAAATGACAAACATAACAATAACAAAGGCATTGGGCTCTTCTTACAAAACTCAACTTCGAGGAAGTGACCTTGATGTGCCTTAACCGTTGTGTATATATGGTAAAGGCATTGGATTCTCTTTACATAGATCCAAGTTTGATTCACAAGGAGGGTGAATTCATTGTTGCATGTTGGTTGTTATTATATATATCTAAAATAAATAAATAAAATGATAAATATTTTTTTATTTTTTATTTTATTTTTTGGATTTGGTTACTATAAGAAATCCCTACGACATCTTCATCCCACCTTGACCTCTTATAAGAAGGAGAGTTGACATCTTCATCCCACCTTGACCTCTTATAAGAGGGAGAGTTGAGCTTTTCAATAGAGAATTTTACATGCAAACATGCGCATACACACCACTATACACACCATTGTTTGAACTTTGGACCTCCCAAAAAAAGCCAAAGCCCACACCTTTGTGTTGTCCTCCGAGACTAAATTAAATATTTATTGTTTTTTAAATAAAAATATGTTAATTATAAAATATATATTCATATAAATTTGAAAAGAAAAAGATTAAATAATAATTTATAATTCAATATTTAATCAAATCATAAATGATAAAGATAGAAGTGTGTTAGAATGCAAGTGAATGAGTGTAAGCTAGTGAGGAGGAAGCATGAGGAGTGTTGGGAAGCAAGGAGAAAGCATAAGGAGTTTTGGGAAGTAAGGAGAAAGCATGAGGGGGAGTGTGAGGGCGAACAAGAAGGAAGCATGAGGAGGAGTGTGAGTTGGGAACAAGGAGGAATCATGAGTAGGAAGCAAGAATCATGCGTAGGAAGCAAAATATGATCAAGTAGCAAGTGTTATTTCTTGTTTTTGAATTTAAATTATTCCATGACTTTTCTTTCAAAAGGGTTATTCCTCATTATCTTCTTCGGCAGAAAAATAAGGGATAAAATAATGGATGGAGGTCCTTGGTTTAGGGAAAAGGATGCATTATATTTAAGATCATAGAGTGATTTTTTTGTGGAGATAGAGCCCAATAAAAGGCTTTCAATGTAGATTAGGATTTTTGGAATTCCTTATCAACTCATCAATAAGGAGGTTTTGAAGAATATTGGCAATAATCAAGGCGAGTTCATCCAAGAAGGACCAACTACTAAGGAGATAAGGTATGTTGTATACACTCAAATGTGTTGCCATAGATATAAAACATTTACCACAATCCATTACGATTAAATCTTAAATCAAGAGACTGGTATCACAAGTGGATTATGAAAATATTGCATTATGATGTCATAAAACCAAACACATGACAAGAGATTGCAAAGTGAAAATGAAGGAAAAATAGATGGAATTTTTTGGGCATAAGGTAAACTCTAATATGAAACAAGGAACTTGTATCATAGGAGAAACTGGGTCCAATCAAGGATTTTCCACTCCTAAAAAAGTCAAAAGAAAAACCTCTCTGCATCATCAAATGGCGAAGGCCATTATAGTTCACTTGAATCAACCATTAGACAAAACAAAATGACACAAGGGATGAGGAAGTACAATTTCCAAGTTCAAAAATAGGAGTTAAATGTGTAAAGAAATATGGGGAGACAAATTTTAAAGGGAATGAGGTGTAGGAGGTTAAGGTTAATCTAGTTAAATCATGTTCATTTTCCTCAAGTAGCATATGAACTTCTTGCAATAAAAATGAAAGTAGTATAGAGTGTATTCATTGCACTTTAGGGTTTCAAGAGCAACATAGTAAATAAAAACATACGGAGGATATCCAACTAAATTTAGGGTTTATAGGGCATCATAAGAAAATAATGACTATGAAGGATCATCCATGCACTTTAGGGTTTTTAGAAAAAAATAGAGAAAAAAGTGTTTATGAGGTTGTTACTTGCATTTCAAATTCTTTAGGGCAACATAAATACTTAGAAGATAAGTCTCATTACGAACAACATAGAAAAATAGAAGAGATTGATGAAGACGAGAGTGTTGGTGATGCAGGAGCATCTAGTGGTGTAAGAGTGATCTTGCATCATCCAAAAATTGTATTAATTTTTATTGTGATATGGTGAAAATCCTACCACTAAAACTTAAAGGTGAGATTTGAAGGCCTTAGAGGCCTCGTAGAGGGGTGAAAATTGGTCGTAGTTCCCTATAGGGCACTACATTGTTGTAGATATTTTCGAGAGATTTTCAAAAATATGCACTAATAGTCAATTCGAGCAACGAGCGAGGAGTTATGACCCCAAGAAGTTTTACCTCTAAAATTTGAATTTCAAATGAATTGTCCTAGGCGGGAAAAGGGGAAACAGGGTATTATAGGGGAATTTAAAATTTATAAAATGGGGTATGGTCTGTATCTCCATTTTTTATGAAAAGTAATATGAAAGCTCTCACTCAGATTGGAAATTACTTTATTTTCAGTAGTTTGTGATTTGCTGAACCTATCCTGCTTCAAGTGGTATTAGAGTGGTAGTTCCTGAGTGTGTAAAATAGATCGTCGAATTTGAGGCTGTTTGCACTAGGATTTATGGTTGTGGGTTGTGAGACACGTGATTAGAATACCTCCACGAAGAAACCGTGGTGGTGGGAGAAATATTGTGGTACCAGAAGAGGATTTTAGAGCCTTGCATAGGCAAGTTCAAGTGCTGCAAGAGGAGCTGTGTAGAGGGTTTGAGCCAATAAGAGAAGATGGTAGTGAGGATGAAGCTAAAGAAGAAGAGGCCCAGTTTGAGGAAGAAGAAGAGGTAGTAGATCCTACACAAGCCAGATTATATAAAGACATATCCCATATTGGAAAGATATCGAAGATGGATGTTTCTACATATTCTAGAAATCTTAAACTAGAAGAGTTAATCGACTAAATCAATGACATGGAAGAATACTTTGAGTACAAGGATGTGGAAGATCCTAAGAGGGTCAAATTTGCTAAGACCAAGCTAAAGGGTCATGCTAGTATCTGGTGGAAGGTAGTACAACTAGATAGAAAAAAAAGAGAAAAATGAAGGATAACGAGGTGGAAGCGAATGGTGGAGAAGTTAAAAATATAGTTCATTCCATATGACTACGAGTTGGATTTGTTGAAGAAAATGCAGGGTGTGAGGCAATCAGGCAAGTCTGTCAAAGAGTATACAGAGGAGTTCTACAAGATTCTAATCATAACAAGCCATTATGAGGTCAACAAGGAGAAGGTAGCCCGTTATATAAATGGGTTGAAACCAAGTATTCAAGAGGAGCTAAGTCTAGTCAGGATGACCACCATAGAAGATGCTTATCAGTTTGCCTTGAAGGTAGAAGAGAAGCTGAATAGAATATTTGAAAGCAATTAGAGAACTGGTAGGAGAAAAAATAGAGGATGAAATGATGACCAAAATAAGAATGGATAAGCTATAAATAGTCAGGACCAGAAAAGGGATAATGCTTACTGCCACTGTGAGCAAAATAAGGGTGACCAAAGAGTAAGAGTAAGGTCTGGACGAGGACTTAGAAGAGGAGGATTTATTGGAACATATTTCCAATGTGGGAAAGAAGTACATCGAGCATATGAGTGTCCACAACACCAAGGCAGGATGAATAAGAGACCTTAAGGTAATTCCCAAGCTGCTATTGTAGACGAAGGTGTTGAATCTGAGAATTATGAAGAAGTAGACAGAGGATAAGTTTTGGTCACAAGGAGAGCCTTTTTGAATGAGGAGAAAGATCCAAATCAAAGTAAGAGTATATCTCACAAGGTGTAAATGTGCAGGTAAAGTTTGTAATGTTATTATTGATAATGGTAGTACTGATAATCTAGTTTCAAAAGGGATGGTTACCAAATTACAGTTAGAGATAAGGAGACACCCACAACCATATCGAATTACATGGTTATAGAAGGACCATAGGGCTTTGTTCAACGAGCAATATTTAGTAAAGTTCAATATTGGGAATTACCGTGATGAGGTCCTATGTGACATCCTGCCTATGGATGCTTATCATTTGCTATTGGGAAGGTCGTGGAGGTTTGATCGATGTGCAATACATGATGGACATGGCAACACTTACTCCCTGATAAATGATGGAGTGCACCACAAGCTAAAGCCCCTAAAGGAGGTGGAAGAAAAGGTATGTAGAAGTACCAAAATTTGTTTAGTTGATGGTAGAATTTTTTTGGATGGTCTAAAGCATGAGCATATGTGCTATGCGTTAATTACTAGAGTTAAAGGAGACCAATGTGAATATATCCCAGTAGAAATCTCAGGTCTGTTGGAAGAATTCCCAAATATTGTGTTAGATTATGTACCTGAGGGTTTGTCACTAGTGAGGAAGATCAGTCACCAAATAGATTTGGTACCAGGAACTATTTTACCAAATAAGATAGCCCATAGAATGACTCCTGTAGAAAATAAGGAGCTAAATAGACAAGTTTAAGAGCTACTAAAGAAAGGGCTAATTCGAGAGAGCTTGAGTCCATATGCAGTACCAACAATACTAGCACCAAAGAAACATGGGGAGTGGAGAATATGTATAGATTCTTGAGTTATTAACAAGATTACTATCAAATACAGATTTCCATTGCCATGGATGGACGATATTATGGATTTTTTGAGTGGAGCCAAGTACTTCACAAAGATTGACCTGAAGAGTGGGTATCATCATATTCGTATCAGAGGAGATGAGTGGAAGACAGTCTTCAAGACCAAAGAGGGATTGTACGAGTGGTTGGTCGTGCCATTTGGGATAACCAATGCACCAAGCACATTCATGTGGTTTATGAATGAGGTATTGAAGGAATTTTTGGAAAAAATTGTCATTGTCTATTTGGATAACATTTTAATTTTTAATAAGACCTTGGAGGAGCACCTGACACATATTCAATGAGTTTTTGAGAAGCTGAGGGAGAAGCAATTGTTGATTAATTTGAAGAAGTGCAGTTTTGTGAAGGAGTTGGTGTATCTAGGATTTGTCATCTTAGTTGAAGGTCTTAAAATGGACCCAAAAAAAGTGAGGGCTATCATTGAATGGCCTACCCCAAGGAGCATTATAGAGGTAAGATTATTCCATGGTCTAGTAAGTTTTTACATAAAGTTTATGAAGAATTTTAGTAGTATTTGTGCACCCTTAATGGATATAATGAGAGGGGATAAGAAGGAGTTTAAGTGGACTTCAGGAGTAGATAAGAGTTTTTATATGTTAAAGAAGAAAGTCATAGAGTGACCTGTTTTGGCACTTCCAGATTTCAATAAGGTATTTTAGGTAGATTGTAATGCTAGTGGTAGCACCATAGGAGTTGTATTGAGTCAATAAGGTAAGCCTATTGCCTATTTTAGTGAGAAGCTTAATGATGCTAGGAAGAAGTATTCTATCTATGATCAAAAGTTTTATGCTATAGTTCGGGTATTGAAGAAAAAGGCACACTATTTATTGCCAAAAGAGTTATTGATCATCAGGACTTACAATATATTACTAGTAAAGGAAAGTTAGATTAGAGGCACTTAAAATGGGTTGAATTTTTTACAAAGTCATACCTTTGTGTTGAATCATAGGAGTGGAAATTCAAACAGAGTTGTAGATGCCTTAAGTAGGAGGTAAAATTTCTTGACATAAATGAAGGTGGAGGTTGTAAGGTTTGATGCAATTAAGAGTTTGTACCTTGGAGATCCAAATTTTGCAGATGCATGGAGAGCTTGCTTGGCACCAGTTACTTTGGATATAACTAAACGGTTGGATTTCCTAATCCAATATGGAATTTTGTTTAGAGGAAACTAGTTGTGCATTCCAAGGAGTTCGATGACAAAGAATCTGGTAAGGAGAAGCATAGTGTATGGTTGTCTGGACACTTTGGTCAAGATAAGACCATTGCCCTCGTTAGTGAGAACTACTATTGGCCACAATTACAATAATATGTGAAGATATTTGTATAAAGTTGTAGAGTATGCTAGATGGCCAAGGGTGTGAGGCAGAACACTAGATTATATCAGCCATTACATGTACTAGAGAAACCATGGGAAAACATCAACATGGATTTTGTTCTTGGTCTACCAAGGACATAGAGGGGGAATGACTCAATATTTGTGGTGGTTGACAGGTTTTCAAAGATGGCACATTTCATTCCTTGCCAAAAAACTAATGATGTAGTTCATTTTGTAGGGTTGTTTTTCAAAGAGGTGGTACGACTACATGGTCTATCAAAGAGTATCGTTTTGGACAGAGATACCAAATTCATCGGGTATTTTTGGAGGACCTTATGGAAGAATTTGAAGACATGAAATTCAATTTTACATACCACTCGTAGACTGATGGAAAAACAAAGGTGGTGAATAGGAGTTTGGGTAACCTGCTAAGATGCTTAGTAGGAGACAAGCCCAAGGGATAGGATTTGGTTTTACCGCGGGCATAATTTGCTTACAATAATTTTGTCAACAAGAGTACTAATAAATCCCCATTCCAAATTGTATATGGGAGCAGCCCAAGGAATGCTTTTGAGTTGAGGAAGATGGACATATGGGAAAAGAGTAGTGTTGAGGTTGAGGAGTTTGTAGATAACCTGAGAAACTTGCATGAAGAAGTAAAAAAGCATATTAATAAGATGAACAATCAGTACAAGATAAAGGCAGACCAGAAGTGACTGTTTAAGTAATTCCAAGTGGGATATGAAGTTATGGTTCACCTAAGAAAAGAAAGGTTTCCTGCTAAAACTTATAACAAGCTGAAAATGAAGAAGTTTGGACCATGCAAGATCATAAAGAAACAAGATTCAAGAAATGCATATGAAGTAGAATTGCCAAATGGGCTTAACATATCACTTGTGTTCAACATTTTTGATTTGGAAGAGTATCATGAAGGAGACAATGATGTTGGACTAGTAGCAGAATTGTGGAATATTCCAGTGTCTACTCTAGAGAAGGAAGAAATAGAAGAAATCCTCGATACCTGTGTCAGTAGAAGTACAATAAATAGGCAGTATGAAGAATATCTAGTCAAGTGGAAAGTAGGTATGTTGAATATTCATCTTGGTTATTGAAGACAGAGGTTGACCGCCTTGGTTTTTCTCCAAAACCAGAGAAGTGAAGGTCACTTCTCAATTTACCCTAGGTGTCTGATACAGGATCATCCAGTGGTGTAAAAGTGATCTTGCATCATCCAAAAATTGTATTAACTTTTATATGGTAAAAATCCTGCTATTAAAACTTAAAGGTGAGATTTGAAGGCCTTAGAGGCCTCATAGAGGGGTGGAAATTGGTCGTAGTAATATGAAAGCTTTGTCTTAGATTGGAAATTCCTATGTTTTCAGCAGTTTGTTTGTGATTTGTTGAACCTATCCTGCTTTAGTTGGTGGGAATGAAAAAAGGAGAGGAAGACCATAAAATAATGAACAAAGATAAAAAGAAACTCAAAGGGATGTCAATTTCTTCTGCAAGAGCTTTGAGTAGTATTACAACAATATGGGACAAACACAAATAGGATGGAAATTTGTTAAAGCAAAAAATAATTGGGTTGATAGACGATTTTGTAGGAAAGAGAAAAACATCAAAGGTGGGGTTATAAATGCATATGCTCCAATTATGGTTACTCCTTGGAAAATATGTTGGAAGGACCTTAGCATACTTTTCTCAAACACAATAATGATTTATAGTGGTCTATGGATTCTTTGTGGTGACTTAAACAATGGTCTATCTCCTTTGAAAAAAATGATGGTATTCTAAGATGAACTAAATCAATGTAATATTTTGCTTCATTTATTAGTTCAAATAGCCTTTGGAATGTTAGTCTTTAAATTTTTAAATATAGATGGGATAATAGATGCATGGGGCAAACTCAAATAGCAAAAATATTGGATAAATTCTTGCTATACAACAAATAGGTTTAAAAAAATATACAATCTCTTAAGATATTTCATTGTGAGCAATATCAGATCACAAAACCATTCTTTTGACTCTTGATTTACCTAATAACAACCATTCAAAGCCATTTCATTTCCATTATATGTGGTTCCAAGACCTTGATTTCTTCCAAGTGGCTTTGTTATGGTGGAATGAAGCAAATTTTGAAGGATCATATATGTATAGGTTTATTCAAAAGATAAAATATTTAAAGGAACAAATGGAGAATATTTTATTATCATTTATGAAAGAAAAAAATTGAATCCAAGCTCAAAAATTTACAAGAGATAGTGGAAACTAATGAAATGGATCAAATATTCTCATGTGAAAGAAAAACAATTACTTTTTTATTATCATAATGCATTTAAAAAGGAGACATATTGGTTCCAAAACTCTAGGGAGAAATTGCTGCAAGGAAGGATATAGAAAAACAAATTGTATTTATGCTACTATATATATATTTTTAACTTCAATTGGAAAAAATATTAAGGAAGAAGAAGATATAAGTAAGAAAGCAGTTAATTATTTCAAAAATGTTTTTTTTAGATATTGGGCAAGATAGGGAGGCACAAGATCAGATTTTGTGAAATATTCCATTGATTATTACACAAGGATAAAATGAATATTTTATGAAGAAGATATCTATGGAGGAACTACATGAAGCAATTTTCTCTTTCCATCCTAGTAAGGAACCTGGCCTTGATGGATTTCCTACAATTTTCTTTCAAAAATTTTAGGATTATTTGAAGAGTGATATCTTAGTTGTAGTTGAAGATGCCCCAAAAAGGAAGGATATAATAAGTGAGATAAACACCACTTTTATTATATTGGTTCTAAGAAAGAAAAGGCAAAATAATTTGATGATTTTTATCCAATAATACTTTGTAATATGATTTAAAAATCATTTAAACCATTATGACAAATAGGTTGAAAGATGTTCTCGATTGTGTTATTTCAAAGGAATAGGGTGGTTTTGTTTGTGGTAAAAAAATTATTAATGGTATAACCATTGTATAGGAAGCCATTTATTCTCTTCATTCAATAAAAAACCAAGTATTCTTATGAAATTAGATATGAAAAAGACATATGATAGGGTTTCCTAGAGCTTTCTACATGATATTCTCATGGTTTTTATCATAGTTGGTTTGAATGGATAAAATGTTGTATATCACTATGGAATACTCTATTTTAATAATTGTTCTCCTACTAGTTACTTCAAGTCATCTAGTGGAATTTTATAAGGTGATCCACTATCTCCTTATCTATTCATTATTCTTATGAAGGCATTAGGGTGAGCTTTCTCAAAGGAAAAAATGGAAAGAAATAATCAAAGGTATTCAAGTTGCAAAAAATGGTCCCTTTGGATCTCATCTCTAATTTGTTGATGACACTTTTCTTTTGGGTCATTCCTCAATCAGTGATGCCATGGAGTTTAAATCAATATTGTCATGCTATGAGAAGGCTTCTATATAGTTGACCATTACTATAAAATATAGATTTTTTATTAACACTTCCCTAGACTTACAACTAACTATTATGGATATTTTAGGGTTTAAAATTGAAAATTTTCCATCAACCTACTTGAGTATTCCTTTGTCTCATAAAGGAAATAAAAAGGAGCTTTGGGACTTTTATTTGGATACACTGAAAGCTTGTTTTGTAGATTGGAAAGGTTAGTTCTTAACCATGGTAGGAAGGCTACAAATCATAGAGACTACAATGTAATCCATCCTTATTTATATGATGTTACTTTCATGATTTCTAGTAGATATAGCATCAAACACTTATAAAATTCAAGGCGGTTTTATTTGAAAGGATGTGAGGTATTTAAGTTTCATCTTTGTAAGTTGGATAGGGTTTACAAAGGAAATAATATTGGAAGAGCAAGCTTGTGAAGTTATAGACTTATGATTTTGGTATTATGGGCATAACTTGGGTGGAGATTATTTATAGATCAAGAAACGAATTGGGCAAAAATACTACTTCAAAAATATTTAGTTTCTTTTGATACAATGAAATAGTTTAGGAAAAGAATATTACCCAAAGTATCATCAATATGGAACTTCATATTATGACTAAGTCAATATGGAACTTCATATAAAATAGTTTACAATTTATTAAAAAAGCATATTAGATGGTTAGTCAATGAGGGGACTTAAACAAATTTTGATCAAGTACTTGGTTGAATCCTTATCCTCTTATCTTTGACTCAAAATGGAAATCATTGGCTTGGGCATGCCTAGCTTGCAAAGTTCCAAAGGTCAAAGACTGTTAATACGAGGAACAAAACCATATCATGGGTTTCTATTAGTAACTTGGTTGAACGAGAGGAACTCAAACAAATTGTAGATGAACTTCAAAATATGCTTTAAAAATTTTATTTATCGTTTTTCACACAAAAGGATGAGTTGGTTTGGAATCTTTGAAAATATGCTGAGTACTTGATCAAGTTGGGATATGAAGATTTAGAGCAATCAAAATTTCCTATTCCCAATAATTTTTCTTAGAAGAATAATGAGTTACTAGGGGGTCTCCCTAAGACCTTAACATTCCTTTGGTTAGCAATTTAAAGTAAGATTCTTTTCGGAGAAAGTCTATAAAGAAGAGGATGTCATGGACATGTTGGTTACGAATCTACCTAATCATAAAATATATGGGCCCTAGACCCGACCAACATTGAAAGGCCTAAGGAGAGATGTCCTTCAAGTCAATCTCCAAAGAGGGGTGGTTCCCTTACTAATCTAATCTGGTTTGAAGCTTAGGGTAACAGGAAAGATATGGGAAATGACAGAAAGAAACTGGAAATATGGCTATGAACCAAAAACATAAAATGGGGATAAACTAACAACTAAAATCTAAATCAAGCGTTAATTAACATACAAACCACTTAGAGTTTGCAGAGATAACCTCCAAGAAGCAATTCAATATTCATTCCCTTATCAGAAATTAAATTCAGATGCAGAATTTAAATTCATCTAATAATGGACATGAATGTAATCAGAAATGATAAGCAGAAAGTGATCAAACTCAACACTACTCAAGGAACCAGAAGTCGAATGTCTTTCTATTGATGCTGAAAACTCAAAGTGTTTTTCTGCAGAGTCTCTATCCTCCTTCATTACATCAAAATGCTTAGTATTTATAGAGAATTTTGCCTCTGAAATTAAATGTGAATTAAAACAAAATACTGGCTAGTCAAAGACCAGCCAGAGTAATTCTATCCTCGGTAATGACAATGCTCAAATCAAAACATTCTTCAGGAAGCAATGATCTGGTTTTCATGGAATGCACTGGGAAATCAGTAGAGATGGATGATAGAAAAAATATTCCAGGCGTTCGATGCATCGAAACTCAACAATATCACATGACAAGTAGGAGCTTGGATGTTAAGTTATAGACACCATTCCATTACTTTACACCTCGAAATATTACCCTCACTAGTGGATACCCAACAAAAAATAACTTTGTTTCGATAAGGAATAAAATCAGTGGAGGGCACCTTGAAAATAAATAGGATCACACTAAAATATGGGATGTAGAAGTTAATCTTGGTATATCTTCAATAAGAATTAAGAAAACATTAATTTCATTTCTTCAAGAATTAAATTCCATTAGTCTTCGCTCTTTCACGAATGATATTAGCAACAGTGGTGCCTTCGAAAGAAAACATTACCGAAAGAAAGGGGTAAAAATTGATTTTGCCTAAGCAATTTGGTGTTTTCGCTTATCAACATGCTTTCACACTCGTGAGTAATTTCACCCAAAAAATAGAATAGAAATGACTTTTGCAAGAAACTGGGCAAAAATAATTGATTTCACCCTTAAGAAGGGCAAAAATGATTCTTGCCCCCTACCTGGGGTGACTTTGACTTTGACTTTGACCAGCTTATAAAGATATTGTTTCAGGACTTTCTCTCCAAACTAGGTGAAATCAACGTTATGCTCAAGATGGGTGAAATTACACTGGCAAACACCTTCCTTAAACTTGCTTTGACTTTGACTTGGAGCAACCTTCACCTGAATGACGTCACTTCATCATTTGAACTTCGAAAAACATCCTTAACTTGGATTTCGCCCTCAAGAAGGGTAGAAATGATTTTCGCCCCTTACTGGATTTTGACTTTGACTTTACCAGGCACACATTTTACTTGATTTTTGCTCCAAAACGTCTTTATTTGGAAATTTTCCCTAAAGAAAGGCGAAAATGATTTTCGCCTCCCTTAAGGGCGAATTTGACTTTGACTAGGTTTTATCCATTATTTTTTTCCTTTTCCACTTTGTAAAAACTTACCTTCTTCTCACTTGGATGGAATCTTATTAACATGACATTTTCACCCCAAAATAAGGGTGAAAGTGATTTACGCCCCTCCTTGGGGCGAAAATGTCTTCCCCTTATCTTTTACTGGTGCTTTCCCTTTTAATAAAAAATGTTGAAGCCTTGGTCCATTTTTCATTAATCCTTTGATCCTGAGAGATACCGTGCCATGCATTTCTCCCCTTTATATTTTTCCCATGATTTCATTAATTTTTACTCGTGAAACTTGCTATGTATTTCTAGGGATAAAATAAACCTTCTTTATTTAATAAAATCACTCAAGAAGGGAAACAAAAATGTTACATCAAAATAGTAAAATCAAAACAACTACATCATTCATCTTATATTCTTCAAATTTTTATAATCAAAATTTAGTGTGGCAAAACTGCCAACACTTTTGGTGGCTCTCAAGGTATTCAGCTCATCTGGATGCAATTGACCCTAGGCTTTTATCCATTGGGCTTAGCTATCATCGTCGTTGGCTGCATTAGGTGGTACATTTGATTTAGAAGCCTCCTTTTTTATTTCCTTTTGTGCATGTTTCTCCTACTTTTTTGCAACCTTTTTTTGCTCTGCTTCCACCCGTGCTCATGCCTCTTACTTATCTTCTCCTAACCAAGCTGTATGGTATCCCTTGGCTATATATTTCAACTCTTCCACTTTCCACTACCAATGCTCTACCTCTGATCTCGTTATCTTCAACTATGTCCTATTTTCAGCCAGAGCTTCGTTTAACTCAACAATATTTGCCTCAGCCTCAAAAAATCTTTTCTTGTAATGCTCATCGTGCAGGTAAAGAGATCTCATATCCACATGTATATTCCTCATCTTCTATGTAGTATCAATATTCGTCAGGTTCTCTGTAATGACTTCATAAGTGTAATCACTTGGGGCCATTTCTCCTTGAGGCTTATGGACTTGGGAGATCATTTTTATAGTATGAGAATCCATAGCTTCGAGATCAAAAGTGACCTTATTCAATGTATTCGCTAGAGCTTGAGCTTCTTTTCTCTTACAAATTTTTAGCCACTACAATGAACTTTGGCAAGCCCGACTCATTTTTGCTACAACGGGATGATTTGGTACAATATCCATCTTTGGCTCTGGCAGCACCTGCAACTCAATAAAGGAGCAGGGGAAAAATGAGCCTGCTGAGGTTTTAGCTTGGGAAGGGAAGTAGAAACGGGAATAGTTGGTGGAATGGAAGTGGCTGAGGGTAAAAAAGTGAGGTGTTCGACTATAGTTACACTTACTCGAGGAGTGGCTTGTGTACTTATAGTCGTTGTAGAAATTAATGGAATGGAAGATGAAGGGCATAAAAATGGATTGGGACCAGATGTAAAAGAACTGAAAGAAAGGGAAATAGTAGAAGTAAGAATAGAGGAAGAGGGAGCATCAATGAATGGGGACTAGAAAACTGGAAGTGAAATGTAAGTGGAGGGTATATCGAATGGAGGAGATACAAAAGCGATGACTACGAAATGGGGTGCAAAAGTCATCGAATGCTCAAGATAAAGGAAAGAGGGTAGAGAAAATGTACCTTCAAGCTTCGACACCTTTTGAGCTGATGAGGGTAATTATAGCACTGGTTTGCCTTTGTCTTGTTCCTCCTCTATCTCCTTCTTTATATCTATAATGTCCATGTGTTGGCCAAGTTATCCTGCCTGAACCAAAGGAGGATTTCCTAAAATATCAACCTATGTGGCTTCGGTTGTAGGAAGAAGGTTTGCACTTGATAAAGAAACTACGCTTGTTCTTGGCTTCTTGGATATCTTAGGAAAAGGAAGTGCTTCATGCTTGCTCTTCTAGGTTATTTCTCTACTGCTTAATATTTACCTAGGGGTAATAATGAACTTTAATCAACGTTGCGAATTGACCAAAAGGATCATACTTCCACCGTTTAGGTAACTCCACCATAACCATGTCATAGAGAGCTTCATTAATCAATTTATTTTGGCCAACTTGGTTTACTTCAATATCATCGAAGCAAAATAGCATGGTACATGTAGTCTTCTTTCCTCGTCCTTCTCCATAGACATCATTGATGAAGTTGTTTTGGTGAACAACTTCCATCACAAAAAGTTGCTCGATAGTAAAATATGGAAGGAGAAATGGCTTGCTAATGAAACCAAAAATTTATACCACAACACCTTGCATCAACAAGAAAATATCTCCTTTCTCCTTCTACAACGGTCTCCTCCCTCATTGCCCTTGGCACTCTCTCATATGTGCCAAAAATAAGTTCGAGGGTGGGGCCCAAAAATATGTGATTAAAATTGTAGAATGACTCGTTCCTGGACAAGCTTGGAGTCCACAAATAAAATGTCAGCTTCATGTCTACCTCATCAAACTTCTTGACCACTATGAAATAAAAATGCTGGTGCATGTGGAAGAAGAAATACCAGGTCAAAAATGAAGTGTTCCTGAATGAAACTACTCCTTTTTTGTGTATCTTCTCTAACTATGCATTCCTCGAGCCACGTAATCTACCCAATCAAAGAAAATCAAGTTGGTGCTTGCTTGAATTATTGTTGGGATGTAAAATTCCACCTGCAAAATACATTGTACCAGCATCACTTACCATTTATACACTATGGAGTCGATAGGAAGATCGAAAACCCAAGCCAACATGGAAAACATGTATGGGCTTTTAAACTTTGTCAGAGGGTTCGACAAAGTCAAAAAATATCTAAATTGGGGCACCTTCATCCGTTAATTCTCCATGAACTAGCGCAATATCACAGTTGACTGGTAACTCTCCTCTTGCTCCTTGAGATTTATTTTTTTGAACATGACATCCGAGGAAGGCTTCACCCCATAAGAAAATGCCTCTCTAACTATGTTGGACGAAAAGGTAAACAATTTTCTCCCTTCATATTACATATAGCCCTCATGGCAGGATTTTAAAATTTTAAAATCACCATCACTAGCTCAGGGTAAGGATGAACAGGTGTACACAGGTACCAAGAAACCTCTGCATGATAGGCAATAGTTAACGAGATTTCTAGAATCAAGCCTTTCTCGATAAAAACTTCCATATCCTGGTGCAATTTTTCCATGCCCTTATTTGAAATAACATAGTCTCTAATATGAGCCAATGCATCATAATATGGATCAAGCTCTATATTTTTATTGCACCTGGTTTTTTTAGATTTTTTGCCTCCTTTCGCTTTCTTTGGCTCAACAACTTTTGTTGACTCAGTGGTTTTCTTTCCCATCTTTGTACAATCAGAATTTTTGCTACAATCTAATAATCCTGCAACAAAACAACAATTCAGGGCGACTAAATGCTAATCTGACAACACTCCAAAAAAATAATCTCAATCCTTTCTTCAACTGCAATCTTCTGGTTTATTGTATTTAAAACTTCTTCTCTCAACTAACCAATTAAATATAGGTGGCACGCTTTTGATGAAATTGGGTGAACATGCTCCCTTGGTTCTCTCACCCGACACTCTTTTTCTTGGTAGTTTTAATTGCCAATAACACCTTCACATTGTAAATCTTCTTCAAACTTTGTACTAAGCTGCTTTGTCTTTGAGGGTGCAATCTAGGTATTTAACGACCCATATTGGGAATAATAAATACCACGTGGGAGTGATGGGTGCTTTTAAAGGATGAAAATCATTAACTTCATTGTATGATACTGCTGAAAATGTCTTCTGAGGGTTTCGTCAATGAAATTAGCTCAAGTCCTTGCATCCAACTGAAGTTTACTCTCAATTTAACTGCTGCCAATCAAAAACGTCAATTGAAAGTCTTCGTTTTTTGAAAACATCCTTGGAATACCCATGCAACTGGTAGCTTTATTTGACTGGTGCTCTGAAAATATTCTTCCTTGCTTGCTTGGAAAAATTACATGCTTGGCAAACCCATTTTTTAAAAATAATTTATCTTTTTTAATTTTGCCTTGAAAAAGTTTATTGCTAAAAAGCAAGCTTTAACTGAGAGTGTTTTGCTGTAAAAGTGAAGCAAAATTAATTTCACCCCCTTCCTTATCAACACTAATCTTTCCATTTGGAGTACTTGAAGAAGCATGAGATTTTTTATATTTTCTTACAGTTTCGCTCCGAAAACGTCTTTGGGGAAATAAATGAGTATTTCACCTTGAAAATAGAAAAAAACATAACAAATTTTCTTTTTATGAGTGAAAATAAAAGCCTTCATCTTTTAATTTTGCTTTACCTTTTTCTCTTATCCCCTTTTTTATCTTTTACCTTCTTTTTTGGCAATTTAAAAACATGTGCGATTTTAAAGCAAATCATGCCTTTGGACAAATTTTAAAATCTAACTTTGACTTTGCCTCTGAAATTAATTGCCAAGGAAGTATCCCTTTTTAATGATTTTTTCCCAACATATGATTAAAAATCCCATTTTTAAAATGTTTTTTGGGGTGAAAACGTTTTACTTAGTAAAGACATGTTTTCGAGGCAAAAACACTTGCTCGAGATAGAATTAAATTCTCCTGACGAAAATATTTCATCTTTTTTATTTTCTTTTTTTTAATATATCATTTTAAAAATACTTGACTTAGAGTAAAATAATAGAGAAAAATTATGTACATATATACATACTTGATCAAAATTTTGTTACTGATGATAGGCCTTCAAATGAAGATCATTACTGGAATCAGAAACACATAGACATCCATATCCTTCAAATAAAACGAGTTGATTTGATTCACACCTAAAATCTGGAATGGGCCCTCACAGATCACTTCAAACTTGTGATGCTTGCCAGGCTTAGCCTTGTTTTGTTCCATTTCAGCACTAGATCACCTACCTCAAATGATTTCTCAAAATTTTTCTTGCCAAACCATTTATGTGTCATCCAGACATGTTCCATTAAGGCATTGTATGATTTATCCCTCTCTTCCTCAAACTATAAAAGTTGATCCAATATTGTGCTCATGGGATCAGACTCATCATCTTCACCATACAACAATGCCATTATTGGAGGACCGACAATTCAATATGAAGAGGTAATACTGCTTCTTTATCATATACTAGGGAATAAGGGGACGTCTTGATGGATTTTTCACAGAGATGTGATTAGCTCATAATGCTTGGTTCAAGAGCAATTACCAACTATGTTTATTATCTCTTAGAGTTCTCTTCAGAATCTCGGGCAAGTTATTTTTTGTGGACTCAACCAAGCCATTCCCTTGCGGATAATAGTTAGATGATATCTTCAAACTAGAACCAATAAAGGGAGTTCCATTATCTATTATGATTGCATCTGGTATGCCAAAATGAGTGATTAAACCTTCAAGGAAATATATAACTATTGTATGGTTTGCCTTATTGGTCGGAATTACTTCTAACCATTGGGTGAAATAGTTAGTTGCAATTAGGATGTATTTTTGTTCGATAAAGGAATTTGGATCAATGACCCCAATAAAATATAAGCCTCATTTCTGAAATAATGCTTCTACTTGAATTAGATGAAGGGGAAACGATGCATTCCTGCTTCTATCGACATATCTTTGGTAATTATCATAACTATAGCTAACTTTGAAAGCATCTGCAAAGAGAGTAGGCTAGAAATATCTTGCTTTTATGATCTTCAATGCCATTGGCCTACCTGCATAATGACCTCCTGATAAACCAAAGTGAAACTTCTCTAGTATTCTTTGTTTCTTTTATTCTCGAATGCACCTGAGAAGAACTCCATCAATATTCTTATGGAACAGTCCATTCGGAAACATCATGTACCTAAGGGCCTAAAGTCTGAATATCCTTCTCTGTGAGGCACTGAGGTGTGGAGGACATCTTCCTGAATGGAAATATTTGAAAAGGTCCTCTATCCAATCACGATAACTTGCAGAGCAATTTGCAAAATTACTTTCGCTTATTGAATCCTCAAGTTGGAAAACCATGGACTCGAATTCAATGCTTTCAAGCTCATTACATAGTGCTCAACCTTGAACTAGCTTGGTTGGTCGGATTTCAACGTCATACTCTTCGATTTTAGAAACCCAACCAGCTCTCTTGTCTCCAAGCTCTCCCTGGATGATGAAACTTAGAACATCTGGGTGAACAAGATAAACTATTGTTTTACTTTACGAAACAAAATACTAGAATTTTCTCAAGGATTTCATCACCACATATAATTGCTTTTCAATGAAATTATATTTTTCTTTATGCGGTTAGATGACTTGACTCAAGAAAGCAATCAATTTCTCATCTCCATAATCTCCCTTTTGCGTAAGAACCGCTGCATAGCTCTCTTTTTCACAAACAGTGTACATGATAAAATCCTTTGAGTAATCAAGGTTCACCAGAACCGGGGCTTGAGCAATTTTTTTTTTTATTTCTCTGAATGCCCACTTCTTTTTCTTAGTCCATTTGAACTCAACATTTTTATTTAATAAATTAGTCATCGACTTTACCACTTGGGTGAAATTTACAAAAAACTTTCAAATAAAGTTGATCTTCTTAAAAAATAATTACAAATCCTTCTTGTTGGCTAGTAACGGAAGCTTTAGGAGAGCCTCAGCTCTAGTTGGGTCTATAGCCAAACCTTCCTCCAAAATAACGTGGCCCAGGAGCTTCCCTTATTTTATCTCAAAGATGGACTTCTTAGGGTTGATTGATATTCCTAACTCCTAACACTTCTCAAACACTTGTCTCAAATATAGACTATGCTCCTCCCTATTGTGATAAAAGATAGCCATGTCATCAAATAAATTATAATAATGCAATTTAACAACTCATCGAAAGCTACGTCCATCGCTCTTTGAAAAGTTACACCAATGTTTGAGAGACCAAATGGCATCCGCTGATAAGCAAAAGTTCCCCATTTCATGGTGAACGCCATTTTATATTGGTATTTATCCCTGACCCAAATTTGGTTATAGCCAAAGAATCCATATGACAAAGAGAATCTCTGGGCACTAGCAACTACATGAAGAATTTGATCAATTTGCGGTAGTTGATAATGATCCTTTAGAGAGGTCTAGTTTAAATTTCAAAAATCCATGCACAGGTGAATATCTCCATTCTTCTTTCTCATGGGAACCAAATTTTCTACCCAGGTAGAGTGCTTAATCGAGTAGATTATTTTGGCTTCCAGTATTTTTAGCAGCTCTAATTTCATCAGGATTTCAATATTGGGATTGATTGGTCTCTGCTTTTTCCTAAAGGGTTTCAATCCTTCCTATAATTCAATGGTATGTTGGATCACATCTTTATTGTAGCCTTTCAAATCTAGGTATTTCCAAGCAAAAATATCTAGGTATTTATGGAACAATTCCTTGATATGCTCCAGCTCTTCCTGAGTGCAATCGATGCCAACTTTGATAGACTTATTGGATCCTAACTATAGTTCAATGCACTCATTTTCATCCACTTTGATCTTATGCTTTTATGCTCTATTATTCTGATCAAAGAGACTCTCAAATGTAATCAATCCTTTTGGGATATGATTATTCTGGAGCTGGATCAATCCCTCAGCTTATTTCTCACCAAGTTTTCTTTATTCCTCATTACTAGATTCTCTTATCAATAATTTTATAATCTATTCATCATTGTTAAACACTTGTCAGTAGATATTTTTTTCAGGTACTGAAGGTCTGTAAAATAACCTCATAGTCTTGGGATTTCTCATAATATGCTCAATTGGAGAAAAATTAGCGCTAAGGGATGACAAGAGATCGGTACTCTTATTCTGCTCCCATAATATTGCTTGGATATTCAACGCTATAAAGGCCTCAAATAGGTCCAAAACTTTGTTACGGTATGCCTTCAAGTAGTGTTGTTTGGAAACACACTTACTAGTTACCTAGGTGACAATCAACTCAGAATCACCAAAAATCTATAATTGTTTGATCTTGAGCTTCTCTACCTTCTTCAAGCCTAGGCATAGTGCTTTGTACTCAGTGGTGTTGTTGGTACAACTCTAGGTCAGTAAATATGAATAAGTCTTCTGTGTGCCAGAAGGAGAAATGACAACAATCCCTACCCCTACGTCGTTCTTACATTCAGCATCGTCAAAGTACAACTTCCATAATTGATCCGAAGTAGGATCTTGATCATCATACATCTTTACTTCAGATGTTTTAGGCTTAGTAATGGTGTAACAACCAATTTTGGTCTTTATCATGGCATTAAAATCGAGCATTGAAAACTTATCTTTCGTTCGAAGTTTATCTAGAACTTCTTCCATCAAATCTAATTCCTCCAATTCTTTGATCATCAAGTTGATAGAATTCATGAGTTTATCTTCTTATTCAATCTTCTCTAAGTGATAAGTTGAAGGCTTCTCATTATAAATTTGTATTCTCCTCCCTTTGATAGGAATCTCCATATGATAATAATCCAGAGAAAGGTAGCCTCACAACTTGGCAGTGAACTCCTATGACATGCACATGCTGAAACATGTCTCTAGATCAACCGCAACTACCTCTTGAATCATAGTGATATGAGGTATTTTATGCAGCACAATGGGGATGTCCTTAATGATGCCCACTATCCTCATAGGGTTTCCATCTAATTACAAAATACTAGGGTTGCTTCTTTTATATTCCATGTCCATAATGTCATAGATTGCCTTTGGCATGAAAGTCGTTGCAACACCAGATTCGATCATGCAATTATACACAATCTAGCCTTCCATCTTGAGAGACAAGTAGAAAGGGGGTGGTCTATTCTTTCCAATAATAGAAGTCATCAGTGTTTGAGCTAACACTATCTGAGTCGGATTCTTCCCCTTATATTTCATAAATTTCAACGATTCTTGTAATAAGTCCACTTGTCCAAGCAATTGTAGTGCATCATAAAGACTCACCTTGGCTGGAATCCTCTTCAGATATTAAACGATATTGTACATGGATGCAATGTACTCTTTTCCTTCATTGGCAGCATCATATCTACTTTGATACTACTAGGTAGCTTCTACCCTCTAACGCTTGGTCAAGGATGGGTATTTGAGATTTTCCTTGGTCTATTCTTCCATTTCGGCATTTGCCTACAAAGTTGAATCATTTTCTTGCAATCTCTCTTTTACTCATGGAGGCAAAAGATATTTTAACAGGATAGGTGCATCTAGCTTGGGCACTAGACCAACTACTTTTTCTTGTGCTTGTTTTTCTCATTTTGCACCTTTGAATCAACAGGTACCTTCAAGGGCTCCATTTCAATTAGGTCCACAATGATGGGTTTTCTTCCAGCTCTTGTGAGAACTGAAACTTTCTCTTTAGAAGGGACCATGAAATTATGATCAAATTCTGTGATCATGTTGATTTGACCATCGAAAGAACTTTCTACCAATATTTGCACATAGTTCAGATCATCCATGCAAGCCTCCTTGCCATGTAGATCATTATAGGTGGAGCACTCATATTCTTTATCTGATGTGCCAGCTTCTTTGTTTGTCAATACGATCAAATTTCTCTTAGGCACCTTGTTGGTTGAAGTTTCTTGCTCCTTGGTGATTGGCAGAGGTTGAAATCTCCTAGGTTGGAAATCTCTTTTATCCTGCTTCCTATTAGTAATTGTGATCTCATTGCCCATCGCTCTTATGTCCGAGTTCATTCATTGCATCTCTTTCAACAACTTCTCTTGTGGATCAGGATTCGAGGGTGTTGGAGGAGCTGGTAATGGAAATGGTATGGGTGGAGATGGTTGTGCTGGTAATGGAATTGGAGTGGGTAACTATGGAATGGTTGAAGCAGACAATTACATGATAGAAACTATCATTGTGGTATAAGAAGAACTTGGAATCCATGAAGGGATTGGATACATGGGAGACATCGACAAGGGCTGGGAAGATGCATTAGCGTACAAATACTATGGAATATCGAGAAATAAAGGCATCACCATTTTTGGTAGAAGCTTATCGATAGCAATCAAATCAACCTTGGCATTTTGTGCAATAGAATACAGATCAAGAAATATGTTGACATTGGATTTTTGTATGGCCATACTAATGTTAGAGTTGAAAGCTCGAAGATAATAAAATATCACTTGCTCAAGAGTTGGATGGAGACCATTAGGAACTCTCTGCCAATTTTGGGTGAACCTGACGATGAAATCCTTGATTTCCTCCTACGAATACCTCTAAATGGTGGTAAATTGATGCAAAAGAGAACAAATTTACTTGTTCATTGAAACCTTTGATTAATAATTTAGCCAATTTGTCATAGGTGGTAATGGTTATAGACTGTAATGATCAGTACTAGTAAAGTAACTTACCTCTGAGAGAGAGCACGAGCAATCTTAACATTATATCCTCATTTGTGATACTATGGATTGTCACCAAGGCAGCCTTGGACATGCTCATAAGCCATATCTCCCATACCATTGTAAGTAGGTAAAGCCTTCATTGTTGCTTGCAAAATCAGATTATAAGCTTGTAGATTTAGAGGTCCAGAGTGGTTTCATGCTGGGAACTATCTTGGTGGTTGGGGTGGTAGATTTTAAGCCATTTGTACTGGAGTATTTTCTTGGGGAGGTAGAAAACTAGTGGTTGTGCTGGTAGGGCTCGAAGGAATAGAGAACACACCAGCTAACTATGAAGATGTTACACTTGATGGGATAGCTAGAGTGGCTAACCTAGGATGCTATCCTAACACTTGGGTGTCAAGTTCATAAAAATCAATGGGATCTTCGAGATTTTTGGCTTCTTGGTAAAACTAAGTTGCCAGATGTTCTAATCATACAGTAAAAAGGTGAACATCAAACCTCAAAACTATTTAAAGTGTGTCGAAATTGTTGACACATGTGGTGATTTTTCCAGATAAAATCAAGATAGATATTTACCAACTCTAGCTCCCTTAAACTAAGGAGACGATTGGTCCCATTGGGTATACCAAAAATTATTGGTCATGAAACTGCCTAATCATAAATTATATGCACCCTAGACCCGACCAACATTGAAAGGCCAAAGGAGAGAGATGTCCTTCGGACCAATCTCCAAAGAGGGCTGGTTCCCTTACTAATCTAATTCGGTTTAAAGCTCAGGGTAACAAGAAAGAGATGGTAGATAACAGACAGAAATGGGAAATATTTCTATGAGCTAGAAACATAAAGCGAGGATAAACTAATAACTAAAATCCAAATAAAACATTAATTAGCCTAAAATCAGAAAGAAATGCATAGGAACCACTCACATTTTGCGAAGATAACCTCCAAGAAGCATTTCAATATTCATTCCCTTATAAAAAATTAAATTCAGATGCAAAATTTAAATTTAGCTAATAATGGACATGAACGTAATAAAAAATGATAAGTAGAAAGTGATCAAACACAACACTAATCAAGGAACCAAAAGCCGAATATCTTTCTATTGATGCAAAAAACTCAAAGTTTTTTTCTACAGTCTTTTTCCTCCTTCATTACATCAAAATGCTTAGTATTTATAGAGGATTTCACCTCTAAAATTAAATGTGAATTAAAACAAAATATCGGCTAGTCAAAGACCATCCAGAGCAATTCTCTCCTCGATAATGGCAATGCTTAAATCAAAATATTCTTTAGGAAGTGATGATCTGATTTTTATGGAATACACCTAGGAAATCAACAGAGATGGATGATAGAAAAAACTTTCCAGGCATCCGGTGCATCGAAACTCAACAATATCACGCAAAAATCAGGATCTTGGATATTAAATTCTGGGCACCATTCCATCACTTTACGCCTTAAAATCTTACCCTCGCCAGTGGAGACCCAACGAACATTAACTTTGTTTCGAGAAGGAACAAATTCAGTGGAGGGCACCTAAAAAATAAATAGGATCGCACTCGAATATGGGACGTAGCATTTAATATTGGTATATCTTCAATAGGAATTAAAGAAACATTAATTTCATTTCTTCAAGAATTAAATTCCACTAGTCTTCGCTCTTTCTTGAATGATATTAGCAATAGTGGCACCTTAGAAAGAAAACATTGCCAAAAAGAAGGGGTAAAATTTGATTTTGCCCAAGCAATCTGGTGTTTTCGCTTATCAACATGCTTTCACTCTCCTCTTGAGTAATTTCACCCAAAAAATAGAATAGAAATGAATTCTGCAAGAAATTGGGCATAAATAATTGATTTCACCCTCAAGAAGGGAAAAAATGAGTTTCACCCCCTACCTGGGATGACTTTGACTTTGATTGGCTTATAAAGATATTGTTTTAGGACTTTTGCTCCAAACTAGGTGAAATCAACATTCTGCTCAATATGGGATGAAATTACATTAGCAGGCGCCTTCCTTAAAATTGCTTTGACTTTGAATTGGAGCAACCTTCACCCGAATGACGTCACTTTATCATTTGCGCTCCAAAAAACATCCTTAACTTGGATTTCACCCTCAAGAAGGGCAAAAATTATTTTTTCCCCTTACTAGAGGTGATTTGACTTTGACTTCACCAGGCACACGTTTTACTTGATTTTCACTCCAGAACATCTTTATTTGGAAATTCACCCTGAAGAAGGGCAAAAACAATTTTCACCCACCCCAGGGGCGACTTTGACTTTGACTAGTTTTTATCCATTATTTTCGCCCTTTTACACTTTGTAAAAACTTGCCTTCTTATCACTTGGATGAAATCTTCTTAACATGATATTTTAACCCCAAAAGAAAGGAAAATTTGATTTTCGCCTCTCCCTGGGGAAAAAATGTCTTCCCATTATCTTTTAATGGCGCTTTCCCTTTTAATAATAACTGTTGAAGCCTTGGTCCATTTTTCATTAATTCTTTGATCTTGAGACATTCCTTGCCATACATTTCTCCCTTTTATATTTTGCCCACAATTTTCATTAATTTTTACTGGCAAAACTTGTTGTGTATTTCCAGGGATGAAATCAACCTTCTTTATTTAATAAAATCACTCAAGGAGGGAAACAAAAATGTTACATCAAAATAGTAAAATCAAAACAATTGCATCATTCATCTTATATTCTTCAATTTTTTATAATCAAAATTTAGTGTGGCAAAACTTTCAACATGGCCATTCAAATGGGCCTTGTTTGAGAAGGATTTAGAAACATCCGACCATTTACTTCTTCATTATCCCTTTGCTCACATCATTTGGGGTTGTTTTTTTAATAATATAATAATATATTAGGTAGCTCCATCAACATTAAAATGACCCTTCCATTATTTATTGGATATTATTTATTGGAATTTATGTTGATGGAGCTACCCACTATATTTTCATATTAAAAAAAAGTAAACCCAAATGATGTGAGCAAAGGGACAATGAAGAAGTAAATGGTCTAGTATATCTAAATTATTCTCACACAAGGCACATCTAAAAGTTCCATGATATCCTCACTGTAGACTCTCTCCTATCATACATAATATTGATAATATGTAAAATTTGTAATTTTTTTTGTATTTATATAGTAATGGGAAGATAAACCATGATGAACCTTATCTTAATTTTTTATAATTATAAAAAATAAAGTTTAAATTTGTACAAAAATTAAAACTATTTTTTTAAAATTAACAAATAAATATGTTTATTATATTTTATTACCATCTATTGTTAATTGTCCTAATAAAATACAAGTCCAACTAACTAATAATAATTATAGATATCTAAGTCAATACATACTCAAAACAAGTTTCCTGATGGGGTGTCCGCCTCGCGACCTACTTGGTTCACGGTTGTTGTTGTCGAAGGGTTGGTATTTTTTGAAATTAAGCCCTCTCACCCAACAATAGTGGGTTGCTAGGTGGAGAACTATTTTGGTTGGAAATTGCAGTAGTAGGCTAGTTTGTTGGGTGGAAGGTTATGTCAGTTGAAGAAACTGTAGTTGGGGGGTTAGATGGAAGGTTGGGTCAGTTGAAGGAACCATAGAAGTTGGCTGTGTTGCTGGGTGGAAGAGCGATTTAGTTTATTTTAGGCTATTGGGAATTCTGGTTTGGTTGAAAGAACTACAACAGTAGGTAGATGGTTGGGTGAAAGTCTAGGTCGGATAAAGGAACCGTAGTTGGGGGGCTAGGTGGAAGGCTAGGTCAACTAAAGGAATCATAGGAGCTAGCCATGTTATTAGGTGGAAGGCAATATCAATTTGTTGTAGAGGGCTAGGGATCTTGGTTATTGGTGCAAGAGTTGCAAATCTTTGCACCAATTGCAAGAGCTCTAGACTCTTGTTGGACATCGAATTGGTGCCAATTTTATATTTTTGTTGTTGTCGCTCAACTGTTGTTTCTTTTTCCCACTAGGCGGGAAGTTTTTTCAGTTGGTATGAGCTCTGGTTGTAAGACTTTCATTGGATGGAAAGATGTATTTGTTGGACTGAGCTTTGATTTCTGTGGGATGGGAGGTCTTGCTCTCTTATTTTCTTATCTACCCTTTGAAGAGGGATTTTTCTTGTTGTTTCCATCCTGGGCTAGGCGGTGCTTGTTGTATGAGAAAATATTCTTTGCACATTGTGTTATAATTTTGCTAGATTTACTTATAGTTTGGCTTTGGATCTCTACTCTCTTTTGGATGGGAAAGTTATGTTGAAAAGTTCCTGATGGGTGGGTTTGTAAATTTTAATCTCTTTATTGGGTGGGATGATGATTCAATTTTGAATGCCCTTGAGCTTAGATCTGTGTTTCCCTCTCTAGGAGGGAAATATTTTGTTGGTGACCCAACTATAGGATTTTTTCCTACTATTGGTGGTTTGCAGTTTCAGATGCAGGGCATTTGTTTGGTATAAAATCTTTTATGTGCCCTGCAATTAAAATGAGAACACCTTTCCTTCCAGGATTCAGTTGTAGGTTCCTTTGTGCCTACTGTTAGATTTCTAGTTTTTGATTTGCTATGGTTTGGATCCCAGGTTTCAGAGCTCCAACTCTAGGCAGGATTTCTAAAATTTGAATTTTAGTTTCAAATGATGGTGCTCATTTTAGGTGGGCTTGATTTGAATTTGTTGTTGGTTGGTACCTTATGTTGCTTGGATTTTTTAGCTTGGCATATCCTTTCTCTTGTTTTATTGGAGCCAGTTATTTTTATTGCTAGATTGTATCCAAACGGATTTGCTCTCTTTTAGTGTGAGGTATATCTTGGGTTTGGTCCAAGAGTACCTCTATTTCGCTTTGTAAAAGGTTTGGGGACCCTTTCAAAACCACTTTGTTTACCTAATAAAAAAATATAAAGGTCCAAGTAGAGGGAAAGGAGATAGGTGGAGCTAGGGTTTCAACTACGATAAGTGATGGAGATTGGGCTAGGGTTTTGAGTATCAATGTGATACCCAACATTTATGGACCCATGCACAATATTGGCACCACAAAAGGGAATACATGCAATAATGACTCCTCTCAACCGACTGTGTAGGTTTGTGCTGAGAATGGTCCATAAGGTAACCCTCGTTCTCTTGATGTAATTCTTCCATTGCCTAAATTTGATTATGCATGTCACAGTTTAGAATCATTCACCCTTGTCGGGTATTTCATTGGACGCATCCCTAATGAGTATTACCTTAGGGCATGGGTTAACTTAGTTTGAAATTCTCATGGAGTCAAGCTAACAATGGTTCAAAACCTTACAAAGGGCTTTTTTTGTTTTGCTTTTTGAAAAAAATCCATGCTAAGATGATTTACGAGAATGGCCCTTGGTACATGATAAGCTCTCTATTTTTTTTTCTCCTTAGACGCATGACTTTTTTGTTTTTGAGGAAAGATCTTCCAAATTACCTATATGGGTGGAATTCCCAGGACTCCCTCTACCTTTTTGGTCCTTTCTCAGTCGCATAGCAACCCTTCTAGAGCGTGTTATTTTTGTGGAGGTACACAAATTTTTCCATGCACGTCCTTAAAAACATGTTTGCATCGAAATTAATATTTCTTGATATCTTAAGGAGACTATTGACATACAAGTTGATGACACTATATTATCGTAGTGGGTCCTTGATGCAGGAGCATCCGAAAGTGGCAGAGCAATCTTGCATCATCCAAAAATAATTTTTTTCTAAGTGCTGGCGAGGGGATAAGTTGTCATGATATCACGACACTTTTGGAGCAAAGGCACCCAGAGGCAAATTCATCGCGATATCATGACACTTTTGGAGCAAAGGCACCCAGGGGCAAAGTCGTCGCGATATCGTGACACTTTTGGAGCAAAGGCGCCCAGGGGCAAAGTCGTCGCGATATCGCGACACTTTTGGAGCAAAGGCGCCTAGGGGCAAAGTCGTCTCAATATCACGACACTTTTGGAGCAAAGGCGCTAAGGGGCAAAGTCGTCATGAAATCATGACACTTTTGGAGCATCAATGCAAAGGGGCAAAGTCATCACGAAATCACGACACTTTTGGAGCACAGGCGCAAAGGGGCAAAGTCATCGCGAAATCGCGACACTCTTGGAGCACAGGCGCAAAGGGGCAAAGTCGTCATGAAATCGTGACACTTTTGGAGCATCGGCACAAAGGGGCAAAGTCGTCGCAAAATCGCAACACTTTTGGAGCATAGGCGCAAAGGGGCAAAGTCGTCGCGAAATCGTGACACTTTTGGAGCATAGGCGCAAAGGGGCAAAGTCATCGCAAAATCATGACACTTTTGGAGCATAGGCGCAAAGGGGCAAAGTCGTCATGAAATCGCGACACTTTTGGAAAACAGACGCCAAGGGGAAAGGCTGTCGCGAAATCGTGACACATTTGTAAAAGAAGCGCCAAGGGGAGCAGCTGTCGCGAAATCGTGACACATTTCAAAAAGAAGAGCCAAGGGGAGCAACTGTCGTGAAATCATGACCCAAAGGCAGAAGACAAGTGTGGAAGGCAAAGACATCACGATTTTGTGACATGTCGTGATTTCGTGACCCGAAGGCGAAAAATGAGTGCTGAAGGCAGAGACGTCACGATTTTGTGACATGTCGTGACTTCACGACCCGAAGGCAAAAAATGAGTGCTGAAGGCAAAGGCGTCACGATTTTGCGACATGTCACGTTTTCGTGGCCCGAAGACAGAAGGAGAGCACGAGGGGCCAGGATGTCGCGATTTCGTGACATGTCACGTTTTCGCGGCCCGAAGGAGAGAATACGATAGGTCGTTCATGACTCCACGCGGACAGGCGGCTATAGAGGCCGTTGTAGAAGGGCACATGGCAGCAAAACACAGGTGGCTACAGAGCACTCCTGGGAATGATGACTCAGTGGGTCGATGGATAGGTGGCTGCAGAGCACTCTTCCATTACATGCCATGATGATTCAAGGCACCTGGCAGCAATATGCAGGCGACGACAGAACATTCGTGTGGGCGGTTAGAAACCAACTTCGCAGTCTGTGTAATGATGTCGAAGGGGGTCGGGTCCACTATAAGAAGCAACTCATGCATTGTAAAGGGGGTTGGCCATTTTGTACTTCTATATTTCGAATTTGAAAGCTTTGTTAATGAAAATTTGGTGATTTTTCTACGTGTTATTTATGTCCTGTGTCAAGTGGTATCAGAGTCATAAGGTTCTGAGCGCGCGAACAGATCGTCGATCGTGAGGCAGTTTGTGCCAGGACTTGTGGTTGTGGGTTGTGAGAAAGTGAGCAGGATGCCTCCGCAAAGGAACCGTGGTGGTGCGAGGAATAGGGGAGCAAAGGTCGATCTCAGAGCCTTGCAGAGGCAAGTGCAAGCCCTGCAGGAGGAAATGAGAAGAGGAGTTGAGCCAAGAAGAGAGGACCACAGTGAAGATGAAGTTTGGGAAGACGAGGGTCCATATGATGAGGAAGAAGCATTGGATCCAGCAGAAGCTAGGTTGTATAGGGCCATATCCCAGATCGGGAAGAAGCCGAAGTTTGACGTCTCCACCTATTCTAGGAATCTCAATCTCGAGGAGTTGATAGATTGGATCAACGACATGGAGGAATATTTTGAGTATGAGGAGATCTCAGATCCGAATCGGATCAGGTTCACAAAAACAAAGTTGAAGGGACATGCTAGCATCTGGTGGAAAGGAGTACAACTAGAAAGGAATAGGAGGGGAAAGGAAAAGATCACCAGGTGGGATCGGATGGTAGAGAAATTGAAGAGGCAATTCATCCCCGTAGATTATGAGTTGGATCTGTTGAGGAAGATGCAGAGTCTTAGACAGGCGAGTAAATCTATCAAGGAGTACACGGAGGAGTTCTATCAGATCTCAATTTGAATCGGCCATTCTGAGGCAAATAAGGAGAAGGTTGCCCGCTACATCAATGGATTGAGAACCAGCATTCAAGAAGAGCTGAGTCTGGTTCGGATGAGCACGGTTGAGGATGCATACCAATTTGCATTAAAAGTGGAAGAGAAACTGAATAGGAGATTTGAAGGTAAGTAGAGAGGAAAGGATCATGGTGGAAGAGCTGGTGGAAGGACCAGTGGAGGAAGATACAGAGACTTGAGGAAGACTGGTGAAGCAAGCAGTAGCTAGGATCAAAAGGAAGAGAAAGAGGAGAATACCCAATGCCCACGCAATCAGAACAACAACTACCCGAGAGGAAGAGGTAGGCTTGGGCGTGGGTATGGGAGAGGTGTCTTTCGAGGAACCTACTTCAATTACAAAGAAGAAGGACATCGGGCATACAACTGCCCCCAACGCCAAGAAATGCCAAATCGAAGACCTGAGGGTCAGGCCAGAGCTGCTGTAGCAGACGAAGGTGTCGAATCTGAGCACTCTGAGGAGGCAGAACGAGGGGAAGCGATGATCATCAAGAGAGTCTTGTTGAATGAGGAAAAGAAGGCAGACCAGAGGAACAACCTGTTTTGCACAAGATGCAAGTGCTCGGGCAAGGTCTGTAACGTCATTATCGACAATGGCAGCACTGATAACCTGGTCTCTGAGGAGATGGTTGCCAAGTTGTAGTTGGAGAGAAGAAGACACCCGCATCCATATCGGATTGCGTGGTTACAAAAGGACCATAGGGTGCTGGTCAGTGAGCAATGCCTGGTGAAGTTTAACATTGGAACTTACCGAGATGAGGTCTTGTGTGACATCTTGCCTATGGATGCATGTCACATGTTGCTTGGGAGACCATGGCAGTTTGATCGGAGGGCAGTACATGATGGTCGAGCCAATACATATTCCTTATCGAAGGATGGAGTTCGCCATAAGTTGAAACCCCTGAAGGAGGCGGATGAGAAGGTATGTAGCAGTGCTCGAGTCTGTCTAGTTGATGGAAGAAGATTTTTAGATGGCCTGAAGCTAGATCATATGTGCTATGCAATAATCCCTAGGGTTAGGGAAGAAGAATGCAAGGAGACCCCAGTGGAAGTCATGGGTCTATTAGAGGAATTTCCAGATATCATTTCTGATAATGTTCCCGAGGGTTTACCACCAGTAAGGAAGATCAACCACCATATAGATTTGGTGCCAGGGTCTAGCTTGCCCAATAAGACCGCACACAGAATGACTCCTATGGAAACTGAGGAGTTGAATAGACAAGTTCAAGAGCTATTAAAGAAGGGGTTGATTAGGGAGAGTCTTAGCCTATGTGCAGTACCTACAGTACTAGCACCCAAGAAGGATGGAGAGTGGAGAATGTGCACAGACTCTCGGGCAATTAACAAGATCACTATCAAATACAGATTCCCATTGCCAAGGATGGATGATATCATGGACTGTTTGAGTGGAGCTGAGTACTTCACGAAGATTGACCTGAAAAGTGGTTATCATCAGATCCGTATCCGAGAAGGGGATGAGTGGAAGACAACCTTCAAAACCAGAGAGGGTTTGTATGAGTGGTTGGTCATGCCATTTGGGCTAACCAACGCACCGAGTACATTCATGCGGCTGATGAATGAAGTCCTGAAGGAATTCCTAGGCAAATTTGTCATTGTCTACTTGGATGACATCTTGATATTTAGCAAAACCCTGGAGGAACACCTGATGCATATCAGGAGGGTTTTTGAGAAACTGCGGGAGGAGCAGTTGCTGATAAATCTGAAGAAGTGTAACTTCGTGAAGAGGGAGTTAGTATACCTGGGATTTGTCATCTCAGCAGATGGTCTCAAAATGGACCCAAAAAAGGTGAGGGCTATCATAGAATGGCTTGCTCCAAGAAGCGTGACTGAGGTAAGATCGTTTCATGGTCTAGCTAGTTTTTACCGAAAGTTCATCAAAAATTTTAGCAGTATTTGCGCATCCCTTATGGAGACAATGAGGGGGAATAAGAAGGAATTTAAGTGGACAACCGGGGCAGATAAGAGCTTTGCTATGCTGAAGAAGAAGGTCACAGAGCAACCTGTCTTAGCACTTCCAAATTTTAACAAGGTGTTTCAGGTAGACTGTGATGCGAGTGGTAGTGCCATAGGGGCCGTATTGAGCCAAGAGGGTAAGCCTGTTGCTTATTTTAGTGAGAAGCTCAATGATGCCAGGAAGAAGTATTCGGTATATGATTAGGAGTTCTATGCCATAGTTCAGGCTCTAAAGAAATGGAGGCATTATTTGTTGCCAAAGGAGTTTGTTCTTTATATTGATCATCAGGCACTACAATATATTAACAATCAAGGAAAGTTAAATCAGAGGCACCTAAAGTGGGTGGAGTTCCTGCAGAGCTACACCTTTGTGCTGAAGCACTGTAGCGGGAAGTCCAACAGAGTTGCAAATGCCTTGAGTAGGAGGCAATGTTTATTGATGGAGATGAAGGTGGAAGTTGTAGGGTTTGCTGAACTTAAGGGCTTGTACCCTGCATACCCCGATTTCGCAGAAGCTTGGAAGGCCTGTTCTGTGCCTGTTACTTTGGACAGGACTAAGTGGCTAAAATTTTTGGTCCAAGATGGAATGTTGTTTAGGGAAAACCAATTATGCATTCCACGGAGTTCAATGAGGGAGAATCTGATCAAGGAAAAGCACAGTGGCGGTTTGGCTGGACACTTTGGTCGAGACAAGACCATCTCCCTGGTCAATGAAAATTACTACTGGTCGCAATTGCAACAAGATGTGGCAAAATTCATGCAAAGTTGTAGGATATGCCAGATGGCAAAAGGTGTGAGGCAGCCTACTGGTTTATATCAACCACTACCTGTACCCGAAAGGCCATGGGAGGATATTAGTATGGATTTTGTTCTCGGTTTACCCATGACGCAGAGGGGACACGACTCCATATTTGTGGTAGTGGACAGGTTTTCAAAAATGGCTCATTTTATTCCCTGCCAGAAGACCAACGATGTGGTCCATGTGGCTGGTTTATTCTTCAAGGAAGTGGTACGACTTCATGGTCTGCCAAGGAGCATTGTGTCGGATAGGGATACCAAATTTGTAGGGTATTTCTGGAGAACCCTGTGGAAGAAACTGAAGACGGATTTAAAATTCAGTTCTGCATACCACCCCCAAACAGATGGCCAAAAAGAGGTGGTAAATAGGAGTTTGGGCAATCTACTGAGATGCTTGGTAGGAGACAAGCCCAAGGGATGGGATTTAGTTTTGTCGCAGGCAGAATTCACATACAACAACTCTGTCAACATGAGTACCAATAAGTCCCCATTCCAGATAATTTATGAGAGTAGCCCAAGAAACGTCTCTGAGTTGAGAAGGCTGGATGCAGGTGAAAAGTGCAGTGCTGAAGTCGAAGACTTTGCAGAACACCTGAAAAGCTTGCATAAAGAGGTGACTAAGCAGATCACTAAGATGAATACTCAATATAAGACCAGGGCAGACCAGAAGCACCGGGCTAAAGCATTTGAAGTCGGAGATGCTGTCATGGTCCATTTAAGAAAAGAAAGGTTTCCTACCAAGACCTATAACAAGCTAAAGATGAAGAAGTTTGGGCCATGCAGGATCATTGGAAAATAGGATTCGGGCAATGCATACGAGGTGGAGTTGCCGAGTGAACTTAACATCTCACCCATTTTTAACATTTTAGATTTGGTCGAGTACCATGAAGGAGGTAGCAGTGAGACACCCAGTTCGGATTTGTGGAGCATTCCAGCAGCCATCCCAGTCACAGATGAGATAGAAGTGCTGGACACGCGTGAAGGCCGAAGCACTAGGAATAAGCAATATTTTGAATATTTGATCAAGTGGAAGGGCAGGCCCATAGAAGATGCGACGTGGTTGTCGAAGGCAGAGGTTGACTGCCTGGGTCTACCTCACACAGAACATAAGTGAAGGTCACTTCTCAATTCACCCCGGGTGTCTGATGCAGGAGCATCTGGAGGTGGCAAAGCAATCTTGCATCATCCAAAAATAATTTTTTTTCTAAGTGCTGGCGAGGGGATAAGCTGTCGCGATATCACGACACTTTTGGAGCAAAGGCACCCAGGGGCAAAGTCATCGCGATATCGTGACACTTTTGGAGCAAAGGCGCCCAGGGGCAAAGTCGTCGCGATATCGCGACACTTTTGGAGCAAAGGCGCCCAGGGGCAAAGTCGTCGCGATATCACGACACTTTTGGAGCAAAGGTGCCAAGGGGCAAAGTCATCGTGATATCACGACACTTTTGGAGCAAAGGCACCCAGGGGCAAAGTCGTCGTGATATCGCAACACTTTTGGAGCAAATGCACCAAGGGGTAAAGTCGTCGCGAAATCGCGACACTTTTGGAGCATCGATGCAAAGGGGCAAAGTCGTCACGAAATCGTGACACTTTTGGAGCACAGGCGCAAAGGGGCAAAGTCGTCACGAAATCGTGACACTTTTGGAGCACAGGCGCAAAGGGGCAAAGTCATCGCGAAATCGCGACACTTTTGGAGCATCGACGCAAAGGGGCAAAGTTGTCGCGAAATCACGACACTTTTGGAGCATCGGCGTAAAGGGGCAAAGTCGTTGCAAAATCGTGACACTTTTGGAGCATAGGCGCAAAGGGGCAAAGTCATCGCGAAATCGTGACACTTTTGGAGCATAGGCGCAAAGGGGCAAAGTCATCGTGAAATCGTGACACTTTTGGAAAATAGACGCCAAGGGGAAAGGCTGTCATGAAATCATGACACATTTGTAAAAGAAGCGCCAAGGGGAGCAGCTATCATGAAATCGTGACACATTTCAAAAAGAAGAGCCAAGGGGAGCAACTATCGCGAAATCGTGACCCGAAGGCAGAGACATCGTGATTTCGTGACATGTCACGACTTCGTGACCCGAAGGCAAAAAACGAGTGCTGAAGGCAGAGACGCCGTGATTTAGCGACCCGAAGGCAAAAAATGAGTTTTGAAGGCAAAGGCGTCGTGATTTTGTGACATGTCACGTTTTCGCGGCCCAAAGATAGAAGGAGAGCACGAGGGGCCAGGATGTCATGATTTCATGACATGTCACATTTTTGCGGCCCGAAGGAGAGAATACGATAGGTCGTTCACGACTCCACGCGGACAGGCGGCTGCAGAGGCCATTGTAGAAGGGCACGTGGCAGCAAAATGCAGGTGGCTACAGAGCACTCCTAGGAATGATGACTCAATGGGTCGATGGACAGGTGGCTGCAGAGCACTCCGCCATTACATGCCATGATGATTCAAGGCACCTGGCAGCAATATGCAGGCGACGACAGAACATTCGTGTGGGCGGTTAGAAACCAACTTGGCAGTCTGTGTAATGATGCCGAAGGGGGTCGGGTCCGCTATAAGAAGCAGCTCATGCATTGTAAAGTTGGTGGGCCATTTTGTACTTTTGTATTTCGAATTTGAAAGCTCTGTTAATGAAAATTTGGTGATTTTTCTGTGTGTTATTTCTGTCCTACGTCGGTCCTCTACATTAATTTATCCAAAACATATTTTTGGTGCTAGTCCTCAACACACAAGATCAAAGATTATCCCTTGATGCCACACAACAGGGACAAGTAGAGTCCCACCACACCAAGTGCGCCTACTCCTCAACCTTATGAGGATTGTTGGACGACTGTGGGAGGGCATAAAAATACTTGTTTGGCTACTTTTAAAGGTACATAGTCCAAGTCGACACATGTCTCAAAGTCGATAGAAAAAGTGTATGAAAAGAAAAAATATTCCCGAGCTTAAATTACCATCAATGAGGCTCCTTAGTCTCAATAGATTCATACCCCAAGGGATGTAATAATGGCTGGTTCATAGTCTACCCAACTAGCCAGTCCTCCAATACATTCCTCCCTAGCTAACGCAAGGCGCTCCCACAACCTAAGAAGGGTATCTGTAGAAGAAGATGTTGCTCTAGAGAAGCGAATTCACATGACCAGTGTTCAGTTGGGAACTTATGTTCCTGATTCATCCAACAACTACAGTGTGTTGGAGTATATTAAAGGTAGTGAGGGTATGTCATTGGATGCAAATCCATCATTGATGAAATTGGTGGTTCTTATAGAGGAAATTTGTTTTAAATATCCCTCCCTTTTTGTGTGATTTCGACGTTCTTGTAATCCTCGAAAAGGGAAATAAGATGGAGACAATCTACCCAAAAAAAATGTTTCATCCATTCAACCCAAAAGTTCCAATAGCTTTGAGGCATTAGATTTGAACAGACGCAGGATGATAGAGCAATAAGTCTACTTGGTGCCTAGAGTTACAGTTCTACAGTTTAGGGGTTTTTTACTCTAGTTTACTTTTCTACACTTAGTTATGTTGTGTATTTAGCCGTTTAGGGCTTGGTTCTAGTTTTGATTGTATGGGTGGTCTTGTGCCCCAAGTTGTGATATTTCCAGCTCCCTTTTTATTGTAACCTCTTTTATTTTTAATAAATATAATTGTTGGTTCCAATAATAGAAAAAATATATAAATCTTAAATTAAATAATTTATGTATTTTATGAGCACTTTAAATTAAAAGATATATATTTTTTTCTAGATAATAAGAGGTTGTACTCGGGTCCCCCACCCTTGACAAATTACATCTCTCTTATTTAGAGCTTGATATTTTACAAATAGATACACTTCTCATCTCAATTGAGATGTTATAGCTAGAAATATACATCATTTTACATAAAATGTCCGAATTCTTGATTTTTATTTTCTGGATCTTTTCAAAAATTTTATGAATACAATTACTCTAGAATTTAGCATCTTTCTTGATATTTTCCTATAACAACCTTCACAATGCCAAATCTTCACCTCTACTATCAATGCCTTGCATCTTAGTAGAGTAATATTTCTAAAACATCGCACTATCATTATTCGCTTTACCAAATCTGAATTACTAGTTTCCTTCCTCACTGAAGTCATAGCCCTTCATTGCTCTTCCCATCATTCAAACCCTAGTTGAAAAATATTTGTTATTTCATTTTTTACAACCTGAAAAATCATCACTGCCCTTGTTTCAAATGGTTAATTTTATAGGGTTGTATCTCCCTCAATATTCTTTATATTGACCACTCATTTTAAATCTATTCAAATTCTACACGAGCTGGTCCAAGAATCAGTTGAATCGGATCTCTTCATGAAGATATAGCCCCTAACAGATGAGATGTTTTTCAAGAAAAAAAACTATTCCTTCACACTTTGCAATTTTGTTTTTTACGACTTGAAAATTTGTCATTGCCCTTGTTTTAAATGATTGACTTCATAGGGTTGTATCTCCCTCAATACTACTCATAATTTTGTATATGACAACTCATTTTAAAGATATTTATATTCTGCACAAGTTGGTCCAAGAATCAACTGAATCAGATAACTCTTCACAAAGATATGACTCCTAAAAGATGAGACATTTTTCAAGAAAAAATCCTAATCCTTTGCACTTTGCAATTTTGTTTTTCTCATTGTAAGCAGCCTTCCATGCTCCTTTAGCCTTCCCAGCCTTCCACTCAACATCCCAACATTCCATTGTAGCTCCTTCAACCGACCCAACCTTCCATGCTCCTTCAGCCTTATCAGCCTTCCACGTTCCTTCAGCCATCCCAGCCTTCCACCCAACATCCCAACCTTTCATTGTAGCTCCTTCAACTAGTCCAGTCTTCCACACTCCTTCAACCAACCCAACCTTCCATGCTCCTTTAGCCTTGACACTAAAAAAATTAACTCATCATTCAACCTTCCACACTCCTTCAACCTCCAGCCTTCCACTCTCCTTCAACCTCCAACCTTCCCCGCTCTTTCAACCTCCAATATTCCACACTCTTTCAACCTCCAACCTTCCACACTCCTTCAGCCTTTAGATTTGTTGATCGTTAAAGCACAAGACCATTTGCTAGGCCTCTTAGGGGGAAACCCCCAAGGAGGAAACCTTATTAGAAGCAAATTAATATATATTTTTAATATTTAATTATAGTATCATAATTTTATAATATTTTAATATTTTTCGGTCTAGAAATATGAGTTGGTATGTTTTTGGAATCTCATCAAGGAAACCCTAGTTCAAATCACAAGGAGCTTGGCCCATGTTGTACCTCCAATTGTAATTCACACCCTACTTCAATAAAAACAAATTAATATCTAAGAAATAAAAATAAATCTTAAAAAACACTAAAATTCTTGGAATATAAGAGATTGTTTAAAGGTTTTGTAGACACCAAAACAGCACCATTTCGATTAAGTGATTACAAACATTGATCACATTGATATCACAGCTTTTAGGGCAGCCCTTAGAGGTCAAATAGTGGTCTTAACCACTTGCACAACAGTTCGGAAGATCGGAAAATGAGCAGAGCAAAGTCGGTCGTTCTAGAGCCTTTAACAAACTTCTTAGCCTTCTTCAAAGCCTTCCGCGCCAAGCCTTTTGTCAAAAACCAAAGCGGGCCCAAAGTGTCGCGATATCGCGACACTTTGGGCCCCGACCCAAAGCGGGCCCGAAGTGTCGCGATATCGCGACACTTTGGGCCCCGACCCCAAGCGGGCCCGAAGTGTCGCGATATCGCGACACTTTGGGCCCCGACCCAAGCGGGCCCAAGGGGTGTCGCGATATCGCGACACTTTGGGCCCCGACCCAAAGCGGGCCCGAAGTGTCGCGATATCGCGACACTTTGGGCCCCGACCCAAAGCGGGCCCGAGGTGTCGCGATATCGCGACACTTTGGGCCCCGACCCAAAGCGGGCCCAAGGTGTCGCGATATCGCGACACTTTGGGCCCCGACCCAAAGCGGGCCCGAAGTGTCGCGATATCGCGACACTTTGGGCCCCGGGCCCAAGGTGTCGCGATATCGCGACACTTTGGGCCCCGACCCAAAGCCGGCCCAAGGCGTCGCGATATCGCGACACTTTGGGCCCCGAGCCACAGCCGGCCCAAAGCGTCGCGATATCGCGACACTTTGGGCCCCGAGCCGACACGTCACCAGTCAAAGGCATGCAGTCAACTATCTAGGGAACGACCGCCACGTGGCACCCTCTACGTGTCCCTTTTCGAAGAAAACCCCGCGGGTCTGTAGAACGACGGATTCAACGGCGAGCATTAATTAGACGAGCGGTTTCGAAATATCCGATCCGAGGCCATGCCTCATAACTTCCGATGTCAGTGCGAGCCATGCTTAGTAATGACCCGATAAGGATCAAATCTGAGCGGCCCTTACGGATTTAGGGTTTCGAACATTAATGTTCCCAGAGGCCGAACCCTCTATAAATATAACCGGCTCGATACGTAAAAAACAACTGCGAAGTATTTTGTTAACGTAACGAAGTGCTGTTAAACTGAATATCCGACTGTATTCATCTGAACTTGCAATTCCGGCATTGGATTACCTTAATCCATCAATTCGACGACAACTCTGATTATCCAGATTTCGGGCCCATCCCCAGTGGATTGGTGCCGAAGTTAAGCTTTTACGGGGTGGCCCGTTTGGGTATCCCTATATACGTTATTTGATTAATTTCGAATGCATGTTAAAACAGTCCATGGGTTGGCCACAACAGTCCATGATTAAATTCGACAACAACTTTTGCTTTAGAGATTTCGGGCCCATTCCCAGTGGGTTGGCGCCGAGATCAAGCTTTACGGGTCGGCCCGCTTGGGGCATCCTACGTATTTCTTCGCATGCTTTGGTTAAAAGCGATATATGTTGTTTGCGAAAGTTTTAAAATAGCTTATGCTTATGTTTTAAAATATATATCTTTCGAGTATATTGAAGCAGAGTTCAAGTTTTAATGCTTTCAGAATACATGCTACCTTCAAATATAATTAAAACAGTCTATGATTCCATGATATATGCTGTTTTCGATTATGTAGGTTGTTTTCCGTGAAAGTTGCGAGGTTACGTAGAACTGTTTTATTCACGTATTTACGTGTATTTCTCATGGATTTTAAAGTCAAAAGTTCCGTTTTCTTACGCAGGTGCTACTAACAGTTGATTGTTTCTCTGACCGTAGGAAATACAGCAGCAAGCAAAGATTCACTTACACCAGCGGCGGCAACACTCTCAGCCCGCCCATTTTACATGTGGGCATGCGGAAAGAAATTACTGTTCATCTGTTGTAGATAAAAATGAACAGATTTATTGTAACCGAGTTGGGATTAATATAAAAAGGCGGTGCTTTTACCCTTTTGATATGATTACATCCGTGTTATTACATGCATTAAACTAGTTCTGTTTTTATTGCATCTCGGTGTTTATTTTTCGGAATCTCATGCTTTCAGTGGCGATCACGGTGGGACCGGTTCCCATATTTTTAAAAATCACAGAAGTTAATTAAACTTGTTGTGTCTTGTGCTTAACAGGTACTTCTTTTTAACCGGAGGTCAGAAACAACAATTTCGGGCAGAAAGGAGGTAACGATTCTAGCCGTCCATATCATTTTCTGTTGCGAAGTTTCAGGTCATTTCGTTTACTGACATTTTTAATTTCTTTTAATTATTACCGTAAGGTAGAGAAATTTAAAAAAAAAAAAATTTCTTGCTTTATTTAATTATGTAGTTATCTGCGTAATTATTCATTTAATAATTAAATCTTTTTAATTATTAAAATAAGGTAGAGAAATTTTTTTTACAGATTTTTCTTGCTTTATTTAATTATGTCGTTATCTGCGTAAAAAAAAAAAAAAAATTTAAAAGGTAGAAAATTTCTTTGCAATTTTTTACTTGCTGTTTTCAGTTAGTATTATCTGTCTGGCATAGGGAAAGATTTCTTTTTCAGTTGCCTGTTTCAAATTTGCAAAGTAAAATGAATCCCACACACCACGTGGTACTTTAAACCAAGGCGTTGGTCGTAAAACCCCAACCCTTGAGCAAGACCAAAGGTGGATTCCATTATCACTTTGGCTTGAGATATTGCATCCATTACCTCGATCGCGACTGTTGCTAGACGTAAATCCTGACGAAAGCTGACCGAGTGTTCTTGGGGTGATTCCCATGCACGCGAGGATAAGTCTTCTATGGTAGGTGTCATAAACAGAGCGATTCCCCTTCCGTACCGCCTATGTTCCACGTACCATCTGCTCTCACGTACCTATAGTCTCCCTCACGTAAGGGCGGGTATATAGAGAGGTTGGTATATCGGTCCGGCAATGGTATATTGAAGGGGCGACCATTTATGGGAGTCATATGAGCCAACATTATGCATTTAAACGTTCTTCCAAAATTGCAAAAACAAAACAAAACATCAAAATGCACTAAACCGGTTTAGGACACACTATCAATCCTTAAAAGAGATAATCACGGTTTTGCGTATGTGTGTGTTCATTTCCGCTTGGTGTGCACAAAAAGACAAATCATCATAAACGAGATAAAATCTGCTTAGATAGTAGCGACACATCACAATGGTGTACACTCGTAGCCAAGCCCAATCAAGGGCAGACGCTATGGAAGGTACACAAAGAGAGGGCGCTAGTCGCCTTCGCTTTAGCCTTGAGGACCTAGCCAAACCATCTTGGCGATCCGGCCTACAACAAAGTCCACATCGAGGCCACTTCAAGAAGGAACTATTGGGAACCTCCTCATTGGAATACACCCGTTCAACGCACCCCCTTTCGGGAAGATGGTTCACATGCAGATCTCAATATAAGTAGACAACCACCTCTTGAGGCTAGGTCTGAATGGCCACAGCGTGATGAAGCGCTAGAGAGGCATATTGTCCATTTGGAGGGGCAACGTGGATATGGCATCCCTTATTTACCTCCCATCGAACGAGAAAAACAACATCCGGAGCGCAGGGCTCTTTACACAGGGCTAGCTAACTCCGCCCGCCTCTCTCACACCCATAAAATGGAGTACGAGGAAGATCATCACATTCCTCGAGAACAACAAACAGCGCGGGAACCTTGTGTTTCTGCACCTGCCAGATATCATAATCACACATCGAGGCCAGAACCTCAAACAAATGTCGCTTACCCCGACAAAGGGAAGCAACCCATTGAAATTCTCGACCATCAAGATCGAGGCAAACACATGGGCAAAACATTCAAGCCTCCTCAACAAAAGAGGGCAGACCCAGTTGACCCGACAGTCGCCAGACATGCCGCTCGTCAAGCCCAGATCATGCGGCTTAAACAAAGTCATCAGGAAATAGAGTATCGATACCGCTTGGATAGAGAGCGCATGCAACGCGAAGCGGATGAGTTACGCTATGAAATACCTGAGAGGGGGCCAACCCCTCGCATCCAAAGAGCACAACAGTATGAGAGGCACAACCCGTTGGGGCAGGACAAGTCTCCGCGACCTCGTCAAGCTTTGCCTCCGAGACCTTATCGACCCGAAAGGGAGGCCACTCCCCGAAACAATGATGGGTACCCTCAGCGGGGACTCGATCAAGGTTATAGGGCTCGCCCAGAGACTCCTCAAGAGTTTTATGAGGAGTATGAACCGGAAATAGAATGGGTCGACACGCCCCATCAAGGCGGGAGGGCTGCCAATCGGCCACCTCCCCATAGGCCTCCAGTCTCCCTTGACCCACAACGGGAGCAAACCAAAGAAGAAGAAATAAAATCTTCCGATGCATACAAAGCGCTATTAGAGCGTTTGGAGTACTGTGGAGATAAAAGCTTACGGGCATCAAAAGCCCACACTACGTCAACTCCGCGAGTCATCCGGTGCATCCCTCGGTACCCATACCTCTTTACACTGAACATTTCAAGTTGCCACAATTGGCAGTCTTTAAAGGGGAGGAGGACGCACAAGAACATGTCACGAGGTTCCTGAGTCAATGCTTCGGCATCCAAGACAATGATGCATTATTGCTTAGAACTTTCATAACCACATTCGCGGGCCCTGCCTCGGATTGGTTTACACAATTGCCCAAACACGGTATCAACAACTTAGATCAACTAGTGGATGCATTTCTTGAACGCTTTGCTTTCAACACAAGGAAGAAGGCATCACTAAGTGATTTGGCCAGCCTCAAGCGGTATGAGGAGGAAACAATAGCAGCATACGGGAACCGATGGAGGGCTTTGCTTTCCGGGCTACCGTACCGTCCCCCTATGTCTGATCTCACTCAGATGTTCGCACGGAGTTGCTTAAAATCAATCTATGGGCTATTCTTTGCTACAACAATACGACGACTTAGAAGAAGCCTTGGCGCAAGCCGAGTCATAGAAGAGATTAAAATAGGCGAAGGCGCAATTGCCAAGCCTAAGAAGAAAGAGTGGAATAAAACCACTAAGGCTGGGAATACGCAATCACAACCCGCAGCGGTTAATCAAGTTGCAATCAATGTTCCCAAGCCAGTGCAAGACACGCAGCCTCAAAAGGCCAATTACCAGGCAGTGCCTCCTAGTTATGAGAAAGATAACAAGAAACAGGAGCAGAATCAGCAGCGTCGCCCTAAGCGACAATTCACCCCCTACACGGAGTCTAGGGACTCCTTATTTGACCGCTTGTCAGCGGCAAATTTAGTAACCCTTCCAGAGATCCCGACTATAGACCCTAACGCTCCTAAACCTAAGGGATATAGAGAGGAACTATATTGTAGATTTCATAGGCGAAGGGGACACGATTTGAATGGATGTTGGAAGTTCAAAGGTCTAATCCAAGATTTAATCGAAAATAAAACGTTGGCCGTGGACAACCCCATAGCGCCAAACAACCAACAAATGGGGGTATTCAAGGACCCCTTGCCTGCTCACGAGACACAGGCAAAACCTCTCCAAGTTAATGAAGTACGCCAGAATCTTCCCATGCAAGGATTTGTGGGAATGATTAGCATAGTGACGCGGAATAAAAAATACTCAGCGGTTGCCCCTGCGGCGGCCACAAAGGAAGTTCCGACAACGTCACGGCCTCAACAACACCCTATACGGTCACCTCCGCCTAGACCGAGAAATCACGATACGGTCCAAACTCACGCGAGTTTGCGGACCACATCGGCTAGGCTATCCATTTACGAGCTTATTCAACAATCAACACCTCATAGAGAAGCTCTTATGGACATTTTAAAAACCATCGAATTACAGCCCCAAGAAGCAAATTCTTTCAACAACTTCGTGGGACATGTAAAACGATGTACTGAGCCGGTCATCACCTTCGAGAGAGGATGAAGTCAAAGCAATATCGAATGACGCGGCTGATCCACCCCTACATGTTGTTGCGCGGATCAACGGGATCCCGTATAAGAGAGTGTTGGTAGATACTGGCTCGTCCAGTAATATTATTACCATTGCAGCCCTGAAACATTTGAAGCTGCCAACCTCTCATATCACAGCCTCCACGTACACCTCTGCGAGCCTTCAATGATGCAATATGCTCGACGGTCGGCACGGTTGTTCTACTGTCCGGGTAGGACAAAAGACAACACCAACATTGTGCCATGTGTTGGAAGGCGAGATGGCCTACAATATACTTCTAGGGCGGCCTTGGATTCGGGACATGAAGTGTGTCCCTTCCATCGCTCACCAGTGCTTAAAGTATGCTTTTGAAGGTGAAATACACGTAGTCCCAATGGACTTGGAACCCTTCAAGTATTGCAATGCGGTACAACTAATGCCTCAGTCGACCCTCCCTTCAACGCATTTGGATTTCCAATTAAATCCATCTAAACAGGGTCCAATACCGCAAGCACCAGCGATGACCGAATCACCAAAACCCCAGCCGGGTGAGACTTCATCATCTGCTCCTTCATCATCAACGCCACCCGTCATGGCTACACGGAAGGACAAGGGAAAACAAATCATGGAAGAGGCTCGGCCCTTAGAAGAGGGGTTGCCCACAATATCAACGGTATCAACGGAGGAAATATCCGGCACAACGGAAGGCTGAGACCCCAAACCTACCAAACATGGAATGGACTCGGGAAGGACTCCCGTTCCCTCCCTCCAGAAGCATCAACAATCACTTGTTAAAATGGCTAGTACGGGCACTGGGGAGTACATAGTGCGAGAATGTTGTGGCAACGCCCGCATTAGAGTCGAGTCCGGGATATGGGAAGACCTCGCCTTCCCATAGGAACAGTTGTTCCCCTAGGTCACCCACCCAACCGAGACAAATTTTGTGTATGGGGGCCTTGATCATGGTCTTGAACCATGTCGGCCAAAAGGAAGCGAGACGAAGAACCTTTTGTTGAAAACATCAATTATATGTCAAACCCACAATTTGCCCTCAAATATCTCGGCCAATGCCATTGGCATGGATACGGAGCTAGGCGAGATATGAGCAAGGGATGCGTCTCCCTTGCCAACCAAGATATCAGATGCCATATGACAAGTCAGGAGTAGGGTTCAACCACCCCCTGCCCTTGGACATCTTGGTTGAAAATATGCAAGACCTAGAAATAGGCAACAAGGGGGGATTGGCACTAGATCTCTATGCCAACCCAAAAACAGAATTTACATTGGGAGATTACCTCCCATGGTCACCAAACACCCTTGGTAACAGCAGTAATCCCTCTCCTTTGCCAGAGAGAGGCGAAAGTTCGGATACCCATCCCCAAAAAGAATATCAATGGTGTCCGGACATCTTTTCAAAGTTGTTCCCCTTAGAGATTCCAGTTGAGTTAGCACAATGTCAAGAGAGTCAGGTCCCTCCACCAAAAGTGGAACAACCGCGATGGGACCAGATTAACTTATTGGAGCAAGGAGAGTCCTCAACATCGCCAGCAATAGTCGTTGAAGAGAATGAACATTTTTGAATCTCCGAAAGTGACTCAGAAGATGAGACTGAGATGGACTATCTCAGACATGCGCGACGACATTATCGTGCTTTAACTCATGAAGATCTAATGGGACAGATGGGCATACGATTAGGGCATGAATGGTGGGTCGACCCAAGCGGGGTGGGACCCGATCTTGGATCTATGGCTCCACATTCACAATGAGCACCGTCCACCTCGAGACCCTATCATAACAACGAGTGCCGAGGGAAGACCACTGTCCTCCATTTGGCACATAGGGCCGATCCGTTCGTGCCCGTTCCCATAGAGCCGAGATCCGAGTATAGGGAATATCTAGAAAAATCAAGTTATCATACCCGCGGTAATGGAGACCAAATTCATTCCATCCACATGATCTCCATTGATTTGACCGCACCCATCCGCAATCCGGCCGATCCACCACGGTCATTGCATCTCGACATAGATGCCATCGGCGGGATCGCGTCAATTCACCCCTATCACCAGCAAGTACTGGCCTTTCGATGAAATGCCTCATTTTACCCCAAGGACAACTCAGGATATTTTTCAAGCTGAAGAGGAACACGAGGTTCCAAACATAGATCTAAATTCAGCTAATGATATCCATTTGATCCCGACTCCACATCAGTTGGAGGACGGATCCCACATGTCAGTCGAGGAGACGGCGACGTGAGACATCGGCACGGATCCAATGAATCCACAGATTCTCAAGGCTGGGGTAAGTCTTTCCCCCGAAGAGCAAGATGAATACATTGCCCTTCTCAAAGAGAAGAAGGAGGTTTTTGCATGGTCGTACAAGGATATGCCGGGACTAGACCCGCGGCTAGTCACGCATAATTTAACGCTTGATCCGACAATCAAGCACTGTAAAGCAAAAACTACGTAAGATGCACCCAACGGTGGCCTTGATGGTCAAAGATGAATTACAAAAAGCTGTTGGATGCACAATTTGTCATCTGCGTGGATTATCCGCCATGGTTGTCCAACATGGTTCCCGTCAAGAAGCCCGACGGGAGGATTCGCATATGCACCGATTTTTGAGACTTAAACAAAGCGAGTCCTAAGGATGATTTCCCCTTGCCGAGCATCGATGCGTTGGTAGACGCTACAACAGGTCACGAAATGCTCTCCCTAATGGATGGTTTCTCAGGATACAATCAAATTCGTATCAATCCTGAGGATCAACTCAAAACGGCATTCACAACGCCTTGGGGAACATTTTGTTATAAGGTCATGCCTTTTGGCCTTAAAAATGCTGGTGCCACCTACCAACGTGCCATGACGTATATCTTCCACGATTACATGCACAAAACTTTGGAAGATTACATGGATGATTTATTAGCCAAGTCTCTCTTGCGCTCAAATCATATCGCTGACTTAAGCAAGATCCTCGATCGCCTCATGGAGCATAAAGTCAGACTAAACCCCAAGAAGTGCGTCTTTGGCGTCACATATGGAAAACTCTTGGGTTTCATAGTCTCAAAACGAGGAATCGAGGTGGACCCAAAGAAAGTCAAGGCAATCCTTGAAATGGTTCCCCCAACCACAATCAAGCGGCTCGAGAGTCTGCGGGGAAAGGTCACATCGATTAAACGCTTCATAGCGCAATTATATGACAAGTGCCGACCCATGAACAAATTATTGCACAAGGGGGTTACATTTCATTGGGATGACGAGTGCCGGTCAGCCTTTGACGAGATCAAACAATACTTGGCTTCGCCGCCGGTATTGGCACCACCTAGGCCGGGAGTGCCGTTCTACTTATACATCTCGGCCTGCGAGGTGGCATGGGAGCCATGCTAGCCCAGAAGAATGAACTTCACAAGGAACAGGCTACATACTATCTTAGCCGCACTCTGGTCAGTTACGAACTTAACTATGCATACGTTGAGAAACTTTGCCTGGCAGTGGTGTTTGCTACCAAAAAGCTACGCCACTACATGCTTGAGCAACACTACGTATGTTGTGTCTAAGGAGAATCCATTGCGATACATGATGAGTCGTACTTATCATAGTAGTCGCACGGCGAAATGGATCATGTTGTTGACGGAATTTGACATAGAGTTTATTGGACAAAAATCTATCAAAGGACAAGTCATAGCCGATCAACTAGCAGAGGCTCCTCTTGAAGACAATCAGCCTCTGGTCATAGAACTACCCGATGATGGGGTCTTTCATGTCTCAGAATCGCCAGATTCCGATGAGCCTGAGTCACAGGCCGACATAACCCTATTCTTCGATGGTTCTAAGTGTGAGCAAGGTGGTGGTGCGGGAATTGTATTCTTCACACCGCGAGGGTGCTCCAATGCCCCTGTCATTTAAATTAAACTTCCCGTGCACCAACAACAACGCGAGTATGAAGCCTTGCTCCTAGGTCTTCGAGACGGCAATCGCCATGAACATCAAAAGACTGAACATCTTTGGTGATTCGCTGTTAATAGTCAATCAAGTCAAAGGGGTATATCAATGCAAATGCCCAGTTACGAAGGCTTATAAAGCCCTTGTGGACAAATTCCTGGTAAAACTTGAGTGGTATGACATCGAGGCACTCCCTCGATCATCAAACCGTTTTGCGGATACAATGGCCTCCTTGGGGTCATTAATTCCGTGAGGACCTTTACGGTGATATGACAACCATTCAAGTCAAAACCTTATCGCAATCTGCGATGGAGCGTGCAAGCTTAGACTCGACGCCGGGAATCCACATGATACAAATTGAACCATCCTCGGATAGGTTCTCTCGAATCTGAGATCGTTTGAAACACGCCAAGCTGGGGGTCCTTGTTCTCCCCTACTCCCATTAATAGCAACACAATACTATTCTTGCAGGTTCTATCCCATTTAGCATTTGCTAGGGATGAACTTCAGGAGGGATTGGTTGTTCATACTATCGAGGTTTACGATCAACGGAGTGGTATTTACCCATTCGAGACTACCTCAAGTTAGGTAGTCTCCCACTTGATTTGACTCATGCCGCAAAACGAGCACTCAAGCGAAAGCGGCTAAGTATGTCTTGATAGGAGACATCTTGTATCGTCGCGACTATGAAGGAATCCTCCTTCGTTGCTTGGACCGACAAGAGTCCACTTGGGCGATCGCCCAAGCGCACGATGGTACATGTGGTGGCCACTTCGGTGGAATGGCCATCGCAAAGCGCATTCTTCGCATGGGCTATTATTGGCCATCTTTAGAGCGAGATTGTTGCACCTATGTCAAGAAGTGCGTGAAGTGTCAACATCATGCCAATCTAATGCACGTACCTTCTCGGGCCTTGCGGACGGTCCGGTGCTGCTTGGCCGTTTTCGCAATGGGGCTTTGATCTCATTGGAAAGATCTCCCCTGCGTCGTCAGGCCGTCACACGTTTATCATAACGGCCACAGAGTACTTCACCAAGTGGGTGGAAGCAATTCCGCTTACCTCTACGACGGGACCCCGCATTGTGGAGTTCATTTTGCATAACATCATATGTCGTTTTGGTATTCCATCCAAAATAGTCTCGGATAATGGGACACCTTTCAAGAACAAAGACGTGCGTGCTTTGACCACAAAGTACAAGATTCGAGCACGACTTTTCAACACCTTATTATCCGCGAGGCAAATGGACAAGCGAGGCGTCAAACAAAACGCTAGTTGCCATCCTTAAAAAGACCGTCGCGAGACAGTCATAAGGATTGGCACATTCAAATCCCACTTGCCCTATGGGCCTATCGCACTAGCATTCGGACGCCCACGGGGCCACTCCGTTTTCGCTCGTGTATGGCTCCGAGGCGGTCATGCCTCTAGAGTTGGAGATTCCTTCCCTGCGCATATCAATGCATGAGTTCATAGATGATGATTCTGCGCGGCGAGGCCCGGTTAGACCAGCTTACGTTGCTTGACGAACGACGCGTTAATGCTCTCGAGCATTTACGCATTTATCAAGAGCGACTTAAGAAAGCTTACAACATGAAAGTTCACCTTCGGGACTTTCGCGTTGGTGATTTGGTTTTGAAGGAAAATCAACAAAATTCCGGTTTGCCATCCCACCTAAGGGACAAGTTTGCATCAAATTTGTTAGGTCCGTATGTCATTGATAGTAAAATCGGACCCGGGACATACCGGTTAGCTTCTCTTGATGGTATCAAGGAAACGAGAACCCTTGAATATCGAGTCATTTGCGACCATTTCATATCTAAAGAGAGCCATATCCCAAAAGGCTCCAAGGATTCTTGCAATCGCTTGGTCAATCCCCCAAAATGCTCCAAGGATTATCGCAATCGCTTGGTCACCCCAAAAGCCCCAAGGATTCTTGCAATCGCTTGGTCAACCCCAAAATGCTCCAAGGATTATCGCACTAGCTTGGTCACCCACCTCCCCCATGCTCAGGATTATCGCAATCGCTTGGTCACCCCAAAAGCCCCAAGGATTCTTGCAATCGCTTGGTCAAACCAAAATGCTCCAAGGATTATCACAATCGCTTGGTCAATCCCCCAAAATGCTCCAAGGATTATCGCAATCGCTTGGTCACCCCAAAAGCCCCAAGGATTCTTGCAATCGCTTGGTCAAACCAAAATGCTCCAAGGATTATCACAATCGCTTGGTCAATCCCAAAACGCTCCAAGGATTTCCACAATCACTTGGTCAAAAATCATGAAAATTCAAAAACAACAAAAATCACCAAAAACAACAAAAATTTGCATCTCATTTCTAGGCATATTCAAATTCATCAAATAGACAGTTCTTCTCGCAATTCATCTTCATATTCACCAAAATCAATCCATCAAAAATACAAAAATACATAGCTGCATCCAAGCATTGCATCCATACATTGTATATTCATGGTCGTATAGGTCAAAGGCACCATAGGCTGTCATGGTTCTACTAGTCCATCTTGTTCCACACTGTTCCATTTTACAAAAACAGCAAAACATCATGCACTTTACCACACCAGAGTCAGTGGTCTCTTAATGTATCAAGAGTTTTTCGTGATTCAGTCATCATTTTGCTCTTTAGAAATGAAATGTATCAAGTCAAGCAGATTTTACGAAGGTAGAGTTGCACTTGCAATACACCTTGTTACGTAACATCCCAACACAAATTAAAACACATAAAAATTCCCGAGTTGTGTGAACGAAGGATGAAACCTGCACAATAATCCAGGTTACCATAAGCGAAACGGTTATCTTGCTCATCCCCCTGTGCGAATGACCCCAAGAATGCTGAGAGTTGGCAAAAGGACAAGCGTCCTCCCTACCCAATTCCCTAAGAATCCCAAAGTTGCAAAACGTCAAAAATTTGCAAAATGTCAAAACTTCAAAATTTGACACCCTACGGTGCACATCTCAAAAAGCACAAAGAATAGTGATTATCGTCACTCCATATCCCTTGCTCAAGAGAAAAGAAAAACAAATCAAAATAAACGGTGATTCTTATCACTATAACGAGCAAGTATCCCAGTACAATTGAAAAAAAGAAGGGAGTTGACCTTGAATCCCTGGAACTCTCAGCATTACGACAGGTCATGAGGCAAGCCTCGATACCGGTTTGGTTGATAGCCTATCGGTCATTTGGCGGTAAACTTCTCGCATGACGATATATCTGTCACATTAACTTGTGTACGAGATCAATGTTTGCATGTGGATGAGCTAGCTTATGGTATCCTGGAGAACACCGCAGATTAATCTAACTACATACAACAAAGGAGTTAGTGGAGCTAATTAGGTGATCCTCGGTACGAGGTTCGGTTGAAAGCCCATCGCAGCTGGCGGTATCCGACAAATACCACATAAATGAACTCAATTGCACACACAGGGATGTGAAATAACTTGGTTAAAAACAAGTCCGATTCATACCTTGTTCAAAAGTCTTGTAAGATAAAGTACAGTCATGGCTAGTGAGTTAAAGCTGTCTAAGTCTCAGAAAACCTTTGCTACATTGCTAAACCAATTGCACTGCTTTTCATCCTTGCAATACCATCAGAAAATACAAAAAGAAGAAACACCACATTTGTACATAGCAAAATAATGGAGTTCTAAACGAGTCTATGGTGCCATAACCAACTCTCACCAAGTCCATACATCCATTTCATTTCTGCATATCACATGCATTTGCATTCATCATGCATCCATCAAACTAAATCAACATACAACATTGGTAATTATCATACCATATGCATCCATCCATATCAAGTAGCATGCACCCATCAACATCAATCATTGTGCATAAAATCATGACATATACGTAAAGAAAGAAAATCAAAACAACAAAAACATCACAAAAATGCAACACAAAAAGACGCAATAAGCATTGCCAGACACGAGTGCTCTTGCACTCAACCTCTTGGCATAGAAAATCGATGTCGGGGCTCAAATTCTCATTCTCCTACTTTCCTAAGAAGGCTATCATAGCTGGACCGCTCCACGGGAAGACGGGTTTTTGATGATTTCACCCCATTATGGCATCACCAAAAGGGTTAACACCCACCAAAAATAGGTCCAAATGTCGGGAGATTGCACGTGCTCAAATGGAAAAACATCTAAAGCCACCCTAACCTAAGTCATCTTGGGTCAAGCGACTCGTCGCTTTTCTCACGAAGGTCATTCCCTCATCGATTCGTCGCTTGAGGGGGTAGTCACACTTAGTCACCAATCAACAAGCACACACCCAATCAAGGCAATGACATGCATTCAAAGAATCATTGACAAAGACAATCACGCTCCTGCTTGGGGCAGTAAACAAGCAATCATTAAATTGATCAAATACTTGGCATTCCCGAAGCATGAACACAAGGTTCCCTTGTGGATAAAAGGTTGCGCCCTTTGCCTAATCATGGTGATCAATGTCCAAGCTCAAGTCACACCTCACCAAAATAGGTTAACACTTGAAATCAAATTCCTTAGCTCGTCGAAGCAAGGATTCAAGAATGCATGCCCTTTCCATACTTGGGGCATTAAAAGTTGGTTAGGTTACCAAGAAACCCTAATCATTAGTGCTTTGGTCGTATATTTTTGCTCGACCACTGCGTCACCCGCAGCGCTTCCCAAAAAGGGGCATCTGTAGACACCAAAACAGCACCATTTCGATTAAGTGATTACAAACATTGATCACATTGATATCACAGCTTTTAGGGCAGCCCTTAGAGGTCAAATAGTGGTCTTAACCACTTGCACAGCAGTTCGGAAGATCGGAAAATGAGCGAGCAAAGTCGGTCGTTCTAAAGCCTTTAACAAACTTCTTAGCCTTCTTCAAAGCCTTTATCCGCGCCAAGCCTTTTGTCAAAAACCAAGCGGGCCCAAAGTGTCGCGATATCGCGACACTTTGGGCCCCGACTAAGCGGGCCCAAAGTGTCGCGATATCGCGACACTTTGGGCCCCGACTCAAGCGGGCCCGAAGTGTCGCGATATCGCGACACTTTGGGCCCCGACCAAGCGGGCCCGAAGTGTCGCGATATCGCGACACTTTGGGCCCCGACCCAAGCGGGCCCGAAGTGTCGCGATATCGCGACACTTTGGGCCCCGACCCCAAGCGGGCCCGAAGTGTCGCGATATCGCGACACTTTGGGCCCCGACCCAAAGCGGGCCCGAAGTGTCGCGATATCGCGACACTTTGGGCCCCCGCCCAAAGCGGGCCCAAAGTGTCGCGATATCGCGACACTTTGGGCCCCGACCCAAAGCGGGCCCAAAGTGTCGCGATATCGCGACACTTTGGGCCCCCGCCCAAAGTGTTAAGATCCTGCTATAAAATAAACTCAAATAACACACTCTCACACAATTGCTTGGAAATAACTCACATAAACATCACATTAATATAACAGAAATTTGCATAAAGAACAATCTCACAATAGAACTGAATCGAAGGCCTCTTCGAGGGGGCAACCTCCTTCAATACTTCATTAATTTTGCAAAAGATGGTTACATTGGTGCCCTTTCGGGTATTTAAGGAGTTTCCTTCCAAGGTTGGCTTACATGCAAAATGCCACCTGGATTACATGCATAATGCCACCCGAATTACATGCATAGTGCCACTTTGAATTACATGCACAATGCCACTCGAATTACATGCACAATGCCACTCGAATTACATGCATAATGCCACACGAATTACATGCACAATGCCACCTATCTACCATGTGTTACATAAAAAGGGTGCCATTTGTCATGGGCACTACCTAAGCTAAAACTTAGAACATTACAAAATATTAATCATGGGTACTACCCACGTTCACTAGGAATTATTACATCATGGAAGTTATTACATTAAGGGTTAGGATGAGATCCTAACATGCCCTTCTCCTTGAAGAAGCTTTGTCCTCAAAGCTAAAAATGAGGAGCTGTTGCTTGAAGTTGATGGAGAGACTCCCATGTAGCATCCTCGGGTTGAAGTCCACGCCCTCGAACCAGGACCTCTGTGATGGTACGGTTGCGAGTTCGACGATACAACAGCTGCTTTGGTGCAAGTAAGATGGAGCCTTCTTCATCCAATTCGGGAAGTGTTGATGGAACCTGTACCTTGGAGCTGCCCGAAATGTAGGAGGGAGGCGTGAGTGGAGGGTGCCCGTAAGCGCCTCCGAGTGGTGGTATGATAGGAAGTGTTGTACCACCATTCGGCCAAAGAAAGCCATTTTGCCCAATGAGTAGGATGATCGGAGGCAAGCAGCGAAGGTAGGTTTCCAAGCAATTATTAACAACCTCTGTTTGACCATCCGTTTGCGGATGGTAGGCTAAACTCATTGTGAGCTGAGTCCACTGCAACTTAAACAACTCTTGCCAAAAATTGCTAGTAAGGGTGGGATCACGATCAGATACAATGGAGGTTGGCATGCCATGAAGGCGAAATATGGAGTCAAGAAAAATTTGGGCAATAGTGAATGCTGTGTAAGGATGGGTTAGGGCACAAAAGTGAGCATACTTTGAAAGGCGGTCCACTACCACAAAAATAACAGACTTGTCTCCAGATTTAGGTAGCCCTTCTATGAAATCCATAGAGATGTCGGTCCACACCTGATCCGGTATCGGCAAGGGTGGAAGAGTGCCCGAAGAGTGCATTGTTTCTCTTTTCATCCTTTGACCTGTGTCGCAGTCTGCCACAAAAGAGCGAATGTCCTGTTTCCTACCTTTCCAAAATAAGGTGCGCTTGAGTCGCTCATAAGGTGGTCTGATATTGGGAGGTGTACTATCCGACAATAATGGAATGGCATGGTCGTGAGAGCGATGCAGTGGTAGTGTGATGGGTTACGAAAAGATGGCCTCATGTTTGTGGAGAATCTGTTGCATGTCTTGTGGGATTTCACCCATTGGAGATGTGGATGGGTGGATGGAGAATAGTTGTGCAATGACCCCACGTGATGATTTCTTTAGCAATTTCTCCATGCCGTTTGAACTGATAATTTGAGGTGTTTCTGTCGGGGAGCCCTTGATGATGTGTGTTTGTCCGTTATGGAAGAACTGCATCCAAAGTTTAGCAAAGTTCCAACCGATAGTGCCCAACGTACTCAACCATTGGCATCCCAAAACAATATCACATCCACCCAAATGGAGGGCAAACATGTCTGCTTGAGTTCATAGTCCCCTATCTTGATTTTAACATTGCGACACTTTCCTTGACAAGATAAGGTTCCCCCATTGGCTACCATGACCTCAAAGGAATTACAATTGTGGATATAGCAATTTGCCCGTTGAGCAACTCTAGGGTCAATGAAGTTGTGCGTGCTTCCCGAATCCAAAAGGATGGAAAGACGTTGGCCCTTGAAACATCCTGTAACCTTCATGGTTTGAGGAGTAGTAATGCATGCAAGGGCATGGATTGTAATTGATGTCTCAGGTTTCTGTTTCCCTTCTTCTTGTGGAGGAGGTGTTTCTGGAGGGTCCTCATCCTCATCACTCTCGTCAGCGGTATCAGGTTCTCCAACATCTATCAAGAACAATTTTTTGTGTGCACACTTATGCCCCTTGAAAAACTTTTCATCACAATTGTAGCATAATCCTTGGGCACGACGTGCATCCATCTCTTCGGTGGTGAGGCGCTTGGGTGCAGCGGGTTTATTATCATCTGGGTGTTGGGCTCTAGGGGGAAATGAAGGTCTATTTTGAGAAAACTTTGATGGGCGTCTTTGGGCAGAGAGTTTAGATTCGGCCAGACGGGCCAAACCGATAGCTTCCATCATAGTTCGTGGTTTCAACATTTTGACTTACGCTTGGAGTTCCATCTTCAACCCATTGATATAACAACTCTGGAAGAACCCTTCACTCAATCCTCTTGTTCGATTGGCTAATTTTTCAAATTGAGCTTGGTACTCTCGAGCCGACCACTGTTTGTTGTAGTTTGGATAAGGCTCTGTGAAGTCCTCAAACTCACTAGGACCAAATCGAGTGAGTATTTGGGATTCAAAATCCTCCCAAGAGAGATTTGGGTAGGTAAGACGCAACCATTGAAACCAGTGTAGAGCCTCAGATTCCAAGTTAAAGGAAGCCATCTGGACTCGATGAAATATTGGTACATTATGAAGTCGAAAGAATTGGTCAACCCGACATAGCCACCCATCAACATCCTTCCCACTGAATTTGGGAAAGTCCAACTTGGGCATTCTAAAGGGTGTATCATGGTCACGATTCCTTGTAGAACTCTCAGCTTGGTATTTCGATTTGGGTGGTTCTCTTCTCAGTTTGCTGTCCACTTCAGTCAATGCTTCTTCTAAGCGATTGCTAGTGGCCTCATGCTCTAGGCGAAGACCTTGGACTTCTTCCCTTATGGAGTGAAAAGCCGAGTTCAAGTTCTCAATGGCTTTTGTTAGGGACTCCAAGTGTTCTAGTTCTTTCCGGTGTCCACGGGTACCCTGGGCCATTTTTTGACCTTTTGTGACCAGTTACTAAAAATAGAATTGAATTTTTTTGACTTACTATTTTTAGTAAGTGCCCAAAAAAGTGCTTGGGTGCTATATATCAAAATGATCAGCAGGAGGAGGTGGTCACAATGAGCTATATCTCTTAACACTACTTTTTGGCACCCCAGACTTTTTTTTTTTTTTATCTCTGTTTTGCTGAGTCTAACGGTGTTTCTGATTCCGATTACGAGCTGCTGAGCAAAAGTTGGGTCCTTGGAGCACTATCTAAAAGCGGCCGTGTTTCACACTCAAGATTCTCTGTATTTTGCGGGTGAGCGATATGACGGTTACGTTCGACTACGAAGGCTGTGAATCTACCACTATTTGTCTTGACCTCTACGACTTGGTGACATTTGTGGCTGCCCATTGTAAATTTGACTGTTACTCTCCAGACTTTCAACTTAAGTGTCACCCTCATGGCTTATCCCGAATGCATGTCCCTTCTGTTATTTTTTTGGTAGAGGACTCCTTTCTCATATGCTCACTTTTGAAATGCAGGTTTACGAACGGGGGTGTTTGGATTCTTATTTTGATTTTTATTTTTGCATTTTTTACAGGTTGCAGTTTTAACAGAACCAGGGAATGCTAAGTATAGGAGTATGTACCACCCATAGGCCCTCTAATATACCGACAGTGACGAACAATAGTGCTCGGACCAATATTTCGAGGCCACTACTCAAGGAGGATTCCACACATACCCTTGAGCACACTACTACCTCTACGACAATACGGGAGGGTAATCGTCCGAGGATGCTTGTGTCCCGTAGACTATGAGTAATACAAGGCCGAAGAGCTTCCTAATGGCTAAAAGTTTGTTTAATCCTAGATGGTCTCCCGATATACCCGAAGATACGTGGGAGCTCAAGTCCGTGCGCGAGTTACGTACGAGGCACTGGGTATTGGAGCATGATCGCCCCTCACTTCACTAGACGCTTTATGGGCTATCTAGCTTAGCCAATAACGACAGATCCTTCGCGATATTTTAAAACCCCCGGTACAGGGTTTCTACCTACTCAACTAATAATATATTTTTTTGTTTTTGGTGCGGAAAAAAAAACACATTGTATTTTTTTTTGGATTTTTTTTTAATAAGGAAAAACAGAATGGAAAAAACACACGGAATTTATACCTAACAGGCGGATTGGATGGCAAGAATCGTTGCAGTTGCAGCAGAACTTGGCCCTGGAAAGCGCTACGATACCACTTGTTAAGATCCTGCTATAAAATAAACTCAAATAACACACTCTCACACAATTGCTTGGAAATAACTCACATAAACATCACATTAATATAACAGAAATTTGCATAAAGAACAATCTCACAATAGAAGCTGAATCGCGAGGCCTCTTCGAGGGGGCAACCTCCTTCAATACTTCATTAATTTTGCAAAAGATGGTTACATTGGTGCCCTTTCGGGTATTTAAGGAGTTTCCTTCCAAGGTTGGCTTACATGCAAAATGCCACCTGGATTACATGCATAATGCCACCCGAATTACATGCATAGTGCCACTTTGAATTACATGCACAATGCCACTCGAATTACATGCACAATGCCACTCGAATTACATGCATAATGCCACACGAATTACATGCACAATGCCACCTATCTACCATGTGTTACATAAAAAGGGTGCCATTTGTCATGGGCACTACCTAAGCTAAAACTTAGAACATTACAAAATATTAATCATGGGTACTACCCACGTTCACTAGGAATTATTACATCATGGAAGTTATTACATTAAGGGTTAGGATGAGATCCTAACACAAAGTGGGCCCAAAGTGTCGCGATATCGCGACACTTTGGGCCCCGACCCAAAGCGGGCCCAAGGTGTCGCGATATCGCGACACTTTGGGCCCCGACCCAAAGCGGGCCCAAGGTGTCGTGATATCGCGACACTTTGGGCCCCGACCCAAAGCGGGCCCAAGGTGTCGCGATATCGTGACACTTTGGGCCCCGACCCAAAGCCGGGCCCAAGGTGTCGCGATATCGCGACACTTTGGGCCCCGACCCAAATCTGGCCCAAGGTGTCACGATATCGCGACACTTTGGGCCCCGAGCCAAAGCCGGCCCAAAGCGTCGTGATATCACGACACTTTGGGCCCCGAGCCGACATGTCACCAGTCAAAGGCATGCAGTCAACTATCTAGGGAACGACCGCCATGTGGCACCCTCTACGTGTCCCTTTTCGAAGAAAACCCCGCGGGTCTGTAGAACGACGGATTCAACGGCGAGCATTAATTAGACGAGCGGTTTCAAAATATCCGATCCGAGGCCATGCCTCATAACTTTTGATGTCAGTGCGAGCCATGCTTAGTAATGACCCGATAAGGATCAAATCTGAGCGGCCCTTGCGGATTTAGGGTTTCGAACATTAATGTTCCCAGAGGCCAAACCCTCTATAAATATAACCGGCTCGATACGTAAAAAAGAACTGCGAAGTATTTTGTTAAGACAACGAAGTGCTGTTAAACTGAATATCCGATTGTATTCATCTGAACTTGCATTTCCCGCATTGGATTACCTTAATCCATCAATTCGACGACAACTCTGATTATCCAGATTTCGGGCCCATCCCCAGTGGATTGGTGCCGAAGTTAAGCTTTTACGGGGTGGCCCGTTTGGGTATCCCTATATACGTTATTTGATTAATTTCGAATGCATGTTAAAACAGTCCATGGGTTGGCCGCAACAGTCCATGATTAAATTCGACGACAACTTTTGCTTTAGAGATTTCGGGCCCATTCCCAGTGGGTTGGCACCGAGATCAAGCTTCACCGGGTCAGCTCGCTTGGGGCCTCCTACGTATTTCTTCGCATGCTTTGGTTAAAAGCGATATATGCTGTTTGCGGAAGTTTTAAAATAGCTTATGCTTATGTTTTAAAATATATATCTTTCGAGTATATTGAAGCAGAGTTCAAGTTTTAATGCTTTCAGAATACATGCTACCTTCAAATATAATTAAAACAGTCTATGATTCCATGATATATGCTGTTTTCAATTATGTAGGTTGTTTTTCGTGAAAGTTGCGAGGTTACGTAGAACTGTTTTATTCACGTATTTGACCAACCTTTACGTGTATTTCTCATGGATTTTAAAGTCAAAAGTTTCGTTTTCTTACGCAGGTGCTACTAACAGTTGATTGTTTCTCTGACCGTAGGAAATACAGCAGCAAGCAAAGATTCACTTACACCAGCGGCGGCAACACTCTCAGCCCGCCCATTTTACATGTGGGCATGCGGAAAGAAATTACTGTTCATCTGTTGTAATAAAAAAATCAGATTATTGTAACCGAGTTGGGATTAATATAAAAAGGCGGTGCTTTTACCCTTTCGATATGATTACATCCGTGTTATTACATGCATTAAACTAGTTCTGTTTTTATTGCATCTCGGTGTTTATTTTCCGAAATCTCATGCTTTCAGGTTTCTACTATGAAAGATTCATTATGTATTGCAACAATATGAGACATGTACCTCAGATTGTAATTCACACCCTACTTCAATAAAAACAAATTAATATCTAAGAAATAAAATTAAAAATTAAAAAACACTAAATTTCTTGGAATACAAGAGATTGTATAGCGGTTTCTATTATGAAAGACTCATTAGGTATTGCAAAAATATGGGACATTAAAAAATGGATGCACAACTACTAAGAACGAGGAGTAATTGTGTTGGTAATTTTTTCAAGAAAGATAAAAATATCAAAGTTTGAGCCACCAATGTATATGTTCCAGTTAGAGTCCGTCTTCATGATAGATGTTGGAAGGACCTTAATTTATTTATACTAACTAAATGATGATTCAAAATTACGATCTATGAATTCGTTGATGGGTGAGGACTTCACCACAATTCCATCTACTTCCAAAAATAAGGATGGTATTCCTAGATGGAATCAATGGAGAATTTTTATTTCTTTTTCGAGTCAAAATCCATTGGGATTCTTCTCCATCAATCTTTTTCTACATGAGATAATAGATATACCGGACAAGATCATATGGTAAAAAAATTGAATAGTTTTTATTATCTGCACATGTTGTAAATAGATAATACAATCTTTCTAGACATTTTAATACTAGTAGGATTAAATCACAAACCCATTCTTCTAAAATGTGATCTACTCCATAATGCTCATCGAGATCCATTTCTTTTTTAGTCTACATGGATCCAAGACCCTTGTTTATTCTAAAATATTATGTCATGGAGGGATGAAACATAATTTGAATACATGTTTGTTGAAAAGATAAAACTTTTAAAGGGGTAATTATCTAGAATCTCAAATATTTTGGCAACACATTTAAAATAAAGGAAAAATTAAATTAAATCTTAATAATAAGTTATAAGGGATAGTAAACCAATGAAATGGATCAATATACTTATGTTCAAGAAAAATTAATTATTTTATTATTATTATAAATATAATGTCTTACAAAAACAAGAATCATGTTGGGTCGAAAATTCAAGAAAATAATGGCTTTGCAAAGGGGATAGAAATATTAATTTTTATCATGCTATGACCAAAATAGACTTGTATTTCCATCAAATTGTTCATGCTATGACCAAAATAGACTTGTATTTCCATCAAATAAACAATAGTTCAAATTTACATGGAATAAGTAATAAAAAATTGTTTAAGTTTATATGGAAGAAGTATTAAGGAAGTAGAAGATATTCATAAGAATCCACATGCATTTGGTCTACCGACAAGGATGCCACTTGAAATATTGTGATGAGACCCAACTTCAACCCCTATGGCATATGTGTATAAGAAGCATTCATTAAAAAAAGATCAAGAAGGAATCAATCCATTATTTGGAACATATTCTACCAAAATTTGGGAAAGATAAGAAAGCTAAGAATAAGATTTTACAAAATATTTCATGAATTATCGCATAAATACAATATGATATTTTGATAAGGAAGATCTCTATGGATAATATTTTGGAGGATTTTTGCTCTTTTAGCCCTAATAAGGCACCCTCCCTTAATGAATTTCTCATTATTTTCTTTAAAAATGTAAGGCATTTGTTAAAGAGTGATATGCTAGATATGGTTAAAGAAGATAGGAAAAAGGAGGATATAGTGAGTGGGATGAATTCCATATTTATTGCATTTAATTCCAATAAATATTTTTTTTGAAAAAAAATTGAAAATCTTGAATTAAAACAAAGAGCATGTACAAGAGGGAGCAAGAACATCCCAACGAAGAACCCAGAGACACAAGACCTCAGCAGAGAGAGAGAGGGCAGCACAAACCAACACTAAGCACAAGAGACAAACAAGGCGCGAAATCGCGACATGTCGCGAAATCGCGACATGTCGCGATGTCGCGACAGACAAGCCGGCCGAGGTCACAACCGCACAACTGGCCGCGAAAACGCGACATGTCGCGAATTCGCGACAGCTAAAGCCAGCAGCCCCCAACCGCAAAAAATGTCGCGATATCGCGACCGAACCAACACAAAGCGGTCAGTCCACAGAATTGTCGCGATATCGCGACGAATCAACCAAATACCACCAATGCTCCAGAAGTGTCGCGATTTGGCGACATGTCGCGAAATCGCGACATGTCGCAAAATCGCGACAGCCAAAGCCAGCAGCCCCCGACCACGAAAGATGTCGCGAAATCGCGACAGAAACATCACCAAGCTGTCAGTCCTCAGAATTGTCGCGATATCGCGACGAATTTTCCAGTTGCCACTTTTGCACCAAAAGTGTCGCGATTTCGCGACATGTCGCAAAATCGCGACATGCCGCAAAATCGCGACCACCAAGTCCAGCTGCTCCCGACCACAAAAGATGTCGCGATATCGCGACGGGAACATCACAAAGCAAACAGTCCTCAGAATTGTCGCGATATCGCTACGCAAATTCCAAATGCCACCAATGCGCCAAAAGTGTCGCGATATCGCGACAGGAAGTCTCCCAAGGCCGTGGCGACAAAACCTGTCGCGATATCGCGACAGGTTGCCACCGAGGGTCGCGATAACACAGCAGGTCGCGAAAACACGACGAAAAACTCCCAAGACAGAATTAATCATTTGCTCAGAAATTTTGCAAGACCTTGTCTAATCACAGCATTTTCCACAGGCAAGTTACTGTGCAGCTGAACTCCAACCTCCTTTTCCGCACCCAACTTGGCAAGGAAATCGGCCGCCGAATTTGAATCCCGATTCACATGGATAGGGATCACATCCTCAAGTTCCCTCCAAAGGACCTTGATTTGAGAGACTAAGATCTGAATCCTCCACGCTTTCAAAGCAAAATTTCTCATACAATCAAGAGCGCCAACCAAAATTTGAGAATCAGTCTCAAGGATTATCTTTCCGTATCCACGAGAGACGACCCGGAAAGAAGCAACTTTGATGGCAAAAGCTTCGGCTTCGTTATTGGTGGCTCTTCCCATACCTTGGAGTTCCCAATAAAGAACAGATCCGAGTATGATCACGGCACACAACACCGATTCCAGCGTTGCCCGGATTGCCCTTAGCGGCTCCGTCCGTGTTAATTTTGATCCGACCAGCGGGGGGGGTTTCCAACTAACCATGTTTTCTCTAACGTGAGCAGCAACTCTCTCTTCCTGTGGGCCCAGCTCAACCAGAATATCTTCTTCAGCATGTAAGGCAACCGTCTCAGTGACTTTGCTCCAGATAACCTGCCAAATTCCATCAAGAGAGGAGAAGGTTTCTCTGAAAATTCGAGCGTTCCTTTCCAGCCACACTTGCCACCAGATGAAGAAGAGACCAAGCTCCCACCCCAATCGAAGGGCTTTTGATTTAAATCTAACTTTCTTCCATTTTTGCCAGATATTATTCCGAGTCAGAGCACCATTACCCTGGAGATTAAAAAGAGAGAACCATCGATTCCGGATACGCCAGTGAAGGAACATTCGAACATCAAATGGTCAGCAGTCTCTTCATGCTTACGACACAAAATACACTGAGAAGGACCAATAATTCCTCTGCTTCTGAGATTATCGTAGGTGAGGATGCCATTATGCATAAACTGCCAGACAAAGAAGTTCACTTTCGGCCAGCACTTGGAATGCCAGATTTTCTTCCAGTCATGAACCGGAAATAAATGCGGGGGAGGCTGCGGGAGAAGGCTGATCATAACCGGCCTTCACAGTGTAAATTCCAAGATTCCCATGACCCCAAGCTAACTCGTCTTCTTCATCTCTGCCCGTGAGAAATCTTGCAGACAAAATGTTGGTCAGAGTGGTTGCCAGCTCCGGAGGGATAGTGACAGGCCACTCCTCAAGTCGCTTAAATTTCTTGAATTTATACTCACCCAATTGACTAGTGAAGAAATAGTTCTCAATAGTGACCCAGCCCTTGGATTCTATGGCAGTTTTAATTGGAAGCAGTTCAGGAAACTCCGCAATGATGGATGGAAACTGGTCCCATGAATCAGTCCAGAAACGTGCTTTCTCCCCCCTTCCCACTTTCCAGAACAATTGATTTTTAATTACTTGAGAGCCCAACTTGAGAGCTTGCCAAACTAGGGAACCATTACCATCCAGAGGGAAACGACAAATTTCATGGGGGTGGATGTTACCCAAATATTTGCTGGTCAAGATTCTGCTGAATAAAGATGATGGCTGGGAGATCCATCTCCAATACAATTTACCTGCCAGGGCTTTATTGTTGAGAATAGAGCTTCTCAAACCCAGCCCTCCTTTTTCTTTGGGCTGAGTAACTTTGTCCCAGCCAACCAAGGCCCATTTCTTCCCACCTTTTGCTCCTTCCCATAAGAATCGCCTAGCCAGTTTGTCCAGCTCTTTCCAAATAGAAAGAGGAGCAGCCAAGATAGAAAATTTATAGATAGGCATGGCCTGAATAACTGACTGTAAGAAAGTTAAACGGCCACCGTAGCTTAACCATTTGTGAGACCAGTGGTTCATTCTATCTTTGATGCCATCCAGAAGATCTTTCCAAATGTCATTTTTCAATTTCTTGAAGTGCAAAGGAACCCCCAGATAGAGTAAAGGAAGAGATGATCTAGAGAAGCCCAAAATCTCTAAGATTTTGTCCCGCATCCGTTGGGCAAGATTGAAAAAGACAACTTTAGATTTGTTGTCATTGATAACTTGATTGGAGGCCCTAAGGTAAGCGAGAAAGAGAGTCTCCGATTCCCCTAGCTTCCACTGAGACTAGCCACTCCAACCAAGCCAGTGTCATCCACAAATTGTAAATGAGTCAAGACTTCATCCCCAACCTTAATACCGTTATCCAGGCCTTGAAGTCTTCTTCTCAAGAAGAGTCGGCCTAATCCTTCAGCTAAGATAAGGAATAGATAGGGCGAGCAAGGGTCCCCTTGTCGGAGGCCACGAGAGGCTCCAAAGGGAGGCGAGGGAATCCCCTTGATGAGAACCGAAAATGAAGGCGTCGAAACACAACTCATAACCCAGTCAATCCATTCCTGGGAAAAGCCAAAGGCAGCCAACATCCTTGACAGGAAACCCCACTCAACCCGATCGTAAGCCTTAGACATATCCAGTTTGATGAACATTCCTTTGTTACCCGAGTTTTGCATTGAATGAATAGCCTCCTGAGCAAGAATCACTCCATCCAAGATCTGTCTACCCTCAACAAATCCCCCTATTACCGAAGAAATGATGTAATGAAGGAGAGGTTTAAGACGTTCGGCTATAATTTTTGTGATAATTTTATAAATTACATTACATAAAGCAATAGGTCCGAAGTCAGAGATATGAACTCCTTCCTCCCCCTTTGGAATTAACGTGATAAAGGTATGATTTAGAGCCTTGAGCATTCTCTTATTAGATCTGGACTCCTCAATTACAGCCAAAACATCTTCCTCCAAGGTGTCCCAAAAGGCACTGAAAAAACTCAATAGGAAAACCATCTGGACCGGGAGATTTGCCTGTGCTCATTCCAAAGACCACAGTTTTTAGTTCATCACGATCAATAGGTCTGAGGAGAGCATGATTTTCTGTTGGAGTGATAATAGGGGGAATAACATCAAGAACTTCATTTTGAGACCCCACATCTTGGTCCCTGTTTTCTGCAAAAAGCTTGGAGAAGTAATCCACGAGTGGGAGTGCATACACGGAAGAGTATCAAAGGAGTGACCATTCTCATCTTTTAAAGCTGCCATATTATTCATCTGTCTTCTAGCACATGCTTTGAGCGATGAAAAAATTTTGTATTTCTATCTCCTTCCAAAAGCCAAGAATTTCTAGCCCGCTGCTTCCAGTAAATTTCCTCTTGGTTATCAATGTCCTCAACAGCTTTGCGCAAGGCATCATCTTCAGTTTTAAGTTGTTCAGAAATTAAACCTTCCCTAAATTGTTTCTGCACCTCATCCCAGCGGGCCAACAAGGGGGCTCTTTGCAGCTTGAAATCCGAATTATTGGCGTGCCTCCACTGTTTCAATTTAAATTTGACAAAAAGAAGTTGTTTGTGAAATTTAAACATTGTTGTCCCAAAAGGTGGGCGACCTTCTTCCCACCATTGCGGAATTACCTCATAAAGGTCCTCCTTACGAAGCCAGAAATTCTCAAATCTAAACGGTTTATGGAACTGCCCTGTCATAGTCCCACCCTTCAGCATGATGGGAGAGTGATCGAAACGAGGACCGTCCAAAATCTGTAATTGCACATTCCACTTAACAAAAGCCTCCTACGAGACCGAAAGCGATCCAACTTTACCTTACAACGGTGTGGATCCCTCCGTTTGTTAGTCCAAGTGAAAAAAGTTCCGGGACCTTGGACATCAACTAAGTGAAAAGCTTGAACATGGGCAATCGGAAGCCGATCCCCAGGATCCAAAGCAAGGGGAACCACCTTCCTGATCCCGAGCAGATAATTTGGCATTAAAATCTCCAGCAATGATCCAGTCAAAAGCTTGTCTTGAGGACCTCATGTTGTGAACTGCTTTCCATTGAAGCCTCTGGCCATCATGGCTTTGAGCCCCATAAAAATTTGTAATTAAAACTTGCTCAGTTGTGATATTATTCCTAAAAAGAGATGTGAGAACACCCCTCCAAGCTATATGTTCTAAAGCAGACCATTCCAGGGGGTTCCAAAAAGTAACAATTCCTCCTGAGGCCCCTTGAGCTGCCACATCCATATATCCAGCTCCCCTCCATATTTTACCAACTGTTCTACACATAAGATCTAAAGACATTTTTGTCTCTTGGAGGAGTAAAAAATCTGTTTTACCCTTCTTTATGAGTCTTTGAGCAGCGATTGATGGGTTACTGCTTGTTTAAACCCCTAACATTCCAAGATTGAATAATCATTGGAAACCTTGAGAGCAATAAGAGTCAATTGTTCTCACTGATCCATCAGTGACCGGCTTGTCTCCTTGCGATGCTATTAGGTCCTTATTAGACTTCCTGCTGCACCTTGAGAAATGTTATTCTTGGACCGTTTTTCCACAGGTAATCCCCAGGGCTGGCCTTTCTCTATTCTTTTCGGCACTTCCCATGATGACATCCTGAATAACTGGTTGTGCTGAGGGATGGATAACCAATGCCCACGGGTTCTCTGGCTGTAAAAAATCGGTGGGTTTAAGCACCTGCTCGCGGGCAGGGAGTTGAAGAGGGAGAAACATGAGAGTGGATGTTAAAATCCTCAATGTTCCCATCCACTCCATCCATAGCTTGGTCTTCCTGATCCACCAGGGATTTAAAGATTTCATACCGGTTGGTTGGCTTGAGTGAAGCTTGGTCCTTGCCATTTCTCTTTTTATTTCTTCTTCGTTTCTGCTGTTCAAAGCCATCTTTCTGGGCTTCAGAACCTTGGGGGGTGTTTTGTGATTCTTTGACCGGGGTGAACTTACCCTCTCTGGGTCGATTTGAGATTCCTAGCGGGGCCTCCGCTTTTGTGCTCAAGGTATTCGGACGAGAACCTAGCCAAATGGCCATGCTTATGGCAGACCCTGCATCTAAAAGGTAGGGCTTCGTAATCTAGCTGCTGTATCCAGGATTGTCCTGCTAACTCCAGTTCCACCTCGGTGGTAGTGGGTGGTGATATCCATTTCAACGCAGATTCTAGCAAAGACAGCAGTGTTTCCCTCTATGGTATCTTTGGAAACTCCCATAAATCTACCTAGAGAGTTACCAATCATCTCAAGAATCTGCTCGCCCCAAAACTCCATCGGGAGAGCGTACAGTCGGATCCACACTGGAACAGTCGTGGGCTCAATGCGAGGATCGAAACCCACTCTCCATGGTTGGACAAATAACCCTGCCGGGCCATGGGTCCTCTTCTCGGATTCAAATGCTCTGTTTCTATCTACCGAAGAAGAGAAACTAATAATGAAATACCCGTTGCTTATAGGCCATAAGGAGTACTCACCGATAGGTTCCGGTTCTGTCTAACCCAGGTGTGCAGAAAGTGCAAAGTGGGTCGGATTCCCATGAATTTGCGAGATCAAGTCATGGTTAGCACGGTAGGTGATCGTATCCTCAACCATCTTTGGTTCTATGACTATCTTAGGTCTGGAAGGCGATTGCGGGAGGCATCCATTAATTCTGTTTGCAGAAGAACCCTTGCCAACATTCTTGAGAAGCGCTTGGTAAGCACCCCGCTGGGCTTCATCAGAAGAAGACGCAAAATTTTCTTTTAGAATCTCGGCATAAGAGCTCTTCTTCCCGTCAAGAGAACCTGGAGGAGACCCCATGGGGCCCTCCCTGGGAAACGAATGAGCCTGCAGAGGGGAACGAGGTCAAACCAACAGAGATCCGGGAAGAAGCCGCGAGCCAGAATCCAAGAGCTTCGGCCTCCGACAGATCAGAAGAATTCCCGCCAAATCGCCAGAGCTCCCAAAGAACCGACTAATCAGAGAAAACACCTCCAATAAATATTAGGCAAAACATTTTGTTAATTTTCATTCAATAAGCATGTATAACATGATTTATATGATAATTTTAAAAATTATGGAAAATAGATTGAAAATTGTTCTAGATTTTGTTATCTTTGAGGAATAAGAGGGTCTTCTTTGTGGTAACCCAATCCTTAATGGTATAGTTATTGCACAAGAGGATATGCATTCTCTTAATTCCAATAAAAAATGTATATGCTTCTAAAATTAGATGTGAACAAAGTATGTAATATTAAGATTTGTTAGATATTGAAAACATTAGTTTTGATTATGGTTGGTGTGAATGGGTTAGATGTTGTTTTAAAACTCCAAATATGCTATTTTCGTTAAAATATCTATGTTGGATACTTTGAATAATTGCATGGGTGATACACAATCTCTTCATATCTTCGTCATTATTGTTGAGGTACTAAGAAGATATTTCTAAAAGGTAAAAGTGGAAGGTAAGATAAAAGTTATTAAGGTTTCAACAAATGGTCCTTTTGATTCTCTTCTCCAATTTTTTGATTATAACTCTATTTGGGGTCATCCCTTAGTTTGTGAGGCCATGGAAATTCAATATATACTATTATGCTATGAGAAGGCTATAAGACAATTTCTCAAATCCAAGATCATTTTTATTCAAATATCCCTAGAATTTTTTGGTATTGATAAAAAAAGGGGTTGAAAAGCCCTGACCCTTTATACAGATCTCGAAAGATGTACAAGAAAAAAATAAGAGAAGATCATACAAATGCAGGATAGCCCTATCTTAGTAAAACATAACAGATATGGGCTAAAACTATTGATGGAGAAGCTGAAATAAAATTCCTCCCACTATCCTTCTATTTAACATGGTTGATGCAGTATTCAATGCTTTACATAATTGATAAAGAAAATAGTGACAATATTGTAATTTAGTGTTCTCAAATCCTTCATCGCATGACCCCAATAAGTATTTTGCTTTGTTCTTCCCTCTTTATTTGCTAGCTTCATTATAAATTCTTATAATCTCTTCCAACTCCATGGGGGCATATGACCAGACCTTGAAATTCTCATATTTAACTGCCATATTCACCATTTTATCGGTAGCTTTGTTTCCCTCTCTATAAATATGTTTAACTTGACTTTCTTCTAGGTTTCCCAAGATAGTCCTTGCATCTGTAATTATTTGGAAAATTCTAGAATTATTTAACTTCCCTTTTTGAAGGGAAGTTATAATATTCTTGGAATCTCCCTCAAGAACAATTCTCCTAAAACCCAAATTCACTGCAATTCAAAGGCCCGTAAGCATTGCCCTTGCTTCAACTTGGTGATTTGTGGTAATTCCTAGATCCTCAATATATTCAACCACTACCTGACCTCTACCATTCCTAATGAGGCCCCCACAGCCAACATGATCCAGGTTACTTTTTGTAGCTCCATCAAAGTTATTTTTACCTAGTCTTTGTGGGGACGTTCCCATCTAGTATCTAGTCTCACCTTATTGATTTTTTTGATTGGTAGAAAGGGTGTTGAAAGGTCCCTGAACCTTGTACAAGAGGAATTACATGAATTCCAGATCGACCGAGGTGGTCCAAGAAGAAAAGATTAAAGAGCGAGCAAACCTCCACACTAGGAAAGGTGTCGCGAAATCGCGACCAAATTGGTGATGTCGCGAAATCATGACAAGTAGCACCGTTGCTGCCAAGAGAAGAAAGGATGTCGCAAAATCATGACAAGAAGTGCCATCGAAGCCGAAGGAGGGAAGAAGTCACGATATCGCGACATGTTGCAAGGTTGCTGCCAGAAGAGAGGAAGTGTCGCGATATCGTGACAAGTTGCTAGGTTGGAGCCGAAAGAGAAGAAGAGTCGCAAAATCGTGACATGAAGGAAGACCGCGCCCGGATAGAAAAGGAGTCACGAAATCACGACAAGAAGTAGGACCGCTGTCGAAGAGAAAAGGTGTCACGAAATCGCGACAAGAAGGAAGACCGCAGCCGAAGAGAAAAAGTGTCGCGATATCGCGACAATTGTGGAAGCCTGCTGCCAAAGAGAAAAGGTGTCACAAAATCGCGACAAGATGGAAGACCGCTGTCGAAGAGAAAAAGTGTCGCGATATCACGACATTGTGGAAGACCGCAGCCGAAGAGAAAAGGTGTCGCGATATCATGACAAGATGGAAGACCGCTGCCAAGAAGAAAAAGTGTCACGATATCACGACAATCTGGAAGACCGCAGCCAAAGAAAAAAAGTGTCGCGATATCCTTGTCCCCGCCCGGAAAAGTGTCGCGATATCGCGACAATCTGGAAGACCGCAGCCAAAGAGGAAAAGTGTCACGAAATCGCGACATTATGGAAGACCGCAGCCGAAGAGAAAAAGTGTCGCGAAATCGTGACAAGATGGAAAACCGCTGCCAAGAAGAAAAAGTGTCGCGATATCACGACAATCTGGAAGACCGCAGCCGAAGAGAAAAAGTGTCACGAAATCACGACAATCTGGAAGACCGCAGCCAAAGAGAAAAAGTGTCGCGATATCACGACAATCTGGAAGACCGCAGCCAAAGAGAAAAAGTGTCGCGATATCGCGACAATCTGAAAGACCGCAGCCGAAGAGAAAAAGTGTCGCGATATCGTGACAAAATGGAAGACCGCCGTCGAGGAGAAAAAGTGTCACGAAATCATGACATGATGCAAGAAAGCGCCTGAAGGGAAAAAGTGTCACGATATCACGACAAGTTGCAAAAAAGCGCCCGAAGAGAAAAAGTGTCACGATATCGCGACAATCTGGAAGACCGCAGCCGAAGAGAAAAAGTGTCGCGATATCGCGACAATCTGGAAGACCGCAGCCGAAGAGAAAAAGTGTCGCGATATCGCGACAAACTGAAAGACCGCAGTCGAAGAGAAAAAGTGTCGCGATATCGCGACAAAATGGAAGACCGCCGTCGAAGAGAAAAAATGTCGCGAAATCGTGACATGATGCAAGAAAGCGCCTGAAGGGAAAAAGTGTCGCGATATCGCGACAAGTTGCAAAAAAGCGCCCGGAGAGAAAAAGTGTCGCGATATCGCGACAAGTTGGAAGACCGCGTCCGAAGGAGAAAAAAGTGTCGCGATATCGCGACAAGTAGCAACCTCGCGGCCAGAGCAAAAAGGAATGTCGCGATATCGCGACAAGCTAAAATTTTGCGACCAACGGTGAAAAGTGTCACGAAAACGTGCCAAGTTGCCAAAATGCAGCCGAAGGGGGAGAGGAAGGAAGAAAGGATGTGAAGACTCGACCAGTTCCAAGAGCGAACAAACCCGGTGCCCAGTTAACCACTCACATTGTGCAGACATTGGAACTTGTAGAAGCGTCCCTTAGGCCAATCGGGAAGGAGTCTCTCCAAACATGAATGTCCGTTTCGTCAACTCCCTTGTTAGCAAGCCAGTCCGCAACTTTGTTTCCTTCCCGGTACTGATGCTTAATGATTAATTTTGGGTAAATGCCAATTAGTGCCTTGCATTCTTGGAAGATCGAAACAAGGGCCCAGGGAGGCACAGAGGTCCCATTGAGCCAGTTGATGCAGTGCAATGAGTCTCCTTCTATGATAAGTTTATTGATGGTCAAGCCTTCCAAGAGAATCAAGCTTTGGAGCAAGGCCCGAGCCTCTACCATATTGTTAGATTGAATTCCCAGGTTCTGAGCAAAGGCCAAAATTATTTCTCCTCTGTGATTTCTAAGAATTCCTCCTCCGCCAGCCGCTCCTGGGTTGCCTTTGGCCGTGCCATCGAAGTTAAGCTTGTGCCACCCAGTAGGAGGTAAGACCCACTTGATTACAGACCTGTCAACAGAAGTACAGGGTGTAGCAGAGAAATTGGAAAGGTTGAAAAGTTTTGTTAGGTCCGATTCAAGGCCAGGAGGGGGGGTTTGGAAGACGAGACAAGAGAGGCATTCTCCGTAGCAAGGGCCAAGATTTTGGCAACAACAATCTTCTTATCAGTGGCATGGTTTTTGAAAATTTTGGCATTTCTCTCAAGCCAAATCTGCCATAGGAAAATGTGAAGGCAAGCTTGCCACATGAATTTAAGTTGACTGCTCTTGAAAGGCCGGGGCCATTGTTGAAAAAGGAGGGGAATGGAATGAGGGAGGGCTACGGAGATGACGAAGGTGTTGAGAACCTGGTTGAGCACTGCAAGAGAGAAGGGACATTCCAGAAAAACATGCGAAGTTGACTCACAGGCATTTTTACACAGGATGCACCAATTGGGGATGAGTAACCCTCTGATTATCAAGTTGTCAGTGGTGAGGATTCTATTTTGGATGGCCAACCAACAGAAGAATTTGACCTTGGGAATGATCTTGGGGACCCAGACCTGATTAGATAAGTCCCGGCCATCACTGGGAGCTTCTTGGCTGTAGTAGGCAGATTTAACAGTGAAATTCCCTGAATCTTCAAGGTTCCAAACCATGGAGTCATCTTTGTGAGAGCTGGGGATGATGCAAGTCCTCAGCAAGTTTTGTAACCACCTAAGCACCTCGGTGATATGCCTAGGCCCATTAAGATCCAGGTGTTTCCATTCGGGTCTTGTAATACCTGGGTTAATGAAATGACACACCTTATCTCCAAAGGTGGCTTCGGTAACCGTCTTGAGCACTGCAAGATGAGGGTCTTGGCTGAGAGGTTTGTCACGGATCCATGGGTCATCCCAGAAATGAATGGTCATTCCATTTCCAAGACACCACCTTAAGCCTTCCATGATGATCTTCCTTGTTTTGGTGACACCATTCCAGAAATGAGATCCGCTAGGAAGGTTGTGCTCTCCAAGAAAGGGAACCTGATGGAGGTACTTAGCTTTGATGATGTCAATCCAAGTGACTTTTTCATTGATGGTAAGTCTCCAGGACTGCTTGGCAATGAGGGCCATGTTCATCCGCTTGATGTCCCTGAAGCCGAGACCTCCATCCTTTTTCTTGGAACAAACCTTGTCCCAGGCAACAAGGGAAAATTTGTTCTTGTTTTCGTTTCCCGCCCAAAGGAATCTGCGTTGAATTTGCTCAATTATTTGGCAGATGGAAGCTGGAGCTTTGAAGATAGATAAGAAAAAAATAGGAATACTTTGCGGGCAAGCCTGGACCAGAGTGGCTTTGGTCGCTCGACTGAGCATTGAACTTTTCCAACCTCGCAAGTTTCTTGTTGAGGCGATCTAAAACAGGGTTCCACATAGCCGAGACCGATTTGCCATGGAAAAGCGGTAATCCGAGATAAGTAGTTGGAAGGCTCCCAATGATACACCCAAGGATCTCAGCAATCCTGTTTTTCCTGTGGATGGGAGTATTGAGAAAGTATAGCTTGCTTTTGCGGTAATTGACTTTCTGGCCAACCGCCTCTTCATAAGAATCAAGAATGTTCTTAATGATTTTTGCTTCGGGAACAGAAGCATGAGAGGATAGAATAGTATCATCCACAAACTGTTGATGGGAAATGGCATTGGTTGTTGAGGCTGGTTTGATCCCGAAGACGAGTCCACTGTTGCAAGCAGCAGTAAGGGTTCTTCCAAGGGTTTCGGCCAAAATGATGAAGAGGAAGGGTGACAGAGGGTCCCCTTGATGGATGCCTTTGAAACTTTGAAAGAAGCCAGCAGGTGAACCATTGATAAGAACAGAGAACCAAGCAGTAGAGATACATTCACGAACCATCTTGACCCATTCTTTGTGAAACCCAAACTTCTCAAGGACCTCGAACAAGAATTTCTAGGAAACCCGATCAAAAGCCTTGTTCATGTCAAGCTTAAGGAACATACTGGGTTTTTTATTTTTAGATGCCGAATGGGCCAATTCGTGGACGGTTATCACTCCATCAGCAATGAATCTGCCTTTGACCAAGCTTCCTTGGCACTGGTCGATGATGGAGGGAAGGATGTCTTTCAACCTGTTTGCCATAACTTTGGTGATAAGTTTGTAGATGACACTACAGAGACTAATAGGTCTGAAGTCAGAGAGGGAAGCACGATCATTGGACTTGGGAATTAAAACAATGAAGGTGGAATTGGCTTCTCTCGGCATCTTTTTGGCTCTCTGGAAGAATTTAACCACAGCAACAACATCAGGGCCCACAATATCCCAAAAGTGTTGAAAAAATCGGGGTGGGAAGCCATCAGGTCCAGGGGCCTTGTCAGGTTCCATTGCAAACAAAGCATCTTTGATCTCCTCTTCAGTGAAGAATTGGAGCAATTTCCCATTATCATCGTTAGACACCAACTTTGGTATGTTCTGAAGCAGAGAACTTGCTGTGCGGGGGTGGCAGTCAACACTTGGACCTAAGATTTCTTGGAAGTGGCGCACAGCTTCCTGTCTGATGGCATGGATGTCAGAGACAAAGGTACCATCAGCCTTGGTCAACTCAGAGATTTTATTTGAGCCTCTGTGGCGCATGGTGGAAGCATGGAAAAACTTCGTGTTGGTGTCTCCTTCTTTGAGCCAGAGGCTTCTGGATTTTTGCCTCCAGTAGGACTCTTCCTTAGCCAAGGCATTGTGAAGGTTTGAAAGGAGGATTTTTTCCTCCATGAAAGTTTTGACCCTCTGATCCCCTCCCTAAATCAGATTTTCCACCCTTTTGAGCTCATCCATCAGATGCTTTTTTTCGATAAAGAGGTTGCCGAAAACCTCCCTGTTCTAGCATTTCAGCTTGAGCTTGACCGCTTTGAGTTTGAGGAACAGATTCGAGAGAGGGTTTGGACAAAGGTTTTGCTACCACCATTGTCGAATACACCGACCTAAATCTGGATGGGTGAGCCACATATTTTCAAACCTGAAAGGGGTTTTGAAGGTTTGCTGGGGGCGGGAACAATCCAGAATTAGGGGGTTGTGATCGGATCCAATTTTTGGGTGGCTATGAATCCTGGCATCGCCAAAAACAGGAATGAGTTCTTTGGATAAGAGAAATCTATCAAGCCAAATTTGGATGTGATGAATGCCCACCCGTCTATTGCTCCAAGTGTAGTTGGATCCTTGGAGCGGCATGTCCATTAGCTCGTTGAGGTTGACAAATTCGCTGAAATCTTCAATGCAGCTGCTAGTGATCGGATTGCCTCCTTGCTTGTCAAACAGGTGAAGGGGAGTATTGAAATCGCCACAGAGCATCCATGGAAAGTCAGGAAAGTTATTGCGCATTGCGAAAATGTTATCCCACAGCAATCTTCTGTTGACAGGACTGTTTGGTCCATAAACATTGGTGGCAATCCATTGGAGGTTAGTGACTTTATTAGTGAACAAAATGTTGATGGTTCTGTCAGAGACTGAAAGAACTCTCCCCTCAATAGTTGTCGGATCCCACAAACAAAGGAGACCCCCAGATGCCCCTGAGGAGGGACAAAAGGCAAAATTGCTGTTTTCCCAGATTAGCTTGCAAACTTGAGTGCTGCTATTCTCGTCCAGTTTGGATTCTTGAAGAAACATGATAGTTGGTTTTAGGTTTTTTCTCATCGATTTGACAGTCCTCTGTTTAGCAGTTTCGTTGAGGCCTCTGACATTCCAAGAGACAAACTTCATCGAGTTGACTTGGGGTTTGCTTTGCGACCTCTGCCTCTCCCTTGAGATGGAGTAAGTTTAGGTCTAACCTCATCCAAATCTTGGTGGGTGGGTTGTTCAAAAATAGGGCCCAAGGAGGTAGGCACAGATCCATCAGCCATTTCAATCTCAGCTGCTTTGGCAAGCTTTTCTGCATTGGACGGTCTTCCCCTTCTCTGTTCTTTGTTGACATCAGCTTTGGGTGCAGGAATGGGAGATTTCAACGGGCTGGATGTTTGGAGAATGTCGGTGGTGTCAGTCCCAGGGACAGGCCGATGGGGGGATGGAGAGCGGGGAGACTGGCACAGGGCAACAGACTCAGGGGAGAGGGAAAGAGGACGGTTCTGAGTCGAGGGAAGGGGTGGGAAGGGAAGAGGAAGGTGAGAAGGACCAAAATCTGAGGGTGAGTTTGGGAAGGTCATTACAGCCTTACCTTTGGACAAGGGAGACTGAATCACAGTGGGTGTGGATGAGGCATTTGGATCTATGGGAAGGTCATCGGAGATGTCCTCTCTAGTATGAATATTATTTAAGGGAGCAAATTGATTGGAATGAGAAGGCAGAGCACTTACATTTTTGGGAGCAGAGGTTTTAGGGGGGCTTGCAGATCGGCCACGGCCCTAGCCAAAAGCCTTTTTTTGGGTGTTGGGGATCTGGGAATCCTTCTTTCGGCCTAAATCGTTGGGGATATATTTTTTCGAGGAAGGGCATTGAGAATCCAGGTGGCCCTGAGTGCTGCACTCCAAACAAAAAGCGGGCTTGTTCTCGTACTCACCTTATTGATTTTTTTTCATATTTAAGATATATTTTTCTCTAGAGAGGATCATTGCAAGATTTTCTTGGCCAAAAATATTTTTAATAAAATCCTCCAATAGTGTTGTTTTCATCTTGACATAAATCCCAATTATTCGTCTGGTTTTATTTTTGAACAATCATCTATTTCTTTCCAAACAAATCCCCCAACAAATATGTGGAATGCATTTTTGCTTAAAAATACTACTTCCTAAGTTCCATTGTTCTCAAATCCTGATTAGATAATCTGGAATGACCCAAGCAACATTAAATTCTCTCAATAACATATTTAGGATATCATGAAAAAAATCACAAGTTCCAAACAGGTGGTCCACACACTCATCCTCTTTGTTACATAAGACACAAATAGTTGGAACCACAATCCCTCTTTTGAACATATTATCTTTTGTAAGGATATTATTGAAAATGGCAGTCCAAAAAAATGAACATATTATCTTTTGTAAGGATATTATTGAGAATGGTAGTAAAAAAAAACATAGCAACGTTAGGGATGATGTTTAACTTTCAAATTCTTTTATGCTCAGGTTACTCTGAGGTTACTTTACCCAGGACTCTATATCTATCCTTCACCAAGTACTAGCCTTGCTAGTTTCTTCCCCAAATCATCTGATCCTTCTCTAAACCTCTACCTAAATAATAACTCCTTAGGAGGTTTTGCATATCTTTACCCCCGGGCCTTGCATATCTTCTTGCACGATTTGCCACTCCTAAATATCACCCATCCTATGAATGTAACCATTATTTTTCTTACCATAGGTTCTAGTTAAATGTTCTTTAATATATTTGAAATTTTTGTAGTTTGCTAAAGGCTCCTCTTGAATCCAAGAGTCTTTATAAAAGTCAATTTTGTCTCCCCTGCCTACTCTCCATTTTAGACCTTACCATAGAAATTTCCTGCTATTGATTATATTTTACCAAAAAATAGACCCATGTGGAGGATTAGAACAACTGATAAAGTGGTTTCTGCCCTCCAAGTATTTGTTTTGGATAATGCTAGGCTATTTACTTGATGCTCTAGTGCAAAGCCTCCAACCATGTTTAGGTAGAAGGACTCTATTTAGATCTCTCAACTTCCTCAAACCAAGACCCCCATTCTGTAAAGGTTGGCAATAGGTATTCCAAGCTACCAGATGTATACATTTTTTGCATTCAGTGCCATCCCACAAGAAATTTGTTTTTAGTCTTTCTAAAGTCTCTTCCACTTTCCTTGACATCCTTGGGAAATACATTAAATAAATAGGGAGGCTTTGAAGCGTGTGTTTTATGAGTTGTACTTTCCCTGCAGAGGGTAACAGAGATCCCTTCCAACCTTGAAGTTTCCTATTAAATTTATCAATAATTGGATTCCAATGTTCATATTTTATCTTACCTATAAACAAAGGCAAACCAAGATAGATGATAGGGAATTTTTCCTCCTTACAACCCAACACTTTAACTATTTGATATCATATACTTTCCTCTGTGTTTAAAAATATAATCCAATTTTTTTCATAATTTATTTTTTGACTTGTAGCTTTTTCATAATACTCAAGGAATTTTTTAAACTCCAAAGCTTCTTCCTTTGTAGCTTCCCCAAGCAAGAAAGTATCATCCACAAAATTTTGATGAGACAAAGCTTCACCAATGGATGAATGTTTTAGAACTTTGATATTACCATCCTTTCTCTTTCTTTCCAAAGTTCTTCCTAGGGCATCTGCCATAATGATAAAGAGATATGGAGACAACGGATCTCCCTGCCTGATTCCTATGGTATAAGGAAAGAACCCAACAGATTGTCCATTGATCAAGATTGAAAAGCAGGGGTTAGAAATACACATACCAACCCATGCCCTCCATTTTTCACTTAAACCCATTCACTCCATTATTTTATCTAATAAAGACCACAAAACCCTATCATAGGATTTGTTCATGTCCAACTTAAGGAACATGCCTGATCCTTTCCTCCTTTGAAGAGAGTATGTTGTTTCGTAAATTACAATGATGCTTTTAGTAATCTTCTTACCTGCCACATAACCTCCTTGATCTTCATTAATGATTGAGGGGATGATGTTTTTCAACCGATTGACCAAAAATTTAGTAAAAATTTGTAAATTTTATTACATAAGATAATTGGTCTAAATTCCTACAATTTATCTACCCCATATTTCTTGTTAATTAGAGCAAGGAAGGTATTATTCCATTCTTTCAACAACTTACCAGATTCTTGGACTTCTTGGATTGCATTGACTACATCTTCTCCAACAATATCCCAATGATGTTGAAACAAACCTGGTGGGAAACCATCTGGTCCTGGAGCCTTGGATGCTCCCATAGAGAACACAAATCTTTCAATTTCCTCCTTAGAGATTACCTTACATAGATATTCATTCATATTATCATTAAATCCTTTGGGAATATTGTTAATGATGCTTTCTATTTCCATGTTGCACTATGTTTTTTCTTTGCTAAGAAGGTTCAAAAGAAAGTAATGGCCATATTTTTAATATCATTTATGGAAGGCAACGCCTTCTAGTTCCAGAAATAAAATTAATGTTTTTATTGAATCTTACGACAGAGCAATTAAATCGATCTAAAACGAAAATGCGAGGAAGCGAATAGTAAATAAAATTCTATTGCCGCTAGGAGGGCAGATCCCACCGTAAAGGCAAAGAGCGAATATGCAGATAATAAAAACAAAATATGAGATAAAAATCAATTAATGAAAACTATGCTAATATATATGAAGTTTTTATTCACTTGGAGAACCTAGCCGACTGCTAGGTTTGGTATGTAGCATGACTCCCCTCCTCGGAAAGCTTTGTCCTCAAAGTTGGAAATGTCTGGAAAATACTTTCGTGTTCCCATGTGGCATCTTCCTCTGGTAGGTCTTGCCATTTTATGAGAAATTCTTGAATCTGTCACGATCTTAGTCTTCGTATTCTATGTTGTAATATATCTTCAGGTTGGAGATGTATGCGTCCTTCTTCATTGAGCACTGGTAATTCTGATTGACTTTGCACTTTCTGACCAATTACCTTTTTGAGACATGAAACATGAAATACTGGGTGTATTCGTGATGATGAAGGAAGCTCTAACTGATAGGCTACTTCTCTAATGCGGCGCACAATTTTGTAAGGACCATAGAATCATGGTGCCAACTTTTGACTAGTCTTTATCCTTAACGATGCTTGTTTGTAAGGTTGCAACCTTAGGAAAACCTTGCCACCGACATTAAAATTTCGTTCTGATCGGTGCAAGTCTTGTTGTTGTTTCATGCGATTTTGTGCTTGGAGTAAATTCTCTTTGAGTATGGTGAGTGTCGACTGCCTTTGTTGAAACCAATCATCCACTTTGTCTACTTTGGATGAACCTGGGACGTAATCTACTATGATTGGAGGCTTGGTTCCATACAATGCTTCAAAGGGAGACATCTTAATTGAATAATGGTAAGAAGTGTTATACCACCATTCCGCCATTGCTAGCCATTGGATCCATTGATATTGTTTATCTTGAACGAAACATCGTAAGTATGTACCCAAACATTTGTTAACTACTTCTGTTTGCCCATCTGTCTGGGGATGGTAAGCTGAGGACATGTTCAATTTGGTACCACTAAGTCGAAATAATTCTCGCCAAAAGTTACTAGTGAAGATGGGATCTCTATCACTTACAATATTCTTTGGCATACCATGTAATTTGAAAATTGAATCCATAAATACCTTTGCCACCTTGCTTGCGGAAAATGGATGTTGTAAGGCCTGGAAGTGAGCGTATTTGGATAACCGGTCTACGACTACAAAGATTACTGTCCCGCCTTCTGAATTTGGAAGACCTTCAATAAAATCCATGGATAAATGTTCCCACTGTCATTCGGGGGATGGGTAATGGTTGTAACAACCCCGGTGATTTGACTTGTTTCTCCTTTATTGCGTCTGGCAAACTTCGCATTCTGCTACCCATTGTTTGACTTCAGCTTTTAATCCTTTCCAACAAAATGATTGTTTGACCCTTAAATATGTTTTCAGAAATCTTGAATGTCCTGCTGATGGAGAAGCGTGCAATTCGTCTAGTATCTTTGATTTGAGTTCTGAATTGTGTGGAATGTAAATGCGGTTCTTTTTTCGGAGGATTTTATCTTCATAAGAGAACAAAGGGTGTTTAGAGGACCCTAAAGCTAAGTCTTGAAGTATCTGAGCAGTTTCGCTATTGGACAACCATTCATCTTGTAGTTGATTCATCCATTGGGAGCAAGGTCCTGAAATAGCGTTAATGACCACTTCATCTTCATATTTCTTGGACAGCACATCAGCGACTATATTTTCCTTCTCTTTCTTGTATTCGATAACAAAATCATAGCCAAATAGTTTTGTTAACCACTTATTTTGTTCCGGATATGAAAACCTTTGCTCAAGAAAATGTTTGAGACTACTATGATCTGTTTTTATAATGAAGCGGCTACTGATTAGGTAGTGTCTCCATTTTTCTACTACGTGAAGAATAGCCAGCATTTCTTTTTCGTATGTTGATCTTCCCAAATTTTCTCGGAGAGCTGTTTACTTTCAAATGCCAACGGATGACCTTCTTGCATTAATATAGCCCCAATTCCTGTTCCTGATGCATCACACTCGATAATAAATGGTTTGTGAAAATTGGGAGTTGCTAATACTGGAGTGGTACACATGGCTTTTTTAAGAGCTTCAAAGGCTTGAGTGGCCTCTTCTGACCAACAAAAAGCATCCTTCTTAGTGAGTGCTGTGAGAGGTGCTACAATCTTGCCATAATTTTGTACAAACTTGCGATAGTAGCCCGTGAGACCCAAAAAACCATGAAGTTTCTTGATGGTTTTAGGTAAGGGCCACTCTTGAATTGCCTTAATCTTATTGGGATCAACTTTGACACCCTTGTGTGAAACTATATACTCGACTTCTTGGACACCAAATGAAAATTTGGAACGTTTGACAAATAGCTTTTCTCTGTGTAAAATGTGAAGGGCTTTATCCACATGATGTAAATGGTCCATCCACGTTTTGCTGTTTATGAGAATAACATCAAAAAAAACTAACACAAACTTACAGAGGAGTGGACGAAACACTTGGTTCATGAGACTTTGGAATGTGGATGGTGCATTGGTGAGACCGAAAGGCATGACTAAAAATTTGTAATGACCGTCATGAGTACGAAAAGTAGTTTTAGGAATATCTTCTTCTCTAACACGGATTTGGTGAAATCCAAAGCGAAGGTCTAATTTTGTAAAAAATTTTGCATCATGCAACTCATCTAGTAGGTCATCTATGACAGGGATAGGAAATTTTTCCTTGATAGTGAGTTTATTGAGAGAACGAAAGTCAGGACACATGCGCCAAGAGTTATCTTTTCGTCTAGCCAGAACTACAGGTGAGGAATAAGGGCTAGTGCTATGACGAATGACTCCATGATCCAACAAATCCTGAACGATCTGTTCGATTTCTATCTTTTGTGGTTGAGGATAGCGGTAAGGACGATTGTTAGGTGGGACACTCCTTGGAATCAAATGGATGGCATGGTCATGAGATCGTTTAGGTGGTAATACTTTTGGTTCTTGGAAAACCTCTTCATAATGTGTTATGATGTCTTGTAACTCTAGAGCAAGAATATCCGAAGTTGCTTGAGATTGTTTTTCCAAACAATTAATTTGAGCTATAAACCCATATCCACCCTTTTTTAACATCTTCTCCATACTATGAGAGCTCACCATTTGTGATGGAGGAGTAGTAATGCCTTGTAAGCGAATGACTCGTCCGTTTTCCTTCCATTCCACAAATAATTTTTTGAAGTTGAAGCTAACCGTGTCTAATGTTTCCAACCATTCAACTCCCAAAATGACATTCGAGTTCCCCAAATTCATGACGAAAAGGGATCCAAACCAGGTATAAGTTTCCATTTTTATGGAAACTTGGGATGTGTGACCAACACATTGTGCGTTCACCCCGTTGGCCACTAGAACCTAGAATTTGTCTTTGTTGGAAGAGTTAATGAATAAATTCAAAGCTTTTGTTGTTTTGATGTCGATAAAATTGTGGGTACTGCCAGAATCAATTAGCACATTCACCTTTTTCTGGCAGAGAAATCTTGGTACCTTGATGGTATGGTGGGCGGTTAAACCCATGAGGGCATGCATGGAGATCACCATTGTATCCTCTTCTTTTTCTTCTAGAGTACTTGGTAATTCTTCTGGCATAGGTTCTTCGGATTGGTAAGGTTCTTCCTCTTCTCCTTCATATTGATCGCCTTCAATATGAAAATTTTGTTTTTGGGCACATGCTTGTTCCTTGGGGTGATGAGTGTGACATTTATAGCAAAAGTATCTTGATGGTTGATCATATCTACGAAAGGAATTGTTGCGATACGAAGGACGACTATAAGTTTCACGTCGTGTAGACAACTGATGTCTCTTCTCGGCCAGCTTGGCTATTCTTATACAATCGTTTAGCAAGGTTGGATTGTGCATGTCTACCTCCACTCGAATATTTTCTTTCAATCCATTGCGAAAAGCTCCTACCACTGTGTCGGGACTGAGGTCTAAAGTGTATGGTAGTAAACTGGTAAACTCCGAAATGAATTCGCTAACCGATCCTTCTTGTTTAAGAGATAACAATCTTACTGTGTATGATGATGTAGCTCCTTCATCAAATCTTTCTAAAAAAGATGTAGTGAATTTTCTCCAGTTAATAGTAGCTCCTTTCTCTCGTTTAAGCCATACGAACCATTGGTAGGACTCAGTGCCTAATTTTTATGCAACGAAAGGGACTTTATCAATTTCCTTAATTTGATATAAGTCGAGAATGCCTTCCATTTTGGTTATCCAACCATGAGGATCCTGACCTTCAAAAGTGGGCATATCAATTCGTGGAAAATTATTATTAGGGCCTCTCGGTTGGTGATAACCCATATCCCTTTCTTGATTTTGGTTATACCGCTGTCTATGATAGCGATCCCTGTAATTATCCGAATCACCTCGTTGCTGTTCCCAATCATCATTATGATCGACATTTTCTTCAGTCCTTTGGGCATGGGAGTGATTTTGGGGATTAGTATTGGGATTAAGCTGGTTTTGTGCTTGCACTAGGGCTTTTAGGTTGAGACTAATTTCGTTCATACCCTCTAGTAAGAGTCGAAGAGAATCATCGTTGGAAACGGCTGAGTTACTTGAGTTTCCTTGTGTGATGTTTTCATGAGTTGGGGGAGGATTAGTAGCCATAGGATCTACCAATGGATGATGTGGATTATAACTACCAATTTTGAAAGGAGAAAGATAATTTTTTTGTACCTGGGCTTCAATTAGGTCTTCTTGCGTTGTTATTGGGCGTTTCTGAGCTTGATAATCGACAATCAGAACCTTTGGTCCACTGTTTGCTCATGCACTTGTTAACATAACCTGCTTAGGATTCTGCTGCAAAATTTGGTTGAATTTAGCAAAAAATGTGGATTTCGCTTCAAATGTCGCTCCAACTACGACGCAGATTTGAATTTTGCTGGCTCACCTCCTTAACAACAACTTTTGATGACTTTCAACGACTTTTGACGACTTTCAGCGACTTTTGACGACTCTCAGCAATACACGACTTGACACGACACAACTGACAGTGACTGGACAGATTACGAGGACATGACACACGAGACGCGAGCAGACACACGGACACAACGTGACTAGAGGACACGACCGATAGCAACGCAGACAACACGAAAACTCAACACGTGGACACGATGCGGCACACGATAGCTGGAAGACACAACATGAAACAGACGATGAGACACGAGCAGGATGGAAGGACGAAAGACCAAAGACATGCGAGACACAATGAACGGAAGACACGCAAACGGAGCAGAAGACTAAAAGACACGTGACATGGAAATCAGGGATGACACGACGTAGATAGAGGACAACAAGGACGACAAGACATGGACAGAGGACAACAGGTACGATAGCAAGGACGACATGATGCAAACAACTATGGAGGCTCCGAAAGTGTGATCGAAGTCACACCGTAGAAGGTGTGATGTAGTTGATTTAAACCCTTGTTTAAACAGTGTATGCCCGATGTGGGATAAATAAATTAATCCCAACGTAGTGGATAAAAACTATCTGACGTCAGCAAATAAATTTAAACAATCTACCTTAGTCTTGGCCGATTAATTGAATATTTCTCAAATTTTTATTGGACGACGAAGCTTGTGAATGGTGTTGATGGACTTTGCACGATTTTATGGCCTGACGATCAGATTTTGAACGCGAAGGAAGGAATGGAGACCTTGGGTGCCGTTGCTGCAGTTATGGGACAAGGATTTAAATGAACGGTGGCAGGGAAATTGACACAAACCACCTGTAAACTCCGTCGAAAAGCTTACTATAGACGCTGGTAATCTCCACGGACTGTAACCTGCTATTGCTGTGTGACAGAACTCTGCACACTATTGGCAAACATTGTGAGATCGAGGATGCCCCCTGAATCGTCTAGACTGATACCACTTGGAATGCAATGCCTTCTAGTTCTAGAAATAAAATTAATGTTTTTACTGAATCTTACGACAGAGCAATTAAATCGATCTAAAACAGAAATGCGAGGAAGTGAATAGTAAATAAAATTCTATTGCCACTAGGAGGGCAGATCCCACCGTAAAGGCAAAGAGCGAATATGCAGATAATAAAAACAAAAGATGAGATAAAATCAATTAATGAAAACTATGCTAATATATATGAAGTTTTTATTCACTTGGAGAACCTAGCCGACTGCTAGGTTTGGTATGTAGCAATTTAAATCCTCATACTTTATTCCATATTCCCCCATAAGGTAGAGGATTTTATTGCCGTTCCTATGTCTCATAGTCGAAGCATGGAAGAATTTAGTGTTTCTATCACATTCCTTGAGCCACAAAACTTTAGATTTATGTTTCCAATGAATTTCCTCTAGGGGAAATGGTATTATGGTATTACATGAGGAGTTGTTTTTCCTTTTCATGCCACTTTGGTTTTCTCCCTTACCTCTCCATTGTTTCCTCTATATCTTGGATATCCTTTTTAAAATTTTGTTTTCTTAAATTTATGTTACCAAAAACCTCTTTATTACAAATTTTGATCTGATACTTGATGTTCTTTAATTTTTGAGTAACTTTGTACATTGTTGATCCTTGAACCTCCTCCTGCTACCAAGATTGAATTTTATTTGTAATATTTGGGTGCATATTCCACATGAGCTCATACCAAAAGGGTGCTCCTCCTTTCTTCCCTTCCTTTTCCACATCCAACAAAAGGGAATTGTGATCTGATCCTATTTTGGGTATATGTAAGTCTATGAATATTTTTTATACTTAGCCAACTCTCAGAAATAAGAACTCTATCCACATGCCTTTGAATGTGATTATCCTCCATCCATTTGTTTGTCTACGTAAACTTACCTTTACACATATCTAGGTCAATCAACTTATTATTATGAATAAAATCACTAAAATATTGCATACCTTGAGTGATGTTAATCCTCCATTCACTTTTGTCCTATGTTCTTAAGACTGTATTGAAGTCACCCACAACCATCCAATGCAAATTAATGAAAAGACTCCTCTGAAAAGATAGCTTATTCCATAGATGGAATCTCTCACGATCATCATTTTGAGAATAAACCCTTGTCATTACCTAACAAAAGTTAGTTTTTTTGTTCTTCAATTTGACTATGCAAAATATCTCTTCTTGATCAATTAAAGTGCCCTTAGAATTCATTCTGTCCCAAAAGATGCAAATACCTCTAGTAGTACCTTATGATGGGCTTATGATCCATTCAACTTTTGACCAAATCTCTTTCTAAATAATGTTAAGTTTTTTTTGTGTCAATTTTAGATTCTTGAAGATAAACAATATCAGGTTTTACTTCCATGAGTAGATCTTTAACAATTCTTCTTTTCCCAGGGGAATTTATCCCCTGCACATTCCAAGAAAGGATTTTAATTTTTTGGTTTTTTTTTTTTATGGGATTTTACCCTTATCCATCCATTCTTAATTTGGATCTAATTTCCCTAGAATTATGATGAATTATTGTGGATAGTTTATGTATTAGAGTTTGAAAATTGCCATAAATATGTTGAAAAGTATTCCTTTGGTAAAAAATAAAAAATAATTTTGGGGCTCAATTTTAGATAGAACTAAAATTACTTTGGTAGGTTGGAACTTAGATAGGTTATTAACCATGACTAGAAATATATAATCCATAATGGGTGTCTATTGCAACATGTCCTTATATATGATGTCATTGTCAGGATTGGAAATATGTATTTTTTGGTTTTTTAAGTCTTACTACCACAAAATTTCATAGGCCCCAATATAAAATAGCCATAATATTAAAGGTCAAAATAATCATATAATGAGTAGAATAATATATGAGCAAATTAATATGTATATCAAGGCCTATATAATACTGAAATAAATATTTAATTATATAATAAAATATAAATGTAAATAGCTTGAATCATTCATGAACTATGCATGAAGAAAACTTACAATATTAATTGCTCAAATATATATACAAGTTTTATTCCAAATTGGATATCTTAAATATATTACACTTTTGTTTCTCATTATTGGATTAATTTCTCATGGAATATTATCTCTATAATATAGCCATAGTAATGTGACTATTCAAGTACTTGACTATTTCTCTCCATATGACAAGTCTCATGACTCTTGGCTTATCATCTTGCCACTTGCATACAAGACTCTTCATGGATACTTGACTCTAAGAAACTTGCACACATCTACATGACTCTTACACTTCTACATGCACTCCTAATCTATGACACTTGTGTATATCCTCACATTACATATTTTCACTCTTACATACATTATACTTGTACACATTCTCTCAATTTACACTTTCACTCTAACTTGCATGTCACTTTGTGCATTTCCTACACATTGCACTCTTACATGAAACATGTATTTTCTACACATTAACACTTACACAAAAGGGTAAATATAAATCACACTTATAAACTATAGACTCAACCCTAATCTATTGCATATTTATAATTATACCATGAAGGTACCATGGGGGTACAATAGCATGTACCAAATAATGTAATATTCCTCAACACACCCTTATAATATAATATTTGGTTATTGAAGACTTTAGTCTTCAATTTTGGTCTTCATCTTTATCTTCAATATTCAAGTGACATTGCATTGTTTATGAAACTTTGTTTGAGATTCGTATTTAGCTTCTTTGAGTTTAGCTCTGAGTTATTTTTAAAATTCTTTGATTCTTCAAGCTTTAGACTTCATGACCTAGATCACAAACTTCTTGAGCTTCTTCTTTGACCTCAGGTTCATGTGCATGAATAGATTGAAATTTTCTTTATCTTTGACCTCTAGATCATGAGTTTCATTTGACCTAGCTTTCTTACAATCTTGATGTTGTCTTGTCTCTTCTAATTATTCACTTAGAGTAGATGAACTTGGGAATATCAATATTACATGTAGAATGGAACATTGTTTTTAGAGATGATTCACTTGATTCAATTATATCAATCTCTACTTTTATTTTTGTTAGCTTTTGGAGCCTTAAACTTAAAGGAAATGTGATCACAAGTATAGAAATAAGCATGCAATATTATAACTATGATAATGGCAACTTAACATGCATGAAAATATGATAGAAAACTTGATACAATGCTCTAGAAATACTCATATAAGAAAGCTCACAAAAATTATAATGCTCCTCTCATGGAGTTCACAACTCCTCCATGATATCAAAATGGAGCTACATTGTGCCTACTACTACTCTCACCTATGCACTCCAAAAATCCTCTCACAAACACTCACAATGAGGCCTTTATATAGAAATATAGATTCCTTGCCTCTCACTCAACCCTAAGACTCATGTACATGTGGACTACATGCACATTTACATCATTGCACATTCTAACACTTGTGCATTTATTAAATTACATTAATAAAGCATTTAACTCCTAAGCTAATCCTAATCTAAATATGTACCCATGAAGGTACATTAGTAAAGAACCAAATTATGTAATATATTCCAACACCCCTCTGTATTACATTATTTGGTTTTTGAAGACATTAGTCTTCAATGTGAATATTTGATATTTGTGTAGTCTTCATCTTGATGAGGTTCTTTCTATGCTATTTTTAATTTACCTTGCATTGTATTCCTCCTTGATCTGATGTCTCTTCTTCTTCTTCTTTCTTGTCTTTGGTTCCAGTTATTGTGCTTTCATATGTGGTTGTACTATCACCAGATTCTTGCAAGAGTAATTTTCCTTTGCTTTTATCCTTGTCATCATTCTCTATGACCTGTATAGAAGCTTCTGAACATACACTTAGAGCATCATGATAAGATTTTGTGTTAGTAGAACTTGAAGTGCTAATACTACATGAGGATTAAAATATCTTTGATAGGGTTGATTCATCCATTTCTATTTTTAGTTTAAGTAATTCTATCAATCCTCTCTGTTCTACATTTTTATCCTTATAAAATTTGAATGTAAGTAGTGCCATATATAATATGCTTCCATATTCTAAAGGAATTTGAATGTTTTTTCTTTTCATTATCAATTGCTTCAATGAGTCGAGCATGGAGATAATGTTCCATCATTTCAAAGTTATCTTTTAAAGCTTCACTATGTATCCTTTTTGAAGTAGGGTCTAAGTTTCCTTCAGAATTTATAAGTGAATTCTTGATTCCACTTTTTATGACACTTGCTCTTTCCTTTCTAATAGTGTTGTTCATATCATTGTTTATTGTATTACTTGAGGTAGACATTTCTCTTAGTTTTAGCTTTTCTTATTTTAGAAATAATTTGATGAATCCTTTGTAGTAGACTACCTTATATCTCCCTAGTAATGATATATGCTATAAATATGATTCACTTCTATCACTTGCAACCAACTATTTGTAGAAAGTCTTTTAGAAATGCAATTTCAAAGATAAGAGTTCAATATCTTTAGTTGGATTGTCTATGTCCTTCTATCTCAATATTCCAACTATAATTTTGATGCACTCAATATCTTAATCTCTTCAACTATGATTCAATGCAATAATAGGTTTCTAAACTTCTAGAAATTCAGTTGAAGTAGGATTCCTTATATCTCCCTAATTAGAAGTTTTAGAAATACTAAGTATTTGCAAACTAGATTTTTCTAATCCTTATATCTTCTTGTTTTTAAGGTTTGCAAATGTTTTTGAATCAATGTAAATGGTTTATATGCTTCTAGTTTTAACTCTTTTCCAATATGCTCTCTAGAGATTCTTTAAACACCTTATTAATCCTAATATTAATATCACTAGAATGTATAATGCACTTGATATCAAACTTGCAATATGACTATGAATATTTCTCACCTTCTTGACGCTTGATTCTGGTTTGCAAGTTGCTTGAAATGTATGTTGTTTGCAAAGGTTGATTACTCTTGTTACTCTTCACCTTGCTTGTGCACTTTCTCCTTCTTGTAGATAAGTTGGTTTGTCTTCCTTTCTCCAACTAGATGCTCACTGAATATGTGCTTTAAACTCACTCTTTATCCTTGACTGTTACGAGCGCTATATGTGCCTTGAATTCACTTCAAAACTGGTCTTCCTTCGGTGAGTAGTCGTGTCTCCTTTGTTGGTTTCCCTATCACTCTATGTGCTCTTCAAAACAACAACCTTTTAGTTGCATTCAATGCTCTTCATTCTTTCGAATGGCTACATATGTGGGCACCTTCTTAACCTTGATGTATTATGGAATGGAAGTGCCAAGTGGCGCTTGTCTTTTCCTATGTTCTTGAAAATGGTCCTTATTGCACCTCCTCCCAATGCCTATGACATGTGGTGCTTGATTCCTTTCCTTTTGGTGATTGCTTGTCTGTTATCAATGCTTCTACCTTCTTTCTCCACGTTGGGCGCTCATATATGGAGTGTTATCAAAGTTGTTTCATCTTTTTCACTTATGTTGAGTGCTCCTTTCACTTATCTTTGCTGGAATTTCAAATATGAGATGTTATGATATGATGTTGGGTGCTCAAACTTGTTCTTCAACGTGGAACTCTTCCTCTAAAGTGCATGAAACCACTCCTTTCATGTGGTGATGTATTTCTGTCTTCTTTTCAACTCCTTTGGACTTGCCTAATATTCTTTCCAATGCTTTTCCAATGCTCACTTCTTGGTAATATTTCTTGTTGTCTACATCTTCTCCTTGGGTAGAGCACTCAGGCTATCTTCAATGGCATTGTTGGATGTGAATACCTATCATTTTTTAGCTCACTTCAATGGTGGTGGCTCCTCCTTGGTGATGATAAACTACTTGCACTATGATCCCCACTCTATCCTTGTATTCTCTCACTTGTATTGGCTCTATGCAGGTCTGATTTTGTGCTCCATGTAGGTAATAACTAGTGGCTATGGTGCTTCATTGGGTGTATTTAGACACCTTAGATGGCTGAATTTTTGAGCCCTTTGGATGACTCTTCCTATTGTTTCCTGAGGCTCTCTTTTAGAGCTTTGTAGAATGCCCACACTTGGAGTTTTGATACGTATATAACCTACTTTCTGACAACGCTTGTGGAGTCCTTTTGGATGACTCTTATATGTAGACTATGACTGCCCCCTATGCTTGGAAACTGAGCCTTTATCTCACTCAAAATGTAGGCTTCAATTGGTTGGTTTTGCTATTCGATTGTGTTGTCCAAGATTGCTTTCAAACCTATCTTCACTCTTCTTCAAATCTGCCCAAAAAATCCTTTTGGAAATGTGGCCTTCGATTGCACCTTAGACTAAGACTTTCTTCTCCCTTTCAGGCTCTTCTTTTGCTGTAATATGCTGACTTTCTTCTCCAAATTTTGGAGGTAATATTTAACCTTTTTTGGTGGCTACTCCTTGCCACAAAATTCTACAAGTAAACTACCTTTTCCTTCTTCAAAAGAGCTCTTGTGAAATTTACCTTTAACTCCCTGATTTGGCTGAAATGAAACTGATATTATTATTGCCTTTAATCCTTGGTAATATCTTCCTTTATTGGCTATTATTTCTCTTTCAAATCCAAGCTTCTCAATGCAATATTTGCACTATTGTATATGCAAACTTGTAGTCTTCTTATGATTAGAATAAGCAATAGAATGTTGATATGTTTCTTTCTCTTGAAATATACCTAACTTCTATTTTCTTCTATGTGTAGGTTTGAACTTTGTAGACTATAACTTTTGCACTACCTTTGAAGACTTGAAATGAAACTTTTGATGCAACCTTTAAAATTTTGTAACTTGTGCTTTAAAACTTTAATAGAAATCCAAATGTAAAAATCTCAACTAATGAACTTTTGCACCTTTTTGTTGCATATCTTTTTCCTTGTAGATGTTATTGTAGCTCTTCTAGGCTATCAAAAATAACTCACTTGCTCACCTTTTCGTAGCTTCAATACTTGACTAATATGCTGCCCAATACTGTAACTTGGTGGCTTAAATGCTCCTTCAGAATGTACCTCTAAAATATGATCTTTAGCAGTCACTAACGCTGCCCAAATTGCTACCTTTTTTTATCCTCAAATCTGAAAAATTTCAGATTGTAAAGTAGTAAATACCTTCACTAAAAATTTATCCTTGAATCCCAAAAATTTGGTAGGATCCTCCCCCAAATTGTAGTTGAGATGTTCACTCAAGAACCCTTCAATGATGGCCCCCAAATATCTTAGATTTGGTGGTTTTTCTATCTCCTTTTCCTTACCGAATTTTGACTTCAAACTAGATCTCCTCCTCAAACAATCTATCAATCTTGAGATCTATTCCAAACTACCTTGTGATTTGACAATATTCTTGCCAAACCTTCTCCTTTGGGCTTGTTTTCGGATGGTGATAATTATCCCAATTCCTTAGCTTCTTCTTTGGTAGTAATTTCTCCAATGAGTTCTTCTAGGAACTCCTTCAATGAGGCTCACCAAGCCTTCTTCTTGTTTCTCCTTGAGACCTCTCCAAGGTTCTCAAACTTACAACTTCAAAATCTTCAATGAGACCTTCCTTGGCCTCTTCAATCTTCAACTATAGAAGTTTCATAGTGAGATCTTCTTCTAGGATCTCTTGAATCTACTGCTACTAAAATCTGCAATAGAACATTTTGTTAGTTCTTCTCAATGCTCAATCTTCCACTATGGAAGTTCTTCAATAGGGCCTTCAATGGACCTCTTCTTCAATGTGAATTTTTTAGTCTTCAATGGAGATCACCAATCTCCAATATTTTCTAGGACTCTTCTCCTTGAGTCTCTTCAATATTCAATGGGGTCTTCTTTCTAGGACCTCCTTCCTAGATTTATAATCTTCAATGTGGCTTCCTTGGCCACTAGATCTCTCCTCAATATTTCAACTAGGAGTCTTCAATCTACAAATCTCTCAATGGGACCTTTCTCCTTAGGCCTCCAAATCTTCAATCCTTATTTTTTTGCAATAAATAATTAATCCCTATACGAGGAAAGTAACATCAACCTTCAGGCAACGAAGATGGAGTTCTTCTCTATCTGTTGTAGGAAGCTTCCCAACTTCTGAGAGTTAATTTTCTGCAACAAGAAAAACTTAGATGATAGTAACCCAATAATTTTTCTAAAAACTTCTTTTCTCTCTTGTAATGAAATATTAGAGATAATAAAAATTCCTATGACTCTATAGAAAATAATCTTCACTAGTTGGATTTCCAATCTAGTGGATGCAATGTTGAGTTCTAGTCTTCACAAGTTTTTTCAACTCTATGGAAAAACTCTAGCCAAATCAATCATGTGGCTTTCTCTATTTTCTATTCTTCTACCTAGAGCTACTTCTATCAAAAAATCTATTGTGATGGTATTTGCATGCAATGATGCACTATGGCTGGTCCGGTTTGTAAATACTCAACAATAGCAATGGTGATCACTTTGTGATTTCCTTTGATCCACCATGGCTCTGATACCATTATTAGCTTTTGGAGCCTTAAACTTAAAGGAAATGTGATCACAAGTATAAAAATAAGCATACAATATTATAACTATGATAATGGCAACTTAACATGCATGAAAATATGATAGAAAACTTGATACAATGCTCTAGAAATACTCATATAAGAAAGCTCACAAAAATTACAATGCTCCTCTCATGGAGTTCACAACTCCTCCATGATATCAAAATGGAGCTACATTGTGCCTACTACTACTCTCACCTATGCACTCCAAAAATCCTCTCACAAACACTCACAATGAGGCCTTTATATAGAAAGATAGATTCCTTGCCTCTCACTCAACCCTAAGACTCATGTACATGTGGACTACATGCACATTTACATCATTGCACATTCTAACACTTGTGCATTTTTTGGATTTACATGGTGGAATCAGTAGCCACCATGAATCTACATGAATAACATGTGCTTATACTGAGAGGGGGGGGTGAACAATATACAATATTTTTTTTTGCCTTTTAATTCAAATAGTAGCATCAATATTAATAAAGCAATAAACATCACACAAAACATCACACACATGAGAGACATCATTTTTACGTGGTTCACCTAATGTGGGCTACTCCATGGAGAAAATATTTCACTAAATTTTCTCAATCAATTTCTTGGGAATCCTTCCCTATTACAATGTTTATGGACCTTTGTCCAAAGGAGATGTTGATCCCCTAAATCAAGTTCATGGATCTCTATCCACATGAGAACTCCTCCTCTGATCTGGCTGGTGATCTTCTAGAATACTACTAACTCCATTGCACTGGCTTGTGGATCTCTCTCCACTAAAGACTCTTGTACCCACATAGAAGACTTATCCTCACTACCCTGGCTGATGGATCTTTATCCATTGGAGACTACTATCCTCTCTGCTCTGTCATCTCCAAAGATTTGTCTCAAATCTGCTCAACAAGTCCACTCAAAACCTACTCAACTCTGCTCAACAAGTTCACATATAACATGCTCAAATCTACTCAACAAGTCTACTAACCTGCTCAAATTTGCTCAACAAGTTCACATATAAATTGTTGAACTCTGCTCAACAAATCCACTCAGAACCTGCTCAAATATGCTCAAAAAGTTCACACAGAACTTGCTCAACTCTACTCAACAAGTCCACTCAAAACCTGCTCAAATATTCTCAACACGTCCACTCAGAACCTGCTCAAATCTGCTCAAAAAGTCCACACAGAACTTGTCCAAATCTCATAGAAACATAAAGAGAATTGTTAGATACCCAATATGTTTCAACTCAATGTTCAATAACTTTATCAACTCAAATTAGAATATAGAATAGTTTATTTTATGTAACTTGAACAATAACTTCACACATCCACTTGACTAGGCTCAATCAACTCTACTCAACCAATCACTCAATGAAATACTTCTTTCTCACAAACCCCAATCAAAGTATATAACCATCAACTCAAAATATTTCCAACAATGCTCAACAACAAATCTCACATAACAATGATACTCATGCTCATTTCAAATTCTAGTTCAAGTTATTCACACAACCAATGGCTTCAACAACAATGCTTATCAAAAAAGGATTTAATAAAAAAAAATTATTCCAGAAAACCTTGAAGAATTAACTCAAAAACTCTCAAAAAGGAAACCCTAATCAAGTCCTTTTCACTCCAAAATTATTTTCCAGAAAACCAATCAATCAACTCAACTATAGAAGAATGTGCTCATACCTTTTTCTTGATGATGAAGAGATCTCATATATCTTCCACAACCACAACAACTTCTATGCCAATCTCAAATAGGTTAGATGAGTAATTATTTTCTCACAATATAATATAAAATACTCAATTAAACCTTATCACTTCACCTTTAAAAAACAACCATCAACATACATAAAGTATTTATCCAATCACACCTTATAAACTCCCAACTAATAATAAATTCAACATCCACCACAATAACTCAAAACCTCTTTAATCAATTTCAATGGCAAGAAGAACTTTGGCAAAAATCAAATCCTCTTTCTTTAAAACCTTAATAACATAAATCCCTTCTCAAAAAAACAATATTTCAAAAAACCTTTTAACTCCAAATAGCACAAATCAATTTCCAATAAAAATAATCCTTCACAAACCCTTATAACTCCAAATACAATTTAATTAACAATGCATCTTCACAAACCTTTATAACTCCAAATGAACCTTTAATAATACCTTAGGCAATATAAATTTTAATCAAAAATTACCTTTGCCACTAGTGGGATTCGACCCCATGATCTCTGCCTTCGCGAGCGCTCTAACCGCGAGCTTGACCACTGCATGTGCTAGACGCACATTTGAAAACCAACGAGCACTTTATGCTCCTTCTTCACCACCTGGTGCTCAAATAGAATGCAAAACAAAAAGTCTTCCTTTGGCACATCCACGAGAATCAAAGAACTGGGTTCCTCCTTTCCCAACACGTTCACAAAGCGTGTGCTACCAATGGACCACCATGTCCTATGTGGCTCAAATCATACGCTGTCCTTTTTTTATCTTCTTCGCTGACACTAATAAGATAAAACTCTTTGTCTTCTTCCTAAATGTTCACGATGCATGAAATACCTTCAACATTTTTGCATGGGAATTAATTCGTCAAGGGGTAAGTTTCAAATACCCCTTTGGGCATTAATTTATACACAAAACCACCATTCAAATTTAGATGTTGGCGCTCCTTAATTTTTATGGCATCGACGCTAGCTAAACATTTATATAATTTATAAATTATTTAAATTCCAATAGAATTTAAATTTTATAAATTATATTTTAAAACCTTTGACTTTAATAAAATTAATGTCTTCCATGGGGTAAATTTAAACTTGCAACTTGTACTCCACTGATCTGATTTAAAAGATTCTGCCACCATGGGTTTAATTAAACCCTCATAAAATATTATTTTGCCAATTTATTCTTCAACTCTTTGCTTTGTTCCTGGTGTTAATAATGGTGTGCTCCATGGTGTTGATGATGGCTCCATTTGTTCACTTTGGCATCAATGACAACTTTTTCACCTTGACATCAATGACAACTAACTGAGCTCAAAATGTCCAACACTACACTTGTGCATTTATTAAATTACATTAATAAAGCATTTAACTCCTAAGCTAATCCTAATCTAAATATGTACCCATTAAGGTACATTAGTAAAGAACCAAATAATGTAATATATTCCAAAAAAATTTAAAGTTTCAATCAACTCCTTTTGTTTTAGATTTTCATATTTATAAACTTCAAGTGAAAGCAATGCCATATACATTATACTATATATATCAATAGGTATTATAATATCATCCTTTGAATTATCAATTGCTTCAACAAGTTTTGAATGTAAATAGTATTAAAATTTCCTAAAAAATTCATCCATAGCTTCTCTATAGATGAATTGTATTGCCATATATAGATTACCTTTATATTTTTCAATGCCACATTTTATAACTTCTAATATTTCTTTTTAAATTATGAACTTCATATTTCCTTCCATAATGATCAAAGTTTGCAATTCAATGCTTATGAAGTAGAAAATCTTATATATCCCTAGTTAAAAAATATCTCAAATATGAAATTTCAAATTTAAAATTTTCTAATCCTTTGATGTTGAAACACTTTTAACTCCCAATTATATTAAATTTGCTAAATTTCAAAATTCAAAATTTTGAAAAAACTTCAAAAAACTTTAAAAATCTTAAATCACTTCAAAACAAAAAATTAACTACTTATAACTTAAAAAATATATAAAAACTTTTAAAAATAACTCCACTGTTAAAATTTTCAAAAACTGTAAAAACTAAACCCTTTTAGCTCCAATTAATCTTTTAATTTTCTAATATTCAACCTTTGAAAATATTAAACTCTTAAAACCTTATCACTCAATAAATATCATAAGTTCAAATTAAGGTTGATTTTGAAAAATCTTAATTAATAATACCTAACCCTTATTACTCTACCTAGGTTTTCAAAAAATCAATTTTGCATCTATTTACCTCCAAATATTTACTATGCCATGAAAATAGAATGTAACATCAAATAATGTTACCTGAGCCTATCAACGTTGATTTTACTGTTGTGAAAGAAGCGTTAATTTTGAATGATTCTTCTCAACAACGCCTTTCTACTATCTTGCCTTGAATGTTGTTCTTTCCTTGAATGCTCTTTCCACTGCTTGCCTTGAATGCTTGTATCTTGATTAAGGTTGTTTGTTACTTGTTGTGAGAGCCTAGATTACCTTTCCTTTTTTTGGAGGTTAAGCATCTCCTGAACTCTTTGCTAACTTTTTTGGAGGTCGAACGTCTTCTAGTCTTTTCTTCATTGAGGTTGAACATCTCTTGATATTCTCTTTGGCTGGAGGTTGAACATATCTTTATATTCTCTTTGTTATGGTTCAAACATCTCCTTATCTTCTATTTGCTAAAGGAGTCTCAATGTCTCTTGATCTTCACTTGATGGTGATCGAATAACTAGACAACTTGCTTCTTCTGATGGTGGTCGAATGGCCAGTCAACTTGCTTCTTATGATGGTAGTCAAATGGTCAGTCAACTTACTTCTTCTGATGGTGGTCAAATGTATAGTTAACTTGCTCCTTCTGATGGCTAAGTATCCATTTTGTTCACTGACAACTAGATATCTCTTCTCTAGAAATGACCAAACATCTTTCACTTTTAGAGATCAAATGCTACTCACTCACGTTTCTCTATAAAGAGACATTTAGATATTTATTATTTATCTTCTTACAACATATAAATTATAAATCATATCATAATTTCTTTCTTGAAGAATATGTACCTTTCCTGATCTAAAAATATCTTCTTCTATTCCCTAAAGACTAGTGCCTAACCAATGCTTGATAACTTAATAATGATTTGTTCTATAATAGCGTTTGAATATTGAATACCAACACCTAAATAGCTATACAATTATAGATTTTATATTGGCCTTGATATTATGGCCACTTATATGATTTAGAATTCTTTCCTTCACTATTGTAATAAGTGTCTACCTTGAAGAACTTGCTTCAAAAAGTGATTTGCGGCCAAGATTGAAATGATATAAAGATATATTCAATCATCCTAGTCCTTCAATGTATCCTAGGAAGATACTTCCCTCTTCTCTGCTTTGTGCTTACTAATGCTTTCTATTATGTTTCAAAAATATATACTTATGATACTTTGAATATATGTCAATCTATAGAAGTTGAAATTCTTCTCTATCTCTATAGAAAGCTTCTCAACCTTTGTAACAATGTTGCTTTTCTATCTACCTAAAATCTTTTGCAACTTTCTGCAATGTCTTAGGTCGTATCTAAGAACCCAATATGATTATCCTCATTTTTAGAGAATCCAATATCAATATTAGGGTGACTCTAAATGTCCCCGAATGACCAAATTTCTCCTAGGTTGGTTCTTCCTCAAAATTCAATATCCAACTTTTCTTTTGAGTTGGCTTCCTCTATCAATATGTCCATATTTTCTCCTCAGTTGACCCTTTTCTTCAAAATAGTCATAGTCTTCACTGGTTTTCCTTCAAGCAAGTGGAAATACCCTAACATCTAAATATGGGTGAATAAACTCTAGTCCCCTTAATATTATATTCAATAAGACCTTTTAAAAATTAGAGTCCAAGTCCGAACTACTTTTAAAGTGGATAGATTCTAAATTAACTTTATCAAAAGTGGATAAAGTTAATTAATAATGGTGGTTAAAATGAAATCTATCAAAATGGATAGAGTCATGTTGTAGCTCTAATAACACTATTGGCATTTTAAGCCTTACTACCACAAAATACCATAGGTCCCAATATAAAATAACCATAATATTAAAGGTCAAAATAATCATATAATGAGTAGAATAATATATGAGCAAATTAATATATATATATCAAGGCTTATATAATAATGACATAAAAATTCACTTATGTAAATAAATATGAATGTAGAAGTCCTGAATCAATCATGAACTATGCATGAAGAAAACTTACAATATTAATTTCTCAAATATGTATACAAGCTTTATTACAAACTGGATCTCTTAAACAAATAACACTTTTTGTTTCTCTTCTTGGATTTCTTTCTCATGGATTATTATCTCCATAATATAGCAATAGTAATATGAATTTTCAAGTACTTGACTATTACTCTCCATATGCAAAGTCTCATGACTCTTGGCTTATTATCTTACCATTTGCTTACAAGACTCTTCATGGACACTTTACTCTAAGACACTTGCACACATCTACATGACTCTTACACTTCTACATGCACTCCTAATCTAAGACACTTGTGCACATCCTCACATTACATATTTGCACTCTTACATACATGACACTTGTGCACATTCTCTCAATCTACACTTGCACTCTAACTTACATGACACTTGTGCATTTCTTGCATATTGCACTCTTACATGAAACTTGTGCATTTCCTGCACATTAACACTTACATAAAAGGGGAAATATAAATCACACTTCTAAACTATAGACTCAACCCTAATCTATTACATATTTAAAATTGTACCATAAAGGTACCATGGGGGTACATTAGCATGTACCAAATAATGTAATATTCCTCAACAATATTGCATCAAAGTTTGAAAAAATTAAAATATATTTTCTTTGAAAAGGATATGAGCAAAGTTTAGATTTATCTTTGTATATGAAAGTGGTTTGTAGATAAAATAATATTGGAGGGGTAGGTGTGTGAAATTGCAAAATTATGAGTTTAATATTAGGGTAAAAACTTTGTTAGCTGTTAGATCAAAGAAATTTCTTTGAAAACAATCATTACTTTAAAAATATAAAGTTTTTGGGGATGCAATAAAATTGTCAAGGAAAACAACCCTACTAGAGGTTTGAAAACACGGAACTTCACCTCAAGGAATTTGTAATTGATGAAGAATTATATTAGGTGGTCAATTGAAAAGGAAAATTTGGTAAATATTTTGTTTGATGTTTGGTTGAATACTTATTCACAATAAAAATAATAATTATTGGCAAAAATTATTGGCTTGGGGCTATTTGGATTGTAGAGGTTCAAAATTCAATGATTATATTGATGAGAGAAATAGTTTGAGATTTTTTATTTTTGTTAAAAGCCTGATTTAAGGAGATAACCTCAAACAAATAACAAATACCCTCCATATGATACTTCAATACTTATATTTGACTATTTATATGCAAAATGATAAGTTGAACGAAATCTAGAAAAATATGATGGATACTTGGTCAATTTAGGGTATATATCTTTGGATAAATCATAAGTTCCTACTCACAAGGAATTTTTTCTTAAAATAATTTTTGGTCACTTGAGGCCTTCTCTAAGATGTCAACATTCGTATGGTTAGCATTCCAAAGCAAAATTCCCATAGGTTCTAGTTTGAAATGAAAGGATATCATGGACCTATTAGGTGTGCCTAATGTAACAAGGATCGAGAAACATTAGATTATTTACTTATCCATTTAAATAGTTTTACATCAAAGGCCAATTTTTTTAGAAAAGACAATATATTAGGTAACTCCACAATATTAGAAGAATCAATGAAATATTAAATTATTTATTTTAAAGCTAAAGTATTATATATTCTATGGAGGGTTGGTATTACTATTATTTGTTGGATTCTATGGCTTGAAAGGAATAATAGATCATGTCTAAGTTTAGAATCATATTATTTCTCTCTTATAGAATGTTGTAAATATGTTGTTCATACTGGAAAGCTTCAAGCATGGAGAAATAGATGTGGACCTCTTGATTACAACATTTAAATATATATAAAAATTTCATATATGGCAATGGAGTTAATGCAAAGGATATTTATTGATATATGATAACATAAAAATGTCTAGAAGTTGGACTGATCAAAAATTATGTTTGATGGTGCTTCCAAGGGAAATCTAAAAAAGATGGCATAGGTGGATTGTTTAGAATAATGAAGGTAAAATTCTTCTCAAAGAGTCAAAATCATATAGAATTTCAATTAAAAATTATGCAAAGGCTTGAAAACTTCTTATAAGAATAAATTTTGTCATTTAAAAAGGACGGAGATATATTTCAATCAAGGGGTATTCATATACTATTACTAATATTGTCAAGGAAAATAGATGTGGGAATTGGATAAACAATAGCAATTTTTTCTATCCAAATTATTGATAGGTGCAATATGTTAAAATATTCTAGCATATCTGTAATGAATAAAAGAGGGTAGTAAATAATCTATCCAATCATAATGTTGATCTTCGTATCAATTTTTTTTTAATATTAGTATATAATTGGCCAAGGGATATCTTTGATAGAAAGATAGACTAGATATGATTTAATTGATCTTATAGAAAATGCAAGGTTTTAATATTTTGATAAGAATGGTCTTCAATAGAAGCCACATATAACTTATTAAATAATTAAATTAATAAGTGGTATTTACTATTTCTAATTAAATATATGTGATTGAAATAGAATCCACCTTATTATATCATGACTGCAATATCACAATATTTCAACAAACTATACATTGGTCTTATAACTAACAATTATGTATATATCGCTTGGTAAGGTTTGAACCCAAGTATCCACATTAGAAATGATCATATTTTTTGGTTTAAATAATATGAGTTCTATAGGGGAATACTTACAAAAAATAAAATAGAAACAAACCTAGAAATTATATTATTAGGTTGTTGTCCAAAATCTTCTTTTAATAAATACATGATTATTTATTAGCTAGTCAAAATAATAAGAGCAACTTTTGTTCAATATGTCCAGTGTGGGTATGTCTATCAAGCAACAAACCAACCTTAGGTATGTTAAGCGATATTTTCACTATAAGAGGACAACATTTATTCTTCATTATATAGGCTTCAACATTGTAATGAAACAACTTCAAGAAATACAAAAATAATAGTAACAATCCAATAATGTGCGATAAAAAATGTCTAATGATAATAATTATTCAAATCATCAAATATGCAATAATAAAATTTTATATTCAAATAAATACAAATCTTTAGCCATTTAGAGATGGAAAAGTATCATAGCCACTTGGAGAGGGAAAATTCTCATATGCACAAAAAAGGCTACTAAGATTTGAATATGAAAGATGATTCCAAGTACCACATAACTCTTGTATTTATAGACTAAATAAACATTAACCTTAACCCTAATGCTCAAGGACTAACTATCTAAACCAAGGGCTTGAGCTAATAAAAATAAATATAGTCAATGTGGATACATTGGGGTCATTACATGGCTCTCCCCTTATTAAGCTTTGTCCTCAAAGCTGAAAAATATTTGAAAATGCTCTTAGTAACCTATGTAACATCTTGTTCTGCCACTTGATGAGGAAATCCTAAATCTATCAAGACTACAAAAGATAAACTCTAGACTATAGTGATTTGACCTTCTCCATTGAGTAGTGGAAGCTTTGTCTAGAACTGCACCTTCTATTCAATAACTCCCCTATGACAATATACATATAAGACAAGATGCATGCAGGAATACTGTGGAAGCTCCAACGAATATGGCACTTCACCAATGCAACAAACCACCTTGTAGTACCCATAAATTTGAGGAGTCAAATTTGTATTGGACATGGTCTTCAAGTAAATTACATATAGGGATGCAAGCACAAAAATACCATATCCCTCATAAAAAAAATATCTTTCAAAATAGTATGAATCCTTTTGATACTTCATGCGATTCTAGGCCTCGATAAAATTATCTTTAAGAAGATGAAGTACAAGTCATTTTGCTGTAATAAATTGTCTACTTTGGCAACCTTAGAGGACCTCGAAACATAGTCTTCCATTGAAAGAGGTTTTTGACCAAATAATGCTTCAAATGGGGGAAGCTTCAGTGAGGAATGGTAATGAGTATTATACCACCGTTTAGCTAATAAAATCCAATTAACTTGGTGATACTATTTTTCTTGAGAAAAACAATAAAGGTAAGTACACAAACATTTCTTAACAATAAATGTTTAGCCCTCTAAATGAGTGTGATAAGAAGAGGGCACACTGAACTTAGTACCACTAAGATAAAATAATTCATTCCAAAAGTTACTAGTGAAGACAAGGTCACAATCACTGCCAATGGACTTGGACATACCATACAATTTAAAAATAAAATCCAGAAATACCTTGTCCATGTTCCTTGCTCAATAAGTATGTTGCAATGCATACAAATGAACATACTTAAAAAGGTGATCCAATATCATAAATATCATAATTTTGCCCTCATATGTAGGAAGGCCCTCAATGAAATCGATGAATATGTGTTCCCATTGGCACTTAGGGATAGGTAAGAGTTGCAACAATCTAAGATATTTAACTATTTTTCCCTTGTTACACTGACACACCTTGCATTCAACCGTAAAAGTCTTGACATCTATTTTTAGTCCAAGAAAAGGACTAATTCACCCACAAATAAGTTTTTAAGAATCTATAATATTCCACCAAAGGAGATGCATGCAATTCTTGGATACATGTATTAATAGCCAAAGACTGAGGAAGATAACTACAATCATTTTTATAGAGAACTCCATCAAAAAATGAGAAACAAGAAGGTAGCAATGAGTCAATCTCCACTTCTTAAATGATTTTAATAGTCTCCACATCAGAAAGCCAATCCTCCATAAATCATCTTTAGTCATTTTGGAAGAGTACTGGAGATAGCATTGATAACAACATCTTGATGTTTGTGAGACAAAGAATTAGCCACCACATTCTCCTTTCATTTATTGTATTCAATGACCAAATCATACCCTAAGAGCTTGGTCAACCATTTATTCTATTTAGGATAAGAGAGACTTATTCTACGAAGTGCTTAAGGATGCTATAGTCATTCTTGATGATGAAATGACACCTCAAAAAATAAGGCCTTCATTTCTCTATGGTATATTGAACAACTAACATTTGCTTATCATAAGTATAACATCCTAGGTTCTTGCCAAAAAGCTACTTAGTTTCAAAGGCCAATGGGTGTACATCCTACATCAAAATAGCTCTAATACCTATGCTAAAAGCATCACACTCAATGACAAAAGATTTGTTAAAGTCAAGGATGGCCAAAATAGTAGTACACATAGCCTCCTTTATGACCTATAAGGATTGGGAAGTATATTCAGAGTAAACAAAGACATCCTTATTAGTAAAAGCAATGATATGAGTTATAACCTTGCCATAGTTGTGAACAAATTTCGTATAGTAGCCCGTGAGTCCTAAAAATCCATGGAGTTGTTTAAGAAATTTGGGTAGTAATTAGTCTTACATATCTTTGATCTTGTTAATATCTATATTGACTCCTTGAGTTACTATATATCCCAAGTATTCTACCTCTTGGAACCCAAAGAAATATTTTGATCTTTTGAAAAAAAAAATCCCCTTGTAATATGTGAAGAACTTTATCCACATGAACTATATGATCTTCCTAGGACTTGATATAAATTAAGATATCATTAAAGAAAACTAGGAAAAACTGGCAAAGGAAAGGATAAAATATTACGTTCATGATATTTGGAAGGTGGAAGGAGCACTACTGATACCAAAAGACATGACTAGGAACTCATAATGACCTTCATGTGTGAAAAAAAATCTTAGGGATTCCTCTTATCTAACCTTAATTTCATGGAACCTAGAACACAAGTCTAATTTGATAAAGTATCTAGCACCATAAAATTTATCTATCAAATCATCTATAAGAGGGATATGAAACTTATATTTGATTATGATCTTGTTGAGATATCAAAAGTCAGGACACATGCAACAATAATAGTCCTTGTACCATATTATAACAATCATAAAGGAATAAGAACTAAGACAAATGATTTCTTGATCCAATATTTTGTGAACCAACTTCTCAATTTTGTACTTTTGGGGTTGGGGATAGTAGTAAGGACACATTATGAGGTTGAATTCCTAGAATAAGGTGTATGGCATAATCATCTGTGTGCTTAGGAGGAAGATCGAGGGGATTACCAAAGATATCCTCATAACAATCCATAGTGTTCTAAAAATCTAAAGTAAGAGCCGAAAGAAGCAGATCCAAAGACAACCTCTATGCAATTAACTTGGATGAATAATCCATGACCATTTTATTCAATAACTTTTCCATGCTATATGAACTAATTACCTTGGAAGGAGGGTGTTGGAATCCTTAGAGACAAATGGCCCTTCTATTTTTCATCCACTTGAAATATAATCTTTATAGATTAATAGTAACATCACCATTCTTAAATAGCCATTGCACTCCCAAGATGGCATTTTCACTACTCAGATTCATGGTAAAATGGTTTCCCAATCAAGTATTATTCCTTGTTTGAATGTTAACCTTAGTTTTTTGACCCATCGATACTCCCATTTACAAAAGTGTACATGAAATTTATCCTAATTTGAAGAGTTGATATACAAGCCCAAATACTTTACTATCTTACTCTCTATAAAGTTATGTGTGATATAAGAACCACTCAACACATTGACACATTATCATTTGATGAATTCTTGGATATTGATAGTATGGTGAGCTTGAAGCCCTATAAAATCATGAGTAGAGAGAGCCATGGTATCATCCTCATTTTTAGTCTCATCTACTTTTGTTGGTTGATTTTGCTATAATGAATCTTCATCTTCTAATATTGCTATGTCTCCACCTTTCACTTGACATCTATGATGTTATTCATAGGCCTAATATAAAGGATGACGAGAATGATATTTGAAAAAATATGAATACGGGAGAACACTCATCATTACAATTATTAAATTAAGGATATCAAGAGTGAAGTCATATCTATATTGGGGATTGGAATTTTGTTGCTTCTATTCTACCTTTAATGCAATATTTTGAGCATTGTCAAAAGTATATGGGTCAAGCATATCAACTTCCTAATATATTTTATCCTTAAGAACATGGAGAAAGGATTAGTCCACTACCATTGGATTCAATTTGTAGGTGTGGTTGAGAAGACTTGTGAACTCTATGTAATAATTCTCAACCATTATTATGTACTTTATTTGCATCCAATGGATCACATATTAATTGTTAAAATTTAAATGTGTACTCCTTGACATGTGTCCACAACATGTGTCATTTAATTTTTCTTATATGATGACATGTGTCACCTTCATTTATCTTTCCTCTTCTATAAATGTATTGTAATACATCCTTTTTCATAGAGGTTAGTGTTGATTCTATTTAGGCTATTGCTTATTTTCCTCAATTGTTGTGTCTAGTTTAGTTGTATTATGTTAGGATAGGGGTTAGTCCCTAAACTAATATGGATGATACTTTATCAAATATTTAGAGAAATTATTCTTTGAGATCAAGCCATAAAAGAGGAGTCCCTAATCAGCAAAGCTCCCATAACAACCATTTATGAGCATGGTTTATCAACTTAGTAGCCACTAAGGTAACATGATCTTCTTTAGGAACATGGTGTAGATGATAAATACCCTTGGCTAGGAACCCATATGGATTGACACCCTCAAAGATGAAAATGTCTATGTATAGAAACTTAACATCATGAGGCTAGTGAAAGAAATTAGAAGAACCTCCTATAGAGGAATCTAGATCAAAAAAATTCCTATATATTATATACTCATACTTGGAATAGTACCTCTAGTAACATAAAGAGTTGAATGAATTCCATATGAAATAGAAGGACTATGAATAGATGGTGAATTTTGAAGAACACTTATGCCCCTCATTTGGTTCCAAATAAATGATCATGGGTTTCTTCTTAGAAATTTGTTGAGATACATGGACAAGGGGTTATGTAATAGAGGATATTTGTAGAGTTTTGAATATCATCTAAGGATTTTGCAATGGAAGCAATAATCTGTTCTTGATTCTCAAGATAAATACACAAACTAGGATCAATAGTAATATGAATAGGATTACCAATTGGAGGGGTAGTGGGAGGAGTGATAGGGGGAAGGTTGTTGGGAAGAGGAGAGGAAGGATGTGAGGTATTGGTAGGAGGAAAATCCATGGCATTTAAGGAAGAAAGGAGACACTGGTTAAAACTATTGATAGTTGGATGACTGTTGTGATGCTTACCAAGTTTTCTAGTTGACACTTATTTTTTCTCTTACACATTCTCTAAATGACCAATGTGCTACAATTGACCATTGATTCACAACCATCTAGCAGAGGTAGTAGACTAATTCATACACTAGGGACAACCAAAAAAATAAAAAAAATATGTTGTCTGATTTTATGTAGGCAATAGCCAAATGGTTTTACAACCCTCTACTTCAAAGCACTGGTTGGTTTCTCTTATCTATTCAACAAAAAAATATTTACTTCTATAATATATAACTAACTACAAATATTCCAACTAATAAAATTATTCACTTATTAGAGTGGGTATTTGGACCAATATTAATTAAAAATCCACATACCTTGGTTCATTCATAAACTATTTACTTTTCAAAGGTAGGTAATTGGACCAATAACAATTAAAAATCCACATACTATAGGTCATTCATCAAACATTTTAATATTACAAAGCATATCAATAAATAAGTTTTAAACTAGCAAGCATTAAAACCCATTCATTGAGAGTTTACTTTAGATTTCATGTAGATGAAAAACATTCACATTCATAAAACAAAGAAAACATCTTGTTACAAGAAAAGTTAAAGTCATCTTGGATAATATTGAATCATAATTTTAGCTATAAACATGCAAGAAAATATAATGGTATTTTAATATTTTGTTTTGAACTTTTGTGAAAGTAAAGAAAGCCTAAACTGAACCCCAAAATCATCGAGTCTTTCTCTCTAAACTAGAGAGTCTAAAATGTAGTTAAAAATCTATTGAGTTAGTTAAACTAACAACTACCTCTATTTAATGGAAGCATTTTTGGATGATATCATGATAATAAATTAAAATGCATTGGAGTATTGTAAATTTATCCTCAAGTGATGACTTGATAGAAATAAATTTGTTGAGATAACCATGCATCTTCTCATTGTTGAATGCCAGGTCTACAAAACATTTCTAGAAATATTTCATAGAATTTTCTCTATAGATTTAAATCACCTCAGTCATCTTGTCTAAAGCACTTTGGATGTTTGCCTTTTATTGCTCTTATTTTTCTTTATCAATATCTATCATAACTTTCAAAGTTTTTATTACTCCAATATCAACTTCTCCAACATTCATTTACCCAATATCCCCTTGGAAAACATTATCCTTAGCAAAAGTTTTATCCATCGAAAGGTTTACTCCCATCGAAAGAATACCTTTTGATAAAAATTTTGCTTCTGTTAGCAATACTTTTCCATTAGGATTTCTTCCATACATAGGTTTAAGTTAATCTACCAGATGGACTTCATCCACCAAAAGTCCCAAGCCCTTGTGGATATTTTTCTCTACAGCCTTTTCACCATCAAAACATAGTAAAATTTCAAAATCATCATTAAAACAATATTTTCCTCCATGCATGCAAGTCTAGCCTTTATGGAAATTTAAAAATAAATCTAGGTTTTTATTAAAATTAATAATAATAAAAATAATATAAAAATTGATAAAATTTTACATAAAAAATATAAGGTGAGTAACATTCTAACAACTTATTAGTAAACATATGATAATATTTGAACTTAGTATTTGATTGTAAGAACTTTAAGTTACCAATTCCAAAAGTATGAGGATGAAAGATTCAACCATTTAATGAATTCAATACAATGATACTCCATTAACCTTAATGCCCAACTTTTCCTTTGATTTTAGTCACTTAAATTTTGGAAGAGAGAGAGAGAGAGAGAGAGAGAGAGAGAGAGAGAGAGAGAGAGAGAGAGAGAGAGAGAGAGAGCAAATTCAAGCATAATACATTTTCCATAGAACCATGAATGAGTCACTAAAACAATATTTACTTTCTCCAAAACTTAAAGCATAAAAAGAAATGAGGTCAAACAACTATGGGTTCTCCATATTGGTGGATGGTTTCAGGTGATGTGAGCTATTCTTGTGGATATTTCCTTTATAATTATGCCTAAAAATATATTAAATAAAATATAAATATATATAATTAATTATCTTTATTTGTTATTTTATTCTTTTGAGGTATTTTCCTTTGTCTTGGGTCTAGAATATATGGCAATGTCAAGTGGACCAAGCCTACTGGGGTACTCCTCCTAGTATGTCTCCTTATTGAATCTAGGTTTTGCATTGGTAATATTAAACTGATGCATGCTTTCATCTTTTATATCTCCACCTTTGTAGCATATTTCCCTTACGTGGTCTCTTCTTTGAGCAATATCTTCTTCTTCATAAAGGATTGCAAGAAAATGATGATTTAAATCTTATTATAAATTTTACCAAACAATTATCCTTAATTTTTCAACAATACCTATTTGGGTGACCAAGGATTAGGTAGATCAAGTTTTTTTTGATTAGGAATTATCTAGGTTGAACCATTTTCTACCCAACAAAGTCATCAAAAACTATTGACTGATTTTTATGCAGGCAACAATCGAGGATTTTTGCAATCCTCTATTTTAAGGCACTATTTGATTTCTCTTCTCTACTCAACAATAAAATATTTACTTCTATAATATACAACTAATTACAATTATTTCAACTAACAAAAACTTAAAAGAGTAGGTATGTGGACCAATTTAATTAGAAATCCATATATCCTTGTTCATTCATCAACTACTTATTTTCAAAGGTAGGTAATTGAACCATTAATAATTAAAAATCCACATACCATAGCTCATTCATAAAACACTTGAATCATATAGGGTATATCAATAAATAAGTTTTAAACTGGCAAACATTAGAAGTCATTCATTGATATTTTTACTTCAATTTCACTGTTATAAGTTTTATCAAGCTCTTTACAATATGCTTTCAATGTAGACGATACTTCCTCTACGATGATGGCTCCTCCTTGATGGTGGTGGCTCTTGTTGTGATAGTTTGGATCTTTCTTTAGCATAGATGATTCATCCAATTTTTTCCTTACGTATGCTTGAGCTATATTCGATGGTAATCTTCACTTTGCACTTCAATTTTGATTACTTATGTTATGTAAACCTTGTGTTATTTTCTTCTCATTTACACTGGTGCTATCTTACATAGACTTGTTGAATGTTGTAGGTTTGTTTCACACGAACTATGTAGGTGTTGATTTGGGTGTATTTAGACACCTCAAATAATTGGATAATGAGCCTTTGGATGACTCTATCATTTACTTGTCGATGCTTCCTCTTTGGAGAATGAAGAATGCCAACTTGAAGACTTTGATATGGGATACATTTTGTCTCTCTATTGCTTGATGATTCAGCCCCTTATAGATTGTAGTGCACTCATTATTGTAGTATATTTAGACACTCTGGCTTTTGCATTTGTTTTGCTACATAGAATATGGTGCAATACTATAAATAAATCCGCCTTAGATTGCACTAAAAAACTTGAGATTTTATAGTCTTTTTTAAGACTGCTTTCTTCTTTATTAATATGACTCCCTTCTTCAATATTTGGAGGAGATATTACTCCATATTGGTGGCTTATGCTTACCTCAAAATGATGCAAGTTGTTTGTGCTTAATAGTGTCTCTTGACACTTCACTCTTACTCTATTTTGTGCACTTTCTTGAAGAATTAATATGCAACCTTCTCCTTTGCAAGTATTCAATGTAGCTCTGATACCAATAATAGTTTTTGCACTATTATATCTAATCATGAAATATAATTAATAAGAAGAAAATATCTACATGAATAAGAAGCATCACTTTGTATTATATAGAATGAAATTGTACAAAGAAGAATGGAACTGAGAGTCCATTATATAGGAAGATATGTTCCTTGTCCTTTACTCTACCCATGAATCTTCATCTACCTATCCTATGACTCATGTGCATGTGGACTACATGCACATTTACATCATTGTACATTCTAACACTTGTGCATTTATTACATTGCATGAAGTAACTACTTAAACCTTAATCTAAGATAAACTTCTAATCTAATAAAGTACTCAAGGTGGTACTTTGGTATGTACTAAATAATGTAATATACTCTAACATAGCAGAGTAGGACACAACATGGGTTGAGCTAGAGCACATTATAGGGGATATGGAAAAACATACCCAAGTAGAAGGGATGGTTATTGTGGAAGGCAACCAACAAATTAAGGGAAGCCACCTGCTAATGATAGAGCTATAGAGGATACGGGAGTCATATGAGGTGACAGTAAGGAGAGCAACCTACTACTAGATGGCCTATTACCATGTCATTCCAACTGATTAGAGGGTTCTAGAACCATCCTCTCAACATTCATAGAGTCATTCCTAGTCATAAGAACGATTTGTGAACATGACTTCACCACCTCCAATGAGTGGAGTAGAGGGGATAGGATCACATGACTAGGGCTAGGATCAGGATGACATATCAATTTTGATTGTGGCATGCATCCCTAGGGATGGGAGAGTGTTCCAAGCTCTCTTTTGTGGCACACTGATTGATGGGCATGCACTTAGTTCTATCGAGTAATACTAGCTATAATTTATTTATGTATTATGGTAAAATTTAAAATGTGTGTGCTTATGTGCGATTGCTTTTATTTTTGTGTGTTGATTAAATATTCATGGTAATATTAATGGATGCAATGCATGATGGACTTAACTAAAAGGAATGTGAGAATGAATCTAATTAATGTAAAACATGATTCTAACTAAATGTAGCATTTGCAAAATGAATTGCATGGATGGGTGAACAAAAGTCAAATGAAGAAAGCAAAAAATTAAGCAACAAGGAAGGCACAAAGCTCCAAAGAGGTCAAAGAAGAATAAAGAAAAGAAAATAATAAAATCCTATGAGGATGTATATTTGCAAATGATCAAGAGGTAGGTTAGCCCTTATATGTGGCCATGAAGCTATTCTATGAGGGTTGTAAGCTTACAAATATAGATGGACAAGATGGAGTTGTACCCTTTATGGGTGTAGTGCTCGCTAAGATGGCTAGATAGAAAGAGATATACTTGCTAGGATGTATGCTCAAAAATGGATGAATGGAGGCTATCCCTCACTCATGATCATGAAGTTGATCCCATATGGGGTGTGCTATATGTGAATGATGTGCCAAAGTGAGTACTACCCAATAGGGGTGTGGTGTGTGCAAGAGGTGCATAAAAAAATTTAGTGGATTAGAATAGGGTTATGCATAAGGGGTCGATGTTGAAATATATTTATAATAAGGAGGTGAATTTTTTTCAAAGGTGAGGTGAATGGTGTCCAAATTCATGTAGAAGACATGGTGAATTGCACATTTTATTAACAAAAAATATAACAAAGTGGTGAATTTATCTTAATATTTGAAAAAAATGTAAATATTTAAAATGAACAGTAAAAGTCTACCAACAACTAGAAATTACCATAGCTAAAACCTACCGGAAGCTAAAACTACCAATAGATAAAAACTATTAAAATCTAAAAACTATCGATAGTTTAATACTATTGGTAGCTACAAATTACTAGTAGCTAAATACTATCGATAGATGCAAAATACTGATAGCTAAATACTATTAGCAAGTGCAAACTACCAACAGCTGATTACTATCGGTAGGTGTGTAAACTATCGATAGTTGGCTCCTACCGATAGCTGTGAACTACTAGTAGTTGGATTCTACCAATAGCCATGAACTACCAACAACTGTGAACCAAAAACTATGAACTACTAGTAGCTGGATCCTACTAGTATAAAAAAACTACTAACACCACTAATGTCTACTCACTATCGGTAGCACCACTGTCTAAAAAATACTGATACCACCAGTGAATTCATACTACCAACATCACCAGCATCTACTTACTATTAGCACAACAAACATCTACTTACTACTATCATCATCACACACATCCTACCAATATGCACCACCATGTGTCAGCACTACATCTATTCAGGGACACGTGTCAACATTTTAGGCAAGGAAAGGTCTATAAAAAGGCAATAACCCCACCATTTCAACTTTATGCAAACCCTTCTAGAGCCCTAGAATATCTTCCAAAGCCTTCCAAAGCCTACCAGAGACTTCGAAACTTATAAAAACCATTCGAAACTATTATATCTATTGTAGCAATGGCCACCTCGCCCTCCATTTCTGCATCCAAAATTACATTCAAAAACCTTGTTTGCCCATTAATATTCGAGGTTCTCATAATGCTAGGTTACGATGCTTCATGGGTAACAAATGCAGGCCTTCTGGGATTAGTATCAATGCCCCAATTCAACACCAACAATAATTTGCTGCTTAAAATTATTAGATGTTACAACCATGATGGCTTGGTCTTCAACATGGACATCGAAAACAGGATTGTTTCCTTCACTATCAACCCTACGGACATCGAAAGGTTGACAGGGCTCCCCCACAAGGGTTGTCCATCCATGACATCAAAGTTTTCTTTGATCGATGATGATAAAATGTACCTGGAGATAAGCTTCAATCTCTCATCAAACTTGTTGTCAGGTAAGTTTCCATTCCCAAATATTCTGAGTCTTGTCTTCATTACTTTTATGTAATTTATTAATTTTATGTTATATATATTTTTTAGTTCATTCAAATCCTTCTAGGAGGGGCCTCCAATTTTCACTTGTCACCAACCAGTTTCTTCGTGTGGTGATCGAGTTTTTCCAAGCGCATATTATTTTGTAGGGAAGGTCAACTAACATTCCAATGTGGGTGCTTGCCTATTTGGTGCACTATTTAGCACACAAAAAATTTGATTGGTCAACATATATTTCAAACAAAATTAAATATGATCTCAACAACACCCACTCAAATAGTGGGGCATTTGTTCCCACATCCAATTTTCTTCTTGATTTTTTTATGAATCATACTATAATCTAAGGAATACCTCGGTGCCCACCTCACTCCACACAAAAATGAGGACAATTGGCTTGACAGATGAAGAGGTGCAGGTAAATTGCAAATTTTTATTAACATAATTCTTGCTATTTTACTTATTTAAATTTTCTTGTTTATTTGATACTTATTTAAATTTTACTTCAATGTAGAAAAGGGCAACCACCTCTTCCTCTAAAAGAGAGGCTACAATGAGGGGAATTCTACTAGAGGAGATAGGAGATTCTGACACTCAGTTAGAGCAAGTACAACCACTCCTAAGGTCTCAAAAATGCCATAGGTCTTCTGCATCCCCTCATTCTCATCCTACCACTTCATCAGCTGCACCTAGAGTGCACATTGATGTTGAAGAAGTTAGCCAACCCTCGAGAGGTAATGTGACACAAATATTTTAGTGTAGTTTATTTCATTAGGTTAATTTTATTGATAGCTTCATTTAATATTTTTTTGTTATGTTTTCAAGGCAACATGATGCACACCCTTCAGAATCTTCATCTGGTATAATAAATTAAATTATATTGGTTGCTATATAGAATATTGATTTTAGTTATTTTTTAACAAAATTTCATAATATTTTTTGTATTTTATGTAGGAGCACTGGTTCGATCACATGCTCACACACAATGAATGATGTTACCACCACCTCCACCATGGCCACAATTGATGAGGGGTCAACAATGTATGCATGGGAAGTAACTATTTTCTGCAAGGAGTTGGGGAATAACACATACCCAAAATTTATTAGAGCTTCCAAATATTTCGGTTGGAACGTCTGCTCTGCATGGTTTATCAACATTGGATAATCCTAATCTTCAATAGGATTATCTTTTTCAAGGTAGTGCTCCTAAGTTTTTTCATGCTACCGATGTGCTTCATGATCAACAATAGCAGATAGAAGCACAAGAACTCGAACTAGCGATAGCTCATGGCATCTCTTTCCCTCCACAAGAAACTAGCGATGTTGGTCCTCTTACTAATGACCAAAAATTGAAATTTCCAACAAATTTTCTATTGGTCGATAATTGTGAGGCCAACGTAAAAGATATTCTATTGGTTGACATCTCTGGTTTAAGAGATTGGGAGTATCGAGTGAAATTTTTAATTCAGGAGCTAAATGCTCGATACAATAATTTTTCTAAAAGAGACTATTATTTTTCTTTGGTTGAATAGGAACCAGAAAAGCTTGGTGCTTTGTTAGATCAAGCTCAATCTGGAAATGTAATGACCACTAGTGTACATAATGATGAAATTTTAAATATTCTTTTAAATAGGTTAGAGAATCTAAATGCCGAAGCCCAGGCATATTATAATCAATGGGCTATTGATAAGAAGAAGGTTAATATTGCAGAGGTGGGTAAAGTAGTTTTTGATGTAAGTTCTTCCAATTTTGTGTTTATTAATATATTTATTTTTATATCAATTTGTAACTAATATATTACAATTTATCTATTTTGCAATCAAATTTTGAAAATTTGAAGAAAAATGTTGAGAGCCTCAATGTTTATTTAAACACTACCAAGGATAATATTTACAAAGTGATACAATTGAAGGAATGCTTAGCTTACACAATTAGAGAAAACAATGCGTTCAGAAAGATTATCATTTTGCACAACTTAGATCCTGACATATTGTTGAAGGAAAAGGAAAATGAAATATCTTCAATCTAAAGAAGATCCTACCAATGAGGAAAGGGCTTTGATCTCAAGTTTGAAGATAGTGTAGGAGAGCCTAATCAGAGCTGGTGCACTACCGTCAGATGCAGTTGATCAGAGTCATTTGCAAAGTGAGCTTGACCCAACAAGAGACACTGCATATGATACTCCTTTAGAGATAGGATCTACTTCAGGAAACATTGTGTAGTAGTTTGAAAGTCTTAAAAGCAATATTTTGAAAATGCTATGTAATGTAATACTTTTCGAATTAATGAAAAAATATTTTGCAAATGTGTTATACAATTATGGATATTTTTTTGTTTTATACTATTTTGCAAATGTGTTATACAATTTTGGATTTTGGTGAAAAGTTAACTATTTTGGCAAAAAAGTATTACAATTAATGAATCTATTTTTGCAAATATGTCATACAATTTTAGGTTATTATTTTTTTTGATATCTATTTCAGATTCTAACTTCTACCAATATTGTTACCATATTTAAAAATCATATGTTTACAACAAAAATCAAATCTATCAAATATAACATAAAATTTTATTAAAAAGTCTATGATATCATTTATAAAATTTAACACACAATTAATAATATGAAACATAAAAAATATCAATATATTTTGTGTATAAAATCAACAATGCAAAAGTAAGTTTGTGCAAAATTAGAGTGAGTATAGTGGAAGAAGTTGAAACAATCAATTATCAATTTGTCCAAAATTACAGTGGAGGAATTTGAAACAAATACTTATGAGTTTGTCCAAAATTAGTTGTTTGCATAGTTGAGCTTTGTGTTTCTAATTGTTGATCAGTGCTAGTATCTTGATCTTCCTTATCCATAAAATTTGTGATACCTCTTCTTTCTACTAGGGATTTCCAATATGCCAAAGCTCTTTCATATGGATATTTGTCTAGTTCATAAGATGACACATATACTCTCAGACAATTTTCTAAATTTTTATCCAATTTGTTATGAACCTTAGATTTCACAAAAGACAAAGCACTAAAAACCCTTTCATCTTCTACTGATCCCAAAATCATTGTTTGGCATAATTTATATAAGCAAAAATATTCACTCATTGTATATTGTAAAACACTACTTGGATACAATTTTTTCCATAAAATTGTTATAGAACATAGGTTCATTCGGATTAGTCAAATGAGAAATTTGATCCACCATTGTTGATCCAAAATAGGATGATTGATTTTTCAAAAGGTATTTATTGAGAATACCATTGATCTTGATACCATTAACCTCCACATATTTAGTAAAATATTTAATAATTGTACCCATATAGTTTATGAACAATTTACTTGTAATATTGCAATCAGTACTAGGATCCCAAAACATGGGGTTAACAACAACCATGGCCTCAAGCAACTCATCTCTTTGAAAATGGTCTCTTATTTCTCTTGTCAAGGTTTTTGCTATTTTTCTCAATTTAATCCTTGTATTTTATAGAACAACATCAAATCTACTATATGTTATTGGCATTTGTTCAATATCATCTGAAACTATTCCCAATGGCCTTTCAAAATAATATAATTTTATCTACTTTCCATGAACATTAATGCAAATATTGTCGTTGATATTGAACTTCAAAAAATTGTTTGGATTATCGATGTTTGTTAAATTTCTCCAATCTTCAAACAATGGATCCATAAAATTTTTGCTAGACAAGTATAAATTATCGATACACATACATATTTGTTTTCTAATCCTAATGAAATCAACAATATATATGGTTCTTTGTTGTGCAAGTTTTTTCAAAATATTCATTTCATGCAACATTGGAAGAATACCACATAAAGTGAGCAGAGTTTCCAAGTCTATCATTTGGTATAACAAGTCCTTTGCCTTATCAACTGCCCTCCAATTATCATACATAAACCTTGCTAAGGATTGATATTCTTTGAAAACTTTGGATGTAGGTTGAAATAGTGAAATCCACCTAGTATCCACATATTTTAACAATTTTTTGCCTTTTGTAACTCCTAGTGCAAACAATTGAAACTCTGCAAACCTTTTTGGACTGCAAGAAAAATAAGCATGTACTTCATGGACAAGTTCTTCCACTCTAGCAACATTTTTAAATGTGCTCACAATTTTATATGCAAGATTCATTCTATGAGCCATGCAATGAATGGGGATCAAATATGGGGTAATTGATGTTTGAAGTCGAACACAAAGCCCATTTCTATGACCTTGCATTATAGTAGCACCATCAGCTCTTATACATATTAACTTACTGGCTATTATTGTATCATCCATTCCCGCAATATCCTTTAAGCTTCTTACAACAACATTATAAAGGTTTTTTGCATTACAATTATCGATCATATTATGTAATGCTAGCAAATGAGGTTGCCTTAAGTGATCCTAAAATGTGTAAACATGCATGCATATCCAAGATGTATTGTCAACAATAGTTACTTCATCAATTGAAAGTGAAATGAATTTAGCATTTTTAACTTTCTCTCTCAGGTCCTCCTTCTCAACTAAAGATAGATATTTTACCATTTCCCAACCACTACGATATGACCAATGGGTACTGGGAAGATTCTGCACATCAGCTAGTTGAAAGAGATGCTTAAAATCAATAAAATCAAACATTGGTCTACCCTTTTTTAGAATAGTATATACCATAGGAAACTACAAAATTTTTGAAACTAAAGTGGTTTTATGATTTTTTTGAAATTTTGCTTCAATAGTTCCATCATTTCAAGAATTTTTTTTGTTGTTTCATCTCCCTATCATAGTCTTGTGCATATCTGACATGTATGCATTCAGAAGCATCCTTCCATATTATTGTTTTCTTAGTTGTTCCATCACTTTATTTTACTATGACATATACTTTCCCACAATGTTTTTCTATTGTATCCAACTTAAGTTGCATCTTATGATCCTTTCCTAGTTTCCAACTATAAATAATGCATCTACATTATGTGGGAGTGTCATTACTATTCTCAAGTTGCATCGGTTCAATAAATAGATATTTCGATGACCATTCTAGCTGAAATGTTCTTCCAATAGTCCACTTGGTTAACTTTCTATGTTTAGTTTTTTGAGAAGAAGATTCCCTAGAAGTTGGTATTTGGTAAATATGGTTGTTTTGTTTTTCATTAGGTATGCCTCTTTCCTGGTTCTCTTCAAGTAATTGCATGTCATTTTTTAAAATAATTTCATGTTGAGGTATCTCATGCTCGGGAATATCTTCAAGTGGAGGTATGTCAAGGTCGATTGTGTATTCTGCATAAAAAGGTGTTCTATATCATTGTTTGATATTACTTACAAAAGTTACTATTTAGTAGTTAAAATAGGTATGTACCTTGAATTTGTGTAGATGTCGATAACTCCTTGGATTTTGATATTTGGCTAAAATATTTTAGGATACTCTTGTTTTCAAAAAAATTGCCTCCCTTGCTTCCATTGGGAGTAGGTGCCATTGAACTTGTATAGTAAAATGTATTTCATTTTAGAAAATAAACATGATATTGAAGAAATTTATCACAATTCTAGAAGTGCTATAAGGAAGAGGGAGGTTAAGAACATGTTGCTATCATTTTTTGCAACTTGTTTTATTCACCCCTTTACTGTTAGCGTACTATTACAATAGGTGTTATATTAGTTAACTAGTTATTTAACTTTAGCACCTTGTTGCAGCGGCATCCTGTTGAGATGCGCCCAACCCGGGCTAATCCAGGAGTGCTGTTTTCACATGTTGTATTATTTAAACTGCTCTTCAATAATACAATGTTGTTCGCACATTTACATGGCATCAGAGCCAGCGATGTGCAGGGAGGCGTGACGAGAAGCCGAGGCTGGAGAATCTGGGCGGGTGTGCAGTTAATTTTAAATTTTTTTTTGTCGCGCAGTCGCGATAGAAAGAGACATTGAGTTTAACAGGCAGACTCCCCACCGGTCGTCGAAGCAGACGCAGCCGGCGCGCTGCGTCGCAGGAGGGCCCGGACCCCGTTGCGCGCGGTTGACGGGAAAGAGAGACCACTCCCCGCGTGTGCGCGCGACCAGGAGGGGCCCGCTCCCCCGCGCGACGCAGGAGCTGTCGCAGCAGGCCCGTGCGCTCCCGGAGCCGCCGCAGCGAGCCCGTGCGACAGACTGTCGCGCAGGCCGTGCGACAGGAGGGGAGGCCCCCTCCCCCTTGGCCGACGCTGCGGGGGGAAATTCAAATTTCCCGCCCGCCGCGGCAGGAGGGGTATAAACCCCCCCCCCCCCAACGACTGCGTCATTCTAGACGCAGCTCCGGGCCTGCGTGAAGGAGACGCAGCCCACGCTCCGCGACGCGCTGGAGGGGGACCACCCTCCGGGCAGGGATTTTTTAAATTTTTTTTCCCGCCCGCCGCCCGCCACAGGGGTATAAACCCCCCCCCGCCCGGCGCAATTTGCGCGACTCCCCCTCCCCCCCTCTCAAATCGAAGAAGACGCGTTCCGGATTTTTTTTCTTTCGCAGAAGGCGAATTTAAAAAAAAAAAAAAAAAAAAACAAAAAAAAACAAACCGGAGGCCGAAGCAGCGCATCGTCCGGGAAGGTTGCAGACTGCGACGAGGAAGAGGCTGTAGAACGCGGGACGGACCGCGACTAGCAGAGGAGGTGGCAGAGGGCTTGGGCAGACCGAGAAGGGACAAAGGAGAGGTGCTCCATTGTTTCTTCCGGATCAGCCCGCAAGCTCACTTGGCAATGAGCTGTGCGGTAAGGCTCAGGGAGCTTGCAGGTCGGGGGTTCAAATCCCGCCGACTCCCCTCAGGTATATTTTTTTTTCAAAGTAATTTTTTAATTATTATTATTTTTAATTAAAATTTTTAATTTTAATTTTTTTAATATAGTTTTAAACTTTATAAATTAAAATTTAATTTTAATTTATTTTTTCTAAAGTTTTTAAAACTATATAAATTGAAATTATTTATTTTAATTTTAAATAAATAATGATTATAAAAATGCTTTGTTAAAGAAAGCCTTTTAAGGGGGGATATTTTTTCAAAAAAATCAAAGGGGGATTGAGAGTAATTTTATGAAAAATAGCAATTTGGCATTGTAAAAGGTGCATTTTCGGCTGTGACCGACACCTTGTGGGTTATTCTTGTGGGCGCTTTTTTTTATGTTGTATGTTGCATATTTCATTTTTGCACTATAACATTAAAAACTTAAAATCAAACACTCCCTAAGTCCCCGGAATATAAAACCCATCTGTGCAATTTTATTGCACTGCAGCGTTCGGTATTTGCGATACCTCTGGCCAGCACTTACAGGTAAAGCTGTCGTGATTTGGCTACTGTATCCGCCGCCTAATATAGCTGCTATAACGACGTCCGAGCTTGTTCTCTATAAATCGTCTGGGAGGAATAAGTACGCCATTTTTGCATTTTTTACTCCATCCACTACCCTTTATCGCACTTGTGTTTAGGCGTAAATCCCGACGAAGTATTCTTCATAGTGTTTAGGGGAAGTTACGCCCCACGCATGAGAAGAATCTTCTATGGTAGGTGCCATCAACAAGGCGATTCCCTTTTAGCACCGCTTATGTTCCACGTATCGTATGATCTCTAAAATTCACCTATAGTCTCCCTCACGTAAGGGCGGGTGATTTTTTGTTGATCTTTCTAAATACCTATAGTTTCCCTCACGTAAGGGCGGGTATTTTGTACGGTATATTGGCCTAGCAAAAGGTATATCGAAAGGGGGACCAATTTGGTGATATAAGGAACCTTCACTATGGCCGTCGTTGCAAAATTGATGACCGATCCGCATCGCTTATTGAAAGGTCCAAATTATACACCATGGAAACATAAGATGAAGGCTATTCTCCAAATGGAAGATTTGTGGGATATTGTTACCGGAGTAGCAACAAGGCCTTCACCAACAAGCAGGATCCACAGTGTCCTTCAGCAGATCAGATTGCTTTTGACAAGAAAGACAGGAGAGCAAAGGTGCTCATTTTGTTTGTCTGCTTTCGATGAAGTGCAACCTCATATAGCCGATAAAGCAAGTGGTAAAGAGGCATGGGATGCCCTTAGAACCATCTATGAGGGGAAGAATGAATCCACCATTCTTCATCTTCAACAACAACTTCATAACCCGAGTTTGAGACAGGTGAAACAGCTTGAACTCTTCTCAGTGCAGAGTGTCCGAGTTGAAAGAGAAATTGAGTTCTCTAGGAGATACCGTGGATGAAAAGCTTCTCATTTCACTTGTGATGAGAGCTTTACCTTCTTCATTTGACATGTTGATAACCTCCATCCAGGTGTCCCAACGACAAATTACCTACATCGAGTTGGTCAATCTGCTTCAACAACAGGAGGCACGCCAACTTCACAAGGATGATTCTTCCAATACAGCCCTATACACCAACAGCAGTGGTTCTAGGAAGAAAGGTAATGGGCAAAAAGGAGGCAACTTTCGTAAAGGAGGAAATTCTCAACAGGATACGAAAGGAAAAGGCAAGCAACCTCAACGTAAGAAGAGGTGGTGCAAGATCCGTGAGAAAGACAACCATGACACCAACAAAGTGTTGGCATAAGAACAAGCAAAAAGGCCAAAACAAACCACAAAATAAAAACAAGCAACCCCAGTGCGAATGTTGTCGTTGAAGAATCCGACTCGGATTCCGAATGGGCACACAAGGTGCTCATGACTACCACGCATTCCACTCGGAGGGATCCTATTTGGTATGTCGATTCTGGAGCTAGTAAACATATGACTCGGCGACGGATCGTGGTTTGAATCATTTGTGGCCAAGGAGGGCAAACCCGTCACCATTGCCGATGATAAAACCTACAGTGGTTCAGTGGAGAGGGTACAGCTTTAGTCACTCTTCCTGATGGCAAGTGTCAGATTGACAAGGTCCTCTATGTTCCGGGATTGGCCAACAATTTGTTGTCAGTGACACAAATCCTGGACATAAATATGGTTGTCAACTTTCGTGTTGAGAATGGAAAGAAGTGTTGTACAATTACCATGAAGGGTAAGCAGATTGCAACAGCTTCATATAAGCATGGCTTATTTGCACTAGATGCTATCTCTATTCCACATGTTGCCATGACTGTCTCTACCAAGGAGGCAACTTCCCTATGGCACAAGAGATATGGGCATCTTAGTTCCGGCTACTTACTTGAGCTCAGCAAGTATGAGATGGTAAAGGGTCTTCCTTCCCTTTCTCGCCACATTGCCAGCTGTGCTCCGACCGCTTGGCAGGAAAGCAAAGATAGAGTACCATTTGAGAAGAGCTCTACAAGAGCACGAAAACCTCTCGGAGCTAATTCACACCGATCTATGCGGTCCTTTCACACCCAACATTGTTGGAGGGAAGAGGTACTTTCAGCTATTCGTAGATGACTACTCACGAAAGATGTGGGTTTTCTTTCTCAAACCGAAATCGAAGCTTTCGCATTCTTCCAGCAGCTCAAGAAATCCGTTGAGAAGGAGTCATGGGCTTCTATTAAAACCCTCCGCTCGGATCGAGGGGGAGAGTTTACCTCTAATGAATTTTCTGCATTCCTAGATAAACATGGGATCAAGAGACAGCTTAACAACCGCCTATACTCCTCGACAGAATGGAGTTGCCGAGAGAAGGAACCGTTCTATCATGGAGATGGTTCGTTGTATGCTCACATGTGCAAATCTTGGGCAATAATATTGGGCAGTAAGCCGTCACCACCGCAGCTGTATCTTTTGAATAGGGCACCCACAAAGGCCCTAAAAGGAATGACTCCACAGAAGCATGGAGTGGTCGAAAACCCTCCATATCTCATCTACGTATTTTCGGGTGTCAAGCTTTCATGCACATACCGAAAGAAAAAAGGAAGAAGCTAGATGAGAAAACACTGAGATGTATTTTTCTTGGATATTCTGAGCACTCTAAAGGATATCGGTTGATAGATCCTTTGACCAAGAAAATTCATATCAGCAGAGATGTTGTCTTTGATGAAGCTTTCACATCACAGAGCACATCTACAATACACCAGGATATTGTGGAACCAAAGGAAGAGGAGATTCCTTCGTCAACACAGACATGGAGGTCCTTCTACATCTTCTTCACCACCACCGAGCGTAATCCTAAATGGTGTACAAATACAATCGGAGATGCAAATTTATCCACTCCTCCCAATTTGAATTTGGATAGACCTCGTACACGCAGTATGGCTCAACAGGAAAGAGAAGCCGGAGAAACCGGTGAGGTTGATGATCTTTGTCAATCTTTTGAGGAACTTTCTCGTGACTCCAAGTAGAGAAGTTGAGGATATGGATATTGATGATGACAGGGCATTCATGTCTACCATAGATAGTCTTGGACCCGCATCGCTGCAAGATGCTCTTAGTGAGCCTCAGTGGAAGGCCGCTATGGATACATAGTATGAGTCTCTGATGAAGAATAAAACTTGGAAGCTTGTTGATCTGCCGCATGGAAAGAAACCTATTGGCTGCAAATGGGTATACAAAGTCAAGTACAAGGCAGATGGAACAATTGATAAGCATAAAGCCCGTCTTGTTGCAAAGGGCTATGCTCAAAAGGAAGGCATCGACTATGAAGAAACTTTTGCACCTACTGCTCGGATGACCACAATTCGGGTTATGTGTGCTATGGCAGCACAATATGGGTGGAAAGTTCACCAAATGGATGTCAAAAGTGCCTTTCTTAATGGTGATCTCCAAGAAGAAGTCTATATGACTCACCTCAAGGATTTGAAGTGGAAGGCCAACAACAGAAAGTTTGCAAATTGGTTAAATCCTTGTATGGTCCGAAACAAGCTCCTCGAGCTTGGTATATAAAAATGGACAATCACCTAATGCAAGCATGGATTTAAGAGATGTCCGTCAGATGCAAACCTCTATTTCAAGAAACAGGGTTCTGAGATAGTGTTGCTTGTACTCTATGTGGATGATCTGCTCATTACAGGGAGTTCAGAAGATTTGATCTCTACTGTCAAAAGAAACTTGTGCAAATCTTTTGAGATGACAGATCTTGGACTTCTCCATTACTGTCTTGGTCTGGAATTCAGCCAGAAGGAGCACACCATCAAAGTGTCTCAGAAAAAGTATGCCAAGACATTGCTCGATAAATATCGCATGACCGACCGCAAGCCAATGGCAACTCCTATGGAGAATGGACTTCAGCTTATCGCGATATGATGACTCACCCTGGTAGATGGCACTCTCTATCGACAGCTGATTGGGAGTCTCATATATCCGACCAATACTAGGCCGGATCTCGTATTTGTCGTAAACTATCTTTCGAGGTTCATGCAGGAGCCTAAGATTACTCATTGGAAAGCAAAGAAATGTGTTCTTCACTATGTCCGTGGTACTATAGAATATGGCCTAGAATACAAGAGGAACAACAAATTCTTCTTGCAAGGATACACGGACTCCGACTATGCCGGATCATTTGATGATCGCAAGTCAACTTCTCGGATACATTTTTCATCTGGGATCCGGTCCTGTCTCTTGGCACAGCAAGAAGCAACAGTGGTTGCTATTTCTTCAACAGAGGCAGAATATCGCGCCGCACGTGAAGCTGTGTGCGAAGTGATATGGTTACGTCGCATTCTAACAAGTATGGGCCATCCATCAAAATCTCCAATACACTTGTTTTGCGACAATCAAGGTGTTCTGAACCTCGTCAAGAATCCACCCATCATGAAAAAACAAAGCACATTGACACACAATGTCATTTCATTCGAGAGGAAGTTCCAAAGCACCGAATTCAGCTTCAAAGACATTCCCACCGATGCTCAAGTTGCGTACATTTTCACTAAGGCACTTGGACGTGTCAAATTTGAATTGTTTCGCAGCTCACTTTGTATTGCAAAATAATGTAAGGGGATGTTAGTAGAGTTATTAGTTATTACATTACCCAAATAATGTAATAAAGGGGGATGTTAGCGTACTATTACAATAGGTGTTATATTAGTTAACTAGTTATTTAACTTTAGCACCTTGTTGCAGCGGCATCCTGTTGAGATGCGCCCAACCCGGGCTAATCCAGGAGTGCTGTTTCCGCATGTTGTATTATTTAAACTGCTCTTCAATAATACAATGATGTTCGCACATTTACATTTACTAGTCACTTTCTATGATCGATCTTCCTTCTGCTATGGGTAGTTTTATGATGTCGGTCTTCTTCACCCTATACCAGTTTTTTTCTACAATCGGTATGCTTCCTTATCTGATAAATCGTAACATACGACTAGTCTTCTCATTTCTACTACTGGTAGTTTTCTACTATAGATTTTCTTTAGTGTTCACCATGTACTGGTCCTTTTCTACGATAGGTTTTCTTTCTTCTTCAACTAGTCATAAAATCTTCTAGTAGTTTACTGCTACTAGTAGTTATTTCATCCTGTCCTGATCATTTCCTGTGTTGGTCTTTTTTCACCACTGGTCTGCTTCTCCTATTACTGGTTAGATTTTTGTGTTGGTATTTTTCCTTTTACTGCCAGTAGTTTTCTATTGTTAGTCTTCTTCACCCTAGCATTGGTCATTTTCTAATGTCGATCTACTCTCCCTAGTGGTGATCAAAAATTTGTATCAATATTTTTTCGTAGTGCTGATAAAAATTTTTCGTCAGTCTACTTCCCCTAGTATCGGTCTTCTTTCTTAGTACTGGTCAGAATATGATGTCAATATTCTTTCCTTGTACCGGTCAAAATCTGATATCAATCTTCTTTCATATATGCTGATTTGTTCCTTGGTTTTGATCACTTTCTGCTTTCGATCAGGTTTACTTTTTTACCTATAATTTTTTATTGTTGTAGGGTTCTCTATGCTATAGGTCATTTTTTGAGGATTTTAAATGAGTATGAGTATCTCTGTCACATTAGGTATATATATTGGTGGTATATGAGATAAATTTGGTAGGATAATTAAAATTATTTTTAATTTGAAGGTGAAAATGTACATGATTTAGGCATGAGTGGTTGGTGATTTAAAATAATAACGATGAAATTATTATTGGTGTGGTGTGAACCGACCCTATAAATTTTTCTCTTAGAAATTTTGAGTGAATGGACCAATGTCAAGGGGACCATTTTTAGCCAATCTCAAATTTTGAAAATCTTAATATTCGTGAAATTATGATGATTCACCACTATGCATAACCCTGGAGTAGAACAAAAGGTGAATATGTGTATCTAGCTTTAAGTTTCAATGGTTAAAACACATGCATAAAATAGTTAGTGGTCGTATAAACATCATAAGATATATTCATGCGGTATCTATCCTATCCCACAAGGATCACTTAACCATCAAAAAATCAAGAAGGAAAAAAATGTGAAAGCCCGGATGAGCAGATACAAAAAACATATATCCTTGTCTTGATGAAAGGAGAAAAGGAAAACATGCAAAGGACAAGGATTGACAAGAGAAAAACTATATCCTTTGACTTGGAGAGAAACTTTGATGATCATTTATACTTGCAAGGTCAAGGAATATAAAAGAAAATAAAAAAGAAGAGATGACATGAGCTAAATGCAATGGTGAAAATGCATGGAAATGGGCCCTAGGTTGGGGATTTTCTAGGCATCAAATCCATAGTGTGAGTGCAATGCATGTGATCTACGACCTAACAAGGTGTCATCATTTTCCATTGTCGCAAAATGCCCAAGAATCTATATGACCAAGCAGTCATGCAAGTGTGAACATGCAATAATGCAATTATGACAAGAAGAGATGCAAGTAGAACAAAACATCAAGTAAACCATGCAAGGCATGAAAACCAATCATGTAGTATTAATCAAGCAAATCAAATAAAAACTAGAAGAAAATGTAATGCAATGATAAATATTTTTCTAATAAATGTAGTGATGTAAAGGGAAGAATCCCCTCGTAAGTCTGAGGAAGACATATTATCACCCAAGAATGTGATATGATGTATCCCAGGAGAAGTTACAACATTAGCCATAGCAATATGGGAAATGTCTTGAGAAATAGATTATTGTCTTAGGACTTTTAACAAAGATTCCCTTTGAATAGGAGAATTTTGCAAAAGTTTTAAGAGAAATATCTTGATCGGGGTACTAGCTAATTGCTATTGAATGTCAAAGGAGACTTTAAGTTTTGAATTCAACACTAAAGGTGGTTTTTCTAATATTGTGCTCATTTTTTGGGTATTCTTAAAAACTATGGTGGGTTTTGAAGATGCGTTGGAAGAAGAACTTGTCTCCCACTAAAAATGTTGAGTCGATTGTTTTCATGCTTGTTTCTTTGTAGTTATTGCTATCATACCAACCATATTATCATAGGGATGTGGTACATTATGATATTACACTTGATTAGCTTCCTATTTACCATACTTAGGTAGGGGATCTTGGAATATTCCTATGTATTGATATGTTGTGGATGCTTGTTGAGTAAGAGGTTGATTGTTTGTTGGAGGATTGGGTTGAGAACCTTCTATAACAAGGGATCCTTCATCAATTAGGTATTGAAATAGATGTTTCAACCTCTTACATGCATTTACCATATGCCCCTCCACTCTATTATACTCACAATGTCAATCAAAATTATACCAATCAATCGTGGTATCATGCTGTATTATGGGAGATAACTCAATCATATTATATTCCAAAAGCTATAGTAGGACCACATTCATAGGTGTGTTGAGTCTTGTAAAATTTCTTGGTGGGGAATTTTGAGGTTGGTGAAGCACCATATTTTATAGGGTGTTAACCACATTGTTAACAGGTCTATTATGCGTTACCCCATCACCAACTACATGCTTGTGCTTATGCTACATTTGTTGGATGTGTCTCATTCTTTGTCGAGGAAGTACTGTACGATAGGTACGAAAGGGTAAGAGGAGCAAAGCTCCTCACGAGAAGGGCAGTAGAACCTCCTCACCACACTGAAGGTGTTTTTGGTGCAACGTGCCAAAAAAAATTTTCCCCCTTTTTTCGGAGTGATTTTTAGGATTCCTATGGTTGGTGGGTGGTTGGTGGGTGTGGGTGGTTTAGCCCACAGTATTGTACCCATTGTATTCTAATACCATATAGTGGTTTAGGTTTGAAAGAGTTTTATTTATATTTATTTTAATGTCCCATTTTTGAGGAAGAAGGTGAATAATAATATCAAGGAGGTGTGGCTCTTGTTTTGCTGGAGTAGCCCATATCGGATGAACCAAGGTAAATATCATGTGTTATATGTGCATTGTGTGGTGTCATTTCCTCTAAGTTGTTTATTTCTACTTTATTTTTGGAATACGTTTATTTAGATCTCTTCAACATTTTAGTGGTCCTATCCTATTTTATTTTAAGTTGACCTCTTATAATAAGGGCTTGATCTACCCTTCTTGATAGATCTATAGTTTGATCGAAAGATGTGATAGTTGTCATTTCCAATTCATAAGATATTTGTTCTTGTAAGTTTCCAATAAACATCTCAAGCATGTCTCAAGGAGGTAAGGCATATATTAAATATCCAACAAAACTCCTCCAATGAGACAAAAATTCTAAAAACAATTCATCTTTACTTTGTTTTAATATATAGACATCTTTCATAGTCACATTCTTTTCAACATAAGCACCAAATTTTTGAACAAATATTTTAGTTGTCTCTTTAAAATTACCCAAATAATGATTAGGCAGTTGATAATACCACTCTAATACCATACCACCAAGTCTCTTATGGAACATCTTAAGTAATAGCATATCATCATATATGATATCATGGTATGTTGTTCTATACATTATTAAATGCTTAATTGAATTTTTTTTTCCCTTATAGATAGGTAAAATTGACATTGAAAAATGTTTAGGGTAGGGCCTAGAGGCAACGATAGGATCTAAGAGTTGGTTGCAAATTTCTCTATAGTTGTAGGTGAAACTAGGTGGTCGAATCGTATCAAATATTGAAACCAATTGTTTCACCATATTTGTTAAAATTTGTATTTTAGGATTGTTGCTATGCAATGCCCTTAGTTTCCCTAAGGGAGGGGTATAGATAGTCTGTTGGAAGGGAACTTGGCTCATGTTGGAAGCATTGATATTGTTATGGTATGGGTTGTGATATGTGGTATCATGTTGTGAAGGATAACTAATAATTGGTGGAACAAAAGCATAAATGTTGAGATTAGCCAAATGAGGAGTAAATTGAACATAATATTGAGATGCACTACTATTTTGAGGAGCTTGTGGAATTATTTCAATGTTGGTGGCCATAGTAGTAGCATATTTTGGGTTGTGAATAGGATTACCATGATGTGAAGATTCAAAAAAGGGGTTATTATGACCATTCCTAAGGGAGATGGTAGGAAGAGGAGGTACCTCACATATTTCAAGTTAGGCTTCCTCATTCATAACTCTTATCAAAGTCTCCTTGTGGTATTTTATGAAACCCCATAAATGATCAACTATTGTGAATGCGAAGCCTCCATTAGGCCCCTCATAGGGATCATAGTTAGTACTAGTTTCCTCATTATTAAGGGGAAGTGAATAGATCGAGGAGAAAAATAAGGAAAGATACACAAGGAGGTTCTTAATATGTTTTTAATGATTTTTTATCTAAAAAAATAAAATTAGTGGTCTTGTTAAAGTTTTCAAGAGAAAAGCAAAGGAAGGGGCTTTCCTATCTTGGTCACTAAGACGTGTGTTCACATCAGGTTCACCAAATATGTAGAGGGAGAAAACTACTTTACCATGTATGATTCTCGGCTAGATCCACTGGGAGCTGAGGTGATCGTAGGGGTGTGTTATAATCTTTACACTTGGTGGATAAGGAAAATGAGTTTACTAGAAATAGTTTTAGGACTCACTCCAAGTCTAGTGTAAATATTTTTGATGTGTAGTTTAAGAAAACACCTATTGTTTGACCTTTCTAAACTAATCTATGAGAACCAAAGAACAATGCAAGACACATAAGATGTAAGAAGACAAGAACTAATTCTAGTATGATTATTTTATTCAATGATATCTATCCCTAGGTTTTGCAAAATAATGAGATATTTTCCTTTGAGCAAGGGTTCAAGGGAATGCACAAACAATATTAAAACCCTAGATGCACACTATATGCTTTTATTCTTTCAAATGCCTAGAAATTCAATCGAATATTTTTCTTTTACTTATGATCTAGGTTTTGAATAAAATTGAATAGAAAGAAAACAAAAAATAACCTAGAAGATTTACTCAAGGTACTTATCTGATCCAGTGTTTGATCCTAGCTTTAACTTGCATCCAAAATATCCAAACAACTTCAAACCTACAAAATAGCTTCATAAAAACTATAAAATTTGATCAGTGCTTGGGGGCCTACTTAGGCTGCTATTTGATTGATCTTGGAGGTGTAGCAGTCAAGACCCCTTTATCATTTTAGCTGACTATTCAAAAGTAAAAATATATTTGACCTTTGGAATATGCAAAAACAAAGTGAAATAGATTGATAGCAACAAAATATAATATAGACAATATGGACAACCAAAATAAAATGTAAATTCAAAATCAAGGTTTTATGATGCAAAATTATCCCCAAGACCTAAATTACCAAATTTATGCCTTGTAAATGGGGGGCACAAATATATATTACCAAACTTCTGCTTTGTATGGGTGGGGCATGAATATGGTTTATATGCCCTTTTCAGGCCCTAAAAAAAATAGATTTGTGAAGCAAAAAATTTAAATAAAGAAGTTGATGAACTGATGGAGTAAGCAAGGAGCAATGAAGATATGGAAAAAGTAGTCCAATATGGTTGATATATTCAATTATCAAAAATTCTCTACTGAATCCCCAAGGGTAGCCAACACCAGAAACAAACCAATAAAACAACTTGCAACAAAAGGGAGCATGAGCAAGTGAGCAAGTCAAGAATTATAATCTAAAAATAATTGGTTGGGGTAATAGAGCAAATCCAATCCTCTATTTATAAGAGGTTTGGAGGGTAAAATAAATGAGAAATTAATTTTTCACTGTGGTCAAGGGTTGACCCCAAAACGGGTCGATGAGGGGAGGGGTTTTTGTGAGAAAATTCCCTAGAACACTAAATTTATTACCCTCCATTACAATGCATGAATTTGGCATTATAGGGCATGAATTTGGCAAGCCAAATTCACACCCTGTATGGATAAAGCATTAATTTGGTAAATATAAGGAAGCAAGGCAAAGGGAGAAGGCCAAAACACCTCAAATTTGCACTTGGTAAGCTTGGGTGGTTGGCTAAGGGTCTAAGGATGAATTGACTCATTTTGGTGGTGAAGAACACAAGCTTATACTGAGAGGAGGGGTGAACAAAGATAGCGCCCACTTTTTCCTTTCTTTCCAAACCAATATCAATTAGTGTCCTTAATTGCAATAACCAAATATAGCAGTGTGCATTAATGACATATATAGCAATAGTAAGCAAGAGCACAAATCACCACACACAATTGAGACACAAGATTTAACATGGTTCCCCCAATGTGGGGTAGTCCATAAGATAATCTCCTTATAATATTTCATAAATAAATAGGGATACTTATCCCAATACAAATGGTTACTTTAATCTTCTCAAATCTAGGCTATCCACTGATTTGCTCAGGTGGGCAATCCACTGATATGCTCAACAAGGCAATCCATTGATCCGCTCAGCTAGGCAATCCATTGATCTAATCAGTAAGACAATCCACTAATCTGCTAAGGTAGGCAATCCTAATCTACTCAAGTAGGCAATCCACTAATCTGCTCAGCAAGGCAATCCATTGATCTGCTTAGATAGGCAATCCATTGATCTGCTCAGCAAGGCAATCCACTTATCTTCTCAGCTAGGCAATCTACTTATCTGCTCAGCTAGGCAATCCACTTATCTACTCATCTAGGCAATCCACTAATCTACTCAACTAGGCAATAGTGATATGCTCAGGTAGGCAATCCATTGATCTTCTCAGTAAGGCAACAAGAACCTGCTCAAAACCTGCTCCAACAAGCTCACCAAGAACTTGCTCAAATCTACCTTAGCAAGCTCACCAATAACTTGCTCAAATTTGCTTTAGTAATCTCACCAAGAACTTGCTCAAATCTGCTTAGCAAGCTCACCAAGAACTTACTCAAATTTACTTATCAAGCTCACCAAGAACTTGATCAAATGCTGTCCCAAATCTATCCAAAAATCTATCGCAAAATCCTTCTCAAAGGCTCAATCAATCATGCACAAAAACTACCTCAAATATGTCCCAAAAGTCTTCTCAAAGCCACAATCAATCATGCACAAAAGCTACCTCAAATCTATCCCAAAATTCTTCTCAAAGGCTTAACCAATCATGCTCAAGTAGCACTCAAATATCATCAACAAATATATAAAGGCAAGGCTCAATGATGAACTCAACAATGAATGGCAATGCACTCTTCAATGGATGACAACAATGATCGACAATGATATCAACTCAAATCAATCTCAACTCAATCTCAACTCAACTCAAATCAAATCAATCTCAACTTAGCTCAATCTTATAGAAGCATAAATAGAATTGTTAGAGACTCGATATGTTCTATTCACAAACTCAATTTCTTTCTCAACTCAAACTCAACTCAAATCAGAATATAGAATAGTTTGTTTCATGGAACTTGAACAACCACTTCACACAATCACTTGACTAGGCTCAAACAACTCTACTCAACCAATCACCACAAGGAATAAATTTTTCTCACAAACCCTAGTTCAAGCATGAATCAATCAACTCAAAATGTTTCCAATAATGCTCAATCACAAATCTCACATAACAATGATACTCATGTTCTCTTGTCACTCAAGTTCAAGTTCTTTGTACAAGCAATGGGCTTCAACAACAATGCTTATAAAATAATGTTTAATCACAATTCTCAAACCAGAATACCTTGAAGCATTCAACCATCCACTTTCGAAAAGGAAACCACAATCAATCCTTTTCTCTCCAATGATATTTCAGAAATCAACCACCATAAACAAAGTCAATGGAGAATATTGCTCATACTTTTTTGATGCCTTATTAGTTGTCCACTAAATCTTCTACAATAAACAAACTTTATTTTTCAAATTTCAGAAAGGTTTAGATATCTTGATTAATAACACAAAAATAATATCCAAATAACACCTTATTACTTCTACTCAATAAAATACACCATGTCCCCTCATGAAAGAATTAATCCTCTTTGAAAAAGAACAAAACAACCTTCAATTTTGAATCCCTTTACAAAATAAAAAATATATCTTTACACACACCTTATTTATTCCTCTAATCAAGCTAATCAAATAGCACTTGAAATAAGCTTTCCAATGATATATAATATGATATACTTCCAAAAATAAAATCACCAAAAATCTCTATTTTTCCTAAAGTGCATCATAACCCTTATTTCTCCTAGGGCAAATTTAGAAAAATAAAATATTAAAAATATTAAATTTCCTTTGTCCTTGATGGGATTCGATCCCTCGACGCCTCCTTGCTCATCATCTTAATCATGTCCAAGCCACCGCATGAGCTACAGGCTCGTTTGGGAGGAAAACGCACCATGTGAAGAACACAAGCTTATATTGAGAGGGGGGGTGAACAATATAAGACCTCTTTTTACTTTCTCTATTTAACTTCAACTTCGCAAAGCAATGAACCAATAGAAATATCAAAGCAATGCATAAAGCAACACACAATGAGACACCAATTTTAACATGGTTCACCCAACATGGGCTACCTCCACAAAACTTTTCTCTAAAAAGCTTTCTCAAAGTTCTTTGGGAATCCTTCCCAATTACAATGTTTATGAGCCTCTACCCAAAGGAGAAACCTTCACCTACTCAAGTATTTATGAGCCTCTGCCCAAAGGAGAATCCTTCCCCTCCTCATAAATTTATGAGCCTCCTGCCCAAAGGATAATCCTTCCCCTCCTCACAAATTTATGAGCCTCCTGCCCAAAGGAGAATCCTTCCCCTCAGCGCTGGAAATGATACTTCAGAAGATCACCTGCATCTTATTCCACTAGCATGTGGAACTCCTTTCCATAGAAGACCTCCTGTCCTCAATGCTTAGCCTCAAGAGACCTCTGTCCTCACTGATCACCTCCACAACAAATCATCAACTTGTACTAAACATAGTCAGTCGGTCCAGCACAAGTCTTCCTCACTCTGTCAGATCTGTCCCAATCTCAACTCATAAAGCTTGAACAAATCAATCTCTGATGCACACAAGCCTTCTCAAAGACTTGTCAAAACTGTCCTCAGGTTCTTCTCAAAGAACCACTTCAACTCTGTGCTCAAGTCCTCTGCTAGGACCTGTCCAAATCAGCTCACAAGTCCTCCCTAGAACTTGTCCAAATCAGCTCACAAGTCCTCACTAGAACCTATCCAAATCAGCTCACAAGTCCTCACTAGAACCTGTCCAATTCAGCTCACAAGTTCTCACTAGAACCTGTCCAAATCAACTCACAAGTCTTCACTAGAACCTATCATTTCAGCTCACAAGTCCTCACTAGAACCTGTCCAAATCAGCTCACAAGTCTTCACTAGAACCTATCCAAATCAGCTCACAAGTTCATCAAGAAAAAATTGCTTAGCATGAACCCACAAAGAGAATTGTTAGAGACCCAATGTGATTCATAAACCTCATAGAAGAATAAAGAGAATTGTTAGAGACTCAATATGTTCTATACTTAACTCCCAATATCAATCTCAAATCTCATAGAAACATAAAGAGAATTGTTAGAGACTCAATATGTTCTATACTTAACTCCCAATATCAATCTCAACTCAATCTCAATATCAAAAGAATAAGATAGATGTAGTATGCTTTTATCAAGAACATGAAACACAACCCAAAAATTTCCAACCATGCAATAACTCATATAACAATGATACTCATGTTCTTTCCACAACCAATATCTTTTCTCAACCAATTAGTGCTTTAACAACAATGCTTAGAGACAAGGTTTAACCAACATCATTCAACTCAAGATTAACCTGGAAGCATTCAACGAATCACTACATGAAAAGGAAACTAGTAGACATCCTTTTCCCTCCAAAGGTATTTGAACAAAACAGCCACCAACATAAATCACCAATGCAAAGAATAACTTGCTCAAATCAATCTCAATGGAGTAATCCCAAATCATGTATCAATTAAAGCTTTAACTTGATCAAAACAACCTCTATGGAAGCAACTCAACCATCAATCTCAAAACAGCCAACTAAGGGTTTCACCATCTCAATGCAAGTAGCAAGACTTACTAACATAAACCCTAGTGCAAAATGCTTCCTCTTCCTCAACCAAAATTATGCATTCACCCAAAAAACTCATCAATGATTTTAATGCATAAACAATCTTCAATATCCAGAAAATGAGATTTACACCAACAAGAATACCTAGTAGACAACCTTTTCACTCCAAACTCAATTTCAAAAAATACACCATCAACAATATACATGGAAGAAGTTGCCCATACCTTTGTTTGAGAAGAAGAGAATAGTTCTTCAACCTGTTACCAACACCACCCTCAACTTTGCCACCAAGTTAGGGTTAGATCATAAAAGTAACCACAAAAATATTTATTTCATAAAACACCTTATGACTCCAATCCTTAGAAGTCAACTACCAAAAATATAAAGCATACAAACAATATATTTTTTACACCTTATTTCTCCAAATTAAACCATGCTCAAGGAATAATAGCTTCTAAGCAAATCTCACTCAACAATCAAGCCAAAAATATCAACCACACACTATCAACCTTATATCTCCAAAGAAGCATTTAACCTCAAAAATAATTTTAAATAAATCTTCCCAACCACTTCTTCAAAAAAAAAACCTTACCAAAAACATGCTTCTAAAAATCTCGGGTCAACAGTGCCTCCAAAAAAATCGGAGCACAAAAACTCTTCTCACACTCCACGACGGGAGTCGAATGCCTGACCTCCCTTCAAGCGCCTTCGTAGAACAGTCATTGACACTAGGCCAACGGTGCTAGCTTGAAGGCTAGCAAGAGTCTCCTTCTCCTTAACCCTTTGGCGGCGGATAAACATGGTGAAAAAATGATAGCCGTAGCTTTTACTTCCCAACCTTTGCACAATTCGAATTTCTTTAACTCCATTGCTTTGGACTATAGGTTATGGCTTATATAGCCAAACTTCCATGCTATACACGACATCGGCGGGAGGATAATTCAAACTTTTCGAATTAATATTATTTTGGTGCCTTCAAAACAACTTTAGTTTTTATGAAACCTTTTTGATTATTTAAAAAATAATCACAGGTCTTTTAGACCTTAGACCTTAGGTGGAGAACCCATTAAATTATTAAAATAATTTAATCACTTAATAAAATAAATAATTAATTAAAAAACCTTAAAAAGGTTTTATTAATTAAGTTATTTAATTAATAAGTGTCTCCAGCCTTTGCATTAATATGAGAGTGGTTTTGAGAAAAATCCTTAATGCATCCACCTGGTTTTAATAAAAACCCTTAAACCTGCCATGGTTTTGATAAAAACCTTTTCATCTGCCACATGGAATCTCTCCAAAATCTTCTAGAAAAGATTCTTTGGAATCTTCAACCTTTGAATCCAATAAATCCTCTTGACATTAATGCCAGTTCCTTTTGACATCAATGACAACTCATAGACAAGAAGCTAGGATCTCAAACCCAAAATTGCCAACACCATGTGCTTTAAAACACTTCTCCCTATCATGCAAACCAAAAATGCTTCGCATGCTCTTTCTTCCAATGCCTTCTAACACAACCAAGGGGATTCAAAAATTTGATGTTCATTCTGCCACTTGCATTATACAAAAGCCAATTACCAATGTGCCACGTTGCCCAAGGTGACTAGGGTTTCACACACCGTCCGATTTATTCTTCGCTTCCATCACTTAACCCTCTTTTTGCACGAGCTCTTTTCGCTTTCTAACGATCACATTAATTCATGAGCACAAGCATAAGGATTAATAAACCTTAGGCATCCTTTTATATAGTTTTCTCCCTCATATTCGATGATGTCGATGGATTACTTTTATTTTTAATTTTAAAATTAAAATTAAAATTAAATATTTAAAATTAAATATCTCCATCACCGGGGAACCTTTTTCGATGAAACAAAAATTCAACTTGGGTTTTAAGAAAAAACCATTTCAAATCTTCCATCCATGGTTTTAAATAAAACATTTTGTTTTGCTTGCCTTGGTTTTCACAAAAACCCTGTATATATCCATGCTCTCCAAAATATCATAAATGATTATTTATGAAGTGCTTTTGCCATCAAAACTCAATGTGATCCATGTGACATCAATGAAAACATAAAATAACTCAAATTTCCAACAATCTCCCCCTTTGTCATTGATGGCAACACCTCTAATGCAAATCACCACAATCACTGCAAAAACCATCTCTAAGAATCAAAGTTGCTCCCCCTGACTCAATACTCTCTATGGAGGCTGCTCCCCCTAATTCAATGCTCTCTTTGGAGGCTTCTACTCCTAAATCAATGCTATCTTTGGAGCCTACTCCCCCTAACTCAATGCTCTCCCCCTTACTCAAATCTCCCCCCTTTTGACATCAATGGCAAAAGAGACACCTATGGGGCTAAAATATATGACTCTTAAGCTTAGCCCCCTCACCACCTTCTCTCTTGAGGTGATTAATTTTGGGGTGGGAGTAATTTTACTCCCATATTACATTGTTTCTTTCCTCTGTCAACTTCCTTCCATATTTTTTTGATATCCTTTTCTTGATGAGTTACTTGATCTTCTTGTCTAGAACTTGTTTGACCTTCTTGCCTTGAAATTGCTTGACCTTCTTGTATTGAAATTGTTTGGAATTGAGTACTACACCATTTTAAAATATATCCAAAGTTATTGTAATTAAAACACTTGATATTGTAGACTTTGGATGGTGCCCATATCCTAAATTCTTTCTTGAAATAATTTCTATATCCAGTCCTTTCCTGAACCCTGTATTGTGAAGTTCTATTTTCATAATCATTATGACCATGACTTATGAATTGTGTAGATCTAAAACCAAAACCATGTTGCTCATTTTATTTGCATTGAGAAGCTCTATGACCAATCCTATTGCATAAGAAGCAATGTCCCTGAAAACCATACCTTCTTCCTTTGAAGTTCCTTCTAGAAAAATCAAACTTCTTTGATCCATAGACCCTGCAGTGTATAGCCTTGTGTCCAAATCTATTACAATAAAAACAATGTCCTTGAAAAGCCCTTTGTTCATGCCTTGGTTCCTCATACCTTTCTTGACCATTATCCTTGTGATAATTTTTGACTTGTGCATTGTAGCCTTGAACCTCCTTTGTAGTATCTAAATCCTCTTCCTTAATTTCTTCCTTACTTTCCTTTTCAAGAATTTCTTTTCCTTTTGAACTTGATTCACCTATCTCAAAACAAGATCCAAACTAGATTTTTGGAGCCATAGGAATTTGGAACTTTCTTCATAAATCCTAGGTGCTTCCTTGCTTTCATATTTTAGGACTTCCTTTCCTTTTGAGTTTGATTCCCCAAACCTGAAATATGAGACCTTTGGTGCTTTGGAACCTTCCTCTTCTTTCTTTTAATTTGTGTCAAATAGCAAATTGGCATCCATATTTATTGTCTCTGAAATACATGTTTAATTATTAGTGAAAATATCTTGGACTTTTGATTCATGTGATGGATCAAACTTCTCAAGTATGGAACATCTCAATTATTTTAGATATTCCTTAACCTCTTGTAGTTGCTCATGGATATCATTGAAGTCTTCCTTTAGATCAACTGAGACTTTTGTATTTCTTACAATATTCTCTTGTTTAACTTCTTATGTTTGGAGTGAATTTTCTTCTTCTACTTATTTTATCCCATAGAAAAACCCTTATTCATATTCACTGTCACTAAGATCATTATAATATTCTATAGTAAAAAAATTCTCATGATTTCTTTGACCATGCCTGTTTCCTTGATGTGTCATATCATATTCACTATCATTGAAGCCATTGCAATATCTTGATCTGTGATCTCTTTGACCACACACAAAGCACTGTTCTATTTCACCTTCTATTTCTAGGAATAGATGTTCTTTCTTTTCATCATCTGACTTGTCTCTATCACTGTGATCTGAGCTATCCCTTGCTTCTTCAATGTAGAAAGTTTTCTTTGTCTTACAAAATTTTTTCTTCTTCTCATACCTACTTTGCTTGTATTTTTCATCTTTGTCATGCTTATGCTTTCCATATTCTTTTCTTCTGTGACCCTATTTTTCATCATATTTATTTTATTCATGTGGAAACTTGTTTGCATAGTGACCAAAATCACCACACTTGTAGCATTTGACTTTCTTCATATCCTTGTAATTTCTTAAGTCCTTTTTCCTTTTGATGAAGTTAGATTCCTCATCATTATATGAATCTCTATCTGTCTCTGGATCTTTCCCTTTATTTGAAGCCTTGAATGCAATTTCTTTCATTGGAACCTGATGCTTACTTATCCTCATCTCATAAGCCATGGGAGTTCCTTGTAGTTCTTTCATTGTTAGCTTGTTGATATCCATTGTTTCTTCTATTACTGAAACCTTTGCATCATACTTCATGGGAAGTGATCTCAAAACCCTTTGAGCAACTTCTAATTCTTTCATCTTAAATCCTAGACCTCTCATGGTGTTAGTAATCTCATCAACTCGAAGTAAAAAATTTACAATATCTTTAGAGTCTTCCATTTTCAATTCCTCAAATATTCTTCTATGAGTTTATAGTTTTGCCAACTTTACCTTGGAATCTCCTTCATAGGTATTCCACAATTTTGTCCACATTTCATTAGCTAAATTCCATACCATGACCTTTGCAAAATTTATCTCACGTAGCCCACTCAAAATATAATTCATTGCCCTTGCATTGATCTCAATCAATTTACTGATAGTATTATCTGTCTCGAGATCACCTTCAACCTTATACTCTTTTGTAACCATCTGCCATACCTCATATCCTTGTGATATCAAGTAGTTCTTCATTGTCATGCTCTAGAAAGCATAATTGTTACCATCAAACATTGGAGCCTTACTTGTAGATGATACATTCTGTGAAGCCATCTGTGTTCTTGTATAATCTGCACTCAAGATGTTAGCCTTTCTAAAGGAACCCACTCTGATACCAATTGAAGAACATAAGATTATACTTAGAGGTGGGGGTGAATAGTATAGCACCCACTTTTTCCTTTCTTTCCAAACCAATATCAATTAGTGTCCTTAATTGCAATAACAAAATATAGTAGTGTGCATTAATGACATAAATAGCAATAGTAAGTAAGAGCACAAATCAGCATGCACAATTGAGACAATATTTAACATGGTTCCACCAATGTGGGGTAGTCCACAAGATAATCTCCTTATAATATTTCATAAAGAAATAGGTATCCTTATCCCAATAAAAATGATTACTTTGATCTGCTCAAAGCTAGGCTATACACTAATCTAATTAGGTGGGCAATCCACTGATCTGCTCAGCAAGGAAATCCAATGATCTACTTAGCTAGGCAATCCATTGATATACTAAGCAAGGCAATCCTCTGATCTACTCAGCTAGGCAATTCTGATCTGCTTAAGTAGGCAATACACTGATCTGCTCAGCAAGGTAATCCATTGATCTAATTAGATAGGTAATCCTGATATGGTTAGGTAGGCAATCCACTAATCTACTCAGCAACGTAATCCACTGATATGCTTAGATAGGCAATCCATTGATCTTCTTAGCTAGGCAATCCACTAATCTGCTTAGCTAGGAAATCCACTGATCTACTCAGGTAGGAAATCTACTGATCTTCTCAACAAGGCAACAAGAACCTACTCAAAATCTACTCTAGAAAGCTCACCAAGAACTTGCTCAAATTTGCCTTAGCAAGCTCACCAAGAACTTGCTCAAATCTGCTTTAGCAAGCTCACCAAGAACTTGATCAAATTTGCTTAGCAATATCACCAAGAACTTGCTCAAATATTCTTAGCAAGCTAACCAAGAACTTGCTCAAATGCTATCCCAAATATATCCACAAATATATCCCAAAATCCTTCTCAAATGCTCAATCAATCATGCATAAAAATTACCTCAAATTTATCCCAAAAGCCTTTTCAAAAGTTCAATCAATCATGTACAAAAGCTACCTCAAATATGTCCAGAAATCTATCCCAAAATCCTTCTCAAAGGCTCAACCAATCATGCTCAAGTAGCACTCAAATCTCATCCACAAATCTATGAAGTCAAGGCTCAATGATTAACTCAATAATGAATGGAAATGCACTCTTCAATGGATGACAACAATGATCCACAATGATCTCAACTCAACTCAAATTAAATCAATCTCAACTCAGCTCAATCTTATAGAAGCATAAAGAGAATTGTTAGAGAACCAATATATTCTATTCACAAACTCAATTTCTTTCTCAACTCAAACTCAACTCAAATCAGAATATAGAATAGTTTGTTTCATGGAACTTGAACAACCACTTCACACAATCACTTGACTAGGCTCAAACAACTCTACTCAAGCAATCACCACAAAGAACAAATTTTTCTCACAAACCCTAGTTCAAGCATGAATCAATCAACTCAAAATGTTTCCAATAATGCTCAACCACAAATCTCACATAACAATGATACTCATGTTCTCCTCTAACTCAAGTTCAAGTTCTTTGTACAAGCAATGGGATTCAACAACAATGCTTATAAAACAAGGTTTAATCACAACTCTCAAACCATAAAACCTTGAAGCATTCAACCAACCACTTTCAAAAAGAAAACCACAATTAATCCTTTTATCTCCAATGATATTTCAAAAATCAACCACCATAAACAAAGTCAATGGAGAATATTGCTCATACCTTTTTGATGCCTTACTAGTTGTCCACTAAATATGCTACAATGAACAAAATTTCTTTTTAAACTTTCAATAAGGGTTAGAGATCTTTATTAATAACACAACAATAATATCCAAATAACACCTTATTACTCCTACTCAATAAAATACACCATGTCCCCTCATAAAAGAATTAATCCTTTTTGAAAAGAACAAAGCAACCTTCACTTTTGAACCCCTTTTAAAAATTAGAAATATCTCTTTACACACACCTTATTTCTCCCTCTAAGCAAGTTAATCAAATAGCCCTCAAAATAAGCTTTCCAATGATATTTAATATGATATACTTCCAAAAAGAAAATCACCAAAAATCTCTTTTCCTAAAGTACATCACAACCCTTATTTCTCCTAAGGCAACTTTAGAAAAATAAAATACTAAAAATATTAACTTGCCTTTGTCCTTAATGGGATTTGATCCCTCGATGCCTCCTTGCTCAGAATATTAACCACGGCCAAGCCACTGCACGAGCTACGGGCTCGTTTGGGAGGGAAAGACACCATGTGCTTTAAAACACTCCTCCCTCTCACGTAAACCAAAAATGCTTTGCGCGCTCTTTCTTCCAATGCCTTCTAATGCAGCCAAGGGGATTCAAAACCTGCCACTTACCTTAGCCAAAATCCAATTGCCAATGTGCCACACTGCCCAAGGTGACTAGGGTTTCACATGACGTCCGATTTATTCTTCGCTTCCATCACTTAACCCCCTTTTGCACGAGCTCTTTTCGCTTTCCAACAATCGCATTAATTCACGAGCGCAAGATGAAGGATTAATAAACCTTAGGAATAATTTTATATAGTTTTCTCCCTCATATTTGATGACGTCAATGTATTAATTTTATTTTTAATTTTAAAATTTAAATTTAAATTTTAAATAATTTAAAATTTAAACTAAATATTTAAAATTAAATATATCCATCACCGGGGCATCTTTTTAAATGAAACGAAAAGACAACTTGGATTTTAAGAAAAACCCATTTCAAATATGCCATCCATGGTTTTAAATAAAACCTTTTATTTTACCTGCCTTGGTTTTCACAAAAAACTTGTATATATCTATGCTCTCCAAAATATCATAAATGATTATTTATGAAGTGCTTTTGCCACCAAAACTCAATGTGATCCATGTGACATCAATGATCCATGTGACATTAATGACAACATAAAATAACTCAAATTGCCAACAAGAGGATCAATTTTCCATGTCTACAGTTTATGGTAGCATGTATAGTAAAGTAAGTGATTTAATCAAAAATCTAGTCTCATTTTTAAATTCAATATTCAACTTGATCAAATATATTATGAGATATTGAAAATAACTTAAAATCAAAGTATAGTAGATGTTTAGAAAGCATGAACCAAAATTCTATTAAAATTTTACAATGATGATGATGAAAGACTAAAGAATTTATTCTAATTACATCAAAGATTACCATTACTTGTTTAGATGTTCCATAGACCAACAAATCAAGATGAAAAACTAAAAATATGTGACATTTAAGTGCATAACGTAGATGGTAGAATTTGTTATAATTACTCTATAAGGCAAACCATGGAGTAAATATTTGCTAAAAACTAGGAAGAAAAAGCAAACAAGAAAAAAAGAAATATAAACAAAGAGAAGGCCATGATCCTAGGCCGAGTTTTCAATCCTCTTCTAAGGTTCATGTGGGACCATAATTTGTTAGATTTTGTAAAAATGAAATTAGCATATTCTATTTTGAAAGTGAATAAGTTATTTAAGTTTTAATTTTTCTACTTTAGAAATTAAAATTAATTAGTGAACCTAACTAAGGCTATTTTTTCATAACTAACTTTTAAATTTTATAAATAATATAAATAGGGATGGAAAAATAAGTATTCTTCATATTTGTCAAGAATAATATAGCATATATAATGTTATGATATCAAGGGAACTCCATCAAATTGGTTTTTCAAGGAATTTCAATGCAAATGAAAACGAAAGTTGTTTGAGATACTCATAATTTTATTTTATATTTTTTGTTTACATATGTTAAAGTTAATAGAGGTTTACCTTGTTTTTTTAATAGAGTTTATAATTTATAAAATTTGATGCATTATTACTAACATTTTATTTATGAAGATTTTTTAAGAGAAAATATTCTATATGCAAAATTGTACACACATATATAATGTTACTAAAACAAAACAAAAGCTAAGGGATTTTTTTTGCATGTAGAATATTTTCTATATATAGTCTCTGGATCAACATACTTTAATTTTATTATAACAATTCAAAATAAATGTCCCTATGTGTATTTTTTATGTTATCTCTCTAAAGAGAGATACACATACACTAGAAGTAACAAAGTTTTGTTACAACCATTAAGTGACATCTTAATCAGTAATATACATATGCATAAGGAAAAATAATCTAAATTGGTCTATGTATAATAAACTAATATGATTTTTTTATATCATATAGTTTAATGGATAGGTATTCAAATATATGATTATGAACTATTTCTTTGGAAATCTTACACTTTTTCTTCATTATTCATGACATACTCATGTCCCAAGATTTTTTAAAAATTATATTATTCCTAAAATTTCAAATAGTCAACTCAAATATTTTTTCCCTTTTAAATGAGGTCATTAGGATATTAGCAATGGTGAGGACTAATTCAATTTCCTCCCTATAAATTTGGTTTTAAATATTTTTTAAATTTACAATAAGTAGAGAAGTGGAATTGTTTGATGGAATTCCAAAAACGAATATCCAAAACCCATTTAGACTAAACCTAAGTTGATTTGAGATTTTCTAATTCCATATTAGTTTTCTACATTATTATTAGAAGGATTGTATTCTATACCACTGATACACTTAGTTTTCAAAGTTACAATTGCCTTTCAGGAAACCTCATTTTCATAGTTTTTTAGTGCAATGTTCAAATATAGATTTTTGATTAAGGAATTATCCTTTCTTCCATTAGTTAATAAATTTATCAAGTGCACTTTAATTTGGACCCAAATGTTTCTTATGCTTAAGGTTTTAATCATTTTTCGTAGTTATCATCCTTTGAGTTTGATAATAATATTAAGATTTCTATTGAGGAATTCAATTTGATATACTAAAGATATTATTAAATTATTTTGTACATACATCTCAATGGGATTAAGAAAATCAAACATATTTTTTCCTCCATAAAATGAATTGATATAGAAATCCAAAATGTGTTTGCTTTATTCCCAATACTTGTATATATAGACAAGTTCACGACCTTGCAAGAGAAGAATATATAAGGATGAATTAAATTCAAGTAGATTGGGAAGCCATCTAGAATTTGGCTTTCATTAATGAATTTTCTAGAAGTCTAATTTACATGTATTGGTCAACCATGACATTTCTAGAATATGACTACTATACTAGCATATGCTCAATGTATATATTTAATATTTAATATTTAATATTTTATAGGAGGCTATTACATTTTATATTTTATTTTGTCTTATGTTCCTCATCATTCCTCCTAACAACAAAATCACTAGAGTCTAATGCGTATAAAATAGGAGGAAAAGATAACCAACATGCTGAATGTGAAACCTAGAAGAATTCAAGGGGTCTAGTGAATCTTCATAATGATGGGTGCCCAATTAAATTTGAGTGTTTTCTCTAAGCTAAACATGATGATTGTCCATTAATGGTGGTTGTGATGGAGTCTTCTGCTAAAGAATTTGGATAGATGGAAAATTCTATAAAGGAGGCAATGCAGGTGGCTTGCTGAAATGACCACCTTAAAATAAAGGATATGCCTCTTTGATCTAAAAATACTATAATGTGGAAGGGGTAAGATGTTGAAAAATGCATACAAATTCTAGAGCAGGAGCAAGAATAGGAATGATTTTAGGTGCTTTATTGATATGTTCCTAAAGAGGTGAAACATGTTGAGTGGATAGAAGGATTTCTGCTTATGTGTCCTCATACTATGGCCTACTAAAAACTAATGCAATCTTTTGTGCTTGATGGAGATTGTTATGGTCTATATGTGTGGTGTTCTTGATGCATCATTGATGAAAGTTTTGTGCTTATGATATAAAGTGTATGTGTTATTATATACATCATATTGATCCTTTCTATCATATTTATAGGGTTTTCCAAGAAACAAACCACAAAAATTTATGGGGATCACATTGTAGATGATAGTATCCATTTTTTTAGGGACAAAAGAAAAGGATATTGTGTAGGTGTATGTGAATTTTGAGGTGGAATTATTGTCCTTCAATATAAGTTAATAGAGATGAGAATGTGGGGCTATTGACAACTAAAAATTTTTGATAATAGATTTTGCAATCAAGTTTTTTTGTGAGCCATTATCAATGATACAATCTATAGAAAGATGATGAGTAAGATGAGCACATGTGATGAATAGTGAGTCACATTCCCTTAGGAAAGAATGGTGATTGAGTAAGGTGATGTTTATGAGTAAAAATTTTAATTCATCATAGATTATACCTTCTCCATAAGCCTCGATGGGAACATAATTTTATTTCTCATCATTGAGAGATTGTACAATCAAATTTTTCTTCTTTGGTTGAAAATAGTCAAACATTTCATGATCCTTTCTCTTACAATGAGTATAAAACTTGCTAACATCCAAAAAAGAAGAATTTTGAGAAGAGGATGAAGAAGGAGGAGAAGAAGAGGGAGGCAAATAAAATGGCAAATACGAATAAGAAAGGGAGAAAGAAGCATATTTTCACATCTCCTGAAACTCTTGTTAAGCTAGACTACCAAGATCTCCTTGATTGCACCTAAAACTTCTCTCTTGCTAATTGCTCTTGATTAAAATTTACATCAAGTGTCATAAAGGAAGTGTATTTCAACTCCCTAAACAAGTAATATTAAAGTCTAATCTTGAACTTCATGATGATAGCTAGTGTTGGATATGGGATACAAAGAAAGATGCACAACCTATTGTATTGATAATGTAATCTTTCATTATCATATGGTTTCCCTATCTTAGGTGAAGCCATTGAATGAAAAATTCATCATCATAGTTAGAGAAATTAAAGGTTTTATTCAAGGAAAAAATAACTCATCCCATGTGGTGATATAATTTTGCACATGTTGTCTCTTAGAAATAAGGAATTAATCAACTCTAGAAAGCTTCAACTTGGAAAAAGGGACCTAGTTGTCTTTGAAAATTTGATTAAAGGAGAACCAAGTTTCCATGTCTAGAATCCAATTGAGGGTGAGTGTTTATATTAACACTTGGATAGACATGGATACTATTTACTTTATCTACTAATGCACTAACTATGACAACTAACTTCACCATCATTTTTGTCAAATTGGCAACCACAACTTGACTATACTATATCCGAGAGAATATGTGACCAAATTTACAAGTTAAGTGAAAATAAAAAATTTGGGAGTGCTCAAAAAATTAATAGTCCCTCTTGAATGCAAACACAATCTCTTTAAATTTGAGATAAGCCCCCTATCTTGATTTTCTATTTTTTTAAAATATATATACTAAATTAAAATAATGAAAATTTAAAAATCAAATATTAAAGGAAATATTTTAAGGGGGATGTAAGGTATGTGCACACAAGAAAAGGGGTGTATCAAGGCCTTTGGGACATGCACATGGCATAGTGCATGTGGTATGTGCATAAGGGAGGAAAGGAGAGAGGAGGGCCTTTGGGATATGCACATGGTATAGTGCAAGTGGAATGCACGGAGGGAAAGAAGGAGGGGGCATGCAAAATTTTGTGTGGAAACACACCATTTTTATTTAAAAAAATGGAAGGAGGGTATGTGACACATACAAAAAGGAGAGAGGAGTTGGGAGGGGTCATGTGATGTAGGAGGATGCACACATGAGGAAAATGAGGAGGATATAAAGTGTGGAGCAAGTTAGGGTTTGCATGTGTGTGCACACATGCAAGGTGGGGGAGGGGGTTGTGTGGTTTGCGAAGGGTGTGCTCACATTTTTTTTAAATTAATGTCTATGCATAGGGTAAGTGCAGGAAATATGTATTGCATACATATTAATGAAATACGTTTGCATGGCTTGCATGGTGAGGGGAGGGGAAGTATCAAGGGAGTAGGAAGAAATATGCATGCATTCACATTCATGGACCATGCAGGAGGGCTAGAATAGTACATAGATGCATGTCCTAGGTGGGAAAGAACAAGTGCATATAATAGTGGACTCAAGATTTTACCATACCACGTATGTCTAAAGAAATTTGCTAAAATATTTTACCATATAGAAAGAACGGTTTTATGGTCTCAATCTCTTTAAAAAGAAATTAAGGAGGTATGCCAATTTGAATTAGAGTTTCAAAAAACCACAATTGAGGAGTTCTAGAAATAGGTTACGATAGAAAATTGAGCCATGTATGGGTAGAAGGTACAAGCATAGAGTAATGCATAGTGAATTGTGTGTTGTCAACTAAGCACGATGGCATGGAAAAGCCAATGTTATGAACAATTTTTTTTTTTATAAAAAAATGTTAATATTGGATATCATTGTAAACTTGGTCGAATAATGCAGTTTGCTACTAAACAAAAAAAAATAATGTTGTAGGAAAAGTTTATTGGAGACATGCATAGGATAACATTTATGTCGAGGATCTTGGTCATCCTAGAAAGAGTTGGAAAAATATGCAAGGTCCACATTAATTGCATAATATATTTCTTCATGTTTAAAATGAAGAACATGTGTTTATACTGAGAGGGTGGTGAATATTATAAGATAATTTTTTTTTCTTTTCAAACCATATGATAACATCAATAATATTAAAGCAGTAAGCATAACACAAAGCATCACACACATGAGAGACGATTTAACATGGTTCACACAATGTGGGCTACGTCCACGGAGAAAATATTTTGCTAAAATTTTCTCAACAAATCTCTTGGAAATTCTTCCCTATTACAATGTTTATCGACCTCTATCGAAAGGAGATACCAATATTCTAATTAATTTTGTGGATCTCTATCGATAAGAGAACTATTTACCCTTTGCTTTGGTTGGTGATCCCATTAGAAGACTTACTGCCTCCCCTACTCTAGCTTGTGGATATCTCCTCACAAAAGAATCTGTCCTCACTCAGAAGATCTCTATCCTCACTGTCCTAGCTAATGGATCTCTATCCATTAGAGACTATTGTTCTCTACTCTGTCACCTCTAAAGCCTACTTTACTCTGTATCTATCTTAGATCTCTACTTAACACTATCCTATACCATGCACAAATCTGCTCAATATCTATCTTAAATTTATACTAAACACTATCCTTCAGTATAGCACAAATCTGCTCAATCTCTATCTCAAATCTGTACTAAACACGCCCTTCGGTCTAGCACAAATCTACTCAATATTTATCTCAAATATGCACAAAAATTCCTCACTAGAACTTGTTCAATCTACTCAATAAGTCTTCACCAAGACTTACCTTAAATTTGATTGTAATATTTGATAAAAGCTCAAACAAATATATCCTTAAGCTTTCACAAAAACATTTTTTTCAAATCAATTGCAAAACTAGCATACACAACTCAACTCAATCCTTTAAGAAAACCTTTTCAATATCACAAAAAAGTCTCACTCAGAATCTTGATTAATTTATAGAGACATATAGAGAATGGTAAGAGACTCAATATGTTTCACACTCACAAATCACTCTATCACTTTCAAATGAATTCAGAAATAAATAACAATTTGTTTCACAGAAATTGAACTATCACTCCAATATTTCAATCACTAATGCTCAACCAACTTTACTGAAAACATCCACTCAATAAAACACAACTTTTTTACAAACCCTAACCAAGTATTTTAGAAAACTTCCAACAAATCACTTATGGAACACAACCCTTGACTTAAGATGATTCTAGTTTTCACATAACAATGATACTCATGTTCTTTCAAAAACCCTAATGAATGCTCGCTCAAGTATTTACAACAATGCTTATAAAAAAAAAAATGATGCTCATGATATTTACCAAACCCTAACCATGCACATGAAGGCTCGCTCAATTATTTTCAACAATGCTTATCAAAAAACCTTTTCACTCCAACTTAGCATTTCACAGTATTCAACTCAACACAATTTCACTCACATGGAATATATGCCCATACCTTTTTATTTGATGGAGATATGTTTTCAAAACCTATCTTAATCACAATCAAAACCTCTTTGTCAATTCCAAGGTTAGTAGCAACAATCTATCTCAAAATCTCAACTTAAAATTCTCCTCAATATTTATTTCACCATACACAAATACCAAGTCTCAAGTACACCTTATAATCTATAGAACTAACAAAGGTTCAATCAACTTAATTTCACAATGATCCACTTCATAATTTTAATGCATAAAACAATCAAACTAACTCCCTTATATCTCCCTACTCAAAAATGCATTATCAAATAATCAACACATCTTTCCAGAAATAATTAAATTCACTTTTAAGTCAAATTAAATAATTCTCAATCTTCAAATTAAGACAAAAATAAAATATATCTTAACCACCTTATATATCCCAGCTTAAAATTGCATTTCAAAATAATTAACACCTCTTATCCAAAAATAATGCAATTCAATTTTAAAAAATAACTAAATTCTTCACAACCTTTAATTAAAATAAAAACCTTTTAATCACCTTATATCTCCCTAGGTTCTCAACATACGACTTTAGACCACATGCACATATGACAAAAGTAAAGTGCCTTTGCACTCCTCAATGGGATTTGATCCCAGGTCAAGCCGCCACCTACACCCTAGCCACGACCAAGCTTCTGCGTGAGCTAGGTGTTCACGTGAGAGGCAAAAGTACTTTGAGCACTTTGTCTCTTCCACCATCACCAAAGCCTCCAAAAGACTGTCACTTTGTAGCCATCAAGACTCGAACGTGGGTCTCCTGGGTACCTTGCGCCTTACACGCCAATAAATTACCACTAGCCCAACTGCTTGGTTGGTGTTAAACCTTTATGCCCTTGTCACTTTAACCTTTACATTTTGGTTACAAATAAAAAATTAATTTCCTCGTCTTGTTTTGCTCATGATTTTTTTCGCATTCCACAACAATCGCATGTCCTTTTAGATATTTGGAGACTTGCATTTATGATATAAGTGTTATGGTATTTATACCATATGCTTCTATCCTTCGAAACTGAAACGACCAAAAGTTGACATTTGATCTAACAACAAGTAATAACACAAGTCATTCAGAAATATAATGCTTTATTCATGATAAATTTGATATCGGTTACAAATAGGGTGAATTCCCCTTTTTCCTTTCATGAATACACTATAGGCTTGATGCCTTTTTCTGATGTCCCTCAGTGTAGGTGGGCTTCTTTGTATGCGGGCCACAATAGGGTTGTTGTTTTTTGGTGTTCTTCTCCTTCAAATATACTGAATAACCTAAAAAAAAAAAAAAAAAAAAAAAATGGGGGGGGGGTTTTTTGTGGGGCGCCCTTTTTATAAAAAAAAAAAAAATTATAAAAAAAAAAAAAAAAAAAAAAAAAAAAGGGGAAAAGGTAAAAAATTGTTAAAAAATGGCTACCTCCCAAATTTGGGGTGATTTGGGGCCTGTAGACCCAATTCACGACCCGGGTTGTGAATTTAGGCCGGATTCATAGGGCAGGTTGCGAATTGATTTGTGATGCTCCTCTGGTAATATCTCTTTAGTAGATCGGTCCTAAGGCAGTTGGGGTGCCTCTATATGCTATCAGAATCCATTTGTGCTCTCTGTAAACTGACTGTCTAATGTTCACTTTCCATTTCTGCAAAGTAACTATGCTTTGTTGAATTTGGGAATCAAATCTAATTAGGGGTTTGGGACCCATTATTTATAGGAAAAGGCAAGGTGCAGGGGGGGGTTAGATAGACTAAACCTAGGTTTGATTCTGACTAGGGTTAGGTTAAGAAATGCTATGTGGCAACATCACATTCCTTATGAGAAATATCTCATCCTCACACATGTGTGAGGATGGATTAGGGCTAATCCTAATTAGGAGGTGTTTAAGCCAATTTAAACATGATTAAAGAAATATCTCAACAAACCCTAATCTCACACATGTGGGAGGATTTGATTAAGGCTAATCAAGATTAAAGGTTCTTTTAATAAAATTTACCCTAAAAAGTGACTTAAGTGAAGTCAACATTAAATTAGAATTTGGGTATTGACTTATTAATTGTTTTGGCCAACTAATACCCCGTGGGGGCCTCAATTGCATATGAATAGACCGTCGAATGATATTTTGATGTGTCAGATGTAATTTGGAAGGCTTGTGAGGGTTTAGGACCTAAAAGCCGGTGAAGTAGTATATGGGAGTCTACACGATGCTATGACAATCTATGGCGATCTATGCATGACTATGCATGACTACAACCATCTACGCATGACTACACATGACTATAGCAATCTACACATGTCTAGGATGATCTACAATAGTCTACATTGGTCTACGATAGCCTAGGGGTACCTAGGATGGCCTATGTAAACCTACAAGTATCTAGAAGGATCTACAAGTACGTAGGTATAGTAGTGTGCAACTTTTGGGTGTCTACATTTACCCCTTTTTGTACTATACTATGTAGAACACAATTTAATACAAAAATATGAAGGGTTTGTGTAGAAGGAAAAGGGATAGAAGGGGAATGGAATCCAATCAAAGGGTATGTAGCCGCTCAAAGCATGACCATACAAATCAATCGGGTATCCAGGGAAAAGAAGAGAAAGAATGGAATCTAATCGAAGGTATGTAGCTGCTCGAAGCGTGACCATACAACATCAACTTGATGTCCACAGGGGAAGAAGAGAGGAAGGAAAGAAGAAAAAGAGGAAAGAGATAAAAAAAATGCTAGTAAGGGAAAATGAATGATTATGAATGCAATGATGTGATTTTGATGAGTCCGTATGACATTTACGATGCCATACCAATTGCTTGAGAATGACAACTTTTAATCGCTTTGCTTTTACGACCAGATCAACGTGGTCCAAAAGTATGATTAGGACAAAAGCCTAACTAAATATTTGTTGTTGATTGATTGATGAGAACATGGCAACAAGTGTCAAACCATTTGAGTTAGTTTAACATTTGGATCATCAACTCGTGACCATATCAGCGTGGTCATGAAGTCCATTTCCAAATGTTGCGCTAGGATTGATCAAACGTATCATCCATTGTGTACTCGACATACATGAATGCTAGATTGACTTCTCCATGGTGACGCGTAACTCTCCTGATGTAACCCATGTCTGTTTGGGATTGAGATTATAATCGTATGATAATATTCAGCAAAAAAATTTGTAGATAAATGTGCTAATCGCACTTTTGGATTTTTGATGTTGTGGTTGCATGCAAAGCTGAATTTGGATATGAATACCCCCTCAAACGAGGAATCAACAATGAGGTGAATGAAGTGTGGTGAATTGATGATGCAGTGATTGATAAAGATACCAATGCATGATGAATATGATTGCTAGTAAGAAGAGAAAAGAATGGGATCTAATAAAAGGTATGTAGCCGCTCGAAGCGTGACCATACAACATTGACTTGGATAGCCTAGAAGGAGAAGGGAAAAGAATGGGATCTAATCAAAGGTATGTAGCCGCTCGAAGCGTGCCTACAATTGTTTCCTCATGGAATGCATCAGTCGAAGCGTGACCATACAACTCGTTGGATAGCCAGAAGGAGAAGAAAAATGGATCTCAAAGGTATGTAGCCGCTCGAAGCGTGACCATACAACATTAACTAGATGCCTAGGGAGGAGAAGAGAAGAAGAAAAGAAGAAGAGGAAAGAAATAAAAAGCAATGCCGGTAAAATGAAATGGATGATTGCGGATGCAATGTTGTGATTTTGCTGAGTTCGTATGACATTTACGATGCCATACTAGTTGCTTGAGAATGGCAACTTTTGACTGCTTTGCTTTTGCGACCAGATCAGCATGGTCCAAAAGTATGAATAGGACAAGTTTATCGATAAAATGAAATGTGTGTTTGCAAATGGTGTTAAAAGGTAAGTTTTGGAGGCTCCTAGGGTTTTAGAGGGTATTTCCCTACTTTCCTAGGGTTTTGGGGATGTTTTGGGGTGTTCTGGCTCAATTCATGACCTAGGTAGTTATTTTGACCTAACTCATGACCCGGGTCGCGAGTCGGGGTTTAAAGCATATTTAAGCCCAAATTTGCATGGGGGGGCTCATTTGAATGACGCGTGACTTTGGAAAGTGGTTTGGGAGAGCATTTGACAACACGAAAGGAGCACGGGTGATGATTGTGAGAGTGACAATGATGAAAGGACGTAGATCAGCTGGCATCAGACACGGGAACCCATCGGTAAGTGATCGTCTGCCTTGTTTTGTTTGTTTTATTTTTTCGGGAAAATGTGAATGGGGGGGGGAGGTTTTCATCCTGATTTAAAATTTTTGTAACTTTTAAGTAAAATTTGAATACATAGTGATAAACGGGCCAAATGGGTACCCAAAAGTGCGGTCGATTTTTCAATTGGGTTTGTTTTGTCGCCAATTTGACTGGGTAATGGGTAGAGTAGGTGTGAAGTTTGACTGTCAATTTTTGAGGTAACGGTGTACTGACATTGATATGTTTTTGCACTTTGTCCACTAAAGTAGGAAATGGGTATTCCGTTATGCGACTATTTTATTTTTTTGATTTCGTTTGATGTGATTTCGGAATTTGATGCTTTGAGGTGTAATGTGTGAACCCTAGGGCGTTAGATCTGCCATGTTAGAGATAGAATCTCTAAAAACTAATGAAAATTTCACCATAGAAAGGCAAAATGGGTGTCCAAAAATGTTGGTTGTTTTGGTAGCTAACTTCATTTGACATGCCTTTGATTTACGTGCCACGATGTAGATAGTATTAAACTAAAAATGAGCTATAGGGAGCCCTATGTAGACTGTACTCGATGTCAGTTTGAACTTCCACCACTAAATGGGAAAATGGGTATCTAAAAATATGACTGTTATTTTTAGATTGTGTGCCTGGATGTGTGTTCGGTTTTGGTGTTTTTAGGACAAATTTGATTGTTAGATCTGTGTTGATTGGTGCTTTGTTTTTGAATTTTGTCGACACATTTACCATTAAGTGGGCAAATGGGTATCCAAAAATGTGATTTGTTTTTGTATGTCATATTAATTGATCAAGTTTTGGATTGCGTGCCATAGTAGCTATACAGTTGAGTTTGTTATTGGTTGTTGGGTGACCAATGTGTATTGTTTGTCATATGTGCTTGGAATTTTGCCATGAAATGACAAAATGGGTATCCAAATATGTGACTGTGTTGTTGATGTGTTTTGTCATTTTGTTTGTACATTATTTTATCTCGGGATGTGTGCCAAATTAAATATTTTCAATTTGTAAATTCTGCGTGATGAAGTTGAATTTGATTGATTTGTTATGTGGGTTACTGATGCATGTTGTGTTATGTGTTGAACAGGTGAAGGCGCTTGAGCCCCGTCATCGGGTGAGGAAGTTTAAGAAGGTGTTTGAGAAACTGATGATGACTGAGGATGAGCTACAGTGGCTAGATGACATACACTTCCGAGGTGTGTGGGAGTGTAAGAGCATCTTCACCAATAGGGCATATGTGTCTGCCTTATGTGAGCGGTGGGATGCAGACAGGAACACATTTCATTTTTCTATGGGGGAAATGACCATGACGTTGGAAGACGTTTATCGTATCTACCGACTATCGATTGAGGGTGTTCCTATGAGGGCAACCGTTGATGGGAGGAAGGATGCAGTTTTGGAGAGATTCTTTGGGGTTGGGTGGAGAGAGATCGATATCTCTAAGATGGATTATGAGTGGCTATGGCTACAGAAGAAGATCTCGGATAGGCAATGTGTGGCGATGATGATGATCTCTACATATGCCCTTCCTGATAGTTTCGAGGTGCTATTTACCTGGAACATGCTGGATATAGTTAGTGATCTGGTGGAGCACAAGGTTGTGTTTGCATGGGCACCTGCACTATTGGCCCAAGTATACCGTGAGTTGCATGATGTGGTTCGGGGTAGGCAGACAGGATTGAGTGTGATTCCCTTGCTGCAGGTATGGGCATGGGAGCACATAGCCATTGAGAGGCCCTCTTTGTTACCTCACCCTATACATGTGGAGGGTAAGGAGTATCCTTACACCTTGAGGTGGAGTATGGAGGCTGAGCAGGGTATGAAGAGGCCTCATGAGGGTGACCCAGTTTTGTGGAGGATTAAGTTTGGGGAGCTGACGTCGGATGACATAAAGTGGAGACCGTGGTTGGGTGGGGTGAGTTGGAAGGAGGACGATGAGCAGCTATGGGCCATACGATGGGGTAGATGGTTGGTGGGGAGATATACTCGATAGACTGAGTACTTTTAGTTTGATCGAGTAAAGCGCCAGTTCGGTTTGCGATAGGATGTTCTAGGGACTCCTGTTATTTATTTTAGGTGATAGGGAGACAGAGGAGAGTGCCCTGTTGTACCACCTTGGGTTGGGGAGAGGGACCCTCCTATGGATATCCTGGATGTAGGGGATGCAGGGACGACACCAGAGTTTGATGCATGGTGGGTGCTACAGTCTTGGGAGCCTAGGAGAGGTGTGGTGGATCGGTGGGTGGCACCTACTGCTGGGGCACCTCCGCTAGAGAGGAGAGCGAGCAGGAGGACTCAGGCTAGGGTAGCGAGTACGACTACTATTGAGGAGGAGGTTCCTTCGTGATGGTCATGACATCGTGTAGGTGCTTCGATGAGTACCCAGGATGTGAGGGTAGAGGAGGTGGATGTGGGTGTAGATTCTGGGATAGAGCAGACCGTTGGAGCCCAGGCTGAGGGAGGTGGGGTGGCCGGTATGGGTGGTATCAATGATACCATTGATATTGGGGTATTTGTTGATATAGCACAGTAGATTCTTGGTGACATTTTGGAGAGGCCAACTGTAGAGGATGTATAGGGATTGCGTGATCGGATTCAGTAGTTGGAGGCAGACATGGTGGAGATGAGGGCTGCTATGTCTAGGCAAGAGCAGATGATCGATACTTTGACTAGTCAGTTGGCGGTTGAGACCACCAAGAAGATGATGTGTGAGACTACTTTGTTGGTGCATGGGATTCCTCTACCCGATTATGATCGAGTTGTGGTGCATTCTAGGTCTCAGTCGTAGGTACGAGCACCCTCATATCAGAGTCAACGTAGTGCTGCTACGGTGGGTCAGAGAGGTGCTAGAGCTACTATGCAGGATCAGCCTACTATGGATCCGGTTCCAAAATTCGGGGTGGAGTCGAGCTAGGCTGTAGGGATGCGAGCGCACCATGGGGGCCATAGGGAGACTCCTAGTGGGGGTTAGGATACTTACTACTTATTGTAGCCTATGGGCATTTTTTTTTGATGCTAGACGATGATGGGCATGATCCCAGGTTGTAGCCTTCGGGCATTTTGTATGGATGATATATATACATATACCTTGTTGATTTTGGCTATTATATATACATGTGTTATTTTGATGGTTTGAAATGTGTTCTTGTTTATGTTTGCATGGATTAGCGTAACATAATTTGTAGATATGTTTGATGAATAGATATACATGTATGACATGGTTTAGATCTATTATCGTGTTGTGGTATAAATGGATTGTAGAATAGTGTTATGATTGTATTTCCAATGCGACATGATGTGATATCAAATGTGATTTCGTAATGAATGTATGTAGAGTAAGTGCGATACTGTGACTCGATTTTGAAATGCATATGGGATGAATGCAATAAATGTAATTTGATATGAAATGCATGTAGGATGAATGCATAACTATAATGTGTATCAAATGTATCTGACATAGATGCATGTATGCATGTATGGACTTACTGAAATGCGCCAAGGAAGCACTTGTATGGTGGCATTGACCTGTATGGATGCTATCCATTCCATGATTTTAGGGTCGGTGGATAATGTAAGGCATGTGTAATGGTTTTGACTAACATAGTTATGACAATCAAATCTCAAACCCTTAGCTATACAAGTTTTGTGGCAACTTATAACATGATTTGACTGGTTCAAAATCTATCTTGGACCTATGTGTGTGAATGTATAAGGTTCATTTATCCATTTTGAGGGAGGTAGGATTAACCCGTTGTAGATGCTACCGGACTAGCTAGCTCATCCATCCACAATAGTGATCTCTACAAAAGTGAGATGCTAATGTAAGAGATGTGTTGTCACCTATAAGATTATTCCACTGGTAGGTAGGTTTTTGGAATTATCCCATAGTGTTATGTTGAACCTAAGGACCAAAGGTGATAAGCATAACATGTGTGATATCAAGAGGTGTTTCCTTTTGTTTTATGCCCCTGTTCTAGTGTTAACCTATCTGATTGTGGTAGTGCTCTTTTCGTTTCATTTCATTTCATTTCTTTTCTTTTCTTTTTTTCTTCTTTTATATGGGAGATGAAGTTTGTTTTCTACCCAGTTATTTAATTTTTCTTATGCTTGATCCCTTTGTTTATCCCCAGGTCGTATGTTGACCATGCAGGCGATAGGACGAGCAGGGGATACCGTTCGCTAGATGGAGATATCTACTCAAGATGTCCTCTTTCCTAGGCTCAAAATTGTTAATGTGTAACCTGTTGTGAGCGATCCATGAGAGAAGTTGAACCAACCTAAAATACCATAAGAAGAATGTACAAGACTCAGTAGCTATGGGTGACACTTGATTGCCTAAACTACAGAGTAGTCAAAATTAAACATGACACCTATGTATACCCTGATCCTGAAAAGGGGGAATGGACATCCATGTGGTGATGCTAACAAGTGCATGTATTATTCCTGTTGAGGCGCATTTTGGGGAAGAATGTACAAACATGAATTAAAATTTTAACTATAAAGCATATGAATATGTGCAATGAATGTAACTGTAAGTGATGCAAGTGGAGGAATGCGATATTTACAAGAAGAAAGTTATGTTGTGTAGAAGGAGAATTTTAGAAGAACCTATTTACAGATGAGTAAAGTGTGTAATGATGAAAAAAAGTGTGATGCTATGATCATGGTTGCCCCAACGTGTGGGGTGTGTGTGTAGTAGATGTATAAGTTGTGAGTTGTATAAGTGTATGTAATGGTCGCCAAGAAGAAGGAAGATGTGAGAGTGGAATGTACAGGTGGAAGAAGTGAGAAGAAATAGGCTTTGGTAACCAATCAAGGAAAGGGGATCACCAACGGCCGACAATGATAGAGGAGAAGAAATGAATCCACATATGTAAGAAGTAGAAGAATGAGATAGAAGAAGAAGAGTAACTAACACTACTATTGGGCGAAATGGCATAGATCCAGGTGAGAGCGGGATGGTGAAGTGATGACATGGCTAGAATTGTGGTTGGAGCCATAGTTGGAAATGTTATGAATATAGTGGGTGGGCATTGTTAGGGTACTGCAGGGTGGTAAAGTCCTAGGAGTGGTGCGATACGGAGGATTGACAAGTCGGCTAAATGAAAAAGAATGCTCTAGTGATGGGGTACGCTCACCATGCAACATGTTGTGCACTAGGGTTTTGAATGATCTGCACTCTTTGATATCATGACCTGGCTAGCGATGGTAAATGCAAAATTGATTCTCATTGTAATTGCATGGTTTAGGATGTGAGGGATCAATAGGTCGAATCTCAGGTAGGTCAATAAGACCCTGGTGCATGAGATGATGGAAAATTTTAGAAATGGGAGTGTGTGGAATAGGCATAGGATAGACGTATGGATCTACTAGAGGTGAGCAAGGTCTAGGTGAAAGATGATATGGTAATGGAGGCATGGGTCTAGGTTCTAGCATGGGTCGAGTCCAGGGTCGGGGAAGGGATCTACGTGGTGGTGAGGGTGGATGGGTCGTGGGAGACTACCATGGGTGGATGTGGCAATGATAGTGGCTCATCTGCAACTCCAAAGCTTTGATACGAGAGATGAGATGTTGTATCTCATGGTGTGGTGGTGATGGTATTGGGGAAGGGGGTGAGCGAGATTCCAAGGTGAATGGAATGGCTCGATGCATGGTAGAAAAAGGATAAGGTTGCGATGAGGAAGCAATAGAGTGAAATGACTATGGTGATTGTAAAATTGGTTGGGGTGGTAAGCCTCATAGTGGTGAAGGTGGTGTCTTGAGGATCGGTGGCATAGGCGATGGCCCTAGGTGGTGACGTGAATGAGAAGGAGGGATGTTTGCATGACCAGCTTGAGTAGCTTGGGCCGCGTGGGCTTGCAAATCTTGGGTGTAGGTAGACTCACCATTGGGAAGGGGAGTAGGTAGAAATGTAGGGTAAGGTTGATGAGGTGTGTATTCCCTATTAGGTGGGCGGTAGGATCCTATGGGATGTTGTGGATGACTTGGAGGTGAATAGTGACATCTGAGATCATCAGACGGATGGGAGGATGATCCCTGTGCTTGCGGTTGGGTGGATTCCTCTTTATCATCGAAAGAGGACATGGATATATGATTTTTGCTAGTGTGGTGAATAGGATGAGCCTCACTGGCGAGGGGAATGGTGTCAAGGTGAGGTGTGATGACCTGAACAGGATGAATGCAAGGAGCACCTGGTATGAAGGGCGACTAGTGGTCGAGTGAGATCGATCGATGTAATGGGTTTTTGTTGTGGTTGTAGATGGTCCTACATGGTGGTAGGTGAGGCCGCTATAGAGCTCTCCTACTGATGATGTGAGTCCTACAAAAGGAAAAATAGATATCCCGAGCATAAAAATGGTAGAAAGGTGAAATGTACATGTATAGAGAAATAATAAATACATTCACATTGGTGATGTGCTTGGTGATTTACTTCTAACACTATGTGACACTCATGATGGTGACTGTGTTTATGAATCATGCATTGAAAGCACGAAGGTGCAAGATGTTGATGGGTTCAGGATCGTTAAGGCCTTCAATATTTGCTAGACGATATGCTCCTGAACCATATTTGTGTGTGATAATAAATGGACCCAACCAGTTTGGGGTGAATTTATTGTGTTGTTGGCGAGGTTGACTTGTGATTTGTTGGTTCTCCTTGAGAACCAAGTTGCCAATCTGGTATTTGCATTGATGTACCTTACTATTGTAGGTACGGCGAAGGCAATCTTGATATACTCGTGTGTGCTCGATGGCATGGATGCGACGTTCATCGAGGAGTGTTAGTTGATCTAGACGAGCTTGGCGAGCAGTGTCATCATCAATGAAATCTTTCATGGATATCCGTAAAGAGGGTATCTCCAGATCAAGGGGCATGATAGCTTTTGCCCCGTAGACAAGTGAAAAAGGTGTTGCCCTAGTAGGAGTATGAATGCTCATACGATATGCCCACAAGGCTAGGGGTATTTGATTATGCCAGTCCTCGATGAGATTCCGCTATAGTTTTATGAAGAATAGAACAGATGGTTTTGTTAGTGGCCTCTACCTGGCCATTTCCTTGAGGGTAATATGGGGTTGAAAAGCTATGGTGTATGTGAAATATGTCACACAATGCTCGGAAAATCTTGTTTTTGAAATATTTCCCATTATCTAAAATAATTTGGGAGGGAATTCCAAAGCGGCATATGATATGCTCCATGATGAATGCTGCAATTTTGGCTCTTGTAGTTTGGACCAGTGGGATGGCTTTGACCCACTTTGTAAAATATTCTGTTGCTGTGATGATAAATTTATGATTGCTAGAGGAAGCAGGTGTAATTTGTCCAATTAGATCCAGGCCCCATTGGGAGAAGGGCCACATGGACTGGATTGGTTGAAGTGCTTGGGATGGTAAATGTGTTAGGTTGGCATGTTGTTGGCATTTTATGCAATGTTTGACATACTCGCAGCAGTCTTGCTCCATTTTAGGCCAGTAGTAGCCCATACGAAGAATGTGTTTGGTAATCACCATGCCATTGAAATGGCCACCACAAGTGCCATCATGGGTTTCTTGTACAACCCGCTGTGATTCTTGCGGTTCTAGGCAACGCAAGAGTATACCATCATAGCTACGGTGGTAAAGGATGTCCCCCAACAAGGTGTAGTGGATCACTCTTTGTTTAAAGGTTTGGCATTGGGCATGGGGCAAATCACATGGTAGGAAATCTAGTTTGATGTATTCCTTGATCTATGAGAACCATGGGTCATGAGGTTTGGTTTTTACCACATATACACCACCATCATCTATGGGAGGTGTGGGTGATATAGCAGATTGTGTAAGTGTATGAATGGATACAGATGTTGTGTTGGACGTTGGATTTTGTGGGATAAGGGACCCTAAGGAGGCCATGGTGTCTGCAAAATGATTTGATGAGCATGGTGCTTTGAGGTAATACCATTCAAATTGGGATAGGAGTTGTTGGGCGATTTTCTTGTATTGTTGGAGAATTGGGCAATTGCATAGCCAAAGTTCCTGCACTTGATTGACTATCAAAAGTGAATCACCTATGATGTGGAGGCATTTGATGTGCATAGAGTGTGCTTGTTTCAGTCCTAGGATTAGGGCTTCGTACTCTGCGTTGTTATTGGTACAAGGGAAATCAAGTTTGAATGAAAATGGGAGTGGTTCTCCTTCATGTGTAAAGAAAACAATGCCTGCACCCCCAGCGTGGAGACACCTAGACCCATCAAAGAACATGGTGAGGTCAGCCATGAATTCTGGTTCGACGTATTCCTCATCTTTGATTATGTGAAAGATAGAATCATCGGGGAGTTGAATGAGTAGGGGTTGATTGTCAGTTATAGGGGCTTCAACCAGTTGGTCAGTAATGACTTACCCTTTGATGGATTTTTGAGATACGAATTCTAGGTCAAACTCGGTTAGGAGCATGATCCATTTGGCTGTGCGTGAGTTGTGATAACTCTTGTTCATCATGTACCGAAGGGGATTGTCTCGGGTGATGACAAAAGTTGTGTGGTTTAACATATAGTGTCTTAGCTTCTGGGTGGTGAATACTACTGCTAGGCATAGCTTCTCCATGTATCCATATCTCATTTCGTAACTAACTAGTGTGCGACTGATGTAGTAGATAGCCTGCTCTTTGTCGAGAGCGTTCTTTTGAGCTAGGAGTGTACCTAGCACAAGTTCTATGGCTGAGATGTATAGAGTCAGTGGTAATTGTGGGTGCGGTGGTGACATGACCGACGGTGACGTAAGGTAAGTTTTGATAGCGTCGAATGTGGCTTGAAAATTTTCATCCCATTTAAAGTGTACTCCTTTTTGTAGGAGATGATTGAATGGTTGGCATTTGTTTGATAATTGCGCTATAAATCTGCGAATAGAGGTAATCTTGCCCTGGAGGCTATGCAATTGCTTTAGGGTGGTAGGAGGAGGCATCTCGATGATGGATTTCACCTTACTAGGATCTACTTCAATGCCTCATTGGGAGATAATGAATCCTAGTATTTTTCTTGATGTAACACCGAACACACACTTTTTTGGATTGAGGCGCACGTTGTGTTCTAGTAGTCGATCAAAAATCTGACGAAGATCTTCGAGATGGTCAACACGTTTCTTTGATTTGGCTATAAGGTCATCTACATAGTCTTCCACATTTTTGTGCATTAGATCATGAAAGATGTAGGTCATGGCTCATTGATAGGTTGCCCCAACATTTTTAAGGCCAAAGGGCATGACCTTGTAGCAAAAGGTCCCCTAGGGTGTTGTGAAGGAAGTTTTGTGTTGATCGGCTGGGTTGATCCTAATTTGATTATATCCGGAAAATCCATCCATGAGGGAAATCATCTCGTGACCTGCGATGGAGTCAAAAAGGGAATCAATGTTGGGTAAAGGGAAGTTGTCTTTGGGACAAGATTTGTTTAGGTCACAAAAGTCTATGCAAACGTGAATGTCACCGGATGGTTTGGGGATAGGGACCATGTTGGATACCCACTCGGGATAGTCGATGGGTATTATGAAATCAATGTCTAGGAGCTTTTGGAGCTCATATTTTACTATCAATGCGATAGTTGGATGCATGCGTCGCAGCTTTTGTCTTACTGGTTTGGCATTGGGATCTAGTATAAGATTATGCACTACTACGATAGGGTCAAGTCTCGGCATGTCTTTGTAAGACCATGCGAACACTTTTATATACTTGCGTAGGAAGTTCGTGAAGGTGATGCGCTCCTCGGGTGAGAGGCTAGCAGCTAATTTGAGGATGTGCAGATTTTTTGGATCATCACCGATGTCTACATCGATCGTGTCCTCGATGAGCATGCGAGATCCATCATGCAACTATTCAGGGATAGGAATGAGATTGAAGTCGTCGATGGCCTCACTAAACTTGTACTCATCATCTATGTAAATGCCCGTGTGATGGACCTGAGGGGTTTGGGAAGACATGGATGAGGAAGGGGCATTTGCTACCCGCAAGACATGAGGAGAGAGAAGAAAGTCTCCAGGTGCTGGTATGTGTGAGATGTGTGCGAGATCGATAAAGTTTGGGTTTGGGGTATCGTCTCAAATCCATTGGTGGCTATAATGGAGGGGAGAACATAAATCTACCTCAACCATGTTAATCAATGTTGTAGGTGAAGTAGGTGGGGTAGAATCTAGTGATGGAGGTTGGATAGGTTGTGCACATCCTAAGAGGCTCAAGGGAGGTCACAGGATGACTGGTGGTGAACGAGGATGAGAGGCTGCTCTCTATAACTGTATCTATGTATAGGTGGGAATACAAGCAAGCGTATCGGTGGTAGGTCAGGCGAGGAACCAAGTTTGGCTCTATAGGTGGTGGATCAAATGGGAGTGCATCCGGATCTATTGGTGGTGTAGCTAGAGATAAGGTAGCAAAGTGTTCTACCAATCTCTGAACATCACAAAACAAGGAGGTATCAGGCATAGGATATTCTTGGAAGAAATCATAGGGGATGGTGACGGTTGATGTGGGTGAAGGCGTGTCTTCTAGCATGTCCATGTCAATGTACTCTTCCAAGGTGTGTGTTGGATGCGAAGGAGGATGTAAGGATAAATCTTGGATCTCATCTTCTAATGTATAGATGGTAGTTGGGCGATAACCTAGACCAATTTTGTCGATAGGTGATCGGACACAAGGGTTAATGGGTGTACGTAGGCCTTGCTCATAATGACCTAACCCAAACCCATGCCAATGAAAGCATTGTAGGTAGCACAAGGCAAATTGAGGGTTGGATAGGTGTGTAATTGCATCACCAGAGCTAGATTGTGGTGGTGAAGAAGTTGGTGAGGGGATCAAAGAGTCTACTCCTACATACACAAAGTTGGTGTGGTTTTTGGGACTTCCTAACTGTATGACGGTTCCAATAGTCAACACCGAGGTTGAGGGACGATCAAAATCTTGGGTAGATTGGATAGGGGTATCACATACGTGGGCATCACGTACGTTATAGTATCCTAGGCCATTATTTGTCATGAATATGGATATGCATGGTGTGGCACGCTCTGGCGATTGGGGTGGCATATCTAAATCAGATGATGAAGGAGAAAGTTGGGATTCTCTAATGGTGGTAGTCAAAGGGTGTGGAGGTTGTTCATCCAAGTTGGGTGTTGGTTGTTTGGGTTCATGATGTTTGGTTGTTGTGGCTTGAATAGGCTATTTGTTCTACATAGGGGATGGCATCGGTGTAGGTGCAGGGATGCATGGAGACATGAATATCTTAGGTTTTGATCAAAAGGGAAGAGGCGGTGTCTACGATGTAGGAAGGATAGGGGCTTCCATATGCGAGGGTGGAGGAGGTAATGTGGTCGGTTGTGTGATGGGTGGCAATGGTGGTTGCGACACCGTGGGTGGAAATTGGAATGGTAGAGGTTGGGAGGATTGTGGAGGCCATGAGAATGGTGACAGAGGAAGGCATGGTATCAGTTTTAGGTCCCCCGAAGATGATGCTAATGGTGTAGATATCGAGGCTTGTGTTGTTGATGAACACTAGGATGTTGGGGTGGAAATTGGGGAGGATACCGATGCTCCTACTGACTGGTGAGAAGATACAAGGAATAGTTGGGAAGATGAGAATGAAGGCGCAGGGGGAAGGTCTACGATATTACAAAACTTAAAGGGGTCTCCATCGGCTAGGACATAGTGAACAAGTCCGTTGTGGACATACTTGAGGCAATGATGCAATGTGGATGGGACACACTGCATGTCTCTGATCCAAGGGTGACCAAGGAGAATATTGTATTGCATTTCTCCTTGAATGATGTGAAAGAGTATGGGGATCGTACAGATGCCTACGCGGATGGGCAGAACTATGGATCCTATGGTAGGTCTCATGGAACCATAAAAATCACACAGGTCTAGGGAAGGTGTGGCGAAATGTGCTGGAGGGAGGTGTAGGTGATGCAGGGCTGCTATGGATATGATACTAATGGATGAGCCCATGTCAATGAGTACCCACTTGTAGGTAATATCATTGATATTAGCTTGTATGTGGAGGGGAGGGTCAACTCCTTCACCAACGAGTTCCGTTATCTCATGGTCATGGAAGCTAATTGAAGGTTGAAGGCATCATGGGATGTTCCCTAAAAAATTGACAAAAGCATTTGTGTCATGTGTCTCTAAGTCAATGGAACATAGGATGTCATTCAACGCCTCACGATGGGGTTGAGACTATTGTAGGAGGTCAAATATGGATAGCTACATGGGGGCATTGCGTAGTTGATGGGTTAGACTACCATGGATGGTAATCACATTTTGAGGTGGTGGTGGTATGGTATTAGGCATTTGGGGTGTTTTTGGGGACGTAAAATGGATAGTGCATGACGAGTAGCATTGGTTTCTCGTAGTAAGGTTGATCATGCCTACTACTCCACGTGATGGAGGATCACGCTGGACATTGTTGACTTGGTGAGGGGGCGCTGGAGGATTTTTTGGAGGTCTAGGGGGATTGGGTCCTCTGTGATCCGATAGAGGGTTTTGGAAAATTCCTAGGTTTTGGTTCTGCGGGGCTAAAGGGTTTGCTACCTGAATAGTGCCCCTATCGATTAGGTCTTGAACTTGCCCCCAAAAGGAGTAACACGAATCGATATTATGGCCATGCTTGCCTATGAAAGGGACAAAAGAGCTGCTCATTGTAGTCATGATATTTAGGTGAATTTGGATCCAATGGGTGGATATCGGGTAGAACGAGATGGTTGCCCTCATACAATCTATGGAACAGGGATGGTAATGGTTCAGATAAGGGTGTAAAGTTGTGTAGTGGACCCTATGGGCATATGTCACGGTATTTTTGTGGTTGAGGTGGGGCAGGTGCATTAGCTTAGAGTGCTTGTTGTTGCGATGTATAGGGTGGAGGAGTCGGTACTAGTGCTAGGGTAGCAACTATGACTTGGTTGGTTTGTTGTGGTCGTGGGTAAGGTTGATTCGGTGTGGGTCTGTTGAAGTGAAATTTGGAGTTATAGTTGGATTTGGATCTCAACTTAATCTTCCTCGATTACACCTTAATATCTTCGATCACTTTTGCTTGCGAGATAGCATCTTCAAAAGTGTGACTTTGGTGAAGTTGGAGGGATGTGGAAATGTGTTTGTGGCAGCTCTTGGAAAAGAGTGTCACAAGCTCCAAGGTGGGGAGGCTATGGGTGAGATCATGGATAATCTCTCTCCATATAGCAACAAACTTAGTAATGGGTTCATCGTCCACCTGTCATAAGGCGTAGACATCAAAAAATGTGGTCTTTTTCTTGATGTTGATGGAAAAGTGCTCTAAGAAGGAATTGGCCAGCTGTTCAAAGGTGTACAGACTATGGCATGGTAGCATGTTGTACCAATCCAATGCTAGCCCAGCGAGGGACAGGGAGAAGGTACGCAACATAAGAGGGTTACTACTATGAAGCTAGTAATAGGATGAGTGGTAGTTGCTCACATGTTTTCTGGGATATTCCTTACCTCTATACTTGTCGAATTTTGGTATTTTGAAGTGATAGGGATAAGGAGGGATAGGGACTAATGGATGAACTGGCTCATTGCATAGTTCATCATAGCAAGGATTTTATGGCCCGTAGCTAGAGGTGCATAGGTTCAACATTTTGACTTCATCTCACAAGAGTTGAAGTTCGGGTGTCATAGGAGTCGAGGGTTGGGCTATGGTAGGCTGACCCTATGGATGTGGTGGATATTGGTATTGTTGTTCTTCACAATACTATGGGGAATACTATTGTGCCTGATCATGATAAGGCGGGTATTGGGTGACATGTGTTGTCGTGTCTACGGGTACACTAGGTTGTGGGGTAGGTGTCTATTGAGGATAATAATACTGTGACTGGGCAACATGTGGTTGTGGCATGGGTACTTTTTGGTTTGGAGCTTGCTATACTGGTTGGACCATGGGTGGCGATGACCAAACTAGAGGAGGCATAAAGAAGCTAGGTGGAGCTGGTGGTAGTGTAGGTGTCGGTGCTACTGGTGCTAGGGGTGGTCGAGATGAGGTATCAAAAGATGGGATCTGTCTCTGCCCTAGAGGGTAGGAAGTAGGGAAGCTAAACTATGTGGAATAATTTGGTTGAGTAGGTGCATAAGTTGCTAGTGTTGGTCCATAGGTAGGATGGATATGGGTAGTGGGAACCTAAAAAGGAATAGGTGGTGGTATCCTAAAGGTCATCGTAGGCAAAGGTGGCTCCAAGGGTTGGGCATCATGCACTCCGGATACCTGGGAGATAGGCGGGAAAGCTATTGAAAAGGTGGGATAAGCTACTGAGGTAGGAGCTTGGGTTGAGGGGAAAGTATAGGTGTACACTCCTACTTGGGTTTGTACCTCTTGCTCCTAAAGAGGCTATTGGGAGGTACCCTCAGATATGGTGAAGAATGGCTCTTGAGAAGAGGATGGTTGGTACTCTTGTGAAGAGTACGGGTGTGAGGTTTGAGGAAATGCTTGTGGTTCCTACTGGGTGGGGATCTATTGTGTAGTTTGTAAGGATGGATTATGGCTTCCTACAATGGATGAGGATGGGTCAGACACCATTCCTATGGTAGGGGTGAATGATGCGACCTCAGGACGGGTATAGTTTAGAAGGGAGGAATCATTCTCAAATAGGGATTGAGATAGATTCTAGAAGAAGGGATGTGCAAAGGTGGGTGAAGTAGGCATGACCTCCTCATCTATGGTAAGGTATGGGGGATATTGTCCTAGTTTTGTGTAGATCACATGGTCACAAAATGTGGTTAGTGGATTAGGTGAGGATGGGGCTGAAAAGAGTGGGTAATATTCTACGAGTGAAGTAGCAAGAATTTCACTCAAAGTTGACGTCTTCTCATGAGGCATCATGTGTGTGAATTGTGCATCGGATTCTATGCATGAATCAGATGTGTCTATAATCCTCTCCTTCATGATCGAAGGAGCAAGAGTGGATTGACTAGAGGAAGGGGGAGGCCATTCCTCCATAGAGTGTGATTGCTCACGTGCTCTACTACGGGTGACCACAGGCATAGTAGCATGTGTAAAAGGGGATTTTAGGAATAAACCCTATGTGATGTAGACTCAACTGTGTCTAATGTGAGTGTGAAGTAAGTGACATGTTGTGTGTAGCAAAATAGTATATAGTATGGTGTGTTGAGACCAGTTTGTGATCATGCAAACAATGGTAGACCGGAATCAATTCTAAATGCTGAGAAAATAAAAGTGTTATGTTCATTTTGTGTGTTGTAATGTTGATACTCCCTATGTAGAATCATGGGTAATGGAGTGAATACTCTAGAAAATCAGGAATTGTCATCAATAACAAACCTCTTGCAACACCCAAATATGCACAGGATATAATGGTACCACAACATGCGAATGGTGACCTGTATGGAAGGTGCAGTAAAATGGTATCCTGAAGGGGTGGAACTCACTATGCTGAAGTGATTTCACAATATCCTCTCACGAGAAGAGGTGGCACTATCTGAGACCTGCTATCGACATACCCATGCTTTTGCTTCACCCTTGGGTAGGCTTAGTCAAGAACGACAATTACCAATTCCACAAATTATACAAGCCTTGTGGATGAAGGTGCTAATCCTATCCCACTCCGTAGGTAACCGTTGGTGATGAAATCCAGGGCCCAATCACAAAAGTGGGGGATTTTCTAGTGATGAAATCCAAAAAACCGCTCTTGTGGGGCTGCTAGGTGTCTAGGGGGTGAGCTGATGGAGAGTGAAAATCGATCCACACCAGTCTTGAGTGATGGATTAGGGATGAAGTCCAATATCACCACTTGTTTAAATACCACGTGAGTGTGTGTGGGTTTGCATTTTGCTAATGGTGTATGCAAGATAAGAAACTAGCTACTTGCATTTTCAAAAGAAACTAACCCTAATGCCTTTTCAAAAGCAAATGATTAGATACTATTCTTTGAAGAGAAGTATTCTAGCCCTGAATGCCTTTTCAAAAGCAAATTACTCTACTTTTGAAAACATAGAAACATGCAATCCAAGTGTGTGGAGTGAAGGGGATTAGAACCCTGATTTAAACTTTTGAATGCAAAAATTTCTTTCAAACAAAGGAAGAAGGGATTAGGAACCTTAATTTGCTATTAGAATGCAAAGACATTTTAGAAGTAGAAGAGGGGATTAGAAACCCTGATTTACTTGAACATGTATAGTTCTTTCTAACAATGAAAGCTATTAGTGAAGTGAAATCAACGTAGGCTTGTGCTACATGCAAGATACAAAGACATATGCAAACTTATTTGAGAAATAAATTTTATGAACTTGCTGGAAAGTTGCAGGTCCTAAAAATTTTAGAAACCCTAATGCTTTAACCACTTTGCAATGAACCCAAAACTAGGCCTAGTAATGGTCATTCAACTAGTCAATGTATTTCTACTTCCAAAACTTGCAATAGAGGCAGAAAAAATGAAAATACCTGCATTATGATGCTAAGGGGGGTTTTCTTGGCCCCTAAAAAGATCACCCCAGCTGATTTGGGGGTTTTTGAGGTGTCTGTGCTCAAATCACGACCCGGGTCACAAATTTGACCTAAATCATAGGGTGGGTCATGAATCAGGTTTAGAGGCTTCAAATCAGAGATCTGATGGCCTAGGATGATTCCTAGGGCTTTGGAGGCTTCAGTGAAACACAATTTTGGTACCTACAAGACACAAAAATAAAGGATAATGTTAGATTTATAAGAAAAATGAATCTAGCACTATCCTTTGTGGGGGTCCCACCGGGCGTGCTAGAATGAAATGACCAAAAGTTGACATTTGATCTAACAAAAAGTAATAACACAAGTCATTCAGAAATATAATGCTTTATTCATGATAAATTTGATATCGGTTACAAATAGGGTGAATTACCCTTTTTCCTTTCATGAATACACTATAGGCTGGATGCCTTCTTCTGATGTCCCTCAGTGTAGGTGGGCTTCTTTGTATGCGGGCCACCGTAGGGTTGCTATTTTTTGGTGTTCTTCTCCTTCAAATCTACTGAATAACCTCCCAAATTTAGGGTGATTTGGGGCCTATTAGGGTGATTTGGGGCCTATAGACCCAATTCATGACCCGGGTTGTGAATTTAGGCCGAATTCATAGGGCAGGTTGTGAATTGAGCTGTGATGCTCCTCTGGTAAGATCTCTTTGGTAGATCGGTCCTAAGGCAGTTGGGGTGCCTCTGTATGCTGTCAGAATCCGTCTATGCTCTCCGTAAATTGACTGTCTAATGTTCACTTTCCATTTCTGTAGAGTAACTATGCTTTGTTGAATTTGGGAATCAGATTTAATTAGGGGTTTGGGACCCATTATTTATAGGCAAAGGCAAGGTGCAAGGGAGGGTTAGATAGACTAAACCTAGGTTTGATTCTGACTAGGGTTAGGTTAAGAAATGCTATGTGGCAACATCACATTCCTTATGAGAAATATCTCATCCTCACACATGTGTGAGGATGGATTAGGGCTAATCCTAATTAGGAGGTGTTTAAGCCAATTTAAACATGATTAAAGAAATATCTCAACAAACCCTAATCTCACACATGTGGGAGGATTTGATTAAAGCTAATCAAGATTAAATGTTCTTTTAATCAAATTTACCCTAAAAAGTGACTTAAGTGAAGTCAACATTAAATTAGAATTTGGGTATTGACTTATTAATTATTTTGGCCAACTAATACCCCATGGGGGCCTCAATTACATATGAATAGACCGTCGAATGATATTTTGATGTGCCAAATGTAATTTGGAAGGCTTACGAGGGTTTAGGACCTGAAATTCGGTGAAGTAGTTGTTAGTCTAAAAGTGACTAACTACAAAAAAATAGCTGATGCACCTTTTTGCATATTTTTCAAGAAGACCGAAGTGGCCCATATGCTAAAGATCAAAGAGCAAAAAAAGGGAGCAAGGTGGCAAAAGTGTCGCGAAGGTGGCAAAAGTGTCGCGATATCGCGACATGTTGCTTTGTCGCGGCCAAAAGAGAAAAAGTGTCGCGATATCGCGACATGTTGCTTTGTCGCGGCCAAAAGAGAAAAAGTGTCACGATATCGCGACATGTTGCTTTGTCGCAGCCAAAAGAGAAAAAGTGTCGCGATATCGCGACATGTTGCTTTGTCGCGGCCAAAAGAGAAAAAGTGTCGCGATATCACGACATGTTGCATTTTCGTGGCCAAAAGAGAAAAAGTGTCGCGATATCGCGACATGTTGCTTTGTCGCGGCCAAAAGAGAAAAAGTGTCGCGATATCGCGACATGTTGCTTTGTCGCGGCCAAAAGAGAAAAAGTGTCACGATATCGCGACATGTTGCATTTTTGCGGCTAAGAGCAACAAAAGCGAGCAAGAGGAAAAAGTGTCACGATATCGCGACATGTCTCAGTTTCGCGGTTCATAGTGAGGAGAAAGAGCAAAGGGCAAAAAGTGTCGCGATATCGCGACATGTCTCAGTTTTGCGGTTCATAGCGAGGAGAAAGAGCAAAGGGCAAAAAGTGTCACGATATCGCGACATGTCTCAGTTTCGCGGTTCATAGCAAGGAGAAAGAGCAAAGGGCAAAAAGTGTCGCGATATCGTGACATGTTGCATTTTCGTGGCTAAGAGCAAGAGAAAGAGCAAGGAGGAAAAAGTGTCGCGATATCGCGACATGTTGCATTTTCATGGCTAAAGAGCAAGAGAAAGAGCCAAGAGGGAAAAGTGTCACGATATCGCGACATGTTGCTTTTTTGCGGTCCAAAGCAAAGAGAAAGAGCCAAGAGGAAAAAGTGTCGCGATATCGTGACATGTCTCATTTTCGTGGCTGGAAGCGAGAAGAGTAAAGGAAGAGACGAATGTCACGATTTTGCGACATGTCTCATTTTCGCGGCTAGAAGCGGCAGAAGAGCAAAGCAAGGAAGAATGTCACGATTTCACGACATGTCTCATTTTCATGGCTGGAAGCGGCAAAAAAGCAAAGCAAGGAAAGAATGTCATGATTTCGTGACATGTCTCATTTTCACGATGGGAGGCAGCAAAGGAGCAAAGGAAGAGATGAATGTCACGATTTCGTGACATGTCTCATTTTCATGGCTGGAAGCGGCAGAAGAGCAAAGCAAGGAAAGAATGTCACGATTTCGTGACATGTCTCATTTTTGCGATGGGAGGCAGCAAAGGAGCAAAGGAAGAGACGAATGTCACGATTTCATGACATGTCTCATTTTCACGGTTGGAAGCGAAAGAGGAGCAAAGCAGAAGACGGATGTCACGATTTCGCGACATGCCAGCTGTAAAGGAATAAAGTATATTTTTGGCAACTAGGGACATGCACTGACATCAGGTGCTGATTTCTGAAGAATGGTCTATTGATTATAACCTGGCAGGTCCACTGGATGATTGCAGAGTAACAGGCTCACCTAAAATTAGCCAGAAGGAAATTTATCCAATCTGCGAGAAATCCTTTGTGTATTATTAGAAACTGCAAAAAATTACTTGTAATTGATTGAAGAAATTAAAAGTACGTAGTAGAAGATACTCTTTTTAGGGTATAAATAGGAGTGAGTCGACCAGAAAAGAGGTCGGCTCTTGGACGTTTACAAGCTTGATGCGCATGTACTGGATTACAAGCAATAAAAGATTTCTTCCTCTAGCTTCCAAAACTTCTGTGTGCTTGTATGTATCTGGTGTTTTAACTTTTATTCACTCTAAGTTTTATAATGTATCTGTTCTAAAATCTGGACTGTGCACGTATGAATCTTGTTTCTAGAGTTGAACATTAATAGATATTTACATGCTTTTAGACGAACATCTAAAAGTCACACTCAGGAATTCATGTTTTCTATAAAGAAGAGTTCTAGCTTTGTTGTTGTCTAAACTGCATCATCAATGTTTGTTGTTGTCTAATCTATACCGTGAGAAAAGTTCTAGCTTAGGCTATATTTCCCTTATCTCTTGTTCCCCTTTTCTCTAAAAAAACTCAAAGGAACCATCCTTCTCTGGAGACTAGACAGATGATCTCAAGCAAGATCTGTCTATTCAATGTTGGCAAAGTCTAAGGCGCAACACTATTAACCGAAGGCAGATTTTGTTCCAATAGTTTTTGGCATGCCCGGTGGGACCAACAATCCCACAGTATTGTATAAGTTTTGGTGTTTTACCTTCAGAGCCTTTTGTTTGCAAAATCTCAAGAAAAATCACTTGGCGACTCCGTTGCATTTAGACCATAAAAGAAAGACCTTGTCTAGAAACCTTCTGGTTGTATAGCCATATGATAACCAGATCCCAAGCTAGAAACTCTGAAGAACCTATCGAGTTTTTTGAACTACATCTCGAAAGCCTAAAAGCACACCTTGTGCTAGCCGCAAGATCAAATCCGCCCGACACCATTAGCACCTCTTTAACACCCGTTGTAGGAGCATCTGCAAGCAATCCTATAGCGGTTGTAACTCCTTTAGCAATCATGGCAGTCGCCCCTACCCCAGCGCATCTTGTATGGAATCAAACTGGCCCTTTGAACTTGGGAACACACCACCAAATTCCACAAGCTACACTAAAAGCATTGCCGACCTTCGACGGAACAGGCAAAACAGCAGATGAACATTGTTTAGATGTATCAGAGCTAGCATCTGTTTACAACATCACTCAGGAAGATGTAATGGTCAGATTGTTGATTATATCTTTGAAAGGAAAGATGCTCTATTGGTACAGGGCGCTTCCCGCTAGATCCATTACTTCTTGGGTAGTACTGGTTAGCCGTCTGGTCGATGAATTTAATATACATGCAGATCCTTTCACATTGCTGAATCAATTCACTGTCATTGAAAGGCATCCACAAGAAGAAATCCAAGATTTCAACATCAGATTTACCAGAACTCGTGATAGAGTGCCGCAAGGCCTAAAGCCCATGGAAGAACAAGCTATATGCTATTATTTAAGGGCTTTTGATTCAGATCTCGGTATGATAATAAGGCAATCCCGTGTAACCACTTTTCTTGGGATCTATGTAGAGGCAGCAAGGGGCGAAGCTGATCTCATCGCTACAAAAAGATATCCATCAAAAAGTCTATTGCCTATTTTACCGGAGCTTTCCCAAGCATCAATTTCTAAACTGCATGTACTCCCATCAAAGCATGCTCTCCCATCTATAGCTACACTTCCTACATTCCCTGCATTACCAGTCACACCCCTTGCATCAGCTCCCCCCAATGATCAATACACGACCATAATTGATACAATGAAGACATTGTCAAATGAAATGGCATCCATGAAAAAGAGAGAGGCTGAACGGAATATCCAAGCAAGAAGATTTCCACAGATACAAAAGGAAGGTGCTTCGACAAGCAATAGGGGACAAGAGAGACCGAGCACGGTATATACAAATGAGACAGTGGAGGCCGAAGAGCTTCCCACTGATTCTAACTTTTGGTGTACTACATGTAACGATCCACATGGGGAAAGTTCGTGTATGATACACCAACATTATGTACAAAGTATAGCAGTTGAAAAGAGTAGAGAAAGAATGAAAGGCCATATAAATATAATTAGAGAGAAGGACCACAACTTCATGATGCCTACAGTAGAACAGGTTTCAGTTTTGACAAGATCAGGTAAGAAACCATTGCAAGTAGACCCTAAAGAGCTTTAGCCATTAAATGTTTCCCCTGCTCCCAAGGAAGTTCCCAAAGAAACTCCTAAGGGAAGTCTCCCCAAGAAAGAAAATATCAGTTTCCAACCAAAATTCAAGGGCAAGAAACACACAAAGAATTTATTCCTCGGGGGAAAATGAAACCCAAGAAAAGGCTAGGGAAAGGTTGAGATTCCCCTCGTCGACAAAAAGGCAAAGAACCGAAGCTACCCGGGGATACAAAAATAAATATGAAACTTTTGCCAAAGAAAGAGAAAGAATAGTTGATTCACCTACATTCAGTATAGTAGAGGAAATGAAAAAGACTCCTTCTAAGGCAAGTATGTATGATGCTCTTCAAATCCCAGGTCAAATCGATCTCCTACAGGAATCCCTAAGAATAGTGGAAAATGGAGATGGGACTGCATCATCTTCAAAAATGGTTCTAACGAACTTGACGTCTGCCACTGGTAAGAATAGGCCACCACCCTTCTATTTGTCCCTTCAAATGGAAGGATGGGTTGTCCACAACTGCATGATAGATTCAGGCGCTGCTACCACTGTGATACCCAAAGCAGTATGTGATATTATGGGAATGGAGTACACTAGGAGCAGCGCAGGCGTCCTACAGTTAGATGGTACTCCAGTAAAAACTGTAGGAGTGATAAAGGATATTCCCATACGGCTGCATAAAATGCCTCAGATGATAGTCATACAAGAGGTAGTAGTCGTAGACTTGGAGCCCTATTTTGGTATGTGTCTATCCAGAGAGTTCACAACAAAGATGGGAGGATACTTATCCTTAGATTATTCTCATTTGGAGATACCTTTCAAAGGTAGAAGGGTCAAGATTTTTAATGAGAAAACATCTACGTTTCATGTAGAAAATATTGGTGAAACTGACCGTATAAATATGATGACTGAAGAAACAATAGAAGAAGATTTGATGGAAGAAACATTAGAAGAGCTCCAAGCTGAAGACGAGTTTTCTCTACAAAATTTTAATGCCATGATGGAAACAGAAATAGGAAACTATTCTATTGAGAAACCAAAAAGAAAATTGATACCCTCCCTAGAAGAGGCTATTATTCAGTTAAAAAACAATCATATTCCTAAGGGTCTCATCACCCTTGAAAGCCTGTTTGATAAAAATGATAGAGCAGTTGGCCGAAAAATCAGGGTCGATAAACGAAGATACAAAGATGTAGAGTTGGAGCCAGGCAAAATGATTAAGGTTGGAATCAGTTGTACAGAAGAGGAAGTGAACCAGATCAGAGAATTGTGTAAAAAATTCCCTGACATCATAGCTTGGGTGTATAGTGATCCAAAAGTGTACAATAAAGATGTTATTCAACATACCATAGAATCAGAAGAAAGAGCTAAGCCTTTTAGGCAAAAGCAAAGACCAGTGAATCCGAAGATAGAATCTTTGATGAAACAAGAATTGCTAAAACTCCTTCAAGCTAAAATAGTATACCTTTTTAAACACTCCACCTGGGTGGCAAACTTGGTACCAGTCAGGGAGAAAAATGGAGATATCATATTGTGTGTAGATTTCAAAAATTGGAACAAAGCATCACTCAAAGATCGTTACTCACTACCTCAGATTGACCAAATTCTACACACAGTTGTAGGAGCAATGCAGCTCTTACAGTTAGAAGAACAAAGAGAGCAATCATACAATCACAATCAGAATATGGCAGATACTGAAGGATGGTTCAACAAAAAGACAACTGCCAAAAAATTTAGAGTGGGAGACTTGGTTTTGAAATGGGATGTAAAGAAAGCTAAGCCAAGTAACCATGATAAATTCGATGTTTTTTGGGAGGGACCATTTGAAATTGTTTCAGAGAAACAGTTCAATGCTTTCGAATTGAAAGATCAAGATGGATTGGTTTTTCCCATCACGGTGAATGCATTTCACCTAAAGTTATATCTCTGTTGAGAAAGCAAAAAAGGAATTATATGTACAGTATAGTATAAGTATATTCAGACAAGTTTGTAAATATTACCTTTTTTTGGCCTTAACAATTATTATTATTTTTTTCAGTCACAGCCAATCAAAAGTCGACATTTTTTTTGAATAGAGATACTTTTTACAACTGCGTTGTTGACTCCGTTACCCAATGGATAAAGGCCTGGTTCAAAATTTTTGCAAGCAAAAAATCCCCCGGAAGGCGCCAAGAATGTTAGTCTAAAAGTGACTAACTACAGAAAAATAGCTGATGCACCTTTTTGCATATTTTTCAAGAAGACCGAAGTGGCCCATATGCTAAAGATCAAAGAGAAAGCAAAAGGGAGCAAGGTGGCAAAAGTGTCGCGATATCGCGACATGTTGCTTTGTCGCGGCCAAAAGAGAAAAAGTGTCGCGATATCGCGACATGTTGCTTTGTCACGACCAAAAGAGAAAAAGTGTCACGATATCGCGACATGTTGCTTTGTCGCGACCAAAGAGAAAAAGTGTCGCGATATCGCGACATGTTGCTTTGTCGCGACCAAAAGAGAAAAAGTGTCGCGATATCGCGACATGTTGCTTTGTCACGGCTAAAAGAGAAAAAGTGTCACGATATCGCGACATGTTGCATTTTTGCAACTAAGAGCAACAAAAAGGAGCAAAGAGGCAAAAAGTGTCGCGATATCGCGACATGTTGCATTTTCGTGGCAAAAAGAGCAAAAAGTGTCACGATATCGCGACATGTTGCTTTGTCGCGGCCAAAAGGGAAAAAGTGTCGCGATATCGCGACATGTTGCTTTATCGCGGCCAAAAGAGAAAAAGTGTCACGATATCGCGACATGTTGCATTTTCGTGGCTAAGAGCAACAAAAGTGAGCAAGAGGAAAAAGTGTCGCGATATCGCGACATGTCTCAGTTTCGGTTCATAGTGAAGAGAAAGAGCAAAGGGAAAAAAGTGTCGCGATATCGCGACATGTCTCAGTTTCACGGTTCATAGCGAGGAGAAAGAGCAAAGGGAAAAAGTGTCGTGATATCGCGACATGTCTCAGTTTCACGGTTCATAGCGAGGAGAAAGAGCAAAGGGCAAAAAGTGTCGTGATATCGCGACATGTTGCATTTTCGCGGCTAAGAGCAAGAGAAAGAGCAAGGAGGAAAAAGTGTCACGATATCGCGACATGTTGCATTTTTGTGGCTAAAGAGCAAGAGAAAGAGCCAAGAGGGAAAAGTGTCGTGATATCGCGACATGTTGCTTTTTCATGGTCCAAAGCAAAGAGAAAGAGCCAAGATGAAAAAGTGTCGCGATTGCGACATGTCTCATTTTCATGGGGAAGCGGCAGAAGAGCAAAGGAAGAGACGAATGTCGCGATTTCGTGACATGTCTCATTTTTGCGGCTGGAAGCGACAGAAGAGCAAAGCAAGGAAGAATGTCGCGATTTCGCGACATGTCTCATTTTCATGGCTAGAAGCGGCAGAAAAGCAAAGCAAGGAAAGAATGTCGCGATTTCGTGACATGTCTCATTTTCGCGGCGGGAGGCAGCAAAGGAGCAAAGGAAGAGACGAATGTCACGATTTCATGACATGTCTCATTTTCACGGTTGGAAGCGGCAGAAGAGCAAAGCAAGGAAAGAATGTCGCGATTTCGCGACATGTCTCATTTTCACGGCGGGAGGCAGCAAAGGAGCAAAGGAAGAGACGAATGTCACGATTTCGTGACATGTCTCATTTTCGTAGTTGGAAGCGGTAGAGGAGCAAAGCAGGAGACGAATGTCACGATTTCGCGACATGCCAGCTGTAAAGGAATAAAGTATATTTTTGGCAATTGGGGACATGCACTGACATCAGGTGCTGATTTTTGAAGAATGGTCTATTGATTATAACCTGGCAGGTCCACTGGATGATTGCAGAGTAACAGGCTCACCTAAAATTAGCCAGAAGGAAATTTATCCAATCTGCAGGAAATCCTTTGTGTATTATTAGAAACTACAGAAAATTACTTGTAATTGATTGAAGAAATTAAAAGTACGTAGTAGAAGATACTCTTTTTAGGGTATAAATAGGAGTGAGTCGACCAGAAAAGAGGTCGGCTCTTGGACGTTTACAAGCTTGATGCGCATGTATTGGATTACAAGCAATAAAAGATTTCTTCCTCTGGCTTTCGAAACTTCTGTGTGCTTGTATGTATCTGGTGTTTTAACTTTTATTCACTCTGAGTTTTATAATGTATCTGTTCTGAAATCTGGACTGTGCACGTATGAATCTTGTTTCTAGAGTTGAACATTAATAGATATTTACATGCTTTTAGACGAACATCTAAAAGTCACACTCAAGAATTCGTGTTTTCTATAAAGAAGAGTTCTAGCTTTGTTGTTGTCTAAACTGCATCATCAATGTTTGTTGTTGTCTAATCTGTACCATGAGAAAAGTTCTAGCTTAGGCTATATTTCCCTTATCTCTTGTTCCCCTTTTCTCTAAAAAACTCAAAGGAACCAGCCTTCTCTAGAGACTAGACAGATGATCTCAAGCAAGATCTGTCTATTTAATGTTGGCAAAGTCTAAGACGCAACACTATTAACCGAAGGCAGATTTTGTTCCAACAGTAGTATATGTGAGTCTACACAATGCTATGACAATCTATGGTGATCTATGCATGACTACGCATGACTACAACTATCTACGCATAACTACAACAATCTACACATGTCTAGGATGATCTACAATAGTCTATGCTGGTATGCGATAGCCTAGGGGTACCTAGTATGACCTATGTAAATATACAAGTGTCCAGAAGGATCTACAAGTACGTAGGTATAATAGTGTGTGAATTTTGGGTGTCTAGAGAAACATTGACGGGGGAATACAAGTTTAAATTAAACTTGCGCCCAACCCAACTTTGGGTTTTAATAATATTATTTTTATAATTTAATTTATAATATAAATATTATAAATTATTTATAAATTACCTTAGGCTTTAATTTAACCTTTAATATTATAATAAAAATATTATAATACTATTTCTATTGGGCCTAGGTATTTTTCTCTTTTTCCCTTAGACCTTTTATGACAACCTTTAATTTTATAATAATAAATATTATAAAATTATTTTCTTTAGGCCTTTTATTCAGGGTATTTAACCGTCCTTTTGACCAATCATGTGAAGCTCTTAAACCAAATATCTTGGGCTTAAAATATAATTATTTTAGCCCTTATTTTGTCAAGTCATACATTGATTTCTAACACTGACTCTTGACATCAATGACAACACAACTAACTCAAAATTTCCAACAATATCCCCTTTGTCATTGACGGTAACCCATTTTTAACCATTCCTTTTTCAAAAACTTCTCCCCTTGATTGAGTGCTCTCCCCCTAACTCAAATCTCTCCCCCTTTGTAATCAATGGAAAAGGGCCACCTTTGAGGCTTGGGGCTAAGAATGAGACTCTTAGCTTAACCCCTCCCCCACCTCCTCTCTTGAGGTGGTTAATTTTGGGGTGGGAGTAAAACTACTCCCAATTTTCTTCAAAGATACTCAAAAGTCTCTCTCAAAATTGGCTTGGTAAAGATGTCTGCAATCTACTCCTTTGTAGTAAAATATTCCAACTTGACATGCTAATCTATCACTTGATCTCTCAGAAAATGATATTTGATCAAAATGTACTTGGTCCTGGAATTCATCACCGAATTATTTAAGATACTTATAGCACTTGTATTATCACACAATATGGGAATATGGTGATCATGCTTTATCTTGAAGTCCTCTAAAGTTTACTTCATCCATAATATTAGTGTACAACAAGCAACTATTGCTATATACTTTACCTCTACCGTGGATAAGGATACTGATCCCTAGTTTTTGTTTAACCAAGAGACTAAATAGTCTCCAAGAAATAATGATCCTCCACTTGTGCTTTTTTTATCATCAATGCTGCTAGCCCAATCTGCATCTGTATAAGCTATGAGAGTGAAACTATCATTTTTGGGATACCAGAGCCCAAAATACATAGTCTCTTTTAGATACATAATAATTCTCTTTATTGTTACTACATGTGTCTCCTTGGGTGTTGCTTGAAACCTTGCCACTAATCCCACTGCCTGCATGATATATGGTCTTGTAGCTGTGATATACAATAAGCTACCAATCATAGATTTATATAATTTTTGATTTGCCTCTGAAGATTCATCATCTTTACTTAACTTGCATCCTGTAACCATGGGGGTACTCACTAGTTTACAATATTATAGCTTGAATTCCTTTAGCATCTCTTTTATATACTTGGTTTGTGAAAGAAATACTTCTTTCTATGATTGTGAAATCTAAAGTCCAAGAAATAAGGACAAATCATAAAGCATTGACATATCAAACCCATTCTACATGCTCTTTACAAATTTTTGACACATCTTATCATTGTTGCCTCCAAAAATAATATCATCCACATAAAAAACCATAATTAGTAAGTCATTCCCTTCATTTTTGATGTATAAGTTATTATCCACTATTCCTTTCCTGAAACCCTGTTCCTATAGGTACTTATCCAATCTTGAGTACCAAGCTCTAGGAGCTTGCTTTAGTCCATAAAGTGCTTTCTTCAATCTGCATACATAGTCTAGTTTATCAGTCAAGTTGAATCCTTTTGGCTACTCAATGTAAACATCTTCTTCTAGAACACCATTTAGAAAGGTTGATTTAACATCCATCTGATATACTTTGAAGTTTTTGAAACTTGAGAAGGCTAAGAACATTATGATAGCTTCAAGTCATGCAACTAGAGCAAATGTATCATCAAAGTCAATTCCCTCTACTTTTGCATAACCTTTGCATACTAATCTTGCTTTATTTATGACTACCTGACCATCTTCATTTAACTTGTTTCTGAATACCCTTTTAGTGCCAATCATATTATTGTCCTTTGGTCGTATGACAAGTTCCCAAGTCTTAATTTTCTCTATATGATCTAGTTCCTCACTCATTGCCTTAATCCAAAAGTCATCTTCACTTACCTCATTGAAATATTTTGGCTCAACTTTAGATAACAAGAAGAAATTTTCTTGTTGATGCTATTATCATTATCCTTGTATGTATCACATTTGGATTCCCAACGATTTATTCCTTGGATGATTTTTTTGTACATACCTATATGGAGTCTAAGGAAACGGTCTTTGTATTTTGTCTTCTTCCTCTGATTCTTCACATAACTCTTCTCGATAACTTTCATCTTCTTGATACATAATTTATTGAACTGGTTCTTTTGATCCTATCTTCTCATAAACGGTTACATTTATACTTTCTATAATAGTACGTGTCCTTTTGTTATAGAATCTATAGAATTTTATCTTAGTGGAATAGACAAGAAAGATACCCTCATCACATCGGGGTCAAACTTACCCAAACTTTTCTCTTCTCATCTTATGTAACATTTACTTCCAAAAATTATGAAGTACTTTACAGTAGCTGGTCTTCCTTTCCAGAGCTCATATGGAGTTTTATGATGGTTTAATATTACTTGAGCTTTATTGATGATATATTTTGTATGTACCACTTCTTTCCAAAAACCATGTAAAATATTAGACTAATTTAACATGGCTTTGGCCATATTCTCAACTGTCCTATTTTTCCTTTCAACTACCCCATTTTGTTGAGGACTTCTTGTTGCTAAATATTCTCTCTTGATCTCATGTTGTTCACAAAAGTCTATGAATTCATTTTAGGTAAAATACCCTCCTTTTTTTGACCTTCAAATCTTAATCCTTTTCCCTATTTCATTTCCACTCACTCTTTAAAAACTTTAAAATCCTCAAGAGCTTTTGAATTTTCTTTTAGGAAGGCTACCCAAATAATTTTGGAATAATCATCTATAAACAATATAAAGTAACTTTTACCTTGTAAATTATTTGTCCTTGTAGGACCACATAGGTCAGTGTGCACTAGCTTCAATGGCTTAGATGACATAAATCCTTTTGACTTGAAGCTTGTTCTATTTTTCTTCCCATGCTGATATTGAGAATAAATAGTATTTTATGGTCTTTTTAGCTTTTGTAAATCTTTGACAATCTACTTGTTGCTTGAGTTCACTATGTTATCAAAGTTCAAATAACCCATTCTTCTATGCCATAGTCAACTCTCATCTTCTTGTGATAGAAAACACTTTTCCCCTTTGATCTCACTTAACATGTAGAGGTTGTTTGTAGTTCTATTTGCATTTGCAATAAGTTTTCCAGTTTTAAAAATTTCTAATATCACACCTACTTGGATGAAAAGTAACCATGTGCCCTTGATCAAAAATTTGTCTCACACTTAATAGATTTTGCCTCAACTCCTTGACATATAATACATTCTCTATTTTTGTTTTTCCATTATCTAAACTCAAAGTTCCTTTCCCATAATTTTTTGCTGATCCATTATCACCAAATCTTACTGATCCTCCATCAGTTTCTTTGAGTACAAGAAATTTAATTTTATCTCCTATCATGTGACTAGAACATCCACTATCAAGAAACTACTATTTTCCCTTATCCTGAACATGAAGAGCTATTTTTACTAACATTGATCTAGCTTTCTCATGCCCTTTTCTCTCTTTCCTACTTGTTAATGTTGTATTATTTTTACTTGACTCAGGCAATACCATTTTACACCATCTAGCCTTGTGTCCAAAATTATTGCACTTATAACATATTACATTATTATTCATAAGAGGTGCAAAAGAATTGAAATTTCAATCAACATTATTTTTAACATAACCAGTGCAATGTATAGCTCTATGACCATATTTTTTACATGAAAATCAATAGCCATGGAAGATATTATGTAGCCTGTTTGAATGTCTTGGAAAATATGGTTGAGTGTTTCTCCTTTTGTTGTGATTAACTCTTGTGCATGGTTCCTCTTTACCTTTTTCTTTCCTGTTGTCTTTTCTTTCTAGAGTATGAGTCACAAGATTATATTTATTTGATGTCTCTACCTCATGAAATCCTGATTCCTCTTTCTATTTCCTTAACTTTATATCTTGTTGTAATTTGGTTTTTTTAACTTCATTCCTTAGAGAAATGATTCTTGCTTCTAATATTTCACACTCTACTTCCCTTGATCTTAATAGATCTATCATATATTGTTCAATTTTGTTTGATTATTCTACATTTATATTGAGTTCTATGAGACTCTATAGAAGTTTTGTCTTTGCTTCTTCATACTCTTGAATTTGATCCTTCAAACTTGAGTTCTTATTTCTAACCTTTTCTAGGTTCCTGAGAGTAGCAAATATATTTTATGTCAGACATGATCTCTTATTCATTCTTTGAAGTCATGTGTATTTTTGATGGATCTTCCTCCAAGATGTTAGTCTTTTCATGGAGATACCTGCTTTAATACCAATTGAAGAACATTTGTTTATACTAAGAGGGTGTGTGAAAAGTATAAGATACAAATTTTTGCTTTTCAAACCATATGATAAAATCAACAATATTAAAGCAATAAGCATCACACAAAGCATCACACACATGAGATATATGATTTAATGTGGTTCACCCAATGTAGGCTATGTCCACGAAGAAAATATTTCACTAAAATTTTCTCAACAAATCTCTTGGGAATCCTTCCCTATTACAATGTTTATGGACCTGTTGTGGCTGCTCCACAACGTATCCCAAGATTGGGGACCCACATTTTTATTTTTGGTATTTGAGTGTTTGTATGTTGGTTTCGAGTGTCTGATGCTCGGTTCGTTTTGAATTTGCATTTATCATTAGGTTTTGTCAGTAATATTTTGTAGTCAACAATATCTTATTGTAGACAATTTTTTGTCGTCGAAGATATTTTATTGTCAATGACTTTTTATTGTCGATGATATTTTATTGTCGATGACTTTTTGTTATCGACGATATTTTATTGTCGATGACTTTTTTTTGTCGACGATATTTTATTGTCGACAACTTTTTGTTGTCGATGATATTTTATTGTCGATGACTTTTTGTTGTCGATGATTTTTTGTTGTCGACGATATTTTATTGTCGATGACTTTTTGTTGTCGACGATATTTTATTGTCGACGACTTTTCTTGTCGATGATATTTTATTGTCGACAACTTTGTCTTGTTGATGACTTTTGTCATCATTTTTTTGTCGATGACTTTTGTCGTTATTTTCTTGTCGATAATATTTTATTGTCGACGTTTTTTTTTTTTTGATTGTTGTAAACAAATTTTTGTCTCTTTTTTGTTTATGGCAACTTTGTCGTCATTGTTTTTTTTAGTTTTTTTCATTCTTAGCAAGTTTATTGTTGAGTGTGGGTGGTTCAGATAATGAAAGCAATAAAAAAAAATAATAAAAATAAGTTTGAAACTTAAAATAAATAAATTAGAGGAGTTTTTGTCAATTAAAATTTAGTTTAATGGCGGTCCTTTCTAATATGTTAAGTTGGTCTGCGTAGGTAGAAGGAGTTCGTCATCAGCGATTCAAGTAGACAGGCCCACACGACGATGATGTGGCCAAGCTTGGTGACAAACAACATGTCCAACCAGGGCACTAATAAAATTTGATGAGGTTTCGATGGTGACTGGGATGATTGACGATTGGGCCCCACCTGGTGACATTGACCCAAATAAGTGGACAAAAGGCCAAGATGGACAACTCGTGAGGAGTGGATCAACCAGTTTACATAAGGGTGTATGGACTAGGGGATAACTGACGTGGAGGTATGAGAGGACAAGGTCGGGGTTGACATAGACCGGTAGCATACATGTACGAATGACATGACTTGAGGACGGTGACATCACTAATATAGCAAGGAATAATCAGCAACAAAATAGACTTCTGCAATGAACGTGGCAGAATGATTTCAGGTGATGTAGTGGGAAACTCAACGAAGGATAGTGACAGTTGTGTTGACACTGTGGACGTAACGACAACAAACAGTGGGGGATGAACCTCGTATGGAGCAGACACAACATAGTGATGGCATATCCCATTTGACAATGTATGTAATGGTCAGATAGATGATGACATGGATGAAAGTTAACATCGAGAAGTTGGTATGAAATGCAGAGAGCATAGTGTCATGGCATCAAATTTATGGTGTCAACAAAGATTGGGCTAGTTGGGTTTTCAAAATGAAAGCCAATGACACGAAATGGAAGCATGGTAGAGAACTTGAAACAGATACGTAGTAGCCATCTAACCCTTGTAGGCAATGCAGAAGGGATGTACCAGAACCTTGTCAATAAACCCTAAAATCCCCATGTACCTTGCTTTATATTATCGAGCACCAAAGGATGGAAAGGTTAAAAGTTTTTCTCTCAAAGATCGAATAGCAAGTGGGGAAACATCAAGTTTTTTTTTCTTAAACATTATGCCCCACTATGATGGGAATTTTTGACATCAAAATACCCTTGCGCAGAGGAAGAAGAGGCAACATGTAGGCAGAGAGGCAGAGAATGGATGAGGATCCGACGAAATGCAAAGAGGTAGACGGGTAGCATAGCGGCTGTGCAGGGGAACGTTGCCATCAACATTGGATAGGGAGACGCAATTTCGGTGTCTATCCTAGACCCAAGGGATCCCCGTGGTGGTAAAGATGCGTTGTTGGTATCCCCTATGACGTAGTTCAAATCGTGCCCAAAGTGGGTTGGTGATGCTGGTTTTGCTAGACCGAACAACAAGAGCAAGGTTTGAAATTTTGCTTGGTCATACTATGATATATAGAGGATTATTAGAGGAAAGCCATTTTGAAATAATTTTTTTTTTATATATATATATTATAGTATATAGACGGGGGTTATAAGGGGAGATTTATTTATTGAAAAGCTTTTGAGGTACTAGGCCCTAAATCATTGGATTATTTTATTGTTATGGTAAAAGGGAGTTATAAGGAGATAAAAAAGGAAAAAAAAAAAAAAAAAAATATATATATATATATATATATATATATATATATATATATATTATTATATATGTTATATATATAATAATATGTAATAAAAAAATATGAAAATAAAGTAAAATATTATCATTCCCTTGGTTGTTTCCTTTTATTATTATGGTATAAACTATGGGAGTTATAAGGAAAAGGGGGAATGTTCTAAGATTAAGGGAAATGAAGAGGCAAATGGGAAAGTGAAGACCAAGGGTCAAATTTTAGTTTTTTCATTTAAGCCCATGTTATTTTCGCAAAGAAGGGGTGCTGGAAATTGTAGAAAAAAGAAGATCTTTCGGAATAAAGGAGCTTTTTTTGGCAAGAGCAAATTTTGTGTGTGAAATCAAAAGGAGACTGAAATTAAAATTGTTGTTATTTCTGTAAACCTTTCCTTTGCATTATTGCTTCTTGTATCTATTCATTATGCCATAAAGTGGGTTACGATAGGTGAATGATAGAATGATTCAATTATTTGTTTCCTTAGAGTCTTGCATCTGGTCTAATTTGACTGTGTTTATGTTGCGAGTCTGTTAGGTCAGGTTGTTTTAGAATTTCATCTCATAACTTGGGGTTTTGTAGGGAGGAGATTGCTAACCAAATTAATGTTCTATTTTGGTTTTTCTAGCTAACTTTTGTAAATAATGTTTTTGTTTTAGTTTTCTGATATTTAGATTAATCTTACCTTAAAATCTACTTTTTTGATTCTGGTCCATTCCAAAATTTTTGCATGCTTTTCCTTCTATTCTGGTCCATTCCAGAATTTTTGCTAATTGTTCTTTGATTCTGGTCCATTCCAAAATTTTTGCATTTGTTTTCATTCTATTCTGGTCCATTCTAGAATTTTTGCTAATTGTTCCTTGATTCTGGTCCATTCCAAAATTTATGCAAATTGTTCCTTGATTCTGGTCCATTCTAAAATTTTTGTAGGTTAATTGTTCCTGGATTCTAGTCCATTCTAGAATTTATGTTCATAAGTAGTTATTTTATTACCATAAATAATCTAAGTTATGAAGAAGGTAAATAAATTTGTCAAGAGTATGCTTTGCGTCTGTGCTTGAGAAAGCGATCTGCTCGCACCAGAAATTGGAGGGTTTGTTTACAGATCTAGTGTTTCCCAAAGAAAACCATGTATTAATAGCGAAGAAGAGAAAGCTGCTTCTAGACCCACTTCTTTAATTTAGATTTTCATTCTTGCATCTCCAAGCACCTTCATCTAATTTTTAGATAAAATATGGGTTATGAGGGCTACTAATTCCAAATGCACACTAAATCAGATCAAGTGAATGAATCCTAACTTTCTAACTTACTAATTGTTGCTAACATTTAATGCTAACATTGCTAACTTTACTAACACCAAATGCTAACATAGGGATAGTGGAACACTTTTAAATGAAGATAAAACAAACCCGCTAACTCTAAAAATGAACCTCATGTTAAAGGCATGAAGCTTAAAATAAAGTGGCTTATACCACACACTTTCTCATTTGGAATCTTTTAAGCTGAAGATAAAAGAGGTCACTAACTGGGTTTTGGGTAGATCACTTTAATCTCAAGAACATTAAAAGAAGCTATCTTCGCATTTGGTTGATTTAATGGATTATGGTTGCAAAGTACTTGTTTGAATCATTAAAGGCCCCTTGTTAACTGTTACTTGCATGGTTTAAGTTATTCTAGTATACATTCATTTATTTGCTTTAGTCTTGATTGATTATATGCACATGAATGTTTGTTCACAAGAACCTTGGAGAAATGAATAATGCTACTTAATTTCTTTGCAAGAGAGAGTTTCCTGTTTGATACTCTAGTTGTGGTGATCATTTTGCTATAGGGCAAAATATTCACTCAATAGGACCTCTGTCCAAAGGAGATAGCAATCCTCTAGTCAAGTTCATGGATATCTATCCATAGGATAAATCTTTCCCCTTTGCTCTAGTTGGTTATCCTCTTAGAAGAATTACTGCCTCCACTGCTTTGGCTTGTGGATCTCTCTCCATAGAAGACTCTATCCTCACTTAGAATATCTCTGTACTCACTGCCCCGTCTAATGAATCTCTATCCACTAAAGACTATTATCCTCTCTCTATCACCTCAAAATTTTACTCTGCTCTATCTCTGTCTTAAATATGTATTGAACACTATCATTTACCTTGCACAAATCTGCTCAATCTCTGTCTCAAATTTGCACTAAACACTGTCCTTCAATCCAACACAAATCTACTTAATCTTTGTCTCAAATATACACTAAACACTATCCTTCGGTCTAGCATAAATATGCTCAATCTATATCTCAATTATACACTTGTCCAATCTACTAAAAAAGTATTCACTAAGACTTACCTTAAATTTAATTGTAAGCTTCCACAAAAGCTCATACAAATATGTCCTTAAGCTTTCACAAAAACTTTATTCAAATCAATTGCAAAACTAGCATACACAACCCAACTCAATACTTTCATAAAACCTCTTCAATATCACAAACAAGTTTCACTCAAAATCTTGTTTAACCATAGAGACACATAGATAATGGTAAGAGACTCAATATGTTTCATACCCAAAAATCACTCTATCACTTTCAAACTCACTTTCAAATGAATTCAAAAATAAATAATAATTTGTTTCATAGAAATTGAACTATCACTCCAATGCTTTCAATCACTAATGCTCAACCAACTTTACTCAAAACATCCACTCAATGAAACACAACTTGCTTATAAACCCTAACCAAGTGTTTCAGAAAACTCCCAATAATTCACTTATGGAACATAACCCTTGACTCAAGATGATTTCAATTTTCACATAAAATGATACTCATATTCTTTCACAAATCTTAATGAAGGTTCACTCAAGTATTGCCAACAATCCTTATCAAACAATCTCACATATTAATAATGCTCATGATATTTCACAAATCCTAACCATGCACATGAAGGCTCACTCAATTATTTTCAACAATGCTTATCAAATAAACCTTTTCATTCTAACTTAGCATTTTGCAGTATTCAAATCAACACTATTTCACTCACAAGGAAGATGTGCCCATACCTTTTGCTTTTATGGAGGTATGTCTTCAAAATATGTCTTAATCACAATCAAAATCTCTTTGCCAATTCCAAGGTTAGGTAGCAACAATCTATATCAAAATCTCAACTTAAAATTCTCCTCAATATTTATTTCACCATACATAAATACCAAGTCTCAAGTACACCTTATAATCTCCAAACTAACAAAGGTTCAATCAACTTAATTTCACAATAATCCACTTCAGAATTTTAATGCATAAAATAATCAAACTAACTCCCTTATATCTCCCTACTCAAAAATGCATTATCAAATAATCAAAACATCTTTTCATAAATAATTCAATTCACTTTTAAGCCAAATTAAATATGTCTCAATCTTCAACTTAAAAATAAAATAAAATATATCTTAACCACCTTATATCTCCCAAAATAAATTGTATTTCAAAATAATTAACACCTCTTATCCAAAGAAAATGCAATTCACTTTAAAACAATAACTAAATTCTTCACAACCTTTAATTAAAATAAAAACCTTTTAATAACCTTATATCTCCCTAGGAGCTCAACATACGACTTTAGACCACATGCACATATGAAAAAATAAAGTACCTTTATACTCCTCGGTGGGATTCGATCCCAGGTCAAGCTACCACCTGTGCCCTAGCCACAACCAAGCTATTGTGTGAGCTAGGCACTCATGTGAGAGGCAAAAGCACTTTGAGCACTTTGTCTCTTTCACCAGAGCCAAAGCCTCCAAAAGTCTTTGTCCCTTCGTAGTTGCCAAGACTCGAATGCAGGTCTCCCACGTATGTTGCGCCTTACACACCAATAAATAACCACTATCCCAACCCCTTGGTTGGTGCTAAACCTTTATGCCCTTGTAACTTTAACCTTTACATTTCGACTGCAAATAAAAATTAATTTCCTCTTGTCTTGTTTTGCTCACAAATGTTTTTGCATTCCACAACAATCGCATGTGCTTTTAGATATTCAGAGACTTGCATTTGTGAGACAAATGTTATGGTATTTATACCATATGCTTCTATCCTTCGAAACGTCGACGGGGGAATAAAATTTTAAATTAAACTTGCGCCCAACCCAACGTTGGGTTTTAATAATATTATTTTTATAAATTAATTTATAATATAAATATTATAAATTATTTATAAATTACCTTAGGCTTTAATTTAACCTTTAATATTATAATATTATTTCCATTGGGCCTAGGTATTTTTCTCTTTTGCCCTTAGACCTTTTTTGACCGCCTTTAATATTATAATATTATTTCCTTTAGGTCTTTTCTTCAGGGTATTTAACCGTCCTTTTGACCAATCATGTGAAGCTCTTAAACCAAATCTCTTGGGCTTAAAATTTAGATATTTTAACCCTTCTTTTGCCAAGTCCTACATTGATTTATGACACTGACTCTTGACATCAATGACAACACAACTAACTAAAACTTTTGAACATAAAACTTATGTTTAATACTAGTGGAGGTGAACAACATTGACAACTACCACTAGTAAAACTTGTGGGAAATAAATAATGTATATGCCATACTCATGCTAAAATTGGCACTTTAGGGTAGAAAATGAGTTTAGAGGTTGAGATCATGAGAATAGTTGACCAAATAGGAGAGAAATTTAAAAGTTACCACCAATGTATTTTGTGCCACCCAAAATTATGGGACTATTACCTAAGTAACAAAATTTGTAGAATTACAAAGCCTTGACATTGAGAAGATGCTTCTATGTTTGCAAGAAGATCACATAGAGATTATTCTAGTCTAAAATGATTTCAAATGGATAGTCTCTTATATATCCTAGTGATAAGAGGACATAGGGAGTATAACCCCAACCCCATATTGGAAGACAATCATTTAATGAAAAATCCTGAGCACAAGGATTTGAGACCCCATACCCAATGATAAAAGAAAGATATTTGATACAAGTTGATATGGAACTCCAAAATTTGATTTCTTTATTCCCGATATTTTTATATATAGACAAGATCATGATCTTGCAAGAGAAGAAGAGAGAAGACCTAATTAAATTTAGGTATATTGGAAAGCCATCTAGAAGTTGTCTTCCATTAATAGATTTTTTAGAAGTTGTCTAATTTATGTGTGTTGGCCAACTATGGTCTTTCTAGAAAGTGACTACTATACTAGCATATGATCAATTTATATTTTTAATATTTCATAAGAGGCTATTATATTTTATATTTTATTTTATGTCTTATGTTCCTCATCATGAAATTTGTAAGACATGCACTTAATAGACAAGGATTTTGTACTTAGAATTTCACTTACAATAATGCTTTTAGAGAACTACACCAAAGTTATTTGGAATAAGGCCCAACATTTTCCTGTTGACATAATGTTTTTCATGTTATTTGCATGTGTAGTAGAATAAGGAGAATGCATGATATATTTAGTTGGATGGATTGCTAGAGAAGATTACAACTTGATATATTGTTTGGGATTTTTGAAATGTAGTAGCTTCATCGAAAAGGTTGTGGTGATTGTTGAAGAACAATGGTATTGCAACCAAGGCATTTTTTACAAAATAAGTACAAAAACAATATTGTGACAAGGATGGCCATGATTAAAAGTAACATTAATTATTAAAATTTAATAGTAAAAGTGTTTGTTGATGAGGCCTAGAAATGCCTCATTATTACACTATGGTTGACATATAAAAACTGCCATAATATTAAATATGACAAAGTTAAAGTGCCAAATAGTGATTAGAATATGTTATTTGTTACATGTTTGCATGATTTTATGTCTGGAACATTATACCTCTATTTTGACTGTTTTCAACATTTTATGCACTGTTTCAGTTGATTAGGTAGTAAATAAAACATTTATTGCAATTACATTCTGATGGCATGAATAGATTCCTCTCATTAAGAACTACAACTTTGCTTTTTGAAGCAAGTCAATCCGAGCTATAGATAAAAATTTATGAAGGTTACATCGTTCTTGCGCTCATTGTTCATTCCTGCGCTCATTGTTCATGCCTTCGTCTTTTCTAGAGTTGTTAACAGGTACAAATCTGCGTTAAAGGGAACATTGAAGGATCTACTGGGAATGATCTAGAGTGAGTTAAGATACCAAATTCATACCAATGTTACTTCATAATATAGAGAAAACATGACCCAAATTTGAAGGTATATGGACAAGTAACCTGGAAGTTATGGGGCCTAAAAAATGGCAGTTTCACACTTTTTGACAGCTGGAAATGCTGGTAAAAATTTGTGTTAAAGGCCAACTTGACAATGGTGCAGGGAGTAATTCCTAAGGAATTAAGAGTTGAAAATTAAACCCAATGTTGTTCATATAACCAAGAACACGTGGACATAATTTGGTAAAAAATGGAGTTACGATGAACAAGTTATGAGCACTCCAAAAGGGCATTTGGGCATGTTTTGGCAGCTAGAAACAGTAGGTCACAGTCCATACAAATTCCAGCCACCTCTCACTTTGAAGGAAGGCATGGAATTTGTCAAATAAAGAAGAGGTAAATGCTTGGAAATAGTTGATGGAGAATAGGCATGACTCTTTCTCCACCTGAAAACACTTCCACGTGATGCAAATGGGAGCAACAAGTCAAAAGGCTAAAATGCAAGAAATTTTCTAAAAGCAGGACACAGTCATGCAAATTCCAGCCAGTTTTACATATACAACAGAGCTTGGAATCAGTCACTCCAGCACATGCCACCAATGTAGAAGGGTGTACAAGATAAGGGAAAATAATCCAAATGATCAACAACTTCCTCCTTATGCGTTTGGAGTGCAGATAAGCAATGAATTGTCACATACCTGTTATTCTGGTGCAGGAATAGGGAATAGCATAGGAACAATCGAAAATGGTCAAAAAGTGATAAATCAATGGAGGAAATTATTGGCAATTGACCAGGAGGTTGTCCCAACTCATCTTAATGTGATTTACTCAACAAATGCAACCCAACAATGATGAATGGATAAAGTTTTGACAAAGCAAATTCCTGCATTCTAGGAAACAGTTATGCAATTAGTTGTAAATCCCTACAAATCAGTAACCAAGCATATCAAAATTATATTATAAATAAGAAATCTCCTAGATGGTTGAGCATATAGATAGATAGGCAATAGAATACCGAAATTAGCATAGAGTGAAGTTTCTTTGTAGAAAAACAGTAATTTGCAAGTTTTTTTTGCATTACTGTAATGCAGTTTCAGATTGAATAAAAAGGTGCAATCTTCAGATATCAATTGGCATTTTGAGGTTGATGATTAGCATCTAGATTTTCTTAGCATAACTTCTCACCTTCTTCTGGTTCTGGAAGCAAGGGCCACTTGTAGGGCCAGAGGAAGGCAATTTCTGATAGAATTTTTTGCTGATTTTTTGCTATAGCAGATTAGCAGAATTCTGCCAGTTTTCCATTTCTTTAGTAGTTTTCAACACAGTTTTCAGCCTTTGACAACATTTTCTACATTTCACAAAGAATTTCCAGATTTTTGTCATTTTTTAGTTTTGCAGTAATTGTTGATTTGGTTTTGCCGTAGTTAAAATTCTATTTTTAAATTCTCCAGTTGATTTACTTTCATGCAAGTGTGTGTGTGTTTTCAATTCTGTAATTTACTTTTCTGTCACTCTCAATTTAGCAACATTTCATTTTCTGTCATTTTTAGATTCTGCAATTTCATTTCCTGCAATTTTATTTTTGCAAAGGTAAATAGGAGTTAATTTCAATTCTTAGGAGTTAGAGGTCACAACAAACCCCCCAAATGCTAACTGATCCATCAATAAAGCTTATTTTCTGAATGAAATAATATTTACCGTGTTGGATCCTTCTTTCGTATATAGCCTTGGAAACCGCCCTGGATTGACACATATAATTACTAAATGATGAATGCACATGACACTCATCATTTGTAATGGTTCCAATATAACCATGTCGACTATCTTTATTATCTTAGGCACTAGGTTAATTAGTCGACCCTTAAGCATTAGGGTTATGATTAATATGATTTAATTTATAAATGGAATAATTTGGTGATATTTGGAAGCATAAAATGAATTCAAATTTAAGTCACATCTTCATTTTACAAGAGACTTTTCCCTCTCAAAGTGACTATGAGACTTTACCCTCTCCAAGTTGTTATGGATTTGCACTACTTGAATTATGGATTTGATTACTACTTTTGATTTTTTGGTGTTTTGGATCTAAATTTTTAATAACATTTGGGTGTTACATTTTTGTTGCTTTTATTACTTGAAGTTGTTTTGGAAAAAGTGGCATCATAGTATCTTTTGTTAATAATATCTTTATTTAACCAATTTTATTGTATTTCAAGCAATTTTACTAGTTTGGAAAAATTATGTTATTTACAAGATATTTGGAGGGATCTATGTTCATGAAGGCTGTTTATAATTGCAATTCCTAAAATATTTATCATAGTGAAACAAAAAATATAATATAAAATAGAATATTATTTACATAATAGTTGATTCCTGTAGGTGCCCACATAGTGAACTATAGTTAATTCTAATTGATGGTGTTATCACTTCTAAGGATCCATTGCCCTTCAATTTTCACAAAAGGAAGATATAATATTGTGTCAATGTAGATCTAACTTTGGGATGGAAAATTCTAAAACCATTTGGTTGGAAAATTCCAATCATGCTGACATTACGTTTTGGGTAGTGCTCAATATTTTGAAGACTTAGTTACTGTGAAGTTTCAACATTCTCATGCTATTTGAAATTGTTCTTTAATATAGCCAAATGTGGCTACCACACACACACACACACACACACACACATATATATAGATCTATGTGTGTGTATGTATGTATGTATATATGTATATTGGGGTATTGTTTCTAGAGAAATTGATTATTTTATTGAATCATGGAAATTTGTTGAATATTAGTAAAAATTCAATGTAGGGCAAGCTATATATATTGGGGTGTTATTGCTAAAGAAATTTATTATTTTCTTGAATCATATAAATTCATTGAATACTACCAAAAATTCAACATAGGACAAGTTATTGTGGGTCATGGAGCACAAGCACAAGAATGGAGTGTGAAGCAAATATACTCTAGAAATAATTCGAGCCAAAAATCATGGTGCTTTTGGAATTCAAATGGAGAGAGTTACTAAAGTGAAGTTTTACAAGTGAATCTACCCTTCAAATTTTCACAAGTTTGAGTATGCATTCACAATATTCCTGCATGAGGGGATTCCTTCCATATGCAAGTTATAAATTTGGACTTCTTGAGGCAGCAATCAAAGAATAGATTTGGATAATAAAGATATAAATATAATTAAAGTTTTGGATACCATAGAGTTAATGTAAAAAGAGTTTTAAATCTATAGAACTACCATAATAGTAAAAGACTCAATCCACGAGTTTGGAATTGGGAGTAAAGTTTAAAGCTGCAAAAATTAAAGGAGTTTTAATTTTTTTCTAGATTTCCAACATATGGAAACATTTTTCATAATATTAAAAATGGATTCAAGGTCATAGTCACAACCTCATCAAATAAGAAGATTGTAGCAAGTTAAAAAAATTGATAGCATATTCAAAGTAGTTGAACCCTTGGGGTGATATTTTTCTTGGTGTTTTTTTTATCAATTTGTTAAAAAAATGTATACAAATAGTTGATAGGATGTGTGTATGAGAAGAAATAATCTCTAATTAAAAAATCTTGGTAAGCATCACAACACTCCTAATATCAATAATTTTACCAGCGTCTTCTTTCTTACATGGTTTTGCCTCCACCCAACATGTTAGGTTCTTCCTCTCCTCCTCCTAATAAGCATCCCCTAGTTACTTCTCCTAATATATTTATTACTACTACTACCTATCCAATTGGTATTACACTTACAAGTATTATTGATTCTCATTTGTGTTCATATTTATCGCATCAAGCACAAGCGATTTCTTCTATTACCAAGTCCATGGATAATCAAGCATAGATAATTTTTAACATTTCCAAGACCTTGGATACAATCCAAAAATGCCAAAACATTCCCACCACTACCCCTACACTTCTCCAAGGGTCATAACAAACCATAAGAAAATAATTTCTAGTCACTCATCTACCACCAAATACAAGTATTCTTCCACTACCTCCATCTAGTCATAATCCTTCAAATTCCTATGGAAGTGCCTATGAATTAGGTTTTGTTATTAGAGTATATCACATCATTTGGATCATGTAAATGTACCACCTTTGGTACATATCTAGAGTAGGATTTTACTTCAGAGTAAAGTTAGTTACTTCAAGCATTATAATAAGTGCACAAGTGTCAATGTGCAAATTTTAAATGTGCATTTAGTCCACATGTACATGAGTCCTAGGTAGAGTAAATTCCAATAAATCTATCTTTATATATAAAGGCCTCATAGGTGTAGTAATAGATTAGAAGGAGAGTGATACAGTAAGTATTTAGTGTGTAGTAGATGTATTATGGTACAATGTAGTTTTTTAATATAATTTCATGGAGTGTTCATGTACTCCATTATATAACATTGTACTAATTTTATCATTCTTATTAATGACATATTTCTAAGTTATTTGTGGATGTTAATTTCTTTATTTTCTTGCATATTATTGTGCCATTAGAATTAAAGTTATCTTATATTAGTTATCCTACATATTGTGGTTGTACTACCTCACATAAAAAGCTAACAATGGTATCAAAGCATATGGTAGATCAATAGGAATAGGAGGAGCCACAAGGAAATCTGCTACATCTTTGCAAACCAGATTCATATTTGTGCGTTGCTGCATGGAAACACCACCACAAGAGAGGTTGAGAGGACAAAAGCAAATATTAGTGCCAAATTTTTTGAGATTGCATTTGGCTAGAGTCTTTCCACAAAGTTGCAAAAAAACTCGTGAAGACTAGGACTCAACATTCATCCCACTAGATTGACAAATCAACTAGTGAAGAGTCATCATCTCTAGATTTTATAGTTTCCACCATTTTAGTTTCTAACATCTTGTTGCAGGAAAAGGAGATTAAAAAAAAGGCTGGGAAGCTTCCTACAAGAGATATAGGAAGAATATATTCTTAAAATAATTATGGTACTTGCAATCACAAGTAGAATATTGAAGATTCTAGAGAATTGAGGAGAGGTATCATTATAAGAGATTGTAGACCTACAAGAGTGCAAAAGAAGAAAAGACCATATTAGCCTTACTACTGATTCAAGAGACTCCAGAAAAGAGTCAAGAAGAATGTTAGAGGTTGGTGATCTCCATCAAAGACTACAAAAAATAGATTAAATAAATCAACCAGACGAAGATTAAGAGACCCTTAGAAGGTCTAGTTACAAAATTTCCAATTTTGGAAGATTGGAGGTTGGTGATCTCCATCAAAGTCTACAAATTATAGAAGTAAAGAAGGTCCAAAAAATGTCATGTTTTAGATTTTATATTTTAGAGATACGTGAGAAATATCTCATTACCAACACTTCCATAGTAGAATGTTGAAGGAAAGGTCTCATTCGAAAGACCATAGAAGCTGCAAGATTGAAGACCTTGGAGAGGTCTCAAGGAGAAACAAGGAGAAGGCTTGGAGAGCCTTATTTTTAGAATTTGGAGAATGCCATTAAAGCAGTTCCTAGAAGAACTCATTGGAGAAATCTATCAGCAAGGAGGAGTTAGTGACTGAGAAAAAATTGGGATAATTATCACCATCCGATAACAAGCCCAAAAGGAGAAGAATTTGGCAAGGAGTTTCAAATATCAAAGGACAATACTTAAGACCTCAAGACATTCATATTATTAAGAAGGAGACTAGGATCAAAGTTATAATTTGACAATGAGAAATGAACCAAACATTACTGCCAAAACATAAAGGTTTGAAGATTACATTTGGAGGCTAAAAGGCTCATCCATTGATAGGGGTTTATAGAATCTATAGTGAACTACTGAAAGTGTCCTTGAAGGAAAAATCAACTACGATTTGGGGGATCTCCCTACCAAATTTATGAGTTTTCAAGAACAAAATTTTAGTGTAGAAATTGACTGTGAAAGGTTAGTAATTAAGATAACATTACTAGATACAAATATTTAGGAGTTTCAGAGTTCATCCTAAAGGCTAATAGGAGTCATCTACTATAGATTAAAGAGTAGCAAGATAGAGGAGTTACTTAGCTATACATTGATGATTTAAGGAGTTGTTAAGGACAATCAAGAATAGTTGCATATTCATCCAGTAAAAGGATAACAATAAGGTGAATCTAATCACCTGCAATCATTCATCCACGATGATCATTAAGGTAAAAAACTTTGGTGCAAATAGGTTCATTAGTTGAAATTGAAATTGGATTATCATTCAGGTCCATTAAAGTGCCTTATTAGAATTCAAAATTTACAAAGAGAATATTCAATTTTATAGTCTTCAAGGAGTGCAAAAGAAAGTTACTTTTAAGGATATTATCTACACATTAAATAGGAGTTATATATATTTTGACAGAAAGAAAAAATTCATATACCTATTTTCTATCAAAGAATCAAGAAGACTACATCCCACAACATTGATTGTATTAAATATTACATATTACTTTTAAGGGTTCTTTATAATTACTCTTAAGAAAGTTGCAAAAATTATTAATGCATTTGAGAGTTCTTTAAGAGTTTATATTAGTGCATTAAAAGGAGCAATAAGGTGAGTCTACTATTGCACTATTCTATATTATCTAACTTATTTACTCTAAAATATTATTATGTGCATTGATTGATTGAGTTAAGGTAATAAACCAAAGTGCACAAAGCTCAAAATATCAAAGTGTTTAGAGAATCTATTAAGTGCATAAAATTTGCAATCTATTGTGGCCTAGATAATCAACCAAAAACATTCATATTCTTCTAAAGAGTAGATAAGAAATCCACCATGAAAGTCATCAAAATAAGCTACAAATTGAGACTTGGAGAGTCTCAGATTTAAGGTGCACTAAGGGTTTCATTAAAGGTGAAACTTAGTGCAAAAATAATTCTTTCAAAATTATATTATTTGCATTATTATTAGTTTATATTTATTGTTACTAAAATATACACATTAAGGAGTTATTGTTGTTTTATTAGAAAGGCAACAATACATTGCTATCAAGGAATAAATCAAGTAGAGGTAATATCCAAGAACCAAGGAAAAATCTTCAATTCATATACATTTATCCTTAATCTATACAATGAGGAGTAGATCTATATACACAGCAAGAAGCCATCATATCAAAGGAGAAAATAGCATCAAAAAAAGATAAGAATCTCATTAAACTTTTGTACAAAATGAAATTTATTATTCATTCAACATTGGTGCACCATATTCCTCATAAGGAGGACATAATATTAAGTGTCTTAAAGATACTAACACAACAGGTATTCTACATTTATGATTGGTGAAGCAACAAATGTAGAAGGAGAACCAATCCAAGGTTCACAAGAACCTATTTCAAGTGTCTAGAAACACCATTTCAATCACCAAAACAATCATCTACAAACGACGTCAACCTACAACCACATTGGAAGCCTTGAAACCATTACATTTTTGTTGAAAAGCAAGATAAAATAGTAGTGAGAATATCTATGTAGAAGCAAAGTGAAGGTCATGTAATATTACCTCAATCCAACATCAGATTGTCAACTAGAAGGGGAGCCATCAAATTTTCCAAGGACAACACTTTGCAATCACTAAGGAGTTCCATAAGACCACATCTAAAGAACCTAGGATGTTCGTCTAACCAAGAGCCAACATATTGAGAAAAATAGCTCCTTCGAAGAAGCGTTGAGAGCAAGAAACCAACTAGATTTACATTGGAAAGAGGAGTATATAGGTTAAGAAAGGGATTGGAGGGAAGATCTCATGCAAACCGTCACTTATCACATACGATAGAGAACTCGGTAATGCTCACAATGAAAATGCTTAAGATAACGTCTAAGTTTTGGATGTTGAAAGACATCATTGAGAGCATCATCATCAGTGCTCATTAGTTAAAAAAAAAGAAGGATTACTCAAAGTCCAAAGTGTTATAATAATGCCTCACCAACTAGTAGTAAAACGTGAGTGCAAGTCTAAGGAGAGGAGAATCTACATAAGTTTCCAATTCCAAGCAATTACAATGAAGCCCAAGCAAGTTCACAGAAAGTGTAAGCACAGTTCAATCAGAAAATAGAAGCATATTCACAATGAAGATGCATTGAAAGCCAAAAGATAAGGAGTCAAAGGATGTCCACTAAAATCCTACCATAAATCAACGATTCTAACATGTGTTAAATGTTTGGGTGGAAAAGATAATACCAAAATCTAGTGAAATATTACATCATCATCATCAAAAGAGAGCTAAACCACTTAAATAACCATGGTTAAGGGAGAGTAAAACCACCTACATCACAACCATAAAGGGATAACAAACCGGTTTCATTACTGTCGTCCAGTGAGAGCATCCTATACTTACTGCCAGTTGAGCTACCTACATTGAAGGATAATAAGTATATTATTTAATTATTTGCTTTCTAAATTTTGGACTTATAAGATGTTAAGCATAAAGTTAATTACTATTATTAAAATAACAATCTTAGAAAGCAAGGAATCCATACTAAAAAAAGTAGAAGAAATAATAGATACTTCCAAATCATCAAGTAGGAGATATATGGTTGTCAACCTTAGTAAACCAAAAATATTAGATTTACAATTACTATTATTATTATTTTCTAATATTCCAAAGTAGGGAGTTATCAGGTATACTACATAAAAATAGTTTATTGGAATTTAGAAATATTAAACTATTGAACATTAAGGGTTATAAGAGGGAGTTCTTCATTTACTTAACGAATTTGGAATTCATACTAAAGGGGTAAAATAAATCCAACCATAGAGAACTTCAATTAAGTCAATAGTTCATTAGGAGAGATAAGGTGAAATATAAGTTGATTATTATCACTTACAAAACATTACAAAATCAACTCAAAAGTGAAATATTATTCACTAAGCACTTTATTAAGCTTATAAATTACTCTAATCACTAGGGAGACATAAGGAATTCTACAAAACCTAGGTCTAGGAAGGTTTTATCAAATTGGTTCTTATACTCAATGTACTTGAGATAGTTATAGTATTCTACAACACCCTTAATTTAAATATTAGCAGGGTTATTCATAGTGGCGAATATTCGTCAATTGGGTGAATATTAGGATTTTCAAAATTTGAAATTAGTGAATATGAGGACCCTCGATGTTGGCCCAGTTGCCTAAAATTTTCAAGATCAATTTTTTCTTAGGGTCACCACAATATATATCCAAACATAGGCATACTTGTACATGTTGGAAATCTCTTTTTAAGATTGATCTAATGGTCGTATTTTTATGAAGTTATAAGATGATTTAATAGGTCAAAAATGGTCCCAAATATGACCTTACATTTTAGGGATTCAAATACCCCAAATTTTTGTGTGAAGATGCTCAATTTAATTTTCTTAAGATTCTCCATGATTCACCTTGATTTTGATTAGGATTCGCCATTTTTTTACAAGTACATTTTGAGTCCAACCCCTTATGCATAACCCTAAATATTAGGGAGCAAAAGAATACTACATATCAAAATTTTCTAGCTTGATCATAAAATTAATCTACTAGGGAGTCATAAGGTAGTCTACTACAAAGGATCTAACAAAAGTGTTCTTAAAATAGAAAAAGCTAAAACTAAGAGAGATGTCTACCTCAAGGAACACAATGAACAATGATATGAATAACACTATTAGAAAGGAAAGAGCAAGTTTCATAAAAATTGGAATCAAGAATTTACTTATAAAGTCTAAAGGAGACTTCGACCTTACTTCAAAAATGATTCATAGTGAATCTTTAAAGGATAATTTTGAAACCATGGAACATTATCTACAAGCTCAATTCATGTAAGTAATTGATAATGGAAAGAGTGACATTCAAATTACTTTAGAATATAGAAGTTTTTTTATATATGACACTACTTATATTCAAATATTATAAGGATATAAATGTAGAACAAAGAGGATTGATATAATTACTTAAACTAAATATAGAAATGGATGAATCATACCTAGAAAAGATATTTCAATCCTCATATAGTATTGGTACTTCAAGTTATACTAACATAAAATATTATCATGATGCTCTAAGTGTATGTTCAAAAAATTCTATACAAGACCTAGAAAATGATAAAAAGGACAAAGGCAAAGAGAAGATACTCTTGCAAGAATTAGGTGATAGTACGTCCACCCATGAAAGTACTAACTCCAAAGATGAGAATAAAGAAGAAGAAGAAGAGGAACCAAATCAAGGAGGCATACAGTGCAATGTGAACTAAATATATTACAAAGGATCATATCAAGATTCAAATTCAAACAAAGAAGACAATGAAGGAACCTGGAGAAAAGAGCTCAAATTTTATGACTAGATAAAAGATCCATATTGAAGACTAAAGTCTTCAATACCCAAATAATGTAATACAATGGGGTGTTAGAGTATATTACATTATTTGGATCATGTAAATGTACCACCTTTGGTACATATCTAGAGTAGGAGTTTACTTCAGAGTAAAGTTAGTTAGTTACTTCAAGTATTATAATAAATGCACAAGTGTCAAAGTTGTAAATGTGCATGTAGTCCACATGTACATGAGTCCTAGGTAGAGTAAAGGCTAAGAAATCTATCTTTCTATATAAAGGCCTCATAGGTGTAGTAGTAGATGAGAGGGAGAGTGATATAGTAAGTATTCAATTTGTAGTAGATGTAGTATGGTATAATGTAGTTCTTTCATATACTTTCATGGAGTGTTCATGTCCTCCATTATATATAATTATACTATTTTTCATTCTCATTAAAGGCATATTTTAAAGTTATTTGTAGATGTTTATTTCTTTATTTTCTTGCATATTATTTTATCATTAGAATTATAGTTATCTTAGATTAGTTATCGTACATCTTGTGGTTGTACTACATCCCATAAAAAGTTAACATTTGATTTAGATTTAGATTCCATGATAGGAGGTGCATATTATTTTCTTGAATGGACTCATAATGATAAGGTTCCTCACATCAACATGCCCACCTTTGAAGGTGTCAATCCTTGAGGATAGTTGACCAATATATAAGGCCTCATTTATTTGTACCATGTTCCTAAAGTAGGTCATTTCATATTAGTAGCTTCTAAGTTGGGTACCCAATCTTATATTTGATTTTTATGGAAGCTCCACCACCATGGTGGTCCTCTTTTGTGTCTTGAATTCAAGAAACAATTCCTCTAAATATTTGACAAGGGATCTTCCACATTATATGTGGTATATCTTGTGTAAACTAAGCAAATATGAAGAATGGAAGAGTGTTGCTATGAGTTCTTAACTATTCTAACCTATATCCAACAATTGAGTCCAATTATATTGGTCTTAACCTTTTGCTATGGTCTTAAGAATAAAACTTTGAAGTTGACATGCATAATCCCTATTCTCTTGATGATGCACAATGTGTAGCTTTGGAATTAGAAAAAAAGCTCCAAGATTTTGATTCCCCATAAAGAAGTGACTTCGAATCTCACCACCATTTTTCATATTGAGAATTCCCATGTATTTTTATATTTAAAATATTATTATCACCATCCTCGATATTAGTTCTATGAATAATGTTGTAGCTTTCTATTGGGAGGTAAAGATATAATAGTATATGAAGATGTAGACTCATTGCAACAGAAGCAACTAGCAAAAGTAGATTAAGTAGAAAATGAGGATGATACCATGGTTCTCTTGGTTCACATGCTTATGGCGCTTCAAGTTCACCACACTATCACAATAAAAATATTTATTAAAGAGTAACATGCTAATGTGTTGATTTATTTGGGTAGCACTCATAATTTTATTTATAGTAAGATAGCCAAGTCCTTGGGCTTGTATATCAATGTTTCAAATCAATATAAATTTCAAGTCTTACTCAATATTTGGGTCAAGCAACTAAAGTTAACATACAATTGGGAGATTATAATTGGGTGGATAATCTCTTTTCCATGAACCTAGAATGTTCAAATGTCATTTTGGAAGCACAATAACTATCTTAGCTTGGTGATGTTACTATTAATGTGTAAAAATTATATGTCAAATAGACAAAGAATAGAAGGGTAATTTGTATTCAAGGGATACAACCCCCTCCATCCATGGTAGCCAACTCAAATGACATAGAATTATTTGTCCAAGTCTATTGCATGGAATTTCAATCCTCATATATGACTCTTCTAGTACTTAATGAAGAAAGTGGAACCACTCTTCAACTTGATACAATATTATAGTCTAGAGTTCATCACCATTTGTCTCAATAAATTCAAGATGTCCCCATCAAGTGGCAGGACATTATAGAAGAAAATTCTATTTTGGAAGCCTAAGAGCATTTTCCAGTATTTTCTAGCTTTGAGGAAAAAACGTTTTTAGGGAGGGAGCCATGTAATGGTTCCAATATGGCCATGTTGACTATCTTTATTAGCTCAAACACTAGATTAATTAGATATCCCTTAAGCATTAGGGTTAGGGTTGATATGATTTAATATGTAAATAGGAAGAACTTGTTGATAGTTAGGAGCACCAAAGGAATTTAAATTTATGTCGCATATTCTATGTATAAGATATTTTACCCTCTCCAATTGGCTATAGATTTTCACTGGTTGAATTTTAGATTTTTATTACTGCTTTTGATTTTTTGGTGTTTTGGATCTAAATTTTTATTATAATTTGGGTTTTATATTTTTATTGTTGCTATTACTTGAAGTTTATTTTATAACAATGCCATTGTTATGGTAAATTCTCTTTGTCATAAGGTGATATATTGTAAATAACATATTTTAAAATGTCTATAGGTCCAATATAGTCCAAAATAATTTTGGAATTATTATATAACTATTGAAATATATAGGAAATTCTAAATTAAAAGTATCTAGAGGCATGTTATGTTTTGAATATCTCATGTAATCATAAATATCCCAAAACAATCCAAGAAAAATATCTAGAATATCATGATATTATGAAAATATTCCAAAAAGGAGATATCTATAAAGTATCTCCATTTGTCCCTCAAGAGTTCTCCATGCATGTAATATCTAGATCCTATAATCCTATAAATAATTAAGATCCCCCATATGGGAGATATGTTAAGCAAGTGTAAGCTCATGGAAGTAAGAGAGAGTCTAGTGTAAGAGTGAGGGATTGAAAACCAATCTAGCTAGAGAAGATTGTCTCCTTGTCCAAGGTGTGTCCAAGATTATTAGATTGAGAGTGTAGAATATGGTTGTTGGACAAGTCTATAGGATATGGAGACTCAATAGGAGGACCTCGTTCACTCACTAAGGCAATCTAGTGAGCAATCATACTTTTATAGTTTTTACATGTAGTAAAATTCCTTCTATTTTTATTGTGTTGTCATTGTTACTATTGTTAACTATTTTTGATATTGTTCTAAAATATTCTACAATGTATAAGATTTGTGTGCTAGATTTCTATCACTAGGCAAAGACTATGCATCAACAATAAATACCATAGTGAGAGAAGGGCTTAGATAGAAATTGTATGTATGCTAATTTTTTATATTTTTGTTTATGTTCCTAGGACCACTCCTCGTCATGGTCATGTTCTATAATTACATATTTATTTGTCTAGTAACTTCAATTTTACCACTTGTTACTTTTATTGCAATAACTATCAAATTTATCGTATAGGAGGTTTTTTTAGTATTACCATGGTAATTCAATTTTATTTATGGCAACTCAGTTTTACCATTGTAACTATAGAATTTTTTGTGGTAAATTATATTTACTAGGACTATTACTAAGTGATATCGCTAGTCAATATCTTTATTGTAAAACTTGTTTATTGTACTTATTGGTATATTTGTCAAGTGAATTGTATGTGGTTAGCAAGAGTATGTCTTGGTGATCTTGTAAATAGTCTATACAACAATGTAGCACACTAAAATTGGTGTAGTTAAACCCTTAGTAAAAGATAAAAAAATTGAATTTTAACCTCGAAACTACCCGTTAACTGCTCACATAATTTTTTGCACCATTTTTAGAAGTTTTTTTGACCATTAGACGATATCATCGCCGATCTGACAATATCGTCCCAAATCGGATGAATTCGTCTGGAACAGAACGTCCAGACGATTTCATACCAAAATCGAATTTTCATAATTAGCTTTTGTTTTAATAACCTCTCCAACTTAGGCAAAAGCGTGTCTGCACGGTTAGAGATTCCTAGATTGGAGATCTCCTAGATTGGGATGATTTCCAACTTCCTAACCTTCCCCTGATCCATTATAAACTGGGATTTTCTTAGTTTATCCCCCTGCCTGGCTCCCTGGCTGATCATTTCCCTGTAATATTAGCTTTTGTTGTGTTAGAAAATCCTATTCCCCACCATTTGCATTTATGTTTTCAAGTTTTATTTTAGGATCTCACTGTGTTTTAGTCGAAGGAAGCTCGAATTGTCGTAGGTGATTCAACCATAATTTTGGATGATCTTGACGAGATCGGTGATGATCTCGTATGATTGCAGAATATTTTGACTACAGTTCAGATTGGGGGTAATCAGAACCCTAATTTTACATTCTCTATCCCTTTTCTTATTTAATTATGCATTATATTAATTTACTTCTGCCCTGCATCTTGGAGTTCATCCCATTTAGCATATTTGCATGATAAAATTCAAAATTAATTATTAAAACATTGCATCCCATTTGATTAGATATCTGGATTTATCATTTAAGCATTTATACTCTTATTTCTATAATTTTGTATCATTCTTGCAATTGTATTTTTGGTTTTTGGTGTCTATTTTCATGATTACAATTTTTTGACAAATTCGTCTGACAAATTCGTTAGGTCATTGACGATCTTGACTGATATCAGACAATCTCATGTGATCTGGATGATTCTGTATAATTACAGATGATCCTGTCATATTCGAGATGATCTAGACTCCTACAAGCTTCAGAATCTTCATCAGACATCAAAAATTAGGTACACTCTTCTCCACTTTAGATATCCTCTATATTTAGGATTCATTTATGTTTATTGTCTACATATAAACCAGAAATTTCATATAGAATATCTTAGATTCATTTTGGCCAACCTAGGAATCTGAATGATTGAATATAAAATGAACACATCAAACCTATTATCGACCTAGGCGTAGAAACTACCACTCAAAGTTTCCTGGTGAACCCCACCATCCGTCAAAAATTCACCCTTATACCCCTCCCCCGAGAGGCACGACCTTCAAAGGGCCTCTCCATCCGAGGTATTGTCCCATCCTTCTCGCATCCCCCTTCCGGGCATGGATCCTTTATCTTGAAGGTAAGGGTGTGAAAAATTTGGGCGATACATTTTGGTGAACCCGACATGAAACTAAAACACCTTTAAAAAAAAAAACAAAAAAAAAAACACATTATTAAGCAACATCTAGAATCATTAGACAATCATTAAATTTGCATATCACATTTAGATGGTAGATTATAATAGAATAAGAGCTGTCACCATAAATGTTGAAAATAAATTAAAGGCCATATAGATTACTTCTGTACTTAGAGTACCTCAAACAAATAGAGCCCAACCTTTGTGGGACAAAATTGATAGGAGATTAAGTATTATCAAATCCAGATCTGTAGAACTTAGAAAAATTAAGAGGTTTGTCCTAGATAGAATCTTGGATCCTGATCAGGTGACTTTGTATCATGAACTTTAGAGAGCTTGCCATAGTTGGTTAGCAGATAAAAGAGCACTTGTGTCTTCAGATTGTACACCTTTGAGGAATACCTTGAAAATGTAGTTTTAGTACATAAGTTTCTATCTCGTATAGAGGATCAATAAGTCTTTCTTACGGATAGAAAAATATGGAATAGAGTTCCTAGAGCTGTGTTGTATCGAGAGTATTGCCATGAATTTTATTTTTACAAGTCAAAGTATGAAGTAGATCATATTACCATAGCACAATTTGTCAAATTCTTGAAAAACCACTTCCAATTTGAAGAGGAGCATTTCATGACTCCTGACGAACTTGACCCTATCAATGATATCAAAAACTATTCATAGAAAACTAAGTCAGTATTTTTACTATTGTTATTTCTTGCAACTAGCATGTTGTTTGTTATTTTTATTCTTGCAAAATAATAATATAATCAAACAAAAAATAAAATAAATCAAAACACAAACAAAGCATTTTATTTTTAAAAGTATTATAGTAGGTATATAGTTAAAATATATATCTCTCAACCCTATCATCTATATATATATATATATATATATAAGTATATATATATATATATATATATATATATATATATATATATATATATATATATATATATATATATATATATATATATATATATATATATATATATATATATATATATATATATATATATAAGTATATATATTTGCTAAAACCTAAGTGTAGCACAATGCCTAGACTTAGGAATGGAAAACAAACCGAAGAAGATGAATATTGGTTAGGAAGACCATTAACTGACCAAAATGTCCCTCCTGAGGACCATGTTCAGGAAGAAGAAATCCTAGACCAGCAAGAAGAAGAGCTTGCTATAGCAAATGAACAAGAAGAAACTGTTAGAGAGGAAGGATCCTTATCCCCTAAAATGTCTCCGGGAGGAGCTATCACTTTTGAAAACATGGAACAATTTTGGAAGTTCATTAATGCAAATATTGGTGTTTTTAATAGAGCAGTCCATATGGACAAGGATAAAATTAGTGACACAAGAAAATCTAGAAGACATATTTCACACACGCACTAATCCCTTGTCCTTTATTGAACAAGAGAGTGATCAAGCTGGACCATCCAATTTGGATATAGTAGCTGCGATCTGGAACATGCAACAACAACAGGTTACCCAACCACCTAAAGTGCCTGTTAACAAGCCTAGGGTCATTCCTACATAAAAGAAACCCTCATTTACTACTCTATTTCTCCAAGCTCTTGATCAACATACCTCAAATAAAAAAACACAAAACAAAACCAAACACCAATTACCAACAATCTGGGGTACAACATAATACTATTACAAATCCTCTTCATAATACTCTTCCTACCTAAACTTTGCATAATAGAAATATAGCATCTAATCCTTATGTTACACCATCATACACTCATAGATCCCATACCTATGTCCCACCAAACCAATATGGTGGACAAACTAGTAATCTTGAAACCATGGTGAAACAACTAGTTTCTCGCATGGACTAGATAGATCCCTATCATCCCTCGTACAACTATCAAGAGATGTGTAGTCAGCATTTAGACCCTATAGTCATAGCACAGTCGTATCCTAAACATTTCCTATGCCTGTTCTTCCCATATATAAAGGAACCGAAGATCCCATAGAACATCTTCGTATGTTTAGGATAGCTTGTAATGATATATCACATGATGAATTGTTATTACTAAAATTGTTCCCGAAAAGCTTGGGAGGAATGGCATTAGAGTGGTATTATCAATTACCCACTAATTCTTTTAGGAATTTCGAAGAAACTACCAAGTATTTTTTCCATAAATTTAGTGCCTACATCGAAATACATGTGACCATTAAAGATTTGTATAACTTAAAACATGACAAAGATGAATGCTTTGCTGATTTCATAGCTAGGTGGAGACAGCTGATAGGAGAATTGCACTTTGTATTACCTTATAGGGAGATGTTGGACATCTTTATTAATAATTTGCAAGAGCAACTATCTTACGAATTATCAAATTCTACCTTGACCACATTCGATCAGACTATAGACTTAGCCCGAAGAGTGGAAGATGCTCTCATTAGGAGAGGCCAACTTAAAAAGAAATACGATGAGAAAACATCCAAAAATCAATATAAGAATAAACAAGTTGTGGGTGATGGAGTCACTGATAGCAAAAATATTGCTAATGTTAATGCTGCAAAGACAGCGAAGAAGTTTGTACTAAAACCTCCTGATAGACCTCAAGAATTTACTAGGTTAAATCAACCTTTATCAACTATTCTATCACAATTATTAGAATGAGGTTTGATTCAATTACCAAATATCCGGGAACCTGATCTAACTATACCTGGATACAGAGCAGATTTACACTGTGACTTTCATAGAGGACCTGAACACACTACCAACTCTTGTAAAATATTAAAACATAAAATACAGGACTTGATTGATAACAATGAGATGGAGGTACAAGCCTTTCAACCTAAGCAAAATCCTCCTAATAATGCTCAACAGAACACCACACAAAACCAGAATCAGAATGCCAATCAGTCATTAGACATATTTCAACATCCCTTACCAAAACATGGTAAGGAGGTGGCTAATAAAATTGAACATCATAATGTCCCTCCTCCTGCCCAATATGTAGGAACTATTAGTGGGCATTTACCTGTTCATGATTTGGAAACCTTTGACACAACTTTATCTGTGGTTACAACCAGGCCTCTATATAATATTTAGATACCTGATCTTAGTGATATAGAATGCGAGACTGAGAGTGATATGGACATCACATCAAATCAATCGAATAGTTTTGAAGATGAATCAAATACTATTCACCCTATCACATGTCATATGGTTCCAGAAGAACCATTTTCAAGAAGAGTCACTACTAGACCATCGTCTCACCGATTACTTTCTAATGAGCTAGCTATAAATGCTAGACCAAGACCCATAAATGCTAGACCAAGACCCATTCATCATCTACAAAATAATATTGTGGGTACCATCGGAGTTGTTACTAGACAACATGCTCAAAATTCTCAACAAGATCAAATTCAGAATGGTGGATCAACTCCATTTGTTTTGAAGGTTCCTAATAAATGGAACCATGCACCTAATGTTCAACCTAAAACTCATTATAATATTAATGAACAATTATCAAATATTACAGCTAGAATTTCCCTCTTGAACCTTTTAAGATCTTCTCCTACACATAGAGATGAATTAATGCTCACATTAAGCCAGATGATGGTACCACAAGACATTCAACCTGAAGCCATGGCCAATACTATAATAACTCATGAAGTTGATTGTATTGAATTTTGAGATAGAGACATACCTCAACGTAGTTTACATAAAGATAACCCCTTGTATATTACTGCTTTGATTGGAGATGTAGCAGTCAAACGAGTTTTGATTGATAATGGTTCATCTTTAAATATCTGCACTTTTGAATTCTACCAAAGATTTGGGTTTATAAGTGAGGAAATGAAAAGAACTAATATGATCATAAAATATTTCAATGACGAAACACAAGAAACGTGTGGAGTTATTACCATTCCATTGCAGGTTGGTCCAAGAACCTTGGATACGACTATGTTTATTGTACATTGCCCTGTATCGTACAATATACTCTTGGGTCATCCTTGGATCAATGCAATGCGAGCTGTTCCCTCAACCTTACATCAATGTGTTAATTTTGAATTTAAGAATCAGTTGGTTACCATTCATGGTGACCCAAGACCCTTTGATATGTGTACGTTGGTAGAACCTATTGGAGTTCAATTTTGCCTTGCTTTGTCATCCACACATCCTAATTCTCATTACCAATCTAAACATGTGAAAATTGCACCCACAAAGTCATCTACTTCTTCTCCATAAGTTGCACCTTTACATATAGCTCAACCATATTCTAAACAAACCACATTAGGACCTAAGAAAGATCCTAATCTCATAACCAATGTCTCTTGTTCTAATCCTATAACTTCCATACCTATAATAGACCCATCTATCGACACCTCTACAATGTCTACATCCACCAAAGTCATATTTTTTGCATCAGAAGACGTAGGGAATGTTCCTTCTACCTCTTATTCTCTTACTAACGAATTCTTACCCGATCTATCTAAAATTCTTATATCAGAAGAAATGGATGTTTCTATGCAAGATTCTCTTATTTTAAATAATTTACCATCGTCTCCTCGTACCTTGGGCCTCCCACAACCTATGGGAAGTATTTACCAATTTGGGAGCTGTGCCTTTATTTATAAGGGATATGACTGGGGTAGAATACCCAGAAACATCAGAACTCATTATGATGGATATGCTCGATGTTATTTTAATAATGAGTATATTAAAGCCAAACCTATAATGCTGAAATTGGGATATAAAGGGAAAGGTTTGGGACCTTTCCATAATGGTATGAAAGAACCTTTTGAGGTAGAAGCATGGCCTGCTCGATGTGGTGTGGGCCTATTTCCTAGTAAGGGTCAACCATTCCCATTTGAGGAGGATGACCATCTTATATGTTACCAAGATTATTTAGATTAACGCGATGCCTTGCGTTTAATAAATAAGACATTCACATGCAATATGCTATCGATAGCTTATCCTGAGATGATCGCTAAATCCGATGATGAGTTGGAGGGAGATATCTTTCATGACATCTTCGTTGAGGAATTATTACATAATGGATTTTATTTTGATGGCTCTATACCTAGTATAGCCCAGCTTGAGGCCATGACTCCTCAAAATGAATTATCCAAGTTAACCTTGGAAGAATTACAAGAATTGGGTGTTTCACCCGCCCCACCTAATTTTGAGAGAGATCTACACATGGAAGTAGAAAATGTCATAAAAATTAACATTGGAACCGAGGATAACCCCCACATAATCAAAATTGCATTATAATTGAGTCAAGAAAAATAGGACAAATACATTGCATTTATTAAAGAATATGAAGATGTCTTTGCTTGGACATATGAAGATATTCTAGGATTAGACCCTTCTGTAGGTATGCATCACCTAGTAGTGCACCTGGATGCTAAACCTGTTAAACAAAAACTTAAAAAAATGCATCCTAAAGTCGCCTTACTAGTCAAAGGGGAGTTAGAAAAACTCTTGAATGTTATTTTTATACAAGCCATTGATTATGTTGCATGGATCTCGAATGTAGTTCCAGTAACTAAGAAAGAAGCTACTAAGGTTAGGGTTTGTACAAACTTTAAAGATATTAATGTTGCATGCCCTAAAAATGATTTTCCCCTTCCCAATATGGATTAGATCATTGATTTTACTACTGGGAGTGGAATGATATCCTTAATGGATGGATTTTCTGGTTATAATCAGATTAGGATAGCTCCTGAAGATCAGGCTAAAATAGCCTTTATTACCCATTGGGGGACTTTTTGTTGGAAAGTGATGCCATTCGGTTTGAAGAATGCAGGTGCAACCTATCAACGAGCCATGACTTATATCTTTCATGATATGATACATGATAGACTACACGATTATGTAGATGACATTATAGCCCGTTCCATTGAAGAAGATGACCATTTAGATGACTTGAGGAAAGTATTTGCTCGGTTAAGGGAATATCTTATCCGATTGAATCTAGCCAAATGTATATTCGAAGTTAAGTCAGGTAAATTATTGGGGGTTATAGTTTATTTATGTGGCATCAAAATTGACCCTCTCAAGATTACGACTATCACTGATATGCCTGCACCTACAAATATATTTGAATTACAGAGCCTACAAGGCAAGCTTCAAGCTATCCGTTGCTTCATCGATAAGCTGGAGGATAAAACCGGACCCTTTCTTAAGCTTCTTAAGAAGGATGTCTCTTTCCATTGGGACGATGAATTTCAGGAAGCATTTGAACTCCTCAAACAATATCTTCTTAACCCACCTATACTTTCACCACCTAAACCTGATCGCCCATTTATCTTGTATATTTCTTCTTCAAATTTTTCTTTAGGAGCTATGTTAGCTCAACTTGATGATGAGAAAAGAGAGCGTGCTAATTATTACATTAGCAGAACATTAATTAGTTATGAAACCCACTACACAGTATTAGAGAAGTTATGTCTAGCAGTCATATTTTCTACACAAAAACTATGCCATTATATGCTCAGTCAGAAAACATACGTTATTGATAAATCCGATCCCTTGTGGTATCTCATGAGTCGACCTTATTTATTTGGTCGTACAACAAAGTGGGATCTTGTGCTAAGTGAGTTTGAACTCACGTTTATAGGACAAAAATCTGTTAAGGGTCAAATCATAACAGATCAATTAGCTGCTGCACCCTTAGAGTCCACCCATCCCCTCGTCATTGAGTTTCCTGACGAATGCCTTAAACTAGAGGTAGATAATTTAGAGTAATGGTCCTTATACTTTGATGGAGCCCGATGCATGAGTGGGGCTGGTGCAGGTATTATTTTAATATCTCCATAGAAACATACCTCTATCCTTTAAATTAATGTTTTCCTGTACTAATAACACTTTTGAATATGAGGCTCTCATCCTTGGATTACAAGCAACCCTAGCACTGGAAATTAAAAATCTGTTAGTTTTTGATGATTCTCAACTTGTTATAAATCAAATTAACGATGTTTATCAAACCAGAGATGATAAATTATGCCCATATAAAGCATATGTATTCCAATTAATATCTTTATTTGATCAAGTTACCTTGGAAGCTATTCCTAGAACTAGCAATTGTGCGGCTGACGCCATGGTCACATTTGCATCTCTTTTACCCTTGGAGTTAGATGACGAATATGCTACCATCATTATTCATCGACTCCAAAATCCTGCTTCAATTAAATCATGCTTGGAACCTTTGGACATGTTTCTAATCAATGAAACTACTCCTAAATTTTGGTACACTGATATCCTCAATTTTATTCACAATGGAACCCTCCCTAAAGGTTTTAATAGAAACCAGCGTCGACTATTACGTAGACGAGCAAGTCGCTTCATCATAATTGGCAATACCTTATATAGGAGATCTTTTGAAGGTATCCTACTAAGATGTTTGAATCTAGAAGAGTCTAGATTAGCTTTGAGTGAAGCCCACGATGGATCTTGTGGGGGACACTTTAGTGGTAGCGCCATTGCTAAGAAGCTCCTTAGGATAGGATATTTTTGGCATACCATGGAGAATGATGCACATGATTACATTCGCCATTGCGACAAGTTCCAGAAACACGTTGACCTTGTCCATGCACCTACACAAGAACTGCAGGCTATTTCATCTCCTTGGCCCTTTTCAAAATGGGGCTTAGACATCATTAGAAAAATCAATCCTGTGTCATCTGATGGACACAAATTCATTATAACCGCCATCGAGTATTTTACGAAGTGGGTTGAAGCTATGCCCTTAGCTTATTGCACTGGAACTCAAGTTTCCAAATTTATTTTTAATCAAATTATTTGTAGGTTCGAAATTCCTACAAATCTCATCTCAGATAATGGAACTTGTTTAAAAACAAAGATGTAACGAAACTATGTCACAAATATAAAATTCAACATCATTGGTCCACTCCCTATTATCCTCAGGGTAATGGCCAAGCATAAGCATCTAATAAAAAATTAATTAAAATCCTCAAAAGACTGGTCAATAAATCTAGTTGTGATTGGCACATTCAATTATACCTGCTTTGTGGGCTTATCGAACTAGCATTTGTACTCCCACGGGAACTTCACATTTTGTTTTGGTTTATGGCACTGAAGCTGTTTTTCCCTTTGAATTAGAAGTTCCTTCTTTGGATCTGCTACTTCAAGATACCGAAGTAGGAGATGAATATGGTGTTGGAAGATTTAGTCAGCTAGAACTCCTAGATGAGAAGCACATTAATTCTTTGGAGCATCTTCGTGCCTACCAGAACAAGCTCAAACAAGCATATCTCAAGAAATTTCATCACCGATCCTTTGAGATCGGTGACCTCGTCTTAAAAGAAAATAAAAAAATACTAATGCAACTAAAGACCTTAAAGGTAAATTTGAGCCTAACTAGCTTGGGCCATATATTATCACTGCTAAATTTGGATCGGGGGAATACAGATTAGATACCTTAGATGGTAAAGATCTTAAAGAACCAATGAACATTATGCATCTTAAGTGCTATTATGCATAAATCTGGTAATTTTGTCACTGTATATATTATACATATTGTTTTATTTTAGTAATTCATATAAAAATTTCAAAAACAGTAATATTATGTACTATCTTAATTCATAAATTAAAATAAAAATATAAAAAAATCAAAATCATCAAAATCCTCAAAAACATCTTCTATTTTTGCACCTATCAATTCTTGAAGTATTATAGTTATATTTTTTAGTTATTTTGGATAAATTAGCATTTATTTGGAATATCTCACTTTCACATTCACATGAATAAATATCTTGATCTTTTTGGTATGATTATTAATCTCTCTTATATCGAAGTCCACAATTGCATTAAATAAAGTTTTGAGCATAGAGAACTAATCTTGTTATTTACTTGAACCAAGTACACCTTTTCACATTAAAATGATTTCATTGCAAATTCAAAATGATGCTACATAGTAGAAGTGGTCTTTTGAGTGAAAAGTTTCCCCTGTTATCCTATCATGCACATGGTCTAGAATCTTTGAGAATTGACAAAAGGACAAGCTCACCCCTGCCCAGAATAAAAATCCCTTGCTCTATAGCCAATCCGAGCAAGTATCCCTAGTATAACAAGAAAAATAAATAGAAAATAAAGAAAAAATCATGAGAAAAAGAGAAAATTATTCAGAAGCATTATCATCTTGTACCATCTCAGCAATATTTCAGCATTATCTCAATGTCAAAAAAAAAAAGAGTAAAAGAAAAGAAAAAGCAAAAAACAATAAATCCCTTCCCATACCCTTTGAAATAAAAGAAGGGTGAATGAGCTTGAATCCCTAGAATTCTCAATTATTTGAAAACTGTGAGGTAAGCCCCATAATAGGTGGTTTGTGCCCAAACCACTTGGCCTTGGGTAACTCCTAGCGTGGTGATATGTCTGTCACATTAGCGATCTTCTTTTGTACAGACCTATGTCCGCTCATGGATCAACTAGCTCTTGATGACCCGACATACATAGTAGTATGGTACGGTTACATGCATATAAATCATGGTCAACAAACACTCATTTGGTTAATTCAAATTACTTGTATCAAATTATCTTGCTCAAAATTGGTAAATGAACAATACAATTGCACACACATATGTGTTTGAGAGATTTTGTATCATTATGATAGATCAAGATCAGCAATGAACTCACATATGCACATAGGGTTCCTTATAAATCTAAATTTTATCTTTGAGATAATTTAAAATATTTATGCAAATCTTATGGAATAATTTGATTTTCTTACTTGAGAATATTTGCTTAGCCTAAAAACAATTAAATACATTTTTTTCAAAAAACCAAAAATTTTCTTTCAAAACATGTTCAAAAATCTAGCAATAAAGTCACATTTATATATCTTCGACTTTGCAATGATGGTATAGTTCCTAAACCTAAAATTGGAATTTTATGCCTAGTGCAAGTCCTCATTTATTTTCTTTTTTATCTCAAAATCAAAAAATCAACCATGCAATACAAACTATTACATCAATTTCTTCTTTGGATTTCGTGATGATGGTATAAGTCTATACCTAAAATTCTATGCCTGGCAAAAGCCATCGTTATAATTTTATTTCTCATTTATTTAATCCATAAAAGCATATGGCTTAAATCATTATGTTACACAATTGTGCTTTAAAAAGAACGAAAACTTTTTTATTTTTCATTTCATTATGTCAACATTCAGTTTTGCGACGATGGTATAATTCCTAGGCAATTGTTCAAATTTCTATCACACTTAGGAATTTTATGCCTAGCAAAAATTATATTTTTAATATTTCATGCATAATGTTTTCATGGAAATCTGAAAACAAATCATCACCATCATCATTTTTCATCATCACAACACAAAGTCTTAAGAAAGTCTCTTAAGCATCCTTTTACTTTTAGCAATATTTCTCTCATAACGAGATTAGCTTAATGACCTAGCGAGCGGCGACTCCATGAAATGGTCATGTAACAACGACAATTTCCTTTGAAATTTTTTTTAGAAGTCACTTTATTTTTCATCAAATCACACCACAACAACCAATTTTTTTACATCAGATTATTTCATTTAATTTTATAGCATGACATAAAATTATAATATTTTCAACGACATAATTACATGAATAATCAATCAACAATTCAAATATTAAAGCATCATAAAACATATGCACAAGTCATATCACAAAAAGAATATATATATATATATATATATATAAAGTATATACATCATATCAAAATGGATTGGTATGCCACAATATATACCCTGGCATACTCAATCCTATAAAAAATATATGGTCTATGTACAAATGAGCATCTAGTCTCGAGAAGCCCTCGAGCTCTCAACCTCATCTCCTCTCCCACCTTGAGGTGGAGGAGGTGGTCCCATTGAGGTTTGTGCTGTATCATGGGTCCTCGACATCGATCATGATGATGTCCTCGATGACCCCATCATGATCGGCTCCGCAATGTTGGCTCGCAACGGTATCCTCTACCCCTATGGAACCACATGATAGTACAACCCCTAGTAAAATGCAATCTACGCAATAGCCCATGCCAGCTCTAGAATGCTTACCCTTGCACTCTGAGTCCTGAGTCATGTAGCCTCATCCTGGAGAGTCTGCACCTCAGCTCGTAGGCAGGCATTCTCCACCCGAAGAGCTACCATCTCATTGCTCTCCCCCACCTTGACACCCTTGCCCTTATCGGGTGATGGTGGCCTATCCCTCTATTGAGAAGGGAGTCTCTCACTCCTCTCCAACTATTGATGTCTCTTCGAAGCCTGTGGTGCTCTCTGGCATCTCTCCTAAGGAGGCCATCACTTATCCCTCCCTCCATGACCCCTCGTTGCACTAATGGTATCCTGACACCACCTCTCTATTCGTTGCACTACAACATGCATTGGACCCTGTGCCCTCATCATCTGAGGAGGGTAGATGCCTACATACCAGGCATCATACTCATTTGCTACCCCTGCTCATCCCCATACACTGGCTAAATGGGGGCATCATCAGTGTCTTGACTGCAAAACTACTACATGTCTAGAGCCCCGCTCAATGTGGTACTATCTCGAACAGTCTGAGAGTACTCATAATCCCTAAGAGAAGGGATCCCTTGTTATAGACCGAACTACCTCAAAACTTAGTCATAGTGATGGAGTTCTACCTCTCCTCGCTCTGTCCTCAACCAGATGACTCGCCTGATACGAGCCAAATCCTATTCATCCTTTGCCCACCCTGGATGATCTCTCCATGGTCTCCAGGTGATCTGATATCGGGTGAGGTCATCTAGAAACCTTTGAGACATCGACAGATCTATCCGTCGTTATGACCCTCTTTGGAACCACCAATAGAAAACTTGAGGTCTCTCTCGGTCAACTCTATCAGTGGAAGCCCTACCGACCTTCGCACCGTAATGTGCTCCCAGCACCAAACCTATAGCAATGATGTTAGTACCAGATATCGACCTCCCTTGTATATGACCCCATAGAAGATCCTATACAAGCAGCATAATACAAAGCTACCTCAAGCAAACCTGTACCCATGATATCTCATGTTGTAGACTGCATTTGAGAGCAACCACGGTAACATGCATCCACTTTGGTGGCATAGAAGAAGGCCACCCACCACCCTTGCCAAAACTCAGGTCAACCGAGATGCCCCAGGCATATACCTCAAAGACTCGATGTTCACTCTGCCCTTCTCTAGGGCGAAGCTCGGGTCATTGCACAGTCTCATCATAGAATGGCCTTAATTGGCCATAGGAGTCATGAACCGCCCATGTATGGGGATCCTCAAGATCCTCCATACATCCTCTAGAGTGGCAGTCATCTCCTCTATCGGTAGCCAGAAGCAGGACGACTCCGGATACCATCTCTTTGCTAGGGCTGTCAATAACCTCATGTCTGTAGGAAGTTGTGGCATCTCTGCCACATGCTGCAGTCCTACCTTTGCCAGTATATCTCGCTCAGCCTGATCGAGCACGACTAAGTCATATTTGAGACCGTTGTATTTCCACTCTTGACTCTTTAGTAATCCCCTCTGCAAAATAAACAATAAAACAACAAAAATCATTAGTACATGATCATTAAAAAATCAATTTAAATTAAAATCATCCCATAAAAGTTTAGACAAAATCGTCCTTAATAGGACGAAATCATCTCCGATTCTTAAATACGGGAATCATCCCTTATTGGATGAGATCACCCCTATTTCTTCGATTTCGTCATCAGAAAAAATCAGCGATATAGGGATGATTTCGGCGAAATTGGGACGATTTCTTCCCGATGTCGTCGATGGTCTAAAAACGGGTGCAATGCCAAAAAACAATTAAAATTTAGCTAAAAAATTAAACAAATCAAGCTCAAAACATAATACACTAGGTTTAGATCCTTACCCACAACCCGTGTCGAACCTTTGTCGATCTGTGTGTCATTTCCACCATTTCGCCTATAGAGCTCTGAAACAGCAAAAGTGAACAGTAAAAATGAATTAGGGTTTTACCCTATTTTTCATATTTTTATTTAAAAAAATAACTTTTTTTTTTTAAATTTTACTTTTTTGTGCTTTTACTTCAAATGTTTGATTTGGGTAAAAACTCGGAGGGGGAACCTTAGCAAACAGTTGTACGATTCAACCTAGAATCATCGTCTAAAAAATGAAATAAATTTTTGCTTTCTCGTAAAGCATGAAGAACTCGTATTTAACGCATTTTATTTGGAAAATTTGCTAAAGAGGGGGCAAAATGTAGCACCCTAAAATTGGCACAGTTAAACCCTTAGTAAAAGATAAAAAATTTGAATTTTAACCTTGAAATGCCCGTTAATCGCTCACCTTGTTTTTCGCACCATTTTTAGAAGTTGTTTTGATCGTTGGACAATATTGTCGCCGATCTGACGATATCGTCCCAAATCGGATGAATTTGTCTGGAACAGAACGTCCAGATGATTTCATCCCAAAACTAAATTTTTATAATTAGCTTCTGTTTCAACAACCTCTCCAACTCGGGCATAAGTGTGTCTATGCGGTTGGAGATTCCTACGTTGGAGATCTCCCAGATTGGGATGATCACCAACCTGATAAACTTCGCCTAATCCTATATAAACTAGGATTTTCTCAGTTTATCCCCCTGCCTGGCTCCCTAGCTAATCATTTCCTTGTAATCTTAGATTTTGTTGTGTTAGAAAATCCTATTCCCCACCATTTGCATTTATGTTTTCAAGTTTTATTGCAAGAACTCACTGTGTTTCAGTCGAAGGAATCTCGGATCTTCGTAGGCAATTCAACCATAATTTTTGAGGATCTTGACGAGATCAGCGACGATCTCGTATGATTGCAGATGATTTTGACTGCAGTTTAGATTGGGGGCAATCAGAGCCCTGAGTTTGCATTCTCTGTCCCTTTTCTTATTTAATTGTGCATTATAGTAATTTACTTCTGCCCTGCATCTTGGAGTTCACCTCATTTAGCATATTTGCATGATAAAATTCAAAATTAATTATTAAAACATTGCATCCCATTTGATTAGATATCTGGATTTATCATTTAAGCATTTATACTCCTATTTCTATCATTTTGTATCATTATTGCAATTGTATTTTTGGTTTTTAGTGTCTATTTTCATGATTACAGATTTCTGACAAATTCATCAGACGAATTCATTAGGTCGCTGATGATATTGACTGATATCAGATGATATCATGTGATTTGGATGATTCTATACAATTACAGATGATCCTGTCATATTTGAGACGATCTGGACTCCTACAAGCTTCAAAATCTTCATCAGGCATCAGAAATCAGGTACACTCTTCTCCACTTTAGATATTCTCTGTATTTAGGATTCATTTATGGTTATTGTCTGCATATAAACCAAAAATTTCATATAGAATAGCTTAGATTCATTTTGGCCAACCTAGGAATCTGAATAATTGAATATAAAATGAACACATCAAACCTATTCTCGACTTAGGCGTGGAAATTGCCACTCAAAATTTCTTGGTGAGCCCCACCATCCGTTGAAAATTCACCCTTATACCCCTCCCCCAAGAGGTGCAACCTTCAAAGGGCCTCTCCGTTCGAGGTATTGTCCCATCATTCTTGCATCCCCCTTTCAGACATGAATCCTTTAGCCTGAAGGTAAGGGTGCAAAACAATTGGGCGATACAAACAACAACATTAGCAATTTCAAGTCTATATCCCTCTATTATTACAACTAAAGTAGAATATCTAATTAAAAATATGGAACAACTTCCAATAAATTTGTTGCAAGAAGATGATATAGGAACACAATGAAAAAAATTTAGAATTAAAAATATTAAGAAGAATTTGTCTTAAGTAGTATGCTATGAATGCAAAGCGAAAATGAAAATATAAGATAAATTTCCCTAGTAAGGCATCTACTTTAGGAACTAAGATTAATGAGAAAGGCAAGGCTCCAATTAATGCCATTGATATTGATCAAGATAATGAAGAAGAAGTTGATATCCTAGAAATTAAGTGATCTCAAGATAAGAATACCAATGAAGGAAAAGATGCTAGAAATAAAAGTCCAAAAGGAGAAGAAAAAATATAGGAGAACAATTTTTTTAATTGAAACTGGCCAAAAAACATACCCAATCATGTAGGATTTGTTGAATCAAACCACCAATATCACACATAGATAGCAACTAGTATTATCATCAAAAAATTGAAGGAAGTTGCATAGTGGAATCAATGCAAGACAAATAATGTTTAAAATCATTGTTTTTAATGTAGAGGTTGATCCATATACTCCACAAAATGAAGTCCTATGCAAATGTGTCTCTATTCCTTATGTAATGGTAGATGGTGGTGATATTTCCCTCAAAAATTTGATTGCTTTGAAACTCATAATTTCAAGTTAAGAAATATGAAGAAAGAGTTTAATTAAAAATAATAGATTATCACAAATCAAAACACAAAAATATATAATATAAAGAGCATAACGATCTTATTGTTCATATAATAGAGTACAATGCAATTAATATCTAAGAAGATATGTGGGGCTATAACATTACATACACCACTCATGGTTTTTACAATCATGTGTGAATCTCTCTTTATACAAGAATTCATATGGAAATATATATATTGAATATAGAAGGTCACCCATATGGAAATGTGGTGGTTCACTATCTACAAGTTAGAAGTTTACCCATATGGAAATATGGTGATTTACCTTCTATGAGTTACAAAGTACATATTAAATGAAAATTATATAAAGAATACTTACTCTTTTATGTTTTTTATTCTATTTATGGGTCAACATAGCTAGAGATACATTTTGGCTACAAAAATCTAAAAATAGAAATGACTAGTTCCAGTAAGTATTTTGTTTTGTATTTTTAGGGCCTTTGAAGCACTTTTTACACAAAGTTGTTTATAACTTTTCCAATGATAGAGTTGTCAGTTGTTCTCACCCTAATATTTCTAATGTTTATTGAATGAATTAAAAGAGAGTTTCAAGCACAATGTTATACCCCTAATAGTGCAGTTAGGATTAAAAATAACATTTTGGGAATTTTGGAGTGTAAATCCATGCCCAAAAAGGTCATATGCATAGATCAAGTGGAGCCATTATAAATATAATTATAAAGTCTATTTTGACGACATAAATACTAGAGATAGATTGTAAATTCAACGTGATGTTGATATCCTTAAATAAAGGGACAAAAATCCAGTAAGAGTAGTCTCTTATGTAATGGTTAAAGTCATGGGAGTCACCTATTTAGTAGACTTGTAAGTCATGAAATATGTTTCAATGACCTATCTAGTGTTGTTAGAAAGACCATGGTTAAGAAAATACCATTTTCATATGTATTGGTGTAAAGGGTACATGATTATTTTTCATCATTCCAATCAAATGAAGATAAATGTGATAAATAAACCTCATACATTCAGGACAATAGAAACAAAGAAAGAAATCAAATAGACAACCTTAGATTATGCTAGTAAATGTAAAGTGGATACCAAAGCTGAAGTAAGTGAGATGGATATTTCATTAACTAATATCCTTCCTAATGCTCTAGTGGATTATCCACATTAGTTTTTTGAGAAAGAGGTGGAGAAACAACTATAAAAGTTACACTTTGGGGATGCAATAGAAGAGCAAGAGAAAGAATATTATTTCTAACTCTTAAGTAGGTATATTCATTTGTTCACATTTGATCGTAAAGAGTTATGACAAGTGGATTGTGTGAAGCATAAAATAGAGATGGTTGATGTTGTTAAATTTGTAAAGTGTTTGTTATATAATATAAATCTACATTTTACCAAAATTTCCAAGGAATATATAGACAAGTTAGATGCAAGTTTTATTTTTCTAGTAGACAACTCAAAGTGGGTATCTCCAATCATCATTGCAAGGATGAAGAATATGAGGCTGAGGGTATATGTTGATTATTGGAAGTTGAATAAGGTTATAAAGAAATACCATTATCTATTTCCTTTCTTAGATCAAAATTTGAATAGAATTTTAGGACAAGATTGCTATAGCTTTGTATATGGCTATAGTGGCTACAATTAGGTGTATGATGTAGAAAACTACTAGTTGAAGACAACCTTCACCACACTATGGGTCAAATTTACCTATCAAGTGATGTTGTTTGGGTTATGTAAAGCACTTGCATTTTCTAGTGGATGATGAATAAGGTATTTGAACCTTATATTAGAAATTTTATTAGAGTTTTTCTACATAATTCTTGTATTTATGGTAGGGTTATGCATAATGGCTATTTATTGCCAAACTAGCTAAAATTAGGATTTTTAAAATTTGGAATTGGCTAATATTTGGGACCCTTGACCAGGGTCCATTAGCTAAAAAATTCTAGGTGCAAATTTTTTTTGGGTCGATTTGCCCCAATTTTATAATAATTTGACCATTTTAAGTTTAAATTTTCAACATTACCCCTAATAATAGTGAACCTTCTACATGCATTTGGACACTATTCGCTTGGATTTCAAAATTGATTTGCCAAATTTTTATAAATACATTTTGGGTTTGACCCCTTACGCATAACCCTAATTTATGGTAATAATTTAGATCATCTATATTCTCTTTATAAGGCATTCTAGTAGTTGGATGAGGTCAAGACCTCAATTAATCCTACTAAATACATATTTGGATGCACCAAAGATCTCTTATTAGGGCATGTGGTCTCCAAAAAAGGGATCACAACTAACCCTATGAAGATTACAAATATTAAGAATCTACCATTACCTATCAACAAGAGTAAGTTGTGATTATTCTTGGGTCTTGTGGTATATTACATAAGGTTCATCAAGAATTTTTCAAGGATTACACTACCATTAAAAAAGTTGCTCAAGAAGGATATGACCTATAAACCAAGAAAATAAGTTAAAGTCATATTTAAGGAACTAAAGTAGGCCCTAATCACTGCTCTATTATTAATGAACCCCAACTAGAGTAAGAAATTTATTTTATACACAAATACCTCCAACATAACACTTGGAAGAACATTAAGTCAATGTGATAATAATAGATATAACAAGTCTATCTACTTTGCAAGCAAATAAATGAGTAGTGTTGAGGTAAATTGTTTAATTACAAATAAGGAATCCTTAGCCATCATATTTGCTCTCAAGAAGTTTGGAACTATCTTCTTCGAAAAACGTTTACTGTTATTATTAAAAATGCTTCCCTTGAGTATATTGTCAATAAGTCTAATCAATTGGGAATGATAGATAGATGGATTCTTCTTTTTTAATACTATGATTTTGAAATTTTTGATTGGTTACATAAAAACCATATCAATGTACATGCTCTTGTGAGATCATAGGAGGGATTTTGCTATAAATGTGAAGATGATGAGTTTCCTAATGCAATATTGCTAGTAGTAGAAGTTGTTATAGAGGAATACGTAAATACTAGTGATACTTAATTGAAGTTAGGATTCTAGGTGTTCCAATGCAAAAAACAAAGAGAAATATTACTCAAGCCAATTGCCCCTATTCAATAGTGTAATGAGTTTTGTATTAAGTAGGGCCAAATGGGAAGTATCGACAAGCAGTTGGACAAGAGAAAGAGAAAAAATTGGTTACAGAGTCCCATGATATCATGTGTGTAGGGAACATCCCTAGGTAACATATAATAAAAAGGATTTTAGATGTAGGATATCACTGGCCAACACTCTTCAAAGATAGTATGACTTATTGTAAAACATGTGATGTGTGTTAATCCTTTGGGAATCATAAGATATCAACTACATATTTATACCCTACCTTTCCTCTTAGGCCCTTTGAAAAGTGGAAAATTGATATTGTTGGATCCCTTATTATAATAGCATGAAGAAATATATACATCATTATTGGTCATAACTTGGGCTGAATCTCGATTAAGAAAGCATGAGATATAAAGAAATTGTATGCTTCATCTATGAATATATTGGTAGGATGTTTGGTTATCTACTAGATATAATATATAATCAAGGTATTCACTTCCTAAACAAAGTGGTTGAAAACTTTATGACTAGGTTTGTGATCAAGTATAGAAAGACAATTGCACATAAATCGAGTACCAATGGGTAGGTGGAGTGAACCAATCACACACTATATTAAATCCTTGTAAAGGATTCATATTTGCAATATGACACATGGGACATAAGAATCCATAAGGTATTATGGTCCTATAGACCCATAATCAAGTCAACAATATGGTATTTTTCATTCTAGTTGACATCTTGACCTTTCCATCAAATATGATGTTCCAACTGTATGAATGATGAAAAGAGTAAAAGATAATTTGTGAAGGACTAGGTGGTACAACTTCACCAGCTAGATGAAATACATTAGACGACGTAGGACCACGTTTCCAAGAAGAATATGAAATAAATAGAGTATTAAGATAAAAATCTCAAGTTTTCCCCCTCCAAAGTCAATGACTTGGTGATGGCATACAGTGACCAACATAAAAAGAGATACCATAAAAGTTTCTATCAATATATATGCGACTTATTGCATAGTGGTTGTGCATTATTATGGTACCTATAAGCTTGAGGAGTTAGATGGAAGGTCTGTCAAGAAATGGATGAAGCATGATAAACTCAAATTACTTAATCCTCTACATTATATTAAGCTTACTCCAAGGATAAAGTATAAATCATGAGGGGAAAAGATGTTGACATAAATTTTATTATATTATTTGCATGTCTAAGAGTATAAAAAAATTCATAATATATATAGTTGAATGGCTTGTTAGATAAGATTACAACTTAATGGTTATTCAAGATAATTACTATATTCTATTTTCACAAAGTAGGTTGCAACAACTATCAAAGAATAATAACATTATAAATAGAGCATTTTTATGGAATGAGTACAAAAACAATATTATGATAGGGGTAGGTCCAAATAAAAAATAGCAATAAACAATAAAAGTAAAAATTTCATTGTCATTGTAAATTATCTATGTTAAGAGTCTTTGTCACAAGGATATATGTTATAAATAATATTTTGTAAAATATCTAGAAATCCAAGATAATTCAAAGTAATTTTGAAAGTATTATGGAAATTATTTAGAAGCATGTGATATTTTGAATATCTCATATAATTATAAATATACTATGAAATATCCAAGAAAGACATATAGAATATCTTGATATCATGGAAAGAGTCCAAAAAGGAGACATCTATAAAGTCTTACCACATGTCTATTTAGGGTTCTCCATGCATGTAATATCTAGATACCATGAGTCTATAAACATGGGAGAGTATCTTTATGGAGAGCAAGTTGAGCAAGTGTGAGCTCAAGGAAGTAAGAGAGAGTCTGGTGTGAGAGTGACGGTTACCAAGCCAAGCTAGCTAGAAAAGAGTTTCTTATTTTACAAGATGTGTCCAATATTTTCAAAGTGAGTGGGGAATACAATCATTGGGTAAGTCCATCAAATGTGCAGGCTCAAAATAAGGGTCATGTTCAATTATTAAGGCAATTTGGTGAGCAATTATACTTTTATAGTTTATTTTCTAATAAAATTTCTTTTATTTTCATTTTTTTATAAGTTAAATATGGCTTGTATTGGGGTCACCCCTATAAAAATACCACAACATTACCTTTGTAGTTAATTCAATCGTTTATAAGAACCATCAAAATAAAAACTTTTAACCCAAATTTTCAACATTTCTATTTACCCTAGATCGATGTAGATCCCTTGTTTTAATGTAATTGCCATAGATGACTCTTCCATGATTGTTAAAACTATAACCTAGTTTTTAACACCTATTTTTTTACACTTGAGACTTCCCATGATGAGCTCCATATCTATAAAAATTCTAGAAGAGAGGAAATAATATGATTCTAAACTTGGGCATGATTTTGAGTTTTACTAAAAAATTCTATTTTTCAAGCCATAGATCCCAAAAAATAATGGCAGGTCCAACATTTCATCAACTCTTTCAATGTTGAGGATTGAACATACCATTATTTTAAGTTTTACTTATAATATTGTTATTATTCCTTTCAAGCCATAAATTCCAGCAAATAATGGTAGGTCCAACATTTCATGAACACTTAAATATGTATGGAACTACCCAATATATTTCCATATTTTTAAACATGTAACCCCAAATAGTGTGAACAAAGAGATAGGAAAGAAGTAACCAGTCTAATGTTTCTAAATCCTTCTCATACAAGATGCATCTAGAAGGTCCATGCTATCCTCTTCTTTGTAGGCTCTCTCCTATATGAATCTTACTTTGTACTACTAACCAAAGGAATGTTGAGACCATAAGGAGAGCCTTTGGTGGCCAAATATTCTTCTAAGAGAAATATTTGGAAGTAGGAACTCTTGATTTCTCTACATCCTCATATCTTGAGTATCCACCATATATTGAAGGATTCCAAACCAACTCATCCTTTCATGTAAAAATCAACAAAAAATATCTTGAAGTATTTGTTTAAGTTTGTAATTTGTTTGAGTTCATCTCCTTCAACTAGGTTACTAATAGAAATCCATGATCTAAAGTTGTTTCTCATATTAATACAGTCTTTGACATTTGGTGATATAGAAACCCAAAGTGAAGCTAATATTATTATTTAGAGTACAAGTATATATACACGATCAAATGGTGGAGGGTTACAACAACCTACAACCAACAAGCTCAGTAGGGGTAATCCACTCCAACAAACATAGAGTGCAAACAAAACGAACTGCTAGAAGATAATCCAAGCTAATACTTTGAACAAACCAAATTACGTGTGCATACTATACCAACACATTTATTACAATACATTAAAAACTAACTTAGGCTTAACTATAATAATAATAAAATAATAAGCCTAAGTATCCTCAACACTCCTCCCAAGCATAAAAGCATTAGACCCCAATGCTTTCAACAAATGTGGAAAGTTATGGGCCATCTGATGGTGAGGAATCTAGCCATATATGGAAAGTAACCGTGGCAGGTGATAAGGTAAGAAGTGAAAGAACCCTATCGTGTGTGATTAGTCTTCATATCAAAAACTCTATATGTAATAAGCAAAAACTGGCGATTAGGTGCCACTGCTACTATAGGGATGATGACAACTTTAGGTACCAAAGGAGGACCCTGATATGGTGTCTCTGGAAAGTGTTGCTTATCCAAAGGAAGCAAAACTCTATATCCAACCTGAGATGAGTGATGACTGTGATGCTTGTGCATCACTCTTTGTGGCTCCTACAAAGTCTCTTGTAAGTCTTGTGTTATCTTGCCCTGAAGGCTCTGTTGGTGCTAAATGAAGAAATTAACCTTTGCTTGCTCCTTCATGTGTGCAATGGTGGAATAAGGCAAATCCAAAAACAAATTCTATGGAGCAAGTGGTTGTGTGTAGATAGGTGTACCCAAAATGATGCCAATATAATGGTTGGTATATTTCTCATATGTGAGAGTGATGGGTTCCTTAACAACTAGCTATTGTGATTGTTTATTTTGTGGAAGTGAATCTTCTTCTTTATCATGAGCCTTTGATGGTACTTGTTCTTCATCATGTGTGGAACTTATGCAAGTAGGAGCCAAAATAAGTGCTTGACTTAATGGCTTACAAACTTACCTACAACTTAGCATCAAATTTGATGTGGGTGTAGTGCTTTGTATCAAGTAGGTTTTATCATGCAAATCCAATGTGTATGTGTTATTTGTAGCATGATATACAAAATTCCTATTAAATTGATAGGGTTTACCAAGCAATAGTCCACAAAAATCCATATCTGTGACATCACATCTTACTTTATCCACAAACTTATCACCAAAAGAAAAATTCAAGGTGAAAGTGTGTGTGATGTTAGATGTGGAGTCTACATCCTTCCACCCAAGTGCATAGGGTTGGTGATGTGGCTTTATCGTAAGCTTCAACTTCTCGACAATGGACCTCGTGATGAGATTTGATAGGTTCCTTGGACCTATCTTGGATCAGTGAAAAATAAATGGAGTTAATATCAATATATGCAAGAAAAATAAATGAATCACTATTTTAATAAATCACTTTTGCACTGGAGGGAACACATCTAATGGATAAAATAGATATATGTATATTATTATTTGATGAATGATTGTTTATACCCTATTGAATTATCTTATATACATATTATAGGGTTGTGAGTGAAAGGACACAATGGTCCATATAAATTAATAAATATGAATGATTAAATAAGGATAATGGTTAGGATTAGTGAATCCTAACATGCCATGCTCCTTAAAAAGAGCTTTGTACTTAAAGCAAAAAGTGAGAAAATTATTGTTGGATGTGATGAAGTATTTCTAATGTAGCATATTTGGAAGGTAAGCCCCATGATTGAATAAAAAACTCAGTGATGTTGCAATGACAGAATTGATGAGTGCAGCGATCCAAGATGGCTTCATGTTCAACCACGAGTGACCCATCCTCTGTGAATTTAGATAGTTGAGTTTGTGTGGTAATGTGTGTGCCGACTACTGGTTTAAGGCAAGATACATGAAACACATGATGAATTTTAGAATATTTTGAAACACATGATGAATTTTAGAATATTTTGGTAACTCGAGTTTATAAGCAACATGCACAATGCATTGTAAGATTTTATAAGGCCCATAGAATTTGGGAGCTAACTTTTGTGAACCCTTGATCTTGAGAGAAGTTTGGAAATAAGATTGAAGTTGAAGGAATCCCATATCGCCTTCTTTAAATTCTCATTTGATCCTATGTTTATCTGCTTACTACTTCATATGATGTTGGGTCGTTGTTGTGGCTGCTCCACAACGTACCCCAAAATTGGGGACCCACCTTTTTTGCATATTTTCCAAGAAGACTGAAGTGGCCCATATGCTAAAGATCAAAGAAAAAGCAAAACACCGCAAGGAGAAAAAAGTGTCGTGATATCACGACATGTTGCATTTTCACAGACAAAAGAGAAGAGAAAGAACAAGAAAGAAAAAGTGTCATGATATCGTGACATGTTGCATTTTCGCGGTCCAAAGCAAAGAAAAAGTGTCGCGATATCGCGACATGTTGCATTTTCATGACTCAAAAAGGGCAGGCAGGCAGAGAAACAAAAGTGTTGCGATATCACGACATGTTGCATTTTCGCAACTCAAAAGGGGCAGGCTAGCAAAGAGACAAGAGTGTCACAATTTCGTGACATGTTTGATTTTTTCCAAGGGAACAGAGTAGTGGACAGTGCATTTGATATTAGTGATGAACACCAGGATAGTGAAACTGAAGACTGCATAATGACGTGGACCTATAAGGAATAAATCGGAGATTGAATAAGGTAATTTGTCACATAAGGACAAAATCCAATGAATAAGACAAAAACGTTACATAAGGAATCTTTAATGATTTGAAATCATTTAAGATGGTCGTTACACATGGAAGGAAGCGGACGCATGCCCATGTGGAGAAAAGGAAACATTTTTTTTTAAATCAAACGAAAAGTGAAGAAAACCAAATAGAGGAAGCCAAACCATGGGAATGAAACGAAGGACCACAAAATAGAAACGAAAAGTTTTTTTGGAAACCAAAACACATGCGTGCACAAGGGAAGGTGAAACGAACATCCATTGGAAAATAAAACGAAAAGCTTCCTGAAAGTTTTAAATACGCCAGGCAAGGATGTTTTGAGGGGTTGGAAACTACTGCAAGCAGAGTTGCAGGTTTTAAGGCAAGAGGGCCATTTTGGACCTGTTTGGGCTATTTTTCTTCCATGGACTGGTTTGATAAAACCAAAAATTTCTGTTATTATAAAATGACAAATTTTTAATATAGAAAATTTCAGAAAGTTGCATCTTATGGACAAGAAAGGAGGAGCCATTTTCTGCATGCAAGATTAAATGTTTATCTTTTCCCCTTTTCAGATTTTAGGCTTGTAAATGGAGTTTATGCAAATTTTTTGGTTGCTTCATGCGAATGTTTAAATCTGAAAACCTCATTTAAAACCCTAGGAGCCAACACTTAGCTTATCCGGATTGTGCTTGTTTTGCAAGTCCAATAGGTTAGGTTGCATGCATGGAAACCTCACATCTTCGATTTTGTCGAAATAGGATAGCATCATACTGAATGCATTTTATTTTCAGTTTTCTGCATTTCATTTTCATTTTCTGCATTTTATTTTTTCCAGAAATTTTAACTTTTTTTTTAATTTTCAGGCATTAAAATAAACATTTAAAAAATTTTAAAATCCAAAAATAATATCACCATTGCGTAGGTTATACTTCAGACTTCCAATACGCACTTTGAAATTTCATTTTTAGAGTTGTTTAGTATTTTTAAAAAAATCATCAAAGTTGCTATTTTGTTACAGATTTTAAAAATCCGAAAATAGAAAATTTCCATTTTAAGGTCAAATTTCATTTTTTCAGTTTTGTTTTGCACTCATGAGCCTATGATGACATTCCCTTCATGAAAATTCTAATTTTATTCAAGGAGTTATGTTTTATGGCATCTTCACAAATTTCCATTTTGAGCCTAAAATTACCCTCTCTTCATAAAAATTCTCATTTTACGAAAGAGGGGTAATTTGAGTATTACATTGAAGGTCTTTTACTCAAAGCACTTAAATGTTCATCTTGATGAAAATTTGATTTCATTTAATAGGGATAAGTTAAAGTGACATTTAAAGCCCTTTATTCAAGGCCATAAATTATTGCCTCTTTGTGAAGATCTATTTCACCAAAGAGAGATGGTTTATCGATCACATTGAAAGCTATCTTCATATTCATGATAAGAAGCCATATTTGGACTTAATAAAGAAGATAAAATCTACCTTAAAACTCTCAAGATAAAATTAATTAAGGCACTACATCGTGGTCATATGAGGGCCGACTCACATTTGCTTTATTTTGATTCAATGAACAATCACTAAAGTTTCATGGTAAAATAAACCAACATTGCCCCTTGTTTACAATTACTTGCAATCACTAAGGTGTTCCAAGCATTCAAATTGAATATCTTTATTTGAGATTACTAATATACATATGCAAATGCTAATATAGTGGAGACCTTGGAGAAGTTGTTTGTTTAACTTCTTTGCAAGAGGGGATTTGGAACCCAAATCCTAAAGGAAAGTGTACTTTCACAACTGGGTGAAAATACCACTCAACATTTTGGCGCTAGAAGGAGGGCCCGAGTTGGTTTATTTTAGTGTGATTTAAATGCTATAGGGATTTAAATTTTGAATATTTCATGCCCTATTGATTATTATTTTTATCCCTCTTTTAACAATACAACATTGTAGTGTTAAAAGGAGGACATGAATTGCTATGCATTGTTCTAACGCTTTTGATTGTTCATACAGGAATAATGTGTTTGATTTGATTTTGAAAAATTTTGGTCTTGACTAACGAGGTTGTCTCCATGCAATTACTTTCATTTGATTTTAATGGATACATTTCTTGGTTGATGCTAACATGATTATTCATACGTTACATTTTTGATATTGGCTAGTTATTTCATGCTTATTTGTAAGGAATTATTTTGTCGAAAATGTATTTGTTGTCGGTATTATGTTCTTCACTTTCGTGTAATGCGATCTTGTGAATAAAAAATCCTACAACACTAGGAGTACGCTCTTCACTTGCGCATATGCGATCTGGTGAATCAGAAACTAATTTACATTTTTAGAATATTGCTTTGTCATGGTTCCTTCCTTTATTCATGACTAACAAATTGGTTTTGAAGTCATTCTTTGAGTTTCGTTAATGGCTACAACTGTAGGAACGTGGTATGGGATACATGTTAATCCTTTGAACATTAGTGGAGATTCTCATGATTTACACAAGAACGTAGAAAAATGTTTGCCCAAATTTAAACACAATGGTCCAACATTAGCCGAGGAACATATTCAAGCCTATGTGGATATCCTAGTTATATGGAATGTCGAACATGAGGATGTGGCATGTAGAATGTTTCCTGGAACCCTAGATGAGGTGGCATATGATTGGTACATCAATTTACCCACTGGTTCTATTACATCTTGGACTCAATTGAAAGATGGTTTTATCAATCAATTTAGGTTTCTCATTGATCCTCTCACGATATATCAATAATTTACTTCTTGCAAAAGAGAACCTAATGAGCCAGTGAGAAGTTTCAACTTGAGGTTTCGAAAGCTTTATGCGAGAATAATTTCTCCTTATACTATTGAGGAAAGTGGTGCTCTTCAAATATACTTTCGAGCATTGGATCCATGGTATGCCATATTTGTTAGGATGAATCCCTTGGTTACTGATCTTGCATCGGCCTACACATAAGATATGATTGCAGATCAACAATTGAGGCCACAAAGTTATGGAATGGAGCAATCAACTATGGTCGGACAACTAGGGGCTTGCAATCAAACATCGATGGTAAATCAAGCGTGGGCACAACAAAATTCGATATCAAATGTTTTTCCCTACAATCAACTTTATCCTACCATACCAACTTATGCTCCCACATGTGCTTATACAAGTACTTCCATCCATCCAACTATGCCTCAATTATAGAATCATGTGGTCACCCATGGAACCATTGCAACAAATGTTCAAGCTTTGTCCGTGGGTATCAATCCAACTAATCCTACTACTTCTACCACTCAACCCAAAGAATTCGCATCGAAAGTAAAATAGCAAAAGAAAGTGGTTAAGAAGGTATGTAGGCATGTTCCACCACAAAAACGAGCACGTCAATGTATGCATCCAAATCATCCTAGGAAGAAAATTCATAATTCCAATCTTAATGATGTTTCATGTTATGCTTCTTCAAGCGATACAAGCAATTTTGAGGTGACTCACATTGAGGTAAATACCTATTCAAAAAAAATTGAAGAGCATGAAGTTTTTGGAGAAGAAATTCTATGGATGGGTAACAAGAAGTTGGAATCAGATGATCACGATCTTGTTTTGGAAAAGAAATATCTATAATCATTACCCAAAAAGGAGGATTTGGATGAACAAAATTATGTGGATATGATTTTTTTAGATGTACTTGCAAAGGATTGGAGCAACTATATGACACGGAATTCAAAAATCAATCCCATTATAGAAGTTCCTAAGCCATCACAAGTGGCTGAAAATGAATTTGAAAGAAAATCAACAAATGAAGTTGAAGACATAATCGAATTTCACCACTTGTTCTCGAAATACACTTTGGAGGATGTTCTCGAAAGTGATTACCAAGAGGATCCACACCTTCCAAATTGTGATAAAATTGAATCATGGGTTACAAATTTGGATTATGATAGCTTTACCAATTTGAATTCAAGAGATAACCCACTTTTGTTATTAACTAAACCATCTAAAGAAGGTGAAGATGAATTGGATGAGAAACATGTTGATGAATTAGAAGATGAAGAAGAAGTACTTGAGCATCACAACTTGAAATTGGAAGATGATTACTATGATTCATGGAAGAAATGGGAAGAATATTATCAATCTAAATCTTCTAACAAACTTGTGTCAATTAATATGCAAGATAACTCAATTGCTTCCTCACATGAGGATACTATAAATCCTGTACAATTTGAGAAAGTTTGGGAAGAGGAATTCGAATCTCATCAAATTTTGGAACATGATAAGGATTCTACAACCATGAATCAAGAAAGAGAGTCACTTGCTTTAGATTCCTTTGAAGGAAAAGAAATTGAAAATCTTGATCCACTTAATTGTGCTACAATGATTATGCCATTTCAAAATGAGAAAATTACAAAACCTAAATCATTTGGGTTTGATATCATTGATGATCCAATTGAAAATCTCATGTTACCCAAAACAACATGAAAATGATCATTGTGATTGATCATGGAAATGTGTTAGTTAACCCACCCCTAGATAGACACGACTTATGGGTTGAAAGGGATGGACATACTTTCAATTGGGTACCTAAGTTTGGTGCCTTTGATAAACAAGTCATGGAGAAAGAACAAGTGCTACATGATGATGAATGTCATGAGAGAAAAGAGGAATTTTCAAATCCTCTTCAAGTAAGGTCAAATGAAAACATGCCAAAGGTAAAATCTCACCTTTTTGGTTTCACCATGAAAAATTCGAATGAAGGTTTTCCTAATGAATGGTTTGATTCAAATATTATTAATGTTATGGCTTTATTGAATGAAAATGAAAGTTTATTTCTACACCAAGAATCAAAGTGCAGAATGGACGTCTTAAAGAATAGACATAAAGGAATTGAATATCAATCATTGTCTAATCAATTTGAAAACTTGAAACTCCACCATAGGATTATTAATGAAACTAAATTAAACTGGTATGGTGAGAGGGGCAAGTGGAAGTTTATTTCCTTGGTTGGTTTGATCTTGTTTTTGTTGGATTCCTATAAAACATGGTATGCGTATCATGTCATATGTCTTTTAAATAATTCTAACCAGGTTTGGGATTCGAGAAAATGATAATCCAAACTTTTGCACCATCTTGTATTATATTGTACATTTGTATATACTTTTGGTTTTCGTGTTTTGGTTTTGGATTGGATCTCATTTTGGTTTTAAGTTTTGTGTGTTGGTCCTTTGGACACTTTTGGTTTGTCTTGAAAAAAAGAAAAAGAAAAAAAAGAAAAGTAAGATGTCAACTTATGTCCTTATGAATTTTGACTAAGACTAAGAGAATATGAAACATCAGAATTGTATTGCAGAAAGCTCCACGAGTATCACAAACGCATTAAAGAATATCATTTGGAACTTGTGATGCATGAAGTTGTCAGTTTTACAAATTATGGCAAAATAGGTGGTATACTCCATCAACATTTCAAAAAGAGCAATGCATTCATCTATATCTCATGTTACATTTCACATTGCATATACATTTCATCTCAGTTGCATCTAAATTTCAAATACAATCATTGAAAAGGTGTCGAATCCTCTTAGGGTTATTACATAACATATTAAAAGGATCCTAAGGTTGGGAAATGATGCTCGAACTATCTTGAACCAAGCACGTTTTACACATATTAAATAGGATCTTGAGAAAAATAGTCAAAACCATACTTGGAAGAAAAGGTGAGGCGAAAGGAGTATTTCGTGTCTGTCCTATCATGCAACATAATCCTTAAAATAGTGGTTTTTACCACTCCTATAGTGCTTAAAGCCTAAAATCGGAGTAGTAAGGATAGGGTTAAATCCCCATCGAACTTAGGTTGAGGATCCAATTCCCCAAAGCTCTGATTTGATCTTCATGGAGTAGTAAGGATAGGGTCTAATTCTCATCTTGCTTAGGTTGAAAATCCGATTCCCCAAAGCTTCTATTTTACCTCCATCACGCTTTAAGAAATTAAAAGCGCGATCTACACTCAAGAACTTGAAGTTCCAAAGAAAATATTTTTCATTCTACTTGTATTGCATCATTGATATTGGATTGGAAGGATCGTACTACATGTCCCTTGCAAGGATGGGTAGTCATCCCCAAGGTTCAAGAAATCAAAAGTAAAGTCAAATCCTAGATTATGGGGTTGATCTCCACCAGGGCTATAAACACTTGTCTGGCAGTGGAGTATGCTCATGCGTGGCAACATGTCTTGTCTAAAAGCAAGACCACTGACTGCTCAAACGGGAAGGCTAGCCTGATAATTTCATCCATAATAGGTTAAATGATTTTGTTCAAGATGAGGTAATGAACTCCAGATCAGAGTAGTAAGGATAGGGTTAAATTCCCATCTTGCTTAGGTTGGGAATCCTATTCCCCAAAGCTCTGATTTCACTTACACTTGCACATGGGTTCAAGATGGTAGTGACACCTAACCAACTTTGGGATCTAATAAGTTAATTCAGTATGCACATATTTGGTCCTAAGAGGATTTGACAGTTTTAATATGTTTGTTCATGGTACTAGAAAGTTTGAGCCTTTGCAAAGCTTGTTATATCTCTAGCATCTTCACCATACATTAAATCCTACAAGAATCATCCATAACTTCTCATACGCTTGAATCATAAGTGAAAATGACAATGGAAAGTTGAACGAGTTTCAAACGATAGGGAATGAAGAACATTGCACACACCGAGCTGATGCTTAATAATTCTAATACTTCATATATTTCTCGTCTAGTTTCATTCTTGGGATATTTGCTGACGCTTGTGTTTGAGTTTTGAAGGTGTTCAGTTTGAGTTCTCACCGAAATGCTCAAGAGCATTACCCAGCAGAGTCACCATTTGTTGTGGCTGCTCCACAACGTACCCCAAAATTGGGGACCCACTTTTTTTGCATATTTTCCAAGAAGACCGAAGTGGCCCATATGCTAAAGATCAAAGAAAAAGCAAAATACCGCAAGGAGAGAAAAGTGTCATGATATTGTGTCATGTTGCATTTTCGCGGCCAAAAGAGGATAGAAAGAACAAGAAAGAAAAAGTGTCGCAATATCGCGACATGTTGCATTTTTACGGTCCAAAGCAAAGAAAAGTGTCGCGATATCACATGTTGCATTTTCGTGACTCAAAAATGGCAGGCAGATAAAGCAAAAAAAGTGTCGCGATATCGTGACATGTTGCATTTTCGCGACTCAAAGGGGCAGGCAGGCAGAGAGACAAGAGTGTTGCGATTTCGTGACATGTTCAATTTTTGCCAAGGGAACAGAGTAGTGGACAATGCATCTGATATTAGTGATGAACACCAGGATAGTGAAACTGAAGACTGCATAATGACATGGACCTATAAGGAATAAATCGGAGATTGAATAAGGTAATTTGTCACATAAGGACAAAATCCAATGAATAAGACAAAAATGTTACATAAGGAATCTTTAATGATTTGAAATCATTTAAGATGGTCGTTACACATGGAAGGAAGCAGACGCATGCCCATGTGGAGAAAAGGAAACGTTTTTTTTGAAATCAAATGAAAAGTGAAGAAAACCAAATAGAGGAAGCCAAACCATGGGAATGAAATGAAGGGCCACAAAATAGAAACGAAAAGCTTTTTTGGAAACCAAAACACATGCATGCACAAGGGAAGGTGAAACGAACAACCATTGGAAAATGAAACGAAAAGCTTCCTAAAAGTTTTAAATACGCCAGACAAGGATATTTTGAGGGGTTGGAAACTACTGCAAGCAGAGTTGTAGGTTTGAAGGCAAGAGGGCCATTCTGGACCTTTTTGGGCTGTTTTTCTTCCATGGACTGGTTTGGGAAAACCAAAAATTTTTGTTATTGTAAAATGACAAATTTTTAATACAGAAAAATTCAGAAAGTTGCATCTTATGGACAAGAAAGGAGGAGCCATTTTCTGCATGCAAGATTAAATGTTTATCTTTTCCCCTTTTCAGATTTTAGGCTTGTAAATGGATTTTATGCAAATTTTTTGGTTGCTTCATGTGAATGTTTAAATCTGAAAACCTCATTTAAAACCCTAGGAGCCAACACTTAGCTTATCCGGATTGTGCTTGTTTTGCAAGTCCAATAGGTTAGGTTGCATGCATTGAAAATTCACATCTTCGGTTTTGTCGAAATAGGATAGCATCATACTGAATGCATTTTATTTTCAGTTTTCTGCATTTCATTTTCATTTTTTGCATTTTATTTTTTCCAGAAATTATAACCTTTTTTTTTAATTTTCAGGCATTAAAATAAACATTTAAAATTTTTCAAAATCTAAAATTAATTTTACCATTGCGTAGGTTATACTTCAGACTTCCAATACGCACTTTGAAATTTCATTTTCGAAGTTGTTTAGTATTTTTAAAAAATTCATCGAAGTTGTTGTTTTGTTACAGATTTTAAAAATCCGAAAATAGAAAATTCCCATTTTAAGGTCAAATTTCATTTTTTTAGTTTTGTTTTGCACTCATGAGCCTATGATGACATTCCCTTCATGAAAATTCCAATTTCATTGAAGGAGTTATTTTTTATGACACCTTCACAAATTTCCATTTTGAGCCTAAAATTACCCTCTCTTCATAAAAATTATATTTTTTACGAAAGAGGGGTAATTTGAGTATTACATTGAAGGTCTTTTCCTCAAAGCACTTAAATGTTCATCTTGATGAAAATTTGATTTCATTTAAGAGGGATAAGTTAAAGTGACATTTAAAGCCCTTTATTCAAGGCCATAAATTATTGCCTCTTTGTGAAGATCTATTTCACCAAAGAGGGATGGTTTATCGATCACATTGAAAGCTATCTTCATATTCATGATAAGAAGCCATATTTGGACTTAATAAAGAAGATAAAATATACCTTAAAACTCTCAAGATAAAATTAATTAAGGCACTACATCGTGGTCATATGAGGGCCGACTCACATTTGCTTTATTTTGATTCAATGAACAATCACTAAAGTTTCATGGTAAAATAAACCAACATTGCCCCTTGTTTACAGTTACTTGCAATCACTAAGGTGTTCCAAGCATTCAAATTGAATATCTTTATTTGAGATTACTAATATACATATGCAAATGCTAATATAGTGGAGACCTTGGAGAAGTTGTTTGTTTAAATTCTTTGCAAGAGGGGATTTGGAACCCAAATCCTAAAGGAAAGTGTACTTTCACAATTGGGTGAAAATACCACTCAACAGTCGTGAGTAAATTATATTTGAGAAGGCAAAGGATATTAGCTCGAGTAGAGACTTCAGAATCCACAATTGACACATTGGTACTTCTTGGAATATAAGAGGTGATGGAAGGTGGTACTTGGTCATATAAAACTTCATATAGTATCATCTTAATGGTAGTATGGTATGATATAATATACTACCATTATGCTAAAGGAAACCAGTTGACCCAATGAAGGGGTTGAGCAACAATAAAATAATGCAAGTAAGTTTCCAAAAATTTATTTACAAATTTTGTTTTACCATCAGTTTGGGGATGAAAAGAACTCATACGGAGTTGAGTGCCTTGGAGTTTAAACAATTCCCTCTAAAAATTACTAGTGAAGGTGGGATCACAAACACTTACGATGGTGGAAGGTATACTATGTAGTTTAAAAATATTATCAAGAAAGAGTTGGGTGATGGTACTAGCTGTGTAAGGGTGGGATAAGGAGCAAAAATGAGTATATTTAGACAAGCGACCCACCACAACTAGAATAGTAGTTTTGCTTGCTGATTCTGGAAGACCCTTAATAAAATCCATCGAAATATTGGTCCATGTTTTGGTTGGGATAGATAGAGGTTGAAGATGGCCAGGGGTACCTACTATCTCTCTTTTTTTTTCTTTGGAAAATCTCACATTCAACCTTAAATCTCTTGATATCTTATTCCATTCCTACCCAATCAAAGGACTGAGTCACTCTTTTCTAAGTTTTGAGGAATCCAGAATATCCTGCGATAGGTGTGGCATGTAACTAGTGGAGAAGTTTGGTTCGATATGAGGTAGAAGATAGGACAATACACCCTTTGTACCTAAGTATGCCATTGCTCCAAGTGTAGTGAGACTTACTTGTGGGGTCTTGTTGGATTTGCAAAATTAATGTTTGTATTGAAGTATCATTAAACCATTCTTTTGTTACCTAGTCTACCATTGGGGAATAGGGGATGAGAGGGTGTGCAACTGGGGTACTTCTTCACATTTTGTGAAAGGTAATCAGCGGCCATGTTGTCCTTCCCTTTACAATATATGATCTCATAATCATATCCTAATAATTTAGTGACCCACTTTTGTTTTTCAGGATTGGATATATGTTGCTCAAGGAAATACTTTAAACTATGGTGATTAGTTCGAATAATAAAATGTTGGCCAATGAGGTAAGGTCTCCAATGTTGAATGACATGAATAATAACCAAAATATCTTTATCATACGTGGAGCAAGCTAAAATTTTCTTGTAAAATGCCTTTCTTGTAAAATCCAAAGGTCTTTAATCTTGCATGACAATGACTCCCATTCCTAATCCCGAAGCATCACTTCAATTATGAATGGTTTGGAAAAATTTGGCATGGCTAACACAGGGGTGGAACACATGGTATTATTTAAGGTGGTGAAAGCATCGCCAACCTCTGAAGACCAAAGAAAATCATTCTTCTTGAGTAAAGCTATCAAGGGGGCAGCGATATTGCCATAATATTTAACAAATTTACGATAATACCCCGTTAAACCTAAAAAACCATGCAAGATTTTAAAGGATTTAGGGGTAGGCTATTTTTTCATATCTTCAATTTTGCAAGGGTCTACCTTAATGCCATATTTGGAAACAATGTGTCCAGGATATTTGATCTCATCATCCGAAAGAACATTTTGATCTCTTGCCATAAATTTGGTTGTCCCCTAGGGTTTTTAAATCTTGTTCTAAGTGAAGCAAGTGATCCTCCCATGTTTTTCTATAAATTGAAATGTCATCAAAGAAAAATAACATAAATTTGTGGAGATAAGGGTGGCATACCTGGTTCATTAAACTCTAAAATGTTTAAGGAGAATTGGTAAGACCAAACGATATAACCAAAAATTCATAATTCCATTCATGAGTGCAAAAGGCTATTTTTTGAATATCATTTTCTTTGACTCGAATTTTATGATATCCCGATCGTAGATCTAATTTTGAGAAGTATTTAATCCCATGAAACTCTTCTAAAAACTCATCAATGATAGGGATGGGGAATTTATTTGTGATGGTGAGTTTGTTAAGGGCACGAAAATCTACACATAGACACCATGATCCATCTTTGTTATGAACTAATAAAACTAGGGAGGAGTAAGGGCTAACACTAGATCTAATAGCCCATGCTTTTAGTAATTTTTGCACAAGTTTTTCAATTTTGGTTTCTATAGATAAGGATATCGATAAGGTCAAATATTAGGGGTTTGATACCCAGGGAGAAGTTGAATTGCATGATCATGGATACGATGAGGGGACAATCCTTTTAATTCATTAAATACTTGATAATGACGTATTAGAAGTTTTTGTAACTCGGACACCTCTTCTTGTTCCTCATTGGTGGATTGGATGGAAAATAATTGTGCAATCATACCCTTACCTCATTTGCGAATAATTTTCTCCATTCAATGAGAACTTACTATTTGAGAAGGGTCTGATTTTAATCCTTTAATAGTATATGTTTGATTTTTTATTGTGAATTTCATCCTTAATTCCTCAAAATCCCATTGGATTATTTCGAGTGTTCGTAACCATTGTACTTCTAAGACAATATCGCATCCTCCTAATGGAAGTGCGTACATGTCACTTTTCATATTGTAATCGCCCATGGTGAGCTTAATATTTTGACACTTCCCTTTGCATGCGATGTTTTCTCCATTGCCAATCATGACCTCAAAACTATTGCAAGGATGTATAAATTAGTTAGCTTGTTTTTCCATCCTTGGGTCAATAAAATTATGTTTGCTACCAGAGTCAATAAGCATAATGAGGTTTCATTTTTTAAAGTTCCCCTTGAATTTCATAGTTTGTGGAGAGGAAAAACCAGAGAGGGTGTTAAAAGAGATTTATTATGTATCTTCAATGCTATCCTCGAGTGTATCTGTTACCACTTCCACCTCAATATTATTATCTTCGTTTGAACTACAACGATCAATCGTATCCAAAATATATAGTTTTAGTGTAATACATTTGTGATTAGGGATAAATTTCTCATCGTAATGATAACAAATACCTTTTTCTCTTATTTACTTTATTTCCTCAAGATGATAAATTTAATTGGTAAGACTCGGTTAAGTTTTGGGGTGGTGTAAGTATTTTGTGATTTCCCCATAGGTGGTCTTCCTAGTTGATGCTAGTTATTGAATTTGTCTTCGACCAATTTGGCTAATCCAATGGTTTGCATCATGGTAGTGGGATTGAACATTTGTATTTTTAAACAAATTTCTTCCTTTAAGCTAATGATGAAATTTTTTTGAAAGAATGAGGCATCCAACCCTGATGTACGGTTGGCCAATTTTTCAAATTGACCTTGGTATTCCCGCATCAAAGTGGTTTGGCAAAGCTTGGTAAGGGCTCTTGTGAAATCTTCGAATTTACAAGGACCAAACCGTACTAATAGTTTTTTTTGTAAATTCTAGCCATGTAGGGGTACCATTAGTTTTTCATACCACGGGTACCATTGGGTGGTGTCATTTTCAAGGTGGAAGGATGTAATTCAAATCTTTTGTGCCTCAGGGATCTAGTAGAGGGAGATGTCTTGGTCAAATTGATAAATCTAGTTAATGGGATCACCTCATTTAAATTTGGGGAAGTCCAATTTAGTATTTCTAGGTAGGATGGAAGTTTGTGGCCCCCCAAGTGGTGCCTAGTGTGTTGGTCCTCCGATAGATTGGCCAACTTGGACTAGTGCCATATTTTGATGTAGCGTATCGACAGAGTGATTATAGGTGTCTATTTTCAAATCCATTGCTGACATTCTTTGTTCAAATTCCTACCTCGATAAAGTATCTTTAGAAATTTGGTCCTTCCATTGGTGAAACTCCTAGTAGAATTTTTCAAGAGTAAGGTCTTGCAATCTCTGTTCGTTAGTCATTCAAGGGGTAATTTGGGAATTTTCACCAAAATATAATTTAATTTTGAAATTTATTTGTGATTGGCAAAAAATTTGGTAGAATTTGATATATTTTGACAAAATTTTGCTAAAAAAATAATTGGTCCAAAAAATAGTTTTTAGCAGGTTTTTTGGACCTCAACAGTCAAATTTCTTTGAAATTTTGAATAATGTCCTCGATGGCAAGGTGATATCAGCAAAAGATGATCTAGCAAGGGTGGCGAAAGAGCGTGATTAGACAACGGGCAAGGGCGATGGATGAGCGGGACTAGACAACGACCAAGGACGGTGAACGAGTAGGACTAGACAACGACCAAGGACGGTGAATGAGTAGGACTAGACAACGACCAAGGGTGGCAGATGAACGTTTTGGTAGCAGCAAGTGTCGTGCAAGGAGCCAATGAAGAGCATAGTTGAAGTCACACCATTTACTATGTGCGTAGGAGTATTTGGACCCTTATAATTGCTTGCTCTTTATGAATGTGGGATTATTATCCTAAATATTTTGCTAACCGTGTATTTTAGTGTTGGAGAACCAAAAACTGATGGTCAAAATTATTTAAAACTTTAGCTTTTATTTAATTTATTTAATTTTTTTATGTCAGGTTCCTAGGTTTTCACTGAAAAACAATGTTTTACAATAATGTAATTTTTTTTACTGATCTAACTACATCGTTCAACCTACGAATTAATTATTTACAGAAGAATGATGTCACGGTAGATCAACAAATTATTTTTGTTGATTTGGAGTTTTATTTTCTCATTGAAGACGTCATAGCTAGAGATGGCTTGCTTACATAGTTGGCCTTCACACTGTGAAATCAAGCTTAACTTCAATTACTGGAAGAATTCGAGATGGCGTTGCTATTATGGGTGTGTGTGATGTTAACAAGCAAGTGAAAACGATGATGAATGGGACGATTGATTAAATAGAATGATGGAGACAATGTGATTTGTTCCAATGGAAGTAGTGATTGTATTATAGATGCTATGTGTGATGCGATGTAAAATAGAGTGGATGATGAGCAAGAAGGAATTACGAAGGCACATAATTGAAACTAATTTGATACCATATGATAGGTTCCTTGGACCTATCTTGGATTTGCAATGAAAAATAAATGGAGTTAGTATCAATATATGCAAGAAAAAATAAATGGAGTTAGTATCTTGGATTTGCAGTGAAAAATAAATGGAGTTAGTATCAATATATGCAAGAAAAAATAAATGAATCCCTGTTTTAATGAACCACTTTTGCACTGGAGGGAATCCATTCAATGGATAAAATATATATATGTATATTCTTATTTTATGGATGATTGTGTACACCCTATTGAATTATATTATATACCTATTCTAGGGTTTTGAGGGAAAGGACACAATGGTCCATATAGATTAATAAATTTGAATGATTAAATAAGGATAATGGTTAGGATTAGTGAATCCTAACATGATTCTTTTGTGAGTTATTATTTATGATACAATCCACATAAAAATCATGTGTAAGGTGGGCTCTAGTGACAAACAGATGGTCACGTCCCCCTTGTACCAAAAAATTGGTCATGAGGGTAACTTTGTTAAGTTTACCCTTTAAAGCGGGATATTATTCTTATGTCCCTGTAGTCACAATGGGACCATCATATGGTTTCTCATTTGTAGGTTGTATAATTAGGGACTTATTCTTATTTGCTTGTTCAATAGCATAACATTTAGCCTTAGTGTGACCAAACTTCTTACAATAATCACAATACATTGTAGAAGAAGAAGAAGAATAAGAAGAAGAAGAAGAGGCTTTAGGTGAAGCAAGAGGAGAAGAAGAATGATATGATGAAGAAGATAAAAAATTCTTCACCTTTTGTTGGTGTTGATGTGATCCCTCTGAATTCTTTAGTGAGTATCAAGGTTTTTGAGAACCAGCAACTTTCTCCTCTACAAGGATTGCATGCTTGAATGTTGCTGACAAAGTGATAAAAGGAATGAATTTCACTTCCCTCATGATAGGATCTTGCAAAGCACTTAATTTTTTTTCAATAAGTTGTGGATCTAAAGAAGTGACTCCAGACAGAACTGTAAGCCTATTGAACTAAAAAATGTAATAAAAAACTGACATATTAAAACCTTGCTTCAACCTATACCACTTGATCCTTAGATCACCTTGGTAGTTAGGCAAAAAAAATATTTCTTTCAAGAGTGCCACTAATTCTTTCCAATTTTTGACCTTGGTTGTGCCATCAGATCTCAGCATTTTTGCTGAACCTGTAAGTCTTACCCCTGCCAAAGGTAATTGTTCATATTCTTGGAGCTTGACATATGAGAACCAAGTCTCCATATCCAATATCTAGGTAGACAACACATTAGGATTTTTGGATCCATCATAAGGTTTAACATCACATTTGATTTTGTTGGCAAATTTGTTGTTGTAAATTTTGACATCTCCTTGAGGAGGGACATTCATAGAAATATCCTTCATTATATACATTAATTCGTCAACAACAATGACAATGTTGGCTACTTGTTGTGCAAGATCGTTTACCAGTTGTTTTCTAGTATATGCTATAGATCGAGGGCCAATCAAATGCAGTGAAAAACAAAAATTAATCACAGAAAAAATTAAAAATTTATTTGCACCCCTCGTCAACCATTCCATATTACAAATTATCATATATAAATATGTAGAGGAAAGGGAGTTGGAGGAAACAGTCGATGAAGGAGAGATAAGGGGAAATAGGAGGGATAAGGAAGTTGGAGGGATAAGGGGAAAGAAGGATTAACGGAGGGATAAGGAGGAGGGAATATAGGAGAAGAAGTAGGAGGGAATTAGGGAAAATAGGGAAACAAACTTGCCGACAAAATTTGCCGACAAAATGAGGGAGATTTCACACTTTAGGGCTTAGAAGGAGCTTTTTCTAAGCCACTTATGGAGAATCCCTATTCACACTTGCAACATTCTCCCCCTTAAAGTTGAGAGGACTGACTACACAGTCTCTCAGCTTTACAAATTGAGCTTTAGTCATCGCCTTGGTGAAGATGTCCGCGACGTTCTCCAAAGTGTGACAGTATTGAAGCTCAACAATTTCATGTTCCACCATATCTCTGATGAAGTGATACTTCATATCAAAATGCTTCGTTCTGCTATGGTGGACAGGATTATATGCCAACTGAATGGCACTGATGTTGTCGCAATAGATTCTGGTCGGACCACTTTGCTGTTCTCCAATCTCTTCTAGTACTTTCCTTAGCCACAAGGCTTGAGTACTTGCATAAGTAACCGCTATATACTCTGCTTCTGTTGAAGATAGCGCTACTACTGTCTGCTTTTTTGAACTCCAAGTTATTAGTCCTGATCCAAGACTAAAACAGTTTCTTGATGTTGACTTCCTGTCATCAATATTGCTACCCCAATCACTATCATTGAAGCCTACAAGCTTGATAGTGTTACATTTATGGTACTGGATTCCAAAATCCAATGTACCCTTCACATATCTCAAAATTCTTTTAGCTGCTCGCAAATGCAGCTCAGATGGGTTAGACATAAATCTAGAAACAAGAGATACAACATATCGAATATCTGGTCTGGTGTTGGCGAGAAACATCAAACTCCCAACCATGCTTCGAAAGTGGTCACATCAACTTTTGGTGCTCCATCATCTTTGCTTAATTGGATCCCATGTCCAAGCTGGAGTTGCAACTGGTTTGCAATGCTCCATAGCAAACTTCTTGATCATATCCCGAGCATACTTATGTTGACGAGATGAAGATCCCTGTATCTGATCGATGAACCTCCATTCCAAGGTAGTAGTGCATTAAGCCAAGATCCTTCATCTCAAACTGCGTCATCATGGAGTGTTTGAACTCCATATTCATTTTTTCATTACTACCCATAAAAATGAGATCATCCACATACAAACAAACTATGAGGATGTCATTACCTTGCTTTAGGTAGTAGAGTGTGGGTTCATTTTTGCTCCTGGTGAACCCATAATCTTTGAAGTACCCATCAATGCGTGAGTACCAAGCTCTTGGTGCCTGTTTAAGGCCATAGAGTGCCTTCTTCAATCTGTAAACAAGGTGTTCCTTACCTTGCACTTCAAATCCCTGTGGTTGCTCAACATACACTTCTTCTGTCAAGTAACCATTGAGAAATGCACTCTTGACATCCATGTGTTGGACTTTCCATCCTTTGTGTGCAGCTAAGGCAAGAACTGTTCTGATTGTCTCCTGTCTGGCTACTGGAGCAAAAGTCTCTTCATAATCTATTCCATATTTCTGAGTAAAACCCTTTGCCACTAATCTTGCCTTATGCTTCTCAATGCTTCCATCAGCATTAAACTTGGTCTTGAAGATCCATTTACAGCCAACACATTTCTTTCCTTTCGGAAGCTTCACGAGCTCCCAAGTGTCGTTGTTTTTTATAGAGGTTATCTCCTCTTTCATGGCATCTTGCCAAATCTTCCGAGTACATGCCTTCTCATAACTAGAAGGTTCAAGCTGTGCACTAGTTAACAAAGCATAGTTAACTTGATCTCCCCTAGGTTCCTGCTGGGATTCATCATCACCATACAAGTGCATACTTTCTAATCTGTGTAAAACAGATTCCATTTCACTAGCTTGACTCCTAGTATATCTTCTTGAAAAATTTTTATCCAACATCTGAGATGATGGATGATACTGTAAAGTTCTCTTACCTTTGGATGGAACATCAATATCCATTGGTGAGGAACTTACTGATCGCTGTGGAGAAGGACTTGGTGAAGCAGTTGAATCAGAAGATGGACTTGGTGGATGTGTGGGCGGAGACTGCTTTCCTTTCTGTGGTAGCTGTGGTTGCACCTGCTGAGCAACTACATCAGTGGCTTCAACATCACTGAATATTTGGGGCTTACCCCACTCTCCCCCTTCATCAAAAATCACATCCCTTGAAACCACTATCTTTCGAGTCGTAGGATTGTAGAGTCTATAACCCTTTGTGTTTTCACAGTATCCTACAAAAATGCATGCCTGACTCTTTGGATCCAGCTTCTTTCTCAGCTCATCAGGAATGTGAGCATATGCCAATGAACCAAATACTCTGAAATACTTCACATTTGGTTTCTTACCATACCGAGCTTGGTAAGGTGTCTTCCCTTTCAAACTTGAAGTAGGACTTCTGTTCAAGATGTGAACACTAGTCCTTGTTGCATCTCCCCAATATGCATTACTCAAATGCTTTGTCTGAAGCATTGATCTTGCCATCTCCACAATGGTGCGATTTTTCCTTTCTGCTACACCATTTTGCTGTGGAGTGTAGGCAGTTGTGAACTGCCTCTTGATGCCATGATGTTTACAAAAATTCAAAAACTGATTAGAGGAGTATTCTCCTCCTCTATCTGATCTAAGACATTTTATAGAATATCCACTCTCACTTTCAACTTTTGCTTTAAAATCAACAAAGCATGCAAATGCTTCATCCTTATGCTTCAAAAAATATATCCAACACATTCTTGTGCAATCATCAATGAAAAGTAGGAAGTAAGAGTGATTACCTAGACTCTTGGTCTGCATCGGACCACAGATGTCTGAATGCACTAACTGAAGAGGATAGCTGGCCCTCCATGCTTGTCCATGAGGAAATTTCGATCTGGCATGCTTGCCCAAGGCACACCCTTCACAGACTTCCTTACTATCTTGAATTTTGGGAAGTCCAGTCACCATTGCTTGTGAAGTTAGCATTTTCAAACTTGCTGAATTCAAGTGACCATATCTCAAGTGCCATAGGACACTTGGATTGGTAATTGCAACATTTGCTAACTTATTTCCTCCTGGCTGGCCAAACTTCAAAGGGAATAATCTATTCTTCGACATTGGCACTTGTGTAATGATTCTATTACTATTGTTCTTGTCAAAAATGGTGCATTTACCCTCATCAAAAATCAACTTATAATTCTTTTCAAGCATTTGACCAACACTTAGGAGATTGTGTTGAAGATGAGGTGTGTAATAGATATCACTTACTTGCTTGATGCCTTCTTTCGTTGGAACCTCCATGGCTCCAATGCCTTCAACTGCCAATGACTTGTCATCTCCCAACCGGATGCTTGGATTTGTATGAGGAGTCTAACTTAGCAAAGAGTTCTTCTTTGCCACTCATGTGATTTGAACACCCAGTGTCCAAAATCCATGTATCATTCATATTTTGCTCTGTCTGGCCATAAGAAAGAAAGAGATTTGAGGACTCTTCCTCTTCTCCAAAATTCCCAAACTGACTGCTCTAGGTGCTGCTGCTTCCTTGCGAAGTCTTTGACCAACAATCTCGAGCATAATGGCCAGGTTTGCCACAATTGTAGCAAACTTGTTTTGATTTATCTCCTCCTTTTCCTTTGCCAGATTGTTTCCCTCTATATTGCTGTTGTCCTCCTCTATTCTGATTTCCACCTCTGTTGGATGATCCTCCTCTGTTAGGAGTTCCCCCTCTTTGATTATTCCTGCCTCTGCCTCTTTGTTGACCTCTGCCATGGCCTCTACCTCTTCCTTCATGTGTGGCAAAAGCTTTGTCATCTCCTCCATAACTGGTGGTAGGAGTTTCCTGTAACCTCTCTTCATGTGAGAGAAGTGAACCAGTTAATGCATCAAAAGACAATGTGGTTAAGTCTTTGGATTCTTCAATAATTATTGCAACGAGAATTCCATTTAGGAAGAAGTGTTCTCAACACTTTCTTCACCATCATCTCTGGCTTAATATCCTCCCCTAGTGTGACCATTTTGTCGACTACGGCTTTCACTCGCACGCAGTAATCTCCGACTCTTTCATTCTCTTGCATCTTGAGATTCTCAAAATCTCGTTTCAAAGTTTGCAGTTTTACTTGCTTCACTTGGTCACTACCTCTATAGCTTTCTTTTAGGGCATTCCAGGCATCTTGTGCAATTACATAAGATGCAACCCTAGGGAAGATACTTTTATCTAAGGCAGCATGAATGTGATAAAGGGCAAAAGCATTATTCTTTTGTGCTTCTTTTCTCGCCTTTTTATCAGCATTAGAGAAAGCTGCCCATTCAGCAGCAGTTGGTTCTGTATAACCTTCTTCGACTACATCCCAAAGACCTTTTCCTATCAAAAGGGTTTTCATTTTAATAGACCAATATTCATAGTCACTACCATTAAATTCAGGGATTGGTAGACTAGTGTTTGCAGCCATGTCTAAAAAACAAACTTTTATTGAGGCAAACTGGAAATACAAAGCAGTACAGAATGATTTAATGATTTAAATCAAATCTCGCCTTTTTAGTACATTCAAGTTCTGCTTCGGAACTGCTGCTGATGATGATGATCTCAGGTTTCACTTCCTCTGGATCTTCTTCTGCTGCTTCTTCTTTGTCTTCTTCTTCTCTTCTTCTTCTTCTTCTTCTTCTTCTTCTTCTTCCTCTTCCTCTTCTTCCTCTTCCTCTTCTGGTTCAGGTTCAGGAGAGCGTGGAGTATAGCTCTCACTCGATGCAGCTACCGGTACACCTGGTGTGTAACTGGCACTTGATCGTACATCCGAAACAAATTGCTCAGTCTCGGACTCTTCAATCCTCTTTTCGAAGATATTGTCTTCTGAATCTGCCTCGTACCCTGAATCCGGCTTTCTTAGGTGAGCTATCACCTGATTCTCAAGTTGACAAAACACTGTGTGTAGTCCTAAACTTTGAACCCTTTGGTCAAAGGATTCTGGTGTCTGTCTCTTCAAAATTGAAAGTAGTGCATAATAGCACCCTTCAGATCGGAACATCTATCATTTGCACGGGCACATTATTCCTCCTTTCACAAATTCTCTTTAAAGGTTTGCAAAAAAAAGTTTTATAAAGGTTTTCTTTTTAAATAAATTTAATAACCTTTTTATTATTTTTTAAATTACCTTTTAAAAACTAAATTAAAAAAGATAATTTTAAAAAAATAATATAAAAAATTATTAAATAAATTTTTAAAACCTTTAAAAACACTTATTTAAAAATTTTACCTTTCTTTCAGGCTAGAACTCGAACCCGCGACTTGCTGTCTGCGAAGCGGGCGCCTTAGCCGTTCGACCACACGGCTCCTCCGTGAACAAGGAAGACGCGGCTTCCTTTTATCTCCTTGGCGACGGCTTTAAACAAAAAAATAAAACAAAAATTTAACTCCTCTGCAGAGCGCCCGACGGGATTTGACCCCCGAACCTCCTCACAGCAAGCAAACGCCTTGACCGCCACGCCAAGCGCTCGGACGAGAATGGCCTTGAGCGCGGATGGCCTTATTTCAACCGCGGGCAATTTAAAAAAAAAAAAAAAATCGTGGGATTATCCCACATGCGCCAGGGAGCCGGCGCTAAAAGGGTTTTTAACCCTAAACGCGCAGAAGGCTTCGATTGCCTTCGGGCAGTCAAGCCTAGCCTTGTTTTACCCAGCTCCGCCCAATCACCTTCCTCCACGCGTAGCCAATCGCCGTCCGCCACGTGGCGGTATTTTGACCTCTCTCTGCCAACTAAACTACCTGCTGCCAATCGCCCTTCGCCATGTGTTAAGCTCTACTGTCGCCACGTGTCATCCAGTCACCTCTGCCTCGACTGTCGCGCCTGCCAGTCAGCACCCCAAAATCTGTGCCGTTGCCACGTGTCGCATTCTCAAGCCGCCACGTGTCACATCCACTGCTGCACCTGCCTCGTGCTGCCACGTGTCACATCCACGACCGTGCCTGCCTCGGGAACCGAGCCCGTCTGTTAGTGCCTCGACTGTCACGTGCCTCGAGAACTGTGCTCGAGTCTGCTCGTGATATGCCTTGGGATCCGAGCCGACTGACTCCTACCTCGGAATGCATGCCCGCCTGGTCGTGCCTCGAGAACCGTGCCCAAATGACTGTCGGATTTTGCCTCGAAAATCGTGTTCGGGCTGACTGGCTCTGATACCAGTATAGATCGAGGGCCAATCAAATGCAATGAAAAACAAAAATTAATCATAGAAAAAATTAAAAACTTTATTTGCACCCCTCGTCAACCTTAACCATTACAAATTCAAGTGTATAAATATGTAGGGGAAAGGGAGTTGGAGGAAAAAATCGATGAAGGAGAGATAAGGGGATATAGGGGATAAGGAAGTTGGAGGGATAAGGGGAAATAAGGATTAACGGAGGGATAAGGAGGAGGGAATATAGGAGAAGAAGTAGGAGGGAATTAGGGAAAAACTAAAACAAACTTGCCGACAAAATTTGTCGACAAAATGAGGGAGATTTCACACTTTAGGGCTTAGAAGGAGCTTTTTCTAAGCCACTTATGGAGAATCCCTGTTCACACTTGCAACATATGCCAGCATGGGTTTGCAAAAATTTAGACCAAATCACAAATTTTACCTCTTGAAGTTTACAAAAATAGGGTGAGTTTAGTGCTTACAAAATCAATTCTTTTTCCAATTTCACAAGAAAATTTTACACTTAAACTCTAAAAAATTTAACCCTAAATGCAAAATATTAACCTATGGAGTGAGAAAAATGGTAAGTTTTGCAAAATTTAATATAAAAATACAAAAAATGATGGAAAATTTCACCTCCCAAGTCAAAAAATGGCAAAATTGTGATGGGTCTAATTGGGCGGTCAACTACCTAAAATCAACGATGAAACTTTGCAAGTCAACAACGTCGACGGGTCAACAAGTCAATAGTCCAATGAGTGGCAACAGCGGCGTCGATGGGTCAACAAGTCAATAGTCCAATGAGTCAACAAGTCAATAGTCAATAAGTCAATAGTCTAAGGAGCGTCAACGGTGCAAGCAACATCCACGGTCAAACAACAGGAAGGATACGCCACACTACCCAAAGTTGGAAGGATACACCACACTAAGTCAACAAGTCAATAGTCCAAGGAGCATCAACGGTGCAAGCAATAGCCACGGTCAAACAACAGAAGGATACGCCATACTACCCAAAGTTGGAAGGATATGCCACACTAAGTCAACAAGTCAATAGTCCAAGGAGTGTCAACGGGGCAAGCAACAACCATAGTCAAACAACAGAAAGATACGCCACACTACCCAAAGTTGGAAGGATATGCCGCACTCAGTCAACAAGTCAATAGTCCAAGGAGTGTCAATGGGGCAAGCAACAACCACAGTCAAACAATAGAAGGATATGCCACACTACCCAAAGTTGCAACAGGAAGGATACAACTGTCGTTTGATGGGTCAACAAACCGCCCAAACTACCCAAAGTTGCAACAAGAAGGATACAACCGTCGATTGATGAGGAAGGATCGACGATGGATCAAACACAGTCAATAGTCCAAGGAAGGATACAACCCTCTCCCAAAGTCGACGGTGGATCAAACACAATCAACAATCCAAGGCCCAAAAGTCGACTTTGGATCAGTCAACGGTCCAAGGAAGGATACCGGAAGGATACAACCGACCCCGATCCAAGGAAGAATACAACCCGACTTTGGATCAAACACATTCGACGGTCCAAGGAAGAATACAACCGTCACCTTTGGTCGACGGTGGATCAAACACAATCAACAGTCAAATTTGGGCGATGGTGGATCAAACACAATCAACGTGCTCCTTGTAGGAGGACACAATCAACAATGCTCGTCCAAGGAAGGATACCAGAAGGATACAACTGACCCCGATCCAGGGAAAGAATACAACCCGACGAGCAAGGATACCGGAAGGATACAACCGACCCCGATCCAAGGAAGAATACAACCTGACTTTGGATCAAAGGATACAACCGACCCCGATCCAAGGAAGAATACAACCCGACTTTGGATCAAACACACAGTCGACGGTCCAAGGAAGAATACTACCGTCGCCTCCGATCCAAGGAAGAATACACCCCGACTTTGGATCAAACACACAGTCGACGGTCCAAGGAAGGAAGAATACAACCGTCGCCTTTGGTCGACAGTGGATCAAACACAATCAATAGTCATTTTTGGGTGACGGTGAACACAATCAACATGCTCCTTATAGGAGGACACAATCAACGAGCGGTGGATCAAACACAATCAACAGTCATATTTGGGCGACGGTGGATCAAACACAATCAACGTGCTCCTTGTAGGAGGACACAATCAACAGTGCTCGTCTTCAAACACAATCAACAGTCATATTTGGGCGACAGTAGATCAAACACAATCAACAGTCATATTTGGGCGACGGTGAACACAATCAACGTGCTCCTTGTAGGAGGACACAATCAACACAGTGCTCGTCCTCCACAATCAACAATCATATTTGGGCGAACGGTGGATCAAACACAATCAACGTGCTCCTTGTAGGAGGACACAATCAAGGAGCGGTGGATCAAACACCCAATCAACACAGTGCTCGTCGTCCTCCACCACAATCAACTTGGTGGATCAAACACAATCAACATGCTCCTGGATCAAACACAATCAACGTGCTCCTTGTAGGAGGACACAATCAACAGTGCTCGTCCACATGCTCCTTGTAGGAGGACACAATCAACAGTGCTCGTCCACGTGCTCCTTGTAGGAGGACACAATCAACAGTGCTCGTCCAAGTCCAAGGAGCATCGACAGGAGGACACAATCAACAGTGCTCGTCCAAGTCGGACAGTGCTCGTCCACGTGCTCCTTGTAGGAGGACACAATCAATAGTGTTCGTCCAAGTCCAAGGAGCATCGACAGGAGGACACAATCAACATTGCTCGTCCAAGTCCAAGGAGCATCGACAGTCCAAAATCAAGGAGCATCGACAGGAGGACACAATCAACATTGCTCGTCCAAGTCCAAGGAGCATCGACAGTCCAAAATCAACAGTGCTCGTCCAAGTCCAAGGAGCATCGACAGTCCAAACAATAAGTAGAACACGGAGCATCGACAGTCCAAACAATAAGTAGGACACGCCACATGTTCGAGCGGCACAAGAAGAAACAGGAAGGACACGCCAGGAGGACACAATCAACAGTGCTCGTCCAAGTCCAAGGAGGAGCATCGACAGTCCAAACAATAAGTAGGACACGCCACATGTTCGAGCGGCACAAGAAGAAACAGGAAGGACACAATCAACAGTGCTTGTCCAAGTCCAAGGAGGAGCATCGACAGGAGGAGCATCGACAGTCCAAACAATAAGTAGGACAAGCCACATGTTCGAGCGGCACAAGAAGAAACAGGAAGGACACGCCACAAGCAACAACTATGATGGCGTACGTAGAGCATCCGCTTATGATTACCACAAGATAATCAAAACCTTATGTGTATGCTTTCCTCGATAGAGCATGAAAAAACTCCCACACATCCAATGTGGGACAAATATGGTATGAGCTTTTACACGATGGTCACTTGTCGGGAAATGGAAACCGGCTCCGAAAATTAAACAGCAAAAATAATTTTGTCCTAAACCTTAGGGCAATGGTAAGTTGTTCTTCTCAGAATCTTCGTCGGGGTTTTACACTGAGTCAGAGAATGCAATTCTTGCCGTGGACTGGTTTTTGCTCATCAGAATCATGAAAAACTTCATCGATAAATATTAAGAGTGTGTCGAGAGATGTCAGGAGTCGCCAGAACTGCGTAGTTTTACCGGCACTGCCAGAAATGTGTTGAGAACCGTGGTTTTTCACACCATAATTCTGATTGAAGGCCACCGAAAGGGAATTACAACGGTCGAAAAACATCGAACTGCTATTTTCTCATGCCAAAAATAGGAAATTCTCCAAATATCGAGTTTATGCCAAAAAAATCGATCAGAGCACTAGAACGCTATAAAAGTTGATGCTATTTTTAGATCTTAGGGCTACGACGTTTATTTCTTATCTCCCTGTTCCGCGATCAAGTTGGAGATAGCTTCAGTGCGCAATGGTGAGATATCTACAGTAGTTGTCAAGTCCGATGGGGTTGTTTAGTCATGACGATGGCATCCTTGTAGCAGCAGTTCACGATCACAAATATGAGCGATCGAGTATGTAAGGCAGCGCCAAGAGTGTGGGCGACAAGCGGCGTCGATGCTACTACAACTTTATGGGCAACACCGAGTAGTGGACGGCGTTGATGTTGCTCCAACTTTGTGGGTAGCACTGGGCAGTAGGCGACGTCGATGCTGCTCCAACTGTGTGGCAGCGCTGGGCAACTGAATCGAATATCGGTAAATCACAAGAAACTTTAGGAAAACTAAAGTTCCAATGTCTCAAAAGAATATTATTTTTGGCCGAAAACAAACTCGTGAACTCACCACTGTAATTGTAGAGTGTCGATTCGATCCAGAATTTTTAATCATCTTATCACGTAAATTTGTCTGCAATAAGGCAATGGAGGTCACCTGCTTCCGGCTAACCTTCTAAAGTTTCCATCAGGAAAAGGGTGCAGGGAGCGCCTCATGAAAAATATGCGACTGGCTTAAAGCCACTTTCACGCAAGCAAAGAACATGATTTATTTCCTATGGCTCTGATTGCCAATAATATAGAAACCCAAAGTGAAGCTAATATTATTATTCAGAGTACAAGCAAACGGTGGAGGGTTACAAAAATCTGCAACCAACAAGCTCAGTAGGGGTAATCCACTCCAAAAAAAACATAGAGTGCAAACAAAACAAACTGCTAGAAGATAATCCAAGCTAACAGTTTGAACAAACCAAACTACGTGTGCATACTATGCCAACATGTTTATTACAATGCATTAGATACTTACTTAGGCTTAATAATAATAATAATAAAATAATAAACTTAAGTATCCTCAACATTTGGACCTTTACAAGTTAGGAATGCCCAAGCCAATGGTTACCATTTTGAGTTAAAGATAAGAGGATAAGGCTTCAACCAAGCATCAAACCAAAAATTTGCATAATTCCCCTAATTAAATGACCATAGAATATTTTATTTTAATTATCAATTGCAAACTATTTGATATGAAGTTTCATGTTGACGATTCGCGTAGAGTTTTTCCCAAATAGTCTCGTTGCAAGAGAACCTATATATTTTTGAAGTAATATTTTTTCCAATTCTTTCCTTGATTTCTAAATAATCTCCACCCAAGCTTTTCCCTTCATGCCAAACACATAAGTATACAATTTTGCAAGCTCGTTCCTCTAATATTCTTTCCTTTGTAAACCATATCCCACTTACAAAGATGAGGCCTAAATTTTTCCTTTCATTATTTTCAAATAAAATATCTTTGAATTCTATCAATTTTTGATTCTATATGTACTTGTAACCTTGAAAGTGATATCATATAAATATGTATGAATTACTATAATGTTTTGATTATGTAAAACATTCTATTATAGATTAGATTTATGCACTAACATGCCACCATTAGATGAAGATTATTCAATGATAATAAAAAAACAAAGTGAGAGGAGGGCTTTAGGAGACACTTTGTGTGTGTTGCATTTCAATATTCTCTATCCATAGTTATTTGGTTCTATTATTAAAACTTTAGTACTTCTATAGTTTATTTTAGTCATCTTCTATTGTTCATTAAATGGGTTTTGGGACACTTTTGGGTGGTACTGCATGAGATGGCTATAATAATGACATTATCTATATTGAAATGGGAAGTTTTGATAGTTAATTTTATTATGCTCATTTACTTTCATCATATTTAATAGTTTTATTTTGATGTGTAATATTTATGGCTCATAATATAAATAATCTCCTAGAGAAGTTGCTCATGTATTTAAGATATGTGCACCTTTATATAATCTAATTTAGTTTAGAATATTTAAGATATATGTATCTTTATATAATCTAATTTATTTTAGGATCTAAAGTATGATTTCTTTGTTGAGGCATTAACCCCTTAGATCTCATGATATGCTTGAAATCATAGGAACACTATGACTTGAAAAAAAAACTTTTTTTTTTTGAAGAATAGAGATGCTATCAAGAAACAAACCATGGCATAGAATGGGATAGAAAGAGATACATTTAAGTAATTTTAGGAATAGAAAGTAGAATGCTAGAATGATATATTAAAGAAAATTCAAAATAAACTAAAATACACTAATGGTTAAATAAAATATTTCTATTGAGTTGAACTTATACTATGAAACAATAATGGCCATTGCGTAATAATTATATTTCAAAAATAAAAACAAATGACATACCTAGGGAATGAATGACATATAAACTTGCTCAACATCATATTTGAATTAGTATAATTTTAACATAAAATTTAATTTTAATTAACATATATATTGCTGGGATACTTAGAGTGTCATGGGCATCTGTTGTGATAGTTGGATGTGCCCAATACCCATGTTGCATAAAGAGCATAATAGTTTAGAAGTCATGAGAGTATGGGAGCACAACTCATAGGACAACCTTTGAGATTTTTTCTAAGGTTAGATCCTCATCGGATATGATATTCAATGCTCACTCACATATGATACTCCTAATATATAGGATATTTCCAAGGAAAAGGGGAAGAAAAAAAACATAAAACTAAAAGTTCTAAGCTATGGGTTGTGATGCACCAAGATCAAAAAATCTTCTATATGCTAGTGGTATGAACAAACGCATACATTTTTTATTATTGGGAATTCTCCTAGATTATTTCATAGGTTCCTTATACAATATCAAGTATTAATCACAATATTAAAGCATTTGACTCGCTAGAAAATATTATAAATCACATTCATAGAATAATAACAATATTTCACAATAATAAATCACTCACAATATATTCATAGATCATAAGATATTACAACAAGATTTTTCTTGATTCTTGATACAATGAATGGAGCTTTATCTCCATAATATAACCTTACGATATGACTCTTTAGTAATCAACTATTGCTCTCCTCAAACATTTTGGAGATGCATCCTTTCACATTCCTCTCATGACTCTTCACTTTACATCTTGCCACATATCATGTGACCTTTCACTTTCATATTTGACACCTAACTCCTATGACTCTTGAATTAATTACTTGACACTTTGCACTCTCACAACTCACACCTCACACCTCACACCTCATACCTTGCATACTTTATTACATAACACTTGGAAACTTCTCACACATACAATATGACTCACTTCTTAATCTAATATTTACAATGCTACTAAATAATGTAATATCTCTAAAAATCCTTGTATTACATTATTTGGTGTGAAGACTTGTCGTCTTCAAATTTATATCTTCGTGTCTTCATACTTGTTATTTGACTCTCCCTTTGGCATGAATGCAAATATTGATTTTCTTTTGAATTTGTTGTTGAATAAGTTCATACCTTTCCTATGACCATATCTAAATTTTGAAAAATATTTATGAGGAAATCCATTTAGTGATTTTCTTGTTATTGTGTTTATCCATCCAAAAATATTATTTCCTTTGTACCAACAATATTTTTGAGTGATTGTTACCTCCACAAATTTCACAACAATGAAGATTCCAACATCTTCCAATTTTGTGCCCATGTTGACCATAATGTCCATATTTGTTATCTATCATCTTATTTTCATCTCATTTTATCTCGTCATCTAAAAAATTAGTGGCATTAGGATATTTTGAATGATTTTAATTTTCATTCTTTTCACAATCATCTTCAATTTGGTCTTCATTAGTTTTATTTACAATATTCTCTTGCAAAGTTGTTTTAGAACTACATCTTGTTAAAAAATCTATCTCAAACTCTTTGTTATCATTATTATTAAAATGATTATTGTTATGTATAAGTTGTGCCAACTCTTTGTATTTACGAACCATATACAAATACTTTGTGTCACATGCAACATCTGCTCTTGGAAAAAGTTCTATCTTTGTCATGTGTCCATCCATGTATTTTGCCTATTGACCCTACTCGATAATATTGCACTATGCTTGATCCACTATCCTATTTCCTATCTTTTGGAGAAGTCAAAAAATTCATCATTAAATTGTTCTTGTGGCAAAAGATAATCTAAAATTTCTTGTGATAATCCCATTGTATCTAGAGCAAATATTCCATTCTTGATGGAACCCATGGCTTCAACTTTGTTTTATTTCTTGATGACACATTTTTTGTTTCCATTGATGTATTTGAATTCCATTGTCCTACCTCTTTCAACCAATTGAGCTACTAATATAAGATATGTTAGACCAGGTACATAAAATACATCTTCTAGCATGAATCATGAATATGGTAAGCTAAGTGAAACATTTTTAATCCTTGCACATGATAACTTTTGTCATCCGCTATTTTTAGTGGAATGTCTGATCTAAATTGTAATGAATCAAACCAATGTAGGTTCCCATTCATGTGGTGACTAACACCTAAATCTATGTACCATTTATCTTCTTTTATCATATTTTTGATAAAAATATTTGATTCTAAAAATTTCTCATAGTATTTGGTCCTCTGAAATTGTATGATATTTGTGATGCATTCCTTTGGCTTCTATCCATGATAATTTGTGCAAACAATTATTCTTCAAATCAAATTTTGTGATGTAAAATACCTTATCTCCCAAATTTAAATAAAAAAATTCTTCAAATTACTATATTCTTATAACTCTCAAATTAAATCCAAATTTAATTTATTAATCTTCACTTATATCTCCCAAATTTAATTTCAATTTTAATTTTTAATTCTACTTATGTCTCCCAAATTTGAAATTTCAATTGATTAAATTTCTTCATTCATTCATTCTTCAAATTGAATTTTAAATTATTTTTTTCCTTATATCTTCTCTTCAATTTTTCTTTTATCAAAAAATCAAATATATATTTTCCTTTATATCTCCAATATCAACTCTGCAAACAATTTTAATGCTCCACTAAATTACAAAAAATAAATACCTTTTATTGTACTTGATAAAATGCCATTTCAAGACTGAATTATGTCAAAGCATAGATAACGTTCTCTATCAATTCATAAGAGCTGATTCATTAGTCTTGTTAGGGTGCACTTGAAGAAAATGTTACGTGTTTTCACCTTATACTTTCATATTCCTTATGGCTTGGCCTCTCCACTATATTTTCAATGAACAATTAAAGTGAAATTATTTAGTTTTAAAGTATGTCATATCCTCTTCTACTCCAGGTAGTATTAGGCTCACACCATATTCTATTTTGTGAATGTCTCACATCGTCTCCTCTTTAGATGTTGGTTCAAGCTTTGCCCACTTTCTTCTCTTTGAAAATTGTGACTTCCAAATTAGGTGGTTTTGATTCTTTGTCATGACTTCACTTATATGCTCAATGTTCTTCTATAAAAACTAATAGGGGCTTCAAAATTTGTCTCCATGTATTAAAAATTCTCCTCAATGCTTTAATGAGTTCACACAATTCTCCTTACAATATTATTTCCTTTTGTTCCTCATGCCCTCAATATCTAGCTTGTAGTCTCTAGGTTAAATCAACCTATCAATAATCTCCAACATTTATTCAATAGCTTCTTCTTCCAATAATTTCTTCAACTTCAATCACTTCTTCCCGATGCATTATCAACTGGTTCTTTAATAAGCAATTTGAGCAACCTCAACTTTTCCTCCAAACTTCACAAATTTAAATGGCCAAAGTGTAGCTCTGATACCACTATTAGGAATTATCCCAGATTATCTCATCAGACCCTTATCCAAGATCAAATATTAATCACAATATTAAAACATTCAACTCACTGTACAAAATTATAAATCACTTTCCTAGAATAATAACAACATTTCAAAAAAAAATCACTCAATATAATTCATGTATCATAAGATACTAAAACAAGATTTTTCTTGATTCTTGATTTTTGATACAATGCATGGAGCTTTATCACCATAATATAAACTTACAAGATGAATCTTCAATACTCAACTATTGCTCTTCTAAAACATCTAGTAGATGCATCCTTTCACGTTCTTCTCATGACTCTTCACTTTACATATTTCCGCATATCATGTTACCTTTCACTTGCATATTTAACACCTAACTCCTGTGACTATTGACTTAATTACTTGATACTTTACAGTCTCACAACTCACACCTCACACCTTGTACACATTTACATTTGCACACTTTATTACATAACACATGGACACTTCTCACACATACAATATAAATCACACTCCCTAATTTAATATTTACAATGCTATGCAAGGTAACTTATTACTAATTGAAATGATCAATTGAAATATGAGGAATCATAATTCAATATTGCACAGCCACTTAGAGAGGGCAGGTCTCTTGCTATATACGCAATAGGAATTAATATTATTCAATGATTGATGATGATAATATAAGAAACCAATCTACCTATCAATAGATAAAATAATCAATGAAATGAGATGACCAATGGATGATCCGACATGCACTTTGGTGTTGTTACATGGCTTCCTTCCTCAAAAGCTTTGTCCCCAAAGCTTGGAAGGATTGGAAAATACTATCTTTTTGCCATGTAACATCGTCTTCTGGAAGGCACTGCCACTGAATTAGGAACTCGTGAATTTGGCCTGGTCAATGATGGCGTACTTTGGATTGTAACATTGTTGGAGATTTGTGTTAAATGCTCTCAAATTTCAATATACCAATTATTTTGCTGACAACTTTTCACCCAATATCTGTTGATGACTTTTTCACTGATTTTTTTTTACTAGCAACTATTATTATTTACTGACAACTTTTTTTGTTTACGATTTTTTTTTTCTAGCTGATAATTTTTCAAATTTAATTTCTCAACGACTACTTGCAGATTCTTGCACAATTTAAATGATAAAGCTTTGGGACTACTTTGACTTTTCTTCAATTTTAATGGTTATAAAAAATGGCGGTTCTCTACGGAATATAATCGTTAATGGTAATATCAATGAGAAATTTGGAATACGCTTACCCAACTTAACTTTTAATCACTGTTTAAAAAACTCAAATAAAATCGAGAGCACTTATGCTACAACTTCTGACTTTTTGTTTATGATGTTACAAACTTATGTTACTACGGAGAGCACTTAGGGGCATTCTTAAAATTTTATTTCTATTGTGTGGTGTAGGGTAATATTCCCAAAGGAAGAAGATAAAACTGATGCACATAATCGTCAAGTAGGAAATCTCAAACAATCCAAAAATGTCCTGCTCGTATCCAATTCGATAATTTAACCTTTGAAATTTAAATTAATTTTGAGGAATGATGTTCGTTGCTCAATTAGATAATCTAAAATAAAATGAATTGAACATTTTTCCCACCACTGAAAACTGATGAGGCACGTGGTATGTTACTTGTTTGACGACCTGGCTATTGGTGATACATGGCCTGCACAGTTGATTACCTTTCTATAGGTGATTTGTGACCCGCACAGTTGATTGCCTTGCTATCCCGCTCAGAAGAAAACAAAAAAAAATTAACCTGAAACCTGGTGCTTCGTGATGTTAATGGCACTTTGGATATTTTCTTGAAAATTTATCTGTAGAAGTTTATCGGTAAAGCTTTCGAATGAACAGATGCTTCGTCACGCTCTAGACATTGCGTGGCACAATCTGTTTCTCGAACGCTCGCTTTGTCACTGCGTGGTAATGTTTTTCTACTTCGTGAATAGACTTCTAATGAGGAATATTGTGCATAAACCTTCCACGAACGGAACAAATAATGCTACGAATGAGGGAATGGTTTTATTATTGGACACCAATTTTAATCTTTGCAGACTGCTTCCGCACTTCGATTCTTAATTATTATTATTATTATTTTTTTGCAACGGTGAATATTGGTGCACGCTTGTTAAGTCCTCTCTCATTTCGAAGTTACACTTGTTACACTTGCTGTTAGTATTCCCATTATTATCTGGATCACTGGAGTTGTTTATCGAAAACCTCAGTGTAGGAATACCGCTAATCTAGAATCGAAAATTGTAACCTGCTAAATTGGATACCGCGACATCATCTACCTTAGTTGCTTCAGCGGAAATTCTTTATCGTGAATGGATTTCTGATGCAAGAATTCACAACCGTTTGATCACGCTAAAGTTATAATCCGTGATGCTACCGTTGGGAATCGTTGTTTTGATGTTCGTGGAGATTACGAAACCTGTTCGACAGTACTTGTTTATTTTTCTTCTCACATAGTATTCAACTCTAAATTTTTTCCAGAAATTCTCTGCGTATAGTACGTCAATTACTTTGTACTCAATCACGTAGTTCTATACACCGTTGAAAATTTGCACACTGATAATGATTACTGTGTAAACAGTTTATCAACCGGAATGAATATCGGATTATAAAAATTCTATCAATTTATAGCGAATGCTTCAATAGATTTTCCTTTGCAGGTATCAATTAAAACTTTGATCTGTTGTGTTCTTTATTTTAACACAAAGGCACCACAGTTTTTTTCTATTTGACAGCCTACACAATGAATGCTTCAACTGAGAAGATAACAAATTTTGATGGAGAAACTAAACCTAGCGCACAGAATTCGCCAGCTCTGATACCACTTGCAAGGTGACTTATTACTAATTGAAATATGAAAAATCCAAATTCAATATTGCACAGCCACTTAGAAAGGGCAGGTGTCGTAGCCACTTAGAGAGGGCAGGTGTCGTAGCCACTTAGAGAGGGCAGGTCTGTTGCATATACGCAACAGACCTGCCTATAAATAGATGATGATAATATAAGAAACCAATCTACCTATTAATAGATGAAATAATCAATGAAATGAGATGACTAATGGATGATCTGACATGCACTTTGGTGTCATTACATATGTTACCACATGCTACCAAATAATGTAATATCTCTAACATTTTTATGAAATGCAATCCAACTTAGTTATTCATCCATGAAGAATATATATAAGAACCAAGGTAGAGTGATATTAGCCATAACTTCCTATATAAATCAATACACACACAAGGACTAAGATAGAAGGAGACTAGTCATAACTCCTTATATATATAATCTTCTAATACATACATGCCAAAAAGAAAGAGATTTGAGGACTGCCAAAAAAATGACTCAAAGTTTGAGTCCAAACTGATATATAGAAGAAAACGGAGAGAAAAACTATACAGAAGGTCAACTATTAGGCACAAATATACAATTATCTCCCCTTTGCACCAAGGCTCTAATGTAGGTATTTATAAATTCATTACAAAATTCAAACTTTAAAATTTTTCATACCTTATGTTAAGTACCCAATATAAGTATTTAATATTATATTATTGTAATACCCAATATAAGTATTTAATATTATATTATTGTAAAGTTGGGTACCTAAAAATAGATATTTGGGGATATATTATTATATTGTATAAGGGTTGGCATTGGCCACACATAACCCAAGATTGATTGTATTATAATATTATATTATATTATAATATAATATTATATTAATAGTGGGCTCTCCAAAGTAGAATTAGAAGATGGGTATATAAATAAGAGAGATTGGTCATTGTAAGAATCATGAAGAGAATTATATTGTAGAAGTCTTGGCTCGTGGAGTTGAAGATCTTGTGGAGTGGCTTCCTTCCAAAAAGAGTATTGTATGGTGTTGCCCTACCTCAAGGGTTTGCTTATGTTCGAATACATTGCAGTAATTTCCATATTTGTCTTGTTTTACATTATGTGGATCATTCATTATGGCTGTTATGCAATATATTTGTAATTTGTTAATGATTTATGTGGTTGGGAAAAATGAGGTTCTTAAAAAGTGGTATCAGAGTGGTGATTTAGGCAAAGTGGGTTTATTTTTGCAGAGCTAGGGCACGTTTCTCAAGAGTAGTGATTTGGGAAAGCGGGGATTTTTTTGTAGAATTGTAGAATTAGGGCATATTTTTTTTTTCTGGAAAAACATCTCATCTTTCAATAGCCATTTCTTTATGAATGTTTATCCGATTTAAACGATCCTTGGATCAATTTGTGCAGAATTTTAAGAGCTTTAAAATGAGTGGTCATATGAATAAATCCAAGCAGTATTGAGGGAGATACAAAATTTTGATGTCAGTCATCTGGAACAAGGGCAGTGACAAATTTTCAAATCATGATTTTTTTGGAAGACAATTTATTTCGGGTAAGCAAATTAGTTGCAATTTATTTTTTTTTGGAAGAAAAATTGCAGATATAGTTGTTTATATGGAATTGAACTTTAAATTAGTGGGGAAATATATATTTCTATGAAACTCTAGTTCATAATACCCTAGTTTGCATTATATTTAACTTGGGGTGTGAACTTATGGGGTTGCAAGATTTTTTGGGGAATGATGATATTGATGCTAGAGAATGGTGGAAAATGTTTAGGTATCTATATCATAATTATCCATCTTGGAAATTCTTCCTTAAGAGAAGGTTTAAAGGGGAAGCTTGGTCTTGGTTGAATAATTTTTGTAATGAAAGGAATAATGAATACACTTGGGATGAAATAGAGCATGCATTCTTGAGTAAATGGGACCCATATAAAAAGATAGCTAATTTGAAGGTCACCATCAAAGACTATGAAAAAGAAATAAAATTACTCAAGAAAAAGAAAGAGGAAAATGTTAGGGAAGATAATGAGAAGAATGTAGAAGGCACATCTTTGGATTTACAAAAGCAAGAGAAGGATCAAAAGGGTTTAAATTCATCTAAAAATTCTATTTTATAGGTTCATGGAAGCATTCAAAAGGAATAGGTTATTATTTCCATTGATCTTGGTAGCAGATATAATTTTATTAATATTGCTTTGGCTAAGAAGTTACAAGTTTAGGCAACAAAAATTAAGGAAATACAGCTAGAGGGTGAGAATGTTTAGATTTTTGAAGATTTGAAGATCACCATGGATAAATATGTTTTACATTCATATTTTTATGCTATTGAGATGGACGATGAGGATATTGTTCTTAGTTATCCTTGATTAGATTCTTTGGGTACTGTTAACATTAATATGCAAAAGAAGTTTATGAAGTTATGGTACAAAGAAAAGAAGATAACAATATAGGATATTTCTTAGCTTCAGGAGCAAGGATCTAAGGGAAAATAAGAAGTGGTTGTAGAGGAAGAACTTGAAGATCAAATAGAAGAACTTGAAACAGAATCCAAAAAGGAAGCAACAACAAGCGAGTCCATGAAAATAACAGTAGCTGAGTCAAAGAAATTTTTTATAGAAGAGCACAAGGATACACCAAACAAAGGGAACACGAAAGAACAATGTGTATAATATTTTAAAATAGTGGAGCCAAATGTTGAGGAGTCAAAGAAGGTAGAACATCAAGTTGAGATGACACCATATCACCATCCACACCACCATAAGCAGCAACAATATTGGAGGTATGGCTCAAGGCATCAATATTATGATTCTACATGGAATCAGAAGGGCATCAAGTATAACAGTGTTTGGAAGATAAAGTATAGTGATCTTGGTTTTTAGAATGGTTCATCAAAATCAAGGAACAAGTGGACCCATCATTCAAATTATAAAAATACAGTAGCAGAAGCATGAAGCCAATGAAGTAGATTTGGATACTCATGTGGTAAAATGACATACCAACATCAACATGTTTCACTAGGATGGATTTATGATTGAGATTAGTACCAATTGCTAACATTTCTTGGCAAATCATATTATCTTGTTTCTTCATATATTTTGAGGTTGAAACATTTGTAATGTGACCAGGAGATCATAGTTTGATTAATAAAATAATAAATAGCATTAACCATATAGTCTAGGAAATATAGTTTAAATAGGATACAAAATAGCTTATAAAACAATAATGCTGAAATCACTGGTAAAATGACATACCAACATCAACATGTTTCACTAGGATGGATTTATGATTGAGATTAGTACCAATTGCTAACATTTCTTGGCAAATCATATTATCTTGTTTCTTCATATATTTTGAGGTTGAAACATTTGTAATGTGACCAGGAGATCATAGTTTGATTAATAAAATAATAAATAGCATTAACCATATAGTCTAGGAAATATAGTTTAAATAGGATACAAAATAGCTTATAAAACAATAATGCTGAAATCACGCTAACAAACGCATCATAGGAGGTAGAGCGTTTGGTTTAGGATTCTTAACCTAGGATATTTAGAAATTACTATTAGATATTTAAGACAGTAAATACCTATATGGTAGAAAGTAGAAAAGTAAATGTAATAATCTACCTATGTAGTATAATGCAATATACTACTTATTTTACCTAGTGGAGTAAAAGGATAAATATCCTAAAGAATGGAACATTACTCTAGCATACCCTCTTATTACATTATTTGGGTAATACATATACATCCTCCTATACAACAATATTTGGGTAAAGTATATAACTATCCCAATACAGTGAAAAATATGTTTGATCTACTGGTTCTTGCTCTGTAACAATGCTCTAGCTACTCCTAAGAAAAAAATGGATCATTCCTCACTTTGTCTTCACATCAATGAATGTCCTTATTGTAATTTTGTCATCCAACCAAATTGCATGGGTAACCAACCGATGCAATTGCTAGGAGTAGTAGAATAGATCACTTCATACGAGGTTCATTCAAGTACAATATGAGTTTGCAAAAGATAAGGTAGCTAAGGTGTTGATCACTATCGAAAATGCACCCTTATAAGTTCCCCCTTCTTTTGTAAAACATGTTGTAATTAATTTCTGAAAGAAGTATGAATAAGGTGTCAGTCAATGCCAAAAATGTACCCTTCTAAGTCTTCTTCCATGTTTACAAAAAATTATGAAGAAAAGAAAGTATATCCCCCCTTAATTGCAAAATATGTGCAACTTAAGAATCTTTGTGAAGGATTTTACAAATATTGCCTCCTAGGCAAATTTACACCAGAAAAATTCCCTCCTTTTGTTACAAGGACTTCAAACAATGAGAATTTGCTATTTATGAAGCCTAAAAAGATGTACAAACACCCATTTATTACAAGTAATTCAAACAAAATTTTTTGCTATTTATGAAGCCTAAAAGAGGAGAGAGAAAATGGTGTTTGCTCAAGGTGACACAATGTGTTTTCCCTCTACAATACTATCTGATCCATGAGCGTTCTGTGTGCTCTCTTTGAACCAGATTTAGAATTAGAATGAGACACTTCACTAGAAACATGGCTTATGTGGTGTGCCTTTGCCATTTTAGTTTTTCTTGTTTTGAAACCAACATTGAATGGTGTTATGGTTGTCATTTTTACAATTTGTGCAAAAAATTGTTTTCTAGGCAATTTTATAAAAAATGCTCACCAAATCATCCTTCCTTATTGCAAGTTCTTCAAGCATGGTTGCTATTATGAAGTCTAAAAGAGAAGGTATATTTTTATTATGAATTCTACTTTTCTGATTGCCTTTACAAGTTTTATCTTCCTTTTGTCAAAATCTGTGTTTGAAGGAAGAAAGGAATTATCCCCCCTTAGTGCAAAAGAAATGCCACTTTCAAGGTTCCTTTATTTTTAAAAAACTTGTTCTTTCTTTCACTCTCACGAGGTATTTAATGGCACCTGCCTAAAAATCCTCTTTGAAGAGGGATAATCAGTTTGAGGAAATTAAGCCAAACAAATAGAGTGAATTAAAGGGGTAGGTTTTTGAAAACTTTTGATTTTGCTCTCTAGGATATTTAATGGAACCTTCATTAACACCCTTCAAGAAGGATGGAAATTTTGAGGAAATTAAGCCAAACAAAGAGAGTGAATCAAGGTGTTTGATTTTTGACCTTTGATGGGGAGTAAAAATTGACTTGTTTAACTTGTGCAAAGTGTAGCACGATTTAGTGAAGTTTGGGTTTTTGAAATGCTCTTCAATTTTTATGATCGTTTAATTGTAAAATATGATGGTTAGTGCAATAATTAAAAATAGGGCATCCCAAATTTTTATTACTATAGGTGTCGGATGCAACCGAAAATGCACCTGGTATAGTCAATTTTTAAGAAAAGGTGTTGAGTATAATAAAGAATGCACCTATATTGTTTTGAAATATCCCCCCTTTCTCTTTAAAATTTTACAAAAATAGAATTACAAGATATGACTTCTATCCCCCCTTAATTTTTACAAAATTGAAAAATGCGAGCACTCCTTTCAAGACAAGTCGACACATGACCCGTGTTTGAATGACTTCCAGACCTATCGACACACGTCTTGGATTTTGTTTTCAACACTCGAAAATAGGTGGTGCATTAGGATCAAAATGTTCACGAATCCTCATGGGACCATAGCTTCTGTCCAACCCCTTCCATGGATCAATATAGATAATTGAGTGAGAAATGGTTCTACGATATTCACAAAGCATATGACGAAAATGAGATCGTGTTGTTTGCCTTCGTAATTCATTTCTCTTTCTTATGATTCTTTGTCGACGAAGAGCTTTCCTTACCCAAGACTTGATATTCATGAAAACTTGAAGAGTTAGGAGCAATAAAGGAAATTTTGATCAAAATTTGATAATTAGAGCAACAAAATATCTTCTTTACTTTATCTCTTTATCCCCGCATTTTGAGAAAAAGAAAGACAATTGCTTAGTTGCATAAAAAAAAATTGGCACTTCTATTTTCAATTTGAATGCTAAAAAAATAAGTTTTTAAAGCTTTTTAAATAGAAAATAACATATTTTTTGTAATAAAAAGATCAATTTAATAGTTTAAAAAAAATTTATACAATTTATTTTGCAAAAAAAATGAAAAATTCCAAAAAAAAAAAACCAAAAAAATTTATTTTAATTAAGCATAAAAATTAAAAAATTAAACTTTAGTTTGACAAAATTAAAAAAAAAAAAATTCCATACAAAATTATTTCCCTTTGTAAATCGGCGAGCTGGGGAGTTGAACCTGCGACCCGATTTGACCTAAGGCATCCGCCTTGGATAACCAACCAAGCGTCGAGCTTGGTTCTCAGGCCTTGGCGCTTGAGTGTTGAAGAAGCGTTTAGGCTTCTTTGAGGACTCTGTGGGAATTATCCCACATGTATCCAAAAAATGGATGCAAAGGCCTTTAAAGGCCTTGACGAGCTTATCTTTCATGATTGCCCTCGAGAAATCGAGTCTGGGCCCTCCTTTTGCTGGTGTCCACGTGGCATGGCAAGGGGGTCTAAGTCAAGTCCCATCAGTCCAGTGGTTGTATTCCATGTCAGGTCTGCATCGTCTAGTGGTTGTCTACCATGTTAGGTCTATGATGTCTGCCACGTCAGGTGTGCATTGTCCAGTGGCTGTTCACCACGTCAGGTATGCGATGTGTAATGGGTCCATTCAACGACCATGTGACATGTGGCAAGAGTGCCACGTGTCACCTAGGCAGCAGGCCATGTCAGTATGCCTCGAGGTGCATTCAAGTCGGTACTGACAGGTCAACACCGCCTTGGGATGCATGTTATAGGAAACGTGAGGGTGATCCTGCCCTCTAGGTATTCTTGTTGGTAGTCTTGGTATGTGGGCCCAGTAGGGGAGCTAATAAAGCTCTCCCTGTGCCATGAAAAGTGTGAGGGCCACTTGCCCTCGAACACTCCCGTGGGTGATCTGTGGGCCTGTAGAGAGGATTGTCGACGGGGAGTAAAATACCTGATGGTAGTGATCAACGATGGGGGAAAATAACCTTGTAGGTGGTGATCACCATCGAGGGTCAAATGATCTCGATGTCAGAATTCATGCCCTATGCTGTGGGCACTAAGCCACTACGGGCCTTCTTGCCCTCTCGCATCACATTCTACGGGGTTTCCAGCCAAGGTGGGGTGACAATTAGGATGCACAAGATAATCAAACAATAGGGAGAATTAAAAATATTAGGAGCATAAAATGGAAATTAATTAGAGGTCACCCATGGTGCCAAAATTCTAATGCTCCCTATTAATCTCCCTTGATCCAGCTCTGGTACCAATGTGACCAGGAGATCATAGTTTGATTATTCAAATGATGAATTGCATTAACCATATAGTTTAGGAACTATAGTTTAAATAGGATACACAATAGCATATAAAACAATAATGTTGAAATCATGCTAACCAATGCGTCATAGGAGGTAGAGCGTTTGGTTTAGGATTCTTAACCTAGGATATTTAGAAATTACCATTAGATATTTAAGACAGTAAATATCTACATGGTAGAAAGTAGAAAAGTAAATGTAATAATCTACCTATGTAGTATAATGCAATATACTACCTATTTTACCTAGTGGAGTAAAAGGGTAAATATCCCAAAGAATGGAATATTACTCTAACATGTAAGGGCGATGGAATGTTAAGTACCCATTATAAGTATTTAATATTATATTATTGTAATTTTGGGGTACCTAGAAATAGATATTTAGGGATATATTATTATATTGTATACGGGTTGGCATGGGCCACACATAACCCAAGATTGATTGTATTATAATATAATATAATATTATAATATAATATAATATTAATAGTGGGCTCCCCAAAGTAGAATTAGAAGGGGGGTATATAAATAAGAGAGATTGGTCATTCTAAGGAGCATGACGAGAATTATATTGTAGAAGTATTAGCTCGTGGATTTGAAGATCTTGTGGAGTGGATTCCTTCCAAAAGGAGTATTGTATGGTGTTGCCCTACCTCAAGGGTTTGCTTATATTTTGAATACATTGTAGTTATTTCCATATTTGTCTTGTTTTAAATTATGTGGATCATTCATTGTGGCTGTTATGCAATATATTTGTAATTTATTAATGATTTATGTGGTTGGGAAAAGGAGGTTCTTAACACTCTAACCCAGGCATTTATATATTCATTACAAAATTTAAACTTCAAAATTTTCCATACCTTGACATAGGTGAGAAACCTACAACCTTCATCACTTCTCTTCTCAAGGTGTTACTTTATATTTATGTATGGTAGGCTCAAGGCTAGTTGGGAGTCTTTTCTTATTGAGTGCTTGATAGGCTAATATTTCCCTTTTTAATACATAATTTATAAGTCCTTCATATTTTTAGAAAAATAAGCTCTAGTAATGGTCATTGTAGTAGCACTTACATTTTATGGAAGCTTATTGCCAAGCTTGAGGCTCACACTAATTGTGTAGGGCTCATTCTTCTTCCTTATTGCTTCTTGAAATGCAGTCTCATTTTGGTCTTCTATTAGATTTTATTGACAGTCATTTATGCTATCCTTTTTATTATAATCCTGGTAAGTGCTATTATACACAAAATGTCATCTTGGAGCTCAATTTTTATCACTTTATAGATGGATTTAAGTTTAGGACTTTGTTTTGTGCACTTTTGAATTTGTTCTTACCTAAAATTTCTTCCAAAACTCTAGTTTTCCTCCTTATTGCACTCCTTATTACTTGGCCCTTCCACATGGCTTTAATTTGTGTTGTCACATTGTGCTTGCAAAGAATTTTTATCTTGTGGATGGATTTGGATATCTTCTTCCTCTTCAATTATTTCTAGCTCAATCTTCTATGTAGTCAAACTTCACTACAAATATTATGATTCATAGGGGATCTCTAGTCTACTAGTGATTTGGAAATTAGAACACGATAGCCTTATCCCTTAAGTGTAGGGTCATAATGGAGGGTATAATAATAGTGGAGGAGGCTATTGAAGTTTATTCATCAATTTTCATACTGTTGCATAACTTTATTATCATTAACATAAACCATTCACCAATATAAAAAATATCAAATCATTCATCCACAATACAATATCCACAATAACAATCCACAAATGAGAGAGAGATAGATAATACCCTTAAGGTAGGAAAACACCAATAATAATCCTTAAGGAAGGAATAAATCCACAATATCTCCCAAGGTGAGAGGCCACTTCGTGGGCATAGACGATTACATAAGATTCTTCTTCAATGATGATTACAATGACAAATATCTCTTCTTTATATATCCATATTCTTATTCTACTTTGGGGAGCCTACTATGGGTTATGTGTGGCCCATGCCCACCCTTATACAATATAATAATATATTGCCAAATATCTATTCCAAGGTACCCTACCATGCCACCCTCCTTACAAATGTTTCGTCCTCAAAACATATGAAGATACATTATAATATGATTTGCTAAGAAATGTTAGCAAATAGTACCAATATTGATCATCCATCCATCCAAGTGAAATATGTTGATGCTGTTATGCCATTTTGTTACTTTAGTACCCAAATCTGCTTCGTTGGCTCCACGCTTTTGTTGTTATATTTTTATAATTTTAATTATAGGTCCACTTATTCCTTGTTGTTGATGATCCACTTTGAAAACTAGGATCCCTATGCTTTCTCTACCAAACACTGCCATAGTTGGTATCATTTTGATTCCATGTAGAACCATAATATTGTTGCCTTGAACAGTACCTCCAATATTGTTGATGCTCATGGTGGTGTGGATGGTGATATGGTGCCACTTTAACCTGATGTGCTACCTTATTTGACTTCTCAACACATTGTCCTTTCATTTTCTCTTTGTTTGATGTGTCTTTGTGCTCTTCTATCAAAGCTTCCTTGGACTCTGTTACTGTTATTTCTATGGAATCCATTGCTGCTACTTATTCCATGGACTTTGTTGCTACTACTGCCTTCTTGGATTTTGTTTCAGGTTCTTCAATTTGTTTCTCTACAACCACCTCTTGATTTTCCTTGCATCCTTGCCCCTTAAGCCGAGAAATATCCTACAATGTTATATTTTTTTCTTGTACCATAACTTCATAAACTTCTTTTGCACATTAATATTAAGAGTACCCAAAGAATATAACCAAGGATAACCAAGAAAAATATCCTCATCATCCATCTCAATAGCATAGAAATATGAATGTAAAACATATTTATCCATGTTGATCTTCAAATATTAAAAAATCTAAACATTCTCACCCTCTAGTTGTATGTACTTAATTTTTATTGCTTGAACTTGTAACTTCATAGCCAAAGCAATATTAATAAAATTATATCTGCTACTAGGATCAATGGAAATAATAACCTGTTCCTTTTGAATGCTTCCATGAACCTGCAAAATAGAACTTTTAATTGATTTAAAAAAAAATCCAATGATGTGACTTCATTCTTCTCATTATCTTCCTTAACATTTTCCTCTTTCTCCTTCTTGAGTAATTTTATTTCTTTTTCATAGTATTCATTTTGTTTCTTGAAAAATTCCCATTATCCTTTTATTTCATTTCGCTCATTTTGAACTAATCCAAGAATCTCTTGAATCAAATAAACTCTCGTAGATATATGGCTTCTAAAAGATGAGATGTTTTTCTAGAAAAATCTACGAAATTTGTCACTATCCTTGTTTCGGATGACTAACTTCAAAAGGTCGTATCTCCCTCAATACTACTCATATTACTTCATATGCCCACTCATTTTAAAACTCTTCAAATTCTGTACAATATGATACAAGAATAGCTTGAATCAAATAAACTTACGTAGAGATATGGCTTCTAAAATATGAGATATTTTTCCAAAAACAATTTGCCCTAATTTTGCAATTTCACAAAAATCCTCACTTTTCCAAAATCGTTGCTTTGATACCACTTGTTGCATAAATTTTTTATCATTAGCATAAGTCATTCACCAATTTGCAAAAATATCAAATCACTCATCCACAATACATTATCCACAATAAAAATCCACAAATGAGAGAGATATATAATACCCTTAAGGTAGGAAACACCAATAGTAATATTTAAGGAAGGAATAACTCCACAATATCTCCCAAGGTGAGAGGCCACTTCATGGGCATAGATGATTACATAATATTCTTCTTCAATTATGATTACAATGATATTTATCTCTTCTTTATATATCCATATTCTTATTCTACGTTGGGGAGCCTACTAGTAATATAATATTATATTATAATATAATATAATATTATAATACAATCAACCTTGGGTTATGTGTGGCCCATGCCAACCCTTATACAATATAATAATATATCCCCAAATATCTATTCCTAGGTACCCTACCACATACCTTATCTCACTCACTTTTAAGGAGAATTTTGCTTAAGTGAGCTAAAGGTAGCTCTTTTTGAGTTTACACTAGTCATCTAGAGAGGTGTGGGTGGCCCTACCTGCAACCTATAGAAGGTGCATTTTAAGATAAACTATCAGTTCCATGGCCTAAGTCACCTTTTTAGCAGTGGGTGAGTCCAATTGTATCTTCATGCTCTTCTATTGCTTTAACGTTTGCTAGAACATTTGCTTCAAAAAGAGTTTATCATTTGGAGTCCAAGGAGAAGGGACCCCCATTTGAACCAAAGAGATAATTTGTTGTCTCTATTCCTCTGCTAAATAGACTCAAGCATCAACTTGAGATTTGCATTGGTACATGATCCATTCTACCATAAGGACCTATATGATTCTAAGGGTCATTATGCCATGATTAGTAATTCCCTTAACCATTCATTATTGATTGTTTGATTGAGCTACTCAGGCCTCGTATGCTTGTACCTCAATAAATAGGGATCCAATAAATACTAAAATATGCTTGAAAATATTGTTAGCCTTAATATTGTGTAAAGTGATTATCCATATGAACTCAAGTTGTAGACACCCAAAAGTTGCACATTGCTATACCTACATACTTGTAGATCCTTTTGGACACTTGTAGGTTTACATAGACTGTCCTAGGTACCCCTAGGCTATTGTAGACCAGTGTAAATTATTGTAGATCCTCATAGACATGCGTAGATTTTTGTAGTCATGTTTAGATGACCGTAGTCATGCATAGATCACCATAGATTATCATAGCATCGTGTAGACTTCCATATACCACATCATCGACTTTTAGGTATTAAACCCTAATAAGCCTTCAAAATCACATCCCATGCATTGGTATATCCTCCAATAGCCTATTTGTACTCAATTGAGGCCCCCACAGGTTATTAGTTGACAAACAAAATTAATAAGTCAATTCCAAAAATCTAATTTAATGTTGACTTCACTTAAGTCACCGTTTTAGGGCAAAATTGATTAAAAGAACTCTTAATCCTTAATTAACACTAATTGCATCCTCCCATATGTGTGTAATTAGGGTTAGCTAAGATATTTCCATAGAAATCCTAATCAAGATCTAATTTGACTTAAGACCTAATCTTGATTAGACTTGATCCTTCCTCACACATGTGTGAGGATAGGATATTTTCTATGAGGAATAAGAGATTTCCATGTCATAAACCCTAACCTAATTTTGTTTATAATCCAACCTAGGATTAGTTCCTTTAACTCTCCCCCCTACACCTTGCCATTTCCTATAAATAATGGGTCCTAAAACCCTAATAAACGCTCTCTCACTATTCCAAAAAAGCACAAAAACTCTATAGAAATGGACAATGGAGATTGAACAACCAGTTCTCAGAGCATACAAACAGACTTCTATAGCATACAAAGGCACACCAACTACCTAGGAATTGATCCACCGAAGGGATTTTGAAAAAGGAACCTCTTAGCTTAATTCACCCCCCTCCCGTGAATCTGGTCTCAATTCGCTCCTCGAGTGGCTAATTGGATTTACAGGTCCTAAATCACCTCAAATTTGGGAGGTAAGCTCTATTTTACCATATTATCAACTTATGCATACTTTATTTCAGATTTTAACATGTTCTTATGGTCGTTTTGTCTTTCTAAACATGGGGCCATACTAAGGCAAGCCCCCCATCGCACTAACCCCCTTTTTTAGGTTCTTCACATGTTATTTATCAGATCTAAAGAGGAAGAACATTATATAACAACTAACAACCCTGCGATGGCCCACATAGTCTTCAAATCAAACAAGGTGGCACTAACAAACAATAATTTATTCCATAATTTCACAGAGCAAAAAATTACATTATCTAATGAACAAAGAATATATCAACTAATTTATAAGAGGAGAAAGGAGATTAGGGGAGAAGCGGGAAGGGATGAAGTCAAAGGAGAAGATGAAGAAATTTTGGAGGAATAAGGGGAAAGGAAGGTGGAGTGATAAGGTAGAAGAGGGCATATAGGAGAGAATGGAGGGATAAGGAAAAGAAGAAATATCCAACTAAACTATATTGTCGACAATAAAAGAATTTGCCGAAAAATAACCTAGCCTAACCACCTAGCTGACTATGTGTTCACACTGCTACATTCTCCCCCTTAAAGGTCAAAGGACTGACAATACAGTCTCTCAGCTTTACAAATTGAGCTTTAGCCAGCACCTTGGTGAATATGTCCGCAACATTCTCCAACGTGTGGCAATAGTGAAGCTCAATAGTTTTAGTTTCCATCATATCTCTGATGAAGTGGTACTTCATATCAAAATGCTTTGATCTACTATGGTGGACAGGATTGTATGCCAACTGAATGACACTAATGTTGTCATAGAATATCCTTGTTGGACCACTTTGCTGCTCTCCAATTTCTTCTAATACCTTTCGTAGCCACAAAGCTTGAGTACTAGCATGAGTGACTACTATATACTCAGCTTCTGTTGAAGATAGTGCTACTACTGTCTGCTTCTTGGAACTCCAAGTTATTAGTCCCGATCCCAGACTAAAACAGTTCCCTGAGGTTGATTTTCTATCATCAATGTTGCTACCCCAATCACTATCACTAAAGCCTACAAGCTTGATAGTGTTACATTTATGATAATGGATTCCAAAATCCCATGTACCCTTTACATATTTGAGAATTCTCTTAGTTGCCTGCAAATGCAACTAAGAAGGATTAGACATAAATCAAGAGACAAGAGAAACAACATACTAAATATCAGGTCTGGTGTTGGTGAGAAACATCAAACTCCCAACCATGCTTCTGAAAGTGGTCACATCAACTTTTGATGCTCCATCATCTTTGCTTAATTGGATCCCATGTCCAACTGGAGTTGCAACTGGTTTGCAATGCTCCATAGAAAACTTCTTAAGCATGTCCCGAACATACTTATGTTGACATATGAAGATCCTTGTATCTGATTGATGAACCTCCATTCCAAGGAAGTAGTGCATTAAGCCAAGATCCTTCATCTCAAACTGCTCCATCATGGAGTGTTTGAACTTCATATTCAGTTTTTCATTACTACCCATGAATATGAGATCATCCACATACAAGAAAACTATGAGGATGTCATTTCCTTGCTATAGGTAGTAAAGGGTGGGTTCATTTCTACTTCTGGTGAACCCAAATTCTTTGAAGTACCCATCAATGCGTGAGTACCAAGCTCTTGGTGCCTGCTTGAGGCCATAAAGTGCCTTCTTCAGTTTGTAAACAAGATGTTCCTTGTTTTTCTCTTCAAATCCTTGTGGTTGCTCAACATACACTTCTTTTGCCAAGTAACTATTTAGAATTGCACTTTTCACATCCATGTGTTGGAATTTCCATCCCTTATTTGCAGCTAAGGCAAGAATTGTTCTAATAGTCTCCTGTCTGGCTACAGGAGAAAAAGTCTCTTCATAATCAATTCCATATTTATGAGTGAATCCCTTTGCAACTAGTCTCGCCTTGTGCCTTTCAATGCTACCATCAGCATTAAACTTGGTCTTGTAGACCCACTTACATCCAACACATTTCTTGCCTTTAGGAAGCTTAACCAGCTCCCAAGTGTCATTTTTTATAGAGGTTATCTCCTCTTTCATGGCATCTTGCCAAATTTTCTGAGTACATGCCTTCTCATAACTAGAAGGTTCAAGTTGTGCACTAGTTAACAAAGCATAGTTAACTTGATCTCCCCTAGGTTCCTGCTGGGAGACATCATCACCATACAGGTGCATACTTTCTAATCTGTGTAAAACAAAATCCATTTCACTAGCTTGACTCCTAGTGTATCTTCTTGAAATTTTTTTATCCAACATCTGAGATTATGGATGATACTGTAGAGTTCTCTTACCTTGGGATGGAGAATCAATGTCCATTGGTGAGGAACGTACGGATTGCTATGGAGAAGGACTTGATGAAGAAGAGGAATCAAAAGATGAACCTAGATTGAGAGGAGACTGCTTTCATTTCTATGGTGTCTGTTGTTGCACCTGTTGAGAAACTACATCAGTGGATTCAACATCACTAAAAATTTGGGTCTTACCCCATTCTCCCCATTCATAAAAAATTACATCCCTGGAAATCACAAATTTTCTAGTCTGGGGATTATAGATTCTGTAAGATTTTGTATTCTCACAGTATCCTACAAAGATACATGCCTGACTCTTTGGATCGAGCTTCTTCCTAAGCTCATCAGGAATGTGAGAATAGGCCAGTGAGCCAAATACTCTAAAATGCTTAACATTTGGCTTTTTACCATACCATGCTTGGTAAGATGTCTGTCCTTCCAAACTTGAAGTAGGACTTTTGTTCAAGATATATATGATGGTCTTGGATACATCTGCCCAATATGAATTAGTCAAATGCTTCATCTGAAGCATAGACCTTGCCATCTCCACAATGGTGCGATTCTTCCTCTCTACGACACCATTCTCTGTGGAGTGTAGGCAGTAGTGAACTGCCTCTTAATGCCATGTTGCTTACAGAAATTCACAAACTCATTAGAGGAGTATTCTCCTACCCTATCTGATCAAAGACATTTTACAAAATATCTACTCTCACTTTCAACTCTTGTTTTGAAATCAATAAAGCATTCATATGCTTCATCCTTATGTTTCAAAAAATATATCCAGCACATTCTAGTATAATCATTAATAAAGAGTAGAAAGTAAGAGTTTTTACCCAGACTCTGTGTCTGCATCGAACCATAAATGTCGGTATGCACTAGCTAGAGTGGATAGCTGGCCCACCATGCTTGTCCATGAGGAAAATTTGATCTGGCATGCTTCCCAATATCACACCCTTCACAGACTTCTTTACTATCCTGAACTTTAGGAAGTCCAGTGACCATGGCTTGGGAAGTTAGCATTTTCAAACTAGAAAAATTCAAATGGCCATATCTCAAGTGCCATAGAACACTTGGATTGGAAATAGTAACACTTGCTAACTTATCTCCCCCTGGCTGGCCAAAATTTAAAGGAAACAATCTATTCTTTGACATTGGCACTTGAGTAATGATTCTATTATTGTTATTTTTATCAAAAATAGTGCATTTACCCTCATCAAAAAGTAACTTGTAGTTATTTTCTAACATTTGACCAACACTTAAAAGATTATGTTGGAGATGGGGTGTATAATAGATATCACTTACTTGTTTGACTCCTTCTTTAGTTGGAACTGCCATAGCTCCAATGCCTTTGCCTGATTGTTTCCCTCTATTTTGTTGTCCTCCTCTATTCTATTGTTGTTCACTATTGTTTGAGAATCCTACTCTATTCTAATTTCCTCCTCTGTTAGGAGTTCCACTTCTCTGATTATTTTTTCCTCTTCCTCTATACTTTCCTCTGCCTCGACCTCTACCTCTGCCTTCTTGAGAAGCAAAGGCTTTATCATCTCCTCCGTAACTTGTGGAAGGAGATGGCTATAATCTCTCCTCATGTGAGAGAAGTGAGCCAATGAGGGTTTCAAAATACAAAGAAGTTAGGTCTTTAGATTCCTCTATAATGATGGCTACTGAATTCCATTTAGGAATAAGTGTCCTCAACACTTTCTTCACTATAACTTCAAGATTTACATCTTCTCCTAAAGTGACCATCTTATCTACTACGGATTTCACACGCATGCAGTAATCACCAAACTTTTCATTTTCTTGCATTTTAAGAGTTTCAAACTCTCTTTTCAAGGTTTGGAGTTTAACTTGTTTGACTTGGTCACTACCCCTATAACTTTCTTTTAAAGCATTCCAAGCAGATTCAACAGTTATAAAAGAAGCTATTCTAGGGAAAATACTTTTATCAAGGGCAGCGTGAATGTGATAAAGGGCAAAATAATTATTCTTCTGAGCTTCCTTTCTAGCCCTTTTATCAGCACCACTCAAAACTGCCCACTCAGCAGCTGAAGGTTCAGTATATCCCTCTTCAATCACATCCCAAAGACCTTTGCCAATCAATAGAGTTTTCATTTTAATTGACCAATACTTGTAATCACCACCATTGAACTCAGGAATTGGTAAACTAGTATTGGAAGCCATTTTAGAAAGCAAATTTTATTTCAACTTCAAACAAGCAGAACAAAGAAGTACAAAATAGATCACTGATTTAAATCAAATCTAGCTTTCTTAAAATGCTCACTGATTTGGCATTCTTCTTCTTGAGAATTTCCCAAGACTAGAAAGGTGAAGTTGTCTGCTTTGTCGTCATTGATTATAATGACTTCTTTTGCTGCTACTGCTGACTCAAGACACCTTTTGAGAACAACTCGTTCTTCAATTATAGGTTTCACCTCCACTAGTTCTTTTTCCTCTGCTTCTGTTGGTTCTGAATCAGGAGAGCAAGGTGTATAGATCTCACTCGTTTCAACTTCAGGCACTGTAGAAGTATAAATGTCACTTGATTTTCCTTTAGGTACTATTTCAACAGTCTCAGATTCAACTACTCTTTGCCCAAAGATATTATTTTTAGAATCCACCTCATATCCAGAATCTGGTTTTCTCTGATGTGCAATCACTTGGTTTTCCAACTGACAAAACACTGTATGAAGTCCACTCTGCTGGACTTTCCTGTCAAAGGAATCAGAAGTCTCTCTTCTCAACAGAGAGAGAAATGCATAATAGCATCCAAATGACCGAATCATCTACCCAAAATTACACCGCATGCACTGGGTTACAATAATGATGCAAAAAAAACTTTTCACCCTTTTAATTTTTTAAAATAATTTTCCAAAATTTGTTTTAATAAAGCCCTTAAAATTTTTAACAATTTTCTATATATATTTTAAATTATTTTTTTAAATAAAAGTTTATTTAAAAAAACATAATAAAAAATATAAATAAAAATTATTAAATATTTAAAAAAAACTTTAATTAAAAATAAATAATGAAAATTAAAACAAAAAAAAAACCTTATTATTTTTTTTCGCGAAATCCCTAACGTGATTTGATCCAAGCACCTCCGCTTTCTACCCGCAAGAACTATCCACTGCACCACACGGCTTCGGTGAGAGGAATGCAAACTCCTACCGTCTTAAATCCACTGGCTATCGACGAAAACAAAAATAAAAATAAAAACCTTGTTTTTCTACCCCGACGGGATTCAACCCCAGGACCTCTGTGTTGCAACCGAACAACCCAACCAACTGCGCTACGTGCTTCGACGGGTAGTAAAAGGAACGACTGGTTCCTTATTCCGTCTACGGGCGACGATTTAAAAAAAAAAAAAATAATGTGGATTTATCCCACATTGAGTGGGAGGAAGACAAACTGGTCTTCAAATATGCACGCGAGCGCATTAAACTTTGATTGCCTTCGGGAAATCACTCCCCAACGCTATGCTTGCTTGGCCAATCTGCATCCGCCACATAAACTATGTTAGGCAAATCTGCTTTTGCCACGTGGACAAACCAATTTTTGTCACCACACACGCCCGACCGCCATGTCAGATCCACCACATCAGCTCTCGAATCGTCACGTCAGTGCTCTGTCAATGTCTGCCACATGTCAGCTGCTGCCATGTCAGCATCCACCTCAGCTCCTCGAGCTACGTGTCCGAGTTAGCTCTCAGCTCTGCCTACCATGTGTCACCTCAAAAATCATGCAACCTTGAAATATGTGCCCAGCTCTGCACTCTGCCACCTCCTCGATCCGATCGCCCAGCTCAATCATGGTGTGCCCTTAGGATTCATGCCCAACACACTCGCCCAGTTGACTCACCATGTGTCCTCACCCTCAGGATTCATGCCCGTGCAACCTCAGGATTCGTGCCCAGCACGCTTGCCCGACTAGAGCTCTGATACCAAATCTTGAAATCGAACAAGGTGGCACTAACAAACAATAATTTATTCCATAATTTCGTAGAGAAAAAAATTACATTATCTAACGAACGAAGAATATATCAACTAATTTATAAGAGGAGAAAGGAAATTAGGGGAGAAGCGGGAAGGGATGAAGTCAAAGGAGAAGATGAAGGAAGGTTGGAGGAATAAGGGGAAAGGAGGTGGAGTGATAAGGTAGAAGAGGGAATATAGGAGAGAATGGAGGGATAAGGAAAAGAAGAAATATCCAACTAAACTATATTGCCGACAATAAAAGAATTTGCCGACAACTAACCTAGCCTAACCACTTAGCTGACTATGTGTTCACACTGCTACACATAGAAAGAAGCCCACCTACATTGAGGGACGATAGAAGGCAGTATCAAGACTATTGTGAAGTTTATTGAAAAAGACATTATGAAAGGGAAACATGTCCCTATTTTAACCTATGTTATATTTGAATATAGATGAATAAAAATTTTCTTGTTTAGCATACATTATGTTTATGTTGTTAGATCAAATACCACTTTCCACCCGTTTCATTCTGGTACTCTCGGTGGGACCCCACAATGGACAATGCTAGGTTAACTATTTCAAGTGAATCTAAATTTGTTCTCTATTTTTTGTGTTTTTAGGTACTGAATCTACTTTTCACAGAGATCTCCAAAGCCCTAAGAACCACCCTAGACCATCAGATTTCAAATTTGGAGCCTTTAAATTGGATTCACCCCCTGCCCCATGAACTAGTCACCAATTCGCTCCTCGGGTGGTGATCTGCATTTAAGAGCCCCAAACCTAAAAATATTGGTTTCTCAGACCTCCGTGCAACCTCTAGAGGCCTTCTGAACTATAAGATATCAGATCTAATCCTTCAAAAATTAATTCGCCGCATGGGTTGTGATTTGAGCATAAAAGCCTCAAAAACCCCCAAATCCACAGGGGTGATTCCTTCAGGGGCCAAGAAAACCTCCCATATTATCAAAATGTAGGTATTCCTCATTTTACACCTCTGTTATGTAACATTTTGAAAGCATAAAGCATGCACTATTCGAATAACAATTTCTAGGTGTAGATTTGCTTTCATTTCGAGTTCGTAGGATTGTTAAATTTCTCTGAAGTTTCAATACCTACAACTTTCCAGCAACTTCTTTAAGTTTATTTTACAAATAAATTTACATTTTCCTTTGTTGTTTGCATGTAGTACAAGCCTACGTTATTTCATCCTTTTGTTTATAACATCTATTGCTAAAATAAGTGTACATTCTAATGGTTAAATTACGGTTTCCTAATCCCCCTCTTCCATGTCACCTAATTTCAGAAGTATGTTGTAATCTATAGTTTAAATTAGGGTTAAATTATCCCCTTTTACTTCACACACTTGGATTGCATGTTTCCATGCTTTGCAAAGTAGATTAATTTATTTTATAAAGGCATTTAGGGCTAGACCATTTCTTTGCAAAGAATACAGTTATCTAGTCATTTGCTTCCGAAAAGGCATTAGGATTAGTTTTCTTTTTAAAAGGCAAATAGTTACTTTCTTACTTTGCATACATCGTTAGCAAGACACAAACCCACACACACTCACATGGTATTTAAAAAAGTGGTGATATTGGACTTCATACCCAATTCATCACTCGAGTTTGGTGTGGTAGGTATTTTACCCTCCACCAAATCACCCCCTAGACACCTAGCAGCCCCACAGGAACGGTTTTATGGATTTCATCATTGGAAAGTCCCCCAAATTTGTGACTGGGCCCTAGATTTCATCACTAGTGGTTACCTTCAGAGTGGGACAGGATTAGATGCCTTCATCCATAAGGCTCACATAATTCATGGACATAGTAACTGTCATTTTGGACTAAGCTCTTCGAAGGGTGAAGTGAAAGCATGGGGTTGTTGATCATGCCTAGCACATCATAGATAGTACCAAATTTTCTCGTAAGAGGATATAGCAAGCTAATTCCAACATATTGAGTTCTCTCCCTTTAGGATATCATTTTACTATGCCTTCCATACAGGTCACCATTTGCACATTGTGATACCATTCTATTATGTGCATCTTTGGGTGTTGCAGGAGGTTTGGTATTGATGACATTCCCAATTTCCTAGAGTATTCACTCTATTACCCATGATTCTACTTAGGGAGTATTAACATCACAACACAAAAAAATGAACAAAACACTTTTATTTTTAGCATTTAGAATTAATTCTGATCCATCGTTGTTTGCATGATCACGGACCAGTCTCGTCACATTACACTATATATTGTTTTTCCATACACAACATGTCACTTTATTTATACTTACCTTAGACACAATTGAGTCTGTATCATATAGGATTTATTTATAAATTCCTTTCTATGCATGCCACTATGCCAGTGGTCACCCGTAGTAGAGCACACAAGCAAGCATGCTCCATAGAGGAATGGCCTCCTCCTTCCTCTAGTCAGTCCATTCTTACTCCTTCGATCATGAAGGAGAAGACCATAGAAACATATGATTCATGCATAGAATATGATGTACAACCCACACACATGATGCCTCATGATGAGATGTCAATCATGAGTGAAGTCCTCACAACTTCACTCACAGAGGACTACCCACTCTCGTCATTGCCATATGCATGTAATCCATCGACCACGTTCTGCGACCATGTGATCTACACAGTGCCAAGATAACCTCATCCATTCTTTATCACAAATGAGGAGGTCATACCCACTTCTCCCACCTTCATGCATCCTTTCTTCCAGAATCTATCTCAATTCCTTTTTGAGAATGATTCCTCCCTCCTAAACCGTACTCATCTTAAGGTTGCATCATTCACCCCTACCGTAGGAATGGTGTCTGACCCATCCTCCTCTATTGTAGAAAGCCAAAATGCATCCTTCAAAATTGCACAACAAATCCCTCCCTAGTAGGAACCACAAGTATTTCCTCAAACCTCACACTCGTACTCTTCACAAGAGTACCAACCATAATCTTCCCAAGAGCCATTCTTCACTATATCTAAAGGCATCTCCCAACAACCCCTTTAGACACAAGATGTACCAACCCAAGTGGGGGTGTACACATACACCTTCTGCTCAAACCAAGATCCTGCTTCGGTAGCCTTCCCTACTTTTTTGGTAGCTTTCCCACCAATATCCTAGGTATCCAGAGTGTACGATATCCAACCTTTAGAGCCACCTTTCCCTACGATGACCTTTAGGATACCGCTACTTCATCCTTTTTAGGCTCCCACTACCAATATCCATCCTACCTATGGACCGAGACTGGTAGCTTACCCACCCACTCAGCCAAACTATTCCAAAAAATTTAGTTTCCCTACTTCCTACCCTCTAGGGCAAAGACAAATCACATCCTTTGATACCTCATCTTGACCATCCCTAGTTCTAGTAGTTTCGACATTTACACCATTACCAGTTGCACCTAGCTTCTTTACACCTCCTCCAGCTTGGTCATCACCGCCTATGGCCCAAACATTATAGCAGGCTCCAACCCAACAAGTACCCATGCCACAACTGCACATTTACTAGTTATAATACTATTATCCTCAACAAACACCTATCCTATAACCTAGTGTGCCTGTATATATGATAATACATGTTTCTCAGTACCTACCTTACCAATATCAGGTTCAACCGTACTCTTCACAATACTAGGAAGAGCAAAAATACCAGTATCCACCACATCCATAGGGTCAACTTACCCTAGCTAAATATCCTACTGCTATGACATCCAAACTTTAACTCTTACGAGATGAAGTTAAAATGCTAAACCTGCACACCTCTAGCTATGGGCCAAAAAAGCCCTATTATGATGAACTATGCAATGAGCCAGTTCACCCATCAGTTCCCATTCCTCCCTACCCCTATTGCTTTGAAATACCAAAGTTTGACAAGTATAGAGGTAAGGAAGACCCTAGAGAACATGTGAGAAATTGTCACTCATCCTGCTACCAAATTCATAGTAGTAACCCTCTCATGTTGCATACCTTCTCCCTATCCCTCATTGGGATAGCACTAGATTGGTACAACATGCTCCCATGCCATAGCCTGTATACCTCTGAGCAGCTAGCCAACTCCTTCCTAGAATACTTTTCCATCAACATTAAGAAAAAGACTACATTTTCTAATGTATACGCCTTACGACAGGCTTATGACGAATTCATCACTGAGTTTGTTGTCATATGGAGAGCAATTATCCATGACCTCACCCATAGCCTCTCCACTATGGATCTCATGAAACTCTTTTCTAAGAGTTTCCACAAAAACATTTCCACATCCCTCCAGCTTCACCAAAGCCGTACTTTTGAAGATGCCATTTCACAAGCAAAAGTGACCAAAGATATTAAGGTTCAATCTAGGAATATTAAGTTGAGAGCCAAATACAACTATAACTCCAACTTTTGCTTCAAAAAACCCGCACCAAATTAACCTTACCCTCAGCCACCACAAGCCAACCAAGTCATAACTGCTACCCTAGCACTAACACCAGCTCTTCCATCCTATACCACAAGCACAAGCAGTCCAAACCAATGCTCCTGCTCCACCTCAACTAAAACAATACCAAGGTATGATCCCACAAGGTCCACCGTGCAACTTTACACCCTTATCCAAACCATTATCAACTCTGTTTCATAGATTATATGAGGGAAACCATCTCATTCTATCAGAGATCCACCCATTGGATCCAAATGCAAATAAGCCTCATGACTATAGTGAGCAACTCTTTTGTCCTTTCCATAGGCAACGTGTCCATAATATCAATTTGTGTCACTCTTTCTACAGTCAAGTTCAAGACCTAATCATTAGGGACACCATCTAGGTAGCAAAACCTCTAGCCTCATAGAATCAAAACTTAGGGATCTTTCAAAACCCTCTATTGGACCACAAAGGACCCAATCCTCCTAGACCTCCAAAAAATACCCCAATACCATCTTTCCAATTGAATAATGTCCAGCATGATCCTCCATCACTTGTTGTAGTAGGTATGATAAACCTTACTACGAGGAACCAAAAGTACCCGTCATGCCAGACAACATCTATTGTTTCTCCCCCAATCTATTTCACATCACCACAAACATCTCAAATGTCTAATATCATACCACCACCATCTCAAAATGTGATTACCACCCATGGTAGCCTAACCCATCAACTACGTAACACCCCCACATGGCTATCCATCTTAGACCTCCTACAACAATCTCAACCCCATCGCGAGGTGTTGAATGACATCCTATGTTCCATTCATCGAGAAACACATGACACTAATGCCTTTGTCAATTTTATTGGAAATATCTTGCATTGCCTCCAACCTTCAAGTAGCTTCCATGACCATGAGATAACATAAATTATTGGAGAAGGAGCAGATCCTCCTCTCCACATCCAAGCCATAATCAATAATACCACCTATAAGAAAGTACTTGTTGAAACATGCTCATCCATTAGCATCATATCCATAGTAGCTCTACATCACCTGCATATCCCTCCAACCTATTTTTCCATGTCTTCCCTAGACTTGCATGCTTTCGATGGCTCCATAAGACCTACTATAGGATCCATAGTTCTACCTATTCACATAGGCATTCGTACCATTTCTATATTCTTCCACATCACCCAAGGAGAAATGCAATACAACATTCTCCTCGATCACCCTTGGATTAGAGACATGCAGTGTGTCCCATCCACACTACACCATTGCCTCAAGTATATCCACAATGGACTTTTCCACTGTATCCCAACTGACTAAGAACCTTTTAAGTTTTGTAATGTTGTAGACCTTCCCCCCATGCCATCATTTTCATCCTCCCAATTATTCCTCGTATCCTCTCATCAGTCGATAAGAGCATCAATATCCTCCCCAACTTCCACCTCAACATCCTAGTGTTCATCAAAAGCACAAGCCTCGATGTTTGCACTGTTAGCACCATAATAAGTAGAGTCCAAAACATCTAGCATACCCTCCTCTTCACCACCCTTATGGCCTCCATAATCATCCCAACCTCTATCATTTCAATTTCCACCTGTAGTGCCACAATCACCATTGCCACCCATTACACAACCTACCATGTTACCTCCTACACCCTTGCATATGGAAGCCGCTATCCTTCCTATGAAACAAACACCTCCTATTCCCATTCGACCAAAGACTAGGATATTCACGTCTCCACTTAGCCTAGTGCATAAGTAGATAACTTCCCCTTCATAGACCAAACATATTATTTAGGCTACAACAACCAAATGCCATGAATAGGAATAATCAAAACCTAATTTAGAGGAATAAATCCCACACCCTTTAGTCATTACCATTAGGAAATCTCAACTTTCTCCTTCCTCATATGATTTTGATATGCCACCCTAGTCGCCAGATCGTGCCACACCACACATATCCATATTCATGATAAATTCAAACCCAAAAGACTATAATGTATGCAACGTCCACATATGTGACCCTCCTATTTAGTCTACCCATGATTTTGATCACCCCTTAGCCTTGGTCCTTACCATTGGCACCGTCATACAATTAGGAATCCCCAAAAACCATACCAATTTTGTGTATGCAGAAGTCGAATCTTCGATCCCCCCACAAACTTCTCCACCACCACAATCCAGCTCTTGTGATGCAATTATGCACTTGGCCAACCCCTACTTTGCCTTGCGCTACCTATGGTATTTTCATTGGCATGATTTTGGGCTAGTATGTTATGAGCAAGGGTTACATACACCATTAAACCTTGTGTTTGATCACCCATCGACAAATTTGACCTAGGTTATTGCCCAACTATCATCTATATATTAGAAGATGAGATCCAAGATTTATCCCTACATCCTCCTCCATGTCCAATACATACATTGGAAGAGTATATTGATATGGATATATTAGAAGACATGCCTTCCCCCACATCAACCATCACAGTCCCCTGTGAATTATTTCAATAATCTCCTACAGTCGATACCTCTTTATTCTGTGATATGAATAGGTTGACAGAAAACTTTGCTACCTTATCTTTGGTTGCACCACTGATAGAGCCTGATATAGTCCCTCTTGAACCATTATCAACACACCTAGACATGTTCTCGCCTATACATAGGCAACTAGAGAGAGTAGCTTCTCACCATCATTCATTGCTAGTTGTCCTATGACCTCTCTTGAGCCTCTTAGGATGCACATAAATCATTGAACATCTCTCACCAAAATCCTCCCCACCTACTTTGCCTATAGCATTGGTCAACATACTTGAGGTAGACTTATGATCTCCCCTCTGTTACAGTCACCAGCTAATTTGAGATGATATCCCAAACCCAAAATTTATAGATCTCGCACATATCTCACACATACTAGTGCTTGGAGAATTCCTTCTTTCACCTCATGTCTTATGGGTGACAAATACCTTGTCCTCATCCACGTCATCCCAAACCCCTTAGGTCCATCACACGGGAACTTACATAGATGATGAATATGAGTTTAGCGAATTCATCGATGACTTCAACCTCATTCCTATCCCCAAATAGTTATGTGACGGATCTCGCATGCTCATTGAAGACACTATTAGTGTCGATATTGGTGATGACCTTGAACATTCCCACATCCTAAAACTAGCTTCCAGCATCTCACCTGAGGAGCGCACTACCTTTACAAACTTCCTTTGCAAATACATAAAAGTTTTCACATGGTCTTACAAAGATATGTCAGGACTCGACCTTGTCGTAGTAGTCCATAATATTATACTCGATCCCAATGCTAAATCGGTGAGACTAAAGCTGTGACGCATGCATCCAACTCACATTAATAGTGAAATCCGAGCTCTAAAAGCTCCTAGACATTGATTTCATAGTACCCATTGACTATACCAAATGGGTATCTAGCATGGTCCCTGTACCTAAGCTATACGACGAAGTTTGTGTTTGCACAAATTTTCATGATTTAAATAAAGCTTGCCCCAAAGACAAATTTCCCCTACCTAACATCGATTCCCTTGTCGACTCCACAACAGGTCACGAGATGATGTCCCTCATGGATGGATTCTTAGAATACAATCAAATTAGGATCAACCCAGTCGATCAACACAAAATATCCTTTACAACACCCTAGGGGACCTTCTGCTATAAGGTCATGCCCTTTGGCCTTAAAAACACTAGGGCAACCTATCAACATGTAATGACCTATATCTTCCATGAATTTATTCACACAAATGTTGAGGACTATGTAGATGATCTCATTTCCAAATCTAAGAAACATGCAGACCATATCGAAGATATTCGTCAAATTTTCAATCGATTATTAGAACACAACGTGCGCTTGAACCCAAAGAAGTGCGTGTTTGGTGTTACCCTAGGAAAAATACTAGGGTTCATTATTTCCTAGCGAGGCATTGAGGTTGATCCTAGTAAGGTGAATCCATCATCGAGATGCCTCATTCTACCACACTAAAGCAATTGTGTAGCCTCTAGGGTAAGATCACTTCTATCCATAGATTTATAGTGCAATTATCAGATAAATGTCAACAATTCCACCATCTCCTCTAAAAATGAGTACACTTAAAATAGGATGATAACTATCAATAAGTATTCAATGCTATAGAAACCTACCTTACATCACCATCGGTCATGTCACCATTGCACCTAAAATTACCACTGACTCTATACATTTCAGCCACAAAACTTACGTTAGGTACACTCCTAGCTCAAAATAATGCACTCGATAAAGAGCAGGCTATCTACTACATCAGCCACACACTAGTTAGTTATGAGACAAGATATGGATACATGGAAAAACTATGCTTAGCGGTCATATTCACCACTTAGAAATTATGCCACTACATGCTTAATCATACAAATTTTGTCATCGCCCAAGATAATCCCCTGTGATACATGATGAACAAGAGTTATCACAATTCACGCACATCCAAGTGGATCATGCTCTTAACTGAATTCGATCTAGAATTCGTATCTCAAAAATCTATTAAAGGACATGTCATTGCCGACCAACTAGTCGAAGCTCCGTTGATTAATAATCAACCCCTCCTCATTCAAATCCTCGACGATTCCATCTTCCACATAACCAAAGAGGAAGAATGTGCCAAACCCAAATTCATGGCTGACCTCACCATGTTCTTTGATAGATCTAGGTATCTCCACGTTGGGGGTGTAGGCATTATCTTCTTCAAACTTGAAGGAGAACCGCTCCCATTTTCATTCAAACTCAATTTCCCTTGTATTAATAACAATGCAAAATATGAAGCCCTAATCCTAAGACTGGAACAAGCACATTCCATGCACATCAAACACCTCCACATCATAGGCGATTCACTCTTTGATGTAGGAGCATCCAGCAGCATCCGATGGAGAGGCATTTGAAAAATTGCCTAACGAGGAAGAACGTCGCAATTTCATGATGTGTCATGAAATCGCGACAAAAAATGGCAAGGAAAGCAAGGAGGAAAACCTGTCGCGATATTGCGACAGAAAAAGTGTCGCGATATCGCGACATGACATGGAGACAGAAGGCGCGGGGTGGAAATGTTGCAATTTTGCGACATGTCGCGAAATCGCGACCAGAAGCTGCCAGGAGGAGGAGCAGTTGGGAATGTCATGATTTCATGACATGTCATGAAATCATGATGAAAATGTAGTAGAAGGGAAAGGCAACGAAAATGTCACGATTTCACGACATGTCACGAAATCACGACATGTCACGAAATTACGACATGTCGCGAAATTGCGACATGTCGCGAAATTGCGACTATCGCGAAATCGCGACATCGAAGCAGAAGCCGAGGGAAGGCAGAGGAAGTGTCATGATTTTGCAACATGTCACAAAATTATGACTGTCATGAAATTGCGACATCAAAGTAGAAGGCAGAGGAAGTGTCACGATTTTGCGACACGTCGCAAAATTGTGACTGTCATGAAATTGCGACATCGAAGCAGAAGCCGATGGAAGGCGAAGGAAGTGTCGCGATTTCATGACATGTCACAAAATTGTGATGAAGAAGAGCAGCAGTGAGGGGGCAGTTGGGAGTGTCATGATTTCGTGACATGTCACAAAATCGTGACTGTCACGAAATCACGACCAGAGTAGGAAAGCAGAAGGCGATAAAGAAAAGACGTCACAAAATTGTGACATGTTGCGATTTCACGGCTCGAAGTGGAAAAGGGGAGCAAGGGGAAGAAATGTCACGATATCACGACATGTCATGATATCATGACCAGAAAAGAAGAGAAGGGGCAGGAAGAGGAATATGTCACGATATCGTGACATTTCGTGATATCGCGACACCTGTCACGGTGCAGCTGGAAGACAACAGAGGGTAGGCGACGGTTGCAGAGCAAGGACGACACATGGCACCAAGGTGCAGTTAAAGCGGACGACTGCCAAGAAGCGCAGGAAACAAAAAGGATGGGCATGCAAATTTTTTTGATGAGATCGGCAGTGATAGAGACCATGCAGAGTGGGGTATTAAATCGGGTTGGTGTCCTGATTTTTGCGTAAGTTGTTTCAGAGGGTCGAGGCCTCTATAAAAACCTAGTTTTTTGTAATAGATCGGGTGGTGGATCGGAGATTGCACGCAGAAGTGGGAGTGCAAGAAGACCAAGCCGAGCACTGGTCATTGTAAAGCTTGCAGGCTATTTCTTTATGTAAATTCTAGATTTATAGAAGAAAATTTTAGAATTGTGAGGGTGTGTCTCGTGTGATTTTTCCTGTTCGCCATCAAATGGTATCAAAGCTAGAAGTTCCTGAGTGCGTAAGCAGATCGTCGACCATGAGGTAGTTTGCGCCAGGATCTATGGTAGGGCTTTGAGAAAGAAGAGAGAGTTTAGGATCCCCGAGCATGTTAGCAGAGCACCGAAAGTGAGGTAGCTGCACCAGGATCGGTTGAAGCTTGTGAGGAAAAGCAAAGAAAAATGCGTCCACAAAAAAGCCATGGCAATGAGGAAGATATGGTGTCAGAAGAAGAGTTCCTAGCTTTGCAGAGGCAATTTAAAGCCCTGCAAGAGGAGTGGCTTAGAATAAAATTGTAGGAGCAAGAGGAGCGGCACAGAAAGCGTGAAGAAAGACAGAAAAAGAGAGATGCTGGAGTGCATCAAAGGCTGAAGCCATTAAAGGCTGTAGATGGAGTTCATCAGAAGTTGAAGCTGAAGAAGGCTGCATACAAAGAAGAGTGCAGCAGTGCCAGGATCTGCCTGGCAGAAGGTAGAAATCTAACTGGCCAAGAAGAGGAGTGCAAGCAGGCTGCAGATGAGGAAGTATGCAGTAGTGGGAGAACCTATCTGGAGGAAGATAGAAGTTATGTGGACTAGGAGAAGGGGTTGGAGTAGTCTACAGAGGCAGAGGAATGTTTGGAGATGTTGTAGGAGGTAGCAACCAGACAGTGTAGAAGTGAAGATCACTTCTCCACCAACCCTAGGTGTTTGATGTAGGAGCATCCAGCAGCATCCGATGGAGAGGCATTTGAAAAATTGCCTAAGGAGGAAGAACGTCGTGATTTCATGACGTGTCACGAAATCATGACAGAAAATGGCAAGGAAAGTGAGGAAAACCTATTGTGATATCACGAAAGAAAAAGTGTCGTGATATCATGACACGACGAGGAGACAAAATGCGTAGGGTGAAAATGTCATGATTTCACGACATGTCATGAAATCGCGACCAGAAGCTGCCAGGAGGAGGAGTAGTTGCGAATGTCACAATTTTGCGACATGTCACGAAATTGTGACTGTCGCGAAATCATGACGAAAATGCAGCAGAAGGGAAAGGCAACAAAAATGTTGTGATTTCATGACATGTCGCAAAATCACGACTATCGCAAAATCGTGACATCAAAGCAGAAGCCGAGGGAAGGCAGAGGAAGTGTCGCGATTTCGTGACATGTCACAAAATCATGACTGTCATGAAATTGTGACATCGAAGCAGAAGGCAGAGGAAGTGTCACGATTTTGTGACACGTCACGAAATTGTGACTATCGCAAAATCGTGACATCGAAGCAGAAGTCGAGGGAAGGCAGAGGAAATGTCACGATTTCACATGTCGTGAAATCGCAACTATCACGAAATCATGACGAAGAAGAGCAACAATGAGGGGGCAGTTGGGAGTGTCATGATTTTGTGACATGTCATGAAATCGTGACTGTCACAGAATCACAACCAGAGAAAAAAAGCAGTAGGCGATAAAGAAAAGATGTCGCGAAATCGTGACATTCCACGATTTCATGGCTTGAAGTGGAAAAGGGGAGCGAGGGGAAGAAATGTCGCGATATCGTGACATGTCATGATATCGCGACCTGAAAAGAAGAGAAGGGGCAGGAAGAGGAAGATTTCGCAATATCGCAACACCTGTCACGGTGCAACTGGAAGAGGACAGAGGGCAGGCGGCAGTTGCAGAGCAAGGGCGACACATGGCACCAAGGTGCAGTTAAAGCGAACGACTGCAAAGAAGCATGGGAAACGAAAAGGATGGGCGTGTAGATTTTTATGATGAGATCGACGATGACAAAGACTGTGCAAAGTGGGGTATTAAATCGGGTTGGTGTCCCGATTTTTGCGTAAGTTGTTTCAGAGGGTCGGGGCCTCTATAAAAACCTAGTTTTTTGTAATAGTCGGGGTGGTGGATTTAGGAAGATCACACTTAGAGTGTGTGTGAGGAAAACCAAGCCGAGCGCTGGTGAATGTAAAGCCTGCGGGCTGCTTATGCTGTATGTATTTTCCAGCTAATAGAATGAAATTTTTTGGAATTTGGAGTCTGTGAGCATGTGATTTTCCCGTCCGCCATCACTCTTGATAGTCAATCAAGTGCAGGAACGCTGGTTATGAAATTGCCTAGTACTACAATAATATAAGAATATTGCATAATAACTCTTATCTCAATTTGAGTGGTATGCCCTCGAAGCCGCTCCATGATCATCAAATTGTTTTACAGATACCATGGCTTCCTTAGGATCCCTTATTCTGCAAAAACTAACATCTAATGCAACATGCATATCCATTCGCACGCTCACTAGATCTACCATATTATCCACTCCTACAAACGATGATTGTGTCTATGTGGTAAAAACTGAACCCCATGACCCATGGTTTTCACAAATTAAAAATTACATCAAGTTAGGTTTCATACCATGCGACTTACCCCATGCTCAACTTCGAACCTTCAAACAAAGGGTGGTCTACTACACCTTGTTGGGGGATATCCTTTATCACTATAGCTATTACGACATGCTCTTGTGTTGCATAGAATCACAATAATCACAACGGGTTGTACAAAAAACCCATGATGGTACTGGTGGTGACCATTTTAGTGGCATGGCAATCACTAAATGCATCATTCGTATGGGTTATTACTGGGTCAAAATGGAGCATGACTATTGTGAGTATATCAAATGTTGCATCAAATGCCAACAACACACTAACCTAACACATATACCATCCCAAGCACTCCAACCTATCCAATCCATGTGGCCTTTCTCCCAATGGTACCTAGACTTAATTGGAAATATTACACCTGCCTCCTCTAGCAATCACAAATTTATCATCACAAAAAAAAATATTTTACCAAGTGGGTCAAAGCCATCCCCTTGGTCCAAACTATAGGAGCTAAAATTACATCATTCATCACAGATCATATCATATGTTGCTTTGGATTTACCTCCCAAATCATTTATGATAATGGGAAATATTTTAAAAATAAAATTATTTGAGCCTTGTGTGACAAATTACATATACATCATAGCTTTTCTACCCCATAATACCCTCAAGATAATGGCCATGCAAAAGCCATGAACAAAACCATCTATTCCATTCTCCATAAAATTGTAGCAGTCTCATAGGGATTGGAATAATAAAATGCCCCTAGTCTTATGGGCGTATCGTACGAGCATCCGTACTCCTACTGGGGCAACACATTTTTCACTTGTATACGAGGTCAAAGCTATCATGCCTCTTGAGCTTGATATACCCTCCTTAAGGATATCTATGAAGGATTTCATTGACGATGACATCGCTCTCCAAACTCGCTTAGATCAATTAACACTTCTTGATGAGGATCGCATTCATGCCATTGAGCACACATGAGTTTATCAAGATCATATTTTTCGTGCCTACAATGGTAAGGTACATCATCATGAATTTAAAATCGACAACCTGGTTCTCAAAGAGAACCAAATAATAACAAGTCAACCTCACCAACGACGTGATAAGTTTACCCCAAACTGGTTGGGCCCATTCATTGTTACACACAAATACGAATTAGGAGCATATCCTTTGGCTAATATTGAAGGCCTTAATGATCTTGAACCCATAAACATATTGAACCTTTGTGCATTCAATGCATGATGCACAAATACATTTACCATCACAAGTGCTACACAGTACTAGTAGTAAATCACTAAGCACAACACTGTGTAGATCTGTTACTTTACTTTATTATTTCACTATACACATACTTTCATATTTATGTCATTTTTATGCTATGGGTATTTATATTTCCTTTTGTAGGACTCACATCATTAGTAGGAGAGTACTATAGCATCCTAACGCATCACCATGCATGACCATCCACAACCATAGCATGTACCGATCACACCAACTGATCTAATCCAACCACTAGTTACTCTTCATACTAGACGATATTATCATTCCTCCCATTTAGACCATAACACTTCACCTTGATTCCTCTCACCTCACCATCAAGGTTCATCCTACTCACCTCACTTTGGAGACAGCCAGGTCACCCTATCCTCTTTTGACAAAAAATAGGAAACATCTCATACCCAACCACGAGAATCACCTTCATAGTTGCATGAAGATACTATGAATCACCATTCACCAATGAATTATCCCCATCACCCCCTAGGAGCCTATCGTCATCCTAATAGAGGATACACTCCTCACCTAGCTCGTCCATCATGATTACCAACCCCACTTCCTAGTGGAGAGTCCACCTACTCCCAAGCCTTGCAAGCTCACATGACACAAGCTACACAATATGGCCGCACAAAAATGCCTCATTCCATTCATGTTGCCATCCAAAGCCATCGCCTATGTCATCCATACTTCAGATGACACCTTCACCATTGTGAGGCCTACCCCCTCAATGAATCCTACAATCTCCATAGCCATTTCACTCCACTGCCTCATCATCCCAGCCTCATCCATTTTCTATTATGCATTGGGTCATTCCATATGCACTAGAATCTTGATCGCCACCCTCCCTGATACCATCACCTCCACACCATGAGATACAACATCTCCTCTCTTATATCAAGGCTCTCAAGCTACAAATGAGCCATTATCATTGTCATGTTCATCCACGTCAGTATTCCACAACTCGTACATCCTCACCACCATGCAGATACAACCCTCAGTCTTGGATTCATCCCACATTGGATCCTAGACCAATACCTCCATTATCGGATTTCCCTTCACCCAGACCTCGCCCACCTCTAGTAGAACCATACATTTACCCCATACCGGTTTCATACATGCCACTTTTAGAAATATTTTACCATCTCATGCATTAGGGTTTCATTGACCTACCCAAGATTTGATGTATTGATCCCTCATGTGCCAAACCACAAAATTACAATGAGAATCAATAATGTATCTATCATCACCAACAAGGTCATGATATTGAAGAGTGTCAAACATTCAAAACCCTGGTCCACAATATGTTGCATGGAAGTAGAACTCCATCACTTGAGCATTCCATTCCATTTAGCTGAATCATAAGTCCACGCTGCATTGTCCCTAGAAATTTTCCACTACGAGAAACATTAACACCACCAACCCACTATATTCACAATATTTTCAATTATACCAGTCACCAAAGTCCAAGTTGTACTATCACTTCACCATCTCATTCCTGAATGGACCCATGCCACTTCGCCCGACAATAGTTTTAATTAATTTTCTCCTTTTGTCTTATTTCCTCTACTTCTTACCTACACTGACCCATTTCTTCTTTCTTATTTTTGTTGGTTGTTGGTAATCCCCTTATATTGATTGGTTACCAAAGTCTATTTCTTCTCCCTTATTCCATATGTACATTCCACTTTTACATCTTCCATATTTTGGTGATTATTACATACATCTGTATAGTTCACAGCTTATACATGTACTACACACACACCCCATACGTTGGGGCAACCATTACTATAGCATCATACTTTTTTATCATCATGATACAACATACTCACCTGTAAATAGGTTCTTCTAAAATTCTCCTTCTACACATCATAACTTTCCTCTTGTAAATATTGCATTACTTCCACTTGCATCATTTATATTTACATCCATCGCACATATCCATATGTTCTTCATTTAAAATTTTAATTCATGTTTGTACATTCTCCTCCAAAATGCACCTCAAAAGAGTAATAAATACACTTGTTAGCATCACCACCTAGATGTCCATTCCCCCTTTTAGGATCAGTGTATATATAGATGTCGTGTTTAGTTTTGACTACTCTGTAGTTTAGGCAATCTAGTGTCACCCATAGCTTGAGTCTTGTACATTCTTCTTATGGTCCTTTAGGCTGGTTCAACTTCTTTCATGGACCACTCACAACATGTTACACATTAAACAATTTTAAGCTTAGAAAAGAGGACATCTTGAGTAGATATTGCCATCTAGTAAACGGTATCCCATGCTCACCCTATCGCTTGCATGGTCAACATACGACCTGGGGATAAACAAAGGAATCAAGCATAAGCAAAAATAAATGATTGGATAGAAAACAAAATTCATTGCCCATACAAAAGAGCACCATGAGAATACAAAACAATACCAAACACAAAAAAAAGAAAAAAATAAAAAAAGAAAAAATAAATGAGTACCACAAAAATAGGTCAACACTAGATGAGGGGCAAAAAACAAAAGGGAACACCTCTTGATATCACCCATGTTATGCTTATTTTATTTGGTCCTTAGGTTCAGCATAACACCATGAGATGATTTTCATTGCTAGCAATAGGCTCCAAGAGCCTGCCTACTAGTGGAATAGTCTTACAAGTGGTAACACATCTGTAACATTAGTATCTTACTTTTGTATAGATCATTGTTGTGGACGGATGAGCTAGATAGTCCAGTTACATCTACCGCAGGTTAATCCTACCTCCCTAAAAATGGATAAATAAACCTTACACATTCACACACATAGGTCCAAGATAGATTTTGAACCAACCCGATTATGTTATAAGTTACCACAAACACTTGTATAGCTAAGGGTCTGAGATTTGATGGTCACAACTATGTTGATAAAAAGCATTACACATGCCTTACATTATCCACCATCCTTGAAATCATGGAATGGATCACATCCATATAGGTAAATACCACGATACAAGTGCTTCCTTGGCACATTTCAGTACATCCATACATGCATCCATCCATATATGGCATATACATCTAGTACACATTATAGCTATGCACTCATCCTCTATGCATTTCAAAATCAAATCACAACATTACATTCATCCTACATGCATTCACTACAAAATCACATATGATATCACATCATACTACATTCGAAACACAATCATGTATACTATTCTACAATTAATTCATATGATAGAACGATAATAGATCTAAACCATGTCACACATGTATATCTACTTATCATACATACCTACAGATTATGTTATGCTATCCATGCAAACATAAAAAGAACACATTTCAAACCATCAAAATGATACATGTATATATAATGACCGAAATCAAACTATATATCATCATCCATGCAAAATTACCGAAGGCTATAATCCAGGACCATACCCATCATCTAGAATCCAAAATACCTATAGGCTACAATCAAGTATATAAATCCTAACTACCATCACGAGTCTCCCCGTGTCCCTCCCAGCTCGTTCACATGTCTACAACCCTACTCGACTCTGCAACGAACTCTAAAATTGGATCTACAAGAGGCTACTCCATAGCAGGAAGATACTGCACCTCAACCCTAACACCAACATGTACTATCAGAGCAACACTATGCTGACTTTGATGCGAGAGTGCCTATACCCATGATCGTGTTCCATACTGTAACACCACCTGATCATAATCAGGTAAGGGGATCCCATGCATTATCAAATAAGTCTCACACAAATACTTCTTGGTAGTCTCCATAGCTAGTTGACTAGTCAGCCTCCCAATAGCCTCCCCCTACCTAGCCATCCTGACCCTCAATTGCTCTACCTCAGCCTCCAACTACTAAACTCTATCTTGTAGCCCCTGTACCTCCTCCTCTAGATCCCACCTCATAGAGATATCAAAAGGAATTTGTTGTGCCACATCCATGAATGCACAAATATCAATGGTGTCATCTATGTCACCCACAATAGTAGCCCCACCTCTCCCATCCTCTTCTCCAATAGCCTACCCTATATCCACATCGATATCCATAGGTACCTACTCCACCCTCATGCCTTGGGTGCTCGCTCAACCACCCAAGTGGTGTAGTGACTGTCACAAAGGAACCTTATCCTCATCACTAGCCACATCCTCGGTCCTAGCTTGAGCTCCCCTATCAGCTCTCCCCTCTGGTAGTGGTGCCCCAACATCAAATGCCACCCATTGATCAATCATGCCTCTACTTGGCTCCCAACTCTGCCATACCCACCAGGCCTCAAAATCTAGAGTATTTTTGAAATTATCCACATTCAAAATATCCATAGGAGGTTCCCTCTCCCCAACCCATGGTAAGATCATAAGACACTCTCCTCTGTCCTCTCATCACCTAAAATAAGTCACAGGAGCCCTTGGAATATCCTATCGTAAACCAAACTACCGCCTCACCTAATCAAACTAAAAATACTTGGTCTATCAAATATATCACCCTACTATCCATATGCTCTATCAGATGGCTCACAACTCTTCATCATCCTCATCCCCTCTCACCCCATCCAACCAAGGCCTCCATCTGATGTCACCAGGAGTCAAGCCTCAAAACTTTCCCCTCCATAATAGCGGGTAACCCTCATTTGGCCTCTTGATACCCTACTCTACCTCCATACTCCACAATAAAGCATAGGGTAAATACTCCTTGCCTACCACATGCATAGGGTGAGGCAATAATGAGGGTCACTGAATAGCTATATGCTCTCATACCCATACCTACAACAAGGGAATCACACTCAACCCTATGGATATACCTCGAATAACATCATGTAACTCCTGGTAAACTTGGGCCAATAGCATAGGTGCCCAAGAAAACACAACTCTATGCTCAACCATATCACTCACCGCATCTAACATGTTCCAGGTGAAAAACACCCCAGAAGTATCAGGTAAGGCATAAGTCAAGATCATCATCATCGCGATATGCTATCGATCATATATCTTATTATGTACCCACAACCACTCATAATCAATCTTAGATACATCAATGCCTCTCCAATACACCCCAAAGAATCACTCCAACACAACCTCCTTACTCTCATCAGCTGTTGCTCTCATAGGAACAAACTCAACCGGTAATCTATATATCCGATATACATCCTCCAAAAAAATGGTCATTTTTCTAGCGGGAAAATGAAATGTGTTCTTGTCTGCAACCCATCGCTCTCACAACATAGAAACATAGGCTCAGTTAGTGTGGATACTATTGCATTCTCACACACCTCGAAACCATTTGTCATCCAACCAATATAGCTCATCCTCTGTATTCATCAACTCCTCAATACCATCCTTTATTTTTCATACCCAATGACGGGGCTCCAACATATTCATCTATTCATCCATAAAAAAACACAACAAAACACACATTAGTCATTAATCCAATCACAAATAATCAATAAAAATTTACAAATTAGAACAATTCAATTTGACATGCACTTCGAGACAAAAATAGTGCACAAATCATATGACAAAACATATCAACAAAATAGTCACATATTTGGATACCCATTTTGTCATTTTATGGAAAAAGTTCAAACAAATACAAAAATAATACATATTTGGCTCGTAACAGTCAAATATAAGTTCACCCACATACCCATTGTGGCACGAAATTCAAAACATGATCAATTCATTCAACATACAAAAACAAAACATATTTTTGAGTACCCATTTGCCAATTTTGTGGTAAATTTTTTGATAAAATTCAAAAACAACACACAAATCAACACGAAATTCAAAGTCAAATCTACCACACATACACCAAAATAAAACACACATCAAAACACATAATTCAAACCATCTTAAAGGGAATGTGAGTATTAGTAAATTGGATAGGAATAGAAATTGGCAACCTCCTCCTAAGGATTTTGGAAAATTCAATACTGATGGAGCCTCTAGAGGGAACCCTGGAAAACCAGGTGTGGGAGGAATTGGTAGACTTTCGGATGGCTCCCTAGTTTTTACTTTTGCTGAGAATTTGGGTTTTCTTTCCAATAACCTTGTTGAGGGGTATGGTATCCTCAGAGGTCTTCGGGAGGCTACTAAGGTTGGATGGGAAAAGGTGATAGTTGAGTCCGACTCTCAACTTATGATTAATCTCTTGAAGAATCCTTCTAAGAATCATAAGGTGGATTGGAGAATAAAAAGAATTATTGAGAAGATTCGGTTAATCCGGATGGGATTTTTGAAAGTTGATTACAATCATGTGGTCGGAGATCAAAACAATAGTGTCTGATGCTTTAGCTAATTGGGCTTTGGACAAAGGTGATCTTACTTGTTATGACCACCCTCCTATATGGTGGGCTTATCAAATTAGGGAAGCTCTTCTTTCTATCATTTCTTTGGATGGCTCCAGTTCTGAAGGTACCTATTTTCTTCTTGTTTTTTTTTTTTTGCTTCTATTTGGTTCATTCAGTTCCCTAGCTCATTCTATTCTTTATTTTGTTTCCTCTGTTTATTCTTGCCTTAATAGTCTTCTGGTCTAGATAGGTCTTTGTTTTTTATTTCTTTTTTGTTTTTTTTTGTTTAGTTTTTTAAGGTGGGTGGGTTTTTTTATTTTGTTTTGTTTTTATGTTCTTTGTGTTGTTTTTTGTTGTTCTTGTGTCTTTGTTGTTTTTTTTATATGTTTTTTGTTATTGTTCTTGTGTTTTTTTTTTCGTTCTTGTTCTTGGGTTTCTATTTGTTTGTATTATTTCATGTTTTTATGGGTGAGTGTTTTCTATATTTTTTGTTTTTTTTTTTTTGTCTGTTGTTGGTTGTTTTTTATTTTTATTTTTGTTTTATTTTTTAATTTTTTAGGTTTTGGTTGTGTTTATTTTTCTTGTTTTTTTTTGGGTTGTCTTTGTAGTGTTATGTTGTTTTTGTCTTGTTTGTGTTTTGTTATGTATTTCTTGTGTTTTTCTATGTGGTTTGTGTTATGGTTTTTTTTTTATCTTATTGTGTGTGTTTGGTTGTGCTTTTGTTTTTGACACACTCAAGGAGCATGTCTTTTATTTTATTTTATTATTTTTGTTGTTATCTGCTTATTTTTAATTGGATTTGTGTGTTTGTTTGCTCCTTGAGTGTGTCAAAGGTGGTAGGCCAGGTCCGAGTCCTGGGCATTTTTAGCAGAAAGGATACCCCTGCCTCGTTGGGTCTTACCCGAAAGTGGCATCCCTTTTGGGATGTTTTCCACAAAAAAAAAAAAAAAAAAAAAAAACAATTCAAAAATTACAGTCACATTTTTGAATATCCATTTGCCCACTTAGCGGTAAAAGTTCAAAAATATGTTGAATATAGTCTAAATCGGGCTCCATACAACCTAATTTAGGATTTACACCATTAAAGTCACCCGGGGGTCGCACCGTGTCGGTTTGGGGTACGGTTAGCCGGGAGGCACTCGACCCTTAAAGTGAAAGGGGATATGGAGAGGGACTCGACCGGTAGAGAGAGGATCGCCCTCCCAATTCGAAGTTTTTTCCTGGAAGTTTCAACCCGAACAGAAATAAGCTTCTTTTCATTCAAGATGCCCTCTTAAGAGGATGCCCATGGTTCGGTAGTCGGGGCAACTTCGTCACTTTCGTGTACCCATCGGCAGACAGCCCTTTCGGGGGTTCCTTAGGGACCGATTCACTCTGCGTAGATTGACTGAACGCAGAAACCCTGGAACTGGCAGGCGATCGTGTTTTTCACATGGTGCACCCCTGATCTATGGAATATCTTGGCGAGCCCATTCAAAAATATTCCCCGGCTCGAGGTCAGAGATCGATGGGTCACTGCATATCCCCGATCCTCCGCTTCGGGCCGCCGCCCGACGGAGCGGGTAGAGGATGCATTCAGACACGCATTCCTGTTAGAGTGCGGGTCTAAAAGGTGTTGGTTCGAACCCCGCCCCCCGGGCGAGAGGGGCGTAGCGGCACCTGTAGCCGGATTATCCATCATCCCACCTATTAATAAAGCTTTGAGATTATAAGGCTCCAGTTCGAAGCGCCACTACTATAGTGTAGTGAGTGAGATAATATCTCTAAAATATTGGAAGTTGTTAATACGTATATAATAGACTCGATTCCAACTTTTCCATTCCCTAGACTATAGGGAATAATAGTAGGGAGTGAAAGGAGCCTTACTTAGATAATAGAAAGGGGGTGGTAAGAAACTCTTCCCTCTTTTAAGGGTAGGTAAGAAACTCTAAGGCGGATAATCCGAAATTAATTACTCACTGAATTGACAAAGGTTAGGAGGCCCTAGTGCGAGTATCAACATCTGGCACGTACATCAGCCTGTTCAAACCACCAACTCGGTTTCATCTCTCTGACTCGGCTCTGCCGTCTCCATGGCATAGAGCTCACGAATGAACGCTCCCATCTGAGGGTTCTTCGCCTCACTATCCAACTCAGCCTGTTGAACAGTCGATACTCGCTGTCGCTGAGGGCACTCCTTCTGCGTATGGGCGCCTTGACACGTCCAACATCGAAGCCAGGAGCGATCGGCTCCCTGGGTTCCGTTCGAGGGCTTCTTCCCCTTCGAACCATGTTGTTTGGCTGACCCCACCGAGGACTGCTGATTTCCTCCATACTGAAACTTGGACATAGTTAAACCAGGGGAGGGGAGTCCTATAAGCACCTACTAACAAGTAATGGAAAGAATCTGTATCACGTATATAAATATAATGCCCTCATTTAAGGCTTCTATAGCCCTCATTTAAGGCATCTATAGCCATCTATTTAAGACTCAAGGGATCTATATCCCATCATTCAATACATCTATAGACAGATTTAGACATATTGAGAACAAGGAGGCAAGGAGACATAGAAGTAATCCTCCCTTCGGGAAGGAGAAGTAAGCCTCCCTTCGGTCGGGGTGGTTTCAATATCCCTTCGGAGCATCCGAATGAGATCCAGTATCCATTCAGTTTAGTCTTTCTATTTTCCAGAGTGGGAGGGGGCTTTACCAAGACAAGAAGGGATCGGGTTCCCCGCCTTCCTTTTTGGAAGTACGACGGGTCCCCCTTGAACCATAACCGGATTCTTTACTTTCCTTTGGTTTTTAATACGTAGAATAATGTCCCTCAAAATATGAATAATTGAAATACCAAATTTGATAAATCGATAGTTTTTAAATAAAATAAAATAAAATAAAATTAAACGTTCCCATCATGTCTAGGATCAGCTGGATCAGAGCAATACTCCTAAGATCCCAATCCTCTTTCTCGTGCTGGTCAAGCCTATTCTATTCCTTCTCCAGCAGGGTTAGCATACTCCATTCCTTCAAAAGTACCTCCTAGAGCTGGAACTGGAATTCTTCTCTTAGACTCAACCTAACCATCTATAGTTGGGAAGCAGCTAATGGAATAGATATTAGTAACACGAGAATACCTCTTTAAGCGCTGGGAGACCAATCTAACTATCGAATAATGGGCTTTTAAATTCAGTACGAAGCTCTCTATTCGTTTTTTGAAGAGAGAGGGGGTTTAAAATAGAGAGGAGTGGGGAACTTATCTTATTAAGTGGGGGGTGTAGAAGAATCGAATCCTCCTAGCCAATCTTAGAAGTGGGTGAATTCGGATCTTAGGGATAAAATATAGATGCAATATCAGCAGTAGCAGTTTATTCAATCGGTTTAGTTTCTACGATAATAATTGAAATACCGAATCTAAGAAATAGGAATGCGATAAATGAGAAATGGAAATTGAGAAATCAATTAAATAATCGACATTGTTAATACGTATATGAATCGAGATTGTTAACTGGATCGGGATCCCCGCCTCCCTTTTTGGAGTACGATGGGGCCCCCTTGCCTTGCAGAGATTAGCAGGAGCATAATCATAATTGTTATAACGTAAATAATGAGAGGCTTCCTCTTCAAACATTTGAGGAGGCTTCCTCTCCAAACCTCATTATGAGGCTTGCTGAAGAAAAAAGAGAAAATCAATGCTTTTCAATCTCCTTTACTTTAAAAGTGTCACCCCCGTATCCCTATTTTAACGCGCGCGTCTCCCGCACGCGAATAATCCGTCTTTTGATAATATAATAAAGGGCTCAGGCTGGATTTCGAACAGTAGGAGGGAGATCGAATGAGTTTATGCCACGACGATCTATATGGAAGGGAAGTTTTGTCGATGCTTTCTTGTTGAAAAAGAGGGGCGGCTTAAAGAGTTTACGAGGAGATGTAAATCAAAGTCAGGCCAAATGAAGTTATCTACAAAAACAAACAATATTTTTGGATACCCATTTTGCCCTTCTAAGGTGAAAGTTTCACCCGTTTCCAAAAATGCTAGCTCTCAAATAGTAGATCTAACTGTTAAAATTTACTATTTCACACCTAAAAACAACATATTTTGAACTCACACCAAACGAAGGCCAAAAAATATAACAGTCACATAACGAGATACTCATTTTCCACTTTTGCATACAAAATGCAATAACATGTCAATGTCAGTACACGATTACTTCAAAACAGACGGTCAAACACCACACCTACTCTACCCATTACCCAGTCAATCTGGCACCAAAAAAAGTCCAATTTAGAAACCGATCATGTTTTTGGATACCCATTTGGCTTGTTTGTCACTATGTGTTCAAATTTTAATTAAAAATTACTAAAATTTTTAAAATGGGATGAAAACCTCCCCCCTCATTCACATTTCTCAAAAAAAACAAAATAAAACAAAATAAGGACAAAGAATACTTATTGGTGGGTCCCCACGCTTGCTACCAGCCACCCTGCATCCCCTCATCATCTTCGCCCTCGAAGTCATCAACCACATTCTCCTCATGCTGTCAGAAGCTCCCACACGTCACTTTCCAATATTTCCCATCGTCAAAATGAAGCACTTACAAGGAAATTTGACCTTAAATATGCCTTAATATTTCCTTCACCCCCTGAGGGATGAACCTAGATACAATTCACCCATCAGGTGGCTATTTAGGTCAAAATCATGCCCGGGTGGTGAATTCAGCCAAAACACTCAAAAACACTCAAATTGAGCCCAAAACCTTAGGAAAGTAGGCAAACTTCTAAAAAACCCTAGGAACTCCACAAAACTTACTTCTAATTTGTTTTTTATCATATTCATCATGCATTGGTATCTTATCAATCGCTGCATCATCAACTCACCACATTTCATTCACATCATTGTTGATTCCTCGGTTGAGGGGGTATTCATATCCAAAGTCAGCTTTGAATGCAACCACAACATCAAAAATCCAAAAGTGCGATTAGCACATTTGTCTATGAATTTTTTTGTTGAAGATTATCATATGAAATAATCTCAATCACAACTAAACATACATCACATCACGAGAGCTATGCGTCACGATGGAGAAGTCAATCTAGCATTCTTGTATGTCGAGTACATAACGAATGATACATTTGGCATAATCCTAGCACAACATTTAGAGTATTTATATTTGGCGTTCATGGAGCATCATGAATGACACATTTGGATAAGCTAAATGTCACTTTAGTTCAAATGGTTTGACACTTGTCACCATGTTCCCATCAATCAATCAAAAACAAATATTTAGATAGGCTTTTGTCCTATTCATATTTTTGGACCATGATGATCTGCTTGCAAAAGCAAAGCAGTCAAAAGTTCTTGTTCTCAAGCAACTGGTATGGCATTGAAAATTTCATACGAACTTAGCAAAATCATTACATTGTATCTACAATCATCCATTTCCATTTATTGGTATTGTTTTTATTTATTTCGTCTTCTCCTTCTTTCCTTCCTCTCCTATTTTCCCTAGATATTCAATCAATGTTCTATGGTCACACTTCGAGCGACTACATACCTTTTATTGGATCCGATTATTTTCCCTTCTCCTTCTTGGCTATCGATTAATGTTGTATGGTCATGCTTTGAGTGGCTACATACCTTTGATTGGATTCCATTTCCCTTCTATCCATTTTTCTTCTACAAAAACCCTTCACATTTTTGTATTAAATTATGTTTCACATAGTATAGTACAAAAGGGGCAAAATGTAGACAACCAAAAGTTGCACATTGCTATACCTACGTACTTGTAGGTACTTTTGGACACTTGTAGGTTTACATAGACCATCCTAGGTGCCCATAGGCTATTGTAGACCAGCATAGACTATTGTAGATCCTCTTAGACATGTGTATATTTCTATAGTCATGTGTATACGACCGTAGTCATGCGTAGATCACCATATATTATCATAGCATTGTGTAGACTTCCATATACCACTTCATCGGATTTCAGGTCCTAAACCCTCATAAGCCTTCAAAATCACATCCCATGCATTGGGATATCCTCCAACAGCCTATTTGTACTCAATTAAGGCCCCCACAGGGTATTAGTTGACAAAAATAATTAACAAGTCAATTCCAAAAATCTAATTTAATGTTAACTTCACTTAAGTCACATTTTTAGATCAAAATTGATTAAAAAAACTCTTAATCCCTAATTAACACTAATTGCATCCTCCCACATGTGTGTAATTAGGGTTAGCTAAGATATTTTCATAGAAACCCTAATCAAGCTCTAATTTGACTTAAGACCTCTTAATATTGATTAGACTTGATCCTTCCTCACACGTGTGAGGATAGAATATTTTCTGACGAATAGGAGACTTCCATGTCACAAACCCTAACCTAACAATGGTTAGAATCCAACCTAGAGTTAGTTCCTTTAACTCTCCCCCTACACCATGTTATTTACTATAAATAATGGGTCCTAAATCCCTAATAAACACTCTCTTCCTATTCCAACAAAGCACATAAAATTTGTAGAAATGGACAATTAATATTGAACAACCAGTTATCAGAGCATACATACAGACTTCTACAACATACAAAGGTATCCTAGTTGCCTAGGAATCGATCCACTGAAGGAATTTTGCAAAAGTTACCTCTCAGCTAAATTTTCCCCTCGCCCTACGAATCTAGTCTTAGTTTACCCCCCGAGTGGTGAATTGTGTCTATAGGTCCTAAATCACCTAAAATTTGGGAGGTAAGCTTTGTTTTACCATATTATCAACTTCTGCATACTTTATTTCATATTTTATAACATGTTCTTATGGTTGTTTTGTCTTTATAAACATGGGGTATGACTAAGGCAAGCCCCCATCACACTAACCCCATTTTGCAGGTTCTTCAAAGGTTATTTATCAGATCTGAAGAGGAAAAAAATCATCAAACAACCAACAACCCTATGGTGGCCCACATACAAAGAAGCCCACCTACATTGAGGGATGATAGAAGGCGGTATCAAGACTATTGTGAAGTTTATTGAAAAAGACATTATGAAATGGAAACCTATCCCTATTGTAACCTATGTTATCTTTGAATATAAATGAAATACAACTTTCTTGTTCAGCATACATTATGTTTATGTTGTTAGATCAAATACCACTTTCCACCCATTTCACGAGTATTTCGATCAAGTCATCAACTAATTCAATGACTCCAATCTAGAGTAATTGGCTTATCTTGAACATCTACTCCACATCATCTACTTTTTGATCTACCATGAAGACTTTTATTTTTTGCTCCTCTAGTTCTTAATTCATTGCTTTTGATTCTTTCAATTATGCCATGAGATAGTCCATTTGAGACTTCATTACCCATACCTCAACTTGGGAGGCTTTGAGGATATGCTTAACTATTTCTAGCCTCTTATCTTTCTTTGCTAACATCCTCATGTGAGCCTAATATTCATTTCTCACAACCGTATGTGATTTTTCAATGAATTCAATTTTGTACTTCAATCTAACATCCTTAAGGTTGAGCTCCATGGAATCCACTCAATAATCTTGAGCTTGCATCTCCTTTTCTACCTTCGAGATGGCAGGTGTTATATGGGTTAGGTACATTAAAATATTTTAAGCATAATGAATGGTCCTTACCTACATCATTACATGTTTCTCTACTCATTTTTTCACTTCCTATTATGCACACTATTGTCTATTCTAGGACTTTTTGGAATTGGAGTAGTAGGTTGAATATGGAGGTGATGGCTTGGGGGCCAATCAGATACCACAAGATTTTTGAAGGTAGAGCCAAACATTTTAGGAAGGGTAGAGTGATTTTCTAATATACAAGGGTTAGGGTTGTAGAAGTAGACTTGATTGGGACAAGAAGGATAGAGGGTATCACAGATTGAATTAGTTGGAATGTAATGAGTGGAAGAGGAGTGGTTAAAATGATAGAGATGGAAATAATGATAGAAAGGGTGATTGGAGAGGATATTTTTAGAGTGGAAGTGGTAGGCAATGTTATGGTCATGCCTTTGACTAATGGAGCTACCTTTTATGCTACTGGGAAAATGACTTTGAGAGTCATATTTAGAAGCATAAAAAGTGTTTATTTGGATAGATCTTTGCTCCTCCTTTTTACTATGGGTGGTTTAGTTTCAGGAATAATTTTTTCTTCCCTTAAGAAAATTTGTCCTAACTTGATTCTTCTTGTGTTTTCATTTCCCTTAAGGGGGTTGATTAGGTAAGGATAATTTACATGGGAGGCTCCAAAGTGGAGGTTGTAATAAGGAGCATTTTTTATTTTTATGGTGTGTCTAGGAGTGAGCATATGCCAACCTATTAGGACCTTTCTATTCTTTTCAAGTGACATGATTTCTCACTTGTAATATCTCCCTCGCTTTCCTCCCAAGAATTATCGACTTCTTCATGCTTTTTGTCATATATCCAACTAAAGTCTTCATATTCCTTTTGATACTTGGGAATTGCTATTATATCACTAATTTCTTTACAAAATTTTCACAAATCATTAATTTTTCATCCTTCCAACCAAGTTTATACAAAGTATTATTTTTGTTAGAGGAGATCTAGGATTTGGGATTCTCCTTGCCAACTACCTTGTAGAAATAAAATTTCTTTAGTTGAGGCGTGGATGGCAAGAAATATGCCCTTTGAAGTATTGGGAAGGTGATGAGGCCTGGATAAGCCTCATTTATAGCATGTTTTAAATAGTTAAAACTACCTAAAACTCTTGTGAATTATCTTATATGCTAGTTAAGTTGATTTAATATGTTGTGTATTAATTGTTTGCATGATTGAAGTGTTAAGGACATTATATTCTGATTTTTAACAGTTCTTGTATAGTTTTATGTTATCTTGTCATGCTTAGGTTGACAAAAACACTTCACTAGTCTTATTTTGATGATCATTAAGCATTAGTTTCTCTAAATTCAGCAAATAGTACAAAGACTTATTACTTGTGCATAAAACTGGTTTTTCCATATAAATTCCAGCCAGTTGCCAATGAATGGCAAGGCATGGAATTCACATCCAAGGAAGAATGAAGACTATTGCAATCTGATCCTGAGGGCTAATCCACCTGAGAAATGCAGCCAAAACCATTTGGAGTCAACACAGTTGGTCATTCTAAAGATCTTCGGAATGAACACAGTGTCTTCGGAATGAACACAGTGTCTCCGGAATGAACAGATATCTTCGGAATGAGAAAACACAGTGTCTTCGAAATGAGCGGATCTTCGAAATGAAAATTGTAGTATCTTTGAAATGAGCGGATCTTCGAAATGAGAATTGCAGTATCTTCGAAATGAGCGGATCTTCGGAATGAGAATTGCAGTATCTTCGAAATGAGCCACTTATCTTCGAAATGAAAACAGAATGTACTTTTTGACTTGTTGACTGACTTTTGGCGGTGGAAAAGGGGATAAGAAGGTTGATAAAGTTAAGGGAAAATATCTCCCATCTAACTTTGCCGTCCTTGCCATCCAAAGCCACCATTTATGGAAAAGATCAAATTGATCCTCTTCTAGGATAAACCCAGGAAATTCTACAGGATATCAGGAACAACATATTTTATGTTTGTAATTAGATTTTAGGCATCTATAAAAGATAGCTCCCGTCCAGGTTGAGCTATTATATTAGATTAGATTAGATAGAGGAGATAGAAAATAAATAGGGAGATAATAGAATAGTGATTTCAGACTTGTAACAGATTTCAGTAGAATTGTAATTATGTTTCTGAAGCAATAAAAGTGCAGTTTCATTCCATTTATTTTGTTATGTCTGAGTGTGAGTAAGACTTAAAGAAGAATTCAAACCTTCTTCTGAGAAAGGAGGCTGGCCACTTCCAGACCTAGGAGGAGGACTGACAGACAGGTTTTATTCTGATTTTGCTACAGCAGAATAAGTTGTGAACTTGTCATTTTCATTCTTTTGCACAGCTAACATTCCTAGTTGTTTAATTCTTGTTCATAATGTTTTTGTGATATGATTAGTGGTAGATCTGGTTATTCTTTTCATTCCCAACAACTTTCCAATTCACTGCAAATTTCCATTTCCAACAATTTACAAGTTTTCTGTAATTTCCCTGCACAGAAGATTGACGACCTTCTATTACAGAGCATTGACAGGATCTAGTTTTTATGCTTCATTTCAATTATTGCAAGATTAAATAGACTTTCAATTCTGCAACTATAACTAGAGTTTCAATTCTGCAATTTAATTAGATTTCATTCTTGCAACTGTAACTAGGGTTTCATTTATGCAATTAGCAATTAGTTTTCATTCTTGCAAATAGATTAAAGTTCAATTTATGCAATTTAGGGGTAGAAGTGACACAAAACCCCCACACAATCAATTCCACCAATAAGACCTGCTGCTTCCAAATGAACTGAACTACAACCCTGCTTGAACTTTCTCTCGTAAATAGCCTTGGACACCACCCTGGATTGATAAATTCATTGAGAATTAATGATGTGCTTAACGACAGCCCATCATTTTGGCACCGTTGTTGGGGAACACGGTGTTGTTAGAAGGTGAAAAGCAGTCCAATAATTATTAAATATGCTAAGTTGTGAATTTTAGAGTAAAATATGAATGTAATGATTGGTATAAGTAATTGTTATTGGTAAATTGTATTTCAGTCCATTTAGGAAATAAGCAAGAAACCACAAGAAGAAAAATTTCACAAGAGGTTGAAATTATGTCAAAAATGTCTAAATTTTTTATTTCCAAAAATGTTGGAATTTTCAAAGAATCCCAATCATCCACTTTCGACACTGCAAGATCCTTTGAGAAATCATTACAAGGAGGAAAATTAAGTAGTTCAACACCATTTTCTCTTGACAAATCCATACAATCAGGAAAATTTGACAAGATTTATAATTGTTTTTGGGAACCTACAATGGAAGGCTCACAAGAGAATCAAGGTAGAGCCAACAATGTGCTCCACCCTAGTGCAACTAGTGCACCTCCCAGAACTTTTCAAAATCCCATCCAACTAGATCTTAATCAAAATGCTCCCATGAAGGTCATTTCACCTGCGGTATTACCAACTTTCAAGGGAATTACATCCGAAGATCTCGATATGTTTTTGTTTGAGTTTAAAATTGTATGTCAAGCTCATGATTACACTAATGACAATCAAAAGCTCAAACTATTTCCTTCCACTCTTAAAGAGTTAGCTCTACGATGGTTTATCACCTTAGCACCTGACTCAATTAGAACTTGGGATGAGATGGAAAACATATTCTTGGAGAGATACCAAGAATATTGTCAAGTCAAGAATCAAAATGATGAAATTCTTACAATGAAACAAGAGGAAAATGAAATCTTAGAAGATTATATAGACAAATTTTCTTTTGTTCATAAGAGATGTGGAAGTGTTGAACCTGAAATTTGCAAAGTCATATTCTTAAGGGGACTACAAGATGAATCTAGGGATGCATTGGATATCTTGGGAAGAGGAGATACAAATGCACTTAAATTTCAGGAAATTATTAAACTCTGTAAAAATTACTCTCATTCAAGGCATAGAAAACACAGAATTGGTAATGAAAAACATGATTTGAAAGAATGCATGAAAGAGGCTGATATTTTAGTACATGATAGAACATTAGATGAAAAAAATGAATCTACTGAATCTTCAGCCATCTATTGTTCAGAATGTAAAAAGCAACACTCTCTTCATGATTGTCCTTTGAACAAAATATTTATACCTGCTACATGTAGCATTTGTCAATTAGGACACCCCACAGATCAGTGTAGTTTATTGCCAGAACTTAAAAGTGTCTTTGAAAAACAGTCTCAACCTATGAAAAAAATCAATTTTGTAGGACAAGGACAAGGGAATAATTTTCATAAATTTCCATATCAGAATGCTTCTCAATTTCCTGCACATTGGGGAAATAATCCTTGGTATATGCCATGGTCTGCTTCAGGTCCACTTCAACAATGTTGGAGTCAACCACCATGGGCATACTCCCAAGCATGGTCTCAACATGGATGGATGCAACAACAATGGAATCAACAACATCCACCATGGTTGCAGCCAAAATTACAGGGATATCAATGGGTACAACATCAAAATCTATACAAAGGGCAACAACATTGTCAAAAACAAAAATCAAATTTGTTGCCTAATTATATCCATAATTTCTATCATGGACAACAACAACAAAAATTAAAACAACCTCTATTTTCAACTCAACTTGTGGTCAGTCCAAATCATGTTAAACAGGTAACCCCTGTCTCTGTGGTTGAATCAAAAAATACAGCCCTAATAAATGTTAGTGATTGTGTTAAAACTCAGTTGTGTTCAGGTGAACCACTGCTTGAACCTATTCCACTTATCAGTGTAGAAAGTGAAGTTAAAAAGAATGAACATGAAAACAAATCCACACTAAAACAACATCAAGAAGAACAAGATACCTCATCAAATAAAGTATCATATTTTGAACAGATTTGAGATATCAAAAATAACATCTTCACAATCAGATTTGATAAAGGAATTAGAACATTTAACTGTTACAATCCCTTTACCTCAAGTTGTACCAATCATTAATAGGATTGTTCAAGAAATGTGTTTTAGCAAACCAAGAAAAAAAAGAAAGTATATCCTAAAACCATACAAAAAGGTGGAAAATTAGTTAACTTGCTTTCGGGTAAACTTATTACACCTAAGTATGATTGTACTGAAAGCCCACAGTTTCTTAGAACACATAAGGAAAATGAAAAGAATACTTTAGTTTTGGCCTCCATTGTTGTAAATAAAAATGTTTCTCCAAGAACCAATTCAAATCAGCCTGGTACAAAACAAACTGAAATACAACCAAAACAACCTTTGAACAACAATAGTTGGTTGACTAAAAACCAGGGAGCAAATTTGTTTGATATATTGGTGCAACATCCTAATGCTTTACTAACATTTTATGCATCTTTAGCGAGTTGGCATTGAGTTGTTGCAGGTACAAAAAAAACAAATTTTGCAGTTGAATGCATTTGATGAACTTTGGTTGGAAGCACTTCACCAAATAGAGTTCACTCAACAAAAATGGAAAATGTGGCATGATGATCACATTAAGAGCAGCAAGGATGAACCAGGGGAGTTTGAGAATGAAGTTGTTCAACTTTCTTTAGTTGATGATTTAAGGAGGATATTAGTGGTGAATGGACATCTTTTACAGTTGTACCATAAACCACTAACAAAGGTGGAATTTGCTCGGTATTTCACACAGTTACATTTGATAGAAGAGGCTTCTTCTTCTGATGAAGATTCCAAATGATCATATCTTTGAATCTTAAAAGAAAAAAAAAAAAATCAGAAAAAGTAGAAAACAAAAAGATGAATAAATTCTGATTATGAATTCCTTCATGGGCATGATTTCAGGGAAATCATGAAATCCTTCATGGGCATAATCAGAATCAAGAAAAAAGAGAGAGAAAAGGAGAGGAAAAAAAAAGGAAACCAAGAAAAAAAAAAGAGAGAAAAATGAATAACTCAACAGTGAAAACCTTTTCTAAGGCACTACTGAGTTGGTATGCATGAAAACCAGTTTTCTGGCATGCATAACCTTGAAATTTCTGAGTCACCATTGTACAAATTCACCAACTGCACTTGTTTTTGAAGTGTTGCAGGAAGCCTCGACAGAATATCAACAGAAGCAGTCATCTTTCAAAACTTGCATTAACTTGTTTTAACCAGGTATATATGTTTCTTGCACTTTTCTCATTGTAAATATTTGATATATAGTATATGACAATTAACCATTAGTATAAAAGTGTTCATAAGAGTTGGCATAAACAAAACATGCTTGGAGAAAGAGAAAAATGTTGGTTTCTGCTATGTCTTCAGAATGACTGTTGTATCTTCAATAACCGTGGTATCTTCGGAATGAAGCCTTTGTCTTCGAATGAAGGTAAATCTAGAATGAAGTTTGTCTTGAAAATAAATGAAGGTTTTTCTTCAGAATGAAGGTGTGTCTTCGGAATGAAGGTTTGTCTTAAAAATGAAGGTTTATCTTTAGAATGAGGTTATCTTCAGATTAAATGCCCAGATTAGTCTTCGGAATGAAACATAATCTTCGGAATGAAGATTTAACAGTCTGTTTCCATGTGGCATCCAAGGAGGGAGAAAAAGACATAGTCAACAGAATTTTTACTCCATGTGATCATTGACACATGTCAGCTGGCTTGCGAATGGACGACCTAAAAATAGTAAAGAAAATTTGATGGCAAGGATGTCCAATGATTGATGGCCAGGTGTTCAGAGCACAGAATAAGGAAGTGTGCCATATTTCCTTTCCAAAGACATATTTGCTAATGATTACAAGGAAAAGTAAAAAAAAATTAAAAGTTCTTTCTAAAGAAGAACAAGAGCAAACCCTGTAATTCTGTAGAAACCAGAAATCAGTGACCTAGCGGATGACTGTAGTAGCAGAAGAGAGCAGTCTTCTCAACATCAGAACAGAGAAATGAAGTGAAAAATGAAAAAGGGCCAGCCTACAAGAACCCTGGAATAACGTAACCACATGGGTTACCAGATTTTTCAACCTGTGAAGGGTAGTATGTAATTTTGTCAGGGCATCATTTCAAAATTTTAAACCACCTCAGGCATGGTAGGCAACAACCTAAATTTAGAGTGAATTTTCCAGCATACCTACACCGAGAACTACAGAGCATGGCAAAACATTATCAAGAGGAAAAAAAGGAGCCCTCATCATCATGGTCTTATTAAACTGGTGTGCCAACATCATTTTAGGGGAAACCCTAGAAGCTTTAATAGGTTTTATTCTACCCCGACTAATGTAGTTTTTGAAGAAGAAGATGAAGGAGAAGAGGATACGGATGTTGCTATAAAAAATATGCTACTGAGGAAGAAGAAAAGGCTAAAAAAAATGCTATTGCAGAGAAGGAAACACACCAAGCAAAAGCAACAAAGCATTTTTCTCTAGAACCATCAACCTCACAGACTAAGAAGAGAAGGGCTGAAACTGACAACAAAAAAATAAAATAGAAGAGGGTTCATTTTTCTAAAGATGTTATTTATCTGTCAGAATAGGAGAGTGAAGTTCCCAGTGAAGAGCTTGAAGCTATCCCTACAGCCCCTGTTACCACAAGAAAACAGGGCAAGAAGAGAAAATATACATTAAGGACTAGGAGGTCTGCAAGACTCCAACAAAAAGAGATAAAAGAACAAATGATTGAAGAGAAGACCAGACAGGATAGCCCTGATGTCATAGAAGTGCAACAAGCCACTGAGAATTTGGATGTAATCATAGATAATTTCATGGAACCTCCTGTACAGGAGTAGGGGTCTAAAGCAGAGGATGAGATCGTTGTTGAGCAGCAAACTACAGTTGATTTGTCAGTATTAGGTTCTGAGTCAAACGAAGAAGAGGAGGTGGACATCACAAAACAACTGAGAGCAGCCAAGAGTGTTATAAAAATACAAATGAGATGGATTGAGGAAAGAAAAGATGTTATTGAAAAACATGAAAAGAAAATTAGAGAATTATAGCAGAAAGTGGAGAAACTAAAAAGCAGGCTGTCACAAGTTGATGAACAATCAACTACATCAGATAAAGAGGAGGATTTGGTTCAGTTACTACTTGGATTATCTAGGGAAGATGAAGACACAGGTGCTCATTCTGAAGTAGTGCCCCTCCACTTTGAAGCAGTGCCCTTCCATTTTGAGGCATTGCCTTCTCAATCCAGAGAAATACCTTTATGCAACATTATTGGGTAGGTCTCAGATTCAGGCCTCCAACCATCATTACTCTGGTTCCCTCCTATTTTGAAGAGGATTCCCAACCAGATGATCAGTTTGAATAATGACTCAGAAACCTTCATGAGAAATTACACAGGCACTAAATTGTTCTATGAAACATGGAATATGAGTATGGACATTTGTGACTCCATAGCCCACTGCAATGCATGAGGGCATGCATTAATATAAGTTGGGGGGGAATGATGAGGCCTGGATAAGCCTCATTTATAGCATGTTTTAAATAGTTAAAACTGCCTAAAACTCTTGTGAATTATCTTATATGCTAGTTAAGTTGATTTAATATGTTGTGTATTAACTTGTTTGCATGATTGAAGTGTTAAGGACATTATATTCTGATTTTTAACAGTTCTTGTATAGTTTTATGTTATCTTGTCATGCTTAGGTTGACAACAGCACTTCACTAGTCTTATTTTGATGATCATTAAGCATTAGTTTCTCTAAATTCAGCAAATAGTACAAAGACTTATTACTTGTGCAACAAAAAACTGGTTTTTCCATATAAATTCCAGACATTTGCCAATGAATGGCAAGGCATGGAATTCACATCCAAGGAAGAATGAAGACTATTGCAATCTGATCCTGAGGTCTAATCCACCTGAGAAATGCAGCCAAAACCATTTGGAGTCAACACAGTTGGTCATTCTAAAGATCTTCGGAATGAACACAGTGTCTTCGGAATGAACACAGTGTCTTCGAAATGAACACAATATCTTCGAAATGAGAAAACACAGTGTCTTCGGAATGAGCGGATCTTCGGAATGAAAATTGTAGTATCTTCAGAATGAGCGGATCTTCAGAATGAGAATTGCAGTATCTTCGGAATGAGCGGATCTTCAGAATGAGAATTGCAGTATCTTCGAAATGAGCCACTTATCTTCGAAATGAAAACAGAATGTACTTTTTGACTTGTTGACTGACTTTTGGCGGTGGAAAAGGGGATAAGAAGGTTGATAAAGTTAAGGGAAAATATCTCCCATCTAACTTTGCCGTCCTTGCCGTCCAAAGCCACCATTTATGGAAAAGATCAAATTGATCCTCTTCTAGGATAAACCCAGGAAATTCTGCAGGATATCAGGAACAACATATTTTATGTTTGTAATTAGATTTTAGGCATCTATAAAAGATAGCTCCCATCCAGGTTGAGCTATTATATTATAATATTATATTATATTAGATTAGATAGAGGAGATAGAAAATAAATAGGGAGATAATAGAATAGTGATTTCAGACCCATAATGATTTCAACGGAATTGTAATTATGTTTCTGAAGCAATAAAAGTGCAGTTTCATTCCATTTATTTTGTTATGTCCGAGTGTGAGTAAGACTTAAAGAAGAATTCAAACCTTCTTCGAGAAAGGAGGCTGGCCACTTCCCGACCTAGGAGGAGGACTGACAGACAGGTTTTATTCTGATTTTGCTGTAGAGAATAAGTTGTGAACTTGTCATTTTCATTCTTTTGCACAGCTAACATTCCTAGTTGTTTAATTCTTGTTCATAATGTTTTTGTGATATGATTAGTGGTAGATCTGGTTATTCTTTTCATTCCCAGAAACTTTCCAATTCACTGCAAATTTCCATTTCCAGCAATTTACAAGTTTTCTATAATTTCCCTGCATTCTTGTTTTTGCTGTCAAAACCCTGCACAGAAGATTGACGACCTTCTGTTATAGAGCATTGACAGGATCTAGTTTTTATGCTTCATTTCAATTATTGCAAGATTAAATAGACTTTCAATTCTGCAACTATAACTAGAGTTTCAATTCTGCAATTTAATTAGATTTCATTCTTGCAACTGTAACTAGGGTTTCATTTATGCAATTAGCAATTAGTTTTCATTCTTGCAAATAGATTAAAGTTCAATTTATGCAATTTAGGGGTAGAAGTGACACAAAACCCCCACACAATCAATTCCACCAATAAGACCTGCTACTTCCAAATGAACTGAACTACAACCCTGCTTGAACTTTCTCTCGTAAATAGCCTTGGACACCACCCTGGATTGATAAATTCATTGAGAATTAATGATGTGCTTAACGACATCCCATCAGAAGGTTACCTCCTTTCCATTTTATAAGACATCTATTTGTGTCCTAGGTTGATGCATAAATTTATTATCACCTTTCACACCTTCTAGTTTCTTTGTAAATCCTCCTTCTCGATCATAGTGTCATGAGTCAACTAGTTTATCCATACCTAGTCTACATAGCTTATCCATTAGGATGGGGGTTTCATTTCTTTTTGGTAGACACCTAACCTAGGTTTATTAGAGGCCTATAATATCATGCCTTTCTTTACCCACTTCCATAGGTAACAACAATCATATCTAGTTGACTTAACATTTCCAAAGAGACTACCCTTTGAATCATGTACCTTTGCAATAGGTAGGCTAGATTTTTAAATCTATGTAGATGAATGAAAGTGAAAAATTCAAGGAAGAAATAGTTTGATTCTAAATTGAAAGCATATTTATATAACACTGACCTCAAAAATGCATCCAGGTTTACCTCCTCAAATCATGTTTATAGTTGGCATTAAGAATTTATCTACGAAAGTGTAGTAAGATGAAGTCTGGTAAATGAATCTCATATAGGTGGAGATAAGCTATGTTTGACCATATTCACCTCTCACCCTCAAGCCTAAGTTTTCATACAACCAAGAATTTAGGAATAATTACAAATGCACTAAAAATGAGCAATACATGATTGTATGAACATCTTTGAAACTATTCAACCCCTCATGAATCTAGTGGGATATGAAGGCATTGAAATTGAAGACTAGCATCTTATATTTAGGGATATACCTTAGCATTTGTAGGATGCCTAGCTATTCTTGAGATATTTTATTATCATCATCTAACCAAAAGGGAATTTTGTGATGCTTAGAATGTCATAGGTATCATTCTTGAAGGTTTTGCAAGTGTGAACAGGACTTAGCTTGAAACAGGCTTAGAAAAATCTAGTTTTTCTAAGCCCAGTGTGAACACACTTACCTTTTGTCGGCTAATCTTGTTGGATGGTCGGCATGATATTCCTTCTCCGCTTCCTTTATTTTCTCCTTATCCCTCCATTCACCTCCCTCCTTTCTTGCCATCCATTTTCCCTTATCACTCCACTCCCTTCCTCTCCCCACGCTCGCTGCCACCTCCCACTCCACCTCCTACTCCTCCGTTCTCTCTAAACTCCCCGATCTTCCTCCACCTTCCCTTTCCTATTATTATGCAAGTTCTAAACCTATATAAGGTTTATGTTAATGTATTTATCGACTGGTTATTCAATGAATGTTTTTGGCTTTAATTTATTCGTGTTAATTATTATTACCTTGGCCTAATGTTAATCTAAGGTTAATTGAATCTTAGACTTACACTGGTATCAGATCCGAGGGGGCACGAATCCCGAGGGCTGAGGTAAGGCACGAAAGTCAAAGTGCATGGATCCCGAGGAGCGGCAGAGAAGCTATCACATGAATCTCGAGGAGCGGCGAAGTGGCTATCGCACGGATCTCGAGGAGCACATGGATCTCGAGGAGCGATGGAGTGGCTGTCACATGGATCCTAAGGAGTGCACGGATCCCAAGGATCTGACTAGACACTAATGTGGCAGCGACGTTGATAGTAGGCTGACATGGCGATGGAGCTGGCAGCACGTGGATCAAGGTTGGCATGGCTAGCTGACATGGACGAGTGCTGACGTGGTTGGCTGACATGGAGGCGTGCTGATGTGGCTGGCTGACATGGACGTGAGCTCCGATGTGTGCCACATGGTGGCGTTTGATTGGTCGTCTGACGGGCAAAAGGTTGGCGGATCGATTGCCCGAAGGCAATCGACCTAACTGCGTTTGCAGGCTTTGATAAAGCCTTGCAAAGCTAGTTGCCCACTGCATGTGGGATTAAAAAACTGAATTTTTTTTTTTTCAACCTGTATTACGCCGTCGTCTTTAATAATCACCTCCTTCCCCTTTGTACCGTCCGACTAGCGTGGCCTAGCGGCGAAGTTCCCTTTCTTGCAGAGCAGAGACCCGGGGTCGAATCCCGTCGGGGTAAAATTTTTTGTTTTTTTTGTGACCTCGCGATTTTCTAAAGGTCTAATAGTTGTCTTTGTTCTTTGCTACCACCCGAAGCTGTGTGGTGCAGCGGCTAAGATCGTCGAGTAGACAGTGAAGGTTACCAGTTCGAATCCCAGTGGGGTTTCCAAAAAAAAAGGTTAAATTTTTTTTAAATTTTTATTATTTGTTTTTTTTTTAAGTTTTTTTTAAAAGAATTATAATTTCTATATATAGTTTTTTATTATTGTTTTTTAAATATCCATTTCATTTAAAAATAATAATTAAAAATCTATATAGGAAATTGTTAATTTTTTTTTTAAAAGTCTTTATTAAAACAAATTTTAGAAATTAAAAAAAAAAAATAAATAAAAGGGTGCAAAGATCATTTGATATAAAAAGTTTTTTTTTGGCATCATACTAAGTTGTAACCCAGTTCATACGGTGTGATTCTGGGTAGATGATCCGGTCAACCGGATGCTATAATGCATTACTCTCTCTTTTGAGAAGAGAGACTCCTGATTCCTTTGACGGGAAAGTCCAGCGGTATGGACTTCATACAATGTTTTGCCAATTAGAGAATCAAGTGATTGCTCATCTGAGGAAACCAGATTCTGGCTACGAGGCAGATTCTGAAGATAATATCTTCGGGCAAAGGATAGTTGAATCCGAGACGGTTGAAATAGTACTTGAAGGACAGTCAAGTGATAGTTATACACCTACAGTTCCTGAAGTAGAAACAAGTGAGAGCTATACACCACGCTCTCCTGATTCAGAACCAGAAGAAGCAAAAGAAGAAGAAGAAGAAGAAGAGGAAGAAGAACCAGTGGAGGTGAAACCTGCAATTGAAGAATGAAATGTTCTCAAACGAAGTTATGAACCAACAGCAGCACTTGAAGTCATTATAATTAGTGACGACGAAGCAGACAATTTCACCTTTCCAGTTTTGGGTGATCCTCGAGAAGAAGAATGCCAAATCAGTGAGCATATTAAGAAAGCTAGATTTGATTTAAATCAGTAAATCAGTGATCTATTTTGTACTTCTTTGTACTACTTGTTTGAAGTTGCAATAAAGTTTGCTTTCTAATATGGCTTCCAATACTAGTCTACCAATCCCTGAGTTCAATGGTGGTGATTACGAGTATTGGTCAATTAAAATGAAAACTCTTTTGATAGGCAAAGGTCTTTGGGATGTGATTGAAGAGGGATATACTGAACCTACTGTTGCTGAATGGGCAGCTTTGAATGTAGCTGATAAAAGGGCTAGAAAGGAAGCACAGAAGAATAATTCTTCTGCCCTTTATCATATCCAAGCCGCCCTTGATAGAAGTATTTTCCCTAGAATAGCTTCTTTTATAACTGCTGAATCTGCTTGGAATGCTTTAAAAGAAAGTTATAGGGGTAGTGACCAAGTCAAACAAGTTAAACTACAAACCTTGAAATGAGAGTTTGAGACTCTTAAAATGCAAGAGAGTGAAAAGGTTGGTGATTACTGCGTGCATGTGAAAGCAGTAGTAGATAAGATGGTCACTTTAGGAGAAGATGTAAAGCCTGAAGTTATAGTGAAGAAAGTGTTGAGGACACTTCTTCCTAAGTGGAATTCAGTTGCCATAATTATAGAAGAATCCAAAGACCTAACTTCTCTGTCTTTTGAATCCCTAATTGGCTCACTTCTCTCACATGAAGAGAGGTTACAACAAACTCCTTCCACAAGTTACGGAGGAGATGATAAAGCCTTTGCTTCACAAGAAGGCAGAGGTAGAGGCCATGGCAGAGGATAGAATAGAGGTAGAGGCAAAAATAATCAGAGAGGTGGAACTCCTAACAGAGGAGGAAATCAGAACAGAGGAGGATTCTCAAACAGAGGTGAACAACAGAATAGAGGAGGACAACAAAATAGAGGAAAACAATCAGGCAAAGGCAAAGGAGGAGATAAGTCAAAACAATCTTGCTACAATTGTGGCAAACTTGGCCATTATGCTCGTGACTATTGGACGAAGACTTCACAAGGAACTAGTAGCAGCCAGAGCAGTCAGTTTGGAAATTTTGGAGAAGAGGAAGAGGCCACAAATATTTTTCTCTCTTATGGTCAGGTAGATCAGAACATGAATGATACATGGATCTTGGACACTGGGTGTTCAAACCATATGAGTGGCAAAGAAGGGCTCTTTGCTACTCTAAACTCCTCATACAAATCCAACATCAAATTGGGAGATGATAAATCATTGGCAGTTGAAGGCATTGGAGCAATGGCGGTTCCAACTAAAGAAGGCGTCAAACATGTAAGTGATATCTATTACACACCCCATCTTCAACACAATATTTTAAGTGTTGGTCAAATGTTAGAAAAGAACTACAAGTTGCTTTTTGATGAGGGTAAATGCACTATTTTTGATAAAAATAATAGTAGAATCATTACACAAGTGCCAATGTCAAAGAATAGATTGTTTCCTTTAAATTTTGGCCAGCCAGGGGGAGATAAGTTAGCAAATGTTGCTATTTCCAATCCAAGTGTCCTATGGCACTTGAGATATGGTCATTTGAATTCAGCTAGTTTGAAAATGCTAACTTCACAAGCGATGGTAACCGAACTTCCTAAGGTTCAGGATAGTAAGGAAGTCTATGAAGGGTGTGCTCTTGGGAAGCATGCCAGATCAAAATTTCCTCATGGACAAGCATGGCGGGCCAGCTATCCACTCCAGCTAGTGCATACAGACATCTATGGTCTGATGCAGACCAAGAGTCTTGGTAACAACTCTTACTTCCTACTCTTCATTGATGATTTTACTAGAATGTGTTGGATATATTTTTTGAAATATAAGGATGAAGCCTTTGAATGCTTTGTCGATTTCAAAACAAGAGTTGAAAGTGAGAGTAGATATTTTGTAAAATGTCTTAGATCAGATAGAGGAGGAGAATACTCCTCTAATGAGTTCTTGAATTTCTGTAAGCAACATGGCATTAAGAGGCAGTTCACAGCTGCCTACACTCCATAACAGAATGGTGTCGCAGAGAGGAAGAATCACACCATTGTGGAGATGGCAAGGTCTATGCTTTAGACGAAGCATTTGACTAATTCATATTGGGAAGATGCAGCCAGGACCAACGTACATATCTTGAACAGAAGTCCTACTTCAAGTTTGGAAGGACAGACACCTTACCAAGCTTGGTATGGTAAAAAGCCAAATGTTAAGTATTTTAGAGTGTTTGGCTCGCTGGCATATTCTCACATTCCTGATGAGCTTAGAAAGAAGCTCGATCCAAAGAGTCAGGCATGCATCTTTGTAGGATATTGTGAGAATACAAAAGCTTACAGACTCTACAATCCTCAGACTAGAAAGTTTGTGCTTTCCAGGGATGTGATTTTTGATGAAGGGGGAGAATGGGGTAAGCCTCAGATTTTTAGTGATGATGAATCTAGTGATGTAGGTTCTCAGTAGGTGCAACATCAGACACCACAAAAAAGTAAGTAGTCTCCTCCCAGAGATCCGGGTTCATCTTCTCATTCAACTTCTTCACCAAGTCCTTCTCCACAGAGATCAGTAAGTTCCTCACCCATGGACATCGATTCTCCATCCAGAGGTAAGAGAACTCTATAGAATCATCCATCATATCAGATGTTGGATAAGAATTTTTCAAAAAGATACACTAGGAGTCAAGCTAGTGAAATGAATTCTGTTCTACAAAGATTAGAAAATATGCACTTGTATGGTGATGATGTTTCCCAGCAGGAACCTAGGGGAGATTTAGTTAACTATGCTTTGTTAACTAATACACAACTTGAACCTTCTAGTTATGAGAAGGCTTGTACTCAAAATATTTGGCAAGATGCCATGAAAGAGGAGATCACCTCTATAAAAAACGACACTTGGGAGCTGGTGAAGCTTCCTAAAGGAAAGAAACGTGTTGGATGTAAGTGGGTCTACAAGACCAAGTTTAATGCTGATGGTAGCATTGAGAGGCACAAGGCGAGATTAGTTGCAAAGGGATTTACTCAGAAATATGGAATTGATTATGAAGAGACTTTTGCTCCTGTAGCCAGACAGGAGACTATCAGAACAGTTCTTGCCTTAGGCTGCACACAAGGGATGGACAGTCCAACACATGGATGTAAAGAGTGCATTTCTAAATGGTTACTTGACAGAAGAAGTGTATGTTGAGCAACCACAGGGATTTGAAGAGAAAGACAAGGAACATCTTGTTTACAAACTGAAGAAGGCTCTTTATGGTCTCAAGCAGGCACCGAGAGCTTGGTACTCATGCATTGATGGGTACTTTAAAGATTATGGGTTCATCAGAAGCAAAAATGAACCCATGCTCTACTACCTCAATCAAGGAAATGACATCCTCATAGTTTGTTTGTATGTGGATGATCTCATTTTTATGGGTAGTAATGAAAAAGTTAACATGGAGTTCAAGCACTCCATGATGCAAGAATTTGAGATGAAGGATCTTGGCTTGATGAAATACTTTCTTGGAATGGAAGTACATCAGAGCAGATTCAGGGATCTTCATCTGTCAACTTAAGTATGCTCGAGATATGATTCAAAAGTTTGCTATGGAGCAATGCAAATCAGTTGCAACTCCAATTGGACATGGGATCCAATTAAGCAAGGATGATGGAGCACCGAAAGTTGATGTGACCACTTTCAGAAGCATTGTTGGGAGTTTGATGTTTCTCGCCAACACCAGACCGGACATTCAGTATGTTGTATCTCTTGTTTCTAGATTTATGTCTAATCCATCCGAGCTGCATTTGCAGGCAGCTAAAAGGATTTTGAGATATGTGAAGGGTACATTGGATTTTGGAATCCAGTACTACAAAAGTGATACTATCAAGCTTGAAGGCTTTAGTGATAGTGATTGGGGCAGCAATATTGATGATAGAAAATCCACATCGGGTAACTATTTTAGTCTTGGTTCGGGCCTAATAACTTGGAGTTCCAAGAAGCAGATAGTAGTAGCACTATCTTCAATAGAAGATGAGTATATAGCGGTGACTCATGCTAGTACTCAAGCTCTATGGCTCCGAAAGGTATTAGAAGAGATTGGCGAGCAGCAAAGTGGTCCAACTCGAATATTCTATGACAACATCAGTGCCATTCAGTTGGCATACAATCCTATCCACCATAGTAGATCAAAGCATTTTGATATGAAGTACCACTTCATCCGAGATATGGTGGAAACTGATATTGTTGAGCTTCACTATTGTCACACTTTGGAGAACGTCGCTGACATATTCACCAAGGTGCTGGCTAAAGCTCAATTTGTAAAGCTGAGAGACTGTATAGTCAGTTCTCTCAACTTTAAGGGGGAGAATGTTGCAAGTGTGAATAGGACTTAGCTTGAAACAGGCTTAGAAAAATCTAGTTTTTCTAAGCCCAGTGTGAACACACTTACCTTTTGTCGGCTAATCTTGTTGGATGGTCGGCATGATATTCCTTCTCCACTTCCTTTATTTTCTCCTTATCCCTCCATTCACCTCCCTCCTTTCCTGCCGTCCATTTTCCCTTATCACTCCACTCCCTTCCTCTCCCCACGCTCGCTGCCACCTCCCACTCCACCTCCTACTCCTCCGTTCTCTCTAAACTCCCCGATCTTCCTCCACCTTCCCTTTCCTATTATTACGCAAGTTCTAAACCTATATAAGGTTTATGTTAATGTATTTATCGACTGGTTATTCAATGAATGTTTTTGGCTTTAATTTATTCGTGTTAATTATTATTACCTTGGCCTAATGTTAATCTAAGGTTAATTGAATCTTAGACTTACAAAGGTGTTTTGGCACAAAGGGATGTTTGGCATATAGGTTTTTTATTTTTGGTGGTCAAATTTTAGGTAGTATAATTTATCCTAGATCCAAGAGTAGTATGCATTGGAAGCATTTGGATCTACTCTAATCCCCTTTAGCACCATCAAAATATCCTACACAATCTCAGCTATGATAATTATTTTAAAATGGCTATCATAGTTCTTGACCTCCTTGTGTTGGGGTTGTAATAGAAGGTGCATGTCATCTCGAGTTCATAAAAATTATGCATTTGATGTACCATGTATTAGGCCATCCAAATATTTGTAGGAAAGGACTCATATTTTTTGTTGATGCTCCTTTGATAAATAAATTCATTTAAACTCTTGGTACTCTTTGAAAACTTGGGGTATGTTATCCTTTCAACTACAATAGTGATAAAGTAGTGGGATTCATTATGCTTGGTCTAAGTGTAGGTGCTTCTCCTAGAAGTGGAGCATGCTACTATAGAGGAAAAAGTGACAACTGAATTCTTCCTCTTGGATTCCATGGTTATTGTGAGTAATCTAAAACATTGTAACTTTATATTTCCTTTACACCTACTTAACAACTTTTTATGTTTTAGAGCTCTTGGGGATCTCAACTGCTTATGGTGTAAAGAGAAATATTGGAGGGGGAAGAATATTAATAGGCTTTGAATTTCTCTTAACTATTATTAATATGTGTGCATGTTATTCTTCTTCATTATGGTTAGTGGGGATGATCAAGGCATTATTATAGGTTTCTAGGATTCCTTGGTCTATGTGCCCATTTATTTTGATTGGGCAATTTTAAATTTTACCATCAAAATACAATAAACCTTTATTACTAATCCAGCATGTTGATAGAGATTTCAAAATAATCCATTGGAAATACCATCATATGATCAATGTTTCTCTTGCCCTTAGATCCCCTTTGATGAGACAATCAAGGTGCTAGGCATCTTCTTTATGATGCCAATTTTAAGTACTTTAATGGGATTAGGAAATTTTCTAAGTGTTACTTCTAACCCCTGTGAGGACTGGAGAGTTCAATGGTTTACATGAGCCCCTTTCTCCCATTTTTATCTTGTTTGGGGAGCTTTCTAATTTTTGGACTATATGTAAGTCCACTACAAAGGGGTAATAATGGCTGCTCAAATTCACATTGCCCAATCACATACTAGTCATATGGATTTGACCAACGGGGATTGCATCATGAGACTAGCATGATGAACCTCCATTAGGAACTCTTAGAAACCAAATTTACTTACAAATGTTGATCATTAAGAGATATTTATGGTACGTTTTGGCCTCCTATTACATGTGCACCATTTGCAAGACTTATGTTGGTACCACCTTGTAACCTCTTAGAAGTGTGTGAAGATGTATCGAAGTTTCTATAAGAAAGGTAGACTATAGAACTTCTAATAATATCTTCCTATTTCTTGAGGATTTTAAGCATAATGTGTTCTTCATCGGGTTTGTGCAAATTAGCTTCTAGAGGATTTTTGTGGTATAATATCCTTATTCATGATATCTGGGAACCTTAATTACATGAAACAACCTCACCACCTATTCAATTATCAAGCACTTTGAAGCATGTGGTGGGAGTTGCACTCAATTATTCCTTTAGATAACTTGGTTTGTGGGATTAATATTTCTTGTGGTATCCTTCATTCAAAGTTGTACGGTATGAGTTGTCTTGGTCAAGGTTTAATTGAGTTTTTTCTTGACTACATTAGCTCTATACCTTTTTCAATTATGCCTGAGCAAGTGGAAGTTGATGCATTTGAGGAAGACTTAGTTAAGACATGATGTCTAAAAATCTCTTCCTCTCCATCCTATCTTTATTTATCTTTTTTTTATATGGATATAATTTCAATAAAATCATGTTAACCAGGATCAAATATTTTTGCCCCTCTAGAGTGGATAGTTCATGTTGATTGTGGAGCCTGATTAATTCAGAGGTCTTATTTTCCGCCACACTTGGACCCACTCCATAAAGGGGGTCTAGTGGGGCAACGCCCCCCTACTATTTTCCTCCAGGGGATCTAGGGGGAGAACAATAATAGAAGTTTTTTCTCTTTGTAAATTTGGACCATTTATTATTAGGTCACAGATCGAGCGATAGATCTTAAGTGAGCATTTTTACCCTAAATTATAACTCTATTTTTTAAATAGGTTTTCATGTGGTGGCTATGTAGAGAGTGTGTGTATTATAATTAATGATGATAGAGTGAAGAGGAAGTTACAAAGGATATGGTGTAGGTTGTATCTCTTAATTTTTCTAGATGGAATACAAGGCCTGGTTATTTTCTTCATGGACATAGCCCATATTGGGTAAACCACACAATTCTATGTCTTTTGTATTATTATGTATTTTAATATGTTTATTTTTATATTTTTTTATTGTTTTCACATTATTATTTAATCCTAACAACTGGTATCAAAGCCTAGGGTTTGAAAAATTCACTTGAAAGGAGGGTATCCTGGTTTGAGTGGGAGAAATGGTAGAAGAAGGCACGTTTAGGGTTGAGAATTTTAATGGCTAAAATTATCAGCTATAAAATATACAAATGGAGGACTATCTATGTTAGAAGGATCTTTACCTACCATTAGGCAGAATAACAAAGAAGCCAACATAGCTGTCAAACAAAGAATAGGAAGTTCTTGATAGAAAGACATTAGGAAAAATACAACTATGCTTGGAAGCATTGGTGGCCTTCAAAATTTTAAAGTAAAAGACAACAGAGTATATAATTAAGGCACTGGCTAAACTATATGAAAAACCCTTAGCTTTGAATAAGTTATTTCTTATGAAGCATTTATTTAATATGCAAATGTTAGAAGGTGGATCTGTTACTGGTCATTTACATGAGTTTAATATGGTTACCAATCAGTTAAGTTCTATAGAAGTAAAATTTTATGATGAGGTTAGGGCTCTTTTGATATTGTACTCAATGCTAGAAAGCTAGAATGGTTTGGTATTGACTGTGAGTAATAATGTCTTTGGTTCAAATACTTTAAATTTTGATGATGTTATTGGTGTTATCCTTAGTGAGGAAATGCAATGAAAAAGCACATGTGAGACATCAGGTAATGTTTTGACTATGGAGAATAGGGGGAGACAAAGGGAAATAAGAAAGTTTCTAGGAAATCATGGAGATTCAAATAAAGGTAGATCCAAGTCTAGAGGAAAGCAATTGGAATGCTAGCATTGTGGGAAGAAAGGACACTTGAAAAGAGAATGATGGTCTCAAAAAGAAAAAAAGGGAGATGAAAAATATGATAATAATCAAGAAGAAAACGTAGTAGGTGATGTGTTGCAAGATGCTTTAATTATTTTATTAGACATTATTAATGATTATTGGGTGCTAGAATCATGAGATTCATATCATGCCACACCCTATAGGAAATATTTTCTAGACTATGTTCAAGATGATTTTGGATAAGTTTATTTGGGTGATGATCGACCATGTAAAATTATTGGAATGAGTAATATACAAATACAATTACCAAATGGAAACTGATGGTTTTTGAAATAGGTAAGGCATATTCCTGATTTGAGAAGAAATCTAATTTCAATAGGGCAGCTAGACAATGAAGGTTGTATAGTTATATTCTCAAAAAAATCATGGAAGGTTACAAAAGGATCACTGATATTAGCAAAAAGAAAAAAAGAATGTATGTTGTATGTATGTACTGGTAATACTAATATTTATATTGCTTAGCTTCTATAGGAATGGATACAACTTTGTGGCATCATAGTATCGGGAACATGAGTGAGAAGGGGATGCAAATTCTCCACTCAAGGAATTTGTTGCCAGGTTTGAAGCATGTTGATTTGGACTTTTGTGAACACTTTGCTTATGGAAAACAAAAAAAAGTAAGATTTATTAGAGTTTTGAAGAAAAATAAGAGTGAAAAGTTAGAGCTTGTGTATACAAATGTATGGGGATGATCTCATGTATCATCTCTTGTTGGCTTTCATTATTATGATACTTTTATTAATGATGCAACTAGAAAAACTTGGGTTTATTGTATTTGAAGAAAATATGATGTATTTGATACTTTTAAGAAATGGAAATATTTGGTTAAAAATGAGATAGGAAATAAGTTGAAAATTATATAATGGAGGAGAATATTTTATCAAAAAATTCAACAACAATAGTAGCAAACACCTCAAACTCTTGCAAGTGCTATTAGAAGATCTAACAGGTTAAGTGGATCCCATGAATGTTACTCTCCTTCATTGTATTATGTTTTGTTGTTGATTCTGGTGAACCATAAACATATGAAGAAGCAATGTAGGTAGAAACAAAAAAGAAGTGGGAGCAAGGCATGAAGGAGGAGATGGACTTTTTGACACATAACTAGACTTGGGATTTGGTTTATTTGCCTACTAAAAAAAGAGCATTGCAGGATAAATGGGTTTACAAGATGAAGGAAGAAGACGTAGGAAAAAATAAGTGTAAGGCTATACTTATTGTAAAGGGGTTTGCATAGAAGAATGGTATATATTATGATGAAATATTTTATCTTATTGTTAAAATGACTCCAATTAGAACTATTTTTAGTCTAGTGACTATAGAAATTTTTTATATTGAACAATTAGATGTAAAAATATCTTTTCTCCATGGCGATTTGGAGGAAGATATTTATACGCAGAAAACACAAGGGTGTGAGGTTAAAGGGAAGGAGGAATTAGTATGCAAATTTAAAAAGAGCTTGTATGGCCTGAAGCAAGCTCCAAGGCAGTGGTATCTAAAATTCGATAGATTTATGACAGGATAAGAATATAGTACATGTTATTTTGACCACTATGTTTATTTTAAGATGTTAGATAATGGTAACTATATTATATTATTATTGTATGTATATGACATGCTTGTTTTAGGGTCTAACATGCAGGATATAAATGTACTCAAAAGAAAATTAGTAAATTCATCTGCAATGGAGGATTTGGATGTTGCAAAGCAATTCCTTGGTATGATAATAACAAGAGAAGAAAAATCATAAATTAAATTTATCTCAAGGTGAGTACATTGAGAAGGTGTTGAAAATATTTAATATGCAAGATGCAAAACATGTTAGTACACCTCTGGCCAATCATTTCAAACTGACTAAAGATATGTGTCTTAAGATACAAAAGAAGATATACTACATGTCCAAGGTTATTTATTCATTAGTAGTTGACAGTTTTATGTATGCGATAGTGTGCATTAGGCCAGATATAACACATGCAATGGGATTTATGAATGAGTTTATGAGCAGCCCAAGAAAAAGGTATTGGGAGGTAATGAAGTGGATTCTTAGGTATTTAAGAGGTACTGTCACTCAACATTATATTTTGGAGGTTCTAACATACTATTCTATAGGGATATGCTAATTCAAACATGGTAGGTGATATAGATATCAAAAGGAGTACCACAAGGTATGTCTTTACTGTAGGTGGAACGTAGTGTTGGATTTCAAAATTACAAAAGGTTGTTGCACTTTCAACAACGAAAGCAAAGTATGTTGCTTGTATAAAGGCTAGTAAAGAGACGATTTGGTTAGAGATGTTTAAGGAGAAAATGAAAAATAAGTAGGAGAATAGCATATTATATAGTGATATTCAGAGTGTCATTAATATTGTAAATAACACATCCTTCCATTCTAGGACTAAACAAATACAAACCAAGTAATATTTCATAAAATTAGTTTTGGAAGATGGACAGTTGAAGCTGGAAAAGATACACACTAGCTAGAATCCTATAGATATATTAAAAAAGGTAGTAACCAAGGAGAAACTGAGTTCTTGCTTAGTTTTAGTTGGTATTCAAGCATCATAGTAAAGGTGAGAAAATTTCTAGGTCCAAAGTTGAAGCATAGTCCAACAGGTGCAATAGCGGCGGAGTTGAAGCATAGTTCAATTTATGAAGTATGGGTAGATCTATATATGGGAATATTGACCTCCTAACCATAAACCAAGGAGTATAGGGAGAAATCTAAGACATTTTTCAAAGTGATCCTATTTACCCATAGAACTTTTTTGATGCAGAAGTTCAATTGTCATTGGTTATTAGAGTATATTCTCTTAAAGATGCAAAGTAAATTATTATTTGATGATATTTCCATACCATTACCCTAAGAATAGTATTTGAAGGAGCTTTTCAGGTAGATACCATGTTGGAGTGCAAACTTGATCACCTTAGGCTTGATGAATACCTTTGAATTATCCATGATTATTGTATTGGATACATTGAATCAGGTGAATTATTTCTTCTAGGAAATGACTGATGATGCTATTCATGGCCTATTTAAGCTAGACTACCTCTAGACACCATGTGAAGTAATCTATAGTTATGAGGATCCACTAGTGGCCTTCACTAGAGGGTAGATTGATCAAGTTGATGAAGTCAAGTTCTCATTGGGAGAATGGTTTTTTGGTAGTAATGGGTTTTAGGGATATGGGGATATTCCATTTTATCCTAGTGAAGAAATTACAATTGTTGCATCCCCTCACCCATGGATGTGCATTTTTGAACATGGTTGACTAATAGTATCTAACTTGCATGATCTTAACTATAGTGGTGTGAGTTAATAGTGTTTGCCAAAGAAGTCTTGTTGGAATTCTTAGAGTAATGAGGCAACTTGGTCGGTCTCAACATACCTCAAAATAATACCATCAAATTTTATCCTAAACTAAACCCCTTCAATGAGGGTGAAATGAGTGTTTTGTAGTCTATAAACTCTCCTCTGTGTTCTACTTAGGTTTTGGGGGTAACGACCTCCATAAATGAAATAAATTTATTCTTGCACCCAGTATTAAGTTTCTCTAATCATGGTGAAGAAGAATTTCTATCCTTTTTCTATGGTTTCAATAACATATTGGATGATATTCTATCATGGTGTTCTACCGTTTATCAACTTGGTTGTCTTAATTTCAATATCATATTCAAGGATCCTAGTGATCTACCCTATTCTTTTCTCACTAATTTTTCCATTTATGATGTAGTATTTTATACTTGAATGAATAATATTAATGGTGATTTTGTTATTTGAAATAAAGTGCTTGAAATTATTCAAACTTTGGATCAGGGTATATACCTATTTTTAAACAAATTTGCAATGTTATTCATAGCCCCTCAAATTCTAACTGAAAAAGGCTATAGGATGTTCATTATTTTCATCATCCTTTTGAATAAGCATGATAACTATGGTGAGTTCATCCTCATAGGCATAAAGAATAAATTATTTTTCAAAGTATGGGTTAAATAACACTGGAGCCTCTATCATGGATTATTTTATTTCCTTGAAAGATTTCTTACCATCCTCAATCCACTTGAACTTTTATTATTTCTTTAACATACAGGTTATAAACTAGACAATGGTGGTAAAATCTATTATAAATCTATAGACAAAAATTATCTAACCTAGGAAGGATTGGAGGGCTTTCTCAAGCTATGAAAATGACATATTGATAATGGCATTAACTTGATTTGGATATATAGCTACCCCCTCTTTTGACACGATGTGTCCTAGTAGCTTGCCTTATGAAACATAACAAATTCATTTTTTTGGTTCAAAATTATCCCAAACCATTGAAAATGCTTGATAACCTTTTCCAAGTATGTCAAATGGTCATTTTTTCTTTGAGAAGACTATGATGTCATCCATGTACACTAAGATTAATTTATTGATAATGCAACATCCATAGCTCGTTGGAAAGTTGTTTTGATATTAGATATGCCAAAAGACATGTGTTGATAGGTGAAGGTGCCCCATTTAGTGGTGAATGTCATCTTGTATTGATCTCCATCCTTCACCCACATTTGGTTGTATCCTAAGAATCCATCAAGTAAGTATAACCTTTCAAACCCAACCACTATCTATAATATTTGATCCATGAAAGGTAGTAAATAATGGTCCTTTAGTGATGTTGAATTAAGAACTTTTAAGTCCATGCACAACTAAATTTATTTATTTTTATTTCTTACAAGAACTATATTAGACACCTACATAGTGTGTTTGAGTGGGTATATGATTCTTACATCTATTATATTACAAAATCCTTCCTCATGAGTGGATCAATATTTAGGTTGATAGGCCTTTGCTTTTGCCTTTTGGGCCTTGTATTTGGGTCTAGTTATATTGTATGCTAGATGATTTTCTTGTCATAAACCTTTAGATCTTCATAGCTCCAAGCTATCACTCCATCATACTTCTATCATAAGATATCAAGGGCTTTGATCTCCTATAGGGTTGCTACCTTCCCTATCTACAATGTTCAATAGATTGTTATCTCCACTTCCTAGTAATCATATTTATCCATCACGATGCCATTTTCATCCTTAAATCGATCATCCAAGTTGAACAAAGACTCTAGTGTTACTAGTCCTTTAGGAAGCTTGTTGGTCCTAAGATGAATGATCTGATATCCATAAACTTCCTAAAAATTGAATGCTAATTTATCCATAATATCAACCTCCTATTGGATGAAATAAATTATATGATCATCATTAAAAAGGAATTGCCAATGCATGTCATTGTTAGGTGATGATAGTGTAATGATTATTGGATTTTTAAGCCTTACTACCACAAAATGTCATAGGTCCAATATAGAATAGCCACAATATTAAACGTAAATAATTATAATATAAGAGTAGAATAATATGAGTAAATATATAAGAGTAGAATATAACTTTAACCTTAATTAAAATTATATATAGGAGGTATGGAAAAATGCAAGGCTTCGGTTGGAACTTCTTTGCATCAAACTATGTTCTAAATAATTGTAGGTACTTTTTATTTATCTATTTTTTTCTTAGTGTGAATTGTTAGGGTTTTTTTAAATTTCTATGGTTTTCAATGGACCTTACCCCTAGTGGGCCATCAAATAGTGTTAGAAATATTGAGGAGAAGATAAGCAAAAATGGAACCCACATAGCATCCCCAAAATTTTTTACTACTTATGATTCACAAGTCAATCAGGGAGATGTGTCCTTCAACCAATAATATTTTGCAAAAATAGTTAAGGGTAACAGTAGGAGAGAGGTCCACATAGAGGCACAAGTTGGAAAAAAAATGCAAGAATCTAACAAACAAAAATATATAGAACCAAAGCAAACACAAAAAAATGGGTATTTTCCTCAAGAAAACTCAGTTATTGCCCTTGATATTGTAGAAGAATTAATTGTAGAAGGCATCATGTACAAATCCACCCATGCTTTGATTTGTAAATTTTTGGGGTTGAGGCCATCCCATAATTTCTTATACAACTAGGCAAGGAAATATGAAATCCTTAAATTAGATGATCCAATGGAAGGGCAAGAGGATTCAGAGGTGGAATCGATCAATGAAAAGGGCCAAAAACAAGAAGGATAACAATAGATCCATCAGGATTACACCTTCATCCCACAGAAGACAAATCCCTCCCAAATTATAATTGCTCAAACTTTTAGAATTGGGGAGATTCAAGAAAATTAGAAGATTATGACACAACAACAAGAATCAGACATCTAGGCCCCAAAAAATTGACTTGTTATTTGTTTGGGAAGAGCAACAAAAAACACCAAATATATCTATGTTTCAACAAAATGATATGGTAGGGACAATTATAGTGCATGTACAAGATCAAAATCCATCAAAAGACATCATTATGGGAGTGGTAGATAAAAAAAAAAAAAGTCAACTCTAGGAATCAACTAGATAGAGAAGAGATCAAAGAATACAAGTTCACAAAGGGTGGGAAGAAAAATAAATAATGATAAAATACATCAACAAGGAGAACAAATCATAGAATTTGGATTGATGAAGTCCATTGCCAACTTCTACAATACATGCCCTCAATGAATATAAACACATGGAATGTAAGGGGTTTAAAAAACCGCCCTAGACAATTGGTTGTTAATAAAATAATTTTGGAAAACAACCTAGATGTGGTTTTGCTATAGGAAACTAGAACTTGCTTAGAAGCTATATAAAATATTGCCAATAAATGTTGGGGGTAGGCAGATTTTATGGCCCAATCCTCTTAAGGACTTTTAGGAGGAATTACCACTTTATGGAGTAAAAAATACTTCCAATTGATGGACTTAGCTTCAACCGAAGGAATCCTCATGACTAGACTTAGGGAGAGGAAATCTAGGTTGGTTTGGATGATAATTAATTTTTATGGCATGATAGAGGTATGAGCTCAAAATATTTAATGGAAAGTAGTATAATAGTTGAGGAAAACCCATCATAAATACTTTTAGATAGTGGGAGGGGATCTCAATGCTAAAATGTCTGTGCAAGATCAAGAAGGAGGTTTGACCAAGCTCAATGAGAAGGATAGGTTTTTGTTGGATCAATCAAAGTACCTAGATTTGATTAACATACCCCCACAAGGATGCAACAAAACATGACTAATAAGAGGAAAGGAGCATTCAAAATAAAATCTAGATTATATGGGTTTCTTATGGGTGAGAATGTCTCCACCCTCTAACACTATAAATCACAAATTTTGAACCGGTTAGCATCTAAACATTTTATAGTATCTATCTACATAGGAAAAAGGCCTCATATCAAGAATCATCCTTTTAGATTTAAGAATTTTTGGCTCCAAAATAATAACTTATTAGAGCTAATGAAATAGTGACGGGAACAAGGAAAACCAGAACATGGGACAATACAATTTTAGCTTCACTCTAGTTTAAAGTTTATCAAAGGTAAATTAAAAAAAATGGAGTAAATCTCATCGAACAAATTTTCAGCAACAAAGAGAAAATATTTTTAGCTTGACTGCAAGAAATAGAGAAAAGGATACATTCAAAACCTATCTCTGAAGAGATTCTCCACAAAGAAATTCTTTTGATGCAAGAGGAAGAAGAGTTAGACAAGAAAGAGGAAGCCTAATGGAGACAACAAGCAAGAATAATATGGCTGCAAGAGGGAGACATGAATACTATTTTTTTCCATCACTCAGCCACAACACATAATCACTATAATCGAATTTATGCCTTATCCACAGGGGATAGAAACAAGGAAAATACTAACCTAGGTATGCAAGAAACTACAAATAAATACTTTTCAACTTTATTTATTGCAAATCCACACCTTTACACTCAACACCAAGAGGAAAATTTAGAAAGCATACCAATGTTAATTTCACAAAAAAAAATGAGGAGCGCTTAAGAGAGATTAGAGAGGAAGAAGTTACATAAATAGTTTTTGATATGCAGACAGGGAAGGTCCCAGGTCCAGATTGATTTCCAGTAGAGTTCTATAGAGCCTATTGGGATATAATTGCAAAGGATGTAACCCAAGTAGTAGAAGAAGTCAAGACTAGTGGACGAATCCTTAAAGACTTGAATGACACCTTTTTGGCTCTCATCTCGAAAGGTGGAGATATGGAAAATTTCACTAACTATAGACCAATTTCTCTATGCAATGTGGTTTATAAGATCATAAGCAAATTGATGTCAAATAGATTGAAACAAATCTTACTAGTTATAATCTCTCCAGAACAAGGAGGATTTGTATAGGGTAGACAATATAGATGGATTTGTGATAGCACAAGAAACTATTTATGAGATTTTCCAAAAGGGAAACAAAGTTATGCTCCTTAAGCTAGATTTATCCAAGGCATATGATAGAGTAAGTTGGGAAATTTTAGCCCAAATACTGCAAAAAATTGGTTTTAGCGAAGAATGGATAAAATAGATTATGGAATGCATCTCTACAATTTCTTTCTTAGTGCTCATAAATGGTAATCCACCCCAAGGATTCAAATATTCCATAGGAATCCAACAAGGGGATCCAATTTCACCATTTTTGTTCATAATTTTTATGGAGGGCTTGGGAAGACTCATACAGAAGAGGAAAATAAAGAATACCATTTCAGGAGTAAGGATAAGAAGGAACATAAAGATTAATCACCTCCAATTTATGGATGACACATGAATATGGGGGGAAGCAACAATAAGAGAAGCAACCAATATAATTTTTTTTTGAGTGCTACATAGCGGCTATTGGACAACTACTATATGAATAAAAATCAAGAGTGGTTTATTTTAATGTAAAAAAATTAAGAGAACAAATAACCCACATCCTAAAATTATTAGAGGCATCACTACCCTTAGAATATTTGGGTATCCTCTTAAGAGAGAAGGGAATCAAAAATAAATATTGGAAATCAATAAGAGACAAAATCCACTCAAAACTTTTGCATTGGACCTATAGGTGGTTAAGTTTTGGAGGAAGAGTAGCATTGCTTAAATAAATTTTACAAACAATTCTAGTATATAAATTTTCCATTTTAGCTGCCCCAAAGAGCATCCTAAAATATTTGGACAAAATGATGAGACACTTTATTTTATCTGGAGTGCACAGTAATCATACAAGGTCATTAATTAATTGGGACAAGTTTTGCAATCCTAATGAAGATGGAGGTTTGGAAATTAGAACAACAATGGAAAACAACCAAGCTCTAATATCCAAGTTGTATTGGATATGGATAACTCATCTTGACCAACTTTGGAGTAAAGTATTGAAAGCTAAATACTGTCTCTCAAAAAATACAAAATATCTTTCTCGTCTTCCAGTTTTAGGAGAGGGATCAGAGACTTGAAAAGATCTAAAGAAAGGAGCATCACTTATTAAAGAAGGGTTATACTAGAAAGTGGGAGATGAGAAAACCGCTAGACTATGGGAATATTCTTGGGAAACTTTCCCCCCATAATTTATCAGTATCCCCACTTAATATGACTCAAGGAAAGTATTTAGAGGAAAGGATGGAATCTCATAAGCCACTATCCAGATCAACTACAAGATAATCTTAGTCAGTGGTAAGTCCCAAAGGAGTTAAGGGAAGAATGGGCTGAGGAGAAAAGAGAACTAAAAGAAATCTTGGATAGATGAAAGTGGCCAAGGAGTAATGGACCTGATCAACTTGGTTTGGGACATACCCAATTAGGAATTTATACTATCAAAGAAGGTTATAGAAATATTATCCAAAGCACTCAAATTGGTCCAAATCCCCCCTTAGTTGTAATTATGGCAACCCAAAGGATGGCCAAATATAAATTGCTTTATGTGGTTGGTTGCACATAATAGTATTATTACTCAAGATAACATGAGGAGACATGGATTTATTGGACCCAACTAGTGTGTAATATGTCATCAAGAGGAGGAAACAATGGACCACCTCCTTTTTTTGTGTCCCTATTCCCAAACAGTATGGAGTTTGTGGTACAATATTTTTTGTCAATCAGAAAGATCCATTCTCACTAAGAACAATTTTTGGGACTATTGGAAGACCAATATATTCAAATCAAAGACCTTGAAGATAGCTTGGAATTTAGGTTTAGGTTTCATCTGCTAGAAATTTTGGTTAGAGCATAATAACATGATTTTCAACGAGGAATTTAGACCAGAGGAAATAATATGGGGTACTCTAATTAGGACAAGTTTAGAGAAAATGTAGGCTAAAATCCAAGAGGACTCTTAGATGGTAGAGGATGAAGTAGATATATGGACACAACTCCAGAAACAATTGCAATATGGGAACTAAGAACGAAAGGATAAGAATAGAAAGAGGTATTTGAAGACTCAAGATGAATTCTATGGATTCAAAAGGAAAGGGTAAATGGAACACCTTTAGGGGTTATCCATCATGGAATAAAACTTCTAAAAGTTGGACAGTCAAAGGAACAAAGTTGTGTCACATATTAAGCCTTGCCAAGAAAGGCAGATTATCAACAATAAATGTATAATTTGAATTTTTTCAATAAATTTTTATATTTTTCTCAAAAACAAATATGAGCAAATTAATATGTATATTAAATCCAATATAATAAATAAAATAGCATTCACTTATATAATAAAATATGAATGTAAATGGCCTAATTTATTCATGTTTTATGCATGAAGAAAATATTTCAATACTAATTGCTCAAAATTGCATACAAGCTTTATTGCAAACTGTATCTCTTAAATATATTACACTTTTGTTTTTCCTCGGATTGCTTTATCATGAAGTATTATATCCATAATATAGCTATAGTAATGTGACTCTTCAAATACTTGATTATTGCTCTCAAAATGACATGTCTCATGACCTTTGGCTGAGCATACAAGAATGTTCATGGACACCTAACTCTAAGACACTTGCACACATATACATGAATTGCACTTCTACATGCACTTCTAATCTAAGATATTTGTGCACATCCTCACATTATATATTTATACTCTTACATACATGATAATTGTGCATTTCCTACACATTGCACTCTTACATGAAACTTGTGCATTTCCTACAAATTAACACTTACATGAAAGGGGAAATATAAATCACACTTCTAAACTAAATAATCAACCATATATTACATATTTACAATCATACCATGAAGGTACCACGGGGTACATTAGCATGTACTAAATAATGTAATACTTCTCAACACCCCCTTGTATTACATTATTTGGTTATTGAAGACTTTAGTCTTCAATCTTGGTCTTTGACATGGAAATTTTCATGAACCTATTCTTCTTTGGTATATTATTCATATTTAATCTTAGATTCAAGTTTGGCTTCTATGATTTCTACTCCGAGTTCTTCTTCATCTTCATTCTTTGATTCTTTAGTTTTAGTATATTAATGATCTGGATCACGAACTGCTTGAGCTTCTTTTTTGACTTCAGGTTCATGTGTATGAATAGATTGAACGTTTTATTTGTCCTTGACCTCTAGATCACGTGCTTCATTTGATCTAGTTTTCTTAAAAATTTTATATTTTCCTGTATCTTCAACATTCACTTAGAGCATCATAATAATTTTCTAAATTGGATGAACTTGGAATGTAAATATTACATGGAGAATGAAACACTAATTTTAGAGATGATTCAATTGATTCACTTGTATCAATTTCTACTTTCCTTTTTAGAGTTTCAATCAACTCCTTTTACTTTATATTTTCATCTTTATGAAGTTCAAGTGAAATATATGTCATATACATTAGACTACCTATATCAAGAGGTATCATAATGTCATTCTCAGAATTATCAATTTCTTTAATAAGTTTTGAGTGTAAATAGTATTCAAATATCAAAACCTTTCATCCATAGCTTCTCTATAGATAAATTGTAATGTCATATCTAGCTTACCCTTAGTTTTTTCAATCAATTTAACAATGTCAGATTTAATAACTTCTAATATTTTATTTTTAATTATAGTTTCTATATCTCTTTCCATAATGGTCAAAGTTTACAATTTGATTCCTTTGAAGTAGCAATCCTTATAACTCCTAAATTAAGTATGCAACTTAAATTTAAAATTTACAAATTTTAATTTTATAATCCTTTGATTTAGATTATATTTTAACTCCCTAATATTAAATTTGCATAATTTAAAATTTAAAAATTTTAAAATTCAAATATCAAATATCAAATATTTGAAATAAGTAAAAAGCTTCAAGTATTAAAAAAAGTTTAAAACTTTACAAACTTTAAAAACGTTTTGACTCCTAACATCTAAATATTCTAAATTTTTAAATACTTAATTTTTTTTTTTAAAACCTTTAACCTAGTTACATATTCCTTATCAATCCAAATTTTATGAATTAACATTAACCTGAAATAATTAATTAAAGCAAATAAACCTTATAAATCCTTTCAAAGATAATTAATAAAACTTTCCCTCCAAAAATGACTAGCACTCAAAAAGGAAAGTAACATAAAGAACATCACCTATATTGCATCAACGAGAATGTTGCTCTTTGCATGCATGTCTAGAGTAAGCATTTTCCAAAAACTTGCTAGCTCATTTGTTTGAAGAGAAAATGTTCCCTTCATTGTTTTTTTCTCATGAGAAATTATGTCATGACTTTATATGCTCCTCCTGCTCATTAGATATTTACTTTAGATTCCTTGGAAAAATGATTCAACTCCCTCTTGGCTTGAACATTTTTTATTTTCCTCTTGACTCAGGTGCTTCAGCTCCCTCTGGGTGCTTCAACTTTCTCTGGTTTAGGTGCAATGGCTTTCTTTTGACTCAAGCATTGTGACTTGCTTTTGACTCAAGCATTGTGACTTGCTTTTGACTCATGCATTGTATCTTCCTTCTATCTCAGGTGTTGTGACTACTTTTTGCTCAGGCTCTATTTCTTCTTTCCATCTTGGGCACTTTGATTCATTTTAGCTTGGATGTTGTTGCTTCTTTACATCTTGAGTGCTATGTTTCTTTTTATCTCAAACACTATTGCTTATTTCTAGCTTGGGTGCTTTTGGATCAAACACTTTTGTTTCTTTCCAGCTCGAGCACTGTTATTTTTTTTCATACTCTCTTAGCACTACACTATACATCTACATAGGTTGATTTATATAGCCTTTAGCTTAGAATGTTGATTCTTGAGTGCTTTTGGCTTAGGCACTATTGTTTCTTTTTAGTGCTATGTTAGAACTACACTGTGCATCTAAATATGTTGGCTTATATATCCTTTAGATTAGAATTCTAACTATAAAAATTCTTGTAGACTACCTCACATACTATATTGTCTAGCTTCTTACCTTTCTCTTTGATGTTTTATCCTTGAATCAGGGTCCATAGTTTTTCTCTTTATAAAACCACTTAGTATCTTTACAAGGATGCTTGGGCTTTATCATTTTTCAATATTAATTGAATCTTATTCTTTTATAAGGCTACTTCGGATTTACCCTTTTACAATATTGCTTGAATATTATTCTTTTACAAGATCACTTGGGCTTTATCCTCTTACAAGTTTGCTTAGGATTTATCCTTCTATGCTTGGACACTTAGGTTAGTCTTACTAATCTTGGCCACTTGTTCTATGTGGATGATGACTCCACACTATTCTCCTTGCTTACTATAGAGTCTACTCTAGTGCTATTTTCCTTCCTTTATTTTTGATTGCTTTCTATATTGTTCTCTATTCTTGTGGATTCTTATTTCAATGCTTTATGCTTTTATTCTCTATAATTTTTGGTTTTTGATCTACTTCTATATTTATCATAGGAAGCTTGAATGTATATCAATCTTAGTAAAAATCTTTGAATGCTTCTAAATCCTTGTAGAAATATTTGAATACTTCAATCTCTATAGCAATATTGCTCCTCTGTAATATAACTTTAAAATCTTCAATGTCTTAGGTCACACGTATGAACTTAGTATGATTCTTCTCCTTTCTAGAGAACCTAATTTCAATGTCAAGATGGCTTTGAATGTCCATAAATGATCAAATTTATCCTAATTTGATTATTCCTCAATCTTCAATATCCAACATTTTTTTTTTATTTGATTCTTCCTCAACCTTAAATATCTAAATTTTCTATTTTGTTGGCTTCCTCTATCAATCTAGTTGAGTCCTGTAGACCCAAAAGTGCCACATACTTAGTAAAATCATGAAATTTTGGCAAAGAGAGGAAAGAAATTGAAGGGTGGTACAAGGTTTCACCAAGGTACAAATTTCACAGTCGAAGTAACCAACCAACGCTCAAAAAAGATTAAAAGGAGCAGAGTGGAAGGTGGAAAGGTGAATCCAAGATGGTGTCAACTTTAACATAGAGAATCCATAGTAAATCCACTAAGGGGGGCAAAAATATATGGTTAACATGGTCAAAACTGACCTAACAGACTTTGAAGTAGAGGAGTTATGAAAAGGAAGATACCTCAATAAGAAGCTAAGAAGAGCTCTATATTATTTTCCATCCACTTGTGATTTAATGCAAAAATCCATGGTCAAAAAAATCAAACAATGTTTAGAAAAATTCAAAGTTGTGGAATTCATAAGAACGACTTCAACACAGGGTCAGTTTCCATAGGAAAAGATCATAGACAATGTCAAAGTCCACTGAGAAAAAAATCATAGTCAAAAAAGACTTAGCGGAGATTAGAAATGTGAATTCTGGATGTTAGGAGGTAAAGCAATATTATAATCCACCCGAGGCAAAAGGGTTCCATGGTCAGCATGGTCAAAATCAACCTGATAAAAAACAAAGTATCAGATTTTGAAGGAAGTCATCAAATGTCATAAGAACCCCATTCCATAGTAAAATTGGTCAAACCTATCCCAATGGAATTTGGATTAGCAGATTCTAAAAGGGAAGAGGATGTAACAAAACTAGAGGATGCTATGAAACCTAAGGAGTGTAATGGAATATGAATAATATAACAAAACTAGAGGAGGTCATAGAACCTGAGGAGTGTAGTGGAATCTGAAGAATGCAATGAAAAAAATTAGGGAATGTCAAACATCACTGAAATCAAGGCTCACCTACATTTTTAGTTGTAAATTGATGACAAAAAGTCTTCTCAAGAATGAAGAACGATCCAGATTGACCTGTAACCATTCCATTTGTGGAATTTAGTAGAGAGCCGAACAACTTGTAGATCTCAGAATTGCAACATCAATGGAGTATAGCTCCACTTTAGCATTTTACTGGTCTAAATTTCTTGTAATGTTTCCAATTTTTGTAAAACCTATATAAATAGGTCAAACCCTCATGTTTAAGGGTCGAATTTGGAGTGTCTTCCTAATATATTACTGTAATTTCTGTGAAATCAATAGGAGCATTGCTTGGATGTTTACCTCTAGTTTTTGTCTTCATCAATTGTAAGTTTATTTAGTGAATGCATTTCTGGTATTGTTGTTATGATTAGTCAATTTTTTTGATATTTGATTGCTAATTTGGAACAACTTGGAATTGTTCATGCCTAAAAAAATGCTATATAAGACTTCTATTTCTATTAGTCTAAGTGTTTATCTAATTCAACTATTTGAATTATTAGCATTTTAGATGTTTGAAATAGTTTTCTGGGCATTTCATTGTTTTAATGATGAAGATAATAAGTTTTGATTGTTGTTAGTCTCAAGTGTGGCATACTGGAAATGTGATTGATTAGAATATTATTGATATTTTTCAATGTTGTTAGCTCTATCTGGTCATTATTTTCTCAACCATTTTCTAACCCTTATCTCATTTCTATCCCTAAAATTACACATTATTTTGAGCTTAATTGAGTCAACACATGAAATAGTTGATAAGGTATACCAGTCTACTCTAGAGGTTGGATTGAAGTAATCTATAATCCATCCAATATCAGTGTTTGAGTTGTGATTAGAGGGTATGCAACTCCCAGAAGTCAATGATTCATAGTCATAGTTTAACTTTACCTTGATGTCAATTTAGACCCCAATAGTTCTAGCACGCCTGGTGGGACCCCAAAGACCCATTATATGTCCCATGATACATTATTTTATTGATAAATTTTAGAGAAATCAAGATTTAGTGAGTTGTCTTGACCTAATTCAACAAAGAAAGTAAATTCACTTGGCAACTATGTTGGAGAGTAGAGCTAGATTTCATGACTAGTTGCCTTTAAGAAAACTATCTTTGTAAAAATATATCTCCCCTTTTAATTATAAGATCTTGTAGGATTGATGGATTATCACCATTATCCCTCATGGTATGACTATGGCCCCTTAGAAATCTTAATTTTACATGAGATTCCCAAAATTGCCCTTAAAAATGTGACCAGTTATCAAGGGAAGAAGAAGACTACAAAAGAGCATTGCCAAGACATAGCATCCTTGTTATCAGTTTACAATATTAAGTTTGAGTATGTTATGTTAAGGTTATTGGTCCTATATTTATAAGGTAAGGTCTTGTTGTGGTATAAAACCTTGGGTTGTGGCAATATCAAAACATAGGAAGATCTAGTTAAAACCCTTATAGATGAGTTTGATGATCTTGGGGATCTCCTCCTCCTCACTTAGTTTTCATTCACAAAGAAGTCCTTTCAATAAAATATTTATGAGTTCAATGTTCATTTTAAAATAACGTGGAATAGAATTACCTAAGAATACAAACCTTCCCACCCTCAAGTATATTTGTATTATATTCATTCACTACATTTTTATTTGAGTCTCCTTATCCAACATTCTAAGGTAAAGATGATCCCGTAAGTGTTTCAAGAGGCCATGAGGGAAAAAAATATGTTAATCACTTTAGGAAAATTATCCCCTAGAATAGTAGAACCCTCTTTATCTAGAACTCTGTTATCCCCTAAGGCAGGAAAAATGTTAGAGAAATAAAGTTTTGGGCTGATCAAAATACTAGTGATGGGTTGTTATCAAGTTAATGGATTAGCTCAATGATTTCCATCTAAGAATCAAAATAAATCATGCAGTATTCCTAGTACTATCAGAGAGACAATGAAATACCCCTTGATAAGATGATATAACTAAACCCTAAATTCTACACCATGAAATGATGAAGGTTAGGCTAAAGAACTTAGTGTTAAGGTTAAAGGATAACATCCATGGTAGATAGCATAACATCAAAGTTTTCATATTTTCGTAGTTTAGTTCATAATGAGGTCTTCTTACTCTGTTTCCCAATGGATACTAGGCAATCAAACCAAAGGCTTCATGAGAATACCCTGAACAATATCATGTGTGAAATAGCCCAACTTGACTGGGGTAAAGGACACAGTGAGAGCAAGAATTCCAGACAAAGTGATTTAAGTAATTTCAATATCTAATGTTAGGATATTCGCATCATCGGTTGATGTCATGCCTTCTTAGGTCTATAAAAGGAAGAACACTGACTTGAAAATAGTTTGAAGTTTGAGATGGGTCACAAATAGTAGGCTAAATATGACAAAAGAGATATCGATCAGATGGAGGAGGTATTGTTCATCCTTGTTGAACACTATAAGCGAGGTTAAAGAAAAGAGGGATTACCATTTTTGGTAATCTATCTACCTTGGAAACAATCTTGTGCCTCGATGGATTATGCATATGAAGCCCACACCATGATGGAGTATGCATACACATATATTTGCTATGCATGACTCTCTATTTTTGTGTAACTCCAATTCCCTTTATTTGTTTCCATTCTTCTTCATTTTCCTAGCACATTAGTGATGTTTCCTCTCACTCCCTTGTTAATATACCATATCCCCATTATTTTAAGTTTTTCCTTTTCATGTTAAGGTGGTGGTTGAATTTTGTTTTTTTCCTAGTTTTTACCAATAACCACCATTTAATGTGTATTATGAGGTTTGTTTTACCTCACTTTGCTAATTTTTTTTTTAATTTTATGACATTTTTGTTCATTTTATGTTCTCAATTAGTTTTCTTAAATCCATGTCTATAATTCTTCTCCTTAATTTTTAGATTCTCCCTTCCCTCCACAATTGCATCATTGCTTACCTCAAATTCTATTAGAGTTTTAAAGTGGATAAGGCTTTGAGTTCTTTACCTTTGCAAGAAAAGTTCCCTAAGAGGTGCCAAAATGTAGACCCAAAAGGGCCACATACTTAGCAAAATTGTGAAATTTTGGATAAGAGAGGAAAGAACCCGAAGGACAGTACAAGGTTCCACCAAGGTACAAATTCAGTAGTCGAAGTAACCAACCAATACTCGACAGAGATTCGAAAAAATAGAGTAGAAGGTGAAAAGGTGAATCCAATATGATGTCAACTTCTACACAGATAATCTGTAGTAAAAATCCACTATGGGGGAAAAACATTTATGGTCAACACAGTCAAACATGACCTAGTGAACTTTGAAGTAACAGAGTTATGAAAAGGAAGATACCTCAATAAGAAGCTGAAAAGAGATCTATGTTATTTTTCCCACCTATGATTTAAGGCAAAAATCCATGGTCAACATGGTCAAACAGTGCTTAGCATAATTCAAAGTTATAAAATTCACAAGAACGACTTCAACACAGTGTTAGTTTTCGTAGTGAAAGGTCATAGACAATGTTAAATATTGTCAAGGAAAAAAATTGTAGTCAGTGTATTCAAACAATGCTTGGCGAATATTAGAGTTGTGTATTTTAGATGTTATGAGGCAAAGCAGTATTAAAATCCACCCGTTACCAATGTAAAATAAAGGTTCCATGGTCAACATGGTCAAACTTGATCTGATAGAAAACAAAGTAGCAAATTTTTAAGGAAGTTGTCAAGCACCACAAGAACCTGATTTCATAGTCAAACTAATCAAACCAGTCTCAGTGAAATTCGGATCAGCAGATTCTAAAAGGGAAGAAGATGCAGTGAAACCAAAGGATGTCGTGGAACCTAAGGAGTGCAGTGAAATCTTATGAGTGCACTTGAATATGAAGAATGTAGTAGAACCTGAGGATGTCACATAACCTTAGGAGTGCAGTGGAATATAAAGAATACAACTGAAAGAATCAGGGAATGTAAAACATCACCAAATCAAGACTTGCCTACATTTTTAGTTGTAAAATGATGACAAAAAGTCTTCTCAATAATGAAGAACAATCCAGATTGACCTGTAACATTTCTAGCTATGGAATTCAGTTGAGAGATGAACAACTTGTAGAGCTCATAATTGCATCAGCAATGGAGTACAACTCAATATTTTTTCTTAAAAACCAATGAGATCCTGCCACCTCAACATTTTGTTGATCTTACGAGAAATTCCTTGTAATGTTTTCTATTTTTGTAAAACCTATATAAAGAGGTTGAACCCTCATGTTTAAGGGCCATCTCTAGAGTGTTTTCCTGATATATTACTATAATTATTATGAAATCAATAAAGGAACATTACTTGGATGTTTACCTCTAGGTTTTGTCTTTATCAATTGTGAGTTTATTTTGTGAATGCATTTATGCTATCACTGTTATGATTAGTCAATTATTCTGATATTGAATTACTAATTTGGAGCAACTTGGAATAGTTCATGCCTAAACAAATGTTTCATAATTTTTGATCTAATTTTGCCATTTGGATTATTTGCATTTTAGATGTTTGAAATAGTTTTTGAGCATTTCATTATTATAATGTGAAGATAATAAGTTTTGATTTTTGTTAGTCTCAAGTGTGGCGTATTGGAAATGTGATTGATCAACATATTATTGATATTTATCAATGTTGTTAGCTCTATTTGATGATTATTTTCTCAACCATTCTCTAACCCTTATCTTATTTCTATCCCTAAAATCACACATTAGTTTGAGTTTGGTTGAGTCAACACCTTAAATAGTTGACAAGGTATACGAGCCTACTCTTTAGGTTTGATTGAAGTAATCTCTAATCCATCCAATATCATGTTTTGAGCTATGATTAGTGGGTATGCGCCTCCTAGAAGTCAAAGATTCATAGTCATAGTTCAAGTTTACCTTGATGTCAATTCAGACCCCAACAAGTCTTAGTCTTCACTAATTTTTCTTTAACCAAGTGGAAAGACCCTAACATATAAATTATAGTGTCTGAATCCTTAACCGTTCAATTTCATACTCAATAAGACCTTTAAAAGCTATTGTCCAAGTCTACACTACCTTCAATGTAGATAAACTCTAAATTAACTTTATCAAAAGTGGATAAAGTTAATTAATAATGGTGGCTCAATGAAATCTATCAAAATGGATAAAGTCAAGTGGTAGCTTTGATACCACTATTGGATTTTTAAGCCTTACTACTACAAAATATCATAGGTCCCAATATAAAATAGCCACAATATTAAAGGTAAAAAATAATAATATAATAGTAGAATAATATATGAGAAAACTAATATGTATATCAAGACCTATATAATAAATAAAATAACATCACTTATATAATAAAAAAAATATCAATATCCCTTTGTGTTGAAGGATACTCAGATGGTGGGAGCTGGAGTAGGAATGGGAGCGAGAGCGGGAGCAGGCCTAGACACAGGTGCAGAATTCAGGGCGGGTGTAGGATTGGTATTGAGGTCGAGCAAGTCAGGGCCCGGGACCGGGCCCACAAAGTCCTCGATGGAACCAGAGGAGGGCTAAGAGGCTGAGTAGACTAGCGACCAAGGTGGGGATGACATCTTGGGCCTGGGGCCTCCTCCTAGCTTCGATGCTAGTGCAGGCCTTGGGAAAAATCCTCTAGACCCTAGGCAGGGTTCTACCCTGGGTGGGCCCAAACCCTCCTACCAGTAGATCCTTGTCGATGCCAGGGCCCAGCCTCGAGCCCTAGGTATAGGGCTTTCCCTCGAGGGCACCCACATTTCCATTCAATAGGATGTCTACTCATCCTTTGTCTCTAGATCCTCTACCTCCCTATTTGGGAAGTTTTTGAGAGGGCGACCGGACATGGAAACCATCCACAGATGGGCGACTTACAAATGGAAAGTTTTTGGACATATTCAGTTGGTGGCCCTTACTAAGGGATTCTTCATTATCAAACTAAACAAAAAAAATATGTTAAAAATATTCTATCTGGCAGGCCCTGGTTCTTGGGTCACAAAAGCCTCTTCCTCAAACAATATGGAGCTGACTTCCATCCCAGTACCCAAAGTATCAACTTCACCCCGATTTGGGTTCAGCTCCCTGAGCTCCCCTTCCACTTGTGGCATGAAGACATTCTAAGGCTCATTGCCCAGTCGGTCGATGAGCTAGTGGACTTCGACCTTGCTACCAAGGTAGGCTCTCGTATGGTCCATTCTAGATTATGTGTCAATGCAAATATAGAATCTAAACTCCTCTCTTCTGTGTCCATCTCCTATAGGTCCTTTTGGCACCAAACCCTGATTTATGAAAACAAACCTATTTTTTGCCCTCTCTACTACACTTAGGGACACCTCCCCCACCAATGCCCTATATACAAGAAGATGATGCCTCTCTCCTCATCAAATTCCCTTCCCATCCAGGATGAACCCCCTCCCATGGGACCCCCATGATGGCCACAGATCCCAGGATTGGACCACCAAGGAGGCTCCCCCTACTGTCCCAAAGGAATCCCAAGTGGGCCCTTGCCTGAATGGCCTTCCCCAGGTTCCCCCTTCCTACTTGCACCCCTACCTAGTTCCTCATTTAAGGACCTGATCCTAGACTCCCCCCCTCACCCATTACGAACCCCTTCTCGTAGGCCCTTTCTTGTGCCCCATCTTAGCCCTGTGAGCTGCATGGGCTCTCTCCCCCATCGACTCCCACCTTCTCGTCTTCCTCTACCAAGGTTTCCTACTCCCCCCCCTCCTCACTACCCCCTTATCGACCTCCTCCTGGCCCTCCCAATGGTCCCTGCCGACCTCCCCCCTTAGAGTGTAGCTCCTAGAGGTTCGAAAAAGAGGTTGAGGGTAGCTCTCTGTCTGGGCCCAATGAAATCAGCCCCAAGATGACCCAAAGCAGGAATTTTACCTCAAAATTTGGCAACAAACTTAAGAGAGGTTGCCCCACCCTGGGCGATCAATGATCAAGGATCATTGAATATGACATAGCCAATGGCTCCCAGGCAACCCTCTTTGACGTCGTTGTGAGATTCTCCAAAGTAGATGCCCTATGATCCAAAACCCTCGCTCAGCTCGGGAAGGGGGGCAAGTGACCCCCCAAGGATGTCAAATGAAGCTCATCACCTGGAATGTTAGGGGGCTCAATGGTACCCCCAAAAAGAGGATCCTTAGCCAACTCAGCAAGGATCACCACCCATCCTTCCTCCTCCTCCAGGAGACCAAAATAGATGAAGTAGTTGCTCAGAGGGTCACCCAAGCTACTTGGCATAATTGTGAGTCTTTGTCTTCCCCTACGACTGACACAGTCGAAGGCCTGCTATGCATGTGGGACCCTTGGTATTTCAAGGGGAGACTCATATCATCTTCTCCCAGAATAATCAACATTCTGGTCCATTATGTGAATCAAGGAGTTCATGGATCTTGTCTAACATCTATGCTCCCAACAACCCGATTGAGAAAGCTGCCTTATGGAAGGAAATTAGCTCGATGAGGGAAGCCTTTGCCCCCCTTCCCTAGATCCTTGTAGGAGACTTCAATAGGCTCCTTTTCCTCTAACAAAAGTGGGGGCTCAACGGCTTCATCCAAAAGAATGGAATATTTTGGAGCCTTCATCGACCTCAATGAGCTCATGAACGTTAGCCTAAAAGGAGCCAGGTTCACATGGTCAAATAAAAGAGTGGGAGCAAGCCATATCTAGGTCAGGCTAGATAGAGTATTCCTTTCTAAGGAAGCCATTCCCCTATTTGTTGATGCAACCTTGTTGGCTCTCCCTAAAATTGGGTCTGACCATAGCCCCCTCCTCCTCAAAAATGACCATCGCTCCTCCCTCAAGTGGCCCTTTCTTTTTGAGTCCATGTGGCTGCACCACCCCAACTTCAAGACCCAAGTTGGTTTCTGGTGGGCCCCCCTAGTCCCTAGGTGCCTTGTTGAGCAAGTCTACCACAAGCTGAGACATCTCAAAGAATAGCTCAAGGTATGGAATAGAGAGGTGTTTGGTAACATATCTGAAAATAAAGCAGCAATCAAGAAAAAACTCGAAGATCTGGAGCTCAGGTTCTAGGAAGAGGAACGTTCAACCCTCAACGATTACTGCAACATCCTAGCCAGGGAAGAAACATTCTAGAGGTAGAAGTCGAGAGCCCTATGGCTCCAAGATGGTGATGCTAATACTAAGTTCTTTCACATGTCGACCCTCATAAATAGGGGCTCTAACAAAATTTTTGAGTTTGAGAGCAGCGATGGCAGAATTATCAAAGATGAAGAAGACATTCAGATTGAAGCCATCAACTTCTTCTAGGAGCTCCTTGGAAACAATCCCAACATGTCCCTAGAAGTGATAGCCAACCTACTAGAGCATATTCCAACCTCAGTCTCGACCATGGTAAATGAGATGCTCCTATAGCCCTTGTCTGACTCTGAAATCCATGCTACTATGTTTTCAATGAAGGCCAAGGCGGCCCCGGGCCTGAACGGGTTTCCCCCCATTTCTTTTAATCCTTTTGGGACATCGTTGGCCAGAAGTGTGCATAGCCATTCGGGACCTCTAGTCTGCTAGCTCCATCCCCAAAGGTATAAACTCCACCTTCATTGCCCTGATCCCCAAGTCTCAGGTAGCTATATCCCTCTATGATTTTTGTCCCATCAGCTTTGCAATGTCTTATAAAAAATCTTGACCAAATCCATGGCCTCCTGCCTCAAGGATATCCTTCCCCTGATCATTGCCCCCTGTCAAGGGAGCTCGATCAAAGGTAGACTTATCACAGATGGAGTTATCATCATGCATGAGGTCATCCACTCGGTCATCCTATCCAAAAAGGCCTCCTTTCTGCTCAAGCTAGATATGAACAAGGCCTTTGATAGATTTTACTGGGTTTTTCTTTCCAAGGTCCTTCTCAAGTTTGGGTTCCACACCTCCTAGGTCAGCCTCATCAGAAACTATGTGTCCTCCCCTTGGTTCTCTATCCTCATCAATGGATCCCCCATTGGGTTCTTCCCCAGTTCTAGAGGCCTTCGCCAAGGTGAACCCCCTATCCTCGATACTCTTCATCATCCTAGCCGAGGCCCTAGGATGCACCATCTCGGGTGTTATCTCTAGTAGACTTATCTCAGGTATCAGGCCTGCATCGATCCTACCCCTTGTGTCCCATCAGCAGTTCATGGATGACACCATCCTTGCTACTTCAACTTTGATACCTCAAGACAAGACCATCAAGCTCATCTTGACCATGTATGAAGAGGTGGCTAGGCAAAAAATCAACCTTTGAAAAAGCAAAATTTTCTTTATCCATACCCCCTAGCTAGGTAAATCAGAATCAGGTGGATTCTTGGCTGTACCCCTGATTCCCTCCCCTCATCATACCTTGGGCTCCCCTTGTTTATAGGAGCATCCTCCAAGACCCTTTGGAGTATGATGATTGATCAGATCTAGAAGAAGTTGGCCCCCTGGAAAGGCCACCTCCTCTCTCTGGCTGGCAGAGCCACCCTACTGTCAGCGGTTCTTCAAATCATTCTGGTCTACTTCATGTCGGTCTTAAGAATCTCGGCCTCCATTACAGCTCACATCGAGAAAATCCAAAAAAACTTTCTATGGTCAAGAAAAGAAGATAAGAAGAGGATTCCCCTGGTCTCCCAGCCCCTGTTCTGCCACCCCAAAGGTGAGGGAGAGATTGGTCTCAGGCGGGTGAACCTCATGAACAAGGACCTCTTGTCTAAGCATAGCTGGAAGGTGTTCACCAATGCCCCTGATGAATGGGTCAGTATCATACGTAGGAAATATTGCCACCATCATCCCTTCCTTAGTGAATCCCAACCTAGATACGGATCTGCCTTCTGGAAATCCTTGATCTCCACTAAAGACATCATTCAAAAGGGGACCATATGGATCCTCAAGGATGGAACCAAGATCGACTTCTGGGAAGATAGGTGGATCCAAGATGAGGCCTTGACTACTGACAGTGATCTCCTCGCCCTCAAATTGGACCTGGTGGACAGAGGGCCCAAAGTGTTGGCCTATATCACCCAGACCCAAGGACGGGTAACATGGAAGCCCATCCTGAACGCTAGGCACCCACTCCAAGCCTCCATGCTCTAGAGCCTCCTTAAGGTGATAGTTATCCCGTCCTTCAGAGGGAACGATAGATGCATCTGGAAAGGTACTCCCAGTAGCGTATTCTTTGTCAAATCTACCTACAACTTCCAAAGAGTCCCTTATGAGGCCCTATTCCCAGTCCACTAGGTGTGGGCCAAGAAGTTGATCCCCAAAATTAGTCACTTCGTTTGGGTGGCTATCCAAAATAAGATCATAACTATCAAGAATTTGATTAGGAGGGGCTTTTAGATCCTAAACAGATGCTTCCTTTGTTGTGCTACCTGGGAGTCTACTAATCACATTTTTCTTAGATGCCCCTTCTCTTCTGAAGTCTTGGGCCTCATCCTTTCCCAATTTTCTATCCAATGGGTGGCCCCCAACTCCTTCTGAAGTCTTGGGCCTCATCCTTTCCCAATTTTCTATCCAATGGGTGGCCCCCAACTCCATCTTTGACCTCATGTCCCAATGGCCCAATCCCTTTGCCCACCCCTTCATCCTCTTCCTTGGCGCTCCTACCTTCCTCACCTACTCTGGCAACTTTGGCATGAGTGCAACAGTAGAGCCTTCTCCTCCTCGACCTGCTCCCCCTAGTGGGTGGTGGCCAAGGCGGTTGCCTTCACCCTTGAGAACTCCCACTCCCTCCCCTTGATCGAGGTGCCCTATAGGCGAGGTGAGTCCACCCTCCTCTCCTCCCTTGGAGTCTAGCTCCCCCCAGATCCCCCCTCACCCCCTCCCATCATTCTACAAAAATGTGGAATGCCCCCCCTCTCAGATGGGTCAAACTTAACTTTGATGGAGATTCTAAAGGAAACCCTAACCCCTTTGGAGCGGGTGGGGTCATCTGAGATAGTCATGGGGCCCTGATCTTGGCGTACGTCGAACCGCTTGGCATATAGACCAACAACTTCATCGAAGCAACAACTCTTCTCCATGGGTTGATAGCCCTCAAGGAGACCTCCCCAAAAGTCCTCATCGAGGGAAATTCCCAAGTCATCATCAAGGCCACCCGTAGCCCAGGAAGCAGCTCTTGGTGCATCCATAACATCATTCAAGAAGTTCTCACCATCCTCCAAGGATACACTCACCATGCCTTCTTCCATGTGTACAGAGAATGTAATAGGGCAATCGATTTCATGACCAATCAAGCCACCACAATGAAAGATCTCATTACCTAGACCACAAATTTCCCTGATGCTCTGGTACAAATAGCTTCCCAAGACGATTCAAGCATCGACGAGGGTCCAGGAACTTAGATCGCTCTAAGTCGAGGCCTCGAAGGTTCATTGTTATGCCATCCCCACGTGGATAGGGGACACTCCTTCTAGCTTCGCCATGATGTCTGGCCCCAGAGACCCTCTCATTTGAGGGTTGGCCAATCTGATCAAGCACTTCCATGCCTCGTCAAGTGCTCCTTGATTTAGAGGCCACGTCAGACCTTCGGTCTATCCTATTCTAGATAACCACAGCCTCGCTGGCAATGTTGGCAACTCCAAGTTGAAGCATGCGGCTTCCTAATCCAAATTTCCTACCTCGGGCATCGCTCCATCAGATTTCCATGTCGAGTCAGCCAGCTTGCACCTTTATCCCATGAGTTTTCCTCAAGGTGCTCCCGAGTTCAGATTGTGCCAACTAGAGCACTGGCATTGGCTCCCCTCCCCTGCCCCATGTGGCTGCCAACAACACACCCCCTCAGCTCCTCCCAGCTCATGTTGTCCCCTACTCCAAGATTTCCTTCCTGATGCTTACGGCACTTCCCTACCTTGACGTCTCCTTGCAACCTTTTAACCCAACCAAACTCAGAGCTCTCTCACATTCTTGTATATTTTCCCCTCTCTCTGTCCTCGTAACTCTCCCTTCTTAGTTTAGGCAGACTCTGGTTCCCCTTCCCCTGACCTACCTGTTTGCCTTCCATGGTTGCCAAGGCATTTTTCCTTGAGCCTTCCACTCTCGACCTAAGCGATTCTGCTAGGATCTTTTCTAATGCCAAGAAATACACTCCCTTATTCAGTTAGTTCATAGGAGCCGATGAAGAAATCACGTAGGGATTTCTAGACACCTGGAACGAAGGGGAGGTCAAAGTGAAAGGGCTTCATTTCAAAGTTTCCAAGGAGTTTTTGATCGAAGTGATGGGTCTACACCATGAGGATAAAGGTAGATTCATTCGATAGGACAAGCACAATTGGGAGGAGGAGCTCTCTCGATTCTCGAAGCAGCAATGGGACAATTCCAATCTCTTTCGAGTTGACCTTCCACCACCCTTTGACAAGGCCATCATCACAGTGATGCAATACATTACGTGTGATGACCCAGACTAGTGCCTTTACAAATTTCACTTCAGCTTCTACAATCACCTTCATGGAGCCACGCTGGTAAGCACCCCTCTGTTTCTCCCTTATTCCTTGAGCCTCACCATCGATCGGGCCTGTAGGAACCATTCTTGGCCTTCCCATCAAGGGCTCATGGCTATTCTATATAGACACACCCTATCTAACCAACCATAGCTTCATTGCATCCCTCCCATGTCCTTTGTTTCCCCCCCTAAAGCAGTTGACTCCCCTATTGCTTCCACTACAACGTCTAAATCCAAGGAGACCCCATCCCCTGAAGCCTTCCCTTCCCTAAAATGGCGTAGAACCACCCAGAAATGTAGAAACATGGCTCAGGCCCTAGGTAGGGCCTTGACTCCTAGCGTAAGTTCGATCCACAAGGGCCCAGCCCCTGATAGTAACAGGATTTCTGGCAGTTCCAAGAAGGCCAAGGTGGAGGCCCGAAAGCCATCGAAGTCAGCTCTAACTCTAGTAGAAAGTTGCAAAACTTGGTGACCAGAGCCCTCCTAGACATTACGATCAACTCCCTGGCTGTGTTTGCCAAAGTGGCTTCCTCAGTGGCCAATGCCCTGGTTGAACTCCACCACAGGTTGGGTGATGGCCCTGATAGGGAGGGGAGCTAATCTGCTAGGTCGGGGCCCCCGTCTAGGTCAGGCCCGACTATAGGGATCCTTAGAGTGATGATGGGTACTATTTTTTGGGTCATCTGCTGAGAAGCTTCATAGTTTTTCCCTGTTTAGTGGCCTCAGGAAAAATTTTGTTTTGATGGCAACATAGTTGGTCGGACTTCTTGTAGGCACCAGGGCCCAGGGCCCCGATTTGGTTCCTAAGGGTGCAGCCCCGATCTTTTTACACCAGAATATAGCTATGGCTACCTATGTAACTAAGGTTTTGGGACCCTTAAAAAAAAACTTGTTGTAAATATTATTGCTACTTATAAAAAAATATATATATAATAAAACAAGAATATAAATGGCCTAAGTCATTCATAAAATATGCATGAAGAAAAACTAACAATATTAATTGCTCAAAAATTGTATACAAGATTTATTCCAAACTAGATCTCTTAAATAAATTACACTTTTTTTTATCCTTGTATTACTTTCTCATAGAGTATTATCTCCATATAATATAGCCATAGTAATATGACTCTTCAAGTACTTGACTATTTCTCTCTAGATGACAAGTCTCATGACCTTTGGCTTATCATCCTACCAGTTGCATATAAGACTCTTCATGGACACTTGACTCTAAGACACTTGTATACATCTACATGGCTCTTGCACTTCTACATGCACTCCTAATCTAATATACATGTGCACATCCTCACATTACATATTTACACTCTTACATACATGACACTTATGTGTTTCTTGCACATTACACTCTTACATGACACTTGTGTATTTCTTTCACATTAACAATTACATGAAAGGGAAATATAAATCACACTTCTAAACTAAAGACTCAACACAAATCTATTAACTATTTATAATTGTACCATGAAGGCACCATGGAGGTACAACATGTACCAAATAATGTAATATTCCTCAAAAATAATAACCTTAACATATTGGCAATTATGTAGTAGGTCTTCTACTCGATCGAATTATACACCTATGATCGCCTTATGACTAATGTAAAAAATCTATAGGTTTATTACTTCAAATACTTATAGTAGGTCCTAAACCCTATTCCTATATGATTTCGTTAACCTATTCTTATCTAGGCACTAGGAACTCACTTGAAAACTAGCTCAGTATCACTATATATCAATACAAGTTTAATCTCCCTTTTGGGTAAGCTGAAGTCTATGCACTAGTACCTTATATTCAATGACATTATTGGAGTAGTTGAACTATAACCTAAAAGTCTATAATTTTTTTTCTCCTCTAGGTGAGACTAAATAGATACCAAATCCTACTCTCATCCTATGTTTGGCTTCATCAAAGTAGAGCTTTGAAATCTTAGCCAAATATTTTGAAGTATCAATGACCTTAGTCAGGAATGATTCTCATTTTGAATTAGGTAGGTACCTAATATGATCGATTCAAGGATGCCATATTTGTATAAGTCCAAAAATTTTGAAGCCCATTCATCCATCTAATAATCAATAACTAGATTGCAGGCCTTATCTACTAGCAACTTATACTCAAATAAACTTTCTTTTGCTAGGAATATTTGCTTTGCTTTGGATTTGAGTGTTGGTACATGTTTCATGTGATGAAAGTATAGTGGTTTGGTTGGAATCCTTACTTTAGTACCATATCAAGTTCTCAAGACCATGTGTGTCCAATCCAATGATAAGTACACCCCAATTTTGGCTATGAAATCCTTGGATAGATAGATGCCAAAAGATATTGGTAACTTGATCACTATTACATCTTGGAAGATAATTATATTCAGGTAGGCATATATCATGAGTAGGAGGTATCTAACAAGGCCAAAGATTTAAATCAAACTTACATTGAGTTGGACTACTCCTTAGTTAACTAGCTCGTAAGATAGCCCTGGCATGTACCACCTACCTAGGAATGACTAAAGTGCTTGACCTTGAGTCAACTAGATAATTATGGATAAACTTATCTTGCATTTGAGTGTCAAGTAAAATGGTAGGGGCTTGGTTTTACTTGGTTTGGGATATGATACCTATAGGACCATTAGCATATTCTATTTTCTAGTAATTTGTTGCTTCTCCAGGGTTTCCTCTAAATGTTTCATCTATTTTGGCATGGTGAATGTGTCCTAAAGTGTCATGAGAACAATGGAAATTCTCTGGTGCTCCACCATATTAAAATATTTGAGAGGTCAAGTTTGAGGTGCATCACTTGTTATCCACTAAGGCCTTGGAATTTTGGTTGTGGTATTGGGAGCATTGGTTGGTTGCAAGGATGCTTGTTATATAATATACCGTGTAAAATTCTTCCTCATCCAATGTCACTAATGTTTGCTCCATTGGATTATCATTTACACTAGGAGGAGCACTAGGGGCCTAGCCATGTGAGGCTTAGTACTGCACTTGTATGCTTGGATCTAAGTAGGTAGCATGTGGTGGGGTATATCTTGCCTAATGAGGATCTCTAGGATTAGGAGGATACATAGTTGAGCAAGGATAGTTTGAGGTATACGGGTCTCCTACATAACTGTTTTGAGTGGTAATAATATCCTTGACTAGGTTGGGAGGAAATTTCTTTAAGAGAGTGGGTATAGGCACTATCTATTGACTTGAGGTTTAGATTTGGTTGGACTCCCTATCAAGTTGGGATGGATGCATTTGGTAACCATTAGTGGGAGGTTGGCAACCTTGGTTGCCCTGTTGGAAAGGAGGTTTTAAATACTTTTGATATTGAAATATCTATATATTTTGTTTCCTCCTAAGGGCTATGACCTCATTAGATACCATAATTAATATATTCCTCATCTCGTCTAACTTATAAGTGTATGGATTAGTGGAAGGTTTTTTTGGAGTAGGAGGGTGCACTTGTACTAAAAATGGGTTTAAAGTAGGGATTGATTGGAAGGTAGTAGGATGGGAAATGGGAGGTGGCTGATAGGGAGGTTGAACATTCAAAAATAAAGGCATTAAAATTCTAGGAGTGAGTCTCCATATCTAAATCAAAATATTTTTGGTGTGAATGGCAAATCTGTAGGCTTGAGACAAGGAGTTTCCTCTTTTTGACTTGATCATCATAAAAATTTTAAAATTATAAATATTAAAAAAGTAAATGAAAGCCATACCTGGTAGCGGTTGGACATTATCGAGTATTCTTTATTACATCTTCTCGAATCTAGTGTTGAAGTCATCCATTATCTCCATTAGAGCTTTTTTTATGGTGGTTAGTTGCTCTAGAAGAGACACAATGTTTACCTTTTCACAAAATATGATAATCAATAGATCTGCAAGCTGGTCCCACATTCCCATTGAATGGTATGTGATATTGATCTACTATTTATGAGCTTTTCCTGTAAAGGACATGACTAGTAGCCTTAGGGTAACATTTTGTGACTCAACATTGTGCATAGTGCACAAGCTAACCATGTGATGGAGATGCTCCATAGGAATCATGAAATTAGGGTTATGCATAGTTGCGAATATTCACAAATTGGATAAATATTAATATTTCTAAAGTTGGAAATTGATGAATATGAGGAGCCTCGACGTTAGCCCATTCGTCTAATATTTTCAGGACCAATTTATTCTTAGGGTCAACTTGCCATAATATATATCCAAACATAGACATATTTGTACTTGTTGGAAAGATATTTTCAAGATTGATCTAATGGTGGTGGTTTTAGGAAGTTATAAGATGATTTAATAGGTCAAAAGTGGCCCCAAATATGAACTTACATTTTAGGGCTTCAAATACCCCAAATTTTAGTGTGAAGATGCTCGATTTGATTTTCTTAGGCTTCTCCATGCTTCACCTTGATTTTTATTAGGATTCGCTATTTTTTTACAAGTACATTTTGAGTCCAACCCCTTATGCATAACCCTGCGTGAAATCTTCCCCCATGAAATAAGGTAATAAATTCAATGCAAATGATAGGATCTCATCCCATATTGTAGGTGGAACAAGTGGTAATATTAGACCTCTATTGTTCTAGATAGGGATTTTTTTGGGTAGTTGATTCTATTGCATTGTCATATTATGATGTAGTTGTCTTCTTCTCTGACTGTGATTAAGGGGAGGAACAAACTCGTACAAGTTTGCTCTTGTGTTGATCCTTGTGACAAGTCTAGAGTTCATAAATTGTTGGGTTTGTCAGTATCAGTGGAGTTGCCAAATCATTGAGTTCTTTAACCAAGGGAGCCATTAGACAAATATTTGCCTGAAATGACTTTGGAGATTGGGATCTCTACAAATATCCTGATCAGTATTGATTTGGATCCCACTGGGTGTGCTAGTAAAATTGTCAAGATATTCAAAGTGTCATGGTCATCCGTTGTGATAGCTAGATGTGCTCGATATCCATACTATACATAGAGTGTAATAGTCCAAAAATCATGAGAGCATGGGACCACAACTCATAGGACAACCTCTATAATTTTTTTAAGGTTGACTCTTTATTATATATAATCTTCGATACTCACTCTCCTATGATACTCCTAATCTACGTGATCTTTCTAAGAAAAAGAGAACGAAAAAACATAAAAATAAAAATCCTAAACCACAAGTAAAAATCCCAAACTACAAGTAAATCTGAAACTAATAAACACATACATCAATTATAAACAATTAAAAATGAACATGGCCTGAATCCAACTTAATCATTCATCAACAAGAAATATATATAATAACTAGGACAAAGTGATATTAACCACAACTTCCTATATAAATCAATTTACACATTAAAAACCAGAACAAAAGAAGATTATTCACAACTCATATATATATATATATATATATATAATATTATATTATATTATATTATATTATATTATAGAAGAGAGGCTCGAGAGCACCGTCAATAAAATGATTTAGTGTAAAAAAAAGTCTAAACTACTACCCAAAAGAAAGTGAGAAAAATTATACACAAGGGCCAGCTATTTGAACCAAATATACAATTCTTCCTCTTTGCCCCAAGACTCTAAGCCAGACATTTATAGGTTCATTATAAAATTCAAAATTCAAATTTTGCCGGCTTGACATAGACACAAAACCTGCAAACTCCCTGGCTTCTCTACTCGAGGCGTCACTCTACATTTATATATGGTGGGCTCCGGGCTGGTTTGGAGCCTTTCTCATTGAGTGCTTGACAGGTTGGTAGTTTCGTTTTTAATGCTTCATTTATGAGTTTTTCCTCTTTAAAAAAAAAGTAAGCTTCAGTGATGGTCACTGTGGCAGCATTTATTACGAAAGCTTCCTGCCAAGCCTAAGGGTCACGCTGGTCGTGGGGGGCCAGCTCTTCTTCCTTCCTATTTACCAGAATGCGGTCTCTTTCTGGCCTTCTAGATCCGGTTGACACTCATTTGTGTTGGCTTGCAATCCCAGTAAACACTATTTTGCGTACAATGTCATCTTGGACCTTTCCCGGAACTTTAGTTTTTGTCACTTTATACATGGCTTTAACTTTGCGTACTTTCCTCTTTCCTCCTTTCTGCGCTCGTTACATGGCCCCCTCCCTCCCCGGAACTCTGATTTGTGCTGTCATATTGTGCGCTGAGCATTCTGGTCTTGCGTGTAGACTTGGACGTTTCTTCCTCTAATTTTCTCCAACTCTTGTATATTATGAAACTTCGCAGCATCTATTAATAAATTAATTATATATAATATTTATTTTATCATTATATTTTTTAAATGTGGTTTAAATATCTTTATTCTAACAATAAAATTTATATATATAAATTATATTACAAGAACATACTCCTATCATACATTTTAATATATATATATTTTCCTATCCTTTTCGAAATGAGTGTCAATAATTTAAACGAAGATGCTTTTTGCTCGATCAAAATATAATGTCGTTCTCAAACAACTTTAACAAATAAGAGAAGGATTTTTTTCTGTTGTCCTTGAAAAGATTGTCAATAGTTTAAATGAACAAATGCTTTTTCCTTCATAAAAAAAACATAATTTCGTTCTCAAACAACTTTAAGAAAGAAGAGGATAATAAACTATGCAAGAGTACAATAAAGCCTATCTGTTTCTTGTGAAAACCCTTAACCAAGTTACGCTTTCTTGATTATGATTATTTTAAAAGCAGAGAACTATATTTATTAATAACGAATTTAATACACAGTTATCACACATCCACTCTTCACACACTAATCCATGTTATAGTTTGAACCTTGAACCTCCCAAAAAAAGCCAAGGCCCAAAACATTGCGCACATAAAACCTATCTTTTAACTCAGTGTACACTAATTTAAATACAAGTTGCAGAAAAAAACAAAAGTTTGATATTTAATTGATTTTTATTTTCCTCTATAAAATCTAAGACAGAATCTAAGACAGTGAAATTTAAAAAGCTCATATACCTAACATTCCAAGCAGTCCTTCCAAGTTCCATGCTGTGATTTGCAAGTTTTTTTTTGTTTGTTTTATTTTATTTTTAAACATGAAATCAAATGGACCAAGGAATTAAATTAGGAATACTTCAACTCTAGTACTTTGTAGTTATTAATCCATAAAATTTTTAGAATAAAGTATTAAGTTTTTTTTGAAATAATTAAGGTATGCTTACACCACCCATTATTCAAAGACATAACATTATGGTATCGTGACAGGACTAAATTTTAGGGTAAAGCATGGATTTTAGAAGGGTCTTGTTCTTTTGTATGGTTTAAAATTGGATCTTTTGAATGAAAACCAAAAGACATATCACTACAGTTTTCAAAAAAACAAAATTTTGAGATAAAACACGGTTTCTAAAAGTGGTTGTTATCCTTTAAATCTGGATTTAAACTTACATCTTTCAAATAAAAATCCAAAAATATACCACTACTTTAATTATTATTATTATAAAATTTAGAAAACCGGCCTCCGTTCCATGCTGTCATTTGCAACCCGTTTTATTGATTCTGCGTTTTTGTTTTCTTGCCTACACGCTGTTCTTGCTTCTAAAATAATACGACATACCTGTCCAAATTCGCACAACAAACAGTCCAACTGAAAGTCCCAATCGTTTGTTTCTGGTTTCGCTTATTGTAAGATAGATGTTGATAAGGCTTTGGGCATTCTCCAAGCTAGCAGTGATGCCCTTAACACTTATTTTTAGGTTTCGTTTCTGCTTGCTGTTTTGAGGTTTTTTTTTTTAACATATATTATTAAGTAATTTTTTTTTATTATTTTTTAATTAAATCTTATTTTATATTGATTATTAGATAGATAAATAAATAGATATTTTTAAAGATTATATTGATTAAAAAATTGAAACAATTTTTAATCTGGTTTCATATGATTTTTAAATATAATAACTTTAGGATTTTAAAATTAAAAAATTAAATTTTAATAATGTAACAAGTTTTCATATATTAATGTTTTGATCTTCCTTTTATTGTTTGGCATGATGTAATGGAGGTGGGTCGATTTCAACCTCATCTAACCAATGAAAATAAATCTTCCTATCTCATATGTTTATATAATCAATTATTATTTTTTAAATTAAAGTATAACTATTTTAAAAATTGAGATCATATTTTCTTAATGAAGAATGCAAAAAATATTTAACCATTAATTTAACTTAAAGATTATAAATGATATATTAACGATTTTTTTTTAATAATCATATATTAATATAAATTAGAATAAATGATTTAAAGTTACATTTTCTTTTAATTAGGTAAATTTTGGTTTACAATTATAATCAAAATTATATGATGAATTTTTAAGTTGTTATAATACTATTGTGTGGTCTCAATCAATGTAATATAAATGAACACATTTCAATTTTGTATTATAACTTAAAAACAATTATTTTCTTATAACCACATGAAAAAACTAAATTCTTATTATATTTAATTAAAAAATTGTAAGAAGAAGAATTAATGCAATTAATGATTTTTTAAATTAATTATAAGAAGAATTTAGTTTTTTCAAGTGGTTATATGGAAATAAGACTTTAAAAAATTAAAATTAAAAAATGTATTATATATATATATATATATATATATATGAAAAAATTATAAACAATGTTTACATAATAACTTAAATTAGATTGAATAATTGAAGATATGTTTCTTTAGTTAAAAGGTACACAAATTACAAATTTTATAGAGGATTTATCATATAAACAGAATCATTTTAATTACTAATAATATTTATAATCATTAAGTTATTATATAGTGAATTACTATTATTATTTTGTTACGCGTAGAGATTTTTTGTAAATTTTTTTTTTGTATAATTATAGATATCCTTGGCATGTGTGTATTCAATTGAAAGAAGATTTAATATAAATGAAAATCTAGACTTATGGATATCCATATATAATTTCTTTGAAAAAATTATTATTTTTTCTCTAATAGAGAATGCAAGTAAAATATAAATTAAAAATTATTATATATTTATATATAATATGAAAAAATTATAAACAATGTTTACATAATAATTTAAATTAGATCAAATAATTTAAAATATGTTTCCTTTCATCTAAAGATAAACAAATTACAAATTTTATAGAGGATTTATCTTATTAAAAGAATTATTGTAATTTTTTGAATAGGTTGAAAAGTTCAATAGGTTGTAATTTTATAGTCTATATGGAACTTAATATTTTTGATGATATAGAAAAACAAACTATGATTTATGTTCTATTTTATTGATTTTGTGATGTTAAGTACACCATGGATAATTTGAATAGAGTCTATCACTTATCTTTAAATATGTAATTATTAGAAGAGATTAAAAAATGTTTATTGAGAAAAGATGATTTTTATTTAAATCTATAAAGTTATTTATAAACCCTTTAATTATATTGGTAAGTTGTAAATTGGACTTAAGCCTAGTCAATTGCCCACTTCACATAATATTTTAAAGATAATAATATAATTGACTACATAGATAATTCATTTGAATAGTGGAATAATTAACTTTAAATTTGAAGTGAAGTGAATACATAAAATTATTATTGAAACAATATGTACTCCAACAAACAAAATTAAATACATTCCAAAATAATTCATAACATGTATAATCCAAAACATATAAAAATTATAAAAAACTTAAAATTAAACACATTATAATTACTAATAAATTTAGTATCACATGATTATTTATTCTTGATCTATTAAATAATAAATGGGCCACTCTACAAAATAAATAAAGATAGGCCAATAACATTTATACAAAGTATAATTTTTTTTTTTTCATAATATACAATCATTAAAAATATCATATAATCAATTAATACATAAATCACTTTACCAAATATTACAAAATATTATCATAAAAAGCATCACATAATAAATTAACATATAAATCACTTTACAAATTAAAAAAAATAAAATGTAACAATAAGTTTTTTACAAAATACAATCATAAAAAACATCATATAGTCAATCTTATCGAATAATTACATAGTTTAACGCCCCTTTAATTTTTAACGATAGATATATATGAATCCATTAAATAATAAATGAGAGACCTTACAAGGTAAAGATGAAACAACAAAAAAATTATATTAAAATATATGAAAAAACCACTATTAGGATAGTGTATTCCGCCTGCCTTTCAAGATCTCACGTATGCAATACCTCAGACCTCGTCATCCTGCAGGATACATACAACATTATATTAAAATATCTTTAAAAACCAGTCTCACTATTAGGATATTGTATCCGGCCTGCCTACCAAGATTCACGTATGCAATACCTCAGATCTCTTCATCCTGCAGAAGTGAGCTCTAACTTGCTCTGTCACCACTGCTTCCCTCGTCTTGTGGAGATTTAGGATCTATGAAAAATGCAGCTGACTTTCTTTAGTCCACAAAATAAATTTTTTTGATAGATAAAAGAATTAGTAATTACCTTTCACTTTAATAACTGGTCACACAGTCAAGTCGCTTTACTTCCCTAGTGTAAAATCATAGTACTACCACTATAAATCTTATATCACCTCTATAAACACGTCAGGGAGTGAGGGAGACCCCAGCTTAAAGTTGATACCCATAAAGCTTACTCACACTCAATAGACTCAAGTCAAATTACTATATTGTCAAAATTGGCACAAACAATGCACCTAACGGTCTCCACCATTTGATCTGAGTTGGCTTACTATAAATAGACGTAGGCAGAAGCTTCAAGTAGACTGCGACCTTAGCATATGCCACTTTTTAGGTTTTGGGGCTATGCTTGGTAGGTTTGGGGAGAGTTTTAGGTTGGTAATAGAAATTGTTTAGCTTGATAATGCTTTAGGGAGATATAGATTCTTTCTGAGCCATCTAGTTGTATATTGCCTTTTGCTATATTAAAAGTAATCCCATCAACCCTATCTGGATGGAGCTAAAGATGGAAACATTGAATCGTCCTCATGCTGTGATGTTCCCTCTTCCTGCTGAGGGCCACCGTAAGCCCATGATGCAGCTCGCCAAAATCCTGTCTGCTCGAGGATTTTACATCACTTTTGTTAATACAGAGTTCGTACAGGAAAGAATGCTCAAATCCGGACAGTCGATCCATTCCATGGCGGACTTCAGATTCGAGACTGTTCCAGATGATTTACCTCCCGAGCACGGGCGCACCCTCCAACTTGACGAGCTCTGTAAATCCATGACGAATAATTGCCCCCGACACTTCAACAAGTTGGTCGACAAGTTGGTGGCCTCGCCGAATGTTCCTCCGTTGACGTGCATTTTTTTTGATGGTGCACTTTCTTGGGCTCAAAGAACAGCCACGAGGTTGCGGATTCCCGGAGTGTCCTTCTGGACACCCAGTGCCTGTGGATTTTATATCTACTTCTCTGTACCTCTGTTTATGGAAAAGGGTTACATTCCTCTCAAAGGTATGATCAAGTCGTCATTTGTAGTATATTAGCTTTGTAATCACAAGGATAGGTTTATTACTAATTCAGTGTTTTTTTTTTAATTTTTTAAATAATTTGTTTTCTATATTAACCTTTAGTAATTAGTATTTTTTTTTACGATACTTTAAATAATTTGTTTTGTAGTATATTAGTCTTGCAATCTGAAAAGATACGTTTATTGGTAACCTAATGAATTTTTCTTGGACATTTTTTAAATAATTTGTTTTGTAGTATACTAGCCTTGTAATCTGAACAAAAGTTATTGGTAATTTAGTGGGTTTTTCTTGTACGATTTTTTAAATAATTTATTTAGATAATTTAGTTTTTATCAAATAAATTAAAATTTATAAAAAATTAAAAACCGTTTGATTTTATAGTCAAACAATAAATGAAACAAAGTATTATAAAATTTATCTATTGGATACCTAGATCTATACTGATAAAATCCAAAATCTTTCCCTTAAGTCATCAATAAATCTAATAACAAACTTTTGACTGTTTTCTTTGATTAAAGAAGTTAGTTTTGGGTTTATTATTTTTCAATAGTATGATAAGAATTTATTTTTAAGTAAAAAGTAATTTATATGATCGAATGGTATTTGGTGTAATGATAGTTGTCTAGTTATTATTATCAATGTGGTTGTGAGGTCGATTCTTTTGTATTTGCTACGAAATATTTGTAAATATTTGTAAACGATGTTTAATATGAATTAATATGTATGATTATTTTTTGAGGTTATGTGTGTTTATCTTTGGATTGATAATAGAATAGATTTATTGATAGTATTTAAATTATTTATTTAATATTATTTAAATAATTATTAGTTAAATGATATTATTTATTTGTGGGCAAACTCAGCTGAGAAGAAAAGTTTTCATCGGGTTGCTTGGGATATGTGTTGTTTACCTAAAGCTTCAGGAGGAATGGGCATGGTTGACTGTAAAAGACAAGGCACGGCTCTCTGTGCCAAATGGATCATACGAGACCTTAAAGGCTCAAAGACCTGGAAAATCCTCATCAGACATTGTATTTCTTCAGGGCTACCTTTGAACAAACAAGCCTAGAGAGGAATTGACCTCCCTTCCCTAATTGTAATGCTAGTCTTTGTGAAAATATCTGGTTCTTTTGTGATGAATCTTCTCCTCATATTTTTTGGTTTTGCACAAGAGCAAGGAGTGCCTGGGAATGGGGATGGTATTTTTTTTCCCAATTCCAGGATGAATCCCTTACATGGCAGCAAGCTCTGTTAGGGGATAAGATTAAATTTGTTCTTCCCTTGTCCAAAGTGTGGCACATATTTCAAATTAGTCTTCTTTTTCACATGTGGAAATCTAGAAACAAGATAGTTTTTCAGCATCAAAATCCTTCTGATGAATTTTCTCTAGTTGACAAAATAAAGGTGTTTCAAGATACATGGTTCTAGATTTGCAATCAGCGGGCTAAACTTGACATTGAGCAGCCGCACATGAAGGCACTTTTGGATGACTGGAAAAATGCACCTTGCTCAGTTAGCAGGGTTTTTCCAAACAACGCACAGCAGACATCCTGTTCTTGCTCGAGGTCTCATCAACTGCCACATCTGGTGCATGCACAGGGAGGTTGGGGACATGAAATTTTTACCTACAATGATGGATGGAATGCACAGCCAATTCAATCACCATCATGTTCTCCACCCAGAGGTGCCGGGGATGAGCTGGTGGAAGTTAATGGTGGCACACAGGATCGTGCCTGGAATGCAGGGGATATAAGTGCACATAATTGCCAGCTTGATAGATCTCGAGGACAGGGCTGGGGAGATTCAAATGTTCATGAGGATCAGGGACACACAGATGGATTACCGCATACCTTGGCCATTCCATGGGACTCCAACATAGACGTGCAACCACAAACTTTCTGATTGCAGGCAAGTTTCACTACTGTTTGATTGATGTTGCCTAGTTTGTAGTGAGCTCTGGTTTGTGGTTTCCCAACCCATGGTTAGGGTTGGCTTGTTTCTTCCAGGGGTGTGATCATTGCCACCCGCCACTTTTTTCATGTTAAACTTTATTATTAATATAATTTAGCTTTTCAACAAAAAAAATAATATAATATTAATTTTATTTGAATTATTTTATAAATTATTTTTTAGATTCACTTTACTAATTTTTATTTAAGAATGTTTTGTAAATATTTTTAGTTAAAAAATAAAATTATTATAAATTATAATTTAAATATTATATTATAAATGTATTTTTCAACTAGTGAAGCTAGATTAATTTATAAAATATACAATATAAATTATTAGATTTGTTTTTATACACTATTTTTTCTGTATATTCTTATGTTTGTTATTTTAATAAAAATGATTGGTCAACAAATTTCTTATAATTAGTTTTATTTATTTTTAATAAATAACTAATAAATTATTTGAATTAATAGATTTATATTATACTTATATTATTTTATTTTCAACATTTTTTATCCCAAATACATTATTATTAATCTTAATATTATATTTATAAATTTTATTTTAATTTAATATTTTTATATTTATAAATTTAATATTATTCTTTTCATAAATTTCAAATGATGGATTTCAAAATTTTCATTATATAAATAAATATATTTTTATTTTTAAATTTTTATTTTTATTATTTTAATAAACTATTTTTAATTTTTTAAAAACTCACACTTTCCGCTTACATAATATTCATTTAAACTATTTTTTTTTTTTTATTATACATAATGTTTTCTTATTCTTATATTTTAGTAAAAAATATTATAAACTTATAATTATTTTTGTTTATTCTTAATGATAGCTAATCAATCTATTTATATTATATTTGTCTTATATTATTTTTATTTTGAGCATTTTGTAATCTTCAAATAAATTATTATAAATCTTAATATTTTATTTATAATTTTTCCTTTAATTTTATATTTATAAATTTAATATTATTTTTCTCACAAATTTTAAATGACAATAATATTTTAAATAGATTTCAAAATTTTCAATATATAAATAAATATATTTTAATTATTTCAGTAAACTATTTTAAAATCATTTAAAAAAAATCTTTCTCAACAACTTGAATTTAACTTAATATGCCATTTTATTTATTTTTTAAAATAATATATATTTATATATATTTTTTTAATATACGAAGCTTGTTTATATATAAACACACATACCATGCTTTACCGTGGTTTAAATCTGGTCTTCCAACAAAAATCCAAAACCCAAACCACTAAAATATTTCCTATAAGATATAATCTTATTAGTTTGAATTTGCATCAATTTAAAAGAGCTATACCATTTAACACAATATTTTAATGTGTGGAGATTTGTTTTTTTAACGGGACTTTATAATATGCAGATGAGAGCTCTATGAAAGAAGAGATCACTTGCCTTCAAGGGATGCCTCCCTTTCGTGTTAAGGACATCCCCAGTTTCTTCTATGATACTAAAAATTACATGTTTGGATATGTCTTAACCCAAGCGCAGCTTACCCTTTTAGCTGACATCGTGATACTCAACACCTTTGATGAACTTGAAGGCCCAGTGTTGGAGGCACTCAGAACCAAACTTCCTGTATATAGCATAGGTCCCCTACTGAATGAATCCCCAAATGTCTCAGCAAGCATATGGGTCGAAGAATTGAGCTACCTGCAATGGCTTGATAACCAAGAACCCAGATCCGTTATCTATGTTTGCTTTGGAAGCATAACCGTCATGTCAGACAATGAGCTTGTGGAGTTTGCATGGGGTTTGGAAGCCAGCAATCAACCATTTCTATGGGCCATCAGACCTGACCTCATTTATGGAAGTTCTGCTGTGCTGCCCATGGAGTTTGTGGAGAAAGTGAAGGGAAGAGGTTTCTTGGTTAACTGGGCACCTCAGGTGGAGGTCCTCTTACATCCTTCGGTCGGAGGATTTTTGACTCATAGTGGATGGAACTCCACGTTAGAAAGTATCTATGCTGGTGTGCCCATGATTTCATGGCCTTTTTTTGCAGAGCAACAAATTAACAGGAATTTTGTGAGCCAGGTTTGGAAGATTGGGTTTGCAATGAAAGATGCGGTGGAGAGAAGGGAGGTACAAGAGATGGTGAAGAGGTTGATGAAGGGAGAAGAAGGGGAGGAGATGAGGAGAAGGATTGGTGAGTTGAAGGAGGCTTCAACGAAGGCAGTCCAGGAAGGAGGATCTTCTTGGACTAACTTGGAGAAGGTACTGTTGGAGATCCAAGGAAGAAACTTGAATCATCCATACCTAGCTCTAAATGATTTTGTGGATTTGTTTTCGAAACCACACTAAATAAGGATACATGTAATTTGTTTAATTTGCATTGCTAGCTTAAATAAATTTAATTATATGCGGTTATTAAAAATGTTAGTTTTATTTATTTATTTATTTATTTTTAACTCTCAATAATTAAGTTATATAAGTACGGAAACATGTAATTTGTTTAATTTGTGTTTTTAATTTAAATATAATTAATAGTTATTAAAATGTTAGTTTTATGTTAAAAGGTGTTAATTTTAAAGGTTATTGTTTTTTTATTTTTAAAGAAAATAATTAAATTATATGATTGTTATAGTAATAATATTTCAGGTTCATAGTATTAGTGGGGCTTATTTCAAATTTTTATAACAAATGGAACAAATCAAACCAAATAATTTAGGCATGTAATACCACTTCATCTTGTATTAATAAGAATATTTTAATCCCCTATACCAATTTAAATAATTTTAGTTTAATTTTTTTATTAATAATTTTAAATGTTGTATTTTTAGTTATTTAATTCTTATTTTTATTAATAATTTTAAAATATAATTCTAAAATTTTATATTTGTACAATAATTAAATAAAATTAGTAAATGAATAAATTTAAATAATTTTTAACAACATAAAATATATAATTTAAATGAAATTAATGATGATAAATATTTTATTCTATATTGTTTAGCATATAGTAACATAAAATAAAATAAAATAATTCTATACATGTTATGTTGAATTAAATAAATAAAAATAAATTTAAAAAAATCATCATTTAATTCAACATTTTTAAATGAGTTTATACGAGTTTTATGAGGGGTCCTAATCCCCTCATACTGAGTGAGGTTTGAACCTTGGAACTCTTAAAAAGAGGCGAAAGCCCTTACCACGACTTATCATTAAATTTAACATAAGTATATTTAAATAAAATTTATATATTAATTTAATTTATTAAGTGTTAAACATTGTCATCATCATACACCTGATCATACATATTTTAAATGGATGAAAATATACAAACCTATAACTTTTAGTCTATAAGGTATATTATAAAACTTAATTCATCCTCGGTAGATGTTAAAATTAGAAAAATATCTATAAATGTATAGGTATATAGGTATCTAGTTTGTAGGCATAAAATATCTAATGCAACATTTAAATCTCATATTTAGTCATATCCTTTGTATATGAATAATACAATAATTTTGGTCTTGAAATTTAGTTTTTTAAATGTCCATGGGTTAACAAGTACATGGTTATAACTTGAATTGAGGTTGACCTTATTGAAGTATTGAGCACCCTAGGTAGAGTCTCATAAGTCATCAGTGCATTACAAAAAATACTTGTTCTTAACAATGATCTTATCTAGGACAATATAGTTAATAGATGGGCTCCAAGCATCATACTTTTTAGGTGCTAGTATAATAGGAATATTACATGGTGAAGAGCTAGGCTTGATATTTATTTGATCTATTAGTTCCTATAAGTGGATTTGAATATCATATCCTAATTAATGTTAGAAAGGAATGATGAGAGATATTGATCCTAGAGCCAAGTTGATCTAATGCTTGATTGAGTAGTGCAATGGCACTACTCAATCAAAGGATAGAGCAAACAAGACATCTATATCTTGAGACTAAACATAGTAGTCCTTGATTGGAACAATAAGGGTGAACTTCTTTGTGCCATGGCTCTTAAAGTGAATAATAAGGAATACAATGTTTTGTGCACGAGAAATTAATATTTTATAGTGCTTGGCAAAACTAAAATTACTATTTTCTATGAGAGACACTCCATAATCTTGTAGGTTATCTCTTTAATGTGCATAGGCCAATGTTAGAGATATATTTGGTATGTTGTCTTGTGATTAAAAAGATAGAGTATTCCTAATAATATATATTGAATAAAATACCTATGTCTAATCTTGCTTTTTCATAAGGTAAAATTCCAATGGCCAATCTTGTTAATTAAAACCTTACATCCCAAAAACTTAATTTCTTTGGCTATCAAATGAGTTATTCATATGCTCTTTAAGATTAAACTTTGGAATGTATGAGTCCTATATTAGTTTACATAAACAATATTTATGGAATGATCTTTGATGCAAATAATCCCATGAATAATCCATTTTTTAGGACCTTCCATAATGCACCTAATGCAAACTAACCTCCTGCAACTAGTTCTCAAATCACACCTCCTACAAGTACATCTTCATCTCAAAGTTCATCAAGATCTAATTTGTATAACAAATCCAAGATTTCTTGTAGACAATTCATACCACCAAATGTAGTATCTTTAGGATAATTTTTCCTAAGTAGATCTAGTATTTGCTAAAAACTTGAAAGCATCAACTAGACAAGCAAAGATGAAAGGTAACTAGCAAAACCCCCTAGAGATAAACACTACCTCCAACTATTCATATGAAACAAAATACATAATAATTCCTTCCTCCTCAAGACCAAGAGGCCCCTCCACAAGGCTTGTAATCATCCTAGATTTTTAAATATGCAAGCTCCTACAAATCAACAATGGGCTTATCAAAAACCACTACTTCCTCTTTTCTAGATATCAAATTCTCCTTATCCTCTAGCTTACTATTATCTATAACAATATATTTAAATGCCCTTATATCCACCTCCAAGTTATGTGGTACATCCTTATTCACTACAACAACAACAATATAATCTACCTTCTCAAAATAATCCAATGCCTCAACCACTTAGGCCTCAAAACTAGCTTTCTAATTGGAACTAAAAAGGACCATTAAATATAGGAGCTTATTCCTCTATACCACTTGTTGCTACAAAAGCTTTACCAAAATTTTAAGAAGCAAAAATAAGATGATATTAAATCATCTCGGTGAATTATCTACACTCAAGTTGATTTCATCACATTTAGGAGGAATACATCATGGTATGCTTCCTAATTTATTCCTTATGTGATAAAGCTACATTGTGGTATAGAGATTTTATTAATAGTTTTTTATTGGTTAGGTATTTATTATAGAACATTTTATGTTTAGATTTGGTAGTATATATAGTTAGCATTATGTTTTGTTTCAATTCAATGCAATGCAAATACACCCTTAGGAAAATATACATGATTACATACTAGATTATTGAGGACTCTAAATTTGATTTTATAAAATTTTAGGCCTAACGAAGAACAAAAATTTCCATACTATATGAAAGGTTTACAATTTAACTTGTCTTTGATGGTCTATAATGCTAACCAAAAAACTCTAGATACATCTTTTGAGGAAGTAATTCATAGAGAAGATATTCTCATTAGGGTAGAATTTTATCACCTACCCCACCTATAGCCTATGCTTCCCATGTTACCGAAAACATGCAAAACCATGGATTGACACCTTCCATATCAGCCCTTTTGAACACTCAACTAGCTACTAATCCAACACCCTCTCCATACATTATTACACAAATTGGTTAAAACTTCATCATCAACCATTGTCTTCCAACAATAATTACCAACACTTCATTCTATGCCAAAATTCAATGATGAAATCTCTATCAATATTGATATGAGGACATTATTGGAAGTGATGAGGATCATGATTAATTAAACTAATAATGAATAGAAGCAATAGAAACAACCATATAATTAGAAACCATGAAATAATCCTTATCTTATTATGAACCAAGTGCTTAAACAAGGTTCTAATCAAGGCATAAATCATATTTAAAATAATATGGTAAATGCCAATCCAAAGATTAATACATTATGGTGTTTTTCCTGCAATACGAGGTATGGTTATATATATTGTGCAGTAGCCATAAAATATTCCTAGACAAATCAATATGATAAGTAGTGTTAGGATCAACATGTCACCATCTTGGGTCAAACATCACCAATAATGAATTAAACTGCATATCAGTTGCCTCAAACACTATAGTCAATACCTACATTACCAAATCCCAATAATGTAATATTTTCTACTTTTAACATTATTGATATAAATAAAGATTCTATGTTTGAGGATGATGCTATATGTGCAAATCAACAATGAGTTGGAACCAAAGGTAAAAGGAAAGCATCCAAGGAACATATCCAAGTTCAAAAATAGGCTAAAACAAATAAAAGCACTACAATTTTTAGGAGACGGAGAACACCATAACACTTGAAATATAAGGGACTAGTATGTGGACTATAAGAAAAATAAAAGGAAAACCCCAATAATAATACTAAAAATACAACCCAAATGGATCCACATGCCAATAAGGACAAGCAAGTGGATAAAGGAAAATAAGCAAAAAGAGAAACAAGAAATACAAATAAGAGAGATAGATCCTTGAAAAAGAGGAGTGGTAAAGAGAAGGACCAACTTCAAAAGGAGGTAGATCAAAGTTTAAGATATTCCTCTATCACTCGTGAAGGACACATAATGGCTATTAGATATTATAAAAATTTATTATGCATAGTAATAGTGGTTCTATTAAATTTAAATTAAATATAATTGAATAAATTAAGAAACCACATATTAAAGTAAACATTTTGGAAGCACTACCTTTTCCTAGAATATGAGATCTACTTTAGGAAGCTTTAAGAGAGCAAAAACAAATTATGCCAAAAATAGAAAATTAAAACCCATTCAAACCAATTTACTTGAATAATAGAATGTGATGGTAGAGTACCTATCAAATATCTAGGTCAACACAATAGATATATTTATTGCTCCAAATCCTAAAACGTTAAAGCCATCATTGTTTTATATGATCCTTAAACTTAGAAATTACCTTTAAGAAGTTGCACTATTGATGTGGGGGAAATTGTGACAATGATGACAAAAGAAATCCATGGAGAGATGAAATTGCATTGCACTAATATGGATAGGTATCCGATCCATATGGATGGCATGAGGTTAAATGTTGTGGGAGTTATGATTTTATTTGATCATGACCATAGCAAAGCATCTCAAGTTGGTGGTAGTGTAGGAGGTAATAGTGTTTGACCCTCCCCAATATTTTTGCATGTTACTATATAGAGAATAGATATTTAAACCATATGGGGATAGATATTTAGTGATGGATTACACTCATATGGAGGCTCCTAGAGATGGGAATATAATATAAATAAAAAACAATCCTCTATGCAATTACCTATTGTACAAACTAGATGAGGATGGTGGAGAGTTCCTAGAACTCATACATAATGAGGGACCAAACGATAGCCAAATATATGAGATAGATATGATAATTGGTTTACTTTAGGAAGAAACCCCAAAGGTTAGCTTTGAGGATACCTAGATTGAAAATTACCTCATATCAAAAGAGCCATCTAACATCCTAGCTCTAACTGGCCAACATGAACAAATATCTAACAAGACATGGATAATATATTTTAATGATGCTAGTTATAGGAATGAAGTAGGTGCACATGTCCATTTAATTGATATACAAGATGCACAAACCAATTTTACCTGCATAATACTACTAATGGTGCTACTCACTCTAGAAAATCTATTTAGTCTAGATGAGAATGTGAAGAAATCTAGCATCAAGGTGAAAGCCTCTTCCTAAAACCTTGTTAATGTTTCTAAAGAGAAGAACATGGTACTCAATAAGGAATTCACTAAAAAATAAATTGCCCTATTTAAGGATCTCTATCATAAATATTATTTGAATTCACAATAATTTCTAGAAATATTTCAAAATATGCATTCACCATGATAATATTTCAAAATAAGTGTGACTTTGAAGATAACAACTAATAAAATAAGGAAAGAGAGAGGATAACAAATACAAGAATAAATGGTAGGTGCCCATAGGATATTTTCTTAACTGATAAGAATATTTTACTTATTCAACCACTAATGAAATGGATTAGTCATTAAATATTATTTATAGTGATACTAAAACTCCATTAGCAGTTAACCTCAAGCTGATATAACTTGAATTTGATATTAAACTACAATAATAAATTATGCCATTTAATCAAGGTTATCCATAAAGGTGGATTAACCAAATATTACTAAGGGTGAAATATGAGGCTTCCTTAGGCTTACATGAACACCGCCATAGTCTTACGTAAATTATGCCTAGAGGATTTACATAAAGAATTCCCATATGTTTACAAATACACTTGCATATAGGATACATTAATATTTTTCATGAGAATTCATTCTATTGGACATTTTGAGTCCCTAAGCTAAAAGTTGACATTGATGTAAAAAGGACCTATGTAATTAAGCACTATGATTTTGCTCCACAAAGATCTTCATGAGAAGCAAAGGTTTTGATCAAAGGTTCTAAAAGGGATGCATGGCATTTGGTTCCAAAAGGAGATTCAAGGGAAGCTTAGCAAAAGGTTTTTATGAAAACCAAGGAAGACAAGGAAAGGTTTTATTTAAAACCAATGGATGGTATATTTGAAATGGATTTTTCTTAAAAACCAAGTTGGATTTTTGTTTCATCGAAAAAGGTGCCCCGGTGATGGAGAAATTTAATTTTAAAGGTTTAGTTTAAATTTTAATTTATTTAAAATTAAAATTAAAATTTTAAAATTAAATAAAAGGTTTTTCCCTCCTTTCTTATTGGCGTCGTCGACGTCATGAGGGCAATGTTAAAAGGGCCGACGTATTCACATTGAAGGATGGATTATATAAATAAGCCAAAGGTTTTCCATTTAAAAAACCTAAGGAGTGTCACATGATTTTCAAAAACCCAAAGTATTTCTGCATCCGAATATTATGCAGTAAATTTTGTGGAGTGTGACGTAGGCAGTCAAGTCATGGACGATTAAAGTTTAGGCGCCTTGTGAGGAAAGCACACGTTGTTTAAGGAAGAGAGTTCCCAAGGAACTCACATGGGCAGTGTTATCTCACGCGGCTTAGCTACCGCTTAGCAACACAGTGGGTAGAGGTTCAAAATTCCAAGGCCCTTTGAGGGCTCCTTTGAGGTATGCACTCCAACTTTGATATTTGCAAGGGTAAATATTTTAATTAAAATATTTTCTTGCTATGGTTTGATTATGTTTTTGTGGGAGATATAAGGTTGAGCAAGCTTTAATATTTTATTAAGGTTTGATTATGATTTTTGTGGGAGATATAAGGTTGAGCAAGCTTTAATATTTTAATAAGGTTTGATATTTGATTAATGTGAGATATTGCCTAAGAAAGCATTGTGATTATTTTTGAGTGCAAAAATGTTGAAAGGAAGGATACAAATTATTTGATTTATTTTATGGTATAAGTGGTTTTTGGAGTGACAAGGTTATGCAATGTTTTGATTTATTTTATTTTATGGTACAAGTGGTTTTAGGAGTAATAAGGAAGTTGTGCATTAATTCTTAAGAAGGTTTTCTAAATTAAAAGCCTTGGTAAATATTATTGTGAAGTGGAGTAATGTTGATTATTTTATGATCTTCTAACCCTTGTGAAGTTTGGCAAAATAATATTGTGATTGTGGCAAATTTCCAAAGAGGCTTCTTCATCTTCATAAAAGGTATGGGCACATTCTCCTATTGATTGATTATGGTGGTTGATTTCTGAAAATATCTTTGGAGTGAAAAGGATTGATTGTGGTTTCCTTTTCGAAAGTGATTGGTTTAATGCTTCAAGGTTTTATGGATTGAGAGTTGTGATTAAACCTTGTTTTATAAGAATTATTGTTGGAGCCCATTGGTTGTGCAAAGAACTTGAACTTGAGTTAGAAGAGAACATGAGTATCATTGTTATGTGAGATTTATTGTTGAGAAATTGTTGGAAACATTTTGAGTTGATTGGTACATGCTTGGACTAGGGTTTTTGAGAAAGGATTGTTCATTGAGGTGCTTGGTTGAGTTGAGTTGATTGAGCCTAGTCAAGTGGATGCATGTGGTTGTTCAAGTTCCATAAAAAAAACTATTATATATTCTTGATTTGAGTTGATATTGAGATTTGAGAATAGAACATATTGAGTCTCTAACAATTCTCTTTATGCTTTTATGAGATTGATTTGAGTTGATATTGAGATTTGAGTATAGAACATATTGAGTCTCTAACAATTCTCTTTATGCTTCTATGAGATTGATTTGAGTTGAGATTGGGATTTGAGTATAGAAAATATTGAGTCTCTAACAATTCTATTTATGCTTCTATGAGATTGAGTTGAGATATTGATTGAGCATTAAGTATAGAACATATTGAGTCTCTAACAATTCTCTTTATGATTCTATGAGATTGGACAAGTTATGTGTGAGCTTTTTAAGCAAATTTGAGACAAGTCTTTGAGAAGGCTTGTGGACTGATTTTGAGTAGGCTTTTGTGAAAGCTTGATATGCAGATTTGAGCAAGTCCTAGAGAGGACTTATTGAGCAGATTTGAGCAAGTCCTAGAGAGGACTTATTAAGCATATTTGAGTAGGTTCTGTGTGGACCTATTGAGTAGATTTGGATAGGTTTTGTGTGGACCTATTGAGCAAATTTGGATAGGTTCTGTGTGGACCTATTGAGAAGATTTGAGCAAGTTATGAGTGAGCTTGTTGATCATATTTGGACAAGTTCTGAGTGAGCTTGTTGAGTAGATTTTAGAAGTTTCTGAGTGAATCTATTGATACAAAGATTTGTAGGTGATAGAGTATAGAGGATAGAGTCTCAATGGATAGATATCCAGCATCTAGGACAATTGAAGATATATCTGAGTGAGAAGTATTCAAGTGGAGAGAGATCCACCAGTCAGTACAACAGAGAGACATAGTCTTCTAGAAGATCACTAGCCAGAGTAGAAGGGGAAAAGGTTCTCATATGGAAGAGATCCATGAACTTGATATTCGGGGATCAACATCTCCTTTGGAAATAGGTCCATACAAATTGTAATTGGGAAGGATTCCAAAAGATATTGATTGAGAAAATTTTAGTAAAATATTTTCTCTATGGAGTAGCCCACATTGGGTGAACCACGTAAATTATGGTGTCTCTATTGTGTATGGTTTTTTATGCATTGATTTGACTACTATTATTGATACTGCTATCTATACACTGCATAATATTTAATTGAAATAAAAAGTAAAAATGGGTCTTATATTGTTCACCCCCTCTTAGTATAAGCTTGTGTTCTTCACATTCCACACTTTTTAGCCTTGGCCTGACAAGATTAGATTACACATATTTCAACATTATCCATAATTTGAGTTGATAGGGTCATAGAGATAAGACATTAGAGATAATATCTCCCCTCCCCGTAATGTATGATCTAATAGGTATCTTATTTTTTGTCTTCATCCTCTTCTTTACTATTAATAATCTTGTGTCTAGATATCAATAATTTTGTTTCAACCTTATTTAGTCTTATTATCCAATTTTTGATGTGTAGGCAAAAAATCCACCTCCCAAAAGAAGAAGAAATGACAGTGCATAATGAAAGGATTTGCACAATTTTGAGTAAACGCACAATTTAGGGTTTGGATAATTATACAATGTAGGGAAGTAAATAATAAAATTGAAATAAAATGTAATGTAATGACATACACAAAATGTAATTTGATAAAAAAAAAATTATAACCTTAGTGGTTTTTGTTCATATGAGAATTTACGGGTGGTAGTGAAGAAAAAATCTTATACTGAGAGGGGGGGTGAACAATATAAGATAAAAAATTTCACTTTTAAATCCAAATGATAACAAAAATAATATCAAGGTAGTAAATAATGCACAAATCATCACACACATAAGAGACACATATTTAACGTGGTTCACCCAATGTGGGTTACATCCATGGAGAAAATATTTCTTCTAAATTTTCTCAACAAATCTCTTGGAAACCAATTCCCTATTACAATGTTTATGGACCTCTATCCAAAGGAGATCTCAATCCCCTATGCTCAAGTTTGTGGACCTCTATCCACAAGAGAACTCTATCCCCTTAATTTTGGTTCATGGAACTCTATCCACAGGAGAACTCTATCCCCTTAATGGTCTGGTTCGTGGAACTCTATCCATAGGAGAACTCTATCCCATTACTAGTATGGTTCATGGAACTCTATCCATAGGAGACACCTCTCCTTTTCTCTGGTTTGTGGAAATCTATCCACAAGAGACACCTCTCCTCTCTGCTCTGGTTCATGGAACTCTTTCCATAAGAGACACCTCTCATCTCTTCTCTAGTCACCTCCAAATATGGTAGACACCTCTGCTTAACTATTCTTCAAGCCTACTCACAAGGCTTACTTAGGTCTGCTCACAAATATGCTCTCAACTCTACCCTAAATCTACACACACTACATGCACAAATATATCTCAACTCTATCCCAAATATGCACACATTACATGCACAAATCTGTCTCAAATCTATCCCAAATATGCACACATTACATGCACAAATCTATCTCAATTTTACCCCAAATCTACACACATTACATGCACAAATTTATCTTAACTTTGTCCAATCTGCAAACATTACATGCACAAATCAGTGTCAAATCTATCTAATATACACTTCAAGTCTTCTCACAAGACTTTCTCAAATCTGCAACAATACCCACTCACAAATCTACTTACAAGACTTGCTCAAATCTACCTCAAATATCTCTGCTCTACTCTGCTCTAATAAATGCTCAAATCTTGCTCATAACACATACTCAAATCTTGCTCATAACCCATGCTTTGATCATAATACTTTAGACATATTCTACCTAGAATTCTTGTTCAAGAACACATAGAAAATGATATGCAATGCAATTTCACAATATGTTCTTTCCAAGAATATCATTCAAGTCTACACCTGCACATATCGCACTTTCACAAATCATCTCTCTAACCTCTGTACAAATTATCTTAATATCAATTAAAGCTAGTGCATAAATTTGCTTCACAAAACTGGTTTCTATAACACTTGCTCATCCACCAATTCCAATGCTACTCAAACCAATGCCCTTCCAAAAGCTTCACAATTCATTCAAACAATGAAGCACAAGTTTCTCTCGCAACTCTAGCAAGTGTTTCCAATCTCATTCAACAATGAAGCACAATTTCGTTCATAAACTCTAGCACAAGTGTTTCCAATTTTTTTCAACAAGGATGCACAATTTGTTTCACAAACCCTAGCTCAAATATTTCCAACAATGCACATATATAATCCTTATTTCTCCACCTTATGATTCAGAAATATTTTCTCAACCAAACACCTTAAAGAAGGAATAATATTACCATACCTCTTAACTTGCTTTGATGAAGATGTGCCCTCAAAACCTATCTCAAAATATTTTATCTTTCTTATGCCACTTCAAGGGTTAGTTAGCATAACACTTTTTCAAATCATCCACATGAAAAACTTCTCTCAAAATATGTGCACAAAGATAATGTTGAAACATAGTGCTTTATAACCTCCTCTTGTTTCACAAGATAAAGCTTTCAACCAATGACAATTTTCCTCTTTATCATACAACACACAATTTAACAATAAGCCACAATACACCTTATGTCTCCTTTCTAAAAATACAACAATCACAATTTCAAGATAATTCAAATTACACCTTATAACTCCTTTTCTCACATGCAAAAATATTTCCTTTATATTTCCTCTTTATAATTTTTGCAAGACAATACTTTATAAATGCACCCTTATGACTTATATTTTTCAAACTAAAAGATTTTAAAACATACCCTTATAACTCCTAGTGTGCAAGATAACAAATATTTTAACACTTCCTTAAGATTCCCTAATTGCAAAATAATCAAACCTTTAACATATCCTTATGACTCCCTATATGCAAAAAGGAACAAACCTTTAACACAACCTTATGACTCCCTAATCAATGCATACCATAGAAAATTTAATTAAAAAATTTATGCCCTTACCAATGCAGCCATCGCGAATCGAACTTGCCACCTCTTGCTTTTCCATGCCCTAGCACAAGCTAGGCTACCGTGTGAGCTAGCCATCCACACAAAACTTTAAGCCCACAAAATACTCCTTATTGCTTTGGCGAACTTCTTCCTTGATCAAAATGCTAACAAAATTGGAGCCACCGTGAATCGACCCCCTGACCTCTTATCTACCAGCGCCTTAGCTTCGGCTAAGCTGCCACCTGAGCTAGCCACCTTATTAGAACAATGAAGGTACGTCCTTCAATTTATTTCCTTGCTTTTATCCTCGAAATGAATGTGCGTGCTATCTTGCTCCTCTGCTCCCTTTACGAAATGTGAATGGGATTGATTGCACTCAACGTTCAACCTTAGCCCTAATGAGGTATTTTTCCCTCATTAAATATGCACTTCAATTATATATTTCAAATGTCGGCGGTGTAAAATTTGATTTTTCAATGGCACCTTTTAAACCTTAACCTTAGTTATATTATAATATTTTAAAAATATTATAATAATAACTTTTAAAATTTTGCCTCTAATTTTGAAATTTAAATCTTTTGAAAGCAAGTAAGACCTTGTCCTTTTCTTGCAAATATAACCATGGAGAATGACCTTGTTCTTTTCTTGCAAATATAACCATGGAGAATGCTTTTGCCTTGACAACTTTTGTACCTTTGACACTGCCTCATGTATCCTTTGAAGATATTTACCTTGCACTTTAATATTTCAAATTTGACGATAATTCTCAACCTTTTCACCTTTGACATCAATGACAACCAATATACTTAATATTTCCAACAATATCCCCCTTTGTCATTGATGGCAACCCTTCTTAAAATATTTTCTTTTACTGCCACTGGATTCCAAATTTGCTCCCCCTGAGAAGTTGCTCCCCCTTACCGATTTCTCTCCCCCTTATTGAAACTCTCCCCCTTTGACATCAATGGCAAAGGGCTCCTTTGGGGCTAAAAATAAGACTCTTAGCTCAGCCCCCTCACCACCTCCTCTCCTTGAGGTGATCAATTTTGGGGTGGGAGTAAATCTACTCCCAACTTACAATGCTCTTCTTCCTTTCTCAACCTTCTTTTTCCACACCTTTGTAGTCATACCCTTTTGATCCTTTTGAGTGTCCTTGTTCTTGCTTGTCTTTGGAAGTTTCGGAAACTCTATTCTACACCACTTAGCCTTATGCCCAAAATTATTGCAATTGTAACACTTGATGTTGTAGTTTCTAAATGGTGCAAATGATCTGAAGTTCCTCTTGGTGAAGCCATAATCATTTCTACCATGAACCTTGCAATGTATAGCTTTGTGACCAAAATGATTACATGAGTAGCAATAACCTTGAAAGAAATATCCATATTCAAATGTATTGAAGTTCCTCTTGGTGAAGCCATAATCCTTCTTTCCATGAACCCTGCAATGCACTACTTTATGACCAAAATGATTACATGAGAAACAATAACCCTGGAAGAAATATTCATCTTGCCTTGAAAATATGGTCTCATTATTCCTTTCTTTGCCTTCTCCTGTGATGATCCCTTTGTCCTTTGATGGTGCATTATTTTCTTCCTCTTTGATGCTATCACCTCTTAACACATCAACATAAGTCTTAGGTTCTTCTTCAATCACTTCCTCTGAAACTTCCTTTTCTTTTGAGCTTGACTCCTCTTTTTGTACCTCTTGTCCTTCTTCAAAACCAAGTCCTATTTTGATAAATGAAGATCTTTGTGCTTTGATAATGGTATCCAAATATTTTGAGCTTTTCCCAAACCTATGTAGCTTATCCTTAGAATATTTCACTTCCATCCTTAGAGAAACCACTTCATGTTCTAATCTTTCACATTCTAGCTCTTTTGCCTTTAACTATTCAACCATACCTTCTTCAATTTTCTTTGCCTCTTCAACCTTAACTTTTAGATCAATGAGATCTTGTAGAAGTTTTGCATTTGTCTTCTCATCCTCTTGTGCTTGAGCCTTCAATCTTAAGTTCTCCCTTTTTAACTCTTCAAACAAGTTCCTTTTCTATATCAATTGTGGCTTCCTCTTTCTTTATTGAATATTTCTCTTCTTCTTGGTTTTTTATAATAGGATCATCTTCTTTTTCAATATCTGAGAGACTTTCATCACTGTCACTTGAAGCATTGCTTGCTACTTCAACATAAAAACTCTTCTTGTGTCTTTGAAATACCTTCTTCTCATGCTTGCTTTGATGGTGTCTATATTTCTTTTCATGATAGAATTTTCCTTCTTTCTTTTTCTTATATTCCTTTTCCTCTTCACTACTAATATACCCATTTTATGGACAATAAAGTGCCATGTGACCAAGATTACCACATTCAACACATCTCATAAATTTAGCCTCTTATTCACTACTATAGTACCCATATTTTGAACACTAATCTGCAAGGTGACCAAAGTTACCACAAATAAAATATTTGAGTATTCTTAGATCCTTATTAGAATCTTTGAATGTTTCCTCTCTTTTGGATGTTTGATCTTTATTTGTCCTTATCTCATAAGCTATGAGATTTATATGTAGCTCATCCATGTGTGTTCTTGTAAGATCTTCCTTCAAGTTGTTTAGACTTTCATGAAGGAACCCGCTCTGATACCAATTGAAGAATACAAGCTTATACTGAGAGGGGGGTGAAAATATAAGATAAATTTTTCACTTTTCAATCCAAATGATAACAACAATAATATCAAGGTAATAAATAATGCACAAATCATCACATACATAAGAGACACATATTTAACATGGTTCACCCAATGTAGGTTACATCCATGGAGAAAATATTTCTTCTAAATTTTCTCAACAAATCTCTTGGGAACCAATTCCCTATTACAATATTTATGGACCTCTGTCCAAAGGAGATCTCAATCCCCTATGCTCAAGTTCATGGACCTCTATCCACAGGAGAACTCTATCCCCTTAATTCTAGTTCATGGAACTCTATCCATAGGAGAACTCTATCCCTTTAATTCTGGTTCATGGAACTCTATCCATAGGAGACACCTCTCCTCTCTCTTTGGTTTGTGGAACTCTATCCACAAGAGACACCTCTCCTTTGCTCTGGTTCATGGAACTCTATCCACAGGAGACACCTCTCCTCTCTGCTCTGGTTCATGGAACTCTATCCATAGGAGACACCTCTCCTCTCTACTCTAGTCACATTCAAAGCTAGTACACACCTATACTTAACTTTGCTCCAATCCTACTCATGGGTATTAATAAAATATGCTCATAAATCTACTCTTAACTCTACCCCAAATCTGCACACATTACATGCACAAATTTATCTCAACTCTATCCCAAATCTACACACATTATATGCACAAATCTATCTCAACTCTATCCCAAATCTGCACACATTATATGCACAAATATATCTCAACTTTATCCTAAATATGCACATATTACATGCACAAATTTGTCTCAACTCTATCCCAAATCTACACACATTACATGCACAAATATATCTCAACTTTCCCAAATCTACACACATTACATGCATAAATCTATCTCAACCCTATTCAATATACATATATCACATGCAAAAATATTTCTCAACTCTATCTAATATACTTCAAGTCTTCTCACAAGACTTTCTTAAATATATAATAATACCTGCTCATAAATCTACACAAGCCTACTCACAAGACTTTCTCAAATCTACCTCAATACCGCTTCAAGTCTTCTCACAAGACTTACTCAAAGCTATCTCAAACTTGCTTAAAGTATTCTTACAAGACTTGCTCAAATATTCCTCAAATATGTCTTCTCTACTCTGCTCTAATAAATTCTCAAATATTACTCATAACACATACTTAAATTTTTCTCATAACCCATGCTTTGATCATAATACTTCAGACATATTCTACCTAGAATTCTTGTTCAAGAACACATAGAAAATAATATACAATACAATTTCACAATATGTTCTTTCCAAATATCACTCAAGGCACAATGCACAAATCGACTTCACAAATCTACTATCTACCTTTATAAATTTATCTTAATATCAAATCAAATCATAGCTAATGTATAAATTTGCTTCACAAAATTGTCTATGTTCCTTGAAAATTGCTCTTCCCCAAATATCATTAATGAACAATGAAGCACAATTTGTTCATAAACTCTAGCACAAGTGTTTCCAATCTCTTTTCAACAATGAAGCACAACTTGTTCATAAACTCTAGCACAAGTATTTCCAATTTCTTTCAACAAGGATGCACAATTTGTTTCACAAACCCTAGCTCAAATATTTCCAACAATGCACATATATAATCCTTATATCTCCACCTTATGATTCAAAAATATTTTCTCAACCAAACACCTTAAAGAAGGAATGATATTACCATACCTCTTAACTTGCTTTGATGAAGATGTGCCCTCAAAACCTGTCTCAAAATATTTTGTCTTTCTTATGCCACTTCAAGGGTTAGTTAGCATAACACTTTTTCAAATCATCCACATGAAAACATTCTCTCAAAATATGTGCACAAATATAATGCTAAAACATAGTGCTTTATAACCTCCTCTTGTTTCACAAGATAAAGCTTTCAACCAATGATAATTTTCCTCTTTATCATACAACACACAATTTAACAATAAGCCACAATACACCTTATGTCTCCTTTCTAAAAATACAACAATCACAATTTCAAGATAATTCAAATTACACCTTATAACTCCTTTTCTCACATGCAAAAATATTTCTTTATCATTTCCTCTTTATAATTTTTGCAAGACAATACTTTATAAATGCACCCTTATGACTTATATTTTTCAAACTAAAAGATTTTAAAACATACCCTTATAACTCCTAGTTTGCAAGATAACAAATATTTTAACACTTCCTTAAGATTCCCTAATTGCAAAATAATCAAACCTCTAGCTTATCCTTATGACTCCCTATATGCAAAAAAGGAACAAACCTTTAACACAACCTTATGACTCCCTAATCAATGCATACCATAGGAAATTTAATTAAAAAATTTATGCCCTTACCAATGCAACCACCATGAATCAAACCTGCCACCTCTTGCTTGCCCATGCCCTAGCACAAGCTAGGTTACCATGTGAGCTAGCCACCCACACAAAAATTTAAGCCCGCAAAATACTCCTTATTGCTTCGATGAACTTCTTCCTTGATCAAAATGCTAACAAAATTGGAGCCACCGCAAATCGACCCCCTAACCTCTTATCTTCCAGTGCCTTAGCTTCGGCTAAGCTACCACCTGAGCTAGCCACCTGCTTAGAACAACGAAGGCACATCCTTCGATTTATTTCCTTGCTTCTACCCCGAAATGAATGCGCGTGCTATCTTGCTCCTCTACTTCCCTTTACGAAATGTGAATGGATCGATTGTGCTCAACATTCAACCTTAGCCCTAATGAGGTATTTTTCCTTTCATTAAATATGCACTTTGATTATATATTTCAAACGTCGATGGTGTAAAATTCAATTTTTCAATGGCGCCTTTTAAACCTTAACCTTAGTTATATTATAATATTTTAAAAAATATTATAATAATAACTTTTAAACTTTTGCCTCTAATTCTGAAATTTAAATCTTTTGAAAGCAAGTAAGACCTTGTCCTTTTCTTGCAAATATAACCATGGAGAATGACCTTGTCCTTTTCTTGCAAATATAACCATGGAGAATGACCTTGTCCTTTTCTTGCAAATATAACCATGGAGAATGCTTTTGCCTTGACAACTTTTGTACCTTTGACACTGCCTCATGTATCCTTTGAAGATATTTACCTTGCACTTTAATATTTCAACTTTGAAGATAATTCTCAACCTTTTCACCTTTGACATCAATGACAACCAATATACTTACTATTTCCAACAAGTAGTTTTCTATAATGTGTTATCTCAAGGACCACTTTGGAAGGACCTAGGCAGGAATTATAAGTGCCCCCATGCACATTTTAGAGGTTGTTCATTGTTGTTGATAGGGATTCGTACATATGAGAAGATTTTTGTTCATTATGGTTCATTTTTATTTATGAGAAAGTGTTGTGGTTGTTTTTTTTTTTTTTTATTTGTGGAAAACATCCCAAAAGGGATGCCACTTTCGGGTAAGACCCAAGGAGGCAGGGGTATCCATTCCGCCAAAAACGCCCAGGACTCGGACCCGGCCTACCACCTTTGACACACTCAAGGAGCAAACAAACACACAAACCCAATTAAAAATAAGCAAATAACAACAAAAATAATAAAATAAAATAAAAAACATGCTCCTTGAGTGTGTCAAAAACAAAAGCACAACCAAACACGCACAATAAGATAAAAGAAACCACAACACAAACCACATAGAAAAACACAAGAAACACATAACAAAACACAGACAAGACAAAAACAACAGAACACTACAAAGACATAACCCAAAAAAAAACAAGAAAAATAAACACAATCAAAACCTTAAAAATTAAAAAATAAAACAAAAATAAAAATAAAAAACAACCAACAACAGACAATAAAAAAACAAAAAATATAGAAAACACTCACCCATAAAAACACGAAATAACACAAACAAAGAGAAACCCAAGAACAAGAACGAAAAAAAACACAAGAACAATAACAAAAAACATAAAAAAAAAACAAAACAACAAAAACACAAGAACAACAAAAAACAACACAAAGAACACAAAAACAAAACAAAATAAAAAAACCCACCCACCTTAAAAAACTAAACAAAAAAAACAAAAAGGAAAAAAGAAATAAAAAAAGAACAAAACAAAGACCTATCTAGACCATAAGACTATTAAGGCAAGAATCAACAGAGGAAACAAAATAAAGAATAGAATGAGCTAGGGAACTAAAAAAACTGAATGAACCAAAGAGAAGCAAAAAAAAAAAACAAGAAGAAACTAGGTACCTTCATAACTGGAGCCATCCAAAGAAATGATAGAAAGAAGAGCTTCCCTAATTTGAGAAGCCCACCATATAGGAGGGTGGCCATAACAAGTAAGATCACCTTTGTCCAAAGCCCAATTAGCTAAAGCATCAACACTCTTGTTTTGATCTCTCGACCACATGATTGTAATCAACTTTCAAAAATCCCATCCTGGATTAACCGAATCTTCTCAATAATTCTTTTTATTCTCCAATCCACCTTATGATTCTTAGAAGGATTCTTCAAGAGATTAATCATAAGTTGAGAGTCGACTCAACTAACACCTTTTCCCATCCAACCTTAGTAGCCTCCTCAAAGACCTCTCGAGGATACCATACCCCTCAAGCAAGGTTATTGGAAAGAATACCCAAATTCTCAAGAAAAGTAAAAACCAGGGAGCCATCTCAAAGTCTACCAATTCCTCCCACACCGGCTTTTCCAGGGTTCCCTCTAGAGGCTCCATCAGTATTGACTTTTCCAAAATCCTTAGGAGGAGGTTGCCAATTTCTATTCCTATCCAATTTACTAATACTCACATTCCCTTTAAGATGGTTGCCCTTAGAAGGTTTAATCTTCAATCTTTGCATCACTTGATCCCATATTTGGTGGGAGTTTTGGGGGTGATTAAGGAGATGATGGACCGATTCAACTAAGTTGGCTATGGTCTTTTGCCAAATATAGTGAATATCCTTCCTATCTTGATTAAAAATTCGGTTGTTCCTTTCATTCCAAATATTCCAAAGAAGGATGGTAGAACCCATCCAAACTAATTGCCTAATAAAATGATCAACACCCTCTTGATTAGGCCAATCCCTCCAAAGTCTGTTCAAAAGTAAAAAAATTGGACCACTGTAAGCCAAGTAAAGTGGCCATTCTCCTCCACAGCTCGGAGGCTAAAGTACACTCAATAAAAATATGGTTGATATTTTCTACATTCTCTTCACACATTTCACATCTAAAAGGGCCATGAAAACCACGCTTCATAAGTTGCTCACCAGGAAGCACCCTACGATGCAATAAAAGCCAATTAAAGAACCTCACCTTAGGCCGGAGCTTTTGAGCCCACAATTGAGAAAATATGTCGAAGAATGGTTGGGATTATTATGGCATAAGGTCAAATAACCTTGAGCAACCGAATACTCACCCTTAGTAGTGTTGTTCCATCCAAAACAATCTTTTTCATGGGACCAAGAGAGGGATCTCATATGAAGGATGCCTTGGATATCTTGTCTTTGCCTTTCTGGGATTTGAATAGGCCAGTCCTCAATAGGGATCCAATATCTACCAACCTTTGAATTACCAAGATGGTACCGACAGTAATTAGCCACCTTTATCCAATTAGCTCGGTGAAGCTCCTCCATCCAAGGCCTCCAATCGGGAAACTGAGTTATCAAAGGCTTGTGACCATCCCAAGAATCTATCCAAAAATTTGCATGTTGACCATTATGAATGATCCAAAATAATTTTTTCTTAATCAAATCCTCACCAGCCTTAAGAACTCGCTAAAATGGGAGAACCTTTGGAAGGAAATTGATAGCGAACAAGGTCTTTAGGACTTTTGTTCTCAAGCATATTTAGCACGGAGATTATTGGCCCAAAGAGCATTGGGGTTATGCAACATCCTCCAATATAATTTAGCAGCTAAAGCTTTGTTGTTATTAATTGAAGACCGTAAACCTAACCCCCCTTCACTCTTAGGAAGACATAAAGTATCCCATTTCACCAAGGCCCATTTTCTTTTCTCCTTAGTACCACTCCAAAGGAAACGATGACCGATTTGATCCAATTCTCGAAGAACAACCTTTGGAATATTCAAAATGGAAGAAACATAAATAGGAATAGCTTGAAGGACTGATTTTACCAAGGTGATTCTACCCCCATAAGAAAGCCACTTGTTGGTCCACTTTCCAATTTTCTTCTTGACTTTGTCCAACAACCAATTCCAATATTTATTTTTCTGCCTTTGAATATTTATGGGAATACCTAAATAAGTGATTGGAAGAGAGGTCTTCTTATATTTTAGCTTATCCAAGACCATGGATTCCTCGTCTAGCAGAGCAATGAAAGAAAATAACTTTAGATTTGTGTTCATTGATCAACTGCCCAGAGCCTTAGAAAAACAGCTAATGATTTGCTTAATATTAGAAGCTTCCTTAACTCGTAGCTTTACCTAAAATAGTAGAGTCATCCACAAATTGAAGATGAGAGATAGGTCTAGCTCCATGAGCAATGGTAACTCCCTCAAGGGTTTTGTTTTCCCTCTTTTTGGTTATAGTCCTACCCAAGCATTCAACGAGAATGATGAATAAATAAGGGGATAGCGGGTCACCTTGCCTAATACCTCTAGAAGTCGGGAAAGACCGAGAAGGCCTGCCATTGATAAGAACTAAGTAGGAAACTGAAGAGATACATCCCATAATCCAATCCATCCAATCCTTAGAGAAACCAAATTGCCTCAAAACTTTGATAAGGAAGTGCCAATCCACTCGTCATAAGCTTTGGATAAGTCTAACCGAATGAACATGGAAGGAGAATTTTGCATATCCATGGAATGGATGGCTTCCCGAGCAAGAACTATCTCATCTACTATTTGACGTCCTTCCACATAACCCCCTTGCTCTGGGGAAATAATCTTATGCAAAAGAGGCTTCAACCTTTCTCGCCATGATTTTAGTAATGATTTTGAGAAGAACATTACATAAAGCAATAGGTCTAAAAGCTGAGATATGATCAACCTCTTGAGCTTTTGGAACAAGAGTAATATAAGTTTTATTGATAACCTTCAAAATTTCTTTGGCTTTCCCGGCTTCTTCCACCACCTCTAATAAATCAACATGAAGGATATCCCGTAACTCTTGGTAGAACTCAATAGGAAAACCATCAGGACCTGGGGTTTTCCCTTTTTGCATTTTAAAAACTACTTGTTGAAGCTCATTGATAGTAACAGGAGCAAGTCAAAATAGAGTTCTCCTCGAAGTGATAAGAGAAGGGATTGCTTGAAGAACATTATATTGTGAAGTCGAGTCAAGGGGAGTAGCAAGAAAAATATTGGAAAAGTAATCAACAACAATAGAGTTCATGCCATCCCAAGTATAAACAACATCTTCGAAATCTGATTTTAAGGAAGAAATAAAGTTGTGAGATCTTCGAGCTAGAAGAGATTTGTGGAAAAAATTTGTGTTTCGATCTCCTTCTTTGAGCCATTGAATTCTAGATTTTTGCTTCCATAAGATTTCTTCTCTTTTTTCCCATTCCTCTAACTGAGTTGTGAGCTTAATTTCATCTGCACTTCTCTTCTCTCGTGAGGCCATCTAAACGGATTTTCTTATTCAAATTTTCAAGATGAGCAATAACTTCATGTTTTTTTTTATGAACATCCCCAAACTCTTTCCAGCTCCAAGTCTTGATTTTGGATTTAATGTATTGCAGCCTTTTGACAAAACAGAACATCTTAGTCCCATGCCTAGGTTTACTTTCCTTCCACCATTGTTGCACATGAGGTCTCGAAGGAAATGTCTCTAAGCCACATTAATTGAAAACGAAAAGGAGAGAAACTCACATTGGTTTTCCACATTTCCACCATGATCGGCCAATGATCCGAACCAACATTATTAAGAGTCTTCACTTTAGGAATGTGACCATGGATTAAGAAATTTTCAGAGAGCAAAAACCTATCCAATCTCTCCATTATACAAGCTAAGCCTTGCCTTCTCGTTAGACCAAGTCATAAGGCCATTATCTCGGTTGGATATCCACAAGATGGAGGTTTGCAATATATTCGCTCATGAGGTCAGTTGATTTTGTCCAAATTTCTATTTCCCCCCTTTTCTCATCCAGAGAGAGGATGGTATTGAAATCTCCTCCGATCAAGATCCAAGCTTTAGGAAAATGAGAGATAATATGAGTAATATCCTTCCACTGCCTTCTTTTTTCCTCCAAAGAAGTCGGAGCATAAACAATAATGCAGAGCATAATCTAGTTGGAATGTCTACTTTGAATAGCTATAGCCAACAAACCCCAACTACCAACCATATGGTGAATAACTACCTCTTTTGGATCCCAAAGACAAGCAATGCCACCCGAAGTCCCTTGGGAACTGAGGGAAACCACTTTTCCAACTGGCCAAATTTTACTGGCAATTAAGTCCATATCCTCCATTGACATCTTAGTTTCTTGAAGGAAAACAAGATGTGGATGATTTACCCGAATCATTCTTCTAATTTCATTTTGTTTTGAAAGACTCCCTTTGAGTCCTCTAATATTCCAAGTGATGATCTTCATTAATACCAGGGCTAAAAAATTTGGGAAGGGCATTAATCTTACCTTCCTCTACAAGCTTTTCACCTTCTTTTACCATATGATATTGATTGGTCTTGCGACCTACTTTTTGATTAGAATCCATCTTCAATTTTTTTTCCCTTGTTTCTTGACTTATTCCAATTGAATCTGAGATGGCTTCTAACCTTGAAGAATGCTCGTACACAACCAAAATTTTACTAGATGGTTCAATAGAGTCTATATTGGGACCCGCATTATTTGAAGTTTTGACATTTGAAATATTGTTTTTCTTGTGTAAATTTTCTCCTTTTTTTTCTCGTTGAAAACCTTTGATTTGTTGGTTTGTCTCTCGAGTTCTTCCCTTCATATTTAAATTGTGTTTCTAAGATTCCAGCTTCCATTATTTCCTCTTCCTCACTTGGGACATCATTTGTGGAAAGGATTTCAAACATATTAGCAGATGACTTTGATTGATCCTTCATAACTGGTTTTTTTCGAGTGTTCTTCTTCTTAGGTATTTGAAAACCTGCTAAGTTTATATCTTCTTTCTTTTGATCAGGAATTTTATTTGGGCAAGCACTGGCCAAATGACCATATTCATGGCAAATTCTACAACGAAAAGGAATGTTCTCATAGTCCACTACTTGCTCCCAAGTGTCTTCCCCAAATTGTAATGTGATATTTTTAGGTAGGGGTTTGTCAAAATCCATTAAAACACAAATCCGAGCATAAATAATATGTTCAAAATTTTGAGTACAATCAGCAGATCATCATAAAAGTTCCTAAAGAGTTTCCAATTGAAGAAAAAATAGTAGGATTCCAAAATTCAATAGGGAGGCCAAAGAGTCTAACCCACACGGGAGCAATAGAAGGCATCTCTTCTTCGACTTTAAATTTAGTATGCCAGGGCTTCATGAAAAGCCCTTGCCCTTCCAAAAAACCAAGGCCCCCTTGAAAAGTTTTCTCTCTATCTTCATTATTAGCAAATAAAACAAGAAAATAACCATTTGGATAAATAGAGATTTGTAACTCACCTTTAGTTTTCCAGCTTTTTGCAGCCCAGACTTTGAAAGCAGATAGACTCGGATGAAAACCCACGAACCGACAAATTAGTCCTCTTTTTTCCAAATCTTCAATGCCAATTTGAATGTTATCCATATCAAGCTTAACAGTAGGAGTTCCATCACCGCTTTAAGACATCCCGACTCCATTTTCCTGGGATCAATCTTAGGCATTCTTAGAGGTTTATGGGAAGCCCTAATATTGATATTAGCATTGGGCTGAGGCTGTCCACCATGAAGGGCATCCCTAAAATTCATTTTTGGGACCGAGTCTTCAAAATTCTTACCCTTGATAGGGGTTTTCACAAGTAGAATTATTTTGTGGGTGCACCTTAGCACCCGATTCACTTGAGATATGAGCCATTTTTTGATCAACTACTTGAAACTTGTTTCGTGATCTCTTTAATCCTTGCCCTAGACGCCGTGGAAAGGTATGGTTTTCACTTTTCTTTTGTGCAGCAAATTGGAAGCCGTTGTCACTCAAGTTCACAGTATGATCTGTTGAAAGACAAATTTCTAACCCATCTTGTATCTCCTGCAACATTTCCTGCTAAAATATTGAGAATAAACCACAAAAATATTGGCCGCTAGGGCCCGAAGGCCCTAAAAACCAACCTCTGAAGCTGCTTGCACTCAACCCAGATGAAACCCTCGCATAGCCGCTTGCCAAATATGTCGTTCACACATAGGGATGCGCTAGGATCTGTGTTGCTCCAAATGATATGAAAATTGGTGGAGACGTTCTAGGGTTTTTCAGGCATCTACCCTCAAAATTTCAGCTCAATCCGAGTCCGGATGAGTGAGATATGACCGAAACAAGTTCGGCAGTTTGGGCAGTCCTACGAAAAACGTCCATCCCACAAATCCTCCTTGCTCTTCCTGGATGGACTATAAGTAACCAATGTAGTTGTGGTATTATCAGTCACAAAATAGAAGCCAAAAATAATAGTACAAGTTTTCTTCTTCTATAAAGAAACCAAGAGTGGTCAAATTGTTGTGGTTGTTGATTTCATAGTATGATTCATGGATTTTTATGTAATATTTCTAGAAAACCAATAATACAAAAGTATAAATGATTCTATTTTGAGTATTGTGTAAGACTGTATTGGATAATATTGTACAATTATTGGGTTATTGCACTTATTGGTACTATGGATGGATTGGATGAGATCTATAATTGCATGTGTGGATATTGACTTGTGTAATTGTTAAGGGTGATACCAATAGGACCTATTTTCAATTCTTGGAATACTAGCATAAAATATCATATCTGGTAACTGTACAATACAATTGTAGGAAATGTATAGTGAGGGTTTACCAAAATAATACAACTATTTTACCAAAATAAATAGTTAATCAATTACTTATGTTGGAAATTCATCCTTGTAATTTTGAGAATAAGATCAATGAATTTCTAAGTGAATGATTACTAAATTTGACCAAGAAAACCAAGTAATTTCTAATTGAACATTTTTGGGAGATTGTACATTTTGGTAAATCATACAGTTTAGTGCCATTGTACATTTATGACCATACAATCATACATTGTATATTTTGTAACTGTACAGATAACTATACATTTTATGACGTTGTACAGTTGTATGGTTGTCTTGTTTGCATAGTAAAACTTAAGGGAACTTGTCAAAATCTATTATAATCCCTCCTAATGAGAATACCATCCCTTGTGCTACATTTAACACCATTGCCTATTCAAAATTTGAGGATTTACACCAATAAGTAGCATGAAGAAAGTAAGGGTGGATGACATATACAAGTTTGTGATGACATAGGATATGAGATTGTAGAGAGGAATCAATTTCAACAAGAAGTACATATATTGCTCAAAAGAAGAATGCATGCAACAAAAATTTATGAATAGATAAACCTGTAATAGAACAATTATGGACTTCAAATGAGGGATATACTAAAATGTGGGAGGCATTTTTGTTATATACGGAAGGAGGAGTACAAGGACCACCAAGAGTCAAGGAAGATGTTAGCATAAGGGAAGATATAAATGTAGAAAGTGTGCAAGAATACACCGAGTGGATGGGAAAACCTGAACAAGTGATATAAAAGTTTCCAAGGAGTGTGAAGGATGGGAGTTAGGCACTAGAGCAACAATGTGCGAGGTCTCAAGAAGGAAGACTAGTACCATAGTTGATATATCAGTGAAGGAGGTCGTAGAGTGAGGATGCATAAGAAATAGGTAGATGACTAGTTGAGGAATACAAAGTACCAAGGATAGAAGCATCTAATGAGGAACATAAAAATGAATCACCCATTGTAGGAAGGAACCAAACTGAACTTCTAGGGGAATATTCATCAAGTTATGACGAAGGAGAAACCCCACCAATGGCTAACATAACCACGAGAATAGGAAAATAATTATTCCCACCCTTCATAGGTGAAGGGAAGGAAGACCTAGTAAGGCATATTGTCACATACACTACCATTTGGAAAGAAAATTGTGTAAACAAACCAGATGAGTGGTTACAACTATTTTCTACTACATTATGGGGACTCACGATAGATTGGTATCTAAATTAAGAGAATACACCAACCTTTCAATTATGGAATATGATGAAAGAAGAATTCATTAAATAATTTCATCCCTTATGAGATGATACTGAAATTATAATCAAAATGTATGCCCCAAAACAAGGAAAAGACAAGGATGTCAAAGCATATAATTAAAAATTAAAGTAATTTATATATAAAATGCAATTATTGCCAGTAGATGAACTCATAAGAATATGGTTCATTGATGGATTGCTACCCAAATACAAAAAGAAGATGAAGGTAGTCCCATTAAAAATATATGAGGAGGTGCTAGAAAAAGCAAAGAAATTTGAAAGCGATGCCAAGCAGATGATAGTAGAAATAGTGGGACACTACAAGCATGAGGAATAAAATAGTGATGTAAATGATAAGGAGCATCATGCTATCCAATAATTCCATAAGGAATTGGATAAAATATTGAAGGAGTTTAAAGAAAAAATAAGGAAAGATCAAAAGGATGTATGGTTTACTAGCTGCAAATATAAGGGATATACAAATGTAAATTACTATAGGAATATATATTGCAATATATGTGATGTATTAGGACATGTTGTGGTTAATCCACAACACACCCCAAAATTGGGGACCCACCTTTTTTGCAGGTTTTCAGAAAAAATCTCAGTGACCCAGATGCTAAAAATGAAGAAAAGGGGCAAAATGCACAAGTGTAGAAAGTGTCACGAAATGTCACGAAATCGCGACACGTCGCTCCGTCGCTGCTGAAAAAAGAAAAGTGTCACGATATCGCGACATGTCGCTCCGTCGCTGCTGAAAAAATAAAAGTGTCGCGATATCGCGACATGTCGCTCCGTCGCTGATGAAAATGGTCACGATTTCGCGACGTGTTTTGGCAAAGTGTACGGATGATGAAAATGGTAGCGATTTCACGACAGGTTGCGGAGAGATGGTCCGAAGGAGAAAATGGTCACGATTTTGCGACGTGTTTTGGCAAAGTGTACGGATGATGAAAATGGTCACGATTTCATGACGTGTTTTGGCAAAGTGTACGGATGATGAAAATGGTAGCGATTTCGTGACAGGTTGCGGAGAGATGGTCCGAAGGAGAAAATGGTCGTGATTTCATGACGTGTTTTGGCAAAGTGTACGGACGATGAAAATGGTAGCGATTTCATGACGTGTATTGGCAAAGTGTACGGACAATAAAAATGGTAGCGATTTCATGACAGGTTGCGGGAGATGGGCGATGGAGATAGTGGTAGCGATTTCGTGATGGGGTTGCAAACGAAGCGTACGAAGAATGAAGGCGTCGTGATATCGCGACATGTCACGATTTCGTGACATGTCGCGTTTTCGCTGTGAAACCAAAGGAGCAAGGCTACATGCTATTTTTGGTCACGATTTTTGAGGAACCGTTACGAAACTACAGGAAATGCTGAACACATGGCACAAATGCATGAGGATCAGAGTAACGCTTCAGATCGACAGTTACTAGTCGCAGAGAAGATCAAGCGTTGCAGATTCAAGCGAAGGGGTAAAAAACACCAAAAGGCGGGAAACTGAAACGAAGCGTCCTGGGAACTGAAATGAAGCGTCACAGAGCAGCCGAGAGCAGCAAGCGAAAGTTTAAATAGCAGAAATGTAGATAGATACAGGGCTGGAAATTGTAAACAAAAAAGCATTATTTTATTGAATAAAGGAGTTATTTGGCGAGAGTAACTTTTGTGTGTGAAACCAAAAGGAGATTGAAGGCTAAGACTACTGTTTTACTGTATATCTTTCCTTTGCATTATTTTGTTTTGTATCTATTTGTTTACACCGTAATGTGGGTTGCGATAGGTGAATGACAAAACAATGCAAATCATTTATTTCCTTAGAGTCTAGCATCTGATTTGATTCGATTGTGTTTATTACAGGTCTGTTAGGTCAGGTTGTTTTAGAGCTTCATCTCATAACTTGGGGTTTTGCAGGGAGGAGATTGCTAACCAGATTAACATCCTTCTTTGGTTTTCCAGCTGATTCGAATAAGAACATTTCTGATTCAGTTTCTGATATATTTTAATCTCATTTAGAAGCTAATGTTAAAATAGCAGAACAATTAAAATAAAAGATAAAATGAACCAATTAACACTAAAATAAACCGCATGTTAATTTCATTAATGTCAGAACATAAAAGGATTTTTCTTTCTTTTGTTACATGATTGGTTACTTTAACAAATTAGGGTTACAAAGTTTGTTGTGAATCAACAAAGGCCCCTTGTTAACAGTTACTTGCAGGATCTGAACTATTCTGGGATACATTCATTTATTTGCATTAAATCAAAAGTGGTTTTAAGCATATATAGGTCTGTTTACAAGAAGCTTGGAGAAATAAAAGAAAAATAACATATTTCTTTGCAAGAAAGAGTCTTCTGGTATAAGACTCCAGTTGCGTGTTCATTTTGTAATAGGACAAAATATTCACTCAACATTTTGGCGCTAGAAGGAGGGCCTTCTTTATTGCTTTGTGATTTTTGATTTGTTCTAACAATTAATGTGGGTAGTTTTGTTTCCACTTATTGTGCTTGCAGGTATAACAGTTGGATACTGTATTTTGCAAGCAAGTTGAGAGAAGTCTTTTGGGTTTTAGAGTTTCCAAGCTGGCCCAACCTGAGTACATTGCTACTAGGTCTAAAACCACAGGGGAAACTATTTTCCAAAGCCTTTCTCCCACTGCTAGGAGGCCGAAAAACAAAACATTAGAAATCGAAATACCACCCAAGTATACTTGAGTTAGGGATTTCTTTAGACTCAAGTACATCTAGCGGGCCTGAACCTTTAAGTTCAAGTGCGACAGTAACACCCGTGATATCTGTCTCCATAGTTCCAAGCATTCCAATTGTTCCCACAGGGTTAACACCTTTGAATAATATGGCCCAACAACAACAACAACAACAGCCACCTACCCTCTGGTACGGTGCGCAAAGTTCCCCTTTAGATATTCCAGGGGCAGTCCATGACTTGCCTAGAAACATTGAAAGGGGATTACCCAAATTCTTGCACGATGGTCCCACAACAATAGAAGATCATGTCCAAATCTACAAAGATTATATGTTTAGGCAAGGGGTTACTCACGAGGATGTTGCTTGCCGAGTTTTCCCTGCTAGTCTAGACCCCACGGCCAATGAATGGTATCAAAATCTTCCAGCAGGGTCCATCACTTCATGGGCCCAATTAGAAACCGCTTTCATTAGCCAATTTAGAATGTTATTGGATCCCTCCATAATCTACAATTTGTTCGTATCATGCAAAATATTACCCAATGAACCCATACGAACATTCAACCAGAGGTTCCAAAAACTATACACGAATCTGACTCGTCACTTTGCGGTAGATCCTGCAGTCGCCTTGCAATTATATTTCGGAGCCTTAGATCCTTTAACGTCTTTGTTGACTAGAAGGAATCCTCAGGTTACGACGCTTCCTTTGGCCTATGCAGAAACAATGACTCTCGAACAACAGATGAACTTGCCAGGAGCAGGATTGTCTCAGTTGACTGGGATGGGACAATATGGCCCATATAGTCAATTTGCCATGATGAACCAGTTAATGGCACCACAGGTTCCTATGATGAACAATTTCCAAACACCCACCCAAGTGGCACCATTTCCAAGTTATCCGAATGCCTCCGTGCAAACGCAGGGATTAATTCAAAATAGCCCGATGGGTTTGCCTGGGTTCGGCATGGGCAGTAATTTGTTGACCTTGTCGGGGTTTGCTCCGATTAGCACGCCAAGCCCAACGACTTATCCAACAATCACTCCTATTCAAAGTGTGAATCCAGGGTGGAATCCTCCTGCCCAGACCCAAGCTATTCAAAGTGTGAATCCAGGATGGAATCCACCTGCCTAGACCCAAGCCATTGTACCTATTCCAGAGGTGGCTAATGCAGCAAACACGACTGGACCCAGAATTACAGTGCCTCAACCACAAGGGTCCGAATCCGCCATAGAAAACATGAAGGAAACCTTGGCCAAAGTTTTGGTCACGGTGGGAAATGTCAATAAAAAAGTGGACCAAGCCATGGGTCATAACCGGCCTCATAACCATAGAGGAAAAGGAACATACAACACGCATCCGAATAATGGGCGAGTACCCAACCCCGTAGCCAATCAGGCAGATGTCTCGGAATATTTTGGAGAATCGGGACCTTGTGACAACGATTGTATGCACTGTGGCCACGGGAAGCATGAGTCTATATTGACTGAGGTTATACATTCCCAAGAAAGTGAAGAAGAGGAGGATGTGGAATTTTTTGGAAACGAAGATGAAGAAACATTGGAAGTTCATGCCAACAAACGTTTTGGGAAAGGAAATCACAAGTATTACACTAGGAGTTCTAAGGAGCCCAAAACTTCCTCTACTCCTCCAAACAACCAATTACTCCCTCCTGATTTCAAAGGAGATGTCAATCCCCCTCCTCCATCCATGGTGGAAAAGTCTAAGATGGTGCAAAATATGTCAAATCCAGAAAAACCCACTTATGACTTGGTGGAAGACATGAAGAAAACTAAGGCCAATGTCTCAATGTATGACATGTCCCGATTATTAGGCCAAGAAGTAAGTCCACCAAAAAGATTAGATCCATCTGCCCAAGTTCATGAAGCTAAAAGTGCTGAGTCCCGATTGGTTTTACAAAAGGAAAAATGAGATATACCTCCTTTTCTGATAACCATTAGAATTGCAGGTAAAAACCCGCACAATTGTTTAATAGATTCAGGGGCCTCGGCTACCATCATGCCCCTAGAAATCTATAAAAAATTGGGATTTACACCAAAACCTTCTAGAAGCAGGGTGGTGCAGCTGGATAGATCAACCATGGAGGCAGTGGGAGAATTGGGTGATGTTCTTATTCAAGTCAATTCAGAACCCAGGGTTCAACATCACATAGACATATTGGTCCTCGACATTCCTATCAAGTATGGCATGGTTTTGGGAAGAGATTGGAGTAAAAACCTGAATGGTTACATTGTGACAGATTCTTCACATATGTGGTTGCCGTGGAGGGGAGTGGCCAACCAAATTCGGATTGATAGTGAGCCTAGGCTCAAGGAGATGATCACGGAGTACAACAAACCGAATGAGATCCAATACATTGAGGCAGAGCTGGGAGCATATTGTTTGGACATAGAAACACCTGAAAGTTCCCAAAATGAAAATATTGGGTGCAACGTTACTGAAGGACATCAGGACATTTGGACTTTAAGATTTGATGGATCCAGGTCCAGACAAGGAGCAGGAGCCGGTGTTGAATTGTCATGTTCGGATAAAGAGCCTATGTTCGCTGCATATAGACTGCAGTTCCCTGCCACCAACAACATGGCAGAATATGAGGCCTTGATTCTCGGACTTCAATTGGCCCTTCGAAAGAAAGTTAAGTGTATCAAGGTCCTTGGTGATTCGGAACTGGTGGTAAAACAAGTGAAGGGACAATACGTATGCAAAGATAAACGGCTCAGACTTTACAGAACCAGGGTTAGAGATTTAATGGATGAGTTTGATGCCTTTAACATATCTTTGATCTCTAGAAAGGGCAATCGTCTGGCAGATTCTCTAGCCGTAGCTGCGAGTATGTTGAAACCAGTGGACCATAAGAAATGCAAGAAATTCTCCATAGAACTGGTCCCTTGCCCCTCGATACCAGATAATGTCACGAATTTCCAAGTGTTTGATAGTGACAGGCACATATTCAATTTTGTCACTAATTCTGGTATATTTGAAAAGCAGGTTATAGATGAAGATGAAAGGGATCTAGAGGAGGAAGATTTGGAAGAAAAAGCTATTGGAAAATGCAATAAGATGCCAGATGAGATGGCTTCATTAGAAAAAACTTTCGATATCGGATATCAACCAAGAGAGGGTAAAAAGGTTCCACCTCCCAGAGAAGCCTGTGATTTGGTTAACATTGGAAGTGCAGAAAACCCTCGAGAAGTATTTATAGCAAAAGCATGTACCAAGCAGGAGAAGGATTCCATCGCCAATGCATTAAAAGAATACATAGATTGCATAGCTTGGAGTTATAAGGAGTTGAAAACCTATGATCAGAATGTCATAATGCACACGATTCCATTGAAGCCAGATTCCAAACCCTTCAGGCAAAGACAGAGGCGAGTTAATCCATTATTAGAACCCTTGATAGAGAAAGAGGTGAAGCGACTGTTAGAAGCTAAGATCATCTTTCCCGTTAGGCATTCCACATGGGTTGCTAACCTGGTCCCCGTGAGGAAAAAGAGTGGAGAAATAAGGTTGTGTATCGATTTTAGAAATCTTAATAAAGCCTCCCAAAAGGACAACTACCCGTTACCCACCATTGATGAAATACTCCAAAAGGTAAACGGGTCGGAGATGATGTCATTCCTGGATGGTTATTCGGGATATAATCAGGTCCTTATCCATCCTAGTGATAGGATGAAAACTGCTTTCACCACAAAGTGGGGCACCTTTGCATACAGGAGAATGCCTTTCGGACTATTGAACGCAGGTGCCACCTTCCAACGAGCTATGGACTTTGCTTTTAAGGGACTCATAGGTAAGTGCATCATCGTCTATGTAGATGACATTCCTGTCTTTTCTAAGAACAGGGAAAACCACGTCAGGGATCTTAAGAAAGTTTTTCAAAGATGCAGGGAACATGGCATTTCTCTCAACCCAAAGAAGTGCATTTTTGGGGTGACAGAAGGGAAGTTATTGGGACATATAATATCTAAGGATGGAATTTCCATTGACCCTGAGAGAATAGAAGCCATACAGCAGATTCCTTGTCCCAACAGCAAGAAGGGGTTGAGATCATTTTTTGGGAAGATCAATTTCGTCGTAAAATTTATTGCAGATTTTGCAGAGATAGCAAAACCTTTGAACGACATGTTAAAGAAAGAGGTCCAGATCAAGTGGACAGATGAAAATAGAGATGCTTTTAAAAACATCAAGGACGCGATTTCTAAAGCCCCGATTTTAGTGAGTCCCGATTATACGAAGCCTTTCTATATCTACACATTTGCTTCAGATCACTCCTTTGCGAGTGTTTTAACTCAGAAGAGTGAAGGCAGCATTGAAAATCCTATTGCCTTCCTGAGTAGTCCTCTCAAAGATGCGAAACTGAGATACTCTATCTTGGACAAGCAAATGTATGCTCTGGTTAAAACTGTGAAAAAATTCAGGCATTACATAGTCCACAGTAGGGTCTTTGCTATCGTCCCGGATCCTGCAGTCAAAGCCATGTTCATACAGAATGAATTAGGTGAAAGACGTGGTAAGTGGGTTTCAACTTTGCAGGAGTTTGATCTTGAGATTCAGTCGATGAAGATAGTGCGGGGACAAGGGTTGGTTAAGGCAATAGCAGAAAAGGATCTCGCGATTTCATGTCAACATTACGAAGTCGCGGATATTACCAAAGATGAGTGGTATACAGATGTGGTGTATTTTCTTTTAAACGGTAAATGTCCAACGCATTTGAATTCTACTCAACGAAGAGCCTTGCGCTTGAAGTCTGCTAATTTCCTAATTAGATCTGGCACGTTATACAAGAAAAACCATGAAGGTATTTACCTTCGTTGTGTTGATCAGAAAGAAGCAGTGCGAATCCTCGAGGAATTTCATGGTAAACATGGGACAGGACACGGGTCCGCTAATGCCACAGCCCACCAAATCCTTAGAGCCGGTTTTTATTGGCCTCGACTATTCAAAGATGCCCATATTCATGTGAGGTCATGTCATACATGTCAGACTGCAGCCAATAGAGACAGGAACGCTTCCATGCCTTTACAATCCGTAATTGAGTCTAGACCTTTTGCGCAATGGGGCCTGGATTTTGTTGGGATTATCAGTCCCAATTCATCCGATTCCCACAAATACATTTTGACAGCTACGGATTATTGCACAAGGTGGACTGAAGCTATCCCCACAAAGAATGCTACGTCGGAGGTTGTTATTAAATTCCTAGAGGATAATATTGTCACTCGGTTTGGGATGCCTAACTCAATTGTAAGTGATAATGGTTCAGCTTTTTCTTCTTTGGAATTTGCTAATTGGGCATTTGACAATGGTGTGAGTTTAAAATTCTCTTCCAATTATTATCCGCAAGGTAATGGATTGGCCGAATCATCTAACAAGAATTTGTTAAATGTCATAAAAAAATTGTTGGAAAGAAATCCGAGGGACTGGCATAACAAGCTTAAGTTGGCTCTTTGGGCTGACAGAATCAGAGTCAAAGAAGCAATAGGAACATCTCCTTACCATCTGGTTTATGGACAAGATCCCATTTTTCCTACAAATCTCAGGTTACAAACGCTGCATTTCATGAAAGATTATTGCGGAACTGATGATAAACTTGAGTCTAGACTAACACAATTAATGCATCTGGATGAAAAAAGGGATGAGGCTATGCTTCATTTTAGTAAACACCAGGATGTAGTAAAGAGATGGTTTGACAAAAAGTCTAGGGCCAAGGCCTTTAAAATATGAGATCTAGTGTTGTTATGGGACAAAAGACATGAGAAGAAAGGGGATCATGATAAGTTTGACTACTTATGGTTGGGTCCGTACCAAGTTTCAGAAGTCCTAGGGGAAAATAGTTTTAGACTAAGAACCTTGGATGGAAAGGATTTGGCATTACCTGTCAATGGGTTGCACTTGAAACACTACTTCCAGGCTTGAGGCAGCTGGGTTTTGTATTATATGTAATTATGCCATGCTTTGTTTCTTTTGTGTGCAGATTTGATATTTAAGTTGTGTGTTCTTGACATGTTTAGGTTTGTATTAATGTTGTGCTTTGTTTCTTTTGTGTGTGCAGGTTGGACGTTTAGGTGGTGTGTTTGTTTGACATGTTTTCATTGTCTTATACAGAATAAAAAAAAATGGAATAAAAGTTTGAAATGGTAACACATGCCTAAGATCGGGAGAAGATGAAGCATTGGAATTATGTTGTAAAAGCTCCACATATAACACAAACAGTTAAATAATGTCGTTTGGGGCTTGTGATGCATGAAGTAGTCAGTTTTACAAATTATGGTAATACTTCATCTGCAATTCAAAGGGCAATGCATTCATAGTACATCTCACTTTGCATATTCATGCCATCTTAGTTACATATGCATTTCAGATACAAATCATTAAAGTGTGTTAAATCCTCTTAGGGTTATACTATAACATAAATAAAGAAAAATCCTAAGGTTGGAAACTGAGCCCCAAGATATCTAGAACCAAGCACAGTTTGTACACATTAAAAAAGATCTTGGGCAAAATGATCAAAACCTTGCTTGGAGGAAAAGGGTCAAGCGAAAGGAATATTTCATGTCTATCCTATTATGCAACATGATCCTTAAAACAGTGGTTTTCACCACTTCCATTAAGCTTAAAGCCTAAAATCAGAGTAGTAAGGATAGGGTTAAGTCCTCATCGAACTTAGGTTGAGGATCCAACTCCCCAAAGCTTTGATTTGACCTACATGGAGTAGTAAGGATAGGGCATAATTCTCATCTCGCCTAGGTTGAGAATCTGATTCCCCAAAGCTCCTATGTCTCATATCAAGATAAAACTTGGATTGGAAGGATCGTACTACTTGTCCTCTGCAAAGGATGGGTAGTCATCCCCAAGGTCTAAGTAATAAAAATAATATTCTTCATTTTCATCTAAGACTTGGATTGGAAGGATCGTACTACATGTCCCTAGCAAGGATGGGTAGTCATCCCTAAGATCCAAGAAGTAAAATTAACTTTTTCCCATCTCATATTTATATTGGATTGAAAGGATCGTACTACTTGTCCTCTGCAAAGGATGGGTAGTCATCCCCAAAGTCCAAAGAAATGAAGTTAAGTCATGGATTATGGGGTTAGGTATGCCCATGCATGACAACATGTCTTGTCTAAAAAACAAGACCACTGACTGTTCAAAGGGTTAGACTAGCATGACCATTTCTTCCATAATTGGTTAAATCATTTTGCTCAAAGTGAGGTAATGAATTCCAAATCAGAGTAGTAAGAATAGGGTTAAACTCCCATCTAGATTAAGTTGGGAGTCTGATTTCCCAAAGCTCTGATTTCACTTTCACTTACACATGGGTTCAAGATAATAGTGACTCATAACCAACTTTGGGATCTAATAAAACAATTCATTATACACATGGTTGATCCTAAGAGGGTTTGACAATCTTGAATATTTGTATATGATATTAGAAGGTCTATGCATTTGTAAAAGCAAAATCTCTAAGCATATTCATTAGGTTTCACAAATCATTTACAATCTCACACATGCATGCATGTAAAACTGACAATGGAATGTTGATCAAGTCCAAGCGATAAGGAATGAAAACAAATAGCACACACCGAGCTAATACTAATGATTCTGATGTTTCATGTACTTCTGATCTATCGGTATTTGTTTATCTTTTATGTGCTAACGCCTGTATCTAAGCTCATATATTTCAGGTTGGGTTCTCACAAAAATGCTCTGGAGCATTTGACAGCAGAGTCACCATTTGTTGTGGTTAATCCACAACACACCCCAAAATTGGGGACCCACCTTTTTTGCAAGTTTTCAAAGAAAATCTCAGTGACCCAGATGCTAAAAATGAAGAAAAGGGGCAAAATGCACAAGTGTAGAAAGTGTCACGAAATCGCGACATGTCATGAAATCGCGACATGTCGCTCCGTCGCTGTTGAAAAAAGAAAAGTGTCGCGATATCGCGACATGTCGCTCCGTCGTCGCTGAAAAAAGAAAAGTGTCGCGATATCGCGACATGTCGCTCCGTCGTTGATGAAAATGGTCACGATTTCGTGACGTGTTTTGGCAAAGTGTACGGATGATGAAAATGGTAGCGATTTCGTGACAGGTTGCGGAGAGATGGTCCGAAGGAGAAAATGGTCATGATTTCGTGACGTGTTTTGGCAAAGTGTACGGATGATGAAAATGGTCGCGATTTCATGACGTGTTTTGGCAAAGTGTACGGATGATGAAAATGGTCACGATTTCGTGACGTGTTTGCGGAGAGATGGTCTGAAAGATGAAAATGGTCGCGATTTCACGACGTGTTTTGGCAAAGTGTACGGATGATGAAAATGGTCGTGATTTGACAAAATGAAGCAAAGGATGAAAATGGTCACGATTTCATGACATGTTTTGGCAAAGTGTACGGAGAATAAAAATGGTAGCGATTTCATGATAGGTTGCGGTGAGATGGCCCGATGGAGATAATGGTAGCGATTTCATGACGGGGTTGCAAACGAAGCGTACGAAGAATAAAAGCGTCGCGATATCGCGACATGTCACGATTTCGCGACATGTCACGTTTTCGTTGTGAAACCAAAGGAGCAAGGCTACATGCTATTTTTGGTCATGATTTTCGAGGAACCGTTACGAAACTACAGGAAACACTGAACACGTGGCAGAAAGGCATGAGGATCAGAGTAACGCTTCAGATCGACAGTTACTAGTCGCAGAGAAGATCAAGCGTTGCAAATTCAAGCGAAGGGTTAAAACACCAAAAGGCGGGAAACTGAAACGAAGCATCCTGGAAACTGAAACGAAGCGTCACAGAGCAGTCGAGAGCAGCAACAGAAAGTTTAAATAGCAGAAATGTAGATAGATACAGGGCTAGAAATTGTAAACAAAAAAGCATTATTTTATTGAATAAAGGAGTTATTTGGCGAGAGTAACTTTTGTGTGTGAAACCAAAAGGAGATTGAAGGCTAAGACTACTGTTTTATTGTATATCTTTCCTTTGCATTATTTTGTTTTGTATCTATTTGTTTACACCGTAATGTGGGTTGCGATAGGTGAATGACAAAACAATGCAAATCATTTATTTCCTTAGAGTCTAGCATCTGATTTGATTCGACTGTGTTTATTACAGGTCTGTTAGGTCAGGTTGTTTTAGAGCTTCATCTCATAACTTGGGGTTTTGCAGGGAGGAGATTGCTAACCAGATTAACATCCTTCTTTGGTTTTCCAGCTGATTCGAATAAGAACATTTTTGATTCAGTTTCTGATATATTTTAATCTCATTTAGAAGCTAATGTTAAAATAGCAGAACAATTAAATAAAAGATAAAATGAACCAATTAACACTAAAATAAACCGCATGTTAATTTCATTAATGTCAGAACATAAAAGGATTTTTCTTTCTTTTGTTACATGATTGGTTACTTTAACAAATTAGGGTTACAAAGTTTGCTGTGAATCAACAAAGGCCCCTTGTTAACAGTTACTTGCAGGATCTGAACTATTCTGGGATACATTCATTTATTTGCATTAAATCAAAAGTGGTTTTAAGCATATATAGGTCTGTTTACAAGAAGCTTGGAGAAATTAAAGAAAAATAGCATATTTCTTTGCAAGAAAGAGTCTTCTGGTATAAGACTCCAGTTGCGTGTTCATTTTGTAATGGGACAAAATATTCACTCAACAGGACACAAAGTGGCAAATTTCATATTCAATTTGAAAAGGGTAAGACATCAGACCTTGATGATTCAAGGCATGAGGAAAAACCAAATGTCCAAGGGAATTGACAAGGCACAACCAATGGTGATTATAGGATTAATCGTAGAGGAGGAAGGCCATACCAAGAAAATTGAAAAGGAGGTCAAATTCATTTGCAGTTTGATTCAAAAGGTAGGTCAATCATATAGTTTTGCAATTGCCAAAAGTGGGGGCAATTTATGAAGAATTGTCCTACTCAAAAAAATGATATAGTATAAAATATTGTCACACATATGTATGGATGGTGTGGTCCTTGCAACCACAAGGAAGGTAATTGTCCTAATAAGGCAAGCACAAGTAACTCACCAAATTTCAACTTTCTTCAAGAAATATAATTACCCAAAACTTGCCAAGGAGAAGGACATATAGTAGGAGGTAAAAAAGGTAATTGAAGAAGAATCACAAAAAGTTAACTAGATAAGGTTAGCAAAATAAAAATAATTGAAGAAAGTAAGTGGCTTAGAGGACAAAGCATCAATGTAGAGACTGGTGATACAAGTTTTAAATACAATAGTAGAAGTTAAAGTGACTAGTTTGTTAAAAGCCATACCAACCTTGCATAAGGTAATAGGGGAAGAATTACAACCATAAAATGTAATGGAAGTACAAATCCAACCATTGAATAAAATAAAAAATAAGGATTATTTTATGGATCCAATGATATTAATACTCGATGTTGGAAAAAAACCAACATTAGTTCATATGGAGATATTGGAGCACAAGTTAACACAAGTCATTATGGATGAAGGATCCAATGTTAATGTATTGCTAGAGAAAACCTAGAAGGAGATCATGGCTCCATTCTTATGGGCACCTAGGTCTAAGTTATAAGGTGCTGACCAATATGGTATTGAAACTAAGGGAGTGTTGATGACATAGAAAGTAATAATAGCTGACCAAGAGTTCATCTTGGATTTCATTTTTATTACAATGTAGAATCTAGAATATGATTCATTAATAGGAAGGTTTTGGATGATATTGGTTAAAGTTAATCACAACTGGGAATAGTATCAAATTATATTCAAGAAAGGATATCATAAATATATGATTAACCTAAAAAATCAAACAATAAATGAAGATATTACATCATATGAATTAGGGAGTTCCTCAGGGGAGGAAGATCTATATGAGACCAATGAAGAGGTAATGTTGTACCTTGAGGAATATAGTGAGGATGAAGCTCGATCAGATAACAAACTTCTCCACTGGTAGATGGAGGAGTATGAGGTATTTTAGCCAAACTACCTCTATGTTAATAAAGAGCTACAAAAATACAAGATATGAAGGAGGTCAGTAAGAAACCAAGGGAAGAAGAAAAGTCTTGCGAACAAAAGCAAGCAACCCAGAATAACCAGAATCCTCCATATGGGAAAGATGATATTAGGATTGCATGTCTATTTACAGAAGGGGAGGAAACACAACCAATTATGGAATAACAATAACTAGTATCTCACCCTGGTGAAAGAAGAAGAATGCAGATACACATGAGGTTTGTAGATAGGACAAAAATAATTGAAGAAGAAGAGGAGGAATGGATTCCTCTAGTTGGAGCAATGATATTTGCCTCACCAAGTAGAAGATCGAAAAAGGATACGACTAATAGTCTAGTATTCAGATCAAACAGATACATTTGACATGGAAATATTGAATTTAGATGAAGGTCAAGGTATTATAGATGAAGCATTAATAGGGCTTACCCCATTAACCCAAATCAATGTGATAAACACCAGATGCATCATCAAGCACAATAATTAAAAGAGGAGTATGAAGTATTACAAGCCCATAATTCATGATTCTAAGGATATATCATTCAAGAGATAGATGATACAATGCAATGGCTCGAAGAGCAACAAGCTACAAGGTAAAGGGAACGCAAATTTCAAAAGTAAAAAAATAAAAATTCCCCAGGTACAAGGGAGACAACAAGAAGTCTGAAGGTAAAGTTCTAGTGAGGATGAAATATCACAAGTAGAACCAAGAGGCCTAATGCAATATTTTCCAATTACAAATGTAATAGTAGAAATATTATGGTGAGATTTTGAAGAGAATATCATATCACCTGAACAACAAGGGAATAAAAAAGAATATTCTAGCGATTCTAGTGATGAATAAATTCCCTTACCGACAATAATCAACAATTAGGATAGTAGTAGCGATGAATTTCTATAAAGAATACAAGAACCTCATACTCATCCTGAATTGAATACCTCTGTCATAGCCTATTGACAACGAAGATGACAAAGAAGGAAAATAAAGAGACTCTAATGAAGAATGAATATAGAGACAAAATTTTCCTCATGATGAGATGATAGTTGTAATGATTCAAATATTGAATCTAATTTATTGAATGAGTATAGGAAAGCCTTGGTAAGTGAAAGCACGAGGATACGGAAACAAAAAGGAATATGCCACAAGAAAGAACAAGAAAGAACATATGCAAATTGACACAAGATAAAAGCAATAGGAAATATGGTAATCTCTTTATTGATACGCTTTGTAAATTGTGTTACAATACGTCTCCTTCCTTTTTAGGGGATAGGAGAGTCAAATGTGTTTCTCGTCACAACATCCATGGATAACAATCCTTCTTCTGCGTGCCCACATGTAAGATGGGCGGACCAAAACGTCGCCGCCACTTGCGTATGTGATTCTTTGCTCTTTCCTGCTCCTCTGCTTTCAGAAACCTGCATTCAAAGAAACAGAAAATATTAGTAGCACCTGCAGACAAAATGAAACATGTATTTCCCAAGGCCTACTGTCAGTGTATGCATGAAAATAATAAAACGACTATCAAATGACCTCTGATTGACCTAAAATTTTGATAGAAGCATAAAAATACTATCAGAAGACCACTGCAAAAATAATAGTCTGAAAATTCCTCACAGATTTGTATTCGCTCCAGGGTGGGACGAATAGGACTATGACAATTTGCCAGAAAGCACCCTGTTCAATGTCCTACTTAGGAAGCTCCAAAAGACCTGCAAAGTTGGGGTTAGCTAATTGGGGGTGTTTTGGGAAGACCCAGATGGTCATATTTCTCCAATTTTGCCTCTAGCACCCAGATTTTGAAGATGGCATCTGCAAGTTAGTGAAGGCGGGAAATAACAATAACCTGGTCAAAACTGCTCAGAATGAAATGAAATTTGAACTGTAACCTATTTAACCTATCTAGAATCAAATGCAAAAGAAAAACTAGAGAAATCTATCACAGATTTCTAATCATCCCGGGGTGGGGCGAATAGCACTGTGATAGTTTGGGGAGCGCCCGGGGGCAGGACGCCCACCGTTTGGGACACTGTTTTGGCACCAATCCACTTGGGATGGGTCCAAAACTGATTATGGGGTGTTGTCAACAAATTTGGTGGATAGTTGTGGCCAAAAATTGGGTTTTGGGTATGGATTCGCGCCTCCAATAGTCACCCAATAACCTCCCTTTCGAATGAGAGATTAAGGATGTAAAAGCACAAATCGCAGTTAGGTAGAAATGGCAGCACTTCGTTGCTCAAATGCTCCTTCTCTGTATATCTTTTGGGTGAGAAAACTCACCAATTTATAGACCTTAGGGTCTCCTTGTTTGAATTGCGCATGCGAGGGCGCCACTTGAGTTAACTGTCCTATTTTCAGAGAAAAGCTAACTCCTTGATTAAAAAGCTTCTTGCATGAGGTTTCTAAAATAAAGACACTCATCACTGAAGTCTCTCTTCTTGAATAAAAGCTACTCCTCACAATTGCATGGCCTGAAGCCTCGCTTAATTGGAGTTACCGAGGTTTGACTTTTTGTCAGTCAAACTTGCTATTCGCCTCACCCTAGGGTGAATGCTACTATTCGTCCTTGGGTGGGACGAATGCCAGTTTGTATTCGTCCTGGGGTGGGACGAGCAGAGAGCAAGGTGCCAAAAAGGTGCCAAATTGACCTCTGACCTCTAAAACTGCTTTTGGAAGTGGTTAGGACCACTGTTTAACCTCTCGGGGGCTGCCCTAGGGATTGTGTGTGTCAATGCGATCAGTGCTTGTTGTCACGTAATCGGATTGGTGCTGTTTTGGTGTCTACAGATGCCCCTTTTTGGGAAGCGCTGTGCAAGGCGCAATACCGAGCAAAAATAGATAACCAAAGCACTAATGATTAGGGTTTCTCAAGTAACCTAACCAAATCTTGATGCCCCAAGTATGGAAAGGGCACGCATTCTTGAATCCTTGCTTCGACGAGCTAAGGAACTTAATTCAAGTGTTAACCTTGTTCGGTGAGGTGTTACTTGAGCTTGGACATTGATCAGTCATGAATAGGCAAAGGGCGCAACCTTTTGTCTGTGGGAACCTTGAGTTCATGATTCACGAATGCCAAGTGTTTGATCAGCTTGTGATAATTGCTTGTTTGCTGCCCCAAGCAAGGGCACGATTGTCTTTGTCAATGATCCTTTGAATGCGTGTCATTTCCATGATTGGGTATATTGTTGTTGATTGGCAACTAAGTGTGACTACCCCCTCAAGCGACGAATCGATGAGGGAATGACCGACATGAGAAAAGCGATGAGTCGCTTGACCCAAGATGACTTAGGTAAGGGTGCCTTCAGTTGTTTACCATTGAATGCGAAAGCAGTTTTCGAACATTCTGACCTATTTTTGGTGGGTTTTAACCCTTTTTGTGACGCATTTTGGAGCTAAAATTGACAAAAATCCATCCTCCCGTGGAGCGGTCCGGCTATGGTAGCCTTCTTAGGGAGTAGGATAGTGACAATTTGTAACCCCAACGTCTATTTTGGATGCCAAGAATGTCAGGCGCAAAAGCGCCTTCGTTCGGCAATGTTATTGCTATTTTTGGATGGGTTTTGACCCGTTTTGGTGACGTCGTTTGGGGATGAAATTCTCAAAAATCCGTCTTCCCGTGGAGTGGTCCGGCTATAGTAGCCTTCTTAGGGAGTAGGATAGTGAGGATTTGTGACCCCGACATTGGTTTTGCATGCCCGAAATGTCCAATGCAAAAGCATTCTGATCGGACACTTTTAGGGCTTGTTTTGGTGCATTTTTGTGCATTTTTTTGTTGTTTTTGAAATTTTTACTCTGTATTCGTTCCTGGGTGGGACGAATTCCTATTTAGTATTCATCCCAGGGTGGGACGAGCACTAACCAGAGTGCTCATCCCAGGGTGGAACGAATACAAGCTCAAAAAGCCTATTTAAAGGCCAAAACTGAGTTTTGGGCTCATTTGCATTTGTTTTTCTTGGCGATTTGGAGCTCTGAGGAGGAGGAGGTCAATTCTGCGAAGCGAAGCACTGCCAAAATTTTCCTGCGACCATGAGTGCTCATACCGGATCGAGCGGCGGAGCCGAAGTGATACCAGTGAGTACTTGTCCTCTTTATTACTTTTTGTTGCAATTGGAAAATCGCATTTTGCTTATTTCTTATGTTTTTTTTTTTGTTTTTGTTGTTGTTTATGGTTTAAAAATGAAAACCCTAGTCTATGAACACTTAACTAAAAACTTAATTTAACCCTAGTTAAACACAGATCAAAAGTTTAGTTGAAAACTGAACTTAGAAAGTTAGTTTAGAACATAACTTAAAAACTACGTTGAACCTGAATGAAACCAAAATCTAAACTGTAAGTTAAAAAATGTAGGGTACAACTAAGCGAAAAGCGTAGCGTGAACCCTAGTTGACTGTTGTTTTTTTTTTTTTGTATATCAGTTAGAGTTAAAAACCCTAGATCTGACAAATTATTGTGTTTTTTTTGTTAATTAATCAGTTAGAGTTTAAAAACCCTAGGGCTGACAAATTAATTTTTTTGAATTTTTGTTTTGTTTTTGAATTTATCAGTTAGGATTAGAAACCCTAGGACTGACAAATAATTTTATTGAATTTTTGCTTTGTTTTTGAATTTATCAGTTAGGATTAGAAACCCTAGGACTGAAAAATAATTTTATTGAATTTTTGTTTTGTTTTTGAATTTATCAGTTAGGATTAGAAACCCTAGGACTGACAAATTAATTTTGTTGAATTTTTTGTTTTGGTTGTATAGTTTTAATGCATTATTGTATATACATGTTAGGATTGTACAATTTTTCATTGTTTTTAATGTTTTTGTGTTGTTTTATTTTGTAGGTTGTGAAGAGCCGGTATCGGGTGCCTACTATTTTTATTGAAGCACGTGCGGCACTGACCTTGGCTGACTGGGACTGGCTTGACGCCCTTGGGCTCAAGCAGGTGACTCGACTGGAGCCGGTGGTCGGGGATCGGGCCTATCTGATGGCCCTGATCAACCTATGGGATCCCTGGACTAATACCTTCCATCTCCCAATAGGGGAGATAATGGTGACCTTGGAGGATGTCTATCGAATTCTTCGGATTCCAATAGATGGACTGCCGATCCGGACGATGCCACGGGATCGAAGGACAGCAGTACGATACGCTATTTTAGGCATGGAGAGGAGTTGGGTGTGGAGAGCCCCATGGAGAGGGTGGAGAGCGATTTCCAGATTGGTGGCATACTGGTGCGATGGTGGCTAGAGAGGGGTGTGTTGGGAATGAGGCACGCATTACTCATGGGCCTCATTTCCAACATGTTGCTCCCCGACTCTTCTAGCGCGAGGTTCCCGTGGAACCTGCTAGAGGTGGTGTTCAGGTTGGTGGAGTGTCCGATAGATGCTCCGATGATTATGAGATGGGGATAGACTCTACTGGCATAGCTCTATGATGAGTTGTACGAGGTCCACTACCGAAAGTGGAAGGGGATCAGTTGTAGCTACTTGTTGCAGTGCTGGGCTTGGCAACACATAGCAGTGGAGAGGCCGGCGGGGCTGCCCTGGATGACGTGGGTAGAGATGGCAGACCGAGAGATTGGATACGGGGTACTATGGCGGAGGTCAGAGGAGCAGGGATAGAGTCGATGATGGGCAGGTGTCGTAGGGCACTATGCCGATGCCTTTGCTCGGCTTACTCCTGGAGAGGTGTTCTGCACCCCTATCGGGACTGTCCAGCTCGGCTTGAGGCTAGAGAGTGGCTCCAACGAGTACGGAGGGGATGGTGGCTTATTGGGAGGCATGGGATGGAGCAGGAGTTCTTCCCATATGGCTGGGTGACCCAATAGTTCAGAGTGTGCCAGGGGATGCTTGGTGAGCCCGTGGTCTATCGACATTGAGGGGATGAGAGGACTTTGGACCGGCTAGTCATTGTGCCACTTGGTGAGGATTCAGATATGGTTATTGACATCCTAGATGTGGATGACGTCGGGGTTACTGTTGAGTATGAGCAGTGGTGGACTCTATGATGATGGCAAGGCGAGGGGCCTCTAGGGGGTGCAGAAGCAGCAGTAGCAGGGGATGAGGGTACAGAGGTACTAGATGAGGGTTGGGGTGCTCCACGTGATGATGCAGACATGGTAGAGGTTGAGGATGTTGGAGGGGATTTTGGGGTATTGGATCAGCCAGAGATGTAGGACGTCCTGGAGCAGTGGGAGCTAGAGTAGGCTACTATCTCAGATTCACCTATGCCTCAGGCAGGTTCGAAGGATGTGGAGGTGAGACACAGTGCTGAGATAGCATGATTGGAGGACCTGCTATGGAGATGATATGGGGAGTTGGGAGAGGCTTTGTAGGAGAGAGATCTCCTGCAGACTCAGTTGGTAGAGCGGGAGAATGCATGGGCTACGTCTCATCGATAGGAGGGGGATACTGATGCTGCACGAGAGAGGGATCTCCTACGGGTGCAGCTAGCACAGCGCGATGATGTAGTAGCTTACTATCATCGACGAGAGGTAGAGTGGGGTCGACGGGAGGTAGATTGGTGGCGGCATCGATTGGATATGGAGGGAGAGATTATCCACCTTGGTGGGCGAATACCTGAGCCTCATGGAGGTGGCTCATCGTATCGAACGAGAGACAGCGATACTGAGCAGTCAACATCATCCCATCGCAGGTGGCTAGATGAGGGAGGCGCTAGTGGGCGTGATGCAGGGGCGAGCAGCAGTCGCCCTGAGAGGTCCCATAGGACCCACACTACAGGGGGTAGTTCCCATCGCACCGATCCTACGTGATCATGGTGGCCGACGCCCTAGGCTTGGGGGTTTTTGAGTTTTTGGATTTTTGTTACGGGGTCAGAGGACCGGTTCATTGTAGCCTACGAGCATTTTTGTTATGATATATATACATATAGATGACTCTTTTTTGTGTTTATGCACTTTTCATGGTTTGTTTTTATGTACATGTTTTTACATTGATGTATGCATATGCTATTATGAATGCGATGTCCCTAATTTGTATGATGTATGCCAATGGAATGAATGAAATGAGTTGTTGATGACTTGTCGATGGCACCATAGACTGTGCAAGATTTGACTGACTTGTTGTACTAATGGGATGACTTTGTGGAATGACTGTGCATGTGAAAACTTTGTTTTTGTATTTTGCATATTTTTTGATGGTGATGTACGGAATGAAATGTGACAATTGTTTTAAAATGTAGTTAAGCTTTTCTGAGATTCAGATATTTTAACTAACTAGCCAAAGACTGTACATTTATCTCACAAGACTTTTGAACAAGGTATAAATCCGACTTGAATTTAACCAAGTTATTTCACATCCCTGTGTGTGCAATTGAGTTCATTTATGTGGTATTTGTCAGGATACCGCCAGTGCTAGATAGGCTATCAACCAAACTTGTACTGAGGATCACCTAATTAGCTCCACTAACTCCGTTGTTGTGTTTAGCAAGATTAATCCATGGGACAATCTAAGGTACCATAAGCTAGCTCATCCACATGCAAACATTGGTCTATGCACATGCAAAGCTAATGTGATAGACATATCGTCATGCGGTTAGGATACCACCATTGCCAGGTAGGCTATCAACCAAACCCGTAATGAGGATCACCTAGATGGTTTTTCAAATGCTGAGAATTCTAGGGATTCAAGTTCAGGCTGTGTGTTTGCTCAATGGTTTGGGATACTTGCTCGTCTATATAGTGATGAAAATCACTGTTTATTTTTCTCTTTGTTTTTTGTTTGAGCAAGGATTTTGAATAGTGGTGATAACCACTGTTATTTGATTTTGTATTTTGAGCTTTGTAAGGTTGAGCTTGTGAATGGCCTTGATCCTGTTGGCCTTGGGGATGACTACCCATCCTGTTCAGGGACGTGTAGTATGAATCCTTACGACTTTGGGAACCAAGGGGATGATGGAGATTTATGAAGTAAGGGCATTGATCTTTTAGGCCTTGGGGATGACTACCCATCCTGGTCAGGGACGTGTAGTATGAATCCTTACAACTTTGAGACCAAAGGTGAGTGGAGATGGTTATGATGATGGTTTGTTGGAATTTTGTTTTTAAATGGCGTTGATCCTTTTAGGTCTTGGGGATGACTACCCATCCTTGGCAGGGACGTGTAGTACGAATCCTTACAACTTTGGGGACCAACTATGATGGGGATTTGTGGGAGTGGTGAAAACCACTATTTAGTATGGGGAATGGATAAGGAAGAGCTCGTCCTTTTGTCAATTCTCAGCATTCTGGAACCATTCGCACAGGGGGATGAACAGGCTAATCTTTCACCTATGGTACCCTAGACTGCTTTGTAGGTTTCTCTTGCATTCACACAACTTAGGAATTATTTTATGTGTTTTAATTTGTGTTGGGATGCTACGTAACAAGGTGTGATCCAAGTAAAACTTTCCCGTGTAAAATCTGTTTAACTGTGTACAGTTTTGGCTAGAAATTTAAAGACAGTTGAATGACGAAAACCCTATATACATTAGGAGACAACTGACTATGCTAAAAATGGTGATGGTGTTATTCTGGATGTATGCATTTATGAAAATGGATTTGATGTGGAAAATGATGGAATTGCCAAGTAATGACAGTCTATGGTGTTGTTGACTTGTATGACCTAGTAAATATGCAATGTATGGATGCGATGCCTAATGCAACCTATATTTTTGTATTTTGATTTTTATGAGTATGCATGAAATGAAAATGCAATATTTTTGTTATTTTTTATTTTTATGAGTATGCATGAAATTGAAATTTTGTGCTTTTTTTGATGATTTTATGAGTATGCATGGAATTGAAATGCAATATTTTTGTGATTTTTGATGATTTTATTGTTTTTGTTTGTTTTTGAATATTTATTTTGACCAAGTAGTTATGGTAATGCTTGGAGCTTTTGGTGTTGACCAAAGGGTTTATGGATACCTTTGGAGCATTTTTGGGTTGACCAAGCGATTATGAGAATCCTTGGAGCTTTTGGCTTGACCAAAGGGTTTATAGATACCTTTGGAGCATTTTTGGGTTGACTCCTTGGATTTTGGCTTGACCAAAGGGTTTATAGATACCTTTGGAGCATTTTGGGTTTGACCAAGCGATTATGAGAATCCTTGGAGCTTTTGGCTTGACCAAAGGGTTTATAGATACCTTTGGAGCATTTTTGGGTTGACCAAGCGATTATGAGAATCCTTGGAGCTTTTGGTTGGACTATGGCTCTCTAGATGTGGAATGGCCTCAAATGACTGATGTTCAAGGGTTCTGTTTCCTTGATTCCTTCAAGAGAGGCAAGCCGGTATGTTCCAGGTCCTATTCTACTGTCAATGACATAAGGACCTAACCAGTTTGCCGTGAACTTGTCCCTGAGATGGGATGGCAAATTAGAATTTTGCTGGTTCTCTTTTAAGACCAAGTCACCAACCTAAAATTCCCTTAGGTGGACCTTCATGTTGTATGCTTTCTTAAGTCGCTCTTGATAGATACGCAAATGCTCGAGAGCATTAATGCGTCGTTCGTCGAGCAATGTCAGTTGGTCTAACCGGGCCTGCCACGCAGTGTCATCATCGATGAACTCTTGCATTGAAATGCGCAGGGAAGGGATTTCCAACTCAAGAGGCATGACTGCCTCGGAGCCATACACCAGTGAAAATGGAGTTGCCCCAGTGGGCATCCGGATGCTAGTGCGATAAGCCCATAGGGCAAGCGGGATCTGAATGTGCCAATCCTTATGATTGTCTGTGACTATCTTTTTGAGGATGGCGACTAGCATTTTGTTTGACGCCTCTGCTTGCCCATTTGCCTACGGATAATAGGGTGTTGAAAAATTATGCTGAATTTTGTACTTTGTGGTCAAAGCATGCACATATTTGTTCTTGAAGGACGTCCCATTATCTGACAGGATCTTGGATGGAATACCAAAATGACATATGATGTTATGCAAAATAAACTCCGCAATGCGGGATCCAGTCGTAGAGGTTAGCGAAATTGCTTCCACCCACTTGGTAAAGTACTCTGTGGCCATTATGATGAACGTGTGATGACCATATGACATAGGGGAGATCTTTTTGATTAGGTCAAAGCCCCACTGTGAAAAAGGCCAAGCCGATTGGATCGACTGCAAGGCTTGAGAAGGTACGTGTGTCAAATTAGCATGGTGTTGACACTTCATGCACTTCTTCACATATGCACAACAATCTCGCTCTAAATATGGCCAATAATAGCCCATGCAAAGAATGCACTTTGCGATGGCCATACCGCTGAAGTGGCCACCACATGTACCATCGTGTGCTTGGGTGATCGCCCAAGCGGACTCTTGCTGGTCCAAGCAATGGAGGAGGATTCCTTCATAGCTTCGACGATACAAAATGTCTCCTAACAAGACATGCTTTGCCGCTTTCTATTTGAATGATCTTTTTGCGGCTTGTGTCAATCCAAGTGGGAGGTTACCTAGCTTGAGGTAATCCCTAATGGGTGTGTACCAATCCTGCTGATCAGAAACTTGGATAGTATGAATGACCAATCCCTCTTGAAGTCCATCCCTAGAAAAATTTGAGCAGGAAAGAACTTGTAAAAATAGCATTGTGTTGCTATTAAGAGGGGTCGGGGAGAACAAGGACCCCCAGTTGGCTCGAGTCATACAATCATGGATTCGAGAGAACCTATCCTGAGATGGTTCAATCTGGATCAGGTGGATTCCTGGCATCAGGTCAGAGCTTGCACGCTCCATCATAGATTGCGATAATGTTTTAACCTGAATGGTTGTCATTTCACTAGAAGGGTCTTGCGGGATTAATGACCCCAAGGAGGCCATAGTATCCGCAAAATGATTCGATGATCGAGGGAGTGCCTCGATGTCATACCATTCAAGTTGTGCCAGGAATTTGTCCACGAGGGCTTTGTAGGCCTGTAGAACTGGACATTTACATTGGAATATCCCCTTTACTTGATTGACAATCAACAACGAATCACCAAAGATGTTTAAACATTTAATGTTCATGGTGATTGTTGTCTGAAGACCTATGAGCAAGGCTTCATATTCTGCATTGTTGTTGGTGCACGGGAAGTCTAATTTAAATGACAGAGGCATTGGAGCCCCTTGTGGAGTGAAGAATACAATTCCTGCACCACCTCCTTGCTCACATTTAGAACCATCGAAGAATAGGGTCATGTCAGCTTGTGACTCAGGCTCATCAGAATCTGGCGATTCTGAAACATGAAAAACCCCATCATCCGGTAATTCTACGGTCAGAGGCTGATCGTCTTCAAGAGGAGCCTCTGCCAGTTGATCGACGATGACTTGACCTTTTATGGATTTCTGTCCAATGAACTCTATGTCAAACTCCATCAACAACATGATCCATTTTGCCGTGCGGCTACTATGATAAGTACGACTCATCATGTATCGCAATGGATTCTCCTTAGACACAACATACGTCGTATGACCGAGCATGTAGTGGCGTAGCTTTTTGGTAGCAAACACCACTGCCAAGCAGAGCTTCTCAACGTATGCATAGTTAAGTTCATAACTGACCGGGGTGCGGCTAAGATAGTATGTAGCCTGTTCTTTGTGAAGTTCATTTTTTGGGACAGCATGGCGCCCAGTGCCACCTCAGTAGCTGAGATGTATAAATAGAATGACACTCCTGGTCTAGGTGGTGCCAATACTGGCGATGAAGCCAAGTACTATTTAATGTCATCAAAGGCTGATTGGCACTCGTCATCCCAATGAAATGTGACCCCCTTATGCAATAATTTATTCATGGGTCGGCACTTGTCAGATAACTGCGCTATGAAGCGCTTGATCGACGTGACCTTTCCTTGCAGACTCCTGAGCTGCTTGATGGTAGTTGGGGGAGGCATTTCAAGGATTGCCTTGACTTTGTGTGGGTCTACCTCGATTCCTCATTTAGAGACTATGTAACCCAAGAGCTTTCCAGATGTGATGCCAAAGATGCACTTCTTGGGGTTTAGTCTGACCTTATGCTCCATGAGGCGATCAAGGATCTTGCTTAAATCATCGAGATGATCTGGGCACAAAAGAGATTTGGCCAACAAATCATCCATGTAATCCTCCAAAGTTTTGTGCATGTAATCATGGAAGATGTACGTCATGGCACGTTGGTAGGTGGCACCGACATTTTTAAGGCCAAAAGGCATGACCTTATAGCAAAATGTCCCCCAAGGCATTGTGAATGCCATTTTTAGTTGGTCCTCAGGATTGATACGAATTTGATTGTATCCCGAGAAACCATCCATGAGGGAAAGCATTTCGTGGCCCGCTGTAGCGTCTACCAATGCGTCGATGCTCGGCAAGGGAAAATCATCCTTAGGACTCGCTTTATTTAGATCTCAAAAATTGGTGCATATGCGAATCCTCCCATCGGGCTTCTTGACGGGAACCATGTTAGACAACCATGGTGGATAATCCATGCAGATGACAAACTATGCATCCAACAACTTTTGTAACTCGTCTTTGACCATTAAGGCCACTGTTGGGTGCATCTTACATAGTTTTTGCTTTACTGGCTTGATTGTCGGATCAAGCATTAAATTATGCGTGACTAGCTACGGGTCTAGTCCCGACATGTCCTTGTATGACCATGCAAAAACCTCCTTCTTCTCTTTGAGAAGGGCAATGTAGTCGGCTTGCTCTTCGGGGGATAAACTTACCCCCAGCTTGATGATTTGCAAATTCATTGGATCTGAGCCGATGTCTACGTCAGTCGTCTCCTCGACCGACATGTGGGATCCATCCTCCAACTGGTGTGGAGTTGGGATCAAATGGATATCGTTTGCTGAATTTAGATCATCGTTCGGAACATCAGGTTCCTCTTCAGCATGGAAGACATCCTGAGTCTGTCCAGGGGTGAAATGGAACATTCCTCCACAAGGCCAGTACTCTAATGGGGATGGTGGTGTGTCAGTGCAATCCCAGTCGATAGCATCTAGATCTAGATACAATGACCATGTTGGGTCAGCTGGATCATGGATGGGTGTGGTTAGGTCAATGGAGATCATGTTGATGAAATGATTGTGGTCTCCATTACCATGGGTGTTATAACTCAGACATCCTAGACAATATGTGTGCTCCGGATCTGGCTCTGTGGGCACTGGCACAAAGGGATCAGCCCTATGCATGGAGACGAAGACAGGGTCCACCCTAGGCACTGATGGTTTGATAGGGTCTCCAGGCGGAAGATGCTCTCTATGTACCTGGAGTGGCGGGTGCAGTAATTGCTATAACTGCGTCGGGTTGAGATGCCACCTATGTCTTGGACCTATGTGTAAGTGTTCAAACATGTCATCTATGTCCAAAGGGTATCGTTGTTGCATTTGTCGCATGTGGTTGAGATAGGCCATCTCAGTTTCATCTTTCGAATCACTGTCAGAGATCCAAAAGCCTTCGTTAGCTCCAATAGCTGCTTGCGACACATGAGGCTCATCTTGTTCGAGCAAATTGATGTGGTCCCATCGAGGTTGTTCCGCTCTCTATGGGGGGACCTGATTCTCTTGAAGTGGCATGTGCTCAAATGGAGCAGCCAATGGGAACATTGTCAGAAGCTTTCCTGATCATCATTCATGGGATATTCTTGCGAATGATCGTACTCCGACTCATCTTCTGAAGACCCTTCTTGGTCTTGTCCATATCCCCCTTGTGGGTGAGTCCTTGAATTTTCTCCTTGTTCGACCGAAGGGAAAGGGTTGTTATGGTCAACAAGGTTGGTTGTTAGCAATGGGAGATAATCTCCCAATGTATAGTTTGTGTTAGGATTGGCATATGGACTTGATGCCAACCCATCCTTGTTGCCTATCCCTAGGCCTTGCATGTTTTCAACCAAGATGTCTAGGGGCAAGGGGTGGTTGAACCCTACTCCTGACTTGTCATATGGCATTTGATATCTCGGTTGGAAAAGAACACGCACTCCTTGCTCATACCTACCCAACCCATATCCATGCCAATTGCATTGGCCTAGATATCTTAAAGCAAAATCAGGGTTGGATAGATAGTTGACATCCTCCACAAAGGGCTCTTCGTCTTCATCTTCTTGCATACAAATCTCAACGCCATTATCCAGGCCCCCATAAACAAAGTTTGTCTGATTGGGTGGGTAGCCTAAAGGAACCACTGAGCCGATGGGGAGTCGAGGCCTCCCCATGTCTTGCATGGACTCGAGTGTGGGCGTTGCTATAATGTTCCTCACTAGATACTCCCCTAGGCCCGTGCTGGCCATTTCAACGGTGACCGTTGGTGGTTGAGGGGAAGCGAATGGGAGTCCTTCCTGAGTCCACTCCATGTGGGGTGAACTAGGCATCTCGACTTCCATTCTACTAGGTATCTCTTCTGTCGAGATGGTTGAGACTAGAGGTGGTTCTTCTTCTAAGGGTTTCTTTCCCTTGTCCTTGGATGTGGCCACCGTAGGTGGCATCATTGTGGAAGGACTGGTGGAAGAAGATGGACCCGACTGAGGACTTGATGGATTAATCACTGGAGATGCCCACGGAATCGGACCCTGTTGAGATGGATTCAACTGAAAATCCAAATGTGTTGATGGAAGGGTTGATTGCGGCATGAATTGCACTGTATTGCAGTATTTGAAAGGCTCCAAGTCCACCGGGACTACATGCACCTATCCTTCAAATGTGTACTTTAGGCACTGATGCGCGATTGAAGGGACACACTTCATGTCCCGAATCCAAGGCCGGCCCAACAAGATATTATAAGCCATCTCGCCTTCCAAGATATGGCACAATGTATGAATGGTCTTTTGTCCCACTTGGATAGGTAGGACAATTGTGCCAACTGTCGAGCAGATTGCATCGTTGAATGCTCGTAGTGTGTAAGTGGAAGCCACGATATGAGATGCTGGCAACTTCAAATGCTTCAGAGCTGCTGTAGTGATGATATTACTGGATGAGCCAGTGTCCACCAACACTCTCTTATACGGAATCCCGTTGACCCGCGCGATAACGTGCAGGGGTGGATCCACCACATCACCAGTCACTATTTTCAATTCATCTTCTCTAAAGGTGATGACTGGTTCTATACACTATTTTACATGCCCCACAAAATTGTTGAATGAATTCGCTTCATGGGGTGGCAGCTCGATTGCTTTTAAAATCTCCATGAGAGCCTCCCGATGGGGCGCTGATTGTTGAATTAGCTCGTATATGGAGAGCCTAGCCGATGTGGTCCTTAGACTTTGGGTAAGTCTAGTTCGAATCGTGGCCACTGGTCTAGGTGGGGGAAGTTGCGTAGGGTGTTGTTGAGCCTGTGATGATGATGGAACCTCTCTTGTGGCTACCGCGGGAGCAGCTCCTGGGTACTTCTTGTTCCTAGTCACTATGCTTATCATCCCCACATATCCTTGCATAGGGCAATTCTGTTGCACCTCATTAACTTGAAGGGGTTTTGCTTGTGCCTCATGGGCAGGCAAGGGGTCTCTGAATACTCCCATATGTTGATTGTTTGGCGCTACGGGGTTGTCCACCACCAATGTCTTATTGTCAATGAGATCTTGTACCAAACCTTTGAACTTCCAGCATGCGTTAAGATCATGTCCTTTACACCTGTGAAACCTACAGTACAAGTCTTCTCTATACCCTTTAGGCTTCGGTGCATTGGGATCTATAGTTTGAATCTCTGGAAGGTTGATCAAATTCATCGCTGACAAGCGGTCAAACAAAGAGTCCCTAGACTCTGTGTAAGGAGTAAACTGTCACCTAGGGCGACGCTGCTGATTTTGCTCCTGCCTTTGATTTTCTCTCTCATAGTTGTTGGGAGGGACCGCCTGATAATTAGCCTTTTGAGGCTGCGTTGCTTGTGCAGGCTTAGGGACATTGATGGCAACTTGATTAACCATAGCAGGTTTTGGTTGCGTGGTCCCTAGTTTAGTGTTCTTTGTCCATTCTTTCTTCTTAGGTTTGGCGATCTCACCATCCTGTATCTTAATCTCCTCAATAACTCTGGCTTGCGCTAGAGCTTCCTCTAAATTGGCATATTGCTGCAGCTGCAATAGCATAGAGATTGATCTCAAACAACTTTTCAAGAACATTTGGGTCAGATCTGACATGGGAGGGAGGTAAGGCAGCTTTGCAAGCAACGTCCTCCACCGGTTCTCGTATGCCACCATGGTCTCTTCCTCATACTGCTTGAGGCTAGCTAGGTCACTCAATGACACCTTTTTCTTAGTGTTGAAGGTGAAGCATTCGAGGAATGCGTCCACTAGCTGATCCAAATTAGTGATGCTATGTTTTGGTAATTGGGTGAACCAATCCGAGGTAGGGCCTACGAATGTGGTTATAAATGTTCTCAACAACAAAGCATCATTGTCTTGAATACCAAAGCACTGGCTTAAGAACCTGGTCACATGCTCTTGGGCATCCTCCTCCCCTCTAAAGAGTGCCAACTGGGGCAGCTTAAAGTGTTTCGGGTATGGAGGTGCCGACACTGACGGATGCACAGGATGGCTACGGAGTTGGCGTAAAGTGGGCTTTTGGGGCCCAGAAGTCTTGATCTCCATAGACTCTAAGCGCTCTAACAATGCTTTATATGCATCAGAGGATTTAATTTTGTCCTCCTTAGTTTGCTCCCATTGTGGGTTGCGGGGAGCCTGAGGCCTATTGAGAAGTAGTTGGGTAGCACCCCCTCTGCCTTGATAGAGCGTTTCAGCCCTCTCTTCTTCTTGTTCATATTCCTCATAAGCTTCCTGAGGAGTGGCTGGCCGAGACCTATGCACATGGGTAGGTGCCCGCGGAGGGTGCCCATCATTGTTTCGAGGAGTGGCCTCCCGCTCAGGTCTAGGAGGTCTCGGAGGCAATACTTGATAAGGTCACGTGGACCTCTCTCGTACCAAAGGGTTATGCCTCTCATACACATCTACTTTGTGCGTGCGAGGGTTTGGAACCTTCACAGGCACATTGTTATGAAGCAATTCGGCTGTCTGACGCTGAATGCGCTCTTTGTTAAGCCGACAAAGATGCTCTAATTATTCTTGATCTTGCCTAAGCTGCGTGATTTGCGCTTGGTGGGTGGCCTGTTTGGCAAATGCCAAGTCACTTTGTTCCGTCGTCTCTTGTTTTGGAAGCCTAGATGCCTCTCTTAAATGTCTACCTCGGTCGTGGTGATCCGAGACCTCTATGGGCTGCTTCCCTCTATCGAGGTTGGCTGCATTAACTTGAGGTTGTAGCCTCGATGGGTGATCTTGATACATGGCAGGCATGGAGGTACATCACTCCCACGTTATGTACTGCTCTTGAGGAACGTGGTAATCTTCCTCATCCTCTCTTTCATATGCATAAAAGGTGCGGGCAGAATTGTCTTGCCCTGCCTGGAAAGCTTGATACTCTGGACACTGTCTAGTGTTTCTAACAGTAATGCGAGGTAGAGGAGGGATGACGAAATCCTATGGCCCCTCCATTTGGACCCTCTGTTGCTCTAGCACTTCATCACTAGGCCACCCATAACGGGCTTCTAAGGGAGGTCTCCTGTCTACATTAAGTGCTACGTATAGGTTCTCTTCTTGGAAGGACCTATGTTGAGTAGGGGTGCCCCTCAAAGAGGTGCCTCTATAGTCTTGTTCTGTTATGGCATGATGTGGACTCTCTTGTGGGTCAGGCCACCAAGGCGGGATGACCAGGTCCTCAAGACTATATCGGAGGTGACTTGTCCCCCTTGGTGCACTTTCTGGAGCGCTTGCCCGTGATCGGGCTCGGCTACGAGTGAACACCATAGTGATGTGCTCCTAAAGACGAGTAGATTTTTATCTCTTTTAGGATTTTTTATGCTACACTTAATATAAAGGAAACACACAATCAATGCAGTGGTTATCTCGTTTAAAGATTTAAAAGTGTGCCCTAAAATCTGGTTTTAGTGTGTTTTGATGTTGTTTTGAAAGCTTTGTGAAAGAACGTTTAAATGCAAAAATGAGGGCTCTTATGACTCCCAAAAAATGGTTGCCCCTTCGATATACCATTTCCAGACCGATATACCAACCTCTCTATATACCCGCCCTTACGTGAGGGAAACTATTGGTACGTGAGAGCAGATGGTACATGGAACATAGGCGGTACTGAAGGGGGATCGCTCTGTTTATGACACCTACCATAGAAGACTTATCCTCATGCACTGGGAATCACCCCCACTACACTTGGTCAGCTTTCATCAGGATTTACGTCTAGCAACAGTCACGATCGGGGTAATGTATGCAATATCTCAAGCCAAAGTGATGATGGAATCCACCTTTGGTCTTGCTCAAGGGTTGGGGTTTTACGACCAACGCCTTGTTGTTTTAGTTACCACGTGGTGTGTGGGGTTCCTTTTAAGTTGCATAAATGAAGCACGCAAGCATTCAAACTCTCCTATGCAAGCAAATAACCAGAGAACATAAAGCAAAGAATTGACAAAAGGTGTTTAAGACCTCTACCTCTTCTCTGCCCAAGTCGGATGTCTCTGAATTTCTGCTCTGAAATAGTCCAGTGTTGGAAAACTTGGTACCTGTAATCAAAATAACAAGAAAATTTAATCAGAAATTTAATCTTAAAAATCAAGGGACAGAGGTCCCACCGTGATCGCCACTGAAAGCACGAGGATACGAAAACAAAAAGGAATATGCCACAAGAAAGAACAAGAAAGAACATATACAAATTGACACAAGATAAAAGCAATAGGAAATATGGTAATATCTTTATTGATACGCTTTGTAAATTGTGTTACAATACGTCTCCTTCCTTTTTAGGGGATAGGAGCGTCAAATGTGTTTCTCGTCACAACATCCATGGATAACAATCCTTCTTCCGCGTGCCCACATGTAAGATGGGCGGACCAAAATGTCACCACCACTTGCGTATGTGATTATTTGCTCTTTCCTGCTCCTCTTCTATTGGAAACCTGCATTCAAAGAAATAGAAAATATTAGTAGCACCTGTAGACAAAATGAAACATGTATTTCCCAAGGCCTACTGTCAGTGTATGCATGAAAATAATAAAATGACTATCAAATGACCTCTGATTGACCTAAAATTTTGACAGAAGCATAAAAATACTATCAGAAGACCACTGCAAAAATAACAGTCTAGAAATTCCTCACAGATTTGTATTCGCTCCAGGGTGGGACGAATAGGACTGTGACAATTTGCCAAAAAGCACCCTGTTCAATGTCCTACTTAGGAAGCTCCAAAAGACCTGCAAAGTTGGGGTTAGCTAATTGGGGGTGTTTTGGGAAGACCCAGATGGTCATATTTCTCCAATTTTTCCTCTAGCACCCAGATTTTGAAGATGGCATCTGCAAGTTAGTGAAGGCGGGAAATAACAATAACCTGGTCAAAACTGCTCAGAATGAAATGAAATTTGAACTGTAACCTATTTAACCTATCTAGAATAAAATGCAAAAGAAAAACTAGAGAAATATATCACAAATTTCTAATCATCCCGGGGTGGGGCGAATAGCACTGTGATAGTTTGGGGAGCGCCCGGGGGCAGGACGCCCATCGATTGGGACACTGTTTTGGCACCAATCCACTTGGGATGGGTCCAAAACTGATTATGGGGTGTTTTCGACAAATTTTGTGGATAGTTGTGGCCAAAAATTGGGTTTTGGGTCTGGATTCGCGCTTCCAATAGTCACCCAATAACCTCCCTTTCGAATGAGAGATTAAGGATGTAAAAGCACAAATCGTAGTTAGGTAAATTGGCAGCACTTCGTTGCTCAAATGCTCCTTCTCTGTATATATTTTGGGTGAGAAAACTCACCAATTTATAGACCTTAGGGTCTCCTTGTTTGAATTGCGCATGCGAGGGCGCCACTTGAGTTAACTGTCCTATTTTTAGAGAAAAGCTAACTCCCTGATTAAAAAGCTTCTTGCATGAGGTTTCTAAAATAAATACACTCATCACTGAAGTCTCTCTTCTTGAATAAAAGCTACTCCTCACAATTGCATGGCCTGAAGCCTCAGTTAACTGGCGGAGTTACCGAGGTTTGACTTTTTGCCAGTCAAACTTGCTATTCGCCTCACCCTAGGGCGAATGCTACTATTCGTCCCTGGGTGGGACGAATGCCAGTTTGTATTCATCCCGGGGTGGGACGAGCAGAGAGCAAGGTGTTAAAAAGGTGCCAAATTGACCTCTGACCTCTAAAACTACTTTTGGAAGTGGTTAGGACCACTGTTTAACCTCTGGGGGCTGCCCTAGGGACTGTGTGTGTCAATGCGATCAGCGCTTGTTGTCACATAATCGGATTGGTGCTATTTTGGTGTCTACAATAAGTTTTGCAACATACTATCATTTTGAAGAGTGAAGACGGATAAGACGGCTAAGGTGTGTGGAAAATAGACTAAGGGTACTATGATAATTATCACCAAGAGCTCAATGCAATGAAGGACACCTTACCAATATAGAATTTGTGAAAGTAACTCCTAGAAATTGGGAAAGAGGGGAGCCAAGTCAACAACATGATCACCAAAAAGGAATTCCAAGTACTACAAGATGATAAATAGTCATATAGGAGGGTTGTGATAAGTGAATGTGGGTATAAACCATTTATAAACCTTACCTAGAGGTATGAGGGGAAGGAATTGACCTCCCACTCCATGATGAACTAGGTAGTAGAATGAGACACAACTTACACCCTTAAATTTGATAAGGAATGCACATCGAGGATGTATATTTCAAGGTGAAACCTTGCAAAATCTTAGGGAATTGCATCCTAATAGAGGGAATCTGGGATGAACACCAGTGCATTGACAAGGGCTAAGAAAAATAGAAGCAAGAAGAGGATTTCTTCACAAATATAAAACCCCATTCAATGTTCAATGATGTTTGACAACAATAGGACAAAGCCATGAAACATATATACAAAGAAGAGGGCCTAAAGTAATAGGAATATTTTTACTATGAGAATAAAGTAGTCAGAGTAGGCAAAGAACTTGTTCACCAAGTTTGGAGGTAGACTTAGTCTAAGGTGATAGGAGAAAAAATCACCCAAATGAGAATTGGATACCTAGGGTGCTTTCACCGAATAATCGTTCAATAGGATAAAGAGAATGTTTGGAATGAGGAAATAGTTAATAAAGAATGACAAGAGATCATACAATTACTAAATTAAGAAATTGTAAAATTCCAAATTGTATAGTTCTAAATCGTACAATTTAGCAATTCAAATCAAATTGTACAACTGGTCAAATTGTTTCTACAACAAATGTTTTTATGAAACCATAAATGAACATGTCAAAAAAGGTAATTGTACAAGTGAATTTCATGGTATGATTTCCATGACGGTAAGTGAAAAAAAAAGAAAATAAAATGAAAAAAAAGAAAAATAAAAGGAAAAGAAAGATACAAAAAACATGTATGATAACAATAATAAAATGTTCAAAATAAAGTGAATGCAAGGATGCATTCGTAAACATCTATACAAAGTAAGAAAAGCACATGCAAAAAGCTGAGGTGGCAATAATTCATGCAATTGGTAGTTAAGTTTACAAACAAGGGGTGCCAAAAGAAATTCATAACATATTAAAAGCATAAAGGCACTAGAGTTGAAGGTATTTAAGGGTGCAAAGACTTGTGCAGTAGAAGAATAGCCAAATACCATATGAGAACCAAAATATACAAAGCAATGATATATTTGTTTCCTAAATTACCCATTAATAATTGTACAGAAGAGTTACTTTGTTTCCTCGATTTTTTGAAAAAATCTAGGGTTTGGTGTTTTTTTAGAAAAAACCAAAGGGAAAAATTGGAACAAAATTGAGAAACAAATTGGAACCTTATGCATGCATATTGATAATATTACCACAAATAATATATTCTTAGAAATTGTAGGTTGAGGATTGGAGAAAACAAATTGTACAAAGGTAAATTGCACAAGGGAACAAAACTGTAGAAGCTGGAAGGACAAATTACACACCCGAAAGTGAAAAATTGGCACAATTAATGGCATAAAAGAACAATGGAAGACAAAAATCATATAGTGATAGAAAATCGAACATTTTTAAAGAACCCTAAGAATAATCATACATAATTTGGCAAATTATACAATTTTTGGGTTAAGTGTATAAATTGGCAGCAATTGTACAAACTGGAGACCAATTGTATCATTTTTTGAGGAATTGTATGATTTGGACTGCAATTGTACAATTTTTGGAAGAATTATATGATTTGGAGTTCAATTGTATGATTTCTAGAAACTTGTATGATTTGGAGTTCAATTGTATGATTTTTTGAGGAATTATATGATTTGAGATGCAATTGTACAAATTTTGGAGGAATTGTACAAAATTTGGGTGAATTGTATGTTTTTAATGCATTTTTTTTGGATTTTGATGTATATGTATGAAGTTTTGTTCAATTGTATGGAATACCAGTGATATTGGTACAATTGTATGGAATACTAGTGATATTGGTACAATTGTATGGATTTTGGCATTAGTGTAGGTGGAACCATAAGGGGTTTTGAAGAATGAGCCACAAGTAAGAATTTTGAGCTCATATACAAAGAATTGCATCAATAAGGATGGAATGCTCATGAGAACAACTACATTAGTGGAATATATGGCCTAGACAAGGAAGAGAATGTTTAGTACGATAAGAGGTAACCTACCCTACTTAGGTCTAAGGATGATCTCTTTAGCAAAGGAGAGTACACGACTACCATTCTTGGAGGGGAAGAGGTTATAGGCCATGGAGGGAACATGACAATTGACATGGTGGTAGAAGTGGGGAGCAACCACAATTCAGAAGGGAATCTCATATGGAACCTCCATGAGCACATCAAAGGGAACTTTGGAGTGAAGTTCACCAAGAAGCCATATCAAAATATCAGAGTGACTTACCGAGTGAAGAGAACGGTGGTCAAGTGGAGTTAAAAGATAAATTTTACTTAGTCGACTAGTAACTTTATCACTATTACATATTGGAAGATAAGTATATTTAGGTAGGCATATATCATGAGTAGGAGGTATCTCACAAGGCCAAAGATTTGAATCAAAGTTCTATTGAGTTGGAACACTCCTTAGTTTACTAACTCGTAATATAGCACCAATGCATGTACCACCTACCTAGGAATGACTAAAGTGCTTGACCTTGAGTCAACTAGATAATTATGGATAAAATTATCTTGCATTTGAGTTTCAAGTAAAATGGTAGCGGTTTGGTTCTACTTGGTTTGGGATATGATACCTATAGGACCATTACCATATTCTATTTACCAATAATTTATTTCTTCTCCAGGGTTTCCTCTAAATGTTTCATATATTTTGGCATGGTGAATGTGTCCTAAAGTGTCATGAGAACCATGGAATTTCTTGGGTGCTCCACCACATTAAAAGAATTGAGAGGTCAAGTTTGAGATGCTTTTCTTGTTATCCACTATGGCCTTGAAATTTTGGTTATGGTATTGGGAGCATTGGTTGGATTCTAAACAAGCTCTCTCTAATTTGTATAATCATCTTCACTAGGTCAACTTGGATCTTGATTGACAACTTTTGATGAAGTGCTTGGGCGTAGTTGGTATGCTTATAATTACTCTTCTATAGCGCTTATTTTTCTCCCCATGGAAATGTTAGATTGAACTTGTCGTTGGTTGGTTGCAATTATGCTTGTTACAGAAGATATCATGTAAGTTTTTCCTCATCCCATGCTACTAATGTTTACTCCATTGGGTTATCATTTACACTGGGAGGAGCACTAGGGGCCTAGCCATGCGAGGCTTGGCATTGCACTTGTGTGCTTGGATCTAAGTAGGTAGCATGTGGTGGGTTATATGTGGCCTAATGGATATATCTAGGATTAGGAGGATATGTAGCTGAGTAAGGATAGTTTTAGGTATACAGACCTCCTAAATAATTTTTTTAAGTGGTAATAATATCCTCGAATGGGTTGGGAGTAAATTTATTTAAGAGAGTGGGTATAGGTACTATCTATTGACTCGAGGTTTAGAGTTGGATGGACTCCCTATCAATTTTGGATGGATGTCTTTGGTAACCATTAGTGGGAGGTTGGTAACCTTGGTTGCCCTATTGGAAAGGAGGTTTCAACTAGTTTTGATATTGAAATTTCTATGTATTTTGCTTCCTCCTAAGGGCTATGACCTCATTAGATACCATACTTAATATATTCCTCATCTCATCTAAATTAGAAGTGTATGGATTAGTGGAAGGTTATTTTGGAGTAGGAGAGGGCACTTGTACTAGAAATGGACTTAAAGCAGGGGTTGACTGGAAGGTAGTAGGATGGGAAATGGGAGGTGGCTTATAGGGAGGTTGAACATTTATAAATAAAGGCATTGAAGGTCTAGGAGTGATTCTCCCAATCTTTATTAAAATATTTTTGGTTTGAAATGCAAGTTTGTAAGCTTGAGACAAGGAGTTTCCTATTTTTGAATTGATCATCATAATAATTTCAAATTATCAACTTCAAAAAGTAAATGAGAGCCATACCTGGTAGTGTTTGAACATTATCGGGTATTATTTATCACATCTTTTGGAATCTGGTGTTGAAGTCATCCATCGTCTCCATAAGAGATTTTTTATGGTGGTTAGTTGCTCTATAAGAGACACATTGTTTTCCTTTTTATCAAATATGATAATCAATAAATCTACAAGTTGGTCCCACATTCCTATTGAATATGATGTGATATTGATGTACTATTTGTGAGATTTTACTTTAAAGGACATGACTAGTAGCCTTAAGGTAACATTTTGTGACTAAACATTGTGCATAGTGCACAAGCTAACCATGTGATGGAGATGCTCCATAGGAATCGTGAAATATTCCCCATGAAATAAGCTAATAAATTCATTACAAGTGGAACAAGTGGTAATAATAGGCCTCTATTGTTCTAGATAAGGAATTTTTTGGGAAGTTGATTATATTGCATTTTCATATTATGTTATTGTCTTTTTCTCTGACTGTGGTTAAGGGGACGCATAAACTCGTACAAGTTTGCTCTTGTGTTGATCCTTGTGACAACTCTAGAGTTCATAAATTTTTGGGTTTGTTAGTATCAATAGAGTTGCCAAATCATTGAGTTCCTTAACCAAGGAAGTCGTTAGGCAAATATTTTCTTGAAATAACTTTGGAGAATGGGATCTCTACCATGATCCTGATTAGTATTGATTTGTATCCTACTGGGTGTGCTAGTAATTTTGTCAGGATGTTCAAACTATCATGGTCATCCATTGTGATAACTAGATGTGCTTGATATCCATACTATGAATAAAGTGTAATAATCCAAAAGTCATGAAAACATAAAATCACAACTCATAAAACAACCTCTAAATTTTTTTAAGATGGACTCTTTATTGGATATGATCTTCCACACTCACTCTCCTATAATACTCCTAATCTACACGATATTTCAAAAAAAAAAAATGAAAATCCTAAGCTACAAATGGAGATCACAAAATCTATACCAATAATACGAATAAACATATGCATAATTTATAAACAATTAAAAATGAACATGATCTGAATTCAACTTAATCATTCATCCACTAGAAATATGTATAATAACCAAGGCAAAGTGCTATTAACCACAACTTCCTATATAAATCAATTCACACATAAAGACGAGGACAAAAGAAGATTAGTCACAAGTCATATATATACATATATATATTCTAAAACATACATGACAGAAAGAAAGAGGCTCGAGAGCACCGTCAATAAAATGATTTAGTTAAAAAAAATAAAAAATTAAAAAAGATTCAAGGTTAGAGTCTAAAGTACTACTCAAAAGAAAGTGAGAAAAAATTATACACAAGGCCAATAAGACTCGTTCAGGTTTTTCGATTAAAATGATGATTGTTTCTTAAATGATCTTATATTCAAACCCTTATATAATTTATATAATTTATGGTGCACTGAGATTGATAGTTTCCTTTTTAATGCTTAATGCTTCATTTATGAGTTCTTCCTTTTAAAAAAAAAAAACATTAAGCTTTGGTGATGGTCACCGTGGCAGCACTTATTACGAAAGCTTCCTGCCAAGCCTAACGCTCACGCTGGTCGTGGGGGGGACAGCTCTTCTTCCTTCCTATTTCCCAAAATGCGGTCTCTTTCTGGCGTTCTAGATCCGGTTGAAACTCATTTGTGTTGACGTTTTATTTGCAATCCTAGTAAACACTATTTTGCGTACAACGTCATCTTGGACCTTTCCCGGAACTTTAGTTTTTGTCACTTTATACATGGCTTTAACTTTGGGACTTTGGTTTGCGTACTTTTCCTCCTTTCTGCGCTCGTTACTTGGACCCCTCCCCGGAGCTCTGATTTGGGCTGTCATATTGTGCGCTGAGCATTCTGGTCTTGCGTGTAGACTTGAACGTTTCTCCCTCTTCAATAATTTTCTCTAAGTCTTGTATATAATGAAACTTCACTGCATATATTAATAAATTAATTACATTAATTATATATATAATTTTTATTTTATCATTACATTTTTTAGATGTGATTTAAATATCTCCATTTTAACATAATTATTATAATATTTATATATAAATTATATTTTAAAAAACATATTCTTATTATACATTCTAATATATATATTTTTCTGTCCTCTTCGAAATGGGTGTCAATAATTTAAACGAAGAAGATGCTTTTTGCTCGATCAAAATATAATTTCGTTCTCAATCAACTTTAACAAATAAGAGAAGGATTTTGTTCTGTTGTTTTTGAAATGATTGTCAAATGAACAAATGTTTTTTCTTTCATAAATACTTAATTTAGTTTTTCAACAATTTAAAAAAAAGTATTTGGGAAGGTTAACCTTTCTTAAAGATAGTAGTTTTTTGAGTGTACGTCAGAAGACGGTATGAATCCAAGCTACCCTGATCCAATTAACACCTAAGACCCTGGTTCAGTTGACACTTGATTATAAAACAAGAGATGGTATAAAGGATCAACCTTAAAATTTGAACCCTACTTAATAATAAAAAAAAGCTAATTTAAAATAAAACCTATCTTTAAATCTAAAGGAACACTAATTTATGTACAAGTTGCAGAACAAGAACACAAATTTGATATTTAGTTGATTTTTTTTTCCTCTATAAAACCTAGGACAGTTACCGTCATTGTCATAATGAAATTTAAAAAGCTCATATACCCAAGATTCCAAACAGTCCTTCCAAGTTCCATGCTGTGATTTGCAAGGTTTTTTTGGTCTGTTTGTTTTTAAACGTGAAATCAATGGGTTGTAGAAATAAAATTAGGAATACTTAAATTGTAAGTATTTTGTAGTTATTAACTGAAATTTTTAAGATAAAGTATAGGTTTTTAAAAATAATCAAGGTTTTTATATTATATATCATTTAAACATATAACACTATGATATCTTTGGTAGGATTAAATTTTAGGATAAAGCATGGATTTTAGAAGGGTCTTGCTTTTTTGCATCGTTTAGGGTAAAAGGTGGTTTTTTTTTTTTGAAAGTAGCTGAGATCCCCTTACACTACCCAAAGACATAACCTTATGACATCCTTACAGGATTAAATTTTAGGGTAAAGCATGGGAAGCATGGGTCGTTATGACATCCTTGCAGGATTAAATTTTAGGGTAACGCATGGGAAGCATGGGTCGTTATGACATCCTTGTAGGATTAAATTTTAGGGTAAAGCATGGGAAGTATGGGTTATAGAAGGGTCTTGTTCTTTGGTATGGTTTAGGGTAAAACATGGGTTTTTGATGGTAACTAAGGTCTCCTTACACCACCCACCACCCAAAGACATAACATTATGGTATTTCTGGAAAGAAAAAATCTTAGGGTAAAGCATGGATTTTAGAAGGGTTATGCTCTTTTGTATGGTTTAAAGTTGGGTCTTTTGAATGAAAACCAAAAGACATATCACTACAGTTTTCAAAAAGGACAAAAATTTGAGATAAAATATTGTTTTTGAAAGTGGTCCTTATCCTTTGAATCTGGGTTTGAACTTGAGAGTGTAAAGCATGGATTTTAGAAGGGTCTTGCTCTTCTGTATGGTGTATGGTTTAAAGTTGAGTCTTTTGGATGAAAATCAATAGATATATCACTACAGTTTTCAAAAAGGACAAAATTTTGAGATAAATACGGTTTCTGAAAGTGGTCCTTATCCTTTGAATCTGGGTTTGAACTTGAGTCTACCACAGTTTTCAAAAAGGACAAAATTTTGAGATAAAACACAGTTTCTGAAAGAGGACCTTATCCTTTAAATCTGAGTTTAAACTTGAATCTCTCACAAATATACCACTATCCTAATTATCATTATTCTAATAATAAAATTTAGAAAACTCATATACGCAAGCTGCTGTCATTTGCAACACGTTCTATTGATTCTGCATTTTTGTTTTCTTGCCTACAAGCTGTATTTGCTTCTAAAATAATATGACATACCTGTCCAAATTCGCACAACAAACAGTCCAACTGAATGTCCCAATCGCTTGCTTCTGGTTTCTCTTATGGTAAGATAGATGTTGACAGAGGCTTTGGGCATTCTCCAAGCTAGCTGTGATGCCCTTAACACTAATATGACATGCCTGTCCAAATTCGCACAACAAACAGTCCAACTGAATGTCCCAATCGTTTGCTTCTGGTTTCGCTTATTGTACGATAGATGGTGATAAAGGCATTGGGCATTCTTCAAGCTAGCAGTGACGTCCTTAACACTTATTTGTAGGTTTAATAATAATAGTAATAATATTAATAATAAAATACACAATTATTTTTGGGTAAGATCTAAGAAGGCCATCAAAACATTCTGGATTGCTACTTTTGATATACACGAGGAACATGCTTAAAAAACAGAAAAAGAAAAAAGAAAAAACAAGAACACATAAAACTAAAAAACACACACAAAATAAAACAAACAAACATAGACCACACAGAAGAAATACACAAACAACATAACAAAACACAATAAAAAAACACACACAAAATATAAAATAACATAAGAAAATACTACCATAACAAAAAAAAAACCAAAAAATACAAAAATACCACAAACAAAAACCCACAGAACACATGAAACATAGAGAAAAAAATCATAAAAACAACATAACAAAGCAGAGTCAAAATAGAAACAACAAAATAACTCAAATACAACACAAACAAAATCATGAAAAACAAAAACAACAAAAACTAAGTCAAAGGAACTATTGAAAAATCAAACCAAATATGGTAACACTCAAAAAAACCAAAATAGCCAACCAAAAAAATCAGAAATTGCTTAGCAAAATAACGAAAGCTTCCAACATTGCCATAAATAGAGATTGAAGGATAACATCCATCCTATAAACCTTAGGATTATGACATCCTTCTCCTTTTATTCGTATCTAGTTTCATTCTAGTTGGTACTCTAGGTTGGTTAGTTATACCAGGCCACTACTATTGGAATTTGTATGGTCTTAATCCATTTTGTTAGTAGTTTGAATCTACCCTTTTGTTTTGCACTTGAGTAGGTTTTCTATGTTTTACTATTTTTTACTTTACTATTATTTTTTTAGCATCAATCCAAGTTCTTTTAAGTTCTCGTCCAATCTTTCATGTTCTCTTTTTTTTCATCTTTACATAATAATTGTTTCCATTTGACCATCTACTTGTTCATCCATCGAAAGAATTTTAAAAATATATATTTTTATTGCTCATTAGGTAGATAAGATATTTTAAAGTTTATAATAATAAAAAAAATTGGAACAATTTTTAACCTGGTTCCATATGATTTTTTTGATATAATAACTTTAGAAATGTTGCAAGTTTTCATAAATTAATGGTTTGATCTTCCTTTTATTTTTTATCTAATAGTATTATTTTTTAAATTTTAATTATATATATATAATTTATTTGTATACTATTTTCACAATAATTTTAATAACCATTATCTTTATTTATTTAAGTTTTATGTTTGTTTTATATTTTTAAATAAGCAATATTCTTATGCAGGTTGATAAATTATATATATCCCAGGAGGACAGAGTGCAATGGTTTGGGCTTTGGCTCTTTTTTTTGGAGGTCCAAGGTTCAAACCTTCCCTATTGATAAGCATAGTTGTGGGCTTTAGGAGGGGCCCATTATTTTGGAGGGTTTATGGTTGAGGTTGAGGGGAGTTGCATAGCCATGTGTGTTCGTTGTAGAAGTTTCTCACACGTTTCTCACACTAACAAAATTATATATATATATATATATATAAATAAAATTTTGGTATGATGTAATGTGCGTGGTCAATTTCAATCCCATTTAATTAATGAAAAGAAATCTTTCATTCGTATGTCATATTTTTGCAATTTTCATGTGGTTAAATGGAAATAAAACTTGTTTTTTTTTTTTTTTAACTTAAAACAATGTTTAATAATTTAAATTAGATTGAATAATTTAAGATATATTTTCTTTAGTTAAAAGGTACACAAACTATAAATTTTATAAAGGATTTATCTTATAAAAAGAATCAATTTAATTATTAATAATATTTATTATCAATAAGTTATTATATAGTGAATTGTTATTATTTTGTGAAGTATAGAGATTTCTAGTAAATATTTTGGTATAATTATAGATATTCCTTAGCATGTGTGTATTTTAATTGAAAAAAAGATTAAATATAAATGAAAACTAGACTTATGGATGTCTATATATAATTTTTTTGAAAAATTTATCATTTCTTCTCTAATAAAAAATGCAAATATAAAACTTAAAAATCATTACATAATAATTTAAATTAGATCGAAATAATTTAAAATAAGTTTTATTTAATTAAAAGGTAAACAAATTATAAATTTCATAGAGGATTTATATTATAAAAAGAATTGTTGTAATTTTTTAAATAGGTTGAAAAGTTGAATAGGTTGTAATTTTATAGTCAATATGGTCCTTAATATTTTTGATGATATAAAAAAACAAACTATGATATATATTCTATTTTATTGAACTTGTGATGTTAAGTACACAATGGATAATTTGAATAGAGCCTATCACTTATCTTTTAATATATAATAATTGGAAGAGTTTATCTATATATATATATATATATATGATTTTTATTTAAATCTATAAAGTTATTTATAGACCCTTTAATTATGTTGGTAAGTTGTAAATCTGGTTTAAGCCTAGTTAATTGCTCACTTCACATAATATTTTAAATATAATAAAATAATTGACCATGGAGATAATTCATTTAAATAGTAGAATAATTAACTTTAAATTTGAAGTGAAGTTGAATATATAGAATTATTATTGAAACAATATTTACTCCAATAAACAAAATTAAATACATTCCCATATAATCCAAAGTATGTATAATCCAAAACATATAAAAATTATAAAAACCTTAACCACAAAAATTAAGTTTTACAAAAGAAAAATTAAACACATTATAATTACAAATAAAATTTAATATCACATAATAACTTATTCTTGATCTATTAAATAATAAATAGACCACTCTATAAAATTTATAAAGATAGGACAATAACATTTATACAAAATAGAGTCATTTATATTACACGAAATACAATCAATAAAAAATATCATAAATTTATAAAGATAGGACAATAACATTTATACAAAATAGAGTCATTTATATTACACGAAATACAATCAATAAAAAATATCATATAATCGATTGATGCATATATGAAATGATACAATAATTTTTTTACAAAATACAATCAAAAAAATATTATATAGTCAATCTTATCAAATAATTACATAATTCAAGGCCCCTTTAATTTTTAAGGATAGAAATACATCAATCCATTAAATAATAAATGAGACACCTTACAAAATAATGATGAAACAACAAAAAAATTATATTAAAATATCTTTAAAAACAACTATTAGGATAGTGTATCCCGCCTGCTTCCAAGATCTCACGTATGCAATACCTCAGACCTCGTCATCCTGAAGAATAAAACTTTATATTAAAACACCTTAAAAACACCAGTCTCACTCTTAGGCTAGTGAATCCGGCCTGCCTACCAAGATCTCACGTATGCAATACCTCAGACCTCGTCATCCTGAAGAATAAAACTTTATATTAAAACACCTTAAAAACACCAGTCTCACTCTTAGCATAGTGAATCCGGCCTGCCTACCAAGATCTCACGTATGCAATACCTCAGATATCTTCATCCTGCAGAAGTGAGCTCTAACTTGCTCTATCACCACTGCTTCCCTCGTCTTGTGGAGATTTCGGATCTATGAAATATGCAGTTGACTTTGTTCAAAGAGCTTAGCAGGTGTAACTCATAAAATAATAATTGTTTTATATAAAAGAATTTATAACTATTTTTTTTAAACAACTGGGAACAAAGTTAAGTTGTATAGTGTCAAATCATGGTGTTATCATTATAACCCTTATCTGTCATTGGTGACACGTCAAGAGTGAAGAAATCCGATAGCTGAAGATTGATAAGGCGGTCATTAAACTAACTCACACTCAACCAACTTAGATCAATCCCATAAATGTCTAAATTGACAAACAATGCACCTAACGGTCTCGACCATTTGATCCTGACATGGCTTACTATAAATAGACGTGGGCAGAAGCTTCAAGTAGACTGCAACCTTAGCATATGCCAGTTTTTAGGTTTTTGGGCTATGCTTGGTAGGTTTGGGGAGAGTTTTTAGGTTGGTAATAGAATTTGTTTAGCTTGATAATGCTTTAGGGAAATATAGATCCCTTCTGAGCCATCTAGTTGTATATTGCCTTCTACTATATTAAAAAAATCCCATCAACCCTATCTGGATGGAGGAAAAGATGGAAACATTGAATCGTCCTCATGCTGTGATGTTCCCTCTTCCTGCTCAGGGCCACATTAAGCCCATGATGCAGCTCGCCAAAATCCTGTCTGCTCGAGGATTTTACATCACTTTTGTTAATACAGAGTTCATACAGGAAAGACTGCTCAAATCCGGACAGTCGATCCATTCCATGGCAGACTTCAGATTCGAGACTGTTCCAGATGATCTGCCTCCCGAGCACGGGCGCACCCTCCAACTTGACGAGCTCTGTAAATCCATGACGAATAATTGCCCACCACACTTCAACAAGTTGGTCGACAAGTTGGTGGCCTCGCCGGATGTTCCGCCGTTGACGTGCATTTTTTTTGATGGTGCGCTTTCTTGGGCTCAAGGAACAGCCACGAGGTTGCGGATTCCCGGAGTGTCCTTCTGGACGCCCAGTGCCTGTGGATTTTATATCTACTTCTCTGCAACGCTGCTTATGGAAAAGGGTTACATTCCTCTGAAAGGTATGATCAAGTCGTTAGTAGCCTTGACTTGAAAGAATAGGTTTATTGGTAATTTAATGTGTCGTTTTGGTGTCATTTTTTAATTTATTAGTTTAGTTAATTTTGTTTTATGCAGTTTATAAAAATTTAAAATCTATTGAATTTTTCATAGTATAATAAATTATACAAATGTTAATAAAATTTTTCTACTTTAAAAAATATATAATAAAAAAATTATTTAAAATTGGTATCTAAATTTAGACCAATAAAATACAATTTTTTTCCTACGATTTATTTATCTAATAACATATTTGACAAATGAAATTAATCTATGTATACCATTATTAAATATAATAACAAACTTTAACTCTTCTATTTATTTATATTTTATTTTATTTTCTTTAATTAAACAAGCTATAATTTTTCAATAGTATGATAAGCTTTTATTTGTAAATAGAAAGTCATAGAAATTGTAGGACTTAAATTTATATGGTTAAATATGAATTAGTATGTATAGGTAAATGTTTTTGGTTATGCATGTTTATTTTTAAATAGAATATATTTTAATTATATTGATAATATTTAAATTATTTATTTAATATTAATTAAATGATTATTAGTTAAATTTTTTTATTTAATATAATATTTTTTTATTTGAATTATTTTATAAATTATAATTATATTTAATTTATTATTTTTATTTAATTTAAAAAAAAAATATTATAAATTATAACTTAAATATTATTTTATAAATATATTTTTTAATTTGTGAAATTAGATGAATTGATAGATTATATAGTGCAAATCATTATATTTGTTTCTCTGCATCATTTTTTCCCTATTTTTTCACTTACATATTATTTATTTAAATACATAATTTTTTGATAACTAATAAATTGCTTGTATCATTATTTTTAATTTGAACATTTTTATCCTCAAATAAATTATTCTAAATCTTAATATTTTATGTATAAATTACTTTTTAATTTTATATTTAAAAAATTAATATTATTTTTTCATGTTAATAATATTTTAAATACCTTTTAAACTTTTCATTATGTAAATAAATATAGTTTAATTATTTTAGTAAACTATTTAAAAATCATTTTGTTTACCATAAAATATCTTTCTTAATAATTTGATTTATTTTTTATTTTGATTATTATGAGAAACCCAAACCCAAACTACTAAAATGTTCCATTCTAATTTTATTATTTTAATTAAGATATTCCTTTGTAATTTTATTATTTTGATTTTACATTAATTTAAAATAACTATACCATTAACCCAATAATTTGATCTAAAATATCCAAACCCAAACTACTAAGATGTTCGAATGTTTTTATTAACGTGACTTTATAATATGCAGATGAGAGCTCTATGGAAGAAAAGATCACTTGCCTTGACGGGATGCCTCCCTTTCGTGTTAAGGACATCCCCAGTTTCTTCTATGATACTAAAAACTACCTGTTTGGATATGCCTTAACCCAAGCGCAGCTTACCCTTTTAGCTGACATCGTGATACTCAACACCTTTGATGAACTTGAAGGCCCAGTGTTGCAAGCACTCAGAACCAAACTTCCTGTATATAGCATAGGCCCCCTACTGAATGAATTCCCAAATGTCTCAGCGAGCATATGGGCCGAAGAAATGAGCTACCTGCAATGGCTTGATAACCAAGAACCCAGATCCGTTATCTATGTTTGCTTTGGAAGCATAACCGTCATGTCAGACAATGAGCTTGTGGAGTTTGCATGGGGTTTGGAAGCCAGCAGTCAACCATTTCTTTGGGCCATCAGACCTGACCTCATTTATGGAAGTTCTGCTGTGCTGCCCATGGAGTTTGTGGAGAAAGTGAAGGGAAGAGGTTTCTTTGTTAACTGGGTACCTCAGGTGGACGTCCTCTTACATCCTTCGGTCGGAGGATTTTTGACTCATAGTGGATGGAACTCCACGTTAGAAAGTATCTATGCTGGTGTGCCGATGATTTCATGGCCTTTTTTTGCAGAGCAACAAATTAACAGGAATTTTGTGAGCCAGATTTGGAAGATTGGGTTTGCAATGAAGGATGCGGTGGAGAGAGGGGAGGTGCAAAATATGGTGAAGAGGTTGATGAAGGGAGAAGAAGGGGAGGAGATGAGGAGAAGGATTGGTGAGTTGAAGGGGGCTTCAATGAAGGCAGTCCAGGAAGAAGGATCTTCTTGGACTAACTTGGAGAAGGTACTGTTGGAGATCCAAGGAAGAAACAAGACTTGAATCATCCATAACTAGCTCTAAATGATTTTATGTGTTTATTTTCAAAACCACACTAAATAAATAATGATACAGGTAATTTGTTTAATTTGTATTGCTAGCTTAAATAATTAAATCAATTTAGTATGTGTAAAAGTATTAATTCTAAAGGTTATTTTTATTTTTTAATTTTTAAGAAAAATAATGAAGTTATATAAATTAGGATACATGTAATTTTTTTTTTAATTTATATTGTTAGTTTAAATAAATTTTATTAAATCTAATTATTAAAATGTTATTTTTATGTTAAAGTATTAATTTTAAAGATTATTTTTTTAATTTTTAAGGAGAATAAGTTATATAATTGTTAAGTTATGATAATAACATTGTATGTTCATGGTATTAGTGGGGTTTATTTTAATATTCTACGACAAATGGATCAAATCAAACCAAACAATATAGACATAGTTGTCAAGCTACTGTAATCCACTACATGTTGTACCAATAAGGATCATTTTAATCCCCTACACTAATTTAAATAATCTTAGTTTTATTTTTTTATTAACAATTTCAATTTTAAATTGTTAAATTTTCATTTTTATATTTTTTACTAATAATTTAAAAATATAATTTTTGAAATTTATATTTTTAAAGTAACTAAATAATTAGTAAATGAATAAATTTAAATGTTTTTTAACAACATAAAATATATAATCTAAATAAAATTAATGATGATAAATATTTTTTTCTATATTATTTAACATATAATAAAAAAATTATAATTATAAAATATTTGTATACATGCCATGTTGAATCAAATAAATCAAAATAAATTTTAAAATTTCATCATTAAATTCAATACTTTTTCAATGAGTTTACATAGGTCTTCTAATTTTGTATGAAAGAATCAAATTTCTTGATTTTATCCCTCGTTGAGTGTGCAAAATTAACAAGGTTTGAAAGGTATTTGAAGTTCCCTAATTTGCAAGAAAAAGGTGCTCTTCTATGTCTTAGATAGCTTTTTGTGAGAAAACAAAAGCACTCAAATTTTTAGTGTTGCAAAAAAAATAGGGCCCTTCCTTTTCTTTTAATTTAATTTGCAAATTTTTAAAATGAATTTAATCATATAAATCTTATTAATAACAAAAAATAAACTAATGTTGATTGGTAAAAATAAACATAAGTCATATTTTAAATTATTGATAAAAATATATAAAAATAATAATTTTAAAAAACAACAAATCAATTAAAAAAATAATAAAGCATTTTAACTTTGATTTTATTGCACCGCTTTGTAAAACAAATTTACCCCCGACGGGATTCGAACTCCTGACCTCCCATTGGACAATTCTTTATCTCCAGCCCCCCTTGCCGATCGGGCTAGCTAGCCCGACGGGAATGGGAGGGGGCCTGCCTTCATATTGGAGGCACTTTTCATCGCTTAGAAAAAAATTTGAAGCCTTTAAAATGCTTGGGACTTATTGTCCCTGTGGACGGATGTTTGTTGTTTAAATAATAAATGCGCCCCCATGGAAGTGATTTCCTTTAGGCAATACGTGTGTCCGAGATTCCTTTTCCTACCATCCACGTGACGTGGTAGGAGGGGTCCATGTCAGTCGGTGGCATGTGGCTAGTCGACCACATGTATGCCATGTGTCATGTCTAAGGTCTTGTTTGGGTGACGTGTGGTTGTACGCCATGTGTCACCCAATGTTCGGTCCATGTGTTATGGTCCAGTCAGGGTTTGTCCACATAAGCAATAAGTCAATGTCCAGTCAGTCAGTCTACCATGTAGGTCGAGTCAGATTAGTCTAGGGAGTCGGGTCGATGTGGGCCATCGATCGTCAGAGATAGGAGGGTGCTCCTGCCCTCACAGATCTCGATTATCGTATGTGACCTATCGATCATCGAATATCGAAGGGCGCCTGCTGCCTATCATCGAGTGGTCGATGGTTAGCCATCGATTGAGGGTGCTTTAGCATTGATGACCAATCGATGGTCGCTAGCCGAGCCTAGTCCGAAAAATCATCGGTCCTGTGGGAGGGTGCTCTTGCCCTCCTTAATGGGCCGATCATCATGCCACCTGAATTTGGGTTCCAAAACTCCTTTTTGATCGTCGGTCAGGTGGTGGGTGGGAGTCGATTGATCTATGTAAAGTGTCGAGTTTGCCTTGGATTTTGTGCCAAGTGTCAGGTCTAACAACAAGATGTTGTCAGATCTGTAGGGTTGTAGGTCTAGCTTTTGCGCCAGCCAGGTCAAAATAGCTTCAGCCCTTGAGAACCATGCAAATAGAATGGGATGTCACGTTTGTCTTGTCTAGATGCCTCACGATCATAGGTACTAGATGGAATGATTCTCACTTGTATTGTCCACCATGGCTTTGATACCAATGTTAGAAAATGAAGAGACAAATATTAGGATGCGAAATAATCATTAACCTTAGCATTGAAACGTATAGTGCTTAAATACAATTGACTTAGGCTAAGAATAGCCTAGTAGGAAATTGCCCAATAAAGTTAGCTAACAGCTAACGTATATTACACTAATAACTAACCTAATCAACTAACATAGTATAATTGACTACTGTGACTAACTAGGTAACTAGTAAAAGAAATTTACTAGTGGTAAAAAGTAACAAGATACTTTTTACCATGAGGTAAATTATATCTACCTAGGTGAAACTTACAAATTACCTAAATGAGGTAATAATCATAGTTACTAACATAGTAATTCTAACATCCGCTCTTATTACATTATTTGGGTAATACATACATATCCCTCTATACAACAATATTTGAGTAAAGTATATAACTACCCCAATACAGTGGAAGAAAATATCGATTTGTTGGTTCTTGCTCTATCACAGTACTCTAGCTGCTCCTAATCAAAAAGTGGATCATTCCTCACTTTGTATTCACACCAACGAATGTCCTTATAGTAATCACGTCATCCAACCAAATTGCATGGGTAACCAACCGCTACAATCACTTGGTGTAGTAGAGTAGATCAATTTATACGAGGTTCATTCATTTACAATATGAGTTTGCAAAAGATAAGGTATCTAAGGTGTCGATCGCTGCCAAATATGCACCCTTATAAGTTACCCTCTTCTTGTTGCAAAACATGTAATTAATTTCTGAAAGAAGTATTACTAAGGCATCGATCGCTGACGAAAATGTACCCTTATAAGTCTTCTTCCTTTTTTACAAAAATTTGTGAAGAAAATAAATGTATATCCCCCCTTAATTTCAAAAATATGTGCAACTCAAGAGTATTGTGAAGGATTTTACAAATATTGCCTTCTAGGCAATTTTACACCACAAAATTCCCTCATTTTGTTACAAGTACTTAAAAAATTAAGAGTTTGCTATTTATGAAGCCTAAAAGAGGTACAATCACCCCTTATTGCAAGTACTTCAAACAAAAACTTATGCTATTTATGAAGCCTAAAAAAGAGAGAGGAAAATGGTGCTTTGCCCAAGGTGACACATGTGTTTTCCCTCTACAATACTATTTTAGCAATGAGCACTTTGTGTTCTCTCTTTGAACCAGAATGAGAATGAGAATGAGACACTTCACTAGAAACATGGCTTCTGTGATGTGCCTTTGCCATTTTAGTTTTGCTTGTTTTGAAACCAACACTGAATGGTGTCTTGGTTGTCATTTTTACAAGTTGTGCAAAACTATGTTTTCTAGGCAATTTTATCAAAAAAATTCACCAAATCATCCTTCCTTATTGCAAGTACTTCAAGCATGGTTGTTATTATGAAGTCTAAAATAAAAGATATGATGAGTTCTACTTTTATGATTGCCTTTAAAATTTTTATCTCCCTCTTGTCAAAATCTGTGTTTGAAGGAAGAAAGGAATTATCCTCCCTTAGTTTAAAAGAATTGCTACTTTCAAGGTTCCTTAAAAACTTGTTCTTTCTTTCACTCTCAAGAGGTATTTAATGGTACCTGCCTGAAAAATCTCTTGAAGAGAGATAATCAGTTGGAGGAAATTAAGAAAAATAAATAAGAGATGAAAGATAATTCACTCAAACAGATATTTAATGGAACCTGCTTGAAACTCCCTTTGAAGAGGAATAATCAGTTTGAGGAGTTTAAGCCAAACAAATAAGAGTGAATTAGGGGATTTGTTGATTTAGGAGAGAATATCAAGTGAAATTGGCTTTAAATCTATGCATGGATTTACACAAATTTGTGAAATTTTGGGGTATGGAGTGTTCTTGATTCTATGACTTATAATTGCAAAATAAATAATGCAATAATAAAAAAAGAATGCCCTCAAAATTCTTATCGCCTAGGTGTCGAATGCAACCTAAAATGCTCCTAATTTTCCAATGAAGGTGTCGAGTAAAATAAAAAATGCACCTTTTTAAATATTTGCAACAAAATATGAATGTGTGTTGTGCAAAAAATTGATATTTTATGTTTCCTCATTGTTTTACAATTTTGCAAAAGAAGAAGAATGTTATATTCCCCCTTTTATTTTGTAAAATTAACAATTTGAGCACTCCTTCCAAGACAATTCGACACACGACCCGCATTTGAAAGGCTTCCAGACCAGTCGACAAACGACTTGGTTTTGATGGACCCAAGGTTCAGGTGCTTCTCAAGTTTGCAAAAAAAATGTGCAATTTTATGTCTTATATCCGCCTTTGGAGAAAACAAATGCACAATGCCAAGTTTGAAAACAATGTATGTCTTAAAATTTGGCAAAAAAGGATTCATGTTTGATCCTTCATTATTTGCTAAAGTAACAAGGTTTTGAGAAGTTTGTAAGGTCTCCTAATTTTGCAAAAGAAGTGCAAAAAATTTCGTGTTATATCCCTCCTTGAGAGAAAACAAATGCACTATTGTCTTTGGATGTTTACAAAATTTATGTCACCTTGTCTTCCAATTTTGCATGAAAGAATAAAATTTCTTGATTTTATCCCTCGTTGAGTGTACAAAATTAACAAGGTTTGAAAGGTATTTGAGGTTCCTTAATTTGCAAGAAAAAGGTGCTCTTCTATGTCTTATATCCCTTTTTGTGAGAAAACAAAAGCACTCAAATTTTTAGTGTTGCAAAAAAAATAGGGCCCTTCCTTTTCTTTTAATTTAATTTGTAAAATTTTAAAATGAATTTAATCATATAAATCTTATTAATAATAAAAAATAAACTAATGTTGATTGGTAAAAATAAACATAAGTCATAGTTTAAATTATTGATAAAAATATATAAAAATAATAATTTTAAAAAACAACAAATTAATTAAAAAAATAATAAAGCATTTTACCTTTGATTTTTATTGCACCGCTTTGTAAAAAAAATTTACCCCCGACAGGAGTCGAACTCCCAACCTCCCATCGAAAAATTCCTTATCTCCAGTCCCCCTTTTCGGTCGGGTTAGCTAACCCGACGGGAATGGGAGGGGGCCTGCTTTCATATTGAAGGTACTTTTCACCTCTTAGCAGAAATTTTGAAGCCTTTAAAAGGCTTGGGACTTATTGTCCCACATCTGTCCTGTGGACGAATGTTTGCTATTTAAAATAGTAAATACGTCCCCATGGAAGTGATTGCCTTCTCACAATCAGTGTGTCCGAGATTCCTTTTGCCACCATCCATGTGGCACGGTAGGAAGGGTCCACATCGATCGGTAGCACGTGGCTAGTCCACCATGTGTATGCCACGTGTTGTGTCTAAGTTCTCGTTTGGGTGACGCGTGGTTGTCCGCCACGTGTCGCCTAGTGTTCGATCCATGTGTCATGGTCCAGTCAGGGTCTATCCACATCAACAATAAGTCAATGTCTAGTCAACCGGTCTACCACATAGGTTGAGTCAGACTGGTCTAGAGAGTCAGGTCAATGTGGGCCATCGATCACCAAATATCAGAGGGTGCTCCTACCCTCGTGGATCTCGCTTACCGGATGTGACCCATCGATCATCGGATATTGGAGGGCGCCTGCTGCCTACCGTTGAGCGATCAATGGTCGACCGTCGGTTGAGAGTGCTTCACCCTCGATGACCAGTCAATGGTCATCGATCGAGCCTAGTTCGACCAGTCACTGATCCTATGGGAGGGCGCTCTTGCCCTCCTTAGCGGGTTGATCATTGTGCCACCTAAATTTGAGTGCTAGAACTCCTTTTCAATCATCGATCAGGTGGTGGGCGGGAGTCGTCTGATCTGTGGAAAGTTCTGAGTCTGCCTCGTTCTTTGTACAAAGTGTTAGGTCTAATAGCAAGATGCTGTTAGATCTGTAGGGTTGCAGGTCTAGCTCTTGCACTAGCCAGGTCAAAATAGCTTCAGCCCTCGAGAACCATGAAAATGGAATGGGATGTCATGTCTGTCTTGTCCAGATGCCTCAGGTTCTTAGGTACCAGGTGGAACGAGCCTCACTCGTATTGTCCACCATGGCTCTGATACCAATGTTAGAAAACAAAGAGACAAATATTAGGATGCGAAATAATCATTAACCTTAGCATTGAAACATATAGTGCTTAAATACAATTGACTTAGGCTAAGAATAGCCTAGTAGGAAATTGCCTAGTAAAGTTAGCTAACAGCTAACGTATATTATGCTAACAACTAACCTAATCAACTAACGTAGTATAATTGACTACTGTGACTAACTAGGTAACTAGTAAAAGAAATTTACTAGTGGTAAAAAGTAACAAGATACTTTTTACCATGAGGTAAATTATATCTACCTAGGTGAAACTTACAAATTACCTAAATGAGGTAATAATCATAGTTACTAACATAGTAACTCTAACAAAAAATAGGAGGGAGAAAGAACCACAAAAATCTCAAGGGTAGTCCAAAAATGACTCCACAATCATGAGTATGTGGTTTCCTCCAATATGAAAACAATGGGCTAATAACAAGGTCTAAGACTTGTGGACAACCAGCAAAACAAGGAAAATGGTAGAAAACCTCAAGGAAGGAAACCACCTATTGGAATAGAAGAAGGAAGATGTGCATGGAGGATTGAGAGGAAGGAAGATGTCCTCTTCAACCCCCCCTTAGGACAACTTCCATGAAACCTGCAATGGACCCATCAGATGTCTCAAATAGTAGAGACTTGTTGCAGAAATGAAGTCATACTCCCAGACTAGTGCTTGTGAACCTTGAAAAAAGATCACCAAAGAAAATGCCCCTGAAACCAAAGTGTCTCACAAAAAAGAGTGTGAATATAGGATGGATAAATAACCACAAAGATCGTAAGGGTAGTTGAAAGTGACTCCACAAGCACAAGTAGTTGTTTCCACCTATATGAACACAATGGGCTGAATTAAATGTTCCAAAAAATGAGTGAACAAACAGTAAAACAAAGGGTATTTATTCAAGTATGAGTCTCGAAAACAAGGCCTGATTAGGTACCCATGTACAATATGTGATCTTAAAAGAAGAAATATCACTAAGGAAAAGTCCCCCCTAAAACCATAGTGTCTCACAATAAAGGGTGAGAAGATAGGATGGAAAAAGAAGCACCACTATTGCAAGGGTAGTCCAAAATGACTCCTCAAACACAAATATGTTTTGTCCACCTATTTGAACACAATGGGGTGTTTAACAATGTCCAAAACTTTGGGTTCAAGCATTACAAGATTTGAATAACCAAACTAGGATTGATTTAAAATTTTGGGTTTCCATGAATGGTAGTAATGAGGAGTGAGAGGATCAATTGAATTCATTTTGAAGTTAACCCAAAGTTTCCCCTTTTAATATTTATTTAGAGAATGCAATGGATATTAGTTAACAGAAGCCTAGAGGAAATACCAAATTGCTCAAAATACCCGCCCTAACGAGAGGGAGACTATAAGTAATTTTGAGGATAATTGATATTTAATGAGGTTAATGAGAACAAATATGCCAAAGAATTTTAAGGAAACATCAAATAATGCAAAATACCTTCTCTAATGAGAGGGAAACTATAAGTATTTTGAGCAGATTTGATATTAAGAATGTTTTAAAGAGAACAAATATGCCAAACCTTTATATCTTCTCTTCTCAAATACCCGCCCTGACGAGAGGGAAACTATAAGTATTGATTAGATGGATACTTGGAACATAGGCTAATATCATCTAGGCCTATATTGGTTATCTTAATAACTCACCCTTACTTGAGGGAAACTATAAGTTATTTAGGATTTTAAATATAAGTTATTTAGGATTTTAAATATGGGTGAGTTTTGATAAAATATTTGTACTTTTTAAAATGATTTATTTAATTTTAAAATGATTAACAATTTTAAGAGATATATTATATATATATTTTATTTTAAAAATATGAAGTAATAAGATAATTTTTGTTAATAATTACTAATAAAAAAAAATAAATTGAACACATTTAGATGTTTAATATAGAGATTGCTTAATGAAATAAGGAAATAAAGAATAAAATAGATATATTTTATTAAATTCTTAATAAAATTTATATAACACCCCCTGTTTTCAAAGTTAGATATATAAACAAGTTTATTCCAAAATAAGTCTTTTAATGTAGAAATTTTAGAAAAGAAATGTTCAGTTAATTCTTTAAAATACCTCTATAATATAATAAAGATCTTATTTGGAAAAGAAAAAACAAATTGAGAAATTTAGATGTTAATATAAAGATTTGTTTAATGAAATCATTAAAGAAAGAGTAAAATAATGATATTTTAGAAATGATTGAAATTATAATCAATACGTTATTAATATTAAGCAAGATAAATAAACAAAATAAATTTTAACAATTTTTAAAGGCAAAATAAAGGAGGCAGAAAAATAATAATAAACAAATAATTAAAAAATAATTTAATCATTAACTTATTATAATTATTAAATTATTTATTTACTTAATTTAATTTTTTTAATTTATTTCGTCGTCCACGGTATATGTGGATTGGACGCATAATTTCTCCAGCTTTATCAGGTGGTCTTTGCAGTGGATGTGCATTCCGACTATATGCCAATCGGAAGCCGGGAAAAAAAAAAATATGGAGAAAAAGTTGGAACTAAATGCTACCGGGAGCATGCCCTTTTTCGCATCCTCGCAAAAAAAACCCGAGAAGAGATAATGGCCTCCTCTTTGTCTGTATTGGCTGAAGAAATGACTGCAATCGAAATCTGATCATCCCGACGCAGACGAGCGCGACCACCTTCAACGCCGATCTGGAAAAAAACATCCGCTCTCCTCAAAGGTTGCACTGCCATTACCGTCAAAATGTTTAAACTCCACGATAAGGAACCCCAACTGACAACTGCACTACGGGTTGGTCTTCGTTCAATGCTCAAAACCTTGATCGGGGGCTTCATAATAACGTTGATAAAAAAAAAAAACCTTGCTCGATGTGATGGAAGATGCCCCGAAAATTTGAATGCATCACAGACGACTAGAAATTTTATGTCTACAAAGGACGAGACTGCCCCACAATGGCGACCGTTCTCCTCCGAGCCAGATCTTAAAAAAATCTGGAACAGCCCCACAATCTAGAATAAATCTATCTTCGCAGCCAGTTAGGGTTTGTTGTGCAGACTGCAGCCGATATCTGGATCCTTCTCCGACGTACAGCGCCAGACAAAAATAGTAGCTCTTGGTCTGTGAAAAACGTTGCCACCACATCGGCGTAGGAAACACACATGAGCTGCTAGTAAGAACTGAAGAGATTAGAATAAATATTAGGGGCTACGCAAAGCAGATGGTGATGCACTGGTGAAGATCGACAGCTACGGAGCCTTTACACCAACAAGAAAAACATCTTCATGGCGTGGAGCCTCACTAAAAGAGCAACACACTCTTCAGCTTTGAAAAACGTCTACTGTGCATCTCATTCCCTTCTGAAAAATCACACCAAAAATTCTTGATCTTCGTTGGCTTATATTAAATGAAATGATGGTAAAAAAAAACCATAATTTTCTCCATGCTTCCGCCTCCATATTGCAGATTGGAATGCCAATGTCGCATTGTCAGATAACTTTGCTTTCGGAGCTGATCAAATTCGTCGGCAGCTCATTAAAAAACTCAAAACTCTTTGTAGAAAAAATAATAGACAGATTAAAAAAATGACAGCTATTTTTCTTTAGAGGTGGGCCTGTGAGCCCGTAATAGCTGTGATCCTATGGCCACGTAGCTCACAACGGCTACAAAACAATCTCCGTGATGAGCGCGATTTCTTGGAGTTTCGCATAACTGGCGGATTTTCTTCTGGCGGTCTTTGCTAGAGAGTCCATCACCGATTCCACTTCAGTCCTCCGCCTAAAAAAAATTAAAGGCCACCACGGTACTTGTACTCCGCCTTATATGTGCCTTTACACGATGCCACCACCAAGTGGCGCTTGAGTGGCCCCGTGCAACAACTCCGCCAATGAGACTTCGCCTTTGTCGATTTCAAGATGGATCTGCACTCGCATGTAATTCACCGCACAAACCAGGCAGACAGTAAGGTGGACCCAAAGCCGAGGACAAAGCCACTGCGTCCGCCACCGATCCTTCGCTGCCATCAAAACAACGTGCCGATGAGATTGATTTTTTTTTTTTGCCAAAAAAAATATCTAGCCAAAAACATTTCCCGGAAGAGTTGCGGAGCCATGGGCGATGACCATGGGCGATGCTGTTTTGACCATTGTAGATCTGCCTTCAAAGTACATCTGAAACACCTCTAATAGCAGAAAAAAAAAAATATATGTCTGGGAAAACTCTTCTTCAGTTCTTTTGGTTACCTGCAAACTTGTACGGAGAAACAACACTCTCTTCTACCATTAAAATGTCAAATATCCTTTCTGATAAATAAACCAGATTGATATAAACCGGCATGTTTAGAGCATACTCGGATGTTTTGCATCATAAGGAGAAAAAATAAAAATGAGGGGGATTTCCATGAGAGAAATCCTCTCTCAAATACACAGGGAAAGCCTGCTTTGATACCACGTTAAAAAATGAAATATTTTCTTGGATCAACTTTGTATAAATAATAAAATTGATCATTGAGAGTCGTTAGATTACAACAACTCATCAAACCTGATGAAGACACCACTGAGAGTTCTCCTGACACATGAAGGAGTGGAAACTCAAGTGTGTCTATCCTAGTAGAACTTAAGAGAATATTCACTTATTCTAACAGCCCTTACCACTGTAGTAAGCTTGCAACTTATCATTAAATTCAACATAAATATTTAAATAAAATTCATATATTAATTAAATTTATTCAGTGTTAAACATATTCATCATCATACACCTGATCATACATATTTTAAATGGATGATGCTATATAAACCTATAAATTTTAGTCTATAAGGCGTTCTTAGGTACATGTTAAAATTAGAAAAATATCTACGAATGTATAGGTATATAGGTATGTAGTTTGTAGGCATAAAATATCTAATGCAACATATAAATATCATACTTAGTCACATCTTTTGTATATGAATATTACAATAATTTTCGTCTTGAAATTCATTTTTTTAAATGTCCATGGGTTAACAAGTACATGGTTATAACCTGACTTGAGATTGATCTTATTGAAGTACTGAGCACCCTAGTCTAATAAGTCATCAATGCATGACAAATAATACTTGTTCATAACAGTGATATTATCTAACACAATATAGTTAATAGATGGGCTCCAAGTATCATCATTTTTAGATGCTAGTATAATAAGAATATTACATGGTGAAGAGCTAGGCTTGATATTTATTTTATCTATTAGTTTCTATAACTGGCATTCAATCTCATAGCCTAATAAATGTTATAAAGGAATGATGGGGGGTATTAATCCTAGATCCAAGTTGATCTAATGCTCGATTGACCAGTGTAATGCAATACCCTTAGGATATTAGAAGACATCAAAGTATAGATCAATAGAGAAATCAATATTAGAAGATAACCATACCTAGAAATGAGGAAACAACTCCATGAGCTCATCCTGATAGAAATCCATAAAAATAGGTGATAATGGTATGGTTTGCACAATACAACATGAACCCAATATGGAGGTTCACACACTACCATGAGAACCTAGTATACAATAATTCTAGAGCTACAAATCAGGTAAATATCATTTCTTGATAGTTCTTGCAACTCTACTTTCAGTTTTTATCATATCTCAACTTCATTTTACCATCATTTATCTTCATAAACATGGGATATGATCAATGATAGCTCCTCAAATACACTAACACCTTTTTGCAAGTCCAAACAGGTACAAAGAATAAATTCAAGCATTCAAGCGATTGCTCATGCACAAGAAGCCCATCTACATTGAGGAACACTAGAAAAGATTTGCTAATTTTTGGAATTCATACTAAAGAGAGGGAGTTTACTTTGATAGAGGCTCATGATTGTAAACCTTTTTAGAATCAATATTAAATATTTAGCTACATATTTCATGTTTTAAAATGGCAAATTTCATGTGTTACACATTGTTCAAGCCATGAATAAATGAAAGCATTATTTTTTGCCAAAAGAGTTTGTATTATTTATAAATAACCATGTTTTATAGTTTATTAACAACCAGAGTAACTTGAATCAAAGGTATATAAAGTGGGTTGAATTTTTGTAGGGATGCTCATTTGTCTTGAAGCATAGAAGTGGTCATTCAAATTAAGTGGCTAACCCTTAAGTAGAATAAATTTATTGGTAAACATGATGTAAATTGAAGTCATGGATTTTGGTTCCATGAAGGAGCTTTATGATGATGATGTAGACTTCAAGGAAGCTTGTCCAACATGTAGTAATCCTACTATAGGGTATAAAATACCATGGTTGGATTAGTTCATATAATATGGATTATTTTCCAAGGGACAATAGTTGTCCATGCCATGGATTTTAATGAGAGAGAACCTGATAAGCGAGAAACATAGTGGAGGACTAACTATGTATTTTGGAGTAGCAAAACTGATAAGATAACTTTTTGTAAGTTACTAGTGTTCAAGAATGAATGCATATGTAAGAAATTTTGTATAGTATTGTTTATTTTATCAGCATGTAAAGGGAAGGAGTTAACATACCAAGTTGTACCAACCATTACTAATACCAAAGAGGCCATGGAAGGAAGTGAGCATGAATTTTGTTCTTGGGTTGCCTAGGACACAAAAAGGTAATCATTTTATTTTTGTTGTTATTGATATATTTTCAAATATGGAACATTTCATATTTTGTAGAAAAATGAATGATGCTATCCATATTGTTGATTTGTTCTTTAAGAAGTTGTAATACTATATGGTTTATTGAAGAGCATATTATCAAATATAGATTCAATGTTTGTAGATAATTTTTAGTGTACCTTATGGAAGAAGTTGGGTACCAAATTAAGCTTTAGTTTAGCTTATCACCCTCAAAAAAATGGATGGATTAAGTAGTCATCAAAAGACTTAAGAATTTGTTAAGATTTCTAGTTGGTAAGAAGTCAAAGTTATGAGATACTATATTAATATAGGTAGAATTTGCATATAATAACTCAGTAAATAGAAATATAGCCAAAAGTCCTTTTCAAATTATGTATTGAACTTGTTGTAGAGGAGTATATGAGTTGCAAAGCATAGATAAATTATAGAAATATAGTACTTTGGCAGAGGATTTTGTCAAGTATATGCAAGACTTACATCATGAAGTGAAGGTTGATTTGGAAAAGAATGTCATGAAATACAAACAACATACTGACCTTAAGTTTTGAATACATGAACTCTAGGGCGATGAATTGATTTTAGTGCATTTACAAAAGGAAATATTTCCCAAAGGCACTTACAACAAGCTCAACTAGAAAAGGATTGGACCTTATAAGGTCTTGAAAAATTTTGTTTCTAATGCATATGAAATTAAGCTTCTAAAGAGCATCAACATTTTAGCTATCTTTAATGTAGTTAATTTGTATCCATACTATGATCAACCTAGAGATGATGATGATGGAAATTCTACAATTGATATTTTAGTAGATAATTTAATAGTGTAGCTACTATATAAGGATGATATTGAATTGAAGCTATCATAGATTCTAAAGTGGAAATAAAGATAAGAGGAAAGTTATATTCATAGTATATAGTTAAATGGAAAATCCAAGAAATCAACAAAACAACATGGATGAAAGCTTCCAATATCATAAAATACAAATTATCCATTAATAATTTTAGTAATGTTCATGAAATATTTTTGTTACCTAGTGAATATGATGTAGGGGAATCCATGTGTAAATAAATTGAAGCATTGAAACTAAAATGCCAATCAACTACAATTTGATTTGGTGGAAGCTAAAGAGCAGTTGACTTCTCATGCTTATAAATTGGAAAGGATTTGTGAGAGCAAAGGTGGATGGTAGAGAAATTTAATAGAGTTTCTAAGAAGGACAAGAATTTAGGCTAGTTGTCAAATTGTAACCCATAACATCCATGGAAGCACAAATTTAATACAACTCCAATTCCTCCATTTCTATACCTTGGATTTTGTGTGTTTTTAAGATGTTAGGACATTCAATTTACATATTGTGAACTATGTATCTATAGGTTAGAGAGAGAACAATAGTTATTGTTGATTTGACACAATAAAATAATATATGATCCTACCTAGAAACTATTGTGAGGAAATTACCATCAAAGGTGTGCCATCAACATCTAGTAGTTGGAATCCTACCATGGCTCATTATCATGTTGAAATAAGTTGGAGAGAAAACCATCAAATATAAGAATGTGTCCTAGAGGAATCTATCAATATACACCCAAGAGAGTGTCATATAGATCTATTGACATAAGTCATCCACCATCAAGAATACTATTATGTAAGCATCCTAGAAGAAATTTTTGTCAAAGGTTTGGACGTCGATCAATTACCATAATTTTTGAGAAGATTGTTGACTGGTTGGTGTCATCACAACCTATGTTGTCAATGTCAAATTTGATTTTTGACACTCACCAAGCAAACATTATCATTAATAAATCTATCGACATCGATGAGGGTGAATGTTGACTTGATGCTTTATGTCATAATGAAGAGTGACATCATCATTGGTTGAAGGTTTTATTGACTTGAGTAGCTATTCACCATATATATGTAAGATTATCATCACCAACTGAAATCGCATTATAGCTATCTTGGTTTTGTTGAGAATTAATCTACCTTGTATTTACCACTACATCATATTTGAAGGTTATCATACCATCCATAGGATCATGCCTTGCATTGTATGGAAGACACCATAATATCTTGAAAGTTAAAATTTACCATGTTATTATAAACATGTTGTGTGGCTTGATTAACATCATGTAAAGGAAAGGCCTATACCATAATTTAAATTTATCATGAGAAAAATAAATTAGTAACAATACCATGATGTATTCCTCCAAAATTCAATGAAATCAACTTGAGTGTAGAAAACTCATTGAGATGATCCAATGTCATCTTATTTTTGCTTCTACCAAAATTTGGTAAATATTTTATAGCAAAAAGAGTGATAGAGGAATAAGCTTCTAAATTTAATGGCCCTTAGTAGGTATAATTAGAAAGTTGATTTGGAAACCTAGGTGGTTGAGGCATTGGATTATTTTGAGGAGGTGGACTATGCTATTGTTGTTGTTGTAGTGAATAGAGATATATCATATAATTTGGATGTGGATACAAGGGAATTTAATGATATTGCTATAGATCATAGTAAGACAAAGGATACAAAGGATTTGGTATCTAGAAAATATAAGGTAGTGGTTTTTGATAAAACCATTGTTGATTTAAAGAAGCTTGCATATTTGAAAATTTAAGAGGATATTACAAGCCTTGTGGAGAAGCCTTTTGGTTTGGAGGAAGGCATTGTTATGTATTTTGTTGTATCTAACTAGTTGGAGGTCGGGTTTATCCATGGGGGGTTTCCCTAGGTACCTTCCATAATCACTTGTCTAATCGATAATTACAAGTTTTAAGCAAATCCCTAGATCTAAGTAGGAAATATTTATCTTGAAGATCCTACATTTGAACACATGAATTATCTAGGAGAAAAGTTGGATGTGTTAGAAAAATTAGATATTGATGAACTTTGAGATGAATACACACTTGTAGGAGGTGTTTTTGAGCACTATATGTAGGAGGTTAGTTTGGTTTAGTTATATTATGTAAGGTCATGAAAAATGGTTTATTCAAAATATTATTTACATAGAAGATCATTTCATAAAGCGGGTTTGTGTGGGTGAATGTAGGACTCATACTTTCCCAAGTTTGGTTTGAAAAACTAGATGAATAACTCATTTGATAACCAAGTAAACTATTTTTTTAGGATGTAGGGTTTTGACTAACAAGATTGGGCATTAAAATTTTAACTTAAAAGCAAGCAATATTAGACATAGGAATATCCATATATCTATAATTTCTTATTGGAAATATTATATCTTCTTAATCATAATATTTGGAAATATTCTATCTTCTTAATCATAATATGACCTACCAAACCTATCTCTAAAATTGACCTATGCACATTAAAGAGATAATCTACAATATTATAGAGTGTTTGTCATAGAAAAGGGTAACTTTGGTTTTACTAAACACTATAATATATTAATATATCATGCATAAATATATTACATTGATTATGATTCACCATAATAGCCATGGCATGGAGAAGTTCACCTTTATTGTTCCAACCACAGACTACTATTCTTAGTGTCAACAAATGGACTCCTTGCTTGATCTATACTTTGATGTCTTACAATATCCCAATGGCATTCCATTGCACTACTCAATCAAGCATTAGATCAGCCTAATTCTAGGATTAGTATTCACCAACATACCTTTATAATATTGATTAAGCTATGAGATTTAGTGCCAAATATAGGAACTAATAGATCAAATAAATATCAAGGCTAGCTCTTCACCATGTAGTAGGCCTATTAAAATAACATCTAAAAAGGATGATACTTGGATCCCATCTATTAACTATATGGTGTTATATCATATAACTCGTTAATCATCATATTTGTCATGCATTGATGACTTATTATACTAGGCCTAGGGGGATCAATACTATAGTAAGATCAACCTCAATTCAAGTTATAACCATATGCTTGCCAACCCATGGAAATTTAGAATATGAATTTGAAATCCAAAATTATTGCATTATTCATATAAAAAGCATGTGACTAACAATGAGATTTGGAGGTTTGCATTAGATTTGAAGGTTTGTATATTTTAGTCCATATAAAATATGTATGGTTAGGTATATGATGATGACAATGTTAAACATTCTCTTGTTTAAATTAATATGTAAAATTTATTTAAATATATTTATGTTTGTTTAGTTAAAATATAATTTATATCAATGTTGAATTTAATGATGAATTTTTTAACTTTATCTTGATTTATTTGATTCATTACAACATGTATTTAAAAAAAATTATAATTATATTTTATTTTAATTATATACTAAATAACATATAAGAAAGTATTTGTCATCAATAATTTTATTTTAATTATATATTTTATATTAAAAAAAATTTAAATTTATTTATTTACTATTTTTATTTAATAATTATATAAATATAAAATTTGAAAATTATTTTTAAAATTTTTTAATAAAAATATTTAAAAAATTAATAATAAAAAATAATATTTAAAATTATTAATAAAAAAAATCAATATTATTTAAATTGGTTGTAGGGATTTAAATAAGTTCCATTGATGCTACATCATGATGTATTATAATAGCTTGACAAGGATACCTCTATATCTTTGTTTGATTTGAATCATTTAAATTAGTACCAATACTATAAATATACAATAATATTATTAAAACTTAATAATTATGATTTAAATATTTTCAAAAATTGGAAAATTGAACTGATTAAATAACATTTTAATAATTATATATATTTTTATTTATTTATACATAAGTTCATTAATACACGAAATCTAGGTCTGTTGAAAGAAAGCCCAAAATCCTAATTACATAGATAATTAAACTAAATACACGTACCCTGATGTAGTGTGATAATGAAAACAAATCCAAAAAACCCTTTAGAGCTAGTTATGGATGATTCAAATCTTGTTTCTTCCCTGGATCTCCAACAATACCGTCTCCAAGTTCTTCCTAGAAGATCCTTCTTCCTGGACTGCCTTCATTGAAGCCTCCTTCAACTCACCAATCCTCCTCCTCATCTCCTTCCCTTCTTCTCCCTTCATCAACCTCTTTACCATATCTTGCACCTCTCCTCTCTTCACTACATCCTTCATTGCAAACCCAATCTTCCAAACCTGGCTCACAAAATTCCTGTTAATTTGTTGATCTGCAAAAAAAGGCCATGAAATCATGGGCACACCTGCACAGATACCCTCCAAAGTGGAGTTCCATCCACTATGGGTCAAAAATCCTCCGACCGAAGGATGTGAGAGCACTTCCACCTGAGGTGCCCAGTTGACAAAGAAACCTCTCCCCTTCACTTTCTCCACACACTCCATGGGCAACACAGCAGAACTTCCATAAATGAGGTCAGGTCTGATGGCCCATAGAAATGGTTGACTGCTGGCTTCCAAACCCCATGCAAACTCCACAAGCTCATGGTCTGACATGACTGTTATGCTTCCAAAGCAAACATAGATAACGGATCTCGGTTCTTGGTTATCAAGCCATTGCAGGTAGTTCATTTCTTCGGTCCATATGCTTGCTGAGACATTTGGGGATTCATTCAGTAGGGGGCCTATGCTATATACAGGAAGTTTGGTTCTGAGTGCTTGCAGCACTGGGCCTTCGAGTTCATCAAAGGTGTTGAGTATCACGAGGTCTGCTAAAAGGGCAGCCTGCGGTTGGGTTAAGCCATACCCAAACATGTATTTTTTAGTATCATAGAAGAAACTGGGAATGTCCTTAACACGAAAGGGAGGCATCCCGTGAAGGCAAGTGATCTCTTCTTCCATAGAGCTATCATCTGCATGTTATGAAGTCAAAGTCACGTTAGAAAAGAAAAATCTCGAGGCATTTTTTAATAGCTACTCTAAATTGATGCAAACTCAAAGTAATAAGAGGCATTTTTTAATAGCTACTCTAAATTGATGCAAACTCAAAGTAATAAGATTATGGATGTGTATAATGCAAATGTGGACGTTAAAATAGAAAATAGAATAGCATATTAAATTGAGGTCAAGTTGTTGAGAAAGAGTAGTTGTGGTAAGGAAAAAATAGGTTGTAAGGGATATAATAATATAATATATAAGTGAAAAATGTTTGAGTTTTAAATAAATGATGTAAACTTTTTTAAATAAAAATAATGTAAATAAAAAATAAAAATGGTTATGTGTTTATGTGGGGGAATTGGAGAGTAAGTGGGTAGTTAAAACTCTCAAGTTTAAAAAAAGAGAGGCCCCAAGTTCAAATCTCTTCCCTCACTTGCTGCGAATATGCAAAATCATGTTTCAAATAAAAATAAAAATAGTTTTATTTAAATAATAAATTTTTTGATATAAAGTCATTTAAATTTACTATTTATTGTTAAAAACATTGTCATAATCTATAAGAAAAATAATATTAAATTTATAAACATAAAAAATAATAAAATAAAATAAAAAATTTATAAATAAAATATTAAGATTGATTAGAATTTATTTGAGGGTAAAAATAAAATTGAAATGAAAAATAGTTTTATTTAAATAATAAATTTTTTGATATAAACTCATTTAAATTTACTATTTATTGTTAAAAACATTGTCATAATCTATAAGAAAAATAATATTAAATTTATAAACATAAAAAATAATAAAATAAAATAAAAAATTTATAAATAAAATATTAAGATTGATTAGAATTTATTTGAGGGTAAAAATAAAATTGAAATGAAAAATGTACCTTGGGTGCAGGGTAACTGTTCAAGCTTTGGTTCTTGGCTCTTCTTTAGGAGGTTCAAGGTTCAAACCACTTCATGGTTGAGTGTGTGAGAGGGGGGTGTGTGGTGACTTTGTCTTAAATTATCATAGAGGTTTCTCACAATAACCAAATAAAAAAAAATATTGAAATGAAAATAATATAAGAAAAAATAATTTAATACAAATAGATTGATAGAAATAATTTATTGGTTATTATTATAGATAAATAAAAATAATTATATTAACTTGATTGATAAATAAACCAATATTTTTTACTCTGGTAACTACCTTTTCTTTTTGAACAATTGGTCAGATGTTACCACTATAACTCTTGTCTAGCCTAGGTAAACACAACAAGGAGTGAGGGAGACCCTTGGTGGCTCGGGGTTGGTACCCCCGTCATCAAGCTTGGCCACATTCAACAAACTTAGGTCAAACTACTACCTTTACCCAGAACATAAACCAATAATTTATCTATATATAAATTAATCTATTTTGGTTATTATTATTATTTTAAAGTTGAAAAGTTGGATATATTAAAGATCATCCTTTCCATAAAAAGAAACTTGAGTCCCACTGACTATTATCATTGTGGTGTCCCACAAAATTTTTATCTTAATTAATTGAAAAGTATATTTAAAATATAATAATTAAATTATGAATTATAATAATTTTAATCTCATAATAATTATTTATAAAATTATTTTAATAAAATAAATATCAAATAATATAAATAAAATTATTTAACTATTACTTACTTAAATAATATTAAATAAATAATTTTTAAAAACTATCAATCAAATCTATAAGTATATTTAAAACTATTTTATTAAGCAAGCATAACCTAAAAAAGTACCCGTACATACTCATTCATGTTTAACTATATAATGGTTATATTATATAATATTGCAGCAGCATAATTTCAATAAAAAAAATATTGCAGCAATCCTACTCTTGAGATTTATTAAAAAATGATTATATACTAATAGGCTAAAAACAAACTTGTTTAATCAAATAAAATAAAATAAAACAAATAAAACACTAAGTTTATGAAGTTTATTATTAAATAATATTTTATCTACTTTATCTTATCTAAGCAGTTTCAATTTTATACATTAAAATTGCTAGTCAAATCTTTGGAAATTTTTTATAATTTTTAGGTACTGAAGTAAAACCAAGTTTTTTTTAATTTATTGATTAAAAACAAAGACAACAGAATTTCAATCTTTTACGAAATTGAAGTAGTCCACCAACTCCTATAGATATGTTTTTTTTTAAAAATAAAAAATAAAAACACTAAATTTTAAAAAAGATTGATCCTTAATTTTTCATAACTAAACTTTAAAGACATATCAATACTATATCAAAAAAAAAAAAAAAAACACATAATAAAAACTCAAAAAACATATCAATACTATATAAAAAAACTCACAAAACCAATATCTAATACATTATTTAGCTATACACTAACACTATCAGATTCCAACAATATAGAGATATATACATATACCATGCTGCCACACTACAAATGACGACTTGGTCATACCTTTCAGAGGAATGTAACCCTTTTCCATAAGCAGAGGTAGAGAGAAGTAGATATAAAATCCACAGGCACTGGGCGTCCAGAAGGACACTCCATGAATCCTCAATCTCGTGGCTGTTCTTTGAGCCCAAGAAAGCGCACCATCAAAAACAATGCACGTCAACGGCGGAACATCCGGCGAGGCCACCAACTTGTCGACCAACTTGTTGAAGTGTCGGGAGCAATTATTCGTCATGGATTTACAGACCTCGTCAACTTGGATGCGCCCGTGCTCGGAAGGCAGATCATCTGGAACAGTCTCGAATCTGAAGTCCGCCATGGAATGGATCGACTGTCCAGATTTGAGCATTTTTTCCTGTATGAACTCTGTGTTAACAAAAGTGATGTAAAATCCTCGAGCAGAGAGGATTTTGGCGAGCTGCATCATGGGCTTAATGTGGCCCTGAGCAGGAACAGGGAACATCACAGCATGAGGTCGAGTCAATGTCCCCATGTTTTCTTGACGGGATATTTTTACTATTGTAGAAGGCACGACGCAACTAGATGGCTCAGGAGGAATCTATATCTCCCTAAAACATTATCAAGCTAACAAATTCTGTTACCCACTTAAAAAATCTCCCACAAACCTACTAAACCATAGCCCAAAAACCTAAAAACTGCTACAAGCTAAGGTTGAAGTATACTGACGCTTCTGCCCGCGCCTATTTATAGTAAGTCAAGTCAGGAACAAATGGTTGGGACCGTTGGGTTCGTTGCTTGTTGTGCATAATTATTTTACGAGCTACACATGATAAGATCTCTGAAGAAAGTCAACTTCATTTTTTATAGATCCAATCTCAACAAGGCAAGGTAAGCAGTGGTGATAGAGCGAGTTAAAGCTCACATCTGCAGGGTGACGAGGTCTGAGGTATTGTATCTAGAAGAATGGAGGGTCCGTGGAATGGATGACGTGGTCTGAGGTATTGCAGCTAGAAGAATGGAGGGTCAGTGGAGCGTGAGAGATTTTTTGTTTTGTTTTGGAAAGTGAGATATTAGAAGGCAGGCCGGATACAGAATCCTTATAGTGTGACTGGTTTTAAAAGATATTTTAATATAGTTTTTTTTACTGTCGCATCCAATAGTGTGACTGGTTTTAAAAGATATTTTAATATAGATTTTTTTTTTAATTGTCGCATCCATAATTTGTGAAGTGACTTGTGACTCATTTATTATTCATTTAATGGACCTGTTATTTTTATATTTAAAAAGAAGCTTGACATTATCATTACCTATAGTTTCCATTAAAATTAAGGAGGGGTGAATTATGCAATTATTCATTTTGAATATGATTATGTGATATATATTTTTTTAATTGTATTTTGTAAATTTTTTATCGTTCCATCTTGTAAAGTGGTTTATGTATTAATTGACCATGTGATGTTTTTTTAATCCCGTATTTATGGTTTCATCATTTATAGATGTAATACTTATTATAGATAGTGGTTTTCATGGCATTGAAGTTAGCTCAAAAAGTTTGTTTTGAAATTAGTGGATGAGGTAATGAGTCTTCTCTAGATATTATAGTCTCTCTTGATGTTATTTCTCCAGTTGTAAAATGGTATGAGAATAATTGTCTTATTGCTTATTTTGTTGGTCGAATCCTGCTGTAAGAATTTCTTCAAAACTAACTTAAAATTTATTGGAAATCTCATGATGTTGTGGTTGTAGGTATTCGCAATATTACCAAAGGTTTTTTTGGCTTTCCTTTAAAGAACCCTCGTAAGTGCAAACTATGGTTGTTAAGTCCAGTTGCTAGTTTGTTTGCAATACTTTGATGGTCCTTTTTCCTTGGACTCCTTCTTTTCAAGTTTTAAAACAAGTTTCCTTGAAATTCCTGGTTTGGCTTGAACTCCCTCATCTTTTGTTGCTCTTATGGGCGTTTATTGTTGATATTGTCAAACCCATTGGTCGGGTGACCTGTTAGAAAGAAGAATATTTTTTCTTAGTACGACTCAATAAGAGAACCTATATTGAGGTTGACCTCACATAGGATCTCAAAGCATTTGTGGACATTTAGGTTGGTATAGAGCATTATATGCAAAAAATTGTTTACTTTAAGTTGCCTAATACTTGCTTTTGATGTCGATCTATCTTGCATCGTATCAAGGATTATCTGTTGGTTGCTTGAAAACCTTTGATGGTTATGTTAGGATCTCATCCTAACCCTTAATGTAATAACTTCCTTGATGTAATAATTCCTAGTGAACGTGGGTAGTACCCATGATTAATATTTTGTAATGTTCTAAGTTTTAGCTTAGGTAGTGCCTATGACAAATGGCACCCTTTTTTATGTAACACATGGTAGATAGGTGGCATTGTGCATGTAATTCGGGTGGCATTGTGCATGTAATTCGGGTGGCATTGTGCATGTAATTCAAAGTGGCACTATGCATGTAATTCGGGTGGCATTATGCATGTAATCCGGGTGGCATTTTGCATGTAAGCCAACCTTGGAAGGAAACTCCTTAAATACCCGAAAGGGCACCAATGTAACCATCTTTTGCAAAATTAATGAAGTATTGAAGGAGGTTGCCCCCTCGAAGAGGCCCGCGATTCAATTCTATTGTGAGATTGTTCTTTATGCAAATTTCTGTTATATTAATGTGATGTTTATGTGAGTTATTTCCAAGCAATTGTGTGAGAGTGTGTTATTTGAGTTTATTTTATAGCGGGATCTTAACAAGTGGTATCAGAGCGCTTTCCGGGGCCAAGTTCTGCTGCAACTGCAATGATTCTTGCCATCAAATCCGCCTGTTAGGTATAAATTCCGTGTGTTTTTTCCATTCTGTTTTTCCTTATTAAAAAAAATCCAAAAAAAAAATACAGTGTTTTTTTTCAGGACCAAAAACAAAAAAATAATATATTATTAGTTGAGTAGGTAGAAACCACATGTACGGGGGTTTTAAAATATCGCGAAGGATCCGTCGTTATTGGCTAAGCTAGATAGCCCATAAAGCGTCTAGTGAAGTGAGGGGCGATCGGGCTCCAATACCCGGGCCTCGAGACGAGAACTCGCGCACGGACTTGAGCTCCCACGTATCTTCGGGTATATCGGGAGACCATCTAGGATTAAACAAACTTTTAGCCATTAGGAAGCTCTTCGGCCTTGTATTACTCATAGTCTACGGGACACGGCATCCTGGACGATTACCCTCCCGTATTGTCAGAGAGGCAGGTAGTGTGCTCAAGGGTATGTGTGGAATCCTCCTTGAGTAGTGGCACTGAAATATTGGTCCGAGCACTTTTGTTCATCACTTGTCGGTATATTATAGGGCCTATGGGTGGTACATACTCCTATACTTAGCATTCCATGGTTCTGTTAAAACTGCAACTTGTAAAAAATACAAAAATCAAAATCAAAATAAGAATCCAAACACCCCCATTCGTAAACCTTGCATTTCAAAAGTGAGCATATGAGAAAGGAGTCCTCTACCAAAAAAAATAACAAAAGGGACATGCATTCGGGATAAGCCATGAGGGTGACACTTAAGTTGAAAGTCCGGAGAGTAATGATCAAATTTACGGTGCGCGATCCACGGTCGAGTCGATCGAGTCGGAGAGGTCGGCACGGTCGAGGCGAGAATTCACGGTCTTGAGTCGGAACAGAGCTGTCATATCGGTCACTTGCAAAATACGAGAGAATCTTGAGTGTGAAACACGGCCAGTTTTAGATAGTGCTCCAGTACCCAACTTTTGCTCAGTAGCTCAGAATCAGAATCTGTAAACACCGTTAGACTCAGCAAAACAGGAGATAAAAAAAAAAAAAAAAAGTCTGGGGTGCCAAAAAGTAGTGTTAAGAGATATAGCTCATTGTGACCACCTTCTCCTGCTGATCATTTTGATATATAGCACCCAAGCACTTTTTTGGGCATTTACTAAAAATAGTAAGTCAAAAAAATTCAATTCTATTTTTAGTAACTGGTCACAAAAGGTCAAAAAATGGCCCAGGGTACTCGTGGACACCAGAAAGAACTAGAACACTTGGATTCCCTAACAAAAGCCATTGAGAACTTGAACTCGGCTTTTCACTCCATAAGGGAAGAAGTCCAAGGTCTTCGCTTAGAGCATGAGGCCACTAGCAATCGCTTAGAAGAAGCATTGGCTGAAGTGGACAGCAAATTGAGAAGAGAACCACCCAAATCAGAATACTAAGCTGAGAGTTCTACAAGGAATCGTGACCATGATACACCCTTGAGAATGCCCAAGTTGGACTTTCCCAAATTCGGTGGGAAGGATGTTGATGGGTGGCTATGTCGGGTTGACCAATTCTTTCGACTTCATAATGTACCGAGTATTTCATCGAGTCCGGATGGCTTCCTTTAACTTGGAATACGAGGCTCTACTCTGGTTTCAATGGTTGCGTCTTACCTACCCAATTCTCTCTTGGGTGGATTTTGAATCCCAAATACTCACTCGATTTGGTCCTAGTGAGTTTGAGGACTTCACGGGAGCCTTATCCAAACTACAACAAACGGGGTCGGTTCGAGAGTACCAAGCTCAATTTGAAAAATTGGCCAATCGAACAAGAGGATTGAGTGAAGGGTTCTTCCAGAGTTGTTATATCAGTGGGTTGAAGATGGAACTCCAAGCGAAGTCAAAATGTTGAAACCACGAACTATGATGGAAGCTATCAGTTTGGCCCGTACGGCCGAATCTAAACTCTCTGCCCAAAGACGCCCATCAAAGTTTTCTCAAGATAGACCTTCATTTCCCCTGAGAGCCCAACACCCAGATGATAATAAACCTGTTGCACCCAAGCGCCTCACCACCGAAGAGATGGATGCACGTCGTGCCAAAGGATTATGCTACAATTGTGATGAAAAGTTTTTCAAGGGGCATAAGTGTGCACACAAAAAATTGTTCTTGATAGATGTTGGAGAACTTGATACCGTTGATGAGAGTGATGAGGATGAGGACCCTCCAGAAACACCTCCCCCACAAGAAGAAGGGAAACAGGAACCCGAGACATCAATTACAATCCATGCCCTTGCGGGCATTACTACTCCTCAAACCATGAAGGTTACGGGATGTTTCAAGGGCCAACGTCTTTCCATCCTTTTGGATTCGGGAAGCACGCACAACTTCATTGACCCTAGAGTTGCTCAACGGGCAAATTGCTATATCCATAATTGTAATTCCTTTGAGGTCATGGTAGCCAATGGGGGAACCTTATCTTGTAAAGGAAAGTGTCACAATGTTAAAATCAAGATAGGGGATTATGAACTCAAGCGGGGACATGTTTGCCCTCCATTTGGGTGGATGTGATATTGTTTTGGGATGCCAATGGTTGAGTACGTTGGGCACTATTAGTTGGAACTTTGCTAAACTTTGGATGCGGTTCTTCCAGAACGGACAAACACACATCATCAAGGGCTCCCCGACAGGGAACACCTCAAATTATCGGTTCAAACGGCATGGAGAAATTGCTAAAGAAATCATCACGTGGGGTCATTGCACAACTATTCTCCATCCAACCATCCACATCTCCAATGGGTGAAATCCCACAAGACATGCAACAGATTCTCCACAAACATGAGGCCATCTTTTCAGAACCCATCACACGACCACTGCATCACTCTCACGACCATGCCATTCCATTATTGCCGGATAGTACACCTCCCAATATCAGACCACCTTATGAGCGACTCAAGCGCACCTTATTTTGGAAAGGTAGGAAACAGGACATTCGCTCTTTTGTGGCAGACTGCGACACAGGTCAAAGGATGAAAAGAGAAACAGTGCACTCTTCGGGCACTCTTCCACCCTTGCCGATACCGGATCGGGTGTGGGTCGACATCTCTATGGATTTCATAGAAGGGCTACCTAAATACGGAGACAAGTCTATTATTTTTGTGGTAGTGGACCGCCTTTCAAAGTATGCTCACTTTTGTGCCCTAGCCCATCCTTACACAGCATTCACTATTGCCCAAATTTTCCTTGACTCCATATTTAGCCTTCATGGCATGCCAACCTCCATTGTATCTGATCGTGATCCCGGCCTTACTAGCAATTTTTGGCAAGAGTTGTTTAAGTTGCAGGGGACTCGGCTCACAATGAGTTTAGCCTACCATCCACAAACGGATGGTCAAACAGAGGTTGTTAATAACTACTTGGAAACCTACCTTCGCTACTTGCCTCCGATCATCCTACTCATTGGGCAAAATGGCTTTCTTTGGCCGAATGGTGGTACAACACTTCCTATCACACCGCCACCAGAGGTGAGTACGGGCACCCTCCACTCATGCCTCCCTCCTACATTTCGGGCAGCTCCAAGGTACAGGTTCCATCAACACTTCCCGAATTGGATGAAGAAGGCTCCATCTTACTTGCACCAAAGCAGTTGTTGTATCGTCGAACTCGCAACCGTACCATCACGGAGGTCCTGGTTCGGTGGCGTGGACTTCAACTTGAGGATGCTACATGGGAGTCCCTCCATCAACTCCGACAACGGTTTCCTCATTTTTAGCTTTGAGGACAAAGCTTCTTCAAGGAGAAGGGCATGTTAGGATCTCATCCTAACCCTTAATGTAATAACTTCCTTGATGTAATAATTCCTAGTGAACGTGGGTAGTACCCATGATTAATATTTTGTAATGTTCTAAGTTTTAGCTTAGGTAGTGCCTATGACAAATGGCACCCTTTTTTATGTAACACATGGTAGATAGGTGGCATTGTGCATGTAATTCGGGTGGCATTGTGCATGTAATTCGAGTGGCATTGTGCATGTAATTCGGGTGGCATTGTGCATGTAATTCAAAGTGGCACTATGCATGTAATTCGGGTGGCATTATGCATGTAATCCAGGTGGCATTTTGCATGTAAGCCAACCTTGGAAGGAAACTCCTTAAATACCCGAAAGGGCACCAATGTAACCATCTTTTGCAAAATTAATGAAGTATTGAAGGAGGTTGCCCCCTCGAAGAGGCCTGCGATTCAATTCTATTGTGAGATTGTTCTTTATGCAAATTTTTGTTATATTAATGTGATGTTTATGTGAGTTATTTCCAAGCAATTGTGTGAGAGTGTGTTATTTGAGTTTATTTTATAGCAGGATATTAACAGGTTACCCCTTCTCCTTTTACTGCACATGCATCTACTAAACCCTCTATTGAGGGTGATTGGATCATGGTCTATCACAAGAGGGGGACAACCAACCCTAAATCAATGCTTTCTAGTGGAGATAGGGTTATACAACAATAATCTCAACCTCTTGTTGTTTCCTGTACATCCTATCTTAGCTCCTCAGGATGCTCTTGCTAAGAAATATTTGGAGCATAAATATGCCCTAGAGGAAGGAAAACTGTAAAAAATACCTCCACCCTTAAGGCATCCACATAGTCTATCTCGAGATGGCTCGTTGTCATCGAGGGGACGTTAGGAGGCTAAGTGTCATTCTTTAGCTATTGGTGATCTATTTCACCCTTCTTAGACCTCTTTGTTTAATAGTTACTCGGTGTTGGCTAAAAATGCAGATAGTGCTTTGGGAGATGGCTCCTTGGATATTATTCCTTAACGAATTTCCTTTCAGAGAATATTTGAGGACTTACAAAGTCCTCAAGATTTATTTTTTTAGATCTACTTTGCAAAGTATTGGTTATTTTGGTATTATTTGCTCACAGGAAATTAAAATCTTTAGTTTTTTGTTAGATGTTTGTCTTAGCTGTATTATAGGATCATTTTTGCAAATCACTACTCACCATGAATATGGTCGGGGTGGTGCTTCTATCTCAATATCCTATAAATTTAAGGATTTTTTGCTAGGGTTTTGTGAGGATCCCTCTCATCTTGTGATCTGGCTTATGTTGAATATTAATGGGAACACCTTGGACATTACCAATATTTAAGCGCCTAATGATGGGCCCAATAATTCTGTCCTTTGGTAGCACCTGGATGATCACTTTCTAATTATGTATTGGCTTATTTGTGGTGACTTTAATATGGTTGAGCATGTTGAAGATAAATTTGGCTACCTCCTGATGCGTTGGTGCATCGGTGAGCATGAGGTCTAGTTTTTTCTTAAGCATAAATGGGATATTTTCTATCCCCTTTTATGTAAGAGAAAATGTATACCTCCATCTTGGTTCACATGGTCCAATTTTTATGCTAGTAATGATAGAGTTTGTAAGCGCCTTGATCAAGTTATGATGTTAGAGTTTGTATGCTCCATGAATGACATGAAGCCAAGGGGGTTTATCTTTGGGTTTTTCTACATTACTGGGGGTAGGTAATCGCCTGTTCAAAGTCTTTTTCAAATCTCTTTATTCAAGGTAGGCCAGAATCAAGATCAAGGCTATTCATGTCTATCATGATAGGCTAACTTCTCTTCTTGATATCATGTCGACCTTTGTGGATAATTATAATCTTATCTTTCAAGCGCAAAGGATTCTTTGGAACATCATATGGTGCTCTAGAAATATCTTGATGTTGTTCCTACTAAGTTGTATAATTATAACAAGCATCTATGTGAGGCTCATCTTTCACTTGTTGAGCTTCATAATGCTCTTATGACTATGTCAGATGATAAGTCTTGTGGTCTTGATGTCTTTCCCTATGAGGTTTATAAAGCCACTTATAAGTTTACTAGGCCTGATCTGCTCAATGTCTATAATGAAGTGTTAGCCAATAATTATCTGGGTAGTACTATCAATCATGGAAACATTAACTTCATTCTTAAAGTGACCAATCCTGAGCTTATCACCATGTTGGCATTTTTGCCACAGTTTTTTTGTTTTTTTTGTTGTTGCTGTTCATGCAAAATAACCATGTTTTGTGCCAAAACAAAGTAAGTGAAAGCTGTCACGATATCGCGACATGTCACATTTTCACGGCGTCCAATGCAAAAAAAGCAAAGCACAGAAAATGTTGCGACATCGCGACATGTTGCATTTTCGTGACTTGTTGTGGTGAGGAAACAGTAAAGGCAAAGTTGTCACAAAATCGTGACATGTCGCATTTTTGTGATCTGTTGCATTTTTGTGGCAAACAGTGGTAAGAGAGCAAAGTGATAAGAAAATGTCATGATTTCACGCAATACAGCAGCAAAGGGGAGCACCAAGGATGACATGTCACAATTTTGTGACTTGTTGCATTTTCACGGGTCAAAAACTGAAAGTGCAAGGCGGATGAAAAATGTCACGATTTCGTGACATGTCTTGTTTTCGTGGGAAGGCGATGAAAAGTACAAGAATATAGAAACATGTCATGATTTAGTGACTTGTCATGTTTTCATGTGGCGAAAGCAGGAAGGACAGCGCCAAGTACGGAATGTCACGATTTTGTGACATGTCACATTTTCGCGACTTGGAGCAGCAAAGGAACGAAATGGAGAAAGATTTCATGATTTCGCGACATGTCGAGGAGACGAAGCCAAAGGGAGAAATATGTCATGATTTCATGATATTTTTGGAAACAAAGCCAGGCAGGAGAAAAATGTCGTGATTTCGTGACATGTCGCAATTTCGTGACTTGTCTTGTTTTCACGACAGGAAAGTGACCAAGGAGCAAGATGGTACGGAATGTCATGATTTCGTGACATGTCGCATTTTTGCAACAGAGGTGACAAAACGAAGGAGAAGACAGAAGATGTCATGATTTCGTGACTTGTCACGTTTTCGTGATAAGAAAGCGAAAAGGACAGCGCCAAGAGGAAGATGTCACGATTTCGCGACAATGAGCAGCGAAGAAGCCAAACACAGAAAAATGTCACGATTTTGCAACATGTCATGGAAAAAAAATAAAACGAAGGCAGATTGTCTCGATTTTGTGACATGTCACGATTTCATGACTTGCAAGAAGATAAAAGCCAACAAAGCAGAGGATGTCACGATTTTGTGACATGTTACATTTTCGTAGAAGTGAACGACAAGAAGGCCAAGCGAGAGGAAAATGTTGCGATTTCACAAAACGTCGCGTTTTCACTGAAGTAAAGAAGAGAAGAGTCAAGCGAGAGGAAGATGTCATGATTTCATGATATGTCATGTTTTCATGACTACAGGCGATGGAAGAGCTAAGCGAGAGGAAAATGTCACAATTTCGTGACACATCGCGTTTTCACGACTAAAGACGACGAAAGGGCAAAGCGAGAGAATATTGTCATGATTTCGTGACATGTCACATTTTCTCGACTGGTAGTAAAGAAGACAAAGCAGCGAGGGAAAAATGTTGTGATTTCATGACACGTCGCATTTTCGCGACAGAAGCGACAACAAAGGCCTAATAAAGTTATGTCCGCATTTTTATTCATATTGCATAGGAGAATGAGGATCGAGGTCAAAGAGGCTCCAAAATTAAATGTTTCCCAACATTTAATTTAAATATCAAGGCTCTCCAAAATTTAATATCAAGAGGCAATTGCCCGATGGCAATCAGATCAGATAGGAGAACGTGTTAAAGCATGTAGTTTTCAAAGCCACCAAGATTAAAGATGCCTCCGATATTAAAAGCTCTTGTTCGTGATCTCCTAACACTTCAAGCATGACCCGAGAATAGTCATTTAATAAAGAATTATGGTCCCTTGTTTTCATTCTATTTTTCAAGCTTGATCCATCAAAGTAGGGAATGTGATTTCTCCGAGGCAGATTTAGGGGGATTGTTTCTCTTTTCAAGTGCATATTTTGTGGAGTTCCCCTTCAAAATATGTTTTATGTTTTAAATTTTGCGATTCGAAAGAGAGAAGGAAAACCTCTATAAATACCAATGTACATCTCAAGAAAAGAGGAGGACCTTTTTGCAAAAATTAAAGCAGAAATCCTAGATGCATTTTGCTCTGTTCTTAGAGTCTTTTGAGTTGGTGATCCAAATTGATGTTCATGTGATGCTTTCTATGTAATTCACTTATGTTTAGTCAAGTGCTAAAGTTTTAGTTGAATTCTACTATTCTGAATTTGGCTATGTTTTCATTTGAACATTTGAAGTATAATTGAAGGCAAGCTTATAGTCAATATTTGATCCAATTTTTGAATATGCATTATAAGAATCAGTTGCTGCTTATCTTCAGGATTTAGTCTGAGGTTATTTTTTGTTTGAGGTTGTTCTCCCTATAAACTATCGGCTTCGGCCATATTTCCATCTCTTTTTGTTATTTCCATCTCTTTCTGTTATGTCTAACCCTGAACCTTGAAACCAGTTTAGATTAGTTTGGGAGCCAGCCCTCTTTGGAGATTGGCCTGGGAGACTTCTCTTTCTCTCGGACTTTCAATGTTGGCTGGGTCTAGGGCACATTTTATATGACTAGGCGTATTCGTGACCAATAGTTTTTGGCACGCCTGGTGGGACAAATTGTTTCTATCTCAATAAGATCCATAATCGGTGAGACAGACTGTTTCTGTCTCAATAAGATCCATAATCGATGGGAAAAGTACTATTCCAAGTTGACAAACCCACCTGTACCAATAGTTTTTGGCATGCCCGGTGGGACTCACAAGTCCCATATTTTGACACCCGAAGGAATCAATATTTTGATGAACTGTCTTGACCTCAAAGCGAAGATTGTAAGTTCATCTGGTGACTCTGCTGAGGACGACTATATAGTACCTGTAAATCTCCAATTATGAAGCTGGTGAAAATATCTGCTTCATGATCTTGAGATAAAACCAAATAATCAAAAGACCCAGTTGAATTCTTCGAGATCGATGTTCAAAACTAGAGGGAGCGCTCAAGATTGGTAAGTCCTGTGAACCCGTCATTTGCTATCTCTTCACAAGCGGTGGGTCAGTTTGTGCCATCTCTGACTCCTCCCAGTACTGCTACAAGCTTTCTAGCACATCCAAATCCAGCGGTGCAAACGGTTGGTCAACAACCTCATCCACGTCAATTTCTTGCTTGGAACCATTCGGGAGCATTGGACCTGCATTTTCAAAATCCAGTTCCTGCTATAGCATTAAAGGCTTTGCCTACATACGATGGGACTGGAAAGACCATGTATGAGCATGTGTGAGATGTGGCATCCTTGGATACAATTCATAATATCATAGAAAAATATGTCATGATCAAATTGCTTGTGTTGTCACTTCGAGGTAAGTTATTGTGCTGGTATAGATCCTTGTCTCCTAACTCCATAAATTCATGGGATCAATTAGCAGAGATGCTGATCCAAGGGTTCAATGAGAAAGCGGACCCATTTTCTTTGTTGCATCAATTTAATAATATCAATAGGCATCCTTAAGAGGAGATAGTGGATTTCAATGTTAGGTTTGCCCGAACTTGGTAGAGAGTTCCTGATGGTCTCCGCCCTACTAATGACCAAGCGGAATTTTACTTTCTTAGGGATTTCCACTCAGATATTAGTATGAACATTAGGATTTCCAATGTTCAAACCTTTCCTGCACTCTATTCCTAGGCATAGAAGGCTGAGGCCGATCTGATTGCCATTGGGAAATTGCCTCCAAAAATGACTATGCCCATTTTTCTTGAGCTTTCGCAATACCAGCATACAGGTGCAACCTCCACATCTTACACTGCTCCATCCATGTACCCTTCATCTTCATGGAATCCTCCCACAACTACGGTACCTATGATTCCCATTCCATAGTTAACCTCTCCACTTCCAACTCCTACATTACCTCCTCCACCAGTTCCATTACCTTTATCGAAACCGCCTGTGTCCTCAAGCCCAGATCCTCAATTGGTTATTTTGTAAGAAATTCAGTAAGCGATGGGAGCCCTCACTAACAAGATGACATCTATGGAGCGGAGAGAGGTGGAAAGGAACTATCAGCCATGAAGATTTATTCCAACAATAACTAGAGAGCAAGTTGCTCCTAGCAAGGCTATAGGGAAAGTACCTGAGAGGAACTTAGCAATCTTGGCAAGTGAAGAGGCTGGCCCCTCTGAAGTTTCAAATGAGCCATCTTACTGGTGTTCTTCATGCAATGACCCATATGATGAGTCCACTTGCATGGTCCACCAAAGTTATTTACAAGTTCTTGCGGGGAGTCGTGTAAACATGATTCGAGAGGTGAATCATAATTCCATGATGTCTCCTGAGGAACACATTGCAGTATTGACACACAGCGGCAAGAAACCAATGATGGTAGATCCTGCTAAGATGGAGCCATTGAAAGTGCCTCCTACACAAGCAACAAAGCAACAAATACCTACAAAGACTCATGATCCTCCAACCCATCAACAAGATCCACCTATTTTTCCAAAGGATTTGCTTCCACCACAAGCAAAAGAGAGGATGCAAGCTAAGGCTTCTACCTCCCAGCCGCAAGCAGAAACAAAGGAACAAGCTAGAGAGACGTTGTAGTATCCATCATTGACTAAACGACAGCGAGTGGATTCCATCCAACAATATAGAAGTAGATTTGAATCTGCTAGTGGAGGGAGAGAGCCAATTTTGATGGAGTACAACATTGTTGAAGAACTCAAAAGGATACCAGCCAAGGTAAGTCTGTATGACACCTTGCAACTTCCTGGACAGGTGAATCTCTTACAAGAATCCCTGAAGACCACACAAGGTAAGGGGAAGTATCTAGCCTAGGTAGTTATGGCTCAAAATCTGACCTCTTCAATTATAAAAAAAAATAGACCACCACCTTTTTATCTTTCATTGAGAATGGAGGGACATGTGGTGCATAATTGCCTCATTGACTCAGGAGCAGCTACTACTGTCATGCCTAAGGTAGTATGTGATGTCATAGGCATGGAATATACAAGGACTAGCATGGGATTTTTGCAGCTAGATGGTACCTCAGTAAAGACAGTGGGCGTAATTAAGGATGTTCCTATCTCCCTGCACGCCATGCCTTAGATTACTGTGATCCAGGAGATCATAGTAGTAGACCTAGAGCCATGTTTTGGTATGTGTCTCTCCCGAGAGTTCACGGCTAAACTTGGGGGTTACCTTTCTTTGGATTTTACTCATTTGGAGGTGATCCATAAGGGTAAGAAGGTGAAAATTTTCAATGAGAAGCCTTCCACATTTCATGTGGAGAGAATAGATGAAATTTACAGGTTAGCAAATTTGGTGCACATGATTTCTGAAGAATTTGGCGAGCTTGACTTAATGGAAGAAGCTTTGGAAGAGCTCCACCCAGAAAATGAATTTTCCATGGCCAATTTCAACGCCAATTTCATAACGAAGAAAATGAATTTTCCATGGCCAATTTCATAATGTGAAAACACAGTGTTACCTTGTACATATATATAAAAAAAAAAAAAAAAGAGAAAAAAAAAGCACTACTTGTAGGAGTCCTCCTTTGTATAGAGTTCGTCAACTTCGGCTCCTTTTGCACACGAGCCCGCAGGTATGTCTATTTCTCTCTATTTTCCTTTTCCTTCCCAGTAGGTAGTGGCTTCCATATACTTCTTTTTTCACTTCCTTATGTTCATTCCCTTCCTCTCCCACTCCTTCCACTGTACATAATCAAGCCACTACTATTTTTTCTACTCCCCTCTCTGATGTTCCCATTTCTTCTAACCCTTTGCATTTTGAGCACTTTTCCACATTTCCCACCTCTTTCTCCATCTTATCTACTTCCATTTCATTATCTGTTTTCATGTAACCCCAGCAGCTGGTAGCACAGTATCACCCTCTTCAGTTGTTGTATCTATCATTTTTACTCTTCCATCTTCCACCATTCCATCATTCACCATTCCCATTCCACGACCTACACATCTATCGATCATAACCCCATTCATTCCCATTTTTGCAACCCGAGTGCTTCTCACCACTGCCATGGAGATCCTTTCACAACACCTGGTGATTACCCAGCTCAACCGAGCTAGGAAAAATGCAGTAGTTAAAGGAATAAGGGAAGTTCTGCTATTCCACAAATTTCTACTGAAAGTCCTATTTTAAGTGTCGAGCGCCAGCAAGAGCTTGTTGCAGCAGCCCGCAGAAACGTCCAACATCAACCAACACTCACTTCTTCTACTCCTCTAGCTTCTTGACTCTGTTTCCCAATGGATAAAGTCCTGAGGTTCATGCATCAAGCAGAACTATATATCCCAAGGGCCACCATGAATGTTGGCATTTTTGCCACATTTTTTTTGTTGTTGCTGTTCATGCAAAATAACCATGTTTTACGCCAAAACAAAGTAAGTGAAAGTTGTCACGATATCGCGACATGTCATGTTTTTACGGCGTCCAATGCAGAAAAAGCAAAGCATAGAAAATTTTGTGACATTGCGACATGTCGCATTTTCGTGACCTGTTGTGGTGAGGAAACAATAAAGGCAAAGTTGTCACGAAATCATGACATGTCATATTTTTGCGATCTGTCGCATTTTTGTGGTAGATAGTGGTAAGAGAGCAAAGTGATAAGAAAATATCATGATTTCATGCAATACAGTAGCAAAGGGGAGCGCCAAGGATGACATGTCGTGATTTCGTGACTTGTCGCATTTTCATAGGTCAAAAGCTGAGAGTGCAAGGTAGAAGAAAAATGTCACGATTTCATGACATGTTGCATTTTCGTGGGAAGGCGATGAAAAGTACAAGAATATAGAAACATGTAGTTATTTTGTGACTTGTCGCGTTTTCACAGGGCAAAAGCAAGAAAGACAATGCCAAATACAGAATGTTGCGATTTCGCAACATGTCGCATTTTCACGACTTGGAGCAACAAAGGAACGAAACAGAGAAAGATTTCACGATTTCACGACATGTCGAGGAGACGAATCCAAAGGGAGAAAGATGTAGCGATTTCGTGACATTTTTGGAAACAAATCCAGGTAGGAGAAAAATGTCGTGATTTCGCGACTTGTCTTGTTTTTGCGATAGGAAAGTGATCAAGGAGCAAGATGGTATGGAATGTCACGATTTCTGACATGTCACATTTTCACAACAAAGGTGACAAAATGAAGGAGAAGACAAAATATGTCACGATTCCATGACTTGTCATGTTTTTGCGATAAGAAAGCGGAAAGGACACCGCCAAGAGGAAGATGTCGTGATTTCGTGACAAGGAGCAGTGAAGAAGCCAAGCATAGAAAAATGTCACGATTTCATGAAATGTCATGGAAACAAAACAAAACGAAGGCAAATTGTCGTGATTTCATGACATGTCGCAATTTCACGACTTGCAAGAAGACGAAAGCCAGCAAAGCGGAGGATGTCGCGATTTCGTGACATGTTACATTTTCGCAGAAGTGAACGACAAGAAGGGTAAGCGAGAGGAAAATGTCACGATTTCGTGACACATCACATTTTTGCAGAAGTAAATAAGAGAAGATTCAAGCGAGAGGAAGATGTCGCGATTTTGTGACATGTCATGTTTTTGTGACTACATGCGATGGAAGAGCCAAGCGAGAGGAAAATGTCGCAATTTCATGACACGTCACGTTTTCACGACTAAAGGTGACAAAAGGGCAAAGCGAGAGAATATTATTGTGATTTTGTGACATGTCACATTTTCACGACTGGTAGTAAAGAAGATAAAGCAGCGAGGAAAAAATGTCACGATTTCACGACACGTCGCATTTTCACGACATAAGCGACAAAAAAGGCCTAATAAAGTTTTGTCCGCATTTTTCTTCATATTGCATAGGAGAACGAGGATCGAGGTCAAAGAGGCTCCAAAATTAAATGTTTCCCAACATTTAATTTAAATATCAAGGCTCTCCAAAATTTAATATCAAGAGGCAATTACCTGATGGCAATCAGATCAGATAGGATAACATGTTAAAGCATGCAGTTTTCAAAGCCACCAAGATTAAATATGCCTTTGATATTAAAAGCTCTTGTTCGTGATCTCCTAACACTTCAAGCATGACCCGAGAACAATCATTTAATGAAGAAATTTGGTCCCTTATTTTCTTTCGATTTTTCAAGCTTGATCCATCAAATCAGGGAATGTGATTTCTCCGAGGCAGATTTAGGCGGATTGTTTCTCTTTTCAAGTGCATATTTTGTGGATTTCCCCTTCAAAATATGTTTTATGTTTTAAATGTTGTGATTCGAAAGAGAGAGGGAAAACCTCTATAAATACCAATTTACATCTCAAGAAAAGAGGAGAACCTTTTTGCAAAAATTGAAGCAGAAATCCTAGATGCATTTTGCTTTGTTCTTAGAGTCTTTTGAGTTGGAGATCCGAATTGACGTTCATGTGATGCTTTTTGTGTAATTCACTTCTATTTAGTCAAGTGCTAAAGTTTTAGTTGAATTCTACTGTTTTGAATTTGGCTATGTTTTCATTTGAACATTTGAAGTATAATTAAAGGCAAGCTTATAGTCAATGTTTGATCCAATTTTTGTATATGCATTCTAAGAATCAGTTGTTGCTTATCTTCGGGATTTAGTCTGAGGTTATTTGCTGTCTGAGGTTGTTCTCCCTATCAACTATCAAATTTGGCCATATTTCCATCTCTTTATGTTATTTCCATATCTTTCTATTATTTCTAACCCTGAACCTTGAAACCAGTCTAGATTAGTTTGGGAGCCAGCCCAATCTGGAGATTGGCCCGAGAGACTTCTCTTTCTCTCGACCTTTCAATGTTGGCCGGATCTAGGGTGCATTTTATATGACTAGGCAGATTCGTGACCAACACACCATTTGGAGACCTATTACTCTAATTAATATTTCTTATAAGATCCTAGTCAATGCTTTAGCTCTTCATATTCAGAATATTATTCCTATTATTATCAGACTAGAGTAGATGGGTTTCATTAAAGGGTATTATATATTGAATAATCTTTTTGTTGTCTAGGAAGGTTTAGAATGGGCATGTGTCTCTAGCGAAAAGTTAATTTTACTTAAGCTTGACATTGAGAAAGTGTATGATCATATTTAATGGTATTTTATTCTTACTATGCTCAAAGCTCTTGGGTTTGGACCCTTTTTTATTAAGGCTATCAATATGTTGTTTATTTATGCTTTGACCTATCTTACTATTAAAGGGCATAAGTCAAAATATTTTTGTTTATTTCATTCTGTTCACTAGGGTTGTTCTTTTGCCCCCTTGCTTTACATCCTTGTGTCTAAAGCTTTTGGCTATCTTCTTGCCAGTCAAGCATCTAAGGGGTTTATCAAAGGCATTATTTTGATTGATATGTCCACTCAGTTTATTAATGGGTATTTTTTGGATGATTATTTTATCACTATTAGTAAGGATGAGGTTTTTGTTTTAACTACTTTGGCTTATCGAGACACTTTTTGTAATACCTCTAGTTCCAACATCCAATGGTATAAGTATATTTTTTGTTGCCTTGCTTCTTTTGCTTTGCCTGCTTGGCTTAGATATTTCTCATGGCATTGGCTTTAGAGGGGTGAGCATTTTAAGTTCTTAGGAATTTATTTTGTTTTTTATTGCTCACCTTCTGAACTCTTGAAATATTTTATTGATAGAATTGAAAAGAATATTTCCTATTGGGTTGTGCGTCCCCTTTATCTTGCTAGTAAATTTTAGGTTTTCACTAATATTCTTGTTGTCACCCATGTTTACTATTCTTCATGTTGGTCCATTTCTAATAATTCTTATAATAAGTTTGCCATAATCCTTAGGGCTTTTATTTGGGTTAAGGGGAAGAATTTGTGTGGTTTTCATTGGGTTGCTTGGGATATTTGTTGCATACTTACTGATAAGTGCAGAATGGGTATCATTGCATCTATAGGCAAAGCATTTCTTTATGTTCTAAGTGGGTGATTAAATATATTGAAGGTATTGAAGCATGTAAGGTTTAATTTCAATATTGTATCTCTTTAGGGTTACCTTATGGGTGTAAATTTTATGCTAATATTAGCCTTCACACTCTGATTATTAATTCTACTCTTGTTAAGATTCATGGTTAGGCTTTTGAAGTAGTGAGAGTTCATATTCATTGGTTTGGTGATGGCTTTCATAATGATATTTCATTCAATTATTAGAATATCTAATGGTATCTTATATTGTCTAACTCTTCGGTCTTTCTTACTAATATGCCAAGGGTTAAAGCTTTGAGGCTATTTCACAAAGGCATTTGATTTATTAAATATTTAGTGCATTCTTGGTATTGGATTCCTTGGCCTAATCTCAAGCATAAAATTTAATATTCAAAACTTGGATCTCCCTTCTATTCTTAATATCTAGGAGCTTATGCTTGATGTCATGTTGCATAAGCTTGACCTTCAAACCCCAAGTGCTTGGTGGAGGTATTGAAATTGGCATGTAGATACTCATTTCAAGAACTACTCTTCTTCCTTGCTTTATCAGCTTCTTAGTCCTTTTTCCTCTAGTATTGATAAGCTTAATGAGAGATGACAGACTCACTCTACCTCCTATACTTGGATTGCTTGTTTGAACTATATTTGGCATTCTAATATTGAATCTAAGATCACTTTTTATTTTGCTCTCTTATTTATTAGGGTCTTCTTATGGGAGATATTTTTAGTATGGTTGGTCTTCCTAATTCTAAGTGTCCTACTTGTGGTCATTTTAAAACATTTAAGCATCTATTTTGGTTTTTCCCTCATGCTCAATCTGCCTAGGCTTAGATTCACTCATTGTTTAAACCTTTTCATCTTGAGCTATTCAGATGGAAGATGATTTGTTTTATGATAATAGTTGATGGCCTACTTGTATTTTTTCTTTATGAAATTTCTTTCATGTAATTATTTTTTTTAAGCTATGGAAAGGTAGGAATGTTGCTATCTATTTTGGATATTTAATTTCTTTAAAGTTTTCTTTAAATAAAATTATTACAGTGCTTTATATTAACCATTTAGATCCATTTGTAGGCTTCCAAGGTAGTGAATGAGTTGATGAATCTTATTGAGTATTGACGCAAGGCTCCATGCACTGTCAACAAGGTTTCAGTTGACCTCAATTTACCTCAAGGTCCCTCAGTTTCTCTAAGACCTTGGTATAGTAGGTCAAGGGTGCGATGTTCTATGATCTTAGGTTATTTTTTAGTGCTCATAGTAGGGCTTAGTCTCCTCTAAAATCTCATAGTAGGCATCATTCGTGTTCATGCTCTCCTCAACATGGTTGGATTCATATGCATCACTTAACTGATCATGGTACTGGTTGGAACCTTGACCCTTATCCTCAAATGGTTACTTCTCCTCCTGCTTATACTCATTTTGCTCCATTACCACCTTTATATTTGATCAATTCTACTCCTAGATGGGGTATTATGGTTCCTTTAGTGAACTCTATTTTTTTTTATTTGTGGAAAACATCCCAAAAGGGATGCCACTTTCGGGTAAGACCCAAGGAGGCAGGGGTATCCATCTCACCAAAAATGCCCAGGACTCGGACCTGGCCTACCACCTTTGACATACTCAAGGAGCAAACAAACACACAAAACCAATTTAAAAATAAGTAAATAACAACAAAAATAATAAAATAAAATAAAAAACATGCTCCTTGAGTGTGTCAAAAACAAAAGCACAACCAAACACGCACAATAAGATAAAAGAAACCACAACACAAACCACATAGAAAAACACAAGAACCACATAACAAAACACAAACAAGACAAAAACAACAGAACACTACAAAGACATAACCCAAAAAAAACATGAAAAATAAACACAACCAAAACCTAAAAAATTAAAAAATAAAATAAAAATAAAAATAAAAAACAACCAACAATAGACAATAAACAAAAACAAAAAACATAGAAAACACTCACACATAAAAACACGAAATAACACAAACAAAGAGAAACCCAAGAACAAGAACGAAAAAAAACACAAGAACAATAACAAAAAACATAAAAAAAAAAAAAAAACAACAACAAAAACACAAGAACAACAAAAAACAACACAAAGAACACAAAAACAAAACAAAATAAAAAAACCCACCCACCTTAAAAAACTAAACAAAAAAAACAAAAAAAAAAAGAAGTAAAAAATGAACAAAACAATGACCTATCTAGACCAGAAGACTATTAAGGCAAGAATCAACAGAGGAAACAAAATAAAGAATAGAATGAGCTAGGGAACTAAAAAAAACTGAATGAACCAAAGAGAAGCAAAAAAAAAAAAAACAAGAAGAAACTAGGTACCTTCAGAACTGGAGCCATCCAAAGAAATGATAGAAAGAAGAGCTTCCCTAATTTGAGAAGCCCACCATATAGGAGGGTGGCCATAACAAGTAAGATCACCTTTGTCCAAAGCCCAATTAGCTAAAGCATCAGCACTCTTGTTTTGATCTCTAACCACATGATTGTAATCAACTTTCAAAAATCCCATCTGGATTAACTGAATCTTCTCAATAATTCTTTTTATTCTCCAATCCACCTTATGATTCTTAGAAGGATTCTTCAAGAGATTAATCATAAGTTGAGAGTCAGACTCAACTAACACCTTTTCCCATCCAACCTTAGTAGCCTCCTGAAGGCCTCTGAGGATACCATACCCCTCAGCAAGGTTATTGGAAAGAATACCCAAATTCTCAGCAAAAGTAAAAACCAGGGAGCCATCTGAAAGTCTACCAATTCCTCCCACACTGGCTTTTCCAGGGTTCCCTCTAGAGGCTCCATCAGTATTGACTTTTCCAAAATCCTTAGGAGGAGGTTGCCAATTTCTATTCCTATCCATCTTACTAATACTCACATTCCCTTTAAGTTGGTTGCCCTTAGAAGGTTTAATCTTCAATATTTGCATCACTTGATCCCATATTTGGTGGGAGTTTTGGGGGTGATTAAGGAGATGATGGACTGATTCAACTAAGTTGGCTATGGTATTTTGCCAAATATAGTGAATATCCTTCCTATCTTGATTAAAAATTTGGCTTTTCCTTTCATTCCAAATATTCCAAAGAAGAATGGTAGAACCCATCCAAACTAACTGCCTAATAAAATGATCAACACCCTCTTGATTAGGCCAATCCCTCCAAAGTTGTTCAAAAGTAAAAAAATTGGACCATTGTAAGCCAAGTAAAGTGGCCATTCTCCTCCACAACTCAGAGGCTAAAGTACACTCAATAAAAATATGGTTGATATTTTCTACATTCTCTTCACACATTTCACATCTAAAAGGGCCATGAAAACCACGCTTCATAAGTTGCTCACCAGTAAGCACCCTACGATGCAATAAAAGCCAATTAAAGAACCTCACCTTAGGCCAGAGCTTTTGAGCCCACAATCGAGAAAATATGTCAGAAGAATGGTTGGGATTATTATGGCATAAGGTCAAATAACCTTGAGCAACTGAATACTCACCCTTAGTAGTGTTGTTCCATCCAAAACAATCTTTTTCATGGGACCAAGAGAGGGATCTCATATGAAGGATGCCTTGGATATCTTGTCTTTGCCTTTCTAGGATTTGAATAGGCCGAGTCCTCAATAGGGATCCAATATCTACCAACCTTTGAATTACCGAGTATGGTACCGATAGTAATTAGCCACCTTTATCCAATTAGCTCGGTGAAGCTCCTCCATCCAAGGCCTCCAATCGGGAAGCTGAGTTATCAAAGGCTTGTGACCATCCCAAGAATCTATCCAAAAATTTGCATGTTGACCATTATGAATGATCCAAAATAATTTTTTCTTTATCAAATCCTCACCAGTCTTAAGAACTGCTAAAATGGGAGAACCTTTGGTAGGAAGTTGATAGCGAACAAGGTCTTCGGGACTTTTGTTCTCAGCATATTTAGCACGAATATTATTGGCCCAAAGAGCATTGGGGTTATGCAACATCCTCCAATATAATTTAGCAGCTAAAGCTTTGTTGTTATTAATTGAAGACCGTAATCCTAACCCCCCTTCACTCTTAGGAAGACATAAAGTATCCCATTTCACCAAGGCCCATTTTCTTTTCTCCTTAGTACCACTCCAAAGGAAACGATGACTGATTTGATCCAATTCTCGAAGAACAACCTTTGGGATATTCAAAATGGAAGAAACATAAATAGGAATAGCTTGAAGGACTGATTTTACCAAGGTGATTCTACCCCCAGAAGAAAGCCACTTGTTGGTCCACTTTCCAATTTTCTTCTTGACTTTGTCCAACAACCAATTCCAATCTTTATTTTTCTGCCTTTGAATATTTATGGGAATACCTAAATAAGTGATTGGAAGAGAGGTCTTCTTATATCTTAGTTTATCCAAGACCATGGATTCTTGTCTAGCAGAGCAGTGAAAGAAAATAACTTTAGATTTGTCTTCATTGATCAATTGCCCAGTAGCCTTAGAAAAATAGCTAATGATTTGCTTAATATTAGAAGCTTCCTTAATTGTAGCTTTACCTAAAAGAGTAGAGTCATCCACAAATTGAAGATGAGAGATAGGTCTAGCTCCATGAGCAATGGTAACTCCCTCAAGGGTTTTGTTTTCCCTCTTTTTGGTTATAGTCCTACCCAAGCATTCAGCAAGAATGATGAATAAATAAGGGGATAGCGGGTCACCTTGCCTAATACCTCTGGAAGCTGGGAAAGACTGAGAAGGCCTGCCATTGATAAGAACTAAGTAGGAAACTGAAGAGATACATCCCATAATCCAATCCATCCAATCCTTAGAGAAACCAAATTGCCTCAAAACTTTGATAAGGAAGTGCCAATCCACTCTGTCATAAGCTTTGGATAAGTCTAACCGAATGAACATGGAAGGAGAATTTTGCATATCCATGGAATGGATGGCTTCTGAGCAAGAACTATCTCATCTACTATTTGACGTCCTTCCACATAACCCCCTTGCTCTAGGGAAATAATCTTATGCAAAAGAGGCTTCAACCTTTCTGCCATGATTTTAGTAATGATTTTGAGAAGAACATTACATAAAGCAATAGGTCTAAAAGCTGAGATATGATCAACCTCTTGAGCTTTTGGAACAAGAGTAATATAAGTTTTATTGATAACCTTCAAAATTTCTTTGGCTTTCCTGGCTTCTTCCACCACCTCTAATAAATCAACATGAAGGATATCCCAGAACTCTTGGTAGAACTCAATAGGAAAACCATCAGGACTTAGGGTTTTCCCTTTTGCATTTTAAAAACTACTTGTTGAAGCTCATTGATAGTAAGAGGAGCAGTCAAAATAGAGTTCTCCTCAGAAGTGATAAGAGAAGGGATTGCTTGAAGAACATTATATTGTGAAGCTGAGTCAAGGGGAGTAGCAACAAAAATATTGGAAAAGTAATCAACAACAATAGAGTTCATGCCATCCCAAGTATAAACAACATCTCCAGAATCTGATTTTAAGGAAGAAATAAAGTTGTGAGATCTTCGAGCTAGAAGAGATTTGTGGAAGAAATTTGTGTTTCGATCTCCTTCTTTGAGCCATTGAATTCTAGATTTTTGCTTCCATAAGATTTCTTCTCTTTTTCCCATTCCTCTAACCGAGTTGTGAGTTTAATTTCATCTGCACTTCTCTTCTCTGTGAGGCCATCTAAATGGATTTTCTTATTCAAATTTTCAAGATGAGCAATAACTTCATGTTTTTTTTTATGAACATCCCCAAACTCTTTCCAGTTCCAAGTCTTGATTTTGGATTTAATGTATTGCAGTCTTTTGGCAAAACAGAACATCTTAGTCCCATGCCTAGGTTTACCTTCCTTCCACCATTGTTGCACATGAGGTCTGAAGGAAATGTCTCTAAGCCACATTAATTGAAAATGAAAAGGAGAGAAACTCACATTGGTTTTCCACATTTCCACCATGATGGCCAATGATCCGAACCAACATTATTAAGAGTCTTCACTTTAGGAATGTGACCATGGATTAAGAAATTTTTAGAGAGCAAAAACCTATCCAATCTCTCCATTATACAAGCTAAGCCTTGCCTTCTATTAGACCAAGTCATAAGGCCATTATCTGGTTGGATATCCACAAGATGGAGGTTTGCAATATATTCGCTCATGAGGTCAGTGCTTTTGTCCAAATTTCTATTTCCCCCCCTTTTCTCATCCAGAGAGAGGATGGTATTGAAATCTCCTCCGATCAAGATCCAAGATTTAGGAAAATGAGAGATAATATGAGTAATATCCTTCCACTGTCTTCTTTTTTCCTCCAAAGAAGTCGGAGCATAAATAGTAATGTAGAGCATAATCTGGTTGGAATGTCTACTTTGAATAGCTATAGCCAACAAACCCCAACTGCCAACCATATGGTGAATAACTACCTCTTTTGGATCCCAAAGACAAGCAATGCCACCCGAAGTCCCTTGGGAACTGAGGGAAACCACTTTTCCAGCTGGCCAAATTTTACTGGCAATTAAGTCCATATCCTCCATTGACATCTTTGTTTCTTGAAGGAAAACAAGATGTGGATGATTTACCTGAATCATTCTTCTAATTTCATTTTGTTTTGAAAGACTCCCTTTGAGTCCTCTAATATTCCAAGTGATGATCTTCATTAATACCAGGGCTAAAAAAGTTGGGAAGGGCATTAATCTTACCTTCCTCTACAAGCTTTTCACCTTCTTTTACCATATGATATTGATTGGTCTTGCGACCTACTTTTTGATTAGAATCCATCTTCAATTTTTTTTCCCTGTTTCTTGACTTATTCCAATTGAATCCGAGATGGCTTCTAACCTTGAAGAATGCTCGTACACAGCCAAAATTTTACTAGATGGTTCAACGGAGTCTATATTGGGACCTGCATTATTTGAAGTTTTGACATTTGAAATATTGTTTTTCTTGTGTAAATTTTCTCCTTTTTTTCTGTTGAAAACCTTTGATTTGTTGGTTTGTCTCCGAGTTCTTCCCTTCATATTTAAATTGTGTTTCTAAGATTTTAGTTTCCATTATTTCCTCTTCCTCACTTGGGACATCATTTGTGGAAAGGATTTCAAACATATTAGCAGATGACTTTGATTGATCCTTCATAACTAGTTTTTTTTGAGTGTTCTTCTTCTTAGGTATTTGGAAACCTGCTGAGTTTATATCTTCTTTCTTTTGATCAAGAATTTTATTTGGGCAAGCACTAGCCAAATGACCATATTCATGGCAAATTCTACAACGAAAAGGAATGTTCTCATAGTCCACTACTTGCTCCCAAGTGTCTTCCCCAAATTGTAATGTGATATTTTTAGGTAGGGGTTTGTCAAAATCCATTAAAACACAAATCCGAGCATAAATAATATGTTCAAAATTTTGAGTACAATCAACGAGTCATCATAAAAGTTCCTAAAGAGTTTCCAATTGAAGAAAAAATAGTAGGATTCCAAAATTCAATAGGGAGGCCAAAGAGTCTAACCCACACGGGAGCTATAGAAGGCATCTCTTCTTCGGCTTTAAATTTAGTATGCCGGGGCTTCATGAAAAGCCCTGCCCTTCCAAAAAACCAAGGACCCCCTTGAAAAGTTTTCTCTCTATCTTCATTATTAGCAAATAAAACAAGAAAATAACCATTTGGATAAATAGAGATTTGTAACTCACCTTTAGTTTTCCAGCTTTTTGCAGCCCAGACTTTGAAAGTAGATAGACTCGGACGAAAACCCACGAACCGACAAATTAGTCCTCTTTTTTCCAAATCTTCAATGCCAGTCTGAATGTTACCCATATCAAGCTTAACAATAGGAGTTCCATCAGCTGCTTTAAGACATCCTGACTCCATTTTCCTGGGATCAATCTTAGGCATTCTTAGAGGTTTATGGGAAGCCCTAATATTGATATTAGCATTGGGCTGAGGCTGTCCACCATGAAGGGCATCCCTAAAATTCATTTTTGGGACCGAGTCTTCGAAATTCTTACCCTTGATAGGGGTTTTCATGATAGAATTATTTTGTGGGTGCACCTTAGCACCAGATTCACTTGAGATATGAGCCATTTTTTGATCAACTACTTGAAACTTGTTTCGTGATCTCTTTAATCCTTGCCCTAGACGCCGTGGAAAGGTATGGTTTTCACTTTTCTTTTGTGCAGCAAATTGGAAGCCGTTGTCACTCAAGTTCATAGTATGATCTATTGAAAGACAAATTTCTAACCCATATTGTATCCCCTGCAACATTTCTTGCTAAAATATTGAGCATAAACCACAAAAATATTGGCCGCTAGGGCCCGAAGGCCCTAAAAACCAACCTCTGGAGCTGCTTGCACTCAACCCGAGATGAAACCCTCGCATAGCCGCTTGCCAAATATGTCGTTCACACATAGGGATGCGCTAGGATCTGTGTTGCTCCAAATGATATGAAAATTTGTGGAGACGTTCTAGGGTTTTTCAGGCATCTACCCTCAAAATTTTAGCTCAATCCGAGTCCGGATGAGTGAGATATGGCCAAAACGAGTTCGGCAGTTTGGGCAGTCCTGCGAAAAATGTCTCATCTATCTTTTTCTATAATTTTGGTCTATTTATCTACCTATAGATAATTTTGGTCTATTGATCTACCTATAGATAATTTTGGTCTATTGATCTACCTATAGATAATCCTCATGGTTTGGGATATTTTGGGTCAAAGAATGATCCTCCTCCTCCTTTGGAAGTAGATCCTTCTGCTTAGTTATGTTGTTTATTTACCCTTTTAAGGACTTATTTTATATTTGGCCTTGGTATCGTATTCTAGTTTTTATGGCTATTCTCAAACTTTGATTTTGGTGTCCTGTTTAAGGTTTTGATCATGTGGGTGGTCTTAGGACTCGAGCTACAATCTGGCCAACTCCTTTTTATTGTAACCTCTTTTATTTAATATAATCATTAATTTCAATAATAATAAAAATTATTTTCTACCATATTTATTTTATAAAATGACCTACAGTCTCATAATTACTTTGTAAAATGACCTATGTATTAATTAGTCATTTGATGTTTTTTTTTTTATATTATAATTTTGTAAAAAATATCCCATTTTTACTTCATAGACTGACTCGTATATTAATGGATCATGTGATTTTTTCTCTATGATTGTACTTTGTCATCTTTATTATTATTTCATATTTATTCAGAATAAAGTGATCCATGCATTAATTAATCATGCCTTTGCTTTTTAATAATTGTATTTTGCATTTTTTTAAATTTTTCATCTTTACTTCGTAAAGTGACTTATGTATTAATTGACTATATGATATTTTTAGATTTTTAATTGTAAAATTTTATTTTCCTATATTTAATTTGTAAGGTGATCCGTGTATTAATTGGCTAATTGATGGTTTTTTATGATTGTGTTTTTTAAAATTTTACTGTCCTAAATTTGTTTTGGTACTATTAAGAAAAGAGAGGGTTTTAAAGGGTCCCACAACCTATTACATCAACTCCCGAAGGAGCACTACCCCAAAAAAATAACTTTCCTACAGGAGCAATACAAAGGACAACCAACCCACAAGAAAACAATCGCACCCAAAGATGCACTACAAAGGACAAAAAACCTACAAAATACAACTTCAAAAGGAGCAAAATAATCAATAAAAAAAGGATCAAAGGGACCCACAAGTCGATGAAACCAACTATCAAGGAACCAAGCGATAAAAATTTGAAATTTAAAAAGAAAAATTCCCGTTTGAATTGAAAAAAGAAATTTGAAACCTCTCAACAAATAAGAGTAGAAAACTAGAGAACCAAGCTAAAATAGCCACCATGAAAAAGAAAACATGAATTTGAGAAAATCTAGAGCCATAAAAACCATCTCGCAAGGAACACATTGCCTAGAAAACAATACATAAAACCATCCTGTGAGCACCAGAGATTCAAACCTTACCTAGAAAACCAGCCTGAGAATGTACCATTGACCTAAAACCTGAGAAGACAAAGTAGAAGAGAAGAGCAAGGGCACTTTGATGAGGTAACCAAAATATGGGATCAAATTATGACAAAGAAAGCCAATGAAACACGAAGATAAACAAGTTGCCATAACCCTACAAACCCACCCAACACCAAAAAACACACCAAACAAGCCTCCACAGATGAAAAATCAGAGGTCATGGAGAAGATTTTTTATGGAGATCCAGAACCCAAAATCTTGAGGGAAACACCCCTCACCCATGCCACTAGAAACTAAGAACCCCTAATTCCTATGGGTTCTAGTCCCTTTCATAAGCAAAAGAACATAGATTCCATGAAAGAAAAAGCCGAACAATATTTCTAGTCAAATATTACTAAAAAAATAAGGCAAACAACCCATTGCACAGACCACAACACAACCCACCACACAGAACACTGCACAACCCATCGTCGAAACCATTGCACAACTCTCTGCACAGACCACCATCCATCCTCCTCAACATTGATTTGGAAAAAAATGGAAACATGAGACTCCCCTGAACCCAACACATGAAAAACCATGGCAATAGCTCCCCCATCCATTGAAGCAAGACAAATTGAAAATTCTCCATTCTCTTGCAACCCAGCAAACAAAGAGTTACAGGGAAATGTGAAGAACACAATCTTATATTAAGAGGGGGGTTGAACAGTATAAGACCACTTTTTACTTTTTCTTTCCCAATCAATATTATGCAATGTAGCAATAGCAATATCAAAAGTAGTAATCAAATCAATGCACAAATCACCATACACAATAGAGACACCAATTTAACGTGGTTCACCCAATGTGGGCTACTCCATAGAGAAAATATTTCACTGATATTTTCTCAATAATTCTCTTTGGAATCCTTTCCCTATTACAATGTTTATGGACTTCTATCCAAAGGAGGCATCGATCTCCTAATCAAGTTCATGGATATCTATCCACATGAGATCAATCTCCTCAGTTGGTTCATGTATCTCTATCCATAGGAGAACTCCTTATCCTCTGCTCTGGCTAGTTATCTCCTAGAGGAACTACTACCTCCACTACACTGGCTAATGGATCTCTATCCATCGAAGACTTATGTCCTCACTCAGAAGACCTGTCCTCATTGCTTTGGCTAATGGACCTATATCCACTGGAGACTATCATCCTCTATATTTTTTCACCTCTAAAAAATATACTATCCTTTGGCTAATGGACCTATATCCACTGGAGACTATCATCCTCTATATTTTTTCACCTCTAAAGCTTGCTCTTAGCTCTATCTCAAATTTGCACTAAACAAAATCCTTCAATTTAGCACAAATTTACTCAATATCTATCTTTGGTCTGGCACAAATCTATCCTCAAATCTACACCAAACTCTATCCTCAAATCTACACTAAACACAATCCTTTGATCTAGCACAAATCTGCTCAATCTCAAGCCTTAACACAAATCTTGACTCAATCACAAATCAACTCTGCTAGATCTACTCCAAACCTTAACTCAAGGTTTGAAAAAATCACTCAATCAACTCTGCTCTCAAGTCTTGTCAAAGAATTACCTTAAATCTATCCATAAGTCCTCTCAAGGAATTATCCAATCTACTCTCAATATCTATATTTAAATATGTATTGTAAGCTTCCACAAAAGCTTACACCAATCCGTCCATAAGTCTTCTCCAAGACTTACCTCAAATCTACTCAACATGTCATCTCTAGAACTTGTCCAATATTTTTCCAATATGATTGTAAGCTTCCACAAAAGCTTACACCAATCTGTCCACAAGTCTTCTCCAAGACTTACCTCAAATATAATCAACATGTCATCTCTAGAACTTGTCCAATATATTTCCAATTTGATTGTAAGCTTCTACAAAATCTTACTCAACTCAACTCAATCTAACACAAAATATTCTTCTATCACACAAACAAGTTTCACACAGAATATTGTTCAATATTTTAGAAACGTATAGAGAATTGTTAGAGACTCATAATGCTTCACACTCACATTAATAATCAATCACTTTCAATAAACATAGAAACATATAGAGAATTGTTAGAGACTCAATATGTTTCACACTCACAAACACTCAATCACTTCCAATCTCTTTTAATCATAGAAACATTTAAAAGAATTGTTAGAGACTCAATATGTTTCACAAATCTTACAAACACTCAACCTCTTTTTCAAATCAATTTATAATATAGAACATTTTTTTTTACAAAATTAGAACTATCACTTCAACACTTCCACTTGACTATGCTGAATCAACTCCACTCAATCAATCACTCAAAAACACTTCCTTGCTTACAAACCCTAGTCCAAGCATATGAATCACTCACTCAATTATTTTCAACAATGCTTATCAAACAATCTCACATAACAATGATACTCATGTTATTTTACAAACTCTAGTTCAAGATAGTTCTCAACTTCACATAACAATGATACTCATGTTATTTCACAAACCCTAGTTCAAGCATATGAAATCTTACTCAATATTTCCAAAAATACTTATCAAACAAGGTTTTTATCATTAACTCTCACTCAAAAAAAACTTTAACAATCAAACTCAACAATGCTTACCAAACAATCCTTTTCACTCCAACTTATGATTCACAACATCCAATCCAAAAATATTTTTCTTACAAGGAAGATTTACATATACCTTTTATTTTGATGGAGATATGTCTTTAAAACTTTTCTTAACCACAATCAAAATTTTCTTTACCAACACTAGGGTTAGGTTACCACACCTCTCTCAAGATATCGACAAAATAATTTTCTCAAAGGTTATTTTTCATGCAGAATAATAAATCCTTTTGTACACCTTATAATCTCCAAACTCACAATATTCAATTAAATAATTTCACAATAACACTACACTTAACAACAAGTATAGCAAAGTCCTTATACACCTTATAATATCCAACTTCATAAACTCCAATCACCAAAAAATTAAAATCAAACATTTAATTTTTAATATCCTTATATCTCCCTCAAAAAAATTTAATCAACCTTTATTTTTCACAGCAAAGCAACATATGGAATTACAACCTTAGCAAGAGAAAAATTGATGCATACCTTATTTGGCTCAGCAAAACAATTTTAGCAGGTTTTAAACACCTAACCTCACCCCTCCAAGCACCTTAACAAAGTGTGTGCTCACCACATGCCTCTATATAAAATAAAAGGTACTACCTTCCCTTTGAACCTTCCCCAACATTGTAAAATCTATCAAGATACCTCTCCTCTTCACAAAAGAAAATCGACAGGTTTTGATCCCTGTACCTCACGTTCACCAACAACTTGTCGCCTCCCTTGTTACCAGTTGTGCTACAACACACTTTGGAATAGGAAACAAGACTTGAGTTTGCTTGTCTTCTGCCTTGCACTCTCTTCGAAAAACACACGATCACCTTATATTACCATGCACTCAAAATTACACTTAGTACATTGATCACGAATAATTTTACCATGGGTTTCTTCCCTCCTTTATATGCATATCGATGTCTTTGATGACGTCGACGTGGGTAAATTGAATAATTAGAAATTTTGAATTATAAAATATATAGACCTAGCTTAAGGGTTAACTTAATTAATTTATAAATTTACTTTACAATTAAATTATAATTAATTTACAATTAATTTAATAACTTTATAACTTAATTAAATTAAATTATAAATTAAATTATAATAAAACTATTATAATTAATTTATAATTAATTAACTCTGGGTCTTGCACCTTTAATATTATAATAAAGTATTATAATATTATTTTTCTTGGGCCTTCCATTTTCCCTTTAAACCTCATTTGAACACCTAGGAGGAAACTTTCTTTTGCACTTGATTACAGAACCTAAAATTGATGCTGCTCACTGGAACTAACGCTTGCTGGTGCTAATTTCTTGACATCAATGACAATCAAACATGCTCATATTTCCAAAAATCTCCCCCTTTTTCATTGATGGTAACCCAATTTCCTTTTACCATTTCCTTAATATTTTTTTGTTATGCTCCCCCTGGGAAACTACTCCCCCTAACTGAATGCTTTCCTTATGACTCAAATCTCTCCCCCTTTGACATAAATGGCAAAGGGTCACCTTTGGGGCTCGGGGCTAAGAATGAAACTCTTATCTTAGCCCCTCCCCCACCTCCTCTTGAGGTGGTTAATTTTGGGGTGGGAGTATTTCTACTCTTAGCATGCACTGGTCTTTACCTTTATCCACTTTATTCCTCATCTGATCCTTCTGATTCCTCTAACTATTCTTGTTCTTGCTTGTCTTTGGAATTTTTGCTCTACACCATCTTGATGTATGTCCATCATTATTGCATTTATAACACTTAATATTTTTATTACTTAAAGGTGCAAAAGTCTTGGGGTTTCTCTTGGTGAAGCCATATCCATTCCTATCATGTGAAGAACACAAGCTTATACTGAGAGGGGGGTGAACAATATAAGATGAATTTTTAATTTTCTTTCACAATGAATATTATGCAATGTATAGATAGCAATATCAACAAAAGTAATAAAAGCAATGCATAAATCACCACACACAATAGAGACACTATAATTTACGTGGTTCACCCAATGTGGGCTACTCCACAGAGAAAATATTTCACTAAAAATTTCTCAATCAATCTCTTGGGAATTTTTTTTCCTATTACAATGTTTATGGACCTCTTTCCAATGGAAACACCAATCCCCTAAATCAAGTTCATGGTTTTTTATCCATAGGAGAACTCTTTCTCCTCTACTCTGGTTGGTGATCCTATAGAAGACTACTGCCTCCACTGCACTCACTAATGGATATCTCTCCACTTAAGACTCTTGTCCCCACTCAGAAGACCTTTCGTCACTACCCTGGCTAATGGATATCTATCCACTTGGAGACTACTGTCCTCTCTGGTCTATCACCTCAAAAGATCTATCTCAAATATACACTAAACATAGTCCTTCGGTCTAGCACAAATCTGCTCAATCTCTATCTCTGGTCTGGCACAAATCTATCCTCAAATCTGCACCAAACTCTACTCTCAAATATGCACTAAACAAAGTCCTTCGGTCTAGCACAAATCTATTCTCGATCTTTGTCCTCAAGCCTGAACTCAAGGCTTGACTCAAATCTATTGGATTTACCCTAAATATTAACTCAAGGTTTGAACAAATCAATCAACTCTACTCTCAAGTCTTCTCAAAGACTTGTCTTAAATCTGCCTTGTAAGCTTCAACAAAAGCTCATACTAATATATCCACAAGTCCTCTCTAGAACTTGTCCAACTTTGCTCAATAAGTCCTCTCTAGAACTTGTCCAACTTTGCTCCACAAGTCATCTCCAGAAAATGTTCAAATCTACTCCACAAGTCCTTTCTAGAACTTGTTCAAATGTGCTCTACAAGTCCTCTCTAGAACTTGCTCAAATCTGCTCTACAAGTCCTCTCTAGAACTTGCTCAAATCTACTCTACAAGTCCTCTCTAGAACTTGTCCAAAAATGCTCTACAAGACCTCTCTAGAACTTGCTCAAATATGCTCAATACATCCTCTCAAGAACTTATCCAAATCTGTATTGTAAGCTTTCACAAAAGCTCACACAAAATCAGTCCACAAGTCTCCTCAAAGACTTACCTCAAATCTGCTCAACAAGTCCACATAGAACTTGTCCAATATCGTAGAAACATATAGAGAATTGTTAAAGACTCAATATGTTCTAAACTTATCACAATGCTCAATTACTTTCAATCACTCTCTTAAAAACATAAGGAGAATTCTTAGAGACTCAATATGCTTCAAATACAACTCAATGCTCAATCACTTTCTCAACTCAATTCAGAATATAGAATAGTTTGTTTTATGGAACTTGAACAATCACTTCACACATCCACTTGACTAGGCTCAATCAAATCTACTCAACCAATCACTCAATGAAACACCCCTTTCTCACAAACCCTAGTACAAGCATATAAAAACCAACTCAAAATATTTTCAACAATGCTCAACAATAAATCTCACATAACAATGATACTCATGATAAATATTTCTCACAATTTAATGCAAAGACTCAATTACACCTTATCACTCCATATTTCAAAACAACCATCAACATTCACAAAATATTTATCCAATAACACCTTTATAATATCCCAATTAAAATAAATTTAACATCCACTAAAATTAACTCAAAATCTCTTTAATAAGATTTAATACTAAAAGGAACTTTGGCAAAAATAAAATCCACTTTCCTTAAACTCCAATTACATAAATCAATTATCAATAAAACAACCTTTCATAAAGCCTTATAACTCCAAATAACATAAATCAATTATTAATAAAAAAACCTTTCATAAAATCTTATAACTCCAAATAACACCTTAAGAAATCATTAGGCAAATAAAATTTTAATTAAGAATACCTTTGCCACTAGTTGGATTCGAACTCACAATCATTGCCTCCTCGAGCTCTCTAGCTGTGGGCTTGACCACCACTTGTGCTAGACGCACACTTGGAACACTAAGAGCACCTTGTGCTCTTTATTAAAATACTAGCACTCAAAATGAATGCATGACAAAAGGCTTTCCCCTTGGCACTCAATATGAACATGCCAACTAACTTCCACACGAATTGATCATGGTCATTTCTACTCCCGATGCCAATGGACCACCCTGTCCAATGGGAGTGAGGCCTTAAGTCCTCCATTTTTGTCTTTTTCCTAGCACTAAAAGACAACACAAATTTATCTTCTTCCTCAATTATTTGCACAAATTACTCTTTCTCTTGGTTGTATAAAAATATTAATCGATGAAGGTTAGTTTTAATGTCCTTTTGGAGTGGTATTTATACACGAGTTCCACATTTTTCCATAGTCGTCAACGCTCCACTAAGTTTTATGACATAGGAGCTTTTTAAAACCTTTTATAATTTATAAATGATTTAAATTCTATAAGAATTTAAATTTTATATATTATATTTATAAACCTTTGACTTTAATAAAAATTAAAGCCTTCCTTGAGATAAAATTTAAACCTTTATTTGTACTCCACTGATTTGATGAAAATTATTCTGCCACCATGGTTTTAATAAAAACCTTATTTCTACCATCAAGATGTCTAAACAAAAATCTTTATAGAATAATATTTTGATAACTTTTCTTCAACTCTTCGTGTTGCTCCTAGTGTTAATGATGGTGTACTCTATGGTATTAATGACAACTTCATGTGTTCACTTTGGCATCAATGACAACTTTTCACCTTGACATAAATGACAACTAAATGAGCTCAAAATATCCAACAATATCCCCCTTTGTCATTGATGGCAACCCAACTTATTTTTACCAAAAAATTTGACCTTTCCTTTGTTCTGCTCCCCCTAGGATATTGTCCCCCCTAGCTCAATGCTCTCTCCTCTTTTCACAAATACCAAATATCTCTCCCTTACTCAAATATCTCCCCATTTGACATCAATGGAAAAGGGTCACCTTTGGGGCTCAAGGCTAAGAATGAGCCTCTTATATTAGCCCCTCCCCCACATCCTCTTGAGGTGGTTAATTTTGAGGTGGGAGTATTTATACTCTTAGAAAGCACTATTCTTTACCTTTATCCTCTTTCGTTATTATGATCCTTCTAATTCCTCTAACTGTTTCTTTCCATATCCATGTTCCTATCCATGTCTACATTCCTGTCCATGTTCCTATTCCTATTCTTGTTCCTTTTCCTATTCCTGTTCATATCCATATTCTTTTTCTTGTTCCTATTTCTGTTCATATCCATGTTCTTATTTCTATTTCTATTCTACACCACTTTTTTGTGTGACCATCATTATTGCACTTATAGCACTTAATGTTATTATTATTTGGAGGTGCAAATATCTTAGGATTTCTCCTAGTGAATCCATATCCTCTTCTGTCATGAACCATGTAATTCATTTCCTTGTGACAAAAACTGATTACATGAGTAGCAATACCCATGGGAAATTTATCTGTTCCCATGTTTCTATATTTCATGTGTCCTACACTGTGAAGCCATGTGCCCAAACCTATGACATGAAAAGCATCTTCCATTGAATTTTCCTTGTCTTGACCTCATTGATATCTTAGTCTCTCTTGACTTGTTTTGATTGTTGTTCCATCTGTATCTTCTTTGTGCATTGTTCCTGTCTTTGTTGAACTCTCTATTGTCCAAATCATCCTTAGATGTCTCACTTTCTCTTACACTATCTTATTCTTCTGAAGTTTCTTCAAAACTTGAGGTTGAATTTTCTTCTTGTTTCTTTTGAGCTTGTTCAAAACCAAGACCTGTTTTGCTTGTTGACCTTATTTGTACCTTGATCATATTATCCATAATATTTGAGCTCTTTCTAAATTTGTGTAGATTACTCTTGGATTTTTCTAAGTATTATCTTAGTAGGGCCACTTCTTGTGCTAAATTTTCACATTATAATATATTTTCTTCTAACTTATCCTTGAATTTATTTGTCTTAGCCTTTGATTTCTCTAGATCCTCTATAAGCAGTCTTCTCTCTTCATCACATTCTTGAAACTGAAACTAAGGTTTAGAGTTTTTCTTTCTTATCTTCTTTACTGTTTCAAGAGCATAGATAAGTTCTCCCTTGAGATCATATCCATACTTTTCTTATGTCTAAGGAGAATCCATTGCGATACATGATGAGTCATACTTATCATAGTAGCCGCATGGCGAAATGGATCATGTTGTTGACGAAGTTTGACATAGATTTCATTGGACAAAAATCCATAAAAGGTCAAGTCATCACCGATCAACTGGTAGAGGCTCCTCTTGAAGACGATCAACCTCTGACCGTAGAACTACCGGATGATGGGGTTTTTCATGTTTTAGAATCGCCAGATTCTGATGAGCCTGAGTCACAGGATGACATGACCCTATTCTTTGATGGTTCTAAATGTGAGCAAGGAGGTGGTGCGGGAATTGTATTCTTCACTCCACAAGGGGCTCCAATGCCTCTGTCATTTAAATTAGACTTCCCGTGCACCAACAACAATGCAGAATACGAAGCCTTGCTCATAGGTCTTCAGACAACAATCACCATGAACATTAAACGTTTAAACATCTTTGGTGATTCATTGTTAATTGTCAATCAAGTAAAGGGGATATTCCAATGTAGATGTCCAGTTCTGTAGGCCTATAAAGCCCTTGTGGACAAATTCCTGGCACAACTTGAATGGTATGACATCGAGGCACTCCCTCGATCATCGAATCATTTTGCGGATACTATGGCCTCCTTGGGGTCACTAATCCCGCAAGACCCTTCCGGTGAAATGACAACCATTCAGGTTAAAACATTATCGCAATCCATGATGGAGCATGCAAGCTCTAACCTAATGCCAGGAATCCACCTGATCTAGATTGAACCATCTCAGGATAGGTTCTCTCGAATCCATGATTGTCTGACTCGAGCCAACTGGGGGTCCTTGTTCTCCCCGACCCCTCTTAATAGCAACACAACGCTATTTTTACAAGTTCTTTCCCACTCAACTTTTGCTAGGGATGGACTTCAAGAGGGATTGGTCGTTCATACTATCGAGGTTTCTGATCAGCAGGATTGGTACACACCCATTAGGGATTACCTCAAGCTAGGTAACCTCCCACTTGGATTGACACAAGCCACGAAAAGATCATTTAAACAGAAAGTGGCAAAACATGTCTTGTTAGGAGACGTTTTGTATCGTCGAAGCTATGAAGGAATCCTCCTCCGTTGCTTGGACCAGCAAGAGTCCGCTTGGGCGATCACCCAAGCACACGATGGTACATGTGGTGGCCACTTCAGTGGTATGGCCATCGCAAAGCGCATTCTTTGCATGGGCTATTATTGGCCATCTTTAGAGCGAGATTGTTGCGCATATGTAAAGAAGTGCATGAAGTGTCAACACCATGCTAATTTGACACACGTACCTTCTCAGGCCTTGCAGCCGATCCAATCGGCTTGGCATTTTTCATAGTGGGGCTTCGATCTAATCGAAAAGATCTCCCCTACGTCGTCCGGTCATCACACGTTCATCATAATGGCCACAGAGTACTTCACCAAGTGGGTGGAAGCAATTTCGCTAACCTCTACGATTGGATCCCGCATTGCAGAGTTTATTTTGCATAACATCATATGTCATTTTGGTATTCCATCCAAGATCTTATCGGATAATGGGACGTCATTCAAGAATAAATATGTGCGTGCTTTGACCACAAAGTACAAAATTCAGCACAGTTTTTCAACACCCTATTATCCGCAGGCAAATGGGCAAGCAGAGGCATCAAACAAAATGCTAGTTGCCATTCTCAAAAAGACCATCACAGACAGTCATAAGGATTGGCACATTCAGATCCCGCTTGCCCTATGGGCTTATCGCACTAGCATTCGGATGCCCACTGGGGCAACTCCATTTTTGCTGGTGTATGGCTCCGAGGCAGTCATGCCTCTTGAGTTGGAAATCCCTTCCCTGTGCATTTCAATGCAAGAGTTCATCGATGATGACACTGCGTGGCAGGCCCGGTTAGACCAACTGACGTTGCTCGATGAACGATGCGTCAATGCTCTCGAGCATTTGCGTATCTATCAAGAGCGACTTAAGAAAGCATACAACATGAAGGTCCACCTAAGGGAATTTTAGGTTGGTGACTTGGTCTTAAAAGAGAACCAGCAGAATTCTAATTTGCCATCCCATCTAAGGGACAAGTTCACGGCAAACTGGTTAGGTCCTTATGTCATTGATAGTAGAATAGGACCTGGAACATACCGGCTTGCCTCTCTTGAAGGAATCAAGGAAACAGAACCCTTGAACATCAGTCATTTGAGGCCATTCCACATCTAGAGAGCCATAGTCCAACCAAAAGCTCCAAGGATTCTCATAATCGCTTGGTCAACCCAAAAATGCCCCAAAGGTATCTATAAACCCTTTGGTCAACCCAAAAGCTCCAAGGATTCTCACAAGTCCCCTTTCCCCTCATCCTTGGTCAACCCAAAATGCCCCAAAGGTATCTATAAACCCTTTGGTCAACCCAAATGCTCCAAGGATTCTCACAATCGCTTGGTCAACCCAAAATGCCCCAAAGGTATCTATAAACCCTTTGGTCAACCCAAAAGCTCCAAGGATTCTCACAATCGCTTGGTCAACCCAAAATGCCCCAAAGGTATCTATAAACCCTTTGGTCAACCCAAAAGCTCCAAGGATTCTCATAATCGCTTGGTCAACCCAAAATGCCCCAAAGGTATCCATAAACCCTTTGGTCAACACCAAAAGCTCCAAGGGTTACCATAACCGCTTGGTCAAAATAAATATTCAAAAACAAACAAAAACAATAAAATCATCAAAAATAACAAAAAAATTGCATTTCAATTCCATGCATACTCATAAAAATCAAAATACAAAAATATAGGTTGCATTAGGCATCGCATCCATACATTGCATATTTGCTAGGTCATACAAGTCAAAAGCACCATAGACTGTCATTACTTGGCAATTCCATCATTTTCCACATCAAATCCATTTCATAAATGCATACATCCAGAATAACACCATCACCATTTTTAGCATAGTCAGTTGTCTCCTAATGTATATAGGGTTTTCGTCATTCAGCTGTCTTTAAATTTCTAGCCAAAAACTGTACATAGTTAAACAGATTTTACACGGGAAAGTTTTACTTGGATCACGCCTTGTTACGTAGCATCCCAACACAAGTTAAAACACATAAAATAATTCCTAAGTTGTGTGAACGCAAGAGAAACCTACAAAGCAGTCTAGGGTACCATAGGTGAAAGATTAGCCTGTTCATCCCCCTGTGCGAATGGTTCTAGAATGCTGAGAATTGACAAAAGGATGAGCTCTTCCCCATCCATTCCCCCTAATAAATAGTGGTTTTCACCACTACCAAAAATCCCAATCATCGTTGGTCCCCAAAGTTGTAAGGATTCGTACTACACGTCCCTGCCAAGGATGGGTAGTCATCCCCAAGACCTAAAAGGATCAACGCCATTCAAAAACAAAATTCCAACAAACCATCATCACAACCATCTCCACTCACCTTTGGTCTCAAAGTTGTAAGGATTCGTACTACACGTCCCTGAACAGGATGGGTAGTCATCCCCAAGGCCTAAAAGATCAATGCCCTTACTTCATAATCTCCATCATCCCCTTGGTTCCCAAAGTCGTAAGGATTCGTACTACACGTCCCTGAATAGGATGGGTAGTCATCCCCAAGGCCAACAGGATCAAGGCCATTCATAAGCCACAAACTTACAAGCTCAACCTTACAAAGCTCAAAATACAAAATCAAATAACAGTGGTTATCACCACTATTCAAAATCCTTGCTCAAAAAGAAAAACAAAGAGAAAAATAAACAATGATTTTCATCACTATATAGACGAGCAAGTATCCCAAACCATTGAGCAAACACACAACCTGAACTTGAATCTCTGGAATTCTCAGCATTCGAAAACCATCTAGGTGATCCTCATTACGGGTTTGGTGGATAGCCTACCTGGCAATGGTGGTATCCTAACCGCATGACGATATGTCTGTCACATTAGCTTTGCATGTGCGCAGACCAATGTTTGCATGTGGATGAGCTAGCTTATGGTACCTTAGATTGTCCCGTGGATTAATCTTACTAAATACAACAATGGAGTTAGTGGAGCTAATTAGGTGATCCTCAGTATAGGTTTGGTTGATAGCCTATCTGGCACTGGCGGTATCCTAACAAATACCACATAAACGAACTCAATTGCACACACAGGGATGTGAAATAACTTGGTTAAATTCAAGTCGGATTTATACCTTGTTCAAAAGTCTTGCGAGATAAATGTACAGTCTTGGCTAGTTAGTTAAAATATCTGAATCTCAGAAAAGCTTAACTACATTTTAAAACAACTGGTACATTTCATTCCGTACATCACCATCAGAAAATATGCAAAATACAAAAACAAAGTTTTCACATGCAAAGTCATTCCACAAAGTCATCCCATTAGTACAACAAGTCAGTCAAATCTTGCACAGTCTATGGTGCATCGACAAGTTATCAACAACTCATGTCATTCATTCCATATGCATACATCATACAAATTAGAAACATCGCATTCATAATCGCATTTGCATACATCAATGTAAAAACATGTACATAAAAACAAACCATGAAAAGTGCATAAACACCAAAAAAAGAGTCATCTGTATATATATCATCAAAAATGCCCATAGGCTACAATGAACCGGTCCTCTGACCTCGCAACAAAAGCCAAAAACTCAAAAACCCCCAAGCCTAGGGCGTCGGCCACCATGATCACGCAGGATCGGTGCGACGGGAACTACCCCCCATGGTGTGGGTCCTATGGGACCTCTCGGGCGACTGCTGCTCGCCCCTGCATCATGCCCACTAGTGCCTCCCTCATCTAGCCACCTACGATGGGATGATGCTGACTGCTCAGTATCACTGTCTCTCATCCGACATGAAGAGCCACCTCCAGGGGGCTCAGGTATCCACCCACCAAGGTGGATAATCTCTCCCTCCATATCCATCCAATGTCGATGCCACTCTACCTCCCATCGACCCCACTCGCCTCTCGTCGAACCCACTCTGCCTCCCATCGATGGTAGTAAGCTACTACGTCATCACGCTGTGCTAGCTGCACCCGTAGGAGATCCCTCTCCCGTGCAGCATCGGTATCCCCCTCCTACCGGTGGGACGCAGCCCATGCATTCTCCCGCTCTGCTAGCTGAGTCCGTAGGAGATCTCTCTCCTGCAAAGCCTCTCCTAGCTCCCCATCTCGTCTCCATAGCAGGTCCTCCAATCATGCTATCTCAGCGCCATGCCTTGCCTCCACATCCTTCGAACCTGCCTGAGGCATAGGCGAATCCGGGACAGCAGCCTGCTCTGGCTCCCACTGCTCTGGGACGTCCTGCATCTTCGACTGATCCGGTACCCCAAACTCCCCTCCAACATCCTCAACCTCCACCAAGTCCGCATCATCATGCGGAACTCCCCAACCCTCTCCTGGTGCCTCTGCACCCTCATCCCCTGCTGCACCCCCTAGAGGCCCCTCGCCTCGCCATCATCGTAGAGTCCACCACTGCTCATACTCGATAGTAACCCCGATGTCATCCACATCTGGGACGTCAATAGCCATATCTGAATCCTCGCCAAGTGGCACAACGACTGGCCGGTCCAGAGTCCTCTCATCCCCCGACGTCGATAGACCACGGGCTCACCAGGCATCCCCTGGTGCACCCCGAACTGTCGGGTCACCCGACCGTATGGGAAGAACTCCTGCTCAGTCCCATGCCACCCAATCAGCCACCGCCCCCTTCGTACCCATCGAAGCCACTCTCCAGCCTCAGGCCAGGTTGGACAGTCCTGGTAGGGGCGCCAGAACACCTCCCCTGGAGTAAGCCGAGCGAAGGCATCGACATAGTGCCCTACGACACCTGCCCATCGTCGACTCTATCCCTGCTCCTCCGACCTCCACCATAGTACCCCGTATCCGATCTCTCGGTCTACCATCTCTTCCTGAGTCATCCAGGGCAGCCCCGTCGGCCTCTCCACTGCTATGTGCTGCCAAGCCCAACACTGCAACAAGTAGCTGCAACTAATCCCCTTCCGCTTTCGACAGCGGACCTCGTACAACTCATCATAGAGCTATGCCAGTAGAGTCTGTCCCCATCTCATAATCATCGATGCATCTGTCGGACACTCCACCAAACGGAACACCACCTCTAGCAGGTTCCACGGGAACCTCACGCCCGAAGAGTCGAGAAGCAACATGTTGGAAATGAGGCCCATGAGTAATGCGTGCCTCACTCCCAACACACCCCTCTCTAGCCACCATCGAACCAGTATGCCACCAATCTGGTAGTCACTCTCCGCCCTCTCCACTGGGCTCTCCACACCCAACTCCTCCCCATGCCCGAAATAGCGTATCAATACTGCTGTCCTCCGATCCCGTGACATCGTCCGGATCGACAGTCCATCTATTGGAATTCGAAGAATCCGATAGACATCCTCCAAGGTCACCGTCATCTCCCTTATTGGGAGATGGAAGGTATTGGTCCAGGGATCCCACAGGTTGATCAGGGCCATCAGATAGGCTCGATCCTCGACCATCGGCTCCAGTCGAGTCACCTTCTTGAGCCCAAGGGCGTCAAGCCAGTCCCAGTCAGCCAAAGTCAGCGTCGCACGTGCTTCAGTGAAAATAGTAGGCACCCGATACCGGCTCTTCACAACCTGCAAAAGAAAACAACATAAAAACATTAAAACAATGAAAAAAATTGTACAACACTAACAATGAATATACAACAATGCATCAAAATGTATAGCAAAAAACATAACAAAAATTCAAAAACCTAATTTTTTAGATCTAGGGTTTTTAACTCTAACTGATAAATTAACAACAAAAAAATTACAAAACAAAAAATCATTTGTCAGATCTAGGGTTTTTAACTCTAACTGATAAATTAAAAAACAAAAATTCAAAAACCTAATTTGTCAGATCTAGGGTTTTTAACTCTAACTGATAAATTAACAACAAAAAAATTAAAAAAATCATTGGTCCGTTTTAGGGTTTTTAACTCTAACTGATCAATTCAAAAACATACAAAAAAAGTCACAAAATAATTTTTTAGACCTAGGGTTTTTAACTTTAAACTGGAAAATTAAAAACACAAAAACAACAAATAACTAGGGTTGAGCTACGTTTTTACGTTCAGTTTTACCCTACGTTTCTCACCTAAGTTTTGAACTTTGTTCAATTCGGGTTAAGCAAGGTTTTAAGTTATGTTCTAAACTAAGTTTTTTAGCTCAGTTTTCAACTAAATTTTGATCTTTGTTTGACTAGGGTTATACTAAGTTTTAAACTAAGTGTTAATTTTGATAGACTAGGGTTTCATTTTTAACCTTAAACAACAAAATAAACAAAAAAAACAAAGAAATAAGCAAACTGCAGTTTTCCAATTGCAACACAAAATAATAAAGAGGAAGGGCACTCACTGGTATCGCTTCGGCTCTGCCGCTCGATCCGGTGTGTGCACTCATGGTCGCAAGAAAAATTTGGCAGCGCTTCGCTTCACAGAATTGACCTCCTCCTCCTTAGAGCTCCAAATCGCCAAGAAAAACAAATGCAAATGAGCCCAAAACTCAGTTTTGGCCTTTAAATAGGCTTTTTGAGCCTGTACTCATTCCCCCTGGGATGAGCACTCTGGTTAGCACTCGTCCCACCCTAGGATGAATACTAAATAGGAATTCATCCCACCCAGGGATGAATACAGAGCAAAAATTTCAAAAACAACAAAAAATGCACAAAAATGCACCAAAACAAGCCCTAAAAGTGTCCGATAAGAGTGCTTTTGCACTTGACATTCCGGGCATGCAAAATAGATGTCGGGGTCACAAATCCTCACTATCCTATTCCCTAAGAAGGCTACCATAGCCGGACCGCTCCACGGGAAGATGGATTTTTAAGAATTTCATCCCCAAATGGCGTCACCAAAACGGGTCAAAACCCATCCAAAAATAGCAATAACATTGCCGAACGAAGGCGCTTTTGCGCCTGACATTCTTGGCATCCAAAACAGACATTGGGGTTACAAATTGTCACTATCCTACTCCCTAAGAAGGCTACCATAGCCGGACCGCTCCATGGGAGGACGGATTTTTGACAATTTCAGCTCCAAAATGCGTCACAAAAAGGGTTCACACCCACCAAAAATAGGTCGAGAATGTTCGAAAATTGCTTTCGCATTCAATGGTAAACAACTGAAGGCACCCTTACCTAAGTCATCTTGGGTCAAGCGACTCGTCGCTTTTCTCATGTCGGTCATTCCCTCATCGATTCGTCGCTTGAGGGGGTAGTCACACTTAGTCGCCAATCAACAACAATATACCCAATCAAGGAAATGACACGCATTCAAAGGATCATTGACAAAGACAATCGCGCCCCTGCTTGGGGCAGCAAACAAGCAATAATCACAAGCTGATCAAACACTTGGCATTCGTGAATCATGAACTCAAGGTTCCCACAGACAAAAGGTTGCGCCCTTTGCCTATTCATGACTGATCAATGTCCAAGCTCAAGTAACACCTCACCGAACAAGGTTAACACTTGAATTAAGTTCCTTAGCTCGTCGAAGCAAGGATTCAAGAATGCGTGCCCTTTCCATACTTGGGGCATCAAGAGTTGGTTAGGTTACTGAGAAACCCTAATCATTAGTGCTTTGGTTATCTATTTTTGCTCGGTGCTGCGCCTTGCACAGTGCTTCCCAAAAAGGGGCATCTGTAGACACCAAAACAGCACCAATCCGATTATGTGACAACAAGCGCTGATCGCATTGACACACACAGCCCCTAGGGCAGCCCCCAGAGGTTAAACAGTGGTCCTAACCACTCCCAAAAGTAGTTTTAGAGGTCAGAGGTCAATTTGGCACCTTTTTGGCACCTTGCTCTCTGCTCGTCCCACCCAGGGACGAATACAAACTGGCATTCGTCCCACCCAGGGACGAATATCAGCATTCGCCCCAGGGTGAGGCGAATAGCAAGTTTGACTGGCAAAAAGTCAAACCTCGGTAACTCCGCCAGTTAACTGAGGCTTCAGGCCATGCAATTGCGAGGAATAGCTTTTATTCAAGAAGAGAGACTTCAGTTATGAATGTCTTTATTTTAGAAACCTCATGCAAGGAGATTCTAAATCAGGGAATTAGCTTTTCTCTGAAAATAGGAAAACAACTCAAGTGGCGCCCTCGCATGCGCAATTCAAACAGAGAGACCCTAAGGTCTATAAATTGGTGAGTTTTCTCACCCAAAAGATATACAGAGAAGGAGCATTTGAGCAACGAAGTGCTGCCAATTTACATACCTACTTGCGATTTGTGCCTTCACATCCTTAATCTCTCATTCGAAAGGGAGGTTATTGGGTGACTATTGGAAGCACGAATCCGGACCCAAAACCCAATTTTTGGCCACAAAAATCCACAAAATTTGTCGACAACACCCCATAATCAGTTTTGGACCCATCCCAAGTGGATTGGTGCCAAAACAGTGTCCCAAACGGTGGGCGTCCTGCCCCCGGGCGCTCCCCAAACTGTCACAGTCAAATTCGCCCCACCCCGGGATGAATAGAAATCTGTGATAGATTTCTCTGATTTTTCTTTTGCATTTTATTCTAGATATGTTAAATAGGTTACAGTTTAAATTTCATTTCATTATGAGCAATTTTGACCAGGTTTTTGTCATTTCCCGCCTTTACTAACTTGCAGATGGCACCAAAAAAATCTGGGTCCTAGAGGCCAAATTGGAGAAATCTGACCATCTGGGTCTTCCCAAAACACCCCCAATTAGCTAACCCCAACTTTGCAGGTCATTTGGAGCTTCCTAAGTAGGACATTGAAGAGGGTGCTTTCTGACAAATTATTGTAGGCTTATTCGTCCCACCCTAGAGCGAATACAAATCTGTGAGGAATTTCTAGACTGTTCTTTTTGCAGTGGTCTTCTGGTAACATATTTATGCTTCTATCAAAATTTTAGGTCAATCCGAGGTCATTTGATTATCGTTTTAATATTTTCATGCATATACTGACAGTAGGCCTTGGGAAATACATGCTTTATTCTATCCGTAGGTGCTACTAATATTTTCTGTTTCTTTGAACGCAGGTTTCTGAAATCAGAGGAGCAGGAAGGAGTAAACAATCATATACACAAGCGGCGGCGACGTTTTGGTCCGCCCATCTTACATGTGGGCACGCGGAAGAAGGATTGCTATCCATGGATGTTGTGATAAGAAACATATTTGACGCTCCTATCCCCTAAAAAGGAAGGAGACGTATTGTAACACAACTTAAAAAGCGTATCAATAAAGAGATTACCATATTTCATATTGCTTTTATCTTGTGTCCATTCGTCTATGTTCTTTCTTTTTATGCATCTTTCAATACATAGGCTTTTAGCGTCAAGTTTGGTTTTACACGCATCGTATTCAGCATATTCCTTTTTTATTTTCGTATCCTCGTGCTTTCACCATGATATAATGATATATTTAATTTCCTTAAATATGGTTTGATTGCTGATGGTTTAGATTACAATCAACATAATATTTTGCACAAAAGAGCATATTGATTTGTTATAATTAGAAATACTTTGTATCAATATTATTTTGAATATATCCTCTTGTGATGCCTTAACTTTGATGAAGCTTGTCTAGCTTTTAGTGAGGCTCATGAAGGTTCATGTGAATGCCATTTTAGTGGAAATGCCATTACCAAGAAGCTTCTTTGTATGGGATATTATTGGCCTTCCATGGCAAAATATGCATGTGACCATGTTTGATGTTGTGACAAGTGCCAACACCATGATAAAATTGTTCATGCTCCTTCTCAACACCTTTAGGTTATTTCTTCTCCTTGCTCATTTTCCATGTGGGGATTGGACATCATAGAGAAGATTAAACCTACGTCATTTTATGATCACAATTTTATCATTATAATGATAGTGTACATCACTAAATGGGTGAAAGCCATACCTCTATCCATGATGACTAGAGATTAGGTTTCCATGTTTATCTTCAACTGGATCCTCTATAGGTGTGGGATTCCATTAATTATTATTTCCAATAATGGCACTCCTTTTAAGAATTAGGATATCCATAAAATTTGTGCTAAGTACAAGATTCAATTTAGGTGGTCAACTCCATTTTACCCCCAAGGTAAGGTATAAGTCAAAGCATACAACAAGTCTTTAATCAAGATCCTTAAGAAGATGGTTAGTAGGACTGGTCGCAACTGGTATAACTTTATTCTATGTTGAGGTATTATCATACTAGCATGTGTACTTTTTATGTATGTCTTGGTCTATGGTACTAAGGTCATTTTCTTATTTGAGTCAGAGGTTCCATCATTGTGCATCTTGCTACAAGATACCTTGGTTGATGATGAGTATCACTTCGATCATCATGCCAATTGAAGTTTCGATATGAAAAGTGCATTCATGCCTTAGAGCATCTTTGAGCCTATCATAATAGGCTCAAGGGATATTATTCCAAGAGAGTTTGAAATCATTATTTTGATATTATGGATCTTATCTTCAAAGAAAACCAAAAGAACACCAAAGCTTGATCATATATTTAAGGCAAGTCTTAGCCCAATTGGCTAGGCCCATTTATCATAACAACCAAGTTTTATTCAGAGGCCTATAATTTAGTTTCTTTAGATGGTAAAACATTTAAAGAACCAATGAACATAATTCATCTAAAAAGATATTAAGCATAACTTGGAACTTTGAATTTTTATATTACATTTAGATTATTTTCCATACTATATTTTGTTTGCTTTCTCATTCTACATGACTACCTATCATATCTTGCATGTTTTTCCTGATATTTTGTTCCACTTTGTATTTTGCCTATCGTATCATCACATTGTTTCCTTCTCATATTTGCATGACTACTTGATCATATAGATTTTTGGGGACACTATGAGAATGGCAAGTGATGAAATGTAGTTAGGTCTTAGCTCACATACATTGCACCCATACTAGAGATCCGATGCCTAGAAAATCCCCAACTTAGAGCTCATCTTCACGTATTTTCATCTTTGCATTTTTGTCCATTTCTTCCTCATTCTTATTTTATATTCCTTGACCTTGAAAGTTTAAAATAATAATCAAATTTCTCTCCAAGTCAAATGATATAGTTATTATTCTATATGTCATTTTTCCTTCATATTTTTAATCATTTCTTATCCTGCCCAAGATAAAGGATGTACATGCCTTCTTCTATCTGCTCATCTTTTATTTTTGGCTCACATTTTTCTCGTTTTATTTTTTATTGTTAATAGATCCTCATGGGATGTGGTATATACTATATTAATACCATTTATAGTGTTTATATGGCCACTGAATATCCTATGCACACCATTTAACTATAAATTTTTTAAAAGGGAACACATATACACACATTCACCACTCCTCTTTTTCTTCCCACACACGCACACAATCACATTTTTCTGCTATGTTTACTTTTCTCATTCATATTACTTGCTTTGGTAAATTAATCAAATTCATCACCTCATATAGGATAAGGTTGATGGCCATACGTGAGAGGTAACCTCCATTTGGATCATTTACGAGCATACATCCTAGTGGGTATATCTCCATCTATGGCTATTAGCGAACTCTACACTCATAGTGGGCATCACTTCACACATGTTCAACTTTGTGCATAACGCCCTTTCTAGATAATCTCCATAACCACATGCAAGGAGAAACTTCCATCTGAGTGATTTGCATGCATACATCCTTACAAGGGTTCCACTCATATTTTTCATTTTTTTCTTTTTGACCTTTTTGGAGCTTTATTTCTTATTCTTTTGTCTTTCTCTCTTCTTTCTCTATTTATTTTCTTCTTCTTTCTCTTCTTTCATTTTTTCTAATTTCTATCTTCTTACTTGTGCATTACATTTAAATTTTAGATTGCATGTCATATTGCATTTCATCTAGTTAGATTCATTTACACATTTCATTTAGTTAGGTTTGTCGTGCATTCATTATGTTTTTTATGAAACAACAATAATGCTAGTCAAATCTAATCTAAATTTGAGTCTTTCTTCTTCTTCCAAAGTGGTGAAAATAAGTTCATTTTCACCTTCCCCTTCTTCTTATCTCTTTTTTTTGCATTTTTTTTCTTGAATCTCTCTGTTTGCTCTTTTTCTTCTATGTCAACCTTTTCGATTTTCCTCAAGACTCTTGCATTCCTTCTAAAACTCAAGTGGGTATCCAAACCTGAGAGGCATTTTAGTCCCTAATACCTTATTTTACATGTAAAACATTTAATTTTATAGAATGACACCAATTTTACTCCATCCCTTTCTTCTAAACCAACTACCCCTTTTTGTATTTACCGTCTCTCACCCATAGGTTTATACATCTTCCTTTGATGTATTTATTAGGCCATAAATGTATCATAGAGGGGGAAAAATGTAGACACCAAAAATTCACCCACCCAAGTGAGTTAATCTTCCTAGAATTCTAAAGGAGATCCCATACTTATCTAGGCACAAGTTTGGGTCTCTTCGCCCTTTTTTCCTTCCTTTTCTCCTAGATTTTTTGAAATCATGGTCGGACCTTATGGGGTGTGATTTTGATAAGTTAGGGTTTTCTCTTAGAAAACCCTATTTTTTGAATCAATTATTAGGACGTCAACCCTCCCCTAAGTTTTTCTACTCTTTTTCCCTTTAAAACCTCTTATAAATAGAGGATTTGGATCCTCTTTTTCTCCTAAGTGCAAAAAGGTTATTCTAGAAGTGATTCTAAGTGACTTTTTTGACTAATAGATTTTCCTAGAAAGTCCTTTTGGTAAGAAAGTTTTCTAACAAGATCAAGTGTTCTTTGATATTTTGTTACTACTCCATTGTTGATTTGTTGATATTGATGGACAAGTGTTGGAGCCTTGAGAAGGAATCTCCCATTTTGTGGAGGACTTCATAATTTATGTGTTCTTTCACTACCATCAAGTTTATTCCTTCATTGTAATGTTTCTAAAGCGATTTACTCTATAATTTGTGTTTAAAATTTACATCCATTTACTATTTTATATTTCTCTCTTAAAATCATGGGCACCCCAATAGGGTATGATTTTGGTAGAGATCAAAATTGTGACTTCCCATTATGGGGTACACTTTTAGTTGTGCTAGGTTTGGGGGTAAGGTTTCACTCCCAAACCCTTATTTTCACTTGCATGCTTTGTGTAGGTTATAATATTAGTGTTTTCACTTTATTTTTCTAATTGTTTTATTTCATTGCATCTTACATTATTTGTTTCTAAAAATGTCAACAATTGTTTTTGCTTTCAAATGGTCAACTAAAAGGACCAAGGGGGCTTGAATTCTATACCTCTATGATTAGTCTTATAGTGGCCTAAGCAGACCCCTAAATGTTGATCAAATTATCTAAGTTTTTATGAAACTATTTATAGATTTTTAAGTTGTTTAGATATTTTAAATGCACGTAAAAGATAAGGCCAATCAATGGATCAGATAAGTGCTCTAATTTAAAATCATAGGTTGTTTGTTGTTAGCTTTTCACTTATTTCTCAAAATCTAGATCATAAATAATAGATAAAATATTTTGATCATATTCTAGGCATTTGAAGAATAAAGGCATATAGTTTGCATTATAGGATTAATTCTATTTGTGCATTCTATTTAAAATCCTTTCCCCCCCCAAAAAAAGTTTCATTTTATTGTAAGTTAAGGTTTAGTCATCATTCAAAATTGAGAATCATTCTAGAGTTAGTCCTTGATTGCTTACATTGATTTTTTGCCTTACATTGTCCTTTCATTTCTTAGCTTAGATTATAGAAAGATCAAACATAGGCGATTACTCTAATATATACATCAAATATCTCCACCCTAGACTTGGAATGGGTTCTAAAACCATTCGATCCCCAATTCCTTGAGTATAGAGAATATAACATACCCCTACAGTCATATCATCTCTCAACGAGTCTAACCAAGAATCGTATATGGTAGGGTAGTTTTCCCCTCTATAGTTGCACAATGTATGCCATGAATTCTTTTGATTTCAAATAAGAGATTCATAAAGTAATAATAGAAAACCACCTTTTAAAATAAGAGTAGCTTATGTTAGGAACACCCATGTTAAGAGAATAAGGTGAGAAGTTATCCAATAACGCATAGCTCAAGAACAAAGGCTTTAATATCACTTGATAAGTACCTCTAGAAATTAGAAATTTCTAAAAACTAAGCACTAATATATCAATAATTATTCAATTTTAATTTCCAAACAATCGATAAGTAATAATAAAATTCTAGATTTCTATTAAATACAAATCCTTAACCACTTGGAGAGGGTGAAATATCCTATATACAATAAATATGACTTAAATTAAAATATCAAAGATAATATTTGAAAAAAAAAAAATTGGCATGTAGGAGTGTCATCACTCCTTTTAAAAGCCTTTTAGAGGCATATATAGAGGCATGTAAGATTTTAAAGTGCATCATTTTGTTAGATATACCCTAAATTTTTGCTTTTACTAGAAGTAATAGTTTCTTACCCTAGATAGCTCATGGTAAGCTCTTATTATAAATATATTATATTAATGATATAGTAACATTGTTGTTATTCGAATTATCATATGTTAATTAATTGGACGCTCTTTTTTTATGGTTATAACCATATTTTCATTTGAATTCCTTGCTTCCTTAAAAAATTTAGTTTTTGTGGATTTTAGTTTTAATACTTTGATTTCATGCCATTAAAGTAGGTTAGATTAGGAACTAGCAAGAATAATAGAAAGGTGGATAAATTTGTTGGTGGGAAGAAATTATAAACCCTTCCTTCCAATAACATATTAAAAAAATAAAATTAAAATACATTATTGATCAAAATTAAAAATAAAATTATTTATTAATTTAATACTATTTTAACAAGTTTCAACCCAATTTTATTTATTTAGAATACAAGCGAAAATTTCCTATATAACATTTGTGTAGCACTTATGAATTTATTGCTTTCGACCTTTTAAATAACAATATCCTAGTCTTTTATGTTGTACTTAAAATTAAAATGAATATTAACGCTTAAAAATAATTAAAATAAAATTTATTTATTTTTATAAATATATAAGTTGAAACATTAAAAAGAATATTACAACAAATCCGTTAAAAATTATAAGGGTCAACTACCTTACTTCACGAACAAATGTTAAGAGATTATAATTTTATTTAAAGATTAAAAAACAAATGTTAAGAGATTATAATGTTATTTAAAGATTAAAAAAATGCATGATAAAACTAGAATGGATGGCGATGCCTTTTCTAATTAACATTACGTGGATGTTGTAGTCATCTGCATAGATGTCTCAATCGGCTAATATTTCTTTCTTGTGTCATACATCATACTATGTAATCATACTGCTTGACAATTTTGGTATTTTACAAAGGCTAAAACAAACAGATCCAACAAATTTGGTTTAAAGATTAAAAAATTTGCATGATACAACTAGATTGGATGGCGATGGATGTTGTAGTCAGCTGCATAGATGTCTCAATCCATCACCATTGGTGTCGGCTAATATTTCTTTCTTGTGTCATACATCATACTATGTAATCATACTGCTTGACAATTTTGGTATTTTACCAAGGCTAAAACAAACAGATACAACAAATTTGGTTTAAAGATTAATAAAAATTCATGATACAACTAGAATGGATGGCGATGCCTTTTCTAATTAACATTACGTGGATGTTGTAGTCAGCTGCATAGATGTCTCAATCCATCACCATTGGTGTCGGCTAATATTTCTTTCTTGTGTCATACAACATGCTATGTAATGATACTGCTTTACAATTTTGGTATTTTACAAAGGCTAAAACAAACAGATCCAACAAATTTGGATAAACAACTAATTTCAAACATTCAAATTATAAATTAAAAAGTAATAATTTCACCTAAACCTGATAAGAAGCTATCAAAATGACAACCCAAAATTTAAATACAATTGTAACCGATTACATACTAATCATTTAAAAATACTCCAAACATTTAATTGTTGTATAATAAATGTAACTTGCATCTACATGATTAAAAAGGAATTGGATCTACCGTGCATCTACTTATGATCCCAAAAATCCGATTTCGCCTTCCCACTATCATCATCATCTATCAAATGGGATCCATGATTGCTGCCCTACGTTATCTTCTGAAGATTCAGGATCGATGAAAACATGTAATGATGCTGCCCTACCGTCATTGCTTCCGTCAATGTTATGAACACATGGGATCCACGAAAATATATAATGACTTTTCAAATACGTCATTTCACCTATATATCGTAAAATAATGTTCACATCCCAATTATTTGATCTGGACTTGCAATAAATTGATGTTTGCAGAAGCTTCATATATTCTCCAAAGTAGCATTGTTGCCGTCTGAAGCATGTTGCTGGCTTAGCAAACTCTTTCTGTTTTTGGGCCGTGATTCAGTAGTAAATTGGTGAGAGTTCAATTTGCTTTGAATCAAAAATCGCAGATTGACCCTGTCCCCTAGACTTCGATTTCCTTAGGCCAAAGAACTTGCCTCAGTCGTTTTTTTCTTATTTTCTTATTTTTGTTTTGAACTCTGAGTTCTGTACTCTTTTAATTTTCTGCACTCTTTTCGATGCAATACTTGCATGGATCCGGGACGTGCACAAATCCGGGAGCAAAGCCAAGATTGCTCGGGACCCGGGTTTGCTCAAAGCCGGGATGAGCAGCAGGAGCATACGGGGGACCCGGGTCTTTTCACAAGAAGGCTACATCAGCAAAAGAGTTTACTCCGGTTTTGGGAACATTCAGAGTCCCCAAAACCTAAAAATGAACTTTGACGATTTCATCACTCTACCGTTGCACCTACACCTCCCGGGAAAGCGAATACATAAGAGAAAAATGCATGATAAAAGAAAAATTACATAAGGATTTATATATTGCAAACATGCTGTTCCTGCAGAAAGAAGCAGCTTTACAATAAGAGAAAACCATTACATCACAACTAAGGCTGTTACGTTGTTGGACTGTTCTACTTAGGAGATTGTGTAAAGGTTTTGCAATTGTTTTATAGCCCTTGCTGTTTTGGATTCTTTCTTCTTCTTTCTAACTTCGTGATTTCTTTGTTTTTTTGTTTCATATTTAGCGAATTACATATAGAATAGATCTATAGGGAAAATCTCAACAACTTCCTAACATGCATTAAACTAAATCAAATCTTCAAATAACTACAACAAATGATAAAAATTTGATAAAGAAGGATTTTTGTATATATGGGATTTTTTTTTATGCTATTAAAAAGAAAGAGGATTTTGAAAGGGTCTCATAACCTCTTACAATAAAACCAATTAAAAAGCGAAAACCAGAAGAAAAAAACACAGAAAGATCAAACAACACCCCCCAAGGGGGACCAAAAAAAAATGAAAAGAGAAAGGTAGATAAAAACCATAAATGAGAAACAAAGGACAAGAGGGCACAAGGGGAGAACCGAGGAAGTTCTACACCAACATGTCAACCTCTTGAACACCCATACCCGTCATCTTGGACACCTCTTTAGAATAGTCTAAAGCAATCTTCATCGAGCTCTAGATTGTTCGTTGATTTATCTCCATTAGTTTCAAGTTGTGAATTACCGAGTTCTTCCTCTTAGAGACCTCCTCCAGAGCGTAGACATATTTAACCCTATTATCTTTATGAAAGTCCCTTGGCATGATCTTCAGGTGAGTAGAAGGGGAGATGGGGGATGAATCATCCTCCTCCCTCATTTTACCAAGCAATCGCTCAGATTTATGCATTTCACTCCCTTTTTCCTGGCTAACCGACGAAGCTCCTATCGCCTCAGGCGAAGCCTTAAAATTGTTAGAAATTTTTTTTAGGAAGTCATCAACACTACAACGCGACGCTTTACCTCTCACATCTTTTATCAAGACCTGGATTTTTTGGAAAATCTTATCAGGTCTTGAACCCATCAAGAAAAAATACATATCCTCACTGTCATAATTTGAATATTCAAAACCTCCTTAGACTGACCAAGTGTAGGAACCGACACATCAACTAAAGGTTTTAGAAGCTCCTCCACCACCAGACCATTCTTGAAAGCTTCTTGTTTGAACACTAATAGAACCAAGCCCTAATGAAGTGGAAACTAACCACAACCCCCTTGCACATCCAACATTGATTTCTTCATGGACTGAAATAAGAACATAGGGATATTCATCCATAGTTGTCTCCGTAGGTGGTTAAGAAACATAGCACAAAAGCTATGTATGACTTCATGCGTAAAGTTCACGGTAATATAATCCATAATAACTTTGGCCACCCTGCCCCATGGAGGGGATAATGCCTTAGCGTTGAAGTTGTTCTGCATTATGAGAAGGAATTCATCCACGTCAAGGAAAAAAATTATCTCCTTGAGCAGTGAGTGCTTGTCTCTATTGTGATAGGTATCATCCAAAACCAGATCAGTAGTTCTACTTATCAGCTCCATCGATACCTCGAAGGACCATGATCCAATTCTAACCCATCCTTTATTCCACATCATCACCATCCATTTCGAGAGAACCAGGTTATGCCCATGGAACTTCTAGAAACACTCTAGAAAGTCATCATTCTTCATAATAGTGTTCACCTCATCATCAATTGTTAGAGTAGGAGGCTCCATTAGAGATTTAGTAAGCTACAATTTGGGACTGTATAATTTAACCTTTCCCATATTCAAACCTTTACCACACCCCACACTCTTATGTAAAGCACTCTTTCACAAATTACTTACAATAGAGACTGAACCCAAACACTCAAAATGCCATAAAAATATCCATAGAAGAAATAGACAACCACCACCTTAATAGTCAAGACTGTGCCACTATAGTCGCTCTCAAAACTCAACATCCAAGGAAACCCAAGTCCTTCGAGAAACAACATCACGATAACACCGTTTATCCAACCAATTCATATAGTAAAGGTCTTTAGGAGAGGAAAGAAGACCAAGTACATTAGAGAAATCTCGCAATAAAATGGCTCATGAGAGAGGGAAAAAAATTTTGAAACCTCCCTTCTAACACCGAACAACTTCCAAAATACCAGAGAAAGTGGAAAGGATAAGGACCCCACCTCTTGCCACAATAGCTAGCAACCCCCAAGAAGGTTACCTGGTAAAGAGCAACCACTTCCCAAGAGAAGCACAAGATTGTAAGCAGAAGCCACAAATATATTAAACACCATTACAATGCCTTAGAAAAAGGCCTCATTGTCAAAATGAGGAGCCACAACAATCAAAGAGAACTACCACACCTGACAATCATTGCCCAAGAACATGTCCTAAGAGAAGGATACAAATGATAACTAGACAATAATCCATCAAAGCTTTGAAACAAGATTCCACCGCCACCATAAAGGACCAAAATAAGACATGAAAGAAACCAACCCAACATATATTATATGGAAATAAAGTTTCCTCTTACCAAATATAGACTTCAAAATCATACTTAGAAAGTCGAGGAAAAAAACCTGACAAAATAGAAAATGTCCTTCAAGGAGAAGTCCCAAAATTGAGATAGCGCAAAAAAGGACCAAATTGAAAATATTGAGGGAGAGACTAACACAAAGGATTTAAAATTTAAAAATGAAAAAACCCTACCTAACACGGAAAACATATAAAATCCTCCACGATCCTATAAAAATCAAACCCAATACGAGCAAAAGGAAAATCATACTGAGAACCATAGTGAAGGAACTAACATCAAGGATTCAAAATTTGAAAATGAACAACTCCTTCCAAGATCGGATGGCACAATAAAATATTTGTACCATCAACCCCTAGAAAACACTCCATAAAGATTCTCCAAAAGTACCAAACAAGCCTCCATTGGAGTAATGATTGAACAACCTTCTGATAGCAATTAAGGGTTTTCATAATTTGAGCAACGAAATACCTCGATCAAGAAATCCCTCTACCATACCAAAAATCCTAGTCAAGAAGCTCTGAGATTCACATTTAAATCTATGATCGCATTTCCTTCCCTAAACATGTGAGAAATTGAAACATCTTCAAGGGAATGAATTTTCCAAATTGCTTCATCAACCATATTGGACACCTTCCAATTAGCTTGGAGGACACCACTGAGCATATTGATGACATTCAAGGAGTCACCCTCGATAATGGAATTATGGATCCCAAGATAATTTTTTTGCAACATTACTTTGAATTTCACTATCACTTTTTTAAACTCTGAGGATTGGAATCCAATATTTTCTATGACCGTAAGAATAAGCACTCCATTACTATCATGAATCACCCCTTCCCCCCCGCACCAACCAACCTAGGGTTTCCCTTTTATGCACCATTGAAATTTAATTTAAACCATCATTCTAGCTGTAGGGATCAATGCACTGACCTTCTAGGGTTAGGATTAGGTGGAGCCCAAGCCACCAAGCTAAAACCAAGTCTCTCCTCAAGCCTAATTTCACTCGAGCAAAGATCCGAAGGAAAGCCCAACTCGTTGAACATGGACGTAACATTCTCCACCACCTTTAATAAAAATCTAGAACTAATTATTTTAACCTCCATCTCCTTGTTTTTGAAGACTCGCATTTTTCTCCTTCCACACACCCCAAAGAATATGAAGTAACAGGAACTTCCATAAACACTTGAGCCAAGGTGAGGAAACTGGAAACACCCACTGAGTTACACAATCTGAAATCGAGTTGGGCAACACCCATGACACACCAAGCATGCTAAGAATAGACAAGTAAACTTCTTGAAATACCTAACACCTGAGCAACATATGAGATGTCGATTCCCAATCCACCTTACAGAGGAAGCATCTGTTGACTAGGTTAAGACCTCTTTTGAGTAAATTTTCTAAGGTCAAAATTTTATTCTACACCACAAGCTAGAAAAACATATTGACCTTAGGGGTCAAATTCTTAAATCAAATCTTCCCTAGAAGTAATTGGTTGACCAGATTAGGGACTAGAAGCTCATACATCGATTTCACTGAGTAGGACCCCTCACTATCCATATTCCTCACCAAACGATCTTTTACGTCCTTTTGCATCACTGCATAAAGTTGAATCTCCTCCATCATAATACTCCATGCACGAAGAGCATCATCATTCCTTGAAACATGAGGGGGATTGCACCATTTCTTTCTGTAGACACCAAAACAGCACCAATCCAATTATGTGACTACAAACACTGATCGCTTTGACAAACACAGCCCCCAGGGCAGCCCTCAGAGGTTAACCAGTGGTCTTAACCACTTTCATAGCAATTTTGTAAGGTCAAGAAGCAATTTGGCACACTTGGACACTTTGCCCAGTATTCGTCTCACCCAGGGACGAATTCAAAATAGAATCCGTCCCACCCCAGGACGAATTCTGAATCCGTCCCTGGGTGGGACGAATTCTAAGCTTAACGGGCAAAAAGGCAAAGGGTGCCAAGTGGCAGCCCAGAACAGTCAGTTAAGGACTCCTGCCTTGCACGCGTGTGTAGGTGGACAGAGGGGCCGTTAGAAGACTGTCACAAAAGGCATTTATCAAAGCTCAAGTCAATGGAGGACTCCCCTCCCTCATGGGAAGACAAGAGCGCCACATGGCGCCTATGGCCAACACATGGCATTTGTGCTTCCCTCCCAAAAGAGACCCCATGGGTCTATAAAAGGTGGGACTTTTCTCACCCAAAATAGACAGGTTGAAGGAGTTTTCAAGCAACGAAGTGCTGCCGAGTTGAAGACCCACTTGCATCCCTTTTGGTTCACCTTCCCACATCCACCAATCTCTTTTGCAAGGGAGGTTGTTGGGTGGCCTTTGGAAGCTCGAACCTGACCCAAATCCAACACATGGACACCCGAACCAACCAATTCGCCGACCCCCCAATCCTAAGAGGTTTTGGGCCCATCCCCGGTGGATTGGCTCCAAAATCAAGTGCCAACGGTGGGAGGCCCACTTGGGCACCCCCGCACCTCCCAAGTCCTATTTTTAGTTTTTGAGCATTTTAGATTACTTTTTAGATTGCATTTTGTGTTATTAGGTTTGATTAATCCATAGCTGCAATTTTGTAACTTTTGGTCAGATTCTAGTATGTTTTGTGTTGCTTTGTCGTTTCGCTGACTTGCAGGTGTCGAGGTCAAATTCCCGAGGGTGGAGGCCAAATTGGGAGAATCCGACCATCTGGGTCGTCCCAAAATGGCCCCAATTACATAACCCCCCTATTTGCGGGCATTTTGCAGGTCTCGGGATCCGACATTGGAGCAGCAGCAAGTCGGTTTCCCCAACACAGAAGAATTCGTCCCACCCAGGGACGAATTGCAGTCAGAATTCATCTTGCCCAGGGACGAATTCCAGTTGAAGGTAGATTGGCCAGCTGTCTCAGTGGCAGTGGCCTTCTGGTAACTTTTCTTATCTTCTGTCAAGTTTTGAAGCCATTTGGACTCACTGTAATTACTGTTTCAGGCAAATATTTACATGCATATTTCGTTAGTTTTAGAGAGCAAACGCTTTTCATTTGCGGCAGATGCTACTGACATCTTGGTTGTTTCTTTGTTCGTAGGAGAAGCAACGGAGGTTAGGAACTCATCGACATCAGCGACGACATCATCTTGGCCCGCCCATTGCAATCGTGGGCACGCGGAAGGAGGAAGACTAAATCGCACATTGTAACAATGACAAATTTAACGCTCCTAGCCCCTAAAAAGGGAGGAGACGTCTATGTAACCGAGGATCAAGGGATATTTGAATAAAGAGGGCTGTGATTTCCTACATCTTTTCTTTCATTTCCAAATTATCTCCTTTCCTTTGTTTTGGTGCATAAGGAATTAAAGCGTTACATTTCGTCTTATATTGCATAATTAGTGTTTCCTTTGCCCGAAATCTCGTGCTTTCAGTGGCGATCACGGTGGGACCCTGTTCCCTGGTTTTTAAAATCACAGAAACTGATCAAAGTTTTGTGTTTGTGCTTGACAGGTACATTTTTTTTGTTGCAGACTGCTATTCGTCTCTCGACGGGACGAATTCTTTTCTGCAATTCGTTTGACCCTGGGACGAATTCAAATTCGTCTCGGGAGGGACGAATTCTGTTCTGCAATTCGTCTCCCAGAGGGACGAATTCCCGCCTACGGATTTTCAGAGCAGAAATTCAGAGACAACAGGAGCAGGCAGAGAAGAGGTAGGGATTTTCATGATCTCTGTTATATTTTTTGTTTCTATTTCTGTTCCTTTGATTGTTTTCATCTTGTCCTGCATTGCATAAAAAAAAGTCATGTATGCTTGTTTCATTTTTGTTGAATAAAACGAATCCCACACACATCACGAAACAATTTTAAACCAAGGAGCTGGTCGTAAGACCCCAGCCCTTGATCAAGACCATTGGTGGATTTCATCACCACCTTGGCTTGATTTGCATCCATTTCCCGATTGTCAACTAGTTGTTAGGCGTAAATCCCGACGAAGACAGACCGAGTGTCGCCGGGGTGATTCCCATGCGCGCGAGGATAAGTTTTCTATGGTAGGTGCCATTAACGGGACAATCCCCCTTCCGTACCGCCTACGTACCACGTACCTTCTGCTCTCACGTACCTATAGTCTCCCTCTCGTAAGGGCGGGTATATAGAGAGGTTGGTATATCGGCCTGGTTGGTATATTGAAGGGGCTACCATTTTGGGAGTTATATGAGCCGTCATAATGCATTTAAACGATCTTCAAAACCTACAAAAACAAAAAAAAACACCAAAATGCACTAAACCAGTCTAGGGCACACCAAGAATCCTTAAAAGAGATAATCACGGTTTTGTGAATGTGTGTGTTTAATTCTGTTTAGTGTAGACAAAAAAAAAATCATTAAAAACAAAGATAAAAAAATCTACGCATTTTGTCATTTTCTCCAAAAAGCTCCAAGGATTCCCGTAATCGCTTGGTCACTCCAAAATGCCCCAAAGGTGTCCATGAACCCTTTGGTCAACCCAAAAGCACCCCAAATGTGCCCATAAGTGATGCAAGACCATCCAACAAAATATGGGAAATCTTACATTTTTCCCTAAATTTTAGTGCATCTTGTCGGGGCCATAACTTCTCAACCGTAGCTCCGATTGACTTGAAATTTTACAGGGAGTTAGTTGGGATAATTTTAAACAAATATGATTCCCTAGAATCCTATTTTCCCAAAAAAGTCAGTTTTTGGGGCCAAATTCCATCATCTAGTGCCCCGAAATTAGGTTTTAAAATTGGGCACGTAATTCTATGCACTTTTTGAGCTGTTCGGATGTCAATATCTCCTAATGTATTCAGAGCTAGGGCTTGAAACTTCATTTTTGTCTTATCTACTATAAGAGGGATGCACACGCCAATTTTGGGCCCCATCTAACTCATTTCAATTTTTAAGGTTTTTAGAGAGACATCGTCATGGTGCTAACCCGTAGCCAAGCCCAATCACGGGCGAAGGCTATGGGGGATGTCCCAGGAGGCACGAGTCACCTCCGTTACAATCCCAAGGATTTGGTCATACCACCTTGGCGACCTAACACATAATGCCGTCCCCTCCACACCTTAAAGGAAAGGGACTACAGGGACACCTCTTCGAGGAGCACTCCTATTCAGCATAGCATTCAACACACACCCTTCCATGAGGGGTATAGTCATAAGAGAGCTCCCTTAGATGCTCGCTATGAGCGGTCATCGCACGATGAAGTGCTAGGTCAACATAGGGTTCGATGGGAGGAACCACATGATTACATTACCCCTCCACCCCCACTAGTTGTCAGGACTACAAAGACAAATCCAGAGCACAAGGCTCTTCGGGCAAGGCGAGATAGCTCCGTCCACCCCCTTTTCACTTATGAAAGAGAGCACGAGGAAGACATCTACCTTCCTCGAGAGCAATATACCGTGCGGGAGCAATACGCCTTCGCACTCGCTATCTATCGGGACCACTCACCGAGGCCAAAGCCCCGAGAGAATGCTTGCTACCCCTAACGGGAGGGATGTGTCCTATAGAGATCTTGGATCACTACGACCGAGATTTTTATCTAAGAGAGGCGTCTAGGCCTTCTAGACATGAGGCGGTGGGACCAACTATCGTAGAATCTATCGAATATATCACACATCTCAAGCAACTCACGCAACTTGAGCTCGAACGACTACCGTTAGAGGAACCGTACCATATTAACGAAGAGCACCTTCAGCGCCAGAAGGATGAGCTGTTCCAACACACTATGCAAGAAAGGACTCCAACCCCTCACATGCATAAGACAAAGTATTTTGAGTGGCACAACCCATGGGGGGAAGACAGGTCATCGCGACCTCATCAAATGCTACCCCCAACACCTCCTAGACAGGAGCGGGAGGCTACTCCCCTGATTCTTGAAGCACCACAAGAGAAGACTCCAACCCCTCACATGCATAAGACAAAATATTTTGAGTGGCACAACCCATGGGGGGAAGATAGGTCATCGCGACCTCATCAAAAGCTACCCCCAACACCTCCTAGACAGGAGCGGGAAGCTACTCTCCCGATTCCTGAAGCACCACCCCCGACGCCTCCTAGACATGAATGGGAGGCCGCTCCTATAACCAATGATGGGTGCCTTCCTCAGACATCCACCCAGGCTTATGAGCCACCCTTAGAAATTCATCAAGAAGCCTCTAAGGAATCAGAGCGCGAAGAAGAGCGGGATGAACTGCCCTACCAAGGCATGGGGGGTGCCATCTGGCCACCCCTCCATAAGCCCCAAGTTCCTCAACAAGAACCAACCAAAGAGGAGGAGTTCAAATCTCCCAATACATGCAAAGCACTAGAGCACTTAGAGTTGGTAGAGACCAAGATTTTGGAGCTCCCAAGGCCCAACTTACATAAGGCTCCTTTCGAAGAGGATCAACCTTTAACCGTAGGGCTACCTGATGATGCAGTCCTCCATGTCTCAGAATCTCTAGATTCTGATGAGCTATACACATTGTCCGAAGGTGAGGATGAAACAGACATAGCCCACAGCAATCACATAAGACAACATCGACATCCCATAAAAATCGAAGAAGCATGTCAACAGATAAACATAATACTAGGGCATGAGTGGCGCGTTAACCCACCACAGTGGGACCAAGCATTACATCCACCACTTTGGGCACACAAAGAGCAACTTCCACCAAGAGACATCATAGCAACATCAATGCCACGGGCGGACCCTGTCCTCATCTCTCGTGCATAGGGCCGATCCATTCATGCCCATACCTCTAGAGCCGGATCCGAAGTGCAAAGACCATCAAGTTGGGGGTACCTCTATCCCCTGAAGAACCATAATCCAAACCAAAAAGCTCCAAGGATTATCGCAATCCCTTGGTCACCCAAAAAGCTCCAAGGATTATCGCAATCTCTTGGTCAAAACCCAAAAAGCTCCAAGGATTATCGCAATCTCTTGGTCAACCCAAAAAGCTCCAAGGATTATCGCAATCTCTTGGTCAACCAAAAAGCTCCAAGGATTATCGCAATCTCTTGGTCAATCCAAAAAGCTCCAAGGATTATCGCAATCTCTTGGTCACCCAAAAAGCTCCAAGGATTATCGCAATCTCTTGGTCAACCAAAAAGCTCCAAGGATTATCGCAATCTCTTGGTCACCCAAAAAGCTCCAAGGATTATCGCAATCTCTTGGTCACCCAAAAAGCTCCAAGGATTATCGCAATCTCTTGGTCAACCAAAAAAGCTCCAAGGATTATCGCAATCTCTTGGTCAACCAAAAAGCTCCAAGGATTATCGCAATCTCTTGGTCAATCAAAAAGCTCCAAGGATTATCGCAATCTCTTGGTCAACCCAAAAAGCTCCAACGATTATCGCAATCGCTTGGTCAAAAAAAAATCAAGAAATTCAAAAAACAAAACAACAAAAATCATCAAAAACAACAAAGATTTGCATCTCAATTCTAGGCATACTCAAATTCATCAAAAAATTCATATTCTCGCACCTCATCTTCACCTTCACCAAAAACAATCCATCAAAATTACAAAAATACGTAGTTGCATTAAGCATTGCATCCATACATTGCATATTTGTAGTCATACAGGTCAAAGGCACCATAGGCTGCAATTGCTCGATAGACCATCTTGTTCCACATTGTCTCATGTTACAAAAACAACAAAAACACCATGCATAACTTTTACCACACTACAGTCAGGTGGTCTAGGAATGTACCAAGAGTTTCAGTGATTCAGTCATCATTTTCCTCTTTAGCCATGTAGTGTATCAAGTCGAACAGATTTTACGAAGGTAGAGTCATACTTGAAATACACCTTGTTACGTAACATCCCAACACAAATCAAAACACTAAAATTCCCAAATTGTGTGAACGAAAGACGAAAACTGCAAAATAATCTAGGTCACCACAAGCGAAACGGTTATCTTGCTCATCCCCCTGTGCGAATGACCCCTAGAATGCTGAGAGTTGGCAAAAGGACAAGCATCCTCCCTACCCAATTCCCTAAGAATCCCTAAAGTTCTCAACAGTTGCAAAACACAAAAAATTTGCAAAATGTCAAAACTCCAAATTTGACAAACTACAGTGCACACATCAAAAGGCACAAACAACCAGTGATTTTCATCACTCCATATCCCCAATCCCTTGCTCGAAAGAAAAACAAATCAAAATAAACAGTGATCTCATCACTACAATGAGCAAGTATCCCAATACAATTGAAGAAAAGAAGGGAGTTGACCTTGAATCCCTGGAACTCTCAGCATTCTATAGGTCATAAGGCAAGCTTCAGTACCAATTTGGTTGATAGCCTATCGGTAATGTAAGTAAACCTCCCGCATGACGATATATCTCGTCACATTAACTTGCGTACGGATCAATGTTTGCATGTGGATGAGCTAGCTTATGGCATCCTGGATTACACCGTAGATTAATCTTAGTACATACAACAAAGGAATTCGTGGAGCTAATTAGGTGATCCTCGATACAGGTTCGGTTGAAAGCCCATCTGGCACTGGCGGTATCCTAACAAATACCACATAAATGAACTCAATTGCACACACAGGGATGTGAAATAACTTGGTCAAAAACAAGTCCGATTCATACCTTGGTCAAAAGTCTTGTAAGATAAAGTACAATCGTGGCTAGTGAGCTAAAACCGTCTGAGTCTCAGAAAACCTTAGCTACATTTCTAAACCAACTGCGCTACTTTTCATCTTTGCAAATACCATCAAAAAATACAAAAATAGAAAAACCATGTATACATGTAGAGCCATACATCACAACAATCACCTAAAAACAAAATAACAGAGCTCTAAACAGTCTATGGTGCCATAGCCAAACATCACAAATCCCATTCATCCATTTCATATCTGCATATCACATATAAATCAAAACCATTTGCATTCATCATAGCATATGCATCCATCAAAATAAATCAACATGCATACATCCATATTCATCAACCATCATGCACAAGATCAAAGAAAATCAAAACAACAAAAACAACAAATAAATGCAACACAAAAACAAAAAGCAATAAACATTGCCAGACACAAGTGCTCTTGCACTTAACCTCTTGGCATATCAAAACTGATGTCAGGGTCTACATTGTCACTATCCTACTCCCTAAGAAGGCTACCATAGCCGGACCGCTCCACGGGAAGATGGATTTTTGACAATTTCATCCCCAAATGACATCACAAAAGAAAAAACAACAAAAAATACAAAAAAGCAATAAACATTGCCAGACACAAGTGCTCTTGCACTTAACCTCTTGGCATAGCAAATCGACTGGGTCACAAATTGTCACTATCCTACTCCCTAAGAAGGCTACCATAGCCGGACCGCTCCACGGGAGGACGGATTTTTGACAATTTAATCCCCAAATGGTGTCACAAAAAAAAAATCAAAACAACAAAAATAACAAAAAATGCAACACAAAACAACAATAAACATTGCCGGACACAAGTGCTCTTGCACTTAACCTCTTGGCATAGAAAAATTGATGTCGGGGTGCAAATTGTCACTATCCTACTCCCTAAGAAGGCTACCATAGCCGGACCGCTCCACGGGAAGACGGATTTTCGACAATTTAATCCCCAAATGGTGTCACAAAAACAACAAAATAAAAAATTCAACAAAAACAAATAACAATAAACATTGCCGGACATAAGTGCTCTTGCACTTAACCTCTAGGCAAAGAAAATCGATGTCGAGGTCCAAATTATCGCTCTCCTACTTCCCCAAGAAGGCTACCATAGCCGGACCGCTCCACGGGAAGTTAGATTTTCGATGATTTCACCTCATTACGGCATCACCAAAAGGGTTAACACCCACCAAAAATAGGTCCAAATGTTGGAAAAATTGCACACGCTTAACGGTAAACCCTCTAAAGGCACCCCTGCACAAGTCATCTTGGGTCAAGCGACTCGTCGCTTCTCTCACGAAGGTCATTCCCTCATCGATTCGTCGCTTGAGGGGGTAGTCACACTTAGTCACCAACCAACAATCACACACCCAATTAAGGAAAACGACATGCATTCAAAGAATCATTGACAAAGACAATCACGCTCCTGCTTGGGGCGGTAAACAAGCAACAATCAAATCAATCAAACACTTGGCATTTCGTGAATCATGAACACAAGGTTCCCCCTGAGGATAAAAACGCCCTTCACTTGTTCATGACCGATCAATGTCTAAGTTCAAGTCACACCTCACCAAAACAGGTTAATACTTGAAATCAAATTCCTTAGCTCGTCAGAAGCAAGGATTCAAGAATGCATGCCCTTTCCATACTTGGGGCATCAAAAGTTGGTTAGGTTACCAAGAAACCCTAATCATTAGTGCTTTGGTTATCTATTTTTGCTCAGCACTGTGTCACCCGCAGCGCTTCCCAAAAAGGGGCATCTGTAGACACCAAAACAGCACCAATCCGATTATGTGACTGCAAACACTGATCGCTTTGACAAACACAGCCCCCAGGGCAGCCCTCAGAGGTTAAACAGTGGTCTTAACCACTTTCATAGCAATTTTGTAAGGTCAAGAAGCAATTTGGCACACTTGGACACTTTGCCCAGTATTCGTCTCACCCAGGGACGAATTCAAAATAGAATCCGTCCCACCCCAGGACGAATTCTGAATCCGTCCCTGGGTGGGACGAATTCTAAGCTTAACGGGCAAAAAGGCAAATGGTGCCAAGTGGCAGCCCAGAAACGGTCAGTTAAGGACTCCTGCCTTGCACGCGTGTGTAGGTGGACGAGAGGGGCCGTTAGAAGACTCGTCACAAAAGGCATTTATCAAAGCTCAAGTCAATGGAGGACTCCCCTCCCTCATGGGAAGACAAGACTGCCACATGGCGCCTATGGCCAACACATGGCATTTGTGCTTCCCTCCCAAAAGAGACCCCATGGGTCTATAAAAGGTGGGACTTTTCTCACCCAAAATAGACAGGTTGAAGGAGTTTTCAAGCAACGAAGTGCTGCCGAGTTGAAGACCCACTTGCATCCCTTTTGGTTCACCTTCCCACATCCACCAATCTCTTTTGCAAGGGAGGTTGTTGGGTGGCCTTTGGAAGCTCGAACCTGACCCAAATCCAACACATGGACACCCGAACCAACCAATTCGCCGACCCCCCAATCCTAAGAGGTTTTGGGCCCATCCCTGGTGGATTGGCTCCAAAATCAAGTGCCAACGGTGGGAGGCCCACTTGGGCACCCCCGCACCTCCCAAGTCCTATTTTTAGTTTTTGAGCATTTTAGATTACTTTTCAGATTGCATTTTGTGTTATTAGGTTTGATTAATCCATAGCTGCAATTTTGTAACTTTTGGTCGATTCTAGTATGTTTTGTGTTGCTTTGTCGTTTCGCTGACTTGCGGTGTCGAGGTCAAATTCCCGAGGGTGGAGGCCAAATTGGGAGAATCCGACCATCTGGGTCGTCCCAAAATGGCCCCAATTACATAACCCCCCTATTTGCAGGCGTTTTGCAGGTCTCGGGATCCGACATTGGAGCAACGACGAGGTCGGTTTCCTCCAACACGAAGAATTCGTCCCACCCGGGACGAATTGCGATCGGAATTCGTCCTGCCCAGGGACGAATTCCAGGTGAAGGCAGATTGGCCAGTTGTCTCGATGGCAGGTGGCCTTCCGGTAACTTTTCTTATCTTCTGTCAAGTTTTGAAGCCATTTGGACTCACTGTAATTACTGTTTCAGGCAAATATTTACATGCATATTTCGTTAGTTTTAGAGAGCAAACGCTTTTCATTTGCGGCAGATGCTACTGACATCTTGGTTGTTTCTTTGTTCGCAGGAGAAGCAGCGGAGGTTAGGAACTCATCGACATCAGCGGCGACATCATCTTGGCCCGCCCATTGCAATCGTGGGCACGCGGAAGGAGGAAGACTAAATCACACATTGTAATCAATGACAAATTTAACGCTCCTAGCCCCTAAAAAGGGAGGAGACGTCTATGTAACCGAGGATAAGATATTTGAATAAAGAGGGCTGTGATTTCTTTACATCTTTTCTCTCCTTTCCAAATTGTCTCTTTCCTTTGTTTTGGTGCATAAGGTTAAAGCGTTACATTTCGTCTTACGTTGCATAATTAGTGTTTCCTTTGCCCGGAATCTCGTGCTTTCACTTTCTGCCATATTGAACCATAAGAAAATTAGCCACCTTAGATAGACACTAATTTTTGGAATTCATAAATAACTCCCTGAAGGTTGATCCTTAATAAGAGGATGCTCTCTAAGCCAAGGGTCCTCCCAAAATTCCATAGTCTTACCATTTACTATAAACCAATTACAATTTTATTTAAGGAATTCATGGGATTTGACCAGGATTTGCCAAAAATTCGATCCACCATTCGAAATGATATATAATAAGAAGAAGTCAAAATTATACTTAGCTTTTAGGATCTTGCACCAAAGTCGATCAAAATTAGAGGCAACCTTCCAACCAAGCTTCACCACCAGGGCCTTATTCATCCTAGTTGCATTCTTCAAATTCAATTCATCCTCCTTTCTTCTACAAATTTGTTCCCATGAGACCAAATGGAATTTTCACTTTAGTTCAAATCCTACTCAAAGAAAAGCCTTGCAAATACTGTTGAATTTCACCACAACTCTTCCTGGGAGAATAAAAAGGGATATCAAATAGATAGGAATGCTCTGAAAGGTACTTTGAACCAGCATGACCTTACCAACTTGACTTAGGAGGGCCCTTTTCTAGTATACCAACTTTCGTTGAACTCTTTTGACCACAAGATTCTAGAATGAATATTTAATACGAGACCTATGAAAAATGGAAGACCCTGATAGGAGGCCAGAAGAGAAGCAATACTACAATTTAGAATTCTAGCTATTTTTTGCTGATGATCCATTGGGGTGTTGATAAAGAAATTGTCACTTTTAAAAAAACTTATTGTTGACTAGTCGTCGTCTCGTAATAGTCCAAAAGGAACTTCCTTTCTCTAGAATTGACCACCAAAGCTACACATGAGAGAAGGGTATAATCAACAAACTGCCAATGAAAAATAGGACTACAAGGCAAAGCAGGACACATGCCAAACTTATTTTTTCTCTGATTGAAAGATCTCCCCAAGGCTTCCACCATCAGAATGAACAAGAAATGATATAAGGTATCACCTTATTGAATTTTGTAGTAGGATTTAAAGAACCCAATATAAGAACCGTTGACAAGGATAGAGAACCAAACTAATGAAACAAAGGTCTCCACTAGCTTTATCCAGGAATTATTGAAGCCACATTTCCTCAAAACACTGAATAAGAAAGGCAAAGAGACCCGGTCATAAGCCTTACTTATATCCAATTTTAGAAAGAACTATGCTCTACCAATCTTATTAACAGAATGTAATAACTCATGAATTACAATATCCCAATCCAGGATCTGTCTTACCAACACAAACCCACTTTAGGAATTATCAATTAGTAGTGGGAGACGAGGCTTAATTCTATTGGACATTGCTTTGGATAGAACTTTATACATTGTATTACATAAGCTTATTGGCCTAAATTCATTGAAGGAATACGATGTAGATTTCTTGGGGATGAGATACAGAAGGGTCAATTTCAACGTCTTCGAAATCACCAAAAATCATTGGGAGTATCTGATCGCATTGCATAGGTATTTTCCACAAACATGGCAAGACTTCTAAAAAAATAGCGAAGGAAAACCATCCGGTCTAGGTGCTTTGAGAGGCCCCATTGAATTTAATGCTTTCTATATCTCATAATTCGAGAAGAGAGTTGAAAGCATATAATTCATCTCATCGAATATGATCCTAGGAATAGCCTCCACCATAAAATTCTCCACTTGGAAGTCGCGATCAAGATCCAAACACAACAAATAAGTAAAAAAATTAGTGGCCTCCTCGATTTTTAACACATTATATGTGACACCACCATTAGCCTTCACAATCTCTCTGATTCTATTCTGACTTCTACGACACAAAGTAGAAGCATGAAAGAAACAATATTTGTGGTTGCCCTTGAATTTTGCTTCTAAAACATTTCTTCCTCTAGTTGCTTATTATGAAACTCAGAGAGAAGGGATTTTTCCTCCCAAAGCGTCTCCTTAGTGCAACCCTAAGAATCCACCAAAGCTTCAATATTCTTAATTTGTGACACCAATCACTCCTTTTCTCTAGGAAAATTAAGTTCAGTGAGACATCATATAACTACAACAAATGATTTCTAACATGCATTAAACTAAAAAAAAAAGTGGTGCAAATCAAATCTTCGAATAACTACAACAAATGATAAAAAACTAACAAAGGAGGACTTTGATATCTGGGAAAATTAAGTTTGGTCAAACATCAAATAACTACAAAAAATGATTTCTAACATGCATTAAACTCAAAAAAGGTGGTGTAAATCAAATCTTCAAATAACTACAACAAATGAAAAAAAACTAACAAGGGAGTATTTTGATATCAACATCAAATAACTACAAAAAATTATAAAAAACTAACAAAGGAGGATTTTGATATCTGGGAAAATTAAGTTCAATCAGACATAGGTGAAATATGTATTAAATTCTAACACTAAGTTTTATCGATCTTTCTTTTGGCCAATGTTTTTGAGTTGTTTTAGGTGGATTTATCTAACTGGAAATTTCAAAATGATATTTGTTTAACTGTGAAATTGAAGAGATTTAGTCTTTAATATTGGATACATAATTATCAAGTTTATATAACACCAAACCTAAAATTATATTAATTAATTTTTTTCATTTTCAAGGAAGATATTTAGTTTGTAATATTATCAATAGATACACAATTACTAAATTTTTATATAATACTAATATTAATGAAATACAATAAAATTAAAATTTATTTCCATATAATTTTTTGAAAAAGACATATATTAAACACACCAAATGGAAAAAATAAATATTTTTATTAATTTTGTTGTGAAAATTAAATGGTTTACAAATTTTCTTATAATATATATATATATATATATATATATATATATATATATATATATATATATATATATATATATATCTCTTTTAAAATACAAGCACTTAATCCTTATAATATTTAATTATCTCACTTTATATATAGAGAGAGTTCATCTTTCTTAATCTCTATCATTACAATGTTCTTCAAACTAATCTTTCTATTAAAGGTAAAAAAAAATCTTTAATACCTGGATTTATTGATATAACGCTTCTTTCACCTAAATAAAATGTAATACTGTTTATGATATTACCTGCAAAAAAGAGTTCTATGGAAGTCCCCATGGTTCCCTTTTGCGTCAAGGACATCCCTAGTTTCTGCTAGGACTTTGCAAACTACGTGTTCAAGTTGTTCTCACCTAATGCCAGGCTTCTCTCTCAGTAGATCTCATCATACTCAATACTTTCGATGAACTTGAAGGCCCAGTATTGCATGCAATGAAAACCAAACTTCTTGTATATAGCATAGGTCCCCTTTTGAATGAATTCCTCAATGTCTCAGGGAACTTATGGATAGAATAAACAAGCTACCTTCAATGGATTTATGATTATAAAGTCAGGACAATTATCTATGTCAGGTTTGGAAGCATAGTGGTCATGTATGACCAAGCTTGTGGGGTTTGCATGGGGTTTGGAGGCTAGAATCAGCCATTTTTGTGGGCCATCAGACCTGAACTCATTTATGGAAGTTTTGTTGTGTTGCCCATGGAGTTTTTGGAGAAAGTGAAGGGAAAATATTTTTTTTGTTAGCTTGGCACCTCAAATGGAAGTGTTGTCGCATCCTTATATGGGAGGGTATTTGATCCATAATGAATGGAACTCAACCTTGGAGGGTATCTTTTTAGGTGTGCCCATGGTTTCATGGTCTATTTTCATAGAGCAACAACTTAACAATGTTAGAAAATTAAATCGGATTTGACACCTTTGACAGATTTTATCTACTGCATCAATCATCGGATTGTGTTGTACTCACATTTATTTTTAGTAGTTCAAGATTTGATTGCAAATTTTCAATAAGTTTATAGAATCATGCTTTGTATTTAATGCATATCATATTGTTGGTGAGACTTTCTCAGCTTTCTCTTCATTCACGACTCTATATATTCTGTGTCATTGGTATTATTTTAGTGTAGGAGAGAAGGAACAAAAGAGGAGACAACAAGAGGAGAAGAAAATATGAAGGAAGAATTCAAATAACAAGGAGGCTAAGCTACAACATTCAAAGACTCCTAGTTGAGGTTAACATGCAACACAAATTATAGATGATTGTGTAAAATTTCAGGACAAAGAAGCATTCGATAAAAAGGTTCTTCTATTTTGCATTGTAAAATAGCAGTCGTAGTATGTTAAATATTTTGGTTAATATAATATATATTTCATTTGCATTTTTGAAGCTTCCATGTGATTAAATTATTGTTTGATTAAAAAAACCTTGGTAGGCCTAAAATAAGTTGGGCAGATGTTATATTTTATCTTGGAAAAATATTATAGTTGGGCAGATATTTAGATAAATCCCATCGGGAGGATATTAAAAAATCCCCACCCAAATTCCATTTTTTATTTTCTGCCCACTCCTCGGGTAGGATTTTTAGAAGTTGATTTTTGGTGGTATTTTCTAAAGTAATTTTGGACGGAAGTCATTTAAAACCCTGCCCAACCCTTTTTCCACCATCCACCCTAATTTCTCCAATCATGACTTAGTTTCTCCGCCCATCTAAATTTTATTTGCTTCAATGAAGTGGTGATTGCAATTGAATAATCGAGGGATTTAACAACCCTCTTAGTATATGAGCTCATGGGTTATCTGCAAACACATGAGTAAAGGCTAAGCTAATCATCTTAGTCCTCATTAGAGCAAGCATTTAATATGCAGGTATCATTCTGAGATAGTAGCAGAAGATAAGAATCCTACCAAAATGCCTTATTTTCTCAAGGAGGAAGAGGATTAAGAAATAACGACAAGTGTGGAAGAGGCCATGAGAGAGAAGGAAGGTTAAAATCCAATGAAGGAGAAACTAGCTGTAACTTCCACCAAGCACGAGGAAGAGGTAATGGTAGAAATCAATAAGGAGGATCAAATCATATGTATGATAAAACCAAGATCCAATGCTATTACTACAATAAATTCAACCATTTTAGTTATGATTGTAGAAGTAATTTGGCTAAGTATAACACGCAACAAGCCGACTATACAAGTGAAAATAAAAATATAGTGTAGATATGTATGTGGGAATCTGTTGTTAACTTGTAGTATAGATGAAGAGAGCCAGAAGAATACCTGGTATCTCGACAGTAGGTGTAGTATCCACATGTCAAGAAATAGAGAGATGTTCTCACAGTTGGATGAAACCATTAAAACTAAGGTTAATATGGGAAACAATAGCAAGGTACCTATCATGGGAAAAGGGAATATTATAATCTACACTAAGCAAGGTGAAATGAAACACATTCCCAATGTGTATTATGTGCTTGGGTTGAAACACAATTTGCTAAGCATTGAATAGCTTGTGTAGAGAGGGCACACTGTGCAATTTAAAAATAGATCTTGTATTATCAAATACAAGGAGAATGGGCTTGTAGCAAATGTATCCACGATAAAGAACAAGATATTTCCCCTACAAATTCAAAATGAACTACTACTTTCATTTAGTGCAGTTGTAAAAGATTCTACATGGTTGTGGTATATCAAATACGGTCACTTGATTTTTAGTGGTCTGAACCTGTTGCACAAGAAATAGATGGTGAAGGGTTTACCCTTTATAGAACAACCGAATAAAGCATGTGAAGGTTGTCTAATTGTCAAGTAGCACAGGGATGTGTTCCCTATCAGATAGTCATGGAGATCTTCATAGTTATTAGATATGGTGCATTCTAATATTTGTGACCCTATGCAAACTAGCACATATGTTGGAAAAAAATATTTCCTAACTTTTGTAGATCACTTTAGTTATAGGACATGGGTATGCCCCATCAGATAAAAGTTAGAAGCTTTGGATAAATTCAAGGAGACCAAGTATTTGGTTGAAAAAATAGAGCGACTATTATGTGAAGACTCTCAAAACATATGGAGGAGGTGATTCCATATTCAATGAAATCGATACTTTCTAAAAGGTAAATGGAATTTGAAGGTAGTTCACAACCAGATACACACCACAATAGAATGGTGCTGCATAGAGGAAGAACAAAACCATAATGGATATGGCACAAAGTATGTTGAAGGTAAAGGGATTTCCACATGAGTTTTGGGTAGAAGTTGTATGTTGTGTGATTTATCTGTTGAATATATGTTCCACAAAAAGTATGAAGGAAAATATTCCTCAAGAAGCATGGAGCAATTGAAAGTCGAAAGTTGCTCATTAAGAGTTTTTGGGTGCATAACATATGCACATATTCCAAATGAGAAGATAAAGAAGTAGGATGATAAAGTAGAAAAATGCATCTTCACTAGGTATAGTGAAGAGTTGAAGGCTTACAGGTTGTATAACCATATCACAAGCAAGTTGATTACAATTCAAGATGTAAAGTTCTTGAAATATGAATCCTGGAACTAGAAATCCAATACTAGTCATCAAGAACTAGAAACTATTGAGTCTAAGGACTTGTTATGAGACAAAGTGCATCCACATATAGCTTCAAGTAGTAGCACCAGTGTCAGTAGTAGCATTGCCTCATCATCATGGTTACCTCCACTTGCAACAAGGATATCCAATTGAAGACACCAAAAAAGACAAGGGGCTTGTAAGACATTTATGAGGTAACCAAAAATGAAATTTAAAATGAAGAACATTCTGATTTTGCTTTATTTTTTGAGTGTGATCCAATTTCATTTTAAGAAGCAATTCAAAATATAAAATGGTTGAAAGCTATGGATGATGAGATAGAAGCCATAGAGAAAAATCATACCTGGGATTTAATGGATCTTCCAACAAGAAAGAAGACCATTGGAGTAAAATTGATATATAAAACCAAGTTTAATGCCCAAGGTGAAGTTGATAGACATAAAGCTAGACTGGTGGAAAACGTATACAAGCAGAAGTTAGGGATTTACTATCATGATGTATATGCACCTGTAGTGAGACTTAATATAGTAAAAAAGATCCTAGCATTGGCAGACCGAAAATACTGGAATGTTTACCAGATGGATGTCAAGTATGCCTTCCTCAATGGAGTGTTGAAGGAGGAGGTCTACATAGACCAGCCACCTGGATATGAGCTAGAGGGGTAAGAAGGAAATATCTTGAAGTTGAATAAAGCCTTGTATGGGTTGAAGAAAGCACCTAGGGCTTGGTACAACTTTATTGATGAATATTTTTAGAAGAATGGGTTCATCAAATGCCCATATGAGCATACTCTCTACATGAAGATAAATGTAGAGAGGGATATAATAATTGTTTTCTTGTATGTAGATGATCTAATTTATACTAGAAATAGCAATATGCTATTTGAGAATTTTAGAAATGCCATGTAGAAGGAGTTAAAGATGATGTACTTAGGTCGAATGAAGTATTTTATTGGCATTGAAGTTATCCAATATATGTATGGTATCTTACTTTACCAAGGCAAGTATTCAAGAGATGTCTTGAATAATTTTAATATGGAGAACAACAAACCTATCATCACACTAATTGCAACAAAATTGAAGTTGAGCAAGAATAATTGCGATAGCAATGTTGATCCAACTTTATACAATAGGTTAGTTTAAAGTCTAATGTATTTGATTGCAACAAGACTAGACCTAATGTTTACAGTGAGCTTGATTAGAAGATTTATGGAAGCACCAAAGAACACTCACTTGTAGGTAAGAAAAAGAATAATGTGGTATGTCAATGAGACATGTAATGTATTATGCGAGGAAAATCCAAGATGAAATTTTTGGCTACACATATAGCGATTGGGATGGCAATCTAGATGATATGAAGAGCACTTCTGGATATGAAGTCCATCTTGGATCAGGTGCAATTTTTTGGTCATCAAAGAAGCAACCAATTATTGCACTATCAATCATTGAGACATAGTATGTTGTCACCACTTCAGTCGCATGCCAAGCCGTTTTGCTTAGAAGAATTCTGGGTGAGCTAAATCATCCATCATAAGGGGAAACAACTATATTTTGTGACAACAATTATACCATAGCATTGTCAAAGTATCAATTTTTTTCATGGTAGGACCAAGCACATTGACATCTGGTATCGTTTCATTAGATAACTAGTAAAATCTGATGAAACTGAGTTATTGTTTTGTAGGTCCAAAGAGTAGGTTGCAGACATTTTCACAAAATATTTGAAGGAGGACTTTAACAGACTACGGGAAATGCTCAGTGTCAAATATTTTTTGAAATCTAGGTTAAAGGAAGATGTTAGAAAATTAAACCAAATTTGACACCTCTAATATATTTTATCTTCTACATCAATCACCAGATTTTGTTGTACTTGCATTTATTTTTGGTAGTTAATGATATGATTGTAGTTGTTTGGGAAGTTTCTGGCACCATGCTTTGCATTTAATGCATGTCATATTATTGGTGATCATTTACCACATTTACCTCCTTTGACAACTGTATATATTCTATATCGTTGGTATTATTTTAGTGTGGGAGAGATGGAGGAGAAAAGGAGACAGCTAGAGGAGAAAAAAAATTGAAGGAAGACTTTAAATACCAAGGAGCTCTGCAATATTCAAATACTCCTGGTTGAGTTTAACCTACAACACCAATTGCATATGATTATGTAAAAGTTCAGGATAAAGAAGCATGCAATAAAAGGTTCTTCTATTTTGCATTCTAAAATTATAGACATAGTATGTTAGATATCTTGGTTAATATAAGATAGTTTTGCATTTGCATTTTTGAAGCTTTCATGTGATTAAATTATTGTCTACTTAAGAAACCCTTTGCGGGAACAAAATAAGTTGGATGAGTGTTATATTTTATCTTAGGGAAACCTTATAGTTGGGAAGATATTTAGATAAATCCTATTAGGTAAATATTAGCAAATCCTCACCCAAGTTCCATTTGTTATTTTCTATCCACTCCTCGGGTTGGCTTTTTAGAAGTTGATTTTGGGTGGTACGTTCTAAAGTAATTTTTCATGGAAGTCATATAAAACATCGCCCACACCTTATTCTGCCATCCGCCCTGATTGCTCCCACTGTGACTTAGTTTCTCTGCTCACCTGAAATTTATTTGCTTTTGTCGTACTCCTATTCACTTACCATCCTTTCAAATAGGACATTTGTGAACCAGGTGTGTAAGACTAGTATTGCAATTGAAAGGATGAAAAATTGATGAGGTGTATCTTATAATAAAGTGTTACAATATATAGGCATAAGCCTAAATGAGAAATGTGACAAGTGTCAAGAGGAACTAACAAGTGTCAAAACTAGAAGGTATAGTGCACATTAATTCTAACATTCCCCCTTAATGTGCACTATCCTAACTATATAAAAAAACAAGTTAACATTAGGTAACATTCCCCTTAATGTTGAATTCACTAAAAGAAACCTATCATCCTCCTTTATTGTTGATTTGGTCTAGGCTCGTGCTCTTTGTGCTTGGATCTCCAACTATGAATAATGCTATATCAACAGTGTATACATATCGGTCTATTGCCTCAGGGTCAACCACTTCCATAGGTTTGTTACCACTGGGTCAGCCGTCTAAGTGCCTTAGGGTTATCATGGTTCCACAAAATTCCAGCATTGATTTTTTTAACCTCCCTCTCCTTGTTTTTGAATACTCTCACATTTCACTCCTTCCACACACCATAAAGAAGGTGAGATAAGAAGAAATTCCATAAACACTTGAGATGAGGTGAGGAAAATGGAGACACCCACTAATTTACAAAATTTGAAATCGAGTTAGGCAATAGCCATGACACACCAAGCATGCTAAGAATAGACGAGTACACTGCTTGAAAAACCTGGCACCTGAGCAACATATGACATGTTGATTCCTAGTACACCTTACAGAGGAAGCATCTATGGACCAGGTTAAGACCTATTTTGAGTAAATTTTCTAAGGTCAAAATTTTATTTTGCATCGCAAGCCAGAAAAACACATTGACCTTACTGGTCAAATTCTTTATTCAAATCTTCCCTACAAGAAATTGGCCAGCCATATCAGAGCTTAGAAGCTCATATGCCTATTTTACTGAGTAGCACCCCTCACTATACCCATTCCACACCAAATGATATTCTATGTCCTCTTGCCTCACTGCATAAATATGAAGCTCCTCCATAAGAATACTCCACACATGAAGAGCATCACCGTTCCTTGCAATAGGAGGAGGATTGCACCATTCCTTTTTGCCATATCAAACCACAAGAAAATCAGCTACCTTAGATAGACCCTCATTTATGTAATTGAAAATTAATTCCCACAAGAACTGATCCTCAATAAGAGGATGCTCTCTAAGCTAAGATATTACCGTTACCTATCAACCAATTACAAATTTCTTTATGGAATTCATGGGATTTGAATAGGTTTTGATAAAAACTTGATCCATCATTCAGAAGGATATTTGATAAAATTAGTCAAAATTGTACTTAGCTTTTAGGATTTTGCACCAAATTTGATCCACATTAGAGGCAACTTTCCAACCAAGCTTTGCCACTAGGGCCTTATTCATCCTGGCCGCATTCTTCAAATTCAATCCACCTGACTTATTTCTTATACAAATTTATTCCCATGAGACCAAATAGAATTTCTCCTTTATTTCAAGGCTTGCCCAAAGAAAATCCTTGCAAGTACTATCGAATTTTGTTGTAACACTTCCTAGGAGAATAAAAATAGATCAAAAATAGATAGGAATGCTTTGCAAGGTACTTTGAACCAGCATGACCTTACCAACATAACTTAGGAGGGCCCCTTTCTAGGATGCCAACTTTCACTGAACTCTTTCAATCATAGGAGTCCAAAAAGAATCTTTAATACAACCTACAAAAAGTGGAAGACCCATATAGGAGGTCAAAAGAGAAGCAATCCTACAATTCAAAATTTTGGCTATTTTTTGGTGATGGTCTATCAAGGTGTTCATAAAGAAAATGTTACATTTTAAAAACCTTATTTGTTGACCAGCCACCCTCTTGTAGTAGTCCAAAAGGGACTTAATTTCTCTAGCATGGACCACTGAAGCTACGCATGATAAAATAGTATCATCAACAAACTACTGATGAGAAATAGGACTACAATGCAGGGCATGATGTAGGTCAAACTCATTATGTCTTCGAATGAAAGATATCCCTAGGGCTTATGCCATCACAATGATTAAGAAAGGGGATCAGGGATCACCTTGGTGAATTCTATAATAGGATTTAAAGAACATAGTAGAAGAACTATTTACAAGGATAGAGAACCAAGATGACGAAACACAAGCCTCCACCAGCTTTATCCATGTATCATTAAAGTCGAATTTCCTCAAAATATTGGATAAGAAAGGCCAAGAGACCTGGTCATAAGCCTTATTTATATCTAATTTTAGAAATAACGTCACTCTAACACTCTTATTAACTTGTGTAGGTTTTGATGAGTAGATTTGAGTAAGCCTTGTGTATACACTTGGAGCATACTGAGCAAGTTTTGATGAGCAGATTTGACAAGCCTTATGTATAGGCTTGGAGCAGATTTGAACAGAGTTTAGAGCAGGTTTTGGTAAGCAATCCTCGTGTGCAATATTGGAGAAGATTTGAGCATGTTTGGTAAGCATATTTGAGCAAGCATTATGTGTAGTCTTGGAGAATATTGAGGAGGTTTGGTGAGAATATTTGAGCAAGCCTTATGTGTAGGCTTGAAGTAGATTTGAGCAGAGTTGTGAGCAAGACTTGTGAGTAGACTTGGATTAGACTTAAGCAAGACTTGTGAGTAGTATTGGAGCATATTTGAGTAGGCTTTGGAGTAGACTAGAGCAAAGGGGATTGGTATCTCCTGTGGATATAGGTCCACAAACCAGAGCAAAGGGGATTGATGTCTCCTATGGATAGAGTTCCATGAAAACAAAATTAGAGGGTGTTGGTGTATCCTATGGTGTGGTGTCCACAAAATCAAAATCATAGAGGATTGGTGTCTCCCGTGGAGTGGTGTCCACAAAACTAGAAGTAGAGGGTGCATAAGCATGAAAAATGACATGCCTAGATGTATTGAAAATGAAATGATATCTATTGTTTCTAAGCAAGAATGCAAAGGAAAGATGCAAAAAATGTAAACTATTGAAATGATGAATAATTTATAGTTAAAATATGGGGGTATTTCTACTTGTATTTATAAATTTATCAATTTAAAAAGGTTACAATACATCCCCTTTGAGGGCTTATCATCTTGATACATTCCAGATTACAAAGTACAAGGGAACAAATCTCTCCATGAGCTTAATGGCATGTTTCAATGTTCTTCTCGCAACCCACAATTGAGAGCTAATAATGGGCTTATTTTAGTCTACCTCTTAACTCCTCCCTCATTCCTAGAATACCTACACCTACATATAAGAGATTGAAAATTGTTAATAGCATATGCATTTTATATTGAAAACCTTGAAAAGTATGTAATAGAGAAAGTAAAACTTATTTGCAATAAATAAAAAAAACCCCAAATGAATTGAAAATATATATGATGTGTTGTGGCTGATCCACAACACACCCCAAAATTGGGGACCCACCTTTTTCGTCTTGATATTCGGGTGTTGACATTTCATTTTTGTCTAATCCTTCGTTTTGTCGTAGGTTTTGCAATTGTTGTCGGTTCTTGTTAACAGTATTTTCCTGTTGACGATTTTTATTGTCGACAACTTTTTCTTGTCGACGATTTTTTATTGTCGACGGTTTTTGGTCAAGTTCTTGTTGACGATTTTAATTGTTAAAGTTTGTGTTTTCTGTCTTGTATATAAAGCATGTGACAAATGAAAAGTAAAATAAAATTTAAATACTTATGTATAAGTATTTAAGAAAAATAAATAAGTAAAAAGAAAAGCAGACGTATTGTATTATGTATTTAATGTAATATTATTATATAATATTCATTATATATATTATATTTATATATAATACGATGTCAGTTGTTATGTTTTAATTTAACCTAATGTTATTTTGCGTTTGTTTGGTCTTGCAGGTTTGGCAAGCGCAGTGTGAAGACGGCAATGTGGCAGCATGGCTATGGCCGAGAAGCATCCCGCGAGCGCAGTGAACAGCGTGGAGTAGGCAAGGTAGCATGGTCATCCGGGAGCGAGATTTGTCTTTCGGCAAAGGCGACGCACACAGGGGTTTTTTCCGATAGACCGGCAGCGACGTTCGAGGGCATCAAGGCGGGCCAGCTCCACAGTGGACCCACGGCCAATAAATGGTGGCCAAGCAATACAAAGACTCCGGTAATGATGTTCGACCACGTTCGAGGCAGCAGAGTCCGTGGTAACACCGGGTGAAGCAGCAGCATTCGGTGACCGACAAAACCGGGTGACCAACAAAGCCGAAACGACTTACGCGGCAGCTACACATTCGGCATTCAGCAACAAATTTTTTGAAGAAACAATGCCATGTGTACAGCAGAGCAGTTGAGGAGCGAATGCATTCATAGGGGTCCCGGTCAGCACCAAGGAAGATTTCGAGCTTGGCAGATGACGTGTATGCCGGTAACGCAGAGAGGGCCCAGATTATTGTCAGTACAAAGCATTCTCGACAACGAACTATATTATGGAAATCCCGACGCAGACGGGAAACGGTTTCAATGAAGTACGAGGTAGCCATTCCACATTCAGAAGACGTAGTAAATATAGATGTGATGAATGAAGCAATATTCTAGTGGGAAATTTTGACGAATGTTGATGTTAGACACAAACGGTTCCGAGTGTTGAAGGTAGACGACATCACGGTAAATTCATATATGGAAATGATAATGCGGGTATATAATGTATGGCCCAGTCAGAGTATATGGCAGAAAATGCTGAACGTTGCAGGATAATGACGTTACGAACAGTCTTCGGTGGCCACTTGGCAATAGTAAGGAAGGGGTTTCACTTAATCCCGAGGGGTTACAAATGCCCGAAATATACACTCAATAATGAACATAAGGAAGTTACAGGCACTGTCATCATTTAAAGTATGGTTGCAAAGAGCAGTGCGCGAAGAGGGACGAGATGGAGGTCGAAGGCGGCAAGGCGGGTCCCCACGACAGTCCTGACGACCGACGTCTCGAGTTTCCGATCGATCGTGCAGGAATTCACGGGGATTCCTCCGTCTCCCGTCGGTCCAACGGCTTCGAACTCTGTTTTCCTCCTCAGAACCTTTCACAGTGTCATCTAATTGCCGGCGCCGCCTCCTCGTCGTCTTACCCTGGATTTTAGTTCGTCGGATTCTTTGTCGCAGGATGGCTACCGTTCGGATTAGGGATGGCTCCAAAGCACTCCTCCACAATGAAAACGTTGACGGCAGCATGTTACTATGGTGGGACTTTCAAATAAAAAGGAGAAAATTATCAAAATTTTAGTGGCCACATGGTGTATCATCGAAGGAACTTAAATTAAAGAAAAGGCATTTAATAAAATGAAAGGAAGCTAAACTGTAAAGTTGGTTTTGAAAAGTGGAGAAAATCAAGAGTCGGTCGGCAAACGAAGACAAAACAGCGAAGGTATTTTGGAAAGCAAAAGGTCAAAGGGCTTGAAAACAAAACAGAAGAAAATGGAAACAAAGGGCTACGAAGGTGAAGGGTTTTCCTGAAATTTTAAATACTCCATCGAAATGTTGTAAGAAAAGGGGGGCAGGAGACGGAACCTTTTTGGGCATGGCCGACTGGAGACTTTTTGGCATGGCCAAAAGGGGGCATGATTTTGAGATGTAAAACTTGGATTTTAATTGGAATGTGAAAGCTTTTATTCAGAAATTTCAGGCCTTGTTAGCAAGAAAGAATGAGAAATTTTCTGCATGCTTAATTTTAATTGTCTTATTTTTCCCCTTTCAGATTTCAGACTTGTATGTGAAATTGATGCCATTATTTTGGGTTGTTTCATTTGAATGTCTGCAATCTGGAAATTATTTAGGATCCTTGGAGCCAGCACCTAGTTTACTTTGATTGTGTGTTGTACAGGTCAAATATGCTAGGTTGCATGTATGAAACTCTCACGTATTCGGTTTTGCAGGACGGGGTGCTATCAAACTGAAGGAGCTTTTGCATTGCTGTGTTTTCAGCAAGTATTTTGATGTAAACTTTAAATTTTCTGTTTCCAAAAATTTTAATTTCAGAAATTTTTCCAATTTTCAGGCATTAAAATAAACATTAAAAAAATTTCAAAATCTAAAAACGATTTCACCATTGTGTAGATTATAATTCAGACTTCCAATACGCACTTTGAAATTTCATTTTCGGACTTGTTTAGTATTTTTAAAAATTCATCGAAGTTGCTGTTTTGCTACAGATTTTAAAATTCCGAAAATAGAAATTTTCCATTTTAAGGTCAAATTTCATTTTTCTAGTTTTGTTTTGCATTCATGAGCCTATGATGACATTCCCTTCATGGAAATTCCAATTTCATTGAAGGAGTGATGTTTTACGGCATTTTTACAAATTTCCATTTTGGGCCTAAAATTACCCTTTCTTCATAAAAATTCCAATTTTACGAAAGAGGGATAATTTGAGTACTACATTGAAGGTCTTTTCCTTAAAGCACTTAATTGTTCATCTTGATGAAAATCTGATTTCATTTAAGAGGGATAAGTTAAAGTGACATTTTGAAGCTACATTTGAAGACCCTATTCATCATTGAGGAGTTAATGCAAGATAAAATCTATCTTAAAACCATCAAGATAAAAGGAATTAAAGCATTACATCGTGGTCATATGAGGGCCAACTCACATTTACTTTATCAGGGTTCAATGAACAATCACTAAAGTTTCATGGTAAAATAAACCAACAGTGCCCCTTGTTTTCAGTTACTTGCAACCACTAAGGTGTTCCAAGCATTTCAATTGAATATCTTTATTTGAGATTACTAATGCACATATGCAAATGCTAATATAACAAGAACCTTGGAGAAGTTGTTTGTTTAACTTCTTTGCAAGCAGAGGATTTAGAACCCAAATCCTACCGGAGAGTGTGCTTTCACAATTGGGTGAAAACACCACTCAACACGATGTTATTAAGATGATTTTGGAAGTATATGATCATAAATTAAAGTGTAATTGTGATCAGAACCTGTGATCATTCTTGGCAGGGACAACTAAGACTGTAATCACAAAAACATAAATTAACCAATAAAATCTACTCAAAACTTAACCAAAATTGAATATAAGGCTAATATAATGTTTTATGATTTATCTATGGTTAAGTTACATCAAAATTGTTAGCCAGTTGGTGGCTATCCCTAGCAAGTGCAACTAGGGCTGTTATTCGTCCCTAGTAGGGACGACCACACAACTGGGTGGTTTTTGCCATCAATTCCAAGGGGATCTAGATTAGAACTCTCCTAAATGTATTGTAATTTAATTTGGTCAAATAAATCTTATATTTGATAGGTTTTAGAATTTATTAGCATATTTTGGGATGCCTCTGAAAGCGCCTTTGAATGAAGAGGTTTTCAAGGAAAATACTTGGTCAAATGTTGAGTACAAAAGTGAGTAGCACTTCGTGAGAAACGCTTGTTATTGCCCCTACATAAATTGGGTGGGAGCTCCTCAATTTATAGCCAAAATAGGAAAAATATGCAAAGGAAAAATTTTTGGCATCCAGGGCAAGTGCTGCCACTTGTTCATTCCCTTGCCATGCATAGAAGGGAAGAGGCCTTCCATTTGGGGACTCCAATTTGTAGGCCTTGATGCTTATGATAGCCTCCCAATAAATTTTTGGTGATTGGGTAGGATAAATGGTAGTAATTGATTAACATTTGTCCCACACTTTGACTTTTGGGGGGTCTGGTTCATGGCCATCCCACCCAGGAACGGTTGCATGTGGCCATCTTTGGGTGGGATGACCATGAAGTATGATCATCCTAGGATGGGATGGCCATGGCTACATGGCTCAAAACCTCTCAAAAGTGGGGTGAACCCTATCGAAAGTGTTTGGTAGCCTTAATTAACCCCTGATGGTTTCCAAATAGGGCCATATGATGTTGATAAGAGTGGCGCATATCAATATTATATGATTTACATAATTTTAGTATCTATAGATGCTCATTTTTTAGACGCGTTGTGTGAAATAGAGCGCTGAGCAAAAATAAATGACTAAATAATTAAATAATTAAGGTTATTAATTAACCTAACCAAATTTAGATGCCTACATTGTGGAAAAAGCATACATTCTTGGAATCCTTGCTTTTGACATAGTTTAAGGATTGCTTTTGGTATACCTTTCAACCATGCTTACCATAGCATTTTTGGGGCTTAGGGTATACTTGATCTTGGTTCCTTGTTTCCTTGTAAGTCTTTTCAAGGGTGAATTCTTGAGGATTCAATGAGGCCAAGCCTTTGTTTTATGTATTTTATTATTTTTTGCCCCAGCATGGGCTTGTAAATCTGTCTTTGGCAAATATTCTTTTGAATGTAATAAAATTGCACTTTTTGAGTGTTTGAAGTGTTGATTTGATTATAAAATAGTTATTATGACTACCTCCTCAAATGAAGAGTTGATGAGGGCATGAATAATTATGAAAATGATGATTCACTTGACACATATGACTAAATTGGGATAACTGTCAGTTTTACCCATTGCAAACCTTATCAAATATGCTAGAATTTTGATCATTTCAATGGTGATTTATGGAAGCGAGAGCCTATATACTTCATTCTCGTGGAGCAATCCAGCCATAATAGCCTTATTGGAGAGTGAAATAAATACTTTTAAGAGTTTCCATGAATAATTTGTATTTAATGTTGATCCATTTTTAATTTGAACCATTTTGGACCTATTTTTGGTGGGTTTTTGGCCCTATTTTTTATATTTTAAGTTATTTTTAAATTTTTATTTTTGATGAGATTTCATAGAAGAAAGGAAATGAATACCTCATTATTGTGGAGCATTCCAATCGCAATGGCCTTCTTGGGGATTGAAGCAATGGCATTTCAGTTTGACTATGAATTATTTGGTTCAAGTGGTCTTATGGTAATTTACTCATCTTGCCGGATTGCATGGAGCGCAAGTTGCTGCAAATGCCAAGTGTATAGGGTAAATAAATGGGTATGATATATGCTTTAGATTTTGCTTTATCTATTTTTTTTTGTTGTTTTTATGATTTTTGGAGCGTGAGGTCTGAGGACCCACTTGATTTTAGCCTATGGGCAGTTTTTGAATTACGATGTAGCTTTTTGCCCCACACACACACACACACACATATATATATATACACACAGATATATATATATACATATATATGTATGTATATATATATATATATATACATATATATGTATGTATATATATATATATATATACATATATATGTATGTATATATATATATATATATATACATATATATGTATGTATATATATATATATATATATACATATATATATATATATATATATATATATATATATATATATAGTTTTCTGTTATCATCATGTATTATTTTACTGGTTTATGAGATATATGCAATGCTTATATGTGCTTTATGATGTTATTATGGATGTTTTATCATGGATGCATGTATTTTTAATATGATGTGACTTGATGATATATATATTTTGTAAATGTGCAATGAAATGAAAAATGGATGATTTATTAATGTGTGTATATATATATATATAAGTTTTTGAATAACACAAGCTTATACTGAGAGCGGGGGTGAACAGTATATGACCACTTTTTACTTTTATTTTCAATTCAATATTATGCAGTGTATAGACAATAGTATCAATAGCAGTAATCAAGCAATGCACAAAACACCATACACAATAGAGACACCACAATTTACGTGGTTCACCCAATGTGGGCTACTCCACGGAGAAAATATTTTACTAAAACTTTCTCAATCAATTTATTTGGGAATCCTTCCCAATTACAATGTTTATGGATCTCTGTCTAAAGGAGATGTTGATCCCCTAATTTCAAGTTCATGGATATCTTCCACAGGAGAACTATTTCCCCTTCTGCTCTAGCTAGTGATCTTCTAGAAGACTTTGTCTCTGTATTGCACTGACTGGTGGATCTCTCTCCACTTAAAGACTCCTCACTCAGATTTGTCTTCAGTTGTGCTAGTTGCTAGATCTCTATCCATTGAGACTCTATACTCTGTACTCTATCACCTCCAAAGCTCTATCAATAGGCTCACTCAGAACCTACTCAATAGGAACACTCAGAAACTAATCAACAAGATCACATCGAACTTGTCCAAATATGATCAAAAATCTCACACATAACTTGCCCAAATATTCACTAGCAAGCTCACCAATAACTTGCCCAAATCTACACTAGCAATATCACCAAGAACTTGCCCAAATCTACACTAGCAAGCTCACCAAGAATGTGCCCAAATCTTCACTAGAAATCTCACCAAGAACTTTCCCAAATCTGCTCTAGCAATCTCACCAAGAACTTGCTCAATAATTCAATCTCATAGAAGCATAAAGAGAATTGTTAGAGACTCAATATGTTCTATACTCAAATCCCAATCTCAACTCAAATCAATATTATAGAAGCATAAAGAGAATTGTTAGAGACTCAATATTTTCTATCCTCAAATCTCAATATCAACTCAAATCAATCTTATAGAAGCATAAAGAGAATTGTTAGAGACTCAATATGTTCTATCCTCAAATATCAATCTCAACTCAAATCAATCTTATAGAAGCATAAAGAGAATTGTTAGAGACTCAATATGTTCTATCCTCAAATCTCAATCTCAACTCAAATCAAGAATATAGAATAGTTTGTTTCATGTAACTTGAACAACCACTTTACACAATCACTTGACTAGGCTCAAACAACTCTTCTCAACCAACTACCACAAGGAACAACTCTTTCTTACAAACCCTAGTCCAAGCATGTATCTACCAACTTGAATGTTTCAAACAATGCTCAACCACAAATCTCACATGACAATGATACTCATGTTATTTTCAAGTTCAAGTTCTTTGCATAACCAATGGGTTTCAAAAAAAATGCTAATAAAATAAGGTTTAATAGCAAATCTCAACCCAGAAAACCTTGAGACATTCAACCAACTACTTTCAAAAAGAAAACCACAATTAATCATTTTCTCTCCAATGATATTTCAGAAATCAACCACCATAAACAATCAATAGGAGAATGTGACCATAATTTTTATGAAGATGAAGAAGCCTTTTGGTTGTCCACAAAATTTTTCCCACTCAACACACTTTCTTTTTCAAATTTCAAAAAGGGTTAGAGATATTGATTAATAACACAACAATAACACCCAAATAACACCTTATTACTCCTACTCAATAACATATGCCATGTCACTTCATAAATGAATTAATCTCTTTTGAAAAATAACAAAGCAACCTTCAATTTTGAACATCTTTACAAAATTATAAATATATCTTTACACACACCTCATTTCTCCCTCTAATCAAGTTAATAAAATAGCCCTTGAAATTAGCTTTCCAACGATATATAATATGATATACTTTCAAAAATTAAATCACCATAAATCTCTCCTTTTTTAAACTTGCATCATAACCCCTATTCCTCCTAGGGAAACTTTAGAAAAATAAAATATATCTAAAAATTATTAACTTGCCTCTATCCCTGATGGGATTCAATATCGTGACCTTCCTTGATCAGTTCTTGAACCACATCCAACCTACCTTTAGGCCACACACCCTCATGTGCTCAAAATGAGCACACAACAAAACCTTATGTCGTGAATATTTAAAATTAAATATCTCCATCACTGGGGCACATTTTTCGATGAAACGAAAAGCCAACTTGGGTTTTAAGAAAAACCCATTTCAAATATACCATCCATGGTTTTAAATAAAACCTTTTATTTTACCTATCTTGGTTTTCACAAAAACCCTGTATATATCCATGTTCTCCAAAATATCATAAATGTTTATTTATGAAATGCTTTGGTCACAAAAAATCAATGTGATCCATGTGACGTCAATGATCCATGTGACATAAGTGACAACATAAAATCATTCAAATTTCCAAAAATCTCCCCCTTTGTCATTGATGGCAACACCTCTATTGTAAATCACCACAATCACTGCAAAAACCATCTCTAAGAATCAAAGTTGCTCCCCTTGACTCAATACTCTCTATGGAGGTTGCTCCCCCTAACTCAATTCTCTCTTTGGAGACTGCTCCCCCTAACTAAATCTCTCCCCCTTACTCAAATATCTCCCCATTTGACATAAATGGCAAAATGGACACCTATGGGGCTAAAAGATATGACTCTTAAGCTTAGCCCCCTCACGACCTTCTCTATTGAGGTGATTAACTTTGGGGTGGGAGTATTTTTACTCCCATATTACATTATTTTTTTCCTCTATCAACTTCCTTCCATATTTTTCTGATATTCTTCTCTTGATGAATTACTTTATCTTCTTGTCTTGAACCTGTTTGACATTCTTGCCTTGGAACTACTTGACCTTCTTGTCTTGAAATTATTTGGAATTGAGTCCTAAACCATTTTGCAATATGTCCAAATTTATTGCAATTTAAACACTTAATGTTATTATACCTTGGAGGTACAAATGTCTTAGGATATCTTCTGGTGAATCCATATCCTCTTCTATTATAAATCATGTAATTCATTGCCTTGTGACCATACCCATTGCATGAGTATAAATACCCATGGAAAATTTTTCCTTTTCCATATTCCTGTATTTCATATGACCTGCATTGTTAATCCATGTGCCCAAACTTGTGACATAAAAAACATCTTCCATTGAATAAACCTTGCCTAGACCCCATTGGTCTCTTATTCTCTTCTCCCTGTTTCTTGTTCCATTTGTTTCTTACTTGTGCATTGTTCCTTTCCTTGTTGAACTTTCTATTATCCAAATTATCCTTAGAAGTCTCACTCTCTATTTCACTTACTTCTTTTGACTCTTCTTATTTTTTGGTGTTTGAGCTTGACTCTCCTTTTTGTGCTTCCTATTTCCCTTGTTCTTCTTTAGAACTAAGTCCTGTTATGATGACTGATGACCTTTGTGCACTGATAGTCCTTTCCAAGTTCCTTGAATTTTACTCAAACTTGTGTAGCTTGTCCTTAGAACCTTTTACTTACATCCTTAGTGAAACTATCTCATGATATAATATTTCACACTCTATATCTTTTGTCTTTAATTTTTTGGCCATACCTTCTTCAATTTTTCTTGTCTCTTCAACTTTGATTTTGAAGTTGGTGAGTTCCTGTAAAAACCTTGCTTTTACTTTTTCATATTCTTGAGCTTGAAACCTTAATCCTGAGTTCTCCATTTTTAATTCTTCAAGAGTAACCATAAACCTTTCACATTCTATCTCTTTTACCTTTGATTGTTCAACCGTACATTTTTCAACTCTTCTTGCCTTTTCAACGTTATCTCTTAAGTTAGATATATCCTATAGAAGTTTTTTCTTACATTTCTCATCTTATTGTATTTGAGCCTTCAATTATGAATTTTCTCTTTTCAATTCAACAATATCCTTAAGAGTGGCTTCCTCCTTTTCTTTATCTGACTCTTCATCTTCTTCAACATCACTGTTGCTGGAATTGTCACTAGAACTCCTGCTAGAACTATTACTAGAACTGCTGCTTTATTTTTCCACAAATAAACTTTTCTTGTTGCAATTGTTGTAGTACATGAAATCATCATCTAAATGCCCAAATTATTTGCATATGAAGCATTTTAGTATTCTTATACCCTTCTTGTACCTGTTTGCTTGCTCAATGGCTATAGCAAGTTCTTCATGTCGTTCTTTGATAGATATATCCTCTTATTTAACTTCAATACCTAGGAATAGGTGTTATATTTGGAGTGGAAGTTCTTCTTCTACTTATTTTATCTCATAGAAAACCCTTATTCATATTCACTGTCACTAAGATCATTATAATCTTCTATAGTAAAAAAACTCTCAAGATTTCTTTGACCATTCCTGTTTCCTTGATGTGTCATCTCATCTTAACTATCACTAAAGCCATTGCAATATCTTGATTTGTGATCCCTTTGACCACACACAAAGCACTGTTCTCTTTCACCTTCTATTCCTAGGAATAGATTTTCTTCCTTTTCATCATTTGACTTGTCTCTATCACTGTGATCTGAGCTATCACTTGCTTCTTCAATGTAGAAAGTTTTCTTTGTCTTACAAAAAAATTTCTTCTTATCATACCTATTTTTCTTGTATCTGTCATCTTTGTCATGTTTATTCTTTCCATATTCTTTTCTTTTGTGACCCTATTTTTCATCATCACTATTTTCTTCATGTGGATACTTGTATACATAGTGACCAAAATCACCACACTTGTAACATCTGTCTTTCTTCATGTCCTTTTAATTTCTTAAGTCCTTTTTCCTTTTGATGAAGTTAGATTCCTCATAATTATTTGAATCTCCATGTGTCTCTGGAACTTTCCATTTATTTTTCTCTGAGGACTTGAATGCAATTTATTTATTGGAACTTGATGCTTACTTCTCCTCATCTCATAAGATGCGAGTTTTCCTTGTAGTTCTTCCATTGTTAGCTTTTTGATATCCATTGTTTATTCTATTGCTAAAACCTTTGCATCATACTTAATGGGAAGTGATCTCAAAACCTTTTGAGTAAAATATGATTCTTTCATCTCAAATCCTAGACCTCTCATGGTGTTAGCAATCTCATCAAATCGAAGTAAAAATTGTGCAATATCTTTAGAATATTCCATTTTCAATTCCTCAAATTTTTTCTATGAGTTTGTAGTTTTTCCAACTTTACCTTGGAATCTCCTTCATAGGTATTCCACAACTTGGTCCATATTTCATTTACTGAATTACATACCATGACCTTTATAAAATCTGTCTCACGTAGCCCACTTAGAATACAATTCATTGCCCTTGCATTGATCTCAACCAATTTTTTGATAGTATCATCTTCCTTGGGATCACCTTCAACCTTATACTCTTTTGCAACCATCTTCCATACTTCATATCCTTGTGATATCATGTATTTTTTCATTCTCATGCTTCGAAAAGCATAATTGTTACCATCAAATAGTGGAGCCTTATTTGTAGATGATCCATTCAGTGAAGCCATCTATGTTCTTGTAGAATCCGCCCTTAAGCTGTTAGCCTTTTCGAAGGAACCTGCTCTTATACCAATTGAATAACATAAGCTTATACTGAGAGGGGGGGTGAACAGTATAAGACCACTTTTTACTTTTATTTTTAATTCAATATTATGCAGTGTATAGACAATAGTATTAATAACAGTAATCAAGAAATGCATAAAACACCATACACAATAGAGACACCACAGTTTACATGGTTCACTCAATGTGGGCTACTCCACGGAGAAAATATTTTACTAAAAATTTCTCAATTAATTCTTTGAGAATCCTTCCCAATTACAATATTTATGGATCTCTATTCAAAGGAGATGCTTATACCCTAATATAAAGTTCTTGGATCTCTTCCACAGGAGAATTTTTTACCGTTCTGCTTTGGCTAGTGATCTTCTAGAAGACTTTATCTCTATATTGCACTGACTGGTAGATCTCTCTACACTTGAAGACTCCTCACTCAGATATATCTTCAATTGTGATGGCTTCTAGATTTATATCCACTGAGACTATGTCCTCTATACTTTGTCACCTCCAAAGCTCTGTCAATAGGCTCGCTCAGAACCTGCTCAATAGGCTCACTCAGAACTTGCTCAACAATATCACATAGAACTTGTCCAAATATGCTCAACAAGATCACACAGAACTTGAACAAATCTGCACTAGCAAGTTCACCAAGAACTTGCCCAAATATGCACTAGCAATCTCACCAAGAACTTACCCAAATATGCACTAGCAAGCTCACCAAGAACTTGCCCAAATTTGCACTAGCAAGCTCACCAAGAACTTTCCCAAATATGCACTAGAAAGCTCACCAAGAACTTGCCCAAATCTGCACTAGCAAGCTCACCAAGAACTTGCCCAAATCTGCTCTCGAAAGCGCACCAATATCTTGATCAATAATTCAATCTCATAGCAGCATAAAGAGAATTGTTAGAGACTCAATATGTTCTATACTCAAATACCAATCTCAACTCAAATAAATCTTATAGAAGCATAAAGAGAATTGTTAGAGACTCAATATATTCTATCCTCAAATCTTAATCTCAACTCAAATTAATCTTATAGAAGCATAAAGATAATTGTTAGAGACTCAATATGTTCTATCCTCAAATCTCAATCTCAACTCAAATCAAGAGTATAGAATAGTTTTTTTTATGGAACTTGAACAACCACTTCACACAATCACTTGACTAGGCTCAAAAAACTCTTATCAACCAACTACCACAATGAATAACTCTTTCTAACAAACCCTAGTCCAAGCATGTATCAACCAACTCAAATGTTTCCAACAACTCTCAACCACAAATCTCACATGATAATGATACTCATGTTCTTTTCAAATTCAAGTTCTTTGCATAACCAATGGGCTTCAACAAAAATGCTAATAAAACATTCTTCACATAACAATGATACTCATGTTCTTCTCAAATTCAAGTTCTTTGCATAACCAATGGGCTTCAAAAATAATGCTTCTAAAATTTTCTTCACATAACAATGATACTCATGTTCTTCTCAAGTTCAAGTTCTTTACATAACCAATGGGCTTCAACAACAATGCTAATAAAACAAGGTTTAATAGCAACTCTCAACCCAGAAAACCTTGATATATTCAACCAACTACTTTTGAAAAGAAAACCACAATTAATCATTTTATCTCCAATGATATTTCAGAAATAAACCACCATAAATAATCAATAGGATAATGTGCCCATATCTTTTATGAATATGAAGAAGCCTTTTGGTTGTCCACAAAATATGTCCCACTCAACACACTTTCTTTTTCAACTTTCAACAAGGGTTAGATATCTTGACTAATAACACAAAAATAAAATCCAAATAACACCTTATCACTCCTAATCAATAACATACACCATGTCACTTTATAAATGAATTAATAGTTTTTGAAAAAGAACAAACCAACCTTCAATTTTGAACCTCTTTACAAAATCAGAAATATCTCTTTACACACACATTATTTCTTAATCTAAGGAAGTTAATAAAATATCCCTCGGAATAAGATTTCCAATGATATATAATATGATATACTTTCAAAAATTAAATCACCAGAAATATCTCCTTTTTTAAACATGCATCATAACCCTTATTCCTCCTAGGGCAACTTTAGAAAAATAAAATATATCTAAAAATTATTAACTTGCCTCTGCCCCTGACGGGATTCAATCTCGTGACCTTCCTTTCTCAATGCATTAACCATAGCCAACCTTTTTTTGGGCCACATTCCCTCATGTGCTCAAAAGGAGCACACAACAAAACCTTATACCATGAATATCTGCGCCCTTCGAAAACAAAGTGTGTTTCATGTGTTTCAACACACTAAAACACCTCTCGTGATAATCGAACGCAGGACTTATTGCTTCACACATAGCCCATGAACCACTAGGCCAAGGAGGCCTATACATTTGGCCTTACTCCACAATAGTCTCTTCAATGAATGCAAAAATTGTAAGCCTTTTAAAACCCTTTTCACACACACTTCGGCACACGATGCGCAGGATCTTTTACCATTCAAATCCAAACATCAAATCGAGCACTTAAAGACATAAATCAAAAATTTGGTCATATATATATATGTCCTTCTCCTTTCCTTTGACATCAACGCTATAATTTAAATATTAGTTTTATGCCTTTTCCTTTCATTGACGTCGACGCTATAAATTAAATTTTAATTTTAAATTTAAATTTTAAATAATTTAAAATTTAAACTTAAATATTTAAAATTAAATATCTCCATCACCAGGGAACCTTTTTCGATCAAATGAAAACCCAACCTGGGTTTTAAGAAAAACCCATTTCAAATCTGCCATCCATAGTTTTAAATAAAACCTTTTATTTTTCCTAGCTTTTCACAAAAATCCTGTATATATCCATGCTCTCCAAAATATCATAAATGCTTATTTATGAAATGCTTTGCCCACCAAAACTCAATGTGATCCATGTGACATCAATGACAACATAAAATCACTCAAATTTCCAACAATTTTATGTTATCATGTTTTTCTTTACTGTTTATGAGATATATTCAATGCTTATATGTGCTTTATGATGTTATGATAGATGCCTAACATGGATGCAAGTATTTTTCCTATGATGTGATTTGATGATATAGATATTTTGTAAATGTGCAGTGAAATGAAAAATGGATCATTTATTAATGTATATGATGGATGGGGAATACTAATTGACACATTAGATGCTAGCACCATTGATTATACAAAATTTATCTCATCATTTTCATGTTATTATGACATTATCTAAATGGCTTTTGTAAATGTAAGCGAACAAACATGTGACAACATGATATGAAATGAAATGAATAATATATTTTTTATGATGTGTTTGGGATTTTCAGGAGACTCAAACACTCTAGTTACCTAATAAAAAGTTGTATAATAACCATGCAAGACTTTTTAACAAAGTATAAATATGCTAAGATAACCAAGATAGTTAATATTCTTGTATGTGCATGTGATTTCATTACTATGATAACGCATAAAGTTATCCTAGTTCCAAATAGGATTGATTTAGCCTATCTGTACTAGAGATCACCCTGCGAGTCTCATTATCCTGAGTTTTTGTACTTGGTTGGATTATACCACTAGGTAATATAGGCTACCAAAATCTAGCTCATCTGCATGCAAACATTGGTTTGTAAAAAACCAAGTTTCTTATGTGACATACATATCGTCATGCGTAAGGATACCACCATTTATAGGCAGGATTGATGTCAACCAACCTGTAATGAGTATCATATTATGGTTATCTAATGCTGAAAATTATAGGGATTCGAGTTCAATACTATCTTCTTTTATTTTAATTTTTGAATTTTTCAAGGGAGTTGCTCATTTGTGTTATGGTGAGCAAGGGATTTTGGTAGTGGTGAGAACCACTATTTTTTTTTTTTCTAATAGTAAAAACAACTCTTTCTTTTTGCATATTATGAAGTGATAATAAGTACTGTTTATTTTTCTCTTTGGATACTTGCCCCAATTTGGTGTAAAGAAAGGGATTTTGATAATTTTGGGTAAGGAGGGACTTGTGCTTTTATTGATTCTTAGCATTGTTGAACCATTCACATAGGGGTATGAGCGAGATAAACTTTTCACTTAAGGTAACCTAGACCACTTTGTAGGTTTCATATTTCCATGTGATAAACTTGGATTTATTAATGTGAAAATGTGTTAGGATTTTGATGTATACAACGTATAATCTAAGCAGAGGATTATACCTTCTAAAAATCATGATAGCCTTCTATAAAATATGAAAAGGAAACTAGATATGGCTAAGTGATCGAAAACCCTAAATACATCTTATGACTAATGTCTAAATAATGGGAAATAGAGACACAGTATGGAGTATAGATGTAAATGATAAGTGTAATGTAAACAGGTGGTAACATGACTTTGAACAACTTTGATTTTGATAGATGCCTAGTGTATAGACTTGGTGCTAAACATGTATGATTAACTTCTAATAATGCACAACACAATGATGATGATACCTAATGCAAATGATGTTATAATGTAATGATATGAAATGTAATGCAATGCAATATAATTTTTTTTTTTGATGTTTTAATAATGGTTATTGGATTTTTTAGATATATATATATATATATATGCATTTTGACCAATCGGCTTAATGAATGTCATTGGGTCTTTTAGGGTGACCAAAGGACCTATATATGCCTTTGGGGATTTTTAGGATGACCTAGATGGCCATAGACTACCTAGGAGAATTTTAGGGTGACCAAAGGGCTTATAGACATCGTTGGGACATTTTGGGTGACCTAGATGATCAAAGATTGCCTAGGAGTATTTTAGGATGACCAAAGGGCTTATAGATACCTTTGGAGCATTTTAGGTTGACCAAAGGGCTTATAGAATCCTTTGGAGCATTTTAGGTTGACCTAGATGGTCGTAGGCCATATATGGGTATTTTAGGTTGACCTAGACAGTTGTAGACCATATAGGGGTGTTTTGGGTTGACCTAGACAATTGTAGACCACCTAGGGGCATTTTGGGTTTACCTAGATTTTCATAGACTACCTAGGGGTATTTTAGTTTGACCTAGATGATCGTAGACCACCTAGGGGTATTTTAGATTAACCTAGATGGTTGTAGACCACCTAGGAGCATTGTAGGTTGACCTAGATGATCGTAGACCACCTAGAGATATTTTAGGTAGGGCATGGACCTCTTTCCTATAGACACCCTATCTATAGACCCTCTATCTATGGGTTATAGGACTTGCTAGGCCGGATACGGTGGATTATGGGGTAGGTGACAAGCTTTCTTCTCTTTAGATAAAAATTATTGTGAGATAGGGTGATGTAACAGGAACCTACAAAGATGGAAATGTTCTTCATCATCCAATGGAATGACTTGTTCATGTTCCTCATATGAAATTGGATAATTGATGGGTTATATGCCATAGTTTGACTCATCATCTATTGTCCATTCATGAGGAGGACCTTGATCCTCTTCCTCATTGTTAGATTGAAGGGTGTGCGAACTCTCTTCCACTTCATGAGGTTGAGTGACATCATTAGATAACCCTTGATCTACTATTTTTATGGAAAAATAATCTCTCAATGAATGGACATGATGTGGATTGGAATATGGGTCACGCACTAGCTCATCCCTGTAGTTCAAAACTAGGCACTCCAAACCCTCTATGAGTACATCTATAGGTATTGGCTTATTGTGTCCTAAACCAAATTTATCATATGGTAACTAATACTGTGGCTGACATAAAACATGAGTACCCTATTCATACAATGCTAGACCAAAACCATACCAATTACATTGATGTAGATATCACATGGTGTAGTGAGGATTTGATATGTAGTTTATATCCTTAGAGAAGATTTCATCAACATCTTCTTGTTGAGGAACTGGTAATGTTCCATACTCGATACCCCCATATATAAATTTTGTTTGATTGGGTGGTATTCCAAGAGGTACAATGCTACATTTGGGTAGATGAGATCTTCTCATATATTGCACTATCTTGATCGATGGAACTGTTGTGACATTTTTGACTATGTACTCTCCCATCCATGTACTAGACATATGGATTGTAACTTAGGATGATGAAGGTGAAGGATATGGAAGCGAGGCTTGAGATAACTCAATGTGTACCTCCTGAGATGGTTTCTAGTCTACGAGACTATGAATCTATTTCATAGAGATGGTGGAAATGATGGGAGCAATTTCATCAATTGGCCTCTTCAACATGTTTCTCTATCGAGGATCTGATGATGACGAAGGCTATTATAAAGTTGCCAATGATGAAGATGGTAATGGTGTAATGGAAGACAACGAATATGGGAGTGGACCCTGAATGGATTTTTTTAGTTGGAAGTTGACATGAGTCAACGGTAATGTCAACTCAGGGATTTGTTGCACTAAGTTACAATACTTAAAGGCCTCAAGATATGTAGATATTATGTATACCTGTCCTTCATAAGTATATTTGAGACATTGATGAGCAATGTATGGGATACACTTCATATCTTGGATCTAAGGTCTACCTAGAAATATGTTATAGGCCATCGCACCCTCCAAAATATGATACCGTTTCGATATAGTTTTGCATCCCTCCTGAATAGGTAGGACTATAGTATTGAATGTGGAGCATATTGTATCATTAAATGCTCATAGGGTGTAAGTGGATGCTACAACATGATATGTTATAAGTCCTAGGTATTTAATAGCACTAGTTGTTATTATTTTTCTTGATGAACCAATGTCTATCAGAACTCTTTTATATGGTATATCATTCACACATGCAATGATGTGCAAAGGAGGGTCAACCACATCACTTGCTATAGGTTTGAGTTTGTGCTCATGGAACGTGATCACTGGTTCCTTACATTTTTGCACATGTCCCACAAAATTTATGGAGTTATACTCCTAGGGTTGCAACTCTATTGACTTACAAATATCCATTAGAGTTTCTTTGTGAGGTGGAGATTGCTAAATTATCTCATATATGGATAATATAGCTGATGTTATTAAGCTTTGTGCAAGATTAATTTTTATTGTTACTCCTGGCCTAGGTGGAAGGCTCTATACTAGAGGTGGGGGTGGTTGTGATGTTGATGGAACATCGCTCGAAGCTACAAGTGGTGCAGCTTTACTTGGGTAGCATCTATTCCTAGTCACAATACTTACCATCTCGACGTACCCTTGCAATGGGGTAGTCGTATTGACCTCATTTATTTGTCTAGTAGAAGCTTCCTGTACCTCATGAGTAGGTAAGGGGTCTTTGAAAACCTCCATTTTTTGATTATTTGGGGTGAGAGGATTATCCACTTAGAGCTCATTCCTCCCTATCATGTCTTGCACTATGCTTTTGAAACCATAGCATGTAGGCAAGTCATGGCTATTCTACCAATGATATCAATAAAATTGGTCTTCCCTATGTCCCATAGGCTTTGGTTTACCTATATTCAGATCTATAGGCTTTATTTTTGGTAAATTAACCAGTTTTGCAGTCTAAAAATTGTCAAATAGGAATTTCGTTGACGCAAAAAAATGTGTAAACTATTGCCTAGGGCGATGTTGCTAATTTTGACCCTGATTCACTTGAGTATTATTATTATAACTTGTAGGAGGAGGTTGGGCCTGATAATTTACCTTTTGATGAGGTGTCGTTTGTGTAGGTCCTAGGATATTAATGGCCACTTGATTGACCATTTTCAACTTTGATGTTGTTGGAGTGCTCTTTGGATTCTTTGTCTACTTCTTCTTGCAAGGTTTAGCTATATTCCCCTCTTGTATTTTGATCTCTTCTATGGTTCTAGCTTGCGCTAGTGCATCCTCAAGAGTGGGATATTGTTGGAGTTGCAACAATAAACATATTGGTTTTAAGAAACTCTTTGAAAACATCTGATTCAACTTGAACACTGGCAATAGATAGGGTAGCTTAGCTAGAAGTGTTTGCCATCTATTTCCATAGTTAGTGATAGAATCATCGTCATATTATTTTAACCTCGTAAGGTTAGTTAAGGTTGCCTTCCTCTTGGTATTGAAGGTAAAATATTCCAAGAACACATATACAAACTATTCAAATGTATAGATGCTATGCCTTGGATGTTGGTTAAAACACTCAAGGGTAGGTCCAGAGAGGTTAATTAAGAATGTTCTTAGGAGCAATGCATCATTCTCCTGTATGTTGAAGCACCGATTCATGAATTTTGTAACGTGATCTTGAGCATCTTCTTCCCCTTCAAACTTGTCTAACTTGGGCATTTTAAAATGCTCAGGATATGTAGGGGAAGGGATAGATGGATGCAGTGGTTGATTGCATAGTTGGTGCAAGGTCATTTTTTGAAGCCCATTCCTAGCTATATTACCCTCTATAGTTTCTAAGCATTCAAGCAATGATTGATACACATCAAAGGATTTAATCTCATCTTCTTTATTTTGGACCCATAGAGGGGGAAAAGGAATCTTAAGCATAGGTTGATGTAGTTTATTGTCATCAACCATATCTCAAAAATGTGCTTCTAAGTAATCCTTGTTTTGTTCCAAATCATCATAAGCCCCACAAGGTGTTTCAGGAATGGGCCTAAAAGGAGGAATGAAATCCTTTTGCAGGTGATTTATATTAGGACTAGTAGGTAAGTTCTGATTAAGCCTAGGAGGTCTAGGAGGAAACATTTGATTAGGTCTAGGAGACCTATTCTGATGGAAAGTAGGTTTCCTTTTCCTAGCATTTTGTATATGCATGCTTGGAGTAGGAACTCCATTACACAATGTTTCTTGAATCTGTTGTTCAAATATTTGTTTTTCTAACTGTTGTTGATGCTCTAGGATATCCAAGCATTGTTTATCATACTGAAGTTGATTAAACTTAGCTTAATGATCAGAATGCTTTTTGACTAATTGATTAATTTGATCAACTGTATTAGGCCTATGTGCCTTAGAATTATTACCCAGATACCTATCTTGTTCAAAAGGATCTGTTAGATCTACTAGGATCTTTCCTAGATTGAGATAAGTCACATTAACTTGAGGCTCATCTCTAAACATATGTTCTTGATAATATTTTTGTGCATAGGCACATTGTGTGTGCATGGAATAATGTGGTCAAGGATAATTAGGATCTCCCTCAGGTCTTCCATCATAAATGATAAATGGTAGGGCAGAATTGGCCCACCCACTACGATGAGTATCATACTCATCTAGGTTTAGTTACCTTGGGGAAGGGTGATTTTAAAGCATAAGATGATCATTCAACCATACCCTATGTGTATGGTCTTGCTTTCACACACCAGCATGTGGAGTAGAATGAGAAGGCACACAAATGCATGGCATTGCTTTATGTGTAGGCATCTCATTGCACAGTTACCTTTATTGAAATAAGTTGTTTGAATTATCTATACTTGGGAAGTAATTTTCTAGATTGAGATTGTGTTCTCTAGGGATGCCCTATGTAGGAGTCCCTTGTAGGCCAGATCCCTTCTCTGACACTCGAGTATTAACCATCCATTCATTTGCCACTCGATGATTTGGAAGAGTAGGTGACTACCAAGTAGGTATAACCATGTCCTTGGGATCAAATGGGAGATGATCCATGTCTCCTTGCCTACTCCCCATAGCATCCACTATTAAGTGGGCTTGGCTACTGGTATATACCATAGCTTCTTAAATATCTATGTGATATCTCCTTTACAAGTTTTATAGATTCAAACACAATCAATATAAACACGTATGAATACAAATGATTATCTCTTTTAAATATTATGTGTTCCTAAATTTTTTGATGTGTTTCAAATTTTTTGCTTTTGTAAATAATATATTTCATGTGTTTTGAATGTTAATGTAATTCTCAATTATTTAAATATTTTCACCTATATACTCACAGCTTGACAATCAAAAATGAAAGTATGGTCATGTGAACCAACCAAAGTATGGATATGAAATCCATACCCAATCAGGGAGCATAGGTCCTACCAGTCTTCACCCAGTACTCACTTGGTCAACATTATACCCTCCAAAGAGAAGTACATGTAAATTTTCCAAGCTACATCAGATCTTGTAGTTGGCTTCAGCTAGAAATGGGGTATGTGGGATTTTATCCAATGGATGGAGATGAAACCCATCGTTGTTGAACTCTATCAGTGGTTGGGGATGAATTTTAACTCACTAACATTAAAAAGAAGGGTGGTGTGTGTGATTCCTTTTAAAATGATTTAAATAAAACAAGATAGCATTCAATTATTATTCACTAAATGCATGGAATTGTGTTTTACTTTTAGAATCATAAGCATACATGTAAAATTAAACTATAAAATTTGTAAACTATATGAAAACCTAACCCTTAGGTAGGTCACACACAAGCAAACCATACAAATTCATTTTGAAAGGTTGTTATTTTTCATATTTTTATTCTATTTGGTTAATGCAAAATTTAGAAATATAAAATCTAACTTTCAATTGCACACAAAAGACAAGAAAAACTAAAATTTAAGCTTTTTGAAACAACCTAGATGAAAAATTAAGGTTTGTAATATTACCTATTATGTTTTGAAACTTGCCATTTCTATAAATTTCTATAGAAACCTCTTATTTTGGTGGTTGTCCTGAGGTGGGATGGCTGTAAATTTGGGGGTCGTCCCTGGCATAGATGTTTATAGTGACCATCCCTAGCAGTTCCAACTAGAATTTCTATAGTTGTTCCTACTCAAAATGACTAGAACCTGAAACACACAAAACACAAAAGGAATTTCAAAAAATAAAAAATGAAATGGAACAAGGGACAAGGGTCCCACTGTGATCACCACTGAAGAAGCAAGAAAAATTATGTTCCTAGATATATTGAAAATGAAATGATATCTATTATTTCTAAGCAAGCATGCAAAGGAAAGATGCAAAAGATGTAAACTATTGAAATGATGAATAATTTGCAATAAAAATAAGGGGGATTTCTCCTTGTATTTATAAATTCATCAATTCCAAAAGGTTACAATACATCCCCTTTGAGGGCTTATCATCTTGATACATTTTAGATTACAAATTACAAGGGAATGAATTTCTCCATGATCTTAATGGCATGTTTCAATGTTCTTCTCACAACCCACAATTGATCTAATATTGGGATTATTTTATTCTACCTCTTAGATCCTCCCTCATGCCTATAATACCTACACCTACACACAAGATATTGAAAACTATTAATAGCATATGCATTTTATATTGAAAATCTTGAAAAGTAAGTAAACATAAAGTAAAACTTATTTGCGATAAATCAAAATAAATCCAAATGACTTTAAAATCTAATATGATGTTATTAAGATGATTTTAGAAGGATATGAGCATAAATTATAGTGCAATTTTGATCAAAAGATATGGCCATCCTTGGTAGGGACAACTAAGACTACAATCACAAAAACATAAATTGACCCATCAAATCTACTCAAAACTTAACCAAAATTGAATAGAAGGCTAATATAATGCTTTATGATTGATCTATGGTTATATAGGCCTTTGGTGGCCATCATTGGAAAGTGCAACTAGGACTATTATCCATCCTTGGTAGGGGCAATCACACAACTAGGTGGTTTTTGCCACCAATTCCAAGGGGATCTAGTTTAGAACTCTCCTAATTATGTTTTCATCCAATTTGCTCAAATAATTCTCAGATTTGATATGTTTTTGGAATTAATTAGTGTGTTTTTTGATTCCCCTAAAAAAACCTTCGAATGAAGAATTTTTAAAGGAAAATACTTGGGCAAATGTTGAGGACAAATGTGAGCAACACTTCATGAGCAATGCTTTTTATTGTTCCCCTAGAAATTGGATGGGAGCACCTTAATTTATAGCTAGAATAGGGAAAATATGCAAAGGTGCAAGTTTTGTCATGCAAGGCAAGTGCTGCCACTTGTCCATTCCCTTGCCATGCATAAGAGGGAAGAGACCTTCCATTTGGGGCCTCCTATTTGCAGGCCTTGATGTTTATGACAACATCCCAATCAATTTTGGGTGATTGGGTAGGATAAATGGTAGGAATTGATTATAATTTGTATTACCATTTGACTTTTGAGGGTCCGGTTCATGACCATCCCACCCAGGAACCACTGCATGTGGTCATCATTGGGTGGGATGACCATGAACTATGGCCATCCTAGGGTAGTATGACCATGGATACATGGCCAAAAACCTCACAAAAGTTGGGTAAACCCTCCCAAAAGTGGTTTGGAGCCTTATTTAACCCTTGAGGGTTACCCAATAAGGGTGCATGATGTCTATAAGAGTGGCACATAACAATATTATCTGATTTATATGATTTTAGTATCTACAGAAGGGATTGGTGTCTCCTATGGAGTGGTGTCCATAAAACTAGAAGCAAAGGGGATTGGTGTATCCTATGGATTTTTGTCCACAAAACGAGAAGCAAAGGGGATTTTTGTCTCATGTGGAGTGGTGTCCATAAAACCAGAAGTAGAGGAGATTGGTGTCTCCTATGGAGTGGTGTCTACAAAACCAGAAGCATAGGGGATTGGTGTCTCCTATGGAGTGGTGTCCACAAAACAAGAAATAGAGGGTATTGGTGTCTCATATGGAGTGTTGTCCAAAAAACTAGATAAAATGGGATTGGTGTCTCCTTTGGAGTGGTTTCCATGAACTTGAGCATAGGGGATTGGTGTCTCCTTTGGGTTGGTGCCCATAAACATTGTAATAGGGAATTGTTTCCCAAGAGATTTCTTGAGAAAATTTGAAAGAATTTTTTTTTCCATGGGCGTAGCCCACATTGGTTGAACCACGTTAAATATATATATTTTGTGTGTGATGACATGTGCATTATTTCATTATAATAATTGATAATATTGGATGATACTGCTTTGGAAAGAAAAATAAAAGTTTGATCTTATACTGTTCACCCCTACTTAGTAAAAGCTTGTGTTATTCATATATATATATATAATATCCACTAATATCCTTGTACATACACTTTCTTTATATCTCTTATTGATAAATATATACCTCTTTGTACATTTTTCCACCTTTTTCATAGATTTTTGTATCACATACTCCTACATATTCCTATTGTCACCTTATTGTTTGATACTTATATTACAATCACTGACTATGATATATGCGTTTATCCTTCCATATTACCACCCTTTTAATACCCATGGAAGGTGCTTACCTAATTAACCATTCACATTTCCCTTCATATGAAAGGGTATTTACTTGTCCTTCACAATTTATTTATTCTTGCATACCTTCACTTCCTATTATCCCTTTCTTTGTATCCAAAGGACCTTTTCATAACTCAACCATACCTAGTATCCTCCTCAAGTGTGCATATATCCCATCAAAGCCATGACAATATGGAGCCTCCCTTTGTGAATCATTAAGATCTACTAGAATCCACACTTTACACACATAATTAATATTATTTGTGACTACGCAAGGATAACATCATGATTAGTCCTAATGCTTCTCTTAGCTCATCATATCTCCTTTAGGAGCCTAAAAAACAAGGGTTCATTCTCAAAAAAAGAGAGAAGAAGAATGAAAATTATGATGATATAGCTTGAATCCTTGGGTGTATTAGACGACTCCACCAGGGCTATAGCTACCTAGATGATAATGGAGAAATATTGATGGGTCGTGTCCTATCTCCACTGGGGCTATATATTATTGATTGGAAGAGGTTTATTCCTTCACAATGAACTTACTCTTTCTCATTAGGGCTATGATTTATTAATTCTAAACCTATTCAAAATCTAGTTAATGAACTCATGGCACATAGTGGTTCTAGAATGTTTTGATATATCTCAAGGGACCTCTAATCCTAATGGAATTTTCATGGTAACTTCATAACTTGAGAGGAGAACTAGGGTGTTTGAGTCTCATAAAATATCTTTCAGATATTATCCTTCCTCCTTTTTATTCCATTCCTTTCTCCTTATTTACCTATGGATATTATATTCCATTTGTTGGAAATTTTGAGTATATTGTTATCATTGATGTCAAAGGATTAATATCATAAGTTGATGACATTAGTTGTCATTTATGTCAAGGAAAGTTTTAAAAAGGAAAGACAATATTATAATATTTTTATTATAATATTTGGGCCGAAGGAAGTTATAATAAAAAAAAGTTAATATGTTCTCCATTATTATGGTAGAAAACACTAGACAAGGACCCATTTACAAAGTTAAAAAAATGATAAAGGGATTTCAAGAACAAATACAAAAATATTTAAAAATATAATTATAATATTTAAACCCATGTTTAATAATTATAATATTGAAATGTTTGAAAGGTGCAAAGATTTAATTTCAAATTATAGCAATATTAAAAAGTGTGGTCAACATCATTTAAATGAAGGTATGCATATTTAAATGGGAACAAAAATCATTTTATAAGGTCCAATGCATATACACGATCGCACCTTTCATGGAGGTAGAAGGAAGAAAAGACAAGCACAAAAATCAGGGAAGAGAAGACATCATGAAAAGGATAACAATGCACAAAAAGGTTTCAAGCATATGATTAGCAAAAATGGTAGATAGGACTTGCATAGGTTGTAGCAGAGGAAAGGTCAAGGGTTCAAAACTCGACGCATTTGTTTTGCAAAGGAAAATATTTTGAAAATAATTTGAGTGATATGAAAGGTAGAAATAATTGATTATGTGCAAGTTGATTATTGTGCAGGCATGTAGCCCAAGTGGTAGCATAGTCATGGCTAGGGCGCTACGTTGGAGAAAGTGCAAGTTCAAATCACATGGAGTTTGTTGTGTATGGTGTTTGTGGTGTGCATCAAATTTTTGAGTTATTTCGCTGGCTGTGAGGTATGCATTACTAATTTTTTAAATTATTTTATATTTTTGGCTGTGTGATATAGAGAAAGGTAGATAGTTGAGATATTGGAGTCATAAGGAGTAGAAAAAGAATATCAATTATTGTAATGTGTAATGTGTGATTTTTTTTTGAGTAATAGAGACCTAAGGTGTCTTAAGGAAAATAATTTATTGTGGTGTGTGCTGAAATATTAAAGTGAAGAAGGCATTTTGAGTATTATTTTAAAAAGCATATATTTTGTATTTTGACCTAGAAAATAAAGGGTCTTGATGCCTTATTGTTGCATATCAATTTTGATTGCTTAAGTTAGGAGTAATAAGGTGTGATAAGTTGCTTGACATATTATTATAACTCTTGCATGGCCAAAGAAAAATATGGAAGGTTTTGTTGGGTATTAATACTTTATTTTTGATAACAAGAGAAGAGTGATTAAACATAAATTTCAGATTTCATTGGGAATATATTTTTGAAAAGAACATTTATGTCGAGGTTTTGAGAAAGCATCTTGCAATCTAACCCTTGAAGTGGAACAAGAAAAATTAGTTGTATGTGACACAGGTTTTGAAGATATATCTCCATAAGAGCAAGTTAAGAGGTATGGTCACATCATTCCTTTTTTAAGGTGTTTTGTTGAATGAATGTTTTAAAACATAAGGTGGAGATAAAAGGGTTGTTTGGTAATCATTTTTGAAAATATTTGAGTTAGGGTTTGATACCTACATGTGCATGAATTATTGAGAGGAATTTAAAACAATTTCATTAGATTTTTATAACAAGTGTGTTTCCATTGTTTGAAGAGATTGAGAAAATTTGTGAATTAGTATAGTTGTTTCTTCAGAATAAATTTGCAAGAAAGATAGATCAATTTTGTGAAGCAAGTTATACATTACTTTGATTTGATTTGAAGGGTATTTTGCAAGAGAGAGATTGGATTAGTTGAATGCAATATTTGTGAATGTAAAGAACACATTGAGTTCTTGATAGAGCATATTATTCTCTATATGTTCCAAAAGTTAAATGAATTCAAAGTAGAATTTGTCTATGAAAATAAAGCTTTTATGAAATAGTTTTAAGTTGTGTTTTGTATGTAAGATTTGGAAATATTTGAGCAGGTTCAGTGAGTAGCTTTGAAATATATTTGAGCAAGTTTTTGAGAAGACTTGTGAGCAACTTTGAGGTAGATTTGATCAAGTATTTGAGAAGGATTGAAGGCATATTTGAGCAAGTTTTTTGAGAATACTTATGAGCAGATTTGAGATAGACTTTTGAGCATATTTGAGATAGAATTAAGAGCAAGTTTGATTATTTATTTGTTCAAGATTTGTGTTAAGGCTTGGTGTATATTTGAGATAGAATTGAGAGTAGGTTTGGTTGCTGATTTGATCAAGCTTTGTGTTAAGGCTTGGGGAAGATTTATGAGTAGAGTTAGAGCAAATTTGTGCTATACTTGTGATAGGATTTGGTGTAGATTTGAGATAGAGTTGAAAGCAAAATTTGGAGGTGACAAGAGTAGAGAGTACAAAGGTATCGAGTGGATAGAGGTCCATAAACCAGTGTAGTGGGGATAAAGGTCTCCTATGGAGAGAGATACATAAGCCAGGGTAGTGGGTACATAAGTCTTCTAAAAGTTCATTAGCCAAAGTAGAGGATAATGAGTTATCCTATGGAAAGAGATCCATGAACCAACAGGAGAGATAGATTTCTTCTATGGATATATATCCACTAATTGGTTGAGGATATAGAGTTCTCCTAGATCAAGTTCCATGAACCAGAGCAAAGGGAAAAGAGTTTTTCTATGGAGAGAGATCCATGAACCAGATTAAGGGGATAGAGTTATCTTGTAGAGATATATCCATGAACTAAAGCAATGGGATAGAGTTCTCTTGTTGAGAGAGATCCACAAACTAGAGCAAGGAGTTATCTTGTGGAGAGAGATCCATGAACCAAAGTAAGGGGATAGAGTTCTCCTATGGAAAGAGATCCATGAACTAGAGTAAGGGGATAGAGTTATCCTATGGAGAGAGATCCACAAATTAGAGCATAGGGGATTGGTGTATCCTTTGGATAGAGGTCCATAAACATTGTAATAGAGAATTGATTCCCAAGATATTTATTGAGAAAAAATAGAAGAAATATTTTCTCTTTGGACATAACCCACATTGGGTGAACCACATTAAATTTATGTCTCTCATGTGTGTGATGATTTGTGCATTGTTTTTATTACTACCATTGATATTGACATTGATAATATTATTTGGGAAAGAAAATTAAAAGCCGATCTTATACTATTCACCCCATGTCTTAGTATAAGCATGTGTTCTTCACCCTTGTGTATGTAAGAAAATATTTTTGAGTAGTGTGGTAAGCATTTTTCATTACCCTCATGATCAACATCATCCATCATTATTTATCTATTTTCCTCATTATATATTATCATTTTATCATCATTGTTACCCATAACATACTTACCTATCATCCATTAATTATTTATATACTTATATTTATTCTTATCAAAACCACTACCTATCCATGACTCCTCATCTCCATCCCTGCCTCCTTTTGTTCGAGGTCCTCATCTCTCTCGATCAATCATGTTGCCACCAATGGATTGTGACCCTACCCCTCATGAAATCAGTCCACTTGTGTAGTGAAAGATAACAGTCTTGAAACCACACTCCTACTTTGATACTGATCTAGTCTCATGGTACATTTCCTTACCCATGATGCATCCATTCACCCTCCATTCCATGAACCATCCCACTCAATGCACCATGATACTATTCAGACCTGGTTGTACCTCCACATTACACTATTTTTCTCTTTTCTTTCCTCCTTGGGAACCCTTTTTCATATTTATCCTTTGAGAACCCTTTTTGACATTGCCCCATTGGACACCCCTTTTACACATGCCTCCTTAGGCTATGCACTTTTAACTAGCCTCCTTAGGCTACATATATATATATATATATATTTTGCTTTTTAATGTTTTTTTTACGTGCCCCCTTGGGAACTCTTTTTCACATTGCCCCCTTGGGCATCCTTTTTCACATTTCCCCCTTGGGAACCTCTTTTACACTTATCTCCTTAGGCTATGCACTTATCACTAGGCTCCTTAGGCTACACACTTTTTTATATTTTTATATTTTTTTTTACCTTTCTTAAGCAATGTACATGTTGTCTCTTCCTTTTTGGGTCTTCTCTTTTTCCATGGTTGCATTATACTCCCTTGCATCCCCTTGAAAACCTCCTTCTACCCTCATCCTTCTCCCTAGGAGTCTATACTTCACTCCCTTATCCTCCCACCATATCAAGATCCCTTTAATAACCTTCCCCTATTACCTCCTACCTTACCATATATGAGCAAATAGTCTCCTACCAGATCGTATTTGAGGCAACGGTCTCCCATTTGCCTATGCACCCTTCCTAAATAATCACCCTAACTCATGACCTCCCCTTACCATGTTCCCATTTTGTCATGTGGCTAATCCTTGGCCTTGTGACCTCACCTACACACTCACCACTTGAGTGGATTGCCAAATATACTCCCATGGGGATAACCATCTCACTGGGGCAACGCACAACAAAATTTTGACACAAAGTTTTACACTATGTTGTTTTTATAAACATCACATTACAAAAAGGGGTATTTGTAGACAAAAAATTAACAGTTTTGATAATATAATAAATTAAAAATAAATATACCTAAATAAGCCTTACAAAATTACAATTAATCTAAATTCTATAATAATGCCTAAGTAAAACCTTAGTAACACTCTATAAATATTAAATATAAATAATAAATCAAATTTTGAATATATTCCCTACACCCATAAAAATAATAAAAACAATAATAAAATACAAATACATAAATAATAATAATTCCCTACCCATCTTCATATGTTATTAATATGTAATAAACCTAAATTAGGCTAATTAAATATAATTATCACTATCATGAGCCTTTTTTATGACCTCTCCTACATAGAAAATGATAAAATCAATAAAAAATAGCAATGCTAATTAAAATTAATTAAATACACCATTAAAGCCCCTTAATCAAGGTTAAACAATATTCAAGGCAATGCATTTATTAAAAATTCTCTAGAAGCCTAGAAAATCTGCCCCTCCCAAATCTCTAAAAATCCCCCAACATTAATATTGTACCCCCCTCATGCTATAAAAATAAATTTTAAATTTAAAAATAATGACAAGTCAACAAGAGCATTTATCCCACTTGGCCATAGGACAACCACCTCATTAATCCTTGCAATTTTTAATTATTATCACATTCCCCCATGGCCCTTGGGAAACTAATTTAAAATTAGTTTCCCTCTCCCTAGGCTACCACTTCCCAAAGCAATTTAATGAACCCCTCCACCTCATATCCTTCTAGATTTTTCTCTCACCTACCTTGCATATGTGGAGACCGTATGGAGCCTATGTGGCATCCCACTCACCAAGCCTCCAAATTCTATAAATTCCCCTAGCCATGGTCAAAGGGGAAGAGCCCATTTAGAGCTAGTGTTATGCTGCAAAAATCCTTCCACACACTTACCTTAGCCAATTTCACACCTACCTACAGCTATTAACATTTTTGCAAGACCCCCTCGATCTCATTTTATGTGCTCACAAGTTTTTGGGTTTGATAGTTTATATTTTTAAGCCATAGTATCAATACCACCTCTCTCTAGACGATCATGCCTCACAATCTTCCTTGAGACGATATTGCCTTTGACAGGGAACATCTCACACAACAAGGTCCTCGACAATATTTTAGTATTTAATGGGTATATTTTTTATGTGTCCCACATTTTGGTGTCATCTAGCAGTAATTTTATTTTATTTACTGTGGTTTATAATTTACATGAACAAAGGCCCAAGTTAGGTGGGTCCATTTAGCTACTAACATATTTATTTTTGGCTGTGTGCAGGTCACTTTAACCATCTACAACAACCTTTGGAAGCTCTTACACCTTCACACGCACTTATACAATATCTCCTTATCGCATTTGGTTGTGAAAGATAAAAAATAATACCACATTCCTTGTATTAATCCCTTGTAGGCTTCTTTACATTTTTAAAATGACAAATAGTTTTATTTTGCATTATTAAAGGCTATATTTGTAATAAAAATTGTTGTATGTTTGCTCTCTTTGTCTTAGAATTTCTTTTGTTGATGGTTATTTCTCCTCCCTACAAAAATGAATGTGATATTAAAATATGATGTCTGTTCTATTACACTATTTTACAGGGGTTTTATAATGATGAAGAGATCGATGTACTTATGCAAAATAAAATGATACTTTAGTACACTCATGCTATGGAACTAATAAAGCAAGTTTCTAGTGACCATTGTTGCATTAAATACTAAATGAGACCATGCAAAACACCTCTAGATCGATGTGCAAGCCTGTAGAGGTTGGATTTAGAGTAGGAAACTCTTTGGATGGTGATTGTCTATAGGTAGAATTATGATTTGTGACCATATATGAATGGATAATAATAGTCGATGACTATATGTGGATGGACAATCGAGTTGTGTGTATTCCTATAATCGAAGAATAACAAATCCACGGGTTTAGACAACTTTTGATTTCTAACTAGTTTTATTTATAACCTAGTTCAAACCTATGAGACATATGCATATACAAACCTATAAAGAGTTAACAGTATGTGATGGGCCTCCCAAAGTGATGCCCAAAATCAAGGAGATGTAAAAAATTATGCAAGTAATGAAACCAAAGACATGTAAAAATGATTTAAAGTAAGCTTACATTTACCTTTATGGTGTCTTTATCACTGATGTTGGCATTGCTACACTGTGCATGGGATGTTGTTGCTACTATGAATGGATCATGCTGCATTGGGAGGCTTTCGGAATAGGCTGGGATAAAACCATCTAGGGTTAGATGACCATGGGTTGAGACCATATTTTGTGGGATAATTATGACCTATAACATCTAAAAGGTATCCAAGAGTGGATCTAGGCCTACAAAAGGATGTGAATGGGTTCTACATACTGGGATCTTAGGATTGGGATTGCTATGGCTAATCCAAAATTAATTAGGTATCCACTATGATGTCCATCCTCATGCTCCAAAAGTAGGGTGAGGATTAATTTATAATTTTATCGATGGGAAAGGATAAGGAGGTATCTCAAACTATTAATGGATATAACTGGAAGCTATCTCCTTGCATTGGATTTGTCACTAGGGGTGCATGTGGGTGAGGTTGCCTTGTAATTATCACCAATTATGGAGTGTGCATGCAAATTCATGGTGAGTGCACACTTTGGATTTTCCATCCAATGTGCATGTTCAGTTAAGTGGATGTGCATGTTTGATTTTATTTTTATATTTAAATTAAATATATTTATTTAATTTAAATATGTATGCATAGCTTTTTAACTAGCTCTGTTGATTGTGTGCATGTTTAGTTACTTAGTTAACTGAGTAAATGATGTTATTGAGTGTGCCTATATGATTTAAATGATTCGGTTAACTAGGTGCATGATTATTCTCTCTTTATGGCTAAGAGGTGGAACTACCAGTAACTCTGATTTTGCTTGTAGAAAATCTTTTCGATGTGCATGACTAGATTGAATGGTGAGAGGTGGAGCTGCCAGTGCAATGGATGATGTGGAGGGGTGCTAGTGAGGGTCAATGCATCCATGAAGAGGCGTGAAATATTGTGCAATCCTAAACAATAATTAATTAATCATTTAATAAATAAATTAATTGATACTTAGGATATTTATTGTCTATTTAATATTAATTAGAATTAATTAATATTAATTGTATTTATTTAATTATAGCTAATTAATTAATTTTTATTATGCTAGATTTAGGTGTCTACACTATGAGCAATTGTAACTCCCTAAAAGGTTTTATTTTCTTTATTTTTGGTCATAGTCCTACCTAAGCATTCAAAAATAATGATGAATAAAATGGGGTCGCCCTACCTAATACCATTGGAAGCTATGAATACCTATGAAGGGAAGCCATTAATAAGAACCATGTAGGACACTGAAGAGATAAATCCCATAATCCAATTCCATCAATCTTAGGAGAAGCCAAATTGCTTCATAGCTTTGATGAGGGCATGCTAGTCTACTATGTCATAAGCTTTAGATAAGTCTAAATGGATGAACATGGATGGATATTTCTATGCTTCCATGGAACTGATGGTTCTTGAGCATGAACTATATCACCCACAATCTCTCACCGTTCCAAATAACTTTCTTGTTCATGGGAAATAATATTATGCAAAAGTGGTTTCAGCTTCTTCACCATGATCTTGGTAATGATTTTGAGAAGAACATTACATAAAGCTATTATTCTAAAAGCTAAGATATGTTCTTCATATTGAGCCTTTGGGACTAGATATATATAATTTTTATTGATTGCCTTTAATAATTATTTTTCCTTATTGGATTCATCCACCAACTCTAATAAATAAACATGAAAAATATCCTAGAATTCTTGGTAAAATTTGATGGAAAATCCATCAATCCCTAGGGTCTTCCCTTTTTACATTTTAAAAACCATTTGTTGAAGCTCATTGATAGTAACTAGATAATTCAAAACAAAGTTTACCTTAGAAGTGATAAGAATAGGTATCACTTGAAGAATATTCTATTGAGAAGCTGAGTCAAAAGATGTAGTAGTGAACAATTTAGAAAAGTAGTTGACCACGATAGAATTCATGCCATCCCAACATGCCAAGTGTGGAGGAAGTCTCCAAAATATTAAGAAATAAAGTTGTGTGATCTATGAGCTTGAAGATATTTATGAAATAATTTCATGTTTTGATCTCCTTATTTGAGCCATTGGATCCTAGATTTTTGCTTCTAGAAGAGCTCTTCTATTTTTCCCATTCCTCAAACTATATTGTGAGCCTAATTTCATCTATACTTATACTATTAGTGAAGCCATATAAACATATTTTTTCATTTAATTCTTCAAGCTAAGCAATCACTTCTTATTTCTTCTGCCTGACATCTTCAAACTCTTTCTTATTCCAAATCTTGATTTTGGATTTGATGTATTGTAACCTTTTGGTAAAACAAAATATCTTAGTTCCATACTTTGGTTTACCTTCCTACCACCATTGCTACACTTAGGGTCTAAAGGATTTATCTCTAAGCCACATTAACCAAAATTGGAAGGATGAGAAACTAACCTTGGTTTTCCACATTTCAACCATGATTAGCCAATGATCTAAAATAGCATTATTAATATTTTACCTTAGGAATGTATCAATGGATTAATAATTATCATAGATGAAGAACCTATCTAATATTTCCATGATACAAGCTAAGCCTTACCTTTTATTAGACCAAGTCATGAGGCCATTATCTGGTTGGATTTGTACAAGGTGAAGGTTTGTAATATATTCACTCATGAGGTTTGAGCTCCTATCTAGATTCCTATTTTCCACCTTCTCATCCAAAGATATGATGGTATTGAATCTTCCTCTAATAAGTTATATCCTTCCATTGTCTCTACTTTTTCTCCAAAGTAATCACAACATAAACAATCAAGCAAAGCATAATTTGGTTAGATTTTCTACTTTCCAACCACAACTAAGAGACCCCATATACCAACCATATGGTGAATAAAATATATTTTAGGTGGTAGAGATAATAAATACCACTAGAAGCACCATGGGAGCTGAGGGAATCCACTTTTATAGCAAACTAGATTTTACATGCAATTGACTCCATTTCCTCTATAGACAGCTTCATTTGTTGTAGGAAAAATAGATGTGGTTGGTTTTTTTGAATTATTATTATGATTTTATTTTATTTTGAAAGACTCCCTTTCAGTCATCTAATATTCCAAGTGATGATTTTCATTAATAATGGGGTTAATATGTTGGTAAATGCATTAAATTACTTTCATCTACAATATTTTTACCTTCTTTTACCATATGATGTTGATTAGTCTTGCAACCTACCTTTTGGTTAGTGTCCATCTTCATTTATTTTCCTATTTCTTGTGTCACCCCAATTTAATATGGGATAGCTTCTAACCCTGAAGTGTGCATATACCAAACCAAATCATTATTGGAAGGTTAAGCAAAGTCTATCTTAGGGTCTAAATTATTTTAAGTTTTGGCATTTAGAATATTGTTCTTCTTATCTAAGTATTCTCATTTTTCTATTGAAAACCTTTGATTTTCTATTTTGTATACGAGTCCCTACATATTTAAACTATATTATAAATATTTTTATCTCCATTATATCCTCTTCCTCGCCCATGAGGTTATTTGTGGAAATAATTCTAAGCATATTAGATGACATCACTTGATCCTTCATAACTAGGACTTTTTAGTGTTCTTCTTCTTAGAAATTTTAAGACCTATTATGTTTGTGTTCTCTTTCTTTTGCTATGGAATATTATTTGGATAGACACTAGCCAAATGAACATATTCAAGGTATATTCTACAATAGAAAGAAATGTTATTATATTCCACCACTTAATCCCAAGTGTCCTTCCCAAATTGCAATGAGACCTTTTGTGGAAAGGGTTTTTCAAAATCCATTAAGAAACAAATTTGAGCATAAATAATGTGTTCAAATTGGTGTCTACAGTTAGCAATCATCATGAAATTTCCAAAGGGAGTGTTTGATTTTACAAAATACAATTGAATTATAGAATTCAATTGGAATGCCAAAGAGTCTAACCCACATAGGTCCTATAGAAGGCATATCTTCTTTGGTTTTTGTGTCAATGCTTCATGAAAATTCCCACCCTTGAAATATTTTCTCTCTATCTTCACCATTAGAAAAAATAACAAGAAAATAACCTTTGGGATAAACAAATATTTGTGTCTCACCTTGTGTTTTATAGTATGTTGCATCCCACACATTGAAAGTAGATAGGCTTGGACAAAATGTAAAAAACAAAAAATTAGTCCCCTTCTCTCCAAATATTCTATGCCATCCTGAATGTCACCTTTTTTTAGCTTTACTATTAAGGTTCCATCATCTACTCATAGAAATCATGACTTAATTTTTCAGAGATGAATATTAGGCATTATTAGAGGTCTGCAAGAATACTTAATATTAATGTTATCATTAGTATAGGACAATCCACCACGGAGGGCATCTCTAAAATTTACTTTTGATGCTAGATCCATGAAATCCTTACCCTTGAAAGGGGTTTCCATAGTGGATCTATTGTGGGGATGTTCCTTAGCATCAGGATTGCTTGAGTTCTAAACCATTTTTTATTTTCCTAAGGATGCTTCTCTTATTTGCTCTATAATTTAAAAAAAAAAAATTGTGTTTCTTTAATCCATACCTTGGAAATCCAGGAAAGGTGTCATTTTTGCTTTTTCCTTGGGCAGCAAAGTGGAATTAGTTTTCAATTATGTTTGTAGAATGAATATTTTTTGAGTGACATATTCCTAACCCATTGGGTGTCTCTTATAACATATACCATGTTTATCTTGGGTAGAAACAAAAAACAAAGGTTTCTAGGGTTCATAGGCCCTGAAATACAACCTATGTCACCACTTGAACTGGACTGATAGGCAAAAACCTCACACAGTCACCTTTGAAACACTAGATCACATATCTCAAGGATTTATTAATACAATTAAAAAATCACAAATATAATAATTTGAATAGATTATGTTAGTCATGAATTACTTCTCAAATAGGACAACAAAAACAATATTAATATGGATATTCTAATAATTTACATAGAGTACATTAGGGGTATAGATCAACTTGTCCATCATAGCAAGGGCATATGACATAGGAGAAAACTTAGTTAGATGATGATTAAGAACTATAAGTAGCATAGAAGATAGTAATGACACACACTAAGAAACAAAATAGGGATAGTAACACATATATTGTTTTTGGAAAAAGCAATCATATCATGGTTATTTACATTGGTTTTAGACTCTTCAAGAAATAGATGGTTGGCCAATGAAAATTGTCGATAATACATGCTATGAAATAAATGGTATATGGACTATTTTCCTAAAGCTACCTTTTGTAGAGTGAAAAATATAAAAAATTGTTGTATGTACTAGGACTTAACAAAAGTTTAATTTTAGTTCCTCAAATGATAAAAAAACAAGTCAATATTGATTTTCAATATTGCTCGGACTATATTTTTGTTTATCTAACATCAATGTTCCATGCAGCCTTCTTGGCTACTATTTGGACTGTTTTGTTTAGGTTGTTGCTGTTCAATATGCATCATGTTTTATTTTATGTTGTTGGTTTAGCTACTAGTTTATGTACTTGTCTTTGGGGCCCATTTATACCCCACACTTAATAATTTTTATCTACCAAAAAAAATTTTAACTGATATAAAAATTGCTTTGTCTCAAGATAAGAAAAATTGGAAGCTATTGCATCCTATAAAAAAATACTATTTTCTTAGATGTCATTACACCTCCATCTCTGCTTTAATAAGTACAATTATCATCTCAAAAATACAAAAATACACCAAGATATAAAAATAAAGAGGGATATATTTCTAAAGTCTAAAAATGCAATAAAGAAAATTTTGGATAAAAATAGTTCAAAGAAAGAATAGAGAAACAAGGTGATTATCCAATACTTGAAAAACAAGAAGATGATTCTCTAGATGAATATACATTTATTAAGACTCGTATATAAATTATTGCCCAAAGATATGATGGTCCAAAATACATACAATAAATCTTCAAAGAGGTTATTGATGATGCTTTCACTACACTTAAGTCTTATGTAAGTCTTCATATTGATAAAGCAGTTGACTATGGTAAAAAAGTTGTTGCAATGCCCACTGAATTAGTCAACATAATATGTGTGTTAGTGCTTAATCTTGATACATTTAAATATGAGAATACAAAACAAGAAGATATAATTGCACAAATAAATAACAAACCACTGATGAAAATTGTCATGTGTGTTATGGGTGATGTTATCAAATAGAAAGAAATTGGTTGTTATACAATGATTTTTATGAAATATGTCATGTGTGATACAAATGATCTTGTCAAGCAAGAAGAAATTGGTTGAAATACAATCAATATTCAAAAGAAGGATTTCATGTGCAGTAGACATATGGAAGTTTTTCGAGAAGACAAAAATGGTGTAAAAAGCAATTGTATTAGAACCGATAAAGAATATATTGAATATATTAATAACAAATATTGTGAAGAGAAAACAATAAGAATTTCCTATAATGGAACAGGTCTAAGAATAAATGAACAAATAGAAAATAAAACTCTCCATGTTGAGCTCACAACACTATATATGTCTTCCTCAAGAAATGATTTTAAATATTGTAAACACAAACATATATTAGAGGAATGTTGAAACATTTTTCAAAGAAAATACACAAAAAATCTAGCTGAAATATGGATGGATATATATCATAAATAAAATTAGATAAAAGAGATACTATAAAATAAAACCAATTATTTTTTTGATCCAAAGGTAGTTCAAAGGGACGACATAGAAAGAACAAATATTTCAAGTTAGTTGTATCAATGACAAAACCAACTTTATTTCTCAAAATTATTTTATCTAGATTTAGGAGGGTAGTTATTTTATTATTTACTCTCTAAAATAATGTCATAAGGGGGGGTGTTAAGGTCTAGTTACAAAAAAATAAAATTTCTTCAAGATTGTATATTCTCCTCCATATTCTATTACACTAAATGTTGGGAGGTTTCTAGTTACAAATTTTCTATTATCCCATCACTTTAACAACTTTTGCATGATTTTTTCCTTTTGTATTATCATGTAAGAAATAATCAATGTACTTGAAAATCTATATTGATTAATAATGAGAACTATTAATAAAATATTTTTTTTTATAATATTTTTCAATACCCTCACTATAGTTTGTAGGTCAAAAGTAAATTGTTCCACAATTGCACGTGACTTTGATTCATTAGTGAGCCATATGATTAGTTGAGTCAAATTCCATTGAGGATCCCTTGGCTAATTACTCTATCCTTTATAAAGGTCAAAATAAACAACTATTTCCATCAAGGCTATCTGACTTATCCATCTATGATATTGAATGGTTCACTTGATAGACTTCTTAAATCACCCTTTTTTAGATCATCGATCGAAGATCTTGATAACACTAAGCTTGCTCAAGTAAATTTATCCAAAAGGAAAGTATCTTTATAAGTATTAATTTGGAGAGTGAATCACTCAAAATTCCTATAAAATTACTCTACTAGATGAGTGAATTGCTTGCTAGAATAGTTTTTCTATGTCTTCTCTATAGAAGCAAATCATCCCATTTTGGGAGTGAATCACTTAGTCCAAAAATTAATTATAATTTTCACCAAGCCCTATATTTCACCTTTTCCCCTTCTGATTACCATGGATAATTTTTACCTCCAAAAGTCCATCCATGTCAAATGCTTGTCCAATATCTCCATCATCCACTATTATTGCCCCGTCTACATTTGCACCTTCATCACCAATTTCAATATTGATAGAAGAAGTGAATCCATCCAAAGGAAAGAGAAAGAATAAAATAGGGAAGAGAAAAATAAAACCCTCCCATCCTCCTCAAAGGCCTAAGGAGCTTTTTGATGACTCATATAAAAAGGATAAAATAGGAAAAGTTCAAACACTGTATTAGCCAAGTGAGAAAGTGGCCTTAAGGCAACACAACCTATGTATACAAACCAAATTTTGGTCCATATGTAGGGTATATACCTTGATATTAGCTAGGAATCTAGTTCTTTATGTATGTACCACCATAAGATTATAAAGGTATGGATTGATTTAAGCTTGTAGAGAGACATGTGCAAAAATATATGACCTTTTAGGTAGAAGCTTCAGGCCACCTCAATGGTGTGAAAATATATTTTACGTAAAGGGATATTAGGAAGATGTTGAAGTTGAATGATACACCAATGATATGGATTAATTATAATTTAAAAATAGAATAATAATTCTATTATAGGTGTACCATAAACTCTTGACAAGACATGTTTCTTGCTCAAAGAATCCCAACAACAAAACTAACTTTAGTAGCTATTGAATTTAGAACTCCTCAAAGATGATGTTTATAAGGTGTTGTTACGGATATATGCCATGCCTAGGAGAGATTTAGATGCAAAATTCAATGAAGAGCATATTAATATTTTACATATAGTTTAAACTTATCAACAATACTTCCAAATGATATATTATGTACAACATAGTAGAATAGATTTATAGATAACTTAAAGAATTTGAGGAAGGAAAATTCACTTACATCTCCTACCTACTCTAGTGGATATTGTTTAAAATGAGTGGTTCACAACTTTGTAGTTTGACCAAGTAAGGGTACGTGGGAAACCTCTATTATGGTGGAATGCACTAGCATACTCTGTTGAGAAGTAGATAAAACTTCTTACCTATTCTATGATTATGTGTACAATGTGATTATAGAAAAAAATGATGGGAAAAGCACCAAGGATATCAGATGAGGTTTGACAACTACTACATTCATAAAAATAGTATAATTAAGATTTTTATATGGGGAGAAAATGAAGAACACAAGCTTATACTAAGAGGGGGGTGAACAGTATAAGACCATTTTTTACTTTTATTTCCCAATCAATATTATGTAATGTATCAATAGCAATATCAACAATAGTAATAAAAACAATGCACAAATCACCACATACAATAGAGACACCAATTTAACGTGGTTCACCCAATGTGGGCTACTCCATGGAGAAAATATTTCATTAATATTTTCTCAATAAATCTCTTGGGAATCCTTTCCCTATTACAATTTTTATGGACCTTTGTACAAAAGAGACACCAATACCCTGATCAAGTTTGTGGATATCTATCCATAGGATAACTCCTTACTCCTCTACTCTGGCTAGTGCTCTTCTAAAAAAACTACTACCTCTACTACACTGGCTAATGGATCTCCATCGACTGAATACTCCTATTCTCAATAAGAAGACCTCTCATCACTATCGTGGATAATGAATATCTATCCACTAGATACTATCATCCTCTATACTTTGTCACCTCGAAAGCTTACTCTTAGCTCTTTCTTAAATCTACACTAAACATGGTTCTTCGATCTAGCACAAATTAGCTCAATCTTTGTCTCTAGTCTGGCACAAAACTATACTCAAATATGCACCAAAATATATCCTTAAATATGCACTAAATATAGTCCTTTTGTCTAGCACAAAATCCGTCCTCAATATCCATACTCAAGCCTTAATACAAAGCTTGAGTTAATCACAAATCAACTATGCTGAATCTACCCCAAACCTTAACTCAATATTTGAACAAATCAATCAATAAAATATGCTCACAAGTCTTCTCAAATACTTGTCTCAAATATACCTTGTAATCTTCCACAAAAGCTCACACCAATCTATCCATAAGTCTTCTCAAAGACTTACCTCAAATCTACTCAACAAGTCCTTACTAGAACTTGTCCAATCTGCTCTCAAAATCTGTCCTCAAATCTATATTGTAAGCTTCCACAAAATCTCACACAAATTTGTCCACGAGTATTCTCTAATACTTACCTCAAATATGATCAACAAGTCCTTACTAGAACTTATCCAATCTCACAAAAACATATAGAGAATTGTTAGAGACTCAATATGCTTCACATTCACCACAATGCTCAATAACTTTCAATCTCTATTTTTACCATAGAAACATATAGAGAATTGTTAGAGAATCAATATGTTTCACACTCACAAACACTTGACCTCTTTCTCAAATCAATTTAGAATATGAAACAATTTATTTCACAAAACTTGAACTATCACTTCAACACACCCACTTGCCTAGTATCAACCAACTCCACTCAATCAATCACTTAATGAAATAATACTTGCTCACAAACCCTAGTACAATAATATGAACACTCACTCAATTATTTCCAACCAATCTCACATAACAATGATACTCATGTTCTTTCACAAACCCTAGTTCAAGATAGTTCACAACTTCACATAACAATGATACTCATGATCTTTCACAAACCCTAGTTCAAGATAGTTCACAACTTCACATAACAATTATACTCATGATATTTCACAAACCCTAGTTCAAGATAGTTTACAACTTCACATAACAATGATAATCACAATCTTTGCACAAACCCTAGTTCAAGCATATGAAGGCTTTACTCAATATTTCCAACAATGCTTATCAAACAAGGTTTCTAGAATCAACTTTCATTCCAGAAAAACCAAACTCAACAATGCTTATCAAACAATCCTTTTCACTCCAACTTAGCATTCAAAACATCCAACAATCACTTTATAGGAATTTGTGACCATACCTTTTTGTTTGATGTAAAAGTGCCCTTAAAAACATGTCTTAAACACAATTTGCTTCTTTGCCAATTTTAATGGTTAGATGAAAAAATATCACATTAACTCTCTTCATAAATATTTATCACTCACAAAAATAATCAAAATCAAATACACCTTATTACTCCTTCTTTGAAATATGAAAAAATTAATTACTCAATTATTCCTTATAATCTACAATATTTAATCAACAACCTCCAAAAATAAATCCCTCCAAAATAAATCTTCCTATCCTTTTATCTCCCTCAAATTCTCAATAATCAAATTTTAAAAAATAAAATTTATAACCCTAAAAAATATTTATTTTTATTCAAACTTTAGCAAATCCAAAATAGCAATTAACCTTGGCAAATCATGAGCGCATACCTCTTACTATGCGAAAGGGCCTCAATGGGTTTCAAACATGGAACCTATCCTAGCCAAGCACCTTAGCAAGGTGCTAGCCCAACGCATGGGCTACGTGCATTCCCACAAAGAGAAAAGCTAATGCCTTCCCTTTATGCCTTCCTAAATGGTGCAACACACAAAAACAAACACTTATGCTTTGTAAAACTGAAGTCAGCGAGTTTCGAATCTTGAACCACAATCTTGCCAAACTTAGCACCTTTATCGATTGCCAACTGCGCTACATAGCACTATGCGATGAAGAAGGATATCTACTCCTCTGTTTTATACTCTTCTACCAAAAACATTTGAAACATGAAATATTCTCTTCCCTTGTGCATGATAGTCGAGACCATAACACATGCCAATTACATAGATGTGGTTTAGACAAAGTCTTGTCACCCTTTTATATGCATAGACCAAGCTTTGAAAATATTGGCAGATAGTTCAAATTTTTGAATTTGAATTATAAAATAAAGTTTATAGTCCTAAATTTAGGATTATTTTGGGGAACTCGAGCTCTGGCGATTTTTTCCTCTGGTTCTGAGATTCTGATCCTTCGATTTTTCCCAGGTTTTTACGTTTCTCTCTGAAGTGCTTTTTCGTTTTGAGGGATCTGAAGATCCGTTCGGTGCCCATGGAGGGTCCAATGGGGACTTCTCCGGCCCCTGACTCTGGACATAATAGTTCTTATGCTGATCTTTTCAAAGGCGACTCCTCCCCGAAGTCTGCTGAAGCGCAAAAAATGGCATACAAGAAGATCTTCACGGCAGTTGGGAGTAGACCGTCAGCTCATCGGGTGAATGGGCATGTCTGCGAGGCTGACTCCAAGCCAAAAATAGTCATCGAACCTAGCATGGTTGAAGAATCTGTTCTTTACAGAGCGAACCATGACCTAATCTGCAAGTTTATGGGCATTCGCCCCTCCCTGAACTTCCTGCATTCATGGATCCGTCAAAACTGGGAACCCCACGGTGAGTATTCATTGTGGTTTATCAGTAATGGTTATTTTATTGTTAGTTTCTCGGCTCTGGCCGACAGAAATAAGGCTTTTGAGTCGGAAAAGAAGAACCATGGCCCGGCGGGCCTTTTTGTTCAACCGTGGCGGGTGGGCTTCGACCCTCGTGTTGAACCCACTGCTATACCAGTGTGGATTATATTATATGCCTTGCCTATGGAGTTATGGGGGGAGCAGGTTTTGGCCATGATTGGCAATGCGATTGGTAGGCATATTGGAGTTGCCAGAGATACCATTGAAGGGAGTATGGCTGTCTATGCCCGAATCTGTGTTGAGATGGATCTCAGCCAGCCTCTTCCGGTTGAGTTGGATATTGAACTGGCAGATCATACCTGGACTCAACAGCTTGACTACGAGGCCCTTCCCTTCAGGTGCAGGGTTTGCCATAAGCATGGGCATCTTGCCCATTTCTGTCCTATCAATATGAACTCCAATAAGGAGGCCCCTTCGGATCTGCCACTCCCGCCCAAGGAGGACAAGGTCGCCCCCATTACAGACCATAAGAGCTCTAACCTGAGTCAGAACGTTTCGAGGGATGGTTTTGAACAACCTAGAAGAAGAAGACGATCCAAGAAAAAGGAGGGAAAGGAGCTTTCTAATCTCAGGCCTGCTAATAGGTATGAGATTTTCAAATCCTTGGTTGATGAAGAGGATCATTCTATGGAAGGTTTGGAGGGTGTCAATGAAACTTCAAATTTTCCTGGACAGCCCCCACTCTCACCTTCCCCTGTCATTCAGCAGATAATTGATCAAAGTGTAGAACCACAGCCAGTGTCTTCTGGTGCCATAGTCGTCCATAACCACTGAACAATCGGTATCCCGGGGAAGTTCATATGGGAATAGCAAGAGAAAAGCGAGAGAAAGGCCATCCTTGGGGATATCTCAGCTGGAAAAAAAACCAAAAAAGTGCAATTCTCAGGGAGCAGGTCGGAGATCTAATAAGGAGTTGCTTGCAGCTCAAGGAGATAAATTGATCATGGGAGGATCATCGAGGACGATTGACTCTTACTGCTCTCAGGGTAACCCATGATTATACAATCTTGGAATGTGAGGGGTTTAAACAGCAGAACCCATCAATCTGTTGTTCAAAGGTTATTAGAAAATAGCAATACTGATTTCTTGCTGTTACAAGAGACTAAGATGTCTTTGGACCATATGTCCAAAATGGTTAACAGAATTTGGAGGGGTGTTGGCCATATGGATGTGGCAGCCCAAGGTGCCTCAGGGGGGATAGTGACTCTGTGGAACTCTCAGGTCTGGTCTGCTCTTGAGCACCTTGCCTGGAGAGGTGTTCTCACCTCTCTCTTTCGGAATAATGTCTCAGCGGAAGTTGTGCTGATAACTAACTTTTATGGATCTCAAACCATGGAGGGTCAGAGGAGACAGTGGAAGGCTGTGCAAGACATGCGAGTGTCTAGGGAAGAGCTGGATTGGATTGTCGCGGGGGACTTTAATGCCAAATTATCTTCCAGAGAACAGGAAGGGGGAAATCCCTGCCTGGATACAGGGGACCGTCTCATGATTGCCCAAGTCCAGGCTCTACATCTTGTGGACATTAAATGTCCTGGCAATAACTTCACCTGGACCAATAAAAGGAGGGAACCACACAGTAGGAAGGTGAAATTAGATCGCTTTCTGCTTTCTGAAGAAACGTTTGTAAAATGGAACATTAACTTTCAGATTTTAGCAGGCCCTGTTTCTGATCATTGCCCTATTCTGTTGGAAGGTGGGACTGGAAGAGGACATATTCATAAACCTTTTAGATTTGAGAATTTTTGGTTGCAGAAAGAAGAACTTCGGGAGAAAATTCCACAGTGGTGGAAAGAAGGCCGTCCAGCTTATGGGAGAGCAATGTTCAGAATCCACAAACAACTTCAATTTGTCAAAGCCCAGTTGAAACTGTGGAGGCGGTCTAATAAATCTGACTTCCAGGCCCAAAGAGCTCCATTGGTGGCACGCTGGGATGAGGTTCAGAAATAGTTCAGAGAAGGAGTTATCACTGATCAGCTTAAGGACGAGGATGACGCCCTACGTAGAGCGGTGGAGGACATTGACAACCAGGAGGAGATTTATTGGAGGCAGAGAGCTAGAACAACCTGGTTAGTGGAAGGAGACCGAAATACTAAATTCTTTCATCGGGCTGTGTGTGCCCGAAGACAGTTGAACAAGATGGAGGTCCTGCATGATGGGAACAGCCATTCCTTTGACACTCTTCCTGATACTCATTCTCATGCTGTGGATTACTTCTCTAAACTTTTTAAGGAGAGTCCGGTTCAAGATGTTTCGGCCCAAAATGAAATTCTTTCTGTCATTCCTGCTCTCATTTTTGAGGAGGAGAATCTGGCCCTCCTCAAACCTATTGACCGAGATGAACTGACAGCTGTTGTCTTTGGAATGAGCTCTGGCAAATCTCCTGGGCCGGATGGTTTCCCCATTGAGTTTTTTCAGGCCTTCTGGGATTGCTTAGAGGAGGATGTTAGAGTTGTGGTTGAGGAATCCAGAGAAAACAAACGTATGCTTAAAGCTCTAAATCACACTTTCATCACCTTGATCCCAAAAGGAGAGGGGGGGAGTCAGATTTCAGATTATAGGCCTATTGCTTTATGTAATGTGTTGTATAAAATAATCACCAAGGTGATGGCTGAACGTCTGAAACCGCTTCTTCACAGTATTATCTCTCCCGAGCAAGGAGGGTTTGTGGAAGGCCGACAGATTTTGGATGGGGTGGTTCTGGCTCAGGAAGCTATTCATTCAATGCACACTTCTGGAAACAAAGGGATGTTCATAAAATTGGACATGTCCAAGGCTTATGACAGGGTTGAATGGAGTTTTTTGACCAAAATGATGGCAACTTTTGGTTTCTCCCAGGGAATGGATTGAGTGGGTCATGAGCTGTGTCTCTTCCCCGACCTACTCTGTTCTTATCAAGGGTCTTCCCTCGCAGCCTTTTGGAGCCTCTCGGGGCCTCAGACAGGGGGATCCTTGCTCTCCTTTTCTGTTTCTGATCTTGGCTGAAGGTCTTGGCAGACTTTTCTTGAAAAGAAGACAGCAAGGCAGATTATTGGGTGTCAGGGTGGGGGATGAAGTTTTATCGCACCTTCAGTTTGTGGATGACACGGGTTTGATGGGAGTTGCCAGCCTTAGGGAAGCAAGATCGATTAGAGATACCCTTAATGTTTATCTTCGGGCTACTCAACAGGTTATAAATGACAGCAAATCCAAGGTGGTCTTCTTCAATCTTGAGCACAGGCTGCAGATTAAAATCTTGGAAATCCTGGGATTTACTAGGACTGCTCTCCCAGTGGTCTATTTAGGGATTCCCTTGCACTTCAAAAAACTAAAAATGGACACTTGGAGGCTCTTGCTTGAGGGCATCCAGGAAAGAATTAATCATTTGGTCTCACAAGTGGTTAAGCTATGGTGGCGAGTTACTTTCTTACAGTCAGTCATTCAAGCCATGCCTACCTACAAATTCTCTATCTTGGCTGCCCCTCTCTCAATTTGGAAAGATTTGGATAGAATGGCAAGAAAGTTTTTGTGGGAAGGACCAAAGGGAGAGAGAAAATGGGCCTTAGTGAGCTGGGACAAGGTTACCCAGCCCAAGGTAAAAGGAGGGCTGGGTCTGAGAGGATCCAGGTTAAACAATAAAGCCTTGGCTGGAAAATTGTATTGGAGATGGATCTCCCAGCCCACTTCCTTATTTAGTAGAATCCTTACCAGCAAGTACTTGGGTCATGTCAGTCCCAGTGAAGTGGGCCGCTTCTCTTTGGAGGGTGTTGGTTCCTTAGTTTGGCAGGCTCTTAAGCTTGGATCTCAAGTTATCAAGGACCAGCTTTTTTGGAAAGTGGGGAGGGGGGATAAGGCCCGTTTTTGGTCTGATTCTTGGGATCAGTTTCCTCCCATCATGGCTGATTTTCCTGAGTTACTCCCTATCAAAGCTGCCATAGAATCCAAGGGTTGGGTCCGAATTGAAAGCTACTTCAACACTTCTCAACTGGGAGGGTATAAGTTTAAGAAGTTTAAGAAGTTGGAGGAGTGGCCAATCTCAATCCCTCCGGAGCTAGCACCTACCTTATCCAGAATCTTGAATGAAAGATTTCTCACTGGGAGTGATGAAGAGGATGAATTAGCCTGGGGCTTTGGGAGCCTTGGAGTTTATTCTGTTAAATATGGATATGATAACATCCTCCCTGTGCCCCCCCTGCCTTCCCGGTTGCGGACTGGAGACAGATTTGGCATTCTAAGGGTTGGCCGAAAGTGATTTTTTTTGCTTGGCAGGTTTTGCATAATGGAATTCTCACTTTTGACAACCTTAGATGCAGAGGAATCATAGGTCCTTCTCGTTGTATTCTTTGCCTTAGGAACGAGGAAACAGTTGACCATATATTATTTGATTGCCCCTTCACGCGCCAGATTTGGATGCGCTGGTTCTCTCTCTTTAAAACCCAGCTTCATGGTGATTTGAATCGGATTAATATTCTGAATAGATGGAAGAGAGGTAGATTTAAATCTAAAGCTCTTCGTACCGGTTGGGAGCTCGGATTAAATTTCATCTGGTGGCAGATATGGCTGGAGAGAAATGCTCGAATATTTTGGGAAACGTTCTCCACGCTTGATGGTGTTTGGCAGGTCATCTGGAGCAAAGTCTCTGAAACAGTTGTTGTCCACGTAAAAGAGGATTATCAGGATAATTCAGAACCAGTGGATGAGGGGGTGGAAGTGCACGAGGAGCAGGATAGAGCTCACTGGAAACCTCCTCCTGTTGGGTGGATCAAAATTAATACTGACGGCGCTGCTAAGGGTAACCCGGGTAATGCTGGCACTGGGGTGGTCTGCCGGAATCATGAGGGCACGGTGCTCTACTGGGAGTTGCAGGGTCTGGGCAGAGCTACGAACAACGAAGCTGAAGCCATTGCTATTAGAGCTGCTTCTACTTGGGCTGTTAACCAGGGCCATCGGAAGGTGATTGTTGAATCTGACTCTCAGATTTTGGTTGGAGCTCTCGACTGCATGAGGAACTTTTCTTTGACAGCTTGGAGGTTGAGGTCTTTGGTTTCTCAAATCAAGGAGCTTTGGAGAGAACTGGATGATGTGATCCCGGTTTATGCGAGCAGAAAACTCAATAAAGCGGCCGATTTCCTTGCGAAGATGGGTGTCGAGAAGGAGGTTGGGATACAACTTCACAGTGATATGCCCTTGAAGAATGAGGTGATTCGGCAAGGCCTGGAACGTTTCTTATAAAAATGTGCAAAGAAAACTCTAAGGGCGGTTTTTGTCACGATTTCGTGACGTTTCTTGCTGCTGCGGCCCCTTGTTGGAATTTGTCGCGATTTCGCGACCCTTTGCGCCGTCGGAGCCTGTGGCTGGAAGCCGTAGCGATTTCGCGACGCTTTTTCAAATTTGGTGTTAAGGGGAAATTTTGTCGCGATATCGCGACCTTTTTGGTGTCTCGGCCCCAAAGGAAAATTCCGTCGCGATATCGCGACCTTTTTGTTGTTTGGCTGCTCAAAGGCATTTTCGTCGCGATATCGCGACAGTTTCGACGTGCTGGGCTCAAGGTGAGAAACTGTCGCGATATCGTGACCTTTTTGGTGTTCCGGCCCCAAGGGAAAATTTCGTCGCGATATCGCGACCTTTTTGTTGTTTGGCTGCTCAAAGGTAATTCGGTCGCGATATCGCGACAGTTTCGGTGCGCTGGGCTCAAGTTGAGAAACTGTCGCGATATCGCGACCTTTTTGGTGTTTCGGCCCCAAAGGAAAATTCCGTCGCGATATCGCGACCTTTTTGTTGATTGGCTGCTCAAAGGAAATTCCGTCGCGATATCGCGACAGTTTCGACGCGCTGGGCTCACGGTGAGAAACTGTCGCGTTATCGCGACAGTTTCGGTGGGCTGGGCTCAAGGTGTGAAACTATCGTGATATCGCGACACTGTTGAAGGTTATGCGCCTCGAAGAAATTCTGTCGTGATATCACGACACTTTTGTTGCTTCGGCGCTTGGGTGGTCTCCGGTCGCGATTTCGTGACTTCTCTGGTGCCCAGGTGCCCTTTGGTTTTTTTGTCGCGATTTCGCGACTCCTTTGGTGGCTGAGCGTCTTTCGGCTGTGTCGTCGCGTTTTCACGACGTTTGGGCTGCTTTGGTCCTTTGTGGCTTGGTTGGCGCGATTCCGCGACATGGCGCGATTTCGCGACATGTCGCGAAATCGCGGCTTGTCGCGGTTTCGCGCCTCTGTCGCGTTTTCGCGGCTTGTTTTTCTGCCGCGGCCTCGGGTGGTTTTCGGTCGCGATATCGCGACTTGTTGCGATTTCGTGACCTGTCGCGGTATCGCGCCTTGCTGCTGTCTTGCTTCTTTCTCCTGGTTGGGTTGAGTTTTCTCCCCTTTTGTATTTGGTCTATGTTTTAATAAAAGTTTTTTCAATTTTTTCAAAAAAAAAACTTTAGGATTATTTTAATTAACATAAATTAGTTTTATAATTAAATTATAATTAATCTATAATTAACTTAATAAATTTAGAATTTAATTAAATAAATTAATAAATTAATTTATTAATATTAATTTATTATGAAATTATTTAAATTAATTTATAATTAATTTAAATATCCCCTTTTAATATTATAATAAAATATTATAATGTTATTTTTTTTGGTCCTCTTCATTGCTCTTTGAACCTGAACTGGATCTGACCAACTAGATGTGGACTTTCCTTTGCACTGATTTTGGAACCACTTAATATTTCATTGCTCACTTAAACTGACTCTTGACATCAATGACAACTCAATCACTCAAAATATCCAAAAATCTCCTCCTTTGTCATTTATGGTAACCTAGTTACATTTTACCATTTCCTTAGCCTTTTCTATTATACTCACCCTAGGAAACTGTTCTCCCTGACTCAATGCTCTCTCCTTAAATCCAATCTCTCCTCCTTACTCAAATATCTCCCCCTTTGACATCAATGGCAAAGGTTCACCTTTGGGTTTCAGGGCTAAGAATGAATCTCTTAGCTTGGCCCCTCCCCCACCTCCTCTTGAGGTGGTTTATTTTTGAGTGGGAGTATTTCTACTCCCAGCATGCACTGATCTTTAACTTTGTCCACTTTCCTTTTCATCTGATCCTTATGATTCCTCTAACTATTCCTACTCCTACTTGTCTTTGGAGTTTTTTCTCTACACAACTTTGTTGTATTTCCATCATTATTGCACTTGTAGCACTTAATATTGTTATTCCTTGGAGGTGTAAATATCTTGAGATTTCTCCTAGTGAAGCCATATCTATTCCTGTCATGACCATTGAAATTCATTGCCTTATGACCAAACTGATTACATGAGTAGAAATACCCATGAAAAAGCTATCTGTTTCTAAAATTCCCATATTATTATCTTTTATGTGTCCTGCACTATGAAGCCTTGTGCCCAAATATGTGACATGAGAAACATCATCCATTAAAATTTTCTTGCCTTGACCTCATTGGTATCTTAGTTTCTTTTACCCTGTGTTGTTTTCTATTCCATATGTTCCTTTTTTGTGCATTATTCTTTTCTTTGTTGAAATTTATATTGTCCAACTCATCCTCAAAAGTCCCACTTTTTCTCACACTATCTTCTTTTGAAGTTTCTTCTTCTTTAGAACTTTATATTGACTCCTCTTCTTGTTTCTTTTGTTCCTATTCAAAACCAATACCTGTTTTGTTTGTTGACCATCTTTGTACCTTGATCATCTTATCTATGATCTTTGAGCTCTTTCCAAACCTGTGTAGCTTATATTTAGACTTTTCTCTTTCTTCCCTTAGTAGAGCTACTTCTTGTTCTAATATTTCACATTCTAAGACCTTTGCTTCTAACTTATTCTTGAACTTATTTGTATTTAGATCCTCTATAAGATTTTCTATATCTTTATCACATTCTTGAAACTAAAGCTTAAGTTGGGATTTTTGCTTTATTACCTTCTTTAATGTGTTAAGAGCATAAATAAGCTTTGTATCAAGATGAACTTCTCATTTCTCTTATTCTTCCTCTATTTGTTTGCCTTTGAAAACATATTCATTATTTTTTGACTTGTATTCTATAGGATCACCACCTTCTTCTTCTAGTGCCATTAGAATATTTTATTATGGTCCTTCAAGTGTATCTTCATATTCATCATCACTAAAACTGAAACCACTCTTTGCACAACTATCTTCAAGATGACCAAAGTTACCACATCTAAAACACTTGAGAATTATTGTTGACCTTTTCTTAACTTCTTCCTTTTATTCTTTCATAAATAGAAACTCATATTATCATTATCTGAGAAACTATTATCACTATCACTTGAGTACTTACTTGCCTTGTCTGCATAGTAACTCCTCTTCTATATTTAAGAGAAATTATTTCCTTGTTTACCTTGTCCATCCTTGCCTTTCTTTTGGTACCTATATTTTTATGATTCCCTATTTTTATGATCCTATTTTTCTTCATCATTGTTATTTATAGCTTCTTGAAAATCAGCTGATAGTGACCATACTTTATACAATTGAAACATCTAACAGATTTTGCATCTTTAAATCTTCTTGGATCCTCATTCCTTCTACCATAACTTTCTTCTTCATCACTAGATGAATCATTGCTTGAATATGACTTCTTTCCCTTTGTCTTCTTCGTAGCTTTGAAGGTTACTTCCTTTCAAAGATTAGGTTATTTTGTTCTCATCTCAAAAGCTTTAAGAATACCAAGTAATTCATATATTGTCAAAATATCACCATCTTTTGATTCCTCTATAGAAGAAATATTTTCACTAAATGTTTTTGGGAGAGATATTAATATCTTATCACAAAATTATATTCTTGAATCTCAAGTTCAAGTCCTTGCATGGCATTAACAACCTTGTATACACAAAGTAGATAAGCACTAATATTTTTCTTATAATTCATTCTTAATTATTCAAATTATCCTTTGATATTTCGTATCTTTGTATTTTTGACACTTTTTTTTCCTTCATAAATGCTTTGCAACTTATCCCAAATTCCTTTTGTTGATTTGTAATACATAACCTTTATGAAATTTGTTCTATGCAAATATTTCAAAGTTGCATTCATTTCTTTTCAATTGTAATTATGTAGAAAATTACCATATTTATCTGTAGGTGGAGTAGTTGGTGGTGTGTATCCATTTTCAACTGCTTTCCATATTTTATTTCCAAGTGCCATCAGGTGAATCTTCATTCTCATACTCTAAAATATATAATTTCTTCCATAAAATACTAGTTTTGAATTATATGAAGATCTATTCTTAGAATTCATTGTGTTCTTGTAAGATTTTACTTCAAGATGTTAAACTCATCTGAAGGAACCCGCTTTGATACAAATTGAATAACACATGCTGATACTGAGAGGGGGGGTGAACAATATAAGACCACTTTTTAATTTTCTTTCCCAATGAATATTATGCAAAGTATAAATATCAATATCAACAAAAGTAATCAAAGCAATGCACAAATCACCACACACAATTGAGACACCAATTTAACATGGTTCACCCAATGTGGGCTACTCCATGGAGAAAATATTTCACTAATATTTTATCAATAAATATCTTAGGAATCCTTTCCCTATTACAGTGTTTATGGACCTCTATCTAAAGGAGACACCAATCCCTTGATCAAGTTCATGGACTTCTATCCATAGAAGAACTCCTTTATCCTCTTCTCTGGTTGGTGCTCTTCTAGAAGAACTGTTATGTCCACTACATTGGCTAATGGATCTATATCCACTGAAGACTCCTATCCTCACTCAAAATACATGTCCTCACTACCCTAGCTAATTGATATCTATCCACTAGATACTATCATCCTCTATACTTTATCACCTGTAAAGCTTGCTCTTAGATATATCTTAAATATGCACTAAACACAGTCTTTCAATCTAGCACAAATATAATCAATCTCCATCTCTAGTCCGACATAAACCTGTCTTTAAATCTACACCAAAATTTATCCTCAAATATACACTAAAAATAGTCCTTTGGTCTAGAATAAATATGTCCTCAATCTCTAACCTCAAACCTTAACACAAAGCTTGACTTAATCGCAAATAAAATCTGTTGGATCTGCCTCAAACCTTAACTCAAGGTTTGAAAAACCAATCAATCAAATCTAATCACAAGTATTATCAAAGACTTTTCTCAAATCTGCCTTGTAAGCTTCCATAAAAGCTCACACCAATCTATCCACAAGTTTTATCAAATACTTACCTCAAATATTCTCAACAAGTCCTTACTAGAATTTATCCAATCTGCTCTCAATATCTATCCTCAAATCTGTATTGTAAGCTTCCACAAAAACTCACATAAATTTATCCACAAGTCTTCTCTAAGACTTAACTCAAATCTACTCAACAAGTCCTCACTAGAACATGTCCAATATCATAGAAACATATGGATAATTGTTAGAGAATCAATATACTTCACATTCACCACAATGCTCAATCACTTTCAATATCTCTTTTTACCATAGAAACATATAGAGAATTGTTAGAGAGTAAATATGTTTCACACTCACAAACACTCAATCTCTTTCTCAAATAAATTTAGAATATGGAACAATTTGTTTCACATAACGTTAACTATATCTTCAACACATCCACTTGACTAGGCTCAACCAACTCCACTCAATAAATCACTCAATGAAATAATCCTTGCTCACAAACCCTAGTCCAAGCATATGAACACTCACTCAATTATTTCCAACCAATCTCACATAACAATGATACTCATGTTCTTTCACAAATTCTAGTTCAAGATAGTTCACAACTTCACATAACAATGATACTCATGATCTTTCACAAACCCTAGTTCAATATAGTTCACAACTTTACATAACAATGATACTCATGATATTTCACAAACCCTAGTTCAATATAGTTCACAAATTCACATAACAATGATGCTTATGATCTTTGCACAATTCCTAGTTCAAGCATATGAAAGCTTTACTCAGTATTTCCAATAATGCTTATCAAACAAGGTTTCTAGAATCAACTTTCATTCTAAAAAAACCAAACTTAAAAATGCTTATCAAACAATCCTTTTCACTCCAACTTAGCATTCACAACATACAACAATCACTCTATAGAAAAATGTGCCCATAGCATTTTTTTATGTAGAAGTGCCCTTAAAAACCTATCTTAAACACAGCTTTCTTCTTTGCCAATTTCAATGGTTAGATGAAAAAATATCACACTAACTCTCTTCAAAAATATTTCTCAATCACAAAAATAATCAAACTCAAATAACCTTATTACTCCTTTTAAATATACAAAAATTAATTACTCAATTATTCCTTATAATCTCCAATATTTAATAAATAACCTCCAAAAATCAATCCCTCAAAAATAATGCTTCCTATATTTTTATCTCCCTAAAATTCTCAAAAATCAAATTTTAAAAAATAGAATTTATAACCCTCACAAATATTTATTTTTATTCAACATTTAGAAAATCCAAAAATAGCAATTAACCTTGGCAAATCATGAGCGCATACCTCTTACTATGTAAAAGGTCCTCGACGAGTTTCAAACATGGAACCTCTCATAGCCGAGTTGGTGAGGATCAACAAACATGAACAAAAAAAAAATCCAAGGAGTTAAATTAGAATTATTTTCATAATGCTAGCCTAAAGGGGCAAAAATTACAATGCTAGACTTGTTCAATATTGGAGCCCAATCCTAGATCGAAGACCCTCTTTCCAGATCCAAAATCCCCTTTTAAAATCTACTTTCCCACCCAACTGGTGGCTGAAAAAATTTTAAATTCTACTTTCCCGCCCAACTAGCGGCTGACAAAATTTTAAATTCTACTTTCGTGCCCAACTGGCGGCTGACAAACACCAAGGCAAAACACTTAGAAATTTTTTGTTTTTTTTTTTTGATGCAAGATTGCTCTTCTACCACTGGATGCTCCTACATCAGACACCTAGGGTAAGTTTGAGAAGTGACCTCACTTCTTTGTTGTTGGAGGAAAACCAAGGTAGTCAACCTCGAACTTGGACAACCAAGTCGAATCTTCTACAGGCCTTCCCTTCCATTTCACCAGATATTCTTCATACCGTCTATTCATTTTACTTCTACCCATATGAGTATCCAAGATTTCCTCTATCTTTTATGTCACTGGAGCCGATGTTGGAACACTCCACAACTCTATAACTGGTTCCTTAAAACTATCACCTTCATGATACTCTACCAAATCAGAAATATTGAACACATGTGATATGTTCAATCCACTCGAAAAATCCACCTCATATGCATTTCCTGAATCTCTTTTCTGTATGATATTGCATGGTCCAAAATTCTTCATTTTTAGCTTGTTATATGTTTTAGAAGGAAACCTCTCCTTTCTCAGGTGCACCATGACTTCATCACCAACTTGGAACTCCTTAAACCTCCTTTTTTGATCAGTCTTTGTCTTGTACTGAGTGTTCATATTATTGATGTGTTGTTCTACTTCTTCATGCAAATCCTTCAGGTGCTCTACAAAGTTCTCATCTTTAGAACTATTCTTTTCTCCCTTGTCCAACTTCCTCAAATTAGAAGCATTTCTTGGACTACTCCCATATACAATCTGGAATGGTGATTTACCAGTACTTCTATTAACAGTCCTATCCAGAGTAACTGGGGCTGTACAAGCTCTCCAAGATTTAGCAAAATTTGGGTCTTCAGGGTACAAACCCTTAATTTCTTCAAACCCCACAACTTCCACTCTCATTGTTGTCAACAAACTCTTTTCATCCATATTCTTTAGTAGCTTCAGTTTATGGTAGACTCCTTCCTTTGTTAGGGAGTAAGTGTTGGCATGTCCATCATGGACTATACGGTGATCAAACTACCATGGTATTCCTAACAACATATGGTAAGCATCCATATGCAGAATATGACACAGGACCTCATCGTGGTATCTCCCAATATTAAACTTGACTAAGAACTATTCACTGACCAATTCCCTATGGTCCTTCTGCAACCACGCAATATGATATGGATGCGGGTGTCTCCTCCTCTCTAGTTGTAACTTAGTAACCATTTATTTAGAGACCAAGTTATCAGTACTGCCATTATCTATAATAACATTATAGACCTTACCTAAACATTTGCACCTTGTACGAAATAAGCTCTTCCTCTGATCTGGATATTTCTCCTCATTCAAAAATGCTCTCCTTGTTATCGCATACTTCTCCTATTTCTACTTCTTTAGAGTGCTCAGATTCAACACCTTCATCAATAATAGCAGCTTGAGCATTACCTTCAAGCCTCCTATGTGTTCCTGCTTGGTGTTGTGGACATCCGTATGCTCGATGTCCTTCTTATCCATAGTTGAAGCAGGTTCCACGAAACCCTCTTTCTCCATTTTCTTGACTAGATCTACCTCTTCCTTTCTGCTTACCCTCAAACCTTATGTTCAACTTCTCTTCAACTTTTAGAGCAAACTAGTAAGCATCCTCAATGGTACTCATCCTAACTAGACTCAACTCTTCTTGAATACTAGTTCTCAACCCATTGATGTAATAGGCTACCTTCTCCTTGTTAGCCTCAGAATGGCCAGTTTAAATCAAGATCTTGTAGAACTCATCGGTGTATTCTTTGATAGACTTTCTTGACTGTCTCAAACTTTGCATCTTCTTCAGCAGATCCAACTCATAATCTATTGAAATAAACTACCTCTTCAACTTTTCCACCATTTTTTCCCATCTGGTGATCCTCTTTTTTCCCCTTCTATTTCTATCAAGTTGTACTCCTTTCCACCAGATTCTAGCATGACCCTTCAGTTTGGTCTTAGCAAACTTGACCCTCTTAGGATCTTCAACCTCCTCATACTCAAAGTATTCTTCCAAATCATTGATCTAGTCAATCAACTCCTCTGGATCAAGATTTATAGAATACATAGAAACCTCCATCTTCGGTCTCTTTCCAATCTGAGATATGGCTTTGTATAACCTGGCTTGTGCAAGATCTACTGCCTCTTCTTCTTCCTCAAACTGGTCCTCTTCTTCTTCAACTTCATCTTCACTACCATCTTCTCTCCTTGGCTCAAACCCTCTATGCAGCTCCTATTGCAGAGCCTAAACTTACATTTGCAATGCTTTGAAATCTTCCTATGGCACCATATTTATCCCACCACCACGGTTTCTTCATGGAGGCATTCTACTCACTTCTATCACAAACCTTAACCACATATCATGGTGTAAACTGCCTCACGTTTGGCGATCTGTTTACACACTCAAGAACTCCCACTCTGATACCACTTGGTGAGGATCAACAAACATGAACAAAAAAAAATCCAAGGAGTTAAATTATAATTATTTTCATAATGCCAGCCTAAAGGGGCAAAAATTACAATGCCAGACTTGTTCAATATTGAAGCCTAATCCCAGATTGAAGACCCTCTTTCTAGATCCAAAATCCCCTTTTAAAATCTACTTTCCTGCCTAACTGGTGGTTGATGAAATTTTAAATTCTACTTTCCCGTCCAACTAGCGGCTGATAAAATTTTAAATTCTACTTTTGCGCCCAACTGGTGGCTGACAAACACCAAGGCAAAACACTTAGAATTTTTTTTTTTTTTGTTGATGCAAGATCGCTCTACTGCCACTGGATGCTCCTGCATCACGAGTGCCTTAGCAAGGTTCTAGCCCAACACGTGGGCTATGTGCCTTCCCACAAATAGGAAAGCTAATGGCTTCCCTTTGTGCCTTCCCCAATGATGCAGTGTACAAAAACAAACACTTCTACTTTGCAAAACTAAAGTCAATGGGTTTCAAACCTTGTACCATGAGCCTGCCAAACTTAGCACCTCCCTTGATTTCCAGATGTGTTAAACAACACTATGTGATGAAGAAGGAGATTTGATCCTCTTTATCTTATCCTATAACATTGAAAACCTTTGAACAATGAAATATTCTCTTCTCATGCACACAATAGTCAAGAGCATAACAAATGCCAATTACATAGATGGGGTTTAGACAAAGTCTTGTCCCCTTTTATATGCATAGACCAAGCTTTGAAAATGTCGGAAAATAATTTGAATTTTTGAATTCAAATTATAAAATAAACTTTATAATCCTAACTTTAGGATTATTTTAATTAACATAAATTAATTTTATAATTAAATTATAATTAATCTATTTAACTTAATAATTAAAAGTTAATTAAATTTATTAATAAATTAATTTATAATTAATTTAAATTTCCCATTTTAATATTATAATAAAATATTATAATATTATTTTTCTTAGGCCTCTTCATTGCTCTTTGAATCTCATCTGACCACTTGGAACCGGATCTGACCAACTGGATGAGGACTTTTCTTTGCATTGATTTCTGAATCGCTTCTTCTTGCATTGCTCATTGAAACTGAATCTTGACATCAATGACAACTCAATTACTCAAAATGTCCAACATAAAATTCTCTTTAATATACCTCTATGGATGTTTATTCATGTCGTTTGAGTCACCAACATTTATGCCAGTTACATGTTTAATCTTGAATAAGCTAGGCAAATAGACTACATGGATAATATTATGAAATGAGTGTTGAATTCTAAGGGGTACTTCCACTTTGTAGCACATGTATAAAATAAGTTTAACCAATTAAAAAAAATCCATTGAATAAATTGAATAACAATTGGATCCAAAGGAATTGAAGCTTCTATCTATATTGGCAACATAGACACAATAATTAAGGATAAACAAAAAATAATTGGTCACAAAACTCAAAATTATCCCTAATGCATGCAAGGACATGCTAGACTCTCTAAAGGACCTAGTAAAATAAATGATAAAATCTATTCAAGGACTCATTGTTACAAGACTACCATATATATTTGACCTACAAATAAAGGTCCTTGATAATGACATCATTGATGGAATGTTCAGAGAGGAGAAGGATTAGGTTGACTTAGGAGATGAAATTGATCAATACCAAGATACAATATCTAAAATTTAAGTAGGATGGGTTACCAAAAAACATATATGGATATCTTACAAGATAAGCCAAGGTCATGGCCACCATTCAATAACTAGGAGATGAGAAATGGTAGAAATTATTAGGGATGTTTTTATAATGACAAAACATAAGAACCACAATTTTGATACTTTTTGTTAGAGATTATAATTTTAAATAATCCTTACCCATGGATAAAGGTATGATTTGGGATCTCTTGTAAATCGGGCTTGGCATCTAGTAAAATCACCAAAAATATATTGGCTAGTCATTACCTTAGAATTTGTAGTTTTAGAAATATGAAAATTAGTGAAATGAGTCCTATATACCTTTCAAAAGCCCTCAAAATTTTATCTAAGTTTAGGATAAGTGATGATTTGGTCTATAGACGTTGATAGGCTTAGGAGTGATCTACTGGTAAAATGGTTCAATTGGCACATATGATAAAAGCACTTAGAGGTATCTAGAAAATCACTATTAAAGTTGACTGATTCACTTGCTTCCTAGATCAAATCACTAACTAACCTATGGAGGAATAAAAATAGAGGTGTAAATATTAAGAAGAATATTTGGAAAGAGACAATTTGGCATGTAGTGACACCATAACTCATTTTGAAATCCTTCTAAGTCTTTTAGAGGCATATATCATTGAATGTAACATTTAGAGGTGCATTATTTTGTTAGAGATATCCTAAGTTTTTTGTCTTACTAGAAGTAATAGTTTCTCACCATAGATAACTCAAAGATAAACTCCTACTATAAAGAGTAACAATGGGTTCCATTGTAAACATCCTTTGACACTCAAAATTTAGAGTTATACTCTTTGGAACCCACATTGTGATTTATAAGTCATGAAATTGGAATGAAGTTAATAAGTCTTTGACTTTCCATTAATGGTACTACCCTATTTAATTGCATAACATGTGATGATTGAGACATAACCCTTTTCTATATTGTCATTCACCTTACTATTTTATATTAATGAAATAGGAACATTGTTGTTATTTGGATTATCATGTGTTGATTGGTTGCACACTTATTTTCTATGGTTACAACCATATTTTCATTTGAATCCTCAATCCCTTAAATTTTGGAATCTACTTTCCATTCTTTTTAGTTTTAGTACTTTAATTTCATGCAATTAGGGTAGGTTAGATTAGGAGCTAGCAAGGATAGTAGAGAGTTGGCCTAAATCTATAAGTTGGAAGAGACAATAAACCCCTCTATCTAATAACTTGTTAAAATATTAAAATTTTGATACATCGTTGATCAAAATTATAAGTTATACTATTCCCTTATTCAATACCATTTTAACATGTTTTAACCATATTTCATTTATTTAGAGTAGATGTAAAATATTTTCTATCTAATATTTGAGTTGCACTTTTGGATCCCTTTGATTGTAACCTTTTGGATAATAATATAATCAGATTTTAAAATTTACTTAAAATTTAATGAATATTCACTCTTTTAAAAATATATATTTAAATTAAATAAATTTTTTATTAAAAATATAGAAGCTGAAATAGTCGTCTATTTAAAAAAAATACATCACAAAAAACCCAGAAAAAGGTCAAATACTTCCTATATACATACATAACCTAAACTAGTTTTAATAGGATAATTCTATTTAAAGTTAAAAAACAAGCATGGGCACACCCTATGTTGTTTGTAGTCAAATGCATAGATCTCTCAATCCATCACCATCAATGCAATTCAAAACAAGACTTGTTTGAACTTTCACATTACCTAATTTCACATGCTTTCTTATAAGATCGAGTATAATACTTCAAGAGTTAATATTATTTTCCTATTTTAGGGAAGTAATTATAATATATCTTAAATCATCTCTCCATGTTTTCTTTTTTTGCTACATGCCATTGAAATTGAAAACTTTAGAATTATTGAAGCATCAAGATCTTCAACATATGGTGCTAAACATAAATTACACTATCAAAATGAGATAAAATAATTGTAAAAGCAAATGATCAATTCTCACACATAAGTGATCAAGAATTCATAAGCTCTTTATGTCAAATATGAGAAGGGATTGATCACTTATATAGTAAGTTATTCCTCAATATGTACAAATACTAATCAATGTGGGACTAACAAGCTTCCCACTAGAAGATAAAATAACAAGCTCAAGAGGCATCTCTAGGCCTAGAAGGAGCTAGAGATGTCGGATCAAAGTTGAGAAAGGCTCAAAAGAACTAGAGTGAGCTAAGAAAGATAATATAAAAGTGAAAGTACTAAGCACAAGTGAAAAGTTTAAAATATGCAACAAAACCCCCCATAAGCATAGCTAGGTAGGTAGTGTGATGTGAGTCTTGGCGGATGTGCCATAATGAACTCAATACAATACAATGATCAAATCAACAATAAAATAAGAGAAAAACCTAGAGGAAAAAACCCCTTTAAAAAGAAGACCATGAAGAAATAGAAGAAGGTGGGAAACCCCTATCAAATAGAAGAGGTACAAGACCCACCCTAGCCAATACTAATGTGCTCAACCCCAAGAAGATCTCATAACTGAGTGTACTTGATCTTACTAAAATATTTGGTGAATATGTCAATGATCTACTTCAAATTTGAACAATACTAAAGATCAATGATGCACTTTTAAATAATATCTCTAATGTAGTGCATATAAATCTTGATGTGCTTAGTCCATTGGTGATGGATTGGATTTCATGAAATGGTAATCATACTCTAGTTGTCATAAAATATGACCGATGGACTATAAAATGCAATGCCAAACTTTATGAGAATATGTTGGAACCATATGGCCTATATTGCTATATTTATAGCTTCTCAATATTCAACCATAGTAGATGATAGAGAAATAACATGTTGCTTCTTACTCGACCAACATACTAGACCATAACCCAAGTTAAATCTCTAATCAAAATTAGACTTGCAATCCAAATAATCACTTGCCCAATATAAGTCAGTGTATCCCAAAAGATCGATTTCAATTCTTGATTAATAATAGATGCAAAATTGTAGTGTCACTTGTATGTACTGTAGTATTCATTTGGTGGACCTCCAATGAAATTTGTGTGGTTTTTGCATAAAGCAAGAAACAATGCCAATTGAATATGCTATATTAGGTTTGGTATGTGTCAGGTAGATAAGAATCCTAATAAGCTAGTAGTACAATGTCGCATCTGTAAGTGGTGTAGAGAAATCAACCTCAATATTTACCCTAAAATAAAAGGAGCTAGAGATGGCTTCCAATCAACCATGTGAAATCAAATTAGAAGATCCCTAGCATGTTTGGTCTATGCAATGAATATCTCTATCGAATATTGTGTGATCTCAATGTCAAGAAAGTAGTGCAACAATCCTACATATGCCATAGAAAAATTGTCTTTAAGGGTAAAATTAATTTCCCAAATGGATGATGTGGAAATCCTAGTGATAGATGTTTTTCCAAAGTTGATAGAATAAGGAAGAATTGTGAATGAAACCTTGTTGCTACTCCATGTAAATCTTCTCATAAATATCCTTCCTAATAAATACAATATTTAAGTCCTTCTGATGAACTTCCCATCTATGAGAAGAAGCAATAGCAAGAACCAAACAAATTGATGTCATATTTTCTATGGAAGCAAATATCTCTAAATATTTTATGCTATGTACTTATAAAAAATATTTTTTAACCAAGCATACCTTGTGTTTTTTCCACTAATCCATTTGCTGTGAACTTAGTCTGATAAACCCACTTGCATTGAACAAGTTTCCTACCCTTAGGAAGGTCAACCAAGTTTCAAGTGTGATTCCTATGTAAGGAATCATACTAATCCTCCATAGCTTCATCCCACTCAATAATTATTGATGCCTCTATAAATATCTATGGTTAAAATACTATAGCCAATAAGGCATGTGTATGCTCAAGTGTCTCTGATCTATTCCATTGTGTGTTATAAGGATCTCCAACTAAACTGCCAATTGACTCAAGAGTCTTGCATACCTACAATGGTGTTGTGGTAGTTATAGTAGGAGCATGAGGAGAGGTATCATACTCTATATCACTCAAAGTGAAGGGTTCAAAATCCTCTAAGATATTATTGGATGAAGAAGTCTCTAAATTTGAATATAAATTATTTGGCAAAGAAACTAAATCTAATGAAAATACTGAATCCATTGTATCTACTACTGTATATGTATATGAGGAAGCATATGAAGAAGGATCATGAATAGAGTCATTCATTCAAACACTACTTGCAATGATAAGCTCATGAGTCGTGGGATCAAGAATTCAGTACCCCTTTGTATCATATACATATCCAAAAAAAATGTAAGGCCTACTATGTGGTTGAATAAATTTATGCTTTTCAAAAGGAATGTGAGCCAAAATAGGAGACCCAAATACTCAAAAGTGAGTGAATTTGGATTTCTATCTAAATAATATATCAAAAGGGGTGATATATCCCACTAATATATGAGGTATTCGGTTCTAAATATGGTTTGCATAGTTCATAGCCTGAGCCAAAAACTATGCAGGAAGATATCTAGACTATATCATCTAGTTTCTCATATCCTTGAGTGTACGATAGTTCCTCTTTACCATATCATTCTACTAGAGTGTGTGTATAATTGAATTTTGAATATGAATATCCTTTGAGGTGTAAATATTTGTGAACTAGTTGTTGATATATTCCTTTTCATTGTCAATCCAAATAATTTGTGCATATTTCTTATATGTTTCTTGACTAAGTATTTGAAGCTTTGAAAGTTTACAAAGACTTCACTTTTCTTGCAAATAAAGTAAATCCAAGTGTATTGGGAGAAATCATCAATAAAGACTAAGGTATATCAAATACTTATTAAATGACAAGAAAATGGTAGTCCTCCATGCATTTCCCTTCTCAAATATCTCCTTAGGATATTTTCCAAGGACACATCCTTCACAAACACCATCCACAAAGTGTATAGAGGGAAATCCAATGACCATATCCTTCAAGCTAAGTTGCTGAAGGTAACTGTAGTTCAAGTTTCCATATTGCTTGTGCCACAATTTTCTCACTTGGTATGAGTGAGCCAATAACGCCAAAGAAGGTGAATTGGGAGCAAATTGAGTGAACTTATACAATATTTCCTTCCAATCACAAATCCTATGAGCCACTATAGTATTATTATTCAACTCTTTGACTATCATTGTCTATTAAATTATTTTACCTGTACCACTATGTGTAATCTAAAATATGGATAGTAGATTTTTTATAAGGAAGGAACATGTAGAACATATTCAAAGGTGCCTTCACCAATTTCAATATCCCCTTTTCCAGCTACATCAACACTAGTGTTGTTGCCCAAAAGAATATGTGAAACATCACAAGGCTCCAAGGAAGAAAAGTTCTCCGAAGATGAGGCCATATGATGTGATGCACCCAAGTCAAATACCCAAGTGCTAGAAGGTGGAACTGTCACTACCATTAGGGCTTTGCCTTTACCTTTTTATTTCTTCTTTGTTGAGTCCTTTGTGCTTGAAGTAGATTCATTGATGTTGTTCTTAGCAAGAAGTTCCTTCAATTGATGTATCTCCTTTTTAAGGCACTTAGACTCATTATGGTTGCCTTTGCAAAAGCCACAAGTTAACTTCTCCTTCTTAGGTTTTCTATTTTTAGAAGTAGAAGTTTGTGAACTAGGTTTTGGAGTAGTAGAGGAAGGAGGTGATTGAGAGTTCTCCTTTTTAGGGCCTTTAAGTTTGTTCAACTCCTTGCTTCCATTTGTTTTTCTTTTTGTGCCATGCTAGGAAACTAAGGCATGAGACTTAGATACTTTTATGACTCCCATTTGTACAATTTTATCTTATTCCTTGCACAACTCATTGGAAAATTCATTGAAGGAAGGCATCTGATATGTTGTCCCTAATGCTCTTCTAGTAGAATGGAAAGTTGATACAAACACTAAAAAATTTACACCAAGTTTGGATAGAACACATAAAACCATCTACTGATCTTTCTTCTCTACTCCACATTATTTTAGTTCACTTCTTAAATGGTTGAATTTGGTCAAGTATTCATTGATATCCCCATAGTCATTAGGATCCAAACATATAAGGTCATTTTCTAGCAAGTGCTCTTGAATATCATTTGTTTGACCAAATAGAGTTCCTAGCTTGTCCCATGCTTCTTTTGGAGTTTCTAAGGTCACAATGTGAAACCTAATGTCTAGAGAAACACAACTACAAATAAAGCCAAGGGCCATGTCACATTTGTTCAACCATTTTGTTTTGTGTGGTTCATCTATTGGTTTAGTTTCATCCCCTTTCATGATTCTTGAATATCCCTTTTCCCTTAGTTTTCTCATTACTTCAATTTTCCAAGTAAAGTAATTATGTGCAGTTAACATGGGAAGAGAAGAAGAATTCATAGTGATAAGAAAATAAGCACAAGAGCACAACAAGCACACAATTACACCATCCTTGATTACAAACCTGAAAGAACCCCCCAAAATTTTTAGTTTGGAACTTTATAACTCAATGTATATATAGATATTGACATTTAGAAATATGTATTAAGCTAGAAATTATAGCGTAGGTGCATAATTTATACAAAAAAAATGCATAAATTTGAATCTATCAAATTTTTTTAAAAAACTACAAAAAACTATGACTGAACAACTACTATCTGAATATAGAGAAACGAGAAATGTTGGCTAGAAATTATAGACTATGTGCAAAATTACTGCAAACAAAATGCATAAATTTGAAGCTCTCAAAAAACTACAAAAAATTGTGACTAAATGGCTACTATTTGGAAAAACTAAGAAATGCCTCGGGATGTCAATGACAAATGTAGACATTTTTATAGGTTATCTATAGGTTTTAACACTTTTTGGACCCAAAAATGAGGTCCTTTTGGGCTGAAAATGAACATATTTTTTTTAGTGGTCTCCAAAAGTCCACCAAGATCCCGATGTGAGTGCAACTTGAGATGAATACCTAAAAGAACAAGTCACCAAGAAATGTATATCATTGATTTTTGAACTTTATGATCATCGAGATCTAAGTGGGCGAGGTGAGAGCATATAGTTTCAAAAAATAAGTTATGCAAAACAATATATATTTGATTTTTGAACTTTTTGATCATCAAGATATGAGTGGGTAAGGTGATAACATATGATTTCAAAAAACAACTTATGCAAAAAAAAATATCATTGATTTTTGAACTTTTGATCATTTATATTTGAGTGGGCGAGGAGATGAAGAACACAAGATTATACTAAGAGGGAGGTGAACAATATAAGACCACTTTTTACTTTTATTTCAATTCAATATTATGTAGTGTATAGATAGAAATATAAATAGCAGTAATCAAATAAATGCACAAATCATCACACACAATAGAGACACCACAATTTATATGGTTCACCCAATGCGGGCTACTCCACGGAGAAAATATTTTGCTAAAACTTTCTCAATCAATCTCTTGGGAATCCTTCCAAATTACAATGTTTATGGACCTATATCCAAAGGAGATGTTGATCCCCTAATATCAAGTTCATGGATCTCTTCCATAGGAGAACTCTTTCCCTTTCTGCTCTAGCTAGTGATCTTCTAGAAGACTTTGTCTCTCTGCTAGACTAACTGGTGGATCTCTATCCACTTGAAGACTCCTCACTCAGATTTGTCTTTAATTGTCCTAGCTACTGGATCTCTATCCACTGAGAATATATCCTCTTTACTCTGTCACCTCCAAAATTTTGTCAATAGGCTCACTCATAACCTTCTCAAATCTACTCAATAGGTTCACTCATAACCTTCTCAAATTTTCTCAATAGGCTCACTCAGAACATGATAAAATATGCTCAATAGGCTCACTCAGAACCTGATCAAACCTACTCAACATGCCCACACAGAACCTGATCTAATCTGCTCAACATGTCCACATAGAACCTATCAAAATCTGCTCAACAATATCACTCAGAACTTGTCCAAATCAGCTCAATAAGTCCTCTCTAGGACTTGCTCAAATATTACCCTCTATGGGATTCGATACCTCGATCAATTTCTTCCCAATTCTTTATCCTCAACCAAGATTTCATTAGGCCACACATGCACACAAGTCCAAAATAGCACGCCCATCGTGAAGTTCCCTCAAAAAGGGGTTCTTCCAAAAATGACAAGCGCTTCATGCGCTTATTTCGTGCACCAAAAGGACCTTATGTGAATCAAACGCAGAACCTCAACCTTAGTACCAAGCAACCATACCACTAGGCCATGATAGCCTATGCATTTTAGAACTTCTGAACTTCCACTCCTTAGTATTTACATAAATTGTGAGGGCTCCAAAAAATAATACTAGCATTCGCATGTGCTTCGAATTCAATTAACTTGCAAGGGATTACTTTGGAAATGATTTCACTTGGAATTTATATAGTGCCTTATGCCATTTTAGCATCACATCAGTGCTTCAATCGAATTTTATGATGTCAGCGGGAATTTCCAAATTGAAATTTTAAATTTAAATTTAAATTTTAAAATATTAAAATTTAAACTTAAGCTTCAAAGCTGAATAACTTTGTCACCGGGGCTCATTTTTTGGCGAAACAAAATGTTAACTTGGGTTTCAAAAAAAACCCATATCAAATATGCCATCCATGGTTTTTAATAAAACCTTTTATTTTACCTTCCTTGGTTTTTATGAAAACCATTTATTTTACCTTCCTTGGTTTTAATAAGAACCTTTCCTTGTACTTTTGCACTGATGAAGCTTTTTCCTAGATGACTTGGGTGAATTTATTTATTGCCAAATTCTTGAATATGTGTGATAACTCTATCAAGTGACATCAATGACAAATTTGACTTAGAGGACTCAAAATGTCCAACAATCTCCCCATTTGTCATTGATGGCAACCCTTATCCTTTTACTAAAATCTAACCTTCTTTTCTGCTCCCCCTAGGAATTTTCTCCCCTTGGATCAATGCTATCTCACATATAAAATATCTCCCCCTTTGACATCAATGGCAAAGGATCACATTTGGGTCTCGGGGCTAAGAATGAGACTCTTAGATTAGCCCCTCCCCCACCTCCACATGAGGTGGTTAATTATGGGGTGGGAGTATTTCTATTCCCTGAAAGCATTGTTATCTACCTTTATATTTCTCTCTTATTTTTTTAATCCTCTCATTGTTTCTTTCAAAGTTATCATCCTTGTTCCCTGTCATCACTTCTGTTCCTATTTATATTCTTGTTCTCATCCATGTTCCTATTCCTGTTCATACTTTTGTTCTTGTTCCTGTTCACATTCATGTTCCTATTCATATTATTGTTCCTCTTCCTATTCATACTTGTTTCTAGAATATTTTCTCTACACTATATTGCTATGTGACCATAATTATTGCACTTATAATACTTAATGTTATTATTCCTTGGATGTGCAACTGTTTTAGGACTTCTCCTAGTGAAGCCATATCTTCTTCTATCATGAACTCTACAATTCATTGCCTTATGAACAAACTTATTACGTAGCAATAAACATAGAAAACTTGTCATTTCCTATATTCCTATCTTACATGATTCTTGCACTGTGAAGCCATGTGTCCAAACCTGTGACATGAAAATCATATTCCATTGAAACTTCCTTGCCTAGACCTCATTGATCTCCTATTCTGATTTATGTTCCATCTATATCTTCTTTGTGCATTGTTCCTCTCTTTGTTGAACTTTTTGTTGTCCAAATAATCCTCTAATGTCCCACTTACACTTAACCTATCTTCTTCTTATGTATCTTCTTATGAAGTTTCTTCTTCATCAAGACTTGAAGGAGATTATTTTTCCTATTTCTTTTGAACATTTCCAAAGCCAAGACCTGTTGAACATGATGTTCGCAGTTGTCCACAGATGAACTTATCCAAGTTCTTAGAGCTATTTGTGAAACTCTTCATCTTTATATTATATTCCTTTAAGTCTTATTTTAGATTAGTCACTTCTTGTGCCAACTTCTCACATTCCAAAATATTTGCTTCTAGATTATCCTTGAATTTGCTTGCCTTAGCCTTTCACTTTTCTAAATCCTCTATGAGAAATAATCTTTCTTTATCACATTATTGAAACTAATTTTCAAGCTTAGAGTGTTGCTTTCTAACCTTCTTTATTGTGTCAAGGGCATATATAAGTTCTCCCTTGAGATCATAACCATTCTCTACTAAATAATATTCTATTTTTTTACCTTTTTTGATATCATTTCTTTCTTTTGACTTGTCTTCTACATAACCATCTTATTTATCTTCCAAAGCCATTATAATATTCTCATCTGGTATTTCAAGTGCATCTTAAAAATCATCATCACTGAAACTATAACCATACCTAGTGCAATCATATTCAAGATTTCCAAATTTACCACATCTAAAATACTTGAGAATAATTGGAGTCATTTTCTTAACTGGATCTTTCTCTTTAACCATAATAGGACTTCATCTCTATCATTATCTGAAAAACTGGCATCACTATAAATTGAGTACTTACTTGATTTTTATGCATAGTAGCTTCTCTTTTGTCTCTCAAAGAATTTCTTTCCTTGTCTATTTTGTCCATCCTTGCTTTTCTTTTGGTACCTGTGTCATTCTGATTCCCTGTACATGTGATTTTGTTTTTCTTCATCATTGTTTTTCTTTGGCTCTTTGCACTTTGTTGCATAATTTCCATACCTTCTACAATTGAAACATTTGATAGATCTTAGATATATGGGTCTTATGGAACCTCTATCTCTTCTACCATAATTTTCTTCTTAATCACTAGATGAATCATTGCTTGATTCTATCTTATTTTCCTTTTTATTTTTGTCTACTTTGAAAGTATCTTCCTTTGGAGAAATAGGATCTTTTGTTCTTATCCCAAAATTAGTAAGCATGCCAAGCAAATAATTCCTTGTAAAATAATCACTATCAATTTATGTTTCTATAGAAGAAACCTTTTCACTATACCTTTTTGGAAGAGTCCTCAAGATCTTATCACAAGCATCATATTCGTCAACCTTTATTTCAATGCCTTTCATATCATGTACAAGTTCATCAACCTTGTTGAGATAGTCACGAATGTTTTCATCATCCCTCATTCTTAGGTTCTTAAATTCTCCTTTGAGATTTTTGATCTTAGCCATTCTAACTCATTTATCTCCTTCATATATTTCATGCAAAAGTTCCCACATTTCCTTTGATGTTTTACATTACATAACCTTCATAGATTTTGATCTATGCAATCCTCTTATAATTGCATTCATAGCTCTTGAATTTACATGCATTAGAAGCTTACCTTCCTTATATGTAGGAGGATTGGTTTTTGAATCATATCCAAGTTTCACTGCATCCCAAAATTCATTTCTAAGTACCATCAGGTAAAATCTCATCAACATACACCAATATAAAAAGTCACTTCCATAAAATACTAGTACTACATTATTGAAGGGTCCGTATTTTTAATCCTTTTGATCCATTGTGTTCTTAGACTAATTTTTCTTCAAGCTATCAAACTCTTCTGAAGGAACCCAATTTGATACTAATTGAAAAACACAATATTATACGAAGAGGGGGGTGAACAATATAAGACAACTTTTTAATTTTCTTTCAATTCAATATTATGCAGTGTATAGATAACAATATCAATAGTAGTAACCAAAGAAATGCACAAATCATCACACACAATAGAGACACCACAATTTACGTGGTTCACCCAATGCTGGCTACTCCACGGAGAAAATATTTTTCTAAAACTTTCTCAATCAATCTCTTGGGAATCCTTCCCAATTAAAATATTTATGGACCTATATCTAAAGGAGATGTTGATCCCATAATCTCAAGTTCATGGATCTCTTCCACAAGAGAACTCTTTCCTCTTCTATTTTGGATAGTGATCTTCTAGAAGACTCCATCTCTCTACTGCATTAACTAGTGGATCTCTCTCCACTTGAAGACTCCTCACTCAGATTTATCTTCAATTATCCTAGTTGTTGGATCTATATCCACTGAGACTCTATCCTCTATACTCTGTCACCTCCAAAGCTCTGTCAATAGGCTCACTCAGAACCTTCTCAAATATTCTCAATAGGCTCTCTCAGAACCTACTCAAACTTGTTCAATAGGCTCACTCATAACCTACTCAAATATGTTCAATAGGATCATTCAAAACCAGATGAAATTTTCTTAATAAGTCCACACAGAACCTGCTCTAATTTTTTCAATAGGTCCACACATAACCTATCCAAATAAGCTCAACAAGCTCACTTAGAACTTGTCCAAATCTGCTCAATAAGTCCTCTCTAGGACTTGCTCAAATATTTCCCTTGGTGGGATTCGATCCCTTGATCACCTTCTTCCTAACGCCTTAGCCACAACCAAAACGTCATTGGGCCATGCACCCACACAAGTCTAAAACAACACACCCACCATGAAGTTCCCTCTAAAAGGTGTTCTTCCGAAAATGACAAGCACTTCATGCTCTTCTTCCTTGCACCAAAAGGACCTTATGTGAATCAAACATAGAACCTCCACCTTAGTACCAAGAAACCATACCACTAGGCCATGATGGCCTATGCATTGTAGAACTTTCAAACTTCCACTCCTTAGTCTTTACAAAAATCATGAGGGCTCTGAAAAATAACACTATCGTCCGCATGTGCTTCGAATTCAATTAACTTGCAAGGGATTACTTTGGAAATAATTTCATTTGGAATTTATATAGTGCTTTATGTCATTTTAGCATCACGTCAGTGCTTCAATCGAATTTTATGATGTCGTTGGGAATTTCCAGATTGGAATTTCAGATTTAAATTTAAATTTTAAAATTTAAACTTAAACTTCAAAGCTGAATAACTTTGTCACCGGGTCTCCTTTTTCGACGAAACAAAATGCTAACTTGGGTTTCACAAAAACCCCATTTGATATATGCCATATATGGTTTTGAATAAAACCTTTTATTTTACCTACCTTGGTATTTATGAAAATCATTTATTTTGCCTTCCTTGGTTTTAATAAGAACCTTTCCTTGTACTTTCACACTGATGAAGCTTTTTCCTGGATGACTTGGGCGATTTTATTTCTTGTTGAATTCCTTAATAAGAGTGATAACTCTATCAAGTGACATCAATGAACACTTTGACATAGAATACTCAAAATGTCCAACAGGAGAGAGCATATGGTTTCAAAAAATAAGTTATGCAAAACAATATATCTTTGATTTTTGAACTTTCTGATCACCAAGATTTGAGTGGGTGAGGTGAGAGCATATGGTTCAAGAAATCAGATTTACAAGAGCATAATTCAGAAAATAAAATTAAAAATAATCTAAAATGAACATTGTTAGATATGAAGATGCACTAGCAACCAACTTGCTCTGGTACCATGTAGAATTGTTGAAGCATCAAGCTCTCCAAGATCTGGTGCTAAACATAAATTACACTATTAGAATGAGAGAAAACAATTGCAAAAGCAAATGATCAATTCTCACATCAAAGTTCTCAAGAATACATAAGCTCTCTCTATCAAATATGATAAGGGAAGGATCACTTATATAGTAAGTGATTCTTGAATATGTACAAATACAAATCAATGTGGGACTAACAAGCTTTCCACTAGAAGATAAAATAGCAAGCTCAAGAGGTATCTCTAGGCATAGAAGGAGCTAGAGATATTGGATGAAAGCCCAGAAGGACTCAAAATAACCACAGTGAGCTAAGCAAGCTAATTTAAAGGTGCAAATACTAAGCATAAGTGTAGAAAAGTATAAAATATGCACCAACAAAAATAATCCAACAAAGAGGAGTCTAAGCCAATCTAAATAACTTTTCTAGAAGCTTGCAAGTATAAAGAAAAAAAAGGTTAATGGTGTAGAATAAATATTAAGAATAAAAAAAACTCATCAAAAAATTTACTCATTTATTCTTCTTTAAATTAATTAAAATAAGACTTTTTAATATCTGATTTATTTGTTTTTTAAAATTATTATCTTTCTTTTTATTTTTAAAACTAATATTTAATCAATTTATTTATATTATTTATAAATATTTTTATTTTGGAAAAATATTATTTTTAATATCATGCTTTTTCTATTTTTCTTTAATAATTATTTATAACATTTTATTTAATGCTTAGTATTTTATAGAGTAAAACATATCTCTCTTAGGAGTGTTTTTATAAAAAAAGTAAACCAATTGACTGTACCACCCCATTCCTGAATCAAATCCCTCGTAAAATAATGACAAAATATTAATGTTGTTAGTTTTTGTATGAAAAACATAATTTTATTCCTATTTGAATGGTGTTACTATTATCACAATAGGTAGTAGTGGGAATCTATATTTTGTTGCAATCCATCTAAAGCTCTTTGAAATCATACTAGATAATTGACTAATACAATTAAGACAAACAATTTGTTACTTCTTGTAACAACCCTCCTCACACGACCATTGATTATAGATGAATTGATAAATTATACTTACCTTTTATCATAAAATGTGGTATTGTTGATGGTTGTTGTGCATTCAGGACTAGGTATATTCCTTTGACGGATAGAAGAAGGTTGATAGAAAAAGGCAAGTGGGATATAATGGTGGTGTGTAACAACACCATGACTCACAAGTACATGGAAGCTCACGCATTGCATTTCATGTAGGAGCATCATAAATGATTTGCATGTATGTGTGTCTTGTTTTCAGAATATGATTGTTGTTTGATGAAAAATGATGCATACATATAACCTTCTAAAGCACTGAAAGTGTTAAGGGCATGGGAACCATCCTTTATAAAGTCATTTGGTGAATTAAAAATTATTGTATGATTATTATTTTATTTATAAAGTAAAATGGGATTAAGAAAATAAATAGTAATAAATATTAGATAATAGTAATAATATCAAATATTAGTAGAAATAGCTTTTATATTACTTAAGAGTTCTCGAATAAGAATCTTACCACCATTGCCAAGAAGCTAGGATGTTGTAAAGTAGAATAGAATAAAACCAAATAATTTTTTTTTTAATGTTATGATGGCCTTATACGTGCATGGTTCAACTTATTGTAACCCAATCACTACCTCACAAAATGCATGTAAACCATGTGAAAAGTGGTTTCTAGGAATTCTTGAGAAGGGAAAATGGGGAAACTAAATGGAAAAGGAAAGAATACATGAGGATTATGTTATGCTAGTATTTTGTTTTCGCTACGACTTGATGTGAGACTAAGGAAAATAAAAGAAATAAGGGACTTGTTTGTAATAACTTAGTTCTCAGGTACAATTTATGTATTTTACTATATATGTGATGTTTGTTGTAAAGAGAAAAGGATGAATACTTTTTGTGTTGTGTTATAAAAAAAAATGATAAATCTCATAGCCTGTGCTTTGCTAGCCCTTTTGTGTAAACATGAATACCTCGAAGTAATTTATTTTTCTGCTATTAATTGTGATGTGTTCACAAATAAAATCAATTTAGAGAAAACAACAATGATTTTTATCAATATATTCAGTTAAACAATGTTGTTATGTTTTTATAGAAAATCTAAGATGTGTACTATGTGTCCATGGTAGTATTCTACTTGCATGGTATAGAGCATATGCATAATAGCAAATAGAAAATGCATGCATTTAAATATCAAGAGTAATCAAGTCCCTATCCTAAAAAAAAAAATGAATCTTTCCTGGCCAAGAATTGATTATTGTGCTAGGAGAATGATTTTAGTTAGGAAGCCATGATAAAATTTGGGTTGAAGTCAAACTTAAAAGTTAACATATTGATATTTTGAAATCAATATTGTTACATGGAGACTATGGTCGCCTAATAATGGTTGTCGGGTCTAGAAGTAACAATCTATGGATATTGTAAATGTATAAAAATATTTTTTGGAGTAGAAACTAGAACTAAGCACATCCGATATGAATTTTATTATGTTTAATGATTGTTGTACCAGTTTGTTTGCTAGAAATGGAGCCTGTGTCATATAGGTAGATTGTTAATGCATTCAAATAAATATTATTGTAATTTAATATTGGAATATTAAACTGGATGAATGAAGACATATTGTACTTACAAATGTGTATCTTTATTTTATTTGAATGTTGGGTAAATCTTATTTTCATTGAAAATGATGATTCTCTTCTAATTTACTTCTAACATTAGACATAAGCAATAATTTACAAGATAGTCACTATATTACTTCTATAAATTCATTGATGGTTGCCTAAGTTACTTTTGTAGAAGCTTTAGAGTGAGTCATTGGTTTAGAAAATAGAGGAAATAATTATTATTGAATAGGATTTCAAACTTCACAAGAAAATAATCAATACTGAAGATTATGTTAAGGAAAACGTGAGGTTTTATCAGGTTAGAGGCTATGATTTTATTGTTTAATTAAGATTTTCCATACTATAGTTGATATTGTATGTCATGGAGCTGCTATGTGTTGAGTCTTGTTTGGTTTCCATCAACTATAAATTGGTTGAAAAGCATAGGAGATGCACCCGTTCAATTATTCAACTATTTTTTTCAAAGTATTACCAATGATAAAGTGCTATGGTCTCAACAAAAAATATTAAAGTGAAATAAAATTCCTTATTAGCACTTCCTATTCTGAAAAGAGTCTTAGTTATAAGAATTGGGACTCATTACATAAAGGATTTAAACAATTAGGATAACAAATTACATAGTGGTGACACTATTAGTTGGAGAGGTTTATCTTCATTTTAAAACTAATTAAAATTATCATAAAAAAAAAATCTTTATAATTTAATATTTTCCAAACACCAAGTTGATGTTTGAGGGTAGATGTAGATATAAATAATTGGCTAGGAGTAGTTCCTTTATCTAAAATATAAGAAATGTATTATCTTTCCTTTATTTGAAGGTATATGGCTGAGTCATTCTTTGTTCATGCAAAATATGGAATCTTTATTCACGGTTAAGTGGTAAGTACCTTTTAATATAAAAAGAACATAAGTTTTACATTTGTGTAATCATTATACTTTGACCACAATTTGATATAATAGAAAAGAGTTCATTTATTCCTTTTAACATGTAAATGTTAGCTACTCAATCCAAGTAACACCATTTTTAACTTACAGGAGTAGCAGTAAATAGATATCTTGCCCTTCTCAAATGAAACCTATGTTGAATATGTGAGACTAGCTGAATAATATCTGAATAACCATGTGTTGAGGCTAGGGCTAATAAAATAACTTAGGTAGGAAGGTCATATTAAGTTGGCTAGCTCATTAGTAGGATCAAAGGAACAAAGATTATTATTTCATATCTCTCTTATGTTGAAGAATTATTTAACCTTACCATATTCATATTTTTATTTGAATATTTATTTTTAGAGTTGGATACTTTATAATTTAAAAGTTATTTGTTCAGGAAATTTTGAGGGTAGATGCCTGAAAAACCCTAGAACATCTCCACTAATTTTCATATCATTTGGAGCAACACATATCCTAGCGCATCCCTATGTATGAACGATATATTTGGCAAGCGGCTATGTGAGGGTTTCATCTGGGTTGAGTGCAAGAAGCTCCAGAGGTTGGTTTTTAGGGCCTTCGGGCCCTAGTGGCCAATATTTTTATGGTTTATGCTCAATATTTTAGTAGGAAATGTTGTAGGGGATACAAGATGGGTTAGAAATTTGTCTTTCAATAGATCATATTGTGAACTTGAGTGACAACGGCTTCCAATTTGTTGCACAAAATAAAAGTGAAAACCATACCTTTCCACGATGTCTAGGGCAAGGATTAAAGATATCACGAAACAAGTTTCAAGTAGTTGATCAAAAAATGGCTCATATCTCAAGTGAAACTGGTGCTAAGGTGCACCCACAAAATAATTCTACTGTGAAAACCCCTATCAAGGGTAAGAATTTTGAAGACTCAGTCCCAAAAATGAATTTTAGGGATGCCCTTCATGGTGGATAGCCTCATCCCAATGCTAATATCAATATTAGGGCTTCCCATAAACCTCTAAGAATGCCTAAGATTGATCCCAAGAAAACAGAGTCAGGATGTCTTAAAGCAGCTGATGGAAGTCCTATTGTTAAGATTGATATGGGTAACATTCAGAATGGCATTGAATATTTGGAGAAAAGAGGACTAATTTGTCAGTTCGTGGGTTTCCGTCCGAGTCTATCTTCTTTCAAAGTCTGGGCTACAAAAAGCTGGAAAACTAAAGGTGAGTTACAACTATCTATTTATCCAAATGGTTATTTTCTTGTTTTATTTGCTAATAATGAAGATAGAGAAAACAAATTTCAAGGGGGTCCTTGGTTTTTTGGAAGGGCAGGGTTTTTCATGAAGCCCTGGCATACCAAATTTAAATTTGAAGAAGAGATGCCTTATATAGCTCCTGTGTGGGTTAGAATATTTGACCTCCCTATTGAATTTTTGAATCCTACTATTTTTTCTTCAATTGGAAACTCTTTAGGAACTTTCATGATGACTGCTGATTGTAATAAAAATTTTGAACATATTATTTATGCTCGGATTTGTGTTTTAATGTATTTTGACAAACCCCTACCTAAAAATATCACATTAAAATTTGGGGAAGACACTTGGGAGAAAGTAGTGGACTATGAGAAAATTCCTTTTCATTGTGGAATTTGCCATGAATATGGTCATTTGGCCAGTGCTTGCCCAAATAAAATTCCTGATCAAAATAAAGAAGATATAAAATCAGTAGGTTTCCAAATACTTGAAAGCACGAGGATACGGAAACAAAAAGGAATATGCCAAGCAAGATGCGTTTAAAACCAAACTTAACGCTAAAAGCCTATATATTGCAACATGCATGAAAAGAAAGAACATAGACGAATCGACACAAGATAAAAGCAATATGAAATATGCTGCCCTTTTTATTGATATGCTTTCAAAGTCGTGTTACAATACGTCTCCTTCCTTTTTAGGGGATAGGAGCGTCAAATATGTTTCTTTATCACATCCATGGATAGCAATCCTTCTTCCGCGTGCCCACATGTAAGATGGGCGGACCAAAACATCACCGCCGCTTGTGTATATGATTGTTGATTCCTTCCCGCTCCTCTGATGTCGAAGACCTGCGTTCAAGGAAACAGAAAATATTAGTAGCACCTGCAGATAGAATAAAACATGTATTTCCCAAGGCCTACTGTTAGTGTATGCATGAAAATATTAAACCGATGACCAAATAATATCAGAACGACCTGAAAATTTGATAGAAGCATGAATATGTTACCAGGAGAGCACTGCAAAAGGAACAGTCAAGAAATTCCTCACAGATTTGTATTCGCTCCGGGGTGGGACGAATTAACCTACAACAATTTGTTAAAAAGCACCCTCTTCAATGTCCTACCCAGGAAGCTCCAAATGACCTACAAAGTTGGGGTTAGCTAATTGGGGGTGTTTTGGGAAGACCCAGATGGTCAGATTTCTCCAATTTGGCCTCTAGCACCCATATTTTGATGATGCCATCTACAAGTTAGTAAAGGCGAGAAATGATAAAAACCTGGTCAAAAATTGCTCAGAATGAAATGAAATTTAAACTACAACCTATTTAAATAACCTAGAATAAGATGCAAAAGAAAAATCAGAGAAATATATCATAGATTTCTATTCATCCCGGGGTGGGGCGTTTAGAACTGCGATAGCTTGGGGAGCGCCGGGGGTAGGACGCCCACCGTTTGGGACTCTGTTTCGGCACCAATCCACTTGGGATGGGTCCAAAACCTCTTATGGGGTGTTGTCAACAAATTTTGTGGGATATTGTGGCCAAAAATTGGGTTTTGGGTCTTGATTCGTGCTTCCAATAGTCACCCAATAACCTCCCTTTCGAATGAGAGATTAAGGATGTGAAAGGCACAAATCGCAAGTAGGTATGTAAATTGGCAGCACTTCGTTGCTCAAATGCTCCTTCTCTGTATCTCTTTTGGGTGAGAAAACTCACCAATTTATAGACCTAGGGTCTCTCTGTTTGAATTGCGCATGCGAGGGCGCCACTTGAGTTGCATGTCCTATTTTGAGAAAAAGATTATTCCCTGATTTAGAGTCTCCTTGCATGAGGCCTCTAAACTAAAGACATGCATGACTGAAGTCTCTCTCCTTGATTTGGAGCCATTCCTCACAATTGCATGGCCTAAAGCTTCAGTTAACTGGCGGACTTGTCGAGGTTTGACTTTTTCCTAGTCAAACTTGCTATTCGCCTCACCCTGGGGCGAATGCTGATATTCGTCCCTGGGTGGGACGAATGCCAGTTTGTATTCGTCCCTGGGTGGGACGAGTAGAGAGCAAGGTGCCAAAAAGGTGCCAAATTGACCTCTGACCTTCCAAACTACTTTTGGGAGTGGTTAGGACCACTGTTTAACCTCTGGGGGCTGCCCTAGGGGCTGTGTGTGTCAATGCGATCAGCGCTTGTTGTCACATAATCGGATTGGTGTTGTTTTGGTGTCTACAGATGCCCCTTTTTGGGAAGCATTGTGCAAGGCATAGCGTCGAGCAAAAATAGATAACCAAAGCACTAATGATTAGGGTTTCTCAGTAACCTAACCAACTCTTGATGCCCCAAGTATGGAAAGGGCATGCATTCTTGAATCCTTGCTTCTAACGAGCTAAGGAACTTAATTCAAGTGTTAACCTTGTTCGATGAGGTGTTACTTGAGCTTGGACATTGATCAGTCATGAATAGGCAAAGGGCGCAACCTTTTGTCTATGGGAACCTTGAGTTCATGATTCATGAATGCCAAGTGTTTGATCAGCTTGTGATTATTGCTTGTTTGCTGCCCCAAGCGAGGGGCGTGATTGTCTTTGTCAATGATCCTTTGAATGCGTGTCATTTCCTTGATTGGGTATGTTTTTGTTGATTGGTGACTAAGTGTGACTACCCCCTCAAGCGACGAATCGATGAGGGAATGACCGACATGAGAAAAGTGACGAGTCACTTGACCCAAGATGACTTAGGTAAGGGTGCCTTCAATTGTTTACCTTTGAATGCTAAAGCATTTTCTGAACATTCTGACCTATTTTTGGTGGGTTTGAACCCTTTTTGTGATGCATTTTGGAGCTAAAATTGTCAAAAATCCGTCCTCCCGTGGAGCGGTCCGGCTATGGTAGCCTTCTTAGGGAGTAGGATAGTGACAATTTGTAACCCCAACGTCTATTTTGGATGCCAAGAATGTCAGGCGCAAAAGCGCCTTCGTTCGGCAATGTTATTGCTATTTTTGGTTGGGTTTTGACCCTTTTTGTGACGCCGTTTGGGGATGAAATTCTCGAAAATCCGTCCTCCCGTGGAGCGGTCCAGCTATGGTAGCCTTCTTAGGGAGTAGGATAGTGAGGATTTGTGACCCCGACATCTATTTTGCATGCCCGAAATGTCAAGTGCAAAAGCACTCTCATTGGACAATTTTATTGCTTGTTTTGGTGCATTATGTGCAGTTTTTGATGTTTATGCACAATTATTTATGATGATGTATGCATGTGGTATTATGAATGCGATGTTTCTAATTATATGATGTATGCATATGGAATGAATGAAATGAGTTGTTGATAACTTGTCGATGGCACCATAGACTGTACAAGATTGACTGGCTTGTTGTACTTATGGGATGGCTTTGTGGAATGACTTTGCATGTGAGAACTTTGTTTTTGTATTTTTTGTATTTTTTGATGATGATGTACGTAATGAAATGTACTAGTTGTTTTAAAATGTAGTTAAGCTTTTCTGAGATTCAGATATTTTAACTAACTAGCCAAGACTATACATTTATCTCGCAAGACTTTTGAACAAGGTATAAATCAGACTTGAGTTTGACCAAGTTATTTCACATCCCTGTGTGTGCAATTGAGTTCATTTATGTGGTATTTGTCAGGATACCGCCAGTGCCAAATAGGCTATCAACCAAACCTGTACTGAGGATCACCTAATTAGCTCCACTAACTCCGTTGTTGTATTTAGTAAGATTAATCCATGGGACAATCTAAGGTACCATAAGCTAGCTCATCCACATGCAAACATTGGTCTGCTCACATGCAAAGCTAATGTGATAGACATATCGTCATGCGTTTAGGATACCGCCATTGCCAAGTAGGTTGTCCACCAAACCCGTAATGAGGATCACCTAGATGGTTTTCGAATGCTGAGAATTCTAGGGATTCAAGTTCAGGCTTTTTATTGGCTCAATGTGTTAGGATACTTGCTCGTATACATAGTGATGAAAATCACTATTTATTTTTCTCTTTGTTTTTCTTTTTGAGCAAGGATGTTGAATAGTGGTGAGAACCACTGTTATTTGATTTGGCTTTTGAGCTTTGTAAGGTTGAGCTTGTATGTTTTTGGCTTATGAATGACCTTGATCCTTTTGGCCTTGGGGATGACTACCCATCTTGTTCAGGGACGTGTAGTATGAATCCTTACGACTTTGGGAACCAAAGGGGATTATGGAGATTATGAAGTAAGGGCATTGATCTTTTAGGCCTTGGGGATGACTACCCATCCTTGTCAGGGACATGTAGTATGAATCCTTACGACTTTGGAGACCAAAGGTGATTGGAGATGATGTGATGATGGCTTGTGAGGATTTGGTTTGGTGAATGGTCATTGATCCTTTTAGGCCTTGGGGATGACTACCCATCCTTGGCAGGGACATGTAGTACGAATCCTTACAACCTTAGGGACCAATGGTGATTGGGATTTTTGGTAGTGGTGAAAACCACTATTTATTTAGGGGAATTGATGGGGAAGAGCTTGTCCTTTTGTCAATTCTCAGCACTCTTGAACCATTCGCACAGGGGGATGAATAGGCTAATCTTTCACCTATGGTACCCTAGACTTCTTTGTAGGTTTCTCTTGCATTCACACAACTTAGGAATTATTTTATGTGTTTTAACTTGTGTAGGGATGTTACGTAACGAGGCTTGACCCAAGTAAAACTTTCCCTTGTAAAATCTGTTTAACTTTGTACAGTTTTGGCTAGGAATTTAAAGACAATTTGAATGATGAAAACCCTATATACATTAGGAAACAACTGACTATGCTAAAAATGGGGATGGTGTTATTCTGGATGTATGTGTTTATAAAATGGATGAAATGTGGAAAATGATGGAATTGCCAAGCAATTACAGTCTATGGTGCTTTTGACATGTATGACCTAGCAAATATGCAATGTATGGATGTGATGCCTAATGCAACCTATATTTTTGTATTTTGATGTTTTATGAGTATGCATGGAATTGAAATGCAATTTTTTTGTTATTTTTGATGATTTTATTGTTTTTGTTTGTTTTTGAATATTTATTTTGACCAAGTGGTTATGGGAACCCTTGGAGCTTTTGTTTTGACCAAAGGGTTTATGGATACCTTTGGGGCATTTGGTTTGACCAAAGGGTTTATGGATACCTTTGGGGCATTTTAGGTTGACCAAGCGATTGCAAAAATCCTTGGAGCTTTTGGTTTGACCAAAGGGTTTATAGATACCTTTGGGGCATTTTGGGTTGACCAAAGGGTTTATGGACACCTTTGGGGCATTTTGGGTTGACCAAGCGATTGTGGGAATCCTTGGAGCTTTTGGGTTGACCAAGAGATTACAAAAATCCTTGGAGCTTTTTAGGTTGACCAAGAGATTATGGAAATCCTTGGAGCTTTTTAGGTTGACCAAGAGATTATGGAAAATCCTTGGAGCTTTTTAGGTTGACCAAGAGATTATGAAAATCCTTGGAGCTTTTTAGGTTGACCAAGAGATTATGGAAATCCTTGGAGAGCTTTTGGGTTGACCAAAGGGTTTATGGACACCTTTGGGGCATTTTGGGGTTGACCAGGTGGGAAACTCCTTGGAGCTTTTAAGGGTAATGTAGTCGGCTTGCTCTTCGGGGGATAGAAGTACCCCCAACTTGATAATCTGTGGATTCATTGGATCTGAGCCGATGTCTACGTCAGTCGTCTCCTCGACCGACATGTGGGATCCATCCTCCAACTGGTGTGGAGTTGGGATCAGGTGGATATCGTTTGCTGAATTAAGATCATCGTTAGGAACATCAGGTTCCTCTTCAACATGGAAGACATCCTGAGTCTGTCCTAGAGTGAAATGAAACATCCCACCGCAAGGCCAGTACTCTGATGGGGATGGTGGTGTGTCAGCGTGATCCCAATCTATAGCCTCTATGTCTAGATGCAATGACCATGTTGGGTCAGTTGGATCATGGATGGGGGCGGTTAAGTCAATGGAGATCATGTTGATGAAATGATTATGGTCTCCATTACCACAGGTGTGATGACTCTGACATCCTAGATGATCTTTGTGTTTTGGATCTGGCTCTGTGGGCACTGGCACAAATGGATCAGCCCTATGTGCGTATAAGAGGACAGGATCTACCCTAGGCACTGATGGTGCTATAGGGTCTCCAGGCGAAAGATGTTCTCTATATACCTAGAGTGGCGGGTGCAGTAATTGCTATAACTACGCCTGGTTGAGGTGCCACCTATGCCTTGGCCCTATGTGTAATTGTTCAAACATGTCATCTATGTCCAAGGGATATTGTTGTTGTCGCATCTGATTCTCTTGAGCTGGCATATGCTCCATTGGAACATCCAAAGGGAACATGGTCAGGAAGCTCTCTTGATAATCATCCATGGGATGTACTTGTGAATGATTGCTATCCGACTCAAGAGGATCCCAAGGTGCTACCTCGTACTCCAACTCATCATCCGAAGACCCTTCTTGGTCTTGTCCATATCCTTCTTGGAGGTGAGTCCTTGAATTGTCTCCCTTTTCGACCGAAGGGAAAGGGTTGTTAAGGTCAACAAGGTTGTTTGTTCGTAATGGGAGATAATCCCCCAATGTATAAGTTGTGTTAGGATTGGCATATGGATCTAATGCCAACCCATCCTTGTTGCCTATCCCTAGGCCTTGCATGTTTTCTACCAAGATGTCCAGGGGCAAGGGGTGATTAAACCCTACTCCTGACTTGTCATAAGGCATTTGATATCTTGGTTGGCACAAAACATGCACTCCTTGCTCATACCTGCCCAACCCATATCCATGCCAATTGCATTGGCCAAGATATCTCAATGCGAAGTCTGGGTTAGACAAATAATTGACGTCCTCAGCAAAGGGCTCTTCATCTTCCTCTTCTTGCAGGTGAGGTTCAACGCCATTATCCAGGCCCCCATAAACAAAGTTTGTCTGATTGGGTGGGTAGCCTAGAGGAACCACAGAGCCGATGGGGAGTCGAGGTCTCCCCATGTCTTGCATGGACTCAAGTGTGGGTGTTGCTACAATGTTTCTCACTAGATACTCCCCCAATCCTGTGTTGGCCATCTCAACTATGATTGTTGGCATTTGAGGGGGAGCGAATGGGAGTTCTCCCTGAGTCCACTCCATGTGGGGTGAACTAGGCGTCTCGACTTCCATTCTACTAGGCATCTCTTCTGTCGAGATGGTTGAGACTAAGGGTGGTTCCTCTTCCAGGGGTTTCTTTCCCTTGTCCTTTGGTGTGGCCACCGTAGGTGGCATCGTTGTTGAAGGACCAGATGAGGAAGATGGACCCGACTAGGAATTTGAAGGACTTGGAAATGGGGATTCCTGCATAATCGGACCCTGTTTAGATGGATTTAACTAAAAATCCAAATGCGTTGATGGAAGGGTCGACTACGGCATTAGTTGCACCGAATTGCAGTATTTGAAGGGCTCTAAGTCTGCGGGGACTACATGCACCTGTCCTTCAAATGTATACTTTAAGCATTGATGAGCAATTGAAGGGACACACTTCATGTCTCGGATCCAAGGTCGCCCCAGCAAGATATTATAAGCCATCTCACCTTCTAAAATGTGGCACAATGTATGAATAGTCTTTTGTCCCACTTGGATGGGTAGGACAATTGTGCCAACTGTCGAGCATATCGCATCATTGAATGCTCGAAGAGTATAGGTGGAAGGTACGATGTGAGAGGTCGACAACTTCAAATGTTTTAATGCTACGGTTGTAATAATGTTACTGGATGAACCAGTGTCCACCAACACCCGCTTATACGGAATCCCGTTGACCCATGCAATAACGTGCAGGGGTGGATCCGCCACATCACCAGCCATCGATTTCAATTCATCTTCTCTAAAGGTGATGACTGGTTCTGTACATTGTTTCACATGGCCCACGAAGTTGTTGAAAGAATTTGCTTCATGGGGATGCAGCTCAATGGCCTTTAATATCTCCATGAGAGCCTCCCGATGGGGCGTTGATTGTTGAATAAGCTCGTATATGGAGAGCCTAGCCGATGTGGTCCTTAGACTTTGGGTAAGTCTAGTCCGAATCATGGCCACTGGTCTAGGCGGGGGAAGCTGCGTAGGGTTCTGTTGAGGTTGTGACGTCGATGGAACTTCTCTTGTGACTACCACGGGGGCAGCTCCGGGATATCTCTTGTTCCTAGTCACTATGCTTATCATCCCTACATACCCCTCCATGGGGCAATTTTGTTGCACCTCATTGACGTGAAGGGGTTTTGCTTGTGCATCATGTGCGGGCAAGGGGTCTCTAAAAACTCCCATTTGTTGGTTGTTGGGTGCTATGGGATTATCCACTGCCAATGTATTGTTGTCAATGAGGTCTTGCACCAAACCTTTGAACTTCCAATAGGCGTTAAGGTCATGTCCCTTTCGTCTATGGAACCTACAGTACAAGTCCTCCCTGTACCCCTTAGGCTTTGGCGCATTAGGGTCTATGGTTTGAATTTCTGGCAGATTGATCAAGTTCGCCGCTGACAAGCGGTCAAACAAGGAGTCCTTGGACTCTGTGTAAGGCGTAAATTGTCGCCTAGGGCGACGCTGCTGATTTTGTTCCTGCCTTTGGTTTTCTCTATCATAGTTGTTGGGAGGCACCGCCTGATAGTTAGCCTTTGGAGGCTGTGTTGCTTGTGCAGGCTTAGGGACATTTATAGCAACCTGATTGACCATGGCGGGTTTCTGTTGCGTAGTCCCTATTTTGGTGTTCTTGTTCCATTCTTTTTTCTTAGGCTTGGCAATTTTGCCATCCTGTATCTTGATCTCCTCGATGATTCTGGCTTGTGCCAGAGCTTCCTCTAAAGTGGCATATTGCTGCAGCTGCAATAGCATGGAGATCGATCTCAAACAACTCTTGGAGAACATTTGAGTCAAGTCGGACATAGGAGGGAGGTAGGGCAGCTTTGAAAGCAACGTCCTCCACCGGTTCCCATATGCCACCATAGATTCTTCCTCATACTGCCTGAGGCTAGCTAGATCACTTAGTGACGCCTTTTTCTTGGTGTTGAAGGTGAAGCATTCTAGGAACGCATCCACTAGCTGATCCAAGTTACAGATGTTGTGCTTTGGTAATTGAGTAAACCAATCCGAGGTAGAGCCTACGAATGTGGTTATAAATGTTCTTAATAGCAAAGCATCGTTGTCCTGAATGCCAAAGCATTGGCTCAGGAATCGAGTCACATGCTCTTGGGCATCTTCCTCCCCTCTAAAGAGTGCCAACTAGGGCAGCTTAAAGTGTTCAGGGTATGGAGGTGCCGACACTGACGGATGCACAGGATGACTACGGAGTTGGCGTAAAGTAGGCTTTTGGGGCCCAGAAGTCTTGAGCTCCATAGACTCTAAGCGCTCTAGCAACGCTTTATATGCATCGGAGGATTTGATCTCCTCCTCCTTGGTTTGCTCCCACTGTGGGTTGCGAGGAATTTGAGGCCTTTGGAGGGGTAGCTGGGTAGCACCCCTTCTGCCTTGATAGGGCATTTCAGCCCACTCTTCTTCTTGTTCATACTCCTCATAGGCTTCTTGAGGAGTGTCTGGCCTAGGCCTGTAAACATTGATGGGTGCCCGCGGAGGGTGCCCATCATTGTGTCTGGGAGTGGCCTCCCGCTCAGGTCTAGGAGGTCTTGGAGGCAGTGCTTGATGAGGTCACGGAGACCTGTCTCGCACCAAGGGGTTGTGCCTCTCATACACTTCTAATTTATGTGCACGAGGGGTTGGGACCTTCTCAGGCACATTGTTGTGAAGCAACTCGGTTGTCTGACGCTGAATGCGCTCTTTGTTAAGGCGACACAAATGTTCTAATTGTTGTTGGTCTTGCCTGAGCCGCATGATTTGCGCTTGGCGGGCGGCTAGTTTGGCAAATGCCAAGTCAATTTGTTCCATCGTCTCTTGTTTAGGAAGCCTAGATGCCTCTCCTACATGTCTATCTCGGTCATGGTGATCCGAGACCCCTATGGGTTGCTTCCCTCTGTCGAGGTTAGCGACATTCACTTGAGGCTCTGGCCTCAATGGGTGATCCTGATACATAGCGGGTGCGGAGGTGCATCGTTCCCGTGCTGTGTACTGCTCTTGAGGAACGTAGTGGTCTTCCTCATACTCTCTGTTGTATGCGTAAAAGGTGCGGGCAGAATTGTCTTGCCCTGTCTGGAGAGCCTGATACTCTGGATATTGCCTAGTGTTTCTAACAGTAATACGGGGTAAAGGAGGGATGACGAAATCATGTGGCCCCTCCTTATGGACCCTATGTTGCTCTAACACTTCATCACTAGGCCACTCATAATGAGTGTCTAAGGGAGGTCTCCTGTCTATGTTGAGTGCTACGTGTAGGTTCTCCTCTTGAAAGGACCTATGTTGAGTGGGGGTGCCCCTCAAGGAGGTGCCTCTAGAGTCATGTTCTGTAATGGCATGATGTGGACTAACTTGTGTGTCGAGCCACCAAGGCGGGATGACCAAGTCCTCAGGACTATATCGGAGGTGACTTGTCCCCCTTGGTGCACTCTCTGTAGCTTCTTGCCCGTGATTGGGCTCGGCTACGGGTGTACACCATGGTGATGTTTACCTAAAGATGCGTAGATTTTTTTTATTTTCTTTTTATGATTTTTATGCTACACTAAATAGAAAATATCACACACACAAGCAATGATTATCTCGTTTAAATATTAAAAGTGTGCCCTAAATCTGGTTTAGTGTGTTTTGTTTTTTTTAATTTTTGAAAGCTTTTTGTGAAGACCGTTTAAATGCAATTATGATGGCTCTTATGACTCCCAAAATGGTCGCCCCTTCAATATACCATTGCCGGACCGATATACCAACCTCTCTATATACCCGCCCTTACGTGAGGGAGACTATAGGTACGTGAGAGCAGATGATACGTGGAACATAGGCGGTACGGAAGGGGAATCACTCTGTTTATGACACCTACCATAGAAGACTTATCCTCATGCATTGGGAATCACCCCAAGCTACACTTGGTCAGCTTTCATCAGGATTTACGTCTAGCAACAGTCACGATCGGGGTTATGGATGCAATATCTCAAGCCAAGGTGATGATGAAATCCACCGTTGGTCTTGCTCAAGGGTTGGGGTTTTACGACCAACTCCTTGGTTTAAATTACCACGTGGTGTGTGGGGTTCTTTTTAAGTTGCAAAAATGAAACAAGCAAGCATTTAAACTCTCCTATGCAAGCAAATAACCAGAAATCAGAGAACAGAAAGCAAAAAATTGACAGAAGGTTTTTAGGACCCCTACCTCTTCTCTGCCCAAATCGGATGTCTCTGAATTCTTGCCCTAAAATTGCATAGAGAGCTATTCATCCCGGGGTGAGATGAATAATAGATCTATATTCATTCCAGGGTAGGACGAATTCCTATTCGTCCTGGGTAAGATGAATTCTAACTTGTATTCGTTACGAGACTGAAACGAACAATGAGTCCAGCGTTTGAAAACTTGGTACCTGTAAGCAAAAACAAGCAACTTTAATCAAAAATTTAATCTTAAAAATCAAGGGACAGAGGTCCCACCATGATCACCACTGAAAGCATGAGGATACGGAAACAAAAAGGAATATGCCAAGCACGATGCGTTTAAAACCAAACTTAACGCTAAAAGCCTATATATTGCAACATGCATGAAAAGAAAGAACATAGACGAATCGACACAAGATAAAAGCAATATGAAAGATGCCCTCTTTATTGATATGCTTTCAAAGTCGTGTTACAATACGTCTCCTTCCTTTTTAGGGGATAGGAGCGTCAAATATGTTTCTTATCACATCCATGGATAGCAAATCCTTCTTCCGCGTGCCCACATGTAAGATGGGCGGACCAAAATATCACCGCCACTTGTGTATATGATTTTTGACTCCTTCCTGCTCCTCTAATGTCGAAGACCTGCATTCAAGGAAACAGAAAATATTAGTAGCACCTGCAGATAGAATAAAACATGTATTTCCCAAGGCCTACTGTTAGTGTATGCATGAAAATATTAAACCGATAATCAAATAATATCAGAATGACCTAAAAATTTGATAGAAGCATGAATATGTTACTAGGAGACCATTGCAAAAGGAACAGTCAGGAAATTCCTCACATATTTGTATTCGCTCCGGGGTGGGACGAATTAACCTACAACAATTTGTCAGAAAGCACCCTCTTCAATGTCCTATCTAGGAAGCTCCAAATGACCTAAAAAGTTGGGGTTAGCTAATTGGGGGTGTTTTGGGAAGACCCAGATGGTCATATTTCTCCAATTTTGCCTCTATCACCCATATTTTGATGATGGCATCTGCAAGTTAGTAAAGGCGAGAAATGATAAAAACCTGGTCAAAATTGCTCAGAATGAAATGAAATTTAAACTACAGCCTATTTAAATAACCTAGAATAATATGCAAAATAAAAATTAGAGAAATATATCATAGATTTCTATTCATCCTGGGGTGGGGCGTTTAGGACTACGACAATTTGGGGAGTGCACGGGGGCAGGATGCCCACCGTTTGGGACTTTGTTTCGGCACCAATCCACTTGGGATGGGTCCAAAACCTCTTATGGGGTGTTTTCGACAAATTTTGTGGGATATTGTGGCCAAAAATTGGGTTTTGGGTCTTGATTCGTGCTTCCAATAGTCACCCAATAACCTCCCTTTCGAATGAGAGATTAAGGATGTGAAAGGCACAAATCGCAAGGTAGGTGGATGTAAATTGGCAGCACTTCGTTGCTCAAATGCTCCTTCTCTCTCTCTCTTTTGGGTGAGAAAACTCACCAATTTATAGACCTAGGGTCTCTCTGTTTGAATTGCGCATGCGAGGGCGCCACTTGAGTTGCATGTCCTATTTTGAGAAAATAGATTATTCCCTGATTTAGAGTCTCCTTGCATGAGGCCTCTAAAATAAAGACATGCATGACTGAAGTCTCTCTCCTTGATTTGGAGCCGTTCCTCGCAATTGCATGGCCTGAAGCTTCAGTTAACTGGCGGACTTGTCGAGGTTTGACTTTTTGCCAGTCAAACTTGCTATTCGCCTCACCCTAGGGCGAATGCTGATATTCGTCCCTGGGTGGGACGAATGCCAGTTTGTATTCATCCCTGGGTGGGACGAGTAGAGAGCAAGGTGCCAAAAAGGTGCCAAATTGACCTCTGACCTTCCAAACTGCTTTTGGGAGTGGTTAGGACCACTGTTTAACCTCTGGGGGCTGCCCTAGGGGCTGTGTGTGTCAATGCGATCAGCGCTTGTTGTCACATAATCGGATTGGTGTTGTTTTGGTGTCTATAATACCTAAGAAGAAGAACACTCAGAAAAAACCAGTTATGAAGGATAAATGAAAGTCATCTGCTAATATGTTTGAAATCCTTTCCACAAATGATGTCCCAAGTGAGGAAGAGGAAATAATGGAAACTAAAATCTTAGAAACACAATTTAAATATGAAGGAAAGAACTCAGAGACAAACCAACAAATCAAAGGTTTTCAACAGAAAAAAAAGGAGAAAATTTACACAAGAAAAACAAAATTTCAAATTTCAAAACTTCAAATTATGCAGGTCCCAATATAGACTCTGTTGAACCATCTAGTAAAATTTTGGCTATGTACGAGCATTCTTCAAGGTTAGAAGCCATCTCAGATTCAATTGGAATATGTCAAGAAACAGGGAAAAAAAAATTGAATATGGATTCTATTCAAAAAGTAGTTCGCAAGACCAATCAATATCATATGGTAAAAGAAGGTGAAAAGCTTGTAGAGGAAGGTAAGGTTAATGCCCTTCCCAACTTTTTTAGCCCTAGTATTAATGAAGATCATCACTTGGAATATTAGAGGACTCAAAGGGAGTCTTTCAAAACAAAATGAAATTAGAAGAATGATTCAAGTAAATCATCCACATCTTGTTTTCCTTCAAGAAACAAAGATGTCAATGGAGGATATGGACTTAATTACCAGTAAAATTTGGCCAGCTGGAAAAGTGGTTTCTCTCAGTTCCCAAGGGATTTCGAGTGGCATTGCTTGTATTTGGGATTCAAAAGAGGTAGTTATTCACCATATGGTTGGCAGTTGGGGTTTGTTGGCTATAGCTATTCAAAGTAGACATTCCAACCAGATTATGCTCTGCATTACTATTTATACTCTAACTTCTTTGGAGGAAAAAAGAAGACAGTGAAAGGATATTACTCATATTATCTCTCATTTTACTAAAGCTTGGATCTTGATCGGAGGAGATTTCAATACCATCCTTTCTTTGGATGAGAAAAGAGGGGGAAATAGAAATTTGGACAAAAGCACTAACCTCATGAGCGAATATATTGCAAACCTCCATATTGTGGATATCCAACCAGATAATGGCCTTATGACTTGGTCTAACAGAAGGCAAGGCTTAGCTTGTATAATGGAGATATTGGATAGGTTTTTGCTCTCTTAAAATTTCTTAATCCATGGTCACATTCCTAAAGTGAAGACTCTTAATAATGCTAGTTTGGATCATTGGCCAATCATGGTGGAAATGTGGAAAACCAATGTGAGTTTATCTCCTTTTCATTTTCAATTAATGTGGCTTAGAGACATTTCCTTCAGACCTCACATGCAACAATGATGGAAGGAAGGTAAACATAGGCATGGGACTAAGATGTTCTATTTTTCCAAAAGATTGCAATACATTAAATCCAAAATCAAGACTTGGAACTGGAAAAAGTTTGGGGATGTTCATAAAAAAAAAATGAAGTTATTGCTCATCTTGAAAATTTGAATAAGAAAATCCATTTAGATGGCCTCACAGAGAAGATAAGTGTAGATGAAATTAAACTCACAACTCAGTTAGAGGAATGGGAAAAAAGAGAAGAAATATTATGGAAGAAAAAATCTAGAATTCAATGGCTCAAAGAAGGAGATCGAAACAAAAATTTCTTCCACAAATATCTTCTAGATCGAATATCTCACAACTTTATTTCTTCCTTAAAATCAGATTCTGGATATGTTGTTTATACTTGGGATGGCATGAACTCTATTGTTGTTGATTACTTTTCCAATATTTTTGCTGCTACTCCTCTTGACTCAACTTCACAATATAATGTTCTTCAAGCAATCTCTTCTCTTATCACTTCTAAGGAGAATTTTATTTTTACTGCTCTTCTTACTATCAATGATCTTCAACAAGTAGTTTTTAAAAAGCAAAAATGGAAAAACCCAGGTCCTGATGGTTTTCCTATTGAGTTCTACCAAGAGTTCTGGGATATCCTTCATGTTGATTTATTAGAGGTGGTAGAAGAAGCCAGGAAAGCCAAAGAAATTTTGAAGGTTATCAATAAAACTTATATTACTCTTGTTCCAAAAGCTCAAGAGGTTGATCATATCTCAACTTTTAGACCTATTGATTTATGTAATGTTCTTCTCAAAATCATTACTAAAATCATGGCAGAAAGGTTGAAGCCTATTTTGCATAATATTATTTCCCCAAAGCAATGGGGTTATGTGGAAGGATTTCAAATAGTAGATGAGATAGTTCTTGCTCAGGAAGCCATCCATTCCATGGATATGCAAAATTCTCCTTCCATGTTCATTCGGTTAGACTTATCCAAAGCTTATGACATAGTGGATTGGCACTTCCTTATCAAATTTTTGAGGCAATTTGGTTTCTCTAAGGATTGGATGGATTGGATTATGGGATGTATCTCTTTAGTTTCCTACTTAGTTCTTATCAATGGTAGGCCTTCTCAATCTTTCCCAGCTTCCAGAGGTATTAGGCAAGGTGACCCGCTATCCCCTTATTTATTCATCATTCTTGCTGAATGCTTGGGTAGAACTATAATCAAAAAGAGGTCAAACAAAACCCTTGAGGGAGTTACCATTGCTCATGGAGCTATACCTATCTATGATATTTAATTTGTGGATGATTCTACTCTTTTAGGTAAATCTACAGTTAAGGAAGCTTCTAATATTAAGCAAAGCATTAGTTGTCTTTCTAAGGCTACTGGGCAGTTGATCAATGAAGAAAAATCAAAAGTTATTTTCTTTCACTGCTCTGCTAGACATCAATCCATGGTCTTAGATAAACTAAGATATATGAAGACCTCTTCCAATCACTTATTTAGGTATTCCCATAAATATTCAAAGGCAAAAAAATAAATATTGGAATTGGTTGTTGGACAAAGTCAAGAAGAAAATTGGAAAGTAGACCAACAAGTGGCTTTCTTCTGGGGGTAGAATCACCTTGGTAAAATTAGTCCTTCAAGCTATTCCTATTTATGTTTCTTCCATTTTGAATATCCCAAAGGTTGTTCTTCGAGAATTGGATCAAATCAGTCATCGTTTCCTTTGGAGTGGTACTACGGAGAAAAGAAAATGGGCCTTGGTGAAATGGGATACTTTATGTCTTCCTAAGAGTGAAGGGCGGTTAGGTTTACGGTATTCAATTAATAACAACAAATATTTAGCTACTAAATTACATTTGAGGATGTTGTATAACCCCAATGCTCTTTGGGCCAATAATCTCCGTGCTAAATATGCTGAGAAAAAAAGTCTTGAAGACCTTGTTCGCTATCAACTTCCTACCAAAGGTTCTCCAATTTTAGCAGTTCTTAATACTGGTGAGGATTTGATAAAGAAAAAATTATTTTGGATAATTCATAATGGTCAACATGCAAATTTTTGGATAGATTCTTGGGATGGTCTCAAGCCTTTGATAACTCAGTTTCTTTATTTGAGGCCTTGGATGGAGGAGCTTCACCGAGCTAATTGGATAAAGGTGGCTAATTACTGTTGGTACCATACTGGTAATTCAAAGGTTGGTAGATATTGGATCCCTATTGAGTACTGACCTATTCAAATCCTAGAAAGGCAAAGACAAGATATCCAAGGCATCCTTCATATGAGATCTCTCTCTTGGTCCCATGAAAAATATTGTTTTGGATGGAACAACACTACTAAGGGTGAGTATTCAGTTGCTCAAGGTTATTTGACCTTATGCCATAATAATCCCAACCATTCTTCTGACATATTTTATCGATTGTGGGATCAAAATATCTAGCCTAAGGTGAGGTTCTTTAATTGGTTGTTATTGCATCGTAGGGTGCTTACTGGTGAGCAACTTATGAAGCATGGTTTTCATGGCCCTTTTAGATGTGAAATGTGTGAAGAGAATGTAGAAAATATCAACCATATTTTTATTGAGTGTACTTTAGCCTCTGAGCTATGGAGGAGATGGCCACTTTAATTGGATTATAGTGGTCTAATGTTTTTACTTTTGAATAGCTTTGGAGGGATTGGCCTAATCAAGAGGGTGTTGATCATTTTATTAGGCAGTTAGTTTGGATGGGTTCTACCATTCTTCTTTGGAATATTTGGAATGAAAGGAACAACCAAATTTTTAATCAATATAGGAAGGATATTCACTATATTTGGAAAAAGACCATAGCCAACTTAGTTGAATCAGTCCATCATCTCCTTAATCACCCCCAAAACTCCCACCAAATATGGGATCAAGTGATGCAAATATTGAAGATTAAACCTTCTAAGGGCAACCAACTTAAAGGGAATGTGAGTATTAGTAAGATGGATAGGAATAGAAATTGGCAACCTCATCTTAAGGATTTTGGAAAAGTCAATACTGATGGAGCCTCTAGAGGGAACCCTGGAAAATCTAGTGTGGGAGGAATTGGTAGACTTTCAAATGGCTCCTTGGTTTTTACTTTTGTTGAGAATTTGGGTATTCTTTCCAATAACCTTGTTGAGGGGTATGGTATCCTCAGAGGCCTTTAGGAGGCTACTAAGGTTGGATGGGAAAAGGTGTTAGTTGAGTCTGACTCTCAACTTATAATTAATCTCTTGAAGAATCCTTCTAAGAATCATAAGGTGGATTGGAGAATAAAAAGAATTATTGAGAAGATTCAGTTAATCCAGATGGGATTTTTGAAATTTGATTACAATCATGTGGTTAGAGATCAAAACAAGAGTGTTTATGCTTTAGCTAATTGGGCTTTGGACAAAGGTGATATTACTTGTTATGGCCACCCTCCTATATGGTGGGCTTCTCAAATTAGGGAAGCTCTTCTTTCTATCATTTCTTTGGATGGCTCCAGTTCTGAAGGTACCTAGTTTCTTCTTGTTTTTTTTTTTGCTTCTCTTTGGTTCATTCAGTTTTTTGTTTAGTTCCCTAGCTCATTCTATTATTTATTTGGTTTTCTCTGTTGATTCTTGCCTTAATAGTCTTTTGGTATAGATAGGTCTTTGTTTTGTTAATTTTTTATTTCAGTTTTGTTTTTTGTTTTTTTTGTTTAGTTTTTTAAGGTGGGTGGGTTTTTTTTTTTTTGTGTTCTTTGTGTTGTTTTTTGTTGTTCTTGTGTTTTTGTTGTTTTGTTTTTTTTTTTAATGCTTTTTTATTATTGTTCTTGTGTTTTTTTCATTCTTGTTCTTGGGTTTCTCTTTGTTTGTGTTATTTCGTTTTTTTATGTGTACGTGTTTTCTATGTTTTTTTGTTTTTGTTTATTTTCTGTTGTTGGTTGTTTTTTATTTTTATTTTTATTTTATTTTTTAATTTTTTAGGTTTTGGTTATGTTTATTTTTCATGTTTTTTTTTGGGTTATGTCTTTGTAGTGTTCTGTTATTTTTGTCTTGTTTATGTTTTGTTATGTGGTTCTTGTGTTTTTCTATGTGGTTTGTGTTGTGGTTTCTTTTATCTTATTGTGTGTGTTTGGTTGTGCTTTTGTTTTTGACACACTCAAGGAGCATGTTTTTTATTTTATTTTATTATTTTTGTTGTTATTTACTTATTTTTAAATTGGTTTTGTGTGTTTGTTTGCTCCTTGAGAATGTCAAAGGTGGTAGGCCAAGTCCGAGTCCTGGGCATTTTTGGTGGAATGGATACTCTTGCCTCCTTGGGTCTTACCCGAAAGTGACATCCCTTTTGGGATGTTTTCCACAAATAATAAAAAAAAAAATTTATTTGTTCTATTATGAAATGAAAACTCCAATTTATGTGAGGGAATACCTTAGGAGTTGTGATTAGAATAGTGTGGGTAGAAATCTAAGAACTCTCCAATAAACCATTCATAAAACCTAATCACATGGAAGATTATTAGTTAACATCAGTTGCAAACTCTTCTAGTAAAACCCTAAACTTATTCATTAGGAAAGATGATATTTAGACATTTTTTCCTTAATCATAGTGAATAATAGATGATTTAAGTATACCCAATATCATTGATATAAAGATAAACATGCAACATGATTTTGAAATAACTATTTTCTAACATAATGGGTCAAAAAAAGTGACATAATGGGCTGAAACAAGTGACCCTATTAGAACTAGTAATGAGGGGTAGTATGGGACATCTCCTTTAGGTCATTGCCCATAAGTACAATGATAGGTCCATGTTGTGTTATGACTATAAGTGGACTAGTATGCCCAAGAGAACTATTCTATCCATAACATTTGGTATAGGATAAATTATCATGAGTCATGAATGGTAAATGGTACTAATTCTAGTGTTAGGATAATGACATGGCCCTAGCTAACTCTAGTGGAGTGGAAAATCAGCTAGGTACTAGGAATATGTACACTAACCCCTTGCATACCAACTTTAGAATAATTCAATCGAGTTAGATCAAGGTTCATCATGCTAAGGGATGTGGATAGTATGCATCTACTCTCTAGATGTTATGGGACCTAGAGGATAACCCTAACTGTGGATCAACATCCATTCTAGGACAAGAGAATGACAAATGAGAAATTTGGATCCACAAAATGACACCTTCTATGGAATTTGGCCAATCTCATCAACTTGGGAGACCATCAACAGTAGTTCTAGTTCCCAAAAGTGGTGTTATATACCTCATAATTAAAAGTAATCTTGACTTGGGTGAATACTAAACTAGTTACCTTAAACCTTAACCATAGGGTGAGCCATGTTGTGAGTAAAAAAATGAAATGGAGCACTAATGAGCTAGAATGAATGGTAAAACTAGGTGAGTAGACTTGGGTTGTTACATGTGGTATCAAAGTAGAAAATATCCTTATGTTGTAGGACTCTGTATGATGTTTTATTTTATTAAACTTAAACCAACCAATTAATATACTTCCTTTACCTATAGGTTTGATGATGTAATTGTTGCAAGGTGGATCTTTGAGGAACCCCATAGGAGCTAGGTAGAAAGATACCACCATAATACCTTAGAAGGAACCATGTATATGGGCTAGAAAATAAGGTCCCAAAAAAGAAATATCTATGAAGCAACTAAATGAGTCTCCAACAAATGAATCTAATAGGGAGGATGAAAGTCTGGAAAAGGTATTTCAACTATTATAAACTCATATATAACAACAAGAAGAGGAAATGACACAAAATGAAGCACACATGGCCCAACAACAAGAGTTAATATTCAAACAACAAAAGTTGATAGAGGACTTAACTTAGGGTAGGGAACCTGAAGGTAGACCAGAGGAAGCATCTATTGAGTCTACATGAAATAATAGGGTCCGAGTGGGAGTTGAGTTGGCCAAAAACTTGAAAAAGGTTATGATTTCAAAGTTTGATGTAGATATGATGGAGACGTAGTATAAAATTGTTAGAATGAGGTCAAGTCATACTTTTCCATGAAACCCTTGTCATCTAAGTCTAAAACTACATGGGTTTTCCTACATTTGGTAGGAGCATATTTAGATTGGTAGAAAACCTATAAGAAGAGAAAGGTCATTAAAGTCATGGACTTTAAGTGGGAAGAATTTGTAAAATAATTAAAAAATATATTTTTGACTAAGAAGTATTATATAGAAATTTTTTGCTAAGTTTTCTACCCTATAACAAGAGATAATGACTATCGGAGCATATCATCCAAAGTTCATCCAAATATTTAAGTATGTGCCCTAGTATGAGAAAAATGAGGAAATAAAGATTCAAAAGCTCATTTTGGGACTTCATACCAAGATAATAATTATATTTAATTTTCTTAACCTTGAAGATATTCAAAAATATTTTGATTTAACCCCACAAGAAGAAGCAAATCAAGAAGCAAAAAGGGTATATTTCAACTATCACAAGTTATCTAAAAATATAAGGATGAAATTAGAAAATTAAAAAACTATAGGATTCATAGAATGAAAAGAATAATATAACAAAAGGGCTAAAGGAGAGGATCAAACTAAACCAGTAAACATAAACTAAAATAATTTTTAGGGCAATAAGATCAGAAGGTATGGTAAAGGATATCTAAGAAGAAACGAATAGATACCATCATATAAGGATAATGCTAATGAGGTTGTACCGCAAAAAAAGAATGAAAATGATAATAGGAACAGTAGAGCCCCTCCAATTGGTTGTACCTCCACTTTGTAAACAAGTATCTTGAGAGAGCGAATGCAAGAAGGCACCGGAGGATACTACCCATTGAATATTTGAGCAACAAGTAATCATATAATTGATGGGAAAGTTACTCCTTTTTTATGTGGACAACTGTTACACCCATTTCTCCCTTCTCTCCACCACTTTTCATTTATTGGGTCTATTTCAATTTTTGTCATAGCTCTATTCTTGAATAGGGGGTTATGGGTCAGGTGTAATTATTATCTATAAAATATTTCTAGTTTTAGTGGTAGTAAAAATAGGAATTAGTTAGGATTAGGGTTCTTTTGGGGGGTTTTATACTGTGGCAGGGAGATTTTTGGGGGGAGGCTGGAAAGGGGTTTTTCAAAAGAAAAAGACTAGAAGTTTTTTTTGTAGCTATTTGTTGAAGGTCTGGCTTGTAAGTTTTTGATATGAATAAATTATTTTGGTTCTATTCTAAGTGCCTTCTGCCATTTTATTTTATTTTGCTATATTTGTTTGTATTGGTTGTTCTTTCTTGAGGTGAACAGGGTTACAGGATTATTAAGATAATAGAGAGTCTGCATCAGATTGGTATCAGAGCATTTATATCGCACAACACACCCCAATTATGAGGACCCACCTTAAATTTTGAGGTTCATGAGAAAATTTGGGTTTCTTTGGAGTGATTGGTAGACTTATCAAGGTCTTAGCGTTAAAAATGTTTGTGATCAATCTCTTTTTTTCTTATGTGATTGACCTCATGATTTTACCAATGGTGTCATTCCATTGTCAAGTACCACATGGCTCATGTTCTTAGGATTTATCAAGTGGCCATTGGGTTTTATATAAGTTTAGTTCAAAGTTTAATTTTGAGTCACTCTTAAACCTAGTGCCTTGATTATCCATGGATCAACAAAATAAGGAAGAATAATAATAAAAAAAATTAAAAAAAGTAAAAATAAAAAATAAAAAATAAAGAAAAATAAAAAATAGATAAAAAAGAGAATTTATATATATATATATATGTAATATGAATATACCAAAAATATATATAAATGGTTTTGGTCATGGGGAGGCTCGATTTTTATTAATAGTTTAGTTTTGGAAGTCTCATTTACGATGGATTTTATTAATTTATATGATTGTATTTTATGATAGGCTACTAAAAAAGGTGGGAATGATTGGTGAAACAAGCCCCAACTAGGCCCCAATTTTCAAAGTACAGTCACGACCTAATTTTAAAAGTATAGGCAACAAGTGTCACTATCAAACAAACTTGCATGAGATGACCTATTATGATCAACTTGTCAGGAAACACTAGGTGCATCGATGTTGATATAGAGCCCATAGTACCATCCCACCCAAATTTGGGACTAAGTGTAGATGATTTTAGCATTCCTACTACAATCCTACGATTGAAGTGATGGCAATTCAAATTTACGTCCACTAACAACGAAGAGTGAAATTGCAAAAAGTTGTTAAAGCTAGTGCTGGGGTCATACACACAATTTACATTTTCTATGCTGAAGAATTTGCTTTAGAGTATCACAAAAATAAAAATAGACCATCACTTATAGACATTGATGATGCTGATGTAGCATGTGCATTAATTATATTGGGTAACTTTGGATACTATCAAATGCTCATTAAAATAAAATTACTTTAACTGAGCATGCAAAAAAAAAGGGAAGTGAAATCATGACAGATTGGTTTGATTCAAAGCAAAGGCTGATACGAGACATCAACATTGAAGGAATGATATCTATGGATCTTATGATTTTATGATCATCACGTGGATTATTGTCATTTAGGTGGTTTTTACAGTGCATGGAGTTTATTGAACAATGGAATTTTTAAGGAGACCTCCAATGTCCATGTCTTTGCTACAGGCTCACTGAAACATTAAGATAGAAACCTATATAACATATAGGTTATCACACTGGTATAAGTTAGGGCTATTCCCATATATCCTTCACCGTTATGATAGTAGTATTTTGAGGATTCCAATATGTTTCTCGTGAATAATATTGATATGCTCTAGAGAAGTCTATCATCACTGGCACTACCTGGAGATATTTCGATTATAAAATGTATATATTTATTTTAAGGATCACATTTTACTATTGAGAAAATAGATGTGACAAGTAAAAACCATCGACATAAACATTCTTGTAGCCCTAAATTTTTTGGTGCTAATTGGGAAAACTTACGATATCTATCTTGTGAAATTTCAATTTAGGTATTGGAAAATTCTCGTTGGTTACCAAATGAGCCTGTGAAGCTACTAATCATATCCATGGTGAAAATAATTTATCGAGGAACATGGATGAATTAGTAGAAATTTATACAACTAATCTTGACGACCAACATGAAACAGTAGAACCAACAATCTCTTATTCAGTAGAAAATGGAACATCTTTTTCATTGGATAGTTTAGAGAAAATCAAGCACAAGAATGAAAAACTTGATGGAGAAGTAGCTACTAGTATAGAGAGCTTTGAGCTTGTAAATAGGTCATAACATGATCAACCAACCTTAGAATGGGGAAAATACCAGTAGTATCCACTGGGAAGTGATGAATGGGTGAAGTATTATAGCATGAGGATGCTTAAATCTGCCATATGTGACAGTCATCAAGGCTGGAAATAGATCCTCATAGAGGCTAGATGTTCTATGTGACATTCGATGCTTGAGCCCAAAGAATACTAGTGAGGGAGAAGTTCAATAACCTATCACCAATTTTTTTTATAGCACATAGGGAAATTGCTTGTTATATTACCTTGGATGTGAAGTATGCAGAGCCGGTTGTAGTTTATATGTGTATCCAGCTCAAGTTATGATCACCCATTTTGATAATAAATCATGTATATAGTTCGTAATTTGAATTAATACAAGCATATAGTCCACAAATTGTGACACACATATTGAAATGATATGTAGAAGGTTCCCCAGGGGCTTCATTTGTTAACTTCATTGGAGATATTGAGATGACATATTGGGATATAATGGAAAAATTATCGAAGGATATTTGCCAAATGAATTTTTTGGCTCAACTAAATTTTCTAGGTTGGACATAATTGTCTTATCTATTGGTAGAATTTGAATAACTCATGGTTCTCAAGGGTTTAAATTTATATAAATTTAGATTTAAGCTACATTCACTTTAGGCATGACAGAAAAGCATTACCTAAAGAAATCTTAGTGGTTACAATGTTATATAAGGGTGCAACAGTTATGAAGGGATAACATTTACCATCATGTCGATGGCTATAAGAAAGCCAAGGTAAGAGGAAAAAAAATAAAAATTTGGAAGTGAAAACCAAAAGGAAAAAATGAAGAGTTTCATCTAAAAAGTTAAATACCCATTGAAGCATAGAGGATGGAGCTAGAATTGTTTGGAAAAGGAGGGCATGAAAAGGATTGGAATGTTTTATCACCTTGTATGCAGAGAAGGTTTTAAATATTAGTTTTTATTGCAGATTTTCTCTCCTACATGTATTGAGTTCATTTGATGATGTTTTATGCATGGATATGGTAGCATCATTTAATGGTTTTTAATGAATGTTTTTATTCCTCAAAACTTTTGCACTTAACCAGATCTAGATTGTGTGGATGCAAATCTAACCTAGTTTTGTTTTATTGTTCATGATTTTCTATTTTCTACATAATATGAGGGATTAATTTATAGTAGCTCTCTTTGATCACTTTTCTGTTTTTTATTTTCATCTTATTTCAGAATTTTGTCATTTTTTATCTAACCTTAGATTTTTTTTTTCTATTTTATTTTATGTAAGCTCCATCAAACACTCAAAATCCTAAAAGGGTTATATTTTTGCATTAAAATTTGGGGTTTTGAAGTTGTTGAAATATCCAAATAATTATTTCTACAAAGATAAAACATTAAATTATTTGGACACATTTAATTAATATGTTTCTTAATATTTTAAAACAAACAAAAATTCTTGCACTTCGTAGCTTCTATAATTTTAAAATTTGTTAACAAAGAAATATAAAAGTTAACAAAGCAAGACAAAAATCCAGTATAAAAAAATCAATATAAAATGGATTAAATCACCATTCTGAGATTCACATTTCAAATTTAGATTTAGACATTTTATTTCATGCTCAAACAAATTTTAACAAAGCCAGTTAAAATTTGTTTAACAAAAATGATAAAACAAATTAAATCACCGTTCCGAGATTCAGATTTCAAAGTTAGATTTAGTCATTTTTTTCCATACTCAAAAAAAGCTTAACAAAAGAAGATAAAATATATTTAAACAACTTACGATAGAAATGATTAAATCACCATTCTAGAATCCTTATTTCAAAGTAGATAGTGGATCAATAAATATATATTTTTAACAATCACATGAGCAAAAAAATTATTGCAAATCAAATCAATGCTAAACCACAAGCCCCTTGTTAATAGTTTCTTGCACCTCTAAGGTATTTCAACATATTTTTATATGTTTACAAACAATCAAGCACATTTTAAATACTTAAGCAAGCAAAAAATTTGAATAAATTCTAAATTTTTTTTGCAAGAGAGGGATTTCTAATAATACCCTAACTATGATGGTGATTTTGCAATTGGGTAAAAATATCACTCAACATAATTGGCACTAGAAGGAGGGCATGAATTGAAGGTATTTGCTTTGACTTATGAAATTTTTGATGAAATTTATTCATATTTGTTGGTTGGAAAATTCTCTAATTGATGATGCATTGATGCTAACCTTTTACAAATTTGATAATTGTTCTTTATTATTAGGATTTAACTGATGCATTGTAATGGATGAGCATGATGATTTATATGTTAAATTTTTTGAAAATTGTTAGTAATTTTACACATCTCTACAAAATATAGTTCTTTGACTAGAAAAATTGGTACTAAAAATTATATTCTTTAAGATCCACTAATGGCATTTTTTGCTCCTTATATGATTTGAAATAACTCTTTAAACATACCTCGTTCTTCACATGATATACTTATAGATTTTACGTGTTATATAGATTGAGGTCAGCTGAAGCACACATTCATGCATTTAAACATAGTATGATTAGTTTAAAAATAATGCATGAAGATATTGCTTGTAAGATGTTCCTTTGCACTTTGGATAGGTTTGCATATGAGAGGTTTACCAACCTACCTTCAGGTTCAATCACATCTTGGTTTCAACTGGAGGAAAAATTTATTAATCATTTTAATAAAAACCTAGTTGACCCAATCCTCATATACCATCAATTTATCACTACTCATAAATAACCTAATGAATCCTTGCAGTTATTTACTAATATGTTCCACATGTTATATACACAACTGGTGGCATATTTTGTGCCTACAGAAGGAAATGATGTCCAATTTTATTTCAATTCTCTTGACCCATTAAATTCCATGTATTTGTGAAGGGGTCCTCAAATCACATTGTTATCCAAAGCCTATATGAAAGCAATCACATTTGAACAACAATTGAGTTTTTAATGTTTTGGTGTGGGTATTGGATCATATAATCCTCAATCATTTGATGTCTACCTTACCCACCCAAAAATATTTTCACCTCAATCTACCATTCAGAATCAACAATCATTCTCAAATTCAAATCAATTTCAAAATACCCCAAATACCTCTGAATAATATGGTGAGTCAAACTACTATGGTTGAGGTTAATGATACCAATCCTCATGGAGAAAATATGCATTGATTAATTTTACAACTTAGAAAATACAGTCCAATTATGGAAACAAAAGCAACATACACATATTGACCATAATTCAAATCATGTTCATGAGACGAATTTCAAATACCCCCAAAGTGATACTCTCTCAGATTATGGAGGAGTCCTAGAACTAACTAGCATTGAAATATATGATAGGTCAAGATATTCCATATAATTAGATGAAAGTATTAAACTAGATGATCAAGAAATTCAATATGTTTCAAAAATGACCATATAGAAATGAAAATATTAGATTCATTATATTTAAATGAGGATTGTGATAATAAAGTCAATCTAAATACAAGAATTAATTCATTTTTAGAAACACTAGAACCATCAAAGGTGGTTGAAAGTGAATTTGAAAAAGAATCAATAGATGAATCTAAAGATCATGTAAAATACATGATAGAATTTCATCCCTTAATTTTAGAGGATAATTATTATAATTGTTGGAAAAAGTATGAGGAATCATTGGTTTCTCACACTCCTATTGATGAAATTTCTATTTCACTTGATATGCAAGATGCTGAAATCTCTATCTCACATGAAGATATTGCAATTCCTATACAATCAAAAAATGGCATGCCACTTGCAAAAATAGAGAAGGTTCCAAAATTCAATCATTTTGAATATGATTTTATTGAACACCTTATTGAAATAGAAAAAGAAGAAATGGTAAATGTTTCTTATAATTCATTTTTTATGGATGATGAAGAGATAAAATATTCTCTTTTATCCTTGACTACTAAAAATTTGGGTACAAATTCACATGACTATCTTATTGGTTCAAATGAAGAAATACCATTGGTGGTTAACAAAGAATTAGAGTCAAATTCTATTCATCCAAATAATAAATTTTTTGTAGTAAATAAAATAGATGGAAAAATGATTTAATTTTTAAAACAAGTTCACCAACAATTGACTATTCAACCTGGTATACAAACTTATAATGATCCTCATTTACTAGATATCCTAGATACCTACAAATTGTTGCATAATTATGATTGGTATAAAACTATGAATAGTGGTTTGGCAGGAAAATATTTATAAATAGGGTGAAGTTTAAAAAAGATCATGTTTAATATTAACAATGAGGATAGTATTTTGAACTTTGAATTGAAAATGAGAATTCACACCATGATGGTAGAAGCTGTGATTGAAGATAAAAAATTCAATAATAAACATCTCATATAATAAACATCAATTAATTAAAGACCAATCATGGACCTCGAATTTTGAGGGAGCAAAATCTAAATTTGATAATAAAAATAGAATTAAATTGATCTGGTGGGGTGAGAGAGGTAAAATAAGGGCCTTTGTATTTTTTGGCCTAATTTTACTATGGCCTGATACCTATAAATCTTGGTATTCCTATCATGATAAATATATCTCAAATTATGGTAATCGTGTTTGGGATCCTCGAAAATTTCATAGATGGAAAATCCCAAGTCTTGTTTTGTAAGTAGTCTTGTATATAGTCTTCTATTTTCATGCATTTTATTTTATAGCATCTATATATAGTTTTCATTTATTTGCATGTTTTGTGATATTTGATTTCAAAATATTATTTTGATTTGATTTTTGTTTGTGTGCTTTGCATCTATGTTAGTTCACATTAGGTTAGGTTTTAGGTTTATTTTTGTGTTTTGCATTTCATGTACTTTTGGGTTTGTCCCTTTGAATGAGGTAATATTTTATGATAGCTACTAACTTATGGTCTCTTTTTTGATAGTTATTACTTTTTCATGTAGGGTGGATTATCTAGTTTGGAATCAGATGAAATTAAGGAAAAGGAAATAATTTTTTTTAGTAATTACTCTTATATTTTGGACTAAGATAATGGATTTTGGGACAATGAAACATTTTTCTGAATCTCCACATGTAGCTCACCATATTAAGGGTATTCTTTGAAATATTGAAGGGTATAGTCATTATGGTTTGGATATTAAGGAAAAAATATAATACACTTCATATTTAGTCGTAAGTGATCTCTAACCGAATTGGCATACAAAGTTTGCAAAGAAATATGTAAAATCCATCTAATTCCTAGGTTATTTAGACAATATATTTTAGTGCTATAGATGCCTGGCTGGTAGTAGAGCATGGTCTAGAAGAGATAAAAGTCATCTCCATCGGGGCTATAGACACTTGGCTAGTAGTGGAGAATGCAAAGGTATTTTTTTAATGAGTGACATTCTCTAGCCTAAATAAAAAATAAATAATGGAATATGAATTGGTTCAAGAATACAAAATGAATCACAATTCACACACTGAGCTGAAGCAAACGGTTCATCTATTTTCAATTGAATCTATTTTCCCCACTTTATTTGGATGTTTCTAGATGACGTTAATTTCTATTATATTTATTTTTCTTGGTTTCAAACTGGGTTCATCCAAAATGTTGAAGAGTATTTCTCAATAGAGTCTCCATTTGTTGTGGCTATCGCACAACACACCCCAATTCTAGGGACCCACCTTAAATTTTGAGGTTCATGGGAAATTTTGGGTTACTTTGAGTGATCGGTCGATTTATCAGGGTCTTAGCATTAGAAATGTTTGTGATCAATATCTTTTGTTCTTATGTGATTGACCTCATGATTTTACCAATGGTGCCATTCCATTGTTAAGTAACACATGGCTTATGTTCTTAGGATTTATCAAGTAGTCATTAGGTGTTCTATAAGTTTAGTTTGAAGTTTAATTTTGAGACACTCTTAAATCCAGTACCTTGATTATCCACGAATCGAAAAAATAAGGAATAATAATAATAATAATAATAATAATAAAATAAAATAAAAAAGAAAAAAAAAAGAAAAAATAAGGTTAAATACGAGAACTTATATATATGTATTACACACACACACACACACACACACACACACACACACACACACACATATATATACGGATATATAATATGAATATACAAAACATATATATAAATGGTTTTGGTCATGGGGAGACTCGGTTTGTATTGATAGTTTATTTTTGGAAGTATCATTTAGGATGAATTTTATTAATTTATATGATTTTGTTTTATGATAGGTTACTAAAAAGGTGGGCATGTTCGGCGAGACAAACCCCAACTAGGCCAACCGAAGGTATGGATTTCGAGGAACATTAGGACCTCGTTTTCAAAGTATAGTCACCAAGTGCCATAGTCAAACAATATTGCACGATAGGACCTATTGTGAATATATCATTAGGATACATTGGGTGCACCAGTGTTGACATAGAGCCCATAGTACCATCCCACCCAAATGTGGGACTAAGTGTAGATGATTTTAGAATTCCTACTGCAATCTTGCAATCGAAGTGATGGTGATTCATATTTACCTTCAATAATAGTGAAGAGTGAAAATGCAAATTTTTTTGAAGCAAGTGTTGGGGTCATATGGAATTTTTACGTATTATGTACCGATAAATTTGCTTTGGAGTATCATGAAGATAAACATAGACCATCACTTATAGACATTGGTGATGCTTACATAGCTTGTGCACTAATTCTATTGGGTAAATTTGGATACTATCAAATACTCATTAAAATAAAATTACTTTAACCAGGCATGAACAAAAAGAAAGTGAAATCACGACGGATTGGTTTGATTCAAAGAAAATATTGATACGAGACATAAAAAATGAAGGAATGATATCTGGAACTTATAATTTGATTAGCATCATGTGGATTATTGTCATAAATGTGGTTTTACAATGCATGAAGTTTTCCGAATAATGGAATTTTGAAGGAGATCACCAATGTTTATGTCTTCGCTATCGATTCACTGAAACATTAAGATAGAAACCTATATAACGTATGGGATATCCCACTAGTAGAAGTTAGGGCTATTTGCAAATATGCTTCAACCCTAGGATGATAGTCTTATGAGGATGCCAAGGTGTTTCTCGTGAATACAATTGATCTACTCTAGAGAAGTCTATCATCACTAGCACTACCTTGCCCAAAGGCGAATCCATCTAAACTAGGGAGGAAGAGGCAAGAGGAATGGAGGTCTAAGGAGGAAAAATGTAGATGAATGGCTTAGTAAGTTAGAAGCCATCGATGCAATATTGCATTTGGATGATTATGAAGATGAAAATGAATATCAAGGGAATGTATCTAGGGTGGTAGACCCAATGGGGAGGCTTATTGAAGTTGTGTCGAAGCAAATTTCCAAAGTAAAGGTTGATATTTTAGATTTTAAAGGTGAACTCAATACAAACTTGTTCCCAGATTGGATTCAAGAGTTGAAAAAGCATTTAGAAATGGAATATATGCATGAATATGATCCAAAAAGGGTGAAGGTTTTAGCCTCCAAGTTGAAGTCTCATGCTAGACTATAGTGAGAGAACTAGAAGAGCTCTAGGAGAAGACAAGGAAAATAAAAAATTACATTTTAGCCCAAAATGTTGAAACATTTACGAACTCAATTTTTACCATTTGATTATAAATATAAATTATTTAGGGAATTTTAAAACCTAAGGCAAAGGGATCAATCCATACCATTATATACTGAGCATTTTGTGAGGCTTAAAATTTAGACTGATCTATAAGAAGTAGAAGAAAAAGCAATAGCTAGGTATGTTAATGGGTTAATATTTCAACTCCAATATGAGCTTGCCTTAGTTAAGTTACCTATAGTGTATGAGTCATATGAATATGCTTTAAATGCAGAAGAAAAATTGAATCAAAAGAGCAAAATGAGTAATAAGGGTGATATTAGCTAGGATAGAGAGAGAGAGGGAGTTCCTCCAAACCTGCCAATAAATAATATGTTGAGGTGAGTATAGAGCTTGAATTCAGAGGAAGAGGAGGTTTCAAATGTAGGGGAAGAGGACAAGAATACTCTAGAGAATGAAAACCTTTAAGATGTTTCATATATAATGAAACCCTCAAGACCGTGGACTGTCCAAATAATACCAAGAGGGCTATGGTAGCCCAAGAAGAATAAGGAGAAGAACCTACAACTAAATAAGTGGAAGTAGAAATAAGAGATAACTTAATGCTACAAAGAACTCTAATATCTGGGGGTAAATAGGCCCTAGAAGCTAATTGGAAAAAGAAAAACTATTTTTTGAACAAAATGCAAGTGTAGAGAGAAATTGTGCAAGGCGATTATAGATGATGGGTCTATCAAAAATCTAGTAAGTAAATAAATGGTAAGGAAACTGCAACTTTATTGTATTCCAAAATCTAATCCTTACAATATCTCTTGATTAAAAAATATCATAGTGTGCTGATGAATATATCTTATTTTGTTGCTTTCAAAATTGGTCCTTATGAATATAAAGTGCTTTGTTATCTAGTACCTGTGGATGCATGTCATTTATTATTAGGTAGATCTTGGCACTATGATAGGAATGTAATTCAGCATGGTAGATAAAATATATATGAAATTCAACATGGGAATAGATGCCATATTTTGAAGCCTCTTAAAGGTGAAAACTTAAGTGAAATAGTAGCCCTATATTTGTTTACAATGGGCTGGAAATTTATTCTCAAATATTCAAAGGGAGAAACCTATTATATTTTATATCATATAGGGGTAAAGAAATACAATCAATAGAGTAATTGTAATAACCCAAGTCTACTCACTTGGTTGACCTACTAAAAATAGACAAGATAAAGAGGAAGGTCTAAATTTTTTAGTTTTCAACCTACATTTTGTTAATGGTATACCTTCAAGGTACAAGAATTGATTCACCCAATATATCATTATCATGAACTTAAATTAGTATAGCATATTGCACCAATATTTGGATCCAAGACTGCTCAAAATAGTCATCCAAGTGGACAAGATAGGCCATATCCTGTAATTGTGCCATTTAGTGAAGTTGACAAAAAAAATTATCATCCTCGTTTATTAGCATGAGGGACGAACCATGATAGGGGTTATAATTTAGGGTTTATAACACCTAAATATTCGATGCTTACTTCCCCATCCCTTGAATTTCTAAACCTTTGATATTCTTATCGATCATGTTCTACCACTAAATGTAAGTGCTCTAACATAAATATGCCTGTGTCTATCTAATTGTCCCTTTTTTCCCAGAGTCATATAGAGCCATGCCAATTCCTCAATCAGGTCTTAATCACACATAATTGATGCAAATCACGACTGTTTATCCCATACCAAACTTCAAGGCTATTTTAGCTAAGTTACCCGGAAATGGGACTTATCATAGTACCATTGAGTAGAAATATGGAGATGGCATCCCATACCACCTTCTCGTTAAAGTATTTGACCAAGTCATATATTTTGACCAATTCTGTCAATCTAGTGATTACTATCAAACTTGTTGTGTGCATACCTGCACATCAACATATTGGGTTTTATTTTAAAACTATCCTCTAATATCAATTTTTGATTCATAAGAAAGGTAGAATGTTCTATCTCCTAGTTAAGGTTTAATATTTAACTCTAAGAAGATCACCCATCCTAGGATCTAAGAGAAAACAACTATAATTTTAATCCTCAATAAATGTTCTATATCCTTCCTTTACATGGTAGAAACCGCTATTGAACAATTAAAACCTTTTTTCACAAAAACATTCAATATACATAATTTTATCTTCTTTTATTTCTAAAACTTTGATTTTTAAACATGTAAGCTTCGAATTCACTTTCCCAAGTTTTTTTATAAAGAAAAATAAAGTAATGATTCCCAGAAAAAAATAATTAAACTTATTGCCAACTCCCAATACATATTTAAACAAATGGAAACAACTATAAGTAATACATTCTCATTAACCACATTTGTTATTGATAGCCAATTCATTGCCAGAAGGTTAATATTTGGATTACCATTACCACATAAAAACTAACATATTTCCATTTAATTTCAACCGGTGACACTGGTTCACTATTTCACTTTGGTTATCCATGGCTTTTTAACATTTATTATCCACAAAGGGTACCAAGGATACTTATATAATATGCAAGTTTATTTTTGTTTTAACTAGAAGTAAAGTTCTAAAAATAAATATCCTATTTTCTTTTATTTAATAGTGTCACTGCTATCTATGTCAACTGGCCATTAACTAACTTCTAGCTACTAAGAAAAAATATGAAAGGTTTAGTACCATCAGTGTGGTAATTTTTTCAAGGCATTTACTTTTTTTATGGAACACAATATTTTTACCATATTCCAAAAATTATTTTGATTCATACAAATAGGAAGAGTTCACTAAGGAGAAATATATACATTTAATAATGCAAATAACATATGGTTTAGCCACAATAATGAATATATACAGTCTATGTTACACTTGCTCCCAACATAGGTTATTATTCATGAAACTTTTGAAGGATGAGTTATGTTTTATTGTTCTATGGAATTTTCAATTAAACTCATTTACAAAACATCTCTTTTAGTTTTCCCTAGATATTTCTAAGATGGTTTTCAAAACAAGCTATTTCTCCTAAGTTACTTAGTCTCTATGAGACCTGATAGGTACCAATACTTCCACTTCAACATAATGACTCACTTAAAATATAAAACTCTCTTTTCAAATGTATTTACATCTTCTAACCATTTTTGCACATAGACGACTCTATTTAAACTTATATAAGAGATATGATATCAAATATCAATTTATATTTCAATGCATGGACATCGCAGGTCCTATTTTGGCTACTGTGTAGCTTGTCCACCTCCATAGTTACCGTCCAAAACCTTTCATTATCAACTTGATGAAAGTTGGGGTTTTTATATATTGTGGGATCATATCCTGTCTCCCATATTAAATGTATGCATTCCTAAATGCAAATACTATTTAATACAAACAAACACAAAATAATTCATACTGCATTCCATTTAATATATTTGTGCTTATCAACACAGGTTGTCTAATTTTTCTAAACAACTCTTGATAAAACATATATTATTTTCCATGTAGTAATTCAAGCTAGCTTAACCATAAAATGCATCTTTCCTATTCAGTTTTAGAATTCATATTTCCATTTCTATACACATACAGTGAACAAAGAATATTTTATCTATTTATAATAGCATAAAATGAAATATTTTCCTCTACGTTTGCAAACAACAACCAAGGATGCATTCACGACATACATTTATTTTTAAAAATAAGGAAGCTATTAAACACAATATATACATATACAAAGAATTTCACCTGAAATTATTATTCACTTAAAGTTTATCCTGGCTTCATTTCTCTCCATGCCTGCAAACCCTTTCTAGCAAAGCTTTCTTCTCTCTTCTTTCGATAAAGTGTTCTCCCTATTTCCTATTTCCCATTTTCATTTTTCCTTAAGGATATTTCTCCATTTTCCATTATTTTCGATCATAAGGAGGAGTTTAAAATCATTATGGTACCACTCACCTAGTTAACGCACAATTCGGTCAACACCCCTCCACTCCGTACTTACCATATTTTTTATCAAATATTCTTCAGTGCGGATATATATATATATATATATATTTCAACATGGTTTAAATTATAAGAAAGATATATATATATATATATATATATATTTTCATGTAAGACTCCAATCAAGTAATGCTTTTAAAAAACATGCAAGGACACATTCTCATGATACGTTCATATGCACATGTTATAAATAATTTGACCTTTATATCCCATGATTATATATACTTATACATACCTTTGATTAGAGATCATATGTAAAACTAAAAGAAAATAGAAAGTGACTTTGATAATCATATCTACACAAGATACAAGCACTCTCTATGCCATTCAATAATTATCATATCATCAAAATGAACATGCATACTTTCCATTAAATAAAAAAATCTACATGAAATGCAAGTGTGCGAGCATTTATGCACTCACAAGTTGAATCATCACTTATCTTTCTTGCCCTTTTTTTGGTTGACTAGCTTCTTTTAATTGACATCCTAAAATTATCCTGCACTCACAAGGACCATCATCAGTACCATGTTTCACAAGAAAAATACAATTTTACTATTTCTTTATTTTCTTCATCAAGGATATTTTTATTGAAGGTGAATATGGAGACCGATCATCTATCGGTATTCCAAGTGAAGAACACAATAAAATTGGTTAGTTATTTATTCATGATGGTGTGGCAGTTGCTAAAGAAGTTGAACTAGAGGATCCTCTAGAGAATATTGAAGCCAAGTTGGTAAGGCAAACTATAGCAAATACAAATGATTTAGCTAGTCATGGAACTACCACATCGGTTGTTCTTTCCCAAGGACTATTTGAAAAAGGTGTATAGGTAATTGCAGTAGGAGCAAATTCCATTTCGATCACCAGGGGGATTGACAAAACAGTAAATGTCTTAGTTTTTTAATTGAAAAAATTGTCAAAGGAGGTTGAAGATAGTGAGTTGGTATATGTTGCTACAATGAGTGTTGGGAAAAACCATGAAATAGGAAGTATGAAAGTAGAGGCCATGAGTGAGCTCAGTAGAAAGGGTGTTGTAATCCTTGAAGATGAAAAAAGTATAAAAATAATGTATATGTTGCAGAAGGAATGCAATTTAATCATGGATTTTTTTCTCCTTACTTTGTGACCAACAATGATAATATGACTGTGGAGTATCCTAATCAATTTGATAAATTTGGCATGTCTCCTCCAAAAGGTGTCCTCTTTTATGGGCCTCTAGGTTGTGGGAAGACCATACTAGAAAAAGCCATTGCTAGTGAATGTTAGGTCAATTTTATTAGCGTGAAAGATCTAGAGTTGTTGACAATATGGTTTGGAGAAAGTGCAGTAAATATGAGAGAAATGTTTGACAAGGCTAGGCAGGTAACTCCTTAGATCATGTTCTTTGATGAGCTGAATTCTATTATGAAAAAGCATGGTCATAGTGTTTAGGATGTGGGTGGTGTGGCAAAAAAAGCTCTTAACCAACTACTAACTGAAAAATATGGGATGACATCCAAGAATATTTCCATTTTAGGGCTTTGAACCAGGAGGTTTAGAATTCTAAAATTTGGGGAGGATGATGTGGACAACCGTTACACCCATTTCTCCCTCCTCTCCACCCCTCTTCATTTATTGGGTCTATTGTTAGAATATATTACATCATTTGGATATGATATATTACTTTAGGGGGAAGTTATCTAGATGCTACATGTAATATAATAAATGCACAAGTGTCATTGTGCAAGTTGTAAGTGTGCAAGGTGTCCCCTTGTACAACTAGTTAGAGTGTTGGCCAAGGAATCCATATTCCTATATAAATGGTCCCATAGCTCCATTCAGATTGTATCACTCTCTTTTCATGTAATGAGATGCTTTACTGTTCTGGTCCCTATCTTGTGATATAATGAAATGTTGCTAAAGCTATCAATGGTATCAGAGCTACGATGCTTAGGAATAGGAAAATCACCATTGCTTCTATTGGGTCTATAATGTTGTGAACTGGACTCACCTTAGTGCACTAGCCCATGCAAAATTTGCTACAATAGATTAATAGGAAGAAGAGGATTAGAGGAGTTGCAGAATTTATTCATTTCAAGGTAGCTGGATCTATATCATCTATAGTCAACCATTAAAGGTAAGCAACTTGGGTGCAATCAGGTTCATTGATTGAACTTCAAAATTGGATTATTATCAAAATTGTTAAGGCACCTTATTTGGATTAAAAGTTGTAAAAAGGAGAAAAATATTTTTAAGGTTCATTTGCACATTAGGAGTTGATTAGATTTTAGAGTTACAATCAACTACCTATATTATATCTTGAAGAGAAAAAGAAGACTAGATCCTACAACTGTGTTTGTAGTGAAATTTGCAATAATTTATTCCAGATTATGCTTGAATGGTTGCAGTGGAATTGTTAAGAGCATTTTTGAGAAATTAGTGGAGCAATAAGGTGAAATTATTTTTACCATTTAAAGTGCATCTATTAAGCACCATTCTAGTTGATTTTTTAACTAGTTTCTCTCAATTAGTTTGTGTTGTTAAAAAGCACAAAAACTATAAAAAAATTTGTAGCACTTTCATGGCCAAAAAAATCCACCATTACAAGAAAAAAGGTGGAGTAGAAAACCACCATTGAAGTCCTTGAAGGAAGCCTCAAATCGAGACCTTGGAAGTCTCAAGATTCAAGGAGAATATAAGGGTTTCTTTTTTAGCATAGAGTGCAAGAATCCTTATTCAAAACAATATTTCATTAGCTTGGATTGACTATCATCCAAAGAAGAAGAAGCAAGAAGGATTAAAAAAATTCTTCATTTTGGTGCAAGATTTACTTATTACAAAAGACACCTCTTTTGTTCCTTGGAAGAACAAAAGTATTACTATATATAGGGGGGAATAAGGACATTTTTATCCAACAAATTTGTGGCCAAAGGAAGGAGCCACCAAAGAGCTCACATGATCAGCAGATTTGTGGTCAAAGGAAGGAGCCACCGAAGAGCTCACACATCCAAGAGTTGAGGTGTTTAAAAATATTGTTTTCCTCCATCAAATCCAGCCCTATAAGCAATGTGTCACCTACAATAGTGGAGCCATTGAAAGAAGGCATTATCACTCATGCTTACGTAGAAAAAAGGGCAGCATTCAATGATAGGTTATCTACGTAAAAGACAAAGCAAAAGGGCTACCTATTGGTTGTTATAACCAACACTATTTTTCAAGCATTGAAGAAGGGCACAAATCAACATTAAAACAAGCTACAAAACCTGCAAATAGGTGTAGAGATAAGAGCTATACCTAAGGCATCCATTGAAGTGAATGTCCACCAAAAGGAAAGCTCAAAAGTGTGCCATAGAATCGTGAAGCAATCCAGCTATAGCCATCCATCATCCTCACCAAGCCAGTGTGCAAAAGGAAGCTTGCATATCAAGAAACATAGCAAGCTCATGTAGGATGCAAATATAAAGGAAGAATTAGGGTTGCAAGCTCATATTTGAAGCGTTAGAAAGGAGGCTTGCATGCACAAGCCTTGAGTGCCACTTGGCATAAATTCTCTATGCTTCCCAATGTTCATGAAGACCCAAGCGCTCACCTAAAGGGAGTTACATTCATTTGGAGGGAGTTAAGAATCTTTGGAGGTTACCACCAACCTCATCATTTCCAAAGGTACGTTGAAGACACCTACCTTGTAATGCTTTGTGTGACACTTATCACGAAGCCCATCTTACTTAAGATATCGATCTTGAAGAATGAAGAATAATACAATAGAATACAACAATGTGAAGTAGAACACATTAGAATGAAGCAAGAGATAAGTCAAACAGATTTAAACATTAAGGCTTACTTATAGAAAAAGACTATTTGAATCCATATAATATTCAAAAGTGTAAGAAAAATATTTAAGATGTTGAAATAAAACCAACGAACAACACTTGCATTCAGAGAAGCCCTAAAAAGCATATTTCAAGGTATCTTTTGATGTCAATTGTAGAAGATAAGGATCACCAATAAAGGATTGAATCAACACCAATCAAAGAGGGCTTTGACTACCCATGAGCACTACATAGCACATAGCTATGAATCTACCAATGCACAACATTGAAGGACTATTAAGGTAAAGGTTGATTTTATTAGCTTGCTTTTAATATAAGGTTTTTGGAGTTATAAGGGAACATTTTATCTTCTATTGCAATATTCAGCATTAGAGATTTATTAAGCAAGAATATTTTAGATTTTTTAATATTTGCAAAAGGTTACCAAGGAGAAATAAGGGTTATTATTATTATTAAAATTTAAATTACTTGTAAATATTATTTTCTAATATTTCCAAATTTGGGAGTTATAAGGAATACAACATCAAATTTAGGAATTGGAAATTAGAAAACATTAAAATCAACCAAAAGGGGTATTTAAAGAGGTTTATTAAAATTTTCAAAGGTTGGAATTTTTTATAATAGTGTTGTCTCAAAAACACTTAAAGAAGGAAAAATAAATCCAACATCAAAACCTCTTCAAAAATTTGAAATATAGTGCTTAGTTCAATAGGAGTAATAAGGAGATGAAAAGTTGATTTTGGTGTTTACAAAATTTTACAAAGTCAACCCAAAATTGAACTTCAAATTACAAAAATATCTATATTGATCATATATATCATAGGGAGTCATAAGGTATTCTACAAAACTTGGTAATATTAGAACTATCAAAAATTATCAAGCTTTGAATTCATTCACTATGGATTATTGGTATATAGACTCAGGAGCAAGCAAGCATATGATTGGGAAAATTCATTGGTTCAATTCTTTAAAAAAGGTGCATGAGAACCCAGTTTCTATAGTAGACAATAAGACATATGAGGTAAAAGGAATCAAAAATATTCTAGTGAATCTAGGAAATGGAAAAGGAATAATAAAAAATGTACTATATGTTCTAGGATTGACTACTAATCTTCTTTATGTTTCTCAACTCATGGATCAAAACATAACCATTGAGTTCAAAGTTTTCAATGACAAAAAACAATGTCACATCTCTAGGCAAGGAAAAAGGATAGCATCAGGTTCCTATAAAAATGGTCTATTTGTTCTAGACACTACTACTCACTCAACACTTTCAGTCAAAGCTTCAGATCTATGGCACAAGCGTCTAGGACATACAAGTGAAACTTCAATGAAGGAATTATTCAAGTATCAAATGGTTGAAGGATTACCCAACTTATCTCTAGAGACTAATGTATATCCAGAATGTTTAGTAGGAAAACAACACAGAATTCCTTTCAAACTCCATCAACATAGAGCTCAACAACCTCTAGAGGTAATATATACAGATTTATGTGGGCCAATGAGAGTTGATAGTGTTGGAGGACATAAATACTTTCAGTTATTTGTTGATGATCACACTAGAAAAATGTGGGTATACTTCATGAAATATAAGTCAGATGCATTTAGTTATTTCAAATAGTTCAAGCTCAAAGTAGAGAAAGAATCAGGAAAGACTATAAAAGCACTTCATTTAGACAGAGGAGGAGAATTTATTTCTAAAGAGTTTGACTCATTTTTTGAAGAAAATGGAATTAAAAGATAACTTACTACAACATATTCACCTCAACAGAATGGAATTGTAAAAAGAAGAAATACATCAATAATGGAAATGGTTAGGTGTATGTTGAAAGAGGCACAACTTGATCACCAATATTGGATATTACCTATACAAACAATATTCTACATACAAAATAGGCTACCTACAAGAGTACTCAAACATATTACACCAGAAGAAGCATGGTCAGGACAAAATCCCAACATAGAAAAATTAAAAATATTTGGATGTAAAGCCTATATGCATATTCCAAAACAAAAGAGGACTAAAATAGATGACAAAACCATGGTAGGGATATTAGTTGGTTATGACAATGAATCTTCAGGATAAAAAATACTAGATCCATCTACAAAAAAGTTCTACATTAGTAGAGATGTAGTCTTTGATAAAAAAGTCAAAGTTGACATAGAAAAATCTAGTGGTGACACAGAAGTTCTTCTAGATATATCTGAAGAAGATACAATAAGTGAAGAGTCAAAATCAGAATCTCAAGAACAAGGCACATAAACTCCTAGAAGAGAACCAATATGGCTTAGAGATACACTCAGAGAAGCAAATCTAGAAAGGATGCCAGATCTTACTACTACAAGACCTCAAACTTGTAGCATAACCAGAATGAATAGAGGAATGTTGGGTAATATAGCAAAACCAACATCAACACTATAGGCACTAAATGATTCACACTAGAAAGCAGCCATGGAATCTGAATATATGTCACTACAAAAGAATAAAATATGGAATCTAGTGGAATTACCCCAAGGAAAAATGGTAGTAGGATGTAAATGGGTTTACAAGGTCAAATACAAAGCATATGGAACACTAGAAAAATACAAGGCCCATTTAGTAGCCAAAGGATATACTCAAACAGAAGGAATAGACTATGAAGAAACATTCGCATCAACAACTAGGATGACTACTATCAGAACAGTCTATGCACTAGCAACACATCAGGGATGGAAACTTCATCAGATGGATGTAAAAAGTACCTTTCTTAATGGTGACTTAGAAGAAGAAGTCTATATGTCACAACCAGAAGGCTTTATCACTCAAGGATAGGAAGATAAGGTATGCAAATTAAATAAATATTTATATGGTTTAAAGCAAGCTCTCAAAGCCTAGAATATAAAGATCAACAATCATCTACTACAACATAAATTCAAAAGAAGTTCATCAGACCCTAGTTTATATACCAAGAAAATTGGAAATGATATCCTAATCCTCATAGTATATGTTGATGACATTGTGATTACTGGAAGCTCAGAAAAATTAATAAGAGATATCAAAAAGGATCTAGAAAAGGCATTTGAGATGATAGATCTAGGGTTAATGAGTTACTATCTTGGTCTAGAGATTTATCAAGGAGAGGATAAAATAGTAATCACTCAATCAAAATATGCAAAAGCCCTTCTGGAAAAATACAGAATGACAAAATGTAAGCCTAAAGATACACCAATGGAACAAGGGATTCAATTGTCCAAAAATGATGAAACACCATTGGTTTCAGTGATAATATATCATTAGTTGATTGGAAGTCTTCTATACTTAACAAAAAACCATCCAAATATTGCTTTTGCAATAAATTATCTATCATAGTTCATGCAAGAACCAAGGGAAAGTCATTGGAAAGCTACAAAAAGGATACTACAATATATCAAGAAGACTACTGACTATGGATTAACCTATTTAAAATATGTCAAAGGATTTTTTCTATAGGGATACTCAGATTTAGACTATGCTAGATCTATTGATGATAGAAAATCTACCTCAGGATATGTCTTCTATCTCGGATCAGGACCCATATCTTGGCACAATAAGAAACAACATACAGTAGCACAATCATCAACTGAAGCAGAATATCGAGCAACAAGAGATACAACCTATGAAGCTCTATGGCTACAATACATACTAGTCGACATGGGAATCAAACGAACTCCAACCATGATATTCTATGATAATCAAGGAGTACTGAACCTGATCAAGAATCCTATAATACATGAAAGAACAAAGCATATTGAAGCACAATGTCATTTCATCAAGGAACACTTTCAAAATAAACATATCATCCTTGAGTATGTGCCTACAGAAGATCAAATAGTAGACATATTTACAAAAGCACTTGGAAAGATCAAATTTCAAAAATTTAGAGATCATCTATGCAATTCAAGATAACTTCATACCAAATAATGTAATACAGGAGGGTGTTAGAATATATTACATCATTTGGATATGATAGATTAATTTAGGGGAAATTTATCTAGATGCTACATGCAATATAATAAATGCACAAGTGTCATTGTGCAAGTTGTAAGTGTGCAAGGTGTCCCCTTGTACAACTAGTTAGAGTGTTGGCCAAGGAATCCATATTCCTATATAAATGGCCCCATAGCTCCATTCGGATTGTATCACTCTCTTTTCATGTAATGAGATGCTTTACTATTCTGGTCCCTATATTATGATATAATGAAATGTTGCTAAAGCTATCATCTATTTTAGTTTTTGTAACAACTCTATTTTTGAATAGGGGGTTATGGGTAAGGCGTATTTATTATCTATCAATTATTTATTGTTTTTAGTGGTAGTAAAAATAAGAATCAATTAGGATTAGGATTTTTTTTGGGGGGGGTTTATACTATCGCAGGGATATTTTCTAGGGTAATTCTGGAAAGGGGTTTTCCAGGATAAAAAGACTCTAGGCATTTTTGCAGCTATTTTTTGAAATTTTGGCTTGTAATTTTTTGAAATGAATAACTTATTCTAGTTCTATTCTAAGTGTATTTTGTCATTTTCTTTTGTTTTTCTACACTTGTTTGTATTGGTTGTTCTTGCTTGAGGTGAACAGGGCTAAAAAATTATTAATATATAGAGTTTGCATTACTTTTCCATTTAATGGTAAAAATTATGATAGAAATCTATGCATCATAATTGACAATGGAGCTAATGATAGTTTTATTTGTACTAGTTTAGTGAGGGAGATACCAAAAAATCTTGGATTTTTGGTTAATGGTTGTAAGATAGAGTATGGATCAGGGTAGACCTACTTAAAAAAAATTATTTGATCCTCACATTATCTTACCCTAAGGTAAAAATAGTTGGCACTTGTATGTGGATCCTCTGCATTCCTTTGGCATCATTTTTGGTGTAGATTGGTTGGATGTCCATAAATCCCTCCTAAATTTTTAACATAGATGGATAGATTTCATAGATGAATCTAGTTAGAGAGCTAGAATTCATTGTGATCGTGGTTCTGTTAAACCACATATATTGTTAGAAATGCAAGTGAACAAGGTAATAAGGAAGAGAGGAATAATTTTTGTGGTTAATATGAATAAAAGGGAAGAAACTGAAGCTGAATCAAACCTCTTCCAAAAATATCCTATCCTAAGTGAATTCAAGGATATTTTTCATGAGGACCTACTAGAACTACCTCCTCAAAGAGAATTTGAATTTTTAATTAAAATTTTACCTAGAGCTATGTCAATCACTATGGCACCATATAGGATGACCCTTATTGAGTTGCATGATCTCAAAATACAACTTCAGGACCTTTTAGAGAAGGGTCTTATCAATCCTAGTATGTCACCATGGGGTGCTCCTATTATTTTTGTTTAGAAGAAATATGGATCCTTAAGGTTGTGCATAGACTATCAAATTCTCAACAAGGTCACCATAAAAAATAGGTATTCATTGCCAAGGATAGATTATATATTTGATCAGTTAAAAGAAGCTACCATATTCTCAAAAATTGATCTTAGGTTGGGTTATCATAAATTAAGAATTTAAGAAGAAAGCACACATAAAACTTCTTTTAGAACAAGGTATGGATACTACGAGTTTATAGTCCTACCTTTTGGTTTGACTAACACCCTAGCTGCATTCATGAATCTCATGAACATTGTTTTTTGAGAGCATCTATATCACTTTGTGCTCATGTTCTTTGATGATATACTAATCTATTCCAAGAACAAGGAGGAGCACAACCAACATAAGATAATTGTACTTGAAGTTCTTAAGATAAATCGGTTGTATGGGAAGCTATCAAAATGTGAATTTTATAGTCCTCAAGTACAATATTTAAGGCGCATAGTGTCTACCTAAGGGATTTTTGGTGATCCCAAGAATATTGAAGGTATTGTTAACTAGCTTGCACCAGCTAATGTGATTGAGGTATGTATTTTTATGGTATTGGTAGGCTATTATAGATAATTTATTGGGGGCTTCCTAAAAATTACTCAACCTATAACTAATATACAAAGAAATAAAAATACATTTAAGTGTATAAATCAGTGTGAGCAAGCCCTTCAAACTCTAAAGGAGAGGTTAACAACCACACCAGTACTCTAGCTACTATATCCTTCCAAGATATTTACAATGTGCACTTATGCATCTATCGAGGTATTAGGAGGAGTTCCTACCTAAGATGAAGTGGTCATTACCTTAAAATTGAGAAAACATAAGAGATATGAGGTAAAGTATGCCACTCATGACTTAGAGTTGGTAGTTTTTGTGCATGATCTTAAGATTTGGAGGTATTATTTGCTTGGGAAACCTTTTGAACTCAAGACAAATTACCAAATTTTAAAGAATATTTTTACTCAACCCTTGTTGAATGCTAGATAGCATTAGTAGATGTAGTTTCTAGTAGAGTATGATTTTAGTATCAAATATATAAAGGGTAAGAGAACAATATTATTGATACTTTGAGTAGGAGAGGACGCATTCCTGCAATGACACAATATCATTATGATTTAGTAGATCAGGTTAAAAAATGCAATAGGGGGATACATGTTTTGTACAAAAGAATGACTTATTGTACTTTAAAATTAGATTAGTTGTTCCAAACTTGGGTGTATTAAGAGAAATTGTTCTAAAGGAGGCACACAATACTCCTTATTTCACACATCCTAGTGGGACGAAGATGCATGAGAGTCTATGAAAGGTCTATTATTAGCCAGGAATAAAAAATATATTAATTATTTTATGGCTAGGTATTTGGAATGGTAAAAGGTTAAAGCATAACATTTATACGTAGTAGGTCATTTATACCCTCATGATATTCCTACTAAAAAATAGCAGATGGTATCAATGGAATTTGTGGTTGGATTTCCTAAGATGATGAAATACTAGTTTTTGTGGATAAATTAACCAAGGTTGAACATTTCATACCTAGGAATATACAGGATGATGTGCTTGCCATAGCAAGTAAGTTTTCCAAGGAGATAGTACGATTACATGGATTTCTAAAAGTTATAATCTCAGATAGGGATTCATGTTTTACATTAAAGTTCTGGAAATATTTACACCAAGCATTGAATACCAAACTTAGTATTAGTTCTACTTATCACCCTGAGGCAGATGGATAGATTGAAAGATTTAATTGGATCCTTAAGGATATATTGATAATGTATTGTATGTATCAATACACTAAATGCAAATATTATATGTACCTAGTTGAATTTGCTTACAATAACAACTATCATGCTTCACTAGGTATGGCTCCATTTGAAGCCCTATATGGGAGAAGGTGCAACACTGCTTCATCTTGGAATAATCTAAAATATCAGATAGTGATTAGGTTAGATACTATAAAATAAAGGGAAGAATAATTAAAAATAATTTGACAAAAGACCAAGGAGGCCGCAGATCACTAAAAGAGTTATGAAAACCTCAAAATAACACTGAGATAATTCTCTATGGATGATAGAGACTTATTGAGGGTGAAACCTATAAAGAGTTCTATTAAATCTTCCAAAATTGACCCTAGATATGTGGGTCCATTTGAAATTATAGGTAAAATAAGCCTTGTTGTTTCCAAACTTGTTCTATCATTGATCTTATCAAAAATCCATGATGTCTTCCATGTGTCCCTCTTTAGGAAGTACATTACTGACCCTACTCACATTTGTGATGTTTCTATTTTGCAAATGTTAGACCTAATAAAAATTGAAGTTCATCTAATCAGAATATTTAGTTTTAGAATCAAGATCTTGAGGAGAAGAAACATTGACCAATGTCGGGTCCAATGTGACCACTACTTAGATAGAAATGCACATGGGATAATTTGGCTACTATGGAAAAATAGTTTCCTTTTTTGTTTGATTGAACTTGAGTATTTTAAAACTGCTATGTGTGTTTATGGTTATTTATGTAAATATGTGTGGATGTATATCTAGACTACTAAGTAGAGTTTTTTTAGTGTATTTTGGTTCATATATGGATATATGGTTGAATTTTGTAGACACCAAAACAACACCAATATGATTATGTGACTACAAACACTGATTGCATTGACACGCATAGCCCCTAGGGCAGCCCCTAGAGGTTAAACAGTGGTCCTAACCACTCTCACAATAGTTTTGGAAGGTCAAATATCAATTTGGCACCTTCAGGAACTTTGCTCAATACTCGTTCCACCCAGAGACGATTTCAAACTGGGATTCACCCCACCCAGGGACGAATAGCAGTATTCACTCCAGGGTGGAGCGAATAGAAGGTTTGACGGGCAAAAAATCAAATCTTGACAAATGGCAGCTTAGATCCGCCACTTAACACTTCCTTCATTGCATGGGGGTGTGAGTGAGTGTTTCTAAGCATTAGAGGCAGTTACAGGGGCAGTCATGAAGCCCCTAATCAAGGAGGAATCTTCCCTCCCCTAGAAGGGCATGGCTGCCAAGTGGCACCTCTGCATGCTCATCTAGAGAGACCATTAGGTCTATAAAATGGTGAGTCTTCTGACCCTAGAAAGGACAGATAAGGAGCGTTTTGAGCAACAAAGTGCTACCATTTTACTTTGCCATACGCCCTTGTTTGATTTGTGCCTTTCACATTTGTGATATCTTTTAGAGAGGAGGTCATTGGGTGACCATTGAAAGGTCAAATCTTGAGCCCAAAACTCGACATTTTGCCATAGCATACCACCCAATTTACTGAAAATACTTTACAAGAGATTTTGGACCCATCCCATGTGGATTGGTGCCAAAATCAGGCCCCAAACGGTGGACGGCCTGCCCCGGGCGCCCCTCGCACTACTGTAGATCTAATTGTCCCCTTTATGAACGATTAGGAATCTGTGGCAGATTTTCCTTTTGTCATTTTCTTTCACATTTCATCTTATGCTACTTAGATAGTTTGCAATTTCAATTTCGTAACGTTTTGAGCAAATATTATCATGTTTCATCATTTTTCTGTCTTTGCTAACTTGCAAAGGGCATCATCAAAATCTGGGCATTAGAGGCCAAATTGGGGAAATCTAACCATCTGGGTCGTCCCAAAATACCCCCAATTAGCTAACCCCCACTTTTGTAGGAGATTTGGAGCTATCCAGATGTGACATTTTGAGCGGTGCTATCTGACATTTTATTGTATATTCATCCTGCCCCAGAGTGAATACGAATCCATGGTGAGTTTGCAGACTGTTCTTTTTGCAATGCCTTCCCGGTGATGTTCCCACACCTCTATGAAGTTTTTAGCTGATTTGGATCTGTTTTAACTATCATTTTACTTATTCTTTGCATGCATTAGCTTTGAGTTTTAGGATTGCGTGTTTCATCTCCTCTACAGGTGCTATTAATTATCTTTCTATTTTCTTGAACGCAGGACCTAGACATTAGAGGAGCAGCAGGGAGTCAACATTCGTATATACGAGCAGCGACGATGTTTTGGTCCACCCATATTACATGTAGGCATGTGGAAGAAGGATGATTATCCATGGATGTAACAAAGAAACAAATTTAACGCTCCTCGCCCCTAAAAAGGGAGGAGGCAAATTGTAACCGAATTCCAAAATGTATCAATAAAAGAAAGGGCTGTTTTTCACATTGGCTTTTCATTTGGGTTTCAATTCGTTTATGCTTTTCCTATTTCATGCATTTTCAATTCGTAGGACTTAGTGTTAAGTTTAGTTTCGTTTGCATCATACTTGGAGCTTTTCCTTTTTTATTTCCGTATCCTCGTGCTTTCAAATGCAAAATAAAAAACTATGTGGGGTGGATTATGTAAACATGTTTGAATTACTGAATGAGTTGTGTGTGAACATATATGTATATTTATGGATTCTTGAATGTATATGTATACATTTTGTAAACATGTATTAAAACACATGGATTGTGTTTATTTTTAATGGGGCAAGATGTAAAAACCCTCCTCACGTGACCATTGATTTTAGATGAATTGATAAATTATACTTGCCTTTTTATCCTAGATTGTGGTATTGTTGATGGTTGTTGTGCATGCAGGACCAGGTATATTCCTTCGACGAATAGAAGAAGGTTGACATAAAAAAATAAGTGGGATATGATGGAAGTGTGTAAAAACACCATGACTTGTGAGTACATAAAATCTCATGAATTACATTTCTTGTAGTATCATCATAAATAATTTACATGTATGAGTGTCTTATTTTTAGAATATGCTTGTTATCTAATGAAAAATGATGCATACAAATAACCTTCCAAGGAAATAAAAGTGCTAAGGGCATGGGAGTCATGCTTTATAAAGTCATTTCTTGAATTGAAAATTATTTTATGCTTATTATTTTTTTTATAAAGTAAAATGGGATTAAAAAAATAGTAATAAATATTAGATAATAATAATATCAAAACTTAGTAGAAATAGATTTTATATTGCTTAAGAGTTATTGAATAAAATTTTTACCACCATTACCAAGAAGCTAAGATGTTTTAAAGTGGAATAGAATAAAACCAAAAAAATTTTGTGTTATGTTATGATGGCTTTATGATGCAGGAGCATCTCGGGCAGTGCAGCAATCTTGCATCACCAAAAAAAAAAAAAAAATTCAAAATTAAAAAAAAATGACCAAGTGTAAAAATGGTCGCGATACCGCGACACCAAAGTTGTCGCAATATCGCGACGTATTTCGAGCACCGTGGCCGAAGCGACAAATGGTCGCGATATCGCGACGCAAATGTCGACGCGATATCGCGACGTATTCCGAAGCACCATGGCAAATGCAACTCACGATCGAAAGTTAAAAAAAATTACAAAAACGACTAAGTTTAACTTTGGTCGCGATATCGTGACACCAAAGTTGTCGCGATATCGTGACACTTTGGCCGCCAAGGCCAAAGCACAAAGAAGTGTCGCGATATCGCGACACCTTGGCCGATAAAGCCAAAGCACAAAGAAGTGTCACGATATCGCGACACCTTGGCCGGCAAAGCCAAAGCACAAAGCAGTGTCACGATATCGCGACACCTTGGCCGGCAAAGCCAAAACTCAAAGTAGTGTCGCAATATCGCGACACCTTGGCCGGCAAAGCCAAAACACAAAGAAGTGTCGCGATATCGCGACACCTTGGCCGCCAAAGCCAAAACGCAAAGAAAGGTCGCGATATCGTGACACTTTGCTGTCAAAGCCAAAAACGCAAAGAAAGACAAAGCCAAAGTAGCAGTTCCAGGTGGCGTTCCAAGTGGCAGTTCCAGGTGGTGTTCCACATGGCAGTTCCGAGTGGCTGTGCCTGAGATCGTGAAGGTCATTCCAGCGACAGTTCCCAAAGGCCGTTAAGGCCGTTCCATATGACCGTTTTAGAAACCGTTAAGGCGGTTATGAACGGCGGTGCAGCACGAACCATGGAGAATAAAAAGGATTTCTTTGATGGATGAAGGGAGGCGAAGGGGAGAGAAAGGAAGGCTATGGCTGTATTTTACGTTTAAAGTACTGTGTATGTTTTTTTCACGACATTTTATTGTAAAAGCTCCCTATTTTGAAATTAAGAATACTACGACTTTCAAATAAAATTGCGTCATTTTATTTGTGGTAAATTGGCTCCCCATCAAGTGGTATCAGAGCCATAAGATTCTGAGCGTGTCGTTGATGGGGAGCCAATTTACCACAAATAAAATGACGCAATTTTATTTGAAAGTCACAGTATTCTTAATTTCAAAACAGGGAGCTTTTACAATATATGCCATGAAAAAACATACATAGTACTTTAAACGTAAAATACAGCCGCAGCCTTCCTTTATCTCCCCTTCGCCTCTATTCCCCTGCGTAACTCTTCCTGCAATGCTAACACTTGTCACTGCAATGCACAAAAATCACCTTTAGGAACCACGTTCCTTCCAGTGCCATGATTTCTACGTGGTGGCATTCTGTCTCACGTTTCTCAGAAAAACCCGTAACCCCGATCCTGGTGTGAGCTGCCTCCCGTTCGGCGCTTCTGCTCGACATGCTCAGAATCTTATGGCTCTGATACCACTTGATGGGGAGCCAATTTACCACAAATAAAATGATGCAATTTTATTTGAAAGTCGCAGTATTCTTAATTTCAAAACAGGGAGCTTTTACAATAAAATGCCATGAAAAAACATACACAGTACTTTAAACGTAAAATACAGCCGCAACCTTCCTTTCTCTCCCCTTCACATTCCTATATTCTGACTGACTCCTTTGGCCATCTGGCACACTCTGCAACCCTACACAAATCTGGTCACATCTGGCTGCAACTGTGGCCAATGGTAATTCTCACTAACAAGAGCAATGGTCTTATCACGGCCAAAATGCCCTGCTAGTCCACCACTATGCTTCTCTTTGATCAAATTCTCCCTCATGGAACTTTTGGGAATGCACAACTGATTCTACCGAAACAGCATCCCATCTTGGATCATGAAATCTAACCACTTAGTGCGATCCACGGTAGTAGGAGACACACATGCGGTCCATGCCTCTGCAAAATCTAGATATGTTGGGTATAAACTCTTGAGTTCCTCAAACCCAAAAACCTGCACTCTCATTTCCATCAACAAATTATGCCTTCTACTCAAGGCATCTGCAACTCTATTAGATTTTCCACTTCTATGCTTTAGTACAAAGGTATAACTTTGCAGGAATTCAACCCACTTCAAATGTCGTTGGTTAAGTTTACCTTGACTATTGATATACTGCAAAGCTTGATGGTCAGTACATAAAACAAACTCTTTGGTTAGCAAATAATGTCTCCATTTCTTAAGAGCCTGAATTATAGCATAGAATTCTTGATCATAAACAGAGTATTTCTTTTTAGCATCATTCAATTTTTCACTAAAATATGCAACAGGTTTACCTTATTGACTCAACACAGCTCCAATGGCACTGCCACTGGCATCACAGTCAACTTGAAACACTTTATTAAAATCTGGAAGTGCCAGAATGGGTTGTTCTGTCACTTTCTTTTTCAATATATGCATGCTGGTATCTGCTTTGGCAGTCCACTTAAACTCTCTCTTATCCCCTCTCATAGTTTCTATTAGGGGTGCACAAATACTGCTAAAGTCTCTAATAAACTTTCTATAGAAACTTGCAAGACCATGAAATGATCTTACCTCTGTCACATTCCTTGGAGCAGGCCATTCAAGGATAGCCTTCACTTTCTCAGGATCCATTTTCAGACCCTCCTCTGAGATAACAAATCCCAGGTATATCAACTCTTTCTATACAAAACTGCACTTCTGTATATTGATCAATAATTGCTCCTCACGCAGTTTTTCAAAAACTGTCCAAACATGCAACAAATGTTCATCCAATGTGGTACTAAAAATCAGAATATCATCTAGATACACTATCACAAACGTTTCTAGGAAGTCACGCAATACTTCATTCATCAACCTCATAAATGTACTGGGTGCATTAGTCAATCCAAATGGCATAACTAACCACTCATACAAACCCTCTCTGGTTTTAAATGTTGTCTTCCATTCATCACCCTCTCGAACACGTATCTGATGATATCTGCTCTTCAAATCAATCTTAGTGAAGTATTTAGCTCCACTCAAGCAATCCATGATATCTTCCATTTTGGGTAATGGAAAGCGATATTTAATAGTAATTTTATTAATGGCTCGAGAATCAGTACACATTCGCCATTCGCCATTCTTCTTTGGTGCAAGTATCGCTGGCACTGCACAAGGACTCAAACTTGCCCGAATCAAACCCTTCCTCAACAATTCTTGAACTTGTCGGTTCAATTCTTCATTCTCACCAGGAGACATTCTATGAGCTGCTTTGTTGGGTAAGCTAGATCCTGGTATTAAGTCAATCTGATGACTAATCTTCCTCATAGGTGGAAAACCCTTAGGCACATTGTCTGATATTATATCAGGAAATTTTGCTAACAGATGTTCAACTTCTGCGAGAATGTTAGTAGTATCTTCTCTTTTTACATTAGGAATTAATGCATAACACATTGAATCCCTCTTCATACCATCCAATTTTTTTTTGCCATCTACTAAACAAATTCTAGCATTATTGCATACCTTTTCCTCAACCTCCTTTAATGGATTCAGTTTGTGGCGTACTCCATCTTTTGTCAGGGAATAGGTATTTGCATGTCCATCATGCGTTGCACGTCTATCAAATTGCCATGGTCTTCCAAGCAACAAATGGCAAGCATCCATCGACAAAATATCACACAGGACCTCATCCTGGTACCTTCCAATTTGGAACTTGACCAAGCATTGTTCACTGACCAATGCTCTATGATCCTTCTGCAACCATGCAATCCGGTTTGGATGCGGGTGCTATTTTTTTTCTAGCTTTAATTTAGTTACCATTTCCTCAGAAACCAAATTATCTGTACTACCATTATCAATAATAATATTACAGATTTTACCTGAACATTTACACCTTGTGCGGAACAGGCTTTTCCGTTGATCTGGTTCCTTCTCTTCATTCAACAAAGTTCTTCTGGTGATCATCACTTCTCCGTGCTCGGCTTCTTCAGAGTGCTCGGATTCAACACCATCCTCAGCAACTGCAGCTCTGGAATTTCCTTCAGGCCTTCTGTTTGGTGCTTCTTGGTGTTTGGGACACTCATACGATCGATGCCCTTCTTCTCCGCAATTAAAACAGGTTCCACGAAATCGGCCTCTACCATATCCGCGTCCACCTCTACCTCTGCCCCTTTGATAATCATTGTTCTAATTACGGGGTCTGTAAGCATTCTCCTCCTTCTGTTCCTGGCGGTTGCTGGTTTCACCATTCTATTTCTGATCATCATATTTAATTCCACTGGTTCTTCCACCAGTTCTTCCACCACGACCTCTTCCTCTTTGCTTGTTGTCAAATCTGCGATTCAGTTTCTCTTCTATTTTTAGAGCAAACTGATAAGCATCTTCAATGCTGTTCATTCTAACCAAACTCAATTCCTCTTGCACGCTGGTTCACAACCCATTTATGTAACGGGCTACTCTTTCCTTAGTTGCTTCCGTATGACCGGTTCTAATAGAAATTTTAAAAAATTCCTCGGTATACTCTTTGACAGTTTTGCTGGACTGTCGTAAACTCTGCATTTTTCGTAGCAGATCTAATTCGTAATCTACTGGAATAAATTGCCGTTTTAATTTTTCCACCATGCGATCCCATCTAGAAATCTTCTCTTTGCCTCTACGGTTTCTTTCTAATTGCACTCCTTTCCACCAAATGCCAGCATGTCCTTTTAATTTTGTTCTGGCAAATTTTATTCGATGAGGGTCTTCAACGTCCTCATAATCAAAATATTCTTCCATGTCATTAATCCAGTCGATTAATTCTTCTGGATTTAAATTTCCAGCATACGTAGACACGTCAATTTTTGGTCTTTTTCCAATCTGCGAAATGGCTTTTATCATTCACGATTCTGCGGCGCTCATTTCCTCTTCTTCCGCTTCAGACGGATCTTCAACACCGTCATCATCACTGCGATATTCTCCTCTCGACTCTATTCCCCTGCGTAACTCTTCCTGCAATGCTAACACTTGTCGCTGCAATACACGAAAATCACCTTCAGGAACCACGTTCCTTCTAGTGCCACGATTTCTACGTGGCAGCATTCTGTCTCACGTTTCTCAGAAAAACCCGTAACCTCGATCCTGGTGTGAGCTGCCTCCCGTTTGGTGCTTCTGCTCGACACGCTCAGAATCTTATGGCTCTGATACCACTTGGTTGTCCAAATCAGAGGTTGATCGTTTGGTTTTTCCTCTGACCATCCAAAAGTGAGGATCACTTCTAAACATCTACCCCGGGTGTCTGATGCAGGAGCATCTTGGGAAGTGCAGCAATCTTGCATCACCAAAAAAAAAAAAAAAGTTCAAAATTTAAAAAAAAATGACCAAGTGTAAAAATGGTCGCGATATCGCGACACCTATATCGTGACCAAAGTTGTCACGATATCGCGACGTATTTCGAGCACCGTGGCTGAAGCGACAAATGGTCGCGATATCGCGACGCAAATGTCGTTGCGATATCGTGACATATTCCGAAGCACCATGGCAAATACAACTCACGATCGAAAGTTAAAAAAAATTGCAAAAACGACTAAGTGTAACTTTGGTCGCGATATCGTGACACCAAAGTTGTCGCGATATCGCGACACTTTGGCCGCGAAGGCCAAAGCACAAAGAAGTGTCGCGATATCGCGACACCTTGGACGGCAAAGCCAAAACTCAAAGTAGTGTCGCGATATCGCGACACCTTGGCCGACAAAGCCAAAACACAAAGAAGTGTCGCGATATCGTGACACCTTGGCCAACAAAGCCAAAACACAAAGAAGTGTCGCGATATCGCGACACCTTGGCCGCCAAAGCCAAAACACAAAGAAGTGTCGCGATATCGCGACACTTTGCTGTCAAAGCCAAAAATGCAAAGAAAGACAAAGCCAAAGTAGCAGTTCCAGGTGGTGTTCCAAGTGGCAGTTCCAGGTGGTGTTCCATGTGGTAGTTCCGAGTGGCTGTGCCTGAGATCGTGAAGGTCGTTCCAGTGGTAGTTCCCAAAGGCCGTTAAGGTCGTTCCATATGACCGTTTCAGAAACCGTTAAGGCGGTTATGAACGACGGTGCAGCACGAACCATGAAGAATAAAAAGGATTGCTTTGACGGATGAAGGGAGGCGAAGGGGAGAGAAAGGAAGGCTGTGGCTGTATTTTACGTTTAAAGTACTGTGTATGTTTTTTCACGACATTTTATTGTAAAAGCTCCCTGTTTTGAAATTAAGAATACTGCGACTTTCAAATAAAAATTGCGTCATTTTATTTGTGGTAAATTGGCTCCCCATCACTTTAGACATGCATCATCTGATTTTTTGTAACCCCATTGCTACCTAGCAAAATGCATGTAAATTGCATGAGAAGTGTTTCTTGAGAATTCCTAAGAAGGAAAAATGGGAAAACTGAATGTGGAAGTGAAGAATACATGAGGATTATGTTATGCTAATATTTTTTTCCACTATGATTTGTTGTGAGACTGCAAAAAATTAAAGAAAGGAAGGACTTGTTTGTAGTAACTCAGTTCTCAGGTTGGATTTCTGTATTTTACTATATGTGTGATGTTTTCTTTAAAAAGAAAAGGATAAATTCTTTTTGTGATGTTGTGGTATAAAATAAAATGATAAATCTCATAGCCTGTGCTTTGCTAGCTCCTTGGTGTGAATATGAATGCTTGGTAGTGATTTATTTTTTTGCTATTAATTGTGATGTGTTCACAAAAGCAAAACCAGTTTAGAGAAAATGACAACTATGAATTTTATCAATCTATTCAATTAAACAATGTTGTTATGTTTTTTTATAAAATTCATGCTATAAAGAATATGCATTATAGAAAATATAAAATGCATGCATTTAAATAGAAAGAGTTGTCTAATCCCCATCCTTAAAAAAAAAAGAATCCAAGTCTTGGTTTGACAAGAATTGATTGATGTGCAATCTAGGTTGAAGTCAAACTTAGAATTTAACATGTTGATGTTTTGAAATCGGTGTTGTTACATGGAAACTATGGTTTTCTAATAATGGTTTTTGGGTTTGGAAGTAACAATCTATGAATATTGTAAATGTATGAAATTGTTTTTTGGAGTAGAAACTAGAGCCAAACACCTTCAATATAAATTTTATTATGTTTAATGATTGTTGTACCAATTTGTTTACCAGAAATGGAGCATGTGTCTTATAGGTAAATTTTTAATACATTCAAATAAATATTATTGGAATTTAATATTGAAATATTAAAATGGATGAATGAATACATATTGTACTTAAAAATGTGTATCTTTATTTATTTGAAAGTTGGGTGTAGCACGAGTGGAGTGTAGTATTACCGAAGGGGGATGTGATGAGAGATTTTAAGATGAATTCCAACTATTTGCACTTAATTTGGTCTAATCCATACAGTTGTATGGTTCACAATTGTACAATTTCCAAAACGTACAAATGGAGACTATAAAACCCCAAAACGTATAGTTTTATAGTTACAATTATTCACTTGCATATTTTCTCCAAGAATATTGGAATTACTCAAATCTCAATCACTTTGCAATTATTCGCTTGGAAACTCATTGATCTACCTCCAGAATGCTTAAAAATGCAACTTCAGGCCAAAACTCATCAACTATACGGATTTACAAATATAATTATTCGCTTGGTACTCTACTTGTATGATTTGGTAAAAACCCTCTTTATGCCCAATAACTTAATTCTGAAAATACCCATTTCCATATTAATGACACAAATATTATTGTGAATAATGGATAACAATCATTAATCATATTTTCTCTTTATTTTTCTATTTCACGCAATGGCACATAGATGGTTGTACGTTTTCTGGAAATACACATCTACCACAGATCTGGAATCAACAACTCCTGCAATGCCAATAAAACTCCACACACAATATAATTATTGATATTTCACTATGATTCCCACACATGCATACACATATTTAGCTAAAAATAAGAGTTGTATTATTCATGGTTATTGTACACAGGTAGTGTACAACATTACACAATAGTAAATAAATTGCAGCATTAACCCATGCTCCACAATCCATGAAATGCACATGAACATGAATCCATGAACAATATCCAACAATCCCCCAATAATCACCAACAACCCAACCATCCCACCAACATAAAATTCAAATGGGAGGCTTATAATGGCTATCCAGACCATTCCAAAGTGGTTTCTTGGAATAGTTTATTATTTACAACTTCTTGTAACTCACATTAATAACAATAATTTATTTTCTTAAAATTTTAATTTGATTTTCATCAAGTTACATTTCATTTGCATGTCTTTACTTTTCATTTCATTTCACATGCATTTTATATTTATTTTTAATTTATTTTATAATTGTACAATTTCACCCAATTGTACGTTTTACTTTCCACTTGTACAATTTATACCAAATTGTACATTTTACTTGCCAATTGTACAATTTCACCAAATTGTACATTTTACTTGCCAATTGTACAATTTCACCAAATTGTACATTTTACTTAAAATTGTGCAAATCCAACTTTATTATTGCTTCTTCCTTTTGGGATGTGGATTTGCTTACCTACATCTATCCCCTCCTCTAAACTAGTCGACATCCTCAATGACACATGAAATGAACAATGGGGATAGAAGCACTGATCCATGGACTAGTATTACTTGTCATGCTACTTTGACTTACTTCTATTCAAAAGGTCCTATGCAACTAGCATCACTTCACTTTGTTTCTCATAATACATTATATTTAAATGGCTTTCTGGAAGTGCTAGAATCAACTACAACAACATCATCAACCTGACCATCTTGATAGATATGACAAAAATCACCTTGATGATAAACATGAACAAGATGAACAACATCATCAATATTATGGGCAATACCCATAGCCACCTATGATGGAAATCAAGGGGGTGAGATCTCCCTTGTAGGGTTAAGGGGCAGTGTCCATTGTGGGGTTGAGTGATGGGGACACAAAAAAATGCTCACTCCAAACTCTACACTCAGATTCATTAAACTTGGAAAAATTTACAAAAATGGCAGACTCTGCCAAATAAACTTATTTTACAAAAAGACAGTTTATAAATTTTTATATTACATTAAAATGTTTCCAAATCTGGAAGAAAAATAGTCTACACAAGTCCAGAATGGCCCTTCGCATTCTCTATCTACAACTCTGCTGCTGCAACTCAGACTCCGCTGTTTTTCGACCCTGGAAGAAAACAGCTCAAACAGGTCCAGAATGGCCCTCTTGCCTTCATGTCTGCAACTCTGTTTTAGTAGTTTCCAACCCCTCTGCATGCCTTTGCTTCCCCCTTTTAAACTTTCGGGTGTGACTCTCTGTTTCCATTTTATGACCCTTCGTTTCATCTCCCGTGCCTCTTCGTTGTTCTGGCTTTTGAAACATTCCGACTCTTGGTCTTCGTCTGCTTCTACTGCACCTTGGTGCCACATGCTTGTCTAGTGCTGCCACTGTGGACTCTGTCTACTTGTCAACCCATGATGACATTCGGGGTACCCATCGCTCGATGATTCCCTCTGTAATGAACCCTATAACCGCCTATCGTTTCTTTTCTTTTGGTTGGTCACGAAAATGTGACATGTCGTGATATGGCAACATTTTTTGCTTTACTGCCTTCTTGCCCCTTTTCGAGTCATGAAAATGCAACATGTCACGATATCGCAACACTTTTTGCTTTTCGACCTTCCTGCCCTTTGCGAGTCATGAAAATGCGACATGTCACGATATCGCGACACTATTTCTCTTCTACACCTCCCCTTGCCTTTTGGTCGTGAAAATGTGACATGTCATGATATCGTGACACTTTTTCTCTCCTGCGCCTTCCTTCACCTTTTGGTCGCAAAAATGCGACATGTCGTGATATCGTGACATCTTTCCTTTCCAGTTCCTCTTTCTCCTTTTCGGGTCACGAAAATACGACAGCTTTGCTATCTGCTTTCTCTCTCTATTTTGAGTCATGAAAATGCAACATGTTGTGATATCGCGACACTTTTGGCTTCTCTGCTTTCCTACCTACTTCGAGTCATGAAAATGCGACATGTCGTGATATCGCAACAACTTTGGCTTCTCTACTTTCCTGCCCTCCTTGAGTCGTGAAAATGCGATGTCACGATATCATGACACCTTTGGCTTTTTTTCTTTCTCTCTCTATTTTGGGTCATGAAATCGTGACATGTCGCGATATCGCGATAGTTTCCTTCCTTGCTTTCTCTCTACTCCTTCGGTGACGATTTCGTGACAAGTCGTGAAAATGCGACATGTTGCGATATCACGAAATTTTTTTCCTTTGAGCCCTCTCTCTACTTTTGGTCATGATTCTATGACATGTCACAATATCATGACACTTTTCTCTCTTGAGCCTTCTCTCGGATTTTGGTCATGATTCTGCGACAATTCGTGATATCGCGACACTTTTCTCTCTTGAGCCTTCTCTCGAATTTTTGTCGCGATTCTGCGACATGTTGCGATATCGTGACACTTTTCTCTCTTGAGCCTTCTCTCGGATTTTGGTCACGATTCTGCGACATGTCGCAATATCGTGACACTTTTATCTCTTGAGCACTCTCTCGACTTTTGGTTGCGATTCTACGACATGTCGTGATATTGCGACACTTTTCTCTCTTGAGCCTTCTATCAGATTTTGGTCACGATTCTACGACATGTCGTGATATCACGACACTTTTCTCTCTTGAGCCTTCTCTCGGCTTTTGGTTGCGATTCTACGACATGTCACGATATCGCGACACTTTTCTTCTTTGCCGACATGTCGTGATATCGCAACACTTTTTCTACTTTGCTATATTTTGCCTTTCGTTGGATGCTCCTGCATCAGACAACCGGGGTTGATGGAGAAGTGACCTTCACTTCTATACTGTTCTGTCACCTGCTGTTTAACTGGGGCTATACAAGTTTTCCCAGCTTCAGCAAAACCTGGATCTACAGGGTACAAACCCTTAAATTCTTCAAATCCCACAACTTCCACTCTCATTGTTGTCAGCAAACTCTTTCCATCCATCTCCTTCCACGACTTCAACTTGTGACGCACTCCACCTTTCGTTAGAGAGTAAGTATTCGCATGCCCATCATGCATCACACATTTGTCAAATTGCCATGGCCTTCCCAACAACAAATGGCAAGCATCCATAGGAAAAACATCACACATAACCTCATCTTGATAAGTTCCAATATGAAATTTAACTAAACACTGCTCACTGACTAATGCTCTGTGATCTTTCTGCAACCACGCAATCCGATATGGATGCGGGTGCACCCTCTTCTCCAATTCCAACTTAGCAACCATTTCTCCTAAAACAAAATTATTTGTGCTACCATTATCTATGATAACATTATAGACCTTTCTTGAACATTTGCACCTTGTGCGGAATAGGCTCTTCCTCTGGTCTGGTCCTTTCTCCTCATTCAACAAGGTTCTCCTTGTGACCATAACTTCTCCTCTCTCTCTTCTCACAAATCTTAACCACAGACCCTGATGTAAACTACCTCACGTTTAGTGATCTGTTTCACACTCAAGCACTTTCTCTCTTCCATAGATCCTCATGCAAATTACCTCACTTTCGATGATCTGTTTACATGCTCAGGAACTCCTGCTCTTCCACAGATCCTGGTGCAAACTGGCTCATTTTCGGTGATCTATTTACACACTCAAGAACTCCCGCTCTGATACCACTTAATGGGGACACAAAAAAATGCTCACTCCAAACTCTACACTCAGATTCATTAAACTTGGGAAAATTTACAAAAATGGCAGACTCTGCCAAATAAACTTCTTTTACAAAAAGACAGTTTATAATTTTTTATATTACATTAAAACATTTCCAACTCTGGAAGAAAAATAGTCTACACAAGTCCAGAATGGCCCTTCGCATTCTCTATCTGCAACTCTGCTGCTGCAACTCAGACTCCACTGTTTTCCAACCCTGGAAGAAAATAGCTCAAATAGGTCCAGAATGGCCCTCTTGCCTTCGTGTCTGCAACTCTGTTTCAGTAGTTTCCAACCCCTCTGCATGCCTTTGCTTCCCCCTTTTAAAATTTCAGGCGTGACTCTTTGTTTCCCTTTTTTGACCCTTCATTTCATCTCCCGTGCCTCTTCGTTGTTCTAGATTTCAAAACGTTTTGACTCTTGGTCTTCGTCTGCTTCTACTACACCTTGGTGCCACGTGCTTGTCCAGTGCTGCCACTATGGACTCTGTCCACTTGTCAACCCATGATGACATTCGGGATACCCATCGCTTGATGATTCCCTCTATAACGGACCCTGTAACCGCCTGTCATTTATTTTCTTTCGTTTGGTCGCGAAAATGCGACATGTCGTGATATCGCGACATTTTTTGCTTTACTGCCTTCTTGCCGCCTTTCGAGTTGCAAAAATGTGACATGTCGCAATATTGTGATACTTTTTGCTTTTTGTCCTTCCTACCCTTTGCGAGTCGCGAAAATGCGACATGTCATGATATCGCGACACTATTTCTCTTTTGTGCCTCCCCTCGCCTTTTGGTCGTGAAAACGCGACATGTCGTGATATCGCAACACTTTTTCTCTCCTACGCCTTCCTTCCCCTTTTGGTCATGAAAATGCGACATGTCGCGATATCATGACATATTTCCTTTCCGGTTCCTCTTTCTCCTTTTTGGGTCACGAAAATACGACAGCTTTGCTCTGCTTTCTCTCTCTGTTTTGAGTCACAAAAATGTGACATGTCACGATATCGCAACACTTTTGGCTTCTCTATTTTCCTACCCTCTTCGAGTCACGAAAATGTGACATGTCATGATATCGCAACACCTTTGGATTCTCTACTTTCCTGCCCTCTTTAAGTTGCAAAAATGCAACATGTCGTGATATCGTGACACCTTTGGCTTCTCTACTTTCCTGCCCTCTTCGAGTCGCAAAAATGCGACATGTCGCGATATCGTGACACCTTTGGCTTCTCTGCTTTCTCTCTCTATTTCGGGTCATGAAATCGCGACATGTCCCGATATCACGACAGTTTCCTTCCTTGCTTTCTTTCTGCTCCTTCGATCGCGATTTCGTGACAAGTCATGAAAATGCGACATGTCGCGATATCGTGACATTTTTTTCCCTTGAGCCCTCTCTCGGCTTTTGGTCACGATTCTGTGACATGTCGCAATATCATGACACATTTCTCTCTTGAGCCTTCTCTCAACTTTTGGTCGCGATTCTGTGACATGTCGCGATATCGCCACACTTTTCTCTCTTGAGCCTTCTCTCGGCTTTTGGTTACGATTCTGCGACATGTCGCGATATCACGACACTTTTCTCTCTTGAGCCTTCTCTCGGCTTTTGGTCATGATTCTACAACATGTCACAATATCGTGACACTTTTCTCTCTTGAGCCCTCTCTCGGCTTTTGGTCACAATTCTGCGACATGTCACGATATCGCGACACTTTTCTCTCTTGAGCCCTCTCTCGGCTTTTGGTCACGATTCTGTGACATGTCGCGATATCATGACACTTTTCTCTCTTGAGCCTTCTCTCGACTTTTGGTCATGATTCTGTGACATGTCGCAATATCGCAACACTTTTCTCTCTTGAGCCTTCTCTCGATTTTTGGTCACGATTCTGCGACATGTCGCGATATCGCGACACTTTTCTTCTTTGTTGACACGTCGTGATATCGTGACACTTTTTCTACTTTGCTATATTTTGCCTTTCGTTGGATGCTCCTGCATCATTATGGGGTAGCATCCCTCATGTACCCCGAAATATTAATAGAAAAACTAATAAACCCATAACTTTTGTAGCCAATTTTTCTATTAGTTTTCACTTTGGGATCCTTCGCTCAACTCACTTAAACAACCCACTATCGATTCTATTTTTCTTATTTCAAGCTCTAGATTACTCAATATTAGCCTCGAACTATGTTGTCTTAATTACTACTAGAAATTCTTCTCCTTGTACGGTTCTGGTGTATACAATTTTACATGGTATAGTTCCATTTTGTATGATTTCACCTTGTAAAAATTACACTTGTATGATTTGCAAAACTCACAAAATTGCTTGTACGATCCAAAACATACAACACCCTAGACTTTATGAATTACCATTTGCAATTGTGCATTCACTGTCAATTATACGATTCCATTCACTAACTTTACAATTTGTAACATCTATACGATTACAACCAATAAGTGTACAATTTGGACCATTTGTATGATTTCAACCATCAATTGTATGATTTTAGCCAATTGTATGATTTCAACCAACCTTTGTACAATTCCTTCTTGCATAATCGTACAATCCCATCCTTCTTTGGATAAGTTTGCTTGTATGACAAATTTCTCCATTTGAACAACATCATCCAATTTTATAACTGATTGTTCCATGTGAACAACATCCTCCATGTTTACAATTGATTGTTCCTCTTGAAAAACATCCTCCAATTGTATAATTGACTATTCAAATTGAACAACTACCTCCAATTATATAATTGATTGTTCCATTTGAATAATATCTACCAATTGTACATTGAATACACTTTCATTACCTGCACTTAAATAACAAAACTTCTTAATGCCCTTCATTGGTACATCAAACTTCTCCATTTGAGCAATAATTTGTTGTACACACTCATCTTGGATAATGGTCTTCCCCACTTTTTTCACTTGTATGGAAGCATGTTTTTATACCTTATCAACAACAATTACTTTTACAACTTCCACTAGCATAGGCTTGTCTCCCTATGGGATTTATACCTCCTCCATTGAAATCAATTTCACTTTTTCTATTCTAAGCATGCTCATCAAGTTCACCTCCACCTCCCTTACTTCTTGGTAAGGGATAGAACTTGTCTTTGATGCTTCACTTTATGTATGCATCATTGGTCCATCCTGATTGGTAGTATTATCATAGTCGTGTGCAAAGTTCCCTCATAAGTGGTATTTATAACATTGTACAATGGGTCTACCTTCACTGTCATATTGTATTTTCATTATTTTATTTGTGGGATGATTGTCATAACCTGCATCACCATTGGCATCATTCCTTTATACAATCTTGCTCTGGATTGCATATACTTGTGGTGATGATCTTGCACTCTCTACATCAAAATCAACATAAAATTAATCATTCTTTTCTTTGGAGTCATTTTCTTATTTGACTTCTTGACTTCAATTTTTGAACAAGGGACTACACTCCTACCCAAGATCAGCACTCTCATTGTCTAAGTCATCCTCAATATTAGAATCACTTTTTTACTCTGAGCTACTCTCATCGTCATTAAAATGATGACACTTCATTGATACTGCCTTTACATCACTTTCCAAAATAAAGGCATAATCCAAAGCCTCTTGGTATGTTCTTGGAGAAAAAGTATTCATCTTTGTTTAATGGATAGGAAGAAGTCCATTTACAAACCACATCATCTTCAATGCCTTAGATTGGTCTTGATAAAAATGGTCCAACAACCCACTTAGATTTTGATTATAGGAACCAATAGATTCATGCTCACCCTATTTCATTCTATAAATTTCAATAAGAATGTCATCCTAATTATCATATAACTGAAATTATTTTACAAATGCATCTTGTAATTCTTCCCATATCTAGTACTTGTCTTTTGGTAATTTCATATACCAGTCTATTGCATATCCACAAAATATTGTAGGAAACAACCACCTCCATTCTGCCTCATTGGTCTACCCAATTGCTTTCCACATTAGATAACAAACTCTCCAATGTTGAACTAGATATTCTATTGATTCTCCATGAAATAATGGACACTTACCTGATATACCCAAATCCAACTTCAATTGGATAGGTTGGATTTCCATTGCCTTACACACATCACCTTACAGTTTCTCTTATGTTATACTCCCTTTCTTTGCATTAGATAACATTCCACCCTGTAGTTGCTTCAATGTTGGACTCTCATCCCACTCACCTTCGAGCACACCCATCTACAACTTTCCTAGTGCTGAACTTGCATATTGCACACTATTGGATATGCCATCATCCATTGAAACTTGATGTCATACTCTCATCCTTCTCACCATTGTGCATCACTACTTGCAATTATTGTGGTGTTAAACACGCTTTCCCAACCTGTAATTTCTTACCAGTATTTCTCATTAGCTTTGGCTTAACTTGACTTGTAAAATCTATTAGTCCATTTGTACAATTACATATTATTGTATGATTTGAATGGTTATCATAAGGTTTAGCTTGCAACTGTACTATTCCATTGGCAATTGGACAATTTACCTTGTCATTGTATGATTTACCCAATAATCATACAACTATCCCTCTTGCTATGTGGTTTTCTCTAGCAATCATATACTTATTTCTTTGATTGTATGGTTTGCTCCAGCAATCATAAAATTCTTTCCAATAACCATTTACTTTTTGCTTTTTTATATGCAGCTATGTAATTATTTCCTCCATTTGTATGGCTATCTTTGTATGATGAAAAATAATTGAAAAACATTGCAATGTTTTTAAATGACAATAATTTGTACGATTATCAATTGTACAACTATACAAACCCTCTACAATCTACCTTTCATCTCCCTTTTTCACATCAGTCATACACATATCATTATGTAATTTATCATCAACATCAAAAATTCATCTTCTACATCTGTGGCTTTGATTGGATGCCATGGGCTTTGTTGTGTGCCTTCCCAAGCAACTTGCTTCTCACAACTCCATGTCATCAAGCTTAACCCAAATTCATAAAGACAATATCTCCAAGATGTAGAAATGGAATACAACATGCTTTCCCATATTTTTGACAGTTTCACTATCATATTCTTCTCTACGATATTATCTTCCCATGTCTTCGCAAACTTGTATTTGTCATCCACCCTAATGTTCTTCCATGCTACGAACTATTCTTAATTCTTTGTCATTATTAATAATTACAAAACTAGTTCTTATCCATACAACAACAAGTACCAAATATAGGATGCTTTGGTGCAACCTATCAAATGGTAATGGGTCCATCCAACTACAAAAACAACATCAAATGTAGCACAAGTGGAGTGCAGTATTCTTGGAGGGGGATGTGATGTGAGATTTTAAGATTAATTCCAACTATTTGCAATCAATTTGGTCCAATCCATACAATTTTATGGTTTATAACTGTACAATTTCTAAAACGTATAGTGAGATACTATATAACCCCAAAATGTACATTTGTACAGTTACAACTATTCACTTGTACATTTTCTCCAAGAATATTGAAATTGCTCAAATCTCAATCACTTTGTAATTATTCACTTAGAAAATCATTGATCTACCTACATAATGCTTAAAAATACAATTTTAGTCCGAAACTCATCAAATGTATGGATTTACAAACCCTTGTACAATTTGGTACTCTTCTTGTACAATTTGGTAAAAACCCTCATTATGCCCAATAAATTAAACATGAAGAATACCCATTTTAATATTAATGACACAAATAGTATTGCCAATAATGGGTAATAGCCATTAGTCCTATTTTCACTTTATTTATATATTTCACACAATGGCATATGGATGGTTGTACATTCTCTAGAAATGCATGTCTTCCACAAATCTGGAATCAACAATTCCTGCAATACCAATTAAACTCCACACATAATATAATTATTGATATTGCACTCGGATTCCCATACATGAATACATAGATCTAGTTAAAAATAAAATTTATGTTATTCATGGTTATTGTACACAGGTAGTGTATGACATTACATAGTAGTAAATAAATTGCAACATTAACCCATGCTCCACAATCCATGGACTGCACATGAACATGAAGCCATGAACAATCTCCAACAACCCCCCAACAATCACCAAAAACCCAACCATTCCATCAACAAAACAAAAATTCAAATGGGGCATTTATAATGGTTTTTTAGGCCGTTCCAAAGTGGTTTCCTAAAACAGTTCATTATTTACAACTGCCCGTAACTCACATTAATAACAATAAATTGAATGTTTCTAAAGTTTAATTTGATTTTCATCAAATTAAATTTCATTTGCATGTCTTTACTTATCATTTCATTTCACATTTATTTTTAACTTATTTTATAATTGTATAGTTTCATCCAATTGTACGTTTTACTTTCCACTTGTACAATTTATACGAAATTGTACATTTTACTTGCCAATTGTACAATTTCACCAAATTGTACATTTTACTTAAAATTGTGCAAATCCAACTTTATTATTTCTTCTTCCTTTTGGGATGTGGATTTGCTTGCCTACATTAGGTAAATCTTGTTTTCATTGAAAATGATGATTCTCTTCTAACTTACTTCTGACATTAGACATAAGTGATAATTTACAGGATAGACATTGTATTACTTGAAGAAATTCTTCTATAAATTCATTGACGACCACCTAAGTTACTTTTGTAGATGCTTTAAGTGAGTCATTTCTTTAGCAAACAAAGGAAAGAATTATTATTCAACACGATTTCAAACTTCACAAGAAAATTATCAATAGTTAAAATTATGTGAAGGAATGTGTGAGGCTTTATCAAGTTGGAGGCTATGATTTTATAATTTAATTAATATTTTCTAAACCAAAGCTGATATTGCATGTCATGAAGCAACTATGTATTGATTCTAATTCGGTTTCCATCAACTATTCATTGCCTAAAAAGCATAGGAAACACACTTGTTCAATTATTCAACTAATTCTTTAAAAGTATTACCAATGATAAAGTACTATGGTATCAACAACAATATTAAAGTGAAATAAAATTCCTTATTAATGCTTTCTATTCTAAAAAAGTCTTGATTATAAGAATTAGATCTCGTTATATAACGAATTTAAATAATTAGGAAAACACCTTCCATAGTGGTGATATTGTTAGTCGAAGAGGTTTATCTTCATCTCAAAACTGATTATAATCATCATTAGAAAAATATATTTATAAATTGATCTCTGCCAAACACCAAGTTGATGTCTAAGAGTAGATATAGACATAAATTATTGACTGGGAATAGTTCATATATGTGAAAGAGCATAAATGTATTATCTTTACTTTATTTGAAGGTATATGGTTGAGTTGACAAACCTTCTAAGGGCCATTCTTTCCACCCTCCTAGGAGGGCTCTACAGGTGACTTCGTATGGAAGTTATGTTCCTCTTCCATACATCCCTTCCCTGGACCTGTCCCAACTTCCTGTTCCTATCCCAACTTCCATGGCACTTCCTTTTCCCTTCCTTATTGGCAGGATGGTGTTGTAGATGATCTCTTTGGAGTGGGAGATCACTGATACAATATTTTACCCATTTCATTTCCCTATGGTGGGGTTTTCATCCGATTCATGGGTCCTAGGATGGATTTGGGTTCTTACCTAAGAGTTTCCCTGGATTGTTTGGGTTTTTCAGGGATTGTTTCCTTAGATTTTCTAAATTTTCTGAAGTTTTTCAAGTGTCTTTTTGACATTTGCCCTTGGAGTATCTTTAGTTGTGAAATGATGGGGTTGTAGGAAAGTGGCTTCATGACCAATTTTGCACCACATAATTTTGGTCTTGGGGTGGACCATATGCTTTCTTCTATGACTTTACTCTTTGGAATTGATGTTGTGAGTCCATTGAGATTTTAGCCTCTTTCGTGGCCTACCTGGTGGGGCCTCTTTTTTTCTTGTTGTTGTCTCCTTGTAGGTTCTTCTCATATATTTCCCTGAAGTTATTTAGTGGTGGTGCTGAAGGTTATCTAGGATTTCTAGTTGTATACTTTTTATATGGGCTTTATCTTCTGCAGTTGGGCTTCCTTGTGACTCCTTCCTTTTGGGTTCATTGGGAACTGTACTACATTTTTTTTATGGATTATTGTTTTGCTTTTGCTACTTCCTCTATTGGGCTGGAATCCTTGAAGGCTTATTTTTTCTTTGTATGAGGACTTCGTGGCCTGTGTAGTTCCTTTATCTACTGAATCACTTTTTAGGTTGTGATCCAATGCTTGAGGACTTATTGGCCTAAGGAAATCCTTAGTTGGTTGTTCCACATTTCAATATTGCAAGGGATTCAATTTTTCTCCATCTAAGTGACCCTTCAGTGTCCCTAGTTACTTCCCATCCTTTGGTGTAGGGTGGTTTTTCTACTCTCAGCTGGTTTTCCCCTACGTGGAAAAGTTATTTCTATCATGGATTCTAGTTTCCCTTGGGTGCTTTGGTGCCTAGTTTCCTTTCCCACCCTCGGAATGGTTCAAGTTCAAATTTAGGCACCTAGTTTCTTTTCCCACTTTTGGAAAGTTTCAAATTTTTTATTTTAGGTGGGCTTTTCGTTTCTCCTACCACCTTCTCCTTTCCTACCTAGTGGGCTTTTCAATTTTTGTACTGCACTTTTTCCTCATGATTTTCCTGATTCCTTTCCTGATGGTGTTCCTCAAGGTTTTCCTCAAGCCTTTCTTGAAGTCCATCCTTGGACTATTCCTCTTGAATTTTGATGTAATCAGGTTTTGGGATCCTTGATAAAAACCCACTTTTAATTCAACTTAACTTACCAAAAAAAATTAAGGTATATGGTTGAGTCATTCTTTGTTTGTGAAAAAAATGGAATCTTTATTCATGATTAATTAAGTGGTAGGTACATTTTAATATATAAAAAAAAAACATAAGGTTTATATTCTTGTAATCATTACACTTTGACCATAGTTTGAATTTTTAAAAAAGTGTTTTGTTCCCTTGAACATGTAATTTTTAGTTACTTAACACAAGTAACACCATTTTTAAGTAACAAGAGTAGCAGTAATTAAATATCTTGGCCTTCTCAAGTGAAACCTATGTTGAATAAGTGTGATTAGCCAAAAATTATAATAGTATTTGAATAACCATGATTTGAGGCTAGGACTAGTAAAATAAATTGTTAGGATGGTCACATTAAGTTGGCAAACTAGTTAGCAGGATCAAAGGAAGAGATTATTATTTTATCTCTCTCTTATGTTAAAGAATGATTTTAAAGAAATAAGTTGATTTTAGCTTACCCTATTTATAGTTTTATTTGAATATTTCTTTTTAAAGTTGGATACTCTATAATTTAAAAGTTATTTGTTCTATTTTGAAATGAAAAATCTAGTGTATGTGAGGAATACCATAGGATTTGTGATTAGAATAGTATGGGTAGAAATTTGAGAACTCTCCAATAAACCATTCATAATTCCTAATCACATGGACGATGATTAGTTAACATAAGTTGCAAACTCTTATAGTAAAACCTTAAACATATTAATAATGAAATATGATATTTAGAGATTTTTTCCTTATTCATCATGAAGAATGGATGATCTAAGCATACCCAATATCATTGATATGAGTATAAGCATGTAATGTAATGTAATTCAAAAATGAATATTTTTTGATAGAATGGGTCAAAACAAGTGGCAGGATGGGTCGGAACAAGTGACCTTGTCAGAATTAGTAACGAGAGACGGTATGGGATATCTCCTTTTGGTCATTGCTCATGAGTACAATGATAGGTCCATGCTCTGTTCTAACTATAAGTGGACTAGTATGCCCAAGAGAACTAGTCCAACCATGACATTTGGTATGGGATAAATTATCGTGAGTCACAAATGGTCAATGGTACTAAGTCTAGTGTTAAGGTAATGACATGGCCCTAGCTTACTCTAGTGGAGTGGAAAATCAACTAAGCACTAGGTATATGCACGCTAATCCCTTGCATACGAATTTTAAAACAAGTCGATCAAGTTAGATAAGGATTCATCATGCTCAGGGATGGAGAGGGTATACATCTGCCCTCTAGGTGTTATGGGCACTAGAGGATAACCCCAACCATGGATCAACACCCATGATAATATAAGAAGATGACAACTTGGAAAGTTGGATCCACAAAATAACACCTTCTACAAGATTTGGTCAATCTCGTCCACTTGGAAGACTTTTTGTAGCAATCATGATTTCCAAAAATTGTGTGATATACCTCGTATTTAAAAGTGATCTTGATTTGGGTGAATACTAAACCAGTTACCTTAACCCTTAACTATAGAGTGAGCCATGTTGTGAGTAAAAAAAACATGAACACTAATGAACTAGAATAAAAGGTACAACCAGGAAAATAGACTTAGGCTGTTACACTTCTTTAAACTCTATAAAATAAAACAATTAATTACTAAGATTAAAATAATATCTTAAAGTTGATTTTTGATCACTTATTAATACAATCTAAATTTGAATATCCAACTAACTCCAAACCTTCAATACTTAATAGTACAAATAAATCTTTTATTGTAGTCCATCTAAATTTTTTTTGTAATCATATGGGCTGACAATTTACTAACGAATTACTACATAGTAGAAAGAAAAACTCTTTATTACCTTTTTACGACCATTAATTACTAACATTAAAATGATATATTAAAGTTAATTTTATAACTACCTCCAAACTATTATACAACTGATACTTATCTACAAGGAAATGGGATCCATGCTGTTCGTGCACAGATTATTAAAAGCTCATACATCACACGAATCCGGTCCGCCATTCTTTCAGAATATCATTTTTAGCACGTTCTTCTGACCTTGCGTTATTATTTTTCATGAAAATATACGTCTCTACCGTCATTGCTACCGTCAATTTTGTTCCGTCGTTGCTTCCTTCAATTATCTCAACACATAGGTTCCATTAAAATATATAACGACTTTTCAAATCATTGCTTGTCTTATCTCAATATTGGGGATCGATTCATTTTTCTTAAAAAATGGGATCCATTAAAATATATATATGTTAACGTTGCTCTACCGTCATTGCTTCCCTCAATTTTCTGAACACATGTGATCGATGAAAATCTATAATGACTTTTCAAAAACGACATTTCATTGGCTCATAAAATAATGTTCACGTATCTCACGAGAAAAGGTACCAATTATTTGTTCTGGACTTTACTTGCAATATATAGATGTTTGCAGAAGCTTTATATATTCTCCAAAGTAGCTTTGTTGCCGTCTGAAGCAAATTGCTGGCTTAGCAAACTGCTTACGTTTTTGGGCCGTGATTTAGTAGTAGTTTGGTGAGAGTTTAGTTCGCTTGAAGATAGAAAAGACGACTTGAATCAAAAATCCCAGATTGAAGTTGTCCCTAGAGTTCGATTCTCTCAGGCCGGAGGAAAAAAAAAAACAGATGGCGATACTAAATCAACCTCATGCTATGATGCTGGCTTATCCTGCTCAGAGCCACGTTAAGCCCATGATGCAGTTCGCCAAAATCCTGTCTGCTCGAGGATTTTACATCACTTTTGTTAACACAGAGTTCGTACAGGAAAAAATGCTCAAATTTGGTCTGGCAACCCATTCCATGGCGGACTTCAGATTCGAGACTGTTCCAGATGATCTGCCTCCCGAGCACGGGCGCACCCTCCAAATAGACGAGCTTTGTAAATCCTTGACAGAAAATTGTCCTGCACATTTCAACAAGTTAGTGGACAGGTTGGTGGATTCGCCGGATGTTCCTCCATTGACATGCATTGTTTTTGATGGTGTGCTTTCTTGGGCTCAGAAAACAGCCACGAGATTGGGGATTCCCGGAGTATCCTTTTGGACGCCTAGTGCTTGTGGATTTTATATTTACTTCACTGCACCTCTGCTTATAGAAAAAGGTTATGTTCCCCTCACAGGTATTGGAGTTTGCTAATTTCGATTATTTTATAGAAATAATTGTATGTGCATTATGGTGCGGTCTATTTTGGTTTAAAAAATAAATAAATAAAGGAATTTGGCTAAATCATGAAATAATCAGTACATTTCGTCGTGTTTAATCGTTTGTTTAATTTATTGGTGTAGGAGTAATTTACAAGAGTATTTATGTAGTTATGCTCTTTAGTGTTTTCAAATTTGCCGCTGCTACGTCACTTAAAGTATTTTTTTTTTAAATAAATAAACTTTTATATATATTTTATTATAGTTTGAATTTCAGTATTAAATAAAAATAAAGTTATATGTTGTTTTAAATATATAAATTTTTATATAAAATTTATTATGGTTTGAATTTAAGTTAAAAAAAAAAAAAAAAAAATTATATTATAAATTTTATGATAAAAATAAAGTTAAATAATATAAATTTAGTAATATATTTATGATTGGAATTTTATTTAAAGTTAATATCTAGTTATTATCTACAATGTCCTAAAGTGTTTTTTAAAACATGCTTACTCGCACAGCCACAGCACCTTGTTAGGTATTTTTAATTTTAACAAGCCCTAAGCAACCATACACCTGTTAAGTAAAGTATTTTTTATTTTAACAAGATCACTTACTCAACCAACACACTCTGGTAGATAAGGTATTTTTTTTAAATTTACCTACACACCTAGTAAGGTGAGGTATTTTATTTTATATTTATAACCATCTTAATTACATAGTTACCCATACATCCTGTTATAGTTTTAAACCTAAATTTGTTATAAGAAAATTCAAATTCAGTTAGATGAGGTATATTTTATATTTATAACAATTTCAATTATATAATCACCCAAACATCAAACCATAGTTTAAACTTAAATATTTTATAAGAAAACTCAAACCCAGCCACATAAGGTATTTTTTCTATTTATAACAATCTCAATTACACAATCATCAGACACCCAACCATCTAACCATAGTTTAAACTTAAATATCTTTTAAGAAAAATCAAACCCAACCAGATGAGGTATTTTTTATATTTATAACAATCTTAATTACACAACCATCCACACACTTATTTATATTTATAACAATCTCAATTACACCATCCAACCATAGTTTAAGCTTAAATCTCTTATAAGAAAACTCAAATCCAACTAGATAAGGTATTTTTTATATTTATAACAATCTCAGTTACACAACCACCCACACACCCAACCATAGTTTAAATCTAAATCTCTTATAAAATCCAAAACCCAACCACTATACTATTTCACAATAATCATTAACTAATCTTAAGTTAGATTTGCTAACCTTATAGTGTGTTCATGCCTTTTTTAAACCTTTAAGTTGATTTCACTTTGTTTAGGTTTACTCATTAACTAATCTTAAGTTAGATTACTAACCTTATAGTTATGTTCATGCCTTTTTTTAAACCTTTTAAGTTGATTTCACTTTGTTTAGGTTTACTCCAAAGGATTCTCCAAAAGAAAAGTCTTTAAGGGTTAGAAGTGAGATACAAATTGTATGGGTTGCAGGTTCATATTATTATATATATTTAAAAAGTTATTATTTTTTTGCGTTGATCGATTAAAAAATTAATTAACATGATCACACAAAAATAGTTTGCTGCAGGTTGGTTAGTTTTTTCTTATATTGAAATTCTGAGTTTTGTCCTGTTGGAACTCTTTTCAATAAAAAATGTAACTAACTAGTTATTTTGTTTATTGTCCACTCTGTTCATTGAGGTAAACCGCAAATGTGGTTGCTTGATATATATATATATTTCAACCACATAAAATTATATCTTTAATCTCACGATGCACCATGTCTGCAGAGGCCTTTTTTAATAAAGCTAAACTTAAAATTAAAGTATAAAATATCCGGATCACATGATCTTATTGCATTCGTAACGTCTCTTATAATTTTATTAAATCTGCATGGTAACAGTACACTAGTTCAGGCGGTCTCAGTAACTATATTCCCACTGGTTCTGCATTATGTGATAAGGTGTATCGATCTATCTGTCTATCTGTATTGGAGTGTTTTTGAGTCGTTTTGTATCGATCTATGAGTCTTTTGTATGTGTTTAGTTTATTAGAAAAATTTTAGTAAGTTTAAATTATAGAATGGTTTTCAACAAGTTTATATTTTGTTTTTTTATCTTACATAAAAGATCATGGGACCACTTTTTCTGATATATAAGAAAGTTGATTACATCCACATTATATTTTTAGTAACTGTTAAGTATAGAGTTCAAACCATAGGCCTGCTCCCAACAAGCCTATACTTAGTTGTTGTTAACCCTACATAAGGGGATTAGGGGACCATATATATATATATATATATATATTTGTTTTTAATATATAATGAAGTTGGTTACATCCACATTATTTTTATTCACATTATTTTTAATAACTGCTAAGTATAGGGTTCAAACCATAGGGGCTGCTCCCAACAAGCCTATACTTAGTTGTTGTTGACCTTATATAAGGAGATTAAGGACCACTTTTTTTGGACATATAAGGAAGAAAGTTACATTCACATTGTTTTTAATAACTACTAAGTATAGGGTTCAAACCATAGGTGCTGCTCCCAACAAGCCTATACTTAGTTGTTGCTGACCCTATATAAAAATATTAGGGGACCACTTTTTTGGATATATAAAATAGCAGGTTACATCCACATTATTTTTAATAACTACTATGTAGCTGCTCCCAAAAAAAAAAACCTATATTTAGTTGTTGTTAACCCTACATAAGGAATCAAGAGACTACTTGCCACTTGGATAGTTAAGATGCTCTAAAAAAATTCATATCAAACTACTCAAAAAATTTCAGATTCTTAAATATTAATACACCATAAATATAAGACAATGTATTATATTAATTTGATTACTTAGATTTTTAAGAGGAGATAGAATTTTCATAATATTTATATGAATAATAATTATTATTATGATCTTAATAATCAAAATGAGATCGGATTTAATTTCATATAATTTATTAAAAAAAACAAATATATTAAATATTTTTATTGATTTTGGCCTGTAAATTAAATGGTTTACTAGTTTCATTATATGTTATATTTTTTTCCAATAAACTAACAGACTTTAAGCCCTTAATCCTTATATAATATTCCTAGTTGTTAATTGACACCTTAATTTCTAAGGTTGCAATGTTATTCAAGCTGATGTTTGTATAATTTTTTTGTTTCTTTAGTACCTGGTTTTATTGATATAATGCTTCCTTCACCTGAAGAAAATGTAAATACTCTTTATGATATTACATGCAGAGAAAAGTTCTATGGAAGAAGAGATCACCTGCCATCCCGCGATGCCCCCCTTTCGCGTCAAGGACATCTCCAGTTTCTTCTACGACTCTGCAAACTACATGTTCAATTTTATTCTCACGCAAGGCCAGGCTTCGCTCTCAGCAGATCTCATCATACTTAATACATTCGATGAACTCGAAGGCCCAGTATTACATGCACTGAAAACCAAACTTCCCATATATAGCATAGGCCCCCTTTTGAATAAATCCCCCAATGTCTCAGCAAGCATATGGACAGAAGAAACAAGCTACCTCCAATGGCTGAATGATCAGGAAGCCGGGACAGTTATCTATGTCTGTTTTGGAAGCATAACGGTCATGTCGGACCAGGAGCTTGTGGAGTTTGCTTGGGGTTTGGAGGCCAGCAACCAGCCATTTTTGTGGGCCATTAGACCTGACCTCATTAATGGAAGTTCTGCTGTGTTGCCCGTGGAGTTTGTGGAGAAAGTGAAGGGAAGAGGTTTCTTTGTTAGCTGGGCACCTCAAATGGAGGTATTGTCCCATCCTGCTGTGGGAGGGTTTTTGACTCACAGTGGATGGAACTCCACCTTTGAGAGTATCTGTGCAGGTGTGCCCATGATTTCATGGCCTTTTTTCGCAGAGCAGCAGCTTAACAGGATGTTTGTGAGCCAGGTGTGGAAGATTGGGTTTGCAATGAAGGATAAGGTTGAGAGAGGCGAGGTGAGAGAGATGGTGAAGAAATTGATGGGGGGAGAGGAGGGGGAGGAGATGAGGAGGAACGTGGGTGAGTTGAGGGAGGCTTCCTTGAGGGCGGGAAGGGAAGGAGGATCATCTTGGAATAACTTGGAGAAGGTGATCTTGGAGATACAAGGAAAAAACAAGATTTGATAAAGGTATTTGACTATTATTTGTGTTTGGTTTTTTGAATTTGTTTATCTTCTTCGAATAACTTGGAGAAGGTGATTCTGGAGATGCAAGGGAAAAACAAGATTTGATAAAGCGATTTTATTATGATTTATGTTTGTATTCTTAAATTTGTTTTCAAGTTTAATTTATGTTTGTTTTGGAATAACTTGGAGAAGATACTGTTAAAAGATCCGAGGGAAAGACAAGATTTGGTGAAGCAATTTGGTTATGGCGTACTAGTAGCTGCTTGTTTTGTGATTCTGAGTTTATGCCGGATGAGAGTTTCAGATAGAAATTACTAAATTTCCTTATAAATTTGAAAGAAGCGTGGATATACGATATAATCGATTTGAAAATTTGGACTCTCACTCTAGATTTTGTCCACCTAATCACAAGTCTAACACGCTTAGGCTAGGCTTACCATGGATAGACATTCTTGGGTCGCGTCACAAATCTAACACCCTTAGGCTAGGCTTCCCATGGATAGACATTCTTGGATAGAGTTGTCTTTATTTTTCTAGTATTACTTAATTTTTTCTCATGCTTTTATTTATTTCAATGAAATTGTAATTTTACGATTTTTAAAATCTATTGCTTGGCTAGTTTTCTTTCCATCAAAATTTAGTTTTAATTAATTTAAAAATATATATTTTTTACTTCTATTTTAAATGTATACATTCATATAAATTATTAATTATTTTAATTTTGATTTTTTATTTTCTTGTAAATTTGAAATAGAATTATTACTTTCAAAGGATATGCATATTTATTTTTTTGGAATGAAAGGACTTTATATTAAATGGAAAAAAACACTTTCATACAAAAAAAGGTTGGGTGGAATTAACACATCCCGTGGCACACACCCAAAAAAACACGATCACATGGATTGACTCAACAAGCCATTATTACATCAGAACCGAGTAAATAAAATGAGACAAACTGTACGTATTTACTCAAGTGATTGAGAAGACCGGAAATTATCGATATCCAACTGATACTCCCAACCGCCACTGCTAGATCCATCAATCATAGCTCCCTAGCCATCAACATTTTGAGAAGAGGGGTTTGCAGCATCCCCCCATCCAGCAACTAGTTTAGTTGGTTTTGGGCGAGCATCCCATCCACTAGGTTGTAGAGAGGAAGAGAGTTCCCTAAGATACAACCGTTTGGGATTGGGCGGAGGTTGAGACCAATGATGCTCAGAAGCTCTAGCATATGAATGAACTCTATGACCTCGAACAGGAGGTGAGCCTCTGCGAGATGTGTCATGAGATCTTGGAACTTGAGTTTCAGGAGGAAGCTGGCTAATAGAGCAAGGTGCATTAGCCCAATGACCTAGAAGTGATCTAAGGTACTACAACTCTACATTAACTTTCTCCACTTGATTAATGATCTACAACCAACAATCATAGAATATAGCATATCTCTTAGTGACAGAGAAGGAGGTAGAGGCCTCTTGTCTCCCAAAGATAATATTATTTCTTGTTTTCCATAGGTGGTATAAAATACTAAGACGAAAAATATGCCAAACTTCTTTCAGGGGAAGGAAAAAATTTAGGGGATCCCCAAGTAGTGCATGGACCCAAGAACATTGCTCCTGTAAAAAGGAATTGAAAAAAGAAATAACCCAATCCCAAGCATCTTTAGCTTTGTGACAGGCCCAAAACACATGAACAAAAATTTTAGGGCCTCTACAAAAAGCACAAACAGGATTAGCAACCCCCATATACTATAACCTATGGCCAAGGGGAAGGCCTTGATGTAATAAACTCCAGGCAAAAAAACAATGCTTAGGTTCAAGATATGACTTCCAAACCACAAAAAACCGTAGGCTCCATCTAGATTGAGAAGAAACCAAATCCCAACGATTGTTTAAAGTATCGACCATAGGAACATGAGGGGACAACAGACCATACCCTAAAGAAGGTTTATACTTCACCAGATGAGTATGATTAGGCCAACACCAGTCAGATGACCAATGCTTTTGAAATCTCCTACCAAATTTTATCTAGACAGAGAAAGGAGTTTTGTCAATAACAACATCAAAAGTGGCTTTATCATCCAGCTTAAGACCAAACTTCTGGCGAAACTGATCCCAAGAGTACCAATGCTTGGTATGAGCATCAAAGAAATTCGAAAATACTACAATACCCTTTTTGAATAAGTATAATGCTATAACCCACTGAACTTGAGCTAAAGGTAGGCTCTCTGAAGTGACTACAGAATACCACCAAGGACTTAAAATGGATATAGAAGCTCCTCCAGATTTATTGTTACCGTGCCATTGAAGCCAGTGTTTGAAATCTTCCCATGCCTTCCAGATACTTCACATCACAAAAGAACCCATAATTTTAAATGGGGTTGGAGCTGTCAAGATGGTTTGTAGGGTGAGACCCCTCCACCCTTTCCTCCCAAAGGGCAGCCCAAAAGAGATGCAATGTCTCACAAGAACTTTCCAAACTTCATCACCCTAAAGTTCTCGAAGAATCCATTTAGCACATAAAGCAAACCCCTAGAAATTATAGTTAAACAGATCCATACCCCTTGCCTTTTTAGGAAGACAAAAAACTTCCCATGCCACTCTATGAAACTCTTATTTTTGTTTGTCTGAAGCCCAGAGAAAATCCCACAAGAGCTTGTCCAGCTTCTCATAACAATGCTTAGACGAGACCCAACAAGATAAATAATAGACATGTGTAGAATCTAGCACCTTAGAGCAAACTTGAAACTTATCAGCCAAGGAAATATTTTTGGTAGACCAATAGTCCAACTTTTTCTCAATTTTTTAGACAACCATATTCCAAAGTTGAGTAGGAGAAGCCTGGAAGCCAAAATGAATACCCAAGAATTTGAATTCTTTTGATATGTATATTTATTTCATAATTATCATAGTAATAATCATTATATATTTAATCTAAGGAACACCATTGGATTATATAAATGGAATGGTAAGTTATTTTGGAAGAAACAAGAGGAAAAAGCTATAGAAACTACTGTTATGAGCAAGCAACAACATTTTGTTTTCATATATATATATTAATAAGTTATATATGGTTTCTATTGAGGTCAATCCCATAAAAGTAGTAAAATATTGTATTTTCACTTAATTTAATTTTATACAATCACCATTAAAATTAATTTTGATAAACACACTTTTTGAATATTTTTCTTTTACCAGAATTTTGTCATAAGAGTATGCAAAAATTGTTTGAAGGAGTATGCAAAAGTTTTTCTTTTACACAAATTGTTTGGAGGAGTGTGCAAAAAAATTTTCAGAAGAATTGCCAGATGGATTTCTACCAATAAGGAGTATTAGCCACCACATCGATTTGATTCCATAATCAAGTTTACCTAATAATGCAACATATAGAATGACACCAATGGAGAATGATAAAATAAATAGACAAGCCCAAGAACTACTAGATAAGGGGTTGATCAAGGAGAGTTTGAGCCCGTGTGTAGTACCAGTTGTCCTTGCACCAAAAAAATGTGGAGAATGGTGAATGTGTATAGATTCAAGGACCATCAATAAGATAACCATAAAATATATATTTTCATTGGTACACAAGGATGATTTGATGGATTGCTTTAGTGGAGAAAATTACTTCATGAAGATATATTTGAAGAGTGGTTATCATCAGATCTAGATTAGGGAAGGAGATGAGTGGAAAACTACATTTAAGATAAAATATGGATTGTATGAGTGGTTGGTTATGCCATTTGGATTGACAAATACACCTAGTACCTTTATGTGATTAATGAATGAAGTGCTTAAGCTATTTTTGGATAAGTTTTTAGTTTTCTATTTGGACAATATAATGATATTTAGTAAAAGCAAGGAAGAACACTTGACACATATGAGACTAGTCTTATAGAGATTAAAGGAAGAGAATTTGTTGGTCAACTTGAACAAGTTTAGTTTCATGAAAGAAGAGTTGGTGCATTTGGATTTTGTGATTCCACTAGAAGGATTGCAAATGGATCCCAAGAAGGTTAAGGCCATTGTAAATTGGCCATCACCAAGGAGTAAGTTTGAGGCGAGGAGTTTACATGATCTAGCAAGTTTCTATAGGAATTTTATCAAGAACTTCAATGGAATTTGTACACCAATTACAGAGATCCTAAAAGGAGAAAAGCATGAATTTAAGTGGACAAGTGCAGTAGAAAAGAGTTTTTGAGTCTTGAAGGAAAAGGTAATCGAGCAACCAGTTCTATCCTTGTTAGATTTCAACACGATTTTTTAGGTGGATTGTGATACAAGTGGGACAACAATAGGAGGAGTTCTAAGCCAAAAATGTAAGCCCATTTCTTATATCAGTGAGAATATAAATGAATAAAAGAGGAAAAACTCAATCTATGACCAAGAATTTTATGCTATCATTCAAGCCCTAAAAAAGTGGAGGTACTATTTGCTACCAAAATAATGTCTTATTCATAGATAATCACACTTTGCAGTTTATCAAAAATCAAAGTAAGTTAAATCAAAGGTATATGAAGTGGGTAAAATTCCTGTAAGGGTACTCATTTGTATTAAAACATAGAAGTATTTAATCAAATCGAGTAACTGATGCCTCGAGAAGGTAAAATTTATTGGTGAATACAATGAGAGTAGAAGTTGTTGGTTTTGATGCCATGAAGGAGCTTTATAAGGATGATAAATATTTCAAAGAATATTGGAAATAATGTAGCTATCCTACCATAGGAAATAGGACTCCATGGTTTGAATATTTCATCCAGGAAGGGATGTTATTCAAGGGGTATTGACTATGCATACCACACAGTTCAATGACAGAAAATATAATAAGGTAAAAATATTGTGGGGGACTTGCAAGACATTTTGGGATGGACAAAACTATGAAAAAACTTGAAGAAGGTTACTATTGGCCTAGAATGACTATAGATGTAAGCAAACTTGCACAATATTTCCAGGTATACCAACATGCAAAAGGAAGGAGCCAAAATATTAGATTATATCAGCCATTACCCATTCTAGAGAGACCATGGGAAGATTCCATTTTTTTATGGTTGATAGATTTTATAATATGGTGCATTTCACACATTGCAAGAAGATGAATGATGCGACACATATTGTTACTTTATTATTTATAGAAGTTGTGAGATTGCATGGGTTACCAAAGAGTATTGTTTCAGATAGGAATATAAAATTTGTGGGTTATTTTTAGAGGATATTGTGGAAGAAGTTGGGTCCTAAGTTGGCAATTATTTTGGTTTATCATCCATAGACTCATGGATAAACTAAGGTCATAAATAGGAATCTTGGAAATTTTTTGAGATGCTTGGTAAGTAAGAAGGTAAATATTTGGGATACTATTTTAGCACAAGCAAAGTTTACATACAAAAAATTAATGAATCAAAGCACAAGTAAAAGTCCATTCCAAATTGTTTATGGAATACATCTATGTGGAGTATATAAGTTATGAAAGAAAACTCATTTGCAGAGGCCAAGTGCTATTGTGGAGAATGTTGCTAACTACATTCATGATTTATATTAGGAGGTGCAAAGTTATTTAGAAAGGAGTTTCATGAAGTATAAACAACACATTGATCATAAGAAAAGAGTGCTAAAATTTTAGGTTGGATATTTGGTTCTAGCATATTTGCAAAATGAGTGATTCCCAAAAGGTACTTAAAATAAGTTAAAATAAAAGAAGATTGGTGTCTCTAAGATATTGAGGAAGTTTACTTCCAATGCTTATGAAGTAGAATTGCTAGAAGGAGTGGATATATCACCCATATTCAATGTAACCAATTTATACCCATACCATGAAGGATCAACCATGAAGGATCAACTTGTGAGTAGGAGGAAGTTTTAGAACTTTCAACTAATGATTGGGTAAAACAACTACCAGAAAAGTAATATGATGAAATTGAGATGATCATAGATTCGAGGGTTGCCAAAATTATAAGGAGCAAAGAATATCATAAATACTTAATCAAATGGAAAAAGTAGGAAAATGAGAACACCACATGGATGAAAGCATCTGGGATTGCCAAATACAAGGTTTAGATAAAAAAATTGTTGAATGTTCATGAACCACATTCTTTACCCAATGAGTATGATGTGGAAGCAGCCTGACAATACCCAAAGGATGAACCATTGTGGAGCTAAAAGGTCTAATATTTACCTCTTACACAACATCAACTATAAATTGTTTATTTTTTCTAAGAGTGGGCTAGCAAAGAGAGGGATTGGAGTCTTAAATCAAATTTGTAATTCCAATCAATAAATTAAAAAATGTTATTTTATATTTTAATCCTGGTGATATTTGTTGCTAGAAATTGTTTATGTACATTTGTGCATGTTTTATTACTTCTAATTGTTCATGTTATCAAAAATAACTCGATGCATTGTAGTCCAGAAAAGAAGAGTTGTGATGGTGACATTAAGATTTGAGAAGCTATTTTCTTACCAATGATAGGAAATATCGGAGCTAGCAATACAAATTTATGGGAAAAAAAATTAAAATATATTGTTCGAGTTACCAAAGTGGTGGTCATATTGAGAATTTACCTCCAACCACGATCTGCGAGAATGAAAATGTAAGGATGGGTTGCTATTTGTTTTAGGGCCAGACAAGGAGTAGAAGATATTAGAGGAGATAAACTATCAAATGATTATTTGTCACATCAGTGAATGACCAAAGTCAAAGATTTATTGAAATTGTTTCGTAGGAAACAAACTGTATAGTTATGGATTACAAGAAGCCTTGTTGGGTTAATGGTAAAGTGTAGATTACATCTGAAGGGTGTGTGTGAAAGAAGTGAAGGAAATACAAACCTAGAATGCTACAAAACTAATCAAACAATAATGAGTCACTCAATTGCTCTAAAGAGGAGTGTAAGGGTTAAGACTAAAATTGTACAATTGTATGATAATAACTACACTAGTTAATTGTAATATTTTCGGTTCATATGATATATCTAGATCGAAATACCACCTACATTGTATGGTTGACACAAGGATGTATGATTTTATGCTTGGTTGAAGTGTTTTTTGGATTGTACGATTGTTGCTAGTTGTATAATTATTGTTGGATTGTATGATTGCTACTAGAGTGTATGATTATTGTTGGTTGTGGGATTGTTGTTGGATTGTACAATTACTTTGTGGGATTTGGGTTGTACAATTATTCCACTATCATACGATTTCCATTTTCTAGAATACCTAGCGTATGATTGTGTTTTGAATGATCAAAATGGATAGTTCTTGGTTTTCCATTGAAATATTTTTGGGAGTATTATCATTTTTGCATCACATAAGGTGATATAATAATTACTATCTGCAATAAAATTAAAATGAGAAACTTTAATAATTAAGTTATTATGCCCATGTATTTTCATCATATTTAGTAGTTGCTCATACTAGCTGATAATCTTTAAGGCTCACAATGTAAATAATATTCTATAGAAGTTGTTTATGTATTTAAGATATATGCAGCTTTGTAAGATCTAATTTAATTTAGAATATTTAAGATATATGCATCTTTATATAATCTAATTTATTTTGGGATCTAAAGTATGAGTTATTAATTGAGGAATTAAACCCTTAGATCTCATGAAATATTTGAAATCAGAGGAACACCATGACCTAAAAAAAAAAATTAAACTTTGTTTTCAAAAAATAGAGATCTTAAAAAAAAACCATGCTATAGAAGGGGTAGAAAAAATACATTGATTTTTCTATTTTTACATATATAAATAATTTTAAGAATCAAAATATGAAATGATATATAAAAAAATTCAAAACAAACCAAAATAAACTAAAATATGATAGTTAAATAAAATATACATGTTAAGTTGAATTTATACAATGAAACAATAATGGGCATTCCATGATAAGTAAATTTGAAAAATAAAAGCAAATCAATCCCTAAGGAATAAATGTTATGAAACTTTGCTCAACATAATATTTAAATTAATATAATTTTAATATAAAATTTGATATTAATTAACATATATATGTTAATAAATTAATTACATTAATTATATATTTTTATATTATTATTAAATTTTAAATTATTGTTTAAACATTTTTATTATAATTTTTTTTTGGTAGATAAAAATGATTAAGTGAGGGGTCTAAATGGGCCCCAAATCCAAGTACATAAACTGGTATCTAAACTAATAGTATAAGATAACACAAGCCTGCATATTGGCCAACAACAACCTGAATAAAAAGGTCAAAACAATAGCAGAGAAGGTTGGATGGAATGATGATGTCAGATAAACAAAAATACAGTTCAATAAATATCCACATAGGGGTTGCTTAAGAGAAGTAACTACCTGAAAAACCTGTAAAGGATCTATGACAAAAACTTGCACAGGGGAAGCTTACAAAATATCCATAAAAACTATAATAGACACCTTTACAAAAATAAAAATAGTACTCAAAATGTCCAATGCAACGGCACTATAGACTATAATAAAAATATCATGTAGGGGATCAAAGCACAAAAATTAAGGAGACCCAACATGAGAACAAACATAGTACTCAATATACCCAGACCTAGACCTTTGTAACATCTATATTTTTATGAGAATCTCTAGGATGGTTTGAGTAGCACCTTAAGAGTCTTGTCAATCTTATGCATGGCATTGATAATACCACTGATGATGGTAACATGGATTGTGTTGTGAGTAGTAATGTAAGTATCATCACTATCTTCATCAAAAATGTGGTAAGGGGAGGTCTAACTAGTATCAACCCTTGATTCTTAAGTCATGATGACCTTATAAATTGAGGTGGACAATGGCGTCTTCAATGATATCTTGCTCAGCTCCTTTCAACTTGCTTAGAAACGTAGTGAGACCATGAGATTCCATAAAGGTGTGAGACAGGGGATCAAGCTAAAGGGTAGATGGCTCTAGCAATGCCATGTTGGCAAGACTAAGGATAAATGAAGACCATAGAATATTTTTACTAATTATGACACACAACGATGAACAAAACCAGATGGTGATGTTCTACCACAAACTAGGTATGTAGATATAGAAATTTTTGGCACCATATATACCCTTTCTGGAAGTTGAGTTGGTGTGATTGGCAGACCACATGATAATTCTCTTAGGAGACCAACATAAAAATCAAACATGGCACAGGATAGACTTCACACATGGTAGGGCTAGAAAAGGATTGGTAGTGCGAAATGACTAAAAATATGAATCTCAAAATTTACAAGACATAAAATTAAGCATATCAAGACTTGACATATATTGAAATTTTTAGATAATGTCCAATTGCATAGCCTAGACTTACTCAGGGATTTGGCATGCTTGGAAAAGACAACCACGAGATAAACCCATTGATAGGTCCGACTTGGTACATTATATACTTCATAGAATGGAAACGAGAGAACCAAAAGCCAAAACTAATAGCAATATAGAGAGTGATGCTAATAAAAAAAAATGCCATAAGAAATGGAACCAAAGAAACACATCATGCTGAAAAGGGTAGAGTCAACATTGGAGAAGCTGGCCCACCAAAATTTGTGACCATATATTTCAAATCAAATCATTAGTAGTAGCATTTAAAACTTCTTGGGAAAATATTTCTTTCCAAACGGAAAGATATTTATGGATAACTCCCCAATTGGCAAGAATATCTGCAGGTATGTTAGCTTCACGTTACACATGGTTGACAGAGATATCATTGAAATTTTGGGATAGCTTCTTAGCTTCATGAATAATAGTTCTGATATTATAAGAGGACATCATGTTATTTTTAAGAGCATTTATAATGTTCAAATAATCTCCCTCAATAAAAAGGTTGCTTTCATAATCCTTGATAAGATAAATCCCTCTCCACAAGGCACGATATTCAAAAAAATAATTAGTTTGACACTCCATATACTCAACATAATCCATAATAACTTGTCCACTACTATCTCTAACTAGGCCACCTACACCAACATCTACTAGGTTTCCTTTGGAGGCACCATAAAAGTTAAGTTTCAACCACTCACTTGGGGGAGAAATCCAATGGGAGCCCATTCTAGGATGGGGAGCTGATAAACTAGAAATGGAGTTGCAGGGAATATTTAAATAAGAGAACATAATAGAATACAATCTAGAATCAGGTGGTTTGAAACAATGAAAGAGCTGGGAATTATTTATAGCAAAGGCAATAGCTTTGTTGGCAATAGAGATGAGATCCCTAGAGAAGGAATACAAATCCTTGTTTCTTTCAAGCCATAATTGCCATAAGATATAATGAAGGATAACTTTTCATAAAGAAGTTAATTTGAGATTTTTTAATGGAGCAAACCATTTGGTGAAAAGGTGACTCAAAAAATTAGAGGAACCTAAGAGATATGAAAAGTAGACATAAGGTGATCCAAATATGTCTTGGAAAAATGACACTCCAGAAGTAGGTGATTGGCAGATTCCTAGGCATTCATGCACAAATAACATCTATTGGGGATAGATATGCCCCTTGTCATAATATTATCAATCGCTAGAATCTTATTTTGAATGGCCAACCAGTTGAAATGAGCAAATTTTGGTATGAGGTATTTAAACCACACTCGATCATAAAATATATGGACCACTTAATAATCAATAGTCATATCATCAAAAGATTTAACAGTGAACAACCCAAATTAAATTTCTTTCCAAAAAGAGAGTCAGGGGAATTAACAACACTAACACATCACATGACAAAACATCACAACAAATGCACAATCCAAAAACTATTTACAAAAATTTATATAATATACAAGACACTACAAAATGTATACCATTATTTTCCTGGATCCCATACATGATAGACACACCTTAAAAGACATATCTCGTGATTTGCATTCCAAAATTCACATAAATCCAACAAAATAAATATTAAATCGAACCATGCAACATTCATTTTGTCTTTCACACCCTATTGATTTGATTTAAACTTATAAGAAATTCTATGTTTAAGTTTTGATTTATTAACCTTACGGGTAAGTATATGATATTCGATTATTCTTTGCTTATTAAAAAATGTGTAAATTTCACATTCTGATTCATAATTTTGAATTAGGCTTCTCTTTAGAAATGGGAAATCTTGTAAGTAAGAAACTATTTCTAAAAATTTCAAATTCAATTCACTTTCAAAATTTTTAAAGCAATCACAATCATTCAAGAATTGACAAGCATCTAGGACATTTGGTATAAGAAGATCATAAAAAATTTATACCCTAGATTCACTAGTTGATTGCTCATGAATTTGATTAAGCATATCCAACATATTTTCCTTCATTTCATTTATGGCAAAAATTTCAAAAGTTATCTCCCACTTTTTGTTAACAACATTTAACATCTCCTCATTGATAGCCTTAGCATCTAAAAACTTATCATGCATCCCATTACCTGAAAATTTTGTAACCAATGATAAAGGTGAAGATTTTACCTCGTCATCTATACTCAACACATCATTATTATAATTTACCAATATTTGATGAGCATTTGTTACTTTTTCCTTTTCTTCATGGTCTCCATAATGATCACCTTGTAGTTCTTCATCTTCATCAAATACTTGTTTGTTAAAGACACCAAAATTAGGCACCCAATTAAATGTATGCCCATCATTTTCAAACCACAAATCTAATTGATCATAAAATAATAAATTTTATTGATCAACCACTTGAGTTACTTCATATATATTAGCATTTTCCTTTAGCTCATCACCAACATTAAATCCAAACCATTAATGTGAATTGGTACTCAAATTTTTATTAGTCACGGGTAAAAGAGATGACTTTACCTCGTCCTCATTATTAAAAAATGAGTCATAAGAAATATTTACCATTTCTTCATTTTCAATTTCAAAAATGTGTTCAATAAATTCATCTTCAAAGTGATTCAATTTTGGAACCTTATCTATTTCTACAATTGGCATGTCATTTTCTGATTGTGTAGAATTTGCAAAATCTTCTTTTGAAATAGAAGTTTCAACATCTTGCATATCAAGTGAAACAAAAATTTTATCAGTAGAAGTATGAGAAAACAATGATTTACTATACATAACCCATCCATAATAATAATTATCTTCTAAAGCTAATGATTGAGATTTTATCGTGGCTTTAGAAAACATGTGATTCTTTGATTGTATAGGAGTTGTAGACTCTTCATGTAAACTATCAATTTTAGAATCTTGCATATTAGATGAAGAAAAATTCTTATCAATAGGCATAAAATAAAAACATTCATCATACCCACCCCAACCATTATAAAAATTATATTCTATTGTTAAAGGGTGAGGTTCCACCATATATTTTGTGCAAAATTCGGATAGTTCTATAATTTCCTTTTCAAATTCACCTTTATCAATCACCTGAGATGAAGACATACTGATTTCTTATTGTATGAGCATTGTAGAATCCTTAAGTGACAAGAATTTCAATTTCCTGCACATCATCTGAGATAAGAACTTCTTTGGAAATTGTGAATAAAGTGAATAATTCTTATTCATGATCTGAAATAAAAAAATCATTATATTTCTGAAGCACTTGGTGACATTCCATATTTTATTTCATAACATCTTTATATTCATTTTCAGATTCACTTTCTTCAATAAATAATTCATATTCAATATCAAACAATTCATCTTCCTCAAGCAATAAGCTTTTAGAATCAGTCATTTGAACCATCATCATCAAGGTATTATTTTCTGGTAATCCCTTGCAATATTCAATGAAATCACATCTATGATCATTCAATTCTTTAAATTTACCTGTTTGAACATCACACTCATTATCCTCCTGAAACAAATGATGAAAATCTATCATTTCTTCTACATATTCTTTAGATTCACTTTCAAATTCATTTTATGTAATTTCAAAAAATTCATCTTTTTTAGATTCATCCTCCTCAATTTCAAAAAAATTATCTTCCTTAGATTCATCCTTTGGTAAGACAAGAGTTTATTCAATGGGATCAATTTCTGCATTTTGTTTCATAAAATCATCCCAATCCTCCTTTGTGAATAATGGCTCTAAATCAGTTTCTACATTTTGATCAACTTGATCATCACAATGTTCATTGATGGGTACTGACTCTGAAACCTGCACCTCATTCTCAACATCTAAGGTAGTTGTGACATCTAAACTATCAATCTCAACCTGACTCATTTGTGATAATGAGTTTTAGGTCTAAGTCTGTATAGTTATTCCATATTAACACCTTGAGATATCAACTATTGTTCAAATGTTACTACCTCGTTGGAAGCTCTAGGCAATGATGTAATTTTAAGATCTTTCCCCAAAAACATAGATGTGACGTGATCTAAGGCTCCCATATATATTTGAGTAGATCTTTCTTCTGAAATGATATAATGCATCCCCACCTCAGTATAAAACCTATGAAATTTACCATTAAATGATCTCATGGGTTTGTTAATTTTTTTACAGATGGAAACAAATTGATTTAACATCATAACTAAATCATCCAACCTTCTAAAATGTTCAAGAAATGATTTCTCTAGTTTAACCCAAGAAGTAGGATACCTTACAGGTAATTATGTACCACTCAAGCACAACCTCATCCAATGGGTATGACAATAATCTGCAAGGAACATCTCCCTGCATAAGCTATAAATGGTGTAACACACTATTGTATCTTTGAATATGGTCCTTGGCTTGATCCACATCATGCCTAAATCTGGGTAAACAAACTTCTACACCTTCAAGAATTTTATGAATAGGCATTTTTAAACTGCTATAATAATCACCTATCCAAGAAGCCATCATTTCCTTTACTGAATAAAGTGATGCCATTAGTGAACTTCAAAGAACACAAAATTCCATGCCAATATTATTAGTCAAAGAAATATATCTTTTTTTTATTTGTGGAAAACATCCCAAAAGGGATGCCACTTTCGGGTAAGACCCAAGGAGGCAGGGGTATCCATTCCACCAAAAATGCCCAGGACTCGGACCTGGCCTACCACCTTTGACATACTCAAGGAGCAAACAAACACACAAAACCAATTTAAAAATAAGTAAATAACAACAAAAATAATAAAATAAAATAAAAAACATGCTCCTTGAGTGTGTCAAAAACAAAAGCACAACCAAACACGCACAATAAGATAAAAGAAACCACAACACAAACCACATAGAAAAACACAAGAACCACATAACAAAACACAAACAAGACAAAAACAACAGAACACTACAAAGACATAACCCAAAAAAAACATGAAAAATAAACACAACCAAAACCTAAAAAATTAAAAATAAATAAAATAAAAATAAAAATAAAAAACAACCAACAACAGACAATAAACAAAAACAAAAAACATAGAAAACACTCACACATAAAAACACGAAATAACACAAACAAAGAGAAACCCAAGAACAAGAACGAAAAAAACACAAGAACAATAACAAAAAACATTAAAAAAAAAAACACAAAACAACAAAAACACATGAACAACAAAAAACAACACAAAGAACACAAAAACAAAACAAAACAAAAGAACCCACCCACCTTAAAAAACTAAACAAAAAAAAAAAGAAAAAAAATTGAACATAACAATGACCTATCTAGACCAGAAGACTATTAAGGCAAGAATCAACAGAGGAAACAAAATAAAGAATAGAATGAGCTAGGGAACTAAAAAAAACTGAATGAACCAAAGAGAAGCAAAAAAAAAAAGCAAGAAGAAACTAGGTACCTTCGGAACTGGAGCCATCCAAAGAAATGATAGAAAGAAGAGCTTCCCTAATTTGAGAAGCCCACCATATAGGAGGGTGGCCATAACAAGTAAGATCACCTTTGTCCAAAGCCCAATTAGCTAAAGCATCAACACTCTTGTTTTGATCTCTGACCACATGATTGTAATCAACTTTCAAAAATCCCATCTGGATTAATTGAATCTTCTCAATAATTCTTTTTATTCTCCAATCCACCTTATGATTCTTAGAAGGAGTCTTCAAGAGATTAATCATAAGTTGAGAGTCGAACTCAACTAACACCTTTTCCCATCCAACCTTAGTAGCCTCCTGAAGGCCTCCGAGGATACCATACCCCTCAGCAAGGTTATTGGAAAGAATACCCAAATTCTCAGCAAAAGTAAAAACCAGGGAGCCATCTGAAAGTCTACCAATTCCTCCCACACTGGCTTTTCCAGGGTTCCCTCTAGAGGCTCCATCGGTATTGACTTTTCCAAAATCCTTAGGAGGAGGTTGCCAATTTCTAGTCCTATCCATCTTACTAATACTCACATTCCCTTTAAGTTGGTTGCCCTTAGAAGATTTAATCTTCAATCTTTGCATCACTTGATCCCATATTTGGTGGGAGTTTTGGGGGTGATTAAGGAGTTGATGGACTGATTCAACTAAGTTGGCTATGGTATTTTGCCAAATATAGTGAATATCCTTCCTATCTTGATTAAAAATTTGGTTGTTCCTTTCATTCCAAATATTCCAAAGAAGAATGGTAGAACCCATCCAAACTAACTGCCTAATAAAATGATCAACACCCTCTTGATTAGGCCAATCCCTCCAAAGTTGTTCAAAAGTAAAAAAAATGGACCATTGTAAGCCAAGTAAAGTGGCCATTCTCCTCCATAGCTCAGAGGCTAAAGTACACTCAATAAAAATATGGTTGAGATTTTCTACATTCTCTTCACACATTTCACATCTAAAAGGGCCATGAAAACCACGCTTCATAAGTTGCTCACCGGTAAGCACCCTACGATGCAATAAAAGCCAATTAAAGAACCTCACCTTAGGCCAGAGCTTTTGAGCCCACAATCGAGAAAATATGTCAGAAGAATGGTTGGGATTATTATGGCATAAGGTCAAATAACCTTGAGCAACTGAATACTCACCCTTAGTAGTGTTGTTCCATCCAAAACAATATTTTTCATGGGACCAAGAGAGGGATCTCATATGAAGGATGCCTTGGATATCTTGTCTTTGCCTTTCTGGGATTTGAATAGGCCAGTCCTCAATAGGGATCCAATATCTACCAACCTTTGAATTACGAGTATGGTACCGATAGTAATTAGCCACCTTTATCCAATTAGCTCGGTGAAGCTCCTCCATCCAAGGCCTCCAATCGGGAAGCTGAGTTATCAAAGGCTTGTGACCATCCCAAGAATCTGTCCAAAAATTTGCCTGTTGACCATTATGAATGATCCAAAATAATTTTTTCTTTATCAAATCCTCACCAGTCTTAAGAACTGCTAAAATGGGAGAACCTTTGGTAGGAAGTTGATAGCGAACAAGGTCTTCGGGACTTTTGTTCTCAGCATATTTAGCACGAAGATTATTGGCCCAAAGAGCATTGGGGTTATGCAACATCCTCCAATATAATTTAGCAGCTAAAGCTTTGTTGTTATTAATAGAAGACCAGAATCCTAACCCCCCTTCACTCTTAGGAAGACATAAAGTATCCCATTTCACCAAGGCCCATTTTCTTTTCTCCTTAGTACCACTCCAAAGGAAACGATGACTGATTTGATCCAATTCTCGAAGAACAACCTTTGGGATATTCAAAATGGAAGAAACATAAATAGGAATAGCTTGAAGGACTGATTTTACCAAGGTGATTCTACCCCCGAGAAGAAAGCCACTTGTTGGTCCACTTTCCAATTTTCTTCTTGACTTTGTCCAACAACCAATTCCAATATTTATTTTTTTGCCTTTGAATATTTATGGGAATACCTAAATAAGTGATTGGAAGAGAGGTCTTCTTATATCTTAATTTATCCAAGACCATGGATTCCTGTCTAGCAGAGCAGTGAAAGAAAATAACTTTAGATTTGTCTTCATTGATCAACTCCCGAGTAGCCTTAGAAAAATAGCTAATGATTTGCTTAATATTAGAAGCTTCCTTAAGTGTAGCTTTACCTAAAAGAGTAGAGTCATCCACAAATTGAAGATGAGAGATAGGTCTAGCTCCATGAGCAATGGTAACTCCCTCAAGGGTTTTGTTTTCCCTCTTTTTGGTTATAGTCCTACCCAAGCATTCAACAAGAATGATGAATAAATAAGGGGATAGCGGGTCACCTTGCCTAATACCTCTGGAAGCTGGGAATGACTGAGAAGGCCTGCCATTGATAAGAACTAAGTAGGAAACTGAAGAGATACATCCCATAATCCAATCCATCCAATCCTTAGAGAAACCAAATTGCCTCAAAACTTTGATAAGGAAGTGCCAATCCACTCTGTCATAAGCTTTGGATAAGTCTAACCGAATGAACATGGAAGGAGAATTTTGCATATCCATGGAATGGATGGCTTCCTGAGCAAGAACTATCTCATCTACTATTTGACGTCCTTCCACATAACCCCCTTGCTCTGGGGAAATAATCTTATGCAAAAGAGGCTTCAACCTTACTGCCATGATTTTAGTAATGATTTTGAGAAGAACATTACATAAAGCAATAGGTCTAAAAGCTGAGATATGATCAACCTCTTGAGCTTTTGGAACAAGAGTAATATAAGTTTTATTGATAACCTTCAAAATTTCTTTGGCTTTCCTGGCTTCTTCCACCACCTCTAATAAATCAACATGAAGGATATCCCAGAACTCTTGGTAGAACTCAATGGGAAAACCATCGGGACCTGGGGTTTTCCCTTTTTGCATTTTAAAAACTACTTGTTGAAGCTCATTGATAGTAATAGGAGCAGTCAAAATAGAGTTCTCCTCGGAAGTGATAAGAGAAGGGATTGCTTGAAGAACATTTTGTTGTGAAGTTGAGTCAAGAGGAGTAGCAACAAAAATATTGGAAAAGTAATCAACAACAATAGAGTTCATGCCATCCCAAGTATAAACAACATCTCCAGAATCTGATTTTAAGGAAGAAATAAAGTTGTGAGATCTTCGAGCTAGAAGAGATTTGTGGAAGAAATTTGTGTTTCGATCTCCTTCTTTGAGCCATTGAATTCTAGATTTTTGCTTCCATAAGATTTCTTCTCTTTTTTCCCATTCCTCTAAGCCGAGTTGTGAGTTTAATTTCATCTGCACTTCTCTTCTCTGTGAGGCCATCTAAACAGATTTTCTTATTCAAATTTTCAAGATGAGCAATAACTTCATGTTTTTTTTATGAACATCCCCAAACTCTTTTGAGTTCCAAGTCTTGATTTTGGATTTAATGTATTGCGGTATTTTGGCAAAATAGAACATCTTAGTCCCATGCCTAGGTTTACCTTCCTTCCACCATTGTTGCACATGAGGTCTGAAGGAAATGTCTCTAAGCCACATTAATTGAAAATGAAAAGGAGAGAAACTCACATTGGTTTTCCACATTTCCACCATGACTGGCCAATGATCCGAACCAACATTATTAAGAGTCTTCACTTTAGGAATGTGACCATGGATTAAGAAATTTTTAGAGAGCAAAAACCTATCCAATCTCTCCATTATACAAGCTAAGCCTTGCCTTCTGTTAGACCAAGTCATAAGGCCATTATCTGGTTGGATATCCACAAGATGGAGGTTTGCAATATATTCGCTCATGAGGTCAGTGCTTTTGTCCAAATTTCTATTTCCCCCCATTTTCTCATCTAGAGAGAGGATGGTATTGAAATCTCCTCCGATCAAGATCCAAGCTTTAGGAAAATGAGAGATAATATGAGTAATATCCTTCCACTGTCTTCTTTTTTCCTCCAAAGAAGTCGAAGCATAAACAGTAATGCAGAGCATAATCTGGTTGGAATGTCTACTTTGAATAGCTATAGCCAACAAACCCCAACTGCCAACCATATGGTGAATAACTACCTCTTTTGGGTCCCAAAGACAAGCAATGCCACCCGAAGTCCCTTGGGAGCTGAGGGAAACCACTTTTCTAGTTGGCCAAATTTTACTTGCAATTGAGTCCATATCCTCCATTGACATCTTTGTTTCTTGAAGGAAAACAAGATGTGGATGATTTATCTGAATCATTCTTCTAATTTCATTTTGTTTTGAAAGACTCCCTTTGAGTCCTCTAATATTCCAAGTGATGATCTTCATTAATACCAGGGCTAAAAAATTTGGGAAGGGCATTAATCTTACCTTCCTCTACAAGCTTTTCACCTTCTTTTACCATATGATATTGATTGGTCTTGCGACCTGCTTTTTGATTAGAATCCATCTTCAATTTTTTTTCCCTATTTCTTGACTTATTCCAATTGAATCTGAGATGGCTTCTAACCTTGAAGAATGCTCGTACACAACCAAAATTTTACTAGATGGTTCAACGGAGTCTATATTGGGACCTGCATTATTTGAAGTTTTGACATTTGAAAGATTGTTTTTCTTGTGTAAATTTTCTCCTTTTTTTCTGTTGAAAACCTTTGATTTGTTGGTTTGTCTCTGAGTTCTTCCCTTCATATTTAAATTGTGTTTCTAAGATTTTAGTTTCCATTATTTCCTCTTCCTCACTTGGGACATCATTTGTGGAAAGGATTTCAAACATATTAGCAGATGACTTTGATTGATCCTTCATAACTAGTTTTTTTTGAGTGTTCTTCTTCTTAGGTATTTGGAAACCTGTTGAGTTTATATCTTCTTTCTTTTGATCAGGAATTTTATTTGGGCAAGCACTGGCCAAATGACCATATTCATGGCAAATTCTACAATGAAAAGGAATGTTCTCATAGTCCACTACTTGCTCCCAAGTGTCTTCCCCAAATTGTAATGTGATCTTTTTAGGTAGGGGTTTGTCAAAATCCATTAAAACACAAATTCGAGCATAAATAATATGTTCAAAATTTTGAGTACAATCAGCGAGTCATCATAAAAGTTCCTAAAGAGTTTCCAATTGAAGAAAAAATAGTAGGATTCCAAAATTCAATAGGGAGGCCAAAGAGTCTAACCCACACGGGAGCTATAGAAGGCATCTCTTCTTCGGCTTTAAATTTAGTATGCCAGGGCTTCATGAAAAGCCCTGCCCTTCCAAAAAACCAAGGACCCCCTTGAAAAGTTTTCTCTCTATCTTCATTATTAGCAAATAAAACAAGAAAATAACCATTTGGATAAATAGATATTTGTAACTCACCTTTAGTTTTCCAGACTTTTTGCAGCCCAGACTTTGAAAGGAGATAGACTCGGACGAAAACCCACGAACCGACAAATTAGTCCTCTTTTTTCCAAATCTTCAATGCCAGTCTGAATGTTACCCATATCAAGCTTAACAATAGGAGTTCCATCAGTTGCTTTAAGACATCCTGACTCCATTTTCCTGGGATCAATCTTAGGCATTCTTAGAGGTTTATGGGAAGCCCTAAGATTGATATTAGCATTGGGCTGAGGTTGTCCACCATGAAGGGCATCCCTAAAATTCATTTTTGGGACTGAGTCTTCAAAATTCTTACCCTTGACAGGGGTTTTCATAGTAGAATTATTTTGTGGGTGCACCTTAGCACCAGATTCACTTGAGATATGAGCCATTTTTTGATCAACTGCTTGAAACTTGTTTCGTGATCTCTTTAATCCTTGCCCTAGACGTCGTGGAAAGGTATGGTTTTCACTTTTCTTTTGTGCAGCAAATTGGAAGCCATTGTCACTCAAGTTCATAGTATGATCTATTGAAAGATAAATTTCTAACCCATCTTGGATCCCCTGCAACATTTCCTGCTAAAATATTGAGCATAAACCACAAAAATATTGGCCGCTAGGGCCCGAAGGCCCTAAAAACCAACCTCTGGAGCTGCTTGCACTCAACCTAGATGAAACCCTCGCATAGCCACTTGCCAAATATCTCGTTCACACATAGGGATGCGCTAGGATATGTGTTGCTCCAAATGATATGAAAATTGGTGGAGACGTTCTAGGGTTTTTCAGGCATCTACCCTCAAAATTTTAGCTCAATCCGAAGTCCGGATGAGTGAGATATGGCCGAAACGAGTTTGGTAGTTTGGGCAGTCCTACGAAAAACATCTCAAGAAATATTTCATAAAATGTATTATTTTGTGAACATATCCAATTTGTTCACAAAGAAATATTTTGCCTAGCTGAAATGCTAATCAATTGTAAATTATGCATAATTAACTTTGGCTTTCCCTTGTTTTTTTGTTTGTTTTTTTTTTTTTGTTTTGGTTCTAAATATTTACCTTTCGTGCCCTCCTTCTAGTGCCAATTTGTTGAGGTGTGATTTTTTCTAGTCACAAAGCCACTCGACAAACTTAGAATTATGATTCTCTCTTGAAAATAATATTATATATCTCGAAGGTTCTTATGTTTTATCTTGTCCATTTCATATGTATATACATCAATGAGTACTTGAATAACTCTTGGATTTGTGAACTACTATTTACAAGGGGCTTGAAATTAGGTAAATGATTTCAAGTTTATCATGTATAACATGCTTTGATATCAATTCAAAAAAATAAAATTCGTTTTATGATCTTAGGTTAAAGTATACCAAATTTTATTTCCTCTCTTCAATTTAATGTCTGAAAATGCTTTAAATGAAATTAGCATAAAAATAAATCTAGCATTTTGTATTAAATTTCAATTTAACTTTAATAAAAATCAAAGTAAATGAAATTTTATAAACTTGATAAACCTTTGGAACATAATAGATTTATAATCAACTCACTTCCCAAATGTTTATTTGATAAAGCAATAATTTATTCAAACTCCCTTATGAAATTATAAATCAAACCCAAAAGAGGTGAATAAATGAAATAATGTCTTGCCCAATTTATAAGGTTCCAAAACCTTGTCAATGATAAAATCTTAGGGCTTAATATGAAACTAATCTATAAACTTTGAATTTTATGATAAAATAAAGTTTATAAATTAGATTTGCTTATAATATTTATCTTTTGAAATATTTATGAAATTAAATATTCAAAAGAGTAAATGTGATCTCTGGTTTGAAATTTGGACTTCTGAAATAGATAGAACTATATTAAAAATCAAATCCAAATTGAATTTTAGAGATATCAATCCTTGTTCCTCAACCTTATGAAATTAAGGTGAGGAATAGAATATTCATTTATCCCTTCTTAAATTTATTAATTCAAATACTAATTGATGTAATATTCGAATAATAAATTTAATTATAACCTAACCATATAATTTTACTTTATAAAATTATACTAAGTTATAATATATAGTTTTCAGAATGAAATAATAAAAAAATATAATAAAAGATTTAAGATTTTAGAAATTAAACTTAATGTCTCAAACAAATTCAACAAAACAAATTTCCATCTATATAATTATAAAACCAATCCACAATATTCACATAGTGAAATAAAATGAATTGATGCAATATTCTAAGGTATACAAACTATTAAGAAAATTGCGATAATCATTTTATTAATTCCAAATACGATCATGTGCACAAATCTGGATCCAAAATGCTTAAAAAAATTTATAAAATCTTACAATAATTTCCATTTTTCTGCAAATGGCCTTCTCCATTTTCCTCCAATGAATGTGTAGCTTTGCTTCCTTCCAATCGTTCCTCTCCTTCTCTGTATACAAATGTTCAGCCCTTTCCATGAATCTCAATGATTTATTTATAATTTGAAAAGTTTAGTTATTATGTTTCATCACCGGGAATGGATTTTATAACGATCTTCTTCAAACCCTTGCTTGTGTATTACCTACATAATGAAACAATAATCATAATATCAAAACAAAACCAAACTTTAATTTCCCATAACTTTCCTCTTTTTCAAAAGTATTTCAAAGTTCTCATATTGCTAAATTAACCCGCTATTTTTTTTGGGTGAAATTGACATCTAGAATCTTACAAGTTTGGTATCATTAGAAAGAAAAAATCCATATCTTTTTACCAAGTTTTGAATGAGATCAAAAGGAGTTCTTTGCCTCAAGATATGTTCATTTCAATTTTGCACTAATTTTAGGGTTAACCCTAAAATAAAATTTAATTATTTAAATGAAATTTAATTATTTAGATGAAAATTAATCATTTAAACCTTTGAAAATTATTTTAATCAAATTATTTTATTTAAACCTTTGAAAATGATTTTAATCAAATTATTTGATTTGAAATAATGCAATTAATATGCAAATAATCAAAATATTCATTTTTGAAGCATTGCAACTACATTCAAACCTTCAAAATGCAAATATGACAACAATTCCAAAGTGAAAGCAAATTTTCCAAGACCTTGATGCGAGCAAAATTAGATAAACAAAAATTTCCCGAAATCACAAAATTTAAGGTGGGTCTCCAATTTTGGGGTCATTGTGAATGACGTCACAATAGAAGGTACATTGTTAGCGAGTAACAACATTTTTACAAGGGAGTGGGAATTTTAAAATGTGTCAAAATTCCCTGGCTACATTTTACCCCCTATTTGGCATATTTATGAACAATAAATGCATTAAAGAAAGATGTAGCAAAAAATAGAGTTATGCTACAAAGAAAAAAGTTTTTTTTAATTTTTCCTTTTATTATTTATTATTTAGGGTACCTCGTTCATGTTTTATGAAAAACAAAAATTAATCACAAAATATCAAAATTTGAAAAGGGGTAAAAAGGGATATAAATACAAAATTAGGGTAAAACCCCAATTCATTTTCACCCTTCTATTCTACATTTTTTACTTTGGATAAAATTATGACTTCTATTCATTGGGTGAACCCAATGCGAGCCGACAACAACATATTAGGCATAAGAATGCAGGTAAGCATATCTATAAGTTTTCTTTTTTGATCTTTAAGTTAAATTTTTAGATTTTTAGGAATTTAGATGTGACATGCCATTGTGTGGTCAGATCCACAAATTTGTACCATTTCGATAAATTTGGATGTTTGAATTTGTCTAAAATGACGTTCGAATTCATAAATTCAGGCAACTTTTTGTGAATTTGTACATCTAAATTTGATTGAGAAGGGATCTTATTTTGCAAATTCGAACATGTTACCACAGATTTGGTCATTCAAATCTAGTTTTGGACAAATCTAAATTTTCAAATAAGGTCCGTATTTACAATATTTTTTAAATTAAAGTTTCATTGTTGTATGTTTCTATTTCTCATAGTTTTCTAACTTGATGTTTTTATTTTTTGTTTGCAGCAACTTGCTCTTAAGAACTATGAGTGGTGCTACAAGGGCTTCGATGATCATGTTAGAGGCATGAGTTCTAGTGATAGGATGGTACTAGAGGTGGTGGGCCTATGACACGTGGTTGAGATGCCATGTATAGAGGCAAATTATTGTCTCTTGACTGCATTAGTAGAGAGGTGGTATCTAAAATATTCTAACTTTTGGCTACCAATAGGGGATATGACCTTGACTTTAGAGGATGTCTATAGAATCCTTTGGGTTTCTATTAGGGGTCAATTTTTCTATCATTCCATGGCCCAACCTTAGGTGATGCGATATATGATAGGAGATTCATTTTTTTCTATTGATTAGAGTGGAGTTAGCATCGAGGGAGTGTCTTGACTAACAGAGGTATTATCAAGGATAGTTGTAGTATTGTTATTATACCATCAGAGTGGATGACATTTTTCATGGTACTTAGATAAGGTTGTGGTTGATATAATATATTCTAACTAGTGGTTTGTGTGGGACACCTATATACTTTATCACTTATACAAGATATTCTTTAATATCATGTATAAGAAGGGTCATAGCCTGGTCCTTATAACACTTCTATAGGTATGGTGTTGGGAGAACATTGCAATGAGGAGGCTAGAGGGGCTTTCTCATCAGTACATAGATGATGGACAACCATTTGTATTTCATTGGAATCCTTTAGGATGAGTGGCCTAGAGGAGTCCAGACGGGCGATCGATGAGTTGATTGCACCTCAAATTTGTTGGAGATCCTGGCGAGGGTATCCTGGCTAGAAGGATGATAAATGTGGATATATCTCATGTACAATGAGTATATTGGCTATATATGGAGCAGAATGAGATAGAGCTACATCAATAATATCGAGTACAATGTTATTTTGGTCTCATGTAGGGGATTCCAATGATATGATATTTTATGTATTGATGAGTGAATCGAGATTCTAAAACCACTATCAAGGCACAAAATACAAATAACATGGAGGTAGAGGCTAGGTACAATGAGTGGTATGCTACCATTATTCTTACAAGTATTACACGAGCAAGAGGGGTGGTAGGTCAGGTGTAGTGAGCCTATTGAGGGGCTACTAGATGAAGATCTTCTAGAGAGTAGTAGGGGGAGAGATAGAGGATACAAAAAGGACAGGGTCCTCAAGCGAGATGAGTCAGGCAAACACAAGGATCACAAAGGGTGGAGGATACGTTTATGAGAAGAGGTAGGTAGATTTAGAGAACCTCTTGACATGAGAGGGTCCCTCAGATTGAGGAAGGGAGTGAGTAACAATAATAGGCCAGAGTGCCATAGAAGTAGGTACCCCATCACAATAGGCTATCATATCTTCTCAATAGGAAGCCCCCTAATTTGAATAACACAATATTATACTGAGAGGGGGTGAATAGTATAAGATAAAACTTTTACTTTTATTATCAAAATAATAATAGTAATAATATCAATACATTGAATGAAACAATGCACAAATCACCATATACATAAGCGACACATATTTAATATGGTTCATCCAATGTGGGCTATATCCACAGGGAAAATATTTCTTATAAATTTTCTCAAATAATTTTGTAGGCACCAACCCTATTACAATGTTTATGGAATTATGTTCATAGGAGACACATATCCCCTATCACAAGTTTGTGGATCTCAATCCATTGGAGACACCAATATCCTCTGCTCTGGTTTATGGACCTCAATCCATAAGAGACACCAATCTCCTCTACTCTAGTTCATGGACCTCAATCCATAGGATATACCAATATCCTCTGCTCTAGTTTATGGACATCAATCCATAGAAGACACCAATCACATTTTCTCTGATTCATGGACCTCAATCCACAGGAGACATCAATATCCTCTACTTTTATTTTTGGACCTCAATCCATAGGATAAATTAATCTCCTCTACTCTAGTATGCTCCAAAGCCTACTCAAAAATTTACTCAAACCTACTCACAAAACCTGGTCAAATATTCTCTACAAAACTACTCATAATTCTGCTCAAATCTGCTCATAAAACTTGCTCAATTCTGCTCACCAAATCTGCTCAAAAATATTCATAAAACCTACTCAATTCTACTCACCAAACTTACTCAAAATTGCTCACAAAACCTAATCAATTCTACTCACCAAACCTGCTCACAATTATACTCAAACCTATTCAAATATGCTCACAAACAATGCTCATATCTTTCCCAAATATTGCATACAAACAATGCTCATATCTTTCAATGTACTTTTCTCAACTAAAGCAATTAAAACATATTTTACCCAAAGTTTTTTATCTTCAAGAACATATAGAAACTGACATGCATTAACAAATACTAATATGTTCTTTACATTCATTAATTCTATCGCTTTCACATGTCTCAGATTTATTACATTCAAAAGGATAGCTTTAGTATAACACTTGATGATTGACCTTCTTATGTACTCCCAAAATAAATCAAATCCAATGCACAAATTTGCTTCACAAAATTGATCTATAACTCTTGCACTTTCATTTTTGATATCACTTAAAACCAATACACAAATTTGCTTCACAAAACTGATCTATAACTCTTGCACTTTCATTTCCAATATCACTCCAAACCAATGCACAACTTTTCTGTCAAAAACTTGCACTCTTAATCTACCCTAATGATGATGGGATTCCCAAAATATATCTTTAACAAAAAATAGTTTCCTGTTGTTCCTTCAAAAATAGAGTTAGTAATATTCTCTTTCTTGCACAAATATTAAATCATCCACCTATGTACCCTTTTAATATGCAAAATATAATTTAAAATCAATAATAAATTACAACTTATATCTCATTTGTCTAACATGCAAAAGTAGAAATAAATTTTACCACAATACACCTTATATCTCCTGCTATTGATATGCAAAAATTAACTCCCTCACACACTATACAACATACAATTTTCAAATAAAAACATAATACACCTTATAACTCCTTTATTTTAATATGCAAAAATAATTCACTCACACACTATACAATTTTCAAATAACCTAATACACCATACAACTCCCACTTTCGATATGTAAAAATAATGCCCTCATACAAAATACAATTTCCAAATAAACCTAAAATACCTTATAACTCCCACTCAATATAATTTAATTCAAAATCAACAAAATTCAAATACCTCATGCACCACCACAATTTGAAACTGTGACCTCTCATGATGCAACGCTTTCACAAGCGCTTGTAACCAACTGTGTTACCGCAATAGGTAGAACAAAAGGGGTGCACATAAAATTTATCATAGTCTTCTGCATTAATCCAAAGCTCAATGCATGTAGAAAAATGACATCAGGGGGTCCAACCCCGTGATCTCCTTCACAATAGTGCTCATGCAATCCAACCAACCATTGGGCTACCCCAGTCATGTGAGACGTGATAGGTGCACACAAATATTTGTCTTTGTCTAGCACTTGCACACCTTTAAATCTTCACTATATTTTTCTCTACCATTCGCATTAATCACACATGAAAATCATTAATAGAAAATTCTTGCATTAATCAAAGGTGGAATAAATCAATGTATTTATATGCTTCTAAAATGGTCTTCGAATTTCCTCCAAGGTCATCTCAAAATTATATTTGATTTTCCTCCAAAACGTTGGCTCCTTTGGGTTATAATATTTAATTTAAATATTATAACATAATCTTTTAAACCCATAAATATTTAAATCCTTTTGATTTAAATAATGCATACTTATATCCCATCCTTTGTCCATATATTTTATAAACCTTTGTCCTCAAGCCTTTAAACCTTTATAATTTTAAATCCTTTGTCTCAAACCTTTAACCCTTCTTGATTTAAATCTTTTTATCCCAAGTCTCTTAAAAATTTTCTTTATAATATTTAAATATGATATTTAAATATTATAATCCTTTCCTTAAAAAATATTTGCCTTGCTTTGCACTAAACCTTTGCCTTGAACCTTTCCTTAAAAATAGTTGCCTTGCTTTGCACTATACCTTGTCTTGAATAATTTGTCCATCCTTATAAACTCATCACCCTTGAAGAATATTTCTGCCTTGAGTACCATGCACCCTTTGAAATTGCCTTGAGTGCCATACATCCTTTGACATCAATTATTACTCAATATTTCCAATAATATTCCTCTTTGTCATTGATGGCAACCTTAAAAAAAATTATTTTACTGCAATTGGATTCCAAATCTGCTCCCCCTAAATAGTTTCTCCCCCTCACTGAATTATCCTCCTTTAACATCAATGGAAAAGGACTCCTTGGGACTAAAAATAAAACACTTAGCATAGCCCCATTACCACCTTATTTTCTTGAGGTGATCAATTATGGGATGGGAGTGAACCTACTCCCAATTTATAATGCTCATCTCATTTTTCAATTTTCTTTCTCCAAAATTTTGAAGTCATACGTATTTGAACATTTTGAGCATCCTATTTGTTTCTTGTCTTTGGAAGTTACAAAAAGTTTGTTCTACACCATTTATATTTATGCCCAAAATTATTGCAATTGAGACACATGATGTTGTAGTCCTTAAAATGTTCAAATGACTTAAAATTTCTCTTGGTGAAGCCATAATCATTCTTACCATGAGCCCTGCAAAGTATAGCTTTATGACTAATATGATTACATGAGTAACAAAAACCCTAGAATAAAAGTTCATCTTACCTTGGAGTATATGATCTCATGGTTCTTTATTTGCTTTTTCTGTGATGGTCCTTGTTCCTTGATTGTGCATTGTTTTCTTCCTCTTTGATGTTTCCATTTCTTAACACATTAACATAGGTCTTAGAATCTTCTTCAAATACCTTCTTTTATGCTTCTATTTCTTTTGAGCTTGACTCCTATTTTTGTACTTCTTGACCTTCCTCAAAGCCAAGTATGATCTTCATAAATTTAGATCTCTGTGTTTTGATACTATCATCTAAATATTTTGATATCTTCCTAAATTGATATATCTTAATATTAAAATTTTCAAGTTCCTTCCTTAGAATGTCAGCTTCATGTTCGTATTTCACATTCTAGATCTTTTTCTTTTAATTTTTTAGCCATACCTTCTTCAAATTTCCTTACCTATTCAACCTTTACTTTAAATTTAGTAAGATCTTGTAGAAGATTTGCCTTTATTTTTCATCCTCTTTTACTTGAGCCTTCAATCTTAAGTTCTCATTTTTTAACTCTTCAATATCAACAACAAGTTCCTTTTCCATATCAATTATGGCTTCCTCTTCCTTTTCTAAATATTTTTCTTTTTCTAGGTCTTTAATCACAAGAGCATATTGTTTTTCTTCTTCTTGGTATTTGAAAATAGGAGCATATTCATTCTCTTCTATATCTAAAAGTAGAATTTCTTCCTTTTCACCATCGGATAGGTTCACATCACTGTCACTTAAAGCACTGCTTGCTTTTTCAACATAAAAACTCTTCTTGTGTCTTTGAAATATCTTACTCTCATGCTTGCATTTATCGTGATTGTTTTTCTTTTAATGATAAAATATTCTTTCTTTCTTCTTCTTGTATTCTTTTTCTTCTTCATTGCTATTATACCCATTCTCTAGGAAATTAGCTGCATAGTGACCAATGTTACCGCAGCTAAAATATTTCACAGTCTGTATATTTTTATGCTTTTTTGGACCCTTCTTATGTCTTCTCACAAATTTAGCCTCTTCTTAACTACTTAATTCATCACTTGATTCTTTTTATTTACTCTTTTTCTTATTTTAATCTTTGAAAGCTATCTCTCTTTTTGATGTTTGTTCTTTTTCTATCCTCATCTCATAGGCTATGAGAATTCCATGTAGCTCATCCATGCTTAAAGTTTTGAGATATTTCATATCATCTATTTTTGAAACCTTTGCATCATACCTCATAGGGAGTAACCTCAATATTCTCTAAATAATAGTATATTCCTCAATATTTTCTCCAAATCCACAAATAGTGTTGACCACCTCATCAACACAAAGTAAATGCATAGTAGTATCTTCATCATATTTCATTTTCAAGTCTTCAAACTTCCTCGTGTGTGTTTGAATATTTGTAATTTGACCTTTTCATCTCCTTCATATGTTATTTATAACTTATCGCATATTTATTTCATTTAAGTGCATTGAATGACTTTCACAAATTTTGATTTACATAACCCACTCAAAAAAAATTTCATCACCTTGGCATTATCTTCATATGGTTTCTTACCACTTGCATTTTTAGGAGGAGTTGTAAGTGGCATGAACCCATTCTCAATTTATTACAATATATCATATCCATGTGCCATCAAATAATTATTCATCCTCACACTCCAGAAAGCATAGTTAGCCCCATCAAAAAATGGAGTCTTATTTGATGAAAACCCTTATTTATGAGACATGTGTGAACCTGTAATATCTTCCTTCCATTTTTTACTCTTTAATGAAGGAACCCGCTCTAATACCAATTGTAGAACACAAGCTTATACTGAGAGGGAGGTGAATAGTATAATATAAAACTTTTAATTTTCTTATCAAAATGATAACAAAATAATATCAATGCAATGAATGAAATAATACATAAATCACCATATACATAAGCAACACAAATTTAACGTGGTTCACCCAATGTGGGCTACATCCATAGAGAAAATATTTCTTATAAATTTTCTTAAAACATTTCATGGGCACAAACCCTATTACAATGTTTGTGGAATTCTATCCATAGGATACACATGTCCCCTCTCACAATTTTGTGAACCTCAATCCATAGGAGACACCAATCTGCTATACTATGGTTCATGGACCTCAATCCATAGGAGACACCAATCTCCTCTGCTTTGGTTCTTGGACATTAATCTAAATGAGACACCAATATCCTTTGCTTTGGTTCATCGACCTCAATCTACAAGAGACACCAATATCATCTACTTCTAAATCTAAAGGAGACACCAATCTTCTTTGCTCTAGTTCATTGACCTTAATCCACAAGAGACACCAATCTCCTCTACTCTAGTTCATGGACCTCAATCCATAGGAGACATCAATATCCTCTACTCTAGTTCATGGAACTTAATCCATATGAGATATCAATATCATTTGCTCTGGTCTACTCTAAAGCCTCCTCATAACTCTACTCAAATCTACTCATAAAACCTACTCAAATTTTCTTATCAAACCTACTCATAATTTTTCTCAAATATGCTTACAAAACCTGCTCAATTCTGCTCATAAAACTTGCTCAAAAATACTCACAAAACCTGCTCAATTACGATCACTAAACTTGCTCAAAAACTCTCACAAAACATGCTCAATTTTTCTCAACAAACCTACTCAAAACTGCTCATAAAACCTACTCAATTTTTCTCACCAAATATTCTCACAATTCTACTCAAACCTGCTCACAAAACCTGCTCAAATTTACTCATAAATAATGCTCATATATTTTCCAAAACAAAATTTGCTCATATATTTGCTAAAACAAAAAATGCTCATATCTTTCCCAAATATTGCATACAGACAATACTCATATCTTTCAATGTGTTTTTTTCAACTAAAGCAATTCAGACATATTTTACCCATATTTCTTTCATATTCAAGAACATATAGAAACTTATATTCATTAAAATATCACAATATGTTCTTTGCATTCATTAAGTTTATCGCTTTCACATGTCTCAAATTTATTGCATTCAAAAGGATAGCTTTAGTTTAGCACTTGATGATTGACCTTCTTATGTACTCCCAAAATCAATCAAATCCAATGCACAAATTTACTTCACAAAACTGATCTATAACTCTTGCACTTTCATCACTTAAAACCAATGCACAAATTTTCTTCACAAAACTAATCTATAACTCTTGCACTTTCATTTCCAATATCACTCTAAACCAATGCACAACTTTGATCTCAAATACTTGCACTCTTAATCTACCCGAATGATGATGAGCTTCCCCAAACCTATCTTTAACAAAAATAGTTTCCTTTTGTTCCTTCAAAAATATGGTTAGTAATATTCTCTTTCTTGCACATATATTAAATCATCCACCTATGAACCCTTTTTAATATGCAAAATATAATTTAAAATCAATCACAAATTACACCTTATATCTCCTTTCTCTAACATGCAAAAGTACAAATAAATTTCACCACAATACACCTTATATCTCCTTCTATTGATATGCAAAAATTAACTCCCTCACACACTATACAACATACAATTTTCAAATAAAAACATAATACACCTTATAACTTCTTTCTTTTAATATGCAAAAAATAATTCCTTCACACACTATACAAATTTCAAATAACGTAATACACCATACAACTCCAATTTTCGATATGCAAAAATAATACCCTCGTACAAAATACAATTTTCAAGTAAACCTAAAAGACCCTATAACTCCCACTAAATTTAATTTAATTCAAAATAAATAAAATTCAAATACCTCATGCACCACCATGATTTTAAACCGTGGTCTCCCATGATGCAGTACTTTCAAAAGTGCTTGTAACCGAATGTGCTACCACACCAGGTAGAACAAAAGAGGTGCACATAAAATTTATCATAGTCTTATACATTAATCCAAATCTCAATACATGTGGCAAAATGACATAAGGGGTTTTTGACCCCATGACCTCCTTCACAACATGATGCAGGAGCATCCAGCAACACTTGCAGCAGAAGCATCCAGTAGCAGGTGGGCCACTACTGAAGAGTCGACTAAGGAAGAAGAAGAAGCAGAAGTTGGTAGGAGTAGCAAAATTGCGACATCACGATTTTGCGACGTCGCAAAATCGTGACATCAAAGCGAGGCAGAGACATAATTTAGAAGCGATAGCAAAATCGCGATGTCACGATTTCATGACATCACGAAATCATGACGTCAAAGTGAGGCGGAGGCAAAATTCAGGAGCGGTAGTGAAATCGCGATGTCATGATTTTGCGACGTCATAAAATCATGACGTCAAAGCAAGGCGGAGGTAGAAGTCGAAGGTGGTAGCAAAATCATGACGTTGTGATTTTGCGACGTTGCGATATCACAATATCAAAGCAGAGTCAGGGCAGATACAGGAGTTTGTCGTGATATCACGACGTCACGATATCGCGACATCGTGAAATCATGACATCAAAAAGAAGTCAGGGCAAAGGCAGGGGTTTTGTCGTGATATCGCGATGTCACGATATCGCGACATCAAAAGGGAAATCCAAGGCAAGGCAGGATTTGGTCACGATATCACAACATGTCACGATATCACGACCAAAAGGGCAAGGAAGCGTAGGGAAGCCAAAATGTCACGATATCGCGACGGGGAGAGAAGAAGACGAAGAAGAAGAAAGAGATGGCGTGAAAACCATGACAGGCGGTATTTTTGGGGATCGTTCTAGAATGACACGTGGCACCAAGGTGCAGTTAAAGTAGGCGACTACCAAGAAGCACGAGAAACGAAAAGGATGGGCATGCAGAGTTTTTTGATGGAATCGACGATGACAGAGGCCGTGCGGAGTGGGGTATTAAATCGGGTTGGTGTCCTAATTTTTGTGTAAGGTGTTTCAAAGGATCGAGGCCTCTATAAAAACCCAATTTAATGTATTAGATCATAGTGGTGGATTTAGGAAGATCGCACACAGAGTGTGAGTGTGAGAAAGCTAAGCCGAGCGCTAGCTGTTGTAAGCCTACGGGCTGTTTATGTATGCATTTTCTAGATTAATGAATGTGAATTTGTAGTCTGTGAGTGTGCGGTCTTTCGGTCCCCCATTTCCACTCCCCCATTAGTGGTATCAGAGCTAGTGATTTTGAGTGCGTAAACAGATCGTCGATCGTGAGGCAGTTTATGCCAGGATCTATGGGAGGGTTCTGAGAGAGGAGAGAGAGTTTAGGATCCCTAAGTGTGTAACAGATCACCGAACGTGAGGCAGTTACACCAAGATCTATGAAAAAAAAAATGATGACAATGAGAGAGTTCAAGGCATTGCAAAGGCAAGTGCAAGCCCTATAGGAGGAACTGCTCAAGAGAGATTTGCAGAGGCAAGTGAAAGCCCTACAAAGGGAGCTGCATAGACAGCGTGAGGAGAGACAAAAAAAGAGAGATGCTGGAGTGCATCAAAAGCTGAAGCTGAAGAAGGCTACATGCAAAGAAGAGTGTAGCAGTGCCAGGATCTGCCTAGAAGAAGGTAAAAATCTAACTGGCCAAGAAGAGGAGTGCAAATAGGCTATAGAAGAAGTATGCAGCAGTGGGAGAATCTATCTAGAGGAAGGCAGAAGTTGTTTGGGCCAGGAGAAGGGGTTGAAGCAGGCTGCAGAGGCAGATGAATGTTTGGAGATGTTACAGGAGGCAGCAACCAGACAGTGCAAAAGTGAAGATCACTTCTCCACCAACCCTAGGTGTTTGATGTAGGAGCATCCAGTAGCACCTACAGCAGAAGCATCCAGTAGTAGGTGGGCCACTGCTGAAGAGTCGGCTAAGGAAGAAGAAGAAGAAGCAAAAGTTGGCAAGAGTAGCAAAATTGTGACATCGTAATTTTGTGACGTCGCAAAATCATGACGTCAAAGCAAGGTAAAGGCAAAAGTTAGGAGCTGTAGTGAAATCGTGACATCACAATTTCATGATGTTGTAAAATCATAATGTCAAAGCGAGGTGGAGGCAAAAGTCAGGAGCGGTAGCGAAATTGCAACGTCACGATTTCGCGACGTCACGAAATCGTGATGTCAAAGCGAGGCAAAGGCAAAATTCGAAGGTGGTAGCAAAATCATGATGTCATGATTTCATGACGTCAAAGCAAATTCAGGGCAGAGGCAGGAGTTTGTCACAATATTACAACATCACGATATCATGACGTCACAAAATTGTGACATCAAAAAAAATTTAGGGCAGAGGTAGGGGTTTTGTCGCGATATCGTGACGTCACGATATCGCAACATCAAAAGGGAAAACCAAGGCAAGGTGGGAGTTGGTCATGATATCATGACATGTCATGATATCATGACCAAAAGGGCAAGGAAGTGCAGGGAAGCCAAAATGTCATGATATCACGACATGTCGCGATATCGCGACGGGGAGAGAAGAAGACGAAGAAGAAGAAAGAGATGGCATGAAAACCATGATAGGCGGTATTTTTGGGGACCATTTCAGAATGACACGTGGCACCAAGGTGCAGTTAAAGTGGGTGACTACCAAGAAGCATGGGAAACAAAAAGGATGGGTGCGTAGAGTTTTTTGACAGAATCGATAGTGACAGAGGCCGTGCGAAGTGGGGTATTAAATCGGGTTGGTGTCCCGATTTTCATGTAAGGTGTTTCAGAGGGTCGAGGCCTCTATAAAAACCTAGTTTAATGTATTATATCACAATGGGGGATTTAGGAAGATCACACACAGAGTGTGAGTGCAGGAAAGCGAAGCCGAGTGCTAGCTATTGTAAGCCTGTGGGCTGTTTATGTATGCATTTTCTAGATTAATGAATGTGAATTTGTAGTCTGTGAGTGTGTGGTCTTTCGGTCCCCCATCACAACATTTGTCATCCAATTCAACCAACCATTGTGCTACCCCTGTCGGATGAGATGTGATAAGCACGCACACAAATTTATCTTTGTGTAGCACTTGCACACCTTTGAATCTTCATTGTATTTTTCTCTACCATTCACATTAATCACACACAAAAATCATTAATAAAAAATTCTTGTGTTAATCAAAGGTGGAATAAATAAATGTATTTATATACTTCTAATATGGTATTTGAATTTCCTCCATGTTTATCTCAAACTAATATTTGATTTTCCTCCAAAACATTGGCTCCTTTGGGTTATAATATTTAATTTAAATATTATAACATAATCTTCTAAACCCATGTATTTTTAAATCCTTTTGGTTTAAATAATGCATACTTATATCGCATCCTTTGTCCATATCTTTTATAAACCTTTATCCTCAAGCCTTTAAACCTTTATAATTTTAAATCCTTTGTCTCAAACCTTTAACCCTTCTTGATTTAATTTTTTTTGTCCCAAGTCTCTTAAATTTTTTTCTTTATAATATTTAAATATTATAATCATTTCCATAAAAAATATTTTCCTTACTTTGCACTAAATTTTTACTTTGAACCTTTCCTTATAAATATTTACTTTTCTTTGCACTATACCTTGTATTGAATAATTTTTCCATCCTTATAAACCCATCACCCTTGATGAATATTTCTACCTTGAGTACCATGCATCCTTTGACATTGCCTTGAGTACCATACACTCTTTGACATCAATGAAAACTCAATATTTCCAACATTATCTCCTCTATAGGATTCACTAGGGAAGGGAATTGCTATGGAGGTTGGGGAGTCGAGCAATGCAGGAGAGGTTGTTGCTATATAGGTAGAGAATATTAATTTGAGGAGTCAGATTGGTATTCAGGTGAGCTGAATTCGGGCCTTATAGGCATAACTTGCACAATCATAGACTCTATTAGGGTAGGCTTAGTCTCAGTTGGTCTAGATGTAGGTACTTTGAGTATCTCATCAGATATAGTTATAGTCACACTATATGAGGAGTGGGGCTTCAATCCAGTCCTTGAGGAGTAATGCATTACAGAGTGTATTGATGGTGGTATAGGCATATGCTATCTTAGTATCTCAACAGTTGATGTTCTATCACTTAATTTAATTTCAAACAGTGCCCAAGGGTCATAGGGTTGCATTACCCCTAAATTTAGTGGCTTTGAGCTGCTCTAGATAAATTTCTAGGTCAGTTTTTGGGGTTGCATAGTTTTAGGTGCCCAGGCATGCTCTAGATGATGATACCTAGAGTTATAAGTATTTTAGGTGAAGCAAAAATATGACACTAAAATAATACAAAAATTAATAACTTATATGAACAAGAGATTGCACAAAATATAATTTTATTCAATAAATGGGGGGTTGAGAAACTCCTTTTGTTACAATCGATCTGTTCAACAGAATTATATTGATACAATAAATATTGACATTAGGGTTCTTTGAAACCCTAGCTACAACAATTAGTATCTCCAATGTATCTTGCTTGCAATAGGGTGAGTGAGCTTTAGGTTATCCATAATCGGGTCACTCTAGCTTCAGAAGGCACTCAACAATCCTTGATTGATGCTATCCAATCCTGCACACACATCAAACATAAAATAGTTAGTCAACAAATGAGGGTTCCACGATGTGAACCCTCAAAAATGCAAACCAAATATCCTAGATCTGAATGAATAAAATGTGCAGAATCAAATAAAAATAAATAAAATGCACACAAATACTTACTTTGGTGTTCTGTTTCTATGTTGCAGATTCAATGGCAGGGTGTACCAGTGACACTTTGGTGTACAGTGGATGGAATAGTAGGCACTAGATTACACCTATGGGCTGTAGTAAGTTCTCGATTGTGCCTACATATTAGGGATAGATATATAGAAGTAGATCATGGGGATGTGAATGTCTCGACAGATGGGTGACAATGGTGGCTATAGAAATGGGATGTGAAGACAACTAGAATCCTAAAATCTTAGAAAAAACTAGGGTTTTAGGGAAATATAAGCTAGGACACAACCTACTTACAAGAACTATCTTTTCAGCAAGGTCAAATCTTATCAACAAATTAGAACTCTTGTGTTCAACTCCTCCAGGTTTTTCCCAGGGGTTGAGCATTGAGAATGCTCCTATTTATTATCAGACTTAGGGATTAACTTAGGGTTTTACCAAATCATATGGATAAGATAAAATAAAATCCAAGGTTTGATATTAAACTTTAAGTGTGACACATATTAAAGGATATGGATGGTTGTGATTAGACTAAATCAAATGATTTAGGTTGATTGAGATTATAAATACATATTTTATAATGAATATATTAAAATATAATATAAAATATTATATTTAAATATAAATAATATAAAATAGATATAAATGGGTTAAATTGGGGTTGTAGTGGGAAAGGGCTAAAGTGAGCCATTGGATGGTGGGAAAGGCATGGAATGGCCAATTGAATGGTAGGAAATGGGAATGGTGGATAAGTGGCTAGGATTTGGTGTATAAAAATGCCCCTTTTTGTACCATGTTATGTAAAACGTAATATGGTGCAAAAACATGAGACACCTGGTTGGGCCTTTTGGGAACAGAAGTAACTTCTCTCTCTTGTTGGATTTTTGAGCGATAATGTTGAAGACAAAAGAATAAAAAAAATGGAATTTGCGTAGCTTACCCCCTCAATTGGTGAATGAGATTATGGATGAATCGCATGATCCAATTGAAAAATTTGTGCAAATGATGAAAAATATGGTACCATTTTTTCCCCAATGGTGCAAAGAGGGTTGGTGTAAAATGTGATATGATGTGTCTGCGTGTACCCTAACGGATGAAGGGTTTTGTGCAAATGTGATGTGATGTGGATGATATGAATGATGTAATATGAGATACCATTTTTCCCCAATAGTTGGAAGGGGGTTGTGTCAAATGTAGATGTCATGATCATGTAATATGTATCCCATCATGGGAAAATCATAATAAAATGTGGTTGACCCAAATTTGGGGTGATTTGATGCTATTGAAACATTTTGCCTTTTTGGCATCATTGATATGCAAAATGATGATGCAAAGAAAAAGGAATCAACCTTGGATGTACTGCTAGTGACTATTGAAATAATTCCCATGATTGGAACCAATCATCCTAGCTAGTGCATATCTCGAAGGTGTTAAGAAGATTGTGAATGATTGAAATTTGATTTGTGTCCATGTTTTAAGCCTCATGAACTAGGCCATCAATGACAATGGTTGTGTAAATTATTCTTGGTAATATTTCACTAAAAATGTGAAGTACCAAATGTGATTGTGATCTCAAACAAGGAGATAAGTTATGATGATGATGACCAAGTGTTCTTATGGTAATTCATTCATATTAGTGAACTGCATGGATGCTAATCACTACAATCGCCAAGTATATAGAATAAACCACTATATACAAGATTCACTTGTAGTTTTGACACTTGTTGGAAGAAGTGATGGTATATTATGATATTGGAAGATTGTTTATGGAAGAATGTGATGAAATCACCAATATTGGAGTCTATTGGTAAATGTTAGATCTTTTATTGGTGTCAGATGAAAACACTTGATTTGATGGTGAAATCAACACCAATTTTTGCAAAAACTTGTGAAATGATGAAGAAAATGGAGTCAAGGAGATGGGTGTTAGTTTTGTGAAAATTTGAATTTGTTTGATGTGTTTTGTAAGTTGATTTGTAAATTTTACAAATGTGTCTTGTATTCAAAAAATGTGTGCACAAAATGATTCATATTTTCACAAAACCTGATTTTATTATGTGCATGAGATGTGGATGAAATTTGGTAAGATTTTGAGGGGGGAAGCTACTATTTTGATCCTTTTATATTTATGACATTTTGGTTCCAGGCGCATAGTTGTATCTGTAGTATCCTACAAGCACCCAGTTGCACCTAGGTGCATCTACAAGAACCCGTGTATGCCAATGAATTGCAAGCATTGGATTGCACCTGAGTGCACTAGCTACAACTATAAGTAGCTTGCAGGGCAGATTTTGTGGCTCATTACTACATTTGAGATTTTCTACATTTGTGCTTGAGGAGTGGAGTGAATTGATGAGGGAAGTGAGGTTTGTGAAAATTTGTGCGAGAGCTATGGTAGCAAAGGGATTGAATGCTACTGGTGGAGCGGAGGCACAATGTGCCCCGATAATGTTAAAAAAACACTTTTTCTTTTGTGAAACATTTTGTAATTTGTGTTTTTTTTAAATAATATTAATAAAAATTATTTGGTTGTTGTAGTTGAGGGTGATAGAACCTCGATATTGCTTCTCTCCTATCATTCCTAGGATGAGTAATAAGATCATGGATGGAGATTGGGAGCTTTTGGGGAAGGTAGGTTTGAAGGGTTGGCACAATTGAATGTTGTGCAAGCAGATGAGGGGTATCTCTCATCACTGATAGAGATATGGGACTCTGATAGAGGTACATTCTAGCTACCGACTAGGGAGGCTACTATCATTCTTGAGGATGTATATTGCATTCTCAAAGTTCCCTTAGAGGGGTATAAGGTGATGGTTGGTCATGATAAGAATGTGGATATGGATAATATGTTCGATGAGTGATGGTGGGAGGTGAGGATGGGATATGAAGGTATATGCTACTTGAGCATGTACAAGGCTAAGGAGTTGGATGTACTCCCAACTTTGATCATATTCATGTTGGACAACATAGTGCTTCCCAATAGTATGGGGTGTAGGTTCCCTTGGAACCTATTGTAATTGGTTGGTGACCTACTCATGGACCCAAGGGGATATGGATGCGCTCTTGCGTTATTGGCACAACTATATGTAGATCTATATGAGGTGACATGAAGATGGAGGAAGGGGATTGGGTGCAGCTTCCTCCTATAGTGCTAGGTTTGGCAGTATTTTAGTATTGCTTGGTTGAAGGGGTTACCTTTTTAGGCATGGTAGATGGGTGGGCCTTATGCTAGGAGATGGGTGCTGGCAGAGGAGGTGCAGCCAAGTTATAATGTGTATACCAGTTAGTGGTATAGTGATATGTGGTCAAGGTTGACTCAGGTTGATGTGGTATGGAGACCATGGCGAGGATCTAGGTGGGATGGTGATGAGGAGCAGCTACGTCGGGTGAGGTAGGACCAATGGTTGGTTGTGAGGAGGGAGGATAATGTGGAGTACTTTTAGTACTCGTGGGTGTTGAGGTAGTTTAGCTTACCTCAGGATGTGTTGGATGAACCAGTGTTGTATCGATATCGGTAGGATGAGGTGGGTCTTCCATGCGTGGAGCCATGGTGGATTCATATTGATGATAATGAGCGGTTGGAGGTATCGGATGTAGATGATATTGGGATGACTCAAGAGTATGCAGCATGGTTTGGTTCCCAACCAGTGTGGGTACCAAAGGTGGTGACTTGTGGGGATGTGGTAGTTGTAATATTGAGGGTAACTTAAAATAGTAGAAAGCCTCAACTACTGGTAAGCTGGAGGTGGTCGAGAGGAGCAGCCCAGTAGACTCCTTAGGTGGAGGTGGTAGATGGTTATAGGAAGTATTATAAGAATATGGGGGAGATATCTAAGGTGGTGAGGCCACGAGTGGAGGTTGAGCAGCTCCACGAGGAGCAAGAGACTACACTAGATTCTCACAAGGAGGCTCTAGCAAGGCGATATGGGATTATAAATGAATTTTGGGCTATGATAGCCCGAATGGAGGTATAGTAGCCAGTATCTAGGGTTGGTTATCAGGATATGGTCACGAGGCTTTTGATAGAGATTTTTGCAAGAGACTGTCATCATAAAATTGACTTATGGTGACTACATGCTAGAGAGACATACGTGCACTCCTTGAAGGATTTATGCATGGCTAATCATATTCCTTTGTTGAATCATGTTAGCGTACTGTTACTATTCTTGTTTATATTACATTATTTAGCGTACTGTTACAACTCCTGTAACAGTTATGTTTACGCCGGTGCTATTCCCGGCATTGTAACCTTTATTTAAACCCTGCTGAATAATACAATTCTATTCAATTTCTTACATGGCATCAGAGCCAGCTATGGAAATTTCTTGCAGGGAAGCGTGAGAATCCGAGGGTGGAGGAGAACGCATTTTTTTTCTGCTGGGGAGGCAAAATTTTATTTTATTTTTTTTCATGTCGTGCGCAATTGCGCGACGTACAGAGCATGGTAGCAGCTAAAAAAAAAAATACTGGAATGTCGCACGCAGGCTGGAATACTCCCCGCGCGTAGTCTGGAACACTCCGCAACCTAGAATGCAACCGCTGGAACACGTACAGCCGCATCCCCCGCTGACGCTATGTCCGTGCAGGCTGAACGACGCAGGCTACGTCCGACTGGAAATGCGTGTGCATCCCCATTGGAGGATGCAGGGCGGGCGTCCCCCCCTATTGGAGGCTGCGCGACGTGCAATCTGTATGCATGCTCCCCAATTCCCCCCCCGTTGGATGCTACACGACACACTCCCCAACCCTCCCCCCCTCCTCTGCGCGTCGTGCCCTTGGCTGACGCAGCGCGCCGAGCGTCGTGATTTAAAAAAAAAAAAATACGTAGTGTGGGAATTTCAAATGCCCCCCTCCCCCGTTGAATGCGCTACGTCCAACACGTTCGCTCGCTACCACGTCCCGGGACGCAGCGCTGTAGGAGGAACGCGCACGCCCCAGGATTTTTTTTTTTAAGCAGCAGCGCGCGACCAAGCAACCGGAGGCCGCTGCAGAAGAGAAGGAGCATCCAGGTGTGTTGAAAAAGGAGGGGATCCACTGATCCTTTCGGATCAGCCCGCTGGCTCACGTGGTCGTGAGCTGTGCGGTAAGGCTCTGGGAGCCTACAGGTCGGGGGTTCAAATCCCGCCGACTCCCCCCTTTCAAAGGTAAAAAAAAAATTCAAAGTTTTTTTTTAATTATTATTTTTTAGTTAAAATTTTTAATTTTAATTTATTTTTTATAGTTTTTTAAAACTTTATAAATTAAAATTTAATTTTAATTTATTTTTTTCATAAGGTTTTAAAACTATATAAATTAAAATTATTTATTTTAACTTTAAATACATAATAATTATTAAAATGCTTTGTTAAAGAGAATTTTTTTTAAGGGGGATATTTTTTTTTCAAAAAATCAAAGTGGGAATGTGAGTAATTTTCTAAAAAATAGCAATTTGGCGAATTGTAAAAGGTGCATTTTCGGCTATGTCCGACACCTTAGGGTTTCATTCTATGGGCATTTTTTTTTTATGTATGATGCATTTTCATTTCTATGCACTACTTCATTAAAATATAAATCACTCCCTAAGTCCCCGAAATAATTAAAAACCCATCTGTGCAATTTATTTGCACCGCAGCGTTCGATAAAAATGGTACCTCTGGCCCACACTTATAGGTAAAGATGTTGTGCTTTGGGCTACTGTATCTATCGCCTAATATAGCTGCAACAATGACGTCTGAGCTTGTTCTCTATAAATCTTCAGAGAGGAATAAGTACGCCATTTTTGCATTTTTTTACTCCATCCACTACCTTTAATCGTTCTTGTGTTTAGGTGTAAATCCTGACGAAGTATTCTTCATAGTTTTTAGGGGAAGTTACGCCCCACGCATGAGAAGAATATTCTATGGTAGGTGCCATCAACAAGGCGATTCCCTTTCAGTATCGCTTATGTTCCACGTATCATATGATCTCTAAAACTCACCTATAGTCTCCCTCACATAAGGGCGGGTGATTTTTGTTGATATTTCTAAATACCTATAGTTTCCCTCACATAAGGGTGGGTATTTTGTATGGTATAATGGCCTAGAAAAAGGTATATCGAAAGGGGGACCAATTGGTGTTATAAGGAACCTTCACTATGGCCGCTGTTGCAAAGTTGATGACTGATCCTCATCAGTTATTGAAAGGTCCAAATTATACACCATGGAAACATAAGATGAAGGCAATTCTCTAAATGGAATATTTATGGGATATTTTTACTAGATTAACACCTAGGCCTTCATCAGCATCAGGATCCACAACTCCTTCTGCTGATCAAATAGCTTTTGACAAGAAAGACAGTCGAGCAAAGGTGCTCATTTTGTTTGTTGTTTCAGATGAAGTGCAACCTCATATAGCTGACAAAGCAAGTGGTAAAGAGGCTTGGGATGCCCTTCAAACCATCTATGAGGGAAATAATGACTCCACCATTCTTCATCTTCAACAACTTCATAACCTAAGTTTGAGATAGGGTGAAACAGTTGAACTCTTTCTGTGCAGAGTGTCTGAATTGAAAGAGAGATTGAGTTCTTTGGGATATTCTGTAGACGAAAAGCTTCTCATTTCAATTGTGATGAGAGTTTTGCCTTCTTCATTTGATATGTTGATCACCTCCATCCAGGTGTCTCAACGACAAATTACCTACATTGATTTGGTCAATCTGCTTCAACAACAGGAGGCACGCCAACTTCACAAGGATGATTCTTCCAATACAGCCCTATACACCAATAGGCAAGGTTCTAGGAAGAAAGGTAATGGGCAAAAAGGAGGCAACTTTCAAAAAGGAGGAAATTCTCAACAGGATATGAAAGGAAAAGGAAAACAACCTCAACAGAAGAAGAGGTGGTGCAAGATCTATGAGAAAGACAACCATGACACCAACAGGTGTTGGCATAAGAACAAGCAGAAAGGCCAAAACAAACCACAAAATAAAAACAAGCAACCCTAGGTGAATGTTGTTCTTGAAGAATCTGACTCAGATTCTGAATGGGCACACAAGGTTCTCATGACTACCATAGATTCCACACAGAGGGATCCTGTTTGGTATGTCGATTCCGGAGCTAGCAAACATATGACTGGTGACAGATCATGGTTTGAATCATTTATGGCCAAAGAGGGCAAACCTATCACCATTGCTGATGATAAAACCCACAGGGTTCAGGGAGAGGGTACAGTTTCAGTCACTCTTCCTGATGGCAAGTGTTAGATTGACAAAGTCCTCTATGTTCCGGGATTGGCTAACAATTTGTTGTCAGTCACACAAATCCTGGATAGAAATATGGTTGTCAACTTTCGTGTTGAGAATGGAAAGAAGTGTTGTACTATTACCAGGAAGGGTAAGCAAATTGCAACAACTTCATATAAGCACGAATTATTTGCCCTAGATGCTATCTCTACTCCACATGTTGCCATGACTATCTCTACCAAGGAGGCAACTTCCCTATGGCACAAGAGATATGGGCATCTTAGTTTTGGCTACTTACTTGAGCTCAGTAAGTATGAGATGGTAAAGGGTCTTCCTTCTATTTCTGCCACATTGCCAGTGTGCTCTGACTACTTGGTAGGAAAGCAGCATAGAGTACCATTTGAGAAGAGCTCAACAAGAGCACGAAAACCTCTAGAGTTAATTCACACCGATTTGTGCGGTCCTTTCACACCCAACAGTTGTGGAGGGAAGAGGTACTTTCGGTTATTCGTAGATGACTACTCACGAAAGATGTGGGTTTTCTTTCTCCAACTGAAATCCGAAGCTTTCGCATTCTTCCAGCAGTTCAAGAAATCCATTGAGAAGGAGTCAGGAGCTTCTATTAAAACCCTCTGCTAAGATCGAGGGGGGGAGTTTACCTCTAATAAATTTTTTGCATTCTTAGATAAGCATGGAATCAAGAGACAGTTAACAACTGCCTATACTCCTCAGCAAAATGGAGTTGTTGAGAGAAGGAACCATTCTATCATGGAAATGGTTCATTGTATGCTCACAGGAGCTACTCTTGGGCAACAATATTGGGCAGAAGCTGTCACCACTGCAGTATATCTATTGAATAGGGCACCCACAAAGGCCCTAAAAGGAATGACTCCATAGGAAGCATGGAGTGGTTGAAAACCCTACATATCTCATCTACGTATTTTCGGATGTCATGCTTTCATGCACATACCGAAAGAGAAAAGGAAGAAGCTAGATGAGAAAACACTGAGATGTATTTTTCTTGGTTACGATGAGCACTCTAAAGGATATCGTTTGATAGATCCTTTGACCAAGAAAATTAATGTCAGTAGATATGTTGTCTTTAATGAATCTTTCACATCATAGAGCACATCTAAAGTACACCTAGATCTTGTGGAATCTAAGGAAGAGAAGATTCCTTCGTCAACACAGATAGGAGGTCCTTCTACATCTTCTTCACCACCACCAAAGAAGAACCCAAAATGGTGTACAAATACAATCAGAGATGCAAATTTATCCACTCCTCCAAATTTGAACTTGGATAGACCTCGTACATGCAGTATGGCTCAAAAGGAAAAAGAAGCCAAAGAAACTGGTGAGGTTGATGATCTTTGTCAATATTTTGAGGAACTTTCTATAACTCCACGTACAAAAGTAGAGGATATGGATATTGATGATGACAGGCGTTCATGTCTACCATAGATGATCTTGAACCTGCATCAGTGCAAGATGCTCTTAGTGAGCCTCAGTGGAAGGCCACTATGGATACAGAGTATGAGTCTTTGATGAAAAATAAAACCTGGAAGCTTTTTGATCTATCGCATGGAAAGAAACCCATTGGCTGCAAATGGGTATATAAAGTCAAGTACAAGGCAAATGGAGATGGAACAATTGATAAGCATAAGGCCCGTCTTGTTGCAAAGGGCTATGCTCAAAAGGAAGGCATTGACTACGAGGAAACTTTTGCACCTACTGCTCGGATGACCACAATTCGAGTTATGTGTGCTATGGCAGCACAATATGGGTGGAAAGTTCACCAGATGGATGTCAAAAGTGCCTTTCTAAATGGTGATCTCCAAGAAGAAGTCTACATGACTTAGCCAGAAGGATTTGAAGCAGAAGGCCAAGAGCAGAAGGTTTGCAAATTGGTCAAATCCTTATATGGTCTGAAACAAGGTCCTCGGGCTTGGTATATAAAAATGGACAATCACCTTATGCAGCATGGATTTAAGAGATGTCCGTCAGATGCAAACCTCTATTTCAAGAAACAGGGTTCTGAGATAGTGTTGCTTGTACTCTATGTTGATGATCTACTCATTACAGGGAGTTCAGAAACTATGATCTCTACTTGTCAAAAGAAACTTGTGTAAATATTTTGAGATGATAGATCTCGGACTTCTCCATTACTTGTCTTGGTCCGGAATTCAGCCGGAAGGAGCACTCCATCAAAGTGTCTCGGAAAAAAATATACCAAGACATTGCTGGAAAAATATTGCATGACTGATTGCAAGCCAATGGCAACTCCGATGGAGAATGGACTTCGATTATCACGATATGATGATTCACCTCAGGTAGATGGTACTCTGTATCGACAGTTGATTGGGATTCTCATATATCCGACCAATACTAGGCCAGATCTCATATTTGCTTGTCAACTATCTTTCGAGGTTCATGCATGAGCCTAAGACCACTCATTGGAAAGCAGCAAAACGTGTTCTTCACTATGTCCGTGGTACTATGGAATATGGCCTAGAATACAAGAGGAACAACAAATTCTTCTTGCAAGGATACACGGACTCCGACTATGCCGGATCATTTGATGATCGCAATTCAACTTTTGGATACATTTTTCATCTGGGATCCGGTCCTGTCTCTTGGCACATCAAGAAGCAATAGGTGGTTGTTATTTCATCAACAGAGGCAGAGTATCGTGTCGCACATGAAGTTGTGTGCGAAGTGATATGGTTGCGTTGCATTCTGACAAGTATGGGCCATCCATCAAAATCTCCAATACACTTGTTTTGTGATAATCGGGGTGTTCTGAACCTCGTCAAGAATGCAATACATCATGAAAGAACAAAGCACATTGACACACAATGTCATTTCATTCGATATGAAGTTCCAAAGCACCGATTTCTTACAATTCTGTTTGATTTCTTTCAAATCCTCCTTCATCCTCTAGGGCTGAGGCATCGAGGTATACAACATCTAGTTCTAGTTCTAGGGCTCCTACTAGGTCTCAAGGGTCCTCTCATAGACATTAGCTAAGTGCTTAGATGCACTTTTGTATATGAGCCTTGGTGCTCCATTGTAGCCTTTTTGGAGTTCATTGTACATAATATTTTTGATATATATATATATATATACATGCCTTTTATATTTGTGTTATTTTTTGTGTGAATGCTTTTAATGTTTTATGCAATGCATGTTTTATGAAATTGTATTTATGCATGTCTTATGGATGTTTTATGGATGATTAATGCAAGCAAACCATGATGTGTATGCATAGTGCTTATATGGATGATTAATGCAAGTGAAATGGTATGTATATGAATGTAAACTATATGAGAGGAATGCATGATGTTTGAATGATCATTTTTAGTTCAGAATTTTGTTGGTCATTTATGTTCATTGTTTTTGCCATCGAGGGCACCAAACTTGGTGGCATTATGTAGGTTGATCCATGATGAAGACATGGATGTTGACATGGAATAAGATATGGATGTTGATATGGAAGAATATATGGATGTTGATATGGAATACAAAAATATTTTCAAAGACTCAAACAGACTAGTGCTATTAACCAAACTCACTAAAGGTTGTCTAACTTTATTTAGGACCAAGGTGTGTGCAAGTGAAATTCATGTACTAAATCTTGAGCATCACAATAACCCTAGGCAATCAAGAACCAATGTGTGTGCATGTGAATTTCATTAATCCATTATGAATAAATTGGGCATGAACTATTATGGAATGGACCAAGAAGCTAGCTTACCCGTATGTGGATTTAGAGGTCTCCCTTTTTGTAAGAAAGACACGTCGTCCTGCATGAGCTTACTCCACTGCCAGTTAGGGGCTAATACCCTTGGTGGAGACTCACTCCATATTCCAATGATCTGATCTTTAGACCTTGGGGATGACTACATAATTTTTTGAGGGAAATGTAGTATGATCCTTACAGCTATATGGATCTATGGTGTGTGAATTCAGCTTGTTAAATTTGGGTAGAGCTTTGGGCAATTGGATTCTCAACCGGAGTGTGATGAGAATATGACCCTATCATTACTACTCTATGCTTTTGTATCTATGTTTGGAGAGTTATTGTGATAGTGGTGGAAACCACTATTTTTTATTCTTTGGACTATGTTGCATGATAGGACAAGTGAGGAATACCCTTTTCACTTCAAGGTGCTACCCAATTAAGGTGTTATCCCTCTTTGACTTAGAATATTTTTAAGATGTGAATAAGTATGGTTGGTGTAAGATTGTTTTCAAAAATAGTTGAAAATACTCAAGACTTTCTTAATGTGAGAAAAGTGTTTTTGGTCCTAAATAAAATTGGATATCTTTTTGGAGTTTTCTAGACACTCTAGTAGTGGCTAAGTGAATGAAAATTTGGGATTTATGAATTTTAACAAATGGGATTGTTGGTTTATGATAGTGGAGAACATTGCATAAATGCCATAAATATGTACCCCTAATTGTGAAAACTTGACTCTTTTATTTGGCCATATCATCACTACTATAAAAAATTGTTGAACATGGTATGGGATGAATGCAATATAAAAAATAAGAGAATGTAGTAGAATGCATGGCGGATGTAAAATGTAGTGGAATGCATGTGGAATGAATGCAAATGCAATTGTGAAAATGTAGTATGTATGAATGTAATGTGAAAATGCATGGAAAAATACCTAATGTAAATGCCAGATGTATGCAATGAGAACATGCCTATATGAATGATTTATTTTTGTTTGTTTTTATGTTTTTTTTGTAGCCATGTATATATGTAATAATTAAATCATGCGTAGAAGAGGACCCCCAGACAAAAAATAACTAATTCCGATCTCAAAAATCAAATCAAATGTGTATTGTCCCATTAATATTATGAATGGGTACCAGGCTTAAGCCAGTCGGGATAGTCTATGATGTCATCTAATATTTTTGTCTTATCGTCATCTAACTCTACATGAAAGACCTCAGGATTATTGGTAGAATATGGAGGTGAAGGTGGAGGGGAAGGAGAAATGTAGTTGGCAGGAGCCCTTAAAAATTCCTTGGATAGGACAAACTTCAAAAAGGAGGGTGGGTAAGAAATCCAATCCATGTTAAAAAGGCTTTCATCAATTGGAATTGGCTTAGCCAGATTATATGTATTATGGAGTGGGGTGAGTAAGTCAATAGGATTCATACTGACTTAGTAGGAGAGGATGGATTGGAAGATTGGATGGGAACCGATGTTGAATCTTTTTAACCCTTGATAGTAGCTAAAAATATGAAATTAAATGCTACGTACATGCAAAGAATTTTTTTTTGTTTTTGAATGTTTTGATTTTTTTTAATATACATATATTACAATTTTAGGCCTGCTTGAATGGGTCAACATAACTCAAGTTGGGGATGATGGCTCACTAGGTGGGTCAACTTGTTATTGTGGAAGAAGCAAGTGAAATATGGGTTCATGGATGGGAAATATTCTGAGGTAAAACTCATCCTGTTGGGTAAGGGGAACAATGGGCTGAAGTTCCTCTTTAGAATCATCAGAAGCATTAGACATAAGTTCATACTCTTCATTCATCATCAGAATCTAGGAGTGGGTATGAAAAAATTAGGGGATCATCTTCTTCATTGAAGCTAAGCTCCTGAAGATCTTGTTCAAGAGAAGTAGTTGAGGGAGATGGAAGGGGGTCTTTATCTTTGTCATTGAGGCTAAGCCTTTGGAAAGCTTGCTCAAGAGAAGAGGTTTTGGAAATTGGGGTGTACCCTAAGCCTGAATGATCATGTGCTCCATGATATGTGAAATCAATGATGTCATGTATCCCTTGTTCATGGTAACCTAGACCCTGACCCAATTGACTATGTGAAAGTAGCGACATGGAAATACCATCATATTTTGTATGTTGGTACATCTTGGCTCTTTTGGTTCTTTAGGAGGTTTCTCTGTAATTGAGGAATCCAATCCTCCATTAAAAAATTTGATACTATTTGGAGCAGAACTCATGTTGTAGACAATAATTATGGTTAAAGGAGGGTCATGTGGGTGATAAAAATCCTTGGTTGTAGGAATGGCAAGTAGGGTAATGGTAATGTCATGGATTACGCATTCACCAATACCAATACTAGTGATGTGGATCTTGAATTAGGATGATGTGATGGACGATGTGAAAAATGGATGGATCAGGATTGAAGGAAGGTTGCAGGGAGTTGAATATTTCACAATCCAAAATTTCAACTTGCGAAACATCGACTGATGGATATGGATTGGGTGATGGATTAGAAGAAGGTGGATGAGGTAATGATCATGAAGATTGCATGGGTGTAGAAGGAGTGGTTGAGGTTGACGATGTGGTGAAAGTGGATTGATATTTATCACATGTATAAAAATAAATGGATGATTGAGGGGGTTTTGTGAATAACACATATTATACTAATATGGGGGGTGAACAGTAGAAGATCACTTTTTACTTTCTTTCCAAACCAATATCAATTAATCTCCTTAATTACAATAACCAAATAGAGCAGTGTGCATTAATAACTTAGATAGCAATAGTAAGCAAGAGCACAAGTCACCATACACAATTGAGACACAAGATCTAACGTGGTTCCCCCAATGTGGGGTACTCCACAAGATAATATCCTTATAATATTTCACACATAAATAAGTATCCTTATCCAATACAATGATTTCTTTGATCTTCTCAAAGCTAGGAAATAACAATCTCACACAGAACTTGTCCAAATCTGCATAACAATCTCACATAGAACTTGTCCAAAACTGCTCAACAAGCTCACACAAAACTTGTCCAAATTTCTTTGATCTGCTCAAATATAGGAAATAAAAATCTCACACATAACTTGTCCAAATATGCATAACAAGATCACATAGAACTTGTCCAAAATTGCTCAAAAAGCTCACACAAAACTTGTCCAAATCTACTCAACAAACTCACACAAAACTGCTCAACAAGCTCATTAAGAACTTGTCTAGATCTGCTCTAGCAAGCTCACCAAGAACTTGCTCAAATCTGCTCCAACTAAGAACTTGTCCAAATCTACTCTAGCAAGCCCACCAAGAACTTGCTCAAATCTGCTCCAACAATCTCACTAATAACCTCATCAAAATATGTCCCAAATCTATCCACAAATCTATCTAAAACTATCCACAAAGTTGTCCCAAAAACTATCCACAAATCTATCTAAAATTGTCCACAAAGCTGTCCCAAAAACTGTCCACAAAGCCTTCTCAAAGGCTCAATCAATCATACACAAAATGCCAGAAATTTTTCTAGAAATCTATCCCAAAGGCCTTCTCAAAGGCTCAATCAATCATGCTCAAGTAGTACTCAAATATCATCCACAAATCTATGAAGGTAAGGCTCAATGATGAACTTAACAATGAATGGCAATGCACTCTACAATGGATGACAACAATGATCCACAATGATCTCAACTCAACTCAAGTCAACTCATAGAAGCATAAAGAGAATTGTTAGAGACTCAATATGTTCTAAGCTCAATCTCAACTCAAATCAGAATTATAGAATAGTTTGTTTCATGGGACTTGAACAATCACCTCACACAATCACTTGACTAGGCTCAATAAACTCAACTCAACCAATCACCACAAGGGACAACTCTTTCTCACAAAACCCTAGTCCAAGCATGTATCAACCAACTCAAGTTTTTCCAACAATGCTCAACCACAAATATTACATAACAATGATACTAATGTTCTTTTCAAGTTCTTTACATAACCAATGGATTTCAACAACTATGCTTATAATATAAGGTTTAAACAGAACTCTCAAACCATAAAACCTTGAAGCATTCAACAAACCACTTTCGAAAAGGAAACCACAATTAATCCTTTTCACTCCAATGATATTTTAGAAATCAACCACCATAAACAATCACTAGGAGAATGTGCCCATACCTTTTTATGCCAAGAAGTTGTCCACAAAATTTGTTTTACTAAACACAACTTTCCTTTCCAATATCAATAAGGGTTAGTGGACTTCAAATAATAATCACAAGATAGAGCATAACTCAATTTACACCTTTTTACTCCAACTTAATAAACACATGCACCAAAGTCTTTTTAATAAAACCCCTTATCAAAAATAATAATCAATAAACCTCTCAAAAATTATTTTATAACTCCTTATTTCTCCTAAATATTAATTCTCAATTTCATGAACATCAAATTAAATCAACAACTCATCCACCTTTGAAATAATAATCACAACCCTTATAAAAACAAAGTTTAATTAAAAAAATTAATTATTCCTAACCACCTTATAACTCCAACTTAGGGCTTAACAAAATTAATTAGAGAAAAAATGTATTTACATTCTCAAGGGGATTTAAACCCCCTAATTTCCCACACAATGAGTGCATTAGCCATGGCTAAGGTTGCCACACGAGCTAGCCGCTCGTTCAAAAGGGAAAGTCACAATGTGCCTTAAAACCTTTCCTCCCTTTTTGCAAATCAAAAGCGCTTCGAGCATTTTTCTTCCAACGCCTTCCAAATGTAGTCAAGGGGATTCTAAACCTTGATGATTCGTCTACCCCATGCCTTAGCCAAAATCCAATTGCCAATGCGTCACGCTGCCCACTATGCCTTTTGTCTTGACCTCACTTTGTCTTATTCGTTGCTTTCGCTTTCCAAAGGATTTCGCACAAGCTCTTATTCGGATTCTTTTTCCAATGATTAATTCATGAGCTCACATTTTTTTATGAACCTTAGGTATCCCCTTTATATAGCCTCCTTATTATTTTCGATGACGTCGATGAAAATCTTGCATATTTAATTTTAAATTTAAATTTAAATTTTAAATAATTAAAATTTAAACTAAATATTAAAAATTAAATACCTCCATCACCGGGGAACCTTTTTCGATAAAACGAAAGGCTAACTTGGATTTTAAGAAAAACCCAGATAAAATATGCCATCCATGGTTTTAAATAAAACCTTTTATTTTTCTTGCCTTGGTTTTCACAAAAACCCTGTATTTCTCCATGCTTTCCAAAATATCATTTGGCCACAAAAACTCAATGTGATCAATGTGACATCAATGATCCATGTGACATCAATGATCCATGTGACATCAATGAAAACATAAAATAACTCAAATTGCCAACAATCTCCCCCTTTTTCATTGATGGCAACACCTCTAATGCAAAAACCACAATCACTACAAAAATCATCTCTGAGAATCAAAGCCACTCCCCCTGACTCAACACTCTCTATGGAGGCTACTCCCCCTAACTCAATTATCTCTTTGGAGGATGATCCCCCCAACTCAATGCTCTCCCCCTTACTCAAATCTCTCCCCCTTTGAAATCAATGGCAAAAGGGATAACTATGGGGCTAAAATATATGATTCTTTAGCATAGCCCCCTCACCACATTCTCTATTGAGGTGATTAATTTTGGGGTGGGAGTACTTTTACTCCCATATTACATTGTTTATTTCCTTTATCAACTTCCTTCCATGTTTTTCTGATATCCTTCTCTTGATCTTCTTGTCTAGAACCTATTTGACCTTCTTGCCTTGTACCTGTTTGGAATTGTTCTACACCATTTTGCAATATGTCCAAATTTATTGCAATTAAAACACTTGATATTGTAGCCTTTGGATGATGCCCATATCCTAAAATATTTCTTGAAATAATTTCCATATCCATTCCTTTCCTGAACCCTGTATTGTGAAGTTATATTTTCATGACCAATATAACCATGACTTTTGAATTGTGTAGCTTTAAGACCAAAACCATGTTGCTCATTTCCTTTGCACTGATAAGCTCTATGACCAATCATGTTACATGAGAAGAAATGTCCCTCAAAACCATACCTTCTTCCTTTGATGTTCCTTCTAGCAAAATCAAACTTCTTTGATCCATAGGCCCTGCAATGTATAGCCCTATTTCCAAATCCATTACAAGAAAAACAATGTCCTTGAAAAGCCCTTTGTTCATGCCTTGGTTCCTATACCTTTCTTGATCATTATCCTTATGATCATTTTCAACTTTTGCATTGCATCCTTGAACCTTATTTGTAGTATCTAAATCTTCTTCCTTAGTTTCTTCTTTGCTTTCCTATTCAAGAATCTCTTTTCCTTTTGAAATTGATTCACCTATATCAAAACAAGAACCAAACTAAATATTTGGAACCATAGGAACTTTGGAACTTTATTCATAAAAATTAGGTGCTTCCTTGCTTTCATATTTTAGAACTTCCTTTCCTTTTGAGTGTGTTATTGGAAATAAGATATAGCCTTAGAATATATTTCCACTCCTTTTTTAACCTTTTCATCTAATGTGTCATGTCTTGCTATTATTACCCTTAGTTATTCATTCATCCTTTCCTCTATACTTTTTGCATCTTGAAGCTCATTTCTTAGATCACTAATTTTTTGAAGTAGTTCTCTAATTTTGACATCTGTTCGAATCTTGTTTTCAAGATTCCTAATTTCTTCTTTTAGCCTTTTGAATTCTAATTTTTTTTTCTTGGCTCATCCTCTTATTTTTCTATTACCAAAAGTGAGACCTCTTCACTATCACTGATATCATTATCATCTTCTATAGCAAAAAAAATCTCATGATTTCTTTGACCATGCCTGTTTCCTTGATGTGTCATCTCATCTTCACTATCACTGAAGCCATTGCAATATACTGATCTGTGATATCTTTGACCACACACAAAGCACTGCTCTCTTTCATATTCTATTCCTAGGAATAGATGTTCTTCCTTTTCATCATCTGATTTGTCTCTATCACTATGATTTGAGCTATCACTTGCTTCTACAATGTAGTAATATTTCTTTGCCTTATGAAAAAATTTCTTCTTCTCATACCTATTTTGCTTGTATATGTCATCTTTGTCATGCTTATGCTTTCCATCTTATTTTCTTCTATGACCCTATTTTTCATCATCATTGTTTTCTTCATGTGGACACTTGTATACATAGTGACCAATATCACCATACTTTTAGCACCTGACTTTCCTTATATCCTTGAAATTTCTTGAGTCCTTATTCCTTTTGATGAAGTTAGATTCCTCATCATTATCTGAACCTCTACTTGTTTTTGAAACTTTCCCTTTCTCTTTTTAATGAATCCTTGAATGCAATCTCTTTTATTGGAACCTTATGCTTATCCTCATATCATAAGTTGTGAGATTTTCTTGCAATTCTTCCATTGTTAGCTTGTTGATATCCATTATTTCTTATATTTTTGAAACCTTAGCATCATATTTCATGGGAAGTGATCTCAAAATCTTTTGAGTAACTTCTGATTATTTCATCTCAAATCCTAGACCTCTCATGGTGTTAGTAATCTCAACAACTCGAAGTAAAAACCTTTCAATATCTTCAAAATATTCCATTTTCAATTCCTCAAACCTTTTTCTATGAGTTTGTAGTTTTTCCAACTTTACCTTGGAATCTCCTTCATAAGTATTCCACAACTTGGTCCACATCTCATTAGCTGAATTACATACCATAACCTTTATCTATCTCTCGTAGCCCACTCAAAATACAATTCATTGCTCTTGCATTGATCTCAACCAATTTCTTGATAGTCTTATCTGCCTCAGGATCACCTTCAACCTATACTATTTTTCAACCATTTTCCATACCTCATATCCTTATGATATCAATTATTTATTCATCCTCATGCTCAAGAAAGAGTAATTGTTACCATCGAAAAATGAAGCCTTATTTGTAGATGATCCATTTTTTGAATCCATCTATGTTCTTGTAGAATCTGCCCTCAAGATATTAGCTTTTTTGAAGGAACCCGCTCTGATACCAATTAAATAACACAATATTATACTAAGAGGGGGGAGGGGTGAATAGTATAAGACCACTTTTTACTTTATTTCCAAACCAATATCAATTAATGTCCTTAATTGCAATAACCAAATATATAAATATGCATTAATAACTCAAATAGCAATAGTAAGCAAGAGCACAAGTCACCATACATAATTGAGACACAAGATTTAACGTGGTTCCCCCAATGTGGGGTACTCCATAAGATAATATCCTTATAATATTTCACACAGAAATAAGGATCCTTATCCAATACAATGATTTCTTTGATCTGCTCAAAGCTAGGCAATAACAAGATCACACAAAACTTGTCCAAATTTCTTTGATCTGCTCAAAGCTAGGCAATAACAAGCTCACACAGAACTTGTCCAAATATATATAACAATATCACACATAACTTTTCCAAAACTGCTCAAAAATCCCACATAGAACTTGTCCAAATCTACTTGACAAGCTCACACAGAACTTGTCCAAAACTGCTCAACAATGTCATTAAGAACTTGTCCAAATTTGCTCTAGCAAGCTCACCAAGAACTTGCTCAAATCTGCTCCAACTAAGAACTTGTCGAAATATACTCTAGCAAGCTCACCAAGAACTTGCTCAAATCTGCTCCAACAAGCTCACTAATAACCTCATAAAAATTTGTCCCAAATCTATCCACAAATCTATCTAAAATTGTCCACAAAGTTGTCCTAAAAATTGTCCATAAATCTATCTAAAACTATCCACAAAGTTGTCCCAAAAACTGTCCACAAAGCCTTCTCAAAGGCTCAATTAATCATACACAAACTGCCACAAATATATCTAGAAATATATCCCAAAGGCCTTCTCAAAGGATCAATCAATCATGCTCAAGTAGTACTCAAATCTCATCCATAAATCTATGAAGGCAATGCTCAATGATGAACTTAACAATGAATGGCAATGCACTCTACAATGGATGACAACAATGATCCACAATGATCTCAACTCAACTCAAATCAAATCTCAACTCAACTCAAGTCAACTCATAAAATCATAAAGAGAATTGTTAAAGACTCAATATGTTCTAAGCTCAATCTCAACTCAAATCAAAATTATAGAATATTGTTTTTCATGGGACTTGAACAATCACCTCACACAATCACTTGACTAGGTTAAATCAACTCAACTCAACCAATCACCATAAGGGATAACTCTTTTTCACAAAACCCTAGTCCAAGCATGTATCAACCAACTCAAATGTTTCCAACAATGCTCTGTTAGAGTAATATTCCATCATTTGGGATAATTTCCTATTTCCTACGTTAGGTAGATTTTATATTACCACATGGTAAAAAGTTATTTCTTGCTTTTTACCACATATATTTACTATTTGCTACTTACCATGTAGATATTTATTGTTTCAAATATCTAATGGTAAACTATGGTTAATTCCTAAATATCCTAGGTTAACAAACCTAAACCAAACTCTCTACCTCCTATGGCACGTTGGTTAGCGTGGATAGTGGGAATATAGTTTGGTATACTATTTTGTAACCTATATATATTGCTTAGTATTTTCTAAGCTAATGTTAATAAATATTTAATTAATCAATTGTCTTAAATTTTTTTTTTGATCACATTGGCATCAAAACCAACTACGTTGGGGCTAGATCTAGATCAAATTTTTCTTTGCCACCACACTCCAAGCGAGCATGGTGGCTGGCAGACATGGAGGGTAATCCTTGGCCAGGTCCAAGTGACCTACCAGGGCCTAGGCATGCTCGATTCAACTGGCCAAGTCAGATCAACCTGCTAGTCATGGACGGGCCTGTGGGCCACCATGGCGATTGCTGCCAAGGTCGTGTCGATCATCCTAAGCCTACCTAGGCTAGGCGATCAACCATCCTAGCATTTGATCAACTGAGCTTGTAGTCGACAACCACATGCTATTGACTAGCTCTACAGGAGTAGCAGCCCGCAGTCGACAGCCACATGTTGTCGACCGTCCATGCGAGCGATCGACCCCATGGGAAAAGGCCTTGAGGCACAGTCACCTCAGCCCTCACATAGGAAGCCATGACCCACAGAGCCATGTGGGCCTAGGAGCCACATGGATTCCTAACTACTTGGGAGATTTGAGAGGGCAAGAGTGCCATACCCTTCCAAGCTGGGCAACTACACGGGACCAGACCACCTCGAGATCCATAAGGGTAGGAGGCCCTTCGATCCTTGAGATCTGACAAATGGAGGCCTCACAAAACCTTAGGCACATATCTTGAGGTGCTGACATGGCATGCCCAGCATGAATCCTGAGATAAGGAGCTAATGTGGATTGGGGCGGCCGACACATGGACTAGACATGCACGGACATTGACGTGGCAGTGCTGACTCTGACCAACCTAGACTGGACACATGGACTAACCCTGGCATGCACCCTGAGGTGTTGACTAGACGTGACACATGGCAGAAAACCACTAGACTCGACCTATACTGGACATGACATGTGGCAGACAACCACTAGACTCAACCCTGACTCAAACATGACACGTGAGTGACACATGGCAGACTGCCACGTGCCACCCGACTCGACCTAGGAACCATGTTGCGGTGACCAAAAAGACGACGGGGGGCACTCGGATTGCCGAAAGGCAATCAAATGCAAAGGCGAGCACCTTTGTTTTTAAAGGGTGAAAAAGGCAGCCTTTTGCTGCATGTGGGATTAATTCCCACATTTAAATTTTTTTCTCGCCCGAAGGCGGGAAAGCCTTCTTGTAGAAGGTGGTCCCCTCCATAACCCGTCGGGCTTGCTAGCCCGACCGACGAGGGGACCCGAAGGAAAGACTCCCGACCAAGAGGTCGGGAGTTCAAGCCCCGTTAGGGCCAAAAGTAATTTTTTTTACTTCGACGGGCATTAAAAAAAAAAAAAAAACAAGGTACATTTTTTTTTTTTGAAGTTTATTTTTTTTAATTAATTTAGTTTTAATTTATTAAAAATTTTAAAAATTATTTTACTTAGAATTATTTTTTTTAAGGTAATTTTAAAGTTAAAATAGTTTTTATTTTTCTTGATAAATTTTTACTTAAATTACTTAGAAATTTTTTTTATATAAACTTCAAAATTCAAACAAAGAAGGCTCATATTTTGCAAATTACAACAACATATTGCTTTTTGTTTTCTCACCACAAAGGAGATATAAGACATAGAAAAGCATATTTTTTTTTTGCAAATTCGAAAAGCCTTCTTTCTTCTCAAAACTTGTTAATTTTGCAACATAAAAGGAGCCACTATTTGATTGCAAAATTGTAACACAAGGAGACAAAAATTTGCAAAACGTCAAAATTGAAGAGTGCATTTGTTTTCTCCAAGGAGATATAAGACATAAAATTGCACATTTTTCTTGCAAACTTGAGAAGAAATTGTAACCTTGGGTCCACAAAAACTAAGTCATGTGTCGACTAGTTCTGGAAGCCTTCCAAACGTGGGTCGTGTGTTGACTTGTCTTGGAAGGAGTGCTCCAATTGTTCATTTTGCAAAATTTAGGGGGGAAGACAACATTGTACTTCTTTTGCAAAATTGGAAAACAAAGTAGGAGACATAAAAATATCATTTTTTTTGCACAACACAAAACACACATTTTGTTGCAAAAAAAAATTAAAAAGGTGCATTATCGATTTTACTCGACACCTTAATTGGCAAACTAGGTGATAATTAATTTTGAGGCCATTTCTTGTTTGATTGTTGCATCATTCTTTTTGCAACTATAAGTCATATAATCAAGAACATCCAAACCTCAAAATTTCACAAATTTGTGTACATCCATGCATAGATTTAAAACCAATTTCACTTGATATTCTCTCCTAAATCAACAAAACCCCTAATTCACTCTTATTTGTTTGGCTTAATTTCCTCCAACTTCTCATCCTTCTTGAAGGGTGTTAAGGCAGGTGCCATTAAATATTTGTTTGAGTGAATTATATTTTGGTACTCTTTTAGGGTAATCAAAAAAAAAGAACAAGTTTTTTGAAAATAAGGAACCTTAAAAAGTTGCAATCCTTTGCACTAAGGGGGGATAATTCCTTTCTTCCTTCAAAACACAGATTTTTGACAAGAGGGAACTAAAACTTGTAAAGGCAATCATAAAAGTAGAAGTCATCAAAATTATACTTTTTCTTTTAGACTTCATAACAGCAATCATGCTTGAAGTTCTTACAATAAGGAAGGATGATTTGGTGACCTTTTTGATAAAATTGCCTAGAAAGCATAGTTTTGCACAAATTGTAAAAATGAAAACCATGACACCATTCAGTGTTGGTTTCAAAACAAGAAAAACTAAAATGGCAAAGGCACATCACAGAAGCCATCTTTCTAGTGAAGTGTCTCATTCTAATTCTGATTCTGGTTCAAAGAGAGCACAAGGAGTGCTCATTGCTAAAATAGTATTGTAGAGGGAAAACACATGTGTCCCTTGGGCAAAAGCACCATTTTCTCTCACTCCTCTTTTTGGCTTCATAAATAGCATAAGTATTTTGTTTGAAGACCTTGCAATAAGGGGTGCTTGTACCTCTTTTAGGCTTCATAAATAGCAAATTCTAGGTGTTTGAAGTACTTGTAACAAGAGGAGCGACTTTTTTTGATGTAAAATTGTCTAGGAGGCAATATTTGTAAAATCCTTCACAACACTCTTGCATTGCACACTTTTTGCAATTGAGGGGGGATATAAATTTCTTTTCTTCACCATTTTTGTAAATAGGGAAGAAGGCTTATAAGGGTGCATTTTTGGCTTTGACCGACACCTTAGTCACACTTCCTTTAGAAATTAATTACACTATGTTTTGCAACGAGAAGGGGGGAACTTATAAGGGTGCATTTTCGGTAGCAACCGACACCTTAGCTACCTTATATTTTGCAAATTCATATTGTAAAATGAATGAATCTCGTATGAAGTGATCTACTCTACTACACCTAGCGATTATAGCGGCTGGTTACCCATGCAATTCGATTGGATGATGTGATTACTATAAGGACATTCATTGGTGTGAAGACAAAGTGAGGAATGACCCACTTTTTGCTTAGGAGCAGCCAGAGTACTGTGACAGAGCAAAGAACCAGCAGATCAACATCTTCTTTACTGTATTGGGGTAGTTATATACTTTACCCAAATATTGTTGTATAGAGGGATATGTATGTATTACCAAAATAATGTAATAAGGGGGGATGTTAGAGTAATATTCCATCATTTGGGATAATTACCTATTTCCTACGTTAGGTAGATTTTATATTACCACATGGTAAAAAGTTATTTCTTGCTTTTTACCACATATATTTACTATTTGCTACTTACCATGTAGATATTTACTATTTCAAATATCTAATGGTAAACTATGGTTAATTCCTAAATATCCTAGGTTAACAAACCTAAACCAAACTCTCTACCTCCTATGGCACGTTGGTTAGCGTGGATAGTGGGAATATAGTTTGGTATACTATTTTGTAACCTATATATATTGCTTAGTATTTCCTAAGCTAATGTTAATGAATATTTAATTAATCAATTGTCTTACCTTTCCGTTTTGATCACATTTTCAACCACAAATCTCACATAACAACGATACTCATGTTCTTTTCAAGTTCTTTACATAACCAATGGGCTTCAACAACTATGCTTATAAAACAAGGTTTAAACACAACTCTCAAACCAAAAAAACTTGAAGCATTCAACCAACCACTTTTGAAAAGGAAACCATAATTAATCCTTTTCACTCCAATGATATTTTAGAAATCAACCACCATAAAAAATCAATAGGATAATGTGCCCATACCTTTTGATGCCAAGAAGTTGTCCACAAACTTTACCACACTAAAAACAACTTTCCTTTCCAATCTCAATAAGGTTTAGTGGACTTCAAATAATAATCACAATATAAAGCATAACTCAATTTACACCTTTTTACTCCAACTTAATAACCACATCCACCAAATTCCTTTTAATAAAAACCCTTATCAAAAATAATAATCAATAAACCTCTCAAAAATTATTTTATAACAACTCCTTAGTTCTCCTAAATCTTAATTCTCAATTTCATGAACATCAAATTAAATCAACAACTCATCCACCTTTGAAATAATAATCACAACCCTCATAAAAACAAAGTTTAATTAAAAACTTTAATTATTCCTAACCACCTTATAACTCCAACTTAGGGCTTAACAAAATTAATTAGAGCAAAAACATATTTACCTTCTCAAGGGGATTCAAACCCCCAACTTGCCCACACAATGAGCACCTTAGCTGTAGCTAAGTTGCCACATGAGCTAGCCACTCATTCAAAAGGGAAAGGCACAACGTGCCTTAAAACCTTTCCTCCCTTTCCGCAAATCAAAAGCACTTCAAGCGCTTTTCTTCCAATGCCTTTCAAACACAGTCAAGGGGATTTGATACCTTGATATTTCGTTTACCCCATGCCTTAGCCAAAATCCAATTGCCAATGTGTCAAGTTGCCCACTATACCTTTTGTCTTGACCTCACTTTGTCTTATTCACTGCTTCTACTTTTCAAATGATTTCGCACGAGCTCTTATTTAGATTTTTTTTCCAACGATTAATTCACGAGCTCACATTTTTTTATGAACCTTAGGTATCCCATTTATATAGCCTCCTTATTATTTTTGATGACGTCGGTGGAAATCTTGCATATTCAATTTTATATTTAAATTTAATTTTAAATAATTAAGATTTAAACTAAATATTATAGATTAAATATCTCCATCACCCGGGCACATTTTTTGATGAAATGAAAGGCCAACGTGGGTTTTAAGAAAAATCCAGTTCAAATATTCCATCCATGGTTTTAAATAAAACCTTTTATTTTTCTTGCCTTGGTTTTCACAAAAACCCTATATTTATCCATGCTTTCCAAAATATCATTTGGCCACCAAAACTCAATGTGATCCATGTGACATCAATGATCCATGTGACATCAATGAAAACATAAAATAACTCAAATTGCAAATACTTTGTGATGGGTAATTCCTCAATAATAGGAGCTTTGGAAGAAAAAGTGAATGGATTAAAAGATGAAGTGGATGGAGCTAAATATGAGGTGGATGGATTTGAATATGAAGAGGACAGATTCAAAGATGAATGGGATAAGAATAGATTAGTGTAAGGGAACATGGATTTATAGGGATTTGAAATGAAATTGCAATACTTGAAAGGTTCTACATCCATGGGGATACAATGGACTTGACCATCATGAACGCATTTAAATCATTGGTGGAGAATTTATGGAACACATTTTATTTCCCTCATCCAAAGTCTACCAAGGAGTCCATTGTACGTCATGGCCCCTTACAAGATGTGGAACATAGTGTGCAACATTTTAACCCTTACTTTAATGGGCAAAACAACAGTGCCAACTATGGTATACAAAGCATCGTTAAGTTCTTTGAGGATGAATGATGAGTTGGAAATGTGGGAAGGTGGCAGTTTGAGGTTGCTAAGGGCAGTAGTAGTAATAATGTTGATGGATGAGCCAGTATCAATTAAGACCCTTTTAAATGGCTTCTTGTCGATTAAGGCCATGATATGAAATGGAGGATCTACATATTTTGATGTAATTAACTTTATTTCAAAGTCATAAAATGTGATGGATGGTTCCATGCATGTTCTAATGCTCCCTAAAAAGTTGTTAAAGGCATTAGGATCTTGAGATTCAAACTTAATGGATTTTATAATTTCCATTAAGGCTTCTCTATGCCTAGGATATTGTTGTATAAGCTCATATAGGGACAACTTGGCTTAAGCTATCTTCAAACATATAGTCAACCGACTACTTAAGGATACTATTGACCTTAGAGGACGATGAATTGGTTGATTTGGTGGACTAGAAATATGGGTTTGTGGGGATGTATTTGGGGATGCTTGAATAGGTGTTGGATTGGAAATTTGTGACACATTTGGCTATTGAGAATTTTTTTGACTTTGCCTTTCATCTCTTTTGACCACATGGACTGTTCCCACAAAATTAACTTGGTTAGGAGGTATAAGATGATTATTACCTCCTACATTGGTTTGGATCTCTTCATGGTTAGGAAGAGGTGTTTGAAATATTTCTAAGTTTTGATTTTGTGGAGCTAATGGGTTATCTGCTTTAAGATCCCCCAAGTCTATGATATCCTAGAAGATGTTATTAAAAATGTTTCATGTGTTGAGGTCATGACCATTTTGCCTATGGTATGGGTAAAATAGATGTTTTCTATAACTTCTACCATGTTTGGCAGGGTCATCAAGCCTTATTTTTGGTAGAGTCAACTTATTTGTTTCATACAACTTTTAAAATATGGAAGTGTACGACTTTGTTAGAAGAGTGTATTGGTATTGTGGTTGAGCATATTATCGACGGGTGCGGTTTTCCAAAGTTGGCACTATGTTTTGTATTGTGTGTTCTTGAGTTACCAAGAGAACTTCATGATAAGCAATTTTGTGTGGTTGTTGCATGGGTTGTTGATCCAATATGGGCTAGCTCATCATCAATTGATTGACTTGATTGAATGTACTAGCTAAAGAGGCTTGAGATGACTTGTTTTAGCTAGATTGATTGTTTTTAAATTGGACCTTGTTTTGTCATTCTTTCTTCTTAGGCTTAATCATGCCCTCTTGGATTTTTACTTCCTCAATGATGCTAGCCTATGCCAAATATTCTTTGAATGAATGATACGTATGAAGCTAAAGCATACAAGAGATGGGTTTTAAGAAACTCTTGGGAAATAATTTAATGATTTCATCCATTGGGAGGGAGAAGGGCAATTTTTTAATGACTGCCCTCCAATGGTTTCTAAATTTATAGATAGTTTCATCTTCCCATTGTCTTAGTTCATACACATCTGATAATGAAACTTTATTTTTAATTTTTACGATGAAACACTCAAGGAATAGGTCAATCAATTGAGGAAAAGTATAGATACTATGAGTTGGTAACTAATTGAACCATTCTATGGCATCTCATCCTAATTTTTGAGGAAGTGTTCAGAGAATGAGAGCATTGTTGGTTTGAATCCAAAAGCATGTGTGAAAAAATGAACTAACATACTCCATAGGGTCCTCGGTTCCCCTATATTTGTCAAACTTTGATAATGTAAAGTCTACCAAATATGGTGCTGATGGTACCAAAGGATGGATTGGTTGATGATCAACTAGCTTAGCATAGGTTTTTGGGCTTGACATACTAGGAATATTTAGAATCAACTAATCTATTTGATTCTGCATGGCCTAAATCCTAAGGTCTTTCCCAGGAATGTGGAAGCCTTGGATAACCTGATGACTTAGTGAGGCACTAGAAGAAATATGTTGTGGAGTAACGAGATGATTTTGATAAAATGAATTAGCTGAAATTGATGAGGGGAATATTGATGATTGAAAGAAGGAGAATATTGATGAAGAAGAATATTTTGGAGGAGTTGGTTGGGTTGACCAAAGGAAATGGTGATTGGATGGATCAAATTTTGTATTGGAGGTGGCTTTGGAATGGATATCACCAATGATTTGCGTATCCAGGTGGAATTTTAGTTAGCTATGGTTGGTTGGGTTGGATCTATAGGATGCGTAGGATATATTTTAACTTGTTATATAGAATTTTGATGCTCTAGAATCACTTTATTCACAAGACCTAAAATATCTTAAATATCTTGATTAGTCATAGAATAAATTGATAGGGCTATGAATGGATTATAATATGATGGTATGGATGGGGGTGGATTGGAGGAAATGGGCATGGTGTAAGTTACACTTGATTTGGCAACTTGGAAAGTTGGTACCTGTGAGGCAGCATTGACATACTCATACAAAGGATTGGAATGGGTTTGGGTATAGCCATATGGGTTATGAGTGTTAAAAACACTCAGGTTTTGTGGGGTTGGACTAGGAGAGGAGACCATACCATATTCATAAGCTGAATTGGTATATCCTCAAGTGGGATTAAATGGATAGGATGTAGCTAATTCTATTTTTTCAACATAATATTGGCTAAGGGGTTCAAGGACATAGTTAGAAGACTTGTATATGGCATCCAACTTGTCCATGTCAATTTGGAGGGATGATTTTTCATTGTTTTGGGGAATGAATCCCTCTTGTGAGAGATTGGTGAATGAGACTAGATGGACTAGGTTAGGTGGAATTGGAAAGGTTAGATAATGAAGTAGTGGGTATGCTAGTTGTATTTTCCATTAATTTATTCTAATTTAATATTCTTGTTTGATGTCGAGTTAAAAAAATAAAATGATTAAATCAAAATACAATTTTAGGACACTTAACTTTCAAAACTGAAAATGACCTATCATTGATTATTCACCATTGTCGCTTGACATAAGATAGGTTTTATAGATGAACATTCTTTTCTTCTTCGACTTAGAAGGGACGCGATTTTTAAGCTCTGGCGATTTGGCGGGAAACCCTCTGAACTGCCGACAGCCGAGTCTCTAGGGTTTCAGATCGGAAACCTCGTCCAGAGAATTTGGGGTTGCAGCTGGTTTTTGGTCTAGGATCTTTCGGTGTCCCGGGAGGGCCCAATGGGGTCTCTTCCTGGTTCTCTCGAGGGGAAAAAGACCTCTTATGCGGAGATTTTACGAGAAAATCCTGCGTCTTCCTCTGCTGATGCTCAACGGAGTGCCTTCCATCTCGCTATCCAAGAATGCGGGCAAGGGCTCTCCTGGGCATAGAATCAATGGATGTCTCCCGCAATCTGCATCAAGACTGAAAATAGTCATCGAACCAGAGCTGGTTGAAGACACGATAAACTATCGGGCCACTCATGATCTGATTTGCAAGTTCATGGGCATTCGACCCACCCCCGCACTTTTTGCATTCCCTGGGTGAGACAAAACTGGGAGCCTATCGGTGAGTACTCCTTATGGCCCATTAGCAATGGGTATTTCATTATTAGTTTTTCTTCCCTATTGGATAGAAACAGAGCATTTGAATCATAGAAGAGGAGCCATGGCCCGACAGGGTTATTTGTCCAGCCGTGGAGAGCGGGTTTCGACCCTCGCATTGAGCCCACGGCTGTCCCGGTTTGGATCCGGCTGTATGCTCTCCCGATGGAGTTTTGGGGTGAGCGGATTCTTGAATTGATAGGCAACTCTCTAGGTAGATTTTTGGGAGTTTCTAAGGATACCATTGAAGGAAATACTGCTGTTTATGCAAGAATTTGTGTAGAATTGGATATTAGTCAACCGCTACCAGCTGAGATGGAACTGGAGTTAGCAGGACATTCTTGGATACAGCAGTTAGACTATGAAGCCCTACCTTTCCGTTGTAGAGTCTGTCATTTGCATGGCCATTTGGCAAGGTTCTGTCCAAATATCTTGAGCACCAAAGCGGATGCTCCACAGGGAATGTCAAATCGCTCCCGAGGAGGTAAGTCTACTTCGGCCAAGGAACCACCTGTCATTCCCCCGGGTTCTGAGGGCCAGAATGATGGCTTTGAACAGCAGAAGAGAAGAAGAAACAAAAAGAGAAATGGTAAGGAGCAAGCTCTTCCCAAGCCAACCAATCGGTATGAAATCTTCAAATCTCTTGTGGATCAAGAAGACCAACCTATGGAAGGAGCAGATGGGATCCTTGAGGATAATATCATCCTTACTCATGCTCCTCCTTCATCAACCCCTGTTCTTGAACAGGTGATTGACTCCTCTGAGACTTTGCATCAAGAAAACCCCGGGACTCTGGTAATCCACTCCCCAGCTCAGCCCGTTATTAAAGATGTTACCATGGGAATTGCAGAAAAGCTCAGAGAAAGACCAGCTCTTGGAATTTCCCTGGTGGAGAAGAGGTCGAAAAATAGTAATTCCCAAGGGGTGGGCAGGAAATCCAATAAGGATCTAATTGCAAGTGCAAGGGGATAAGCTAATCAATGGAGGATTGGCGAGAACAATTGATTCGTATTGCTCCCAAGGTTTCCAATGATTATTCAATCTTGGAATGTGAGGGGTTTAAACAGTAGAACCCATCAATCTGCTGTTCAAAGACTTTTAGAAAGAAGTAAAACAGACTTTCTGCTCATTCAGGAGACAAAAATGTCATTAGACCTTATGAGTAAAACTGTCAGCCGAATCTGGAGGGGTGCTGGCCATATGGCAGTGGCTGCTCTTGGTGCCTCGGGAGGGATTGCTACTCTTTGGAATCCTTTGGCGTGGATAGCAATAGAACATATAGCCTGGAGAGGGGTCCTAACATCTCTTTTTAAGAATATAGTTACAGCTGAACAAGTCTTAATTACAAATTTCTATGGGGCTCAGAACACCGATGGTCAGCGGTTTCAATGGAAAGTTGTTCAAAACATGAGGTCCTCCCGGAAGATTTTGATTGGATTATTGTTGGGGACTTCAATGCTAAATTATCCGCTAGAGATCAGGAAGGTGGCATCCCTGTTCTGGATACAGGGGACCGGTTGTTTATTGCCCAAGTCCAGGCCTTTAACCTTGTTGATATCAAAGGCCCTGGTACAAACTTTACCTGGACTAATAAGAGAAGAGAGCCATACAGCAGGAGGGTTAAGCTTGACAGGTTTTTGGTCTCGGAGGAAGCTTTTGTTAGATGGAATATCAAATTCCAGATTTTGGAGGGCCCAGTCTCCGATCACTCTCCCATTTTGCTGGAGGGAGGGACTATGTCAGGAAAGTATTACAAACCTTTTAAATTTGAAAATTTTTGGTTGCAAAAGGAGGACCTACGAAGGAAAATTACACAAGTGGTGGGAAGAAGGTCGTCTCCCTTTGGAACAGCTATGTTCAAATTTCATAAACAACTTCTCTTTGTTAAGAGTAAACTAAAACAAAGGGAAGCAAACTAACAAATCTGATTTCCAGCTCCAACGGGCTCCCTTGCTGGAAAGATGGAATGAGGTGCAAAAACAATTCAGAGAAGGAATTATTTCTGAGCATCTTAAATTTGAGGATGACGCTTTACGCAAAGCAGTTGAGGACATTGATAATCAAGAAGAGATCTACTCGGAGACAGAGAGCAAGAAATACTTGGCTATTAGAAGGAGACAGAAATACTAAATTTTTCCATCGCTCTCCCTGTGCTAGAAGGCAATTGAATAACATGGAGTTCCTTCAAGATGAGATTGGAAACTCTTTTGACACTCTTCCTGATATGCATTCCCTATCTATGGAGTACTTCTCAAACCTCTTCAAGGAAAGTATGCAACATGATGTGGAAGCCCAAAATGAAGTCATTGAGGGAATTCCCTCTATTATTTCTCATGAAGAGAATCAGGCCCTTCTTAAGCCCATTGATCGTGATGAACTCAAGAAGGTGGTCTTTGGGATGTGCACAGGAAAATCGCCTGGTCCGGACGGTTTCCCTATTGAGTTCTTTCAGGCCTTCTGGGATATCTTAGAGGAGGATGTGTTGGCTGTCATTGAGGAATCCCGAATTAACAAAAGAATGCTCAAGGCTCTAAATCACACCTTTATCACTTTAATTCCTAAAGGAGAGGGGGGGGCTCACATTTCCGATTTCAGACCTATTGCATTATGTAATGTGATCTACAAAATTATCACTAAACTTATGGCTGAAAGACTAAAACCCCTTCTTCAGAATATTATTTCTCCTGAGCAAGGGGGTTTTGTTGAAGGAAGACAGATCTTGGATGGAGTGATCTTGGCTCAGGAGGCTATCCATTCTATGCATAATTCAGGTAACAAGGGAATGTTCATCAAACTGGATATGTCTAAGGCTTATGACAGAGTAGAGTGGGGTTTCTTGGTCAAGATGTTGGCAGCCTTTGGTTTTTCTCAGGATCGGATTGCCTGGGTCATGAGTTGTATCTCTACGCCTTCCTACTCGTTTTAATTAAGGGGCTTCCCTCGCCACCTTTTGGAGCCTCTCGGGGTCTCCGTCAAGGAGATCCCTGCTCTCCTTATCTCTTTCTTATCTTGGCTGAAGGTTTAGGCAGACTCCTCCTGAGAAGAAGACGTCAAGGACAGATTACAGGAATTAAAATCGGGGCTGAAGTTTTGACTCATTTACAGTTTGTGGATGATACGGGCTTGGTGGGAGTTGCCAGCCTCAGGGAAGCAAGAGGAATCAAAGATACTCTTAACGTCTACCTCCGGGCTTCTAATCAAGTCATCAATGAATCAAAATCAAAAGTGGTCTTCTTCAACCTTGATCAAAGGTCACAAGAGAGAGTTATGGAGATCCTGGGTTTCACTAGGACCTCCCTTCCCGTTGTTTATTTGGGGGTTCCTCTCGCATTGCAAAAAACTCGAAAGCTGATTTCTGGAAGGACCTGCTGGATGGCATCAAAGAGAGAATGAATCACTGGTCTCATAGATGGTTAAGCTATGGGGGCCGACTAACTTTCCTGAAGTCTGTTATTCAGGCCATGCCTATTTACAAATTCTCTATTCTGGCCGCCCCTCCTTCAATCTGGAAAGAGTTGGACAAAGCGGCTAGAAGTTTTCTCTGGGAAGGTGCCAATGGAGAGAGGAAATGGGCCTTGGTTGGGTGGGATAAGGTCACCCAGCCCAAGGAAAAAGTGGGCTGGGCTTAAGAAGCTCCAAGTTTAACAATCGGGCCCTGGCTGGGAAACTGTATTGGAGGTGGATTTCCCAGCCTTCGTCCCTTTGCAACAGAATCCTTTCCAGTAAATACTTGGGTCTTGTTCATCCCAACGACTTGGGCCGCTATCCTTTGGAAGGTAATGGTTCTCTTGTGTGGCAGGCGCTCAAGCTTGGATCTCGCATTATCAAAGATCAATTGTTCTGGAAAGTTGGGAGAGGGGAGAAGGCCCGGTTCTGGACTGACTCTTGGGATCAACATCCTCCTATTCTTGCCGTGTTTCCCGATTTGCATCCGTTAAAAATAGCTCTTGAAGATAAGGGTTGGATTAATATTGAGAGCTACTTCAATACCAGCCAATTGGGGGAGTATAAGGTTCAAAAGTTTAAGCGGCTGGGTGAATGGCCTATTCCAATCCCTCCGGAGCAGGCTCCAACTCTGGAAAAACTTTTGGCATAAAGGTTTCTTACTGGGAGAGATGAGGAGGATGAGCTTGCCTGGGGCTTTGGGAACCTTGGGGTTTATTCTGTGAAGGAGGGCTATGCTTCGATCCTTCCTGAGCCCCCCCCACACTCTTTTCCTGTTCATGAATGGAGGAAGATATGGCATCCCAAGGGCTGGCCGAAAGTGAACTTCTTTGCTTGGCAGCTGATGCATTATGGTATCTTGACCTTTGACAATCTCAGAATTAGAGGCATCATTGGCCCTTCCCAGTGTGTTTTGTGTTATAGGAATGAGGAAACTGTGGATCATCTTCTGTTTGATTGTCCTTTCACACAGCAGATTTGGCACCGTTGGTTCTCCCACTTTAAACTTCAGGCGCTTGGAGACTTGTCCCGGACCAATTTATGGGAAAGCTGGAAGAGAGGTAGATTTATATCTAAAGCTCTTCGTACTGGCTGGGAGCTCGGTTTCCTTTTTATTTGGTGGCAGGTTTGGTTGGAAAGAAATGCTCGTATTTTTCGTGAAACCTTCTCTTCGGTGGATGGGATTTGGCAGGTCATCTGGAGCAAAGTTGTGGAAACCGTTGCCATCTATGCTGAGAAGGAAAATCAGCCGGCTTCTAAGCCTTTGATTGGGAGAGGTGCTGATCTTGAGAGACAGGTAAGAAGTTGTTGGAAACCTCCCCCTAAGGTCGGGTCAAAATCAATACTGATGGAGCTGCAAAAGGTAATCCGGGTAATGCTGGTAGTGGGGTTATCTGCCGTGATCATGCTGGGACTATGCTCTATTGGGAATTGCAAGGTCTGGGATATGCCACAAACAATGAAGCTGAGGCCTTTGCTATTAAATCCGCCTCCATCTGGGCCGTCAAACAAGGTCACATAAATATAATCATTGAGTCTGATTCCAAAATCCTGGTTGGTGCTCTTGATTGCTTGAGGAACTTTGCCTTAAAAGCTTGGAGGCTCCGGATTTTGGTTTCCCAAATTTTAGAGCTTTGGAAGGAAATTGAGGATGTGATTCCTGTTTATGCTAGTAGATCTCTCAATAAAGCGGCTGATTTCCTTGCTAAGATGGGTGCTGAGAGAGAGGTTGGGATTCATCTGCATAGCAATTTGTCTGTGGAGGATGCCGAGATCAGACAAGGCCTTGAACAATTTCTGAAATAATGTGCAAAGTTTTTTTTGCTAAGGGTCCTTTTTGTCGCGATATCGCGACATGTTGTGTTGTCGCGGCCGTTGGCTGGTTGCTGTCGCGATATCGCGACAGGTTGAGCCTCCGCTGCCTCTGGTTGGTTTCTGTCGCGATATCGCGACATGTCGCGTTATCGCGGGTCGCGATTCCGCGACATGTCGCGATATCGCGACATGTCGCGCTATCGCGTGTCGCGATTCCGCGTCTTGTCGCGATATCGCGACAAGTTGTGCCTTCCTGGCCTCTGGCGTATTTCTTGCGCGATATCGCGGCATGTTTGGCTCTTTTGAGACTGGTGGGTTTTTTGTCGCGATATCGCGACCCTTATGCGGCTTGAATGCTGTTTAGTGTTTCTGTCGCGCTCTCGCGACGCTTTCTGCGGTTGGCTGTCGAGGGCCCTTCCTGTCGCGATTTCGACATGTCGCGATTTCGGACATGTCGCGTTATCGCGACTGTTGGTGCCGAAGTGGCCGTGACGGGTTTGCCTGTCGCGATTTCGCGACATGTCGCGTTTTCGCGACATGTCGCTTTTTCGTGCCGTCCGTTCTCTGTGCCTTGTGGCTGCTAGTGTTGCCTTTGTGCGCTTTCCTTGCTGTGTTGCTCGTGGCTCTGGCTCGGGATGTGTTCTCTCCCGCTTGTATCTGGTTTTTGTTTTAATACAAGTTTTCATTTTTTCAAAAAAAAAAAAAAAAAAAAAACTTTCAAAATTGAAAATAAATCTAAGGAATTTAAAATCAAAGAAAATAATCAATCCTAAGTTTCACCTTGTGTGGCTTACCTCATTCATTTATTATCTCCTTTAATGTGAATTCCTTTTAGATATGATAGTTTTGTGTGTTTTGTGTATCCTAATAATGTTTAATGAAAAAATAAAGGGTAAAATTCTATGGTTGGATGGGGCAATGGGATTCTTGTTGGTGATGAAATCCAACAAGTTTGTTCAAGGGTATTCCTACGGTGTCTAGAGGTAGATATTTGGTGTATGAAGAAGAAAGCCACCATCACAAAACCTCAAGAAACAACCGATGATGAAATCCATTTACTACTGTTTAAAGTGCAACGTGTTGTGTGTGATTAATTTTAAGTTTTTATGTTCTATATTGTGGTCAAACAATATTAAAAGAAACATATTTTACACATATAAATTAGAATCCAACACATGCATGCAAATTTCCTATAAAGAGTGTGAAGTACATCACTTAAAACCCCCTACCTAGATAGCAATTGGAGGGTTCATCCACCTCTCTACGAAAGGTTCCACCCAAGGGCAAGAATCCTTTTTGCATTCAAGTCTTGTTCCAACTTAGATAGGTAAAATAAGCAACCTTTAACTCCTAATATGCAAATTCTAATTGATGCTTTTCATTTTCAAATGCAAATAGAAAGATGCATGAATTATTTGAATTTGCAATTCTTCTTGAAATAGAAAACCCAAAATATGTGATGAATGAATGCACAGATTTCCTATATGCAATCTAAAATTAATTTATTTCTAGATTTCTTAATGTGTATTCATCTTAAAATCAAAATCTAAAAAACATAATAGAATATTGAAATACATAAAAATAGGATTTTAGAATAGAATATTTACAAATCTTACTTGAAAGCCTACGCTCTGCTCCAAATTACTGCCAGGTATAGTGGAGCACCTCCGTGGGAATAGTTGGGCATCTATGTATGTGCATATGGGCACTTGTAGGGATCACCAAGTTTCATAGAGTCCCTACACACCTATCTGTAATTTTGATATGTCATTCCATAAACCCTAACCAATGAGTTTGGCTAGTTTTATGCTCTAGAAAACCCTACAAAATGCAACAACAAAATGGAAGTTAGCAAAGTAAATCAAAAAATAGAACCCTTGTGGGGTCCCACCATGATCACCATTTGTGAAGCAAAAATACGACACTAAAATAATACAAAAATAAATAACTCAGATGAACAAGATATTGCACAAAATATGATTTTATTCAATAAATGGGGGGAGCTAAGAAACTCCTTTTGTTACAATCGATCCGTTCAACAGAATTATATTGATACAATAAATATAAGTGTTAGGGTTCTCTAGACCCCTAGCTACAATAACATGTAGTGTCTCCAATGTATCTTGCTTCCAACAAGGTGAGTGGGCTTTTGGTTATCCGTAATTGGGCCACTCTAGCTTCAGAAACTACTCAATAATCCTTGATTGATGCTATCCAATCCTGCACACACATCAAACATAAAATAGTTAGCCAATAAATGAGGGTTCCACAATGTGAACCCTCAGGAATGCAAACCAAATATCCTAGATATTGAATGAATAAAATGTGTAGAATAAAATAACAATAAATAAAATGCACATAAATACTTACTTTTTCTTTTCTATTGCTTTGTTGCAGATTCTATGGTAGGGTATCCCAATGGCACTTGGTGATCTTACGTAGCAAATTTTGGTGTATGGTGGATGGAAAAATAGGTGGTGGGATGCACCTGTAGAATGCAGCAGGTAGGCAGTTGTGCCTGTGGGCTATGTCAAGTGCTCAGATGTGCATATGAATTAGGTCTAGATCTATAGAAGCGAATCATGGGGATGCGAAGGGTTCAGTGTATGGAGGACAATGGTGGCTATGGAAATGGGATGCAAAGGCGGTTGGAATCCCAAAATCCTAGAACAAGCTCAAGTTTTAGGGAAGGATAAGCTAGGGTGCAACCTACTCATAAGAACTATCTCTTCATCAAGGTTAGATATTATCAGCAAATTAGAACTCCAGTGTTCAAGTCCTATAGGTTTTTCCTAGGAGTTGATCATTGAGAATGCTCCTATATATTATTAGACTTAGGATTTACTTTAGGGTTTTACCAAATTGTGTGGCTAGGATAAAATCAAATCCAAGGGCTGATATTAAACTTTAAGTGTGACACAGATTAAGGGAGATGGATGGTTGTGATTAGACTAGATCAGACATGTGAGGTTGATTGGGCTTATAAATACATATTTTATAATGAATATATTAAATAATAATATAAAATATTATATTTAATAAAAATAATATAAAATAGATATAAATGGGTTAAATGGGGGTTGAAAAATGGTGAGAAAGATCTAAAGTGAGCCATTGTATGGCGGTAAAGACATGGAATGGCCAATTGAATGGTAGGAAATGGGGATGGTGGACAAGTGGCTAGAATTTTGTGTCTAAATTAGGGTATGATATACCAAGGCTTGGTTTTGTGGCATACCCCCTAGTGATTAAGTATGCTAGTTGATAATTGTGGTATTCTAGTCAACTTTTGTACCTTATATATATATATATATATAACAGTGCTATTATTTTGATTTTATAATTTTTTTTTTTATGGCTACGTGTAATGTAAAATATTATGATTGTTTTTGTGATGATCACCATAATCATGCTTATGGTAATTTTGAGTTTCTAATGTTTTTTTATGATGCTTAATCATAATATTATTGTAGAAATGTGAAATGTGATTTGATGTAGTTTATATTTTGTAATTTAGTATGATTGAATTGTTTGTGGAAGACAAATTGTTTGGAAAATATACCCTTACGATTTTGATCAGTTAGCAATAGACCTCGAGGATGTGTGCTTTTATATGACCATTTATGAGAATATCCCTCGCGTTGGTCATGAAGTAGATCCTCTGTGAGGTTTTTTTATATTACTAACATCGAAGGATTGTGATCAAGAAAAGTAATTTGAAAATTTTTTGATTAAAAGTGATAAGTTGATAAGTACTTTGTGATTTTTAAGTTTAATTTTTATTTAATATTGAGAGAAGTATGTGTAATGAGGATGATGAAGGATGATAAATTTGGTAGAGCACTTGTGCTAGGCATAATATTCCTAGTTTGAGGTAAATAGAGATATTTTATTAGGGTTGTCTCATGCCATCATCACAAAGTTTGTATGCAACTATATGACCAAGCAATTATATGTGATCAATGCAAGTTTTTGTATATGATAAACAATCATGCAATATAAGGAATAATTGTACTAAGTGGTGGATATAATATGTAATATTAATCAATTTTATGGAACAATTGCTTAGGCTAATCAGTCATACAAATCCATGAGGATATGGTGACTTCAACTAATCAAAACTTAAGGAGAATATTGGTTATTTTTAATATGAAATCAAATTTATCAAGAATTAGTGTGTGATTTGTGTATTCATTTTCTATCTTGACCTTAATTATGATATAAAATATCTCAAGGATCAAATGTGTGTGCATATGAGATTCATTTACCAATTTTGAGTAAGGTAATGATGCAAGCTAACTTTTGAGAACCACATGTGTGCAAACGATGAATTCATTTATCATAATTTTATGCATGTAGTTAGACTTAACTACTTTGTAATACAAGCCATCAAAAGCTAGTTGTAGACACTAAAACATGTTAATCTGATTATACTACAACGACACACTCTTATTGACACCATATGGCCCCATTGGGAAACCCTTAGGGGTTAAATAGTGGTCCTAACCATATTTTGGAAGGTTTACCCTGATTTTATAAATTTTTGGGCCATGTAGCCATGGTCATCCCACCCCAAGATGACCACAGTTCATGGCCATCCCACCTAGGGATGGCCACTAACAACCATCCCTAGGTGGGACAACCATGGCCTAGGTCCCTCAAAAATTCAAGGGCATGACAAATGGTAATAAAATTCTACCATTTATCCTACCCAATGATCTAGGATAGATTGAGGGCCTACCAAAGCCATCACAAGATAAAAATTAGAGGTCCAAATAGGAGGTCTCTTCTACCCAACACATGGCAAGGGTTTTGACAAGTGGTAGAACCTAAATTTCATTCCCCAAATTGCCCCTTTGACCTTGTGGTCCTCTTGGGCTATAAATTGGAGTCTTTCCACCTAATTTTAGAGAGAGGTCTTTGCAATAATTCACCATGAAGTGTTGTTGATATTCACTCTCCCCTTTTACCCATGTATTTGCTCTTGGAATCTTGATCAATCAAAGGAGTTTCCAATACATCCCCAAATATGTAAATACATTCTAAAACCTACCCATTTTTGTGATTTAGATTACCAAATTTGACGATAACACCCTTAGGAGTATTTTGAACCATATCCCAAAGGAATTGATGGCAAAAACCACCAAGTTCAATGGTTGTCCTCACCTAGGATGGTCAACAGTCCCATTTGGAATACCTAAGGATGGCCATGAATCTGAAGAGAAAAATTTTATACTGATATGGGGGTAAATAGTATAAGGTAAACTTTTACTTATCCTTCCCAAACAAATTATCCAATTTTATCAATTGCAAGATTAATAGAAATAAAAAAACAATGCACAAATAATCACAAATATGAGAGACAAATATTTAAAGTGGTTCACCCAATGTGGGTTATGTCCACAGAGAAAATATTTCTTCTAAATTTTCTCAACAAATCTCTTGGGAATTAATTCTCTATTACAATGTTTATGGACCTCTATCTAAAGGAGATATCAATCCCCAATGCTCTATTTTGTGGATCTCTCTCCATAGGAGAACTCTATCCCCTATACTCAGGTTTATACATATCTATTCATAGGAGAACTATATCTCCTTTGCTCTAGTTTGTGGATCTCTCTCTATAGAAGAACTCTATCCCTTTTTCTCTGATTTTTGGATATCTCTCCATAGGAGATCTTTATCCCCTCTGCTCTTGTTTGTGGATCTCTCTCCATAAAAGAACTCAATCCCCTCTACTCTGGTTTTTGGATATCTCAATAGGATAACTCTATACTCTTTACTCTATTTTGTGAATCTCTCTTTATAGGATAACTCTATCCCCTTTGCTCTGGTTTATGGATCTCTCTCTATAGGAAAATTCTATCCCCTCTGCTCTAGTTTGTGGCTATCTCTCCATAGGATAACTCTGTCCCCTTTACTCTAGTTTATGGATATATCTTCATAGGATAAATCTATCCTATTTAATCTAGTTTGTGGATCTCTCTCCACAAGAGAAATCTATCCCCATTGCTTTGGTTTGGATAACACAAGCTTATATTAAGAGGGGGGTGAATAGTATTAGGTAAACTTTTAATTTTCCTTCCCAAAAAAATTATCCAATGTTATCAATTGCAATATCAATAGCAATAATAAAATAATTCACAAATCACCACACACATAGCAGACATAGATTTAATGTGGTTCACCCAATGTGGGTTACATCTACGGAGAAAATATTTCTTCTAAATTTTATCAACAAATATCTTGGGAATCAATTCCCTATTAAAAACTTTGTGGACCTCTATCCAAAGGATATCTCAATCCCAAATGCTCTTGTTTGTGGATCTCTCTCCATAGGATAACTCTATCCCCTATGCTCTAGTTTGTGGATATCTCTCCATAGAATAACTCTATCTCCTTTGCTCTAGTTTGTGGATCTCTCTCCATAGGATAACTCTATCCCTTTTGTTCTAGTTTGTGTATCTCTCTCCATAGGAGATCTCTATCCCCTCTACTCTATTTTTTTGATCTCTCTCTATAGGATAACTTTATCCCCTCTACTCTGGTTTGTGGATCTATCTCCATAGGATAACTCTATCCCCTTTTCTCTAGTTTGTGGATATCTCTCCAGAAGAGAACTCTATCCCATCTACCCTATTTTTTGGATATATCTCCATAGGAGAACTCTATCCCCTCTACTCTAGTTTATGGATATCTCTCCAGAGGAGAACTATATACCCTTTAATCTGGTTTGTGGATCTCTCTCCATAGGAGAACTCTATCCCCATTGCTTTGGTATGGAGAACACAAGCTTATACTAAGAGGGGGGTGAACTGTATAAGGTAAACTTTTAATTTTCTTCCCAAATAATTTATCTAATGTTATCAATTGTAATATCAATAGCAATAACAAAATAATGCACAAATCATCACACACATGAGAGACACAAATTTAACGTGGCTCACCCAATGTGGGTTAAATCCATGGAGAAAATATTTCTTCTTTCTCAAAAAATATCTTGGGAATCAATTCCTTATTACAATGTTTGTGGAACTTTGTTCAAAGGATATATCAATTCCCAATGTTTTAGTTTATGGATATCTCTCCATATGAGAACTCTATCTCCTTTAATTTGGTTTTTGTATCTTTATGCATATGATAACTCTATCCCCTTTGCTTTGGTTTGTGGATATATCTCCATAGGATAAATATATCCCCTCTACTCTGGTTTGTGGATCTCTATCCATAGGAAAACTCTATCCCATTTGCTTTAGTTTGTGGATATCTCTCCAAATGATAACTCTATCCCCTCTACTCTAATTTTTGGATCTCTCTCCACAAGAGAACTCTATCCACTCTACTCTATTTTATGGATCTCTCTCCATAGGAGAACTCTATCCTCTTTTCTTTGGTTTGTGGATCTCTCTCCATAGGAGAACTCTATCCCATCTAATCTAGTTTGTGGATCTCTCTCCACAAGATAACTCCATCCCATCTACTATAGTTTATGGATATCTCTCCATAGGATAAATCTATCCTCTTTACTCAAGTTTTTGAATCTTTCTCCATAGGAGAACTCTATCCCCATTGCTCTGTTCTGGATAAAATAAGCTTATACTAATAGGGGGGTGAATATTATAAGGTAAACTTTTAATTTTCCTTTCAAAATAATTTATCCAATATTACCAATTGTAATTTCAATAGCAATAACAAAACAATATACAAATCATCACACACATGAGAGACATAGATTTAACATGGTTCACCCAATGTGGGTTACATCCACAAAAAAAATATTTCTTCTAAATTTTATCAACAAATATCTTGGGAATCAATTTCTTATTACAATGGTTGTGGACCTCTATCCAAAAAATATATCAATCCCCAATGCTATAGTTTGTGGATCTCTCTTCGTAGGAGAACTCTATCCCTTTGCTCTGGTTTGTGGATATCTCTCTACTAGAGAAATCTATTTATTTTTCTTTACTTTGTGGATATCCCTCCATAAGAGAACTTTATCCCCTTTCCTCTAGTTTTTGGATCTCTCTCCATAGAATAACTTTATCCCCTCTACTGTAGTTTGTGGATATCACTCCATAGTAAAACTCCATCCCCTCTACTCTAGTTTATGGATCTCTTTCCATAGGTTAAATCTATCCCCTTTGCTCTAGTTTGTGGACCTATCTCCATAAAATAACTCTATCCCATCTACTTTAGTTTGTGTATTTATCTCCATAGATGAACTCTATCCCCTATGCTCTGGTATGTGGATCTCTCTTCATAGGAAAACTTTATCCCCTTTGCTCTAGTTTGTGGATATCTCTCCATAGGATAACTCTATCTCCTCTACTTTAGTTTTCTCAAAATCCTACTCTTAAATTTATCTTAAATATGTACCAAACCTCATCATAAGGCTAGCACAAATTTGCTCCAGCTCTACTCACAAATTTATCCAAATTTACACCAAATATCATTACAAGACTAGCCTAAATCTTCTCCAACTCTGCTCACAAATATATCCAAATATACACACATTACATGCAAAAATTTAACTCAAAAATGATCTCTAACTCTTTTCAAATTTATACCAAACGTTGTAACAAGGTTATCACAAATTTATCTCAAATATTGTCTCTATTACTACCCAAATATTCTTCAATTCTTCTCACAAATCTATTCAATTTTGTCCCTGGTGTTTTCACAAGACTTGCTCAAATCTACCTCAATTTTAATTCAAATATTCTCACAAGACTTGCTCAAATATACCTCAATGCTGCTTCAAGTATTCTCACAAGACTTGCTCAAATCTGCCACAATGCTGCTTACAGAACCTACTCAAATATTCCAAAATTTTACATACAAATAATTCTTATATCTCTTTTAGAAATGCTTTCTTCAACTAGATAGTTCAAATATATTCTACCTAGAATTAGTTTAACCTCTTAAACATATAGAGAATAATATTATCAAAGACCCAATATGTTCTTCACATTCACAAATCTTGCATTCATCCAATCCAATCCATATATCTTGCAAAACCATTCTAAATCAAATCAAACTAGTGTATAACTTTACTTCAAAAAACTTCTCTCTAACACTTGCTTATTCACATTCAATATCACTCACATCAATGCACAAATGCTTCACAAAATTTTCAATAAGAATGCACAATTTGTTCTTAAATCCTAGCTCAAATATTTTCAACAATACACACTAATCAACCCTTTTATCTCCACCTTAAAATTACTTTCTCAAAACACAACCACCTAGAGAAAGAATGATGTCACCATACCTCTTAGTTTGCTTTGATGAAGAAGTAACCTCAAAGACCTGTCTCTCAAATAACTTATCCTTCTTGTGCCACTTCAAGGGTTAGATAGAAAAATATTTTCTCAAAATATCCACATGAATTTTCTTCTAAAAAATATGTGCATAATAAAATCTAAAAATGAGGCTCTATGACACTTCTTTTATTTTCAAATATGAAGTATTAAATGTTGGATATTTTTAGTCCCTAAGTCAAAGTTGTCATTGATATCACCAATGATGTCACCAGATGAAGTAATCAATTAATACCATAAATTTTAGCATGAAATAAAGGGACAAAAATGGTTATTTGATATACAAGGATAAGACCAACATTCAAGTAAAACAATGCAAAATATAGAAGTTAAAAAGGAGTTATAATTTTTATTTTATAAATTATTTAAATTCAGGATGAATTTAAATTTTCTAAATAAAATATTAAAGGTACATTATCGAAGGTTAATATTATAATAGTGGTTATTATAATATTAAAATGTGCCATGGAGAAAACCCAAATAAAACATTTATAATTTTTATTATAATATTTTAAAAGGCAAAAGAGGGTTTTATAAAGTTAAAAATTATTTTAATAAACCCAAAGGTTGGTTTTAAGACCAAAGGCCTTGATAAATCCTCGTCGACATCATGAGGGTTAATTACATTTTGAAGCACTGACGTTCCAAGCAAAGGAGGAAAAATCATTATTTAAACCTATGCCAAAGGACATAAAATTTATCCTTGCTCAATTTGAAAAGAGAATAGAATACGAATTAAATGCAAAGCTCGTGAGATGAATTTGTGAATTTTGTGTTTGTGTTGACGGTGAAAGGAAACAAAACCAAAAGCATTGATTATTTGTAAGCCAACAAGGCACCTTGGTCTAGTTGCAAGTTGGCTGCAAGCTTATGTTTTGGTGTGCATGGTGGATATTTTTTGAATCCTAGCGAAAGAACTTTTGTGGATGTGTTGAAGGTGCCAAATGTTAGGCGCATCCTTTTTGCAGAGCAAGGAAGGATAGGGTGTTGAATCACGTGGTGCTTCTTCCTTGCCAATGAGAATACATCTCGTGTGGTGGTTTGCATCATGGGTAAAGACATTTGTGTGGGCTGCGTTGAGAGTTTGAAACTCTCCAAAGGCAAAGGTAATATTTTTATATTTTATTTTATTGAATGCCTATGTTGGAGGTATAAGGTATTTGGTGGTTGAAGTTTGAAAAGGTTGCATTGTGATAAAGGTTGGTTGTTGAGAAATATTTTAGGAGTTATAAGGAGAATTATGTTTTTATTTTATAAGTCTTAAAATTTGCTATTGTGGAAAATTGAAAGGTTAAGACTTTGTGGGTTGTATATTATTTTGAATAAAGGGATTTTATGATTATTTTAAGGATATTGATTATTATTAAATTTGAAGTGATAAGGTGTAATTTTGATATTATTTTTGTGATATATTTTATTGAAGAAAATTAACCTCTAACCGTTGTTGAGTTTTGCAAAGAGGTAATTATGAGTGTGGCATATTTGTAAGGACAACTACTCTTCAAGAAAAGGTATGGGTAAAATTATTCTTTGTTGAGTTAGGTTATTGGCTTGATTAAAAATTAAGTTTGGAGTGAAAATGAATTGATTAGGGTTTCCTTTTCGAAAGTGTTTAAATTAATTCTTCAAGGTTTTCTAGATTGAGAGTTGTGATTAAACCTTATTTAATAAGTATTGTTGTTAAAGCTATTGAATTAAGTGAAGAGTTGTAGAAAATATCATGAAAATCATTGTTATGTGATATTTATTCTTGAGCATTGTTCAAAACAGTTTGAGTTGATTGATACATGCTTGAGCTAGGGTTTGTGAGAAAGGATTGTTCCTTGAAGTGATTGATTGAGTAGAGTTGATTGAGACTAGTCAAGTGGATGTATTAAGTGATTGTTCAAGTTGCATGAAACAAACTATTTTATATTCTGATTTGAGTTGATATTGAAGAATAGAACATATTGAGTCTCTAATAATTCTCTTTATGCTTCTATAATATTGAGTTGAGAGAGTGATTGAGTTTTGAGAATATAACCTATTGTCTCTAACAATTCTCTTTATGCTTCTATGAGATTGAGTTGAGAAGGTGATTGAGCTTTGAGTATAGAACATATTGAGTCTCTAACAATTCTTTTTATGCTTCTATGAGATTGAGTTGAGAAGGTGATTGAGCTTTGAGTATAGAACATATTGAGTCTCTAAAAATTCTCTTTATGCTTATATGATATTGAGTTGAGAAAGTGATTGAGCATTGATTAAAGAACATATTGAGTCTCTAACAATTATCTTTATGTTTCTATGAGATTGGACAAGTTCTATGTGGACTTGTTAAGCATATTTGAGGCAAGTCTTTGAGAAGGCTTGTGGACTGATTTTGTGTGAAATTTTGTAGAAGCTTACAATACAAATTTGAGCAAGTCCTAGAGAGGACTTATTGAGAAAATTTGGACAAGTTCTGTGTGAGCTTGTTGAGCAGACTTGGACAAGTTCTAAGTGGAAATTTTGAGTATATTTGAATAGGTTCTGAGTGGACCTATTGAACATCTTTGAGCAAGTTCAGTGTGAGCTTGTTGAGCATACTTGGACAGGTTCTGAGTGGACCTATTAAGTATATTTGAGCACGTTCTATGTGAGCTTATTGAGTAGATTTGGATAGGTTTTGAGTGGACCTGTTGAGTAGATTTGAGCAGGTTCTAAGTGGACCTATTGAGTAGATTTGAGCAGGTTTTGAGTGGACCTATTGAGCATATTTGATCAGTTTTTGAGTGGACCTATTGAGTATATTTTAGCAGGTTTTGAGTGGACCTATTGAGAAGATTTGGATAGGTTCTAAGTGGACCTATTGAGCAAATTTGAGTAGGTTCTAAGTGGATCTATTGAGTAGATTTGAGCAAGTTATGAGTGGACCTATTGATCATATTTGTGATAGACTGAATGAACTATGTTTAGTGTATATTTGAGTAGACTTGTGCTAGACCGACTAAAATATGTTTATTGCAAGAGTTGAGAAGATTTGTTCTAGACCAAATGTATAGTATTTAGTGCAAGATATTAAGCAGAGTTGTGCTAGATTGATTGGACTATGTTTAGTATAGAATTGAGATAGAGCTTTGGATGTGATAGAGCAAAGAGTACAATAGTCTCCAGTGGATAGAGATCCATCAGGTAGTACATTGAGGATAGGTCTTCTGAGTGATGACAAAATTCTTCAAGTGGAGAGAGATCCACAGTCAGTGTAGTGGATGTAGTGTCTTCTAAAGGATCACCAGCCAAAGTAGAGGAAAAGGAGTTCTCCTATGGATAGATATCCACAAACTAGATTTAGGGTATCAACATCTCCTTTGGAAAAATTTCCATAAGCATTGTAATAGGGAAAGGATTCCCAAGATATTATTTGAGAAATATTTAGAAGAAATATTTTCTCCGTGGAGGTAGCCATATTTGGGTGAACAACGTTAAAATTTGTGTCTCTATTGTGTATGGTGTTTTGTGCATTGTGTTGATTACTGCTATTGATACTGCTATCTATATAATACATAATATTGATTTAGAAGGAAAATTTAAAAGTGATATTATACTATTCACCCCCCTCTTAATATAAGCTTGTGTTCTTCAATTGGTATCAGAGTGGGCTCCTTTAGAAGAGTTTGATAGCTTGAAAGAAAAGTGGTCAAAGAAAACAATGGATCAAAAGGATCAAAGGGATGGGTCCATCAATAATGTAGTACCAGTATTTGATGGAAGTGACTTCTTGTATTAGTGTATGTTGATGAGATTTCACCTAATGACACTTGGCAATGAAGTTTGTGATGCAGTGGAACTTGGATATGATTCAACAGAAAATCCTCCTACAGATAAGGAAGGTAAGCTTCTAATGCATGCAAATTCAAGAGCTATGAATACAATTATAAAAGGGTTGTGTAGATTAGAATCTATGAATGTTATGGATTGTAAAACAACAAAAGAAATGTGGGAACTACTGCATGACATATATGAAGGAGATAAAGGTGTTAGGAAAGCTAAGATCAAAAATATCAAAGGAGAATTTGATAAATTAAGAATGTGATATGATGAAAAAATTTGTGACTATCTTAGTAATATTGATGAACTTATACATGATATGAGAGGTCTTGGAATGAAGGTTGATGAATTTGATGCTTGTGATAAGATCTGGAGGACTCTTCCAAAAAGGTACAGTGAAAATGTCTTTGCTATAGAAACATCAATTGATAGTGATTCTGTAACAAAAAATTATTTTCTTGGCATGCTTACAACTTTTGAGATAAGAAAAAAAAGATTTTATCCCTTCGAAAGAGGTTACATTCAAAGTGAACAAGAAGATAAAGGGTAAGAAGTCAAAATCAAGCAGTGAGTCATCAAGTGATGAAGAAGCAAATTATGTAGAAGAGATAAAGGTTCCATAAAACCCATAGATCTAATATTTGTTAAGTGTTTCAATTATGGAAGGTATGGACATTTTGCAACAAATTGTAAATATCTAAAGTGTAGCAAGTGTGAACACTTAATTTATTAAGTGGTTATTTTAGTGGCTAGGTTAGGTTAGAGTTGTCGGCAAATTCTTTTAATGTCGGCATGATTTTTTTAATTGAATATCTCTTCTTCCCCTTATCCCTCCATTCTCTCCTATATTCCCTCTTCTACCTTATCACTCCACCTTCCTTCCCTCTTCTCCTCCAACCTCCCTTATTTTTCTCTCCGCCGACTTCCTCCCTTCCCTCTTCATATAAATTAGTGGTTATTTCCTATGTCCGATTAATGTTTTTGTATTGGCTCTGCATAATAATAATTAAGTATTATTATTTTCAACTTACCATATTTCCTCCTGATCCAAATATTAGATTTGGTATCAGAGCTTGGCCGGGCAAGCGTGCTAGGCATGAATCCCAAGGACGCACAGTGATCTAGCTGGCGAGCATGCTGGGCATGTATCCCAAGGGTGCACCATGATCGAGGATTTGGGTGATCGGATCGAGGAGGTGGCAAAGCGTAGAGCTGGGCACAAATTCCAAGGTGGACGATGACATGGCAGAGCAGTTTCTGACATGGCAGAGCAGACAACTGACATGGACATGTAGCTCGAGGAGCTGAGGTGGATGGTGACATGGATGCTAACGTGGCTACAACTGATGTGGTGGATGCTGATAGAGTGCTGACTAGGCAAACTGGGAGCTGACATGGCAAGAGTCGATGGCAGGAGTTGACATGGCAGAAACTGGGAGCTGATGAGGACGAGTTGGGTGTGCCGAGAGTGCCACATGGTGGAGCTTGACTAGGCATGGTTGAAAAAAATGGTGGCGTAATCGATTTATTGAAGACAATCGAAATTACATGCGCTCGTGCACATATAAGAACTATTCTTTGCCTTCCACTGAATGTGGGATAAATCCATGATTTAAAAAAAAAAAACCTGTCGTCGTAGATAGTATAAGGAACAGGCGGTTCCTTCCTCCTCCAGCCGAAGCAGGTAGCACAGGTGGTTTAGTCGTTTTCTTGTGGAAGTGAGGTCCCAGGGTTGAATCCCATCAGGGTAAAAAAAAATACAAGTTTTTTATTTTCTTTTGTAATCATCGGAAGCAAAAAGGTTTAAGAAGGCGAAGGTCAGCCTTTTTTCCACTAGAGCCATGTGGTGCAGTGGATAGACCATGTCAATAGGAAGTGGAGGTCCTTAGATCAAATCCCGTTGGGGATTTCGAAAACAAAAAAGATTTTTTTATATAATTTTTATTATTTAGTTTTAATTAAGTTTTTTTTTTTAATTATTTAATAATTTTTATTTATATATTTTTTATTATGTTTTTTTAAATAAACTTTTATTTAAAAAATAGGGAATAATTTAAAATATATATATAGAAAATTGTTAAAAAAAAATTTAAGGGCTTTATTAAAACAAATTTTGGAAAATTGTTTAAAAAAGAATTAAAAGGGTGAAAAGTAGAAAGTGAAAATTTGCATATTGTGAACCTGGAAAAGTGACAGGAAGTCTTCCGAAACGCCCGTTTAGCACCTCCAAAAAATTTTGGCTGCCCCTTGGAACCCCGTTCAAGGTTAAATATTTGTTTTGTAATAGCCTCAGCGGCTATAAAAGGGTGAAAATTTTTAACCATAGAGACTCTAATGAAGTTGTTTTTTGCATTGATGAGTAGATGATTAGATCAACTGGATGCTATTATGCATTGCTCTCTCTATTGAGAAGAGAGACTCCTGATTCCTTTGATAGGAAAGGTAGAGTGGAATTCATACAGTGTTTTGTCAGTTGGAAAACCAAGTGATAGCACATCAAAGAAAACCAGATTCTGGATACGAGGCAGATTCTAAAGATAATATATTCGAGCAAAGAGTAGTTGAATCCGAGATGGTTGAAATAGTACCTGAAGGACAATCAAGTGACAGTGAGAGCTATACACCTCGCTCTCCTGATTCAGAACTAGAAGTAGAAGAAGTAGAAGCAGAAGAAGTAGAGGAAGAAGAACCAGTGGAGGTGAAACCTATAATTGAAGAACAAGTTGTTCTCAAAAGGTGTCTTGATCCAGTAGTAGCAGCAAAAGAAGTCATTATAATCAGTGACGACGAAGCAAACAATTTCACCTTTCCAATATTGGGAAATCCTCAAGAAGAAGAACGCCAAATCAGTGAGCATTTTAAGAAAGCTAGATTTGATTTAAATTAGTGATCTATTTTGTACTTCTTTGTACAACTTGTTTGAAGTTGAAATAAAATTTGCTTTCTAAAATGGCTTCCAATACTAGTTTACCAATCCCTGAGTTCAATGGTGGTGATTACGAGTATTGGTCAATTAAAATGAAAACTCTGTTGATTGGCAAAGGTATTTGGGATGTGATTGAAGAGGGATATACTAAACCTTCAGCTACTGAGTGGGCAGTTTTGAGTGTTGCTGATAAAAGGGCTAAAAATGAAGCTCAGAAGAATAATTCTTCTGCCCTTTATCACATTCAAGCTGCCCTTGATAGGAGTATTTTCCCTAGAATAGCTTCTTTTACAACAGCTGAATCTGCTTGGAATGCTTTAAAAGAAAGTTATAGGGGAAGTGACGAAGTCAATCAAGTTAAACTCCAAACCTTGAAAAGAGAGTTTGAAACTCTTAAAATGTAAGAGAATGAAAATGTTGGTGATTACTGCGTGTGAGTGAAAGTCGTAGTAGATAAGATGGTCACTTTAGGAGATGATGTAAAGCCTGAAGTTATAGTGAAGAAAGTGTTGAGGACACTTCTTCCTAAGTGGAATTCAATTGCAATAATTATAGAGGAATCTAAAGACCTAACTTCTCTATATTTTGAAACCCTCATTGGCTCACTTCTCTCACATGATGAGAGATTACAGCCAAATCCTTCCACAAGTTATGGAGGATATGATAAAGCCTTTGCTTCTCAAGAAGGTAGAGGTAGAGGTCGTGGTAGAGGAAAGTGTAGAGGAAGAGGCAGAAATAATCACAAAGGTGGTACTCCTAACAGAGGAGGAAATTAGAACAGAGGAGGATTCTCAAACAATAGTGAACAGCAGCAAAATAGAGGAGACAGCAAAATAGAGGGAAACAATCAGGCAGAGGCAAAGGAGGAGATAATGTTGGCAATTTTGGGTACCTTGGGTACATTGCCTTTGCTCAAATGTATAAGTTGTCATTGATGTCAAAAGGCATTTTTGTGTTGATTTCAAAAGAGTGTGATGTCAAGAATAAAGGGTTTTTATTAAAACCATGGTGGCAAGGCTAAAGGTTTTTCTTAAAACCATTTGGACTCATTAAGGGTTTTTATTAAAACCAAGCTTAACTTAATGCAAAGGTCCATGTGTATTATTAATAATTAAATTAACTCAAACCTTTGTCAAAGGTCCAAGTTTAATTTATTATTAATAAAATAATAATTATTATTATTTTAATTATTATTAAAGGGTCTTTCAACCCTTAAGCGACGGAAGAAACAAGAATTCTTTCGCCGATTTGTTGCCATCGTTGGAAGAGCGCCGACGTCAAACAGTGAAGGAAAAATTGCTATATAAGGTGGCATGATTTTCAAAAGTGAGTACCTCCGATTAATGTTGACATCTACGATTTGTGGCTACTCTATTTTAGTTTGATTTGCGCTTGGCATCCGTGATTTGCATTTGCACTGTTTTTGTTCGATTTGCGCTTGGCATCCGTGATTTGCATTTGCACTATTTCGTTCGATTTGCGCTTGGCATCCGCAATTTGCATTTGCTCTATTTCCTTCGAACAACGCTTGGTATATTCGAGTTGAGCTTGCTCTGTGTTTTCGATCTCCGTTGACGTCTTTGATATCGTGCTTGTTCTGTGTCTTGGAGACTATGCTTGGCAAACTCAGATTTGAGCTTGGGCTGCATCCTTACCTTTTGGCTTGACGGCAGTGGATTGTTGCATGCGGTTTGTGGAAGACGTTTACGTTTTCCAGGTTCTTGGCGTCAAAGGAAGATAAAAGAGAGGGCAGCGGTGTTTTATTTCGTTGGGCACTTGTGACCCAACGGCGGTGGCGTTTAAGTGAAAGCGCTAGACGGCAGAGGTGCCGAGTTCGATTCTCTTCGATTGGGAATTTCCTTTTGGTCACGGTGTGCAAAGAATGGTGGTTGTGATTGCGCGGGAGGTATAAGGTTAAGGTATCATTTTTTATTTTGATATTGGTTTATTGATGGTTAATGTTTATGTGGAGTAATAAGGTGTAAAGAGATTTTACTTTGTATGTTATTGTACTTTGGTGTTTTTACTAAGTTGGAGAAATAAGGTGTTATATTTGGATCTTTATTATTGTGTATTATTGTATAGTTGCTAACTCTAATTGGTGGCAAATTGAGAGTTAGTGTTGTGACAGATTTTGAGTTCTCCTTCTTCATCAAAGTAAAGGTATGGGCAACTTCTTCCATGTATGTGGTTTATGGTATGTTTTCCTGAAATAAGATTGGAGTGAAAAGGTATTCAACTAGGTTTCCTTTGGTTGGGTGTAATCTATTTTCTGGTTTGTTGAAGACTACTTATGCATTGTTATCCTTGATGAGAGTTTTCGTGAATGCATAATTCTGGTTTGAGGTAGTGGAAGCATTGTTGCACTAGGGTTTATGTTTGTAAGTCTTGCTACTTGCATTGAGATGGTGAAACCCTTAGTTGGCTGTTTTGATATTAATGGATGAGTTGCTTCCATAGAGGTTGTGTTGATCAAGTTAGTGCTTTACTTGATACATGATTTGGGCTTACTCCATTGAGTTGATTTGAGCAAGTTTTCTTTGCATTTAGTGATATTGTGTTTGTGGCTGTTTTGTTCAAATATCTTTGGAGGGAAAAGGATTTCTACTTGTTTCCTTTTCTTGTGATGATTGGATGAATGCTTCAAGGTTAATGTTGAGTTGAATGATGTTGGTTAAACCTTGTCTATGAGCATTGTTGTTGAAGTCCTAATTGGTTGAGAAAAGATATTGGTTGTGGAAAGAACATGAGTATCATTGTTATATGAGATATTGCATGGTTGGCAATTGTTGGGTTGTGTTTCATGTTCTTGAGAAAAGCATACTACATCTATCTTATTCTTTTGAGATTTGAGATTGAGTTGAGATTGATATTGGGAGTTAAGTATAGAACATATTGAGTCTCTAACAATTCTCTTTATGTTTCTATGAGATTTGAGATTGAGATTGGGAGTTAAGTATAGAACATATTGAGTCTCTAAAAATTCTCTTTATGCTTCTATGAGGTTTATGAATCACATTGGGTCTCTAACAATTCTCTTTGTGGGTTCATGCTAAGCAAGTTTTTCTTGGTGAGCTTGTTGAGGTTTTGGACAGGTTCCAGTGGGGACTTGTGAGCAGGTTTTGGACAGGTTCCAGTGGGGACTTGTGAGCAGTTTTGGACAGGCTTTGAAGGGGACTTATAAGCAGATTTGGATAGGTTTCGGTGGGGACTTGTGAGCAGATTTGGGCAGGTCCTAGCAGAGGACTTGTGAGCTGAGTTTTTGAGAGTTCTATCAGAGAACTTGAGGATAGAGGTGTATTGGTTCTTTGAGAAGAACCTGAGGATAGTTTTGGCAAGTCTTTGAGAAGGCTTGTGTGCAGAGGATTGATTTGTTCATAGAGTTGGACAGATATGACAGACAGAGGAAGACTTGTACTAGACCGACTGACTGTGTTTGGTACAGGTAGCTGAGCTGCTGTGGACGTGATCATAGAAGGTAGAGGTCTCTTAGGCTAAGCATTGAGGACAGGAGGTCTTCGGTGGAAAGGAGTTCCACGTGCTGGCAAGAGGTAGAGGTAGTTGATCTTCTGAGGGATCATTTCTAGAGCAGAGGGGAAGGTATCTCCTTTGAGCAGAGGCTCATAAATTCAGATTGGGGGAAGGTGTCTCCTTTGGGCCGAGGCTCATAAACATTGTAATTGGGAAGGTTTCCCAAAGAACTTTGAGATAACTTTTAGAGAAAAGTTTTGTGGACGTAGCCCAGGCATTCTGGGTGAACCACGTTAAAATTGGTGTCACTTTGTGGATGATTTTGTGCATTGTTTTGATATTGCTTTGGGTATATTGCTTTACTGTTTTGAAGTATAAAGGAAAAAGTAAAAAGAGGTCTTATACTTGTTCACCCCCCCTCTCGAGTATAAGCTTGTGTTCTTCAATTGGTATCAGAGCCGGTGACTTCGAAAAGTTTAACAACTTGAAGGAAAAGCTAGTAAAGAACACAATGGATCATTCAAGTGGCAATGCAACACCTATTCTTGATGGGTCAGATTTTGGTCTTTGGAGTGCAAGGATGAAGGTTCATCTAATGGCACTTGGGAATGAGGTTTGGGAAGTGATTGAAGATGAGTACACTATTCTTGAACTTGGTCCTAATACTAAAGAAGAAAGGCTCCTACATCACAGCAATTCAAAAGCAATGAATGCAATCCTGAAAGGCTTACAGAAAGTAGATCTCACCAAAGTGATTCACTGCAAGACAACTAGTGAAATGTGGAATCAGTTGAAGGTGGTTCATACAGGTGATACAAATGTCAGAAAGGCCAAGTTGAGACACTTCAAAGGTATGTTTGAACAACTCAAGATGAATGATGATGAAAATATTAGTGACTACATGCTTCGTATGGATGAGGTTGTTAACTCCATGAAAGACTTAGGTCTTGAGCTTGCTGAAAATGATGTTTGTGATAAGATTTTAAGATCTCTTCCTAATAGATTTAGTGAAAATATTTCTGCTATTGAGGAAGCTAAAGATTTGGATAAGTTGAAAAAGGATGAGCTCCATAGTATACTTGCAGCATTTGAGTTAAGAACTCAAGTGAAAGTTGATGTCAAGAAGGAGGCAGCTTTCAAGGCTACCAAGAAATCCAAAGGTAAACAGTTTCAAGAGAGTGATGAGTCTTCTAGTGATGAAGAGGCATATTACAACAAGAAAGGCAAGTTCTCTAGAAAGCACAAAAATATGAAAAACGTAAGATGTTTCAATTGTGGAAAGTTTGGTCATTATGCTACTGATCGTAACTGTTGCCAAGGATGAAAGTGATGAAGATAAACAGGACTGTAAGAGCAAGGATTCTGAAAAGCACAAGCATCATAGGAAAAACAAATATGAGCACAACAATCAAGGAAAGAGGTATTCTCACAAACACAAGAAGAGTTTCTACCTAGACAAAGCAAGTAAGTGTTCTAGTAGTGATAGTGAAAGTTCTTCAAGTGATAATGAAAATGAGATGTTGTTCATATCAGAAAAAGAGGAAGAACCAAAACATAGATTCATTATCATGAAATGTCTTAGATGTGGAAATTTTGGTCACCTTGAGGATGATTGCACAAATAATGATTTGGTTTCTAGTATGTATGAGGATGCTTCAGAAAACTATAAGGAAGATGCATGTATGGTTTTTGAAAAGGGTAGCACCTCTAGTGATAAGAAATCTGAAAAATGCTTTGATGATTCTAAAAGCAAACATATAGAGGAAGGTGAAGTAGATCTTAAAGGTGAACTTATTAGTGCTCTTAGTGCTTTGAAAAAGGAAAGAAAGAAGAATGCTAGACTCAAGGATAAGTTAGATGAATGTTGTATGGAGAGAGATGATCTTATAGAAAGTCTTGACTTCTCTATAGCTAAGACACAAGAACTCAAGGATGAGTTAGAGTCTAAGGTTCTTGAGTATAGTGAGTTAGAACAGAAAATGGCTTCTTTGAAAGAGGAAACTAAAGGGTACAAGGATAAGCTTCATAGGTTCCAAGATAGCTCCAAAAAGGTTAAGTCTCTCATCAAAGGACAAAGAAAGACAATAGATAAAACAAGCCTTGGTTTTGTTAAACCTCACAAGGAACAAGTAGGAGAGTCTAGTAAGAGACTCCAAAAGGAAGAGAGTTCTGATGAGGAAAGTATTTCAGATCATGAGTCCTTGAATGATAGATGCACAAAAATAGAAAATAGAATTCAGAATGAGAAGAAGAAGTTTTCAGAGCCTAAGAGGTCAAATAAAGGAAAGTTTCAAGGCAGATGTTTTGCTTGTCACAGGTTTGGTCACATAGCTTCACATTGCATGGCTCAAGTGAAGAAGGTAAATGACAGTTTTAGAGGTGGTAATTTCTTTCAAGGGTATTGCTACTCTTGTCAACAGTTTGGGCACAAGGTAGTTTATTGCAAGGCAAATATCAAGAACAGGTTTGATCAAAATAGGTTTGGTCGAATGGTTGAATAGGTTTGGTCAGAATAGGTTTGGTCGAAAGGTTTGGTCAAAACTGGTGGATTCAAAGAATAGGTATGCCTAAAAGAAATAACATTGTTACTTGTTATAAGTGCAACAATGAAGGTCACACAGTCAGACAGTGTAGAGCTAAAATTCTAGAATACAGGAACAGGAACAGTGGCATGATCAGGTCCAAGGATCAAGGCATGGATAAGAACAGGGATGAGAACAAGAACAAGAACAGTGACAAGAACAAGAATATGGACAAAGAATTCAAGAGAAGGCCCGACAAGGAAGTTATAGACGCTGATGATGATCAATGCCTAATGGGAGTTTTACTCCCACCCCAGAATTAATCACCTCATCAGGAGGTGGGGGAGGGACTAAGCTAAGAGGCTAATTCTTAGTCCCGAGCCCCAAAGGTGGCCCTTTGCCATTGATGACAAAGGGGGAGAGATATAAGTAAGGGGGAGAGCTTCAAAGTGAAGAGGAAAGCTTCAAGTCATGGGGAGCAAAACTTCAAAGGAAGATTCTCAGTTGCTAGCATGGTTGGTTTCAGTTGGTTTCAGTTTTGGCTCTTGAGAAGTGTTTTCAATAAAGGTTTGCCATCAATGACAAAGGGGGAGATTGTTGGCAATTTTGGGTACCTTGGGTACATTGCCTTTGCTCAAATGTATAAGTTGTCATTGATGTCAAAAGGCATTTTTGTGTTGATTTCAAAAGAGTGTGATGTCAAGAATAAAGGGTTTTTAATTAAAACCATGGTGGCAAGGCTAAAGGTTTTTCTTAAAACCATTTGGACTCATTAAGGGTTTTTATTAAAACCAAGCTTAACTTAATGCAAAGGTCCATGTGTATTATTAATAATTAAATTAACTCAAACCTTTGTCAAAGGTCCAAGTTTAATTTATTATTAATAAAATAATAATAATTATTATTTTAATTATTATTAAAGGGTCTTTCAACCCTTAAGCGACGGAAGAAACAAGAATTCTTTCGTCGATTTGTTGCCATCATTGGAAGAGCGCCGACGTCAAACAGTGAAGGAAAAATTGCTATATAAGGTGGCATGATTTTCAAAAGTGAGCACCTCCGATTAATGTTGACATCTACGATTTGTGGCTACTCTGTTTTAGTTCGATTTGCGCTTGGCATCCGTGATTTGCATTTGCACTATTTTTGTTCGATTTGCACTTGGCATCCGTGATTTGCATTTGCACTATTTCGTTCGATTTGCGCTTGGCATCCGCAATTTGCATTTGCTCTATTTCCTTCGAACAACGCTTGGTATATTCGAGTTGAGCTTGCTCTATGTTTTCGATCTCCATTGACGTCTTTGATATCGTGCTTGTTCTGTGTCTTGGAGACTGTGCTTGGCAAACTCAGATTTGAGCTTGGGCTGCATCCTTACCTTTTGGCTTGATGGCAATGGATTGTTGCATGCGGTTTGTGGAAGACGTTTACGTTTTCCAGGTTCTTGGCGTCAAAGGAAGATAAAAGAGAGGGCAGCGGTGTTTTATTTCATTGGGCACTTGTGACCCAACGGCGGTGGCGTTTAAGCGAAAGCGCTAGACGGCAGAGGTGCCGAGTTCGATTCTCTTCGATTGGGAATTTCCTTTTGGTCGCGGTGTGCAAAGAATGGTGGTTGTGATTGCACGGGAGGTATAAGGTTAAGGTATCATTTTTTATTTTGATATTGGTTTATTGATGGTTAATGTTTATGTGGAGTAATAAGGTGTAAAGAGATTTTACTTTGTATGTTATTGTACTTTGGTGTTTTTACTAAGTTGGAGAAATAAGGTGTTATATTTGGATCTTTATTATTGTGTATTATTGTATAGTTGCTAACTCTAATTGGTGGCAAATTGAGAGTTAGTGTTGTGACAAATTTTGAGTTCTCCTTCTTCATCAAAGTAAAGGTATGGGCAACTTCTTCCATGTATGTGGTTTATGGTATGTTTTCCTGAAATAAGATTGGAGTGAAAAGGTATTCAACTAGGTTTCCTTTGGTTGGGTGTAAATCCTATTTTCTGGCTTGTTGAAGACTACTTATGCATTGTTATCCTTGATGAGAGTTTTGGGTGAATGCATAATTCTGGTTTGAGGTAGAGGAAGCATTGTTGCACTAGGGTTTATGTTTGTAAGTCTTGCTACTTGCATTGAGATGGTGAAACCCTTAGTTGGCTGTTTTGATATTAATGGATGAGTTGCTTCCATAGAGGTTGTGTTGATCAAGTTAGTGCTTTACTTGATACATGATTTGGGCTTACTCCATTGAGTTGATTTGAGCAAGTTTTCTTTGCATTTAGTGATATTGTGTTTGTGGCTGTTTTGTTCAAATATCTTTGGAGGGAAAAGGATTTCTACTTGTTTCCTTTTCTTGTGATGATTGGATGAATGCTTCAAGGTTAATGTTGAGTTGAATGATGTTGGTTAAACCTTGTCTATGAGCATTGTTGTTGAAGTCCTAATTGGTTGAGAAAATATATTGGTTGTGGAAAGAACATGAGTATCATTGTTATATGAGATATTGCATGGTTGGCAATTGTTGGGTTGTGTTTCATGTTCTTGAGAAAAGCATACTACATCTATCTTATTCTTTTGAGATTTGAGATTGAGTTGAGATTGATATTGGGAGTTAAGTATAGAACATATTGGGTCTCTAACAATTCTCTTTATGTTTCTATGAGATTTGAGATTGAGATTGGGAGTTAAGTATAGAACATATTGAGTCTCTAACAATTCTCTTTATGCTTCTATGAGGTTTATGAATCACATTGGGTCTCTAACAATTCTCTTTGTGGGTTCATGCTAAGCAAGTTTTTCTTGGTGAGCTTGTTGAGGTTTTGGACAGGTTCCAATGGGGACTTGTGAGCAGGTTTTGGACAGGTTCCGGTGGGGACTTGTGAGCAAGTTTTGGACAGGTTTCGGAGGGGACTTGTAAGCAGATTTGGACAGGTTTCGGTGGGGACTTGTGAGCAGATTTGGGCAGGTCCTAGCAGAGGACTTGTGAGCTGAGTTTTTGAGAGTTCTATCAGAGAACTTGAGGACAGAGGTGTATTGGTTCTTTGAGAAGAACCTGAGGACAGTTTTGGCAAGTCTTTGAGAAGGCTTGTGTGCAGAGGATTGATTTGTTCATAGAGTTGGACAGATCTGACAGATAGAGGAAGACTTGTACTAGACCGACTGACTGTGTTTGGTACAGGTAGTTGAGCTGTTGTGGACGTGATCATAGAAGGTAGAGGTCTCTTAGGCTAAGCATTAAGGATAGGAGGTCTTCGGTGGAAAGGAGTTCCACGTGCTGGCAAGAGGTAGAGGTAGTTGATCTTCTGAGGGATCATTTCCAGAGTAGAGGGGAAGGTATCTCCTTTGAGCAGAGGCTCATAAATTTAGATTGGGGGAAGGTGTCTCCTTTGGGCCGAGGCTCATAAACATTGTAATTGGGAAGGTTTCCCAAAGAACTTTGAGATAAATTTTAGAGAAAAGTTTTGTGGACGTAGCCCAGGCATTCGGGTGAACCACGTTAAAATTGGTGTCACTTTGTGGATGATTTTGTGCATTGTTTTGATATTGCTTTGGGTATATTGCTTTACTATTTTGAAGTATAAAGGAAAAAGTAAAAAGAGGTCTTATACTTTTCACCCCCCCTCTCAGTATAAGCTTGTGTTCTTCAGATAAGTCAAAAAAATCTTGCTATGATTATGGCAAACTTGGCCATTATGCTTGTGACTGTTGGACTAAGACTTCACAAGGAGCTAGTAGAAGCCAGAGCAGTCAGTTTGGAAACTTTGGAGAAGAGGAAGAGGCCACAAATATATTTCTCTCATATGGTCCAGTAGATCAGAACATGAATGATACATGGATCTTGGACACTGGGTGTTCAAACCATATGAGTGGCAAATAAGGGCTCTTTGTTACTCTAAACTCCTCCTACAAATCTAGCATCAAATTGGGAGATGATAAATCATTGGCAGTTGAAGGCATTGGAGCTATGGCAGTTCCAACTAAAGAAGGATTCAAACAAGTAAGTGATATCTATTACACACCCCATATCCAACACAATATTTTAATTGTTGGTCAAATGTTAGAAAAGAACTACAAGTTGCTTTTTGATGAGGGTAAATGCACTATTTTTGATAAAAATAACAGTAATAGAATCGTTACTCAAGTGCCAATGACAAAGAATAGATTATTTCCTTTAAAGTTTGGCCAGCCAGGGGGAGATAAGTTAGCAAGTGTTGTTATTTCCAATCCAAGTGTTCTATGGCACTTGAGATATGGCCATTTGAATTCTGCTAGTTTGAAAATGCTAACTTCCTAAGCCATGTTCACTGGACTTCCTAAAGTTCAGGATAGTAAAGAATTCTGTGAAGGGTGTGCTCTTGGAAAGCATGCCAGATCAAAGTTTCCTCATGGAAAAGCATGGCGGGCCAGCTATCCACTCCAGCTAGTGCATACCAACATATGTGGTCCGATGCAGACACAGAGTCTGGGTAACAACTCTTACTTTCTACTCTTTATTGATGATTATACTAGAATGTGTTGGATATATTTTTTGAAACATAAGAATGAAGCATATGAATGTTTTATCGATTTCAAAACAAGAGTTGAATGTGAGAGTAGATATTTTGTAAAAAGTCTTTGATCAGATAGGGGAGGAGAATACTCCTCTAATGAGTTTGTGAATTTCTGTAAGCAACATGGCATTAAGAGGCAGTTCACTATTGCCTACACTCCACAATAGAATGGTGTCGTAGAGAGGAAAAATCACACCATTGTGGATATGGCAAGGTCTATGCTTCAGACGAAGCATTTGACTAATTCATATTGGGTAGATGCTGCCAGGACCAGCGTATATATCTTAAATAGAAGTCCTACTTCAAGTTTGAAAGGGCTGACACCTTACCAAGCTTGGTATGGTAAAAAGCCAAATGTTAAGCATTTTAGAGTATTTGGCTCGTTGGCCTATTCTCACATTCTTTATGAGCTTAGGAAGAAGCTCGATCTAAAGATTCAGGCATATATCTTTGTAGGATACTATGAGAATACAAAAGCTTACATACTCTATAATCCCCGGACTAGAAATTTTGTGATTTCCAAGGATGTGATTTTTGATGAAGGGGGAGAATGGGGTAAGCCCAAGATATTCAATGATTTGGAATCCAATGATATAGTTCCTAAGTAGGTACAACACCAGACACCACAGAAAGGAAAGCAGTCTCCTCCCGCAAATCCAAGTTCATCTTCTGATTTAACTTCTTCACCAAGTCCTTCTCCGTAGTGATCAGTAAGTTCCTCACCAATGGACATTTATTCTCCATACAGAGGTAAGAGAACTCTACTTTATCATCCATCATATCAGATTTTGGATAAAAAAATTTCAAGAAGATATACTAGGATTCAAGCTAGTGAAATGGATTCTGTTTTACACTTATTAGAAAGTATGCACCTGTATGGTGATGATGTTTCCTAGCAGGAACCTAGGGGAGATCAAGTTAACTATGCTTTGTTAACTAGTGCATAGATTGAACCTTCTAGTTATGAGAAGGCATGTACTCAAAAAATTTGGCAAGATGCCATGAAAGAGGAGATAACCTCTATAAAAAACAACACTTGGGAGCTGGTAAAGCTTCCTAAAGGCAAGAAATGTGTTGGATGTAAGTGGGTCTACAAGACCAAGTTAAATTTTGATGGTAGCATTGAAAGGCACAAGGCGAGACTAGTTGCAAAGGGATTCACTCAAAAATATGGAGTTTATTATGAAGATACTTTTGCTCCTGTAACCATACAGGAGACTATTAGAACAGTTCTTGCCTTAGCTGCACATAAGGGATGGAAAGTCCAACACATGGATGTGAAAAGTGCATTTCTAAATGGTTACTTGACAGAAGAAGTGTATGTTGAGCAACCATAAGGATTTGAAGAGAAATACAAGGAACATCTTGTTTACAAACTGAAGAAGGCACTTTATGGCCTCAAGCAGGCACCATGAGCTTGGTACTCATGCATTGATGGGTACTTCAAAGAATTTGGGTTCACCAGAAGTAGAAATGAACCCACCCTTTACTATCTACAACAAGGAAATGACATTCTCATAGTTTGCTTGTATTTGGATGATCTCATATTCATGGGTAGTAATGAAAAAACGAATATGGAGTTCAAACACTCCATGATGAAGCAGTTTGAGATGAAGGATCTTGGCTTAATGCACTACTTCCTTGGAATGGAGGTTCATCGGTCAGATACAGGGATCTTCATTTGTCAACATAAGTATGCTCGGGACATGCTTAAGAAGTTTGCTATGGAGCATTGCAAACCAGTTGCAACTCCAGTTGGACATGGGATCCAATTAAGCAAAGATGATGGAGCATCAAAAGTTGACGTGACCACTTTCAGAAGAATGGTTGGGAGTTTGATGTTTCTCGCCAACACCGGACTCGATATTCGAGTATGTTGTTTCTCTTGTCTCTCGATTTATGTCTAACCCTTCCGAGTTGCATTTGCAGGCAGCTAAGAGAATTCTCAGATATGTAAAGGGTACATGGGATTTTGGAATCCATTACCATAAATGTAACACTATCAAGCTTGTAGGCTTCAGTGATAGTGATTTGGGTAGCAACATTGATGACAGGAAATCAACTTCAGGTAACTTTTTTAGTCTGGGATCGGGACTAATAACTTGGAGTTCCAAGAAGCAGACAGTAGTAGCACTATCTTCAACAGAAGCTGAGTATATAGCGGTCACTCATGCTAGTACTTAAGCTCTATGGCTACGAAAGGTATTAGAAGAGATTGGAGAGCAGCAAAGTGGTCAAACAAGAATATTATGTGAAAATATTAGTGCCATTCAGTTGTCATACAATCCTATCCACCATAGTAGATCAAAGCATTTTGATATGAAGTACCACTTCATCAGAGATATGGTGGAAACTGAAATTATTGAGCTTCACTATTGCCACACTTTGGAGAATTTTGCGGACATCTTCACCAAGGCGCTGGCCAAAGATAAATTTGTAAATTTGAGAGACTGTCTTATCAATCCTCTCAACTTTAAGGGGGAGAATGTAGCAAGTGTGAACACTTAATTTCTTAAGTGGTTATTTTAGTGGCTAGGTTAGGTTAGAGTTGTCGGCAAATTCTTTTAATGTCGGCATGATTTTTTTAATTGAATATATCTTCTTCCCATTATCCCTCCATTCTCTCCTATATTACCTCTTCTACCTTATCACTCCACCTTCTTTCCCTCTTCTCCTCCAACCTCCCTTATTTTTCTCTCCGCCGACTTCCTCCCTTCCCTCTTCATATAAATTAGTGGTTATTTCCTATGTTCGGTTAATGTTTTTGTATTGGCTCTGCATAATAATAATTAAGTATTATTATTTTCAACTTACCATATTTCCTCTTGATCCAAATATTAGATAAAGAAAAACAATGGTGAAGAAAAATAGGATCACAGGTACAAGGAATTGTAAAGATACAAGCACCAAAATAAAATTAAGAATGAGCAAAGCAGACAAGGAAGAAAGTTCTTCCAAAGATGAAAGAGAAGCTACTATGTGGATAATGCAAGTAATCAAATGATAGTGATGCTAGTTTTTAATACAATGACAAATATGAAGTCCTATTTATGATTGAGGAAAAAGAACCAGTTAAGAAAAGGACTCAGTTATTCTCAAGTGTTTTAGATGTGGTAAATTTGAACATCTTGAATATTATTGCACAAGGGATGGTTATAGTTTCAATGATGATGACTATGAAGATGCACTTGAAATACTAGATGAAAATATTCTAATGGCATTAGAAGAAGAAGTGAGTGGTACTATAGAATATAAATCAAAAGAAAGTAATTATGTGGAAAAAGGTAAAAAAATAGAGGATTATTCAGTAGAGAATGGTTATGATCTCAAGGGAGAACTTATATATGCCCTTAACACGGTAAAGAAGGTAAGAAAGCAACACTCTAAGCTTGAAATTTAGTTTCAATAATATGATGAAGAAAGAATATTACTCATAGAAGATTTAGAAAAATCAAAGGCTAAGACAAGGAAGTTAAAAGATAAGTTAGAAGCAAAGATCTTGGAATGTGAGAAGTTAGCACAAGAAGTGGAAACTCTAAAAGAATATTTAGAATACTCCAATATCAAGATGAAGAGTTTCAAAAATAGCTCTAATAACTTGGATAAGCTCATCTATGGACAACAACAAAAATCATGTTCAATAGGTCTTGGATTTGGAAAGGTTCAAAAGAAACAGGAAGAAGAGTCAACTTCAAGTTTTGGAGAAGATACTTTAGATAAAGATACTTAGAAAGAAGACAGTGTAAGTGGGAGTGAGACATCATAGGATGATTTGGACAATAAAGAGTTCAACAAAGATAGGAACAATGCACAAAGAAGGTACAGATGGAACAACAATCAAAATAAGAGACCAATGAGGTCAAGACAAGGAGGCTTCAATGGAAGATATTTTTCATGTCATAGGTTTGGGCACATGGCTTCACAGTGCAGGACACATGAAAGAAAGGAATATGGGAAAGGGTAGTTTTTCATGGATATTTATACTTATGTAATGAGTTTCATCATAAGGCAATGAATTGCAAGGTTCATGACAAAAGAGGATATGGATTCACTAGGAGAAATCCTAAGACATTTGCACCTCCAAGGAATAATAAAATTAAGTGTTATAAGTGCAATAATGATGCTCACATATAAAAATGGTGTAGATCAGACATTCCAAAAACATGTATGAACATGAACAGAAATAGGAATATGAATAGGAAGAGGAATGTGAACAAGAGAAGGAACAAGAAAAGGAACAGGAACATAGATGATAATAGGAACAAGAATAGGAACGGGAACATGGATGAGAACAAGAATAGGAACAATAACAAAAGTGATGACATAAATAGGAATGATGACTTTGAAAGAAATAATCAGAGGATTCAGAAAACTCAGAAAAGAAGGAAAAAAGATAAAGGTAAAGAATAGTGCTTTTAGGGAGTAGAAATACTCCCACCCCAGAATTAACCACCTCATGTAGAGGTGGGAGAGGTGCTAAGCTAAGAGGCTCATTATAATACTTGAGTCCCAAAGGTGATCCTTTGCCATTGATGTCAAAGGGGTAGAGATTTGATATTTGAGATAGCATTGAAATAGAGGAAGCAATGTCCTAGGGGGATCAAAAGAAAAAAGAAGTTCAAGTTTCAGTAAAAGGATATGGGTTGCCATCAATGACAAAGGGGGAGATTGTTGGACATTTTGAGTCCCTAAGTCAAAGTTGTCATTGATGTTACCATATGAAGTCATCATTTAATACCACAAATTTTAGTAGGAAATAAAGGGGAAAAAGATGGCTATTTGATATCTAGGAAGAAGGCCAGCGTTCAAGTAAAACAGTGCAAAAGATAGAAGTTAAAAAGGAGTTATAATATTTATATAATAAATTATTTAAATTCGGGATGAATTTAAAGTTCATAAATAAAATATTAAAGGTACATTATTGAAGGTTAATATTATAATAGTGGTTATTATAATATTAAAATGTGCCATGGAGAAAACCCAAATAAAACATTTATAATTTTTATTATAATGTTTTAAAAGGCAAAAGAGGGTTTTATAAAGTTAAAAATAATTTTAATAAACCCAAATGTTGGGTTTAAGACCAAAGGCATTGATAAATCCTCATTGATGTCATGAGGGTTAATTACATTTTGAAGAGCTGCCATTCCAATAAAATGAGGAAAATTAATTATTTAAACCTATTCCAAAGGACATAAAATTTATCCTTGCTCGATTTGAAAAGAGAATAACATACGAATACAATGCAGAGATCATGAGATGAATTTACAAATTTTGTGTTTGTGTTGATAGTGAAAGAAAACAAAACCAAAAGCATTGATTAGTTGGAAGCCAACAAGGTACCTTAGACTAGTGGCAAGTGGGCTACAAGCTTATGTTTTGGTGTGCATGGTGGATAGTGTTCGAATCCCGATGAAAGCATTTTTGTGGATGTGTTGAAGGCACCAAACGTTAGGTGCATCATTTTTGTGAAGCAAGGAAGAGTAGGGTGTTGAAGCATGTGGTGCTTCTTCCTTCCCAATGAGTGTATAGATCGTGTGGTGGTTTATAGCATGATTAAAAATGTTTTTGTGGGCTGCGTTGATATTTTGAAACTCTCCAAAGGTAAAGGTAACATTTTTATATTTTATTTTATTGAATGCCTAAGTTGGAGGTATAAGGTATTTGGTGGTTGAAGTTTTGAAAGGGTTACATTGTGATAAAGGTTGATAGTTGAGAAATACATTTAGGAGTTATAAGGACAATTATGTTTTTATTTTAAAAGTCTTAAAATTTGCTATTGTGGAATATTGAAAGGTTAAGACTTTGTGGGTTGTATGTTATTTTGAATAAAGGGTTTTTGTGACTATTGTGAGGATATTTATTATTATTAAATTTGGAGTGATAAGGTGTAATTTTGATATTATTTTTGTGATATATTTTAATGAAGAAAATTAACCTCTAACCCTTGTTGAGTTTTGCAAAGAGGTAATTGTGAGCGTGGCAGATTTGTAAGGACAACTAATCTTCAAGAAATGGTATGGGAAAAATTCTTCTTTGTTGAGTTAGGTGATTGGCTTGATTGAAATTTAAGTTTGGAGTGAAAATAAATTGATTAGGGTTTCCTTTTTTAAAGTGTTTGAATTAATTCTTCAAGGTTTTTTGGATTGAGAGTTCTGATTAAACCTTGTTTTATAAGCATTGTTGTTAAAGCCATTGAATTAAGTGAAGAGTTGTAGAAAAGATCATGGGTATCATTGTTATGTGAGATTTGTTGTTGAGCATTGTTGGAAATATTTTGAGTTGATTGATACATGATTGAACTAGGGTTTGTGAGAAATGGTTGTTCCTTGAAGTGATTTATTGACAAGATTTTATTGAGCCTATTCAAGTGGATGTATTAAGTGATTGTTCAAGTTGCATGAAACAAACTATTATATATTATGACTTGAGTTGAGATTGAAGAATAGAACATATTGATTCTCTAGAAATTATCTTTATGCTTCTATAAGATTGAGTTGAGAAAGTGATTGAGTTTTGAGAATAGAACATATTGAGTCTCTAAAAATTCTCTTTATGCTTCTATGAGATTGAGTTGAGAAGGTGATTGAGCTTTGAGTATAGAACATATTGAGTCTCTAATAATTCTCTTTATTATTCTATGATATTGAGTTGAGAAGGTGATTGAGCTTTGTGTATAAAACATATTGAGTCTCTAGCAATTCTCTTTATGCTTCTATGATATTTAGTTGAGAAAGTGATTGAGCATTGAGTAAAGAATATTTGAGTCTCTAACAATTCTCTTTATGTTTCTATGAGATTGGACAAGTTCTATGTGGGCTTGTTAAGTAGATTTGAGGCAAGTATTTGAGAAGGCTTGTGGACTTATTTTGTGTGAGATTTTGTGGAAGCTTACAATACATATTTGAGCAAGTCCTAGATAGGACTTATTGAGTATATTTGGACAAGTTCTGTGTGAGCTTGTTGAGTAGATTTGGACATGTTTTGAGTGGACCTGTTGAGCAGATTTGGACAGGTTCTGAGTGGACCTGTTGAGAAGATTTTAGAAAGTTCAGTGTGATCTTGTTGAGCAAACTTGGATAGGTTCTAAGTGGACCTGTTGAGAAAATTTGAGCAAGTGTTGTGTGAGCTTGTTGAACAGATTTGGATAGGTTCTAAGTGGACCTATTGAGCAAATTTGAGCAGGTTTTGAGTGGACCTATTGAGCATATTTGAGTAGGTTCTAAGTGGAATGATTGAGAAAATTTGAGCAAGTTCTAAGTGGACCTATTGAGAATATTTGAGTAAGTTCTCAGTGGACTTATTGAGCATATTTTGACAGGTTCTGAGTAGACCTATTGAGTAGATTTCATCAGGTTCTGAGTGGACCTATTGAGCATATTTGAGTAGATTTTGAGTGGATCTATTAAGCATATTTGTGCTAGACTGAATGAACTATGTTTAGTGTAGATTTGAGTGGAGTTGTTCTAGACTGACTGGACTGTGTTTAGTGCAAGAGTTGAGAAGATTTGCTAGATTGAATGTACTATGTTTAGAGTAAGATATTGAGTAGAGTTGTGCTAGACCAACTAGACTATGTTTAGTAAATAATTGAGATAGAAATTTGGAGGTGATAGAGGAGAGAGGACAGTAATATCCAGTGGATAGATATCCATCAACCAAGACATTTAAGACAAGTCTTCTTAGTGAGGACAAGAGTCTTCAAGTGGAGAGATATCCACAATCAGTGTAGTCAAGGTAGTATCTTCTAGAGGATCACCAACTAGAGCATAGGAGAAGGAGTTCTCCAGTGGATAGAGATCCACAAACTATATTTAGGGGATCAACATCTCTGTTGGATAGAGGTCCATAAAAATTGTAATAGGGAAAGGATTCCCAAGAGATTATTTGAGAAATATTTAGAAGAAATATTTTCTCTGTGGAGGTAGCCATCTTTGGGTGAACCACCTTAAAATTTGTGTCTCTATTGTGTATGGTAATTTGTGCATTGCTTTGATTACTACTATTGATACTGCTATCTATATATTGCATAATATTGATTTGGAAAGAAAAGTGAAAAGTGCTCTTATACTATTCACCCCCCATCTATGTATAAGCTTGTGTTCTTAATTAACACTCATAAAAAAAAATCCTAATATTTACCTTTCACCATGCAATACTTAAATAAAATATCATTCCACTATAACACTTTACTACTCCTATTCTTGCAAAATAATATTCAACACAATAAGGCACAAATTACACAAACATATATCCTTTGTCACACCTTATTACTCCTACTCTTACAAAATAATATCCAACACAACAAGGCATAAATTACACAACCATATATCCTTTGTCACACCTTATTACTCCTGCTAATTTTGAATTTCAAAAATTAAATATTTTGCCTCCCTTTTACTTTGCATGCACAATAACCTTAGGCATACACTTTTAAACAAAAATTTGTATCTTACTTTTGAGCACACGAAAACCTCCTTTGTTCTTCTTTGTAAAAGTTCCCTTCATGGTAATTGAACCCAAAACTACTTCTATCATAGTGCCTTAATGCTAACCCTATGACCAGATGTGATAGCCTACCAACTGTGCCTAGAATATGCAACAAAATACCTTTGTCTCCTTGCAAGTTGACGTGCAAAATGTGCTCCTTTTACTACCTTGAAAAAACCTCCATCCAAGGGAATTGAAAAAATGACTTATTCTGCACTAGCACCTTATTGCTGCCCTTGTGACCATTTTTACTAGCCTACAAACTATGTCTTCTTGACCAACACCTCATATTTTTCCTTTTTACCTAAAACTACACCCTTCATCTTATTCTATTCATCGAATGAAATGCATGAGTAGATATTCAATTTTTTCACACCACACACCTTTACCAAGGTTTTGAACCTTGATTTATATGCAAATTATGTCCTCACTTTTTCATGACGCTGACGCCTCCTATTGAAATGAGATTTTTTAATATTTTCAAGTGCCTTCCTTATAATATTGGCACCCAAACTTTTTATTTTTGAAATATTTAAATCTTAAGAAGATTTAAATATTATAACCTTAGACTTCTATGCCCATGGTGGTTTTATAAATATTTTTTCACAAACGTTAATCCTTTTCCCTTATAATATTTAAATTATTCTTTTGAATATTATTCCCACCATATATTGCTTTACTATCCATGGAATAGATTATTTTTTCAATGTCACCTTGCTTTGCCTTGACATTAATTTCATTGCCTCATGTATCCTTTGAACATGCTTGCTTTGCACTATAATATTTCAACCTTTTCACCTTTGACATCAATGAAAACCAATGTACTCAAAATTTACAATAGAATATGCACATAATTTTGGGTCAATTTTAGTGTAGATCATTTCTAAATTAGTTTATAGACATCATACTATAATTTGGTAAAATTTAGAGTAGATTTGAACCTTAAGTTAGGTTTTTTTATGATGATAGTCCCAATTAGAACACCTAGGGATGGCCATGGATTCTACTTGCAATTTCATTTCAATTTCTACATAAATAATTTCTAAAGTAGATAATATAAATTTTGCTAAGTTTTGGTATAATTTGGAGTAGTTTTGCACCATCTATTGCACTTTTTGTATTCAATATCAAATGCATATTTATGATCTCATCTTAATAATCAATTTTAGTTTCTTATGTGTAGATCCAGGTATTCCAATGTGCAAGGAAGGAGTTACAAGTTTAAATATGGATATATCATTGTAGTGGTAGCAAAAGTCTCACTCTTCAATCGTGAGTGTGAGGAAGATACTGAAAGTGCACCTTGAGTTTCTAAAATGATTATATCCTTTGACATTGTAATGATTTGTATCAATTAAGAGCCCTTAAGGGCACATTTTGTGACCATGCATTGGGAAAATAGATAAATATAAAGAGAACCTTCCATTTCTTTCACTTATTTGTCATATTTATACTTACTTTAATGTTGTTTTTGAATGCTTAAATATTACAATAGATGCATTTCATTTCCCTTTGATAGGTGCATCATTTTTTCACTCTATAGTGGCAATCACGGTTGGACCCCTATCCCATTTAATTTTTACATGTTTTGACTCTATTTTTTTCCTTTGAATGTTATAGGTTTTGGCCATTATAGCCTGAAATGATCCCTAATTTCCTAATTGGAACACCTAGGGATGGCCACAGTAGATGTCCCACCCAAGGAAAACCCCCAAATTTGTAGCTGGCCCACCCTGGTATGGCCACAAAATAGGGGGTTTGCAACTCAAATTTATAGAAATAGAAGCATTCTAGGCTTTCAAGGTAAGTATTTAAACATTTAATTTGCATGATTACTAGTTAGAAAAGGTTAAATTCAGTATTTTTATGTCTTTTCCTTGTTCTTTTAAGAGTAGATATTGATTTTATTTAAAAACAACAAAAAGAAAAGAAAAACTAGAAAATAATAGCTTAATCATGCATTTGTATGGTTTGATTACTTGAAAACTACCTAACGATTAGGTTGCAATATAGGACATGTATTTTGTAAGTTCCATTATTCATGAAATACTTTTGAAAGTGAAACATTCTTTTATATTTAGTAAAGGTTCATTGAATGCTATTTTGTTTTACTTTCTTTAAATATAAAAAGAACCACACACACCACATCACATTTTAACATTAGTGAGTTGGAACTTCATCCTCAACCACTAATAAAGACCAACGATGGTGAGATTCATATCCACCCATTGGTTCGTATGATAAAAACCCTATGTTTTACCAAAACCAACTCCAAAAACAATCTTAGCCATGGAAAATAACATGCATTCCTCTTTGGAGGGTGCATCACTGCTCACGATCAATATGGGTGAGGACTGGTAGGATTTGTGCTCCTTGATTGGGTATGGGATTCATATCCATACTTTGGTTGGTTTACGTAATAAGACTTTTATTACCGTTTGTCGAGATGCGAGTATATATGTGAAATCCTTTTAACAAATTGAGAATTACATCAACAATATTCAAATATGTGAAAAGAGATCTCTTTGAAAATAATAAATTAAATACACCCCAAATATTTTTAGGAGCACATATAAATATTTGAAAGAGATAAACACTTGTATTATTGTGTGTTTCTATTTTTGTGTGTTAAATCATTAAAATTAGTAAAGGATATAATCACATAGGATTTGAAACTAAGTAGCTATGGTATGCACCCATAGCCAAGCCCATTCAAGGATTAATGCTATAGATAGTAGGTAAGTAGACGTAGATCATATCTAATTTGACCCCAAGGATATGATTATACCTCCTTGGTGGCCTCCTACTCACCCAAGTCCTATAATATCAAATAAATAACCTAACCTATAAGGGACCCCTACTCAAGACACCCCTAAAAGTTTTGATCCTAATCAGGGAACTAGCTTTCCAGATATATACATTTCACACACCTTCTTTCAAGAATGGAAACCATGCATTGAGATGCAAACACATATAGAAATACCACACATCCACGTGCCTACTCAATCTACCTCTCACACCTACATGCAATATCAAAACTATTTATCATGGGTAGGGCCAAATGATCAAAATATGCCCTTAAATCACCCTAATAGGTCTCAAATGTATAAAAACCAATATGAGTATGATACTCATTGCCATGAGGGAGCACATTTTTCCCTTCCCTTCCTCATTTTTGAAGGAATACCTAAGAAGAATCCTAATTATCCTCAATCACATTATTCAATGCAAGCATGAGGTGCTTCTATGCTATCTGAGTATAAAGAATATCTATTTAGGAGTGAGCCTCAAGTGAACACAACCTCTCTCAATCGATGTAAGCTTGTAGTTGACCTTTTATATCATCTTAAACAAGATAGACATCATGGAAATAGTTCTAGGGCTCATATACATTATACAACTGATAAGATAAACCAAGTTGTTAAATATATGTTGATTTCCAAGCTCAATTCAGCTAGATTTGGCTAGATAAACAATGCTTGGATTTCTAACATTAGTTAGAGAAATAAATAATTGAACAAAAAATTCAAGGCACCTTACACAATGGGTTCCCTATGAAAGGTGAGTGTGGACGAAAAAGGATTAATTGCATTAACATTAAAACTTAGGTTACATAGATTAAATAGGCAGTAAATAACCTATTTGAGAAAGAAAGGGGGAAAGGAGAAATTGGGGGAAAGGAAAGATGAATAGAATTCTCTTGCCGCCCAAATGCCGCCGTCCACTCGCCGTCCGGTAAGGTAAAAGGTAAGTTACCTTTACCCAAGGTAAAAACAATTTTTTTAACCTTTTACTAATGGTAATATTCCAACATTCTCCCCATTAAAGTTGAGAGGACTAACTATATAGTCTCTCGCCTTTATAAATTGAGCTTTAGCCATGCCTTTGGTAAAGATGTCTGCTAGATTATCCAAAGTGCTACAATATTGAAGCTCAACTGTCTGTTGTTCCACCATATCTCTTATGAAGTGATACTTCATATCAAAATGTTTTGACCTTTTGTGGTGGATCGGATTATATGCCAACTGTATGGCACTAATATTATCACAATTCAGTTTGGTTGGACCAATTTGTTTTTCGCCAATCTCTTCAAGGATTTTCCTCAACCAGAGGATCTGAGTACTGGCATGAGTAATGGCTATGTACTCAGCTTCCGTAGATGATAATGCTACAACAGATTGCTTCTTGGAACTCCAAGTTATTAGTCCTGAACCTAGACTAAAACAGCTTCCCCGATGTAGATTTTCTCGTCATCTATATTATCGCCCCAATCGCTGTCACTATAACCAAATAACTTCACAGAGTTAGACTTGTGGTAATGGATTCCAAAATCCAATGTACCTTTTACATATCGTAAAATTCGTTTGGTTGCTTGTAGATGCAGCTCTGATGGGCATGCCATAAACCGTGATACAAGAGAAACAACATACTGTATATCTGGCCTAGTGTTGGTGAGAAACATTAAACTCCCAACCATGCTTCTGAAATTGGTCAAGTCAACTTTTGGTGCTCCATCTTCTTTGCTTAGCTGGATTCCATGTCCAGTTGGTGTTGCATCTGATTTGCACTGCCGCATAGCAAATTTCTTGATCATGTCATGAGCATATTTCTGTTGACATATGAAGATCCCATTCTTTGATTGATGTACTTCCATTCCTAGGAAGTATCTCATTAATCCGAGATCCTTCATCTCAAACTGATTCATCATGGAGTTTTTGAAATCCATATTCATTTTATTATTACTACCCATGAATATTAGATCATCCACATATAAACAAACTATGAGGATATCTACTCCATTTTTCAGGTAGTATAGTGTTGGTTCACTCTTGCTTTTTGTGAAACCATATTTGCTGAAATAGCCGTCAATTCGTGAGTACCATGCTCTTGGTGCTTGCTTGAGGCCATAAAGTGCTTTTTTTAATTTATAAACAAGGTTCTCTTTTCCTGGTTCTTGGAAACCTTGAGGTTGTTGAACATACACTTCTTCTGTCATGTATCCATTTAAAAATGCACTTTTCACATCCATGTGTTGAATTTTCCATCCTTTATGGGCTGCCAAGGAAAGAACAGTTCTAATTGTTTCTTGTCGAGCAATTGGAGCAAAGGTTTCCTCATAATCTATTCCATATTTCTGAGTAAAACCTTTAGCTACTAATCTTGCCTTGTGCCTTTCAATGCTTCCATCAACATTGAATTTGGTCTTATAGACCCATTTACATCCAACACATTTTTTTCCCTTGGGAAGCTTCACAAGCTCCCAAGTATCATTTTTTTTAATTGAGGATATTTCCTCTTCCATGGCATCTTGCCATATATTTTCAGTGCATGCTTTTTCATAGCTAGAAGGTTCTAGCTGTGCAGCAACCAACAAAGCATAATTGACTACATCACCCCTTGGTTCATGAGACTCATCATCCCCTGACATTTGAAGATTTTCAAGTCTTGACAAAATGTCATCCATCTCACTAGCTTGACTCCTAGTGTATCTTTGTTGGAAATTCCTATCCAACATTTGAGTAGATGGATGACTCGTAGTATGCGCTTTCCTCTATTTGTCTCTTTCCTTTGAGAAACCGAATCAATATCCATCGGGCTTGGAGCGCTTACTGATCTTTGAAATCGTTTTGGAGAATTTGGTGGTGCCAACAAAGAAGTCCCTCTTGGACTTGGTGTACCACTTGATGTACTTGATGAAGTTTCCTGATGTGGAATTTGTGGAGGACTTTTTACACAGCTTTTCTTGGGTTGTACCAATGTGGGAGGTACTAATGTAGAACTGTCCGAATTAGAGTCAAAATCAACAAATTTTTTATGACCCCATTCTCCCCCTTCATCAAAAATTACATCCCCTGGAGATAATGATTTTATGTGTCGTGGGATTGTACAATCTATACCCTTTGGTTGAATCACAATACCCTACAAAAACACATGCTTGACTCTTTGGATCAAGCTTCTTTCTCTTCTCCTCAGGAATGTGTGCATAAGATAAAGAACCAAATACTCTGAAATGTTTGACATTTGGTTTCTTACCGTACCATCCTTCATAAGGAGTGATACCATCTAAACTAGAAGTCGGACTTCTATTTAGAATATATGCACTTGTTCTCACTGCATCCGCCCAATAGCCGTTTGTGAGATGTTTTGCCTCGAAGCATTGTTCTTGCCATTTCAACAAGGGTGCGGTTCTTTCTCTCAGCCACACCGTTCTATTGTGGGGTATAGGCAATGGTGAACTGCCTTTTTATCCCATTTTTCTTACAATAATGAAGAAATTCATTTGAGGAGTACTCTCCTCCTTTATCGCCTGCGAAGACATTTGACATAGTAGTCACTTTGCTTTTCTACATTATTTCTGAAGTCTATGAAGCAATCAAATGCTTCATCTTTGTGTTTCAGAAAATAGAGCCAACACATTCTAGAATAATCATCTATGAATGTTAGAAAATAAGAATTGTTTCCAAGACTTTTTGTTTGCATTGGACCACAGATGTCCGAATGTACTAGCTGAAGAGGATAGCTTGCTCTCCACGCTCGGCCTTTTGGAAACTTCGTTCTGGAGTGCTTTCCCAAAGCACATGCTTCGCATACCTTTTTATGTTCTGGAATTTTTGGTAGTCCTGTCACCATAGCTTGTGATATTAACATTTTCAAGCTAGCGGAATTGAGGTGACCATATCTCAAGTGCCACAATTCACTTGGATTTGTAATAGCAATGTTTGCAAGTTGAGCTCCCCCTCGGCTCACCAAATTTTAGAGGGAACAACCTATTCTTTGTCATAGGTACTTCTGTGATGACCCGGTTACAATTGTTTTTATCAAAGATTGTACATTTGCTTTCATCAAAAACTAATTTGTAATGCTTCTCCATCATTTGGCCAACACTTAACAAATTGTGTTGTAGTTGTGGAGTATAGTATATGTCATTCACATTTTTAAGGCCTTCTTTTGTTGGAACTGCCATAGCTCCAATGCCTTCAACTTGCAAAGATTTATTATCCCCTAACTTAACATGAGATTTGTAATTTGAATCTAATGTAGCAAAGAGATTTTCTTTGCCACTCATGTGGTTGGAGCAACCAATATCCAAAATCCATGTATCATTTAGATTTTGATCCGGCTGTCCATAAGAGAGAAAAAGGTTTGATGGACCTTCTTCTTCTCCGTAGAATGAGCCATATTGACTGCTTTGATCTTTTGAAGACTTTGACCAGCAGTCACGAGCGAAGTGACCTTGTTTCCCACAATTGAAACAAGTTGTTTTAGTCTTGTTACTTCCTCGTCCTTGATTTCCACGGGCTGCATTGCCTCTTTGGTTCTGATTGGCTCCTCTGTTTTGATTTCCACCTCTCGTTTTGATTACCTCCTCTCGTAGGAGTTGCTTTGGCTCTTGCCTCTTTGTTGTTGTCCTCTCGCCTCGGCCTCTTCCTTGTTCTCGTCTTGCAGCTTCATTCGAAGTGAAGGCTTTGTCATCACCTCCATAGCTTGTTGAAGGGGCTCCTTGAAGTCGCTCTTCATGTGATGTTAATGATCCAATCAAACTATCAAATGTAAGAGTAGAAAGGTCTTTGGATTCTTCAATTATGATAGCAATGTGATTCCACTTAGGAAGAAGTGTTCGCAACACTTTCTTCACAATTGTTTCATTTTTTGTGTCTTCACCTAAAGTTTGCATCATATCAACTACCGCTTTGACTCGCATACGTAGTCTCCGACTCTTTCATTTTCCTTCATTCTGAGATTTTCAAAATCTCTTTTCAAAGTCTGAAGCCCGACTTGCTTTACTTTATCACTTCCTTGGAATCCTTCTTTCAAGGCATTCCATGCATCTCGTAGTGCTTAAGTAAGATGCAATTCTAGGAAAGATACTTGGATCTAATGCCGATTGAAGATGGTATAAGGCAAAAGAATTATTTTTCTGTGCATCTTTGTAGATCTTCTTATCATTTGCACTTAAAGTAGTCCAATCTGTTGGAGCAATGTATCCGTCTTCAATAATATCCCATAGTCCTTTTCCAATGAGTAATGTCCTCATCTTGATGGACCAATACTCATAATTATCCCCACTGAATTCGGGAATTGGTAGATTATTATGTGATCCCATTATTATCTACTAAAACAAGAAACCTCTCTTTTATAGTCTTATTGCAAAAAGTACTTTACAAACTATCAAGCCCTCGCTTGATTTACAATCATAAACAACTCACACTTGTTGTTCAAGGAATTACAAAATTGTCGCCGATTTGTTCATCATCGTCACCGATCAATATTATTTCAGGAGAAGGAGGTTGAAGGATTTCAACTCGAATTACTATAATGAGTATATTCGGATCCTTGTGAAGCAATTGCAACCCGTGTCGGATTGTTCAAATCTGCCGCCAAAGGAGTTATCTTCTGAATCGCCTTCGTATCCTTGATCAGATTTCTCTCGGTGTGCAATAACCGCATTTTGCAACCGTGGAAAAACCGTATTAAGTCCTAGTGTTTTCACGTGCCTATCAAAGTTTTCGTGGTTTGTTTTCAATAACAACTTGCAGAGGGCATGATAACATCCATCCGATCTTATCATTTAAGAAAATTTCCCGTAAATTTTCTTTTACAAAGATTTCCTCTTAGGAAATAATAAAAAAAAATTAACTTTCAAAGTTTTTTTTTTTAAAAAAACTTTACAATTATTTCCTCTCAGGAAATTTCTATCAACTTTGAAAAAAAAAAAATTTTTATAAAAAACTAATGAACAGATATTTCCTCTTAGGAAATTACACACAAAAAAAAATTATTATTTTTTTTAAATTTAAACTATTCCTTAGTTTTTTTTTTTTAATTTTTAATTATCTATTGACCCCGCCGAGAGTCGATCCTGCGACCTCGCGGGTGTCGTGGCCGAGGGTAGCCGCCGCGCTACCGGGCTGATCTGAGAGCAATGCGTGCTCCCGCCCTTTAGCTTCCGCGTCGAGCGCGAAGCTAATGTTGGCTTCGCGCTTCGGCGCGAAGCTTGATTTTACTTGGGACTTTAGTCCCACATCGCCCGTAGGGCGATGTAAAAGCTCTTTAAAAAGAGCTAAGCACATAAAGTGCTTTGACTGCCTACGGGCAGTCACTAACGCCGCAGGATCCTTTTGCCACCGATGCACGCACGGATCGCCACGTCACCACTCCTCGGGCCATGCGCCAACGCCACGTCACCACACCTCGGGCCACGCGCCAGTCACACGTCGCCACGCGTCACGCCACGTCAATCTCATGCCTCGAGAATCGTGCGCCACGTCAACAGCGCCTCGAGAATCATGCGGATCTACTGCTCCTACGGGCCGCTTCGTCCAGCTCCTCCAATGCCTCGAGAAACATGTCGGACCGCTCCCTGCGGCCGCCTCGGGATCCGTGCCCTCGGCTCCCGGGGCTGCCTCGGGATCCGTGCCGCCGCCTCGAACTGCGGGCCCCACCGCCTCGGGAATCGCGCCGCTCTGATACCAAATGTGAAAGGTGAGTGTGGACGAAAAAGGATTAATTGCATTAACATTAAAACTTAGGTTACATAGATTAAATAGGCAAGAAATAACCTATTTGAGAAAGAAAGGGGGAAAGGAGAAATTGGGGGAAAGGAAAGATGAATAGAATTCTCTTGCCGCCCAAATGCTGCCGTCCACTGCCATCCAGGTAAGGTAAAAGGTAAGTTACCTTTACCCAAGGTAAAAACAATTTTTTTAACCTTTTACTAATGGTAATATTCCAACATTCCCTACCCCAAGTACTCATAAATAAGGGGTTCATCAAAGGCAACCTACTTTTGTTAAAAATAGGTTTCCATGGACTAACCAAATGTTTCCTCATTGACCTTATAGGCCTAATCAGGACTTGCCTCATAGGCCAAACATAGATCACCTTTCATAGGAATTTGTTCTTCCTTGTAGGCCAATGCAAGAAACACCTTACGAATCCTATGATGATTTGGAATCAGAAGAGGAATACCTAGAAGAACCTTATGGAGGTATGGTTGATGGAAATCAACCACCATGCCATATGCTTAACATTCCTCACCCTACCCTATGGGACCAAAGCAAATAAGAGAAGATCAATTCCAATAATGCATATAAAGCATTTCTTGAATGCATGGAAACCACAAAAATTAAGACTAGGTCAGGGATTCAAAAGCCCTATTTATGCCAACTTTATAGTCAACCACTTCACCCGTAAATACCTTCCCATCCATACCCAGAGCATTTCAAAATACCTAAGTTAGATAGATTCAAAGGAAAGTAATATGCACAGAAGCATATGACTAGGTTCATGAAACAATGCTTCAGTATCTAGGACAATGATGCCTTACTTCTAAGAATGTTTTTTATTACCCTATTTGGCCCAACAATAGAGTGGTAAAATCAACTCCCAAGGCATAGTGTCCATAGCTTTCAAATTTTTTTTGAATGCATTCCTAGAATATTTTGCCTTTAACACTAAGAGAAAGATGACTTTAATAGACCTCACAAGGTTGAAGTAGTATGATGATTTTATCAAAGATTATGGTAACATGTGGTAAATACTTCTTGCTAAGCTACCATACCTACTAACAGTGTCTGAGTTGACTCACATGTTTTCCAAGAGTTGTTTAAAGCTAGTTTCACTATTTCTACAACTCCAACAATACCAAAATCTTGAAGATGCTATAGCACAGGCTAGAAAAATAGAAGAAATAAAAATTCAAGAGGGGAAGATCACAAAACCTCGTAAGAAGGAGTGGAATAAGAACACAAAGGGAAATCCAACACAACCAAAGCTAGAAATAGTTAATCAATTTGCCATTAGTATTCCAGGGCCTATGCAACCAAAACCACCTCAGAAGGTAAAATATCAAGCCCAACCTCCTCCTACAAGTTACAATAACAACACTCAGGTGAATCATAGGCAAAACTAGCAATGTTGCCTTAGGCAATAATTTATGCCCTTCACTGAGTCTATGGATTCCCTATTAAATTGTCTATGTGTGGCTAAAACAATTACTCTACCTAAGATCTAGCCTATATATCCAAGTACGGGTGAACCAAATTCTATGGGATGTTGTGAAGACCTATATTGTAGGTACCATAGGCATAATGGGTATGACTTACCAATGTGCTACGGATTCAAAATCCTAGTACAAGACATGATTCAGAGGAATAATTTTCAAGCTCATAGTCCTCTTGCAACAAGTAATCAATAAATGGGTGTTTTTAAAGACCCATTACCCAATCATGAGGTGCAGGTAAATCAAGCAAAATAGGTAAATGAGGTCCATACAACACCCCCTTAATAAGGATTTGTTGGGATAGTTAGCATCATGATGAGGAATAGGTGTTATCCAAATCAAGTGGCACCACCTTCGGCTTCAAATAATATTCCCTCAATGTCATAGCATCCATCACCTCCAATGCAAATCCTTCCAACTCATCTAGTGGTCACCATAAAAAGTAAGCTTGCTCAAATCTTATGAACAACATCAGCCTAAATCTCTATCTATGAGCTTATTCAATAGTCTCCACCTCATCATGAATATCCTTAAGTTGATTTAACTATAGCCCTAGGAGTCTTACTCCTTTATAAGTTTTTTAGGGTATGTTCATTATTGTAAAGAGTTAATAATCACATTTCATGAACATGAACTCAAACCAATAGCAAATGAGGTGGTTTATCCTCCCTTACACATCATTACATGTATAAATAGAATACCTTACAAAAGAGTTCTAATTGAAACTATTTCTTCAAGAAATATCATCACCACAAATTCTCTCAAGCATCTAGGTCTTTGAGCATCCCATATTTTTGCATCCACATATACCCTCAGAGCATTCAATGATACTATATTCTCAATGGTTGGCACTAGAGTCTTACCTATTCAAGTGGGACGCAAAACCATACCAACATTGTATCACATTCTAGAGGGTGCAATGGTTTATAATATCTTGCTGCGTAGACTTTGTATTAGGTACATGAAGTATGTACCATACATATATCACAAATTTTTGAGGTACACTCATGAAGTGCAAGTTCATGTTGTCTCCACAAACCTTTAACCCTTCAAATACCACAACTTGGTGTAGTACATCCCCGAGTCAACCTTACAATCAACTCATGCAGAATTCTAATTGAATACGTCCATTCAAGGTCTAACTCTTTCAACATCACCTTCTACTAATACATTACCATATTCTTCTATATCACCTTCATCAATTGAACCTTCAGATAAACCTTCGTCATCATCAAATCCTCTACAAAGGAAGATGTCGAAGAGGCCTATTGATGAGATACCTCCAATAATTTCCACCATTTCCATGAAAGAGATTCCTAGTCTAGAATATGAGGAACCATTTCATTAGGTAAGCATTGAGTCATATCAAGCCTTGCTTCCATCCCCTCCAACCTCACCATCTCACGTCACAATCCATTTAGATACTACAAGTTTAGGAGAGTACCTAGTATGGAATATCACAAAAATTTTAACCATTAATACAATACAAAATATGGGATAATATCATCTTCCCATAGGTGCCATTGTACCTCTAGGTATACCTCTAAATCAAATTAAATTCATATATGGGGGTATTTAATATGGCACACAACCATATCCTCAGCAAGAATAGGATGAAGAACCTTTTTCTAAGGACATCAATTATATGTCTAATCCTGACTATGTCATGCGATATCTCCATAACTACCATTAGCATGGCTATGGTTTGGGGTTGTACAAACAATTTACTTTCATTCCTTTCTAGCCACAATATCAATTGCCATATGATAAATCTGGCTTAGGACACAACAAGAATTTACCTCTTGATGTCCTCATAGGAAGTTTAGAGTGCCTAGGTTTGAACTACACAATACTTATACTAATCATAATCATGCCCACTATTTGGGGTATTATTTTCCTCTCAATATGATAGACCAATGGATATATCATGATTTCACCCAATCCTATGAATAAGGTGAAGGTTCACATACTCTCCTATTCGATAATGAGGAAGAGGATCGAGGTCCTCCTTATGAATGAACAACTGATGATGAATCATATTATGGAATAACACCTATTAAATCTCCTAGTTCATATGAGGAATATGATAAGGTCACCCCATTGGATGATGAAGAAGAGTTATATTTTCATGTGTTTCCATTGCAACATCCCATATGGTGATAGCTTTTACCACTCAAGCATTAATCTCACCCCCTTCCACATAGACCATTGTCGATTATTCCACCTTCACTACAACCACTCTTGCAAGTCTTGTGACAAAGTCTTATCACTAGACCCAATCACCCATATAATGGAGATCATCCATCCATTAATATGATTTCCATAGATCTTATTGCACCCTTGCATGATCTGGATAACCCATCTAAGTCATTGCACCTTAATATTGAGGCAATTGACTTTGATCCAAGAGATTCTCCCCCATATCCATAAGAGTATTGACCTTGTGATGAAATGTTACAACCATGTCATTTTACTCCAAGATATACTCAAAATGTCTTTCACATTGAGGTTGATTCTGATTTTCAAATTGATGAAATAAATCTAGTTGATGACATTCATTCGATCCCAACTCCACACTAGTTGGAATAAGGATCTCATATGTCAATTGAGCCAATAATTGATAGGGATATTGGCATAGATCTTGAAAATCCCTAATTCATAAATTTATTGGAAATATTATCCCTTACTGATTAATATGATTATACAACTCTTCTAAAAGAGAAGAAGGAAGCTTTTACGTGGTCTTATAAAGACATGCCAAGACTATATCTAAATTTAGTCATGCATAATCTTGTGATTGACACAAATGAAAAACTAGTTAAGAAAAAGCTATGCAAAATGCATCCAACAGTAGCCTTAATGGTGAAATATAAATTGCAAAAACTATTAGATGCCAAATTTATTATATTAGTTTATTATCCACCATGGGTTTCCAATTTTGTACCTATCAAGAAACCTGTTGGAAGGATTTGCATTTGCACCAATTTTCGAGATTTAAATAAAGTGATTCCTAAGGATGAATTTTCTTTCTCAAATATTGATGCTTTTATGGAAACCACAACAGGCCATGAGATGTTATCCCTAATGGATGGTTTCTTTGGATACAATCAAATTTACATTAATCCAGACAACCAACTCAAAATAGTGTTCACAACACATTGGAGGATATTTTGGTATAATGTCATACCTTTTAGCCTAAAAAATGCTTGTGCTACCTACTAGCGAGCTATGACTTACATCTTCCATGACTACATGCATAAATTTTTGGAAGATTACATAGATGAATTATTGGCTAAATATTTACTTTTCCATGAGCACATTGATGTACTACACAAAGTCCTTGATCACCTCATCAAACACAATGTTAGACTAAATCCTAAGAACTGCATATTCAACATCACATTTGGAAAACTCTTGGGATTCATAGTCTCTAAATGAGGCAAAGATATTGATCAAAATAAATTCAAGGTAATCATTGAAATGCCTTCCCCACTACTATAAAGAAGCTATGTAGTTTTCAAGGAAATGTCGTACCATAAAGCACTTCATTGCATAATTGTTAGATAAGTATCAACCTATGAAAAAATTGTTACACAAGGGGGTCAAATTTAATTAGGATGATGAGTGTCAAGCTGCCTTTGATGATATTAAATGATATCTGGATTCACTACCAGTATTGGCTTCTCCTCAACTAGGAGTTATGTTCTATTTATACATCTTAGATACTAAGCTTGCATTGGGCACCATGTTGGCCCAAAAGAATAAATTTAACATAGAAAATGCTACTTACTATATTAGCCACACCCTGGCCAACTACAAAATAAATTACACATACATTTAGAAGCTATGCTTAGCAATGGTTTTTTTTCACTAAAAATCTATGCCATTATATGCTCAATCATACCATGTATGTAGTATCCAAAGAGAATTCATTGCGATATATTATGATTTATACTTACAATAATAGTTTCAAGGTAAAATAGATTATGTTGTTGATGGAATTTGACCTTGAATTTATTGGAAAAAATCAATTAAATGTCAATTCATTACCAATCAACTCGTAGGTTTCCTTTTAGGATAACCAACTTCTTAGCGTAGAGCTTCCTGATGATGGAATATTTCAAGTCTCATAATTACCTGATCTTGAAGAGCCTGAAGCACAGGCTAACATGAATCTATTTTTTGATGGATCTAAGTGCGAGGAAGGGGGTGGCCTAGGAATTGTGTTTTTGCACCTCAAGGGGCTCCAATATTCCTATCATTCAAACTTGATTTCCCATGCACCAATAATAATTCCAAGTATGAAGCTCTTATCATAGGCCTTCAAATGGAAATCACCATGAAAATAACTAAGGTCAACATTTTTGATGATTTCTTGCTCATAGTGAATCAAGTCAAGGGAATATTCCAATGTAGACGCCCAATCTTGCAAGCCTACAAAGCCCTTGTGGATAAACTTCTGGCCAAATTTTAATTGTATGATATTTAGGCACTCCCTCATTCATCTAAACATTTTTTGGATATAATGGCCTCCTTAGGGTATTTAATCATGCAAAACCCATTTGATGATATCACGACCATTCAATTCAAAAAATTATCGCAATCTACATCTAAGCATGAGGACCTTCACTCCATGCCAAAAGTCCACATGATTCAAATTGAACCTTCTCATTAATAATTCTCTCAAATTCACAATTTCTTAAATAATTATGCTTGGGGGACTTTATTCCCTCAAATACCTTTTGATAGTAGCACAACACTATATTTACAATTTCTCTTCCAATCAGTATTTGTGAGAGATGAACTTCAAAAGGATCAAGCAATTCATGTAATTGAGGCTTCATCAAAGCAATATTTGTTCATCTAGGTAAAATATTACCTAAATATTGGTAACACCCCTTCTATATTATCACATATCACCAAAGGCACATTCAAGAAAAAAGCAAAAAATATGTCTTACTTGGAGACATATTGTATCGTCCAAGCTATGAGAGTATCCTCATTTATTTTTTAGAACCTCAAGAGTTAGTTTGGGCAATCATACAAGCAAAGGATGATACATGTGGTGGCCATTTCAAAGGCATGGCCATCACAAAGCACATTCTTCCCATGGGTTATTATTGGCTAAATTTAGAGAAATATTATTATGATTATGTTAATAATTTCATAAAGTGTCAACACCATGCTAATTCGATACACATACCTTCTCAATAATTACAACCGATTTAATCGATTTGGCCTTTTTCACAATAGGATTTGAATTAATAGAGAAAATCCCATCCTCTTCTTTAGGTGGTCACACATTCATCATTATAGCCATTGAGTATTTCACAAAATGGGTGGAAGTGAATACTCTTGTCACTACGACTGGGCCTCACATTACGGAGTTCATGTTACATACTATCATTTGTCATTTTGGTATACCATCCAAAATAATTTTAGATAATGGGTCACCTTTCAAGAATAAATATGTGTGCACTTTAATAGCTAAATATAACATCCAACACAACATTTCTATGACTATTATCCACAAGCCAATGGGTAATCTAAGGCATAAAATGAAATATTAATTGGAATCTTAAATAAAACCATTAATAATAATTACAAATATTTGCATACTCAATTGCCTCTTACTATTTGGGCCTACCGCACTAGTATTTGAACACCCATTGGGGCAACTTCATTTTCACTAGTGTATGGTACTGAGACCATCATACCTTTAGAGTTGGAAATCTTGTCACTATGCATATCCATGCAAGATTTTATCATTGATGACATTGTGTGGTAGGCTTGCCTAGACCAATTAAATTTACTTGATGAGTGACATGTTAATGCTCTTAAGCACCTACGTGTTTATCCATAGCGACTTAAGATATCCTATAACATGAAAGTCCATCTTAGAGACTTTCAAGTTGGAAAATTTGTTTTAAAAGAGAACCAACAAAATTCTAACTTACCGCCCCATCGGTGAGATAAATTTACAATAAACTAGTTAGTTCCATACATTATCACTAGTCAGATTGGACCTAGAACTTATTGCCTAGCTTCCATTGAAGAATGTGAGGAGCCTGAATCCCTAAATATCCTTCAACTATGGCCTTTTCAATCTTAAAGCATCGTGCCCTACCAAAAATCTCCAAAGGTACCCATAAACCCTTTGGTCACCAAAAAATCCCCAAAGGTACCCATAAATCCTTTGTGTAGACACTAAAATCATGTCAATTAGATTAGATTGCAATAAATTAATCTTATAGATATCATATGACCCCATTGGAAAACCCTCATGGAAAAAGTAGTGGTCTTAACCACTTATAGGAAGGTTTACCTCACTTTTGGGAAGTTTTGGGCCATCTAGCCATGGTCATCCCACCTTAGGACAACCATAGTTGATGGCCATCCCATCCAGGGATGGCCACCAACAAGCATCCTTGAGTGGAATGACCATGGCCTAGGCCCCTACAAAAGGCAAGGGCAGAAAAAATAGCAATCAAATTCTACCATTTATCCCACCCAATGACTTATGATATATTGAGGACATACCAAATCCATCACAACCTACAAATTGGATGCCTCTTCCACCCAATGCATGGCAAGGTTTTTGATAAGTGGTGGCACTTGCCTTGCATGCCCCAACTTACACCTTTGATCCTATGTCCCTCTTGGGCTATAAATTGGAGTATTTCCAAAAAAATTTGGAGAGAGGTATTTGCAATAATTTACCACAAAATACTGTCGAGATTCACTCTCCCATTTTACTCGTGTATTTACCCTTGGATTCTTCATAAATCAAAGGATTTTCCAAGACATCCCCAAATATGCACATACATTCCAAAACCCACCCATTTCTATGAGTTAGATTACCAAATTTTATGACAACACCCCTAGAAGTATTCTAGACTAGATCCTAGAGTAATTGGTGGCAATAAACACCTAGTTTGGTGGTCGTCCCCACCTGGGATGGTCAACAATTCCAATTAGCACACCCAAATATGACAATGAATTGGAATATAATTTTGAGCTAATGTTAGTGTGGATCATTTTCAAATTAGTATACATACAACATACTATAATTTGGTGAGATTTGGAGTAGTTTTGAACCTTTAATTAGGGTTTTTGTGATGACAGTACCAATTGCAACACTCAAACATGGCCATGGGTTTTGCTTACAATTTCATTTTAATTTTTGTATAAATTATTCCTAAAGTAAATAATATACATAATTCTAAGTTTTTGTACAATTTGTAGTTTTGCATCATCTATTGTATTCAATGTTACATGCATCTTTATGATTTCATCTTAATCCACACATGCTATTAATAAATTTCATTTTCTTGTGTGTAGATCTAGGTATTTGAGTGTGCAAGGAAGGAGTTACAAGTCTGAACATGGATAGATTATCATAGAGGTAACAAAATTTTGCTCTTCAATCATGAGTGCGAGGAAGACACTGAAAGCGCACCTTGAGTTTCTGAAAGGATTAGATCCTTTGGATATTGTAATAAATTGCATCAATTAAGAGCCTTCAAAGGGATATTTTGTAATCACATATTTACAAATACATTAATATAAAGAGAACCACCCATTTCTTTCACTTATTTATCATCTTTCCACTTGAATGTGTTTTTTTAGAGCTTAAATAGAACAATAGATGCATTTCATTTCCATTTACTAGGTGATTTATGTTTTTGATCTACAATGGTGATCATAGTGGGACCCCTATCCCATTTTATTTTTACAACTTTTGACCTTGTTTTTGTCTTTTAAATGTTGCAGGTTCTAGCTGTTCTTGATTGAAACAATCCTTGAATTCCTAATTGGAACACCCAGGGATGATCTCAATAGCCGCCTCACCCAAGGATGGGCTCCAAATTTTTAGTCATACCACCTTTGGAAATCCATAAAATAGGGGTTTACAAGTCAAATTTATAGAAACAACAATATTCTAGGCTTTCAAGGTATGCATCCAAACCTTCACTTTGCATTAATATTGTTCATAAAAGGTTAAATTCATCTTTTCATGTCTTTTCCTTCTTGATTGAAAGGTAGATTTTGCTTTTCCTAAATTTCAAAACAACAAAAAGAAGAAAAAAATGGAAAATAAATAGTTTAAGTATGCATTTAAATGGTTTGATTGCTTGTGACCTACCTAATGGTTAGGTTGTCATATAGGATAAGCATTTTGTAGGTTCCTTATTCATGCAAGTACTTCTAAAAGTGAAACATTCTTTGTGCATTTAGTGAAGCATCATTGAGTGCTCTCTTGTTTTAATTTATTTAAGTATAAAAGGAACCACACACACCACATCATATTTTAACATTAGTGAGTTGGAATTTCATCCCCAACCACTAATAGAGACCAATGATAGTGGGCTTCATCTCCATCCATTGGCTCACATTATACAAACCCTATTTTTTGCCAAAGCTATCTCTAAGAGCCATCTTAGCCATACAAAATAGCATGCATTACTCTTCAGAGAGTGTATCACTACCCACGGTCAATATGGGTGAGGAATGGTAGGACATGTGCTCCCTGATCGGGTATGGGCTTCATCTCCATACTTGGTTGGTTCACGTGATCATAATTTCATTATCAATTTTTGAGCTACGAGTATATAGGTGAAATCCATTAAATTTTTTTATAATTACATCAACAATATTCAAACACATGAAAATAGATCTCTTTACAAAACAACAAATCAAAAACATACCAAATAATTTTAGGAAACACATAAATATTTAAAAGATATGAACACTTATATTATTGTGTGTTTCTATTTTTGTGTGTTGAATCATTAAAATTTGTAAAGAAGATAATCACATAGGGGTTGGAACTAAGTAGTTATGGTATGCAATCGTAGCCAAGCCCATTTAAGGACTGAAACTATAGATAGTAGGCAAGGAGACACAAACCATATTTGATTTTATTCCAAGGATATGATTATACCTTCTTGGTGGCCTCTTACTCACCCAAGTCCTTGAATATCAAATTAGAAATATAATCTACAAAGGACCCCTACTCGGGAAACCTCTACGTTTTTTGGTCTTAATCAGGGAAATTACTTTCTAGATTTAGATGCTTCACATGTCTTATTTCAAGAATAGAAACTATGCATTGAGGCACAAACACAAATATCAATACCATGCATTTGTATGCCTACTCGATATACCTCACACACCCACATGCAGGATCAAGATTATTCACCATGGGTAGGGCCAAATGATCAAAATATGCCCTTAGTTCACCCTAATATGTCTCAAAAATATAAATACCAAGATGAGTATGATACTTATCATCATGGGTAAGCAAATTCTACCCTTCTCTTTCTCATTTATGAAGGAAGGCCTGAGCAGGATCCTGATTATCCTCGATCACATTTTTTGATGTAAGCACAATGTGCTTTTACACCAATTGAGTATAAAGAACATTAGTTTAGGAGTGATCCCCAAGTGAACACAACCTCTCTCAATCGAGGGAAGCTTGTAGTCGACCTTTCATATCCTCCTAAAAAAGATAGCCATCATTGCAATAGTGATAGATCTCATAGACCTCGTACAACCAAGCAAATAAACCAAGTAGTTAAAAGGTATGTTGATTTCCAAGTTCAATTCAATCGGCTTCATTTAGATAAATAATGCTTGGATCGACATCATAAATTAGAGAAACAAATAATTGAACAACAAATTCAAGAGACCTTATGCAACGGGGTCCCTACCCCAAGTACTCATAGACATGGGTTCATTAGAGGCAACCTACTTTTGATAAAATAGGCTTTCTAGGCCTAACCAAGTGTTGCCTCCTCAAAATCCTAGGCCTAATCAGGACTTACCTCCTAATCCAAACATAGATCACCTTCAACAAGCATTTATTCCTCCTCATAAGCCAATTCAGGAAACACCTTACAGGACCTATGATGATATGGAACTAGAAGAGGAATACCTAGAAGCACCTTATGGAGGCATTGTTGATTTAAATCAACCACCACACCATATGCTTGAAATATTGGACATTTTGAGTCAAAGTTGTCATTGATGTCAAGGAACGAAGTAGTGATTGATGTCAAGGAATAAGCTACCATTGATGTCAAAAGGTTAAAAGGAACAATGTAAATGTTAATGGCAAAAGAGCTTCATAATATTTTTAATATTATGTGGAATCACAAGTAGAAGGATTTTTTATTAAAACCCATGATGGAAAAATAATTGGTCTTTTATTTAAAACCAATTGGATAGACCTGTGGGAAATAAATAAATTATATTTAATTATAATTTCATTATATATTAATTGTAAGTTAATTTAATTAACCTATGGTTATTAAATTAATTATAAGTTAATTATAATAATGTTATTATTATTAATTATAATTACCCTAATGTTAGGGTTAAAAAGCAATTAAATTTGTGCTGGAATTCAAGTTTAAAGGTGGTAAATGATATACAAACCATATGCTTTAGTGGCATTAGAATTATCCTTCGTTTGAACAAGAAAAAAATGCAAGCATGTGTTGAAGAGAATTCGTGCGAGGAATAAGACAAGGTTCTTGTCTAAGGTTCCAGCGAAAGGGTATAAGATCATTGAGGGATAAAATCCCATATCCACCTAGGCAACATGACCTAGTGGCAAGTGGTCGAGGGCTAAGGCGTTTGAATACAAAATTACCCATGATCGATTCATGTTAGCAGCATTTTGATGTGTTGTGTTTGAATCATTGAAGGAAGCAATGCATGGTTTTTTGTCTTAGGTGCAAAAGGGGAGGTATATAGAGCATGTGGTGCTCTTTGCTCCCTAAACGAGTGCCTAGCACATGCAACAAAAAATACCATGACTAGGATGCACGAGGAGGCAACGTCAAGGGTTCAAGTCTCACCAAGGCAAAGGTAATAAATTTTTGTTATATTTTATAATACCTAAGGTTTGACATAAGATTATAAGGAGTTAAAAGGGGTAAATAAAAGGTATTTTATTTGGTCATTATTTTGAGTAATTGGAGAAATAAGTGGGTTAATTTTTTGGTTAGATTTTGAGAGGACTTCTTGCCATTGAGTTATTTTGAAAAGGTGATTGCATTGACATTATTTTTGGTGTTGGATATTATTTTATCTGGGAGATCATAAGGAATATTTGGCCAATTATTTCTATATATATTGATGGATGCTTTATTCAAGATGGAGTGATAAGGTGTATGTGTATTTTGATATTTGCATTGTATCTTTGAGAGAGTTTATCATCTTATAACTTTCTTGAGCTTGGCAAAGAAGTGTTTGTGGTTATAGAAAATTTTTGAGGTTCTTTCATCATCAAATAAAAGGTATAGGCATATTCTTCCTAGTAAGTGATTTTTGGAAATTGTGAATGAAAATTTGGAGTGAAAAGGATTGTTTGATTTGCATTATTAAGAGTGTTTTGAATTAATGCTTCAAGGTTTTTTGAAATTGATATTTGTTGATAAAACCTTGTTTTATAAGCATTGTTGTTAAAGTGATTAAGTTGAATGAATAAATTGGACTAGGGTTTGTGAATAAAGATTATTTCATTGGGTGATTGGTTGGTTAAGACTAGTCAAGTGGATGTGTGAGTTGATTATTCAAGTTCTATGAAACAAATTGTTCTATATTCTGAATTGAGTGAGTGAAAGTAATTGAGCATTGAGGTGAATGTGAAGAATATTGAGTCTCTAACAATTATCCATATGTTTATGAAATAGCAATTGAAAGTGATTAAGCATTGTGACAAATGTAAAGCATATTGAGTGTAGCACCCTAAAATTGGCGCAGTGAAATCTTAATAATTACATTCACTCTAGTAAATAATTTAAATTCAAATTTTAACCTCCCAAACCGCCCGTTAACCGTCGGTTAATCCGTTTCCCCCTTTCCCGTGCCATTTTTAGAGGTTGTTTTGACCGTTTGACGATATCGTCGCCGATCAGACGATATCGCCCCAGATCTGACGATTTCGTCTGGGCTAGGACGTCCAGACGATCTTGTCCCAAAACTGATTTTGCACAATTAGCTTCTGTTCCAACGGGTCTCTAATCCGGGCAGAAGCATGTCTGCGCCGTTAGAGACCCTCCCCCGTTGGAGATCTCCCAAATAGGGATGATCTCCAACCTCCTAACCTCCCTCCTAAGCCTATTTAATCCTAAGCCCTTCCCTTAGCACCCCCTGGCTGAAATCCTCCGTAACCCGACTTCACACGCATTAAAACATCTCAAATTATTATTTGCATTAGTTCTATACCAATTTTGTTGCAGGTACCTTAGTGTTTTTCAGCCGGAGCAAGCTTACATCGTCGCGGACGATCCTGTTCAGATCGAAGGTGATCCTATCGAATCAAAGACGATTTCATACCAATGCGAGACGATTTCGACTGCAGTCAACATTGAGGCAATCAGTGCCTAAAGTTTGCATTTCTTCATCTTTCAATCTGTTGTTTTATTCTACAATTAGCTAGTTTATTTGATATTTTATGCTATCTTGCATTTTGGAGTTCACCCATCTAGATTAAATGCATAATTAAGCCATAATTGTGATTAAATTAGCATAATTCATTCATGTTTCTATTTTTAAGTTTCAGTTTGATATTATTGTTGTCATTTTACACTGTTTCCCTCTGTTAGAATAGTTGCATTTTCTATGTTTTGCACCTATTTCTCTATTTGCAGGTCTCTGACGAATTCGTCTAACGAATTCGTCAGATCTCAGACGATCTTGTCTGATCTCAGACGATCCTATCAAATCAGAGGCGATCCTGACTGCTTCAAGAATCAGAATCTTCATCAGACATCCGGATCAGGTATTCTTCTTTTAATATTCTTTAATTTCTCTATTTTTTGTCTTAATTCTGTTTTTTGTATTCATTTAATCTGCATCTTCATATAGAATAGCTTAGATGCATTTTGGCCAAACCTAGGATTTGAATGCTTAAGGCTAAAACGAACACATAAAACACATTCCCAACCTAGGCGTGGAAACTGCCATTAAATGTTTCCTGGTGAACCCACCATCCATCGAAAAATCACCAATATACACCTCCCTTGAGAGGCGGGACCTTCGCAAGGCCTCTCAGTCCGAGGTACCGCGCCATCCTTTTCACATCCCCCTTCCGGGCACGGATCCTATAGCCTGAAGGTAAGGGTGTGAAAAATTTGGAGCGATACATTTTGGTGAACCCGACGTGAATGCATTGTAAACCTTTTGAAAACAAAAACAAAAAAAAATAAAACAACTAAAACATAGATGCATTTTAGATCATTTAAATTTAATATCATGTTTAGATGGTAGCTCCTAAGAAAATATTAGCAGTTACTATAAATGTAGAAAACCAATTGGCAGCCATAGAAATCAATTTTGTGCTTAGTGTGCCCGAAACAGATAGAAATCAACTCTTGTGGGACGAACTTGATAGAAGACTTAGTGTCATTTCATCTAGGTCAACAAAACTTAAACAAATCAAGAGGCTAGTCCTAGATAGAATCCTGGATCCTCATCAACTTGTCTTTTATCATGAACTTCAGAGAGCCTGCCATAGATGGTTAGCTTATAGGAGAGCTCTTGTATCTTCAGAATTGTTCACCTTCGAGGAATACCTCGAGAACGCAGCCATTGTACACCAGTTCCTAGGTCTTGTAGAAGACCAAGAGGTTGTTCTTACAGATAGGGAAATATGGAATAGAGTTCCTCGAGCTGTGTTATATCGAGAGTATTGCCACGAGCTTTACTTCTATCAACCAGCATCTGAGACAGATAATATCACTATAGCTCTTTTCATTAAATTTTTAAAAGAAAACTTTCAATTTGAAGAAGAACACTTCATGACTCCTGAAGAACTCGAGCCCATTAATGATATTTATAAATTGTTTATAGAAAACTAGATCATTACTTTCAGTCTTATTTCTTGCATTTATTGTGTTATTTGTTGTCTTTACAATATTATTTCAAAAAAATAATAAAGAAAAACTAAAAAACATAGCAAAAACTTAAACATTTCATTTTAAATATTGTAGTAGGTATATAATTAATATATACCTCTTAAGCTTGTTGCATATATATATATATATATATATATATATATATATATATATATATATATATATATATATTTTTTTGCTGAAATCTAAAATTAAGCACCATGCCTAAACTTAGGAATGGTAAAGAAACTTTAGGAGAAGAAGAAGATTGGTTACAAGATAAAACTAGAGACCCAAATGTCCTTCCTGAAGATCAAATTCCGGAAGGAAAAACTCTAGATCAACCGAGAAGATGACCTAGGTGAAGATAATGAACAAGAAGGAAGTGTTAAAGAGGATGGATCCTCATCCCCTAGAGTAGCTCCAGATGGAACTATTGCTTTTGACAATGTAGATCATTTCCGGAAATTTCTCAATGATAACATTGACGCCCTTAATGTGGCAGTTCGTATTGATAAAGGGCAAATTAGTGACACTCAAGCAGCCATGGAACATGCGTTTGATGTGCGCACTAATCCCTTGTCTTTCATTGATCAAGAAAGTGATAAGGCTGGACCATCCAATACAGATATGGTCACTATGATTCAAAACATGTCAAAACAATAGGTTACCCAACCTCCTAAGGAACCCGTTATTCAACCTAAAATCATTCCCACACAAAAGAAAACTTCCTTCACTACTTTATTTCGCCAAACTATTGAGCAATATGCTTCAAGTAAACAAAAACCTAAAACGAAGCCAAACACCAATTTTCAACAATCTGGAATACAACATAATACAACTTCAAAATTCCTTCATAACACTTTTCCTACCAACAATTTACACAATAGCAACATAGCATCTAATCTTCATGTCCCTCCATCATATGCTCACAAAACCCATGTCAATGCCCTACCAGAACCAATATGGTGGGCAAACTAGTAATCTGGAAGCCATGGTGAAACAGTTAGCTTCACGTATGGACCAGATAGATCCCTACCGTCCCTCGTACAATTATCGAGAGATATGTAGTCAACCTTTGGATCCCATAGTTGTAGCTCAACCATACCCTAAGCATTTTCCCATGCCCATCTTGCCTATATATAAAGGAACCGAAGATCCCATAGAGCATCTTCGCATGTTTAGGATAGCATGTCATGATATATCACATGATGACTTGCTATTACTAAAAATGTTCCCAAAAAGTTTAGGTGGAATGGCATTAGAGTGGTACTATCAATTGCCCACTCATTCTTTGAGAAACTTTGAAGAAAAACAGTTGAATCTTTTGTCCATCAATTTAGTGCCTACATCGAGAGGCATGTAACCATTAAAGATTTATACAACTTAAAACAAGACAAGGATGAATGTTTTGCCGATTTCTTAGCTAGATGGAGGCAATTGACAGGAAAACTGCACTTTGTGCTACCTTATAGGGAAATGTTGGACATTTTTATCAATAATTTACAAGAACAAATATCTTATGAGCTATCAATCTGCTACTTTAACTACCTTCGATCAAGCTATAGATTTAGCTCGAAGAGTAGAAGATGCCCTCATTAGGAGAGGCCAACTTAGGAAGAAGGATGATGAGAAAACATCCAGAAATCAATATAAAAACAAACAAGTTGTTGGTGACGGAGTCACTGACAACAAAAATGTTGCTAATATCAATGCAACGAAGACAACAAAAAAATTTATATTGAAACCTCCTGATAAGCCTCCTCGAGAATTTACTAGATTGAATCAACCCTTATCAACTATTTTACCTCAATTACTCGAAAGAGGTTTGATCCAATTACCAGCTATCCGGGAACCTGATCCAACTATACCCGGATACAGAGTTGACTTACACTTGTGATTTCCATAGAGGACCCGGACACTCTACCAACGCTTGTAAAAGGTTGAAACATAAAATACAAGATTTGATTGATAATAATGAAATGGAGGTGCAAGCCTTCCAACCTAAACAAAATGCTCCTAATAATACTCAAAAGACCATTCCCCAAAATCAAAATCAAAATGCTAATCAAACATTAGACATATTTCAACACCCTTTACCAAGACATGGTAAAGAGGTGGCCAATCAAATCGAACATCATAATGTTCCCCCTCCTACCCGATATGTAGGAACCATTAGCGGACAATTACCTGTTCAGGATCCTCAAATATTTGACACAACCTTATCCCTGGTTACGACCAGGCCCTTACATAATATTCCAACTTCTGATTCTAGTGATATAGAATCAGATATTGAAAGTGAACTAGACATTACTTCAAACCAATCGAATAGTTCTGAAAATGAATCAGATCCTATTCAACCCATCATAGATGTTATGGTTCCAGAAGAACCATTTCCTAGAAGAGTTACTACTCGACCCTCTTCTAATCAATTCCTCTCAAATGAACAAGCCATAAATGCTCGACCGAGACTGGTTCAACGTCCTCATTATAACATTGTAGGTACCATTGGAGTCGTTACCTGACAACAGGCTCAAAATTCTCAACAAGAACCAAATCAGAATGATGGATCAGCTCCATTCGTTTTGAAAAATCCCAATAAAGGGAATCATGCTCCTAATGTTCAACCTAAACCCCCTTACAATATTAATGAGCAATTATCCAATACTACAGCCAGAATTTCCCTTTTGGATTTATTAAGATCTTCTCCCACCCATAGGGATGAGTTGATGCTTACATTAAGCCAAATGATGGTACCTCAAAACATTCAACCTGAAGCTATGGCCAATACTATCATCACTCGAGAGGTTGATTGTATTGACTTTCGGGATAAAGATATCCCACAACACAGTTTACATAAGGACAATCCCTTATATATTATTGCTCTAATTGGAGATGTAGCTATCAAACGAGTCTTGATTGATAATGGCTCATCTCTAAACATTTGCACTTTTGACTTCTACCAAAGATTTGGCTTTAGAAGTGATGAAATGAAGAAAACTGATATGATTATCAAAGCTTTCAATGACGAAACACAAGAAACGTGTGGAGTTATTACCATCCCCTTGCAAGTTGGTCCTAGAACCCTAGAAACAACCGTGTTTATTGTACATTGCCCAGCATCGTACAATATACTTTTGGGTCGCCCTTGGATCAATGCGATGCGAGCGGTCCCATCAACTTTACACCAATGTGTTAAATTTGAATTTAAAAATCAGTTGGTCACTATCCATGGTGACCCTAGACCCTTTGATATGTGTGCTTTGGCAGAACCTGTTGGAGTGCAATTTTGCCCCGCTCTGTCATCCACACATCCTAGTTCTTATTTTTCATCTAAAACTGTGAAACACACACCCATAACTTCACCTATTTCCCCTCCATTAATTTCATCCTCCTATATAGATCAACAATCTTCTAAACAAATCACTCTAGAACCTCAAAAAGATCTTAAATCTACAACCAATCCTTCATGTTCTATCCCTATAATTTCAAAACCTATAGACACATCTATCATACCTTCCACATCTAAAGATATAGGGAATAATCCTTCTACATCTTATGCTCTTTCTGATGAACTTTTACCAGATTTATCCACAACCTTAATATCAGAAAAAACAAATGCTTTCATGCAAGATTCAATTCTTTTAAATAACTTGCCGCCATCTCCTCGTACTTTGGGCCTCCCACAACCTATGGGAAGTACTTACCAAGTCGGGAGTTGTGCCTTCATTTATAAAGGATATGACTAGGGAAGAATCCCTCGGAATATCAAAACTCATCATGAGGGATACGCTCGGTGTTATTTTACCAATGAATATATTAAAGCTAAACCCATGATGCTTAAAATGGGATATAAAGGGAAAGGCTTGGGACCTTTCCAAAATGGCATGAAAGAACCTTTCGAGGTAGAACCGTGGCCTGCTTGCTGTGGTGTGGGCCTATTTCCTAGTAAGGGTCAACCCTTTCCTTTTGAAGATGATGATCACCTCATATGCTATCAAGATTATTTGGATAGGCATGTTGATTTGCCTCTAAAAAATCAGTCATTTACATGTAACATGCTATCCATAGCTTACCCCTGAAATGATTGTCGACCCCGATGAAGAGTTGGAAGGAGATATCTTCCATGATGTCTCCGTTGAAGAGATGTTACACAATGGATTTTATTTTGATGGTTCTATACCAACTATAGCCCAACTTGAGACCACTAATCCTCAAGATGAATTATCCAAATTAACCTTACAAGAATTACAAGAATTGGGCGTTTCACCCGCCCCCCCTAATTTTGAAAGAGATCTACACATGGAGGTAGAAAACGTCATTAAAATTAATATTGGAACTGAGGATAATCCTCACATAATCAATATTGGATCAGAATTAAGTCAAGAAAAACAAGAACAATACATTGCATTCCTTAAAGAGTATGAAGATGTCTTCGCTTGGACATATGAAGATATGCCGAGTCTAGACCCTTATGTAGTCATGCATCATCTAGTGGTCCATCCGGATGCTAAACCTGTTAAACAAAAACTTAGAAAAATGCATCCCAAAATGGCCTTACTAGTCAAAGGAGAACTAGAAAAACTGTTGAAGGTTATTTTTATACAAGAACTCAGTCAGCTGGAACTCCTAGATGAAAAATGCATCAATGCTTTGGAGCATCTCCGTGCCTACCAAAACAAGCTTAAAAGATCATATGCTAAAAAAGTTCGTCATCGATCCTTTGAGATCGGCGACCTTGTTTTAAAAGAAAATCAAAAAAATACTAATGCAACTAAGGACCTTAAAGGTAAATTTGAGCCCAACTGGCTTGGACCATACATTATTACTGCTAAATTTGAATCGGGAGCATACAAATTATCTACCTTAGATGGTAAAGAACTTAAAGAACCCATGAATATTTTGCATCTTAAACGTTACTATGTATAAATTTGGTCATTTCATCCTTGTATATATTTGTTTAAAATATTTCAAAATCACTATCTTGTATTTCTTTCAATTTATAAATTCAAAAACACCAAAAACATTCATAATCATCAAAATCTTCAAAACTATTTGTTGTATTTATTTATGGCACTTGTTAATTTTTTGTTCAAAAACAAAAATAAAAACAAAAATAATGATAAAAATATAAAAACAGCAATATTCTTGACTCTTTCGAAACCAAAACAATATAAAGAAGAAAGAGAGAGTCAACATTCTCAAAACTTCTCAAAAAATAATTTATATATATTTTCTTACAATTATTGCAGTTATATGTTTCAAATTATTTTGGATAAATTAGCATTTATTTGGAATCCCTCACTTTCACACTCACAAAAATAAATATCTTGATTTTATCTGGCATGATTACTAATCTCTCTTATATCAAAGTCCACAAAATTCAATTAAATAAAGTTTGAGCATAGAGAATTGATCTTGTTATTTACTTAAACCAAGCACATCTTTTCACAATAAAATGATTATATTTGTAATTTCCATGCTTTGCTACATAGTAGAAGTGGTTTCTTGAGCGAAAAGTTTCCCCTGCTATCCTATCATGCACATGGTCTAGAATCTTTGAGAATTGGCAAAAGGACAAGCTCACCCCTACCCAGAATAAAAATCCCTTGCTCTACAGCTAATCCGAGCAAGTATCCCTAGCATAGAACAAAAAGAAAAAGAAAAGTTCAAGAAAAAAGAAAAAAAGAAAAAAGTTATTTTAATATTTCAAGCATTATCTCAATTATCAAGAAAAAATACAAAAAGAAAAGAAAAAGAAAAGAAAAGCAAAAGAAAGCAAAAAGCAAGAAAGCAATAAAATCCCTTTCCCTACCCTTTGAAAAGAAAAGAAGGGTTGATGAGCTTGAATCCCTGGAATTCTCAATTATTCAAAAACTGTGAGGTAAGCCCCATAACAGGTGGTTTGTGCCCAACCTGCTTGGCCTTGGGTAACTCCTAGCATGGCGATATGTCTGTCACATTAGCGACCTTCTTTTGTACAGACCTATGTCTGCTTATGGATTAGCTAGCTCTTGATAATCCGACCTACATAGTAGTCTAGTATGGTTATATGCATCTACATCATGGTTAATGAACACTTATTTGGTTTCTTCAAATCACTTGTATCATAGTATCTTGCTCAAAACTGGTAAATGAACATAGCAATTGCACACACATTTTATATTTGAGAGATTTTGTGTATCATTATGATAAATCAAGATTGGAAATGAATTCACATATGCACATGGGATTCCTTATAAATCTAACTTTTGTCTTCAAAATACTTTGAAATATTATTTTTGCAAATTGTTTGGAATAATTCATTTTCTTCTTTCAAGTACAGTTGTTTAGCATAAAGACAACTATATAATAGAAAAATCAAAATTTCTTTCAAAACCATACAATCAAAACAAATATATATATATATATATATATAACTTCTTATCGACTTTCACGACGATGGTATAGTTCCAAAACCAAAATTGGAATTTTATGCCTAGCGCAAGTCCTCATCTTCATATTTTCTTTTTATTAAAAATCAACCATGCAATAAAACTATCTATTTTTTCTTTGATTTTCGCGATGATGGTATAAGTCTATACCTACATATTCTATGCCTAGCGCAAACCATTGTAACAATTTTTATTCCCCATTTATTTAAAAATCATGAAAACCATATGACTTAAATCATTTTGTTACACAAATTATGCTTTACAAACAAACAAACACATTATCATTATTTCATGTCATTATGTCAACCTTCAATTTTGCAATGATGGTATAATTCCTAAGGAATTATCCAAAAATTTTATCACACTTAGGAATTTATGCCTAGCAAAAATCATTTTAACATTATTTCATGCATACTATTTTTATGAAAATCTGAAAAACAAACCATCATCATCATCATTTGCACCATTGCACCAAAGTCTTAAGACAGTCTCTTAAGCACTCTTTTACTTTTAACAATATTTCTATACTGGGATTAGCTTGACGACCGAGTGAGCGGCGACTCCATGAAATGGTCTATAATAGCGACAATGTCCTTTGAAATTATTGTTAGAAGTCTCTTTTTATTTTTTATCACATTACATCACAAACAACCAATTTGTTACATCAGATTATTTCATTTAAAATATTACAAACATGACATCAAAATTATAATATTTCCAATGACATAATTACATGAATCCCAATCAATATCAAATCAATCAATCAAACATAAAAGCATCATAAAAATACACATAACACAAGTCATATGATCAAAAACATATCTCATCTCATATATATATCAACAGTATATATACATCATATCAAAACTGGATTGGTATGCCACAATCTGTACCTCGGCATACTCAATCCTCTATCAAAAAATAATAAATGCTATCATATCAATCTGTACAATGTAATGCAGTACTCTAGCCTCGAGAACCCCTCGAGCTCTCAGCCTCATCTCCTCCCCCGCCCTGAGGTGGACGAGGTGGCCCCATCGTAGTATGTGTAGTACTGTGAGTCCTAGTCCTCGATCGAGATGAAGTCCTCGATGACCCGATCCTGATCGGATCTACGATGTTAGCTAGCAGGGGTAGTCTATCCTCCTCTGGCACCATCTGATAGTATAATGTCTGATAGAAAGTGATTTGGGCAATAGCCCGTGTCAGCTCCCTAGTGCTCGCCCCTCCGCCCCGTGCTCTGAGGCATGCAATCTCATCTCTGAGCTGTGTAACCTCAGCTCGGTGTCATGCAGCCTCCTCCTGTAGGGTCTGCACCTATGCCTGGAGATGGATCATCTCCGCTCGGAGAGTCATTGTCTCGCTACTCTCCCTAGTGTCGACACCCTTGCCCTTATCGGGCGATGGTGGCCTCTCTCTCTATGGAGAAGGGGGTCTCTCCTCCCTCCTCTCCCTCTGTCGTGGCCTCTCCTATGCCTGTGGCCTCCTCGGCTCTCTCCCGCCATGACCCTGGGCCGCCTCCATAGCCGCCTGGCACCGCCTCCCTATCCGATGCACAACTGCGTGTATCGGACCCTGAGCCCTCGTCATCCGAGGAGGGCGGATGCCTACGTACCAGGCATCGTAGCCATCGGCTACCCCTACGTCGTCCCCATCCACTGGCTGAATGGGGGCATCGTCCGAGTCCTGACTCCAGAAGCGTTGCATGTCTAGAGCCCCGCTCACTGTGGTGTTATCCCGGACAGTCCAAGAAAACTCATAATCCCTGAGAGATGGGATCCCCTACTGTAGACCGAACTATCGCAAAACTCGGTCGTAGCGGTGGAGCTCCACCTCTCCCCTCTCCATCCATAGCCAACAAACTCGCCTAATGCGAGCCAGCTCCTGTCCATCCTCGGCCCACCCTGGGTGCTCTCGCCATGGCCTCCAGGTGATCTGGTCCAGGACAAGGTCATCCAGTAGTCTCCGGGACATCGATAGGTCGATCCGCCGTTGTGACCCTCTCCGGAGCCACTAGTAGAAAACTCGGGGCCTCTCCCCGTCAATCCCTATCAAAGGAAGCCCTACCGGCCTCCGCACTGCAATGTGCTCCCAGCACCAAACCTGTAGGAGCGATGTCATCACTAGACATCGGCCGCCCTTGTACACGACCCCATGCAGGATCTTGTACAATCGGCATAGCACAAAGCTGCCCCAAGAAAACCTGTAGCCATGGTCTCGCATGTCGTAGATCACATCTGCTAGCATCCATGGCACCCTGCACCCGCTCTGGTGGCACAGCAAAAGTCCACCAACCACTCCGGCCAAAACCTGTGTGAGTCTAGATGCCCCAGGCATCTGACGTAGTGCCTCGATGTTAACTCCGCCCTTCTCCAGGGCGAAGCTCGGGTCACCACACAACCGCCCCATAGCATGGCCCCGATTGGCCGTAGGAGTGATCAACCGTCCTTGTATGGGGATTCTTAGAATCCTCCATACATCCTCTAGAGTGGGAGTCATCTCCCCTGTCGATAGCCAAAAATAGGAAGAACCCGGATACCACCTCTCTGCTAGGGCTGTCAGTAGCCCCATGTCTGTAGACACTTGTGGCATCTCTGCCACATGCTGTAAGTCGGCCTGTGCCAGCTGATCCCGCTCTGCCTGTGTAAGAGCGGCCAAGTCATCTCTCAAACCTCCATATTTCCATTCCCTGCTCTTTAGCAAACCTCTCTGCAACATAAACAACAAAACAACAAACAATCATTAATAACAATTCAAGTGATTAATAATGCAAGTTAAAATAAGTTCAATTTTATGCAATTGATGATATCGTCCACTATTGGACGATATCGTCCCAAATTTGAGCACAATCGTCTCCGATTTTGCAAGCCGAAATCGTCCCTAATTTGACGAAATCGTCCCCCTTTCGCCGATTTCGCCCTTAGACGAAATTGGCGAACTTGAGACGATTTCGTCGAAATCGGGACGATTTCGTCCCGACGACGTCGACGGCCCAAAAATGGCCGCGATGCTCAAAAATTGATTAAAATTCACCTAAAAAGCATGTAAATTCAAATTAAAGCATTCTAAGCTAAGTCTAGACTCTTACCCGTAGCCCGCGTCGGACCTCTGTCGATCTGTGCGTCGTCTCCACCATTTTTGCTTCCAGAGCTCTAAAACCAGAAAAAAATGAACAGTAAAAATGAATTAGGGTTTTACCCTATTTTTCTTAATTTTATTCAAAACATAATTAAAAACATTTTTTTAAATTTTGCTTTTCCGCGTTTTTACCTCAAACGTTCGATTTGGGTAAAAACACGGAGGGGGCACCATAGTAAGTTGTCGTACGATTCGACCAAGAATCGTCACCTAAAAATGGGAATAATTTTTGCTTTCTCGTAGATCGAGAAGAACTCATCTTTAACGCATTTTCTTCAGAAAATTCGCTAAAGAGGGGGCAAAATGTAGCACCCTAAAATTGGCGCAATGAAATCTTAATAATTACATTCACTCTAGTAAATAATTTAAATTCAAATTTTAACCTCCCAAACCGCCCGTTAACCGTCGGTTAATCCGTTTCCCCCTTTTCCATGCCATTTTTAGAGGTTGTTTTGACCGTTTGACGATATCGTCGCCGATCAGACGATATCGCCCCAGATCTGACGATTTCGTCTGGGCTAGGACGTCCAGACGATCTTGTCCCAAAACTGATTTTGCACAATTAGCTTCTGTTCCAACGGGTCTCTAATCCGGGCAGAAGCGTGTCTACGTCGTTAGAGACCCTCCCCCGTTGGAGATCTCCCAAATAGGGATGATCTCCAACCTCCTAACCTCCCTCCTAAGCCTATTTAATCCTAAGCCCTTCCCTTAGCACCCCCTGGCTGAAATCCTCTGTAACTTGACTTCACACGCATTAAAACATCCCAAATTATTATTTGCATTAGTTCTATACCAATTTTGTTGCAGGTACCTTAGTGTTTTTCAGCCGGAGCAAGCTTACATCGTCGTCGACGATCCTGTTCAGATCGGAGGCGATCCTATCGAATCAGAGACGATTTCGTACCAATGCGAGACGATTTCGACTGCAGTCAACATTGAGGCAATCAGTGCCTAAAGTTTGCATTTCTTCATCTTTTCTCTATTGTTTTATTCTGCAATTAGCTAGTTTATTCGATATTTTATACTATTTTGCATTTTGGAGTTCACCCATCTAGATTAAATGCATAATTAAGCCATAATTGTGATTAAATTAGCATAATTCATTCATGTTTCTATTTTTAAGTTTCAGTTTGATATTATTATTGTCATTTTATATTGTTTCCCTCTGTTAGAATAGTTGCATTTTCTGTATTTTGCACCTATTTCTCTGTTTGCAGGTCTCTGACGAATTCGTCTGACGAATTCGTCAGATCTCAGATGATCTTGTCCGATCTCAGACGATCCTGTCAAATCAGAGGCGATCCTGACTGCTTCAAGAATCAGAATCTTCATCAGACATCCGGATCAGGTATTCTTCTTTTAATATTCTTTAATTTCTCTATTTTTTGTCTTAATTCTGTTTTTTGTATTCATTTAATCTGCATCTTCATATAGAATAGCTTAGACGCATTTTGGCCAAACCTAGGATTTGAATGCTTAAGGCTAAAATGAACACATAAAACACATTCCCAACCTAGGCATGGAAACTGCCATTAAATGTTTCCTGGTGAACCCACCATCCGTCGAAAAATCACCAATATACACCTCCCTTGAGAGGCGGGACCTTCGCAAGGCCTCTCAGTCCGAGGTACCGCGCCATCCTTTTCACATCCCCCTTTCGGGCACGGATCCTATAGCCTGAAGGTAAGGGTGTGAAAAATTTGGAGCGATACATTGAGTCTCTAAAAATTCTCTTTATATTTTTATGATATTGGACAAGTTATAGTGTGGACTTGTTGAGTATATTTGAGGTAAATCTTAGAGATTACTTTTGGACAGATTTTTGTGAGCTTTTGTGGAAGCTTACAATACAAATATTGAGGACAAATATTAAGAATAGAGATCGAGGACATATTTTGGTGTAGATTTAAGGATATGTTTGTGCCAGATCAGAGATAGAGATTGAATATATATTTGAGGATAGATTTTGGTGTAGAATTGAGGATAGGTTTGTGCTAGACCAGAGACAGAGATTGAGTATAGATTTGTGCTAGATTGAATTACTGTGTTTAGTATAAATTTGAGATAGAGCTTTGGAAGTGATAAATTTGAGGATATAGGTCTCCAACTAGAGCAGGGAGGACAGGTATCTTCTATGGATAGATTTCTATTTGCTAAGGGCAGTGGAGGCAGAGGTCTTCTAGAGGATCACCAACCAGAGCAGAGTTAGGATATTGGTGTCTCTTGTGGATAGATATCCACTAACTTGATCAAGGGGATTGGTGCCTCCTTTGGACGAAGGTCCATAAACATTGTAGGGAAAGAAACATTTATAAAAAATATTTTCTTCATGGAGTAGCCCACATTGGGTGAACCACATAAAATCATGTCTCTCATGTGTGATACTTTGTGTGATGTTTACTACTTTAATATTATTGATGCTATTATTTGGATTAAAAAGCAAAAAAAATTATCTTATATTGTTCACCCCCCTCTCAATATAAGCACATTTTCTTCAATTGGTATCAGAGTGGATCTCTTTGTGAAAAGACTAACATCTTGGAGGAGGATCCATCAAAAATAGACTTCACTTCAAAAAATGAGAAAGAGACCATGTTTGATATAAAATAAGAATTCTTTGCTACTCTCAAAAAATTAGAAATAATTAGAGAAAATAATTCAAGCTTGAAGGAACAAATTCAAGAGAAGGAATAAGCAAGGATAGAACTTCCACAAAATCTCACAAAACTCAAGGTAGAGGTAGAATAAGGAAATAAAATTGAGCAGGATATGAAAGATCTGTTAAGAGAAAGAGAAATAGAATGTGAAATATTGGAAGCAAAAATTGTTTACCTAAGGAATGAAGTGGAAAGGACCAAGGTAGTACAAGATGTAAAGTATGAAAAAAAGAAAAAGGAATCAAGTCTTCAAGAAGCAAAAACTTCAAACAAAGATAGGAAAGCTAAGGACATCAGAAAGGAAGAAATAAAATAACCATGGATAAGAGTTAATAATAAAAGGAGAAGCACTCCACCACAATCCAAAAGGTATCCAAGAAGGTTACATAATTTCTTCCATGGTCATTGATTTTATTGTAATAAATATGGTCATAGAGTTGTACACTATATTAGTTATGCAAGAAGCAATGTCAATAGAAATTTAAATTATTTTACACCTCTTATGGGTGATGATGTTATATGTTACAAATGCAATAATTTTCGGCACAAGGCTAGATGGTTTAAGATGATACTTCCTGAGTCTAGAAAAACAATTTCAACAACTAGGAAATATGAAAATAAAAATGTTAAGGCTAGATCAATGTTAGTTCAAACAATCCTTCATGCTCAGGATAAGGAAGAACAATGGTATCTTGATAGTGGTTGCTCTATTCACATGATAGGAGACAAAGATAAATTCATTGTTCTAAAAGAAACCAATAGAGGATCAATAAGTTTTGGTGATAATGGATCAGCAAGGATTGGTGGAATATGAACTCTAAGTTTAGATAATGGAAATAAAAAAATAGAAAATGTGTTAGAAGGTTAAAACATAATCTGCTAAGTATAAGTCAAATTTGTGATCAGGGGTATATGGTTACTTTCCACCCAGATAGATGTGAGATAAGAAAATCAGAAACTAGAAAAGTCATTGCCAATGCAAAAAGAACTCCAAATAATCTATACATGCTTAGTGAGATCAAAGGGGAAAAGTACTTTCTATCATAATAATATGAGAGTTGGTTATGGTGTAGAAAATTGGGTCACTTCAATTTTGAAAACATAGTCAACATAAGCAATAAGCAGGATGTCAGAAATTTACCCAAAATAAGAAGACCACAAAATAAAATTTGTGCACCTTGCCAACATGGAAAACAAACTAGAACAAATATTAAGTCAAAAGGATATATGTCATCTGATCCATTGATTCTAATACATATTGATATGTGTGGTCCTACAATAACACAAAGTATTCAGGGTGAAAGTTAATTTATATTTTTTATAGATGATTACTCCAAAATGGTTTGGGTAGCTTTCCTGAAAGAGAAGTTAGAGGCCTTTGAAACATTCAAATCATTTAAGGAATTGGTTGAAAATGAGACTAGCAAAAGGATTAAGTGTATTATATCTAATAGAGGAGGAGAATTTACCTCAAATGAATTTGTAGAGTTTTGCAAATAACATGGAATCAAAAGAGAACACTCAACAAAAAGAACTCCTCAACAAAATGAAGTATTTGAGAGAAAAAATAGGACTGTTGAGAATATGTCTAGAGTTATGCTAAATGAGTCTAAGCTCTTAGATGGATTTTGGAGAGAAGGAGTCAACACAATAGTATACATAATAAATATGGCTCAAATGAGGGTAAACCATCACAAGACTCCTTATGATCTTTGGAAAGTAAGATCAACCACTGTAAAACACTTCAGGATTTTTGGAAGCAAGTGTTACATAAGATGAGAAGATCAAAACTTAGGCAAGTTTGACCCAAGATGTGATGAGGGAATTTTTCTTGGTTATTCTTCAATGAGTAAAGCCTATAGATGCTTCAACAAGAGAACATGTACTATTGTAGAAAGTATAAATGTAATAATTGATGAGAAGATAGATTCAAAGAACCAATTCAACAAATTGTGTATCAGGAAGATGGAAGTTGTCAAGAAGAGTTTTGTGAGGAATCAGATGAAGAATAAGAAGAAACACAAATAATTCTTCCTAAAACTCCATCAATGTATGTATAGAAGCATAATCCAAGAGATTTAATCATTGATAATCTATATGAAAGACATATAAGGATAAGGATAACAACACCATCCCAACAAGAAAATTTATCTTTAGTATCTAAGATTGAGCCAAAATACTTCACTCATGCAAGTGAGGATAAGTTTTGTAATAAGGTAATGAATGAAGAATTAGATATGATAGAGAAAAGCAAGACTTGGAAACTTGTTCCACGACCAAAGGACAAAAATATGATCAGAACAAAATGGGTATTCAGAAACAAGTTAAATGAATATGGATAGGTGGTCAGGAATAAAGCGATATTAGTATGCAAAGGTTATGCACATGTAGAGGGAATTGAATTTGATGAGACATTTGGTCCAGTTGCATGACTTGAATCCATAATAATGTTCTTAGCCTTATCAAGTTTCAAAAACTTCAAGGTATATCAAATGGATATTAAGTTAGCATTTGTAAATGGTGTTCTAGAAGAAGTTTATATTGAACAACCAAAGGAATTCATATTAGTAGATAAACTAGATCATGTATGCATATTGAAAAAGGTAATGTATGGTCTAAAGCATGATCTAAGAGTATGGTACTCAATATTTAATAAGTACCTTCAAGAATAGGGATTCAGAAAAGGAATAGTAGACAATAACTTATACATCAAAAATGAAGGAAATAATCTACTAATTGTTGTTTTTTATGTTGATGACACAATTTTCGGGGAAAACAATGATAAGATGTGTAAAGAATTTTCTAAGAACATGAAAAATGAATTTAAGATGTCTATGCTTGGTGAGTTGTCTTTATTTCATGGACTTCAGATCTCACAATCAAATAAAGGAGTATTTCTATCACAAACCAAGTATATAAAAGAAATTCTAAATAAATTCATGTTAAAATATTACAAACCGATAGGTACCCTCATGATCATATGATGCAAGTTAAGTAAGAATGATGAAGCATAATATATTGCATTAGTAGCTAGTTGTACACAGTTATTATGGATAAAGCGAACTCTAGAAGAATTCAAGATAAAACATGATCATCCTATTTATATATTATGTGATAATACAAGCGCTATAAGTATCTCAAAGAATCCAGTGATGCACTCTAGGACAAAGCACATTTTGATCAAGTATCATTTTATGAGAGAACAACTAATATATAAACAGACCATTTTGGAATATGTTACCAGAAAGGAACAAATTGTAGATATTTTTACTAAGCCACTTTCAAAGGAGACCTTTGAGTATCTTCAAGGAAAACTGGGAGTAATACTCCCACCCCATAATTAACCATCTCAAGAGGAGGTGGGGGAGGGGTTAAGCTAAGAAACTCATTCTTAGCATCGAGCCCCAAAGGTGAACCTTTGCCATTGATGTCAAAGGGGGAGATAATTAGTATTTGAGTAAATAGGATAGATTTGAAAAGAGCATTGATCCAGGGGGAGCAATGTCCCAGGGAGAGCAGAACAAAGAAAATGTTAAGTTTTTGGTAAAAATAATTTGGGTTGCCATAAATGACAAAGGGTTAGATTGTTTGACATTTTGAGTCAAAGTTGTCATTATTGTCAAGGAACGAAGTGGTCATTGATGTCAAGGAATAAGCTACCATTGATGCCAAAATGTCAAAAGGAACAATGCAAAAGGTCAATGGCAAAATACCTTCATAATGTTTTTAATATTATGTGGAAGCATAAGTAGAAGGGTTTTTTATTAATACCCATGATGGCAAAATAAATGGTATTTTATTTAAAACCAATCGAATAGACCTATAGGAATTAAATAAATTATATTTAATTATAATTTCAATATATATTAATTTGTAAGTTAATTTAATTAACCTATGGTTATTAAATTAATTATAAGTTAATTATAATAATGTTATTATTATTAATTATAATTACCCTGAGGTTAGGGTTGCAAGCCAATTAAATTTGCACCGTCATTAAAGTTTAAAGGTGGAAAATGATATATAAACTATATGCCTTAGTGGTATTCAATTTATCCTTCGTTCAAACAAAAAAAAGAGGCAAGCGTATGTTGAAGAGAATTCGTGCGAGGAAGAAGACAAGGTTCTTGTATGAGGTATCAACAAAAGGGGATAATATTGTTGAGGGCTAAAATCCCAAATCCACCTAGGTAGCATGGCCTAGTGGCAAGAGGTCTAGGGCTAAGGCATTTGGGAGCAGAGTGACCTGTGATTGATTCACGGTAGCAACATTTTGGTGTGTTGTGTTTGAAGCATCGAATGAAGTGACATGAGGTTTATTTTCTTAGGCACAAAATGGGAGGAATATAAAGAACATGGTGCTCTTTACTACCTAAATGAGTGCCTAGCACACGTGGTAGCCAAGACCATGACTAGGATGCACGGGAAGGTGGCGTCAAGGGTTCGAGTCTCACCAAGGTAGAGGTAATAAATTTTTGTTATATTTTATAATGCCTAAGGTTCGACATAAGATTCTAGGGAGTTAAAATGGATAATTTTTTTTTTTGTATTTACATGGTGGAATCGATAGCCACCATGAATCTGGGCAGGCTGTCCAGCTTTTATGGCCGCCACATAGATCTTCGCACAATCTGCCCCTATAACCACCATGCCACAATCATTTTAAACCTTTTACGCCACTGAAAGCACCAAGAAAGGGACAAGTGTTCAGTCCGACAAGGCCTGAGATTTGAACCTTGGACCTCCGCCCCCTTATGGGGTTTGGATGAACCAATTGGTCTACACCTCGGACCTTTAAAATGGATAAATTAAAGGTATATTATTTGGTCATTATTTTGAGTAATTGGAGAAGTAAGTGGATTAAAGTGTTGGTTAGATTTTGAGAGTACTTGCCATTGAGTTATTTTAAAAAGGTGATTGTATTGACATTATTTTTGGTGTTGGATATTATTTTATAGAGGATATCAAAAGGTGTATTTGGTCAATTATTTCTGTATATGTTGATGGATGCTTCCTTCAATATGGAGTGATAATGTGTATGTGTGTTTTGATATTTGCATTGTATCTTTGAGAGATTTTATCACCTTCTAAATTTCTTGAGCTTGGAAAAAAATTGTTTGTGGTTGTGGCATATTTTTGAGGTTCTTTCATCATAAAATAAAAGGTATGGGCATATTCTTCCTAGTAAGTGATTGTTGGAAATTGTGAATGAAAAGTTGGAGTGAAAAGGATTGTTTGATTTGCATTATTAAGAGTGTTTTGAATTAATGCTTCAAGGTTTTCTAGAATTGAGATTTGTTGATAAAACCTTGTTTTATAAGCATTGTTGTTAAAGTGATTAAGTTGAGTGAAGAACTTGGACTAGGGTTTGTGAGCAAGGATTATTTCATTGGGTGATTGGTTGGTTAAGCCTAGTCAAGTGGATGTGTGAGTTGATTATTCAAGTTCTATGAAACAAATTATTCTATATTCTGAATTGAGTGAGTGAAAGTAATTGAGCATTGAGGTGAATGTGAAGCATATTGAGTCTCTAACAATTCTCCATATGTTTCTAAAAGAGTGATTGAAAGTGATTAAGCATTGTGATGAATGTAAAGCATATTGAGTCTCTAACAATTATCTTTATGTTTTTATGAGATTGGACAAGTTATAGTGTGGACTTGTTGAGTATATTTGAGGTAATTCTTAAAGAAGACTTGTGGGAAGATTTGTGTGAGCTTTTGTGGAAACTTACAATACAAAGATTGAGGACAGATATTAAGGACAAATTTGAGGACAAATATTGAGGACTGATTTGAGGATAAATTTTGGTGTATATTTGAGGACAGGTTTGTGCTAGATGAGATATAGAGATTAAGGATAAATTTAAGGACAGAGTTTGGTGCAGATTTGAGGATAGGTTTGTGCCATACTAGAGATAGAGATTTAGGATAGATTTATGATAGATATCTCTTGCGAGAGCAGGGAGGATAGATGTCCTTTGTGGATAGATTTCCATTTACTAAGGGTAGTGGAGGTAGAGGTCTTCTAGAGGATCACCAGCTAGAGCAGATTTAGGAGATTGGTGTCTCCTGTGGATAGAGATCCACTAACTTGATCAAGGGGATTGGTGTCTCCTTTGGACAGATGTCCATAAAAATTTTAGGGAAAGGATTCCTAAGAGAATTTATTTGAGAAAAAATTATAATAAATATTTTCTCCGTGGAGCAGCCCACATTGAGTGAACCACATAAAATCATGTCTCTCATGTGTAATGATTTGTGTGATGTTTACTAATTTAATATTGTTGATGCTATTATTTGGATTAAAAAGAAAAAAAATTTTATATTATAATTTTTACCCCCCCGTTAGTATAAGCACATTTTCTTAAATTGGTATTAGAGTAGGTCTCTCTGTGAAAATACTAACAGCTTGGAGGAGGATCCATCAAAAATACACATGACCTCGAAAAATGGAGAAGATACCATGTTTGATATAAAAGAAGAATTCTTTGCTACTCTCAAAAAATTGGAAATAATTAGAGAAAAGTATTCAAGCTTGAAGTAAAAAACTCGAGAAAGAAGAAGGATATAACTTCTACAAAATCTCACATAACTCAAGGTAGATGTAGAAGGAAATAAAATTGAGTAGGATATGACATATCTGTTAAGAGCAAGAGAAAAAAGATGTGAAATATTGGAATCAAAAATTGTTTACCTAAGGAATGAAGTGGAAAGGACCAAGGCACTACAAGATGTAAAGTATGAAAAACAAAAAAAGGAATCAAGTCTTCAAGAAGCAAAAACTTCAAACAAAGATAGGCAAGCTAAGGAAATCAAAAGGGAAGAAATCAAAGAACCTTGGATAAGAGTTAATCATGAAAGGAGAAGCACTCCACCACAATCCAAAAGGTATCCAAGCAGGTTACATAATTTCTTCCATGATCATTGTTTTTCTTGTAATAAATATGGTCATAGAGTTGTACACTGTATTAGTCATGCAAGAAGCAATATCAACAAAAAAATTCAATTCTTTTACACCTATTATGGGTGATGATATTATATATTACAAATGCAATAATTTTTGGCACAAGGCTATTGTGGTCCAAACAAGGTGAATGGTTTCCTATTTTTGTCACATGCCCGTGCATTTAATTATCAACCCAGGGAGCTTCATAAACTTGCGAAGAGTCAGAATTAGGTTACTACAATACCACTGGAGGGTGAATCTACTAATCCTACATTGGGAGGTGTTCTTGAGATGGTTTTCAATCATTCCCACACTCCTCAATAAATTACATAAGAAGAACAGAAATAAATCATGTATATATCCATCAAAATAAACCTACTGCAAAATACGAGAACTAGTAAATTAATGAACGTTTCTATGAAAGCAATAAACTAATAAATAAATAGAAAGGAAATGAGGAAGAAATACTGGATTAAAGTGGGCCTAGGCTCCATCAGATTCCTCTCGATCGAACACGTGCTTAGAACTTCCAGAACTAGAATATATTTATCAACGTATTACAATCTATCTTCTGCAATTCAAAATAGCTCTTTATTAATTATTTCTATATATATCTCTCTATATTTTTAGAATGATCTGCGTGCATTTATATAACACACCCTTAGAACTTCTGTTAAAAAAGTGGTTACAATAGTCGATTCTTCCCAGATTAAATTAGAACAGTCTAGCAAATGCAATCGACATCTAGCATTCTATTATGAAGGCAGCGTGTTCGTTCAATTCGTGCTTTGCCTGGCATTGATAAGATGTTTGGGTACGTTAGGTGCTATCTCTAATTTAGCTCTACATGATGTAGAGCTGGAACTACACCAACCACTACCATTCACGTCCTTCAACTTTGGTCAATGGGCAAAGAATCAGTGGTGCCTTTCGGTTGTAAGGAGGCGCCTGCCTTTATTAGCGCCTTACGGTTGTAGGGAGGCGCTAACCCTCTATTAGTGCTTTTCGGCTGTGGAGAGGCACTTGAATTTGGTTGGTGCCTTCTAGTTGTAGGGAGGCACTTGCTTTCAGATGGTGCCTTTCGACTACAAGGAGGCGCCTATGTTCAATCGGTGCCTTCCGACTACAAGGAGGTGCTTGTTCACTTGGAACCTTTCAATTGCAGGGAGGCGCCTATGTTAAATCGACGCCTTCCAACTATGGGGAGGTGCTTGTATTCAATCAGTGCCTTTTGACTGCAGGGAGTCACTTGTTCCCTTGGCACCTTTCGATTGCAGGGAGGCACCTATGTTCTCTTCATTGAATCTCAATGAAATAAAGTGTTAGGTCCATCGAAAGGACCTCGACTGTTCCAAATCTAACTAAATCAACTACAATTCCACAAAACATACTAAAAGCACACAAATTAGATAACACACATAATTATATCAAATATCTATATAATCATTTATAAAAGTATGCAATCCTTATTATACAACCACATATTGATCCAAGAAGTATGTAAAAAATATGAGCATTTCTGGTGCTCATCATCCCCCCATGCCTAACATATGCCATGTCCTCATGGCATCCAAAATGTAGGTAGCCCTCGGACTTTTCATCATCGCCATCTCTTGGAGGATTCAGCTACCCCTGTGGCTCGAGTCTGTCTTTTCATGCTAGCATGTGAAGGTGTGGTTCGCCTCTGCCTATGGGAAACTACGGCTATTAATTGTCCCCTTCTTGTTCTGGCCGCTACTGGTGGTGGTCTAGCTAGAATTGTTCCTACCGATTGAAATGTAGCTTTGACAGCTTGCCAAAGGTCATCATCTAGAGGTTTGACCACTTCTAGAGGGATATCCAAGTTATCCTCTCTAGAAGGCACTACTTGGGCCTTGTATAATGCGGCCACTTCAGGGGTAAGCCCTGCATTCTCCTTTACAATTGCAGCGGCCTCCAATTATGGGCCATATATTCCCCACCATTCCAAGTACCTCCTCATCATGGAAGGCCACCCTCGGGATGAACCATAGATGTCCCAAAACTGGTTGTATTTCATCGGATTGACGTAGATGCCAGAATCTCCTTTTATCCTCGAGGATGCCTTCCTGGCTGCATTGGCTTGCTTTCATTTCGTTGCGCAGTCGCTAGAAATATTTTTGTCATTTGGCAAATGGCTACATTTCCCATTCGTCCTCCTTTGACTCGGTGAAGGTCACTTTCACCTTCTGTCGAGTCATCCTAGGCCTCTTTGTCTTGGCCTCTACAAAAAATGTGGTGGCTCGGACAAGGGTCTCTTATTTCTCTTTTGGGGACTTCTCTTCACTCCGAAGGATCGATTGTGCCGCTATCTTCGGGGATGATCCTTTATCCTCCTGTCTTCCTAGTGTCGACCCCTTAGGCTCTTCTCCCTCTTTAGGCCTGGGGAGGTCCTTTGTATCCTCTGGTCTTATCTGCTGTTGGAGGCCTTCATCCTGCTCTGTGTCACTCAGGACAATGATAGGGGGCATCATAGGACTTCTTTCATTTTCACCCCTAAAAATAGAGGAATCCTCCCCTGCCTCTGGTATGCTCTGTCGGGCGTTCGATCGAATCTCCCTCAAAGAGAATACTCATTTGGTAGATGTGGGAGAGTTTGTTGGCATTGCTTCTGCCCAATCAGTCTGAGTGGATGCCTCCTATCTTGTTGTTCCTTTGTCCTGAAGTATTTGATTTTCCTCCTACAACTGCCAGACCAGCTGCTCGAGCTGAGCAATTTGTCTATCCTTTTCCTCCAATTCCTTTTGATGCTAGTTCTGGCAATCCTTCAGAACCTACTATGCCATCCAGCAATCAGTTTTCCAGTCGAGCACCTCCTCCAAGGCCGCATTGATCTATTCATTGCTCTTGAAAGTTCCTTCATTCTGTAGGCTCTGGTTTGTTAATTCTTAGAGGGTTTGGGCAGCAATGTCTATCTTTGTGTTGCTCTATTCTTCCTCTATCGAGAGGAATCACCATAGATGTTTCCTCCTAGGAATTGGTTCATCTACACCACCCGTGAGTGGTGCTCCTTCCTCCTCATACTCGGGCACTGGGGAATGCCCTCTATCATCTATGTCTGCAAGCACCGATGACTACTCTGTTCCTCTTAGAAAATAGGGCAATGCCAATTGCTCGATGTTTGCTATCTCCTTTGTAGGGGATGCTTCACCTTGCCCTAATTTGGCAACCGCATTGTGTTGCCCTATTTGGCCGCCATCTCCCTCTGTGTCGTGGTTTTGTCCTTGTGCTTTTGCATGGTGGACCAATGCCGATATCAACCCATGGTGGGCTAAGGTGGATAGTGCCCCTTTTTGGTACCAAGCCACTTCATCTTTCAAAGCACTCGCCAGGTAGAAAGGTATATTCAATTTCCTCCCATGCACTAGGTGATTGAGGAAGTGCACATGATTAAGGTGCAAATGGGTATACTTCCCTATGCATGTGAAGAATCGAGCAATCTGCTCGAACATCTTCCTCATATTCATGGGGAGGCTATTTTTGAGTAACCCCTCCCTATCTACCTACACATTTCCTCCCGATAGTAGTATTTCGGCATATACTTTTAACACTCCGCCCTTGTATATACATTCTCCCATGAGAGGCAATCCAGTCATCTGTGAGATGAACTCAAGGGTGACTGGAATTTCCATCCCTCGTACTTGGGCCACATCACCCCTCAAAGAGGTGGTGAACTCTCTAGCTGCATCTACGTCCTGGCCCTGACTGACTAGGGTGTAGTATTCGAGCCACCCCTCGGCTTTGAATTGGGTCTTTACTGCCCCTCTGATCCCATCTGTGTCACTAGGTTCATTCTTCTTGATCGCGTGATTCTTAGACCTTCCTCCCATGGCGCCTTCTGCTGTTGTATTTTTTTTTGTCCTTCCTTCTTTAGGAAGGTGCCTTCTTATAGAAAATGTGCCTAACCCTAACAGTTATGGAAGGCGCCCTCTCATTGGCACGCATTTTTGGCTATGGGGGGTATGATCTCTATGACAGCTGTATTTTTTGGTATTGCGTATTTATAAACAATTATATAAAAGATTTGATTTAATATGAGAATACCTGATTCGGAATTCCAGTTGTCGTGGTAGCGGCTGATTTGCTGACTTATGACACAAGGGAGGGGTATTTGATATCACTTATTCGTGTGATGCTTTATTCCATTCGAGGCATTCGATCAATGTAAATGTTGTACACAGGAGGCATTCTTTGGTACCTTCCCCATGTGGATGGTGTCCATGTAGCACCTTTCCAACGTTGTCGGTGCTCGTATTCAAACGAATGCACCTTCCGGTGCCTTTTGATTGGTGGGAGGTTCTTTTGCCTGCATGTGTCTTCCCAATGTGGGGGGCGCCTCCTTCTGGTCCACGCCTTCCCAATGTTGGAAGGCATTTGTCTTGATGAATGCGTCTTCCTAATGTTGGAAGGCATATTCGGCTGGATGAATGTGCCTTCCTGATGTTGGAAGGTGTATTCGGCAAAATTAATGCACCTTCTTGATGTTGGAAGGCGTATTTGGCTGGATTTTTTTTTTTTTTGGGTGCCTTCCTGCCACGAAAGGCACCTATTATATATATATATATTTTTTTTTTTGATGGGCGCATTTCAGATGCAATAAGGCACCTTATTCTAGATGGGTGCCTTCTGACTGCAGTAAGGCACCTTCTTCTGGATGGGCATCTTCTGACTGTAGTAAGGCACCTTCTTCTAGATGGGCACCTTTTGACTGCAGTAAGGCACCTTCTCCTGGATGGGTGCCTATGGGCGCATTCTGACTGTAGTAAGGTGCCTTCTTTTGGATGGGCACCTTTTGACTGTAGTAAGGCACCTTCTTCTGGATGGGCACCTTCTGACTACAATAAGGTGCCTTCTTTTGGATGGGCACCTTCTGACTACAGTAAGGTGCCTTCTGGATGTGCACCTCTCGGGTGTAGTAAGGCGCCTTCTTCTTGTCTTGGCGCCTTCTTCTGGATGCAGTAAGGTGCTTGCTTATGGACTTGGCACATTCTGACTACGGTAAGGTGCCTTCTTCTGGTTTGGGAACCTTCTGACTGTAGTAAGGCGCCTTCTTCTAGTTGGCAATTTGACTAGAAAAAGGGTGATCAAACCTTCCCAATTTTTCATGCTGCCTAGATTCTATCTACGAGCCGGTGTCGGAATGTTGATCCGAATCAGGCCTGGTTTCCCAGATACCTATCCCTCATGCTATCAGGTCCTCCACCTACAAAAAACAACCAAAAAAGAAAGGAAAATAAAGACAGTTAGATGTGTTTCATGCCTGTTAGGCCCTAGATTAGGATTCCTGTAGCTTGCATGCGGGCATCATCCTTGCAAAAAACATACATTAAAAAAAACTATAACTAACTAACCAAATTGGGTGAGCACTTTCATGCCCACCATTTCACCTGTGAGAGTTTGGTCCAGATCTAGGAAAATGGGGTCTCCCCCATGCCTACTCTGGATTCCACCTATAATGTTTCGAACGTATTATAGGGGCGTAGTCGGTGGCCATTGACTGTGAACATGGTGTTGCTGCCATTAATTGTCTTAACGCACACAACCCCATTCCTAATGAGTTCTGCCATCTCATACAACCCCATCCACCTCTACATAAGTTTACCCTTCCTTTCCTGGAACTAGGAATCGTACAACAATACCCATTTCCCTACCTGGAACTTCTTCAGATTGATGTGGTTATCATGCCACTTCTTTCTCTGCTTTTGTATAATCTCTATCCTCTACAAAGCATCCAGTCGGATTTCATCTAGCTGATCTAGCTGGTGAATCCTCTATTTTTGAGCTTCGTCCAAGCTCAAATTTAATTCTGAAGCCATCCTCTAATTTTTGATTTCAAATTTGATGGGCATCATCGCATTTTTTCCATAGACCAGTTGGAAAGGTGTGCATCCTGTGGTGGATTTCCACATGGTGTTGTATGCCCAAACTACCTCCGACAATCGTGTGGCCCAATATTTCTTGTGTTGTTGCATAGTTTTTGTCAAGATGTTTTCTATCTCCCTATTTGTCACTTCTACTTGCCCATTCGCTTGCGGATGGTAGGGCATGGTTTTATTGTGCCAAACTCTATATTGCTCCATCAACTCCTCAATCAATTTGGAGGTGAATTGGGGCCCTTGGTTTGTTGTTATCTCCCGAGGAACCCCAAATCATGTGAAAATATGAGCAAATAAGAAATCGGTGACCATTATTTCCTTTGAGTCCCTTAATGCCTGCACTTCCACCCATTTGGTGACGTAATCCATGCAAACAAAAATAAACCTCCTTCCCATCGAAGGTGGATTAAATGGTCCCACAAAATCCATGCCCCATTTATCAAAAGGTTCCAGATGTACCTGGGGCTGTAGGGGCATTTCATATCGGTGGGTTGGTCTACCCATCCTCTGGCACTTGTCAAACTTGATGGTATATGCTGCCACGTCCTTGAATATAGTAGGCCAAAAATACCCAGCCTGCAAGATTTTGTAGGCAGTTTGTTTCCCTGCAAAGTGTCGTCCGCATGGCTCATCGTGACATGCCTTGAGCACTTCTGAAAACTCCTGTTCTGCTATGCATCTTATTATAATTTGGTCCTGTCCTATTTTAAATAGGAGACCATCCATCCAAAGGAATGATGCGCTCTTCTCTATGACCGCATGCTTTTCTCTGTAGGAGAGAGTAGGTGAGGTCCTTTTGGTGGCCAAGTAATTGGCTATGTCTGCATACCATGGAGTTTGTTCACTAATAGCGAACAAATGTTCATCCAAAAACTGATCTTCCACTGCTTGATGATCTGTTGGTATCAATCTGGACAAAAAATCTACCACGACATTGTCCTTGCCTGGTTTATCAACTATAGTGATGTCGAATTCCTGCAATAGCAATAGCCATCTAATAATTCTACCACCAATGGCCGGCTTGCTCATTAGATACTTGATAGCTACGTGGTCCGTATGGATGAAGACATTTTATCCTATTATATAGTGACAAAATTTGTTTATTGCATGGAAAACTACAAGGAATTATTTTTCTATCACTGTATAATTGAGTTTCGCTCTTGCCAAATTTTTACTGACATAATAGATGGCATAGAATTCTTTGTCGTCTTTCTACCCAAGGACTGCTCCGATTGCACCGTTAGATGCATCACAATAAATATGGAACGGTATGGCCCAATTTTGTCCTCTCAAGACTGATGCAGATATCAATTTTTCTTTTAGCAATTGGAACACTTCTTTGCAATCTCCCATCCAATTGAACTCTACGTCCTTAGAAAGTAGGGTGTGCAGTGGTTTGGCAATCTTACTAAATTCGGTGATTGTAGACACCAAAATAGTACCAATCTAATTAAGTGACTACAACACTGATCTCATTAACATACACAACTTTCAGGGCAGCCCTCAGAGGTCAAACAGTGGTCCTGACCACTCACACAGTAGTTTAGAAGGTCCAAAAATGAGCAGAGCAAAGTTGGTCACAAACTGCAAGCTTCAAACTAAAGTGAGCCTTTAAAAAAACCTGCAAGCTTCAAATCCTAAACAAGCCTTCAATCTAAAGTGAGCCTTTAACAAAACCTTCAAACTTCAAGTCTTAAGCAAACTACAAAACTTTAAGGCAAACCTAGCAAAAAGGGGAACCTTGGCCTTAGACGTCACGAAATCGTGACGTCACAATTTCGCGTGTAGCAAAATCGTGACACCTTTGGCCCAGAGGGGAGCCTCGGCCAAAGGTGTCACGATATCACGACACCTTTGGCCCTAAGAGGAGCCTCGGCCAAAGGTGTCACGGTATCGCGGCGTCGCGATATCGCGACACCTTTGGCCCCGAGAGGAGCCTCAGCCAAGGTGTCACGATATCACGCGTAGAGATATCGCGACACCTTTGGCCCTGAGAGGAGCCTCGACCAAAGGCATCGTGATATCGTGTGTCGTGATATCGCGACACCTTTGGCCTCGAGGGGAGCCTCGGCCAAAGGCATCGCGATATCGCGTGTCGCGATATCACGACACCTTTGGCCCCGAGGGGAGCCTCGGCCAAAGGCGTCACGATATCGCGCGTCACGATATCGTGACACCTTTGGCCCAGAGGGGAACCTCGGCCAAAGGTGTCACGATATTGCATGTCACGATATCGTGACACCTTTGGCCCAGATGGGAACCTCGGCCAAAGGTGTCGCGATATCATGACACCTTTGGCCCAGAGGGGGAACCTCGGTCGAAGTGTCACGATATCACGACGTCGCGATATCGCGATGTCGCGATATCGTGACACTTCAACAACAAACACTTCTCCAGTCAAAGGCGGACTTTGACGTGGCCACCACATCCAAGGAATGACCGCCACGTGGCACCCCTACGTGCCCCTTTTCAAAGAGACCCCGTGGGTCTGTAGAACGGCAGATTTGACCAATCAAAGGCGACACGTCAGCATTCAAGGTAGACATTTAATTAGTCAAAAGCAATTTAAAGTAGATTTTAACTAAGCGGCGGACTTCACCAACTACAATAATGAGATGAACAGTTTCAATAGCAAATCCAGTCCGAGGCCATGCCTCATAACTGCTGATGTAAGTTCTCGGCGATAATCTTTGTGCGAGCCATGTCTCATAAATCATCTGACAGTGGTCAAATATCAACGGTGCCTGTAGACTTAGGGTTTTGACGTTAATATTTCAGAAGTGAAATCTTCTATAAAAACCAGCTCAATGCAATGTAAAAAAGAGACCACGAAGCATTTTGTAAACACAACGAAGTGCTGTTCATTTACGACCCGAGTGCATCAGTCAATTTTACCCTCCTCACACCCAGAATCTCTTACGAAAGAGAGGTTGGTGGGTGGCTTTTAGAGGGTGAAGCCGAACCTTCATACCCGACAGTAGACACAGTATTATACCAATTCGATGACAACACTCAATATAAACGATTCTAGGCCTTTCCTTATCGGATTGGCGCCAAAGTCAATTTTTGACGAGGCGGCCCGCTTGGGTACCCCATGCACATTTTTAGTTAAAGTAATATATACTGTTCTTTTTGATATATCCTACAAAATTAACAAGCATTTAAACAGCTTATATTTTACGTCTATGTTATACTGTATGTTGTTATGTATTTCACAATATGGATTTCAAAAAATGTATATCACGTATTGTCATGCTTATATATCTTATCGAATATAAATCATCGTGCTATTGCTGCTTTAGTTCACTTTGCATTCAATCACGTGACTTAAATATTATCTTACATTAAGTTTTTCGAATGTTTACTTGGGTAAGCCTGAGTCATTTTATTCACGTATCCGATCCATCTTTGCATGTATTTCTCATTGATTTTAAAAGTCAAAAGTTCTATCTTCTTATTACAGGTGCTACTAACATCTTTCTTGTGTCTCTAAACGCAGGATAAGTAGTAGTAAGCAAGGATTTATCAACGCAAGCGACGGCAATACTTTGGCCCGTCCATTTCAAATGTGGGCATGCAGATAGAAGCAATATTAATCCCGATTGTAACCGATACAGACTAACACTCCTAGCCCCTGAAAAGGTAGGAGATGTATTGTAACCAAACGAAATTAATTTAAAAGGGCTGTGCTCCTGCTTTTCCCCTTTATATTTGGTCCATTCAAAGTTTTGTTTCCATTACATCTGAATACTATTTTTTATTCTGAAATCTCATGATTTACCCTTACTAAGCATCGATGCGTTGGTCGACGCTACAACAAGTCACGAAATGCTCTCCCTCATGGATGGTTTCTTAGGATACAATCAGATTCGTATCAATCCTGAGTACCAACTCAAAACGACGTTCACAATGCCTTGGGGGAAATTTTGTTATAAGGTCATGCCTTTTGGCCTTAAAAATGCTGGTGCCACCTACCAACATGCCATGACATATATCTTCCATGATTACATGCACAAAACTTTGGAAGATTACATGGATGATTTGTTAGCCAAGTCTCTTTTGCGCTCAAATCATATCGACGACTTAAGCAAGATCCTCGATCGCCTCATAGAGCATAAAGTTAGACTAAACCCCAAGAAGTGCGTCTTTGGCGTCACATATGGAAAACTCTTGGGTTTCATAGTCTCAAAATGAGGAATCGATGTGGACCCAAAGAAAGTCAAGGCAATCCTTGAAATGGTTCCCCCAACTACAATCAAGCAGCTCAGAAGTCTATAGGGAAAGGTCACGTCAATTAAACACTTTATAGTGCAATTATCTAACAAGTGCCGACCCATGAACAAATTATTGCACAAAGGGGTTACATTTCATTGGGATGACGAGTGCCAGTTAGCCTTTGACGAGATCAAACAATACCTAGATTCGCCGCCAGTATTGGCACCACCTAGACCAGGAGTGTCGTTCTACTTATACATCTCAGCTACTGAGGTGGCACTGGGTGCCATGCTAGCCTAGAAGAATGAACTTCACAAAGAACAGGCTACATACTATCTTAGCCGCACCCTGGTAAGTTATGAACTTAACTATGCATACATTGAGAAACTCTGCTTGGAAGTGGTGTTTGCTACCAAAAATCTATGCCACTACATGCTCAGCAACACTACGTATGTTGTGTCTAAGGAGAATCCATTGCGATACATGATGAGTCGTACTTATCATAGTAGTCACACGGCGAAATGGATCATGTTGTTGACGAAATTTGACATAGAGTTTATTGGACAAAAATATATCAAAGGACAAGTCATAGCCGATCAACTAGCAGAGGCTCCTCTTGAAGACGATCAGCCTCTAGTCATAGAACTACTCGATGATGGGGTCTTCCATGTCTCAAAATTGCCAGATTTTGATGAGCCTGAGTCACAGGCTGACATAACCCTATTCTTCGATGGTTCTAAATGTGAGCAAGGTGGTGGCGTGGGAATTGTATTCTTCACACCGTAGGGTGCCCCAATGCCCCTGTCATTTAAATTAAACTTCCCATGCACCAACAATAACGCAGAGTATGAAGCCTTGCTCCTAGGTCTTCAAACATCAATCACCATGAACATCAAATGACTGAATATCTTTGGTGATTTGCTGTTAATAGTCAATCAAGTCAAAGGGGTATATCAATGCAAATGCCCAGTTCTGAAGGCCTATAAAGCCCTTGTGGACAAATTCTTGGAAAAACTTGAGTGGTATGACATTGAGGCCCTCCCTCGATCATCGAATCATTTTGTGGACACAATGGCCTCCTTGGGGTCACTAATTCTGTAGGACCTTTCCGGTGATATGACAACCATTCAAGTCAAAACCTTATCACAATCCGTGATGGAGCGTGCAAGCCCAAACTTGACGCCAAGAATCCACATGATCCAGATTGAACCATCCTCGGATAAGTTCTCTCAAATTTGAGATCATCTGAAACGTGCCAAATGGGGGTCCTTGTTCTCCCCTACTCCCATTAATAGCAACACAACACTATTCTTGTAGGTTCTATCCCATTCAGCATTTGCTAGGGAGGAACTTCAAGAGGGATTGACTATTCATATTATCGAGGTTTCTGATCAACAGGACTGGTATTTACCCATCAGAGACTACCTCACGCTAGGTAATCTCCCACTTGGATTGACTCATGCCGCAAAACGAGCACTCAAGTAGAAAGCGGCTAAATATGTCTTGATAGGAGACATTTTGTATCGTCGCAACTATGAAAGAATCCTCCTTCATTGCTTGGACCAGCAAGAGTCCACTTGGGCAGTTGCCCAAGCACATGATGGTACATGTGGTGGCCACTTCAGCGGTTTGGCCATTGCAAAGCACATTCTTCGCATGGGCTATTATTGGCCATCTTTAGAGCGATATTGTTGCACCTATGTCAAGAAGTGCGTGAAGTGTCAACATCATGCCAATTTGATGCATGTACCTTCTCAGGCCTTGCGAGACGAGTCCGGTCGATTGGCCGTTCTCGCGATGGGGATTCGATATAATTGGAAAGATCTCCCTGCATCGTCAGGCCATCACACATTTATCATAACGACCACAGAGTACTTTACCAAGTGGGTGGAAGCAATTTCGCTTACCTCTACGATAGGACCCCGCATTGTGGAGTTCATTTTGCATAACATCATATGTCATTTTGGTATTCCATCCAAAATAGTCTCGGATAATGGAATGCCTTTCAAGAACAAAGACGTGCGTGATTTGACCACAAAGTACAAGATTCAGCATAGCTTTTCAACACCATATTATCCACAGGTGAATGGGAAAGCAGAGGCGTCAAACAAAACGCTAGTTGTCATCCTTTAAAAAACCATCGTAGACAGTCCTAAGGATTGGCACATTCAAATACCACTTGCCCTATGGGCCTACCGCACTAGCATTCGGACACCCACTGGGGCCACTCCGTTCTCGCTTGTGTATGGCTCCGAGGCAGTCATGCCTCTCGAGTTGGAGATTCCTTCCCTGCGCATATCAATGCAGGAGTTCATCGACGATGATTCTATGTGGCAAGCCCGGTTAGACCAACTTACGTTGCTTGACGAACGATGCGTTAATGCTCTCGAGCATTTACGTATTTATCAAGAGCGACTTAAGAAAGCTTACAACATGAAAGTTCACCTGAGGGACTTTCGGGTTGGTGATTTGGTTTTGAAGGAAAACCAAAAAAATTCTAGCTTGCCGTCCCACCTAAGGGACAAGTTTGTGGCAAATTGGTTGGGTCCATATATCATTGATAGCAAAATAGGACCCGAGACATACCGACTAGCTTCTCTTGATGGTATCAAGGAAACAGAACCCTTGAATATCAGTCATTTGCGACCATTTCATATCTAAGAGAGCCAAATCCCAAAAATGCTCCAAGGATTCTTGCAATCGCTTGGTCAAAACCCAAAAATGCTCCAAGGATTCTTGCAATCGCTTGGTCAAACCCAAAAATGCTCCAAGGATTCTTGCAATCGCTTGGTCAATCCCAAAAATGCTCCAAGGATTTTTGCAATCGCTTGGTCAAAACCCAAAAATGCTCCAAGGATTCTTGCAATCGCTTGGTCAATACCAAAATGCTCCAAGGACTCTTGCAATCGCTTGGTCAATCCCAAAAGGCTCCAAAGATTCTTGCAATCACTTGGTCAATCCCAAAATTCTCCAAGGATTTCCATAATCGCTTGGTCAAAAATCAAGAAAATTCAAAAACAACAAAAAAATATCAACAACAAAAATTTGCATCTCATTTCTAGGCATACTCAAATTCATCAATAGAGAGTTCTTCTCGCAATTCATCTTCATATTCACCAAAATCAATCCATCAAAAATACAAAAATACATAACTGCATTAAAGCATTGCATCCATACATTGCATATTTGTGGTCGTACAGGTCAAGGGCACCATAGGCTGTAATAAATATGCTAGTCCATCTTGTTCCACACTATTCCATTTTCCAAAAAACAACAAAAACACCATGCATTTCTTTTTCCACACTACAGTCAGTGGTATTTTAATGTATCAAGGGTTTTCATGATTCAGTCATCATTTTGCTCTTTAGCCATGTAATGTATCGAGTCAGACAAATTTTATGAAGGTAGAGTTATACTTGAAATACACCTTGTTACGTAACATCCCAACACAAATTAAAACACATAAAAATTCCCAAGTTGTGTGAACGAAAGATGAAACACGCACGGTAATCCAGGTCACCATAAGTGAAACAGTTATCTTGCTCATCCCCCTGTGCGAATGACCCCAAGAATACTGAGAGTTGGAAAAAGGACAAGCATCCTCCCTACCCAATTCCCTAAGAATCCCAAAGTTCTAAATAGTTGCAAACCATCAAAAATTTGTAAGCGTCAAAAACTCTAAAATTTGACATCCTACAGTGCACATATCAAAAGGCACAAAGAATAGTGATTATCGTCACTCCATATCCAAATCCCTTGCTCAAGAGAAAAGAAAAACAAATCAAAATAAACAGTGATTATTATCACTATAAGGAGCAAGTATCCCAATACAATTGAAGAAAAGAAGGGAGTTGAACTTGAATCCCTGGAACTCTTAGCATTCTAACGGGTCATGAGGCAAGCCTCAGTACCGGTTTGGTTGATAGCCTATCGGTCACTGGCGGTAAACTTCTCGCATGATGATATATCTATCACATTAACTTGTGTACAGATCAATATTTGCATGTGGATGAGCTAGCTTATGGTATCCTGGATGACATCGTAGATTAATCTAACTACATACAACAAAGGAGTTAGTGGAACTAATTAGGTGATCCTCAGTACAAATTCGGTTGAAAGCCCATCTGGCACTGACGGTATCCTGACAAATACCACATAAATGAACTCAATTGCACACATAGGGATGTGAAATAGCTTGGTCAAAAACAAGTCCGATTCATACCTTGTTCAAAAGTCTTGTAAGATAAAGTACAATCATGGCTAGTAAGTTAAAGCTATCTGAGTCTCAGAAAACCTTAGCTACATTTCTAAACCAATTGCACTACTTTTCATCCTTGCAATACCATCAAAAAATACAAAAAAGAAACACCACATGTGTACACAGTATAATAATGGAGTTCTAAACAGTCTATGGTGCCATAACCAAATATCACCAAGTCTATCCATCCATTCCATTTCTGCATATCACATATCAATCAAAACTATTTGCATTCATCATGCATCCATCAACATCAATCATTGTGCATAAAATCATGATATATACACAAAGAAAGAAAATTAAAACAACAAAAACATCACAAAAATGCAACACAAAAACATAAGCAATAAGCATTGTTGGACACAAGTGCTCTTGCACTTAAACTCTTGGCATATAAAAAATCGATGTCGGGGTTCAAATTGTCACTCTCCTACTTCCCCAAGAAGGCCACCATAGCTGGACCGCTCCACGGGAATATGGGTTGTTGATGATTTCACCCCATTATGGCATCACCAAAAGGGTTAACACCCACCAAAAATAGGTCCACATGTCGGAAAACTGCATGTGCTTAAATGGTAAAACATCTAAAGGCACCCTAACCTAAGTCATCTTGGGTCAAGCGACTCGTTGCTTTTCTCACAAAGGTCATTCCCTCATCGATTCGTCGCTTGAGGGGGTAGTCACACTTAGTCACCAATCAACAAGCACACACCCAATCAAGGCAATGAAATGCATTCAAAGAATCATTGACAAAGACAATCACGCTCCTGCTTGGGGCAGTAAACAAGCAATCATTAAGTTGATCAAATACTTGACATTTTCGAAGCATGAACACAAGGTTTCCCCTGTGGACAAAAGGTTACGCCCTTTGCCTAATCATGACTGATCAATGTCCAAGCTCAAGTCACACCTCACCAAAATAGGTTAACACTTGAAATCAAATTCCTTAGCTCGTCAGAAGCAAGGATTCAAGAATGCATGCCCTTTCCATACTTGGGGCATCAAAATTTGGTTAAGTTACCAAGAAACCCTAATCATTAGTGCTTTGGTTTTCTATTTTTGCTCAGCACTGCGCCACCCGCAGCGCTTCCCAAAAAGGGGCATCTGTAGACACAAAAACAGCACCAATCCGATTAAGTGACTACAAACACTGATCGCATTAACATACACAGCTTTCAGGGCAGCCCTCAGATGTCAAACAGTGGTCTTGACCACTCACATAGCAGTTTAGAAGGTCGAAAAATGAGCAGAGCAAAGTTGGTCACAAACTGCAAGCTTCAAATCCTAAACAAGCCTTCAATCTAAAGTGAGCCTTTAACAAAACCTGTAAGCTTCAAATCCTAAACAAGCCTTCAATCTAAAGTGAGCCTTTAACAAAACCTTCAAACTTCAAGTCTTAAGCAAACTGCAAAACTTTAAGGCAAACCTAGCAAAAAGGGGAACCTTGGCCTTAGACGTCATGAAATCGCGACGTCGCGATTTTGCGCGTCGCGAAATCATGACACCTTTGGCCCAGAGGGGAGCCTCGGCCAAAGGTGTCATGATATCGCGACACCTTTGGCCCCGAGGGGAACCTCGGCCAAAGGTGTCACGATATCACGCGTCGCGATATTGCAACACCTTTGGCCCCGAGAGGAGCCTCGGCCAAAGGTGTCGCGATATCGCGCGTCGTGATATCGCGACACCTTTGGCCCCGAGGGGAGCCTCGGCCAAAGGCGTCATGATATCGTGACACCTTTGGCCCCGAGGGGAGCCTCGGCCAAAGGCGTCGTGATATCGCAACACCTTTGGCCCCGAGGGGAGCCTCGGCCAAAGGCAACGCGATATCGCGACACCTTTGGCCCCGAGGGGAACCTCGGCCAAAGGTGTCGCGATATCGCGTGTCGCGATATCGCGACACCTTTGGCCCAGAGGGGAGCCTCGGCCAAAGGTGTCGCGATATCGCGTGTCGTGATATCGTGACACCTTTGGCCCAGAAGGGGAACCTCGGCCGAAGTGTCACGATATTGCAACACTTCGGCAGCAAACACTTCTCCAGTCAAAGGCGGACTTTGACATGGCTGCCACATCCAAGGAATGACCGCCATGTGGAACCCCTACATGCCCCTTTTCAAAGAGACCCTATGGGCCTGTAGAATGGTAGATTCAACCAATTAGAGGCGACACATCAGCATTCAAGGCAGACATTTAATTAGTCAAAAGCAATTTAAAGCGGATTTTAACTAAGCGGCGGACTTCACCAACTGCAATAATGAGACGAACAGTTTCAACAGCAAATCCAGTCCGAGGCCATGCCTCATAACTGCTGATGTAAGTTCCCGGTGATAATCTCTATGTGAGCCATGTCTCATAAATCATCTGACAGCGGTCAAATCTCAACGGCGCCTGCAGACTTAGGGTTTTGACGTTAATATTTCAGAAGTGGAATCTTCTATAAAAACCAGCTCAATGCAATGTAAAAAAGAGACCACGAAGCATTTTGTAAACACAACGAAGTGCTGTTCATTTACGACCCGAGTGCATCAGTCAATTTTACCCTCCTCACACCCAGAATCTCTTATGAAAGAGAGGTTGGTGGGTGGCTTTCAGAGGGTGAAGCCGAACCTTCATACCCGACAGTAGACACAGTATTCTACCAATTCGACGACAACACTCAATATAAAAGATTCAGGGCCTTTCCTTATTGTATTGGCGCCAAAGTCAATTTTTGACGGGGCGGCCCGCTTGGGTACCCCATGCACATTTTTAGTTAAAGTAATATATACTGTTATTTTTGATATATCCTGCAAAATTAACAAGCATCTAAACAGCTTATATTTTACGTCTATGTTATACTGTATGCTGTTATGTATTTCAAAATATGGATTTCAGAAAATGTATATCACGTATTTTCATGCTTATATAGCTTATCGAATATAAATCATCGTGCTATTGCTACTTTAGTTCACTTTGCATTTAATCACGTGACTTAAATATTATCTTACATTAAGTTTTTCGAATGTTTACTTGGGTAAGCCTGAGTCATTTTATTCACGTATCCGATCCATCTTTGCATGTATTTCTCATTGATTTTAAAATTCAAAAGTTCTGTCTTCTTATTACAGGTGCTACTAACATATTTCTTGTGTCTCTGAACGTAGGATAAGTAGCAGTAAGCAAGGATTTATCAACGCAAGCGACGACAATACTTTGGCCCGTCCATTTCAAATGTGGGCATGCAGATAGAAGCAATATTAATCTCGATTGTAACCGAGACAGACTAACACTCCTGGCCCTTGAAAAAGTAGGAGATGTATTGTAACCGAACGAAATTAATTTAAAAGGGATGTGCTCCTGCTTTTCCCCTTTATATTTGGTTCATTCAAAGTTCTATTTCCATTACGTCTGAATACTGTTTTTTATTCCAAAATCTCATGCTTTCAGCGATAAATCATCGATAGTACCTTGCTGATCCAAGGAAACTTCTTACCTCCTTCTACATTCTGGGGCTAGGTAGGTCTCTGATGACCTTGATCTTCCTCTTGTCTACTTTTATTCCTTCTACAGAGAGGTGGTGTCCCAAAACGATGCCTTCCTGCATCATCATAAAACATTTTTCATTACTTAGGGACAAATGGTTTTCCTTGCTCCTGTTGAGCACACTTTCTAGGTTTGTCATTGCCTCCTCAAAGGTTTCTCCATAGTTGATGAAGTCATCCATGTATACTTCCATCCCATCTCCTATCATATCAGAGAATATGCTAAGCACCACCCTTTGAAAGGTGGTTGGTGCATTGCATAATCCAAAAGGCAATACCTTATAGGCAAACGTTCCCCATGGATAGGTGAACGTCGTTTTATCTTGATCTTCTTCCCCTATCTAGATATGGTTGTAACCACTGAAACCATCTAGAAAGGATAAGTATTTTCTTCCTGAGAGTGTGTCCAAGACCTGATCGATGAACGGGAGCAGGAAGTGGTCTTTCTTAGTCACCTTGTTCAACGCCCGGTAGTCCACGTAGATCCATAATTTCTCATTCTTTTTGGGGACCACCACTAATTGTGATATCCATTCACTGTAAAAAATTAGATATATGAATTTTGCAGATAGAAGTTTGTGTAGTTATTCTCTGACAATGTCTTTCATTGCTAGGTTCATCCTTCTCTGTGGCTATTGACTAGGAGTTGCCTGGTCATCTAAGTAAATCCGATGGGTACATATTCCCAAGCTAATGCCATGCATATCTGCGTAGTCCCATGCAAATGCTTGCTGGTGTTTTACCAGAAGCTCTTCCAAATTTTCTAGCTGTATGGGTGTCAACCTATTGTTGACGTTTAATGTCCTCCCTGGCCCAACATGTATTTGTTGGATGTGCTGATCTTGGGCACAAGTTAATGGCGATCTAGGTGCGAGGGTGGATGATTCTCCATGGAGAAACTCCATGATAGAACCATCCTTGTCTTCTTCTGCCACATCCTCCAAGGTCATCATCGATTGGATTATGGACAACTCCGTAGTTCAATGCTCGGTGATCCTGGGTTCTTCTGTCGAGTCCATAGACTGAGTTGGCAGTGAAATGGTTAATATTTTGACGTTTTGCCCATTGGAGATGGTCATTAGCCCATCTTGATAGCTGATGTAAGCGTCAGCTGTTGCCAGCCATGGCCTCCCCAAAATGAGTGGGTAACCGCCCAGCCTGGTCTTGGTCTGCAAAACTAGAAAATCGACTGGATATTCCCATGCACTAACTGTTATGATCACATCTTCCAGCATTCCTTCTGACAACATAGTTGATCAATCGACTAACTGCAGCACTGTTGTGGTTGGCTTCAGGTTTGTGAGCCACAGCCTCTGCATGGTCTCTCGAGGAATCATGTTGATGGCTGCCCCGAGGTCAACCAATGTGTTGGACAAGGAATATCCTCCAATTTTTACGATCAGCACTGGGCTACCTGGATCTACATACTTCGGATGATGTGTTCTACCCATCATTAGATCCACCAGTTTACCCATGACATTGATAGTCTGGGTAGCTTTTCGTCCCAGTATCCTTAGACACATTTCTCTAATTGCCTTGGTGTAAATGGGGACATCTCGAATTGCTTGAAATAATGGGATTGTCACCGTGAGATTCTTCAAGCTCGACAAGATGTCAAATTTTGGTTGTGTTGTTTTTCTTTGTTCCTACAGTCGGCTAGGAAATGGAGCCTCCGCTCTCTCAAGTGCTTTTCCTTCTTCTACCAGAGGTGTCTCCTCTATTTCTGCCTCCTCTTCTACTAGTGGAGGTATCTCTACTATTTCTTCCTCCTCTTCTACTAGAGGCAGAGTCTCTACTCCTAGTTGCCTACCTGATCTAAGTTGAATATTGTACATATGGTACATCTCACCTTCTACATTGTATGCCGACTGATTTACTCTATTGTTCGAGTTTGTTGTCGATTGTGCTGGTAGCTATGCAGGTCTCGCTGTTGGCAATGCTGGTAAGTTCTATTGGATGTGAGTAGTAGCTGCATTTTGTGGAGTCTAATTCCATGTATTGTGGCTTCTCCACTACTTCCCAGGATATGGATATGGCATCCATGGCTTCTAATTCGGGAATGCTGTTGGGGGTGCGTTAGTCCAGGGTGACGGTACCCACCACCCAATATTAGGTGTTTAAGGGGGTCTTTGGTGCATGTATGATCCTCCCCCATATGTTGGCATTCTGGTTGGTATATTCCCCATGGGGGGATGTGGCCAACTCTTCCTATTGCCTATGAAATAGGCCTTCGTGCTCTTAGCCGCTTCCTGGTTACTGGAAAGTTGTGGGCACAATCGAGTTTTATGATTCAGCCTGCAAACTACGCATCCTCTGACCTTGTTTTCTAGGCATGCATTCTTTGTGTGCCTTCCTCTACATTTTGGGCAAAAATAGGCTAATGCTGCATCATTTTATTGTTTCTTATTTTCTAACAACAACGTATCCATCTATAGTGCTAGAGATGAAAGCATTTCGCTCTTCAAATCCTCCAGCATGTTGCCTATCTCTATTTTGGTGATTGAAGTAGTCACCTTCATGGTCCTGGGGGTGACTTTGCCTTGCCTTCTCAAGTAGTTTTGGCATAATTGTCGTATGTCATCCATAGCATGCTGATAGACATCACCTCTAGAGATCATGTTGAGAGCCTCCAATGACTCATTGGTAAGTCCCCTCAAGAAGATGCTTTTGAGGGACTTATCAAATAACTTCGAGTGAGGGGACCATTGAAGATTAAAGGTGAATCTCTCCCAATACTCCTCGAGAGACTCATATTCTCTTTGTGTCATGCTCAGGACATCCTCCTTGGAGTCTCTTGCTCTCCTAAAATCTTGATATTTCTCTAAAAAGAGCATCTTCATCTGGTCCCAGGTGGTGATGTGTTTTTATCCCAGACCGATGAACCATCGCAGAGCTGCATTGTCTAATGTAGAAGGAAATAATTTCAACTTCTGCGCATTTGATTTGTAATCCACAGACCTACACAAAACATCAAACTTGAAAAAAAATAGGTTAGGGTCCTCAGTCGGGTGTCCTCTAAAGGACGGGAGGTGAGCAGGGGATATGTTTTTCATTTTGGTATCTCCTACTCCCTCCTCTATTGGGAAACTAAATCCAGATGAGACTTCATCGTTATCTACCATTTTTTTGTGAAATGTGGTTTCTAATGCAGTGTTTATGGCCTTCCGATCATTTAAAACTTTCTGAGTCAATGCTCTAAGGTTGTCTGGTGAGATCATCTGATCCTCCACAGCTTTCCACAACAGGGATTCCTCTAGAGGAATCCTATTAAACAGGGGATTTGTGATGATTTGTTCTTCCCCTTGTTGATGGGATGAGGTGACACTTTGCACAAAGTGCGGTTCCTCACTCCAATGGACTACTGGTAGGTCGGGTGAGTATAACTCAAATCTAAAATGCTCGACTGACTCAGGTCCTGATGGATTAGTTCTTATAAAGCGACTGTCAGGTCCTCTTCTTCTCGAAGAACTCATGCAAGGTCAGATGAAGGTTTCAAGGTATTGTAAGTAATCTAATTAAGACGCTTCCCTAACAACGACACCAAAATGTTGTGGGCCAAACAAGGTGAATGGTTTCCTATTTTTGTCACATTCTCGTGCATTTAATTATCAACCCAGGGAGCTTCATAAACTTGTGAAGAGTCGGAATTAGGTTACTACAATACCACTGGAGGGTGAATCTGCTAATCCTACATTGGGGGGTGTTCTTGAGATGGTTGTCAATCATTCTCGCACTCCTCAATAAATTACGTAAGAAGAACATAAATAAATCTATAGAAATAAATCATGTATATATGCCTGAAAATAAACCTACTGCAAAATACGGGAACTAGTAAATTAATGAACGTTTCTATGAAAGCAATAAACTGATAAATAAACAAAAAGGAAATGGGGAAGAAATACTAGCTTGGAGTGGGCCCAGGCTCTAGTAGATTCCTCCCGATCGAACACGCGCTTAGAACTTCTAGAACTAGAATATATTTATCAATGTATTACAATCTATCTTCTGCAATTCAAAATAGCTCTTTATTAATTATTTCTATATATCTCTCTATATATTTTTAGAATGATCTGCATGCATTTATATAACACACCCGCAGAACTTCTATTACAGAAGTGGTTACAACAGTTGATTCTTCCCAGACTAAATTAGAACAGTCTGGCGAATGCAATTGACGTCTAGCATTCTATTCTGAAGGCGGTGTGTTTGTTCAATTCATGCTTTGCCTGGCATCGACAAGACATTTGGGTACGTTAGGTGCTACCTCCAATTTAGCTCTGCATGACATAGAGCTGGAACTACACTAGCCACTATCGTCCATGTCGTTCAACTTTGGTCAATGGTAAAAGAATCAGTGGCACCTTCTGGTTGTAGGGAGGTGCCTGCCTCTATTAGTGCCTTCTAGTTGTAGGGAGGCACTTACCCTCTATTAGCGCCTTCTGGCTGTGGAGAGGTGCTTGCCTTTGGTTGGCACCTTTTGGTTGCAGGGAGGCGCTTGCATTCAGACGGTGCCTTCCAACTGCAGGGAGGTGCCTATGTTCAATCGGTGCCTTCTGACTGTAGGGAGGCACTTTTTCACTTGGTGCCTTCTGACTGCAGGGAGGCGCCTATGTTCAATCAACGCCTTCCAATTGTGGGGAGGCGCTTGTATTCAATCGATGCCTTTCAACTGCAGGGAGGCACCTTTTCCCTTGGCACCTTTTGATTGTAGGGAGGTGCCTAAGTTCTCTTCATTGAATCCCGATGAAATAAAGTGCTAGGTCCATCGAAAGGACCTTGACTGTTCCAAATCTAACTAAATCAACTACAATTCCAAAAATCATACTAAAAGCACACAAATTAGATAACACACATAATTATATCAAATATCTATATAATCATTTATAAAATTATGCAATCCTTATTATACAACTGCATATTAATCCAAGAAGTATGTACAAAATATGAGCATTTCTGGTGCTCATAAGGCTATATGGTGTAAGATGATACTTCCTTAGTATAGAAAAATAATTTCAACAACTAGAAAATATGAAAAGAAAAATTTTGAGGCTAGATCAATTTTAGTTCAAAAAACCCTTCATGCTTAGGATAAGGAAGAAAAATGATATCTTGATAGTGGTTGCTCTAGTCGCATGACAGGATACAAAGACAAATTGATTGTTATAAAAGAAACCAATAGAGGATCTGTAAGTTTTGGTGATAATGGATCAACAAGGATTTGTGGAAGAGTAACTCTAAGTTTAGATAATGGAAAACCAAAAATAGAAAATGTGTTGTATGTTAAAGAGTTAAAACATAATCTGCTAAGTGTAAGTCAACTTTGTGATCAGGGTTATATGGTTACTTTCCACCCAGATAAATGTGAGATAATAAAATTAGAATCTGGAAAAGTCATTGCCAATGCAAAAAGAAATCCAAATAATTTATATATGCTTAGTGATATCAAATGAGAAAAGCACTTTCTATCACAAGAATATTAGAGTTGGTTGTGGCATAGAATATTGGGTGACTTGAATTTTGACAACATAGTCAACATAATCAATAAGCAGGTTGTCAAAAATTTACCCAAAATAAGAAGACCACACAACACAATCTGTGCACCTTGTCAACATGGAAAGCAAACTAGAATAAATTTTAAGTCAAAAGGATATATGTCATCTAAGCCATCGAGTCTAATACATATTGATATGGGTGGTCCTACTAGAACACAAAATATTCAATGTGAAAGTTACTTTATATTGTTTATAGATGATTACTCCAAAATGGTTTGGGTAGCTTTCCTGAAAGAGAAGTTAGAGGCCTTTGAAAAATTCAAAGCATTTAAGGAATTGGTTGAAAATGAAACTAGCAAAAGGATTAAGTGTCTGAGATTTGATAGAGGAGGAGAATTTACTTCAAATGAATTTATAGATTTTTGTGAACAACATGGAATCAAAATAGAATACTCAGAAGCAAGAACTCCTCAAAAAAATCAAGTAGTTGAGAGGAAAAATAAGACTATTGAGAATATGGCTAGAGCTATACGAAAAGAGTCTAAGCTTTCAGATGGATTTTATTTGGTGAGAAGTAGTCAACACAACAGTATACATAATCACTAGGGCTCAAATGAGGGTAAACCATCACAAGACTCCATATGAGCTTTGGAAAGGAAGATCGACCACTGTAAAACACTTCAGTATTTTTGGAAGCAAGTGTTACATAAGACGAGAAGATCAAAACTTAGGCAAGTTTGACCCAAGATGTGATGAGGGAATTTTTCTTGGTTATTACTCAACGAGTAAATCCTATAGATGCTTCAACAAGAGAACATGTACTATTGTAGAAAGTATAAATGTAACAATTCATGAGAATATATATTAAAGAGAACCAGTTCAACAAATTGTGTATTAGGAAGATAGAAGTTTTCAAGAAGAGTTTCATGAGGAATCAGATGAAGAAGAAGAAGAAACACAAAGATTTCTTCCTAAAACTCCATGCAGGTATGTATAGAAGAATCATCCAAGATATTTAATAATTAGGAATCCAGATGAAAGACGGATAATAATAAGGATAGTAACACCATCTCAACAAGCAAATTTCTCTTTACTATCTAATATTGAGCCAAAATACTTCACTTAGAAAAGTGAGGATAAGTTTTGGATTAAGGCAATGAATTAGGAATTAGATATTATAAAGAAAAGCAAGACTTGGGAACTTGTTCCACGACCAAAAGAAAAAAATGTGATCGGCACAAATGGGTATTCAGAAACAAGTTAAATGAATATGGACATGTGGTCAAGAATAAAGTGATATTAGTATACAAAGGTTATGCAAAAGTAGAGGAAATTGAGTTTGATGAGACATTTGCTCCAGTTTCATGGATTGAATCCATAATAATGTTCTTAGCCTTATCAAGTTTCAAAAACTTTAGGTATATTAGATGGATGTTAAGTCAACATTTCTAAATGATGTTCTAGAAGAAGAAGTTTACATTGAATAGACAGAGGGATTCATATTAGAAAATAAACCAAATTATATTTGTAGATTGAAAAAGGCATTGTATGGTCTAAAGTAGGCTCCGAGAGCATGGTACTCAAGATTGGATAGTACCTTCAGGAATAGGGATTTAGAAAAGAAAGAGAAGACAACAACATATACATCAAAAATGAAGGGAATAATCTACTAATTATGGTTGTTTATGTTGATGACATCATTTTTGAGGGAAACAATGATAAAATGTGTAAATAATTTTCTAAGAACATGCATAATGAATTTGATTTATCTATGCTTGGTGAGTTGTCTTTCTTTCTTGGACTTTAGATCTCACAATCAGAGAAAGAAGTATTTCTCTCACAAACTAATTATATAAAAGAAATGCTAAAGAAATTTAGGTTAGAATATTACAAACCAGTAAGTACCCCCATGATCACAAGATGTAAGTTAAGTAAGGATGATGAATCTCTATAGGTAGACCAAAGATTATATAGATCTATTATTGGCAGCTTGTTGTATGTTGCAACTACAATACTAGACATAGTGCAGTCAATGGGATTAGTGGCAAGGTTTTACGTAGTACCTAAGGAAACACATGTGGCAGCAGTAAATATAATTCTTAGGTATCTAAAAGGAACTATGGATTTTGGGATCTGGTATCCCAAAATTTACATTTTCACACTTACAACATATACATATGCATATTGGGCTAGAAGTATTGATGATAAAAAAAACACAAGTGAAGGAGCATTCTTCCTTAGATACTATTTAGTATCTTAGCTAAGTAAGAAGCAAGGTTTAGTATCCTTATCTACAACAGAAGCAGAATATATTATAGTAGTAGCCATTTTTACAAGGGTATTATGGATGAAGTGAACTCTAGAAGAATTTAAGATAAAACATGATCATCTTATTCCCATATTATGTGATAATACAAGTGCTATAAGTATCTCAAAGAATCTAGTGATGCACTCCAGGACAAAGCACATTTTGATCAAGTATCATTTTCTAAGAGAATATGTGACACATAAACATGTTAGGTTGGAATATATTACTAAAAAGGAACACATAGCAGATATTTTTACTAAGCCACTTTCAAAGGAGACTTTTGAGTATCTTCAAGGAAAACTGGGAGTAGTACTCCCACCCCAAAATTAACCATATCAAGAGGAGGTAGGGGAGGGGTTAATAAAAGAAACTCATTTTTAGCCTCGAGCCCCAAAGGTGACCCTTTGCCATTGATTTCAAAGGGAGAGATATTTGAGTAAGGGGGAGAGATTTAATATTTGAGTAAAGAGCAAATATTTGAAAAGAGCATTGAGCCAGGGGGAGCAATGTCCAAGGGGGAGATAAAAGGTTAAGTTTTTGTTAAAAATAATTTGGGTTACCATAAATGAAAATGGGATATTGTTGGACATTTTGAGTCAAATTTGTCATTGATGTCAAGGAACAAAGTGGTCATTGATGTCAAGGAATAAGCTACCGTTGATGTCAAAAGGTCAAAAGAAACAATGCAAAGGTTAATGGCAAAAGAGCTTCATAATATTTTTAATATTATGTGGAAGCATAAGTAAAAGGGCCTTTATTAAAACCCATTATGGCAAAATAAATGGTATTTTATTTAAAACCAATTGGATAGACCTATGGGAATTAAATAAATTATATTTAATTAAAATTTCATTGTATATATTAATTTGTAAGTTAATTTAATTAACCTATAGTTATTAAATTATTTATAAGTTAATTATAATATTGTTATTATTATTAATTATAATTACCCTAAGGTTAGGGTTGCAAGGCAATTAAACTTGTGCCAAAATTCAAGTTTAAAGGTGGCAAATGATATATAAAATATAGGCCTTAGTGGCATTCGAATTATCCTTCATTCAAACAAGAAAAATAGGCAAGCATGTATTTAAGAGAATTTGTGCGAGGAAGAAGACAAGGTTCTTATCTTAGGCACCAATGAAAGGGGATAATATCGTAGAGGGCTAAAATCCCATATCCACCTAGGCAACATGTCCTAGTGGCAATTTGTTGAGGGCAAAGGTGTTTTGGTGCGGAGTGACCTACGATCAATTCGTGACAACAACATTTTGGTGTGTTGTGTTTCAAGCGTTGAAGGAAGCGACACGTGGTTTTTTGTCTTAGGCACAAAAGGGGAGGAATATAGAGCATGTGGTGCTCTTTATTCCCTAAATGGGAACCTAGCGCATGTGGCAACCAAGACCATGTCTAGGATGCACGGGAAGGTGACGTCAAGGGTAGTCTCACCAAGGCAGAGGTAATAAATTTTTTTTATATTTTATAATGGCTAAGGTTTGACATAAAATTCTAAGAAGTTAAAAGGGGTAGTTAAAATGTATTTTATTTGGTCATTATTTTGAGTAATTGAAGAAATAAGTGGATTAAAGTGTTGGTTATATTTTGAGAGGACTTCTTGCCATTGAGTTATTTTCAAAAGGTGATTGTATTGAAATTATTTTTGGTGTTGGATATTATTTTATCTGGGAGATCATAAGGTGTATTTGGTCAATTATTTCTGTATATGTTGATGTATGCTTTCTTCAAGATGGAGTGATAAGGTGTATGTGTGTTTTGATATTTGCATTGTATCTTTGAGAGAGTTTATCAACTTCTAACTTTCTTGAGCTTGGCAAAGAAGTGTTTGTGGTTGTGGAATTTTTTTGAGGTTCTTTCATCATAAAATAAAAGATATGGGCATATTATTCCTAGTAAGTGATTGTTGGAAATTGTGAATGAAAAGTTGGAGTGAAAAGGATTGTTTTGTTTGCATTATTAAGAGTGTTTTGAATTAATGCTTCAAGGTTTTCAGGAATTGAGAGTTGTTGATAAAACCTTGTTTTATAAGCATTGTTGTTAAAGTTATTAAGTTGAATGAAGAACTTGGACTAGGGTTTGTGAGTAAGAATTATTTCATTGGGTGATTGGTTGGTTAAGCCTAGTCAAGTGGATGTGTGAGTTGATTATTCAAGTTATATGAAATAAATTGTTCTATATTATGAATTGAGTGAGTGAAAGTAATTGAGCATTGAGGTGAATGTGAAGCATATTGAGTATATAACAATTCTCCATATGTTTCTAAAAGAGCAATTGAAAATGATTAAGCATTGTGATGAATGTAAAGCATATTGAGTCTCTAACAATTCTCTTTATGTGTTTATGACATTGGACAAGTTATAGTGTGGACTTGTTGAGTATATTTGAGGTAAGTCTTAGAGAATACTTGTGGACAAATTTGTATGTGCTTTTGTGGAAGCTTACAATACAAATATTGAGGACATAGATTAAGGATAGATTTGAGGATAGATATTGAGTACAAATTTGAGGATAGAGTTTGATGCATATTTGAGGACAAGTTTGTGCCAGACCAGAGACAAATATTGAGGATACATTTGAGGATAGAGTTTGGTGCAGAATCGAGGATAGGTTTGTGCTAGACCACAGACAGAGATTGAGTATAGATTTGTGCTAGATCGAAGGACTATGTTTAGTATAAATTTGAGATAGAGCTTTGGAGATGACAGAGTTTAGGATATAGGTCTCTAACCAAAGCATGGAGGACATGGATATTTTGTGGATAGAGTTCCATTTACTAAGGGCAATGGAGGCAGAGGTCTTCTAAAGGATCACCAACAATATCAAAGTTAGGATATTGGTGTCTCTTGTGGATAGAGATCCACTAACTTGATCAAGGGGATTGGTGTCTCATTTGGATGAAGGTCCATAAAAATTGTAGAGAAAGAATTCTTAAGAGAATTTATTTGAGAAAAATTTATAAGAAATATTTTCTCTATGGAGTAGCCCACATAGGGTGAACCACGTAAAATCATGTCTCTCATGTGTTTTATACTTTATGTGATGTTTACTTATTTAATATTGTTGATGCTATAATTTGGATTAAAAAGAAAGATGTTTTATATTATACTATTCACCCCCTCTCAGTATAAGCACATGTTCTTCATGAAATTCCTCACCCTTCCCCATGGGACCAAAGCAAAGAAGATGACATAAAATTATCTGATGCATATAAAGCATTTATTGAACACATGGAAACCATAAAAAGTAATACCTCTAGGTTCAGTCTTCAAAAACCCACTTTGCATTAGCTTTGCAATCAATTGCTTCACCCATCAATACCTTCCCCTTCATACCCAAAGCATTTCAAAATTCCCCAAGTTTGATATATTCAAAGGACATGAAGATGTATAGGAGCACATCACCAGGTTCATGAACTAGTGCTTTAATATCTAGTATAATGATGCCTTACTCCTGAGAATATTTTTTATTACCCTCTATGGCCTAGTCGTAGAGTGGTACAATCAACTTTCAAGACACAACATCCATAGCTTTTAGTAATTTTTAGATGCATTCCTAGAACATTTTACCTTTAACACTAAGCAAAATGTGAATTTAACAAACCTCATGGGGTTGAAGAAATATGAATATGAGTCAATTATAGACTATGGTAATAGGTGGTGAACACTTCTTGCTAAGCTACCATACCTACTACCAATACCTGAGTTGACTCATATGTTTTACAAGAGTTGTTTAAAGCCAATATCACTATTACTACAACTCAAACAGTATCAAAATCTTGAAGATGCTCTATCACAAGTTAGAACAATAAAAGAAATAAAAATTTAGGAGGAAATCATAAAACCTAAGGAGAATTTTTATTATCCTCGATCACATTTTTTGATGCAAGTACAATGTGTATGTCAGCTAAGTATAAAGAACATTAGTTTAGGAGTGAGCCCCAAGTGAAAACAACCTCTCTCAATTGAGGGAAGATCATAGTTAACCTTTTAGATCCTCCTAAACAAGATAGGCATCATGGAAATATTGATAGGTCTCATAGATATCATATAGTTGAGCAGATAAACCAAGTAGTTAAAAGATATGTTGATCACCAAGCTCAATTCAATCAAATTTGGTTAGATAAACAATGCTTGGATCGATAGCATCAATTAGAGAAAAAAATAATTGAACAAAAAATTGAAAAGACCTTATGCAATGGGGTCCCTACCTCAAGTCCTCATAGATAGGGGGTTTATTAGAGGCAACCTAATTTTGATAAAAATAGGCTTCCTAGGCCTAACCAAGTGTTGCCTCCTTGAAATCCTAGGACTAATCGAGACTTATGTCCTAGAACAAGCATAGATCACCTTCAACAAGAATTTTTTCCCCCTTGTAGGCCAATTTAGGAAACACCTTATGGGGCCTATGGTGATTTGGAACCAAAATATGAATACCTAGAAGCACTTTATGGAGGTATGGTTTATGAAAATCAACCACCACACCATATTCTTGATATTTCTTACCCTCCCCCATGGGGCTAAAGTAAATAAAAGGAGATCAAATCCTTTGATGCATATAAAGAATTTCTTGAACACATGGAAATCATAGAAAGAAAGACCTTTGGGTCCATATTTGAAAATCCCACTTTGCATCAGCTTTGCAGTCAACTGCTTCACCCATCAATACCTTCCTCTCCATACCCAAATAATTTTAAAATACCCAAGTTGGATAGATTCAAAGGAGAGGAATATGCATAGGAGCATGTCACTAGGTTCATGAACTAGTGTTTCAGTATATAGGATAATGATGCCTTACTCCTGAGAACATTTTTGATTACCCTATCTAACGCAATCATAGAGTGGTACAATAAAATTCCAAGGCATAGTGTCCATAGCTTTGAGCAATTTTTAGATGCATTCCTAGAACATTTCATCTTTAACACTAAGCAAAAGGTGACTTTAATAGACCTCATGTGATTGAAGTAGCATGAATATGAGTCAATTACAGACTATGGTAGTATGTGGTAAACACTTCTTTCTAAGCTACAATGCATACTACCAATATTTGAGTTGACTCATATGTTTTCCTAGAGTTATTTAAAGCCAATATCACTACTACTACAACTCCAAAAATATCAAACTCTTGAAGATGCTCTAGCATAGGCTCAAACAATAGAATAAAAAAAAAATCAAGAGGGGGAAATAACAAAACCCCATTAAAAGAAGTGGAATAAGAACCCAAAGGGAAATCCAACACAATCAAAGCTAGTAGTAGTTAACCAAGTTGCCATCAATGTTCCAAGGCTTGTGCAACCAACAATACCTCAAAAGGTAAATTATTAGGCCCAACCTCCTCCTACAAGTTACAATAACAACACTCAAGTGAATCAAGGGCAAAATCATCAACATTGCCCAAGGTGATAATTTACACCCTTCACTGAGTTTATGGATTCCCTATTTGATCATCTATGTGTGACCAAGGCAATTAATTTATTTGAGGTATGGCCTATATATCTGAGTATGGGTAAACTAAAGTCCATGGGATGTTGTGAAGACCTATATTGTAGGTACCATAGGCAGAATGGGAATGAATTGCCAATGTGCTACAGACTCAAAAACCTAGTACAAGACATGATCGAGAGGACCTTCAAGTTGATAACCATATCATAAAAAACAATCAGTAAATGGGTGTTTTAAAAAGACCCATTGTCCACTCATGAGGTGTAAGAAAATAAGGTCAAATAGGTAAATGAGGTCCATATGACACCCCCTCAACAAGGGTTCATTAGTATGGTTATCATTGTGACAAGAAATAGATATTATCAAAATAAAGTTGCACCACATGGAGCTTCAAATGATATTCCATCAATGTCACAACCTCCAGCACCTTTAGTGCAAAAATTTCCACCTTGTCCAGTGGTTATAAAAAAATTAAGCTTTCTCAAAGCTTACGAACAACATCGACTAGAATCTCTATATATGAGCTTATTCAATAGTCTCCACCTCATAGAGAAGCTCTTATGGAGATCCTTAGTTCGATTGAACTGTAGCCCCAAGAGTCTAACTCCTTTATCAATTTTGTGGGGTACATTCAATAGTGTAAATAGTTGGTGATCATGTTTCATGAACACAAACTCAAATCGATAGCAAATATTGTGGTTGATCCTCTCTTACACATCATTGCATGTGTAAATGGAACACCTTATAAAATAGTTCTGATTGAAACTAGTTCTTTAGGCAACATCATCACCACAAATTCTCTCAAACATCTAGGTCCTTTTTCATATCACATTTTTATATCCACATATACCTTCACAACATTCAATGATACTACATGCTCAATGGTTGGCACTATAGTATTACCAATTTAGGTGGGATAAAAAACCATACCAATATTGTGTCACATTCTAGAGGGTGCAATGGCATATAATATCTTTTTGGGTAGACCCTATATTAGGGACATGAAGTGTGTAATATCCATAGCTCACTAATATTTTAATTATACCCATGAAGGGCAAGTTCACATTGTCTCCATAGACCTTGAGCCTTTCAAATATTGTAACTTGGTGTAGCAAATACCTGAGTTGACCTTGCCATCAACTCATGTGGAATTTCAACCAAATACATCTATTCAAGGTTTGAATCCTTCACCATCACCTTCTAGTGATCAATTACCATATTCTTGTATACCACCTTCTTCAATGACACCTTCAGATACACCTTCATCATAATCAAATCCTCCATAGAGGAACATCTCAAAGAGGACTATTGATGAGATCCCTCCAATCATCTCCACCATTTTCATGAAAGATATTACTAGTCTAGCATATAAGGAACCACCTCATGAGGTAAGCATTAAGTCATATCAAGCCTCACTTCCGCCTCTTCCATCCTCACCATCCCAGGTCAAAATCCATTTGGCTAGTACAAGTTTAGGATAATACCTAGTGAGGAATATCACAACTATTCCATCCATTGAGACAATACAGAATATAGGATGACCTTGTTTTCCCATAGATACCATTTTACCTCTAGGTATACCTCCCAATCAAATGAACTTCATATATGACGGTATTGAATATGGCATACAACCATCTCCTCAACAAGAAGAAGGTGAAGAACCATTTTCTGAGAACATAAATTATATATCAAATCTCAACTATGCCTTGTGATATCTCCATTGCGACCATTGACATGGCTATGATTTGGGGTTGTATAAATAAGGTACTCACATTCCATTTCAATTGCAAATATCAATTGTATTATGATAAATATGGCTTAGAATACAACACACATATTCCTCTTGATGTTACCATAGATAATTTAGAGTACCTAGATTTGAACTATAGATATGATATTGCACGATCCCTACGCTAATCCTAATCATATCCACTCTTTGGGGGATTTTTTTCTCATAAATATGATATACCAAGGGTTATATTATGATTTAAACCAATCCTATGAAGAGGGTGAAGGTTTGCATACTCTTCCATTTGATGATGAGGAAGAAGATCAAGGTTCCCCTTATGAATGGACAACTGATGATGAATCGTACAATGATGTAGCACCTATCAACTACCCTAGTTCAAATGAGGAATACGAGTAGGTCATGCCATCTGGTGATAGATTTTTCCACTCAAGAAGCAATCTCATTACCTCCCACATAGACCACCATCGATCATTCCACCTCCACCTCAACTACCCCCATGAGTATTGTGACAACCTCTTGCCACTAGACCCAATCACACATCCAATGGAGATCATCCATCCATTAATATGATTTCCATAGATCTTACTACACCTTTGCATGATTTGAATAATCCATCAAAGCCATTGCACCTTGAAATTGAGGCAATTGACTTTGATCAAGGAGATTCTCCCCCATATCCATCAGAGTACTGGCCTTGTGATAAAATGTTACAACTATTTTATTTTTGTCCAAGATCTATCCAAAATATATTTCTTGCTGAGGTTGAGCATGAGTTTCCAATTGAGGATATAAATCCAGCTGACAACATTCATTTTATCTCTACTCCACACCAGTTGGAAGAGGGATCTCATATGTCAATTGAGCCAACAATTGATAGGGATATAGGCATAGATCTTGAGAATCCCCAAATCATAAAGGTAGGGGAAGGCTTATACCTTACTGAGCAAGCTGATTATATAGTTCTTCTAAAAGAGAAGAATAAAGCTTTTGCATGGTCTTATAAATACATTTCAAGACTAGATCCAAATTTAGTCATGCATAATCTTATGATTGACCCAAAATGTAAAAATCGTTAAGTAAAAGCTACACAAAATGCATCCAATAGTAGCCTTAATGGTGAAAGACAAATTTCAAAAATTGTTAGATACCAACTTTACTATATTAGTTGATTATTCATCATGGGTTTGCAATATGGTACCTATAAAAAAACTTAATGGAAGGATTTGCATTTGCACTGATTTTTAATATTTAAATAAAGTGAGTCCTAAGGATGAATTATATTTGCAAAACATTGATGCATTGGTGGACACCATCGTAGATCATGAGATGTTATTTCTAATGAATGTTTTCTCTTGATACAATCAAATTCATATTAATCCAAATGACCAACTCAAAACAATGTTCACAACATCTTGGGGGATATTTTGTTATAAGGTCATGTCCTTTGACATAAAAAATGTTGGTGCTGGTTACAAATTAGCTATGAATTACATCTTCCATGACTACATTCATACAATTTTGGAAGATTACATAGATGAATTATTGGCTCAGTATTTACTTCGCCATGGTCACATTGATGTATTGCACAAAGTCCTTGATCACCTCATTGAACACAATTTTAGACTAAATCCTAAGAAATGTGTCTTTAGCATCACATCTAAAAAAATCTTGGGATTCATAGTCTAAAATTAAGGCATATAAGTGGATCCAAACAAATTAAAGGTAATCCAATAAATTCCTCCCCCTACTACTATGAAGCAGCTACATAGTCTACAAGAAAAGGTCGCATCCATCAAGTGCTTCATAGCGCAATTATTAGATAAGTGTCGACCTATGAAGAAGTTGTTATATAAGGAGGTCACATGTAAGTGGGATAACGAGTGTCAAGTTGTCTTTGATGTTATTAAAAAATATCTAACTTCCCCACTAGTATTGGCTCCTCCCCGACTAGGAGTATTGTTCTATTTATACATCTCAACTACTGAGCTTGGATTGGGCACCATGTTGGCCCCAAAGAATAAATTATACAAAGAACATGATACATACTATATTAACCATATCCTGGTTAGTTATGAAATCAATTATGCATACATTGAGAATATATGCTTAGTAGTGGTCTTCACCACTAAAAAGCTATGCCATTACATGCTCAATCATACAATGTATGTAGTGTTCAAAGAGAATCCATAACAATATATGATGATTCATACTTACCATAATGATGAGAGGATATTTGGCATGTATTTTTGTAATAGAATGTTTCATTCTTATGTTTAATTAATGATTATAATGTGTTTTATGTAAGTTATTGCTGTATATTTTTGTAATTTGTTAATAAAAGGATAAATGCAGATAATATAATAAATGTGTTTGTTTTATGTAAAATACATCCAAGTTATGAGTAATTATGCAGGTAAGGTGTTGAAGAATGTTCCACAAATGAAGATGCAACTAGCACAAACCTTGGGATACACCTTGGATGCAAAGAGATGGGCATAAGAACAAAGGATGCAGGAAGTCTAAGGCACGGTGATAGAGTAGTAGCAAATTACTCGTTACAGAAGATGGTAGGTGGAGCATGTTACAAAATATAGTAGCTGAAGCATGTTATGAAAGATAGTTATCAAAGTACATTACAAAAGGTAGCTACTAAAATATGTTACCAAAGGATTTTTACCAGCAGTTACCGAAGGATTTTTACCAATTACCGAAGGATGATTAAGTTTGTTAATTGATGTTGCTTGCCACATCGTGTTCACATGACAGCCAAGTATTTCTAGTCAACATAATATTTGATTTGTCACGTATTCTTCACATGGGATATTGTGATTAATAAAGTTGTTATTACTTTATTTAATAAAGTTGTGTAATCCAACTATTGTTAGGTTTATTAGATTTAGATGCAAGATTGTTGAACCTTTTCCTGGAATAAAGGATATTTGGTTATATTGTATATCTTGCAAAATATCAAAGTTAGTGTTTCTTTGTTAAGTTAGCTTATGTATTGCCACTTGGACCATTCAGGAGGTTTACCAAGTCCAAGTAGGAATAGGAATTGTATTAATTTAGATTATTTTGGTTAGTACATAGTTGTCGCATCATAAGTCCACAAAACTCCACATGGCAAAATACGTGGAAGAGTTCATTCAGAATTGTACAAGTCATCATATATAGTACATAGGAAGACCTTTGAAGAGGTCTAATGTTGAATTGTCCAAATGCTAAAATATTGAATTATCTTGTCGAGAGTGCCAACATGTACATTTGAATCACCAGCAATAAAAGTAACACTTTATTCTTCGCATATGGTAATTGTGTCATTTGTATTTACTATTTAATTTCATTTATGTAAGTGTAATTGTATTTCCCTGCATTCATAGAATAAAATCATGTTAGGAATAGTTATGCATTTTAGTCATTGAGATAAAGTAAACTAGGGGAGAAAGACTTACACTGTCTTCTAGGAGGCAGGGCCCACTCCTACAACCAGTCCCTAAGCTCTCGCCCCTACAATAGGTTAGAAATAGTTAATTAACCTTAGAATATAAAATAAAGTAAATTGCATTTTCATATAATATAAAGTCAGAATAGATAAATAAAACTAAACTGCACAAGGATCCTCAACAATAGTTAAACTCATCAATAGCCAATTACTGTTAGAAATTGCATTATGTTTTCATTCCTGCACAATCTAACTCCTGTTTGCAAACACCTAAAACTAAAAGAAATCTAAACTAAGCTTAGCATTGATCCCTATGGTACAATCTATACTAGATTGCTATTCTTTAAATCTAACCTTGATTACCCTCGGATTGATAAATTTAAATGTAAGCTATTACAATCGATCATTTTGGCACCGTTGTCGAGGAGAATAGCATCATAGTGGTTAATCAAAAAAGTTGTTTGGCAGTGCAATTAGGAGAGGCTTACTTATGTGCAAAAAAGGTACGTATGAGTCCTTGGGAAGCATATGAGTCGGAGTGGTTGGATGCAACAAGTCCCTTTGTACGACGCTACCAGGTTCATTTTTCTTGAGGAATCAGTTTTACTACTTTCTTAATTAGAATTTTATTTCTGCAAATTTTATTTCCTACAAATTTCCTACTTTGGGTAATTATTATTGTTTAGTTGACCTAGGAGCTGACAGGAAGTAGGTGTACGCTGAAAGAGAAACCTTGTCCCTCCTAATAATCAAAGAAATAGTAATAGTTTACCTTTTATTTCTGCAAATTTTATTTTTTGCAAAATTTTATGCTTTGGGTAATTATTATTGCTTAGTTGACTTAGGACCTATGAGAAAAATAGGAAGTAGGTGAACGTTGAAAGAGAAACCCTGTTAGAAGTAGGAAGTAGTTACGGTTGAGTGACACAACTATAGTGAAACCCTCCTAATAATCAAATAAGCAGTAATAGTACCTTTTATTTCAGCAAATTTTATTTCTATGCATTTCTAGCTTTGGGTGATTATTATTGTTGGTTTGACTTAGGCCCTGTGAGAAAAATAGGAAGTAGGTGAACGCTGAAAGAGAAACCCTATTAGAAGTAGGAAGTAGTTACAGTTGAGTGACACAACCTTAGTGAAACCCTCCTAAACAATCAAACAAACAATAATAGTTTAACCTTTTATTTTCAAGCAAATTTTACTTTTCCTGCAAATATTTCATTCTATTCCTGATATGCTAAAGTTGGTTGTATAAATATTCGTAGGAATGCGAGTCACATCTAATTTTAGAAAAATATTAGGATTAGTGTGAAATTTTATTTCAATTGTTCTCTATTGTATTAAGGATGGTTATAAACTCAATTGTTGTGATTTGTATCTAAACTTGATTACAGTAGAATTAAAACAGAAAATCAAAACCAAAACCCAAACAAAAACAAAATCAGAGAGAAAAGGGGAAATAAAAATAAGTTGCTAGATGGTGGAAAATAGTCTAAATCAGTCTGCACTTATAGACCTTAGAGAACTATTGATTAAACAAGAAGTTAACCTTCTTTTTGGGTAAGGAAATAGAGCATCTAGTAAAGAGTGGGAAAGTCTATATGAACGCATTGACATTATTAAAGAAATATCAGATAAACTAAAGGAAATCAAAAGGGTTGACATAGCTAAAACTCTAGGGGTAAACCACCATTCATATTACCTAGATCTTAAAAGAAACTGTGAACGTTGGCTTTGGGATAGAAGAGCAATAATAAATCCAACCATTTACGCTTGGAATCAATATTTTGAAGACTCCCTCCTCATTCACAGGTTCCTTGGAGACCTAGAAAAGAAATAAGTAGCCCTAGAATATAGCAAGAAATATCAGAGGATACCTAGAGTTGTGCGCTTTAGGGAGTTGTGTCAAGATCTACGTTGTGAGTTACAATTTGGAAATCCTGACCCCATTCCAACTCAAGCTTTTCTCATTCAATTGATTCACTTGGTGATAGACCATTTTAATTTTGAAGAGGAACACTTCATGACACCCGAACAACTTGATCCGATCAATGATATTCATAGACTATTCAAGGAAGATTAGGCGTGTTGCAAAAATAAGAAACTTAGAAAATTCATGAACAAACCTAGAGACTCTAAAGGAAGATTCATAAAAATTAGTAACACAGAAGGAAACTTCCAAAGAGACTTTAGTAGGTAGCCTAGAATTTATAAGTTAGAAGAACTTGAAACAACAACATCAACCAAACAAGCTAAAATCCTAGAACAAGATCTCGATTCATACTTGTTTCCTGAACTAGAATTTGACAATCACATAGATCCTTCTTCTATATTTACTGAACCCATACCTGATCCAATTCTTGAGATCTTATATTCAGCTATGGCTGACCAACAAAGTGGGCAAGGAGAAGTAGACGAGAACCAAAGGGGGAATGAACAAAGATAGAATAGATATCAAAGAAGAAATGGGTAAAGGAAGACATTTGCCTTCCCAATCCTACACACAGATGGGACAACAAGAGAACCTAAGTCAGTCTCTATTTTTGTATTACCCACCTTCCATGGGAAACCACATGAAGATCCAGATGCTTTTCTCTTCGAATTTGAAGTAGTGTGTCAAGCTTAATTTTACACTATCGATGAACAAAAGCTAAGATTGTTTCCCTCTACTCTTAAAGATGCAGCTTTAATATGGTTCATGGGTCTAGGAGAAAATGTTTGCAACCAATGGGATGGAGAACATGGATTAAAAGAGCTATTCCTTGAATGATACCAGGATTACTGTAGAGTTAGGGATAAGAAAGTGGAGTTATTCTGCATGAATAAAAAAGAAGAGGAATCTTTGGAGGATTACCTTGAAATATTTCTATTTGTTGGGTCTAGAGTAAATATAGACCTTGATGAAGAAATATTAAAAGAACTTTTTCTAAAAGGACTGAAGGAGGATGTCCTCGAGGTTTTAAATCTCATGGAAAAAGGAGATATCCATCTTATGGCATTTGAGGATATTGTGAACCTTTGCAAAAACTATTCAAGAAACAAATCTCTAAGGGGTAACAAGTATACATCTACTGGAGGAGTGACGAGAGCAAAAATTGGAAACATGTTGGAAGGATTAAAAACTGATTTGTTAAGTACCTTGACTACATCTCTGGATTTAATGGATAAAAATCCAAAGGGGAAAGATAGTGAAGAAATTTACTATCACAGATGTAGGAAAAAGCACAATCTGAGGGAATGCCCTCTTAACATTACCAACATTTCCAATATTGCTACTTGTAAAATTTGTGATAAAGGTCACAAAACTAAAAACTGCAAATACATATCTATTGTTAAAGTTGCCATAAAGGAACCTGAAGTTGAAGAGGCAGAAGATGTTTATTTTGTAGCCCAAATATGGAATGGTCCATTCAATGGACCACCAAATTGGTCAAACCCTAGTTATTCCAACTCACAAAGGCCTAATCAATGGTCTAATGCACCAAACTGGGAAAATTGGAATTCTTATTCAAATAATAAAGATTGGAACACACCTCCATGGGCCCAATTTATGGCCAATACCTATGGAAATCCACCATGGAATCAAGGAATGCCCAACCAAAATAATTGGAATACTAGTAACTAGGGAGGATCTGGTTGGTCTCAAAATCTGTCACAACAATAGAACTTTCAAAATCAATTTAGGGGACAAGCCCCTCAAAATATACCTCAGAACAGACTTCTTCCACCTCCAGTTAACAATAATAATCCTCCTAAGCAACCTCCTCTTCCAGCTCAACTGGTCCCTAACCCTAACAACAACAAGAACATTCAACAAGCCTATGAAACTAGTGAGACGTGTTCTATATCTGTAGTACCTTGTCAACAAATTCAATTGAGATCAGGAAAAGTGTTGGAAAATAATGTAACTCTCATAGAGCTTGAAAATCCCACTATATATTTGTTCGAAAAGGAGGATAACAATGAAAAGGAAATGGAGAATTCACCAAAAAAAATTCCAACAAAACAACAAGAAATCCAAATTCCTCAAAGGAAGGAAGTAGAGGTACCTTTTCCTCAAAGACTGGAAATACCAAAAGAACCACTTAAGCCAACCTTTAACTTTCTTCAGGAATTAGAAAATATTACTATCAAGATCCCTTTGTTACAAGCTATTAGGGATATACCCATCTATTCCAAGCTCATTAAAAACATGTGTGCAAATTTAGGAAGGAAAAAGAAGAACAAAGCACAAACTATTCAAGTCATTGGACAATTGTCTGAGATAATAACGGGAGGAAGGTTATTACCAAAGTACATGGATCCTGGAATACCTATACTCATGGTGCACATTGGTGACATAGCCTTGCAAAATATCTTGGTCGATTTAGGAGCCGCTATTAATGTCATGACTAAAGAGATAGCAAAATATTTAGGGTTACATAAATTGCAATCAACTTCTATTGTACTCCAACTCGTAGATAGGTCTACTATTAAGCCAGAGGGAAAAATGGAAGATGTTATAGTCTCCATAAGTTCATGGGAATACCCTATAGACTTTATAGTCTTACAACCTAAGAAAAATTTAGGGGGACATCCCTTAATTTTAGGGTGCCCATGGCTTGCAACAATAGATGCTTACATCAGCTATAGAATGGGAAATATGACTATTTTTGATGGTAAAAATACTAAAGACCTTAGCCTATTCCCTGAATCAACAATAGAATATGAGTTTACAAAGCAATTGTGGTATGACTTCCCTCATGATTTTGATGAAATCCAAACCTTATCAATAAATTTTCTGAGCGAACAACTTCAACAAGAGGTTGAGGGACCATTACCATTATTGTTAGGAAATCAAAGCAAGGATCAAAGTCAAGACAATGGTTGTTCATCTGAATCTACCATGACCATTAATGAAGCAAGCACAAGTCAGTCTCAAAAAATGACACCATATGACTATTACTTAAATTTTCTTGAACATGAGATAATGGGAATAGATGCAAACATAGAAAAATACAAGCAAATAGATATCACACTAGGAAGGACCTTGAATATCAGTGATGAGCTCACAAGCATACAAGAGTCACAATTAATAGATGTGCTTAAATAATACCAATCGACATTCGCATGGAACTATGAGGATATGAAAGGGATACATCCAAATGTTTGTACCCATCATATTTTTATTCAAGAAGGATGTTATCCAGTGAGACAACCTCAAATAAGATTGAATCCAGCTATGAAAGACGTGGTTCAAGAAGAAATCATTAAAATCTTGAAGGTAAGATTTATATATCCAATTTTTGATAGTCAATGGGTGTCACCTCTTGTGATAGTCCCTAAAAAGAATGGCAAATGGAGGATTTGCATGGACTATAGAGAATTAAACAAGGTAAAAAAAAATATTATTTTCCCTTGCCATTCATTGATCAAGTTCTTGATACATTGGCTGGAAAGAAATATTTCTGCTTTCTAGATGGGTTTAGTGGCTATAATCAAGTTTCCATAGATGAGGAAGATCAGGAAAAGACAACCTTCACATGTCCAGTAGGCACCTATGCTTATAAAGTCTTACCTTTCAGGTTATGCAATGCACCTGCCACTTTCCAAAGAGCATTTTTGGCTATCTTTTCTGATCTAATAAATGAGTGTGTAGAAGTCTATATGGATGACTTCACAGTCTATGGTAATACCTTTGAAGAAACCTTGTCAAGCTTGCAAAAATTTTTGATTAGATGTCAAGAGCAAAACCTCTCTTTGAGTCATGAAAAGTGCTTCATGATGATGAGAGGAGGCATTGTTCTAGGGCATTACATATCAAAAGAAGGTGTGAAAGTAGATCCTACAAAAATACAAGTTATTCAATCCCTTCAACCTCTGAAAATACAAACAAAGGTGAGAAGTTTCCTAGGACATGCAGGATACTACCGTAGGTTCATTAAAGACTTTAGTAAAATTGCTGCTCCCATGCTTAAGCTCTTAACTAAAGAAAGTGAATTCAATTGAACTAAAGCATGTCAAGAAGCCTTTGAAGTTATAAAATATAAATTGATTACTGCTCCAATCTTGAGAGGACCAAATTGGAAATTACCATTCCATATACATTGTGATGCTTCGGGTTATGCAATAGGAGAAGTATTGCAACAAGTTGAGAACAAAATACCTTATGCTATCTATTATGTAAGTAAAAATTTGCATGGAGCCAAACTTAATTAAACTGTTACTAAAAAAGAATTTCTAGATGTGGTCCATGCCATTAATAAATTTAAACATTACATAATAGGGTATGAAGTATTCATTCACACTGATCACTCTGCCATTAAATACTTAATGAACAAAGCAAAAATAGGAGGTAGAGTGGTTAGATGGCTTCTTTTACTACAAGAGTTCAATGTCATGATTATAGATAAGGTAGGAAAAGATAACGTCATCGCAGATCACCTATCTCATATGCAAATATTTGATGATGATGAGTTGATTCCTGATAATTTCCTAGATGAACATTTGTTTGCTCTTTCTATTTTTACCCCTTGGTATGCTGATATTGTAAATTACTTAGTAATAAGAAAAATTCCTCAAAACTATACATCACATGAGTGTAGGAAATTGATACATCAAAGTATTCCTTGCATGTGGATTCATGGAGTCTTTTTTAGAAGATGTCCTAACCAAGTAATTAGGAGATGTGTGCAAGAAGATGATGTATATGACATCATTCGGGTAGCACATGAAGAACCCTATGGAGGCCATTATGCCACCCAAATAATAGTTAGTAAAATACTTCAAACTGGTTATTTTTGGCCTACCATGAATAAATATGTCCATAAATTTGTTGATATATGTGATGCTTGTCAAAGAGCTAGTAAGCCTACCCCTTCGATGGAAATGCCTTTGGTTCCACAAGTAGTACTTGAACCATTCAAGAAATGGGGAATTGACTTTGTTGGACCAATAGACCCTCCAAGTGAAGGTAATAAACACATACTTATGTGTACATATTACGTTACTAAGTGGGCTAAAGTTAAATATTTACCACGAGCACAAGTTAAACCAGTCATTGATTTCCTTTATGAAAACATTATGCAATGCTTTGGAGCACCTAGAGAATTAGTTTCAGACCATGGAACCCAATTTATCTCCAAAGTGATTGAATTTTTTTTTGATATTTATCAAATAAAGCATAATAAAACCTCACCATACCACCCTTAAGCCAATGTACAAGTAGAAGTTATGAACAGAGAACTTGAAAAAATTATTACAAAACCATAACTATTAATAGGGATGATTGGGTTGAGCAATTAAAGAAGCTATATGGGAATACAATACAACTTGGAAAATCACCACAAGATTATCACATTATGAAATGGTCTATGGAAAATAAGCTATCATGCCCATATAATTTGAGATAGAAACTCTTCACAGAGTTGTACAAATTGATATGAATTTGGATAAAGCGCAAAAAGTTAGATTTGAAAAGTTAAACATTTTGGATGAAATAAGACTAGAGGCATTACATAGGACTGAAATAACCCAACAACAACAAAATAAATGGCATGATAAACATATTGTACCATACACATTCGAATCAAGATATTGGGTTTTGTTGTTTGATTCTCATTACCAAGAATTTCAAGGTAAATTGAGGACAAGATGTCTAGGACCCTGTTGCGGGCCAAACAAGGTGAATGGTTTCCTATTTTTGTCACATGCTCGTGCATTTAATTATCAACCCAGGGAGCTTCATAAACTTGTGAAGAGTCAAAATTAGGTTACTACAATACCACTGGAGGTGAATCTGCTAATCCTACATTTTGGGGGTGTTCTTGAAATGGTTGTCAATCATTCCCGCACTCCTCAATAAATTACGTAAGAAGAACATAATTAAATCTACAGAAATAAATCATGTACACATTCCTAAAAATAAACCTACTACAAATACTGGAACTAGAAAACTAATGAATGTTCTATGAAAGCAATAAACTAATTAAAATAAATAAACAAAAAGGAAATGGGGAAGAAATACTGGCTTGGAGTGGGCCCAGGCTCCAACAGCTTCTTCCCGATCGAACACGCACTTTAGAACTTCTGGAACTGTAATATATTTATCAACGTATTACAATCTATCTTCTATAACTCTAAATGGATCTTTATTAATTATTTCTATATATTTCTCAGAATGATCTGCGTGTGTTTATATAACACACCCGCATAACTTCTATTACAGAAGTGGTTACAATAGTCAATTCTTCCCAGACTAAATTAGAATAGTCTGGTGAATGCAATCGATGTCTGGAATTTTGTTTTGATGGTAGCATGTTCGTTTCAATTTGTGCTTTTCCTGGCATCAGTAAGATGTTTTGATACGTTGGTGCTATCTCCAATTTAGCTCTGCATGATGCAGAGCTAGAACTGCACTAGCCGCTGTCGTCCATGTCGTTCAAATCTGGTCAATGGGCAAAGAATCAGTGGTGCCTTCCTTATGAGGAAGGTACCTTGTTATCATGACACCTTCTAGTTATAGGGAGGTACTTGCCTTTTATCAGTGCCTTATGACTGTGGGGAGGCACTTGCCTTCTATTAGTGCCTTTCGACTGTGGGGAGGCGCTTGCCTTCTGTTGGCACCTTCCAACTGTGGGGAGGTGCTTGTCTTTGGTTGGTGCCTTCTGGTTGCAGGGAGGCACTCGCATTCAGTTGGCACATTTTGACTACAAGGAGGCTCTCGCATTTTGGTGCCTTTCGACTATAGGGAGGAACTCGCATTCAGTTGGCGCCTTTCGACTGTAGGGAGGCGCTTGCAATCAATTGGTGCCTTTTGACTGCATGGAGGCGCTCGCATTCAGTTGGTGCCTTTCGACTGTAGGGAGGCCCTCATCTTTGGTTTGGCACCTTCCGATTGTAGGGAGGTGCTTGTTCCCTTGGTGCCTTCCGATTGTAGGGAGGCACCTATGTTCTCTACATTGACCCCCGATGAAATAAAGTGCCAGGTCCATCAAAAGACCTCGATCGTTCCAAATCTAACTAAATCAATTGCAATTCCACAAAACATACTAAAACCACACAAATTAGATAACACGCATAATTATATCAAATATCTATATAATCATTCATAAAAGTATGTAATCCTTATTATACAGTCGCATATTGATCAAAGAAATATGTACAAAATATGAGCATTTATGGTGCTCATCATCCCCCCACACCTAACATATGCCATGCCCTCGTGGCATCCAAGCTGCAGGTAGCCCTCTGACTTTTCATCATCGCCATCTCTTGGAGGATTCTGCTGCCCCTACGGCCCAAGTCTGTCTTTTCATGCCGGCATTTGAAGGTGTGGTTCACCTTTGCCTATGGGAAACTATGACTGTCAATTGTCCTCTTCTTATTCTGGCCGCTACTGGTGGTGGTCTAGCCAGCGTTGTTCCTGCCGATTGAAATGCAGCTTCGAAAGCTTGCCAGAGGTCAGTGTCTAGAGGTCTGACCATTGCCAGGGGGATATCCGAGTTATCCCCTCTGGAAGGCACTACTTGGGCCTTGTATAATCCGACCGCTTTAGGGGTAAGCCCTACATTCTCCTTTGCAATCATAGTAGCCTCCAATTGTGGGCCATATACTCCCCATCGTTCCAAGTACTTCCTCATCATGGAAGGCCACCCTCGGGATGAACCATAGATGTCCCAAAATTGGTTGTCTTCTGCTGGATTGACGCAGATGCTAGAATCTCCTTTTACCCTCGAGGATGCCTTCCTGGCCTCCTTGGTTGCTTTCATTTTATTGTGCAGCTGCTCAAAATATTTTTACCTTTCGGTGAACAACTGCATGTCCCATTCGTCCTCCTCTAACTTGGTGAAGGTCACTTTCACCTTCTGTCGAGTCGTCCTGGGCCTCTTTGCCTTGGCTTCTACAAAAAATGTGGTAGCTTGGACTGGGGTCTCTTATTTCTCCTTTGGGGACTTCTCTTTACTTCGAAGGATCGGCTGTGCTGCTATATTCGGGGGTGATCCTTTGTTCTCCTGTCTACCTGGTGTCGACCCCTCAGGCTCTTCTCCTTCTTTAGGCCTATGGAGGTCCTCCTTATCCTCTGGTCTTATATGTTGCTAGAGACCTTCGTCCTGCTCTGCTTCACTCAGGACAATGATAGGGGGCATGGTAGGACTTCTTTTCTTTTCACTCTTGAAAATAAAGGAATCCTCCCCTGCCTCCAGGCTGCTCTGTCAGGTGTCTGATCAAATCTACCCCAAAGATAATTACTCGTTTTGCGGATGTGGGAGAGTTCATCGACACTTCTTCTACCCAATCAGTCTGAGTGGCCGCCTCATGTCTTGCTATTCCTCTGTCCTAGAGCATTTGATTTTCCTCTTGCAACTATCAGACCAGCTGCTCGAGCTGAGCGATTCATCTATCCCTTTCCTCCAATTCCCTTTTATGCTGGTTCTGGCAATCTTCTAGAATATGTTGTGCCATCCAACAATCGATTTGCCATTCGAGTGCCTCCTCCAAGGCCGCATCGATCTGGTCGTTACTCTTGAAATTTCCTTCATTTCATGGGCTTCGGTTCATTAATTCTCGAAGGGTTTGGGCAGAAAAGTCTATCTCCGGGTCACTCTATCCTTCCTCTATCGAGAGGAATCACCATAGATGTTTCCTCCTGGGGATTGGTTCATCCTCACCACCAGCGAGTGGCACTCCTTCCTCCTCATACTCGGGCACTGGGGAATGCCCTCTATCCTCTATGTCTTCGTGCACCGGTGACTGCTCTGCTCTTCCTAGAAAATAGGGCAACACCAATTGCCCGATGTTTGTTATCTCCTCTGTAGGGGATGCTTCGTCTTGCCCTAATTCGACAACCGCATTGTGTTGCTCTATTTGGCCACCATCTCCCTCTATGTCATGGTTCTATCCTTGTGCTTCTGTGTGGTGGACCAATGCCGATATCAGCCCATGGTGGGCTAAGGCGGATGGTGCCCCTTTCTGGTACCGAGCCGCTTCATCTTTTAGAGAAGTCACCAAGTAGAAAGGTATGTTTAATTTCCTCCCATGCACTATGTGATTGAGGAAGTGCACATGATTAATGTTCAGATGGGTATATTCATGGGGAGACTATTTTTGAGTAACCCCTCCTTGTCTATATGCACATTTTCTCCCAATAGCCGTATTTCGGTGTATAGTTTTAACACTCCGCCCTTGTATGTACATTCCCTCGTGAGAGGCAATCTAGTCGCCTGTGAGATGAACTCAGGGTTGACTAGAATTTCCATCCCTCATACTTGGGCTACATCACCCCTCAAAGAGGTGGCAAATTCTCTATCTGCCTCTATGTCCTGGCCCTGACTGACCAGGGTGTAGTATTCGAGCCACCCCTCAGCTTCAAATTGGGCCTTCACTACCCCTCTGATCCCATCAGTATCATTGGGTTTGTTCTTCTTTATCACATGGTTCTTGGACCTTCCTCCCATGGCACCTTCTGCTGCTATATTTTTATCTATCCTTACTTCTTCAGGAATGCACCTTCTTATAGAAAAGACACCTAACCCTAGCAGTTATGGAAGATGCCCTATCATTGGCATGCTATTCTAGCTATGGGGGGATATGATCTCTATGACGGCGGTATCTTTTTTGGTACTGCGTATTTATAAATAATTATATAAACAATTTGATTTAGTATGCATGTACTTGATTTGACTTTCCAGTTGTCATGGTAGCCACTTGATTTTCTGACTTGTGACACAAGGGAGGGGTATGGTCATTTGATGTCACTTATTCGTGCGATGCTTCATTCTGATCGATGCATTTGGTAGATGTAAATGTTGCACACAGGAGGTGTTCTTTGGTACATTTCCCATGTGGATGGTGTCTTTGTAGTGCCTTTCAGACGTTGTCGGTGCTCTTATTTGAATGAATGCACCTTTTGGTGCTATGAGGTGCCTCTGATTGGTGGGAGGCACTTTTTCCTGCATGCGTCTTCCCAATGTGGGAGGCACATCCTTCTGGTTCATGCCTTCCCGATTTTGGAAGGTGTTCATCTTGATGAATGTGCCTTCCTGATGTTGGAAGGCATATTCGACTGGATGAATGTGCCTTCCTAATTTTGGAAGGCATCTTGACTGGATGAATGCACCTTCCTGATGTTGGAAGGCATCTCAGCTAGATGAATGCGCCTTCTCGATGTTGGAAGGCATTTCAGCTGGATGAATGTGCCTTCTTGATGTTGGAAGGCATATTCGACTGGCTTTGTTTTTTTGTCTTGGTGCCTTCCTGCCATGGAAGGCACCTACACATGTATTATTTATTATTATTATTATTATTATTATTTTTAAGAACTTCTGAATGGATGGAAGGCACTGTCTTTCGATTTGGTGCCTTTCGAATGCAGTAAGGTGCTTTCCTCTGGATGGGCGCATTTCGGGTGTAGTAAGGCACCTTCTTCTTGACTTGGTGCCTTCTGGATGCAGCAAGGCACCTTCTTGTGGACTTCTTCTGGATGCGATAAGGCACCTTCTTCTAGACTTGGCACCTTTTGGATGTAGTAAGGTGCCTTCTTCTGGACTTGGCACCTTTTGGATGTAGTAAGGCACCTTCTTCTAGATGGCAATTTGACTAGAAGAAGGGTGATCAAGCCTCCCCCAATTTTTTTCATGCTGCCCAGACTCTACCTATGAGCCGGTGTTGGAATGCTGAGCTAAATCAGGCTTGGTTTCCCAAATACCTATCCCTCGTGCTATCAGGTCCTCCACGTACAAAAAGCAACCGAAAAATAAAGGAAAATAAAGGCAGTTAGATGCATTTCATGCATGTTAGGCCCTAGATTAGGATGCCTGCAGCTTGCATGCGGGTGTCATCCCTGCAAAAACACATATTACAAAAAAAACTATATTAACTAAAAAAATTTTGGGTGAGCACTTTCATGAGAGTTCGGTCCAGATCTATCAAGATGGGATCTCACCCATGCCTAATCTGGATTCCATCGATAACATTTCGGACATATTATAGGGGCGTAGTCGGTGGCCATTGACTATTAACATGGTGTTGCTGCCGTCAATTGTCTTAATGCGCACCACCCCGTTCCTAATGAGCTCTGCCACATCATACGACCCCATCCACCTCTGCATAAGTTTGCCCTTCCTTTCTTGGAATAGAGAATCATACACCCATTCCCCTACCTGGAACTTCTTCAGCTTGATGTGGTTATCATGCCACTTCTTTCTCTGCTTCTATATAATCTCTATCCTCTGCAAAGCATCCGGTCGGATTTTGTCCAACTGATCTAGCTAGTGAATCCTCTATTTTTGAGCTTCGTCCAAGCTCAAATTTAATTCTGAAGCCATCCTCAGAGTTTTGATTTCGAACTCGATGGGCATCATCTCATTTTTTCCATAGACCAGTTGGAAAGGTGTGCATCCTGTGGTGGATTTCCACATGGTGTTGTATGCCCAAACTGCCTCCGACAACCATGTGGCCCAATCTTTCTTGTGTTGCTACACGGTTTTGGTCAGGATGTTTTCTATCTCCCTATTTTTCACTTCTACTTGCTCGTTTGCCTGTGGATTGTAGGGCGTGGTTTTATTGTGCCAAACTCTATTAAATCCATCAGCTCCTCAATCAATTTGGAGGTGAATTGGGGCACTTGGTCTATTGTTATCTCCCGAGGAACCCCAAATCATGTGAAAATATGGGTAAATAAGAAATCGGCAACCGTTCTTTCCTTTGAGTCCCTTAATGCCTCCACTTCCACCCATTTGGTGACGTAATCCGTGCAGACTAGAATAAACCTCCTTCCCATTGAAGGTGGATTAAATGGTCCCATGAAGTCCATGCCCCATTTATCAAAAGGTTCTAGGTGTACCTGGGGATGCAGGGGCATTTCATCTCGATAGGTTGGTCTACCCATCCTCTGGCACTCGTCACACTTGCTGGTATACGCTGTCGCATCCTTGAACAAAGTGGGCCAAAAATACCTAGCCTACAAGATTTTGTAGGCAGTTCGTTTCCCTGCAAAGTGTCCTCCGCATGGCTCATCGTGACATGCCTTGAGAACTTCTGAAAACTCCTATTCTGCTACGCATCTTCTTATAATTTGGTCCCGTCCTATTTTAAATAGGAGACCATCCATCCAAAGGAATGATGTGCTCTTCTCTATGACCGCCTGCTTTTCTCGGTAGGAGAGAGTAGGTGAGGTCCTTTCGATGGCCAAGTAATTGGCTATGTCTACATACCATGGATTTTGTTCACTAATAAAGAATAGATGTTCATCTAGAAACTGATCTTCCACTGCTTGATGATCTGCTGGTATCAATCTGGATAGAAAATCTGCCATGACATTGTCCTTGCCCGGTTTATCGACTATAGTGATGTCAAATTCCTGCAATAGCAATAGCCATCTGATAATTCTGCCACCAATGGCCGGCTTGCTCATCAGATACCTGATAGCCGCGTGGTCCATATGGATGAAGACCTTGTATCCCGTTATATAGTGGCAAAATTTGTTTATTGCATGGACAACTGCAAGGAATTATTTTTCTATCACTGTATAGTTGAGCTCTACTCCCACCAAGTTTTTACTGACATAATAGATGGCATAAAATTCTTCGTCGTCTTTCTTCCCGAGGACTGCTCCGATCTCATCGTTAGATGCATCGCAATAAATATGGAACAGTATGGCCCAATTCAGTCCTCTCAAGACCAGTGTAGATATCAATTTTTCTTTGAACAATTGGAACGCTTCTTCACAATCTCCCATCCAATTGAACTCTATGTCCTTAGAAAGTAGGGTGTGCAGTGGTTTGGCAATCTTACTGATCCAAAGAAACTTCTTACCCCCTTTTGCATTATGGGGCTAGGTAGGTCTCTGATGACCTCAATGTTCCTCTTGTCTAATTTTATTCCTTCCATAGAGAAGTGGTGTCCCAACACGATGCATTCCTGCATCATCATAAAACATTTTTCATTACTTAGGGACAAATGATTTTCCTTGCTCCTGTCAAGCACTCTTTCCAGATTTGTCATTGCCTCCTCGAAGGTTTCTCCATAGGCAGTGAAGTCATCCATGTATACTTCCACCCCGTCTCCTATCATATCAGAGAATATGCTAAGCACCACTCTTTGAAAGGTGGTCGATGCATTGCACAGTACAAAAGGCAATACCTTATAGGCAAACGTTCCCCATGGATAGGTGAACATTGTTTTATCTTGATCTTCTTACCCTATCTGGATCTGGTTGTAACCACTAAAACCATCCAAAAAAGAGAAGTATTTTCTTCTTGAGAGTGTGTCCAAGACCTGATCGATGAACGGGAGTGAGAAGTGGTCTTTCTTAGTCACCTTGTTCAATGCCCGGTAGTCCACGCAGATCCGCCATTTCTCGTTCTTTTTGGGGACCACCACTAATGGTGATACCCATTCACTATCAAAAATCAAATATATGAATTTGGCAGCCAAAAGTTTGTATAGTTCTTCTCTGACAATGTCTTTCATTGCTGGGTTCATACTTCTTTGTGGCTGCCAACTAGGAGTTGCCTGGTCATCTAAATAAATCTGATGGGTACATATTTTCGGGCTGATGCCATGCATATCTGTGTAGTCCCATGCAAATTCTTACTAGTGTTTTACTAGAAGCTCTTTCAATATTTCTAGTTGTGTGGGCGTCAACCTGCCGTTGATGTTTATTATCCTCCCTGGCCCAATGTGTATTTGTCGAATGTGTTGATCTTGAGCACCAGTCAACGGTGATCCAGGTGTGGGGGTGGACGATTCTCCATGGAGAAACTCCATGATAGCACATTCCTCATCCTCTTCTACCACCTCCTCCAAGGTCATCATCGGCTGGATTATGGAAAACTCCATAGTTCCATGCTTGGTGATCTTGGGTTCTTCTGTCGAGTCCATAGACTAAGCTAGCGATGAAATGGTAAGCCTTTTGACATTTTTTCCATTGGAGATGGTCATTAGCCCATCCCGGTAGTTGATGTAAGCATCAGCTATTTCCAGCCATGGCCTCCCCAAAATGAGCGGGTAATCGCCCAACCTGGTCTTGGTTTGCAAAACTAAAAAATTGACTGGATATTCCCATGCACTGACTATTACGATCACATCTTCTAGCATCCCTTTCTATGACACGGTTGATCGATCGGCTAACTGTAGCACTGTCGTGGTTGGCTTTAGGTTCGTGAGCTATAGCCTCTACATGGTCTCTTGAGGCATCACGTTGATGGCTACCCCGAGGTCAACCAATGTGTTGGATAGGGAATGTCCTCCAATTTTTATGGTCAACACTAGGCTTCCTGGATCTGCATACTTTAGATATTGTGTTCTACCCATCATTAGATCTGCCAGTTTACCCACGACGTTGATAGTCTGGGTAGCTTTTCATCCCGGTCTCCTTAGACACATTTCTCTAATTGCCTTGGTGTAAATGGGGACATCTCGAATTGCTTGAAATAATGGGATTGTCACCGTGAGATTCTTCAAGCTCGATAAAATGTCGAATTCTGGATGTGTTGTTTTTCTTTGTTCCTACAGTCAGCTAGGAAATGGAGCCTCCACTCTCTCAAGTGCTTTTTCCTCTTCTACCAGAGGTGTCTCCTCTATTTCTTCCTCCTCTTCTACCATTGGAGGTGTCTCTACTATTTCTTCCTCATCTTCTACCAGAGGTGGTGTCTCTACTCCTAGATGCCTACCTGATCTAAGTTGAATATTGTACATATGATACATCTCACCTTCTACATTGTATGTCGACTGATTTACTCTGTTGTTCGAGTTTGCTGATGGTTGTGTTGGTAGCTGTGTAGGTCTCACTGTTGGCAATGCTGGTAAGTTCTATTGGATGTGAGCAGGCGATGCACTCTATGGAGTCTAATTCCATGCATTTTGGCCTCTCCATTGCTGCCCAGGATATGGATATGGCATCCATGGTTGCTGGGGGTGTGTTAGTCCAGGGTGATGGTCCCCACCATCCCATATTAGGTGGTTAAGGGGGTCCTTGGTGTATGTATGACCCTCCCCCATATGATGGCATTTCGATAGGTATATTCCCCGTAGGGGGTTGTGTCCAACTCTTCCTATTGCCTATGAAGTAGGCCTTCATGCTCCCAGCCAATTCCTGGTTACTGAGCAGTTGTGGGCACAATCGAGTTTTATGATTCAGCATGCAAACTGTGCATACTCTGACCTTGTTTTTTGGACATGCATTCTTTGCATGCCTTCCTCTGCATTTTGTGCAGAAATAGGCTAATGCTACGTAATTTTATTATTTCTTCTTTTCTAACAGCAGTGTATCCAACTACAGTGCTAGATATGAGAGCATTTCGCTCTTCAAATCCTCCAGTGTGTTGCCTATTTCTATTTTGGTGACTGAAGCAATCACCTTCATGGTCCTAGCAATGATTTTGCCTCACCTTCTCAAGTAGTTCCGACATAATTTCCGGATGTCATCCATAGCATGCTGATAGACATCACCTCCAGAGATCATGTTGAGAGCCTCCAGTGACTCATTGGTAATTCCCCTCAAGAAGATGCTTTTAAGGGACTTATCAGATAGCTTCGAGTGAGGGGACCGTTGAAGATTAAATCTAAATCTCTCCCAATACTCCTTGAGAGACTCATATTATCTTTGTGTCATGCTCAAGACCTCCTCCCTAGAGTCTCTTGCTCTCCCGAAATCTTGATATTGCTCTAGAAAGAGCTTCTTCATCTGGTCTCAGGTGGTGATGTGTTTGTCTCCCACACTGATGAACCATCATAGAGCTACATCATCTAATGTAGAAGGAAATAATTTCAACTTTTGTGTGTTTTATTTGTAATCCACAGAACTACACAATACATCAAACTTGAATAAAAATAGGTCAGGGTCCTCAATCGGGTGTCCTCTGAAGGACGGAAGGTGAGCAGGGGATATGTTTTTCATTTTGGTATCTCCTACTCCCTCCTCTATTGGGAAACTAAATCCAGATGAGACTTCATCATTATCTGCCATTTTTTTGGGAAATGTGGTTTCTAATGCAGTGTTTATGGCCTTTCGATCGTTTAAAACTTTCTGAGTCAATGCTCTAAGGTTTTTTGGCGAGATCGTATGATCCTCCACAACTTTCCACAATAGGGCTTCCTCTAGAGGAGTCCTATTAAATAGGGGATTTGTGATGATTCGTTTGTCCCCTTGTTGATGGGATGAGATGACACTTTGCACAAAGTGCTGTTCCTCACTCCAATGGATTGCTGGTAGGTCGGGCGAGTCTAACTCAAATCCAAAATGCTCGGTTGACTCAGGTCCTGATGGATTAGTTCTTATAAAGCGACCGTCAGGTCCTCTTCTTCTCAAAGAACTCATACAAGGTCAGATGGAAGGTTTTAGGGTATTGTAAGTAATCTAATTAAGATGCTTCCCCAGCAATGACGCCAAAATGTTGTGGGCCAAACAAGGTGAATGGTTTCCTATTTTTGTCACATGCTCGTGCATTTAATTATCAACCTAGGGAGCTTCGTAAACTTGTGAAGAGTCAGAATTAGGTTACTACAATACCACTGGAGGTGAATCTGCTAACCCTACATTTGGGGGGTGTTCTTTAAATGGTTGTCAATCATTCCCACACTCAATAAATTACGTAAGAAGAACATAATTAAATCTACAGAAATAAATCATGTACACATTCCTGAAAATAAACCTACTACAACTACTGGAACTAGCAAACTAATGAAAGCAATAAACTAATTAAAATAAATAAATAAAAAGGAAATGGGGAAGAAATACTAGCTTGGAGTGGTCCTAGGCTCCAGCAGCTTCTTCCCGATCGAACATGCACTTTAGAACTTCTGGAACTGTAATATATTTATCAACGTATTACAATCTATCTTCTGTAACTCTAAATGGATCTTTATTAATTATTTCTATATATTTTTCAAAACGATCTGCATGTGTTTATATAACACACCCACAGAACTTTTGTTATAGAAGTGGTTACAACAGTCGATTCTTCCCAGACTAAATTAGAACAGTCTAGTGAATGTAATCAATGTCGGCATGTTCATTTTGGTTCGTGCTTTTCCTGGAATCAGTAAGACATTTTGATACATTGGTGCTATCTCCAATTTAGCTCTACATGATGTAGATATGGAACTGCACCAGCCGCTGCCATCCACGTCGTTCAAATCTAGTCAATAGGCAAATAATCAGTGGCGCCTTCCTTATGAGGAAAGTACCTTGTTATCATGGTGCCTTCTGGTTGTAGGGAGGCGCTTGCCTTCTATTAGTGCCTTCCGACTGTGGGGAGGCACTTTCCTTCTATTAGCACCTTTCGACTATGGGGAGGTGCTTGCCTTCTGTTGGCGCCTTTTGACTATGGGGAGGCGCTTGTCTTTGGTTGGTGCCTTTCGGTTGCAGGGAGGCGCTTGCATTTAGTTGGCACCTTCCGACTGCAGGGAGGCACTCGCATTCAGTTGGTGCCTTTCGACTGCAAGGAGGTGCTCGCATTCAGTTGGTGCCTTTCGACTGTAGGGAGGTGCTCGCATTCAATTGGCACCTTTCGACCGTAGGGAGGTGCTTGCATTCAGTTAGTGCCTTCCGACTATAGGTAGGTGCTCATCTTTGGTTTGGTGCCTTCTGATTGCAGGGAGGTGCTTGATCCCTTGGCGCCTTCCAATTGTAGGGAGGTGCCTATGTTCTCTACATTGACCCCCAATGAAATAAAATGCCAGGTCCATCAAAAGACCTCGATCATTCCAAATCTAACTAAATCAACTGCAATTCCACAAAACATACTAAAAGCACACAAATTAGATAACACACATAATTATATCAAATATCTATATAATCATTCATAAAAGTATGCAATCCTTATTATACAACCGCATATTGATCAAAGAAATATGTATAAAATATGAGCATTTTTGGTGCTCATCAGACCCTATGAAATCAAAGAGATATTTAGAAATGTTATAGTCAAGCTTAAGCCTATAGATGATTCAACAAGAAAATTTCTAGTAAATAGCCATAGGCTTAAATTGTATAAGAATCTATTATATAAGGAGGAATTCATACACCATATTAAGAAGCAAGCTGAATTGTAGTCCACTTATGAATTGCAAGCAACCACTATCAAATAGAAATTTTCTCTCATAAAAAAAAAATATTATGCTTCCTTTTTTTCATCATGAAGTTTCTATATCTATAGTATTTCTATCTTATTATCATCAATTTTCAGTCTCAATGTTTCAAAAATAGCCCAAGAGGTATTTATTTAAAATAATTTATAGGAAAATGAATATTATATATTGTATAATACTTTGTTTGCTAGATAAAATCTGAAATTTTTTCAATTACTCAAACAACATTAGTGTTTTGAGCAATTTTCATTAAAAATCAAGCAATATTTTGATGTTGCAAGTTATTCCTAGTCAATCAAACATTTTCTTGGACTATACACATTTGAACATATAAAACTATTATGATATGTGGAGAGATTGAATCATGTGTTACTAGTGCCATAAGTGAATAGTTTCTCTTTCTTATCCATCTATGCGCATGGTCTAGAGTACTACTAAATTAGCAAAAGGACAAGCTAACCATTTATCCCTAAAAAAAATAAGAAAAGGAAAATAATAGTAAGGATAGGATCAAATTCCCATTAGAACTTTGATAGAGTGGTTGGGAATCCAACTACCCCAAATTCTTACTTCTTCAAAAAAAAATTCCTTGCTCCTCATATAATCGAGCAAGTATCTCAAAAAGTATCTTCTTGCTTCTCATAAAAATAAGCAAGAACCCCAAAAAGCAATAAAAATCCCTTGCTCCCTCTCAAAATGAGCAAGTATCCCAAATAAAAGTTAAATAAGGGTAAAAGAGCTTGAATCCCTAGAATTCTTAGTATCTTGAACACCATGGGGTACTCTCCATTAAAGTATCCTTATGCAGTAGCACTAATTCTGGACAAGATCTATGGATGCTCATAGATAAGCTAGCTTTTTGGTACAAATGATCTTTATTGTTACTCAATCCTCACTCACAATGGTAAATGAATACTCATTGCACACACAATTGGTCCTTGAGAAAAGTTTGAAAACATTAGGATAACTTTAACACCATGATGATTTATGAAATGAATAGATGAAATTGTTTAAAAATTACTATGATGTTTAAATTATTTGAGAAATAACTCTAGAATATCCTAAGCAGACAAAATTCAGAAGCAAACTCCTACAGTTCATTTTCTTCTATCAAAATATGGCTTTCATATCTCAAAATTCTATATCTTTTTACAAAAGCCATCATAACATTTGAACATCTATTCAATTTTTGAAAATACTTCAAGTCTTTTATAGATATCTATTTCATAGGTTTAGCATTAGGATGAACCACTAGGTGGTGCATGACTATAGAAGGGTCTAAGATAGGCATATCCGCATATGTCTATACGAAGATATAAGGGTATTGTAAAAGAAGATTTGTGTATTTAATTTTTTCTTTCTTTTTTTAAATAAAGGGGTAAAAATTTATTGATAAAATTCTAGATTACAAAGTACAGTTGAGCCCCAACCCAGGACTCAAATAAGCAACAAGACAGGCTAAATCACCAGACAAGGTTAATTCCCAAAGAAAACCAAAAAAAACAAACCACATTAAGTCTGAACATCCTTATGGATCAACTCCCGTAGGTGTTGAGAATCCCTAGACGGGAGACTCTCCCAGTTATCAATACTCAGAGTATCCAATAGCTCAGAAGCCCTTTTGGCCGGGTAATCAGCAACCCCATTCCATTCCCTTGGAATGTGCACAAAGGATATAAATTCGAACTCTTCACTCATTTTGAGAATCTGAATGGTCATAGAGGCCAACTGCCAATTAACATCCTCCACTCTTTTGTTGTTTAAAATATTAACCAAAATTTGAGAGTCAGACTCGCAAAGAATCCTATGCCAGCCAAGAGAAAACCCCCTTTGCAAGGCCTCAAGTATTGCCAGAGCTTCCATAAGATTGTTGGAGTGAACACCTTTATAAATGGAAAAGAAAAAACTGACCATGCCAGCAGAATATCTCCCAACACCACCAATTCCAGCATGTCCAGGATTGCCCCTGGACGACCCATCAGTATTAATTTTTAAAACTCCTCTAGGGGCAGTCTCCATCTACCCTCTCTCCTAACCTTCTTGCTAAGCTGAGGAATCCTACTAGGGCTAGAAGAATTCACACCAACCCCAAACAAACCAAGGGCCTGTCATACCTTCTCCTCCCTAGAGTCCAAATGAGGGTCCACATCACATTTACTATGGATAGTTTCTTGAACCATACACAGGATCCTTTGCTAGATCTATTGAACAGCCAAATGACTTCCCTAAAAAATGCATCGGTTTCATTCGAGCCAAATCTGCCAGATGATGCAAGAAGGGCCAAAATTCCAAGCCACTTGGAGGAAGGGGGGCTTGGCTGAAGGTCTGCCCAGACTACTCCAAAACTCCACTAGGGAGAGCACATGAAAACAAGGATGGTTCCAGGGCACTCCACCAATAGTGCCAAATGTCTCCGGAAAGGGAGCATTGGAAAAATAAATGAGAAGAGTCATCCTCATTCTTACCACAAAGGACACATAAAGAGGGCCCCTGAAATCCCCTCTTCCTCAAGTTATCCCAAGTGAGGCATTTATTACGAGCTACCGACCAGAGAAAAAAGTTACATTTCGGCCAAGAAAATCTATTCCACACCTTTTTCCACCATGTGACAGGGAGACTCCCGAACTTTTGCTTATCAAGAACTTGATAACCATAGGCTACAAAGTAGGTTCCCTTGGGATTAGGGTTCCAATCCAGAATGTCTTTATCACTCAATGAAGAATAGTACCTCCCTGCGAGAAAGCACCTCTCTATCCTCGGCCAATCCCCCTTGGGGCCATTCCTATGGATCTTTCCATTTGTACATCTCCATATTTCCAAAATACTAGATTTTTTTAAAGTCCTCCACATGAGACCAACCTACTTCCAAGAAAAAAATGCTTAGGGAATGTAACCTGGGATATTGAGTCAAGATAGGAGGGTGGCCATCCCAAGAATCCTCCCAAAAAATAACATCTGATCCCCAATTGCAAATCCAGAACAAACCCTACTTAATTAAATTAGCTCCTCTTTTTAGAGTGTCCCAGATAACAGAACCTTTCCCAACCAAACTGGCTCTAGGGATATCTGCCTCAGAAATACCTCTCAAGTATTTATAAGATAATATTTTAGCCCAAATCTGATCTTGAGAGGTACACCATCTCCAATAAAGTTTCATAGCCAAAGCCTACCCAGAAAGAGTTGCCTGTCGCAACCCAAGGCCTCCCTCTTGAACTGGCCTACAAATGGAATCCCATCTAACCAAACTCCATTTAGATTGATCAAGTTTGCTAGACCACAAAAACTGTCTTGACAGAGCATCCATGTCCTTGATGAAACGAGGAGCTGTTTGCACAAAACATCTGTAAATGGGTAAAGCTTGAATAATTTTTTTTAAAAGTAATACTCTACCTACAGAGGATAGCCATCTGACAGTCCAGTGATTTACCTTCCTTCTAAACTTATCAAGTATAGACTGCCAAGAAGATCTAGGTAGAGGATGAGATGAAATCGGGATCCCAAGATAAATGAAGGGGGGAGTCCCAACCTGGAATCTTAGAATGCGAGCAATCCTGGATTGAATAAGAGGGGGGGTATTGAAGAAGAAAATAAAGGAATTGTCGTCATTAATCACCTGTCCAGAAGCACCAAGATATATGTCAAGAGACTGTCTAATGTTTCCAGCTTCCTTGATAGTGGCAACTCCCAAAAAAGCAGTATCATCAACAAATTGAAGGTGGGAAAGAGGTGGCAAACTGTTATCCCACTTCCACCCCTGAATGAGACCATGCCTAACCTGAGACTTGAGTAATCTACCCAACCCTTCTACCATAATGATAAAAAAATAAGGATATAGAGGATCTCCTTGCCTCAATCCCCTTGAGGCCTCAAATAGCTCCGTTGTCTCGTTATTAACAAGAACAAAGAATGAGGAAGAAGAAATACAGCTCATCACCCATCTAATCCATTCCTCCTCAAAGCCAAAAGTAGTAAGAACTTTTGAACAAAGGACCATCTAACTCTGTCATAGGCTTTTGCCATGTCCAACTTAATGAACATAGTTTTCTTCTTAGAAGTTTCCATTGAGTGAATAGCTTCTGTAGCAATAACAACCCCATCCATGATTTGTCGGCCAAAAACAAACCCACTTGTCTCCTCAGAGATGATTTTGCTCAACCATATCTTCAGCCTCTCAGCAATAATTTTTGTGATGATATTATATACAACATTACAGAGAGAAATACACCTGAACATATCCAAGGAATTCGCTCCCTCTTTCTTGGGAATAAGCACCACAAAGGTAGCATTTAGGGCCCTTAGCATTTGTTTGTTCTTTTGGGACTCACGGACCACTTCCAAAGGGTCAAATTTGATTAGCTCCCAAAACTCTTGATAAAACTCAATCAAGAATCCATCCGGACCTGGGGCTTTCCCCTTTTTGATCTTGAATACAACACTTTTCAGCTCCTCAAGGGAAATTGGATCCATCAAGTGCTCATTCATCTCTCTAGAAACAATCGAGGGAATACAGTTTAGAATAAGTTTTTCTTCCTCATCATCTGAGAGGGCATCCTCATTGAAGAGAGAGGAAAAATACCTCTTAGTCTCTTCTAAAATATCCCTGAAAGAAGAAAGTAGGGCACCCTGAGAATTAACAAGAGAGGTAATCAGGTTACCATTACGACGAGCCTTAACAGAGTTATAAAATAAGGCTGTGTTCCTATCCCCTTCCTGAAGCCAATCTACTCGAGCTTTTTGTTTCCAAAAAATTTCTTCCCTCAGTACCCATTCAACAAGGTCTTTTATAGCCTCAGATTCCTCAACAAGAAGCTCTTCTGTGAGACCCTGATCTCTAATCTTCCTTGAGGCTTCTTCCACCCTCCTAAGAGCTGCCAGCTTAGCCAAGGAAAGGTTCCCAAAATTTAGTCTATTCCATCTCTTCAATTTATGCTTAACAAATTGAAGCCGCTTCATAAAGGAGTACATAGCAGTGCCATGAGGAGGTTTGCCATTAGTCCACCAGCCTCACATGAAATCATGAAGCTTAGGATCTCGCAGCCACATAAGTTGAAACTTAAATGAGGGATTATTTTTTAGCCCTAACTCCAGAGCATAGAGTTTGATAGGCCAATGATTAGATCCTCTACCCTCCAGAATCATAGAACTAGCGCTTCTATTATTGCCAATCCAAAAACTAGAGATCAAAAACCTATCCAGTCTCTCTGAAATGGAATATTACCCACATCTTCTATTATGCCAGGTAAATATCCCATTATCTGGCTTGATGTCAACCAAGTTCAAGGCCAGGATATGAGCATTGAAGATAGAAGAAAAAGGCTCAAGACGATCAATCCCACCACGTTTTTCCTCCAGACAAGTGATAGAATTGAAGTCTCCAACCAAAATCCATGGGTATAGGGGAGCCAAACTTCTCACAAAGCCAATGTGCTCCCATAAATTCACTTTACCATTGTAATCAATAGGAGCATACACGTTTGTAAGTAGGATGGTCTCACCAGATTCATTATCATGCCCGATCATCGAAATAGACCACCTACTGGAAATCCAGGTAAGAGGAGAGATCTTAACTCGGATCCCATAAACAAGCAAGGCCACCAAAGATATCCACATGCACCAATACACTGATATTTCCCCTTTATCCACAACTTGGGAGCAATATTGAACAAACTATCAATAGCTAATTTAGTCTCCTGAATAAAAACCACATCTGGAGAATGAACACGAATCAAATCACGAACAGATTTTTGTCTGGGGATGCTGTTCAACCCCCTTATATTCCATGAAAGTATAATAATTTTTTGGGGTTATAAAAATGGTAGTCCAATGTTCTCACCAAACTTGACTCTACCAAAGTATCCCTCATTAACTTAATTTTATCCTAATCTTTCTTCCGACCCACCTTCATATTCTTATCTGAAGCATTTTTTTTAATTATTTTATGCTGCAATCCCAGCACCGTAGGATTTTTATAGTCCATGGATGACTGCATCAGTGCCTGGGTAGGAGAGGGCATATCTAAATCTGTGCCATTTTCTAAGATAACTTCACTTCCAGGGCTAGGGCCAACCATATCACCTATACTCAAAACCAAATCCCTCTGTTCTTCATTTAAACCCCTTATATCTAGTTCCCTTGGTTCCACCTCATGAAGAGACAACTGATTTGGTCCTGTTATATCTATAACAGTAGCGATGTTTCAGGTATCTCCATGCACCGATCAAGATTCTCTAGAATTTCAAAACGGTTGAGCTGAGCATCTGGTTGGTTATCCTTAATGTCTCTTTTTTCCTTTCTTCCTTTGTTCTGAGGTTTTACCGTAACAAAGCCTTCCTTATCCTGATCCCCCTCATTTATCAAGGCTTTTCCTTTATCCATATTTTGTACAGCTCGAGAGGGCCCAAGATTTGAAGCCACAGGCAGGACAAACTTAGGGCATTTTCTTTGTAAGTGGCCATATTCATGGAAAATCCGACAACAAAATGGGAGAGCTTCATAGTCAAGTTTTTGAACCCATTTGGTTGATCCAAACTGTATTTCAATAGAATTTGGAATAGGATTGTTTAAATCAATTTCAACATAGATACGGGCAACAGAGATTACCTTTTTATCCAGCATCTGTCATGACGGCCCAACCGGCTTCCCAAGTAGAAGGGCAATCATATGCAAGATGTCATTTCTACAAAATTCCAATGGGAGCCATGGAAGCCGAACCCACATCAGAACCCATGACGGCCGCTCCTATGATGGGTTGAAACCCACATGCCAGGGTTTAAGAAAGAGTCCCGCTTGGCTACAGAAATAGGGACCTACTTCAAATGCTTTGTTACGATTCGCAAGACAAGAAAAAACCACCATAAAATAGTTGTTTGCACTTAGAATCACCTCCACATCACCTTCAGGGTTCCAAGTCTTCCTAACCCAAGCCTCCACAAAGAGAAGAGAAATTTGGATGCCCATAAATTTACCAATAAGCGCATGTTTGGTTAAATACTCCACATCTTCTGCCACCGAGTCCGGTTGAACCACTAGAACCGGCCTGGATTCACATCGTTCCAAACATCCATTGTTCTTTAACAAGCGATTCCTGGCATGTAATGGGAAATCCTGTTCCTTCCAATCATTTTTAAAAGAAATACCAGCCCTAGCATGCACGCTCTATGACGGACCTAATGCCATCACTACATTCCTCCAGTTGTTCATACCTCCTCCAGAAACTACTGCCATCCCCACAGAGCCCACCAGATAGGTCTCAAAAAAATTCAAGCCTGTATTTAATTTGTTCTTATTTACTTAAGGTAGCTCTAATTTTAACCATGTGAGAGTTAATTTTTATCCCAATATTAATTTTTAAGATATATTCTACCAAAATATTCAAGTCCCTTTCAAAGTTAGGAAGGGTAGGTGAAACACCCATTTTTCTTGAAGTTCTTCTAGGGATAGTTTGGATAAGTCTTCATGCGTGGTTGTTGTGTGAACATGGGTTATAAATGGGATATACTCATTAAAGAAGAAACTATTCCTCATGACTTCTTCAAGAGGGATGTCAAAAATGTCATCTCCTTCTACACACTTATCTAGAGTAGCAATCATTTTTGAATGGGCTATTGAAATCATATTGCAAGAAAACAAATAAGTTTTCTTTATCTTCTTTAATTTTTTTTTATTTTCTAAGTATTCACCATATGTGATTATGTGATCATATTCATCAAAGGGAAAAGGTTTAGATTTTATAGGACATTGGGTAGGCCATTCCCCAACATCAAAAGGTTCACGTATACCATTTTCAAGATGACCCAAATATTTATACTTATAACCCATATCACACATAATTTTCTTAGATTTGATGTATCTATTGGATAATTAACATTGAGCAAAATTATTCTCATCAAATGTAAATATCATTTGCTTGATTTTGATTTTATTGAGAGAACGTCCTATGAAAATAAAACTACAACTCCTAACATGATATATGCTTTCCTGCTTGTGAGGTAAACCTATCATTCACTAGGATGGTAGTAATTGAGACAAGATAATGGATTCTTGTACAACACAATTAGCATATTTTTTGGGTGCTAATATGGTGGATAAATCTGTAAAGCCTCATCGCTAAGAGGGTATGATGTAGAAGGATTATCAGTTTTAAATTTCACAAGATGCTATAGTAAACTATAATTTTTGGGTGAAATTGAAATCTAAAATCCTCTAAGTTTGGTACTGAATGAAAGAGGAAATCAATATATTTCTACCAAGTTTTGAATGAGCTCAAACAGAGTTGTCTAGCTCAAGATATGTCCATTTCAATTTTGCATTAATTTTAGGGTAAAAATGATAAAATTTGAATAACCCTAAAATGAAATTTAATTATTTAAACCTTTGAAAATACAATTTTTAAAATTATTTGATTTGAAATAATGCAATTAAGATGCAAATATTTAAAAATATTCAATTTGAATCATTGCAACTAAATTCAAGCCTTCAAGATGCAAAGATGTCAACAATTTCAAAATCTCAATGTAATCAAAATTAAAAAAATCTTGGTGTAAGAAAATTTTTGAAGACCTTGATGCAATCAAAATTGAATAAAACAAAGAATAAAAATTCCAAAATTTCTAGTGGATCCCCAAACTTGGGTATGTTGTGTGATGACAACAATAAATGGTGACTCTTTTGAAAAATGCTCCTGATATTTTATGTCAACAATAAATGGTGACTCTGACAATTTTTTTTGTCAACAATAACACATACAAATAAGTTAAATACAAGAAAATGCATAAAACAAGATGATATGTACAAATGGTGAATGTGTGATACTATCTCAGGGATGAAAATAGTGTTAAAAATGAAGACATGAAATCTAACACAAATTCTCACAAACAAACAAAATGAACTAACTAAACAAGCAAAATTGAAACAACAACCAAAACACTTAATGATAAATGAATTTCAATGTCAGAGAACATAAAATAAATAAAAACTAAATCTACACACTGTAAAATAAAACACATAAAAATAAAATTCTATTTACAAGGCAATACTTGAGCTTTCTCATTTATGAAAATTTTCAGGATCCCAAACATGATTACCATAATTTGAGAGATTCCCATAATGATAGGCATGCTGATTTTTATGGGTATCATCCCATAGTAACATTAAATCTGAAAACTCAAAGACCTTTATTTTACCTCTCTCACCCCACCAACTCAATTTAATTCCATTCTCATTATCATACTTAGATTTTGAGATGTCTATTAGTGAAATTGTATCTTCAATCATAGTTTCTCCCAACAAAGAGTGAATCCCCATTTTCAATTCAAAGTTCAAAATGCTATCCTCATTGTTATGATTAGATATGCTATCTTTTAGGTTTGATCCAATTTCTAAAAAATTGACTACCAAATCACTATTAATAGTTTCAGAAAAATCATAATTATACAACAATTTACAAGCATCTAGGATATCTAACATATGAGGATCATTATAATTTTGTATCCTAGGTTCAATAGTCATTGTTGATGAACTTGATTCAGTAAATTAAAAACATCTATCTCTGTCTTATTTAATATTACAACCTTATTACTGGTGTGAGCAAAAATCAACTCTAATTCTTTGTTAACCACAAATGAAATTTCACTATCAACAAAATTTGAATCCAACAAACAATTATGTAAACTTTTACCTGGAATTCAAATGGTTGAAAAGAAAGGTTGAGATTCTATCTTTTGTACATTTCCATTTACCAGGACTTGATGAACCTTTGTAATTTCTTCTTTTTCCTCATGATATTTGTTTTCATCTTCTTGCAATATTTCATCTTCATTGATCACCTGATTTTCAAAAAGATCAAAATCAGTCACAAAATTGAAAATATGCTTATCATTTTTAAACAATAAATCTAGCTAGTCATTTTCAAATAATATATCCCATGGGTTAGGAGATGTTTTAAGTAACAAATATTCTTGATCAACCACCTGAGAATTTTTTTTTTGTTAAGTCTTCAACAATATCATATTCAAACATTTTATGTTTTGGAGGTTTTCCTATCTGAGGTAACAAAATACTGATTTCTAGTTCCATGGGTATTATAGATTCCTTAGGTGGGATTAAAATTTCATTTTTTTGCACATCAAGTGATATAGAAGTTTCTCTAGGAATTGTGAAAGAACTGAATGATTCCCCTTGTTTATATTTAATAATATAATCATTATTTTTCTAAAAAACTTAGTGATATTTCATCCATTCTCTCATGTTATATTCAGATTCAAAGTCATTCAGGTTATAACCTTCTTTAGATTCATCTTCCCCTATTTTTTGAAGGTTCATATTCCTCCATTGTCCTTGCATTATGATTAGTTTGATCCCTACAACTCTCATTGATGGGTATTGACTCTGAAATGTTTATCTCATTTTGGAAACTATCTACAGTAGTTCTAACTTATGGAGAATCAATTTCATCATGTTGATTACTCACATTAGTCATCATTTGATTCAAGGGTACTAGATTGGAAGGTTGGTACTGGTTGGTATCCATAACTCCCTTGGTTAAACATATTTTGGAAATGTGAATCCTTAATGATGCTTCAATTAATTTTATCTTCCATGGTTAAACATATTTTAGTTTTGCATTATTAAATAAATAAAATGATTAGACTTGTGAAGTACAAAAATTTGCTTTGGAACTTTAAATAAAATACTTTAATCAAATAAAATACAGCCAAATAATCTAATTAGTTAACCTCAAGAAAAAAATTATTTGGGTATTCTTATTACTACAAAATCCTCATTAATGATTTTTTTTTTGCAAAATGAAATAACATTTTAGGGCTTTGATATATTTATTGGAAATTGAAAAAATATAAAATAAAAGATAAAAAATATAACAAAAGCTAGGGTTAGAGAACATAAATAAAATAAATTTGAAATAAAACGAAAACAAAAATGTAGAAAAGAAATGAAGGTGAGCTACTTAAATTTTACTCCTCCTTGTCCTACAAAAAAGAAGATCATGAACATAAAAAACATGAAACCAGATTAGAATTGCATCCACACAATCTAAATCGGGTTAAGTGCGAGAGTCTAAGGAAATAAAACATACATTAATTGCCTTATATGATGCAACCATTAACATGCATAAACATCATCTAATGAAATCAACATATGGAGGAGAAAAATATTCAATAAAAAATTTCATTCAAAACCTTTTGTCTTTGTTTACAAGGTGAGGAATTCCATAGCAGTAGCTAAAAAGTCTTTCGATCCTGTGTTTTTGCTCAAAAATTCCAGTCCCCTATTTCCTTTTATTCCATGGCCTTTTAAAGCTTTCCAACCCTAAAAGACACTCTTCATTTCATTTTCCCCCCTTTTCATTTGGCTTAGTCATGTAACTTCTTTGTAACTACAATATCTTCCAAATGAAATGCTTCTTCCATAATGTTTTTTGCCAATAATAAATTGGTAAGTATATTCCAAATGAAATGCTTCTTCCATAATGATTTTTACCAATAATAAATTGGTAAGTATCTTCCAAATGAAATGCTTATTCCATAATAAATTTTTTTCCAGCAATAAATTAAATAATGCTTTTATTTTATTTAGAAACCTGTCAACATCAATATAAAACATTAATTCAAACTATATTTAATAAAATCATAAATTCAACATAGAAATTAATACCAAAGCAATATTTAAAAAAATATTAGCGTACAATGAGAAAAATAAATGCTATTATTTTGTTTTATTTTATTATTATTTTATATATATATTTATATATATATATGTATATATTACACACACACACACACACACACACACACACATATATATATATATATATATATATATATATCATTCTTATTTGTTTTTTTGTTTTTCTTCTATTTTTATTTTATTTTCTTTCTTTATTTAAATTTTACTTGCTTTCTCTCTCTTTTTTTTTTTAATTTTAAATTTGATTTAATTAATTTCAAATGTTTGAATTGGTTTAATTCAAAACATTAAAACTAACCAAAACAATAAAATAACAAAAATAAGAAAGAACCTAACCAACACACTAGACAACTTAAAAGAAACCAAAAAGAGACACTAGTCAACACACCAACCTATCAAAATTATCATGCAAAGAAACTAAAATTCAACAAAAACTCAAAAATTGAAGGTGGGTCCCCAAGTTTTGGGGCTATTTGTGGAATGATCACTACAAGTCGTACTTATTCCATCATGCCTATACTAAGGTAAAAATATTTTTGCATTTTCAAGGATTTGATGGGGTACTCCAGGAATGTTTAAAGGACTGCTATGATCACCTAACCAAGTTGTAATTCCTGTCATTGATGTTATTGGAGAGGTGATAAATAATTCCAAAATTAACATACAAAGCTATGTATGAAAAATTCACAACAATTTAACCATAACCATGTTTATGAATTTATAATAGATCAAAACTAATGCAACATAAATTAGAAAATTTCATATTTTTTTAAATCAATTTGAACAATTTCAAATACTAAAAATAAAATTAGTTAACTTCATGCCCTTCTTCTAGTGTCAATTTTGTTGCACGTTGAGGGCTTAGAGAAAGTCAGCAATTAAGGGATCTCAAGTAACAATGAACAATTGTTCATTTAAAGTAACAATAAAATGAACCATTCAAGCCCTCCTAGCACCAATTATGTTGCACATTGAGGGCTTAGAGAAAATTAGTAATTCAAGGCTCTCAAGTAACAATGAATAATTTAGCATTTAAAGTAACAATGAAATGAACAATTCAGGCCCTCCTTCTAGCGCCAATTTTGTTGAGTGATATTTTTGCCCAATTGCAAAACTATACTCACAATCAGGATATTGTTAGAAAATCCTCTCTTGCAAAGAAATTTAAAACTTCTCCAAGGTTTTATTTTCTTAATTTCTTAAATGTGTTTGTATGCTTGTGAAATGTAAAAATGTGTTGAATACCTTAAAGGTGCAAGTAACTGTTAACAAGGGTCCTGTGAAAGTGCTTTGCTTTATAATAATTTAAATTTGAAAAATGTGTTTGAATAATAATCAAATATTGTAAATAATAAAACCTTTGGAGTGCAAATATTTGAATTTTAACCTTAGAAAATGATTTTAATTAAATTTATCCAAATGAATTAATGTTTTAACTTTAATAATTATTATTTGGAAAATTTAATTAATTAAAACCTTAATGTCTATTTCAAATGTATAATGTCAAAATTTTATTGAAATGAAATAAACATTTACCCTAATGTGAAAAATTAAAACTTTGCATCAAATTTAGGGTTTTGATTTTTTTCTTGTGCGATGAAATTAAATAAAAATAAAAAGGCTTAGGGTTAGAAAAATAAAATGAAATAAACTAAAATAGAAATGTGTAGAATAGAACAAATAGAAATATAGATTACTGAAATGAAAATTATCAACTCTAAATCTATAGAACAAAATCTTCTAAAAATATTAATACATTTCATACTTTAGATTTTACTGGTGTTAAAGAATACATTTCATACTTTAAAGCTCTAAAAGATGACATAGCTATGATAGGAGGTCAGGTTAAGGGTAATGAAGAGTATGTTATATATATATATATATATATATATATATATATATATATATATATATATATATATATATATATATTATTTGCACATACTAGAGGAATTGGTATCTTTCTCCATTTATCATCATCTCATCATGGGTTTGAATCCTACTTCTTGTTGCCATTATAACCTCCAGTTGCCTTGGGTAAAATTATTAACATAACTGGCAATGCTAACATGATACGCCCTTCAGTTCTATAATGCCTGAGGGATTCAAAATATGGCCTCCACCCTCCCAAGGGAGTTCTTTAACCAAAAAGCTAGACCATCTGATATATATGTCAACTACATTACTTCCAATATTTCTCCTTTTTATACAATTGGCTTGGTTCTTTATGTGAATACTATGGATATCAAATATCCACAATCTATCTCTTGAAGGAATTCTAAATCTTTTTATCCATTATGAGGTTGTAATGAAAATATTTAGAGCTCTTTCTCATGCATTAATGCATCAAAAGAAATTCAAATTATTGGAATCTATGTCTAATATTTATGAGTATTATAAAATCAAAGGATGTTACATCAAAAATTACATAATAAGATTAAAGGATATTGAGATGAAAGTCTTGATATCTAGACACAAGATTTTTAATTATGAAGACAAAAAATCATATGCCTATTGGAGCATCGATTATGGGGGAGGGAATATATTATCTCTTAAGTCTTGTTTTCTGAGCCTCCTTAACTTAGATTATGGGGTGTGTTGAAATATGTGTAATATTATCTTGTCAGGCCAAGGCCAAAAGTGTGGAAGAAATTCTTTTGAGAACTATTAATTTAGCCTATAGGGAAGTCTATTTGTAAGCTAATAGGAATTATTCATGCAAATCCATTGAGCATCATTTATGTAAGACTATGGGCATGTTCATGTAATCCTAACTATACCTTCATATTTCACGCTTAGTAATATTCTTTAATCCACCTTTATGAATAACCTTTATTAAATGATGTAATTTAATATTATTATAATTCAACCTCAATTTCATGTTATCTCAGTTTGAGGTTAAATACTAATTGGGGTTTTGGTATCACTAAGTACCTTCTAGTGATTGATCCATGCTATCATTGTGAATAAGTGATATATTGTAGGGTTCCCAAGAGCACCCATTATTTATTTCTTTTGTATTGTTTATTATATTTCCTTATTTAATCTATTTCATTAGATGCTATATTCAAGATCACTCTTGCATATTTTTTTTTGGACATTATCATGGTGAATGCATGTTTTGGATATTTCTAAAAGTATTGTGAATTTAAATGGTATTTACCACATAGATCCTTAAATAGGAAAATATTTTCCTTCACACATTCCTTCTTGAGTACCACATTTCTCTCTTTAGAAACTTTGACATGGTGGTAGGAAGAGGCTTTCACCTGGATGCTATATTTTATCATTTTATCATCTAATTAAATATATTTTCTCTTGTGATTAGTCATGTTAGTAGTAATTGACATGAAAAATTGGTTTGTGCACCTTATATGTCAATGAATTGAATATATGCACCTATTATATTCCTAGTTATAGCATAATTAAGATATATTATCCATGTCTTGTTAGACCCTTGTGTCTGTTGGCTAGTCAAAGTTATGATGTTATATGGATCTCTTGGTTTGAGGTATTAATTTTTCAAGCTTAGTCTCCTCAAATATATCCTTTGGGTCTTACTCATATTGAAGGACACCAATTATCATATCTATCTCAAAAAATTTGTCATCTCATTGTCCCTCATCATCTATGAATTATAGGATCTCATTCCAATTTATTATACCATCATGATCTAGTTTGTGAAATAGGTAATTGCAAGGAGATTCTTAATAATATTATCTTACTATCTCTAGGAATATTATTGTGAGTGTAATCCATCACTATGTATGTATCCCCATATAATTTATGTGTCCATTATCTATATAATAACATTTCAAAATATGGTGGAAGGTCAAACACTATTACCTCCTACACTACCACTAGTTTAAGATTTTTTACTATGGTCTTAATCAAATATATCATAACTCCCACAATATTCAACCTAGGGTTATCCATCTAAATCATATGACTATCCATATTTGTGCAAATTGATATCATCTCTTCATGGATTGCTTTTGTCATCATTGTCATCGTTTCCCCCAAATCAATTATGCAACTTCTCAATAAGTGATTTTCAATTTTTAGGGTCACATAGAAGAATAACAAGTTTAACATTTTAGCCTTTGGTCCATTCAAAATATCTATTATATTGACCTAGATATATGACAAGTGCTCTACAATCAAGTTTTATTATTCAACTACATTGGTTTGAATGGGTTTTAGTTTCCCATTTTTGGCATAATTTATTTTTTTATCTCTTAAATACTCTTAAAGCATATCTCACTAACCATGGAAAACCATGGAAAGGTAACGCTTTCAAAATGCTTAATTTGGAAAGTGACTTATTAATTTATTTAGTGATATTGAATTTTAATTTAATTGAATCACTTTTACTATGCATAATAATTTTTTTATACTATTTAGTAGTCATTATGTGTCCTTCACTAGGAGAGAGAAGTATTTTAGACCTTGCTCTACATATTTTTGAAGTTGGTACTTATATTTACCACTTATATTTTATAGGGACCTATCTCTTTCCTTTGTATTCTCTTCTATTTAAAATTATTGTCCTTTACCCACCTACTTGTCCTTACTAGTATGCGCATGTATTTGGATATTATTTACAATATTATTCGTATTGTTTTCCTTTTATTTTTTTTTATTGTGTGATCATTTATCCATTATCTTTCAAGTATGATGGTGGTTTCCATCTCCTAAAAATTATAGTTTCTTTAGTTGTTTTAGCCTATTTTTGAACTAAGATATTTTCCTTGGATACTTTCTTTCAAGGTTATGCATAAGGGGTTGCACCCCAAATGTACTTGTAAACAAATGGTGATTCTTAATTCAAATCAAGGTGAATCAAGGTAAATCCTAAGTAAATAAAATCAATCATCTTCACACCAAATTTTGGTACATTTGAAGCCCTAAAAAGTAAGGTCACCTTTGGAAAAATATTTTACCTATTAAATTACCTTATAACTTCATAGAAACACCACCATTATATTAGAATCACAAAGAGATTTCCAACAAGTAAAAATATGCCTATGTTTAGATATATACTGTGGTGAATTAACCCTATGAAAACATTGGTCTAAAAAATTTCAAGTGAATGGGCCAACATCGATGGTCCTCATATTCACCAATTTTCAATTTTGGAAATCCTAATATTCTTCTAGTTTGTGAATATTAACCACTATGCATAACCCTACTTTCCTTTTACCTCTAGTTCTAACCCATTTTTGGTTTGCATATATAACATTATACTCAAAAATTATTTCTTCATCAATATCAATAATTCTAAAATTGACAAAGATTACATTGTTGGGGTTTAGCAAGGTAGGGATTGACTATTGTGTTTTAGATAGCCGATATGTAGGTTGATTCATTATTGGTTCCTTTTGACCCAATATTATGATATATTGAGCATAAAACTACTATTCATAATAATATATTGAGGAATATTTTATGGCAATTACACAATCTATAGGATCATGCCCTACATTGCATAAAAAACACCATATTATATTGATATTCAAATTGGAAATTTTTATTAGGGTGAAAATAAGGGGTGTTTGAAAGAGTCCCAAACCATTTTACGATACAAATCCTCTGTATTAAATAAAAAAATAAAGAATTGGAGAATTATAGTAGCATAACAAGATAAGAAGTCACATAGTCCCCTTACAAGGAAAAAAACTAAAATGTTTCACTTCCCATTACTACAAGATGTGAATAAATATTACAACCTTTTATGAATAAATAAAGCATAATTTTACCTATCATAATCTTACAACTCCTCAACTATACTCAAATCACTAGGGAAATAATCCCTCCATATAATTAATTTAGGACTATCTACACCTTTTTTGGCCAACCAATCCATTGCTTGGTTACCCTATCAGTAGATATGCACTTTATTAACCTCCTCCAAACCTACAATGGTTATATCCATCACATCAGTCAATAGAAATCTACCATAGAATAGTAACCATACCACAAAATAGTATCTCATTGTTGTACTACTCAATAAGAATCCTGCCACAAAATAATAACCTTACCACATAATAGTACCTACTACCAATCTTGTAGTTATTGCATTGCTCAATAGGAACCCTACCATATAATAGTAACCCTACCACATAACATGAACCCTAACATAGAATGATATCCCATGAAATATCTCATGGGCCATGCTAACACCACATCCCATTGCAACTATCATCAATATTGTAGCCAACACACCATTCAATAGTAATCCTACCATAGAATAGTACAATATCCCACCATGACACCACTCAACATAAATCCTACCATAGAACAATAATCATACCATAAAACAATATCCTATGGTTGATATCATAACTATCACACTATTCAAGGAGAACCTTACCCATATATTCACAAGCAACAATATCACTATATTTCTTTGATAATGAACAACCATTCTCTATTTTGAACGGGTATTCATGCCCCTTACATTCTAGGAGATGATTTTTATTTTTCACCCCTTGTTTATGTTTCAAGTGTAATTTCGCCCATTTCTTCTTTGTTTCTGAGCTCATTATTAGTTCGTCTACTTGGTTTAGCTTTAAACCCTATATTTTTTTTATTTTCTAGTATTTATAATCTCACTAAAATATCATGTTTTTTAGAGGTCAAGGGTTTAGTTTGAGTGGAATTTTTACTCATATAAAGAGTAAGAAATATAATTAACATTTTACATACCTTGGCTATGCACATTCTTTGGATGAGATTCTATATTAGGCTCTTATGGCTATGTTCCCCTAATATTGGGACTTCTAAAATTTTAGCCTCCTCCTCCTCCACTACTTGTGGTTGCTACCCCACCTTGTATTCCTATTCTTATAATTTTTTATCTTCTCCTCCTAGGGCATAATTTTAGTAATTTATTCCTATCTCTCTTGATCCTTCTCTACAAATTCTCCCTCCTATAGGGTTTTAGTAAGAATACTAAACTTATTTGCATCTAAGTAATGGAAAATAGGAGGCTCCTCTTCCATTGTATCATTTTATTTTAGTTTCTCTTTCCTCCTCCATGCCTTATTAACCAATTCTTTAGATGGCTAGTTTTTTAACAATATCACATTCTTTTAAAAACTTTGCAAAGCACTGAAGAATTTTCATATTTAATTGGTTATTCCCAAACTTGATACTTAAACATTATCCTAATAGAGTTTGGAATTTTCCTTCCCCAAATAATTACTAACACAAGATAGGGCAAATATAAATCTAGTTTTTGCCTTCATTGTTGAACTAAAAGCCATTAATTGTCTTATCACTTTAGCTATACCTACTAGAAAATATTCATCCTAAACATCCAATGGAAGCCCCAGCAGGTAGACCCAAACTAGAGATAAATTTATATTTTTATAATCTAGGTTAAAACTTAGTCTCCACTTCCTTAGAAAAAGACCTATTTTTGCATAAAACCAAGGCCATTTTATTTGGGTATGGCCTAAGTATGCATAGTTTGCAAAGAAAAAACACATAAAAACTTTTGGGAGAGTAGCAATATCGATATGTTCCTTCGGTTTCCGTTTATTAGTAGTTCATTCCTTACTGTATATAAATCCGAGTAGGTCCAAATAAAATTTCTACAAAGTTATTATTTTTCTAGTTCACTAGTCTATCTACTAGTGTTTTTAATATTTTTAAGTAAATTTTATCATATTTATCTGCTATTGCAATATCAAATTTCTCCTCTTTTCAAGATAACCACCCAAGAGTTTATCTCTCTAAGACATCCCTTCTAAGGCTTCTTAACATCCTTTAGTATCTTGACATCCTTGGCTCCCTTAGTAAATCCATTTCCAATGCCATTGTAAAGGTCTAGATCTATTGTCATTAAAGCCCACTAGCCCCCGATCCATTGAATCCAAATCCCACTATCATCGAAGCCCAAATCCACTACCATCAAATCCCTTCAAAACTTCTTCCCATAAACTTTCTACTTTTAGAAATTATTTTATTTTACCTTTTTTAGATCTTGTAGAAAGTGCCATTGATAAGGAATAAAGAGAATTTACTATCTTCAAATTAGAATTTACCATAATATTTTAAAAATTATTTGTACCTTATCGAGGTACTTGGTATTTAGTGATATATAGAGTCTTTCATAGGTGTCAATTATGTGGTTGTTTCTATTGCTTCTATTCATTATTATTTTGATCAATCATGATATTCATCACTTCAAATAAATCCATCTCAATATTGATAGGGGTGTCATGATTGGATTTTGGCATAACAAGAAGGATTGGTAGTTGTTGTTGGAAGGTAATGGCTGATGATGAATTTTGACTAGTGTGTGTGACAATGTGTGGAAAGGGTGTTGGGTTAGTAGTTAGTTGAGTATTTTTAATATGTGAGATGGAAGGTGTACATCCATGGATTTATAGGTTTTTGGTGACATGGGAAACATAGTCCATAGGTGGAGAATGTGGTAATTTTTATACCTTAATTAGAACATATTCTACATGAGCTACTTATTTGAAAGAAGCAACTAGAGTAATGGTTGACAATACAAACCATACAAACAACGTTAGATTGTAAAACTTTCATATAGTGTGAAAATGGTTGTTCTTTATTGGGCCTTACACTTTGCAAAAGCAATTTTAAATTCCTTAGGAGTTTAACATTGTAATAATGTATATTTTCTTGAGGGTATATTTTCATTGTATTCAATTAAAATAAAATAAAATACCCATTATACATACTACCAAATCTATACATAAAATATTCTATAATTGATACTCAACCAATAAAAAATTATCAAACAAAACTCTATACCACAATGCAATTTTATCACAAAATAAATTAATAACCATAGTATAACTTATTCCTCTTAAAAATGATAAAATCAATTTGAGTGTAGACAAATCACTAAATTATCCAATATCATTTTATTTTTGCTTTCAAAAATGGTTGATATATATTTTGTAGAAATAGGTTGGAAAAGTAATAATCCCCTATATTTAATGGCCTTTAGTAGGTCAAATTATAAAGTTGGTTTTGAGACCTTGGTGGTTCAGGTGTTGTATTTTTTTCAGGAGGTGGACCATATTGTTGTTGTTGCAATGAATAAGGATATATAATATAACATGGTGGTGGATACTTGAGAATTTAAGGATATTGATATGGATCATAGTAAGGCAAAGGATACAGAGGTTTTGCTATCTAAAAAAAATAGGTAGTGGGTTTTGATAAGCCCATTGTTGATTTAGAGGAGCTTGAATATTTGAAAATGTAGGAGGATATTACAAGCCTTGTAGAGGGACCTCTTGGTTTGGATGAGGAAGGTATTTTTATGTGATTTATTCTATTTGATTAGCTAGAGGTAGCATTTTTTCCTTGGGGACTTTCCCTAGGTACTTTTCATCCTCACGTGTCTAGTCAGTACTTATAGTTTGAGCAAAGCCCTAGATCTAGTTAAGGAAAAAATTCCAAAAGATCCTATATTTTGAGGTATGAATTGTCTAGGAGGAAGATTGGATGTGTTAGAAAAATTAGATCCTGATAAACATTGAGATGAAGACATACTTTTAGGAGGTGTAATTTGAGAACTAGATGTAGGAGGTTGGTTTGCATTAAGTGCATTAGAAAAAAATCATAAAAAATGGATTATGTATGGGATTATTTACATAAAAGGTCCTTCCACAAAGATTTTTTGTGTGGTTTAATGTAGGACTTAAAAGAGTAGATGTGTGTCTCAATTGATAGCCAAGGAAACCAACTTTTAGGTATGTAGGGTTTTGACCAACGTGATTGTCAACTAGAATTTTTCCTTATGAAAAAGTGAGATTATACATATGAATCTCCTTTAATATATAACTTTCTATTAATAAGATTATCTTCTTAATCACATGACAACCTACCAAACATATCTACAACATTGAACTATGCATATTAAAGAGATAGCCTACAATATTATGGAATATCTCTTATAGAACAAGGTAATTTTTATTTTCTAAGAATTCTAAAATGTTAATTTCTAATGCATAGAATTTTTTATTGCTTATGATTCACCTAAAGAGCTATGGCATAGGGAAGTTCACACTTATTATTCTAATTACAGACTACTATGTTTAGTCTTAGTAGATCGATGCCTTGCTTGATCTATACTTTAATGTATTATAGAACCCCAAGGGCATTCCATTGCACTACTTAGTAAAGCATTAGGTTATTTTTATTTTAGTATTAGTACTCCCTAAAATTCATTTATAGTATTGATTAGGCTATGAGATTCAATGCCATATATAGTAACTAATAGATCAAATAAATATCAAGTCTAGCTCTTAACCATGTAGTAGTCTTATTTTTACTAGCACCTTAAAAGGATGATAATTAGATCCCATATATTAACTATATGGTTCTAGATGAGATCACTATCAAGAAAAAGTATTTATTCGCATGCATTGGTGACTTATTAGACTTGGTCTAGGGACTTTTTTGGACATTTGAGGTAATTTGAGGTATTTTATGTTGTCATTGATGTCACATGGATAATTGATGTCACATGGATCACATTTGGTTTTGGTGGCAAAAATATTTCATAAATAAGCATTTATGATATTTTGGAAAGCATGGCTATTTACAGGGTTTTTATGAACACCAAGGTAGACAAAATAAAAGGTTTTATTTAAAACCATGGTGGACTTATGTGGAAAGGGCTTTTCTTAAAATCCAAGGTGGAATTTTTTTTCATCGAAAAAGGACCTCCGGTGATGAAGATATTAAAGTTTAAATTTTAAGTTTAAATTAATGGAGGGCTGACCTATGTCCAATTAATGAAGGTTGGCATGTCTATATATATATGTAAAGGTTTCAATTTATTTCTAAAAGTGGACATATTATATATCATCGGGAAGATTATTTCAAGGACTATTTGACCAACTTATTTAAAAGAAGAAATAAGGTGTGTGTAAAGAGATATTTCTGATTTTACAAACGGGTTCCAAAAGTGAATTTTGCCTTGTTCTTTTTCAAGAGGATTCATTCTTTCATGAGGTGACAAGGTATGCAATATTGTGATTTATTTTATTTTATGGTATAAGTGGTTTTGGGAGTGAAAATGTTATGCAATGTTTTGATTTATTTTATTTTATGGTATATGTGGTTTTGGGAGTGAAAATGTTATGCAATGTTTTGATTTATTTTATTTTATGGTACAAGTGGTTTTATGAGATATAAGGAAGTTGTGCAATTAAAGGCCTTGGTGATGATTATTGAAAATTGGAGTAATGTTGATTATTTTATGATCTACTAACTCTTGTGAAGATTGGCAAAAGAATTTTGTGATTGTGACAGATTGACAAAGAGGTTTTTTCATCTTCATAAAAGGTATGGGCACATTCTCCTATTGATCGTTTATGGTGGTTGATTTCTAAAATATAATTGGAGGGAAAATGATTGTTTATGGTTTCCTTTTCGAAAGTGGTTGGTTGAATTATTCAAGGTTTTTTGAATTGAGAGTTGTGTCTAAACCTTGTTTGATAATCATAGTTGTTAAAGCCCATTGGTTGTAAAATAACTTGAGTTAGAAAAGAACATGAGTATCATTATTACGTGAAATTTATTGTTGAGCATTATTGGAAACACTTGAGTTGGTTGATACATACTTGGACTAGGGTTGTGTGAGAAAGAGTTATTCCTTGTGATGATTGGTTGAGTTGAGTTGATTGAGCCTAGTCAAGTGATGTGTGAAGTGATTGTTCAAGTTATATGAAACAAACTATTCCATAATTCTATGTTGAGTTGAGATTAAGGTTAGAACATATTGAGTCTCTAACAATTATTTGTATGGTTCTATAAGACTTAAATTGAGTTGAGGTTGATTTGAGTTGAGAGTGACACTAGAACATATTGTGTCTCTAACAATTCTCTTTATTCTTCTATGTGTTTATTTGAGTTGAGTTGAAATTGATTTGGGTTGAGAGTGAGTTTAGAACATATTATGTCTCTAACAATTCTCTTTATGCTTCTATGAGTTGAGTTGAGATTGATTTGGGTTGAGAGTGAGATTAGAACATATTGAGTCTCTAACAATTCTCTTTATGCTTCTATGAAGTTAATTTGAGTTGATATTGCCATTCATTATTGAGTTCATTTTGAGTACTACTTGAGCATGATTGATTGAGCCTTTGAGAAGGCCTTTGGGACAGATTTGAGGACAGTGTTGGGACAGATTTGAGGATAGTGTTTGGGCAAGTTCTTGGTGAGCTTGCTAGAGCAGATTTGGGCAAGTTCTTGGTGAGCTTGCTAGAAAATATTTGGGCAAGTTCTTGGTGAGCTTGCTAGCACAAATTTGACAAGTTCTATGTGAGCTTGTTAAGCAGGTTCTATGTGAGCCTATTGAGCAGGTTCTTAGTGAGCCTATTGAAAGAGTTGTTAGAATTAAAGTGCACTATGCCTTCACCTTGACACTTGTCAGTTTATCTTGACAAGTGTCATGTGTTTCATATAGGCTTATGCCTATATATTTTAACCCATTTGTATCAATAAAATTATCTCATCAGTTTCCCTCCTAACATTTGGTATCAGAGCAGGATTTCATTGCCCTGTGAAACCCTTAAGGGGGGATTTCCCTCATGGAAATCCTACCTCCTATTTTTTTTCCCTATTTTTTTAAATATTTTACCGAGGTAGTATGCTCTCCATCATTTGATGGATCAGAAACTAGATGGTAAGAATTTTTAAAATTTGGAAAAAAAATTCAGAATTTTTTTAGTTTTTTTTTTTTTTAAATCTATAGATAGCATGGAGATAGCGTAGCCACAGTTGTGCGGTGGTGGGAATCCATGATGACTCCCATGCTGTGTACGGAGTAGCCCCACTATGGTAGCACCACTCGGGATATGGACGAAGCAGCCCCGTGGCCATTAACAAAAAATCTATTGGCCTCACCCCCATGATAATTTCTGTCAGTTGACGGATCGTTTGCTATTAGGGTTTGAGGGGAGATTCTGCGGGATAACAAGGGAGAAAATGCAAGGGGTGTTATGCATTTTTCTAAAGTGATGTGAGGATACTGGGGGAAGGTGTAGATTTAAATTTTGGGGAGTGCTCGCCATGATGGTTTGGGGTGTGTTTTGGTCGAATTTGGCCAGAATTAGGCACGACTTGTGAGTAATCCAAATCCGGGTACCCAGTGTAGAGAAAATCATCGAGGAAGGAGGGATAAGATCGACCTTGGGTGCTACCACAATTTTCTTGGAGATTCATAGTAATGAAGCAGTGAAGTCTCATAGAAGGGAGCCAGTTTATCATTTTTTTAATGTTCGATGCGACACACCAGACATAAGGCTTTGTTTCATCTTCATAAGTGCTCCGATTCTGCATTATTGGGGTTTGAATCACTTTGAGGTTTATACTTCTTTTCTCTGGGAAATTCGTCATCAGTTTCAATTTCAGATTCACCGTCTTTGTGTGGCTGTAATTGCTTTCGTTTCGCACGGGCTTTATGATTTTGGAACCAATTATAAGAGAGTTGTCCTCAGCCTCAAACTTTAGAGCATCTTGCTGCTATGGAGATAATGTGTCTTTAGCATATTATCATTCTACAGAACAAAATTGATATGATCTAGGAGAGTGTAGCCATTAATCAGCATGAGGCAATTCAAAAATTTATTTAGGGTACCATTGTTGATGGAGCACCTGTGGTACCAATATCCGCACAACTAAAGTACAACATTGATGTTGTATGTGAATACATAGTGAAAAAGATTCCTATTATAGAGCATAATTTTGTACACCCACCAAATATGATTGTAATCAGATCTTTTGATGTGAATAAGCCTGGTGCTGAAGTAGATGACATAAAAGGTGGTGTTGCGGGTGGGAGTATACTCAAGGGCATTTTGAAGGTGAATCAAATAATTGAAGTTCGCCCTAGCATTGTTGTCAAAGACGAGAGTGGCAATATCAAGTGCACACCTATCTTTTCAAGAATAGTTTATTTATATGCTGAGCAAAATGAATTGCAGTTTGCTGTTCCTGGAGGCCTTATTGGTGTGGGTACAACAATAGATCCCACCCTTACACGTGCTGACAGGATTGTTGGGCAAGTCCTTGGAGAAGTTGGAGAATTACCTGATGTGTTTTTTGAGCTAGAGGTAAACTTTTTTCTCCTCCGTCGTCTCCTGGGAGTCAGGACCAAAGGTACAGAGAAACAAGGGAAGGTTTCAAAACTGGCTAAGGGAGAAGTTTTGATGCTTAATATTGGCTCCATGTCAACTGGAGCTCGTGTGCTTGCTGTGAAAAATGATCTTGCTAAGCTCCAACTAACTTCTCCTGTATGCACAAGTAAAGGAGAAAAGGTGGCTCTTAGCAGACGAGTAGAAAAGCATTGGCGATTGATAGGTTGGGGTCAAATTCAAGCAATATTAATGCTGGACATTCCCCAGTCGATACGCTCTTGGAGTGACCATTGTCACAGCACTTTGTAGCGCAGGGCGACGTAGAAAATGCAGCAAACTGGGCTGCAGTGAACTGCTGGGTCCTACCCTTTATAAGTGTTTCTATTAAAAATGGTGGTGTGTGGCCTCTTCCATCAGCCCCCTTTCAATGGTGATGGGAACCCTAGCACCATTGAAGTACAGTTCACATGCAGAATGAAGAGATAAGTGGAATTATGGACAACACTACATGATATCTATTCATGAAGGAGTCGTCTGTGAAAAATTGAAGCAATCCAAGTGGATGCTATCGTGCCACCTGTCATAGGCGTCAGAAATTTTTCAATAAGGGTGGTGATATTGTGGTGATTTTTCAAAAAAATGAATTTTTATTTTATCGGTGGTGGTTAGCCAAAATATCAAGTAGCCCACGAGATAATATAATGTGGGGGTAGATTTTTAAAAAATGCATGGCCAATATAATGTTTTTACTTTACGGAGAACATGGTCATGTAATGTTTTAAAGTTGAAGTGGAAGGCTTATATAACCTATGTAATCTCCCTACGAGGGAAAATTGAGTCTATTTTTTTATTCCACCATAGTGCGATGCCAAGAATATGATATTCCTACGGTTTATTTTGCTACCTTAGATAGGCATGATGGTTTTTTCACATGATGCAGGCCCCTTTGATGGTGGAATATAGGGGTATTTATAGTCATTGGAAACATCTTTTTGCAATGGACACAATGGTGGTGTCATATTGTAATTTTGAGGCTGTTTCGATTGAGTATTTTAGCCTCAAATATTTTTTCTACCTTGGAGTGCACTTTCGGTTGTACCCAACACTCCCAAGGTACTTGTAAGTGAACCTAGTATCTAGTAGTACCCTCTATCTACTTGGCGGATGCAGTGGCTGGTTACCCATGCATTCCGGTAAGATGAGGTGACTACCATAAGGACACTTAATCTAGGGACTACAGACATAGACACCCTAGACTCTATCCGAGGTTTTTTTGGATCTACTTCTGAAGACTATAGACGAAGACACTTCAAAATATTATTTTCTTCTCTTCTTCTCCTCCATATTTGGCATCTATGGCTCATTTTATTGTATTGAGTGCATTTTTGGTAGAGACCGACACTCTTATATGGCTCATTTTTCCTTTGTATTAAGGTGTATTTTTTGCAGAGACTGACACCTTCTAGATTGAGTTCACCATAAGGAGGGATTTGATATTTATGGTGGGACTAGTCAGTGACCTATGAGAGGCAACATCCTCTGAGGATGACCTACAGAGGCAACAGACCCAGAAGTGGCTAACCCTGAGGCACCCATGATGACCCCGAGGCACTTAGACGGCTGACCCAGTGGCAACAGACCCATGGAAGTGGCTGACCCTGAGGCAACAGACCAAGATGTATACACAATGAATCTAGCATTATTCATAGTTGGAGAGCCAAGTGCAAAGAGCACGAGCCTAGACCAAATCAGCAATAAAGGAGGATGTAGAATATTTTTTAGAGAAGTCAACATTAAGGGGGAATGTTACTTAATGTTGACTTGTTTTTTTTTCTTTAGTTAGGATAGTGCACATTAAGGGGGAATGTTAGAATTAAAGTCAACATTAAGGGGGAATGTTACCTAATGTTGACTTGTTTTTTTTCTTTAGTTAGGATAGTGCACATTAAGGGGGAATGTTACCTAATGTTGACTTGTTTTTTCTTTAGTTAGGATAGTGCACTTTAAGGGGGAATGTTAGAATTAAAGTGCACTATGCCTTCACCTTGACACTTGTCAGTTTCTCTTGACAAGTGTCATGTGTTTCATATAGGCTTATGCCTATATATTGTAAATCATTTGTATCAATAAAATTATCTCATCAGTTTCCCTCCTAACAAGAGCTTTGGATGTGATAGAGTACAAAGGAAAGAGTCTTAGTGGATAGAGATCCAAAAGCCAGTACAGTTGAAGATAAATCTGAGTGAGGAGTCTTCAAGTGGAGAGAGGTCCACCAGTCAGTGCAGAAGAGAGACAAAGTCTTCTAGAAGATCACATATCTAGAGAAGAATGGGAAAGAGTTCTCATATGGAAGAGATCTACGAACTTGAGATTAGGGGATCAACATCTCCTTTGGACAAAGATTCATAAACTTTGTAATTGGGAGGGATTCTCAAAGAGATTGATTGAGAAAGTTTTAGTAAAATATTTTCTCCGTGGAGTAGCCCACATTGGGTGAACCACGTAAATTATGGTGTCTCTATTGTGTATGTTTTTTGTGCATTACTTTTATTACTACTATTGATACTACTATCTTTACACAATATAATATTGAATTGGAAGAAAAAGTAAATTGTGGTCTTATACTGTTCACATGCCCTCTCATTATAGTCTTGTGTTATTCAATTGGTATCAAAGCGGGTTCCTTCAGAAATGCTAACAACTTGAGGGCAAATTCTACAAGAACACATATGGCTTTACAGAATGGATTATCTTCAAATAAGGCTCCATTTTTTAATGGTAACAATTATGCTTTCTGGAGTATAAGGATGAAGAACTACTTGATATCACAAGGATATGAGGTATGGCAGATGGTTGAAAAAGAGTATAAGGTTGAAGGTGATCCCGAGGAAGATAAGACTACCAGGAAATTGGTTGAGATCAATGCAAGAGCAACGAATTGTATTTTGAGTGGACTACGTGAGATAGATTTTGTAAAGGTCTTGGTATGTACTTCATCTAATGATATGTGGACCAAATTGAGGAATACTTATGAAGGAGATTCAAAGGTAAAGTTGGAAAAACTACAAATTCATAGGAAAATATTTGAGGAATTGAAAATGGAAGATTCTAAAGATATTGCAAAGTTCTTACTTTGAGTTGATGAGATTACTAACACTATGAGAGGCCTAGGTTTTGAGATGAAAGAATCAAAAGTTACTCAAAATGTTTTGAGATCACTTCCCATGAAATATGATGCAAAGGTTTCATAAATAAAAGAAACAATGGATATCAACAAGTTAACAATGGAAGAATTGCAAGGTACTCTCATAGATTATGAGATGAGGGTAAGTAATCATCAAGCTCCAATAAAAGAGATTGCATTCAAGGCTTTAGAAAAAGAGAAATGGAAAGTTTCAAAAATAGAAAGAGTTTTAGAAAATTATGAGGAAGCTAACTTCATCAAAAGGAATAAGGACTCAAGGAATTTAAAAAATATAAGGAAAGTTAGATGCTACAAGTGTGGTGATCTTGGTCACTATGCATACAAGTTTCCACATGAAAAAATCAATGATGATGAAAAACAGGGTCACAGAAGAAAATAATATGGAAAGCATAAGCATGACAAAGATGATAGATTCAAGCAAAACAGGTATGAGTAGAAGAAACTTTTTTGTAAGCCAAAGAAATCTTACTACATTGTAGAAGTAAGTGATAGATTAGATCATAATGATAAAGACAATTCAGATGATAAAAAGGAAGAGTATTTATTCCTAGGAATAGAAGGTGAAAGAGAAAAATATTTTGTGTGTGGTCAAAGAGATCACAGATCAGGGTATTGCAATGGTTTCAGTGATAGTGAAGATGAGATGACACCTCAAGGAAACAAGCATGGTAAAAGAAATCTTGAGATTTTGTTTGCTATAGAATATTATAATGATCTTAGTGATAGTGAATATGAAGAAGGGTTTTTCTATGAAATAAAATAAGTAGAAGAAGTTAAACAAGAGGATAATGTCTCAGTTGATCTAAAGTAAGAATTCAATGTTATCTATGAGCAACTACAAGAGGTTAAGGAGAATCTAAAATAATTGAGATGTTCCCTACATGAGAAGTTTGATCCATCACATGACTTGAAAGATCAAGATATTTGTACTAAGAAGGAAACATGTATTTTAGAGGCTATAGAGATAGATGCCAAGTTGCTACTTAACACAAATGAAGAGAAAGAAGAAGAAGATTCCAAAACACCAAAGGTCCTATATTTCAGGTTTGGGGAATCGCACTCAAAAGTAAAGGAAGTTCTAAAATATGAAAGCAAAGAAGCACCTAATATTTTTGAGGAAAGTTACAAATTTATTATGGCTCCAAATATTCAGTTTGGTTCTTGTTTTGAGATAGGTGAATCAAGATCAAAGGTAAAAGAAATTCTTGAAGAAAAAGGCAGGGAAGAAACTAAGGAAGAGGTTTTAGATGCTACAAATAAGGTTCAAGAATGCAATGCACAAGTTGAATATGATTACAAGGATAATGATCAATAAAGGATCCATGGATCAAAGAAGTTTGATTTTGCTAGAAGAAACTTCAAGGGAAGAAGGTATGGTTTTCAGGGACATTGCTTCTCATGCAACATGATTGGTCATAGATATTTTCATTGCAAAGGAAATGAGAAACATGGTTTTGGTTTTAGAGCTACACAATTTAGAAGTTATGGTTATAATGGTCATGAAAATAGAGCTACACAATATAGGGTTCAGGAAAGGAATGAACATGGAAATTACTTCAAGAAAGAATTCAGGACATGGGTATCATCCAAAGGCTACAATATCAAATATTTTAATTGCAATAACTTTAGGCATATTGCAAAATGGTGTAAGACTCAATTCCAAATAGTTTCAAGGCAAGAAGGTCAAATAGGTTCTAGACAAGAAGATCAAGTAATCCATCAAGAGGAAGATATCAGAAAAACATTAAAGGAAGTTGGTAGAGGAAAGAATCAATGTAATATGGGAGTAAAGGTACTCCCACCCCAAAATTAATCACCTCAAAAGAGAAGGGGGTGAGGGGGCTAAGCTTAAGAGTCATATATTTTAGCCCCATAGGTGTCTCTTTTGCCATTGATGTCAAAGGGGGAGAGATTTTAGTAAGGGAGAGAGCATTGAGTTAGGGGGAGAAACCTCAAAAGAGAGCATTGAGTTAGGGGGAGAAGCATCCAAAGAGAGTATTGAGTTAGGGGGAGTAGCCTCCATAGAGAGTATTGAGTTAGGAGGAGCAGCTTTGATTCTCAGAGATGGTTTTTGTAGTTATTATGGTGTTTGCATTAGAGGTGTTGCCATAAATGAAAAAGGGGGATATTGTTGGAAATTTGAGGTAATTTGAGGCATTTTATGTTGTCATTGATGTCACATGGATCACATTTGGTTTTGGTGGCCAAAATATTTCATAAATAAGCATTTATGATATTTTGGAAAGCATGGCTATTTACAAGGTTTTTATGAGCACCAAGGCAGGAAAAATAAAAGGTTTTATTTAAAACCATGGTGGGATTATATGGAAAGGGATTTTATTAAAAGCCAAGGTGGAATTTTGTTTCATCGAAAAAGGACCTTCGGTGATGAAGATATTAAAGTTTAAAGTTTAAGTTTAAATTAATGGATGGCCGACCTATGTGCATATATATATATATATATATATATATATATGTAAAGGTTTCAATTTATTTCAGAAAGTGGACATATTATATATTGTTAGGAATATTATTTCTAGGGCTATTTGACTAACTTATCTAGAATGAGAAATAAGATGTGTGTAAAGAGATATTTTTGATTTTACAAAAGGGTTCCAAAAGTGAAGTTTGCCTTGTTCTTTTTCAAGAGGATTAATTCTTTCATGAGGTGACAAGGTATGCAATATTGTGATTTATTTTATTTTATGGTATAAGTGGTTTTTGGAGTGAAAAGGTTATGCAATGTTTTTATTTATTTTATTTTATGGTATAAGTGGTTTTGGGAGTGAAAAGGTTATGCAATGTTTTGATTTATTTTATTTTATGGTACAAGTGGTTTTAGGAAATATAAGGAAGTTGTGCAATTAAAGTCCTTGGTGTTGATTATTGAAAAGTGGAGTAATGTTGATTATTTTGTGATCTACTAATCCTTGTGAAGATTGGCAAAAGAATTTTGTGATTGTGGCAGATTTACAAAGAGTTTTTTTCATCTTCATAAAAAGTATGGGCACATTCTCCTATTGATTGTTTATGACAGTTGATTTCTGAAATATCATTGGAGGGAAAAGGATTGTTTGTGGTTTCCTTTTCAAAAGTGGTTGGTTGAATGCTTCAAGGTTTTATGAATTGAGAGTTGTGTCTAAACCTTATTTGATAAGCATAGTTGTTAAAGCCCATTGGTTGTGAAAGAACTTAAGTTAGAAAAGAACATGAGTATCATTGTTATGTGATATTTGTGGTTGAGAATTGTTGAAAACATTTGAGTTGGTTGATACATACTTGGACTAGGGTTGTGTGAGAAATAGTTGTTCCTTGTGATGATTGGTTGAGTTGAGTTTATTGAGCCTAGTCAAGTGATGTGTGAAGTAATTTTTCAAGTTCTATGAAATAAACTATTCCATCATTCTATGTTGAGTTGAGATTAAGGTTAGAACATATTGAGTCTCTAACAATTCTCTTTATGGTTCTATAAGACTTGAATTGAGTTGAGAGTGATATTAGAACATATTGAGTCTCTAACAATTCTCTTTATGCTTCTATGAGTTGATTTGAGTTGAGTTGATATTTATTTGAGTTGAGAGTGAGTTTAGAACATATTGAGTCTCTAAAAATTCTCTTTATGCTTCTATGAGTTGAGTTGATATTGACTTGGGTTGAGAGTGAGATTAGAACATATTGAGTCTCTAACAATTCTCTTTATGCTTCTATGAAGTTAATTTGAGTTGAGATGGCCTTTCATTATTGAGTTCATTTTGAGTACTACTTGAGAATGATTGATTGAGCCTTTGAGAAGGCCTTTGGGATAGATTTGAGGATAGTGTTGGGAAAAATTTGAGGGTAGTTTTTGGGTAAGTTCTTGGTGAGCTTGCTAGAGCAGATTTGGACAAGTTCTTGGTGAGCTTGCTAGAGCAAATTTGGGTAAGTTCTTGGTAAGATTGCTAGAGAAAATTTGGGCAAGTTCTTGGTGAGCTTGCTAGAGCATATTTGGGCAAGTTATTGGTGAGCTTGCTAACACAAATTTGACAAGTTTTGTGTGAGCTTGTTAAGCAGGTTTTGTGTGAGCTTATTGAGCAGGTTCTTAGTGAGCCTATTGATAGAGCTTTCAAGGTGACATAGTACAGAGGATAGAGTCTCAGTGGATAAAGATCCAAAAGCCAACATAGTTAAGGAAAGATATAAGTGAGGAGTCTTCAAGTGGAGAGAGGTCCATCATTCATTGCAACAGAGAGACAAAGTATTCTAGAAGATCACATAGCCAAAGAAGAAGGGGAAAGAGTTCTCCTATGGAAGAGATCCACAAACTTGAGATTAGGGGATCAACATCTCCTTTGGACAAAGATCCATAAACTTTGTAATTGGGAGTGATTTCCAAAGAGATTGAATGAGAAATTTTTAGTAAAATATTTTCTCCGTGGAGTAGCCCACATTGGATGAACCATGTAAATTGCGGTGTCTCTATTATGTATGTTTTTTGTGCATTGATTTGATTACTGCTATTGATACTTGTATCTTTACAAAATATAATATTGAATTGGAAGAAAAAGTAAAAAATGGTCTTATATTGTTCACCCCCCTTCTCAGTATAAGCTTGTGTTCTTCAGACTCAATATTTTAGCAAGATCCATCTCAAGTAAAGTTTTAACCATGTACTTTTTAACCCATGGACAATTAGAAAATGAATTTAAATATTAAAAATATTGCATTATTCATATACAAAGCATGTGACTCACTATCATATTTGGATGTTTGCATTAGATTTTTTATGCCTACACCTTACATACCTCTATAACTACATATTCATATATATTTATTTGATTTTAGCAAGCTTCTAGGATGAATTAAGTTTTATAATACACCATGTAGACTAAAAGTTGGAGGTATGTATATTTTTTCCATTTAAAATATGTGTATGATGATGACTTTGTTTAACACTTTAAATTAAATTAATATATTAAATTTATTTAAATATATTTATATTTTATTAGCAATGTTGAATTTAACGATGGATATTTTAAATTTATTTTGATTTATTTGTTTCAATATGACATTGTAGAGAGACTTGTACAGGGTCTCTCCGGATGAATCGAAGATATAAAATTTACTCCAATAATTATCACCGAACGATGCACAGAAAATCTCAACAGTACGAAGAATGGTTTGAAATAATAAATCAATTCCTTAGAAGCGTAAAATGCCACTAGGAGGGCAGATCCCGTCGTAAAGGCTAATATGAATTGTAATAAGAAAATAAAAACAAGATGATCTAATTTAATGAAACTATCTAATATATATATGAATTTTAAACTCTTGGAATGCCTAGCCGACGGCTAGGTTTGGTGTGTAACATGACTCCCCTCCTCGGAAAGCTTTGTCCTCAAAGCTGGAAATGTCTGGAAAATACTGTCAGGTTCCCATGTGGCATCCTCCTCTGGTAAATCTTGCCATTTGATGAGGAATTCTTGAATCTGACGTGATCTCAGTCTTCGTATTCTATGTTGTAGTATATCTTCCGGTTGGAGATGTATGCGTCCTTCCTCATCGAGCACTGGTAATTCTGATTGACCTTGCACTTTCTGACCAATTACTTTTTTGAGACATGAAACATGAAATACCGGGTGTATTCGTGATGATGAAGGTAGCTCTAACTGATAGGCGACTTCTCCGATGCGGCGCACAATTTTGTAAGGACCATAGAATCGTGGAGCCAACTTTTGGCTGGATTTTATCTTTAACGATGATTGTTTGTAAGGTTGCAACCTTAGGAAAACCCAATCACCTATAGTAAAAGTTCTCTCTGATCGGTGCAAGTCTTGTTGTTGTTTCATACGATTTTGTGCTTGGACTAAATTCTCTTTGAGGATGGTGAGTGTAGACTACCTTTGTTGGAACCAATCATCCACTTTGGCTACTTTGGATGATCCATGTACGTAATCTGTGACTGTTGGAGGTTTGGTGCCATACAATGCTTCAAATGGAGACATCTTAATTGAGTAATGGTAAGAAGTGTTGTACCACCATTCTGCCAATGCTAACCAATGGCTCCATTGGTATTGTTTATCTTGAGCGAAACATCTTAAGTACGTACCCAAACATTTGTTAACTACTTCTGTTTGACCATCTGTCTGTGGATGGTAGGCTGAAGACATGTTCAATTTGGTACCACTAAGTCGAAATAATTCCCGCCAAAAGTTACTAGTGAAGATGGGATCTCTATCACTTACAATATTTTTTGGCATACCATGTAATTTGAAAATTGAATCCATAAATACCTTTGCCACCTTGCTTGCAGAAAATGGATGTTGTAAAGCCTGAAAGTGAGCGTATTTGGATAATCGGTCTACGACGACGAAGATTACTGTCCTACCTTCTGACTTTGGAAGACCTTCAATAAAATCCATGGATATATGTTCCCACTGTCGTTCAGGGATGGGTAATGGTTGTAACAATCCTGGGGATTTGACTGATTCTCCTTTATTGCGCTGGCAAACTTCACATTCTGCTACCCATTGTTTGACTTCTGCTTTTAATCCTTTCCAACAAAATGATTGTTTGACCCTTAAATATGTCTTCAAAAATCTTGAATGTCCCGCTGATGGAGAAGCGTGTGATTCATCGAGGATCTTCGATTTGAGTTCTGAATTGTGTGGAATGTAAATGCGGTTCTTCTTCTAGAGGATTTTATCTTCATAAGAGAACAAAGGGTGTTTAGAGGACCCTATAGATAATTCTTGAAGTATCTGAGTAGTTTCGCTATTGGACAACCATTCATCTTGTAATTGATTCACCCATTGGGAGCAAGGACCTGAAATAGCGTTAATGACTACTTCATCTTCATATTTCCTGGACAATGCATCGACGGCTATATTTTCCTTCCCTTTCTTGTATTCGATAACGAAATCATAGCCCAACAGTTTGGTTAACCACTTATTTTGTTCTGGATAAGAAAACCTTTGCTCAAGAAAATGTTTGAGGCTACTATGATCTGTTTTTATAATGAAGCGGCTACTTGATTAGGTAGTGTCTCCATTTTTCTACTGCGTGAAGAATAGCCAACATTTCTTTTTCGTATGTTGATCTGCCCAAATTTTTCTCGAAAAGCTATTTACTTTCAAATGCCAATGGATGACCTTCTTGCATTAGTATAGCCCCAATTCCTATTCCTGATGCATCACATTCGATAATAAATGGTTTGTGAAAATTGGGAGTTGCTAATACTGGAGTTGTACACATGGCCTTCTTAAGAGCTTCGAAGGCTTGAGAAGCCTCTGTCGACCAACGAAAAGCATCCTTCTTTGTGAGTGCGGTGAGAGGTGCTGCAATCTTACCATAATTTTGTACAAACTTGCGATAGTAGCCCGTGAGACCCAAAAAACCACGAAGTTTCTTGATGGTTTTAGGTAAAGGCCACTCTTGAATTGCTTTAATCTTATTGGGATCCACTTTGACGCCCTCGTGTGAAACTATATGACCAAGATACTCGACTTCTTGAACACCAAATGAACATTTGGAACGTTTAACAAATAACTTTTCTTTGTGTAAAATGTGAAGGGCCTTATCCACATGATGTAAATGATCCTTCCATGTTTTGCTGTATATGAGAATATCATCAAAAAAGACTAACACAAATTTATGGAGGAGTGGGCGAAACACTTGGTTCATGAGACTTTGGAATGTGGATGGTGCATTGGTGAGACCAAAAGGCATGACCAAAAATTCGTAATGACCTTCATGAGTACGAAAAGCGGTTTTAGGAATATCTTCTTCTCTGACACGGATTTGGTGAAATCCGGAGCGAAGGTCTAATTTGGTAAAAAATTTTGCACCATGCAACTCATCGAGTAGGTCATCTATGACAGGGATGGGAAATTTGTCCTTGATAGTGAGTTTATTGAGAGAACGAAAGTCAGGACACATACGCCAAGAGTTATCTTTTCGTCTAGCCAGAATGACAGGTGAGGAATAAGGACTAGTGCTGTGACGAATGACTCCGTGATCCAACAAATCTCGAACGATCTGTTCGATTTCTATCTTTTGTGGTTGAGGATAGCGGTAAGGATGATTGTTAGGTGGGACACTCCCTGGAATCAAATGGATGGCATGGTCATGAGATCGTTTAGGTGGTAATCCTTTAGGTTCTTGGAAAACCTCTTCGTAATGTGTTATGATGTCTTGTAACTCGGGAGCGATAATATCCGAAGTTGCTTGGAGATTGTTTTTCCAAACAATTAATTTGAGCTATAAACCCGTATCCACCCTTTTTTAACATCTTCTCCATACTATGAGAGCTCACCATTTGTGATGGAGGAGTAGTAATGCCTTGTAAGCGAATGACTCGTCCGTTTTCCTTCCATTCCACAAATAATTTTTTGAAGTTGAAGCTAATCGTGTCTAATGTTTCCAACCATTCAACTCCCAAAATGACATCAAAGTTCCCCAAATTCATGACGAAAAGGGATCCAAACCAGGTATAAGTTCCCATCTTTATGGAAACTTGAGATGTGCGACCGACACATTGTGCGTTCACCCCGTTGGCCACTAGAACCTAGAATTTGTCTTTGTTGGAAGAGTTAATGAATAAATTCAAAGCTTTTGTTGTTTTGATGTCGATAAAATTATGGGTACTACCAGAATCAATTAGCACATTCACCTTTTTCTGGCGGAGAAATCCGGGTACCTTGATGGTATGGTGGGCGGTTAAACCCATGAGGGCATGCACGGAGATCGCCATTGTATCTTCTTCTTTTTCTTCTAGAGTACTTGGTAGTTCATCTGGCATAGGTTCATCTGGTTGGTAAGGTTCTTCCTCTTCTCCTTCATAGTGATCGCCTTCAATATGAAAGTTTTGTTTTTGGGCACAAGCTTGTTCCTTGGGGTGATGAGTGCGACATTTATAACAAAAGTATCTTGATGGTTGATCATTTCTACGAAAGGAATTGTTGCGATACGAAGGACGACTATAAGTGTCACGCCGTGCAGACAACTGATGTCTCTTTTCGGCCAGCTTAGCTATTCTTATACAATCGTTCAGCAAGGTTGGATTGTGCATGTCTACCTCCACTCGAATATTTTCTTTCAATCCATTGCGAAAAGCTCCTACCACTGTGTCGAGACTGAGGTCTAAAGTGTATGGTAGTAAACTGGTAAACTCCGAAATGAATTCGCTAACCGATCCTTCTTGTTTAAGAGATAACAGTCTTACTATGTATGATGTTGTAGCTCCTTCGTCAAATATTTCTAAAAAAGAGGTAGTGAATTTTCTCCAGTTAATAGTAGCTCCTTTCTCTCGTTTAAGCCATACGAACCATTGGTAGGACTCAGTGCCTAATTTTGATGCCGCGAAAGGGACTTTATCAATTTCCTTAATTTGATATAAGTCGAGAATGCCTTCCATTTTGGCTATCCAACCACGAGGATCATGACCCTCAAAAGTGGGCATATCAATGCGTGGAAAATTATTAGGGCCTCTCGGTTGGTGATAACCCGTATCCCTTTCTTGATCTTGGTTATACCGCTGTCTATGATAGCGATCCCTGGAATTATCCGAAGTGCCTATTTGCTGTTCCCAATCGTCATTTTGTTCAACATTGTCTTCATTCCTTTGGGCATGGGAGTGATATTGGGGATTAGTATTGGGATTAAGCGGGTTCTGTGCTCGCACTAGGGATTTTAGGGTGAGACTAATTTCGTTCATACCCTCTAGTAGGAGTCGAAGAGAATCATCGTTGGAAATGGCTGAGTTACTGGAGTTTCCTTGTGTGATGTTTTCGTGAGTTGGGGGAGGATTAGTAGCCATAGGATCTACCAGTGGATGATGTGGATTATAACTACCAATTTTGAAAGGAGAAAGAGAATTTTTTGTACCTGGGCTTCGATTAGGTCTTCTTGCGTTGTTATTGGGCGTTTTCGAGCTTGATAATCGACCGTCAGATCCTTTGGTCCACTGTTTGCTCATGCACTTGTTAACATAACCTGCTTAGGAACCTTTGAACTTGGACTACCGCAGAATGTGATGGAGTTTTAACCAAAAAATTTGGTTTTCGCTACAACTGTCGCTCCAACTGCGACGCGAATTTGAATTGTGATTTGGGCTCCTTCTTTGTGACAACTTTTGATTGACAACTACTCTTGACTACAATTTTAAGACACGACACCAGCTAACCACTAACTGCTCGATGAAGACTGCAATTTTGATAACTTTGCTTGACAACACTTTTAAGACACGACACCAGCTAACTGCTAACTGCCCGATGGATACAGACAATGAGGACATGAAATAGAGAACCAACGACACGCGACTGATGCGACGACACAAAAATGACGACACGGACACGACGACCGAATGGAAGACCAAACGACGATATGGATGCTACGATCGAATGAAATACCAAACGACAACACGAACGCGACGACCGAATGAAAGACCAAATGACGATACGGACGCTACGACCGAACGGAAGACCAAACGACGACACGGATGTGATGACCGAACGGACACGCTCCAAACGACACGTGCATGGGATGGTCACTGAGGGTGTGACCGAAGTCACAAACTTGAAGGTGCGACTAATCCAATATAAGCACCTGAATTGCTTTCCCATAGCAGATGTGGGATATATATCCCGAAAAAAAAATGTGTACCTTAGGTGGGCGTTTTAATTAATCGTTAACCGCACGCTGTGATTGGCCAAAAATTCTTATTGTTTATGTGTTGGTTCTACAATGATTTTTTTGCACGAAAGCCTGTGATTTAGCTTGTAAGTCAGAACATCGTGACTGCAGCTTAGGCGGTAATCGAATATGCGACAGGGCAGCGTTTTGCGAGGAACCGAACGACACAACTGCATGGAATACTCGCAATTATTTGGCTGTGAGGAAGCGGAGTGCTTGTAGGCGATGGCACTGGCTGTAGTGGAAATGCCACGGTGAGTGGCTATAACACCCTATAAAAGACGCCTGTGACGGTGCTTTGAGATGCCTGCGGCGATGCTTCAGAACCATGCTTCGAGACGCCTGTGACGGTGCTTCAGAACCGAATGACAACTGATACCACTTGTAGAGAGACTTGTACAGGGTCTCTCCGGATGAATCGAAGATATAAAATTTACTCCAATAATTATCACGAACGATGCACAGAAAAACTCAACAGTACGAAGATTGGTTTGAAATAATAAATCAATTCCTTAGAAGCATAAAATGCCACTAGGAGGGCAGATCCCTCCGTAAAGGCTAAAATGAATTGTAAAGAGAAAAATAAAACAAGATGATCTAATTTAATGAAACTATCTAATATATATATGAATTTTAAACTCTTGGAATGCCTAGCCGACGGCTAGGTTTGGTGTGTAACAGACATGTACATTTTTTTTTTTATAATTACATTTTATTGTTTTATATGTTAAATTATATAGAAGAAAGTATTTTTTATCGTTAATTTTATTTAAATTATATATTTCATATATTTTCTATTGTTAAAAGATATTTAAATTTATTTGTTTACTAGTTTTATTTAGTAATTGTAAAATTAGAAAGATTCAAAATAATCTTTTATTAGTAAAATATATAAAAATAATTGAAATTTTTATTACCAAGCATCATTGATATCCCACCAAGTGGTTTTGTGGCTGGGAGGGAAATTTTGGATGGAATCATTATAGTCCATGAAATCATCCATTCGATGACCAAAAATGGTAATTCTAGGACCTTGCTCAAGCTGGATATGAACAAATCTTATGACAAGGTTGATTAGGAGTTTCTCTTCAAAGTCTTGCATAAATTTGTCTTTCGTCAAGATTGGATAAGTTTGATCAAATCATGTGTCTCTTCAGCCAAGTTTTCAGTTCTAGTGAATGGCTCCTCGATAGGATATTTCAAGAGCTACAAGGAAATTCATCAAGTAGATCCATTGTCCCCATACCTTTTTATTTTGTTTGTGGAATCTCTGGTATGGGCCATCAAATATGACTGTTCTATTGTAGGCCTTAAGTCGGCTACACCTATAAGTCCCATATCTCATCATCAATTTTTTGATGATACTCTTATGTCTTTTCAAGCTTCAATTCCGTAAGCAAAATCAATTAGAAGTATTCTAAAATATTATGAACGGGCGATGGGTCAGAAGGTTAATTTCAAGAAAAGTGTTATTTTTTCTTCCATACTCCTCCAACAAGGCAAGTGAGAACTATGAATATTTTGGGATGTAATATTGGATCTCTCCCTTCAGCCTACCTAGGGATGCCAATGTTTTTTGGGGCTTCAATATCATCCCTGTAGGAACCTGTTGTGGAGTGTGTCGAGATAAAGCTAGCAAGCTAGAAATGGGTTATCCTAAGCCAAGTAGGAAAAGTGATGTTAGTTAAGGCCACCCTTCAAAGAATTTTGGTATATTTCCTTTCTCTATTTCAAATCTCAAGTAAGATTATTTAAAGAATAAAATAGATCCAACACTCATGTCTTTGGTTAGGAGCAAGTGAGAAAAAGAAATTTCATCTAGTGGTATGGAATCAAGTATGTAGCAAGAAGTAAGAGGGTTTTTTAGGCCTTAGAAGATTGAAATCCATGAACAAAGCTCATGTTGCCTAGTAGGGTTGGAGACTGGTTTAAGAGGAGAAAGTGGGATGGGTTGATATTATAGAAGTCAAATATCTAAATGATGGAAAGTAGTTTATTAGAGACTCGTTACCCCTACAGGGTTTAAATATCTAGTCTAGCTTGATATAGTATAAATCGGATATCTATAGAGGGGGTAGGTGGTGTTTGGGAGATGGTAGGTTTATCAACTTCTAGAGTGATGTGTGGGTGATTGAGGTTCCACTGGAGTCAATATCATAGTTGTATTTAGTCAAACCAATTACATATTATTTCTGGGAAATAATATTTGTGATTTCATTGAAAGGATTGAAGACTACCCTCGATGGAAACCATTTGACTTCCAAGTACTTTTAATAGAGGAAAGGAGGAAATTTGATGAAATTTTCAATATCATTATATGGATTATAATTATTGGAAGAGAAATACTAGATAGATTCATTTCGGTAATTAGATAAGGATGAGAAATTCTCCATCAAATCAGCTTATTTAGCAATAGATGGTCCTTTTGATCCTTGGTTTTTGGTAGATAAAATTTGGCTGAAATGAATAACTCTAAAAATCAAAATTTTATTCTAGCTGGTCGTATAAGAAAAATTTATAACTCTAGAAAATCTCAAAAAAAGAGGTATGATTTTACCTAATGCTTGTATTTTGTGCAGAATTAAGGAGGAATCCCCGCTCCATCTTATTTTCAGCTATCCTTTCTTATAAGAGGTTTTTAGCTACTTTTTCAAATATTTGAACATCCAATGGGTATTTTTGAATAGCCTAGAGTATGTGTTGATCCAATGGGTTTCTCCATTCATGTCTCTCCACCTTCTTTGGTTTTGGAATTTAGCCTTCCTCATATTTGGTGGTATATTTGGAAACAAAGAAACTCAAGGGCATTTAAAAATGTTGCTCATTTGACTAAAGCTATGGCTTTGTAGGTGATTTATTTTTTTTTGGAGAATATGAGAACCCTAAATTTGAATATTGTGACTATAGAGCAGGAATTATTAGTGAAGAGATATCTTGGATTCAATTCCAATCCTCAACTAGTCAGACCTAGTTTACCTCCGAATAGAGATAGGGTTAAGTGGGAGCCACCTCTAATTGGTTGGCTGAAGTTGAATTTTTATGGTATACCTAAAGGGAATCTAGGTTCTATAGGTATTTGAGGGATTGTAAGGAACCATGAAGACTTGATAATTTTAGCCTTTGTTGATAATTTGGACCATCAAACCCATTATTTCACCAAAGGCAAGGCCCTATTCCAAGGAGTTTCTCTATTGGATTCTGTAAGTTGTAGGAAACTAATCATTGAAGGTTTATCTCTTAATATTATAAATATGGTAATAGGAACTCAATATCCTACCTCGTCTATTTCAAACCTTCTTCTATAAGTTTAGAGATACATCCAAAATTTGGAAGAGGTTTAGTTTAAGAATACATACAAGGAAGGTAATCGAGTGGTTGATCTATTGGATAAGAAAGGAGTTATTAAAAATGGTTTAGTGGTGTGGCAACATAATTTCCTAGTGGATATTACTTCTATCAATAATTACCTCATACACAATTAGCCTTTTCTCCACTCTGGTCGAGTTGTTGTTGATGACTTGGCTACAAAACTTGGGGGTGCTTGTTGATTTTGGGTTTCTACACCAAATTTCATATCTCCAAGCTATTGTTTCCTCCCTTCAAGCCACAATCTCTAATGTGGAAGAAATTATTGCCCAAATGGGTTGGCAGACCTGTGAAAGCAATGAAATCATGGGAGAGAATGGAATCGGTGCATGCTTAGTTCATGGTTTAGGTCCTGCTACTGATCTATGTTTAGCTGGCTATCTATGACATACTAATTTTGTTATCAATTTGTTTTAAGTTTTAAATTATGTATGGTCTTACCTATGTACTGGTTTGACTTTGGAAGGGGTAACTCCTCTATTTGGTCATTCCTTGATTATTATCGGATGTAAGTAATTTTGGCTCCCTCTTTTTGGATGGGGTTTAGTCTCTTTTGTACAAGGTTTGGAGATCCTTTCAAAACTCCTTTATCCATATAATAAAAAATATAACATTTAAAATTATTAATAAAAAAACAAATTTGGATTATTTAAGTTGGTTATAGGAGATTGAAATAATCCTAGTTAGTACTATATCATGATCCTATAGTGGTATTACAATAACTTGACAATTATGTCTATCTTGCTTGGTTTGATTTGAACTATTGGTTATAAAGGATTAAAATGAGATAAATACTATAAACATAAACACTAGTGTTGTATTTTAACAATTATATAAATTAATTATTTTCCTTCAAATTTTAAAAAATAACATGTTAAATTAATAGCATTTAAAATTAAACTAACATTTTAATAATAATAATAATATATAATTAAATTTATTTAAAATAACATTTCAAATTTAAAAAAATACATGTATCATTAATTAATGTGGCTTTAAAAACATATCCACAAAATCCTTTAAATCTAGATATAAAATATCCAAGACTTGTTTCTTCCTTGTATCTGCAACAATACCTTCTAAGTTCTTCCAAGAAGATCATTATTCCTAGATTGCCTTCTTTGAAGCCTCCTTCAACTCACCAATCCTTCTCCTCATCTCCTACCAATCTTCTACCTTCATCAACCTCTTCACCATATCTTGCAACTCCGCTCCTTATATATATATATATATATATAAATTATTTGATCGATAATTTTTATTAAAATTATAAACATTTTTTTTGTTTGTGGATTTTTTTTGTTTGTGGAAAACATCCCAAAAGGGATGCCACTTTCAGGCAAGACCCAAGAAGGCAAGGATATATTTTCCACCAAAAACACCTAGATATTGCACCTGGCCTACCACCTATGTCACACTCAAGGAGAATGCCTAGAACATACAAACAAGCACAAAAAAATACGCACCTACAACACACTCAAGGAGCATGCCTAAAACACAAAAACAAGCACACATAGACATAAACAAAGACAACAAAAAAATACGAAACATAGAAAAAACCACAAAAAATAGTAAAACACAACACTACCATAACAAAAACAACCGAATGAAACAAATACACTACAACAAAAAAGACATGAACCACAAAGATAAAACAATAAAAAACAAAATAACAAAACATAACCAAAATAGAAACAATAAAAATATACTAAACACCATAGACAAAAACATGAAAAAACAAATAAATAAATAAGCCAATGGAGCTATTGATAAATTAGACCATGTAAGATAACACTAAAACTAAACCATAGCTAAAAAAATTACTAGAAATAACAAAAATTGCTTAGCAAATTAGCCATAGCTTCCAACATTACCATCAAGAGACTGTAGGATAACACCCATCCTATAAACCCTTAGGATTAAGGCATCCTCATCCTTTTATTTGTATCTTGCTTCATTCCAGTTGGGACTATAGGATGGTTACTTAGAACCACGACACTACTATTGGAATTTGTATGGTATTTTTGAGGATCCATTTTGTTTGTAGTTTGAATATACCCTTTGGTTTTACACTTGGGTTGATTTTTACATCGTTTCCTTTTAATAGTTTAAAATTCATTGAGATGGATCTCTTTGACTACATCAGGGTAAGATTTTTTAGTGTTTTATCATCATGAAATCCTTCTTGTTCCCTCTCTTCATCCAAATGTGTTTCCATAATTATTGTTTCCATTTGACCATCCTCATCATCTTCTTGCTCATCTGTGGAGATAATTTCAAAGGTGTTAGATGAAATTACTATTTTCTCTTTTGTTGCTATTTTTTTCTTTGTGCTTTTTTGTTTAGATATTTGAAACCCTATCAAGTCCCCATCATATTTCCTTTTGTTAGGTAACTTATGTGGACAATCATTGCCTATATGACCATATTCATGATAGATTCTGCATCTAAATGGAATGTTTTCATAATATACTACTTGCTCCCATATTTCTTCCCCATTTTGTAAAGTAATCTTCTCTGGAAGTGGTTTTTCAAAATTAATCAAAACATAAATCCTTGCATAAATCATATGCTTTGAGTCTAAAGTGCTATCATAAGTCATCATGAAAACTCCTAAAGAATTCTTAATTGTTGCAAATATAAGTGTAAAGTGCTACCAGAAGTCATCATGAAAACTCCTAAAGAATTCTTAATTGTTGCAAATATATTTGGAATTTGGTATTCTATTGGAAGACCAAATAAACGAACCCAAATAGGGATAGTTGATGGTATTTCTTCCTCAGCTTTGAACTTGGTATGTTAGGGCTTCATGAAGAGCCCTGCCCTACCAAAAAAAAAGGCCCCCCTAGAAAATTTCCTCCCTATCTTCTTAACTAGAAAACAAAAAATAGAAGTAGCCATTAGGGTAAGTATTAATTTGGAACTCACCTTTAGTTCTCTAGTTTTTCGCAACCCATTACTTGAAGATATCAAGAGTCGAACGGAATACCATGAATCGATAAATTAGCGCTCTCCTCTCCATTTCATCTATTCCTCCCTAGAGATTTGTTATTTTCAACTTCACTAATGGGGTTCCATTAGTTGATTTCTTGCAACACATATATGTTTTCCTTGAATCAAACTTTGGCATCCTCAGTGGTTTTCTCGGTAATCATTCATTGTGATTCCTTCCTATTTGAGGTGGTTCTTCGTGGAAAGATTCTTTAAAATCTATTTTTGGCTCAGTGCATGCATCTTTGTTGAAACCCTCCATCCCAAAATGGAATGAACCATACTTTCATCCAAACAAACAAACCGTAATTTCATTCTTTCAAGACCCTCACACCAGCGGTTGCATGAAACCCCATCTCATCCCAAATAGGCAGACTTGTAAAGAAAAACTCAGATAGCTAATTTGGAAGAACAATGGTCTATGTAGAATCTAAACATGAAAAACCCTAGGTCTACATCACTTCTTTTATTTGTGATAGGAGCTCACAAGCGAGACTTTGTCAAGTTTCGAAGTAGTAAGATCCATTTTTTGTGATATTGAAAACCAAATAATAAAAGGAGTTGGAAGATTTTGATTATTTTCACTGGTTAACCTAAAATTATAAACATTAAGATAAAAAAAAATTATGAAAAAAAAATATCTTATATTTTTATGATTTAATTTATAAATTAATCTACCTTTATTTTATTAAAAATACATGATGTGGGATTTGGGTCTTCTTTGGGAGGTCCAAGGTTTAAACCATGATGTGGGCATGGGCGAGTGTGTGAGAGGGCGGGTGTGTGGTGGATTTGTATTAAATTCCCTGTTGATAAGTATAGCTCACCCTGTACACCGGTCATAAAAATTTCTCACAATAACCAAACCAAAAAAAATACATTTAAAATATAAACTATAAATTTTGTTAATATTAACTTTTAAATAAAATATTTACGAAACATTACAAACCATTTTGACCTTACAAACCATTTTGACATCTCTAGCCCCATTTAAAATTACAGGTTCTTTTGTGATGCAAAGTATCTAGAAGGCATGGGAAGCTTTCAAACCCAGGCTCCAATGGCAGGGTAAAGATAAATCTACCGAAGCTTCTATATCCACTCTAAGTCCTTGGTGGTCTCCTGTAGTCACTTTAGAGGGCCTACCTTTGGCTCAAGTTCAATGGGTTAGAGCATTACGCTTCTTCAAAAAGGGTATTGTAACATTTTTAGATTTCTTTGATGCTCATACCAAGCATTGGTATTCTTGGGATTAGTTTTGCCAGAAGTTTGGTCTTAAGCCAGATGATCGAGCAACTTTTGATGTGGTTCTCGACAACACTCCTTTCTCTATTTGGCTACATTTTGGTAAGAACTTTCAACAACATTGGTCATCTGATTGGTGTTGGCCTAATCATACTCCTATGGTGAAATATAAACCTTCTTTAGGGTATCATATGTTGTCCCCTCATTCTCCTCTAGTTGATACTTTAAACCACCGTTGGGATCTAGTTTCTTCTCAATCTAGATGGAGCCTTCACTTTTCTATGGTTTGGCAGTCTTATCTTGAACCTAAGCATTTTTTTTTTGCCTGGAGTTTATTACATCAAGGCCTTCCCCTTGGTCATAGGTTACAATATATGGGGGTTGCTAATTCTGTTTGTGCTTTTTGTAGAGGTCTTGACAATTTTTTTCATGTGTTTTGGGCTTGTCAAATAGCCAAAAATGCTTGGGATTGGGTTCTTTCTTTTTTCAATTCCTTTTTACTGGAGCAATGTTCTTGGGTTAATGCACTACTTAGGGATCCCCTAGATTTTTCTCTTCCACTCAACGAAGTTTGGCATATTTTTTGTCTTAGTATTTTATACCATCTCTGGAAAACAAGAAATAATATTATATTTGGGATACAGGAGGCTTCTACCTCCTTCTCTATTGCTGCTAGATATGCTCTCTTCTATGATTGTTGGTTATAGATCCTTACTCAGGTGGAGAAAGTTCAAGTGGAGCTGCAATATCTTAGATCACTTCTGGATCATTGGGCTAATGCACCTTGCTCTGTTAGCCGACTTCCTTCCAACAACCATGTGTCCATAACTCGTGGCTTCTCTCGCACAGGCTCACCTTCAGCTCATTCTCGCAGTGGTCAAAGAGATCATTTATCTGCTCCAACTTCTTAGCGTCATTGGTCTCCACTGTAGTCCAATTCCACACCTCTAGTGGATGGGATGTTCGCTTGATTCCAATTGATCCGATGAATCGCATACAGTTGTCCCTGTTTTGTCTTCTTTTCTTGACTCAGTTCTGATGTAATATTGGCTTTTTGAGTTGATTCATGTGATCCTATAATTTTTTGGGTGTGTGCCACGGGGTGTGTTAATTCCACCCAACATTTTTGTATGAAAGTTATTATTTCCAATTAATATAAGGTCCTTTCATTCAAAAAAAAAAACATTAAAAATTTAAAATTTAATAAAATAATTCAAATAAAATAAATATCATATTAAATAAATAAAATCGTCTATATAATATTAAATAAATAATTTAAAATCTACTCTATAGATAAGCATGCATAACCTCAACAAGAGTACCTCTAGCCATATAATGGTTATATTCTATTGCAAGAGCATAAATCCTAGAGTTTCTCACCAATTTAATTATAAAATTTTATCATATCATATTATATTATATTATATTATATATTATATATTATATATTATATATTAATGTTAATGTTAATGTTAATGGCGTATTCGATGCAACTTGAGATTAAAACAATGATTGAGATTATAATGGTGATTATACTAATAATTGGAGTGGCTACAATAAACTAGATTCGAAGTGTAGAAAATTATAAAGAGTTATTAAATTTAGTGATGGTGTAAGAGGAAAGTTTTAGGATTTTATCGGTCTAGGTAATAATTTCCAATACTTTATTTCCTTGATTCCAACAAAATCCCAAAATTTCTGTCTAGTTTAAGTTTTGAATTTTTTATTTTTTTCGAGAAACCCAAAATGAAAATGTGGCCTTTTTTTCGAAAGAGAAAGATTCCAACAATATATTGATAGATACACGGCTGCTACACTACAAATGACGACTTGATCATACCTTTGAGAGGAATGTAACCCTTTTCCATAAGCAGAGGTAGAGAGAAGTAGATATAAAATCCACAGGCACTGGGCGTGAGCTAATATACTACAAATGACGACTTGATCATACCTTTGAGAGGAATGTAACCCTTTTCCATAAGCAGAGGTACAGAGAAGTAGACATAATATCCACAGGCACTGGGCGTCCAGGAGCGCACTCTCGGAATCCTCAACCTCGTGGCTGTTCTTTGAGCCCCAAAAACAATGCACGTCAACGGCGGAACATCTGGCGAGTCCACCAGCTTGTCGACCAACTTGTTGAAGAGTGGGCGGCAATTATTCGTCATGGATTTACAGACCTCATCAAGTTGGAGGGTGCGCCCGTGATCGGGAGGCAGATCAACTGGAACAGTCTCGAATCTGATGTCCTCCATGGAATTCGGGAGGCAGGCAGATCAACTGGAACAGTCTCGAATCTGATGTCCTCCATGGAATTCATCGACCGTCCAGATTTGAGCATTCTTTCCTGTATAACTCTGTGTTAACAAAAGTGTTGTAAAATCCTCGAGCAGACAGGATTTTGACGAGCTGCATCATGGGCCTAAGGTGTCCCTGAGCAGGAAAAGGGAACATCACAGCTTGAGGTCGATTCAATGCTTTCATACTTTCCCTATCCATACAGGGTTGATGCGATTTTAGAAGGCAATATACAACTAGTTGGCTAGGGAGGAATCTGTATCTCCCGAAAGCATTATTAACCTAAAAACATTCTGTTACAACCTAAGAATCTCCCACGAACCTACTAAACCATAGCCCATAAACCTAAAAACTTCTATATGCTAAGGTTAAGTATACTTGAAGCCTCTGCCCACGTCTATTTATAATAGGCAAAGTCAGGAACAAATGGTTGTGACCTTTAGGTGCATTGCGTGCGAATCTGGACATGCATGGCATAATTATTTTATGAACTACACGTGCTAAGACCTAAGAATCTCCCACGAACTTACTAAACCATAGCCCATAAACCTAAAAACTTCTATATGCTAAGGTTAAGTATACTTGAAGCCTCTGCCCACGTCTATTTATAATTGGCAAAGTCAGGAACAAATGGTTGTGACCTTTAGGTGCATTGCGTGCGAATCTGGACATGCATGGCATAATTATTTTATGAGCTACACGTGCTAAGACCGTGAAGAAAGTTAAGTGTTTTTTTCTTAGATCCGAAATCTCCATAAGATGAGGGAAGCAGTGGTGATAGAGCAAGTTAGAGCTCAGACTGCAGGATAAGGACGTCTGCGTTATTGCATCAAGTTAGAGCTCAGAGTGCAGGATAAGGACGTCTGAGTTATTGCATCCAGACGAATGGAGGGTCAGTGGAACTTGAGATCTTGGAAGGCAGGCCGGATACCCTATCCTAATAGTGAGACTGTTTTTTTTTTTAATATTTTAACATCAATTTTGATGGTCTCATTATGTATTATTTAATGGATCCATGTATTCTATCCTTAAATATTAAAGAGTGTTGAATCTAATTATTCCTTCTAGATAAGGGTGTTGAATTATCTAATTATTCCTTCTAGATAAGATTTTGTTTTTGATTGGTAAAGGGTCTAGCGTCTTGAAAGAGTCTCTACATGTTAAATGGAAATAGGTAATTAAGAACAACAATTAAACTTGACTAACATCAAAATCAGAATATAAGGATAAACATTGGAATTGTGGACAACATAACTGACCCATCAATTAAAAAGAAAATTGGATACAAAATAGAAACAATGCATACCCAAGAACACCTAACCTAACGTATAAGCGGGGATATACTAAACTAATACCTTGTATTCAAGTACATTAAACAAACTGATATACTAAACTAATACCTTGTATTCAAGTACATTAAACAAACTTTCAAAGAAGTTATTACCATCATTCTCTTTTCTAGATAATTTTTTTTATATTATTTAGAAAAAAAAAAAATTGATACTATTAAGAAAAAAAGGATTTTGAAAGGAATCTCACAACCTTTTACAAGAGATAAGTCTTAAGGGCTACAATCAAAGAACACAAACAAACACCCCAAAGATGAACCAACGAAACAATCAAAGAGACAAAATCAGACAAGAGGAATGAACAAAAGTGCCAAAGAGAACCGAGGAAGTTCTACTCTAAAGCACCAAGGGAACAATCTCACATTCAGTACGTCACATTCAGTACGTCACTTTAAGGGCAAGGATTCAAAATTTAAAAATTGCCAACGACTCTACAAGGCACATGTCGTGAGGAGAACCACGTACCCAACGAGAGGGTGAAGGTACAACAATTATAACCAACGTCTCCAAAGGCACATGTCGTAAGGAGATCCACATACCCAACAGGAGGGTGAAGGTGCAACAAATAAGAGCGGAGCCAAACACACACAAATGACACCATAAATTCCATATACCTGCAGCACACTACCAAATATTTGCAGAGGCAGCAAATAGTCCACCACGAACAAAGCCCACGAATAAACTTCTAATAGCATTTAAGGAACTTCATCTTTGTCGTAACTAACGATCTCCATGGGGAAATCCTCCTACCAAATAGAAAATCCCTGGGACAAAACACCTAGATTCACCAATAAATCGGCCACCGCATTATCAAAGGAGCGGGATTTCCAAATAATTTCATTAATAAGATTAGAAACCTTCCGATCAGGGTGATGACCCCTTTAAGCATATTAATCACTAACAAAGAGTCACCTTCGATTATTGCATTACGGATACCAAGATTTTTTAAATGCATCACACAAACAAAGGCAGTTCATGCTTCTGCAAAAATGGAATATTGAGTACCAAGACAGTCTGCAAAGGCCATAATAAGATCACCATTATTGTACCGTATCACTCTTCCTGCACCAGCAATGTTGAGATTCCTTTTAGAAGCTCCATCAAAATTTAATTTAAACAAGTTTGCAGGCGATAGGGACCAGCAAACCTGCCTTCTTGGGTCAAGAGCTGGTGAAGGTCGATAGGGACCAGCAAACCTGCCTTCTTGGGTCAAGAGCTGGTGAAGGTCGAGCCAATGACACGAAACCTAACCGTTTCTCAAGCCTAATTTTATCGGGGAACGAATATGAGGAGAGTTCAAATTTTTGAATGTTGAGGAAGCATTCTCCACAACCTTCCAAAAATTTCTAAAAGTAACATGCTCCAAATTATTTTCCAAATCTTTGAACGCTCTAATGTTATGTTCCTTCCAAACCCCAAAACATATAAAAACTTTATCGTTTCTTATGATTATAGTTTGTAGAATTTTTATTGGTTTATATATTAATTGATCATGTGGTTTTTCTTTATATTTTTAAAATAATCCATGTATTAATTGACTGTGATAATTTTAATGATTATTTTTTTAAAATTTATATTGTGCCTTCTTTACTTTGCAAAGTGGTCCATATATTAATTGATGTGATGTTTTTTTAAATTGTATTATGTTCATCAAAGAAGGTGCAACCTTCAAAAATTAAAAAAAATGACAGTTATATATTTTAATTAAAAAATATATATATTTTGTATAATATTTACTGTCTCATATTTATTATGTAAAGTGAACCATTTATTATTCAATAAACCAAGAATACATTATCATGTGACACTAAATTTATTTGCAATCATTCAACTTAGATTTCTTATGATTAATATTTTTATAATTTTTATAGGTTTTTTATTATACATGTTAAATATACAATTTAATTAAAGTATATATTATTTTAATGATAATTTTATGTATTCAACTTCACTTTAAATTTAAAATTAATTATTGGATTGTTTATATGGATGATTTGTGGATTCTATAATAGATTAGGCTTAATTTAGTTTAAAACTTACAAACATAATTAAAGCACCTATGAAATAAGGTTTTATATTTAAAGAAAATTTATCTTCTTTGTTATAATTTTTTTTTAATCTCTTCGAATTATTGCAGATTAAAATATTAGTAATATGTTCTATTTAAATCATTCATCATATTGTACTTAACATCATACAATCAATATATTAGAACATATAACATATATCATAGTTCATTTTTTTATATCATTAAAAATGTGAAGGCTCATATAAAATGTGGTGTTCATTGATTGGTCATAAATTATAAGATTTAAAATTTTACTGATAAAAAATAGGAACTTCAAAAGAAAATCCCGCAGTGACAGTGGTGGAAAGAGGGATACTTCATATATGGGACAACAATGGTTATAATCCACAAGCAACTTTATTACATCAAGGATTAACTAAAATAATGGAGGTGATCTAACAAGATGAACTTGAAGAAAACGACGAAGCAGTTTGATCATATTGATTGATATCCATATAAAGGTTACAATGCATGCAGTTATTAGTTGGTTTATCTAACCAACCTGGTGGTTAATCAACCAACCTAGAGAGCGCCTACGAGCGCTACCATTTTGCCAAGATGTAATACAATGACATATATGACATATATGCTAACATCCCCCCTTATTACATTATTGGCAAATTCCAATAGTATCTCGAAACTTTTCATATTTGATACGCCCAAGAGCTTTGGTAAAAATATCTGCAACTTGCGCATCAGTAGGAATGTATTGAAGTTGTATATGGTGCTTGGGAACTGCATCTCGAATGAAATGACATCTGGTATCAACATGTTTGGTACGTTCATGAAAAATTGGATTTTTGACAAGATTCAAAACACCTTGATTGTCGCAAAACAAATGAAGAGGAAGATTCTTTGGGAGACCCATGTTTGTAAGAATGCGACTTAACCACATTATCTCGCAGACTGCTTCACTTGCTGCGCGATATTCTGCTTCTGTAGAAGATAAAGCAACCACTTGCTGCTTCTTACTGTGCCAGGAAACAGGTCCAGATCCAAGATGAAAAACATATCCAGAAGTGGATTTACGATCATCAAGGGATCCAGCATAATCTGAGTCCGTGTAACCTAGTAGGAAAAACTTATTATTCTTTTTGTATTCCAGACCATAATTTGTACTGCCATGAACATAATGAAGAACTCTTTTTGCTGCTTTCCAGTGACTCATCTTAGGCTCTTGCATGAATCTTGAAAGATATCCCACAACAAAACTGAGATCTGGCCTGGTATTTGTCAGATATAGGAGACTCCCAATCAACTGGCGATAGAGAGTACCATCTACCTGAGGTGATTCATCATATCGGGATAACTTAAGTCCTTGCTCCATTGGAGTTGCTTTTGACTTACAGTTAGTCATCCGATATTTTTCTACTAAAGTCTTGGCATATTTCTTTTGTGTTACTCTGATATGAAATCTTTGCTGAGTAACTTCTAAACCAAGACAATAGTGCAGAAGTCCTAGATCTGTCATTTCAAATGAATGCTTCAAATCATTTTTTACTAAGTCAATCATTCTTTCCGAGCTTCCTGTTATGATCAGATCGTCTACATAAAGTACAAGGATCACTATATCAGAACCATTTTTCTTAATATAGAGATTTGCATCAGAAGGACTTCTTTTGAATCCATGCTGCACAAGGTGACTGTCTATCTTGATATACCAAGCTCGAGGAGCTTGTTTGAGCCCATACAAGGATTTGATCAACTTGCATACTTTTTGTTCTTGCCCCTCGACTATGAATCCTTCTGGTTGAGTCATGTATACTTCTTCCTGTAAGTCACCATTCAAGAAGGCACTTTTAACATCCATCTGATGCAACTTCCACCCAAACTGAGCTCCCATGGCACAAAGTACTCGAATGGTAGTCATTTTTGCAGTAGGGGCAAAAGTCTCTTCATAGTCTATACCTTCTTTCTGAGCATAACCCTTTGCAACAAGTCGGGCTTTATGCTTATCAAGAGATCCATCTGCCTTATACTTTACTTTGAACACCCATTTGCAGCCTATGGGTTTCTTTCCTGTTGGCAGATCGACTAACTTCCAAGTTTTATTTTTTATGAGAGAATTATGTTCTACATCCATGGCCTTTTTCCATTGTGGTTTATCAAGTGCAGATTGAACCGTTGTGGGTTCATTTTCATTCAATGTAGACATATAAATCTTTTCGTCATCCTCATCTTCTTCTCTAGCATTTTCTGTACCCACTGACAAATCATCAAAGTGTTGACAAAGTTCGTCAACCTCTGAAGTAGATTCCTCTGCTCTCATTTGCTGAGTCATACTATGAGTACATGGCCTATCTAGAGATAGATCTGGAAGAGAGTTCAACTTAGCATCTCTCAAAGTGCTAGTGTACCATTTTGGAACTTTCTGTTGTTGTTGTGGAAGTTGATCCTCCTTCTTAGATTCTTCTTCATCTAGATATACAGTTGTGGATGTGTCTTTTGATGTGAAAGCTTCATCAAATATAACATCTCTACTCACGTGTGTCTTCTTGGTCTTAGTATCAATCAATCGATACCCTTTTGAATACTCATCATAGCCAAGAAAGATACACTGCAGGGTTTTCTCATCCAATTTCCTCCTTTTCTGTTTTGGAATGTGCATGAATGCTTTACATCCAAACACCCTTAGATGAGAAATGGAAGGTTTCTTACCACTCCAAGCTTCTTGTGGTGTTTTCCCTTGTAGAGCTTTAGTGGGTGCTCTATTTAGGAGGTATAATGTTGTGTTTACTGCTTCTGCCCAATATTGATCCTCAAGATGTGCTCCCTTTAGCATACATCGAACCATTTCCATAATGGAACGATTTCTCCTTTCTGCAACTCCATTCTGCTGAGGTGTATAGGCTGTAGTCAGTTGTCTTTTGATCCCATGCTTCTTAAGAAATTCTGAAAACTCTTCAGAGGTGTATTCCCCCCCCCGATCTGAGCGGAGAGTTTTTATCAAACAACCTGACTCTTTCTCAACAAGTCTCTTGAACTGTTGAAAGTAGAGGAATGCTTCTGATTTCAATTGAAGAAAGAAAACCCACATCTTTCGTGAGTAATCGTCAACAAATAGTTGAAAATACTTCTTCCCACCATAGCTGGATGGCATAGGACCACACAGATCGGTATGTACCAGCTCTAAAGGTTGTGTAGCTCGAGAGGAGCTTGCTTCAAAAGGTACTCGGTGTTGCTTCCCTGCTAAGCAATCCGAGCAAACTGGTAAGATAGACGAGAGTGGGGGTAGACCGATCACCATCCCATATTTGTATAATTCAAGCAAATATCCAGAACTGAGGTGCCCATAACGTCTATGCCAGAGAGAGGTGGCCTCTTTTGTAGTTGCAGCCAGAGCAACATGAGGAGTTGAAAGGGCATCGAGAATGAACAAACCATGTTTGTAGGATCCGGTTGCAACATGTTTACCACAGTGGGTGATAAAACATCTCTTCTTGCCTTTGATAACTCGAAACATGACAGCCATATTTCTATCCAACATTTGTGTGACTGAAAGTAGATTATTGGCTAAACCTGGAACATAGAGTACTTTCTCAATTTTACAATCACCATCAGGAAGAGACACAGAAATATCCCCTTCTCCCTTTACTTGATAGACTTGATTGTCAGCAATGGTGACTGGCTTACCCTCTTTCTCCACAAAAGTATCAAACCATGATTTGTCTCCAGTCATGTGTTTGCTGGCTCCTGAATCAATATACCATACAACATCGATATGGGAAGACGAAGTATGGGTCATGAGCACCTTGTGTGCTCTTTCAGAGTCAGAATGTGAATCGGACCCAGGAGAATCGGAGTCTGAATTGGAGTCAGCATAAGCAACATGGCCTTTAGATTGCTTATGTTTGTTGTATTTCTGTTTGTTTTTGCCCTTCTTCTGAGGACCTCTATCATTTTGTTGCTTGTTTTTGAACCAACACCTGTTGGTGTCATGGTTATTCATATCACAAATCTTGCAATATTTTGTATCCTTCTATTGATTTTGCTTCCCTTTGCCTTTGGAAGAAGGACCCCCTTTTTGAAACTGTCCTTGTTTTCTACCACTTTGTTGTGTGGAAAGAGCATTATCTGGTACATCATCTTTCTGGATCTGAGTTGCCTCCTCAGTCTGAAGCAAATTTACCAGCTCCACAAATGATACTTGTCTACCAGAAACATTGAGAGAAGTGATCAACATCTTGTAGGAATTTGGTAATGCTCTCAAGATAACAGAGTTCAAGACATCATCATCCACAGGTTTTCCCATAGCATTCAATTTGGCTTTCAAGTCAGCCACTCGACAAAGGAATATATCAACTGTTTCCCCAGAATTCATACTGAGATTATGTAGTTGAGTTTGAAGATGAAGAATAGTGGATTGATTCTTTCCTTCATATACTGTGATCAAGGCATCCCAAGCTATCTTACTAGTTTTTGCATCACAAATATGAGGTTGCACCTCATCTGTAGTAGCAAGCAAGATAAACACAAGGCTCTTCTTATCTTTCTTATCCCAAGCATCTTGATCTGTTCTTGTTGTCTGAGGGCGTTTTGCAGTGCCAGTCACTACATCCCATAGATCTTCCAACTGAAGAATAGCTTTCATCTTTGTCTTCCATGGAACAAAATTAGGACCTTTCAACAATTGTGAATCTGAAAGATACTTATGAATTGTGGCCATTATGAAGGTTCCTTATATCACCGATTGGTCTCCCTTTCTTTATACCTGCCAGATCTTTATATCGTAACCATTCAATATATACCTGCCCTTACGTGAGGGAGACTATAGGTATATAGGAACAATATACTACTCAATATGTACTCGCCCTTACGTGAGGGAGACTATAAGTACATATGAGAAGCACAATATATCGAACATAGGCGATACTGAAAGGGCATCGTGTTGTTAATGACACCTACCATAGAAAATTTTATTCCTCATGCGTGGGGCGTAACTTCCCCTAAACACTTTGGAAAAAACTTTCGTCAGGATTTACGCCTAACAACAATCACGATGTGGGTATGAAATGGGAAAAAAAACTGGTTTGCCTTATTTCTCCCCGATGATTAATAGAGAACAAGCTCAGACGTCGTTGTTGCAGCTATATTAGGCGGCGAATACAGTAGTCCAAAGCACGACAACATTACCTGTAAGTGTGGACCAGAGGTATCTCAAATACCGAACGCTGCTTGTGCAATAAATTGCACAAATAGGGTATAAATTTGGGGTCTTATATTTTTTGTAATTTATGATTGTTAATGCACAAAAAAAAGATATTTAAATGCAAAAGAAACAATCACAAATGCCCACAAATTTAAACACCTATTACAAATTTAGCAATTATTCTGCCAAATGATTGGTTTTCCCCCCTTTATCTTACAATTTTGCAAATGAAACATGTGAAGACTTGAGATCTCTCCCCCGTCAAGTTGCAAAATAGAAAAGGAGTGGGAAAAAAATGGTACCTGAACACCCAAAAATTTTTTGGAGCCGTCAAGGCATCATTTTGACTGCACAGGCATCAAAAAACCATGTCTCGGGCATCAAATCAGCGACCCGTCGTCAACAATCAAGCGATCCACCGTCAAAACACCATAGGGCATCAAAAAAAATGCACCCGTCATCAAAAAATTGCACCCACCGTCACAGCGCACGCAGAGGGAATGGAAACCGTGACCTACCACCAAACAACCACCGCACTTACCATGGGAGCCAGAGGGCCCGATGTGAACATAGAGGAACTAGGCCAATGTTAACAGCATCGGGGCCGAAGAAGAGGAAAAAAAAATAATCCCACATGGCCTGTGCTGCCACTGTGGGGATCTTTAAAGGTGCGGAAAGTAACTATATCTTTCGGTTGCCTTCGGGCAACCACCCCGCCCTTTTGCCTCCGTAACCGTGCACCGATCCGCCCTGGCTTTGCCTCACGTGTCCTCGGTTTGCGTTGCGTGCCTCTATCGGTTTGCATTGCGTGCCTCTGTGTGTCGTCCTCTGTCTATGTTCGTTAGCCTCTGTGTGCCTCACGTGTCCTGTTGGCGGGGTTAGTCCGTCCGGTCAGTCTGTCGTCCGTCCTCTGTCTTCTGCATCCTCAGTCTGGTGTCCGTCCTCTGTCTGCGTCTGTCGATCCGCATCGGTATGTCGTCCATCTTCGTCTACGTCCGGTCGGTCTGCGTCGGTTGTCGTCCATCCTTTGTCTGCGTCCGGTCGGGCTTGTCTGCGTCTGCTCGCGTCGTCGGGCTTGTGCATCGGTCCGTTCGTCAGGATCCGTAGTCTGTCTGCATCCGTAGCTCTGATGCCATGAAGAAAACGACGAAGCAGTTTGATCATATTGATTGATATCCATATAAAGGTTACAATGCATGCAGTTATTAGTTGGTTTATCTAACCAACCTGGTGGTTAATCAACCAACCTAGAGAGCGCCTACGAGCGCTACCATTTTGCCAAGATGTAATACAATGACATATATGCTAACAGAACTTCTAAGTCCAAAGATGTCCATTGGTGGCTAGATGGGATGAGGTGAAAAACACTTCAATAAAGGAATAATTATAAAGAAAATAAAAGAAGAGGATGTTACATTGCATAAAGTGGTTGACGACATTGACAACCAAGAGTAGATATACTACAAATAGAGAGCAAGAACCACTTGGTTATTGGAAGGTGACATAAACACTAAAAATTTCCACTAGACTACTTGTACTAGGAGATATATGAACAAGATAGAATATATTTAATATGAGAATAGGTACTCCTTTGATACAATATCAGGTATGCATTTTCATTCAATGAATTAATTTGCTAAATTGCTTAAAGAAAGTATGATGCAAGACGAAGAGGCTCAAGAAGAAGTTCTTGTTGTTATATCCTCTATTATCTATAAAGTAGAAAATAAAGTCTTGCTTAAACCCATTGATAGAGAAAATTTTAAGACAGTAGTCTTTGGAATGAGTATGGGAAAAACGACACGTCTACATGGCTTCCCACTTGATTTTTTCTAGACCTTCTAGACAACTTGGAGGAGAATGTATTGGTTGTTATAGAGGAGTGAAAAGGCAGTAATAGAATGCTTAAATTATTAAATCATACATTCATTCTCTTAATTCTAAAATGGGAGGAGGAATGCATATTTTAAATTATAGACCTATTACCTTAGTCAATCTCATTTATAAAATAATCATGAAGGTAATGGATGAGTGGCTAAAACCTATACTACATAACATTATATCCTTGAACCAAGGAAGTTATATAGAGTGCATGAAGATATTTGATGGTGTGGTTAAATCTCAAAATACAATCCACTCAATGCAAAAATTTTAGCAATAGAAGAATATTCATAAAATTGGATACATTAAAGGCTTATGATAGGGTGGAGTGGCACTTCTTTTCAAGGATGATAGTAGCCTTTGGTTTCTCCTAGGATTAGATAGAATGGGTCATGAGCTACACTTTTACTTTGACATACTCAATGTTAATAAAAAGTCTTCCCTTACAACCATTTGGATCCACTCGAGGCCTTCGTAAAGGAGGTCCTTGTTCTCTTTAAATTTTTATCATATTGGCTAAAGGCTTGGGTAGACTCATTTGAGAAGAAGAGAATTGAGTTTGCTAATATGTATCAAGGTGGGTGATGAGGTTTTTGACTCACCTACAGTTTGTGGATGACACAGGATTGGTGGGAGTTGCCAACTTTAGGGAAGCATGAATTATTAGAGATACTCTTAATGTTTACCTTAGGGAAAAATACTAAGTCATAAATGATAAGAAATTCAAAGTGATATTATTCAATCTTGATTGAAGGCTTCAAGACAAATTTTTAAAGATCTTGGGATTCATGACTTCTCTCCCATTAGTATATTTGGGGGTTCCTTTGAATTTTAAAAAACTAAAGATAACTATTTGGAGGAATATTTTGGATCATATCAAATAAAGAATTAACCACTGGTATCACAAATAATTAACCTTTGGTGGTAGATTAACTTTTTTATAGCCAGTCATTAAAGCATTTCCAATTTATAAACTTTCTCACCTTATTGCCCCACATACCATATGGAGTGAGTTGGACAAGACGGCTAGAAAATTTTATAGGGAGGAGTAAAAGGAGAGTGGAAATGAGTCTTAGTAGGTTGGGTGAAAGTAAGACATCCCAAGGTAAAGGGAAGTCTAGGACTAGGGAGATCAAAGTTAAATAACAAAGCTTTAGTTGGAAAGCTTTACTAAAGGTGGATCTCTCAACCAACTTCTTTATTTAGTAGAGTTTTAACTAGTAAATATTTGGGACAAGTGAATCCGAATGAGGTGAATTATTTCCTTTGAATGGTAATGTGTCTTTAGTGTGGTAGGCTCTAAAGTTAGGATTTCATGTACTAAAATATGAATTATTTTAGAAATTGGGGAGAGAAGAGAAGGTATGATTTTAGAAAAATTCATGGGATCAATACTCACTTATCATTATTGAATTTTCATAATTTCAACCAGTAGAAATAACCATGGAAATTAGGGGTTGTAGTCAATTTAGGGATTGTTAGAAAAGTAGAATACTTCATTAATTTATTTCATGGATCAAATTTGTATAAATAGCAAAGTTGATCATTGAGAGTCGTTGGATTACAACAACTCATCAAATCTGAACTAGGATAAATTGAGAGTTTACCTACTCATGGAAGAGTGGTAACTCAAGTAAGTCTATCCTAGTAGAACTTAAGAGAATAATTATTTATTCTAACACCCCCCTTAAGTGATACTAGGGGTGAATTTAACAAATGAGTCCCGACAACAAGGCCTGATAAGGTACTCATGTACAAAAGAGATGGTATAGCCACATAAATGAGTCCCGACAACAAGGCCTGATAAGGTACTCATGTACAATATGTGGTCAAAAAGTCTCTACTGAAATATGATGAAAAACCACAAGTGTCTATAAAAAGAGTGTGAAGATAGGGTGGACAAAGAACCACAAAAAAATCGCAAGGGTAGTCCAAAATGACTCCACAAGCATGAGTATGTGGTTTCCATCTATATGAACACAATGGGCTAATAACTATATCCAAAACTAGTGGAAAAATAGAAAAACAAGTGACATATCCACAAGTATGAGTCCCGATAATAGGGCCTGGTAAGGTACTCATGTACAATATGTGATAAAAATAAATAAATATCACCAAAGAGAACTCCCTTAAAAACCAAAGTGTCTCACAAAAAGGAGTGTGAAGATAGGATGGAGAAAGAACCACAAAAATCGCAAGGGTAGTCCAAAATGACTCCACAAGCATGAGTATGTGGTTTCCACCTATATGAGCACAATGGGCTGAAATAAGGTCCAAAACTTGTGGAAAAACAACAAAACAAGGGAATGATGAAAAAATCCCAAGGGAGAAAACCACCTACCAGAATAGAAGAAGAAGAATAAATATGTGCATGGAGGATGGAGAGGAAGGAAGATGTCCTCTTCAACCCCCCTAAGACAACTTCCATCAAGAAATCTGCAAAGGACCCATCATATGTTTGAAAAAAGTAAAGACTCGTCGAAAAAAGTTGTGAAGATAGTGTGGAAAGAATCACAAGAATCACTAGGGAAGTCCAAATCGACTTCACAAGCATGAGGATGTGCTTATGACCTATATGGACACAATGGGCTGATAAATGTCCAAAAAAAATGGACAAACAACAAAACAAGGGCACCAAATGATATTGGAGTGTCGGGTTCAACCGAGAATGCACTCCATGATACAATAGTATTCGATCCACAAAAAAATGTGGAAAACGGTTTCAAAACTGAAAATGGTCATCTCCATTATGTCCGTATCAAGAAAAACCTTTATGACGACTATAAATACCCTACATTCTACTTTTAAGGGGAGCGTCATTTTATAAAAAAATAACAAATCTTCTTCTGTCCCTCACAAGAGAATATTTCGAAATCTCTTTCGAAATTAAACATTTCATGTGAGCCCATAACCTCACATGTGTCCATCCCTTTAAAACATTTGCAAGATAAATAATGGTCAATGGGCCCATCCCTTTAAAACATTTGCGGGATAAATAATGGTCAAAAAAATACATGGGCCATACATTTAAAAAATTACCCTCACTCTTTTAAATGCTATAGAGATATAAATGCATTAAAAAATACAAATTGAGGAATAATAAAAAAATTAGGGTCTTGTCACCACCACTAGGGCTATATGTGCAGTTGATGTACCTGGGTTAGCGGGCCAATAAAACAGAAAGCACGGGTGCACTGAAGAGCGAGTGCCAGCATGGAAAAAAAAAAATTTGAATCTCCATCAAACTTGAAATGCAGATATTTGAACCGAAAACACGACCAGAACAATGAGATTAACATCCTTGCGGTAGCCAACGTAGTAGACCCGCTTGACGTATTTGAAAAATGGTCTGCATTAATTTATCCAACATGGCATCAAACCCTTATGCAAGACAAAAGAAAGAAACTTTGCATTATGGCCCAAAACAAACACTTGGGAAGTATATGATTATTCCTTCAAGGCTCTTTACGACGATGTGTCTTCATGCTAACTTTATCTGCACCACCATACAAGTGGTCACACCATCAACCGTCATTCTAGAAAACAAAATCGTGCCATATTTCAGCAAGATCACCACCATCAAGGAGCTATGTTATAGAGGGCCAAAAAAAAAAGGACTGCAGATGCCATCCAGCAAATAGCCTGAACAAGACTGCCATATGGACTGTTGTTACCAAACTTGCAACAAACAACTACGAGCATTGATCCTGTAATCTGCTGCCATATTCTGCCGTCGCACCAAGTCAGGCTGAAATACATGACATTAAACCAACGTCAGAAATTTGATGTCTCCATCAACAGCATACAATTCACAAATCATCATGATCCCCGATCTTCACAAATCAGCACGATCTCCGCGTTGCATATCCAACGTGCTCCAGGACGGGCCCACTCCATAATAATTAGACAGTCACATTTTCGAAGTGCATCATCCAATGGACGTCAATTGACATCCTCAAACTGTATCATACAATGGAGTCAGAGGAACTCTCTCTGCCTCTGGTAGCCTTGCTTAACTCTATTTGGGGCTTCTCAGACTTCAAAAACTATTCACTGGAACCCGAAAATACCATATTTGGTGGAGCCACAACTACTCAAAAAAACACTGGCCAAACTGTGCCAATTCTGATGAATGTGGACTGAGCAAATGTTGGGGGAAAGTTCAAGACTCCGTCTTCCACACTATAACTCACCATCAAAGCTGTCACAGACAAAAAGCACAGGAGTCAAGTTCGTGATCGAACAAAATCTACGATTCCCTCTCCACGTTCAGATGTGGAACCCCACGAATGGCTCAAAAACGACTCCAGCATTCAACACGACTGACGCGCCATAATCTTTCTGAAACCGGTGATAAACGTCGATTTTTTTACCAATGAAAATTATGATCTCGGCAACGGCTGTCACTTCCATGATCTCAGCAAAAGGTGCACAAATTCTTGCAACTTCATGCGTAGCCTCCGCTACAGGATGCGTGCTAACGCCATTAAAAAATTGATCTCCATCATCATCGTGCCAAATGCAAAAACAATAATTGCACGGGGTGTGGAATTCTTAACAGAACTTTGAACTTGGAATAATATTTAATGTGGCCGGTATTGATGCGTCGTGAACACATGGTGACCATTTCAACTGGTCCCACGAACAGCAGTGGAGTCCAGTTTCTCATGTGCAACACTAGGCGTCAAGTGTTTCCAAGGTGTACAAATCCACAGTGCTGCAGTTTCCCTATCACGATGGAAATCTTACATGAAAAAACTGGCCATAGTGTGAATTGACGATGCACTCGGCAACTCAACAAGCAGCCCATTCAAAGTAACTTTATAAGAACAATTTGATCAAACAACGAACACCAAAAAATGCTGATCTTCTTGATCTGTATATATATTTTTTTGTTCTTTATCCTCCGCTGGTCTGCGTGAATATTGGTTCCTTCGTCGGTGCATAGGGCCTCCATTGGGTGTACAGCACATTTACTTTGGCATCACTCACATCAACATTCAAAGCGAAGCTTTTGGACTGACATTAACAAAGAATGTGCGTAGCAAAATAAAAAAATATTCCATGAAATATCCTCCGAGGGCCCATCATTGCTATGATTCAAAATTATCAGCATCAATATCACAGCAAACAAAAAAATAGGGCACGATCTTTCCAGGCTACAATCTTGATCTGATTTTTCGTAGCACCTTTTGAAACATTTGTCTTCCTTGATCTGATTATCGTAGCACCATTAACGACGGCCGAAATTTTCCATCAGGTCTATGAACAAAATCTGCAATGCGAGGTGGACCTCTCTTCAATCTTGTGGACTGTGCAAACATTAACAACTGGTAAATACCATCAGCATTCACTGCGGGCATGGCTTCTCCCGCTCAACAAAAAGTTTCAGGCCTGCAACTCCACAAGAATGCTCATCAGGCGATCCATCCTCTGAAACCCATAAACGCAGCTGCCTGAACACGCTGGGGCAGAAGTCGTATTGGACGCCAATTCTGTGAATCGCTGGGGCAGAAGTCGTATTGGACGCCAATTCTGTGAATCATCACAACGGGCTTCGGATTTGTAGTTGGCTGAAAAAAATGGTGTTTTCGAGGTGGACGCACTATTCAGATAGCGCTGCACGGAGAGTCGTAGCCGGGAAAAAAAAAATCAACATGTCTTCTCCTCTGAAAAAATTGCAACGCAGCAATAGTAATAATCTTTTGTCAAAAACTTCCATAATCTTCTGTCAAAAAAAATCTCCACGAGCGCTTCATCTATCACATCGCGTGGCCAAAATTGGATACGCTACTACGCACAACAAGAAAACTGGCAGAGAGAAGATCTTTAGCCGGCTTTTGAAAACTTTGAAAAAGACAGCCATTGACGAATTTCCACAACAACAGGCTTGGTCTCAGCAACACGCACAACAAAAAAAAACAAACATGCCATTCAATAAAAATCGACAACGTCACAAAAAATTAACTTCTCATGGTAAACGACTTCTTCTGTCTACTATGTTCTGCCCAGACCGCACAGACCGCATCGGAATTAACAAGCCAAATGGTCAGCACTCTCCAATATTCCGCCCGAACTCCGCTCGGATACTGCGTTCTCCTCAAACATGTACAAAAAATGTCGGCGAACATGCACGCTATTGGAGGGAACCAATCTCGAGAGTGGAAAAATACAGTGCACTATAATAGACCAAGACCAAGACAGAATTCAAGCTGGTGCTCAAGCAGTTACTACCAATCAGCAACAGCCTCCGGGTCTGAAAGAGCATTTGTATATCGTGGCCTGAAAAAGGAAGCCCAAGAAAAAACAAAAAATACATCAACTTCAGGGCATTTTGTTTGGATTCACCACTTTTCCCATTACGATCTTAATTCCCGTTGCAGCAGTATCACATTTTTCGTTTTTGAGTCGTGGCCCCCTATTTTTCTTTAGGCAGTCAAACAAAATCGATCCTGCACCATTTTACAACAGAACACCACGAACAAATATTCTTCATGCGCCATGTCAAAAAAAAGTTGCATTCAAAGCTAACTCGGCGACGGCAGCATTTCCCTCAGCGACGGCAGCATGTCGCGAATACGAGCCAAAAAAGAGACGTGCCAAAAAACCATGCTGACAGTACCGCCAGCTTCATTATCGCCATCCGCAACTGTCTGCTTGGCGCCTCTCTCCACTACCGTCCCATGACTGAGCTCACAATTTTCTCCATAACCACGATCGATGAGAGCTCTCACGGCATCTTCATGCGTCACGTCGCCCGGTTTTTCATCTCATTCACGTTATCAACAGCAGTTTACACTAAGAAGCGCCTATTGAACAGAGCATGGACGTCCGACAGTATAGTTTACACTGTCTGAGGTTGAGAGTTCGTGCCTCTTTCACCCCACCATACAATTGGAGTTCTTCGAGCTTCGCGGTGGTTTTTCCGACAAACTATGGCAATTTACACATCATCTTCCATGTATTAAAATCACTTCATCGCCGATCAGGAACTCAGTCTCATGCAGGCAATCTCCACACGAGCGTGGTCTCGTATACTTTGGCGAAACTGACGGTCAATGAATACTTGCAAGAGTCATTATTGATTTTGAACTGCTGGAAATCGTCCACACAAAACAGATCACCTCAAGCAAGCACCGTGCAGGCTGTCACCATTTTTTCACGTGAAAGACTCTTGGTGCCGGTAAAAATAGATGAATTTGCATCGAACAATAATAAAAAATATTGCCAAAAATTTCAATCTGGGCCATGCGCGATCTGGGGAGTGGTGGTTGCGGAGCTCTCAGCGTACACCTTGGAGCCGCTGATTGCGCCCCACTAGGCCTTTCAATGGCCTGCTGCGCACTTTGGATGGGTGCCATCTCGCAGCCCATCCCGATGCAGTCGCAAACCAAGTTTTCCAAGGTGAAAAATAGACCTCGAACTCCATGGTGGACAACCAAAATAAAAGAAAGGTCCGATAGAGGAAAAAAGCAGCACACAGGTCCTTTATTTCACCTACGACTGTAGGATAAAAAAAAGATAGCTTTAAAAAAATCCTGTCGTCTGGCACACCGTCTGCTCCACGACTTCTTTTCTCATCACCGTACTCCTCTAAAATCACTCTAAAATCAAAAAATTGTAGCACGGGTTTTTGATAAACTGCTATTTGCATGGCAGCAAATCTGGTTTTGAACACCACGAAAAATGGAATTCAATATTACCTGTAAAAAAAATGCTCGTTTGCGTGGTCACTCCTCAGATCCTCAAATCAAATCATGGGCACAAATTTCGATCTTCTCATCTTGAATCTGGTTTAATCGGCATCACAGATTTTTTAATGCCAAATTTTATTTTCATCTTTTGGAGTATGCTCTCCTTTTTTTCTCAAGCAACTGCAGCAGCCCCCATTTACAAAACCATGATGAGCTCCATAGTAGCCCAACTGTTGCTCTGCACGTCTTTTTGATCCAAAAACTCACAGCAGCCAAAGCATAGCCTTCGAAAAGCATATGGTGGTCGAAAATTCATCTGCTGCACTCCAGATCTGGATCTTTCTGCAGATTTTAAGAAAATCTGTGTAAAGTGTAGCACAGCGGGGAAAAAATACCCATAACAGTTCCATGGCTGGTGAAGATTGCTACTACCAGCCACAAAAGGAAAGGCTACATCAAAGAATCCAAAAAAACGAGATCCACACGAAAAACTGAAAACCCTAAAAAACTAAAAAATTAACCTACCAAATTTTTAAAAAAATTTAACCATCTGGTTTCTGATCCATCAAAAAATGGAAAGCATACTCCCTCGGTAAAAAAAAAGAAAAAAAATGATGGGAGGAAAAAATGAAGAGGGATTTCCATGATAGAAGTTGTCCCTTAGATTCATGGGGCAGGGAAAGCCGGCTTTGATACCATGTTAAAAAAGTAGAATACTTCATTAATTTATTTCATTGATCAACTTTGTATAAATAGCAGAGTTGATCATTGAGAGTCGTTGGATTACAACAACTCATCAAATATGAACTAGGATAAACTCAGAGTTCACCTAACTCATTGAAGAGTGGTAACTCAAATAAGTCTATCCTAGTAGAACTTAAGAGAATAAGTATTTATTCTAACAGGCATTATAGGTTTAAGCAGTTTAAAAAGTTGCATGAGTGGTCAATTCTAAACCCTTTAGAATTTACACCTATCATGACTAAAATATTGGCAAAAATATTTATCATAGGTAGAGATAAGGATGATGAATTAGCTTGAGTTTATTGGAGCCTTGGAATCTACACAATGAAGAATAGATATGATCAAATTCTTCTAGTACCTCTTCTTCATGCATATCAGGTTGAGGATTAGAGAAATATTTGGTAGTCAAAGGGTTGGCTAAAAGTAAACTCCTTTGCCTAAAAGTTCATTCACAATGGTATTCTTAGTTTTGATAATTTGAGATATAGGAAAAATATTTGGTCCATCCCAATGTGTTTTATGCTACAAAAATGGGGAAACATATGACCACTTGATATTTGAGTGTCTATTCATGTGCTAGATCTAGGAGCAATGGTTTTTAGCTTATAAAATGTGAGAAAATGGTGATTTGAATCAAATCAATATTTGGAAAATATGGAAGAGAGTTATATTTAAATCTAAAGCTCTTCATATCAAGTGGAAGAGGATTAAACTTCATTTGGTGGTAAGTGTTGTTGGAAGGAAATGGTAAAAATTTTAGAGGAAAGTCAAAAAATGTGGCAATGTATGCTAAAGAGAAAACTTAGGCTGATATAGGGATGATTGAGAAGGAAGCCAAAGAGGAGCAGGACAAAGCTAGTTGGAAACCACCCCCAAAAGGTTAGATTAAAATTTATACTTATGGATCTAGAACCAGAGTGGTCTATATAAATCATGTTGGGATAGTGCTCTATTGGGAACTATAGTACTTGGGCAAAGCCACAAATAATGAGGTAGAACCCTTAGCTATTAAATAAGCTTCTATCCTGGTGGTAATACAATGTTATAAGAGGATGATCATAGAATCATATTCTCAAATCTTGGTACGAGATATAGGTTGCATGCGAAACTTTGCTTTAGAGATAGAGGTTGAGGATTCTTGTCACCAAAATTAAGAAATTATAGAAATAATTAGATTATGTGAATTTGATTTATGTGGGTGGAGCTCTAAATAAAGTAGTAGATTTCCTTACTAAGGTAGGTACTGAGAAGGAGGTAGGGGTTTAGTGGCATGGCTATTGAGGATGAGAGGATTAGGCAAGTTGATGAACAAATCTAGTGTTTAGCTAATTTGGATAACCATTGCAGACATATGGATTAGGATATTTACATCCAATTTAGATCTCCTTTTATTATTATAAATAGATGTTCTTGTTGGCTAAGGTTAGGAGGAGTCTCTTTCCAACTTATAAATAATCTTTGTTTTAACATAATTTATTCAAATTCTTAAAATACATAAATTCAAATTTTATATTATTCTTTTAAATATATAATTATTCTCTAAAATAAAATCACTCTTAAAAATATTTCTAAAAAAATTAATTAATTAAATTTAATTTAAAAATATTAAAATGTTCTTTAAAGCTAACTAATGAATAAAATATTTAAATACATTAACTATCTAATTATTAATCATTTTTAGTTTATTTATAATGTTTACTCATTTTATTTTTTTAATAAGCTATGTGTAGCTTCTATTGGAGGCCACTCCCATTATGAAAAAAATATTGCATTGATCTCGTTACATTTCTAACAAGTTAATTAAAGCATATGCAACTTTATCTTTCTATGGGACATATTTTCTACAATCGACTCCTTTTATATCAAATGCCTTCAAAATTTTAAATTCTATCAAAATAAAATTTAACACTGTGAATGGCATATTTGTTGGCTAGCTTCTATATCCAAAAATATCTTGTCTATAACAACCTAAAAAAATTTTAATACTTTTTTTTAGGATTCTTTTCATTCCCCTAATATTCCAAGATATTATTTTCATTAGTATTATTTATTTTATTTGTGGGTTTAACTCACTTTTTGATAACACTTGTGATATTTGCTTTTGTTTTTCATATCAATATTTCTTTGTGTTTCTTTTTCTCTTTGTTTTGGCCTCTTGGGTCTTCCTCTTTTTTTTCTCATTCTAAGCAATACTTTATCTTCATCAATCTCAATCTTATCACACTACTCATAGTAATACTTATCATCTTTAGGTTTACCTTGTTATGAAGGATCTAAAGTGCAAGGAATAACCTCAATAGAACACTCTTATTTATAAGCACACTCTTCTTTATATTTTTGTGGAGACCCTAAAATGCAAGGATGCTCTTTTGTAGCAATTACCTTTTTATTCTGCCCTAAAAACCCTAAATTGTTATGGGTTTCCTTTAACCTCATTTCTATATTATTATCCTCTTGAAACCTTAAAGTACAGGGGATAACATCTTCAACACTTTCACTTTTATTAACTAAAGAGGATTCTATACTACTTGAGGAAAATGAAAATGATTTATCTGGAATAAACTTGACCTTTTTTGTTGTCTTTGTTTTGGGTTCTATCTCCACATCTTCTTTTGCACCTTTAATTCCTTCTAAACTTACTAATTGATATTTTCTATAGGATTTATTTGCTTGTTCTTTTGGAGTGGAATATCCTTCCTCTAATCTAGCTTCTATTATTGAATGATTTCCTTGCTTTATTTTGAAGTTTATCTCATGGTTAGAATTTTTTATCTCTTTCTTCATAGTTTTTACTTTGCAAACTCTTGCCATGTGTCTAATCTCAAAACAATTGTGTCAACGAAATGCAATATTTTCATAATCTACTTGTTGATCCTATTCTCTTTATTCAGATTTAATTTTAATAGATTGTGGCAAAGGTTTTGAAATATCCATAGCAACATATATTCAAGTATATATAGCATACTTTCACTCCTTAGTTGATGGTCATTCCTTGATGAATACCCCTAGGTTATTTCCAATATTTTCAAACATATTTATAAACTGATATGGAAGTCCAAAAAGCCCAAAAAACCCAACCCACACTAGAAGCTTCTTAATAGTTTCTGTCTCAAGTTCACAACTAAAAAGATTTTGTTCTATGATCCCAGTGCATTTCTTCCCATAAACCATGGACCACGAACTATTATTTTATTTTTAATTTTTGAAATGCAAAAAATGATGTCTAAAAAACTTTTAAGAAAATACAATACAAATAAGTTCTATATATAAATAAAAAGTAAAAGAAATATAAAAACAATAATATATAAAACTTCTTGCATTATTAAAACGTTTTAATATTAAAATTTGAAAGTTATTATATCTAAAAAAATCATATAAAACTATGTTAAAAGACTCCAAATTTATTTGGGTCAATATCCGCCTTAAAACTTATTTTAAAATTTTAATAAAAAAATATACTAAAAAAATCATTCTTTTTCATAACAAATAAACCTCAAAACAGCAAGCAGCAACGATACCTAAAAACAGGTGTGAAGGTCATCACTGCTAGCTTGGACAATGCCCAACATTTATCTTATAATAAGCGAAATAAGAAACAAACGATTGGGACATTCAGTTGCACTGTTTGTTGTGCAAATCTGGACAGGTATGTTATAATTATTTTAAAAGCAATTACAGCTTGCAGGCTGGAAAACAAAAATGCAGAATCAACAGAACGTATTGCAAATTACAGCATGGAACTTGGAAGGCCATATTGGAAAATTCGGTACATGAGTTTCTTTAATTTCGTTCTAATGAGAACTTGCAAATGACAGCATGGAACTTCGAAGGCCGGTTTGGAATCTTTGGGTGTACGAGTCTTTTAAATTTCATTATGACAACGATGATAACTGTATTAGATCTTTTTAAGGAAAAATAAAATAAAATATGAACTAAATATCAAACTTGTCTTCTTGTTCTGTAACTTGTATTTAAATTAGGGTTCATCCAGATTCAACACGAGTTAGAAGATAGATATTACTGTAGTCTTGCATTTATTATCCTTCTCTCCTTTCTTAAAGTTGTTTGAGAACGAAATTATATTTTTATCAAGAAAAACGCAGTTTGTTCATTTAAATTGTTGACAATCATTTTAAAAAGAACGGAACAAAAGACATTTATTATTCTTTTCTTATTTGTTAAAGTTGTTTCGGCTGGTTCGTTGGTAAACGAAGTTTTTTTCTTTTTTCGAAGATGTTTTCTTGACTTCGATTATGCAGAACATCAACTCCATCTTGATTTGGGTCAGGTTTTTTGGATTGCCGATTCAATTCTGGTATGAGGGTTAGTTTCTAAATTTTGGGTGTTAGTATTAGAAGATCAAAGAATTTGCGTAGGATTGAATTCTGGTATAAAAATATTTTTTTTGTGCTATTACTGAGATTATTGGAGATCTTGTAGCCTTCAATCTTACAACTAAAGCCATGTTTTAAATGGTTTATGCAAGAATGTGTATAAATGGTCAACGACTCAAGAATTACCATCTTCTATTGAGATTTCTTTCCGATTTTGGCAGTAGAATACAATCTATATGAAATCAAGCCAATCTATATGAAATCAAGTCTACACTGTGTGCTTAGCACCCTTTGACCACCAGCTGGGTAAGGGCAACACAGCTTACGTTCCTCAGCTTTGGGTAGCAAAGTGATGTCTAAGTGGGAAGGCTCGACCCTTTGACAACATAGCCTAAAAGAAGGCCCAGATTTTGCAAAAGAAGAACCAAGAGGAGGCCTAAATTTTGAATTAAAAATAAAATCCCTAAGACAACGAGAAGGCCCAGATGAGATGAAGACCCAAATTGGTAAGGAAAGTAAAAAGAAGCCCCAAGACAAAGAAATGACCCTGTATAAGATTTAGTTTAACAAGGAGAAAGCATAATCTGAAACCCTAATTGTTTTTGCCTTGGGTCCTAATCTTGATAATGTTGACAATGACATTGGAAAAGAAGACTCCCTCTGGATTGTGAGCTGCTCTCTTCTTTAATAAAAATTTAAGGCAAGGCAGTCTCAATTGAGGACAAATGGTTGTTTTGTTATTTTTTTTAGTTCTATTTCTCTTCTATTGGATTTTTCATTTTTTTGGTGTTGGATGTGCTAGGATGATCCCCTTTGTTGTGAGTGTGATTCCCTATACAAACATTTTTTTTTTAAATCTTTAGAGATCCTTTCAAAATTCTTTTTATATCGAGCAAAATGGATTTTTTAATTTAAACTGTGGACAATCATTATTAAAAGGATAGAACAAAATAAGTACTAAATATATAATAGGAATATGCTATTGGAAAACCTAATTTACATATAAAAATTATTATAATAAATTTATGAGATTAGAGATGCTTAACCATATTTAAAAAATACAATAATAATAAGATAAAAAATATATAATCCAAATAAAAAATAAAAAGATATATAATTAATGTAATTAATTTATTAACATATATATGTTAATTAAAATCAAATTTTATATTAAAATTATAGATATGTTAATTAAAACCAAGTTTCCTCCACATAAGGGGGTGACCTTTTCCAGAGGCTATCAGTGCCCACCCTAGGACTTGGCCCTTTGCCTAGTTTTGTTGTTTATTTACCTTTTTAAGGATTGATTTTATTTTTGGCATATTTACATTATTTATCGTTTGGGTGGCCTTGCATCCTGAGCTATGATTTTCCCAACTCCTTTTTTATTGTAGCCTCTCTTTTTTGATACTATTAAAAACATAGAGGGTTTTAAAAGGATACCACAACCATTACAAATAAGCCTTCAGACAGATGATAAAAACCAAACCTAAACCTTAGAAAACACCGAGGGATAGAATAGAATAAGACTACACTAAATCAACCCAAGAAAAAAAATAAGAGAAGAAATAAGATAGTTCTACCCCAACCTGCCCATATCTTGAGCAACAGAAGCAGCCAAACAAGCAATATCTTTAGAAAAATCTAGTGACGACTTTAGCGAGCTCCAAATTTTTCTTTGGTTAATATCAATGAGTTTCAAATTATCAAGGACTCACTTTTTCTTTGCAGAAACCTCCGAGATGTAAACTTCATCAACCAACTTCTCCCTATGGCTTTCACATGGGAGAACATCGAAGTCAAGAGGGGGAGAGAGATGGGAGGAGCCACCATCCTCACAAAATTTATTATGCAAGAACTTTGATTTATGAGTGCCACCAACCACTGCAACACGAGTGGGCATAAGGTTGAAATCCATCAGCTCCTCAACCTCTGCATTGGGAGATAAATCAAATCTAACAGAGGGATCCAAAATAGGAGCTCGAGAAACATCAATAGAAGCCTTACCATGCACCCCTTTAGCAGAAACCTGAATCTTCCTTGATACCTTATCAGACCCTGAACCAAAGGTAAAAGAGTAAATTTCATCGCTACACTCAGATTCATCTTTCGAAACATCCTTAGAGGCACCCACAATAGGACCAAGAGAATCTGCAGAGGACTTAAGGATATCATCAACCACCAAGTCGTGCTCCATAGCAGCCTGTTCAAACACAAGAAGAGCTAGCCCTTGATGAATGGGGGCCTGGCCACAGCCATTTTGAACATTAAAAAAAGACTTTTTTTATTGTAGCCTCTCTTATTTTTATTGAAAATAATTGTATGATTTCGAGCAAAGTTTCATAACATTCATTCTTTCATTATTGATTTACTTTTATTTTTTTTAAATGTTCATTATTGATTTGCTTTTATTTATTTTTTTAAATGTCCATTATTGTTTCATTGTATATGTTCAATTTAATAGATATATTTTATTTAACTATCAAATTTTAGTTTATTTTGGTTTGTGAAATTTCTTTTTTATATCATTCCATGATTTGGTTCTTAAAATTATTTATATAGGTAAAAATTAGAAAAACCAATGTATCTCTTTTTACCCCTTCCATAACATGTTTTTTTTTTTAATAATATATCTCTATTCTTTGAAAACAAATTTTTTTAAGTCATGGTGATCCTATGATTTCAAACATTTCATGAGATCTAAGGGTTTAATTCCTCAACAAAAAACTCATACTTTAGATTCCAAACTAAATTAGATTATATAAAGATACATATATCTTAAATATTCCAAATTAAATTAGATCATATAAAGGTACATATATCTTAAATACATAAGAAAATTCTCTAGAAGATTATTTATATTATGAGCAACTATTAAATATGATGAAAACACATGGATGAAAACACATGGGCATAATAACTTAATTATTAAAGTTTATCATTTTAATTTTTGTAGATAATATCATTATTATATCAGCTCATGTAAGACCACCATAAAGTGTTCCAAAATCCCATTTCATGAAAAATGGAAGATGATTAAAATTAAAATGTAGAAATAGTAAACTTTTAATAATAGAACCAAATAATTATGGCTAGAAAATGTTGAAATATGACATACACAAAATGTCTTTCCAAGTCCTCTCACTATAGTCTTTCTTGTTAATGCACAATATTCATTTAATGATGGTATATTAGCACACAAACATAATCCATGATAGAATGTTTTACATAATGAAAACATGATATCAATTAATAAAATTCAAAAAGAATTTCTTTGGAAAGGCTAGTAGAGTTATAGTCTTATGAGTTTGGAATTAGAGATAGTTTGGGTGGATATTATTCAAAGATCAACGAAAGAATTGGAAAAATTTTTACCTCAAAAATATATAGGTTCTTTTGATGCAATGAAATTATTTAGGAAAAGAACTCTACCCAAAGGATCGTCAACATGATGAATATTCATATCAGATACTATACCATTAATAAAAAATATATATTATATAGTCATTTAATGAAGGGAATTATGCAAATTTTTAATTTTATGCTTGATTGAAGCCTTATTCTCTTAAATTTGACTTAAAATATCAACACTTGGCTAGAGGGCCTAGCTTGTAAACATCCAAAGGTCAAAGACTATATTAATATGAAAAAAATATCCAAATCACATAATTTTGTTAATAATCTAGTTGAAGGAGAGGAACTCAAACAAATTATAAATGTACTTCAAAATATGGTTCAAGAGTTTTATTTGTCAATTTTTACACAAAAGGATGAATTGATTTGAAATATTTCAAAATATTGTAGATACTCATTGGGACATAAGGACTTAGAGCAATTAAAGTCTCTTACTCCCAAAATCCTCAACATTGCTTTGGTTAGTAGTTCAAAGTAAAATTCTAATAGGAGAGAGTCTAGAAAGAAGAGGATATCATGTACCTTTCATATGCATATTACATGAGAAGGATTTATAAATATTAGTTTGCCCACTTCTAATATGATAAGGATATCATGAACCTTTTATTATGATTGTTGTTTTGCTCACACCATTTGGGGTTATATTTTCAAAAATATGGAAATATACTAGGTAGCTCCATCAACCTTAAAAGAGTTGATCAAGTTTTGGATTAATTATTTCAAAGCTAAAGCTATGTATTTTATGGGGGATTGGACATGTCATTATTTGTTAGCGTCATTATTTGTTAGAATTTATGGCTTCAAAGGAATAACAAAATTTTTTAAATTAAATCTCCAAATCATACCCAAGTGAAAAAAAAAAGGCTTGTCATGGGGCTCATCATGGGAAGTCTAGTGCAACAAAAAAGTGGTAACAATTTGGTTACAATATTTGAACATTATTAAAAGAGTCATCTATGGCAATAGCATTAAAACAAAGAACCTACATCAATATAAGGTAAAAGAAAAATGTCCAAAATTCGTGTTTATCAAAATTAATTTTAATGATGCTTATATAAAATTAACTTAAATACAAATACAATGTTTTACTATTTTTATAAAACTAATCTAAAAAAAAACCATATATAACTTATTAAAATAAAAATAAAAACAAAAAAAATTGCTTGCTCATTTTTCTCTATTTTTCTCCTCTTATTTCTTCCAAAAATAACTTACCATTTCATTTCTATAGTCCAATGGTGTTCCTTAGATTAAATATATAAATGATTTTTACTATGATAATTGTGAAATAAATATACATATCCTATAAATCCAATTCAAAAGATATAATGTTGTTTTAAATTTAAAATAATTAAAAATTTATACCAATGTATCCAGTAATATAATGTTTTTCAAAAGAAATTAGATAAAACTAAATTTTGATGGAAGGAAAACTAGCCAAAAATTTCAATTTCATTGAAATACATAAAAGCATGAGAAAAAATAAGTAATATAAAAAAAAATAAAGACAACTCTATCCAAGAATGTCTATCCATGGCAAGCCTAGCCTAGGCGTGTTAGACTTGTGACTCAAGAATGTCTATCCATTGCAAGCCTAATGGAAGCCTAAGCGTGTTAGACTTGTGATTAGGTGGACAAAATCTAGAGTCAATGTATAATCAACACGGAGTCCAAATTTTCAAATTCATCATATCGTATATCCATGCTTCTTTCAAATTTATTAGGAAATTTAGTAATTTCTATCTGAACATTCTCATCCGGCATGAACTCAGAATCACAAAACAAGTTGCTACAAGTACGCCATAACCAAATTGCTTCATCAATTCTTGTCTTTCACTCGGATCTTTAATAGTATCTTCTCCAAGTTATTCCAATACAAACATAAATTAAACTTGAAAACAAATTTAAACATACAAAGATAAATCATAATCAAATCGCTTTATCAAATCTTGTTTTCCCCCTTGCATCTCCAGCATCACCTTCTCCAAGTTATTCCAAGAAGATAAACAAATTAAAAAAAAACAAACACAAATCATAATCAAATCGCTTTATCAAATCTTGTTTTTTCCTTGGATCTCCAAGATCACCTTCTCCAAGTTATTCCAAGAAGATCCTCCTTCTCTCCCTGCCCTCAAGGAAGCCTCCCTCAACTCACTCACGTTCCTCCTCATCTCCTCCCCCTCCTCTCCCCCCATCAATTTCGACACCATCTCTCCCACCTCGCCTCTCTCGACCTTATCCTTCATTGCCAACCCAATCTTCCACACCTGGCTCACAAACGTCCTGTTAAGCTGCTGCTCTGCGAAAAAAGGCCATGAAATCATGGGCACACCTACACAGATACTCTCCAAGGTGGAGTTCCATCCACTGTGAGTCAAAAACCCTCCCACAGCAGGATGGGACAACACCTCCATTTGAGGTGCCCAGCTAACAAAGAAACCTCTTCCCTTCACTTTCTCCACAAATTCCATGGGCAACACAGCAGAACTTCCATAAATGAGATCAGTTCTAATGGCCCACAAAAATGGCTGGTTGCTGGCCTCCAAACCCCATGCAAACTCCACAAGCTCCTGGTCCGACATGACCGTTATGCTTCCAAAACAAACATAGATAACTGTCCCAGCTTCCTGATCATTCAGCCATTGGAGGTAGCTTGTTTCTTCTGTCCATAAGCTTGCTGAGACATTGGGGGATTCATTCAAAAGGGGGCCAATGCTATATACGGGAAGTTTGGTTTTCAGTGCTTGCAATACTGGGCCTTCGAGTTCATCGAATGTATTGAGTATGATGAGATCTGCTGACAGCGAATCGTGGCCTAGCTTGAGAAGAAAATCAAACATGTAATTTGCAGAGTCGTAGAAGAAACTGGGGATGTCCTTGATGCGAAATGGGGGCATCGCGGGATGGCAAGTGATCTCTTCTTCCATAGAACTTTTCTCTACATGTAATATCATAAAGAGTATTTATATTTTCTTCAGGTGAAAGAAGCATTATATAATAAAACCTGGTACTAAAGGAACAAAATTTTATTAATTTTAGAAACATCAGTTTGAAGAACATTGCAGCCTTAGAAATTAAGGTGTCAATTAACAGTAAAACATTTAATTTACTGGCCAAAATCAATAGAAATTTTTAATATATTTGCTTTTAAATAAGTTATATGAAATTAAACCCGATTTCATTTTGATTATTAAGATCATAATAATATTATAATAATAATTATTATTATCTATATAAATATTATTAAAATTCTATTTTCTTAAAAATTTAATTATTCAAATTAATATCATTTAATGTTTAATACATTATCTTACATTTATGGTGTATTAATATTTAAGAATCTAAATTTTTTTGAGTAGTTTGATTGAATTTTCTTCAAACATCCTAAGTATCCAAGTGACAAGTAGTCCTTATGGTTTGAATCCTATACATAGTAGTTATTAAAAATAATGTAGTAATATGGATGTAATCTACTTGCTTATATATACACAAACAAAAACAAAAACAAAAAAAAAGTGGTACCCTAGTTCGTTTATGTAGGGTCAACAATAATTAACTATAGGCTGAACCCTATACTTAATAGTTATTAAAAATAATGTGATGTAACCTATTTCCTTATATATCCCCCCAAAAAAAAACTTAGGCTTGTTGGGAGCATGCCCTATGGTTTGGACCCTATACTTAGCTGTTTTTGTAACCAACTTCCTTATATATCCCAAAAAGGTGGTCCCCTAATCCTCTTATGTAGAATCAACAACAATTAAGTATAAACTTGTTGAAGAAGCCCATAAACCCTATACTTAACAATTACTAAAAAAAATAATAATAATGTGAATATAACAAACTTCGAAATATTAAAAAAAAAACACCACCAATACAAATAAAACGATACAAAACGACTCAAAAACACTCCAGTACAGATAGATCGATACACCTTATCACATCATGAACCAGTGGGAATAAAGTTACTAAAACCGCCTGAACTAGTGTACCGTTATCATGCAGATTTAATAAAATTAAAGGAGACGTTACGAATGCAATATATTTTATTTGATTTTATTTAAAAGGAACCACTTTTACAGTTTAGCTCAATGAACGGAGTAGACAATAAACAAAATAACGAGTTAGTTACATTTTTTTTATTGAAAAGAGTTCCAACCGAACAAAACTCCGAATTTCAATATATAGAAAAACTGAATAACATGCAGGAAGGGTATTTTTTTTTTATCATGTTGATTAATTTTTTTAATCGATCAACGCAAAACAATAATAACCTCTTTAAAATAAATAAATAAATATATCATGATAATTAATTTTTTTAATCGATCAATGCAAAACAATAATAACCTCTTTAAAATAAATAAATAAATATATATATATAATAATCACCCTTGAAATTTTTTTTTTGAGAATCCTTAGGTGATATACTGAAGATTAGAGTAAACCTAAACAAAGTGAAATCAGCTTAAAAGGTTTAAAAGCATAACATCTCATTCTCTTAATAAGAGTGCCAATTAATGACCTAATAATCTAAATTCAACTTAGTTAATGGTTGTTGTGAAATAGTATAATAGTTGGGTTTGAGTTTTTATAAAAGATTTAGATTTAAATTATGGTAGGGTGTAGGTGGTTGTGTAATTAAAATTATTATAAATATAAAAAATATTTTCCAAAATATATATGTATATAATACTTCATCTCATTAAGTTTAAGTTTTTAATAAAATATTTAAATTTAAACTATAGCAGGATGTATACCTGTTTATGTAATTGAAAATAAAATAAAATACTCACCTTATGGAGTGTGTGGGTAACTTGTTAAAACAAATATAAAATAAAATACTCCCCTTACGGGGTGTGTGGGTAACTTGTTAAAACAAATATAAAATAAAATACTCCCCTTACGGGGTGTGTGGGTAACTTGTTAAAAAAATACTTTGGTGTATTGGTGGCTGAGTAAGTGATCTTTTTAAAATATAAAAATATTTTAACTAACAAGATGTGTACGTTAAAATAAAAAATATTTTATATAACAAGGTATTGTGGTTGTAGGTGTTAAAAAAATATCTAAACTAAGATATGATAAATAGATAAGTATTAACCTCCAACAAAATTCCAATTATAGAATATATTACTTTATAAAAGTGTATTTTAAAATAAAAAACCTAGCAGCGGGCAAATTTGAAAAAAAACTAAAGAGTATAACTGCAGAAATACTCTTGTAAATTACTCCTACACCAATAAATTAAACAAACGCTTAAACATGATGAAATGTAAAGATTATTTCAGGATTTAGTCAAATTCCTTCATTTTGTTTCTTAACCAAAAATAGACTGTACCAGAATGCACATACAATTATCTTTATAAAATAATCAAAATTGGCAAAATGCAATACCTGTGAGAGGAACATAACCTTTTCCTATAAGCAGAGGTGCAGTGAAGTAAATATAAAATCCACAAGCACTAGGCGTCCAGAAGGATACTCCAGGAATCCCCAATCTCGTCGCTGTTTTCTGAGCCCAAGAAAGCACACCATCAAAAACAATACATGTCAATGGAGGAACATCCGGCGAATCCATCAACCTGTCCATTAACTTGTTGAAATGTGCAGGACAATTTTCTGTCATGGATTTACAGAGCTCGTCTATTTGGAGGGTGCGCCCGTGCTCGGGAGGTAGATCATCTGGAACAGTCTCGAATCTGAAGTCCGCCATGGAATGGGTTGCCAGACCAGATTTGAGCATCCTTCCCTGTATGAACTCTGTGTTAACAAAAGTGATGTAAAATCCTCGAGCGGACAGGATTTTGGCGAACTGCATCATGGGCTTAACGTGGCCCTGAGCAGGAAAAGCCAGCATCATAGCATGAGGTTGATTTAGTATCGCCATCTGTTTTTTTTTTTCTCCGGCCTGAGGGAATCGAACTCTAGGGACAATTTCAATCTGGTATTTTTGATTCAAGTCGTCTTTTCTATCTTTAAGTGAATTAAACTCTCACCAAACTACTACTAAATCACGGCCCAAAAACGTTAGCAGTTTGTTAGGCTAGCAACATGCTTCAGACGGCAACGATGCTACTTTGGAGAATATATAAAGTTTCTCCAAACATATATTTATTGCAAGTAAAGTCCAGAACAAATAATTGGAACTTTTTCTGGTACGTGAACATTATTTTATGAGCTAGTGAAATGTCCTTTTTGAAAAGCCATTATAGATTTTCATCGATCACACGTGTTCAGAAATTTGAGGGAAGCAATGACGGGAGAGCAACCTTAATATATATTTTCATGGATCCGCAATCTTGAGAAGATAAAAGTTGTTATATATTTTAATGGATCCCATGTTTTAAGAAAATTGAATCGATCCCCAATATTGAGATAAGAGAAGCAATGACTTGAAATATCATCATATATTTTAATGGAACCCATGTGTTAAGATAGTTGAAGGAAGTAATGAGGGAACAAAATTGACGGTAGCAATGACGGTAGAGACGTACATTTTCATGAAAAATAAGAATGCAGAGTCAGAAGGACGTGCTAAAAATGATATTCTGAAAGAATGCGAGACCGGATTCGTGTGATGTATGAGCTTTTAATAATCTGTGCACAAACAGTATGGATCCCATTTCCTTGTAGATAAGTATCGGTGGTATATAATAATTTGGAGGTAGTTATAATTCGTGTGATGTATGAGCTTTTAATAATCTTTGCACGAACAGTATGGATCCCATTTCCTCGTAGATAAGTATCGGTGGTATATAATAATTTGGAGGTAGGTATATTTTGATATTATTATTATTATTTTTATTATTATTTTTAAATAAAAATATTTTTTATTTTTTATTTTTTTTATGGGAATTGAACTCGGGTTACATTGTAAGTGGCGTCCTTGTCGTAGACCACATCAGACGGATTTAAATTAAATCATTATCAAAATTTATTTTAGTATGTATCATTTTAATCTTAATAATTACTTGTCTTATTTCATAAAGTTTAATAAAGAGTTTTTCTTTCTACAATTGAAGTTGAATATATAGTAATTTGTTAGTAAATTGTCAACCTTTACGATTACTAGAAGTTTTAGATGAATTCCAGCCAAAGATTTATTTTTATATTTAAATTTATATTGATTAGTAGATGATCAAAAATTAACTTTAAGATATTATATTAATTTTGGTAATTAGTTGTCTCATATAGAAGTGTAACAATTTAAATCTATTCACTTGGTTGTATTATTTATTTTAGTTTATTAGTGCAATTTTTTATTTTTTATTTTACTCACAACATGGCTCATTCTATGGTTAAGGTTTAAGGTAACTTGTTTAGTATTCACCCAAATCAAGATCATTTTTAAGTACTAGATATATCACACCATTTTTGGGAACTAGGACTACTACAAACAATCTCCCAAGTGGATGAGATTGACCAAATCCTATAGAATATGTCATTTTGTGGATCCAACTTTTCTATTTGTCATCCTCTTATCTTGGCATGGGTGTCAATCCATGACTAGGGTTATCCTTTAGGGCACATAACACCTAGAAGGTGAATGCATACTCTTTACATCCCTTAGCATGATGAACCCCGATCTAACTTGAATGACTTGTTCTAAATTTAGTATGCAAGGGGTTAGCGTACATATACCTAGTGTCTAACTAATTGTCCATTCCACTAGAGTCAGCTAGGGCCATGTCATTACCCTAAAACTCGATTTAGTACCATTGATCGTTCATGACTCACGATAATTTATCCCATACCAAATTTCATGGTTGGACTAGTTCTCTTGGATATACTAGTTTACTTATAGTCATAACAAAGTATGGACCTATCATTGTACTCTTGGGCAACAACCTAGACAAGATGGCCATACCACCCCTCGTTACTAGTTATGACAAGGTCACTTGTTTTGATCCATTCTATCACTTGTTTTGACCTATTTGGTCAGAAAATGGTCATTCCCAATTCACATTGCATGCTCACCCACATCTCAATGATATTGGGTTTACTTAGATCATCCATTATTCATGATGATTAAGGAAATCATGTTTAAATATCATCTTTCTTGATGAATAAGTTTAAGCTTTTACTAGAAGAGTTTGCAACTTATGTTAATTAATCGTATTCCGTGTGATTAGGTTTTAAGAATGGTTTATTGGAGAGTTCTCATATTTCTACCCACACTATTCTAACCACAAATCATAATATATTACCTCTGATACACTAGAGTTTTCATTTCATAATGGAAAAAATAACTTTTAAACTATAGAGTATCCAACTCTAAAAAGAAATATTCAATTAAAACTATAAATAGGGTAAATATTTCTTTAAAATTATTCTTTAACATAAGATAGAGATAAAATAATAATCTATTTTCCTTTGATCCTGCTAACTAGGTAGCCAACTTAATGTGACCTTCCTATAAAAGTTATTTTACTAGTCCTAGCCTCAATGCATGGTTATTAAGATATTATTATATTTTTTGTCTAATCATGCTTATTTGTAACGACCCTCCTCACACGACTAAAAGATGAAAATTAAGAAATAATAAACTTACCTTTTTCTTTTGAAACATGGTACATGTATCCAAATAATTTTGGTACATTTTAAAATCCCACTCCATAGTAAACATGTTGTTACTCCCTAACAATGTACCTTCCACCCTCCAATCGTTTACCTCAATTTTTGTATCAAATAAAACTAAATCGTGTATGTTTCCCTCTTTTTTTGTGAAATTCAAGTGGTCTCAATAAATTCAAATCAATTCAAATTTAGCCAAATCAAATGTATGCCTAGATTAGGTGCACTGTTTGGATTTCACACCTAATTCGGGTAAACCCAAATTTTTGGTGAATTCAAATCCATCCGAATTCACTCAGATTGAAAAATTTCTAAATTTTCCCTAATAGCCTTATCTATCTTCATCATATCCCATTTTTCTCGACCTACCTTAGATGTTAAATACCATAGGTTCCCCCTAAACAAACCTAATGATGATTTTGCAAGAAAATTCAAGAGGAAAGGAGAATTTATTATGCTTTTTTTGTAGGTTTTAAAAGAGATATCGACATTGGATCATCCTTCCACCAATTCCCAAAGATGACAATGAGTATTGTTGTTTTAGATTTGATTTATTCTTAGCAGAACTTCATAATTTTATAGTTTTTGAAGAATTCAAAGCCATTCAAATTCGCTGATGAAATCTAAAATTGTTTTGCATAATATTGTATTTAACTATTGTATATTTTGTAGATCTAGCTATTGCAGGTTTGAATGAATTTGAAGCCATCCAAATTTTCTGAAGACACTCAAAATTGTATAGACTCATGCTGGAGGTAAAGTCATGATCTCACATTTATCAATACTGATTCATACATATATTTTAGTATTTTTAAAACTTTATTACTTTGCTATATCCATAATTGTTACTGCTTTTCTTTCATAAAATTTATGTCTTACATTAGATCTATAGATCCACTACTTTGTTTATGATTTACTAAAATAACCGAGGGGATTTGGCTGTCACAGATCACAGTTTATTGTGACCTATGCAAATCCCCCATACTAACCATAAATTTTAGTGTTCTATTATGAGATTATGGGTTTTTTACAAATTTTAAAAGATCCAAATTCGTCTTGAAAAATTTAAACCAATTTGAATTCACTATGATAGATCTAAAATGTCTCTGACAACAAACATCCATACCAGGTAAGGATCTAAATCTGATTTTTCTTGGTTTTTTTATACTTTAATTTCATATTCTTCTATTTTAGGAAGCATTTGCATAAAAAAAAAGAAATAAAAATAAAAAATAAAAATAACATAGACTTAGTTATAGTATATTTTGCATCTATTATACTAGTTAAAAACTCAAAATAAAAGATCAAAATCTAAGTTTAGTTGTATTGTTTTACATCAATTGCATTAGTTGAAAAACTCAAAAGAAAAGATCAAAAATATAGATTTAGTTGCATTATATTTTGCATCTAGTACATTAAGTTGAAAAAACATAAAACACAAAATGCAAAGAAAATAAAAACAACATGCTAGCATAAATCTCATCCTTTGCTTTCATAGTTAAATTTACAAAGCTTTCTAGCTATAATTTGTATACTTTGTTTTCATCGAAATTTAAAATGCATACAGTTAGACATAGTTGCATTTTGCCAAACTTTAGGTGCATGCTTGAAAAGAATCTATCAAACACCTACCATTATCTAGGCATGGAGACTACCATAAAAAGTGTTTCTTGATGAACCCCATCCAATTCATTGACAAACAACAACAACTCAAGTGTTTCTCATTTGAGTTGTAGATACATCATTTTCCTTCCCCATTTTAGGTACGGATCCATTAGCTTGAAGGAAAGGGGTACAAAAATTTTGGGTCTACATTCTTCGGTGAACCCAACGTGAAAAACACCCTTAATTTGAAAATTGTTGTTTTTCTTTGTCTTTTTGAAAAAAATAAAACTAAAAAAGATCATTTAAGCTTGTGTGTCTTAGATTAAGCCATATAAATTAGATAATTTTTAATGAATCAAATCACTTATTTTTCATTTTTACATCATTTGCCCTAAAAAGAACCACATTTGATGAAATCTTTCATAGTTTTGACTAGTCAGGATATAACAAAACATATAATGAAGGTTTATAGGCCTTCATAAAAAGATTATCCTTTCACCTGTACCCTAAAAACTTAAACCTTTAATAAATATTTAAAATGATGCTGGTACAATAATCGTCATCGTCATGGAAAATAACATGCATCTCTTTTGAAGTGTATTGTTGCTCACGGTGAACTGGATGAGGATTGGTAGAACATGAGCTTCATCACAGCTTGGACTTCATCACCAAGCATCTATATGTAGGCATCCAGGTAAAAATCCTAATCAAAATGAGTTAACTTGACCTAAAAATTGCAAAATAGTTTGAAGAAAAACCTTTAGTTAGAAAAAACTCTTGTTTTATTTTTGTCTTCTTATTTTTACTTTTTTCTAAAAACAAAAACAAAAACAAAAATCTCTAGAAAATTTTTTAAATGGTTGAAAATAGTTTTAAAGAATCTTCTCTCATCGACCTTAGGAAGGAACTTATAGAAAAATAAGTTGATATCCTCTTTAGGAGCAATAGGGAAAATTGGGGAGATTTGTGGTAAAAATTTGATCTCATTAAGAGAAGGACTGAGGAGTTGAAACAAATTAAAAGTATAGACATAACGAAGGCCTTAGGTGCAAATTACTATTCCCTCTATTTTAAAATTAAAAGGAGTTCCAAACGTTGGCTAGAGAACAGAAGGGCTAGCATCCACTCCACAATTTACCTCTGGGAAAGTTACTTTGAAGAATCCATAATCATCCACAAATTTCTAGCAAACTTAGAAAAAAAGAGATAGCCTTTGAGAAAAAAATACTCTATCACAAAGCAACTAGAGCAGTCCTCTTTAGAGACTTTTTCCACAAGATCTAATTTCAACCTCCTACTTTTGAAACTAATAATATCACTCTCATTCACTTTGTCCTTCTTTTAAAAGAGAACTTTGTATTTGAAGAGGAACATGTTGAGTGAATATTTTTCCCTATAGCAAAATGATCACCACAACTAGAGTATCAAACAAGAAACTCTCTCTTGCAAAGAAATTAAGTAACATTATTCATTTCTCCAAGGTTCTTATGAACAAACATTCATGTGCACGTAATCAATCAAGACTAAAGCAAATAAATGAATGTATACCAGAATAACTTAAACCATGCAAGTAACAGTTAACAAGGGGCCTTTAATGATTCAAACAAGTACTTTGCAACCATAATCCATTAAAACAACCAAATGCGAAGATAGCTCCTTTTAATATTCTTGAGATTAAAGTGATCTACCCGAAACCCAGTTAGTAACTTCTTTTATCTTCAGCTTAAAAGATTCCAAATGAGAAAGTGTGTGGTATAAGCCACTTCATTTTAAACTCTGTGCCTTTAACATGAGGTTCATTTTTAGAGTTAGCGGATTCATTTTATCTTCATTTAAAAATGTTCCACTATCCCTATGTTAGCATTTGGTGTTAGTAAAGTTAGCAATGTTAGCATTAAATGTTAGCAAAAATTAGTAAGTTAGAAAGTTAAGATTCATTCACTTGATCTGACTTTATGTGCATTTGGAATTAGTAGCCCTCCTAAACCCATATTTTGTCTAAAAATTAGATGAAGGTGCTTGGAGATGCAAGAATGAAAATCTAAATTAAAGAAGTGGATCTAGAAGCAACTTTCTCTTCTCCGCTATTAATCCCTGGTTTTCTTTGGGAAACACTAGATCTGTAAACAAACCCTCCAATTTCTGGTGCAAGCAGATCACTTTCTCAAGCACAGATGCAGAGCATACTCTTGGCAGATTTATTTACCTTCTTCATAACTTAGATTATTCATGGCAATAAAAGAACTATTTATGAACATAAATTCTGGAATGGACCAGAATCAAGGAACAATTAACCTACATAAATTTTGGAATGGACCAGAATCAAGGAACAATTAGCAGAAATTTTGGAATGGACCAGAATCAAGGAACAATTAGCAAAAATTTTGGAATGGACCAGAATCAAGGAACAATTAGCAGAAATTTTGGAATGGACCAGAATCAAGGAACAATTAGCAAAATTTTGGAATGGACCAGAATAGAATGAAAACAAATGCAAAAATTTTGGAATGGACCAGAATCAGAAAAGTAGATTTTAAGGTGAGATTAATCTAAATATCAGAAAAATAAAACAGAAACATTATTTACAAAAGTTAGCTAGAAAAACCAAAATAGAACATTAATTTGGTTAGCAATCTCCTCCCTGCAAAACCCCAAGTTATGAGATGAAATTCTAAAACAACCTGACCTAACAGACCTGCAACATAAACACAGTTAGATTAGGTCAGATGCAAGACTCTAAGGAAACAAATAATTGCATCATTCTATCATTCACCTATCGTAACCCACTTTATGGCATAAACGAATAGATACAAGAAGCAATAATGCAAAGGAAAGGTTTACAGAAATAACAACAGTCTTAGTTTCAGTCTCCTTTTGATTTCACACACAAAAGTTGCTCTTGCCAAATAAAAGCTCCTTTATTCCGAAAGATAGTCTTTTTTTTCTACAATTTCCAGCCCCTTGTTCCTAAAATCTTGAGGGATTAAATAATGAAACCCCACCAAAACCTGACCCTTGACTTCCTCTCTCTTGGTCTTCTCATTTCTTCAAATACAAACAAAAAGGAATAATAATATCTTTTCCTTTTATTATATTCATTCCTTCTTTTTTATTATTGCCTTATAACTCCCCTTTAAATGCTATAGTATATTATAAGGTATATATGATAAACTAAAAAAAACGTAGATTTTCCCTTTCCTTATAACTCCCAAATATATAACCAACAAATCTTTTAAAATACCCTATATACTATGACATGAAATAAACCTCCATGTTCTTGCCCTTATACCTCTACGTATTATATACATTGTAAGAAGGCAAAACCCAAAATTAATTAATCCTCATCTTCATCCATTATATCTTCTATACGTTCATAAATTATATTGAGCGAATATAATATTTGGAACAGTGGAGATTTGATAAAATAAAGAACTCCTTACATCGATGATCTTTGGACATTTCAAACACTCTGGTCTACGCCTCTGTTCTTCCATAACCGGGATCCAGTTTACATAACCATCGGCTGTGTATGCCTCACAACGCCTCTCATCTCCGATCCAACACCCATGGTATTCCAACACATGACAATGCTTCTCTGAACTCGCTCCGACAAATGCATAACACACAAGAACAAAGAAAAAAAAAACATCCGCTCTACATCTCGGGATCATATGGGTTCTTGTTAGGTTTTAGGGTTTTGGTATATGTGGACTGAGCCACCTACATTTCCTGCGTGTCTTTCTGACTATGCTCCTTATTTTGGTCTCTGTCCACCAAATCTCTGGAACATCATCCATTATATTTGTCCCTTAGAACGTGGTTGTATCACCTTTGTGGCCTGCATTTCTGCCCAGTGATCGAGTGGGTCTTTTCTTAACACCGCTTAACCACTACCTATGCCATGGATATTCTAGCCACCCTCTATCCTGACATCTCAACATCTTTCTTGGTCACCTACCTCCTCTTCATACTGTACATGTAGAGTCCCAATTATCTTCGTCTCGATTTTTCCTATTGCTGAAATTACTGAGCATTCTACTATGTTTATGATCCCCGAATTAGCTTTCGCTTATGGGCCCCACTCTGTTTTCTTCCACACAGCGAATTCGTCGCCGACGTCGTTGTTCAATGGTGAGGCCTCTTTATTTACGCTGTCGAAATTGTCTAAATTTCCATCCAGGACCGAATTCTTCATCGTCGCCGCTAAACATTTTGATGCGGCTTTGGTGCCGTAACTACCGCTGAAACCATTGTGTGGGCCCACTGTTTGACTCCACGTCAAGGGCATCTTTCATGCCAACTCAAACTACCGCATTTCGACATGTTGTCCACCATGACGCTTCTCGTTCTTCCATTCGTTCCACGTCCACATCGTTCTGCTGTCCATCGCGTGGTATGGGCAACACATCCCCGTCCACGTTGCTAAATTTCTTATCGTCGGGGTCTTCAATTGCATTTGCAGTATTGATTGGTCCATGGTCCACGCGTGCCATGTTTTCGATCATAGGCCATGTTGGATACGCCTCCATGGTACATTGCCATGTCACCGTCTTAATACTCATGTGAAACCCCACGTCACTGCCACGTCACCTTGGGTGTACTTTTGGGTCCACATTTTCCGTGTCAGGTTCGACGTCGTTTGCTTTCGGGAGATTCCTCTGCTTCTTCGACGTAAAGGTCGTTCATGGATACCTGTACATCGGCTGTGCCATGTCGCCTTCGAACAAAATGCCTGTGCATAAAATAAATCAAAAATTAAATTAGAATTAGCTTTATAAAACCCCTTTTATTGCTTTTAAGTATTATATATACAAATATAGATTTATTTTTTTTTTTTTTTATATATATTATTATTTTTTTTTTTTTAATATTGAGTAAATACTTCTTATACATATACATGTCCGTCGTGGGATTGAACTTCATTTTTTATTTTAAACATTTATATGTACAAAAATCTTACTTGAAACACTCAAATGAAGAAAACATAAAATGCAACCATAACAAAAAGCTAACAGTAAAATTGACGACAAAGAGTCATCGACAAGAAAAAGTCATCGACAATAAAATATCGTCGACAAGAAAAAGTCATCGACAATAAAATATCATCGACAAGAAAAATTCATCGACAATAAAATATCATCGACAACAAAATATTACTGACAAAAACTAATGATAAATGCAAATTCAAAACAAACCGATCATTAGACACTCGAAACCAACACGCAAACACCCAAATACCAAAAATAAAAATGTGGGTCCCCAATTTTGGGGTATGTTGTGGAGCAGCCACAACAAATGGTGACTCTGCTAGGAAATGCTCCTGAGCATTTCGGTGAGAATCCAACCTGAAAACCTACAACTCAACTGCAAGCGTTAGCAAATATCCAAGGAATGTAAATAGACCAGAAATACATGAAACATTAGAATCATTCAGCATCTGCTCAATGTGTGCATAGTGATTCATTCTTTATCATTTGAAATAGTTTCACATTCTATTGCCAGTTTCACATGAATGCATATAATGAATCATGGATGGTCTATGCAAGATTGAATGTATTGCCAGAATAATAAACTATGACTGGCCTGCTTTGCAAGGACTCATAAACTTTTAGTAGCATGAGCAGAAACATTAAAACTATCAAACCCTCTTAGGACCAATCATGCATGTATTGAGTTCATATACCCAATCTCAAGATTGGTTATGCGCCACTACCATATTGAATCAATGTGCATGTGTAAGTGAAATCAGAGCTTTGGGGAATCAGATTCTCAACCTAAGCATGATGAGAATTTAACCCTATCCTTACTACTCTGATTTGGGTTTATTACCTCATCTTAAGCAAAATGATTAAACCTGCGATGGATAAAACTGCCAGGCTAGCCTGTCCGTGTGAGCGGTCAGAGGTCTTGCTTTTAAATGAGACATGTCACCACGCATGAGCCTACTCCACTGCCAGTCAGGCGTCTATAGCCCCGGTGGAGATCAACCCCATAGTCCAGGCTTTGGCTTTGGCTTTCTTGAATTTTAGGGATGACTACCCATCCTTGTGAGGGACATGTAGTACGATCCTTCCAACTCAAATGATGTGATGGAGGTGGAGTAGTAATGGCTTCCTTGAACCTTAGGGATGACTACCCATCCTTGCAAGGGACATGTAGTATGATCCTTCCAGTCCAAATGATGTGATGGAGGTGGAGTAGTAATGGCTTCCTTGAACCTTAGGGATGACTACCCATCCTTGCAAGGGACATGTAGTACGATCCTTCCAATCCAAATGGGTTTTAAGTATTGTGGGAGTGGTGAAAACCACTGTTTCATGGACTATGTTTTGCATGATGGGACAGACAAGAAAAATTCTTTTCGCCTCACTTTTTCTTCCAAGTATGGTTTCAACCATTTTGCCCAAGATGTTCTTTATATGTGCAAAACGTGTCTAATTCAAGACAATGCGGCATCAGTTTCCAATCTCAAGACCTTACTTAATGTTTATTGTGCAATTATCCTAAGAGGGTCTGACATGTTTTTGGTGGTTGTTTTTGGAATATGGAATGGAATGAGACTCAAAGTATTTATGCAATGTATCCTGAAAACAAATGAGTAAGATGAATTATACAAAATGCTTCACCCTATCTTGCAAAACTGACAACTTTCATGTATCCCAAATTTCAAACGATATTCTTTAATGTGTTTACAGTACTCGTGGAGCTTTCTGTAATACAATTCTGTTGTTTCATATATTTCTAGTCTTAAAACATTGATAAGGATACAAACTAACATCTTTGCTATCCCCTTCTCTTTTCTCTTTTTTTTTCAAGCCCAAAACTGGTCCAATGACCAACACACCAAGCTAAGAAAAAGAACAATGCAATCAAAATGCCTCAAAACCTTATTCAGAACAACCTCATCATGCTAAAATAAAGGTTGAAGGCAAAAGCCTAAAACACACCAAAAAAAACACATCTGCACACACAAAACAAAGCATGACATATTTACATATAATACAAGGCCTTGCCATTTCAGGCCTGGAAATAGTGTTTTAAATGCAGCCCATTGATGGGTAAAGCCAAATATTTTTCGTCCAAGGTTTTTAATCTAAAGTTGTTTTCACCTAGGACTTCTGAAATTTGGTAAGGACCCAACCATAAGTAATCAAATTTATCATGATCTCCTTTCCTCTCATGTCTCTTATCCCACAACAACACTAAATCTGAAACTTTAAATGTTTTGACTCTAGACCTTTTATCAAACCACCTTTTTACTACATCTTGGTGTTTACTAAAGTGAAGCATAGCCTCCTCCCTCTTTTCATCTAGATGCATCAATTGTGTTAGTCTAGTTTCAAGTTTATTATCAGTTCCAAGGTAATATTTCATGAAATGTAATGTTTGTAACTTAAGATTTGTGGGAAAAATAGGATCTTGTCCATAAACTAAGTGGTAAGGAGATGTTCCTAATGATTCCTTGATTCTGATTCTATCAGCCCAAAGAGCCAACTTAAGTTTGTTATGCCAATCTCTAGGATTTATTTCAAGCAACTTTTTAATGACACATAACAAATTCTTATTAGAAGACTCAGCCAAGCCATTACCTTGTGGATAGTAATTGGAAGAAAACTTCAAACTCACCATGTTGTCGAATGCCCAATTTGCAAATTCTAGAGAGGAGAAAGTGGAACCGTTATCACTTACAATGGAGTTAGGCATTCCGAATCGAGTGACAATGTTATCCTCTAAGAATTTAATAACAACTTCTGAAGTGGCATTTTTAGTGGGGATAGCTTCCGTCCACCTTGTGCAATAATCTATAGCTATGAGAATGTATTTATGGGAATCGGATGAATTGGGATTGATGATCCCAACAAAATCCAAACCCCATTGTGCAAAAGGTCTAGACTCAATTACAGATTGTAATGGCATAGAAGCACCCCTTTCTCTATTTTCCACAATTTGACAAGTATGACATGACCTCACATGAGCATGAGCATCTTTGAACAATTGAGGCCAATAGTAACCAGCTCTAAGGATTTGATGGGTTGTGGCATTAGCAGACCCATGTCCTATCCCATACTTACCATGGAATTCCTCGAGTATTTGTGCTGCCTCTTTTCGATCAACGCAATGAAGGTAAATTCCTTCATGGTTTTTCTTGTATAATGCACCGGATCTGATTAGAAAATTAGCAGATTTTAGACGCAAGGCTCTTCGTTGAGTAGAATTTAAATGTGGTGGACACTTACCATTTAGTAAAAAATACACAACATCTACGTACCACTCATCTTCAGTTATATCTGCTATTTCATAATGCTGACATGAAACTAAGGGATCATTTTCTGCTATGGCCTTAACCAACCCTTGTCCCCGCACTATCTTCATAGGTTGAATTTCAAGATCAAATTCTTGAAGAGTTGAGATCCACTTACCTCGTCTTTCACCCAGTTCATTATGTATAAACATGGCTTTAACTGCAGGATCTGGGACTATAGCAAACACCCTACTGTGGACTATATAATGTCTGAATTTTTTAACAGTCTTAAATAGGGCATACATTTGCTTGTCCAAGATGGAATATCTCAATTTCGCATCTTTGAGAGGAGTACTAAGGAAGGCAATAGGATTTTCAATGTTGCGTTCACTCTTCTGAGTTAGAACACTCGCAAAGGAATGGTCTGAAGCAAATGTGTAAATGTAGAAAGGCTTCGCATAATCAGGACTCACTAAAACCGGGGCTCTAGAAATCGCATCCTTGATTCTTTTGAAAGCATCCCTATTTTCATTTGTCCATTTGATTTGGGCCTCTTTCTTCAACATATCGTTCAAGGGTTTTGCAATTTCTGAAAAACCTGAAATAAATTTTCTAACAAAATTAATCTTCCCAAAAAATGATCTCAATTCTTTTTTGCTATTGGGAAAAGAAATCTGTTGTATGGCATCTATTCTTTCAGGATCAATGGAAATTCCATCTTTGGATATTACATGTCCCAATAATTTTCCTTCCGTTACCCCGAAAATGCACTTCTTTGGGTTGAGTGAAATGCCATGTTCCCTACACCTTTGGAGAACTTTCCTTAGATCCTTGACATGGTTTTCCCTGTTCTTAGAAAATATAGGAATGTCATCTACATAGACAATAATGCACTTACCGATGAGCCCCTTAAAGGCAAAGTCCATGGCTCTTTGGAATGTGGCACCTGCATTCAACAATCCAAAAGGCATTCTCCTATATGCAAAAGTGCCCCATTTTGTGGTGAAGGCGGTTTTCATCCTATCATTAGGATGGATGAGGACTTGATTGTATCCTGAATAGCCATCTAGGAATGACATCATTTCCGACCCATTTACCTTTTGAAGGATTTCGTCAATGGTAGGTAGAGGGTAATTGTCCTTTTGTGAGGCCTTATTCAGATTTCTAAAATCAATACATAGCCTTATCTCTCCACTCTTTTTCCTCACAGGGACCAAGTTAGCAACCCATGTGGAATGCCTAACAGGAAAGATGATTTTAGCTTCTAATAGTCGCTTTACCTCTTTCTCTATCAAGGGCTCTAGTAACGGATTGACTGGCCTCTGTCTTTGCCTAAAGGGTTTGGAGTCTGGCTTCAAAGGAATTGTATGCATTATAACATTCTGATCATAAGTTCTCAACTCCTTATAGCTCCAAGCTATGCAATCTATGTATTCCTTCAATGCATTGGCAATGGAATTCTTTTCATGTTCGGTACATGCCTTTGCAATGAATATTTCGTGAGGGTTTTTTGCACTTCCAATATTGACTAAGTCACAAGCCTCTTTGGGAGGTGGAACTTTTCTCCCTCCTTTCGGTTGGTATCCAATATCAAACATTTTCTCTAATGAGGCCATCCCATTTGGCATCTCATTCCATTTTCCAGTAGCTTCCATTTTCAAATCTGCCTCTTCTTGCCCCCTCTCGTCTTCATCAATAACCTGATTTTCAAAGATACCAGAATTAGTGACAAAATTGAATATATGTCTGTCACTATCAAAGACTTGGAAATTCGTGACGTTATCAGGTATCGAGGGGCAAGGGACTAATTCTATGGAAAATTTCTTGCACTTCTTGTGATCCATTGGTTTAAGCATGCTAGCAACTACGGCTAAAGAATCTGCCAAATGATTGCCTTTTCTAGAGATTAGAGATATGTTAAAAGCATCAAATTCATTTATTAAATCTCTAACTCTGGTTTGGTAAAGGCTGAGCCGCTTGTTCTTACATGCATATTGTCCTTTAACTTGTTTTACCACCAATTCAGAATCACCTAAGACCTTGATACATTTGATTTTCTTTCGAAGGGCCAATTGGAGTCCGAAAATCAAGGCCTCATATTCTGCCACATTGTTGGTGGTTGGAAACTGTAATCTATATGCAGCCAACATAGGTTTTTTGTCTAGACATGAAAGTTCAATACCAGCTCCCGCCCCTTGTTTGGACTTGGATCCATCAAATCTTAGAGTCCAAACCTTATGGTGTTCTTCAGAATCATTGCATCCAATACTTCCATTTTGAGAATTCTCAAGAATTTCTACGTCCAAGCAATAGGCTCCTAATTCAGTTTCAATGTATTGAATCTCATTAGGTTTGTTGTATTATGTTATCATTTCCTTGAGCCTAGGTTCACTATCAATTCAAATTTGGTTGGCCACTCCTCTCCAAGGCAACCACATATGTGAAGAGTCTATTACAATATATCCATTTAGGTTCTTGCTCCAATCTCTTCCCAACACCATGCCATATTTGATAGGAATGTTAAGTACCAATATATCTATGTGATGTTGAACCCTAGGTTCTGAGTTGACCTGAATAAGAATATCACTTAATTCTCCCATTGCCTCCATGGCCGATCTATCCAATTGCACCACCTTGCTTTTAGAAGGTTTTGGTGTAAGTCCCAATTTTTGATAGATTTCTAGGGGCATAATGCTAGTAGAGGCCCCTAAATCTATTAGACAATTGTGTAGATTTCTACCAGCAATTCTAATGGTTATAAGAAAGGGGGGTACGTCTCATTTTTCCTTTTTCAAAACCAATTGGGACTCAACACCCTTAGCTTCATGAACTTGGGTAGGTGGATCCAAACCTTTTGGTGGACTTACTTCTTGGCCTAAAAGTTGGGACATATCATACATTGAGACATTGGCCTTAGTTTTCTTCATGTCTTCTATCAAGTCATAAGTGGGTTTTTTTTATTTTGACATGTTTTGCACCAACTTAGACTTCTCCACCATTGATGGAGGAGGTGGATTAACATCTCCTTTGAAATCAGGAGGAAGTAATGGGTTGTTTGGAGGGGTAGAGGAAGTTTTGGGATCCTTAGAACTCCTTGTGTAATACTTGTGATTTCCTTTCCCAAAACGTTTATTGGCATGAACTTCCAATGTCTCTTCATCTTCTTTTCCAAAGACCTCAACATCCTCTTCTTCTTCACTTTCTTGGGGATGTATAACTTCAGTCAATATAGACTCCTGTTTTCCATGGCAATAGTGTGGGCAATCATTATCACAAGATCCTAACTCTCCAAAATATTTCGAGACATCTGCCTGGTTGGCTACGGGATTGGGTACTCGTCCATTATTAGGATGTGTGTTGTATGTTCCTTTTCCTCTATGGTTATGAGGTCGGTTATGACCCATGACTTGGTCAAATTTTTTATTAACATTTCCCATAGTAACCAAAACTTTGGCCAATGTTTCCTTCATGTTTTCTATCACGGATTCAGGCCCTTGTGGTTGGGGCACTGTAATTCTGGGCCCAATTGTATTTGCTGCATTAGCCACCTCTGGAACAGGTACTATGGCTTGGGTCTAGGCACTTTGATTCCATCTTGGATTCACACTTTGAATAGGAGTGATTGTTGGATAAGTCGTTGGGCTTGGCATACTAATCGGAGTAAACCCAGGTATGGTCAACAAGTTATTGCCCATACTGAACCCAGGCAAGGTCATCGGGTTATTTGGAATCAATGCCTGTGTTGGAACAGAGGCATTAGGATAAGTGGGAAATGATGCGACTTGAGATGATTGTTGGAAATTGTTCATTGTTGGAACTTGTGGTGCCATTAATTGATTCATCATGGCGAATTGACTGTATGGACCGTATTGTCCCATCCCAATCAATTGAGACAACCCTACTCCTGGTAAATTCATTTGTTGTTCAAGGGTCATTGTCTCCGCATAAGCTAACGAAAGCGTCGTAACCTGAGGATTCCTTCTAGTCAACAAGGAAGTTAACGGATCTAAAGCTCCAAAGTATAGTTGCAGGGCCACCGCAAGATCTACTGCAAAGTGGCAAGTCAAATTTGTATACAACTTTTGGAACCTCTGATTGAATGTTCTTATGGGCTCATTGGGTAACCTTTTGCATGATACGAATAAATTATAAATTATGGAAGGATCCAACAACATTCAAAATTGGCTAATAAAGGTAGTTTCTAATTGGGCCCATGAAGTAATGGACCCTGCGGGAAGATTCCTATACCATTCATTGGTCGTATTGTCTAGACTAGTAGGGAAAATTTGACAAGCGATATCTTCATGGGTAACTCCTTGTCTAAACATGTAATCCTTGTAAATTTGGACATGTTCTTCGGTTGTTATGGGACCATCATGCATGAATTTAGGCAATCCCCTTTCAATATTTCTAGGCAAGTCATGGACTACCCCAGGGATATCCAAGGGAGAACTTTGCACACCATACCAAAGGGCAGGTGGTTGTTGTTGTTGTTGTTGGGCCATGTTATTCAAGGGTATCGACCCTATAGGAAAAATGGTGACACTTGTAATGATGGGGACATACACACTTGGTGTAGCTGTCACGTTTGAAACTAGGGGCTCAGGCCCACTAGACGTACTTGAGTCTAAAGAAGCTCCTAAATCAAGTATACTGGGTGGTATTTTGATCTCTAATGTTTTGTTTCTCGGCTTCCTAGCAGTGGGAGAAAGGCTTTGGAAAATAGTTTCCCCTATGGTTTTGGACCTGTTGGTCATCAAATCCGCACAGGAAAGGACTTTCGGTGGGTTTGCGTGCCCTGGACCTGCGACCAACATTGAAAGGCCGAGGGGAAGAGATGCCCCTCGTGCCAATCTCCGGAGAAAGGCCGGCTCCTATACTAATCTACTTTTGGGGTTTGAGACAAGAGTGCAGGAAAGAAATAGACAGAGTAAGGGTTAGGAAAAGAAATAAAAAGGGGTAAGGGTTAGAGAAAGAAATAAAAAGAGTAAGGGTTAGAAGATGATGATTTAAGGTGGGAGAGAACAGGAAGCACGATCACTCGCTAATAACTCGAATAGCAACAAAGAACACCAAGAATAGATGAAAGAAACGTGATACTCGCTTTCCTATGTATCCTCTGGACGAGTTCACAGGGTTCTCCTTTCTCTCTCGCTGGAATTCAGGGTTCAGAGTAACAACGATTAAGACAAGGGAATAACAGAAACCACGACCCACCAGGCAGCATAAAAGAAAGCTTATACGACGTTTTTCCTCTCCTATGTATCCTTCAGGGCAAATTTTAGGGTACAGTCCCCAATCGCACACCGGATTCAGGATTCAGAGTCTCAATATACGAGTGCAGACAGACAAAAGAATTAAGCACAGAAGGCAGCATAAAAGAGAGAAATGGAGTACAAAAATCTTTAGTATTAGACGCAGGACATCAAGTTACAACAACTTTCTAGCAGAAATTTCCCCCCTTTTTACATTGCAAAGCCTGGGTTTTTATAGAGGACCCGGCCCTCTGAATCATTATTACAAAAATGGCGGAGTACACCCTCGAGCCCTGAGAAATCGGCTCCTCGCTGCTGCTGCGGATGATCTCTCAAATCGGCTACCAAAATTGGTAATGGTGACCGAGTCAGCCGGAGAAAGTCGCATTAAATGAGCCACTTGGGTGTCCTTGGATTGTAGGTGCGGTGCTCGAGTGGCGGCCATGCTTGTCGGGTTCTTCTTCACGGACTGATACTTCGCATCCAATTGCCAAAAATGAGCAACGGGCTTACCGGGCAAGAAAATATGCATTTATGAGGCTCTCTGATCGCCTCGGGAAAATGCCCAACTTGGGAAGCGTTCTTGGGAAGCGCCTCGCTGATTTCTGCTTCGCAAAACTACTTCGGGGGCGTGGAGTGCCGAAGCCGATCTCCCTCTATCCTTCGTTGCTACTTCGTTGATGGGTCGGGAAAAATGCTTCGGGCCGATCTTCTTTTGAAACGGCGGCTCGAGGGAGTTTTGGCCGAAGCACTTTCTCGACCTCTACTGCTTCGGGTGAAAACTGGCCGAAGTGGATTTTAGAAATACTTCGGGCCCGAAGTAATTTCTTTGCCTTAGCTGATTCGGGCTATCTTTTCTTCTTCGACGAAGTTGCTTGGATGCCGCTTCGCAAAACTCTTCACCCGAAGTAGCCACTGGGAATGCTTCGGGTGCGAAGCGTTTCCTTCGCTTTCTCGGCAAAGTTCTCGCCCGAAGTGATGATTTGAAGCGCTTCGGGCCCGAAGCTCTTTTCTTTTCATTTTTTCCACCAGGGGGCGATAGGGAAAACCAAAATTGCTATAACTTATAAACAAAAGAAAACTTTCAACAAAACAAATATCATACAAAGTTTTAATTTTTCTGCCCCTTGGTGGAATGTGACAATATTGTCAACATTCTTGGTGGCTCGCGGGGCAACGAGCTCGTCTCGGTGGTAGAACCCTTAGCTTTTATCCATTGGGCCAGAGTTACCTCCAGACCTTTCTCTTTGTTCCTTTTCTGGGGGCGCTTCCACAGCTTGTCCTTCCTCTTCCTCTTCTCTCTCCCCTACTGCTTCTTCTCCTCCTGTCGCCATTGCTTCTGCTACGTCTTCAGCCATTGGCAATGGGGCCAGGCGGGCGCGGATGTCTCTTAAGGTTCGGCGAACCTGAGACCAGACGCTTTTTGTGAACAGCTCCTGATCTTCCAGGGATTTGACCAAAGCGCGAAACCTATCGATCTGCCCGATTTTTGCATGCTGGGACCTGGTATACAGATCGTTTAGGGAGGCGGCGATTCTATAGTATTTCAATATGTAATCAGCAACCTGCTTCTCTGTTATTGGTTCGGCCCACTCGTCTATCTCCGAGACGTTGCCTTCAAACTGCTGCCACTTCGGCATGATTTCTTCCTTGGCTAAGGGTTTCCCATCATTATCCGTGAAGCTCGGGAAGCCTAAGGAGGAAAGGTCCTCGAAGTAGCCCATTGACGCGCGCCTCTCGCTCTCGAATGCGTCCAGTAGGATTTTTGCCTTTTGCGCTTTCTTGGCTATGGAGAAAAAGGCACGAACTATGGCCTGGGCGGTTGACCAATCCCTTGTTGTCCGACTCATCGCTGTGAGCTTCAAATCTTGATACCTTGCATTTTGGACCTTGAGGGCCAGCTTGAGTCGGGCTCTGACATTCTGAATGACCACTTCGATGATTGGCCCTCCTTCGACGGTGGCAACCTGGGCTTCTATGGTGTAAGCTAAAATTGAAAGGGCACTGATAGCCCGAGACCTAAAATTCTTGAGCAGATGTGAGCGAATCTCCTTGATTTTGCTCCTATCAAGTAGCCCTAGGCCTTCCTTCTCGTGCAACTGGATCTGAGCTTGCAAGATCTTACTTTCAAGCTCCTTGGCCCTCAAATCATTTTTGGCCTGCCTTTGTGCTTGATTCTCACTTGTGCACTCCAGCTGTGCTATCCGTAGCTTTAGGGCGTGTGCTTCTTTTTGCATCAGCTTGCACTGCTCTTCGGCCTCTGCCAATTTGGAGCGAGCCCTTGCTAGCTCCTCCTCCAGCTTGATGTTAGCACTCTCGGCTTCGAACCTGCGCTTGTTGGCAATGTTGGCATGCACCTTGAAGGTCTCGATTCCAGTGTGCATAGAGGCGGACTCCTTGTCCACGTTCAGATGTTCCAAGTCCTTTTCTTTATCCTGATATTCATAGTCCGCTGGAGTCATTTCGTCCAGGGGCTTTTGGACTTTGGGTATCTTCTTTACTTTATGCAATTTTCTCGCCTCCAAATCGAAGATGGCGCACCTCTCAACCTGAGCGAGCGAGCGCCCTTTCTTCTTTCTTGCCTCTTTTAACATTCTTTCTGTGTTCTGTCGGGCTTGGAGGAGCTTTTTGGCCAAGGGGGATTCCCGTATTGAGGACAGCTCGGAGTCGAATGCGGCTAGATCTCCAACCGAGGGATTGAACAAATACAAAGAGTTGAAGGGGATAGCCTCACCCGAAGGTTCGGCAATAGGGGTGACGGGGGCTTCGACGAGTGGGAGCACGTTGTGTACAATGGAGGAATGAGCCTCAGGGTTCGGCATTGGACTATTAGCTTCGCCCTGGTTGATGACTGGAGGATTGGCGGTGTGGCTGGGCGAAGTAACTTTGACAGGTTTGTCCTGGTCGAAAGACTCGGGGGGAGTAGTTAGGGACACGACGTGAGAAGGCGACTGACCTTGTGGAGGTAGGGTGGACAGGTGAGAGCTTTCGGCCAGGGTCGGGATAGACTTACGAGCAACCAGAGCATAAGGTGAAGAAAATGTACCTGCGTGCCCTCTTGGCAGAGCGGCCATGGTGATCTCCTGGGTGATTGGCCCTTGTTCCTCCTGGGCCTCGGTACTTTCGGCTTCCATGACTTCCACGAGTTCCTCTGCGTTAATGACATCTACGTTTGGGATCATTTCGGCACTTGGTGGATTTCCTCCGTTGTTTGCTTCGGTCGAGCCTGATACTGATCTTTCGGCAGGGGCGCTCGGAGTGCCTGTACGTGGTCATTTTGGGAAGTTCGGGGGTGCCTGTGTAGGTTCCCGCTCCTTTCTTTTCCTCCTCTCGAGGGGTTGCTCCGATTCCTCTATTGTTGTCTCGAGCTCTTCGGATGGCGTCTGTAGTAAAGCTTTTGGCACGGCCCTGGCTGCTTTTTCCTTAGGGACATTATCGGTCCTTCCGGGGCTTTCGCCCGAACTTGGGGTGGCCGGTGGAACGAAGTCGACGAAGGACAAGGGTTCCCAAGACCCAATATTGGTCTGATATACAATTGCGAATTCCCTGTCCATTGTTAGAAGCCCGTAAGAATTCATCTTTCGATGATGGACTCTCATAATCCACCATTCTCTTAACTGCTCCTCGTCCCAGTCTTTCAACTCCTCTTTTAAATCGTCCTTTGCTTTTCTCTAGAAAGTGGAGTCGGGAGTTGGGAATGGGTACTGGTCTGGGTCGAATTCGACCTCCATAGGATAGAAGTCATGCCAAGGAGGCAACGTCCTCATCTCCTCTAAGTGCCACTCCAGGTCCGTACCATTGGGGTTATTCCTCTGCTCCAGGATTTTGGGGCGAGGATAGACATGGAAGTTTTTGCTTTTCAAGTGATCTCTCATCACCCCCAACGGGTCGTAGAGCCACCTCTGTGGTATTTGAAGCAGACCAAAATCGGCGAGCCTCTCCTCCAGGTATATGTTCTGCTTCAAGGCAAAGACTTCGATCACTCCCATCTTGAAGGGGAAGTCGCAGGTGTGTGCCCACTTCCGTCCGTGGCCGTAGGCTTCATCGGTCGCGTCGCTTTGTCGAGCAACTTCCAGGGCAAATTGGTACTCCGAAGGGAAAAAAGGCAGCAGGAAGGGCTTCCCCGTGAAGCCGAAAAGGCGGATCACAAGCCCTTGTGTCAATTGAAACACATCCCCCCTTTTCTCCAGTACCACTTTATCTCTAAGGCAGAGAGGCACCCGAGGGCTAGACTTTGTCAGGACATGCATCGCAGGTCCCAAAAACTGCTGATTGAAAGGGTAATAAGACTCCGACCTCAGCAGGAGACGGGTCCACTGATATACAGGCAAAGGGATCCCATCCTTGCCGACTGGTGAAACATCACAATGGTGAAGGGCTTTATGTACATGAAAGAAGAAGAGCCAAACCAAGAAGGAACAAGGCTGGAAGTGCGGCTCCTTGCTAGCATCCTTCATGGATGCTAACCGTATATGCAGATTTTGGGCCACCCATTCTGCCCAATCGAAGAAAACTGGGTTGGTGTTCGGCCGCGAAGCGTCGGGGGCGTAGAACTCTCCTCTGGAAATGCATTCGGCTAGAGACACCTGCCATGGATATACCAAAGTATCGCCTGACAAGCCTGCCACCCATGCAATGATAGAGAATATATTCGTGTTCTTGAAGGCCTCCAAGGGCAGGGGCATTTGGGGTCGCTTGTCGGAAGGAAGTCCGCTCTTGAGGTTTTCACGCAAAAAGCTCAGGATGAAGGGATTAGAGGTGAACTTCTCCGTTTGTTCGCTCAGGCTGACATTGCGAATGGTATAGCCTTTTGGTGGCCTTTGCTGTGGTGCGAACGCTGCCTGCACATCCTCCTTCAGAATGGAAAACAACTTTTGACCCGAGGCATCCAACACCTGTCTGGTTTGTGGTTGGTAGTTCTGAGCGATGGCGCATATGAGCTCGGGGCAGTGATGTGTAGGAGGGACTAGATACCAGTAGATGTGGGAATAATACGCCGTGGCCCTCTTGTTCTCCATCGAGAGCCTACTTCGCATGAAGTCGACGGTACCCCGAAGCTCGGCCACGGTTCTTGAGAGCTCTGGGTCTCTGATTTTCACCCACTTATTGACAGGTGGTTCTATGCTGGGCTCGTCATCGGATTCCTCCCTTCCTTCCATTACTTGTTTTCCTGGGCGTGGGGGAGGATTGACCCTCCTAGGTCTCTGTTTCTTTTCTTCCACGGCTCTCGCCTTCTCTGGAACCGTCGTCTCTGGTTCTTTTCCCTTCTGAGTGGGGTTCTTCTTTCCCATTGTGAACGATCATAGCAGAATAGCTTGTGATGTAGAAGGGTTCAGCACCTCAAAACAAGGGACGGGATAATCACGGCTAACAGCGAAATCTTAGATGCAGAAGTTCTTCCGAAGAGACAGAATGCAGACTCGACTCTCACGCTTGCAAATGGTTTGTTCCTAATGGGCATCTGCATTTTATAGCTTCGAAGGGCAACTTCCTGCATTTATGGCAACTATCGTAATTACTTCGTGGGCCTGTCCTAAAAGTATCGTTGTGGCATCTGATTGGCCATATGGCGGCGTCGTACATGGGGCCATGCAATTCGGCGATTGGATTTTGCATTGGGAACGTGAATCGCTGCCATCTGGTACTTTAGCATGGCTTTTTGGTTAACGAACTGCCTTGGGATGAGTGTCATTTCTTTCGTATTGAGTTCATCTGCTTCGGCCCCCTTTTGAGGCTGCTGTCGACATGTTTCCCGAGGCACATCCTAAATGTGTCTGCCTCGTATGCGGGGTTCGGCGATATGGAGTTGGCATAGAAAATACTTCATCGCGAAGTTCTTCTTCGGGCTGATTTCCTTCATTTCGGGCCCGAAGTTCCCCTTTGCCACGCTGTTGCTTTGGTTCACGAATGCCGCCGACCGAAACCCGTTTCATCGAGGAGGGCCTCGCCAAGAATTACTTAGGACGACGCCTTCGACACATTTCTTTAGCGAAGCATTTTCCACGTCCTTGATTTGCATGTGGTTTGGTTCTACGAGGATGAACTGCTTCGCGGCGAACTTCCCTTCATCGGCTACTTCGGACCGAAACCCCCCCGAAGGCGATTCCGACAAAGCACTAAAAACCTATATACAAAAATATATGCAAGATTTTTTATTTATTTATTTTTTTTTTTTTGGGTAATACATACCTCAGCGATCGAAGGTCTTCAGGTGGAGACCATTGACGGAGATTGGTAGTACTTGGCCATTCGCATCTTTGAGGATGAAGGAATTGGCCGAATTCACTTTTACTATTTCAAACGGTCCGTCCCAGAACGCATCCATTTTGTCATGATTCCCGGGCTTGGCCTTCCATGAATCCCACCTCCATACCAGGTCTCCTGCTTTGAATGTGCGATCGGATGATTTCCTTTTGAACCATTCTTGGGTGACCTCAGCATGCCGTGCGAAGTTCTGGTAGGCCTTTTCACGTTCCTCTTCTAGTTGTAGTAGCTGAACCAGGCGTCTCTCCATCGGGTTAGCTTCATCTTCTTCTAGCAACTGTAATGCAGGGATCTCGATGTGAGTGGGCAGGATGGCCTCCTTGCCGTAGACCAGAGCATAAGGCGAAGTCTTGATTGACCTTTTGACAGAAACCCGATCGGCCCACAAGGCCCGATCCAGAAGGAGGTGCCAAGTTCTTTTGTTTTGATCGATCAGCTTTCTCAGTATCCTCAACAGGGTTTTGTTGGTGGATTCTGCCAATCCATTGCCCTGGGGGTAATAGTTGGAAGACACTTTGTGATATATCCCATACTTGTATAGGAACTCGTTGATCTTTGCGCCCGTGAAACCAGGACCGTTATCTATAATAATTGCTTCGGGGATGCCAAAGCGGGTAATCAAACCTTCCAGGAAGGTGACGACAGTATCTTGATCGACGTGTTTTGTGGGGACTGCCTCGGCCCACCTGGTGAAGTAATCAGTCGCAGTCAGAATGAATTTGTGCCCAACGGAGGAGTTTGGCGATATGGCCCCTACGAAATCTAGTCCCCATTGCTGAAAGGGTGTTTCCACCTGTATCGGTCGGAGGGGCATCGGAGCATTTCTGCTTCGGCCGACGAATCTCTGGCATTGCTCGCATCTACGGCAAACGGAGAAGGCATCGACAAAGAGTGTGGGCCAATAGTAACCCACCTTGATTATCTTCAACGTTGTCGCTCTTCCAGCAAAGTGTCCTCCAGATAGTCCTGAATGAAATTCACCCAGGATTCTCCTCTTATCATCATCTTTTATGCATCTGAGGAGGACGTCGTCGATGTTCCTAAAAAATAGGCCTTCTGGGCGCATAGTGTATCGGGCGGACCGCATCCTGAAATGTCTTCGCTACGAAGCATTCAGATGTGAGGGGCATCTGCCGGTGTTGAAATATTCCACTATTTCATCGACCCAATATTTCTCGGCCCTTTCTTGATTAGCGAGGCATTCTCCTGTTGGCGAGTCATCCGATCGACAGTCCATTATTTTGGCCGTTGCGCTCTTCGCCAGCTCTTGACATAATGCGCGACCATGAACTAGTTTGGTGGGCTTGATCTCAATATCGAACTCTTGGATTTTGCTTACCCAACCAGCTCTCTTGCTTCCTAGTTCCCCCTGAATAATGAAACTACGCACATCGGGGTGAATAACGAAGACTGTGGTTCGACTCTGAGAAATGAACTGTTTGAATTTCTTGAGAGATTTCATTACTGCATGCACTTGACGCTCGATGAAATTGTACTTTTCTTCATGGGGATTGATTATCTGACTGAGGAACGCGATGGGACGTTCCTCTCCATCTTCCCCCTTTTGCGTCAAGACCGCGGCGTAGCTTTCAGGTTCTCCTATTGCATACAGGATAAAATCTCGACTGTAGTCGGGGTTGATCAAGACTGGTGCCTGAACAATTCGGGCCTTGATTTCTTTGAATGCTTTTCTCCTCTCTTCTATCCAGATGAATTCTGCGCCCTTTTTTAAAAGCTCAGACATCGGCTTAACGACCTGGGCGAAGTCTGGGACAAACTTCCTTACGAAGTTAATTTGTCCGAAGAAATATTGAAGGCCCTTTTTATCCGCTGGTATTGGGAGCTTCATCAGAGCTTCGGCTCTGTCGGGATCCACGGTGAGACCCTTTTCCGAAATTGCGTGTCCCAGCAGCTTTCCTTCGCTGACTGCGAAGATAGACTTTTTTGGATTGATTGAGATGCCAAATTCTCGGCATTTTTCGAAGATTTGTTGAAGATGTTCTGGGTGGTTTTCTCTCCTTCGGGAGAAGACGGTCATGTCATCCAAATAGATAACGATAACCTTGTTCAGAAGCTCACCAAAAGCTAGGTCCATCGCCCTCTGGAAAGTAGCTCCCGCGTTCGAGAGGCCAAAAGGCATTCGCTGGTAGGCGAATGTGCCCCACTTGGTTGTGAACGCGGTCTTATGCTGGTCTTCGTCCCTGACCCAGATTTGATTATATCCGGAGAAACCATCAAGCAGGGAGAATCGTTGAGCTCCAGCTACCGAATGCAAGATCTGATCGATCTGTGGGAGAGGATAGTGGTCCTTGAGGGAAGCATGATTCAGGTTGCGGAAGTCCACACATAACCGGATGTCTCCGTTCTTTTTCCTGACAGGGACCAAGTTCGCTACCCAGGAAGAATGCTTGATGGGATAAATGATCTTTGCTTCGAGCATTTTTAGCAGTTCGGCCTTCATCAGGACCTCGATCTTTGGATTAACCGGCCTTTGCTTCTGTCGGAAAGGCTTGGCCCCTTCTTGTAATTCGATCGTATGTTGGATCAGCTGCCGATCATATCCCTTGAGGTCGTGATAAGACCAAGCCACGATATCTGGGTACTTCTTACACAGACATCGGATTCGCTCTATTTCTTTCGAAGTACAATCGGTCCCGACCTTTATTACTTTCCCAGGTTCCAATTCTAAATCTTGATATTGTTGTGCACTGATCTGGATCCTGTGGGAGAGCGATCGATCATTTTGGTCGAAAAGGCTCTCAAGCATGATCAATCCCTTGGGAACGTGATTGTTCTTCAACTGGACCAATCCTTCGTATTCTTCCCCATCAGGGCTTCGGTCTTCGACTGTAGCGGCTTCTTGGATCATGAAATTAACAATCTGCTCATCGTTGTCAAAAACTTGCCAGTGTAAATCTTTGTCCGGGACAGAGGGTCTATAGATCATCCTTACAGCCTTCGGCTTATGCACCATATCGTCCACTGGAGAATATCGGGCTGCGATGGATGCTAAGACATCTGCATGTCGATTCTTTTCTCGTGGAATAGACTGTAGATTGAGGGATTCAAACTGGTCGAACAGGTCCCATACCCTATTGCGGTATGATTTAAGATAGTGCTTCTTTGAAGAGCATCTGTTGGTGACCTGGTTGCAAACTAGTTCGAAATCTCCGAAGATTTGAAGATGCCTTATGCCTAACTTGTCAGCTTTCTTGAGTCCTAAGCACAAGGCTTCATATTCTGCTGCATTGTTGGTGCAGCTCCATGTCAATCGGTAGCAATATTCCTTTTGCTCACCGGACGACGAAATCAGAAGGATTCCTGCCCCGATGCCATTTTTGCATCGGGCACCGTCGAAGAACAATTTCCATAGTCCTTCTTGAGCAGAAACCTTCCCCTCCATTTTGGCTGGTTTCTCAGACTTGGCGATGGTGTAGCATCCCACCTCGGTCTCTATCATGGCATTGAAATCTGCCAACGAAAATTCATCTTCACAACACAACTGTGCGAGGGATTCCTGGACCAGATCCACTTGCTCTAGCTCCTCCGCGATCGTATGCACAGGGTCACTGCTTTCTTCCTCGGACATCTTCTGAACCAGGAACGTAGAAGGCTTTTCATTATAGATCTTCACCTTCTTCCCTTTGAAGGGGATCTCCAGATGAGTGTAGTCCATGGACAGGTATCCGCCCAGCTTTGCCGTGAATTCCCTCGACAGGCACATGCTGAAGTAGGGCTCAAGGTCCACGACTACCACCTCTTGTATGACTGTGATTTGAGGTGTCTTATGTAGTCGAATAGGAATGTCTTTGATGACACCTACAGTCTTCACTGGGGTACCGTCCAACTGGAGGACTCCGTGACTGCTTCGTGTGTATTCCATGCCTATTTCCTCGCATACTGCCTTCGGCATGACTGTCGTCGTGGCTCCAGAATCTATCATACAGTTATGCACGATATACCCTTCCATTTGTAAGGATAAGTAGAACGGTGGTGGTCTATTTTTTCCCATGATGGACGCGGATAGAGTTTGCACTAGGGCGAGCGGCTCTGCCTTCTTTGTATTAATCCTCTTCAATGATTCTTGTAGCAGGTCCACTTGTCCAGGAAGTTGCAGAGCATCATACAAACTGATTTTGGCTGGAATCCTCTTCAACTCCTCTACGATGTTGTAGGCTGGGGAGCTATGCACCTCAGGTTCCTTTCTTGGTTCGTACTTGGTGCGATATTGCTCTGTCGCTTCGACCCTTTGTCGCTTGGTGAGCGAGGGAAACTTGAGCTTCTCCTTAGCCTGTTCTTTGGTCTCCACCTGAGGTGGTTCGACAGTGGCCTTTTGGGCCTTTTCTTTGACTGGAGCTGGTGGAGGAGCTTCGCTCGGGGCCGAAGAGGAGGATTGTCCTTTCTCAAATCGGGCGTGTACCTTCAAAGGAGCCATCTGAGTAGCATCCACCTCTATCGACCTTTTACCTCCCCTGGTAAGGACCGCGACTGGCTCTTCCTTGCCGATTGACAAGTTCTGATCCAATTGTCTGATGACGTTGACTTGACCGCCTTGACCGCTGCTAGCTAGTGTCTGCACGTAGTGTTGATGCAACATGCATGTATTCTCCTCGTGAGGATCATTACATGTAGAGCACCAATATACATGATCGAAAGTGCTTGGGGCTTCATCTATCGCAGCATTTCTTGCCGAAGCTTTTCCTTGATGGACCGCTTGATCTCTGGTAAGCGCAGGTGTGGGATAAGACCTTCTTGGTAGAAACTCTTGTTGCGCTTGCTTCTTCTTGACAACGGTCATATCGTTGGACAAGGTCTGTACTGTGGCATTTAACGATTGCATTTCTTGCAGTATCTTGGCCTGCATATCATCGGCCTTGGGAACTGATGGTAAAGAAGCCATAGTCGGTATCGAAGGCAGGGCAGGATGTTGGAGGGGTGCTGGCAACATTGGAAATGTTGGAGTGATGGTGGGGGGCATAGTTGAAAGTGTTGGGAAATGTATCTATGGAGCAGTGATCTGCGACACAACGGGATTCGGGTTCCAGGATGAGATCGGGTATGCAGGGATTGCAAAAATCTATGGAGCGACTGCGCTCGCATACTGGGCTTGAAGGAACTCGGGGAGTATGGGCATTGGCATTCTTTGAGGGAGTTTTCCCATGGCTATGAGGTCCATTTCTGCTTTCTTGGCTAACCCATACAACTCTGGAAAAGTATTGACATTTGAGTACCTTATCATAAGACCGATATCAGGGTTGAAAGCCCGAAGGAAGTAGTACGCCACGGCTTCGTCGGTTGGGCGAAGTCCAACTGGGACTCTTTGCCGGGTTCGAGCGAACCTAACATTGAAGTCTGCAATCTCTTCTTGTGGATGTCTTTGGATTGAAGTGAATTGCTGTAGAAGAGAAGTTGGATCGACGGACTCGTTGAAGCCTTGCATCAACTGCTCGGCTAATTGGTCCCATCCCGTAATAGTGTCGGATGGCAGAGATCTGTACCAATAGAGGAGTTTTCCTCTAAGGGAGAGAACCAGGAGCTTCACCATCACTCGCTCTTCTATGATATCATGGATTGCCGCCAGGGAAATGATGTCCTGGATATGCTCTAGAGCAGTCTTTCCAGTTTCGTCGAACGTTGGAAGTTTTTTAATTGCAGCGGGTGGAACTTGCCCTTGGCCCGCGAGATTCAACGGTGAAGAAGAATTCCATGCTGGAAATAATCTGGGCGGCGGTTGCTGTTGTTGTTGTTGTTGTTGGGCCATATTTGTGCCTGGGTTCTATGGAACAGAGGTCCCCGAAGTCCCTCTTGGGTTGCTCGTCGGAAGGCCAATGGGAACGGAGGCACTAGGATGCTTCGATGAGTTGGGAGGATTCGGAGGAAAACTAGCTGTTGTGCTATCGAAAGTTATGCCTTGCTCGTCAACAGCAGCCTCTTGCGAGGACGTCCCACGTAAGAGATATTCGGGGGTAACTAACCTAGATCGTTCCCCAAAGGCATCAATATCAAGCTCAAAGAACTCGGTTTCCTCTCCTCTATTCCTAACTCTCCATCTTGTTTGCATGAAGGCACAGGCTTTAGTACTGGTCTTTACGACTTGAAGATTCTCGGGTAAAATAGAGTCGCCAGATGCTAAGAGTCTCTTAGTAATGAGGGCATCGATTCTCACTACTACTCAGGGGATGAGACTGACCGGATCTCACCGGGAACTTGTTGGAACTACTGGCTCCGGTGAAGACGGGCTAGAAATTTTCTCAAATATGGGACCTTGTGTCCCATCGGGCGTGCCAAAAACTGTTGGTCATCAAATCCGCACAGGAAAGGACTTTCGGTGGGTTTGCGTGCCCTGGACCTACGACCAACATTGAAAGGCCGAGGGGAAGAGATGCCCCTCGTGCCAATCTCTCGGAGAAAGGCCGGCTCCTATACTAATCTACTTTTGGGGTTTGAGACAAGAGTGCAGGAAAGAAATAGACAGAGTAAGGGTTAGGAAAAGAAATAAAAAGGGGTAAGGGTTAGAGAAAGAAATAAAAAGAGTAAGGGTTAGAAGATGATGATTTAAGGTGGGAGAGAACAGGAAGCACGATCACTCGCTAATAACTCGAATAGCAAGCAAAGAACACCAAGAATAGATGAAAGAAACGTGATACTCGCTTTCCTATGTATCCTCTGGACGAGTTCACAGGGTTCTCCTTTCTCTCTCGCTGGAATTCAGGGTTCAGAGTAACAACGATTAAGACAAGGGAATAACAGAAACCACGACCCACCGAGGCAAGCATAAAAGAAAGCTTATACGACGTTTTTCCTCTCCTATGTATCCTTCAGGGCGAATTTTAGGGTACAGTCCCCAATCGCACACCGGATTCAGGATTCAAAGTCTCAGTATACGAGTGCAGACAGACAAAAGAATTAAGCACAGAAGGCAGCATAAAAGAGAGAAATGGAGTACAAAAATCTTTAGTATTAGACGCAGGACATCAAGTTACAAGCAGCTTTCTAGCAGAAAGTTCCCCCCTTTTTACATTGCAAAGCCTGGGTTTTTATAGAGGACCCGACCCTCTGAATCATTATTACAAAAATGGCGGAGTACACCCTCGAGCCCTGAGAAATCGGCTCCTCGTTGCTGCTGCGGATGATCTCTCAAATCGGCTACCAAAACTGGTAATGGTGACCGAGTCAACCGGAGAAAGTCGCATTAAATGAGCCACTTGGGTGTCCTTGGATTGTAGGTGCGGTGCTCGAGTGGCGGCCATGCTTGTCGGGTTCTTCTTCACGGACTGATACTTCGCATCCAATTGCCAAAAATGAGCAACGGGCTTACCGGGCAAGAAAATATGCATTTATGAGGCTCTCTGATCGCCTCGAGAAAATGCCCAACTTGGGAAGCATTCCTGGGAAGCGCCTCGCTGATTTCTGCTTCGCAAAACTACTTCGAGGGCGTGGAGTGCCGAAGCCGATCTCCCTCTATCCTTCGCTGCTTCGCTGGCAAAACTGCTTCGCTGATGGGTCGAGAAAAATGCTTCGGGCCGATCTTCTTTTGAAACGGCGGCTCGGGGGAGTTTTGGCCGAAGCACTTTCTCGACCTCTACTGCTTCGGGTGAAAATTGGCCGAAGTGGATTTTAGAAATACTTCGGGCCCGAAGTAATTTCTTTGCCTTAGCTGATTCGGGCTATCTTTTCTTCTTCGACGAAGTTGCTTGGATGCCGCTTCGCAAAACTCTTCACCCGAAGTAGCCGCTGGGAATGCTTCGGGTGCGAAGCGTTTCCTTCGCTTTCTCGGCAAAGTTCTCGCCCGAAGTGATGATTTGAAGCGCTTCGGGCCCGAAGCTCTTTTCTTTTCATTTTGTCCACCAGGGGGCGATAGGGAAAACCAAAATTGCTATAACTTATAAACAAAAGAAAACTTTCAACAAAACAAATATCATACAAAGTTTTAATTTTTCTGCCCCTTGGTGGAATGTGACAATATTGTCAACAGGACCTAGTAGCTATGTACTCAGGTTGGGCCAGCTTGAAAACTATAGAATTTTAAACTTCTCTCAACTTACTTGCAAAAGAAAACAAATAAATGTTATACCTGCAAGCACAATAGGTGGAAACAAAACTACCCACGTTAATCATTAGAACAGATCGCAATCACAAAGCAATAAATAAGGCCCTACTTCTAGCGCCAAAATGTTGAGTGCATATTTTTCCCTATAGAAAAATGATCACCATAACTAGAGTATCAAACAAGAAACTCTCTCTTGCAAATAAATTAAGTAACATTATTCATTTCTCCAAGGTTCTTATGAACAAACATTCTTGTGCACGCAACCAATCAAGACTAAAGCAAATAAATGAATGTATACCAGAATAACTTAAACCATGCAAGTAACAGTTAACAAGGGGCCTTTAATGATTCAAACAAGTACTTTGCAACCATAATCCATTAAAACAACCAAATGCAAAGATAGCTCCTTTTAATATTCTTATTAAAGTGATCTACCCGAAACCCATTTAGTAACTTCTTTTATCTTCAGCCTAAAAGATTCCAAATGAGAAAGTGTGTGGTATAAGCCACTTCCTTTTAAACTTCATGCCTTTAACATGAGGTTCATTTTTAGAGTTAGTGGATTCATTTTATCTTCATTTAAAAATTTATCCACTATCCCTATGTTAGCATTTGGTGTTAGTAAAGTTAGCAATGTTAGCATTAAATGTTAGCAAAAATTAGTAAGTTAGAAAGTTAAGATTCATTCACTTGATCTGACTTTATGTGCATTTGGAATTAGTAGCCCTCCTAAACTCATATTTTGTGTGAAAATTAGATGAAGGTGCTTGGGTATGCAAGAATGAAAATCTAAATTAAAGAAGTGTGTTGCGGGCCAAACAAGGTGAATGATTTCCTATTTTTGTCACATGCTCGTGCATTTAATTATCAACCCAGGGAGCTTCGTAAACTTGCGAAGAGTTGGAATTAGGTTACTACAATACCATTGGAGGTGAATCTACTAATCCTACATTTGGGGGGTGTTCTTGAAATGGTTGTCAATCATTCACGCACTCCTCAATAAATTACGTAGGAAGAACATAATTAAATCTATAGAAATAAATCATGTACACACTCCTGAAAATAAATCTACTGCAAATACTGGAACTAGCAAACTAATGGACATTCTTATGAAAGCAATAAACTAATTAAAATAAATAAACAAAAAGGAAATGGAGAATAAATATTGGCTTGGAGTGGGCCCAAGCTCCAGCAGCCTCTTCCCGATCGAACACACGCTTTAGAACTTTTGGAACTGTAATATATTTATCAACGTATTACAATATATCTTCTGTAACTCTAAACAAATCTTTATTAATTATTTCTATATATATCTCAGAACGATCTGCATGTGTTTATATAACACACCTATAGAAATTTTGTTACAGAAGTTGTTACAACAGTAGATTCTTCCCAGACTAAATTAGAATAGTCTAGCGAATGCAATCGACGTCTGGCATTCTGTTTTGATGGCAATGTGTTCATTTCGGTTTGTGCTTTGCCTGGCATCAGTAAGACATTTTGATATGTTGGTGCTATCTCCAATTTAGCTCTGCATGATGCAGAGCTATAACTGCACCAGCCGCTATCGTCCACATCATTCAAATCTAGTCAACGAACAAAAAATTAGTGGTACCTTCCTTATGAGGAAGGTACTTATTATCGTGGTGCCTTCTAGTTGTAGGGAGGCGCTTGCCTTCTATTGGCACATTCTGACTGTGGGGAGGCACTTGTATTTGGTTGGCACCTTCCAGTTGCAGGGAGGTACTCACATTCAGTTGGCACCTTTTGATTGCAAGGAGGCGCTCGCATTCAGTTGGCACCTTCTGATTGCAAGGAGGCGCTCATATTCAGTTGGTGCCTTCTGACTGCAGGGAGGCGCTGGTATTCAGTTGGTGCCTTCCAACTACAGGGAGGCACTAGTATTCAGTTGGTGCCTTTCGACTATAGGGAGGCACTCATCTTTGGTTTGGTGCCTTCCAATTGTAGGGAGGCGCTTGTTCCCTTGGTGCCTTCCGATTGCAAGGAGGCGCCTATGTTCTCTACATTGACCCCGATGAAATAAAGTGCCAGGTCCATCAAAAGGACCTCGACCATTCCAAATCTAACTAAATCAACTACAATTCCACAAAACATACTAAAAACACATGAATTAGATAACACGCATAATTATATCAAATATCTATATAATCATTCATAAAAGTACACAATCCTTATTATACAGCCACATATTGATCAAAGAAATATGTACAAATATGAGCATTTTTGGTGCTCATCATTCCCCCTTGCCTAACATATGCCACACCCTTGTGGCATCCAAACTATAGGTAGCCCTCTGATTTTTCATCGTCACCATCTCTTGGAGGATTCTGCTACCCCTGCGGCCCGATTCTATCTTTTCGTGCTAACATTTGAAGGTGTGGTTTGCCTTTGCCTATGGGAAATTGTGGCTGTCAATTGGCCCCTTCTTGTTCTGGTCGCTACTGGTGGTGGTCTAGCAGCATTTTTCTTGCCAATTGAAATGCAGCTTCGGCAGCTTGCCATAGGTCAGCGTCTGGAGGTATAACCACTACCAGAGGGATATCCGAGTTATACCCTCTAGAAGGCACTACTTGGGCCTTGTATAATCTGGCCGCTTCAAGGGTAAGCCCTGCATTCTCCTTTGCAATCGTAGCGGCCTCCAATTGAGGGCCATATACTCCCCACCATTCCAAGTACCTCCTCATCATGGAATGCCACCCTCGGGATGAACCATAGATGTCCCAAAACTAGCTGTCTTCTGCCAGATTGACGCAGATGCCAAAATCTCCTTTTACCCTTGAGGATGCCTTCCTAGACTCCTTGGCTGCTTTCATTTCATTGAGCAGCTACTCAAAATATTTTTGCCTTTTGGTGAATAGTTGCATGTCCCATTCATCCTCCTTTGACTTAGCGAAGGTCACTTTCGCCTTCTATCGAGCCATCCTGGGCCTCTTTGCCTTGGATTTTGCAAAAAATGTGGTGTCTCAAACCAGGGTCTCTTCTTTCTCCAAGGGTGATCCTTCTTTCTCCAGGAGGTCCTCCTTATCCTCTGGTCTTATCTATTGTTGGATACCTTCGTCCTACTCTATGTCACTTAGGACAATGATAGGGGGAATGGTAGGACTTCTTTTCTTTTCACCCCTAAAAATAGAGGAATCCTCCCCTGCCTTCGGGCTACTCTGTCAAGCGTTCGATCGAATCTCCCCCTAAGAGAATACTCATTTGGCAGATGTGGGAGAGTTCATCGGCACTTCTTCTTCCCAATCAGTCTGAGTGGCCACCTCCTGTCTTGTTGTTCCTCTGTCCTGAAGTATTTGATTTTCCTCATGCAACTATCGGACTAGCTACTCAAGCTGAGCGATTCGTCTATCCCTTTCCTCCAATTCCCTTTTATGCTGGTTTTGGAAATCTTCCAGAATTTGCTGTGCCATCCAGCAATCGATTTGCCATTCGAGCGCCTCCTCCAAGGCCGCATCGATCCAGTCATTACTCCCAGAAGTTCCTTCATTTTGTGGGCTTCGATTCATTAATTCTCCCAGGGTTTGGGTGGCAATGTCTATCTCTGGGTCACTTTGTCCTTCCTCTATCGATAGGAATCGCTGCAGAAGTTTCCTCCTAGGGATTGGTTCATCCTCACCACCAGCGGGTGGCACTCCTTCCTCCTCATACTTGGGCACTGGGGAATGCCCTTTGTCCTCTATGTCTTCGGGCATCGATGACTGCTCTGCTCGTCCTTGAAAATAGGGCAACACAAATTTCTTGATGTTTTTTATCGCCTCTATAGGGGATGCTTCGTCTTGCCCTAATTTGGCAATTGCATTGTGTTGCTCTATTTGGCCAACATATCCTTTTGCATCGTGGTTCTATCCTTGTGCTTCTGCGTGGTGGACCAATGCTGATATCAACCCATGGTGGGCTAAGGCGGATGGTGCCCATTTTTGGTACTAAGCTGCTTCATATTTTAGAGCATTCACCAGGTAGAAAGGTATATTTAATTTCCTCCCATGCACTAGGTGATTGAGGAAGTGCACATGATTAATGTGCAGATGGGTATACTTCCCTATGCATGTGAAGAATCAAGCAATCTACTCGAACATCTTTCGTATATTCATGGGGAGACTATTTTTGAGTAACCCCTCCCTATCTATCTACACATTTTCTCTCGATAGTAGTATTTCGGCGTATAGTTTTAACACTCTGCCCTTGTATGTACATTCCCTCGTGAGAGGCAATCCAGTCTCCTATGAGATGAACTTAGGGGTGACTAGAATTTCCATCCCTCATACTTGGGCCGCATCGCCCCTCAAAGAGGTGAAAAAATCTCTAGCTGCCTCCACATCCTAGCCCTGACTGACTAGGGTGCAGTATTCGAGCCACCCCTCAGCTTCGAATTGGGTCTTCATTGCCCCTCTAATCCCATCAGTATCATTGGGTTCATTCTTCTTTATCGTGTGGTTCTTGGACCTTCATCCCATGGCGCCTTCTGCTGCTGTATTATTTTTTTTTCTATCCTTCCTTCTTCCGGAAGGTGCCTTCTTATAGAAAAGATGCCTAAACCTAGCAGTTATGGAAGACACCCTATCATTGGCACACGATTTTGGATATGGGGGGATACAATATCTATGACGGTGGTATCTTTTTTGGTATTGCGTATCTATAAATAATTATATAAATGATTTGCGTACCTGATTTGATGTTCTAGTTGTCATGGTAGCCGCTGATTTGCTGACTTGTGACATGAGGGAGGGGTATGGTCATTTGATGTCGCTTATTCGTGCGATGCTTCGTTCTGCTCGAGGCATCCAATAGATGTAAATTTTGCATGTGGAAGGCATTCTTTGGTACCTTCCCCATGTGGATGGTGCCCTTGTAGCGCCTTTCCAATGTTTTTGGTGCTCTTCTTCGAACGAATGCGCCTTCTGGTGCCAGGAAGTGCCTCTGATTGGCTATCGTCTGGCGGTGGAAGGCACTTTTGTCTGCAAGCGTCTTCCCAATGTGGGAGGCACCTCCTTCTGGTTCGTGCCTTCCCGATGTTGGAAGGCGTTCATCTTGATGAATGTGCCTTCCTGATGTTGGAAGGCATATTCGGCTGGATGAATGCGCCTTCCTGATGTTGGAAGGCGTCTCGACTGGATGAATGCACCTTCTTGATGTTGGAAGGCGTATTCGGTTGGCTCTTTTTTTTTTAAACTTGGTGCCTTACTGCCACGGAAGGTGCCTACATATATATATATATATATATATATATTGGTAAAACTTCTAAATGGATGGAAGGTGCTATCTTCCAATTTGGCACCTTTCGGATGCAGTAAGGTGCATTCTTCTGGATGGGCACCTTTCGGGTGCAGTAAGGCACCTTCTTGTGGACTTGGCACCTTCTTCTGGATGGGCACCTTTTGGGTGTAGTAAGGTGCCTTCTTCTGGATGGGCACCTTTCGGGTGCAGTAAGGCACCTTCTTCTGGATGGGCGCCTTTCGGGTGCAGTAAGGTGCCTTATCCTGGACTTGGTTCCTTCTTCTGGATGCAATAAGGCACCTTCTTCTGGAATTGGTGCATTTTGGATGTAGTAAGGCACCTTATTTTGGACTTGGCACCTTCTGGATGCAATAAGGTGCCTTCTTCTAGATGGCAATTTGACTGGAAAAAGGGTGATCAAGCCTTCCTAGTTTTTCATGCTGCCCAGATTCTACCTACGAGTCGATGTTAGAATGCTGAGCCGAATCAGGCCTGGTTTCCTAGATACCTATCCCTCGTGCTGTCAGGTCCTCCACCTAAAAAAATCAACCAAAAATGAAAGGAAAATAAATGCAGTTAGACGCGTTTCGTGCCTGTTAGGCCCTGTATTAGGATGCCTACAGCTTGCATGTGAGTGTCATCCTTGCAAAAACACACATTACAAAAAAACTATATTAACTAAAAAATTTTGGGTGAGCACTTTCATGCCCACCATTTCACCTGTGAGAGTTCGGTCTAGATCTAGCAAGATGGGGTCTCCCCCATGCCTACTCTGGATTCCACTTGTAACATTTTGGACGTATTATAGGGGCGTAGTCGGTGGCCATTGACTATGAACATGGTGTTGTTGTTGTCAATTGTCTTAACGCGCACCACCCCATTCCTAATGAGCTCTGCCACCTCATACAGCCCCATCCACCTCTGCATAAGTTTGCCCTTCCTTTCTTGGAACTAAGAATCATACAACAATACCCATTCCCCTACCTGGAACTTCTTTAGCTTGATGTGGTTGTCATGCCACTTCTTTCTCTGCTTCTGTATAATCTCTATCCTCTGCAAAGCATCCAGTCGGATTTCATCCAGCTGATCTAGCTGGCAAATTCTCTATTTTTGAGCTTCGTCTAAGCTCAAATTTAATTTTTAAGCCGTCCTCAAAGTTTTTATTTTGAACTCAATGGGCATCATCACATTTTTTCCATAGACTAGTTGGAAAGGTGTGCATCTTGTGGTGGATTTCCATGTGGTGTTGTATGCCCAAACTACCTCCGACAACCATGTGGCCCAATATTTCTTGTGTTGCTGCACGGTTTTGGTCAGGATGTTTTCTATCTCCCTGTTTGTCACTTCTACTTGCCCGTTCGCCTACATATGGTAGGGCATGGTTTTATTATGCCAAACTCTATACTGCTCCATCAGCTCCTCAATTAATTTGGAGGTGAATTGGGACCCTTGGTCTGTTGTTATCTCCTGAGGAACCCCAAATTGTGTGAAAATATTGGCAAATAAGAAATTGATGACCATTCTTTCCTTTGAGTCCCTTAATGCTTGCACTTCCAACAATTTGGTGACATAATCCGTGCAGACCAGAATAAACCTCCTTCCCATCGAAGGTGGATTAAATGGTCCCACGAAGTCCATGCCCCATTTATCAAAAGGTTTCAGGTGTACCTAGGGCTACAGGGGCATTTCATCTCGATGGGTTGGTCTACCCATCATCTGGCACTCGTCACACTTGCTGGTATACGATGTCACGTCCTTGAACAGAGTGGGCCAAAAATACCCATCCTGCAAGATTTTGTAGGCAGTTCATTTCCCTACAAAGTGTCCTCCACATGGCTCATCATGAAATGCCTTGAGAACTTCTGAAAACTCTTATTCTGCTATGCATCTTATAATTTGGTCCCGTCGTATTTTAAATAGGACACCATCCAAAGGAATGATGCGCTCTTTTCTATGACCGCCTACTTTTCTCAGTAGAAGAGAGCAAGTGAGGTCCTTCCGATGGCCAAGTAATTGGCTATGTCTGCATACCATGGAGTTTGTTCACTAATAGTGAACAGATGTTTGTCCAAAAATTGATCTTCCACTGCTTGATGATCTGCTGGTATCAATCTAGACAGAAAATCTGCCACGACGTTGTCCTTGCTCGGTTTATCGACTATAGTGATGTTGAAATCCTGTAATAGCAACATCCATCTAATAATTCTGCCACCAATGGCCGGCTTGCTCATCAGATACCTGATAGTTGCATGGTCCGTATGGATGAAGACCTTGTATCCCGTTATATAGTGGCAGAATTTTTTTATTGCATGGACAACTATGAGGAATTATTTTTCTGTCACTGTATAGTTGAGCTTTGCTCTCGCCAAGTTTTTACTGACATAATAGATGGCATAAAATTCTTCATCGTATTTATGCCCGAGGACTGCTCCGATCGCACTTTTAGATGCATCATAGTAAATATGGAACGGTATGGCCCAATTTGGTCCTCTCAAGACCGATGTAGATATCAATTTTTCTTTCAGCAATTGGAATGCTTCTTCGCAATCTCCCATCCAATTGAACTCTATGTCCTTAGAAAGTAGGGTGTGCAGTGGTTTGGCAATCTTACTAAATTTGACGATAAATCACCGGTAGTACCCGGCTAATCCAAGAAAACTTCTTACGTCCTTTGGCATTCTAGGGCTAGGTAGGTCTCTTATGACCTCGATATTTCTCTTATCTAATTTTATTCCTTCTGCAGAGAGGTGGTGTCCCAACACGATGCCTTCCTGCATCATCATAAAACATTTTTCATTACTTAGGGACAAATGATTTTCCTTGCTCCTGTCGAGCACTCTTTCCAGATTTGTCATTGCCTCATCGAAGGCTTCTCCATAGGCGGTGAATTCGTCCATGTATACTTCCACCCCGTCTCCTATCATATCAAAGAATATGCTAAGAACCGCCCTTTGAAAGGTGGTCGGTGCGTTGTATAGTCCAAAAGGCAATACCTTATAGGAAAACGTTCCCCATGGACAGGTGAACATTGTTTTATATTGATCTTCTTCCCCTATCTAGATTTAGTTGTAACCACTAAAACCATCCAGAAAAGAGAAGCATTTTCTTCCTGAGAGTGTGTCCAAGACCTGATCGATGAACGGGAATGGGAAGTGGTCTTTCTTAGTCGCCTTGTTCAATGTCTGGTACTCCACACAGATCCACCATTTCCCATTCTTTTTGGGGACCACCACTAATGGTGATACCCATTCACTGTCAAAAATTGGATATATGAATTCGACAGCCAAAAGTTTGTGCAGTTCTTCTCTAACAATGTCTTTCATTGCTGGGTTCATCCTTCTCTGTGGCTGCCAACTAGGAGTTTCCTGGTCATCTAAATAAATCCGATGGGTACATATTTCTAGGCTGATGTTGTGCATATCTGTGTAGTCCCATGCAAATGCTTGCTGGTGTTTTACCAGAAGCTCTTCCAATTTTTCTAACTGTGTGTGCGTCAACCTGCTATTGACGTTTAATATCCTCCCTAGCCCAACGTGTATTTTTTAGATGTGCTGCTCTTGGGTGCCAGTCAACAGTGATCCAGGTGTGGGGGTGGATGATTCTACATGGATAAACTCCACGATAGCACCATCCTCATCCTCTTCTACCACCTCCTTCAAGTTCATCATCGGATGGATTATGGACAACTCCGTAGTTCCATGCTCGGTGATCCTGGGTTCTTCTGTCGAGTCCATAGACTAAGCTAGCGGTGAAATGGTTAGCCTTTTGATGTTTTGCCCGTTGGAGATGGTCATTAGCCCATCTCGGCATTTGATGTAAGTGTTAGTTGTTGCTAGCCATGGCCTCCCCAAAATGAGCGGGTAACCACCCAGCCTGGTCTTGGTTTGCAAAACTAAAAAATTGGCTGGATATTCCCATGCACTGACTGTTACGATCACATATTCCAGCATCCCTTCTGATGACATGGTTGATCGATTAGCTAACTGTAGCACTGTCATGGTTGGCTTCAGGTTCGTGAGTTGCAGCCTCTGCATGGTCTCTTGAGGCATCATGTTGATGGCTACCCCGAGGTCAACCAATGTGTTGGACAGGGAATGTCCTCCAATTTTTATGGTCAGCACTAGGCTGCCTAGATCTGCATACTTCGGATGTGTTCTACCCATCATTAGTTCTACCAGTTTACCCATGACATTGATAGTCTGGGTAGCTTTTCATCCCAATCTCCTTAGACACATTTCTCTAATTGCCTTGGTGTAAATGGGGACATCTTGAATTGCTTGAAATAATGGGATTGTCACCATGAGATTCTTCAAGCTCAACAAGATGTCAAATTTTGGTTGTGTTGTTTTTCTTTGTTCCTGTAGCTGGCTAGGAAATGGAGCCTCCACTCTCTCAAGTGCTTTTCCCTCTTCTACTAGAGGTGTCTCCTCTATTTCTTCCTCCTCTTCTACCAATGGAGGTGTCTCTACTATTTCTTCCTCCTCTTCTACCAGAGGTGGTGTCTCTACTCCTAGCTGCCTACCTGATCTAAGTTGAATGTTGTACATATGATACATCTCACCTTCTACATTGTATGTCGACTGATTTACTCTATTGTTCGGGTTTGCTGTTGGTTGTGCTAGTAGTTGTGTAGGTCTCGATGCTGGCAATGTTGGTAAGTTATGTTGGATGTGAGCAGGCATTGCACTCTGTGGAGTTTGATTCCATGCATTGTGGCCTCTCCACTACTACCCAGGATATGGATATGGCATCCATGGCTACTAATTCGGAAATGTTGTTGGGGGTGCATTAGTCCAGGGTGATGGTCCCCACCACCCCATATTAGGTGGTTAAGGGGGTCCTTGGTGCATGTATGACCCTCCCCCATATGATGGCATTATGGTTGGTATATTCCCCGCAAGGGGTTGTGGCCAACTCTTCCTATTACCTATGAAGTAGGCCTCCGTGCTCATAGCTGCTTCCTAGTTACTGGGCAGTTATGGGCACAATCGAGTTTTATGATTCAGCCTACAAACTATGCATACTCTGACCTTGTTTTTTGGACATGCATTCTTTGTGTGCCTTCCTCTACATTTTGGGTAGAAATAGGCTAATGCTGCATCATTTTATTTTTTCTTCTTTTCTAATAGCAATGTATCCATCTGCAGTGCTAGAGATGAGAGCATTTCGCTCTTCAAATCCTCTAGCATGTTGCCTATTTTTTTTTTGGTGATTGAAGCAGTTGCCTTCATGGTCCTGGCGGTGATTTTGCCTGACCTTCTCTAGTAGTTTTGGCATAATTGCTGAATTTCATCCATAGCATGCTAATAGACATCACCTCTAGAGATCATGTTGAGAGCCTCCAGTGACTCATTGGTAAGTCCCCTCAAGAAGATTCTTTTGAGGGACTTATCAGATAGCTTCAAGTGAGGGGACCATTGAATATTAAATCTGAATCTCTCCCAATACTCCTCGAGAGACTCATCTTCTCTTTGTGTCATGCTCAGGACCTCCTCCCTAGAGTCTCTTGCTCTCCCAAAATCTTGATATTGCTCTAGAAAGAGCTTCTTCATCTGGTCCTAGGTGGTGATGTGTTTGTCTCCCAGATCGATGAACCATCGCAAAGCTACATCATCTAATGTAGAAGGAAATAATTTCAACTTCTACGTGTTTGATTTGTAATCCATAGACCTGCACAAAACATCAAACTTGAATAAAAACAAGTCAGGGTCCTCATTCGGGTGTCCTCTGAAGGATGAAAGGTGAGCAGGGGATATGTTTTTCATTTTGGTATCTCCTACTCCCTCTTCTAAGATGAGACTTCATCATTATCTGCCATTTTTTTGGGAAATATGGTTTCTAATGCAACATTTATGGCCTTTCGGTCATTTAAAACTTTATGAGTCAATGCTCTAAGGTTTTCTAGCGAGATCGTCTGATCCTCCATAGCCTTCCACAATAGGGCTTCCTCTAGAGGAGTCCTATTAAACAGGGGATTTGTGATAATTCATTCATCCCCTTGTTGATGGGATGAGGCGGCACTTTGCACAAAGTGTGGTTCCTCACTCCAATGGACTGCTGGTAGGTCGGGCAAGTCTAACTCAAATCCAAAATGCTTGGCTGACTCAGGTCCTAATGGATTAGTTCTTATAAATCAACCATCAGGTCCTCTTCTTCTCGAAGAACTCATACAAGGTCAGATGGAAGGTTTCAGGGTATTGTAAGTAATCTAATTAAGACGCTTCCCTAGAAATGGTGCCAAAATGTTGCGGGCCAAACAAGGTGAATGGTTTCCTATTTTTGTCACATGCCCGTGCATTTAATTATCAACCCAGGGAGCTTCGTAAACTTGCGAAGAGTCGGAATTAGGTTACTACAATACCACTGGAGGTGAATCTGCTAATCCTACATTTGAGGGGTGTTCTTGAAATGGTTGTCAATCATTCCCGCACTCCTCATTAAATTACGTATGAAGAAAAAAATTAAATCTACAGAAATAAATCATGTACACATTCCTAAAAATAAATCTACTGTAAATACTAGAACTAGCAAACTAATGGACATTCTTATGAAAGCAATAAACTAATTAAAATAAATAAACAAAAAGGAAATGGGGAAGAAATATTGGCTTGGAGTGGGCCCAGGCTCCAGCAGCCTCTTCTCAATCGAACATGTGCTTTAGAACTTCTAGAACTATAATATATTTATCAATGTATTACAATCTATCTTCTGTAACTCTAAACGGATCTTTATTAATTATTTCTATATATCTCTCAAAATGATCTGCGTGTGTTTATATAACACACCCATAGAACTTCTATTACAGAAGTGGTTACAACAGTTGATTCTTCCTAGACTAAATTAGAACAGTCTGGCGAATGCAATCGACATTTGGCATTCTATTTTGATGGCGGCGTGTTTGTTTCGGTTCGTGCTTTTCCTGGCATCAATAAGACATTTCGATACATTAGTGTTATCTCCAATTTAGTTTTGCATGATGTAGAGCTAGAACTGCACCAGCCACTACCATCCACGTCGTTCAAATCTAGTCAACGGGAAAAGAATCAATGGTGCCTTCCTTATGAGGAAGGTACCTTGTTATCGCAATGCCTTCTGGTTGTAGGGAGGCGCTTGCCTTCTATTGGCACCTTTTGACTGTGGGGAGGCGCTTGTCTTTGGTTGGCACCTTTCGATTGCAGGGAGGTGCTCGCATTCAGTTGGTGCCTTCTGACTGTAGGGAGGCGCTCGCATTCAGTTGGCACCTTCCAACTACAGGGAGGCAGTCATATTCAGTTGGCACCTTTCGACTGCAGGGAGGCAATGGTATTCAGTTGGTGCCTTTCGACTGTAGGGAGGCACTAGTATTCAGTTGGTGCCTTTAAACTGTAGGGAGGTGCTCGTCTTTGGTTTGGCACCTTCCGATTGCAGGGAGGTGCTTGTTCCCTTGGCACCTTTCGGTTGTAGGGAGGTGCCTATGTTCTCTACATTGACCCCCGATGAAATAAAGTGCCAGGTCCATCAAAAGGACCTCAACCATTCCAAATCTAACTAAATCAACTATAATTCCACAAAACATACTAAAAACACATGAATTAGATAACACACATAATTATATCAAATATGTATATAATCATTCATAAAATTACGCAATCCTTATTATACAGCCATATATTGATCAAAGAAATATGTACAAAATATGAGCATTTCTGGTGCTCATCAAAGTGGATCTAGAAGCAACTTTCTCTTCTCCGCTATTAATCCCTGGTTTTCTTTGGGAAACATTAGATCTATAAACAAACCCTCCAGTGTGAGTAGATCGCTTTCTCAAGCGCAGGCACAGAGCATACTCTTGGCAGATTTATTTACCTTCTTCATAACTTATATTATTCATGGCAATAAAAAAACTATTTATGAACATAAATTCTGGAATGGACCAGAATCAAGGAACAATTAACCTACAAAAATTCTGGAATGGACCAGAATCAAGGAACAATTAGTAGAAATTCTGGAATGGACCAGAATCAAGGAACAATTAGCAAAAATTCTGGAATGGACAAGAATCAAGGAACAATTAGCAGAAATTATGGAATGGACCAAAATCAAGGAACAATTAGCAAAAATTTTGGAATGGACCAGAATAGAATGAAAACAAATGCAAAAATTCTAGAATGGACCAGAATCAAAAAAGTATATTTTAAGGTGAGATTAATATAAATATCAGAAAAATAAAATAGAAACATTATTTACAAAAGTTAGCTAAAAAACCGAAACAGAACATTAATTTGGTTAGCAATCTCCTCCTTGCAAATCCCCAAGTTATGATATGAAATTCTAAAACAACCTGACCTAAAATACCTACAACATAAACACAGTTAGATTAGGTCAGATGCAAGACTCTAAGGAAACAAATAATTGCATCATTCTATCATTCCCCTATCGTAACCCACTTTATGGCATAAACAAATAGATACAAGAAGCAATAATGCAAATGAAAGGTTTACAAAAATAACAACAGTCTTAGTTTCAGTTTCCTTTTGATTTCACACACAAAATTTTCTCTTGCCAAATAAAAGCTCCTTTATTTCAAAAGATAGTATTTTTTTTCTACAATTTCCAGCCCCTTGTTCCTAAAATCTTGAGGGAATAAATAATGAAACCCCACCAAAACCTGACCCTTGACTTCCTCTCTCTTGGTCTTCTCATTTCTTCAAATACAAAAAAAAGGAATAATAATATATTTTCCTTTTATTATATTCATTCCTTATTTTTTATTATTGTCTTATAACTCCCCTTTAAATTCTATAGTATATTATAAGGTATATATGATAAACTAAAAAAAACATAGATTTTCCCTTTCCTTATAACTCCCAAATATATAACTAACAAATATTTTAAAATACCCTATATACTATGACATGAAATAAACCTCCATGTTCTTGCCCTTATACCTTTATGGATTATATACATTGTAAGAAGGCAAAACCCAAAATTAATTAATCCTCATCTTCATCCATTATATCTTCTATACGTTCATAAATTATATTGAGTGAATATAATATTTGGAACAGTGGAGATTTGATAAAATAAAGAACTCCTTACATCGATGATTTTTGGACATTTCAAACACTCTAGTCTATGCCTCTGTTCTTCCATAATCGGGATCCAGTTTACATAACCATCAGTTGTGTATGCCTCACAATGCCTCTCATATCTGATCCAACACCCATGGTATTACAACACATGACAATGCTTCTCTGAACTCGCTCCGACAAATGCATAACACAAGAAAAAAGAGAAAAAAAAGCATCCGCTCTACATCTCGGGATCATATGGGTTTTTTTTAGGTTTTAGGGTTTAGGTATATGTGGACTGAGCCACCTACATTTCCTGCATGTCTTTCTTACTATGCTCCTTATTTTGGTCTCTATCCACAAAATCTCTAGAACATCATCCGTTATATCTATCCCTTAGAACGTGGTTGTATCGCCTTCGTGGCCTGCATTTTTGCCTAGTGATTGAGTGGGTATTTTCTTAACATCGCTTAACCACTACCTATGCCATGGATATTCTATCCACCCTCTATCCTGACATCTCAACATATTTCTTGATCACCTACCTCCTCTTCATACCGTACACGTAGCGTCCCAATTATCTTCATCTTGATTTTTCTATTGCTGAAATTACTGAGCATTCTACTATGTTTATGATCCTCGAATTAGCTTTCGCTTATGGGACCCACTCTGTTTTCTTCCACACAACAAATTTTTCACCGACGTCATTGTTCAATTGTGACGCCTCTTTATTTACACTGCCAAAATTGTCTAAATTCCCATCCAAGATCGAATTCTCCATCGTCACTGCTAAACATTCTGATGCAAATTTGGTGTCGTAACTACCACTGAAACTGCTGTGTGGGCCCACTGTTTGACTCCACGTTAAGGGCGTATTTCATGCCAACTCAAACTGCCACATTTCAACATGCTGTCCACCATAGTGCTTCCTATTCTTCCATTCGCTCGACATCCACATCATTCTGCTATCCATCGCGTGGTATGGGCAACACATCCCCATCCACGTTGCTAAATTTCTTATCGTTGGGGTCTTCAATTGCATTTGCAACATTGATTGGTCCATGGTCTACATGTGCCATGTTTTCGATCATAGGCCACGTCGGATACGCCTTCTTGGTACATTGCCATGTCATAGTCTTAATACTCATGTGAAACCCCACGTCACTACAACGTCACCTTGGGTGTACTTTTGGGTCCACATTTTTTGTGTCAGGGTTGACGTCGTTTGCTTTCAAGAGATTCCTTTGCTTCTTCGGTGTAAAGGTCGTTCATGGATACCTGTACATCGGCTGTGCCATGTCACCTTTGAAAAAAATTCCTGTTCATAAAATAAATCAAAAATTAAATTATAAATAGGTTTTAAAAACCCCTTTTATTGCTTTTAAGTATTATATATACAAATATATTATTTTTTTTTCTTATTTTATATATATATATTTTTTTAATATTGAGTAAATACTTCTTATACATATACATGTCCGTCGTGGGATTGAAATTCATTTTTTATTTTAAACATTTATATGTACAAAAAGCTTACTTGAAACACTCAAATGAAGAAAACATAAAATGCAACCATAACAAAAATCTAACAGTAAAATTGATGACAAAGAGTCATCAACAGAAAAATTCGTCGACAATAAAATATCATCGACAAGAAAAAGTCATCGACAATAAAATATCGTCGACAAGAAAAAGTCATCGACAATAAAATATCATTGACAACAAAATATAACTGACAAAAACTAATGATAAATGCAAATTCAAAACAAATCGATCATTAGACACTCGAAACCAACACACAAACACCCAAATACCAAAAATAAAAAGGTGGGTCCCCAATTTTGGGGTACGTTGTGGAGCAGCCACAACAAAACATTTCATGAAACCTGAAGGCCTAGAGCCCATCAACGATATTTATACGCTCTTTTGAGAAGATTAGAATCACCTTAGATTTGTTATTTAAAATATTTGTAAAAACTTAGTGAAAATGCCTTTTTAATTTAATTTAATAAAAAAAAACAAAAAAAATAGGAGCATAAAAAAAATAAAATAAAACAAAACAAAACAACACAAAAAGATGCCTAAAACCTTAAGCAATGATAAAGAAGTGGCAATTAGATCCAAAAGGAGTCGAATAATGAAAACCCTAATACCGAAATAGAAATAGAAGAAGTTTAGGAAGAACAAGTTGCACAAATAGAAAAAAAAGAGGAAGACAAAATAGTCGATCCTTTTGACCCTCAAATGGGACCTCAAGGTGAAGTTCATTTTAAATTTGTGCAACACTTTTCTGAATTTTTAAATCATAATCATTTTATTATGGCTAATGCCTTTGAAGTAGAAGACCAACTTAAAAGGGATAATTTTCAATTGAAGTAGCTTTAGAAGAAGTTTTTTGACTTTACCCATAGCTAGAGACATGTGAGTGATAATATTCCTCCATTACAACCTACCACTCATAATGATCATTCCTTAGGTACCACTCAAATTCAAACAACTATGGCATCACAACATAAACCTATTTTTGCAACCACTACTACTACCCAAAAACAACCTTCTTCTTCTACCAACAATAACTTTCTTTCTCAATATTTTAACACTCAATTTATTCAAGCCTCAACATCTCAAAAAAATAAAAATGTGAAAATTTTGACTTCTTCTCAATCAACTTTGGAATAAAATATGCCTCCTTATAATATTACAAAACCTCCAACATCAAACCCTATGCATAATAGTATTACCATATCAACACCTTATATGGTAGCGGAACATACATATTACCCTTCCTATGCAAACATGGTAGCACCAAATAATCATAATGGACAACCACATCATCTTGAAACTATAGTCCAACAACTAGCTTCATGTTTGGATTAGATAGGCCCTTATCACCCTACATACAGTTATAATGAAATGTGCAACCAACCACTAGATCATTTTATTGTCACTAGACCATATCCTAAATGCTTCCCCATACTCATTTTGTTGATTTATAAGGGGATTGAATATCCGATTGAGCATATTTACATGTTTAGGACTGTTTGCCATGATAATGCATATGATGATACTTTTCTATTAGAAATATTTCCAAAATGTTTAGGAGGTATGGCCTTGGAATTGTATTATCAACTACCAACACACTCCTTAAGAAACTTTGAAGAAACTGCGAAGTTGTTTGTACATAAATTTGGTGCTTGTATAGAAAGGCATGTTACAATTAAAGATTTGTACAACCTGAAACAAGGAAAGGAATAAATTTTCATAGAATTTCTAGCTAAATGGAGAAAAAAATTAGATAAATTATACTTTACCCTACCTCCAAGATAAATGCTAGAAAATTTCATTGGAAACTTACAAGAATAATTATCCTATGAGTTCGCTACTGCTACCTTAACCTCATTTGATAAAGCTATAGATTTGACAAGAAGGGTAGAGAAGCCCTTATCTGAAGAGGTTAAATTAAAAATAAGGATGAGGATAAATAATCTAAAAATAAATACAAGAAAAAACATGAGGTAGGAGATGGGGTCATAAATAGTAGGCCTCCTACAAATGTTAATACCACAGAAGCCTCAAAGAAGTTTGTGTTAAAAGCACCTCAAAAACCTCCATAATGGAATTTCATAAAATTAAATCAACCCTTAACAATGGTCTTACCACAATTGGTAGAAATAGGATTGATAAATTGCTAGAGATATGACAACCTGACACCTCTCAGCCTTGGTATAGACTAGACAAACATTGTGATTTCCATCAGGTTGATGGACATCCAACCAAAAATTGTAGAATATTAAAAAACTTGGTGTAAGACTTGATTGATAATGGAAAATTGGGAGTGGAAAATCCTCCACCAAATGATAATATGCCAACAAACCCACAAAATCAACAGACACAAAATGCTAATCAAAATCTAGACATATTTCAAAATCCATTACAAAATCGTGGTAAGAAAGTTGTGAATCAGCTATATTATAAGAGTGTGCCTCATCCAAAAATTTATGTGGGAATTGTTACTACTCACTTACCATTGCAACTCCTACAAACTATATTTTTACCTACTCAATACATTGTCACAATTGAGCAATTTCATGGAAGAAAATTATAGTCCTCATCTTTTGAACATACAAAAAGTGAAACAAAATTTGAAATAGATATTACTTATTTTCATTCTAATAGTTCAAAATATGAATCATGACCAATTCTACCCATTACAAATTTATTAGTTTCATAGGAACCATTTTTGAGAATGATAACAAGTCGTTCCTCACAACTTCTTCCCATAGAACAAATATCAACTGCTAGATTACCACAATTTCAAGATGATTTCTCTATTCCACATCAATCAAGCAATATTATGGCAACAGTTGGAGCCATTACTAGACAACAATCTCAAGCGTAAAAATATCAACCTCAATTACCTACAACTCAAGCAAATGATATGGATCAACAACCTTTTGTTCTAAAACCACACCATAAAGGGAATAACTTAATTTGACCTCAACAAAAAGCTCCTTTTGATATCAATGAACAACTAGCTCATACAACAACTAGGATTTTCCTTCTTGAATTTATTAGGACTTCATTAGTTCGTAGGGAAGAATTAATGAATACCATTAGTCAAATTATGGTGCATCAGGACATACAACCAATGACTATAGTTAATATTGTAGTGTCTCAAGGAGTTGACTACATTGATTTTCATGACAAAGATATACCTCCTCAAAGTATAAGTAGGGATAATTCTTTATACATAATAGTATTAATTGGAGATGTGTGTTAAGAGGGTATTTATTGATAATGGCTCATCTCTAAATATTTACACCTATGATTTTTTTAAAAGGTTTGGGTTTAGAAACAAAGATTTAAGAAGAACTAAAATGATTATAAAATCTTTCAATGATGAAACCCAAGAAGCTTGTGGTGTGATATCTATCCCATTACAAGTTGGTCCTAGAGTTTTGGATACATCCATTTTTGTTGTATCTTGTCCAACATCATACAAAATCCTTCTATGATGTGCTTGGATCAATGCAATGAGGGAATTTCCTTCTATTTTACATTGGTGTGTAAAATTTGAGTTTAAAAATCAATTGGTCACCGTTCATGGATATCCTAGACCATTTGAAATGTGTCCAAAGGCAAAATCCATTAATGTTCCATTTTGTCCAGCTCTATCATCATTGGATCATGTTCCTCCTAAGTCTTCTTCCTCAAATATTGAACCTTTACCTTCTTTTGACACACTTATACCCTCTAAAATGTCATATCTCATGAACTGTGATAAATATTTAGATGATCTCAGAAATTTTGAGTACCCATTTGCTCTATTGAAATACGTGGAAATATTCATTAAAATATGAGAACTTTAAATTTTGACTTAATTTTGGGCAAAACAAAAGTTACGAAGGAGAATGAATAATAAATAAAAAAATGTTGGTTTTATCTTAATATTATGATGAATATATCATTATGAAGGTAATACAAGGGTTCACGATAATAGTTATGAAATCTGTTTCAGAAATAGTTATAAACTGAACAATGGAAGAGATTATTATATTATAAATATCCTTTGAAATCCAAGAAGGAGGGGTCGGAAGAATTTGGAAGTAGAATATTTTTGAAGGAAAATTTGAAGAATGGGATTGTTGCATTGAAGGTTTCACCATTGTAACTGTAGAGTGCAGGTTTTTTGAAATCAAATGTTTCAATTGAATATTTTCCAAGTTTAATATATTGATTTATTTTGATAAAGTTTATGCATGCGGATGGTAGCTTTATTGAATAATTTAATATATTATTTATTACCTTAGAATATTGCACTTAATTTACTTTCGATTGTGTGAATTTAGATCAAAGTAAATTAGGTTAATATTTTCAGAAGATTTTGTTTTGTAGATTCAAAGTTGATAATTTTCATTTCAGTAATCTATCTTTATGTTTGTTCCATTTTATTTTTCTAACCCTAAGCCTTTTTATTTTTATTTAATTTCATTGCACAAGAAAAAAATCAAAACCCTAAATTTGATGCAAAGTTTTAATTTTTCACATTAGGGTAAATGTTTATTTCATTTCAATAAAATTCTGACATTATACATTTGAAATAGACATTAAGGTTTTAATTAATTAAATTTCCAAATAATAATTATTAAAGTTAAAACATTAATTCATTTGGATAAATTTAATTAAAATCATTTTCTAAGGTTAAAATTCAAATATTTGCACTCCAAAGGTTTTATTATTTGTAATATTTTATTATTAATCGGACACATTTTTCAAATTTAAAGCATTACAAAGAAAACCACTTTCATAGGCCCCTTGTTAATAGTTACTTGCACCTCTGAGGTATTCAACACATTTTTACATTTCACAAGCATACAAGCACATTTAAGAAATTAAGCAAACAAAACCTTGGAGAAGTTTTAAATTTCTTTGCAAGAGAGGATTTTCTAACAATATCCTGATTGTGAGTATAGTTTTACAATTGGGCAAAAATATCACTCAACACACTGCTTGGTTATGATCCTGCTTTCTAGCTATGTGTTGCCTAATTGTTTCAGCTATAGATTTCCATGGAGGATGATGGGGTGGTGTGTGATATGGTGGAGCATTAGCATCAGTTTGAATGAGATCCTATATTATTATCATAGACATTTAGTGAGTTGCATACTCCATAGAGGATGATACAAATAGGGATGGTGTGCAGTTTGTTAGTGTAGATTTGGGGTTGGGAGCACATAGCTATGTTGAGACCAGAGGAAATACCATACAAAGCTCATGATCTGATGGAGATCGATGTATGGTATGCATTGAGATGGTACACATATATGGAGGTATGAATGCATAGTCCTCATTATGGATAATCACTTTTTTATAGAGGAGTGTTTGGGAGATTGAGAGACCAAGATATCATTTATAAATCATGGAGAGGGACACCATCATGGGGTGAGGCTGAATTTGACTTGCACTAAGTGAGGTGTAGATGATGGGATATTGGATGGGATGCATCATAGATATAGTACATACTTTAAGTTGGATGTTGAGGCAGTTTGGATTGCAACAAGGAGTTCCTGATCCACTAGTAGTTATTTTGTGGATCAAGGGAGATCAAAAGAGATAGCCATAGATGGGACATTTGGATACATTTATGGATGTAGATATAGTTATCCCTAATGTAGATGATGAAATGATGATACTAGAGTATAATGTGTTGTGGGCTACACAAAGTTGGGAGCCCAATAGAGGAGTGATATATGGGTTTGGTGAGGTAGCCACAACAATGGATGGGGGCTTAGAGTGGGGTATAGGAGGAGTATATATAGGGTTAAGTAGCTTAGGTTATTCTACTAATATGGTGTCAAGTAGACCAAGTGGTTCAGTAGAACTAGGGTAAAGTAGCCCAAGTGGTGCAACATATGGGCCTGATGTTGACATCGAGGAGGCCAATGAGAAGGAGATGTACGTAGAGTTAGTGTGATGGGTGAGATATCATTTGAATAGAAAATCAAGTCCATCCAAGGCTAGTGTAGTAGGTCTATTAGTAGACATAGGGGGAATTGATGATCTAGTGACAACAAAGGTTGACCTAAGTATCTATCTATGTATTATAATAGAGGCTATTGAGGATGCCCATATATTACGAGATAGTGTGTACCAATTGGATGCCATGGTAACCTAGTGGAAGATGGCTTGGATACAGGATATGGCAACTTTGATGGTGAAGAGAGATACATTCATGATAAACTAAATTGATGTGAAGAGGTAGATGGGGAGAGTTAGAGTGTAGATAAAGGATCTACAATAAGAGTGGAACACAATGTTAGTAGCCTTGGAGATAGTTATGGTAGAGGTTAAAATATAGTGTAGGGAGTGATAAGCGAGGGAGGTTGAGATTTCTATATTGCACATAGAGACAGAGAAACAATATGATCAATATGATTTGATGGCAAGCGATATGACTAGGTTACATGAGGAGGCCACATAATAGAGGGTATAGAGTGAGGTTATGGTGATAATTATGGCAATATTACATGAGGACGTTGTACAAGATAGGGCATAGAGTAATATGGTTTTAGTAGATATGACAATATTATGTGAGGATTCTACATAATAGAGGGTACAAAGTGAGGCAATGGTGGTAAATATGGAGGGGATGCATCATAAAAAGAATAATTTGGAGTGACTATTTGAGATAGAGGACCAAAGATTTCATAAGTTGGAGTTGGAACTAGTGATCCAAAGGATAGGTATACCTACTTACTCAAATTTTGAGTCACAGTTATGCTAGACTAGGAGCAGCACATAGTCATATACTACATTAGAGTCATAGAGAGTGAAGTGAGTTGTGCCATAGGTACAAGGATCTCCCCTACGACAAATTGGTAGAAGAGTGCTAGGAAGGGTTGAAGAGTCTCTTAGAAAACACAAGTGGAGTGGGGAGACTCTGAGTGGGTAGAAGAGTTGAGATGTCTTGCTTCTTCATTTTTTTTTTGCACATAGTGAGGGTGCCATAATGTTTTTATATTATTATGGTTGCCTATGTAGCCATGTATGGTATGATGTATTCAAGATGTAGCCTTTGAACGATTATTATTTGTTTTACTATGTAAGGTCCATTTTATGAAATGATATATATATATATATATATGAGGTCGTTTGATGATGTACAATGTTGTGATACGTATTGATTGTGAATGGTGTATATTTATGGTTTTTAATACATGTGAGTATGCATTGATGATGTTGTTTGATACATGGTATATGATATGTAGTATTGATTTGACTAGTTATAGATATGCCAAAATAGAAACATAATAATTTAAGATATGTATTATATGTAAATTTAATATGCATGTATGTAATCATACATTTGAAAAATTTTATTTGATTTGGACTATCTCAAATAGTTACATTAATCCAAAAATAAAGGAATAGTCACACTGACCATGTATCCTATTACAAAACAAGCAAACATACAATATATATGATGAATATTATTTGGAATGTATATGGAGGTAATGTAACTGACACTTTGAATGTGTAGCGAATGACATTGTACAAACATGATGAAGAGAACAAGTGTTATTGGAAAACCAAGATGTTGATGTTATATTGTTCCCTCATTCTTATCAGGATTGTTGGATGTTTAGAAGAATTTTTGGAAATTCAAACACCATAGTTTAAACAATCAAACTCATATAATAGTCTATCAATATTCTACAAATATCTTGACTATCCTGACTAAGATTAAGACTATGATGGACCTATGTGTGCACATGATGTTTATTTATTAACTAATTATAAATCTAGTCAATTAAGATAGCTCATCCATGAGCGCATAGTGGTCTATACAAAATAAGGTTGCTAATATGATAGACATGTTGCCACTTGTAAGGAATTCTCCACTACTAGTCAGGTGTTTATAGTCCTAATGGATATTAGCCCCATGACCAATGGACCTGAGGACCTCTAGGATTCAATATTTTTTGATAGTGCTCTTTTGTTCTTTTTGTGGTTCTCTTTTGAATTTTTATTTTGTTTTCTACCTTTTTTGTATTGCTCTTTTCTCTATTTTTTTGTAGCTTATCCTTTTGTTGATCCCTAGGTTTAGATCATGCAAATTATATGATGAGCAAGGGAAACCATTCACTTTATGGCAAATATTATCCAATTTATTGTTCTCCTTATACTCAAAATTTGCTTAATGTGTTGGATGCATGATTGGTTCAATAAAGAACTCAAGTCGGCCAAGGGAAACATTGAAATGCTTTCAAAATTTAATGGTATTCGATGAAGGTTGATTGGACCAACTATGAATAGTGGAATAATAAAATACTTCCTATTATCATGCAATTGATAATGGGATTGGACACAACTTCAAGCATGCCAAAAAATGTATATTCAAATATTTAGTGGTTTGTTGTATGCAAAATGTGGTATGCATTTATATAAATAGAATGAAATGCAGATGTCACAAGAAATAATGTAGTATGATGGAAAACATGGATGAGTGACATAAAAAAATGCCTATGAATGTAGACTAATACGCGACTAACCCATTCTTGAGTAAGAAAACCAAGTGAGATAGTTTAACATGAATTCTTGAATCCAAATGATTTACCAAATTGATATAGATATATCTTGATGTCATGTATGGATGCATTTGATGATGAATTTACTACCAATATTTGGTAGTATCAACATGATTTATGACTATGGGTTATGATAAAAGAGGTAAGAAATTGAGTATATGAGAATAGAAAGAAAGCAACAAGTGAAAGAAGAAAAAAATAAAAAGTATAAGAGGGAAGAAGATAGATATATGACTAATCAAACGTATGTAGCCACTCAAAGTGTGACCATACAACACTGATGTGGAATAAGGAGAGGTAAAGAACAAAATGATAGAAAGAGAAGAGTATCAAATCAAAGGTATATAGCTTCTTGAAGTGTGATCATACAACATTGAGAAAAAAAATAGAAGATATGGGAGAAAATAAAAACAATTAAGAGATGATTTACAAATCATGTTGCAGCTAGATGGTTTTGATTTTGTTTTTTTTTTTTGTTTATTATTGTTTTTATTGTTCTTGCACTTTGTACAGTTGTAATAGCCAAGATGATATTCTATATAAAGTAGATAAATTACTTGGACAAGAGTCAAACATAAAATATGTAGAGGTGGATGATATTGAGGGGCTCAAGATCCTCAATTTCTTTGAGATTAGCCAAGCAATAGACCCCAAAACCAAATTTTATTATGTTTATGTATGTTCCTAGCTAGTTTGGTGCAAATTTATCATGAATATGGTATGGTTTCCTGGTGTTTTGCCAATTCTCTTTGAATACCAATGGTGCTTATAGAACTCTTGTGGATGAACTATATTGTTATATGCATGTCAAAAGTTATCTTGATAAACGTGTGTATGTTCAATAGCATTGATGTGATGTCAATCTAGAAGGGTAAGTTGATCTAATTGTGCTTGATGAGTGGTATCATCATAAATGAATTCTTGTAATATCCTTAAAGAAGGAATCTCTAGTTATAAGTGCTTAATGGCCTCCATGCGATAGACTAATGAGAATAGTGTTGTCCTAGTAGGTGTTTTGATGCTAGTTATATAGAACCAAAGTGCTAAAGGTATTTTATTATACCAAGCATTTTGTGACTCTACCAAATTTTTGTGAAGAATGGTACATATTATTTTATTTGTAGCTTCAACTTAGCCATTATCCTAGGGGTAGTATGACATTGAGAAATTGTGTTGAATATTGTATTTTTCATGCAATGCACAAACATTCTTATTATTAAATGGTGTACCATTATCAAAGATGATTTTAGAAGGAATACCAAAATGACAAATGATGTGTTGTGTGATAAAATCCATAATATTAGGCCCGATAATTTGGATAAGATGAATTGCTTCAATATTTCACTACCTATTCAATGACAACTCAATATTTCTAACAATATCCCCATTTTTCATTGATGGCAACCCTAGTAAATATTTTATTTGACTGCAATTGGATTCCCAATATGCCCCCCTAACAATATACTCCTCCTCAATGAATTATCCCCCTTTGACGTCAATGGAAAAGGGTTCTTTGGGGATAAAAATAAGATATCTAGCACAACCCCCTCACCACCTACTTTTCTTGATGTGGTTAATTATGATATGAGAGTTAAAATCATAACTTACAATGGTCTTCTTCTCTTTCAATTTTATTTTTCCACACCTTTGTAGTTTTACCTCTTTGAACATTTTGAATTTCCTTCTTATTGTTTGTCTTTGGAAGTTTTGGAAACTCTGTTCTACATCATTTTGCTTCATGCCAAAAATTATTGCAATTGAAACACATGATATTGTAGTCCATGGAAAGTGCAAATGACTTGAAATTCCTCTTGGTGCAACCATAATCATTCTTACCATGAAACATGCAATGTATAGCTTTATGACCAAAAAGGTTACATGAGTATCAATAAACTTGGAAGAAATATTCATCTTGCCTTGGATAATATGATCACATGTTTCTTTCTTTGATTTTCCTATGATGGTATCTATTCCTTGATGGTGCATTTTTTTCTTCCTCTTTGATGCTTCTACTTCTTGACTTATTAGTATAGGTCTTAGGCTCTTCTTCAAATACCTTATTTGATACTTCTATTTCTTTTGAGATTGACTCCTCTTATTGTACCTCTTGACCTTCCTCATAAGCAAGTCTAATATTCATAAATGGAGATATTTGTGTTTTAAAAATATCATTCAAATATTTTGAGCATTTCCTAAACTGATATATCTTATTATTGAATTTCTCATGTCCCTTAGAATATCAGCTTCATGTTCTAGTATTTTACATTATAGTTCTTTTGCCTTTAAATTTTCATCCATACCTTCTTCAACTTTCTTTACCTCTTCAACCTTAAATTTTAAATCGATGAGATATTGTAGAATTTTTGCCTTTGTTTTCTCATCTTCTTGTATTTGAGACTTCAATTCTAAGTTCTCCTTTTTTTACTCTTCAACATCAAGTTCCTCTTCCATATCAACTATAGCTTCTTTTTCATATTTTGAAACATTCTCTTTTTCTTGGTGTTCAACTATAGGATCATCTTCTTTCTTTTTTTCTTGATCTTCAATAACAGGAGCATCTTCTTTTTCTTCTATGGTCAAGAATATAATTTCTTCTTTTTCACTATCAAATAGACATTCATCACTATAACTTGAAGCACTACTTGCTTATTCATCATAAAAACTCTTCTTGTGTCTTTGAAAGATCTTCTTCTCATGCTTGTCTTGACCATGACTATTTTTATTTTCATAATAAAACTTTCTTTCCTTATTTTTCTTGTAATCATTTTCTTCTTCATGCTACTACCTCCATTTTATGGAAAACTAGCTACACAGTGACCAATATTACTACATCTAAAACATTTCACAGTCTACATATTTTTATGTTTTCTGGGACCCTTCTTATTTTTTCTCACAAAGTTAGCCTCTTCTTCACTACTTGATTCTTGTTATTTATTATTTTCCTTATTTGAAGATTTGAATGTTGACTCTCTTTTTTATGTTTGTTCTTTTTTGTCACCATATCATAGGCTATGAGAATTCCATGTAGCTCATTCCATGCTTAAATTTTTGAGATCCTTCATCTCTTATAAAACTAAAACATTTGCATCATACCTCATGGGGAGTGACCTCAATATTTTTTGAATAGCAGTATATTCCTCAATCCTTTCTCCAAGTCCACAAATAGTGTTGACAACCTCATCAACACGAAGTAGATACATAGTAATATATTCAACATATTTCATCTTCAAGTCTTAAAACTTCCTCCTGTGTGTTTGAATGTTTGCCATTTTGACCTTTTCATGTCATTCATATGCTCTTTGTAGCTTATCCCACATTTATTTTTTTGAAGTGCATTGCATAAATTTTATAAAATTTGATTCACATAACCCACTCAAAATTGCATTCATTGCCTTGGAATTATATTCATATGGTTTCTTACCACTTGCATCTAAATGAGGAGTTGTAGTTGGTGTGAATCCATTCTCAACAGATTACCATGTATCATATCCATGTTCCATCAAATAAGTCTTCATCCTCACATTATACAAGGTATAGTTAGTCCCATCAAACAATGAAGCTTTATTTTATGAAAATCCTTCCTTATGAGCCATGTGTGTTCCTATAAGATATTCCTTCAAGCTATTAGGTCTTCATGAAGGAATTGACTCTGATACCACTTGAATAACACAAGCTTATACTAAGGGGAGGTGAATAGTATAAGATAAAACTTTTACTTTTCTTTCCAAAGTAGTAACTTTAATTATTATCAATTGCAATAATGAAATAATGCACAAATCACCACACACATAAGAGACATATATTTAATGTGGTTCACTCAATGTGGGCTACATCCATGGAGAAATATTTTTTATAAATTTCTCAATAAATTTTGTGGGCTCCAACCCACAGGAGACACCAGTCCCCTATTACAATGTTTGTGGACACTAATCCACATGAGACACCAATCCCCTCTCAAGTTTTGTGGACACCACTCCATAGGATACACCAATCCCCTATGTTCTAGTTCTGTGGACACCACTCCACTCTATTCTAGTTTTATGGGCACCACTCCACAGGAGACATCAATCCCCCATGTTCTGGTTCTATGAACCTATATATGTAATCTACTCATAACTTTGCTCAAATATTCTCCAAAACTACTTAAAACTCTTCTCAAATATGCTCCAAAATATATTCACAACTTTGCTCAAATTTTCTCCAAACCTTCTCATAACTTTGCACAATTTTACTCCTAAAACTTGCTCAAATCTGCTTAATAATATGTTCTCAATTCTACCTAAACTTACTTACAATATTGCTCATAATATTGCTTGAATCTGCTCACTAATATTTCTCAAACTTGCTCGCAATCCTACTCATAATCCTACTCAAATATGATCACTAACACTGCTCAAACCTACTCACATTCTTGCTCATAATCCTGCTCAAATTTGTTCACTAAAACTACTCAAATATTCTCACAATACTTCTCATAATCCTTCTCAAATTTGCTCACTAATGTGCTCAACAATTTGATCCAAAATTTGCTTATAAATATTTCTTATCTACTCCCAAATCCTACATACAAAATAATGCTCATATATTCCTCAATGTGCTTTCTTCAACTAAAGCAATTCAGATATATTTTACCCATAATTCATTTAACTTCTTGAATATATAGAGAATTATATGCACTAAAAAATGCCCAATATGTTCTTCACATTCATAAAGTCTGTTGCTTTCACATGTCTCACATTTATTACTTTTTAAAGGTATCTCTAGTCTAGTATTTGATAATTGACCTTGTAATTGATGAATTGCACCTTTCATTCCCTTTTGTAGATAGCTAAAATTGTCCTTTTCAATTGAATCCTTTCACCCTATCCTTGCACTATGTGACACTTTCACTTCAAATTAAACCTTCTATTTGTATGAGGCTATACTATTTTTTTTATTTCCACATACACTTCAAAACCAATCATAATGCTCAATTTATCCTAATTATCTACTCCCAAAATCAATTATGAATAATTCACAAACTTGCTTACAAATTTGATCTATAACTCATGTCAATTATTCCCAATTTCAAATACAGAAAATGAACATCCAATAATTCATTATACCTCCAATCTCATGACAACAAAATTTTTCCTTCAAAAAAACCATTTTTAGAAAGAAATTAAATCACCATACCTCCAAATTTGCCTTGATGATGATGTACCTTCAAAACCTATCTTGAAAAAAATAATTTTTATTTCTTGTGCCACTTCAAAAATGGTTAGAAAATTTCTTTTTTAAATCATCCATATTACAAACCCTTCTCAAAAATATGTGCTCAATAAGGCTTGAAAAAAATACTTTATAACTCCTTTTTAGTCTCACAAAATAAAGATTTTAATAATGACTAAACCCTCAAATTTTCCTCTTCTATCATGCAAAAATACAATTAAAAAATAAACCATGATACACCTTATAACTCCCTCACACAATATGCAAAAGAAAATTTTCAATATTTTCAAATATACCTTATAACTCCTATTCACCCAATATGCAAAAGATAATTTTCAATTTATCCCATTATACCTTATAACTCCTACTTGCACAATGCAGAATATAAAATCAAATAATATTGTTGCACCTTATGACTCCCACTCTAATAAAAAAAAATATTTAAGTTACCTTTATCTCAATAGCCAAAACTCTCTAATCATCGTGGAGGTTATTCGATCTCCACACCTTGCCAAACACAACGCTCTCTCAAGGGACCTCTGACCAGCTAAGCTAGCATAGTGGTTGAAACAAAAGGGTTCAACATCAATATTTATGACCTTCATAGCTTTATCCTCTAAAAAATAATGCATAGTAAAAACCTCACGATAGGATTCAAACCTCTGTCTTACTACACAGTAGTGCCCTATCATGGTCCAACTAACTAGCTGGGACACCACGTCATATGGGAACCAAGATGCATGAAATAAACTTTATTTCTTTGTTGAATTTTTGCTATGTTGTTCGAACATCTTTCTCTCCTCTCATTCACTATGCCTTACTCGAGCACTGGACAATTCACTTTATCTCTATACGCATGCAAATAAATTTATTCTTCTCTTATTTATCGTGTCTTATTTGTGTGCTTGATTTTTGAATTAGCCTCCTCATCATTGCAAATAACATTTTTTCCTCATATATATGTTTCCAATATCTTCGAAAATATTATGGATTTTGGTGCTTAATATTTGCTCTTTACTTTGTCTTCTCCACAAATGTCGGCTCTTAATATTTGATTTCACTTTATAAAATGACTTTATATTATAATAATTTAAATCTTATGATTTAAATATTATAATATTTACTTTTAAACCTTTGTCTTTCACTAAAACCTTTTTGTCCCAAGCCTTTATATTTTTATTATAATATTTAAACATATTTGTCCAAGCCTTTGTTCTTTTCTTTATAATATTTAAATATTATAATCCTTTGCCTAAAAATATTTTTTTTCTTTGTAATATACTTTGCCTTGCTTCATTTGCCTTGGATAATTTTCACTTTTTGCTATCCATCAAGTCCATTCTTGACACCATAGATATATTATCCATGCTTATAAAATTTTCACCCTTGAAGAATATTTTTACCTTGAATACCATGATTATTTGTCATTAATGACAACTCAATATTTCTAACAACCCTAGGTTGATAGAAATTACATCCTTTTATTTGAGCAAGGAACCAAGGGGATACAAAAACAAAACTAAACCCTTGATGTAAAAATATATACCTTTTCCTTTCAAATGCCTAGAAAGTGATTAAATATTTTTTTCTTTTTTATAACCTAGGTCATGAATAGGAATAAAATAAATAAACACACAACCTAACATCTTAACACACTTATCTACTAGATTTTTATGGGAGGTAGTATAGCCACAAGATGTAAGATAACTAATCTAATATAACTATAACCTAATGGCACAATAATATGCAGAAAAATAATAAGATGAACATCTACAAATAACTCAAAAATATGCCATTAATGAGAGTGAAAAAAATAATAAAATGATGTATAATGGAGGACATGAACACTCCATGAAAGGATATGAAAGGACTACATTGTACCACACTACTAAACTATACCACACACACTATATATTAACTACTACACTCTCTATATATACTACTTCACACTCTATATTAGTTGTTAGACTGAAAAAACTCATTATAAGACCTTTATATAGGAAATATTCCTTGACCCTTACTCTACCTAAGACTCATGTACATGTGGACTACATGCACATTTACAAGTTGCATATTGACACTTAAAGTAACTAGCTAGCTTTATTATAAAGTAAACTCCTAATCTAGTCATGTACCAAATGTCGTACATTTACATGATCCAAATTATATAATATACTCTAACACACCCCTGTATTGCATTATTTGGGTATTGAAGACTCTAATTTTTAATATGGATCTTCTATCTGGTACTAGAGTTTGAGTTCTCCTTCTCTATTGTATGTGTCCTATTCAAGAAAATAGTGCGTCTTCATAAAAGGTAAAGAAATTTGTAGTTGAGGGTTCTTCTAGTTTTCTAATTTGAATATATCCATCTTTTTCAAATTGTAGACACCCAATTTTGACACGCCTATTACTATCTTCCAAAATTGATCACAAACACTTCAAAAACTTCCAAAATTTGGCCTAACCATTACTAAACCTCGAAATCAGTATCCTCCATCACCCTACACACCCAAAAACACCTTTTACCAAATTTTCCACTTTGACTAAATTCACCAGTGGTGAATTTGGTAAACTAAATGGTAAATTTGGTAAAACTACCAAAAATAGGTTTTTTCCAAAAAAGCCCATTTTTACCGAATTTGCTACCCCTCTGGTGAATTTTGCTAATGAAAAATTTAGTAGCCCTCCTCAAATTCAAATTTTAAAAATCCTATCTGACCAATCACCAAATTTTTCATTCTAAACCAAATTCACTAGACCTATGGTGAATTTGGTAAATAGTGGTAAATTTGGAAAAATGGCTTAGAATATTCCACAGGAACTAGATAGCCACAGATTGAGGTTATTTTTAACTCCACCACTAATCCCACACATTCCAACAAGGTTTGAGATTTTTTGGTTTTAATTCATGCTTATCCAATTCTCCCTCAAATCCCTGCTCTAAATCCTATTTAAGGACCTCCTTGGATGGACATTTGGAAAAGATGTTTACTCTAGAAAACCTCTGCCCACATTGCTCTAGCATTTTCATTTCTTCCTTAGTCTCTTCTCAAGTAATAGCATAATTTTTATCAATCATTAGAGTAGTCTTCACAAACATTGGAGGCAATCAAAGCAAGGCTAGGGAGGACTCGGGAGCAAGGAGGTCACTATTAGAGGCAAGAAGGAAATATCTTCTAGCTCCCTTCTTCTCTCTTTTCACCTTGGTTCCACAACATTTTATCCCCTATGGTTGTAGCCTTGATAGCTTAATACTTCTCATTTTCTTATGTGCATTTTCTTTTATATGCTAAATATTTCATCCTATTTCCTCTAAATCTTTCCTTGGTAGCCTCTAATTTATTTTTTTCAGCACTCTAATTGTGTTTTTGCAGCCCTTTTTTTATATATTTTACTTCTATATTATAATTTCTCACACCTTTCTTATAGGTTCCTTTAAATTTACCATTTTTTTTGCCATAGTTTATGATTCTAATTCTCCATTTTTGCAAGGTTTGTCATATTTCTATTTATATATTTTCTCACTATTACTTTGCATACAAGCTCTTTATTCTTCCTACAATATACTAATCCATATTTTCATCTTCCATGCTATTTTATCTGTAGAGAGTTAGCATTATTTTTCATATACTGTCTCTTTATTTCAAGATTTTTACTAGCATTTTATTCAATTTCATGTGTGATATGTATCACTATTTTATGAAGATTACTTGTACTTTTATTTGAATTGAATGCAATTAGTATTTCCTATTATATTACATCTGATTTTGCATGTATTTGTACTTATTATGAATTTAATTTTTGTTTCATGTACTTGCATTTACTTGTGCTTTTTCTTTTGAAGTTTGAGTAATTTCTTAACAATTTCTTAATAAAATATTTCAATTCCTCCTTATAATACTTTTAGAAAGTGATTTTAACTTGATATAACATCCTTTAAACCTCTACTCTCCTCCCACAATATATTACAATTCTAATTTCTCATATTTGTAGACCTCCCCCTTGGGTATTTCACCCTTTTCACCATCAATATAATTTTAGTCTATCAATTCTCTAATTTAAGAGCTTAATCCTTTGATTTCTTTCAAAAAAACCTTTTGGAATACATTAGGAACCTTACCTATTAATATCCAATTAGACCTTACTTGAATTGATCCCGAGTTCATCTCTAAAATTTAAAAACCCCTATGGCAAATTTGGCAAAACCCAATTTTTAAAACTTTGTTCTCTAGTTTTCCCACTCACAAGTCCTCTAGACCATATTATCCTAAAAATAGTAGTACAACCCACCAAAATTGGTCTCAAAAATTAGTTTTCTTCACCCAAGAACAAACTCACCACCCTTGTGGTGAATTTGGTAGTTTGTTTCACAAAACTAGATTCACCACTCAGACCAAATGTGCTAGTGGTAAATTTGGCAAGACCCTGTGGTGAATTTGTCAACAGGCCAAAAATCATTCTAGGATGGCACTCATTCAATTATTTTGAAAAATAGGGGGGCTGATCAGAAACAGAGATATCTTATCAACCTCACTTCCCTTAGAAAGGCCCCAAAAAAATAAACCCTAATTTATTTTTGGTTTTGTTCAGGCTTACCAAATTCACCATCCCTATGGTGAATTTGGCTCGAGTGGTAAATTTGACTTTGTGTTATGGTAAATTTGGTAGACAGGATCTGGTAGAGGTAACCCAGCCTCTTGGCCCTTCTCTAGCTCTGTCATTTCCTTTCTGTGTGTTCTGTTTCTAATATTTTGTTGTTCTAAAACCTAAAAGCACATTTGCTTTGGAAAATTAAGGAATCCCAACTAGAAACACAAAATTGTTTTACAAAACCTTAGCATATATTTACAAAATACAATTGTTTTTTTTGTGTAAAACATACCAAAAGGGATGCCACTTTTGGTTAAGACCCAAGGAGGCAGGGGTATCCATTCCATCAAAATCACCCAGGACTCAAACCTAGCCTACCACCTTTGACATAATCAAGGAGAAAACAAACACACAAAAACATTTTAAAAAAAAAAATAAATAACAATAAAAATAATAAAATTAACTAAATAACATGCTCTTTGAGTGTGTCAAAAATAAAAGCACAACCAAACACACAAACATTAAGATAAAAAAAAAACACGAACCACATAGAAAAACACAAGAACAACATAACAAAACACAAACATGAGAAAAACAACAGAACACTACAAAGACATAACAAAAAAAATGAAAAATAAACACAACCAAAACCTAAAAATTTTAAAAAATAAAAATAAAAAACAACCAACAACAACAATAAACAAAAATAAAAAACATATAAAACCCTCACACATAAAAACATGAATTAACACAAACAAATAGAAACACAAGAACAAGAACAACAAAAACACAAGAACAATAACAAAAAACATAAAACAATAAAAAACACAAGAACAATAAAAAACAACACAAAGAACACAAAAACAAAACAAAACAAAAGAACACACACACCTTAAAAAAATAAACAAAAAAGCAAAAAAGAAAAAAGAAAAAAAAATGAACATAACAAAGACCTTTCTAGACCAGAAGACTTTTAAGGCAAGAATCAACAGAGGAAACAAAAGAAAGAAAATATTGAGCTAGGGAACTAAAATAACCTGATCGAACCAAAGAGAAGCAAAAATAAAGCAAGAAGAAACTAGGTACCTTCAGAACTGGAGCCATCCAAAGAAATGATATAAAAAGAGATTCCCTTATTTGCGAAGCCCACCATCTAGGAGGGTGGCCATAACAAGTAAGATCACCTTTTTCCAAAGCCCAATTAGCTAAAGCATCAACACTCTTGTTTTTATCTTTGACCACATGATTGTAATCAACTTTCAAAAATCTCATCTGGATATAATTCTTTTTATTCTCCAATCAACCTTATGATTCTTAGAAAGAGTTTTCAAAATATTAATCATGAGTTGAGATTCAGACTCAACTAACACCTTTTCCTATCCAACCTTAGTAGTCTCTTGAAGTCCTTTAAGGATACCATACCCATCATCAAGGTTATTGGAAATAATACCCAAATTCTCATCAAAATTAAAAACCAGGGAGCCATATGAATGTCTACCAATTCCTCCCACACTGGTTTTTCTAGGGTTCCCTCTAGAAGCTCCATCAGTATTGAGTTTTCCAAAATTATTAAGAGGAGGTTACCAGTTTCTTGTCCTATCCATCTTATAAATACTCACATTCCCTTTAATTTGGTTGTCTTTAGAATATTTAATCTTCAATATTTGCATCATTTGATCCCATATTTGGTGGGAGTTTTTGGGGTGATTAAGGAGTTGATGGATTGATTCAACTAAGTTGGCTATGGTCTTTTTCCAAATATAGTGAATATCCTTCCTATCTTGATTAAAATTTTGGTTGTTCCTTTCATTCCAGATATTCCAAAGAAGAATGGTAGAACCCATCCAAACTAACTGCCTAATAAAATTATCAACATCCTCTTATTTAGGCCAATCCCTCCAAAGTTGTTCAAAAGTAAAAAATATTGGACCATTGTAAGCCAAGTAAATAGGCCATTCTCATCCATAGCTTAGAGGCTAAAGTACACTCAATAAAAATATGGCTAAGATTTTCTACATTTTCTTCACACATTTCACATCTAAAAAGGACATGAAAACCACGGTTCATAAGTTGGTCACCAGTAAGCACCCTACGATGCAATAAAAGTCAAGTAAAGAACCTCACCTTAAGCTAGATATTTTGAGCCCATAAATGAGAAAATATGTTAGAAGATTGGTTGGGATTATTATGGCATAAGGTCAAATAACCTTGAGCAACTGAATACTCACCCTTAGTAGTGTTGTTCCATCCAAAAACAATATTTTTCATGGGACCAAGAGAGAGATATCATATGAAGGATGCCTTGGATATCTTGTCTTTACCTTTTTTGGATTTGAATAGGCCAGTCCTCAATAGGTATCCAATATCTACCAACCTTTGAATTACCAGTATGGTGCTGATAGTAATTAGTCACCTTTGTCCAGTTAGCTCAGTGAAGCTCCTCCATCCAAGGCCTCCAATAAGGAAACTAAGTTATCAAAGGCTTATGACCATCCCAAGAATCTATCCAAAAATTTACTTGTTGACAATTATGAGTAATCCAAAATAAATTTTTCTTTATCAAATCCTCACCAGTATTAAGAACTGCTAAAATGGGAGAATATTTGGTAGGAATTTGATAGCGAAAAAGGTCTTCTGGACTTTTGTTCTCAGCATATTTAGCACGAAGATTATTGGCCCAAATATCATTGGGGTTATGCAACATCCTCCAATATAATTTATTAGATAAAGCTTTGTTATTATTAATAGAATACTGAAATCCTAACCCCCCTTCATTATTTTTTTTTAAGCGAAAAACCCCTTGCGTGGCCGCCTTGGTCTAAGAGACCACAAACAAGGGGTTCTACACCGTCAAATTCACCTGGAGGTCGCACCTTGCCCTGCCCACACCGAAATTATCAATTGGATTTTGGGTACCCAATTCATCTTCTTTTTAGGGTGGAGATTCGAACCTGGGACCTCCCTTCGAGGATTGCCCTCTCCTCTCCAACTCACCTACAACACCTGGGTCTAACCCCCCTTCATTATTAGGAATACATAAAGTGTTCCATTTCACCAAGGCCCATTTTCTTTTATCCTTAGTACCACTCCAAAGGAATCAATGACTGATTTGATCTAGTTCTCAAAGAATAGCCTTTGGGATTTTCAACATAAAAGATACATAAATAGGAACAACTTGAAAATTTGATTTTACCAAGGTGATTCTACCCCCAAAATAAAGCCACATGTTGGTCCACTTTCCAATTTTCTTATTGACTCTGTCCAGCAACCAATTCTAATCTATTTTTCTGCCTTTGAATATTGATGGGAATACCTAACTACGTGATTGGAAGGGAGGTCTTATATATTAATTTATCCAAGACCATGGATTACTTTCTGGCAAAGCACTGAAAGAAAATAACTTTAGATTTGTCTTCATTGATCAACTTCCCACTAGCCTTAGAAAAATAGCTAATGATTTGCTTAATATTAGAATATTTCTTAACTGTATATTTACCTAAAAGAGTAGAGTCATACACAAATTGAATATGAGATATAAATCCATGATCAATGGTAACTCCCTCAAGGGTTTTGTTTTCTCTTTTTTTGGTTAGTCTTACCCAAGCATTCAACAAGAATGATGAATAAATAAGGGGATAGCGGGTCACCTTGCCTAATACCTCTATAAGTTAGGAACAACTGAGAAGTATACATCCCATAATCCAATACATCCAATCCTTAGAGAAACCAAATTGCCTCAAAACTTTGATAAGGAAGTCTCATTCCACTCTGTCATAAGCTTTGGATAAGTCTATCCAAATGAACATGGAAGGAGATTTTTGCATATCCATGGAATGGATGGCTTCCTGAGTAAGAACTATATCATCTACTATTTGACGCCCTTTCATATAACCCCCTTTCTTAGGGGAAATAATCTTATGCAAAAGAGGCTTCAACCTTTCTACCATGATCTTAGTAATGATTTTGATAAGAACATTACATAAAGCAATAGGTCTAAAGTTGAGATATGATCAACCTCTTGAGCTTTTGGAACAAGAGTAATATAAGTTTTATTGATAACCTTCAAAATTTATTTGGCTTTCCTGGATTCTTCCACCACCTCTAATAAATCAACATGAAGGATATCCCATAACTCTTGGTAGAACTCAATGGGAAAACCATCAGGACCTGGGGTTTTTTCCTTTTGCATTTTAGAAACTACCTATTGAAGCTCATTTATAGTAGGAGGAGTAGTCAAAATAGAGTTATCCTTAGAATTTATAAGATAAGGGATTTCTTGAAGAACATTTTGTTGAGGAGCTGAGTCAAGAGGAGTAGCAACAAAAATATTAGAAAAGTAATCAACAACAATAGATTCCATGCCATCCCAAGTATAGACAACATATCAAGAATATAATTTTAGGGGAGAAATAAAGTTGTGAGATCTTCGAGCTAGAAGATATTTGTGGAGTAAATTTGTGTTTCGATCTCCTTCTTTGAGTCATTGAATTCTAGATTTTTGCTTCCATAAGAGTTCTTTTTTTTCTCATTCCTCTAATTGAGTTCTGAGTTTAATTTCATATGCACTTATATTCTCTGTGAGGCCATATAAACAGATTTTCTTATTCAAATTTTCAAGTTGAGCAATAACTTCATATTTTTTTTATGAACATCCCCAAACTCCTTCCAGTTCCAAGTCTTGATTTTGGATTTAATGTATTGTAGTATTTTCACAAAATATAAAATCTTAGTCCCATTCCTAGGCTTACCTTCCTTCCACCATTGTTGCACATGAGGTCTAAAGGAATTGTAGCTGAGCCACATTAATTTTAATTGAAAATGAAAAGGAGAGAAACTCACATTGGTTTTCCACATTTCCACCATGACTGGTCAGTGATCCGAACCAACATTGTTAAGAGTCTTCACTTTAGGAATGTGACTATGGATTAAGAAATTTTTAGAGAGAAAAAACTATCCAATATCTCCATTATACAAGCTAATCCTTACCTTCTATTATACCAAGTCATAAGGTCATTATCTGGTTGGATTTCCACAATATGGAGGTTGACAATATATTCACTCATGAGGTCAGTGCTTTTGTCTAAATTTCTATTTCCCCCCATTTTCTCATCTAGATAGAGGATGGTATTAAAATCTCCTCCGATCAAGATCCAAGCTTCAGTAAAATGAGAGATAATATGAGTTATATCCTTCCACTATCTTCTTTTTTCCTCCAAATTAGTTAGAGCATAAACAATAATGTAGAGCATAATTTTGTTGGAAAGTCTACTTTGAATAGCTATAGACAACATATTTCAAATGCCAACCATATGGTGAATAACTACCTCTTTTGGGTCCCAAAGACAAGCAATGCCACCTAAAGTCCCCTGGGAACTAAGAGAAACCACTTTTCTAGCTGGCCAAATATTACTAGCAATTGAGTCCATATCCTCCATTGACATCTTTGTTTCTTGAAGGAAAACAAGATGTGGATGATTTGTCTGAATCATTATTCTAATTTCTTTTATTGAAAGAGTCCCTTTGAGTCCTCTAATATTCCAAGTGATGATCTTCATTAATACCAAGGCTAAAAAAGTTTGGAAGGGCATTAATATTACCTTCCTCTACAAGATTTTCACCTTCTTTTACCATATGATATTGATTGGTCTTGCGACCTACTTTTTTTATTAGAATCCATCTTCAATATTTTTTCTTGTTTCTTGATTTACTCCAATTGAATCCAATATGGCTTCTAACCTTGAATAATGCTTGTACACAGCCAAAATTTTACTAGAGGATTCAATAGAGTCTATATTAGGACCTATATTATTTGAAGTTTTGACATTTAAAAGATTTTTTTTCTTGTGTAAATTTTCTCCCTTTTTTTCAGTTAAAAATATTTGATTTTTTGGTTTGTCTCTGAGTTCTTCCCTTCATATTTAAATTGTGTTTCTAATATTTATGTTTCCATTATTTCCTCTTCCTCACTTGGGACATCATTTGTGGAAAGGATTTCAAACATATTAGCATATGGATTTGATTGATCCTTCATAACTAGTTTTTTCTTAGTGTTCTTCTTATTAGGCATTTGGAAACCTATTGAATTTATATCTTCTTTATTTTCATCAAGGATTTTTATTTGGGCAAGCACTAGCCAAATGACCATTTTCATGGAAAATTCTACAATGAAAAGGAATGTTCTCATAGTCCACTACTTGCTCCCAAGTGTTTTCCCCAAATTGTAATGTGATATTTTTAGGTAGGGGTTTGTCAAAATCCATAAAAACACAAATTCGAGCATAAATAATATGTTCAAAATTTTGAGTACAAGTAGCAGTCATAATAAAAGTTCCTAAAGAGTTTCCAATTAAAGAAAAAATAGTAGGATTCCAAAATTCAATAGGGAGGTCAAAGAGTCTAACCCACACGAGATCTATAGAAGGCATGTCTTCTTCGACTTTAAATTTAGTATGCCAGGGCTTCATGAAAGGACCTTTCCTTCCAAAAAACCAGGGACCCCCTTGAAACATTTTCTCTCTATCTTCATTATTAGGAAATAAAACAAGAAAATAACCATTTGGATAAATAAATATTTGTAACTCACCTTTAGTTTTCTATATTTTTGCAGCCTAGACTTTGAAAGCAAATAGGCTCAAACAAAAACCCACGAACTAAAAAATTAGTCATCTTTTTTCCAAATATTCAATGTCAATATGAATTTTACCCATATCAAGCTTAACAATAGGAGTTCCATTAGCTGCTTTAATACATCTTGACTCCATTTTCCTAGGATCAATCATAGGTATTCTTAGAGGTTTATAGGAAACCCTAAGATTAATATTAGCATTGGCCTGAGGTTGTCCACCACAAAGGGCATCCCTAAAATTCATTTTTGGGACTAAGTCTTCAAAATTCTTACCCTTGATAGGGGTTTTCATAGTAGAATTATTTTGTGGGTGCACATTAGCACCATATTCACTTGAGATCTGAGCCATTTTTTATCAACTGCTTGAAACTTGTTTCGTGATCTCTTTAATCCTTGCCCTAGACACCGTGGAAAGGTATGGTTTTCACTTTTCTTTTGTTCAGCAAATTGGAACCCATTGTTACTCAAGTTCATAGCATGATCTATTGAAATACAAATTTCTAACCCATCTTGGATCCCCTGCAACATATCTTGCTAAAATATTGAGCAAAAAATATAGAAATATTGGTTGCTAGGGCCTGAAGGCCCTAAAAACCAACCTTTGAAGCTGCTTGCACTCAACCAAAATGAAACCCTCACACAACCACTTGCAAAAAATCTCATTCATACATAAGGATGCGCTAGGATATGTGTTTCTCCAAATGATCTTAAAATTGGTGGAAACGTTCTAAGGATTTTCAGGCATCTACCCTCCACATTTCAGAATAATTTGAATCCGGATGAGTGATATATGGCCAAAAAAAGTTTGATAGTTTGGGCAGTCCTACAAAAAGTGTCCCTCTTCCAACTCTTTCCTAGATAGCAAATTTCTATTTCAAAATACATAATTTCTTTACAAAAAATTAAAGGACCAATCAATTAAATAACCCTAGGTGCAATTTTATCACATCTTTCATATTTAATCACTTAGGAAAGAAATAAAATTGCATTTTGTTGCATTAGGTTAATTCTATTTGATTGCATCTTTATTTGTCTGCCTTGAAAATGAAAACCACCTTATACTAGTGCATTCAAAACTTGAATTATATTTAGGATAGCTTTTTTTTGCTTGCATTTGTATGGATTAAGCTAGACATTGCATTTTAAATGGTTTTGATGGTTTAGGTTCAAATAACTGGTAAGGCTCGATAAAGAGTCAATATTATTAGAGATTCAAAACTTTTAAGTGATTGTCCTAATTTTACACATAAAACATCATAAAATAAGAATTACATAAACCTTTCATGACTTTGATAATTTATGAACTGTAGGGGTCTAGTTGTGTTGAGGATTCATATATCCTCAGGATATACTTTGGAAAGAGGTCCTCAAATGGGGAAGTAGATATTCTGATGAATCTCCCCCGTGCACACTTGAAATTAATTATATTTTAAAAAGGAAAAGAAAATGAGGATTTCCCATCACCTACATAAATTGGTCAACCTAACGTGAACACTTATTTTTGCCTTAACTAAGATAAAAATTTAGTAAACTTAAACATACCACTTAGTCTATTTTCTTAGCTTACGTCACATTAAATTGAGATAACAAGAACATAACCAATTGCTAATCCTTCTAGGGAAAGGCTAACGACCTCTTGAGTAAACTAACTTACGAACCTTAGGGGAGCAATATTCTTTGGTAAGTATATTACAGTGGATTAGTAAGAGTCATAAGTAGGTTTTATTATCTAGATGATATAAGGATCTCAAACATCTTCTCTTCTTTGCTATAAGTACTCTAGAAATAAAACTTTAATAAATTAACTCCCTCTTTGAAGCTAAGTATTCTAACTATGTCTCAACATCCTTATAACACATAAAACAAGGGTGTCCATATTTCTTCATAGGAAGGATCCTCTTCTCAAGAACAAATTGAACTAGAAGTAAACCCTTGGTCACAAGTTCCAAGAGAATAATTAGTTCTAGAATAAAATTATCATCAAACTTTGGACCATGTTCAGGATTATATAAATATAAACAAAGACATCATTTTATATGTTATTAAATATGAAATTAGAGAACAATCAGAAGTGGAATCGACCACAATGCATACAAATTTAGGTTATTCTAACGAATGATCAACAATCATTCAAAATAATGAAATTCAAAATAATCTTGCAAGTCTCAATGTAGCTATGACATGACCTATTGATTCTATGACACCTCCTATATTATCCATAGAAATACCCACTTCAATAAACCCCTTTCCTAACAAAACAACCAACACCACAAACCTGTTTCTCACTCACAACACAAGGACCAATCAAATTCCCCAAATCATAATTTTAAACCAAACCACTCCAATGCTTACAAGTATGCTGATTGCAACTCACACATTTGCTCAATCACAAACTCAAATCCCCTCAAATGATATCCAAGATATTAACACTAAAATTTTAGATCTAGAAAAGAGATATGCCAAGTTTGAAGAACTTGAACATCATATTTCCTCCCATCAAGGAACATCTAAACTTATTGAGGAATTTTACAATGAACCTTTGGATCATAAAATCCTTAATCATCTATTTCCTAAGAACCTTGAAACTCCTAAGTTTCAAATGTATAATGGAAAAAAAGATGCCATCAACCACCTAAGGCTATTCCAAATAGCCTGTAGCAACATCAACCATGATGAAAAACTTTTTCTTAGGTTATTCCTAAAAATCCTGAGTGGGTTAGCTTGATAATGGCACTTCCAAATACCTCGTCATTCCATTAAAAGGTTTATAGAAATTATGGAAGCTTTCTTTAAACAATTTTCAATCTATATAGAAGATAAAATTACCATATATGACCTTTACCAACTTAAAAAAGGAAAGAATAAGAAATTTACAAATTTCTTGGTCGAATGGAGAGCCCTCGTAGGCAAACATCAATACATTCCCCCTCATAAAGAACATATTTTCCTACAAAACCTTCATGAACAATTTTCATATCCCTTGGATATGAAAAACTTAACCTCCTTTGAAGAAGCCATTGACATGGCTAAAAGAGTAGAGTTCATCCTTATAAGATAGGGCTAACTCAACAATAAAAATAAAGAAGATGAGAAACCCATGAGCAAATGGAAATACAAAAATAAACACATTGTAGGATATGGTGTTACCGATGCTCAACAAAACAACAAAAGCACTACTCAAAATGGCCTTCAAAAATTAGTCATCCAAAATGAAAATAAATTGCAAAGGAAATGCATAAATATGGAGCAAAGCCAAAATACCATGTTAAAAATGCTCCTCGAATCCAAACTGATAGAACTCACACCCATTAGGCTATGGGATTTATCAAAGGGTGCACCCATTTGGTATACACAATATGAATATTATTATTACCACCAAATAGAAGGACACACTACTAACAAGTGTAGAACCCTTAATAACATCATCCAAGACCTCATCGACGAAGAAAAAGTGACAATCAATAAAAAACCAAATACTCTACCAACACATGAAAAAAATATGACTAAATTCATAGGTACCATCCATCTATCAAGATATTATCATGCTATAACAAGACAAAAATAGAAACATAAACCTTTGGACCAACCCCCAATGGCTTTCCTGAGAGTAAAAGTCAACATCCCCAATAAATCACCTTTAGTGGTTACACCTTTTCAAAACACTTTACATACTTTTGATATTTGTCTATAATTAGAAGAAATACCTACTAAAATCTCCCTCTTAGAACTATTAAAGAAATCACCTGCTCATAGAGAGATATTAATAAAACTCTTTAGTGAAAAAGAAGTCCCTCAAAACCTATCTTCAAATGATATCCTCTACATGGTCAGGTTTATCGGAATTAAAAATAGCATTTTAGAATTACATGAGGAAGACACTCCTCTTGAGACTATATCAGGGGATTATCCTATTTATATTATAACAAAAATAGGTAATAAATATATCAAGAGAGTCCTAGTAGATAATGGATTGACCTTAAATGTTTGCAAAGTCAATTTCCTACGAAATTTTGACCTAACTAAAAAATGACCTTTAAAAATTGAACCTCATTATTAGGGTCTTTGATAATTAAGAATGATAATTAATAGGCACCATTATCTTATCCATAAAATTAGTACCTCGTGTATTGAACACCCTATTTTATGTCAGATCAGGGTTATGCGTAAGGGGTTGGCCCCAAAATGTATTTATAAAAATTTGGCGAATCGGTTTCAAAATCCAGGTGAATAGTGTCTAAACGCATGTATAAGGTTCACTATTATTAGGAGCAATGATGGAAATTTAAACTTAAAATAGTCAATTTATTATAAAATTGAGGCAAATAAACCCAAAAATTTTTTGCACCCAAAAATTATTGGCTAATGGGCCCTGGTCAAGGGTCCCAAATATTAGTCAATTCTAAATTTTAAAAATCCTAATTTTAACCAATTTGGCGATAAATAGCCGCTATGCATAACCCTATGCTATATCATGTGACATAACCTATAACATGCTCCTTGGAAGACCTTGGATACATGCCATGAGGATCGTCCCATTGATTCTACACCAATGCCTTAAGTAAAAATATCAAGAAAGGGTTATCCACATTCCTGGAGACCTAAAACCTTTTTCCATGTGCAACTCCATAGACTTACAAGAACTCAACCTTTTTCCTTCCATACAACCATCCAAGCCAAGTGATCAAGGGAAATATGATAAAGGAAAGGAAATATTAGAGGAACATCTTATATATTTAGATAAAACCCCTCAATCTTCCCTTATCACAAATAAAATTAACCATATTAATCACAAATTATATCTTTTGATGGAACTAGTAAGTATGTTCCTCTCTCCTCGATACATAGGTATGACTAGTAGAAGGGGACTCAAAATTTATATAGGATCTTGCACTTTCATCCACGGTGGAACCACCTTCGATGAGAATATTCAAGGACATAAATTGTCACCCACTGAACGAACCTACGCCACATGTTACATATCACCTGCATACTCCCTAGTCAAAAAAATGCTTGTCAACATGGGATACCAAGGTAAAGGCCTAGGATGCCACAAAAAGGGCATTAAAGAACCTGTAGAAGTCATACCTTGACCAGCACGATGTGGGATTGGATTCATCCCCAAAAAAACGAACCTTATCCCCTATATGGAGAATATGAACATGACCAACCTAGCTCAATACATGGCTCCCAATGGGGTAAATAAGACGAAGAAGGACTTTGGTCTCTCATCCATAAAACCCCTCGTAAAACCGTACAATTTGGAAACATCAACATGCTATATTTGGTTCATCTAGAGGTTATTTCAATTAATAAAGACCTTGACGGATCTCTAGATAATGTTCATATAAAAGAATCTCTATATCATATCTTCAACCTAGATGCGGCCCAACCTTCTAACATGAAACAAATATCCATAAACCCTTAAGAATTCAAATAACTAGGGGTTATAAATTCTCCTCTTCATTTTGAATATGATTCACAAAATTTTATTAAATAAACCATAGAGGTTAACATTGGAACCGTTCAAGATCCATGCCTTATCAAACTAGAAAATATCCTAACTCAGGAATATTGAATGGAATATACAAACCTACTAAAAATATTATCTGATATTTTTTATTGGGGATACAATAATATTCCAGGGTTGGACCCCTCATTAGTATTCCATCATTTGGTAGTACACCCTAACACAAAATCCATCAAGAAAAAACCAATAAAAATAAATCCTAAAGTCACTCTTCTAATAAAGGATGAACTCCAAAAACTACTAGATGTTGGGTTCATAAAAGCCATAGATTATTCATAATGGATCTCCAAAATTGTCCCCATCGCTAAGAAATAAGGATTCATTTAGATTTATATTGACTTTAGATACATTAACAACACTTGTCCTAAATATGGCTTCCCCTTACCTAACATAGACATGATAGTCAATTTCACTACAAGATCCGAGATGTTATCCTTAATAAATGTATTCTTGGGTTACAACCAAATTAAAATCATAGAAGAAGATCAATAAAAAATAGCTTTTACCACCCCTTGGGGAACCTTATTCTATCAAGTCATGTCATTTGGCCTCAAAAATATTAGAGCAACTTATCAAAGAGCCATGACCTACATATTACACAATCTTATGGATAAAATAGTGGAAGATTATGTAGACGATATTATAGCTCAATCCCAAAAAAGGAATAACCATACCCAATATATTAGATGCATATTTTAAATACTACAAGACTATAAATTCCAAATAAAACCCCTTAAATGTATTTTTTGGGGCAATATTAGGAAAGATACTTGGGTTCATCATATCTTGACATGGGATTGAGATCGATACCTCAAATATTTTCACCATAACCGGTATGTCACCTCCTAAAATCTTGATTGAACTACGTAGCCTTCATGAAAAATTACAAGCTATACGTAGATTTATATCACAACTTGCATACAAGTGCCAATATTTCTCTAAATTAATGAATAAAGAAGTAAATTTTGAATGGGACGAAGGATGCCAAGAATCCTTTGAAGCCCTAAAAACCCTACCTCCTAATACCACCAATTTTGGTGCCACCAAACTTAAACCAACCATTGATATCATACATAGTCAATACTAAACATGCCTTAGGAGCCCTATTATCTCAATATGATAATCAACATAGGGAAATAGCAATCTATTACATCAGTAAAACCTTGGTAAACTATGAAACTCTATATACACCCATCAAGAAGATGTATCTAGCAGTGGTCTTCTCATCCATTAATTTGATACATTATATGCTCAACCAAAAGACTTATGTTTTATTAAGAGTAGATAATTTATGCTATCTTATGTCAAAACCTTATTTGTTAGGCAGAACCGCCAAATGGATCATCACCCTTAGCGAATTTGATATGGAATTCATAAATAAAAAATTACTAAAAGGGTAGGTTATAGCTTACCAAATCACTATGGCCCCTTTATAATCTGAGAATCCTATAAATGTCTCTTTTCTTGATGAGATGATTGCATCAATATAAGCCCAAGAACCCAAAAAATAGGTTTATACTTCGACAGGGTAAGATGTACAAAAGGTACAGGGGCAGGGATTATCCTAGTCACTCCACAACAACAACTTATCCCATTATCATTCAAACTTCATTTTTATTGCACTAAAAACACAATAGAATATGAAGATCTTATTTTAGGGCTTAGGGTTGTAATAAAACTAAACATTAGAAACATAACCATATATTAGAACTCACAACTAGAAGTCAACCAAGCAAATGGTACTTATCAGACCAAATATGAAAAGTTAAAACTCTACAAAGACACCATGGACTCACTAAAAACTTAATTTGATCAAATAACCATACAATCCATACCTCACTCTAGTAATTACCATGTTGATGCCATGGAAATAACTGCATCTCTTATTTTCCTAGAATTTGAGGATGAAGAAGCCACTATCATCATAAGGTCAATCGATGAAACTTATGCCATAGAATCATGCTTAATACCACTTAACACATGTAATTTTGAAACATCCATATCTCAAGCACCTTGGTAGCAAGACATCTTCAAATTTCTCAAGGAACATTCCTCGAAGGATTCAATTCCCAAAAATATAGATAAATTAGGTTGAAGGTAATTATGTCATCATTGGATATTTTTTATATCAATGTTCCTTTGGAGGCAGACTCCTTAGGTGTGTGAACTCATATGAGGATAAAACCCTCATAAAATAAGCCCATTATGTATCATGTGGTGGTATCTTTAGCAGCTTGAATGCCACCAAAAAAATCCTTAGGATGGTTATTACTTGCCCTCTATGGAAAAGAATATACACAATTACGTCAAGAAATGTGATAAGTGCCAATGTCACAATAATATGGTACATACCTCTTCTCAAGAACTTCAGACCATAACATCCCCTTGGACTTTCTCTTCGTGGGGATTGGATATCATATGTCAAATAAATCCTCAATCATCTAATGTATATAAATTCATTTTAACTACCACAATATATTTCACTAAGTGGGTCGAGGCAATGCCTCTATCCTCTGCCACTGACATTCAAGTATCAAAATTAATATTAAATCAAATCATTAGCTGATATGGTCATGATATGGTCATGATTCTTCTGATATTGATTTCCTCTTTCGAATGGTACCAAACTTACAGGATTTTAGATTTTAATTTCACTCAAAAATAGCAATTTACTATAGCAACTTGTGAACGTTAAAATGTCATATATCATGAATCATGATAAATATTTAGATGATCTCAGCAATTTTGAGTACCCATTTGACCTATTGAAATGCATGGAAATTTTCATTAAAATATGAGAACTTTGAATTTTGACTTAATTTTGGGCAAAAGGAAAGTTACGAAGGAGAATGAATAATAAATAAAATAAAGGTTGGCTTTGTCTTAATATTATGATGAATATGTCATTATGAAGGTAATACAAGGGTTAAAGAGAATAGTTATGAAATACTTTTCAGAAATAGTTATAAAACTGAACAATGGAAGAGATTATTATATTATATATATCCATTGAAATCCAAGAAGGAGGGGTCAGAAGAATTTGGAAGAAGAAAAATTTTGCAGAAGGAAAAAGTAACGAATGAGATTGTTGCATTGAAGGTTTCACCGATGTAATTGTAGAGTGCATATTTTCTAATATCAATTTTTTTAATTGAATATTTTCCAAGTTTAATATATTGATTTATTTTGATAAATTTTATGCATGTGGATGGTAGCTTTATTGAATAATTTAATATATTATTTATTACCTTAGAAGATTGCACTTATTTTACTTTTGATTGTGTGAATTTAGATCAAAGTAAATTAGGTTAATATTTTAAGAAGATTTTATTCTGTAGATTCAGATTTGATAATTTTCATTTCAGTAATCTATACTTTTGTTTGTTCCATTTTATTCTTCTAACATTAAGTCTTTTATTTTTATTTAAATTCATTGCACAAGAAAATAAAAACCCTAAATTTGATTCAAAGTTTTATTTTTCACATTAGGTTAAATGTTTTGTTGGCAATTTTGGGTACCTTCGGTACATTGCATTTGCTCAAGTGTTTAAGTTGTCATTGATGTCAAGAAGCTTTCAAAGGAATTTGATGAAGGAATTTGATTTGATGTCAAATACTTTGTTTTGATGAAGGTTTCGACATGACAGTTTCAAAGGTCTCTGGCAAACTCCAAGCTGATAGGTTCGAAAGAAAAGTGTAAGTTGGAAAAATGAGTAAGTTTGAAAAAGTGTCATGATATCGCGACATGTCACATTTTCGCGACCTAGGCAGGAGAGAGAAAGCTTTTTGGAAAAGTGTCCCGATATTGCGACATGTCGCAGTTTCATGACTCATAGAGGAGAGAGAATTTTTGGAGTCATAAATGTCATGATTTCGCAACATATTGCAAAGAAGATTGTACGGACGAAAAAGTGTCGCAATTTCGTGACATGTTGTCGGAGAGGGAGTCCGAAATAAAAAGTGTCACGATTTCGCGACATGTTGCAGGAGAGAGAGTCCGAAAGGAAAAGTGTCACGATTTTGTGACATGCAACAAAGGGAAGGTTCGAAAATGAGAACTGTCATGATTTCACGATAGGGTGCAAAGAAGACATATGAAAGCTGAAAGCATCGCGATTTTGTGACAGGCTGCAAAGAAATCATACAGATGCAGGAAGTGTCATGATTTCACGACAGGTTGATATGGCAACATTCAGTTGGAGAAAGTGTCATGATTTCATGACAAAAATAGGAAGCAAGTCTTCAACAGAAGAAGCGTCATGATTTCGTGATGAATTCAAGAAGGAAGAACTCGAAGGCGAAAGTGTCACGATTTTGTGACATGTTTCAATTTCGTGGGTGTAAGGCAAAGAAAAGCATAAGGTAGCGAAAGTGTCACAAGTTTGGGACATGTTCCGTTTTCGCTAGTGCAAGTCGAGAAAAGGTTGAGAAAGCGAGAAGGGTCACGATTTTACAATAGAATTGAAGATGACGTCAGCAGAGGCAAAAGTGTCGTGATTTTGTGACAAAAGCAGAGAAGAAGGCCATGAAGACAGAAGGGTCATGATTTCACGATAGAATTGAAGATGACGTTAGCAGAAGTAGAAAGTGTCGCAATATCGTGACAAAATCAATAAGATAGTGTTCGGTTGCAAAGGTGTCGCGATATCATGACATGTAGTTTCGCAAGAAAAGCTATAAAACCACAAAGGTGGTTGAAGCTAACAGAGTCAAAATTGAGCCAACACAGTTTAGGGTTTTGCAGTCAACGTAGTTTAAGGGTAATAGTCGACTAAGACCAAGGTTTAAATCTTGAATGTGTTAGTATAAAATGAGGGCTGTTTTGAGAGTTAAGGTATCAATTTTTATGTGTGCATTTGAAGTGCGACATTCGCAGATAGAGTGCGAGGAGAAGTTCGTTTGCCAAGAAGTAGAGTGCAAAATTCGATAGCAGTGTACAGAGTGCATTTCATCGAATCTTCTAAGTGAGTGAGATTGCAAGGAAGTAGAGTGTGCAAAGACTATGTGGCTATGATTGCACAGAGGTGCAAAGGTTGAAGTTTTATCAAGTGCAGCTGTGCTTGCACAAAGAGAGCGAAGGACTGTGTTTTTTTTCAGACCAAAGAAAGAGGACAAGGAAATTTGTACCAGATCGAAGGACTGTGTTTAGGTGCAGATCAGAGAAAGATATCGAGGACATTTGTGCTAGACCGAAGGACTATGTTTAGTGTAATTTCAAGGACCAGCTTTGGAGGTGATAGAATTGAGGATAGAGGTCTCCAGCCAGAGTAGGGAAGACAAGTGTCTTCTATGGATAGAGTTCCATTTTCTAAGGGCAAAGGAGGCAAAGGTCTTCTAGAGGATCACCAGCCAGAACAAAGCTAGGGGATTGGTGTCTCCTTTGGGTTGGTGCCCATAAACATTGTAATCAAGAAAGGTATTCTTAGAATTTGATTTGATAAAATTTAGTGAAATATTTTATCCATGGAGTAGCCCGCATTGGGTGAACCACGTAAATTGTTGTGTCTCTATTTTGTATGGTGTTTTGGGCATTGCTTTGATTACTGCTATTTATACTGCTTTCTATACTCTGCATAATATTGAATTGAAAGTTGAATTGAAGGAAAAAGTAAAAAGCGATCTTATACTGTTCACCCCCCTCTCAGTATAAGCTTGTGTTCTTCAATTGGTATCAGAGCGGGTGCCTTCGAAAAGTTTAACAACTTGAAGGAAAAGCTAGCAAAGAACACAATGGATTATTCAAGTGGCAATGCAACACCTATTCTTGATGGATCAGATTTTGGTCTTTGGAGTGCAAGGATGAAGGTTCATCTAATGGCACTTGGGAATGAGGTTTGGGAAGTGATTGAAGATGGGTACACTATTCCTGTAAATGGTCTTTATACTAAAGAATATAGGCTCCTACATCATAGCAATTCAAAAGCAATGAATGCAATCCTGAAAGGTTTACAAAAAGCAGATCTCACCAAAGTAATTCACTGCAAGATAGCTAGTGAAATGTGGAAACAGTTGCAGGTGGTTCATACAGGTGATGCAAATGTCAGAAAGGCCAATTTGAGACATTTCAAAGGTATGTTTGAACAACTCAAGATGAATTATGATGAAAATATTAGTGACTACATGCTTTGTATGGATGAGGTTGTTAATTCCATAAAAGACTTAGGACTTGAGCTTGCTGAAAATGATGTTTGTGATAAGATTTTAAGATCTCTTCCTAATAGATTTAGTGAAAAGATCTCTTCTATTGAGGAAGCTAAATATTTGTATAAACTAAAAAAGGATGAGCTTCATAGCATTCTTGTAGCATTTGAGTGAGAACTCAGATAAATGTTGACGTCAAGAAAGAAGCAGCTTTCAAAGCTACCAAGAAATCCAAGGGTAAACAACTTCAAGAGAGTGATGAGTCTTCTAGTGATGAAGAGGCATATTACAACAAGAAAGGCAAGTTCTCTAGAAATCACAAAAGCATGAAAAATATAAGATGTTTCAATTGTGGAAAGTTTGGTCATTATGCTACTGACTGTACTGTTTCCAAGAATGAAAGTGATGAAGAGAAACTAGATTCTAAGAGCAAGGATTCTGAAAAGCACAAGCATCACAGAAAGAACAAAGATGAGCACATCAATCAAGGAAAGAGGTATTCTCACAAGCACAAGAAGAGTTTCTACCTAGACAAAGCAAGTAAGTGTTCGAGTAGTGATAGTGAAAGTTCTTCGAGTGATGATGAAAATGAGATGTTTATTTCAAAAAAAGAGGAAGAACCGAAACATAGATTCATTATCATGAAATGCCTTAGATGTGGAAATTTTGGTCACCTTGAGGATGATTGTACAAATAGTGATTAGGTTTCCAGTATGTATGAGGATGCTTCAGAAAACTATAAGGAATATGCATGTATGGTTTTTGAAAAAGGTAGCCCCTCTAGTGATAAGAAATCTGAAAAAGGCTTTGATGATTCAGAAAGCAAACAAATAAAGGATCTTGAAATTGAACTTATTAATGCTCTTAGTGCTTTGAAAAAGGAAATAAAGAAGAATTTTAAACTCAAGGATAAGTTAGGTGAATGTTGTATAGAGAGAGATGATCTTATAGAAAGTCTTGATTTTTCTATGGCTAAGACACAAGAACTCAAGGATGAGCTAGAATCGAAGGTTCTTGAGTATAGTGAGTTAGAACAGAAAATGGCTTCTTTGAAAGAGGAAACCAAAGAGTACAAGGATAAGTTGTACAGGTTTCAAGACAGCTCCAAAAATGTTAAATCACTCATCAAAGATCAAATAAAACCAACAGATAAAATAGGTCTTGGTTTTGTCAAACCACAAGTTGGAGAGTCTAGTAAGAGACTCCAAAAGGAAGAGAGTTCTGATGAGGAAAGTTTTTCAGATCTTGAGTCCATGACTGATAGATGCATAGAAACAAAAAACAAAATTCAGAATGAGAAGAAAAAATTTTTGGGACCCATGAGGTCGAATAAAGGAAAATTTCACGATAGATGTTTTGCATGTCACAGGTTTGGTCACATGGCTACACATTGCATGACCCAAGTAAAGACAGTAAATGACAAAATCAGAAGTGCCAGTTTCTTTCGAGGGTATTGCTACTCTTGTCAATAGTTCAGGCACAAGGCAATCTATTGTGAGATAAATAACAAGCTCAGCCAGAATAGGATTAATCAGAATAGGTTTGGGTAGAACTGGCGGATTCAAAGAACAGGTATGCCTAAAAGAAATAACATTGTTACCTGTTATAAGTGCAACAATGGAAGTCACACAGCTAGACAGTGTAGATCTGATCTTCCAAGGTACAAGAATAGGAACAGTGGTATGAACAGGTCCAAGGATCAAGGCATGAACAAAAACAAGGATGAGAACAAGAACAAGAACAGTAACAGGAACAGGAAAATGGACAATGAGTTCAAGAGAAGGCCTAGCAAGGAAGTTATAGACACTGATGATGATCAGTGCCTAATGGGAGTTTTACTCCCACCCCAAAATTAATCACCTCATCAGGATATGAGGGAGGGACTAAGCTAAGAGGCTAATTCTTAGTCCCGAGCCCCAAAGGTGGCCCTTTGCCATTGATGACAAAGGGGGAGAGATATGAGTAAGGGGGAGAGCTTCAAGTGAAGAGGAAAGCTTTAAGTCAGGGGGAGCAAAACTTCAAAATACGTTGGTCAGTTGTTAGCTTAGTTGGTTTCAGCTTTTGCTCTTGAGAAGCGTTTTCAATAAAGGTTTGCCATCAATGACAAAGGGGGAGATTGTTGGCAATTTTGGGTACCTTGGGTACATTACATTTGCTCAAGTGTTTAAGTTGTCATTGATGTCAAGATGCTTTTAAAGGAATTTGATTTGATGTTAAATAATTTGTTTTGATGAAGGTTTCGGCATGACAGTTTCAAAAGTCCCTGGAAAACTCCAAGCTGACAGGTTCGAAAGAAAAGTGTAAGTTGGAAAAATGAGTAAGTTTGAAAAAGTGTCGCGATATCACGACATGTCACATTTTCACGACCTAGGTAGGAGAGAGAAAGCTTTTTGGAAAAGTGTCACGATATCACGACATGTCACAGTTTCGTGACTCATAGAGGAGAGAGAATGTTTAGAGTCAAAAATGTCGTGATTTTGTGACATATTGCAAAGAATATTGTGCGAACGAAAAAGTGTCGCGATTTCGCGACATGTTGCCAGAGAGGGAGTCCGAAAGAAAAAGTGTCACGATTTCATGACATGTTGCAGGAGAGGGAGTCCGAAAGGAAAAGTGTCATGATTTCATGACATGCAGCAAAGTGAAGGTTCAGAAATGAGAACTATCACGATTTCACGACAGGTTGCAAAGAAGACATAAAAAAGTTGAAAGCATCGCGATTTCGCGATAGGCTATAAAGAAATCAAACGGATGCAGGAAGTGTCATGATTTTGTGATAGGTTGAGATGGCAGCATTTAGTTGGAGAAAGTGTCACGATTTCATGACAAAAATAGGAAGCTAGTCTTCAATAGAAGAAGTGTCGTGATTTTGTGATGAATTCAAGAAGGAAGAGCTCGAAGGCGAAAGTGTCGTGATTTCGTGACATGTTCCAATTTCATGGGTGTAAGGCAGAGAAAAGCATAAGGCAACAAAAGTGTCACGATTTTGTGACATGTTCCATTTTTGCTAGTGCAAGCCGAGAAAAGGTTGAGAAAGCGAGAAGGGTCATGATTTCATGATAGAATTGAAGATGACATTAGCAGAGGCAGAAGTGTCACAATTTTGCAACAAAAGCAGAGAAGAAGGCCATGAAGACAAAAGGGTCACGATTTCATGATAGAATTGAAGATGATGTCAGTAGAAGCAAAAAGTGTCAAGATATCGTGACAAAATCCATAAGATAGTGTTCGATTGCAAAGGTGTCGCGATATCGCGACATGTTGTAGTTTTGCGAGAAAAGCTACAGAACCATAGAGGTGGTTGAAGCCGACAGAGTTAAAATTGAGCCAACGCAGTTTAGGGTTTTGCAGCTGACATAGTTTAAGGGTAATAGTCGACTAAGACCAAGGTTTAAATCTTGAATGTGTTAGTATAAAAGGAGGGCTATTTGGAGAGTTAAGGTATCAATTTTTAAGTGTGCATTCGAAGTGCGACATTTGTAGATAGAGTGCGGGGAGAAGTTCGATCGCCAAGAAGCAGAGTGCAAAATTTGATAGCAGTGTATAGAGTGCATTTCATCAAATATTCTAAGTGAGTGAGATTGCAAGGAAGCAGAGTGCGCGAAGACTATGCGGCTGTGATTGCGCAGAGGTGCAAAGGTCAAAGTTTGATCAAGTGCAGATGTGCTTGCGCAAAGAGAGTGAAGGACTATGTTTTTGTGCAGACTAAAGAAAGAGGACAAGGACATTTGTACTAGACTGAAGGACTGTGTTTAGGTGCAGATCAGAGAAAGAGATCAAGGACATTTGTGCTAGACCAAAGGACTGTGTTTAGTGTAATTTTGAGGACCAGCTTTGGAGGTGATAGAATTGAGGACAGAGGTCTCCAGCCAGAGCAGGGAAGACAGGTGTCTTCTGTGGATAGAGTTCCATTTTCTAAGGGTAGAGGAGGCAGAGGTCTTCTAGAGGATCACCAGCCAGAACAAAGCTAGGGGATTGGTGTCTCCTTTAGGTTGGTGCCCATAAACATTGTAATCGGGAAAGGTATTCCCAAAATTTGATTTGATAAAATTTAGTGAAATATTTTATCCGTGAGGTAGCCCGCATTGGGTGAACCACGTAAATTTTTGTGTCTCTATTATGGATGGTGTTTTGTGCATTGCTTTGATTACTACTATTTATACTGCTTTCTATACTCTGCATAATATTGAATTGAAAGTTGAATTGAACGAAAAAGTAAAAAGCGGTCTTATACTGTTCACCCCCCCCCCTCTCAGTATAAGCTTGTGTTCTTCATGTTTGTTTCATTTCAATAAAATTATGACATTATAAATTTGAAATAAACATTAAGATTTTAATTAATTAAATTTTCCAAATAATAATTATTAAAGTTAAAACATTAATTCATTTGGATAAATTTAATTAAAATTATTTTCTAAGGTTAAAATTCAAATATTTGCACTCCAAAGGTTTTATTATTTGCAATATTTGATTATTAATCGGACACATTTTTCAAATTTAAAGCATTACAAAGCAAACCACTTTCACAGGCCCCTTGTTAACAGTTACTTGCACCTCTGAGGTATTCAACACATTTTTACATTTCACAAGCATATTTAAGAAATTCATTAAACAAAACCTTGGAAAAGTTTTAAAGTTCTTTCCAAGAGAGGATTTTCTAATAATATTCTAACTGTGAGTATAGTTTTACAAATGGGAAAAAAATATCGCTTAACACATTGTTTGGTGATGATTCTACTTTCCAACTATGTGTTGCCTAATTGTTTCAGCTATAGATTTCCATGGAGGATGATGGGGTGGTGTGTGATATGGTGGAGCATTAGCATCAGTTTGAATGAGTGGCTACATTATTATCATAGATATTTATTGAGTTGCATACTCTACAAAGGATGGCACAAATAGGGATGGTGTGTAGTTTGCTAGTGTAGATTTGGGGTTGGGAGCACATAGCTATGTTGAGACCAGAGGAACTACCATACAAAGCTCATGATATTATGGGGACATATGTATAGTATGCATTGATATGGTAGACATATATGGAGGTATGAATGCATAGTCGTCATTAGGGATAATCACTTTTTTATAGAGGAGTGTTTGGGAGATTGAGAGGCCAAGATATAATTTAGCAATCATGGAGAGAGATACCATCATGGGGTGAGGCTGAATTTGAGTTGCACTAAGTTAGGTGTAGATGATGGGATATTGTATGGGATGCATCATAAACATAGTACTTTATTTTAGTTGGATGTTGAGGCAGTTTGGATTGCAACAAGGAGTTCCTAATCCACCAATAGTTATTTGGTGAATCAAGGGAGATCAAAGGAGATAGCAATAGATGAGACCTTTGGATAAATTTATGGATGCAAATATAGTTATCCCTAATTTAAATGATGGAATGATGATACTAGAGTATAATGTGTGGTGGGCTATACAAAGTTGGTAGCCCAATAGGGGAGTGATATATGGATTTGGTGAGGTGGCCAAAATAATGGATGGAGGCTTAGAGTGGGCTAGGGCAGGAGTAGATATAGGGGTAAGTAGCTTGGGTGATGTTACTAATATGGGGTCGAGTATACAAATTGGTGCAGTAGAACTAGGGAAAAGTAGCCCAAGTGGTGAAACAAATGGGATTGATGTTGAGATCGAGGAGGCCAATAATAAGGAGATGTACGTAGAGTTAGTGTGATGGATGAGATATCATTTGGATAGTAAATCAAGTCCATCCAAGGCTAGTGTAGTAGGTCCATTAGTAGACATAAATGGAATCAATGATCTTGTCATAGCAAAGGTTGATCTAAGTATCTATCTATGTAGTATAATAAAGGCTATTGAGGATGCCCATATATTATGAGATAGTGTGTATCAGTTGGAGGCCATGGTGACATAGTGGGATATGGATTGGATGCAGGATAGGGCAACTTTGATGGTTAAGAGAGATACATTCATGATAAAATGACTTGATGTGAAGAGGTAGATGGGGAGAGTTAGAGTGTAGATAAAGGAGCTATAATAATAGTGGGACACAATGTTAGTAGCCTTAGAGAGATTTATGGTAGAGTTTCAAAGCTAGTGTAGGAAGTGATTAGTGAGGGATGTTGATATTTCTAGATTGCACATAGAGGTAGAGAAAAAATAGGCTCAATATGAATTGACAACAAGTGATATGACTAGGTTACATGAGGAGGACACATAATAGAGGGTATAGAGTGAGTTTATTGTGATAATGATGGCAAGATTACATGATGGTGTTGCACAACATAGGGCATAGATTAATATGATTGTAGTAGATATAAAAATATTATGTGAGGAGGCTACATAATAGAGGGTACAAAGTGAGGTAATGGTGGTAGAGATGGAGGGGATGCATCATACAAATAATAATGTAGAGTGACTATTTGAAAGAGAGGACCAAAGATTTCACAAGTTGGATTTGTAACTAGTGAGCCAAAGGATAGGTATACCTACTTACTCAAATTTTGAGTCACTATTATGCTAGAGTAGGAGGAGTACACAGTCAGCTACTACATCAGTGTCATAGGAAGTGGAGTTATTTGTGCCACAGGTACAAGGATCTCCCCTAGGAAAAAGTGGTAGGAGTGTGCTAGGAAGGGTTGAAGAGCCTCTTAGAAAACATGAGTGGAATGGGAATACTCTGAGTGGGTAGAATATTTGAGATGGCTTGCTTCTTCATTTTATTTTTGCACATAATGAGGGTGCCATCATTTTTTTATATTATGACGGTTGCTTATGTAGCCATGTATGGCATGATGTATTCATGATGTAACCTTTGGAAAATTATTATTTGTTTTACTATGTAAGGCCCATTTTATAAAATGATATATATGATATCGTTTTATGTTGTACAATGGTGTGATATGTATTGATTGTAAATGGTGTATATTTATGGTATTTTAATACATTTGAGTATGCATTGATGATGTTGTTGGGTACATGGTATATGATACGTAGCATTGATTTGACTAGTTGTAGATATACCAAAAATAGAAATATAATGATTTAAGATATGATTATATATAAATTTGAGATGCATGTATGTAATCATACATTTGAAAACTTGTATTTGATTTGGATCATCTCAAATAGTTGCAATAATCCAAAAATAAAGGAATAGTCACACTGACCGTGTATCCTATTATTAAACAAGCAAACATACAATATGTATTATGAATATTATTTGGAATATATATGGAGGTAATGTAATTGACACTTTGAATTTCTAGTGAATCCTAATGTACAAACGTTATGAAGAGAACGTATGTAATTGGAAAAGCTAGATGTTATGTTGTTCCCTAATTCTTCTCAGGATTATTGGATGTTTAGAAGAATTTTTGGAAAGTCAATCACCATAGTTTAAACAATCAAACTCACATAATAGTCTATAAACATCCTACAAAAATCTTGACTATCATGACTAATATTAATTCTATCATGGACCTGTGTGTGCACATGATGTTTATTTATTAACCAGTTGTAAATCTAGTCAATCAAGATAGCTCATCCATGAGTGCATAGTGGTCTATACAAAAGAAGGTTGCTAATATGATAGACATGTTGCCACTTTTAAGGCATGATCCACTACCAATAAGGTGTCTATAGTCCCAATGGAGATTAGCCCCATGATCGATGGACCTGAGGACCTATAGGATTCAATATTTTTTTATAGTGCTCTTTTGTTTTTTTTGTGGTGCTCTTTTGGATTTTTCTTTTGTTTTCTACCTTTTTTGTATTGCTATTTTCTCTATATTTTTTTATAGCTTATCCTTTTGTTGATACCTAGGTTTAGATAATGAAAATTATAGGATGATCAAGGGAAACCATTCACTTTATGGAAAAGCTTAATCAATTTATTGTTATCCCTATACTTAAAATTTTCTTAATGTGTTGGACGCATGATTGGTCCAAGAAATAACTCAAGTCAACCAAGAGAAGAATTGAAATGCTTTTAGAATTTAATGGCATTTTATGAAGGTTTATTGGACCAACTATGAATTGTAGAATAACAAAATACTTACTATTAGCATGCAACTGAGAATGATATTGGAGACCACTGCAAGCATGCCAACAAATGTATATTCAAATCTTTAGTGGTTTGTTGTATGCAAAATGTGGTATGCATTTGTATAAATAGAATGAAATTTAGACGTCACAACAAAGAATGTAGTATGATGGAAAACATGGGTAAGTGACATAAAAAAATACCTATGAATATAGACTAATACGCAACAAACCCATCCTTGAGTAAGAAAACCAAGTGAGATAGTTTAACATGAATACTTGAATCCAAATAATATACCAAATTGATATAGATAAATCTTGATGGCATGTATGGATGCATTTGATGATTGAATTGATTACTAATGTTTGGCAGTATCAACATGATTGATGAGTGTGGGTTATTATGAACGAGGAAATAAATAGAGTATATGAGAATAGACAAAAAGAAAAAAGAGAAAGAAGAAAAAAATAAAAAGTAGAAGAGGGAAGAATATAGATATATAACTAATCAAAGGTATGTAGCCACTTAAAGTTTGACCATACAACATTGATGTAGAATAAGGAGAGGTAAAACGTAAAATTATAGAAAGAGAAAAGTATCGAATCAAAGGTGTATAGCTGCTCGAATTGTGATCATACAAAATTGAGAAAAGAGAGAAGATATAGAAGAAAATAAATATAATTAAGATATGATTTACAAATCATGTTGCAACTAGATCCTTTTTATTTTGTTTTTTTTTTTTTTTTTTATTATTGTTGTTATTGTTCTTGCACTTTGTACAGTTGTAATAGCCAAGATGATATTTTATAGAAAGTAGAGAAATGACTTGGACAAGAGTCAAATATAAAATATGTAGAGGTGGATGATATTGAGGGGCTCAAGCTCCTCAATTCCTTTTAGATTGGCCAAGCAATAGGTCCCAAAACCAAATTTGATTATGCTGATGTATGGTCCTAGCTAGTTTGGTATAAATTTATCATGAAGATGGTATGGTTGGCTAGTGTTTTGCCAATTCTCTTTGAATACCAATGGTGCTTATAGAACTCTTGTGGATGACCTGTGTTTTTATATGCATGTCAAAAGTGATCTTGATAAGCATGTGTATGTTCAATAAAATTGATGTGATGTTAATATATAAGGGCAAGTTGATCTAATTGTTCTTGATGAGTAGTATCATAATCAATGAATTCTTGTAATTAGATCCTTAAAGAAGGAATATCCAGTTCTAAGGGCTTAATGGCCTCCATGCCATAGAATAATGAGAATGGTGTTGCCCTAGTAGGTTTTTTGAAGCTAGTTATATAGAACCAAAGTGCTAAAGGTATTTTATTATGCCAATCACTTTGTGAATCTAAAAAAAAAATGTGAAGAATGGTACATATTATTTTATTTGTAGCTTTAGCTTTGCCATTATCCTAGGGGTAGTATGGCATTGAGAAATTGTGTTGAATGTTGTATTTGTCATGCAATACATGAAAATTCTTATTATTAAATGGTGTACCATTATCAAAGATGATTTTATAAGGAATACCAAAATTATAAATGATGTGTTGTGTGATAAAATCCATAATATTAAGCCCGATCATTTGGAAAAGAGGAATTGCCTCAACCCAATATGTAAAATATTTAGTAGCAGTAATAATGAATTTATGATTGTTGAAAGAAGTGGGGGCAATTTTTCTAATGAGGTTTAGGCCCCATTGAAAAAATGGTTGCATAGATTGAATGGATTGTAGATCCTTAGAAAGTAAGTGCATGAGATGAGGTCTCAGGTTCTAGTTGTTGTTTAGCTTTGGTGGTATGAAACATTGAATCATCAAGAAGATCTATGATAAGTGGTTCATCATTAGGTAAAGGAACTTAAAATATATAGTTTATGATGACATATAGCCTTTGATGGATTTTTTATTGATAAATTCAATATTAAATTTTGTGAGAATTATGATCCAATTGGTTGTGCGACTATTATTGTAGCTTCTACCCATCATGTATTTGATTGTATTATCATGAGCTACAACATAAGTTGTATGATTTAACATTTAATGGTGAAAATCCTTGTGGAGAAGACTATCATGAGATAAATTTTTTCCATGTAATCATACCATGTTTCATAGCTTACTAAAGTGTGACTGATATAATCGATAGATTGATCTTGGCTAGCCTTGTTTTTTTGGGCCAACAATATTTCCAATGCAAAATTTATGGTAGATATGCACATATGAAAGAGGCAATTAGGGTGATGTAGAGATAATATAGGCAGTGATGAGAGGTAGGTTTTGATAGCATCAAAGATAACTTGACACTCATGGTCCCAATTGAATGCAACCCCCTTCTATAAGATATGGTTAAATGGCTTGCACTTGTTTGACAATTGGGAAATGCAGCAATGGATCACTTGTATTTTATCCTATAAATTGTGTAATTGTTTTAGATTCATTAGGGGTGGTATGGCTATGATAGCCATGACCTTATTGAGGTTGATCTTGATTCCCCATTGGGAAATAATGAACCCAATAAGCTTACTTGAGGTTACAATAAAAACATACTTTTTTGGGCTCAAATGTACATTATGATAAAGGAGTCAGTCAAAAATATTGTGCAAGTCATCGATATGCTGATGACACTTTTTATACTTAGCTAGTAAGTCATCCATGTAATCTTCCATGATTTTATGAATGTAGTCATGCAAAAATGTAGGTCATGGCACATTGATACATGGTGACTATATTTTTAAAGTTGAATGGCATGACCTTGTAACAAAAAGTCCCTGGGGAGTGGTAAATCTTGTTTTATGCTGGTCATAAAGATTAACACAAATTTGGTTGTATCTTGAAAACCCATCCATGAGGGACAATATTTCATGACCTACTATGGGGTCTACCAAGGTATCAATATTGGAGAGAGGGAAGTTATCCTAAATATATGCTTTATTAAGATCTTTGAATTCAATGTATATTTAATCCCTCCCTTGGACTTTGTGATGGAAACCATGTTGGAAACCCATTCAAGGTAATAAATTGGTTGTATGAATTCAATATAAAGGATATTTTGTAACTCCAATTTTACCATTAACACGATCATAAGATGCATCTTGCAAAGTTTTTGCATAATGGATTTAGCACTTGTATTGAGTGTAAGATTATGGATGACCAAAGATGAGTTGAGACCTGGAATATCAGTGTAGGACCATGAAAAGGTATTTTTATATTCTTTTTGAAGTGTTGTAAAGCCTTCTTGCGCTTCAAGGTATAGGCCCTTTCCTAATTTTATGATATGAGAATTGGAAACATCATCACCAATATCAACATCAATTTTATCCTCCACAAGCATGAGGAAACCTTACTCAAGTTGAGCAGGGATGGGAATGAGGTGTAATTCCTCTGCAGTATTAGAGACAAGAGTCCCATTTTTATATTGTATTATGGATGAAAAAATCATGAGGTGGGAAGGAATAAAAGGGTGTTATCTACGTCAAGTATTCTTATGGGAGTAAGTCCTTTAGAGAAGTTTTATATGAAATGTTATTAAAATCAAGGTAATAAAAATTGACATAGATTATTTGATCGAGAAAATCAATGTAGCAAAGTGAGGCAAAGAGATCTATCGAGATCATGTTTACCAATGAGAGGAACATAGGATAAAATCTAGAATTTGTGGAAGATTCATCATAGAAATATGAATATATGTGTTGATTTAAGTGGGGTAGCAAAACCATAGGTGGAGAGAGGGGGTGATAAGGAGACAATAAAAATCATCTCCTATTATGTTATTGAGTGTATGGGTTTATAGGTAATGGAAAATTTGACATAGGGATGGCATCAATTAGAGTGGGTGTGAGTGATAGCACTACGAAGTCCTTTATAAGATCTTCAATGGTATAAGTAGAAGGAATAATGTACTATGATAAATCATGTAAGAAATGGTCAAGAATATTAATTATAGAATGAGGTGATGGAGGATCACTATGGAAATCACATTCAGGCTTGGTGTCATAACCATCCTCTAAGGGGTCTAGAGAAAGGTGATGAAGTTCATCTTCCAAGGCATTGATAGGTTCATGATGATAATCCAAGCTAAATTTATATTTAGGCTATTGACATGGTGGTTAAATAAGAGTTCTAGAGACTTATTCATAATGGCCCAAACCAAACCCCTACCAATGGAAGCATTGGAAATAGTGTCTCATAAAATTTTAATTGGACACATGATCAAGGATCCTACAAAGCCTATATTTAAGCTATTTGGTCACGAGCATAGAAGAAGATGTATCGAGATCTTCATAGATGAAGTTCATGTAATTTGAAGGTGGGTGAAGGGGTATGAAGACAATTGTGAGGGGTGTGTTATGGAAATTATCTAAGTCATAAATTGATTGGATATTATGAGGACAAATATAAGCATTATGAATATTATACTACCCTAAACTAAAATTGGTCATGAGAATGGAGACATGAGGTATGCCATAATGGTCATGGTGGGGTGACAACCTCTAGTGTAAGGAGGATGATGGTTTCAACTCCTAAGAAAGAGGAATAGGAGAAGAGTGATTGATGGTGAGGATTGGTGGATTTGGACAATAAGGTAGGTAATGCATTGTTCCCATGAATGAAACTCAGTTGGAGTATATAGAATACAATTTTTAGCACATGGAATTTTTGAAGCAGATGGAGATGGAGATCTATTGGGAAAAATATCAAAGTGAGAAATATCAGGGAATGATTATGGGTGAGTAGGAGGAATGTTAGGAGTGGGTAGGATGGGGTTATTAGACATGGCATAAGCATACGTAAGAGGTTGTAACCCAATATGGGTTGATCATGAAGATGGCAACTGGGGATGTTGGAGATATGAAAGATGCATGGACCATATGCATGTATTAAGGTGACCTAAAGAGTTCCCTAATGTGTGGATGAAAGGAGAATATGGTAGGATTGGAAGGTTCAATTGATTGGTGGTAAAAGTAGGTGAATTATTGGAAGCAAGATGTTGTATTGCAATGGGTGTAAATTATGTGGAAGATAGTAGTGAACCTAGTGGGAGTGTGATTGCATTGTAAAATTGGAAGGTATCCTCATCAGCCTAAATTCAATTGACTTGGTCTCCATTAAGATACTTGAGATAATGATGGAGTGTTGAAGGTATGCATTACATGTCCTAAATATATGGATACCCAAGGATAATATTGTATTTTATTTCTTCCTCGATGATATGACATAAAGTGGGTATTCTCTTAACATTGACTTGGATGGGTAAGACAATAGAACCTATCATTTTGTGCATGGAACCATCGAATGCTCATAGATCCAAAGTAGTAGTGATGTGAGTGGGTGGAATTATGAGATGTTGCAGAGCCATAATGGAAATGATGCTTATGTATGAATATTTATCAATTAGAAAATATTTGTATGTAATGTATTTATATAGGCCAGGATATGCATTGGAGGATCAACACCCTCACATTTAATATTTGTGATCTCATGGTTATAAAATATGATAGAAGGTTGCATGCATGTCTATACATTGCCAAAAAATTGTACGAAGGCATTGGTATCATGTGTTTCCACATTGATTGATCATAGGATCTCATTTAAGCCTCACAATGAGGTTGTGATTGCTACAAGAGGTTGTATATGGATAACCTTGTAGGAGCTATGTAGAGTTGGTGAGTGAGGCTGCTACAAATGGTAATGATATTGCATAATACTAGTTATGAGTTGCTTTGTATTGGCAATGTAAATAAATTAGTGAAAGTGGGTTAGTTCTTTTGATGATTGGGCCATGTGGGGTAGTGTTGTTTTCATGTAGTTACATTTATCATACCTACAAATCCCTACTAGGATGGATCACAATTCACATGATTAACCTATTGAGAGGTAGGTTGGAAAGTGGAATTATTGAGTTGCATTTTGGGTTACCCATGTTTTGGCAGAGGTGTTTTGTAGACCTTCAAATTTTGATTGGATGGTGCCAAAGGATTTTCACCATGAATGACCCCATTATCAATAAGATCATGCACCAAGTCATAAAATGTGTGATAAATTTTAATATCATGTCTCCATTGCCTATGATATTTAAAAAATACATGTTCATTTTAATTCTTGGGATTAAGTCGACTTGGGTTATCAAGATTTAATTTTGGTAAAGCAATATGCCCAATGTCATACAACTTTTGAAAGATATTTGATAATGGTTCTAATAAGGGATTCCAATTGTGTGGTGCATGTTTTTGGTGTTGTTACCAATTTTAATATCAATTGGTTGGAGGAGGAGCCTTGGATTGTTGATATCCTTGTTGGCATGGTTGAGATTGCTATGGGAATGGTGGAGGTGAGAAACTCAACATAATATGAATGGCCTATGGTGGTTTTTACATATTTGGATTTGGACCACCTCTACTAAATCAAGTGTTGGGAGTGTAATCAATCCTCTTATAAATCTTGTCTTCACCCTCTTTTACTTTTATATCCTCAATTATTTTAGCTTGAGCAATTACATCTTTGAAAGAGTGTTGTTGTTGTATTTGAAGTGTAGCTGATATGTGTTTGACACAACCTTTTACAAACATCTTGACTAACTTTGAGGGTGGAATTGAGAATTTTAAATCATGTATGACTCAATGCCATCACACAATATATTCCTTTACCAGCTCATAATCAATCTATCATAAAATTTACACATTTGGCAATGATGTTTTCTTTTTTATGTTGATGGATAAATGCTCAAGAAATTGGTTGGCCACTTGTTCGAATGTAAATAGGTTGTGTTGAGGAAGGTTGTTGAACCAATCAAGGGCTTGACCACCAAGATAATAGAAATATGTAGAGAATAAGTGCATCACTATCCTAAAGAATGTGGTAAGCATATCTGTAATTGCACAAGTGCTCTTAAGGATCCTCCTTTCCCCTAAATTTATCAAATTTGGGTATTTTGTATTTCCAAGGGTATTTATGAAGTGTCACTGCTATATGAATAGGGTCATTATATATTTGATAGTTAATTTTTTTATGTCATCCATAACCATTTTTATGTAACTTTATGTTCTTAAGTTGCTCCATCATGAGTTGCATCTTAGTTGGGGGCACTTGCAATGTGTGGGTGAGAAGAATAATTTATTCCGTAATAGGTTGTTCAAAAGAATAATTATAGACACTAGTAGAATAACACAAGAATTATTGTGTGTAATATGTGGGATGAGACTAAGTATGATACAATGTGATATGAATTTGAGATGATGAAGGAGGTATTTGTTGTTGTTATTGTTGAAATTGTTAATACAACTAACATTCTTCTTGTTGTTATAGTTGGTATTGTTGTTGTTGTTATTGCAGTTAATGTTGGTATGACTATTGTTGATTTAGTTACTCTTGATGGAGCTATTTATGATGAATCTAGTATTTATGAAGTTGTTGTTGATAATATGGATCCATAAAGGGCTGATTTGGATTGCTAGGAGCTTAATGTTGCACTTGAGATAACACTTGTTGATTTACCTAAATTGGAATTTGTTGGAGACTTTGATTAGACCCTTAAATAGGTGGATGATATGGATGATGAAGATAGTTTTGATTGACGTATTGAATAGGGACCAAGGTTGATGCTTGTTGGTTGGTATAAGTCTACTCATATTAAGTTTTAAGAAGAGGGTGAGAATATGATGTTGTGGATATGATGGATGACCACACTGGTGGTGAAGTGAAGAAAACACTCTTGTGTGAAAGAGAAATGGAAGTAATTACATGATAAGGTGTAGGAATGTTATGTTGAAGAATTTGAGAAGGTGTTAGTGGAATAGATAAATATGTAGGCAAATTTTGAAGAAGTTGAGAGATGTGAGAATAAGCTGAAACCTATGCATAACTAGTGGAATAAGGGATCTATGTGAATGTTATACATGTTTTGGAGAATATTATTAGAAGAATATTGACCAATATTAAGTAATTGATTTCGAGATGTGGATTGGTGGAATAAAGTGAAGCTGATAGTGTTGAAGATATGGAATTAGAAGGAAGTTATATAGGTATGCTAAAGAAGAGATCAAAATCTATGAGTGTAGATAAAAGAGGAATTTTTGTATGTCATTATGAAGAAGGAATTTTTGAAGAGGAGGCACCTTTAGTATTAGGGGAAGTTGTGTTGGAAAAAAGCATTGTGATAGTTTGGATAGTGGTCTTGATGTATTGTTGAGTATGGGATAGATCCTCATTGCCATCCAAAAGGTGTTGCAAGGGAAATTGCAAAAATGGGTGTGTGTAATGAGAAGAGTGTGGTGAAGGATCTTCCTCATAAGCGACCTTATGTTCAAAGTCACTTGGCAAAAATTAAATGATTCCCAAGAAAGAGGCTACTTCATGGGTTGACTCTATCAAGGATTGAGATGATGTAGTATCAACAAGGTTCGAAGTCATGTCTTTAGTGATATTTTCCATGATAGATGAAATTGTAATCAGTTGAGACCGATAAAGAGTGTGAGATGTAGAATTTGGGACAATGATGGTTGTAACCTTTGTACAAGAGCCAAAAAAAGAAGAGGGGTTTGCACACGTAGCCTTCATCGCAATATGAGCTTGCTTCTGGGGTTAACTATGGGTAACCACCATTATTTTATAGATAAGAGGCTAAGAAACCAAGTTTTTATTAAATTTGGGTTGAGGAGATAGTTGTGGGTATGTTTTTAGAGTGAGGAAACCTTTATGAAAAATAAAATTTTAGGTTGCAAGGTACCCTATGACTATTTTGGGTCACACCCTACCTTGTGAATATGATGAAACTTGTTATAGAGGTGATTGAGTTTCCTAAACTATGTCTAGGGATGTTTAGAAAGTTGTTCTGAAGGTTTTGTAACCTGTTTTGGAGGTTTTGTAAGATATTTTGTAGCAAAAATCAACCTAATTAACAAGAAAAATAATGAACATGCAAGTTTTATAAAAGTGTGTTTAAGATGTTCCAAAAAAACCTAAAACAAAGAAAGAGGTGATGGATGTAGCCTATGAAGGTATGTTCACACATAATTTCCTATTATACCAAAAGGTATACAAGGGGTGATTGTACATAAACAGATGCATGACTTCTGATTAAGGGAATGGGTCAAAAAAATTAAAGAAGAGATATGTAAAACCTCTTAAGAAAGAGGCAAAGCTATCTAAGTCTTGCTACTAGCCCAACCAATATTTTTCTTCAACCTTGAATAGGCTTATTCAAAAATGAAAATTGCACACTCACTAATGATAAGAATAACTATGAGTAGGGGCATATAATACTAACCTACATCGAAGATCTCTCAAGAGTAGAGGATTTTCTAGTGATGAAGTCTATAAAACCAATAGTTGGGGTTACTATGGTGTTTAGATAGGAAATCCAATGGAAGGAGATGAATTCGAACATCACTGGTCTCGACTAGGCGTTGGTGATAAAATCCAACCTTACCAATGTAAAAGAAACATGAAGTGCGTGTGTGTATGCTACTTAAGAAATCTAAAAATGCTTGAAAAGAAAGCTTAACTAAGCAATAGAAAATACCCTTTTCTTTCTTGAATTTTTTTTTTTTGTAGAATGAGATGTATTTTTAGAATGAAAGATATGAAAGAAAAGCAATGCAAATTATATTTTATAAAAAGGGAAACCTTATGCTAAGGAGAAACAATGGAAATTTATTGATTTCAGTGACCTATTCTAAGATTTGCTTAGGCATAAATCCATTTACAATTGCTTTATTTTAGTTACCTATTATAATATTTACTTAGGCATAAATATATTTATAGTAGCCAAGATATGCCTATTAAGGTTATGGCTAGATGTCTCTAAGAGTTTTATATATGAGGAAAAGATAAAAATATTTCTCTAAAATCATAGAGATAAAGAGATTAGAAGTCCTCTCTACATCTTATGCAAATATTTTAACTTTAAATAATGCAACTATTTAGCTAGCTACCATGTATAGAAGTGAAGGAAAGAGTTTTTAAAAATTCAACCAAAGTGATTTTGGAGCCTTCCTAAGAATATAACAAGAAAAATTAAATGTGATAAAATGGACATGGGGCATTCTTTAAGGATAGAAGGAAAAATAAATGAGTTATGTAAAGTTTACAAAGCAATTTTAGGGCTTTTATGAAAGAAAAATATGCTAAAAATCCTAACTAAACTTACAATTTTTGAACAAGAAAGATAGATTTCTCAAACTTACCTCTAGTCTATAGCTTCTAGAAATGTATGTGAATGTGTTTGTGTAGCTTAATTGTGTATCCACTTTGGTTGCAGGGTACCCTATGATTGAAAATGGTCTTACCCTACCCTATGACATAGTCTTAAGTTAGATTTTTGTGAAATTTGTACCTGTTGATAGTCTTTGTGGTATAGTAGCTAGTTTGTGTACAAGTACCTACAACAACAAAGGACAAAATATTAGTGTTGAAAGCAAAAAGGATATTTACCAAACAAAATTGGAAGCCAATACAAGAGTTTGCAAGATGGTGTGGTACTAAGTTTTGTAAAACCCTAAAAGTATAAGAAAGGTGCTCGATTACACCTATATGGATGTCATTGTTGTTGGGTGGTTTGGCCTATGGAGGCATGGTGGAAAAGGAGATAGCAATCTCTTTTGAGGGTATATCAAGCCCCCAAACATACCTACAACTATGGAGTTGCTATTATTTGTGTAGATACTAGTTTTTAAACCAATTTCTAGAGCATTTGGTTCATTTGTAGGGTACCCTATGACTAAAAATGGTTGCACCCTACCTTGCAACCCTGGATCATAGACCAAAAATATTTTTATCCTTAACTTGAGTTGTGTTTAAAGGTTTTGTAGGTCTAGAGGGGAAAAAATGGCCTTGTTGCGTATGATTCTTGACTCGATCCACTAGAAATCAAGGTGACCATGGGGTGTGTTATATATCTACACTTGAAATAGAGAAACAGGTTCACCAAGAATAGTTTTAAGATCCAATACAATATTGGGGTGCAAATTTTTAATGTGCAATTTAATAAAAACCTATCTTTGCTCTTTCTAAACTAAACTATGGAAATGAAAGAATAATGCAAATCACACCAGATGCAAGAAGACAATGACTAGCCCCAATATGATTCTTTGATTCAATGATATCTAACCCTTGAAGAACAAAAGCTTATACTAGGGGGTGAAGAGTATAAGATAAAACTTTTACTTTTCTTTCCAAATTAGTAACTTCAATTATTATCAATTGCAAGAATGAAACAATTCACAAATCACCATACACATAAGAGAAAAAAATTTAGCATGGTTCACCCAATGTGCGCTACATCCATGGAGAAATATTTCTTATAAATTTATTAACACATTTCATGGGATCCAACCCACAGGAGACACCAATCCCTTATTACGATGTTTGTGGACACCAATCCACAAGATATACCAATCCTCTATAAGCTGTGGAAACCACTCCATTCTACTATGATTTTATGGACACCACTCCATAAGAGACACCAATCCCTTATGCTCTAGTTTTGTGGACACCGCTCCACTCTATTCTAGTTTTGTGCACACCACTCTATAGGAGACACCAATCCCCTCTATTATGGTTATATGGACCTCTATCCATAATCTACTCACAAATTTGCTCAAATATTATCCAAAAATGCTTATAAATCTGCTCAAATATGATCCATAATATGTTCCCAAATTTGCTCAAATATTCTTCAAAACTTCTCACAAATATTCATAATTTTGCTTCTAAAACTTGCTCAAATTTGCTCAACAATACCTTCTCAATTATGCTCAAACCTGCTCACAATCTTGCTCATAATCTTGATCGAATATGCTCACTAAAATTTCTCAAACCTGCTCACAATACTACTTGTAATCCTGCTCAAATATGCTCACTATCACTTCTTAAACCTGCTCATAATATTACTCATAATCCTACTCAAACATGCTCACTAACACTACTCAAATATACTCACAACCTTGCTCATAATCCTTCTCAAATTTTCTCACTAATCTGCTCAACAATTTGATCAAAAATTTGCTTACAATCATTGCTCATCTACTCCCAAATCTTACATACAAAATAATGCTCATCTATTCCTCAATGTGCTTTCCTCAACTAAAACAATTCAAACATATTCTACCCAGAATTCGTTTAACCTCTTGAACATATAGAGAATTATATGCACTAAAAAATACCCAATATGTTCTCCACATTCATTAAGTCTATAACTTTCACATGTCTCACATTTATTACATTTTAAAGGTAGATCTAGTCTAGTACTTGATAATTGACCTTGTAATTGTTGAATTGCACCTTTCCTTTCCTTTTGTACATAGATGAAAATGTCCTTCAATTCAATAGAATCCTTTCACCTTATCCTTGCACTATGTGACACTTTCACATTAAATCAAACCTTCTATTTGTGTGAGACTATACTATTTTGCTTATTTACACATACACTTCAAAACCAATCATAATGCTCAAATTGTCCTTATTATCTACAAATCAATTATGAACAATACACAAACTTGCTTACAAATTTGATCTATAACTCTTGTCAATTATTCCCAATTTCAAACATAGACAATGCACATCCAATAATTCCTTATACCTTTAATCTCATGGCAACAAATTTTTTCCCTTCAAACAAAACCACCTTGAGAAAGAAATTAAATCACCATACATCTAAATTTGCCTTGATGATGATGTGCCTTCAAAACCTATCTTGATAAAAATAATTTTTCTTTCTTGTGCCACTTCAAAACTAGCTAGAAAATTTAGTTTTCAAATAATCCACATTACAAACCCTTCTCAAAAATATGTGCTCAATAAGGATTGAAAATAATACTTTATAACTCCTTTTTAGTCTCACAAAATGAAGCTTTTAATAATGACTAAACCCTCAAATTTCCCTCTTCTATAATGCAAAAATACAATTAAAAATAAACCATGATACACCTTATAACTCCCTCAGACAATATGCAAAAGAAAATTTTCAATATTTTTCAATATACCTTATAACTCCTATTCACCCAATATGCAAAAGATAATTTTCAACTTATCCCAATATACCTTATAACTCCTACTTTCATTATGCGGAATATAAAATCAAATATTATCATTGCACCTTATGACTCCCACTCTAATAAAAATAAAATATTTAATTTACCCTTACCTCAACAGCCAAAACTATCTAATCATTGTGAAGGAGATTCGATCTCCACACCTTGCCAAATGCAGTGCTCTCCCAAGGGATATTTGACTAGCTAAGCTAGCCCAATGGTTGAAACCAAAGGGCTCAACGTAAATATTTGTGACCTTCGCAACTTTATCCTCTCAAAAATAATGCATAGTAAAAAACTCATGGTGGGATTTGAACCTCTATCTCACTGCACAATAGTGCCCTATCATGGGCCAACCACCTAGCTGGGACACCACGTCGGATGGGAACCAAGATGTATGAAATAAAATTTATTCCTTCCTTGAAGTTTTGCTATGTCGTTCAAACATCTTCCTCTCCTCTCATTCATTGTACCTTACTCATGCACTAGATAATTTTCACTTTAGCTTAGTATACATGCAAATAAATTTCTTCTTCTCTTATTTTCCATGTCTCATTTGTGCACTCGATTTTTGAATTAGCCTCCTCATCAATGCATATAAGATTTTTACAATATATATATATATATATATATATATATATATATATATATATATATATATATATATATATATATATATGTTTCCAATGTCTTAGAAAACGTCATGAAGGTCGATGCTTAATATTTTCTCTTAAATTTATGTCTTCTCCACAAATGGTGGCTCTTAATATTTGCTTTCACTTTATAAAACCACTTTATATTATAATAATTTAAATATTATAATATTTACTTTTAAACCTTTATCCTTTACTAAAACTTTTTTGTCCCAAGCCTTTGTCTTTTTCTTTATAATATTTAAACTTTTTTTTCCAAGACTTTGTTATTTTCTTTATAATATTTAAATACTATAATCCTTTGCCTAAAAATATTTTCCTTGCTTTTTAATATACTTTGCCTTGCTTCATTTGACTTGGATAATTTTCATATTTGCTATCCATCAAGTCCATTCTTGACACCATAGATATATTGTCCATCCTTATAAACTTTTCACCCTTGAAGAATATTTTTGCCTTGAATACCATGCTCCTTTGTCATCAATGACAACTCAATATTTCTAACAATCTCCCCCTTTGTCATTGATGAAAACCCTAGTAAGCATTTTCTTTGACTGCAAATGGATTTCCAATATGCTCCCCTTGACAAGTTTCTCCCCCTCAATGAATTCTCCCCCTTTGACATCAATGGAAAAGGGCTCCTTGGGACTAAAAATAAGATAGTTAGCACAACCCCCTCACCACTTCATTTTCTTGAGGTGATTAATTATGATATGGGAGTGAAACACAACTTACAATGCTCTTCTTCTCTTTCAATTTTCTTTTTCTACACCTTTGTAGTCATACCTCTTTGAACATTTTGACTTTCCTTTTTCTAGCTTGTCTTAGGAAGTTTCAGAAACTCTGTTCTACACCATTTTGTTTCATGCCAAAAATTATGGCAATTGAAACACATGATATTGTAGTCCTTGGAAAGTGAAAATGAATTGAAATTTCTCTTGGTGAAGCCATAATCATTCTTACCATGAACCCTACAATGTATGAAGAACATGGACTTATACTGAGGGGGGGGTGAATAGTATAATACTTAACCAATTAATAATTTTAACTTTAGATAACAGTGGCATCAACACAACATTAATCAAGACAGAAAGCATCACACATTGAAGACCCATTTTTAACGTGGTTCACCCAAAATGGTTAGGCTACGTCCACAAAACTTTTCTCTAAAAGTTATCTCAAGGTTCTTTGGGAGTCCTTCCCAATTACAATGTTTATGAGCCTTGGACCAAAGGAGATACCTTCGCCCAATCAAAATTTATGAGCCTCTACTCAAAGGAGATACCTTCCCCTCTGCTATGGAAATGATCCCTCAGAAGATCAACTGCCTCTACCTCTTGCCAGCACGTGGAACTCCTTTCCATCAAAGACCTCCTGTCCTCAATGCTTAGCCTAAGAGACCTATGCCTTCTATGATCACATCCACAGTGGCTCAACAACCTGTACCAAACACAGTTAGTCGATCTAGTACAAGTCTTCCTCTGTTTGTCAGATCTGTCCAACTTTTGAACAAATCAATCCTCTGCATACAAGCCTTCTCAAAGACTTGCCAAATCTGTCCTCAGGTTCTTCTCATAGAACCAATGCACCTCTGTCCTCAAGTTCTCCGATAGAACTATCAAACTCAGCTCACAAGTCCTTTGCTAGGACCTATCCAAATCTGCTCACAAGTCCCCACCGTAACTTGTCCAAAAACGCTCACAAGTCCCCACCGAAACCTATCCAAAAACTGCTCACAAGTCCCCACTGGAACCTATCCAAAAACTGCTCACAAGTCCCCACTAGAACCTGTCCAAAAATTGCTCACAAGTCCCCACTGGAACCTATCCAAAAACTCAGCAAGCTCACCAAGAAAAACTTTCTTAGTAGGAAATCACAAAGTGAATTGTTAGAGACCCAATGTGATTTGTCAAACTCATAGAAGCATAAAGAGAATTTTTAGAGACTCAATATGTTCTATACTCAAATCCCAATCTCAAAACTCAACTCAAATCAACTCAGCTCAATCTCAATCTCAAATCTAAAAACTCAACTCAATATCTAAAATGGATAGGATAGAATATTTTCTTTCAAGAACATGAAACCCCAACAATTGCCAACTATGCAAAGAATCACATAACAATGATACTCATGTTATTTTCGCCATCAATTAGGGTTTCAACAACAATGCTCATCAAACAAGGTTTAGTCAACCAACACCATTCAACTCAACATCAACCTTGAAGCATTCAACCAATCATCACAAGAAAAGGAAACAAGTACAAATCCTTTTCCCTCCAAACATATTTGAACAAAACAGCCACCAACACAATATCACCAAATGCAAAGAATAACTTGCTCAAATCAACTCAATGGAGTAAGCCCAATATCATGAATCAAGTAAAGCAATAACTTGATCAAACAACCTCTATGGAAGCAACTCAACCATCAAACTCAAAACAACCAACCAAGGGTTCCACCAACTCAATGCAAGTAGCTAGACTCACAAATATAAACCCTAGTGCACAAAGCTTCCACTATCTCAAACCAGAAGTTATGCATTCACCAAAAACTCTCCTTGAGGATAAAAATGCATAAGTAGTCTTCAACAAACCAGAAAATAGGATTTACACCTAGCCAAAGGATACCTAGTAGAATACCTTTTCACTCCAACCTTATTTCAGAAAACATACACCAATCATACTCATAAGAAGAATGTACCCATACCTTATTGGAGTAGAAGATAATTGAACCTTCAAGTTGTCACCACACACAACTCTCAAACTTATAAATCGTTGTCCAAGAAACTTTGAATTTCGTGGCATAAAGATGTTTTAATAAAAACGTGTGTTACTCTAGCAAAGCACCCCCGCGAGACTCGAAACAATGACCTCCGCCAATGCAATGCCCAACAGTAGCCTTCACTGTCACTAGCCCACACAGGCTACGAATTTCACAAGTGAACTTCCCTCCACTTCACCCTCAAAAAACTCCCGAAGACTTTTCAACCGCACGTGCTTCTAAGTCTTCCTTTGATCGCAGCGAATACAGAGCACAAACATCGCAAATTGCATTCAGGGAATTTCAAATTAATTGGCCTTCCAACCTTAGGAGTTGGAGAATAAATAGTCTCTTCGAAGACACCTTGACGTCAGCGGAAATAAAGACCATTTCGAAATTAATCAAAAGTCTTTTCAAAAAGGGTTTAAAAACCCTTAAATAATTTTAAAAATTTAAGAATAAAAAAAGGTTTAAAAACCTTTAAGTATTTTTAATAAATTAGAAATAATTTATCGCTTAATTAATTAAATAACTAATTAATTAAAACCTTGAAGGGTTTTAAATAATAATTAAATAAATAATAAAGAGAACCTCCATTGGTTTTAATAAAAACCCTATCCAATGGAATCTCTCCGGATTCTCTTAAAAAGATAATCTTGGAATCTTCCACCTTTGAAGCCAACACATCCTCTTAACATTAATGTCATTTCCTTTTGACATCAATGAAAACTCATAAACAAGAAGCTAGGATCTCAAACCCAAAATTGCCAACAATGTATATCTTTATGACCAAAAATGTTACATGAGTAGCAATAACCTTGGAAGAAATATTCATCTTACCTTGGAGGATATGATCGCATGTTTCTTTCTTTGATTTTCCTATGATGGGCTCTATTCCTTTATGGTGCATTTTTTTCTTCCTCTTTTATGCTTCCACTTATCGACTTATCAGTATAGGTCTTAGGTTCTTCTTCAAATACCTTCTTTGATGCTTCTATTTCTTTTGAGCTTGACTCCTCTTCTTGTCCCTCTTGACCTTCCTCATAACCAAGTCCAATATTCATAAATGGAGATATTTGTGTTTTGATAATATCATCCAAATATTTTGAGCATTTCCTAAACTAATATGTCTTATTATTGAATTTCTCATGTCCCTTCCTTAGAATGTCAGCTTCATGTTCTAGTCTTTTACATTCTAGTTTTTTTGCCTTTAACTATTCAACCATATCTTCTTCAACTTTCTTTACCTCTTCAACCTTAATTTTTAAATTGGTGAGATATTGTAGAATTTTTACCTTTGTTTTCTCATCTTCTTGTATTTGAGCCTTCAATTCTAAGTTCTCCCTTTTTAACTCTTCAACAACAAGTTCCTCTTCCATATCAACTATGGCTTCTTTTTCATCTTTTGAAACTTTCTCTTTTTCTTGGTGTTCAACTATAGGATCATCTTCTTTCTCTTTTTCTTGATCTTCAATAACAGGAGCATCTTCTTTTTCTTCTATGGTCAAGAATATAGTTTCTTCTTTTTTACTATTAGAGAGACATTCATCATTATCACTTGAAGCATTGCTTGCTTCTTTAGCATAAAAAATCTTCTCGTGCCTATGAAAGATCTTATTCTCATGCTTGCCTTGACCATGACTATTTTTATTTTATTAATAAAAATTTATTTCCTTATTTTTATTGTAATCCTTTTCTTCTTCATTCTACTACCTCCATTTTGTGGAAAACTAGCTGCACAGTGACCAATGTTACTACAGCTAAAAAATTTCACAGTTTGCATATTTTTGTGTTTTCTTGGACCCTTCTTATTTTTTCTCACAAAGTTAGCCTCTTATTCATTATTTGATTCTTGTTATTTATTCTTTTCGTTCTTTGAAGATTTGAATGTTGCCTCTCTTTTTGATGTTTATTCTTTTCTATCCTCATCTCATAGGTTGTGAGAATTCCATGTAGCTCATCTATGCTTAAAGTTATGAGATCATTCATCTCTTATATTGTTAAAACCTTTGCATCATACCTCATAGAGAGTGACCTCAATATTTTTTGAATAGTAGTAGATTCCTCAATCCTTTCTCCAAGTTGACAAATAGTGTTGATAACCTCATCAACACGAAGTAGATACATAGCAATATCTATTTCATCTTCAAGTCTTCAAATTTCCTCCTATGTGTTTGAATTTTTTCCATTTTTACCTTGTCATCTCATTCATATGTTCTCTATAACTTATCCCATATTTATTTTACTGAAGTGCATTGCATAACTTTCATAAACATTGATTCACATAACCCACTCAAAATTACATTCATTGCCTTGGAATTATATTCATATGGTTTCTTACCACTTGCATATGTAGGATGATTTGTAGTTGGTGTTAATCCATTATCAATGGATTTCCATGTATCATATCCATGTGCCATCAAATATCTTCATCCTTACACTATAGAAGGTATAGTTAGTCCTATAAAATAATGGAGCCTTATTTTATGAAAACCCTTCCTTATGAGCCATGTGTGTTCCTGTAAGATCTTCCTTCAAGCTGTTAGAACTTCATGAAGGAACCGAATCTAATACCAATTGAAGAACACAAGATTATACTAAGAGGGGGGTGAACAGTATAAGATAAAACTTTTACTTTTATTTCCAAAGTAGTAACTTCAATTATTATCAATTTCAATAATGAAACAATTCATAAATTACAACACACATAAGAGACATACATTTAACGTGGTTCACCCAATGTGGGCTAAATCCATGAAGAAATATTGTTTATAAATTTCTCAACAAATTGTTGGCAATTTTGGGTACCTTGAGTACATTGCCTTTGCTCAAGTGTAGTTGTTGTCATTGATGTCAAGGAGTTCTTGAAGCAATTTGTTTTTTATGTCAAAGAATGTGTTTTGATGAAGGTTTCAGCATGGTCAGTAAGTTTCCAAGAAAATCAGAGTAGCCCAGTTGCAAAAGATCAAGAAAAAGATAAGTTAGAAAAAGTACACAGGCGGTTGGAAAAACTATCGTGATTTCGCGACATGTTTGAGGAGAGAGAAAGTTTTGGCAAAACTGTCGTGATTTCGTGACATGCTGGAAGGAAGAGATGAAGCAGGAAAAATTGTCACAATTTTGCGACATGTTGGCAGAGAAGCAGAGAAAAATGGAAAGTGTCACGATTTCACGACATGTCGCATTTTTGCAACTCGAAAAGTGCAGGAAGGCAGAGAAAGAAAAATGTCATGATTTTGCGGCACATTGCCAGGGAAGTTGTTCTGACAAGAAAGTGTCACGATTTCGTGACATGTTGTAGAAGAGAAAGTCTACAGTGTGATCTGTCATGATTTCGCGATAAGATTGAAGAGAGAGAAAGTGATTCAAGAACTGTCACGATTTTGTGACATGATGCAAAGTACCAAGTAAGGGCTATCGCAATTTTGCAATATGTTGTAGAGGTCGAGTTGAAGACTATCATGATTTCATGACATGCAACAAAGAGAAGATCTTGAAAGGAGAAGCGTTGTGATTTCGCGACAGGCAGTGGAGAAAGCGTATGAAATCCAGAAGTGTCACGATTTTGTGACAGGCAGTGGAGAAAGCATTCAAAAGCTAGAAGCGTCATGATTTCATAGCAGGTTGCAGGGAAAGCTTTCAAAATTTGAAAGCATTACGATTTCATGACAAGCTACAAAGAAGTTGTACGGTTGCAGAAAGTGTCATGATTTCATGACAGGTTGAGTTGGGAGAGTTCAGTTGGAGAAAGTGTCATGATTTCATGACAAAAACTGGAAGAAAGTCTTCTATAGGAAAAGTGTCATGATTTCATGATAGAAGTAGAGAGGAAGGCTAGGTAGACAAAAGCATCGTGATTTTGTGACATGTTCCAGTTTCGTAGGCATATGGCAGAAAAGAGCTTAAGGCAGCGAAAGCGTCACGATTTCACGAAATGTTCCATTTTCGCTAGTGCAAGCAGATAAGAAGGCCATGAAGGCAAAAGGGTCACAATTTCATGACAAAGTTGTAGATGATGTCAGCAAAGATAGGAAGTGTCACGATTTCGTGACATAAGTAGAAAGGAGGTCGACAAAGGCTGTAGTGTCATGATTTTGTGACAACAGGCCAAAGAAGGTGCACGATAGGCAGTAGTGTCACGATTTCATGACAACAGGCCAAAGAAGGTGCACGACAGGCAGTAGTGTCATGATTTCGTGACAATAGGCTAAAGAAGGGGCACGACAGGCAGTAGTGTCACGATTTCATGATAGCAAGCAATAGAAGTTGTACGGCAGGCAAAGGTGTCGCGATATCGTGACATGTTGAAGTTTTGTGCCAGAAGCTACAAGGAGGCAATGAAGCCGACAAAGTTAAATCTGGGCCGACGTAGTGTAGGGTTTTGCAGCCAACGTGATTGAAAGGTAAAAAGCCGACTAAGACCAAGATTTCAATCTTGAGATTGTGAGTATAAAAGGAGGGCTGCTTGAAGAGTTTGGCATCGATCAAGTGTGTGTTCGAAGTGCGATTTGCGCAGTTAGAGTGCGGGGAGAAGTTCGATCATAGAGGTGCATAAGTGGAAGTCTGATCGACTGCTATATTTGTGAAGATTGTGCTACTGTATTTGTGAAGACTGTGCTACTATATTTGCGAAGACTATGCTATTGTATTTTTGAAGACTGTGCTACTGTGTTTACGTAGAATACGCAAAGTCTGTGCTATTGTATTTTTGCAGAAGTAAATAAGTTAATCGAGTGCTGTTGTATTTGCGCAGACAGTGAAAAATTGGTTTCAACCAAGTGCAAAAAAGAACAGAGGAAGAGGACAGTATTGTGCCAGACCAAAGGACTATGTTTGGTGCAGATAAGAGGACTAGCTTAGAAGGTGAAAGAGGTGAGGACAGAGGTCTCCAGCCAGAGCAGGGAAGACAGGTGTCTTCTATGGATAGAGTTCCACTTGCTAAGGGCAGCAGAGGCAGAGGTCTTCTAGAGGATCACCTTTAAAAGAGCAAAGCTAGGGGAAGTTGTCTCCTTTGGGTTGGTACCCATAAACTTTGTAATCGGGAAAGGTTTCCCAGATTTTGAGGTGATAAAATTTAGTAAGAAATTTTATCCGTGGAGTAGCCCGCATTGGGTGAACCACGTAAATTGTTGTGTCTCTTTGTGGATGGTGTGTTGTGCTTTGCTTTAATTGTTGCTTTTAATTCTGCTATCTCTACACTGCATAATACTGTTTTGAAAGTTGAATTGAAGCAAAAGTAAAAAGTGGTCTTATACTGTTCACCCCCCCTCTCAGTATAAGCTTGTGTTCTTCAATTGGTATTAGAGTGGGCTCCTTCGGAAAAGTTTAACAACTTGAAGGAAAAGCTTGCAAAGAACACAATGGACTACTCAAGTGGCAATGCAGCACCTATTCTTGATGGATCAGATTTTGGCCTATGGAGTGCAAGAATGAAAGTCTATCTAATGGCACTTGGCAATGAGGTATGGGAAGTGATTGAATATGGGTACACTATTCCTGAAAATGGTCCTTATACTAAAGAAGACAGGCTTCTACATCACAACAACTCAAAAGCCATGAATGCAATCCTGAAGGGTCTACAGAAGGCAGATCTCACCAAAGTTATTCACTGCAAGACAACTAGTGAAATGTGGAAAAAATTGCAGGTTGTTCATACAGGTGATGCAAATGTTCGAAAGGCCAAGTTGAGACATTTTAAAGGTATGTTTGAACAACTCAAGATGAATGATGATGAAAATATTAGTGACTACATGCTTCGTATGGATGAAGTTGTTAATTCTATGAAAGACTTAGGTCTTGAACTTGCTGAAAATGATGTGTGTGATAAGATTTTAAGATCTCTTCCTAATAGATTTAGTGAAAATATTTCTGCTATTGAGGAAGCTAAAGATTTAGATAAATTGAAAAAGGATGAGCTCCATAGTATTCTTGCAGCATTTGAGCTGAGAACTCAAGTGAAAGTTGATGTCAAGAAAGAGGCAACTTTCAAAGCTACCAAGAAATCAAAGGGCAAACAGATTCAAGAGAGTGATGAGTCTTCTAGTGATGAAGAGGCATATTACAGCAAAAATGGCAAGTTCTCTAGAAAACACAAAAGCAAGAAAAACATAAGATGTTTCAATTGTGGAAAGTTTGGTCATTATGCTACTTGATTGTATTGTTTCCAAGAATGAAAGTGATGAAGATATACAAGATGTTAAAAGCAAGGATTCTGAAAAGCACAGGTATTACAGAAAGAACAAAGATGAGCACAACAATCAAGGAAAGAGGCATTCACACAAGAATAAGAAGAGCTTCTACCTAGACAAAGCAAGTAAGTGTTCTAGCAGTGATAGTGAAAGTTCTTCTAGTGATGATGAAAATGAGATGTTCATTTCAAAAAAAGAGGAAGAACCGAAACATAAATTCATTGTCATGAAATGTTTTAGATGTGGAAATTTTGGGCACCTTGAGGATGATTGCACTAATAATGAATTGGTTGCTAGTATGTATGAGGATGCTTCATAAAATGATAAGGAAGATGCTTGTATGGTTTTTGAAAAGGATAGCACCTCTAGTGATAAGAAATCTGAAAAAGGCCTTGATGATTCAAAATGCAATAATATAGAGGATCTTGAATGTGAACTTACTAATGCTCTTAGTGTTTTGAAAAAGGAAAGAAAGAAGAATGCTCGACTTAAGGATAAATTAGATGAATGTTGTATGGAGAAAGATGAACTCATAGAAAGTCTTGACATCTCTATGGCTAAGACACAAGAACTCAAGAATGAGTTAGAATCTAAGATGCTTGAGTATAGTGAATTAGAACAGAAAATGGCTGCCATGAAAGAGGAAAATAAAGAATACAAGGATAAGTTGTAAAAGTTTCAAGATAGCTCCAAAATGGTTAAGTCTCTCATCCAAATTCAAAGAAATCCATCAGATAAAATAGGTCTTGGTTTTGTTAAACCACACAAAAAACAGGTTGGGGAATCAAGTAAGAGATTTCAGAAAGAAGAGAGTTTTGATGAAGAGAGTATTTCAAAGAAAGAGTCCGTGAGTGATAAATGCGTAGAAATAGAAAACATAATTCTAAATATGAAAAAGAAGTTTTCGGGACCCAAGAGGTCAAACAGAAGAATATTTCATGGTAGATGTTTTGCGTGTCATGGGTTTGGCCACATGGCTTCGTAGTGCATGACTCAAGTAAGGAAGATAAATGACAATTTCAAGGGCCGTAATTTATTTCAAGGGTATTGCTACTCTTGTAATCAGTTCGAGCACAAGGCAATTTTTTGCAAGGCAAATAACAGGAACTGGGTTAGTCAGAATAGGCGGATTCAAAGAACAACTATGCCCGAAAGAAATAATATTGTTACTTGCTATAAGTGCAACAATGCAGGTCACACAACCAGACAGTGCAAAGATGATCTTCCAAGGTACAGGAATAGGAACAGTGGTATAAACAGGTCCAAGGATCAAGGTATGGACAAGAAAAGAGATGAGAACAAGAACAAGAAAAGTGACAAGAACAAAAACACTGATAAAGAGTTCAAGAGAAGGCCCGGGAAAGAAATTGTAGACACTGATGATGATGAGTGCCTAATGGGAGTTTCACTCCCACCCTTGTTTTAAATCACCTCATCAAGAGGTGGGGGAGGGACTAAACTAAGAGACTCATTCTTAGTCCCAAGCCCCAAAGGTGACCCTTTGCCATTGATGACAAAGGGGGAGAGATATGAGTAAGGAGGAGAGCTTCAAGAGAAGAGGAAAGCTTCAAGTCAGGGAGAGAAAAAATTCAAAGAAATATTCTCATTTGTTAGCTCAGATTGATTTCAATTTTGGCTCTTGAAGATGTGCTTTTAGTAAAGGTTTGCCATCAATGACAAAGGGGGAGATTGTTGGCAATTTTGGGTACCTTGAGTACATTGCCTTTGCTCAAGTGTAGTTGTTGTCATTGATGTCAAGGAGTTCTTGAAGAAATTTGTTTTTATGTCAAAGAATGTGTTTTGATGAAGGTTTCAGCATGGTCAGTAAGTTTCCAAGAAAATCAGAGTAGCCCAGTTGCAAAAGATCAAGAAAAAGATAAGTTAGAAAAAGTATGCAGGCAGCTGGAAAAACTGTCGTGATTTCGTGACATGTTTGAGGAGAGAGAAAGTTCTGGCAAAACTATCATGATTTCGTGACATGCTGGAAGGCAGAGACGAAGCAGGAAAAACTGTCATGATTTCACGACATGTTGGCAGAGAAGCAGAGCAAAATGGAAAGTGTCACGATTTTACGACATGTCGCATTTTCATGACTTGAAAAGTGCAGGAAGGAAGAGAAAGAAAAGTGTCACGATTTCATGACACATTGCTAGGGAAGTTGTTCAGAAAAGAAATTTTTGTGATTTCGTGACATGTTGCAGAAGAGAAAGTTCGTAGTGTGATCTGTCACGATTTTGTGACAAGATTGAAGAGAGAGAAAGTGATTCAGGAACTGTCATAATTTAACGACATGATGCAAAGTACCAAGTAAGGGCTATCACATTTTCATGACATGCTACAGAGGTCGAGTTGAATACTGTCATGATTTCGTGACATGCAGCAAAGAGAAGAGCCTAAAAGGAGAAGCATCGCGATTTCGTGACAAGCAGTGGAGAAAGCATACGAAAGCCAGAAGTGTCACGATTTTGCGACAGGCAGTGGAGAAAGCATTCAAAATCTAGAAGCGTCACGATTTCGTGACAGGTTGCAAGGAAAGCTTTTGAAATCTAAAAGCATCATGATTTCATGACAGGCTACAAAGAAGTTGTACGGATGCAAAAAGTGTCACGATTTCATGACAGGTTGAGTTGGGAGCGTTCAGTTGGAGAAAGTGTCACGATTTCATGACAAAAACTGGAAGCAAGTCTTCTATAGGAAAAGTGTCATGATTTCATGATAGAAGCAGAGAGGAAGGCTTTGTAGACAAAAGCATCACGATTTCGTGACATGTTCCAGTTTCGCGAGCATATGGCAGAAAAGAGCTTAAGGCAACAAAAGCATCGCGATTTCGTGACATGTTTCATTTTTGCTAGTGCAAGCAGAGAAGAAGGCCATGAAGGCAAAAGGGTCACGATTTCATGATAGAGTTGCAGATGACGTCAGCAAAGACAGGAAGTGTCATGATTTCACGACATAAGCAGAAAGGAGGTCGACAAAGGCTGTAGTGTCACGATTTCGTGACAACAGGCAAAAGAAGGTGCACGACAGGTAGTAGTGTCATGATTTCATGACAACAAGCCAAAGAAGGTTCACAACAAGAAGTAGTGTCATGATTTCATGACAACAGGCTAAATAAGGGGCACGATAGGCAGTAGTGTTATGATTTTATGACAGCAAGCAATAGAAGTTGTACGACAAGAAAAGGTGTCACGATATCATGACATGTTGAAGTTTCGTGCCAGAAGCTACAGGGAGGTAGTGAAGCCAACAGAGTTAAATCTAGGCCAACGCAGCATAGGGTTTTGCAGCCGACGTGATTGAAAGGTAAACAACCGACTAAGACCAAGATTTCAATCTTGAGATTATGAGTATAAAAGGAGGGCTGCTTGAAGAGTTTGGCATCGATCAAGTGTGCGTTCGAAGTGCGATTTGCGTAGTTAGAGTGCGAGGAGAAGTTTGATCGCAGAGGTGCATAAGTGGAAGTCTGATCGACTATTGTATTTGCAAATATTGTGCTACTATATTTGCAAAGACTGTGCTACTGTATTTGTGAAGACTGTGCTACTATATTTGTGAATATTGTGCTACTGTGTTTACGTAGAATACGCAAAGTCTATGCTATTGTATTTTTGTAGAAGTAAATAAGTTAATCGAGTGCTGCTGTATTTGTGCAGACAGTGAAAAATTGGTTTCAACCAAGTGCAAAAAATAACAAAGGAAGAGGATAGTATTGTGCTAGATCAAAGGACTATGTTTGGTGCAGATAAGAGGACCAGCTTACAAGGTGAAAGAGGTGAGGACAGAGGTCTCCAGCCAGAGCAGGGAAGATAGGTGTCTTCTATGGATAGAGTTCCACTTGCTAAGGGCAGCAGAGGCAGAGGTCTTCTAGAGGATCACCTTTAAAAGAGCAAAGCTAGGGGAAGTTGTCTCCTTTGGGTTGGTACCCATAAACTTTGTAATTGGGAAAGGTTTCCCAGATTTTGAGGTGATAAAATTTAGTAAGAAATTTTATCCGTGGAGTAGCCCGCATTGGGTGAACCACGTAAATTGCTGTGTCTCTTTGTGGATGGTGTGTTGTGCTTTGCTTTAATTGCTACTTTTAATTCTGCTATCTCTACACTGCATAATACTATTTTGAAATTTGAATTGTAGCAAAAGTAAAATGTGGTCTTATATTGTTCACCCCCCTCTCAGTATAATCTTGTGTTCTTCACAAATGTCATCGACTCCAACCCACAGGAGACACCAATCCCTTATTACAATGTTTGTGGACACTAATCCATAGGATATACCAATCCCATCTCAATTTTTGTGGACACCACTCCATAGGAGACACAAATCCCCTCTGCTCTAGTTCTGTGGACACCAATCCACTCTATTCTAGTTTTATGGACACCACTTGCAGGAGACACCAATCCCCCTATTATGGTTTTTTAGACCTCTACCCATAATATATTCATAACTTTGCTCAAATATTATCCAATCCTTATTATAACTCTTCTCAAATATGCTCCACAATATGTTCACAAATTTGCTCAAATATTCTCCAAACCTGCTCACAACTCTACATAATTCTACTCCCAAAACTTGCTCAAATTTACTGAACAATACCTGCTCAATTCTTCTCAAAATTGCTCACAATATTTCTCATAATCTTGCTTGAATATGCTCAATAATAGTGCTCAAAACTTCTCACAATCATACTCATAATATTTCTCAAATATTCTCACTAACATTGATCAAACCTGCTCACAATCTTGCTCATAATCCTGCTCAAATATGATCATTAAAACTGCTCACAATCCTACTCATAATCCTTATCAAATTTGCTCACTAATGTTCTCAACAATTTGATCCAAAATTAGCTTACAAATATTTCTCATCTACTCCCAAGTATTGCATACAAAATAATGCTCATCTATTCCTCAATGTGCTTTCTTCAACTAAAGCAATTCAAACATATTCTACCCAAATTTCGTTTAACTTCTTGAATATATAGAGAATGATATGCGCTAACAAATACCCAATATGTTCTTCACATTCATTAAGTTTGTCACTTTCACATGTCTCACATTTATTACTTTTTAAAGGTAGCTCTAGTGTAGTATTTGATAATTGACCTTGTAATTACTAAATTTCACCTTTCCTTCCCTTTTGTAGATAGCTTAAAATGTCCTTTCAATTGAATCCTTTCACACTATCATTGCACTGTGTGACACTTTCACTTTAAATCAAACCTTCTATTTTTGTGAGGCTATACTATTTTTATTATTTCCACATACACTTCAAAACCAATCATAATGTTCAATTTGTCCTTATTATCTACTCCTAAAATCAAATATGAATAGTACACAAACTTGCTTACAAATTTAATCTATAACTCTTGTCAATTATTACCAATTTCAAACATATACAATGCACATCCAATAGTTCCTTATACCTCCAATATCATGACAACACAATATTTCCTTCAAAAAAAACCACCTTGAGAAATAAATTAAATCACCATACCTCTAAATTTGCCTTGATGATGATGTGCCTTCAAAACCTATCTTGAAAAATAATTTTCCTTTCTTGTGCCACTTCAAAAATGGTTAGCAAATTTATTTTTCAAATCATCCATATTACAAACCCTTCTCAAAAATATGTGCTCAATAAGGCTTGAAAATAATACTTTATAACTCCTTTTTAGTCTCACAAAATAAAGCTTTTAATAATGACTAAACCCTCAAATTTCCATCTTCTATAATGCAAAAATACAATTAAAAAATAAACCATGATACACCTTATATCTCCCTCACACAATATGCAAAAGAAATTTTTCAATATTTTCCAACATACCTTATAACTCCTATTCACCCAATATGCAAAAGATAATTTTCAATTTATCCCAATATACCTTATAAATCCTACTTACACAATGCATAATATAAAATCAAATATTTTCGTTGCACCTTATGACTCCCACTCTAATAAAAATAAAATATTTAAGTCACCCTTACCTCAATAGCAAAAACTCTCTAATCGTCATGGAGGATATTTGATCTCTAGACCTTGCCAAACACAACACTCTACCAAGGGCCCTTCGACTAGCCAAGCTAGCCCAGTGGTTGAAACCAAAGGGTTCGGCATCAATATTTGTGACCTTCGAAGTTTTATCCTCTCAAAAATAATGCACATTAAAAACCTCACGGTAGGATTCAAACCTCTATCTCACTACACAGTAGTGCCCTATCATGGGCCAACCAACTAGCTAGGACACCATGTCGGATGGGAACCAAGATGTGCAAAATAAAATTTATTCCTTGATTTTTTGCTATGTCATTCAAACATATTCCTCTCCTCTCATTCAATGTGCCTTACTCGTGCATTGGATAATTTTCACTTTAGCTCAATACGCATGCAAATAAATTTCTTCTTCTTATCTTATTTATCATGTCTCATTTGTGTGCTTGATTTTTGAATTAGCCTCCTCATCATTGCAAATAAGATTGTTGTCTCATATATATATGTTTCCATTATCTTCAAAAATTTCATGGAGGTCGGTGCTTAATATTTGTTGTTTACTTTATGTCTTCTCCACAAATGTTGGCTCTTAATATTTGATTTCACTTTTTAAAACCACTTTATATTATAATAATTTAAATCTTATGATTTAAATATTATAATATTTACTTTTAAACCTTTGTCCTTTACTAAAACCTTTTTGTCCCAAGCCTTTGTCTTTTTCTTTATAATATTTAAACCTTTTTGTCCAAGCCTTTGTTATTTTATTTATAATATTTAAATATTATAATCCTTTGCCTAAAAATATTTTCCTTTCTTTTTAATATACTTTGTCTTGCTTCATTTACCTTGGATAATTTTCACTATTTGCTATCCATCAAGTCCATTCTTGACACCATAGATATATTGTCCATAATTATAAACTTTTCACCCTTGAAGAATATTTATGCCTTGAATACCATGCTTATTTGTCATCAATGACAACTCAATATTTCTAACAACCCTAACTTGATATAAATTAAATATTTTTCCTTGAGCAAGGAACCAAGGGAATATAAAAACAAAACTAAAACCTTGATGTAAAACTATATACCTTTTTCCTTTGAAATGCCTAGAAAGTTATTAAATATTTTTTCCTTTTTTATAACCTAGGTTGTGAATAGGAATTAAAAAAACAAACACACAATGTAACAGCTTAACACACTTATCTATTAGATTTTTATGGGAGGTAGTATAGCCACAAGATGTAAGATAACTAATATGATATAACTATAACCTAATGGCATAATAATATGCAGTAAAATAATAATATGAACATCTACAAATAACTCAAAAATATGCCATTAATGAGAGTGAAAAAAATAGTACAATGCTATATAATAGAGGACATGAACACTCCATGAAAGTATATGAAAGGTTTACATTGTACCATACTACTAAACTATACCACACACAATATATATTAACTACTACACTCTCTATATATACTACTCCACACTCTATATTCATTGTTACACTGAAAAACTTACTATAAGGCCTTTATATAGGAATATAGATTCATCGGCCCTTACTCTACCTAAGACTCATGTACATGTGGACTACATGCACATTTACAACTTGCATATTGACACTTGTGCATTTATTATAATACTTGAAGTAACTAGCTAAATTTACTCTAAAGTAAACTCATGCTCTATTTATGTACCAATTTTTTTACATTTACATGATCCAAATGATGTAATATACTCTAACACACCCTTGTATTACATTATTTGGGTGTTGAAGACTTTAGTTTTCAATATGGATCTTCTATCTGGTACTGGAGTTTAAGTTCTCCTTCTCTATTGTATGTGTCCTATTCAATAAAATAGTTAATGTCTTTGTAAAAGGTAAAGAAATTTTTAGTTGAGGGTTCTTCTAGTTTTCAAATTTGAATATATCCATCTGGTTCAGACTATAGACACCCAATTTTGACATCATTATTACTATCTTTCAAAATTGATCACAAACACTTCAAAAACTTCCAAAATCTTGCCTAACCATTACTAAACCTTGAAATCAGTATCTCCCATCACCCTACACACCCAAAAACATCCTTTACCAAATATTCCACTTTGACCAAATTCACCAGTGGTGAATTTGGTAAACTAAATGGCAAATTTGGTAAAACTGCCAAAAATAGGGTTTTTCCAAAAAAGCCCATTTTTACCATATTCACCACCCCTGTGGTGTATTTGGCTAATGGAAAATTTAGTAGCCCTCCTCGAATTTCAAATTTTCAAAATCCTATCTGACCAATCACCAAATTTTTCATTCTAAACCAAATTCACTAGACGTGTGGTGAATTTGGCAAATAATGACAAATTTGGCAAAATGACCAAGAATCTTCCACACAAACCAGGTATCCATAGATTGAGATTATTTTTACCTCCACCATCGATCCCACACACTCTAAGAAGGTCTAAGATTTTTTGGTTTTAATTCATGCTTATCCAATTCTCCCTCCAATCCCTCCTCCAAATCCTATTTAAGGACCTCCTTGGATGGGCATTTGGAAAATATTTTTACTCTAGAAAAACTCTACCCATATTTCTATAGCATTTTCATTTCTTCTTTAGGCTCTTCTCAAGTAATAACATAAGTTTTATCAAGCATTAGAGTAGTCTTCACAAACATTGAAGGCAATCCAAGCAAGGCTAGGTAGGACTTGGGAGCAAGGAGGTCACTATTCTATTTTTTCAGTTTTGTTCGACAACATTTTGTTCCCTATGGTTGTAGCCTTGCTAGCTTAATACTTCTCATTTTATTTTGTGCATTTCCTTTTATATGCTAAATATTTCATCATATTTCCTCTAACTCTTTCTTTGGCAGCCTCTAACTTAGTTTTTTCAGCACTCTAACTGTGTTTTGTAGCCTCCTTTTTATATATTTTGCTTCTATATTATCATTTCTCACACCTTTATTGTAGGTTCCTTTAAATTTACCATTTCTTTTGCCATAGTTTATGATTCTAATCCTCCATTTTTGCAGGGTTTGTCATATTTCTATTTGCATATTTTCTCACTAGTACTTTGCATACAAGCTCTTTTTTCTTCCTATAGTATACTAACCCATCTTGTCTCCTTACATGCTATTTTATTTGTAGAGAGTTAGCATTCTTCTTCATATGTTTTCTATTTATTTAAAGCATTTTACTAGCATTTTCTTCAATTTCATGTATGAAATTTATCACCATTTTAGGAATATTACTTGTATTTTATTTGAATTGAATGCAATTAGTATTTCCTATTATATTACATCTAATTTTAAATGTATTTTTGCTTTTGCTGAACTTAATTTATGTTTCATGTACTTACATTTACTTGTGCTTGTTCTTTTGAAGTTTGAGTAATTTATTAACAATTTCTTAGTAAAATATTTCAATTTCTCCTTAAAATACTTTTAGGAAGTGATTTTACCTTGATATAACATCCCTTAAACCTCTTATATCCTCCCATAGTATATTACAATTCTAATTTATCATATTTGTAGACCTCCCCCTTGGGGTTTTCACCCTTTCACCATTAATATAATTTTAGTCTATTGATTATCTGATTTAAGAGCTTAATCCTTTGATTTATTTGGATAGAAACCTTCTGGAATACATTAGGAACCTTCACTATTAATCTCCAATCAGACCTTGCTTGGATTTACCCCTAGTTAATCTCTAAAAGTTTAAAATCCTCACTTAGGACTAAATTTGGCAAAACCCAATTTCTAAAACTTTAGTCTCTAGTTTTCCCACTCACAGGTCCTCTAGACCATATTAGCCCGAAAATAGTAGTACAACCCACTAAAATTGGTCTCAAATAATTTTCTTCACCAAGACCAAATTTGCCACCCCTGTGGTGAATTTGGCAGATTTTTCACAAAAATAGATTTGCCACTTAGACCAAATTTGCTAGTGGCAAATTTTGTAAGACCCTGTGATGAATTTTCCAATAAGCCAAAAATAATTCTAGGATGGCACTCATAATTTTACAAAATAGGAGGCCTGATCAGCAATAGAGATAGCCTATTAACCTCATTGCCCTTATAAAGGCCCCCAAAAGTAGAAACCCTAATTTATTTTTGGTTTTTTTGTAGGCTCGAGTGGAAAATTTGGCTCTATGCTATGGAAAATTTTGTAGATAGGCTCTAGTAGAGGTAACCCAGCCACTTGGCCCTTCTCTAGCTTTGTCATTTTCTTTCTGTGTGTTTTGTTTCTAATTGTTTGTTGTTCTAAAACCTAAAAACACATTTGCTTTAGGAAATAAGGAATCCCAACTAGAAACACAAAATCATTTTACAAAACCTTATATTTACAAAATGAAACAATTTCTTTACAAAATATTAAAGGACAAATCAATTAAATAACCCTAGGTACAATTTTATCACATATTTCATATTCAAGCACTTAGTCAAGAAATCAAATTGCATTTAGTTGCTTTAGGCTAATTCTGTTTAATTGCATCTTTATTTGTTTACCTTGAAAATGAAAACCTACTTAGACTAGTGCATTCAAAACTTGAATTACATTTAGGTTAGCTCATGTTTACTTACATTTGTGTGGATTAAGCTAGACATTGCATTTTAAACAGTTTTGATGATTTAGGTTCAAATAACTGTTAAGGCTTGATAAAGAGTAAATATTATTAGGGATCCAAAAATTTTAAGTGATCGTCCTAATTGTACACATAAAACATTGCAAAACAAACATTACATAAACCTTTCATGACTTTGATAATTTACAAACCGTAGGGGTCTAGTTGTGCTGAGGATTTATATATCCTTGGGATCTCCTTTAGAAATAGGTCCTCAAGTGGGGAAGTAGATATTCTAATGAATCTCCCCCATGTACACTTGACATTAATTGTATTTTAAAAAGGAAAAGAACACGAGTTTTTCCCATCACCTACATAAATTGGTCAACCTGATGTGAACACTTCCTTTTACCTTAACTAAGATAAAAGTTTATTGAACTTAAATAGATCACTTAATCTATTTTCTTATCTTACATCACATTAAATTAAGATAACAAGAACATTACCAATTGCTAATCCTATTAGGGGAAGGCTAATGACCCCTTGAGTAAACTGATGTATGAACCTTAGGGGAGCAATCTTCTTTGGTAAGTATATTATGGTGGATTACTGGGAATCATAAGGATTTATGCTTATCTAAATGACATAAGGATCTCAAACATATTCTCTTCTTTGCTATAAGTACTCTAGAAACAAAACCTTAATAAATTAACTCCCTCTTTGAAGTTGTCTTCTAATTATGTCTCAACATATTTATAACACAAAAAACAAGGGTGTACATATTCCTTCATAGGAAGGATCCTCTTCTCAAGAACAAATTGAACTATAAGTAAACCCTTGGTCACAAGTTCCAATAGAACAATTAGTTCTAGAACAAATTTCTCATAAAACTTTGGACCATGTTTGAGATTATATAAAAATAAAAAAAGACATCATTTTAGATGTTCTTAAATATTAAATTAGAGAACAAGCATAAGTGGAATCCACCACAATGCATACAAACTTAGGTTATTCTAATGAATGATCAACAATCGCTCAAAATAATGAAATTCAAAATAATATTGCAAGTCTCAATGTGGCTACAACATGACCTACTGATTCTACAAAACCTCCTATCTTATCCATAGAAATACCCACTTCAATAAACCCATTTTCTAATGAAACAACCAACACCACAAACCCTTTTCTCACTCACAACATGGAGACTAGTCAAATTCCCTAAATCACAACTTCAAACTAAAACATTCCAACTCGTACAAGTATGCCTCTCGCAACTCATACATTTGCTCAATCATAAAATCAAATCCCCTCAAACAATATCCAAGATATTAACACCAAACTTTTAAACCCAGAAAAGAGATATGCCAAGTTTGAAGAACTTGAACGTTAGATTGCCTCCCTTTAAGTAACATCTAAACTTAAGTACTCCTTTGAGGAATTTTACAATGAACCTTTGGACCCTAAAATCCTTAATCATACATTTCCTAAGAACTTTGAAACTCCTAATTTTCAATTTTATAATGGAAAAAAAGATCCCATATTCCACCTGAGGCTATTCCAAATATTCAACCATGATGAAAAAGTTCTTCTTAGGTTATTCCCAAAAAGCCTCAGTGGGTTAGCCTAAGAATGACACTTCCATCTACCTCGTCATTCCCTTAAAAGGTTTAGAGAACTCATGAAATCTTTCGTTAAACAATTTTTAATCTATATAGAAGATATAATTACCATAGATGACCTTTACCAACTTAAACAAGGAAAGAATGAGAAATTTACGAATTTCTTGGTTGAATGGAGAGCCCTCGTAGGCAGAATCCAATACAATCCCCTCCTAAAGAACATACTTTTCTACAAAACCTCCATTAACAATTTTTATATCCCTTGGATATGAAAAACTACACTCCTTTCAAGAATCCATTGACATGGCTAAAAGAGTAGAGGTCATCCTTATAAGATAGGGCCAACTCAACTATAACAAGAAAGAAGATGAGAAAAACTTGAGAAAAGGGCAATACAAAAACAAACACATTGTAGGAGACGGTGTAAGCGGTTCTCAACAAAACAACGACGTAAACACTACTCAAAATGCCCTTCAAAAATTAGTTATCCAAAAGGAAGATAAATCTCAAAGGCAATACACAAATATGGGGCAAAGCCAAACTGCCATGTTAAAAATGCTCCTCGAATCCAAACTGACAGAACTCACACCCGTTAGACCATGAGATTTATCAAAGGATACAACCATTTGGTATAAACAATATGAATATTGTGATTACCACCAAATATAAGGGCACACTACCAACAAGTGTATAACCCTTAAGAACATCATCCAAGACCTCATCGAGGAAGGAAAAGTGAAAATCAATAAAAAACAAAATCCTAATAAATATATGGGGATATTTCAAAATCCTCTACCAACACATGACCAAAATACGACTAACTTCGTAGATTGAATCTATCTATCAAGATCTTCTCACACTATAACAAGACAACAAGAAAATAATCATCCTTCGGACCAACCCCCAATGGTTGTCCCAAGAGAAAAAGTCAACATCCCACACAAATCACCTTTAGTGGTTACACCTTCTTAGAACACTTTACATACTTTTGATCTTCATCTATAATTAGAAGAAATACCTACTAAAATCTTCCTCTTAGAATTATGAAAGACATCGCCTGCTTATAGAGAGATATTGATAAAAATCTTGAGTGAACAAGAAGTCCCTCAAGACCTATCTTCAAATTACATCGTCAACATGGTTTGGTTTATCAGAATTAACAATGCCATTTTAGCCTTCCATGAGGAAGACACTCCTCTTGGGACTATTTCAGGGGATTCTCCCCTCTATATTATAATGCAAGTAGGTGAAAAATATATCAAAAGAGTCCTGGTAGATAATGGATCAACCTTAAATATTTGTAAATTCAAGTTCCTATGAAATTTCAACCTAACTGAAAATGACCTTTAAAAATTGAACCTCGTTATTAGGGCCTTTGAAAATTAAGAATGAGAAGTAATAGGTACAATTACCTTAGCCATCAAATTAGGACCTGTTGGTCACGAATCTGCCACAGGAAAGGATTTTACAAGTGCGCCCTAGACCCGGCCAACATTGAAAGGCTGGAAGCAAGAAATGGCTTCCAGACCAATCTCCAGAGTGGGCTGGTTCCCTCTACTATTCTAAAATTGGGTTTAAGATAGGGTTGCTGGAAAGATATTTAAAAGGTTGCATAAAGAAATGGGAAATATGGCCACAGGCCGAAGTGATGGGATCAGAAAAACAACAGTAGGAAACTACAAATGCAACAACAACAAGTAACATAAGAAATCAGCTTAATCTTCACACAATCACATGCCGCAAATCTCTCCAAACCCACATTCCAGGAATCGTACCCTGACCGCAATATTTAAATCCAGTATGCAGAATTTAAATGTAATAGCAATGCAGAAATACGAAGGCTATTAGAAATGCAGAAAACAGAAAAGAAATTCATCCATGCAACGCTTGAAAAATTAGAAATTGATCCTTTTATTCTCGCAGATACAATTCCAGTTTCTAGCAGCAAGTTTTTCCCAACCCTTGCAAATGAAAATTACATTGGTTTTTATAGAGGTCCGTCCTCTTTGCAACATTAAATAATTAAAACCAACTTCCTCGTGATCTACAATAATATCTTGAAAATCAGGAACACGATCCCCTTAATCGCAGCCTCGAGGAAATAAAAATTAAATACCATGAAACGTTCGCGGTCCTTTATTAAATACGATTCTTCGAACATGTGCATGAAAACCGTTGAATTAATCCACGAACCGTAGCTTTGAACCAATAAATCCTTTAATTTTGGTGGCCTGGGCACTCTTCGACCTTAACCGCATCGGAAATCCGCAAAATATTTAATTCGGGTTAGCATTAAATCATCGAAAATCGAAAAAACCCTTTCGGCCGTTCATATTGCACTTGGCGGGAAAACTGCGCAGGTCGCGAAAATGCGACGGGTCGCGAAATCGCGACGTCTTATCATGCAGTACGCTTTGACCACCGTTGACCCGCAAAAATGGAACATGTAGCGATTTCGCTACATGTTTCCGCCGTTGGCTCCTCCCTGCGCTCTGCCCCGCGAAATCGGAACATGTAGCGATTTCGCTACATGTTTTCGTCGCCGTACCAATCGCCTTTTTCGGTCGTGATTCGCTGACATGTCAGCGACGCGCTGCAAATTTTGACTTAACGCCTTTGAAGCTGCCTGGGTCGCGATTTGCTGACATGTCAGTGAATCGCTGCATGTTTTCAACTTAATGCTTTTTTGTCCGCCGACCCGCGATTCCGGAACACGTCGCGATATCGCGACGGGTCCGGCCAACCTGCCTGCGTTGACTGCGTTGACCGCGATTCTGAAACATGTCAGCGCGTCGCTGCAGTTTTCAGACTTAACCATTTTTTGCTCAAATTTTCTCCTTTTTCCGCCCAAGCTGCATCAATCAAAGGTCAGATCCCCAACAATACACTAATGCATTCATCAATGAGAATCAATGTGGCAAAAATGCCAACATTCTTGGCGGATCGCGGGGTATACAGCTCGCTGTATGCAAGAATCCGAGCCTTAGTCCATTGGGCACAGAGTCATATCCGAACCGAAGGCGGGCTGCTGCAATACATGTTCTGCTGAAAAATTGAAACTGGAAAAACTCGCATATAACTGATTATGAAACAACTAATGGAACGCGATGATGGAGTGAGCTCTTGCGATTGCGCAAGCGGTGACTCGCAATGGAATGATGAAATGAAAATGAACGAAGTTATGGAGTGGGAATGGAACTAGGAAAGCTGTGAAATGAAATGAACTAGACTGTTAGCAAATGCGTAAAAGACTGAACTTAGAGGAAAGGGATAAGAAGAGACGGGGAAAAACAGAAAAGGGAAAAAGAAACAACAGCCGTGGCTCATTTTGTTTTAATGCAGAAGAAAAAGAAGTAAAAGAAGGAAGATGAAGAAGGGAAAGGAAAGAAAAAGGGAAGGGAAAAGAAGAAAGTGCTAGAAAGCCACCAAACTGTTGGGAGGAGAAAAACAAAGGAAAAACAAGCATCTACGGCTCGCAGGCAACAAAAGCCGAGATGAACAAATAAAAACAATACCAGTTTTTTTTTCTCTTCTTCTTTTTCTATTTTTTTTTGTTTTTTCAAAATACTATATACAATAATTCACGACATGATTGGCATGTCGCCACCAGACATCCAATCTCAGAATGTTATCCGGTAAATCTGCAATGTCCCGACCAGATCCGATCATACTTAAGTCGGTCCTTGAAATTAGGTTGGCTCCTTCCTGAAGTTCTCCATGGTGCTGATAGGATGCAATTCAGTAGATTATCCTTCTTACTAGTACCCATATGGAAGAATTCTTCAGGTACTGAATGTAGTGGCTGGAACCAACACCACCACTTTGCAAACTTTACTGGCTGTGGGTTGAGTACAGGCTCCTCTAACTCCTTGATGTGATCACAGGGCTCTTCAAGTGAGAAATATGATTCTGGGATCTCCTCAGGCTCTGGAATTTGCACTTGTTCTTCTACTTGGCCCATCTCTTGATGAAAACTGCAAGCAACCATATTGTTCATTGCTGGAAAAGTGCTTGCATGTCCCAATCCTTGACTTTGGACGAGATCTGTCCCTTGAACTCCACATGACTGCATCTCAGGTTTCTGCTCAGTATAAGGGATCTGGCATGAAAAATACTATGCAGGGTAAACAGGAGTAGCAACCACCGAAGAAGGTAATGGATTTTTTCCCCACGGTAATTTTCCTGATAAGAGCAAAAGCTGTTCTGCTCGCACTGCTTCCTCAAAGATTTGTGGGAACCGTTGTTCACCTGACTGTAGCAAAAAGAGACCTATGTTAGAATTAAAAGCTCGAACATAAAATAGGTGGGCTTGGGTGGGTGATGGACGGATCTTCTCTGGAATTCTCTTCCAACTTATCAAGAATCGGACATTGAAGTCCGTGATGCTTTCTTGAGGTGCTCTCTTGATGTACATGAAAAATTGGTAGAGATCCAAAGAATTGTAGAAAGGATCTTCATCAAATCTTTTGATCAGTGCTCCCGCTAGATCGTCCCATGAGCTGATGCTTTGATGTTTGAGCAGTCTGTACCATTGCAATGCTCTTCCTTCCAAAGACTGAACCAGAAGTCGGATCATGACATCTTCGTGTTCTATGACATGGATCATGGACAAAATAGCAATGTCTTCAACATGTTCCAGAGCCATGCCTTCGGTACCATCATATTTTGCCAGATTTTTCAGGGCACCTTCGGGAATTTCATGTCGAACTTGGAGATTCAGAGGGCCTTGATCATCCCATCTAGAAAAAACTCTCACCTTTGTGGCAGTGGTCTGCGGAATCACGGCCATCGCCATTAAGTCAGAGTTGCCAGATGAACATTCTTTGAAATTTTTTTTTTTTTTTAAAACAATAGGCGTCCACGAACAGATCTTCAACTCAGCAAAGTCGCCAGATGAACTTACAAATCTCCGCTGTGAGGCCAAGACAGCTCATCAAATCTTGAGACCTCCGGGTGTTTTAAAAATGTGCCAAAAAATGTTGGCACCGGTGGGGTTATCACTTTGGAAAATTATGCGTATCCCACCAATTATGAATTCTTGGAGACAGAAACTTGTCTGTCCCACCGGGCGTGCCAAAAACTGTTGGTCACGAATCTGCCACAGGAAAGGATTTTACAAGTGCGCCCTAGACCCGGCCAACATTGAAAGGCTGGAAGCAAGAAATGGCTTCCAGACCAATCTCCAGAGTGGGCTGGTTCCCTCTACTATTCTAAAATTGGGTTTAAGATAGGGTTGCTGGAAAGAGATTTAAAAGGTTGCATAAAGAAATGGGAAATATGGCCACAGGCCGAAGTGATGGGATCAGAAAAACAACAGCAGGAAACTACAAATGCAACAACAGCAAGTAACATAAGAAATCAGCTTAATCTTCACACAATCACATGCCGCAAATCTCTCCAAACCCACATTCCAGGAATCGTACCCTGACCGCAATATTTAAATCCAGTATGCAGAATTTAAATGTAATAGCAATGCAGAAATACGAAGGCTATTAGAAATGCAGAAAACAGAAAAGAAATTCATCCATGCAACGCTTGAAAAATTAGAAATTGATCCTTTTATTCTCGCAGATACAATTCCAGTTTCTAGCAGCAAGTTTTTCCAACCCTTGCAAATGAAAATTACATTGGTTTTTATAGAGGTCCGTCCTCTTTGCAGCATTAAATAATTAAAACCAACTTCCTCGTGATCTACAATAATATCTTGAAAATCAGGAACACGATCCCCTTAATCGCAGCCTCGAGGAAATAAAAATTAAATACCATGAAACGTTCGCGGTCCTTTATTAAATACGATTCTTCGAACATGTGCATGAAAACCGTTGAATTAATCCACGAACCGTAGCTTTGAACCAATAAATCCTTTAATTTTGGTGGCCTGGGCACTCTTCGTCCTTAACCGCATCGGAAATCCGCAAAATATTTAATTCGGGTTAGCATTAAATCATCGAAAATCGAAAAAACCCTTTCGGCCGTTCATATTGCACTTGGCGGGAAAACTGCGCAGGTCGCGAAAATGCGACGGGTCGCGAAATCGCGACGGGTCGCGAAATCGCGACGTCTTATCATGCAGTACGCTTTGACCACCGTTGACCCGCGAAAATGGAACATGTAGCGATTTCGCTACATGTTTCCGCCGTTGGCTCCTCCCTGCGCTCTGCCCCGCGAAATCGGAACATGTAGCGATTTCGCTACATGTTTCCGTCGCCGTACCAATCGCATTTTTCTGTCGCGATTCGCTGACATGTCAGCGACGCGCTGCAAATTTTTACTTAATGCCTTTGAAGCTGCCCGGGTCGCGATTCGCTGACATGTCAGCGAATCGCTGCATGTTTTCAACTTAATGCTTTTTTGTCCGCCGACCCGCGATTCCGGAACACGTCGCGATATCGCGACGGGTCCGGCCAACCTGCCTGCGTTGACTGCGTTGACCGCGATTCTGAAACATGTCAGCGCGTCACTGCAGTTTTCAGACTTAACCATTTTTTGCTCAATTTTTCTCCTTTTTCCGCCCAAGCTGCATCAATCAAAGGTCAGATCCCCAACAATACATCAATGCATTCATCAATGAGAATCAATGTGGCAAAAATGCCAACAGGACCTCGTGTATTGAATACCCTCTTTTATGTCATATCATGTGATGTAACCTATAACATGCTCCTTGGATGACCTTGGATACATGCTATGAGGATCGTCCCATCGATTCTATACCAATGCCTTAAGTACAAATATCAAGGAAGGGTTATCCACATTCTTGGAGACCTGAAACATTTTACCATGTGCAAATCCATAGACTTACAAGAAATCAACCTTTGTCCTTCCATACAACCAACCAAGCCAAGTTATCAAGGGAAATTTGATAAAGGGAAGGAAATATTAGAGGAACCTCTTATAGATTTAGATAAAACCCCCCAATCCTCCCTTAGTTCAAATCAAATTAACCATATTTATCGTAAACTATATCCTTTCGTGAAACGAGTAAGTATGTTTCTCTCTCCTGGAGACATAGGTATACCTAGTAGAAGGGGACTCAAAATTCATATAGGATCTTACACTTTCATCCATTAAGGAACCACCTTCAATGAGAAGATTCAAGGACATAACTTCTCATCCACCGAACGAACCTACACCACATGTTACATATCACCTACATACTCCCTAATCAAAAAATGCTTGCCAACATGGGATACCAAGGTAAAGGCCTAGTACACCATGAACAGGGCATTAAAAAATATGTATATGTCATACCTTGGCCAGCATGATGTGGGATTGGATTCATCCCCCCAAAAAAGTGAACCTTATCCCCTATATGTAGAAAGTGAATATGACCAACCTATCTCAATACATGGCTCTCAATGGGGTAAATAAGATGAAGAAGAATGTTGGTCTCTTCTCAATAAAACCACTTGTAAAACCCTATGATTCAGAAACATCAACATGCTAGAATTGGTTCATCTAGAGGTTATTTCAATTAATAAGGACCTTGAAGGATCTCTAGATAATGGCCATATAAAAGAATCTCTAAATCAGATATTCAACCTAGATGCGGACCAACCTTCTAGCATGGAATAAATATCCATAGACCCTCAAGAATTCAAAGAGCTAGGGGTTATAAATGATCCTCTCTATTTTGAATATGATTCAGAATATTTGATTGAATAAACCATAGATATTAACATTGTAACCGATCAATATCCATGCCTTATCAAACTAGGAAAGGTCCTAACTCACGAAGAGTGAATGGAATACACAAACCTACTAAAAGAGCTATCTAACATTTTTTCTTGGGGATGCGATGATATTCTAGGGCTGGACCCCTCATTAGTAGTCCATCATTTGGTAGTACACCCTGACACTAAACCCATCAAGAAAAAACTAAGAAAAATACATGCTAGAGTCACTCCTCTAATAAAGGATGAACTCCAAAAACTACTAGATGTTGGGTTCATAAAATCCATATATTATTCAAACTAGATCTCCAACATTGTCCCCATCGCTAATAAATAAGGATCTATTCATATTTGTATTGACTTTAGAGACATTAGCAATGCTTGTCCTAAAGATGACTTTCTCTTTCCTAACATAGACATGATAGTCAATTTCACTGCAAGACCCGAGATGTTATCCTTAATGGATGGATTCTTGGGTTACAACCAAATCAAAATAATAGAAGAAGATCAATCAAAAATAGATTTTACCACCCCTTGGGGAACCTTATACTATCAGGTCATTCTCTTTGGCCTCAAAAACATTAGAGCAATTTATCAAAGAGCCATGACCTACATATTCCATAATATTATGCATAAAATAGTGGAATATTATGTAGACGATATTATAGCTCAATCCCAAAAAAGGAAGAACCATACCCAAGATCTTATATGCATATTTCAAAGACCACAAGACTATAAAGTTTGAATAAAACACCTTAAATACATTTTTGGGGCAATAACAAGAAAGATAATTGGGTTCATCATATCCTAACATGCGATTGAGATCGATTCCCCAAATATTGCCACCATAATTGGCATGTTGCCTCCTAAAAGCTTGACTAAACAACGTAGCCTTTAAAAAAATTTACAAGATATATGAAAATTTATATCATAACTTGTAGACAAGTACCAACCTTTCTCTAAAATTATTGTAGAAAGAAGAAAAATTTGAATGGGACAAAGGATGCCAAGAATCCTTTGAAGCCCTAAAAATCTACCTCCTAATGCCACCAATTTTGGTGCCACAAAACTTAAACCAACCATTGCTATCATACATAGTCAATACCAAACATGCATTAGGAGCCCTATTAAATCAATATGACAATCAACATAGAGAAAGAGCAATCTATTACATCAGTAGAACCTTGGTAAACTACGAAACTCTCTATACACCCATCATGAATATTTTTCTAGCAGTCGTCTTCTCATCCATTAAGTTGATACATTATATGCTCAGCCAAAATTCTTATGTTTTAGTTAGAGTAGATCCTTTATTATATTTTATATCAAAACCTTATTTGTCAGGCAAAACCACCAAATGGATCATCACCCTTAGCAAATTTGATATATAATTCATAAATCAAAAATCACTAAAAGGGCAGGTTATAGCCGACCAACTCACTATGATCCCTTTAGAATCTAAGAATCCTATAAATATCTCTTTTATTTATGAGATGATTGTATCAATAGAATCCCAATAACCCAAAACATAGATTTTATACTTCGAAGGGGCAAGATGTACAACAGATGCAGGGGCAGGGATTATCCTAGTCACTCCACAACAACAACTCATCCCATTATCATTTAAACTTCATTTTTATTGCACTAACAACACAACAAAATATGAATCTCTTATTTTAGGGCTTAGGGCTATGATAAAACTAAACATTAGAAACATAACCATATATGGTGATTCACAACTAGTAGTCAACCAAGCAAATGGTACTTATCAAACCAAATATGACAATTTAAAATCCTAAAAAGACATCGTGAACTTACTAAAAACTCAATTTGATCAAATAACCATATAAGCCATACCTCACTCTAGTAATCATCATGTTGATGCCATGGAAACAACTACATCTCTCATTTCCATAGAATTGGAGGATGAAGAAGCCACTATCATCATAAGGTCAATCGTTGAAACTTATGCCATAGAATCATGCTTACTACCACTTAACACTTGTAATTTTTAAACATCCATATCTGAGGAACCTTGGTAGCAAGACATATTCAACTTTATCAAGGAAGGAATATTCCTCGAAGGATTCAATTCCTAGAAATTTAGACAATTCAAGTTGAAGGCTTGTAAGTATGTCATCATTGGAGATGTTTTATATCAATGTTTATTTTAAGGCATAATGCTCAGGTGAATAAACTCGGATGAGGCTCAAACCCTTATAAAAGAACCCCATGATGGATCATGTGGTGGTCACTTTAGCGGCTTGACCATCACCAAAAAACTCCACAGGATGGGCTATTACTGGCCCTATATGGAAAATACTATACACAATTACATTAAGAAATGTGATAAGTGCTAATGTCACAATAATATGGTACATACCTCTTCTTAATAACTTTAGACTATAATATCCCCTTGGCCTTTCTCCTCTTGGGGATTGGATATCATAGGTCAAATAAATTCTCAATCATCTGATGTATATAAATTCATCATAACTGCCATAAAATATTTCACTAAGTGGGTTGAGGCAATACCTCTATCCTGTGCCACTGACATTCAAGTATCAAAATTTATCTTAAATCAAATAATTAGTCTATATGGTATCCCCTTGACTATAATCATAGACAATTGAAGAACACAAGCTTATACTAAGAGGGGGTGAATAGTATAAGATCACTTTTTCTTTTTATTTCCCAATAAATATTATGCAATGTATAGATAAAAATATCAACAACAATAATCAAAGTAATGCAAAAATCACCACACACAATAGAGACACCTATTTAACGTGGTTCACCAAATGTGAGCTACTCCATGGAGAAAATATTTTACTAAAACTTTATCAATCAATCTCTTGGGAATCATTTCCGTATTACAATTTTTATGGACCTTTGTCCAAAGGAGACACCAATCCCCTAATAAAATTTTTAGATATCTATCCATAGGAGAACTCCTTTATCCTTAGCTCTTAATGGTGATCTTCTAGAATAACTGCTACCCCCGCTACTTTGGCTAATGGATCTCTATCCACTGAAGACACCTATTCTCACTATCCTAGATAATGAATCTCTATCCACTGGATACTGTCATCCTCTATACTTTGTCATCTTCAAAGCTCTATCTCAAATTTGCACTAAACACAGTCCTTTTATCCAACATAAATATTCTCAATATCTATCTCTAGACTGGCACAAACTTATCCTCAAATCTACACCAAAATCTATCCTTTGATCTATACTAAACATAGTACTTCAGTCTAGCATAAATGTATCCTCAATATCTATCCTCTGATCTACACTAAACACAATCCTTGGATCTAGCACAAATATATCCTCAATATTTCTCCTCAAGCCTTAACACAAATCTTGATCCAATCACAAATAAATACTGCTAGATCTGCCCCAAACCTTAACTCAAGGTTTGAAAAAATAAATCAACTCTACTTATAAGTCTTCTCAAAGACTTGTCTCAAATATACCTTGCAAGCTTCCACAAAAGCTCACAATAATCCATCCACAAGTCCTCTCTAGAATTTGTCCAATATACTCAACAAGTCCTCACTATAACTTGTCAAAATATGCTCAATAAATCCTCGCTAAAACTTATCCAAATCTTCTTAATAATTCCTCGCTAGAACTTATCCAAATCTTCTCTCAATTTGTATTGTAATATTCCACAAAAGCTCACACAAATCTGTCCACAAGTCCTCTGTAGGATCTGTATCGCTCCAAATTTTTCGCACCCCTACCTTCAGGCTATTGGATCCGCGCCCGGAAGGAGGATGGGAAAAGGATGGTGTGGTACCTCGGACGAGAGGACTTTGCGAAGGTCCCGCCTCTCAAGGGAGGTGCATTTTGGTGATTTTTCGACGGATGGTGAGTTCGTTTTATTTTTAAATATTCATCCTAGGTTTGGCCGAATGATTCTAACTTAAACTACATGAAAATGCAATTTAAATGCATACAACAAACAGAAAGGAAAAACAAAAACAGAGAATTTACAGGAGGCCAATGAAGATTACCTGATCCGAAAGTCTGATGGAGTTTCTAAAGCTTGAAGCAGTCTGGATCATCTGCAATTCAACATAATCGCCTTCAATTTGATAAAATCATCTAAACTGACAAGATCGTCTGCAATCTGACGAATTCGTCAGACGAATTCATCAGAGACCTGCAAAACAACAAACAGATACAAAATACAAGAAATTCTATTTTGCAAACGAGGGCAAACTATGTGAAACAGATAATATGAGTGTTGAACAATATACAAGAACGAAGTAAATGCAAATAACTGTGTTTAGATAGCAGAATATGATCTTAATATGTAAACTAGACAAAATGGGTGAACTCCAGATGCAATATAGTATAAAAATTAAATAAACAATCTAATTTATAGTATAAAATGACAGATAAAAAAAAGACAGAAGAACAAACTCCAGGCACTGATTGCCTCGATGTGTGCTGCAGTCGAAATTGTCTCGCATCAGTACGAGATCGTCCCGAATTTGACGAGATCGCCTCCGATCTTGACAGGTTCATCGGCTGCGATAGGTGCTGGCTCCGGCTGAAAACCAGTGATGTACCTACAATGAAATGACTATAGGACTAATGCAAAATATGAATTACGATGTTTTAGAGCATAAGGGTTCAATTTGCATAAAAATTCAGCCAGGGGTTGGGGAGGGAAAAGTCTTAGAGTTAAATAGGCATAGGATAGTTGTTGGGAGGTTGGAGATCATCCCAATTTGGGAGATCTCCAATGGGGGAAGGGTCCCAATGGCACAGACACGCTTCTGTCCGGATTGGAGACCCGTTGGAACGGATTCCAACTATGCAAATTCAGTTTTGCGACGAAATCGTCTGGACGTTCTAGTCCAGACAAAATCGTCAAATGCGGGCGATATCATCTGATCGGAGACGATATCGTCAAACGGTCAAAACAACTGCTAAAAATGGTGTGGAAAAGGAGGAAACGGGTTTCTCGGTGGTTAACGGGTGGTTTGGGAGGTTAAATTTGAATTTAAATTTATTTACTAAGGTGAATGTAATTATTCCAATTTTACTGCACCAATTTTAGGGTGCTACATTTTGCCCCCTCTTTAGCGAATTTTTTGAAGAAAATGCGTTAAAGATGAGTTCTTCTCGATCTACGAGAAAGCAAAAAATTATTCCCATTTTTAGGCGACGATTCTTGGTCGAATCGTATGACAGCTTACTATGGTGCCCCCTCCATGTTTTTACCCAAATCGAACGTTTGCGGTAAAAACATGGAAAAGCAAAAATTATTGTTGAATTATTTTGAATAAAATTAAGAAAAATAGGGTAAAACCCTAATTCATTGTTACTGTTCATTTTACTGGTTTTAGAGCTCTGGAGCAAAAATGGTAGAGAAGCGCACAGATCTACAGAGGTCCGCCGCGGTCTACGGGTAAGGGTTTAAACTGATCTAGAATTGATTTTACATGCTTTGTAGATAGATTTTAAGATGAATTTTGAGCATCGTGGCCATTTTTGGCCATCGACGTCGTCCCTAGTTCGACGAAATCGTCCCTAGTTCGACGAAATCGTCTCAAGTTCGTCAATTTTGCCCAAGGGTGAAATCGGCGAAAAGGGGATGATTTCGTCAAATTAGAGACGATTTCGACACGCGAAATCGGAGACGATTTTGCTCAAATTTCAGACGATATCGACCAATAGTGGGCGATATCATCAATTGCAAAATTTTGATCTTTAAGTTGCATTATTGATTGCTAAAATTGTTATTAATGATTTTTTGTTGTTTATGATTGCAGAGAGGATTACTAAAGAGTAGAGAGTGGAAATATGGAGGATTAAGAGATGACTTGGCTGCTCTGACACGAGCGAGCAAGATCAGCGCGGCACGAGCCGGCTTACTACATGTGGCGAGAGATGCCACAAGTTTCTCTCGACATGGGGCTACTGATAGCCCTAGCAGAGAGGTGGTACCCGGGCTCTTCATGCTTTCGATTACCGACAGGGGAGATGACTCCCACACTAGAGGATGTATGGAGGATTCTTAGAATCCCCATACAAGGGAGGATGATCACACCTACGACCAATTAGGGCCACGCGATGGGACGACTCTGCGATGACCCGAGCTTCGCCCTGGAGAAGGGTGGAGTGAACATCGAGGCACTACGCCAGATGCCTGGGGCATCTACACTGACACGAGTTTTGGCTGGGGTAGTTGGTGGACTTCTACTGTGCCACCAGAGTGGATGCAGGGTACCATGGATGCTGGCAGATGTGATCTGCGACATGCGCGACCATGGCTACAGATTTTCCTGGGGCATCTTTGTTCTATGCCGATTGTATAGGATCCTGCATGGGGTCGTATACAAGGGCGACCGATGTCTAGTTATGACATCGCTCCTACAGGTTTGGTGTTGGGAGCACATTGCGATGTAGAGGACGATAGGGCTTCCACTGATAGGGGTTGATGGGGAGAGGCCCGAGTCTTCTACTGGTGGCTCTGGAGAGGGGCACAGTGACAGATCGACCTGCCGGTGTCTCGGAGACTACTGGATGACTTGGTCCCAGACCAGATCACCTGGAGGTCATGGAGGCAGCATCAAGGGTGGGCAGAGGATGCACAAGAGCTGGCTCGCATCAGGCGATTCTACTGGATACGGATGGAGAGGGGAGAGGTGGAGCTCCATCGCTATGACCGGGTTTTGTGACAGTTCGGTCTACAACAAGGGATCCCATCTCTCAGGGATTACAAGTTTTCTCGGACTGTCCGGGATAACACCACAATTAGCGGGGCTCCAGATATGCAGCGATTCTGGAGTCAGGACACAGATGATGCCTCCATTTATCCAGTGGATGGGGACGACGCAGGGGTAGCCAATGGCTACGATGCCTGGTACGTAGGCATCTGCCCTCCTCGAATGACGATGGCATAGGGACCGATCCACATAGTTGTGCGTCGGATAGGGAGGCGGTGCCAGGCAATGGTAGAGGTAGCCCGGGGTCACGGTAGAGGAGAGTAGAGGAGGCCACAGGCACAGGAGAGGCCACGGTAGAGGGAGAGGGAGAGGAGGGAGGCGAGACCCCCATCTCCATAGAGGCCACCATCGCCTGATAAGGGCAAGGGTGTGGACATTGGAGAGAGTAGCGAGATGGCTACTCTTCGAGCAGAGAGAGATCATCTATGAGCTCAGGTGCAGATGTTACAGGATGCAGCTGCACAACACCAGGCTGAGGTGTCACAGCTACAAGACGAGAATGCTCATCTTAGGGCACGAGGAGAAGGGGTAAGCACTCAGGAACTGTTGCGGTAGGTTTCTCAGACCACATTCTATCAGGCGTTATACTACCAGGCGGTGCCAGAGGGCCAGAGGGTACAGCTGCCACCTGCCATAGCAGATATTATCAGGACAGGGTCGATGAGGAGCTCATCCCGGTCAATGACGAGGACTCGCAGTACCACACATACTACGATGGGACCACCTCGTCCTTCGTAGGGTGGGGGAGGAGATGAGGCCGAGAGCTCTAGAGGCTCTCGAGGCTAGAGGGCGGGATACTGCCACTGACATTGTATTATACTTGTATTGATAGAGGATTGAGTATGCCGAGGTACAGATTATGGCATACCAATCCAGTTTTGATGATGTATATATATTATGTTGATATATATAGATGAGATATTTTTGATCATATGACTTGTCTTATGTGATGCTTATGATGCTTTTTATGTTTGATTGATTGATTGAGTTGATTGATGTAATGATTTTATTGATGAGTCGTGTAATTATGTCGTTTGGGAAAAAATTATAACTTGGATGTCATGCTTTAAATATTTTAAATGAAATAATCTAATGTAACAAATTTATTGGTTGTAATGAAATGTGATAAAAAATAAAAAGATATTTCTAACAATAATTTCAAAGGACATTGTCGCTATTATAGACCATTTCATGGAGTCACTGCTCACTCGGTCGTCAAGCTAGTCCCAGGATAGAAATATTGTTAAAAGAAAAGAGTGCTTAAGAGACTGTCTTAAGACTTTGTTGTGATGATGCAAATGATGATGATGATGATGGTTTGTTTTCAGATTTCCATGAAAATATTATGCATGAAATATTGTAAAATTATTTTTGCTAGGCATAAATTCCTAAGTGTGATAAAGTTTGTTGAATAATTCCTTAAGAATTATACCATCATTGCAAAATGCAAAGGTTGACATAATGACATGAAGTAATAAAAATGTGTTTGCTTTTGAAAAGCATAATTGGTGTAATAAAATGAAGTCATATGGTTTTTATGAATTTTGATAAATTGGGAAAAAATATTGTTACAATGGTTTGCGCTAGGCATAGAATATGTAGGTATAGACTTATACCATCATCGCGAAAATCAAAGAAAGGATAGTTTTATTGCATGATTGATTTTTTATGAACAGAAAAGATGAAAATGATGACTTGCGCTAAGCATAAAATTCCAATTTTGGTTTTGGAATTATACCATCGTTGCGAAAGTCGATAAGATATATATGATATGTTGTTAAATAATTGTACTTGATTATTCCAAACAAGTTGCAAAATAATATTTCAAAGTATTTTGAAGACAAAATTAGATTTATAAGGAATCCCATGTGCATAAGTGAATTCATTGCCAATCTTGATTTATCATAATGATAGACAAAATCTCTCAAATACAAATGTGTGTGCAATTGTATGGTTCAATTACTGATTTTGAGCAAGATACTATGATACAAGTGATTTGAATAAACCAAGTGTTCATTAACCATGATGTAGATGCATATAACCATACTAGACTACTATGTAGATCAGATTATCAAGAGCTAGCTAATCCAAGAGTAGACATAGGTCTGTACAAAAGAAGGTCGCTAATGTGACAGACATATCGCCACGCTAGGAGTTACCCAAGGCCAAGCAGGTTGGGCACAAACCACCTGTTATGGGTTTACCTCACAGTTTTCAAATAATTGAGAATTTCAGGGATTCAAGCTCATTCACCCTTCTTTTCTTTTCAAAGGGTAGGGAAAGGGATTTTATTGCTTTTCTTTCTTTCTTTTGAACTTTGCTTATTTTTATTTTTGTATTTCTTTTGCTTGAGAATACTTGGAACATTGCTGAAATAACATTTTTCTTTTCTCTTCTTTCTTTGCTAGGGATAGTTGCTCGGATTAGCTGTAGAGCAAGGGATTTTTATTCTGGGTAGGCGTGAGCTTGTCCTTTTGCCAATTCTCAAATATTCTAGACCATGTGCATGATAGGATAGCAGGGGAAACTTTTCACCCAAGAAATTAGTTCTACTATGTAGCAAAACATGGAAATTACAAATATAATCATTTTATTGTGAAAAGATGTGCTTGGTTTAAGTAAATACCAAGATAAATTCTCTATGCTCAAACTTTATTTAATTGATTTTTGTGAACTTTGATATAAGAGAGATTAGTAATCATGCCAGATAAAATCAAGATATTTATTGTTGTGAGTGTGCAAGTGAGGGATGCCAAATAAATGCTAGTTTTATCCAAAATAAGTTGAAACATATAATTGCAATAATTGTAAGACAATAATGATTTTGAGAAAGTTTTGAGAATGTTGACTCTCTCTTTATTCTGTATATTGTTTTGGTTTCGAAAGAGTCAAGCATATAGCTATTTTTGGATTTTTATGTTGATTTTTGTTTTTAAAGCAAAAGGAACTTTACAAAATAAATGCAATAAATATTTTTGAAGATTTTATGAATGTTTTTGAGGTTTTTAAATAAATTGAAAGAAATACAAGATAATGATTTTGAACAAATATATACATGGATGAAATAATCAAATTTATGCATAATAACGTTTTAGATGTAAAATATTCATGGGTTCTTTAAGTTCTTTACCATCTAAGGTAGACAATTTATATGCTCCTGATTCAAATTTTGCAGTAATGATGTATGGTCCGAGCCAGTTGGGCTCAAATTTACCTTTAAGTTCTTTGGTTGCATTTGTATTTTTTTGAAGATTTTGAGGATTTTGATTTTTTTTTTTTTTGTATTTTGATTTTAATTTATGAATTGAAATTGGTGGTATATACAAGATGATCTATATACACTATACAAGGTTTATTTGAGTATAGCATGTCTAAGGTTGCTTCAAAATCAAAGGAGGTTTTGAAGGATAATCTAGTTGAGGTGAAGGTAAGAATAGAAGGTGATGAATAAAAGGTAGTGATAACAAAAGCTTTGTTATAATGTAGAATAATGTAGAAAAAGATTTGACTTTTATATGTGGAAAATTGATCATGTTACAAAATAAAATGTCGAGGAAGGATAAGAAGGTTCTTCATTCTTATTACTATAATCCAAGTCTTGATAAGATGGAGAGAGCATATATAAAATATATGCATGGGTGTTATTTGGTAAACGAGGATGATCATATATGGATGAAGAAAAGTGATGGACATAAGATAATTGTGATAATAGAGAATGTATATAAGTTGATGTTTCAACCATTAAATATTCTTCAAATGGTGTTGGGTCACCATGTATGGCAACAATTTTATTTGCAATTTCAAACTTCAAAAATTGATGAAGAGTGGAAGGGACAACCCTCATCGTATGAATCCAAGGACTCTGGAGAAGTAGTTTGTAAGGTGAAGGAAAATATCCTACATAGAATAAAGTATCCAGGATCTTGGATCCAATATTAAGGGGAATAATTATAGTACCTTGAGGTTCTTGAATTTCATTGTTAAAAGATTTTATAATAACATTTGATTTATAAATATCTTCTTCCTTTATTTTGAGTTTTTGGAATAATTGATAAGTGCATAAATTAAGAGAGGAGTCATTATCTGTCATGATAGTTTTAAAAAGTGTTTCTTTACTAGATCCTGTAATGTAAAGATAGTAGTCTTCTTGTGGAGTAGAGGAAGGAATCTCCTCATCATAGAATGAAATATGGTTAACCTCAAGAGGGTTTACACCATTAATTATGTTCTTAGAGAATATATGATGAGGAACAAATTGTTGGCTAGGTATTTTGAACAAAATTTCCTTATGAGCAATTTGTAATACTTCTAAAAGGGATATCTTTGCTGGAGGATTAATCACTTGTTGTTGATTATCAAAGTGGATTTTAGATTGAGATCTTGATTCTAAAGATAAGCTTTCTATGCTTACATTACATTTTGTATCATTCTCTAGAGCCAAAGATAGTTTTGAAGGCTGGTCAAATGAGGAATCCATATCTTGAATATCAGATTGGGTTGATTGAATTTGAGGTTGCTTATTTGTAGTTTTTGTTACAATATTAATAATATCATCATGATGGGACACATTAACATGAAATATTTGATTGGTTTCCTGTTGTTGATAATTGAGTAGGGGTTCTTGGGATATCCCCATGTCTTGATTGATTATTGGTATTTGTTGTGTAAGAGTTTGATTGTTTACTAGAGGTTTATCATCAGTTGTAGATTGTAATTCCTTTATATTAAAAAGACCCTTATCAATCAAATCTTGAATTGCACATCTTAAATCTTTACAATTTTGTGTCATATGTCCATCTACTCTATGATATTCACAATGTAGCTCAGGTTTAAACCAATCTGATGTGGTATCAGGTTGTCTTATGGAAGGAAGTTCAATATTATTTGTGTCAAGTAAATACTTGAGAATTATATCCATTGGTTGATTGAGCTTAGTAAATTTACGTGATGAAGGATTTTGAGAGGTTTTTGATAAATGCCTTAGGAATTTTGTCATAAAAGGACCTAATGGTTTCTCACCTCTACTTTCTTTATTATGGGTAGAATGATGACAGGGAATATTGGGTTGTAGGAGGTGAGTGCACGGTAGAATTGGAAGAATAAGTATTTTCTTGTTGAAATGGATGTGTTGTATTGAAAGAAGAGTTTTGAAAAGGTGGCGGAGGATTATATGTGGATTGATAGACATAATATGGATATATGGGAGAATAGATAATATCATTATGAAGAGGATTGGCAAAGGGATTGTTTTTTTGGGTTATGGATGAAAAATAAGAAGAGTGTGATGGAGGTGGTGTTGAATAGGGATGAGGTTGGTCATAATCAACAAATGTATTTAGCTGAATTCTTCCAACATTATTGATGGACTCATATTGATTTGAGTAAAAACTCATGGTTTCTTTAGTACTTCTAAAAGTAATATTTAGCATCTACTATTTAGGATTGAATATAAAACATACAAACTTGAAATGATGATTTTGTTTTTGTTTTTCTTGTATATATATATTTTTTTGTTTTTTTTGTTTTTGTTTTCAAAAGGTTATGATGCATTCACGTCGGGTTCACCAAAATGTATCGCTCCAAATTTTTCGCACCCCTACCTTCAAGCTATTGGATCCACGCCCGAAAGGAGGATGGGAAAAGGATGGTGCGGTACCTCGAAAGAGAGGACTTTGCGAAGGTCCCGCCTCTCAAGGGAGGTGCATTTTGGTGATTTTTCGATGGATGGTGGGTTAACCAGGAAACATTTGACGGTATTTTCCACGCCTAGGTTTTGGGAATGAGTTTTGATGAGTTCATTTTATTTTTAAAAATTCATCCTAGGTTTGGCCGAATGATTCTAACTTAAACTACATGAAAATGCAATTTAAATGCATACAGCAAACAGAAAGGAAAAACAAAAACAAAGAATTTACAGGATGCCAATGAAGATTACCTGATCCGGAAGTCTGATGGAGTTTCTGAAGCTTGAAGCAGTCTGGATCGTCTGCAATTCAACAAAATCGCCTTCAATTTGATAAAATCGTCTAAACTGACAAGATCGTCTGCAATCTGACGAATTCGTCAGACGAATTCATCAGAGACCTGCAAAACAACAAACAAATACAAAATACAAGAAATTCTATTTTGCAAACAGGGGCAAACTATGTGAAATAGTAATATGAGTGTTGAACAATATACAAGAACAGAAGTAAATGCAAATAACTATGTTTAGATAGCAGAATATGATCTTAATATGTAAACTAGACAAAATGGGTGAACTCTAGATGCAATATAGTATAAAAATTGAATAAAAAATCTAATTTATAGTATAAAATGACAGATAAAAAAAATACAGAAGAACAAACTCCAGGCACTGATTGCCTCGATGTGTGCTGCAGTCGAAATCGTCTCGCATCAGTACGATATCATCCCGAATTTGACGAGAACGCCTCCGATCTTGACAGGTTCGTCGGCTGTGATAGGTGCTGGCTCCGGCTAAAAACCAGTGATGTACCTACAATGAAATGACTATAGGACTAATGCAAAATATGAATTACGATGTTTTAGAGCATAAGGGTTCAATTTGCATAAAAATTCAGCCAGGGGTTGGGGAGGGAAAAGTCTTAAAGTTAAATAGGCATAGGATAGTTGTTGGGAGGTTGGAGATCATCCCAATTTGGGAGATCTCCAACGGGGGAAGGGTCCCAACGGCGCAGACACACTTCTGCCCGGATTGGAGACCCGTTGGAACGGATTCCAACTATGCAAATTTAGTTTTACGATGAAATCGTCTGGACGTTCTAGTCCAGACGAAATCGTCAAATCTGGGGTGATATCGTCTGATCGGAGACGATATCGTCAAACGGTCAAAACAACTGCTAAAAATGGCACGAAAAATGAGGAAACGGGTTTCTCGGTGGTTAACGGGCGGTTTGGGAGGTTAAATTTGAATTTAAATTTATTTACTAAGGTGAATGTAATTATTCCAATTTTACTGCGCCAAGTTTAGGGTGCTACAAGGACTTACCCCAAATTTGCTCAACAAGTCCACACTAGAACTTATCCAATCTCATAGAAACATAAAGAGAATTGTTAGAGATGCAATATGCTTCACGTTCATCATAATGATCAATCACTTTCAATTACTCTTTTAGAAACATATAGAGAATTTTTAGAGACACAATATGCTTCACATTCACCTCAATGTTCAATCACTTTCACTCACTCTTTTAGAAACATATAGAGAATTTTTAGAAACTCAATATGCTTCACTCACAAAATCTCAATAATTTTATCAAATCAATTCAGAATATAGAACAATTTGTTTTATAGAACTTGTACTATCACATAAACACATCCACTTGACTAGGCTCAACCAACTCTACTCAACCAATCACTCAATTAAATAATCCTTACTCACAAACCCTATTCCAAGCATATGAACACTCACTAAAATGTTTCCAACAATGTTTATCAATCAATATCACATAACAATGATACTCATGTTCTTTGCAAACCCTAGTTCAAGTTCTTCACTCAACCAATCACTTCAAAAACAATGCTTATAAAACAATCTCACATAATAATGATACTCATAATATTTGCAAACCCTTGTTCAAGTTCTTCACTCAATTACTTAAATAAAAATGCTTATAAAATAAGGTTTTATCAACAACTCTCAATTCCAAAAAACCTTGAAGCATTAATTCAAAACACACTCAACAATGCTTACCAAACAATCCTTTTAACTCCAACTTTTCATTCATAAAATTGAATAATCGTACACTAGTAATATGTGCCCATATCTGAACTAGGGTTTCTAGAACTTCAAAAAATCTATGGCATCAACTGGATTGCAGAAGTGCCTTCGGGTTACGGTGGATCTAAAGGCTAGATTGGTGCCCCAGGAGGGTCCAATGGGGACTTCTCCGGCTCCTTTTCTAGGGAGTAGTAGCTCATACACAGATTTGTTTAAAGAAAATTCTCCTCCAAATAACTACGAAGCACATCGTGTGAATGGATGTTTTTCGTAGGCCAGCACATCGACAGCACATCGTGTGAATGGATGTTTTTCATAGGCCAAAACCAGGCCAAAAATTGTCATCGAGCCAAGTATGGTTGAATAATCAGTCATTTATAGAGCTAATCATGATTTAATCTGCAAGTTCATGGGTATATCTCCTTCCCTAAATTTTTTTCACTCTTGGATCCACCAAAACTGGGAGCCTCATGGTGAGTATTCATTGTGGTTTATTAGCAATGGATATTTTATTGTTATCTTTTTGTCTTTGGTCGATAGAAATAGGGCTTTCGAGTCAGAGAAGAAAAATCATGGCCCAATAGGGCTATTTGTTCAACCATGGAGAGTGGGATTCGATCCCCGAGTTGAACCTACTGATGTCCCAGTATGGATCCGACTATATGCTCTTCCAATGGAATTCTGGAGTGATCAGGTGTTGGCAAGGATTGGAAATTCTATTGGAAGACATCTAGGTGTTGCCAGAGACACAATTGAAGGGAGCATGGTGGTGTATGCAAGAATATGTGTGGAGATGGATCTCAGCTAGCCTTTGCTAGTAGAGATGGAAATTGAATTGGCAGGACTCTCCTGGATTCAACAACTAGACTATGAGGCCCTACCCTTTAGATGTAGGGTTTGTCACAAACATGGACATTTGGCCCGTTTCTGCCCTAATAATATGAATGCTAAAATGGATGCCCATTTAGGAATGCCAAACCTGCCTAAATAGGATAAGGCAACACTTAATAAAGATTCTAATAGCACCGTTCAGGGCCAGGAAGCTCAGAGAGAGGGTTTTGAACAGCCTAGAAGAAAAATACAGAAAAAGAAAAAAGAGGGAAAGGAGCAATCCCATCTCAAACCTATCAATAGGTATGAGATTTTTAAGTCACTAGTTGACGAAGAGGAACAATCTATGGAGGGCATGGAGGGTAATAAGGAAAATTCTAATATTCTTGGGAAACTCCCTCTCTCATCTCCTCCCGTCATACAACAGGTAGTTGAACTCTATGAGGTATCACAGCCAAGTGTGTTCGGGGGCTTTAGTATTTGCATAACCAGGGAGCGAGACAGTATCTCAAGATGTCAGCATGGGAATAACAGAGAAGAACAGGGAAAGGCCAACATTGGGGATAACCCAGGTAGAAAAAATATCAAAAAACAACAATTCTCAGGGAGTAGGTAGAAGATCCAATAAGGAGTTGCTAGCATCCCAAGGAGACAAACTGATCACGGGAGGATCAGTGAGGACAATAGACTCTTATTGCTCCCAAAGTAACCAATGACTATACAATCATGGAATGTGAGGGGTTTAAACAATAGAACCCATAAATATGCTATTCGAAGACTTTTAGAGAATCGTAATACTGATTTTTTGCTTTTAAAAGAGACTAAGATGTCATTAGATCTTATGTCCAAAATAGTCAATAGAATTTGGAGGGGTGCTGGTCATATAGATGTGGCTGCCCAAGGTGCCTCAGGGGGGATTGTTACTCTGTGGAACTCTCTTGAATGGTCTGCAATAGAACATCTTGCCTGAAGGGGTATTATCACTTCTCTTTTTAGGAATAATGTCACTACGGAACACGTTCTAATCATAAACTTTTATGGGTCTCAAAACCTAGATGGTTAGAGGCGGTAGTGGAAGGCTGTGCATAACATGCGAACCTCAAGGGAAGATCTAGACTAGATTATAGCAAGGGACTTTAACGCTAAATTATCTTCTAGAGACCAGGAAGGGGGACCACTATTTTTGGACCCAGGGGACCGTTTCATGATTGCCCAAGTCTAGGATTTGCACTTAGTGGACATTAAATGTCTTGGCATTAACTACACTTGGACTAATAAAATGTGGGAGCCATATAGCAGGAAGGTTAAGCTAGATCATTTTCTAGTTTCAGAGGAGGCGTTTGTAAAATGGAATATAAATTTTCATATTTTAGAAGGCCCAATTTCAGATCGCTGTCCCATTCTATTGGTAGGCGGGACTAGGATGGGGCAGCATCACAAACCTTTTAGATTTGAGAATTTTTGGCTTCAGAAAGAAGAACTTCAGGAGAAAATTCCACAGTGGTGGGAAGAAGGCCACCCAAATTATGGGAGAGCAATGTTCAGAATCCACAAACAACTACAATATGTCAAAACTTAGTTGAAGTATTGGAAGCATGCTAATAAAATAGATTTCCAGGCCCAAAGAGCTCCATTGGTGGCCAGATGGGATGAGGTCCAAAAATAGTTCAGAGGAGTAATTATAGACGAGCTCAAAACTGAGGATGATACCTTGCATACAGCGGTTGAGGACATTGACAACTAGGAGGAGACCTATTGGAAGTAGAGAGCAAGAACCACCTGGTTATTAGAAGGGGACAAAAATACAAAATTCTTTCATCGGACTGCTTGTGCTCGAAGACAGATGAATAATATGGAGGCCCTTCAAAATGAGAATGGTCATTCCTTTGATACACTTCCAGGTATGCATTCCCATGCTATGGATTATTTTTCTAAGATTTTTAAGGAAAGTGTGGTACAAGATGTAGAGGCCCAAAATGAAGTTATTTTTGTCATACCTGCTGTTATTTTTTAGGATGAAAATCAGGCCCTCCTCAAACCCATTGATAGAGATGAATTGAAAACTGTGGTCTTTGGAATGAGCACTGGTAAAACTCCAGGTCCAGACGACTTCCCAATTGAGTTTTTTTAGGCTTTCTAGGACTACTTAAAGGAAGATGTAAGGGCTATTGTAGAAGAGTCCAGAGAAAATAAGAGAATGATTAAAGCTATAAACCACACTTACATTACCTTAATTCCAAAAGGGGAGGAGGGGGTTCATATTTTAGATTATAGGCCTATTGCCTTATGTAATGTGCTGTACAAAATAATCACAAAGGTAATGGATGAGCGCCTAAAACCTCTTCTTCACAACATTGTCTCCTCTGAGCAAGGGGGTTTTGTTGAGGGACGACAGATTTTGGATGGGGTGGTTGTGGCCCAGGAAGCAATCCATTCAATGCACACTTCTGGTAATAAAGGGATGTTCATAAAACTGGACATGTCAAAGGCTTATGACAGGGTTGAATGGAGTTTCCTGGCTAAAATGATGGCAGCATTTGGTTTCTCTCAGGACTAGATAGAGTGGGTCATGAGCTGTGTCTCTACCCCGACTTACTCTGTGCTAATCAAGGGCCTTCCTTCACAACCATTTGGAGCTACTTGGGGACTGCGCCAGGGGGATCCATGTTCTCCTTATATTTTTATCATTTTGGCTGAAGGTCTTGGCAGACTTTTCTTGAGGAGAAGATAGCAAGGTAGATTATTGGGTATCAGGGTGGGTGACAAAGTTTTAACGCACCTATAGTTTGTGGATGACACTGGTTTGGTGGGAGTGGCCAGCTTCAGGGAAGCAAGAATTATTAGGGATACTCTTAATGTCTATCTCAGGGCTACTCAACAGATCATTAATGACAAGAAATCCAAAGTAGTTTTTTTTAATCTGGAGCAAAGGCTTCAGAACAAAATTTTAGAAATCTTGGGATTCACAAGGACTTCTCTCCCAGTGGTTTACTTGGGGGTCCCCTTGCACTTTAAGAAGCTAAAATTAGACACATGGAGGAATCTTCTGGAGTGTATCAAGGATAGAATTAATCACTAGTCTCACAAGTGGTTAAGTTATGGTGGTAGATTAATGATCTTATAGTCATTCATTCAAGCCATGCCAATTCACAAATTCTCTAGCCTGGCTACCCCGATTACAATATGGAAAGTGTTGGACAGGATGGATAGAAAGTTTTTATGGGAAGGAGCAAAGGGACAGAGAAAGTGGGCCTTAGTGGGCTGGGACAAAGTTACCTAGCCCAAGGTTAAAGGAGGTCTAGGTTTGAGAAAATCTAAGATGAATAATAAAGCTTTGGCTGGAAAGCTATACTGGAGATGGATCTCCCAACCCACCTCCCTTTTCATTAGAATAATAACTAGCAAATACTGGGATAGGCCAACCCAATCGATGTAGCTCACATCCCCTTGGATGGTACTGGGTCCCTATTTTGGTAGGATCTCAAGTTAGGGTCTTAGGTTGTTAAAGACCGCTTATTTTGGAAAGTGGGAAGAGGGGAGAAGGCTCGTTTTTGGATAGATTCTTGGGATCAGTTCCCACCCATCATTGCTAAATTTCTAGAATTACAGCCAATAAAAGCAACCATTGAAGCCAAGGGATGGATCCGTATTGAAAGTTATTTCACAACTACTCAGTTGGGGGAGTGTAATTTAAGCAGTTCAAGAAGTTGGATGACTGGCCCATTTCAATCCCTACGGATTTGACTCCCATCATGACTAAAATTATGATATAAATATTTCTTATGGGGGGAGACATGGAGGATGAATTAGCCTGGGGCTTTGGGAGTCTTGGCATATATACAGTAAAGGACAAATATGACAACATTCTCCTAGAGCCCCCCCTCATACTTTTTAGGTTGAGGACTAGAGGAAAATTTGGCACTCTAAAGGCTGGCCAAAAGTTAACTTTTTTGCCTGGTAGTGCATGCACAATGGAATCCTCACTTTTGATAATCTCAGATCAAAAGGTATCATCGGCCCTTCTCAATGTGTACTATGCTACAAGAGTGAGGAAACTATTGACCATTTGCTGTTTGGTTGCCCTTTCACCTGACATATTTTGCTGCGTTGGTTTGCTTACTTTAAAATTCAAGTAAGTGGTGACCTGAATCGGATGAATATCTAGGCAAAATGGTAGAAATGTAGATTCAAATCTAAAGCTCTTCATTTTGGCTGGGAGCTTGGTTTAAGCTTTATCTGGTGGCAAGTATGGCTGGAAAGAAATGCCAAAATTTTTAGAGAAACTTTTACTGCTCTAGACGGGGTTTGGCAAACCATTTGGAGTAAGGTCACCAAAATTGTGGTTGTTCATGCTGAGGAGGAAGCTCAAATTGACATTGGAGCTTTGGAAGAATGCCTTGAACTGTAAGAGGGATAGGACATAAATTGTTGGAAACCTCCCCCTAAAGGTTGGATTAAAATCAATACTGATGGAGCTGCAAAAGGCAATCCGGGTAGAGCCGGAATTGGAGTGGTGTGCCGAAACCATGCTGGGACTGTTTTCTATTGGGAATTGCAAGGCCTGGGAAGATCCACTAACAATGAAACCAAAGCCATTACCATCAAGTCTGCTTCTGTTTGGGTAGTGAAACATGGCCACCGTAGGATTATTCTTGAATCAGACTCGCAAATAATGGTTGGAGCTCTAGACTGCATGAGGAAATTTGATCTAAAAGTTTGGAGGTTGAGGGCTCTTGTTACACAAATTAAATAATTATGGAAGGAATTGGACGACGTGATCCCAGTTTATGCGAGTAGATATTTGAACAAAGCGGCTGACTTTCTGGCTAAGATGGGTGCAAAAAAGGAGGTTGGAGTCCAGTTGCACAGTGACATGGATATTGAGGATGAGGTTATTAGATAGGGTCTGGAAAGGTCCTTGAGCCAATTATCAAAGAAAAAGCAAAGGGAGGAAAGTTGTCACGATATCGTGACATGTTGTGCCATCGCGATCGATGGAGGAAAGTTGTCACGATATCACGACATGTTGCATCGTCACGGTCACTGGAGGAAAGTTATCGTGATATCATGACATGTTGCATCATCATAGTCATGGGCAAAAAGTTGTCATGATATCGTGACATGTCGCTTCGTCACGACCAGGGAGGAAAGTTGTCGTGATATCGTGATATGTTGCTTCGTCGCGGCCAAGTGTGAAAAGTTGTCACGATATCATGACATGCTGCTTCATCGTGGCCAGGGGTGGAAAGTTGTCACGATATCATGACATGTTGCTTCATCGCGGCCAAGGGTGGAAAGTTGTTGTGATATTGCAACATGTTGCTTCGTCGCGACAAAGGGTGGAAAGTTGTCGCGATATCGTGACATGTTGCTTCGTCGAGGCCAAGAGTGGAAAGTTGTCGCGATATCGCGACATGTTGCTTTGTCATGGCCAAGGTAGGAAAGGTGTCACGATATCGCGACTTGTTGCATTTTCATGGCTAAGGGAGAAAAGGTGTCTTGATATCGCGACATGTTGCATTTTCATGGCCAAGGGAGAAAAGGTGTCGCGATATCGCGACATGTTGCATTTTTGCGGCCAAAGGAGAAAAGGTGTCGCGATATCGCGACATGTTGCATTTTCATGGCCAAGAGAGAAAAGGTGTCGCGATATCGTGACATGTTGCATTTTTGCGGCCAAAGGAGAAAAGGTGTCGTGATATCACAACATGTTGCATTTTCATGACTAAAGGAGAAATGGTGTCACGATATCGTGACATGTTGCATTTTTGCGACCAAAGGAGAAAAGGTGTCATGATATCATGACATGTTGCTTCATCGTGACCGAGAGAGAAAAAGTGTCACGATATCGTGACATGTTGCATTTTCGTTCCCAAAGGAGAAAAGTGTCGTGATATCACGACTTGTTGAATTTTTGCGGCCAAAGGAGGAAAATGTCGCGATATCGTGACATGTTGCTTTTTCATGGCCAAAGGGGAAAGGTGTCACGATATCACGACATGTTGCATGTTCGTGGCCTAAGGAGAAGAATAGTGTCATGATTTCATGACAAGCTGCATCAACTGTCCATGCCGACCCCCTGCTAGCTAGTTAATGGTTCAGGAGATTTGGCTCCATTGCAAATCTTCTTCTACTATTATAGGCTTGTGTTCTCTCTGAATTCGGCTAGGAAGAGTCTCTTCCCATATTGTAATTGATATTTTTTTTAATACAAGTTTTTTCAAATTTAAAAAAAAAAAAAATGTGCCCATACCGTTTTTTTGATGTAAATGTGCCTTTAGAAAACCTGTCTCAATCACATTTTTCTTCTCTCCAATTTATATGGTTAGATAAAAAAATATCACTCCAAAACTTTCTCAAAATATTCCTTAGACACAAGAATAATCAAAACTCAATTATACCTTATTGCTCCCTTTTTAAAATTAACATCCATCAAATCATACATGAAAAATAATTACTTGGATACACCTTATAAACTCCAACTTAAAATAATATCCAACACCACACAACTTCCTAAAACACCTTACTACCCTTTCCAAACACTAAAGCAAATAACACCAAAAATATTATTTTGCATAAGCCTTATAAATCCCCTTACAACCTTACAAACCAAATCAAAATACAAAAAAAATAATTTTTAAATGCCCAACTAATATCCCCAATTTTTTTTGTGCTCAATTTTAAAGCATACCTTTTACTTCCCCCAAAAGGGGTTTTGGCATGACTCGATCTGTCGTCTCCCCAAGCCGAAGTGCCTTAGCGCTTGGGAGCCCATCGCATGGGCTATTGGTGCCCATGTGAAGGAAGGAGGACTTCCTTCCTCTTATACCTCTGTGCGCCTTTGAATTCCCATAAAAATCAAGAAGTACTCCTCTTTTCAGCACGATTCGCACAAGCTCGCATTAATCAAAAATTTGAAGGCATGGTAATTTTGGGTAAGGTGGGTAATCCCCTTTTTATACACATGTGGGTATTTTCTTCCCATGTCAACGTTTAATAATTCGAATTAAAATTTAAAATTTAATTTAATAACCCACCTTAGGGTTAGTTAAAAATTAATATAAATTAACTTTATAACTAATATTAAAATTAATTAATAATTAATTTAAATAACTTAAGTAAATTAAATTATAAATTAATTTATAATAAAAATTATATTAATTAATTTATAATTAATTTAAAACTTCCCTTTATAATATTATAAAAAAATGTTATAATATTATTCACTTGGGCTTCTTATTTTGCACTTTGGTCCATATCTGACTTCTTGAAATTAGGTCTTGATCAACTGAAACTAGAGAACCTGAAACTGATGTTGCCAACTGAAACTGCCACTAATTGGTTCTGAAAGCTTGACATAAATGACCACTTACTTTTGACATCAATGAAAACTTATCCACTCATAATTTCCAACAATCTCCCCCTTTGTCATTGATGGCAACCCAAATGCTTTTTACCAAACACTTGACCGTTTTCATGTTCTACTCCCCTTGGGACATTGCTCTCCTTGACATAATGCTCTTTTACTAAACCAAATATCTCCCTCTTACTCAAATATTTCTCCTTTTGACATCAATGGAAAAGGGTCACCATTGGGTTTCATTGTTAAGAATGAGTCTCTTAGCTTAGCCCCTCCCCCACCTCCTTTTGAGGTGGTTAATTCTAGGTTGGGAGTATTTTTAATCCCAACAAGCACTATTATTTACCTTTGTCCTCTTTCCTTCTCATATGATCCTTTTGATTCCTTTTACTATTCATGTTCCTGTTCATGTTCCTATTCTTGTTCATATTCATGTTCCTCTTCAAGTCCATATTCCTATTCTTGTTCATGTCCATGTCCATATTCTTGTTCCTATTTCTGTTCTTGTTCATGCTTGATTTTGGAATGTCTGCTCTACACCACTTTGATGTATGTCCATCGTTATTGCACTTATAACACTTAATGTTATTAATGCTTAGAGGTGCAAATATCTTGGGATTTCTCCTGGTGAAGCCATATCTGTTCCTGTCATGAACCTTGCAATTCATAGCCTTGTGACCAAATTGATTACATGAGTAGCAATACCCATGGAAAAGTTACCTACTTTTGAAGTTCTCATATTCCTATCTTGCATGTGTCCTGCACTGTGAAGCTATGTGCCCAAATTAGTGACATGAGAAACATCATCCATTGAAATTTCCTTGCCTTGACCTCATTGGTCTCTTAATATATTTTTCTCTATGTTGGTTCTTGTTCCATTTGTTTCTTCTTTGTGCATTCTTCCTTTCCTTGCTGAACTTTCCGTTGTCCAACTCATCCTCAGAAGTTTCACTTTATCTTACACTGTCTTCTTCTGAAGTTTCTTCTTCTTCAGAGCTTGAGGTTGATTTTTCTTCTTATTTCTTTTGAGCCTGATCAAAACCAAGACCTTTTTTGTTTGTTTACCTTCTTTGTACCTTTTATTGGAAATTAAAGTAGTATAAAAAGGTAAAAAAATTGTTTACAATGGTAAGCCTTTGACCTTACCCTTTTACCTTCTTGGATGACAACTGATTGGGCAGATTGGACGACATGGGTGACAAGGCATTCGAAATCAATTTCCCTTCCTCCTTTCCTCCCTATTTTTCTTCATTTCCTAACTTATCCTATATTCCCTAAGGTTGTTAAATCAACCCTATTTAAACATTGTAATTTCTAAGTTTCATAAGGTTAATGAAAAATATTTCTTATTTCCATTTTTCTCCAAGACTCACGTGGCACATCTAGTATCAGAGCTGAGGCTAAAGAGGGCTTGATGATCGAGGTGGAGGAACTAGCAGCACAAGCACCTAGGCAAGTGAGGTCAAGTGGGACCCACAACATGCAATCTAAGGTGAGGTCAAAGAAGGCCCATGAATCACGAACCGAGGTGAGGTCTAGAGAAGGCCCGCACAATGAGCACATGAGGAGGAGGAGCAACCTAGGAGAAACCAATCGGAGAGCACCACGTGGTGAGAGGAGAGCAAGGCCGACGTAGACCGAATGACATAGAACTGACACAAATCTAACTATGTGGTAGAAGGAGGACTGATTATGTGGCAGAAGGAGAACCGACAACATGATGGATGAAGGGTTACATGGTAGAAGGAGGTGACAAGAAATGTGGTGATAGGCAATAGGCTAAAGGAGTTAAAAGGGTGGTCACTGATTTCCTGAAGGTAATCAAGTGACTATGCAAGCGTTGAGGGTTTTAAACACCTCAAATGCTCTCGCATGGTCGATGTGGGACTAAAATCCCAAAAAAAAAAAATGTTTCACCACGGCTGTGAGAAGAAACAGGAAGGTAAGCTTTCCTTTCCTTCCTGTCGATCCATGCAGCTCGACTGGATCATTGAGCCAGCCGTAAGGCGCCCGCCTTCCTACAGGTTGCGGGTTCGAAACCCAGTGACGAAAAAAGCTTTGAAATTTTTTTATTATTAAAAATCGGATCCAAAACAACATAAAATTGTATTCATTCCCTTTTGTTCTCATAGGCAATGGTTTCCGGGTTGGTTAGTGCGATTTGTTGATGCTGAGAGGTCATTGGTTTGATTCCTGCAGACCATAAATTTTTTTTATATAAGTTCTTTTAATTTTTTTATATTATTAAAACTACTTATATTATATTTAATATATTAAATATAATTGCTTCTTTAAAAAAAAATTAGGGCAATTATTTTTTAATTTATTAAATAGTAATATAGTTTTTTAATATTATAAAAGAAAGGAAAATATTGTCTAAGAGACAATTATTGTAATCAAAGAGTACATATATTTTTTTACTTGATTCAAGGAATCGCAAACTGTAGAACTCTTGTGTAATAAGCCTAAGAGGCTTAGTTTTTTTTTGTAAAATATACCAAGGATCAAATTGTAAAATTTTAAATAGGCATTGATGATAAGACCAAATGGTTGTTATCATACCTTATGTGCAATTTTAGCAAGATAAGGTGCAGAGAGGTTTGATGAAAAAGTAAGAAGTTATGGGCTCAACATTGTGTTTAGCCAACTTCAAAATGCAGTGATAGCACATCAAAGGTATCCTAACTCAGGGTATGAGGTAGAATTTAAGGACAACTCATTCAGAAGTCAATTTCAACAATCAAAATCCATAGAAGCTGCACCACAAGAATCAGATTATACACACTATAATATTTTAGTAGAAATCTTAGAACCAGAATCACTGAAAATAATTTTGATAAGTGACAACGAAGAAGAAGTAGCATATAATTTTATGAATCAAGAGATAGCATCCCCACATCAAGAGAAATAAGCAATGAATGATAGAGTAGAATAATTCATATTTGACTTAAATTTGTAATCTCTTCTTTCTTTCTTCTTCTTCTTTCCTTCTTTCAAACAACAAAGTACTTTATTGTAATCATGAAATAAAAAGAGTTTTTTAGTAACTATGGCCTCACACAATAGCTTACCTATACCAGAATTTAACGGTTATGACTATGAGTATTGGTCTATAAATATGAAGACCTTGCTCATAGGAAGACGTTTGTGGGACATAATAGAAGAGGGCTACACAGAACCCTCAGACTAGACAACACTAAGTGCTGTGGACAAGAAAACATGAAAAGAAGAGAAAAAGAGCAACTCTTCTGCTCTTTCTCATCTCCAAGTTGCATTGGAGAAAAACATATTCCCTAGAATCGCCACTTGTACAATTGCACAAGCTACATGGAAAGCATTGAGTGATGGATTCCAGGGTAGTAATCAAGTGAAGTAGGTAAGGCTTCAAACACTGAAGAAATATTTTGAAAATATTCAAATGAAAGATGATGAAAAAATTGATGATTATTGTGTTAGAGTAAAAGCAATTGTGGATAAAATGGTTACACTAGGCGAATAAATAAATCCTGAGACAATTGTAACAAAAGCATTGTGAACAGTTACATAGAAATGGAACCATATTGCCATAATTATAGAATAATCCAAATATATTTTCCTTTTAACATTCGATGCATTAATCATATCGTTAATGTCACATGAAGAGAGGTTTCCTGAAACTCCTTCAACTAGCTACGGAGACGATGATAAGGCCTTCACTTCCAATGAAAATAATGGAAGAGGATGAGGAAGAGTTCAAGGTAGAGGTAAACATGATGTAGAGGCATAGGCAACTACAGAGGAGGAAATAAAAATAGAGGAGGCAACCAAAATAGAGGAAGCAATTCCAATAGAGGAGGCAACTCATACAAAGGAGACAATAAGCAAAGAGGTGGAAATAAAAATCGAGGAGGAAATCAAGGACAAAGTGGAAATCAAGGGTGAGGAAGTGACAAGTCAAAATCAGCTTGTTTCAACTGTGGTAAGCCAGGTCACTTCTCTCATGATTGCTGGTCAAAATCTTCACAAGGTAGTATTAGTCAATATGGTAATTATGGATAAGAAGATGATACCTCTAATATTTTTCTTTCATATGGACAATCAGAACAGAATCTAAATGACACATGGATTCTGGATATTGTTTGTTCAAACCACATGAGTGGCAAAGAACATTTATTTGCTACTCTAGATTCCACTTATAAATCCCAAATCAAATTAGGGGATGATAAGACATTGCAAGTAGAGGGTAGTGGAGTTATGGAGGTTCCAACCAAAGAAGGACTAAAGAAAGTGCATGACATCTATTACACTCCAAAGCTCCAACACAATCTGCTAAGCATTGGAAAAATGATGGAAAACAATTAAAAGCTTGTATTTTATGAAGTACAATGCATCATTTTTGATAAAAATAATTGTAATCATGTCATCACATAGGTCCCCATGACCAAGAACAGGTTATTCCCTCTCAAATTTTATGAGCCAGGAGGAGCTCAAATTGCAAATGTAGCTATAACAAATCCAAGTGTGCTTTGGCACTTGTGATATGGTCACCTTAATTTCGCTAGCTTGAAACTTCTAACTTCTCAAGCTATGGTGACAGGACTTCCCAAAATCAATGAACAAAAGGAGGTCTGTGAAGGATGTGCTTTGGGAAAGCACTCAAGGTCAAAGTTTCCAAAAGGACAAGCATGGAGAACCAGCTATCCACTTCAGTTAGTACATTCAAAAATTTGTGGACCAATGCAAACATAGAGTCTCAAAAACTATTCTTATTTTCTCACTTTCATAGATGAATTCTCTAGAATGTACTAGATTTATTTTTTTAAACATAAAGATGAAGCTTTTGATTTCTTCATAGATTTTAGAAACAATGTATAGAATCAAAGTGGGAATTATGTAAAATGTCCTAGGATAGATCGAGGAGGTGAATACTCCTCAAAAGCATTCTTGAAATATTGTAAAGCAAGTGGGGTTAAAAGGCAATTCACCACTACTTATACCCCACAATAGAACAGTGTGGTTGAGAGAAATAACCACACCATAGTTAAAATGGCGATATCCATGCATCAGATTAAGCATCTAAATCATATGTATTGGGAAGAGGTTGTAAGAACCAATGTATATATTCTAAATAGAAGTCCTACTTCTAGTTTAGATGGTGGCAATCCTTATGAGGTGTGGTACAGAAAGAAACCTAATGTAAAGCACTTCAAAGTGTTTGGTTCTTTAGCATATGCACACATTATTGATGAGAAAAGGAAGAATCTTGATCAAAAAAGTCAAGCTTGTATATTTGTAGGGTATTGTGAGTCTACAAACACATATAGACTCTACAATCCCAAGACTCACAATCCCAAGACTACAATTCCAAGAGGTATATGGACTCTACAATCCCATGACTCTACATTCTATGAAATTAGTTGGCTTCAGTGACAGTGATTGGGACAACAATATAGATGACATGAAATCTACATCAAGAAATTGTTTTAGTCTAGGATCAAGACTAATTACATGGAGTTCCAATAAACAAACTATTGTAGCATTGTCATCGACTGAGGCTGAGTATATAGCCATCACACATACTAGTAATCAAGCCCTATGGTTGAGAAAAGTTCATGTAGATATTGGAGAAATTCAAAGTGGTCCAACTCGACTGTATTGTGATAACATAAGTGCCATTCAGTTGGCATACAATCCAGTCCACCATAGTATATCAAAGCATTTTGATATGAAGTATCACTTCATTCGAGATATGGTGGAACAGTAGATAGTTGAGCTTCAATATTGTAACACTTTGGATAATATTGCAGATATCTTCACCAAAGGTTTAGATAAAGCTCAATATATAAATCTGAGAGACTGTATAGTCAGTACTCTCAACTTTAATGGGGAGAATGTTGGAAATTAAAGCAGTATAAAAAGGTAAAAAAATTATTTACAATGGTAATCTTTGGACCTTACCTTTTTACCTTCTTGGAAGACAACTGACTAGGTGATGAGGCCTGGAAATGCCTCCATCATAGCATGTTTTGAACAACTAAAACTTGCCTAAAACTCTATGATTTACTTTATATACTAGTTAAGTTGATCTAATATGTTGTGTATTAATTGTTTGCATGATTGATGTGTTTGGAATATTATATGCTGATTTTTATAGTTTTTGTGTAGTTTTATGTCACTTTGCCATGACCTGTTACATAAGGGATATGCTTAGGCTGATAGCAACACTTTACTATTCTTATTTTGATGTTTCTCAAGCATTAATTTCTTTGAATTTAGCAAATAGTGCAAAGAACTATTATTGTGCAGTAGAAACTAGTTTTCCTGTGTAAATTCCAGCCAACTACCAATGAATGGCAAGGCATGGAATTCACACATGAAGAGGAATGAAGGCTATTGCAATATGATCCTGAGGACTAATCCACCTGAGAAATGCAGCTGAAATCAATTGAAGAGTACATAGTTGGTCATTCCGAAGATCTTCGGATTGAGAAATACAGTCTCTTCGGATTGAGCGAATATCTTCGGATTGAGCCACTTAGCTCCGGATTGAGAACAGAAAGCACTTTTTGACCTGTTGACTGATTTTTGATGGTGGAAAAAGGGAAAGAAGGCTGAGGAGGTTAAAGGAAAATATCTCCCATATAACTTTGCCATCCTTGCCATCCAAAGCCACAATTTATGGAAAAGATCCTCTTCTAGGATAAACCCAGGGAATACTGCAGAATAACAGGAATTGATTTGCAGAGTATATTTTTTGTTGTAATTAGATTTTAGGCATCTATAAAAGATAGCTCCCATCCAGGTTGAGCTAATAATAATAATAGTAGAAATAGTAGTAGAGAAAATATAGATAGAGAATAAGTGAGAAAACTGAGATTGTTACAGTTCTGTAACAGGTTTTAGCAACAGATTTGTAATCATGTTCTGAATCAATAAAGTACAAGTTTTTCTATTCATTCTATTATGTTTGAGTGTGAGTAAGATTTAGAGAGAGAGGAACTCATACCTTCTTCTAGAAAAGGAGGTTGGCCACTTCTAGACCTAGGAGGAGGACTAACAGACAGGTTTTGTTTTGATTTTGTTGCAATAGAATAAGCTGTGAAACTTGTCAATTTCATTCTTTTGTAGTAGTTAACATCCATTTCAGTCCTAATAATTTATTTTCTATTCAAGATACTTTTGTGATGTGATTAGTAGTAGATCTGATTAGTCTTTTTGCTTTCCAACAACTTTCCAATTTACTACAATTTCCATTTCTAGCAATTTACAGTTTTCTGCAATTTTCCTGCATTATTGTTTTTGTTGTCAACCCCTGCACAGAAGATTGACAACCTTCTGTTACAGAGTATTGACAGGACTTAATTTTAGTTTTCATTATTGCAAGAGTAAATAGACTTTCATTTTGCAACTGTAATTAGGTTTCCAATTCTACAACTATAACTAGGGTTTTAATTCTGCAATTTAATCAGATTTCATTCTTGCAACTGTAACTAAGGTTTCATTTCTATAATCAACAATTAGTCTTCATTCTTGCAATTAGATTAAAGTTCAATTTATGCAATTTAGAGGTAGAAGAGACCTAAAAACCCCCACATAATCAGTTCCACCAATAAGACTTGCTGCTCCCAATTGACCTTAAATTATAGCCTTGTTCACTCCTTTCATAGATAGCCTTGTACACTGCCCTGGATTGACAAATTCATTGAGAATTAATGATGTGCTTAATTACAGCGCATAATTTTGGCACCATTGCTGGGGAGAGTGTTGTTAGAAGGTGTCAACAGTTCAATAGCTGTTAATTAGACTGAGTTGTGAAAATTTAGGGTAAAATCTGAATATAACAGTTGGTTAAGTAACAATTATTGACTTATAATTTATGTCATTAAGGAGTAGGCATGAATGAGTAGGCCTAGGGATGAAGAAGGCAAAATTATCCAAAGATATCCTTGGCTTATTCCATTAAGAAGATCTTCATGCCTAAGGGGTGAATCACCTGTGTTTGAACTACCAAAAAAACTAAAACAAAAACCACCAGCTTCATCATCATCAGAATCTCCTGAGCAAGAAAAATTACCAGACTCATTATCAATAGAAGGTTTTGGACCTCTTGAGAAAGAAATTTGGATAGGTTTAACTATTTCTGAAGAACAAGAAATTATGGCAGAAAGAGGCAATCCAGATGGGGATGACCAGCATGGTCATGTCCATAATGAAAATGATCAAGATGATCAAGATGTGCTCCAACCTCCTAGAACATTTGAATATCCTATTCTTCTGAATCCCACATAGAACTCTCCCATGAAAACAATCTCACCTTCAGTGCTTCCAACCTTCCGGGGTGTTGCATCTGAAGATCCTGATCAGTTCCTGTTTGAGTTCAAAGTAGTGTGTCAAACCTATGACTATATAAATGATAATCAAAAACTCAAGGTTTTTCCTTCAACACTCAAGGACTCAACATTACGTTGGTTCATGAGCTTACAACCAGATTCCATCCAAACCTGGGATCAAATGGAGACTGTGTTTTTAGACAAGTATCAAGAGTATTGTCGAGTAAGGAACATGAAAGATGAGTTGTTCAGAATTAAACAAGAAGATGATGAAACATTAGAAGATTACCTTGATAGATTTGTGTTTGTTCAAAGAAGGTGTGGACTAGGAGAACCAAAATTGTGCAAAACCATTTTTCTAAGAGGATTACAAGATGAATCCAGAGAGGTATTAGATTTTATGGGAAATGGGGATGTAAGTACTCGTAATATGGATGAGATTGTGGATCTTTGTAGAAATTACTCTCGCACTAGGCAGAAAAGAAAGAAAAAGAGTACAAATGGCACTGATGTGAAGGACCTAATAGAGGAACTTGCAAATTTTAAGACTGATATCCTGGTACAATTAAACACAGCTCTGGGAGAAATGTCTGCTAAAGCAAAAACCATAGAACCTTTAGCAATTTATTGCCCAAGATGCAGGAATAAACATGCCTTACAGGAATGTCCTCTAAACAAAACATCCATTTCAGCCATTTGTAGTATTTGCTCAAAAGGACATTTGACTGACAAATGTCATCTGCTACCACAACTAAAAACTGTCCTAGAAACTCAAATAGAAGAACTCAATTATGTGGGACCAAGACAAGGGGGAAACTTTCAACAGTATCAAAATACCCCTCATTTTCCTACAAATTGGGGAAACAACCATGGAAACATGTCTTGGGGATAGTCAGAACCACCCCAACGTCCTTGGAATTATTCTCAATGGACAAATTCTCAAGAATGGCCACAGACAGGTTGGAATAATCCATCCTAGAATCAAAACTAGAATAACCCATCATGGAATCAAAATAACCCACCATGGACTCAGAATCAAAGTAATCCATCTTGGATGCAAAATCAACAACAGTGGGGTCAACAATACCAATCCTATCCAAGGTAGCAAAGAAATCAAGGTCAAACTCAGAATTTGTTGCCTGCACCAAATCAAAATTTTCAAGGAAAACCAAATCAACAAATGCAACAGGTGAAACAACCTCAATTACCAGCTCAACCTGTAATAAATCCAAATAACATAAGGAAGGTAGCTCCTGCCTATATGGTTGATTCTGAAGGAAATTCAGATATGCAAATTCTGGATTGTAGCAACATACAACTACGTTCAGGGAAAGTTTTACCTGAACCTATTATAATTGAAGTGAAAGAAGATGAAATTCAAGAACCTATTGAACCAAGCAAATTCAAACCAACAATGGAAGAAGAAGAAGAAAAAATAGAACCACAGGCAGAACAGTTACCTTCATCAGGGATAATTCCATACCCTGAGAGACTTAACACTACAGCAAAAAATTTTGAATCAGAGTTAGTGAAAGAACTCAAAAAATTAACCATATCACTGCCCTTATTGCAAGCCATTAAGGATATACCTATGATTAAAAGAACTATTCGAGATTTGTGCAATAGAAGAGTAGGAAGAAAAAAGAAAGCATTTCCTAAAACTGTTCATGTTGAAGGAAAGATAGTTGATCTCTTGTCAGGAAAACTAGTACCTCCAAAGTATAGTGACCCAGGAAGTCCAGTTATCATAGTGATCATAAGCTCAGTACCAATATCAAACGTCTTAGTTGATCTAGGAGCTACAATAAATATCATGACCAAGGATACAATGGAACAATTATAGCTCAAACATCTCAGCCCCACATTCACAGTTTTAGAAATGGTTGATAGGTCAGTTGCAAAACCTGAAGGTATCATTGAAGATGTCCCTATAGAAGTTTCTTCTTGGGAATACCCTACAGATTTTTTGGTTTTACAGCCAAGAAACTCAGCACATGGCTATCCCATTATCCTAGGAAGACCTTGGCTTGCAACTACAACAGCCTTTATAGACTGTAGATCTAGAAAAATGACAATTTCAAATGGTATTGACCTAAAATAGATTTCTCTATATCCTCCTGCAAGACCTTTAAGCAATTTCATAGGTCAGTTATGGTTTCCTGACTCAGATGAAGAACCAGAAGAGGTTATTTCCACACTAGCCACCTTGGTAGTAAGGGAACACACAGAAGACCTCCATGACATAGAAATTTTAGAAAATGAAATAGTCCTAATGAATGTTCTGCATGAACAAGGGTTAGAAGAGGAAGCAACCAATATCAATCAATTGCTAGTGAGAGAAGAAGGTCAAAGTTCTGAAGAAAGGCCATCTATACCATCACAGGAAACATCTGTTTCACTACCACATGGGTGGCACCATCACTTGATCTTCCCTTCTCATTGTTCCATACAGGATATGCTTCCATCATAAATCAATGAGACAGAAACTTCTTATGTCCTCCCATCTCATCATTGTCCTCTTAATTCCCTAGTCAACAATTGTGAAGAAGTAAATTCAGTCCTTCCAAATACAAAACAAATAGAAGTCCAACCAGGCAAATTTTTGAACATAAATAGCCAACTTACTAGGGAAGAGGAAGAAAAATTGACAACTATTTTGCAGAAGCATATCCATGCTTTTGCTTGGGATTACAAAGATATGTCAGGGATTCACCCTGATGTATGTACTCATAGAATTTATACTGAAGATGTCAAGCCTGTAAGACAGCCTCAGAGAAGACTGAATCCTACCTTGAGGGATATTGTGAAAGAAGAAATTGAAAAACTTCTGGAAGTAGGATTCATTTACCCAATTTTTGATAGTCGGTGGGTCTCTCCATTGGTTATAGTGCCTAAGAAAAATGGAAAAATGAGAGTATGTATAGACTATAGAGAACTGAACAAAGTGACATACAAAGATCATTTTCCATTGCCATTCATAGATCAGGTGTTAGATACTCTTGCTGGAAAGAAATATTTTTGTTTTCTTGATGGATTTAGTGGATATAATCAAATTCAGGTTGCACCTGAAGATCAAGAGAAAACAACCTTTACCTGTCCATGGGGAACATTTGCCTATAGGGTCTTACCTTTTGGTTTGTGTAATGCCCCAACAACATTTCAGCGAGCAGTGTTAGCCATATTTTCTGATCTGACTACCAACAGTGTTGAAATATACATGGATGATTTCACAGTCTGTGGATAGACTTTTGACTTTACATTGGAACACCTTGATAAAGTTTTAACTCGCTATGAAACCTACCAGTTATCCTTAAATCCAGACAAATGTTTTATGATGATGGAGGAAGGAATAGTTCTTGGTCATCACATCTCTCCTCAAGGGATCCAGGTTGATCCAAAGAAGGTGGAAATTATCAAGAACCTTCTCCCTCCTAAAACTCAGACTGATGTCAGAAGCTTCCTAGGACACATTGGTTTTTACCGCAGGTTTATTCCTAGCTTTAGCACAATAGGCCATCCCATGTTTGCCCTATTGACTAAAGATTCTGAATTCTCCTGGACTGCAAAGTGTCAGGAATCATTTGAAGCTCTGAAAGAAAAATTAGTAACTCCACCTGTGTTAAGAGGACCTAACTGGACATTACCATTCCACATACATACTGATGCTTCCAATACTGCAATTGGAGCAGCATTGGGACAAATCGACAATGGTGAACACTATGCTATCTACTACATTAGCAAGAACTTGACAGGAGCTGAAAAAATTATACCACAACTGAGAAAGAATTCTTGGAAGTAATCTATGCCATCAATAAATTTAGGCATTACATCATAGGTTATCAAATATTCATTCACACAGATCACACAACCATTAAATATTTGATGAATAAGCCTATGGTGAGTGCAAGGATTATCCGTTGGTTACTATTGCTACAGGAATTTGATATCACAATAATCAATAAACCAGGAAAAGCTAATGTTGTAGCAGATTTTTTGTCCAGGTTGCAGAACATAGAGGAAGGGGAATTAGTGGAGGACACTTTTCCTGATGAAAAATTATTTGCTATATCTGTCCAATCACCTTGGTTTGCAGATATAGCCAACTATTTGGTCACAGGGAAAGTTCCCCCACATTTTACTTCCAAACAAAGAAAACAATTGATCAAACAGAGCTCTTCTTTTGAATGGATTCAAGGTATGCTTTTCAAGAGTAGTCCTGACCATGTGTTACGTAGGTGCATCCGAAAGGATGAGGTATATGATATCCTTAGGGCTTGTCATGATGAACCCTCCGATGGACACTATTCTATAAAAAGCACAATTAGGAAAATTTTAGGAACAAGATATTATTGGCCATCTCTTCACAAGGATGTGAAAAAGTACATCAGGCATTGTGATGCATGCCAAAGAATGGGGAAACCCACTCACACAAATGAAATGCCACTACAGCCTCAAGTGGTTTTAGAACCATTTGAGAGGTGGGGGCTTGATTTTGTGGGACCTATTGATCCACCTTCTCAAGGAAAGGTGCATATTATGGTATGCACTGATTACCTAACAAAGTGGGTAGAGGTGCATGCTTTCAAACATGCTCATGAAGAGAAGGTCACTGATTTCTTGTATAACCAAATTTTTTAGAGATTTGGAGCTCCACGGTCTATCACCACAGACCAAGGACCCCAATTTGCATCTAAAGTTATTGAGGCTTTTACAGAGTTGTATGAAATCAAACATAGGAAATCATCACCTTACCACCCACAAGCAAATGGCCAAGTTGAGGTAACAAACAGAGAATTGGAATAGATCTTGATGAAAATAGTAGCTGTTCATAGGAGAAACTGGCTAGATAAATTACCTAAAGCAGTTTGGGCTTACAATACTACTTGGAAATCCACTACTGGATTCACACCTTATGAACTGGTTTTTGGTAAAAAGCCCCTCCTACCTATTGAATTTGAGCTACTAACATTGCGCACAACATTGGAAATTGGAATTGAATTGTCACAGGCACATGCAGATAGGATTCTACAGTTGAATGCATTGGATGAACTTTGATTGGATGCCCTGCAACAGAGAAAATTTTAGCAAGGAGATTGGGCTTTGCTGTTTGATTCTCGCTATGTGGACTTCCCTGGAAAACTAAGGACTAGATGGCTTGGACCATACCATATTGAAGAAGTATTTGACAATGGAGCAGCTCACCTCTCTCCCATTGATGATTCATGGAGAAAGTTGGTAGTGAATGGACATCGCCTTCGAGTGTACCATACACCTCTGACTAAGGAGGAGTTCTTGCAACAACTTGATAGCTTGGATGCACAATAGGTAGAAGAGATTCCCTCTTCCACCACAATTGCCATAGATTGAGCATAATCATGGATTTCAAGAAAATAGAAAAATACAAAAAAAATCAAAAAATTAGAAAACAAAAAGATGAATAAATTCTGGTTGTGAATTCCTTCATGGGCATAATCAGAATAAAAAAAAAAAAAAAAAAAGAGAAAAGAGAGGTAAAAAAAAGAAGAAAAAAAATGAATAACTCAATAGTGAAAACCTTTTTCTAAGGCACTACTGAGTTGGTATGCATGAAAACCAATTTTCTGGCATGCATAACCTTGAAAACTTTTGAGTCACCATTGTACAAATTCACCAACTACATTTGTTTTTGAAGTATTGCAGTAAGCCTCAGCAGAGCATCAACAAAAGCAGTCATCTTTCAAAAACTTGCATTAACTTGTTTTAACCAGGTATATGTTTCTTGCACTTTTCTCATTGTAAATATTTGATATATAGTATATGACAATTAACCATTAGTATAAAAGTGTTCATAAGAGTTGGCATAAGCAAAACATGTTTTAAAAGAAGAATGTTGGTTTCTGTTGTATCTTCGGAATGACTACTACATTGTATCTTCGAAATGAAGCTTTGTCTTTGGATTAAAAATTGTCTTCAGAATGACAAGTCCAGCCTTGTCTTCAGATTGAAAATTGTCTTCAGAATGACAAGTCTTACTTTGTCTTCAGAGTGAACCTTTATCTTTAGAATGAAATTTAATCTTGAATGAAATTTAATCTTAGAATGAGCACTTAATGTTATGTTTCCACGTGGGCATCCAAGGAGGAAGAAGACAGGAAGAAAAGAGAGGAAAAAAGAAGGAGAGAGAATTCTAAAAAAAGATAGAAGGGGGGGCTTTTTGACACAAGAAAATAGAGTAAGAAGAGAAAGTATACACTAGGAACTAGGAGGTCTACAAGACTCCACCTGAAAGAAATAGAAAAATAGATGATTGAAGAGGAAAACAACCAAGGTAGTCCTGATGTCATATAAATACAACCAACCACTATAAATACCACCTTGGAGGATTTTTTAGAATTTCTTGAATAGTTGGTTGAGGAAGAGTCTGGACAAGACAATTTTGAAATTGATGCAAACTTGGATGCAATCATAGATAACCTTATGGAACCTTCTGAACAGGACCGAATAGTTGAAACAGAAAGTGAGATAATGGTTGAGCAACAAACTATAGATAATTTATCTGCATCAGATTCTGAATCAGAAGAAGAGGAGGTGGACATTGCAGAACAGTTGAGAGCAGCCAAGAGTGTGATTAAAACACAAACCATATGGGTTGAGGAGAAGGAAAATATCATTGAAAAACATGAAAAAAGAATTGCAGAGTTGCAACAGGAAGTGGAGGAACTAAAGAGCAGACTATTACAATTTGAAAAATAGTCAACTACAATAGATAATGAGGAAGAGTTGGCTCAATTACTGCTTGGATTATCTAGGGTAGATAATTCTTCTCCCTTGATAGAGGTATCTTTGGATGAAAACACAAGAGCTCATTCCGAAGTAGTGCCCTTCCATTCCGAAGCAACACCTTCTCAATCTGGAGATGCTCTAGAATCGATCAGGAGCCTAGAAAAGAATATCTGTGGAGAGTCACAATAGTTATGTCTGCAAGAAACACCAGCACAAGAGCATTTTGAATAGCAAAATGTAAATAATCAAGTAAGTGCTCCTCTGAATAAGATTTCTATAGAAGTAGGGATACAAGTAGAATTGTTGTCAGATGTCCAACCAGTGGAAGTAGTAGAAAAAGGGATACAAGTAGAATTGCTATCAGATGTCCAACCAATAGAAGTGGCAAAAAAAGGGGTACAGGTGGAACTATTGCCTAAGTTTCAACCTGTAATTAGACCACCCAATATTGTATCCCTAGAGTAGTATAATACATACATTGCTAACTGGATGATCAAATATGAAAAGCTTGCCACACAGGTTGAGAAATTGAAACTGGTAGGAAAATAGCTGGAGACAAAGGACACAAAAATCAGTGCATTGAATGAAAAAGTAACTGACCTATGTCAAATTGCTAAATTTTTGGTTCAATTCAGAAGACCTGCTAGGTTTTATAGTCTCATTCTGAAGGAGAGATATCTGAGATGGCAGGTTATGAGAATTAGCTCAGGTCTCCCCTATAAACTGGAAAAAGCTGAAGAGTTTTTGGAAGCTTACTTCAACAGTCCTACAGAGCAGAAAAACTTGCTATGTGAGTTATTTCTGCACAACTTTTTCATTCTAGAGGATGTAGATTTCCACCCCCAGATTTGCATAGGAGATGTGCAATTGAGAGCTTTTATGTCTACCTTACAAAATCAGTTTTACTGGGACCAAGAAAAAAGGTAAAATAAGGAAATTGAATTAAGAGCTGAATTGTTAGTCAGAGCAATTCAGCCAAATCATCCGATTATCACCAGACAACATTTTCTCATGATGAACAGGGATGATATCAAAAGGATGTATTTGAGAAATTTGAGGGACTGTGTAACTAAATTCTAGAATTTTTGTAATGACAATTTTGTTCCAACATTATCACATTGCAGAAATAGATGGGCAGAACTTTCCATGTCTTTATAGAAAAGGGAGCCTATCTCCCCCATTAATCTGGAATGGTCTAGAAGAAGAGCAGAAGGGGTGATACAACTTATTGAAATTATGCAGCATAACTGGGTAGGTCTCATATTTAGGCCTCCAACCATCATTACTCCAGTTCCCTACTATTTTGAAGAGGATCCTCAACCAGATGAGCAGTTTGAAAATTGGCTCAGAAACCTTCAGGAGAACAGAGGATACTATATAGGCAAAAAGTTGTTCTACAGATCATGGAACTTGAATATGGATATCTGTGATTCTATAGCCCAACAGAATGCATGAGGACATGCATTAATATAAGTTGGGGGGAAAATGATGAGGCCTAGAAATGCCTCCATCATAGCATGTTTTGAACAACTAAAACTTGCCTAAAACTCTATGATTTACTTTATATACTAGTTAAGTTGATCTAATATGTTGTGTATTAATTGTTTGCATGATTGATGTGTTTGGAATATTATATGCTGATTTTTATAGTTTTTGTGTAGTTTTATGTCACTTTGCCATGACTTGTTACATAAGGGATATGCTTAGGCTGATAGCAACACTTTACTATTCTTATTTTGATGTTTCTCAAGCATTAATTTCTTTGAATTTAGAAAATAGTGCAAAGAATTGTTACTGTGCAGCAGAAACTGGTTTTCCTGTGTAAATTCCAGCCAACTACCAATGAATGGCAAGGCATGGAATTCACACATGAAGAGGAATGAAGGCTATTGCAATCTGATCCTGAGGACTAATCCACCTGAGAAATGTAGCTGAAATAAATTGAAGAGTACATAGTTGGTCATTCCAAAGATCTTCGGATTGAGAAATACAGTCTCTTCGGATTGAGCGAATATCTTCGGATTGAGCCACTTAGCTCCAGATTGAGAACATAAAGCACTTTTTGACCTGTTGACTGATTTTTGATGGTGGAAAAAGGGAAAGAAGGCTGAGGAGGTTAAAGGAAAATATCTCCCATCTAACTTTGTCATCCTTGCCATCCAAAGCCATAATTTATGGAAAAGATCCTCTTCTAGGATAAACCCAGGGAATACTATAGAATAACAGGAATTGATTTGCAGAGTATATTTTCTGTTGTAATTAGATTTTAGGCATCTATAAAAGATAGCTCCCATCTAGGTTGAGCTAATAATAATAATAGTAGAAATAGTAGTAGAGAAAATATAGATAGAGAATAAGCGAGAAAACTGAGACTGTTATAGTTCTGTAATAGGTTTTAGCAGTAGATTTGTAATCATGTTCTGAATCAATAAAGTACAAGTTTTTCTATTCATTCTATTATGTTTGAGTGTGAGTAATATTTAGAGAGAGAGGAACTCATACCTTCTTCTAGAAAAGGAGGTTGGCCACTTCCAGACCTAGGAGGAGGACTAACAGACAGGTTTTGTTCTGATTTTGCTACAGTAGAATAAGTTGTGAAACTTGTCAATTTCATTCTTTTGTAGTAGTTAACATCCATTTCAGTCCTAATAATTTATTTTCTATTCAAGATACTTTTGTGATGTGATTAGCAGTAGATCTGATTAGTCTTTTTGCTTTCCAACAACTTTCCAATTTACTACAATTTCCATTTCCAGCAATTTACAGTTTTTTGCAATTTTCCTGCATTATTGTTTTTGTTGTCAACCCCTGCACAGAAGATTGACAACCTTCTATTACAGAGTATTGATAGGACTTAATTTTAGTTTTCATTATTGCAAGAGTAAATAGACTTTCATTTTGCAACTGTAATTAGGTTTCCAATTCTGCAACTGTAACTAGGGTTTTAATTCTGCAATTTAATCAGATTTCATTCTTGCAACTGTAACTAAGGTTTCATTTCTGTAATCAGCAATTAGTTTTCATTCTTGCAATTAGATTAAAGTTCAATTTATGCAATTTAGAGGTAGAAGAGACCTAAAAACCCCCACACAATCAGTTCCACCAATAAGACTTGCTGCTCCCAATTGACCTTAAATTATAGCCCTGTTCACTCCTTTCGTAGATAGCCTTGTACACTGCCCTGGATTGACAAATTCATTGAGAATTAATGATGTGCTTAATGACAACGCATCACCTGGGTAGATTGGACATCATGGGTGGCAAGACATTCGACATTAATTTCCCTTCCTCCTTTCCTCCCTTTTTTTCTTCATTTCCTAACTTCTCCTATATTCCCTAAGGTTGTTAAATCAACCCTATTTAAGCATTACAATTTCTAAGTTTCGTAAGGTTAATGAATAATATTTCTTATTTCCATTTTTCTCCAAGACTCACGTGCCATACGTTTATCATCTTATCCAAATTATTTGAATTTCTTCCAAACTTGTGTAGCTTGTCCTTAGAATTCTCTAAATCTTCCCTTAGTAGAGGTACTTCTTGTTCTAACTTTTCACATTCTAAGACCTTTGCTTCTAGCTTATCCTTAAATATTTTTGTCTTAGCAATTGAATTTTTTAGATCCTCTATAAGATTTCCTCTATATTCATCACATTATTGAAACTGAATCTTAAGTTGAGAGTTTTTATTTCTTACCTTCTTTAAAATTTTAAGAGCATAAGCTCTCCCTCAAGATCAACTCCTTCTTTTTCTAATTCTTCCTCTATTTGTTTGCCTTTGTTAACATCTTAATTTTATTTTGGATTGTCTTATATAGGCTCACCTTCTTCTTCTTCTAGTGCCATTAGAATATTCTCTTCTGGTCCTTCAAGTGCATCCTCATATTCATTATCACTGAAACTGAAACCATTCCTTGTACAACTATCTTCAAGATGTCCAATATTACCACATATAAAACACTTGAGAATTATTGGTGACATTTTCTTAACTTATTCTTTTTCTTCAATCAAAAATAGGAATTCATATTTATCATTACTTGAAGAACTAGCATCACTATCACTTGAGTACTTACTTGCATTGTCTACATAGTAGCTCCTCTTTTGTATTTGAAATAACTTATTTCCTTGTTTGCCTTGACCATCCTTGTCTTTATTTTGGTACCTGTATCTTTCTGATTCCTTGTTCTTATGATCATTTTTTTCTTCATTATTGTTATTTTTGGCTTCTTTACAATCAGTTGCATAGTGACCATACTTTCCACAATTGAAACATCTAACGAATTTTGCATCCTTAAATTTTCTTGAATCCTTATTCCTTCTGCCATAATTTGCTTCTTCATCACTAGATGACTCATTACTTGAATCTAACTTCTTACCCTTTGTATTCTTAATCACTTTGAAGGCTACTTCCTTCTAGAGATTAGGTTCCTATTTTTTTCTTAACTCAAAAGCTATAAGAATACCAAGTAACATATCTCTTGTCAAAGAATAACCATCCTTTGCTTCTTCTATAGCTGAAATATTTTCACTAAACCTTGTTGGGAGAGACCTTAAGATCTTATCACAAACATCAACTTCTTCAACCTTAAGTCCAAGTCCTTGCATGGCATTAACAACCTCATCTACCCAAATTAGATAAGTACTAATATTTTTCTCATCCTTCATTCTCAATTATTCAAATTGTTCTTTGATATTTTGTATTTTTGCCTTTTTCACATTTTTATATACTTCATTTATGCTTTGCAACTTATCCCAAATTCCTTTTGCATCTTGATAATGCATAACTTTTATGAATTTTGTTCTATGCAAACCTCTTAAAATTGCATTCATTGCTTATGAATTGTAATGTTGTAGAACCTTACCTTCATTATCTGTAGGTGGATCAGCTGGTGGTATGTATCCATTTTAAATTACTTTCCAAATTTCATTTCCAAGTGCCTTCAGGTTAATCTTAATTTTCATACTCTAAATATATAATCACTTCCATAAAATATTGGTGTTGATTTATATAAGGACACATTCTTAGAATCCATTGTGCTCTTGAAAGCTTTTTCTTCAAACTATTAAACTCTTTCGAAGGAACCCACTCTGATACCAATTGAAGAACACAAGCTTATACTGAGAGGGGGTGAAGAGTATAAGACCACTTTTTTTTCTTCCCCAATCAATATTATGCAATGTATAGATAGTAATATCAAAAACAGTAATAAAAGTAATTCACAAATCACCACACACAATAGAGACACCAATTTAACGTGGTTCACCCAATGTGGGCTACTCCACAAAGAAAATATTTCACTAAAATTTTCTCAATCAATCTCTTTGGAATTATTTCCCTATTACAATGTTTATGGACCTCTATCCAAAGGAGACACTAATTCCTTAATCAAGTTCATGGATATCTATCCATAGGAGAACTTCTTTCTCCTTAGCTTTCACTAGTGATATTCTATAAGAATTGCTATGCACTCTACTCTGGCTAATGTATCTCCATCCACTGAAGACACCTATCCTCACTACTCTGACTAATGGACCTCTATCCATTGGATACTATTGTCCTCCATACTTTGTCACCTTCAAATATCTATCTCAATCTGCACTAAACATAATCCTTCGATCTAGCACAAATCTGATCAATCTCTATCTATGGTATGGGACAAAGCATAAATCTATCCTCAATCTATGTCCTTTAATTTACACTAAACATAGTCCTTCGATCTAGCACAAATATATACTCAATCTCTATCCTCAAGTCTTAACACAAATCTTGATCCAATCACAAATCAACACTACTAGATCTACCACAAACCTTAACTCAAGGTTTGAACAAATAAATCAATCAAATCTACTTACAAGTCTTCTCAAATAATTGTATCAAATTTGCCTTGCAAGCTTCCACAAAATCTCACACTAATCTATCCACAAGTCCTCTCTAAAACTTGTCCAATCTGCTCAACAAGTCCTCACTAGAACTTGTCCAAATATTCTCAATAAGTCCTCACTAGAACTTATCCAAATATGCTTAATAAGTCCTCACTATAACTTATTAAAATCTACTCTCAATCTGTATTGTAAGCTTCCACAAAATCTCACACAAATCTATCCATAAGTCCCTCAAATCTGATCAACAAGTCTACACTAGAACTTGTCCAATCTCATAGAAACATAAAGAGAATTGTTAGAGACTCAATATGCCTCACGTTCATCACAATACTCAGTCACTTTCAATCACTCTTTTATAAACGTATAGAGAATTGTTAGAGACTTAATATGCTTCACATTCACCTCAATTCTCAATCACTTTCACTCACTCTTTTAGAAACATATAGAGAATTGTTATAAATTCAATATGCTTCACACTCACAAACTCTCAATCAATTTCTCGATTCAATCTAGAATATAGAACAATCTGTTTTATAGAACTTGTACTATCATATCAACACATCCACTTGACTAGGCTCAACCAACTCTACACAACCAATCACTCAATTAAATAATCCTTACTCACAAACCCTATTCCAAGCATATGAACACTCACTCAAATGTTTCCAAAAATGTTTATCAATCAATATCACATAACAATGATACTCATGTTCTTTGCAAACCCTAGTTCAAGTTCTTCACTCAACCAATCACTTCAACAACAATGCTTATAAAACAATTTCACATAACAATGATACTCATAATCTTTGCAAATCCTAGTTCAATTTCTTCACTCAATTACTCACTTCAAAAACAATGCTTATAAAAGAAGGTTTTATTAAAAATTCTCAATCTAGAAAACCTTGAAGCATTAATTCAAAACACACTAAAAAATGCTTACCAAACAATACTTTCCACTCTAAAATTGCATTCATAACATTGAATAATCACACACTAGGAAGATGTGCCCATACCTTTTTTTTGATGTAAAAGTGTCTTTAGAAAACCTGTCTCAATCATACTTTTCTTCTCTCCAATTTCAATGGTTAGATAACAAAATATCACTCCAACACTTTCTCAAAATATTCCTTAGACACAAGAATAATAAAAACTCAATTATGCTTTATTACTCCATTTTTAAAATTAATGTCCATCAAATCATACATGAAAAATAATTACTTGGATACACCTTATAAACTCCAAATTAAAATAATATCCAACACAACTTCCTAAAACACATTAATACCCTTTCCAAACACTAAATCAAACAACACAAAAAATTTAATTTTGTATAAGCCTTATAACTCCCTTACAACCCTACAAACCAAATCAATATGCAAAAAAATTAATTTTTAAATGCCCAACTAATATCCCCAAAAATTTTGGTGCTCAATTTTAAAGCATACCTTTGACTTCCACCAAAAGGGACTTCAGTGTGAATCAATTTTCCATCTCCCCAAGCCTAAGTGCCTTAGCACTTGGGAGCCCACCGTGTGGGCTATTGGTACCCACGTGAAGGAAGGAGGACTACCTTCCTCTTATACCTCCGTGCACCTTTGACTTCCCACAAAAATTAAGAAGCACTCCTCTTTGCAACATGATTCGCACAAGCTCGCATTAATCAAAAATTCGAAGGCATGGTAATTTTGAGTAAAGTGGGCAATCCCCTTTTTATACACATGTTGGTATTTGCTCCCCATGTCGACACTTAATAATTCAAATTCGAATTTTGAATTTAATTTAATAACCCACATTAGGGTTAGTTAAAAATTAATATAAATTAACTTTATAACTAATATTAAAATTAATTAATAATTAATTTAAATAAATTAAGTAAATTAAATTATAAATTAATTTATAATAAAAATTATATTAATTAATTTATAATTAATTTAAAAATTCCCTTTATAATATTATAAAAAACATTATAATATTATTCACTTGGGCTTCTTCTTTTGCACTTTGGGCCATATCTGACTTCCTAGAACTAGGTCTTGATCAACTGAAACTGGAGAACCTAAAACTGATGCTACCCACTAAAATTGCCACTAACTGGTGCTGAAAGCTTGACATCAATGACCACTTACTCTTGACATCAATGACAACTTATCCACTCAAAATGTCCAACAACAATGTTACCCGCTTTAAAAATAAATAGGTCACCAAAATATGTGCCAAGTATAAAATCCAATAAATATGGTCTACACCTTACTATCCTCAAGGAAATGAGCAAGTTGTATCCTCTAACAAAACACTAATCAAGATCCTTAAGAAACTATTCAATAAAAATGGTTGAGACTAGCACCTACAACTTTACCCCATCTTATGAGCATATTGTAAAAGTGTACGTACTCCCACTGGGGCAACACCATTTGTAGTAGTGTATGACATGGAAGCAGTCTTCCATTTTGAACTCAATATTCTCTCCTTAAGATTCTTATTGCAAGATTCATCTGTAGGAGATGAATACCAAACAATCCACTTGCAACAGCTTGAACTCCTAGAGGAAAAATATATCAATGCTTTAGAACATCTTAGAACATACCATAATAGGCTCCACCAAGCTTACAACAAGAAAGTACATCATAGGTATTTTGAAATTGGGGACCTAGTCCTCAAATAAATTCAAAAGAACACCCACATTTATGTCAACCTTAAAGAAAAATTTGAACCCAACTGGTTAGGTCCCTTTACTATCACAACCAAATTTATATTAGGAGCTTACCACCTAGTTGCATTGGATGGTTAATAAAATAAATAACCGATTAACATCATTCACCTCAAATGATATTATGCATAAATAACAACCGAGTCAACTACTTGCTCATTTGATTTACACATGAAGGCAATCATCACATAATCATGCACACTTCACTCCTTTGCATGTTTACCTTATTTTCTTGATCATACCATCGAGTTAGGATGGTTTACTATGATGAAAATGCCAAACCTCATTATAAATACATCTACATTGCATCCACCTAGGCTAACTTATATGTTGAGTAAACTCTCTCTATCCATAAATAGTATCCTATGCTACCTTATTCTATATGTATCGCTTCGTTACACTCATATTTCTTCTCTTCTTCTTCCTCTCTTAGGTTAAGTGATGTATGACATGATCATCCATGACCTTGATGACCTACCCTTCTCCCTTTCTTCTGTCCCAATATTGGGGGCAATAAAACAAACAAACAACCATAAATTTTCTATCTACACTCTTTCCTCTACTCCTTAAAATTAAGCAATACATAAAACCTACTTTCTTCTATCTTGAACATAAGCCACTTCATCAATTTCAACAACATTATACACCCTTATCAATAATATACATCTACATTTTTTCAACAAAGGAATTTTATGTTCTCAACAATCCTCACAATTATTCTATAGACTCCTCAAAGATACCTCTTTCTCTTTTTACAATACAAAATAGTGTATTGAATAAGAGAAAACACTAGTAGTCTATCAAAAATATCATGATATCTACACATCATATTTCTCACCTACAACCCATTTGATAGTCCATTCAGGGATAGGAAATCACATTCAACCAATTTCTTGTAGATTTATAATCATTTATGATTTCTACTAGTTACTAGTTGAATGGGGTTCTCTTCCCTGATTGGCCTATTAGTTGAGTTCACAATATTATACATAATCCATCAACACCTGCCTACTTGTTTGGTTGGTCACAAGGGTCAAGAGTCCTTTAATCATCCATTCATATGTGGATTAACAATTACTTGTCAACTTTATATATGAATCGATTATTAAGGGTACTCCTATCTCGACATACTGTACAAGTAAGTAATAAAACATAAATCAAATTCTCATATGCTATTTTTTTGATAAATAATAGGAATTGTAAGGTTCCCTTGATTCGATGATGCATAGGTTTACAACTTCCTCATGGAACTTACTAGACACCATATCAAGGATAATTTTTTTTCTTCTTTGATCTATTGCGTTGACATGCTATCAACCACATCAAAATCTTAACGAATGCTTTTTTCAATCCACAAGGGTATCATAGATCTCATTGATACAATATCTCATAGGTCCACAATTACTTGTGTGACTTACTAGACACTTGATCAATGTTATCTTCGTATCCTTATGGATCCTGTCAGGCACAACCCATCAAACAAGATCAAGTCTCTCACAAACTATTGTTTAAAATGATCTACTAAACTATGAGACCTTATGGATCTAATTCCTTGTAAATATGCAATTTCTTGTATGCTTCACCAAATTTTGGATCGATATCATATTCATAGCTACCTAAGCCTCTACAACAATAGAACATCCAAAAATCATACTCTCAATATTAGCTATTTGCCTAATAATGCTACTGGATCAATAGAGTTCTATTTCCAATCAATCATATTATGCAAATATACCATCAAGCATCATAAGCCTAAAATTGGTCACCGGTCAAACAAATATCTTCTATTTATCCATAGAAAATAGATAGAGAACTTTCCCTCTCTATCGATACATGACTACAACTTATTAACTCTTTTTTCAAAATCAAAATTTCTTGGGTACCTTATATGCTCTCTAGAAGCATCAAGGTTTGGTAATAAACACTTCATGTATCCATAATCATCTATGATTGAATCAAGCAGTCGATTACCAAATACCTGTGCATCCTAATAGCTTGTAAGCTAGTATGGATGTAATCTATTCATTCATAAAAATGAGTTATCTTGAACTCAAGGCAATATTGTTATATGAACCTCTAATATTAGGGGAAATCCTCCTCCCATATTTTGTGCATATACATTATGGTGTACACACATTGAACACAAGAGTAGTATTTCTTCTTCTCTGGGATCGTCCATATGGGAGTGTTACCCTCAACCTAAAATATTTTATCTAAAAGTACAAGATCAAAAAGTCTTTCATTAGATGGTAGTAACAAGTATCAATCCCAATTCCTCACATCCATATAAATATTTTCATGTGTTAGAAATTCAGTAATACTGAATCTTTCTCCTAAAAGCAATTTCACTTTTAGGAAAATGAAAGAACAACACAAAAAAATTTTGTAAGCTTTCTTTCAAAAACTTACAACCAATTCAATATTTATTGTGACTAACTACAATAGTGAAAATAGAACATCTCAAAATTGTTACATCACAAACATCAATATCATATTTAATAACAAAATAGCTTGTAAATTGCAAGAATCGATAATATTACATTACCATGCATCCTATGAAAAATTTACAAAGATCATTCAATATTTTGTAAAACATTTGCAAAGATCATTCTATCACTTTACAAGATATTTGTAAAGATCATTTTCCATCACTTTGCAAAAAAAATTGCAAAGAATGCACAATCAAATCATAAAAGCATTTCTCTACTTTGCAAAATATTTGCAAAAATCATTCTATCACTTTACAAGACATTTGTAAAGATCATTTTCCATCACTTTGCAAAAATATTTGCAAAGAACATGAAATCAAATCACAAGATTCACTTGTAAAAATCATCCCATTACTTTACAATAACATTTGTAAAGGTCACTCACCCTCACTTTGCAAAAACATTTTGCAAAGAACACTGAGTCAATTACATCATCATTACTTTGCAAAAATAATTCTACATCTACCTTATCTACACAACCAAGTGTTTCTAGAGAGCAACATTTGAACACTGATAAGAATCATACTACATCTACCTTATCTATGCAATCGAGTGTTTACAAAGAGCAGCATTCGAACACTGATAAGGATCATACTACATCTACCTTATCTACATAGTTGAGTGTTTACAGAGAGCAGTATTTGAAAAATGATAAGTATTGTACCATATATACCTTATCTATGCAATCAAGTGTTTGCATAGAGAAACATTCAAACACTAATAATGATCATACTACATCTACCTTATCTATGTAGTCGATTGTTTGTAGAGAGCAGGATTCAAACACTGATAAGAATCATACTACATCTACCTTATCTATGCAATTGAATTTTTTTAGAGAGTAGAATTAGAATACTAATAAGGATCATACTACATCTACCTTATCTATGTATTCAAATGTTTGTAGAGAGTAGCATTTGAACACTGATAATGATCATACTATATCTACCTTATCTACAAAATTGAATGTTCATAGAGAGTAACATTCAAAAACTTATAAGGATCATACTATATATATCTTATCTATGTTGTTGAATTTTTATAGAGAGCAACATTCAAACACTAATAAGGATTGTACTATATGTACCTCATCTACGTAGTCAAATATTTGCAGAGAGCAATATTCAAATATTGATAAGAACCATATTATAGGTACATCATCCACACAGTCAAATGTTCATAGAGAGCAACATTTGAACACTGATGAGAAGAAAATATTATATATCTCATATACATACTATAGGTACCTCATCTACGCAGTCAAATATTCATAAGAGCAACATTTGAACATTGATGAGAAGAAAACAAATCATATCTCTTGTACATATTATAGGTACCTCATCTACGTAGTCAAATGTTCACAGTAGCATTTGAACACTAATGAGAATAAAATATCTCATATCTCTTGTACATATCATAGGTACCTTATCTACACAGTCAAATGTTTGTGAGAGTAGCATTTGAACACTGATGAAATAAAAAGAACATTTCATATCTCTTGTACATATTATAGGTATCTCATCTATGCAGTTAAATATTCATAGAGAGCAACATTTGAACAATGATAAGAAGAAAATATTTTAATATCTCTTGTACACATCACAGGTACCTCATCTACATAGTAAAATATTTGTGAGAGTGAAATTTGAACACTCGTGAGAAGAAAACATTTCATATCTCATGTACGTATCACAAGTACCTCATCTATGCAATCGAATGTTTGCAATAGTGGTATTTAAAAATTGATGAGAAGAAAACATTTTTATATCTCTTGTACATATTACATGTACCTCACTATGTTCTAAATGATATCACAAATATGACATTATGGGCCACAATTTAGACATAATGAGATCATATCCCTTTCTTGGGAACCTTCATGGCAAGTTTTACCTCCTAATGAGCATTTGAAGAACACAAGCTTATATTGAGAGGGGGGTGAACAGTATAAGACCACTTTTTCATTTTCTTTTCAATTCAATATTATGCAGTGTATAGATAGCAGTATCAATAGCAATAATCAAAGTAATGCACAAAACACCATCCACAAAAGTGACACAACAATTTACGTGGTTCACCCAATCCGGGCTACTCCACGGAGAAAATATTTTGCTAAAACTTTGTCAATCAATATCTTGGTAATCCTTCCCAATTACAATGTTTATGGACCTCTATCCAAAGGATATTTTGATCCCCTAAATCTCAAGTTCGTGGATATCTTCCATAGGAGAACTCTTTCCCCTTCTAATCTGGCTAGTGATCTTCTAGAATACTTTGTTCAAATCAGAACTCAAATCAATCTCAACTCAGCAATCTCATAGAAGCATAAAGAGAATTGTTAGAGACTCAATATGTTCTATACTCAAATCCAATTTCTTTCTCAACTCAATTCAAATCAGAATATAGAATAGTTTGTTTTATGGAACTTGAACAACCACTTCACACAATATCTTGACTAGGCTCAAACAACTCTACTCAACCAATCACCACAAGGAACAACTCTTTCTCACAAACCCTAGTCCAAGCATGAATCAACCAACTCAAAATGTCTTCAACAATACTCAACAACAACTCTTACATAACAATGATACTCATGTTCTTTTCAGCTCAAGTTCAAGTTCTTTGCACAACAACTCACTCCAACAACAATGCTTATAAAACAAGGTTTTAATCACAACTTTCAAACCAGAAAACCTTGAAGCATTAAACCAACTATTTTCGAATAGGAAACCACAATCAATCCTTTTCACTCCAATGATATTTCAGAAATCAACCACCCAAATAAAATCAATGGAGAATGTTACTCATACCTTTTTGATGCCTTATGAGTTGTCCACTAAATCTGCCACACTCAACACTTTTCCTTTTTCCAATCTCAACAAGGGTTAGAGATCTTGAGTAATAACACAACAATAAAATAATGTCCAAATAACACCTTATTACTCCTACTTTATTTTAACATCCACCAAAGTTATTTTTAAAGAAAACCCTTACTCAAAAATAACTTTCACTAAAAGAACTTTATCAATAACCCTTATTACTCCTAATAATTTCAAAAATCACAATTAAAAATTTAACTCCACAACTCAAACAACCACTATAACCTTATTCCTAAGGTTATTCAATACATCAACTATCAAATCACCTTTACCCCTTATCACTCCACCTTAGGCAATAACAAAATAAATAAAAACCTCAATACCTGCCTCGAGGGGAATCGAACCCCCATCCTATCCAACGTGAATGCCCTAGCCATGGCCAAGCTACCGCATGAGCTACGGGCTCATCGTGAAGAAAGAAGCACCACTCACTTCTTGTTCTTCTCTCCTTCCACCAAGCGAAAAAGAAATGCACCTTGAGCACCTCAACAAAGCCAAAATGATGCTTGCAGGAATCGAACACTTAACCTTCCTACCACCAACACCTTTGCACAAACCAAGCTGCCACTAGGCCACACTGCCCAACACACTTTGGAAAATGGACACGGTTAGCTTTCAATATTCGTTGCTTCACAAAACAAAAATAACACGAGCTCTTCCTTCGCAAAAACAAATCGTTAATCTCAATCGAGCAAGGATAATCTTCTTCAAAAAATTTAATGGCATATATATATGCCTTCCCTTAGCTTGGAAACGTCGGCACTTTTGAACCTTCCTTTATGACATCGACGAATATTCTTTTAATTTAATTTTAAAATTAAAATTAAAATTTTAAATAAATTAAAATTTAAACTAAATCTTTAAAATTAAATATCTCCATCACCGGGGCACCTTTTTCGATGAAACGAAAAGCCAACTTGGGTTTTAAGAAAAACCCATTTCAAATATGCCATCCATGGTTTTAAATAAAACCTTTTATTTTTCCTACCTTGGTTTTCACAAAAACCCTTCCTTGCACTTTCACAAAACATAGTGCATGCCATCATAGATCCTTTTGACATCAAATAACCTTTTGACATCAATGACAACATTTTAGCTTAGGGACTCAAAATGTCCAACAATCTCCCCCTTTGTCATTGATGGCAACCCATATCCTTTTACTAAAATCTGACCTTCTTTTCTGCTCCCCTAGGACTTTGCTCCCCCTGGCTCAATGCTCTCTCAAATATCAAATCTCTCCCCATATCAAAAACTCTCCCCAATATACACAAATCTCTCCCCCTTTGTCATCAATGGCAAAGGGTCACCTTTGGGGCTCGGGGCTAAGAATGAGCCTCTTAGCTTAGCCCCTCCCCCACCTCCTCATGAGGTGGTTAATTCTGGGGTGGGAGTATTTCTACTCCCCGAAAGCACTTCTCTTTACCTTTATCTTTCTCTCTTCCTTTCTGAGTTTTCTGAATCCTCTCACTATTTCTTTCCAAGCCATCATCCCTATTTCTATTATCATTTATGTTCCTGTTCCTATTCTTGTTCCTGTTCTCATCCATATTCCTATTCTTGTTCTTGTTCTTGTTCTCATCCAAGTTCCTGTTCCTATTCATATTTCTGTTCCTGTTCATGCCTACTTCTAGAATATTTTCTCTACACCATCTTGCTATGTGACCATAATTATTGCACTTATAACACTTAATGTTATTATTCCTTGGAGGTGCAAATATCTTAGGACTCCTCCTAGTGAAACCATATCCTCTTCTATCATTAATCCTGCAATTCATTGCCTTGTGACCAAACCCATTGCATGAGTAGCAATACCCATGGAAAATTTATCCTTTCCCATATTCTTGTCTTTCATGTGTCCTGCATTATGAAGCCATATGTCCAAACCTGTGACATGAAAAGCATCTTCCATTGAAGCCTCCTTGTCTTGACCTCATTGGTCTCCTATTCTGATTGTTGTTCCATCTGTATCTTCTTTGTGCATTGTTCCTCTCTTTGTTGAACTCTTTGTTGTCCAACTCATCCTCTGATGTCCCACTTTCACTTAAACTATCTTCTTCTAATGTATCTTCTTCTGAAGTTTCTTCTTCATCAAGACTTGAAGTAGATTCTTTTTCCTATTTCTTTTGAACCTTTCCAAAGCCAAGACCTGTTGAACATGATGTTCGCTGTTGTCCACAGATGAACTTATCCAAGTTCTTAGAGCTATTTGTGAAACTCTTCATCTTGATCTTGGAGTCCTTTAAGTCTTCTTTTAGAGTAGCCACTTCTTGTGCTAACTTCTCACATTCCAAAATATTTGCTTCTAACTTATCCTTGAACTTGCTTGCCTTAGCCTTTGACTTCTCTAAATCCTCTATGAGCAATAACCTTTCTTCATCACATTCTTGAAACTGACTTTCAAGCTTGGAGTGTTGCTTTCTAACCTTCTTTACTGTGTCAAGGGCATAGATAAGTTCTCCCTTGAGATCATAACCATTCTCTATTGAATAATCCTCTATTTTTTTGCCTTTGTCCTTATCATTACTTCCTTTTGGCTTGTCTTCTATAGGATCACTTACTTCATCTTCTAAAGCCATTAGAAGATTCTCATCTGGTCTTTCAAGTGCATCTTCAAAATCATCATCACTGAAACTATAACCATCCCTAGTGCAATCATCTTCAAGATGTCCAAATTTACCACATCTAAAACATTTGAGAATAACTAGAGTCCTTTTCTTTCTAACCATAAATAGGACTTCATCTCTATCATTGTCTGAAAAACTAGCATCACTATCAATTGAGTACTTACTTGCATTATCTGCATAGTAGCTTCTCTTTTGCCTTTGGAAGAACTTCTTTCCTTGTCTATTTTGTCCATCCTTGCCTTTCTTCCGGTACTTGTGTCTTTCTGATTCCCTGTACCTATGATCCTATTTTTCTTCATCATTGTTGTACTTTGGCTCTTTGCACTCTGTTGCATAATGTCCATACTTTCCACAATTGAAGCACTTGATAGATCTTAGATCTATGGGTCTTCTGGAACCTCTATCTCTTCTACCATAATTTGCTTCTTCATCACTGGATGACTCACTGCTTGATTCTATCTTCTTTCCCTTTTTCTTTTTGTCTACTTTGAAAGCAACTTCTTTCGAAGGAATAAGATCTTTTGTTCTTATCTCAAAAGTAGTAAGCATGCCAAGCAAAGAATTCCTTGTCAAATAATCACTATCAATTGATGTTTCTATAGCAGAAACCTTTTCACTATACCTTTTTGGAAGAGTCCTCAAGATCTTATCACAAGCATCAGATTCATCAACCTTCATTCCAAGACCTTTCATCTCATGTACAAGTTCATCAACCTTGTTGAGATAGTCATGAATGTTTTCATCATCCCTCATTCTTAGGTTCTCAAATTCTCCTTTGAGATTTTTGATCTTAGCCATTCTGACTCCTTTATCTCCTTCATATATTTCATGCAGAAGTTCCCACATTTCTTTTGTTGTTTTACATTCCATAACCTTCATAGATTCTGCTCTACGCAAACCTTTTATAATTGCATTCATAGCTCTTGAATTTGCATGCATTAGAAGCTTACCTTATTTATCTGTAGGAGGATTGACTATTGAATCATATCCAAGTTCCACTGCATCCCAAACTTCATTTCCAAGTGCCATCAGGTAAAATCTCATCAACATACACCAATATAAGAAGTCACTTCCATCAAATACTGGTACTGCATTATTGAAGGGTCCATCTCTTTGATCCTTTTGATCCATTGTGTTCTTAGACCACTTTTCCTTCAAGCTGTCAAACTCTTCTGAAGGAACCCACTCTGATACCAATTGAAGAACACAAGCTTATACTGAGAGGGGGGTGAACAGTATAAGACCACTTTTTACTTTTCTTTTCAATTCAATATTATGCAGTGTATAGATAGCAGTATCAATAGTAGTAATCAAAGCAATGCACAAAACACCATCCACAAAAGTGACACAACAATTTACGTGGTTCACCCAATGCGGGCTACTCCACGGAGAAAATATTTTGCTAAAACTTTCTCAATCAATCTCTTGGGAATCCTTCCCAATTACAATGTTTATGGACCTCTGTCCAAAGGAGATGTTGATCCCCTAAATCTCAAGTTCATGGATCTCTTCCATAGGAGAACTCTTTCCCCTTCTGCTCTAGCTAGTGATCTTCTAGAAGACTCTGTCTCTCTACTGCATTGACTTGTGGATCTCTCTCCACTTGAAGACTCCTCACTCAGATCTATCTTCAATTGTCCTGGCTATTGGATCTCTATCCACTGAGACTCTATCCTCTATACTCTGTCACCTCCAAATCTCTATCAATAGGTTCACTCATAACCTCTTCAAATCTGCTCAATAGGCTCACTCAGAACCTGCTCAAATATGCTCAATAGGCTCACTCAAAACCTGCTCAAATATGCTCAATAGGCTCACTCAAAACCTGCTCAAATATTCTCAATAGGTTCACTCAGAACTCTCAAATATGCTCAACAAGCTCACTCAAAACTTGTCCAAATCTTCTCAACAAGCTCACTCAGAACTTGTCCAAATCTGCTCAATAAGTCCTCTCTAGGACTTGCTCAAATATGCATAGCAAGCTTTCACAAAAGCTTACTCAAAATCAGTCCACAAGCCTTCTCAAAGACTTACCTCAAATCAGCTCAACAAAATCTCAACTCAATCTCATAGAAGCATAAAGAGAATTGTTAGAGACTCAATATGTTCTATACTCAAATCCCAATCTCAACTCAAATCAATCTCAACTCAACAATCTCATAGAAGCATAAAGAGAATTGTTAGAGACTCAATATGTTCTATACTCAAATCCCAATCTCAACTCAAATCAATCTCAAACTCAACAATCTCATAGAAGCATAAAGAGAATTGTTAGAGACTCAATATGTTCTATACTCAAATCCAATTTCTTTCTCAACTCAATTCAAATCAGAATATAGAATAGTTTGTTTTATGGAACTTGAACAACCACTTCACACAATCTCTTGACTAGGCTCAAACAACTCTACTCAACCAATCACCACAAGGAACAACTCTTTCTCACAAACCCTAGTCCAAGCATGAATCAACCAACTCAAAATGTCTTCAACAATACTCAACAACAACTCTTACATAACAATGATACTCATGTTCTTTTCAGCTCAAGTTCAAGTTCTTTGCACAACAACTCACTCCAACAACAATGCTTATAAAACAAGGTTTTAATCACAACTTTCAAACCAGAAAACCTTGAAGCATTAAACCAACTATTTTTGAATAGGAAACCACAATCAATCCTTTTCACTCCAATGATATTTCAGAAATCAACCACCCAAATAAAATCAATGGAGAATGTTACTCATACCTTTTTGATGCCTTATGAGTTGTCCACTAAATCTGCCACACTCAACACTTTTCCTTTTTCCAATCTCAACAAGGGTTAGAGATCTTGAGTAATAACACAACAATAAAATAATGTCCAAATAACACCTTATTACTCCTACTTTATTTTAACATCCACCAAAGTTCTTTTTAAAGAAAACCCTTACTCAAAAATAACTTTCACTAAAAGAACTTTATCAATAACCCTTATTACTCCTAATAATTTCAAAAATCACAATTAAAAATTTAACTCCACAACTCAAACAACCACTATAACCTTATTCCTAAGGTTATTCAATACATCAACTATCAAATCACCTTTACCCCTTATCACTCCACCTTAGGCAATAACAAAATAAATAAAAACCTCAATACCTGCCTCGAGGGGAATCGAACCCCTGTCCTATCCAACGTGAATGCCCTAGCCATGGCCAAGCTACCGCATGAGCTATGGGCTCATCGTGAAGAAAGAAGCACCACTCACTTCTTGTTCTTCTCTCCTTCCACCAAGCGAAAAAGAAATGCGCCTTGAGCGCCTCAACAAAGCCAAAATGATGCTTGCGGGAATCGAACACTTAACCTTCCTGCCACCAACACCTTTGCACAAACCAAGCTGCCACTAGGCCACACTGCCCAACACGCTTTGGAAAATGGATGCGGTTAGCTTTCAATATTCGTTGCTTCACAAAATGAAAATAACACGAGCTCTTCCTTCACAAAAACAAATCGTTAATCTCAATCGAGCAAGGATAATCTTCTTCAAAAAATTTAATGGCATATATATATGCCTTCCCTTAGCTTGGAAACATCGGCGCTTTTGAACCTTCCTTTATGACGTCGATGAATATTCTTTTAATTTAATTTTAAAATTAAAATTTAAACTAAATCTTTAAAATTAAATATCTCCATCACCGGGGCACCTTTTTCGATGAAACGAAAAGCCAACTTGGGTTTTAAGAAAAACCCATTTCAAATCTGTCATCCATGGTTTTAAATAAAACCTTTTATTTTTCCTACCTTGGTTTTCACAAAAACCCTTCCTTGCACTTTCACAAAACATAGTGCATGCCATCATAGATCCTTTTGACATCAAATAACCTTTTGACATCAATGACAACATTTTAGCTTAGGGACTCAAAATGTCCAACAACATTATCCTATATCTATTCTAAAGACCACCTCTCATATATAAATATATATCAGGATGTTCATCCATCATCCAAAAATCACTCAACATACCTCAATTTGGGGTATCTCCCCTCATCCATAACATTCTATCTAAACATCAACAAAATCAAAACATTCACATCACATAAACACAAAAACATGTCATCATAACATAAAACAACCAAAGTATCCTCATATATATCTACGCCTCACAACATACAAGCCGATAATATAAGGTTCATCATAGGAGGAAAATGATGCTCTCAACTCATAAGAGGATGCACTACAATCCTAAAATCAAAGCATTCACTCCTAAACATCCCTAAGAGACCCCTAACTTGAGACCTATGTATCCCTATAATCCCCATAGGAGGAGGAGGGTGTGGTTGCTAGAAGATACCATTCCCCCATATACCACTCATCGTTGTAGCCCTCAACTATGTAATCAATAGAGATGGTTCCTACTACTCTGTAGGTACTACTGCATGATATAAATTATGATATCGTACAACTTTTTTTTATACCCTCTCAATGTAAATAGTCAAGCGAAGAACCTACTTCATAAAATTTGACCTTGTACTCTCCAAAAAATCCCTATAAGTTGCTAGCTCTCACTCAAGTGTCCCCTTAATGATATACACCATTGTACTATATAGATCTCACCCCATCACAACTTGAGCCTCATATCTCTCCCTCATCACATACTCTAGATAGAACCTAAATATAGCAATGATCACCTAATAAAGGGCACATTCAGCCACAACCTGGTACAAATATTATTGAAGCCTTGAAATAATCTCCCCACTATCTGCTCGTACCTATGCCATATCAGCTCTAAGCTAATCCACCTCTACCAACCATAGGGATTTTGAAGCCACTAAGTGGACCCTCACATCCTCTAAGGTACATAATAGTATCCTCAACTCCACCACTATAACATCCACATATACCCTACTCAAGTTAGCATCTCCCCAAAAAATTGGGTGTATCCCACTAGATAGACACATAAGATAGGTATAGTAGCTAAGGGAGTCACATATAAAGGAATTGATCTCCTCATACTCTATCTATCCATCCTCCTCCACCATCCCTCTCCCTATACAATGCCTAGTCACTTGTAGGGCACTCAATATATCTAAGAATATCTATATCTGATCCTTTTATGGTAAGCCTACAATCAAGCGATGGGGTATAAATCACCTATACCAACCATCATAGTATACTATCAATCCTACAACATATAATGTAGCATTCAAGACCACATGATCATCCTTTTTACCTCCAAGAAAGTAATAGGATCCATAGGATCCCACTAGGCCTTGTGGTGCACTCATCGTATCCAAAACTCCCCTTCATCTGGAATCCTCTTCACCTGTCCAAACTAGCGAGTCATCCAATAATAATTTTACAAATAAAAATATTTTTCCCATCATCCAACCATTGAACTTACCTCACCTTGGCCAACTCGTTGTGGTCCTCAAACCATGCATACACCCCTCTCCAAGGATGCCAACTAACATGAGTAATCTACTATCATCGATAAGATGGCTTGCCAAAATTAGATTACATGATGAAGGATAAATACATCTATCCCACTAATATACCATAGGAAGCTCATGGTCAATCCTCCTTATCACCACTATAGGTTTCCAAATAGCTATATGTTCCCAAGTCCAAACCTGGAGTACAATACAACAAGTCAAGCTCTGACCCTACCAATATATCACTTTGTATAGGGTATGATATAATCTATCCAAAATAGCCAAATCCCAAGCATATATTATCTATCGATATCTCATTCTCACTATAATATTCCTCCATACCCATGTCATAAAGCTCCTACTAGTCCCTCATCATCAACTTTGATACTAATATAGCCAAAAGTGTCATGCTCCTATCAATATGCCCTCCAACATAAGCATCCTTGATCCTCAACCCCTTTTGCATACCCAAGAAGTCACCGTCCTCTAAAAACGCTAACCTCTGTAAACCTAGATCTATCCCCACATGGATGGAAACTCCTTGAAATGAAATTAAAATAATGCACCATATATCCTCCAAAGTAATTGTCATCTCACCTATCAGTAGCTTGAAAGTATTGGTGTATAGGTACGACCTCTCTACGATAGTTGTTAGAAAAAAATGATAAAAATTCAACTTAGGCATATATCCAACATGATACAATCCCACTTCTATCAAGAGAGCCACATCCTCGACCCTCTGGTCACCTCCCAAGATGCTCCCCAAGCACTTAGTATGTTTCTCTTGACTAGCCAAGATCTTCATCGTCTGTTAAGAAGCCACCACAAATAATAAGTAATAAAATGTATTAAATCATTTCAAAACTTCATAAAACCACCACCATTGAATAGCCCTTGAAAATATATTTTTGGTAAGTATAAATACGACTATATTTGCATATATATCAAGGTCAAAAAGGGCTAAACAATATTAGGCTATCTTAACCAAATTATTCACTACCACCAAATTTACCAGTATCAAATTCACCATTAAGACCAAAATCGCCAGTGGGACCTCTACAAAAATTGCCACTGGTGCCAAATTAACCACACATTTCAAAAATTGCAAAACAATGCATCCTAGACAAGGAAATTTAACATCGATATTAGAGCTTACCTCTTGGTCTCACTTTGACACCTCAACCATCCATTGAATCGTGTCTGCACAATGCACCCATCCTCGAATATTCACCATATCCTCTGATAACTCCACCTCACTCTCTCCAACTTTCTATAAAGGGTAAATGTGCAAATGAGGTCGCTTTCACCTCTCCTTTGGATTTTAAACCTTAAAACCCTAACTAATCCAAAGTATTACTTATCTCAAAAAACTCATACCAAAACCTATAATCTAGCACAAGGATTTCGACAAATCATATCCTCAAAAGTGAAATTTTTGTAAGATTTAGAAAATTTCTTCCCAAACATTTTAGGCATGCAAAATGAGGCATATATATACACAAATCCTTCCAAACCAATTGATATTAAAAAAGAATCAATCATCACTCCAACACAATGCAACATCAAAATTGTGTATCACAACTTAACTTTTGACGTAACATCTTGGATATCACATCAAAACTAGGGTAAAATGTACACACCAATTTTGACAAGCCTATTACTATATTTCAAAATTGATCACGAACACTTCAAAAACTTCTAAAATCTGGTCTAACCATTACTAAACCTCGAAATATGTATCCCCCATAACCCTAAACTCCCAAAAATACCCTTTACCAGATTCACCACTTTAACCAAATTTGCTAGTGTTGAATTTGGCAAACTGAATGGTGAATTTGCCAAAACTACCAAAAATATGGTTTTCCAAAAAAAACCCATTTTTATCAAATTCACCATCCTTGTGGAAAATTTGGCTAGTGGTGAATTTGTTAGCCCTCCTCAAAATTTAAATTTTCAAAATATTATTTGACCAATCACCAAATTTGCCATTCTGAACAAAATTCACCACACCTATGGTGAATTTTAAAAATAGCGGTCAATTTGGAAAAATGACCAAGAATATTCCACACAAACAATGCAGCCACGGATTGAGCATTTTTTACCTCCACCATCAATCCCACACACTCTAGCAAGGTCTGAGATGTTTTGGTTTGAATTTATTCTTATCCAATTCTCCCTCCAATCCCTCATCCAAGTCCTATTTAAGGACCTTATTGGATGGGAATTTTGTAAGGAATTTTATTGTAGCAAACCTCTGTCCACATTTCTCTAGCATTTGCATTTCTACTTTAGGCTCTTCTCGAGTAATAGCATAAGTTTTTTCAAGCATTAGAGTAGTCTTCACAATCATTGGAGGAGGGCCAAGCAAGGCTAGGGAGGACTTAGGAGCAACAAGTCCACCATTATAGGTAATAAGGGAAGCTCTTCTAGCTCCCTTATCTCTTTCTCACCTTGTTTCCGCAAAATTTTTTCCCCTATGGTTGTAGCCTTGCTAACTTAATACCTCATTTTATTTCGTGCATTCCCTTTCATATGCTAAATATTTCATCATATTTCCTCTAACACTTCCTTTGGTAGCCTCTAACTTAGTTTTTGTAGCACTCTAACTATGTTTTGCAACCTTCTTTTTTATATACTTTGCTTCTATATTATCATTTCTCACACTTCTCTTGCAAGTTCCTTTAAATTTACCATTTCTTTTATCATAGTTTATGATTCTAATCCTCCATTTTTGCAGGGTTTGTCATATTTCTATTTACATATTTTCTCACTAATCCTTTGCATACAAGCAGTTTATTCTTCCTAAAGTATACTAATCCATCTTGTCTCCTTCCATGCTATTTCATTTGTAGATATTTAGCATTCTTTTTTATATACTATCTCTTTATTTCAAGCATTTTACTAGCATTTTCTTCAATTTCATGTGTGAGATTTCTCACCATTTTAGGAATATTACTTGTCCTTTTATTTGAATTGAATGCAATTAGTATTTCCTATTATATTACACATGATTTTACATGTATTTATGCTTCTACTGAATTTAATTTCAGTTTCATGTACTTACATTTACTTGTGCTTGTTCTTTTGAAGTTTGAGTAATTTCTTAACAATTTATTAAAATAGTCCTCCAATTCCTCCTTATAATACTTTTAGGAAGTGATTTTACCTTGAACTAACATCCCTTAAACCTCTACTCTCCTCCTACAGTCTTTTAAAAATATGATTTATCAGATTTGTAGACCTCCCCTTGGGGATTTCATCCTTTTCACCATTAATATAATTTCATTCTATTAATTCTTTGATTTAGGAACTTAATTCTTTAAATTATTTACATACAAACCTTTTGGAATATATTAGGAACCTTACGTATTAACCTTCAATCAGACCTTGCTTGAATTTACCCCTATTTTGTCTCTAAAGGTTTTAAAATCCTATCCAAGATCAAATTCACCATCCCTATGGTGAATTTGGAAAAACCTAGTTTCTAAAACTTTATTCTTTGGTTTTCCTACTCACAACTCCTCTAGACCAGACCCTATGACAAATTTTAAGCCCAAAAATAGTAGTAAAACCCATCGAAATTGGCCTCAAAACTTAGTTATCTCCACCTAGGACCTTTGGTGATCTATTTCACAAAACCATATTGTCCACTCACACCAAATTCACCAGTGGTAAATCTAGCAAGACCTTGTGGCAAATTTGGTAATAGATAAAAATTCATTCTAGGAAGGTACTCATATTCATTTTTTTGTAAAATAGGGGGTCTTATCAGTAGCAAAGATAGCTTAGAAACCTCACTACCTTCAGATAGGCACCCAAAAATAGAAACCCTATTTTTTTTGTTTTTGTGCAGGTTTACCAAATTTGCCATCCCTATGGTGAATTTGGCTCGAGTGGAAAATTTGGCTCTATGCTATGATGAATTTGGTATACAAGATCTAGTAGATGTAACCCAACCACTTGGCCCTTCCCTAGATCTGTCATTTTCTTTCTGGGTGTTCTGTTTCTGATTGTTTGTTGTTCTAAAAACTAAAATCACATTTGCTTTGGAAAATTAAAGAATCCCAACTAGAAACACAAAATTGTTTTACAAAACCTTAGCATATCTTTACAAAATGCAACAATTTATTTATAAAATATTAAAGGACCTATCAATTAAAGAATCCTAGGTATAGTTTTAGTACATATTTCATATTTAAGCACTTAGGCAAGAAATCAAATTGCATTTAGTTGCATTAGGCTAATTCTGTTTGATTGCATCTTTCTTTGTTTGCCCTGAAAATGAAAACCTCCTTAGACTAGTGCATTCAAAACTTGAATTGAATTTAGGATAACTCTTGTTTTCTTGCATTTATGTGGATTAATCTAGACATTGCATTTTAAATGGTTTTGATGATTTAGGTTCAAATATCCATTAAGGCTCAATAAATATTCAAGATTATTATGGATCCAAAATGTTTAGGTGATTGTCCTAATTATACACATAAAACACCACAAAACAAGAATTACATCAGCCTTTCATGAGCTTGATAATTTACAAACTGTAGGGATCTAGTTGTTTTGAGGATTCATATATCCTTGGGATATCCTTTGGAAAGAGGTCCTCAAGTGGGGAAGCAGATATTCTGACGAATCTCACCCATGCATACATGACATTAATTAGATTTAAAAAGGGAAAAGAACATGAGGTTTTCCTACCACCTACATAGTCTTTGTGGTTTCTTCTCTATTTATAATTTATTTGCTATGTTCTCTCCTATTATACCTTTTCTTCCTATTCTTAATTCTTCTCCTATGATTCTATATTAGTACTAGTGGAATTTTGGTTTCATGACGAGTTAGTTTATCATCACAATAATATTGATTTGTATTTCCAGTTTGCTTCATGTGTTGACCAAGTACAAAAATAATTAATGATAGATAAATCATCAAATATTATTCTAATGTGAATATAACTATTTTTTGTGTATTCTATCAAGATCTGAAGAGAAATTCATGAAGATCACCAATTAATGATTTAAAACTTCCTTCTTTTGCCTTTTTAAGGAATAATGAGAATCTATCTTTATCTCTAGTAGATAGATATTTGTATCCTTTGAGGGTATCTATTAAGTTTTGGGAGTAAAATTCCACTTCATGAAATAGTTCTTCGTTATTGAAAGCATTTCTTAATATTTCATCCATATTTCTTCTTGATCATCCTTGAGGTAGTATTCCTTATTATTCCTTAGAGTTTTGGAGATGGAACCTTTGATGTGGTCTACCTTATGACTCCCTAGTTTATAGTATGCTATGAATTTGATACATCCTTTCAAGCTTAGGTTTTGTAGAAACCTTATGTATCCCTAGTTATTAGAATAAACTATGTGCATGATATAGTTATTAGTAAGTAATAGTTGATATTTTGAGTTGATTTTCTAACATTTTATAAATAAAAATAATCAACTTCTATTTCACCTTATCTCTCCTAATGAACTGTGCACTTAATTTGAAGTTCTCTATGGTTGGATTTCTTTTGTCCCTTTAGTATGAGTGTGAGACAAGTGTAATTATATAATTCCAAATCCTTTAAGTAAATGATGAACTTCCTTTTATAGCCCTTAATATCCAATTGTTTAAATTTTCTAAATTCTAATAATTTATTTTTGATGTAGTATTCCTTATAACTCCTTAATTTAAAATTTTAGAAAATAATAATATTTGAAATAATAGAGTTTTAATTTCCCAAGTAGAAACCCATATATCTCCTATGGTATTTAATTGCAAATATTAAGTATATAAATATCCTTTAAATTTACTTTCAAATGTATGGTTGATTTTACTATTATTTCCAACATAAATAATAGAAGAGTTTCAACCTTATACTATACTCTTTATAACTCCTTAATAAAAGCAATTTAATTAAAGTAAAAACTTACCTTTAAAATGCTCCAAATCCTAAAAAATGAGCATTGGGAACTGTCTTACTATGCACTACTCTCCTTCAATGGAGGATGTATGACAATGGCAGTGAATATTTAATGCTGATTTGACCCTCCTGGAAGCCTTGATTTCAAACCTTTAATGTTGTTCACTCCTATTTCAATATGTATGGATATGATTCCTACTCATTATGGATACAATTTATTTGAGCCTCTAATTTTAGGTACTTAATTATCTTTAATTCCCTTTGAAATGATATCAACATGGCTTATGTTCTTGGATAATGCTTGTGTAAATTTAATGCTTCTTGGGATGACACCTGTATGGCTTATGTGCTTGGATAACATTGTCAAGATTCTTTCAACACTCTTTCTTTTGTAGCTATGATAAATATGCTCTTAAAATGATTTTATAATTCTCAAGAATGGATATTTTATTTCTACATAGATGTTATAAACAATATGGGTGCTCTACTAAAATTTCCAAGTGGTAGATCCTTCGTTTGCATGACACAACCTTTCTCAACATATATTATTCCTTATATGCTTCTTGATAATGATAACTTCATTGTATATTTTCTTCAATGCTTCTCTTGGACATTCGATGATGCTATTATCCTTGTTAAGAGTTAGCTACAATTTTATGGTTTTATGGTGGTTTGATTATGGCTATATGGTGCTCTTGTAGATGGTAGTTCTTCCACAATATACCTTGGTAATTTGTCCTTCCGTTTATGCTAAATATTTTTTCTTTGGTGTAATGAGTTGTCCTTAGTGTTGCATTAGAATGCAATATATGATAGGGACTTAATGTAGACCTTGATATGATATCCCTCTTGTGAGAAGAAGAACAACATTTGATTAATTTGATAAAGTATAAATAATACATTAGGGCCAGGATTAGTCCAAAGGTTGTGGAACCACCCGAGACCAATATAGGCGGAGTTGTAACAAATAACAACTAGCCTAAATTAATCAATCTAACAATATAATATTGTTACGATTGAATTAATTAATAAAGGAAATATTGAAATATATTCTAACATCCCACCTTATTACAATATTTTAGGAAACATATAACTATTAGCTATACTAGCATCCCCCCATTATTTTGAAATACATAGATAATTGCGAAACAATTCAAATTTGACATGTGCAAGTGCCTTAGTGAATATGTATGCAACCTGATCATGGGTGGAGATGTACTGAAGCTGAATGTGATGCCTTGGTACTTTATATCAAATAAAGTGGCATTATGTATCAATGTGTTTGGTTTTTTCATGATGCACTGGATTCTTAACAAGGTTCAAAACACCCATGTTGTCGTAGAACAAGTGTATTGGAGATTTTTATGAAAGATCCATACTTGTCAAGATGTGATGCAACCATATCACTTCACACATAGCTTCACGTGTGACGTGATACTCTACCTTTTTTGATGAGATAAAAACCACCTATTGCTTCTTGCTATGCCAAGAGACAGGACCATATCCAATATGAAACAAATATCCTAAAGTTGATTTATGATCATCAAATGATCCGGCATAGTCAAAGTCCATGTATCCTTGTAAGAATAATTTGTTGTTCTTCTTGTATTCTAGGCCATATTCCATTGTACCACAAACATAGTGAAGAACTTGCTTTACTGCTTTCCAATGTGTAGTATTAGGTTATTGCATGAACCCAGAAAGATAATTGATAGCAAATATGATATCCAGCCTAGTGTTGGTCAGATATATGAGACTCCCAATCAACTGATGATAAAGAGTAGCATCTACCTAAGACGATTTTTCATATCACGATAACTGAAGACATGTTTCCATTGGTGTTGCCATCGGCTTGCAGTTAGTCATGCGATATTTTTCTAGTAGTGTCTTGGCATATTTTTTTTGGACACTTTGATGTAGTGCACCTTCTGGTTCACTTCTAGGCTAAGACAGTAATGGAGAAGTCTGAGATCTATCATTTCAAAATATTTGCTCAAATCATGTTTGACAGAAGAGAATTGTTTTTGAACTCCCTGTTATGGGCATATCATCAACATAGAGGACAAGCAACACTATTTTAGAGCCTTTCTTCTTGAAATAGAGGTTTGCATCTGACAGATATCTCTTAAATCCATGTTGTAGTAGGTGATTATACATTTTTATGTACCAAGACTGAGGGGCCTATTTCAAACCATATAAGGATTTGACCAATTTACAAATTTTTTGTTGTTGGCCTTCCACTTCAAATCCTTTAGTTTGATTCATGTAGACTTCCTCTTGGAGATCACCATTTAGAAATGCACTCTTGACATCCATTTGGTGCAATTTCCACCCATATTGTGCTACCATAGCACAAAGAAATTGAATGGTTGTCATCCGAGTAGTAGGTACAAAAGTTTCCTCGTAGTCAATGCCTTCTCTTTGAGCATAGCCCTTTGCAAAAAGTCAGGCCTTATGCTTATCTATTGTCCCATATCCCTTGTACTTGACTTTGTACACCCATTTGTAGCCTATGGGCTTCTTTTCGCATGGTAGATTGACAATATTCCAAGTTTTTTTTTTCATCAGAGACTTATACTCTACATCCATAGTAGCCTTCCACTGAGGCTCACCAAGAGCATCTTGCACTGATGCAAGTTTAAGTTCATGTATTGAGGACATAAACACCTTTTCATCATCAATATCCATATCTTTTGTATCTCTCTCTGGATCTACAAAAAGTTCCTCAAAATATTGGCACAGATCATCAACCCCAGTAATCTCTGTTACAACTTTCTCCTGTCGAGCCATGCTATGAGTACGAGGTCTATCCAATGTAAAATCTGGTGGAGTGGATAGCTTAGAGTCTCTAATTTTACTTTTATACAACTTTTTATTCTTCTTATGTGATGATGAAGAAGATGAATAAGGATCTCCAACCTTGGATGAAGGAGACTTCTCAACCTTAGTTTCCACAAGGTCCAGGTATACATCTGATGTGTTTTCTGATGTGAAAGCCTCACAAAAAACTACATCTCTACTGATGTGTATCTTCTTGGTTAAGGGATAAATCAATTGATAACCCTTAGAGTGCTCATCATACCCAAGAAGAATGCACTTCAATATCTTCTCATATAGCTTCTTCCTCTTTTCTTTCGGTATGTGCATGAATGCTTTACAACCAAAAATACGTAGATGAGAGATGGAGGGTTTCCTGCCACTCCATGCTTCCTGTGGAGTCATTCCTTGTAGAGCCTTAGTGGGTTCCCTATTAAATAGATATACTACTATGGTGACAGCTTCTGCCCAATATTTTTGCCCAATTCTAGCTCTTGTGAGCATGCAACGAACTATTTCCATGATGGAACGGTTCCTCCTTTCAACAAATCCATTTTTCTAAGGAGTATAAGCAGTAGTCAACTGTCGTGTGATCCCATTTTTAGTAAATAATTCAAAAAATTCTTTAGAGGTGAACTCCCTCCATTGATCTAAGCGGAGGGTCTTTATAGAAGTCCTTGACTCCTTTTCAACAAATTTCTTGAATTGCTGAAAGAAGCCAAATGCTTCAGATTTTAGTTGAAGAAAGAATACCCGTATATTTCATGAGTAATAATCCATGAATAACTAAAAATACCTCTTTCCCCCACAAATTTTGGGTGTTAAAGGACCGCACAGATCGGTGTGAACCAACTCTAGAGGTTTCTTTATTCTTGTAGAGCTCCTTTCAAAAGGTACTCTATGCTGCTTTCCTGCCAAGCAGTCAAAGAAAACTGGCAATATGGTAGAAAGGGAAGGAAGACCCTTTACCATTTCATACTTACTTAACTCAAGTAAGTAACCAAAACTCATATTTCCATATCTCTTGTGCCATAGGGAAGTTGCCTCCTTTGTAGAGACAATCATGGCTACATATGGAGAAGAGATAGTATCTAGGGAAAATAAGCTATGCTTATATGAAGCAGTTGCAATGTTCTTACCCCTCCTGGTGATAGAACAACACTTCTTGTTCTCCTTAATACTAAATTTTACAACCATATTTTTGTCCAAAATTTGTGTGACTGACAACAAGTTGTTCACCAATCTTCTAACATAGAGAAACTTCTAAATATGATACTTTCCATCATGAATAGAAACATAAATTATTCCTTCTCCTTGAACCTTGTAGGTTTTATCATCGACAATAGTGATAGGTTTGCCATCTTTGGCCTCAAAAGACTCAAACCATGATTTGTCACCAGTCATGTGCTTATTGGCTCTAGAATAGACATACCAAATAGGATCCATCTGCTTGGATATTGTGGTATTCATGAGCACTTTGTGTGCTCTCTCAAAATCCATGTTAGATTCCTCAACAACAGTATTCACTTGCTATTGTTTTTTCTTTTGTGGTTTGTTCTAGCCTTTCTATTTTTATTGTTTATTCTTATGCCAAAATATATTTGTATCATGAAATTCTTTGTCATAGATCTTGCAATATCTCTTTTTCTATTGAGGTTGAGTTTGTTTTCCTTTTTAATCCTTTTGAGAACTACCTCCCTTCTAAAAATTACCCTTCTTGTTTTACCCCTTCCTGTTGGTGTATAGGGTAGTGTTAGAAGAATCATATCGCTGTAGTTGGTGTGCCTCCTCTTCTTGAAGCATATTTACCAACTCAACATAGGTAACTTGTATCTGTGATACATGAAGTGAGGTAATAAACACTCTAAAATAATTTGAAAGAGCTCTCATTACCACTAAGGTAAGGAGCTTATCATCAACTAGTGCTACTAAGGAATTTAATTTTCCTTTCAACTCAGACACTTTGCAAAGAAATTTTTCAACTGTCTCTCCCTGTTTCATGCTTATACTATGTAATTGAGACTAAAGAAATATAATGGTGGAGTCATTCTTCCCTTCATATATAGTTTTAAGGGCATCTCATGCCGCTTTACTATTTTTACAGTCAATAATATGAGGTTGAACTTCATCAGAAACAACAAGCAAAATGAGCACTTTTGCTTTGCTATCTTTCTTGTCAAAGTATTTCTGATTAGAAGATAGATTTGTGGCTCCATTTGAAGATGAAGGTCTTACTGTTGTTCCAGATATAATTTCCCAAAGATCATCCATCTCTATGATTAGCTTCATTTTGTTTTTCCATGGTGTATAGTTTGGACCTTTCAATAACTGATGAGCATCAATCATTAGTTTTGCAGACATTGTGAAGGTTCCTTATAACACCAAATGGTCACCCCTTCAATATACCTTGATTCCAAGATATTACACCGTACAAAATACCCGCCCTTATGTTAGGGAGATTATAGGTATTTTTAAAAACTAGAAAAATTACCCGCCCTTATGTGAGGGAGACTATAGGTAATTTTAATGATTATACGATATGTGGTACTTAGGCGGTACTGAAAGGGAATCACCTCATTGATTGCACCAACCTTAGAAAGCCTTCAATACTCATGCATGGGGCGTAACCTCTCCTAAACACTTTGGATATCCGAACTTTCATCTCGATTTAAGCCTAAACACGAGAGTGATTGGGGTAGTGGATGGAGTAAAAAAATAGCAAAATGGTAAACTTATCTCTCCCCAACGATTAATAGAGAACAAGATCATACGTCATTGTGGCAAATATATTAGGTGACATATATAGTAGCGCAATCATGATAGCTTTACTTGTAAGTTCTGGCCAGAGGTATCACAAATACCGAACGCTGCAGTGCAATAAATTGCACAGATGGGTTTTAATTATTCTGGGGACTTAGGGAGTGAATTTGATTTTAAATTAAATGATGTAGTGCAAAACAAGGAAAAAATGCAACATACAACATACAAGTGCCCACAGAAATAACCCACTAGGTGTCGAGCGTAGCTGAAAATGCACCTTTACAATAATGCCAAAATTTGCTTTTTCAAAAAATTACTCTCAATCCCCCCTTGATTTTTCAAAAAAAAAATTACTCCCCCTCATTAAAATTTCTCTTTATAAAGCATTTTAAAACATTATTTTATAACTAAAGTTAAAAAAAAATAACTTTATCTTACATAGTAAAAAATTATTTAAAAAAAAAAACCTTAAACTATTATAAAATAAATTAAAATGATATTTATTTTTAACTTTAATTAAAGAATATTAAAAAAAATATCTTTAAAAAAATGAAAAAAATTATACCTTTGAGGAGGGGGGGGTCGACGAGACTCGAACCCGCAACCTAAGGCTCCCGGAGCCTTAACCACTTGACTCACCACTAGGTGAGCCAGTGGGCTGATCTACCATAGATCAGTCTCCATGCAGTCTTAAGGAGCTCCCAAAGGCGTAATAGCCCCCACGGTGGTGCTCCCTCCTCATCCACCATTCAGGAGGAGCGTAGTTGGCACTATTGTGGCGGATACACCGACGGCTCGTGGGTGGCACAGAGGCGACGTGCGGTTGGCAACGAGGTGGTTGGATCACAGAGAGCCAAACTTTGCTCAAATCATGCCAAAACTTGACCCTTTCGGATCATTTCTCTACTGCATTGAGATACAAGACCAAAATGCACCTTAAAAAATGCAAAAATGAAGGAGAATCACCTGATATATGTTAGCAATTGATGCCCTACATGAGGAACAAAATAGTTTTGGAGGGTTTTGAAAAAATTAGATCAATTTCTAATCTAGCCAATCTATTTCGATTGGCTTCTTTATTCTAAAAAATCACTCATAAATCCAAAGCACGGTAACCAGTGATAAGGAAAAATAGGAAGTGATTAACAGGTTTGATGCCAAAATTTGTAGGTGATGGTGAATATTCTCCAAGTGACACGCATGGTTGAATTTCCTTGTCTGAGGCAGACTACAGGTATATCCCACATGGATGTGATCGTCAACAGGTAAAGGTAATAAAAGGTTCTTTACTCCACAATGGAGTATAGCCTCTCGGGGAGAGGCTCTCACCCGAGAGGGTCATGGGGAAGCCTCGGTGTTGGCTCCCATGACATATGCACTCTATGCCTTGCCCTTTTGATCGTGCAGTCGATTGCCTCGAATTTCCTCTTTCGATCGTGTCGTTGATTGCTTTGAATTGCTCCTTTCAACCATATGGTCGACCGCCTTTAAGAAAAACCAAATTTTCGCCTTTAAGAAAAACCAAATTTTTACCTTTAAGAAAAACCAAATTTTTTGAGAAATTAAAAAAATAAAAAATTATCAAACTTTGAGAAAAAATTTTTCTCAAATTTCGAAAAACTATTTCCAATTGAGATTTAAAAAAAAAATATTTGTTTATTTGCTCCGCTACTATGAGATCACTTCGAGAGAAATGAGAGTGGCGGAGGAAGGGCTCTGATACCATGTGAGAAGTGGAACAAAATTTGATTAATTTGACAAAGTATAAATAATACATTAGGGCCAGGATTAGTCCGAAGGTTGTGGAACCACCCGAGACCAATATAGGCGGAGTTGTAACAAATAACAACTAGCCTAAATTAATCAATCTAACAATATAATATTGTTACGATTGAATTAATTAATAAAGGAAATATTGAAATATATTCTAACACCTCTTATGTGCATAATGAGCACCTTATGTTAACTTTTGACATCGTAGGTGTATGCTATTGTGGATGCTTGATGAAAGGCCAAATATGGTGTCATTATACACCATGATTCTTGAGAAATGTGAGTCATTTCATGGATCTATTTAATTGTTCAAACTCTACCCCTTTACCTTACTCGGGTGGTGCTAATTTTATTGACCACTTTGTAATGAGTCTTGCAAGTTGTTGGAATGTCCTTCAGATGCTCAACCTTGTTCTTATAATGGTGCAAGAAACTAATGTAAATAATTTTATAATAGTTAGAATATAATATTTATTTTTGTACCTATTTTTGAGATCTTCAAATCTCCTTCTTGCAAGCTTACCTTTTGCTTTTGATGAGGTGTATTTATTTTGCACTCCTTGGATGAATATTAACTTGTAATATGACTTCTCTAGGCCATAATAGATTGCAGGTTTTGTGCACCAAATAATACCTCTAGACACTTTGATATAAACAGATTTTATGCTCTTTTTTTCAACTTAAGTTAATAACCAATGCACATAATAAAATTTAAGAGTAGTAAGTTAGATAATAGTGCAATAGTCCCCTTATTTCTCCTTCAAAGTAACTTGGAATATACACTAATGATAACTCTTAAAGAACTATTAAATGCAATGTAATTTGTGTACCTTAATATAGTCTTCTTTGTTGTATTTAGTTAATAGGAAGATGATATTTTCCTTTATTTCAAAATATATCCAACTCCTATTTTTATGTGGAGGTAATAAATCTAAGAGAAACTTTCTTTTGCACTCCCTTTGAAGACTACAATGAAACCTTCTATATGCAACTTCTAAAGAACTAAAATGATGCTTAATGGAACTGGATAATAATACAAAATAAAATTTAACTAATGAACCTATTTGCACCCATGTTGCTTACCTTAATGGCCTCTGTAGATTAAGGATTTCTAGATCATTAGATTTACCTTATTGCTACCTTTAACTAGATGGACTTGCAACTATTTTTAGTTGTCCTAAGTAGCTCCTTAAATAACCAATTTGTAGCTTAGTAACTCCTCTATCTTGCTACCCTTTTATCTGTATTAGGTGACTTTCAATAACCTTCATGATGGACTCTGTAACTCCTAAAGTTTTACAACTAGTAATGCTATCATAATTTCTGACCTTTCTTAGTCAATTTCTACACTAAAATATTGTTCTTGAAACTCAAAAAATTTGTAGGGAATTCCTCCAAGTCGTATCTGTGGTTTCCTTCAAGAACCCTTCAATATTTTGTTGTAGATTTAGGAAAATCCCATCTCCAAACGAGCCTTCAAGATAAATCATAAAAATTTTCAGATTTAATTGTAATGTTAGGCTCTTTTCTACTTTAACCTCCTTGTCAAATTCTAAATTCAATCTAGGCCTTCTTATCAAGATTTTGAAATACTTGAGGTATTTACCAATCTCCTCCAAAATTTTGTAAGCTTCTTGTAAAATCCTTCTTCCTTGGTCTTATTGTCGAATGGCGATAATTATCCCAAGTTCTTCCTTTTTTGGTAAATTTTTCCAATGAATTCTCTTACAAACTCCTTTAATTGCCTTCTTCAAATTCTAAAATAAGGCTTTCCAAGCCTTCTCCTTGTTTCTCCTTGAGACCTCACCAAGGTCTTCAATATTGTAGATTCTTTGGTCTTCCAAATGAGACCTTTCCTTCAACCTTATACTAAGGAAGTGTTGGTAATGATATTTTCTTCTTGGATCTCTAAAAATTGCTACTACTAAAATTTGGAATAGGACCTTTGCTAGTCCTTCTTTACTTCTACAATCCACAAGCTTTAATGGAGACCACCAACCTCTAATATTCTAGAACTAAAAGTTTTGTAACTGGACCTTCTAAGGGTCTCTTAATCTTCTTTTGGCTGATTTCTTCAATCTACTATCTACAGTCTTTAATGAAGATCACCAACATCGAATATTCTTCTAGACTCTTCTCTAGAGTATCTTGAATTAGTAGTAAGGTTACTATGGTCTTTTCTTCTTTTGTACTTTACAGGTTTGCAATATCTAGCAACAGGACCTCTCCTCAGGTCTTTGAAATCTTCAGTATTCTATTTGTTACTGCAAGTGCTAGAATGATTCTTATGGAGATACTCTTCCTAGATCTCTATAGTAATATTACAAAAATTCTTGAATATCCTTTTCCTAAAAAATATGTTAGAAACTAGAATGGAAGAAACTATAAATATAGATATAACAAATATTCACTAGTTAATTTGTCAATCTAATGGAATCCATGTTGAATCCTACTCTTCACAAGTTTTTCTATAACCCTATGGAAAGACTCTAGCCAAATGTAATCTCAAAAATTCTATAAATTATATTTTTGGATTTCTCTTACTCTCACTTGTGGCTATCCCTATTTCCTATCTAATCTACCATGTGCTCTGATACCACTGCTAGATTTTTATGGGAGGTAGTATAGCCACAAGCTGTAAGATAACTAATATGAGATAACTATAAACTAATCACATAATAATATGTAGAAAAATAATAAGATAAACATTTGAAAATAACTAAGAAATATGTCATTAATGAGAGTGATGAAAATAGTACAATGCTATATAATGGAGGACATGAACACTCCATGAAAGGATATGAAAGGACTACATTGTACCATACTACTAAACTATACCACACACACTATATCTTAACTACTACACTCTCTATATCTACTACTCCACTCTCTATATTTATTACTACACTAAAAACACTCACTATGATGCCTTTATATAGGAATATAGATTTATTGGCCCTTACTCTACCTAATATTCATGTACATGTGGACTACATGTATAATTACAACTTGCATATTGACACATGCATTTTTTACAATACTTGAAGTAACTAACTAAATTTAATATAAAGTAAAATCCTACTTTAGTTATGTAACAAAGGTGGTACATTTACATGATACAAATGATATAATATACTCCAATATTATCTAATATTGTTTCTTATCTAAGCTTTTTCTCATGTCTAGAATTTACAACAACTGTAGATCTACAAATTAGCTTCACAAATACCATAGAAAATATGTTCAAATTTTGGGGGCCTACTTAGGTTGTTATAATACTAAGCTTGGAGGTATATCTATCAAGACCCATAGGTTATTTTAGTTGACCGTTCATAATAAAAATAAGCTTTGACCTTTGGAACAAACATAGTGAAATATGATAGCATGAAGTGCAAGTAGAATGAACACGATGAAATAAATTAGAATGCAACTTGGAAACATAGGGTTTGGGAACAAGCGATTACCCCCAAACTAATATGATATGAAATGAAATTAAAATAGAATGATGGAGGCCTAAAAAATTAAAAAAAGATATTAAAGAGTTCACAACAAGCACACATATCAAACCCCTAGGGTTTTGAGATGAACAGTCACCCCAAAGCCTACTTGGATCGAATAAATTACCAAGCATAGATTCAATAACAGAGAATAAGTGTACATAGAAAACCTAATGGGAATAAGCAAAGGCTTCACTAAATTTACACCTTGTAGTAGATGAGGTACAAATTTGCATAAGAGGATTTAAAACCACAAAACAAAGAGCAAAATGTGATAAAATATAGAATGAAGAAATTAAATGAACTAGTGAATGTAAAGGAACAACCTGGTGATATTGTGGAATAAACAAGAGCAAAGATGAAATACATTTCCTTCTTCAAGAAGACAATTCATCGTCAAGGATTTTTCCACTTGCATACCACAAGGAACATGGAAATAACAGAACACCAAAGCACCAATAACACCAGAAGATTGCAAAAAACCAAAAGAATTGTGATTTTACATGAAATTTATTATTTTGCTATCTTGTAACCATTGTTAAATCTAGGAGGAAAAATGATATCCAATCCCTTTATTTATAGAGGGTGTGGAGAGTTAAAATGCAAGATAACAAAAAATGTTTACCTTGATTAAGTTGACACCTCAAAAGGTAAGCTTAAAATTTAGGTTTTTTAAAGAAAAAACATAAATTTATCAAATCCATGCCTCATAATTTATTAGGCAAAGATTCGATCAAGGTTAAGAAAAGAAAGAAAAAAAGAATGAAAGGGGTCAAACTTGATCCTAGAAATTTTGAGAGCCTCCCAAAGAAACCTAAGGAAAATGACTCATTTGGGTGGGTAAATTTTTTGTGTCTACATTTTTCCTCTCTTTGATGTATTTATGGCCTAATAAATGCATCAAAGAAATATGTAGACACTTATGGGTAAAAAAAGTATGGTGAATGCAAGGGAAAATGGATGGCTAGTTTAGAAGAAAGGGCTAGTGCAAAAATGGTGTCATTCCAAAAACTTTAAATATTTTGCATGTAAAATTTGGCATTAGGGACATTAATGCCTCTCAATCCAGTGTGCTCCTTCAATTTTTGGAAGGAATATAGAGTTCTAAAGGAAAATTGAAAATGTGGACTCAGAAGAAAGAGAGAGTAGCAAATGATAAAAAACATGCAAAAGATAAAAAAGGAGGAATGCAAATAAAAAAGGGTATAAACCCTAACTCATTTTCACCATGCAAAAAAATAGAATAGGGATTTGGAGAAAACAAGAGAATTACACTTCCCACACATTGAGATATAGTTGTGAGGGGTGAGTTCGACGTAGCAGTACACCGAGCATGGGTAAGATCCAAAATCCTAGCTATCACATAGATTTTAGTTCAATTTTTAGCAATTTTTATTAATTTTTATGTTGTCAAGTAGAATTTACATACATGATTTAAGCATGGATTGGTGTGGATGGTAGTTATAGAATCCACACCCCATGTCGTACAAGGTGTGGATTCATGAATCTATACCCTAGAGAGTATGGGGCATGGATTCAAAGAAGGAAAAGAGAGAGAAAAGAAAGAGAAAAAGAAAACTAGAAGAAGGAAAGAGATTAGGTTACTCTTTAGTGTAAAAATTGTATTAGTATGCTTATGTTGATGTTTTTAAGATTATGTGATGAAATTAATGATTTTTTTATTTTTTTTATTATTTATTTATTTGTATTGCAGCATGATGTCCTTGAGAGTAGGGAATGGCAATCATGTACCCTCAACGAGGCACTATAGGAGCTCATGCCAGTAGAGAGATGTACACTAGGGGTAGTAGAGATTCTTCACTTCACAAAGATACCCCAAGTGGATGCTGACAAAGCACTAATGATAACACTAGCAGAGAGGTGGTACCTAGAATTATCCACATTTTAGTTATTGATGGGAGAGATGGCCATCACATTGGAGGACATGTGGCACATCTTGAAGATACCCATAAAAGAGTGGATAATTTACAAGGAATTGCTGCCCTAAATGGTAATGTAGATATTGATGGATGATCTATCACATGATATCCACAAGAGTTGACTCCATATCGATGATATGCCACATCGACATGGGATTGGGGCAATAATTACCATGTTATGTGTAGTGGTGGTGGGATTACTAGTGTGCCACATGAGTCAGTAACACCTACCATGGGCATTGATAGTAGTGAAAAATATGTGAGACCAATAGGTGTGGTTCGTATGGGGACTGTATGTGCTTGATCATTTGTACAAGATATTTTACATAATTATAAATGATATACAAAATTTGTATGCATGAATTTTCTCAAGGTGTGGTGTTGGTAGCACATAGCCATTAAGAGGCTAGATGCACTACTAGGACCACTACCCAACCTAGAGTGGCCAATAGTATACAAGTGGTTATGAGACCTTGAGTGTACATAGAGGTCATATGTAGGTATTTTCTATTGGGGATATGAGTCATAGATGAGCTACGAGACCATTAGATTGTATGGAAGCCATGGCATTTGCACCCTAGGTGGGATTAGGATATAAAGGAGCTAGATTGGATTATAATGATTTGATGGGTCTCCACAAAGAAGGGTGAGTTGGAGCTCTATTGATTTTATTGATTACAATGGTAGTTCAAGATCCTCCATGAGATACCAAACCTAAGGGATTACTAGTACAAGAGAGTAAGGCAAGATCCATCATGGGTCAGAGGGGATCATAATGTGGTTAGTTTTATGGAAGAGGACTTGGAAAATCCCATCTATGTTTATTTTGGAGTGGACAATCTTGGGTTAGCCCTCAGATATAGGAGATGCTATAAGGGAATTATGCCCCCAAGTATTTGCCCTTTGGTGCTAGTGTAGAGGTACCAAGTCATGAGATGATGAGTGTAGTTAGTTATCTAAGAGGCTAACTAATATGTAGTAGAGAAACAAGAGCAAATTCCATGGCCTCTTAGGTAGGCAAGGGTAAAATTTATGGTAGAGGTTGTGATAACCATGAGGACCACCATATCTCTCTGTGGGTCAAGGGGGAGGAGGATAGCTAGAGGTATCCTTGTAGTGGCATAGGTGGTACTAAGTAGGATTGCAAGTCAAAGATATATAATTGAGTAGTAGAGAGAATTATATATAGAGTGGCCATCATGTATGGGGATATAAATGCTCTTCATGCATATATAGACTATCATGATAGAGTGAGACACAACAAGGGCCAAGACAAGCCACCTTAGATGGGATATGGTCCAGCTAGAGTAGGAGCATCAATGGGCATAGGTTGATGGGATGGTTGTGCAATGAAAATCTAGTCAGGTGAGGTGATCTACCTTCTAGAGGATCATATACAAACGGTAAAAGAGAGGAAATATGTAGTGGTACTTAGGGATACCTTCTACCAATATTTGTACTTCTAGGTAGTATTGGTGGATCAAAGGGTGATTCCACTAGTATCCATTTAGTTTTAGAGTTGGTCGTGGTCTTGATCATGGATAGCTATATGGTATATGAACATGCACCCATTAGGACCATCACTAGTAGGTAAAGTGGAGGATGTAGGCTCACAGAGCTAGGGTTGGAATCAAGGTGACATGTAAATTTTGGATTTTGGCATTCATCCTTGGAGAGGGTTGAGTGTGTCAGGCTTGGACTATGGTACATTGACCTAGCTAGTATGTATTCTATATTATGAATTAATATCATGATACAATTTTATTATGTTATGGTGTGAATAATGTATGTGAATTATGCTATTTTTTTTTGTGATTTGTTATATGTGGAAATGATAAAAATAATAAATGCAATGAATGAATAAATGCAACTAAATGAATGAATTCCATGAATCTACCTAAATGCAAACATATTAATGGAAAATCTAAATGAAGTCATGAAATGCATAGATGGACGGATAGAAAGAATAAATAAGAGAAAAAATAATAAGAAAGACAAATGATGAGAAATAAGAAAGAGACAACAACAAATATCCAAAAGACCAACAAGAAAAAATAAAATGGGAAAAGAAGTAAAACCTTGTAGGTATGTATGCTCACAAATAACCAAGATGGAAGCTACCCATCGCATGTGACCATGAAGCAATCTTGTAAGGGTATTATGTTTACAAAATATATGGACAAATATGGAGCGATTACCTGGTAAGAGTGTAGTGCTTGCTAACATGGTCAAAGAATAGGATATTCCTAGTAGGATGTATGCTAAAAAATGACTAAGATGGAGGTTTCCTCTCATGTGTGGCCATGAAGCTATCCCATATGTAGAGAAATATTGAGTGATGTTCCAATGAGTACTACTGAATAGGGGTGTGATGTGTGAAAGAATGTAAAAGGACAAAGTAAATGGATCAAAACAAGAGGTGAGTGTGTGTGCTAGAAGAAGAAAGAAAGTGAGGAACAAGGAAAAAAGAATAGCAGATGTATGTATCCATATTTAGGTTTCAATTTTTAAGAGGTGTATGTAAGATACTTAGTGGTTGTATGAACACCATAAATGATATTCATGTTGTATCTATCGTATTTGACAAGGATCACTTAACCATAAAAAATCAAGGAGGAAGAAGTGTAAAGGTAAGAATGAGTAGATAAAAAAATTAAATGTATATCCTTGTATTGATGAAAAGAAGAAATGAAAACATGCAAAGGATAAGAATATACAAAAGAAGAACTATAGCTCTTGATTTGAAGAGATAGAAACAATGAAATATTTCGAGATCAAGGAATATAAGAGAAGAAGGAAGAAGAGAATATGGGATGTGTGAATGCAATGATGAAAATGCACAAAAAATGGATCTAGGTGGGGGATTAACTAGACATAAAAGCCCTAGTGTGAGTGTAATGCATGTGAGATACAACCTAACTAGGTGTCATCACTTGAAATTATTTCAAAATCCCAAAGAATCTATATTATCAAGCAATAATGAGCATGAAAAATAAACAATGCAATTGTATGATAAACAAAATTCAAAGTGGAACATAATGTCAATTTAACCATGCAAAATGTGATAGGTAGTCATGTAGTATTAACAAGCAAACTGCATTAAATATGAAAACTAAACTAAATAAAAATGCAAAGTCATGCATAGTATTTTTTATTATTGTTATTGTTGGATTTTTTTAATTAGTGATTTAATTTATTAAAGCTAGCACAAACTTTGATTAAGTTCTTAAAGTCAACAAAAATATGGTAGTGCAAGGAATTGACCCATCAAATAAAGGTCTATTATGGAGGATACCTTCATGATTCTCATCATAAAGAGGATAATCCATAGCATATTCTCTAGGATTTGCTACACAAAAGTCATTGTAAACTTTTATTGTGCCATCCTTATTAACAAAAGGGGGAGAAACTCTGAAATTCATTAGGTCTCTATGATGTAGAGGAATGGGGTCCTCGTAGGAGACAAAAATATCATAATATGAGATACGATGGACTTTCCTATCAAATAATAACTTTCTTTAAATGATATCCTCATGATTCTTATCACCAAGAATATCTCCTCTAGCATACTCCTTTGGGGTCATATTAAAAATAGGATGCCCAAAAGTTACCATATTGCAAAATAATATATCTAAGGGATAAGGGGGCCCCTCATCTTCATATCTCTAGTATAAGCCTTGATGATCTAAATATTGAACATAAGTAACAAGATGATAATTATTATCAAAAGATAAAGGTTGGTTTTTATTTGGAATGTAGCCTACGCCACTTCTCCTAGGCCAAATATTAGCTTCCAAAGGCTCTTGAATGCCTTTCTATCATGGATCCAAACCTTTAAATATCCCATAATAGACAATATTTTCTTGGGAAGTAGGTAATCATTAGATAGGTAATAATGGGTAAAATAACGTTCTACAGGAAGGGGGTTGCTACCATGAATATTTTCTTTAAGGGAGACCCCCATGAAGATAAAGGTACACGTGTTAATGTGTATGACTTCACCCCTTTTATAGGGTAAATCCATAATCCTTGGTGAAGGTGGTATCTTGGAAAGATCTATAAGAGACTCTAAAATAAAATGATTAACTTGATCTCGTGATGAAACAATTATGAGTTGTTCCTAACTCACTTTTAAATTTTTAAGTTGCTTAGCTATTTGAGATGAATAAATTGATGGGCATAAATTGAGATCAGATCGATATTTCTCAACCATTGAACAATATTCAAATGAGTGAGGATCTCTTGGAATGGTGACAAGATGATTCATAAATTTGAACTTCATACATTGACAAAAATTATAAGGGACCATCCTCATCACATGAATCTAATGGAGTTTGAGAAGATCAAAAGATGTAAGTCAAGATACCACACATAACAAGGCATCTAAGATCTTAGGTCCAACCCTAAGTGGGAGAGATATAACATTGCAAGCCTCTTGTGACTCACTTTTGAAAGCTTTGGTAAGTTCATAGATGAGGGAAGAAGCATTATCTATAAAAATCCATTTAATAAATATTTTTGCAATAAATGCAGTAATATAGAAGGAAGAATCCCCTCATGGGTTTGATGAAGGAATATCATCATTCAAAAATGTGTATGAAGTATCCAAAGAGAACTTACAACATCAGCTATAGAATATCTTGAAGAATAGATTGTTGTCTTAGAAGTTTCAACAAGGCTTCTCTATGAATAGGAGAAGTTTGCAAAAGTTTTAAGATAAATATCTTGGCTAGGATACTAGCTAATTATTGTTAGATTTCAAAGGAAACTTTAGGTTGTGGCTTCAACACTAAATATGGTATTTCTACTCTTGTGCTCTATTTTTGGGTATTCTTCTAGACTAAGGTGGGTTTTTAAGATGGGTTCGATGAATAACTTGTCTCCTACTAAGAATGTTGAATTGATTGAATATGCTCTTTTTTTATTATAGTTAATGCTATCATACATTGGAAGGTGGTACATTACGATATGACACTTGATTAGTTGTCTATTGACCATGCTTAGGAAGGGGGTCTTGGAATATACCTATGTATTGATTAGTTATGGATGATTTTTGAGTAGGAGGTTGATTATTTGTTGGAGCATTGGGTTGGGAACCTTTATAACAAGATACACTTCATCAATGAGGTCTTCAACCACAAGTGTTAACCTCTTACATCCATTTATCATGTGCCCCTCCACTCTATGATATTCATAATGTTGACCAGGCCTATACAAATAAACCATGGTATCTGGTTGCCTTATGGGAGGTACCTCAATCATATTAGCTTCCAAGAGTTATTGTAGGACCACATTCATAGGTGTGTTGAGTCTTGTAAAATTTCATGGTGGGGGTTTTTGGGGCTAGTGAAGCACCATCTTATATAGGGTGTTAAAAACATTGTTAACAAACCTAATAGCCATTACCCAATAAAAAAATACAGGCATGTTCTTATATTGTACTTAAATGGTCCTATATTATTTTACCTTAAGTTGACATCTTCGAATAATGGCTTGATATTTCCTTCTTGCTAGATCTATTACTTTGTCAAAAATCTGATAGTTTTTTAAAATTCTTAAGATATTTGTTCTTGTAAATTCCCAATAAATATCTCAATCATGTATCTAGGAGGTAAGGTATATCTCAAGCATCCAACTAGATTTCTCCAATGAGAAAAATTCTGAAAAATATTCTTCCTTGAGATATATAGATATATTTCATAGTTACATTCTTCTTAACATAAGCTCTGAACTATTGAACAAAATTTCTATCTGTCTCTTCAAAATTACTTAAACAATGATTGGGAAATTTATAATACCATTCTAATGCCATACCACCAAGAATCTTAGGGAACATCTTGAGCAACAACATGTCATCATATATGATATCATGGCATGATGTCCTAAACCCTAAACATTTTTAAATGCTCAATTGGATTTTCTATTCCCTTATAGAAAGGTAAAACCAATATTAAAAAAATATTAGGGTAGGGCCTAGTGGAAACAATAGGGTATAAGGTTTGATTGCACATTTCTCTATAGTTTTATATGAAACTAGGAGGCTAAATCATATCCACCATTAAAATCAATTGTTTCACCATATTTGCTAAACTCTGCACAATGGAATTGTTGTTGTGCAATACCCCCAGGTTCCATAGGGCTATTGAAAGGGAACTTGTCCAATTTTGGAGGAATTTCCATTGTTATGGTATGGGTTATGATGTGTGGTATCATGTTGTGGAGGATAACTAACATTTGGAGGAATAATATAACTAATATAAGTAGAGTGAGGAGGAATTTGAACATAATATTGGTATGCACTACTAGTTGAAGGGACTTGTGGAACCCTTCTAATTTTGGTGGTCATTTTAATAGCATATGTTGATTTATGAGAAGGATTACCATTATGTGAAGATTCAAATAAAGTGTTATCATGAACCATCCTAGGAGAGATGGCTAGAGAAGGAGAAGTCTCACCTCTTTTTATCTAAGCTTCCTCTTCCATAGCTTTGACCAAAGCCTTATTATGGTATTTCATGAAACCCTAGATATGTTCCAATTATGTAAAAGTGAAGCCAAAATTAGGTCCTTCATAGGGATTATAGTTGATATTAGTTTCTACATGTTATTGATCTTCTGTATCAAGATTAATATTCTCTCTATCGATCTGATCATCTTATTCATGAATTTTATCATATTCCCGATGCCTTTTTTGACTCCTAAGGAATGGATCCATTAGGATATATAAAAGGATAGAGGCAAAAACTAAGGAGAGACACACAAAAGAATATTATTAATATGTTTTAAAATGTTTTTCTATATCTAAGAAAACAAAATTAGTGGTCTTATATAAAGTTTTCAATATAAAAGAAAAGGAAGGGGTTTCCTATCTTGGTCACTAAGATATGTGTTCTTATTGGGTTCATCAAAGATGTAGAGGGAAAAAATTACCCTATCATATATGATTCTTGACTATATCCATTAGGAGATAAGGTGACCATGGGGCTATGTTATATCTCTACACTTGGAACAGAGAAATGAGTTCACCAAGAATGGTTTTAGGACACTCCAAGTTTGGGGTGGAAATGCTTAATGTGTGATTTAAGAAAACATCTATATTTTATCTTTCTAAACTATACTATGAAAATGAAAGAACAATCTAAAGCACACCAGATGAAAGAACACAATGACTAACCCTAATGTTATTCTTTGATTCAATGATATCTATCTCTAGGTTTCTAAAAATGAAATAATTTTCTTTCAACAAGGGACCAAGGGAATGCACAAATAATAATAAACCCTAAATGTAAAACTATATGCCTTTCCTTTCAAATGCCTAGAAAGAAATAATTATTTTTCCTTTTATTTATAACCTAGGTTGTGAACAACAATAATAAAAACAAAAAACACACAATCTAACAACATAACTTAGGGAAGTTAAATGATATAGTATCTAATCTAAGATTTGTCTCACATATAGAATGTCAAAAAACTTTATATTTGCAAAATATCTTCATAAAGACCCTATAAAATATGGTCAAAATTTTGGGGCTTGCTTAGGCCACTATAAGACTAAGCTTGGAGGTGCAACATTCAAGCCCCCTAGGTCCTTTTAGTTGATCATTCATAATAAAATGAGATTTGACCTTTGAAGCAAACACAAAAAAAATGATAGCATGAAATAGTAAATGAGGTGCAAGTAGAATGAACACCATGAAATAAATGAGAATGCAACTTGGAAACCTAAGGTTTGGGAACAAGTGATTGCCCCTAAAGTAATGTGATATGGAATGCAAGTAAAATAAAATGATGGATACTTAGACAAAACAAAAAAAGAGATAAAATAGTTCACAACTGACACATAGATCAAAACCCTAAGACTTTAGGATGAACAATCACCCAAAAGTCTACCTAGACCAAATCCATACCCTATAAATTATCAAGTGCAGACTCAGTAACAGAGAAAAAGTGGGTGTAGAACACCCAATGGGTGAAATTAGATATTTTTTCAAATATATACCCTAAAAAATAAGATAAGGCATAGATTCACACAAGAGGGTTTAAAACCCTATAAAAATGGCCAAAATACAACAAAACACAGAATTAACAAATTAAATGAAGTAATGAATGCAAAGGAATAACCTGGTCATATTGTGGAAGAAGAAAGATAAATAGTGGAAGATCTCTCCTCCTTCAAGAAAATAAGTTATTGTCAAGGATTTATCCACTTGCAAACCACAAGGAACACAAAAAAAATGGAACACCAAAATACCAAGAGCACCAAAATATTGTGTAAAAAGTCAAAATAATTATGATTTCACATGAATTTTATTATATTTCTAGCTTGTAATCCTTGTTAACTATAGGGAAAAAGGGGATCCAAAACCTTTATTTATAGAGGGTTTAAAGGTTTAAAAATATGAAAAACAAAAAAAATTAATCTTGATTAAGTCAACACCTCAAAATGTTAGCTTAAAATTTATATTTTTAAAGAAAAAATCTAAATTTACCGAATCCATGCCCTATAATTTACTAGGTATAGATTTAGTCAAGGTTTAGAAAAGCAAGCTAAAACACAAGAAAAAGGGGTCAAACCCGCTCCTAAAAACTTTGAGATCCTCCTAAATGAACCTAAGGAAAAAAAATCATTTGGGTGGGTCAATTTTTCATGTCTACAATATGGTTTTGGGCTGGTTTTGTATCACCTATAACATAAAAAATAGCAAAAATCAATCAAGTATGTAAAATGTTAAGTAAAAAGCAACTAACATAGTGGGAGTCCTATTTGACATGCTAGAATGTAACTAAGGAAAGTTGATGTTTTTTGAAATTGATGACTTAAAGAGATAAAGGGAGTCCTTTTTACAAAAAGTGCCTTCAAAGGCAACAAAATAGGGTTTTGTAAGGTGAAAACTCCTTCAGTGAGGACATCAAAAACACCTAAATAACGTTCCAAGGGATCCTTAAGTTGAGTGGGCTCATTGCTCATGTGCCACTATCAGTCTACCCTATCCTCAAGACTTATAAGACCTACATAAAGAAATTAGAACATTTGGAGGTTTATCTTGATTAGACCTCTCATGTTTGAAGATAAAAAGACTAAAAAATGAACTAAATCATCAGAAGAACTATGAAATTGTTTACTAAATAAAAAAAATAGTAGTACTTACATTTTTAGAGGATTTTGTGGTCTCTTGAGGCTTAATATTGACCTTTTAAAATGGTCGCAAGGTAGGGTGCAACTATTTTGGGTTGTAGGGTACCTTACAACTCTAACTGTGATACCCAAGCTAAATTTTTGGTAATCCAAAATTGTTTCATGTAGTAGTTGGAAGTCCTATATCTATTGGTTCACCTTCAAAACCTACAAAATACATCAAATTTGGAACACAAAAAGGATGTAAAGATATGTTTGAGGTGGTGATTGATGGTAAAGTGGATGATGGAATGTGGGGTAGTCTAGGTAATTTTTGGTAAAGTTTTGTTATGTAAAATATGGATGATAAGAATAGAAGAAAATATCCTCTATTTATAGAATTTAGAGAGGTTAGAGGGGTTTATGTGTCCCTTGAGGTGTCTCTTGAGGTGACCCACAATGTGGCATACCTCATAAGTGCATTTGGATGAGAGAATCCCTCACCCATCTACCTCTCATGAATGAGCATAGTGATGTGGAGTGGAATGAGAGTCTAACCCTAACCGTGGTAAGTTTAACCTTATATTAAGGGTTGACTTGGATGATGTGGAAGGTAACTCATCCTTGACCCTTACCTTGAAACCAAAAAGTCATCAAATATCATTTATGGATTTAAATGTACATAGGGACTTGAAATGGATCAAGGGTTAGTTGTGACTAGGTTTAGATTAATCCTTAGTTAGTTGTTGAATTTTTGGGTGAGGTAGAGGGGTGACTCACCCTTGACCCCTGATTTGGGATATGAATGTTTCCAAAAGCCATTTAAGGCTTTAATTGCTCATGGGAAGATGTGTGGATCAAGGTTTAAGGATAACCCTACTTAGATTTACCCTAGGTTAGACCAATGTCAAATGGGTGAAGTGGCACCTAGGCTTGTCAACGAGTAGACTAGGTGATGTGGCCATGAGTCATGTCGACCATGGTTAGAATTTTGACAATGAAGTGATATTAACCTAGGTTAGAGATTTAACCAGGTTTAGGCAAATATGATGGTCATATGAGGATCCAAAGTTAAGTGTAGGAAAGAGATTAAGTGGTCCAAGGGGGCTTATGAATAGTGCATGCACAGTTATTTTTATGAATGAATATTTTTTTGAAGCTAATATATGTAAATTTTATGGGTTTTACAGATTGATCAGTTGGGATGATGGGAAGAGTGGCAATGTGCAACTTTTGGGCATCAAAAAGGAGTTTTTAGGGAGTGAAGATCTATGCTAAGTAGAATAAAATGATAGATTTCTTGATTTGAGAAATTCCTATGTTAATACTTTCTTGATCACAAATCTATCTACACTAGTCAAGATACCCCTATTAAAATTATGACCAGTTATCTTTTTAGAGCCTTATGCATAAGACAAATAAGAAATTGTCTCAGCTCATAAATACAAAGAAATTAAATGATTCCTTCATGCCTTATGCAAATGTTTTTATCCTATGCTATGAGAAAGATAAATACAAAAGCCTACAAACTAATGCTTATGAAAGAAAATTTAAAAGCCATTTGATAGTTGACCAAAGCAATTTGGTGCATTTTGAAAGACACAAAAGTAAATTGAAATATTTTTGCAAAGTGCCCAAAGCAATTTGGGTTGTTTTGTAATGTAAACAAGCAAATTTGGAAAATGATGAGATGACTTGGTGATTTTAAGCTAAAATTTGAAAGGAGCTATGATTTTGAAGTAAAAAGGGTAACATAACTAAAAAACAGGTTCTTGAAGTGTTTATTTATTGTTTGAATATTCTAGAATGCAATAAAAAATGTGTGACAGGCTCTAGAATATTTATAAATTTGTGTGACAAATAGGAGCACAAATTGATAACCAAAATATTATGATTCAACATTAACTTGACTTTAGAAAATGTCATAGATAGTCTATGTTACAAAATAGGAATAATAACAACTACTCCTACATCTATGCTAACTAACACACCATATAAGGTAGAGTGTTAGGTTTAGGATTCTTAACCTAAGATATTTAGGAACTTACCATTAGATATTTGGAGCAGTAAATATCTACATGGTAGAAAGTAGAAAAGTAAATACTAGTGGTAAAATGTAACAAACTAATTTTTACCATGCGGTAAATAAAATCTACCTAATGTAGGAAATGGGGTAAATATCCCAAATGATGAAATATTACTCTAACATCCCCCCTTATTACATTATTTGGGTAATGTATACCTATCCTTCTATACAACAATATTTGGGTAAAATATATAACTATCCCAATATAGTGAAAAAATATGTTGATCTTCTGATTCTTGCTATGTCACAGTGCTCTGGATGCTCCTAAGAAAAAAATGGGTCATTCCTCACTTTTTCTTCACACCAACGAATGTCCTTATAGTAATCTCATCATCCAATCGAATTGCATGGGTAACCAACTGCTGTAATCGCTAGGTGTAGTAGAATATATCACTTAGTACAAGGTTAATTTAGTTTACAATATGAGTTTGCAAAAGATAAGGTAGCTAAGGTCTTGGTCATTGCCGAAAATGCACCCTTATAAGTTCCCCCCTTCTTGTTGTAAAACATGTATTTAATTTTTGAAATAAGTATGACTAAGGTGTCGGTCGTTGCCGAAAATGCACCCTTATAAGTCTTCTTCCCTTTTTACAAAAAATTGTGAAGAAAAGAAAGTATATCCCCCCTTATTGCAAAATATGTGCAACTTAAGAAGCTTTTGAGAAGGATTTTACAAATATTGCCTCCTAGGCAATTTTACACCAGAAAATTCCCTCATTTTGTTACAAGAACTTAAAACAATGAGAGTTTGCTATTTATGAAGCCTAAAAAGAGGTACAAAAACCCCTTTATTACAAGTAATTCAAACAAAAAATTATGCTATTTATGAAGCCTAAAAAAGAGAGAGAGGAAATGGTGCTTTGCTTAAGGTGACAAATGTGTTTTCCCTCTACAATATTGTCTTAGCAATGAGCACTCTGTGTGCTTTTTATTTGAACCAGATTCATAATTAGAATGAGACACTTCACTAGAAACATGGCTTCTATGGTGTGCCTTTGCCATTTTAGTTTTGCTTGTTTTGAAACCAACATTGAATGGTGTCATGGTTGTCATTTTTACAATTTGTGCAAAACTTTGTTTTCTAGGCAATTTTATGAAAAACCTTCACCAAATAATCCTTCCTTATTGCAAGTTATTCAAGCATGGTTGCTATTATGAAGTCTAAAAGAAAAGGTATATTTTTATGATGACTTCTACTTTTCTGATTGCCTTTACAAGTTTTATTTTCCTCTTGTCAAATATTTGTGTTTTGAAGGAAGAAAGGAATTATCCCCTCTTAGTGCAAAAGAATTGCCACTATCAAGGTTCATTTATTTTAAAAAACCTGTTATTTCTTTCACTCTCAAGAGGTATTTAATGGCACCTGCCTAAAAATTCTCTTGAAGAGAGATAATCAAATGGAGGACATTAAGCCAAACAAATAAGAGATGAAAAATAATTCACTCAAAAAGATATTTAATGGCACCTGCCAAAAAATTCTCTTGAAGAGGGATAATCAGTTTGAGGAAATTAAGACAAACAAATAGAGTTAATTAAGGGTTTTTGTTTGTAGGAGAGAATATCAAATGAATATTGGCTTTAAATATGTGCAATGGTTAACACAAATTTATTAGTGAAATTTTGGGGTATGGAGAGTTCTTGATTCTATTACTTATAATTGCAAAAGAAATAATGCAATAATCAAACAAGAATACCCACAAAATTCTTATCACCTAGGTGTCGGATGCAACTGAAAATGCACCTAATTTGCCAATGAAGGTGTTGAGTAAAATCGAAAATGCACCTTTTAATTTTTGCAACAAAATATGAATGTGTGTTGTGCAAAAAAAATTGATATATTTTTGTCTCCTCCTTGTCTTACAATTTTGCAAAAAATAGAATCACAAATGTGTCTTCTATCCCCCCTTAATTTTTACAAAATGAAGAAATAAAGCACTCCTTTCAAGACAAGTCGACACACGACCCGTGTTTGAAAGGTTTCCAGACCAGTCGACACACGACTTGGTTTATGTCTTCAACATTCCAAAAATAGGTTGAGCATTAGGATCAAAAGAGGTTCAAAATTCTTCTCAAGGTTACAACAAAAAATTTGCAATTTTATGTCTTATATCCCCTTTTTGAAGGAGAAAACAAAAGCAAATGTTTGGTTTTGTTGCAAAAAAAATGACCTTTGTCCTTGCCCAATTTTTAAATATTTTGGTTTTGCAATAAAATATGGAGTTCCTATGTCTCTTTATCTCCAAAAAAAATGTTTAAGAAAACTATAGGACTTTGAGGAGGTATTGCAAAAAAAATGTTGAAGAAATTATTTGTTTTGCAAAAAAAATACTTGATCTCTTTGTCTCTTTATCTCCAAGTTTTGAAGAAAACTAAAGAAATTGTATGGCTTTATTTTACAAAATATTATCTGGATATAGCACATGTCTAAGTTTTAATACTCAAAAAAATATATTTAATGATAAAATTTTTTATATAATAAAGGTTTTTGGAAAACAAAATCATCTAAAAACATGTAAAAATGATTTAATCTAGTCAAAATACACTAAATTATATAAAAATTTAAATTAACCTTAGACATTATGATTTAATTCATTTTAATTTAATTTAAAAAATTAAATTAAATTGACTAAATATGATTTAATTGACTAAATTTAATTTAGTCAATTAAATTATATTTTTTTAAAGCAAAAAATTAACCATAGACATTATGAAAAATTGCACCTTTGATTCTTTGTCGCTCACGAGGAAAAAAATTGGCGCTGGACTTCGTTCGCAAGACCTAGCACTGCCAAGGCGTTGGTTTTGGTCACTGGACTGTTGGGGTAACTTTGAAAGCCATCCTGCAGTCACGGTAATTAAAGCCTAAGAGCCTTTTGAATAGGCTCTATGGGATTAATCCCACAAGCATCCAACGATGGATACTTTAGGCATTTATAGGCCTATCCATGTTCAATTGAATGCGTGATTGGCTTAGGCCAATTGCTACACTCCTTTGTTATTTTATTTATTTATTTATTTGTGGAAAACATCCCAAAAGGGATGCCACTTTCGGGTAAGATCCAAGGAGGCAAGGGTATCCATTCCGCCAAAAACACCCAGGACTCGGACCTGGCATACCACATTTGACATACTCAAGGAGCAAACAAACACACAAAACCAAATTAAAAAAAGAAAATAACAACAAAAATAATAAAATAAAATAAAAAACAAACTCCTTGAGTGTGTCAAAACCAAAAGCACAACCAAACACACACAATAAGATAAAATAAACCACAACACAAACCACATAGAAAAACACAAGAACCACATAACAAAACACAAACAAGACAAAAACAATAGAACACTACAAAGACATAACCCAAAAACACATGAAAAATAAACACAACCAAAACCTAAAAAATAAAAAAAATAAAAATAAAAACAACCAACAACAAACAATAAACAAAAACAAAAAACATAGAAAACACTCACACATAAAAACATGAAATAACACAAACAAAGAGAAACCCAAGAACAAGAACAAAAAAAACATAAGAACAATAACAATAAAAATAAAAATAAAAACATAAAACAACAAAAACACAAGAACAACAAAAAAACAACACAAAGAACACAAAAACAAAACAAAACAAAAGAACCCACCCACCTTAAAAAACTAAAAAAAAAAAGACAAAAGAAAAAAAAATGAAAAAAACAATGACCTATCTAGACCAGAAGACTATTAATGCAAGAATCAATAGAGGAAACAAAATATAGAATAGAATGAGCTAGGGAACTAAAAAAACTGAATGAACCAAAGAGAAACAAAAAAAAAAAAACAATAAGAAACTAGGTACCTTCAGAACTAGAGCCATCCAAAGAAATGATAGAAAGAAGAGCTTCCCTAATTTGAGAAGCCCACCATATAGGAGGGTGGCCATAACAAGTAAGATCACCTTTTTCCAAAGCCCAATTAGCTAAAGCAAACACTCTTGTTTTGATCTCTGACCACCACATGATTGTAATCAACTTTCAAAAATCCCATCTGGATTAACTGAATCTTGTCAATAATTCTTTTTATTCTCCAATCCACCTTATGATTCTTAGGAGTCTTCAAGAGATTAATCATAAGTTGAGAGTCGATTCAACTAACACCTTTTCCCATCCAACCTTAGTAGCCTCCTGAAGGCCTCTAAGGATACCATACCCCTCAGCAAGGTTATTGGAAAGAATACCCAAATTCTTAGCAAAAGTAAAAACCAGGGAGCCATCTGAAAGTCTACCAATTCTTCCCACACTGGCTTTTCTAGGGTTCCCTCTAGAGGCTCCATCAGTATTGACTTTTCCAAAATCCTTAGGAGGAGGTTGCCAATTTCTAGTCCTATCCATCTTACTAATACTCACATTCCCTTTAAGTTGGTTGCCCTCAAAAGGTTTAATCTTCAATATTTGCATCACTTGATCCCATCTTTGGTGGGAGTTTTGGGGGTGATTAAGGAGATGATGGACTGATTCAACTAAGTTGGCTATGGACTTTTGCCGAATATAGTGAATATCCTTCCTATCTTGATTAAAAATTTGGTTGTTCCTTTCATTCCAAATATTCCAAAGAAGAATGGTAGAACCCATCCAAACTAACTACCTAATAAAATGATCAACACCCTCTTGATTAGGCTAATCCCTCCAAAGTTGTTCAAAAGTGAAAAAATTGGACCACTTGTAAGCCAAGTAAAGTTGCCATTCTCCTCCATAGCTCAGAGGCTAAAGTACACTCAATAAAAATATGGTTGATATTTTCTATATTCTCTTCACACATTTCACATCTAAAAGGGCCATGAAAACCACACTTCTCCCCAAAGCCCCCCAAAAAAAAACCAAAAAAAAAAACCCGGGGTTTGGCCCACAACGAGAAAAGTTAGGATCTCATCCTAACCCTTAATGTAATAACTCCCCTTTTGTAATAATTCCTAGTGAACGTGGGTAGTACCCATGATTAATATTTTGTAATGTTATAATTTTTAGCTTAGGTAGTGCCTATGACAAATGGCACCATTTTTATGTAACACATGGTAGATAGGTCGAGTGGCATTGTGCATGTAATTCGTGTGGCATTGTGCATGTAATTCGAGTGGCATTGTGCATGTAATTCAAAGTGGCACTATGCATGTAATTCGGGTGGCATTATGCATGTAATCCAGGTGGCATTTTGCATGTAAGCCAACCTTGGAAGGAAACTCCTTAAATACCCGAAAAGGCACCAATGTAACCATCTTTTTGCAAAATTAATGAAGTATTGAAGGAGGTTGCCCCCTCGAAGAGGCCTGCGATTCGTATCTATTGTGAGATTTTTCCCTTTATGCAAATTTTATGTTATATTAATGTGATGTTTATGTGAGTTATTTCCAAGAAATTGTGTGAGAGTGTGTTATTTGAGTTTATTTTATAGCAGGATCTTAACAAGTGGTATCAGAGCGCTTTCCAGGGCCAAGTTCTACTACAACTACAACGATTCTTGCCATCCAATCTGCCTGTTAGGTATAAATTCCGTGTGTTTTTTCCATTATGTTTTTCCTTATTAAAAAAAATCAAAAAAAAAATACAGTGTTTTTTTTTCCAGACCAAAAAAAAAAAAATATATTATTAGTTGAGTAGGTAGAAACCCTGTATCGAGGGTTTTAAAATATCGTGAAGGATCTGTCATTATTGGCTAAGCTAGATAGCCCATAAAGCGTCTAGTGAAGTGAGGGGCGATCAGGCTCCAATACCCAGGCCTCAGACAGAACTCGCGCACGGACTTGAGCTCCCACGTATCTTCGGGTATATCGGGAGACCATCTAGGATTAAACAAAATTTTAGCCATTAGGAAGCTCTTCGGCCTTGTATTACTCATAGTCTACGGGACACAACATCCTGGATGATTACCCTCCCATATTGTCAGAGAGGCAGGTAGTGTGCTCAAGGGTATGTGTGGAATCCTCCTTGAGTAGTGGCTTGAAATATTGGTCCGAGCACTATTGTTCGTCACTATCGGTATATTAGAGGGCCTATGGGTGGTACATACTCCTATACCTAGCATTCCCCGGTTCCGTTAAAACCGCAACCTTGTAAAAAATGCAAAAATAAAAATCAAAATAAGAATCCAAACACCCCCATTCGTAAACCCGCATTTCAAAAGTGAGCATATGAGAAAGGAGTCCTCTACCAAAAAAATAACAGAAGGGACATGCATTCGGGATAAGCCATGAGGGTGACACTTAAGTTGAAATTCTGGAGAGTAATAGTCAAATTTACAATGGCGATCCATAGTCGAGTCGATCGAGTCGGAGAGGTCGACACGATCGGGGCAAAATTCATAGTCTTCAGAGTCAGAACGAAACTATCATATCGGTCACCTGCAAAATACAGAGAATCTTGAGGTAGTGAAGGGGTTGAAAGTTGACACAAGCCAGTTTTAGATAGTGCTCCAGTACCAAACTTTTGCTCAGTAGCTCAGAATCAGAATCTGTAAACACCGTTAGACTCAGCAAAACAGGAGATAATAATAATAAAAAAAAAAAGAGTCTGGGGTGCCAAAAAGTAGTGTTAAGAGATATAGCTCATTGTGACCACCTCCTCCTGCTTATCATTTTGATATATAGCACCCAAGCACTTTTTGGGCACTTACTAAAAATAGTAAGTCAAAAAAATTCAATTCTATTTTTAGTAACTGGTCACAAAAGGTCAAAAAATGGCCCAGGGTACCCGTGGACACCAGAAAGAACTAGAACACTTGGATTCCCTAACAAAAGCCATTGAGAACTTGAACTCAGCTTTTCACTCCATAAGGGAAGAAGTCCAAGGTCTTCGCCTAGAGCATGAGGCCACTAGCAATCGCTTAGAAGAAGCATTGACTGAAGTGGACAACAAACTGAGAAGAGAACCACCCAAATCAGAATACCAAGCTGAGAGTTCTACAAGGAATCGTGACCATGATACACCCTTTAGAATGCCCAAGTTGGACTTTCCCAAATTTAGTGGGAAGGATGTTGATGGGTGGCTATGTCGGGTTGACCAATTCTTTCGACTTCATAATGTACCAGTATTTCATCGAGTCCAGATGGCTTCCTTTAACTTGGAATCTGAGGCTCTACACTGGTTTCAATGGTTGTGTCTTACCTACCCAAATCTCTCTTGGGAGGATTTTGAATCCCAAATACTCACTCGATTTGGTCCTAGTGAGTTTGAGGACTTCACAGGAGCCTTATCCAAACTACAACAAATAGGGTCAGTTCGAGAGTACCAAGCTCAATTTGAAAAATTAGCCAATTGAACAAGAGGATTGAGTGAAGGGTTCTTCCAGAGTTGTTATATCAGTGGGTTGAAGATGGAACTCCAAGCAGAAGTCAAAATGTTGAAACCACGAACTATGATGGAAGCTATCAGTTTGGCCCGTCTGGCCGAATCTAAACTCTCTGCAAAAATACGCCCATCAAAGTTTCTACAAAATAGACCTTCATTTCATCCTAGAGCCCAAAACCCAGTTGATAATAAACCTGCTGCACCAAAGCACCTCACCACCGAAGAGATGGATGCACGTCGTGCCCAAGGATTATGCTATAATTGTGATGAAAATTTTTTCAAAGGGCATAAGTGTGCACACAAAAAATTGTTCTTGATCGATGTTGAAGAACTTGATACCTCTGATGAGAGTGATAAGGATGAGGACCCTCCAAAAACACCTCCTCCATAAGAAGAAGTGAAACAGGAACATGAAACAGCAATTACAGTCCATGCCCTTGCAGGCATTACTACCCCTCAAACCATGAAGGTTACAGGATTTTTCAAGGGCCAACGTCTTTCCATCCTTTTGGACTCGGGAAGCACACACAACTTTATTGACCCTAGAGTTGCTCAACGGGAAAATTGCTATATCCACACTTGTAACTCCTTTGAGGTCATGGTAGCCAACGGGGGAACCTTACCTTGTAAGGGAAAGTGTCGCAATGTTAAAATCTAGATAGGGGACTATGCACTCAAGCAGGACATGTTTGCCCTCCAGTTGGGTGGATGTGATATTTTTTTGGGATCTCAATGGTTGAGTACATTGGGCACTATCAGTTGGAACTTTGCTGAAATTTGGATGCAGTTCTCCCAGAATGGCCAAACACACATCATCAAGGGCTCCCCAGCAAGAACACCTCAAATTATCAGTTCAAACGGCATGGAGAAATTGCTAAATAAATCATCACGTGGGGTCATTGCACAACTATTCTCCATCCAACCATCCACATCCCCAATGGGTGAAATTCCACTAGACATGCAACAGGTTCTCCACAAACATGAGGCCATATTTTTAGAACCAATCACACTACCACCGCATCGCTCTCATGACCATGCCATTCCATTATTTCCAGATAGTACACCTCCCAATATCCGCCCGTACAGATACCCCCATGCCATGAAGTCAGAGATTGAGAAGATGATACAGGAATTACTCAAGGCGGGTGTCATTCGGCCTAGTACTAGTCCCTACTCTGCACCAGTCTTACTGGTCCTCAAGAAGGATGGCTCTTGGCGATTGTGTATTGACTACCGAGAGCTCAACAAGATAACTATCAAGGATAAATTTCCTATCCCTATGGTTGATGAATTACTAGATGAATTACATGGGACCATGTACTTCACCAAGCTAGACCTTCGCTCTGGGTACCATCAGATCCGGCTTAGGGATGAAGATATTCCTAAAACTGCTTTTCGCACTCATGAAGGTCATTATGAATTCTTGGTAATGCCATTTGGTCTCACAAATGCTCCTTCCACATTCCAAAGCCTGATGAACAACATCTTTTGCCCCTTATTGCGGAATTTCATCCTTGTGTTCTTCGATGACATCTTGATTTACAGTCACACATGGGAAGAGCATCTCAATCATGTAGATCAAACTCTCCAACTACTGGCCGACCATAAATTGTTTGCAAAAAGGTCCAAGTTCTCCTTTGGTTTGATTGAAGTAGAATATCTGGGACACATTGTCTCAAAGGATGGTGTCAAGGTTGACCCTAAGAAGATCCAAGCAGTCCAAGAATGGCCAAAACCTCGCACACTCAAGGGACTTCGAGGATTTTTAGGGCTTATAGGATATTACCGTAAATTTGTCTACAATTATGGAAAGATAGCCGCCCCCCTCACCTCCATGTTGAAGAAGGATTCTTTTATGTGGATAAGGCCAACTGAGCAAGCATTCCTGGACCTCAAACATGCCATGAACACCACTCCGGTTTTAGCCATGCCAGACTTCTCAAAAAAATTTGTCATTGAAAGTGACGCTTCTGGTCATGGTATTGGGGTAGTATTGATGCAAGAAGGATGCCCTTTGTTTCCACCCTTCGATCCTGGAAATGTTGGCAATATTGCATGCAATCCTACATTGGCGGCCTTACCTCATTGGGCACCATTTCTCCATCAAAACTGACCACCAGAGCCTTAAATACTTTCTAGAACAATGAGTTGCCACTCTTGAGCAACAAAAGTAGGTATAAAAACTCATGGGATATGATTATGACATCACGTATAAAAAAGGGAAGGAAAATCTTGTGGCAGATGCTCTCTCTCGCCAATTTGAGGCCCTTAGTATGCTGTGTGCCATCTCTGCACCATTGCCCCAATGGATTGAGCCCTTACGTTAGGAAATACTTCAAGATGCAGATTTGAAAGACCTGGTTGCTTCACTTAGGGATGATCTAGAGTCTACACCAGGATATAGTTGGGATGGCCAAGATCTGCGTTACCATCAACGCCTGGTTCTTCCTCCTAAGTCCCCACTTCGAGAACTCCTCATGAAGGAATCACATGCTACTCCATCTTCTGGCCATTCAGGGTTCCTAAAAACTTATGAGCGACTCAAGCGCACCTTCTTTTGGAAAGGCATGAAATAGGACATTCACTCTTTTGTAGCGGATTGCGACACTTGTCAACGGTGGGCCTCCCGGCACTCTTCAACCATTGCCGATACTAGATCAGGTGTGGACTGACATCTCCATGGACTTCATAGAAGGGATACCTAAATCAGGAGGCAAGTCTGTTATTTTTGTGGTAGTGGACCGCCTTTCAAAGTATGCTCACTTTTGTGCCCTAACCCATCCTTACACAACATCCACTATTGCCCAAACTTTTCTTGACTCCATATTTCGCCTTCATGGCATGCCCGCATCCATTGTATCTGATCATGATCCCACCTTTACTAGCAATTTTTGGCAAGAGTTGTTTAAGTTGCAAGGGACTCAGCTCAAAATGAGTTCAACCTACCATCCACAAACGGATGGTCAAACAGAGGTTGTTAATAAATTCTTGGAAACCTACCTTCGTTGCTTTGCCTCCGATCATCCTACTCATTGGGCAAAATGGCTTTCTTTGGCTGAATGGTGGTACAACACTTCCTATCATACCACCACCAAACTCACACAATTTGAGGCAGTTTACGGGCGCCCTCCACTCACGCATTCCTCCTACATTCCGGGCAGCTCCAAGGTCCAAGCCGTCGATAATGCTCTGAGTCAACACACCGAGGTCCTCCGCCAACTCAAGCAAAATTTGAACATGGCCCAGAATCGGATGTGCCAACAAGCTGATCAACATCGTTTCGAGTGTAGTTTTTATGTGGGTGATATGGTCTTCCTTCACTTGCAACCATACAAACAATCATCCCTACAACTCCGTAGGTGTCAGAAGCTCACTCCAAAATTCTATGGTCCTTATCAGGTTCTACAACGGATTGGTCCAACGACTTACAAATTGACTCTTCCCCCAAATTCCAAGATCCACCCTATTTTTCATGTTTCCCTTCTCAAGAAAGTTATGGGCACAAAGGTAAAAGTTCAATCAACACTCCCCAAATTGGATTAAGAAGGCTCCATCTTACTCTAACCGAAACAACTCATTGGATCGTCGAACTCGCACTCTGTGCAACCGTACCATCACAGAGGTCCTGGTTCAGTGGCATGGAATTCAACCTGAGGATGCTACATGGGAGTCTCTCCATCAACTCCAACAATAGTTTCCTCATTTTCAGCTTTGAGGACAAAGCTCCTTTAAGGAGAAGGGCATGTTAGGATCTCATCCTAACCCTTAATGTAATAACTCCCCTTTTGTAATAATTCCTAGTGAACGTGGGTAGTACCCATGATTAATATTTTTTAATGTTCTAAGTTTTAGCTTAGGTAGTGCCTATGACAAATGGCACCCTTTTTTATGTAACACATGGTAGATAGGTGGCATTGTGCATGTAATTCGGTGGCATTGTGCATGTAATTCGAGTGGCATTGTGCATGTAATTCGAGTGGCATTGTGCATGTAATTCAAAGTGGCACTATGCATGTAATTCGGGTGGCATTATGCATGTAATCCAGGTGGCATTTTGCATGTAAGCCAACCTTGGAAGGAAACTCCTTAAATACCCGAAAAGGCACCAATGTAACCATCTTTTTTGCAAAATTAATGAAGTATTGAAGGAGGTTGCCCCCTCGAAGAGGCCTGCGATTCTATCTATTGTGAGATTGTTCTTTATGCAAATTTTTGTTATATTAATGTGATGTTTATGTGAGTTATTTCCAAGCAATTGTGTGAGAGTGTGTTATTTGAGTTTATTTTCTAGCAGGATCTTAACACACGCTTCATAAGTTGCTCACCAGTAAGCACCCTACGATGCAATAAAAGCCAATTAAAGAACCTCACCTTAGGCTAGAGATTTTGAGCCCACAATTGAGAAAATATGTCAAAAGAATGGTTGGGATTATTATGGCATAAGGTCAAATAACCTTGAGCAATTGAATACTCACCCTTAGTAGTGTTGTTCCATCCAAAACAATCTTTTTCATGGGACCAAGAGAGGGATCTCATATGAAGGATGCCTTGGATATCTTGTCTTTGCCTTTCTAGGATTTGAATAGGCCAATCCTCAATAGGGATCCAATATCTACCAACCTTTGAATTACCAGTATGGTACCAACAGTAATTAGCCACCTTTATCCAATTAGCTCGGTGAAGCTCCTCCATCCAAGGCCTCCAATCGGGAAACTGAGTTATCAAAGGCTTGTGACCATCCCAAGAATCTATCCAAAAATTTGCATGTTGACCATTATGAATGATCCAAAATAATTTTTTCTTTATCAAATCCTCACCAGTCTTAAGAAATGCTAAAATGGGAGAACCTTTGGTAGGAAGTTGATAGCGAACAAGGTCTTCAGGACTTTTGTTCTCAGCATATTTAGCACGAAGATTATTGGCCCAAAGAGCATTGGGGTTATGCAACATCCTCCAATATAATTTAGCAGCTAAAGCTTTGTTGTTATTAATTGAAGACTAGAATCCTAACCCCCCTTCACTCTTAGGAAGACATAAAGTATCCCATTTCACCAAGGCCCATTTTCTTTTCTCCTTAGTACCACTCCAAAGGAAATGATGACTGATTTGATCCAATTCTCGAAGAACAACCTTTGGGATATTCAAAATGGAAGAAACATAAATAGGAATAGCTTGAAGGACTGATTTTACCAAGGTGATTCTACCCCTAGAAGAAAGCCACCTGTTGGTCCACTTTCCAATTTTCTTCTTGACTTTGTCCAACAACCAATTCCAATCTTTATTTTTTTGCCTTTGAATATTTATGGGAATACCTAAATAAGTGATTGGAAGAGAGGTCTTCTTATATCTTAATTTATCCAAGACCATGGATTCCTGTCTAGCAAAGTAGTGAAAGAAAATAACTTTAGATTTGTCTTCATTGATCAACTGCCTAGTAGCCTTAGAAAAATAGCTAATGATTTGCTTAAAATTAGAAGCTTCCTTAACTGTAGCTTTACCTAAAAGGGTAGAGTCATCCACAAATTGAAGATGAGAGATAGGTCTAGCTCCATGAGCAATGGTAACTCCCTCAAGGGTTTTGTTTTCCCTCTTTTTGGTTATAGTCCTACCCAAGCATTCAACAAGAATGATGAATAAATAAGGGGATAGCGGGTCACCTTGCCTAATACCTCTAGAAGCTGGGAAATATTGAGAAGGCCTACCATTGATAAGAACTAAGTAGGAAACTTAAGAGATACATCCCATAATCCAATCCATCCAATCCTTAGAGAAACCAAATTGCCTCAAAACTTTGATAAGGAAGTGCCAATCCACTCTATCATAAGCTTTGGATAAGTCTAACCAGATGAACATGGAAGGAGAATTTTGCATATCCATGGAATGGATGGCTTCCTGAGCAAGAACTATCTCATCTACTATTTGACGTCCTTCCACATATCCCCATTGCTCTGGGAAATAATCTTATGTAAAAGAGGCTTCAACCTTTCTGCCATGATTTTAGTAATGATTTTGAGAAGAACATTACATAAAGCAATAGGTCTAAAAGTTGAGATATGATCAACCTCTTGAGCTTTTGGAACAAGAGTAATATAAGTTTTATTGATAACCTTCAAAATTTCTTTGGATTTCCTGGCTTCTCCCACCACCTCTAATAAATCAACATGAAGGATATCCCAGAACTCTTGGTAGAACTCAATAGGAAAACCATCAGGACCCGGGGTTTTCCCTTTTTGCATTTTAAAAACTACTTGTTGAAGCTCATTGATAGTAACAGGAGCAGTCAAAATAGAGTTCTCCTCAGAAGTGATAAGAGAAGGGATTGCTTGAAGAACATTTTGTTGAGAAGCTGAGTCAAGAGGAGTAGCAACAAAAATATTGGAAAAGTAATCAACAACAATAGAGTTCATGCCATCCCAAGTATAAACAACATCTCCAGAATCTGATTTTAAGGAAGAAATAAAGTTGTGAGATCTTCGAGCTAGAAGAGATTTGTGGAAGAAATTTGTGTTTCGATCTCCTTCTTTGAGCCATTGAATTCTAGATTTTTGCTTCCATAAGATTTCTTCTCTTTTTTCCCATTCCTCTAACTGAGTTGTGAGTTTAATTTCATCTACACTTCTCTTCTCTGTGAGGCCATCTAAATGGATTTTCTTATTCAAATTTTCAAGATGAGCAATAACTTCATGTTTTTTTTTTATGAACATCCCCAAACTCTTTCCAGTTCCAAGTCTTGATTTTGGATTTAATGTATTGTAGTCTTTTGGCAAAATAGAACATCTTAGTCCCATGCCTAGGTTTACCTTCCTTCCACCATTGTTGCACACGAGGTCTAAAGGAAATGTCTCTAAGCCACATTAATTGAAAACGAAAAGGAGAGAAACTCACATTGGTTTTCCACATTTCCACCATGACTGGCCAATGATCCGAACCAACATTATTAAGAGTCTTCACTTTAGGAATGTGACCATGGATTAAGAAATTTTTAGAGAGCAAAAACCTATCCAATCTCTCCATTATACAAGCTAAGCCTTGCCTTCTATTAGACCAAGTCATAAGGCCATTATCTGGTTGGATATCCACAAGATGGAGGTTTGCAATATATTCGCTCATGAGGTCAGTGCTTTTGTCCAAATTTCTATTTCCCTCCTTTTTCTCATCCAGAGAGAGGATGGTATTGAAATCTCCTCCGATCAAGATCCAAGATTTAGGAAAATGAGAGATAATATGAGTAATATCCTTCCACTGCCTTCTTTTTTCCTCCAAATAAGTCGAGGCATAAACAGTAATGCAGAGCATAATTTGGTTGGAATGTCTACTTTGAATAGCTATAGCCAACAAACCCCAACTGCCAACCATATGGTGAATAACTACCTCTTTTGGGTCCCAAAGACAAGCAATGCCACCCGAAGTCCCTTGGGAACTGAGGGAAACCACTTTTCCAATCGGCCAAATTTTACTGGCAATTAAGTCCATATCCTCCATTGACATCTTTGTTTCTTGAAGGAAAACAAGATGTGGATGATTTATCTGAATCATTCTTCTAATTTCATTTTGTTTTGAAAGACTCCCTTTGAGTCCTCTAATATTCCAAGTGATGATCTTCATTAATACCGGGGCTAAAAATGTTGGGAAGGGCATTAATATTACCTTCCTCTACAAGCTTTTCACCTTCTTTTACCATATGATATTGATTGGTCTTGCGACCTACTTTTTGATTAGAATCCATCTTCAATTTTTTTTCCCTATTTCTTGACTTATTCCAATTGAATCTGAGATGGCTTCTAACCTTGAAGAATGCTCATACACAACCAAAATTTTACTAGATGGTTCAATGGAGTCTATATTGGGACCTACATTATTTGAAGTTTTGACATTTGAAATATTGTTTTTCTTGTGTAAATTTTCTCCTTTTTTTGTATTGAAAACCTTTGATTTGTTGGTTTGTCTCTGAGTTCTTTCCTTCATATTTAAATTGTGTTTCTAAGATTTTAGTTTCCATTATTTCCTCTTCCTCACTTGGGACATCATTTGTGGAAAGGATTTCAAACATATTAGCAAATGACTTTGATTGATCCTTCATAACTGGTTTTTTTTTAGTGTTCTTCTTCTTAGGTATTTGGAAACCTGTTGAGTTTATATCTTCTTTCTTTTGATCAAGAATTTTATTTGGGCAAGCACTGGCAAAATGACCATATTCATGGCAAATTCTACAATGAAAAGGAATGTTCTCATAGTCCACTACTTGCTCCCAAGTGTCTTCCCCAAATTGTAATGTGATATTTTTAGGTAGGGGTTTGTCAAAATCCATTAAAACACAAATTCGAGCATAAATAATATGTTCAAAATTTTGAGTACAATCAGCAGACATCATAAAAGTTCCTAAAGAGTTTCCAATTGAAGAAAAAATAGTAGGATTCCAAAATTCAATAGGGAGGCCAAAGAGTCTAACCCACATGGGAGCTATAGAAGGCATCTCTTCTTCGGCTTTAAATTTAGTATGCCAGGGCTTCATGAAAAGCCCTGTCCTTCCCAAAAACCAAGGACCCCCTTGAAAAGTTTTCTCTCTATCTTCATTATTAGCAAATAAAACAAGAAAATAACCATTTGGATAAATAGAGATTTGTAACTCACCTTTAGTTTTCCAACTTTTTGCAGCCCAGACTTTGAAAGCGAGATAGACTCGGATGAAAACCCATGAATCGAAAAATTAGTCCTCTTTTTTCCAAATCTTCAATGCCGATCTGAATGTTACCCATATCAAGCTTAACAATAGGAGTTCCATCAGCTACTTTAAGACATCCTGACTCCATTTTCCTGGGATCAATCTTAGGCATTCTTAGAGGTTTATGGGAAGCCCTAGTATTGATATTAGCATTGGGCTGAGGCTGTCCACCATGAAGGGCATCCCTAAAATTCATTTTTGGGACTGAGTCTTCAAAATTCTTACCCTTGACAGGGGTTTCCATAGTAGAATTATTTTTTGGGTGCACCTTAGCACCAGATTCACTTGAGATATGAGCCATTTTTTGATCAACTACTTGAAACTTATTTCGTGGTCTCTTTAATCCTTGCCCTAGACGTCGTGGAAAGGTATGGTTTTCACTTTTCTTTTGTGCAGCAAATTGGAAGTCGTTGTCACTCAAGTTCATAGTATGATCTATTGAAAGATAAATTTCTAACCCATCTTGTATCCCCTGCAACATTTCTTGCTAAAATATTGAGCATAAACCACAAAAATATTGGCCACTAGGGCCCAAAGGCCCTAAAAACCAACCTCTGGAGCTGCTTGCACTCAACCCAGATGAAACCCTCGCATAGTCGCTTGCCAAATATATCGTTCACACATAGGGATGCGCTAGGATCTGTGTTGCTCCAAATGATATGAAAATTGGTGGAGACGTTCTAGGGTTTTTCAGGCATCTACCCTCAAAATTTCAGCTCAATCCGAGTTCGGATGAGTGAGATATGGCCAAAACGAGTTCAGAAGTTTGGGCATTCCTGCGAAAAACGTCTCTACCATTCAAATCAATTCTTCCCCACTCCTTTGTTATTGATGTACCACCATGCTGCTTCATTTTTCCAACCATATTTGGCCACGTGTCATTTGATCCATGAAAAAACAAAATTTTCTATGCCATCATGTCACCTAGCTATCTCACCTCTTCAATGTCTATCGCCATGTGTCACCATGTGGTTGGCTCTACCTCCAAGCATTAGAAGTCTACACTCACCACATGTCACCTCGATGTGGGTTTCATGTGTCATGCTTAGTAGGTATAGGGGTCCAACATCTGAGATCTAGGTGGTCATGAGGTGGCAATGTGCCACATGTTTGATTTCGGGCCGTTGATCATGGTCAATCTGCTGATAGGGCGCTCTTGCCCTCCTGGCTTGCCCATTTGATGATAGCCATGTAGGAGTGTGAGGGTGATATTGCCCTCCATGTGATCCCACTAGCTATTCTGTGGGAGCGTGGGCTCGATTGGCCAATTTTGGCCACGGGAATGCAGTCTTGACAAGTCGTGGACCCTTGCGGTCGGGTCGATGTCAATTGCAACCGATCATAGCTAATCGGTCTATGTGTGATCGATCGATGTAGATTGAATAGATCCACCTTAGATGAGGGGCCTAGCTGGTTAGTTTGACCTGGCCAGTATTAATCCTTGGATGGGCATGGATCGTGCCATATTTTCTTGCCTATAGAGGTGGGGTTTGGTGGCCAAATATTGTCACCTGCTCTCCCTCCGGGTAGGCAAAAAAAAATGGCTCTGATGCCAATGTGACAAATAGGAGCACAAATTGATAACCAAAATATTATGATTCAACATTAACTTGACTTTAGAAAATGTCATAGCTAATATAGGTTACAAAATAGGAATAATAACAACTACTCCTGCATCTACGCTAACTAACACACCATAGAAGGTAGAGTGTTAGGTTTAGGATTCTTAACCTAAGATATTTAGGAACTTACCATTAGATATTTGGAATAGTAAATATCTACATGGTAGAAAGTAGAAAAGTAAATACTAGTGGTAAAAGTAACAAACTAATTTTTACCATTCGGTAAATAAAATCTACCTAATGTAGGAATGGGGTAAATATCCCAAATGATGAAATATTACTCTAACAATTTGACCGGTTGGTACCCTATGATATATTTAACCACACCTATCTATATGGTCAAAGCAAGGATGTTTTTCAAGAGTTTTTGCTTTTGTTGGTGGTTTTTCTACTATAGAAGTTGATGCTTGTGAAGTTTCTTAAAACAATAGAAGACAAAAAGTAATATTTTCTTAAAAAATTATTATAAAAATGAAATGAATTTAAGCTACTAAAAAAAATCATAATATGGTAAAAAATCAAGTTTACAAAATATAAAATGGGTGAAAGGTGAATTATTACACCTTGGAATGCCATTTTTTGAGGTGGTTTTTGGCCTAAGGAGGCAAGGTGGTAAGTGACATAGCAATCTCAATGGAGAAAATCTATCCTCAACTTACCTGCAACAATTGGGTTGATGTAATGACTATGTAGAAAATGGTACTCGTCTAGTGGGAGCCTAGTTTTTATAGTGCTTTGTTCAACCATACTTGTCTATATGATTGAATTTGATCGTACTCATCTATATGGTCCTCGCTCATAGGTCAAAAAGTCTTATGCCTTAGACCTAAGTTGGTGTATCAAGGTTTTGAGAAGTTTGTGCTAGTTGTGGCACCTATAATATAGAATATGACAAAAATATCAGTTAGATAGCAAAAATACTAATAAAACATAAAAATGGGTTTAAGATCCTACCATGATCATCAAAATGTGACTATCGAAAACATGTCATTTCATTTATTCCAAAAGAAGTATTACAAATTTAACACTTCTACAAATCTTACCCTTTGGACTACAATTAGGGCCTTCCAATGAAGAAATAATTTTATAAGCAACGGTTCATGGGATTTTATGTCTTCTAAGATCACCTTAGGGGAGTGGTATTTCTACATGTAGGTCACTATTGGCTGTATAAGTCCTCTAAACTTGCATAACCCAATAAAAAGCATTAATGATATTTGGGGGCCTATCTCAATTAGATCCTTGTGATGAAAGATAAATGTAAAGAAATCTAGACCATTACCTTATAAAATTGATATGAGTGATTACAAAAGAGTTAAAAATGGTGCTATTACAATATTTAGTGACTTGCTGCTATGTTGCAAGTTGAAATAGTACCCTAAAAATAGATTGTGTGTTGGGAAAAGATAGAGGGAAATAGGAATCATGATTCCAAAAGAGGCCTGGTTAAGCATATTATTGCCCAAGAAAATATACAGGATAACATACCTCAAAAAGGGAAGTATACTTGGACAAATAGAATATCAGGAATTCATTACATTGTTGAAATACTAGACAAATTTCTAGTTAGTGAAAATCTTTTGTCCATTTACCCTCTTATAACTAGTCACATCATCCAAAGTGCAATATCTAATCATAAAGAAATTATTTTGGAAAAAGGAAAAAATATATAGGAAGTTAGAAATATTCAATTTAAATACAACTCAGGATGGGCAGAGCTAGATTCTTTAAGACCCCTAGCTGAGAATAATTGGAAACAAGAAACTACTTCCAAAAGACCATAAGACATCTATAAGGAGAAAATTGTAAGAATTCAAAAAAAAATTATAAAATGGCTATCTAAAAACACACCTCAAATAAAAGAGTGGATTTTACAACAACTTGGGAAATTGGAAATAGAGTTAGAAGATACTTCTCTTATTCCTCAGCATGTTGAGAAAAGAAATGTGTTGTTGGTTGAACTATGCAAGTTGAATGCAATATAAGAGGACCAGTGGAGATTAAAATCTAGGATGGTATGGTTACAGAAAGGGTACAAAAACACAAAATTTTTTCATCTCAAAACTCTTCAAAACAATTGTAGGAATACTATTAGAAGTATTGAGGAGGATGACATCATATACATAGAGAAAGAAAAATTAAAAGAACTGGAAAAATTTTACTTTTCAAGGTTGTTCACTCATGAACTTGGAGATGTTCATGCCTAAGACCTTTTGATTCAGAATATTCCATCTGCTATTACTGAAGAGGAAAAATCTAGTTTATGTTCCCAAGTCACTAAAGAATAATTGGAGTCTGTGGTGCATTCTCTCCCTAAAGATAAAGCTCCAAGACTGGATGGTTTCACTAATAATTTTGATCAGCAATTCATGTATCTTACTAGTGATGACCTATTGCACATGATTGAATATGTCAAAAATAAAGGTACTCTTTTTGGAGTCACTAATTCAAAATTCCTTACTCTAATACCCAAGGAGAATAATTCCATTAATTTTAACAGATTCAGGCCAATTTCTATTTGCAACTGCTCTTATAAAATCATGAAAAAGATAATTTCTAACCAAAAAAAAAAACGTAGAAAATTGATCTTTGAAGAACAAGGAGACTTTATCCCTGGAAAGCAAATATATGACAATATAATTATGGTGAATGATACTCTTCATTCCTATTACAATCTCAAATCAAAGAATATTGCCATAAAATTGGATATGACAAATGCTTTTGATAGAGCCAACTTACAATTTTTAGAAAGAATTCTCATTAAATTTGGGTTTCCAACCCAAATGATTCAATGGATTGGGTATTTTACCAAATCTCCTTGGATTTCCCCTTTGATCAATGGAGAACCTTATACCTTCTTTCAACCTTCTAGAGGAATTCTCCAGGGCTGCCCTCTATCTCCTTATCTCTACATTTTACTTGTTGAAACTCTTGGTAGAGCTCTTAATAACTTGTGCAGAGCTAGGGAATTAATTGGAATCAAAGTTGTTTATGGTGTTAGACATTTCATGCATGCCCAATTTGCTGATGATACCATATTGATTAGATTAGAAACCAAGCACAACATTAAGATCTTCAAGAGTTGTCTTAACTACTTTGAAGCAGCCTCAGGTGCCTATATTAATTGTAGCAAAAGTCAGTTTTACACAATTAACACCACTCCAATAGAAAATATAGGTTTTACAAAAAATCTTGGATTCAAGGAAGGATCAGATCAACATTTTAGATACTTAAGAGTTCCTATTGGATTTCATATTAAATCTAAAAATAGTTGGTTACCAACCATTGAGAAAATTCAGAAGCGAATTCTAACTTATAGTAATGGTTGGTTGAGTTTAGCTAGAAGAATAGTGCTAATCAGATCTATTTTATCTGCCCTTCCTATATATCAACTTTAGGTTTATCATGATTCTAAAAGTATTCTTCAAACCTTTGACAAGATGGTTAGAAACATTCTATGGAAAGGAGGTAAACAAAATGAAAAAATAAATTTTATTTAGTTTGTTGGGAATTAGTTGCTACAAGAATGAATCAAGGGGGACTTGGTATAGTTCATGCTATTTTTTTTTGCAGGTATTTAGGGGTGAAATTGATATGGCATCTATATCAGCCTCCATACACCCCATGGAAAATGATCTTAAAAATAAAATACGATACCTCAACTATAGGAATGCACCTAATGAGAAATTTAAATATGAGGTCAGGTGCTTCTTTAATATGGAAACATATTGTAGAAGCCAAGCAATTGATACTAGAAAAAACCTCTTGGCTTCTAGGTTATGGAACTCAAATTGAACTTTGGCATGATCCCATTCTTGGCAATTCCCTTCTTCTAAGAAGTTGCGGCCCAACTCTCAAAGAAGAGTTGCAAAATTTACAAATATCTAAGCTCTCTAAAATTATATATTGGCACAACAATGTTGTGGAATGGGGAGAACCTCCTCTGCCTAAAATGAAGCATCATATAAAAGTAAATTGCTCATATACAATTTATATCCAAATTGTTCACAAACTTAGTACTCTCTATTAAGCTATAGTTTGAAAATTATAAAAATTATTTATTATTATATATTCTCGTCTATATCATGTTACGATAAATGTTGGGAGGTTTCTAGTTACCATTTTAATGTTATCTCATTACTTTAATGACTTCTAAAGGATTCATTTCCTTTGGGATATCATGTAAGAAACAATATATGTACTTGCAAATATATTGATGAAGAATGAGAAATATTACTAAAATATTTTTTGTAATACTTTTTTTCCAACATGTGGTATCACAATGGCAATTTAGATGTCTATGACTCCAAAGGATATAAAGTTTGAGTGCATGATATGAGGGAGGCCATTAAGGTAGTTTAAATAATATTTTACTTTAGAAGCATTTTTAAATATTTAAGAAATGTAATTTTTGGAAACGCTCATGAAAACCAGAAGCCCAAAAATAATCCAATGCTTATAAATATATTTTTTGCATGCTCACATAAATAGAAGATCTAGAAATGATCTAGCACTAAGGGAATTCATGTCAATCAGTCTAGCATTTATCTAGGGAGTACATTTTAGAGTTTGCACCATTCAATCAAGAAATATACTTTGCTAATAATTTGGAAGTTAGTTTGGAGAAGAAAGACATGTCCTAAGGTAATATGGGTAGTCTAAGTTATGGATTTTTAAGCCCTAAAAATACCACAAATATCATATTTTATGTATCACACGATCAAATATAATATATCAAGAATATAATAAGATCAAGATAATAATCAAAGCTGAATAATATGAGCAAATTAATATGTAAAAAAATACTTATAATATATAAAATAACATTCAATAATATGCAACAATACGAATGTAAATAGCCTTGATCAACATGTAGATAGCATGTAATACAACTTACAATATTAATTTTTCAAAATGTATGCAATATTTATTGCTTCTCTTTCTCTTGCAAAAGCATATGATCTTGATTGTTTGTGATTGTATGTGACACTTGCTTAGGGAGTATTATCTCCATAATATAGCTATAGTAGTGTGACTATTTGGATACATGACTATTCCTTTCCATATGCTAAGTGTCATGACTCTTGGCTTATCTCCTTAACACTTGAATACTTGATGAACCCTTGAATATATATTGTACATAAACATACACATGATTCTTACACTTCTATAATGTGCACACTCTAATCTATGATACTTGTGCACATATTTACATTACATATTATTCTCATACAAATAATATACTTGTGTACATAAAATCAACTTACACTTGCACACTAAATCACATGAAACTTGTGCATTTCCTCCATATTCACACTTACATAAAAGGGAATATATAACTCACACTCTAAACTATGACACAACCCTAATCTACTATTTACAAATGCACCATGAAGGTAATATGGAGATATATTACTGTATCAAATAATGTAATTTAATACAACATCCCCTTGTATTATATTATTTGGTTATTGAAGACTTTATTCTTAAATCATGGTCTTCACCATTGTCTTCAATCCACATATTTAGAGCAATATCTAAATTTGTACTATATAGTTCCTCTCTGGTTTTAAATTCAGATTTTTAGTTAACCTTGTGATTTATTTTATTATTTTTTCTTCTTCTTCACTTTTGCATCTTCATTTGAGATATACTTGATAATGCACCTTCTAAGCATTGTGTTAGCAAATTTTCATAATAATACAACTTTGATTTAATGTTTCCTCATTGAAGTTAACATAAGTTTCATTCAAGTTATATGTATCTTTTATTTTTCCTTTTTTCTTTTCTTGAAAATATTCAAAACTAATTAATGAAAAATACATCATTAAGCATTATTTTCAAGAAAGTATAATGGTGTTTCGTGAACTCCACCATGTTATGAAAATATTTTCATGAAGATAGCTTATAAGTGTTGTAAATTTTTCTTCTTTTGCATCCTTGAGAAATAAAGATAATTTCTCCTTTAGATAATTAGTCATTTGTTTCTTTCCATCAAAGTCATCTATCAAGTTTTGAGAATAAAACTTAAGTTTGTGCATCATTTCTTCACTATCCTCATTGAATGCATTTGCCTTCTATGAAATGTAGTTTATCTATTTCCTTTGAAGTAGACAACCTTATAACTCCTAAGTTTAAATAATTCAAAGTTTCTAATTTAATTCCTATGGAGTAGTAAACCTTATGTCTCTATATTTTTAGAAACTAATAATATACAATTTGCAAGTTTATGTTTTTCTTGTGAAATCCTTTTGTCTCCCAAATATGTAAATTTGAAAAAAAATCAATAATTTCAACTTTTTAATTTTTCAAAAATAAAAATCAATTAGAAACGTTCTTCATAAAATTTTCAAACTTTAAAAATCCTTAAAAACTTTTAAATAAATCATCTAGTTGAATTCCTTATCACCCCAACCTAATAAAATTGAAAGAACTTTAAAAACCACATTAATCCTATTTAACTTATCACTCCAACTTTAAAATAAATCTATAATCCAAAAATATTCTAATTTAATATTATAACTCCAAAATCAACCTTAATATAAAACCTTAACTTTAGTAATGCCCTGGAAATTGAAATACCTTAGAAATATTCCTTCTCCTTTGCATACATCATATTTGTTTTGCAATTCTTCTCTTATGGATACTAGTGCAAATTACTCTTAATAGACATTAGATTATTGAGGTGTGTCACTATGCATGGTGAGGCATTTCAATTTTCCAAGAGTTGCACTTTAAACCGTATTATGAATGGCATGTTGCACTCCAAACCACATGTGAAATGAGTTAGACCAAGTTATATAACAAATGACACGTTACACCTCAAATTGTAAGTAAAATGGATCTGAAAAATGATGCTTTGAATAACATTGTACAATCGAATGTTACACCAAGTGAAATGATTCCTTAACATTTTGTGCTTGGTGCTAGGACTTATCAACTACCTCAAGCTCTCCCTTTTATTTTTCTTCCTTGATATTTTGACCCCAAAACTGATCTAGATTCTACATTGAATGCTTGTGTAAGTTTAAACCTTGTTTCTCATAGTTGTTGCATTTTTCTTAAGTGCTTGCTAGTCGATGGAGCTCTAATATTTTTTACAGGTAGACATCCACTATTCTTGAATGTTCACCATTCCATTTCACTTATCACATGAGTTTTTTTAGGGAATTTCACTTATAGGTGTCTCCTATGTTGTGTAGGCTCTATTAGAGTGTTTCATTTTATGCTCTTATTTTCTATATAGACACTTGTTATAATGCTTCACTCTCATGTATCTTATTCACTACATAGATGTTGTCTTATCCACTCGGTAGGTGCTTGTTAGAGTGCTTAAGTTTAAGGTCTATTATATTCTACATGAGAGCTATTAGATAACTTAATTCTATACTCTTCTTTGCTATGTAGGTGTTATTGGATGCTTCACCTATAATCTTTAACCAAAGTGCTTTGAACACTTGTACAAATATATTCACTATATATTGATGTCCTTTGCTTCTAGCATCTTGAGAATTATTCAAAAATTATGTTTCTATGGACTATGATTCCTTGCTTAGTTTTTTTCTAAATTGCTTTCTTTTCTTAGATATCTCTAAATTTCTCTTTTAGTGTGTCTCAAATACGTATAAAACTATCTCTTCCTTTTTGAATTTGGTTGAAGGTGCATTTTCCTCTTCTTTTTAATTTTGTATGACCACTCTTTGCAATATGATAGTATAGAGCCAAATCTTAACTACTTTAGAGCAATATGGCTACTCTTTACCTTCTTGATTTATTGAACTAGTAAACTTATTATGCTGCTTTTTTGCATATGCTTTTCCTTTCTTTATGTAAGAACTTTTTTAATTATCAATAATGTTAGATTTTATGGGTTTGAAATTTATTAGGCTTGAGTGATTGTGCTCTTATGCTTGAGCTTTATCAAGCTTGAGTGATTTTATTCTATAAAGAACTATTCTCTATAAAGACCTCTTTTCTTTTCTCTATAAGGGTATTTTTTCTTTTCTCTATAATGGCCCCCTTTATTTTATATAAGGGTCTCTTTTCTTTTCTCTATAAAAATTTGCAGTTCTTAATAATGTAGATACTAATACAAAGTCCAATGCTTGAAGCAGTATAAAGAAAGCTAGGTTCTTATTTGTACTTATTCAATAATAATATATTAGTATTTTTATTTTGTTTTACTTTCTTTATTGAATCTTTAATATTAGGAAGCTCTGAATTCATCTTAATTTATTGTTATCCTTTATCTCTACACTTAGAAACTGAAAATATTCTCTATCCTCTGTAGGAAGTTTCTCACACTTTTGTAGCTTAATCTATACTCCAATATTTTTTCTAAAATCACTAATGTCTTAGGTTGAACCTAAGATCCCAATATGATTCTCCTCCTTACCAGAGAATCCAATATCAATAATAATGTTAGGATATCTCTTTCCTGAATGACCAACTTTATTTTGAGTTGGTTCTCTTAATTATTCAATATAGTTGAGCCTCTATTCTTCATTGGTTTTACTTCAACCTAGTGTATTGATCTTATCCTTTCTACTCAATATAACCTTTAAAAATAGAGTCTGAGTCTCATTGTCTTCAAAGTGGATGGAATCCAAATTGACTTTATCAAACTGGAAAATTTAATTTTATAATAGTGGCTAAAATGAACTCTTGTCAATCTGGATAGAAACTAGTGGTAGCTCTGATACCACTAATTTATTTTAAAGCTTTAATACTACCACAAATATCATAGGCTATGTATCATAGGATTAGTGAAGAACATAAGCTTATAGTGAGAGGGTGGGTGAACAGTATAAGATAAAAATTTTACTTTTCATTCCATATGATAGCATCAACAATATCAAAGCAGTAAACATTGCACACATAATCACACACATGAGAGACATGATTTAACGTGGTTCACCCAATGTGGGCTACTCCACGGAGAAAATATTTCTTATAAATTTTCTCAATGAATTATTTTGGGAATCAATTCCCTATTACAATGTTTATGGACCTCTACCCAAAGGAGACACCAATCCCCTTGTTCTGGTTCGTGGATCTCTATCCATAGGATAACTCTTTCCCCTCTCTTCTAGTTCATGGATCTCTATCCATAGGAGAAATCTTTCCCCTTTTTTCTAGTTCATGGATCTCTATCCACATGAGAAATATTTCCCCTCTGCTTTGGTTGGTGCTATTCTAGGAGACTTCTTCCACCACTACTTTGGCTTGTAGATCTCTCTCCATAGAAGACCTATGTCCTCACTACCCTGGTTAATGGATCTCTATCCGATGGAGACTAATATCCTCTACTTTATCACCTCCAAATATTGCTCTCAACTCTGTATCAAATCTACACTAAAATTTATCTCTAAATTTTCTCAAAATCTATCTCAAACCCTATCTCAAACCCTACCTCAAAACCTATCCTTAAGTTTTCTTATGACTTTCTAACGCACTCAAACCAATACTCAAAGTTTCACACAATCATTCAAATAATGAAGCACAACTTGCATACAAATTTAACCAAATGTTTCACACTTCTTTCAACAAATAGCACAATGTAGATCTCAAACCCTAACTAAAATAATTCATAATCTCTATCTCAAATGTTCTCCAAATATTCAACAATGAAGCACATAGAACTCACTCAAATATTTCCAACAATGCTCATCAAACAATCCTTTTCACTCCACCTTATGTTTCACAACATTCAATCCAACAACCACTTCAAAAAAAATATGATGTGCCCATACCTTTTTTCTTTGATGGAGATATGTCTTCAAAATTTGTTTCACAATCAACCACTTTTCTATGTGCCACTTCACAAGTTAGATAGCAAATTTCTATTTCAAAATATCCTCATAAATTTTCTTCAATGATCTCTAAAAATAATACTTCTAGGGCACTTCCTTAGTTCTCAAAGACACTACATTAAAGCTCTCAAAATTCTCTCAATAATTTCCCTTTCATAAAGCACAATTTACAATCAAATAAAATTTCTTTTACACCTTTTATCTCCACACTTTCAAAACAAATTTTCACTCCACTTTTATATAAAAAACAAATACATTACATTCATAAATACTTCACAAACTTATCACTCCAAGCTTAACATATTTAAATAAATGATATTTAAACCCTAAAAATATTGTAAAAATATTTTACCTTATATCTCCTAAGTTTTCAAACCATAGGTCAAATTAACATCCACCAAATATACTATAGCCAACAATCAATAATGCAGTGCATACCTTGTAAACCAAACCAAAGCGCATACCTTTAAAAATATTTCCTTTGCTTTGTCACTGATGCAAATCGACCCTCCAACCTTAACCACCAAGCACAACACCTTGACCGCTTGCACTAGCCAAGCGGTTGAGGCTAAGTGTTAGCCTCCCACACCAAATACTTACTGCCTCCACAAAATATCAAAACAAAACCTTCAAACCGATGCTAGGGGGATTCAAACCCCGTACCTCTCTTTTGCCAATGACTTAATGTAGGACCCACCTGCCACTTGGGCTACCAGCCCTTGGTGCACGAAAATATTCATCACCCTCTCTTTATTCCTTGCGCTCATCCAACAAATAAGAAACGTCCATGTTTCTCCTCTCTCCTCCATTCAATTTCGTTCGCATGGACTTCAACGCTTAGCATTCGAATTCGTTCGCATGTGCTTATTTCCTGAGCCTTCAAATCACTTTCATTTTAATTTTTATTACCTCCTTTTATATGCTCCAAGGTAATGTTTAAAACATCGACATAATATATACCTCCAATATTAAATTTGAATTTTTGGCACCTTAGCCAAATTCAAAATTTAATTATAATATTAATATAATATTTTAACCTTAGGTTAAATATTATATTATTTAATCTAGTATTAAATAATACTTTTGCATGGGATTTTCACCAAATATTTTTCTTCCTTTTATTAAGCCCTCCTGGATTAATTATTATAATATTTAAAATATTATAATATCTCCCTTTCTCTTTAAAACCATGGGCATAATATTTTGTCTTCAACCATGTTAGCCAACCTTTTTGGCTTATAATATAAAATATTATAGCCAATTATTTTACCACTTTGCTTGTACCAAAATGGACTTTGCCTTGCACCAAACACTTGACATCAATGACAACCTTATCACTCAAAATTTCCAACAATCTCCCCCTTTGTCATTGATGGCAACCCCTTTTTTTAACCATTCCTTTTTCCTTTTTCAATTCTTCTCCCCCTAAGAAACTACTCCTCCTAACTGAATGCTCTCCCCCTAACTCAAATCTCTCCCCATTTGTCATCAATGGCAAAGGGACTCCTTTGGGGCTAAATATAAGGCTCTTAGCTCAGCCCCCTCCCCACCTCCTCTCCTTGAGGTGATTAATTTTGGAGTGGGAGTAGAACTACTCCCAATTTTCCTCTAAGATACTCAAAAGTCTCTTTTGTAAGTGGCTTAGTGAAGATATCCGCAATCTGCTCCTTTGTAGTAACATATTCCAATATGACTTGCTTATCTATCACCTGTTCTCTCAGAAAATGATATTTAATCGGAATGTGCTTGGTCTTGGAGTGCATCACTGGATTATTTGAAATGTTTATAGCACTTGTATTATCACATAGTATGGAGATAGGATGATCATGCTCTATCTTAAAGTCCTTTAAAGTTTGCTTCATCCATAACACCTGTGTACAACAAGCAACCACTGAAATATACTCTACCTCTACTATGGATAAGGATACTGATACCTATTTCTTGCTTAGCCAAGAGACTAAACAATCTCCAAGAAAGAATGCTCCTCCACTTGTGCTTTTTTTTTCATCAATGTTGCCATCCCAATCTACATCTGTATATGCTATGAGAGTGAAATTGTCACTTTTGGGATACCAGAGCCCAAAATCCATAGTCCCTTTTAAATACCTGAGAATCCTTTTTACTTCCATTAAATGTGTTTTCTTTGGTTCTACTTGAAACCTTGCCACTAGTCCCACTGCCTGCATTATATCTGGTCTTGTAGTTGTGACATATAGTAAGCTACCAATCATAGATCTATAAAATTTCTGATTTGCCTCAGGAGATTCATCATATTTACTTAACTTGCATCCTGTAATCATGGGGGTACTTACTGGTTTGCAATATTCTAACTTGAATTTATTTAGCATCTCTTTTATATACTTGGTTTGTGAGATAAATACACCTTTCTCTGATTGTGAAATCTGAAGTCCAAGAAAGAAGGACAACTCACCAAGAATTGACATTTCAAATTCATTCTGCATGCTCTTTGTAAATTTTTGACACATCTTATCATTGTTACCTCCAAAAATGATATCATCCACATAAACAACCACAATTAGTAAGTCATTTCCTTCATTTTTGATGTATAAGTTACTATCCACTATTCCTTTCCTGAAACCCTGTTCCTGAAGATACTTATCCAATCTTGAATACCAAGCTCTAGGAGCTTGCTTTAGTCCATAAAGTGCCTTATTTAATCTGCATACATAGTTTGGTTTATCAGTTAGGCTGAAACCCTTAGGTTTCTCAATGTAAACCTCTTCTTCCAAGACACCATTGAGAAAGGCTGATTTAACATCCATTTGATATACTTTGAAGTTTTTGAAGCTTGAGAAAGCTAAAAACATCCTTATGGCCTCAAGTCATGCAACTGGAGCAAATATTTCATCAAAATCAATCCCTTCAACCTATGCATAACCTTTGCATACTAACCTTGCTTTATTTCTGACTACCTGACCATCTTCATTTAACTTATTTTTGAAAACCCATTTAGTGCCAATTACATTCTTATCCTTTGGTCATGGGACAAGTTCCCAAGTTTCACTTTTTTCTATTTGATTCAGTTCCTCATTCATTTCCTTGACCCAAAACTTATCTTCTCTTGCCTCATTGAAATCCTTGGGCTCAATTTTAGATAACAAAGAAAAATTTGCATGCTCACTCCTTCCTATTATCTTCCTTCTTGTCTGTCTCTCATATGGATTTCCAATTATTAGATCTCTTGGATGATTTTTTTGCACATACCTGGATGGAGTTTTAGGTAGCAGTCTTTGTGTTTCTTCTTCTTCTGATTCTTCACCTAACTCTTCTTGGCAACTTTCTTCTTCTTCATATACAATTTCTCGAGTTGGTTCTTTTGATCCAGTTTGCTCATCAACTGTCACATTTATACTTTCTATAATTGTATGTGTCCTCTTGTTATAGCATCTATAGGCTTTGCTCTTAGTGGAATAGCCAAGGAAAATACCTTCATCACATCTTGAGTCAAACTTACCCAAATTTTTCTCTTCTCTTATGTAACATTTGCTTCCAAAGATTTTAAAATATTTTACTGTGGTTGGTCTCCCTTTCCAGAGCTCATATGGGATTTTGTGGTGATTTACTCTTATTTGAGCTCTATTGATGATATACAATGTTGTATGTACTACCTCTTTCCAAAAACCATCTGAAATATTAGACTCATTTAACATGGCTCTAGCCATATTTTCAATAGTCTTGTTTTTCCTTTCAACTACCCCATTTTGTTGAGGAGTTCTTGCTGTTGAATATTCTCTTTTGATCCCATGTTGTTCACAAAAGTCTATGAATTCATTTGAGGTAAATTCTCCTCCTCTATCTTATCTTAAACCCTTAATCCTTCTACCCATTTCATTTTCTACTAATTCTTTAAAAGCTTTAAACTTCTCAAGAGCTTCTGACTTTTCTTTCAAGAAGGCTACCCAAATCATTCTGGAATAATCATCTATAAATAATATAAAGTAAATTTCACCTTGTAGAATCTTTGTCCTTGTAGGACCACATAGGTCAGTGTGCACTAGTTTCAATGGTTCAGATGACATAAATCCTTTTGACTTGAAACTTGTTCTAGTTTGCTTCCCATGCTGACATTGTGCACAAATTGTGTTTTGTGGCCTTTTTATCTTGGGTAAATCTCTGACTACCTACTTTTTTCTTATTTTTACTATGTTGTCAAAGTTCAAATGACCCATTCTTCTATGCCACAACCAACTCTCATCTTCTTATGATAAGAAGCACTTTTCTCCCTTAATATTGCTTAGCATGTAGAGATTGTTTGTAGTTCTATTTGCATCTGCAATGAGCTTTCCAGTTTTAGATTTTTTGATCTCACATCTATTGGGATGAAAGGTAATCGTGTGTCCTTGATCACAGAGTTGGCTTACACTTAGTAAATTGTGCCTCAATCCCTTGACATACAATACATTCTTTGTCCTTGTTTTTCCATTATCTAAACTTAAAGTTCCTTTCCCATAGATTTTTGTTGAACCATTGTCACCAAATTTAACTGACCCTCCATTGATTTCTTTAAGTACAAGAAATTTACTTTTGTCTCCTATCATATGACTAGAACAACCACTATCAAGGAACCACTATTTTCCTTTATCTTGTACATGAAGGGTTGTTTGTACTAACATTGACTTAACTTTATCTTGCTCTTTTCTTTCTCTCCTAACTGTTGAAGTTGTATTCTTTTTTCTTGGTTCAGGAAATACCATTTTACACCATTTTGCCTTGTGTCCAAAATTATTGCATTTGTAACATATGATATTGTCATTCATAAGAGGTGCAAAATAATTGAAATTTCTATCAACATTATCTTTCACATAACTAGTGCAATGTACAGCTCTATGACCATATTTGTTACATGAAAAACAATAGCCATGGAAGAAATTTTGTAACCTGTTTGAGTCCCTTGAATAATATGGTCATGTGCTTCTTCTTTTGTTGTTCTTGTAATTGAATTTTGTCCATGGATCTTCTTTGCCCTCTTATTTCTTGATGCTTTTTCATTTTAGTGCATTGGCATAAGTCACTAGTTCTTCTTCTTTTGATGTCTTTGTTTCTTGGAAGCTTGACTCCTCTTTCTATTTCCCTAACCTTATGTCTTGCTATAATTTACCCTTAGTATTTTCAACTTCCTTCCTTAGAGAGACAATTTATAATTCCAATATTTCACATTCTACCTCTCTTGCCTTTAACAGTTCTGTCATATCTTGTTCAATTTTCTTTCCCTCTTCAACTTTTATCTTGAGTTCTGTGAGATTTTGTAGAAGTTCCATATTTGCTTCCTCATCCTCTTGAATTTGATCCTTCAAACTTGAGTTCTTCTTTCTAACATTTTCCAAGTTTCTAAGAGCAATAAATAATTCCTCTTTTATGTCGAGCATGACCTCTTCTCCATTTTTTGAGGTCATATATGTTCTTGTGGGATCTTCCTCCAAGTTGTTAGGCTTTTCATGAAGGAACCCACTCTGATACCATTTGAATAACATAAGCTTATACTGAGAGGGAGGGTGAACAGTATAAGATAAAACTTTTTACTTTTCATTCCATATGATAGCATCAACAATATCAAAGTAGTAAACATTGCACACATCATCACACACATGAGAGACATGATTTAATGTGGTTCACCCAATGTGGGCTACTCCATAGAGAAAATATTCCTTATAAATTTTCTCAATGAATTCTTTTGGGAATCAATTCCCTATTACAATGTTTATGGACCTCTGCCCAAAGGAGACACCAATCCCCTTGTTTTGGTTCATGGATCTCTATCCATAGGAGAACTCTATCCCCTCTATTCTGGTTCATTGATATCTATCCACAAGATAAATCTTTCCCCTTTGTTCTAGTTAATGGATCTCTATCCACAGGAAAACTCGTTCTCGTATGCTCTGGTTGTTGTTATAAAAGACTTCTACTCCCACTCCTATGGTTAGTGGATATCTCTCCACAAAATACCTCTATCATCACTACCTCTAGCTAATGTATATCTATCCACTAGAGACTATTATCCTCTACTTTGTCACCTCCAAAGCTTGCTCTCAACTCTATCTCTGACTCTGCTCAAAATTTATCTCAAACCCTATCTAAATTTTTTTCTCAAAACTTGTCAAGTCTTCTTATGACTTGCTAACACACTCAAAACAATTCTCAAAATATTCACACAATCATTCAAATAATGAAGCACAACTTGCATACAACTTTAACCAAATGTTTCACACTTCTTTAAATGAATAGAACAGTGTAGATCTCAAACCCTAACTAAAATAATTCATAATATCTATCTCAAATTTTATCCAAACATTAAAAAATGAAGCACATTGAACTCACTCAAATATTTCAAACAATGCTCATCAAACAATCCTTTTCACTCCACCTTATGTCTCACACATTCAACCAACAACCACTCCAAAAAAAAGATGATGTGCCCATAACTTTTTGCTTTTATGGAGATATGTCTTCAAAATATATTTCACAATCAACCACTTTTCTATGTGCCACTTCACAAGTTAGATAGCAAATTTCTATTTCAAAATATCCTCATAAATTTTCTTCAATGATCTCTGAAAATAATACTTCTAGGGCACTTCCTTAGTTCTCAAAGACACTACATTAAAGCTCTCAAAATTCTCTCAATAATTTCCCTTTCATAAAGCACAATTTACAATCAAATAAAATCTCTTTTACACCTTTTATCTCCACACTTTCAAAAAAAAATTTCACTCCACTTTTATATAAAAAATAAATACATTACATTCATAAATCCTTCACAAAATTATCACTCCAAGCTTAACAGATTTAAATAAATGATATTTAAACCCTAAAAATATTGTAAAAATATTTTACCTTATATCTCCTAAGTTTTACAAACCATAGGTCAAAAATATACTATAGCCAACAATCAATAATATTGTGTATACCTTGTAAACCAAAACAAAGCACATACTTTTAGAAATATTTTCTTTGCTTTGTCACGGATGGGAATCGACCCTCCGACCTCAGCCACCAAGTGCAACACCTTGACCGCTTGCGCTAGCCAAGTGGTTGAGGCTAAGCGTTAGCCTCCCACACCAAATACTTGCTACCTCCACAAAATATCAAAATAAAAACTTTCAAACCAGTGTTGGGGGGATTCGAACCCCATACCTCTCTTCTGCCAATGACTTAATGCAGGACCTACCTACCACTTGGGCTACCATCCCTTGACGCACAAGAATATTTATCATCATTTCTTTGTTCCTTGCCCTCGTCCAATAAATAATAAATGTCCACATTTTCCCTCTCTCCTCCGTTTGATTTCATTCACATGGATTTCAATGCTTAGCATTTGAATTCATTTGCATGTGCTTATTTCCATAGCCTTTTAATCACTTCCATTTTTATTTTATTACCTCCTTTTATATTCTCCAAGGTAATGTTTAAAACATTGATGGAATATATGCCTCCAATATTAAATTTTAATTTTTGGTGCCTTAGCCAAATTCAAAATTTAATTATAATATTAATATAATATTTTAACCTTAGGTTAAATATTATATTATTTAATATAGTATTAAATAATACATTTGCATGGGATTTTCACCAATTATTTTTCTTCCTTTTATTAAGCCCTCTTGGCTTAATTATTATAATATTTAAAATATTATAATATTTCCCTTTCTCTTTAAAACCATGGGCATAATCTTTTGTCTTCAACCATGTTAGTCGGCCTTCTTGGCTTATAATATAAAATATTATAGCTAGTTCTTTTACCACTTTTCTTGTACCAAAATGGACTTTGCCTTGCACCAAACACTTTACATCAATGACAACCTTATCACTCAAAATTTCCAACAATTAATATAATATAGCCACAATATAAAAAAAGGTAAGATAATAATAAGAGTATAATAATATGATCAAATTAATATTTAAAAGAAGTATTATAATATATCAAATAACATTTAATAATATATAACAACATGAAAGTAAATAGCTTTCATCAACATGTACATAGCATGTAATACAACTTACAATATTAATTGATCAAAATTCATGCAATCTTTATTGCTTCTCTTTCTCTTACAAACATATATGATCATGATTGTATGTGACTATGTGATACTTGCTTATGGAGTATCATTTCCTTAATATAGCCATAGTAGTATGAATATTTCAATACTTGACCATTATTTTCCATATGCCAAGTCTCATGACTCTTGGATTATCTTCTTAACACTTGCATACTTTATGAACACTTGAGTCTATATTGTATGCACACCTATACATGACTCTTACACTTCTATAAATTGCACACTCGAATCTAAGACACTTGTGCACATATTTACATTACATATTTTTATCATACATACATGATACTTGTGCACATAGACTCAACATACACTTGCATATAAACTCACATGATACTTGTGCATGTCATGCACATTCACACTTACATAAAAGGGAAAATATAACTCACATTCTAAACTATGACTCAACCCTAATCTATTATTTAAAAATGTACCATGAAGGTACTATAGGGTTATATTAGCATGCACCAAATAATGTAATATACTCCAACACTAAGCATTTGATATTATATGTAAACTATAGTGTTTGCATAAGCAAGGTTGCATCGAAGGAGCATAGAAGTCAAATTGCAAGTCTATGTTATAAGAGCACAAAATTCAAAATATTTAACATAAGTATCATATGTTATTTGACTAAAAAGTGAATAAAAAAATATAAATTAGTTTCCAATATTGATATTTGGAAGTTCCTAAGAAATAACTCAATATTAATATTTCAAATCCATAGAGAGAAAAAATTAGAAGAGCACCTAACATTAATAATTTATAGCACTTAGAGAAAAAATTTGACAATTTTTGAAAGTGTCTAAAAACACTTCTTGAAATCATCTAAGAGAGAATGTATATTATTTTTGAAAGTTCCTAAGATCTCTACTTAAAAGCATCCAAGAGAGGATGTATACAATATTTAGTAGCACTTAAGAACAGTACTTAAAAGTGACAAAGAAAGGACATATATTGTGTTTTAGAATGAGACAGACATTGTGCCTTAGAACAACATCTAGAAGCATTGTTTAGAGAGGACATGCACTGCACATGAGAGTAGGACATCTATAATACCTAAGAACAATCTATGAAAGAATTCAAGAAATATGCATTACACATTGAAATGATCTTGGGAAGCATTAGAGAGAGCATGCATGTTGATTGAAAGAATCTATGTGCAATATAAGTATGAATTCTTGGTGTGTAATACAAGTATAAAATTTTGAGTAGAATCTTAGGTGTGTTGTCAAAAATGGCAATGTACTACTAGGGTTCTAATGTATGTAAAATTATTAAAAAGATATATATATATATATATATATATATATATATATATATATATATATATATATATTTTATAGTTGAAATGGTTAAACTATAGAACAATATATTGAAAGAAAAAATATTTTTTTCAATTGAAAGGTCATTATACAATTAGTATTTGTAAATACCATACTTATATTAAAAAGAGAGCTAGAATAAAATAGTAGTTAGTAGGTTATTTCAAAGACCATACTTACATTTAAATATTAAATAGGTATTTCTAAGAAGAAAATCAAAATGACTACTCCTAAACTATTTCTCTCAGATTCACAATAGTTAAGAGGCTAAAAATTCATTATATGGAAAAAAAATGAGAACTATTCTTGAAGTATAAATACTATGGGATATTGTATCAGGAGATGTAATGCATCTCAAAGAACCACTAACACAAATAAACTATGATGAAAAAGATAATAGGGCATGATTAGTCATCTTATTAGGTATAATGGATGAAATTTAATCTCATATTAGTGAAGTGAATACATGAAAAGAGGCTTGGGATTGTTAGAATAAATATTTAGTTCTCTTAAGTTCTACTAGGATAGTATAACTTGAGTTACCACTCTTTCATGAGGTAGGTGAAATCTTAGTTTAGACTAGTTCAGATTTATTGTGAGGTAGGTGAACTCTTAGTTTATACTAGTTCAGATTTATTGAGTTGTTGTAATCCAACGACTCACATTGATCAACTTTGCTATTTATACAAAGTTGATCCCATGGAATAATCAATCAGTTCTTGATATTTTTTAGTAATGCTTTGCATATCTAGTTTCTTGGTTTAATATTGATTCTCAATATTTCTAACATGGTATCAAATCTTTTTGGAGGATGAGAAACAGAATCATAAAATATTCTTTACAATACTACTTTGCATAATCAAAGAAAGAGATTAATGCAAAGTAGGATAAGCATTTAGATTATCTTTCATAATTGGCTTTGAGTATATTCAACCTAAAAAGGGATGATTTACCACAACCTATTTTTCTCAACATGATCGACCATAATTAAAAAAATAATGAATACCACTACATCAAGTATGTCGTCTGGGGTGGCACAAGAAGTGCAAACTTTGTATCCACAGTAGCACAGCCCAGATCGAATTAAAGCACACTTTGGAAGGTGCCAAGCTAAGCAAAGTAGCATCCAGAGCATCTATTGACTTCAATATTGTTGTGAATGGAAAAAATAGGTAGTCTTCTTCTAGGCAACATCTTATTTTAAGTGCCTTAAAGGAGAAACAAAACACTATTGAAAACACAGTCAACAGTGCCTTTGTGGAAAAAAAATAAAGCGTCCTTTAGGGAAAAGAAAACAACACCCTTCATGGTTGGAAAATTGCTTCAATTTTTAAACCTACACATTCAAAACAAATGAAACATAACAACGTATAGAGCTTGTCTTATCACCACTCGAGCATCAGTTTCATTTCATGGATGGACTCCAACTTTGAGCTTGAAAAAACATGACTCCTCGGCTTACTGAAGAAAGGATGAGGAGAGCGATAGACATAAGGCTATTTAAAACATGAAGCAAGATGAAATATTTGCCACAACTGATGATGAGTGCCAAGTGGAAGGGAGAACTAAAGTTTTTGAAGATGACCATTTGGAACAACGACTAAGACATGCTAATGAACCATTAGAATTTACATGACAATCAATGCATAACCAAAATGTTGATTACAAGTTAATACCCTTAATATATGGAACGTCCCAATAGTCATAAATTATAGGGTACACACCAATACTTATAAATATTGCATCAATAAGCCTCTATTAAAACTATAGATGACCTTTTACCTAGGTGACTTGTGGAAAAATTCCAACATTCTACTTGAGATGCAGATTTCAAGTGAGTGCGACATCAACGGAAGGTTGAGCTACATGAAATGACATAGCAACTCTACGTTCTTTGAAACTTCGCAAATTTGGTAATTCCTTTTGACCCGAGTGCAGTTCTAGAGCTTTAGACAAGGACCAATCTCAAGGATGGGTAACAATTGAGGTAAAAAAAATTATGCACTCCCCAAAAAAATCACACAATCACCCTTACTTGATACATTCACCTTCACACGATCGCCCTCACTTGAATAGGAATGAATACAACAAATTTGAATCCAAGGCTTTATAGGATAGTTTGACGTCAGTAATAGCTCGAGTGTATGCCAAAAAAATTTCTTGCCAAACACGTTCGATGATAGAACGTTCATCGCTCCAAATCACCTTTGTTTCTCCATAAAAAGGTTATACCATACAAATGACTTTTTGATCACCTTTGGAGTATATGTCTGCTATAAAGGATTGTAAAATGAGAGAGAGTGGTATATAAAAACATTATACACACAAAGGAAGGTAGCAAACAGTGGCTACTTCTCTCTAATGTCCTTCAATAATAGCAATGAAATAACACTTTGCTTAATGCTTCATAACAAAATGATCTATATGAAGTATAAGTGTTCAAACATAATATGGAAGTATAGATAAAAAAAATATGACTTATTTTAACAACTTCAAATAAGTTAAAATAGTCAGAGAATACTTATCCAGAAATAGAGGACAAGTTGAACCAGATCTATGAAAAGTAGAATGTTGTAGTATTATCTCCTAAAGACTTCAGTAATATTGTTAACTTTCTCACCAAATCTAAAGAAGTCCTCACAAAATTAAAAGACAGTTGCAAGAATAAAACATAAGAAGAATGCATCTATCTTATTCTTTCTAATTTAAATGGAGTATTTCAAATTTTTACAACCACATTTTTGTCTACAAAAGATGCACTTGGTACAAGTTTTAAAATTCCCTCTTTAGAGGAATTTTGTGATAGGCTAACTAGAGACGAAAAAAACTTGTAAAATATGAGATCTCTCCCTCTTCCTCAAAAGCATTAGTAGCATCCACCTACGCTAAAAAAAAATTCAAAAAGAAATAAAGAGGCTCTATAACTTGTACACATTGCAAAAAGGATGGTCATTTTGTGAATAAATATTGGAAAAGACTACAACCACTATATTTAGCAATGAAGGATCACAAAATAGATATTAAGAAGATGGGAAAAGCCTTAAATTTTTGAGATAAATCTATAAAAACTTCATCAAAACACTAGGTTCTAGATTCAGGGGCAACTCATCATATGACTTCCTCACATGAATCATTCACTTCAATCTCCTAAAGCTCAACTTGTAGCATAGAAGTTGGTGACTCATCCTTTATCCTATTCAAATGAAAAGGTGGCATATCCATTTATGGTGGTTGTATCAATAATGTTCTCTATGTCCAAAATATAGCTACAAATCTCCTCTCCATATATCAGATTTGTACTTTTGTAAAGGGCAAAACAATTCTATTTTCACCAATAGGAGTTGAGATAAGAGACTTTCAATAACCACACTCTATCATAGCTCAAGGAGATATTGATCATAACACTCTCTTATTTCACTTCAAGGGTTTCAAAAATTCATATGGGGCCTCCTATTTTTTTGCACATGGAGATCTTGAAAGCAAATTTTGGCATGAAATATTTGGACATCTCATTTATAGCTATATAAAAGAGTTAAATACTCATGAAATGGTAACAGGGTTGCCAAAAGTCTCTTCTATTGATGGAGTATGTCCTGTATGTGCTCTAGGAAAGAAACATCAAGATCCTTTTCACCCAAATGGTTCTCAAAGAGCCTCCTCCCCTCTAGAGTTAATCCATAGTGACTTGATGGTCTTCCCAGAGCCTTCTTTCAAAGGAGAAAAATATGCCTTAACATTCATTGATGATTTTTCAAGAAGAACTTGGGTCTAATTTATAAAATACAAAAGTGATGTTCTATTCCACTTCAAAATCTTCAAGGCCTTAGTTGAAAATCAATCCACTTACAAAATCAAGCAAATTCATACAGATAATGGGGGGAATACTACAGTAATGAGTTCTCCATATTTCTCTCAACTCATGGCATATTTAATCAACATTCAGTCTACCATAATCCACAGAAAAATGACATTATATAAAGGAAAAATAGAATTTTAAAAGAAATGGCAAATTGTATGCTCCACTCAAGAGATCTTCCAGTGGATTTTTGGGCTAAGGCAATTAACTGTGTAAATTATATTCAAAACCACACACCTCATAAATATCTAGGCCATTTGACTCCCGAGAAAGCATGGACTAGCTCAAAACCTGATGTATTTTTTTCAAAGTGTTTGGATGTACTGATTGGGCACATATCCCAAAGAAAAAGAGGAATGATCTAGACAAAAAGCAAGCAACTTATATTTATTGGTTATTGTGAGGAAATGAAAGCCTACATGCTCCTTGATCCCACAACTCATGAGGTTTTTTTCATATAAATATTCAATTTTATGAAACATTCCCTTATAAATATCCTCAATAATCTTCTTACAACATTAATTCTCTCAAGCCATCTCCAATATTTGAGCCTCACTATAATGAAGATCCCATCCTTGAGATAGATAACCAAAATGAGGATCCTATACTTCAAACTCCACCTTAAAGTCCTTCCACACCCATTAATCCTTCCACAATGCCAAAATGGGCCTGCACCATAGTTCAAGAGGCCACTCCTTACATCCAAAATATTCCATCATCCAGATCAAGTCACTCCATGGGTTTTGGTCTCGTCTGTCAGTCCATTTCCATAGATCCTCAATCCTTCAAAGAAGCAACTGGTATAAAAGAATGGGATGATGCCATGGAGAATGCATTTTCTTCCTTAATAAAAAAAACACTTAGGATCTAGTACCTCTACCTAAAGGAAGTAAATTGGTTCGCTATAAATGGATTTACATAACTAAATATGGATATGATGGGAAAATTGAAAAATAGAAAGCTTGCTTGGTAGCTAAATATTTTTCAAAAATTGAAGGCATTGATTATTCTGAAACCTTTGCACCAGTTGCAAAAATGGATTATGTTAGTCTGGTAGTTGCACTTTCTACCTCCCAAAAGTGTCCAATTTTTTAGATGGATGTAAAAAGTGCTTTCTTACATGGTGACTTAAAATAAAAAATATTTATGGAACAACCTGTTGGATTTATTCAAGACTCCTCCCTTGTTTGTAGACTAAGAAAATATGTCTATGGTCTCAAAAAAGATCCTAGAGCTTGGTATGAAAAAATGGACTCCTTCCTTATTTCATCAATATTTTCTCATTGTGAGTCTTATGCAACAGTCCACATTTGGAGAGATGATAAAAAAATCACCATACTTATTCTCTATGTTGATGATCTACTACTCACTGATAGTACCGTTTCTCACATCCATACTATCAAAAAATCTCTTTCTAAGAAATTCAAGATGGTTGATCTTGTTTTAGCTCATTACTTCCTTGGGTTTAAGATAACTTAAATAGATACAAGAATTTAATTATGTCAATAAAAGTATACTCTAGATCTTCTTCAGTGGTTTAATATGACTGATTGCAAGCCTTCTTCCACACCCTTTCATTTCGGAGTCACTCTAACTACTTTCTGCAAGTCCCCTCAATGTGATGCTACTCTTTTCAGATAGCTTGTTGGAATTATATTGTACCTCACTCATACTCACCTAGATATTTCCTATGTTGTTGGCTTAATATTTAGATTCTTCCATCAACCTCATTTTAGCCATTGGCAAGAAACAAAGAGAATATTTTGCTACTTGTAGGGAACCAATAAATTTGGGCTCTTATATGATGGTGGATCCATGGATATCATTGGTTACATAGATTTTTATTGGGTAGGTTCATGTAGACACCAAAACAGCACCAATCCGATTATGTGACTGCAAACACTGATCGCTTTGACAAACACAGCCCCCAGGGCAGCCCTCAGAGGTCAAACAGTGGTCTTAACCACTTTCATAGCAATTTTGTGAGGTCAAGAAGCAATTTGGCACACTTAGACACTTTGCCTAGTAATCGTCTCACCCGGGGACGATTGCTGAATTGAAATCGTCTCACCCAGGGACGATTTTTGAAATCGTCCCTGGGTGGGACGATTTCCAAGTTTAACGGGAAAAAAGGCAAATGGTGCCAAGTGGCAGCCCAGAACAGTCAGTTAATGACTCCTGCCTTGCACGCGTGTGTAGGTGGACAGAGGGGCCATTAGAAGACTGTCACAAAAGGCATTTATCAAAGCCCAAGTCAATGGAGGACTCCCCTCCCTCATGGGAAGACAAGACTGCCACATGGCGCCTATGACCAACACATGGCATTTGTGCTTCCCTCCCAAAAGAGACCCCATGGGTCTATAAAAGGTGGGACTTTTCTCACCCAAAACATACAGGTTGAAGGAGTTTTCAAGCAACGAAGTGCTGCCGAGTTGAAGACCCACTTGCATCCCTTTTGGTTCACCTTCCCACATCCACCAATCTCTTTTGCAAGGGAGGTTGTTGGGTGGCCTTTGGAAGCTCGAACCTGACCCAAATCCAACACATGGACACCTGAACCAACCAATTCGCCGACCCCCAATCCTAAGAGGTTTTGGGCCCATCCCTGGTGGATTGGCTCCAAAATCAAGTGCCAACGGTGGGAGGCCCACTTGGGCACCCCGCACCTCCCAAGTCCTATTTTAAGTTTTAGAGCATTTTAGATTACTTTTTAGATTGCATTTTGTGTTATTAGGTTTGATTAACCCATAGCTGCAATTTTGTAACTTTTGGTCAGATTCTAGTATGTTTTGTGTCGCTTTGTTGTTTCATTGACTTGCAGGTGGCGATATCAAATTCCCGAAGATAGAGGCCAAATTGGGAGAATCCGACCATCTGGGTCATCCCAAAATGGCCCCAATTACATAACCCCCTTGTCTCGCAGGTGTTTTGGAGACCTCGAGAGTCAACATTGGAGCGTGTCAGTTCGGCTTCCCCAACACAGAAGAAATCGTCCCACCCAGGGACGATTTACAGATCGAAATCGTCCCACCCAGGGACGATTTCCAGTTGAAAGTAGATTGGCCGACTGTCTCAGTGGCAATGGCCTATTGGTAACATTTTCTGTCTTCTGGCAAATTTTTAGGCCGTTTAGGATCATTTTGTTCACTGTTTTAGATAAATGTTTGCATGCATCTTTTGATGATTTTAGAAGAACAAACACTTTTCACTTGCAGTAGGTGCTACTGACATCTTGGTTGTTTCTTTTTTCGTAGGAGAAGCAAGCGGAGGTGAAGAACTCATCGACATCGGCGGCGGCATCATCTTGGCCCGCCCATTGCAATCGTGGGCACGCGGAAAGAGGAATCATTCGGTGATTGTAATCAAACTCTATTTGCGCTCCTAGCCCCTGAAAAGGGAGGAGACGTCATTGTAACGAGAGATCAAGGGATATTTGAATGAAAGGGCTGTGTTTTCTCTATTTGCTTGTGTCTCTTCCAATGTGTTTCTTTTCCATTTCATGCAATTTACATTTCTAGGACTTAAGCGTACTTGATTTTGAATGCAATCGCACTTAGTGTTTCCTTTGCCCGGAATCTCGTGCTTTCAGTGGCGATCACGGTGGGACCTGTTCCCTATTTTTAAGATCATAGAAAAACTAATTGGGTTTTTGTGTTTTGTGTTTTACAGGTACATTTTTCTTGCAGACTGTTAATCGTCTCTGCAAGGGACGATTTTTGTTCTGGAAATCGTCTCACCCTGAGACGATTTTAAAATCGTCTCTGCCAGGGACGATTTCTGTTCTGTTAATCGTCTCACCAAGGGACGATTTTCTGTCTGCAACTTTTCAGAGCAAAAATTTAGAGGCAACTGGAGCAGGCAGAGAAGAGGTAGGGATTTTCATCATCTCTATTGAGATTTTCTGTTTCTGCTTCTGTTTCTTTGATTGTTTTCATTTTAGCTTGCATTGCTTAGGAAAAGTCATTCATGCATGTTTCATTTTCGTTGGATAAAATGAACCTCACACACTCCACGAAACAATTTTAAACCAAGGAGCTGGTCGTAAGACCCCAGCCCTTGATCAAGACCATTGGTGGATTTAATCACCACCTTGGCTTGATTTGCATACATTTCCTGATTGTCAACTATTGTTAGGCGTAAATCCTGACGAAGACAGACCGAGCGTAGCTGGGGTGATTCCCATGCGTGCGAGGATAAGTTTTCTATGGTAGGTGCCATTAACAGGACAATCCCCCTTCCGTACCACCTATGTACCACGTACCTTCTGCTCTCACGTACCTATAGTCTCCCTCTCGTAAGGGCGGGTATATAGAGAGGTTGGTATATCGGCCTGGTTGGTATATTGAAGGGGCGACCTTTTGGGAGTTATAAGAGCCTACATGATGCATTTAAACGTTCTACAAAACCTACAAAAACAAAACAAAACAAAACACCAAAATGCACTAAACCAGTTTAGGGCACACCAATAATCCTTAAAAGAGATAATCACGATTTTGTGAATGTGTGTGCTTAATTCTGCTCAGTGTAGACAAAAAAAAGAGAAAATCATAAAAATGAGATAAAAACTTATTTAGATAGCATAGAAGCACCGCAATGGTGTACACCCACAGTCAAGCCCAATCAAGGGCAGAAGCTCCGGAAGGTACACAAAAAGCAGGCGCAAGTCGCCTTCACTTCTAGTCCTGAGGATTTGGTCATACCGCCTTATAGGTCTAACCTACAAAAGAATCCAATTCAGAATCCTCGGTGGGGTATGCCTATTCAAAGCAGCCCCTTTCGGGAAGATGCCTTACATGTAGACCTTGACATAAATAGAGAATCACCTCTTGAAGTTAGGCATGAGTGGCCATCGCGCGATGAAGCGCTAGACAGGCACACCGTCCATTTGGAGGGGCAACGTGGATATGGCATCCCTTCTTTACCTCTCATCAAAACAGAGAGACCAAATCCAGAGCGTAGGGTTCCTCACACAGGGCGACCTAACTCCGCCCAACCCATTTACACCCGTGAAAGGGAGTATGAGGAAAGCCATCGCATTCCTCGAGGGCAACAACATACAACGTGGGAACCGTGCATGTACCGCACCGGCCGGATATCATGATCACCCCTTGAGGCCGGAACCTCGAGCACATACCGCCTACCTCGACGGAGGGAAGCGACCCCTTGAGATTTTAGAGCATCAAAACCGAGGTAAACCCATAGGAGGAACATTTGAACCTTCTGAACAAAATAGGGTAGATCAAATTGACCCGACTGTCGCCAGATATACCACCCGTCAAGCCCAAATCATGCGGCTTAAACAAAGTCAACAAGAGATAGAGTATCAATACCGCTTGGATAAAGAACGCATGCAACGCGAAGCGGATGAGTTACGCTATGAAATACCTGAGAGGGGGCCAACCCCTCGCATCCAAAGAGCTGAACAGTATGAGAGGCATAATCCGTTGGCGCAAGACAGGTCTCCACGACCTCGTCAAGCTCTGCCCCCAAGACCTCATAGATTCGAGAGGGAGGCAACTCCCCGAAACAATGATGGGTACCTTCGGCAAGAGCTTGATCGGGGTCATAGGTTTCGCCCGGAGACTCCTCAAGAATTTTACGAGGAGTATGAACCGGAAGAGGAATATGTTGAAACTCCCCATCAAGGCGGGAAGGATGCCATTCGGCCACCCCTCCATAGGCCTCCGGTTTACCGTAACTTGCAACAAGAGCGAACAAGAGAGGAAGAAATAAAATCTTTCGATGCATACCAAGCGCTATTGGAGCGTTTGGAGTCTGTGGAGACAAAAGCTGCTGGGCATCAAAAACCCACATTACGTCTACTCCGCAATAATCCGGTGCATCCCTCAGTGCCTACACCTCTTTACCCCAAACACTTCAAGTTGCCTCAATTGGCAGTTTTTAAAGGTGAAGAGGACGCACAGGAACACGTTACACGATTTCTAAGCCAATGCTTCGGCATCCAAGATAATGACGCATTATTGCTTAGAACATTCATAACCACATTCGCAGGCCCTACCTCGGATTGGTTCACACAACTGCCCAAACACAGCATAAGCAGCTTAGATCAGCTAGTAGATGCGTTTCTTGAACGTTTCGCCTTCAACACAAGGAAGAAGGCATCACTTAGTGATCTTGCTAGCCTTAAACAATTTGAGGAGGAAACAATGGCAGCGTACGGGAACCGATGGAGAGCTTTGCTTTCTAAGTTACCCTACCGTCCTCCCATGTCGGACCTCACGCAAATGTTCGCAAAAAGTTGCTTAAAATCAATCTCTGGTCTATTGTTACTGCGACAATACGACAGCTTAGAAGAAGCTTTGGCGCAAGCCAGAGTCATAGAAGAGATTAAGATAGGCGAAGGCGCAATTGCCAAGCCTAAGAAGAAAGAGTGGAATAAAACCACTAAAACTGGGACAACGCAACCACAACACGCTGCAGTCAACCAAGTTGCGATAAATGTTCCCGCGCCTGTGCAAGAAACGCAGCCTCAAAAGGCTAACTACCAGGCAGTGCCTCCTGCTTACGAAAGAGATAACAGAAGACAGGAGCAGTATCAGCAGCGTCGCCCTAGGCGATAATTCACCCCGTATGCGGAGTCTAGGGACTCCTTATTTGACCGCTTGTCAGCGGCAAATTTAGTTACTCTGCCAGAAATCCAAATTTTTGACCCTAACATTCCCAAGCCTAGGGGGTATAGGGAGGAATTGTATTGCAGATTCCATAGGCGCAGAGGACATGACCTAAATGGGTGCTAGAAATTCAAAGAACTAGTCCAGGATTTGATCGATAACAGAACATTGGTCGTGGACAACCCCATCGCACCAAACAACCAACAAATGGGGGTATTCAAGGACCCCTTGCCTACCCACGAGGCACAGACAAAACCGCTCCAGATTAACGAGGTGCGACAAGATCTTCCCGTGCAAGGATTTGTGGGAATGATTAGCATTGTAACAAGGAACAAAAAATACCCAGCAGTTGCCCCCGAGGTAGCTACGAGGGAAGTTCCATCGACATCGCAGCCTCAACAACGCCCAACGCAGTTACCTCCGCCTAGACCTGAGGTCACGATACGAACCAAACTCACGCAGAGTTTGCGGACCACGTCGGCTAGGCTGTCCATCTACGAGCTTATTCAACAATCGGCTCCCCATAGAGAAGCTCTTATGGACATTTTAAAAGCCATTGAAGTACAACCCCACGAAGCAAATTCTTTCAACGCCTTCGTGGGACATGTGAAACAATGTACGGAGCCTGTCATCACATTCGGAGAAGACGAGGTCAAAACGATATCAAATGACATGCCGGATCCACCCCCGCACGTTATCGCGCGGGTCAACGGGATCCCGTACAAGAGAGTGCTGATAGATATCGGCTCGTCCGGTAACATTATAACCACTGCAGCGTTGAAACATTTAAAGCTGCCGACCTCTCACATCACCGCTTCCACGTACACACTCTGCGAGCTTTTAACGATGCAATTTGCTCGACGATCGGCACGGTTGTTTCGCCTATCCGGGTAGGACAAAAGTCAATACCCACACTTGTGCCATGTCTTTGGAAGGCGAAATGGCTTATAATATACTTGCTAGGGCGGCCTTGGATCGAGGGACATGAAGTGTGTCCCCTCGATCGCACACCAGTGCTTGAAGTATGCCTATGAAGGGCAAATACATGTAGTCCCAATGGACTTAGAGCCCTTCAAGTATTGCAATGCGGTACAATTCATACCTCAATCGACCCTCCCATCAACGCATTTGGATTTTCAATTAAATCCATCTAAACGAGGTCCGATACCGCGAGCACCACTGGTGGCCAACAAGGCAAAATCCTAGCCAGGTGAGACTTCATCACCTACTCCTTCATCATCAATGCCACCTATCATGGCCCAACATAAGGACAAGGGAAAGCAAATCATGGAAGAGGTTAAGCCTCTAGAAGAGGGGTTGCCCATGATTTCAACGATATCAACAGAGGAAACACCCAACACAACACAAACCAAGACTCCTGAACAACCAAACATGGAATGGACTCAGGAAGGACTACCGTTTCCTCCTACCCAATCATCAACAATCACTTGTTGAAATGGCCAGTACAGGCCTGGGAGAATACTTAGTGCAAAATGTTGTGGCAACCCCCACATTGGAGTCGGTGCAGGACATGGGAAGACCTCGCCTTCCCATAGGGACAATTGTTCCACTAGGCTACCCTCCCAACCAGACGAATTTTGTGTATGGGGGCCTTGATCATGGTTTCGAACCATGCGAACAAAAGGAAACAGAGATGAAGAGCCTTTTGTCGAAAACATCAATTATCTGTCGAACCCGGAATTTGCCCTAAAATATCTCGAACAATGCAATTGGCATGGGTATGGGCTAGGCAGATATGAGCAAGGGATGCGGATCCTTTGCCAACCAAGATATCAGATGCCATATGACAAGTCGGGGGTAGGGTTCAACCATCCCCTGCCATTAGACATCTTGGTTGAAAATATGCAAGGCCTAGAAATAGGCAACAAGGGGGATTGGCACAAGACCCGTACGCCAATCCAAACACAGAATACACATTAGGGGATTATCTCCCATGGTCTACAAACACCCCTAGAAATAGCAATAATCCCTCTCCTTTGCTAGAGAGAGGTGAAAGTTCAGAGAGCAATCCTCAAAGAGAACAACAACGGCTGCCAGACATTTTTCTGAAACTGTTCCCCTTAGAGGTTCCAGACGAAATAACACAGTCTCAAAAGAATCAGGTCCCTCCACTAAGAGTGGAACAACCGCAATGGGACCGGATTAATTCACTGGAATAGGAAGAGTCCTCAACATCGCAAGCAACAGATGCTGAAGAGGATGAACAATTTTGGATCTATGAAAGTGATTCAGAAGATGAAACTGAAATGGACTATCTCAGACATGCGCGATGACATCACCATGCTCTAACTCATGAAGATCTAATGGGACAAATGGGTATACGGTTAGGACATGAATGGCACGTAGACCCAGCGAGGTGGGACCAAGTGTTAGGCCTATGGCTCCAAATTCAAGATGAGCATCGTCCACCTCGAGATCCCATCATGACAGCAGTGCCAAGGGAAGACCCCACCTTCCTTTTCACACATAGAGATGAGTTTGCACCTAGAGAGGATCCATTCGTGCCTATTCTCGTAGAGCCAGATCCAGAGTATAGGGAACATCTAAAAGAATCAAGTCATCACACCCGTGGTTCTGGAGACCAAATTCATTCCATCCACATGATCTCCATTGATTTGACCACACCCATCCGCAATCCGACCGATCCATCACGGTCATTGCATCTAGACATGGATGCCATCGGCTGGGATCGCGTCAATTCACCATTGTCACCATCAGAGTACTGGCCTTTCGGTGAAATGCTTCATTTTACCCCAAGGACAACTCAGGATATTTTTCAAGCTGAAGAGGGACCCGAGGTTCCAAACGCAAGATCTTAACTCGGTGATGATATCCATTTAATCCCAACTCCACATCAGTTGGAGGACGGATCCCACATGTCAGTCGAGGAGACGACTGACGTAGACATCGACATAGATCCAATGAATCCACGGATTCTCAAGCTGGGGGTAAGCCTTTCCCCCGAGGAGCAAGCCGATTACATTGCCCTTCTTAAAGAAAAGAAGGAGGTTTTTGCATGGTCGTACAAAGATATGCCGAGGACTAGACCCACGACTAGTCATGCACAATTTAACGCTTGATCCGAAAATCAAGCACTGTAAAGCAAAAACTAAGAAAGATGCACCCAACAGTGGCCTTGATGGTCAAAGACGAATTGCAAAAGTTGTTGGATGCACAATTTGTCATCTGCGTGGATTATCCGCCATGGTTGTCCAACATGGTTCCCGTCAAGAAGCCCGACGGGAGGATTCGCATATGCACCGACTTTCGAGACCTAAACAAAGCGAGTCCTAAGGATGATTTCCCCTTGCCAAGCATCGACGCATTGGTAGACGCTACAACAGGTCACGAAATGCTCTCCCTAATGGACGGTTTCTCGGGATACAATCAAATTCGTATCAATCCTGAAGACCAACTCAAAACGGCATTCACAACGCCTTGGGGGACATTTTGCTATAAGGTCATGCCTTTTGGCCTTAAAAACGCTGGCGCTACATACCAACGTGCTATGACGTATATCTTCCATGATTACATGCACAAAACTTTGGAAGATTACATGGATGATTTGTTAGCCAAGTCTCTCTTGCGCTCAGATCATCTCGGTGACTTAAGCAAGATTCTCGATCGCCTCATAGAGCATAAGGTCAGATTGAATCCCAAGAAGTGCGTGTTCGGCGTCACATCTGGAAAACTCTTGGGTTTTATAGTCTCAAAGAGAGGCATCGAAGTGGACCCAAACAAAGTCAAGGCAATCCTTGAAATGGCTCCCCCAACCACTATCAAGCGGCTCAGAAGTCTGCAAGGAAAGGTCGCGTCGATTAAACGCTTCATAGCGCAATTATCTGACAAATGCCGACCAATGAACAAATTATTGCACAAGGGGGTCACATTTCATTGGGATGACGAGTGCCAGTCAGCCTTTGACGAAATCAAACAGTACTTGGCTTCGCCGCCAGTATTGGCACCACCTAGACCAGGTGTGCCGTTCTACTTATACATCTCAGCTACTGAGGTGGCACTGGGCGCAATGCTAGCCCAGAAGAATGAACTTCACAAAGAACAGGCTACTTACTATCTTAGCCGCACCCTGGTCAGTTACGAACTTAACTATGCATACGTTGAGAAACTCTGCTTGGCAGTGGTGTTTGCTACCAAGAGGCTACGCCATTACATGCTGAGCAACACGACGTATGTTGTGTCTAAGGAGAATCCATTGCGATACATGATGAGTCGTACTTATCATAGTAGTCGCACGGCGAAATGGATCATGTTGTTGACGGAATTTGACATTGAGTTTATTGGGCAAAAATCTATAAAAGGACAAGTCATAGCCGATCAACTAGCGGAGGCTCCTCTTGAAGACGATCAGCCTCTAGTCATAGAACTACCCGATGATGAGGTCTTCCATGTCTCAGAATCGCCAGATTCTGAAGAGCCTGAGTCTCAGGCCGACATAACCTTATTTTTTGATGGTTCTAAATGCGAGCAAGGTGGTGGCGCAGGAATTGTATTCTTCACACCGCGGGGCGCTCCAATGCCCCTGTCATTTAAATTAAACTTCCAGTGCACCAACAACAATGCAGAATATGAAGCCTTGCTCCTAGGTCTTCAAACAACAATCGCCATGAACATCAAAAGACTGAACATCTTTGGTGATTCGTTGTTAATCGTCAATCAAGTCAAAGGGGTATATCAATGCAAATGCCCAGTTCTAAAGGCCTATAAAGCCCTCGTGGATAAATTCTTGGCAAAACTTGAGTGGTATGACATCGAGGCACTCCCTCGATCATCGAATCATTTTGCGGACACAATGGCCTCCTTGGGGTCACTAATCCCGCAAGACCTTTCCGGTGATATAACAACCATTCAGGTCAAAACCTTATCGCAACCCGCGATGGAGCGCGCAAGCTCAGACTTGACGCCAGGAATCCACATGATCCGGATCGAACCATCTTCGGATAAGTTCTTTCGAATCCGAGACTATTTGAAACATGCCAACTGGGGGTCTTTGTTCTCCCCCACTCCCATTAATAGCAACACAACGCTATTCTTACAAGTTCTATCCCAATCAGCATTTGTTAGGGAAGAACTCCAAAAGGGATTGGCTGTTCAAACTGTCGAGGTATCCGATCAACAGGACTGGTATTTACCCATAAGAGACTACCTCAAGTTAGGTAATCTACCCTTTGGATTGACGCACGCCGCAAAACGAACATTCAAACAGAAAGCGGCAAAATATGTCTTGATAGGAGACATTTTGTATCGTCGCAGCTATGACGGAATTCTTCTTCGTTGCTTGGACCAGCAAGAGTCCACTTGGGCAGTCACCCAAGCGCATGACGGTACATGTGGTGGCCACTTTAGCGGTATGGCCATTGCAAAGCGCATTCTTCGCATGGGCTATTATTGGCCATCTTTAGAGCGAGATTGTTGCGCGTATGTCAAGAGGTGCGTAAAATGTCAACATCATGCCAATTTGATGCACGCACCTTCCCAGGCCCTACAGACAGTCCAGTCTGCTTGGCCATTTTTGTAGTGGGGCCTCGATCTAATCGGAAAGATCTCCCCTGCATCGTCAGGCCGTCACACGTTTATCATAACGGCCACAGAATATTTTACCAAATGGGTGGAAGCAATTCCGTTAACCTCTACGACAGGACCCCGCATTGCGGAGTTCATTTTGCATTACATCATATGTCGTTTTGGTATTCCATCCAAAATAATCTCGGATAATGGGCCATCATTCAAGAACAAAGACGTGCGTGCTTTAACCACAAAGTACAAAATTCAGCACAGACTTTTCAACACCCTATTATCCGCAAGCAAATGGGCAAGGAGAGGCGTCAAACAAAACGCTAGTCGCCATCCTTAAAAAGACCGTCGCAGACAGTCATAAGGATTGGCACATACAAATCCCACTTGCCCTTTGGGCTTATCGCACTAGCATTCGGACGCCCACTGGGGCAACTCCGTTTTCACTAGTGTATGGCTCAGAGGCAGTAATGCCTCTCGAGTTGGAAATTCCTTCCCTGCGCATATCAATGCAGGAGTTCATCGATGATAACACTGCGCGGCAGGCCCGATTAGACCAACTTACGTTGCTTGATGAACGACGCGTTAATGCTCTCGAGCACTTACGTATCTATCAAGAGCGGCTTAAGAGAGCTTACAACATGAAAGTTCACCTAAGAGACTTTCGGGTTGGTGATTTGGTTCTGAAGGAAAACCAACAAAACTCTAATTTGCCGTCCCATATGAGAGACAAATTCATGGCAAATTGGTTAGGTCCTTATGTCATTGATAGCAAAATAGGACCGGGAACGTACGAGCTAGCTTCTCTTGACGGTATCAAGGAAACAGAACCCTTGAATATCAGTCATTTGCGACCATTTCATATCTAAGAAAGCCATATACCAAAAAAAAAAAAAAAAGCTCCAAGGATTATCGCAATCTCTTGGTCACCAAAAAGCTCCAAGGATTATCACAATCTCTTGGTCAACCCAAAAAGCTCCAAGGATTATCGCAATCTCTTGGTCAACCCAAAAAGCTCCAAGGATTATCGCAATCTCTTGGTCAACCCAAAAAGCTCCAAGGATTATCGCAATCTCTTGGTCAACCCAAAAAGCTCCAAGGATTATCGCAATCTCTTGGTCAACCCAAAAAGCTCCAAGGATTATCGCAATCTCTTGGTCAACCCAAAAAGCTCCAAGGATTATCGCAATCTCTTGGTCAATAAAATCTCAAAAACAAAAAGCTCCAAGGATTATCGCAATCTCTTGGTCACCTAAAAAGCTCCAAGGATTATCACAATCTCTTGGTCAACCCAAAAATCTCCAAGGATTATCGCAATCTCTTGGTCAACCCAAAAAGCTCCAAGGATTATCGCAATCTCTTGGTCAATCCAAAAAGCTCCAAGGATTATCGCAATCTCTTGGTCAACCCAAAAATCTCCAAGGATTATCGCAATCTCTTGGTCAACCTAAAAAGCTCCAAGGATTATCGCAATCTCTTGGTCAATCCAAAAAGCTCCAAGGATTATCGCAATCTCTTGGTCAACCCAAAAAGCTCCAAGGATTATCGCAATCTCTTGGTCAATACAAAAAGCTCCAAGGATTATCGCAGTCTCTTGGTCAAAAAAAATCAAGAAATTCAAAAAAAAAAAAAACAAAACAACAAAAATCATCAAAAACAACAAAGATTTGCATCTCAATTCTAGGCATACTCGAATTCATCAAAAACAACAAAAACACCAAGCATAACTTTTACCACACTACAGTCAGTGGTCTGGGAATGTACCAAGAGTTTCGGTGATTCGGTCATCATTTTCCTCTTTAGCCATGTAGTGTATCAAGTCGAACAGATTTTACGAAGGTAGAGTCATACTTGAAATACACCTTGTTACGTAACATCCCAACACAAATCAAAACACTAAAATTCCCAAATTGTGTGAACGAAAGACGAAACCCGGCAAAATAATCTAGGTCACCACAAGCGAAACGGTTATCTTGCTCATCCCCCTGTGCGAATGACCCCTAGAATGCTGAGAGTTGGCAAAAGGACAAGCATCCTCCCTACCCAATTCCCTAAGAATCCCTAAAGTTCTCAAAAGTTGCAAAACACAAAAATTTGCAAAATGTCAAAACTCCAAATTTGACAAACTATAGTGCACACATCAAAAGGCACAAACAACAGTGATTTTCGTCACTCCATATCCCCAATCCCTTGCTCGAAAGAAAAACAAATCAAAATAAACGAGTGATCTCATCACTACAATGAGCAAGTATCCCAATACAATTGAAGAAAAGAAGGGAGTTGACCTTGAATCCCTGGAACTCTCGGCATTCTATAGGTCATAAGGCAAGCTTCGGTACCAATTTGGTTGATAGCCTATCGGTATCGAGTAAACCTCCCGCATGACGATATATCTGTCACATTAACTTGCGTACGGATCAATGTTTGCATGTGGATGAGCTAGCTTATGGCATCCTGGATTACACCGCAGATTAATCTTAGTACATACAACAAAGGAACCCGTGGAGCTAATTAGGTGATCCTCAGTACGAGGTTCGGTTGAAAGCCCATCTGGAACTGGCGGTATCCTAACAAATACCACTAAATGAACTCAATTGCACACACGGGGATGTTAAATAACTTGGTCAAAAACAGGTCCGATTCATACCTTGTTCAAAAGTCTTGTAAGATAAAGTACGAGTCATGGATAATAGTTAAAAGCATGTCTGAATCTCAGAAAACCTTACATTCATTCCAAAACCATCTGCGCTACTTATCATCCTTATGATACCATCGAGAAAATACAAAAACAGAAAAAACCATGTAAATAAAGAGCTTCTTAAACAGCCTACAGTGCAATCACCACAAATATCATTCATCCATTTCAATTTGCATATCACATAGACATCTAAAACATTTGCACTCATCATAACATCTGCATTCATCAAAATGAATAAACATGCATAACAAAAATCACATCATCACATGTACAAAACCAAAAATAAAACCGGTATATATATATATATCGTCAAAAAGATGCCCGCAGGCTACAAAACCGGTCCTCAGACCCCGCAATCATATCCAAAAACCCAACCTAAGGCGTCGGCCACCATGATCACGCAGGATCGGTGCGACGGGAACTACCCCCCGTGGTGTGGGTCCTACGGGACCCTGCAGGGCGGCTACTACTAGCCCCCGCATCATGCCTGCTACCACCCCCCTCATCTAACCGCCTGCGACGAGATGATGCTGACTGCTCAGTCAAACTATCCCTCGTCCGTCGAGAAGATCTGCTGATCGAAGGCTCAGGGAGCCGCCCGCCAAGGTGGATGACCTCCCTCTCCAAGTCTATCCGGTACAGACACCACTCTGCCTCCCGTCGATGATAGATAGACAATGCATCATCGCGCTGCGCCAAAACTCTATCCCGCTCTACCAACTGAGCCCGTAGAAGATCCCTCTCCTATCGCGCATCCCCAAGCTCCCGCCTCGCATCCCCCAACTCCAGATCCCGCATCCGCAGTAGCTCTGTCAGTCGAGCAATCTCAACACCTACATCTGACCCCACCTCCTCTGTATCTGCCGGACGCATAGGACTCGCGGGGACAGTAGCCTGCTCAGGCTCCAACTGCTCCTCCACATCCTGCATGTCCGGCTGCTCCGGAACACCCAAGTCCACATCCTCATCTCCCACATCCACCATGTCCGCATCATCCAACGGACCTCCCCAATCACCCCCTGCTGCCTCAGCATCCTCCACTGCCGCCTCCGTGCCTCCCAGTGGCCCCTCTCCTCTCCAACGCCGCAGTACCCACCACGAATCATACTCAGTGGTAGTCCCGATGTCATCCACATTCGGAACCTCAATCACTGCATCGGAATCCTCGCCCAATGGCGCGGTGACCGGTGGCTCCAGATCCCTCTCATCCCCCCGCCGTCGATAGACCACGGGCTCACCAGGCAACCCCTGGCGCACCCCAAACTGTCGTGTAACCCGATGGTACGGAAAGAACTCATGCTCCGTCCCGTGTCGCCCAGTCAACCACCGCTCCCTCCGTACCCGTCGGAGCCACTCTCCAGCCTCAGCCCAGCACGGACAGTCCCGATAAGGATGCCAAAACACCTCCCCTGGAGTGAGCCGAGAAAAGGCATCAGTGTAGTGCTCAACGACACCTGCCCATCGCCGACTCTGCCCCTGCTCCGCAGACCGCCGCCACAAAGCTGCATAGCCAATCTCATCGTCATCCATCACCGCCCGCGTCATCCACGGTAACCCGGTCGGCCTCTCCACTGCTATGTGCTGCCAACCCCAGCACTGAAGAAGATAACTGCAACTCACCCCCTTTCGCTGCCGACAGCGAACGCCGTACAGCTCCCCGTAGAGCTGTGCCAACAATGTCTGTCCCCATCCATAAATCAGCGGTGCCTCTATCGGGCACTCTACCAACTGCCATACCAACTCCAGCAGGTTCCACGGGAACCTCCCGCCTGACGAATCAGGTAGAAGCATGTTAGAAATGAGGCCCATCAAGAATGCGTGCCTCACTCCTAACACCCCCCTCTCCTGCCACCAGCTAACAAAAATCCCGCTAGCCTGACAATCCACCTCGGTTGTCTCCATTGGGTTCGTTACACCCAGCCGCTCCGCATGCCCAAAACATCTCGTCAGTACAGCAGTCCGCTGATCACGCGGTGATGTCCTAATGGGCAGTCCATCTATCGGAATCCGAAGCAACCGATAAACGTCCTCCAGTGTCACGGTCATCTCCCCTGTCGGAAGATGGAAAGTGTTGGTCCGCGGATCCCAAACTTTGATCGGGGCCGTCGAGATAGGCCTGATCCGGGACCACGAGGCTCCGGTCGAGCCACTGCTTGAGCCCAAGGGCATCAAGCCACTGCCCGATCAACATCGATCGGCGCCGATCGCGCCTCGGCAAATGCGGCGGGTACACGGTACCGGCTCCTAACCCGCAAAACAATAACACACACAAAAATTCAAAACTAATTTTTCAGATTTAGGGTTCCTAACCTAAAGTGAGTAATTACAAAAAACAACACAAAAATTCAAAAATAAATCTTTCAGATCTAGGGTTTCTAACCTTAACTGATTGAATACAAAGAAATAACTAAGTGTCAAGATCTAAATTTTATTTCAAACAAAGAAATAAACAAAAAAAAATTCAAATCAAATCATCAATTGCAAGAATAAACTCTAGGGAGCACTTACGGATTTCGCCTCCGCTCCGCCGCTCGAACCAGTTTGTGCACTCATGATGACAAAGAGAATTCCGGCAGCGCTTCGCTTCGCAGAATTACCTCCTCCTCCCGAGCTACCAAATCGCAAGAAAAAAAATGACACAAATGAGCCCAAATCCAAGTTTTGGGCCTTAAATAGGCCTACCAAGCTGGAAATCGTCCTTGGGTGGGATGAGCGCTCCAGTCAGCGCTCGTCCCACCCAGGGACGATTTTCGCAATTGGAAATCGTCCCACCCAGGGACGATTTCCAGCCGAAAAAAGTCAAAACAACAAAAAATCAACAAAAATGAACTAAAAACAAAAAAATAAATTTGCCTAATAAGAGTGTTGTTGCACTTGACATCCCGGCATACAAAATACGCATTGGCGTTACAAAATGTCAATATCCTACCCCCCAAGAAGGCTAACATAGCCGGACCGCTCCACGGGCAGACGGATTGCAGACAATTTAATCCCCAAATGGTGTCACAAAAACAACAAAAACAGTACAAAATTCAACAAAAACACAGAGAAACATTGCCAGACATAAGTGCTCATGCACTTAACCTCTAGGCAAAGAAAATCGATGTCGAGGTCCAAATTATCGCTCTCCTACTTCCCCAAGAAGGCTACAATAGCCGGACCGCTCCACGGGAAGTTAGATTTTCGATGATTTCACCTCATTATGGCATCACCAAAAGGGTTAACACCCACCAAAAATAGGTCCAAATGTTGGAAAAATTGCACACGCTTAACGGTAAACCCTCTAAAGGCACCCTTGCACAAGTCATCTTGGGTCAAGCGACTCGTCGCTTCTCTCACGAAGGTCATTCCCTCATCGATTCGTCGCTTGAGGGGGTAGTCACACTTAGTCACCAACCAACAATCACACACCCAATTAAGGAAAAAGACATGCATTCAAAGAATCATTGACAAAGACAATCACGCTCCTGCTTAGGGCGATAAACAAGCAACAATCAAATCAATCAAACACTTGGCATTTCGTGAATCATGAACACAAGGTTCCCCCTGAGGATAAAAATGCCCTTGGCCTGTTCATGACTGATCAATGTCTAAGTTCAAGTCACACCTCACCAAAATAGGTTAATACTTGAAATCAAATTCCTTAGCTCGTCAAAAGCAAGGATTCAAGAATGCATGCCCTTTCCATACTTGGGGCATCAAAAGTTGGTTAGGTTACCAAGAAACCCTAATCAGTAGTGCTTTGGTTATCTATTTTTGCTCAGCACTGCGTCACCCGCAGTGCTTCCCAAAAAGGGGCATCTGTAGACACCAAAACAGCACCAATCCGATTATGTGACTGCAAACACTGATCGCTTTGACAAACACAGCCCCCAGGGCAGCCCTCAGAGGTCAAACAGTGGTCTTAACCACTTTCATAGCAATTTTGTGAGGTCAAGAAGCAATTTGGCACACTTAGACACTTTGCCTAGTAATCGTCTCACCCGGGGACGATTGCTGAATTGAAATCGTCTCACCCAGGGACGATTTCTGAAATCGTCCCTGGGTGGGACGATTTCCAAGTTTAACGGGCAAAAAGGCAAATGGTGCCAAGTGGCAGCCCGAACGATCGATTGATGACTCTGCCTTGCACGCGTGTGTAGGTGGACGGAGGGGCCGTTAGAAGAGCTGTCACAAAAGGCATTTATCAAAGCCCAAGTCAATGGAGGACTCCCCTCCCTCATGGGAAGACAAGGCTGCCACATGGCGCCTATGACCAACACATGGCATTTGTGCTTCCCTCCCAAAAGAGACCCCATGGGTCTATAAAAGGTGGGACTTTTCTCACCCAAAACATACAGGTTGAAGGAGTTTTCAAGCAACGAAGTTCTGCCGAGTTGAAGACCCACTTGCATCCCTTTTGGTTCACCTTCCCACATCCACCAATCTCTTTTGCAAGGGAGGTTGTTGGGTGGCCTTTGGAAGCTCGAACCTGACCCAAATCCAACACATGGACACCTGAACCAACCAATTCGCCGACCCCCAATCCTAAGAGGTTTTGGGCCCATCCCTAGTGGATTGGCTCCAAAATCAAGTGCCAACGGTGGGAGGCCCACTTGGGCACCCCCGCACTTCCCAAGTCCTATTTTAAGTTTTAGAGCATTTTAGATTACTTTTTAGATTGCATTTTGTGTTATTAGGTTTGATTAACCCATAGCTGCAATTTTGTAACTTTTGGTCAGATTCTAGTATGTTTTGTGTCGCTTTGTTGTTTCATTGACTTGCAGGTGGCGATATCAAATTCCCGAAGATAGAGGCCAAATTGGGAGAATCCGACCATCTGGGTCGTCCCAAAATGGCCCCAATTACATAACCCCCTTGTCTGCGGGTGTTTTGGAGACCTCGGGAGTCGACATTGGAGCGTGTCGGTTCGGCTTCCCCAACACGGAAGAAATCGTCCCACCCGGGGACGATTTACGATCGAAAATCGTCCCACCCGGGGACGATTTCCGGTTGAAAGCAGATTGGCCGACTGTCTCGGTGGCAATGGCTCGTTGGTAACATTTTACTGTCTTCGGCAAGTTTTGAGGCTGTTTAGGATCATTTTGTTCACTTGTTTTAGATAAATGTTTGCATGCATCTTTCGTTGATTTTAGAAGAACAAACACTTTTCATTTGCGGCGAGGTGCTACTGACATCTTGGTTGTTTCTTTGTTCGCAGGAGAAGCAGCGGAGGTGAAGAACTCATCGACATCAGCGGCGACATCATCTTGGCCCGCCCATTGCAATCATGGGCACGCGGAAAGAGGAATCATTTAGTGATTGTAATCAAACTCTATTTGCGCTCCTAGCCCCTGAAAAGGGAGGAGACGTCATTGTAAGAGAGATCAAGGGATATTAATGAAAGGGCTGTGTTTTCTCTATTTGCTTGTGTCTCTTCCAATGTGTTTCTTTTCCATTTCATGCAATTTACATTTCTAGGACTTAAGCGTACTTGATTTTGAATGCAACCGCACTTAGTGTTTCCTTTGCCCGGAATCTCGTGCTTTCAGGTTCAGTAGAAGATAAATGTTCCATATTTGGCTATGTATTTTGTCTTGGTTCTTCACCTATTGCTTGGTCATGTAAAAAAAAACAAGCAATAGAATTATCATCTACAGAGGCAGAATACAGGGCAACAATTTTAACCAGTCAGGAATCTCTTTGGCTTCATTAGATAATGAAGGAATTTGGTTTTCTCCATGACAAACCTATTACCCTATGGTGTGACAATCAGATCATAATACATATTGCTCGTAATACAGTTGAGCATCAACACACCAAGCACATTAAGATTCACATGCACTTCATTTGGTAGCACATTTAGCAAGGGGATTTAAGCTTGGAGTTTATTCCTAGAAAAAAATAAAATTGCAGACATCTTCACCACCTCCTTTGCTTCTCCATGTGACATTCAGGTGCATGAGAAACTTGGGATAAGGTAATTGCATTAGGAGGATGCACAAAGTTTTTTCACATCTCTCTTCTTCTTCTTCATTTTAGAAGATGGTTTTTTCCCATGTGGTTTTTTCATCATCTCTCCAAAATGTAAGTTATTTGTACATGAGTACCTAATAAGGCCTTTTTGTTGAGACTCATTTTAGGGTAACACCAATAATGCACATGAGTACCTCATCAAGCCTTGTTTCTGAGACTTATCTCATGTTGTCACTTTCACCCCTAGTATCACTTAAGGGGGGTGTTAGAATAAATATTTAGTTCTCTTAAGTTCTACTAGGATAGTCTAACTTGAATTACCACTCTTCCATGAGGTAGGTGAACTCTTAGTTTAGACTAGTTCAGATTTGTTAAGTTGTTGTAATCTAATGGCTCACATTGATCAACTTTGTTATTTATACAAAGTTTATCCCATGGAATAATCAACCAGTTCTTGATATTTTTTAGTAATGCTTTGCATATCTAGTTTCTTGGTTTAATATTGATTATCAATTTTTCTAACAGGGATATCCTATGCACTATTTTTAAATATAGAAATCAAGCAATTGTTCATCATTTGTAGTCTCAATTATACACATCACAAATACAAGATAACAAAATTTTGGAATATTTTCTTCAAAAGATTCCATAAATAATGGTAAAATTAAATACCTTGGGAGAAATAATTAATGATAATTTACTAGTGTCAATTGCACTACATGCTCTATCTAATTTATACATAATATTGGTAACATCTTTGTAATATTTTCACCATAGAATATTATTTTAAGAGCTAATCAATATTCTACAACAACATGAGCTTGAAATTCAATTAAGATATGATTCTTCAAATAATGCTCTAATTTCTAAGAAAAGATACCAAAGATATTCTAGGACTCCTCCTGGCTCATTCTCATCTTCTTCACAAAACCAATGTGAGTGAAGAAGAAGATATTATAATATATATCATAAATAAGGTAATGATACTATATTTTAAAAATATAGTGGTTTGAATAGATAAAATAAACCACAAATTCTTTCTCAAATAAGACAACAAAAACAATTTCAATATGAAAATTCTAATTATTTACTTATAACAAATTGGAGGTATAAATTAACTTCTTCATCACAACAAGGGAATGTGGTATAGGAGGAACCTGAGCTAAACCATGATGAAGAACCAAAAGTATAATACAAGGTACTAATAACGCCTACTAAGAGATACAAATATATAATTAATAGTATATTGATTTAGGAGCAAGTAATCATATGACTATAGTGTACATTGCTTTAACACTCTTCAATAAATAGATGGTTGGCAAGTGATAATGGTAGATAATACATGCTATGCAAGAAAATATATATGGACTATTTATCTTAACCTAGTTTTTGCATCGTTGATAATAGAAAAATGTGTTGTATGTACCACAATTTATCAAGATTTACTTTTAGTTTCTCAAACAATGAATAAATGAGTCAATGTTGATTTTCAAATTGTTAATGGATATAAAATGTTCTTTATCTTAGATTTTCTACAAATATCTACTTGCTTTAGATGTCATTACACCTCTGCCACTACTTCAAGAAGTACAATTATCATCTAAAAACCACAAGTATACACCAAAAAAGAGAAACATGGATAGGGATATAGTTCTTATTGCCAAAAAGGAAAAAAAAATATATTGGATAAAAATAGTTAAGAGAAAAGAACAACCAAATAAGGTGAAAATCCAACACTTAACATGCAAGATAATGACTGTCTAGATGAATATACGTTGCTTAAGACTTGGATACAAATTATTTTCCAAAGATATGATGGTCCAAAAAACATACAATAAATATTTAAATAGGCTACTGATGATGCTTTCACTATAGTTTTTTTTTATACTATTAAGATAAAAGAGGGTTTTGAAAGGGACCCCACAACCAAATAATAAAATAGACACAACAAACAAACATAGAGAAGAAAGATCCCACACGAATCGACTAGTGAGAGAACTGAGATGGTTCTACATCATAGAATCAAATTCATTAATAATATTACTAGGCATATGGGTGGCCTCCTCAGTGTAATATAAAACCATCTTAACAGAGCTCCACACCACCCATTGCTTGATTTCCATTAGGCGAAGACTATGGATAATGGTGGTTTTCTTCACCACAACTTCACTCGAAGAATAAACATCAGCCACCAACCAGTATTTGGTGGAGGGTCTTGGAAGAACCTCAACATCATCCTCTGCAACTTCCACCTTGGATAGGGGGAAATATTTCACCAAGTCTTTTCTCTTGCCAATCAGTCAAAAATATTTACGAGTACCTCTACCCTCCACATTAACACCAGTAGAGATACTATCCACAACCAAAGAGGCATTAGGAAGTGCTAGAGAGTTCTACACAACCTTTGGGGGAGAATTTCTCACTGTCGAATCCCACACCCCTTTAAAAACAAAAAAATTACAAGACAACTTTTTTGAACCCGATCTCACAAATAAGAAGTACACATCTTTCAATTTCAAACTTGAAATCTCTAACACACACAAGGGATCACTAGGTGTAGGTAAAATAAGAGAGTTAAAAGTATTTGAAATATTATCTGCCACTACCCCATTCTCCATAGCAACACGTTCAAACACCAACAGAGTCAGGACCTGATGCAAGGGGAACTGGCCTCATCCACCTTGCACATCCAACATAGATTTCCACATCAAATTGAAGAGGAACAAAGGGATATTCATCTATATTTTCCACCAAAGGTGATTATGGAATATGGTATGAAAACTACGAATAATATCATACGAGGAGTCCAGAGTGAAGAAATCAATAATCACCTTTATCACTTTATTACAGGGTACAAGCAGGGCCTTAGAACTAAAACATTTTTTAATTCACAATAGGAATTCATCATCTTACAAAAATAAACTAATCTTCTTTAACAATGAGTGTCTATCCCGATTGTGGAATTCACTATCCAACTCCAAACCCATGGTACGACTAACCAATTCTGTTGAGACTTAAAAATACCATGACCCAACACAAATCTATCCCTTCTTCTAAGTAGCAGTCATCCACTTGGATAGGACTGGATTATGGCCATGGAATTTTTGGACACAGTTAAGTCTTATATAAGTCTTCATATTGATAAAGTAGTTGACTATAGTAAAAAATATTTTACAATATCCATTGACTTTGTCAAGATCATATATGTGTCACTACTTACTCTTTATATATTTAAATACAAGAATACAAAACAAGAAGATATAATCGCACTAACAAAGAATAAACTCTTTATGAAAAATATCAAGTGACACAAGTGATCTTATCAAATAGAAGCAAATTGGTTGTAATACAAGCAATTTGATAAGAGATGTCATGTGTGATAAAAAGTATCTTATCAAATACAAATAAATTGGTTGTAATACAAGCAATTTGATGAAAGATGTCATGTGTGATACAAATGATCTTATCAAATAGGAAGAAATTGGTTGTAATACAATCAATATCCAAAAGAAGGATTTCATGTGTGACACTAGTGATATAGAAGTTCTTTGAGAATACAACGATGGTGCATAAAGTAATTGTATTAGCATTGATAAAGAACATATTAAATAGATTAATGATAGATATTGTGAAGAGCAAACAATGAGAATTTGCTATAATGGAAATTGTTTAAGAAGAAATAAACATGTAGAAAATAATATTTTAGGTTGATCTCAAAACACAATACATGTCTTCCTCGAGAAACAATTGCAAATGTACTAAATACAAACATATATCAGAGAAATGCCAAAAAATTTCTGAAAGGAAGTACGCAAAAATATAGTTTAAATATGGATGGATAGATATAATTGAATGGAATTAGATAAAATGGATGTTTTATGGATACTATAAAATAAAACCAAGTATTTTGTTGATCTAGAGGTAATTCACAGAGATGAAATAGAAAGAAAAATAATATATCAAGTCAAACACATCAATGACACAACTAGCTTTATTTCTTAAAATTATTATTTCCATATTTAAAGCATAGTTATTCCATTATTTACTCTCTCAAATAATGTAGTAAGGGGATATTATGCTATAGTTTCAAAATTATAAAACTTCTTCAATATTGTATATTCTTCTACATATTATGTTACACTAAACATTAGGAGGTTTCTAGTTATAACTTTTCCATTATCCCATTACTTTAATAAATTTTATGATATTATTTTCCTATGGAATTCTCATTTAAGAAATAATTTATGCACTTGCAAATCTATGTTAATTAAGAATGAGAAATATTAATAAAATGTTTTTTATAATAATATATTCCCAATACCATCAATATAGTGTATATATTAAAATAAAATTGCTCCACCATTCCATGTGACTCTGAGTCATTAATGAGCCACATGACTACTTGAGTTAAATTCCATTGGGACTCCATTCATTAATCATCCTATCCTTTATAAAGAGAAAAATAAATAAATACCTTGACTAAGGCCATTTGACTTATCCATCTATGATATTGAATGGTTTAGTTGATAGATTTAGTGAATCAATTTTTTTTTCATCATCGATCCAAGATCTTGATAACAATAGAAAATTTCTCTAGAAATACAGTATCTTTATAATTCCTCCTTTGAAGAGTGAATCACTCCAAATTGCTAGCGAATCACTTGACAAGATGAGTGAATTACTTGCTAGAAAATATATATATAAGTCCATTCTATAGGAGCAAATCATCATATTTTGGGAGTGAATCACTCAACAAAGTGACCAAATCACTTAGTTCCAAAATTTATTACTTTTTTCACCAAGCCCTATATTTCACCTTTTCCTCTTCTAATTACCATGGACACCTTTTGCCTCCAAAAGTACATCCATACCAAAGGCTCATCTAGTGTATCCACTATCCTATATTGTTGCCCCACCTACATTTTCTCCTTCATAAGCAATTCTAATATTGAAAAAAGAAGAGAATCCCTCCAATGGAAAAGGAAAGAAGAAAATGGGAAATAGAAGGAGACAACCCTTTCCTCCTCCTCGAAAGCCTAAGCAGCTTTTTGATAACCCATATAAAATTATAGAAGAGAAAAATTTCAAACACTATATTGTCCAAGTGAGGAAGGATATCTTAAGATAGTACAACCTAGGTCTACATACCAACTCCTCATCCATAAGTAGGATATAGACCCCGAGTCTAGCCATGAATCTAGTTTCTCAGGTATAAACTACCATAAGTGTATAATGGTGTGAACTACTTTAAGTGTGTAGAGTTATGTAAATAAAGATATTAACTTTTAGGTAGAAGCATTGGGCCACCTCAATGATATCAGGAGCCATTTTACATTAAGGAATATTAGAAAGATGCTAAAGATAAATGCTAACCCAATGATGTGGATTAATTATAATGCAAAGATATAAAAAGACTTCTACTACTTGGCAAGACTTTTTGCTTCCCTATTTTAAGAACCTCAATAAGGAAATTGAATTCAATATTATACTAGAGTTATAACTCTTCAAATATGATGTTTATATGGTGTTGTTATGAATAGATGCCATGACTAGGGAAAATTTAGATGTAGAAGTCTATGAAGATAATATTACCTTTTTAAATACAATTGAAACTTACCTAGGATAATACCAAATGATATACTATGCATTGTACATCATAGACTATCAATCACCAACTTAAAGAAAATGAGGAAGGAAAATTTATTTATACCTCCTACCTAGTCTAGTAGATTCTATTTTAAAAAAGGAGTGGTTCACAACTTTATAGTTAGATAAAAAAATGGTACATAGAGGAGGAATGCACTAACATACCCTATTGAGAACCTCTTCTATGATAAATTATACAAAGTGATTATGGAAAATATGAGAGAGAAAGTGCTAAGGCTATCAAATGAGGGTTGATAACTACTAAAGTCATCAAAATGTTATAAAAAATATTTTCATGTGGAGAGAATAGTATCTTTAATAATGTCTCTATGGATTTTCGTTCATGTCATTTTAGTTAGCAATATTTATACCATATTACATGTTTAATATTGAATATGTTAGGACAACAGACTACAAGGATAATATTATGAAATAATTAATGAATGCTAAGGGGTACTTACACTTTGTAGAACATGTAGAACATAAGTTAAACCAAGTAACAAAAACAATTGAATATGTTGAAGAGCAATTAGATTTAAATTAAATGATCTAGGAGGAACTGAAGCTTTTGTCTATAATATTTCTAACATAGGCAAAAAAATTAGGGATAGACTAAAAAGACTTGGTAAAGAAACTCAAAAAGTTCCCTAATGTATGCAAGAACATGTTAGACTCTCTAAAGGACTTAGTACAAGAAATGGTCTAAGGACATGTTAAACTACCAAATATATTTGACCTATAAATAAAGCTCCTAAATAATGACATCATTTAATGGATATTCAAAGAAGATAAGAATTAGACTAAATTACAAGATGTCATTAATCTCTATAGGAAGATGGAGCTAATATATTACAAGATACAAGACCTAAAGGGGAAGTAGGATGTGTTACCATAAAATCTATATGAATATCTTACAAGATAATGCGAGGTCATCGCCACCATTCAATAACCAAGATACGAGAAATGATACAAGTTGTTTGGGATACAAAGCAAAAGAACCATAAATTTACCATTTTGTATTAGAGATTCTAATTTTGAAGATTCCATGACCAAGTTTAAATGGACAAATTGATATCTCGTGTAAATCAAGCTTGACACCCCATGAAGCCACCAAAAAGTACTAGTCATTATCTTAGAATTTGCAATTTTGGAAGGATGAAAATAGTGAAATGAGTCTATCGATCCCTTACAAAAGCAGTCAAAATATTGGTTAAATTTAAGATAAGTGATGATTTGGTCTATAGATGTTGATTGGTTTAGGAGTGATTCACTAGAAAAATGGTCTGATTGACATATAGGAGCAAAACACTTAGAGTCAACTAGCAAATCATGAGCCAAGTCTAGCAATTCACTCACATCCTAGAGCAAGTTACTAACTAACCTATGAAGGGGTAAAAACAAAGGTGTAAATTCTAAGGAGAGTTTTTGAAGAGCGATATTTTGGTATGTAGCAATACCATAACTCATTTTGGAAACCTTATAAGCCTTTTAGAGGAATATATAGATGCATGTAACATTTGTAGGAGCATCATTTTGTTAGATATACCCTAAGTTTTTGGTTTTACTAGAAGTAATAATTTCTCACCATATATAAATTAGCGATAAACTCCTACTAGAAATAGCAACTATGGGTTCCATTGTAAACATCCTTTGGCCATAAAAATTTTGAACTACACTTTTTGAAACCCATATTGTGCTTTGTAATTCATGAAATTAGGAGCATGTTGATAAGTCTATAACTTTCCATTACTGAAACTGCCCTTCTAGATTACTAAATATGCAATGATGGAGATATTTTCCATCTTGTCATTTGCTTTATTATTTTAAATATAAAATAGGAACATTGTTACTATTCAAATTATCATGTGTTGATCGATTGCACACTTTTTTGCTATGGTAACCATATTTTCATTTGAATCCCTTGCACCATTAAACTTTAAATTTTACTTTTCATTTATTTTAGTTTTAATACTATAATTTCAAGTAATTAGAGTAGGTTAGATTAGAAACTAGAAAGGATAGTGAAGACTTGGCCTAAATCTATAGTTTGGAAGAAGCCATAAACCCTTCAATCTAATAACTTATTAAAAAAATTAAAATTAAAATATATTATTAATCAAAATTAAAAGCTAAACTATTTCCTAATTCAACACTATTTTAACAAATTTTACCCTTATTTTATTTATTTAAATTACATTTAAGATTTTCTATAATGATATTTGACTAGAACTTATGGATCCATTTGCTTATAACCTTTTGGGTAACAATATCCTTGGCTTCTAAGTTATACTTAAAATTAAATTAATATTCACCTTCTAAAAAATAATTAAAATAAAACTAAATTTTTATTAAAAATAAATAGGTTGAAAAGGCCGTTTATATTTAGAAAAAATATCGCAATAGACCCTGTACAAGGTCAACTACCTCTTATATACGTACGTCTTCCAAACTAATGTTAATAGACGTTAATGTTATTTAAAGATGTAAAAAATAAAGTATGGGCACACCCATCTTGTCCAAATGTATCATACAGCTAGAGTGGATGACGACCCTTTTTCAAATTAACATTACGTGGTTGTTGTATTCAAATGCATAAATCTCTCAATCTATTACCATCGGGACCACTGAAAGCAAAGCCTGTTTAAGTTTCACATTACCTAATTTGACACGCTTTCTTATAGGATTGAGAACGAATACAACTAATATTTCTTTCCTATTTCTTGTGGGGGAAGTAGGTCAAATATATCTTAAATCATCTCCATGTTTTCCTTTTCTCCTATATGCCATTGAAATTGAAAACAATCCAACAAAAGGGAATCCAAGTCAGTCAAAATAGCTCTTATAGAAGTATAAAGAAAAAATAGGTTAATGTTGTAGAATAAAAAATAAGAATTGAAACCACATATCTCTAAGAAAAAACTTTATTAAAACCATATATATATATATATTCTTTATTATTATTTTTAATTATTATTATTATTTTATATGATTATTTATAAATAATTTTTTCTTTTCAAAAAAAATTTATATTTAATAAAATATTTTATAATTTAAGTATTGTAGCTTCGAATCTCCACCTTACCAAAAAAATTGAATTGGGTACCCAAAATCCAATTGATAATGAGTGAAATAAATCTCTATTTTGAATTTTTTTTATTTTTTATTTTTAATGCTTATTTTTTGTATGCATAATATGATTCTTTTTATATAAATGGTACTACTATTATATATAAAGTGGAAATTTAAGGTGTAGAACCCCTAGTCATGGTCTCTCAGACCAAAGCGGTCCCACAAAGGATTTTTTTGCCTTTTATTTATATATATATATATATATATATATATATATATATATATATATATATATAATTTGTTTTTCATTAAAAATTATTTTTAACATTTTTTCCACAATGCTTAATGGTTTATAAAGTGAAATAAATCTCTGTTTTGGAAGTTTTTTATTTTTTATTTTTTATTTTTAATGCTTAATTTTTGTATGAAAAACATGATTCTTTATATATGAATGGTGCTACTATTATCATATTATATAGTAATGGGAATTAATATTTTGTTACAATCAATCTAAAACTTAAAACTCCTTATAATCATACTGCTTGAAAATTTAATGAACACAATTACTCTATATTCAACTTCTCTCGTAGAAAAACTCTTTATTTGTTTTTTAAACTATATGAAATAAGACCATTACTTATTATGATTAAAGTAATATCTTAAAAATGATTTTTAATCATCTATTGATCCATCCAATTTAAATTTAAATATCCAACTAACTCCAAAATGAAATTTAATTTTTTAATACAATCCATTTAAAACTTCTTGTAATCATACTACTTAACAATTTATTGATACAATTATAATATATTCAACTTCCCTTATATAAAGAAAAAATTTATAAAATAAAACAATTAAACTTTATAAAATAAGATAACTAATTACTAAAAATAAAATAAAATTTAAAACTTTTTGTAATCATACAAGTTAACAATTTATTAAGAGAATTACAATATATTCAGTTTCCATGTAAAATAAAAACTCTATAAAATAAAGCAGTTAAACTCTATAATAGAACAATTAATTACTAAAATTACAATAATATCTTAAAATTGTTTTTAAACTATTTAATGATTGATCTTATTTAAATTTAAATATTTATTTAATTTCAAACTTTCATTCTCACAATCCCACAAATCCGGTCTGGCCTATTTTCAGGATCTCATTTTTAGCGCGTTGTTTTCACTCTGCATTGTTACTGTTATTTTTCATTAACATATACGTCTCTACCGTCATTGCTTCCCTCAATTTTCTTAACACTTGGGATCCATTAAAATATATAATGACATCTCAAGTCACTGCTTCTCTTATCTTCTTATCTGAAGATTGGGATCGTTTCAATTTTTTCACAAATAGGATACAATAAAATATATAATGACTTCTGAAGTCATTGGTTCTCTTATGTTTTGAAGATTGCGGATCCATGAAAATATATAATGACGTTGCTCTACCGTCATTGCTTCCCTCATTTTTTCTGAACACATGTGATCCATGAAATTACATAATGATTTTTCAAAAACGTCACTTCACCTAGAGCTCATAAAATAATGTTCACATACCTCTCCAGAAAAGGTCCCAATTGTTTGTTCTTGATATTATTTGCAAGAAATAGCTGTTTGCAGAAGCTTCATATATTCTCCAAAGTAGCATCGTTGCCGTCTGAAGCATGTTGCCGGCTTAGCAAACTGCTTTCATTTTTGGGCCACTGATTTAGCAGTAGTTTGGAGAGTGTTCAAATCGCTTAATGATAGAAAACACGACTTGAATCAAAAATCCCAGATTGACCCTGTCCTTAGAGTTCGATTCCCTTAGCCCAAAGCAAAAAAATAAAAAAGATGGCGATACTAAATAAACCTCATGCTATGATGCTACCTTTTCCTGCTCAGGGCCACCTTACGCCCATGATGCAGCTAGCAAAAATCCTGTATGCTCGAGGATTTTACATCACTTTTGTTAACACAGAGTTCATACAGGAAAGAATGCTCAAATCTGGTCTGGCAACCCATTCCATGGCCGACTTCAGATTCGAGACTGTTCCAGATGATCTGCCTTCCGAGCACGCGCGCACCCACCAACTCGACCAGCTCTGTAAATCCATGACAGATAATTGTCCTGCACATTTCAACAAGTTAGTGGACAGGTTGATGGATTCGCCAGACGTTCCTCCATTGACATGCATTGTTTTTGATGGTGCATTTTCTTGGGCTCAGAAAACAGCCACGAGATTGGGGATTCCCGGAGTATCCTTCATGACGGCAAGTGCTTGTGGATTTTATATTTTATTCTCTGCTCCTTTGCTTATAGAAAAGGGCTATGTTCCTCTCAAAGGTATTTGCATTTTACTAACTTCCTCTTATAAAGACAACCGTGTGTGCATTGCATTATGATGCAGTCTATTTTGGTTTTTTTTTAAGAGAGATAAAAGTGAAGGAATTTGATTATATCCTGAAATAATCTTTACATTTCATGGTGTTTAACTGTTTGTTTAATTAATTGGTGTAAGAGTAATTTAGAAGAGTATTTCTATTTCTGTAGTTGTGCTCTCTATTTTTTTTTATAATTGCTGCCACCACGTTACGTGAGGTATCTTGACTTGAGGTTAGAATACTACCATTATAGTTATAGTTATGGTTTTTAAATCTATTGGTACTCCTATCAAGAGAATGAGATGTTCATGCCTTTTAGAACTTTTTAGGTTGTTTTTACTTTGTTTAGGTTTACTCTATCTTCAGTATATCGCCCAAGGATTCTCCATAAAAGAAAAGTCTGCAAGGTTTAGAAGTGAGATGCAAATTGATTGCAAAGAATGTTAACTTATACTGCCTCCTTGTTAGTCAGTTTTTTCTTTGTTATTTTTATTTTGAATTCTGAGTTTGTTCTGATGAAAATCTTTTCAATGTAACTAACTAGTTAAGATTATGTCTATTGTCCACTTCGTTTTATTGAGCTAAACTGAGTTAGTAAATTTGGTTGCTTGTAAGATAAGAATTATCAGGTTTTGCTCTTCCTAACTATAGGAACCTATATCTTCAATACCACGATGCACCTTAAACTTAAAAGGTATAAAGATAAACTTAAATTCAAACTACAAAATATCCGGATCACAAGATCTTATTCCATTCATAAAGTCTCCATTAATATTATTAGATCTGCATCGTAACAGGCCATAAGTGCAGGCGGTCCAGTACCATTATTTCCACTGGTTCTGCATGATGTGATAAGCTGTATCGATCTATCCGTACCGGAGTGTTTTTCATTCGTTTCGTATTTGTTTAGGTCATTTGCAATAAAAAAGAAGTAAATAAAGTGCAGGATTTTATATATGAGGATCTGGTAGGTTTAAACATGGTTTTTTTTAAATAAAAATAATTATTATTATAATATTTTTATATAATTATTATAAATTAAAATTATTATAATATTTCCTATAATCAATAAATATTTCTATTGATTTTGTTATGAAAATTAAATGATTTACTAGTTTCCTTAAATGTTTATTCTTTAGTATATGACTTTAATCCATTATTTAATATTTCTAGCTGTTAATTGACTAGAAATAATAAAATTTTGTTTCTTTAATACCTACTTTTATTGGTATAATGCTTCTTTCACCTGAATAAAATGTAAATACTCTATACGCAGAGACAAGTTCTATGGAAGAAGAGATCACCTGCCTTCCCGCGATGCCCCCCTTTCGTGTCAAGGACATCCCCAGTTTCTGCTACGACTCTGCAAACTACATGTTCGAATTTGCTCTTACCCAAGGCCAGGCTTCGCTCTCAGCAGATCTCATCGTACTCAATACTTTCGATGAACTCGAAGGCCCAGTATTGCATGCACTGAAAACCAAACTTCCCGTATATAGCATAGGCCCCCTTTTGAATGAATCCCCCAACACCTCAGCAAGCATATGGACAGAAGAAACAAGCTACCTCCAATGGCTGAATGATCAGGAAGCCGGGACCGTTATCTATGTCTGCTTTGGAAGCATAACGGTCATGTCGGACCAGGAGCTTGTGGAGTTTGCATGGGGTTTGGAGGCCAGCAACCAACCATTTTTGTGGGCGATTAGACCTGACCTTATTTATGGAAGTTCCGCTGTGTTGCCTATGGAGTTTGTGGAGAAAGTGAAGGGAAGAGGTTTCTTTCTTAGCTGGGCACCTCAAATGGAGGTGTTGTCCCATCCTGCTGTGGCAGGGTTTTTGACTCATAGTGGATGGAACTCCACCTTGGAGGGTATCTGTGCAGGTGTGCCCATGATTTCATGGCCTTTTTTTGCAGATCAACAAATTAACAGGAATTTTGTGAGCCAGGTGTGGAAGATTGGGTTTGCAATGAAAGATGTAGTGGAGAGAGGGGAGGTGCAAGAGATGGTGAAGAGGTTGATGAAGGGAGAAGAAGGGGAGGAGATGAGGAGGAGGATTGGTCAGTTGAAGGAGGCTTCAATGAAGGCAGTCCAGGCAGAAGGATCTTCTTGGAAGAACTTGGAGAAGCTATTGTTGGAGATCCAAGGAAGAAACAATATTTGAATCATCCAAAACTAGGTTTTCGTGGATTTGTTTTCAAAACCACCCTGTATAAGGACACGCGTATTTAGTTTAATTTGCATGCTAGCTTAAATATATAGTTATTAAAATTTTAATTTTATATTAAACAATATTAATTTATTAGTTAAATTTTTTAATTTTGAAGGAGAACATCATATAATTTACAAGTAATATCATAGTATGTCTGCAGTATTGGGATTCATTTCAATTTCATAGACTCAATTATTTAAATGAAAATAAATAAATAAATAAAAATATGAAAATTAAGAGTAAAAATTATTTAAATGAAACCAAACAATATGTGTATGGTTGTCAAGTTATAATACATTATGATGTAGCATAAATGAGACTCATTTTAATCCCCTACAATCAATTTAAATTGTCTTAGTTTTATTTCTTATTAATAATTTTAAATGTGGTATATTTTGCCATTACAATCTTCTTTTAATATTTTTATTGCCAGTTTTAAAATATAATTTTCAATTTTTATGTTTTGTAATTACTAAATATTTTTAACAACATAAAATATATAATTCAAATAAAAATTCTTTCTATATTAAAATAAAATATTTATAGCACCATGGGGTGCATGCAAGGGTTTGAGCTTTGGCTCTTCTTCGAAATATTCAAGGTTCAAACCGTGGCATGGGCAAGTGTGTGAGGGGGTGGGTGTGTGGTGGCTTTGTGTTAAATTATCTATTGATAAGTATAGCTCTCGGCTTTACGAGGGATCATGGTTGGAGGATATTGCTCAGCCTTCTACGTCGGTCATATTGAAAATTTTTTTTAAAACAAATCTACCATTAAATTCAATATATATATATATATATATATATATATATATATATATATATATATATATATATATATATATATATATTTTTATTGAGAAGAGGGTTTTGAAAGAGGCCCCACCACCTTTTACATTAGAAGCCAAAAAAATACTCATAAATTTGTCCTATCCAGAGACGACCTTGAATAACTCATACCAACTCAAAACACCAAAAGAGACAATAACCCAAAAATGATAAAAAAATAGAGACCCAAAACTAGCAAGCTACAATTAAAACTTCCAAGCCCATAATAGAAAAGATAACACATCCCTTGGTAAAATATGGTTTTGAAAGGGCCTTGAACCTTTTACATCTAGGATTTAGACATTCATCCTTCAATGAAAAGGAAACAAAAGAGCAACTTAAAAATAGGAGAAAGACAACCCAACATGAAAAAAGTGGACAAAAACTGATCAAAAATGGCAATCACCCCAAGAGGCACAAAATCTCTCGGGGACCTCACACAACTTCTAAAGAGGCACTCCCAACCCTCTTTCCCAAATTGGTGCCAAAAAGTGGAGTTTAAGAAAATTTAACTTGAATTTTGAATCTAACATCAAATCCAGTATGATTGAACCCAGGTGTTGTAGGTGAGTTGGAGAGGAGAGGGCAATCCTCCAAGGGAGGTCCCAGGTTCAAATCTCCACCCTACCAAAAAGCTGAATTGGGTATCCAAAATACAATTGATAATGTTGGTGTGGGCAGGGTCGGGTGCAACTCCCGAGTGACTTTGACGGTGTAGAACCCCCTATTCGTGGTCTCTCAGACCAAGGTGGCCCCGCAAGGGGTTTTCGCTTTAAAAAAAAAATCCAGTATGATTGCTACCAAAATCTAGTCAACTAGAAATTAAAGAGTTATAAAGAACATTAAAAATTTGGTCATAAAGGCCACTATCCTACCCAAGGAATAAAGTAGAAAATTTGAATTTCAATAAAAAGTTTCCACCAAAACCATTAGCTAAAAAGGAATGCCAAAAAATCACTTCCAACGTCTCCTTGCTCCCACTTTAGAAACTAGAGTTGAGCAAGCATCCAATGCATTTTTTTCCATGAGTTACAAGGCTGGAGGACTCAATATTTAAAATAAAACTAGTTTTGATAAAGGTAAAATGAGGTCCTTCAGCTTAATCAAATCCAAATCCACTACAAGCTCTTCTGTCATTTTAGGATCTAACTTAACAACCAAACAAGCAAAGGAATTATTTGAAATATACATCAGAGGAGGGTTTGAGGCCTTGCAGCTATTCCTTTTTAAACATAATTTTGGTCTCCCGATGTCGTCCTTGGATCAATATTGATGTTTTCATCTAAAAATATCTTAGTCTCCTTTGTAGGTTCCTTAGAAGGGACCTTTTCCAAGGCTCTAGCTACAGGCTTCTAAGGGCATCGTCCAGAGATATAAACTATATTTTAACTAAATAAACATAAATATATTTAAATGTATTTTATATATTAATTTAATTGAGATAATGTTAAACATTGTCATCATATACCTAACCATATATATTTTAAATGGATAAAAATACATAAACCTCTAAGTTTTAGTGTATAAGGTGTATTGTAAAACTTAATTCATACCAGAAGAATGTTAAAATTAGATCAATATCTATGAATATGTAGTTATAGAGGCATGTAAGTTGTAGGCATAAAATATCAACTAAAAACCTCCAAATCTCATTATTAGTCACATGCTTTGTATATGAATAATGCAATAATTTTGGTTTTGAATTTCTTTTTATAATTATAAATAGGTTAACAAGTACATGGTTATAAATTGACTTGAGGTTGATCTTACTAAAGTATTGAGCTCCCTATATTTAATCTAATAAGTCATCAATACATGACAAAGAACATTTATTCTTGGTAGTTATCATATCTAGCACCATATAGTTAATGGATGGCCTCAAATCATAATCCTTTGTAGATGTTAGTATAATAGGACTATTACATGGTGAAGAGTTAGACTTGATATTTTGTTTGATCTATTAGTTCCTATATTTGATAATAAATCTCATAGCCTAATAAATATTATAAAGGTACATTTGGAAGAACTAATCATAGAATTAGGTTGATATAATAAATATTATAAAGGTACATTTGGAAGAACTAATCATAGAATTAGGTTGATCTAATGATTGATTGAGTAGTGCAATGGAATGCCCTTAGGGTATTGGAAGACATCAAAGTATAGATCAATCAAGGCATCCATTTTTTGACATTAAACACAATAGTCTATAGTTTGAAAAATAAGGGTGAAATTATTTGTGCCATGGATCTTAGGGTGAATCATAAGCAATGCAATTTTTTATGCATGAGAAATTAATATTTTATAATGCTTAGTAAAACCAAAGTTATTTTTTTCTTTGAGAGACACTCTATAATTTTGTAGGTTATTTGTTTAATGTGCTCATACCAATATCAAAGATAGGTTTGATAGTTTGTCATATTATTCGAATATAGTATCTTTTAAATAATAAATTATAGATAGAAAAATATTCCTACATCTAATCCTACTTACTTATAAGGAAAAATTTTAATGGCCAATCTCATTAGTCAAAACCCTACATCCCAAGAAATTAATTTTCTTGTCTATCAAATGTGTTATTCATCTACTCTTTCAAATCAAACTTGGGAAATTATGATTTCTACATTAGCCCACACAAATCCTCTTCGTGGAATGACCTTTTATGCAAATAACCCCATGAATAATCTATTTTTTATGACCTTCCATAATGCACTTAATGCAAACAAACCTCATATATCTAGTGTTCAAATCACACCTCCTAGAAGTACATCTATCTTAAATTTCATCAAGATCGAATCTATCTAACACATCCAATGTTCCACCTAGACAATCCATGCCTCCAAATGTAGTATCTTCAAGATAAGTTATTCCTAACTAGTTCTAGGGATTTGCTTAAAACTTATAATTATAGACTAGACAAATGAAGATGCAAGGTACCTAGAGAAATCCTTTAGGTTTAAACCTTATATTCAGTTAGTCAAATACAACAAATTACATAACAATTTCCAAGAGGGATTTCCACAAGGCTTGTAATACCCTCTTACATTTTCAAATATGTAAGCTTTTTCAAATCAACAATGGGCTTATCAAAACCACTACCTCCTATTTTCTAGATTCTAAATCCTTCTTATATTATATATTACTATGATCCATATTAATATCCTTAAATTCCCTTGTATCCACCTCCAAATTATATGGTATATCCTTATTCACTACAACAATAACAATAGTAAAGCCCACCTCCTCAAAACAATCTAATGGGTCAACCACCTAGACCTCCAAACCAAATTTCTAATTGGATCTACTAAGGTCCATTAAATTTAGAAGCTTATTACCCAATCCTACTTGTTTCTATAAAATATTTGTCCACCACTTATAAAAGCAAAAATAATATGCTATTGGATAATCTCAATGAGTTTTCTACACTCAAGTTGATTTCATTGAATTTATAAGGAATACATCATGGTATGCTTTCTAATTTATTCTTTTTATAATAAAGTTGAATTGTGGTATGGAGGTTTCATTTATAATTTTTTATTGTTTGGGTATCAATTATAGAACCTTTTATGTATAGATTTGGTAGTATGGGTAATGGGTATTATGTTTTGTTTCAATTGAATGCAATGCAAAGACACCCTTAGAAAAATATACATGAGTATAATACTAGATTCCTAAGTGTAGACTCCAAAACCTAGCCACTTTTCATACATCCACATCATCCAATCACAATCATCCATTATTTATTTATATATATCATATATAAATATAAATATTTTATATTTATATTTATATATTTAATATAAATAAATAAATATATATGTATGAATAAATCACAACCGCTCATTAATATTTTGATCTCAACCATCCACTCATCTTGATCTATGTCACATTGCAAAGACATAATCCTAGCCATCTATTATATTTTAATATTGACCACACACTAGTGTCATCGAAACCCTAGGATATGGGAGGTAGATTATAAAAAAGTCATTGCTTCTCATGAATAAGGTTAAGCGGTCAAGTAGTTACTTAAGTAGCCATTTCATTGGTTAATAATTTTATTCAAACCCTCATTCCAATCCTTCCCCAACACCCTAGCATTCTACTACCATTTCCCTCACCACCATTGTCATATGCTTCATTTTTCTCACTCAAATCCCATACGAATTAGATCTATTTCGATAGTACCCTCCACAAAAAACCTTGAATGTCTCCTAGCATCCCTAGAATGTTGTTGATCATTCCAAGAATGTTGCAAGACATTTTCAGCCCTTCCATAATGTTCTAGGGTGTTTTTGAGCCTTCTAGTTTATCGTTGTTAAACCCTCAAATGCTTCCATGCATTCTTACGCCATTAGATCACAAACACAAGAACATAGATCAGAACAACATGTATATATTTGAAAATTTAAATATTGTATTGTGTTACATATTACATTCTTCGTATTTGCTTGTATTTTATTATTATTGCAGTTAGGTTTTTTATCAGATGTGTTATTCTATTAGTCTCACATAGTGGAGGCCTTGCATATGCTATTAAACTATTTTTATTTATGATTTATTTGCAAGTAAAAGAATCATATTCTTAAAGGCTATTTCAGCTCAAGTGGTCCCATAGGGATACTCAATCCCACCTACAACTTGTTTGGAGTGAAGACAAACCAAAGACACAAACTATTATTTGATCAAGGTTTTAAACCCTCATTGTAAAATTATTGTATCAAACATGAGTGGTGTTGTGATCCCTCATTTTAGGGCACACCCATATTGTAATAGTGGATATTTAAGGTGGATATAATTATATTCTCTCATTGTGCGATATTTTTGGTTTTTAATCTCTTATTAGGATTTTGGTGTTGTTTGTTTTCTGCTTACAAAATGGTGATCACGATGGGATACACAAAGGGTTATATATTTTAACTTAGCTTATCTTCTAATATATATTTGTGTATTTATTTTGTAGGTTTACAGATATTCAATCATGCAAAAATCACAAAACTAGAGTTTCTAGAAGCAGTAGGATTTGATATTTGGTCACATGGATTCCCTACCACATTCTATGGACACCCTAATACATATAGAAGATGCCTAATCATATTAAGGAAACTCTGTAATGTGTCCTGGAGATTTGTAAAAGAAAACATAGGCTTCCTGGTATGTTTGGACCGAACCCCACCTCCATTTTCTATTTTTCTTGATTTTTAAAGTGAAATTGAAAAGAAATATTTAATTTCTATTTTAAAAGAAATGCATTTTACATATTAGGAATTTATATATATTCATATATTCTACACATGGGATAGCTTTACATCCATGCATTCATGTTAGTTGCATTAAAACATCCATTACACTAGGTTTAAGTTTCTATGGTGTGTTTATTTGTTGCTCTGAATTATTGTTTGTAATAAATAAAAAGAGCATAAGTAGTTGCATTATAGGCTAAAGTCTCCCACTTTTATTTCTTTTAAGTTGGAACCAATCAGTGATATTTGAGCATACTCCCACTATTGGAATCACTTGATGATTTAGGGTGGAAGAGCTAGGTGAACCCTCCACTATTGGAATCACTTGATGATTTAGGGTGGATCTTAAGTGGTGTACCCTAGGTTCTTTTGAGGGAACTTGGTATTAATGTTCTTGGTCACTAGCTTAGATAAGTAAGAGAGGGTTTCTTGGCATTGTGTGAAAACCATAGATAATATAAACCTTAAAATAAATCACACACTTTTGCATGTTCTACATTCAACATCAGTACGTTGGAATTCATCACCAAATACTAATAAATACTAACGATGGTGGTCTACATATCCATATGTTGTATTTCCCCATAGATGCCATAGAAACCCATGAGAGATTTGTTTGGATTTCATCACCAAGAAATCCTCATTTTCCATCCACCTTAGGACTCCATCCTGCTTAGTATTGAAAAACACAAGCTTATACTAAGAGAGGGGGTGAACAATATAAGACCACTTTTTAATTTTTTTTCTCAAAAAATATTATACAATATATCAATGGCAATATCAACAAAAATAATCAAAGCAATCCACAAATCACCACATATATTAGAGACACCAATTTAACGTGGTTCACCTAATGTGGGCTACTCCACGAAGAAAATTTTTCACTATAATTGTCTTAACAAATATCTTGGGAATCCTTCCCTATTACAATAATTATGGACCTCTATCCAAAGGATACAACAATCCCCTAATCATGTTCATGGATCTCTATCGATAGGAGACACCAATCACCTCAGCTAGTTTATGGATCTCTATCCATATGAGAACACCTTTTCCACTACTCTGGTTGGTTATCCTCTTGAAGACTACTACCTCCACTACACTGGATTATGGATCTCTCTATACTAAATACCTTTATCCTTACTACCCTAGCTTATGGAAATCTATCCATTGGAGCCTACTGTCCTATGCCTTGTAACCTCCAAAGCTTACTCTAAGCTCTATCTCAAATATTCACTAAATATAGTCCTTTGGTCTAGCATAAATCTACTCAATATCTATCTTTGATCTATACTAAACACAATCATTCGGTCTAGCACAAATCTGATAAATCTCTATCTCAAATCTATACTAAACACAGTCCTTCAGTCTAGCACAAATCTTCTCAATATCTATCTCAAATTTGTACTAAACATAGTCTTTTGATCTAGCACAAATATGCTCAATATCTATCTCAAGTATGCACTAAATACAATCATTAGGTATAGCACAAATATGCTCAATCTATGTCTTTGGTCTAGCACAAATATACTCTCAAATTGCACCAAAATTTGTCCTCAAATTTGTTCTCAAATCTATCCTCAAGCCTTAACACAAAGCTTGACTCAATAATAAATCAACTCTTCTAAAATTATTCCAAATATTAACTCAAGGTTTGAACAAATCAATCAATCAACTCTACTCTCAAGTCTACTCAAAGACTTACCTCAAATCTATCCAACAAGTCTTCACCAAGACTTACCTCAAATCTTCTCAACAAGTCCTCACTAGAACTTGTCCAATCTGCTCAACAAGTCTTCAAAAATACTTACCTCAAATATTCTCAACAAGTCCTCACTATAAATTGTCCAAATATGCTCAACAAGTCCCCACTAGAATTACCTCAAATCTAATTGAAAGCTTTCACAAAATCTCACACAAATTTGTCCTTAAGATTTCACAAAAGCTTCCTCAACTATGTCCTTAAGTCCACTCTAGGACTTACTCAAATCAACTCACAAGCTTTCACAAAAGCTTATTCAAATCAATTGCAAAACTTGCATATAAAAACTCAACTCAATCTCTCACAAAAAAACCTCTTCAATCCCACAAACAAGTTTCACTCAGAATATTGTTTAACTTCATAAACATATAGAGAATGGTTAGAGACTCAATATATTTCACACTCACAAAAAACTTACAAAACTCAACTTAATCTCTTTCAAAAAAACCTCTTCAATCACTCAAACAAGTTTCACTCAGAATATTGTTAAGCCATAGAAGCATATAGAGAATTGTTAGAGACTCAATATGTTTCACACTCACCAACACTCAATCACTTCCAAAATATTTTCAAATAAATTTATAATAAATAACAATTTGTTTCACATAACTTGAACTATCACTCCAACACTTTCAATAAACTAAGCTCAATCAACTCCACTCAACCAATCACTCAATGAAACACAACTTGCGTACAAACCCTAAATAAGTGATTCACTACACTTCCAACAACACACACTATGAATCTCAATTCTTGACTCAAGATGATTCCTCATTCACATAACAATGATACTCATGGTATTTTCACAAACCCTAATCATGCACATGAAGGTTTATTCAAATATTTCTAACAATTCTTATCAAACAATCCTTTTCACTCCAACTTAGCATTCACAACATCCAACCCAACAATATTTCACTCACAAGGAAGATGTGCCCATATCTTTTGTTTTATGAAGAATTGACCTCAAAACATGTCTCAATCAGAATAAACCTCTTTACCAATATCAATGGTTAGATAGAAAAAATCTTCACTCAAATATTACCTCAATATTAATTCACCATTACAAAATTAACAAGACTCAAATACACTTTATTATCTCCAATCTCTTAAACACTACTCAAAACCTTATATCTCAAATTAAATTGGAAAAAATAAATTCCTCAAAAATGTCCTTATAACTTCTTTCTCAAAAAATCTCGGGCCTCGTCAAACTGAATGCTTGTCCCTTTCTTGGTGCTTTCGGTGACGTAAAAGGTTTAAAATGATTGTGGCATGGTGGTTATAGGTGCGGACTACACGAAGATCTGTGTGGCAGATTCTGGGGCGAACAACGCAGAATACTGCGATAGCCATAAAAACTGGATAGCCTGCCCGGATTCGTGGCGGCTACCGATTCCACCATGTAAATTCAAAAAAAAAACAAATAACTTATTTCTCAAAAATTAAATCACTCCTTTAATATGCTCAAAAATGTAAAAATTAAACTTTAATAAAACACCTTATACCTCCCTTTAACTCAAAAATTTATGCCACATTAAAAAATTTAGGAGCAAAATTTAATTAAAAAATTAAATACCTCTATTGCCCTCAGTGGGATTTGATCCCCCGTTGCACTACCACCAAAGCCCTATCAGTGACCCAACTACCACGTGAGCTAGGTGCTCACGTTGGTAGAAAAAGTCCCTTGTGTGCTTTGTATCCTGTTCTAGGAACCAAAACCAAAAGGATCGCTACCAAAACACTCTCAGGCCTATCACCGGGATTCGATCATGAGACCTCCCACTTGTCAATGCTTCAATGCACAACCATTTTCCTCTAGCCCAACTGCCAAGTTGATAATGAGGCTTTAAAAATCCACTATCTTATCCCTTTGATGGCCACCAAAATAAAAAAAATATTATCCTTTGTCTTGCATGCAGATCACTGAAATTTTTAGGCAATAGCAATATTAATCGATCGAAGTTAGAAGCTTAGGAAACCAAATGCACATGGTATTTATACCATTGTACCATCTCCCTTTGGATGTCGACGGAGGGGGAAAATACATATGACATCAGTGCTTTAATAAAAACTAAACCTTTTGCCCTTATAACCCTAACCTTAGGGTTAATTAAATTAAATTATAAATTAATTTATAGTAAAATTATTGTAATTAATTTATAATTAATTTAGAATTTTATGTCTTAACATTAGACCTTTAATATTATAATATTATTTTTCTTGGGCCTTCCTATTGCTCCTTTAGACCTTATATGACCACCTTGAATATTATAATAAGAGATATTATAATATTATTTCCCTTAGACCTAGAAGCAATCTTTCTTTTACATTGCTTACTGAAACTGACTCTTAAAATCCTTCCTTTTGCACTGCTCACTGAAATCGACTCTTGACATCAATGACAATAAAATTTGCTTATATTTCCAACAATATCCCCCTTTTTCATTGATGAAAATCCATTTATCTTTTACCATTTACTTTACCTCTTTCTATTTTGCTTCCCTTTACTGAATGCTCTCCCCCTAACTCAAATCTCTCCCCCTTTGATATCAATGGCAAATGGTCACCTTTGGGGCTTGGAGCTAAGAATGAGACTCTTATCTTAGCCCTTCCTCCACCTACTCTATTGAGGCAGTTAATTTTGGGGTGGAAGTATCTCTACTCCCAAGATACTCTAATTTTTACCTTTGTCCACCTTCTTCCTCAACTGATCCTTCTGATTTCTTTGACTATTCCTATTCCTACTTGTCTCTGGAAGTTTTTCTCTACACCACTTGGCTATATGCCCAACATTATTGCACCTATAACACTTAATTTTGTTATTTATTAAAGGTGAAAATATCTTGGGGTTTCCCCTAGTGAAGCCATATCCATTCTTGTCATAAACCCTGCAATTTATTGCCTTATGAACAAAATGATTACAAGGGTAGCAATACCCTTGAAAAATATGTCTATTTTTGAAATTTCCACATTCCTATATTTCATGTGTCCTACATTGTGTAGCCTTGTGCCAAAACCTATGATATGAGAAGCATCATCCATTCAAACTACCTTGCATTGACCCCATTGGTCTCTTAGTCTCTTTTACCTTGTGCTCGTTCATGTTCCATATGTTCATCATTTGTGCATTGTTCCTTCTCTTATTGAACTTTCTATTGTCCAAATAATCCTTAGAAGTATCGCTTTCTCTTACACTCTTCTCTTCTAAATTTCCTTCTTCTTTTGAGATTGAGATTGACTCTCCTCCTTGTTCATTTTATTCTTGTTCAAAACCAAGTCCTATCTTTTTTGATGAAGATCTTTGTACCTTGATAATCTTATCCAATTTCTTTAAGCTTCTCCCAAACCTGTGTAGCTTGTATTTAGACTCTTTTACTTTCTTCCTTAATGAAGCTACTTCATGCTCTAAATTTTCACATTATAAAACCTTTGATTCTAACTTCTCTTTGAATCTCCTTGTCTTAGATATTGAGTTGGTTAGATCCTCTATAAGCTTTCCATTATATTCATCACATTCTCAAAATTTAAGCTTGAGTTTTGAATTCTTCTTTCTTATCTTCCTTAATCCATCAATGGTAGAAATAAACTTGCCCTCAAGATCAACTTCTCATTCTTCTCTTTCTGGTTCTTCCTTTATTATTATTTTTTCAAATTTATCTTTATTTTTTTCTAATTCATTTCCACTAGAAGCACTTCCTTCTTCTTATATTTCCATAAGTAGACTTTATTTTGGTCCTTCAAGTGTATCTTCATATTCATCATCACTAAAACTAAAACCATTCCTTGTACAACTATCTTCAAGATGACCAAAGTTACCACATCTAAAAAACTTGAGAATTATTGGTGTCCTATTTCTAATCACTTCTTTTTATTTTTCTAGAAATAGAATTTCATCTTCATCATTAATTGAGGAGCTTCCATCACTATCACTTGAACTCTTACCTACCTTGTCTGCATAAAAAATGTTCTTATGCCTTTGGAAAAACTTCTTTCCTTGCTTGCCTTGTCCATCCCTGCTTTTATTTTGGTACTTGTATTTTACTATTTCCCTATTCTTATGATCTCATCATTGCTATTTCTAGCCTCTGGAAAATTAGATGCATAGTGACCATATTTTCCATAATTGAAACATCTAACTAATTTTGTACCTTTATACTTTCTTGATTCCTTGTTCCTTCAGCCATAATTTACTTCTTAATCACTGGATAACTCATTACTTGAATCTGACTTCTTACCCTTTGTCTTCTTAGTATCTTTGAAGGCTGCTTCTTTTTTGGTAATAGGTTCCTCTTTTATTATTATCTCAAAAGATGTTAGAATTCCATGTAATTCATCCCTTTTCAAAAGTTCAATATATTTTGAATCTTCCATAGCTGAAATTATTTTACTATACCTTTTTGGTATTGACCTTAAAATCTGATCACAAACATCTATTTCTTCAACTTTAAGCCCAATTCCTTGCATGGAGTTAACAACCTCATCTACATGAAGTAGATGTGCAACAATATTTTCCTCATCCTTCATATTTAGGTCTTAAAATGTTCTTTTGTAATTTTGCAACTTTACCCTTTTGACCTTTTTTTCTCCTTCATATATACCTTTCAACTTATCCCAAATTTCCTTTATTGATGTGCAATGCATAACCTTTATAAACTTTGTTTCATGCAAACCCTTTAAAATTCCATTCATTGTCTTTGAATTATTTAGATGTAGGATCTTACCATCTTTATCTGTAGATAGATTAGTTGGTGGTATGTATCCATTCTCAATTGCTTCCCATATTTCATTTTCAAGTTCCATTAGGTGAATATTCATTATCATACTCCAATGTGCATAATTGTTCCCATCAAACAATGGTGTTGAATTCCTTGAAGATCCACTCTAAGAATATATTTTTCTTGTGATATTTTCCTTCAAGTTGTTAAACTCTTTCAAAGGAACCTGCTCTGATACTAATTGAAGAACACAAGCTTATACTGAGAGGTGGGGTGAACAGTATAAAACCAATTTTTACTTTTCTTTTCTCTAACAATATTATCCAATATATCAATGGCAATATCAATAATAGTAATCAAATCAATGAACTAATCACCACACATAATAAAGACACCAATTTAATGTGGTTCACCCAATGTGGGCTACTCCACAGAAAAATATTTCACTATGTTTTTTTCAACAAATAACTTGGGAATCCTTCCCTATTACAATGTGCATGGACCTATGTCCAAAGGAGACACAAATCCCCTAATCAAGTTTGTGGATATCTATCCATAGGAGACACCAATCCCCTTAGCTAGTTCATGGATATCTATCCATAGGAGAACTCCTTATCCACTTCTCTAGATGGTGATCCTCTTGAAGACTAATACCTCCACTACACTAGCTTGTGGATCTCTCTCCATTGAAGACCTCTATCCTCACTACCCTAGATTATGGAACTATATCCACTGGAGACTAATTTCCTTTGCCTTGTCACCTGCAAAGCTTACTCCCATATTTGTCTCAAATTTGCATTAAACATAGTCCTTTAGTCTAGTAAAAATCTTATCAATCTCTATCTTTGATCTCTACTAAACATAGTCCTTCGATCTAGCACAAATTTGCTCAATATTTATCTCAAAATTGCACTAAACATAATCCTTTGGTCTAGCATAAATTTGCTCAATATCTATCTCAAATATGCACTAAACAAAATCCTTCAATATAGCACAAATCTGCTCAATATTTGTATCAATTTTACACTAAACATAGTCCTTCAATATAGCACATATATGTTCAATCTCCGTCTCTGGTCTAGAACAAATTTGCTCTTAAATCTACACCAAAATATATCTTCAAATCTATTCTCAAATATGTACTCAAGCCTTAACACAAAGCTTGAATCAATTACAAATCAACTCTACTAGATATGTCTTAAATATTAACTCAAGGTTTGAACAAATCAATCTATCAAATTTGCTCTCAAGTCTACTCAAAGACTTACCTCAAATCTATACAACAAGTCTTCACCAAGACTTGAGTCAAATATGCTCAACAAGTCCTCACTAGAACTTGTCCAATCTACTCAAAAAATCTTCACCAAGACTTACCTCAAATCTGCCCAACAAGTCCTCACAAGAAATTATCCACATATACTCAACAAGTCCTCACGATACTGGAGAGCACAAGCTTATACTAAGAAGGGGGTGAATAGTATAAGACCACTTTTTACTTTTATTTCCCAAATAGTAGTATCCAATATAATCAATAACAATATCAATAGCAATAACTAAAGAAATGCAAAAATCATCACACACAATAGATACACCAATTTAACATGGTTCACCCAATGTGGGCTACTCCACGGAGAAAATATTTCACTAATATTTTTTAATAATTCTATTAGGAATCATTTCCCTATTACAATATTTATGGATCTCTATCCAAAGGATACACCAATCCCCTAATCAAATTCATGGATCTCTATCCATAGGAGAACTCATTTCTCATCTTGCTTTGGCTGGTGATCCTCCAGAAGAACTGTTTCCCCCACTACTCTGGCTAATGGATATCTATCCACTTAAGACACTTATCCTCACTACCCTGGATTAATGGATCTCTATCCACTGGAGACTATCGTCCCTGTACTCTATCACCTCCAAAGCTTTATATCAAATCTATACTAAACTCAGTCCTTCATTCTAGCACAAATTTACTCAATATTTATCTTTGGTCTGGCACAAACTTGTCCTCAAATATACACCAAAATTTTTCCTTGAATCTGTACTAAACATAGTCCTTCTATCTAGAACAAATCTTCTCAATATATTTCCTCAAGCCTTAACTCAAAGCTTGACTCATCAAATCAACTCTACTATATCTGCCCCAAACCTTAACTCAATGTTTGAACAAATCAATCACTCAACTATGCTCTCAAGTTTTCTCAAATACTTGTCTCAAATATGCCTTGTAAGCTTCCACAAAAGCTCATACTAATCTATCCTTAAGTCCTCTCTAGAACTTGTCCAATTTGCTAAATAATTTCTCACAAGAACTTATCCAAAACTGCTCTTAATCTGAATTGTAAGCTTCCACATAAGCTTACCCAAATCTTTCCATAATTCTTCTTAAATACTTGCCTCAAATATGCTCAAAAAGTCCACACTAGAACTTGTCCAATATCATAGAAACATAAAGAGAATTGTTAGAGAATCAATATTCTCTATACTCATATCAATGCTCAATCACTCTTTTAGAAACATACATAGAATTGTTACAGACTCAATATGCTTCACATTCACCTCAATACTCAATCACTACCAATCACTCTTTCCAAAACATACAGAGAATTGTTAGAGACTCAATATACTTCAAATTCAACTCAATACTCAATCACTTTATCAAATCAATTCAGAATATAGAATAGTTTGTTTTATGTAACTTGAACAATCACTTAACACATTCACTTGACTAGGCTCAACTAACTCTACTCAACCAATCACTCAATGAAACACTCCTTGCTTACAAAACCTAGTCCAAGCATATTATCCTTCACTCAAAATATTTCCAACAATGCTTATCGACCAATCTCACATAACAATGATACTCATGTTCTTTTCAAACCCTAGTTCAAGATATTCATACAATAACTCACTTCAAGAAAAATTCTTATAAGGCAATATTCACATAACAATGATACTCATGTTCTTTGTAAACCCTAGTTCAACTTCTTCACACAATCAATGACTTCAACAACAATGCTTATAAAACAAGGTTTTAACAACAACTCTTTATTTCATAAAATCTTGAAGTATTAACTCAACACTCTCAGAAGGAAACCCTAATCAAGTCATTTTCACTCCAAACTTATTTTCCATAAAACCAACCAATCAAATAAACTATGGAAGAATGTGCTCATACATTTTTTTTTATGAAGGAACCTCAAACATCTGCTACAACCACAAACACTTCTTTGCCAAGATCAAAGGAAGGTTAGAAGATTATAAAACTCTCTCTCAATATTACAATACAAATATCAAACCACACATACACCTTATCTCTCCATCTTGAAGAAAGCATTCATCAAAATATATAAAAATTATTGACCAAATACATCTTATAATCTCCCAATTAAAATAATATTTAATACCAATAATAATGTCAATACAATATCCTTCTTAAAATAATTCAATGGCAAGAAGTCCTCTCAACACTTTAAATATTCAATAAATCAATGTGACACAAATACTTTATTTAAAAATAAAGCTAACTCCTTATTCCTCCAATTAACCAAAAATAATTATTAATTAAAAACATTTTTAACTAACCCTTTTAACTCCCTAGGACCTCATGTCAAACCTTAGGCAACATAAAATATAATCAAAATTTTATTACCTTTGCCTTGGTGGGACTCGAACTCATGGCGTTGCCTAAAAAAATGCCCTAGCTATGGCTACAACTGCAGCACGAGCTAAACACTCGCTTAGGTAGTAAAGATAACCATGTGCTCTATAATGCTCCTCTAATGCGCCTAAGCAAAAATCATGCACCACTTTCCTTCGATGCTTCAAACACAACCAACAAAACAATGCTACCATTGTGAATCGATCACGGGTCACTCCATACCTAAGCACCTTAGCCTTTGACCACTTGCCACTAGGCCATGCTGCCTAGATGGCTCTTGAATTTCAATGCTCGTTGACTTTATCCCTTTTTATTTGGCACTGAAGACATGATTCTTGTCTCCTTCTTCACACGAGTTCTCAAAACACATGATTGCATGGTTTTCTTATTCGAGAAAAAGGATATCTAAATGTCACTAAGGCATATAGTTTAGATACCAATTTCCACCTTCAAAATTGAACGTTGGTGCTTCGATATTTAGCTAATTAATTTATAAATTATTTAAATTCTTTAGAATTTAAATTTTATAAATTAAATTTTAAATCCCTTTGGCTTTATTAAAGCCTTCTTGATTTTACCACTTTGTATAAATAATATTTACTTATAAATTTAAATTCAATTTGAATTTAAATATTAAATATATATATATATATATATATATATATATATATATATATATATATATATATATATAAAACTTTCCTTGGGATTTTATGAAAAGATTTTTATTTGTGCTCAACCATGGTTTTAATAAAAAGCCTTCTAACTTATGCTTCCGCATAATATTGAAAATATTATAAATCTCTTTTGATTTTAACCTTTGCATTGTTCCTCTTGGCCTTTTTACATCAACGGTAGCTTATTCCTTAACATAAATGAAAACTTTGTTCCTTCACATCAATTACAACTTTGACTCAAAATGTCCAAAAATATCCCCCTTTGTCATTGATGGCAACCCATATTGTATTTACCAAAAAAACTTAACCTTTTCCTTGTTATGCTCCCCCTAGGACATTGTTCCCCCTGGCTCATTGCTCTTTTCAAATTTCTCCTCTTTATGCAAATACCAAATCTCTCTCCCTTACTCAAATCTTTCCCCCATTGACATGAATGGCAAAGGGTCACATTTGGGGCTCAGGGCTAAGAATGAATCTCTGACTTGAGAGATAAGCTTCTACAAGGGCTAAGGAGAGCTTAAAAGGATATGGTTGGATAGTCAAAGAGAACTTGTAGAAGCTTTGCCTTAAATTTATCATCTTCTGTATTTGAGCCTTTAATTCTAAATTCTCTCTTTTCAATTCAACAAGTTCTTTAAGAGTGGATTTCTCTTTTTTTTTCTAAATCTTCCTCTTCTTTCTTTCTTTGATATTCTATAGGAGCATCTCTTTTTTCTTCTATTATTGAAATTAGAGTTTCTTCTTCATACATTTTTTGACTATCCTTGTTATCATATAGATCCATTTCATCTTCACTACTACTGAACCCATGATAATATCTTGCATCATGATCGATTTGACCACAAACAAATAATTCTTCACCTTCTTGTGGACAATAAGCTACATGGTGACCTATATTCCTACATCTAGTATAAATATTTATCAATTTAATATTTTCTCCACTGTTTGATTCATACTTTGAATCTATTTCCATTTTTCCTTCCAACACAACAATATCAAACTCATATTCCTTTTCTTTCATAACCATGTGTGTTCTTTTCTTCTTGTGTATCATGGTTTTGCATTTGTCTTTATTTTCCATTTATGTTCTTGTAAGATCTTTCTTCAAGCTGTTAAACCATTTCTAAAGGAACCATCTCTGATACTAATTGAAGAACACAAGATTATATTGAGGGGGGGCTGAACAATATAAGACCACTTTTTACTTTTCTTTTCAAATCAATATTATCCAATATAATCAATGGCAATATCAATAGCAATAAACAAAGCAATTCACAAATAATCACACATAATAGAGACACCAATTTAAAATGGTTCACCCAATGTGGGCTACTCCATAGAGAAAATATTTCACTAATATTTTCTCAATAAATATTTTGGTAATCCTTTCCCTATTACAATGTTTATGGATATCTATCCAAAGGAGACACAAATCCCCTAATCAAGTTCTTTGGCCTCTATCCACAAGATAACTCATTTCTTCTCTTGCTCTAGTTGGTGATCTTCTAGAAGAACTGTTACCCCCACTACTCTAGTTAATGTATATTTATCCACTGAAGATACCTGTCCTCACTGGCCTGGCTTAATGGATATTTATCCACTGGAGACTTTCATCCTCTGTACTCTGTCACCTCCAAATCTCTGTCTCAAATCTATACTAAACTCAATCCTTCGGTCTAGCATATTTTCTCAATATTTGTCTTTAGTTTGGCACAAACCTATCCTCAAATTTGTACCAAAATTTGTCCTTGAATCTATACTAAACATAATCCTTTGGTCTAGAACAAATCTTCTCAATATCTTTCCTCAAGCCTTAACTCAAAGCTTGACTCAATCTCAAATCAAATCTGTTGGATCTTCTCCAAAATTTAACTCAAGGTTTGAACAAATTAATCAATCAACTCTGCTCTCAAGTCTTCTCAAATACTTATCTCAAATTTGCTTTGTAAGCTTCCACAAAAGCTCACACCAATATGTCCTCAAGTCCTCTCTAGAACTTGTCCAATTTTCTTAATAAGTTCTCATAAGAACTTATCCAAATCTGCTCTCAATATGTATTGTAAGATTCCACAAAAGCTTACCCAAATCTGTCCATAAGTCTTCTCAAAGACTTGCCTTAAATCTGCTCAACAAGTCCACACTATAACTTTTACAATATCATAGAAATATAAAGAGAATTATTAGAGACTAAATATGCTCTATACTCATCACAATGCTCAATCACTCTTATAGAAACATACAAAGAATTTTTAGAGACTCAATATGCTTCACATTCACCTCAATACTCAATCACTTCCAATCACTCTTTCAGAAATATACAAAGAATTGTTAGAGACTCAATATACTTCAAATTCAACTCAATACTCAATCAATTTCTCAAATAAATTTAGAATATATAATATTTTGTTTTATGTAACTTGAATAATCACTTCACACATTCACTTGACTAGGCTCAACCGACTCTACTCAACCAATCACTCAATGAAAAACTCATTGCTTACAAACCCTAGTCCAAGCATATGATCCTTCACTCAAAATGTTTCCAACAATGCTTATCAACCAATATCACATAACAATAATACTCATGTTCTTTTCAAATCCTAGTTCAAGTTCTTCACACAATAACTCACTTCAACAACAATTCTTATAAGGCAATCTTCACATAACAATGATACTCATGTTATTTGCAAACCCTAGTTCAAGTTATTCACACAATCAATGGCTTCAACAACAATGCTTATAAAAAAAGGTTTTAAAAACAACTCTTTATTTCAGAAAACCTTGAAGTATTAACTCAACACAATAAGAAGGAAACCCTAATAAATTCCTTTTCACTCCAAACTTATTTTCCAGAAAACCAACCAATCAACTCAACTATGGAAGAATGTGCTCATACCTTTTTCTTGTTGATGAAGGAACCTCAAACATCTACTACAACCACAAGCACTTATTTTCCAATCTCAAAGGAAGGTTAGAAGATGATAAAAATCTCTCTCAATATTACAATGCAAATATCAAACCACACATACACCTTATCACTCCATCTTGAAGAAAGCATCCATCAACATATACAAAAATGATTGACCAAACACACCTTATAATCTCCCAATTAAAATAATATTTAATACCAAGAATAATGTCAATACAATCTCCTCCTTAAAATAACTCAATGGCAAGAAGTCCTCTCAACACTTTAAATCTTTAATAAATTAATATGACACAAATAATTTATTTAAAAATAAAGCTAACTCCTTATTCCTCCAATTAACCAAAAATAATGACTAATTAAAAGCCTTATTAACTAACCCTTTTAACTCCCTAGGACCTCATGTCAAACCTTAGGCAACATAAAATATAATCAAAATTTTATTACCTTTACCTTGGTGGGACTCGAACTCATGACGTTGCCTCAACTAGTGCCCTAGCCATGGCTCCAACCACCACAAGAACTAGGCGCTCTCTCAGGGATTAAAGAGAACCATGTGCTCTTTAATGCTCCCCTAATGCGTCTAAGAAAAAATCATGCGACACTTTCCTTCGACACTTCAAACACAACCAAATAAACAATGTTGCCAATGTGAATCAATTGCGGTTCACTCCACAGCTAAGCACCTTAGCCTTTGACCACTTGCCACTAGGCCACACTACCTAGATGGCTCTTGAATTTTGGCACTCATTGACTTTATCCCTTTTGCTCTGGCACTTAAGACACTATTCTTGTCTCCTTCTTCACACAAGTTCTCACAACACACGATTGCACGTTTTTCTTATTCGAGAAAAAGGATATATAAATGCCACTAAGGCATATAGTTTATATACCAATTTCCACCTTCAAAATCAAATGTCAGCGCTTCGATATTTAGCTAAATAATTTATAAATTATTTAAATTATTTAGAATTTAAATTTTATAAATTAACTTTTAAATCCCTTTGTCTTTAGTAAAGCCTTATTTGATTTTACCACTTTGTATAAATATTATTTACTTATAAAATTTAAATTCAATTTGAATTTAAATATTTTATAAAATAAATATTAAAAATTTCCTTGGGCTTTTATGAAAAGCCTTTTATTTTTTCTGAACCATGGTTTTAATAAAACCCCTTCTAACTTATGCTTCCACATAATATTAAAAATATTACAAATCTCTTTTGCCTTTAAACTTTACATTGTTCCTCTTGACATTTTTACATCAACGGTAGCTTATTCCTTGACATCAATGACAAATTTGACTCAAAATTTCCAAAATAGACTTACCTCAAATCTAATTGTAAGCTTCCACAAAATCTCACACAAATTTGTCCTTAAGCTTTCACAAAAGCTTCCTCAAATCTGTCCTTAAGTCCACTCTAGGACTTACTCAAATCAGCTCACATGCTTTAACAAAATATTATTCAAATCAATTGCAAAACTTGCATAATATAAAAAATCAACTCAATATCTCACAGAAAAACCTCTTCAATCCCACAAATAAGTTTCACCCAGAATCTTGTTTAAATTCATAAACATATAGAGAATGGTTAGAGACTCAATATATTTCACACTCACAAAACACTTACAAAACTCAACTTAATCTCTTTCAAAAAACCTCTTCAATCACTCAAACAAGTTTCACTCAGAATCTTGTTAAGCCATAGAAGCATATAGAGAATTGTTAGAGAATCAATATGTTTCACACTCACAAACACTCAATCACTTCTAAACTCTTTTCAAATCAATTTAGAATAAAGAACAATTTGTTTCATAGAACTTGAACTATCACTCCAACACTTTCAATCAACTATGCTCAATCAACTCCACTCAATCAATCACTCAATGAAACACAACTTGCTTACAAACCCTAAACAAGTGTTTCACTACACTTCCAACAACTCACACTATTAATTTCAATTCTTGACTCAAGATGATTCCTCATTCACATAATAATGATACTCATGATCTTTTCACAACATCCAACCCAACAATATTTCACTCACAAGGAATATGTGCCCATACCTTTTGTTTGATGAAGAATTGACCTCAAAACCTGTCTCAATCACAATCAACCTCTTTGCCAATATCAATGGTTAGATAGCAAAAATATTCACTCAAATATTCCCTCAATATTAATTCACCATTACAAAATTAACAAGACTCAAATACACCTTATTATCTCCAAACTCTTAAACACTACTCAAAACCCTAGATCTCAAATTAAATTGGCAAAAATAAACTCCTCAAAAATATCCTTATAAATCCTTTCTTAGAAATTAAATCACTCCTTTAATATGCTCAAAAATTCAAAAATTAAAATTTAATAAAACACCTTATACCTCCCTTTAACTCAAAAATTCATGCCACATTAAAAACCTTAGGAGCAAAATTTAATCAAAAAATTAAATACCTCTATTGCCCTGGTTGTGGCCTAACTGCCACATGAGATAGGTTCTCATGTTTGTGGATAAAAGCACCTTGTGTACTTTGTATCCTATGCTAGGCACCAAAACCAAAAGGACTGCTAGCAAAACACTCCCAGGCCTACCGTCGAGATTCGATCATGGGACCTCCCGCCTATCAACGCTTCAATGCATAGCCACTTACCACTAGTCCAACCACCAGGTTGGTAATGAGGCTTTAAGCGTCCACTATTTTATCCCTTCGATGGTCATCGAAACAAAAAAATATTATCCTTTGTCTTGCACACTGATCATGGAAATTTGTAGGCACTAGCAATATTAATTGATCGAAGGTATAAGCTTAGGTAACCAAATGCACATGGTATTTATACCGTTGTGCCATATCCCTTTGGACATTAGTTAAATGGGAAACTACATATGACATCGGAGCTTTAATAAAAATTAAACCTTTTGCCCTTATAACCCTAACCTTAGGGTTAATTAAATTAAATTATAATGAAATTATTATAATTAATTTAATAACTTTAGGTCTTAACATTAGACCTTTAATATTATAATAAAATATTATAATATTATTTTTCTTGGGCCTTCATATTGCTCCTTTAGACCTTATCTGATAACCTTGAATATTATAATAAGAGATATTATAATATTATTTCCCTTATGCCTAGAAGCAATCTTTCTCTTGCACTGCTTACTGAAATTGACTCTTGGCATCCTTCCTTTTGTACTACTCACTGAAACTAACTCTTGACATCAATAACAAAAAAACTTGCTCATATTTCCAACAAGTAGTTTAGGCTTAGGCATACATCAAAATACAAAAAAAAAAATCAAAAGCACTATTGCAAGACATAGGATTCAAATTGTTTGTTTGATTATGTGTATTTTCATTATCACTTCACATTTTCACACACATTCCTCACATTCACTACCCTATTTGGCTCATTATCTTATGGTTTCAAATTGAAACCAATCTAGAAGCATGAATCAAACATCCACCATCCAACCCTTTTTATTCATGGAGTGCATCACCTCTTTCCTAGCCACTTCTGTGGCTAACCCTGCAAGTGTGACACAAATAAACTATTATGGTTTTTATGTTGGACCTTCAAATTTTGTATTTACTTCAAATGTATATGTGATGGATAGGCTATTCACACTTCGATCTTAGATACCAAGCCTTCCAAATCTATTGACACTCGTGTCACATACATAGACATGGATAAAGTTTATACTTACTTAAGATCAACTTCACATTCCGCACAACCAAGTTCCTTCTTTTCAATAGGAATTTGCTCATCCACAATACACCAACATGAGTTAAGTTTATACCAACCCTATTTTTGAGGCCACATCTTCCTCTTCACATGATATATCTCCACCATAGCATAGCCAAATCACCTCCATTATAGCTACTTGTACTACCACTTACACCAATCTACTTTATGAAGCACATGTCAATAAAACTTAACATATTCCATCTACCATGCCATCCGCTACCCTTAATTTTATTGTGATTCCTTTTACAACTTACCCTCCACCAACATCTAGCAACATTGCCAACATTCACACCTCATCCACATCCACCATAATCACACCATCTGATTTAGAAATTACCATACAAAAAGCATGGACACATCTAAACCAATTGCTCGTGGGCTAGTAAGACACTCATTCTTACCCCTAAAAACAACCTTAGACAACAAATTTCAAACCCCATTCCATGCCAAGCCAACACACTTACTTCACACCTAACTTATCCTAGGTATCACCATATTCTCATGTGGCTATACCCATGCCTCCATTCACCCACACCATAAACACTATCACAACACAAAAAACTCACATCCCATAAAATTCACATCCACTTCATCAACATCAATAATTCCAACATAAAATCCAATAAAACCCCCAACATCACCAAATTTCCTTCAATTCATCAAGCCATCAACATCACATTTATTCACAACTCATTCCTTCACACACATCACATCCACATAATCATCAAACAATATAGAGCTTTCATACATATATGGAATATCCCAAAATCCATGTAATGCAACATAGCCTGATTTAGCATACTCCTAGTATGATGTACTAGAAGCCCATCCTAATATAGCTAAACAATAAACCTATCCATTTTTGGTACCATCACTGCCATATCTAGTAGATTTCATAGTATCAAAATTTGACAAGTTTAAAGATACTGAGTACCCTAGAGAGCACATAAGCACATTTATCCACTCATGATTTTAGATCCAAGACCAATATGCATTTATGCTCAGAACCTTTCCTCAAATATTGGGGAGATATGTTCAAGATTGGTATAACCATCTACCTCACCACAATATTTTCATATTTTAACAACTAGCAGATAAATTTTTGGAGATATTTTACCTTAATGTTCACAAGAAGAACACATTTACTGACCTATACAACTTAAGACAATTTAAAGAAGAGTCAGTCTATGATTGTATAAATCATTGGAGGGTTGTTATCACTAAACTACCATTATATCTACTAATGGAATAACTAACCTAAATGTTCACAAGAAGTTACTTAAAATCCATCTCTTTGATATTACACCTACAAAAATACCGAATATTTGATGAAGCTCTTACTCAGGCTTGTGTCATTGAGGAGATCAAAAATTAAGAGGGTAAGATAAAACCAAGAAATAAAGAATGATAGAAAAATATCCAATCAAAAGGAAGTTATTCTGGATAATCCAAGTGGAATCAAGTAAGTCAAGTGGTCTTGAGTCAATAGGCAATGACTCAACAACAACAACAACCAACGCAATAACAACCACAACAAATCAATTATCAAGCGGTTCCCCCACCTAACTAACCTCATGCTATAGTTCCAACTATGGAGAATCACCAATATCAACAATATGTTCAACAATACCACATATTCACACCTTTATCTAGATTATATGCCTCCCTTTTCTGAATGATGTATGACACCAACACTATTACCTTACCTAAAATTGTACCAGACAATCAAATTGAACATGGCAAGGGTTATAGGGAGCATTTGTTTTTCCCTTTTCATAGATATAAAGGGCATGCCACTAACAACTATTGGACATTTAAACACATGGTGTAATATATGATAGAGCTAAGGGCCATCAAGGTTGGCAGTCTCTTGGCTCAAAAAAACCAAAACCCTGGCATATAACAAATGCCACTTCCTCATCATGAGGAACATCAATAGATAACAAGAGAGTCAAACATTAAGACTCCTAATTGGGTCAACCATGTACAAAAATATCAAGGTTTTGTGGGGGCTATTCATGTAGTGACTTTAGGACAAAGTAGCACCAAAAGACAAAATGAACAATAGTAGGTAGTCTAGACTCCTATAGCACCTCAACAAGTGTGTCTCCACAATCTATCAGTACACCATAACCCATCCATTTATCTGTCAATTCATCCTGGCCTATTCATATTCCTAGCCACCCATATCAACCTATCCATCCCCTAAGCCATTCACAAAGACCCATTATCTCATTAAGTACCCAGTTAATAACTAGCCTTAAAATAGCTTCAACTAAACTATCTATTTACAAGCTAATTCAACAATCTTCCCATATTGTGAGGTATTTATGGATATTCTCAAATCCATTGAACTCCAATTTCAATATACCAATTCCTTCAACATTTTATGGGGAGTATTCAAATGTTCATAGAGACGTCCATCACATTCTATGACTTTAAAATTAAATCAGTTTCATCATAAGCAGTGGACCCTCCATTATAGATTATGGCTAAAGTGGATAGGAAGACAATTAAATGAGTGTTTATTGAAACTAGCTCCTCCATAAATATCATCACCACATCTACCCTTCAACACCTCAACCTTCCACCATCACACATAACCAAATCCACCTTCACCCTAAGAGTATTTAATGATGCTCTTTATTCCACAGTTGGAACTATTTTTTTACCCATAGAAGTGTGGGTAAAAATATTGCATACTATGTTCCACATCTTGTAGGGGTCCATGGCTTACAATGTACTCCTTCGACACCCTTGTATTAGGGATATGATATATGTTCCCTCAACATTGCATCAATATTTAAAATATGTGATGAGCATCAGAAATGCTCATATTTTGTATACATTTTCTTGATTATTATGCGGCTGTATAATAAGGATTGCATATGTTTATGAATGATTATATAATTATTTGATGAAATTATGTGTGTTATCTAATTCATGTGTTTTCAATGTGTATTTGAGGAATTGTAGTTGATTTAGTTAGATTTGGATCAGTAAAGGTCTTTTCATGGACCTAACACCTTGCTTCTTTCAAAATCAATGCAGAGAAGGTAGGTGCCTTCCTAGTAGGTGCCTTCCTCTTCCAGGAAGGCACCAAGCATAAGTAGGCGCCTTCCTCTTCTAGGAAGGCACCAAGGAAATATAAGTGCCTTCCTCTCCCAGGAATGTGCCAATAGAAGGCCAGCGCCTTCCTCCTCCAGGAAGGCGCCAAATAAAAATAAGCACCTTCCTCCTCCAGGAAGGCACCAAAGGAAAATAAACACCTTCCTCTCATAGGAAGGCACCGATGGGAAGGCACCACTAGAAGGCAAGTGCCTTCCTCTCATAATGAAGGCACCACTAGAAGGCAAGTGCCTTCCTTTCATAAGGAAGGTGCCACTAGAAGGCAAGTGCCTTCCTCTCACAGGAAGGCACCGATGGGAAGAAGACAAGCGCCTTCCTCTCATAAGGAAGGCACCACTAGAAGGCAAGCACCTTCCTCTCATAAGGAAGGTGTCGACAGGAAGGTGCCACTAGAAGGCAAGTGCCTTCCTCTCATAGGAATGCGCTAATAAAAGATAAGTGCCTTCCTCTTCCAGGAAGGCACCAATTGTAGTAAGGCACCTTTCACATAGAGAAGGTGCTCGACATACTTAGGCACCTTCCTCATAGGGAAGGCGCCCCTATTCTTCATCCATTGACCAAACAAGCATGACGTGGATAACAAAGACTAGTGTAGTTCCAACTCTACATCATGTAGAGTTAAATTTGGGATCACACCGATGTATGAGAATGTCCTACCAATGCCAGGCGAAGCACAAACCAATCAGTGAACATGCCACCATTAGAAATGAATGCCAATTTTAGCAGACGTCGATCACATTTACTGGATCGTCTTAGTTTAGTCTGGAATGAATCGACTGTTATAACTTCTTTGTAACAGAAGATATGTGGGTGTGCTATACAAACACATGCAGACCTCTTCGAGGATATAGAATATTTTGATAGTAATTATAGAGAGATATACAGAAGAAGCATTGTAATACTTTGATAATTATAATACAGTTCTAAGAGTTTCTAAGTGCGTGTTTAGGTGGGAGGAAGCTGCTAGAGCCTGGGCCCACTCCAAGCTAGTATTGCTTCCCCTATTTTCCCTATGTTTTTCTATATTAGTTTACCACTTTTATAAGATTTTTTATCGCATGGTTATTTCCAGTATTGCAGTATGTTTATTTCCAAGAATGTGTGAATATTTCATTTCTGTAGATTTAATTGTTTTTACGTAAATTATTGAGGAGTGTATGAATGATTGACGACCATTTGAAACACCCCCAATAGTAGAACTAGCGGACTAATCTCAAGTTATATTGTAAGAAATATTGTTCAAGACCCTTCGTAATTTTACGAAGCTCCCTGGGTTGATAAATTAAATGCATGGGCATGTGACAAAAGTAGGAAATAAGTTAACGGGCCAAACAAGGTTAACTTCTTTGCTACTTTTGTCACATTCCCATGCATTTAATTTATCAACCCAGGGAGCTTCGTAAACTTGCGAAGGGTCTTGAACAAGATTGCTTACAATATCACTTAATATGAGTCCGCTAGTTCTACTATTGGGGGGTGTTTCAAATGGTAGTCAATCATTCATACACTCCTCCATAATTTACGTAAAAACAATTAAATCTATAGAAAGCAATTATTCACGCATTCCTGGAAATAAACCTACTGCAATACTGGAAATAACCATGTGATAAAAAATCTTAAAAAAGTGGTAAACTAATATAGAAAATCACAGGGAAAATAAGGGAAGAAATACTGTCTTGGAGGGGGCCCAGGCTCCAGCAGCTTCCTCCCAGCTGAACATGCACTTAGAAACTCTTAGAACTGTATTATAATTATCAAAGTATTACAATGCTTCTTATGTATATCTCTCTATAATTACTATAAAAATATTCTATATCCTTAGAGGTTTGTGTGTGTTTATATAGCACACCTATAGATCTTCTATTACAAAGAAGTTATAACAGTGGATTCATTCCAGACTAAACTAAGACAGTCTAGTAAATGTAATCGACATCTCCTAAAACTGGCATTTATTTCTAATGGTGGTGTGTTCACTGATTGGTTTGTGCTTTGCCTGGCATTGGTAGGACATACTCATACATCGATGTGATCCCCAATTTAACTCTACATGATGTAGAGTTGGAATTGCACCAGTATTTGTTGTCCATGTCATGCTTGTCTAGTCAACGAGCGAAGAACAGGGGAACCTTCCCTATGAGGAAGGTGCCTAAGAATGTCAAGCATCTTCTCTATGTGAAAGGTGCCTTACTACCATTGGCGCATTCTTGGAATAGGAAGGCGCTTATCTTTTGTTGGCACATTCCTATGAGAGGAAGGTGCTTGCCTTCTAGTGGTGCCTTCCTGTTGGTACCTTCCTTATGAGAGGAAGGCGCTTGCCTTCTAGTGGTGCCTTCCTTATGAGAGTAAGGCACTTGCCTTCTAGTGGTGTCTTCCCGTTGGCACCTTACTATGAGAGGAAGGCGCTTGCCTTATAGTGGTGCCTTCCTTATGATAGGAAGTCACTTACCTTCTAGTAGCACCTTCCTTATGAGAGGAAGGTGCTTGCCTTCTAGTGGTGCCTTCTCGTCAGCGTCTTCCTATGAGAGGAAGGCACTTATTCTCCCTTGGTGCCTTCCTAGAGGAGGAAGTTGTTGGCCTTCTATTTGTGCCTTCCTAGGAGAGGAAGGCCTTGTATTTCCTTGGCACCTTCTTGGAAGAGGAATGTGCCTACTTACGCTTGGTGCCTTCCTGGAAGAGGAAGGCACCTACCTTCTCTGCATTGATTCTGAAAGAAACAAGGTGCCAGGTCCATGAAAAGATCTCGACTGATCCAAATCTGACTAAATCAACTACAATTTCTCAAAAACACACTGAAAACACACAAATTAGATAACACACATAATTTCATCAAATAATTATATAATCATTCATAAACATATGCAATACTTATTATACAGCCGCATAATAATCAAGAAAATGTATACAAAATATGAGCATTTCTGATGCTCATCATCCCCCCATGCCTAACATATGCCACGTCCTCGTGGCATCAAAACTGTAGGTAGCCCTGTTGACCCCTCATAATTGTCATTTCTTGGTGGATCTGGTTGTACCTATTTCCTGTGTTTGCCTCTTCTGTGTGATGGCATCTGGAGGTGTGGCCCCTCTTTTTCTATGTGGGGCTGCGTGTGCTACTATTGGCTTTGCTTTCCTCATCCTGGCTGCTATCAGAGGTGATCTAGTCAATGTTGTCTCTATTGCCTAAAATTTAGCTTTTGTAGCTTGCCATAGGTTAGTGTCCAGAGTTCTGACCACTACAATAGGGATATCTAAATTATCCCTCCTAAGATGAACTACTTGGGCTTTGTACAATTGGGTTGCTTTAGGAGTAAGCCCTGCATTCTCCTTTGTAATGGTAGTGGCCTCCAATTTGGGGCCATATACCCTACATAATTCAAAATATCTTCTTATCATGGAGGTCCATCCCCAGGATGACCTGTAAATCTCCTAGAACTGGTTGTCCTCTATCGGATTGATGTAGATACCAGAGTCCTCCTGCATCCTCGAGGTTGCCTTCCTGGTCTCCTTAGTTGTTGTCATCTATTTGAGTAGTCATTAAAACTATTTTTTGCCTCTCTACAAATGGCTACATATCCCACTCATCTTCTTTTGGCTCGACGAAGGTCACCTTCGCCTTCTTTCGAGCCGTCTTGGGCCCTTTTCCTTTGGCCTCTGCAAAAAATGTGATGGCTTGAACAGGGGTTTTCCCTTTCTCCCTGGCAGATGTCTTATCGCTCCAAGGGACCTACTCAGTGGTCCCTACAACATTCTCTTCACTCTGGGGGACCTGTGCTACCATCTCTGGGGGAGCTTCTTCGCCTCCCTATTTATCTTGTGTCGACCCCTCAGGTTCTTCTCTTCCTTCCCTAGGTCTGAGAAGTTCTTCCTTATCCCCCGGTCCTGTCTGCTACTGTTGGCCCTTGTCCTACTCTATATCACTTAGGACTATGATAGGGGGTGTTTTGGGACTTATTTCCCCTTCACTCCCAAAAATAGATGAATTCTCCCCTACATTCGGGCTACTCTGTCAGGCGTCTGATCGAAATTCTCTAAAAGAGAATACTCGTTCTGCAGATGTGGGAGAATTTGTTGAGACCTATTTTTCCTAGTTAGTTTAGGTTGATGTGTCTCTTATTTATGTTCCCCTATCCTGGAGTAGCTGGTTCTCATCCCATAACTATTGGACCAACTGTTCGAGCTAGGTGATTTGTCTTTCTCATTCTTTCAATTCCCCTCTATGCTTGTTTTGGAAGTCCTCCAAAATTTGTTGGGCCATCCAACAATTGGTTTGCCACTCCAGTGCTTCCTCCAAGGCTACGTCGATTTTATCATTGCTCCCAGAAGTCCCTGCATCTTGTGGGCTCTAGTTTGTCAATTCTCAGAGGTTTTGGGCTGCAACATCGACTTTCGAATCGCTTTGTTCTTCTTCTACCAAGAGGAGTCATCGCAGGTGTTTCCTCTTGGGTACTGGTTCTGGCAGCCAAAACTCGGCCTTGCTGCTAATAAGCGGTGCTCCTTCCTCTTCATACTCAAGCACTGGGGAATGCCCTCTTTCCTCTGTGTATTCAGGCACTAGTGAATGCTCTCTTTCTTCTATGAAAAAGGGCAATGCCAATTTCTTGATACTTGCCATATCCTCTGTATGGCTTCCCTCTTCTTGCCCTATTTCGGCAACAACATCCTATTACCTTTCTTAGCCGCCATCTCCCTCTGCGTCAGGGTTCTGCCTTTGTGCTTCTACATGGCAGACTAGTGTTGATATCAACCCATGGTGGGCCAAGGAGGATGGTGCTCCCTTCTGGTACCTAGCTGCTTCTTCCTTCAGGGTATTTTCTAGGTAGAAGGGCACGTTCAACTTCCTTCCATGCACCAGGTGATTCAGAAACTGCACATGGTTAGCGTGCAAATGGGTATACTTCTTGGTGCATGTAAATAATTGAGAGACCTACTCGAATATCTTCTGCAGATTCATGGGAAGGTTGCTTTTGGATAGCCCTTCTTTATCTATTTGCACATTTTCTCTTGGAAGCAGCACTTCGATGTACGGATTTAGCTATCTGCCTTTATATATGCATTCCCCTGTGAGGGGCAATCCAACCGCCTGCAAGATGTATTCAGGGGTGACTGGAATTTCTACCCATCACACCTAAGCTATGTCACCCCTCAAGGAGGCAGTGAATTCCTTTGTTGCATCCATATCCTAGCCTTGACTTACCAAGGTACAGTATTTGAACCATCCCTCAGCCTCAAACTATGTTTTTACCGCCTCCCTGATTCCTTTTGTATCACTCAGCTCATTCTTCTTCACCGTGTGATTCTTTGACCTTCCTCCCATGGCGCCTTCCCTTACTACTACATTTTTTTTCTGTACTTACTTCTTCAGGAAGGTGCCTTCTTATAGGTAAGGTGCCTAACCTTAGCATTTAATTACAGGGTACACCTTTCGAGCCATATCATTGGCACACGGTTTCAGCCATGGGGGGATATGATTTTTATGACGACAATATTTTTTTTGATACTGCATAATTTATGAATAATTATATAAATATTTGAGTTAGTATGCATGTACCTTATTTGGTGTTTTTTGCACTGTGAAGAGCATTGATTTGTTGATTTGTGACATGGGGGAGGGGTATGGTCATCTGATGTCGCTCGTTCGTGTGGTAATTTCATTCCAATCGAGGCGTCTGAGAGACTTAAGTGCTGGTTGTATGTGGAAGGTGCTCTTTGGTACCTTCCTAATGTGGAAGGCTCTTATGTGGCACCTTCCTAGTGTGGAAGGTGCTTATATGGTGCCTTCTCAATGTTTTCGATGCTCTTTGATTGGATGCACCTTTCGATGGTGTAAGGTGCATCGACACCTTCCCAATGTGGACGGTGCTTATATGGTGCCTTCTTGATGTTGTCAGTGCTCTTTTAATGGATGTGCCTTTCGGTGGTGGAAGGCATCTCTAATTGGATGTGCCTTCTAGTGGTGGAAGGAGCCTCTGATTGGATGCGCCTTTCGGTGGTGGAAGGTGCCTTTGATTGGATGCACCTTCCGATGGTGGAAGGCACCTTTTTGATGATGGTGCCTTCTTTCTACGAAAGATGCTTCTAAATGGGTGCTCATTCCTGATGTGGAAGGCACTATTGAATACCTATGCATTCCTAGGATGGAAGGCACATTAGTTTGTATGCGCCTTCCTGATGTGGAAGGCACCTTGAGCTTTTTATTTTATTTTATTTTATTTGTGTGGCACCTTCCAGCCACGGAAGGTGCCTATTTTTTTTTTTTTTGTTCGTGCCTTTTCTATAAGGAAGGTGCCTTCTTCTGGAGGGGCACCTTCCTTATAAGGAAGTTGCATTCTTCTGGCTGGGTTCCTTCTTTATAAGGAAGGCATCTTCTTCTGGTTGGGCACCTTCTTTATAAGGAAGGCACCTTATTCTTGGCAATCATGTTGCGATTGACTAGGAAATGGTGATCAAGCCTTCTCAGTCTTGCTTCAAACTGCCTCATCTTCTTTTGGTGGGGTGCCTTCGTCATACGAAAGGCACCTTCTTCTTTGCAATCATGTTGTGATTGACTGGTAAAGGGTGATCAAGCCTTATCAGTATCGCTTCACACTACCTCAACTTCTACCTATGAGTTTTGGTGTCGGAATGCTGAGCCAAATCAGGCCTGGTTTCCCAGATACCTATTCCTCATGCTTTTAGGTCTTCCACCTACAAAATCAAATGAAAAGAAAGAAAAAAAAAGGTATTTAGACACATTTCATGCCTTTTAGGCCCTGTATTAGGATGCCTACAGCTTGCATGTGGGCATCGTCACTACAAAACACACCATAAGAAAAAAACTAAATTAACTAGTTTTTGTGAGCACCTCCATGCTCACCGTTTTGCTTGTTAATATTTTGGTTTGGATCTAACAATATGGGGTATCCCCCATGTCTATTATGGATTCCACCTGTAAGGTTTTGGATGTGTTATAGGGGCACAGTCGGTTCCCATTGACCGTTAACACGGTGTTGCTACTGTCAATTGTTCTAACGTGCACTGCCCCATTTTTGATGAGCTCTACCACCTCATACAGTCCCATCCATATTTGCATTAATTTACCTTTTCTTTCCTAGAACTGAGAATTGTACAACAGCACTCATTCTCCTTCTTAGAACTACTTTAGTTTAATGTGGCGATCATACCACCACTTTGCTTTTGTATGATTTTTGTTCTCTACAGAGCATCCATTCAGATTTCGTCCAGCTGATCTAGCTACAGAATCCTTTCTTCTTGAGCATCATCCAAGATCAAGTTCAATTCTGAAGCCATCCTCAATGTCTTGATTTCAAATTCAATGGGCATCATTGCACTCTTCCCATAGACCAGTTGGAAGGGTGTGAAGCCTATGGTGGATTTCCACGTGGTATTATATGCCTAGACTGCCTCTAGCAACCATGTAGCCCAATATTTTCTATGTTGCTACATGGTATTCATCAGGATGTTCTCTATTTCTCTGTTTGTCACTTCCACTTGCCCATTTTCTTGCGGATGGTAGGGTGTAGTTTTATTTTGTCAAACTTTGTATTGCTCCATCAGCTCCTTGATCAACCTAGAGGTAAATTAAGGCCCATGGTCTATTGTTATCTCTCTAGGGACCCCAAATTGTGTAAAAATATGGGCAAATAAGAAATCGGTAATTGTTCTTTCTTTTGGATATCAACGCTTGCACTTCAACCCATTTGGTGACGTAATATGTACAGACCAAAATAAACCTCCTCGCTATTGAGGGTGGATTAATTGGTCCCACGAATTCCATGCCCCACTTATCAAAGGGTTTGAGGTGTACCTGAGGCTTGAGGGGCATTTCATCTTGATGGGTTGGTCTACCCATTTGTTGGCATTCATCGCACTTGCTGGCGTATGCAACCGCATCCTTGAACAGAGTGGGCCAAAAGTACCTAGCCTATAGTATTTTGTAGGCAGTTCATTTCCCTGCAAAGTGTCCTCTGCATGGTTCGTCATGACACTCTTTGAGTACTTCTAAGAAATCCTACTCTACTGCACATCTCCTTATAATATGGTCACATACCTTTTTGAATAGGAGGCCATTAATCCATAGGAATGACACACTTTTCTCTATGATCGCTTGCTTTTCTCGGAAAGAGAGAGTAGGTGAGGTTCTTTTGATGGCCAAGTAATTGGCTATATCTACGTACCATAGGATTTGCTCACTAATGGTGAACAAATGTTCATCTAGAAACTAGTCTTCCACTGTTGTATGGTCTGTCGATATCAATCTGGATAGAAAATCTGCTATGACATTGTCCTTGCTTGGTTTGTCAACTATTGTGATGTCAAATTCCTACACTAATAAGAGCCACCTGACAATTCTTCCATCAATGTCTGGCTTGCTCATAAAGTATATGATAGCCATGTGGTCTATGTGGAAAAATACCTTATACTCGATGATATAATGGCAAAATTTGTTTATGGTATGCACAACTACAAGGAAATCCTTCCCCATAACCATGTAGTTGAGCTCGGATCCTGCCAAGTTTTTACTGACATAGTAGATGGCGTAAAATTCTTCGCCATCCTTCTATCTGAGGATTGCTCCAATCATACCGTTGGATGCATCACAGTAGATATGAAATGGTATGGCCTAATTTGGTCCTCTTAAAACTGATGTGGATATCTGTTTCTCTTTAAGCAACTAAAATGCTTCTTTGCATTCTTTCGTCCAATTGAACTCCACATCTTTAGATAATAGAGTGTGCAGTGGTTTTGCAATTTTGCTGAATTCAATGATAAATCATCGATAGTACCCAGCTTACACAAGAAAAATCCTCACCTCTCTCTATGTTTTTGGGCTGGGTAGGTCTATGATGACCTCAATTTTTCTTTTATCAACCTTTATTCCTTCTACGGAGAGGTGGTGTCCCAGTACGATGCCTTCTTGCATCATCATTAAGAATTTATCGTTGCTCAGGGAAAAATTGTTTTCTTTGCTTCTTTCGAGCACTCTTTCCAAGTTCGCCATTGCTTCATCAAAGGTTTATCCATAGATGGTGAATTCATCCATATATACTTTGACTACGTCCCCATCATGTCTAAAAATATGCTAAGCATCGCCCTTTGAAAGGTGGTAGGTGTGTTGCACAATCTAAAAGGTAATACCCGATAGGCAAATGTTCCCCATGGGTAGGTGAACGTTGTCTTATCTTGATCCTCTTCTCCTATCTAGATCTGGTTGTATCCACTAAATCCATCTAGGAAGGAGAAATACTTCCTCCCTAAGAGTGTATCTAATACTTGATAAATGAACAGAAGCTGGAAGTGGTCCTTCTTGGTCACTTTGTTTAATGATCTGTAGTCCACATAGATTCTCCATTTCCCATTCTTTTTAGGAACTACCACTAACGATGATACCCACTCGCTGTCAAAAATTGGATAGATAAATTTGGTAGTTAAGAGTTTTTGTAGTTCTTCTTTGACAATGTCTTTCATTGTCAGATTCATTCTTCTCTGTGGTTGCCTACTTGATCATCTAGGTATATACAATGGGTACAGATCTCTGGGATGATACCCTTCATTTCTGAGTAATCCCATGCAAATGTCTATTGGTGTCTAACCAGGAGCTCTTATACTTTCATCAATTATGTGGGAGTCAATTTACTACTGACATTCAATGTTCTTCCTGGCCTGACGTGTATCTATTGAATGTGGTGATCTTGGGTGCCAGCCAATGATGATCCAGGTGTAGAGATGGAGGACTCCCCATGGAGGAACTCCATAATAGCACCATATTCATCTTCTTCTACCAAATCATCCAATATCATCATTGGGTGGATCATGGATAGCTTAGGATTTTCATGCTCGATCAACATGGGTTCTCCTACTGAGTCGACGGACTATGTTGGGGGTGAAATAGTCAATATTTTATCATTTCTTCCATCGAATATGGTTATAAACCCATATTGATAGATGATATAGGCATCATCTGTTGTCAGCCATGGCCTTCCCAAGATGAGCGGGTAACTGCCCAGCCTAGTTTTAGATTGCAAGACTAAAAAGTTAGCTAGGTATTCCCATATGCTGCCTGTCACTATTATGTCTTCCACTATTTCTTTCGGTGCCATGGTCGATCAATCGGCCAGTTGTAGCACTATCGTAGTGGGTTTCAGGTTCATGAGTTGTATCCTCTGCATGGTCTCCTAAGGCATTACATTGATGGCTACTTCGAGATTGATCAACGTATTGGACATGGAATGTCCCTTGATTTTTATAGTTAGCATCGAGCTACCCAGGTCTACATACTTCAGATGGCACATTTTTTCCATCATCAAATCTGCTAGTTTACCCATGACATTAATAGTCTGGGTTGCTCTTCATCTTGGCTTCCTTAGAAACATCTCTCTTATCAACTTGGTATATATCAGAACATCTCGGATGGCTTGAAATAATGGAATTGTCATGGTGAGGTTCTTCAAGCTAGATAAGATATCAAAATCCAGCTATGTTACTTTCCTTTTTGGAAATGGAGCATTTGATCTCTCAGGAATTTCTTCTATCACCTCTTCTACAAGATGTGTTTCTCCTACCTCTTCCTCCTCTTATACTAGTGGAGGCGTTCCTACTCCTAGCTGTCTACCAGACCTAAGCTAAATATGGTACATTGGATACATATCACCCTCCATGTTGTATGCTAGCTGGTTCACCATGTTATTCAGATTTGTCATTGGTTGTGAGGGTAGCTGCGTAGGTCTCACTCCTAGAAACACCAATAAATTCTATTGGGGGTGAGCTGGTGTTACATTCTATGGAGCTTGATTCCACATAGTGTGGCCTCTCCATTTTTGCTCAGGATATGGATATGGCATCCATGGTTGCTGGTTTGGGAATGCTACTGGGGGTGCATTGGACCAGGGTGATGGCCCCCACCACCCCATGTTAGGTGGTTGAGGTGGGCCTTGGTGCATGTATGGTCCTCCCTCATATGATGGAATTTTGGTTGGCATATTCCCCACAGGGGGTTGTGGCCAACTCTTTTTATTACCTATGAAATAGGCATCCATGCTTTCAGCATCCTCTTGATTACTAGGCAGTTGCAAGCACAAACGAGTTTTATGGTTCAGCCTACAAACTATGCATACTCTGACTTTGTTCTTCGGGCATGCATTCTTTGCATGCTTCCCTCTGCATTTTGGATAGAAATAAGCCAATGATGCTTCATTTTCTTACTTCTTTTTCTCTAAGAGTAGCGTATCCATCTACAATACTAGAGATGAGAGCATTTCACTCTTTAAATCTTCCAACATGTTACCTATTTTTATCTTTGTGACTGAAGCGGTAGCTTTCATGGTTTTACAAGTGGTCTTGCCTCTCCTTCTTGAGTAGTTTTGACATAGTTGTTGGATGTCTTCCATAGCGTGCTGGTAGACATCACCTCCAGAAATCATGTTAAGAGCCCCTAGTGATTCATTGGTAAGTCCTCTCAAAAATATGCTTTTGAGGGACTTATCAGATAGTTTCGTGTGAGGAGATCATTGAAGATTGAAGTTGAATCTCTCCTAGTATTCCTCGAGAGACTCATCTTCTTTTTACGTCATGCTCAGGACCTCTTCTCTGGAGTCTCTTGATCTCCCAAAATCTTGGTATTGCTCTAAAAAGAGCTTCTTTATTTGATCCCAAGTGGCAATGTGTTTGTCTCCCAGATCAATGAACCACCACAGAGCTGCATTGTCCAATGTGGAAGGAAAGAGTTTCAGCTTCTGCATATCATATTTATAGTCCATAGACCTACATAAGACATCAAACTTAAATAAAAATAGGTCAGGGTCCTTAGTTGGGTATCCTCTGAAGGTCAGAAGGCAAGTAGGGGATATGTTTTTCATTTTGGTATCCCCTACTTCTTCATCAATTGGGAAACTAAAGCCATATGAAACTTCTTTGTTGTCAGCCATTTTTTTAGGAAATGTGGTCTCTAACATAGTATTTATGGCCTTATGGTCGTTTAAGACTTTATGAGTCAAGGCTCTAAGGTTTTCTGGTGTTATCATCTGATCTTCTACAACTTTCCACAACACAACTTCCTCTAAGGGTGTCCTATTAAATAGGGGATTTATGATGATTCATTCTTCTCCACGTTGATGGGATCAGGAGGCACTTTGCACAAAGTGCGGGTCCTCACTCCAATGGATTGTTGGAGGTGGGTCGGGTGAGTCTAATTCAAATTCAAAATTTTTGGCTGACTCGGGTTCTAATGGATTGGTTTTTATAAATTGACCGTCAGGTCCTCTTCTTCTCAAAGAACTCATACAAGGTCATATGGAAGGTTTCCAGGTATTGTAAATAATCTAGTTGAGATGCTCGATGCCAAAATGTTGCAGGCCAAACAAGGGTAACTTATTTCCTACTTTTTTCACATGCCCATGCATTTAATTTATCAACCCAAGGAGCTTCGTAAACTTGCGAAGGGTCTTGAACAAAATTTCTTAAAATATCACTTGAGATGAGTCCGCTAGTTCTACTATTGGGGGGTGTTTAAAATGGTCATCAATCATTCATACACTCATCAATAATTTATGTAAAAATAATTAAATCTACAGAAAGGAAATATTCATGCATTCTTGGAAATAAACCTATTGCAATACTAGAAATAACCATGCGATAAACAATCTTATAAAAGTGGTAAAATAATCTAGAAAAACATAGGGAAAATAGGGGAGGAAATATTGGCTTGGAGTGGGCCCAGGCTCCAGCAGCTTCCTCCCAACTGAACACACACTTAGAAACTCTTAGAATTGTATTATAATTATCAAAGTATTACAATGCTTCTTTTGTATATCTCTCTATAATTACTATAAAAATATTCTATATCCTCAGATAGGTTTGTGTGTGTTTATATAGCACACGCATAGATATTCTATTACAAAGAAGTTATAACAGTCAATTCATTCCAGACTAAACTAATACAGTCTGGTAAATGTGATCGACGTCTGCTAAAATTGGCATTTATTTCTAATGGTGGTGTGTTCACTAATTGGTTTGTGCTTCACCTAGCATTGGTAGGATGTCTTCATACATCGGTGTCATCCCAAATTTAACTCTACATGACGTAGAGTTGGAACTGCACCAGTTTTTGTTGTCCACATCGTGCTTGTTTGGTCAACGAGTGAAGAATAGGGGCGCCTTCCCTATGAGGAAGGTGCCTAAGTATGTCGGGCGCCTTCTCTATGTGAAAGTTGCCTTACTACCATTGGTGCCTCCATAGAAGAGGAAGGCGCTTATCTTCTGTTGATGCCTTCCTATGAGAGGAAGGCACATGCCTTCTAGTGGCACCTTCCTGTCGATGCCTTCCTTATGAGAGGAATGTGCTTGCCTTCTAGTGGCACCTTCCTTATGAGAGGAAGGCACTTGCCTTCTAGTGGCACCTTCCCGTCGGTGCCTTCCTGTGAGAGGAAGGCACTTGCCTTCTAGTGGCACCTTCCTTATGAGAGGAAGGTGCTTGCCTTCTAGTGGTGCCTTCCTTATGATAGGAAGGCACTTGCCTTCTAGTGGCACCTTCCCATTGGCACCTTCCTGTGAGAGGAAGGCGCTTATTTTCCTTTGGCACATTCCTAGAGGAGGAAGGCACTGACCTTCTATTGGTGCCTTCCTGGGAGAGGAAGGTGCTTTTCTTTCTTTTACACCTTCCTGGAAGAGGAAGGCGCCTACTTATGCTTGGCGTCTTCCTAGAAGAGGAAGGTGCCTACCTTCTCTACGTTGATTTTGAAAGAAACAAGGTGCCAGGTCCATGAAAAGACCTTGACTGATCCAAATCTTACTAAATCAACTACAATTCCTCAAAAATACATTGAAAACACATGAATTAGATAACACACATAATATCATCAAATAATTATATAATCATTCATAAACATATACAATCCTTATTATATAGTCGCATAATAATCAAGAAAATGTATACAAAATATGAGCATTTCTTATGCTCATCAATATGTACATGAGAGATAGGTTAATTGCATACCAGTGGACATCAGACCGTTAAAGTATTGCAATTTCATATCAAATCCCTATGAATCCATACTCCCATCAACCCACCTATTTCTAAACCCATAAACCACATCATCCACCACTTATTCATATAAATCCACTATTCTTGAGGAGCTTCCCATCACTACCCCATATTAGCCTTCCACTTCCACACCCCCACCTTCATCACAGACATCCACATGCACATGTGGTCAAACCCAATCCATATTATCCACATCATCAACATAAAAATCACCCAATATCATCATTCATTAATCATAACCCATCCAACCTACATCCATTACCATTTCATCCACATTAGCATCATCAACCATCCATAAAACCACTCAACCAAATCCATCTTTATCCACACCAGCTGATGTCTCACAAGTCAATTTGATGGACTGTGAGATACCTTTTCCCATTACTTGAGCCACAATCCAGCCATAAGCCTTCCACTTTCTCATCCACTCCATCCACTTCATTTGCATCCTCACAAGTTATGGTCCACCTCACTAATCCTAGCATTGATGAATACATGGTCTAAGACATCAGAGTTACACTACTAAGCATCCAAACTATTAGGAATTATGGTTTCCCATGTGACCCACCTTTTTTCGTAGGAGTAGTGTAAAATATGATTTTAGCACCTAATAACATTAATTTTATGTATGGGGGATTTATTCATCGTCTTATCCACATCCCCTAGATGAAACTAAACAACCAGTCCTTGCCAACATAGAATGCATGATAGGTTTTCCTTCATGATACTTTCATCGAGTCAATTGGTAAGGATATGGCCTAGGATGACCTAAACAAGGCATGCACGAGACCATTGACACGTTATATCAAGAAGTGCATGACCATTCAATTTTGGGCTACTACTCTCATACTTCCACTTCCTCTTTTGAATAAGATTTTTAAAACCTCCATTCAGATTTAGAAGAGGAAATCCATCACAACGATGACTCTAAGGATGAAATATATGAAGAATATGACATTATGTTGATAGCTTTAGATGAATCTAAGTAAGAATCAGTTCCCATGAATCCATTTACTATTCAATATGAGTATTACCTCAGATTGTTCCTCATCTTGTAACAACCCAAGTCTATTCACCTAGTTGTACTACAAATCAACAAAGCATTTAAAGAGGAATTGTTTTTTTTCATTTGCTAAATGATAATTTTGTTTTAATATGTTGTCATGTTCATAGCAATTGTGTTTCACCCAAAATAATAATTTTAAATCCTTTAGATAGTACAAGCATATGAGGCCACTTTTGGGTCCAAGACTATTGTAGGTAGTCACCCAAGTGGATGAGATTGGAAAAATTCCATGATGTGTGTCATTCTATAGAATCAAATTACCTCATTGACATCCTTCATTTTTGTTATAAGGGTCGATCCATGACAAGGCTTATCCTATAGGGCCCATAACACCTAGAGGGTGGATGCTTACTTCCCATTCCTTACATATTGAACCTCTGATAAAATTATTGATCTAGTTCCAAATCATGTATAAACTAGTTAGTGTGCATATGCCTCAGTGAATAACTGATTGTTCCCCTATCCAAAGTTAGTTAGTACCATTTCAATACCCTGATCTTTGACTTCATCACACAAGTTCTCACAACTCACTATTTGTTTGTCCCATACCAAACTACATGGCTTATATAGCTAAGTTAAAATAAACAAGGTACTTCTCATAGTACTTGATTAGAATCAACCTAGAGGGTGTATCCCATATTGCATCTCAATACATATCTAACCGAGTCACATGTTCTAACCAATTCCCTTCAGTGATCAGTTACTTTAATAATCTTATTGCATGCATACCTGCACCTCAATAGTTTTAGGTGTATTACATGACCATACCTTCCCAATTTCATTTGCCATGATGATCATCACTTACTGATATCATTTACCATATTTTCATTTCTAAGTATTAATTCAAGTTTAGTAAAAGATATCTCAATCTAGCTATAGTTTTTCACTAGGTTTAAACCAAATCATTTAAAGAAAACAATAAGAAACAAATATTATTCTCTATTGCTACAATCACCCTACACATTATATGTGACTAATAAATCTCTCCTACAATGATAGGAGTAGTAAAAAATCAGCATATGCATGCATGGCCAGACCTAATAAAGTTGAAGTGGTCAACTTACAACTCTAAAAAGGAATCTAATTAAGCTTTATTTTTAAAATAAAATCCTGCTATTATATTAAGCATACTTTCTAGCATATACAAAAGCAAGTTCCAACCCAACATTAAGTTTACTAAAAGCTTTAATAACATCAAATATCAATGATATAATAAAACATACACAATATGATGCTCATATCATAATTATGTTCATTTTTGGTAGCACCTAAAATAGGTTTCCAAACCCATTTACAAATCATTTCTCTTTCACAGGTTTGGTTTCTATTTAAATATTTTAGCATTTGGTTTTAAAGTATGAAGGATGCACAATACCATTTATGATTTAACATCATAAACTATTCCCAAATGAAGCTTGACTTGAGCACCAAGTTCAGGGTTTACCAAACCATTATTCAATTCTAAATATCTTTGCTTTGGCTTAATATGATTATTCCCCCTTTCAAGTGGTTTTTTTCTCAAGCATTACACGATAGTAATGGTCATATTTACTCAAACCCAATTATCTATGATATTTTGCATAGATACATTCAATTAAGAGAACCCCTCATAGCCGCTCCTATGAGTTCAACTCATCCCCAACAATTGGGTTTAAAACTTAGAAGGATAGCCACCTTCTAATCCATATTTGAATAAATAAATAGAAAGCTTTCAAATCCCTAGCTTATATTAACAACATCACTTATTGAAAACTCAAATGTTTAAGCATTTACAAATATCAATCATTATAGGCTTAACTTCAATATTGGTTTCATACAAAATAGTGTCTAAATAAATTTAAAACTAATGCAACACAAATTATTCCTACACAACACAACTAGGTAGCCCCTATAATTGGTAATATTCATTATACTGGTTTTACTGTAGTGTTTAATTTGCTCACATTCTTTCCAAATCATATAGAAAGGTACAAGGGTCATAAAATATCAACCCAAATTTACATAAAATTGTGAATGCAAAAATGAAACACCAATGCAATAGATAGATAAAAATCAATACACCATATGTTGCACAAAAGAGAAATATTTTATTAATATGAAAATGTGGGAAGTCTTAAATCTCCAATGTTATAACATAATCTAATATTGATATAGATGTGACAATTATTATAAATCTAGGGTTCTTCGAAACCCTAAGTCAATTAATGGTGGTGTCTTCAAACTCATTGTTGATCCCAATAGAGTGAGTGGGATTTAGTATCCTATGTAGGACCACTCAATGCTTCAGTAGCTACCAATGATATTCTTCTCAAACCTACACACAACCAACAAACAAGGGTTAATAATATCTATGAGGGCTCCACTGCATGAGACCCTCAAAAAAATAAATTACTAAAAACCCTAGTTGCATAAATAAATTATAAGCAGATCTAAGAATATTAACAACTTGCAAAATAAATGTTTACCTTATCTCACATTGACTTGTTGTCTTCTGATCTTCATCGTTGTTGCATAAACTAGTGCATAGATGCCCTAGTGACACCCGATGGGTAGTGGGGCTATAGAACTATATCTGTGAACACCCATGAGTTCCTAATGATGGTAGGAGGCACCTAGAGGCACTCAGTGATTTACCCAAAGGCACTCGATGATGGTAGGATATATCCAAAGATGCTCAATGATGGTATGAGGGACATTATAGGAGTGAAGCAAAAGTTTCAGAGGTATATATGATTCATGCAAAGTGGGCGGCAATGGATGTAGAGATGAAGATGAGTGATGGAAGATGGAAGTGGCAAGGATGCTTGAGAATTCTTGAGGACATAGGGCACAAGGTATTAAGGAACTCAAGAAAAATCAATTGGGACTTAGGGACTTGAGTCATAAAAATGACTCCTTATAATCTTCCCTAATGCATGTTAGGGTTTCAACAATACAATTTGTGTGGTGAATATTAAAACATGAAGGATGGAGATTAAATATAAATATGTGGCATTGATTAAGGTAGATGAGTGGTTAGGATTAAAACATGATGGATGTCTAGAATTAATTCATACATATATACATATATTTATTAAATATATAAAAATGTAATATATAAAATATTATTATTTAAATATACATTAAAATATATATAAATAATGGATAAATGTGGTGGGAAGTTATGGATGGATGACAAGTGGCTAGATTTTGGTTTCTACAGATGCCCATTTTTGTACCAAGATGCATCTATCACTCATTCACCAATTTAATGGGTAAGATACACAATAAACATTATTTTGCCTTAAAGTTCAATATTCACATTCCAATAAGAGTAAGCTATGTCTTCATCAGGCCAAACCCGATGTCTCATATTTTTGTACCACATTGCATGAAACACAATGTGGTGCAAAAATATGAGACACATGGTTTGGCCCGATGAAGACATAGCTTACTCTTATTGGAATGTGAATATTGAACTTTAAGGCAAAATAATGTTTATTGAGTATCTTACCCATTAAATTGGTGAATGAGTGATAGATGCATCTTGTAGACACTAAATTCATTTAAATCGAATAAGACTGTGAAGGTGGTACTCTTATCAACACCATATGGCCCCATTGGGAAACCCTCAGGGGTTAATTAGGGGTTCTAACAACTTTTGGGAAGTTTTGGGACATGTAGCCATGGTCGTCCTACCCTAGGATGACCACAGTTCATAGTCGTCCCACCTTGGGATGACCACAAACAACCGTCCCTAGGTGGGATGACCATAGTCTAGGCCCCCCAAAAAGTCAAGGGTGGGATAAATGGAAATAAAATTATACTATTTATCCCACCCAATGAATTATGATAAATTGGAAGATGGTCTAGGCCATTAGGGACTGCACATTTGAGGCCCAAATTGGAGGCCTCTTTCACCCTATGCATGGCAAAGGTGTTGAAAAGTGGCAAAACCTACCTTGCATGCCCCAAATTTTCCCTTTAATTTCTTTTCACTCTTGGGCTATAAATTGGAGTGTTTTCACTCAATTTCAAAAATAGAGTTGATCGTTGAGAACTGTTGTATTACAATAACTCATCAAATCTAATCTAGACTATACTGAGAGTTCACCTGATTCATGAAGGAGTGGAAACTCAAGTATGTCTATCCTAGTAGGACTTAAGAGAATAATTACTTATACTAACACCCATGCTTAAGTGATACTAGGGGATTTTGATACAAATGAGTCCCAAAAATAGGGCCTGATGAGGTACTCATGTACATATATGTCTTATGTGAAGAGATGGTAAAATCCACATTGGAAAACCATCTATCAAAAAAGAAAAAAAAGGAAGAGGCATATATTTGGTTTACGAAGATTTTCCTCTTAAAAAAAATACGATGAGTCCTAGAAATAGGGCCTGATGAGGTACTCATTTACATTAATATGTGAGATATGGTGAAAAAAACACTTGGGAAAAAACCATCTCCAAATAATACAACAAATAATAAGAAACCAAATATGGAGGCATTTCTTTGGATGGCGAATATTGTCCTAAAAAAAATGAATGAGTCCCAGCAACTTGGCATGATGAGGTAATCATGTACAATTTATAATTTGGGAGAGGTAATAAAAAACATGGGAAAAAACCATCCTCCAAAGAATAAAACAATAGAAAGGAGAGGTGAAAGATCTCTATTGTTTAATGCAGTTGTTTTACCCCAAGTTTTTCTCACATCTAAATGTAACGTGGAGAAGGAAATGACTTGGTGAATATTTCTGCAATTTCATTTTTAGTGGGAATATAGTCATGTATATTTCCCCTCTTTGAATATGTTGTTGAATGAAGTGCATGTGAATCTCAATGTGCTTGGTGCACTGATGCTCAACTGGATTGCATGCAATATGAATTGTGCTCTGATTGTCACACCAAAGAGTAATATATTTGTCATGGGAAAAACCAAATTATTTTAGTATCTGATGAATCCAAAGAGCTTCCTAACTTCCCAAAACTACTATCATGTATTCTACCTCTGTAGATAATAAAGCTACTGCTTGTTGTTTTCTACATGACCAAGCAATTGGTGAAGAATCAAGATAAAAAACATATCCAAAGGTTGAACATTTGTCTTCTACTGAACCTTCCCAATCAAAATTCATGTAACCAATGATATCCATGGATTTTCCCTCATATAAGAGCCCAAAGTGAGTAGTACCTTGCAATTAGCGGAGGATTCTTTTTTTGCTTGCCAATGACTGAAATGAGGTTGATGTAAAATTTGGATATCAAGCCAACATCATATGAGATATCTGGGAGAGTATGAGTAAGGTATAATAGACTCCCTACAAGCTGACGGTATAGAGTTGCATCACATAGAGGGGATGTGCAAGAAGTACTTAGAGTGACCCCAGATTGAAAAGGTGTAGAAGAAGGTTTGCAATCTATCATATTAAACCTTTGAAGAAGGTCTAGAGTGTATTTTTTTTTACACAATGAAATTCCTGCATCTGTTTGATTTATTTGAATCCCAAGTAAGTAATGAGCTAAACCCAGATCAACCATTTCAAAAAATTTAGAGAGGAATTTCTTGATAGTCTGAATGTGAGCGGAGTCACTACCAGTGAGTAATATATCATCAACATATAGAACAAGTATAGTGATTTTTTCTTCATCTCTCCAAAAATAGACTGTGGCATCAGACTCACAATGATAAAAATCTGGGGAAAGAAGAAAGGAGTCCATTTTTTTGTACCAAGCTCTAGGAGCTTGTTTAAGGCCATAGAGATACTTCCTTAGCCTACAAACAAGGGAGGAGTCTTGAGTGAATCTAGTAGGTTGTTCTATGAAAATATCTTATTTTAAGTCTCCATGTAAGAAAACACTTTTTACATCCATTTGAAAGATAGGCCACTTTTGGGAAGCATCTAGAGCAAGAACCAGTCTAACAAAATCCATTTTGGCAACTGGAGCAAAAATTTTAGAATAATCAATTCCTTCAATTTGAGAGAAACCTTTCTATCCAAGTGAGATTTGTGTTTGTCAGTTTCTCCATTAGGTCCATATTCATTTTGTAGATCTATTTACATTGAACTAACTTCCTTCCTTTAGGTAGGGGAACTAAATCCAAAGTTTTATTTTTTATTAAGAAAGAGAATTCATTTTCCATGGCATCATACCATTCTTTAATACCAGTTTCTTCTTTGAAGGATTGAGGATCTATAGAAATGGACTGACAGACAACACCAAAGCCTATGGAGTTTCTTAATATGGATGATGGAAGATTTTGGATGAATGGAATAGCTTCTTTAACAATGGTGCTAGCCCATGTTGGCATAGAAGAGGGAATACTAGGAGTGGCAAGACTTTGAGTTGTATTTATAGGATCCTCATCTTGATCATTAATCTCTAAATTAACCTCTAATGTTAGTTCATTGTATTAAGGATCTAACATTGGAGATGGTTTAAGAGAATCAATTGAGGAAGAGGATGGTTTAGGATATTTATTATGGAATTGTTCATCAAATTGAACATTCCTATGAAAAAGACCTCATGAGTTTTGGGATCAAGGAGCCTATATGCTTTCATTTCCTCACAATAACCAAAAAAAGATGAGATTTTTGCTTTTCTTGTCTAGATCCTTCCTTTTCTTCTTTGGGATATATTACCAAGTAGTACACCCAAAAATTTTGAAGAAGGAGACATCAGGTTTTTAGCTAGTCCATGCTTCCTCAAGAGTTAAATGGCCAAGAGCTTTGTGAGGTATGTGGTTTTGAATACAGTTTTCACAATTAATTACTTTTATCCAAAAAAAAATTGGAAGATCTCTTGAGTGGAGCATACAGTTGGCTATTTCCTTTAAAGTTCTATTCTTCCTCTCTGCAATGCCATTTTTCTATGTATTATGGGAGATAGAATGTTGATGAATTATTCCATGATCTTATATAAAAATTGAAAACTCATTACTAAAGTATTCCCCCCATTATCTGTACAAATTTTCTTTATTTTGCAAGAGGCCTGATTTTCAACTAAGGCTTTGAAGATTTTGAAGTGGGATAGAACATCACTCTTGTGTTTTAGGAAGCATACCCAAGTTCTTCTGGAAAATTCATCAATGAAGGTTAAAGCATATTTTTCTACTTTGAAATAAGGCTCTGGGAAGACCATCAAGTCACTATATATTAACTCTAGAGGATATGAGGCCTTTAGATAACCACTAGGGTGGAAAGGATCTTGTTTTTTCTTTCCAAATGCACATCCAGGACATACTCCATCAATATAAGAGACTTGTGGTAATCCTATTACCATTTCATGGGTTTTCAATTCTTTTAGGTAGTTATAACTGAGATGCCCAAACCTTTCATGCCAAATTTTCTTTCAAGATCTCCATGTGCAAAAAAATAGGAGGCCCCTTCTAATTTTTTTAATCCTTTGAAGTAGAATAGGTGAGTGTTGTTATCAATATCTCCTTTGGCTATGAGAGAGTTGGGATCTTGAAAGTCCCTTATCTCAAATCCTGTTGGTGAGAAGAGAACTATTTTTCCCTTTCCATAAGTGCAAATCTGATATATGGAGAGGATATTTGTTGCAATATTTGGAACATAGAGAAAATTATTGATATAACCACCATCAATGTATATGTCAGCTTTTCCTTTGATTGGGATAAAGGATGAATCACCAATGTCTATGCTACTTGTTGAACTTGAGGAGATTGAAGAGAATGACTCATCTGAGGAAGTCAAGTGATGAGTTGTCCCTGGATATAGAACCTAGTATTTTGATGAAGTTTTTGTGATCTTGCATTGAACATTTGGATCTTTTCCTATTTTCTTCTTAGTGTCTATATTTTGATCCTTCATTGCTGCCTCTAGTTTTTGTAGTCTTTTCCAACATTTGTTCATATAATGACCATTATTTTTGTAGTGACTACAAGTAATGGAACTCCTTTATTTATTTTTGAATTTTTATTTAGTAGAGGTGGATGCTACTAAGGATTTTGAGGAATATGAAGGGATATCATACTTTGCAATTTTTGTTTCTTCTTTAGTTAGCCTATCACAAAAATCCTCTAAGGAGGGCATTTTAAAACTTGCACCAAGAGCATATTTTGTAGATAAAAATGTGGTTGCAAAATATGAAATACACCATTTAATTTAGAAATAATTAGGTAGATGCATTCTTCTTCTATTTTATAATTGCCATTGCCTTTGTATTGGGTGAGTATTTATTTAAATTTGGTGAGAAATTCAATAATATTGCTGAAATCTTTAGGAGATAGTGCAGTTAATTATGCTTCTAGCTGCATTGACCTTATTTGATCTACTTTTCCAAATAAGTTCTTTAGTATTTTCTAACTTTCATAATGATTTTACAATCTATAATGTGAAACCATAAGATTTCATTTACATTAGTTCTTATAATACCCATTATTTCATACATATTTCCTTTATGAACAAATATTTCACATTCTTTTTCACATTCATGTTGCTTTTCTTCTAGTAGGTGTGTGAGACCTTATTGAGAAATGAGATTTAATATTTTGGGTTTCCATGTATGATAGTTGTGAGGAGTGAGTGGATCAATTGTATTCGTTGTATTCATTTTTCTAAAGAAAAATTGAAGTGAAACAATAATTTCCCCCTTTAACTTCAAGTGTTGAATAGAATGCAATTGAATTTTAGAGAAGGTATATAAGTTTTAATAACACAATCCTCAGGTTAACTGCCCTAACGAGAGGGAAAATATAAGTAAATGAGTTTTGAAGTATTAAAATTATCTCATGAAACAATTTCTAGGCCTTTATATTATTCCTCTAAATTACCCACCCTTACTTGAGGGAAACTATAAGTAATGAGTAGAATAAATATGTGGAACATAGGATTGAAATACAGTTATATCAGCTATATTTGTATATCGAAATTCTCAATGACTCACCCTTACGAGAGGGAAACTATAAGTAAGAAATATTTCCAATATGTGAATTATGGATTTTGACCAAAAAATATAATTGCTAGGCCTGTATACCAAGTCTCTCAAAAAACCCACCCTAACGTGAGGGAAACTATAAGTTTTTTTTGGAGGATAGTGGTATGTGGAATGTAGGCTATATATCTTGAAAGAAGAAAACTTTTGTATTGGAATATATTGAGTGCTTGTATTGACTGTGAAATAAACTTCTTTAGCCTATATATTTATGTTATATATAAAAAAATAATTATAGCTGAAATAAGTGGATTTAATTAACAAGCAAGAAAAAAATTACCACTTATAAAAGGAGTCTACTAGAGATGAAAATTAAAATAGAAAAAAGAAACCCCCCCTTAAAATGAAACCAACAAAACAAAAAATGTAAGAATCAGCACCCTAAATCCCCCCAAAATAAGTTTTATATTTATTATTTACAATTTACTTTTACTTTTTTTTTTTGAAGATAGCCTTTTGAAAAAGGAAGGCTATGAAAAAATGTAAAAAAAAGTCAAAAAAATTTAAACAAAAAACCATAATTTACTTGGAGTTTTTAATGGATCACAACTTTGAAATTGAAGATACCAATGAAGAACTCATTACAAAAAAAATTAGGAGGAAGAGGGAGACACTTATTATGAGATTTAAAGGTTTAGCGCTTAGGAGCACTATGACTTCAAAGGTGCTTGTTGAAACAGAATGTAGCCACTTTTTGAATATTTTTCCCCACTGCCAAACGAAGGAGACTTGACGTACGAGTATAGGGGTGCACGTTCAAACAGAACATAGCCACATTTTGAATATATGATTTGTTGCCAAAATATGAAGACTTTAGTCAAAGGAGACTTCACTATTTTAGGATTCGTCTCTACCAAAATAAATGGAGTCTTTGTTGCCAAACAAAAGTGTTAGCAAAACACAACAAAATTTATGCAATGAAGGTGAACATGTATCTCTGAGAATGACTTCACTGCCAAATGAAATGGAGACCTACAAAACAAGCATTATATTAAACCAAGCAAATATGGAACATTGTAGCATGGTTGCACCATGAAATAGAATACGATATGATTTGAGCGCCTTCTTTTCTTAAGGTAATGGTGCCTTCTTGCAGAATATTATATTAAATACCCTAAATGAAATGAAACATTAATGGAAAAAAATGATTGATATCATATGCAAAAATAAATATTTTAATAAAAAAAGAAACATGAGTGGTTTTGAAGTCGATACGATTTGAAAGGCACGAGCGTTGTTTTATCTACAAATCAAAGAAGTTAAGGAAAGAATGCAATATTCTTGAAATGAAATGACTTGTAGATATTTAGTATTACCTTGGCATAAGATGAATGTTTAATTTAATTTGGACATTCATCCTAACTAAGGTAAACTCACAGTGCAAGATCGTCAATGAGATGTTGGAAGCGGTAATGTAAGTTCATCTCATCAGGAAGTATTTTTATTGGAAAGCTGGAAACGCATAGACATTGGGAACTAATAGTGCGATTCCAAATTTGAAGGACCTCCTGAGGGAAAGGTGTGTTGAGAGAAGAACTAATGCTAATGAACTTGGAGAGGAACTCAATGCATAGGCAACGGTCATTATGATAAAGTTGTTTCAAACTTAATAAAAAAAGGATGCTAATGAACTTAGAGAGGAACTTCAATGCACAGGAAATGGTCGATTAGACAACTATTCCAAACCTAATAAAAAAAATTATGGTGTTCTTTAAAATAATAATGTGAGATAAAAATAGAGTGAGTATTAATTCGAAGCCCAATGTGATCGAGAGCCAAATCGCTCATGCCAAATCTATAATCACATTCAAAAAATTAGAACAAAATTACAGTCATGGCAATAGTCTGCCAAATAAACTCTTTTATCCCGAAAGATAGTTTTTGTTACAACATCTTCTGCCTGGAAGAAAAACAACCTAATAGGTCCAGAATGGCTTCTTGCCTTTACGTCTGCAACTTTGTCTCCATAGTTTTTTGACCCCTATCCATGTCTTTGCTTTGCCCTTTTAAAATATCTGGCGTGACTCTCTGTTTCCCTTTTTTGACCCTTCATTTCAATTCTCGTGCCTCTTTGGTGTCTTGGATTTCGAAACATCTTATTTTTGATGCTTGATCTTTGTCTGCTTTCATTGCACCTTGGTGCCACATGCTCGTCTAGTGCTGCCACTGTAGACTCTATCCACTTGTCAACCCATGATGATGTTCGAGATACCCATCACTCGATGATTCCCTCTGTAACGGTCCCTGTAACTGTCTGCATTTTCCTTTTTTTTGGTCACGAAAACGTGACATGTCACGATATCATGACATTTTTGCTTCACTACCTTCTAGCCCCTTGCGAGTCACGAAAATGCGACATGTCGCGATATCATGACACTTTTTGCTTTCTGCCTTCCTGCCCTTGGTGAGTCATGAAAATGCGACATGTCATGATATCCTGACACTTTTTGCTTTTTGCCTTCCTGCCCTTTATGAGTCACAAAAATGTGACATGTCGCAATATTGTGACACTTTTGATCTTCGGCCTCCCTGCCCTTTGCAAGTTGCAAAAATGTGACATGTCGCAATATCACAACACTTTTGCTCACCTGCGCCTTCCATTTCTTGTTGGTCGTGATAATGTGACATGTCGCGATATCATGACAAATTTCACTCCTGCGCCTTCTCACGCCTTTTGTTCGTGAAAATGCGACATGTTGCGATATCGTGACACTTGTTCTCCCTTGAGCTTTCTTTCGTCCTTTGGTCATGAAAATGCGACATGTCGTGATATCATGACATCTTTCCCTTCTGGCTCCTCTTCCTCCTTTTCGGTAGCGAAACCGTGACATGTCACGATATCATGACATCTTTCCTTTCTGCCTCCTCCTCGCCTCTCAGGTTGCGAAATCATGACATGTCACGATATCGTGACAACTTGGCTCTCTACTTTCTTTCTCTGTTTTGGGTCACAAAATCATGACACGTCGCGATATCACGATAATTTCCTTCTTTGCTTTCTTTTTGCTCCTTCAGTCGCAATTTCGCAACATGTCATGAAATCGTGACATTTTTTGCTCCACGTCTTCTCTCTCCTTCTTGAGTCACAAAAATGCGACATGTCACGATATCGTGACACTTTTCTTTCTCGAGCCTTCTCTTAGCTTTTGGTCGTGATTTCGCGACATGTCACGAAATCGTGACATATTTTCTTCTTGGTCGACATGTCGTGATATCACGACATTTTTTCTACATTGCTATATTTTGCCTTTCGTTGGATGCTCTTGCATAAGACAACTGGGGTGGATTGGGAAGTGACCTTCCCTTCTGTACTATTCTGTCACCTTCTTTTTAATTGGGGTTGTACAAACTCTCCAAGCTTTAGTAAAATCTAGATATGCAGGGTACAAACCATTAAGTTCTTCAAATCCCACAACTTCCACTCTTATTGTTGTCAGCAAACTCTTTTCATCCATCTCCTTCAATGTCTTCAACTTGTGACGCACTCCACATTTCGTCAGAGAGTAAGTATTCGCATGCCCATCATGCATCGCACGTCTATCAAATTGCCATGGCCTCCCCAACAACAAATGGCAAGCATCCATAGGCAAAACATCACATAGAACCTCATCTTGATAAGTTCCAATATGAAATTTAACTAAACACTACTCACTGACTAATGCTCTATGATCTTTTTGCAACCACACAATTCGATATGGATGCGGGTGCACCCTCTTCTCCAATTTCAACTTAGCAACCATTTATCTTGAAACCAAATTATTTGTGCTACCATTATCTATGATAACACTACAGACCTTACCTGAACATTTACACCTTGTGCAAAACAGGCTCTTCCTCTGGTCTGGTCCTTTCTCCTCATTCAACAAGGTTCTCCTTGTGATCATAGCTTATCCACTCTCTACCTCCTCAGAATGTTTTGATTCAACACCTTCATCTGCTACAACAGATCTGGCATGACCCTCAAGTCTCCTATTCGTCCTCTCTTGGTGTTGGGGACACTCATATGCCCAATTTCCCTCTTCTCCACAATGGAAATAGGTTCCACAAAATCCTTCTCTTCCATACCCACGTCCAGATCTACCTCTTCCTCTTTGGTAGTTGTTCTAACCATGGGATCTGTAACAATTATCTCCCTTCTAATCTTGAATACTGCTAGTTTCTTATTTCTCCTCATCTCGTCCTCCATCTATTCTTCCACCAGTTATTCCACCTTGACCTCTTCCTCTTTGTTTGCCTTCAAATATTCTATTCAGCTTCTCTTCAACCTTCAAGGAAAATTGATATGTATCCTTAATGGTGGTAATTCTGACCAAACTGAGTTCTTCTTGGATATTCATTCTTAACCCATTTATGTAACGAGCTACTTTCTCCTTACTATCCTTTGAATGTCTAGTTCTTATTAAAATCTGGTAAAACTCCTCGGTATATTCCTTGACAGATTTGCTTGACTATCTCAAGCTTTGCATTTTCCTCAATAGCTCTAATTTGTAATCTATAGGCATAAACTGCATCTTCAACTTCTCAACCATTCGATACCATTTGGTTATCCTTTCCTTTCCTCTCCTATTTCTTTCTAGTTGTACTTCTTTCCACCATATGATAGCATGGCCTTTCAACTTTGTTTTTGCCAATTTCATCCGATCTGGATCTACAACCTCCTCATACTCAAAATAATCCTCCATATCATTGATCCAATCAATCAACTCTTATGGATTGAGTTTCCCAGAGTACATGGAGACATCAAACTTTGGCTTCTTCCCGATATGAATTATGGCCTTAATTAATCTAACTTCTATAGGATTCATTGCTTCCTCTTCCTCTGATGGATTATCAACCTCCCAAGCTTCATCTTCACTATGGTCTTCTCCCCTTGGTTCAACCCCTCTTCGCAACTCCTCTTGTAGGGCTTGCACTTGCCTCTGTAAAGCTCTAAAATATTCTTCAGGTACCACATTCCTCCCACCACCATGGTTTCTTCATGGAGTCATTCTTCCTCACTCTCTTCTCACAACCCTTCCACAGATCCTGGTGCAAACTGCCTCACTTTCGACGATCTGCTCACACACTCAGGAACTTCTGCTATGATACCACTTGATCGAGAGCCAAATCACTCACACCAAATATATAATAACATTCAAAAAATTAAAGCAAAATTATAGTCATGGCAACAGTCTGCCAAATAAACTCTTTTATCCTAAAAGATAGTTTCTGTTACAACATCTTCCACCTGGAAGAAAAACAACCTAATAGGTCCAGAATGGCTTCTTGCCTTTACGTCTGCAACTCTGTCTCCAAGGTTTTCCAACCCCTCTCCATGTCTTTGCTTTGGCCTTTTAAAATATCTGGTGTGACTCTTCGTTTCCCTTTTCTGACCCTTCATTTCAATTCTCGTGCCTCTTCAGTGTCTTGGCTTTCGAAACTTCTTTTTGATGCTTGGTCTTCGTCTACTTTCATTGCACCTTAGTGCCACATGCTCATACAGTGCTACCACTGTAGACTCTATTCACTTGTCAACCCATGATGACGTTTAGGATACCCATCACTTGATGATTTCCTCTGTAACGGTCCCTATAATTGCCTGTCTTTTCCTTTTTTTTTGGTCATGAAAACGTGACATGTCACGATATCATGACATTTTTACTTCATTGCCTTCCAGCCCCTTGCGAGTCACAAAAATGTGACATGTCGCGATATCATGACACATTTTGCTTTCTGCCTTCCTGCCCTTGGTGAGTCACAAAAATGTGACATGTCATGATATCATGACACTTTTTGTTTTCTACCTTCCTACCCTTTACGAGTCACTAAAACGCGATATGTCACGATATCGTGACACTTTTGATCTTCGGCCTCCCTGCCCTTTATGAGTTGCAAAAATGTGACATGTCACAATATCGTGACACTTTTGCTCACCTGTGCCTTCCCTCGCCTGTTGGTCACGATAATGCGACATGTCACGATATCATGACAAATTTCACTCCTGCGCCTTCCCACGCCTTTTGGTCATGAAAATGTGACATGTCGCAATATTGTGACACTTGTTCTCCCTTGCACTTTCTTTTGTCCTTTGGTCACAAAAACACGACATGTCATGATATCGTGACATCTTTCCCTTCTAGCTACTCTTCCTCATTTTCGGTAGCAAAACCGTGACATGTCACGATATCGTGACATCTTTTCTTTCTGTGTCCTCCTCGCCTCTCGGGTCACAAAATCGTGACATGTCATGATATCATGAAAACTTGGCTCTCTACTTTCTTTCTCCATTTCAGGTCACGAAATCATGACACGTCACGATATCGCGAAAATTTCCTTACTTGCTTTCTTTTTGCTCCTTCGATCACGATTTCGTGACATGTCACAAAATCACAATATTTTTTGCTCCACGCCTTCTCTCTCCTTCCTGAGTCATGAAAATGCGACATGTCGTGATATCGCGACACTTTTCTTTCTCGAGCCTACTCTCAGATTTTGGTCACGATATCACGACATGTTGCAAAATCGTGACATATTTTCTTCTCGGCCGACATGTTGCGATATCACGACGTTTTTTCTACTTTGTTGTATTTTGCCTTTCGTTGGATGCTCCTGCATCACAATGGGGGAGACAATTCATACACAACAAAAAAAACTAGTGAAGCCCATGGGAGAGAGCACAAATGCGATCTCGAAGGAAGACGAATTTCTCATTCAAAATTGATTGAAAAAATTATAAATAAATGTCCCCTTTAAGGCTTAGGGGAAGCTATCTATAAAATGGTGTGAGGGCTACCAAAAATTTATTTTGGGCAGCACGCTCTGGAATATAGCCTAATAGCTCTTAAGACTAGAAGAGCCTTTTATAAAATATTTCTCTATTGCGATCTGAACAAGTTGAAGAAAAAGACAAAAATTAAAGATATATATTTCAACAAAACAAAAAAAATATTGTTGAAAGTAAAATTATGGAAAAAAATGACTATACCACAACTCTCAAGCAAGCTGAATAAAGTCCAAAAAATTATCCAAAAAAAATGAACCAGATCTTGAAAAAAAAAGAGAGCTTCAAAAAACTTGAATGCTTGCAAAGAACTATCCTAGCTCTGGTACCATGTTAGAAAATAATATTCTATTGAAATAAGGAAATAGTTCTGCAACACATCACAAGACTTGTAGAGAAGCTCAATGAATTGATTGATTTATTCCATGGATCAACTTTGTATAAATAGCAAAGTTGATCATTGAGAGCCATTGGATTACAATAACTCATCAAATATGATCTAGAATATACTAGGAGTTCACCTGACTCATGAAGGAGTGGAAAATCAAGTATGTCTATCCTAGTAGGACTTAAGAGAATAATTACTTATTCTAACAAGACCTTTGCAAGAATTCACCATGTACTATTGTTGAGATTTCCTCTCACCTTTTGCCCTCGTATTTGCCCTTGGAAACCTCATCAATCGAAGGTATTTTCAAGGCATCCCCAAATACGCACATCCTCTCCAAAACCTATTCATTCCTGTGATTTAATTTACCAAATTTGATGACAACACCCCTAGGAGGATTCTAGACCAGATCCCACTAGAATTGGTGGTAAAAACCACCTTGTTTTGTGGCCATCCCCCTTGGGACGGTTAATAGTACTAAATGGCTCACCCTAGGATGGCCATGAATTGGCCCACAATTTTGAATCAATTTTAGTATAGATCAATTTTAGAATAATATATTAGCATCATACTTGATTTTGGTGAAGTTTGGAGCAGTTTTGAATTATTAATTAGGGTTTTTGTGATTACAGTCCTAACTGGCTCACCCAGGGATGACCATAGATTCTACTCATAATATCACTTCAATTTCTACATAGATCATTACAAAAGTAGTTAATATACATCATGTTAAGTTTTGGAATCATTTGGAGTAGTTTAGCCCTATCGATTGCACTTTTTACATTCAATATTGCATGCATTCCTTTGATTTTATCATAATACGCACATGCTATTAACCCATTTCAATTTCTTGTGTGTAGGTACAGGTATTATAGTGCATGAGGAAGGAGCTAAGGAGTTGAAGATAGATAGCTCAAAGCAGTGGTAGCACAAGCCTACTCTTCAATCGTGAGTGCGAGAAGAACATTGAAAGCATACCATAAGTTTATGAAAGGATTGGATCCTTCAACATTGTAATTTGAATTGTATCAATTTGAGAGCCCTCAAGGGGATGTTTTGTAACCATATATTTGATAAATTAATTAATATAAAGAGAACCCCCCATTCCTTTCAAATATTTGTCTTTTATGGTTTACTTTATTTGTCGCTTTTGAATGCTTGATTAGAACATTAGATGCAGTTCAATTTCCATTTCTAGGTGCACCATTTTTCTGCTCTACAGTGGTGATCATGGTGGGACCCTTGTCCCTTTTCATTTTTGCCATTTTTAACCTTGTTTTTGCACTTTGTATGTTGTAGGTTCTGGCCGTTCTGGACTGAAATGACCCCTGAATTCCTAATTGGACCACCTTGGGATGACCACAACAACCATCCCACCCAAGGATGACCCCCAAATTTGTAGCCGTCCCACCCTGGGATGGCCACAAAATAGGGGTTTTCAGCCCAAATTTCTAGAAATAGTAGCTTCATAAAAAGTCAAGGTAAGTGCCTAAACCTTCAATTTGCATTAATTTTATTCAAAAAAAGGTAAATTTAAGTTTTTCATGTCTTTTATTAGTTGATTGAAAGGTATATTTCCCCTTTCCTAAATTTCAAAATAGTAAACAAAAGAAAAATAGGAAAAATAATAGTCTTAATCATGCATTTGAATGGTTTTCCTACGTGTGACCTACCTAATGGTTAGGTATTCATATAGGATAAGTACTTTTGTAGGTTCTTTATTCATGCATATCTTTCTGAAAGTAAAACATTCATTGTGCATTTAGTGAACTAGCATTGAATGCTCTTTTGTTTTGATTTCTTTAAGGATAAAAAGAACCACACACACCACATCACATTTTAATGTTAGTGAGTTGGAATTTCATCCCCAACCACTAATAGAGATCAACGATGGTGGGTTTCATCTCCACCCATTGGATCAAATCCTACAAACCCTATTTTGGCCAAAACCAGCTCCAAGAACCATCATAGCTTGTGGAATAGAGCACGTATCTCTCTTCGAAGAGGTATATCACTGACCATGGTGAATTGGGTGAGGACTGGTAGGACCTGTGCTCCTTGATTAGGTATGGGCTTCATCTCCATACTTTGGTTGGTTTACGTGACCAAAATTTCATTGTCATTTGTCGAGCTATGAGTATATAGGTGAAATCCATTGAAAATTTTGAGAATTACATCAACAATATCTAAACACATGAAAAGATATTCCTTTGCAAAAAAACAAATCAAAACACACTAAATAGTTTTAGGAACACATATAAATATTTAAAAGAGATAAACACTTGTATTATTGTGTGTTTCTATTTTTGTGTGTTAAATATTTAAAATTTGTAAAGGAGATAATCACGTAGGGTTTAGAAAGAAGTAGTTATGGTTTGTACCCATAGCCAAGCCCACTCAAGGGCTGAAGCTATGGGGAGTAGGCAAGGAGACATAGACCATCTTTGATTTGACCCCAAGGATTTGGTCATACCTCCTTGGCGGCCTCCTACTCACCCAAGTCCTAGAATGTCAAGTAAGGAACCTAGCCCTCAAGGGACCCCCATGAGGGACACCCCTACAGGTTGTGGTCCTAATTTGGAAAATTATTTGGATAGACACTTCACACACCTTCTTTCAAGAATGGAAACCATGCATTGAGGCACCAACACATAGAGCAATACCACGCATTCATGTGCTTGCTTGGTCTACCTTGCACACCTACATGTAGGAGCAAGACTATGTACCATGGGTGGGGCTAAATGATCATAATATACCCTCAGATCACCTTGATAGGTCTCCACAGTATAAATACCAAGATGAGTATGATACTCATCACATTGGGTGAGCCAATTATGCCCTACCCTTCCTCATTTATGAAGGAAGACCTGAGGAGAATCCTGATTATCCTTGGTCACATCATTCAATGCAAGCACGATGTGCTTCTGCGCCAGTAGAGTATAAGGAACACTTTTTTAGGAGTGAGACTCAAGTAAATGTGACTTCTCTCAATCGAGGAAAGCTCATAGTAGATTTATCATATCCTCCTGAATAGGATAGGTATCATGGCCAAGATGCTAGGGCTCATAGGCCCTACACAATTGAGCAGATAAACCAAGTGGTCAAAAGGTATGTTGACCATCAAGCACAATTTAATCAGCTTTAGCTAGATAAACAATGCTTGGATCTCTTAGATCATCAACATCAATTAGACAAACAAAGGATTGAACAATAGATTCAAGAAACCTTGCACAATGGGGTTCCTACCCCAAGTACGCATAGGTAGGGGGTGCATCAGAGGCAACCCACTTATAACCAAAATAGGCCTCCTAGGCCTAATAAAATGGTGCCTCCTAGACCTCCTAGGCCTAATAGGGACTTACCTCCTAGGCCAAACATAGATCACCTTCAGTAGGCATTGGTTCCTCCTTGTAGGCCCATTCAAGAAACACCTTACGGGGCCTATGATGATTTGGAACCCAATGAGGAATACCTAGAAGCACCTTATGGAGGCATGGTTGATGACAATCAACTACCATACCATACACTTAATATTCCTTGCCCCCACCATGGGGCCAAAGTAAAGAAGAGGATATTAAATCCTCTGATGCATATAGAGCATTTCTTGAGTGCATGGAAACCATAGAGAGTAAATACAGCTGGGTCTGGGTAAAAAAAGTCAATGTTGTGCCAATTGTGTAGTCAACCATTGCATCCATCTATACCTTCCCCTCCATATCTAGAGCATTTTAAAATGCCCAAGTTGGATAGATTTAAAGGAGAGGAAGATGCACAGGAGCACATCACTAGGTTCATGAACCAGTGTTTCAGTATCTAAGAAAATGATGCTTTACTCCTGAGAACATTTTTAATCACCCTCTCTGGCCCAACCGTAGAGTGGTATAATCAACTTCCAAGGCATAGCATCTATACCTTTGAACAATTTGTAGATGCATTCTTGGAATATTTCACCTTCAATACCAAGAGAAAGGTGACCTTAACCGACCTCACGGGGTTAAAGCAATATGAAGATGAGTCCATCACAGACTATGGTAATAGGTGGTGAATGCTACTAGCTAAGCTACCATACTTATTGCCAGTGTTCAAGTTGACTCGGATGTTTTCAAAGAGTTATCTAAAACCAATATCATTATTGCTACAACTCCAGTAGTATCCCACTCTTGAATATGCTCTAGCGTAGGCTAGAACCATAGAAGAAATTAAAATTCAAGAGGGAGAAATCTCAAAACCTCACAAGAAGGAGTGGACTAAGAATCCAAAGGGTAATCCGACACAATCAAAGTCAGCGATATTCAACCAAGTTGCCATCAATATCCCAGGGCCTACACAAACAACACCACCTCAAAAGGTAAATTATCAGGCCCAACCTCCTCCTGCGAGTTACAACAATAACACCCAAGTGAATCAGGGGAAAATTAGCAATGTCACCCTAGGTGATAATATATGCCCTTCGCTGAATCAATGGACTCCCTATTCGATCATCTATGGGCAGTCAAAGTGATTACTCTACTAGAAATCCAACCTATAGACTCGATTAAAGGCAAACAAAAGCCTATGGGACATCAAGAAGACCTATATTGTAGATATCATAGGTAAATTGGACATGACTTGCCAATGTGCTATGGTTTCAAAAACCTAGTACAAGATATGATTGAGAGGAATGACCTTCAAGTGGATAATCCTCTCACTACAAGCAATCAAAAAATGGGTGTTTTTAAAGACCCATTACCCACTCATGAGGTACAAGTAGCTCCTACCAAAAAAATAAATGAGGTCAAGGTGACACCCCCTCAACAAGGGTTCATCGAGATGGTTAGCATTGTGACCAAGAATAGACGCTACCCAAGTCAAGTTGCACCACCTACAACTTCAAGCGATATTCCCTCAACATCATAGCCTCCACCACCTCTAGTGCAAAGCCTTCCACCTCATCTAGTGGTTACAATAAAAAGTAAGTTGGCTCAAATATTACAAACAACATCGGCTAGAATTTCCATATACGAGCTTATTCAACAATCTCCACCTCATAGAGAAGCTCTTATGGATATTCTTAAGTCGATTGAGCTGCAACCCCAAGAGTCTAACTCCTTTATTAATTTTGTGGGGCACGTTTAGTAGTGTAAGGAACTAGTGATCATGTTTCATGAGCACGAACTCAAACCGATAGCAAGTGATGCGGTGGATCCTCCTCTACACATCATTGCATGTGTGAATGGAACACCCTATAAGAGAGTTTTAATTGACACTGGTTCATCAAGTAACATTATTACCACCAATGCTCTCAAACATCTAGGACTTCCAGCATCCCATGTTGTTGCATCCACCTACACCCTCCAAGCATTCAATGATATGATATGCTCAATAGTTGGCACTATAGTCCTACCCATCCAGGTAGGGCACAAAACTATACCAACTTTGTGTCACATCTTGGAGGGCGTAATGGCCTACAATATATTGTTGGGTAGACCTTGGATTAGGGACATGAAGTGTGTACCCTCTATAGCTCACCAATGTCTAAAGTATACTTATGAAGGGCAAGTGCATGTCATATCTACAAACCTTGAGCCCTTAAAATACTGTAACTTGGTGCATCAAATCCCTGAGTCAACCTTGTCATTGACTCATGTGGAATTCCAAATGAATACATCCATTTGGGGTCCAATTCCCTCACCATAATATTACATTGTATCATTACCATATTCTTCCATACCATCATCATCATTGGCACCTTCAGAAACACCTTCGTCATCATCCAATCCTCCATAGAGGAACATGTCAAAGAGGCCGATTGATGAGATCCCTCCCATCATTTCCACCATTTCCATGGAAGAGATTCCTAGTCTAGTAGATGAGGAACCATCTCATGAGGTAAACATTGAGTCATCTCAAGCCTCGCTTCCATCTCCTCCACCTTCACCATCCTAGGTTACAATCCATTTGGCTAATACAGGTTTAGGAGAATACCTAGTGAGGAACATCACAATAGTTCTAGCCATTGAGATAGTGTAAAATATGGGATGACCTCGTCTCCCCATAGGTAGCATCGTACCTCTAGGTATACCACCCAATAAAAAGAATTTCATATATGGGGGTATTGAATATGGAACATTACCAACTCCTCAACAAGAAGAATATGAGGAACCTTTCTCTAAGGACATAAATTACATGTCAAATCCCAACTATGCCTTGTGATATCTCCATCATTGCCATTGGCATGGCTATGGTCTGGGGTTATATGAACAAGGTACTTATGTTCCTTGCCAGACACAATATCAATTGCCATATGATAAATCTAGTTTAGGACACAACAAGCTGGTACCTCTTGATGTCCTCACAGAGAGTTTAGAAAACCTAGGTCTGAACTACAAGGATGAGCTTGCACACGATCCCTATGCTAACCCAAATCATGTCCACTCATTGGGGGATTATTTTCCTATAAATATGATAGATCAAGGGCTATCTTGTGATTTCACCCAATCCCATGAAGTGGGTGAGGTTTCACATACCCTACCATCTAATAATGAGGAAGAGGATCAAGGTCCTCCTCAAGAATGGACAATAGATGATGAGTCATATTACGGTGTAGAACCCATCAAATACCCTAGATCAGATGAGAAATATGAGAAGGTTGTCCCATTGGATGATGAAGAATATCTTTATATGTGCATGTTCCCAGTGAAACATCCCATTTGGTGATAGCTTTTACCACTCAAAGAGCAAGCTTGTTGCCTTCCACATAGACCAACACCAATCATTCCACCTCCATCGCAACCACCCTTGTAAGTCTTGTGAAAACCTATAGATAAGGTTTCCATAGATAGGGGATCCATCCAAAGGTATCTATAAGCCCTTTTGTCACCTTAAAATGCTCTACAGGTGTGTATGAACCCTTTTGTCACCCTAAAATGCTTCAAAGGTGTTTACAAAACCTTTGGTCACCCTAAAATCCTCCAAAGGTATCTACAAACCCTTTGGTCACCCTAAAATGTTCCAAAGGTGTCTATGACCCATTTGGTCATCCTAAAACACTCCAAATGTATCTATGAATCCTTTGGTCACCCTAAAATTTTCTAAAGGTGTCTACGAACCCTTTGCTCACCCTAAAATACTCCAAATGTGTCTATGAACCCTTTGGTCACCCTAAAATGCTCCAAAGGTGTCTACAAACCCTTTAGTCATCCAAAAAAGCTCAAAATATGTATATGAACCCTATTGTCACCCCAAAAGACTCCAAAGGTGTCTACAAACCCTTTGGTCACCCAAAAATGATCCAAAGCTATTAACGAACCCATTGGTCACCCAAAACACTCCAAATGTGTCTACAAACCCTTTGGCCACCCCAAAATGTTCTAAAGGTGTCTATGAACCCTTTGGTCACCCTAAAATTTTCCAAAGATATTTTTAAACCCTTTGGTCAACCTAAAATGATCCAAAGGTGTTTATGAATCCTTTGGTCACCCTAAAATGCTCCAAAGATGTCTATGAATCCTTTGGTAACCCCAAAATGCTCCATAGGTGTCTACAAACTCTTTGGTCACCCTAAAATGCTCCAAAGGTTCTATAAACCCTTTGGTCACCCTAAAATGTTTCAAAGGTTCTATGAACCCTTTGGTCACCCTAAAAATCCCCAAAGGTATCTATAAACCCTTTGGTCACCGTAAAATGCTCCAAATGTGTCTATAAGCCCTTTGGTCATCCTAAAATACTCCAAACATGTCTATGAACCCTTTGGTCACCCCAAAATGCTCCAAAGGTATCTATAAACCCTTTGGTCACCCCAAAATGCTCCAAAGGTGTCTACAAACCCTTTGGTCACCCCAAAATACTCCAAAGGTGTCTACAAACCCTTTGGTCACCCTAAAATGCTCCAAATACATCTATGAACCCTTTGGTCATCCTAAAAAGCCCTTAAGGCATCTATTAAGCCCTTTGGTCACCCTAAAAAGCCCCAAAGATATATATAAAATCTTTGGTCACCCTAAAAAGCCCCAAAGGTATCTATAAACCCTTTGGTCACCCTAAAAACTCCAAAGGTTTCTACAAAACCTTTGGTCACCCTAAAACACTCCAAAGGTGTCTACGAACACTTTGGTCATCCTAAAATGCTCCAAAGGCATCTATAAACCCTTTGGTCACCCTAAAATACTCCAAAGGTGTACACAAACCCTTTTGTCACCCTAAAATGCTCCAAAGGTGTCTATGAACCCTTTGGTCACCCTAAAATGCTCCAAAGGTGTCTACAAACCCTTTGGTCACCCCAAAATGCTCCAAAGATATCTACGAACCCTTTGGTCACCCTAAAATGCTCCAAAGGTGTCTATGACCCCTTTGGTCATCCTAAAATGCTCCAAAGGTGTCTACAAACCCTTTGGTCACCCTAAAAAGCCCCAAAGGTATCTATAAACTCTTTGGTCACCCTAAAATGTTCCAAAGGTGTCTATGAACCCTTTGGTCATCCTAAAATGCTCTAAAGATGTCTATAAACCCTTTGGTCACTCTAAAATGTTCCAAAGGTGTCTACAAACCCTTTGGTCACCCTAAAATGCTTCAAAGGCATCTATTAACCCTTTAGTCACTCCAAAATGCTCCAAAGTTTTCTACAAACTCTTTGGTCACCCCAAAATGCTCCAAAGGTATCTATGAACTCTTTGGTCACCCTAAACACTCCAAAGGCATCTATGAACCCTTTGGTTATCCTAAAAAGACCCAAAGTCATCTATAGACCCTTTGGTCATCCCAAAACACTTCGAATGTATCTATAAACCCTTTGGCCACCCTGAAATGCTCCAAAGGTGTTTATGAACCCTATGGTCGCCCCAAAATACTCCAAAGGTATCTATAAACCCTTTGGTCATCCCAAAATGCTCCAAAGGTATCTATAAATCCTTTGGTCACCCAAAAATTCCCAAAGGTATCTATAAACCCTTTGGTCATCCAAAATGCCCCAATGGCATCGACTAAGACCATTTGTCAAATGTGTATATATATTCATTGAAATCCAAAAATATCATTAAAATATAAAAAACATAAAAATATTACATTGCATTGGATTTTATATAGATGCATTATACACTCAATTGCATTAGGCATACACATCATGGTATTTTTTAGTTTAGAGTTGATCATACATGTCTAGCACTAGCTCTATAAACTAGCCATCATTCAAAATCAACTTTGTCAAAATTCATTATTAATACTCATGTAATTTTCAATTATCATTTCCAAAAGCTACCCGTAGGCTACAATAAAGTGGGTCCTCAAAACTCATACTATAAAAATCCAAAAAGAACCATAGATTCTCAAAATTCATGGCCACATAGGACCAACCTATGACTCTCACCCCCTCCCTAAATTGGTGCACATCAAGAGCTCCCAACTCTGCTCTCCCTGGCCCTATCTGCTCTCCTCGTAGAGCTAAGTGCCCCCATCATAGTCGATGATTGTCTTGTACCACTCCTACTCTACTAGGACCCACTAGCAGTAGAGCAAGCTAGAAAGTCCTCTCTAAGGCATGCTATCTCATCCTCTAAGTCTCGTGTATAGGTAGTATCATCTTGGTATCATACCTGGTACTTGCTCAGTAAGATCTAGAGCTATATCACCTCCTCTCATAGCCTAGCCATCTCACCACTACTATATCCCCCATGAAGAGGGTTCCCTACCCTAACCTATGCCTAAAAAGTAGCTAACTTTGTTGACTACCTATCAATATTAGCCTATGCACTCTAACACTATGTCTATAGGAGAGCCCTCTTCTCTGTGTGCTCCTATCTACCACTAATCAGCTCACTCTATAGTTCAGTATAGTAGCATCTCATTCTACTAATTATACCTACACTCCCTAATCATCAAATATATCCTCATTATAGTCATATTTTGAATCCCCTACATCAATGAGATATATCTACTCATCCTCTACCCGATGATGCACATGTTTTTCACCTAGGTATAACTCCTCATCTGAAGCCTCATCATGTCCCTCATCTGGAGCATCCTCGTAAGCCTCCCCTTTCACTATAGAAGTACCACATCCAATAGGTTCCTATCCTTACAACCACTGCATCACCCACCAAGATTCATACTCTATTGTATTCCTTGCATCATCTAGCTTTGAGACATCCCCTATAGGATCTGCATCCTCTCCAAATACCTCAACTATAGGCCAAGTAAGTGTCCTATCATACCCACTGTATCGATAGATCATTGGCTCACTAGGTAACCCCTTGCATAGTCCAAACTACCACAACACTTGAGAATATGTGAAGTACTCCCACTTGGTCCTGTGTCACCCAATTTGCCATCTCCCTCACCTTACCCAATGAAGTTGTGCCTCAACCTTAGTCCATGATGGACAATATCTATAGGGCCTCCATGTCACCTCCTCTACCCTGATATGTGCAAATTATTGCACATAATCTTAAATCATACCTACATAGGGATGGCACTGACTCCACTCCTAGTCTCTCTACCATAGAATCTAGTAGCCTATATCCCTATCCACAAGTTATGCTCAAGTCATCCAAGGTAGTCCTCATGGTCGATCCATAATAATATGCTACCATTCCCACACCTGCAGTAGAAAGCTACATCTTAAGCTCTTTTACCCATGGTATTGGATATCATGCAGCTCATCATAAAGTTATACTAGAAAAATAGTACCCCAAGTCATCACTAGAGGCCTCTCTATGTGTTGAGCAAGGTGTAGTGACAATATTGTCATTGTTGTCAACACACTCAGATGGACAGGTTGATACATTGGGCAATTTTTTGGAGGTTGTTCGAAGTATGTATAATGGTGTTAAATTCTTATGAGGATGTTTTCAATGTTTGGGTGAAGTTGTTATAGGATTTTCATGCAAATTTGCAAAAGTTGCAAAAATCGTTAGGAAGTTGTGAAAGTAGAAAAAATTATCAAAGTTGCAAAAATCATCAAAATTGCAAAAACATCAATGGAATGTGTTGGACAACCCAAGATACTATTTGGAGTTTTTTTATTGTTAGAAAGTGTGGTTGTGTTGGTCATGAATATGCCACAGGAAAGGATTTTAAAATAAATGCGCCCTAGACCCGGCCAACATTGAAAGGTTGGGAGAAAGAAATGTCTCCTAGACCAATCTCCAGAGAGGGCTGGTTCCCTTACTAAATCTAAGCTTGATGAAGACTAGAGTTGCAGGAAAGAAATGGGAAATATGCAAAAAGAAATGGGAAATTACGAAAAGAGATGGGAAATGTAGCCACAGGCCAAATTTATCAGATCGAGGGGAAAGAAACTCAGCAAGAATTGAACCTCAAGCGCATGAACAACATATAATAATAGAACACAGCATAATCTACTTACGACCTTGTGTAGACAACCTCCAGGATTGCATTCCAGAACTCACTTTCTCATTAGCAATATTCAAACTCAGATGCAGAATTTAAATCTAATAGTAGATTAGAAAGACGAGCATAAATGAGAAATGCATGAAATAGAAGGAAATCACACAAAAAGATGCTTGCAAAATCAGAGGCCAAATATCTCTTATTTATGCAGAGAACTTGAATGTTTTCATGCAACATGTCTCTCGAACTCCCCATTCTTGTTCTTGAGATATACATTGATATTTATAGAGGTCTTGCCTCTTTGTAGAATTTAAAACATGAAATGAACCTCCTCGAGATCTACAAAATGTGCAGCAACAATAAGGAAATGATCCCCTTAAACCAGCATCGGAGAAACCAAAAATTAAATGAAACAAGGAACCGGTCGTCTTCATTAAATGGTCATCCTCGAAGCATGCTTGGACCGTTAGAAAATCATGAACAGAAGCTTTGAATAATGGAGGCATCTTCAATTCTGGTGGCTTTGAAAACTACAGGCCTGAGCACGTTCTTCTACCTTGCACGCATTGGAAAGCAACAAAACATTCAATTTTGGAGTGCTTTTAATCCTTGGAAATCGCAATACTTCATCGGGCCGTTTGAACTGCTTTCTAGTGCAAAACTATGATGGGTCGTGAAAACGTGACATGTCATGAAATCACGACATATTTCTCCTCCGTACGCTTTTGCTATTTTGGATCGCGAAAACCAACCATGTCACGAAATCGTGACGTATTCGGCTCTTTGTTCTCCTTCGTCACCTGAGGTCGCAAAAATGCGACACATCATGAAATCGTGACGTTTCATACTATTCTGCTCCTTCTCTGCTCTATTCTCATGAAACTATGACCTGTCACGAAATCACGATGTTCTTTCCCCATATTGTCCTTGCGTTGTTTCAAACCGCAAAAACATGACAAGTCACGATTTCGCTACATCTTTCTCTCTTCGGCTTTATCTTCCTGATACGTCGCAAAATCGCGACATTCTCCTTTTTTGGGACTTCTTTCCTCAACATGTAGCAAAATCACAACATGTTCTTTCATCTGCCTTCTTCACTCCTCCAAGTCACGAAAACGTCACCATGTCGCGAAATCGTGACAATTCTCCTACTTCTGTGTCCTTCTTTTGTCCACCTGCGAAACTGCACCATGTCACGAAATCATGACAATTTTCTCTTCCTTGGCCTTCATCCTCTTGTAGGTAGCGAAAATGGAACATGTCATGAAATCACGACGTTCTGTACCATTTTGTTCTTTCTGAGCTTTCACATCGTGAAAACAAGACATGTCGCGAAATCGCGACATTTCTTGTCTATTTAGCTTTTCTCCACAATATGTCGCGAAATCATGATGTTTCCTTGCTTTCTCTCGTTGCTCTTCCTTCTGAAATCGCGACATCTTGCTCTTGCTTGGTCTCTATCTTCAAAAGTGTCACGAAATCGCGACGCCTTTCATGCCTTATGCTTTTCTTCAACTTGATCGCGATAATGCGACATGTCGCGATATCGCGACATTTTTCACATTTTGGCCCTTGTTCATTTTTCTATCACGAAATCGTGACGTGGTTCATTGTCATTGCCCTTTGCTCAATTATGTCACGAAATCATGACATTTTTTGTCACTCTGCTCCATGGCCATCGCAAGTCGTGAAAACACGACATGTCATGATTTCGCGACAGTTTCACTGCTCTGCCTCCGTTGACCATTTTGACCATGATTTTGGAACACGTCACGATATCGTGACATTCTCTAACTTTGCTTCTCTCTCCTCTAAAAACCCACGATAATGCGACATGTCGCGATATCGTGACAGTTTTGAACCCGTGCTCTCCATGCTGTTTTTGGTCGCGATATCGCGATAGTCTTCGGACTTAGCTGTTTTGGCACCAAAACTCGTAGAGAAACATAGAGGAATGAGAATTTTACAATTTATGCATGAATAATCACAAATCAAAACAATGTGGCAAAAATGCCAACATTCTTGGTGGCTCATGGGGTATACAGTTCTGTTGTATGCACGAATCCCAGGCCTGAATCCATTGGGCAACAGAGTCAAGAAAAACATGAGAAGCAGGAAAGTAAGTGCTGACTGATGGGAAACATCTCTGTAGACTACTGCAACAACTCTTGCTGACTTACTAAAAACTCAAATAAATCTGTATTTGGCTTAGCTCACCAGGTGCTAGAAAAGGAACTCCATGACAGTGATGAAAGCATCGGGGTTGCAAAACGAAAATGAACGAAATGAGCGGAGTGAGGACTATGGAATGGAAATAGTAAATGATGGAATGGTGGGAATGGAAGGAGTGAAGCGGTAGATACAGCAACTGAAGAGGAGCTACTGTGTTACTGACTGTAGTAATGAAACAAAAATGGATAATGAAATGAAGGTAAATGAGAGTGGAAAATGCGGTATGAACTACGGATAAATGCTGAAAAGAAAACAAGGATTAGAAGAAAAGGGAAATAAAGAAGCGAGAATGTCAGAGGGGGAAAAGAAACAACAGTAGTGGCTTAATTGCAGATGACAGAAGAAGAAATGAGTGAAGAAGGGAATGAAAATAAGGGAGGGGAAGGAAGAAATTGACAAAAGCCACTATCTATTGGGAAGGAAGAGAGAAAAAGAAAGAAATAAACGTACCTGCGGGCTCGCATGCAAAAAGAGCCGAAGTTGGCAGAGGAAATCCAACAAATATATTTTTTTCTTTTTTTTTTTTCTTTTTTTTTTTTTTTTTTTTTACTATATACAAAATTTTATGACATGATTGGCATGCCGCTACCACAAACCCAGCTTCAGGGGGTTATCCGATGAATCTGTAGTGTCCCGACCAGATCTGATCATACTTGAGTCGGTCCTTGAAATTGGGATGACCTCCCAAAGTTCTCCATGTTGCAAATAGGGGCAAGTTATCCTGCATGCCAGTACCCACATAGTCGACAAATAATGTAGCAAAGAAATTTACCACATGAAGGGCTCCTGTGGGTACCAGTTGTAGTAATGGCTGAAGCCAATACCACCATCTTGAAGAGTCCCCTGGTTGTGGGCTGAGAACGGGTTCCTCCAATACCTTGGTGAGATCACAGAACCTTTCTGATGAGAAATCTACTTCCAGGATCTCCTCAGGCTCAACCTTTTGATGAGGCATGCTCAATGGGTTCTGGCTAAATACTTGCGTGTTGTGCATGATTGTGCCCTCTTTGTGCTCAGGTTCTGGAACTTGAATCTGTTCCTCTCCTTGGCCTATCTTTTCTTGATCCATCTCCTGATGGAAACTGCAAGCAATCATATTATCTATTGTTGGGATAGTGCTTGCATATGCCCATCGTTGACCTTGGATGAAATCTGCCCCTTGAGTTCCACACAACTGCATTTCAGGTCTCTGCACAGTATAAGGGATTTGCCATGATGAATACTATGTAGGGTAGACAGGAGTGGTGACTATCAGAGGATAAGGTAATGGAGTTTCTCCCCACGGTAATTTTCCTGATAGGAGCAAAAGGTGCTCCGCTTGTAATGCTTCCTCAAATATTTGAGGGAATCTACGTTCACCTGATTGTAGCAAGAGGAGGCTTATGTCCGGATGGAAAGCTCGAACATAGAAGAGGTGGGCTTGGGTGGGTGTTGGTCGGATCATCTCTGGAATTCTCTTCCAACTTCTATAGAATCGGACATTGAAGTCCGTGATGCTCTCTAGAGGTGCTCTCGTGATGTACATTAAAAGTTGAAAGGGATCCTGAGAGCCATTAAAGGGATCCTCGTCAAATATTTTGATTAGTGCTCCCGCTAAGTCATCCCATGAGCTGATGCTTTTAGCCCGAGCAGTCTGTACCACTGCAACGCCCTTCCTTGCAAAGACAGAACCAAAAGTTTGATCATAACATCTTCATGAACTATACCATGGAGGGTCGACAAAGTGGCAACATCTTCAATATGCTCTCGAGCCATTCCCTTGGTGCCATTGTATTTTGTTAGGGCTTTCAGGGCACTTTTGGGAATCTCGTGCCGAATTTGGAGATTCAGAGGGCCAGGATCATCCCATCTAGGACAGCATACCCTCGCCATTATAGCAGTGGTCTGCGAGATCACGACTATCGCCAAGTTAGAGTCACCAAGTGAACATTCTTTCCTCCACTTGTAAGGTCAAGGCTGCTCACCAAACCTTGATTCCTCCGGGGTATCTTCTTTTAGCTTTAAAAGGCATCTACGATCAAGAAATTTGGATCTTCAGCTCAGCAGAGTCGCCAGATGAACTTACAAATCTCCACTTTTGAGGTCAAGATAGTTCATCAAAAATCTTGATACCTCCGGGTGTTAAACAATGAAACAATCAGTCTCACCGATTATGGATCTTTGGGAGACAAAAACAGTCTGTCCCACCGGGCGTGCCAAAAACTGTTGGTCACGAATCTGCCACAGGAAAGGATTTTAAAATAAATGCACCCTAGACCCGACCAACATTGAAAGGTTGGGAGAAAGAAATGTCTTCCAGACCAATCTCTAGAGAGGGTTGGTTCCCTTACTAAATCTAAGCTTGATGAAGACTAGAGTTGCAGGAAAGGAATTGGAAATATGCAGAAAGAAATGAGAAATTACGAAAAGAGATGGGAAATGTAGCCACAGGCCAAATTTGTCAGATCGGGAAATAAACTCAGCAAGAATTGAACCTCAAGCACATGAACAACATATAATAATAGAACACAACATAATCTACTTACGACCTTGTGTAGACAACCTCCAGGATGGCATTCCAGAACTCACTTTCTCATTAGCAATATTTAAACTCAGATGCAGAATTCAAATTTAGCAAGAGATTAGAAATATGAGCATAAATGAGAAATGCATGAAATAGAAGGAAATCACACAGAAATACGCTTGCAAAATCAGAGGCCAAATATCTCTTATTTACGCAGAGGACTTGAATGTTTTCATGCAACATGTCTCTCGAACTCCCAATGCTTGTTCTTGAGATATACATTGATATTTATAGAGGTCTTGCCTCTTTGTAGCATTTAAAACATGAAACGGACCTCCTCGAGATCTACAAAATGTGCAGCAGCAATAAGGAAATGATCCCCTTAAACCAGCCTCGGAGAAACCAAAAATTAAATGAAACAAGGAACCGGTCGTCTTCATTAAATGGTCATCCTCGAAGCATGCTTGGACCGTTAGAAAATCATGAACAAAAGCTTTGAATAATGGAGGCATCTTCAATTCTGGTGGCTTCAAAAACTATAGGCCTGAGCACGTTCTTCTACCTTGCACGCATTGGAAAGCAACAAAACATTCAATTTTGGAGTGCTTTTAATCCTTGGAAATCGCAATACTTCATCGGGCCGTTTGAACTGCTTTCTGGCGCGAAACTGTGACGGGTCACGAAAATGCGACATGTCGCGAAATCATGACGTATTTCTCCTCTGTACGCTTTTGCTATTTTGGATCGCGAAAACCAACCATGTCACAAAATCACGACGTATTCGGCTCTTTGTTCTCCTTTTTCACCTGAGGTCGCGAAAACGTGACGCGTCGCGAAATCGTGACGTTTCGTACTATTCTGCTCCTTCTTTGCTCTGTTCTCGCGAAACTATGACCTGTCACGAAATCGCGACGTTCTTTCCCCATATTGTCCTTGCACTGTTTCGAACCACGAAAACGTGACAAGTCACGATTTCGCTACATCTTTCTCTCTTCGGCTTTATCTTCCTGATACGTCGTGAAATCGTGACATTCTCCTTTGTTGGGACTTCTTTCCTCAACATGTAGCGAAATCACATGTTCTTTCACCTGCCTTCTTCACTCCTCCAAGTCACGAAAACGTCACCATGTCGCGAAATCGCGACAATTCTCTTGCTTTTGTGTCCTTCTTCTGTCTACCCACAAAACTGCACCATGTCGCGAAATCGCGATAGTTTTCTCTTCCTTGGCCTTCATCCTCTTACAGGTAGTGAAAATGGAACATGTCATGAAATCACGATGTTTCGTACCATTTTGTTCTTTCTGAGCTTTCACATCACGAAAACAAGACATGTCATGAAATCACGACATTTCTTGTCTATTTAGCTTTTCTCCACAATATGTCACGAAATCGCGACGTTTCCTTGCTTTCTCATTTCCTATTGCAAAATTGTGAAATATTGCTCTTGCTTGGTCTTCATCTTCAAAAGTGTCGCGAAATCGTGATGCCTTTCATGCCTTATGCTTTTTCTTCAACTTGACCGCGATAATGCGACATGTCGCGATATCGCGACGTTTTTCACATTCTGGCCCTTGTTCATTTTTCTGTCACGAAATCGCGATGTGTTTCATTGTCATTGCCCTTTGCTCAATTATGTCACGATTTCGCGACATTTTCTATCACTCTGCTCCATGGCCATCGCAAGTCGCGAAAACGCGACATGTCGCGATTTCGCTACAATTTCACTGCTCTACCTCCGTTGACCATTTTGACCGTGATTTTGGAACACGTCGCGATATCACGACATTCTCCGACTTTGCTTCTCTCTCCTCAAAAGACCCATGATAACGTGACATGTCGCGATATCACGACGATTTTGAACCTGTGCTCTCCATGCTGTTTTCGGTCGCGATATCGCGACAGTCTTTGGACTTAGCTGTTTTGGCACCAAAACTCGTAGAGAAACACAGAGGAATGAGAACTTTACATTTTATGCATGAATAATCACAAATCAAAACAATGTGGCAAATTTTCCAATAGGTTGAAATATTGGAACGGCCGGTTTCTTCACCGATGCATTGTTGGTCAGTTTCATGCTTTATTGGGTAGGTGAAAATCTACATCGGAGGTCACTTTGCAGGAGGAATATTAAGCCATCCATGAGGAATTCGACCTCAAATGTTTTACTGGAGGTATCTGGATATACTGAGAGATTAAGTCTTAAATTTTACCCCAAACGGAATCTGAAGGAAGAAATGGTGAATTTTGCAAAATGGCTTCAGAGCACTTTTTCCAGTTTTGGGTAGCTAAGTTTTTTTGCGTTTGAATGCTCCAATTCATATCTTCTTGTTGCCAAATTCACCATTTAAGTGTTTTCTCACGTATAGTTCACCATACTGAGCATTTTTATTTTTTTTTTAAAGTGGTTTTGAGGCCTCCAAGCATGAGAACGAGTAATGTGCACAACACTTGGTCTGTGAACTGTTTGACGAAATGCCTCTTTAAGTTGTCAGTGGATTTTTCAATTTTTAGTCAAGGCAGATTTTATTGAGTGTTATTTGCATATTTTATGAGAATATTTGCAAAGGTATTTCTACCTTTTGCTTAATTAAATTTCACAGATAAATGCAATGCCGAATCGAAAGATGAAAAAGATAATGAATAAGGAAAACACAATGAAGAGTAAATTTAATCAAGCCACTCAAGGTGGGCACACCCTCGCCAGTAGGCAGTTACGATTAACGCCAATGAATATTAAAAACAAAAATAAGATGATAGATCCAATAAACTATTGGATCAATATATATATTAATTAATAAACTCTTGGAAGCGTCGGCTGTCGGCTATGTTTGGATTGCAACATGACTCCCCTCCTCGGAAAGCTTTGTCCTCAAAGCTGGAAATGACTGGAATATACTTTCAGGTTCCCATGTGGCATCCTCCTCTGATAAATCTTGCCATTTAATGAGAAATTCGTGAATCTGACGTGATCTCAGTTTTCGGATTCTATGTTGTAGTATATCTTCCGGTTGGAGATGTATGCGTCCTTCCTCATCAAGCACTGGTAATTCTGATTGACTTTGTACTTTCTGACCAATTACTTTTTTGAGACATGAAACATGAAATACCGGGTGTATTCGTGAAGATGTAGGTAGCTCTAATTGATAGGCTACTTCTCCAATGCGGCGCACAATTTTGTAAGGACCATAGAATCGTGGGGCCAACTTCCGGCTGGACTTTATCTTTAATGAGGATTGTTTGTAAGGTTGCAACTTTAGGAACACCCAATCTCCTATATTAAAAGTTCTCTCTGATCGGTGCAAGTCTTGTTGTTGTTTCATACGATTTTGTGCTTGGACTAAATTCTCTTTGAGGATGGTGAGCGTAGACTGCCTTTGTTGGAACCAATCATCCACTTTGGCTACTTTGGATGATCCCTGTACGTAATCTACGACTTTTGGAGGTTTGGTGCCATACAATGCTTCAAATGGAGACATCTTAATTGAGTAATGGTAAGAAGTGTTGTACCACCATTCTGCCAATGCTAACCAATGGCTCCATTGGTATTGTTTATCTTGAGCAAAACATCTTAAGTACGTACCCAAACATTTGTTAACTACTTCTGTTTGACCATCTGTCTGTGGATGGTAGGCTGAAGACATGTTCAATTTGGTACCACTAAGTCGAAATAATTCCCGCCAAAAGTTACTAGTGAAGATGGGATCTCTATCACTTACAATATTTTTTGGCATACCATGTAATTTGAAAATTGAATCCATAAATACCTTTGCCACCTTGCTTGCGGAAAATGGATGTTGTAAAGCCTGAAAGTGAGCGTATTTGGATAACCGGTCTACGACGACGAAGATTACTGTCCTGCCTTCTGACTTTGGAAGACCCTCAATAAAATCCATGGATATATGTTCCCACTGTCGATCAGGGATGGGTAATGGTTGTAACAATCCTGGTGATTTGACTGTTTCTCCTTTATTGCGCTGGCAAACTTCACATTCTGCTACCCATTGTTTGACTTCTGCTTTTAATCCCTTCCAGACAAAATGATTGTTTGACTCGTAAATATGTCTTCAAAAATCTTGAATGTCCTGCTGATGGAGAGGCGTGTGATTCGTCGAGGATCTTTGATTTGAGTTCTGAATTGTGTGGAATATAAATGCGGTTTTTCTTTCGAAGGATTTCATCTTCATAAGAGAACAAAGGGTATTTAGAAGATCCTATAGATAATTCTTGAATTATCTGAACAGTTTCGCTATTGGACAACCATTCATCTTGTAATTGATTCACCCATTGGGAGCAAGGACCTGAAATAGCGTTAATGATTACTTCATCTTCATATTTCCTGGACAGTGCATCGGCAGCTATGTTTTCCTTCCCTTTCTTGTATTCGATAACAAAATCATAGCCCAACAGTTTGGTTAACCACTTATTTTGTTTCGGATATGAAAACCTTTGCTCAAGAAAATGTTTGAGGCTACTATGATCTGTTTTTATAATGAAGCGGCTACTGATTAGGTAGTGTCTCCATTTTTCTACCGCGTGCAAGATAGCCAACATTTCTTTTTCGTATGTTGATCTTCCCAAATTTTTCCCTGACAGCTGTTTACTTTCAAATGCCAATGGATGACCTTCTTGCATGAGTATGGCCCCAATTCCTGTTCCTGATGCATCACATTCGATAATAAATGGTTTGTGAAAATTGGGAGTTGCTAATACTGGAGTTGTGCACATGGCCTTCTTAAGAGATTCAAAAGCTAGAGTAGCCTCTTCTGACCAACGAAAGGCATCCTTTTTTGTAAGTGCTGTGAGAGGTGCTGCAATCTTACCATAATTTTGTACAAACTTGCGATAGTAGCCCGTGAGACCCAAAAAACCACGAAGTTTCTTGATGGTTTTAGGTAAAGGCCATTCTTGAATTGCCTTAATCTTATTGGGATCCACTTTGACGCCCTCATGTGAAACTATATGACCAAGATACTCGACTTCTTGAACACCAAATGAACATTTGGAACGTTTAACAAATAATTTTTCTTTGTGTAAAATGTGAAGGGCTTTATCCACATGATGTAAATGGTCCGTCCATGTTTTGTTGTATATGAGAATATCATCAAAAAAAACTAACACAAACTTACGGAGGAGTGGACGAAATACTTGGTTCATGAGACTTTGGAATGTGGATGGTGCATTAGTGAGACCAAAAGGCATGACCAAAAATTCGTAATGACCTTCATGAGTACGAAAGGCCGTTTTGGGAATATCTTCTTCTCTAACACGGATTTGGTGAAAGCCAGAGCGAAGGTCTAATTTTGTAAAAAATTTTGCACCATGCAACTCATCTAATAGGTCATCTATGACGAGGGATAGGAAATTTGTCCTTGATAGTGAGTTTATTGAGAGAACGAAAGTCAGGACACATACGCCAAGAGTTATCTTTTCGTCTAGCCAGGACTACAGGTGAGGAATAAGGACTAGTGCTGTGACGAATGACTCCATGATCCAACAAATCCTGAACGATCTGTTCGATTTCTATCTTTTGTGGCTGAGGATAGCGATAAGGACGACTGTTAGGTGGGACACTTCCTGGAATCAAATGGATGGCATGATCATGAGATCGTTTAGGTGGTAATCCTTGAGGTTCTTGGAAAACCTCTTCGTAATGTGTTATGATATCTTGTAACTCGGGTGCAATAATATCCGAAGTTGCTGACGATTGTTTTTCCAAACAATTAATTTGAGCTATAAACCCATATCCACCCTTTTTTAACATCTTTTCCATACTATGAGAGCTCACCATTTGTGTTGGAGGAGTAGTAATGCCTTGTAAGCGAATGACTCGTCCATTTTCCTTCCATTCCACAAATAATTTTTTGAAGTTGAAACTAACCGTGTCTAATGTTTCCAACCATTCAACTCCCAAAATGACATCAGAGTTCCCTAAATTCATGACAAAAAGGGATCCTAACCAGGTATAAGTTCCCATATTTATGGAAACCTGAGATGTGCGACCAACACATTGTGCGTTCACCCCGTTGGCCACTAGAACCTGGAATTTGTCTTTGTTGGAAGAGTTAATGAATAAATTCAAAGCTTTTGCTGTTTTGATGTCGATAAAATTGTGGGTGCTACCAGAATCAATTAGCACATTCACCTTTTTTTGATGGAGAAATCCTGGTACCTTGATGGTATGGTGGGCGGTTAAACCCATGAGAGCATGCACTGAAATCGCCATTGTATCCTCTTCTTTTTCGTCTATAGTACATGGTAGGTCTTCTGGCATAGGTTCTTCTGATTGGTAAGGTTCATCCTCTTCTCCTTCACATTGATCACCTTCAATATGAAAGTTTTGTTTTTGGGCACATGCTTGTTCCCTGGGGTGATGAGTGCGACATTTATAGCAAAAATATCGTGATGGTTGATCATTTCTACGAAAGGAATTGTTGCGATATGAGGGACGACTATACGTTTCACGCCTTACAGACAACTGATGTCTCTTCTCGGCCAACTTGGCTATTCTTATACAACTGTTCAACAAGGTTGGATCGTGCATGTCTACCTCCACTCGAATACTTTCTTTCAAACCATTGCGAAAGGCTCCTACCACTATGTCGGGGCTGAGGTCTGAAGTGTATGGTAGTAAACTGGTAAACTCCGAAACGAATTCACTAACTGACCCTTCTTGTTTAAGAGATAATAGTCTTACTGTGTATGATGATGTAGCTCCTTCATCAAATCTTTCTAAAAAAGAGGTAGTGAATTTTCTCCAATTAGGAGTAGCTCCTTTCTCTCGTTTAAGCCATACAAACCATTGGTAAGCCTCAGTGCCTAGTTTTGATGCAGCGAAAGGGACTTTGTCAATTTCCTTAATTTGATATAAGTCAAGAATGCCTTCCATTTTGGCCATCCAACCACGAGGATCATGACCTTCAAAAGTGGGCATATCAATTCGTGGAAAATTATTATTATTAGGACCTCTCGGTTGGTGATAACCCGTGTCCCTTTCTTGATTTTGGTTATACTGCTGTCTTTGATAGCGATCCTTGTAATTATCCGAATCACCCTATTTTTGTTCCCAATCCTCATTAGGATCGACAGTTTCTTCATTCCGTTGGGCATGGGAGTGATTTTGGGGATTAGTATTGGGATTAGGTTGTTTTTGTGCTTTCACAAGGTCTTTTAGGAGGATACCAATTTCGTTCATACCCTCTAGTAAGCATCGAAGAGACTCCCTATCAGAAATGGCTGAGTTACTTGAGTTTCCTTGTGTGATGTTTTCGTGAGTTGGGGAGGGATTATTAGCCATAGGATCTACTAGTGGATGGTGTGGATTATAACTACCAATTTTAAAAGGAGAAAGAGAATTTTTTGTACCTGGGCTGCGGTTAGATCTTCTTGTGTAGGAATTGGTCGTTTTCGAGCTTGATAATCGACCGTCAGATCCCTTGGTCCAATGTTTGCTCATGCACTTGTTAACATAACCCGCTTAGAAACCTTGAACTTGGATTGCCGCAAATGTGCTGGAAAAAAATTGGTTTTCGCTATAACTGTCGCTCCAACTGCGACGCGGATTTGAGTTTGGAATCCTTCTTTGTGACAGCTTTAGACCACCTTGACTGCAATTTTGACAACTTTGCTTGACCACACTTTTAAGACATGACCCAGTTAACCACTGTAATTAGGACACCGAACACGAAGTGGACCCTGATGCGAGAACACGACAGCTGCACGTGAGAATACGAACAGACCAACGAACGGAGGACCGACGAACGAACGGAGGACTCAAGGACGACGATCGAACGGAGGACGCGATGGACACGACGATCGAACGTAGGACGCGGTGACGACAAGGACACGACAATCGAACGGAAGACTCGACGACGATAGGACGCAACGATCGAACGGAGGACACGGAGGACACGATGATCGACGGAGGACGCGATGATAGGGACGACGAGCGAATGGATGACACGGTGATCGAACGACACGGAAGCGACACAACCACTATGAACATTCCAACGACATGACGACAACCTAACTGAGAACCCCAAAGATGACACGCGTGCGGGAAACAACGGGGGATGTGACCGAAGTCACAAACTAGTAAGTGCGCTGAAGCCCTTATAAATGCCTGAATCGCTGTCCCACAGCGAATGTGGGATATATATCCCGTAAATTTTTTTTTAAAAAATTATGCGTACCTTAGGCAGGCTGTTAATTAACAAAAATCATGCGCTGTGATTGGCCAAAATTGTTAGGAGGTCAGGCGCTGGTTTTACGTGAAACTTTGCTGCGCGGACGACTGCGATTTCAATCCTGGACGCGATTTCAACCTGGACGCGGACGACTATGATTTTTACAGCTCGGATGGTAACCGGAGATGCGAAAGGACGATGCTTGGCGAGGATCGAACGAACAAAAATTTGGCTGTGAGGACTCTGTTGGTAACTCGGCTGGGAGACGAAACGTTTCTGGCCTGGCCACGAACCGTAACGCTGTTGTGACGCGAATTCGAAGCAGCTTGCGGGAAACCGAACCGGAATCTGATACCACTTGCAAAGGTATTTCTACCTTTTGCTTAATTAAATTTCATAGATAAATGCAATGCCGAATCGAAAGATGAAAAAGATAATGAATAAGGAAAACACAACGAAGAATAAATTTAATCAAGCCACTCAAGGTGGGCACACCCTCGCCAGTAGGCAGTTGCGATTAACGCCAATGAATATTAAAAACAAAAGATGATAGATCCAATAAACTATTGGATCAATATATATATTAATTAATAAACTCTTGGAAGCGTCGGCTGTCGGCTATGTTTGGATTGCAACAATATTATCTTTCCAATGTGTAATTGATGAGACTGTATGACTATGGGAGTATGAACATTCAAGTATCAATGCCCATGTATGCACAATATGTGAAAAGTAGAGCAGGCCTGTGAACTATTTGACAAAATGCCTCTCCAAAATGTAAGTGAAGAGTAGGCATGGGAATTATTTGACAAAATTCCTATTAAATATTGTGTGTGTGGCGCACATATGAGTGGCTGACTTGGCATGTTTTAAATTAAAAAATAAAATAAAAGGGAAAAGGTAAAATAATAGTGTAACTTAAAAAGGTCATAACTTTTGATCCGTAACTCCTTTTGAGCCCGTTATTTTTCCAGCATGTGCAAAATTTTAAAATATAGAAGAACGCTATGTCTCCCATGGGAGACATTATTGAATGCTGAAATGGTCATCTTGCAGCTCAAAATTTGTTAGGAAGTTGAAGTGTTGGAAGTTGAAGGGGTTGCTAAAAGGTTTTTAAAAGGAGTCAGTGTGAGTACAGAGAAAAGAGAGATTTAGATTCAGATCAGATGAGATTAGTCAGTGTGGATGTGTAGAGAGAAGCAATGAGCTAGACCACTCAGGGTCTTTTGGAATGGAGATCATATTTTCTACTATAGTTTTTGTTTTTGTCGAGTGGGTGCTTGGCGATCGGGGTCGGTGCTCCGTGTAGTAGGTACTGCTCAATTTTGGGTTGGTTGGTGCCATTCCCCATAGTGGGTGCTATGAAAATATTGTAAGATCTATTTGTTTTGTGGCTGGATTTGGATTGGAGTCCAAGCAGTCCTTTGGCAGAGTGGTTTTTCCCACATTGGGTTTCCACTATAAACCTTGTGTTGTGTGATGCGTATTTGTGTGTTTGCTTCTTTGGCTTGATTTTGCATTTGTGTTAAAATTTTAAGTTACACTGATTCACCCCCCCTCTCAGTGTCACACGTAGTTCAACAATTGGTATCAGAGCCAGGTACCTGAATAGGCTTAATCGGCTAAGGGGATCTTGGAAGTGACACAATGGCAGGTGGTGAAGGCTTCTCATCAAACAAAGCACCATTGTTTGATGGAACTAATTACACATTTTGGAGACTCAGGATGCAGACATATCTTTGTGCTTTGGGATACGACATTTGGGATTCAGTAAATAGTGGATACACAATACCCACCACTCCTCCAGCTGATGTTGCAGAGAAGAAACTCTTTGAAAATGATTCAAAAGCCAAGAATGCCATCATGTGCGGATTAGTAGACAATGAACTGGTAAAGGTTATGGGATGTAAGATTGCAAAGGAAATATGGGATAAGCTGAAGAGTATTCATGAAGGAGATGCTAAAATCAAGGAAGCCAAATTGCAGACACATCGAGCACAATTTGAAGGACTAAAAATGAATGAAGATGAAAGTATCGAAGCTTACATGTTGAGGGTAAATGAAGTCATCAATGCTATCAGAGGACTTGGTGAGAAAATAGAAGATGCGGTCATCGTTAAAAAGGTATTAAGATCTCTTCCTCAAAGATTTGATTCTAAAGTTTTTGCAATAGAAGAGGCTAAGGATTTAAATGCTCTTACTATGGATGAGATGCATGGTTCTTTAACCGCCTATGAAATGAGAATAGGAAAAGCTAAATCTACAGATAAAGAAGCTGCCTTCAAAGCTCAAAAAAATGCAAAAATGAAACCAGAGTCAGATGAAGATGAAATGTCAGATGAAATGGAAGCTAACTTCATGAGAAAACTGAAAAAGGGAAAAGGCAAATACAGAGGAAAGTTACCATTTAAATGTTTCAACTATGGAGGCATTGGGCATTTCGCAGCTAAATGTCCACTTAATGAGAAGAACATAAGTGATGAAGGATCGCACGGAGAAAGAAGTGACTGGAAGAAAAAATCAAATTTTAGAAAAGGCAACTTCAAGAAGAAAAGTTTCATCTCCAAGAATGTCAGTTCATTAGAAGACAACTCTAGTGAGGATTCTAAAAAAGAAATAGGTGAAGCTCTTTTCATGGCATTCGAAGAAGAAAAACCAAAAAAAGAATAGGAATGTGATGAAGAAGAAATTGATGCAAAAGTGAATTTGGAAGAGGAACTAATTGCAGCTCTGGATGAATTGAAGATAAAAAGAAAAAGGAATAAGAAAATTTCAAGAAAGCTTGAGGATGCAAATGAAATCATAACAAGTTTGAAAGTGCAGATAGAAGAATCCAAGAAGATCTCTGAAGATCTTGAAGTGCAAATAACCATGAAAATAGATTATTGCAGCAAGTTAGAAGAAGAGATTGTTGGTTTAAGGATGCAGCTAGAAGAGATGAATCAGAAAATTAGCTTTTATCACAAATGTGAAGAGAGTTCTATGAAGTTGGATAAGATCATAAAGAACCAGAAGACTACAAGCATCAAATTTGGTTTGGGTTTTGATGAAGGAGAATCATCAAATGGATCAAAGGCCACAAATGAAGAATCCACAAAGAATGAAGAAAAGAAATAGGTTAATCAAGCAAAAATGAATCATGCAAAGGAAAGCAATAATGCAAGGCACGAAAGGAGAATTGACAATGATGGTTTCACCAATGTCACACATCAAAGAAGAAGAAGATTTATGGCTCCTACAACAACATGGCAAAGACCACCACCCAGGTTCAATCATCCCTTTTCTGGTTACTATTTTAAATGCAATGGTTATGGACATAAGATTTCAGATTGCAAGTATAATGTAGGACCAAGGAATTTTGCCAGTAGAAATGCTTTTTCACCTTTGATGGATTATGCAGTAGAATGTTATAACTGTCATAACTTTGGGCATATTGCAAGAAATTGTAGAAGTACATTTGCATCAAATCAATTTCAGGGAAGAAAATTTCAGCCAAATGGAATAAGACAAAATAGAAAATTTCTCAAAAAACATGCACAAGCTACTAAAAAAGAAAAGCCAAAACAAGAGCCCAAAATTGTAATCAAACCGAAGTGGAAAGAAAAAGAGCAACCTAAGGAAGAAAAGGAATCCTTGATCGTACAAATGACATTTAAAGTATAGAATAAATCCGCACCATGGATACTTGATAGTGGATGCTCTAGTCATATGACAGGTGACAAACAAAAATTTGAGAAGTTGCAGCAATATGAAGGTGGTTCAGTGAAATTCGAAAACAATGATGGAGCTAAGATAGTTGGCAGAGGTTCAGTTAAGATCAGTGATAGAAAAATCAGGTCAGAAGAAGTCTTGTTTGTGGTTGGTCTGAAGCATAACTTGTTGAGCGTAAGTCAGATTTGTGACAGAGGTCATGATGTGATCTTTAAGAAGCAGGGTTGTGAAATCAGAAAGGCAAACAGTGGGAAGTTGATAGCAGTTGGATCAAGGACATCTGGCAACCTGTACACTCTCTCGGAGACTTCAGAAGGAGCTTGCTTGATTGGACAGGAAGAAGAGAATTGGTTGTGGCACAAGAGGCTCGGTCATATCAGTTTTGACAATCTAGTAAAAATCAGTTCAAAGAAAGCAGTGAGAGATATTCCCACCATTGGCAAACCATCAAATAGCATTTGTGCTTCATGTCAAAAAGGGAAGCAAACTAGAGTCTCATTTAAAATAAAAGAGTACTACATGAGCAAACCTTTGGAACTAGTACATACTGATTTATGTGGACCCATGAGAATGCAAAGCATAAATGGTGACAAATATTTCATGTTGTGTATAGATGACTATTCCAGGATGACATGGGTATTGTTTTTGAAGCATAAATCAGAAGCTTTTGAGATGTTCAAGGTTTTCAAAAACCAAGTTGAGAATCAAATAGGAAAAATGATTAAATGTTTAAGGTCAGATAGAGGAGGAGAGTTCATTTCAAAGGATTTCATAGAGTATTGTGAAAAATATGGCATCAGGAGATAATTTTTAGCAGCCAGGACACCTCAGTAGAATGGTGTGGTAGAAAGAAAGAACATGATAGTGCAGGAAATGGCATGGACTATGTTGACTGAGAGCAAAGTAGCAGATAGATTTTGGAAAGAGGTAGTCCATACTATGGTATACATCCAAAATAGGTGCATGTTGAGGATGCATGAAAGCAAAACTCCTTATGAGTTGTGGTTCGGTAAAAAGGCAACAACAAGATATTTTAAAGTTTTTGGAAGCAAGTGTTACATCAAAAGAACTAAAGAAAACCTTGGTAAGTTTGAAGATAGAGCGGATGAAGGTATTTTTCTTGGCTATTCATCAAAAAGCAAAGCTTACAAATGTTACAACAAGAGGCTAAGAAAAATTGTGGAAAGTGTCGATGTTAAAGTTGATGAAGGAAGGGAATGAGTAATTAGCTATGAAGAGAACTACCCAATTTATGAAGAGGTCATTGAAGGAGATGAGGAAGAGGAAATGGAAAATAAATCAAGAATTGACTCAGAGGATTCGAAAAGTGATTCAGAATTGGAAGAAAACAAGAAATTCAAAATAGGTAGTTGGCAGAAAGATCATCCTAGAGAGCAAATAATTGGAGACCCCATAGTTGGTGTTCAGACAAGAAGAAGATTAGTAAGAAACTACTCTTTACTATCCAACATTGAGCCCAAAAATGTTGTCGAAGCAAGCAAAGATGAAAGTTGGGTAAAGGCAATAAATGAAGAATTAGATCAGATCGAGAAAAACAAGACTTGGGAGTTAGTACCAAGACCCACAAATAAAAATGTAATCGGTACTAAATGGGTCTTTCAAAACAAATTGAATGAAGATGGATAGGTAGTCAGGAACAAAGCAAGATTGGTATGCAAAGGGTATGCGCAAGTTGAAGGTATTGACTTCGAGGAAACCTTTGCACCTGTGGCTAAACTAGAGGCAATTAGAATATTTCTTGCTTTAGCAGTTTACAAGAATTTCAAAGTTTATCAAATGGATGTGAAATCAACATTTTTGAATGGGAAACTTGAAGAAGAGGTTTATATTGAGCAGCCAGATGGTTTTCAGCTTGGTGATGATCCCAACTTGGTTTGCAAGTTGAAGAAAGTGTTATATGGCTTAAAATAGGCACCCCGGGCATGGTATGCAAGGCTAGACAATTATCTTACTCAGCAAGGGTTCAAGAAAGGTATGGTGGACAATAATTTGTATGTCAAAATAGAAAATGGTCATCATATTGTTGTTGTTGTATACGTAGATGATATCATATTTGGCAGCAGCAAAGATGAGTTGTGTAAAGATTTTGCAAATAAGATGCAGAAAGAGTTTGAAATGTCAATGATTGGTGAACTTTCGTATTTTCTCGGATTGCAAGTTAATCAAAAGGAGAAGGGCATATTTATTTCTCAAATTAAATATGTGAAAGAGATGCTAAAAAAGTTCACAATGGAGGATTGCAAGCCAGTTAGCACTCCCATGATGACAGGTTGCAAGTTGAGCAAGGATGACAAATCTCCACCTGTTGATCAAACTATGTACAGATCCATGATTGGGAGCTTACTGTACTTGACAGCTACTAGACTGAACATTTTGTAGGTAGTATGCATGGTAGCATGATTTCAGGCTAGTCCCAAGGAGACTCATGTGACAACAGTGAAGAGGATTTTTTGGTACCTCAAGGGTACTATGGAGTATGGGTTATGGTATCCGAAAGGTAAGGACTTCACCCTTATTGCGTATTCAGATGCAGATTGGGTAGGATGTGTAGATGATAGGAAGAGTACCAGTGGAGGTGCATTCTATCTTGGTGATAATCTTGTTGCATGGCATAGCAAAAAGTAGGAGTCAGTCTCATTATCCACAGCAGAGGCAGAGTATATTGCAGCGACATCATGTTGTACACAGGTACTTTGGATGAAACAAACTTTGAAGGATCTTGGAATAAATTTTAGTGAGCCCATCTCGATCATGTGTGACAATACAAGTGCAATCAATATCTCAAAGAATCTGGTTATGCATTCTCGCACAAAACATATTGCTATCCGGTACCATTTTTTGAAGGAGAAAGTTGCGAAAGGTGAGGTTAAGTTGGATTTTGTTCCAACAATAGAGCAAGTAGCGGATATCTTCACCAAACCATTGCCCAAGGAAGTCTTTGAGTACCTTCACAAGAAATTGGGAGTGGTCACACTTCCCAAGCATTGACTAGCTATCGGGGCCACATTCTCAGGGGGAGCATTTTTGTCTTTGTTTATCTTTTTGCTCATGTTTGTGATTTTTGCTAAGTGTAATAATTTTTGCCTGAGAATGTTGTGCATGGACTCAGGGGAGTTTGCAGTAGCCCTTTGGTCTTGTTGTCAAAGGGGAGAAGAGTTACAGGAAATTGTGCATGTGTTGCCAACAATTCCAAAGGGGGAGATTGTTGAGCAAGGTGCAATGACAATATTGTCATTGTTGTCAACACACTCAGATGGACAGGTTGATGCAGTGGATAGTTGTTCGGAGGTTGTTCGGAGTATGTACAGTGGTGTTCAATGCTTATGAGGATGTTTTTGATGTTCGGGTGAAGTTGTTACAGGTTGTTCGTGCAAATTTGCAAAAGTTGCAAAAATCGTCAAGAAGTTGTCAAAGTAGCAAAAATTGTCAAAGTTGCAAAAATCGTCAAAGTTGCAAAAACATCAATGGAATGTGTTGGACAGCCCAAGATACTATTTGGAGGTTTTTTGATCATTAGCAAGTGTGGTTGCAGTATTGGAACGACCGGTTGCTTCACCGGTGCATTGTTGGTCAGTTTCATGCTTTATTGGGCAGGTGTAAAATCTACATCGGAGGTCACTTTGCAGGAGGAATATTAAGCAATCCATGAGGAATTGGACCTCAAATTTTTTACTGGAGGTATCTGGATATACTGAGAGCTTAAGTTTTAAATTTCAGCCCAAACAGAGTCCGGAGGAAGAAACGGTGAGCGTTGCAAAATGGCTCCGGAGCACTTTTTCCAGTTTTGGGCAGCTAAGTGTTTTTGCATTCGAATGCTCAAATTCATATCTTCTTGTTGCCGAATTCACCATTTAAGTGTTTTTTCACGTATATTTCACCATACTGAGCATTTTTTCTTTTCGGTCAAAGTGGTTTCGAGGCCTCCAAGTGTGAGAACGAGTAATGTGCACAACACTTTGTCCGTGAACTGTTTGACGAAATGCCTCTTTGAGTTTTCAGTGGATTTTTCAATTTTTAGTCAAGGCAGATTTTCTTGAGTGTTATTTGCATCTTTTATGAGGATATTATCTTTCCAATGTGTAATTGATGAGACTGTATGACTGCGGGAGTATGAACATTCAAGTATCAATGCCCATGTATGCACAGTATGTGAAAAGTAGAGCAGGCCTGTGAACTGTTTGACAAAATGCCTCTCCAAAATGTAAGTGAAGAGTAGGCATGGGAATTATTTGACAAAATGCCTATTAAATATTGTGTGTGTGGCGCACATATGAGTGGCTGACTTGGCATGTTTTAAATTAAAAAATAAAATAAAAGGGAAAAGGTAAAATAATAGTGTAACTTAAAAAGGTCATAACTTTTGATCCGTAACTCCTTTTGAGCCCGTTATTTTTCCAGCATGTGCAGAATTTTAAAATATAGAAGAACGCTATGTCTCCCATGGGAGACATTATTGAATGCTAAAATGGTCATCTTGCAGCTCAAAATTTGTTAGGAAGTTGAAGTGTTGGAAGTTGAAGGGGTTGCTAAAAGGTTTTTAAAAGGAGTCAGTGTGAGTACAGAGAATAGAGAGATTTAGATTCAGATCAGATGAGATTAGTCAGTGTGGATGTGTAGAGAGAAGCAATGAGCTAGACCACTCAGGGTCTTTTGGAATGGAGATCAGATTTTCTACTATAGTTTTTGTTTTTGTCGAGTGGGTGCTTGGCGATCGGGGTCGGTGCTCCGTGCAGTAGGTGCTGCTAAATTCTGGGTTGGTTGGTGCCATTCCCCATAGTGGGTGCTATGAAAATATTGTAAGATCTATTTATTTTGTGGCTGGATTTGGATTGGAGTCCAAGCAGTCCTTTGGCAGAGTGGTTTTTCCCACATTGGGTTTCCACTATAAACCTTGTGTTGTGTGATGTGTATTTGTGTGTTTGCTTCTTTGGCTTGATTTTGCATTTGCATTAAAATTTTAAGTTACACTGATTCACCCCCCCTCTCAGTGTCACACATAGTTCAACACTATGGTGCATTCCACAAGTGAAAATACAAACTCCAAAATGTTCCAAGGAAACCTGAAGCCTGATAAATTTGGTAGCAACATGTTGAAGATTAACATAATAAGTAAGGTGTGTCTCACATTCAATACCTCTAACTCATACCATAACTCCACTAGGATACCCCTACTAGGTAATTCTTGTAGTGCCTCCAACCAGTCGCCTACAAAGTATCTCCACAAAACTGTCTCTCATATCTCGATGAGTAGATAAAATTGGATGCGCCTCTATCAGATTGCATAAAATCTGATAGACATCCTCTAACATCACTATCATATCTCTAGTAGGTAATTTAAATGTGTTTATATGAGGGTTCCATAGATCTATCAATGCTGTCAAGTAGGTTGTGTCTTCGTACACTAGCTATAATCGCGTCACTTGCTTAAGACCAATGACGTCAAGCCATTTCCAATTATCCTCTGAAATAAGTCCCTAGTAGTATAAAAAAGAGTAAAAAATTGACATTGAATCTTGAAAACCTGATAGAAGCAAGAAATATTAACAAAAATGCAATAAAATTACCCAAAAATAGCTAAAACAAACCAAGAAAATGTCCTAAAAACCACTAAAAATAGGTCAAAATTGAGGAATTTCATAAAGGATCAATATTGCACAGACATTTCTCATGTATGAATGAAAATTCTTTACCTTAATCCCAAATAAGGCCATTATGGTCAAACCGCTCTACGGGAACGATGTATTCAGTTCTATTCTACCATGAAATATCAAAAAAACAAAAACAATCAAAATCCTCGTCAAATTGATAAATATTATAATGGATTAAACTTAAGGTAATCCCAATCAAGTCATATGGGTCAAGTGACTCATAAATTTCATCACTTTTCATGCCCTCGTTGACTTGTCACTTGAGGGGGTAGTTATAATAATGAATTGATAGTTAAAATCAACACTTAAACTCTCAAAAGTGCAACTTGCATACATTCAAAAGAATCATTGTCCAAGACAAATTTAAAGCCTATGTTGGGGAAAATAATTTAGTACAAATACAAAACAAAGTCTTGGTATATTTAAATCCTAAGGACACGTATCCCAAAATAGGTAAAACAAGGAACCAAGACCAAGTATACCCTAAGCCCCTAAAATTGTCATTACAGTGTGGCTGAAAGGTATACCAAAAAAAAACCTTCAATTATGTCAAAAGCAAGGATTACAAGAATGTATGCTCTTTTCATAATGGAGGCATCAAAATTTGGTTAGGTTATTTAATAAACTTAATAATTTAATGATTTATTCATCTAATTTTTCTCGATTCTCTGTTTCACATAATGCATCTTAAAAAGGGGTATCTGTAGATACTAAAATCATGTAAATCAAATAAGACTATGAAGGTGCCACTCTTATCGATACCATATGGCCCTATTGGTCAACCATAAAGGGTTATTTAGGGGTATTAACTACTTTTGGGAAGGTTTAACCTACTTTTGGGATGTTTTGGGCTATGTATCCATGACTGTCCTACCCAGTATTACCATAGTTCATGGTTGTCCCACCCTAGAATGACCAAAAGTAACCATCCTTGGGTGGGATGGCCATGGTCCAAGCCCCAAAAAAAATCAAGTGTGGGATAAATGGCAATCAATTTCTACCATTTATCACATCCAATGACTTATGATAGATTGGGAGATTGTCTAGGACATTAGGGACTGCAAATTGGAGGCCCAATTGGAGTCCTCTTTAACCCTATGCATAGCAAAGGCATCGACAAGTGGAATAACCTACCTTGCATGGCCCAACTTTTCCATTTTCTCCCTTTTCCCTCTTGGGCTATAAATTGGAGTGTTTTCACTCAATTTTGGAGAGAGACCTTTGCAAGCACTCACCATGAAGTGCTATCAAGATTTCCTCTCACATTTTACCCTTGTATTTGACCTTGGAAACCTTATCAACCGAAGGTGTTTTCAAGGCATCCTCAAATATGAACACCCTCTTCAAAATCTATCTATTCCTATGAGTTAATTTACCAAATTTTATGAAAACACCCCTAGGAGGATTCTAGACCAGATCCCAATGGAATTGGAGGTAAAAACCACCCTGTTTTATGGTTGTCCCACCTAGGATGGTTAACAGTCCTAAATGGCTCACCCTAGGACGGCCATGAATTAGCCCAAAAATTTGAATCAATTTTAGTATAGATTAATTTTAGAATACTATATATGCATCATGCTTGATTTTGGTGAATTTTGGAGCAATTTTGGATTATCAATTAGGGTTTTGTGATTACAGTCCTAACTGGCTCACCTAGGGATGGCCACACATAATGCTCATAATTTCACTTCAATTTTTGCATATATCATTACAAAAGTAGATAATATACATCATGTTAAATTGTAGAATCATTTGGAGTAGTTTAGCCCTATTGATTGCACTTTTTACATTAAATATTGCATGCATTCCTTTGATTTTATCATAATGCGCACATGCTGTTAACCCATTTCAATTTCTTTTGTGTAGGAATATATATTCTAGTACATAAGGAAGGAGATAACGATTTGAAGATAGATATATCAGAGCAGCAATAGTGTAATTTTGCTCTTCAATTGTAAGTGCGATAAGAACATTGAAAGTGCACCATAAGTTTGTGAAAGGATTGGATCCTTCAACATTGTAATTTGAATTGTATCAATTTGAGAGCCCTCAAGGGGATGTTTTGTAACCATCTATTTGAAAAATTGATTAATATAAATAGAAGTCCCCATTCCTTTCAAATATTTATCATTTATGGTTTAATTTATTTGTTGGTTTTGAATGCTTGATTAGAACATTAGATGCAGTTCAATTTCCATTGCTAGGTGTGTCATTTTTTTTCTCTATATATCTCACGAGAGAATTGATATATTTTTACACATGATTATGTGAAATGTATGGTGCAATTATGAATGATATGAATGATGTAAATATGCTACCTTTTTTTCCCCAACAGTAGAAGGGAGTTGTTGAAATATGTAAGTGATTGATTCTATTTTTCCCCTAACAGAGAAAAGGGGTTTTATCGAGTGTAGATGCCATGATCATGTAATATGTATCCCATTGTGGGAAAATCAAAGTCAAATTTGGTTGCCCCAAGTTTGGGGTGATTCCATGCTATTGAAGAATGTGCCTTTTGACATCATTGAAATGCAAGTATGCAAATGCAAAAAGAAAAGAAAAATAATCTTACCCTCAGAGCCACTCATGATTGCCCACATGGAATTCTTAAATGGTTTCTCAATCACTTTACCCGACCTATGTCCTCGGATACTGGTGTAATTACAAATGAAATTATGAAAGTTATCCATGTTGGGAATCCCATGGAAGAGGGTATTAATGATAACTATTGACCAAATTGGTCATGGCATAGTCTCACTCAAAATATGAGGTACCAAAATTGATTTTTCTTTAAAACAATAAGATATTGAATGATGAATATGGTCAAGTGTCCCTATGGTGATTTATTCATCTTACCAAATTGCATGGATGCAAATTGCTACAATCACCAAGTAGATAGAACAAATCACTAGGTACGAGTTTCACTTGAATTTGTGTATGAATTTGGTAAATGTGCAAATGCAATGATTTAAAAATGATGTGTTAATGACAATTTTATGATTAGAATGCATTGATGATTGAATTAAGATATTTTGTGAAATTTTGTATTGATTTGGAGTAATTTAGACGTAATTTTGGAAAATATTATGTCTTGAGGGTGCAAATAAAATTTATTCATCCAAATAAATTCATATTATCATGAAATTGAATTTGATGATGGAAGTTATGATGAGAATGATGAAAATGAAGGTTTTGTGAAAATTTGGATCATTTTTGGAGTGTTTTGTAACTTGTAATGTGAGTTTGCAACTTTTGGTCGCAAGAAAAAATTAAGACTCCAAATCAATTCTGGTTTTCACAAAACATACAATTATGATAAAATTGATGTATGGATGAAATTTGGAATGAAGTGGTCGAGGTAAGCTACCTTTTTTGGCTCAGTTTGTTATTTTTGTCAATATTGACACCAAACGCTGGTGGGCACTTATTGCTTCTACAAATGTTCACTAGATTTTGGCACTTTCCAAATGGAGGGAGGTGTTTCAATGTGCATTGGAGTACCCATGGGCATTTTAGTGCACCTAAAATAGATATAAAAGGCTTGTAGAGGGGAAATCAAGCTCATTTGTGCATCCAAAAATTTTGAAAGCTGCATCTAAGGGAGTGGAGTGGAGTTAAGTGGAGTGGAGTTAAGTGGAGTGGAGTGAGTGAAGTGAAGCTACAAAAGCTATGGTTATGGATGGAATGAATGCATCTATGGGATCATGTGTGTGCTTTATCAAGGTGAGTATTTTTGAAACTCTTTTTATTTTTGTGCAAAAAAAATCTCTTTTTTGTTAAATAATCTATTTGACATTAATGCTTTGTGTTGTGTTGCAACTGAAGATTTTGGAGGCTTGGAATTGGTTCTTACCTTTCATACCTAGGGTGAGGAAGGAATTATAGGAGGATGAGTGGAAGTGGTTGGAGGATGTTAGGTTGGATGAGGCATCTAAGATAGATGTGGTGAGGTGAGGGATGATGAGGGGTATCTCTATCCCTTGGTAGATATATGGGATCCAAATAGGGGAATGTTTTAGCTTCCTATTGGAGAGGTGACTATGACACTTGAGGATGTATACCACATCCTCAAGTTGCCAATAGAGGGCTTGTGTGTTGAGGTTAGACACAATAAGAAGCATGACTTGAGCCACATGTTTGGAGATGGATGGGAGGATGTGGAGGTGATGGGTGGAGGGATAACATAATTTTCCATGTATGTGGATAATAATTTGGATGCCCTAACCACATTGGTGATGTTCATGTTGGCCAATATAGTGACCCCAAATAGTATAGGTTGTCAATTCACATGGAACCTTATCAATTTGGTGTGTGATATGATTGCTACACCTTAGGTGTATGCATGGGCTCTTACCTTATTGGTGTAGATGTATCATGAGCTATATGAGATGATGAGGCAAAAGTGCTAGGAACTAGGTTGTAGTTTTCTACTACAATGTTGGGATTGGTAGAACTTTAGTGTGGCTTAGCCTATGGTTTTATCATCTAGGATATGGGATAGGGATAAACCCTATGCAATGAGGTGGTTGGTGTCAGAGGAGTTGTAATCAATCCATGTTTGGATGAGTTATTAGTATAGGAATTTGTGGGCTGGATTAATAGTATCTCATGTGGTATGGAGGTCATGGCAAGGTGTCATGTGGATGGATGATGAGAATCATCTACGGTGGATGCAACAGGCTAGATGGGTGGTTGGGAGGCAAACAAAGGAGGTGGAGCTGATCTAGTTCTCACAAGTACTATGGTAGTTTGGATTGAAGTAGGGGGTTCCTGAGGAACCCATTCTATACAAGCATCATCAAGATGAGATGGGTCTCCCTTGTGCCAAGACATGGAGGGCCACTTATCAGGATGATGAGGAAATGGATCTTCTCGATGTGGATGATGCAGGTACTACTGAGGAGTATGATGCATGATTCATGACTCAACCATCATGGTTACCAAGGTTGATAGGAGATGAGTTTAATAGTGATGGGAATGAGATCGAGGATGCCTATGAGTCTCCTAAACATCGAACGTACCTTCGAGCTAGTAGTTAGAGAAGGCATACTAGGAGGACAATAGAGTAGGCTCTAAATTTTGAAGGATATGGAGGGAGTATGGAGGATAAGGAGGAGGTTATGGATGGACCTCTTTGTCAGAGTGAGGAGTATTGGGTGACATTGGGGTAGCTAGTGGTAGAGTGATATGCTATGGTAGTAGCTCAAGATGTAGATATAGCTAGACTATAGGATGGGGAGAGGGCTCAAGATGCTGAGATAGCATCTCAGGAGGCAGAGGTAGCATGACTATTGGTGGAGCTATGGGTACAACCAACTACATATGGAGGTGAGGAAAGTATCATGAGGCTCCATGTAGAGTTGTTAGAGAGGAGTCTTCGATAGAGACATGATGGACACCATCTTCAATCCTAGGATGGATATATTCGATTGTTGGAGGACTAGTTGATGGATCACAACATTGGGCTTCCAATTCCACCCTCCTTATACATATCCAGGTATTCTAGGCCTAGTGATTCTAGGTATATCTCTAGATCTAGGGCTCCTTCAAGGTCATTGGGGTTGTCATAGGCATTAGCTTAGTGCTTAAATGCACTTTTTGTATATGAGCCTTGGTGCTCTATTGTATATAGCCTTTGGGATTTCATTTTACATGCGATATATATATATATATATATATATATATATATATATATATATATATATATATATATATATATATATATATATATATATATATATATATATATATATATATATATATATATATACATACATTGATTTTACTTTTGTGTTATGCTTTTGTGTCAATGCATGTGTATATGAACAATTAATGCATAAGGAATGTGTATGAATGCAAATGTTCTAATGATAATTCATAGTTTAGATTTTTCTTGGTCATGTTTTAGCATTGTTTTTTAATCAGGGGCACCAACATTGGTGGTAGGTGGGGTGAAAATACTCATGAAGTGGCATGGATGTTGACATGGAAGAAGATATGGATGTTGATATGGAAGAAGATATGGATGTTGATATAAAAAACCTGCCTACTTTGTAGAGACTGAGACATACTAGTGATATCAAACAAAATCACTAAATAATACCTAATTTCTCTAAGACCAAATGTGTGTGTAGTGAATTCATTTACCTAATCAAGAGCATGGTAATGACTCAAGGCAATAAAGAACCACTATGTGCAAGTGAGTTTATTAACTCATCTTGAATAAATTAAGTTTAACCTATTGTGGATGAGACCAAAAAGCTAGTTTGTATATATGTATGATCAGAGGTCTCTTTAAAAGAGACATGTCACCATGCATGAGTGTACTCCACTGCCAGTAAAGCGTCTGTATATCCAATGGAGGTTGGCTCCATAGTCTATGAATTTGATCTTTAGGCTTTGGGGATGACTACCTAACTATCTGATAGGAAATGTAGTACTATCTTTACAACTTGAGGATCTATGTTGTGTAATGAAAGATTTAGAGCTTTGGGGAATCAGATTCTCAACCTAGGTGTGATGAGAATTGTATCCTATCCTTACTACTCTATTTATTATATTTGGAAGCAACTATGATAATGATTAAAACCACTATTTTTGTGGACTATATTACATAATGGGACAAGCAAGGAATACCCTTTTCACTTAGATTTTTAAACCAAGTATAGTGTTATCTCTCATTGACATAAGATGTTTTTAAGATGTGAAATTGTGTTTGGTTCAATAATGTTTAGAGTCAATTTGTAGAAATCAAGATTTTATTAGTGAAAAATGTGTCTTGATCCTAATGAAAACTTGACATGTATTTGGAGGTTGTTTAAAAATACTAGGATTTGCTAAGTGATCGAAAACACCTAGGGATTATAGACATGTGAATTTACGAATGAAAATTTGGCTTTATGGAATGATGCAAAGAAATGGATGATGTTTGAAGGTTCCCTGATTAAGGCAACATGACTTTGTTGGACCAATTAATCTAAACTAAATAAATGATCCCTAATATGAAATGTGGTTGTGAATGTGATGTATGAAATGCAACTTATGAAATGAAATGTGTTTAATGCAAACTTTGTGAAATGCAAGTGTGTTAATGCCATGTATGCAAATGAAATGCATGCAATGCAAGGAATGTAATGTGTTATTTTTTTTGTGTAATAGCGATGTACATATACATATATATAAATCACATTATGCATATAATGCTCTCAAGTGTATAACATTAAGTGGTTCGGGTTCTTCAACTCCCTCTAGACTAGCAAGCCTATAAGTTCCTTTAACCATTTTTTGAGTAAGGATGTATGGACCTAACCAATTAGCCATAAATTTATCATGAAGGTGTGGCAATACATTGGTGATTTGTTGATTCTCTTTAAGAAAAATATTTCCTACTTGGAATTCACGTAGATAAAATTTGGTGTTATAAAAATTATTTAGGCAGTATTGATATACTCATAAATGCTCTAAATCATTGAATCACCTCACATCAAGGAGTGTGAGTTGGTCAAGACATGCTTGTCTAGTAGTTTCATCATCTATGAATTCCTACAATGAAATTCACAATAAGGGGATCTCAAGCTCAAGAGGTATTATTGATTCAGATCCATAGGCCAATGAAAATGGTATTGCCCTAGTAGGCGTGTGGATGATTGTTCAAAAATCCAATAATACCAAGGGAATTTGTTTATGCCAATATCTATGATTTTATTTAACAAGTTTCTTGAGAATAGCAATTAAGGTCTTATTAGTAGCCTCAACTTATCCATTTTCTTATGGGTAATATGGAGTCAAGAAACTATGTTGGATATTAAATTTCTTGCGAAGTGCTCGAATATCCTTGTTCTTGAAATACTTACCATTGTCAAAGATGATTTTCAAGGGGATACCAAAATGATGAATAATATGATGAAGTATAAACTCCATAATTCTAGGTCTTTTCATATTGATGAGAGGAATTGCCTCAACCCACTTTGTGAAGTATTATGTGGTTATGATGATGAATGTATGTTGTCTTTGGGAAGAAGGTGATATTTTACTAATTAAATATAGACCCCATTGTGAAAAGAGCCAAAGTCTTTGAATAAGTTGTAATGCTTGTGATAGTACATGAGTTAAATTAGCATGTTCTTGAAATTGATTACATTGTTTTACATATGTGCAACAATCTCGTTCCATTGTGGATAAATAATAACCCATGCATAAAATATGCTTTGCAATGGCCATTCCACTAAAATGACCACCACAAGTACCATCATGAGCTTTAGCTATGGCTCTTTGTGTCTCATTAGACTCGAGATAATGAAGGAGAACTCCATAATAACAACATCTATACAACACATCCTCAAAAATAATAAAACAAGTTGTCTTTTGAATGAAAGTGCATTTAGTAATTTGTGACATATTTGATGGGAGTGTTCCAAACTTGATAAAGGCTATTATTTGGTTTTACCAAGGCTCATATGGATCTAAATGGATAAAGCAAACATCATTTATTTAGTGCAAATAATTGCAAATTTAGAGATCATTGTAATTATGAGGGGTTGTACCTCTCCTAAGGTATCCTTTAGAATCAATGATACAAGAGAGGCCATCCCATACATAAATATATTAGTCAAACATAACAAACTATCGATTTCATACCAATCAAACTTAGAGTGTAATTTCATTGCTACTTCATGGTAAAGCTTAATGATAGGCTCTTTGCATTGGTATTATATGGTTACCTATTTGACAACAAGTTGAGAATCACCAAATATCCTAATATGATTAATGGCCATAGCTATAGTTACTTGAAGACCTAATATTAAGGCTTCATAATCTACATTATTTTTTGTGCATTGAAAGTCTAGTCTGAATGATAAGGGGATAAGCACCGCCTAGGGTGTATGAAATATGACTCCAACACCTTGATATTTTTCACACTTAGAACCATCAAAGAATAGTGTGATATCAATATTTTCCTCTAGAATGATATCTTCTTCTTGTTCAATGATAATGAATACCGAATCATCTGGGATCTCAATAATCAAAGTATGATCACTAGGTAGTGGAGCTTTCACAATCTGATCGGCTATAACCTGACCTTTAATGGATTTTTGGCTAATAAACTCAATATCAAATACAGGGGTAAGCATTATCCATTTAGAGGTGCAAGTTATATTATAAGTGTGAGACATCATATAACATAGAGGATTTTATCTAGCTATGACATATGTGGGTGTGACTAAGCATGTAATGTCTGAGTTTCTTAGTGGAAAAAACCACTGCTAAGCACAATTTTTCCATGTAAACATATCTAGTTTTATAGCTTACCAATGTTTGATTAATGTATAGATAGCTTGCTCTCAATTGTTTTCATTATTTTGTGTAAGCATTGTCCCTAATGAAAAGTTCATTTCTAAAACAAACATATGGAAGGGGACCCCCAGATGAGGAGGAGATAATACTGGTGGAGAAACTAGGTATTGTTTAATGTCATGAAAGGCTTTTTAACATTCATCTATCCCTAAAAATGGAACCCTCTTTTGTAGTAGGTGATTGAATGGCCTGCATTTGTCAAAAATTTGTGCAATAAAATGATATATTGATTTAATATTTCCTTGTAAACTATGCAATTCCTTTAAATTTGTTGGGGTAGGCATCTCCATGATATCATTGAATTTGTTTGGATCCACATCAATACATCTTTTGGAGGAAATGCACACTAGTAGTTTCCCAAAGATAACACCAAAGACATATTTATTGGGGTTCAACCTTACATTATGCTCTAGAAGTTAATAAAAGACTTTTTCTAATACACCAATGTGTTCTTGTCGAGTTTTAAATTTTTCCAAGAGATCATCCACATAATATTTGATGATCTTATGCATGTAATCATGGAAGATGTATGTCATGGAACATTAATAAGTAGCACCTATGTTTTTAATTCCAAATGACATAACCTTGTAACAAAATGTCCTCGAAGGAGTAGTGAATGTTGTTTTGTGTTTGTCATCAGGATTTATTCGAATTTGGTTGTAACTAAAAACTATCCATGAGAGAAAACATTTCATGGAAGAGGAAAATAATCCTTAGGACACACTTTGTTAAGATCTTGAAAATTAGTGCAAACATGTATCACCCTATTAGGCTTACGAACAAGTACCATGTTTGAGAGCCACTCATAATAATCAATAGGAACTACAAAGTTCACATATAAAATATTTTAAAGCTCTTCTTGTTAGAAATTAAGCCAATTAAAAGGAGTAAAAAATTTGTTTGCAATGGTAAGATTTGGATCTTACCGTTTTACCTCCTTGGATGACAGTTGACTGGGCAGGTAGTTTGACTTGAACAACAGCTGACTAGGTAGATTGGACGGCATGGGCGGCAAGGCAGAAAAAATGAAATTCCCTTTCTCCTTTCCTCCTTATTCTTCTTCTTTTCCTAATTTCTCCTATATTCCCTAAGGTTGTTTAATCAACCACTATTTAAAATTTGTAATTCTTATGTTTCCAAAGGTTGAATATAATATTTCTACATTTTCCTATTGCTCCTAATTATCACATGCCCACATATGGTATCAAATTTGAATCTAGAGAGGGTGGTAGAATCGAGGTTAGTGGAGGAACTAGGCCCAAGGACTAAGGTGGAGGAACTAGGCAACATGAGCATCGAGGTGAGGTCGAGTGGGGATTGCAACACACAATCTGAGGCAAGGAAGACCTATGATTCATGAACTGAGGTGAGGTCTGGAGAAGGTCTGCACAATAAGCATGCAAGGAGGAGAAACTCAGAAGAACCAATCAAAGAGCACCACGTGGCGAGAGGAGAACAAGACTGACATAGATTGGATGACCAGGAACTAACATAGACCAATTACATGGTAGAAATATTGATTACATGGCAGAAGGAGGACAAGCACCATGGCAACAGATGACAGGCTCAAAGGAAGCAACGTGGCAGGGAGTGATTGCTCAATAAGGATGAAAAAGGGCGATCACTGATTACCCGAAGGCAATCGAGTGAGTATTTGCTCGCTAAAGGTTTTAAACACCTTCATCACCCTCCACATGATTGATGTGGGACAAAAATCCCCAAAAAAAATTAATTAAAGCATGACCAAGAGAAGTATAAGGAAAGAAATATCCCCTTGCATTCTCGTCGAGACACGTAGCTCGACTAGCTCATGGAGCCAACCATAAGGTACCCGCTTTCCTACAGGTTGCGGGTTCGAAACCCAGTGATAGTGAAAGCTTGAAATTTTTTTATTTTTGTTGAAATCAGATCCAAAATAGAATATACTTGTAATATTACCCTTGGGTTCTCATCGGCAGTGGTAGCCGAGTTGGTTAGGATGAATTCTTGCATGAAATAGGTCATGGGTTCGATTCCTGCGAAGGATAAATTTTTTATATAAAGTTTTTTTTATATATTATTATTAAAATTAATTATATTATATTTAATATATTAACTATAATTACTTTTCTAAAGTTTTTTTTAAAGCAATTATTTTTTAATCTATTAAATAGTAATATATTTTTTTTAATATATATCATATAATAAAGAAAGACATTGTCTAAGAGACAATTATTGTAATTGAAGGATAAATTTTTCACTTGATTCAAGGAATCATAAACCATAGAAATTTTGTGTAATAATCCTAAGAGGCTTAGTTTTTTTTTGCAAATGAGACAAAATATCCAAATTGACAAATTGTAAAGAGGCATTGATGATAAGACCAAATGGTTGTTATCATACCTTATGTGCAATTCTAGCAAGAGAATGTGCAGAGAGGCTTGATGAAAAAGTAAAAGGTTATGGGCTCATCATTGTGTTTAGCCAACTTAAAAATGCAGTGATACCATATCAAAGGCATCCTGACTTAGGGTACGAGGCAAAATTTGAAGACAACCCATTCAGGAATCAATTTGAACAATCAAAATCTGTACAAGCTACACCACAAGAATCGGAGTATACACACCACAGTATTTTAGTGGAAATATTAGAACCAAAATCACTGGAAATAATATTGATAAGTGACGATGAAGAAGAAGTAGCAGATAATTTTATGAATCAAGAAATAGCATCCCCACATCAAGAGGAATAAACAATGAATGATAGAGTAGAACAAGTCAGATTTGACTTAAGTTTTAATCTCTTATTTCTTCCTTCTTCTTCTTTCCTTCTTTCAAAAAGCAAAGTACTTTATTGTAACCATGAAATAAAGAGAGTTTTTTGATAACTATGGCCTCACATAATAGCTTACCTATACAGGAATTTAACGGTTATGACTATGAGTATTTGTCTATAAATAAGAATACCTTTCTCATAGGAAGAGGACATGGAAGAGGTCAAGGTAGAGGTAAGCTACAAAGGTGATGATAAGGCCTTCAATTACAATGAAAACAATGGAAGAGGATAGGGAAGAGGTCAAGGCAGAGGCAAGAAAAGAGGTAGAGGCCACTCAGGAGCCCAATTAGGAGTACTACATCAAGTACTTCAACCACCACTCCAAGTCCTTCTCCACAGAGATCAGTAAGTTCTTCATCGATGGACATTGACAAAGACTCTCTAGCAAGAGGAAAAAGAACATTACAACATCAACCATATTTTCAAATGATGGATCAGAATTTCCAGAGAAGATTCACTAGAAGCCAAGCTAGTTAAATGAATATAGTTTTGTAGCAACTTGAAAATTTGCAATTGTATAGGGATGATGACTCCCATGATCCTAGGGGAGATGTAGTCAATTATGCTTTATTTGCTAGTACACAGCTAGAACTAGCTAGCTATGATAAGGCTTGTACTCAAAATTTATGGCAAGAAGCCATGAAAGATGAAATAACCTCTATAAACAATAATGATACATGGGAGCTAGTAAAGCTACCCAAAGGAAAAAAATGTGTTGGGTGTAAATGGATCTACAAGACCAAGTAAAATGCTGATGGAAGCATTGAGAGGCATAAGGCAAGACTAGTAGCAAAAGGTTTTACTCCAAAATTTGGCATTGACTATGAGGAAACCTTTGCTCCTATTGCGCTACAAGAAACAATCATATCAGTTATTTCCTTAGCAGCCCATAAAGTATGGAATGTTCAACACATGGATGTGAAAAGTGCTTTTTTGAATGGATACTTGACAGAAGATGTTTATGTTCAACAACCTCAAGGTTTTCAAGAACAAGGAAAGGATAACCTTGTTTAAAAATTGAAGAAAACACTTTATGGCCTCAAGAAAGCACCAAGAACTTGGTACTCACACATTGATGGCTATTTCAGCGAGTATGGATTCACGAGAAGCAAAAGTGAACCAACTCTATACTACCTAAAGCATGGAGTAGACATTCTCATAGTTTGTTTGTATGTGGATGATCTAATATTTATGGGTAGTAACAATAAAATGAATATGGAGTTCAAAAAATCCATGATGAAACAGTTTGAGATGAAAGATCTTGGTTTAATGCAATACTTCCTAGGGATGGAAGTGCATAAATAAAATAAAGGGATATTCATATGTCAACACAAGTATGCTCGAGACATGATCAAGAAATTTTCCATGGAGCAGTGCAAATCAGTTGCAACTCCAACTGGACATGGGATCCAATTAAGCAAGGACGATGGAGCATCAAAGGTTGACATGACCACTTACAGAAGCATGGTTGGGAATCTGATGTTTCTCACCAACACAAGACCCGATATTTAATATGTTGTTTCTCTAGTTTCAAGGTTTATGGCTAGTCCATCTGAGTTGCATCTACAAGCAACTAAAATAATCTTAAGATATGTAAAAGGTACATTGAATTTTGGAATCCATTAACAAAAATGTAATTCTATGAAATTAGTTGGCTTCAGTGACAGTGATTGGGGCAGCAATATAGATGACAGAAAATCAAAATCAAGAAATTATTTTATTCTAGGATTAGGACTAATTACATGGAGTTCCAAGAAATAAACTGTTGTAGCATTGTCATTGACTAAGGCTGAGTATATAGTCATCACACATGCTAGTACTCAAGACCTATGGTTGAGAAAATTTGTTGAAGAGATTGGAGAAAGTCAAAGTGGTCCAAATCGACTGTATTATGATAACATAAGTGCCATTCAGTTGGCATACAATCCAATCCACCATAGCAGATCAAAGCATTTCTATATGAAGTATCACTTCATTCGAGATATGGTGGAACAACATATAGTTGAGCTTAAATATTATAGAACTTTGGATAATATTACAAAAATATTCACTAAAGGTATAGCTAAAGCTCAATATATAAAGCCGAGAGACTGTATAGTCAGTCCTCTCAACTTTAATGGGGAGAGTGTTGGAAATTAAGCCAATTAAAAGGAGTAAATTTTTTTTTTACAATGGTAAGCTTTGGATATTACCATTTTACCTCCTTGGACAGTAGCTGACTGGGTAGGTATTTTGACTTGGACGATAGCTGACTGGGCATATTGGATGGCATGGGTGGCAAGGCGGACAACACAAAATTCCAATTCTCCTTTCCTCCCTATTCTTCTTCTTTTCCTAACTTCTCCTATATTCCCTAAGGTTGTTTAATCAACCACTATTTAAACTTTGTAATTATTATGTTTCCAAAGGTTGAGTATAATATTTCAGCATTTTCCTATTGCTCCTAATTCTCACATGCCCACACTTCTTTGAACAAGAGCGCAACAATTTGATGCATCATTCTAAATTTTTGTTTGATCGAATTAGCATCAGAGTTTAAGGTGAGATTATGGACAACCAAATTAGATTCAAGACCAAGAATATCTTTGTATAACCATGTAAAAATTTCATTCTTCCTCTTGAGGAGAGAAATTAATTGCTCTTGTTCATTAGCAGATAAAATTTTACCAAGTTTGAAAATTTGGGGATTGTATGCATCTGAACTAAAGTTCACATAAATGGTATATTCAATAGACATGTGAGAACATTCCTCAAGTTTATTAGGAGTTGGGATTAGACGAATTTCATCTATGAGATCATAAAACTCTTCTGAATCAACCTTGTCTATGTCTGCCTAGAAATCCTTAGGATCTAAAGATAAAGGTGAAGGTGAAGGTCGGGGTGATGGAGGAATGTAGTTGGATGAAACCCTTAACAATTCCTTGGATATGATGAACTTAAGAAAGTATGGGGGTGAGGAAATATAGTCCATATCAATAAGGCTCATGTCAATATGAATTGGATTTGACAAACATATGTATTACGAAGGAGGACAAATAAGTCAGCAGGATTTATATTGACTTAAAAGGAAAATGGATGGTTGGCAAAGGTGAATGGATAGGTGGGTAAAATCCTATTGTCGATAACCAATGTTAGCACTCTGGTAAACCTAGACAATAGCAAGAAACACAAATAAATGCAATGTACATGCAAAATGTTTTTGTTTTTATTTTTTTAAAATTTATGTACATATATTCCAAACAAAATGGTCGATGAGATAGGTTAATGATATGCAGGTGGTGTTTCATCGGTTGGGTCATCTTGTTATTGTGGAATAAGAAAGAAAATGATGGACTGATGGATGGGATATGTTCTAAGATAATAGTCATCCTATGAAGTATGTGGAATGATGGGGTTTGATTACTCTTTAGATTCATCAAAAGCTATCAACATCAGGTTGAATTCTTCATAGATATAATCTTTAAAGTCATCTATGTGATGGATATCTTCTCTTGAATTTGAATTTAATATTTGAAAAGCTTGTTCAAGAGAAGAAGTGGATGAAATTGAATGATAACCTAAACCTGAATGGTCATGTGTTTCTTAATATGAAACATCGATAATCTCATGCATTCCCTATTCATTCTATCCTAGGCCATGTCATTTCCAATTAACAATGTGAAATTATCGAGATGGAAAACCCAACATATGTTGTATATTGGCTGATGTGGGTGATTTGGGTTCATTTGGGGTAACTATATTAGACGATGAATCAAGTTACCAATATATAAAATTAATGCTATTAGGTACTAAACCTATGTTATATACCACTCCTATAGATAAGGTTGGGTAACGTGGGTGAATGTAGTCCTTAGCATTTTGAATGTTGAGTGGTGTAACTGTGATGTCTTGGACCACATATTCACCAATAATAGGATTAGTGAGGTAGACCTCAACTTGGGATGATGTAAATGAGTTGGATGTAGATGGAACTAACTCATGGTTGGCTGATGGTATCTCATAATCTATCATTTTGATATGTGAGGCATTGGCTGATGTCGATGAAGCTGGATTTGGTTGGGTGGATTATTGAATTGGAAATGATGTGGAAATAGTGGTGGAAGATGTTGATGATGTGGCTAATGTATATTGATTTTGACCACATGTGCATGTAGTCAATGGTGATGAAGATGGGGCATGGAAGTGGTGAGAATTCTTGAGAATGCTTAGGAAACTTAGGGTTTGTAATTTAGGAAGCATTCAGACTTAGCATTCAAAAAGCTTAGGGGATTTAGGGGTTGAGTCATCAAAATGAATCTCCTTTATAATATTCCCTATGACAAGTTAGGTTTTCAATGACATAATTTGTGTGGTTAAGTTTAAAACATGAAGGAGTATGGAGATTAAATTTGGGCATGTGGCATGGATTAATGTGGATGAGTGGTTAGGATTAAAACATGATGGATGGCTAGGATTAATTCATACATATATACATATGTTTATTAAATATATGTAAATATAATATATGAAATATTATTATTTAAGTATACAACAAAAAAATATATATAAATATTATAAATAATGGATAAATGTGGCGAGAAGTTATGGATGGATGATAAGTGGCTAGATTTTGGTGTCTACAAAAATAATTAAGAATTGATTAACATATATTAAGCTGTTTAAGGAATCATTAATATCAAATCACATTGTTCTCTCTTACAGAGCTTTAGTAGTGTTTCTAGAAATACATGATATTTTTTATATTCACAACATCTACACTGAGGAACATTCTCCTTCATCGAGTATATTTGTATAAACATTTACACAATAAGATTTAACTAAGCAAGCATAGTATTATTTTTGGTTCCTTTGGCTAAGTTTCACTTCCATGCCAGCTCCACCAACCTCTTAGAGGCTATCTCATTGGAACCTTCATCACTCATAGAAGTTGCACTATTCTAAATGCATACTCAAGCTATGCATCCTTGCCATCATATCCAGTGAACATAGCTTGGTTTTGTGTTTCCAAAGGATCAACTTACTTATGCATGCCTAATTTGCTTTAATTTTCAAACACTCAATAAACCAATGCATTCAAACTATTCCCTCAAATGCAAGGCTAATAATAATCATCCTTTACGTTATCCATTGCCACACAACAACCATATAACAGGGAGCTAAACTCAACATGAAATAGTCATTTAGATATTATTTTTCTTACTTTCATATACCAAAGTAATTTATCTTAAAAATAATTGAAGTAAAATAAAAATGGAATGTATACATGCACTGCATAGATTTTGCATCATCAAAAACACACCGTGCACAATTAAATTATTCCATTCTATTCACCTTTGACAAACATCTAGTTTCACAAACTCAAGTAGTCAAAAACAACTCTTAAATAACATGGAGAAGTCACTACAATTCCATCACAGTTTCATTTATAATTTTTCCTTTCCTTTTCCAAAAGAACCATTCATAGTCATTCAAAAACTAGTTTTTCTAAAATAAAATAAGCAAAAATAGGTTCCAATATCGAATCTCACTGCTACATTTTTCCCCAATACACTTTTTCTCCCCTCAGAAACTATATACATATTCTTTTAACATGCAAATTCCCTTATCCCCCATCAACGGTTTCCATCGTTTGCACTCACACCATCATGGAGAAGATGGGGAGAAGCAATCATAATACCAATATGCAAACAATAATGTATGCAATCCACTTAAGCCATTCTATCCACCTTACAAGGAAGTATCTTTTAATTAAATCTTCATATTACCATTTATGGATATAGTATCCAATGCATCATTTCACTATTATTTAATTTAATTATTTATTTTCAAAGAAAAACACTTTCTATATCCTTTCTATGGTACGACTAGGCAAGCATTAAACAATTTCAAGTAATAAAAATGATAAGTGGCTCCCATGCCCCTAGGCATCTTTATTACTAGTAAATAACATATATGCACTCATTCCTTTGCAATAATCATCAATCATTCATAAAATAAAATTTATACAAGCAATACAAATTCATTCATGCAATCCTATATGAAATACATATATGGGGCTTCCATGCACCTCTAATATGAATCATCCAGGGTTATGCATAGTGGTGAATATTCGCAAATTGGGCTAATATTAGAATTTCCAAAATTGGAAATTGGTGAATATGAGGACCCTCGACGTCGGTCCATTCATATAAAATTTTTAGGATCAATTTTTTCTTAGGGTCAATTTGCCATAATATATATCCAAACATAGGCATATTTGTACTCATTGGAAATCTCTTTTCAAGCTTGATCTAATGGTGGTGTTTTTATGAAGTTATAAGATGATTTAATAGGTCAAAAATGGCCCCAAATATGACCTTAAATTTTAGGGCTTCAAATGCCCCAAATTTTGGTGTGAATATGCTCAATTTGATTTGATTATAATTATCCATGATTCACCTTGATTTTTATTTGGATTCACCATTTTTTTTACACGTACATTTTGAGTCCAACCCCTTACACATAACCTTGGAATCGTCACTTCCCCACTTACTCTTTTTGTTCGTCGAATTCTATGGCCTATCAAATGATTGTTATTGGATGCATACATAGAACCATTAGCAGTGCCACATTCCAAAGAAAAATGCAAGTCCAATCACATATTATTTTGCTATAAAAAATTGTGTGAGGAGGATTGTTACACATCCACCAACCAATTTTTTGTTTAATTCTTATACAAGAGTGAGTTGAACCAACTGGTGAGCCACCAATGCCACATCATCCACTTCAATGAAACAATATTTTGTAACATACGTAAATTATTCAAAAAAAATTCAAAAAAAAAATTGAACTACATTTGCATGGTTTTTTCATTTGTTTTTATATGTGTTGCTTATTATTTTACAAAGAAACATATAGGCTTACCAGACTAGGGGGTATAAGAGCCTAGACCACTTAACATTATCCACTTGAGAGCATTTCATTCTTAATGTGATTTACGTATATGTATATATACATGGATAATACACAAACATATTGCATTAATATACATTACATCCATACACATTGCATTTCACACATTCATTAACATTGCATTTCACAAATTCATTTTTGCACAATCACATTCATGGTCATTTTAGTGTACTTTATCCACCATATTATGGGTTATTTTTTAAGTTTAGATAATAATTGATCTATTAAATCTTGTTCCCTTAATTAGGGGTACCCCTACATTCACATCCATTTCATTACACCATTCCACAAGTCAATTTACCATTTGCACTATCATTTCATTATCCCTAGGTGTTTTTGGTCACTCAGCCACTCCTAGTGTTTCAAGCAACCTCCAATACATGTCGAGTTTTATCTAGGACCAAGTCACATTTTCACTAAGAAAATCTTGAGTTATGGGATTGAATCTAACACTCTTGAACCAAACACATTTCACACATATTGCAAACATCTTATGTCAAAGAGGAATAATACCATGATTGGATTGAACCTCAAAGTAATAAAAGTCACCTTTACCTATCCCGTTATGCACATAGTCCAAAATAAAAAATAGTGGTCCTCACCACTACTCACATTCCCAAAATAAAAGAATGAGTAGTAAGGATAGGGTTAAATTATCATCATGCCTTTATTGAGAATATGAGTCCCCAGAGATCTAATTATTTTACACATCACACACCACATATCTACAAGTTTAAGGATATTTCCATATAGATGGTTAGGTAGTATAAATCCCCAAATATTAGAGATCAGATCATTAGGATATGGAGCTAATCTCCATTGAAGTTATAGATGCTTGATTGGTAGTTGAGCATGGTGACACATATCTCTTTAAGAGACCTATAACTATACATAAGGTCAATCTAGCTTCTTGATCTCCTCCATGATAGGTTTTATTCCAATTTACTCAATATGGGTCAATGAAATAACTTTCACACACATTAGTTCTTGATTACCTTGAGTGAGTACCATGCTCATGATTGGAAAATGAACACTTTATTGCACACATATTTGGCCTTAGATAAATTAAATAGAACTTAGTGATTTTTTTTGATATCACTAGTATGTTTGATTCTCTGCAAAAAAATTCAAAATTAGCCATCCATAAACCAAAGCAACAACCATGATATTACCCTACCATTACATGAGTCTCCCACTTCACATACCACCATTTTGGTACCCCTAATTAAATAAAAAATATAACAATGGTCAAGAAAATCTAAAATATAAATAATCATTCATACATTAGTCCATTTACATTCATTAAAATTATTAATACATTGACATTCATCACACACATATGCATTCACATACACATCCACACAAAGTCATAACACAAAGTAAAGGCCATGTATATATATATATATATATATATATATATATATATTAAAATCACATATACTATGAATGTCCGAAGGCTATATAAATTGAGCACCAAGGCTCATATACAAAAAGTGCATCTAAGCACTAGATAACACCTATAGGTAGACCCTTGTGACCCTTATGGAGCTCTAGACCTAGAGATGTTATACCTAGAATCACTACACCTAGCACAACCTGCTATGGAAGAAGAGGATCGATCTGTTAGCCCAATATGGTGCTACATACAATGATCCTCTAAATCTTGGATATATGTCTCCTAAGATCGAAGGCATATTACATCATACATATATTGAGATTCCCTCCATGTTAGCTCTACCTATAGCCTCACTCTCATATCTGCATCTCCACTTACTACCACCTGTACCTCTAGCTTTGTCTATAGCTGATCATTCTCAACGTTCCAAGCTGCTATTATTACATCTCACTCTACCACCATCTATTAAAGTTGGTCCCACTATACCTTGATCCTAGCCCACTCCTCCTCACTTTGACCTAGAGGTCCCTCTGGAATCTCTTCCATATCATACCTACTACCATCATCACCTTCAATATGTAGAGGTTGCTCTACTGGATCCCTTACCTGCCTCATTCAATTGCTATATCTATGACATATCTGATTTCAAGGGATCTCCTCAACCTCCTCTACATCCTCCTCATCTCCACTACCCTCATGGACCATCTAACTCAATACCCATGGTAGATATGAAGCAAACCATGCATCATACTCTGTTTTAGTCTTATCATCATCCACATCAAAGAAATTCATATCCTCCTAATCTGCATAATACACCCACCACTCATCCACACAGGGTTAGCTTTAATCATCCTATCAAATCCTATAGAGTATTGGAGCCTCCAAAAATCCCTTCATCAGCCCAAACTATATCAACACTCGTGATAACTAGATTAGTCCCACCTCACTCCCATGTTGCCCATACACCCATCTAGCCTACCAAGTCCTGTGTAGTTGCTATCCATAACTAGAGCACCTAGCCTCCCACTAGGGCCTCTAATACACCTAATTTGGTGTCAAGCCTACCCATAAATCCCTATACTCTTGGCCACTATGACCAGTACAACTAGGATGTACCTCCTCAACCACTTACTACCTCAAGGTATAGGTATGATCCCTATCCCACTCCTCACAAGGTAGAACCACAAGATGAGCTAATCCCATCCTCAACACTATAGTAGCACACCCATTCCTCAATACTACAACCCAACCCCTTCTATCCTTGCATCCTCAGATACATCTGAGTAAGCAGATCAGGTGACCATGCATACAATCAAGGCTCATCTATCATTTCATATACCAAACTTATCATGTTCCATGGAAATTGAAACCCAATGTTATTAGGCACCAATATATTGGCCAATAGAAACATTATCAAGATGGGCAAGGCCTCCAACTCCTACCTCACCTACATAGCCAAGCACCTTATCCCTCTACCTTGAATGTTCACATCCCCCCATCCATATCCAAATATCCAACTCATCTCATACCCACTATCATGCCTGACTTGGAAACACAATCCTTCCACTAGCACTCGAAATATGTGATATACATCTTCCAGTGTCACTATCATATCCCCAGTTGGGAGCTAGAAGGTCCCCCTATCTGGATCCCACCTCTTTTCTAGGGCAAATATGTACCCCTCATTGGCCCTCACCACCTCTATTTGTGCCATACCCTCCAAATTATTCCAATCATCCTCATGTAAGGCCTTCCTTATTCTTGGTATAATCAATGAGAATTGATGACGAGCTTCTAAGATCCTCAACTGCAGCAACACATCACACATTACCATCACATTCATTGCATAGTAAAAAATATTTACATGTGTTCAAAAACAAACATTGCAAAAATCCAAACAAGAATGCCAAGGGTACTTATTTAAGCCACTTTTACCTCTAAATATCTTGCTGCATCCACTCCCTCCATTGTCATCACTTCGTAAACTTCACACTCCACTCACGCACTCCTTCACTCCTTAGATACTATTTTTAAAACTCTCGAATGCAATAAATAATTAAATTTAACTTTTTTAGCACTCTTATAGCTATTTTTGATGCACTAAAACACCCATGGGTGTTTTTTTAGAGCACTCAAATGCTTCCCTACATTTGTAGGGTGACATGCTTGTCGGTTTCTGTGTATGCTATTGACATTGGCTGACATATGGCTCTAAAATATTGTAGAAAGAATCATAGATCCAAAAAATGTAGTTTACGTCCACAAAATCACTCCCAAATTCATCCATGCATCATTTTCATCATTACATCATTATTTGTGAAGGTTCATATCGATTTGGACACTTCATCTTTGTTTACGACCAAAAGTCAAAAAAATACCAAATTTGCTTACAAAAGCCTTAAAATGACCCCAAATTTCACAAGACGACCATATTCATCATCCTAATCATCCAACATACAATTTCACCAAATTTGGTGATAACATGGATTGATTTGGGTAGTTAAATCTTGTTTGCACCCCAAAAAGGTGCAAAATTACCCAAAATTGCTGCAAAATCATTCCAAAACAATTCCAAATTTCACAAAATCATCTAAGTTCACTCATCAATGTATTTATAGCTAGATTCAACATCATACATCATCTATTCAATTTACACATTATATTCATCCTTGCATATTCATTCAACATTTGTCAATTCCACTCACATTCTCAAGCACACCTCGTTTCTAGTGGTTTAATCTAGTCACTTGATGATTGTAGCAATTGATTATCCATGCAATTCAGTAGGATGGGTAGATCACAATAAGAATGCTTGACCATACCATCCCCTAACATATCTTATTTAAAATTAAAACCCATTTGGTCCCTCATTTTGAGACTACCCATATTAATTTGCTCAAAATTTGTCATTGATGGCCTTGTCCATGGGACTTGACACATTGAAAACTTCCAATACATCATTTCTTTTACAATTACAGTTAGTGGGGATACTTTTCTATAGGATGATTTTTTCCTGGTAGAAGGAACTTCACTACAGTCACTATATGGTACTAACCCTCCATAGGTTGACTCTTTATCTTGCATTTTCATCACATTGTATTTCAATGATGCCAAAAGGATTATTCTTCAAAAGCACTTGATCACCCTAGACTTGGTTCAACCAAATTTCATATTTATTTCCTACATTGGGATACATAATTTACATCATCCACATTTCCAAAATCCCCTTGCATATATTGGGAGAAAAATAGAACACACTATGTTTACATCACACACAATTGGTAAAAACCCTTTTCTATTGGGGTAAAAAAATAGAATCAATCATTGCATCATAATATATGTCACTTACCTAAAATTTACATCACATTTGCATCCACATTTCCAAAAATCCCCTTGCATCTATTTGGGCAAAAACATAATACATCACATTTACATCCACACTTCCAAAAACTTCCTTACATATGTTGAGGTAAAAATAAAATACATCGTTCACCCACATTTACACTCACATATTTACCTACAATGTTTTTAATTGGCTCATGAGAAAAATTCTTCACTCACTCGCTAATTGAGGGGATAAGCTACATCCACATTATTTTTATCTTCAATATCTTCTTGTGCTCTAGAGAAGAAAAGTTGCTTCACAAAACTAGGTGTCTCTGGTTCTTGCATCGCATTGTCTTTCATGTAATAGGATACAAAAGTGGACATCTGTAGATATTAAAACCTAACAACTTGTCATACATATTCATTATCCAATCACAACCATCCATTATATATATTATATAAATATAAATATTTTATATTTATATTTATATATTTAATATAAATATAAATATATATGTATTAATAAATAATAGTTGATCATTTATGTTTTAATCTCAACCATCCACTCATATTGATCCATTTCACATTGCAAAAACATAATCTTAGCCATCCATTATGTTTTAATCTTGACCACACACTAGTGTCATCAAAACCCTAGCATATGGGAGGCATATTATAAAAGTCATTCATTCTCATGAATAAGGTTAAGTGATCAATAAATTAAGTAGTTAGTTAAGTGGTAATTCCATTGGTTAAGCATTTTTTTCAAGCGCTCATTCCCATACTTTCCCAAAACCCTAGCATTCTACTACCATTTCCCTCTTCATAATTGCCATATCCTCCATTTTTGTCACCCAAATCCTTTGCAAACTAATTCTATTTTGGTAGAACCCTCTACAAAAACCCTTGAACACCTCTCATCACATCTCAAATGCTATAGAGAATTCCAAGAATGTTGTAGGGTATTAGTAGCCCTTCTAAAATGCTCCAAAGTGTTTCCTAGCATTCTAGTTTACCAACGTTAAACCCTCGAATGCTTTAAGGTGTTTGTATGCCATCATATCATAGACACAGGAACATAGATCAGAACAACAGGTATATATTTTACAAGTTAAATATTTATTGTGTTACATCTTACTTTATTTGTATTTTATTGCATTTTATTGTTACCATAGTTAGGGTTTTTAGTAGATTTTTTATTCTTAGGGTCTCACACAGTGGAGCCCTTGCATATGCTATTAATCTATTTTCTATTGATGATTTTTTGTAGGTACAAGAATCATATTATTAAAGTATGTTATAGCTCATGTGGTCTCGTAGGGATACTCAAGCACACCTAAATTTTTTTTGGAGCGAAGATAAATTGAAGACACCAATTATTATTTGATCAAGGGTTTTAAACCCTCATTATAAAATTATTGTATCAAATACGACTGGTGTTGTGATCCATAATTTTATGGGACACCCATATTGTAATAGTAGATATTTAGGCTCCTTAAAATATAATATAATTATATTCTCTCATTGTGCAATATTTTTGGGGTTTGATATGTTATTAGCATTTTAGTGTTTGTTTTTTGTTGGCACTAAGTAATATAAATTTCATTTTGCAAAATATTATCCCTAATAAAGAATAATAATTTCTATATTATATGAAATATTTATAATATAACTTGGATTTTATGGTTTGTAATACTAACAATAATTCTCTAGCTACATATTTTAGAGAAGCAACTCATGTAGAAGATGGTTTGATTAGGATATATCCTATGCTTTCCATGTCCCCCAAAACTTGGAAATCCATGGATCTGCACCTTTCATCTTGTCTATTATGAATACTCAAGTAGCTACTAATCCAACACCCTATTTGCATATTATTACACACACTGATCAAAATTCATCATCAATAATTACCTTCTAGCAACAACTTCCAACCCTTCTTACTATACAAACAATTAAATGATGACACCTTTATCAAGATTGATATGATGAAGTTATTACAGGTGATGAGTATCATGATTAATGAGAATAAAAATAAATAGAAGTAGTAGAAACAACCACATAATTGGTAACCATGAAACATTCCCTATCTCACTAAGAACCAAGTGTCTTGATAAAGTGCTAATAAAGGCACAAATCATGTTTAGAATAACATAGTAAATTTTAACTTGAAGATCAATACATTATGATGTTTTCCATACAATGCAGGGCGTGATCCTATGGATGGTATGATAGCCATACAAAATTCCTAGATAAATAAATATGACCAAGAGTAGTAGGCTCAACATATCAACATCTTGGTTCAAATGGAATCAACATCTATATAAATTGCCTCAAACACAACAACCAATCTTTATCTTGTCAAACCTCAACAATGCAATATTTTCCAATCTTAGAACTATTGATATATGAAGATTCTATATTTGAGGATGATGCTATATGTGCAACCTAACAAGTGGTTGGAACTAGAGGTAAAAGGAAAGTATATACATAATACATTTTAGTTCAAAAATAGGCTCAAGCAAATAAAGACATTACATTTTTAGGAGAGAGACAACATCATATTTGAAAGATAAATGACCAATAGTCATAAAATAGGGGTAAAAGGACAATACTAGGAATAATAGTACAAATACCACCCAAATAGATATAGGCAAGTGGATAAATGAAAATAAGCAAAAGTAGAAACGACGAATATAGGTCCTAAAAAAAAAGGAGTAATTAAGAGAATGACTGACTTCAAAAGGAGGCAGATCAAAGTTTAAAATGCTCATCTCTCACTATTGAAAGACACGTAATGGCAATAGATAGTATATAATATTTAATATGCATAGTGAGAGTAATTTAGTTAAGTTTAATTTCAATATTTTTGAAGAAATTAATAAAACACTTTCCAAAGTAGAATTTTGGAAGTGTTACCCTTGCTTGGTCAATGAGATATACTTCAAGAAGCTTTAAGAAATCAAGAAATAAGTTATACCAAAAATAGGAAAAAAAAACATATTCTAATGAATGTAGCTAAATAATAGAACCTTTGGAAAATCACCTATCAAATATCCAAGATAATGAAATAGAAATATGAAATTTCCCAAAGCATAAACTGTTAAATGTGTCATTGTTCTCTATGACCCTAAATTTTGAAAATTAATTTTTGTTAAGTTGGATAGTTAATTTGGAAAGAAATGTGACAATGATGAGAAACTAATCCATGAAGAGATGAGACTACCTTATACTAAAATGAATATGCATCTTATCCAGGTGGATGGTACTAGGTTAAATGTTGTGGAAGTTATGATAGAATTGATCATGACCACAACAAAGCATCTTGAGTTGGTCCTAGTGTAGTAGGTAATAATGTTTGACCTTCCCCCATATTTTTACATGTTACTATATAGATAATGGACATATAAACTATATATATATATATATATATATATATATATATATATATATATATATATATATATATATATATATATATATATATATATATATATAGTAGTGATGGATTACACTCATAATAAGGTTTGTAGATACGAGAAGATAATATAAATAAAAATTGAGCCTCCATACATATTATTCAAATTAGATGAGGATGACATGATGAATTGGAATAAAATCTTAGAATCCATAGATAATGAGGATCAAAAGATGAATAAATTTTTAATTTAGATATTATAATTGGTGTAATTCAAGATGAAGAAGACCTAAAGGTTAGCTTTAAGGGGACCAAGCTTAAAAATTACCTCATACAAAGAGAGCCATCTAATATGCCAACTTTGACTACACACACAAGGGTGGAACAAGACATGGATAATATATTTTAATGATGCTAGAACTTAGAATAGGGCAGGTCCATAGATTCAATTAGTTGATATACAAGGTGAAAAACCTAGTTTTTCATATTGAATAGTAGTAAAGGGGTTAATCACTATAGAAAGTTTATTCAATATAGATGACAAGATGGAGATATTTAGCATCAAGGTGAAAGCCTCTTCCAACCACATTGTCGATGTTTTGAAAGAGAATAATGTGGTACTGAATAAGGAATGTATTGAGGAAGAAATTTCTCTATTTGAGGATCTTTGTGGTAAATACTATTTGAATTCAAAATACTTTCTAGAAATACTCCAAAACATGCATTCACCATGATAATGTGTAGGGAATATGCAAGAGTGATTTTTAAGATAGTAATTAATGAATAAAATAAAATAAGGAAAGATAGAAGTGATAAAAAACACTAGATGAATAAAAGGTGGGTGCTCGTGGGTGTAGGTAAGTTCCAATACCTACATCCACAATATGGTCTAGTCTAGTCTAAATAGTTACTTTACTAAGGTAATAGTATAGCAAATGATATGCAACAACTTAAGAGACAATAATTTTAGTATTGAATGAATATTGTGGTAGAGGTAAAGAAGAAAGTATGATATGAAACTAGCTATAAGGTTGTAGAGAAGTGAAGAGAGTAGAAAAGTATGGCTAGATACAAAGTAGAGCAAGGCAGATAACAAAGCAACAAGAAAAAGTTTATTGGATAGTAAAAAACACCGAGGCATTAAATCTAGTAAAGTAGAAAAAATATGATGATTTGGCTAAGTAAGAAAGATGCCTGAACATTTGAGAGGCTAATGTTAGTAAAGGCATAAACAAATTTTGATATTTGGAAAAATAAAAGGCTATTAAATCATATTAAAACTAGACGTCCATCATCTAGTGTTTGAGATTTAAGGAAGATGGAAGCCAAGAAGTATAGACAACCAAATAAATAATGATGCTGACATCATTATGGTGGCATTAAAATTCTAGCACATTCTAAAATAAGGGCACAAATATTCTAAGGCATTGTGTTTGAACATCTGATGTTATGCTCTACAAGGATTTTAGAGACACCCTATTTCATGAGGTGATGATGTTATCATCAGGGGCTTGAGAACCTAGTATACCAAATTGAATACCAGCTGCAATGTAAAACTAAGGCATGAGTGTTGGGCATTTTGAGTCATTAAGTCAAGTTGTCATTGATGTCAAAGAATGAAGTCATCATTAATGTCAAAGAATTTTTCAAGAAACAAAGTTGTCATTGTTGTCCAGGAATAAGCCACTGATGATGTCAAAGGTCAAGAGGAACAATGTAGAGGTTAAAGGTAAAAGGGCTTCATAATATTTTTAATATTATGTGGAAGAATAAGTTAAATGGTTTTTCATAAAAACCCAAGGAAGCTTATTGCAAAGATAAAGGAAGGTTTAATATTTATTTTATAAAATATTTAAATTCAAACTGAATTTAAATTTTATAAATAAATATTATTTATACAAAGTTGTTCAATGAGAGATGGTCTTAATAAAACCAAAGGGTTTTAAAGAATTAATTTATAAAATTTAAATTCAAATGAATTTAAATAATTTATAAATTAATAAGTTTAGAGGAAGATAAAAAGTGTCGATGTCTAAAAGTTAGAAGGTAATTTGAGCACCGACGTATATGCATGAGGAGGAAATAAATATATAAATCTATGCCTTAGAGGCATTAACATTTATCCTTTTGCTCGATTAAATTATTGCGTGCAATTCTGTGAGAACTCGTGTGAAAAGACAAGTGAATTTTGTGTTTTAGCACCAGCAAATAAGGTTTAAAGGGAACAACACCAAATTACCAAGTGCCAACTGGGCAATGTGGCCTAGTGGTAAGAGGACAACGGTTAGAGTGTTTGGGCGCTAGGTGACCTACGTTCGAAGCGCGAAGACAATATTTTGTGGTTGTTTTTGTGTTGAAAGCGCCAAAGGAAAGGTGCACATTTTTTCTAGGCAATGCGAGGAGTCATTTTGGATAATGTGGTGCTCTTTAGTCCCCAAGCGAGCACCTAGCTCGCACGATGGTTGGAACCATGACTAGGATACTAGTTGAGGCTGCACTGTGAGTTCAAATCCCTTCCAAGGCAAGGTAATAAATTTTGATTATTATTTTTATGTGTTGCCTAAAGTTTGGAGTTAAAAGGGTTTCTTAAAAGGATTGTTAGTTGAAAATTATTTTTGATAAGTTGGAGGAATAAGGTGTTAGGTTTATTTTAATAAAGTGCTTGTGTCAAATTGATTTGTTGAAGTTTTAAAAATGATAGAGGGAACTTCTAGCATTGAGTTATCTTGAAAAGAAGAGTGCATTGAATATTATTTTAATTGGGAGTTTATAAGGTGTAAGCGGTGTATTATTTTTGTAAATGTTGATGAATATTTTCTTAAAGATGGAGTGATAAGGTGTATGTGTGTCTTGATATTTACATTGTATTCTGATGGAGTTTATAATATTATAATTTCTTTGAGATTGGCAAAGAAGTGTTTATAGTTGTGACAGGTTTATGAGATTTCTTCATCATCAAGAAAAATGTATGAGCACATTCTTCCATAGTTAATTGGTTGGTTTTATGGAAATAAGTTTGGAGTGAAAAGGACTTGATTAGGGTTTCCTATTGAATGTGTTGAGTTAATGCTTCAAGGTTTTATAGAATAAAGAGTTATTGTTAAAACCTTATTTTATAAGCATTTTTTTTGAATCCATTGGTTGTGTGAAGAACTTGAACTAGGGTTTGAGTATCATTGCTATGTAAATATTGTTTTATAAGCATTGTTGTTGAAGTAAGTTGTTGAGCAAATAACTTGAACTAGAGTTTGAAAAGAATATGAGTATCATTGTTATGTGAGACTTGTTGTTGGGCATTGTTGGAAATATTTTGAGTGAGTGATTGTATGCTTGGACTAGGGTTTGTAAGAAAGGGTTGTTTCATTGAGTGTTTGGTTGAGTAGAGTTGGTTGAGCCTAGTCAAGTGGGTGTGTGAAGTGATTTTTCAAGTTCCATAAAATAAACTATTCTATATTGATTTGAGAAAGTGATTGATCATTGAGTTGAAATTGAAGCATATTGAGTCTCTAACAATTCTCCTTATGTTTCTAAGAGAGTGATTGAAAGTAATTAAGCATTGTGATAAGTGCAGAACATATCGAGTCTCTAACAATTCTCTTTATGTTTCCATGAGATTGGACAATTTTTGTGTGGACTTTTAAGTAGATTTGAGGCAAGTATTTGAGAATACTTGTCGATAGATTTAGTGTGAGATTTTATGGAAGCTAATAATATATATATTAAGCAGATTTGGATAAGGTATTGAGAGGACTTATTGAGCAGATTCATACAAGTTCTAGAGAGGACTTATGGATTATTTTTGATCAAGTTCTAGAGAGGAATTGTAGAGCAAATTTGAGAAAGTTCTAGAGAGGACTTGTAGAGCAGATTTGGACAAGTTCTAGAGAGAAATTGTAGAGAATTTTTGAGCAAGTTCTAGAGAGGACTTGTAGAGTATATTGGGACAAGATCTAGTGAGGACTTGTAAAGCATATTTGAGTAAGTTATAGACAGGACTTGAAGAGCATATTTGGACAAGTTCTAGAGAGAACTTGTAGAACAAATTTGAGCAAGTTCTAGAAAGGACTTGTGGACAAATTAGTGTGAGCTTTTGAGGAAGCTTACAAGGCATATTTAATACAAGTATTTGAGGAGGCTTGAGAGCATAGTTTATTGATTGATTTGTTCAAACCTTATGTTAAGGTTTAGAGCAGATCTAGTAGATTTGATTTGATATTGAGTCAATATTTGAGTTAAGGCTTGAGGACAAATATTGAGGATAGATTTGTGCTAGACCAAAGGACTATGTTTATTATAGATTTGAGAATAGATTTTGGTACATATTTGAGGACATGTTTGTGCTAGACCAGAGATAAATATTGAGCAGATTTTTGTTAGATCGAAGGAATATTTTTAGTGTAGATTTGAGATAAAGCTTTGGAGGTGATAGAGCAGAGGACAATAGTCTCCAGTGGATAGAGATCCATTAGCTAGGGTAGTGAGGATAGGTATTCTGAGTGAGGACAAGAGTCTTCAGTGGAGAGACACCCACAAGCTAGTGCAGTGGAGGTAGTAGTATTCAAGAGGATTAGCATCCAAAGCAAAGGAGAAAGATTTCTCTTATGGATAGAGATCCACAAAATTTATTTATGGGATTGGTGTCTCCTTTGGATAGAGGTCCATAAACATTGTAATAGGGAAAGGATTTCCAAGAGATTGATTGAGAAAATTTTAGTGAAATATTTTCTCCGTGGAGTAGCCCACATTGGGTGAACCACGTAAATTGTGGTGTCTCTATTTTGTGTGGTTATTTAGCCATTGCTTTGATTACTGCTGTTGATATTGCTATCTATAAATTGCACAATATTATTTGGGAAAGAAAAGTAAAAAGTGGTCTTATACTGTTCACCCCTCCTCTCAGTATAAGCTTGTGTTCTTCAATTGGTATCAGAGCAGGTTCCTTCGGAAGAGTTTAATAGCTTGAAAGAAAAGCTAACAAGAACACAATGGATTCTAATAATGTAACCTAAGATAATTCACAACCAGTATTTGATGGAAGTGACTATATATATTGGATTATGAGAATGAAGATCTACCTGATGACACTTGAGAATGAAATTTGGGAAGCAATTGAAATTGGATACAATACCTTAATTAATCCTCCTACATATAACTAAGGTAAGCTCCTACAAAATTACAATTCAAAAGCAATGAATGCACTTTTGAGAGGTTTGCATAGAATAGAGTGTATGAAATCTATGCATTGTCAAATTGTAAAAGAAATGTGAGATAAATTACAAAATATATATGAAGTAGATAAATGTGTCAAGAAAGTAAAGATGAAAAATTTTAAAGGGAAATTTGAAGAGTTAAGAATGAAGGATGAGAAAAATATTAGTACTTCTCTACTTCAAATTTATGAAGTTGTTAATTCTATGCAAGGACTTGGAATTAATATTGATGAATCAGATTTTTGTGATAAAGTCTTAATAACTCTTACAAAAAGATTCACTAAAAAGGTTTTTGCTATAAAAGTGTCAATGGATGGTGATACTTTTACAAGAGATATGTTTCTTGGTATTCTTACAGAACATGAGATAAGAACAAAAAAGGAACTAAATCCTCAAAAATAAGTAACATTCAAAGAAATCAAGAAGACAAAGGATAAGAAGTCATAATCAAGCAATGAGTCATCCAGTGATGAAGAAGCAAATTATGGTAGAAGGAATAAGGATTCAATAAGATCTAGAGATACAATATCTATTAAATGTTTCAATTGTGGAAGGTATGGTCATTATGCAAATGACTGTCAAGAAGCTAAGAATAACAATGATGAAGAAAAAATGGATCACAAGAATATGGAATTAGAGAGATATAGGAACCAAAATAAAAGCAAGGATAGACAAAGAAGACAAGGAAATAAGTTCTTTCAAATACAAAAGAGAAGCTACTATGCATAAAAAGCAAGTAAGTACTCAAGTGATAGTGATGCTAGTTTTTTAGACAATGATAGAGATGAAGTCCTATTTATGATTGAAGAAAAATAACAAGTTAAGAAAAGGACTCCAGTAATTCTCAATTTTTTTAGATGTGGTAACTTTGGAAATCTAGAAGATAATTGTACAAGGGATGGTTATAGTTTTAGTGATGATGAATATGAGGATGCACTTGAAGGACTAGATGAAAACATCCTAATGACAATAGAAGAAGAAGTAGGTGATCCTATAGAAGATAAGCCAATAGAAAATAAATATGTGGATAAAGGTAATAAAATAGAGGAATATTTAGAGAAATATGGATATGATATCAAGGGAGAAATTAGTTATGATCTTGACACGATAAAAAAGGTAAGAAATCAACACTCTAAACTTGAAATTCAGTTTCAAGAATGTGATGAAGAGAGAAGATTTCTTATAGAGGATTTAGAAAAATAAAAGGCTAAGGCAAAAAGGTTCAAAGATAAGTTAGAAGAAAAGATATTAGAATGTGAAAATTTAGCACAAGTGGCACTACTAAGAGAAGATTTAGAAGACTCCAAATTCAAGCTAAAAGGGTTCAAAAAAAGCTCAAATAACTTGGATAAGTTCATCAAGATACAAAAGACTACATCAAGCAAAATAGGTCTTGGATTTGAATAGGTTCAAAAGAAATGAGAAGGAAAGTCAAACTCAATTTTTGGAGGAAAAAAAACTTTAGATGAAGATACTTCATAATAAGACAGTGTAAAAGAGAGTGAGATATTTAAGGATGAGTTGGAAAATAGAGAGTTCAACAAGAATAGGAGCAATGCACAAAGAAGATACATATGGAACAATAATCAAAATAGGTCAAGAGAGACTAAGAGACCAATGAGGTTAATACAAGGAGGCTTAAATGGAAGATGATTTTCATGTCACAGGTTTGGGCACATGGCTTCATAGTGCAAGACATAGGAAAAACAATAATATGAGAAAAGATAGCTTTGCGATGGGTATTTCTACTAATGTAATCAGTTTGATCACAAGGTAATGAATTGTAGGGTTCATAACAGAAGAGGATATGGTTTCTCTAAGAGAAATCCTAAGATATTTGCACCTCCAAGGAATAATAACATTAAGTGTTATAAGTGCAATAATTATGGTCACACAACAAATTGGTGTAGAGCAAACATTCTAGAATCAAGTAGGAACAGGAACATGAACATGGATATGAATAGGAACAAAAACATGGATATGAACAAGAATAAGAACAAGAACAGGAATAGGGATAGGAATGTAGACATGAATAAGAACATGGGCATGGAAATAAATAATAAGAGGAATCAAAAGGATCAGATAAGAAGGAAAGAGGATAAAGGTAAAGAACAATAGTTTTTGGGAGTAGAAATACTCCCACCCTAGAATTAACCACCTCAATAAAAGGTGGGGTAGGGGCTAATATAAGAGGCTCATTCTTAGACCCGATCCCCAAATATGACCCTTTCCCATTGATGTCAAAGGGGAAGATATTTGAGTAAGGGGGAGAGATTTTGTATTTGAGTAAAAAGGAGAAAGCATTGAGTCAGGGGGAGCAATGTCCTAGAGGGATCAAAACAAAGAAAAATTCAAGTTTTAATTAAAAATAATTTGGGTTGCCATAAATGAAAAAGGATATTGTTGGACATTTTGAGTCATTAAGTCAAATTGTCATTGATGTCAAGGAATGAAGTCATCATTAATGTCAAGGAATTTTTCAAGAAATAAAGTTGTCATTGATGTCCAGGAATAAGCCACTGATGATGTCAAAGGTCAAGAGGAACAATGTAGAGGTTAAAGGTAAAAGGGATTCATAATATTTTTAATATTATGTGGAAGTATAAGTTAAATTGTTTTTCATAAAAACCCAAGGAACCTTATTGCAAAGATAAAGGAAGGTTTAATATTTATTTTATAAAATATTTAAATTCAAATTGAGTTTAAATTTTATAAATAAATATTATTTATACAAAGTTGTTCAATGAGAGATGGTATTAATAAAACCAAAGGGTTTTAAAGAATTAATTTATAAAATTTAAATTCAAATGAATTTAAATAATTTATAAATTAATAATTTTAGAGGAAGATAAAAAGCATCGATGTCTAAAAGTTAGAAGGTAATTTGAGCATCGAAGTATATGCATGAGGAGTAAATCAATATATAAATCTATGCCTTAGAGGCATTAACATTTATCCTTTTGCTCGAATAAATTATTGTGTGAGAAATCATGTGAAAAGACAAGAAAATTTTGTGTTTTAGTACCAAAAAATAAGGTTTATTGGGAACAGTGCCAAATTACCAAGTGCCAACTGGGCAACATGGCCTAGTGGTAAGAGGACAATGGTTAGAGTGTTTGGGCACTAGGCAGTGTTGAGAGACAAGTACTTGTTCTCTCTTGTTAACCTTGCGAAATATAAATTACCCAAAAATGCAGCCAAAAATAATTCATAGTGTCTCTCGATAATTCATGAAAAAAAACAAAATATCAAATAAAATATTTAGTAAATAAATAGCCACTTTAGGAGGGCATATCCCTACCACCAAAGGGCCAATAATGCAAATGCAAATTATTAAAGATAAAATGATAGATGATTTTCAACAAAACAATTGGACACTATAAATAATAATTAAATGTAATCTTTCATAATATAGTCGATGACTATATTATGTTTGGTATGTAGCATGACTCCCCTCCTCAGAAAGCTTTGTCCTCAAAGCTGGAAATGACTGGAAGATACTTTCAGATTCCTAGGTTGCATCTTCTTCAAGTAAATCCTGTCATTTGATGAGAAATTCCTAGATGTGACGAGATCTTAGTCTGCGTACTCTAGTTTGAAACACTACTTCTGGTTGTAGATAGATACGCCCTTATTCATCCAGAATTGGTAATTCTGACTAAGATTGTACTTTATGGCCAATCACCTTTTTGAGACAGGAGACATAAAATACTGGGTGTATGCGAGAAGATTGAGGTAACTCCAGTTGATATGCTACCTCCCCAATATGATGCACAATTCTATAATGACCATATAATTGTGGTGCCAACTTCTAACTGGATTTGAGCTTCAATAATAGCTACTTGTAGGGCTGAAGACGTAATAATACCATATCACCAATATTGAATGCTCTTTTCTAACGTTGCTTGTCTTGTTGCTGCTTCATACGATTTTGTTCTTGGACCTAATTATCTTTCAATATAGTGAGCATTGCTTATCGCTTTTGTAACCAATCGTCAACTTGGGCCACTTTGGAAGATCCTAGTACATAATCTGCTACTTTTGGTGGCTTTGTTCCATATAATGCTTCAAAAGGAGACATATTAATGGAATAATGGTAAGAAGTATTGTACCACCACTCTACCAATGACAACCATTGACTGCATTGATATTGTTTATCTTGTATAAAGCATCTCAAAAAATTACCCAAACATTTTTTAACCACCTCTGTTTGACCATTTGTTTGTAGATGGTATGCTAAAGACATGTCTAATTTGGTACCACTAAGTCAAAACAATTCTTTCCAAAAATTACTAGTAAAAATGGGATCTCTATCACTTACAATATTTTTGGGCATTCCGTGCAATTTAAAAATTGAATCCATAAGTAACTTGGCCACTTTGCTTATTGAGAATGGATGTTGCAAGGCCTAGAAATGAGCATATTTGGAAAGGTCATCAACTACCACAAAAATTATTATTTTACCTTCTGAATTAGGAAGCCTTTCAATAAAATCCATGGAAATATGTTCCCACTGACGATCCGGAATAGGTAATGGCTGAAGCAACCCTGGTGACTTAATGGTTTCTCCCTTATTACATTGGCACACCTCACATTCTGCTACCCATTGCTTAACCTCTATTTTTAACCCTTTCCAACAAAAGGATTGTTTAACTCGCATGTATGTTTTTAAAAACCCTGAATGACCTGCAGATGGAGAAGAATGTGACTCCTCTAGAATCTGTGATTTGAGTGTTGAATTATGGGGAATGTAAATGCAGTTCTTCTTGCGTAATATTTCATCATCATATGAGAAAAGAGGGTACTTAGATGAACCCCTAGACAATTCTTGAATTATTTGAGTTGTTTCATCATTGGACCACCATTATTCCTGTAACTGAGACACCCATTGGGAACATGGTCCTGAAATGGCATTAATAACTACTTCATCTTCGTATTTTCTAGATAATGCATCCTCTGCCACATTTTATTTACCTTTCTTATATTCAATCACAAAATCATATACCAATAATTTTGTCAACCACTTATTTTGTTCGGGATAAGAAAAACTTTGTTCTATAAAATGCTTGAGACTGTTGTGATCGATTTTAATAATAAAATGACTATTGATTAAGTAATGCCTGTATTTTTCCACTACATGTAAAATAGCCAACATTTATTTTTCATAGGTGGATCTACCCAATTTTTTCCCTAAAAGTTGTTTACTTTCAAATGCCAAGGGATGACCCTCTTGCATTAGTACATCACCAATACCTGTTCCTGAGGCATCAAATTCAATGCCAAATGGTTTTTGAAAGTGTGGAGTGGCCAAAATTGGAGTCGTAAACATTGCATCCTTGATAACCTCAAAGGATTTGGTAGCTACTTCTAACCATTGAAAAGCATCCTTCTTGGTGAGAGCTATGAGAGGACCCACAATTTTACCATAGTTACGAATAAATTTGCGGTAATATCCAGTAAGACCCAAAAAACCATGAATTTTCTTGATAGTTTTAGGCAAAGGCCAATCCTATATTGCCTTAATATTAGTGGGATCCACTTTAAAACCTTCCTCAGATACTATATGATCGAGGTAATCAACTTCTTGAACACAAAAGGAGCATTTATATTGTTTGACAAACAACTTTTCCTTGTGTAGGATATGGAGAACTCTGTCCAAATATACTAAGTGATATTTCCATGATTTACTATAGATGAGTATGTCATCAAAGAAGACTAGAATTTTTTTTCATAGGCATGGACAAAACACCTGGTTCATGAGACTTTGGAATGTAGATGGTGTATTAGTGAGACCAAAGGGCATGACCAAGAATTCATAATGACCTTCATGAATTCAAAAAGCTATTTTGGGGATATCTTCTTACCTAACTCAGATTTGGTGAAACCATGAATGTAAGTCTAATTTGGTAAAGAATTTGGCACCATGTAGTTCATCTAGTAAATCATCAATGATAGGGATAGGAAATTTATCTTTGATCATGATTTTGTTGAGAGGGCAAAAATCAGGACACATACGCCAAGAATTGTCTTTTCAACGAGCTAAGACTACTGGTGAGGAGTAAGGGCTAGTACTATGACAGATGACACCATGGTCTAAGAGCTCTTGGACAATTTTATAAATTTTTATTTTTTGGGGTTGGGGATATTGATACGGACGACCATTAGGTGGAAGAATTTTAGGTACTAGATGTATGGTATGGTCATGAGATCTTTTGGGTGGTAGTCATTTTGGTTCTTGAAAAAATTCCTCATAATTAGCCACAATATTTTAAATATCTTCCTCTTTGATTTTTGACATATCTAGTTCTAATTTGTCTATGCAATTGATTCGAGCTATGAATCCCCCACCATATTTTCCATGCTATGTGAAATTACAACTTTTTTACGTAGGTGTGGGTAATCCTTGAAGACAAATGGTCTTCCATTAGCTTTCCATTCCACAAAGCGATGTTTGTGATTAAAATCCATGGTGGTTTCCAATTGTTCCATCCATGCAATGTCTAAAATAACTTTTGAATTTCCTAATTCCATAATAAAAATAGGACATTGCCAAGTATACGTACCCATTTGTAAGGAAACAAAATATATCTTACCTAAACATTGAGAAATCTCCCTGCTTGTAGTTCTTACTTAAAACCAGTCTTGATTAGAAGAGAAAACATGCAAACCCAATGTCCTTGCAAGTTTTGCATCAATGAATTTGTGAGTAATTTTTGAATCAAATAATACTGTCACCCTTTGTTTTTGAATGAAACATGCTACCTTTATGGTATGGTGAGAGGATAACCCCTTAAGAGCATGTACTGAAATAGTCATGGTATCCTCCTCAGTGATAAATTCCTCATGTTCATTTTTGTCCTCAACTAGGAGATTCTTAGGTGCGCCGTAATCCTTTATTTCTTCTTCTTCCTTTTTTGCATATTCAATCTGAAATTTTTATTGTGGTGTACATGCTTGATATTTTAGATGATGATTGTGATATTTGTAGTAGAAGTACCTTGATGGTGGATCATTTATATGGAAAGAGTTGTTGCAGAATTGAGGTCACCCATATGAATCACATCAAGTGGATGGGCCTAAGTGCACCTTTGTCTTTGCCAAATAAGCAATCCTTATACACTCATCCAACTTGGATGGATTTTGTAAATCTACTTAAACTTTAATATGTGCTTTTAATCCATTTTGAAAAGCCGCTACTACCACATCCTATTATAGGTCTTGTGCATAGTGAAGCATACTGGTGAATTCTGAGATATAGTCCTCTACTAATGTTGTTTGCTTAAGTGACAACAATCGTACTGTGTAGGAACTTATGGAACATTTTTTGAATATGTGAAGAAATTATTTTATGAAATTATCCCAAAATAAGGCATAATGGGGATCCTCACATTTATACCATGTAAACCACTGATAATATTCAGTACCAAATTTGGTTGCTGCATAAGGGACTATTCCCGTTCCTAGAATTTGTAGAATTCTAATATGCCTTCCATTTTGGCAATCCACCCATGTGGATCTTGGCCTTAAAAGGTAGGCATGTCAATGCATGGATAATTGGATCCATTAGGACCTCTTGGTTGGGAGTGAACATTGTTTCTATCTTGTTCCTCGTTACTCCTCTATCATTGGTTGTTATTTTGATAAGGTCTGTTAGAACCTCTTTGTTGCTCCACATTTTCTTCGTTATCCCCATCATCAATATTTTGGTGACCATTGTGATTTAGGGATTGACTATTTTGACCTTTGTGGTGTGTATAGTCATAATAGTATACATCCATACTCCAGTTATTGAAACTATAATTTGGTTGGGGCTATTTCCTAGATGCGTTGAAGCTTGCAGTCATCATATGAATATTTAGTATTGTTATACTTACAGTGACACTGAGAGGGGGGGTGAATCAGTGTGATCTTTTAAAACTTTAAACTTGCAATGAAATAAAGCAAACTTAAACCAGAAATAGCAAGTTAGTAAGAGAGCATCACACAACACAAAAATTTTAACGAGGTTCACCAATGTGGCTACTCCTCAAAAATGACTGCTTGGACTACCATCCAAATCCAGCCTTTGCAAAGCAACAACTTTACAACTTATTTACCAGCACCAACTGGAAGGAGCACCAACCCCTCAATTTTTTGCACCAATAATTTTTTTGCACCAATGAAAGGAGCACCAACCCCTAATTCACCGAGCACCCTACTGGAAGGAGCACCAACCCCTTATGCCAAGCTGCAACTTGGACTTCAAGAAAAATATAAAAAAATACCTTCACACTGTTTGCACACTATCTGTTGTTTCTGTGTACTCTGGCTTCTGCTACAAAAGCTTCGCACCACCAGTCTGCTTCTGTACAACTACTTTGCACACTTTGCTTTGACACAACCGAGTTATGACTTCTGCTCCTATGCGCTTGTGCTTCGCACTCCAGTCTGCTTCTATGCAACTGCTTCGCACACTTCGCTTCGACACAAATGAACTACCGCTTCGCACTCAGCTCGAATCGATACGACTCGCTCTCTGCTCACCGTGAACTTCACATGCACAAATTTTCTTCACAAAAATCACACCCTTCAAACTCGAAACAACCCTCCTTTTATAGATGAAATTTCAAGGACAAATCTTAAACTGTAGTCGGCTTTAACCCTAAAGAACGTCGGCTACAAAACCCTAATGAATGTCGGCTCCAAAACCCTAATCTTCGTCGGCCTAGATTTAACTCTGTCAGCTTCAACCGCCTCTCTAGTTCTGTAGCTTTCCTCGTGAAACTACAACATGTCATGATATCGCGACACCTTTTACATCCGTACGCCTTCTTGTCCCTGCTGTCACGAAATCATGACACTTTTGGCCTTTGTTAGCTTTGACAACGTTTTTGTCATGAAATCGTGACACTTCGAACTATTGCTGACGTCATCCTTACTTCTGTCGTGAAATCATGACGTTCCTCGCTTTCTCAACCTTTTCTCGGCTTGCACCAGCGAAACCAGAACATGTCACGAAATCGTGACACTTTTGCCTCTGAGCTTTCTCTCTCCTCTTCGGGTCGCGAAAACCCGACGTGTCGCGATATCGCGACACTTTTCCTCCTTGGCGCTTTTCTTCCCTTTGGGTCACGAAAACCTGACATGTCGCGATATCGCGACACTTTTCCTCCTTGGCGCTTTTTCTCCGAACATGTCACGAAATCGTGATAGTTTTCTTCCTTAGCGCTTTTTCACCAAACATGTCATGAAATCGCGACTGTTTTCTTCCTTAGCGCTTTTTCTCCGAACATGTCATGAAATCATGATAGTTTTCTTCCTTAGCGCTTTTTCACCAAACATGTCACGAAATCGTGACAGTTTTCTTCCTTAGCGCTTTTTCTCCAAACATGTCACGAAATCGCGACAGTTTTCTTCCTTAGCGCTTTTTCTCCAAACATGTCACGAAATCGTGATAGTTTTCTTCCTTAGCACTTTTTCTCCAAACATGTCATGAAATCGCGACAGTTTTCTTCCTTAGCGCTTTTTCTCCAAACATGTCACGAAATCATGACAATTTTCTTCCTTAGCGCTTTTTCTCCAAACATGTCACGAAATCGCGACAGTTTTCTTCCTTGCCTTCTCTGCTTCCAACATGTCATGAAATCATGACAGTTTTCCTTGTGCCTTCTCTCTCCTCGACCATGTCACGAAATCATGACAATTTTGTTTGCGCTTTCTCTCTCCTCTAACATGTCATGAAATCATGACAGTTTTTCTTGCCTGCTGAAAATGTCGCGATATCGCGACACTTTTCTTACTTGTCTTTTTCTTTGATCTTTTGCAAATAGGCAACTATGGTCTTCTTGGAAACTCACTGTCCATGCTCTGAATAACCTTTGAACTTCTGTCCTCTGCATCTGAATGACTTCTGAATTGTCTATCCACTGCATCATTAGATCTAACTGCCTGTGTTGACAACAATGACAAAACTCTTGCAACACCTTGCTCAACAATCTCCCCCTTTGGAATTGTTGGCAACACCTGTGTAAATTCCTGTAACTCTTCTCCCCCTTTGTCAATAATACCAAAGGGCTACTGCAGACTCCCCCTGAATCCATACACACAATTCTCAGGCACAATTTGTTGCACTTAGCACAAATTATGATCATGAGCAAAAGAATAGTCAAATACTCAAATGCTCCCCCTGAGAAAGTGATCCCTGTAGCTAGTCACTTCTTGGGAAGTGTGACTACTCCCAATTTGTTTCGAAGATACTCAAACACTTCCTTGGGCAATGGTTTTGTAAAAATATCTGCTACTTGTTCTGTGGTTGGGACAAAATCCAATTTAACTTCTCCTTCTACAACTTTCTCCTTCAAAAAATGATACCTGATGGCAATGTGTTTTGTCCGTGAATGCATTACTGGATTCTTGGAGATGTTAATTGCACTGGTGTTATCACACTTAACTGATATTGGTTCACTAAAATTAATACCAAGATCTTTCAGAGTTTGTTTCATCCACAAAACTTGTGTACAACAAGTTGTTGCTGCAATATATTCTGCCTCAGTTGTTGATAAAGAAACTGACTCTTGTTTCTTGTTGTGCCAAGCAACCAACCTGTCATCGAGATAAAAAGCACCTCCACTTGTACTCTTCCTATCATCAACACATCCTGCCCAATCTGCATCTGAATAAGATATAAGGGTGAAGTCTTTACCTTTCGGATACCATAACCCATACTCCATAGTACCCTTGAGATATCTGAGAATCCTTTTTACTGCTGTCACATGAGTCTCTTTGGGACTGGCCTGAAATCTTGCTACCATGCAAACTGCCTACAGAATATCTGGTCTGGTAGCTGTTAAATAAAGTAAGCTTCCAATCATTGATCTGTACATGGTTTGATCTACAGGTGGAGATTTGTCATCTTTACTCAACTTGCAACCTGTTGTCATGGGAGTACTGACCAGCTTACAGTCCTCCATTGTGAACCTTTTTAGCATCTCTTTCACATATTTAATTTGAGAAATGAATATGCCTTTCTCATTTTGATTAACTTGTAACCCAAGAAAGTAAGGCAGGTTCACCAATCATAGACATTTCAAATTCTTTCTGCATCTTATTCGCTAAGTCTTTACAAGATTCATCTTTGCTGTTGCCAAATATGATATCATCTACATAAACAACAAGAACAATTAGATGCCCACCTTCTGTTTTGACATACAGATTACTGTCCACCAAACCTTTCTTGAATCCCTGTTGAGAGAGATAGTTGTCTAGCCTTGCATACCATGCCCGTGGTGCTTGTTTTAATCCATATAAAGCTTTCTTTAATTTGTAGACAAGGTTGGGATCTTCACTAATTTGAAAACCATCTGGTTGTTCAATATAGACCTCTTCTTCAAGTTTCCCATTTAAAAAGGCAGATTTTACATCCATCTGATAAACTCTGAAGTTCTTGTGGACTGCTAAGGCCAGAAACATTCTAATTGCTTCTAGTCTGGCCACTGGTGCAAAAGTCTCTTCAAAATCAATGCCTTCGACCTGTGCATAGCCTTTACAAACCAGTCTTGCTTTGTTCCTAATGACCTATCCGTCTTCATTTAATTTGTTTCGAAATATCCATTTGGTGCCGATTACATTCTTATTCGCAGGTCTAGGTACTAATTCCCAAGTTCTGTTCTTTTCAATCTGATCTAACTCTTCATTTATTGCCTTCATCCAGCTATCATCTTTGCTTGCTTCATCTATGTTTTTGGGCTCAATGTTGGATAAAAGAGAGTAATTACTTATTACTTTCCTTCTTGTCTGAACACCAGCTGTGGGATCTCCAATTATTTGGTCTCTTGGATGATTTTTTTGCTAGCTGCCTATTTTGAATTTCTTGTTTTCTTGCACCTCTGAGTCATCGATTAAGTCATCTGAATCAAACGTAGATTTATTTTCTGTTTCATTCACCTCATCTCCTTCAATGACTTCTTCATAGATTGGGTAGTTTTCTTCAAAGTTAGCTATTCGTTTCCCACCTTCATCGAATTTAACATCTGCACTGTCCACAATTTTCTTGAGTCTCTTGTTGTAGCATTTGTAAGCTTTGCTTTTCGAAGAATACCCAACAAAAACACCTTCATCTGCTCTATTTTCAAACTTCCCAAGGTTGTCATCGGTTTTTCGATGTAACACTTACTGCCAAATACTTTGAGATGTTTTGTTGTTGCTTTTCTACCAAACCACAACTCATAAGGTGTTTTGCTTTCATGAGTTCTTAACATATATCTGTTTTGGATGTATACTGCAGTGTGAACTGCTTCTTTCCAGAATCTATTTGCTATTTTTTTTTCCAGCATAGTGCATGCCATTTCCTGTACAGTTCTGTTCTTTCTTTCTACTACACCATTCTGTTGGGGAGTTCTAGCTGCTGAATATTGTCTCCTGATACCATGTTTTTCATAGTATTCTGTAAATTCATTCGAAATGAATTCTCCTCCTCTATCTGATCGTAAACATTTGATCCTTTTTCCTGTTTCATTCTCAACTAGATGTTTGAAAGATCTGAACATTTCAAAAGCTTTTGTTTTATCTTTTAAGAAAAATATCCATGTCATTCTGGAATAATCATCGATACACAACATAAAGTATTTGTCACCATTTATGCTTTGTGTTCTCATGGGTCCACATAAGTCTGTATGTATAAGTTCCAAAGGCTTGCTAGTGTGGTACTCTTTTGTTTTGAATGAGACTCCGGTTTGCTTTCCCTTCGACATGAAGCACGGATACTATTTGAAGGTTTTCTAATGGTTGGAATATCTCTCACTGCTTGTTTCGAGCTGATTTTCACCAAATTATCGAAACTTATGTGTCCAAGCCTCTTGTGCCACAGCCAGTTCTCTTCTTCTTGTCCAATGAAACACGTACCTTCTAAAGTTTTTGAGAGTGTGTACAGGTTGCCAGACGTCCTTGAACCAGTTGCTATCAATTTCCCATTGTTTATTTTTCTGACTTCACAACCCTGCTTCTTGAAGACTACTTCATGTCCTTTATCACAGATTTGACTGACACTTAACAGGTTGTGTTTCAAACCATCCACAAATAAAACTTCTTCTGACTTGATTTTCCCATCACTAATTTTGATAGATCCTTTTCCTATTATTTTGGCTCCATCATTATTTCCAAACTTCACAGAGCCACCCTCATATTTTTGTAGTTTTTCAAATTTTTGTTTATCACCTGTCATATGACTTGAGCATCCACTGTCAAGAATCCATGGTACACATTTATTCTGAGCCTTGAAAGTTATCTGTACTATTAAGGATTCCTTTTCTTCCCTAAGTTGTTCTTTCTGTTTCCACTCTGTTTTGACTACGGTATTGGGCTCTAGTTTGGACTTTCCTTTTTCAATATCTTTTGCATATCTTTCAGAAATTTTTCTATTTTGTCTTGTCCTATGTGGTTGGAACTTTCTTTTTTGAGGTTGATTTAAAACAGAGGTACTACGACAATTTCTTGCAATATGCCCATAGTTGTGACAGCTAAAACATTCTACTGCATAATTTGTTAGAGGTGCAAAAACATTTCTACTAACAAAGCTTCTTGGTCCTACATTATACTTGCAGTCTGCAATTTTGTGCCCATAACCATTACATTTGAAACAGAAACCAGAAAAGTAATGATTAAACCTGAAGGATGGTCTTTGCCAGGTTGTTGTAGGAACCATAGATCTTCTTCTTCTTTGATTTGTGACCTTGGTAAAGCCATCATTGTCAGTTCTCCTTTCGGGCCTGGCATTACTGCTTTCTTTTGCATGATTTGTTTTTCTTTCATCAGCCTGTTTCTCATCTTCACTCCTTATAGTTTCAACATTTCTGGCTTTTGGTCCATTTGATGATTCTCCTTCAATGAAGCCCAGACCAAATTTAATGCCTGCAGGTCGTTGATCACTTAAGATTTTATCCAGCTTCTTCGAACTTTCTTCACGTTTGTGATGGCAGCTAATTTTTTGATCCAGCTCTTGTATCTGCATTCGTAGGCCAAGATTTTCTTCTTCTAGTTTACAACAGTAATCTATCTTCATGGTTATCTGAACTTCAAGATCTTCGGACATTTTCTTGTATTCTTCTACCTGTATTTTTAAACTGGTTATAATGTCGTTTGCATCCTCAAGCTTTCTTGAAAGTTTATAATTCTTTCTTTTCTCAGATTTCCATTCTTCAAGAGCAAAAACCAGTTCACCTTCTAGATCAACTTCTGCCTCAGGTTTTTCAACACATGCTTTAGAGTTCATTCCTTCTCTCTTCTCTTGATTTTTCTACTTCAAAAGCCATGAATAGAGCTTCACCTGTTCCTTCTTCAGAATCCTCACTAGAGCTGTCCTCTGAAGAATTTGCATTCCTGGAGATGAAACTTTTCTTTTTGAAGTTTCCCTTTTGAAGTTTGTTTTCTTTCTCCATTCACTTCTTTCTTGATGAGATGCTTCCTCACCTTTGTTCTTCTCATTGAGAGGACATTTGGTAGCAAAGTGTCCAATGCCCCCATAGTTGAAACATTTGAAAGGAAGCTTTCCTCTGTATTTTCCTTTTCCCTTTCTCAGTTTTTTGACAAAATTTGCTTCCATTTCATCCGAAGTTTCTTCTTCTTCGGACTCTTGTTTTGTGTCTTTACCTTTTAGGGCTTTAAATGCTGCTTCTCTGTTTGTGGGATTAGATCTTCCTATTCTCATTTCATAAGCGATCAGGGAACCATGCATCTCATCCATACTGAAGTGATTTAGATCTTTAGCTTCTTCTATGGCTGAGACTTTAGAATCAAATCTTTGGGGAAGCGATCTTAATACCTTTTTCATGATAGTTGCATCATCCAAATCTTCGTCGAGACCTCTGATTGAATTAGTGATTCCATTAACTCTCTGCATAAAGGCTTCTATGTTCTCATCGTTGGTCATTTTTAATGATTCGAATTGAGCTCGATGTGTTTGAAGCTTGGCTTCCTTGATCTTGTCATCTCCCTCATAAATATTTTCTAGTTTGTCCCATACATCTTTTGCTGATTCACAATTTATGATCTTGACCAACTCACTGTCAACTAATCCACACATGATGGCATTTTTTGCTTTAGAGTCATTTTCAAATGCCTTTTTACCAGTGCTGTCGGTTGGAGCAGTGTCGGGAGCTGTGTAACCATTAACTACTGCACTCCAGATATCAAATCCCAAAGCACGAAGATATGTCTGCATTCTGATCTTCTAGAATGCATAATTAGTTTCATCAAACAATGGTGCTTTGTTTGAGGAGAACCCTTCACCACCTACCATTGCGTCACTTCCAAGATCACCCTAGCTGATTGAGCCTATTCAGGAACTTGGCTCTGATACCAATTGTTATACTTACAGTGACACTGAGAGGGGGGTGAATCAGTGTGATCTTTTAAAACTTTAAACTTGCAATGAAATAAAGCAAACTTAAACCAGAAATAGCAAGTTAGTAAGAGAGCATCACACAACACAAAAATTTTAACGAGGTTCACCAATGTGGCTACTCCTCAAAAATGATTGCTTGGACTACCATCCAAATCCAGCCCTTTGCAAAGCAACAACTTTACAACTTATTTACTAGCACCAACTGGAAGGAGCACCAACCCCTCAATTTTTTTGCACCAATAGAAAGGAGCACCAACCCCTAATTCACCAGCACCTACTGGAAGGAGCACCAACCCCTTATGCCAAGCTACAACTTGGACTTCAAGAAAAATATAGAAAAATACCTTCACACTGTTTGCACACTGTCTGTTGTTTCTATGTACTCTGGATTCTGCTGTAAAAGCTTCGCACCACCAGTCTGCTTCTATGCAACTACTTCACACACTTTGCTTTGACACAACTGAGTTATGGCTTCTGCTCCTGTGCGCTTGTGCTTCGCACTCTAGTCTGCTTTTGTATAACTGCTTCGCACACTTCGCTTTGACACAAATGAACTACCGCTTCGCACTCAGCTCGAATCGATACGACTCGCTCTCTGCTCATCGCGAACTTCACATGCACAAATTTTCTTCACAAAAATCACTCCCTTCAAACTCGAAACAACCCTCCTTTTATAGATGAAATTTCAAGGACAAATCTTAAACTGTAGTCGACTTTAACCCTAAAGAACGTCGGTTGCAAAACCCTAATGAATGTCGGCTCCAAAACCCTAATCTTCGTCGGCCTAGATTTAACTCTGTCGGCTTCAACCGCCTCTCTGGTTCTGTAGCTTTCCTCGTGAAACTACAACATGTCACGATATCGTGACACCTTTTACATCCGTACGCCTTCTTGTCCCTACTGTCATGAAATCGTGACACTTTTGGCCTTTGTTAGCTTTGACAATGTTTTTGTCATGAAATCGTGACACTTCGAACTATTGCTGACGTCATCCTTACTTCTGTCATGAAATCATGACGTTCCTCACTTTCTCAACCTTTTCTCGGCTTGCACCAGCGAAACTAGAACATGTCACGAAATCGTGACACTTTTGCCTCCGAGCTTTCTCTCTCCTCTTCGGGTCACGAAAACCCGACGTGTCATGATATCGCGACACTTTTCCTCCTTGGCGCTTTTCTTCCCTTCGGGTCATGAAAACCTGACATGTCGCGATATCGTGACACTTTTCCTCCTTGGCGCTTTTTCTCCGAACATGTCACGAAATCGCGATAGTTTTCTTCCTTAGCGCTTTTTCACCAAACATGTCATGAAATCGTGACAGTTTTCTTCCTTAGCGCTTTTTCTCCGAACATGTCATGAAATCATGACAGTTTTCTTCCTTAGCGCTTTTTCACCAAACATGTCACGAAATCATGACAGTTTTCTTCCTTAGCGCTTTTTCTCCAAACATGTCACGAAATCGTGATAGTTTTCTTCCTTAGCGCTTTTTCTCCAAACATGTCACGAAATCGTGACAGTTTTCTTCCTTAGCGCTTTTTCTCCAAACATGTCATGAAATCGTGATAGTTTTCTTCCTTAGCGCTTTTTCTCCAAACATGTCATGAAATCGTGACAGTTTTCTTCCTTAGCGCTTTTTCTCCAAACATGTCACGAAATCATGACAGTTTTCTTCCTTGCCTTCTCTGCTTCCAACATGTCACGAAATCATGACAGTTTTCCTTGCGCCTTCTCTCTCCTCGACCATGTCACGAAATCATGACAATTTTGTTTGCGCTTTCTCTCTCCTCTAACATGTCGCGAAATCGTGACAGTTTTTCCTGCCTGCTGAAAATGTCGCGATATCGCGACACTTTTCTTACTTGTCTTTTTCTTTGATCTTTTGCAAATAGGCAACTATGGTCTTCTTGGAAACTCACTGTCCATGCTCTGAATAACCTTTGAACTTCTGTCCTCTGCATCTGAATGACTTCTGAACTGTCTGTCCACTGCATCATTAGATCTAACTGCCTGTGTTGACAACAATGACAAAACTCTTGCAACACCTTGCTCAACAAGTATTAAATCTCTTAACACATCATCATTGAAAAATGGACTATTACTTTCTACTTGAGTGAGGTTTTCTTGTGAGGAATATGGAGAGGTATTGGATGCCATTAGGCTGACCACTGGATGAATTGGATTATAACTATTAATTCTAAAATGAGAAGGATAATTTTTTGTACCTTGGCTTCGACGAGCTCTTCTTGCATTGTTTTTGGGAGTCTCTGAGCTTTATAGTCGACCGTCAGATCCTTTGGTCCAACTTTATCTCATGCACTTTCCAACAATATCTTGTTTAGTAGCTTTTGAACTTTGATTTCTATAAAATTTTGTTGAATTTGACAAAATTTGTGTTTTGCTTTAACTGTCACTCCAACTGCGATGCAAATTTAGATTTTTTCAATGGCTAGTTTTGAATTCAAGTCTACCAATGACTATTTCCTTTTGAATTTCAATGGCTAGGACAATATTGCTCCCAATGGTTACTTCTGAAGGCTAGTGGATGGTCATCAACTATTATATGCATGACAATGGTTAAGAGGACACAATTGACATTACATGACAAGTGATTACTGACACATATTTAAGGGACATGATGGACAAGACTAATGATATGAAGAACAAGAACCCAAACAATAGAACTGAATTGACAAGGGAAATCGATGACGTGAAACACTGGATGAACTTGACCATAGATACAACTTTTGAGGTACATGAGGGATCCCAAACCTAGTGACTAGAGTGACTAGGGGACCAACAGAGGACCTAACATGTCTTTAAAGGACATGATGGAAAAGACTACCAATACGACAAACAAGAACCCAAACAACATAACTGACTTGACAAGGGAAACTGAGGATGTGAAACACTAGATGGACCTGACCATGAACACAACTTTTGAGGGAAATGAGGGATACCAAACCTAATGACCAGAGTGACTAGGGGAGCGACCGAGGAACCAACATGAAGCCACAAGAACCTAATACAACTGGACACGCGAAGAAACCAAAACAAAGACACTAGACGTGACTCGAATAAACTGACACAAAGCCACAAGATTTGAACACAGCTAGATGCAACATGTGGTACCAGAAGAACCAACTACCAAGATTGACGTGCATGCAAGGACAAACTAGCCTGTGTGTGACCTAAGTCATGACTCAATACATGCGCAAAACAACTTATAAATACCACTACAGTGCCCACCCCATAAATGTGGGATAATTGAATCTGGTAAGAAAAAATAAAAAATTTAGTACCTTATATTATAACATTCGTGAGCTTTAATTTGGCTTTTTGATTGGTTGCAACTTTTGCACTCATGCACAGGCATAGAAAAATCTTGATGTAGGATTGGATCAATTAGATGCCAACACTCCTTGATATGCTATGCTCATTCGTGTAGATGCTAGCGTGTGTTTTCACTTCAAATAATGGTTGTCACAATTGTACTGGAGATCATGCATCTATTGCAGTTGAGAACCACTAGAACCTTGTCGTTCACCCAAAATGGTTTAATACCGAGTGTGGTTAAAATTTGTTGCCTGTCTTATGGTGTAGTTCACCCAAAATGTTTTATCACTGCCTGTCTTATGGTGTAGTGCACAGTATAACTTGTTGGAATAGTGGTGTGCTGGACTACCCGAATTATGACTAGCACGTGTCCTTCTTGTTGACTGCCTGTAGTAGCATACACTACGGGGTGCATTGGTAGACGAGCTTGTTTCACTCCAAAATCGAATGTCTCTAATACCACATGTAGAGAGACAAGTATCCGGTCTCTCTTGTTAACCTTGTGGAATATAAATTACCCAGAAATGCAACCAAAAATAATTCACAGTGACTCTCGATAATTTAAGGAACAAAACAATATATCAAATAAAATATTTAGTAAATCAATATCCACTTTAGGATGGCAGATCCCCGCAAGCAAAGGGCCAACAATGGGAACACAAATGATTAAATATAAAATGATAGATGATTTTCAACAAAACAATTAGACACTATACATAATAATTAAATATAATCTTTCATAATATAGTCGATAATTCCAGAACATATTGAGTCTCTAAAAAATTCTCTTTAGGTTTCTATGAGATTGGATAAGTTCTGTGTGGACTTGTTAAGCAGATTTGAGGTAAGTCTTTGAGAAGACTTGTGGAAATATTTGGTGTGAGATTTTGTGGAAACTAAAAATACAGATATTGAGTAGATTTGGATAAGTTCTTGAGAGGACTTATTGAGCATATTTGGAAAAGTTCTATAGAGGACTTGTGGAGCAATTTTGAGCAAGTTATAGAGAGGACTTATTGAACATATTTGAGCAAGTTCTATAGTGGAATTGTAGAGCAGATTTGGACAAGTTCTAGAGAGAACTTGTAGAGTATTTTTGAGCAATTTCTAGAGAGGACTTGTAGAGCACATTTGGAAAAGTTCTAGAGAGGACTTGTAGAGCAGATTTGGACAAGTTCTAAAAAGAACTTGTAGAGCAGATTTGAGCAAGTTCTAGAGAGGACTTGTGGACAGATTAGTGTGAGATTTTGAGGAAGATTACAAGGAATATTTAAGATAAGTTTCTAAGAAGGCTTGAGAGCAGAGTTGATTCATTTATTTGTTCAAACGTTGAGTTAAGTTTTAGGGTAGATCCAACAAAGTTGATTTGAGATTGAGTCAACATTTGAGTTAAGGCTTGAGGATAGATATTGAGGATAGATTTGTGCTAGATTGAAGGACTATGTTTATTGGGATTCTTCCTTGTAGAGTATCTTTTTAGGTTTACCCATGATTTCATGGCCTTTTTTTTCTAGAGTAGTAGCTTAACAGGACGTTTACGAGCAAGGTGTGTAAGATTGGGTTCTCAATGAAGGATGAGGTCCAAAGAGGGGAGGTAGGAGAGATGGTCAAGAAATTTATTTGGGAGATGAGAAGGAGGAGATGAGGAGGAGATGAGGAGGAGGGTGAGTGAGTTGTGTAAGGCTTCCTTGAGGGTAGTCAAGGAAGGAGGATCTTCTTGGAATAACTTGGAGAACATGATGGCGGAGATCGAAGGGGAAAACAATATTTTATAAAGTGGTTTGATTATGATTTATGTTTGTTTTTTAATATGCTTATCTTCTTGGAATAACTTGGAGAATGTGATGCTAGAGATCTAAGTGAAAAAAAAATTGATAAAAAATTTTGATTATCATTTATGTTTGTTTTTTTTTTTTTTTTCAAGTTGATTTTTTTTTTTTTAAGGAATAACATGGAGAAGATACTATTAAAGATACGAGGAAAAAAAAAATATTTGATAAAGCAATTTGGTTATGGTATTCCAGTAGTTGTTTTGTGATTCTAAGTTCATGTAGGATGAGAATATATGTATCTGGTTCAAATAGGAATTATTAATTTTCCTAATCAATTTGGAAGAAGCATGAAGATACAATATAATCTAGTTGTATATTTGGACTCCATGTTGATTATACATTGACTCTGGATTTTGTCCATTGAATCACAAGTCTTAAACGCTTAGGCTAGGCTTGCAATGGATTGAAATTTTTGGATAGAGCTGTCTTTATTTTCCAGCATTACATATTTTTGTCTCATGCTTTTATGTATTTCAATGAAATTGTAATTTTTTTTATTTTTAAAATCTATTGCTTATTTAGTTTTCCTTCCATCCAAATTTAATTTTATACAATTTTATTTTTAAAAAAATTGTTCCATTTTTATTTTAAATGTATATGTTTTATGAATTATTAATTATTTTAAATTTTTTATTTTATTTTTATTTTTAAATTTAAAATCACGTTATATTTTTTGAATTGGGTTTATAAGACATGTATATTTTTTTCACAATTATCATACTAACAATCATTTATATATTTAATGGATTAGATTTCTGTGCTAGCATGTCACTACTATCACTAGATGAAGATTGTGCATTGACAATAAAAACCATAATGACAGAAGGGTTTGGGGAGACATTTTGTGTGTGCCACTTTTCAACATTCCCCATCCTCAATTATTTGGTTATGTTATTAAAATTTTATTATTTCTATGTTTTATTTTATTCATTCCCTATTTTTCATTATATGGGGTTTTGGGACACTTTTAGGTGGTCTTGCATAAGGTGGATATAATAATGACATTATCTACATTTAAATGGGAACCTTTAATAATTAAGTTATAATACATGTGTATTTTCATCATCTTTAGTAGTATTTAATATGATAATATTTATGGCTCATAATATAAATAATCTACTAGAGAAATTGCTTATGTATTTAAGATATATGCACCTTTAAGATATATGCATCTTTATATAATCTAATTTAATTTGGGATCTTAAGTCCTTCCATATTTGAACTTACACATTGTACTTTCTTATACCTTACACTATTTTTTTACTAATGGTTGATTAAGTGAGCTATAAGGGACTTTATCATTTGATAATGTAGAGCCATTTTTCTTGTTACCTTCTTAAAAGTGGTAATTCCTTGATTTAACCTAGCTTCTCTTATCATATGATATCCTTGTCTCACATTAAATTTTTCCTTATGATTTTTTTTTTTTAATCTCTTTATCTATCATTTTCACTTTGTAATATCTTGACATGTGTTTGGTTTCATGATATTTGTGACATTGCAATGCAATATTTTTACTGTCGACTTGTTGATAAAATTCTCTTGATGTAAATTTAATCCTAATGGATTATGGTAAATTTTTTGAAATATCCATGGCAACACATATTTGATTATATGTAGGATGCTTTATTTCCTTAGTAGTTGGTCTCTATTAGATGAATTCAACTAGATTATTTCCATTACTATACAAAATCTTCGTGTTGATGAGATAATATGAAAGTACAAAATATCTAATCTAATCCATATAAGAAGGATTTGAATAGTCTATGTTGCTATGAAAATAATATCACTCTATGGTCTTAAATATAATGTATTTTTGCATCTAAACTAAGAAAATCCATCCATTATTTTATCCCTTATTTTTGAACTAGGTATGATGATGAGGAAAAGTCCTTTTAGAAGAAAATTCATGAATTATATTTAAATTTGATCCCCACACCCACTTGGTTTAATTTGAATTCTTAATAAAATAGCCAATATTTGTGGAACTTACATATCAATTCTCTAGTTTTAAGAACCATTATGTTATGCTCAATAATCTCATTCTTGATAATAATTTTTGGTGTAGTATATTCTACCTGAATAAGCTTTGCCATAGATTCATACTTCTTTTTATCACTAACTAGGGCATCCTTACTTATAGTAAGGACTTTAAAAAATGATTGTCTTGTCATGTTATCTAGATTTTCTTCACATGCTTTTAGTTATTGAATTTCTTCTAAGAACTAGAACAAGAAGAAGTGGTGTCTACTCCTCGATCACACTTTGCTTCCTGCTTCCTTGCTCACAATTCCTAGTTCTTGCTTATTATTTCTCCTCACTCTTGGATAACACTCACACCTAACTAATACTCATATTTATATTAACTAGAGTTTCAATATTTTAAGAGATATTTTGTTGTAAATTATCTACTACATACTTCTAAAGCATAACTTACTTGGTTCTACTAGATAGTTTGTTCGAGAATATTACATTATTTGCTACATGCCAATGTACCACCTTGGTACATTATTATAAACATTATATTGTGTCTTCAATTTATGATTGAGTTAATATTTTATGTAACATAACAATATGCAAGAAATATACATGTCATGTAAATATGCGTGCAAGTGTTATGAGTATCAATGTGTACAAGTGTCTGATATGTAAGTGTGCACATGTGTAGAATAGGAAAGTAAAGAGTTGTAAAAGAAGAGTGAAGGTCAAGAGTGTAGCATATGAGGAGTCACATACAATTATATATTTGTGATAAAGCATTGTAATATTCATCGAACATGCATATCTTTATGCTTGCATTAGTAGATCTTTTTTCAATAATATTTTTAGTATAATATGAAAAATATTATGAGTATTGTTATATGATTGTAATTATTCATATTGTGATTCATTACATTGAAAATTCATTATATTCTATCCTATGATAATTTTTTTTTGATATTTACATTAGTATTAAAATTAAAAATCTTTCAATGGGATCAAAGCTATAACAATATTGCTTGCATAGGATTTGTTAAGTTGCAAAAATATAAAAGACTAGAGTCTTTCCATTAGGTTTAAGAATAACTAGTTAATAATATAGAATCATTCCATTAGGTTGGACAATAATGATTGAAGATTATAGAATCATTCCTTTAGGTTGAATAATAACTAATAAAGAATATAGAATAATTCCACTAGGTTGAAGAATAACCAATGAAGAATAGGATTAATATTTTGGAAAACCAGGTCAAAAATAAAGTTGGTCATTTAGGGAAATAGCAATACCTATTATTGATTGGAAGATTGAGGTATAACCAACTCAGAAGAAATTTGGTCATTTAGGAAATAGCCATCCTAATATTAATAGATATTTTAGGGACATAGACAAATTCTTGGCAACTAGTTTCTATGAAATATTTGAAATTGGTACAATAAAGCTATCTTGTTTGGAGTATCATGGAAGCTTATTGTCACCTTATCAAAGAGGAATATTCAGGTTGCATCAACCTAAGATATTACTTTAGTGAAGATTGATCTTCAAAAGTGAGAAGCTTCCTACAACAGATAGAGAAGACTTTCATCTTTGAGTGCTAGAAGAAGGTAAAAAGCTTTCCTCAAGTAGGGATTGATTAAATTTGCACACTATTATGAGTTTTAGGTCTCAAGGATAGACCTTGATAAAATTTTTAGGTCATTAAGATATTGAATTTGATAAGATAGATTGAATTTTATTGATTCTAGTCTTGAAGAAAAATATCTTGATACAAAGCTTGATAGTTGGTTCAAGATAAGAGACTAATATTGAAGGATAAGGACTCTTAAAATATAGAAGTCTATAAATTATAAAATAGAAAAATTGAGACCCTTCAAGGAAAGAGGTCCTTTTATAGATTTGTGGCACTTATTAAATAAAAAGAAGCTATATTTGATTGACAATAATGAGTTATAAGGAGAAACATTATAGGAAAAGAATCAAGAGAAAAATGAGACACATTAGAATAGGTACCATTAAATGCAGAGACATAGCAGACCCATTGGAGAAGGTCCCATTGAAGATTGATGATAGACAAATGAAACCCATTTGAAATAGGTCTGTCATCAACAAATATATTGGTTCTTAACAAGAAAAGAGATAATTATTCTAATTTTTTTTTGTAAATGAGAAATAAGGCAAGCAAAAAATAAGGTAGCATACTCTTAGTACATAAATAGTTGACCAAGATAAAGTTTACATGTAAATAAAAGTGTATTATAGAGACATCTAAGCTTAAAGGTAGGACAAAATTGAAGGTAGAGAACAAGGAAGTACAATGTTTAAAAGTAAGCAAGGCTGAGATTAAAAATAAGTAAACTTCATATTCAAAATTGAAAATCATGAGCTAGTATAATACTTTATGAAACAAAAGTCATAGTAATGAAAAATAAAAGAAGGAAGAACAATCATTAGTTAGAAAAATTAATGCTCAGAATTAAACTAAGCATAGGGAGGAGCAATCAAAGTGTAAAATATCCATCAATGAACAAGACTTGAGAACAACAAGATTGGAGGATAGTGATATTTGACCAAGACAGTAAGAAAACTTGAGGGCAACAGTCAAAGGAAACAAGATTCAAGATAACACATTACATAATGAGATTAATGGTAAATCAAATGACAACAAGTTTAAATATTTAATGGAAATTAAGTTTTTATAATACATGTAATTTGAATGTAATATTTTAAATATTAAAGGCAACAAAGCTAAATATTAAGGGAAGAGTCAATTTATGAGTTTTTTGAAAAAATTGAAACACAACGAACAAGTTTGTAATCCCCTACACACCCTACACCTGCACTTGTATCAAGGAGATAAGATAAAAATATTATAAAAGCACTTTCTATGTAATTATAAGGAAAGACATCAAATTATGAGTTAAAGAGAATGTAAAAATATGAACTAGATTGATGCAACAATATGTGAATGTAGGATACTAGAGTATGTAGATTGGTGGAGCACCAACAAGATAAGCATTACCAAATAGTTGAAGTACCATTTGAGAGCACCAAGAATGAAAGGATTGAAAACTATATAACACCATTTGAGAGTACCAAAAGTTAAAGAGAAGTTGAAGAACCATTGAAAACTATGCAAGGAAGTGAAATAGTTCTTAGTTGAAATAGAATAAAAATTGTCATCTAAGTGAGAGGAGGTCAAGTAAAATCTGGAAATATGAAGCACCATGTGCTACATTAGAGAAATAAGGAAGAAGTTACATATACACTCCAAGTTGAGCTGAGCTAATAAGAGAGAAGAAGTGATGTCGAGCCAAATAATGTAAGATCAACCGATGTTGAGCTAGATAACAAGAGACCAACTGACACCAAAGTCTAGTGAAGTCAAACGATGCCAAACTAATTTTGTAACATAAGATAACCCAAGCCAAGAAAAGCACCAAAGACAACTCAAATATCTTAAGAAAAATTGAAGGACCATAATTAGAATGTAGAGATATGAATAAGCTAAGCAACCTACTCAAGGAAACAAGTGTGAAGATAAAAAGTTCAACAAGTTGTGTTCCAAGGAATGTTAGAATCTTAAAGCATTGAAAATGACTTAATTCTAAATATTGTAGCAATTGTAAGGACCATGAAAATACCATGTAGAAGGTGGTATATTAAATGTATTATGGTAGCATTGAAAATCTTATTAAATATGCTCATGAGTAAACAACAAGGGCACACATTTTGGAGGTAAATTTTCAAAGAGGGTAGTGGTAATTTCTAAGCACCAAGTGAAATTTTGAAGTGTAGAAAATTGTCAAGCATAGAAGTATATTTTAGGCTTTAATAAATTCAAGTTTTGAATTTTTAATTCTTAGGTTAATAGGAGGGATAATGTTTTATAAGCTTAATTTTTATTTTTTCTAAATTGTTATAAGTCTAGGTGGAGAGATAATAATTTTAATAGTATAATTAATATTTTATTTACTTTTTGAAGTTTTGGAGTAATAAGTAGAAATAAAGAATGTTTATTATGAATTTTTTTAGAGACATTTAAATATTTGAAAGGTTATTAAAGTTTTATTTGGAGATATAAGTGTGCTAATTGTATAGTTAAGTTTTTTAAGTAATTGTTAATATTTTGGAGTGATAAGTAGTATTAGGAAAATTAAGTTTTATAATTGAAATATTTGTTATTTTATTTATTTTTTGAAATTAAATATCATAGAATTTTTGCAAATTATTTATATTAGGATATATAAGGAACTCTACTTATAACTATTAAATTTGCAAAGTTATTATTTTTCTAGTTTATAATCAATTAGGGAGAAAAGGAATCCAACATAATAGGTTTGAAAATTTTAGAAACTTAGAAATTATTATTCAAAATCTAGGGAGTCATAAGGTAGTACACATAAAAGAAAATTTATTGAGAAAAATGGATGAAAATATTAAGAACACATTCAAAGAAATATTGAAGAACTACTCTCAATAGAGAAGAAAAAACCAAAATGGCTTAGAGATATATTTGAGAACAAGTTAAAATTTGATTCTCAAAACTTAATAAATGTTGGGAAATCAAGTATTATTCTATTCAATTGCATCAAATATATAGATTACATTAGGCTTGGAATAGCCCGTGATTTGAGGATCTAGAAAACCAAATAATACCTAAAATGTACTCACACTATGTTAAGCCTAACCACTAATCAAATAATGGAGTAATAACGATAACATACGCTAACATCCCCCATTAGTACATGATTTGAGTAATAATGTAACTACTAGCTATACTAACATCCCCCCTGATTACATCATTTAGAAATACAAAGAGATTTGTGAAACAATTCAAATTTGACACATGCAAGTGTTTTAGTGAAAATGTCTGCAACATGAGCATTTGTGGGAATGTATTGAAGTTGAATTTGGTGCCTTGGAACTTCGTATCAAATGAAGTGACATTGTGTGTCAATGTGCTTGGTTATTTCATGATGTATTGGATTCTTGACAAGGTTCAAAAAACCTTAGTTGTCACAAAACAAGTGAATTGGAGATTTGGATGGAAGACCCATACTTGTCAAAATGCGAATTTGGTGCCTTGGAACTTCGTATCGAATGAAGTGACATTGTGTGTCAATGTGCTTGGTTCTTTCATGATGTACTGGATTCTTGACAAGGTTCAAAACACCCTGGTTGTCACAAAACAAGTGAATTGGAGATTTGGATGGAAGACCCATACTTTTCAAAATGCAACGCAACCATATCACTTCGCACATAGCTTCACGTGCGATGCAATACTCTACCTATGTAGATGAGATAGCAACCACCTATTGCTTCTTGCTGTGCCATGAGATAGGACCGAATCCAAGATGAAAAATATATCCTAAAGTTGACATACGATCATTAAACAACCTGGCATAGTCAGAGTCCATGTATCCTTGCAAGAAGAATTTGCCATTCCTCTTGTATTCTAGACCATATTCCATAGTACCACGAACATAATGAAGAACACATTTGGCTGCTTTCCAATGAGTAGTCTTAGGTTTCTGCATAAACCTCAAAATATAGTTAACAACAAACACAATATCTGACCTAGTGTTTGTCAGATATATGAGACTCCCAATCAACTGTCGATAGAGAGTACCATCTACCTGAGATGAATCATCATATCGCGATAACTGAAGCCCTGATTCCATCGAAGTTGCCATTGGCTTGCAATCAGTCATGCGATATTTTTCTAACAATGTCTTGGTGTATTTTTTCTGACACCTTGATGTAGTGCTCCTTTTGGATTACTTCTAGAGAAAGACAATAATGGAGAAGTCCAAGATCTGTCATCTCAAAATATTTACACAAGTCACTTTTGACAATAGAGATCATAGTTTTTGAACTCCCTATAATGAGCAGATCATCAACATAGAGTACAAGCAACACTATCTCAAAATATTTTTTCTTGAAATAGAGGTTTTCATCTAACAAAAATCTCTTAAATACATGTTACAGGAGGTGATTATCCATTTTTATATACCAAGCTCGAGGAACTTGTTTCAAACCATACAAGGATTTGACCAACTTACAAACTTTCTGCTCTTGGCCTTCCACTTCAAATCCTTTAGGTTGAGTCATGTAGATTTCCTCTTGGAGATCACAATTTAGAAAAGCACTCTTGACATCCATTTTGTGAACTTTCCACCCATATTGTGTTGCCATAGCACAAAGAACTCGAATGGTGGTCATCCGAGCAGTAGGAGTAAAAGTTTCCTCACAGTCAATGCCTTCCTTTTGAGCATAGCCCTTTGCAACAAGATAGGCCTTATGCTTATCAATTTTCCCATATTCCTTGTACTTGACTTTGTACACCCATTTGTAGCCTATGGGATTCTTTTCGTATGGCATATTGACAAGCTTCCAAGTTTTGTTTTTCATTAGAGATTGATACTCAGCATCCATAACAGCCTTCCATTGTGGCTCACTAAAGGCATATTGCACCGAAATAGGTTCATGTTAATTCATTGAAGACATAAAAACCCTGTCCTCATCTATATCCATATCCTTTGTTGGTCTCTCTGGATCAAAAAAAAGTCCCTCAAAAATTTGATAAATATCATCAACCCCAGTAGTCTTTGCTGTTGCTCTCTCCTGTTGAGCCATGCTATGAGTATGAGGTCTATCCAAAGTCAAATCAGGTGGAGTAGATAGCTTGGAGTCTTTGATTGTACTTGTATACAATTTTGGATTCTTATTCTATGATTTTGAAGAATATGGAGAAGAACCTCCAATATTTGATGATGAAGGAGACTTCTCAACTTTAGATTCCACAAGATCTAGGTATACATATGATGTGCTTTGTGATGTGAAAGCCTCATAAAAAACAACATATCTAATGACATGAATCTTCTTGGTCAAGGGATAAATCAAACGATAAACCTTAGAGTGCTTATCATAGCCAAGAATAATACACTTCAATGTCTTCTCATATAGCTTCTTCCTTTTCTCTTTTGGTATGTGCATGAAATATTTACACCCAAAAATGCATAGATGAGAAATGGAGGGTTTCCTACCACTCCATGCTTCTTGTGGAGTCATTCCTTCTAGGGCCTTTGTGGGTGCCCTATTCAATAGATATACTACTGTGGTGACAGCTTTTGCCCAATATTGTTGCCCAAGACTAGCTCCTGTGAGCATGCAACGAACCATTTCCATGATTGAATGGTTCCTCCTTTCAACAACTCCATTTTTCTAAGGAGTATAAGTAGTAGTTAAATATCTTGTGATCCCATGTGTAGCCAAGAATGCAAAAAATTCTTTAGAGGTAAACTCCTCCCCTCGATCTGAGTGGAGAGTCTTTATAGAAGGCCCTGACTCCTCAACAAATTTCTTGAATTGTTGAAAGAAACCAAAAGCCTTAGATTTCAGAGTAAGAAAGAACACCCACATTTTTCATGAGTAATCATCTACAAATAACTAAAAATATCTCTTCCCCCTACAACTGATGGGTGTGAAAGGACAACATAGATCGGTGTGAATCAACTACAGAGGTTTCTTTGCTCTTGTAGAGCTTTTCTCAAAAGGTACTCTATGCTGATTTCCTTCCAAGTAGTTAGAGCACACTGGAAATGTGGTAGAAATGGAAGGAAGACCCTTTACCATCTCATACTTACTTAGCTCAAGTAAGTAACCAGAACTAAGATGCCCATATCTCTTATGCCATAGAGAAGTTTCCTCCTTTGTAGAGACTATCATGGCAACATGTGGAGTAGAGATAACATCTAAGGCAAATAAGCCATGCTTAAATGAAGCAATTGCAATGTTATTACCCCTCTTGGTAATAGAACAACACTTATTGCCTCCCTCAACACTAAAGTTCACAACCATATCTTTGTCCAGAATTTGTGTGACTAACAACAAATTATTCGCCAATCCTGGAACATAGAGGACTTTTTCAATCTGACACTTGCCATCAGAAAGAGTGACTAAAATAGTACCTTCTTTTTGAACCTTGTAGGTTTTATTATCAACAATAGTGACAGGTTTGCCCTCTTTGGCCTCAAAAGACTCAAACCATGATTTGTCACCAGTCATATGCTTACTAGGACCAGAATCGACATACCATACAGGATACGTCTGCTTGGAGGCCATGGTAGTCATGAGCACCTTGTGTGACCACTCAAAATCTGAGTCATATTCTTCAACAACAACATTCATCTTGGGTTGCTTGTTCTTGTTGTGTGGTTTGTTTTGGCCTTTCTGTTTAGGTTTTTATTCTTATGCCAACATCTGTTTGTATCATGACCCTCTTTTTCATAGATATTGCAATATATTTTTGTTTGTTGAGGTTGTTTCCCTTTTGAATCCTTTTGATAACTACCTCCTTTCTAAAAATTACCCTTCTTGTTTGGCCCATTTCTATTGGTGTAGAGGGTAGTGTTAGAAGAATCATCTCATTGTAGTTGGCGTGCCTCCTCTTCTTGAAGCATATTAACCAACCCTACAAAAGTAACTTTTTGTTGGGACACCTGAAGGGAAGTGATCAAAACCCTATAGGAATCAGGTAAAGCTCTCAATACAATTGAGGTAAGGAGCTTGTCATCAACTGGTTCTCCCAAAGAATTCAACTTTGCTTTCAATTCAGACACTCTGTAAAGAAAAAGTTCAACTGTCTCCCCCTGCTTCATGCTTAGACTATGTAATTGATATTGAAGAAATAAAATAGTGGAATCATTCTTTCCTTCATATATAGTGTTAATGGCATCCTATGCCTCTTTACTATTTTCACAATCAGCAATATGGGGTTGAACTTCATCAGACACAACAAGCAAAATGAGCACTTTTGCTTTGTTGTCTTTCTTGTCAAAGTCTTTCTGATTAGCAGATGGAGCTATAACGCCAACAATAGATGAATGTATGGTTTTTGCTCTAGATACATCATCCCATAAGTCATCCATTGCTATGATTGCTTTCATTTTGTTTTTCTATGGTGTGTAGTTAGGACCTTTCAACAACTGATGAGAATTAGTCATTAATTTTACAGATATTGTGAAGGTTCCTTATAACACCAATTGGTCCCCCATTCGATATTCCTTTTTCTAGGCTATTATACCATACAAAATACCCGCCCTTACATGAGGGAGATTATAGGTATTTAGAAAGATCAGAAAAAAATCATCTGCCCTTACGTGAGGGAAACTATAGGTAATTTTTAGAGATCATACGATACATGGTACTTAAGCAGTATTGAAAGAGAATAGTCTCATTGATGGCACATACCATAGAAAGTCTTCAATCCTCATGCATGAGACGTAACTTCCCCTAAAAACTTTGAATTTCAGAACTTTCATCAGGATTTACGCCTAAATACAAGAACAATTAGGGTAATGGATGGAGTAAAAAAATGCAAAATATGGCAAACTTATCTCTCCTCGACGATTTATAGAGAACAAGCTTAGACATCATTTTGGCAGCTATATTAGGCGGTAGATACAATAGCGCAATCATGATAGCTTTACCTGTAAGTGCTAGCTAGAGGTATCACAAATACCGAATGTTACAGTGCAATAAATTGCACGAATGGGTTTTAATTATTTCGGGGACTTAGGGAGTGAATTTGATTTTAACTTTTAATGATGTAGTGCAAAGCAAGAAAAAATGCAACATACAACATAAAAGTGCCCACATAAAGTAAACCACTAGGTGTCAGGCCTTGTCGAAAATGCACCTTTACAATAATGCCAAAAATTGCTTTTTCAAAAAAAAATACTCCCCCCTTAGATTTTTCCAAAAAAAATGGACTCCCCCCTTTAAATTTTTTCTTTATAAAGCATTTTAAAACATTCTTTTAGAACTAAAGTTAAAAAAAATAACTTTATCTTATATAGTTAAAAAATATTTTTTATAAAAAGAATAATAACTTTAAACTATTATAAAATAAATTAAAATGTTATTAATTTTAATTTTAATTAAAGAATATTAAAAAAAAACTTAAATAAAAAAATTTATACCTTTGTTTTGGGGGGGTCGACGAGACTCGAACCCATGACCTTAGGGCTCCCAAAGCCCTACCGCTCATCCCACGACCAAGTGGGCTAGCAGGCTGATCCATTTGGATTAGGGGACCCCCTCCTATTTGAGGAGCATATCGAGCCTGTTTGCTGCTCGGCCGCCACTCCTCCGCTCAGCGGTAGCTCCCATGGTGGTTGCGATTTGTCTCGAGCAACGGTTTCACAGGTCTACTGCAAATAAAAAAACTTTCCTTTGACGAGGGTGATTTAGTAGGGAAGTATCAAATCACACACGTAGGATCAAATCATTTTACGATCATTCCTTGCTTCTGCTTGGACTGCCAAATGGTCTGTCATGTCTACAAATCCCTGCTTCTATTGGACATCAAATCAAACACAGTTCAACACCACAATACAAATGGCCATAGGATCTAGAAAGAAAGCCCTTCGAACACTATAGATGAATGTCTTGAAATCAGGTGTTGTCAAATTGCTTATTGCCAAAAAATAGCAAGCGGGCAAGGGAAAAAAAATTCCATGTTTTTAGTCCCACATCAGGGACACAACAGAGATGAGGGGGTATAAAAACAAAAGGACATCACTAATGTAAATGACTACCTTCAGGTAGTCAAGTTGAACCCTGAATCATTTTGTATCCCACGTGAACTATTAATCCATCGAACTGCTATCCTTCTATTAGATAGTGTTTCTCGGTAATCGTTTATGTGTCAGGTTCACTCTATGGGTCCAAGTCCACCTAGTTTCCTTGCCCGTCTAGCTTGTTGACCCACTTATCCACGTCATTGATCCTATCTGCTGTTACCTTCCACCTCAGGTTCTACGATCCACGTCAGCCAAAGGTCTCAGGTCACCGAGGTCACGTATAGGTGTCAGTCGGCTCTCCAAGAGTCCATCTAGGATCTCATGTCCATTGGTTGAATTCTATCCTTAGGGGTCGTGCCTAGCATCCAGTCTCCCTCCTCGATGGCATCAAGATCGCATAGTTCTAGTCAAGAGCCTTCGTCTCAGGAATTGTGCATGTGATGCCCGAAATCTGGTCTTAGGCTACTAATGAGCCTGAAACTCTATAGCTTTGATACCATGTCAGAAAATCAAGTATTATTCTATTCAATTGCATCAAATATATAGATTACATTAGGCTTGGAATAGCCCATGATTTGAGGATCTAGAAAACCAAATAATACCTAAAATGTACTCATGCTATGTTAAGCCTAACCACTAATAAAATAATGGAGTAATAATGATAACATACGCTAACAATAAATGAAGAGAAGAAAAAACCAAAATGTCTTAGAGATATATTTGAGAACTCAAAATCACAAAATAGTAGTTTGAAAAGAATAGATTCTATAACAATATCATCTAATGATAGAGTAAAGTGTTCAATTTCATAAATACAAGAATGGAAAAATATTATAGTAAAATATTTGAAAAACAAGGAAAAGAAAAATTGATCAATTGTGATTCAAATTTTTCTTCCCAAGTAATCATGAACTAAAAATAAAATAAGAAGCTTAAGCAATTCGTGAACCAAATAGTGAAGAATCAAAGAATGGAGATGATGAAGAATGTAGAGCATAAGTCCCCATAAAAAAAAAGAAAGGGTCATATGATTCTAAGGACTCTTATGCAATAATCTAATGACTATGAAAGAGTTCAAGATATTTGTAATATTGAAGCCACTAAGACCAAAGTTCACTAATCATTCATTTGATCATAGTATAGAAAGGCAACAAATTGAATAAGGCAAGAGAATATAGCATAGGCTCTAGGATCAAGATAGAGACCATATTGAAGACTAAAGTCTTCAATAACAAATAATGTAATATAGTAGGTGTTGGCGAATATTACATTATTTGGTACATGCCAATGTACCACCTTGGTACATTATTGTAAATATTAGATTAGGATTGTGTCTTATATTACTAAGTGAGTTAATATAATAATGTGCAAGAATTGCACATGTTATGTAAATATGTGTGCAAGTGTTATGAGTGTAAATGTGAACAAGTGTCTAATATGTAAGTGTGCACATGTATCCTTAGAATAGAAAAGTGAAGAGTTGTAAAGAAGAGTGAAGGTCAAGAGTTCAACATATGAGGATTCATATACAATTATATATTTATGACAAAGAATTGTAATAATATTCAAATGTGCATAGCCTTATGCTTGCATTAGTAGACCTTTATTCAATAATATTTTCAGTATTCTAAGAGCAATATTGTGAGAATTATTATATGATTATTTTGTAAGTATTCATATTGTGATCCATTATATTGTAACTTCTCTATAACTATCTCGTGATAATTTTCCTATGAGATTTACACTAGTATTAAAATTTCAAAAACTTTCATAGTTTAGGAAGTTTCCTCCTCTCCACTGCATCTTTGGCCCCATGATTTGGATCAACTTCATTCTTATTTTTGATAACTAATCTAATTATCTCATCTAGGAACATAAGTAATTCCTAAATAAAAAATCAAAGAAATGATATCTCCATGCATTAAAATTTATGCATAGAGTTAAAAATTATAGATGATGATTTTCTTTTACATAATGAGGAAGAATCAATTATGCTACAAGGTCTATCTTCGAAAATAACTTCAATATTTTTTAAAATTTGCATAAGTTTAGGTGGACTATGTTTGTTAATATTTCCTCCATTTTGGCATTAAACATTAAATTCATGGTTTAGATGAAAATATCTAAAATTTCTAATTTATCTTTTAAATTTTTTTGAAGGATTTCTTGGAATAATATAGCACCATGTTCATTTTTGCCACAATTCTTTTGTCAATTGTATGCCTATGGATCACATATTACTAACATTAGATTGCCAACATAGTCAAAAGAAAAGCCAACATTGAGTTGCGGAAACAAGGGAGGATATTTGCTTATAGTCACAACCTAAACCTACCATCATAGCCAAGAACTATTATCATGGTCAAAGTTGTTCATATATGTTCAATACTAGTGTGGTTTTTGCGTGGGAATTAGTTTCCTATAGGATAGCATGTCATATATGTTCAATACCAGCCCCATCCTATTTAGTTATCTCAAGACATGTTGGAAATTATTGTATATTAAGGTGACATGAGATATAAAATCATCTTAAAGGAGTGGCTCCATTATCCTTTTCATGGTATTGAGAGTGGGTTGGTCATCATTCACATGTAGTGCTTATATTTTGAAAGGTAGGGAGATTGATTCTTGCCCTTTTATTTTGGGTGGCCTATTTTTGACCTTGTGAATATTTTCTCTTCCCTCAAAGGATTGAATAACCATTTATGTTTTAGTATCTATGGTATATTGACTAGCCTAACTAGCCTTAGCCATTGATCACCCAAGAAGTGTGGCTTTGTTTCTTTGCAACTCCTTTAATTTTACCTTGATGTCCTTTATATTACTTTGTTGGATGAGTTGGTGACAACATAGTTACACAAAGGAATGTAAATATACTTATATGTATGTAGACAATAAAAAATAAAAAACAAGTGCACAAGAGATGAATTTGAGTGGTCGATGGCAATATTAAGGTTTGACATATAAAATTAAGAGGGAATATCATTAATATTTTACATCCTTAGCTCCTTAGTCCAAATTAAAGGTTTTTGAAACATGTGTTGTCAATTTTGGGTACTTTGGGTACATTGCCTTTGCTCAAGTATATAAGTTGTCATTGATGTCAAGAATCTTTTGAAGGAATTTGATTTGATGTCAAATAATTTGTTTTGATGAAGGTTACGACATGACAGTTTCAAAGGTCTTTTGCAAACCCCAAGTTGACAGGTTCGAGAGAAAGAGCTCGCAAAGAAAAGTGTCGCGATTTCACGACAATTTGCAAGAGGGATTGTACGGATGAAAAAGTGTCACGATTTTGCGACAGGTTTGAGAGAAAGAGCTCATAGTGAAAAAGTGTAGCGATATCACGACATGTTGGGTTTTCATGACTCAAAGAAAAGAAAAGCGCTAAGGAGAAAAAGTGTCACGATATCGCGACATGTCGGGTTTTCATGACCAGAAGAATAGAAAAGAGCTAAGGAGGAAAAGTGTCACGATATCGCGACATGTCGCATTTTCGCAACTTAAGTAGGAGAGAGAAAGCAAGTTAGAAAATTGTCACGATATCGCGACATGTCGTATTTTCGTGACTTAAGCAGGAGAGAGAAAGAAAGTTAGAAAAGTGTCGCGATATCATGACATGTTGTAATTTCGTGACTCAAAGAGCAAAGAAAACGTACGAAAGCTGAAAGCGTCACGATTTCGTGATAGGTTGCAAAGAAAACATATGGAAAGTTGATAGCATCATGATTTCACGACGGGTTACAAGGAAAGCATACGGAAGCTGAAAGCATCACGATTTCACGACGGGTTGCAAAGAATGCATACGGAAGCAAAAGTGTCACGATTTCATGACAAAAACTGAAAGCAGGTCTTCTATAGGAGAAGTGTCATGATTTCACGACAAAAGTAGAGAGGAAGGCTATGAAGATAGAAGTGTCACGATATCGCGACAGAAGTGAAGACAAAGTCTGCAGAGGCAGAAGTGTCATGATTTTGTGACAAAATCAGAAAGGAGGTCGACGAAGGGAGAAGTGTCGTGATATCACGACAAAAGAAAAGTTGATGCTGACAAAGACAAAAGTGTCACGATATCACGATAAGAGCTTAGTTGAAGTCGACAAAGGCTGAAGTGTCATGATATCACGACAAAATCCAAAAGAAAGTGTACGATTGCAAAGGTGTCACGATATCGCAACATGTTGTAGTTTCACGGAAAAGCTACAGAAGAGTTACAGAGGTAGTTGAAGCCAAAAAAGTTAAATGTGAGGTTACGAAGATTAGGGTTTGCAACCGATGAAGTTTAGGGTTGTGCAGCCGACTAAATATCAGGGTTACAACCGACTAAGATTAAGGTTTTGATCTTGAAAGTGTTATTATAAAAGGCAAGCTATTTTGAAGAGTTGGTTGGGTTGTTAGTTACGACGTTCATAGATAGAGCATAGAGTGAGAAGTTTGATCGCCAAGAGCAGAGTGCAAAATTCAATCGAAGTGTGTAGAGTGAGCGAAGAGTCATGGTGAATTGTTCTAAGTGCCACTATGATTGCATAGAGAGTGCAAAGGTTGAAGTTTGACCAAGTGTGGCTATGATTGTGTAGAGAGAGCAGAGGGTGTAGAGAGCACAAAGGGCAAAGACGAACATGAAGTGCTACTGTATTAGGATAGAGGTGCATTTGGTTCTATGAGAAGAACTTGAGGACAGTTGGCAAGTCTTTGAGAAGGCTTGTATGCAGAGGATTGATTTGTTAAAAAGTTGGATGGATCTGACAGATAGAGGAAGACTAGTACTAGATCAACTAACTATGTTTGGTACAGGTTGATGAGCTATTGTGGACATGATCATAGAAGGCAGAGGTCTCTTAGGCTAAGCATTGAGGACAGGAGGTCTTCGATGGAAAGGAGTTCCATGTGCTAGCAAGAGGTAGAGGCAGTTGATCTTCTGAGGGATCATTTCCAGAGTAGAGGGGAAGGTATCTCCTTTGAGTAGAGGCTCATAAATTATGATTGGGGGAAGGTATCTCCTTTGAGCAGAGGCTCATAAATTATGATTGGGGGAAGGTATCTCCTTTGGGCCAAGGCTCATAAACATTGTAATTGGGAAGGATTCCCAAAGAACTTTGAGATAACTTTTAGAGAAAATTTTTGTGGACGTAGCCCATCCATTCTGGGTGAACCACGTTAAAATTGGTGTCACTTTGTGGATGATATTGTGCATTGTTTTGATATTGCTTTGGGTATATTGCTTTACTATTTTGAAGTATAAAGGAAAAAGTAAAAAGAGGTCTTATACTTGTTCACCCCCCTCTCGAGTATAAGCTTGTGTTCTTCAATTGGTATCAGAGCGGGTGCCTTCAAAAAGTTTAACAGCTTGAAGGAAAAGCTAGTAAAGAACACAATGGATCATTCAAGTGGCAATGCAACACCTATTCTTGATGGGTTAGATTTTGGTCTTTGGAGTGCAAGGATGAAGGTTCATCTAATGGCACTTGGGAATGAGGTTTGGGAAGTGATTGAATATGAGTACACTATTCCTTAACATGGTCCTAATACTAAATAAGAAAGGCTCCTACATCACAACAATTCAAAAGCAATGAATGCAATCCTGAAAGGCTTATAGAAAGTAGATCTCACCAAAGTGATTCACTGTAAGATAGCTAGTGAAATGTGGAAACCGTTGAAGGTGGTTCATACAAGTGAAACAAATGTCAGAAAGGCCAAGTTGGGACACTTCAAAGGTATGTTTGAACAACTCAAGATGAATGATGATGAAAATATTAGTGACTACATGCTTCGTATGGATGAGGTTGTTAACTCCATGAAAGACTTAGGTCTTGAGCTTGCTGAAAATGATGTTTGTGATAAGATTTTAAGATCTCTTCCTAATAGATTTAGTGAAAAGATTTATGCTATTGAGGAAGCTAAATATTTGGATAATTTGAAAAAGGATGAGCTCCATAGTATACTTGCAACATTTGAGTTGAGAACTCAAGTGAAGGTTGATGTCAAGAAAGAGGCAGCTTTCAAGGCTACCAAGAAATCCAAGGGTAAACAACTTCAAGATAGTGATGAGTCTTCTAGTGATGAAGAGGCATATTACGACAAGAAAGGCAAGTTCTCTAGAAAGCACAAAAGCATGAAAAATATAAGATGTTTCAATTGTGGAAATTTTGGTCATTATGCTACTGACTGTACTGTTCCCAAGAATGAAAGTGATGAAGATAAACAGGATTCTATGAGCAAGGTTTCTGAAAAGCATAAGCATCACATAAAGAACAAATATGAGCACAATAATCAAGGAAAGAGGTATTCTCACAAGCACAAGAAGAGTTTCTATCTAGACAAAGCAAGTAAGTGTTCTAGTAGTGATAGTGAAATTTCTTCAAGTGATAATGAAAATGAGATGTTGTTCATATCAAAAAAAGAGGAAGAACCGAAACATAGATTCATTATCATGAAATGTCTTAGATGTGGAAATTTTGGTCACCTTAAGGATGATTGTACAAATAATGATTTGGTTTCTAGTATGTATGAGGATGCTTCAGAAAAATATAAGGAAGATGCTTGTATGGTTTTTGAAAAAGGTAGCACCTCTAGTGATAAGAAATCTGAAAAAGGCTTTGATGATTCAGAAAGCAAACAAATAAAGGATCTTGAAAGTGAACTTATTAGTGCTCTTAGTGCTTTGAAAAAGGAAATAAAGAAGAATGCTAGACTCAAGGATAAGTTAGATGAATGTTGTATGGAGAGAGATGATCTTATAGAAAATCTTGATTTCTCTATAGCTAAGACACAAGAACTCAAGGATGAGTTAGAATCTAAGGTTCTTGAGTATAGTGAGTTAGAACAAAAAATGGCTTCTTTGAAAGAGGAAACTAAAGAGTACAAGGATAAGCTTTACAGGTTTCAAGATAGCTCCAAAAAGGTTAAGTCACTCATCAAAGGTCAAAGAAAGACAACAGATAAAACAGGCCTTGGTTTTGTTAAGCCACACAAGGAACAAGTTGGAGAGTCTAGTAAGAGACTCCAAAAGGAAGAGAGTTCTGATGAGAAAAGTACTTCATAAAAGGAGTCCTTGAATGATAGATGCACATAAATAGAAAATAGAATTCAGAATGAGAAGAAGAAGTTTTCAGGATCCAAGAGGTCAAATAGAAGAAATTTTCAAGGTAGATGTTTTGCTTATCATAGGTTTGGTCACATGGCTTCACATTGTATGGCTCAAGTGAAGAAGGTAAATGACAGGTTCAGAAGTACTAGTTTATTTCAATGGTATTGCTACTCTTGTAAATAGTTTAGGCACAAGGTAGTCTATTGCAAGGTAAATAATAGGAATAGGTTTGATCAAAACAGGTTTGGCCAGAACAAGTTTGGTCAAAATAGGTTTGGTCAGAACTGGTGGATTCAAAGATCAGGTTTACCTCAGAGAAACAACATCGTCAAGTGTTTCAAGTGCAACAATGAAGGTCACATAATCAGACAGTGTAGAGCTAAAATTCCAGAATACAGGAACAAGAACAGTGGCATGATCAGGTCCAAGGATCAAGGCATGAACAAGAACAAGGATGAGAACAAGAACAAGAATAGTGACAAGAACAGGAATATGGGCAAAGAGTTCAAGAGAAGGCCCGGCAAGGAAGTTATAGACACTAATGATGATCAGTGCCTAATGGGAGTTTTACTCCCACCCTAGAATTAATCACCTCATCAGGAGGTAGGGGAGGGACTAAGCTAAGAGGCTCATTCTTAGTCCCGAGCCCCAAAGGTGACCCTTTGCCATTGATGACAAAGGGGGAGAGATTCAAAGTGAAGAGGAAAGCTTCAAGTCAGGGGGAGCAAAACTTCAAAGGAAGTTGGTCAGTTGTTAGCATAGTTGGTTTCAGTTTTGGCTCTTGAGAAGTGTTTTCAGTAAAGGTTTGCCATCAATGACAAAGGGGGAGATTGTTGGCAATTTTGGGTACTTTGGGTACATTGCCTTTGCTCAAGTATATAAGTTGTCATTGATGTCAAGAAGCTTTTGAAGGAATTTGATTTGATGTCAAATAATTTGTTTTGATGAAGGTTACGGCATGACAGTTTCAAAGGTCTTTGGCAAACCCCAAGCCGACAGGTTCGAGAGAAAGATCTCCCAAAGAAAAGTGTCGCAATTTTGTGACAATTTGCAAGAGGGATTGTACGGAAAAAAAGTGTCACGATTTTGCGACAGGTTCGAGAGAAAGAGCTCGTAGAGAAAAAGTGTCGCGATATCGTGACATGTCGAGTTTTCATGACCCAAAGAAAAGAAAAGCGCTAAGGAGAAAAAGTGTCGCGATATCACGACATGTTGGGTTTTCGTGACCCGAAGAACAAAAAAGAGCTAAGGAGGAAAAGTGTCACGATATCGCGACATGTCGCATTTTCGTGACTTAAGCAGGAGAGAGAAAGCAAGTTAGAAAAGTGTCACGATATCGCGACATGTCACATTTTTGTGACTTAAGCAGGAGAGAGAAAGCAAGTTAGAAAAGTGTCACGATATCATGACATGTTGCAATTTCGCAACTCAAAGAGCAAAGAAAACGTACGAAAGCTGAAAGCGTCACGATTTTGTGACAGGTTGCAAAGAAAACATACAAAAAGTTGATAGCATAGCGATTTCACGATGGGTTACAAGGAAAGTGTATAGAAGCTGAAAGCGTCATGATTTCACGACGGGTTGCAAAGAATGCATAGGGAAGCGAAGTGTCACGATTTCATGACAAAAATTGAAAGCAGGTCTTCTATAGGAGAAGTGTCGTGATTTTGCAACAAAAGCAGAGAGGAAGGCTATGAAGATAGAAGTGTCGCGATATCACGACAAAAGTGAAGACAAAGTCTGTAGAGGTAAAAGTGTCACGATTTCGTGACAAAAGCAAAAAGGAGGTCGACGAAGGGAGAAGTGTCACGATATCACGACAAAAGCAAAGTTGATGTTGACAAAGATAGAAGTGTCGCGATATCACGACAAGAGCTTAGTTGAAGTCGACAAATGCTGAAGTGTCGTGATATCGCGACAAAAGCCAAAAGAAAGTGTACGGTTGCAAAGGTTTCGTGATATCGTGACATGTTGTAGTTTTGTGGCAAAAGCTACAGAAGAGTTACAGAGGTAGTTGAAGCCGACAAAGTTAAATGTGAGCCGACGAAGATTAGGGTTTGTAGTCGACAAAGTTTAGGGTTGTGCAGCCGACTAAAGATCAAGGTTATAGCCGACTAAGATTAAGGTTTTGATCTTGAAAGTGTTATTATAAAAATTAGGCTATTTTGAAGAGTTGGTTGGGTTGTTAGCTATGATGTTCGCAGATAGAGCGCAAAGTGAGAAGTTCGATCACCGAGAGCAGAGTGCAAAATTCAATCAAAGTGTGTAGAGTGAGTGAAGAGTCATGGTGAATTGTTTTAAGTGCTGCTATGATTGCATAAAGAGTGCAAAGGTTGAAGTTTGACCAAGTGCGACTATGATTACACAGAGAGAGTAGAGGACATAAAGAGCACAAATGGCAAATACGAACATAGAGTGCTGCTGTATGAGGACAGAGGTGCATTTGGTTCTATGAAAAGAACCTGAGGATAGTTGGCAAGTCTTTGAGAAGGCTTGTATGCAAAGGATTGATTTTTTCAAGAGTTGGATAGATCTGACAGACAAAGGAAGACTAGTACTAGACTGACTGACTGTGTTTGGTACACATTGATGAGCTATTGTGGATGTGATCATAGAAGGCAGAGGTCTCTTAGGCTAAGCATTGAGGATAGGAGGTCTTCGGTGGAAAGGAGTTCCACATGCTGGCAAGAGGTAGAGGCAGTTGATCTTCTGAGGGATCATTTCTAGAGCAGAGAGGAAGGTATCTCCTTTGAGCAGAGGCTCATAAATTCTGATTGGGGGAAGGTATCTCCTTTGAGCATAGGCTCATAAATTCTGATTGGGGGAAGGTATCTCCTTTGGGACGAGACTCATAAACATTGTAATTGGGAAGGATTCCCAAAGAACTTTGAGATAACTTTTAGAGAAAAGTTTTGTGGACATAGCCCAACCATTCTGGGTGAACCACATTAAAATTGGTGTCACTTTGTGGATGATATTGTGCATTGTTTTGATATTGTTTTGGGTATATTGCTTTACTATTTTGAAGTATAAAGGAAAAAGTAAAAAGAGGTCTTATATTGTTCACCCCCCCTCTCAGTATAAGCTTGTGTTCTTCAAAACATGTAATATATATTTCTTGGCAAATTCTAACATGATATGATATAATATATCATGCAATTCAATGGTCTAACACTATTTAGTGTAAGATAGGATTTATCATATAAGTCAATGGGTCCCTAGTTCATATTGTAAAATTGAATCTTGTAACTTAACCTACTAATATGGATCAAATAGATATTTTTAGGGTTTATATAATTATTAAAAGCATTTAGATACCACTTCCAATAATCCATTATTATGAGTATGTGATCACCTCATTATCATTAGTGTTAGGATACCTAAGGGTATCCTCTCCAAATTTTATGTCATTTTGATATAGTTTTCCATTTTCTATTTCTATTTTTATCTGATTGAATAATGTGATGTTATTTTCAATCCAACAAATATTGTGAAATTCAAGAGTCTAAAAGAGTATGTCAAAATTATTATACAAAACATACAATTATCAAATTTATTATCACAAAATATTTTGGTGGAACAAAAAGATTGAGATGAATTTTGACAAAGATGTATTTTAAATCATTTTCATGTATGTTTTTTTTTTGGAATTTACATATTGGAATCAGTAGCCACCGTGAATCCAAGCAGGTTGTCCGAATTTTATGGCCACCATAGTATTCTGCGATGTCCACCTCAAAAGCCGCCATAGTTCTTCACACAATATGCCCCTATAACCACCATGCCACAATCATTTTAAACCTTTTACACTACTAAAAGCACCAGGAAAGGGACAAGCATTTAGTCCGATGAGGCCCAAGATTTGAACCTTGGAAATCTGCCCCCCTTACAGGATTTGGTTGAACCAATTGGTCTACACCTTGGACCTATCATGTTCATGTATGTTATAGGAACCATTAGACCAAATATGAAGTCTCCATGTAAATAATGAATAGGCCCTACTCCTATTACATCATCACCACTTAATACTATTACAACAACTTGGATATTATCCATATATCACTAGTCAAGATTTAAATATGAGTCCCCTCGTTGAATGTTAAGGACTCTCACTAGTTCAAAGGACTCTCACTAGTTCAACTAATGCCATTGGATATGTTTTAATTATTATATTAACTTCTTAATCTTATTTATATCTTTTAACTAAATTAAAGTACTATTACAAATAAAATACATGAAAATACCTAACACTAAATAAACAATATAAACTAAGATATCATGACACTAGGGATTAGATTTATCACCTAATAAGTGGGATCAAGAAGAAAAAATGGTTGATAATAAGCATAGATGTGGCTATAATTTAATGTTGAAAAATATAATGGAAGAGACCTATTTTCTAGGAAAATTAGCCTTTCCTCTATCATTGTAAAATATGGGAGTGTTGAATCATTCACTTTGTATGTTAATTATATATCATATTGATTTAAATCAAATTATTATGTATATGTATAATATTCAAGTATGAATTTTGAATTTTTATTCTAGAGGACTAAATACAAATTTACACTTAAATGACAAACAATGACTAGAGGTGTAAAAAATGTAAATACAAGATTATATATATATATATAGTTATCTAGTTATAAGGATTTGAATATTAAGGTATTCTAATTTATATACTAGAGTAATCAGTAAAACTTTGTTATGGTTTTTTATTTCTATATGAGTATATATAATTTGTCTATTTTACTTTCAAAAATATTTGTAAATTGACTTTTACAAGGAGAATTAATTAACAAAATATGAAGATGAGGAGGGTTAGGAAGCTAAGTACCTATATGAGGATAGTGAGATAAGTTGTGACAAAAGCTTTATTGAAATTTACTCTAAAGAGTAACTCATTAGTACTCATTTGATGATGATAATAATAATAATAATAATAATAATAATAATAATAATAATAATAATAATAATAATAATAATAATAATAAAATTGTTACTTTGTTAGAATTGTTAAGCAAATTATCAAAGACATCACATTTGATCCATTTTGTATTTAGTGTTTGAAGGTAATATGTTTAAATTCACTATGTTTTAAATATTTATGGAGATGTATTGAGGCCAAGTGTTTCCTAAAAATTTTAGGAATCACCATTTTACACTCAACTCAATAGTAAACCAACACAAGTTATTTGCCAGAAAAATACTTGAATTTGAGCATGGTCTAATTTTGAAATATTAGATGATCCATTAAAAAAATATTAGATGATCTTCTTATAGCTAGTAGCCATGAAAAATCTCAATATTCAAATAGATTTACATTTGCATGCATAAGGAATATTATTCTTCAAATGAATTTTAATTGTTCTTCCTAGAGAGCAAGATGTTATTATTTATCTTGAAGTAATTTTTTTATAACCAAATAAAAAGTACTATACTTGTAACACTTATATCATACATCTTATCATGATGAATATAAACACATGAAGTGTTAGTCTAATTAAAATAAAAACACTAATAAATTAAATGCATTTAAGTTACATGTTTTTTATTTATCTCTTAATAGTAAAAACATTAAAAAAATCATATACAAAAATATATATATAGCTTAAGAAACAATATTAAAATATAAATAATATTATTAGAGTAAGTAAAATTCTTTGTGTAATTTAAAGTGTTCAATTAGAAGAAAATTCATCATATGTTATATAACTTATAATATAAACACTTCAAAGTACATTAAAAACTATATATAATTATAATTAAATAATATTAGTTTAATTAGTTAAATTCTTTTAATTTTTTTAAGGTGTAAATAATTAGGCTGTAAAAAAAAAAAAAACCAAAACCCAAGTAATTAGTCTGTAAATATGGAACACCTTGGTCTTCTCCATATAAATAGACTATACTTTTATTTTTATGTTTTTGTTACTTAGGGGAGTTGCCATAGACTTTGTTGTTGTTGACCTAGAGTGAGATGAAACCAGGGGTGGCTCCCGATTAGTACCATCTTATCTTCGTTGGTATGCTCCGGATCAGTACCATCTTCGTTGGTATGCTACCACTCAAAGGATTCAACACAGAGGATTCAACGCTAATTACTACTTTGGTAAAGCTGGCAGCTTGCCCGTTTGAACCTAGATTTTTTCTTTAACAAATATTTGACCAGTCAAACCTTTACCACTCCACCTAATCTTTAAAAATATCGTTAGCCCCTTTTGCTTAATTCTAATTTAGTAGCTGCTGTTGAAAGCTCTAACTGTGATTAATTAAGAATATAGTGCAAAGCAATACGAAGTAAAGATGGCTGAAATTATCAGCCTCTGACCTACACATTTGTTTAATGAACCACCAATATTGCAATTAAGATATTCCCAAATATAATTTCAAAAGTACTCCACCTCTGTATCTCAATTTTTTATTTGCATTTTCATACCTATTAACTCACACATGGTTATGGGTTTGAGGTGATCAATTAATTTAATATAGAAACGAAAATTCAAGATTTAAATCGTAAACAATAAATATTTAAATATTAAAAAAAAACTCACACATGGTTACGACAGACAACAATATAATACGTCAAAATCCATATCGGCGGTAACCTAACAAATCTTATTTCCAGGAGCTTAAATACTATGAAAATAAAACCAGACTACAACATGCATACCAATTCCAAAAATTTAAAACATAAGGCACTTTTATACATTGTCAATCATGGTCTCTCACAAATTCCATTAAAGCTGGTTGCGGACACCCATCTTCTAAATCAATTAAACTCTAATAGGAGCACCTGGTCCTAGGTAACTTAAAAAAGATTCAAATAACCTCTTGATTTAAAAAATAAATATTAGATTTAAGACTGATGAAACGGTAGATAAATATTTTCCGCACTCACCATACCTATCCTACTCCCAGTATCATATACGTGGGTAACACTAGGAAAAATAAATTCCTTATAACAAAAAAAAATAATCTTCTCCACACTCACAATACCTATCCTACTCAGTATCATATACGTGTTATACGTGGGTAACACTAGGAAAAATAAAAACTCCATTGAAGCTGGAAGGAGCTATAATATAAGGTTGAAAGATCTTTGAGGCGTGGATTGCGCCACTCTGCTCCCCTCATCGATCACTTCCAAGATACGTTTAAACATTGCAACATCACATGGAATCCTGAGCCCTCCTTGATGGTGGTATCCATATTCTTGCCCCACGCTCTGCAACAATTTAACCAAAAGAGGATGATTCAAATAGTGGGCTCCTACAGCAAATCTCTCCATGCTTTCCCCCACATAGATCGGCAGGAATCCTTCTGGAACCTCCTCATCATTGCTGCTACCTCCGCTGCTGCTCCCCTCATACTTAACACCCTTTGGTCCATTCTGAGGCTCAGATTTATCCTCCTCAACCAGTTTATCGAATTTCAAAGATTTGGTAACATCATTGTCCCTGTATAGCTTTCTCAGATACTTTCTCATTCTTCAAGCAAGAATTATTATTTCTGAGTCTTCACAGGTCACAATCTGTAAGCAACCATGAAACTCACACCTATTCTAACAATCATATAAGCCTGCAACACACACCCATTGCAGCAATCGTGATCTTAACCAGAGCTTTTTTTTTCTTTTCATTATTCTCCATGTGTTTTTCCTTTGTTGTGTCATCTGTTCTTAGTATTTGTCGTTAAAATCTGTCCGCGTCTTTGGCTCACTCTGGCGATGTTATCAAAGGGGAGGTGATCTTGCCTAGATGTTGGGTGTCTAGATGAACCCTAAGGACAAAATGATGTAAGTTTAAATTTCAGACTTTAATTTAATACAAATTTTATTCATTTAGAGGGGCAAAGTCGCATAGGACATAAGTTATTTAAGATAATAGATCTAATAATTATAATGATGACCATTTTACATAAGATAATAGATATAACAATTATAATGATGACCATTTTACATTTTTTTTTTATTAATAAATTAAATGTTAAAGTGTAACGTCTAATTAATAGGGTTATATTGGAGTACTTACGTGTAAAAAATCAAATTAACATAAGCTTCTTTATCATAGGAATATCCATCACAAATGTAGATTTAGTCGTAGGTTTCATTGATAAGATTGCATTTCATTTATTGATGATCCGCATTTTCATGGACAACATGTGTCTTAATCTCCTTTACATGATGGCACTAGTGCCAAAATTCATAGGTTTAAGTACATGATGACACTAGTGCCAACCAGTATATAGCATGACTCAAATAAACAATAAATTGGGAATCAGCCACCAACACATTAACGTGATAAAGACGAAAGATCAATAAGAAGACCAATTAAGGATGAAATCTAGAAAAAAACAAAATACATAGGAAATATCGAGGGAAAAAAACTCTAAGATTAGGTAGGTTATCTTTTATATCCTCAATTTAATATCATCTACAGTTAATGTTTCTCAATTACTTATTCATAAGTTGAAAGGTCTAAGCAAAATCAACTTGAGGGCTTAAGCTTATTTTATAAAATAGGATTAATGTAGTTTCAATTTTTAGTTATTTTTTGGATTTTTATAAAATAAACTCAAAACCTAGATTTTAAGTTGAGTTTTTCAAAGTTAAAAGAAATAACTTGAGTTTTTACTTAAATTTTTTTATTATTTTTTAAAATTATATTAAAATTATATTAAAATCTTAGTATATTATTTAATTTCATAGAACCTTAGAAAATCAATTTTGATTTAAACTTATATATTTAAGTAGTTTTATTCATTCAAATTTTTAGATGATTTCTTCTTTGATCACCAAAAAATAAAATAAAAAGATTTGAAAATTTTTCAAAATTTTTAAAGGTATTTTTTATTTTTTTTATGAAAATAAAAATGCATGCTAAATGATAGTGATACAATTTGAAAAAACTTATAGAACTATCCATTGAACCTTCTCTCCATATCTTATTATTATTTGTATATGTTCATATCCTTCACCTAGCAATAACATAAATCCATTGCCTCACCTATTCATCCATCTGTGTCACAAAATATAGACTTGTAGATCATCCAAAATAAAATGAATATCCTTATACATTGATGTGTGATATAGAGAAAATTACTCATGTTATTGTATGGACTTATTTGATAATTATATTGGATTCATTCCCCTTTGATTTCACCTATGTATTTAGATTATGAAGATGAAGAATCACTTTCTCATTTGACTATCTAAGAGTATAGGTATATCTCAAGGCTTCCTAGGCTAAAAGCTTCAAGTGAATTATGAGAAAATGTTCTAATGAACAAAAATGAAATGAAGGTATGGTGAAAGTTAATGTGAATTTTTAAGTTTAATTTATTTTGTATATTACTACTACTTAAATTTTTTTAATTATATTTGTTACTAATAGTATTTTTTATTTATATAGTCACTAAAGGTAAAGATTTGATCTCAAGGCAATATTAAAATAAGTAATCTTACTTTACCCACCAAGGAATATCAACTTATATTATAAGTGTTGATAATTTGATTATCTTTGTTAAGAGTTACTACATAATAGACCATGTGAGTAGTCAAGTGGTATAACCACATTTTACAAGGTACATGATTATGGTATAGGATAAGGTTATTGCAAATTTATTTGGAGGTTTGTTATACCTAAATAAGGCATCCTATGTACTTAAATACCCTTAAATACCATAATACAATCCATTTGAAGCTTATGTTATAACATGTGATATCAGAGTAGGTAGAAGGAAGAAAGAATCATCATTCTAATCATTCTCTAGATTTGACATAGAAAAAGCCAAGGTGCAATCTAATTGAAAAAAATTAAGAAATTTAAATTATAGATGGTTCATATAGCAGATTGATTTAAAAAATAAAATTTTGAATAGAAGGCTAAAAATACAACCCATTAAATCCATTTAAAAGGTATTCAAAAAGAATATTGAAGAAAATATAAAAACTCATAAAAAGAAAATAAAAGCAATTATATATAAGTTGCAAGATTTTAGAAGGAAATAACTTATAAAGAGATAAAAACATTCTAAGAAGAAAGTGTTTGGAAATCAAGAATTAAAGGCAAAAGAAGAGTTATTAAGTGAAAAAGTTTTTAAAAAGCTCCAAAAGGTATTTTGTCAAAAGGAAGAAACCAATTTATATTCATAATATTTTGAAGAGAATGTTCTTGTAGACACCAAAACCTAGCCACTTGTCATCCATCCTAATTTTCCCACCATTTCCATCCATTATTCATATATATTTATATACATATTATATTTAATATTAATATTTTATATATTATTTTTTATATATTTTTAATAAATATATATTTATATAAGTGAATTTAATCTCATCCATTTGATTTCACTTAATCCTATCCATACATCTATATCAATCCATGCCACACCCTAGATTTAATATCCATCCTCCGATATGCTTTTATCTCAACCACATAATAAGTATCATTAAAAACCTAGCATACCCTAGGTTGGATTATAAATAAGAGCCATTTTGATGGCTCAACCTCAAAGTTTTCCCCAAGTGTTCCTAGAATCCTGAGTGAGAGTTTTATTAAATCATCCATCCCAGAGTTCCTTGAATCATTCGAGGACTCTCACCTTCCATTCTCATCTGCAACAACCCTCGCATTTATTGCCACCTCTCTTGCTCAATCATATTTGCTTTTGCAGATCTCCATTTAGTCGTTGAATACCTTTGGGTACTTCCTATTATTTGTGAGCATCTCTGGGCACTTTTCCTCTACCACCAAGCACCTCTGGACACCCTTCCATAATTCTCAAGCATCCATTAGCATTTAATGTAGCCGCCAAGAGCCCACGAGTGTTTTACATAAGAGTTATGAGGTCCTACTAATTTTTGGGTGATGTTAGGGCATCACCATACCAATACACTACAACAGACTTCATAAAATCAAAGAACAACATATAAGCAAGGTAAATATTTTATTTGATATTTCATTATATGTTTTTTTAGTTTCTATTCATGTTATTTACATCATATATCTAGGGTTTTCATATTGATTATAGAGGACATCTCATTGTAGAGCCCTCATAGTTTCTACTAACTCATTTGCTATTTTATTGTGTGCAGATCTAGAAGTGTGAAATTAGCATTATGCATTTGCTTAAGCTAGAGTGGCCTGGCATCGAATAAATAGAATCCAAATCACTTTTATTGGGTGCAAGAAAACATTATGAAGACACCACTAGCATTGTTCACTAGGGTTTTGGAGAACCCTAGCTATTGTAAAATTTGTATAAATTAATTCAATTATTCTTATTATAAGAATGAAATTTTTATGCTCTCCTCGTTAATAAAATTAGTTATTTTGCAATTCTATTTTCTTTGATTTCAATCTATTTCATGGTATTGAAGAACACAAGCTTATACTGAGGTGGGTGAAGAGTATAATACCACTTTTTACTTTTTCTTTCCCAATCAATATTATGCAATGTAAAGATAACAATATCAATATAAGTAATCAAATCAATACACAAATAACCACACACAATAGAGATACCACAATTTACATGGTTCACCTAATATGGGCTACTCCATGGAGAAAACATTTCACTAAAATTTTCTCAATCAATCTCTTGGGAATCCTTTCCCTATTAAAATGTTTATTGACCTCTATCCAATGGAGATACCAATCCCTAAATCAAGTTCATGGATCTCTATCCACATGAGAACTCCTTCTCATTTTCTCTAGTTGGTGATCCTCTAGAAGACTACTACCTCCACTACACTGGCTTGTGGATCTCTCTCCACTGAAGACTCTTATCCCCACTCAAAAGACTTGTCCTCACTACCCTAGTTGATGGATCTCTTTCCACTAAGACTACTATCCTCTCTGCTTTATCACCTCTAAATCTCTATCTTAAATTTTCACTAAACTAAGTCCTTCGATCTAGCATAAATTTGCTCAATCTCTATCTTTGGTATGGCACAAACCTATCCTCAAATATACACCAAAATTTGATCCACAAGTCCACATATAACTTGCTAAAATCTACTCAACAAGTCCACATAAAACTTGCTCAAATATGCTCAATAAGTCCACACATAACTTGCTCAAATATGATCAACAAGTCCACACAGAATTTTTTTAAATCTGCTCAACAAGTCCACATAGAACTTGCTCAAATATACTCAACAAGTCCACACATAACTTTCTCAAATCTACTCAACAAGTCCACATAGAACTTTCTCAAATATTCTCAACAAGTCCACACGTAACTTGCTCAAATATGCTCAACAAGTTCACATATAACTTGCTCAAATATGTTCAACAAGTCCACATAGAACTTGCTCAAATTTACACAAGTCCACACAGAACTTGTCCAATCTCATAGAAACATAAAGAGAATTGTTAGAGACTTAATATGTTCTATACTTATCACAATTCTCAATTACTTTATCGACTCAACTCATAATATAGAATAGTTTATTTTATGGAACTTGAACAACCACTTCACACATCCAATTTAATAGGCTCAATAAACTCTACTCAACCAATCACTCACTAAAACAACCCTTTCTCACAAACCCAAGTCCAAGCATATGAATACTTCACTCAAAATATTTCCAACAATGCTCAACAACAAATCTCACATAACAATGATACTCATGTTCTTTTCAAACCCTAGTTCAAGTTATTTGCACAACAACTCACTTCAACAACAATGCTTATAAAGCAATGATACTCTAACCCTCACTCAATTTTTTCACACAATCAATGGCTTCAACAACAATGCTTATAAAATAAGGTTTTAACAACAACTCTTTATTCCATAAAACCTTGAAGCATTAACTCAACACACTCAATAGGAAATCCTAATCAAGTCCTTTTCACTCCAAACTTATTTTCCAAAAAACCAATCAATCAACTCAACTATGGAAGAATGTGCTCATACCTTTTTATTGATGATGAAGAAATCTCATAAATATATCACAACCACAAACACTTCTATTCCAAGCTCAAAGAGGTTAGAAGATAAATCTTTCTCACAATATAATGTAAATACTCAATTACACCTTATCACTCCACCTTTCAAAAACAACCATCAACATACATAAAATATCTATCTAATAACACCTTATAAACTCCCAACTAAAAATAGATTCAACATCCACAAAAATAACTCAAAATATCTTTAATCAATTTTAATGGCAAAAAGAACTTTGGAAAAAATCAAATCGACTTTCCTAATAACTCCAATAACATAAATCACTTTTCAATAAATCAATCTTTCATAAACTCTTTTATCTTCAAATAACACAAATTAATTATGAATAAAATAACCTTTCATAAACCCTTATTACTCTAAATAATATAAATCAATTACCAATAAAATGATCCTTCATAAACCCTTATAACTCCAAATAACCCCTTAGAAAACTTTAGGCAATATAAAATTTTAATCAAAAATTACCTTTGCCACTAGTGGGATTCGAACCCACAATATTTGCCTCCACGAGCACTCTAACCGCGGACTTGACCACCGTGTGCACTAGACACATGTTCAAAATTCCATGAGCACCTCGTGCTCTTTCTTCCACACCTAGCACTCAAACTAAACTCGAACCAAAAGATTTTTCCCTTTGTGCTCAAGATGAACACGCCAATTAACGTCCACGTAAATCGATCTTGTACTATTCCACTCCCAATGCTCTCACAAAACATGTTGTACCAATGGACCACCATGTCCAATGTGGGTAAGACCTTATGCTCACCATTTTCATCTTCTTCCTAGCACTAATAAGACAAATGAACTCTTTATCTTCTTCCTCAACAGTCAACGATTGCATGAATTTCTTTTAGCTTTGTTGCATGAAAATTAATTCAAAGAGGGATAACTTTTGAATTCCTCTTGGCACATTATTTATACATGAATTCACCATATGTCTTATATGTCAGTGTTCCATTGAATTTCATGACATCGGTGCATTTTAAAACCTTTTATAATTTATAAATTATAGTTATAAAACTTTTACTTTAATAAAATTAAAGTCTTCCTTAGGATAAAATTTAAACCTTAAAATTTTACTCCACTGATTTGATTATTTTGCCATCATGGTTTTAATAAGAACCTTAATTCTGCTATCAGGATGTTTAGCAAAAACCCTTGAAGAATAATATTTTAATAACCTTTTTCTTCAACTCTTCACATTGCTCCTAGTGTTAATGATGGTGTACTCCATGCTATTAATGACAACTTCTCACTTTGACATCAATGACAACTAAATGAGCTCAAAATATTCAACAATGTCCCCCTTTGCCATTGATGGTAACCCAATTTCATTTTACCAAAAAATTGACCTTTCCATTGTTCTACTCCCCTAGGATATTGCTCCTCCTGGGTCAATGCTCTCTCCTATATTTTCAAATACCAAATATCCCCCCTACTCAAATATCTCCCCTTTTACATCAATGGCAAAGGGTCAACTTTGGGGTTCGGGGCTAAGAATGAACCTCTTAGCTTAGTCCCTTCCCCACATTATTTTGAGGTGGTTAATTCTGGGGTGGGAGTATTTCTACTCCCAAAAAGTATTTTTCTTTACCTTTATCCTCTTTCATTCTTATTTGATCCTTTTGATTCCTCTAATTGTTCCTTTCCATGTTTACATTTCTATTCTTGTTGATGATCCTATTCATATCCATATTCCCGTTCCTGATCATATTCATGTTCCTATTCCTGTTCTTGTTCATATTTATGTTATTGTGCATGTTCCTATTCACCTATTTTTGGAATGTCTGCTCTACACCACTTTTTTGTGTGACCATAATTATTGCACTTATAACACTTAATGTTATTATTACTTGGAGGTGCAAATGTCTTAGGATTTCTCCTAGTGAAGCCATATCCTCTTCTATCATGAACCCTACAATTCATTATCTTGTGATCGAACTGATTACATGAGTATTAATACCCATGGAAAAGCTATCGGTTCCCATAGTCCTGTCTTTCATGTGTCCTACACTGTGAAGCCATGTGCTCAAACCTGTGACATGAAAAATATCTTCCATTGAATTTTTCTTGTCTTGATCTCATTGATCTCTTAGTATCTCTTGACCTATTAATATTGTTGTTCCATCTGTATCTTCTTTGTGCATTGTTTCTATTTTTTTTTAACTCTCTATTATCCAACTCATCCTCAGATGTATCACTTTATTTTACATTGTCTTTTTTTGAAGTATCTTCATCTAAAATTTCTTCTCCCACAAAACTTGAGGTTGACTCTCCTTCCCATTTCTTTTGATTATGTTCAAATATAAGACCTATTTTATTTGATTTAGTATTTTGTATCTTGATGAACTTATCCAAGTTCTTTGAGCTATTTTCAAACCCTTTCATATTGACCTTGGAGTCTTCTAAATCTTCTCTTAGTAGTGCCACTTCTTGTTCTAACTTCTCACATTCTAAGATCTATGCTTCTAACTTATCTTTGAATCTTTTTGCCTTATAAGATCTTTGCTTCTAACTTATCTTTGAATCTTTTTGCCTTAGCCTTTGATTTTTCTAAATCCTCTATAAGCAATCTTATCTCTTCATCACATTCTTGAAATTGAATTTCAAGTTTAGAGTGTTGATTTCTTACCTCCTTTACCATGTCAAGGGCATAGATAAGTTCTCACTTGATATCATACTAACCTTTTTTGAATATTCCTCTATGTTTTTACCTTTTTCCACATATTTATTTTATATTGGCTTATCTTATATAGGATTATCTTTTCCTTATTCTAGTGCCATTAGAATATTATCTTCTGGTCCTTCAAGTGTATCTTCATATTCATCATCACTGAAACTATAACCATCCCTTTTACAACTATCTTTAATATGTCCAAAGTTACCACATATAAATCACTTGAGAATTACTGGAGTCTTTTTCTTAACTTATTCTTTTTCTTCAATCATAAATAGGACTTCATCTCTATCATTATCTAAAAAACTAGCATCACTATCACTTGAGTACTTACTTGTCGTATCCACATAGCAGCTCTTCGTTTACCTTTGGAAGAACTTCTTTCCTTGTCTACTTTTTCCATCCTTGCTTTTCTTCTAGTACCTGTATCTTTCTGATTCCTTATTCTTACGATCCTATTTTTCTTCATCATTATTATTCTTAGCTTCTTGACAATCTGTTACAAAATGTCCATACTTTCCACAATTGAAACATTGATAGATTTTAGGTATCCGTTAGCGTACTTTGTATTCTTAACGTACTTTGTCCTTTACATTATTTAGATGTCTGTTACAACTGCGTAACAGATCTGTTCCGTCGGGTTCTATTCCCGGCTGTGTAACTCATTATTTAAACTGTGCAATACAATAATAAACTAGTTGCTGAGTTTTACATGGCATCAGAGCCAGCTACGCTACGCAGAGATCCAGGGGCGTGAGAAGCCGAGGCTGGAGGAGGGCGGAATTTTTTTTCTGTCGATGCAGGCATAAAAAAAAATATATATCGCTGTCTGGTTGGGAACTCTTCGCGCGCGAGAGACCGCAGGAGAAGCCGGGAGACGTCCAGGCTACGACGGGGAAGGCCCAGACCCCAGCGCAGAGGGTAGGACGCAGACGTCCTGTCTACCGCTGACGCGAGCTGCGCGTAGGATGCAGACGTCCTGTCTACCGCTGACGCGAGCCGCGTCCTGGCTGCGTCATCTGCGCAGCGCGGCAGACGAGGAGGGGAGAACCCCCCACCCGTGCGGGATTTTTAAATCCCCACGTCGGGCCGCGGTCGCGCCAGGCGACAGGGGAGAACCCCCCGCCCGTGCGGGATTTTTAAATCCCCACGACGGGCCGCAGTCACGCCAGGCGACAGGGGAGAACCCCCCGCCCGTGCGGGATTTTTTAAATCCCGGTCACGCCAGGCGACAGGAGGGGACCCCCCCCGCACGGGATTTTTAAATCCCCGCCCGCGCGGGAATTGGAGGGGGTATAAACCCCCCCCCCATGGCGCCCATTTGCGCTACGCGGCTTCCCACCCCCCCCCCGCGGTGCCCATTTGCGCTACGCGGCTCCCCACCCTCCCGTGAAAAAAAAAATAAACAAAAACACAGAGCCACCCCCCATCCCCGTTTTAAAAAAAAAAAAAAAAAAACGTTGGTCTGTGGAAGAGCGGTGTTTTTGCAGCCGCAGAGTGTTTTTTGCCTCCCGCAGAGAGGAGCGTCGGGAAGCAGAGTGCCGGCAGCCGCAGAGGCCGAGGAGGAGGAGCATTCGGGTTGATAAGGGAGGAGGTCTACTGATCTTTTCGGATCAGCCCGCTGGCTCACGTGGTCGTGAGCCGTGCGGTAAGGCTCAGGGAGCCTGCAGGTCGGGGGTTCAAATCCCGCCGACCCCCCAAGGTATATTTTTTTTTTCAAAGTTTTTTTTTAATTATTAATTTTTAATTAAAATTTTTAATTTTAATTTATTTTTAATAGTTTTAAACTTTATAAATTAAAATTTAATTTTAATTTATTTTTCCTAAAGTTTTAAAACTATATAAATTAAAATTATTTATTTTAATTTTAAATATATAATAGTTATTAAAAATGCTTTGTTAAAAGAATTTTTTTAAGGGGGGATATTTTTTCAAAAAATTAAAGGGGGATTGAGAGTAATTTTATGAAAAATAGCAATTTGGCATTGTAAAAGGTGCATTTTCGGCTGTGACCGACACCTTGTGGGTTATTCTTGTGGGCAGATTTTTTTATGTTGTATGTTGCATATTTCATTTTTGCACTATAACATTAAAAACTTAAAAACAAACACTCCCTAAGTCCCCGGAATATAAAACCCATCTGTGCAATTTATTTGCACTGCAGCATTCGGTATTTGCGATACCTCTGGCCAGCACTTACAGGTAAAGCTATCGTGATTTGGCTATTGTATCCGCCGCCTAATATAGCTGCTATAACGACGTCTGAGCTTGTTCTCTATAAATCATCGGGGAGGAATAAGTACGCCATTTTTGCATTTTTTACTCCATCCACTACCCTTTATCGCACTTGTGTTTAGGCGTAAATCCTGACGAAGTATTCTTCATAGTGTTTAGGGGAAGTTACGCCCCACGCATGAGAAGAATCTTCTATGGTAGGTGCCATCAACAAGGCGATTCCCTTTCAATACCGCTTATGTTCCACGTATCGTATGATCTCTAAATTTCACCTATAGTCTCCCTCACGTAAGGGCGGGTGATTTTTGTTGATCTTTCTAAATACCTATAGTTTCCCTCACGTAAGGGCGGGTATTTTGTACGGTATATTGGCCTAGCAAAAGGTATATCGAAAGGGGGACCAATTTGGTGATATAAGGAACCTTCACTATGGCAGTTGTTGCAAAATTGATGACCGATCCACATCAGTTATTGAAAGGTCCAAATTATACACCATGGAAACATAAGATGAAGGCAATTCTCCAAATGGAAGATTTGTGGGATATTGTTCTTGGAGTAGCAACCAGGCCTTCACCAACGAGCGGGATCCACAGGTCCTTCAGCAGATCAGATTGCTTTTGACAAGAAAGACAGGTAGAGCAAAGGTGCTCATTTTGTTTGTTGTTTCAGATGAAGTGCAACCTCATATAGCTAACAAAGCAAGTGGTAAAGAGGCATGGGATGCCATTAGAACCATCTATGAGGGGAAGAATGAATCCACCATTCTTCATCTTCAACAACAACTTCATAACCTGAGTTTGAGGCAGGGTGAAACAGTTGAACTCTTTCTATGCAGAGTGTCTGAGTTGAAAGAGAAATTGAGTTCTCTTGGAGATACCGTGGACGAAAAGCTTCTCATTTCACTTGTGATGAGAGCTTTACCTTCTTCATTTGATATTTTGATAACCTCCATCCAGGTGTCTCAACGACAAATTACCTACATCGAGTTGGTCAATCTGCTCCAACAACGGGAGGCACGCCAACTTCACAAGGATGATTCTTCCAATACAGCCCTATACACCAACAGGCAGGGTTCTAGGAAGAAAGGTAATGGGCAAAAAGGAGGCAACTTTTAGAAAGGAGGAAATTCTCAACATGATACGAAAGGAAAAGGCAAACAACCTCAACGAAGAAGATGTGGTGCAAGATCCGTGAGAAAGACAACCATGACACCAACGAGTGTTGGCATAAGAACAAGCGAAAGGCCAAAACAAACCACAAAATAAGAACAAGCAACCCCGGGTGAATGTTGATGTTGAAGAATCCGACTCGGATTCCGAATGGGCACACAAGGTGCTCATGACTACCACAGATTCCACTCAGAGGGATCCTATTTGGTATGTCGATTCTGGAGCTAGTAAACATATGAATGGCGAAAGATCGTGGTTTGAATCATTTGAGGCCAAAGAGGGCAAACCTGTCACCATTGCTGATGATAAAACCTACAGGGTTCAGGGAGAGGGTACAGTTTCAATCACTCTTCCCGATGGCAAGTGTCAGATTGAAAAGGTCCTCTATGTTCGGGATTGGCCAACAATTTATTGTCAGTGACACAAATCCTGGACAGAAAAATGGTTGTCAAATTTCGTGTTGAGAATAGAAAGAAGTGTTGTACAATTACCAGGAAGGGTAAGCAGATTGCAATAGCTTCATATAAGCATGGCTTATTTGCACTAGATGCTATCTCTACTCCACATGTTGCCATGATTGTCTCTACCAAGGAGGCAACTTCCCTATGGCACAAGAGATATGGGCATCTTAGTTTCGGCTACTTACTTGAGCTCGACAAGTATGAGATGGTAAAGGGTCTTCCTTCCCTTTCTGCCACATTGCCAGTGTGCTCTGACTGCTTGGCAGGAAAGCGACATAGAGTACCATTTGAGAAGAGATCTACAAGAGCAAGAAAACCTCTGGAGCTAATTCACACCGATCTATGTGGTCCTTTCACACCCAACAGTGTTGGAGGGAAGAGGTACTTTCAGTTATTCGTAGATGACTACTCACGAAAGATGTGGGTTTTCTTTCTCAAACTAAAATCTGAAGCTTTTGCATTCTTCCAGCAGTTCAAGAAATCCGTTGAGGAGTCAGGGGCTTCTATCAAAACCCTCCGCTCAGATCGAGGGGGAGAGTTTACCTCTAATGAATTTTTTGCATTCCTAGATAAGCATGGGATCAAGAGACAGTTAACAACTGCCTATACTCCTCAGCAAAATGGAGTTGCTGAGAGGAGGAATCATTCTATCATGGAAATGGTTCGTTGTATGCTCACAGGTGCAACTCTTGGGCAACAATATTGGGCAGAAGCTGTCACCACTGCAGTGTATCTTTTGAATAGGGCACCCACAAAGGCCCTAAAAGGAATGACTCCACGGGAAGCATGGAGTGGTCGAAAACCCTCCATATCTCATCTACGTATTTTCGGGTGTCAAGCTTTCATGCACATACCGAAAGAGAAAAGGAAGAAGCTAGATGAGAAAACACTGAGATGTATTTTTCTTGGATATTTTGAGCACTCTAAAGGATATCGGTTGATAGATCCTTTGACCAAGAAAATTCATATCAGCAGAGATGTTGTCTTTGATGAAACTTTCACATCACAGAGCACATCTACAGTACACCAGGATATTGTGGAACCTAAGGAAGAGGAGATTCCTTCGTCAACACAGACAGGAGGTCCTTCTACATCTTCTTCACCACCACCGAAGCAGAATCCTAAATGGTGTACAAATACAATCAGAGATGCAAATTTATCCACTCCTCCCAATTTGAATTTGGATAGACCTCGTACACGCAGTATGGCTCAAAAGGAAAGAGAAGCCAAGAAAGCGGTGAGGTTGATGATCTTTGTCAATATTTTGAGGAACTTTATGTGAATCCAAGTAGAGAAGTTGAGGATATGGATATTGATGATGACAGGGCATTCATGTCTACCATAGATAGTCTTGAACCTGCATCAGTGCAAGATGCTCTTAGTGAGCCTCAGTGGAAGGCCGCTATGAATACAGAGTATGAGTCTCTGATGAAAAATAAAACTTGGAAGCTTGTTGATTTTCCGCATGGAAAGAAACCTATTGGCTGCAAATGGGTATACAAAGTCAAGTACAAGGCAGATGGAACAATTGATAAGCATAAGGCCCGGCTTGTTGCAAAGGGCTATGCTCAAAAAGAAGGCATCGACTATGAGGAAACTTTTGCACCTACTGCTCGGATGACCACAATTCGGGTTATGTGTGCTATGGCAGCACAATATGGGTGGAAAGTTCACCAAATGGATGTCAAAAGTGCCTTTCTTAATGGTGATCTCCAAGAAGAAGTCTATATGACTCAGCCGAAGGATTTGAAGTGGAAGGCCAACAGTAGAAAGTTTGCAAATTGGTCAAATCCTTGTATGGTCTGAAACAAGCTCCTCGAGCTTGGTATATAAAAATGGACAATCACCTAATGCAGCATGGATTTAAGAGATTTCCGTCAGATGCAAACCTCTATTTCAAGAAACAGGGTTCTGAGATAGTGTTGCTTGTACTCTATGTGGATGATCTGCTCATTACAGGGAGTTCAGAAGATATGATCTCTATTGTCAAAAGAAACTTGTGCAAATATTTTGAGATGACAGATCTCGGACTTCTCCATTACTGTCTTGGTCTGGAATTCAGCCAGAAGGAGCACACCATCAAAGTGTCTCAGAAAAAGTATGCCAAGACATTGCTCGATAAATATCGCATGACTGACTGCAAGCCAATGGCAACTCCTATGGAGAATGGACTTCAGTTATCGCGATATGATGACTCACCTCAGGTAGATGGCACTCTCTATCGACAGTTGATTGGGAGTCTCATATATCTGACCAATACTAGGCCAGATCTCGTATTTGTTGTAAACTATCTTTCGAGGTTCATGCAGGAGCCTAAGATTACTCATTGGAAAGCAGCAAAACGTGTTCTTCATTATGTCCGTGGTACTATAGAATATGGCCTAGAATACAAGAGGAACAAAAAATTCTTCTTGCAAGGATACATGGACTCCGACTATGCCGGATCATTTGATGATCGCAAGTCAACTTACGGATACATTTTTCATCCGGGATCCGGTCCTGTCTCTTGGCACGGCAAGAAGCAACGGTGGTTGCTATTTCTTCAACAGAGGTAGAATATCGTGCCGCACGTGAAGCTGTGTGCGAAGTGATATGGTTACGTCACATTCTAACAAGTATGGGCCATCCATCAAAATCTCCAATACACTTGTTCTACGACAATCAAGGTGTTCTGAACCTCGTCAAGAATCCAGTCCATCATGAAAAAACAAATCACATTGACACACAATGTCATTTCATTCGAGAGGAAGTTCCAAAGCACCGAATTCAGCTTCAGCACATTCCCACCGATGCTCAAGTTGCAGAAATTTTCACTAAGGCACTTGGACGTGTCAAATTTGAATTGTTTTGCAGCTCACTTTGTATTGCAAAATAATGTAAGGGGATGTTAGTAGTCTAGTATAGCTATTAGTTATTACATTACCCAAATAATGTAATAAAGGGGGATGTTAGCGTACTTTGTATTCTTAACGTACTTTGTCCTTTACATTATTTAGATGTCTGTTACAACTGCGTAACAGATCTGTTCCACCGGGTTCTATTCCCGGCTGTGTAACTCATTATTTAAACTGTGCAATACAATAATAAACTAGTTGCTGAGTTTTACAGTATCTAGATATTCTATAATACTTATCTCTTCTACCATAATTAGCTTCTTCATCATTGGATGACTCATTGCTTGATTATGACTTCTTACCCTTTGTATTTTTTATTGCTTTGAATGTTGCTTCCTTTTGGGAAATAGGATATTTTATTCTTATCTCATGTGTTGTAAGAATACCAAGAAACATATCTCTTGTCAAAGTATCACCATCCATTGATGCTTCTATAGCAAAAACCTTTTCACTAAATTTGTTTGTAAGAGTTCTCAAAACTTTATCACAAACATCCGATTCATCAATCTTCATTCCAAGTCCTTGCATAGCATTAACAACCTCATCAATTCAAAGTAGATAAGTGCTATTTTTTTCCTCATCCTTCATTCTTAACTCTTCAAATTATCCTTTGATATTTCACATCTTTGATTTCTTGACAAATTTATCTCCTTCATATATATTTTTCAATTTATCCCATATGTCTTTAGCATTTTGACAATGCATAACTTTCATAGAATCTATTCTATGCAAACCTCTCAAAAGTGCATTCATTGCTTTTGAATTGTAATTTTGTAGGAGCTTACCTTACTTATATGTAGGAGGATTAATTAAGAGATCATATCCAAATTCAATTATTTTACAAATTTCATTGCCAAGCGCCATCAAGTAGATCTTCATTCTCATACTCCAATACATATAGTCACTTTTATCAAATATTGGTGTTGAATTATCTGAGTACACATTCTTATAATCCATTATGTTCTTGTTAGCTTTTCCTTCAAGCTTTTAAACTCTTTTGAAGGAAATTCCTTTGATACAAATTGAAGAACACAAGCTTATACTGAGAAGGGGGTGAATAGTATAGGACCACTTTTTACTTTTTATTTCTCAATAAATATTATGCAATGTAAAGATAGAAATATCAATAGAAGTAATCAAATCAATGCACAAATCACCACACACAATAGAGACACCATAATTTGCATGGTTCACCCAAAGTGGGCTACTCCACGGAGAAAATATTTCACTAAAATTTTCTCAATCAATCTCTTGGGAATCCTTTCCCTATTACAATGTGTATGAACCTCTATCCAATGGAGATACCTGAAAGGAATGATTATCATATAATTCCAAGATGCAAGGATCTCAAGTGTTAACAAAATACCACATTCAACCAAAACAAGAATCTGAAAGCAAATTGATAGCATAAGCTTACAAATGGATATGCAAAACAATGAGAAACAATATCATATATTATACATGAATAATGAACTTCCTCTTTTCAATGAGTACAATGAAGGTGCCTTTCTTATATAGGCAAGGATGATCAACCATAGCGGTAGGATCAAGCTAAGGACTAATATCCACCGTACAAAAGGAATAAGTGATATAGTCCATAGATCTGTAAAATTTTAAAATCAAGGATAAATGTATTTTGAATTGAGAAGAACTTGGGATATAACACATTTTATTGTAGGTTGGACTTTAGTAATAGTATTTTATAGGTGGAGGAATGATTTAGAACCAATATTGCAACTCAAGAACTAATTTATATTCTCTTCAATACAGGATCTAGCAAATATGCCTTGTGATGTAGGAGCATCCGATGGCAACAGAGCAATCTTGCCTCAACAAAAAAAATTCTAAGTGTTTTCCTTGATGTCACGATATCATGACAGAGAAAAGCATCGCGATATCACAATATGTCGCGTTTTCATGACTCAAGAAGGAGAGAGAAGGCACGGAGCAAAAATGTCATGATTTCACATGTCATGAAATCATGACCGAAAGAAGACAGGAAAAGGCATAGAGCAAAAATGTCACGATTTCACTACATGTCATGAAATCATGATCGAAAGAAGACAGGAAAGGCACAAAGCAAAAATATCATGATTTCGCGACATGTCGCAAAATCACGACCGAAAGAAGACAGGAGAAGGCATGGAGCAAAAATGTCATGATTTCATGACATGTCACGAAATCAAGACCAAAAGAAGACAGAAAAGGTGTAGAGCAAAAATTTCACGATTTCGTGACATGTCATGAAATCACGACCAAAATAAGACAGGAAATGCCAGAGAAGAAAATGTCACGATTTCATGACATGTCACGAAATTGCGACCGAAGGAGCAGAAAGAAAGCAAGGAAGGAAACTGTCGCGATATCATGACATGTCACGATTTCGTGACCCAAAATAGAGAGAAAGCAGAGAGCAAATCTGTCATAATTTTGTGACCCAAGAGGCGACGAGGAGGTAGAAAGGAAATATGTCATGATATCGCGACATGTCATAATTTTATGACCGAAAAGGATGAAGAAGAGCCAAAAAGGAAAGATATCACGACATGTCGCATTTTCGTGACAAAAGGATGAAAGAAGGCGCTAAGGAGAAAAAGTGTCGCGATATCGCGACATGTCACATTTTCATGACAAAAGGACGAAAGAAGGCGCAAGGGAGGAGAAGTGTCGCGATATCGCGACATGTCTCATTTTCATGACAAAAGGACGAAAGAAGACGCAAAGGACAAAAAGTGTCACGATATCGCGACATGTCGCATTTTCGTGACAAAAAGACGAAAGAAGGCGCAAGGGAGGAGAATTGTCGCGATATCACGACATGTCGCATTTTCACAACAAAAGGACGAAAGAAGGCGCAAGGGAGGAGAAGTGTCATGATATCACGACATGTCGCATTTTCATGACAAAAGGATGAAAGAAGGCGCAAGGGAGGAGAAGTGTCACGATATCGTGACATGTCACATTTTTGTGACAAAAGGATGAAAGAAGGCGCTAAGGAGAAAAAGTGTCGCGATATCATGACATGTCGCATTTTCGTGACAAAAGGACGGAAGAAGGCCCAAGGGAGGAGAAGTGTCATGATATCACGACATGTTGCATTTTTGTGACAAAAATATGAAAGAAGGTGCAAGGGAGGAGAAGTGTCACGATATCGCGACATGTCACATTTTCGTGACCCAAGGATGAGAGAAGACACAAAGGAAAAAAAGTGTTGCGGTATCATGACATGTCGCATTTTCATGACCAAAGGACGAGAGAAGACACAAAGGAGAAAAGTGTCACTATATCGCGACATGTCGCATTTTCACGACCAAAAGAGAGCAAAAGTGTCATGATATCGTGACATGTCGCATTTTCGCGACTCGAGAAAGGTAGGAAGGTAGGAGAGAAAAAGTGTCGTGATATCGTGACATGTCGCATTTTTGTGACTCAAAGAGAACAAGAAGGCGAAGAAGCCAAAAATGTCACGATATCGTGACATGTCGCATTTTCATGACTCAAAGAGGGCAGGAAGGCGAAGAAGCCAAAAGTGTCGTGATATCTCGACATGTCGCATTTTTGCGACTCGAAGAGGGTAGGAAGGAAGAGAAGCCAAAAGTGTCACGATATCACGACATGTCGCATTTTCATGATCAAACAAAAGGAAAGAAAGGGTAGGCAATTACAGGAGCCATTACAGAGGAAACTGTCGAGTGGTGGGTATACCGAACGTCATCATTGGTTGACAAGCGGACAGAGTCTACAGTGGCAGCACTAAACAACACGTGGCACCAAGGTGCAGTGGAAGCAGACGAAGATCAGAAAGAAAGACGTTTTGAAAGCCAAGACAATGAAGAGGCATAGGAAATGAAACGAAGGGTCAGAAAAGGGAGGCGAAGAGTCATGCTAGAGATGTTTAAAAGGGGAAGTGAAGGCATGCACAAGAGGTGGAAATACTGTCAAGACAATGTTGCAGATGTGAAGGCAAGAGTGCCATTCTGGACTTGTTGAGGTTATTTTTCTTCCAGATTTGGAATTGCAGTAATGTGATAGGGTCAAAAAACTATCGAAACAATGTTGTAGACATGAAGGAAAGAGGGCCATTCTGGAATTGTGTAGGCTATTTTTCTTCAAGAGTTGAAATGTTGTGCTGTAATGTATTAGAAAATTCTTCCTAGGGAAGATGCTATAATGTAATGTAAAAGAAAAAATAATATAAACTACCTTTCGGGATAAAGGAGTTTATTTGGCAAACTGCTGCCATTGTTGTAAATTTTCCAAGCTTAATGAATGAGATTTGAGAATTAAGCGTGAGCAAAATTTTGGCTCATGAATGAGAGATTTTGAGATTTTGGGGTGAGCGAATTTGGATCCCCATCAGGTGGTATCAGAGCAAGAGTTCTTGAGTGTGTAAACAGATCGTCGAAAGTGAGGCAGTTTGCACCAGGATCTATGGAAGAGTGGAAGTTCCTGAGTGTGTGATCAGATCACCGATAGTGAGGTAGTTTGCACCAAGATCTATAGAAGAGCTTAGGATTTTTGAGTGTGTGAGCAGATCATCGACAGTGAGGTAGTTTGCACCAGGATCTATAGAAGAGCTTAGGATTTTTGAGTGTGTGAGTAGATCATCGATAGTGAGGTAGTTTACACCAAGATCTGTGGAAGAGCTTAGGGTTCCTGAGTGTGAATAGATCATCGATAGTGAGGCAATTTGTAGCAGGATCTATGAAAGAGCGTAGGGTTCCTAAGTGTGTAAACAGATCATTGAACATGAGGCAGTTTACACTAGGATTTGTGAAAAGGTTATGAGAAGAGAGAGAGGAAGAATACCTCCATGAAGAAGTCGTGGTGGTGGGAGAAATGTGGTACCTGAAGAATATTTTAGAGCTTTGCAGAGGCAAGTGCAAGCCCTACAAGAGGAGTTGCGAAGAGGGATTGAGCCGAGGAGAAAAGAGTCGTGCTGAGGTTGAAGATTTTGCAAGAATTGAGATGTTGAAAAAGAAGGTGACAGAACAGTACATAAGTAAAGGTCACTTCTCAATCCACCCCGGTTGTCTGATGTAGGAGCATCCGGTGCTAGTAGAGCAATCTTGCCTCAACAAAAAAATTTCTAAGTGTTCGCCTTGATGTCACGATATCACGATAGAGAAAAGCGTCACGATATCGCGACATGTCATTTTTTTGCGACTCAGGAAGGAGAGAGAAGGCATGGAGCAAAAATGTCATGATTTCATGACATGTCATGAAATCATGACCGAAAGAAGACAGGAGAAGGCATGGAGCAAAAATGTCACGATTTCATGACATGTCATGAAATCATGACCGAAAGAAGATAGGAAAGGCACGAAGCAAAAATGTCATGATTTCGTGACATGTCATGAAATCACGACCGAAAGAAGACAGGAGAAGGCATGGAGCAAAAATGTCACGATTTTATGACATGTCACGAAATCACGATCGAAAGACGACAGGAAAGGCATGGAGCAAAAATGTTGCGATTTCATGACCGAAAGAAGACAAGAAAGGCCAAAGAAGAAAATGTCACGATTAAATCACGACCGAAGGAGCAGAAAGAAAGCAAGGAAGAAAATTGTCATGATATCGTGACATGTCATGATTTCATGACCCAAAATAGAGAGAGAAAGTAGAGAGCAAAGCTATCACAATTTCGTGACCCAAGAGGCAAGGAGGAGGCAAAAAGGAAAGATGTCACGATATCACGACATGTCAGGATTTCACAACTAAAAATGAGGAAGAAGAGCCGAAAAGGAAAGATATCGTGACATGTCGCATTTTTGTGATAAAATGATGAAAGAAGGCGCAAGGGAGGAGAAGTGTCACGATATCGCGACATGTCACATTTTCACAACAAAAGGACAAAATAAGACGCAAAGGAGAAAAAGTGACGCAATATCATGACATGTCGCATTTTTGTGACAAAAGGACGAAAGAAGGCACAAGGGAGAAGTGTCGTGATATCGTGACATGTCACATTTTCATGACAAAAGGATGAAAGAAGGCGTAAGGGAGGAGAAGTGTCACGATATTGTGACATGTCGCATTTTCATGACAAAAGGACGAAAGAAGGTGCAAGGGAGGAGAAGTGTCGTGATATCGTGACATGTCGCATTTTTGTGAAAAAATGACGAAAGAAGGCGCAAGGGAGGAGAAGTGTCGCGATATCATGACATGTCACATTTTCATGACAAAAGGATGAAAGAAGGCGCTAAGGAGAAAAAGTGTCGCGATATCGCGACATGTCGCATTTTCACGACAAAAGGACGAAAGAAGGCGCAAGGGAGGAGAAGTGTCACGATATCACGACATGTCGCATTTTCATGACAAAAGGACAAAAGAAGGTGCAAGGGAGGAGAAGTGTCGTGATATCATGACATGTCGCATTTTTATGACCCAAAGACGAGAGAAGACACAAAGGAGAAAAAGTGTCGCGGTATCACGACATGTCACATTTTCATGACCAAAGGACGAGAGGAGGCGCAAGAGAGAAAAGTGTCGTGATATCGTGACATGTCGCATTTTCATGACCAAAAGATGATGGGAGGCGCAAGAGAGAAAAGTGTCACATTTTCACGACTCGAGAAATGCAGGAAGGCCAAAAAGCAAAAGTGTCGCGATATCGTGACATGTCGCATTTTTGTGACTCGAGAAAGGCAGGAAGGCAGGAGAGCAAAAGTGTCGTAATATCACGACATGTCACATTTTCGCAACTCGAAGAGAGTAGGAAGGTGAAGAAGCAAAAAATGTCACGATATCGACATGTCGCATTTTCACGACTCGAAGAGGGCAGGAAGGCGAAGAAGCCAAAAGTGTCACGATATCGCGACATGTCGCATTTTCATGACTCAAAGAGGGCAGGAAGGAAGAGAAGCCAAAAGTGTCACGATATCGTGACGTGTCACATTTTTGTGACCAAATAGAAGGAAAGAAATGGCAGGCGATTATAGGAGCTGTTATAGAAGAAACTGTCGAGCAATGGGTATACCAAATTTCATCATTGGTTGAAATGTAGACAAATTCTATAGTGGCAACACTGAATAGTACGTGGCACCAAGGTGCAGTGGAAGCAGACGAATATTGAAAAGAAAGACATTTCGAAAGCCAAGACAATGAAGAGGCACGAGAAATGAAATGAAGGGTCAGAAAAGGGAGGTGGAGAGTCACACCAGAGATGTTTAAAAAGGGAAGCAAAGGCATACACAAGAGGTGGAAATACTGTCAAGACAGTGTTGCAGACGTGAAGGCAAGAGTGCCATTTTGGACCTGTTGAAGCTATTTTTCTTCCAGAGTTGGAATTGTAGTAATGTGATAGGGTCAAAAAACTATCGAAACAGTGTTGCAAACGTGAAGGCAAGAGGGCCATTCTAGACTTGTGTAGGTTGTTTTTCTTCTAGAGTTGAAATGTTGTGCTGTAATGTATTAGAAAATTATTCCTGGGGGAAGATGCTATAATGTAATGTAAAAGAAAAAAAAATATAAACTGCCTTTCGAAATAAAGGAGTTTATTTGGCAGACTACTGCCATTGTTGTAAATTTTCCAAGCTTAATGAATGAGATTTGAGAATTAAGCGTGAGCAAAATTTTGGCTCATGAATGAGATATTTTGAGAGTTTGGGGTGAGCGAATTTGGATCCCCATCACCTTACCATTTCATCATTCTCATCATAGAAGATGATTAGATTAGGTATATCACCACTATAAGCAAATTTTCTCATGCATTTTAGTACCTTGCATATTATTTTCTTAGCATTTTCAGTAAATTTGATATAAAAAAATTTAATTCGTTCTATACATTAGCAACATTTCTTGTTTTGCATTATTGGTGAATTTGGCATAAAAGCTTTGAGTTCATTTTAAGGTGTTAAATTTGAATAGATAAAGTTTGGAAGCAAGAATTTGTTTCTACCTTTATTATTACATCATATTTTTTTGCACTTTCATCACTTTCATAGGCATTGTAATCCACATTTTGCATTGTTCATCATTTCTTTTCAAATCATATATGTTTGCAATAAATCTAGAAAATCCATTATTTTGTTCAAGGTTTGCTAAAATAACCTAGGGAATTGACTACCATGCCATCAAGATCTATTTGATAATGGCCTAAGTAGATCCCCAATAACTGAAAACCATTTCTAGTGTTCTATTTGACAAATTGTAGGTTTTTCGTGAATTTATAATATTTGTGCTGAATTCACTTGCAACTATCAAAATTGTTGTAATTAGCTTTCAAAGTTTTCTGGATCAGCATTCTGATGTAGGTAAGTGTTATATCTAATCCATATTAGCTCTATCTATCTATTATCTATCCATTTCATGCTTTTTTATTCATAGATCATTTGAAAATATAAGAAAATACAAAAAAAAAAAATGAATCTACAATGCATTTAGTTTATTTCAATTGTTCATCGTTTGTTGCTTTCAAGAAAATTAAATTGCATATAGTTCAGGTTTAGTTGCATTCTATCCTAAAATATAGGTGTTTTTTTATTAAATAATACATTAAAAACTTCCCATTGCATAGATGTAGAAACCATCTTTAAATATTTCTTGGTGAACCCACCATAATTTGTCGACAATCACCAAAGAAGGTACAACACTAGTACCTCTCATATCGAGGTGTAGATCTCTTATTTCCCATCCCCTTCTAGGCATGGATCCATTAGCCTAAGGGAAAGGGGTGTGAAATTTTTGGTCTACATTCTTTGGTGAACCCGACGTGAATCACCACCCTTTTTCTTTTGTTTTCTTTTAAAAAAAAAAACTAAACAAGACCATTAAAATTTGTGTTCTTAGATTAGAAAATATAAAAAGAAAATTTTAAAATTTGCTCGATTCACATTTTTATTTTTGTAACATCCCTAAAAAGAACAACATCTGACGTCTTATTTCGCAGTCGAGTCTCGTGATAGGATGCCACTTTAGTGGTGGGAAATCCACATTAAAGGTCCTATGAGGTAAATTTGGTCTGGACATAACAAGAATACATAGTGAAGGGGGTTAGCCATACCCACGAACCTTTGAAAAGGGATTATCCTTTCTCCTATGCTCGAAAAACTAAAAACTTTTAATCAAGATTTAAAATTTAGTCAGTCCAACAACCGTCATAGTTGTGGAATAGAGCACACATTTCTTTTCAAAGAAGTGTATCACTGACCATAGTGAACTAGGTGAGGACTGGTAGGACTTGGGCTCCATCACGGCTTGGATTTCATCACCAAGCGTCTATATGTGGGCATCCAGGTGAAGGCCTTAATTCAAGATAAGATAACTATACCTTTCCAACTTCTTCCACAGTTTCAAAAGGGTTTTTATATGGCTTATTTATAGGTGTGATCAATAGAAGAGGAAATATATTTTCTTTGTGTGTGTTATTTATTTCAAAAAAATATAAAAACAATTTAAAAGAGCTAGTTAAATGGTGGATAATTGCATTAGAGAATCTGCATTCATAGACCTTAGAAAAATATTTATAGAATAAGAAGTCGATCTTCTTTTTAGACAAGATAAATAATAGTGGGATCATTTGTGGGATAACCTTGATCTCATTAGGAGAAGGTCAGAAGAGTTAAAAAAAATCAAGAGAATCAATATAGCTAAAGCTCTAGGTGCAAATTACCATTCACCTTACTTTGATATCAAGAGAAGTTGTGAATGTTGGTTGGCGGATAAAAGAGCAAGTGTCCATTCAATGATATATCCTTGGGAAAGCTACTTTGAGGATTCCCTAACCGTTCATAAGTTCTTGGTAGACATAGAAAGCAAAGAGGTGACCTTAGAACATAATAGGAGATACAACAAAGCACCTAGAGTTGTACTTTTTAGGGAATTCTGCCATGATTTACAATTTGAAAGCCCTACCACTATTCAAGGAAAATTTTTTATTATCCATTTAATTCATCTCCTGAGACAAGATTTTACATTTGAGGAAGAACACTATATGACTCTAGAAAAATTGGAACCAATTAACGATATTCATAAACTCTTTAAAGAAGATTGAGTGATACACTTAAGATTGGTGAAGAAACTTTTGTGACCAACTTAGTGAGAAGTCTTAATTAGCAAAAGAACAAAAAAATATATAGAAAAATATAATAAATAATATAAATTTTCTCTTTATAAAATAAAAATAAAACAATATATATATACATATATATATAATCATGCCTATGACTTTGAGAAATGGTAAGGAAATCGAAGGTCCCTTAGAAGATCAACTTGATAGTGAAAATCCTAATGAGGAAAGCATTGAAATAGAAGAAGAAAACAAGGAACAAATTGAACAAATTGGACAAATGGAACAAAGTGAACAACTTGAACAGGATGGACAATTTCACTTTGAGCCTAGGATAGGTCCTAAGGGAGAAGTTCACTTTCAAACCATGGATCATTTTTGGGGCTTCGTGAGAAGTAATCATGCCCCTATTACTCATGCCTTCGTAGAAGATCGCTCTTAAGGGGTGAGACTTCAATTGAAACATATTTAGAGGAGGCTTTTGGACTACACCCCTCTTCATCTCAATTTTCCCCTAAATTTTTTGTAGAATCCACTTCGAGTAGCTTTGTTCCACCTCATTACTTCACCCATGGTAGTTCTTCTCTTGGTACTACTCAATTTACTCAATCTCAAGATATTCACTCATAGATCAAGGCTCAGGAAGCACTACAACAAAAACCTATTTATGCTACTTCTACTATTGTTAATGTTGGAGAAATACCACAAGTTTCCTCAACTAATAATAATTTATTTGCTCATCACTATCATAATCTACATACCCATCAATTCCATAACCCATATTCGTAAGCTTCCACCATTGTTTCTTCTTAGCCAATTCATTCACAAACCATTTCTTCTCAACCACTTCCTCCACCAACCTCCAATCCGTATTCTTATATATCGATATCTTATTCACAACCTCCTCAATCAACTTCTCAACTAAATTCATATCCATATTCTTACCCACTCCCAAATTCTTCCATTAATATTACATATCCATATTCATTTCCCCATGCTTCTTTTTCTAATCCCATGCACAACAATATTACTATACCAAATATGAATTCTCATCAAACTACACAATCCAACTACTATCCTCCTCATGGAAATATAGTAGCACCAAGTGTTCACAATGCACATTTGGAAAATATAGTAAAATAATTGGCATCACGATTGGATCATATAGACCCATATCATCCAACATATAGTTACAAAGAAATGTGTAACCAACCTTTAGACCCTCTAGTTGCCACCAAGCCATATCCCAAACATTTTCCAATGCCAGTCCTACCCATCTACAAAGGGACTGAAGATCCTATTGAACATATTAGGATGTTTTGAACAACATGTCATGACATTGCATATGATGACATGTTGTTATTAAAAATATTTCCTAAGAGTCTTGGGGGCATGGCCTTAGAGTGGTACTACCAATTACCAACACATTCCTTGAGGAAATTTGAAGAAACAACTGAATTGTTTGTGCATCAATTTGGGGCATACATTGAAAGACATGTAATAGTCAAATATTTGTATAATCTCAAACAAGGCAAAGATGAGAGCTTTGCTGAATTTTTAGCAAGATGGAGGAAAATGGTAGGAAAGTTACATTTTGCCTTACCACCTAGGGAGATGTTAGACATCTTTATTGGAAACTTACAAGAACAACTCTCATACGAGTTGGCAACTGCCACTCTAACTTCCTTTGATCAAGCCATTGACTTGGAAAGAAGAGTGGAAGAAGCCCTCATTAGAAGAGGTCAATTGAAAATAAAATAAGAAGATAAGACCTCTAAAAACCAATACAAAAATAAGCATGTGGTGGGAGATGGGGTCACAGATAATAGGCCCCCTACAAACATCAATGCTACTAATATTGCAAAGAAATTTATATTGAAAGCACCACAAAAACCCCCACCATGTAATTTCACAAAATTAAATCAACCATTGTCAATGGTCTTGCCACAATTGTTGGAAAGAGGCTTGATAGAATTGCCAAAAATTCAACAACCAGATACCACTCAAAACTGGTATAAACCTAACCAACATTGTGATTTTCATCAAGTTGATGGCCATTTGACAAATTCATGCAAGAGATTGAAGCATTTAGTGCAGGATTTAATTGATAATGGTAAGTTGGAGGTAGAAGGTTCTTCTCCAAATCCTAATCCTCCTACAAATACACAAACTCCTACACAACAAGCACAAAATGCAAATCAAAATTTGGACATTTTCCAAAATCCACTACCCAACCATGGTAAAGAAGTAGTGAATCAAGTGGATTATAAAAATGTACCCCATCCAACATGCTACGTGGGTATGATTAGTAGCGTTCCAATATCACAACCTTCACAAAATACATTCATGCCTACGCAATATTTTGTTACAATCGAGAGATATCGAGAGAAAGAATCTCAACCCTTATCTCTTGATTATTCAAAAAGTGAATCAGACTCTGAGATTGATATTAGTTCCCTTCACTCCAATAGTTCAGAGGATGAATCAGGACCTGTGATGCCCATCACATATTTGCTTGTTCCTGAGGAACCCTTTGTGAGATTCTTGACAACTTGCCCATCTACATGCCAATTGCTCCCCCTAGAGCAAGCAACAAATCATAGACCTCACCCCATTCAAGTCAACCCATCTTCTTCACCCATTATTATTCATCCTCTCCTGCAATCACATCATAGAGTGGGCATGGTTGGAGCCACAACCAGACAACAAGCTCAAGCCCAAGTATCTCAACCTCAAACATCTTCATCTCAATCAAGTGACCCTGTTCAACCACCTTTAATCTTGAAGGCACCTCATAAAAGTAATAATGTAGCCAAACCTCAATAGAAAACACCTTTTGACATTAAAGAACAATTGGCTAATACAACGGTAAAAATTTTGCTTCTTGAACTTCTTCAATCCTCCCCTATCCATAGGGAAGAGCTGATGAATTCCCTAAGCCAGATGATGGTGCCACAAGACATTAATCCTAATTTTGTAATCAATGTTGTAGCCTCTCATGGAGTGGATTACATTGATTTCCATGATAAGGATATTCCTCCCCAAAGTCTACACAAAGATAATCCTCTTTACATAACAACATTAATTGGGGATGTTTGTGTTAAAAGGGTGTTGATAGACAATGGGTCATCCTTGAATATTTGCACTTATAACTTTTTCAAAAGGTTTGGATTCAAAAATGAGGACTTAAGAACAATAGATTTGATCATTAAAGCCTTCAATGATGAAACTCAAGAAGCTTGTGGTGTGATGTCCATCCCACTACAGGTTGGCCCTAGAATTTTAAACACATCTATTTATGTTGTACCCTACCCAACATCATACAATATTCTTCTAGGGCATCCATGGATTAATGCAATGAGGGAAGTCCCCTCTACTTTACATCAATGTGTAAAATTTGAATTTAAAAATCAACTTGTCACCATCCATGGTGACCCTAGGCCTTTTGAGTTATGTGCGATGGTTGAACCAGTCGATGTTCCTTTCTATCCCTCATTATCATCGTCATCACCTCCTACTCATTGTCCACCTTCATCTACATCAAATCTACCCTCTTCATCTACCCCTTATACATATATTAATACACATACAACAGATCCCTCCACATCATATTCTCTCATAGATGAGGTGCTAAATGATTTGTCCACCATACTATCACCATCTAAACATAAGGATTTTGCCATACAAGATTCTCTCATCTTGTCTCAGCTACCACCATATTCACGTACAATAGGATTACCCTGCAAGAAAGGAGATGTATACCATGTTGGTAGTTGTACATTCATTTTTGTTGGATATTCCACAGATGAGATTATCATTAGCAGAACAAACCTAATCTTTGATGAGAGTAATTTTTCCCATTGCTATTTTTCAAATAGATATACAATTTCCAAGAAAATCATGTGTGGCATGGGTTATAGGGGTAAAGGCCTAGGTTGCTTGGAAAATGGTATATGTGAACCTCTTGATGCTGAAGAATGGCCTGCATGATGTGGTATTGGCTACATCCCCATGAAACACCAACCTTTCCCCTTCGATGATGATGATCATCTAATCATGTATGATGAATATTTAGAGAATCATCAATGCCTGAAATGGATCAAAAAGGATGAGGGACCTCCTTTTTCCTCCAATAATTACTGCAATATGCTTTCAATGATTCATCCCAAAATGATTACCACTCCAGATGAATGTGTGGAAGGAGATGTCTTTTATGACATCGCACATGATGAGATCATGCGAAATGGTTTCTTCTTCAATGGATCCATCCCATGTATAGCACACATTCAAATGTCAACTATGCAGGATGAATTAGCAAATTTATCCTTAGAAGAACTTCAAGAAATGGGTGTTTCACCTGCTCCTCCCAATTTTAAAAGAGATTTAAACATTGTGATAGAGGACATTTTGAATATTAACATTGGCACTAAAGCCAATCCTTGCATGGTTAAAATAGGAGCTACTTTGAGTGAAGAAAAACAAGCTAAATATATGAGCCTCCTCATAGAATATCCTGATGTCTTTGCATGGACTTATGTGGATATGCCTGGCTTAGATCCATCTACACTAATATTTAGGGACATCAATACCGCATGTCCCAAAGATGATTTTCCCCTTCCCAACATGGATCAAATCATCGATTTTACGGTCAAAAGTGGGATGTTATCCCTTATGGATGGTTTCTTAGGATATAACCAAATCCGCATAGCACCAGAAGATCAACCTAAAACTACTTTTATCACACCATGGGGAACTTTCTATTGGAAAGTAATACCCTTTGGTTTGAAGAACGTAGGTGCAACCTATCAATGAGCCATGACCTATGTGTTCCATGATATGATGTATGAAATTTTGCATGATTATCGATGATATTATTGCACATTCTATTGATGAGGAAGACCACATTCTTGACCTTCGATGAATATTTGATAGACTTCACGAGTACAAAGTCCATCTAAATCCGAACAAGTGTGTTTTTGGAGTCAAATATGGAAAGTTGTTAGGGTTTATTATTTCCATGTGAGGAATAGAGATAGATCCAATTAAGATAGATGCCATTATAAATATGCCACCACCCAAGAATTTGACTGAGCTTCATAGTTTACAAGGCAAACTCCAATCTATTCGTCACTTCATTGATAAGTTAGTAGATAAATGCCAACCTTTTCTTAAGCTTCTTAAGAAAGGTACCCCTTTTAATTGGGATGTTGAGTGTCAAGAAGCTTTTGAAGCTCTTAAAAATTACTTTCTTACACCACCCTCCTAAAATAGAACAACCCTTTATCTTGTACATATCTACTTTGGAGCTCGCATTGGGGGCAATGCTCACCCAACATGATGAGGAAAAGAAAGAGCAAGCAATCTACTACATTAGTAGGACTTTAGTGAGTTACAAAACTCACTACACACCCCTAGAAAATCTCTACCTCGTTATTGTGTTCTCTATGCAAAAATTATGCCACTACATGCTTAGTCAAAGAACGTTCATCATAGCAAAATTTGATCCCCTGTGCTATCTGATGAGTAGACCTTACTTGTCAGGATGCGCAAAAAAATGGGTTCTCATCTTAAGAGAATTTTATTTAACCTTTATTGGTCAAAATTCTATCAAAGGTCAGGTTATAGTTGACCAACTTGTTGTTGCTCCCCTTGAGTCTACTCATCCTTTAATAATAGAATTTCTAGATGAATGCCTTAACTTAGAGGATGACTATTCTGATTCTTGGTCATTATTCTTTGATGGAGCCCCGATGCATGAGTGGTGCTGGCATAGGCATCATATTGGTGTCTCCACAAAAACAATTAATTCCCTTATCATTTAAGCTCCAATTTGCTTGCACAAATAACACAATAGAGTATGAGGCTTTAATATTGGGTTTGTGTGCAACTTTGGCCTTAAGGATTAAAGTTTTATCTATTTTTGGAGACTCACAACTTGTGGTAAATCAAATTAATAATATATACCAAACCTGAGATGAGAAACTCCATCCTTATAAGGAGTTTGTCCAAAAACTTATGTCTTTTTTTGAAAAAGTCACCATTGAAGCCATTCCCCATTCTAGCAATCATTCTGTAGATGCTATGGTAGCAACTACTTCCCTAATTCCCTTGGAGTTGGATGATGATCAGGCCACTATTATCATTCATCAACTCTGAGAGCTTGCCTCACTAGAATCTAGCCTAACACCTTTGGATGTCTTTGTGATTGGAGATACATCATCAAAACCTTGGTATGCAGATATCCTCAATTTTCTCCAAAATGGCTCATTTCCAAATGGTTTAGATAGAAACCAGCGTAGACTCCTACGTAAAAGAGTTGTTCACTTTATCATCCTAGGTAATACCCTTTATAAGAGGTCTTTTGAAGGTATTCTCCTAAGATGCCTCAACATGGAAGAGTCTCAAAGAGCACTTAGTGAAGTACATGATGGATCTTGTGGTGGTCACTTTAGTGGCAATGCCATAGCCAAAAAGCTCTTATGGATGGGTTATTATTGGCCTTCCATGGAGAAGGATGCAAATGATTATGTGCATCGATGTGACAAGTGTCAATGACACACAAATATTGTCCATGCTCCTACTCAAAATCTTCAAGCCATTTCTTCCCCTTGGCCCTTTTCCAAATGGGGCCTCGATATCATTGGGAAGGTTAATCCCATTTCATCTGATGGCCACAAATTTATAATAATAGCAACCAAATATTTTACAAAATGGGTAGAAGCCATGCCACTAGCATCTTGTATAGGGACCCAAGTCTCTAAATTCATTTTTAATCAAATTATATGTAGATTTGGGATCCCCTCTACACTTGTTTTAGACAATGGAACTTGTTTCAAAAATAAATATATAAAAAAGATTTGCACAAAATATAAGATCCAACATAGATGGTCTACTCCCTATTATCCATAAGGCAATGGCCAAGCTGAAGCATCTAACATAACTTTAATCAAATTCTTAAAGAGGTTGGTTAATAAGTTAGGTCAAGACTAGCACATTCAATTATATCCAGCCTTATGGGCTTATAGGACCAGTGTACGAACCCCTATAGGTGCTTCCCCTTTTATCTTGGTCTATGGTACTAAAGCCATCTTCCCCTTTGAGCTTGAAGTACCTTCTTTAGGGCTTCTACTTCAAGATGCCAAAGTAGGAGATGAGTATCATGTTGGATGATTAAGTCAATTAGAATTACTAGATGAGAAGTGCATAAATGCCTTAGAGCATATTTGTACCTATCAAGAAAAACTTAAAAGATCATATTCAAAGAAAGTTCATAATAGGTCTTTCGAGGTTGGTGACCTTGTTCTTAAAGAAAATTAGAAAAACACTAATGCTCGAACAGACCTTAAAGGTAAATTTAAACCAAATTGGTTAGGACCATTCATCATAACTACTAAATTTGGATCAAGTGCATATCATTTGGCCACACTAGATGGAAAATATCTTAAGGAGCCAATGAACATAATGCATCTCAAGAAGTACTATGCATAAAATCATGTCTCACCATTGTACATAAACATCTTGCATTTTGTACATAAAGCATTTTGCATTTGTCATCTTACATATAGCCCATTCTATAACTTCACTTATCTTGCATAAATCATCTATCATGTAGTTACATTTTTTTTGCACCTCCCAAAGTTTATTTTAGTCCAATTGCATATGTAAAATGGTCACATCCAATTATTATGTTATTTAAATTTTAGATAGATGCTATCATGTTCATAGTCAATCTTGGTATTTTTGAATTATTAAGAGTCTATCTCGAACCACTCACATGATTCATATTTTAATAAAATCTTGATTCTTGATATTGATTAAAAATCTCTCTTGAACCAAAAGCACATTTCTTCACTAAGAAAAATTTTGAGTTTTGGGAATTGATTTTACCATTTTCGAACCAAACACATATCACACTTATTAATAAAATCTTGCATCAAGAGAAATATGATGATTTGATTGGTTCGAAACTTGAATTGAAAAGGATTTTCTTGCTTGTCCCATTATGCACATAGTCCAAAAATAAAAATAAATATACATCTTTGCAAAATTTTACAAAAATGAAAAAAGTGGGTAGTAAGGATAGGATTACATTTCCAGTCAAATGGTTATGTAGTTCAATCCCCAAATCTCTACTTCTTTTTCACAAAAATAATATCAAAATAATAAAATGAGTAGTAAGGATAATGTTGAGGTGTGATTTTGTCCAGTCACAAAAACCACTCGACAACTAGGATTCAAAATCCCCTCTTGCAAAGAAAGTATGTTTCTCCAAGGTTCTCACTTAATGTTTTATGTGTCATGCATATGTGCATAAATAAGTGCTTGAATAATCTCTATAGTTTGCAAGTTACTGTTAGCAAGGGGCCTGGGAATTAGGTAACTGATTTTGAATTCATCATGTATTGTGTGTCATTTTACACAAATTCTATTCTCCAAACAATAATATATAAATTTACATTATGATTTTGATATATTTATGCAAATTCAATTTATATTCTCAACATAAAACCTTACTTAAAATGCTTCCAATGAACTTGAAATAATAATCTAATTTAGCATTTTAATTGCCATTAAAATTCATTAAACTTTAATAAAAATGAAAGTTTATAAATTTTAGAAGTTGTATGAAATGTAAACCTTAATTACAAAGATTTGACTTCGTAATAATCAACACTAAGGTTTCATTTACTTTAGATATTTTCTCATTCAAATATGATATTAAAATTAAAGTATTTGAATAATGAACAAATCTATAAATTTTATTAAACTCAAATTATAAGGCCTTTTAAAACCTTAATAATCATGAACATAGAGTTTAATATAAATTTATTCATGAACTTTTAAAATCTATGATATGCAAAATTAAGTTCATGTGAATCTCCTTCTTTCAATATTTATTCTTCCAATATTTTTTGTATTAAATATTGAAGAATAAATATATATTTCAAAATTTGAGTTTGGATAAATCAAAACTCCAATTATAATGCACCCAAACCGATTACTAAAAAAGATATCAATTCTAATTTCTCAACTTTATAGTATTAAATTTGGAAATCAGAATATTCATTTATCTTTATTAAATTTATTTATTCAAATATTAATTAATTTAATATTTGAATAATAAATCTATTTATGAATTAGTTATAAAGTTATACTTTATAATAATAGAACTAAGTCAAATACATGCAATTATTTCCAATATAAAAGAAATTATAAAAAGCTTTTAAAGATTAGAAAATAATAATGCTTTGGACAATTACTATAGAAAAGAAACTTAAATCATAGATATTAACAAAAACCAACTTAATTCTCACCAGAATATCATAGTGAAATAATAAATTAATGCAATCTTCAATGGAATCCGAACTTTGGAAATTATATTAAATAATTTTATCAACTTCAAACACAATATTCACACATATTTGAATCTAAAAGTATTTAACATAATAATCTTGATCTTGCAATAAAGCTTGACCTCCCTGCAACTTGAACTTCTCTGTAGCTTTCTTCAATCACACCTTTGCTCATTTTGAATTCTTCTTTCCTCTCTGCCTACACAAAATGTCCAACCTTGCCCTCATGCACCTTTTTCTCATTTATAGATAAAGGATTTTGTTACATCCATTCAATAATCTGTTCATACCGTTTCCATAACAACTTCTAAAACTACTTTTGTAATGAAACCTTATTAAAATTCATTTGTATTATTTATCTCTTGCATAATATGATGGACATCATGTAGACACCTAAATCGTGTCATGCTTAGGGGAGCTACTTACATAAACACACTCATGATATCATAAAACATAATATTGGACTTTCCAAGCATCAACAGTGGTTCTCACCACTTATTGGGGCATTTTCAAGCCATCAAAGCTTGGTCGCTCAAGCCAAGAGCAACCATATTCTAGCCGTTCAAGCCTAGAGCGGCCAAACCTTAGTGACTACAAACGATAGTGGCCAGAGCATAGCTATTGCAGATGATAGTGGCTAAGCCATAAGAAGTGGTTTATCGACAAAAAGACCCAATCTCAGGTGAAAGTGGTAGTCTGCATGCAATAAATGTGAGCGAGAGTGACTTTGCATTCCTTTTCATGACCAGTTCACATAGGAGACTTGAGTTTGCATTTAGACTTAAGTTAACTGACCTACAAGCATAAAAAAAGGATAAAATCTTCTCATGCTAATGAACAGTTCACATAGAAGACTCAAGTGGGTAGTTATATTTCAGTTAACTAGCCTTCAAATATAGATAATAGATAAGATCTTCTCATGCTAACTTGCACTACACGTGAGAAATTCATTTCTCGGGCTTGGACATAGACCTAGGGTTTCACAATATAAAAGGTGCAATCCTAAGAGCACCAAAGGATCCATATATGACATATAGAGAGCCTTATCATATGCAGAGATCACACGAGATCATTTCATAGAGAGAGTTCTCTTTGAGCTCATGTGTGTGGCAGAGCTTTGACAAATCAAAGGGCATAACACCTAATTTATTCAACATTAGATCATAGTCTTTGACCCATAGCTTTGGGGCAAGGAGAGCAAGTTTTTCTTTAACGGTCGTTATCTTGGATAGTGGCCTACAGACTTGGCTTAGATAGACATAGAATATTTTATCTTGCTTTCTTATATCATTAGCATAGATTTACTTGATTCCATGGTATTGTTTTATCATATTTCTATTACATTCTTTGATTACTAAAAACCTCATCCATGGAGGCAATCTCAGACACCTAAAAGTGTGTTGTTGTTTCATTGCTTATAGAGCCACAGGTACATTGGATGAATGTTGCAACATACAAGAGCAAAATGGATCCCTCTATGAGACAACCCTAGAGAAGGAGGTATTTGTAAGCCTTCATACATTTCTGTGTGGAATCAGGAAGCTTTTATAAGCACACCACTTCTTCACGGAAGGGGCACTCCTTGCCCACTTGTAATTTATAGTATCAAAATGGGTATCCCTAAGAGGGACCGACATGTAACGAGCTTCAGTATCAATAAAGAGATTCATCTTTTGTTATTTTGTGCTATATGCTTTCTTTTTCCTCTTGTATTTCCATTTTATATTTGGTATTTTAAATAAGCATTGCAAGTAGGGTTTTTAGAAATAAGACCAGTGCGCATGTTCTCGGGATCGCTACATATGGTGATCACGGTAAGACTACCACTAATTTTTCATTTTCTACCAAAAAACTAACTTAATTTTGTGTGTAGGTCTAGCCACTCTGAGCTACAGTGGCCAAAAACTAGCCACTTTAAGCTATAGCAGCCAGACACTAGCTGCTCTGAGCTACAGTAGCCAAGAACCAGCCACTCTGGTCAACAATAACCAGTACTGGAGTGCAGCAAAGATCAAAACATCGACTCTTTGAGCTGTATAAAAGGTTGGTATATATTGAAGAACACAAGCTTATACTGAGAGGGGGGGGTGAACAGTATAAGACCACTTTTTACTTTTTCCTTCAATTCAACTTTCAATTCAATATTATGCAGTGTATAGATAGCAGTATCAACAACAGTAATCAAAGCAATGCACAGAACACCATCCACAAAGAGACACAACAATTTACGTGGTTCACCCAAAGTGGGCTACTCCACGGATAAAATATTTCACTAAATTTTATCAAACAACTTCTAGGAATACCTTTCCCGATTACAATGTTTATGGGCACCAACCCACAGGAGACACCAATCCCCTAGCTCTGCTCTGGCTGGTGATCCTCTAGAAAACCTCTGCCTCGCTGCCCTTAGCAAATGGAACTCTATCCACAGAAGACACCTGTCCTCCCTGCTCTGGCTGGAGACCTCTGTTCTCAACTCTTTCACCTCCAAAGCTGGTCCTCGAATTTGCACTAAACACAGTCCTTCGGTCTAGCACAAATGTCCTCGATCTCTTTCTCTGATCTGCACCAAACATAGTCCTTCGGTCTGGCACAAATGTCCTTGTCCTCTTTCTCTATTCTGCACAAAAACATAGTCCTTCGCTCTTTTTGTGCAATCACAGCTGCACTTGATCGAACTTCGACCTTTGCACCTCTGCGCAATCACAGTAGCATCGTCTTCGCGCACTTTGCTTCCTTGCAATCTCTCTCACTTAGAAGATTCGATGAAATGCACTCTGTACACTGCTATCGAATTTTGCACTCTGCTTCTCGGCGATCGAACTTCACCCCCACACTCTATCTACGAACGTCGCTCTTCGAACGCACACTTCGATCGATGCTTAACTCTCCAAGCAGCCCTCCTTTTATACTAACACTTTCAAGATTAAAACCTTGATCTTAGTCGGTTGCACATCCTAAAACTACGTCGGCTGCAAACCCTAATCTTCGTCGGCCCAAATTTAACTTTGTCGGCTTCACTGCCTCTGCAACTCCTCTGTAGCTTCTACCGTGAAACTACAACATGTCGCGATATCACGACACTTTCGCCTCTGTAGACTTCGTCTTCACTTCTATCGTGAAATCGTGACACTTTTGTCTTCATAGCCTTCCTCTCTACTTTTGTCATGAAATCACGACACTTCACCTATGGAAGACATGCTTTCAGTTTTTGTCGCAAAATCGTGACACTTCTGCGAAATCATGACACTTTTTGCATCCATACACTTTTCCTTCATCTTGTCATGAAATCACGATGCTTTCAGCTTTCGTACGCTTTCTTTGCAGCCTATCGCGAAATCATGACACTTCTCATTTTAAACTCTTCCCTTTGCTGCATGTCACAAAATCGTGATCGTTCTCACTTCGAGTTTTGTAGCATGTCATAAAATCATGACAGTTCTCACTTTGAACTCTGCAGTATGTCACGAAATCGTGACACTTTTCGAATTACTTTCTCTCTTCGAACTTGTCACGAAATCATGACAATTCACACTGCGGACTCTCTCTTCTGCATCATGTCACGAAATCGTGACACTTTTTCATCCGTACAACCTTCCTTGCATTATGTCATGAAATCGCGACACTTTTCCTTCTTTGCCTTCCTGCACTTTTTGAGTCACGAAAATGCGACATGTCATGAAATCGTGACACTTTCCATCTTGCTCTCCTTCTCTGCCAACATGTCACGAAATCGTGACAGTTTTTCCACTTGTCTTTTTCTCTGCTAGCATGTCACGAAATCGTGATCATTTTTCCTGCTTCTTCTCTTTCTTCCAACATGTCGCGAAATCGTGATAGTTTTTCCAGCTCTTTCTCTCTCCTCTAACATGTCGCGAAACACGACAATTTTTCGCTTTCTCTCTCCTCTAACATGTCACGAAATCGTGACAGTTTTTCCAGCACTTTCTCTCTCCTCTAACATGTCACGAAATCGTGACAGTTTTTCCAGCACTTTCTTACTTGTCTTTTTTTTTGATCTTTTGCAAATGGGCTACTGTGATTTTCTTGGAAACTCACTGTCCATGCTCTGAATAATCTTCTTGGAAACTCACTGCCCAAGTCTGCACATTATTTGACATTAATTCAAATTCCTTCAAGAGCTTCTTGACATCAATGACAACTTCTACACTTGAGCAAATGCAATGTACCCAAGGTACCCAAAATTGCCAACAATCTCCCCCTTTGTCATTGATGGCAAACCTTTATGGAAAACACATCTCAAGAGCCAAAACTAAAACCAACTATGCTAACAACTGAGAATCTTCCTTTGAAGTTTTGCTCCCCCTGACTTGAAGCTTTCCTCTTCACTTTGAAGCTCTCCCCCTTACTCATATCTCTCCCCCTTTGTCATCAATGGCAAGGGGTCACCTTTGGGGCTCGGGACTAAGAATGAGCCTCTTAGCTTAGTCCCTCCCCCACCTCCTGATGAGGTGATTAAAATAGGGGTGGGAGTAAAACTCCCATTAGGCACTGATCATCATCAGCGTCTACAACTTCCTTGTCGGGCCTTCTCTTGAACTCTTTGTCCATATTCTTGTTCTTGTCCATGCCTTGATCCTTGGACCTGTTCATACCACTATTCTTGTTCTTGTACCTTGGAAGTTCAGCTCTACACTGTCTAGTTGTGTGACCATCATTGTTGCACTTATAACAAGTAACAAAGTTATTTCTTTTAGGCATCCTGTTCTTTGAATCCACCTTTTGACTAACCACTGTTCTTGTTATTAGCCTTGCAAAAAATTGCCTTATGCCCGAACTGTTTACAAGAGTAGCAATACCCTTGAAAGAAATTACCACCCCTGAAACTGTCATTTACCTTCCTTACTTGATTCATGCAATGCGAAGCCATGTGACCAAACCTGTAACACGCAAAACATCTACCATGAAATTTTCCTGTAAATGACCTTCTAGGTCCGGTAAACTTTCTCCTCTTTTTCTGTTTCCTATTCTTTGGTTCTGTGCATCTATCATCCATGGACTCATGATCTGAAATACTCTCCTCATCAGAACTCTCTTCTTTTTGGAATCTCTTACTAGATTCCCCAACCTGTTCCTTGTGCGACTTAACAAAACCAAGGCCTGTTTTATCTGTTGTCTTTCTTTGTCCTTTGATGAGAGATTTAACCTTTTTGGAGCTATCTTGAAACCTATACAGCTTATCCTTGTACTCTTTAGTTTCCTCTTTCAAAGAAGCCATTTTCTGTTCTAACTCACTATACTCAAGAACCTTAGACTCTAACTCATCCTTGAGTTCTTGTGTCTTAGCTATAGAGAAATCAAGATTTTCTATAATATCATCTCTTTCCATATAACATTCATCTAACTTATCCTTGAGTCTAGCATTCTTCTTTCTTTCCTTTTTCAAAGCACTAAGAGCATTAGTAAGTTCACTTTCAAGATCCTTTATTTGTTTGCTTTCTGAATCATCAAAGCCTTTTTCAGATTTCTTATCACTAGAGGTGCTACCCTTTTCAAAAACCATACATGCATCTTCCTTATAGTTTTTTGAAGCATCCTCATACATACTAGCAACCAATTCATTATTTGTGCAATCATCCTCAAGGTGACCAAAATTTCCACATCTTAGACATTTCATGATAATGAATCTATGTTTCGGTTCTTCCTCTTTTTTTGATATGAATAACATCTCATTTCCATCATCACTAGAAGAACTTTCACTATCACTGCTAGAACACTTACTTGCTTTGTCTAGGTAGAAACTCTTCTTGTGCTTGTGAGAATACCTCTTTTCGTGATTGTTGTACTCATATTTGTTCTTCCTGTGATGCTTGTGCTTTTCAGAATCCTTGCTCTTGGAATCCTGTTTATCTTCATCACTTTCATACTTGGAAATAGTACAGTCAGTAGCATAATGACCAAACTTTCCACAATTGAAACATCTTATATTCTTCATGCTTTTGTGCTTTCTAGAGAACTTGCCTTTCTTGCTATAATATGCCTCTTCATCACTAGAAGACTCATCACTCTCTTGAAGCTGTTTGCCCTTTGATTTCTTGGTAGCCTTGAAAGCTGCCTCTTTCTTGACATCAACCTTCACTTGAGTTCTCAACTCAAATGCTGCAAGAATACTATGGAGCTCATCCTTTTTCAACTTATCTAAATCTTTAGCTTCCTCAATAGCAGAAATATTTTCACTAAATCTATTAGGAAGAGATCTTAAAATCTTATCACACACATCATTTTCAGCAAGCTCAAGACCTAAGTCTTTCATGGAGTTAACAACCTCATCCATACGAAGCATGTAGTCACTAATATTTTCATCATCATTCATTTGGAGATGTTCAAACATACCTTTAAAATGTCTCAACTTGGCCTTTCGAAAATTTGCATCACCTGTATGAACCACTTTCAGCTGATTCCACATTTCACTAGCTGTCTTGCAGTGAATCACTTTGGTGAGATCTGCTTTCTGTAAGCCTTTCAGGATTGCATTCATTGCTTTTGAATTGCTGTGATGTAGGAGCCTATCTTCTTTAGTATATGGACCATGTTCAGGAATAGTGTACCCATCTTCAATAACTTCCCATACCTCATTACCAAGTGCCATTAGATGAACCTTCATCCTTGCACTCCATAGACCAAAATCTGATCCATCAAGAATAGGTGCTTGCATTGCCACTTGAATAGTCCATTGTGTTCTTTGCAAGATTTTCCTTCAAGCTGTTAAAATTTTTGAAGGAACCCGCTCTGATACCAATTGAAGAACACAAGCTTATACTGAGAGGGGGGTGAACAGTATAAGACCACTTTTTACTTTTTCCTTCAATTCAACTTTCAATTCAATATTATGCAGTGTATAGATAGCAATATCAACAGCAGTAATCAAAGCAATGCACAGAACACCATCCACAAAGAGACACAACAATTTACATGGTTCACCCAAAGTGGGCTACTCCACGGATAAAATCTTTCACTAAATTTTATCAAACAACTTCTAGGAATACCTTTCCCGATTACAATGTTTATGGGCACCAACCCATAGGAGACACCAATCCCCTAGCTCTGCTCTGGCTGGTGATCCTCTAGAAAACCTCTACCTCCGCTGCCCTTAGCAAATGGAACTCTATCCACAGAAGACACCTGTCCTCCCTGCTCTGGCTGGAGACCTCTGTTCTCAACTCTTTCACCTCCAAAGCTGGTCCTCGAATTTGCACTAAACACAGTCCTTCGGTCTAGCACAAATGTCCTCGATCTCTTTCTCTGATCTGCACCAAACATAGTCCTTCGGTCTGGCACAAATGTCCTTGTCCTCTTTCTCTGTTCTGCACAAAAACATAGTCCTTCGCTCTTTTTGCGCAATCACAGCTGCACTTGATCGAACTTCGACCTTTGCACCTCTGCGCAATCATAGCAGCATCGTCTTCGCGCACTCTGCTTCCTTGCAATCTCTCTCACTTAGAAGATTCGATGAAATGCACTCTGTACACTGCTATCGAATTTTGCACTCTGCTTCTCGGTGATCGAACTTCACCCCCACACTCTATCTATGAACGTCGCTCTTCGAACGCACACTTCGATCGATGCTTAACTCTCCAAGCAGCCCTCCTTTTATACTAACACTTTCAAGATTAAAACCTTGATCTTAGTCGACTGCACATCCTAAAACTACGTTGGCTGCAAACCCTAATCTTTGTCGGCCCAAATTTAACTTTGTCGGCTTCACTGCCTCTGCAACTCCTCTATAGCTTCTATCGCGAAACTACAACATGTCGCGATATCATGACACCTTTGCAACCGTACACTATCTTATGGATTTTGTCATGAAATTGCAACACTTCTACCTCTGCTGATGTCATCTTCACTTCTGTCATGAAATCGTGACATTTCTCACTTTCTCAACCTTTTCTCGGCTTGCACTAGCGAAAATGGAACATGTCACAAAATCGTGACACTTTCGCTGCCTTATGCTTTTCTCTACCTTATGCCCGTGAAACTAGAACATGTCACGAAATCGCGACACTACTTCCTCTGCAGACTTCGTCTTCACTTCTATCACGAAATCGTGACACTTTTGTCTTCATAGCCTTCCTCTCTGCTTTTGTCGCAAAATCACGGCACTTCACCTATGGAAGACATGCTTTCAGTTTCTGTCATGAAATCATGACACTTCTGCTGATGAAACCTTGCTTACTGTTTCTATCGTGAAATCGTGACACTTCTACTTTCGTCTGCTTTCTCTACTGCCTATCGAAATCATGACACTTTCTACATCCGTACGCTTTTCCTTCATCCTGTCATGAAATCGTGATGCTTTCAGCTTTCGTACGCTTTCTTTGCAGCCTGTCACGAAATCGTGACACTTCTCATTTCAGACTCTTCCCTTTGTTGCATGTCGCGAAATCGCGATAGTTCTCACTTCGAGTTTTTTAGCATGTCATGAAATCATGACAGTTCTCACTTCGAACTCTGTAGCATGTCATGAAATCGTGACACTTTTCGAATTACTTTCTCTCTCTTCGAACTTGTCGCGAAATCATGATAGTTCACACTATGGACTCTCTCTTCTACATCATGTCGCGAAATCGTGACACTTTTTCATCCGTACAACCTTCCTTGCATTATGTCACGAAATCGCGACACTTTTCCTTCTTTGCCTTCCTGCACTTTTTGAGTCACGAAAATGCGACATGTCGCGAAATCGTGACACTTTCCATCTTGCTCTCCTTCTCTGCCAACATGTCACGAAATCGTGACAGTTTTTCCACTTGTCTTTTTCTCTGCCAACATGTCGCGAAATCGTGACAGTTTTTCCTGCTTCTTCTCTTTCTTCCAACATGTCGCGAAATCGCGACAGTTTTGCCAGCTCTTTCTCTCTCCTCTAACATGTCGCGAAATCATGACAGTTTTTCCAGCACTTTCTCTCTCCTCTAACATGTCACGAAATCGTGACAGTTTTTCCAGCACTTTCTCTCTCCTCTAACATGTTGCAAAATCATGACAGTTTTTCCAGCACTTTCTTACTTGTCTTTTTTTTTGATCTTTTGCAAATGGGCTACTGTGATTTTCTTGGAAACTCACTGTCCATGCTCTGAATAATCTTCTTGGAAACTCACTGCCCAAGTCTGCACATTATTTGACATTAATTCAAATTCCTTCAAGAGCTTCTTGACATCAATGACAACTTCTACACTTGAGCAAATGCAATGTACCCAAGGTACCCAAAATTGCCAACATATATTTTTTGATATTTTACAACTTTTTGTATGCTTCTTTGTGTTTAAAATAGAGAACTTAAAGCACATTTATGTTTGGAAATTGAAATAATAAAGAAGAAATAATTAAGCATTTTGCATATCTTAGATCTTCTTTTAAATTTTCCACTAGGCGTTGCTAGGAACAATGGCTTATGCCTAAAAATTTTGCCCTAGAATCCAACGTGCTAGACATTGTATGTTGTTTGCTTGCTTTGAGGCCCTGCTAGAGGCCATAGTTGCACGAGATAAAGTGCGCTCATACAAATCATAGTAGTTCATGCATCTTTCTGAATATTGAAATGTATTTTTGCACTTAGGCATATAGGAAAGACTCATTGCTACTATATGATGCACTTTATGTTATGTAAGCTTAAAATGAACACCACACATGCACATCTCATTTAAACATTGGAGAGTTGGATTTCATCACCAACCTTCAATTCAGTCCAGTGATGTTGGAATTCATCTCCTTCCATTGGTTTACCCCCTAGAGCTTCCTAGAAATGGATTGGGAAACTTACTTATAGTGACACTAAGTTACTTGTGTTCAAACTATCTCCCACTATTGGAACAATCATTGGTTTAGAGTGGAGGAGCTAGGCAAACCCCCCATTGGGTCTTCAATGGTGTACCCTAGCTTCTTTTGAGAAAATCATGTTTGGCATGAGTGTACTTGATTATCACTATGGATGAGTCTTCTCATTCTTAATCCAAGAACAAGAGCAAAGAAATCAAGAGAACAACACATCAAAACACATCAAATAGTTTAGGGCACACTTAAATTGGTAATCAAGATAAACATTTGTTTGGAATTGTGTGGTCATTCCTAAATAGCAAACTCAAAATATCAAGTCATAAAACAACATGGTCAAAACAAGAAGTAAACACCCTCGGTATGATGTCGAGGGAGAGACAGAAGCAATTCATACCCATAGGTGGAGTCATAGTAATTTTGAATGACCTACCCGTAAGACCGTGAGACGTAGCTCCACGAGCCTAAGGGGTGATAACTCAACTCTTGGGGGATCTCCTCGAGAAACCCCAAGTAAGGAACCACATCATGGAACAAAGTCACATAAACAAAAAGAGGCTTCACAACCATCCTCATCAAGGAGACATGAGGAGACCTCAAAGGCCTCCTCTAAACACACAGAAACATCTCAAAGACATGAGGAAACTTCAAGGGCTTCCTCCTCACATGGACATAAAGAAGGTTCTAAGACTCATTCTTCACATAGGGATGACGAGACTGCCACATCTCCATCCACATGGAGAAAACATGTCACCACCAAGCCCTCTTCATCAAGAAGGCAAACAAGAATTACAACACCTCAAGACTCACAAGAAACATATGAAATAGGTCTTCCCACTGAAGGGTAGGAAACTAGAGCTACATCTAGTCATGGGAATCATATAGAAGAAACCCTTCACACAAAAGGAAATATTCTCGTAGACTATGACCTCATAGGAGTAAATGGCACCCCACGAGACCAACCATGGAGAATGAGACAACTAGACAGGTTGGATCGATTTCCTACTCAACCAACCCAAAGAACTATAGCTACTAAGAACTATGCATCTGGAAGCTCATGAACTATGACTTCTAAACATACCTCCCAGTCTGGGGGTACCTTAGAGTGACCCCATAGAAGATGCATGGAGTCTGATCATAGGGATATTCAATAGTACATTGAACAAGTCACATTAACTAGCAAGAGTACAGATACAACAGAAACCCCCTCGAGGAATCTGTGAGTCAAGACTACAAGAACAGATTCAGATAAACATGAGTCTTCTACAATAGCACAAACTAACCAAATGAGGTGGTTAGAAAATGCATTACGTAAAGAGTGAGAGTTAGTGGAAGCTCTCAAACAAGAGAAACAAAGAGAAAGACTCTTGTGCCAACATGAGCAGCATTTAAGAGAGCAATTTGAGTAGCTAGCTCTTAACAATTTATAGATAAATGGTGGTGACCACCAAAGAACAAGACACACTGACTCACCTAAGGAAAGGCACACTAGACAAGATATCCCACAATGAAACTCCCCACCAAATCATGAACAAAATCCAACTAATGGGGGGAGGGCAAACATAACAAATCAAGATCACAATCCCGAGTCCCCTCGTAGGAGGGAGTAAAATGGAACAAATCAAATGGATAGAGAGTTACCTCCATTGCCAATGCGAATAGGCTTGCATGAGGAGGAAATCCGTGCATCAAAGGCATTTCAAGAGCTTGCTGAAAAGATGAAAACCTTTGAGAAACAAGAGGCAGCTGGGAACTCACCAACATTGAGCAAGATACACAATCAACCATTGTGCCCATCAATCCCTAGCCCTCCATATCCTAAGCACTTTGAGATGCCTAGGTTAGAGAAGTTTAAAGGTGAAGAGGATGCACAAGAGCATGTCACCAATTTTATCAATGCTTGTTTTCATCTTGAAGACAATGATGCTCTCATGCTAAGAACATTCATAATGACATTTTTAGGTGCTTCCACTCAATGGTTCAACCAACTACCTAAGCATAGCATAACCAACTTTGAACAACTAGTAAATGCATTCTTGAAGCATTTCTCCTTTGGTGCTAAGAAGAAGGTGAACCTTTCAGACCTGGCAAACCTGAAACAGTATGATGATGAGCCAATAATGGATTATGGGAATAGGTGGAGAAAAATCATGGCAAAATTATCATTCTCCGTTCCCATAGAAGAGATCATTTGTATGTTTACCAAAATTTGTTCTAAACATATCTCCCTCTTGCTACAACTCCAATAGTATCCTTCATTTGAGGAAGCTTTGGCACATGCCAAGCTCATCGAAGAGATAAAAGTAGATGAGGGAACCATTAAGCTCTGAAACAAAAAGGAGTGGAACAAGAATGGTAAGAATGACAAGTACAAGTAGAAGCAGGGCAACCCTACTCCAATCAATCAAGTCGTATTGGCTACACCCAAGGATGGGGGTGCACAACAACCATAGAAATATCAAGCACATCCCCCACCAGCCAACTACGACCAAAAGAACAATCAAGGAAGAAATCGAGAATGCAAGCCGCCTCGTTATTTCACGCCTCTGACAGAATCAATGCAATCAATATTTAATCGGTTGAGCGAGGCCAGGAGGATCAGATTTCTTGATATACCTCTTGTAGATCCCAACCATCCTAAGCCAAAAGGATATAGGGAAGATCAATTTTGTCCTTATCATAGGATACCGGGGCATGACATTGAAGCTTGCATCGGGTTTAAGCATCAAGTGCAAAACATGATTGAGGCGAGAGAGCTCAAAGTTGACAACCCACTAGCTCCCGATAACAGAGACATGGGCATATACAGAAACCCATTTCCCAATCATGAGGCCCCTCGAGAGCAAGGGGCCCAAGTCAATCAGGTTCGAGTTGACATACCTACCCACGGATACATTGGGATGGTTGAGATCGTTAACATAGCAACAAGGACTAGGTGGTATGGTCAACCGCAACCACCTGTAGCTCCCATGAACATCCCAGCCGCTCCTAGGAAAAGGCAAGACAACCTTCTAGGTCCACCAACGAGACCTGTGGTAACTATTCGGAGTAGATTGGAGCAAAACCTACAGATGACTCCAGCTAAGTTATCCATCTATGAGCTCATACAACAGTCCCCAAAGCATAGGGAGACTCTAATGGAGATTTTAAGAACAATTGAGCTTCAACCGCAAGATGTGAATGCATTCACTCACTTTGTGGGACAAGTGCAAGAATGCCAGGAACCTGTAATCCGATTCTATGATCATGAGATTAAGATAGTTTTTGTTGCCTTACCAGACCCTCCGCTAAACATTGTAGCGGCCATAAATGACTTACCTTTCAAGAGGGTTTTGGTCGATATAGGTTCATCGATAAACATCATCACAACAACTACAATAGAGCACCTCAAGATACCCAAGACCAATATCATTCCAGGAACTTACACATTGAGAGCTTTTAATGATGCTTTATGCAATACTATGGGAATGATAGTCCTACCCATCAAGGTGGGGCACAAGACCATCCCCATGATGTGTCATGTCTTGGAAGGTGCTATGCGAGTACAACATCCTCTTAGGGCACCCTTGGATAAGGGCCATGAAGTGTGTGCCTTCGATCTTGCACCAGTGTGTCAAGTATGTGCACGAAAGCAAAGTCTATGTGGTTCTGGCCGATGAAGAGCCTTTTAAATACGTTAATCAGGTGGATATTCTGGGAGAATTCATGATCCCTTCTACTCACCTATACGTGGCACCTTCATCCCCAACCACACAAGTTGATAACAAAGACAAAGGGGTAAGAAAAGACCCATGCACATCAACACCTCCTGGTGCACTCAAGACAATCAATGCTTCTAAAGTACCATCAACGTCAAAACCAAAATACAATCAGAAGCTAAAGGCCCCCTTAGTTAAGGAAGAAAGGCCCAAAGAAGTGCCAACTATAGCCATTGCTGAAATGCCAAGTCCTATGGAAGAGGAAGATCCTCAAGATCAAGATGAAGATAGTGATTATCATCCTGCTTCACCAATATCATCCATGGGGTCATCCACGTCGCATGCATCAATACACTTGGAAAGTATAGGCATAGGGGAATACCTTGTGCAGAACATCACCTTTATGCCTATCATTGAGTCTGCACAGGACATAGGGAGGCCTAAATACTTGAGGCCACCAGTAGGAATAGTGGTTCCACTTGGAATCCCTCCCAACCAAACCAATTTTGTCTATGTCGGCCTGGACTGTGCTCATAAGTCTTTATATATAGAAGGAGATGGTGATGAATTATTCACAGTCAATGTTCATTACCTCTCTAATCCTGAGTTTTCTCTAATCTACTTTGAGCATTGCCATTGGCATGGCTATGGCCTTGGCGTATATGAGCAAGGGCACAGGAGGCCTTATGAGCCACTATATCATCTTCCTTACGATAGATTTGGCTTAGGCTATTATAGCAGAGGTCGAGATGACTCGCTTGTAGCAGCATTGGAAATATTAAGCATAGGGTTGGGAGAAGACATTGATTTCATTCCTTATCACCCCTTGAGAATAGCAAATTTGAGCAATAGACAAGTAGCCACGGTAAACATACCGCCTCCAAAAACTTATCATCCAAACACCTCAATTGATTCCACCCCAATAGGGTACAACTCATGGGATGAGGAGAATGGATATGAAGCAAGTGATGATGAGGTGCAACTTGGCTTAGCCTATCAAGGGCCTCGCTATTTACAAAGGTTCACATGGTCCATCCATGATGAGATTGAATATACATCATATGAAAGTGACTATGAATCAGAAGACTCAACAGAAAGAGCTTACTTAGGCTTAAGCCATCAACCCCTGACTTTGGGGCAAGAGACAAATACAAATGGATTCTTCATAAGTGATGAAGAATATGAAGATGAAATAGATATGGCCTACTTAGGGCTAATACATGAGACCCTTGTCTTAGGACCGCATACCAATGCTAACAGTTTTTGGATAAGTGATGATGACTTTGAGGATGAGACCGAGATGGCTTATCTTGGACCTCACCACTTGTGGTAAGTCAATGAGCTAGTAGAGAGAGGCAGAACTTTGTGCCATAGACCCTCAACTTTAATTTTTGGGGAGACCTATTGACCTAGCTACCATTCATCGGATGGTTAATCCCCTCTTCCTACATTCAGAGAGTAGTTAGAGCCCAATGATCCTATTGTTTGCCCTACTCATGGGCCAAATACAAAAATTCCCATTCCTCCATAACCTCATCGTGAGTATGGAATGGAAACCCCTGAGACAATATTACACCCATGAAATGTATTTTACACATAAAACACAAAAATATTCAAATATTTCATAAAACACAAAAACATTCAAATATTTCAAAAATAAAAAACATTCAAATATTTCAAAAAAACAAAAAAAAAAATCAAAAATAAAAAATAAAAATAAAAAATCAAAGCCAAGATTGTCAAAAATAAAATCAAAAATCTCCAAGGGTAATTCATACTTGGTCAAAACCAAAATCATCAAAGGCTCCAAGGGTAATTCATACCGCTTGGTCAAACATCAATTCAAAGGCTCCAAGGGTAATTCAAACCGCTTGGTCAAACATCAATTCAAAGGCTCCAAGGGTAATTCATATCTCTTGGTCAAAATTCAAAAAGGCTCCAAGGGTAATTCATACCGCTTGGTCAAAAATCAAATCAAAAAGGCTCCAAGGGTAGTTCACACCGCTTGGTCAAAAATCAAATCAAAAAGGCTCCAAGGGTAATTCACGCTGCTTGGTCAAAAATCAAATAAAAAGGGTCCAAGGGTAATTCAAACCGCTTGGTCAAAATCAATAACAAAAGCCCCAAAGGCATAATAAGCCCTTTGGTCAAATTAATCAAAAATACAAAAACAACATAAAATCAAAAATACAAAAACAATTGCACTTCACATTTTGCATCCACATCATTGCATTGCATTTTCACATACATTACAAGATATGTCATGAGAGTCTTAAAAGTGATACCACAGTTTGTCGCACAAGTCATTCATATCCATACCTCCATCCACATGTGTGTAATTGTGTTTTTCAACACAACCATTATTTGTTGCTATACATAATTACTAAGGCTTTTCGGTTAGTCAACCAAATCTAGTAATCTTATCAACTTTTGAGGAAAACAACTTTGATTAGTAGAAAGAAATGCCTAGCTATGATAAAGCCTTGGATATTCAAGATCTCGTCACTAATTGAAACACTAAAATCCTAGCTGGTACAAGGAAAATATGAAAGTTGCAAAGCGGTCTAGGTTACCTTAAGTGAAAAGGATTATCCTTGCTTATCCCCCTATGCAACCGGTTTAAAGGTGCTGAGAATTGGCAAAAGGACAAGCTTTACCCTATCAAAATCCCTTGCTTAAATCAAAATAAGAAAAATCCCAAAGCAAAAGTACAAATTCAAAAGGCCAAGCATACAGTCCAGATTTCAAAAGCAAAAATCCGATACAAAATCATATATTCAAAAACAAAAAAATCAAGCTCAAGAAAAAATAAATAAAAAATAAATAATGATTTTCATCACTAAGAATGAGCAAAATAAACAGTGATTATCATCACTACAAAAAAATCCCCGCTCAAAGAAAAAAATCAAAATAAAAATAAACAATGATTTTCATCACTACATATGAGCAAATATCCAAAGCCAAAAAGAAGCCAAAAATAAGGGAATAAAGCTTGAATCCCTGGAATTCTTAGCATTGTACAAAACTGGAAGGAGAAATCCTTACGCATGACGATATGTCTATTACAATTGCTTCATGCATTTGTGTAGACCAATGTTTGAATGTGGATGAGCTAGCTTAGGTAACCAAATATTGCCTAGTGGTATAGTCCAACTAAGTCCAACATAAGGATGAGATGAACACTTGAGGATCCCTGATCTTAGCAATGGGCTGAAAGAATCCCGCTGACATCGGAGGAAATGCTTGAGTTCTACCTCAAAATATACAATCACATGCACACACATAGATCATGAAAAACTAGGTCCATGGTAAAAGCCTTACTTTTCAAAAGTCTAAGTGGTAAGTAGACAGTTGTTGATAGGGGAACTAGAGTGTTTGAATCTCCAAAAAGCCCCAAATTTGTTTTTACATAGCAACAAATCATAACATCATTCACACCATCACTTTCTTTATAAGATTCTATAAATTAGGGGGTATCAACATAGTAGGACAGATACCGCATATATATTAGAAATAGTATATAGATGGCCACTGACTACTTTATATCTTTTAATTTATAGAAACTTATTAAGAAGATACATTACACACCATTACATCTCATATATGAATACTTAATCAATTCTTATGATAGAAGTGATTATTTAAATTCATGATTATTTTTAAACTTTCTATGGTATCACCCATTAAGATTGTCAATGTCATATGCATTCCGTATGTTTTTAATGATTAGAGCATACAGGTTCATTTATACCATTCCATCACATAAGTTAGATGCATATAATTAAAGCAAAAATTAAACATGCATTTAACAATAACATTTGCATCCATAAAAACAAGTCATTAATCATCCATAAACCACATCATAAAACATATAGGCAATATCCATTTGCATATCATAAATTCATCATTCATCATCAAAATACATTACATCATATCATCAAATCATATAAGCATCTACACATCCATCTAAGCATCTTCAAATATCATCTATCATCTAACATATCCATCAAATCATCATAATATCATCATCGCATCATATCATAAAATAAAATAACAACAAAAACATAAGCAATAAATGATACACATAATGAGTCACAAAAGGTAAATCTATCATAAAAATATGTGTCAAGTCCAATGGATATACAAAAATGCCCATGGGCTATAGTCATGTAGGTCAGTCGACCTCAAAAATGGATCAAGAACCAAGTAGAACATCAATCTAGTGTCGGGCCTGAGCCCCCTGCATCACCTCCTCCAGTGCCACCTCCCCCTGTGGCGGTGTCACGAGTCGAGTGATGTGAGCCTGTAGGTCTCTCTGTTCGAGTTCGGGTCCACTGGCTAGGATGGGCAGAAGACTACCCCGAGGTAGAGCGCCCGCTGACCTGTGAACCACCTGCATCTATTGGATCCTTAGGGACAATCTCGTGCCTCCTAAGCTGCATCTAAAGGAGGGTAACATGATCCGTAAGACCCTGGATCCGAGCCTCATGCTCATCCAACAAGGAATGAAGTCATCCCACCTCTGCCCCTAAGCCTGCTACTGGAACCTCTTGTGGTGTAGAAGCAGGAACAAAAAACTGCATCCTGACATCGCCACCCCCGATAGTAGCCTATAGAGCCTATATCTATGTTGTGAGCTACTCAATCATAGCATCTCACCACTATACCTAGATCTTAGTAGCCTGGAGCTCAGCCTCGACCTCGTGCAACTGTGCTCTCAAAGGAGAGTCTCTCTCCTTGGGCTCTAACTCCTCCTCCTTAGGAACATCAGGATCCTCTACTACCACCTGCTCTATCGGTTGGCCCCATACCTCGGTCCTGGCTCGAACCCTGCGTCCTATCGGATCTGTGCCATCACCCCCGCCATCATCCTCATGCCCTAGACTATCGATGCCATGCCACATCCGATCACCCCACCACTGATAGTAGGCCTCTATAACTCCCCCAACCACTGTAGGGTCTACGACTAGGGCATCCTCCTCATCTGCAAGCTCTGTGACCTATCGTGGAGGTAGGTCCCTCTCTGCTGTGAGGTGCCTATACAAGAATGGTACCAAGGGCACATCTTACTGCAATCTGTACTGACAAAGAACTCGAGAGTAGAAGAAATACTCCCGGATGGCAATCTTACGACCAATGAGCCATCACTCGCACCGTGTCCTAGCAGTAAAACTAGCTGGATCATCCCAAACTAGACACTCATAATACGACCACCACACGACATCTCTAGCCAATAGTCTGGTAAAAGCATCAGTATAGTGGGACAACTCCCCTGCAAAAGTGTGGCTCTTATGCTCCTCATGCTCCCGAGCCCATCTGGTAGCATAGCACTATGTACAAGCCTCAATAGATGTAATCTCAGCTGGGAGCCCCTTAGGGTGATCTACCTTAATGTGCTCCCATCCCCAAACCTATAAGAGCAAACTGCAAGCAATGCTGATGCATCCCCATCGATGGATGTGGTACAACTCATCGTAGCACTAAGCCAATAGCGATCTACCCCATGCATAGATGATAGGCTCCTTGCTATCCAGTAGGTCCTGCACCATCGCTAGGAGGTTCCAAGGGAACCTCAAACCCGAGCAGTTCGAGATAAGAACATTGTTGATCACCATCAGCAACACAACATGCCTTGCTGTGAAAACATGAGCATCATACCAAGTCTTGATAGATACTCCCTCGGACCTAGTCTCCTGGAGAGCTTGTGCAGAGCGTGCCCCAAACACCCTATCATAGATGACCACCTGATCATTAGTGGCCGATGAAACAATGGGCACCCCATCGAATGGGATCCGAAAGATCCTGTACACGTCCTTCGGCGTGATAGTCATCTCATCGGGTGGAAGGTGGAAGGTGTTGGTCTATGGGTCCCAACGGTGGGCTAAAGCCGTAAGATAAGCCTGGTCGGCCATAATGTGGGGCAACCTGATAACGTATTGTAGCCCACGAGCCTTAAACCACTCCCAGTCAATGTCATCAAAGCCAGGAAGCAAGTCCAATAGGAGCTTTGGGTCCCGAGCCCGAGCAGTGAGGATCTAAACAAAGTAGAAGAAAAACAAAACATAACTACAATGCATCTAAGGCATAATTCACAATAAACATGAAAATGGTGCAAAAGAGTATGAGTTACTCTAAATATAAGCAAAAGAAGAATAAATTGCACCTAAGAAAAGCAAAAATTCAAAAAAAAATCATAAAATAAATACACAAAATGCAAAAACAAGGCTCAAGCTTTAGCCGCTATCGCCTACAATGGCCGAAACTTGGCCGTTGGAGGCAACAACAGCCAAGGCCCAATGGTCAAATTTTTGACCATTGGGATTCAAGCTTGGCCGCTCTGAGTGATAGTGGCTCAGAGCCGACCGCTCTGAGTGACAATGGCCAAGGGGCGGCACGGCAAACCCATGAACCCTTGGCCAGAAAAATAAAAAAAATTACAATTGAAAAAATAACTTAAGCAAAGCAACAAAAGGGAGGGAAAGCAAACAAATTGGAAAACAAATCCCCTACCCAAGCATCGAAACTAAGCTAAGTTTGAGAATGCCCAAAATGGCGGCAATAGGTGAATAATGGAAAATTTTCAAAAACCCTAGGCTAAAGCCACTGACAGATTGCAAAATTGGGGACCAACCCACCATGGCAAAAAGGAACCTAAGCCTAATTACGGAGTTTGTTCATTGCCAGCAGGTTTAGTGATGTTTGTTTTGCTCATTTCTTAGTGAAGTTCAATTTTACTTAAGAAAAGAAAAGAGAGCTAGGGTTTTGAAGAGAAATACCCAAGAAGCTCCGGCTCCTCCAGCAGCTAATGTCTCACCCTACGCAGCCATGTCCTCAGCACCAACAAGTTTTGAAGTCGCAACCGTCGTCGTTGCACCAAAGCTCTAAAAATGAAATCTTCAATAGTGAAAATGATAGGTCAAAACCCTAGAATTGCAAGTTTTATATTTCCTTAATTATGCCTTGGCCACTGCTGACGTCAGTGGCCCGAGCTTCTTGGACGCTCAAGGTGACAATGACCACAGGTAGGAAATCAGAGGCCATTGGACCTGACAGCGGCCAAGCCCATAGGTCAAAATTAAGCAGTTCCTTCAATGAGGGAATAACAAAAACAACAAATAATCACACTTTGATGGTTTAGGATCATCAGAATGTTCAAAACAACAAAAAAAATTCACATAAAATCACAATCTCAAGTAGGCCTCGTATCCAGTTACCTACTCTATCCACTTGGTGATTGCAGCGATTTGCACTCCATGTATTTCGGTGAGATGAGTAGGCAACCATAAGGCCACTTGGGGAAAAAGCAACTCATTTTGGAATTATGATATGTCACCCTTCAAACCTGAAGAAGATCAAGATGGTCGGACTGCTCCACGGGTGCGAAGGGATCATTCTAATTCCCCTATGACATCAAAAACATTAAGTCAAAGTGATACAATCTAAACATAAATAGAATCACTCATCCTAACTCCCTAAGAAGGCTATTGATAGCCGGACCACTCCTCGAGATAGGGATGGATGATTATCATAAGCAATTGGAATCACACTTGGATGTGGGATTGCCCATTAAAAGTAGAAAATGCTAGAAAGGAACCAGATTAGTCATATTGGTCAAGCGACTTGTCGCTTCATTCATTGTCATTTCTTCACCAATCCATTGTGTGAGGAGGTAGTTCAAAAATTCAACTTAATCATAATCAAAATCAACAAAATATCACTTGATCATAGCAAAATCATGTTTGTCCTTCGAATCATTGCATACAACAATCACAAATTTCCCTTGTTTTTTGGGAACGTAAGCAGACATGACATCTTCAATTGTAGCTCTCCTACCGATCGGAATTGTTGTAGTAGCTAAAGCTACCCGATTGAGTTTGAGGAATGAGTGCAATTTAACATGCAAAAGCCATTGGGCTAAGTCCTCCAAATGTTGAGGCAATGATTCAAGGGATGCATGCCATCTTGCATGATTGGGCCATCCGGCGTTGATCAGACCATTGATCACCATACACCCTACAAATAGATCAGTCTACATTTTTGCTCAGCATTGTGTTTTCCACATAACGCGTCACAAAAAGGGGCATCTATAGACACCTAAATCATGTCATGCTTAGGGGAGCTACTTACATAGACACACTCATAAGATCATAAGACATAATCTTGGACTTTCCAAGCACCAACAATGGTTCTCACCACTCATTTGGGGCCTTTTCAAGCCATCCAAGCTTGGCCGCTCAAGCCAAGAGCGACCAGATTCTAGCCACTCAAGCCTAGAGTGGCCAGACCTTAGCCACTATAGACGATAATAGCCAGATCATAGCCACTGCAGACGATAGTGGCTAAGCCATAAGAAGTGGTTTGCCAAAAAATAGGCCCAATCTCGGGTGGAAGTGGTAGTCTACATGCAATAAAGGTGAGCGGGAGTGACTTTGCATTCCTTTTCATGACCAGTTCACATAGGAGACTTGAGTTTGCATTTAGACTTAAGTTAACTGACCTCCAAGCATAAAAAAAGGACAAAAGATTCTCATGCTAATGAATAGTTTGCATAGAAGACTCAAGTGGGCAGTTAGATTTCAGTTAAATGGCCTTCAAATATAGACAATAGACAAGAGCTTCTCATGCTAACTTGCACTACGCATGAGAAATTCATTTCTAGGGCTTGGACATAGACCTAGGGTTTCACACTATAAAAGGTGCAAGCCTAAGAGCACCAAAGAGAGAGATCCATATATGACATATAGAGACACATGATCGATATATTAGAGACCCGAATCACATAGGAGATCATTTCAAAGAGAGAGTTCTCTTTGAGATCACATGTGTGATGGAGCTTTGACAAATCAAAGGGCATAACACCTACTTTCTTCAACATCAGATCATAGTCTTTGACCCATAGCTTTGGGGCAAGGAGAGCAAGGTTTTCTTTAGCGACCGCTATCTTGGACAATGGCCTGCAGGCTTAGCTTAAATAGACATAGCATCTTTTATCTTGTTTTCTTATATCATTAGCATAGATTTACTTGATTCCATGGTATCGTTTTATCATATTTCTGTTACATTCTTTGATTACTAACAACCTCATCCAAGGAGGCAATCTCGAACACCTAAAAGTGTGTTGTTGTTTCAATTACATACAGGGCCACAGGTTCATCGACACGAAGGTTCCATGACATACAAGAGCAAAAGGGATCCCTATAGGAGACAGCCCTTGAGAAGGAGGCATTTGTAAGCCCTCATACATTTTCATGTGCAAAACCAGGTAGATTTTATAAGCGTCCCACCTCTTCGCGGAAGGGGCACTCCTTGTCCACTTGTAAATTATTGTATCAAAATGGGTATCCCTAAGAGGGACCGACATGTAACCGGGTTTCAATATTAATGAAAGATCCATTCTTTATCATTTTCATGTTATATGCTTTATTTTTCCTCTTGTATTTCCATTTTATCTTTGGTATTTTAAATAAGCATTGCAAGTAGGGTTTTCAAAAAAGGGACCGATGTGCACATTCCTGGGCTCGCTATAGATCCTTTAATACACAGTAAAACATAATACCAATTGATTTATGTATTTTAAACTTTACTTTATTTAAAGTCTCCTAAATAAACTTGCAATACTTTATTAAATCAATTAGGTATTTTTAGATGATGATTACTTCATATCTCCTCGCCTAGAATGACTCAAATTTTTCCTTTCAAACATATATCTTTACCTTTGCCTGTAGATAAATACTCTCTAACCTTGGCTCTTTCATACACAATCACATCACTCCTAGATATAATTGATTTGATATATTTCATTGTGCACATCTATTGACGAATTTTCACATTGTAGTGTGAAAAAGTAGATTTGGTGATTGTCTGAGACGCATTCAAAGGAAATAGTAAAAAGTGATAATGATGAAGATACCACTATTGATTTCATTTTCATCTCATGGCATCGATCATTCTCCCAAGTCTACCACAAATTTTATTCTCCCAACTTCATCCACCATTGTGAACCCTTTGCGACTCTGACAAAACACTAATAGAAACTATATGGTATTTCTTTTGCTGCTATTGTTCAAAAATTATTCTTGATCTATGTGATGCCTCTGTAATTACATATCATTATCAATATCAATAAACCAATGGTGGCGATGAACCAATTCCACTTACTAAGTGCAAAACTCCTTTGAGAGCTTGTGAATATCATGTTTGATTTTAGTGAATTGAAACTCAACAATCTACTTTCAATTGTGGAACCTTTGCTGATGTTAAACCTCTATTTCACTGTCATGTCGTCTTTAAGAAGCGCAACTACTATTTTTTAGAAGATGTAAAAAAATTGTTCTAACTCTTTTGGTTCATAATATCCATCCTATAATGATGACCACTGTTGTAGTACCTTTGCTATGTAATTTTAGTGAAGATCTGATTATACCGCTTTTGTTGTCATCATTTTGATTTGCCCTCACATTCATTTGTACTCAATACCTCAAATAGGACCTTTTAAACAAATTGATTTCCCTACAATTTGTCTAAATTATCCACCTATTCTTCATTTGTGTTGTCCTTATCTAATGATTTAATATTTGTACATCATTATTGCCATCAACCTTACCTTATATTTCATACTATTTTCCATATTTATTACTGCTATTTTCATCTTCATTTTCCACATGTATCCTTTAAAAATTTTCATGCACCATATCTTTAACCGATGATCATCCACTAGTCATTTTTCTGTGTTCATGTCTAGAATGTCCGCCTTCCGAAACACATGCATAACCCTTGATCACAGGATCTATCTTGAAATTCATGCCAAATGTGCCCAAAATATACAAAAGGCAATGAAAAAATAATTTCATCAATATTTTAAAATATTACCTTCTAATAGAATCAAAACATGAAATAAAATATACATAGTGAAATACAACATATACGAAACACTACATAATAAACATACATAAAGAAACTTAATGCTAATTTTAAAACATTTAATAAAAACATTCTATTTTACACACAAAACAACTTAATTCTAATTTAAAATATTTTACAAAAACATTCTATATTTAAACATAAAGTAACTTTAGACGCAACAATTTAATGCTAAAAAAAAAAAAAAAAACATTACATAAAAATATATAAAAGAACAATCACAAGTAAAAATAAAAATAAAAATGACTTTAAAACAACACTAACATCAACTACACTATACAAACTAAAACAACACTTTACTTTATAACAATATAACAAAAATAACATAACAAATCTAAAAGAATTACAACATAAAGAATTAAAACACAACCTAAACAAAACCCTTTTCACATAACTAACATAACATGAGAACAACATATAAACTAACAAATTTAATCACTTGACTACAAGATGACCCTACAAGCACAACTCAAAAATCTTCGCATCATGAGGTGAATTTTGACATTGAACCATGCTATAAAACCATTCTCATGAATATGAGTATTCTTGATATTCAAATGGCGAAAATGGTGAACAATAAGTGCAAGCAACAATTTGGAACAAATTTTCAAACTTAAAGTGGGTCCCCAATTTTGGGGTCATTTTGAAGTAGTCACAACAAATGATGACTCTGCTAGTAAATGTCCCTGGATATTTCGGACTTAAAAACCAAAATCTAAAAACTACAAAAACCAAAATATTAGAATTATAAGCATTAATAATATCCAGAGAATGAGAATAGACCAACTTGACATGAACCATTAGAATCATCAACATCATCTCGATGTGTGCAAAGTGATTCATTCTATATATTTTAAACCCATGCAACATTCCATCATCAATTTTGTATTTTAGGCTATGAATATTTCCTCTTTGAAGAATTACCTCCACCTAATTCCCTTCAGACATTGCTCTACTTCTTGTTGAGTGTCTATAGCTATGGTAGAGATTATTTGAAACTCCCAAATATTAGGTGAATTTTTGATGTTGCATTTCCTTTATTTTAGACATAGCTTCATTTCCAACCGAGCGTCTATAGCTCCATTGAAGATTATCTAGTTCATGGTGATAGATTTGACTTTATTTTCAATTGTATTCATCATTTCATCTCTCATTTTTTTATCCCTCATTTTTTTGTTTTCACTTTTTTCTCTTTTCTCTCTCTTTTTTTTTTTTTAAATTCAATAATATGGTACTTTGCAACAAATCCACCTTCCACTTGGGTTAGAGATCAAGTAAGGTTGAAAGAGTATATAAAAATTTTCACCTTAATATGTAAAATTGACAACTTCATACATCCAGAATTTCAAAAGATATTCCTTAATGTGTTTGTGGTAATCATGAAGATTTTGCAATATGATTTTAATATTTCAAATTTCCTTATCTTAGTTCCCATTCATGAAGATATAAACTAACATCTCACTTTTCCTTTTCTTCAAGTTTTACAAATATTTAGAATAGGTAATTTCATCCTATACAACAAAGACCAAATATCAAATAAAAGCATCAAATGACTAGTGTCTTGGTAAAAACTACCTCGATTATGAAAACCTCACTAAAACTTCATCAAATTTGACAACACATCAAAAATTTAACATTTGGCAAAGCCAATTTATTGTAACAACCAAACACATCCAAAAAAAAATCACAAAATTGAATAACATGCAAAACACAGAAAAAATAAATTATGAACAACAAAGTATATGCAAACATACCAAAACTCTATGTACATGAGATGGATCTCTATAGGAATCAATACTATTCTTTTCCTAGATCCCAAATATTACCATCACATAACAAACAATCCCTCTTATGGCATGCATACCAAATTTCATATAAATCCAACCACAATGAAATAAACCAAACAAAGACTCTCACTTTAACTCCATTAGCAAATTCATAGTGAAGTGCCAATTCAGAAAATAAATAAAACAATGATTGATTCTCAATTCCTTCTTGTCTAATCCTTATAATGTAAATATCATAATTCAATTCTTGACTTAGAATTAGACTAATTATTTCAAACATGAAATTTTGTAAGTAAGAACTTATTTGAAATAATTTTAGAATCAAATCATTTTCTTTCATTGCATCTACTACAAAAAAATTAGGAGTTATATTCAATTCCTTATCAATAACACTCGATATTTCATTATCAATAACATAAATATTCAAAGGAACATCATACAACTTATTACCTAGAATTTCCATCAATAACAAAAGTGAATATTCTACCTTGTCATCCATGATCGAAACACCATGAGTATTATTTACCAAAATTTGATGAGTCATTGCAATTTCTTCCTTTTCTTCATGAGATCTATCATTTTCATCTTGTAGCCCTTAATTTTTATCAACTACCTTATCTATGTTTGCAATTGACACCTCATTTTTTGATTGCATAGGAATTTCAATATCTTCATTTGAGGTAGAATTTTCAATAACCTGCACATCAAGTGAAACAAAAATCTCATCAATAGGATCATGAGCAAATAATAAATTGTCATGTATTTTCAAACCATAAACATGGTCATGTAAATTCATGGGATGAAATTCTATTGCATCTTCCTCATAATCTTTAAGATCTTCAAGAAACTCTTCTTTAAAATTATCTACAATAGTTTTTGGTGACTCCGAATTGTTTTTATCAAATCAATATCAAGTTTGTATATGCCTAGTTCAATATCATTATAAAGAATCTCATTAATTCTTTATCATAATATGTAATAATATTATTTAACCTAGGCTTACTTTCTACACAAATCTGATTAGCTACGCCTTTCCAGGGCAGCCATAAGTGCAAAAAATTTGTGGAAAAGTATCCGTTCAGATGCTCCATTCCCTGCTCAATAACAAACCATACTTGTTAGGAATATCAACAATGTGAATATCTATATAATGTTGCACTCTAGGTTCTGATGACAATTTTATGTGCACATTCTTAAGCATGCCTATGACTTTTACTTTTATTTTATCCAACTGCACCATAATTTTATTTGATGATGTCGGTTTAAAACCTAACTTTTGACAAACTGCAAAAGGCATCACATTACTTGAAGCTCCTGAATCCACCATGCAGTTATGTAACTTTCTTCCTGCAATTTTAATAGTTAAAATAAAAGGAGGAGCCTCCTCTTTTTATTTTTGTGCAGCATATTGTATTTCAGTGATTTTATTAACTTCTTTGGTATTTTGATTATCAAAAGCCTTCATTAATAACTCTTGCTGATTAAGTAACTATGGAGCTTCAAACAAATTGATATTGGATTTATTTTTCTTAAGATCTTCAATAATATTGTAAGTCATCCTTTCATTATTGTGTACCTTATGCACAATTTTAGGTGCATCAAGAGAATATGGAGGAACAAGATTATTTTTTGTGTTAACATCAAGAGAGATACTAACATTGGTAGGAAGAGTAGAAGTAGTATTGAAAGACTTACTTTTACTTCTCAAATTATAACTATGATTCCCATTTCTATATTATTTCAGTGTATGGATTTCTTTAATACCTTCATCCTCTTCTTATTCTTCATCATCATCATTTCTTGAACAAAAAATATGAAGATAATAAGTAGAAATTTTGACCTTACTTGTCATAATTTCATCAACATAATCATTTGGAACCCATTCCATTTTATCTAATCCCTGCTGAATGCAATTTGTAACACAACTAAATTCATTACAATCAAATTCATTGTGTTCACCAGTACAATGTAACCTACACCAGTTATCCAATACAACTTAATATACATTAACAGTTGTTATCTTATTGTTAGAACAATTAGAAGCACCACTATTTCTAGCAACATGATTTGGTACACCCCCATTATTCTAAGGTCATCTATTTTTGCTCCACCTTGTGTTTTCACATAATGCATCCCAAAAAGGGGTGTCTGTAGACACCTAAAATAGGTCATGTTGATGAGACTACCTATTTGAACTCCCTAAAGACCATGTGACCCACCTTGGGTAACCTTAGAGCTAAAACAAAGTGGTATTCATCACTCAAGTGAGAATATTTTCCTTTGCAACCGTAGCTTCTCTACCCTAGAGTGGCCCTCAATCATAGCCACTCTACCCTATAGGGGCCTCCGACCATGGTTGCTCTACCCTGGAGTGGCCTCCAACCATGGCCGCTCTACCCTAGATCAAACTCCAACTATAGCTAATCTACCCTAGAGTGGCCCCCAACCATGGCCACTCTACCCCGAAGCAGTGGTGCCCAAAGTGGAAAAAAAAAGAATCCATGTGTGGGCTGGTGGCACTAATTTCATAAAATGTTTGAGCCCAATTTAGCATGCACGTGCACCCCAGAATAGTGTTGCATAGAATAAGAGATCCAAGTGGTATTGCATTGGATTTTAGGAAGAGAATTTTGGCCACCCCTCCCATGTAAATATTCTTTAACAATAATATGTTCCTATTGAGGGATCTATAAATTGGCATTCAACCTCATTTGAAAAGCCTAAAGTTTAGATTTTTCAAGAAATGAAGTGCTTCTAAAATCAAACCATGGACCTTCAAGTTTGTTTGCATTCTTCATAATTTTAGCATAGTTATATTTTATTTTATGCATCTACTCATCATGTTTCAATCATTTATCATAGTTATTTACCTTTTCATCCACACATGCTATTAATGCTTTTGTGTTTTTTGTGTGTAGATCATAGATTTTCTACAGGGGAAGGGGGCGCAAGATTTTGACATCATCATCGCTTATCGAGGTCATGAAGAAACCCTTTGTAGGATGGTTTGTGGATGCAAGAAGGCCACATAGTGCATCAAAATTATGTTAGAGAGAGTTAAACTTCTCAGATTACGTATTCATTGTATCAAAATATTGAACTCCCTAAAGGGGATGTATTTGTAACCCATTTTGAGCAAAACAAGTTATTTTTACTATAAAATGGAATTGATTTATCCTTTACTTATTTTATCATAGTTTGTTACATTACATGCTCTTCTGTTCATTTATTACAATCACATAGTTTCAAATTATTGTGCACTGGTTTTTGAGCATTTCAATTTGTTTGCATAGAGTTAGAACATGAAAATACTTTAAAAATACATTTTGTGTGGCTTTCATTATTTCTAGATCTCTTTTTTTTCCTTGTTATTTATTCTTAATCCTATGGCTCTAAACCTTAAGACTAAGTGAAAGCTTTTATAATTTGATATGAATCCTCAAAAAGATGATCAGATTAACAAGGAGAATCCTGATCTACAAAGAAAATAGGACTTGGAGAATGATGATCCTATTGAAGTTCCTCATGGTAGGCTCGTCTTTAAATCATTTCATCATATTGAGGGTTTTATGAAATGACATAAGGTATATTTGCTTAAGGCTATGGAGTGGGAAGCTCAACTCAAAAGAGGTGAGACTCCTCCTCCAACAGTCTCTTCTAGATGCATTCATATTAACCCTTTGATTGAATATATGAATCATGGTAATCCTATCCATAAACCAACCTATACCACTACTATAACCACCAATGTTGGAAGGAGTCCACAAGTTCATCCAACAAGTAGTATCACTCAAGATAATTTTCAATTTCCTCCTTAATCTACTAATATCAATATTCCTACTTCTGTTCCTCCAATTGTTAGTTATCCTCTCCAGAAATGTATCACATATCACAATACTATCAATGCTTCCAAAATGTTTCAAGTAATTTTTCAACCTACCTATACCCCTCCCTTATGGAATCTGAGGGTATTGCACAACTATAATCTAGAGGTGCAAAGTTTGGCAAATATGGTAAAACAATTAGCTTCAAAAGTGGATATGACTCAACATTCTAGTTTTGCATATATAAGGGAAGTAAAGATCCAATTGAACATATAAGAATATTTAGAACATCATGTTATGATATCATCTATGATGATATGTTATTACTAAATATGTTTCCTAAGAGTCTTGGTGGTATGGCATTGGAGTGGTACTACCAGTTACCTAATTATTCTCTAAGGAATTTTAAATAAATAGTAGAGTTATTTGTTCAAAAGTTTAGTAATTATATTGAAAAGGATGTGACCATGAAATATGTTTATAATTTTTTTTATAAGTAAAGTAGTTATAATTGCATACCGGGTTTTAAGGATCCCAAAACCTTAATACAAAACTAGCACTAGAGGTTGTATCATCCTTATGGAACTACAGTAGAAGATTCTACTAAAGAGAGCCTTAAAGGAGGTCGCAGCCTCAGCCTTGGAGCTTATAAAATATTTCCTAATAGATGGTGAGGACGCAACCTCCTACTTAGATCCATTAACAAAAATAAATAGGATTCAACTAACATAAAGGCCCCATGCAGGGTGGCCGAAGGCAAACAGACTAATAAAAGCCATAAAAAGCAAAACACAAAAAAGGAAATAGAAGACAGCGAAGGGAGGAAATCAGTCCTCCACTTTGGGTTTGTTATCTTCCTTCCCATCCTCATCCTCAGCTTCCTTGGGATCATCTTCCTTCAGTTCGATCTTCACAGTAGCCACACCCGCATCAGCAGGTCCATCACCCTCTTGAGTTCCCTGTCCAACATAGAAGAGTTTGTGGAGTCCCTCCCTGATGTCCATAGTACAGTTCATCATGCAGTTCATCATTGTCATAGTAGAGGCAATAATAAACTCCTTGAGCTTCTTGTTCTCCTCATGATCATCCTTAATTTCGATCACATTACTCTTTGTGGCCATGTTCTGGATTCTCACTGATTTTCTCACCGGTTCCTCAACATTGTCAAAAGTGATACTCTTTCTTGCTCTCAATTTGGACATGGCTTCAATAGTATTTTTCTTTTTTTCAGCTTGGGTCAGGCGCTCAGCAAAAGGTTTGGGTTTGGTAGGGCTGCCTGCAATAGGATTACACTTGGGGCTATTGGTCATAATATAAGTGTAAATAACTTTGAACAAACCTTGATGGCGAGGGAGATTATGGCTCTTGTTGTCTCTCCAGGACGTAATGGAATGGTTCATGGAATTGAGAAGGAACACCGGAATACTCAGAGGGTTGATTTCATAGAATTAATTGACAAAATCCAGGTGGTAGGTTTTGAGAGACTTGTCAGGGTCATCCACACAGATAAATTCCATAATTGGCTTCATAACAATGTTCCAAGGGATGGTAAGGTCGGTTCTGAAAATACCAGGACTTTTGGCCTTTTTGAAGATTTTGTCATTTCCTTTGAAGTGCTCTAATTCTACTTCCCAATTATGCTTGTGGTGGTGAATGGATCGAACCTCAGGGCTAAGGCCGGTAATGTTGGCTAGCAAGTGGATGTCAACCATAAAATTATGCCCATGGATAGAGACGGCTCCATTGTCCCAAGAATCAAGGAAGGCCATGGTAATATCAATATCATCCCCAGAGAACATGTTCAGAAAGGGGAAAAAATCCTTTGTCTTGGAGGATATTATCAGCCAGAATGTCAGACTCATAGGAGCTAGGTTCGATGAAGTCACTCGACATGGTGGGGGGATGGGAGGTTGGGTGGAGGATAGGGAAAGGTGGGGCAGGGGTAGATGGTGATAGTGGTGGGCGGGCGAGAAAAGGATGGTGAGGGTAGAAAGGGTGAAGGTTATAAAGGTGAAGGAGGGAGGGATCAGGAATCAGGGAGGGAGGAGGTGACAGATGGCATGGGAAGAGGGTTGGCACATGGAGGGATCAACCAATAGGATGGAAGCAAAAACTAAAGTAATAGGGACCAATCGAGTGACAAAAAAGGAGGTCAAACAACAACTAAGAGGATTGGAGGAAAAAACCATGACCCTTCATAGTCTCGGGCTGAGGAATCTCAAGTTACAAAGCTCCACGCATGCCAGGTTGTTAGATGAGGTGGCATGCTTCGTGGGATTGAAGGGAAACAACACCCGCCACTACTTTCTTGGGTTGAAGAAACCCGGGACATGAGACTCTAAATTAGCAAAATTCTTAAGTGAAGTGGCCTACTCATGGATGTGCCACGTACATAGACGAGGGACATGGAGAGTTGGATCGGTACAACCTTGGGAAGTCGGATAGACGTTGGAAGGATGCATCCCATGAATCAAGGAAATCTACCTCTGAATCCACTACCAACAAGTGAAGTTATCAACATTCATCATGTATTTGTCATTGGAAGCCGCATTTCAGGACCTGCACAAGTAGAAAAAAAGGTGCAAATGATTGCAAAAATCATTAGAAATCATGCCAATAGGATTCTCCCAATGGAGCGAGCACGGGAAGTGAGAGGTGGAAAAAATTTGGTGGATGGAGAGGGGGTGGTGGGTGATAATGATGGCATACTCATGGAGTTTGAAGCGATGGCCACAATGAGGAAGGTGGAAGCTGAGTTGGCAATGGTGGTGGTGATGGTGCTAGGAAGACACGTTAGTATGGGAATCTCGCTTTTTGGAAAATTGATCCTTATTAGGATAAGGATTGGTCATGATGACATGGAGCGGGTGAGGTTGACACATATGAGGGAATGTGCTTCTCATGAGGAAAACGGTGACTTAGGACCTTCCTCCCTAATGGGGAAGATTTCTTTGATGATTTTCTTGGTTAACAATGGTCTGAATTTCTTGAGGTAATTCATTGTGCCAGATTTGGATATTAGTCATGTTGACCCCTGTATTGGTGAGCTTATCGGCAACCTTGTTGGACTCCCTAAAAGTGTGCTGAAAGGTGACTTCCTGCATGTTAAGGACAAGGTTCCTTGCTTCCTCAATGTAATATCTGACTCTCCAAGAGGGTTTGGAATTGGTGTTCTTGAGATAATTGATGATATTGAGAGAGTCTCCTTCGACTATCAAATTGGTAGTAAGATCTTTGATCAATTGTAAGCCCCTCCACATGCTTTTCGCTTTAGCTACATGACTGGTTTGCTCTCCAAGTCCCTCAACAAAGGCAAGGACAATATTACCTTGATTATTTCTTAGAATGCCTCCTACTCCAGCCTTACCTAGATTACCTTTAGCAGCTCCATCAAAATTGAGTTTGGTCCATCCTTGAGGGGGAGGAATCTAGAATGACTCCAACCGGATTGAGGATGGTGGATGAACATCCTCTAAGGACAATCCTAATTCTTTGCCTAGATCCAACTCAACTTTAGAAGCAGTTTTGGAAGAAGGGGGAATGAGAAAGGCATTTTCCAAGGTGAAGGCCAGGATTTTGGAGGATAAAAGCTTAGGGGCCTTTGGCTTTAGGGAAAAAACTATGTTATTTCTTTCAAGCTAGACTTGCCAGAGGAAATGGTGGAGGGATATTTTCTAGAAGAACTTGAGGTGAGGATCATGGAAAGGGCTAGGCCAATGATTGAAAAGGTCTCCTATGGAGTAGGGTATAGCCCATTGAATGTGGAAAGAGTGGAAAATGGAATTGAGGATGGAAGAGGAGAATGGACAGTGGAGAAAAATGTGGTTAGTGGATTCTAGAGCATTTTTGTAGAGGAAGCATCTATTAGGAATAGGCATTCCTTTTTTAATGAGGTTATCAATGGTGAGGATATTCTATTGGATGGCAAGCCAGGAAAAGAAGGAGACCTTAGGGATGAGGTGCTTGATCCAAACTTGCTTAAAAGGTAACAAACTTTCCTCGTCACCAATGAGGAGGAGGTAGGCTATTTTGACTGAGAATTCTCCACTTTCAGTAAGCTCCCAAATGAGTTGATCAGAGGGCTTGGAGGAGGGAATTATGGTGGATGAAATAAGGGAGTTTAGCAAGTTGGATTCAAGGGGAAAGGTTAGACAAATGATCAGATTCCAAGTAGGAAATCTGCTCGAATTATGAAGTCTGAAACCTTATGTCCTATCCTAGCATCAGTAAAAGGCTTAAGTTTGGATAGGACATGATCATTAAGGAGGGGTTCTTGCCTTATCCAGTTATCATTCCAGAAATTAATGTTGGCTCCATCTCCTAGTTTCCACCTCAGACCTTTCATAATTAGGGGCCTAGTACTCTTGATGGAATTCCAGAATGTTGATCCTCTATTGGGGATGTCTTCATTGAAAAAATCACCATTCTGAAGGTACTTCCTCTTGGTAATTAAGATCCATGCAATGTTGTCTCCAGAGATCAGCCTCCAGGCTTGCTTAGCTATGAGGGAAGTGTTGAGATTATGAATTCTTCTGAGGCCTGTTCCTCCCTTGATTTTAGGTCTGCACACTTTATCCCAGGCCACAAGATGAAATATTTGTTTGTTTTTAGCTCCAGTCCATAGAATTTTTTTTTGAATTTGCTCTATTCTTGAAGTAACCATCGCTGGGGCCCTAAAAATTGAAAGGAAATAAATAAGAATGCTTTGAAGGATAGCCATAGTAAGGGTGTGCTTTCCAGCCTGGGATAGGATATTGCCCTTCCACCCTGCAAGTCTTTTCTGAATGTGATCAATGACATTCTACCACATTGACACAGTAGGTTGGTCGTAGAATAGGGGAAGGCCAAGGTAGGTAGTAGGGAGGTCAGCTATGGCACAATCAAGGATTCTTGCAATTTTGATCTGTCTATGCAAGGGAGTGTGTAGGAAATATAGTTTTCTTTTGTTGTAATTGACTTTTTGGCCAGTCGCTTCCTCATAGACTTGGAGGATGTACTTAATGACTTTAGCCTCAAGAACTGATGCTTTTGTGCACAATATTGTGTCATCCACAAACTACTGGTGTGAGACTATAGTGGTCTGATATGAGGCCTTGATGCCAGACAACAAGCCATTTTTGCAAGCGACCTGGATGGTTCTGCCTAATGTTTCTACCAGGATAATGAAAAGCATTGGAGATATGGGATCTCCCTGCCTGAGCCCTCTGCTACTTTGAAAAAAACTTGTAGGGGATCCATTTATGAGTACAAAAAACCAAGAAGAGGAGATACAACTATCGATGAGATCAATCCATTGAGGATGAAAGCCAAATTTATGAAGGATTACTAGGAGGAAATTCTAGTTCACTCTGTCGTAAGCTTTGTTCATGTCAAGTTTGAGGACACAGGTAGGATTTTTGGTCTTAGAGGCTGAATGGAGGGCTTCATGAATGGATATGACTCCATCGAGGATAGACCTACCCTGAATGAAACTTCCTTGACATGGGTCAATAATGGATGGCAGAATAGAATTCATTCTGGTAGCCAAGATCTTGGTGAGAATTTTGTAAACAACATTGCAAAGGCTAATGGGTCTATAGTCAGCTAGGGACTTTGCCACCAGTTTTTTGGGATGAGAGCTATGAAAGTAGAATTGAACCCACGCGGTATCCTTTTGGTGGATTGGAACTATTTGAATATGGAACAAACATCATAGCCAACAATGTCCTAGAAGGATTGGAAGAAACGAGGGGGGAAGCCATCAGGGCCCGGAGCTTTGTCAGGACTCATGGAGAATATGGTTGATTTGATTTCTTCATTCTAAAAGGGTTTGATGAGGGAAGAATTGGCTGAATCAAAAATGGATTTTGGAGGAATGTGATGAATTAAAGCCTCCTGAGCTAAGGCTAAGAAAGAATGATCATCCTCAAGTAGATTAGAGAAATAAGAGCTGGCTACATTCCTGATTTCCTTAATGTCTATGGTGATATTGCCATATTCTTTAGTTAATTCCTTGATCTTGTTGTTTCTTATGTTATGGAGAGTGGCTACATGGAAGAATTTGGTGTTAGAGTCTCCTTCTTTGAGCCATAGGGCTCTTGATTTTTACCACCAAAAATTTTCCTCACAAGCGAGGACGTTGTGGTAATCAGCAAGGACCTGCTTTTCCTCGATTTTGGTTTGGGCATCTAGCTCCCCATTTTGGACTTTGGCCTCGATCTATTCCAGTATCTCCTTCAGAGAATTCTTGTTGGCAAAGATATTACCAAATACTTCCTTGTTCCAAATATTTAGGTCTTCTTTGAGGTTTTTTATCTTCTGAGCTAATTTTAAGGAAGGGCACCCTTGGATGACTTGTTGCCAGCAATGTGACACACGTTGTCTTAGGTATGGGTGGTGAAGCCACATATTTTTGAATCTAAAGGGCTTTCTAAATTGTTTGGATCTATCAATACTCAGAATAAGGGGATTGTGATCTGATCCCACTTTAGGAAGTGGATGGAGAGTAGCATCACCAAAAACCTGTATTGCTTCCTGGGAGAGGAAGACTCTATCTAGTTTGACTTGGATGTGATGGACCCCAGATCTTCTATTGCTCTAGGTATACTTGGACTTTTTGAGAGTTACATCCATTAGATTATTAGTATTGATGAATTCGATGAAGTCCTCCATGCTTTTGGTAGGGGTTTCAGATCCTCCCTTTTTATTTGAAAGATAAAGGGGGGTATTAAAATCACCTGCCACAATCCAAGGTAAATCTTGAAATGAGTCTTTCATTCTGGTTATGTTATCCCAAAGCTGAGCTCTCCTTGCAATGGTATTGGGAGCATAAACATTGGTAAGGATCCAGGATAGGTCATTGTTGATGTCATGGAAGAGGATGCTGAGAAGTCTTTCACTAGAGTGAAGGAGTCTTCCTTCGAGTTGCTATTTATCCCACATGCACTAGAGACCTCCATAGGATCCCCTAGCATCACTAAATATGGCTTCTGCATCTTTCCAAATTGCCTTAGCTACAGTGGCAGAGTTATTAGTATTAATTTTTGTTTCCTACATGATAAATATGGAAGGTCTGATATATTTCCTCATAGACTTAGCAAGTCTTTGTTTAGGTGCCCCATTGAGGCCTCTCACATTCTAGGAGAGGATCTTCATTTAGGTGTTTTGGTGGACTTTCGGCCTCCTCTCCCACTGGGGTGAGGGGGTTTGATGCTTTTACTCTCTTCCTTAAGTTGAGAGGTAATTTTTGGGAAAAGGGTCTTTTGGATACCGTTTGCAATATCATCCTTTGTTTGGGAGTTTTTGATGTCTTCTTTGGAGGGTCTCCCTCTTTTTTTCTCGCTTCCAAAGTCAACGGGAGATTTTTTGGAGCTTTTGGTATGCTTTGGGCTAGGTTTATAGGGGATCATTTGTTCCAACACAGGGCTAAGAGGCATAGTAGTGCAATTTAGGCTAGGCGAAGAAGTTGCTTCTAGAAGATTGGAAGTAGCTACAATTTCATCCAAGGGGCTGCGAGATGGTCCTGACTTGGATGGAGTGTTGAGAAAACTAAGATCAATATTTTTTTTCGAGAGGGTTTCTGAATGGGATTTGGATCCCCCTTGGGGCTATAATGGTGGAGGGTTAGCCTCTTGTTGAGTGATCATGGTGGACTTAGGACTATGAATGCTAATACCTCCTTTTAGAATATTTTTAGAGCGAGGATCGGGGGAAGTAACCTTTTCTATTTCCTTTTATTCTAAAAAAAGTTTAGACTGATTTAAGATATTGAATTTGTTAGAAGTGGTGAAGGGGGAACTTACAAAACTCATCACTTCCTTGCCTTTGAGAGAAGGAGGCTCTTGGTGAATTCCAGGACCACCTATTTGTTGTTGCTGAGGATTCCTCTTTGCTTGATATTATTGTCGCCCTTTCTTCTGGTGATTTTGGGTCCTTCCTCTGAGGAGGTCTGCCTCAACTGGGAAAGCTTCAGGAGCTTGTCGAAGTTATTTCTCTTTTAGGACCGAACATTGAGACCTCAAGTGACCTTGGGTATGGCATTCCACATAGAAGGGTGGTTTGTTTTCATACTCCAGAGGCTACTTTTTGAAGAAGTTCTTATGATTTAGGTTGATGAAAGTAGGAATTTTAGACACTAGGTTAGCTTTAGTTCATATTCTAGCCACATTCATCCTCTTGCATGCTCTTGTGACCAGATCAATAGCCAGAAGATCTCCTATAACATTTATAATAGAAAGGAATATGTCATCACATCAACAGTGGAATGGGAGGTTGGATTTGTAAACCCAGATAGATGCATTGTTTATATCCTAAGTTTATGGATTGAAATCTAAGTCCCATTTCTTGAGGAATAGGCTTTTGCAACCTAAAAACCAAGGACACCCAGTGAGAATGCACTTAACATCCTTGTCATTACTAAGTTTGATAGATAAGAAACCTCTGGATAGGATGACAATTTCCATGTCTCCAATGTTTTTCCATTTAGTTATGGCCCACCTCTGAATGGTTTCGATATTGGGCCTCCCCCCACAAACTTCCCAATAAGCATAAATTTTTCCATATCTATGTAGTTTTCTGCAATGTTGTCTAGGATGTTTATATTTTGACCATCAGGTATGATGGTGGTGCTAGTAGGCTTCAGAGTGCCCCATCCATTCAATATGTTGGCATAGGATAAGGCTTTGGGGTTAGTGCCTATGGGACCTTGAGCAAGGGCCCCCTCCTCGGGTGGATCATTCCCCCAAAAACTTGATTGTTTATCCCACTTTTTGGTTGTATTTGGTGGGACAACGTCTGCTATTCCTTTATATTCTGACCCTTTATCCTTGTCCTCACTGTCATCCGTAGTAGCTACAGATTTACCATTCTTACCTGTAGGAGGATTCCCATTGATGCAAGCCTTACTTCCTCCAACCTTACCTACATATCCTGATTTCCCGCCTTCTCCAAACCTTGCTTCCTTCATCCTTCAAATATGTTTATAAATATTTGACCTTTGAGATAGAAATTCTAAAAAACTCTCTTCTTTACCTTGTTTCAAATTATAAATATGTTTATAATTTGAAACAAGGTAAATAAGAGAGTTTTTTAGAATTTCTATCTCATTGGAGAAGTTTAGTTGGACACTTAAGATATAATTTACCTCCTCGAGATATGCTAGAAATATTTATTGGAAATTTACAAGAAAAGTTATATTATGCACCAGAAACTACAATTATCACATATTTTGATTAAGAAGTTGAGTTAGCAAGGAAAGTAGAACAAGCTCTTATCAAAAGAGGACAACTCAAAGTGAGAGAAGATAAAACCTTTAAATCATAGTATAAGAATAAGAATGTGGTAGGTGAATGTGTAACATATATTAGGCCTATTAATAATATTGTTAACAACCTATAAAATATAATACTTCAAAAACCTCCATAAAAGAATTTTACAAGACTTGGTATATCTGTGGAAGAAGTCCTAAAACAACTTTTGGAAGCCAATGTGATTGAATTGCCTCCCATAAGGTAACCAAATACTACAACTAATGGGTATAAGGTAAGACAAAATTGTGCATATCATAGAGTGGAAGGACATTGGAAATTTTTTTATAAGACATATTGATATAAGGAACTCTCAATTCTCAATCATACTATAATCAACCTCCTATCCAACAACCTTTGATAACAAATCAAGATATGGGAATATTCAAGAATGTGTTATAGAATCATAATTAGAAGGAAACTAATCAAGTATATTATAAAAATGCACCACATCATTATGATACTCATGTGGTTGGTATGATAACAGTTACTTCAAAATAGTAGGTGCAGAATCAACAAATCCAACAATCTCAACAAGAGATGAGTTTTTCAACAAATATTTCCCTCTTAGAACTTTTGCAAAATTATCCTACTCATGGAGAATCCTTGATAAATGTTCTATAACAAAAATCTATTCCTCCAGTTCCATGACTAATTTTGTAAGTTCTCATGGAATACATCATCTCACATTCTTGGATGACAATATTTATTCCTCAAACTTGTAAGAAAATTATTCTCTTTACATCACCGCACTTATTGGTGATACTTTTATCAAGATGGTTATGATTGATAATGGTTCTTCCCTAAATTTATGCACATATCAATTTCTCCAAAAGTTTGGATTAAAATAGGAAGATTTAATTGAATCCAATGCAATCATCAAAACATTCAATGAGTCCCAAGATGCTTGTGGCATTATATCCCTCCCATTTAAAGTTAGACCTAAGATATTAGATACAATGTTCTATGTGGTACCTTGCCCTGCATATTTTAATTTACTTCTAGGACGTCCTTGGATCCATGCAATGAAGGTTGTCCCTTCTACTTTTCATTAGTGTTTGAAATTTGAATTTAAGAAACAAATTATTGCCATTCTGGGTGACCCTCAACCATTTGAATATTGTTCAATGGTTGAACAAGATTAGTTTTTTTTCAATTTTTGTCCTTTAATTTAATCATCTATTTCTCCAAGTTCCTCATCTCAAAAATTTTAGAAAGTCGATAATATTAAAGTGAGTGAGGAACCTCTAATCAAAATTTGATTATGGGATCAAGACAATCAGTTTCTTCAAGAACCTCTTCTGGATATATCTTGTCAAGGTTGTGAGCAAAGTAATAAGGATAAGAATCTCCCTCATCCCTCTAGCATATTGTTTTGTAATATGATAAATTATGTGTTCTAATGGTAAATTTTTTGCTTTTCATAGATATCTTGTAAAGTTAGGGATTTCTCCTCTTTATGCTAAGAATAATGGTTGTATTTGAGAATGTATATATTATCATGTTATAGATTATAAGGAGCTTTTCCATGATTATAATCATTGAGATGGATTACCTTCTATATTTTCTTTGATGAAGCAGTTCCTTGAATGTCTGTCCTTTTTGTCAAGATATAAGGCACAATTAGAATATGTGTCGAATATCATGTTGATTGCTTTTTCAATATAAAATAACATAAAATCAATCATTAATTAGGCATGCATTTGCATTATCATTACATCATACCTGTTTAATTGCTTATATTGCATGATTTCCTATCATATTTTAATGGTTACCTAACATTTTTTTCCTCTTACATTTTGCTTAACATAATTGCATGGTTGTTTTGTCATGACCGCTTGATCATATAGCTTCTTGAGGATTCGTGACAATGGCATGTGGTGATACCTAGTTAGGTCATAGCTCATATGCATTACACTCTCAATAGGGCTTTAATACCTAGTGAAGACCCAACCTAGGGCCCATGCATTTTTCATTCCTTCTTCTCTTCTCATATTCCATTGCTCTTTTATTCTCTTCTATCTTCTTCTTGTGTCCCTTGAATTTGAAAATTTTACAAATGACTATCATTTCTCTCTAAATTCAAGGAATGCAAACCTCTTTTGGTATGTCCTTGTATTTTTCTTACTTATTATTTATTCTCTATTTTATTTTTTTGTATAGGGATATACATCCTTCTATCCTTTGTTTACACATTTCCTCCCTCTTGACTTTTCAATAGCTAAAACTTCAAGCTAGGGGCACACACACATAGTTTTTTACTCATAATTTTCTTCCTATTTTTTCTTCTAGCACATGCACATACTCATATTGTGTTATTCTCATATGACTTGGTATATATACATATTATTACAAACCCCTATAGGGTAATACGTGATAATATATCATTCACATTAGCAATAATATATAACCCCTATCAGGTTACACTTCTTTTGACTCAGTGGGCTTGACCTTGCATTACAATATAAGCTCCTTGGCCATTTCAGTAGGTATTGGTATACATTCTAGTGGGTAATCACCCCATAGTAATCACTAGTGAGAAATCATCCATAGTGTGTTACGCTCCATCATTTTATCATTGGAGCAATCATCCATAGTGAGTTACACTCCATATTTTGTTGGAAATTTTGAGTATATTGTTGTCATTGATGGTTAAAAGGTTGAAGGCCCAAGTTTTAAGCCCATGGTTTAAGAGAAAAAAGATAATATTATAATATTTTAATATTTAGGCCAAAAGGACTTATTAAAAGGAGGATTGAAAGTGCATTGGACAAAGGTCTCAAAAAGAAATTAAGTTGACAAAGGACTACAAGCAAAAATATTATTTAACACCAAGGTTAAATAATATAATAAATAATATTTAACACCAAGGTTAAATATTATATTAAAAATAAAAATAAATTTGAATTATCAAAAGGTGCCAAGAATTCAAATTTAAAAAGGTGGCAATAATAAGGTTGAGTCGACGTCATAGAAAAAATTGAATGCATATTTAAGGAGGAGAATAAATCATTTTTCCAAGGTTAAGAAGCACATGCATTATTCAATTTTCGTGGAGCACAGAGCAAGGAAATTAAAGCACCATTCATCGAGAGAAGAGGGAGAAGAAAAGTTAGCACATGTGTTTCTAGCAAGTGACAATGAAACATAAGGGAGAGTGCATGATTTGGTTTCAACCAAGGCTAGTAGCCCAGGTGGTAGGCGAGTCCTGCGTAAGGCGTGGCAATGGATAGGTCTCAAGTTTGAATCACTATAATGGTCTATTTTTGTGATTTATGTTTGGGTGAAGAGGAAGGTATAAAAGTATTTTTGTACATGATTTTTTCCAGTAGGTGGGGCTAGCCCAGTTGGCACTCTAGCTCACACTAGAGCATGGGCATTGTGAGGTTTCATGTTTGAATCTCGATGGCAAAAATAGATGCGGGTAAGGGCATAAAATTTTTGCTTAACATTTGAGGTATGTTAGCACTTTACCAAGGGAGTCATAAGGTTTAATTTTTATTTTTTAAAAAAAGATATTGCATTGTCTAGGGAGACATAAGGGTAATGCTTTGAAATTAAATATTTTTGAGGACATAATGATATGTTAGATTATGGTTGTGACTTTATAAAGTTGAAATTTTTTTTTGAAAGAAAGGAGCAATAAGGTGCTTGAAAGTAAAATTGATGTATGGTATGCACTTAGGGATATTGAATTATGATATTGAATTACAAGTGGCTCTTATAAGTAGGAGTGATAAGGTATGACTATGGTTTAAATTGTTGTGTGTAATTTTTGATAAAAAGAAATATTGAGAGGGTTTGATTATTGTCAAAACTTTGTCTTGATATTAAATATTTTTATGAGTAAATTTTGAGGAAATATGTTATGGTTGATTTGAAAAGTGTTATGCTAACTAACCCTTGAAAGTGGCATAAGAAAGACAAAATATCTTGAGATAGTTTTTTGAGAGAGCTCCTTCATCAAAGAGGTATGGTTATATCACTCTTTCTTTAAGGTGTTTGGTTGAAATATTTTAGAATTATAAGGTGGAGATAAAAGGGTTAATTAGTGTGTATTGTTGGAAATATTTGAGTTAGGGTTTGTGAAACAAATTTCATTGTTTGAATGAATTTGTAATCCTTGTAGCATTGGTTTGAATGTATTGAATGTGGATGAGCAAGTCTTGTAAAGAAATTGTGTATTGGGTTGAGTTAAATTGAAAATAACATATGGTGGAATCATATTGCATATCATTTCCTATGTGTTCTTGAATAATAATTCTTGATAGAATATGTTTGAAGTGTTATAATCAAGAAAATTTTATGAGTAGTTTTGAGCATGTGTTATGAGTAGTTTTGAGCATGTATTAGAGTAGAATTGAGTAGAGATAGTGAGTAGACTAGAGAAGACTTGTGAGTAGGTTTGAGGTAGACTTGTAAGTAGATTGAGGTAGTCTTGTGAGTAGGGTTGAGGCAGACTTATGAGTAGGTATAAGATAGATCAGTACAGGTAGTTGTGAGCAAATTTGTGAGAATATTGGATCATAGTTGTGTACATATTTGATTAGATTTGAGTAGAGTATAGGGGATAGAGTTCTCCTGTGGAGAGAGATCCACAAACTAGAGTAGAGGGGATAGAGTTCTCTTGTGGAAAGAGATCCACAAACTAGAGTAGTGGGGATAGAGGTCTCTTGTGGATAGAGATCCATGAACTTGAGCATAGGGGATTGGTGTCTCCTTTGGATAGAGGTCCATAAACATTGTAATAGGGATTTGGTTCCCAAAATATTCATTGAGAAAATTTATAAGAAATATTTTCTCCGTGGACGTAACCCACATTGGGTGAACCACATTAAATCATGTCTCTCATGTGTGTGATGATGTGTGCATTATTTACTACTTTGATATTATTGTTGTTATCATTTGGATTGAAAAGTAAAAAGTTTTATCTTATACTGTTCACCCCCCTCTCAATATAATATTATGTTCTTCAATTGGTATCAAAGTGGGTTCCTTCATGAAAAGCCTAACATCTTGAAGGAAGATCCCACAAGAACATACATGACCATAGAAAATGAAGAAGAAGCCATGATCGACATGAAAGAGGAACTTATTGCTGCTCTTAGAAACTTGGAAAGAGTTAGAAAGAAGAATTCAAGTTTGAAGGCTCAAATTCAAGAGGATGAGGAAGCAAAGATAAAACTTCTACAAAATCTCACAGAGCTAAAGGTAAAAGTTGAAGAGGTAAGGAAAATTGAAAAGGATATGGCAAAACAGTTAAAAGCAAAAGAGTTAGAATGTGAAGGGTTGGAATTTGAAATTGTCTCTCTAAGAAAGGAAGTTGAAAAGTCTAAAGATAAGTTACAACAAGATATAAAGTTAGGGAAATAGAAAGAGGAGTCAAGCTCCAAGGGAATAAAGATATCAAAGGAAGAAGAGCCCATGACCTATGCTAATGTATTGAAAGGCAAAAGCATCAAGAAGGAAGAAAATAGAGAAGCTTCATGGACAAAATTCAATTACAGAAACAACAAAGGAAGAAGCATGCGACCATATTATTCAAGGCAATCTAACAGGTTACAAAATTTCTTCCATGGCTATTATTTTTCATGTAACAAATATGGTCATAGAGTTGTACATTGCATGGTCCATGTGAGAAATAATGTTGATAGAAATTTCAATTCATTTGCACCTCTCATGGATAACAATATCATCTATTACAAATGCAATAACTTTGGGCACAAGGCCAAATGGTGTAAAATAATATTTCCTGAATCAAGCAAAAAGGAGGATCAGAAGGATCAAAAGAATACAACCTCAAAAGTTTGGAAAGAGAGAAAAGAGCAAGAAAAGGAGAAGTCAATGTTGGTACAAATAACTCTTCATGTACAAGATAAAAGAAATCAGTGGTTTCTTGATAGTGGTTGTTCGAGTCATATGATAGGTGATAAAAGTAAATTTCTTGCTCTTAAAGAAATCAATGGAGGATCAGTAAAATTTGGTGACAATGGTTCAACAAAAATTATTGGGAAAGGGACTTTGAGTTTAGATAATGGAAAATCAAGGATAGAAAATGTATTGTATGTTAAGGGATTGAAGCACAATTTGCTGAGTGTAAGTCAACTTTGTGATCAGGGGCACATAGTCACTTTTCATCCAAATAGATGTGAGATCAGAAAATCCAAGATAGGAAAGCTTATTGTAGATGCCAGTAGAACTACAAATAATCTCTACATACTAAGTGAAATTAAGGGAGAAAAATATTTCTTATCACAAGAGGATGAGAGTTGGTTATGGCATAGAAGAATGGGTCATCTGAACTTTGACAACATAGTGAAAATAAGCAACAAATAGGTAGTCAGAGATTTACCCAAGATAAAAAGACCACAAAGCACAATTTGTGCACAATGTCAAGCATGGAAAGCAAACAAGAACAAGTTTCAAGTCAAAAGAATTTACTTCATCTGAACCATTGAAACTAGTTCACACTGATTTATGTGGTCCTACAAGGACAAAGAGTTTACAAGGTGAAAGTTACTTCATGCTATTTATAGATGATTTCTCCAGAATGACTTGGGTAGCTTTCTTAAAAGAAAAGTCAGAAGCCTTTGAGAAATTCTAGGCATTCAAAGTTCTAGTAGAAAATGAAATAGGTAAAAAGATCAAGTGTCTAAGATCAGATAGAGGAGGAGAATTTACTTCAGGTGAATTCATAGAATTCTGTGAACAACATGGGATCAAAAGAGAATATTCAGTAGCAAGAACTCCACAACAAAATGGAGTAGTTGAAAGGAAAAATAGAACTATCGAGAATATGGCTAGAGCTATGCTAAATGAGTCTAAGATTTTAGATGGTTTTTGGAGAGAGGTAGTTCATACAACTGTATATATCATCAATAGAGCTCAAGTAAGAGTAAATCATCACAAAACCCCATATGAGCTTTGGAAAGGAAGACCAACTACTGTAAAGTATTTCAAAGTTTTTGGAAGCAAATGTTACATTAGATGAGAAGAGAAAAATTTGGGCAAGTTTGATTCAAGATGTGATGAGGGTATCTTCCTTGGCTATTCCACTAAGAGCAAAGCCTATAAATGCTATAATAAGAGGACACATACAATTATGGAAAGTATAAATGTGATAGTTGATGAACATATAGGGTCAAAAGAACTAGCTCAAGAAATTGTATATCAAGAAGAAGAAAGTTGCCAAGAAGAAGTAGGTGAAGAATCAAAAGAAGATGAAACACAAAGAACACCACCTAAGACTCCATCCAGGTATGTACAAAATAATCATCCAAGAGATCTTATTATTGGAAATCTAGATGAAATACAAACAAGGAGGAAGATAATAGGAACAAGTGAACATGCAAATATTTCTTTGTTGTCTAAAATTGAGCCCAAGGATTTCAATGAGGTAAGAGAAGATAAATTTTGGGTCAAGGTAATGGATGAGGAGTTGGATCAAATAGAAAAAAGTGAGACTTGGGAACTTGTCCCAAAAGACAAGAATGTAATTGGCACTAAATGGGTTTACAGAAATAAGTTAAATGAAGATGGTCAGGTAGTCAAAAATAAAGCAAGACTGGTATGCAAAGGCTATGCACAAGTTGAAGGGGTTGATTTTGATGAAACATTTGCTCCTGTTGCATGACTTGAGGCCATAAGGATATTTTTAGCTTTCTCAAGTTTCAAAAACTTCAAAGTATATCAAATGGATGTAAAATCAGCTTTTCTCAATGGCATCTTGGATGAAGAGGTCTACATTGAGCAACCTGAGGGGTTCAACCTAACTGATAAGCCAGATTATGTATGCAGATTAAAGAAGGCTCTTTATGGACTAAAGCAAGCTCCTAGAGCTTGGTATTCAAGGTTGGATAAGTATCTTCAAGAATAAGGTTTTAGAAAAGGAATAGTTGACAATAATTTATACATCAAAAATGAAGGAAATGACTTATTAATTGTGGTTGTCTATGTGGATGATATCATTTTTGGAGGTAGTAATGATAAGATGTGTCAAAAATTTGCAAAGAGTATGCAAAATGAATTTGAAATGTCAATGCTTGGTGAGTTGTCCTTCTTCCTTGGACTACAGATTTCACAATCATAAAAGGGTGTATTTCTCTCACAAACCAAGTATATAAAAGAAATGCTGAAGAAATTCAAATTGGAAGATTGCAAACCAGTGAGTACCCCCATGGTTACAGGATGCAAGTTGAGTAAAGATGATGAATCTCCTGAGGCAAATCAGACATTGTATAGATCTATGATTGGTAGCTTACTATATGTCATAGCTACAAGACCAGATATAATGCAAGCAATGGGACTAGTGGCAAGATTTCAAGCAGCACCAAAGGAAACACATGTACTAGGAAGTAAAGAGAATTCTCAGGTATTTAAAAGGAACTATGGATTTTGGACTTTGGTATCCCAGAAGTGATAACTTTACTCTCACAGCGTATACAGATGCAGATTGGGCAGGTAGTATTGATGATAGAAAAAGCACAAGTGGAGGAGCATTCTTTCTTGAAGATTGTTTAGTCTCTTGGCTAAGCAAGAAACAAGCATCGATATCCTTATCTACGGTAGAGGTAGAGTACATTGCAGCAGTTGCTTGTTGTACACAAGTGTTATGGATGAAGTAAACTTTAAAGGACTTTAAGATAGAGCATGATCATCCCATATCCATACTATGTGATAATACAAGTGCCATAAACATTTCAAAGAATCTAGTGATGCACTCAAGGACCAAGCACATTCTGATCAAATATCATTTTTTGAGAGAACAGGTGATGGATAAGCAAGTCAAATTGGAATATGTTACTACAAAGGAACAACTTGCAGACATATTTACTAAGCCATTGCCAAAGGAAACTTTTGAGTATCTTAGAAGGAAATTGGGAGTAGTCTTACTCCCACCCCAAAATTAATCACCTCAAGGAGAGGAGGTGGGGAGGGGGCTGAGCTAAGAGTCTTATATTTAGCCCCAAAGGAGTCCCTTTGCCATTGATGTCAAAGGGGGAGATATTGAGAGATTTGAGTAAGGGGAGAGCATTCATTCAGGGGAGCAGTTTCTCAGGGGGAGCAGATTTGGAATCTAGTGGTTGGAAAAGGAATTTTTAGAAAGGGTTGCCATCAATGACAAAGGGGGAGATTGTTGGAAATTTTGAGTATATTGATTGTCATTGATGTCAAATGTTGATGACCAAGTTTTAAGCCCATGGTTTAAGAGAAAAGAGATTATATTATAATATTTATGGCAAAAGGACTTATTAAAAGGAGGATTGAAAGTGCATTGGACAAAGGTCTCAAAAATAAATTAAGTTGATAAAGGACTACAAGAAAAAATATTATTTAACACCAAGGTTAAATAATATAATAAATAATATTTAACACCAAGGTTAAATATTATATTAAATAAAATAAATTTGAATTATCAAAAGTGCCAAAAGAATTCAAATTTAAAAGGTGGCAAATAATAAGGTTGAGCCGATGTCATAGCAAAAATTTGAATGCGTATTTAAGGAGGAGAATAAATCATTTTTCAAATTTTAAGAAGCACATGCATTATTCAATTTTTGTGGAGTGCAGAGCAAGGAAATTAAAGTGCCATTCATCGAGAGAAGAGGGAGAAGAAAAGTCAATGCACATGTTTCAAGGAAGGATAACGAAACATAAGGGAGAGCACACGATTTGGTTTCAACCAGGGTTGGTAGCCTAGGTGGTAGGCGGGTCCTACGTAAGGCATGGTAGTGGATAGGTCTTGATTTTGAATCACCATGGTGGTCATTTTTTGTGATTTCCATTTGGGTGAAAAGGAAGGAATAATTTGTTCTAGCAGGTGGGGACAGCCCATTTGGCACTCTAGCTCGTGCTAGAGCGTGGGCGCCATGAGGTTTCATGTTCGAATCTTGGTGGTGGCAATGGCAGATGTAAGTAAGGGCATAAATTTTTGCTTAATGTTTGAGGTATGTTAGCGCTTTACCAAGGGAGTCATAAGGTTTAATTTTTATTTGTTAAAAAGTGCATATTGCATTGTCTAGGGAGAGATAAGGGTAATGCTTTGAAATTAAATATTTTTGAGGACATAATGATATTTTAGATTTTGGTTGTGACTTTATAAAGTTGGAATAATTTTTGAAATAAAGGAGCAATAAGGTGCTTGAAAGTAAAATTAATGTATGGTATGCACTTAGGGATATTGAATTGTGATATTGAATTACAAGTGGCTCTTATAAGTAGGAGTGATAAGGTATGACTATGGTTTAAATTGTTGTGTGTATTTTTGATAAAAAGAAATTTTGAGAGGGTTTGATTATTGTCAAAACTTTGTCTTGATATTAAATATTTTTATGAGTAAATTTTGAGGAAAGATGTTATGGTTGGTTTGAAAAGTGTTATGCTAACTAACCCTTGAAAGTGGCATAAGAAAGATAGAAATATCTTGAGACAGGTTTTTGAGAGAGCTCCTTCATCAAAGAGGTATGGTTATATCACTCTTTCTTTAAGGTGTTTGGTTGAAATATTTCAGAATTATAAGGTGGAGATAAAAGGGTTAATTAGTGTGTATTGTTGGAAATATTTGAGTTAGGGTTTGTGAAACAAATTTCATTGTTTGAATGAATTTGTAATCCTTGTAGCATTGGTTTGAATGTATTGAATGTGGATGAGCAAGTCTTGTAAAGCAATTGTGTATTGGGTTGAGTAAAATTGGAAAGAACATATGGTGGAATCATATTGCATATCATTTCCTATGTGTTCTTGAACAATAATTCTTGATAGAATATGTTTGAAGTATTATAATCAAGAAAATGTTATGAGTATTTTTGAGCATGTGTTATGAGCAGTTATGAGCATGTATTAGAGATAGTTGAGCATAGATAGTGAGCATACTAGAGCAAATTTGTGAGTAGGTTTGAGGTAGACTTGTGAGTAGATTTGAGGTAGTCTTGTGAGTAGGGTTGAGGTAGACTTGTGAGAAGGTATAAGACAGATCAGTATAGGTAGTTGAGAGGAGATTTGTGTGAGTAGATTGGATCAGAGTTGTGAGCAAATTTGATCAGAGTTGAGCATAGCATAGGGGATAGAGTTCTCCTGTGGAGAGAGATCCACAAACTAGAGTAGAGGGGATAGAGTTCTCCTATGGAAAGAGATCCACAAACTAGAGTAGTGGGGACAGAGGTCTCCTATGGATAGAGATCCATGAACTTGAGCATAGGGGATTGGTGTCTCCTTTGGACAGAGGTCCATAAACATTGTAATAGGGATTTGGTTCCCAAAGGATTCATTGAGAAAATTTATAAGAAATATTTTCTCCATGGATGTAACCCACATTGGGTGAACCACGTTAAATCATGTCTCTCATGTGTGTGATGATGTGTGCATTATTTACTGCTTTGATATTATTGTTGTTATCATTTGGATTGAAAAGTAAAAATTTTTATCTTATACCTTTCACCCCCCCCCTCAGTATAAGCTTATGTTCTTCATATTTTCCCATCTATATATATTAGTGAGTAATACACCCATAACATGTTTTCACTCCACGTTTGGATCTTCTTTTGGGCATAACACCCTTCATTCAAGGTTCTTGATAAGCTTATATTGTTTTCTACTATTGACATTCTTGGGATATGTTCTTCTTCTTCTTCATGTTATTCTTCTTTCTTCTTACCTTTTTTCTTCCCCTTTATTATATTCATCCATGCATTTCATGCTAGTTGCATTAGATTCATGTTGTACCCAGTGATCATTACTCTATTGATTGCTTAATTTCTTTGTTTTATTTGTTTCTTATGTTTCCTTGGACTTTTTTTATTTTCTTAAGGAATTATCATTCCTTTATAAACTCGAGGAGGTACCCTATCCATAGAGGTATTAATGGTAGTAATGTCTCACCTTGTGTGCAAAAGTCCAAAGTGTCCTTCTTGACACCCTTTTGCACCACCCCTTTGTCCATACATGACCACCCCTTTTCTATTTTTGTATTATTATTTTCCATAGGAGTCTTCTTTGATGCATTTAATTGGCCTTAAACACATAAAATAGGGGGTAAAATATAGACACAAAAAATTGACCCACTAAGGTGAGTAATTTTCCCTAGATCCCTTATTTTATCCTTGGAAAATAATGTTCCTATTTGAGCCCTCTTTTCCCCTAGAAAATATTCTCCTTTCCTCCTAAATCATATACCATTAGATCGAGCTTGAAAATATCTTTCCAACGGTATATGTTGTGACCCATTTTGACTATATTTGATCCTTCAAAATGCATTAAACCTACATAGGGGTCTAGCTGGTGTGAAACCACGATCCATTTTTATGGGGTGTGATTTTGCATTTTAGGGTTTTCTTGTAATAGAACCCTAATTTTTAAAGTTGTTATTTTTAAGTTTGGTTGTTCTTAGTTTTTCCCACCCATTATTCTTTCAAATCCACTATAAAAGGAAGGTTTGAAGTTTATTTCTCATAACAACAATTCTTGATTCAAGTTCTATTTTCTTGAGGTCTTCTTCTTCTTCTTCTTCTTCTTCTTCGAGAAAGATAACTCGCAAGTGTGAAGTGTGATATATTGAAGTTTTGTTTTATGTTGCATTGGATTATGTGTTGCTAATTTTGGTGGACAAGTGTTGAAGCCCTAAGGAGTATTTCTGCTACTTTGAGGTCTCCATCCTTTAATCTGCTTTTTCTCTACCACCAGGTTGTTTTAACTCATTTGTTTTGCATATTAGATTATTTAATATTGTGCACTATTAATTTACACTTTCTAGAGTTTTATATCTTCTTCTGAAAAATTGCTCTCAATCGTAGCAAGGCATAATTGTTTTGGTCCACAAAATCATGATATCTCTATACAAGGCATGATTTTGCATAGACCATGTTTAGGGGTAATCTGCTATCCCCAAAATCTAGATCCATGTTATATGCTATATATAGGCCATATTAGGTCATTATCTACTCTATTTTATCATTATGTTTTGTTATATTCTATTTTGCTTGTTCATATTCCAAAGATTAACTTTTGCTTCTATTTTAAAAGGTTAGCTAAAAGGATGGGGGTTTGACTACTATACCTCCAAGTATTATCATACAATAGTCTAAGCAAGCCCCCTAATGCTAATCATAGTTTCAAGTGTTTACTAAGTTATTCTGCAGAAATAGGAATTTTTGATATTGTTGGATAAAAGGATAAAAATCAAGGATCAACCACCAGACTGTTAGTCTCACAATGACATTGAGAGGGGGGGTGAATCAGTGTAGCTCTTAAAAACATAAATCTTCAACTCTTAATGCCAAAACAATGAAAACTTAAAACCCAATAAAGCAAATATAACAAAAGAGCATCACACAACACAAGATGTACCGAGGTTCACTAGTTTTGGCTACTCCTCAAAAATTGACTGTTTGGACTCCCATCCAAATCCAACCTTTACAAAGCAACAACTTTACAATCAATTTACCAGCACCAACTGGAAGGAGCACCAACCCCTAATTTATCTGCACCAATAGAAAGGATCACCAACCCCTAATTTATCTGCACCAACAGAAAGGAGCACCAACCCCTGATTTATCTACACCAACAGAAAGGAGCACCAACCCCTGATTTACCAACACCAATTGGAAGGAGCACCAACCCCTAATTTATCTGCACCAATAGAAAGGAGCACCAACCCTTGATTTACCAGCACCAACTGGAAGGAGCACCAACCCCTGATGCCAAGCACCAACTTGGACTTCTGTTCTAAAACTAGAAGATTGACATAAAGATGCCTTCACTTTTACAAGACCCTGACTGGTCTATTGCTTTCTCAACATCGCCCACTCTTCACACAACACACACCCTACTCGCTCGACTCCTGCGCACTCTCCTCATGCTTCACATATCGCACACCTCTCTCGCTTGCCTCTCACGCACCTCTCGCTCTCCTCTTGCTCTCTTCGCAAGATTAAATTTGCCTCGCTTTTATCCCGAGCACTTTCACTCTTTTTCAGAGGCTATTTAATTCTCCACATAGACCTCCTTTTATGACAAAGTTTTGAATCTATTTTTAACTTCCATATTTTTGCATGCAACCCATAACTGGCCCTGTAATTGTCGTTCTGACTTCAGTTCACTGTTCTTATTTTAGCTGCATGATTTTTCTTTGTAATTGCACCTATAACTATTGTACTAACTTTAGTTAACTCTTCTTATTTAAGTTACATGATTTTCTTCTACAATGACCCCTGTAACTACTGTATAACTTCAGTTAACTATCACATATCTTATTTTGGCTGGGTTCTCTTCTTAGCTCGCACCAAAGCGACCTATCGTGAAATCACTACACTTTTGCCTCCTTGCTTCTTTTCTTAGCTTGTACCCACAAAAACACAACATATCGCAATATCGAGACACTTTCACCTCCTTGCTATACCCGTGAAAACACAACATGTCGTGATATCGCGACACTTTCACCTCCTTGCTTATTTTCTTGGCTTGTACCCATGAAAACACATGTTGCGATATCGTGACACTTTCACCTCCATACTTTTCCTCTTTACTTTTGTCGTGATGTCATGACACTTCTACCTTCTTACTTTCTCTCTCCTCCTTTAGTCGCGAAAATGTGACATGTCACGATATCGTGACACTTTTCCTTCTCTGCCTTCCTGCTCTTTTCAAGTCGTGAAAATGTGACATGTCACGATATCGTGACACTTTTCCTTCTCTGCCTTCCTGCTCTTTTCAAGTCGTGAAAATGCGACATGTCACGATATCGCGACACTTTTTATTTCTCTTCCTTCTTGCCCTTGCCGAGTCGTGAAAATGTGACATGTCGCGATATCGCGACACTTTTTCTTTCTCTTCCTTCCTGCCCTTGCTAAGTCATGAAAATGTGACATGTCGCAATATCGTGACACTTTTTCCTTCTTGATCTGTCTCTTCACTTTGGACCGTGAAAATGCTACATGTCGCGAAATCGTGACACTTTTTCTTCCTTGCATTTTCTCTTCGCTTTGGACTGCGAAAATGCTACATGTCTCGATATCGCGACACTTTTTTCTCTCTCCTCTTTTTCTTTTCTTGGCCCATGAAAATACATGTCACGAAATCGTGACACTTTTTCTTTTGGACTCTCTCTCTTGCAATATGTCATGAAATCGTGACACTTTTTCTTTCGTACAATCTCTCTTGCAATATGTCGCGAAATCATGACACTTTTTCTACTTGCCTTTTTCTCTTCCAACATGTCACGAAATCGTGACACTTTTTCTTCCGTACTATCTCTCTTGCAATATGTCACGAAATCGTGACACTTTTTCTACTTGCCTTTTTCTCTTCCAACATGTCACGAAATCGTGACAGTTTTTCTTGCTTGTGCTTTCTCTTCGAACATGTCACAAAATCGTGATAGTTTTTCTTGCTTGCGCTTTCTCTTCGAACATGTCATGAAATCATGATAGTTTTTTCTTTTTTCTCAACATGTCACGATATCGTGACAATTTTTCTTTCTTGCTCAACATGTCGCGATATCGCGACAGTTTTCTTTCTTGCTCAACATGTCGCGATATCGTGATAGTTTTCTTCCTTGCTCAACATGTCGCGATATCGTGACAATTTTCTTCCTTGTGATTTTCTTTTGATTTTTAGCATATGGGCCACTTCGATCTTTTGGATAATCACTGTACATACTCTGAAGAATCTCTTAACTCCTGTCCACTAAATCAACTGATCTTTCTGACTGTGTTGACAACAATGACAATATTGTTGCTGCACCTTGCTCAACAATCTCCCCCTTTGGAATTGTTGGCAACACACATGCAATTTCCTGTAATTCTTCTCCCCCTTTGACAATAATACCAAAGGGCTGCTATAGACTCCCCTTGAGTCCATGCACAACATTCTCAAGCATAAATTATTACAGTTAGAAAAAATTACAAACATGAGCAAAAAGATAAACAAATTGACCACTCCCAATTTATTGTGAAGGTACTCAACGACTTCCTTGGGCAATATCTCACATTCCTCAAATAATGCAAGACTTTCTTAGGTGCATAGGCATCTTGTCCTCCTTGGTGCTTCACCACCTAGGCACTATTCTCTCAACATCTTTGCCTTGCATCTGCCACTTGGCACTCTTGACGAACTGGGTTCTAGTGCTACTGTTTGCTTTGACTCTAGCATCTCTTTGATAATGGCTACTTCTTTAGGGAAAATTAATGCTCTCTTATACCAAACGATGTGTTGTATTTTTTGGTTAAGAAACGCACGCCTTCCCAGCTACACGTTGGTAGTAATTTTCATAATGATCATGAAGAGCTTTACCATAGTCCTCCCTCGATATTGGTAGATGAATCGAGATGTACTCACAACACGGATTCTATGTTATCTATAGATTGGGAATGTTACAAGCTTCAAAACCAGCACCTGCCAGCTTATGCTTCCATGACATGATGACCTGTGCTGCATGTTCTATCTTAGATAATGCCTATCAGCTGCTACATCAAAAACCTAGCTATTCACCATGTTGTTCTGCTGAAGCACATCAGTTTGACACTATCTGCTATTGTAACCGCCATCACTAGAGATATTTCACAATAATAAAAAAACGGCTCTATCAAGCCAACGTCTCATGCTCCTGCTTATTACCTCCACAAACAACTACATGAACTGAAACACATTTTGACAACTATACGACAACTCCCCCTGACTACTTGCCTTTCATCCTCAGATAACCAAACAACATAGGAGCATTAAAATAAAACTTTAAGATTGCTCCCCCTTAGGATGTGCTACCTAGATCTGCTTAGTGCAATAGAGGAGTAATCTCCTTTAGTCCAAGGAGACACGATTTCCTCTCTTCTTTCTTTCTCCAAACTTTCTTGAACTTGGGCTTGAGTTTTTCAACTACATCCCTATTTTGAACCTTTTTGTGAACTTGAACATTTCTCTTGGGTGGTTGTCTCTTGTGCATCCTTGATGGATGATTATTTTCCTTTCTTTGATGCACATGATTTCTTCCCCTGTCTATGTTTCATTCTTTGTGTCTGATGAAATCTATTGTCTTGCCTTAGATTAGATACAAAAGTTCTTGGACAAAACCTTGCTATGTGCCCATGACCATTACATTTAAAACATTGCACATGGTGTTCAATCGGAAAAGCAGATGTATTTCTATCATCATAACTCTTTGATCTATTATTCAATCCACAATAAATTGCCTTGTGACCATAATGGTTGCATCTAAAACAATAGCCATTAAAAGCATTATTATGAATAGAGTGAGAGTGATAGAACCTCTTTTGTTGTGGTTGCTTTGTTGTAGATCTCCTTTGATATTTTCTTCCTTTTTAAGATTCAGCTTCAGACTTTTCTTGCTTCGATCCTTCAAAAGTGAACTTCTTCTTCTGCATATTTGGAAGATGAAGGTTGTTCAGCTTTAGATCCAAGACAAAGCTTAGACATGGGGCTTCTTTGTTGCCTTATCATTTCATCTAGCAACTCTGTGCTCTTCTCAAATTTGAGATTTGTATTGGCCTCTTCTAGTTGTTTCTTCAATAAAAAAATCTCCTCTTCTTGTTTACAACAAACAATCTCTTTCTTATTGATCTATGACCTGAGAGTTTCTTCAATCCTTTTGGACTCTTCTTCTTGCAGCTTTAGATCACTAATAACTTTGTTAGATTCCTCTTCACGTTTGCTACATACATCGACTTTATCATCCAGGTGTGACTTCAAGGCTTCTTCTATTTTCTTGGCTTTATGAATTTGTAAGAAGAGATCTTCAATCTTATCCCCATATTCTTCCAACTTCTTGGACAGTATTTTGTTCTTTTTCCTTTCTATATTCAACTCTTCAAGTGCAATGATCAAATCACCTTCTAGATATACTTCACCCTCAAGGTTTTCATCACATACTTTAGAATTCACTCCTATCTTTTCTAGTTCAATTTTCTCTTCCATAGGAACTGAAACTGACTGAGATGCCTTATTTGAGGAGGATCTATTCTTCTTACCCATTGCATACTAATCCAAGATCAACCCTAGCTGATTTAGCCTGATAAGGGAAGATGGCTCTGATACCAATTGTTAGTCTCACAATGACACTGAGAGGGGGGGTGAATCAGTGTAGCTCTTAAAAACTTAAATCTTCAACTCTTAATGCCAAAACAATGAAAACTTAAAACCCAATAAAGAAAATATAACAAAAGAGCATCACACAACACAAGATGTACCGAGGTTCACCAATTTTGGCTACTCCTCAAAAATTGACTGTTTGGACTCCCATCCAAATCCAGCCTTTGCAAAGCAACAACTTTACAATCAATTTACCAGCACCCACTGGAAGGAGCACCAACCCTTGATTTATCTACACCAATAGAAAGGAGCACCAACCCCTAATTTATCTGCACCAATAGAAAGGAGCACCAACCCCTAATTTATCTACACCAACAAAAAGGAGCACCAACCCTTGATTTACTAGCACCAATTGGAAGGAGCACCAACCCCTGATTTATCTGCACCAATAGAAAGGAGCACCAACCCCTGATTTACCAGCACCAACTGGAAGGAGCACCAACCCCTGATGCCAAGCACCAACTTGGACTTCTGTTCTGAAACTAGAAGATTGACATAAATATGCCTTCACTTTTACAAGACCCTGACTGGTCTATTGCTTTCTCAACATCGCCCACTCTTCACACAACACACACCCTGCTCGCTCGTCTCTCGTGCACTCTCCTCGTGCTTCACATATTGCACACCTCTCTCGCTCGCCTCTCGCGTGCCTCTCACTCTCCTCTTGCTCTCTTTGCAAGATTAAATTTGCCTCACTTTAATCTCGAGTTCTTTTACTCTTTTTCAGCTATTTAATTCTCCACGTAGACCTCCTTTTATAACAAAGTTCTGACTCTATTTTTAACTTCCATATTTTCACATGCAACCCGTAACTAGCCTTGTAACTGTCATTTTGACTTTAGTTCATTGTTCTTATTTTAGCTGCATGATTTTTCTCTATAACTGCACCTGTAACTGTCATACTGACTTCAGTTAACTCTTCTTATTTTAGCTGCATAATTTTCATCTGCAATGGTCCTTGTAACTATCGTATAACTTTAGTTAACTGTCACATATCTTATTTCGATTGGGTTCTCTTCTTAGCTCGTGCCAAAGTGACATGTCATGAAATCATGACACTTTTGCCTCCTTGCTTATTTTCTTCGCTTGTACCCATGAAAACACATGTCGTGATATCATGACACTTTCACCTCCTTGCTACTTTACTTGGATTGTACCCGTGAAAACACAACATGTCGCGATATCATGACACTTTCGCCTCCTTGCTTCTTTTCTTGGCTTGTACCCACAAAAACGTGACATGTCGCGATATCGCGACACTTTCCCCTTTGTACTCTTCCTCTTTACTTTTGTCATGATATCATGACACTTCTGCCTTCTTACTTTCTCTCTCCTCCTTTCAAGTCGCAAAAATGCGACATGTCGCGATATCGCGACACTTTTCCTTCTTTGCCTTCCTACTCTTTTCAAGTCGTGAAAATGCGACATGTCACAATATCGCGACACTTTTTCTTTCTCTTCCTTCTTGCCCTTGTTGAGTCGCAAAAATGCGACATGTCGCGATATCGCGACACTTTTTCTTTCTCTTCCTTCCTGCCCTTCTTCGAGTCATGAAAATGTGACATGTCGCGATATCGTGACACTTTTTCCTTCTTGATCTCTCTCTTCGCTTTGGACCGTGAAAATTCTACATGTCGCGAAATCGTGACACTTTTTCTTCCTTACATTTTCTCTTCGCTTTGGACCGCGAAAATGCTACATGTCACGATATCGTGACACTTTTTTCTCTCTCCTATTTCTCTTTGCTTTGGCCCGTGAAAATACATGTCACGAAATCATGACACTTTTTCTTTCGGACTCTCTCTCTTGCAATATGTCGCGAAATCACGACACTTTTTCTTTCGTACAATCTCTCTTGCAATATGTCACAAAATCATGACACTTTTTCTACTTGCCTTTTCTCTTCCAACATGTCATGAAATTGTGACTCTTTTTCTTTCGTACTTTCTCTTGTAATATGTCATGAAATCGCGACACTTTTTCTACTTGCCTTTTTCTCTTCCAACATGTCGTGAAATTGTGATAGTTTTTCTTGCTTGCACTTTCTCTTCGAACATGTCACAAAATCATGACAATTTTTCTTGCTTGCGCTTTCTCTTCGAACATGTCATGAAATTGCGATAGTTTTTCTTTCTTCTCAACATGTCACGATATCATGACAGTTTTTCTTTCTTGCTCAACATGTCATGATATTGCGATAATTTTCTTCCTTGCTCAACATGTCGCGATATCGCGATAGTTTTCTTCCTTGCTCAACATGTCGCGATATCATGACACTTTTCTTCCTTGTGATTTTCTTTTGATTTTTAGCATATGGGCCACTTCGATCTTTTGGAAAATCACTGTACATACTCTGAAGAACCTCTTAACTCCTATCCATTGCATCAACCGATCTGTCTGACTATGTTGACAACAATGACAATACTGTTGCTGCACCTTGCTCAACAATCTCCCCCTTTGGAATTGTTGGCAACACATGTGCAATTTCTTGTAATTCTTCTCCCCCTTTGACAATAATACCAAAGGGCTACTGCAGACTCCCCCTGAGTCCATGCACAACATTCTCAAGCACAAATTATTATAGTTAGCAAAAATTACAAACATGAGCAAAAAGATAAACAAATTGACCACTCCCAATTTATTGCGAAGGTACTCAATGACTTCCTTGGGTAATATCTCTCATTCCTCAAATAAAGCAAGACTTTCTTAGGTGCATAGGCATCTTGTCCTCCTTGGCACTTCACCACTTGGGCGCTATTCTCTCAACGTCTCTGCCTTGCATGTGCCACTTGGCACTCTTGACGAACTGGGTGCTAGTGCTACTGTTTGCTTTGACTCTAGCATCTCTTTGATAACGGCTACTTCTTTAGAGAAAATTAATGCTCTCTTATACCAAATGATGTGTTGTATTTTTGGTTAAGACACACATGCCTTCCCAGCTACATGTTGGCAGTAATTTTCATAATGATCATGAAGAGCTTTACCATAGTCCTCCCTCGATATTGGTAGATGAATCGAGACATACTCACAACATGGATTCTATGTTATCTATAGATTGGGAATGTTACAGGCTTCAAAACTAGCACCTTCCAGCTTATGCTTCCATGACACGATGACCTGTGTTGCATGTTCTATCTCAGATAATGCCTATTAGCTACTACATCGAAAACCTAGTTGTTCACCATGTTGTTCTACTGAAGCACATCAGTTTGACACTATCTGCTATTGTAACCGCCATCACCAGAGAGATTTCACAATAATAAAAAATCGGCTCTATCAAGCCAACGTCTCATGCTCCTACTTATTACCTCCACAAACAACTACATGAACTGAAACACATTTTGACAACTATACGACAACTCCCCCTGACTACTTGCCTTTCATCCTCAGATAACCAAACAACATAGGAGCATTAAAATAAAACTTTAATATTGCTCCCCCTGAGGATGTGCTACCTAGAGTTGCTTAGTGCAATAGAGGAGTAATCTCCTTTAGTCCAAGGAGACACGATTTCCTCTCTTCTTTATTTCTCCAACCTTTCTTGAACTTGGGCTTGAGTTTTTCAACTGCATCCCTATTTTGAACCTTTTTGTGAACTTGAACATTTCTCTTGGGTGGTTGTCTCTTGTGCATCCTTGATGGATGATTATTTTCCTTTCTTTGATGCATATGATTTCTTCCCCGTCTGTGTTTCATTCTTTGTGTCTGATGAAATCTACTGTCTTGCCTTAGATTAGATACAAAAGTTCTTGGAAAAAACCTTGCTATGTGCCCATGACCATTACATTTAAAACATTGCACATGGTGTTCAATCGGAAAAGCAGATGTATTTCTATCATCATAACTCTTTGATCTATTATTCAATCCACAATAAATTGCCTTGTGACCATAATGGTTGCATCTAAAACAATAGCCATTAAAAGCATTATTATGAATAGAGTGAGAGTGATAGAACCTCTTTTGTTGTGGTTGCTTTGCTATAGATCTCCTTTGATATTTTCTTCCTTTTGAAGATTCAGCTTCAGACTTTTCTTGCTTCGATCCTTCAATAGTGAACTTCTTCTTCTCTACATATTTGGAAGATGAAGGTTGTTCAGCTTTACATCCAAGACCAAGCTTAGACATGGGGCTTCTTTGTTGCCTTATCATTTCATCTAGCAACTCTGTGCTCTTCTCAAATTTGAGATTTGTATTGGCCTCTTCTAGTTGTTTCTTCAATAAAACAATCTCCTCTTCTTGTTTGCAGCAAACAATCTCTTTCTTATTGATCCGTGACTCGAGAGTTTCTTCAATCCTTTTGGACTCTTCTTCTTGCAGACTTTAGATCACTAATAACTTTGTTAGATTCCTCTTCACGTTTGCTACATACATCGACTTTATCATCCAGGTGTGACTTCAAGGCTTCTTCTATTTTCTTGGCTTTATGAATTTGTAAGAAGAGATCTTCAATCTTATCCCCATATTCTTCCAACTTCTTGGACAGTCTTTTGTTCTTTTTCTTTTCTATATTCAACTCTTCAAGTGCAGCGATCAACTCACCTTCTAGATATACTTCACCCTCAAGGTTTTCATCACATACTTCAGAATTCACTCCTTCCATCTTTTCTAGTTCAATTTTCTCTTCCACAGGAACTAAAACTGACTGAGATGCCTTATTTGAGGAGGATCTATTCTTCTTACCCATTGCGTACTAATCCAAGATCAACCCTAGCTAATTTAGCCTAATAAGGGAAGCTGGCTCGATACCAATTGTTAGTCTCACAATGACACTGAGAGGGGGGGTGAATCAGTGTAGCTCTTAAAAACTTAAATCTTCAAATCTTAATGCCAAAACAATGAAAACTTAAAACCCAATAAATAAAATATAACAAAAGAGCATCACACAACACAAGATGTACCGAGGTTCACCAGTTTTGGCTACTCCTCAAAAATTGACTGTTTGGACTCCCATCCAAATCTAGCCTTTGCAAAGCAACAACTTTACAATCAATTTACCAACACCCACTAGAAGGAGCACCAACCCCTGATTTATCTGCACCAATAGAAAGGAGCACCAACCCCTAATTTATCTGCACCAATAGAAAGGAGCACCAACCCCTAATTTATCTGCACCAACAAAAAGGAGCACCAACCCCTGATTTACTAGCACCAACTAGAAGGAGCACCAACTAGAAGGAGCACCAACCCCTGATTTATCTGCACCAATAGAAAGGAGCACCAACCCCTTATTTACCAGCACCAACTGGAAGGAGCACCAACCCCTGATGCCAAGCACCAACTTGGACTTTTGTTCTAAAACTAGAAGATTGACATAAAGATGCCTTCACTTTTACAAGACCCTGACTGGTCTATTGCTTTCTCAACATCGCCCACTCTTCACACAACACACACCCTGATCGCTCGCCTCCTGCACACTCTCCTCGTGCTTCACATATCACACACCTCTCTCGCTCGCCTCTCATGCCTCTCGCTCCTCTTGCTCTCTTCGCAAGATTAAATTCACCTCGCTTTTATCCCGAGCACTTTCACTCTTTTTCAGCACTATTTAATTCTCCACGCAGACCTCCTTTTATAACAAAGTTCTGACTCTATTTTTAACTTCCATATTTTCACATGCAACCCGTAACTGGCCCTGTAACTATCGTTCTGACTTCAGTTCACTGTTCTTATTTTAGCTGCATGATTTTTCTCTATAACTACACCTGTAACTATCATACTGACTTCAGTTAACTCTTCTTATTTTAGCTACATGATTTTCTTTTGCAATGGCCCCTGTAACTGCCGTATAACTTCAGTTAACTATCACATATCTTATTTTGGCTGGGTTCTCTTCTTAGCTCGCACCAAAGCGACATGTCATGAAATCACGACACTTTCGCCTCCTTGCTTCTTTTCTTGGTTTGTACCCATGAAAACACAACATGTCATGATATCACGACACTTTTGCCTCCTTGCTACTTTACTTGGTTTGTACCCACGAAAACACATGTCACGATATCGTGACACTTTTGCCTCCTTGCTTCTTTTCTTGGCTTGTACCCACGAAAACACAACATGTCACGATATCGTGACACTTTCGCCTTCGTACTCTTCCTCTTTACTTTTGTCACGATATCGTGACACTTCTGCCTTCTTACTTTCTCTCTCCTCCTTTAGTCGCGAAAATGCAACATGTCACGATATCGCGACACTTTTCCTTCTCTACCTTCTTGCTCTTTTCAAGTCGCGAAAATGCGACATGTCGTGATATCGTGACACTTTTCCTTCTCTGCCTTCCTACTCTTTTCAAGTCATGAAAATGCGACATGTCACGATATCGCAACACTTTTTCTTTCTCTTCCTTCCTGCCCTTTTCGAGTCACGAAAATGCGACATGTCGCGATATCGCGACACTTTTTCTTTCTCTTCCTTCCTGCCCTTTCCAAGTCATGAAAATGTGACATGTCGTGATATCGCGACACTTTTTCCTTCTTGCTCTCTCTCTTCGCTTTGGACCGCAAAAATGCTACATGTCGCAAATCGCGACACTTTTTCTTCCTTGCACTTTCTCTTCGCTTTGGACCACGAAAATGCTACATGTCACGATATCGTGACACTTTTTTCTTTCTTCTCTTTCTCTTTGCTTTGGCCTACAAAAATATGTCATGAAATCACGACACTTTTTCTTTTGGACTCTCTCTCTTGCAATATGTCACGAAATCGTGACACTTTTTCTTTCGTACAATCTCTCTTGCAATATGTCACAAAATCGTGACACTTTTTCTACTTGCCTTTTTCTCTTCCAACATGTCGTGAAATCACGACACTTTTTCTTCCGTACCATCTCTCTTGCAATATGTCATGAAATCGAGACACTTTTTCTACTTGCCTTTTTCTCTTCCAACATGTCACGAAATCGCGACAGTTTTTCTTGCTTGCGCTTTCTCTTCGAACATGTCGTGAAATCGCGATAGTTTTTCTTGCTTGCACTTTCTCTTCGAACATGTCATGAAATCGTGATAGTTTTTCTTTCTTCTCAACATGTCACGATATTGTGACAATTTTTATTTCTTGCTCAACATGTCGCGATAGTTTTCTTCCTTGCTCAACATGTCACGATATCGCGACGCTTTTCTTCCTTGCTCAACATGTCGCGATATCGCGACGCTTTTCTTCCTTGTGATTTTATTTTGATTTTTAGCATATGGGCCACTTCGATCTTTTGGATAATCACTGTACATACTCTGAAGAACCTCTTAACTCCTGTCCACTGCATCAACCGATATGTCTGACTGTGTTGACAACAATGACAATACTATTGTTGCACCTTGCTCAACACAAACAAGATAAGTGCCCTAATTTAGTCTTTAGGTTGTTTGTTATAGTTAAAAAACCCTATATCTAATTTAAAAGGAATTTTTTAATTAATATCTAGGCATTTAAAAGGAAAACGACATATAGTGTGCACTTAGGTTTGATATTGTTTGTGCATCTTCTCTTGAGCCCTTGCTTGAAGGTTTTCTATCTTAAAACCCTAGGTTTAGAAAGCATTCAAAGAAATAATCACTCCAGGGATAAATCTTGTATTCTTTCATTTTGTATTTTTGCATTGTCCTTTATCTTTCATAGAATAGATCTAGAAAGGCCAAACATAGATGATTATCTTGAAATGAATACATCAAACATTTCTAAAAACTAGAGAAATTGGAGTGAGTTCTTAAAATATTCCTGGTGAACCCTTCCCCCCTATTTTACACCTGAGTGTAGGGAACAATTTAGCCCTCACGGTTCAACTCAAGGCTTTCTCTCTTTTGTGGATCCAACCTTCAGAATTGTACACAGTAGAGTGATTTTTCCCCTCTACATGGTCAAAGTGATTTAGCTACAAAAAATAGATCATTAAAACAAATATGGTCACAAGGTAGAGATATGTTGGAATCTCCATAGCTATAATTTTTTTTAGGAATTAATCATTCTCAAATACATTGCTTGTACAAAGAAATTTATTTATTTGATTGGATATATACCTTGACAAGAAACTTTATTATTGAGTTTTCTCAAGTACATTTCTGATGCAGGAGCATCCGAGGGCAACAGAGCAATCCTGCACCAACCAAATTTGTCTAAGTGTTTTTGCAAAGAAAAAATAAAAAGGAAGGAAGCTAAGGCCGATGGAGGGTCACCAAATCGTGATCAAAACCAACAGTGGAGGGGAAGGTGGACGAAGGGTCGCAAAATCATGACATGTCGCGATTTCGCAACATGTCGTGAAATCGCGATCGAAACCAGTAGTAGAGGGGAAGGTGGACGGAGGGTCACAAAATCACATGTCATGATTTCGTGACATGTCATGAAATCGTGACCGAAACCAGTGGTGGAGGGAAAGGCAGACGAAGAGTCACAAAATCACGATCGAAACCAGCGACAGAGGCGAAGGCGAACGGAGGGTCGCGATTTTGTGACATGTCATGAAATCGTGACCGCAATAGAGGCAAGGGCTTCGGTAGTACAGAGGGTCACGAAATCATGACATGTCATGATTTCGCAACATGTCATGAAATCATGACCGCAACAGAGGCAAGGGCTTCGGTAGTACGGAGGGTCACAAAATCGTGACATGTCACGATTTTGTGACATGTCGTGAAATCACGATCGCAATAGAGGCAGGGGCTTGGGCAGTATGGAGGGTTGCAAAATTGCTATCGCAGCTTAAGAACGAAGGCGCAGCAAAAATACGTCGTGATATCGTGACCAAATCAGAGGAAAGGGGGACTCAATGGAAATACTTCATGATATAAAGGGGGACTCGATGGAAATACGTCGCGATATCGTGACATGTCGCGATATCGCGACCGGTAGCATTTTCACGATGAAAGAAGAGCCGAAGACCAAGAGGCGAAAAGTGACACGTGGCGAACACCTGGGCAACGAAGCGACACGGGGAGGCAAACGAAAGGTTCGGGAAGAGGAAACGAAGGGCCGCCAGCTGGAAATGGAGCGTCACCTAAGAACCTTTAAAAATGGAAACACAGGCATGCACAAGGGATGGAGAAAAAGTTGCTAAAATCAAGAAGATAATAGTTCGAAAAAGACACCATTCTTTTGCGACTTATGGATAATCAGCCGTGACTGTTATTTTCGGCTGTGACTGTAACTTTGGGCTGCATGCGAATGGAAATAAAACTATATTTTTTTTTTTGTGACTACGGTGCTGGACTGTCATATTCGACGCATGTGAATAATTAAACTATTCTTTTCTTCTCTGTGAATGTGGTGCCGTGACTGTAATGTTCGGCCGTATGTGAATAGTCTAAAATGATTTCTTTTTCACTATGATTCTAGCTCTCGATCAAGTGGTATCAGAGCGAGTGATTCTGAGTGTGCAAACAGAACGTCGAACATGAGGCAGTTTGCACCAGGATCTGTGGAAGGATTCTGAGAAGAGAGAACAGGAGTGCCTGAGTAGTGTAACAGAGAAATCGTGAGCAAGATGCCTCCAAAAAGAAATCGTGGTCATGGGAGAAATGTGGCGCAGGATGAAGATTTCAGAGCATTGCAAAGACAAGTGCAAGCCTTGCAGGAAGAATTGCAAAAAAGGACCGAACCTAAGGGAGAAGAACAGAGTGACGATGAAGCCTGGGAAACTGAGGGTCCGTCAGATGATGAAGATGCATTGGATCCTTCTGAAGCTAGACTGTTGAAAGCTCTATCTCAGGCCGGGAAGAGACCAAAGTTTGATGTCTCTACATATTCTGGGCACCTCAACCCAGAAGAGTTGATTGACTGGATCAACGATATGGAAGAATACTTTGAGTATGAGGAGGTGGCGGATCCAGACCGGATAAAATTTGCAAAAACAAGATTAAAAGGCCATGCTAGTTTATGGTGGAAAGGAATACAACTCGAAAGAAATAAAAATGGAAAGGAGAAAATAACCAGATGGGACCGAATGGTGGAGAATCTGAAGAGACAATTTATTCCCACGGATTACGAGTTGGACCTGTTGAGGAGAATGCAGAGTCTGAGGCAAGTAGGCAAGTCTGTCCAAGAATACATAGAAGAATTCTACAAGATCTCCATCAGAACTGGCCATTCGGGGGCTAATAAGGAGAAGGTAGCTAGATACATCAACGGGTTGAGAATGAACATTCAGGAGGAGCTCAGCTTGATCAGAATAGCCACCATAGAAGATGCATACCAGTTGGCCTTGAAGGTAGAAGAGAAACTAAATAGAAGATTCGAAGGCAACCAGAGAGGAAGGGATCATGGTGGAAGAACCGATGGAGGAAATTACCGAGACTAGAAGAAGACTGGGGAAACAAGCAAACCCCAGGAACAGAAAAATGAGAATACCTACCGCCCACGTGATCAGAACAATGACTACCAGAGAGGAAGAGGTAGACCTGGACGTGGGTATGGAAGAGGGGTATTCCATGGAACTCTGTTTCCAGTGTGGAGAAGAAGGACACCGGTCATACGAATGTCCTCAACACCAAGAAAGGACGGACAGGAGACCTGAGGGTCATGCCAGAGCTACTGTGGCAGATGAAGGTGCAGAGTCAGAACACTCTAAAGAGGCAGAAGGAGGAGAAGTGTTGATGATGAAAAGAACACTGTTGAATGAGGAAAAAGAACCAGAACAGAGGAAGAGCCTGTTTCGCACAAGGTGCAAATGTGCAGGGAAGGTCTGCAATGTTATCATTGATAATGGTAGCACAGACAACTTAGTTTCAAAAGAGATGGTTACTAAGTTGAATTTGGGGAAGAGGAAGCACCCGCATCCATATCGGATTTCATGGTTGCAGAAATACCACAGAGCACTTGTCAGTGAACAGTGCTTGGTCAAATTTCACATTGGGAATTATCAAGATGAGGTCCTATGTGATGTATTGCCAATGGATGCTTGCCATTTGTTGTTGGGAAGACCATGGCAATTTGATAGACGTGCAGTGCACGATGGGAATGCAAATACGTACTCTCTAACGAAGGATGGAGTACGTCACAAATTGAAGCCACTAAAGGAAGTGGATGAGAAAGTGTGTAGTAGTGCCAGAATCCGCCTGGTGGAAGGAAGACAGTTTTTGGAAGGTCTGAAGAGGGATTCAATGTGTTATGCATTAATCCCTACTGTTAAGAAAGAATAAGTACATAGATGTTCCATCAGAGGCCGAACACCTATTAGAAGAATTTCCAGACATCATATCAAACAATGTGCTTGAGGGTTTACCACCGATGAGAAAGATCAATCACCATATTGATTTGGTACCCGGATCTAGTTTACCCAACAAGGCAGCCCACAGAATGACTCCCGTGGAAAGTGAGGAGCTGAGCAGACAAGTCCATGAGTTGTTGAAAAAGGGACTGATTCGAGAAAGCTCGAGTCCATGTGCGGTACCTACAGTACTAGCACCAAAGAAGGATGGGGAGTGGAGGATGTGCACAGACTCCCGAGCTATAAACAAGATCACCATCAAATATAGATTTCCATTACCAAGGATGGATGATATTATGGACTGTTTGAGTGGAGCCAAGTACTTCACCAAGATTGACCTCGAAGAGTGGCTACCATCGGATTCGGATCAGAGAAGGAGATGAGTGGAAAACTGCTTTCAAAACCAGAGAAGGTTTATATGAGTGGTTGGTCATGCCATTTGGGCTAACCAATGCACCAAGCACTTTCATGCGGTTGATGAATGAAGTGCTGAAGGAGTTCTTAGGCAAGTTTGTTATTGTCTATTTGGATGACATTTTGATATTCAACAGAACCCTGGAAGAGCACCTGATGCACATCAGGAGGGTTTTTGAGAAGCTGAGGGAAGAACAGTTGTTGATCAACTTGAAGAAGTGCAATTTTGTGAAGAAGGAGTTGGTATACCTAGGATTTTTCGTCTCAGTTGAAGGTCTGAAGATGGACCCAGAAAAGGTGAGGGCTATCATTGAATGGCCTACTCCAAGAAGCACTTTTGAAGTGAGATCATTTCATGGTTTAGCCAGTTTTTACAGGAAATTCATCAGAAATTTTAGCAGTATTTGTGCACCCCTTACAGAGACAATGAGAGGGGATAGAAAAGACTTTAAGTGGACCTTGGGAGCTGACAAAAGCTTTGATATGTTGAAGAAGAAGGTCACTGAGCAACCTGTTTTAGCACTTCCAGACTTTAACAAGGTATTTCAGTAGACTGTGATGCCAGTGGTAGTGCCATTGGAGCTGTGCTGAGTCAAGAAGGTAAGCCTATTGCTTACTTCAGTGAGAAACTCAATGATGCCAGGAAAAAGTATTCAGTGTATGATCAAGAATTCTATGCCATAGTTCAGTCCTTGAAGAAGTGGAGACATTATTTGCTACCAAAAGAGTTTGTGTTATATACTGATCATCGAGCCTTACAATATATAAACAGCCAGGGAAAACTGAACCAGAGGCACTTGAAGTGGGTTGAGTTTCTCCAAAGTTATACCTTTGTGTTAAAGCACAAAAGCGGAAAATCAAACAGAGTTGCAGATGCCTTAAGTAGAAGGCAGAATTTGCTGATTGAAATGACAGTGGAAGTGGTAGGATTCGAAGAACTGAAGGGCCTGTACCCGGAAGATCCTGATTTTGTAGAAGCCTGGAAGGCTTGCTCGGCACCTGTTACTGTGGACAGGACAAAATGGTTGGATTTTCTAATCCAAGATGGAATGTTGTTCAAAGGAAGTAGATTATGCATTCCAAGGAGTTCCATGCGGGAAAACTTAGTCAAAGAGAAACACAGCGGAGGACTGGCTGGACATTTTGGCCGGGATAAGACCATTGCCCTGGTAAGTGAGAACTATTATTGGCCACAACTGTAGCAGGATGTGAACAAGTTTGTGCAAAGTTGCAGAATATGCCAGATGGCAAAAGGAGTGAGGCAGAACATAGGATTATATCAGTCGTTACCTGTACCTGAGAGGCCATGGGAGGACATCAGCATGGATTTCATTCTTGGGTTGCCGAGAACACAGAGGGGAAATGACTCCGTATTTGTGGTGGTTGACAGATTCTCCAAGATGGCACATTTTATTCCCTGCCAAAAAACAAGTGACGCGGTTCACATTGCAGGGTTATTCTTCAAGGAAGTGGTACGACTTCACGGTCTACCAAAAAGCATAGTTTCTGATAGAGATACAAAGTTTGTTGGATATTTTTGGAGAACATTGTGGAAGAAGTTGAAGACAGACCTGAAGTTCAGTTCTGCATACCACCCACAGACTGATGGATAGATAGAGGTGGTAAATAGAAGTCTGGGTAATTTATTAAGATGCTTGATAGCAGATAAACCCAAGGGATGGGATTTGGTTTTTCCGTAGGCAGAATTTGCATACAACAATTCTATCAACAAGAGTACAAACAAATCTCCATTCCAAGTCATATATGGAAACAGCCCAAGAAATGTTTCTGAGCTGAGGAAATTAGATAAAGGAGAAAAGTGCAGTGCCGAGGCTGAGGAATTTGCGAAACGGATGAAAAGCCTGCATGAAGAAGTAAAGGAACAAATTACAAAAATGAACACTCAGTACAAGACAAGAGCAGACCAAAAGAGGCGGTTCAAAGAGTTCGAAGTGGGAGATGAGGTCATGGTCCATCTTAGAAAAGAAAGGTTTCCAGCCAAAACTTATAACAAATTGAAGATGAAGAAATTTGGGCCATGCAGAATACTGGAAAAATGGGAGTCAGGTAATGCATATAAAGTGGAGTTGCCAAGTGGGCTTGACATTTCACCTGTGTTTAACATATCAGATTTGGTGAAATACCATGAGGGGGATAGTAGTGAGGCACCATGTGCAGAGTTGTGGAGTATCCCAGCATCTACTCCAACCACAGATGAGATAGAGGAAATACTGGACATAAGAGAAGGCAGAAGTACCAGAAACAGACAGTATTTGGAATATTTGGTCAAGTGGAAGGACAGACCGGTAGAAGATGCAACTTGGTTGTCCAAAATGGAGGTTGACCGCCTGGGTCTCCCTCCAACAGTTTAGAAGTGAGGATCACTTCTCAATCTACCCCGGGTGTCTGATGCAGGAGCATCCGAGGGTAGCAGAGCAATCCTGCACCAACCAAATTTGTCTAAGTGTTTTTGCAAAGAAAAAAAAAAAGAGGAAGGAAGCTAAGGCCGACGGAGGGTCGCGAAATCGTGACATGTCACGATTTCGTGACATGTCACGAAATCGTGACCGAAACTAGCAGCGAAAGGGAAGGCGAATGAAGGGTCACGAAATCATGACATGTCATGATTTTGCAACATGTCACGAAATCACAACCAAACCAGCAGTAGAGGGGAAGGCGGACGGAGGGTCACGAAATCGTGACTGTCATGATTTCGCACACTGTCGTGAAATCACGACCGAAACCAACGACGGAGGCAAAGGCGGACGGAGGGTCACGAAATCGCGACCGAAACCAGCGGCAGAGGCGAAGGCGGACGGAGGGTCACGATTTTGTGACATGTCATGAAATCACGACCGCAATAGAGGCAAGGGCTTCGACAGTATGAAGGGTCACGAAATCGCGACCGCAACAGAGGCAGGGGCTTCGGTAGTACGGAGGGTCACAAAATCATGACATGTCATGAAATCATGACCGCAACAGAGGTAGGGGCTTGGGCAGTACGGAGGGTCGTGAAATCGTGACATGTCACGATTTCGTGACATGTCACAAAATCATGACCGCAGCTTAAGAACGAAGGCGCAGCAGAAAGACGTCGTGATATCGCGACATGTCACGATATCGCGACCAAAGCAGAGGAAAGGGGGACTCGATGGAAATACGTCGCGATATCGCGACATGTCACGATATCGCGACCGGTAGCATTTTCGCGACGAAAGAAGAGCCGAAGACCAAGAGGCGAAAAGTGACACGTGGCGAACACCTAGGCAACGAAGCGACACGGGGAGGCAAACGAAAGGTTCGGGAAGAGGAAACGAAGGGCCGCCAGCTGGAAACGGAGCGTCACCTAAGAACCTTTAAAAAGGGAAACACAGGCATGCACAAGGGATGGAGAAAAAGTTGCTAAAATCGAGAAGATAATAGTTCGAAAAAGATGCCATTCTTTTGCGACTTATGGATAATCAGCCGTGACTGTTATTTTCGGCTGTGACTGTAACTTTGGGCTGCATGCGAATGGAAATAAAACTGTATATATATTTTTTCTGTGACTACGGTGTTGGACTATCATATTCGACGCATGTGAATAATTAAACTATTCTTTTCTTCTCTATGAATGTGGTGCCGCGACTGTAATGTTCGGTCGTATGTGAATAGTCTAAAATGATTTCTTTTTCACTATGATTCTAGCTCTCGATCAATTTCTCAAGTAACAAAGGTGGATACATGAAATATATGAACTTATTTGACAATAGAATTGGAAGGAAAACAACAACAATACCAAATTTAGAATACAAAGTCAAGCAAAGAGGTGAATAATATCAAATGCAAGGCAACTTGAAGAATGAGAACAAATATAAATATCCATATTGAAGACTAAAGTCGTAAATGACAAAATAATGTAATACAGGAGGTTTTAGAGAATATTACATTATTTGGTACATGTCTATATTAGGATTTACTTTATGCAATGGAATAAATTCACAAGGATGTGCAATTATGTAAATGTGCATGTTATCCACATGTACATGAGTCCTTTAGACTATAAAGAATAAATTTCCTAGTTAGGTATGCATGTGGACACATCTACCATGCATATATCTATAGGAATATGAAGAGATATAGTAATATGGAAGGCCAAGAGTCATAGCCATTCACGATTCATTGTAGAAAGACTATTTAGACATGTTGTAGCCTTGAGTTATGTGACACTTACTAGACACTTTTCAAAGTATTGTACTATTTTTGTGAGATATCATTAATGGCAGTTTTATGAGTTCTTGTAGAATTTTTCTATGAGTTTTACTTTCTTAGTATATTTCCATTATCATAGTTATAACATTGTATGTTTATTTCATTACTTGTGGTTACATTTCCTTTAAGTTTATAGCTTGAAAATATAACAGTTTTAAGATGGGATGAAGATAGAAAAAATCCTAGGATATAAAAATATTGATTTTCTCTTAAGTAGACCATACGAAATAATATAATTCATAGAAGCTAATGGTTATAGGTTGATTATGCTTGATAGAATATTACTACCTATATTAGTAAATGGGTTGATCGCTACACCCTTTAGGAACCTAAAAAGAAAGAGATAATTGTATATATGTACATAGTGCAAATTCTTGTTCAAGTTCTTATTTCTTGTTTTCTATTCCTACTCTTGCTTTTCCTTTATTAAAATAAAATACAAAAATATAGAAAATAAATTTTAGTTTGAAACTTTGAAAAAGGTACCCAAACACCCTACTTTACTTTTCTTCACTTTTTTTGGAATTCTCTACAAAATATATATAAAATTTGGCTAAGTAAAAGAAAAAGGAGAAAATAACTTTGATTCAAAAAGTGAATAACTCTTATTCAATGAGTAAATCACTCTATTTCCATCAAGTTTCAAAAATTTCATTTCAATATGGTGAAAAGAAATCACAATTAGCTAACCACTCCATGAAAAGGAGTGACCCATTCCTCACATAATAAATATTCGGTAGACGTAGTTAGACATGTTGGTGGAGGTTTATGATCCCATCGTTCCCCTCATTTTCACCACTCCATATTTTTAAAAGTTTGCAAAAACATTATACAATATAGAGGCAGCCTCCTTAAGATACTTCAACACCTATAAACCATCTTGTACATTAAGTAGGCCTACCCTAGTTATAGTATTTTGAGAGATATTCAGATGACCTTCCTTACAATATTAAATAATTTCATACTATGAATACCAAAAACCTTGGTTTTCCCCTATTTCCTGTTCAATCATCAATATTCCTACCATATTGAATCCAACCAATGAACCTATATTTTTTAAGTTTTAGCCTTTGTTTGTGCAAGTTCATCTCATGAACAATTATTTGCTCCAAAAAGAGTGAGACACTATTTGCTCAAACTTTAAAAAAAATTCCAAAGTCTCTAACTAAAAATTTTCTAGCAAAGGCTAAGAAAAACACCTACATTTGAAATATTGAAAGAATTTTTTCCATTTTCTTTTAACAAGTGAGTCATTCCTTTAGCTTTGACTTATCAAAAATTTGTTTAGATTCCTAATTTTCACTAAGGACTCTAGTGTAGTGTTAAATAATACCTCCCTAGTAGAGGTAAATCCTATCAAACCTCCCACCACCATTTCCATAGTCCCTACCAAGACCCAAGATCAAATGGCACAAACTCAAGTCAAGTGCTAGTTGAAGAAACAAACACATCCAATAAAAAAATAAGAAATCCCCCAAAGTGTTTAAGAAACTAGAAGAGATGTGTGATGGGCCATTTCAAAATGTGGTAAAGTGAAAGTTCAAATATTCTCTTGATAAGGTGAGGTAGGGAGCACAATAGATATATAATATGAGGACCAACATGGATTCATGATGCATTACCTATGTCTAGACATTAGGGCTAACAATGAACTTAGTGGCCAAAGTATATTACTTTGTTGAACTAGTAGAGGGATGTCAAAAATATATGATTTAGAGCACTATGTCAAATTTCCACAATATTTAGATGAAACCATTATCTTTATTACTAAGGATGAGATCCAAAAGATGCTAAATGTTAATGAAAATTCAGCACTAAGCTACAAGCTTACTGCAGTGGTAAGGAATTTGGACTCTCTTTGATAGGTCCAAGGTTCAAACCCCACTTAGTATGAGGGGGACAAAATCCCTTATAAAAACCTATGTAAAATCATTATATAAAAGGATTTTCCAACACTCGACAACCTAAAATCTAAAGATATAAGTGTAATATTACAATATATTTGACTCTAACACATAGAGGAAATTTGTATGCTCTAACTAAAGAACCCCAATGATGCACATAATTTTGAGTTATCAATAAAGATAAAAATGTTTTAAGGATGACATCAAGATGGTTTTTTTAGGCATAGAAATGGTGTAAATTAACAAATTAACTTCTAGTTCATGAAAAGCATGCAATCCTACTACATGTAGTGGACCATTACCAAGGCCATTGTTAGATAATTGATTATTCTAAGCATAGATCAAATGAACAAGTAGCTTAGAAATTTCAAGTATACTAGGAATTTTAATTACACATCCTTTCTCATCTAGATCATCATACAAAAAATAAACATTGGTTCTTAAAGTTATGGTTGGATTAGATGTGCCATGATAATAAATCATTGTTTATTTGACTATATGGATGTACCTTATAATAAAAAAGGAAAGATATCAAAAACATCTATAATGTAGTGTACCATCCCATAATTAGGGTCTTGAAGGAGAATATGTTCAAATTTTTATATGAGCACAATAGGTTGTTGGAATAATATAGGTTCTTCAATGATAAATTCTACCTTATGAAGCACAAGTCCTTCATAAGGATTGAACCAGTGTTCTTTGGAATACCATAGAATTTGCCTACATTTATGTCCAACTATCTATTCCATATAGACTATATGTGAAAATTGGACTATGTGGACCTAAGGAGTTTAAAAGCATAAAATAAAGCTACATTTTATGAAATAAATAAGTATATCATAGTCATCATGCCAAAATTAAGGTATTTATTCCAATACATCAATGAAAGGACATTTTTTTGGGGTTAGCAATCCTCAAATATTTGTGTTCCTATGACCCAAAGAAACTTTTAGAGGAACAAATTGTAGCTTAGGGTATAAATTCCTTTCATTCACATTAAAAAAGGTTTGGCATCAAAAAATACATAAATTTAAATAAATATGTCACATTGGCCAATATGGAGGTACCTCATGTACACAAATATGAGATATAACAATGGTATGAACATCCACCACCATAACACACTTTTTGTGTCAACACAAATAAGCATAATTATTACAAACATAATTATAAAGTCAATCATTAGACAATGAGGTTCCTTAAGAAACAATGATATTCAATAAGGAAAATTCTTTCTTGGCAAAGGATGTAGCATCAAACAAGTATTTTGAAATCCCTTATTCACCAAGGTATATTTGATGCATAATTCTCAAGCATGTGGGATTGTATACATAAGTAGATATCAAAATGATGAAGGGTAGATATAGACTCTACAACTAGTATGAATATCACTCCACTTGATACTCCATCAACATTAGACCTCATAAATTATATAGTTAAGGAGATAGTTACAAAGAGTAAAACTTAAAAGAAAGTAAATCCAAAGGTTTCAATGTTAGAAAATGGGTATGGACATAGAAATGAATCTAGGTGAGGGTGCACCAATGTTGGAAGAAGGTGAAGCTCCATAAGATAATACATCACTCCAAGTCACTTACCTAGATAAGAATAAATTTATAGTGACAAAGGTTAACCTCCATTCCTCCTCCTTCCCCCCTCATGTATCTTATCTACTATCTTCTTCTTTCCATCCCATTTTTATGTTTCCAACTACTTTTTCTATTGTAATTCCTTTGGTTTTAGGTACATCTTCTATTGAAATTCCTTCTCCATCTATAATTTTAGCTATCAGATCTTTAGGAGGCACATTATATCCTATCCATAATAAAGTCTTCATTATTATAACATTATCTATCACTTCATTGTCATCATCCTCACTAACTATCTGATCCACCAAAATCTATCCATTAGTTCAATATTCCATAAGTCCACCTTCATCTCCATTACTATCACCATTTTCCACCACACTAATATAAATATCTTCTCATGTATCAATTCTCTTTTTTCCATTTACTACCATTTCCACTACATTTCTATAATTTACCTTATTGTCTCATCCACCTCCATCATCTAGTGTTTCAATACAAATATTCTCTTAGATGATAATGATATTACCAATATATGTTTTATTAATTGATTCAACCTACACAATCCCAAGAGTAAAAAGCTATCATATGGCCTAGCCAGTCATTCATGTAGCAAGTTATTTATGTGCCAAAATTGAATAACATATAAGGCATAATGAATTCCATGCAAGAATTTAAGATAAAGGTGGAAGAATTTATACATATGAATAAACAAATAACCAATTTTCTAGTGGTCCTATGGCCTCATTTGAATGATAAAATAAAATTACCATCATATAAGTAGTAAGAAAATATCCATCTAAGTAATCCATTGATCTATAAAGTGCCAAATATTAACTCTTTCCTCAAATATATTAGATATCTCTATTAATCCTTTAGCATAGGTTAATTAAAGGTATCCTTGTTTGGATTTTTTTATGCTTTAGAGTAATATGAATTTTGTTGCATATTTAAATATATATTTTTTATTAGTAAGAGGGGTTTTGAAAGGTTCCCATAACCTTTTACAAAAAAATTCTAGTTAGGAATAATTCTCCCAACCATCAGAAACAAAAAGGAGGCACCTTCTTCAGAAACAAGAAGAGACAAAAACATATAGAGAAGCCCTTGTAGGGGTAAAAAATGAAGCCTCAAAATATAATAAAATAATACCTCATAGGGACAACATGAAATGGAAAAGAAACCACAAGATATTATAGCCAGTTCTTGCACTCCTCTAGAAGGTCATCTGCTCTCGTATTTGGGGGAGGTAACAATTAGCTTCAGTTTGTCATATGCCAAGTGACAAAAATCCCATAGGTGGTAATTAGTGAATGTGATGTGATTATAATATCTCCACATATGGCTTGCAAAGACAATCTCCATGCTGAACCACAAGCTCCACATACCTCAAGCATTCATTCTATCAAGGTGAAGCCACTCATGAGAATAGATGGTAGAAATAGAATCTCTAAACTTAGAAAAATCCCACAGACCAATGAAACCTCCAAACATAACTTCTAGAATTGCTATCCAATTAGAGGTGGAATCCCTAGATTGAGACACTTGTGAAGTCTTAATTGGAGCATATTTTGGCATGGGAGAAAAATTCCACCATTTGTTTGAAGGAAACAAATTGGGAAATAAAGTGACCCACAACATGGAGAAGATGCATCTAACCAAGAAACCCAAACTCTGAGAGATCTCAAAAAAGGAAATAGGTGTGGGATTGCCATCAACTAGGGGTGGGGGAGAACTTTCATTCCAAATGGTAAATTTAGGTAAAGCAACACCCAAGTTAGCTAGAGCATCAGTAGCTTGGTTTCCTTCCCTAAAGACATGTTGAATGGTGACATTAGGGGAAGAGCTTAGAAAAATATTTTCCTCAAAGATTAAGCTAGATATATTCCAAGATGTTGACTAGGTGCCTAGAAGACTTCTAAAAATGTTCATGGAGTCACCTTCAACAATAAGGTTAGGGTATTTTAGGCTAGATAGAAGAGACAAACCTTGGAAGAGGTCTTGAGATTCAATAAAATTATTGGTTTGCACTCCAATATTTTTTGTAAAGACCAAAAAGATATTCACTGAATGATATCTGAAGATACAACCTAACCAGTTGGTCCTAGGTTGCATTTGGTTGCACCATAAAAATTGTACTTAATCCATCCTAAAGGTGGAGGAGACCACTTGACAAGCGATCTATCAACCATAAAAGTGGGAGGGAAAATATTATAGGAAGGGATCTATAGGGACTTGGCTAACCGAGCTTCACTCGGGGAATCTAGCCACCCATCTTCCTAAGAAATAGAGAGGTTTTCAACTATTGTGTGGATAAATCTGGAAAGAACATAGTTGAAATCATGGATAGAGTTATTGAAAGCTCTAGAATTTCATTCATGCCAAAATTCCCATAGGAAATGGGGAAGATAAAAGGTCCAAAAGGTTTTGATACAAAAGCTCTTGAAGGGATTTGGCCACTATAAAAAAAGATCATTCAAAGAGGAGGGAGGAGCCCATGAAATACCCATAGTGGAAAATAATGAGCAAAGAACTTTGAGGGAGAACTAACAAGAGAGGAAAATATTTTGGGTGGATTCACAATCCTACTTACAAAGGTAACAATAGTTGGGAATGGGGAGCCCTCAAACCTGGATATTTGGAATGGAGAGAATTTTATCCTAAACAACAAGCCAAAATAAAAAATAGACTTTGGGAATAAGGTGTTTGTTCCAAATGATATTTGAAGGAAACCATGGTTGTCCTAGGTTTTTAGAAAGGAAGTAGGCAAATTTGACAAAGAAAATCCCATTCTCATTGGGTTCCCATAGGAGCTTATCTTCAACTAAATAGTTGGGAATAACACAAATATGCAAAATGTTACATAAAATTATATTAGCTCATTTTTTATCCTCATTCATATCACCATGATGAAGGTTTTTCCAACACTTTCTATCAAAGTCAATAAAATTGCAAACCTATGTACCAAACAATATATCAGTCATGGGTTTGAGGCATATCAAATCAAGGTGGTTCTAAAGAGGGTTGTTACACAACCACTTGTCCTCCCAAAAACTTATCTTCTAGTCATTTCCAAGATTCCAATGGATTCCTTTTTTGATGATCTCCCTTGTACACAATATGGAATTCCAAGTGGTAGAACCTTGAATAGGTGAAGGATCATACAAAAAATGTAGTTGATACCAAAAGTATTTAGCCTTGATGATATCAACCCACAGTGACTTTTAATTTTTAAGGATCCATCATCCTTGCTTGGCAATTAGGGCTAGGTTTATCTATATAACCTTCCTGAGCTTGATACCACCATATCCTTTCTTTGAGCAGACTTGATCACATGCAACTAAATGGAATCTCTTTTTGTGTTCTGAGCCTGATCAAAGAAATTTCCTTTGGAGTTGTTCAATATTATTACAAAATTCAACCAAAATGTTGAATATGGAAAAAATAAATAAAATAGGGATGCTTTGGAGAGTGACTTGACTAAGGTGGCCTTTCTTTCCTGAATAAGGAGCCCTCTCCATCCTGCCAATTTTTTGTGAATTCTCTCAATGAGTAGAAGCCAAAGAGATTTTTTGGTAGAACCAAAAAAAATTGGAAGACCAAGGTAGGTAGCATGAAGGTCAGCAATGGTACAACCAAGGATATTAGCTATGTTGGTTTACCATCTAGGGGTCGTATTGAAAAAATACAGTTTACTTTTGGAGAAGTTAAATTTTTGGCCAAAATAAAACTCAAAGTAGATATGAATGGACTTGATGATTTTGGATTGGAAAAAAAAAAGTAGCCAGAGTAGTGTCATCCACAAACTATTGGTGGGATATGGGCATGAGAGATGAGGTAGTTTTAATGCTAGATATTTCTCCTTTGGAACATAAGGACCCTAGAGTTCTCCCTAGGGCTTCTGTCACAATGACAAACATAAAATGGGACAATGGGTCACCCTATATTAGACCTTTGGTGCTCTATAAATAGCTAATAATAGAGCCATTAACTATGAAAAATAAGTTGGATCCTGATATGCATGCCTTGAATAGGTTGATCCAATCATTATGGAAACCAAATCTGGACGAGATAGAGAAGAGGAAACTCTAATACACTCTATGAAAAACCTTTTTCATGTCAAATTTGAGGAAAATGATAGATTTACCACTTTTAGAAATAGAATGTTAAATCTTATGGATTGTAATTATCATATAAGTATTTAGAATCCCTAGAACAAAACTACCTTGATAGAAATCAATGATGAAAGTAAGAATAGGTTTCAACATCGTGGTAATCACTTTGGTGAGGATTTTATAAAAATAATGCATAGACTGATTGGGTGGAAATCATATAAATATTTGGCATTATTGGACTTAGGGATGAGGGCCAGAAAGGTGGATTTTACATCTTTAGGAATGTTCTTTGTTTATTGCATTTTTGGAAAACTAAAATTATGTTAGCCCCATAATGTCCCAATATTTTTGAAATAAAATTTGGGGAAAACCATTTGGACTTGGAGCCTCCCCACCTTGCATTGAAAAAACTACGTTACAAATTTCCTCAATAGAAAAATGTTTAAGAAAATAATTTTTATGCTCCTGGGATACCAACCTAGGGATATTTTTTAGGAGGGTCTCTAAAACTTGCATATTGCACTCCAAAATGGGTCCAAATATATCTTCAAAAAAACCACTACCTAAAATCTGATATTTGTAATTTTTGAAATAATGGTCCCATAAACTCTGGTGAATTCCTTGATCTTGTTAGAGATCCTGTGCCTCATCGTGGTGGCATGGAAAAATTTAGTATTAGAGTCTCCTTATTTAAACCAGGTAACTCTAGAATTTTACTTCCAAAAAAATTATTCACTTTTAAGAATATTGTGGTATTTATATAGAAGATTCCTTTTAGCCTCAATAATATTTGTTTCCAATTATCCCTATTGGGAAAGAAGCTCAATTTTTGTGAGCTGGGATTGGATATTCTATTATTTGGAAAAAATATCTATTCCACTTCTTAAGATGTGCTTTCACAAATCAAAGCTTATTGCTGACTTGAGAGGCTAGGGACCTAGAAAAACTACAAGACCACCAATTTGCAATGAGTTCCTTGATATTTGGTTCCTGAATCCACATAGCCTCAAATCTAAAAGGGATTTGAATGGAGAGACCTAGAATGAAAAATAAAGGAGAAGGAGATTGTGATCAGATCCTATTCAAGGTAGAGAATGAAGGACATAATCTCCAAAGGGAAAAATATTTTTAATGGATATTAGGAATCTATCAAGCCTTATTTGAATAATTTGATCACCCTTTCTATGATTTATCTAGATGAATTTTGGACCTTTGAGTTGGATATCCATGCTCATACACAAAAGAAGAAAAATATTCATAGGAATTAATTATTATTTTAGAGCCTCCTTTCTTAGTAGTGGGGAATAGAAGAGAATTAAAATATCCATCCTGTTGTACTTACAATGGCACTAAGAGGGGGGGTGAATCAGTGTAGCTCTTTAATCAAGAATTAACAGCTCTAAAAATAGCAGCAGTTAAAACTTATAAACAGATATAGCAAGAACAACAAGAGAACATCACACAACACAAGATTTTAACGAGGTTCACCAATGTGGCTACTCCTCAAAAATGACTGCTTGGACTACCATCCAAACTCAGCCTTTGCAAAGCAACAACTTTTACAAATAGTTTACCAGCACCCACTGGAAGGAGCACCAACCCCTGATTTTATCTGACCCAGCAGAAAGGAGCACCAACCCCTGATTTACCAGCACCAACTGGAAGGAGCACCAACCCCTAAATTTCCAGCACCAACTGGAAGGAGCACCAACCCCTTATGCCAAGCACCAACTTGGACTTCAAATCTAAAACTTAGAAGAATGATAGTGAGATACCTTTGCCTTTAACCAGACCCTGACTGATCTGCTTCACTTTTTTGTCCTGTGCGCACTCTGCTCTCCCTGCGCTATCACTTCACATAATCTACTGCTAAATTGTCGAATGTTCATCTTCTCCCCTTTGTGCACTCTGCTTCCTTTGCGATCTTTCACACTTAGAATGATTTGACGAAATGCACTCTACACACTACGATCAAATTTTGCACTCTGCTCACTGTGATCGAACTTCTCACTCTGCGCACTATCTACGAACGTCGCACTTCACCACTCACCAACTCTTCAAAACAACCTTCCTTTTATAACCACATTTTTCAAGATCAAAAACTTAATCTTAGTCGGCTGTAACCCTAATCTTAGTTGGCTGCAAAACCCTAAACTTTGTCGGCTCACATTTGACTTTGTCGGCTTCAACTGCCTCTGTAACTCTTCTGTAGCTTTTGCCGTGAAACTACAACATGTCACGATATCACGACACCTTTGCCTCCGTACACTTTCTTTTGGATTTTGTCATGATATCGTGACACTTTTGCCTTTTTCGACTTCAACTAAGCTCTTGTCGCGATATCGCGACACTTCTGTCTTCATCAGCATCAACTTTGCTTTTGTCGTGATATCGCGACACTTCTCCCTTCGTCGACCTCCTTTCTACTTTTGTCACGAAATCATGACACTTCTACTTCCGTACTTCACATCTTGGCTTTTGTCACGAAATCGTGACACTTCTGCCTCTGAGGACTTCAACTTAGCTTTTGTCACGAAATCGTGACACTTCTCCTGTTGAAGACCTGCTTTCTATTTTTGTCGTGAAATCGTGACACTTTCTGCATCCGTACGCTTTCTTTGCAACCCGTCATGAAATCGCGACGCTTTCAGCTTTCGTACACTTTCTTTGCAACCCGTCATGAAATCGTGACGCTATCAGCTTCTATATGCTTTCTTTGCAACCTGTCGCGAAATCGCGATGCTATCAACTTTTCGTACGCTTTCTTTGCAACCTGTCACGAAATCGTGATGCTTTCAGCTTTCGTACATTTTCTTCTACTGTGTCGCGAAATCGCGATGCTATCAACTTTCGTACGCTTTCTTTGCAACTTGTCATGAAATCATGACATTTCTTATTTCAAACACTTTCGTCTGTAGCATGTCACAAAATCATGATAGTTCTCACTTCGAACTCTTTCCTTTGCTGCATGTCATGAAATCATGACAGTTCTCACTTCGAGTTCTGCAGCATGTCGCGAAATCGTGACAGTTCTCATTTTACTTTCTCTCTCCTCGAACTTGTCATGAAATCATGATAGTTCACACTTCGGACTCTCTCTTCTACAGCACGTCGCGAAATCATGACACTTTATCTTGCTTTCACTTTGTCTTCTGACTTGTCACGAAATCGTGACACTTTTTCGTCCGTACAACCTTCCTTGCAATATGTCGCAAAATCGTGACACTTTTCCTTCTCTGCCTTCCTGCTCTCTTCAAGTCGCGAAAATGCGACATGTCATGAAATCGTGACACTTTTCCAACTTGCTCTCTTTCTCTACCAACATGTCATGAAATCATGACAGTTTTTCCACTTGCCTTTTTCTCTACCAACATGTCATGAAATCGTGATAGTTTTTCCACTTGCCTTTTTCTCTTCCAACATGTCACAAAATCGTGACAGTTTTTCCTGCTTCTTCTCTCTCTTCCAACATGTCATGAAATCATGACAATTTTTCCAGCTTTTTCTCTCTCCTCTAACATGTCACGAAATCGTGATAGTTTTTCTTGCCTGTTGTATATGTCATGATATCGCGACACTTTTCTTACTTGTCTTTTTCTTTGATCTTTTGCAAATGGGCCACTATGGTCTTCTTGGAAACTCACTGTCCATACTCTGAATAACCTTTGAACTTCTGTCCTCTGCATCTGAATGACTTCTGAACTGCCTATCCACTGCATCATTAGATCTAACTGACTGTGTTGACAACAATGACAATACTCCTGCTGCACCTTGCTCAACAATCTCCCCCTTTGGAATTGTTGGCAACACCTGTGTAATTTCCTGTAACTCTTCTCCCCCTTTGTCAATAATACCAAAGGGCTACTGCAGACTCCCCCTAAGTCCATGCACAACATTCTTAGGCATAATTTGTTGCACTTAGCACAAATTATGATCATGAGCAAAAGAATAGTCAAATACTCAAATGCTCCCCCTAAGAAAGTGATCCTTGTAGCTAGTCACTTCTTGGGAAGTGTGACCACTCCCAATTTGTTTCGAAGGTACTCAAACACTTCCTTGGGCAATGGTTTTGTGAAAATATCTACTACTTGTTCTGTGGTTGGGACAAAATCCAATTTAACCTCACCTTCTACAACTTTCTCCTTCAAAAAATGATACCTGATGGCAATGTGCTTTGTGCGTGAATGCATAACTGGATTCTTGGAGATGTTAATTGCACTGGTGTTATCACACTTAACTGATATTGGCTCACTAAAATTAATACCAAGATCTTTCAAAGTTTGTTTCATCCACAAAACTTGTGTACAACATGTTGTTGTTGCAATATATTCTGCCTCAGCTGTAGATAAAGAAACTGACTCTTGCTTCTTACTGTGCCATGCAACCAATCTGTCTCCCAGATAGAATGCACCTCCACTGGTACTCTTTCTATCATCTACACATCCATCCCAATCTGCATCTGAATATGATATAAGGGTGAAGTCTTTACCTCTTGGATACCACAACCCATACTCCATAGTACCCTTGAGATACCGAAGAATCCTTTTTACTGCTGTCACATGAGTCTCTTTGGGACTGGCCTGAAATCTTGCTACCATGCAAACTGCCTATAGAATATCTGGTCTGGTAGTTGTTAAATATAGTAAGCTTCCAATCATTGATCTGTACATGGTTTGATCAACAGGTGGAGATTTGTCATCTTTACTCAACTTGCAACCTGTTATCATGGGAGTGCTAACTGGCTTATAGTCCATTGTGAATCTTTTTAGCATCTCTTTCACATATTTGACTTGGGAAATAAATATGCCTTTCTCATTTTGATTAACTTGTAACCCAAGAAAGTAAGACAGTTCACCAATCATAGACATTTCAAATTCTTTCTACATCTTATTTGCTAAGTCTTTACAAGATTCATCTTTGCTACTGCCAAATATGATATCATCTACATATACAACAAGAACAATGAGATGCCCACCTTCTGTTTTGACATACAGATTACTATCCACCATACCTTTCTTGAATCCCTGTTGAGAGAGATAGTTGTCTAGCCTTGCATACCATGCTCGGGGTGCTTGTTTTAAGCCATATAAAGCTTTCTTTAATTTGCAGACAAGGTTGGGATCTTCACTAATTTGAAAACCATCTGGTTGTTCAATATAAACCTCTTCTTCAAGTTTCCCATTTAAAAAAGCTGATTTTACATCCATCTGATAAACTCTGAAATTCTTGTAGACTGCTAAGGCCAGAAACATTCTGATTGCTTCTAGTCTGGCCACTGGTGCAAAAGTCTCCTCAAAATCAATGCCTTCAACTTGTGCATAGCCTTTGCAAACCAGTCTAGCTTTATTCCTAACGACCTGTCCGTCTTCATTCAATTTGTTATGAAAGATCCATTTAGTCCCGATTATGTTTTTGTTCGCAGGTCTAGGCACTAGTTCCCAGGTTTTGTTTTTCTCAATCTGGTCTAATTCTTCATTTATAGCCTTCATCCAACCTTCATATTTGCTTGCTTCAGCAATATTCTTGGGCTCAATGCTGGATAACAAAGAGTAGTTACTTGCTACTCTTCTTCTTGTTTGAACACCAACTTTGGGGTCTCCAATTATTTGGTCTCTAGGATGATTTTTTTGCCAGCTGCCTATTTTGAATTTCTTATTCTCTTTTGCTTTTGAATCACAACTTACATCATCTGAGTCAATTTTTTGTATCTTTTCAATTTTGTTTTCCTCATCTCCTTCAATAACCTCTTCATAAATTGGATAGTTCGTTTCATGGCTAATCACCCGTTCTTTACCTTCATCAAACTTAACATCAGCACTCGTCCACAATTTTCTTTAGCCTCTTGTTGTAGCATTTGTAAGCTTTGCTTCTTGGTGAGTAACCAACAAAAATACCTTCATCTGCTCTATCTTCAAACTTGCCAAGATTGTCTTCAATTCTTTTGATATAGCACTTGCTACCAAACACTCTGAGGTATTTTGTTGTTGCCCTTTTTCCGAACCATAATTCATAAGGAGTTTTGTTTTCATGTGTTCTCAGCATGTATCTATTTTGGATATACACCACAGTATGGACTGCTTCTTTCCAAAATCTGTCAGCTACTTTGCTTTCAGCCAACATAGTTCATGCCATTTCTTGCATAGTTCTATTCTTTCTTTCTACTACCCCATTTTGCTGAGGTGTCCTTGCTACTGAGAACTGTCTCCTAATACCATACTTTTCACAGTATTCTGCAAACTCCTCTAAAATGAATTCTCCACCTCTGTCTGATCTTAAGCATTTGATCCTCTTTCCTATTTCATTCTCAACCTGGTTTTTGAAGATTTTGAACATATCAAAGGCTTCTGATTTTTGCTTCAAGAAGAATATCCATGTCATTCTGGAATAGTCATCAATGCACAACATAAAATACTTGTCACCATTTATGCTTTGTGTTCTCATGGGTCCACATAAGTCAGTGTGTATTAGTTCCAGCGGTTTGCTGGTGTAGTATTCTTTAGTTTTGAATGTGACTCTAGTTTGCTTCCCCTTTTGGCATGAAGCACAGATGTTGTTTGCAGGTTTGCTGATGGTGGGAATATCTCTTACAACCCCTTTTGAGGTGATTTTCACTAGATTATCAAAACTGATATGGCCAAGTCTTTTGTGCCACAGCCAATTTTCTTCTTCCTGTCCAATAAAGCAAGCTCCTTTTGAAGTCTCTGAAAGTGTATACAGGTTACCAAAAGTTCTTGACCCTGTTGCTATCAATTTTCCACTATTGGTCTTTCTGACTTCACAACCCTGCTTCATAAAGACCACTTCATGACCTTTATCACAAATCTGACTTACACTCAGTAAATTATGTTTCAATCCATCCACAAATAAGACTTCTTCTGATTTAATCCTTCCATCACTAATTTTGACTGAGCCTTTGCCAACTATCTTGGCTCCATCATTATTTCCAAATTTTACTGATCCTCCTTCATATTTCTGTAACTTATCAAATTTCTGTTTGTCACCTGTCATATGACTGGAGCATCCACTATCTAGTATCCATGGTACATGTTTATTCTATGCTTTGAAAGCAGTTTGAACGATTAAAGATTCCTTTTCTTCCTTCAATATTTCTTTCCCTTTCCACATTGTTTTGATAGTGGTTTTGGGCTCTTGTTTAGTTTTTCCCTTATCATCAGCTTGTGCATGTTTTACAAGAAGTTTCCCATTTTGTCTCATCCTGTTTGGTTGAACTTTTCTTCCCTGAAACTGATTTGATGAAAAAGTGCTTCTATAGTTTCTTGCAATGTGCCCAAAATTGTGACAGTTATAACATTCTACTGTGTAATTCATCAAAGGAGAAAAAGCATTTCTACTTGTGAAATTCCTTGGTCTAACATTGTACTTGCAGTCTGAGATTTTATGTCCATAGCCATTGCATTTAAAATAGAAACCAGAGAAGGGATAATTGAACCTGGGAGATGGTCTTTGCCATGTTGTCGTAGGAGCCATAGGTCTTCTTCTTCTTTGATGTGTGACATTGGTGAAACCATTACTGTCAGTTCTCCTTTCCTGCCTGGCATTATTGCTTTCTTTTGCAAGAGGCAATTTCCCTTGATCGACCTGTTTCTTATCTTCATTCTTTGTGGATTCTACATTTTTGGATTTTGAACCACTTGATGATTCTCCTTCGATAAAACCCAGACCAAACCTGATGCCTGCAGGTCTTTGGTCATTTATGATTTTATCCAGTTTCATAGAACTTTCTTCTCGTTTGTGATAACAACTGATTTTCTTGTTCATCTCTTCTAGCTGCATTCTTAGACCAATAGTCTCTTCCTCTAGCTTGCTGCAGTAGTCTATTCTCATGGTTATTTGAACTTCGAGATCTTCGATGATTTTCTTAGATTCTTCTATCTGAACTTTTAAGCTGGTTATGATTCCATTTGCATCCTCAAGCTTTCTTGATAGTTTCTTATTCTTTTTCTTTTCTATCTCCCACTCTTCAAGAGCAGATATCAACTCACCTTCTAAGTCAACTTCAGCCTCGATATTTTCACCACAGACTTCAGAGGTCACTCCTTTTTTTTATTTAACTTCTTCAAAAGCCATAAAAAGAGCTTCATCTCTTTCTTCTTCAGACTCATCACCGGAGTTGTTTTCTGATGAACTAACATTCTTGGAGATGAAACTTTTCTTTTTGAAGTTGCCTTTTTTGAAATTTGCTTTCATCTTCCAGTCACCTCTTTCTTGGTGGGATCCTTCATCATTTTTGTTCTTCTCTTTTAGTGGACATTTAGTTGCAAAATGCCCAACACCTCCACAGTTGAAGCATTTGAATGGAAGCTTCCCTTTGTATTTTCCTTTCCCATTTTTCAATTTTCTCACAAAGTTTGCTTCCATTTCATCTGATGTCTCTTCTTCCTCGGACTCTTGTTTTGTGTTTTTATTTTTAAGGGCCTTGAAAGCTGCTTCTCTGTCAGTAGGTTTAGATCTTCCTATCCTCATCTCATAGGCAGTTAAGGAACCATACATTTCATCTATACTGAAATAATTTAGATCTTTAGCTTCTTCTATTGTTGAGACTTTGGAATCAAATCTTTGAGGAAGGGATCTTAATACCTTTTTTATGATAGTAGAGTCATCGATATTCTCGCCGAGTCCTCTGATAGCATTGATGATTCCATTGACTCTCAACATGAATGCCTCAATGTTTTCATCATCATTCATCTTCAAAGCTTCGAACTGAGCTCGATGTGTCTGTAACTTGGCTTCTTTGATCTTATCATCTCCTTCATGAACACTCTTCAATTTGTCCCATATTTCTTTTGCTAACTGACAGTTCATGACCTTTACCAGTTCACTGTCTGCTAATCCACACAAGATGGCATTCTTTGCTTTCGAATTGTTTTCAAATAGTTTCTTTTCCTCTACTTATTTTGGAGGAATGATAGGAATTGAGTATCCACTCACTACTGAATCCCAGATATCATATCCCAAAGCACAGAGATATGTCTGCATCCTGACTCTCTAGAATGCATAATTAGATCCGTCAAACAATGGTGCTTTGTTTGATGAGAAACCTTCACCACCTGCCATTGTGATAATTCCAAGATCACCCTAGCTAGTTAAGCTTGTACAAGGACTTGGCTCTGATACCAATTGTTGTACTTACAATGGCACTAAGAGGGGGGGTGAATCAGTGTAGCTCTTTAATAAAGAATTAACAGCTCTAAAAATAGTAACAGTTAAAACTTATAAATAGATATAGCAAGAACAACAAGAGAACATCACACAACACAAGATTTTAACGAGGTTCACCAATGTGGCTACTCCTCAAAAATGACTGCTTGGACTACCATCCAAATCCAGCCTTTGCAAAGCAACAACTTTTACAAATAGTTTACCAGCACCCACTGGAAGGAGCACCAACCCCTAATTTTATCTAACCCAGCAGAAAGGAGCACCAACCCCTAATTTACCAGCACCAACTGGAAGGAGCACCAACCCCTAAATTGCCAGCACCAACTGGAAGGAGCACCAACCCCTTATGCCAAGCACCAACTTGGACTTCAAATCTAAAACTTAGAAGAATGACAGTGAGATACCTTTGCCTTTAACTAGACCCTGACTGATCTGCTTCACTTTTTCGTCCTGTGCGCACTCTGCTCTCCCTGCGCTATCACTTCGCACAATCTGCTGCTAAACTATCGAACGTTCGTCTTCTCCCCTTCGTGCACTCTGCTTCCTTTGTGATCTTTCACACTTAGAATGATTCGATGAAATGCACTCTGCTCACTGTGATCGAACTTCTCACTCTACGCACTATCTACGAACGTCGCACTTCACCACTCACCAACTCTTCAAAATAGCCTTCCTTTTATAACCACATTTTTCAAGATCAAAAACTTAATCTTAGTCGGTTGTAACCCTAATCTTAGTCGGTTGCAAAACCCTAAACTTTGTCGGCTCACATTTGACTTTGTCGGCTTCAACTGCCTCTGTAACTCTTCTGTAGCTTTTGCCATGAAACTACAACATGTCACGATATCATGACACCTTTGCCTCCGTACACTTTCTTTTGGCTTTTGTCACGATATCGCGACACTTCTACCTTTGTCGACTTCAACTAAGCTCTTGTCATGATATCGCGACACTTCTGTCTTCATCAGCATCAACTTTGCTTTTGTCACGATATCATGACACTTCTCCCTTCGTCGACCTCCTTTCTGCTTTTGTCACGAAATCGTGACACTTCTGCTTTCGTACTTCACATCTTGGCTTTTGTCATGAAATCGTGACACTTCTACCTCTGAGGACTTCAACTTAGCTTCTATCATGAAATCGTGACACTTCTCCTATTGAAGACCTGCTTTCTATTTTTGTCATGAAATCATGACACTTTCTGCATCCGTACGCTTTCTTTGCAACCCATCACGAAATCATGACGCTTTCAGCTTCCGTACACTTTCTTTGCAACCTATCGTGAAATCATGACGCTATCAGCTTTCGTACACTTTCTTTGCAACCTATCGTGAAATCATGATGCTATCAACTTTTCGTACGCTTTCTTTGCAACCTATCACGAAATTGTGATGCTTTTAGCTTTCATACGTTTTCTTTGTTGTCTGTCATGAAATCGTGACGCTATCAACTTTCATACGTTTTCTTTGCAACCTGTCATGAAATCATGACATTTCTTATTTCGAACACTTTCATCTGTAGCATGTCACAAAATCATGATAGTTCTCACTTTGAACTCTTTCCTTTGCTGCATGTCATGAAATCATGACAGTTCTCACTTCGAGTTCTGTAGCATGTCACGAAATCATGACAGTTCTCATTTTACTTTCTCTCTCCTCGAACTTGTCATGAAATCGTGACAGTTCACACTTCGGACTCTCTCTTCTACAGCATGTCATGAAATCGTGACACTTTATCTTGCTTTCACTTTGTCTTCTGACTTGTCGCGAAATCGTGACACTTTTTCATCCGTACAACCTTCCTTGCAATATGTCGTGAAATCGTGACACTTTTCCTTCTCTGCCTTCCTGCTCTCTTCAAGTCATGAAAATGCGACATGTCACGAAATCATGACACTTTTCCAACTTGCTCTCTTTCTCTGCCAACATGTCATGAAATCATGACAATTTTTCCACTTGCCTTTTTCTCTGCCAACATGTCGCGAAATCATGATAGTTTTTCCACTTGCCTTTTTCTCTGCCAACATGTCACGAAATCATGACAGTTTTTCCTACTTCTCTCTCTTCCAACATGTCATGAAATCATGACAGTTTTTCCATATTTTTCTCTCTCCTCTAACATGTCACGAAATCATGACAGTTTTTCTTGCCTGTTGTATATGTCGCGATATCGTGACACTTTTCTTACTTGTATTTTTCTTTGATCTTTTGCAAATGGGCCACTATGGTCTTCTTGGAAACTCATTGTCCATACTCTGAATAACCTTTGAACTTTTGTCCTCTGCATCTGAATGACTTCTGAACTGCCTGTCCACTGCATCATTAGATCTAACTGACTATGTTGACAACAATGACAATACTCCTGCTGCACCTTGCTCAACACATCCATCATCCAAACCTCATTGAAAAAAACCTCTCATCTAACTAAGATTATTCCAGATATAAAATCTTCCATATGTGGAGTTTGGAGAATAAATATTTGATAAAACCCATTTGCAATGGTAGTCCTTACTGAAGAACAATATATTTATGTAGTTTTCTACCATATATAGGAGTTTTCCTTTAACAAAATTTGTATCCCACAAACATAACAACCCTCTAGAGGATCCATTGGTAGGTCTTATTAGGAATTCACAGTTTTCCCATATGTATTTGGAAATATGTGAAGCATTTTGGGTATCTAGTTTGGACTCTTGCAAGAGAAAAATGGTTGGTTCTAGGTCTTTCATCATGAACTTAACCAAACATTTTTTGTTGTGTTCATTGAGACCTATCACATTCCATGAGAGTATATTCATTTAGAAATTCTAGAATAAGAATTTTTCCCTCTTCCTTGTGAAACGGAGAATTTGGATTGGGTATCATTTTCAATTGGATCTGAAAGAATATTTACCTTGGAGAAGAGACTCAAAGTGATTTGAGTTCTATTGGTACCGTTATCACAACATTCTCTATTTCTAATGATCTGATAGGAAGGACAATCTTGTTTCTTCTTTGAATCAACATCAGTAATATACTTATCAAATTAGAATTAAAACTAAAATATTATAGGAATAAAATTACACACACAATCACAAATTGCAAGAGGATAAAATATTTTTACATGGAAATCCAAAAATGGATAAAATCATGGTCCAAATAAATTGGATAGATTGTTATTAGGATTTAAAATTGATACAAATCCTTATTGATATTTAGTTGGCTATATTTTTCAGCTTGTTCTTCCCAATATTGCTCTTTTCTCTTCCTCCACTACCTCTAGGGTTTTACAAATGCAGATGTAGTAATTCAACCCTAACAAAGTGTTGTCCCAAAAATCCCCTTTTCCTATTTAAGTGTCTGTATTTATAACCCACTCATTCATTTTCCTATTATTATTCACTCATTTCCAAACTCATATGTAACATTCTTGTAGGTGTATTTTGGGCATAATTTTTATTATAATACTTTGATTTACCTCTACCTATGCATGTTGGAAGTGTTTTTAAAATACCTATCCAACGATACCACTTGGAGCACCAGAGCACTTGAAATATTGAAGTTACAACCAATGTTTTGTCATTTTGAGTTTCTCCTTTTAAGTACAATAACTTTCTTTGCTAACTTTAAATTTATAAGAAACAAATATAGACATATTCTCCTTGAAACTATCTTTCTAATGGTATTATTTTTGTCCAATTTGGCCCAATAACAAACATGTTACGACCTTTTAAATATGTCACTATAAGGCATTTTGAGAAACTTCAAAGTTTGAAATCCATTATTCAGTAATTTGGCCATAAGTTTGGCCTCAATTATCCATTTCAAGCAATTAAAAAGGTGTCAAAAATATATTTTTAGAGGAATTTCATGGAGCCATCCAAATTCATCTAGATTCCATGGATTTTCCTACAATTTGAAAACACAACCCTTACTCAATTTATCCTCCATATTATATTCCAGTAAGCATTAATTGCTCTAAAGTGAGAATTTTACCTAGAGCTCCTTCCACACTTCCTGCAGATGAAATTTTAGTTGGTCTCCTAAACAAGACCTCCCCCATTGGAGGATTTTGGTCCCTTAAAATCATCTTTATTCAAATAGGGATATTTTTTCTCTACTTTCTTCTTGGAGATCCACTTTTCCTTGCTTAGAATTTTCATCTTAGGATATACTAGACATAATTATTCTTATACTTGGCATGTTATCCATAAATTCCTATTCAAAATTAAATATTTTGCTTCCTCCTCAAACTCAATTGAGACTAAATCATCCAACTTCGGCAATACTGGAGCATCTTCTTTATTTTCCAAAAAAGAGGTCTCAAAAAACTTCAAGTTTTCTATATTGAAAACATAGTACATTTGCATATAACTTGGCATTTCGAGTTGGAAGGAATTTGGACCAACCTAGCCTAAAAATGTAAATTTCCCATATCTGATAGGTGAAAGTTCTTGTGGTGGAGAGATAAAAAACATCAATATAGCAATTCTGATCTAAGACAAAACAAACATTAATAGAGCATGTATATCACCCAAAAATGGTCTAGCAGTGTTTAGTGATTAAGATAAACCAATTTTGAATTCTAAATGATGAAATATCCTCAACCAAAAGCTCCAATTTCAGCAAACTATGTTGCTGGTCCAAACCAAAAATTTTGATCTATAATTAAAAAAGGGCACAAATATAAACTTAAAAAAATCTCCACATAAAATCTCCAAAATTTTGCACACTGAAATATTCCTATTCTTATCACATTTAAAAAGAGTCCAATTACAAAATATATAATTATCAATCATCCTTGATCATGTAAAAAATCTAAAAAAGATAAAATCTAGCTTTTTATAAAAAACAACTTTTATTATGCCACTTTGCATGTTATTTTTTATTTATTTTTAAATTAACTATAAAAAATTAATTTGCATAAATAAAGCACTCAATTTAACATATTTTTCATGTGCTTTATTTTGCAACTCACATATTAATTTAATAATTATGGGTCACTTTTGACATCATCCTCAACAATCCCCCCTTTGATGTCAAAGGATGAAATGTCCAACATTTATTTGAGTCTCCCATGAGTCACCTTCAATATACCCTTTGTGAGTATATCAACAACTTGATCCTCACTCTTAATATACTCAATGACAAAAGTTTATCATGTACCAAGTCTCTAACAAAATGGTTCTTCAACTCAATATGTTTGGTCCTTGCATGGAAAATTAAATTTTTGATTGCCCCAATGTTATCACAAAATATTTTAGTAGGATCATGTTGAGTCTCACTAAAATCCATCAATATTATCCTCAGTCAACTAAATTGAGTACAAGTTGAAGCAAGGGCTGCATATTCAGCTTCAGTTGAAGACAAAGCCACTATACTTTGCTTCTTGTATGACAAAGAAATAAACCCACTTCCCAAGGTGAAACAATACCCTGGAGTAGATTTTTGGTCATTAATAGAACCTCCCCAATCTGAATCAACATACCCAACAAGACTTGAAGATATTTCTTATCTATAGTGTATACCATGATCAAAGGTTACCTTCACATATCTAAATATTCATTTTACCGCTTGCATATGCCTTTGAGTTGGTAAGCTCATAAATAAAGAAATTAGTGAAACTGCATAGGTAATATCAGGTCTTGTGAATGTAAGGTACATCAATACATCCACCATACTTTTGAAAGTCTTCTCATCATCAAGAGGACTTCCATCCTCTTTCATAATCTTCTTCCCACTAGCAATAGGAGTATCAACCACCTTGTAGTCTAGAAATAAAAATTTCTTCAACATGTCTTGGGTATACTTGGCTTGGCATATGAAGATCTCATATTCCATTTATTGTACTTCCATTCCAAGAAAGTATTTCATTTTTCCAAGATCAAACATCTCAAAATCACTCTTCATGCTCTCCTTGAAGTCTTGTATTATAGTTTTGGAATTTCTTGTAAAAATGAGATCATCAACATAAAGACAAACATACAACACATTAGTATCAATAATTTTTATATAAAGAGTTGGATCATTTTTGCTCCTTTCAAAGCCATTTTCATAGAACCATCCATCTATTTTTTATATCCAATCCCTAGGAGCTTGTTTCAGCCCATAAAGTGCCTTTTTTCAACTTGTATACCCAATGCTCTTTACCCTTTATTTCATAACCTTGTGGCTGCTCCACATATACCTCTTCTTCAATATCACCATTCAAGAATGCACTCTTGATATTCATTTGGTGAACTTCCCATACTTTATGATAAGAAACTAAAAGCATCAATATAATAGTATCATGGCGAGCCACATGAGAAAAATCCTCCTTATAATCTACTCCATATGTTGTGCATACCCTTTTTCTACTAGTCTAGCTTTGTGTTTATCTATTGTTCCATTACTATGGAGCTTGCTCTTGTAGATCCATTTTGCACCAATTAAATCCATGTCACTAGTAGGTTGAATGATATTCCATGTCTCATTTCTCTCAATGGCCTTCATCTCAACATTCATGGCCTCAACCCATTCAATTATTTGACTAGCCTCTACATAGTTCCTTGGTTAACTAGAAATGCAAGATAAGGCATAGTAAGTCATTTCATCTTCAATATTCAATATTATTACCTGATTGATCTTGAAGTCTTGTTGTTCTCCTTTGATAGTTATGATCCAACATATGACTTCCTGTATGTGAAAGCACCAACCTTTTGTCTTTTACTTGGGTTGAATTTGATGGTAAACTTGTCTCTTGGGAAGAACTAGTATTTTTGCCATTAACACTAGGAACTAGTGGAGTATCTTGATTGACCTCCATTTCTCCATCAAAATTTTACCCCCATTCACTAATAAACTCTAAATTATTTTGGTTATGATCATAAAATACATCATTCTCAAAAAATTTACAATCCCTAGAAACAATAGTTTCTTTACTAACAAGATTGAAAAAATTGTAAGCTTTACTACCATCACTATAATCTGTAAAAATGTGAGGCTCACTCTTGGGGTCTAATTTTTCCTTTTAGCATAATCAATGTGAAAAATTATAAACAACCAAATACTCTAATATGATACACCATGGGCTTCTTACCATACCTTGCTTCATAGGGTGTCTTGTTTTTCACCGCCATTATGGGACTTCTATTTAGGATGTAGGTTATTGTTTGCACTGCTTCAGCCCAAACGTTCCTCTCTAACTTCTTGTTCTCCAATATTTTTCTTGTTGAATCCATTATTGTTCTATTATTTATATCTGTAACACCATTTTGTTGTGGTGTGTAGGGAGCAGTAAAATGCCTTTTTATTCTATGTGAAGAGCAAAAATCTAGAAATTCCTATGAACAAAATTCCCCACCTCTATCAGTTCTTAACACCTTGATAGAACAACCTGAATCCTTTTTAGATAATGCCTTGAATATATTGAAGGCTTAAAATACCCCATATTTGGTCTTCAAAAAGAAAACCCACATTATTTTGGTAGCATCATCAATAAAGGAAATAAAATATAAATTTTTGCCTATGCTAGGATAAGACATAGGCCCACATAAATCTAAATGTACCAATTCTAATTTCTTGGTAGCTCTCCATTTGCTGGTTGGAAATATTTCTCTATTATGTTTTCCAAGTATACATGCATTGCATGCTTCCTTCAATTTGGATTCAATCCTTGGAATACCATCAACCATCTTGTTGTTAAAAATAACATACAAAATTCTAAAATTTAAATGACCATATCTAGAGTGCCACAACATGCTTGATTCCTCAATGGTAGAAAAGCAAGAATTCGGATTTAAAATATTTATTCTCAATGGAAAAATTCTATTTTTTGACATAATAGACTTTCCAATTAATTTTTTACCTTGCTTTTTATCATATATCAAACATTCTCCATTGTCAAAAAGTAGCTTGAATCCTTTCTCGACTAGTTGTACAACACTCATGAGATTGTACTTCATGTTTAGAGATAGATAAATGTTGCTGATATCACCCTTCCCATGCATTGTGGTGATAGGCATACTCACTTTACCTTCAAAATGAATCACCTTCCCATATCCTAAGTGAACTTGGCTCTTGAATGAACCATCTAGCTTGTCAAAACAATCCTTAAAATATGACATATGGTTAGAACATCCTGAATCAAGAAACCACATATTTTTTTATCATAAAAACCTGAATTAAATGAAAGAGAATAATTAATTTGATCATCATTATTCTCAGCTTGGTAAGCCTTTTTATCAGCCCCATCTTGGTTTGCTTGATTTTTGGCTGTTAGGTTCTTTCAATATTTTATCATGTGATCTGGTTTCATACAATAATGATAAGTGATGACCTTCTTACCCTTCCACTTTGAATTTGATTGGTTTTTTCCTTTCTGATATGAAATTTGAGAAAATTTTACATTCTGATTTGTGGGATTTTTATTTGGTTCAAAAACCCATACTTTGGACTCTAGTGGATGATTTAATTAATTTGAATAAATTTTTATTTTATACTCATGGGACAATAAAGAATCCACTAACTCTTAAACCTTGATTTGGTCTATATATTTACACTCCTCAAGTGTAGTAACAATATGCAACCAATTTGGATTTAGGAATATCAAAATATTTCTTACTACTATCTTCCATGACTTCACCATACACTCTCATTCCATGTGTATATCATTTACTCTAATACAATAGTCTCCAACATTCTCATCATCATGCATTTCATATTTTCAAAATTGATTCTTAATATCAAAATATTTTATGCTCTTACTTTTTTTAAGCCTTTATATGATGTATCGAAGTTATTCCATGCCTCATGTGCATTCTTACAACCATCTGTCCTTGGTAGGTGCTTGGATATATTACACTTTGCAAGTAAAATAAGGTTTGAGCATAATTATTTTCTTCTTCTTCTAATGTGTTCTTTTGATATTTAGGAAGGGATTTCCAATCCTTATGATGATTATATGGTTGAACTATAATTTTCCAAACTCCCTTCCATACAAATATCCTCCTCATTTGATCTCTATAGTACTCAAAGTTGTCTCCTTTGAATGTAAGTATATGTAAGGATGTACTATTTGTTGCCATGATAGCAAATGAATAGCCACAAGTATTTTTGATCTAAAATACTGTAAAGGATATTGAGAATAAAAATATTAACCCTCTCTTACTGTATCTATACCTACAAATTCTGAAATCACATACATAACCTTGCTCCGATCCCAAATGAAAGTTCTTGAGGTGGAGAGATAAAAATCATCAATAAAGCAATTTTGATTTAAGATAAAAAGAACATTTATGGAGCATGGATATCACCCAAAAATGTTCCATGAGTGTTTAGTAATTAAGCTAAAAAAATTTTGAATGATAAATGATGAAATATCCTCAGCCAAAAGATCCAATTTTAGCAAACTATGTTGTTGGTCCAAACCAGAAATTTTTATCTATAATTAAAAAGGGTACAAATATAAACTTTAAAAAAGCTCCACATAAAAGCTCCACAATTGTGAAAACTAAAATAATTCTATTTTCTCACATTTAAAAATAGTCCAATTACAAAATATATAATGATCAATCAGCCTTGATCATGCAAAAAAGCTAAAAAAGCTAAAAACTAGCTTTTATAAAAAACAACTTTTATTATGCCACTTTGCATGTTGTTTTTTATTTATTTTTAAATTAAGTAAAAATATTAATTTGCATGAATAAAGCACTCAATTTAATATATTTTTCATGTGCTTTATTTTACAACTCACATATTAATTTAATAATTATGGGTGACTTTTGACATCACCCTCAACAATAGGATTAATTTTCTTATTTTCTCCCTTCAAATGTTCCTTGCTTAAATTCAACCATACAAGGTCTCCCACTTGGAAATTGTGAGATACCCTATGTTTTCCATGACATTTCTTATAGTGTTGTTGATTTTTCTTTAGTGTCTCCTCTATTTTATATTGTATCAGCTGAATACATTGAATGAACTTCAATGATTTCTCTCCTTCTAGCTTCAAGCTACTTGGATCTTGCCCACTCTCAAAGGATTCATCAAAATGTGAATGAGTTAGAAACCCATAACACACCTCAAATGGTGATAATATCATAGAGGAATGTATTCCTTGGTTGTAGTAGTATTGGACATATGTTAGAATGTCATCCCATGTCTTTGGATTCCATTGATTATAGCCCCTCAACAAGTGCACAATTATCCTGTTGACCACCTTTATTTGTTTTATGGATAAAATTTTGTTGATATCTTCATCTTAGTGTCCAAAATTCCCCATAATGCAAGCCAAAATTTACTAAGAAAGCAAGTATCTCTATCTAAAATGATACTCTTAGGCAATCCAAAATGAACAAAAATATGTTTAAAAAATAGTTTTATTGTACCTTCTACTGTAATAGTTTTCTTACAAGGCACAATAATTTTTGTTTTACTAAATCTATCCACTATAACAAATAGATAATATTTACCTCTCCAATTGGTTGGAAATCCACCCATTAAGTCCATTGAAATGCTCTCCTATGGACAATTAGGAATTTTTAAAGGTGTGTACAATCCCAATTTGCAGTTGGGTTTGCTTGTGCTGCAATTTGTACATCCACAAATAAAGATAGACATATCATTCTACATATTGAGCTAGTAGACATATCATTACATGTTAGCTACTATTTTGTGCATGTCAAAATGACCAACAACTAGTGATGTGTGAGTTTCCCTTATTAGTTGTCAGTTATCTCCCTTGGGCACACAAAATTTTCCCTCTTTAAACAACAAGTCATTTTCCAAATGAAAAACCTCATTGGATTTGCCTTGCACTCCAATTTTCAACTCCTTGTACTTCTCCCCAAGTTCAACATATTATTCATTCTACCCCTTGTACTCTTCAAAATAAAAAGACTCCAATTCCATTAAAATTTAAGTAACCTTTATTGGAGGACAAGACAACATATCAACCAACTTATTTGTCTTCCCCTTCTTGTATTTTATTAGGAGATTAAATTGTTGTAGGAAACCCATCCATTTAAAATCCTTGGACTACTATAACTTACTATAAGTATGCAATTACTTTAATGGCTCATGATACATATGCACAATGGTTTCTTTACCTAGTAAATAATGTCTCAGTTTCTTCATGACTTGGAAAAGTACAAAAAAATCTTTATCATACATAATATAGTTAATAAAAACCTCTAAAATTAATTTTGAATGATAACACATAGGTTTACCTTGCTGAAACTAAACTACCCCCATAGCATGGCTTGAGGTATCCATCTCAATCTCAAAATATTTTCTCATGTTTGGCATAAAAAACATAGGTGCGTTCTATACCTTATACTTTATCATCTCAAAGGATTTGTTCTCCTCGTTTCCCAAAATAATATTTTTGTTTTTTTATAGCTGCTATAATAGAGGTCTTGCTACATTGAGAAATCCTTAATAATTTTTTTGAGGTATTGGGCTACCCCAACCAAACTCCTCAATTTAGTTTGGGTATTTGGTGTTGGCCAATTCCTTATGGTAGCCACCTTGTAAGGATATATTCTAAGTTCTCCATTCTTGATTGCATGATCCAAATAAATTAAAGAATTCTTTTCAAACTCACACTTTTTAAGATTCAATTTTAAGTATTCCCTTGATAACACTTCAAAAATGTATTTTAAATTCTGAATATGCTATTCCCATGCTGGATTGAAAACTAATATATTATCAATAAATATAGTTATGTACATATCCAACAAAAGTCTCAAAATGTCATTCATCAACCTCATAAAGGTATTTGGGGAATTTGTTAATTTTAATGGAATCACCAACCATTCAAATAGACCCTACTTGGTCTTGAATGTAGTCTTCTAGATGTCATCTATCTTCATCTAGATTTGATGATAACTTGATTTTAGATCCAAATTAGTAAAATACTTTGCATGCTTTAGCTAGTCTAATAGATCATCAATTCATGGTAGTGGGTACCAATTATTAATAGTTATCTTATTGAGTGCCCTATAATCTATGCACATCCTCCATGTTCCATCCTTCTTGGGGACTAAAACAATTGGGGACCTAGTTGGGGATGCAATAGGATGAATAAAACCCTTATCCAACAACTCTGTCACCTCATCTAACTCAATTATATGCTACCTATACAACCCAATATTAGGAAGAGCTGAATTAGGTAAGAGCTGAATTTCATGCTCCACTTATCTCTTTGGTGGTAATCCTTTTGGTTCTTGGATCAGTTGGATAAATGTTTACAATAATCCATGCAGTTCATTTTTTTGTTGGGAAGTATAGTTGGTTACTTCCACTTCCTTACGGATATACCTACTACCATTCATACCTCTTATCATCAATAGCATGGATATCTTTCTTAAATTCACCAAATGCTTGGCCTATTGCACTATAACAAGCTAGAAATTCTCTTCCAACCTACTGGTCAATCACATATGTGATTCCACATTTCTTCAACTCCCAAACATTGTGCCTCTGCTTAAATAAAGCATATCTTTCCCATAAATATGGGCTACCAAAAATTACTTGGAAAATATCAAGAGGTACTACATCACAAGTAATTACATCATGGAATTTATTTTTAATAGAAAAATACAAAGTACATTTCTTTGTTACCTATAGATCCATATAGTTATACACCCATCCCAATTGGTATGGTTGTGGATTATCCATAGCACTCAATCCAATTTGCTTTATTATATCCTCAAAAATTATATTCCTTTGGGATACACTATCAAACAATGATGTAACTTTCATCCATAGCACTTGTATGTAGACCTAAACTAACTCCTCTTTCTTGGTGTATAAATATTGTTCCTATTTCTTAGAGTTTTACTCCTATCTTAAAGGCTTAATTCTGATAACACACTATATTTCTTTCATCCTCTTCCTCCTACTCAACCATTTTGGTAGAATTAATAGATTTTTTCTTTTCCTTGTTCCACCATTTTGACCTCTTTTAAAGGTGTAGCTTCGAATAGTCTCCACTTGAATGAGTTTCAACATTACATTCCTTGCAATCCTTTTCACCTTTTTGTGATTTGGTGGTTATAGCCCTTGATTTCTTCTTACCTTTACTATTAGAACCCTTGGTTTTATTTGCAAGCTTGGAGGGTTAAGGTGAATTTTATGTCTTATTATTCTTTATTGGATTTCTAGCCCTCATTTATAGGGATGTGGCTTTAATACACACCTCATAAATGTCTCTGGAACCAAATAATGTTAGTTCTATCATGATATGATAAGACAATCCACACTTATATTTTTTAAAATTTGAGGATCTCAAAGATTAATGACCATTAACACAACTTGCTCTCTAAATTATATGGTGTATTCTTAGACTATTTGGACCTACCTCTATCTCAGAAACAACCATATCTTCTCCATATTCTCTTGATATACAATAGGATAAAACTAAGATATTATAACCTTTATAAAATTTTCCCATGTTTCTACAACTTGTTATTGATTTATTGCCACTCCAGTTGAGTACGCCTCCCACCATGTGATAGCATGGCCACCCAATTCCAATAAAGCAAAGTTAATATATTGTACGACTATATAAGACTTAGTACTAAAGTGAACATCCAATTTCTTTAGCCACCCATCTAATTTTTCAAGATCTAACTCTCCTTCATAGGTTAGAATATCAATTCTAACCTCCATTTTAAATGGATTTGCTATCAAGGGTTGTGATGAGAAATTCTCAGGCTATTTGGAGTGGGATACTTCAACCTCCCCTTATTTATAACCATTGGAAGCACTAGATTCAATCTTATATTTTGAATCTAATTTCTTCCTTCCCTTTCTTGATTTCCTTTCTTCACGAGAAATCATCATCTCCATCAAGCTTTAGAGAGTTTTTAGATTTCAAGAAAATTTCTCTTGAATTTCTTGTTGGATATTGTTGGAGAGTTAGGTTTTTATTGATCTACCATTTTATTATACCTGATCCTTCTTCTTCCAATATCTAGGTTTTATGGGGTTAAGTCCTTTTCTTGAGATCTTTTACCCTGCATATATAGTTCTTTATAAAAAAACTAGGACCTATGGGTTATGGACCCACCATGATTCCATTATGCTGCTCTGATACCAAATTTGATATGTAAAGTACCAAATATTGACTCTTTCCTCAAATAGATAAGAAATATTGCTTAATCCTTTATATTAGGTTAGTTAATGTATCCTTGTTTGGATTTTTTTATGCTTTATATTAATATGAGTTATGCTACATATTTCAAAATATCTAATCTATTTATCAAAATGGAATTAAAACTCAAATGTTACAGGAATTAAATCATACACACAATAAAAAATTACAAGAGACACAATATTTTTACGTGGAAACCACAAAATAGGTAAAACCATGGTCCAAATAAATTGGATAAATTGTTATCAAGATTTAAAACTGATACAAATATTTATTGATCTTCAGTTGGCTATATTCTTTAGCTTGTTTTTCCTAATATTTGCTCTTGCTTCTTCTTCGTCTACATTGAGGGTTCTTCAAATGCAAATGTAGCAATTAAACCCTAAAAATGTGTTGTCCCAAAAATTCCCTTTTCCTATTTGAATGTTGGTATTTATAATCCACTCATTCTTTTTTTTTGTTACTATTCACTCACCTGCAAACTTTTATGTAACATTTTTGTAGGTGTATTTTGAGCATAAAGTTTTCTACATTACTCTAATTGACCTCTACATATGCTTGTTGGAATTTTTATTGAAATACCTATCTAACAGTACAACTTGGAGCACCAGAGCACTTAAATTCTAGAATTTACAACTAATTTTTTATTATTATAAACAACCCTTTATAACTACTATAACTTTCTATGCTGACCTCTATTTTCTAATAAACTAATCTATAAATATAATATTTGGAAGTAGTATTATGATGGTACAAGTTTTGTCCAATTTTTCTCAATAAAATAGAAGTTACGACCTTCTAAAGATGCCCCTATAAGTAATTTTGAGCAACTTCGAAGTCTGAACTCAATTGTTTAGTATTTTGGTTGTAACTTTGGCCTTGATTGTTTATTTTGAGTGATTCAAAAGGTGTCAAAAATATATCATTAATATGGACATCATGCAACCATACACATTCATCCAAATTCCATGGATTTTTCCTATAATTTGAAAACACAACCCTTACTCCATTTGTCCTCCATACTCTATTCCAAAAAGTGCTAATTTCTTCAAAGTAAGGATTTTACTTGGAACTCATTCCACACTTCCTATAGATGATATTTTAGTTGGTCTCTTGATCATCCATGATCTAAATCAACTTTATCACTAAGATGTGTGAGTTGTACTTGACCAAAACTGATCCATCATACCAAATATTATAATTGGTGAATCAATTGTAGACTGGGGTAGTAGTAAAATTTATAAAAGTGGTATAACAAGATGAGTTTTATAAGAATAAGCTACAAGACAATAAAAAAATAGTGTCTCGAATCATATCCAAAAAGAAACAACTTGAATAAGAGGTGAAGGCCATAAATAAGGATAGAACTAAGGAAGACCAATTGCAAAAACAAGTTACGACACTAAAATGCAAAATAGTCAAAAGTGAGAAGCAAAGAAAGCAGTTGGAAGACTTCTCATTGCAACTTGCATAAAAGAAGAGGTAGTGTAGGTAGTATTTGGAGTAGCAAAAGAAGAATATAGTGATGCAACTAGAGCCAGTGTAAGTTCCATATAAAAAATATTAGAAAATCACCCAAATCGAGAAGGGGAATGAATAACTAAATAAAAAGGTAGAAGAAGAGAAAATACATGCCTCAAATGAACAAATAAATTTCCTATGGGATAAAATCAATAATAAAATGGTAAATGGAAAGGCCTACTTAGATATTGCTACTAAATCAAAATCTATCCTTGACCAAACTCCTAGAACAATGTAATAAGCAAATGATAAGCTAGCTGCAAAAGAAAGATACCAATAAATGATCATAGAATTAGCTACCATGATGGTAGAACATATAGAAAATATTGGTATGACTAATAAAAAAATATGGTGAAGCAACTAAAGGCAATTCCTAACATCAAACAACAATTGTAGGTATGCAAAAAATATCCATTCCTTTCTAAAATATCCAATTCTAAAAAATATTGGATGATATCCAATAGATAATAAATATTGAGATGCTAGATATTTTTGTATTATTAGAAGAGACTCCCTAATGATGATTATTTGTAAAAAAAATTAAGGAAAATGTTAGAGCAGAATTTGACACCTATTAATAAGATAAATTCACTAATAAAAAATATTTAGGGTTAGTAGGGATTTCCAAAGATCTTTATAAGATCTTATAAAGGAATTTGAAATGCTTACTGATTTGTTATTATTATAATATAAAGTAATATAGGTTTTGCTCAAAGTGCTACCATTACAACTAAGGAGATCTAACAAATTTTATAATATTATAATATATGGCCCCAATTTTACAAACTTTATATTTAAGGATAGGGAAATGAATTATTATTTCTTGCCTATAGATCTTAGCACCCTATGAAGTCATAAAAAATATAGTAGTATAACTACCACTAAATTAGTAGATCCAATAGAGAGAAATTTATTACCTCAGGTATTTCCTAGGTGAATATATTTCTATGAATATAAGTCATGGGATTGTGAACATATTTTGACGATGGAATGAATTAGAGCTACACTCTATAGAGTCCATATTGTATTCATTATCTAATTTTAGAATGATAAAAATACTATGAATTAATTGTGCCACTGCTATTTTGGATTATGAAATGTAGAGTAATTATGGTACTACCCTTTCACTTGTTGTTATTCCCATCCTATTATTTTAATTTCATATATGTGGGAGCACATTACTATTATTTAATTTCTTTATGTTTTGATTTATTACACACTCTCCTTACAATGGCCATTATTGTAATTTATTTTACGCAATTTACTTTATCCTCTTGCATTCTACCTTTATGTATTTTAATTTCTTGTATTTATGTTTCTAAAATTATCTTTTACCATGATATTTTTAAGTGGGTGGAAACTGAGGCATATTCATCAAGAATTATCCTTGTGTTGATGAGTTTTTGTAATAGGATAAATAATACCTAATTTTATTATCTATTAAACTAATCATTTTTAGACTTCTAGGGGTAGTGATAGTGGTAAGTATGAATGTTGGGTGGTTGACATACTAGAAAAATTTGGGTTGAATTATCATGAGGCTAGAGAGGTGGCTATATTCATAGAAAATTAAGGGTAGTGATAGTGGTAAGTATGAAAATTGGATGGTTAACTTACTAGAACAATGTGGGTGGCATGATCATGAGGCTAGAGAGGTGGAAAACACCTAGATTAATGAAAATTAGAAGCATATTTATCAAAAAGGTAATACATGTCAAAATAAATATCTAAATATAATGTCTTAGTGGCCCTAACTTCCATGCAACAAATTTAGGCTAATAAGCCTCTATATTTCATGTTGAGTATTTTTTCATCTAGTGGGAGTTGACAACCTTGGAAGGTTGAGTTTGCATACCCTAAATATGGGTGACCTAAACATTGTTTTCTGCTATACTAATAAATACTATAGGTTTAAAATAACATCCCTTTAGTGGGATAACTATTGAAATCCCAATATCATATATACACTTTCAAAACCATTAAATAAAGGTTATTGACCTATGTGTAGGAGATCATTTGGATGAGAAATTTAGCAATGATCTATATATTGTGAGCCTTATACCCATTGACAATAAACACATGGAATTTATCCTGGTATAAATGTTTGATGTATAATCCTTTGGAATTGGCTATCTCACTATTAATGAAATTGTGAGTACTACCTAAGTTGGTAAAAATATTGAACCACTATCTTTTTATGAAGACTTGAATGTTGGTAGTGTGATGAATTTATAGTCCTATGAGGGAAAATATTGAGGGGGCATAGTATTTATATATTAATCATGATATTTTATTTTAGATGGTGTCTCCTAGTGTGGTAATATGACAATATCCTCTTGTAAATAATTCTCCACTTCTATTTGAAATTTATGCCACCTTAAATTACTAAAAAATAATATGTAATGATAAATATTTGTAACAAAAGAATCCTTGTGGATGTTACTCATTGTATTTGTTGAAGTAATACTAACAAGGATTAAAATCAAGTTGTATTTGAAGTCAAGGTAATTGGAGATTCTTTTTGGCAACACAATCCATACACTTAGCATCATGAAGGATATACAAATCATACATATCTACTTATTGTTTGATTTCATCCTTTAGGATATGATGAAATATCAAAACTACCATGATTGTATCCAAATGATATATTTGGGTGAGGACGTCCATGAACTAAACACAAAAATCTTCTATTATTCTAGTTTGTTTAGTTTAAACTAATTGGACCACATACGAGGTAGACACACCCTTATCAAACTTGAGTAGAAAAAGCTTCTTGATATCTAGCCATGAATGAGATACACATGATGTATCAATTTATAAATACCATTAATGAGCTTGAGTACCCAATTTGGAAGTAACCAAAGTGACCCTATCATTTTAGAAACATGGATATCCAACCATGAGGATTGTTACCCTCAAATATTAGGATGTTGATTCTATGAACTAAAATATGATGAGGCCAATCAAGAAAAAAATATATCATCTATAATGGAATCAATATTGGTAGTACCAAATCTAAATTAAGCTCATCCATACCTAGAGTATTTGTCATGGTGGATTGTGTATGCATGGGAAAATATGATATCAATGGGGATATTACCTTACATTCAATAGAAGAATTGTAAACCCTTCCATAAGATTATGAATTGGTAGTTCCCTAGATCTTGATGTAATAAGGACCTTAGATCTTGCTTGTAAGGCAACCATTGAAAGTGCCTTTGGTATTAATACAAGAAATTTGTTTAGGTGGAAGGATTTCCAATGGAATATCATGTTCCTTCTATTTATCTTATTTCTACACATTGGATACCTATTGGAAATCACATTATAATGAGAATTAAATATGTAAAAGTATGTATCAAATGAATCAATTAACCAATTTAAATTTCTATCAATATTATAAATAGTCTTGGAATGTGCTATTGAGTCACATCAAGATTTTGAATTTATTAATTCAATATCTAATGCTCAACCAACAAATAGTCATATAAACTAGATGGAAAATAAAAATAAGGGATACAAAGGGAATGAAAATACTCAAGAGGACTATGAGGGGTACTTATGGATCTAATAATAGAAAGAGTGATAGGGTTAAAGCTACTGATGTGCTTCAATATATTATGGTTCTTGCGTAGGTTTCTTGGTAGATGTTCTTTTTGGATCATAAAAATATCGGTTTGCATATTCATGCATTATACATAACCATTAACTTATTTACAACTAGAAGAAACTAAAGGATTGCACATACACTACTAATCAATGAAAAACCCTAAATATTTTGTCAACTACTTGTAAAAACCAATCCAATGAAGATGAGGTTTTACCACTTAAAAAACTCACCAAATAATTTTAACAACAAAGGACTAAATCTTAACTAGTGAAGAAGTAATGATGAGAGTATGGAGGTCAATATTAGCCTAAGATTTGTACCCATAAGGTAGCCCTGAATAAATACAATAACAAATCAAAACCTTCTAGGATTTAGGGCCTTCAATATATTTAACCACACACTTAGCACACATAGAAATGTTTTACCTATAAATGTCAATTATGCCCATCCCACCCTTATCAATAGGTGTGCAACAAATATCCTAGGAAACTTAATGAAAATCATGCAAATTATTTCCCTTGGCCCAAATAAAATCCCTAATGAGTCTGGCCAAATTATTATAATAATTCTTAGAGAGGGCCTTGTTGAGCAAGGAGGTGCAAGAAGTTTGTCATTGTTGTCAACACAGGCAGCTAGATCTAATGATGCAGTGGCCAGACAGTTCAGGAGTCATTCAGATGCAGAAGACAAAAAAAATTCGAAGAAAAAGACAAGTTAGAAAACTGTCGCGATATCGCGACATGTTTTCTGTCGCGATTTCGCGACAAGTCGGAGGAGAGAGAAGGCACAGCCAAAAATGTCACGATTTCGCGACAAGTCGGAGGAGAGAGAAGGCACAGTCGAAAATGTCACGATTTCACGACAAGTCGGAGGAAAGAGAAGGCGCAAGGCAAAATGTCACGATTTCGTGACAAGTCGGAGGAAAGAGAAGGCGCAAGGCAAACTGTCACGATTTCGTGACATGTTGGAGGCCAAGAAGCTAAGTCAAGAAACTGTAGCGATTTCGCTACATGTTGTTGTTTCGCTGGCCGAAGCAAGGAAAAAGCGTTAAGTGGAAAAGTTGTAGCGATTTCGCTACATGTCAAAATTTTGCTGGCCGAAGCAAGGAGAAAACGTTGAGTTGAAAAGCTGTAGCGATTTCGCTACAAGTCAAAAGTGCACAAAGCAAAGGTGTAGCGATTTCGCTACGGGTCAAAATTGCACAAAACAAAGGTGTAGCGATTTCGCTACGAGTTGAAAAAGCACAACAAGAAGGTGTAGCGATTTCGCTACAAGTTGAAAAAGCACAACACGAAGGTGTAGCGATTTCGCTACAAGTCCAAAAATGCACAACGTGGAGGTGTAGCGATTTCGCTACCGCATGAAGCAAGAATTGTACGGATGTCGAAAGCATCAAGAACAAAGTGAGGCCAAAGTTGTAGCGATTTTGGTGAAAGAAAATTGGCAAGCGTCACGATTTCATGACAAAGATGAGGATGACGTCAACAAAATTGAAAGTGTCACGATTTCGCGACAGGGTGAAAGAAAAGCCGCTGGAAGCCGAAAGCGTCGCGATTTCATGACAAAGCTGAGGATGACGTCAGCAAAATTGAAAGTGTCACGATTTCGTGACAGGGTGAAAGAAAAGTCGTTGGAAGCCGGAAGCGTCGCGATTTCGCGACAAGAATGAGGATGACGTAAGCAAGAGTTCGAAGTGTCACGATTTCGTGACAAGAACGATGGCAAAGCTACCAAAGGCCAAAATGGTCACGATTTCATGACAACAAGGATATGAAGGCGTACGGCTACAAATACGTCGTGATATCGTGACATGTTTGTGTTTCGCGACAACAGTTACAAAAAGGTAACAGAGGTGGTAGTAGCGGTTGAGGCCGACAAAGTTGAATCGAGGCCGATGATTTTTAGGGTTTTGAAGCCGACATTTTCTAGGGTTTTTCAGTGGACGTCTTTAGGGTTTGCAGTCGACAATCACTAGGTTTTAGCAGCCAAAAAATTCTAGGGTTTGAAGCCGACAATCTTTAGGGTTTTAAGCCGACATTCATTAGGGTTTGAAGTCGATATTCATAAGGGTTTGAAGCTGACAATCATTAGGGTTTTAAGCCGACACTCTTTAGGGTTTGAAGCCAATATTCATAAGGGTTTGACAGCCGACGCTCCTTAGGGTTTAAGCCGACTACAGTCTCAATATTGTTTTTGAAGATTTCTTCTATAAAAGGAGGGACTAATTCAAGATGGAGTGTGAGGTGTGCGAAGATAAGGTGTGTATGCAAAATTTGCAGTGCACAGAGAGTGAGTCATTTCGATTTGAGCTAAGGCTGAAGCGATATATCTTTAGTGACGAAGTGAAGAGTGCATATCGAATCTTCGAGAATTAAGAGCGCGATGTGCAGAGGGTGTGTTTCAAGTCCGAAGTAATAATGCGCAGACTACAGAAGTGATCGATCTTCTGATTACAGTAGAGAGTGCGAAGAAGTACAGAGAAGCGGTCGGATAGTGCGAATCGTGTTGTGCAGAAGCAGTAGAATGCAAAAAAATAGCAGACTATGAGAAATGAGGTGAAAGTTTTATTCTGTAATCTTTATTATTGTCTTCCAAGTTGTAGCTTGGCATAAGGGGTTGGTGCCTCTTTCCAGTAGGTGCTGGTAAATTAGGAGTTGGTGCTCCATTCTGCCTAAAACAGATAAAGCAAAGGGGTTGGTGCTCCTTCCAGTTGGTGCTGGTAAAAGATATTGTAAAGTTGTAGCTTTGCATTGGCTGGATTTGGATGGTAGTCCAAGCAGTCATTTTTGAGGAGTAGCCACATTGGTGAACCTCGTTAAAATTGTTGTGTTATGTGTGATGCTTTCTTGATGCATTTAATATTTCTTTTATCTATTTTAAACTAATTGCTGGTTTTAAAACCATATGTTTTAGAAATTTTAAAGATCACACTGATTCACCCCCCCTCTTAGTGTCATTGTGATTACAACAATTGGTATCAGAGCCAAGTACCTGAACAGGCTTAAACAACTAAGGTGATCTTGGAAGTTACGCAATGGCAAGTGGTGAAGGTTTCTCCTCGAACAAAGCACCATTGTTTGATGGGACTAACTATGCGTTCTGGAAAATTAGAATGCAGACATATCTCAGTGCTTTGGGTTTTGACATCTGGGGTGCAGTAGTTAATGGTTACAAAGCTCCCGCCACCGCTCCAACAGACACTACTGGTAAAAAGGCATTTGAATATGATTCAAAAGCAAAAAATGCCATCATGTGTGGACTAGTGGAAAGTGAGCTAGTCAAGGTCATAAATTGTGAATCAAGCAAAAGATATATGGGATAAACTAGAGAACATCCATGAAGGAGATGATAGGATCAAGGAGGCCAAGCTTCAAGCACATCGAGCTCAATACGAATCTTTAAAGATGGACAATGATGAGAACATAGAGACCTTCATGCAAAGAGTCAATGGGATCACCAATTCAATCAGAGGTCTCGACGAAGAATTAACCGATGTTGCTATCGTGAAAAAGGTATTAAGATCGCTCCCTCCTAGATTTGATTCTAAAGTCTCTGCCATAGAAGAAGCCAAAGATCTAAATAGTTTTAGTATGGATGAGATGCATGGTTCTTTGACTGCTTTTGAAATGAGAATAGGAAGGTCTAATCCCACAGACAGAGAAGCAGCTTTCAAAGCCCTAAAAGGCAAAAGCACAAAACAAGAGTCTGAAGAAGAGGATGCTTCGGATGAAATGGAAGCAAATTTTGTCGAAAGCTGAGAAAAGGAAAAGGAAAATACAAAGGAAAGCTACCTTTTAAATGTTTCAATTGTGGAGGCATTGGACACTTTGCTATCAAATGTCCTCTCAATGACAAGAACAAAGGTGAAGAAACTCAGCATCAAGAAAGAAGTGAATGGAGGAAGAAAACAAACTTCAGAAAAGGCAATTTCAAAAAGAAAAGCTTTATCTCCCGAAATGCAGAATCTTCGGAGGACAGTTCTAGTGAAGACTCTGAAGAAGGAACAGGTGAGGCTCTCTTTATGGCGTTTGAAGTAGAAGAATCGAAGAGGCAGAAAACACACAAAAGAGAGAAGGAATGAACTCGAAGTATCTATTGAAATAGGTGAGGCTGAAGTTGATTTAGAAGGTGAGCTGGTTTCTGCTCTTATGGAATGGAAATCTGAGAAAAGAAAGAATAAAAAATTGTTAAGGAAGCTTGAGGATGCAAATGACATTATAGCCAGTCTAAAAACACAGACAGAAGAGTACAAGAAAATGTCCGAAGATCTTGAAGTACAGGTAACCATGAAGATAGATTACTGTTGCAAATTGGAAGAAGAAAATGTTAGTCTTCGAATACAGATACAAGAGTTGGATCAAAAAATTAGCTGTCATTTAAAACGTGATGAAAGTTCGATGAAGCTGGACAAAATCCTAAGCGATCAAAGACCCACAGGTATCAAATTCGGTCTGGGCTTTATTGAAGGAGAATCATCAAATGGACCAAAGGCAAGCAATGTTGAACGTGAAAAGAGTAAAGACAAGAAACAGGTTGTTGAAAGAAAAACAAATCAGGCAAAAGAAAGCAGTAATGCCAGTCCTGAAATAGGAACTGACAATGACGGTTTTACCAAGGTCACACATCAAAAGAAAAGAAGATCCAAGGCTCCTGCAACAACTTGGCAAAAACCATCTTTCAGGTTCAATCATTATTTCTATGGTTTCTGTTTTAAATGTAATGGTTATGGGCATAAAATTGTGGACTGCAAGTACAATATAGGTCCTAGAAGTTTCACTAGTAGAAATGCTTTTGCTCCTCTAATGAGTTATGCAATAGAATGCTTTAATTGTCACAACTTTGGGCATATTGCTAGAAACTGTCGTAATATTTCTGTTTCAAATCAATCTCAGAAAAGAAGAATTCAACCATATAGGGCAAAACAAAATAGAATTTCTTCTTAAGGATATGTGCAAGATTCTGAAAAGGGGAAATCCAAGCTAGAACCCAACACCACAGTTAAAATAGAATGGAAACAAAAAGAACAGCTCAAGAAAGAACAGGAATCTTTAATAGTGCAGATAGCTTTTAGAGCTCAGAATAAATGTGTACCGTGGATCCTTGATAGTGGGTGCTCAAGTCATATGACAGGTGATAAACAAAAATTTGAAAAACTACAGAAATATGAGGGTGGCTCTGTGAAGTTTGGAAATAATGATGGAGCCAAAATTATAGGAAAAGGGTCTCATCAAAATTAGTGAAGGGAAAATCAAGTCGAAGAAGTTTTATTTGTGGATGGTTTGAAACATAACCTCGTTAAGTGTTAGTCAAATCTGTGATAAAGGTCATGAAGTAGTCTTCAAGAAGCAGGGTTGTGAAGTCAAAAAAATAAACAAGTGGGAAATTGATAGCAACTGGTTCAAGGACGTCTGGTAATCTGTACACACTCTCAGAAACTTCAGAAGGTACGTGTTTTATTGGACAAGAAGAAGAGAACTGGTTGTGGCATAAGAGGCTTGGACACATAAGTTTTGATAATTTGGTGAAAATCAGCTCTAAACAAGCAGTGAGAGATATTCCAACCATTAAGAAACCTTCAAACAGTGTTTGTGCTTCATGTCAGAAGGGAAAGCAAACCAGAGTGTCATTCAAAACAAAAGAGTACCACACTAGCAGGCCTTTAGAACTTATTCATACTGACCTGTGTGGACCCATGAGAACTCAAAGCATAAACGACGACAAATACTTTATGCTGTGTATCGATGATTATTCCAGAATGACATGGATATTCTTCCTAAAAGATAAAACAGAAGCTTTTGAAATGTTCGAACCTTCAAACAGCTAGTTGAGAATGAAACAGGAAAAAGGATTAAATGCTTGCGATCAGACAGAGGAGGAGAATTCATTTCGAATGAATTTATAGAATACTATGAAAAATATGGTATCAGGAGACAATATTCAGCAGCCAAAACTCCTCAAGAGAATGGTGTAGTAGAGAGAAAGAACAGAACTATACAGGAAATGGCACGCACCATGCCGCGAGAAAACAAAATAGCGAGATAGATTTTGGAAAGAAGCAAGTTCACACAGTAGTATACATTCAAAACAGATACATGTTAAGAACTCATGAATGCAAAACACCTTATGAGTTGTGGTTTGGTAGAAAAGCAACAACAAAACATCTCAAAGTATTTGGTTGTAAGTGCTACATCAGAAAAACTGATGACAACCTTGGGAAGTTTGAAGATAGAGCAGATGAAGGTGTTTTTGTTGGTTATTCTCCAAATAGCAAAGCTTACAAATGCTACAACAAGAGACTCAAGAAAATTGTGGACAGTGCAGATGTTAAATTCGATGAAGGGAGGAAACAAATAGTTAACTTTGAAGAAAACTACCCAATCTACGAAGAAGTAATTGAAGGAGATGAGGTGCATGAAACAGAAAATACGTCTGCAGTTGATGCAGATAACTTATCCGATGACTCAGAGGTGCAAGAAAACAGAAAATTCAAAATAGGCAGCTGGGAGAAAAATCATCCTAGAGACCAAATAATTGGAGATCCCACAGCTGGCATTCAGACAAGAAGGAAAGTAATAAGTAATTACTCTCTCTTATCCAGCATTGAGCCCAAAAACATAGATGAAGCAAGCAAAGATGATAGCTGGATGAAGGCAATAAATGAAGAGTTAGATCAGATTGAAAAGAACAGAACTTGGGAATTGGTACCTAGACCTACAAATAAGAATGTAATCGGCACCAAATGGATATTTCGAAACAAATTAAATGAAGACGGTCAAGTCATTAGAAACAAAGCAAGACTGGTTTGCAAAGGATATGCACAGGTCGAAGGCATTGATTTTGAAGAGACTTTCACACCAGTGGCCAGACTAGAAGCTATTAGAATTTTTTTGGCACTAGCAGTTCACAAGAACTTCGTAGGTGTATCAGATGGATGTAAAATCTGCCTTCCTAAATGGGAAACTTGAAGAAGAGGTCTATATTGAACAACCAGATGGATTTCAAATTAGTGAAGATCCTAACCTTGTCTGCAAATTAAAGAAAGCATTGTATGGATTAAAACAAGCACCACGGGCATGGTATGCAAGGCTAGATAATTATCTTTCTCAACAGGGATTCAAGAAAGGATTAGTGGATAGTAATCTATATGTAAAAATAGAAGGTGGGCATCTCATTGTTCTAGTTGTCTATGTAGATGATATCATATTTGGAAGCAACAAAGATGAATCTTGTAAAGACTTAGCAAATAAGATGCAGAATGAATTTGAAATGTCTATGATTGGTGAACTGTCTTACTTTCTTGGGCTACAAGTTAATCAAAATGAGAAAGGCATATTCATTTCCCAAATCAAATATGTGAAAGAAATGCTAAAAAGGTTCACTATGGAGGACTGTAAGCCAGTCAGCACTCCCATGACAACAGGTTGCAAGTTGAGTAAAGAAGACAAATCTCCACTTGTAGATCAAACCATGTATAGATCAATGATAGGAAGCTTACTATATTTAACAGCAACCAGACCTGATATTCTGCAGGCAGTTTGCATGGTAGCCAGATTTCAGGCCAGTCCCAAAGAGACTCATGTAACAGCAGTTAAAAGGATTTTTCGGTATCTCAAAGGCACCATGGAGTATGGGTTGTGGTATCCAAAAGGCAAATATTTCACTCTTATATCATATTCAGATGCAGATTGGGCTGGATGTGTTGATGACAGAAAGAGTACCAGTGGAGGAGCATTCTATTTGGGGGACAGATTGGTTGCATGGCACAGTAAGAAGCAAGAGTCAGTTTCTTTATCTACAGTTGAGGCAGAATATATTGCAGCAGCAACATGTTGCACACAAGTCTTGTGGATGAAACAAACCTTGAAAGATCTAGGTATTAATTTTAGTGAACCAATATCAGTAAAGTGTGATAACACAAGTGCAATTAACATCTCTAAGAATCCAGTAATGCACTCACGGACAAAGCACATTGCTATAAGGTATCATTTCTTGAAAGAGAAAGTTGCAGAAGGAGAAGTTAAATTGGACTATGTCCCAACTACAGAACAAGTAGCAGATATTTTTACAAAACCCTTGCCCAAGGAAGTATTTGAGTACCTTCGAAGCAAATTAGGAGTAGTCACACTTCCTAAGAAGTGACTAGCTACAGGGATCACTTTCTCAGGGGGAGCATTTGAGTATTTGACTATTCTTTTGCTCATGATCATAATTTGTGCCAGTTGCAACAAATTGTGCCTGAGAAGTGTGAGGATGGACTCAGGGGGAGTCTGCAGCAGCCCTTTGGTATTATTGACAAAGGGGGAGAAGAGTTACAGGAATGTACACAGGTGTTGCCAACAATTCCAAAGGGGGAGATTGTTGAGCAAGGAGGTGCAAGAAGTTTGTCATTGTTGTCAACACAGGCAGCTAGATCTAATGATGCAGTGGCCAAACAGTTCAGGAGTCATTCAGATGCAGAAGACAAAAAATTTGAAGAAAAAGACAAGTTAGAAAATTGTCGCGATATCGCGACATGTTTTCTGTCGCGATTTCGCGACAAGTCAGAGGAGAGAGAAGGCGCAATCAAAAATGTCACGATTTCATGACAAGTCGGAGGAGAGAGAAGGCGCAGTCAAAAATGTCATGATTTCATGACAAGTCGGAGGAAAGAGAAGGCGCAAGGCAAAATGTCACGATTTCGCGACAAGTCGGAGGAAAGAGAAGGCGCAAGGCAAACTGTCATGATTTCGCGACATGTTGGAGGCCAAGAAGCTAAGTCAAGAAACTGTAGCGATTTCGCTACATGTTGTTGTTTCGCTGGCCGAAGCAAGGAAAAAGCGTTAAGTGGAAAAGTTGTAGCGATTTCGCTACATGTCAAAATTTCGCTGGCCGAAGCAAGGAGAAAACGTTGAGTTGAAAAGCTGTAGCGATTTCGCTACAAGTCAAAAGTGCACAAAGCAAAGGTGTAGCGATTTCGCTACGGGTCAAAATTGCACAAAACAAAGGTGTAGCGATTTCGCTACGAGTTGAAAAAGCACAACAAGAAGGTGTAGCGATTTCGCTACAAGTTGAAAAAGCACAACACGAAGGTGTAGCGATTTCGCTACAAGTCCAAAAATGCACAACGTGGAGGTGTAGCGATTTCGCTACCAGTCAAAAGAGCAGAATTCAAAATTGAAGCAAGTCGAAAGCACAAGGCACAAAGTTGTAGCGATTTCGCTACCGCATGAAGCAAGAATTGTACGGATGTCGAAAGCGTCATGATTTCGTGACAAAGATGAGGATGACGTCAGCAAAATTGAAAGTGTCACGATTTCACGACAGGGTGAAAGAAAAGCCGCTGGAAGCCGAAAGCGTCGCGATTTCACGACAAAGCCGAGGATGACGTCAGCAAAACTGAAAGTGTCACGATTTTGCGATAGGGTGAAAGAAAAGCCGCCGGGGGATTAGGGAAGAAGGAAGCGAAAGCGTCACGATTTCATGACAAGAATGAGGATGACGTAAGCAAGAGTTCGAAGTGTCACGATTTCATGACAAGAACGATGGCAAAGCTACCAAAGGCCAAAATGGTCATGATTTCATGACAGCAAGGATATGAAGGCGTACGGCTACAAATACGTCATGATATCGTGACATGTTTGTGTTTCGCGACAATAGTTACAAAAAGGTAACAGAGGTGGCAGTAGCGGTTGAGGCCGACAAAGTTGAATCGAGGCCGATGATTTTTAGGGTTTTGAAGCTGACATTTTCTAGGGTTTTTCAGCGGACGTCTTTAGGGTTTGCAGCCGACAATCACCAGGTTTTAGCAGCCAAAAAATTCTAGGGTTTGAAGCCGACAATCTTTAGGGTTTTAAGCCGACATTCATTAGGGTTTGAAGCCGATATTCATAAGGGTTTGAAGTCGACAATCATTAGGGTTTTAAGCTGACACTCTTTAGGGTTTGAAGCCAATATTCATAAGGGTTTGACAGTCGACGCTCCTTAGGGTTTAAGCCGACTACAGTCTCAATATTGTTTTTGAAGATTTCTTCTATAAAAGGAGGGACTAATTCAAGATGGAGTGTGAGGTGTGCGAAGATAAGGTGTGTATGCGAGATTTGCAGTGCGTAGAGAGTGAGTCATTTCGATTTGAGCTAAGGCTGAAGCGATATATCTTTAGTGACGAAGTGAAGAGTGCATATCGAATCTTCGAGAATTAAGAGCGTGATGTGCAGAGGGTGTGTTTCAAGTCCGAAGTAATAATGCGTAGACTATAGAAGTGATCGATCTTCTGATTGCAGCAGAGAGTGCGAAGAAGTACAGAGAAGCGGTCGGATAGTGCGAATCGTGTTGCGCAGAAGCAGCAGAATGCAAAAAAATAGCAGACTATGAGAAATGAGGTGAAAGTTTTATTCTGTAATCTTTATTATTGTCTTCCAAGTTGTAGCTTGGCACAAGGGGTTGGTGCCTCTTTCCAGTAGGTGCTGGTAAATTAGGATTCGGTGCTCCATTCTGCTTGAAACAGATAAAGCAAAGGGGTTGGTGCTCCTTCCAGTTGGTGCTGGTAAAAGATATTGTAAAGTTGTAGCTTTGCATTGGCTGGATTTGGATGGTAGTCCAAGCAGTCATTTTTGAGGAGTAGCCACATTGGTGAACCTCGTTAAAATTGTTGTGTTATGTGTGATGCTTTCTTGATGCATTTAATATTTCTTTTATCTGTTTTAAACTACTACTGGTTTTAAAACCATATGTTTTAGAAATTTTAAAGATCACACTGATTCACCCCCCTCTCAGTGTCATTGTGATTACAACAAGCCTATTGTGGCTGCTCCACAACGTACCCCAAAATTAGGGACCCACATTTTTTGCATGTGTTCCAAGAAGACAAAAGTGGCCCATAGGCTAAAGATCAAGGAAAAAGAAAAACACCACAAGGAGAAAAAGTGTCGCGATATCGCGACATGTTGCACTATCGCAGCCAAAAGAAAGAAAAAGTATCGCGATATCGTGACATGTTACATTTTTGTGGAAGGGCCACAAATGGAAACCAAAGCGCAGGCATGCACAGGGGAAGGTGAAACAAACAACCATCGAAAAATGAAATGAATCGTCATGGAAGGAGAAGCGATTTTTTCAAAAGTTTAAATACACCATTCAAAGAGGCCAAAAGGGGGGTGGAAACCGCTGCAAGTAGAGTTGTAGAGTTGAAGGCGAGAAGGCCATTGTGGACCTGTTTGAGTTGTTTTTCTTCCATAGCTTGGTTTGGGAAAACCAAAAATTTTGCTATTGTAAAATGACATATTTTTAATGTAGAAGTTTTCAAAAATTTGCATCTTGTGGGCAATAAAGAAGGAGATTTTATTTGCATGCTATGGATTTAATGTTTATTCTTTCATTTTTTCAGATTTTGAATTTATAGATAATGTTAATGCCATTTTTTTGGGTTATGTTAGGCGAATATTTGAAATCTGAATTTTATTTCGTACCCTAGGAACCAGCACTTAGTCTATGGGGATTGTGCTTGTTTTGCAAGTCCAATAGGTTAGGTTGCATGCATGGAGACCTCACATATTTAGTTTTTTCAAAATATGATAGCATCATACTGAGTGCATTTTATTTTCAGTTTTCTACATTTCATTTTCATTTTCTGTATTTTATTTTTTTCCAAAAATTTTTACTTATTTTAAATCTTCAAGCATTAAAATAAACATTAAAAAAATTCCAAAATTGAAAAAAACAATGAACAATCACTAAAGTTTCATGATGAAATAAACCAACATTGCCTCTTGTTTACAGTTACTTGCAATCACTAAGGTGTTCCAAGCATTTAAATTGAATATCTTTATTTGAGATTACTAATACACATATGCAAATGCTAATACAACTGAGACCTTGGAGAAGTTGTTTGTTTAACTTCTTTGCAAGAGGGGATTTGGAACCCAAATCCTAAAGGAGAGTGTACTTTCACAACTAGGTGAAAATACCATTCAACAGATTTGTGCTAGAAGGAGGGCTTGAATTGTTTTATTTCAGAGTGATTTAAATGCTATAGGGATTTAAATTTTGAATATTTCATGCCCTATTGATTATTATCTTTAGCCCTATTTTAAAAATACAACCTTGTAGTGTTAAAAGGAGTACATGAATTGCTATGCATTGTCCTAACGCTTTTTTTTATTGTTCATACAAGAATAAGATGTTTTGAATAAGATATTTTGATTGTGCATTATTTTAGAATATTGCTTTGTCATGGTTCCTTCTTTCATTCATGACTAACAAATTGGTTTTGAAGCTATTCTTTGAATTTCATTAATTACAGGATTTTCTTTGTCTCGCAAGTTTTCTTTGAGGTATTGAGAGTTTTGTCAGGTTTTACAGGGTAGTTTCATTTACAAGATGGACCCACCACATCGCATCGCAACTAGGTCCAAAAAGACCGAGGAAACCATATTCCAAAGCCTCTCAATCACTCATAGGAATCCAAGGAATAAAACTAAGAAAATTGTTGTCTCACCAGATATTCTTGTTACAAAAGATCCTTCTGTTTCAGGCGCATCTAGCGGACTTGTACTGGTGGTGTCATTTGCCACTAGTGTACCAATTATCAGTACCATTTCCATGGTTCTTGTAGGGTTATCATCATCGATTTTGAATCAAATGGCCCAACCTCCACCACATCCTTGGTACAGAGCCAATAACATTCCTTTGAATATTGCAAGGGATATTCACGAGATCCCTAAGAATATAGAGAGATTTTTTCCCAAATACAAACCAAATGGCCCAAGGACCACAGAAGAACATATTCAAGCCTATAGGGATGTTTTGATAATATTGCAAGTTCAACATGAAGATGTGGCTTGTAGACTCTTCCCCATGAGCCTAGAACAAGTGGCTTAGGAATGGTATATTTTCTTACCTACTGGTTCCATTATGTCATGGACGCAAATGGAGGATGCTTTTGTCAATCAATTCAGGTCACCATTAGATCCCACAATCATCTATAATCAGTTCATTACATGCAAAAGAGGCCAGGGTGAGCCAATCTAAACTTTTAATTAGATATTTCAGAAGTGCTATAATAGAGCAATTCAAAATTTTGCCATTGATCTCGCAGTAGATTTGCAAATATATTTTGGGGCATTGGATCCTATGATGGCAATGTTTGTAAGGATAAATCCTCAAGTTACCATGCTTGATCTAGCATACAATGAGGCTATGACCATTGAACAACAAATGACACCACAGAGTTATGGGTTTTCCCAGATGCCTATGGTAGGACAATATGGTCCATATGGTCAAGCTCCTATGATGAATCAGATCATGGCACCACAAATATCAGGAATAAATGCTTTGTCTTATCAATAACCATATTCATCAACACCTGCTTATGCATCCATTCCAATTCAACCAATCACATCCATTCCCCCCATTCCTTCATTTTTGTAAAATAGTCAATAGAATATGCAAGGAGCTAGTCCGATCAATTCTCAGTCTATAGTTCCTTTCCCCAATCCAATTCCTATTCAAAGTGTGAATCCCTACACAAATCAAGTGGCTCAAAATCCAACTCAAATGTTAAGTCAAGATCTCACCAATTACGTAAATCCTATTGGAACTAGCAATAACATAGCTCAAATGAAAGAGATTTATTTAGAGGTTGAAGAACTGAAAAATATAGTTCACAAATTGAGTAATGATTTTGTTAAAAAATAGAAGTATGAATCCCATGCCCCTCACCCAAATCGAAACTTCAACAATAGAGGGAGACAGTGGAATACGAAGCCAAACAATGGGGGTGTGCCTTCCCTTATTGCTAATCAAATAGATACTTCTGCAGGACCAAGTCACTCTAGTTCCATTCTTAATCTTTCTGATTTTGCATGGGAAAGGAGCATAACGAAAGGAATTATCCCAAAATTGCTAGGTATACCCATTGTCTCGAAGCTCAAGTGGATGATTTGAAACTTGTGCCAAACGAGGGTCCACCCCAACATCAACAAGGATTGGACAACATTTTGGTGGTGGAAACTCTATATCATCAAGAGAGTGAGAACGAGGAAGAAGAGGATGAAATCTTGGAACAGGAAGTGCAAGATTTTAGAGAATTTAGAAAGGGGAACCATGGATACCATTTGAGGAGTAAGTCCAAAACCCCTAAAACATCCTCAACCACCAAACAATTCTATTCTTCCTCCTAATGCTAAGGCTGATAATAATACCCCTCCTCCATCTGGACGAGAAATGTCTAAGGACAGACAAAAAACATTGAAGCCTGAGAAGTCAACTTATGACATAGTGGAGGATTTAAGGAAGTCCAAGTCTAGCCTTTCATTTTTAGAGGTGGCTAGGTTGCCTGGCCAAAAGGAAGTATTGATAAAGTTTTTGGGCTCACCTAGTAAAATACATGAAGAAAAGGAATTTGAATCTCACATGGTTTTACAAAAGGAAATATGAGATGTCCCTCCTTTTTTATTGACTATGAGGATTGCTGGCAAAAATTTGCACAATTGTTTGGTGGACACAGGTGCCACAAGTAACCTCATGCCTATAGAAATTTTTCAAATGCTAGGCCTAGAGCCTGTGTCTGATAATTGCAAGGTTTTGCAATTGGATCGATCTGAGGTAAATGTGGTAGGGACCCTCTACGATGTTAAGATCCAACTCAATTCTGAACCTAGGGTCCAATAGGTGGTTGATATTTTGGTTGTCAATATCCCAAGTCGATATGGAATGTTACTTGCTAGGGATTGGATGAAAAGTTTGAATGGTTATTTCTCCACTGATTGCTTGCACATATGGCTACCCTGGAAAGGGATTTCTAATCAAATTAGAGTGGAAAATGAGCCAAGGCTTAAGGAAATCATCACAGAATTCAACAAGCCAAATGAAGTTCAGTTTTTTGAACCTGATTTAGGAGTCTATGCTTTTGATTTTGAAAGAGCTATCGAAGAACCTCAAAAGGAAACATTTTCTTGTAGCTCTATTGAAGAATATAATCTCGTGTGGTTACTCAATTTTGATGGATCTAAGTCAAAATAGGGGGTAGGAGCTGGAGTCAAACTCACTTGTCCGGGAAGTAAACCATTGTTTGTTGCCTATAGATTGCAATTTCCTTGCACTAACAACATGGCAGAATATGAAGCTCTTATCTTTGGATTACAATTGGCTTTGAGAAAGAAGGTTAAGTGTTTGAAAGTATTGGGAGATTCGGAGTTGGTGGTCAAAAAATTTAAAGGACAATATACCTGTCATGATAAGAGATTGAGCCTTTATAGAGCTAGGGTGAGGGACCTCATTGAGGAATTTGATGCTTTTAATATATCCCTTATTTCTAGGAAAGGAAATCGTATAGTTGATTCTCTTGCGATCGTTGCAGGCATGCTAAATCCGGTTGAGATAAAAAAATGCAAGAAGTTTTCCATTGAGTTGGTCCCTTGCCCATAGGTACCTAATAACGTCAGTAATTTGCAATTTTTTGAGAATGATAGACACATTTTCAAATTTGTCACCAATTCAGGTATATTTGAGAACCAAGTGATTGATGAAGATCAAAGGTGGCAAGAAGAAACAGAAGGAGAAAGTGAAGTTACATTTCAATCCAACAAGATACCTAAGAACATCGTTTTATTTGAGAAGGTGTTTGATATGGGATATAAATATAGAAAAGGAAAAAGGGTTCCACCTCCTAAAAATGCTTGTGATTTGATCAATAGAGGGAGTGTGGATATGCAAAGGCATGTACAGCTGATGAGAGGGAAAATATAATATGTGCACTAAAGTATTACATGGATTGCCTTGCTTGGAATTACAATGAGTTGAAAACGTATGATCAAAACGTTATTATGCACACCATCACTCTAAAACCAGATTCCAAACCTTTCAGACAAAGACAACGACCTGTTAACCCATTACTTGAGCCCTTGATAGAGAAAGAGGTCAAGCGATTGTTGGATATGAAGATAATATTTCCTGTTAGGCACTCAACTTGGATTGCTAATCTTGTTCCGATGAGAAAGAAGAATGGAGAGATAAGGCTATGCATAGACTTTAGAAATCTCAACAAAGCCTCACAAAAGGATAATTACCCACTGCCATCAATTGATGAAATCTTGCAAATAGTGAATGGGTCTGATATGATGTCTTTTCTCGATGGGTATTCTGGATTCATATTCTTATTCATCCCAATGACAGGATGAAGACGCCTTCACAACCAAATGGGGAATGTTTTCCTATAGAAGAATGCCTTTCATATTATTAAATGCAGGCACAACATTTCAATGTGCCATGGATTATGCATTCAAAGGACTCATAGGTAAATGTATTATTGTGTATGTGGATGACATTCTTGTGTTTTCAAAGAAAAGAGAAGACCATGTGAAATATTTGAGGAAAGTTCTCCAAATGTGTAAAGAGCATGAAATTTCTTTAAATCCAAAAAATGCATCTTTGGAGTGACAGAAGGAAGATTGCTTGGCCATATAATTCCAAAATAAGGTATCTCCATTGATCCGAAAAGGATAGAAGCTATCCAAAACTTGCCTCTCCCAGCTAGCAAAAAGGAATTGAGATCTTTCTTTAGGAAAATCAATTTCGTGAGGAATTTTATTTCTGGATTTGCTGAGATAGCTAAACCACTGAATGATATGCTCAAAAAGGATGTGAATGTCAGATGGGATGAAGAAATTAGGGTCGCATTTCAAAGAATCAAGGATGCTATTTCTAGAGCCCCTATCCTTATAAGTCCAAATTATTCTAAGCCTTTCTTTATTTATCCTTTCATATCTGAACACTCCTTTGCGAGTGTCTTGACTCAGAAAGGTGAAGATAACACAGAAAATCCCATAGATTTTCTAAGCGCTCCTTTGAAGGATGCTCAATTGAGGTATTCCATTCCCGATAAACAAATGTATGCACTTTTCAAAATAGTAAAAAAATTCAGACATTACATTGTGCATAGTAGAGTCTCTGCCATTATGCCTGACCCTGTTGTCAAAACCATGTTTGTGCAAAATGAGCTAGGTTAGAGAAGAGGTAAATGGATTTCTACCATCCAAGAATTTGACCTTGAAATTCAACCCATGAAATTAGTCTGTGGAAAAGGACTAGTGAAAACAATTGCTGAGAACAATCCCCAAGTCACATGCCAATATTCAGATGGAGAGCACATTTCTAAAGATGATTGGTATGTTGATATTGTGTATTTTCTATTAAATGGTAAGTGTCCATCACATCTTAATTCTACTCAAATAAGAGCCTTGAGACTTAAATCTACCAACTATCTTATTAGGTCTGGTGTTATTTATAGGAAAAATCACTTTACCTACAATGCTTAAATCAAGAAGAAGCTACCAATGTTTTGCAAGAGTTTCATGGTAAATACGGAACTGGCCATGGTTCATCAAATTCAAGAGCACATCAAATCCTAATAGTGGGATATTATTGGCCTCACATTTTTAAAGATGCACATGCACACGTGCGATCTTGCCATATTTTTCAAGTGGCTTCCAATAGAGAAAGGAATGCAGCTCTGCCATTGCAACCTATAGTTGAGATGAGACCATTTGTACAATGGGGATTAGACTTCATCGGGGTTATTAACCCAAATTCTTTATATTCCCATAAATTAATACTCACAACTACATATTATTGCATTATATGGGCAGAAGCAATTCCTACGAAGCATGCTACTATAGATGTGGTAATAAAATTCCTCGAAGATCATATCGTAACAAGGTTTGGAATGCCCGATTCTATTGTAAGTGATAATGGTAAGGCTTTTGTTTCCACTCAATTTGAAAATTGGGCATATGATAATAAGGTGAGTTTAAAGTTTTCGTCTAACTATTTACCCTCAAGGCAACGGGTTGGCAGAATCTTCAAATAAAATTTTTTTAATCATCATTAAGAAGTTATTGGAAAATAATTCTCAGGATTGGCACAACCAATTAAAATTTGCTCTTTGGGTATATAGGACTAGATAAATAGAATCAATAGGGAATACACCTTATCATCTAGTTTATGGGCAAGATCCAATTTTTCCTGCAAATTTAAAGCTTCAAACCCTTCGTTTCATGCAAGAATACCTTGGAACTGATAATCACATTGAGGCTAGATTAAGTCATCTAATGCACCTTGATGAAAAAAGAGAAGGAGCCATGCTCCACATGAGCAAAAATCAAGATGTGGTCAAAATATGGTTTGATAAAAGAGCCAAAATTAAGTCTTTCAAGATCTCGGACTTGGTTTTATTGTGGGATAAAAAACATGATGATAAAGGGGATCACAAAAAGTTTGATTGTCTTTGGTTAGGTCCTTATAAAATTTTTGAAATCCTAAGGGAGATTACTTTCAGACTAAGAACTTTGGATGGGAAATATTTGACGTTATCGATTAACGGGCAAGTTCTAAAGCATTATTTTAGCCCTTAAATCATGTGAGATTTGTATCATATTGTACATTTATATATGATTTGTTTTTTTTTTGATGTTGGTTTTGCATTTCTGTTTTGGTTTCAAGTTGTGTTGGTCCTTCAAAAAAAAAAAGTGAGATGTCAACTTATGTCCTTATGAATGTTGACTAAGACAAGGAGAATATGAAACATCAAAATTTTATTGCAGAAAGCTCCGCGAGTATCACAAACACATTAAAGAATATCGTTGAAACTTGTGATGCATGAAGTTGTCAGTTTTACAAATTATGGTAAAGTAGGTGATATACTCCATCCTCATTTCAAAAAGAGCAATGCGTTATCCATATCTCGTGTTACATTCGACATTGCATATACATTTCATCTTAGTTGCATCTACATTTCAAATACAATCATTGAAAAGGTGTCAAATCTTCTTAGGGTCATTACATAACATATATGAAAAGGATCCTAAGGTTGGGAAATGATGCCCGAACTATCTTGAACCAAGCACGTTCTACATATTTTAAAGAGGATCTTGACCAAAATGGTCAAAACCATACTTGGAAGAAAATGTGAGGCGAAAGGAGTATTTCGTGTCTGTCCTATCATGCAACATAATCTTTAAAACAGTGGTTTTTACCACTCCCATAGTACTTAAAGTCTAAAATTGGAGTAGTAAGGATAGGGTCTAATTCTCATCTCGCTTAGGTTGAGAATCTGATTCCCCAAAGCTCTGATTTGACCTTCATGGAGTAGTAAGGATAGGGTCTAATTCTCATCTCGCTTAGGTTGAGAATATGATTCCCCAAAGCTTCTATTTTGCCCATTCAAGAATTTGAAATTCCAAAGCAAATATTTTTCATTTCTTTATTAATATTGGATTGTAAGGATCGTACTACATGTCCCTTGCAAGGATGGGTAGTCATCCCCAAGGTCCAAGAAATCAAAAGTAGAGCCAAATCATGGATTATGGGGTTAATCTCCATCGGGGCTATAGACACCTAGCTAGTAGTGGAGTATGCTCATGCATGGCAACATGTCTTGTCTAAAAACAAGACCACTGACTACTCAAATGGATAGGCTAGCCTGAAAATTTCATCCATAACATGTTAAATCATTTTGTTCAAGATGAGGTAATGAACTCCAGATCAGAGTAGTAAGGATAGGGTTAAATTTCCATCTCGCTTAGGTTGGGAATCCTATTCCCCAAAGCTCTGATTTCACTTACACTTGCACATGGGTTCAAGATGGTAGTGACACATAACCAACTTTGGGATCTAGTAAATTAATTTAGTATGCACATATTTGGTCCTAAGAGGGTTTGACAATTTTAATATGTTTTTTCATGATACTAGAAAGTCTGAGCCTTTGCAAAGCAGGTTGTTATATCTCTAACATAGTTGTCATATGTCAAATCTTGCACAAATCATTCATAGCCTTGCCTACGAATCATAAGTGAAATTGACAATGGAAAGTTGAATGAGTATCAAACGATAGGGAATGAAACACGTTGCACACACTAAGCTGGTGCTTAATAATTCTAATGCTTCATGTATTTCTCGTCTAGTTTCATTCTTGGGATATTTTTTGATGCTTGTATTTGAGTCTGTGTTTTCAGGTTGAGTTCTCACCGAAATGCTCAGGAGAATTTCCTATCAGAGTCACCATTTGTTGTGGCTGCTCCACAACGTACCCCAAAATTGGGGACCCACATTTTTTGCATGTGTTCCAAGAAGACAAAAGTGGCCCATAGGCTAAAGATCAAGGAAAAAAGCAAAACACCACAAGGAGAAAAAGTGTCGCGATATCGTGACATGTTGCATTGTCGCGGCCAAAATAAATAAAAAGTGTTGCAATATCATGACATGTTACATTTTCATGGCGAAGGGCCACAAATGGAAACCAAAGCGCAGGCATGCACAGGGGAAGGTGAAACGAACAGTCGGGGAAGGTGAAACGAATAGCCATCGAAAAATGAAACGAACCGTCATGGAAGGAGAAGCAATTTTTTCAGAAGTTTAAATATGCCATTCAAAGAGGCCAGAAGGGGGGTGGAAACCGCTGCAAGCAGAGTTGTAGAGTTGAAGGCGAGAAGGCCATTTTGGGACTGTTTGAGTTGTTTTTTTTCCATAGACTGGTTTGGGAAAACCAAAAATTCTGCTATTGTAAAATGACATATTTTTAACATAGAAGTTTTCAGAAATTTGCATCTTGTGGGCAAGAAAGAAGGAGATTTTATTTGCATGCTATGGATTTAATGTTTATTCTTTCATTTTTTTAGATTTCGAATTTATAGATAATGTTAATGCCATTTTTTTGGGTTACATTAGGTGAATATTTGAAATCTGAATTTTATTTCATACCCTAGGACCCAACACTTAGTCTATGGGGATTGTGCTTGTTTTGCAAGTCCAATAGGTTAGGTTGCATGCATGGAGACCTCACATCTTTGGTTTTGTCGGAATAGGATAGCATCATACTGAGTGCATTTTATTTTTAGTTTTATGCATTTCATATTCATTTTCTACATTTTATTTTTTTCCAAAAATTTTTACTTATTTTAAATCTTCAGGCATTAAAATAAACATTAAAAAAAATTCAAAATCCAAAAAAACAATGAACAATCACTAATTTTTCATGATGAAATAAACCAACATTGCCCCTTGTTTACAGTTACTTGCAATCACTAAGGTGTTCCAAGCATTTAAATTGAATATCTTTATTTGAGATTACTAATACACATATGCAAATGCTAATACAACGGAGACCTTGGAGAAGTTGTTTGTTTAACTTCTTTGCAAGAGGGGATTTGGAACCCAAATCCTAAAGGAGAGTGTACTTTCACAATCGGGTGAAAATACCACTCAACAGGGCCCAACAGGAAGAGTAATAAACATGGGTGGCAACAAGAATCTTTGTGCAAACCTAAAACCTACTGGCAAGATAAAGGGGATGCAAGGCCCAACGAGAAATATTATTTTAAATTATTTCAATGAAATACTACTAGATTTTAGAGGGTGAGCTATCAAAATAAAAAGATATTTCTAAGAACTTAAAATGTTCACCCCTTTGAATCTAATGCCATGAAAAATGTCTAAGCCAAGCAGGCATAGAAGAAGAAGTAAGGTAAAAACAAAGGGACTTAGACCATTTGATGTTGGATACCGAGGCCTTACAAAAAGTGTCCAAATAAACCAAAGTAGTTGAAAATAAAACATAATCCTCATTGATAGTGAGATAATAATCATCCGCAAAGTGCCCATTAGTAAGTTGGATGGATATAACAGGAAAAATAATACCTTTAATCAACCCCATAGATGCTTGATTTGCAAGAAGATAACCAAAAGCTTCAACAACAAGGATGTAAAGTGAGGGGACCAAAGGACATCCCTGGTGAATAGAAAAAAATAAACCAAAATCCTCTGACCTAAGTCCATTAATAGTAAGATAATTTGAGGCATCAACAAACAACATATTGACAACCATGATAAAAAGGGGCCAAAGATGAGATCTTGGAGCATGGCAAGAATGAAAGGCCACTCAATACGATTATAAAGTTTCTCAAATTCTAGTTTAAGGAAAAGGAGTTTTTTTCCAGAGATACGTGCCCATTCTAAACCTTCTTAGAGAGTAATAATATTATCCAAGATGTAACACCCTTTAATGAAACTCATTTGCTCTGGTCTGCTAATCATAGGGAGAATGTTGCAAATATGAAGAGCTACAGATTTATCAAAAATCTTGTAAGAGATATTAAATAGAGCAATAGGTTGCCAACTGGTAATAATCTCAGGATTACCCACTTTAGAAATAAATTTAATGTTTCCACGATTGATAATATTACTTAGAGAATTATTGGCTAATGCTTCATTGTAGACATTGAGTAGATCAATATCAGTAAACTTCTAAGTGGCTTTATAAAATTCACATGGAAATGCATCAAGACTAGGGGACTTGTCATATGACATAGTCATAAGAATATTATGAAGCTCATCAAGTGAAAGAGGGTCCTCACAAAGAAGTTTTTCATAAGTAAAAAAATTAGCAAGAACAACATGAAGACACTGTTGGAGCACCATCTGATGTTCTAGAGAATCTTATTGTGCTTTAAAAATAAGCTTATAATTATCCACAAAGGTTGAAGCAATATCAAGAAGATAAGTCAACCTACCATGAGAGACTTGAATAGCTTTGATATGAATCCTAGTATGCTTGTAATTAAGAGAATTGAAAAATACTTTGGACGAGCGATCACCAACCCTCAGCAAGTGTAGAGAGCCCAAATATGAATCCCTTGGCTTTATGTCATACATGGACTATAAGTTGGTGGTGAAGACTAGAAACCTTGGTTTGAAACTATCAATCATGCGGATCATTTTCTATTAATCATAAATTTTGTTGATATTCCTTCATAACAGCCAAATGAGCACGATTTCTAACATGTGTCACTTGTTTTCCAAAATGTTGTATGAAAGAGGTAGTACGGAAAAATACTTCATTCCACCAAGAAATCAAAATTACAAAGAGAGGAGGTCGAGGTAATAAATTCTATATTTTCTCAATCACAACAATGGGGCCAGGGTGTTACAATAAAGAAGTATTTAAATAAAATTGCTTTCACAAAAAATTAAAATAGTGACCACTCCACTCAAGATGAAAGAAAATTGGAAAATGATCCGATAATAGGAATTGATCCCAGACTTCCACAATCTTGTTATTAATGGAGGAGAATAAAAAAATTGCTACTATGACATCATAACTCGATCAAGGTACTTGTAGACTCTATCATTACCTGCATGAAAATTGGACCATGTGAACTAGGGTGGAGGCATGCAATTACGCTAGAAAAAAAGGAGATCAAAAATACCCCATATGCATTTAATAAAAAACCAAACCTCACGCTCTCCAGCACACCAACACATTGGGAGGCAACCAAATTTATCTTCACCATGCCCAACCATTTAAAATCACCTCAAAAAATCCAATATGACATCGACAGGTGATCAACCAAGTACCACCAAAGGGTGGAGTGACTAGGCCATAATTAGGTGCATAAATATTGGCAATGCCTAGAGTGTTCTCATTAATATTCAACAAAATCTATACCACATGATGAGAAGGATCCTCACCAGATCCAAGGAGATAATACTCAAGTTTGGAGGAGATAGAAATAGAAGCACCATCCTAACCATCTACATGGTGAGTAGTGAAGTGCATAAAAGAACCTAAAATATAGTTGAGAGAAATATCTAAAATAGAATTCTTAACTTCTTGTAAATAAATAAAATCAACATGGCTAATACTTTGTAGGGCAGATCAAACAATTTTTTTTCTTCAGGACTTTGTAATTCCTCAAACATTCCACCAAAGGAAATTCATGGATGAGGAATATCCATGGAGCCATCTCCCATAGGAATACCTCCACTATTAGACAACATCAAAGATTTATTAAATACAAAATTTTGATAAGGTTGAAGTAAATTACCAACAAACGAGGGATTGCCCACACTGTCGACCAGTACTGAAAACCTATTAAATAAAGAGGTCTAAGAAGGTTGAAATATATCACCAAAAGTTGAAATATGATGCTTAGCCTATTGGATTCCCCTTGATTATGATGATCCATCCCAATATGGACTACGCAAATTATTGGAAGGTGGAGGTATTGTCAATGAATTCCCTTCTTCTAAGGTTGATTTATGCTCAAGAGTTTCTCAGAAGGTGGATCCTGAGGAGAAAAAAAGGTTGAAAAATAATAATAGGAGGTTGAGATGGTAGATTCACAAAATTATCTCTATTATAAAGCATCGACTTAGAGTTGGTCACCCCATTCTTATTAGAAAATATAATCCAATCACCCTTAATAGAGGGTTTGGAAGTTGCAGGCATAGTATAAGGAGTAGGAGCAACTACCAAAGGGTTTCAAGAAACCATTGGATAATCCTTGTGTAGACACCTAAAATGTGTCATGTCAAGGCAACTACTCATATGGGACATGCAAACAAACCATATGATTGATCTTGGACAATTCCAAGGTGAAGCGGTGGTTTTAACCACTCAAATTGGGTAGAGTTGACAAACTCAGCCTTAGCCACGACTAACACCCATGGCTAATAGATTTGGTCATGCCTTAGATCTGCAGATAGCATAAAAAATATTTTGAATCCTAGACCAAGCCAAATTTGGTTACAATGGCTTGGGAAATAAGAATTCAAATGGTTTTGGGTGGGGAATCATCGAGAATGTTCCTTCCAACTGATCCAACTACAGGTTTCTTGTTCTTGGCTTCTCCATGAATCTAGATCAAGGATTTGAGAATGATCTAAGATCACCCTCCAAATTGGTAAAAAGTATAGAGAATATTTTATTCAAATGTGGTGAATCCCTACCAAATTATTGACTCAATTACAACCTTTTGGAGAGAGCTAACTTGCCAATCATGAATGCATTCAAAGCCATGGAGATCCTAGGAGGCTAGGAGATCAAGAACTCACAATTGAGCCTCTTCCACCATGAATTCAGACAATTCAACCACCAAATCCATTAGAGGACATCAAGATAACCCTTGACCATCAATTCAATAAGGATAATTTGTGATCTAAGCCTATATTTGGAGAGCCACAAGGTGTTCACCTCAACCGCAACTATCAACCATGACTAACAGTGCCCACCGCATCTCAGACCTGCAATGAGGGTTTGATCCTTGTTCCTCCCTATTTTAGCAGTATATTTCCATTTCTCTACATTTATTTTAGTAGATTCATTGTAGATTAATCTTATTTGATGTATTTGTACAGTCAAATTTAGATATTTAGGGTAAACTTCCTTTATTTCTTAGCATTTGTTAATTCTAGACTAGTTTATGTTCATTTCATGCAATTCAAGTTTATAATGGTTAATTAGGATGTTTCTTAGCTAGATTCATTCTTATTTACATGCTTTACTACAATTTAATGATTTCTTGCATATTTTCATAGAATACGTGCTTAATTTTCTTTCTTTAGCATTCTTTATGCAAGATTCCTCCAAAAGCCTCATCAAGGGAGGCCACCTTTGCTTTTAATCATTTCATGTTTTTTTCTTGAACACAAGGTTTATAGGATAAATCCATTTTCAAGGCATTCAAGTTAGCATATGCATATAATCATGGAGATAAGGTCACCATTCATATTGAGCAGTTCGTGTCCTATTGGAAAGTCGACGATTTACACCACCCCCTCATTTAGAGGTTTTCAAAACTGTATTGATTGTATCAACATTGAGTATCCCTAAGAGGTGCGTATATGTAATTGAATTTGGTAAATTTTAATAAAATTAAATCCCATTTATTTTTGAATTCATTATTTTCAAATTTTCATGCTTTAATGTTTGATAATAATTGATGCATTAGTTAGGTGTATGCTTCATGTATGGTTACAAATGGCGATCACAGTGGTAAGCCCACAATTTTTGCTATAATCAATTGATCTATTATGTTTTTGTTGTAGGTACTCACCACGGTTAACAACCATGGTTAACATTCTTAGCCGCATTTGATAGCCATGGGTAACAGTCTCAGCTGTGACTAGTAGAGGATAGAAAAATCATAGACATCAACTTCTCCATCAAACTTGGATCTCAGGTAGGAGTCATTTCTCTATGTTTTCTTGTGTCTATCTATATTTTTGATAGTCTGAATGTAGTAGAATTATGGGTTAAGTAGAAAACATAGAGAAAGAGTAAAATAAAAATTCTTAGATGCTCTTAGGTTTCTACTAGCCATTGCTAGGAACAATGGACTTCTGATTTCAATCCGCCCTAGTCTCTAGTGGTCTAGGTTATGTTTTTGAGTTTGCATGTATGAGGCCCAATTAGTGGCCACCCCTTCATGATTAGTGTGCATTATCTGAATATCATCTAGCATAGACATGCATTATTTGAAATATAAACGTTCTTTTGAAAATAAGCATGTAGGAAAATCATTTGAATGCTCTTTGATGCATTTTATTTCCATGCAAAAGTAAAAAGAACCACACACACCATGTACTATCTAAACACTAGTGAGTTGGAAGTCATATCCAACCACTAGTAGGGTTCAATGATGGTGGAAAATTTTCCCGATCAATACTAGATCAATACTAGATATGAGAATCATCATAGCCCATGGAAAATTTGCATGTATCTCTCTTTGAAGAGGTATATCGCTGACTATGGGTGAACAAGATGAGGACCAAGAGGACCTATGCTCCTTGATCATGTGTGGACTTCATTACCACACATTATAGGTTGGATTACGTGGCTTGGAGTTCATCACCAGGTTGTCGAGCTATGAGTATACAGGTGAAAGCCTTAAACTATTGAGTATATCATCAACAATTTTAAACATGATGAGATTAGTTTAAGTTTTCAACAAATCTTAAAACACATCAAACTAGTCAGGGCTCACAAAAAAAAATTAAAAGGGATAATCATCATTATTTTATTTGTGTGCTTTAAAATATACATACAAGATAATATAATATAATGTTTTTCACACGGAGAGGCCAATATTAGCATAGAGTCGAGGTTGATGTTGAAGCTCCACCCATTACACAACACAACACACAAAACCCTCAATCACAAGATCCTCTTGAATGACATTTAATGAGCATTAGAAGAGATGAATCTACATGTGGGTGTTCTTTTCATAATACCCCACTTAGAGGAGGTGATGCACATGCCTCATGAGAGAGATCCAAGTATGGAAGATCCCAACATGGGGCCTTCAAACATGGGAGTATATATCACGATAGTACACTTTGTGGATCCACTAGATCTACCAAAGAGTACATCATTAAGGAATGAATAGAAAATATATTTGTTCCCATTTGTACTTGAGATAAGGGTGGCTTAAGGCCCCATCAGTTCAAAATAAACAATTATAAAATCCACCCATTTAGGGGCAAGAAGAGAGGGATGCCTCAAGGCGTAGACCCTTCCAGACTCCAAAAAACAATCAACTTGGCAAGTTCATATTTGACATATTTAAGGTTGGATTCAATGGTACACCACCACATGAGCCATGGTGCACTAGGCAATTGGACGGTCTAGACAAAGTCTTGGGGTAGCTAGGGTATAAACCCTCAGTTGCACATTCTCATTCTATGATTTATCATAGTGAGAGCACACATTGGACCATTCGAGAGCCAAGAGAATGCTCCAAGAATTCTCATGGTATAAATGCCCCGTTGAACCACACAGGCATAGAGTAAAAACAATACCAGAATGTGAATTCCATATACATAAAAAAATGAAAAAAGTGTGGCAAACAAGTCTATTAGAGGTCATATCGATAAAGCTTCTAGGATAGAACAAGTACACTAATGACCGCACATGATTGATATTATAGATCGATCATATAGATTGGTGTCATAACAATAACAACATATTCTCCAAGATCAATTGGAGGATGTTTGTGTAGAGCATAAGCATCTCAAAAACAAGGATACTCAGATGTAGAGGTTGTATAGGCAACATATTTTCAAGCAATGCATGCACGAAAAATGCATCCTTGAGCAAAAAGAGTGTGTTGAGTGAGAGGATCAATTGGCATGGGATAATTTACCCCCTCATAGTGAGTACAGGGAGCGCACTCATAGACGAGCTACTTTGTAGCCTAATTTTTACCATGAACACATTGAGAACCATACTCGCCACACGAATCAAAATGCGATGTAGCACCAAGCATTGGAACATCATGGGTGTATTTAGTACAAAGAAGTGGAATATGATCAAGAGCAAGAATACCCTGAGATCTCCTTAGTATATGTGGAGGAAGATCCCATTCCCCCACCTCATCCAAATAATAATTTACCTCCAAAGGATCCTTATGGACCTCTCAAAGAAGAGGGAATTCTATCTTCAAAGGCCTATCAAGCCTTGGCAGACAAGGTTTGAGCTATAGAGAATCAAGGAATGGCTTACAAAAATCCTACCTTGAACAAGATTCATAATGAACCTCTATGCCAGTTTTGATTCCAGCATATCCCATACACGTCGAGATGCCGAAGCTAGATAAGTTTCAAGGTGAGGAAGATGCTCATGAGTATATTATGAGATTTATGGACATGTGGATTCAAATTGAAAGTAACAACACTCTATTTCTAAGAACATTCATCACAACCCTTTCATTCCCTACCTGAGAGTGGTTTAATCAACTTAAGAGGTACAACATAACTTGATTTGAACAACTAGCTAATGCATTTTTTGAATGCTTCTCATTCGATGTTAATAAGAAGGCTAATTTATCCAATCTGATTTCTTTATTGCAACATGATTACAAGCCGATCATGGATTATGGTAAAACATGGAGAAAGATAATAATAAAGTTACCATTTTCCATTATGGCCACCGAACTAACTCAGATGTTCACCAAGAGTTGTGCAAAGCACATTTCATTACTACTACAACTGCAATAATACTAAACATTCGAGGAAGCCTTGGCACAAGTCAAGGTTTTAGAGGACATCAAGTTACAAGAGGGTAATTTGAAACTCAATGACAAGAAGGAATGAAACAAAAATAACACCCATAATCAGAAGGAATAGGCCAAGCTGGCCCATGTCAACCAAGTGGTGTTAAACCTCCAAAAATAAAATAAGGGGCAACAACATAATTATCAATCCCAACCTCCTCCTACACGATATTATTAGCGCAATAATAACAAAAAGGGTAAGAATAAAGAATAACGTCCACCTTGCTATTTTACACCGCTATCAAAATTGATTACCTCGATATTCCATCAACTATGTGTGGCCAAGGATATCAACTTACCAAATATCAAGATAATAGAACCTAATCAACCTAAGCCAAAGGGGTATAGAGATGATTTGTACTGCACTTTATATAGGTCAAAAGGACACAATATCGAAGGATTTTGGAGTTTCAAATAGGTAGTACAAAAAAATATTGAAAGAGGTGATCTAATATTGGACAACCCTTAAGCATCAAACAACTAGAATATGGTGATCTTCAAGAACCCCTTGCCAAATCATAAGCCATCAAGGAACAATTTCGATCATGTGAATCACGTGCGGGTAGAACCACCAAATCAAGGACTCATTGGCATGGTTAATGTTATCATGATACAAGAGAGGTACAAAATGCCAAATCCACCTCTAACACCCATTAGAGTGCTTGTTGCACCTCAGTAAAGACCAGATCAAAATATTCTAGGTCCACCAACAAGATCGATGGTGAGCATTAGGAGTAGTCTAGTTCAAAGCCTACAGATAACTCCAATGAAGTTGTCAATATATGAACAGATTCAGTAGTATTCGGAGATTCTTGTGGATATTCTAAGATCAATTGAAGTCCAGTCCCAGGACCTTGAAGTATTTATGAACTTTGTGGGACATGTGCAACAGTGTAGTGATTCGGTCATCAAATTTAGTGATCACAAGATTAGGACGATCTCCACTACTATAGCGAACCTACCACTACATATTATTGCATGTATTAATCACACACCTTTCAAGTGGGTTTTTATTGATACAGGGTCATTAATCAACATAATTACAACTAAGGCATTAACGTATCTAAAGTTTTCAATGTCACATATTGTACCTTCCACTTTCACCTTGAGAGCATTCAATGATGCGTTATTCTCAATGCTAGGTACCATAGTTATTCTGATTTAGGTTGGACTAACGACCATCCTTGTGATGTGTCATGTGATTGAAGGCACCATGAATTATAACATCCTTTTAGGGAAACCTTGGATTAAAAAATGCATTGCATTCCCTCGATATTACATCAATGTATAAAATATATACACAAGGGAAAATTTCACATGGTACCTTCTTATGAAGATCCATTCAAATATGTGAACTTAGAATATTTGTTGAGGTATTTCATTCTCCTCTTCATGCATCTAGATATATGACTGACATTGCCTATTATACATCTAGAAGGTAAAATCAAAGGAGTGTGTGCAGGACCTTCCAAGGTAGCACCATAATTATCAAAGCACACTATAGTAGCTTCGACTAAACCTACAACATCTAAAGTACCTAGGAATGACAAGAAGCTTAAGGCAATTATGGGTAAAAAAGAGTCAAAGAAAAAGCCCAAGGAAACAATTATCGAGGGTCCTACTCCCATGGACGATGGGGAATCTCAAAATATAGTCGAGGAGGCACCTCAACCTGCCTCACCTGCATCTTTAGCAGGGTTATCGACACTACCAGTGACCATGCAGTGGGTTAACTATGGGTTAGTAGAGTACATTATGTAGAACATGATGTTCATTCCAATTATCAAAATTGCACAAGATATGGGCTGATTGCAAGCCTATCACTTTCTTGTAGGGATGGTGGTACCACTGGGGGTGTTGCCCAACCAAAAAAACTTTATTTATGGAGGGTTAGATCAACTAAAAAATTGCATTCCCATAGATGAAGATGATGATGAACCATTCATGGTGAATTTTCATTATCTGTATAATCCTAAACTTGCCTTACACTACTTTGATTATTACCATTAGCATGGTTATGGCTTGGGCTTATTTGAGTAGGGGTGCAGAGTTCCTATTGAACCATAGTATCAACTATCAACTGATAGGTTTGGGTTAGGCTATCATATCCAAGGACAAGATGATCTCCTAGAAACATCTTTATATCATCTAAATCTTGCTTTGGAGGATGATGTGGATTGGAACCTGTATCAACCTAACCATTCTTATCTACAAGGGGGTAATAAGCTGGTAATTTATATCTCAGAAGCACCACTAGATATATATCATGATCACATTATGGTAGAGGCAGATCAAGGAGACAATCCAAGATCTAACTTAGACAATGAAAATCATGAAGCTACTAACGACACAGGCATGAAGATCAAAAATTTGGGTATAGTAGAGTCATTATTGAAATTGATGGATAAAATTGTGATTCTAGAATAGATTATGATGAGCTATCCTCACAGAATGAATGATATGAGGATGAAACTAAGTTGGCCTACCTAGACCATCTAAATATGCATAATCTATTACCCATGGAGCAAATGGGTGAGATTGAGGAATACTTCATGGTTGATAGTGACTATGAGGATGAAATAGAGCAGGCCTACCTTGGGCCCCATATTGTCAATCACCCAATTCTAGTGGGCAAGGGTGCAGGATTTATATATGACATTGATGATAAGTATGAGATCGAGAGAGCGTATCTTGGGCCTCACTATTTGCACCATTTACATGAGTCGATTGACATTGATGAGATGTACCAATGATTTTATCTTGTCCTGCACCTCAAAGGGAGACCACCCAATTTGGATATGATTTATCATATAGTCTTCCCTAATCCACCAATGTACATGGAGCTCCTTGAGCCCAGTGATCCTATTTTTGAGTTTGTCCATAGATTGGATTCAAAGATCCCCATATCCCTAGAACCACATCTCGATATGGAAGTTATATCAATGTAGAATCACACTCACATGGTCCTGGAGATCTAATCCATTCCATAAATATGATCTCCATTGATTTGACCACTCCACTTTACAATCCAGCTGACCCCTCCAAAACATTGTATCTGAACATAGATGATATTTATTGGGATCATGTTGATTCACCACTAGAGCCTAAAGATTTATTCTCTAACGAAGAAATGTTGCAACCTTTTCATTTTGTACTAGGTTGTGTACATGATGTTTATCATGCTAATGGAAATTATGATGTAGGTCCTTTGAACCTAGCTGATGATATCTAATTTATTCCTACACCTCACCATATTGATGAGGGATCACATATGTTAGTAGAGGAGACCTTCAATATGGATATTAGTAATGAATCCACTAGTCCTAAGAAGGTCAAATTTGAAGAGATTCTATCTCCTGATGAGCATGCCATACTCATACCTCTACTGAAAGAGAGACCTGGCATGTTTTCTTGGACATACAAGGATATGTTGGGACTAGATTTGGAATTTTTTACTCATAACCTTTTGCTAGATCTTGCTAAGAAACCTTTCAAGTAGAAGCTCATAAATATACATCTAACAATTGCTTTAATGGTTAAAGATGAGCTGCAAAAGTTGTATGTAGAGTTCATTATCTCCATCGACTAACTGTAATGGGTATCAAACATGGTAACTATAGGAAAAATTGATGGAAGGATCTATATCTGTACGTATTTCATAGACCTTATCAAGGCAACACCAAAGGATTCATTTCTATTGCCCAACATAGATGCTCTCATAGATGTAACTACAGGTCATGAGATACTCTCCCTTATGGATGGTTTTTCTAGTTACAATTAGAATTGGATTAAAGCCAAAGACCAACATAAAACCGTGTTCACAATGCCATGGGAAACATTTTTCTATAAAGTTATGCCATTCAGCCTTAAAAATACTAGTGCCACATATTAGCGAGCCATGACATATATTTTTCATGACTACATGCATAAGATCTTGGAATATTATATTGATGACTTGTTAGCAAAGTCATTGTTACGAGAAGAGCATGCTAAGGTCCTGAGGAAGGTCTTCGATCACCTGATAGAGCATTATGTTAGGTTGAATTCCAATAAGTGCATATTTGGTGTAACTTAAAGAAATATCTTGGGGTTCATTGTTTCAAAATAAGACATCAAAATTGACCCAACAAAGGTCAAGGCCATATTAGAGATGCATCCTCCTACAAATATCAAATAATTAAGAATCCTTTAGGGAAAAGTAGCATCCATAAAGTGATTTATCACATAATTATTGGACAAATATCAACCTATGAATCGACTGCTACATAAGGGGGTCCCATTCAATTAGGATGAGGACTATCAAGCAGCCTTCACTAAAATCAAGAAATACCTAGCAACGCCACCAATTTTAGCTCCACCAAGACTATATGTGCCTTTCATACTATATATCAATGGCTAGCTTTACATTGGGAACCATGTTAGCCCAAAAAAGTGTGCAAGGTAAATATCAAGCCATATATTACATTAGTCACATCTTGGTGAGTTATGAGCTCGAATATTCATATGTGGAGAAGTAGTGTTTAGCAATGGTGTTCGCAATGAAGAATTTGTATCATTATATGCTAAGTCATACGATGTACATAATATCCAAAAAAAATCCTTTGCAGTAATGATGCGCAAGACATATCATAATACACATGCTGCAAAGTGGATCATGCTATTGACAAAATTTGATTTAGAATTTATCAGCCAAAATTCCATCAAGGGATAGGTTATAGCTGATCAACTGGTTGAGGTGCCTCTTGAGAATAGTAGACCTCTCCCCATAGAGCTTCCCGATGGTGTAGTCTTCACATTATCAGAAGCACTCAGACCTAAAGAACCAGCTAACAAAGCTAATATGACTATTATTTGACAGTTTGAAGTGTGAGAAAGGGGTGGTGCAGGAATTGTCTTTTTCACACCATAATGTGCTCCAATGTCCTTTTCATTTAAGCTAGAATTTATTTGTACCAACAAAAATGTTGAATACGAAGCCCTAATATTGGGCCTCTAAACAGCTATCACCATGAATATTAATGGTTAAATATCTTTGGTGATTCCCTTCTCATAGTCAATCAAGTGAAGGAAATTTTCAATGTAGGTGTCCCATATTTAAAGCTTACAAGGATCTAGTTGACACATATATAGCCCAACTAGAGTGGTATGAAATCGAGGCAATCCCTCATTTGTTGAATAGATTTGTAGACACTATGGCATCTTTGATATCCTTAATCCCTCAAAATCTAGTTGTCGACTTTACTACCATTCATGTAAAGATGCTATCACATGTTTTGATGCAACGTGCAACTTTTGATAACAAGGAATTAATCAACACGATACATATAGAATAAAACCATGAGTGGTTATATAGATCCAAAGAATTTCTCAAGAAGGTATTCTGGGGGTCTTTGATCTCACAGGATCCTATGTGGAATGGCGTCATCATTCACCACAAGGTTCTATCCCAGTCTGCATTTGCACACAACAAAATGCCAAGGAAAAAATTCATCTTAATAGTCGAGGTAAAATATTATTAGGATTGGATGTCACAATTACATGACTTCCTCAAGCTTGGTTTAATATTGCAAGGATTTTTGCATATTGTAAAATACACATTCATACAAAAAGTGATAAAGTATGTCTTGCTTGGAGATATCTTGTACCGTAGAAGCTGCAATGGAATTCTCCTTCATTGTCTTGAGCCCCAAGAATCAACTTGGGAAAATTCACAAGTTCACGACAGTACATATAGCATCCATTTTAGTGGCATAGCCATTGTCAAGTGCATCCTTCAAACGATGGAGAAGGATTGCACTGTGTATGTCAAGAAATATGTCAAATGTCAGTATCATGCTAATATTACACACTTGCCATCGTAGGCCTTAAAACCCATTCAAGTGGCTTGGCCATTTGCTTAGTGGGGTTTGGATCTAATTGGTAATATCTCTCCTCCATCATTGGGATAGTAGAAATTTATTATAACGACCATTGAATATTTTACAAAGTGGGTGGAAGCTATTCCCTTAACAACAACAACTAGAGCACGTATTGTGGAGTTTATAATTCACAATATCATTAGTCATTTTGGTATACCATCCAAGATAATATTAGATAATGTAATTTCATTAAAGAAAAAAATTGTAAAGGCTTTAATGTCTAAGTAAAATATACAACACAATTTTATGACTCCATATTATCCACAGGCAAATGGGTAAGTTGAAGCTTCAAATAATATAGTGGTAGCCATATTGAAAAATACGGTACAAGAAAACCATAAATATTGGCACATACAGCTTCCCCTTGCACTATGGGCTTATAGGACTAGCATTCAAACACCCACTAGGGCAACTCCATTCTTACTAGTATATGGCATTAAGGCCACTATGACCCTAGAGTTGGAGATCCCAAAGCTATGCATTGCATTGAAAGAGTTCATCGATGATGACACTATATGACAAGCTCACCTTGATCAATTGACACTTCTTTATGAATGTCATGTGAATCCCATTGAGCATCTCCACATTTACCAAGAGCACTTAAAACGAGCTTACAATAGTAAAGTCCACTTGAGAGACTTTAAGGTTGGTGATCTTGTGCTAAAAGAGAACCAATAAAAATCAAACCTGTTGATGTCCTTACATTATCTCAGAGTAGATTGGACCTAGAACATATTATTTTACATCACTTGAAGGTATTGAAGATTCTGAACCCCTCAATATCCTTCATCTTAAGGCATTCCACATAATAATTCAAAAAAAATAAAAATATGGAAAATTTTAAAATCCATAAAAATAAAAAAGCAATAAAATCTAAAAACATTGCATTTCATTTTCATCATGCATTTTAATTTTGCACATGCATTTCATTTAATTATATTGCATTTAGGCATTTCCATCCATTACACTTGCATAGGATAGGTTGTTTTTGCAATCTTACAAATGACACGACGTTTGTGTTTTAATAATGCATCTATGCATTATCATAATCATCCATCACCCTTGTGAGTATTTGTGTTTCTCAACACAACCCCTACTATTGCTATGAAGAATATACTAGGGTTTTTCGATCATTCAGCCATACCTAATGGTCTTCTTATATTTGGTATAAAGCTTGCTTTGATTTTGTAGATGAGATCTAGTTTTGATAGCTCTTAGCATATCAGAATCCCATCACTAATCAACACATTAACAATCATAATAAGGGTAAGGAAGGATGAACACTAAAAAAGTGGTTCGGGTCACCTTAGGCGAAAGGTTTTGTTACTTGCTCATTTTTTGAGGCGCAATGGTCTAGAGTAGTGGTCATTGGTAAAAGGACAAGCTTACCCCCTACCCTAATAAATCCCTTGATTACAAATGAAGGAGAAAAATCATAAAAATCAAATCAAATCCCTTGCTCAAAACAAAAGAAAAAAAATATACAAAATAAACAGTGATTTTTATCACTATATATGATCAAGTATCTCGATAAATTGAAGAAAATAAAGGGTGAGCTTGAATACCTGGATCGATAAATGCTCAAAAATCATAGGGTGATCCCCAATACAACAATGGGGTGAATGAATCTTGCCTAGCATTGGGGTAGATCTATGAAATTTACAAATGATCTAGCTTTAGGTGGCTTGTATTGCCTAGTGGTCTAGTATAACTAAATCCAAACCTAGGATCAGGTGGACATTTGAGGATCCCCAATACAGCAATGGGCTGAATGAATTCTACCTAACATTGGGTTATGCTTATGTCTCATTTAATATATTCATGTACACACACCAGGGTAATGAATAACTTGGTATTTCATAGAAAAAAATTTACTTTTTTAGAATTCTAGTATAGTTATTATACAACTTTTGATAAGTCAACTAGGGTGTTTGAGTTTCATGGAAAACCTCAAAAATTCCCAAATAGAAACAACCATTTCAATCATTCAATTATCAATTTATTTTTATGAGAGTTTGTTTATTAGGACTGTTCATAATATAGGTTAGATATCGGATGGATATCAACAATGATATTTAAATGGCCACTGACTATGTTGTGCATATTATTTTAACTTACAAAAGCTTTTGAATGGAAACAATACATCATTTCATGACTTTCTATTGGTTTCTAATTGATTAATTCTTATGATAAGATATATCAATTACATTCATAATCATTAAACATTCTGTGGTGTCATCCATTATATTGTTAAGCACATATTGCATTCATACATTATGGTTTAAGTAATTAAAACATACAGATTCATTTAGATTAGATCATCATCATGTAAATAATGCATCACATACATTGCATTCATCATATCATAACATCATAAATTAAATGCATACAAGTACATCTAGTCATTTAGATTAGATCATCATCATGTAAATAATGCATCACATACATTGCATTCATCATATCATAACATCATAAATTAAATTAAATATGCATTTAACAATAAATAGTGCATCTACATATCTAGATCATAATATCTAGTCACACGTCCATCATCTAGCTAGTCATCCATACATCACAACATATAAAATAAAATCATTATAACATATAAGCATTGCATCCATATGCATCTCATAAACATAAAAAAAATAAATCTGTTGGACATTTTGAGTCCCTAAGCCAAAAGTTGTCATTGATTTCAAAAGGGCCTATGTAAGTAAGCACTATGATTTTGCTCCACAAAGAGCTTCATGAGAAGCAAAGTTTTTTATCAAAGGTTCAAGAAGGGATGCATGGCATTTGGTTCCAAAAGGAGCTTCAAGGGAAGATTAGCAAAATGTTTTTATGAAAAACAAGGCAAGAAAATGTTTTATTTAAAACCATGGATGACAGATTTGAAATGGGTTTTTATTAAAACCCAAGTTGGCTTTTCATTTCATCGAAAAAGGTGCCCTGGTGATGGAGAAATTTAATTTTAAAGGTTTAGTTTAAATTTTAATTTTAAAATTAAATAAAAGAGTTTTCCTGCCATGTCCACCGACGTCATATATTTTATCATGCAAAGGTTCAAATATTTAAAGGGGTTATTGCTTGCATTTGATTATCCCCTCCTTTGCAATCGTCGATTCCCCCCTTTCGATTTCGTTTGTGCATTGCACGTGGAACAAGCGAACAAGTTTCAAGGCATAGGTGGAGAGGATAGAAATATAGGTCTCAAAGGCTTAAAGCCTCCATGTGGGAGGCCTATACCACAAGGTATGTGGAGAGTGTGCTAAGGTGCATGACAAGGAGGAACGCAGGGTCAAAACCACCTAAAGCCATTTTGCAAGGTATGCCATAATTGGATCGCTAAAATTTTTGGGTGCATGAAATATTTGAATTTGCTAAGGTTGTGTTAAGCGTCGATTGTCATGGAGAGTATAGTGGATTTAATTTTTGCATTAGGATAAGGTTTGATATTTGATTAATGCGGGATATTGCCTGAGAAGGCTTTGTGATTATTTTTTTAAGTGCAAAAGTGTTGAAAGGAAGGATATAAATTATTTAAGTTATTTTATTGTATAAGTGATTTTTTGGAGTGACAAGGTTATGCAATGTTTTGATTTATTTTATTTTATGGTATAAGTGGTTTTTGGAGTGACAAGGTTATGCAATATTTTGATTTATTTTATTTTATGGTACAAGTGGTTTTGGGAGTGATAAGGAAGTTGTGCATTAATTTTTAAGAAGGTTTTTCTAATTAAAAGCCTTGATGAATATTATTGTGAAGTGGATTAATGTTGATTATTTTATGATCTTCTAACCCTTGTGAGGATTGGCAAAATAATATTGTGATTGTGGTAGATTTCCAAAGAGGCTTCTTCATATTCATAAAAGGTATGGGCACATTCTCCTATTGATTTATTATGGTGGTTGATTATAAAATACCTTTGGAGTGAAAATGATTGATTGTGGTTTCCTTTTTGAAAGTGATTGGTTAAATGCTTCAAAGTTTTTTGGTTTGAGAGTTGTGATTAAACCTTGTTTTATAAGCATTTTTTTTTAATCCAATTGCTTATGCAAAGAACTTGAAATTGAGTTAGAGAAGAACATGAGTATCATTGTTATGTGAAATTTGTGTTTGAACATTGTTGGACATATTTTGAGTTATTTGATACATGTTTGGACAAGGGTTTGTGAGAAAGAGTTGTTCCTTGAGGTGTTTGGTTGAGTAGAGTTGATTGAGCCTAGTCAAGTGGATGCATGTGGTTGTTCAAGTTCCATGAAACAAACTATTCTATATTCTGGATTTGAGTTGAGATTGAGATTTTAGAATATAACATATTGAGTCTATAACAATTCTCTTTATGCTTCTATGAGATTGATTTGAGTTGATATTGGGATTTGAGTATAGAATATATTGAGTCTCTAACAATTCTCTTTATGCTTCTATGAGATTGATTTGAGTTGAGATTGGGATTTGATTATAGAACATATTGAGTCTCTAAAAATTATCTTTATGCTTCTATAATATTGAATTGAGATATTGATTAAGCATTGAGTATAGAACATATTGAGTCTTTAAAAATTCTCTTTATGATTGTATGATATTGGACAAGTTCTATGTGAGCTTGTTAAGAAGATTTGAGACAAGTCTTTGAGAAGGCTTGTGGACTGATTTTGAGTAATATTTTGTGGAATCTTGCTTTGCAGATTTGGGCAAGTCTCAAAGAAGACGTATTGAGCAGATTTTTACAAGTTCCATGTGAGCTTGTTGAGCAGATTTGGACAAGTTCTGAGTGAGCTTGTTGAGAAAATTTGGACAAGTTCTGAGTGAGCTTGTTGATCATATTTGGACAATTTTTGAGTGAGTTTGTTGAGAAGAATTGAGTAGGTTCTGTGTGGACCTGTTGAGTAGATTTTAGTAGGTTATGTGTAGACCTATTGAGAAGATTTAAGTAGGTTCTATTTGGAATTTTTGAGAAAATTTGAGTAGGTTCTGTGTGGACCTATTGAGAAGAATTGTACTAGACCGAATGTACTATGTTTAGTACAAGATATTGAGCAGAGGTGTGCTAGACTAAATAGACTGTGTTTACTATAGTATTGATATAGAGATTTGGAGGTGAAAGAGTACAGAGGACAGAGTCTCAGTGGATAGAGATCTAGCAACCAGGACAATTGATGACATATTTGAGTGAGGAGGCTTCAAGTGGAGAGAGATCCACCAGTCAGTACAATAGAGAGACAAAGTCTTCTAGAATATCACTAGCCAAAGAAGAAGGGGAAAGAGTTCTCCTATGGAAGAGATCCACGAACTTGAGATTTGGGGATCAACATCTCCTTTGGATAGAGGTCCATTATAATTGGGAAGGATTCCCAAAAAATATTGATTGAGAAAATTTTAGTAAAATATTTTCTCCGTGGAGTAGCCCACATTAGGTGAACCACAGAAATTGTGATGTCTCTATTATGTATGGTGTTTTTTGCATTGATTTGATTACTACTATTGATACTTCTATCTATACACTACATAATATTGAATTGAAAGAAAAAGTGGTCTTATAATGTTCACCCCATTTTCAGTATAAGCTTATGTTCTTCAATTGGTATCAGAACGGGTTCCTTCAAAAGTGTTTGACAAATTGAAGGAAAAGCAGTCTAATAACACAATGGATCAAAAGGATCAAAGATACTAACCCTTCAATAATGTAGTACTAGTATTTTATGGAAGTGACTTCTTATATTGGTGTATGTTGATGATATTTTACCTGATGGCACTTGGAAATGAAGTTTGGGATGCAGTAGAACTTGGATATGATTCAATAGTCAATCCTCCTACAGATAAGGAAGGTAATATTCTAATGCATGTAGAATCAAGAGCCATGAATGCAATTATAAAAGGATTGTGTAGATAAAAATCTATGAAGGTTATGGATTGTAAAATATCAAAAGAAATGTGAGAACTTCTACATGAAATATATGAATAAGACAAAGGAGTTAGAATGGCTAAGATTAGAAATATCAAAGGAGAATTTAAGAACTTAATAATGAAGGATTATGAAAGCATTCATGACTATCTCAGTAATATTGATGAACTTGTACATGTGATGAAAGGTTTGGGAATGAAGGTTGATGAATCTGATGCTTGTGATAAGATATTGAGAAATCTTCCAAAAAGGTATAGTGAAAAGGTTTCTACTATAGAAACATCAATTTATAGTTATTATTTGATAAGGAATTCTTTTCTTGAAATGCTTACTACTTTTGAGATAAGAACAAAAGATTATATTCCTATAAAATAAACTGCTTTCAAAGTATACAAAAAGAGAAATGGTAAGAAGTCAGAATCAATCAGTGAATCTTCCAGTGATGAAGAAGCTACTATGGTAGAGGAGATAAAGTTTCTATAATAACCATAGATATAATATCTATTAAGTGCTTCAATTGTGAAAATTATGGACATTATGCAACATAGTGCAAATAACCCAAGAGCAACAATGAAGAAGAAAAATAGGACCACAGGTACAGGGAATTAGAAAGACATAGGTACCAAAAGAAGAGCAAGGATGGACAAGACAAGGAAAGAAGTTATTACAAAGACAAAAGAGAAGCTACTATGCATATAATGCAAGTAAGTACTCAGTTGATAGTGATATTAGTTTTTCAAACAATAATAGAGATGAAGTCTTATTTATGGTTGAAGAAAAAGATCTAGTTAAGAAAAAGACTCCAGTTATTCTCAAGTGTTTTAGATGTGGTAGATTTGGACATATTGAAGATGAGCACAAGGGATGGTTATAGTTTCAGTGATGATGATTTTGAATATGCACTGACCATATGAAAATCTTATAATGGCATTAGAAGAAGAAGTGAGTGATTCTATAGAAGACAAGCCAAAAGGAAGTAATTAAATGGACAAAGACAAACAAATAGAGGATTATTCAGTAGAGAATGGCTATGATCTCAAGGGAGAACTTATCTATGCCCTTGAAATAGTAAATAAGGTTAGAAAGAAACACTCTAAGCTTGAAAATAAGTTTCAAGAATGTGATGAAGAAAGATTATTGCTCATAGAGTATTTAGAAAAGTCAAAGTCTAAGGCAAGCAAGTTCAAGGATAAGTTAGAAGAAAATATTTTGGAATGTGAGAAGTTAGCACAAGAAGTGGCTACTCTAAAAGAATATTTAAAGGACTCCAAGATCAATATGAAGAGTTTCACAAATAGCTCTAAGAACTTGGATAAGTTCATCTATGGACAACAATGAACATCATGTTCAATAGGTCTTGGATTTGAAAATGCTCAAAATAAACAAGAAGAAGAATCTACTTCAATTCTTGATGAAGAAGAAACTTTAGAAGAAGATACATTAGAAGAAGATAGTTTAAGTGTAAGTGGGACATCAGAGGATGGGTTGGACAAAAAATATTTCAACAAAGAGAGTAAAAATTCACAAAGAAGATACAGATGGAACAACAATAAAAATAGGATACCAATAAGGTCAAGACAAGGAGGCTTCAATGGAAGATGCTATTCATATCATAGGTTTGTACACATGGCTTCACAGTGTAGGAATCATGAAAGATAGGTATATGGAAAAGAACAACTTTTCCATGGGTATTGCTACTCATGTAATGAGTTTGGTCACAAGGCAATGAATTGCAAGATTAATTATAGAAGAGGATATGGCTTCACTAGGAGAAATCTTAAGACAGTTGCACATCCAAGGAATAATAACATTTAAGTGTTATAAGTGCAATAATGATGGTTACATAGAAATATGGTGTAGAGAAAATATTCTAGAAACAGGCATGAATAGGGATAACAATATGAACAGGAACATGAATATGAACAGGAATAGAGACTCATAAAATAATAAAGACTCAAAAAAAAAAGAGAACAGGAACAAGAACATGAACATGGATGAGAACAAGAACAGGAACAAGAACATAAGTAATGATAGGAACAAGGATGATGACTTGGAAAGGAATAGTGAGAGGATTCATAAGACTCATAGAATAAGAGAGAAAGATAAAGGTATAGATCTATGCTTTCGGGGAGTAGAAATACTCCCACCTAAGAATTAACCACCTCATGTGGGGTGGGTGAGGGGATAATCTAAGAGGCTCATTCTTAGCCCTGAGCCCCAAAGGTGAACCTTTGCCATTAATATCAAAGGGGAGATATTTATGTATTGGGGAGAGATTTGGTATAAGGATAGACTTGATATTTGAGAGAGCATTGATCCAGGGGGAGCAAATACCCAAGGGGAGCAGAAAAGAAGGTCAGGTTTCAATAAAATGAATATGGGTTTCTATCAATGACAAAGGGAGAGATTATTGGAAATTTTGAGTCCCTAAGCTAAAATTTATCATTGATGTCAAAAGGACCTATGTAAGTAAGCACTATTATTTTTCTCCACAAAGAGCTTCATGAGAAGCAAAGGTTTTGATCAAAGGTTCAATAAGGGATACATGGCATTTGGTTCCAAAAGGAGCTTCAAGGGAAGCTTAGAAAAAGGTTTTTATGAAAACCAAAGGAAGGAAAGGAAAGGTTTTATTTAAAACCATGGATGGCAGATTTGAAATGGGTTTTTCTTAAAACCCAAGTTGGATTTTTTTTGCATTGAAAAAGGTGCCCCGGTGATGGAGAAATTTAATTTTAAAGATTTAGTTTAAATTTTAATTTATTTAAAATTTAAATTTAAATTTTAAAATTAAATAAAAGAGTTTTCCCGCCATGTTCGTCGACATAATATATTTTACCATGCAAAGGTTCAAATATTAAAAGGGTTTGATTTTATCAACCAAGCAAGTGACAAGAAGTATTGTCCGCATTCGATTATCCCCTCATTTGCAATCATCAATTTCCCCCTTCTAATTTCGTTTATGCATTGCATGTGGAACAAGGGAGTAAGTTTCAAGGCATAGGTAGAGAGGACAGAAATATAAGTCTCAAAGGCTTAAATCCTCCATGTGGGAGTCCTAGCCCACATGGTGGGTGAAGAGTGCGCTAAGGTGCACAACGAGGAGGAATGTGGGGTCGAAACCACCCAAAGCCATTTTGCAAGGTATGCCATAATTCAATCGCCAAAATTTTTGGGTGCATGAAATATTTTGAATTTTCTAAGGTTGTGTTAAGCATCGATTTTCATGGAGAGTATAGTGGATTTAATTTTTGCATATGGCTAAGGTTTGATATTTGATTAATGTGGGATATTGCCTAAGAAGGCTTTGTGATTATGTTTTTAAGTGCAAAAGTGTTGAAAGGAAGGATATAAAATATCTGAGTTATTTTATGGTATAAGTGATTTTTTGGAGTGACAAGGTTATGCAATGTTTTGATTTGTTTTATTTTATAAGTTTATGCAATGTTTTGATTTATTTTATTTTATGGTACAAGTGGTTTTAGGAGTGATAAGGAAGTTGTGCATTAATTCTTAAGAAGGTTTTTCTAATTAAAATCCTTGATGGATATTATTGTGAAGTGGAGTAATATTGATTATTTTGTGATATTCTAACCCTTGTGAGGATTGGCAAAAGAATATTGTGATTGTGGTAGATTTCAAAAGAGGCTTCTTCATCTTCATAAAAGGTATGGGCACATTCTCCTATTGATTTATTATAGTGGTTGATTATAAAATACCTTTGGAGTGAAAAGGATTGATTGGGATTTCCTTTTCGAAAGTAATTGGTTAAATGCTTCAAAGTTTTCTGTTTTGAGATTTGTGATTAAACCTTTTTTTATAAGCATTGTTTTTGAAGCCAATTGGTTATGCAAATAACTTGAAATTGAGTGAGAGAAGAACATGAGTATCATTGTTATGTGAAATTTTTGTTTGAACATTGTTGGAAACATTTTGAGTTAGTTGATACATTCTTGGACAAGGGTTTGTGAGAAAGGGTTGTTCCTTGAGGTGTTTGGTTGAGTAGAGTTGATTGAGCCTAGTCAAGTGGATGCATGTGATTGTTCAAGTTCCATGAAAAAAACTATTCTATATTCTGGATTTAAGTTGAGATTGAGATTTGAGAATATAACATATATGATTCTATAACAATTCTCTTTATGCTTCTATGAGATTGATTTGCGTTGTTATTGGGATTTGAGTATATAACATATTGAGTCTATAAAAGTTATCTTTATGCTTCTATGAGATTGATTTGAGTTGATATTGGGATTTGGGTATAGAACATATTGAGTCTCTAAAAATTCTATTTATGCTTCTATAATATTGAATTGATATATTGATTAAGCATTGAGTATAGAACATATTGAGTCTCTAACAATTATCTTTATGATTCTATCAGAATTTTGTGTGAGCTTGTTAAGCATATTTGAGACGAGTCATTGAGAAGTCTTGTGGACTGATTTTTAGTAAGCTTTTATGAAATATTGCTATGTAGATTTGAGCAAGTCCTAGAGAGTACTTATTGAGCAGATTTGGACAAATTTTGAGTGAGCTTGTTGAGCAGATTTGGACAAGTTCTAAGTGAGCTTGTTGAGTAGATTTGGACAAGTTCTGAGTGATCTTGTTGAGCAGATTTGAGCAGGTTCTGTGTGGACCTATTGACAAGATTTGAGTAGGTTCTGTGTGGACCTATTGAGCAGATTTAAGTAGGTTCTATTTGGACTTGTTGAGAATATTTGAGTAGCTTCTATGTGGACCTATTGAGAATAATTGTACTAGACTGAATATACTGTGTTTAGTGCAAGATATTGAGCAGAGGTGTACTAAACCTATTGGACTATGTTTAGTATAGTATTGAGATAGAGATTTAGAGATGAAAGAGTACAAAGGATAGAGTCTTAGTGGATAGAGATTCAACAACCAGGACAATTGAAGAAATATTTGAGTGAGGGTCTTCAAGTGGAGAGAGATCCACCAGTTAGTGCAATAGAGATATAGAGTCTTCTAGAATATCACTTGCCAAAGTAGAAGGGGAAAGAGTTATCCTATGGAATATATCCACAAACTTGAGATTAGGGGATCACCATCTCCTTTGGACATAAGTTCATATACATTGTAATTGGGAAGGATTCTCAAAATATATTGATTGAGAAAATTTTAGTAAGATGTTTTCTCCATGGAGTAGCCCACATTGTGTGAACCATGTAAATTATGGTGTCTCTATTGTGTATAATGTTTTGTGCATTACTTTTATTAATTCTATTTATACTGCTATCTATAAACTGCATAATATTGAATTGAAAGAAAAAGTAAAAAGTGGTCTTATATTGTTCACCTCCTCTATCAGTGTAAGCTTGTGTTCTTCAAAATCTACACATATAATGAGTCTCATAAAAGTTAGATCATATATATATATATATATATATATATATATATATATATATATATAATGTGTGTGTGTGTGTGTGTAAAAAATGAGTACATAGGTATATTTACAAAATTTCCATAGGATCCAACTGTGTAGGTACTAGACCTTACACTCAAAAATGGTACAAATATCTAATAATATTTGTACTATGTAACACCTGTACCCCCAATATGTGAGGCTCCTCTATTGCCTCCACCATACCTATGAGTCTGCCTAGAGCTGGTACTAGTGGATATCTCTGTATTGGGTGTCCTATGACTGGGTCAAGCTAAAGACTGCCTTATCTCTTGAGTCCAAGTGCTCTAAGTCCCTAGATCTATGGTCCTCTCAAGAACCTCACACCTGAGTAACTCGATCTATCCCTCCTAATGAGCAATATGAGTAGCATATACTACTAAATCATCAAGGTGATGTTGAACCAAATCTCATAGCCTCCTAATCTCTATATTGGGATCCAAACCTATGCATTCCTGTACAACTAGAACCACAAGATTAGCCTATGGATTTGAGGGCTCCCCTTGTGCACCCATCACAAAATCCCTCTCATGAGTCATGAGATGTAGCTGAGACTGTGCTCAGGTGTCATCTTATCTATAGCTATAGTGGCACTCATAATTTGTTCTAGGTTGAGAGTTTGCTCTTGCTCATATCTCCACCACTACTCCTATCCCTACCTCAGCTGATCCTGCTTGACTCTCAGCTATGCCTATAGAGTAGACACAAAAGTGTCCCTCTCTTGGATCTATGTCTAAATGGTCCCTACCCATATCTATAGGCTAGCAACCTTGTCCCTGAGCTACGACACCTTGTCATATGGATCCTCCTCACCCTACTCTTCCTAGGGCTCCTCTGTAGCTATAACCTCACCCCATATTCCCTCTATCCATTGTCACACTCTACATCCATGAGTATTTACACCCTCTAGATGTGCCTCCTCTATATCTACTATTGCCTCACCATCCATAGGTATACCTAAGGTACCATCACCCCACCACAACATGGTAGTTCACCAAGTATCATAATCTATTGTAGTACCTACATCTTCTAGCCTAGAATACTACTAGTCATAATCCTCATCCTCCAGTGGAGTCACCTAAGGCCATGCTAATGCCTTCACATTAAGGTGGTGATAGATAATGGGCATAGGAGATATATACTAGAAAATCTCAAATTGCTTGGTCACACAAGAGAAGTAGAAGAACTCTCATATATTAATCTTATGCCCAAGAAGCCATTTGTCATGTTGAGTCCTTCTTAGGTACCTATCTACCTTTGGCTATGCAATAAAATATATGTACAGCCTCCATCACACCTACCCAATTTGTAGCCATGTAATTTGATCAATATAGTACTACACGTCTCCTTATCGAGTCCTACTCCTAAACCCCTCAGCCTCTCAAGGCTAGTAAGCAACATAGCACTACCTCTCTATAGCAAAGTTAGTAATCCAGGGTGGTAGTGGTGTGGGGTGCTCAATTGTCATGTGCTGCCACACCTAGATATATAGCAAAAGACTACAACAAACTCTCATGCAACTCCTTCGTGTGATCTTGTACAACTCATCATAGAGTTGTGCAAGTAGGGTGCTCCTCCAAGATAGGATTAGTGGCTTCTCAATGCTACTTTCTAGTACATATTGTGTCCTAGCTATGAGGTTCCATAGGAACCTCACTCCTGATGTATCTGAAAGCACAATCTAAAATATCAAGTGCATGAGAATAGCTGCCCACCATGAGAAGACATTCTCATGGTACCAGTCCTCAATGTGGACTTAGTTATGGTCTAAGTATTCTTGTGCCATAGCACTATGGGCACCAAATATCTATTTAAAAACTGCATCCTTCACCTCTATGGGCGAAGATGTGATGGCCTCACCATCGATCAGGATCTGAAAGATGCGGTAGACATCCTCCAAAGTGATAGTTATCTCGCCTATAGGCAGGTGAAATGTGTTGGTCCTTGTATCCTAGTGACATGCCAGAGTGGTAATGTAGGCCTGATCAGCACTAATCGAGGGGAGCCATAGCATGTGGCCAAATTTGATGGCTCCAAACCAGGCCCACTTAGTGTCATCGAGGCCATTACAAAGGGTACAAAGGATGTCTAATTCCCTCATCCTTGTGGTTAAATTATGAAGGGATATAATTAATACACATACAATAAATCAAAAACATCAAAAATAACCTTAAAAATTCAAATAAATTCAAAAAAAATCTTCAAAAAGATAAAACATTTACAAATGCATTAAAAAACATTCAAAAAAATCAATTAAACTGGTTAAAATTCAAAAAAATCAAAAAATTTGGGAATTTTTTTTAAGTCTGCTAATCGAAGCTAGGACCCATGGCCAGAGGTAATAATAAAAAATTTGACCATTGGGATTTGAATCCTACCACGACTGCTACCCGCAGCTAAGAGAAGTGACATTTTTGGGGTCACGTCCCTTCCCAAAAAAGACAAAAAGATAAAAAATAATAAAATCATTAACAACCCACCCTCTAATATAACCTAGTCTATATCTAGCTATGGTGTGGTATGTTACGAGTAGTTTAATGTGGTTCAATTAACCTGTTACTTAATGCAGTTTATTTTAAGTTGCTAACCCTAAGTTACGGTGAGATTCTTTATCAAAATTTTAGTGTGGTTCATTTGACCCATTAATTAATGAAGTTCATTTTATTTTGAGTAAAATACAATGAGAGAGTTGCAATGCTACCTTTCTAGCACCGACTCCACCACTAGTAGATGCATCCATCAGGTCAGCCATGTTGGGTAGGTTGAGTATGTGGTTCAACAATTTTTCGTGTCAAATTTTTAACCTCACCTCTCAGAGCTCTTTGGATAGCAACAATAATTAGAAAATAATGATGTAAAAAATGATGGATTTTCTTTTATATTTTCCATTTTTCCCTTGATTGTGGCTGACACCCGTGGGCACATAATTAGGATTTTTTGACCGCGGGTCAGAACCGCGGCTAAGAAAATTGAAAAAATGGTTACGGTTGACAAGTGTGACTAGCATCCAACAATAAAGGCCCTCAAAATTCAACCATGATGGGTTTCAAAATGCAAAATTAAAAATATTTAAGAATCCTCAAAATTTTCAAAATAACAAAAAAATTCAAATAATTTAAAATTCAAATGTGCCTCATATCCAGTTATTTATCCCATATACTTGGTGGTTGCATCGAATTATGATCCATGCAATCCGAAAATATTAATAAATTATCATAAGGTAATTTGGGGTAAATTAGTCATTATGGAATTGATATGCATCACTCCAATCCCTAAAAAGGACATAGTGGTCAGACTGCTCCACAGGAATGAGGTATTCATCTTAGTGCTTCTATGATATTTTTCAGCAAATCATCGAACAATATGATTCGACATGAGCCTAATTGGAATTGATATCATTTCGATTCCATAGGAAGGCCTAGATGGTTGGACTACTTCGTGGGATACAGATGTACACTTACAATTAAAATTTGCAATCATGGCTAAATTAAGTCTTGCCAAGTAATAAAAGTGCTAAAACCTTCAATTGTTCAAGTCACTCATTGTGGTCAAGCGACTCGTTGCTTCATGTAATTGTTATACTCTCATCGACTTGTCGCTTTAGGGGGTAGTCATTATATCAATTATCATAATCAAATTTTATAGAAGATCACTCGATCTTGTCAAATTGCATTCATCTTATGAATCATTGCCAAATACTATCATAAGCTTACCCTTTGTTAGGGAAAAAAACAACTATGACAATTAAGTTAGTAGCTCTCCTCATTTTGGATCTATATGGTGCAAAATCCTATAGTAGCATTGAAGCTACCCGATCACCGCTAGATCTTGCAAAATATTTTTCAAATTTAAGCCTTCCCTTAGTTGGAAGCAATGATTCTAATATGTGTACCCTTTGGTAGGACTGGGAATATAATGTTGATCAGATCAATGATCATCATTCAACCTATGAAATAATTTTAGAAGGTCTATTTTTTCCTAGCGTTGTTCGTTCTCACAATGCATCCCAAAAGGGGTATTTTTAAACACCTAAAATGTGTCATGTCAAGGTGACTACTCATATGGGATATGCAAACATACCATATGAATGATATTGGACAACTCCAAGGTGAAACAGTGGTTTTAATCACTCAAAATGGGTAGAGCTGACTAACTTAACCTTAGCCACAGCTGACACCTGTGACTAATAGAGCCAACCATGCATTAGAGCCACGACTAGCATCAAAACTATTTTGAATCTTGGGCCAAGCCAAATTCAGTTACAACGGCCTGGGCAATGAGAATTCAAATTATTTTGGGTAGGGAAGCATTGAGAAGGATCCATCCAACTGATCCAACTACAAGTTTCTTGTTCTTGGCTTCTCCATGAAGCTAAACCGAGGACTTGAGAATGTTATAATATCACCCTCTAAATTAGGTAAAATTCTAGAGAAGATTTCATTCAAATGCAGAAAAGCCCTACCAAATTATCAATCTTTTGGAGAGAGCTAACTTTCCAATCATGAATGCATTCAAAGCCATGGAGATCCTAGGAGGCTAGGAGATCAAGAACTCACAATTGAGCCTCTTCCACTATGAATTCAGATAATTCAACCACCAAATCCATCAAAGGACATCAAGGTAACCCTTGATCATCAATTCAACAAGGAGAATTGGTGATCCAAGCCTTGATTTGGAGAGCCACAAGGTTTCCACCTTAACCATAGTTGTCAACCATGACTAACAGTGCCCACCACACCTTAGACCCGCAACGAGGGTTTGATCCCTATTCCTCCCTATTTTAGTAGTATATTTCCATTTCTATGCATTTATTTTAGTAGATTCAATGTAGAGTAATCTTCTTTGATGCATTTATACAGTCAAATTTAGAGATTTAGGGCATACTTCCTTAATTTCTTAGCATTTGTTAATTCTAGACTAGTTTATGTTCATTTCATTCAATTCAAGTTTCTAATGGTTAATTGGGATATTTATTAGCTAGATTCATGCTTCTTTACATGCTTTACTACAATTTAATGATTTATTGCATAGTTTCATAGATTACATGTTTCATTTGGGATTATTTATGCAAGATTCCTCCAAAAGCCTCATCAAGAGATACCACCTTTGCTTTTAATAATTTCGTGTTGTTTCTTGAATGTAGGGTTTACAGAATCCATCCATTTGCAAGGCATTCAAGGTAGCATATGCCTCTAATCATGGAGAAGAAGGTCACCATTGATCTTGAGCAGTTCATGTCCTATTGGAAAGTCTGTGAATTACACCACCCCCTTGTTTAGAGGGTTTTCAAAACTATATTGATTGTATCAACATTGAGTATCCCTAAGAGGGACGTATAGTAATCAAATTTGATAAATTTTAATAAAAGGAAACCCCATTTCTTGTTGAATTCATTATTTTCAATTTTTCATGCTTTAATGTTTGATAATAATTGATGCATTAGTTAGGTGTATGTTTTATGTATGGGTACAATTTGATACAATGCATGGTGGATTGGCACCAAAAACAAGTATTAGGTAAATTATAGTAAATATTGTTTTGCATAAAATGCTATTTTCCAACCTGAATGTCAATAAAGTCTTTGATATCTTGTGTGAGGTCAACCTCAACATAAAATCTCTTAGTAGGCCCTACTAAGAAGAACCACTCTTTTTCCCAATAGACCAATTGACCAATGGGTTTAACAATATCATCAATAAACTACCATAAGGGTAACGAAATACTAGGGAGTTTAAGCCAAACCAACACTTTCAAGGCAACTTGATCTAAAACTCATAAAGAAGGAGTCCAAGGAGAGACGACCATCAAATTATTACAAAGAAAACAAAAACTAGACATAGCAACCATAGTTTGCACTTGCGAGGCTTATTTAAAAAAAGAAAAAAAAAACCTTAGTAAGATTGTGGATATTCACAACCACAATGCCTGAGCTTCCCAGTGAAGTTTCAACAAATTTTGAAAATATTCTTGTGATGGGATGCAATCAAAAAATAAGCTATAAGACAATGATTATTATACCATTTTACAACTTAAAAAACAACATCAAGGGAGAGCACAACATCATAAGAAGAATCATTACCTCATCCACCAATTTTAGAATAAACTTTTGAGCTCATTTTGGCGCCATGAGTTCCACTATCTGTAACACCCATTACATCTATGAATGGTGAATCCATAAAAAAGGAGAGCAATCACAGAATTTGCGGTAATATTAGTATCCAAAACCAAAGCAATTAAATTTATGAATGGCAATAGACCCAAACCCTAGCAAAGCAACTTTCCTCATCAAACCCTAGTAGAGCAACTTTAAAAATCTAGTGAAACACATATTTATGTATATACAATATGCTTTATCTCAATAGTTGATCCCTCATGAACAAATTCCCCTAGAGAATTATCAATATTCTATAAAACCTCTTTATTAATAATATGAAATGGAAATTCAAATATTCTAACCCACACCATACTCTTTTTAATAGTTTTGTTTTAAAAAACTCCATGATCCTAAATACATACAATCTCTCCCCATTAAACCATAGGTAATTACCTATTACTTTATCTAGTGCTTTCAAACTAGAGAATATTATGAGAAAAATTATTTATTTAGGAAATTCACGGGGTAATTTGAATTCAATATTCATTTCTATTTAAGCCACTTTTTAATCTCCAAGAAAACTTTTCTAGTATCCATGGAAATTGTAAATTAACCCCATGCTTTTAAGAATAATTTTATCATGCTTGATCAGCTCATCCTTTATAATTGCCACTTATGATGAAACATTTACTATTGGATAAGAATGATCATATATTTGCATTTTCTCTTGTTCCTAACTTGCACATCCTCACTTCAAGTCAGGGCTTCTATAAATGACTTCCATTATCACCTAATTTTATTATAAAAATAATAATTATTTTTTTCTAAAACTATAAAACATGAAAGAGCGAGGCTTCATATTTATTGAAATTCACTCTCTAATATCAATATCACCATTTTTTAAATTATTCTAGTTTAAAACATATGCCACTTGTATTACATCATGATCACAAAGTGGTCTTACAACAATTTGGAAACTATGTAAACTTGGATCTTCTCCTTAAAATTTGAGGAATTAAACTAGTTGAGAAAATACCCTTTAATATAATAATAAATTTTACCCATGGTATTAGAACTTCAGCTTTGAAATTATTATCTGGAACTTGCATATTGTAATTCCTCATCTCTTGTGTTCTTAATTTCTTCTAATAGTTTATCCAAACAACTATGAAGCCCTTTACCAATTGATGAGGTAGAGGATAATTTTTTGCTTCTTTTTTAAGAGTTGGAAATTATTGTTCTAATCCAACTTCTATAATATGATCTCCTTGCTCTGTCTTGAATTTTTTCTTATAATAAATTATTTCCATCTCTTCAATGTTTTCACTTTGTAATATCTTGCCATGTGTCTATTATTATATCTCTTACAACATCAAAGTGCAATATTTTATTAATCTGCAGGATAATCCCATTCTCTTATTCAAAATTATTCTTATTGAATTTTGGTAAAGTTTTTAAAAAATCCATTGAAACACATATTTGTGTATATACAATATACTTTACCTCTGTAGTTGATCCCTCATGAACAAATTCCCCTAGAGAATTATCAATATTCTATAAAACCTCTTTATTAATAAGATGAAATGGAAATTCAAAAAGTCTAACCCACATAGTCCTTTTAATAGTTTTGTCTTAAAAAAATGACATGATCCTAAATACATGTAGTCTCTCCCCATTAAACCATGGGTAAATATGTTACACACTAAATATAATGTTGGTTGTATTCCAATATTTAATTTCATCATTATTAATAGGATAGTTTTGATTTAGTTTTGAATCATATGATCATAAAATTATTTTCATTTGTGAGTTCGCAAGAGGATTGCCCTCTTAGTGGTGAGGACCAACCCTCCTGAAGTGGCAAATTATTTAATTTAAACATTTTTAATTCCTTCTATCGCATTCTATTTGATTTATTGATTGAATGTATTTAATTATGCCTATTTTGTATTTTTGACTGAATATATGCATTGAACTGGATACTGGGAGACTCGGGTAGGCATAGCTTACCAAGTGGTATCGATATCCTCAAAATATCCTAAAAAAACCTCCTACAGGGCTTACAGTGGTCATTCGACCTCAAACACAGTCGTCGTGAGTAGATGAAATTGCTTCAGAATGTAGTCCACCTATAGTAGTATACTGCCTCAAACATAGTCTGCCAGGTCGAACAACAATATTCAAAGTGTCAAAGATTTCATCTAGGGCAGTTAGGTAGAAGACAATTAGGTATTTTTGGGCTATCTAAAATCACTCACATGCACTCATCCACACGTATTACAATACCAGGAAGATATAAATATGTAAAGCATGGGTGTTTACATGATTGAATACCACCAGGCATTCACCAAATAAATGATAGGAATCAACGCCAAAGGAACAAGAAGAATCACAGGCGTTCCCTCTTCGATCGATGCCAAATACACAAAAAAAAAATCACAGAGGAAGAGCGCACACAATCGTTTCTCTTGGCCAATAAAAGCATGTGAAACGATATATTTATCGCATAAAGCTAAGGTACCTAAGGCATTAATATTTTTAAATTTTTGTTTTTGTAGTATGTTTTATCCCATATGCACTGCATTAGCATGTTTTGATAGGTATTTATACAAGGAAGATCCTATAGTTGGTTATGACCTTGGTCACACACATCCTTCTTCCGTTTGCATGTAACCCTGCTAGCTATCCATCGTGTGTCATGCCTTTGTATCATCGGGTCTAGTGACATTCTCATCGTGTCCTTAGTGTTGCAGGTTTGCTTGCTTACATGGCATACCTTTGTCCCTTTCGTTGAATTCAGTGTCAGTCATGAAGTTCATGGTTCATTCTATCTTAGTCATCCTTACGTGGTTGGTCATCCGGTCCTGTTGTCTCATCATGTTGGTTGTCACGTTTAAGGTCATGTTGTGTCGCTTCAGTTTTCACATTCTATGTCATTTCATTCACATCCCTTGCATGACGTCTTCCATTTCATTGCTAAAGGGACGTCTTCAATTTCATTGCATATCATCTACCACATTAACTAATTTTTGGTAAGTTTTAAAGTTCAAAGTAGTCGTTGGGAAGTGACCTTCCATTTCATTGCATATCATCTACCGCATTAACTAGTTGTTGGTAAGTTTTAAAGTTCAAAGTAGTTGAGCGTATCATCTACCACATTAACTAGTTGTTGGTAAGTTTTAAAGTTCAAAGTAGTTGTTAGAATCCCAAATCCAGTTGAAATATAACTATTGGAAGAAAATAGCCATTGAAAAGCATATTCAAATTCTGTGTCATAGTTGGCACGATAGTTGGAGTGGAAAACTAAACAAAATTTTGCCAAATTTAACTATTTTTTTGCAGAAATCAAAGGCATAATTTGTTAAGAAAGTCTTAGTGATAATTTCATGAGTGGAAGGTGGACAAAAGGACCAAATGGTCAATTAACAATCTCAGATAATTCAACTGAAGGGATCCCAAAATGGACAAGAAGACCTCCAAGAAATAAAGGTACACATTATTCTTCTCCTTTATGAATTAATAGTTTTGATCCCGACCATCCATTACTTAACACCATGGCATCCAATCCTTCTCCTACTTCTTCCCAAGAGAACCTCACACATGAGGAAATAGGGAACCCCAATATCACCACCTCGGCCATACAAACATTATTATATAGTATGAACAACTTGACCATCAAGGTGACCCAACTAATGGAAAGACAAAACCAACCAATCCCTCCTATTCCAAATAGCCCCCATAGACATTGGAACAATGAGGATCAAGATGGAGAAGAAGTTTATGAACAAAGAGGTCATAATTGTAGTCCCCAAAAATGCTTTAATGGATAGAGGAATAATGAGGATATGCATAGCGAGGAAGCTTATGAAAAACAAAGAGGTCCTAATGAAGCTCCCCAACATTGTTTCCATAAACATAGGCATAATGAGGACCAAGACAGAGATGAAGCTTACCAACAACCAAGTGATCCTAATGTTGTCAATTTCCCATGCATTGATATTCCCAACTTTAAGGGTCATGATCTATGTGGTTGGATAGCTAAAATGGAAGGCATTTTATACTTACGCTGACTTCGATATTTAGAAAAAGTTCCTTTTGCTGCCTTTAAACTTGCTATTGAAGCTTATAATTGGTTTTTATGGCTCAAACATGAGAAGGGAAATACCATCTAGTAGAATGATTTCACCAAATATTTTCTTAAAATATTTGACAAAGGATCCTCATCTTCATACATGGTGTGCTTGTTATCACTTAAGAAAACATGATCAATAATAAAATATATCTCAGAATTCATTAGCCTACTATCCTATGCAAGAAACTAACAAATAGATGTGGTGATATCTACTTTTAGAAATGGGTTGAAAGAGAATATTCAAGTCAAAGTTGACCTACAAGATCCATCCTCTTTGGATGCATGTATAAGGATTACCAATTTGTCTGAGAAGAAGGTGCAAATGGGGATATCTATACGTCATGAATCTTATGGTTGACCTCAATACCAAAACAATTGCTTTTGCAGAAATGATCAACCATTAAGATATTTTGCTATAAATATCGTAATCACCATCGAAATTATTAGGCATGTGTACCATGACAGACCTTTCAAATCAAATTTGTTGACAAGGAAGATGAAGAAATATAGGATACCAACACACCTGACTATCCCATAGATGAAGACCAAATTGAATATGAGGAGGCTATAGTTGAGGAAGATACTATAAAAATTTCATTACATGCTCTTATGGGTTTATCAACTGTTGTACTTACAATGGCACTAAGAGGGGGGGTGAATCAGTGTAGCTCTTTAATAAAAAAATAACAGCTCTAAAAATAGCAACAGTTAAAACTTATAAACAGATATAGCAAGAACAGCAAGAGAGCATCACACAACACAAGATTTTAATGATGTTCACCAATGTGGTTACTCCTCAAAAATGACTGCTTGGACTACCATCCAAATCTAGCCTTTGCAAAGCAACAACTTTTACAAATAGTTTACCAGCACCCATTGGAAGGAGCACCAACCCCCGATTTTATTTGACCCAAGAAAAAGGAGCACCAACCCCCGATTTACCAAGCACCAACCGGAAGGAGCACCAACCCCTAAATTGCCGACGACCAAACTGGAAGGAGCACCAACCCCTTATCCCAAGCACCAACTTGGACTTCAAATCTGAAAATTAGAAGAATGATAGTGAGATACCTTTGCATTTAACCAGACCCTGACTGATCTGCTTCACTTTTTTGTCCTGTGTGCAATCTGCTCTCCCTGTGCTATCACTTCGCATAATATGCTGCTAAACTGTCGAACGTTCATCTTCTCCCCTTTGCGCACTCTGATTTCATTGTGATCTTTCACACTTAGAATGATTCAACAAAATGCACTCTACACACTACGATCAAATTTTGCACTCTGCTTCACTGCGATCAAGATTCTCACTCTGCGCACTATCTATGAACGTCGCACTTCACACTACAACAAAACTCTTCAAAATAGCCTTCCTTTTATAACCACATTTTTCAAGATCAACAACTTAATCTTAGTCGGCTGTAACCCTAATCTTAGTTGGCTGTAAAACCCTACGCTTCGTCAGCTGCAAAACCCTAAGCTTCGTCGGCTCACATTTGAATTTGTCGGCTTCAATTGCCTCTATAACTCTACTGCAACATGTCGTGATATCATGACACCTTTGCCTCCATACACTTTCTTTTGGCTTTTGTCATGATATCATGACACTTCTGCCTTTGTCGACTTCAACTAAGCTCTTGTCGCAATATCGCAGCACTTCTGTCTTCATCAGCATCAACTTTGCTTTTGGACCTCCTTTTTGCTTTTATCATGAAATCATAACACTTCTGCCTTTGCAATTCACATCTTGGCTTCTATCGTGAAATCATGACACTTCTCCTGTTGAAGACCTGCTTTCTGTTTCTATCAAAAAATCATGACACTTTCTCCAACCGTACGCTACCATATCAATTTGTTGCAAAATCGTGACACTTTCTACATCCGTTTGCTTTCTCTTCAACCTATCATGAAATCGCAACGCTATCAACTTTTTGTATGCTTTCTTTGCAACCTATCACAAAATTGTGACGCTTTCAACTTCCATACGTCTTCTTTGCAACCTGTCATGAAATCACGATGCTATCAACTTTTTGTACGCTTTCTTTGCAACCTATCGCAAAATCATGACGCTTTCAGCTTTTGTATGTTTTCTTTGCAACCTATCATGAAATCATGACAGTTCTCATTTGGAACTCTTCCCTTTGCTACATGTCGCAAAATCATGATAGTTCTCATATTGAACTCTTTCTTCTGCTGTATGTCATGAAATCGTGACGGTTCTCACTTTGAACTCTGTAGCATGTCGCAAAATCGTGACACTTTTTATTTTAATTTCTCTCTCCTTGAACTTGTCATGAAATCACGACAATTCACACTTCAGACTCTCTCTTCTATAGCACATCACGAAATCCTGACACTTTATCTTGCTTTCACTTTGTCTTTTGACTTGTCATGAAATCGTGACACTTTTTCATCCGTACAACCTTCCTTGCAATATGTTGTGAAATTGTGACACTTTTCTTTTTCTACCTTCCTGCTCTTTTCAAGTTGCAAAAATGTGACATGTCATGAAATCGCAACACTTTTCCAACTTTCTCTCTTTCTTCGAACTTGTAGCGAAATCGCGACACTTTTCCAACTTGCTCTCTTTCTTCGAACTTGTCGCGAAATCGCGACACTTCTTCCACTTGCCTTTTTCTCTACCAACATGTCACGAAATCATGACAGTTTTTCCACTTGCCTTTTTCTCTGCCAACATGTTACGAAATTGTGACAGTTTTTCCACTTGCCTTTTTCTCTGCCAACATGTCGCGAAATCGTGACAGTTTTTCCACTTGCCTTTTTCTCTGCCAACATGTCGCGAAATCGCGACAATTTTTCTACTTGCCTTTTTCTCTGCCAACATGTCACGAAATGGTGACAGTTTTTCCACTTGCCTTTTTCTCTGCCAACATGTCGTGAAATCACGACAGTTTTTCCTGCTTCTTCTCTCTCTTCTAACATGTCGTGAAATCATGACAGTCTTTCCAGCCTACTGTTTATGTTGTGATATCGCGACACTTTTCTTGTCTTTTTCTTTGATATTTTGCAAATGGGCCACTATGGTCTTCTTGAAAACTCACAATCCTATGCATCTGATTGACTTATGAACTGTTTGTCCACTGCATCATTAGATCTAACTGACTGTGTTGACAATAATTACAATACTCCTACTGCCCCTTGCTCAGCAATCTCCCCCTTTGGAATTGTTGGCAACACCTGTGTAATTTCCTGTAACTCTTCTCCCCCTTTGTCAATAATACCAAAGGGCTACTGCAGACTCCCCCTGATTCCATACACAATATTCTCAGGCACAATTTGTTGCACTTAGCACAAATTATGATCATGAGCAAAAGAATAGTCAAATACTCAAATGCTCCCCCTGAGAAGTGATCCCTGTAGCTAGTCACTTCTTGGGAAGTGTGACCACTCCAAATTTGTTTTTAAGGTACTCAAAGACTTCCTTGGGCAATGGTTTTGTGAAAATATCTGCTACTTGTTCTGTGGTTGGGAAAAAATCCAATTTAACCTCTCCTTTTGCAACTTTCTCCTTCAAAAAGTGATACTTGATGGCAATGTGCTTTGTGCGTGAATGCATAAATGGATTCTTGGAGATGTTAATTGCACTAGTGTTATCACACTTTACTGATATTGGCTCACTAAAATTAATACCAAGATCTTTTAGAGTTTGTTTCATCCACAAAACTTGTGTACAACATGTTGTTGCTGCTATATATTCTGCCTCAACTATTGATAAAGAAACTGACTCTTGTTTCTTGTTGTGCCAAGAAACCAACCTGTCACCAAGATAGAATGCACCTCCAATGGTACTCTTCCTATCATTGACACATCCTGCCTAATCTGCATCTAAATATGAAATAAGGGTGAAGTCTTTGCCTTTCGAATACCATAACCCATACTCTATAGTACCCTTGAGATACCTAAGAATCCTTTTTACTGTTGTCACATGATTCTCTTTGGGACTGGCCTGAAATATTGCTACAATGCAAACTACCTGTAGAATATCTGGTCTGGCAGCTGTTAAATATAGTAAACTTTTAATCATTGATCTGTACATGGTTTGATCTATGGGTGGAGATTTGTCATCTTTACTCAACTTGCAGCCTGTTGTCATGGGAGTGCTAAGCGGCTTACGAGTCCTCCATTGTGAACCTTTTTAGCATCTCTTTCACATATTTGATTTGGGAAATGAATATGCCTTTCTCATTTTGATTAACTTGTAACCCAAGAAAGTAAGACAGTTCACCAATCATAGACATTTCAAATTCTTTCTACATCTTATTTGCTAAGTATTTACAAGATTCATCTTTGTTGCTGCCAAATATGATATCATCTACATAAACAACAAGAACAATGAGATGCCCACCTTCTGTTTTGACATACAGATTACTATCCACCATACCTTTCTTGAATCCCTGTTGAGAGAGATAGTTGTCTAGCCTTGCATACCATGTCTGGGGTGCATTTTTTAATCCATATAAAGCTTTATTTAATTTGCATACAAGGTTGGGATCTTCACTAATTTGAAAACCATCTAGTTGTTCAATATAAACCTCTTCTTCTAGTTTCCCATTTAAAAAATCTGATTTTACATCCATCTGATAAACTCTAAAGTTCTTGTATACTGCTAAGGCCAAATACATTCTGATTGCTTCTAGTCTAGCCACTGGTGCAAAATTCTCCTCAAAATCAATAGCTTCAACTTGTGCATAGCCTTTGCAAATTAGTCCAGATTTATTCCTAATGACCTGTCCGTCTTCATTCAATTTGTTACGAAAGATCCATTTAGTCTCGATTATGTTTTTGTTCATAGGTCTAGGCACTAGTTCCCAGGTTTTGTTTTTATCGATCTGGTCTAATTCTTCATTTATAGCCTTCATCTAGCCTTCATATTTTCTTGCTTCAACAATATTCTTGGGATCAATGCTGGATAACAAAGAGTAGTTACTTGTTACTCTTCTTCTTGTTTGAACACCAACTTTGGGATCTCCAATTATTTGGTCTCTAGGATGATTTTTTTGCCAGCTACCAGTTTTGAATTTCTTATTCTCTTCTGCTTATGAATCAAAACTCACATCATATGAGTTAATTTTTTGTATCTTTTCAATTTCATTTTCCTCATCTCCTTCAATAATCTTTTCATAAATAGGATAGTTCGTTTCATGGCTAATCACCTGTTTTTTACCTTCATCAAACTTAACATCAACACTGTCCACAATTTTCTTTAGCCTCTTGTTGTAGCATTTGTAAGCTTTGCTTCTTGGTGAGTAACCAACAAAAATACCCTCATCTGCTCTATCTTCAAACTTGCCAAGATTGTCTTCAGTTCTTTTGATATAGCACTTGCTACCAAACACTCTGAAGTATTTTGCTGTTGCCCTTCTTTCGAACCATAATTCATAAGGAGTTTTGTTTTCATGTGTTCTCAACATGTATCTATTTTGGATATACACCACAGTATGGACTACTTCTTTCCAAAATCTATCAGCTACTTTGCTTTCAGCCAACATAGTTCATGCCATTTCCTGCATAGTTCTGTTATTTCTTTCTACTACCCCATTTTGCTGAGGTGTCCTTGCTGTTGAGAACTATCTCCTAATTCCATACTTTTCACAGTATTCTACAAACTCCTCTAAAATGAATTCTCCATCTCTGTATGATCTTAAGCATTTGATCCTCTTTCCTATTTCATTCTCAACCTGGTTATTGAATATCTTGAACATATCAAAAGATTCTGATTTCTGCTTCAAGAAGAATATCCATGTCATTCTAGAATAGTCATCAATGCACAACATAAAATACTTGTCACCATTTATGCTTTGTGTTCTCATGGGTCCACATAAGTCAGTGTGTATTAGTTCCAGCGGTTTGCTGGTGTAGTATTCTTTAGTTTTGAATGTGCCTCTAGTTTTCTTACCCTTTTGGCATGAAGCACAAATGTTGTTTATAGGTTTGCTGATGGTGGGAATATCTCTTACAGCCCCTTTTGAGGTGATTTTCACTATATTATCAAAACTGATATGGCCAAGTCTTTTGTGCCATAAAATCAAGCTCCTTTTGAAGTCTTTGAAAGTGTATACAGGTTACCAGAAGTTCTTGACCCTATTGCTATCAATTTTCCACTATTGGTATTCCTGACTTCACAACCCTACTTCATAAATACCATTTCATGACCTTTATCACAAATCTGACTTACACTCAGTAAATTATGTTTCAATCCATCCACAAATAAGACTTCTTCTGATTTAATCCTTCCATCATTAATTTTTACTGAACCTTTGCCAACTATCTTGGCTCCATCATTATTTCCAAATTTTACTAATCCTCCTTCATATTTATGTAACTTATCAAATTTTTGTTTGTCACCTGTCATATGACTGGAGCATCCACTATCTAGTATCCATGGTACATGTTTATTCTATGTTTTGAAAGTAGTTTGAACGATTAAATAATCCTTTTCTTCCTTCAGTATTTCTTTCCCTTTCCACATTGTTTTGATAGTGGTTTTGGGCTCTTGTTTAGTTTTTCACTTATCAGCAGATTGTGAATGTTTTACAGGAAGTTTCCCATTTTGTCTCATCCTATTTGGTTGAACTTTTCTTCCCTGAAACTGATTTGATGAAAAAGTGCTTCTACTATTTTTTGCAATGTGCCCAAAATTGTGAAAGTTATAACATTCTACTATGTAATTCATCAAAGGAGAAAAAGCATTTCTACTTGTGAAATTCCTTGGTCTAACATTGTACTTGCAGTCTAAGATTTTATGTCCATAACCATTGCATTTAAAATAGAAACCAGAGAAGGGATAATTGAACCTGGGAGATGGTCTTTGCCATGTTGTCGTAGGAGCCATAGTTCTTCTTCTTCTTTGATGTGTGACATTGGTGAAACCTACTGTCAGTTCTCCTTTCCTACCTGGAATTATTGCTTTCTTTTGCAAGAGGCAATTTCCCTTGATCGACCTATTTATTTTCTTCATTCTTTATGGATTCTACATTTCTGGCTTTTGAACCACTTGATGATTCTCCTTCGATAAAACCTAGACCAAACCTGATGTCTGCAGGTCTTTGGTCATTTATGATTTTATCCAGATTCATATAAATTTCTTCTCATTTGTGATAACAACTGATTTTCTTGTTCATCTCTTCTAGCTGCATTCTTAGACCAATAGTCTCTTCCTCTAGCTTGCTGCAGTAGTCTATTCTCATGGTTATTTGAACTTCGAGATCTTTGATGATTTTTTTAGATTCTTCTATCTAAAATTTTAAGCTGGTTATGATTCCATTTGCATCCTCAAGCTTTCCTGATAGTTTCTTATTCTTTTTATTTTCTATCTCCCACTCTTCAAGAGAAGATATCAACTCACCTTCTAAGTCAACTTCAGCATCAAGATTTTCACCATAGACTTCAGAGGACACTCCTTCTTTTTCTGATTTAACTTCTTCAAAAGCCATAAAAAGAGCTTCATCTATTTCTTCTTCAGAATCATCACCAGAGCTGTTTTCTGATGAACTAACATTCTTGGAGATGAAACTTTTCTTTTTGAAGTTGCCTTTTTCTGAAATTTGCTTTCATCTTCCAGTCACCTCTTTCTTGGTGGGATCCTTCATCATTTTTGTTCTTCTCTTTCAATGGACATTTAGTTGCAAAATTCCCAACACCTCCACAGTTGAAACATTTGAATGGAAGCTTCCCTTTATATTTTCCTTTCCTCTTTTTCAATTTTCTCACAAAGTTTGCTTCCATTTCATTTGATGTCTCTTCTTCCTCGGACTCTTGTTTAGTGTTTTTATTTTTAAGGGCCTTGAAAGCTGCTTCTCTATCAGTAGGTTTAGATCTTCCTATCCTCATCTCATAGGTAGTTAAGGAACCATACATTTCATCTATACTAAAATAATTTAAATCTTTAGCTTCTTCTATTGTTGAGACTTTGGAATCAAATATTTGAGGAAGGGATCTTAATACCTTTTTTATGATAGCAGAGTCATCGATATTCTCGCCAAGTCCTCTGATAGCATTGATGATTCCATTGACTCTCAACATGAATGCCTCAATGTTTTCATCATCATTCATCTTCAAAGCTTCGAACTAAGCTCGATGTGTCTATAACTTGGCTTCTTTGATCTTATCATCTCCTTCATGAACACTCTTCAATTTGTCCCATATTTCTTTTGCTGACTGATAGTTCATGACCTTTACCAGTTCACTATCTGCTAATCCACACAAGATGGCATTCTTTTCTTTAGAATTATTTTCAAACATATTCTTTTCATCTACTTCTTTTGGAGGAATGATAGGAATTGAGTATCCACTCACTACTGAATCCTAGATATCATATCCCAAAGCACATAGATATGTTTGCATCCTGACTCTCCAGAATGCATAATTAGATCCATCAAACAATGGTTCTTTGTTTGATGAGAAACCTTCACCACCTACCATTGATAATTCCAAGATCACCTTATCTAGTTAAGCTTGTATAGGGACTTGGCTCTGATACCAATTGTTGTACTTACAATGGCACTGAGAGGGGGGGGTGAATCAATGTAGCTCTTTAATCAAGAAATAACAACTCTAAAAATAGTAGCAGTTAAAACTTATAAACAGATATAACAAGAATAGCAAGAGAGCATCACACAACACAAGATTTTAATGAGGTTCACCAATGTGGCTACTCCTCAAAAATGACTTCTTGGACTACCATCCAAATCCAACCTTTGCAAAGCAACAACTTTTACAAATAGTTTACCAACACCCACTGGAAGGAGCACCAACCCCTGATTTTATTTGATCCAGCAGAAAGGAGCACCAACCCTTGATTTACCAAAACCAACTGGAAGGAGCACCAACCCCTAAATTTCCAGTACCAACTGGAAGGAGCACCAACCCCTTATGCCAAGCACCAACATGGACTTCAAATCTAAAACTTAGAAGAATGACAGTGAGATACCTTTGCCTTTAACTAGACCCTGACTGATCTGCTTCACTTTTTTGTCCTATGCACACTCTGCTCTCCTTGTGCTATCACTTCACACAATCTGTTGCTAAACTATCGAACATTCGTCTTCTCCCCTTCGTGCACTCTACTTCTATTGTGATCTTTCACACTTAGAATGATTCGACGAAATGCACTCTGCACACTACAATCAAATTTTGTACTCTGCTTCACTACGATCGAGATTCTCACTCTGCACACTATCTATGAATGTCGCACTTCACACTACAACATAACTCTTCAAAACAACCTTCCTTTTATAACCACATTTTTCAAGATCAACAACTTAATCTTAGTCAGCTGTAACCCTAATCTTAGTCAGCTTCAAAACCCTAAGCTTTGTCGATTGCAAAACCCTAAGCTTCGTTGGCTCACATTTGAATTTGTCGGCTTCAACTACCTCTGTAACTCTACTGTAGCTTTTTCTACGAAACTACAACATGTCGCGATATTGTGACACCTTTGCCTTTGTACACTTTCTTTTGGATTTTGTCGCAATATCGCAACACTTCTACCTTTGTCGACTTCAACTAAGCTCTTGTCGCGATATCATGATACTTCTGTCTTCGTCAGCATCAACTTTGCTTTTGGACCTCCTTTCTGCTTTTGTCAGGAAATCACGACACTTATGCCTCCGTACTTCACATCTTGGCTTCTATCATGAAATCGTGACACTTCTCCTATTGAATACCTGCTTTCTGTTTCTATCGTGAAATCGTGACACTTTCTACAACCATACGCTGCCATCTCAATCTGTCGCAAAATCATGACACTTTCTACATTCGTTTGTTTTCTCTTCAACCTATCACAAAATCGCAACGCTATCAACTTTTTGTACGCTTTCTTTGCAACCTGTCATGAAATCATGATACTTTAAGCTTTCGTATGTCTTCTTTGCAACCAGTCATGAAATCGCGATGCTATCAACTTTCCATACGCTTTCTTTGCAACCTGTCACAAAATTGCGATGCTTTTAGCTTTCGTACATTTTCTTTGCAACCTGTCCCAAAATTGCAACAGTTCTCATTTCAAACTCTTCCCTTTGCTGCATGTCGTGAAATCGTGACAGTTCTCATATTGAACTCTTTCTTCTGCTGTATGTCATGAAATCATGACGGTTCTCACTTTGAACTCTACAACATGTCACAAAATCGTGACACTTTTCATTTTACTTTCTCTCTCCTCAAATTTGTCATGAAATCACGACAGTTCACACTTCGGACTCTCTCTTCTGCAGCACGTCGTGAAATCGTGACACTTTTTCATTCGTACAACCTTCCTTGCAATATGTCACAAAATCGCAACACTTTTCTTTTTCTGCCTTCCTGCTCTCTTCAATTCATGAAAATGTGACATGTCGCGAAATCATGACACTTTTTCAACTTGCTCTCTTTCTTTGAACTTGTCACAAAATCGCGACACTTTTCCAACTTGCTCTCTTTCTTCGAACTTGTCACGAAATCGCGACACTTCTTCCACTTGCCTTTTTCTCTGCCAACATGTCATGAAATCGTGATAGTTTTTCCACTTGCCTTTTTCTCTGCCAACATGTCGCGAAATCACGACAGTTTTCCCACTTGCCTTTTTCTCTGCCAACATGTCACGAAATCGTGATAGTTTTTCCACTTGCCTTTTTCTCTACCAACATGTTGTGAAATCGCGATAGTTTTTCCACTTGCCTTTTTCTCTGCCAACATGTTGCGAAATCGCGATAGTTTTTCCACTTGCATTTTTCTCTACCAACATGTCACGAAATCATGACAGTTTTTCTTGCTTCTTCTCTCTCTTCTAACATGTCACGAAATCATGACAGTATTTCTAGCCTGCTGTTTATGTCGCGATATCGCGACACTTTTCTTGTCTTTTTCTTTGATATTTTGTAAATGGGCCACTATGGTCTTCTTGGAAACTCATAGTCCATACTCTGAATAACATTTGAACTTCTGTCCTCTGCATCTGACTGACTTCTGAATTGTCTGTCCACTGCATCATTAGATCTAACTGACTGTGTTGACAATAATTACAATACTCCTGTTGCCCCTTGCTTAACATCAGCTCACCATACAATCAAGGTATCAAGGTTCATTCGACAAAGGAAGGTAACTGTATTAATTGATTCATGAAGTACTCATAAATTTATTGACACAAATATTTCTAGGGTATTAAACTTATACATCAACTCCTCCAACCAAGATAAATTTAAAGTTCTATCTACAAACAGAGGAAGTGCTCAATGTATAGTAGAACATCTTCAATTTTATTGCAAATTGGAAGTTATACTTGTAATGGTCCACTTTTTGTTATGAATTTAGGGAATTCAGAAGTTATCTTGGGAGTCACATGGTTAGAACAAATGGAAGCCATGGTTAGTTTTAACTACAAGCAGTGCTTGGTTGAATGGAAAGAAAATGGGAAGACCATTCACCTCCAAGCAATTCGAACACCTCCATAAAAGATAGTAAGTTCACACAGCATGAAAAAAATATTAATAAAAGGTATTTATAGATTTATTGCTCAAATTAATTGTATGGAAATACAAGCACAAGATAATTCAGAAATCCAATTAGAAGATCTACAAAATATTGTGGCCAACTATGATGATGTCTTCCAAGAACCAAAGGGACTACCTACAAAAATATCCCATGACCATACCATACACCTTGTTATAGGAAGTCTTCCACCTAATGGTCATCCTTATCGATATCCCCAACCTCAAAAAATATAAATTGAGCAGTCCAAGAACTATTAGAACATGGAGTCATCCATCACAGCACTAGTCCCTATTCTTCATCAATAGTTTTGGCCCGTCATAAATACAATTCCTAGAGTATGTGTCCAAATTTTTGTCCCCTTAAAAAAATCACCATCAAGGATAAATTCCCTATACCTGTCATTGATGATCTACTAGACAAACTACATGGTGCAAATTTTTTTACAAAATTGGATTTACGTTCTAGGTTTCACCAAATCAGAGTTAGGGAAGAGGATATTCCCAAAATAACTTTTTGCACTCATGAAGGTCACTATGAATTCTTGGCTATGTTTTTTGGTCTCACCAATACCCCATCTACATTCCAAAGTCTCATGAACCATGTATTTCATCCATTCCTCTAAAAATTTGTCCTAGTCTTCTTCGATGACATTCTCATATATAGTAAATCATGGAATGATCATCTTTTACATGTGGGAAGGGTTATTCATATACTACACAAGGAAAAGTTATTTGTAAAATGCTCTAAATGTTCTTTTGGTGTTCAATAAGTTGAGTACCTAGGTCATATAGTTTCTTAGGAAGGTGTTAAAGTGGATCCCAATAGGATAAAGGTAATTCAGGATTGGCCTTTACCTAAAACTATAAATAAGCTTCATGGTTTTTTAGGTCTTATTGGCTATTATCGCAAGTTTTTGCATAATTATGGAAAAATTGCAGCTCCTATCACAAATCTTACAAAAAAGGATGCTTTTCATTGGTTGGAAATAGCCACTCAAGCCTTCGAGGCTCTCAAATAAGAAATGTGTACTACTCCAGTTTTGGCGACTCCAAATCTTCACAAACCATTCATAATCAAATGTGATGCTTCAAGAATAGGTATTTGGGTAGTATTAATGCAGGAAGATCATACCTTGGTATTCAAAAGTAAACAACTTTCAAGAAAAACATTGGGAAGATCCACATATGAGAAAGAAATGTTGACTATTCTAAATGTAGTGGAGAAATGAAGACACTACTTAATCAGTAGTTACTTCATTATTAAAACCAATCATAGTAGTCTCAAGCACTTTATAGAACAATAATTTTCTTATCCATAACAAAACAAATGGTTAACAAAAATATTGGAATATGAATTCGTTATCGAGTACAAGAAATAGAAAGAAAATTTGGCAGTAGATGCATTATCATGAAAATATGAATATGAAGTTGTTATTAATGCTATTTCAGGTCCTTATTCTCAATGGGTGTCTCAATTATAGGAAGAATGGTTGTCCAATATAGAAACTGATCAAATAATTCATGATTTGTTGTTGGATTCATCCAAACATCCCCTTTTTCTTATGAAGACAAGGTGTTAAGAAGGAAGAATCACATTTACATCCCACATACTTCTACAATCAAGTCAAGAATTCTAGATGAATCGTATGCTTCTCCTTCAGCAGGGCATTCAAATTTTTTGAAAACTTATATGTGGATAAAAAAATCCTTTTGTTGGAAAGGATTAATAGTAGAAGTAAAACAATGGGTGGTTGAATGTGAAGTATGCCAATGCAATAATGGCAAAATAGTCAAATCACCAGGGTTTCTCCAACCATTACCTATTCTAGATCATCACTGGGAACATATTTCAATGGATTTTATTGAAGGTCTTCCTAAGTCATAAGGTAAAATAGTAATTTTCATGGTAGTAGATCACCTCTCCAAATATGCTCATTTTCAAGATCTACAACATCCATTTTCAGCAAGCAAGGTAGATAAGGTATTTATGAACTCAATTTTCAAATTGCATGGAATGCCAAAAAATATTGTAAGTGATTGTGATCCCATATATACTAGTAATTTTTGGAAAGAATTATTTTCTCTTAGCGGAACCAAATTTAATATGTCCTCTGCATACCATCCAAAAGCATATGGCCAAACTGAGGTAGTTAAAAAATGTTTGGGCACCTATCTAAGATGTTTTGTTCAGGATAAAAAATATCAATGGATTCATTGGCTTTCCTTGGTAAAATGGTGGTAAAACACCTTATACCACTATTCCACTATGATTTATCCATTTTAAGAATTGTATGGAAATAAACCATTGACAATAGCAGATTATGTACTAGGTTCTTCCAAAGTGGCTCAAGTAGATGATTGGTTTAAACATCGACAATCAATTCTCAAACTTCTCAAAGACAAATTGGTCCAAGCATAAAATCGTGTGAAGTAGCAACAAAACTCACACCATTCGAAAAGATAATTTAATACATGTGATATGGTGTTTTTGTGTTTGCATCCCTACAAACAATTGTCATTAAAGCTCAAGACTAGTCAAAAGTTAGCTCCATGATTCTATGACCCTTAAAAAATTGTGTCACATTGGAGAAGTGGCATACCAATTAGATCTTCCTACCTCATCACGTATACATCTAGTATTCCATGTTTCCTGTCTCAAGAAGGTGATCGACCAAAAAGTACAATCTTAGTCAGAATTACTAGTACTTGATGAAGAAGGACGTATATATCTCCAACCCGAAGCAATTTTACAAAGTAGAACATGCATGCTGAGATCTCATCATATCCAATAATTCCTAATAAAATGGTAGGATCTACCTGAAGAAGATTCTACATGGGAATATGAAAGTGAAAGCACGAGGATACGAAAACAAAAAGGAAAATGCCAAGTACGATGCGTCTAAAACCAAACTTAACGCCAAAAGCCTATGTATTGAAAAATGCATGAAAGGAAAGAACATGAGCGAATCGACACAAGATAAAAGCAATATGGAATAGGGTCCTCTTTATTGATATGCTTTTAAAGTCATGTTACAATACGTCTCCTTCCTTTTTAGGGGATAGGAGCGTTAAATATGTTTTTTATCACATCCATGGATAGCAATCCTTCTTTCGCGTGCCCACATGTAAGATGGGCGGACCAAAACGTCACCGCCACTTGTGTATATGAATTTTGGTTCCTCACTACTCCTCTGATGTTGGAAACCTACGTTCAAGGAAATAGAAAAGATCAGTAGCACCTGCAGATAGAATAGAACATGTATTTCCCAAGGCCTACTGTTAGTGTATGCATGAAAATATTAAAACGATAACCAAATGACCTCAGATCGACCTAAAAATTTAACAGAAGCATGAATATGTTACCAGGAGGCCACTACAAAAGGAACAGTCTAGAAATTCCTCACAGATTTGTATTCACTCCAGGGTGGGACGAATAGACCTGCAATAACTTGTCAAAAAGCACCCTCTTCAATGTCCTATCCAGGAAGCTCCAAATGACCTGCAAAGTTGGGGTTAGCTAATTGGGGGTGTTTTGGGAAGACCCAGAAGGTCAGATTTCTCCAATTTGGCCTCTATCACCCAGATTTTTATGGTGCCATCTGCAAGTTAGTAAAGGCGGGAAATGATAAAAACCTGGTCAAAAATGCTCAGAATGAAGTGAAATTTAAACTACAGCCTATTTAAATAACCTAGAATAAGATGCAAAAGAAAAATCAGAGAAATCTATCATAGATTTCTATTCACTCCGGGGTGGGGCGATTAGGGCTATGACAGTTTGGGGGGCACCCGGGGGCAGGACGCCCACCGTTTGGGACTCTGTTTCGGCACCAATCCACTTGGGATGGGTCCAAAACTTCTTATGGGGTGTTGTCGACAAATTTTGTGGAATATTGTGGCCAAATTTTTGGGTTTGGGTCTTAGAATGCGCCTCCAATGATCACCCAATAACCTCCCTCCAAAAGAGAGATCAAGGATGTGAAAGCACAAACAAAGGGTGAGGATATATTTTAGCAGCACTTCATTGCTCCAAAAGCTCCTCTCTATATCTATTTTTTGGGTGAGAAGACTCACCAATTTATAGACCTAGGGTCTCTTTGTTTTGAATGCGCATGCGAGGGCGCCACTTGAGTTGATTGTCCTATTTTGAGAGAAAATATTATTCCCTGATTTAGAGTCTCCTTGCATGAGGTCTCTAAAATAAAGACATGCATGACTAAAGTCTCTCTTCTTGATTTGAAGCCATTCCTCGCAATTGCATGTCCTGAAGTTGCAGTTAACTGGCGGACCTGTCGAGGTTTGACTTTTTGCTAGTCAAACCTGCTATTCACCTCACCCTAGGGCGAATGCTGCTATTCGTCCCTGGGTGGGGCGAATACCAGTTTGTATTCATCCCAAGGTGGGGCGAGTAGGGAGCAAAGTGCCAAAAGGTGCCAAATTGACTCTTGACCTTCCAAACTATTGTTGGGAGTGGTTAGGACCACTGTTTAACCTCTGGGGGCTGCCCTAGGGGCTGTTTGTGTCAATGCGATCGATGCTTGTTGTCACATAATCGGATTGGTGCTGTTTTGGTGTCTATAGATGCCCCTTTTTGGGAAGCGCTATGCAAGGCGCAACGCTGAGCAAAAATAGATAACCAAAGCACTAATGATTAGGGTTTCTCAGTAACCTAACCAACTCTTGATGCCCCAAGTATGGAAAGGGCACGCATTCTTGAATCCTTGCTTCTGACGAGCTAAGGAACTTCATTCAAGTGTTAACCTTTTTTGGTGAGGTGTTACTTGAGCTTGGACATTGATCAATCATGAATAGGCAAAGGGCGCAACCTTTTGTCTATGGGAACCTTGAGTTCATGATTCACGAATGCCAAGTGTTTGATCAGCTTGTGATTATTGCTTGTTTGCTGCCCCAAGCAGGAGCATGATTGTCTTTGTCAATGATCCTTTGAATGCGTGTCATTTCCTTGATTGGGTATATTTTTGTTGATTGGTGACTAAGTGTGACTACCCCCTCAAGCGACGAATCGATGAGGGAATGACCGACATGAGAAAAGTGATGAGTCGCTTGACCCAAGATGACTTAGGTAAGGGTGCCTTCAGTTGTTTACCATTGAATGCTTAAGCAGTTTCCGAACATTCTGACCTATTTTTGGTGGGTTTTAACCCTTTTTGTGACGCATTTTGGAGCTGAAATTGTCAAGAATTCGTCCTCCCGTGGAGCGGTCCGGATATGGTAGCCTTCTTAGGGAGTAGGATAGTGAGAATTTGTGACCCCAAAGTCTATTTTGGATGCCAAGAATGTTAGGCAAAAGGGACCTTCGTTCGGCAATGTTATTGCTATTTTTGGTTGGGTTTTGACCCTTTTGGTGACTCCGTTTTGGGATGAAATTCTTGAAAATCCATCTTCCCGTGGAGCGGTCTAGCTATGGTAGCCTTCTTAGGGAGTAGGATAGTGAGGATTTGTGACCCCGACGTCTATTTTGCATGCCCGAAATGTCAAGTGCAAAAGCACTCTCATTGGACAGTTTTAGTGCTTGTTTTTGTGCATTTTGGTGCATTTTTTTGTTGTTTTGAAATTTTTGCTCTGTATTCATCCCTGGGTGGGATGAATACCAATTTAGTAATCATCCTAGGGTGGGACGAGTGCTATACTAGAGTGCTCATCCCAGGGAGGAATGATTACAGGCTCAAAAAGCCTATTTAAAGGCCAAAACTAGGTTTTGGGCTCATTTGCATTTGTTTTTCTTGGCGATTTGGAGCTCTGAGGAGGAGGAGGTCAATTCTGCGAAGCGAAGCGCTACTAAAATTTTCCTGCCACCATGAGTTCATGGACCGGATCATCAAGCGACGGAGCCGAAGCGAGACTAGTGAGTGCTCTTCCTCTTTATTGTTGGTTTGTGTTACAATTTGAAAATTTGCAAGTTAGTTGTTTTATGTCCTTTTGTTCTTTTTGTTTTTCAAATTTAAAAAATGAAACCCTAGTCTATCAAAATTAACACTTAGCTTAGAACTTAGTTGAACCCTAGTTAAACAAAGATCCAAAGTTAGTTTAAAACTGAGCTAAAAAAAACTTAGTTTAGAACATAACTTAAAAACTTCGCTTAACCTGAATTGAACAAAGATCAAAACTTAGGTTAGAAACGTAGGGTAAACTGAGCTGTAAAAATGTAGCTCAACCCTAGTTATTTGTAGATTGTGTTTGTTTTTGTGTTTTTAATTTACCAATTTAGAGTTAAAAACCCTAGGTTTGAGAAATTATTTTTTGAATTTTTTTGTTTGTTTTTTTTAATTTATTAGTTAGAGTTAAAAACCCTAGGACTGACAAAATTTTATTTTGTTTTAAGTTTTTTTGTTTTTAATATATCAGTTATAGTTAAAAACCCTAGACTGACAAACAATTATTTTTTTGTAATTTTTTTTGTTTATAGTTTATCAGTTAGAGTTAAAAACCCTAGAATGACAATTTTTTTTTTTGAATTTTTGTTTTTAGAGTTAAAACCCTAGAAAAAATTATTTTTTTTTTTTGTTTAATTTATCAGTTAGAGTTAAAAACCCTAGGACTGAAAAATTAGTTTTTGAATTTTTTTGTTTTTGTTTAATTTATCAGTTTAGAGTTAAAAACCCTAGGACTAAAAAATTAGTTTTGAATGTTTTTGTATTTTTGTGCATTTTATCTCTCGTTATTTGTCTATTTTTAGCTGTACAGTTTTTCCTGAGTTTTAATGTTTTTGTGTGTTGTTTTCTTTCATAGGTTGTGAAGAGCCGGTATCGTGTGCCCACGGTTTTTACTAAAGCATGGGAGGCACTGACTTTGACTGACTGGGAGTGGCTTGATGCCCTTGGGCTCAAGCAGGTGACTCGGCTGGAGCCGGTGGTCGGGGATCGGGCCTATCTGATGGCCCTGATCAACTTGTGGGATCCTCGGACTAATACCTTCCATCTCCCAATAGGGGAGATGATAGTTACTTTGGAGGATGTCTATCGAATTCTTCGGATTTTGATAGACGGACTACCGATCCGGACGACGTCATGGGATCAACGGACAACAGTGTTGACACGCTACTTTGGACATGGAGAGGAGATGGGGGTGGACAGCCCAGTGGAGAGGGCAGAGGGTGACTGCCAGATTGGTGGCATATTGGTTCGATGGTGGCTAGAGAGGGGTGTGTTGGGAGTGAGGCACGCATTACTTATGGGCCTCATTTCCAACATGCTTCTCCTCGACTCTTCGGGTGTGAGGTTCCCGTGGAACCTGCTAGAGGTGGTGTTCAGGTTAGTGGAGTGTCCTACGGATGCACCTATGATCATGAGATGGGGATAGACTCTATTGGCATAGCTCTATGATGAGTTGTACGAGGTCCACTATCGAAGGCGGAAGGGGATTAGTTGTAGCTACTTGTTGCAGTGCTGGGCTTGGCAGCACATAGCAGTGGAGAGGCCGGTGGGGCTGCCCTGGATGACTCGGGCAGAGATGGTAGACCGAGAGATTGGTTACGGGGCACTATGGTGGCGGTCGGAGGAGCAGGGATAGAGTCGATGATGGGTAGGTGCCATAGGGCACTATGTCGATGCCTTCGCTCGGCTTGCTCCAGGGGAGGTGTTCTGGTGCCCCTATCGGGACTGTCTAGCCTGGCCTGAGGCTGGAGAGTGGCTCCGATGGGTATAGAGGGGGCGGTGGCTGATTGGGCATCATGGGACTGAGCAGGAGTTTTTCCCATATGGTCGGGTTACATGATAGTTCGGGGTGCGCCAAGGGTTGCCTGGTGAGCCCATGGTCTATCGACGTCGAGGAGATGAGAGGACTCTAGCTTGGCCAGTCATTGCACCACTGGGTGAGGATGCAGATACTATGATTGACATCCTAGATGTGGATGATGTCGAGGTGATGGCTGAGTATGAGTAGTGGTGGACTTTGCGGTGATGGCGAGGTGAGGGGCCTCTAGGGGGTGCAGAGGCGGTTGCAGTAGGTGATGAGGGTGCAGAGGCACCAGGAGAGGGCTAGGGGGTTCCGCTGGATGATGCGGACATGGTAGAGGTGGATGATTTTGGGGGGGATTTTGGGGTGCCGGATCAGCCAGAGATGCAGGACATCCTAGAGTAGTGGGCACCGGAGCAGCCTACCTTTCCAGAGATGTCGATGCCTCAGGCAGTCTTGGAGGACATGGAGGCAGGGTTGCATGTGGAGAGTGCACGATTGGTGGGGTTACTCTGGAGGTGGGATGAGGAGCTTGGGGATGCACTACGGGAGAGGGATCTCCTACGAACATAGCTAGCGAAGCGGGAGAATGCATGGGCTGCGTACCATCGGCAGGATGGGGATACCGATGCTGTGCAGGAGAGGGATCTCCTATGGACGTAGCTAGCATAGTGCAACGATACTTTGGCTATGTATCATCAGTGAGAGATGGACTCGATGTGGTATCGATTGGAGCTAGAGGTAGAGATTAGTCACCTCGATGGGTGGGTCCCTGCGTTTAGCGGTGGTGGATCATCATGTCACTCGAGAGGGAGCGATACTGAGCAGTCAACATCCTCTCGACGTAGGCGACTAGATGAGGGAGGCGCTAGTAGGCGTGATGTGGGGGCTAGCAACAGTCACCCTGAGGGGTCCCATAGGACCCACACCACGGGGGGTAGTTCCCGTCGCACCGATCCTACGTGATCATGGTGGCCGATGCCCTAGGCTTGGGGGTTTTTGAGTTTTTGCCTTTTGTTGTGGGGTCAGAGGACCGGTTCATTGTAGCCTACGGGCATTTTTGATGATATATATATAGATGACTCTTTTTTTGTGTTTATACACTTTTCATGGTTTGTTTTTATGCACATGTATTTACATTGATGTATGCATATGCTATTATGAATGCGATGTTTCTAATTATATGATGTATGCATATGGAATGAATGAAATGAGTTGTTGATAACTTGTCGATGGCACCATAGACTGTACAAGATTTACTGGCTTGCTGTACTTATGGGATGACTGTGTGGAATGACTTTGCATGGTAACTTTGTTTTTGTATTTTGCATATTTTTTGATGGTGATGTATGTAATGAAATGTTCCAGTTGTTTTTAAAATGTAGTTAAGCTTTTCTGAGATTTAGATATTTTAACTAACTAGCCAAAACTGTACATTTATCTTGCAAGACTTTTGAACAAGGTATAAATCTGACTTGAGTTTAACCAAGTTATTTCACATCCCTGTGTGTGCAATTGAGTTTGTTTATGTGGTATTTGTCAGGATACCGCTAGTTCCAGATAGGCTATCAACCAAACCTGTACTGAGGATCACCTAATTAGCTCCACTAACTCCATTGTTGTATTTAGTAAGATTAATCCATGGGACAATCTAAGGCACCATAAGCTAGCTCATCCACATGCAAACATTGGTCTGCTCACATGCAAAGCTAATGTGATAGACATATCGTCATGCGTTTAGGATACCGCCATTGCCAGGTAGGTTGTCCACCAAACCCGTAATGAGGATCACCTAGATGGTTTTTGAATGCTGAGAATTCTAGGGATTCAAGTTCAGGATTTTTATTTGCTCAACGGTTTAGGATACTTGCTCGTATACATAGTGATGAAAATCACTATTTATTTTTCTTCTTGTTTTTCTTTTTGAGCAAGGATTTTGAATAGTGGTGATAACCACTGTTATTTGATTTTGGATTTTGAGCTTTGTAAGGTTGAGCTTGTGAATGACATTGATCCTGTTGGCCTTGGGGATGACTACCCATCCTATTCAGGGATATGTAGTATGAATCCTTACGACTTTGGGAACCAAAGGGGATTATGGAGATTATGAAGTAAGGGCATTGATCTTTTAGGCCTTGGGGATGACTACCCATCCTTGTCAGGGATGTGTAGTATGAATCCTTACAACTTTGGAGACCAAAGGTGATTGGAGATGGTCATGATGATGGCTTGTGGGAATTTTTTTTTTGAATGGCATCGATCCTTTGAGGCCTTGGGGATGACTACCCATCCTTGGCAGGGACGTGTAGTACGAATCCTTACAACTTTAGGGACCAATGGTGATTGGGATTTTTGCTAGTGGTGAAAACCACTATTGATTAGGGGGAATGGATGGGGAAGAGCTTGTCCTTTTGTCAATTCTCAGCACTCTTGAACCATTCGCACAGGGGGATGAACAAGCTAATCTTTCACCTATGGTACCCTAGACTGCTTTGTAGGTTTCTCTTGCATTCACACAACTTAGGAATTATTTTATGTGTTTTAACTTGTGTAAGGATGTTACGTAACGAGGCGTGATCCAAGTAAAACTTTCCCTTGTAAAATCTGTTTAACTTTGTATAGTTTTTGGCTAGCAATTTAAAGACAGTTGAATGACGAAAACCCTATATACATTAGGAGACAACTAACTTATGCTAAAAATGATGATGGTGTTATTCTGGATGTATGCATTTATAAAATGGATTTGATGTGGAAAATGATGGAATTGCCAAGTAATGATAGTCTATGGTGCTCTTGACTTGTATGACCTAGAAAATATGCAATGTATGGATGTGATGCCTAATGCAACCTATATTTTTGTATTTTGATTTTTACGAGTATGCATGGAATTGAAATGCAATTTTTTTTGTTATTTTTGATGATTTTATTGTTTTTGTTTGTTTTGAATATTTGTTTTGACCAAGCGGTTATGGTAACCCTTGGAGATTTTGGTGTTTGACCAAAGGGTTTATGGATACCTTTGGAGCATTTTTGGGGTTGACCAAGCGATTATGGGAATCCTTGGAGCTTTTGGTTTGACCAAAGGGTTTATGGATACCTTTGGGGCATTTTGGGGTTGACCAAGCGATTGTGGGAATCCTTGGAGCTTTTGGTTGGACTATGGCTCTCTAGATGTGGAATGGCCTCAAATGACTGATGTTCAAGGGTTCTAGTTCCTTGATTCCTTCAAGAGAGGTGAGTCGGTATGTTCCAGGTCCTATTTTACTATCAATCACATAAGGACCTAACCAGTTTTCCATGAACTTGTCCCTTAGATGGGACGACAAATTAGAATTCTGTTGGTTCTCTTTTAAGACCAAGTCACCAACCTGAAAGTCCCTTAGGTGGACCTTCATGTTGTATGCTTTCTTAAGTCACTCTTGATAGATACGCAAATGCTCGAGAGCATTGATGCATCGTTCATCGAGCAACGTCAGTTGGTCTAACTGGGCCTACCATGCAGTGTCATCATCGATGAACTCTTGCATTGAAATGCATAGGGAAGGGATTTCCAACTCGAGAGGCATGACTGCCTCGGAGCCATACACCAACAAAAATGGAGTTGCCCCAGTGGGCATCCGAATGCTAGTGCGATAAGCCCATAGGGCAAGCGGGATCTGAATGTGCCAATCCTTATGACTGTCTACGACTATCTTTTTGAGGATGGCAACTAGCATTTTGTTTGACGCCTCTGCTTGCCCATTTGCCTACGGATAATAGGGTGTTGAAAAATTGTGCTGAATATTGTACTTTGTGGTCAAAGCACGCACATATTTATTCTTGAATGACGTCCCATTATCCGAAAGGATCTTGGATGGAATACCAAAATGACATATGATGTTATGCAAAATAAACTCTGCAATGCGGGTTCCAGTCATAGAGGTTAGCGAAATTGCTTCCACCCACTTGGTGAAGTACTCTATGGCCGTTATGATGAACGTGTGATGACCCGACGACGCAGGGGAGATCTTTTCGATTAGATCAAAGCCCCACTACGAAAAAGGCCAAGTCGATTGGATCGGTTGCAAGGCCTGAGAAGGTACGTGTGTCAAATTAGCATGGTGTTGACACTTCATGCACTTCTTTACATATGCGCAACAATCTCGCTCTAAATATGGCCAATAATAGCCCATGCAAAGAATGCGCTTTGCGATGGCCATACCGCTGAAGTGGCCACCACATGTACCATCGTGTGCTTGGGTGATCGCCCAAGCGGACTCTTGCTGGTCCAAGCAACGGAGGAGGATTCCTTCATAGCTCTGACGATACAAAATGTCTCCTAACAAGACATGTTTTGCCGCTTTCTATTTAAATGATCTTTTCATGGCTTGTGTCAATCCAAGTGGGAGGTTACCTAGCTTGAGGTAATCCCTTATGGGTGTGTACCAATCCTGCTGATCAAAAACCTCGATGGTATGAATGGCCAATCCCTCTTGAAGTTCATCCCTAGCAAAATCTGAATGGGAAAGAACTTGTAAAAATAGCGTTGTGTTGCTATTAAGAGGGTTCGAGGAGAACAAGGACCCCCAGTTGGCTCGAGTCAGACAATCATGGATTCGAGAGAACCTATCTTGAGATGGTTCAATCTGGATCAAGTGGATTCCTGGCGTTAGGTCAGAGCTTGCATGCTCCATCATGGATTGCGATAATGTTTTGACCTGAATGGTTGTCATTTCACCAGAAGGGTCTTGCGGGATTAGTGACCCCAAGGAGGCCATAGTATCCACAAAATGATTCGATGATCGAGGGAGTGCCTCGATGTCATACCATTCAAGTTGTGCCAGGAATTTGTCCACAAGGGCTTTGTAGGCCTGTAGAATTGGGCATTTACATTGGAATATCCCCTTTACTTGATTGACAATTAACAATGAATCACCAAAGATGTTTAAACATTTAATGTTCATGGTGATTGTTGTCTGAAGACCTATGAGCAAGGCTTCATATTCTGCATTGTTGTTGGTGCACGAGAAGTCTAATTTAAATGATAGAGGCATTGGAGCCCCTTGTGGAGTGAAGAATACAATTCCCGTGCCACCTCCTTGCTCACATTTAGAACCATCGAAGAAGAGGGTCATGTCAGCCTGTGACTCAGGCTCATCAGAATCTGGTGATTCTGAAACATGGAAGACCCCATCATCAGGTAGTTCTATGGTCAGAGGTTGATCATCTTCAAGAGGAGCCTCTGCCAGTTGATCGGTGATGACTTGACCTTTTATGGATTTTTGTCCAATGAATTCTATGTCAAACTCCATCAACAACATGATCCATTTCGTCGTGCGGCTACTATGATAAGTATGACTCATCATGTATCGCAATGGATTCTCCTTAGACACAACATACGTCGTGTTGTTGAGCATGTAGTGGCATAGCTTTTTGGTAGCAAACACCACTCGCAAGAAGAGCTTCTCAACGTATGCATAGTTAAGTTCATAACTGACCAGGGTGCGGCTAAGATAGTAAGTAGCCTGTTCTTTGTGTAGTTCATTTTTTTGGGATAGCATGGCGCCCAGTGCCACCTTAGTAGTTGAGATGTATAAGTAGAATGACACTCCTGGTCTAGGTGGTGCCAATACTGGAAGCGAAGCCAAGTATTGTTTAATGTCATCAAAGGTTGATTGGCACTCGTCATCCCAAGTGAAATGTGACCCCCTTGTGCAATAATTTATTCATGGGTCGGCACTTGTCAGATAGTTGCGCTATGAAGCGCTTGATTGACGCGACCTTTCCCTGTAGACTTCTGAGCTGCTTGATGGTAGTTGGGGGAAGCATTTCAAGGATTGCCTTGAATTTGTGTGGATCCACCTCGATTCCTCATTTGGAGACTATGTAACCCAAGAGCTTTCCAGATGTGACACCAAATACGCACTTCTTGGGGTTTAGTCTGACTTTATGTTCTATGAGGCGATCGAGGATCTTGCTTAAGTCATCGAGATGATCTGGGCACAAAAGAGATTTGGCCAACAAATCATCCATGTAATCTTCCAAAGTTTTGTGCATGTAATCATGGAAGATGTACGTCATGGCACGTTGGTAGGTGGCACCAGCATTTTTAAGGCCAAAAGGCATGACCTTATAGAAAAATGTCCCCCAAGGCGTTGTGAACGCCATTTTTAGTTGGTCCTCGGGATTGATACGAATTTGATTGTATCTCGAGAAACCATCCATGAGGGAAAGCATTTCATGGCCCACTGTAGCGTCTACCAATGCGTCGATGCTCGACAAGGGAAAATCATCCTTAGGACTCACTTTGTTTAGATCTCAAAAATTGGTGCATATGCGAATCCTCCCGTCAGGCTTTTTGATGGGCACCATGTTAGACAACCATGGTGGGTAATCCACGCAGATGACAAACTATGCATCCAACAACTTTTGTAGCTCATATTTGACCATTAAGGCTACTGTTGGGTGCATCTTACGTAGTTTTTGCTTTACTGGCTTGACTTTCGGATCAAGCGTTAGATTATGCGTGACTAGCTATGGGTCTAGTCCCGGCATGTCTTTGTAGGACCATGCAAAAACCTCCTTCTTCTCTTTGAGAAGGGCAATGTAGTCGACTTGCTCTTCGGGGGATAGACTTACCCCCAACTTGATGATTTGCAAATTCACTGGATCTGAGCCGATGTCTACGTCAGTCATCTCCTCGATCGACATGTGGGACCCATCCTCCAACTGGTGTGGAGTTGGGATCAAGTGGATATCGTTTGCTGAATTTAGATCATCATTCGGAACATCATGTTCCTCTTCGACATGGAAGACATCCTGAGTCTGTCCTGGGGTGAAATGGAACATCCCACCACAAGGCCAATACTCTGATGGGGATGGCGGTGTGTCAGCACGCTCCCAGTCTATAGCATCTAGGTCTAGATGCAATGACCGTGTCGGGTCAGCTGGATCATGGATGGGGGTGGTTAAATCAATGGAGATCATGTTGATGAAATGATTGTGGTCTCCATTACCATGGGTGTGATTGCTCGGACATCCTAGATGATCTTTGTGCTCCGGATCTGGCTCTATGGGTACTGGCACAAATGGATCAGCCCTATGCATGGATAAGAGGATAGGATCCACCCTAGGCACTGATGGTTTTATAGGGTCTCCAGGCGGAAGATGCTCTCTATGTACCTGGAGTGGCGGGTGCAGTAATTTCTATAACTACTCCTGGTTTAGGTGCCACCTATGCCTTGGCCCTATGTGTAACTATTCAAACATGTCATCTATATCCAAGGGATATTGTTGTTGTCACATATGATTGAGATAAGCCATCTCAGTTTCATCTTCATAATCATTGTCAGAGATCCAAAGGCCTTCATTGGCTCCAATAGCTATTTGTGACATATGAGGCTCATCTTGCTCGAGCAAATTAATGTGGTCCCATCGAGGTTGTTTCGCTCTCTATGGGGGGACCTGATTCTCTTGAGGTGGCATATGCTCAATTGGAGCATCCAAAGGGAACATTGTCAGGAAGCTCTCCTGATCATCATCCATGGGATATACTTGTGAATGATTGCTATCAGACTCGAAAGGATCCCAAGGTGCTACCTCATACTCTGACTCATCTTCTGAAGACCCTTCTTGGTCTTGTCCATATCCCTCTTGTGGGTGAGTCCTTGAATTTTCTCCATTTTTGATCGAAGGGAAAGGGTTGTTATGGTCAACAAGGTTGGTTGTTAGCAATGGGAGATAATCTCCCAATGTATATGTTGTGTTAGGATTGGCATATGGATCTAATGCCAACCCATCCTTGTTGCCTATCCCTAGGCCTTGCATGTTCTCTACCAAGATGTCTAGGGGCAGGGGGTGGTTGAACCCTACTCCTGACTTGTCATACGACATTTGGTATCTCGGTTGGCAAAGAACATGCACTCCTTGCTCATACCTGCCCAACCCATATCCATGCCAATTACATTGGCCAAGATATCTCAAAGTGAAATTAGGGTTGGACAAATAGTTGACGTCCTCAACAAAGGGCTCTTCATCTTCATCTTCTTGCATACAAGTTTCAATGCCATTATCCAGGCCCCCATAAACAAAGTTGGTCTGATTGGGTGGGTAGCCTAGAGGAACCACAGAACCGATGGGGAGTCGAGGTCTCCCCATGTCCTGCATGGACTCAAGTGCGGGTGTTGCGACAATGTTTTGCACTATATACTCCCCCAGGCCCATGTTGGCCATCTCAACGGTGATCGTTGGCGGTTGAGGGGGAGCGAATGGGAGTCCTTCCAGAGTCCACTCCATGTGGGGTGAACTAGGCGTCTCGACTTCCATTCGGCTAGGCATCTCTTCGGTAGAGATGGTTGAGACTAGGGGTGGTTCCTCTTCTAGGGGTTTCTTTCCCTTGTCCTTTGATGTGGCCACCATAGGTGGCATCGTTGTTGAAGGACCAGATGAGGAAGATGGACCCTGCTGGGGATTTGATGGACTCGGCATCGGGGATGCCTACGAAATCGGACCCTGGTTAGATGGATTCAACTAAAAATCCAAATGCGTTGATGGAAGGGTCGATTGCGGCATGAATTGCATCGTATTGCAGTACTTGAAGGGCTCTAAGTCTATCGGGACTACATGCACCTATCCTTCAAATGTATACTTTAGGCATTGATGAGCTATTGAAGGGACACACTTCATGTCCCTGATCCAAGGCCAGCCCAGTAAGATATTATAAGCCATCTCACCTTCCAAGATGTGGCACAATGTATGAATAGTCTTTTGTCCCACTTGGATGGGTAGGACAATTGTGCCAACTGTCGAGCATATTGCATCATTGAATGCTCGTAGTGTATAGGTGGAGGCCACGATGTGAGATGCCGACAACTTCAGATGTTTCAATGTTGTTGTTGTGATGATATTACTGGATGAGCCAGTGTCCACCAACACCCTCTTATACGAAATCCTCTTGACCCATGCAATGACGTGCAGGGGTGGATCCACCACATCACCGATCATCGATTTCAATTCATCTTCTCTAAAGGTGATGACTGGTTCTGTACATTGTTTTACATGTCCCATAAATTTGTTGAAAGAGTTCGCTTCATGGGGCTGCAGCTCGATGGTTTTTAATATCTCCATTAGAGCCTCCCGATGGGGCGCTGATTGTTGAATGAGCTCGTATATGGAGAGCCTAGCCGACGTGGTCCTTAGACTTTGGGTAAGTCTAGTCTAAATCATGGCCATTGGTCTAGGTGAGGGAGGTTGCGTAGGGTGCTATTGAGGTTGTGACGTCGATGGAACTTCTCTTGTGGCCACCACAGGAGTAGCTCCTAGATACCTCCTGTTCCTAGTCACGATGCTTATCATCCCTACATACCCCTACATGGGGCAATTCTGTTGCACCTCATTGACTTGAAGGGGTTTTTCTTGTGCATCATGGGTAGGAAAGGGGTCTCTGAAGACTCCCATATGTTGGTTTTTTGGTGCTACGGGGTTGTCCACCACCAATGTCTTGTTGTCGATTAGGTCTTGCACCAAGCCTTTGAACTTCCAACATGCATTGAGATCATGGCCCTTCCACCTATGGAACCTACAATACAAGTCCTCCTAGTACCCCTTAGGCTTTGGTGCATTGGGGTCTATGGTTTGAATCTCTGGCAAGTTGATCAAGTTTGCCGCTGACAAGCGATCAAACAGGAAGTCCCTGGACTCTGTGTAAGGAGTAAATTATCGCCTAGGGCGACGTTGCTGATTTTTTTCTTGCCTCTGGTTTTCTCTGTCATAGTTGTTAGGAGGCACTGCCTAATAGTTAGCCTTTTGAGGTTGTGTTGCTTGTGCAGGCTTAGGGACGTTTATAGCAACCTTATTGACCGCAGCGGGTTTCTGTTGCGTGGTCCCTATTTTGGTGTTCTTAAGCCATTATTTCTTCTTTGGCTTGGCAATCTCACCATCCTGTATCTTGATCTCCTCAATGATTCTAGCTTGCACCAGAGCTTCCTCAAGAATTGCATATTGTTGTAGCTACAATAGCATGGAGATCGATCTCAAACAACTTTTTGAGAACATTTGGGTCAGGTCTGACATGGGAGGGAGGTAGGGTAGCTTTGAAAGCAACGTCCTCCACTGGTTCCCATATGCCACCATGGTTTCTTCCTCATACTACCTGAGGCTAGCTAGGTCGCTTAGTGACACCTTTTTCTTGGTGTTGAAGGTGAAGCATTCGAGGAACACGTCCACTAGCTGATCCAAGTTACTGATGCTATGTTTTGGCAATTGAGTGAACCAATCCGAGGTAGGGCCTACGAATGTGGTTATAAATGTTCTTAGCAACAAAGCATCGTTATCCTAAATGCCAAAGCACTGGCTCAGGAATCTAGTCACGTGCTCTTGGGCATCCTCCTCCCCTCTAAAGAGTGCCAACTAGGGCAGTTTAAAGTGTTCAAGGTATGGAGGTGCCGACACTGACGGATGCACAGGATGACTGCGGAGTTGGCGTAAAGTAGGCTTTTGGGGCCCAAAATTCTTGGTCTCCATAGACTCTAAGCGCTCTAACAACACTTTATATGCATCGAAGGATTTAATTTCTTCCTCCTTAGTTTGCTCCCATTGTGGGTTGTAGGGAACTTGAGGCCTATGGAGGGGTAGTTGGATAGCACCCCCTCTGCCTTGGTAGGGCATTTCAGCCCGCTCTTCTTCTTGTTCATACTCCTCATAGGCTTCTTGAGGAGTGCCTAGCCGAGACCTATACACATGGGTGGGTGCCCATGGAGGGTGCCCATCATTGTTCCTGGGACTTGGTAAGGTCACGGGGACCTGTCTCGCACCAAGGGGTTGTGCCTCTCATACACTTCTACTTTATGCGCATGAGGGGTTGGGACCTTCTCAGGCACATTGTTATGAAGCAATTTGACTGTCTGATGCTGAATGTGCTCTTTGTTAAGGTGATACAGATGCTCTAACTGCTGTTGATCTTGCCTGAGAGGCATGATTTGCGCTTGGCGGGTGGCATGTCTGGAAAATTCCAAGTCACTTTGTTTCGTTGTCTCATGTTTAGGAAGCCTAGATGCCTCTCCTACATGTCTATCTCGGTCATGGTGATCCGAGACCCCTATGGGTTGCTTTCCTCTATCGAGGTTAGCTGCATTAACCTGAGGCTCTGGCCTCAATGGGTGATCCTGATACATAGCAGGTGTGGAGGTGCATCGCTCCCATGCTATGTACTGCTCTTGAGGAACATGGTGGTCTTCCTCATACTCCCTTTCATATGCATGCAAGGTGCGGGCAGAATTGTCTTGCCCTGTCTGGAGAGCCTGATACTCTAGATTTGGTCTAGTGTTTCTAACAACAATACGAGGTAGAGGAGGGATGATGAAATCATGTGGCCCCTCCTTATGGACCCTATGTTGCTCTAGCACTTCATCACTAGGCCACTCATAACGAGCGTCTAAGGGAGGCCTCCTGTCTATGTTGAGTGCTACGTGTAGGTTCTCTTCTTGAAAGGACCTATGCTGAGTGGGGGTGCCTCTCAAAGAGGTGCCTCTATAGTCCTGTTCTATAATGGCATGATGTGGACTATCTTGTGTGTCAGGCCGCCAAGGCGGGATGACCAAGTCCTCAGGACTATATCGGAGGTGACTTGCCCCCCTTTGTACACTTTCTACAGTGCTTGCCCATGATTGGGCTTGGCTACTAGTGTACACCATGGTGATGCTTACCTAAAGATGCATAGATTTTTATCTTCTTTTAGGATTTCTTATGCTACACTAAACAAGAAATATCACACACACAAAACAATGATTATCTCATTTAAAGATTAAAAGTGTGCCCTAAACCTGGTTCACTGTGTTTTTAATGTTCATTTTGAAAGCCTTTGGAAAGAATGTTTAAATGTATCTTTGGGCCCTCTCCTATTATTCTGTGGGGCGGCTCCGTTCCTCCTGCCCAACGTGTCCCTCAAGGGTTTCCCGGTCCCCGGTCCCCTTCCCCAAAAAAAAAGAATGTTTAAATGCAGTATGGTGGCTCTTATGACTCCCAAAAATGGTCACCCCTTCGATATACCATTGCCAGGATGATATACCAACCTCTCTATATACCCGCACTTATGTGAGGGAAACTATTGGTACGTGAGAGCAGATGGTACGTGGAACATAGGCGGTACAGAAGGGGAATCACTCTGTTTATGACACCTACCATAGAAGACTTATCCTCATGCACTGGGAATCACCCCAAATACACTTGGTCAGCTTTCATAAGGATTTATGTCTAGCAACATTCATGATCGGAGTTATGGATGCAGTATCTCAAGCCAAGGTGGTGATGAAATCCACCGTTGGTCTTGCTCAAGGGTTGGGGTTTTATGACCAACTCCTTGTTGTTTTAACTTGCCACGTGGTGTGTGGGGTTCTTTTTAAGTTGCATAAATGAAGCAAACAAGCATTCAAACTCTCCTATGCAAGCAAATAACCAGAGAACAGAAAGCAAAATTTGATAGAAGGTGTTTAGGACCCCTACCTCTTCTCTACCCAAATCGGATGTCTCTGAATTTCTGCCCTAAAATTGCATAGGGAGCTATTCATATTGGGGTGAGATGAATAATAGATCTGTATTCATTCTAGGGTGAGATGAATTCCTATTCATCCCTGGATGAGATGAATTCCAGCTTTATACTCGTCAAAGACTGAAACGAACAACAGTCCAGTGTTTGAAAACTTGGTACCTGTAAGCATAAACAAGCAACTTTGATTAGAAAGTTAATCTTAAAAATCAAGTGATAGAGGTCTCACCGTGATCACCACTGAAAGCATGAGGATACGGAAACAAAAAGAAAAATGCCAAGTACGATGCGTCTAAAACCAAACTTAACGCCAAAAGCCTATGTATTGAAAAATGCATAAAAGGAAATAACATGAGCGAATCGACACAAGATAAAAGCAATATGGAATAGGGTCCTCTTTATTGATATGCTTTTAAAGTCATGTTACAATATGTCTCCTTCCTTTTTAGGGGATAGGAGCGTTAAATATGTTTTTGATCACATCCATGGATAACAATCCTTCTTCCGCGTGCCCACATGTAAGATGGGCGGACCAAAATGTCATCACCACTTGTGTATATGAATGTTGACTCTTTGCTTCTCCTCTAATTTCAAAAACCTGCATTCAAGGAAATAGAAAATATCAGTAGCACCTGCAGACAAAATAGAACATGTATTTCCCAAGGCCTACTGTTAGTGTATGCATGAAAATATTAAAATGATAACCAAATGGCCTCAGATCGACCTAAAAATTTAACAGAAGCATGAATATGTTACCAGGAGGCCACTACAAAAGGAATAGTCTAGAAATTCCTCATAGATTTGTATTCACTCCATGGTGGGACGAATAGACCTACGATAACTTGTCAGAAAGCACCCTCTTCAATGTCCTATCCAGGAAGCTCCAAATGACCTACAAAGTTGGGGTTAGCTAATTGGGTGTGTTTTGGGAAGAACCAAAAGGTCAGATTTCTCCAATTTGGCATCTATTACCCAAATTTTGCTGGTGCTATCTGCAAGTTAGTAAAGGCAGGAAATGATAAAAAATTGGTCAAAAATGTTCAGAATGAAGTGAAATTTAAACTACAGCCTATTTAAATAACCTGGAATAAGATGAAAAATAAAAATTGGAGAAATCTATCACATATTTCTAATCGCTTCAGGGTGGGGCGTTTAGAACTACAACAACTTGGGGGGCACCCGGGGGTAGGAAACCCACTATTTGGGACTCTGTTTGGGCACCAATCCACTTGGTATGGGTCCAAAACATATTAAGGGGTGTTGTTGATAAATTTTGTGGAATATTGTGGCCAAATGTTCGGGTCTGGGTCTTAGAATGCGCCTCCAATGATCACCCAATAAACTCCCTCCAAAAGAGAGATCAAGGATGTGAAAGCACAAACAAAGGGTGAGGATATATTTTAGCAGCACTTCATTGCTCCAAAAGCTCCTCTCTATATCTATTTTTTGGGTGAGAAGACTCACCAATTTATAGACCTAGGGTCTCTTTGTTTGAATGCGCATGCGAGGGCGCCACTTGAGTTGATTGTCCTATTTTGAGAGAAAAGATTATTCCATGATTTAGAGTCTCCTTGCATGAGGTCTCTAGAATAAAGACATGCATGACTGAAGTCTCTCTTCTTGATTTGAAGTTGTTCTTCACAATTGCATGTCCTGAAGTTGTAGTTAACTAGCGGACCTATTGAGGTTTGAATTTTTGCCAATCAAACCTGCTATTCGCCTCACCCTGGGGCGAATGCTGCTATTCATCCCTGGGTGGGGCGAATACCAGTTTGTATTCGTCCCAGGGTGGGACGAGTAGGGATAAAAGTTCCAAAAGGTGAAAAATTGACTCTTGACCTTCCAAACTACTATTGGGAGTGGTTAGGACCACTGTTTAACCTTTGGGGGCTGCCCTAGGGGCTGTTTGTGTCAATGCGATCGATTCTTGTTGTCACATAATCGGATTGGTACTGTTTTTGTGTCTACATAAAGTATTTTCCAAAAATTTCTAGCTTTGAGGACAAATATTTTCGAGGAGGGGAGCCATGTTACACACCAAATATAATGTTAGCTGTATTCCAATATTTGATTTCATCATTATTAATAGGATAGTTTTGATTTAGTTTTGAATCATCAGATTAATTTCATTTGCAAGTTCGCAAGAGGACTACCATCTTAGTGGTGAGGACCAGCCCTACTAAAGTGGAGAATGATTTAATTTAAATGTTTTTAATTCCTTCTATCACATTCTATTTGATCTATTGATTGAATGTATTTCATTATGCCTATTCTACATTTTTGACTGAATATATGTATTGAAATGGTGACTGGGAGACTCAGGTAGGCGTAGATTACCAAATTACCTGTTACTTTATATAGTACTTTCAAACTAAAAAATATGATGAGGAAAAATATTAATGTAGGAAATTCATGGGGTAATTTGAATTCAATATTCATTTATATTCAAGTGACTTTTTAATCTCCAAGAAAACTTTTCTAGTATCTATGGAAATTGTAAACTAACCCCATGCTTTTAAGAATAATTTTATCATGCTTGATCAACTCATCCTTTATAATTACCACTTGTGGTGAAACATTTACTATTGGATAAGAATGATCATATATTTGCATTTGCTCTTGTTCCTAACTTGCAGATCCTCACTTCAAGTTAGGGATTCTATAAATGACTTCCCTTATTACCTAATTTTATTATAAAAATAATTATTTTATTTTTTCTAAAACTACAAAACAAGAAAGAGCGAGGCTTCCTCTTTATTGATATTCACTCTCTAATATAAATCTCACCATTTTTTAAATTATTTTGGTTTAAAATATATCCCACTTATATTACATCATGATCACAAAGTGGTTTTACAACAATTTGACAACTATGTATGTATCACTTAACAATATTTAAACATGGGTCTTCTCCTTAAAAGTTGAGGAATTAAACTAGTTGAGAAAATACCATTTAATATAATAATAAGGTTTACCCATGGGATTAGAACTTCATATTTGAAATTATTCTCTCAAACCATTTGCTCCAAAATATTTCAAGAAAAAGGTAAAATTTTTATTGAAAAAACTCAAATTATACATTTACTATTGATAGTCTACCTTTCTTGGTAAGGCTCAAAATGTGACACAACTCTATTCCTTTGATTATTCAGCTTTTAGAAGTTTTAGTACCTACTGGATGACCCCTAAATTTTTTCCATTTACCCTTTCCTTTTAAATCCATAGACTTCATCCTGAGTCTATGAATCCCTCTTTCTATTATTATCCTTCATTTCTTAGTTCCCATATTGCAGTTGTTTCTGGAGTTGTGTCCATATATCTACTTCATCCTCCACCATCTAAGAATCCTCTTGGGTTTTAGCCTACACTGTCTCTAAAATTTTCCTAATTAGAGTACCCCAAATTCTTTCCTATGGTCTAAATTCCTCGTTGAAAATCATGTTATTACGTTTCAACCAAATTTACCAACAAATAAAACACAAACCCAAATCCCAAGCTATATTCAAGGTATTTGATTTGAATCTGTTGGTCTTCCAATAGTCCCAAAAGTTGTTATCATTGAGAATGAATATTTTTTATTGATAAAAAATACTGGACCACAAACTCTAGACTATTTGGGCATAGAGACACAAAAAAGAGAGGTGGCCCATTGTTTCTTTCTCTTGGTGACACATTACACACCATTTGGGTCCAATAAATCCATGTCTCCTCATGTTATCCTGAGTCATAATAATATTATGTGCAACTAGCCACATAAAGTAATTTATCTTTGAACATCCTTTGGGTTTCCATAATTGTAACCAAAGAGGCTTTGGACCAACTTGAGTGCTTTGGATAATATTTCTATAACCTTCTTTGATAGTATCAATTCCAAACTGGATATGTCCCCAACCAAGTTGATCAGGTCCATTACTACTTGTCCACTTTCATCTATCCGATATTTATTTTAGTTCTTTTTTTCCTCAGCCCATTCTTCCCTCAACTCCTCTGGGACTTACCACTAACTAATATTATCCTATAGTTAATATAGCATTTTAAAATAGTGTCTTATAATATTCCACCCTTTCCTATGAAATTTTTCCTTGAGTCCTATTAAATGGGGGTACTAATCAATTATGGGGGGAAATATTCCTAAGAATCTTCCCATAGTCTAGTAGTTTTTTCATCTCCCACTTTCCAGTGTAACCCTTATTTTATAAGTGATGGTCCTTTATTTAGAGCTTTCCAGGTATTTGATCTCTCTCCTAAAATTAGAAGACGATGAAAATATTTTGTATTTTTTGAGGGATAGTATTTAAATTTCAATTATTTTCTCCATAGTTGGCCACAATGAGTTAGTCATCTCCAATACGACTTTGTTGTTAGAGCTTGGTTGTTTTTCATTGCTATTCTAATTCTCAAACCTCCAACTACCTTAGGATTGCAAACCTTGTCCCAATTGACTAGTGCCCTTTTGTGGTTACCCTGAACTCCAGACCAAATAAAGTGTCTCATCATCTTGTCCAAATATTTTAGGATGCTCTTTGGGGCACCTAAAATGGAGAATTTATACACTGGAATTGCTTGTAAAAATAATTTTAGCAATGTTACTCTTCCTACAAAACTTAACCACGTATAGGTCCAATGCAAAAGTTTTGAGTGGATTCTCTCTCTTATTGATTTTCAATATTTATTTTTAAGGCCCTTCTCTATTAATGGGATACCCAAATATTCTAAGGGTAGTGATGCCTTTGAGAATCTAAGAATGTGGGTTATCCATTCTCTTAATTTTTTTATCACGTTTAAAAAAACAACTATTGATTTTTCTTCATTTAGTAGTTGTCCAATAGTCGCTATGTAGAAATCTAACATTTTTTTGATATTGGTTTCTTCTCTTATTGTTGCTTCCCCCCAGATTCCTATGTCATCCACAAATTAGAGGTGAGTAATATTTATGTTCCTACTTATTCTTACCCCTGAAATGGTATTCTCTAATTTCCTTTTCTGTATGATTCTTTCCAAAACCTCCGCAAAAATGATGAACTCAAATGGTGAAAGTAGATCCCCTTGACAAATTCCTCTAGAGGCTTTGAATAGTTGGGATGGATTACCATTTATGAGCATAGAGAAAGAAACTGTAGATATGCATTTCATAATCCATTTAATCCATTCTTCGCTAAAACAAACTTTTTGTTGTATTTGAGCTAAAAATTCCAACTTACTTGGTCATATGCCTTGGATAAATCTAGCTTAAGGAACATACCTTTGTTTCCCTTTTGACAAATGTCATAAATAGTTTCTTGTGCTATCACAACTCCATCCAGAATTTGTCTACCTTGCAAAAATACCCCTTGTTCTGGAGAGATTAACCTTGGTAATATTTATTTCAACCTATTTTCCATCAATTTTCTTATGTTCTTATAAACTACATTACATAGAGAAATTGGTGTATAGTTAGTGATATTTTCTATATCTCCACAATTAGGGATGAGATCCAAAAATATATGATTCAAGGCTTTAAGGATTCTTCCACTAGTCTTTTCTTCTCCTAATGCTTGGGTTACATACTTTGTAATTATATCCTAATAGGATCTATAGAACTCTAATGGAAATCCATCTAGACATGGGGCCTTCCCTGTCTGCATATCAAAAATTATTTCTTTAACTTCTTCCTCTCTAATCTCTCTTAAGAGCTCCTCATTTTGTTTATTTAAAATTAACATTGGTATGCTTTCTAAAATTTTCTCTTGGTGCTGAGTGAAAAGGTGTGGATTTGCAGTAAATAAAGTTGAAAAGTATTTATTTATAGTTTCTTGCATACCTAGGGTAGTAGTATCCATGTTTTCATCCCTTGTGGATAAGGCATCAATCTGATTATAGTGATTAAATGTTGTGGCTGAGTTATGAAAAAAAATTGTATTCTCATCTCCCTCTTGCATCCATATTATTATTGCTCATTATCTCTAGTAGGCTTCCTCTTTCTCATATAACTCTTCTTCCTATTGCATCAAAATAATTTATTTTTGAAGAATATATTTAGATATAATTTCTGAGCAGATCCTTTGTGCTATTTCTTGCACTCAAACTAAAATTTTTTCTCTCTGTTGTTAGAAATCTATCCAATGAGATTTTCTCCATTTTTTAAATTTACCTTTGATAAACTTTAATCTAGAGTGAAGCTAAAACTATATTGTACCATGTTCTAGTTTCCCTTGTTCCCACCACTGTTTCATTAGATTTGGCAAGTCATTATTTTAGAGCTAAAAAGTCTCAAATTTGAAAGGATGATTGACTTGAGGTATTTTTATAATGTAGATAGATACTGGAAAATTACTAGATGCTAACTAGTTCAAAATTTATGACTTACAGTGCCAAAGGATGGAGACTTTCTCCCCCACAATAAATTTATCTAATCTATATTTGAATGTGAATACTCCTTTTCTCTTATTAGTCCATGTGGAGGTATGTAAATCAAATCTAGGTACTCTAATTGAGCCAGCACTATTCTATCCTTCTCATTGAGTTGGGTCAAACCTCCTTCTTGATCATGCACTAACATTTTAGCATTAATATTTTCACCCACTATCCAAAAGTATTTTGGATGGGTTTTCCTCAACTATTGTGCTGCCTTCCATTGGATTTTTTGAGCTTGTACCCCTATCGTGTCATAAAATTAATTATCATCCAAACAAGTCTAGAGTCACTCTCCCTAAGTTTGGTCATGAGGATTCCTTTTGCCGAAGTTGAGTCCATCAATTGGAAGCAATTTTTATTCCATAAAGTGGTAAATTTTCTTGAAAATCCTTGAGAGCCTTGGGCCATTAAATCTTCCTCCCCCCAAAATTTTTTGGTAATATTTTCCATATCTTCTAAGGAAGTTCTAGTTTCTTGTAGCAAAACCACATCTGGGTTGTTTTCTAAAATTATTTTCTTAACAACCAATTGTCTAGGGTGGTTGTTTAAACCCCTTACATTCCATGTGTTTGTAATCATTTAGGGTATTGTAGAAGTTGAAAATGGAATTCACCAATCCAATTTCTCTCATTGGTTCTCCTTATTTATATATTTTCTCCTTATTTGTTTTTCTTCCCACCTTTTGTGAACTTGCATTCTTTGGTCGCTTCTCTATTCAGCTGATTCCTAGTGTTGGCTTCTCTCTAATTTTATCTACCACTATCATAATGATATATTTTGGTGGATTTTAATATTGTACATGCACTATAATTGCCCCTACCATATCATTTTGTTGAAATATAGATATCTCTAGAAATTATTTTTGCTCTTCCCAAGCCCCTGACAAGTCAATTTTTTGGGACCTAGATGTCTCTGATTCTTTTTGTTGTGTCATAATATTCTGATTTTCTTGACTCTCCTCAATTTTAAAATTTTGAGCAATTATATTTGTCTCCTATGGAATGGGGTGTACTCCCTATGGATCTGTTGTTCTCCTTCTTGGTGTTGGTCCTTGTCATTGATCAGTTTCACCTTTGAATCCTCTTGCTCTTCTATTGGATCATATAATTTTAGGATTTAATATTTATTAGAAGATGCCCTTCAATATGGGCATTGGTTCATTTTTTTTCTTTAGTTCGATTTTGTCCTCTTGCTTGATAATTTGATGCAAGAGCATCCGGCAACAGCAGAGCAATCTTGCATCTTTCAAAACTTTATGTTTCAAATTTTTTTCCTAAGTACTTTTCTTCAGTTTTTCCCAAGGGGGAAGTCTTTGTAAAGCATGGGGGAAGGGGGTCGCGAAATTGTGACATGTCATGATTTTGCGACATGTCACAAAATCGTGACCTCAAAAGCTACAAAAAGGTGAAGGGGCGAGTTGCATCGCGATATCGCGACATCATTTCCAGAGCAAGGCAGAGGGGCGAGTTGCGTCGCGATATCGCGACGTCACGATATCGCGACGTCGTGATATCACGACATCATTACAAAGAAAATTAGAGGGGTGAGTTGCATCGCGATATCGTGATGTCACGATATCGCGACATCACAATATCGTGACATCACGATATCGTGACATCATTCCAAAGCAAATCAGAGGGGCGAGTTGCGTCATGATATCGCGATGTCGCGATATCGCGACCAGTGAAAAACTGCCACGTGGAATGGTCATAAAACGGCTTCGAAAGCAAAGGACTTTGACATAGTGGAGGCGTTGTTTGTAGCGATATCGCGACATGTCACGATTTCGTGACCTGTCGCGGTATCGCGGCCAGGTAAGGTTACAGCCAAAAGTGAGCAAGCGGACAGCTGGGCAAGGCCAGTTTTGACACGTGGCTACCACGTGTGTTAAAAGTAGCACAACCAGTTGGGGGTGAGGTCAAAATTGACACGCGAAAGCTTGCGTGTATTTAACAAAGATGAAGGACACGTATTTCAGATTAGAGAGGACGGTCGCATGTATTCAACGGGGAATAACCATCGCATTGAAATATTCTAACAAGGTGACAGTTGCAGGCCTAGGACAGTATGGGGGAAGCTGCGGTTGCAGGTCGAGGGAGACCATGAATGCAAGCTCCTTGACGGATCGAGCAGTTGCCCATTTATGATAGAAAGATTTGAAAACTTGGCCAAGAGGGAAAATCAAATTTGAAATTTTTTTAGGTGGGGGCATTAATTGGTAGAGGGTCGAGACCTCGATAAAAACTCAGATTTTTGTATTAGGAAGGGGGGTGGACCGGAGAAAGGGAAGTGGTACAGTTAGGGAGACCGAAGCCGAGCTTGGTCTTTGTAGAGCCTGCGGGCTATTTTATTTTCATGCGTGTATAATTTTTCTGAAGATTTTAATGAAAAGCATGTATATTTCGAAGGAGTGAATTTTTGGTCCTCGTCAGTGGTATTAGAGCCAGTGGTTCCTGAGCGTACAGCAGACCGCCGAAGGAGAGGCAGTTGTACCAAGACTTGTGGGAGGGCTTGAGATCGGGTGAATAGAATGCCTCCAAGGAGAAACCCCGTTGGTGGAAGAGGCATGGCAGCAGGAGATTTTTGGGCTTTGCAATGGCAAGTTCAGGCCCTACAAGAAGAACTACGCAGAGGACACGAACCGAGAAGAGATGCAGACAGTGAGGATGAAGCGGATGAAGAAGAAAATCAGTTTGAAGAAGAAGAGGAAGAAGCTATGGATCCGACACAAGCCAGATTGTACAAGGCCATATCCCAGATCAGGAAGAGGCCGAAGATAGAAGTTTCCACGTATTTCGAGAACTTGAATCCGAAAGAATTGATTGACTGGATAAATGACTTAGAAGAATATTTTGAATATGAAGAAGTTGAAGATCCCGAGCGGGTCAGGTTTGCTAAAACCAAATTAAAGGGTCATGCCAGCATATGGTGGAAGGGGGTACAGCTGGAACAGAACAGAAGAGGAAAGGAACGGATAACTAGATGGGACAGAATGGTAGAAAAATTAAAAAGATAATTCATCCCCGTAGATTATGAACTGGATCTGCTAAGAAAAATGTAGAGTTTGAGATAGATGAATAAAATTGTCCAAGAATATACGGAGGAATTTTATAAAATATCCATCAAAACCGGCCATTTAGAAGCAAGGAAGGAAAATGTGGCCCGTTATATTAATGGGTTGAGACCCAGTGTTCAGAAAGATTTAAGCTTGGTTCGGGTGAGCACCATTGAAGATGCTTACCAGTTTGCTCTGAAGGTTGAAGAAAAATTGAACAGAAGGTTTGAAAGCAAGCAAAGAGTAAAAGGACCTAGAGGAAATACTGGTGGAAAGAAAGAGGAAGGAAAGGAAGAGAAGAAAGAAGAGGTGAGCAGCAGCCGAGGTCAGAAAGAAGAAGATGAAGAACCCAAACCGCAAGTTCAGAACAATGGCTACCCAAGAGGAAGAGGTAGATCTGGACGTGGGTATGGAAGAGAAGTGTTCCGAGGAACATGTTTCCACTGCGAAGAAGAGGGGCATCGGGCATATGAGTGTCCCCAGCACCCCGAGAGAGTAAACAAGAAACAAGTGGGTCCTGCCAGAGCTGTTGTGGCAGTTGAAGATGCTGACTCAGAACATTCTGAAGAAGCTGAGAAAGGAGAAGCAATGATTGTGAGGAGGACCATGTTGATTGAGGAAGACAAGTCAGAGCAGAGGAGAAGCCTGTTTCGCACATGGTGCAAAAGTGCAGGCAAAGTCTGTAATGTTATTATAGACAATGGGAGTACAAATAACTTAGTTTTTGAGGAGATGGTTACTAAGTTACAGCTTGAAGAGAAGGAGGCACCCGCATCCATATCGGATTGCATGGTTGCGAAAGGACCACAGAGCATGGGTCCATGAACAGTGCTTAGTCACGTTCCAGATTGGGAGATACCAGGATGAGGTCTTGTGTGATGTATTCCCCATGGATGCTTGCCATTTTCTGTTAGGGAGGCCATGGTAGTTTTATCGGAGTGCAGTGCATTATGGTCGTGCAAATAAGTACTCCTTGATAAAATATGGAGTGTGGCACAAGTTGAAGCCATTGCAGACAGAGGATGAGAAGGTGTGCAACAATGCCAGAATTTGTCTGGTAGAGGGTAGAAAATTTATTTTCCAAGAGTCAAGGTTTAAGAAGGCTGCAGAGGCAGGTGCATGTTTGGAACTGTTACAGAGGACGCGGAATGAACAACATAGAAGTGAAGATCACTTCTCCTTTTTACCTGGGGTATCTGATGCAGGAGCATCCGACGATAGCAGAGCAATCTTGCATCTTTCAAAACTTTTTGTTTCAATTTTTTTTCCTAAGTACTTTTCTTCAGTTTTTCCCAAGGGGGAAGTCTTTGTAAAGCATGGGGGAAGGGGGTCACGAAATCGCGACATGTTGCAATTTCATGACATGTCACGAAATCACGACCTCAAAAGCTGCAAAAATGTGAAGGGGCGAGTTGTGTCGCGATATCGCGACGTCACGATATCGTGACATCATTTCCAGAGCAAGGCAGAGGGGCGAGTTGCATAGTGATATCACGACATCATGATATCGCAACGTCGCGATATTGCGACATCATTCCAAAGCAAATCAGAGGGGCGAGTTGCATCACGATATCGCGACGTCGCGATATCGTGACATCATTCCAGAGCAAATCAAAGGGGCGAGTTACGTCGTGATATTACGACGTCGCGATATCGCGACCAGTGAAAAACTGCCATGTGGCATGGTCACAAAACGGCTTCGAAAGCAAATTACTTCAGCATGGTGGAGGCGCTGTTGGTCATGATATCGCGACATGTCGCGATTTCGTGACCTATCGTGGTATTGCGACCAGGTAAGGTTACAGCCAAAAGTGAGCAAGCGGACGGCCGGGCAAGGCCAGTTTTGACACGTGGCTGCCACATGTGTTAAAAGTAGCACAACCAGTTGGGGGTGAGGTCGAAATTGACATGCGAAAGATTGCATGTATTTAACAAAGATGAAGGACACGTATTTCAGATTAGAGAGGACGACCGCGTGTATTCAACGGGGAATAACCATCGCATTGAAATATTCTGACAAGGCGACAGTTGCAGGCCTGGGACAGTATGGGTGAAACGGCGGTTGCAGGTCGAGGGAGACCATGAATGCAAGCTCCTTGACGGATCGGGCAGTTGCCCATTTATGACAGAAAGATTTGAAAACTCGGCCGAGAGGGAAAATCAAATTTGAAATTTTGTTAGGTGGGGGCATTAATTGCTAGAGGGTCGAGACCTCGATAAAAACTTAGATTTTTGTATTAGGGAGGGGGTGGACCGGAGAAAGGGAAGTGGTACAGTTAGGGAGACCGAAGCCGAGCTTGGTCTTTGTAGAGCCTGCGGGCTGTTTTATTTTCATGCGTGTATAATTTTTCTGAAGATTTTAATGAAAAGCATGTATATTTCAAAGGAGTGAATTTTCGGTCCCCGTCATAATTATTTATTTGGACTCTCCATGTTACTATTTGAAATCCTTCATTTATTTCTATGGAGAGGGTTTTGAGGATTAGTTTTAGGTTGATGCATCTCCTCTCTCCTATTTTAGAATATTTTATACCCTATGCCCGTACTCATGGTAATATCTGCACCTAAAAGGAATTGATTCATAATCCACTTGTTGTCTCCATGTATTTCTTCTAACTCACAATTCTATTTCTACAGGAAGTGGCTTTTCTAGGTCCATCTCCACATATATACTTGCATATGCTATTGATACCCCCTCTACCGATTCTTGTGATATTCCTATATATTTTATTAGGTGGTTACTAATCATCCCAAGGATATCCTCTCTCCACAATTCAAGTGAGAGTGCAAAGAGCTTTAGCCATATTGGAATGGTTGATGACTCCACATGAGGATTGAATCTAGGTCACCAAGGTTGCATGAATAAACATGTTGGTCCAATGTTGTATGGTCCCCCTTCAAAAGCCTTGTTCCTATCTGAAACCAATATAAAATCTATTAAAAAGTACCCATTTGAAAGAAGCAAAATATCAACTTCTCCTTGGGATCCTAAAGTTTCCTTGCTCAGTTGTATAATAAACAATGGGATTTCCTCAAACCCATAAATTTAAAAATCAAAGCATGGAAATATTTGTACATGATGTCTTCTACAATTAATTATTCTGCAATATTAAGGACAAGAACTGAATCTACTTGAGGAAAACACCAATTTATCCATGTTTTATTTGGTTATGTATATTTTTTTATTATATTATTGCATTTTTTTTCCAAATTTTACCTCTATGTGGACCTCTCTCCTACCGTTACCCTCAACTATTTCTAAAAAATATAATTGGTTGAAGGACACTCTCCCTAATTCACTTATGAATCATTAATAGTAAAAATTCCTGGGGATGCTATGTGGGTTCTATTTTTTATTATCTTCTCCTCGATATTTTTAGCACTATTTGATGGCCCACGGTTGGGGCCATTAAAAACCATAGAAAAAAAAATCCTAACAATTCACACCAAGAGAAAAATAAACAAATAAAAAGTACCTGCAATTATTTTGAACACAATTTGATGCAAAGAAGTCCCAACCTAAGCCTTGCATTCTACCATCGCTTTGCCTCAAACCCTAGTTCTCCTCTTGCATTTTTCCTCTATCAAAGCTTTAATATTATTTAATTTTCTTTTGACATCATATTCTCCTATTTTCCCCAAACTCTATAAGCATCATCATCGATTAAATTTTTTTATATCTTTTATAAATTTAAAATTATTAATGTTCACACTATAATGAGACCCAAGTTCAACCCCCATAAAAAAATATGTATAAGAAGTATTAATCCAAAAAAAAATCACACTATAATACAACTCATCCCATTTTTTAATTGTAAATATTTTTTTATTATATATAGCTATTTTCAATAAAAATAACACACCCAAGGTCTAAGTACACATATGCCTGGAAATAAACAATGGTTTAGTACTCTTCAAGAGAAATATGAAAAACCATTTGTTATAATAGATAGTATGTTGGAGAAAAATTCATGAAGAACTAGGGTTTTAGAGGAGGAATGTCGGAGGTCTGCGACAGTACAATAGCATTTTGAATGATTGGAGTGCAAGTAACAAGAGGAATATCGAAAGTATGTGTCTATAATAGTTTTTGTTATTTTTTTAGGGCTCTAAATTTAGGGATCTTCACTATAGAGCTCTATAGATTTATTGATGTGTAACAAGATACAAATTAACATCAGATAAGGAACTATATTAATTTATAGTTTTATTTAAGGAGAATTCAAAGTAGTGAATGATCAGTGAAGCATCAAAAAAATTGTAGAAGAAAGCAAATTACAAGATTGTTGAAATATTAACTGTATCTATTTGCCTTTGGAAGCATCCCTATATTCATAAAAAAAAAAATCTCCCTTGGGAAAGTGAGGTAAGGGTCCCATAATTGTGATCTTGCAGTTTTATTTCTCTTTTGATACTTTAAGTATTTATTTTCTCTAGTTTTTTTCTTTTGTATGTGTGGTTCTCTCCTTTCGATGGTAGCCTCTTTGAGAGACTTGCCATCCATATATTTTTGAGATGTGGTTATAAACAAAGGTTCTCAAAAAAAAGTGGGAGTTCATTGGGAGGTTTTAAGTATGAAGCTTCTAAAGAGGGAAAAAATCAAGAGGTTTCTTGACCCCTAGCCTTCAACAAATGCTTGGATAAAAAATTAGAGTTATTGTGCTTCTATGTCAAACCTGATTCCTTTAAACAAGAAATTTCCTATTTCTCTAAATGGGAATTAGATTTTCACTTCATTGGTTTTTGTCCGAGGGAGCATGTTCTATTAAATTGAATAAAGGAAGTCTCAAATCCAAAGGGACAAGTAGAGCTTAAACTCTATCCTGAAGGCTTCTTCATAGCCATTTTTAACTGCATGGAGGATAAAGAGAGGATTCAAGATGCAGGCCCTTATTTCATGAAAAGGATGGGTACCTTTATGCAAAAATGGACCATAGGCTTTGATTTCAACAAAGAAAATCCAACCAAAGACCTGTTCTGGGTCTGACTATATGGTCTCCCTCTATAATTCTAAAATAAAGAAACCCTAAAATTATTTGGAAATATGATAGGAGAATATGTAGAATGTCCCAAATAACTAAAGAGGCTTGTGTTACAAAATTTTCTTGTAACTATATCCTTTTTTACCTATCATACCCTCTTTCAAAGGTAATTATTCTTAGCACAAGGGATTATGAATGGACCTAAGACCTAGATTATGAGAATGTGCCCTTTCATTACAAATTTTTCCATGCTCATGGTCATATCCTTCAAAATTACCCTACCCTTAAGCAAGAAGTGGAGGATATAGATAATAAAAATGATACAATAGGAAAGAAAGAAGAGGGGAAACGTTCCAAACTATCAAACAAAAATGATAAACAAGAGTGGAAAAGAAAAATATACAAACTAAAAAATTTGCATTTCTACAAGAGATAAACAAAGAGATGGATAAAATCGTATATATCCATATAGAGGAACATGAACAAACTAACCCAGAAGGGAGTAAGAGGAAAAATATAGTGGAAATTCTTGTTGAGAAATCTATGAAAGGTATTAAAAACCTAGATGAAGGTGATTTAATCCAGAGGAATCCCTAGCACATTTTGAGCCTTAAAGATATTCCCATGAATGCTAGTGAGCCTATTGAACACAATAAAATTTGGAAGAAATACCCAGGACCCTACCTTGAAGGGGCATTGCCAATCAAAGAGGAAGAAGAGTGGTCAAACCATCCTACAATAATGACCTAGTCTTGAAATTGTAGTATCCTCTTCCATAAATCCCTCTTTAACTCTTAATGTTAATGACCTTTCTTCTATCCCCTTCAACTATAGTCTCTAAAAGTCCTTGAATATTGAAGGAAATAAAGTAGAGGTAAAGGAAAAAGTTAATAGAAGGAAAAAATCAAAATACTTAGGGAATTTTATCCCTAAGACTTACCGTATGGGACTAAAGACTACCTCTTATACCAAATTTAAGACTTATAAATTTATTCAGCTTAGGAAAGGAAGGAAACCTTTCATCAAGCTCTTGTAAGACAAAGGGAAGACCCTCACGGATTATGGACTGGTGGTACCCTTGCATATAGATTTTTTGGTAGGGAAACCCGTTACAAGTGGTTTACAATGAATATCCTATCTTGGAAAATCCATGGGTTACACTCTCTAAGTAAATTTAGAATCCTTAAGAGAAGGATTGGCCTGGAGAGCCCTGACATTATTTTTCTTCAAGAAACCAAGCTAAATCTAGTAGAGATGGCTCTCAAAACTAATTAAACTTGGAAGGGTGAAGAATATTTGGCAATTGCATCTAAGGGTTAGGTAGGGGGTTTGGTGATTCTATCGAATCCTAGAAAATTCTTGGTGATGTATTCCCTTGTGGACAAGTGGTGGATCTCTATTAATTTTAGATTAGTTTTATCCCCTCTCCATGTTTGGGTCATAAAAATTCATGGTCCTACTGTTTCCCAAAGTAAAGTTGATTGTTGGAATAATGTTATCTCTTCTTATGATCAGTTTAGAAATGATAAATGGATCATTTAAGGGTATTTCAATACTAATCGTAACCTCAATGAGAAGGAGGGAATTAGGATACTGGATAGAAGTAGTGAAGATTTTGAATCTTTCATTTCCAATTTTAACTTAACTGATGTGATCCCAAAAGAGGGGTAGTTCATGTAGAATAATAGAAGTGTTGGGAAGGCCTTTGTGGCTGAGAGATTGGATATATTCCTTGTTATGAAGAGTTTCCTTGAGGTATCCTTTGTCACCAAGTCCTTTGTATTACCAGGCTCTCTTAGACCATTAGCCCATATCCATAAGTTTACATATTTCTACTCACCCTAGACAATCTCCCTTTAAATTTGAGAGCATGTGGTTTCTTTACCCTGAGATAGAAGAGAAAGTTAGGTTCAAGTAGAGGGAAGGAAATCCAAAGTGGGGAAATCACATGTATCTGCTAGCAAAAAGGCTCATTTTTATCAAGATAAAATTAGGATCTAGAACAAGCAAGTCTTTGGAGATATCTTAAAACAAATAGAAGTCCTTGACAAGGATGTCATTCTTCTTCAATGTTATGTGGAATACCAAGGGTTTATGGAGGCCCTTCTTAGCAATAATAAGGATCTCAATAGATGAGTGTATGAATAGGAGTTGAAGGAAGAACTATTTTGGAAATAAAATTCAAGGATTAACTAGTTGAAGGAAGGAGATAGCAACTTTGCATTTTTCCATAGAACCACTATCCATCATAAGAATTTGAATAGAATTTATATATTTACTAACTCTGAGGTAGATATTACTAAGGATCCTAAATATATTGGCCTATTGGAAGAAAATTATTTCAAAATACTCCTCACTGAACCTTGATTGATAGAGTTCAAGCTAGAGAAAGAGTCTTGTATTCCATTCCCCTGAATGTTTCTCGTGAGCAAAATGAAAGTCTTACTAAGAATATTAGTTTGGAAGAAGTGGAAGATGTTATCTTTAGCTTTAAGAAATGGAAATATCCTGGGCTTTATGGATTTCCCATTTATTTCTACCAATGCTATCGGGACATCGTTAAGAATGACATCCATTAGGTTGTGGAGCAGGCTCGCCACTCTAAGTAGATGTTAAGAATCATTAACTCCACTTTTCTAACTTTTATCCCTAAGACCCGTCATGTTACTCATATGCAGAACTTTATACCCATATCCTTGTATAATATTGCTTATAAAATTATTAATAAATTAATGGCTAATATAATCAAGAAGATCCTTGAACCCATCATTTCTCGAGAGCAGGGTGGATTTGTGCAAGGTAAACAAATCCTAGATAACATCCTAATTGCTCAAGAAACTATCCACTCCATGAATTACAATAGATATAGGAGGATGCTTGTTAAGCTAGACATGGCTAAATATTATGATCGAGTTAATCAAAACTTCCTTTTAAATATTTTGGAAAGCTTTGGTTTCTATCATGATTGGATCAAGTGGGTGAAATCTTGTATCTCCTTGGTCAAAGTTGTAGTTTTGGTTAATGGTTCTCCTACTAGTTTCTTTGCTCCATATAGAGGCGTAAGACAGGGAGATACTCTCTCCTTACCTCTAAATGATTTTGGTAGAAAGTCTTGGGAGATAAACCCAAAAGTATAAAAGCCTTGGTCTCTTGAAGGGTATTTTTGTGGAAAAATACAAGCATGAAATTTCCCACCTCCAATTCATGGATGATACTTTACTTATGGGGGAAGCCACTCTTAGGGAGGCTCATAGATTTAAGAAAATTTTAGAGGATTATTTAGATGTCTCTAGAGGATCCATAAATTTCCAGAAGATGAAAGTGTTTTTCTTCAATAACCCCATTCGTCTCCAAGCAAATATTTCTAGGTTTTTCAACTATGAGAGGTCCTCTCTTCCATTAAAGTACATGGGATTTCCTTTATCTGCCTCTAATCCTAAAATATTATATTGAAATGAAATTCTATCAAAATTTAAAAAGAGGTTGCAAGGATGGACTTTCAAATGGATTTCCTCAGTAGAAAGATTAACCCTTCTCAAGTTTGTTCTTCAATAACTCTCAGTCTACTTATTATCTGCTTTATTAGTGCCTAAAAAGTTTTTAAACTAGCTTAAAAAACTTCAAAGGGAATTTTTTTGGTGTGGTCACTCTCTTGAAAGGAAATGGACTCTTGTTGCTTGAAAATAAATTTGTAAACCTCTCCAGGAGGGGAGCCTTGGTATCAAAGATATTCAAATATTCATCAAAGCCCTTAATGGAAAACTATTTTGGATATTTTGCAATGGACAAAACCTCTTTTGGACCAAAATTCTTAGACAAAAATATATCCCTGATGTGGGCTAGAAAGAGGTGATCGGGCTTGAAAATTTTCTTTTTGGGTCTTCTCTTTGGTCTAGCTTGATGTCCCATAGTGTGTGGGTGCATTCTGCTGCCTTTTGGAAGATCAGGGATGGCAATCAAGCTCTCTTTTGTGATGATGCATGGAACCAATATGCTCCTTTAAGAGAAAATAACTCGTCTTTTTTTAAAGAGGTCTTTGAAGAGGAGGGTTAGAGCCAAGTCAAGGACTATTGTCAGGACCATCCTATTCCCCATGAAATCGGTAGTATTGCGTTGCATGTTTAGAAATATCCTCAGTCCTGGCCTGATCAATCAGAGATGTTGATAAATGTAATCTCTGGGGAATCATATCTAGAAGGCATCTTTCCTTCTATCCAAATATGTTGTGTTGGGGAAGTAGTGGAGATAGAAACTTTACTACCAAGAAGGCTTATAATTTCCTTATGGAGCCCGACTTCAATGGGGATTGGAATAAAATTTGGCAAAAAATTTGGAGGAAAGAAGTGTGGCCCAAGATATTAATTTTTGTTTGGTTGGTGGTGTAAAACAAAATTCTAACTGGTCATAAATTGATGAAGAAAGGTTATTCTAGCCCCTTTAGATGCCTTAATTATGAAGTTGATTCTAAAGCCACCAACCATATCTTCATCTTATGCCATTTTTCTTAGTCTCTATTGAAAGAATTTGCAAACTCTTGGAGAAAACTCCTCCATAGTTTTCAATCTATTAGGGATCATATAGTGGAGTGGGTTGGATGAAAATATGATCCTGATTATAGATATACTTTTGGGAGGGGACCCCCACTTACATTATATGGATGTTTTGGATTCAAAGAAATAAAATTATTTTTAATGAAGAAAGAATTTCCAAATCTCGAGCTTGGATTTCTATTCAGAGAGCGATAGACGAATCTATGTTGGTCATGAAATGGGAGGATTGAGACAAACCCTTGGATAGTAATCTTAGAGATATCAAAAATCAATGGTTGGGCCAACATTTATATGATAAAAGCATTTTGTGCCCAATCAAGAATAATAAAATTTTAGGAATCATAGTAATATCAGATGGCAACCTCCCCATAAAGGGTTTTTAAGCTCAACTTTGATGGTGCATCTAGGGGAAACCCCAAACAAGATAATGGGGGTGGCATTTTTTGTGATGACCAGGGGAATGTGAGAAGCTATTTTTTCTTCACCCTTGAAGATACCACTAATAATCCTATTGAGGCTCAAGCCCTCTTGGAAGGAATTTTATAGGCCCTTAAACAAAATTGGTAGAATATTTATGTTGAAGGGAATTCCTAGCTGATCATCAACCAATTAAAAGACCAAAAACGGTCATCTTCTCCCTCTATTTGGAGGTTAGCGGATATTATTTAGACTATTAAATAATTTCATCACTCATTTTAGTCCTTGGAATTTTGTCATGTGTGAAGATCTACAAATAAGGTTGTTGATGCTATTGCTAATTTGGGAGTGGATAGAGGTCTGAGAGAGACCACATGGATCAATGAGTCTGATGACATAAATGCTCTCGAGGATATCAAGCAGAGAATTATTTCTTTGATCAGTAAAGATAAGGAGGGTGTTGGTGGCACTAGTCATGGTTAAAGCACGATGGAGAAAGCCTTATAATTGTTGCTTGTTGCTTTAGTTTTTTTTCTTTTGTCTTGTTTGTTTATTTTCTCCTATGTTTTTTTTTCATGTCTGTTTATTTTCACATTTTTTTGTCTCGTTGTTTATTTTCTCTTGTGATGTTTTTTTTTCTCGTTTATTTATTTCTCGTGTTTTTTTGGCTTTGTCTCATTTGTTTTTTTCCTATTATTTTTTTTGTGTTTATTGATGTTTCTGGTTTATTTTTATTTTTTTTGTTTGTGTTTTTAGGCATGCTCTTTAGTATGCTTAAGGAGGAAATCCAGGTGCAAGACTTGGGTGACTTTTGGTGGAATAGATACACCTGTCTCCTTGGGACTTACTCGAAAGTGGCACCCTAAAGAGGTGTTTTCCATAAATAAAATAAAAAAACACACCCAAGGTCTAAAATCTATTAGCAACAAATATTTTTAATAAGGATATCATGTCCTATTGGTACATGCCTAAGTGACACATTAATCAACTATTGGTACAAATTATTGAATAAGTTCACTTTGTATTTTTTATATCATAATGCCATATATAACTATAATTTTATAATTTTATGAAAAACTATATCAAAGATAAATATTTGTGCTCTGACTCTTGAGATATTTCTAGTGGTATGTCTTTGATTTTTATTTAGAAAAACAAGTTTAACCCTAATACAATGGGATTGAGACCCTTTCAAAAACCTATGCTTTATCCTAAAATTTTGATGAAATAACATTAACTCAAATGGCTAGATTCCTCAACTTTCAAAGAGGATATATAGGTTTGAATCTTTTCAAATAATACATGGATAATATCCAAGTTATTTAATACCACTACGCGGTGATGATGTAATATGGGTGAGACCCATTGCAATCCTATATGACAATTAATTGAAAAAATAATAATATAGGTGGGACTTATTTCAATCCTATATATAGAAAATTGAAAAAAAAAAATTGTGTTATTTTTTAGGTTGAAAAGTTGGAGACATATGGGGGCCATCCTTATTGTGAATTGAACTTGGATATTTATTAGGAAATCCCAATGCTTTTTGCCAATTTCATTTTGGTTTTGTAAAAAAAACATAAGTTTATCAATTAAAATAAATCATTTTTCAAGAATATTTATAATTAATAGATGTTTGAATCGATCATGGTCACATTATTTTTATGATATATAAAAAAATATTTTTTAAAAATATCTATAATTTTAAGCTTGTATTAAAAATATATGTTCAAATAATTAGAACAAACCATTTTTCTAAATAAATTTGTATGTAAATAATTGATGTTTGAATTTTTTCTTAACCTGGTTAGTGTGAGAAACCCCTGCGACCAACACACAAGGCTCAATAGTCCCCTCCCAACCATGACTCTTAGTAAAATCCATTTATAATATATATATTTTTAATATCCATAACTTTATATTAAAATTAAATATTTAACAATATAAATAACATCCTAACCTAATATTTATGTTGTTAAATATTTAATTTTAATATAAAGTGACATAGAATTAGAAAACCAAAATGAAATATCGTGGGTGTTGATAAGAAGTGGTGCTATTAGGGCACTCTGCAGGTGACTTCCTTTGGAATTCATGTTCCTTTTTCCTGCATACCCTCCTCAGCCTTGTCCCAGGTCCCTAATCCTTTCCTAGTTTCCTTTACACTTCCTTTCCCATCCTCTTTGGTTGGAAGGTGTTGTAGATGATCTCCTATGGGGGGAGATCATTGTTCCATTGTTCTGCCCCTTTTTGTGCCCTATGGTGGGAACGCCTATGTTCCATTTTGCTCCATTGTACTTCCTTTGGTGTCTAGGTTATGGTATGGGTTTAGGTTTTCCCAAGGACTTCTTGGATTTTTTTGATCTTTCAGGGTTTTCCTTGAAATTTCCTTTTTTCTCAGGTTGTTTTTGGAAGTCTTATTCACAATAGTTCTTAGGGGGATCTTCAGTTACGGTTTTCTGGGTTTGAGGATTTTGGCTTCATGAGAAGTTTTGCACAACATCCTTTTGGTTTGAGAGGGCCATGCGCTTTATACTGTGACTCTGCTCTTTGGGTTTGAAGTGGTGGTTCAACTCCTTTCATGGCTTGCAAGAGGGCCTCTATTTTTCTTGATGTTGATTCCTTTCAGGACTTCCTCTTCTGTGACCTTGAAGTTGTTGCTGGCGGGTCTGAGGAATTCTAGATTCATGAGTATTTTTGCACATCCTTTCGATTCTGGTGGGGATCATGTACTTTCTACTGTGACTCTGCTCTTTGGGTTCGTGGCATTGTTTCCTATAGGTTTCAATTCCTTTCATGACCTTTAGGGATGGCCTCTGCATTTCTTGATGCTGATTCCTAGTGTTGTGTCTTTGAAGCTATGGTGTTGAAGGTTGTCTAGGATGCCTAGTTGTTTCCTTTTATTTTGAGCTCTAATGCCTACAGTCGTTCCTCCTTGTGGCTCCTTTTTGGGTTCCTGTGGAACTTTACAACCTTTCCTTAAGATGTGCTAATCTACTACTGTTGTTACCTCTTTTGGTTTGTTGTTTCTTGAAGACTTCCTTTTTACTACTTGAGGACATCATAGCCTAGAAGTTCCTCCTATTCCTGATCCACTACTACACCATCCTTCAGGCTTTTGTTCCATTGCATGAGTATTTTGAGGCCTATGAAGATCCTCTTGATGTTGCTTCATTTTTTAGGAATTTAGGGAGTGGGTTTTCCAGTTTTTATATTTTTCATCATCCCTGTGTGATTCACATCCCTGTTTTGATGGGATTCACAATTTTTTTGATCCACTGCTCCACCCTTTTGGTTAAGGTGGGTTTTTAGTTTCACTTTGGTTTTCCGCTGCATGGGAAGTAGTTTCTTCTTGGGTCTTGATTTCCCAAGGGTGGTTTCTGGTTCTTCCGCCCTTGGGAGGATTCAAATTTTAAATTTGGGTTATGGTTTCCCAAAGGTGATTTCTGATTTTCCTACCCTTGGGAGGATTCAAATTGTCCCAGTTACAGGAAGGAAAAGTTGTTTTTCTCAGGTCCTAGTTTCCCAAGGGTGGTTTCTAGTTTTCCCGCCCTTCGGAGGATTCAAATTTTAAATTCCGACTCTTGTCATTTTCCTGGATTTGGGAAATTTTAAATTTCTTGTTGGTATAATGGGCGGTTTGACACTTTTTCTCGACCTTGAAATGCTTCAAATTTATGGTTTAGCACCTAAAGTTTCAAATTTGATTTTCTGGCAGGATTTCCTTTCCTGCACGTTTTTCCTATAGTGTCCTATTGTCCTTCCTTGGACGTCTTCCTTTTGATGTAATCATGATTCAATGTAATCAGGTTTTGGGATCCTTGATAAAAACCCACTTTAATCTAAAAAAAAAATCATCCTAACCTAATAAAAAATTAAATAAACATTTATTATAAATATTTTTTTTAATATATCACTCCCCCAACATTCTTATATTCATGTCACTAAAAATACATACAACTCTAATAATAAACCCAAAAAAAAATTAATACACCTTACAATATAAATAAAAAAGATAATTTTTAAATAAGCCAAAATATAAGATAAATTTCATTTTGTTGCATAGGAAACCCTTTAAAATTTGAATTGTTGAGTAAAATTTAATGGAATCTTATAAGTATTTGAATTGGGGTAGTCTATCAATAAACATTAAATTGTTATTAATTAATTTATAACATTTGAGTTTAAATTCTAGGGTAAAGCACATATTTTTTTTTAAAGGGTCCTAAGGAGTGTATATTTTTGGGTTTTCATCTATAAAACCCAAAGTCAAATCTTAGTACAAGAAGATTGGGACCACTTTAAAAAATGGAGCTTTACTTTGAATTTCTCTTGTGTTGGGTTTGGAGTGTATATTTTTGGGTTTTTATTTAGAAAACCCAAAGTCAAATCTTAGTACAAGAAGATCGGTACCACTTTAAAAAATATGTTTTACTTTGAATTTTTTTATACTCATTGAGACACTATAGTGGTGTGTTCTTAGGTTCTCATTCAAGAAAACTAATTGAAATCACAACACAAGAGATCAAAACCTTTTTAAGAATTTTTTTTTTCTCCATGTTCAAACCTTAGTATAAGGGGACTAAAACCCCTTTCAAAAAATCATGCTTTACCTTACACCATAGTGGTATGTCTTTAAGTTTTCATTCAAGAAACCCAAGTTCAAATGCTGGTTAAAACCAAGCTTTATCATAATTTTTTTTTTTTTTTTTAGTCTAACATAGTAGTATGTCTTTGACCTTAAGATAAAGAGACTCTTCTAATTTTCATCTAGAAAACCCAAATTCAAACTACACAAAAAAACAAGGACAAACCATACTTTATCGTAAAAAAATATTTTGTATTATATCATTAAAGTAAAAAACAAATATTTATTAGCTAAAACATATAATTTTTCTATGATTCTTAATATTAAGAATGAGAAAACAATAAAATAAAATCCCTATGCTTAGACGACTCTTTTATTTCATATTATATTATTGAGCACCATTCTTAGATCATTATTAGCTAAAAGTCTTCTATTCCATATTATATTATTGAAGCAAAAGAAAAATATACAATAAAATAAAACCCCTGTGTTTACACGACTCTTTTATTTCATATTAGACTATTGGAGCAAAAGAAAATTATTAAAAACCATTCTTAGATCACTATTAGCTAAAACTTATCATTTTCCTTTGATTGTTAAAATTGAGGATGACAAAACAATAAAATAAAAGCTCTATGCTTACACGACTCTTTTAGTTCATACTATATTGAAGCAAAAGAAAAATATGAAAAACCATTCTTAGATCACTATTAGCTAAAACTTATTATTTTCCTTTGATTCTTAATATTAAAAATGACAAAACAATAAAATAAAACCCCTATGCTTACATTGCTTTGTGTGCCTCACCAAAGACAATGTAGTGGTTAATGGACGGTATGCAAGGTAAACAACGAGGCAGGTAAGAAGAAATCACTACTTCGATTAAAAAACACCCAGAGACAAACAATAATGACAGAAAACCTTCAGAAAGTGGCTAAAGTTCTAGTCATGTGCGCTGGAGCTCTCGGTGTCACCAACTTTCATTTTTTATGTTGCCCAACTGAGTTCATGACCTCCATGTTCTTCAAAGGAGATTGGCACACTGTATTCCTTTAATATCAATTAAATCACATCATCCTTGCATTAACATTATTGTTACTGTTTCCAACTTAATATTATACATAATTTTCTCCTTAGGATCCATCTGGACACCCAACATCTAGGCAAGATCACCTCCCCCTTGATTTTCTCCTTGGGCTTCATCTTGACTCTCAACATCTAGGCAAGATCACCTCCCCTCGATTTTCTCCTTCGGATCACCTCCATCTGGACACTCAACATCTAGGCAAGATTACCTCCCCTTATTTTCTCCGTAAGGTCCATCTGGATATCCAACATCTAGGCAAGATCCATCTGGGTACCCAACATCTAGGCAAGATCCCCTCTCTCTTGCTCACATCGCAAGATTGACCCAAAGACGAGGACAAATTTTTACGACAAAACACTCTTCTTTACTAAGATCAGATGACACACCAAAAGGAAAAATACATGGGAAATAATAAAAAAGAAACAACTCTGTTTATGATCACGATTGCTGGAATGGGTGTGTGTTGCAGGCTTATAAGATTGTTAAAATAGGTGCGAGTTTCAGGGTTGCTTAACGGTTGTGACCTGTGAAGACTCGGGAATAATAATCTTGCCTGAAGAATGAGAAAGTATTTGAGAAAGATATACAAGGACACTGATGTTACCAAATCTTTGAAATTCGATAAATTGGTTGTGGAGGATAAATCTGAGCTTGAGAATGGAGCAAAGGATGTTAAGTATGAGGGAAGCAGCAGCGTGGGTATCAGCAATGATGCAGAGGTTCCAGAAGGATTTCTGCCAATCTATGTGGGGGAAAGCATGGAGAGATTTGTTGTAGGAGCCCATTATTTGAATCATCCTCTTATGGCTGAATTGTTGCAGAGCGCTGGGCAGGAATACGGATACCACCATCAAGGAGGGTTCAGGATTCCATGTGATGTTGCACTGTTTAAACGTACCTTGGAGGTGATTGATGAAGGGAGCAAAGTGATGCAATCCACGCTTCAAAGATCTATCAACCTTATATTATAGCTCCTTCCAGATTCAATGGAGTTTTTATTTTTTCTAGTGTTAGCCACGCATATGATACTGATTGCAGGATAGGTATTTTGAGAATGGAGAAGACTTGAATTTTTATTATATTTATAAGAAAAATGTTCATTCATCTTCCATAAAGATCTTATCTAAATTTATTGGTTTGTTTCTAATTCAAGGGTTTTGAACCTTAAAAAGATAAGGTGCTTAAGAACAGGTGCTCCTATTAGAGTTTAAATGATTTAGGATGAAGGTAGTGTTAATTGAAGATTGGGGTTGGCAACCAGATGTAATGGAATTTGTGAGAGACCACGAGTGACAATGTAGAGAATGTGGTGGCTGTTTGTCCTAAGAATGTTTTCAATTTGAGGAGTTGGTATGCATGCTGCAGTCTGGTTTAAGTAATAGCGAATATGGATTTGGACGTATCATATTGTTGTTTGTCGTAATCATGTGTGAGATAATCGGCATGGAAATACAAATAAAAAACTGAGATAAACAGAGGTGGAGTACTTTTCCAATTATATTTTGAAATATGTTAATTGCAATATTGGTGGCTCATTAAACCAAATGTGTAGGTCGACCATCTTTACTTCTTATTGCTTTGGCCTATCTTCTTAATCAATCACAGTTAGAGCTTTCGACAGCAGCTACTAAATTAGACTTTAGACTTTAGCAGAAGGGGCTAACTATAAAAGTATAGCCCCTTTATGAGGGAAAGGGAACGCAGAAGGTATTTCATATTTATTTATTTTTAATTATACGATGTCATATGTAATTATTTTTCAGGGGTTATATTTATTATAATAATATTTTTAGCATTATTTTATATATATATATCAGTTAAATTGGTTACATCCATAGGCTTTTTTTATTAATAAGTAGAGTTTAAATCTGAGACTATCCTCGAGAATACCTATTCCATCTTATAACCTGGTGTGAAGAGGACCACCCATAACTTTGTTCACTCAAAGGATTTAGTGTTTATATTATCAATCATATAATATAAGATGAATCCTCCTCTAATTGAGGACTTTAAATTTCTTGCATATTTTTACATATGCAAATAATAGTTTGAGTACAATTCATTATAATATAATAGTATTTTTTAAAGCTATCTAAATGCATCTCTTCTTATGTATAAAATTTGCTAATGTTTTTTACTATTAAGAGATGACTAAAAAACATATATATTGAATGTATGTAATTTATTGGTGTTTTTGTTTTAGTTAGACTAACATTTTGGCATTTTTTCCATATTCTTTCGATTTATTATGTGACCACCCCTAATCCCTAGTTCCATGATCATTTGGTTTGTTTATTTTTATTTAGTGTTAGGTGTTTTCATATATTTGATTTGTAATTGTATTATAATTTAGTTAAAAATATAAATAATATTAAGAAGATAATGTAATAATTAAAGCATATAAAATAAAATTACTTCAATTTATTAGATTCCTCAACATTCAAGGAGGTGACCTAAAATATTGCAAACAAATATATGATTAATATTCAAGCTGTTGTAATACCACAATGTGGTGATGATGTAATACGGGTGTGGCCCATTTCAATCCCTTATAACCAATTGAAAAAAATGAAAAATATAATAATTTAAATATTTGGTCAAATATAAGGGATTGAATTTACATGAAGCCTTTATATTTGATCTGATATATGGTCTCTATAACATACATGAATAATATTTATTTTATTGGAACCAACAATTATATTCAATAAAAATAAAAGAGGTTACAATAAAAAGGGATCTAGAAAGATCACATCTTGGGATGCAAGGCCACCCATTCGATAAAAACCAGAACTAGCACCTAAAAGGGTGAATACACAACATAACTAAACATAGAGAAATAAACTAGAGTAAAAAAATCTAAACTATAGAACTGTAACTCTAGGCTCCAAGTAGAATTATTGCTCCATCATCTTGCGATTGTTCAAACCCAATGCTGCAAAGTTGTTGTAATTATTAGGTTGAATGAGTGAAACCATATTTTGGATATATTGTCTTCATATTTCCCTTGTTGAGGACTATGAGAATGCCACCAAAACATAGAAAGGGAGGTACATTTAGATTTTTCTTTCTTTTTAGGATTACCAAATTCATAAATGATGGATTTACATCCAATGATATATCCTCATCACTATTAAGATACTCCATAACACTATAGTTATTGGATGAATCAAGAATTACTATCCAACTGAACATTAGTCATATGAAATCACTTCTCTAGAGTGGCATATTTTTTGTAGATCATTTTCTCAAGTTGTGGGAGCGTCTTACTTTAGCCGATAAGGAATGTACTATGTACTAGGGGATTGGATTATTGGGTAGTGTAGCACCCTAAAATTGGCACAGTAAAACCTTAAATAATTACAATTACTCTAGTAAATTTCTTGTAAATAATTTTAGCCCCAAAATAGCTCCTAAATCGTCGTTTAACCTGTTTTCTTGTTTCCCATGCCATTTTTAGAGTTTGTTTTGACCTTTTGATGATATCATCGTCGATCAGACAATATCACCTCAAATCAGATGATTTCATCTGGAATAGAATGTCCAGATGATCTCGTCCCAAACTAATTTATGCATAGTTCGCTTCTGTTTCAAAAATGTCTCTAATCTGGGCAAAAGCATGTCTACGTTGTTAGAGACACTCCTCGTTGGAGATATCCCAAATTAGGATGATCTCCAACCTCCTAACCTCCATCATAAGCCTATTTAAACTTAGGACTCCCCCTTGGCATCCCCCTGGCTGAAATTTCCTGTAAATCAACTTCTACACGCATTTTAGTATCTTAAATTATTATTTTCCTTCGTTTGTTCTGAATTCTCTTGCAGGAACCTTAGTATTTTTTAGCCGAAGCAAGCTCAGCTCATCATGGATGATCCTATTCAATTCGAGATGATTTCGACTGCAGTCTGCATTAGGGGCAATCAGTGCCTAGATTTTATGTTTATTCATTTCTTTCTGCTACATTATTCTATATTTAGTTAATCTTATGATTATTATTTATTATTTTTCATCTTGGAGTTCACCCATATAGTCTTAATGCATAATAAAATCATAAATTGTCATTAGATTATTGTAATGCATTCATATTTTGTTTATTATTATCATTTTAAGATTGTTACTGTCATCCTAAACCATTGCTCGTTGTTGTCATAGATGCATTTCTGGTATTTTGCATCTACTTTTATGTTTGCAAGTCTCTAACGAATTCGTCTAACAAATTCATCAGATCTTAGACAATCCTGTCAGATAGGAGACGATCCCGTCAAATTCTAGAAGATCCTGACTGCTTCAAGAATCAGAACCTCCATCAGACATCTAGATCAGGTATGGCTCTTTAATTTAGCTTTTTCTCTCTGTTTTCTATTCAAATCTATTTTTTGTATTTCATTTAGTCTACATTTTCATAATAGAACAACTTAGATTCATTTGGCCAAACCTAGGACTTGGATGTTTAAAGCTAAAATTGAACATATCAAACACATTCCCAACCTAGGCATGAAAAATGCCATTCAAAAGTTTCCTGGTGAACCCACCATCCGTCAAAAAATCACCATAATACACCTCCCCCGAGATGCGGGACCTTTGCAAGGCCTCTCAATCCAATGTATTGTCCCATCCTTTTCACATCCCCCTTTTGGGCACAAATCCTATAGCCTGAAGGTAAGGGTGTGAAAAATTTAGAGCGATACATTTTGGTGAACCCGACGTGAAGAGCATTTAGAACCTTTTGAAAACAAAAAAAAAAATAGTTGCATTTAAAATCATTAGAAAACTAATAAGTCACATATTATATTTAGATGGTAGCTCCTAAGAAAAGACTAGCAGTTACTATAAATGTCGAAAACCAATTAGCAGCCATAGAAATCAATTCTCTGCTTAATGTGCCTGAAATAGATAGAGTCTCGCCTTTGTGGGATGAACTTAATAGGAGACTAGGTGTCATCTCATTTAGGTCGATAAAACTTAAACAAATCAAGAGGCTTGCCCTAGATAGAATCCTGGATCCTCATCAACTCATTTTTTATCATGAACTTTAGAGAGCTTGCCATAGGTGGTTAGCTTATAGGAGAGCTCTTGTGTCTTTAGAATTGTTCACCTTCAAGGAATACCTCGAGAACGCAGCCACTATACACCAATTCCTAGGTCGTGTAGAAGACCAAAAAGTCATTCTTATGGATAGGGAAATATGGAGGAGAGTTCCTAGAGCTGTGTTATATCGAGAGTATTGCCACGAGCTTTACTTTTACAAAACATAATCTAAAACAGATAATATCACTATAGCACTTTTTGTCAAATTCTTGAAAGAAAATTTTCAATTTGAAGAAGAACATTTCATGAATCCTAAAGAACTTGAGCCCATTATTGATATTTATAATTTTTTTATAGAAAACTAGATCATTGCTTTCATTATTATTATTTCTTGTGTTTTGTGTGTTGTTTGTTATCTTTATAATATTGTTATTAAAGCCAAAAAACAAGAAAAACTAAAAAACATAACAAAAACCAAAACATTTTATTTTAAATATTAAGGTAGGTATATCATTAAAATATATACCTCTTAAGCTTGTTGCATATATATATATATATATAAATATATATATATATTTGCTGAAATCTAAGTTTAAGCACCATGACTAAACTTAGGAATGGTAAACAAACTGAAGAAGAAGAAGAAGAAGATTGGTTAGGCAAGAAAAATAAAAAATTAAATACCCTTCCTGAAGATCCAATTCCAGAAGAAGAAACTTTAGAATAGCCATAAGATGACCTGGTTGAAGAAAATGAACAACAAGAGAATGTTAGAGAGGAAGGATCCTCATCCCCTAGAATGGCTTCAAATGGAACTATTGCTTTTGATAACTTAGATCATTTTTGGAAATTCTTCAATAAAAATATTGGTGCTCTTAATATGGCAGTTCATATTGATAAGGGACAAATTAGTGACACTCAAGCAGCCATAGAACATATGTTTGACATACACACTAATCCCTTGTCTTTCATTGATCAAGAAAGTGATAAAGCTGGGCCATCCAATATGGATATGGCCGCTATAATTCAGAATATGCAAAAACAACAGGTTACCCAACCTCCTAAGGAACCTGTTATTGAGCCTAAAATCATGCCCACATAGAAGAGACCTTCATTCACTGCTTTATTTCACCAAATTATTAATCAATATGCTTCAAATCAACAAAATTCTAAAATGAAGCCAAACACCAATTTCCAACAATCTGGGATACAACATAATAGAACTTCAAAACTTCTTCATAACACCCTTCCTACCAATAATTTACACAATAGTAATATAGCATCTAATATGCATGTCCCTCCATCGTATGCTCACCAATATCATATTAATGCCCTACCGAACCAATATGGTGGGCAAACCAGTAATCTAGAAGCCATGGTGAAACAGTTAGCTTCTCGCATGGACTAGATGGATCCCTACCGTCCCTCGTACAATTATTGAGAGATGTGTAGTCAACCTCTAGATCCTATAGTTGTAGCACAACCGTACCCTAAAAATTTTCCCATGCCGGTCATGCCTATATATAAAGGAACTAAAGATCCCATATAGCATCTTCGCATGTTTAGGATAGCATGTCATGATATATCACATGATGACTTGCTATTACTAAAAATGTTCTAAAAAAGTTTAGGAGGAATGACATTAGAGTGGTACTATCAATTTCCCACTCATTCTTTGAGAAATTTTGAAGAAACCGCTAAATCTTTTGTGCATCAATTTAGTGTCTATATCGAGAGGCATGTAACCATTAAAGATTTATACAACTTAAAACAAGACAAAGATGAATGTTTTGCTGATTTCTTAGCTAGATGGAGGCAGTTGATAGGAAAACTGCACTTTGTGCTACCTTATAAGGAAATGTTGGACATTTTTATTAATAATTTGCAAGAACAAATATCTTATGAGTTATCAACTGCTACTTTAACTACCTTCGATCAGGCTATAGATTTAGCTCAAAGAGTAGAAGATGCCCTCATTAGGAGAGGCCAACTTAGGAAGAAAGATGATGAGAAAACATCCAGAAATCAATATAAAAACAAACAAGTTGTAGGTGATGGAGTCACTGACAGCAGAAATGTTGCTAATATCAATACAACGAAGACAACAAAAAAATTTATATTAAAACCTCCTGATAAACCTCCTCGTGAATTTACTAGATTGAATCAACCATTATCAACTATTTTACCTCAATTACTCGAAAGAGGCTTGATTCAATTACCAACTATCCAGGAACCTGATCCAACCATACCCGGATACAGAGCAGATTTACATTGTGATTTTCATAGAGGACCTGGACACTCTACCAATGCTTGTAAAAGGTTAAAACATAAAATACAAGATCTGATTGATAATAATGAAATTAAGGTGCAAGCCTTCCAACCTAAACAAAATGCTCCTAATAATGTTCAAAAGAACATTCCCCAAAATCAAAATCAAAATGCTAATCAATCATTAGACATATTTCAACATCCTTTACCAAGACATGGTAAAGAGGTGGTCAATCAAATTGAGCATCATAATGTCCCTCCTCCTACCCGATATGTAGGAACTATTAGCGGACATTTACCTAATCATGATTTACAAAAATTTGACACAACTTTATCCATGGTCACGACCAAGCCCCTACATAATATTCAAATACCAGATCTCAGTGATGTAGAATCAGATACTGAAAGTGACATGGAAATCACTTCAAACCAATCGAATAGTTTTGAAAATGAATCAGATCCTATTCAACCTATCACAGATGCTATGATTCCAGAAGAACCATTTCCTAGAAGAGTTACTACTTGACCCTCTTCTGATCAATTCATTTCTAATGAACAAGCTATAAATGCTAGACCAATACCTATTCAACGTCCTCAATACAACATTGTAGGTACCATCAGAGTCGTTACCAGACAATAGGCTCAAAATTCTCAACATGAACCAAACTAGAATGATGGATCAGCTCCATTTGTTTTGAAAAATCCCAATAAAGGGAATCATGCTCCTAATGTTCAACCTAAACCCCCTTACAATATTAATAAGCAATTATCCAATACTATAGCCATAATTTCTCTTTTGGACCTATTAAGATCTTCTCTTACCGATAGAGATGAATTAATGCTTACATTAAGCCAAATGATGGTACATCAAAATATTCAACCTCAAGCCATTGCCAATACTATCATCACTAGAGAAGTTGATTGTATTGAATTTCGAGATAAAGATATACCACAACATAGTTTACATAAGGATAACCCCTTATACATTACTGCCCTAATTGGAGATGTAGTCATTAAAAGAGTTTTGATTGATAATGGTTCATCTTTAAATATTTGCACTTTTGACTTCTACCAGAGATTTGGGTTTAGAAGTGATGAAATGAAGAAAACTGACATGATCATAAATGCTTTCAATGATGAAACACAAGAAACATATGGAGTTATTACCATCCCATTGCAAGTTGTTCCTAGAACCTTAGATACGACCGTGTTTATTGTACATTACCCTGCATCATACAATATACTCTTGGGTCGTCCTTGGATCAATGCAATGCGGTTTGTCCCATCAACTTTACACCAATATGTTAAATTCAAATTTAAAAATCAGTTGGTCACTATCCATGGTGATCCTAGACCCTTTGATATGTGTTCTTTGGCAGAAACTATTGGAGTTCAATTTTGCCCTGCTCTATCATCCACACATCCTAATTCTTATTTTTCGTCTAAAACTGTGAAACACACACCCATAACTTCATCTATTTCTCCTCCATTAATTTCATCCTCATATATAGATCAAAAATCTTCTAAACAAACCACTCTAGAACCTCAAAAAGATCTTCAATCCACAACCAATCCTTCATGTTCCATCCCTATAATTTCAAAACCTATAGACCCATCTATTAACACCTCCACATTATCTACATCTATCATACCTTCCACATCTAAAGATATAGAGAATGATCCTTCTACATCTTATGCTCTTTCTGATGAACTCTTACCTGATTTATCTAAAATTCTTATATAAAAAAAAACAAATGCTTCTATGCAAAATTCCATTATCTTAAACACTTTGCCGCCATCTCCTCGTACTTTGGGCCTCCCACAACCTATGGGAAGTACTTACCAAGTCGAGAGTTGTTCATTCATTTATAAAGGATATGACTAGGGAAGAATACCTCGGAATATCAAAACTCATCATGATGGATATGCTCGATGTTATTTTACTAATGAGTATATTAAAGCTAAACCTATAATGCTTAAAATGGGATATAAAGGGAAAGGCTTGGGACCTTTCCAAAATGGTATGAAAGAACCGTTCGAGGTAGAACCGTGGCCTTCCCGATGTGGTGTGGGCCTATTTCCTAGTAAGGGTCAACCCTTTCCTTTTGAATATGATGATCAACTCATATGTTATCAAGATTATTTGGATGGGCGTGATGATTTGCCTCTAAAAAATCAGCCATTTACATGTAATATGCTATCCATAACTTATCCTGATATGATTGCTGAATCCGATGATGAGTTGGAAGGAGATATTTTCCATGATGTCTCCGTTGAAGAGATGTTACACAATGGGTTTTATTTTGATGGTTCTATACCAACTATAGCCCAGCTTGAGGCCACTACTCCTCAAGATGAATTATCCAAGTTAACCTTAAAATAATTACAAGAATTGGGCGTCTCACCCGCCCCACCTAATTTTGAAAGAGATCTACACATGGAAGTAGAAAACATCATTAAAATCAACATTGGAACTGAGGATAGTCCCCACATAATCAATATTGGATCAGAATTAAGTCAAGAAAAACAAGAGCAATACATTGCATTCCTTAAATAATATGAAGATGTCTTCGCTTGGACATATGAATATATGCCAGGTTTAGACCCTTCTGTCATCATGCATCACCTAGTAGTCCATCCGGATGCTAAACCTGTTAAATAGAAACTTAGAAAAATGCATCCCAAAGTGGCTTTACTAGTCAAAGGGGAGTTAGAAAAACTCCTGAATGTTGTTTTTATACAAGTTATTGAATGGATTTCGAATGTAGTTCCAGTCACCAAGAAAGAAGCTACCAAATTTAGAGTTTGAACAAACTTTAGAGATATTAACGTTGCATGCCCTAAAGATGATTTTCCTCTTCCAAACATGGACCAAATCATTGATTTTACTGCTAGAAATGGGATGATGTCTCTAATGGATGGATTCTTCGGTTATAATCAGATCAGGATAGCTCTTGAAGATCAAGCTAAAACAACCTTTATTACCCCTTGGGGAACCTTTTGTTGGAAAGTGATGCCATTCGGCTTAAAGAACGTAGGTGCAACCTATTAGTGAGCTATGACTTATATTTTTCATGATATGATGCATGATATCCTACATGATTATGTAGATGATATTATAGCTCACTCTATTAATGAAGATAATCATTTAGATGATTTGAGAAAAGTTTTTAATCGGTTAAGAGAATATCTTATTCGATTAAATCTAGCCAAATGCATATTTGGAGTTAAGTCCGGTAAACTATTAGGGGTTATAGTTTCTTTATGTGGTATCAAAATTGACCCTCTTAAGATTGCGGCTATCACTGATATGCCCGCACCTACCAATATATTTGAATTATGAAGTTTACAAGGTAAGCTTCAAGCTATTCATCGCTTCATCGATAAGTTGGCGGACAAAACCGGTCCCTTTCTTAAGCTCCTTAAGAAGGATGTGCCTTTTAATTGGGACGATGAATGTAAGGAATCTTTTGAACTTCTTAAAAAATACCTCCTTAACCCACCTATGCTTTCATCGCCTAGACCTGATCGTCCATTTATCCTGTATATTTCAGCTTCAGATTTTGCTTTAGGAGCTATGTTAGCTCAACTTGATGATGAGAAGAGAGAACGTACTAATTATTATATTAGCTAAACTCTAATTAGTTATGAAACCCGCTACAAAGCGTTAGAAAAACTATTTATAGCAGTCATATTTTCTACGCAAAAATTATGCCATTATATGCTTAGCCACAAAACGTATGTCATTGCTAAATATGATCCCTTGCGGTATCTTATGATTCGACCTTATTTATCGGGTCGCACAACCAAGTGGGTTCTTGCTCTAAGCGAGTTTGAACTTGCGTTTATAGGACAAAAGTCTATTAAGGGTTAAATCATAGCAGATCAATTAGCTGCTACACCCTTAGAGTCTACCCATCCCCTCATCATTGAGTTTCCTGATGAATGCCTTCAATCAGAGGCAGACCATGTTGAACAATGGTCCTTATACTTTGATGGAGCCCGATGCATGAGTGGGGCTGACGCAGGTATTATTTAATATCTCCATAAAAGAACATTATACCTTTATCCTTTAAAGTAACATTTGCTTGCACTAATAATATTGCTGAGTATGAAGCTCTAATCCTTGGATTACAAGCCACCTTGGCTCTAAAAATTAAACATCTATTAGTTTTTGGTGATTCTCAACTTGTCATAAACTAAATTAATGAATTTTATTAGACCAGATATGATAAACTGCGCCCATATAAAGCCTATGTTTTACAATTAATATCTCTATTTGATCAAGTTACCTTTGAAGCTATTCCTCGAACTAGCAATCGTGCAACTGACGCTATGGTCACAATTGCATCTCTTCTGCCCTTGGAGTTAGATGACGAATATTCCACCATCATTATTCATCGACTCCAGGAACCCACTTCAAATAAGTCATGCTTAGAACCTTTGGATGTGTTTCTAATCACTGAAACTACCCTTGAACCTTGGTATATAGATATATTTGATTTTATTCAAAATGGGACTTTCCCTGCCAATTCCAATAGAAACCAGCATCGGTTATTACGTAGACGAGCAAGTCGATTTGTAATAATTGGTAATACTTTGTATAGGAGATATTTTGAAGGTATCCTATTGAGATTTTTGAATTTAGAAAAATCCAGATCCACTTTGAGTGAAGCCCACGATGGATCTTGTGGAGGACACTTCAGTGGTAGTGTCATTGCTAAAAAACTCCTTAGGATAGGATACTTTTGGCCTACCATGGAGAATGATGCACATGATTATGTGTGCCATTGCGACAAGTGCCAAAAACATGCTGACCTTGTCCATGCCCCTGCACAAGAACTGCAGGCTATTTTCTCTCCTTGGCCCTTTTCAAAATGGGGCTTAGACATTATTGGCAAAATTAATCCTATGTCATCTGATGGACACAAATTCATCATAACCACCACTGAGTATTTAACGAAGTGGGTTGAAGCTATGCCTTTAGCTTCCTACACTGGAACACAAGTCTCTAAATTTATTTTTAATAAAATCATTTGTAGGTTCGGAATTCTTGCAAATTTCATCTCAAACAATGGAACTTGTTTTAAAAATAAAGATGTTAAGAAATTATGTCAAAAATATAAGATTCAACATCGCTGGTCCACTCCCTATTATCCTCAGGGTAATGGCTAAGCAGAAGCTTCTAACAAAACCTTAATCAAAATTCTCAAAAGATTGGTCAATAAATTTGGCCACGACTAGCACATTCAATTATATCTAGCCTTGTGGGCCTATCGAACTAGTGTTTGAACCCCCACTGGAACTTCACCTTTTGTTTTGGTTTATGGCACTAAAGCCGTTTTTCCCTTTGAATTAGAAGTTCCTTATTTGGCTCTACTACTTCAAGATACCGAAGTAGGAGATGAATATCGAGTTGACAGACTCAGTCAACTGGAACTCCTAGATGAAAAGTGCATCAATGCTTTGGAGCATCTTCGTGCTTACCAAAACAAGCTTAAAAGATCATATGCTAAGAAATTTTGTCATCGATCCTTTGAGGTCGGCGATCTTGTTTTAAAAGAAAATCAAAAAAATACTAATGCAACTAAAGACCTTAAAGGTAAATTTGAGCCCAACTGGCTTGGACCATATATTATCACTGCTAAATTTGAATTGGGAGCATACAAATTATCTACCTTAGATGGTAAAGAACTTAAAGAACCTATGAATATTATGCATCTTAAATGTTACTATGCATAAAAATTGGTCATTTCGTCATTGTATATATTTGTTTAACATATTTCAAAAAAAAAAATCATCACTATCTTGTATTTCTTTCAATACCAAAAACATTCAAAGTCATCAAAATCTTCAAAAACATCTTTTAGTTTTTTGTACTTCGCAAATTGTGACATATGTGCAGTTATATTTTCAAATTATTTTGGATAAATTAGCATTTATTTGGAATCTCACACTTTCACATTCACATGAATAAATATCTTGATTTTATCTGGCATGATTACTAATATCTCTTATATCAAAGTCCACAAAATTCAATTAAATAAAGTTTGAGCATAGAGAATTGATATTGTTATTTACTTAAACCAAGAATATCCTTTCATAATAAAATGATTATATTTGTAATATCCATGCTATGCTACATAGTAGAAGTGGTTTCATGAGCGAAAAGTTTCCCCTGCTATCCTATCATGCACATGGTCTAGAATATTTGAGAATTGGCAAAAGGACAAGCTCACCCCTACCTGGAATACAAATCCCTTACTCTACAGCTAATCCGAGAAAGTATCCCTAGAATAAGAAGCAAAATAAAAAGCCAAATCAAGAAAAATCATTTAGCACTATTTCAGCATTATCTCAAATATCAAAGCAAAAGATACAAAAATAAAAAAAAAGACAAAAAAAAAAGAAAAGAAAGAAAAGAAAGCAAAATGAGTGAAAGCAAAAGCACTAAAATCCCTTTCCCTACCCCTTGAAAAGAAAATAAGGGTTGATGAGCTTGAATCCCTGGAATTCTCAATTATTCGAAAATTGTGAGGTAAGCCCCATAATAGGTGGTTTGTGCCCAACCCGCTTGGCCTTGGGTAATCCCTAGCGTGGTGATATGTCTGTCACATTAGTGACCTTATTTTGTACATACCTATGTCTGCTTATGGATTAGCTAGCTCTTGATAATACGACTTACATAGTAGTTTGGTATGGTTATATGCATCTAAATCATGGTTAATGAACACTTAATTGGTTCATTCAAATCATTTGTATCAAATTATCTTGCTCAAAACTGGTAAATGAACAATGCAATTGTACACACATTTGTATTTGAGATACTTTGTGTATCATTATGATAAAAAAAGATTGGAAATGAACTCACATATGCACATAGGATTCCTTATAAATATAACTTTTGTCTTTAAGCTACTTTGAAATATTTTTGCAAATTGGAATAATTTCATTTTCTTCTCTGAGAACAATTTTTTAGTATAAATACAACCACATGCATTACCAAAAAATCAAAATCATTTTTCAAAAACATGCAATAAAGTTACATATAACTTTTGACTTTCACAACGATGGTATAATTCCAAAACCAAAAGTGGAATTTTATGCCTAGCGCAAGTCCTCATATTCATATTTTATGTTTATTTTCAACAATTAAAAATCAACCATGCAATCAAACTATCTTTTTTTTTTGGATCTCGCGATGATGGTATAAGTCTATACCTAAATATTCTATGCCTAGCGCAAACCATTGTATTAATTTTATTCCCCATTCATTTAAAATCATAAAAACATATGACTCACATCATTATGGTACACAATTATGCTTTCAAAAGAACGAACATTATTACTATTTCATGTCATTTTGTCAACATGCAAATTTGCAATGATGGTATAATTCCTAGGGAATTATTCAAACATTTTATCGCACTTAGGAATTTATGCCTACCAAAAATCATTTCAAAATATTTCATGCATACTATTTTTATGAAAAGTCTGAAAACAAATCACCATCATCATCATCATTTGCATCATCACAACAAAGTCTTAAGACAGTCTCTTAAGCACTCTTTTACTTTTTAACAATATTTCTATATTGGGATTAGCTTTATGACCGAGTGAGCGGCGACTCCATGAAATGGCCTATAACAGCAACAATATCCTTTGAAATTATTGTTAGAAGTCTCTTTTTATTTTTTCAAATCACATCACAACAACCAATTTATTTACAACAAATTATTTCATTTAAAATTTTAAAATCATGACATCAAAACCATAATATTTCCAAACAACATAATTACATGAATCATCAAATAAATCACATAAAAAAAATTAAAGTATCATGATAAGATAGGTCATATGATCAAAAATATTATATATATATATATATATATATATATATATATATATATATATATATATATATATATATATATATATATATATATATATATATATATATATATATATATATCTCAACAATGTATATACATCATATCAAAACTAGATTGATATGCCACAATCTACATCTTGGCATACTCAATCCTCTTAATCATATATCCAGTTTGTGCAGTGCAATAGCCTAGCCTCGAGAACCCCTCGAGCTCTCAGCCTCATCTCCTCCCCCGCCTTGAGGTGGACAAGGTGGCCCCATCGTAGTATGTGTGGTACTGCGAGTCCTAGTCATCGATCGAGATGAAGTCCTCGATGACCCAATCCTGATCGGGTCTGCAATGCTAGCTGGCAGCTGTACCCTCTGGCCCTCTATGGAAATAGATACCCTGGTAGAACGTGGTCTGAGCAATCGACCATGCCAGCTCCTAAGTTCTTGCTCCTCCGCTCTATGCTCTGAGGTGTGCAACCTCATATCTGAGCTGTGTAGCCTCCGCTCGATGTCATGCAGCCTCATCCTACAAAGTTTGCACCTATGCATGGAGACAGACAGTCTCTTCCCAGAGAGTAGCCATCTCACTACTCTCTCCTGTGTCCACACCCTTGCACTTATCAGGTGATGGTTGCCTCTCTCTCTGTGGAGAAGGGGGTCTCTCCTCCCTCCTCTCCCTCTATTGCGACCTCTGTTGTGCCTGTGGTCTCCTCTGCTCTCTCCCGCCATTGTGCCCCTCTTCGGGGCCACTAGTAGAAAACTCGAGGTCTCTCCCCATCAATCCCTATCAGTGGGAGCCCTACTGGCCTTCGCATCATGATGTGTTCTCAGCACCAAACCTATAGTAGCGATGTCATAACCAGACATCGGCCACCCTTGTATACGATCCCATGAAGGATCTTATACAACCGATAGAGTACAAAGCTCCCCCAAGCAAACCTGTATCCGTGGTCTCTCATGTCACAGACTACATCTGTTAGTAGCCATGGCATCCTACATCCACTCTGATGGCATAGCAACAGACCACCTACCACCCCAACCAAAACCTATGTCAGCCTAGATGCCCTAGGCATCTAGCATAGAGACTCGATGTTCACTCTGCCCTTCTCCAGGGCAAAGCTCGGATCTCTGCATAGTCTCATCATCATGTGGCCCTGATTGGCCATGGGAGTTATTAGCCATCCTTGTATGAGGATCCTCAAAGTCCTCCATACTCCTCTAGTGTGGGAGTCATCTCCCCCTGTCGGTAACCAAAAACATGAAGAACCTAGATACCACCTCTTTGTTAGGGTTGTCAATAGCCCCATGTCTGTAGACACTTGTGGCATATCTGCCACGTGCTGCAAGCTGACCTGAGCCAGCTAATCTCACTCTGCCTATGATAGAGCAGCCAAGTCATCCCTTAGTCTGTCATATTTCCATTCTCGGCTCTTTAGTAATCCTCTCTGCAACATAAACAAAAAACAAATCAAAAATCATCAATAACAATCATTAATCAAACATTCATTAAAGATTCAAGTAAAAAGCAAGTGCAATTTCATATAAATGATGATATCACCCACAATTGGACGATATCTTCCCAAATTTGAGCAAATTCATCTCCAATTTTGCATGAGGGAATCATCCCTTATTAGACAAAATTGTCCCCCTATCGTCAATTTCGCCCTTGGACGAAATCGACGAAATCGAGACGATTTCGGCAAAATCAAGACGATTTTGTCTTGATGATGTCGATGGCCCAAAAATGGCCACAATGCTCAAAAATCAGTCAAATCTAATCTAAAAAGCATGAAATTCTAAATTAAAGCATTCTAAACTAATTTTAGACCCTTACCCATAGCCTGCGTCGGACCTCTATCGCTCTGTGCGTTGTCTCGACCATCTTGTCTCTAGAGCTCTAAAAACTAGGAAAATGAACAGTAACAATGAATTAGGGTTTTACCCTATTTTTCTTAATTTTATTCAAAAACAATTAAAAACATTTTAAAATTTTGTTTTTTCGCGTTTTTACCTCAAATGTTCGATTTGGGTAAAAACACAGAGGGGGCACCATAGTAAGCTGTCATACGATTTCACCAAGAATCGTCGCCTAAAAATGGGAATAATTTTTGCTTTCTCACAGATCGATAAGAACTCGTCTTTAACGCATTTTCTTCGGAAAATTCGCTAAAGAGGGGGCAAAATGTAGCACCCTAAAATTGGCATAGTAAAACCTTAAATAATTACAATTACTCTAGTAAATATTTAAATTCAAATTTTAGCCCCAAAACCGCTCCTAAACCGCCGTTTAACCCGTTTCCTCATTTCCCATGCCATTTTTAGAGTTTTTTTTGACCGTTTGACGATATCGTCGTCGATCAGACGATATCGCCTCAAATCGGACGATTTCATCTAGAGCAGAACATCTAGACGATCTTGTCCAAAATTGATTTGTGCATAGTTAGCTTTTATTCTAGCGACATCTCTAATCTAGGCAGAAGCGTGTTTGCACCGTTAGAGACCCTCCCCGTTGGAGATCTCTCAAATTGGGATGATCTCCAACCTCCTAACCTCCCTCCTAAGCCTATTTAAACTTAGGACTCCCCCTTGGCATCCCCCTGGCTGAAATTTCCTGTAAATCAACTTCTACACACATTTTAGTATCTTAAATTATTATTTGCCTTCGTTTGTTCTGAATTCTCTTGCAGGAACCTTGTTATTTTTTAGTCGGAGCAAGCTCAGCTCGTCGTGGACGATCCTGTTCAATTCAAGACGATTTCGCACCAATTCGAGATGATTTTGACTACAGTCTGCATTGGGGGCAATCAGTGCCTAGAGTTTGTGTTTATTCATTCCTTTCTACTGCATTATTCTGTATTTAGTTAATCTTATGATTATTCTTTATTATTTTGCATCTTGGAGTTCACCCATATAGTCTTAATGCATAATAAAATCATAAATTGTCATTAGATTATTGTAATGCATTCGTATTTTGTTTATTATTATCATTTTAAGATTGTTACTGTCATCCTACACCATTGCTCTCTGTTTTCATAGCTGCATTTCTGGTATTTTGCATCTACTTTTATGTTTGCAGGTCTCTGACGAATTCGTCAGAGACCTGCAAACATAAAAGTAGATATTCGTCAGATCTCAGATGATCCTGTTAGATAGGAGACAATCCCATCAAATTCCAGATGATCCTGACTGCTTCAAGAATCAGAACCTCCATCAGACATCCAAATCAGGTATGGCTCTTTAATTTATCTTTTTCTCTCTGTTTTATGTTCAAATCTATTTTTTGTATTTCATTTAGTCTGCATTTTCATAATAGAACAACTTAGATTCATTTGGCCAAACCTAGAACTTGGATGTTTAAAGCTAAAATTGAACATATCAAACACATTCCCAACCTAGGCGTGGAAACTGCCATTCAAAATTTTCTTGGTGAACCCACCATCCGTTGAAAAATCACCATAATACACCTCCCCCGAGATGCGGGACCTTCGAAAGGCCTCTCAGTCCGAGGTATTGTCCCATCCTTTTCACATCCCCCTTCCGGGCACGGATCCTACAGCCTGAAGGTAAAGGTTTGAAAAATTTGGAGCGATACAGGTAGACTATAAATAAATAACTGTTACATCCCTTGGGGTATGAATTTTTGAGGCTAAGGAGCCTCATTGTTGGTAGTTTCAATTGGGGGACTAGTATTTTTTCATACCCTTTTTATATAAGCTTTAAGATGTGTTGATTTGGATTGTGTATCAACCAAATGTGCATTTTTAGACCCTCCCACAATAATCCAACCATCCTCTTAAGGTTGAGAAGTGGGTGCACTATGTGTGGTGGGGCTTTGCGTGTCCCTGTTATGCAGTATCAAAGGATAATATTTGATCATGTGTGCTAAGGACTAGCATAAAAAATATGTGTTGGTAAAATTAATGTAGAGGACCTACTAGGATAGCACAATATCACCAAATTGTATGTCAATAGTCTCCATGAGATCTTAAGAAATATCAATCTTGATGCAAACACATTTTTTTAGGGTATGCATGGAAAACTTTGTTTACCTCCACCAAAATGACATGCCCTAGAGGTATGACTATGTGAATAAGAAAGGACCACAAAGGTAGAGGGAGTCCTGGACATAGGGACTTTGGTAAATATTTTATTATAAATAAATAATTCATGGGTCCAAGGATAAAAAACAAGTAGAGAGCTTCTCATGTACTAGGGGCCATGCTTGTAAATCACCTTAGCATGTGTTGTTTCTATAAAGCAAAACAAACAAAAATTCTTTGTAAGGTTTTGAACCATTGTTAGCTTGACTCCATGAGGAGTCCAAGTTGTGTTAACCCATGCCCTAAGGGAAGACTCATTAGGGATGCATCCAATAAAATATCCAACAAGGGTGAATGATTCTAAACAGTGACATGCAAAATCAAATTTAGATAATAAAATAATTACATCAAAAGAATGAGGGTTACCTAGTGGACCATTCTTAGCACAAACCTGTGTAGTCGGTTGAGAGAAACCATTATCTCATGCATTCCCTTATGTGGTGCCAATGCTATGCATTGGTCTACCAGGGTTGGGGACCATATTGATACTCAAAACCCTACATGAATAATATTTAAAATACATCTTTGTTAAAATTTCTCTCAATCTTTGTGTTCCACCAAAATATTGTGTAATAATAAATTTTATAATTAAATGTTTTGTATAATAATTTTAACATGCTATTTTAGGTGGTTGAGTTTTACAATGTTTATTGGAATGAAAGAAAAGCATGACATTACTCAATCATAGCAATATATAAACAAAGAAAGGAAAAATATCAAAAGACATAAAAGATAGAGAGAATACCCTTAGGTATGCTAACACTAACAATAATTAAGTCATCACATACTGATAATAATGGATTGTTGGAAGGTGTATTAATAATGATATAAATCCTAACAAACTCTAGTTGATCCATATTAGTAGGTTAAATTATAAGGTTTATTTTATAAGATGAACTAGGGACCCATAGGCTTATATGATAAACCCTCTCTTACACTAAATAGTGTTAGCCCATTGACTTGTAGGATATAATATATCATACCATAAAATAATATCTTTATCTTAGTGGAACTTGATCTTAGTTTAGAGTTGCCAAAGAACATGGAGTTTGTGTATACAAAGAAAAAGCACTATAACATAAAATGAAGAAAATGAAATTTGATACATTTGATATTGAGCCCTTTGAATACAATGAAACCTCTTGAGGGTTAAATGAGTGGTATGTTCAAGAAAGGGGTGATCCCTTTTACTAAAGTAGTGAAAATGATGTAAATCTATTTTCTATGCTACATTATTTTGTTGTATGGGTTTTGATGGAGTTCTAGTGCTTGACCACCTGAAGCTTATGCTGCTACTACAAATTATTTACACACAAGATCACAAAAATGGGTTAATAGCATTTGAAGGGCCCACTGTGGTTGGGTATAATTTGAAGAGAGATAAATATGGAAACTACAAAATATCAATAAAGTGAATTAAGATATGCAATGATGATGTAAAACACCAAAAGTTTACTTATTTTTACCTTGTTTCCTTTTTTATGGCTGAAAAATGGGTAACATTTAGGTAATATTTTTTAGATGCTTTCTCCCCCTCTCATTTTCTATTGAATTTGAAATATTTATACATAGACCTCCTATTGTTCATACATGTCTTTTTTAGGAAAAGGAAGGGGTATATTTATAGGAAACTACGAGGGAGAGGGAAGGGTACCCAAGATATGGAATGATAGTTTTTACCTAGTGTGAAAGAGGTTTAAGAATTTAATACGCATTTAATGTGGATGTATTGGGCCTCCATTTTACTTTTGTATTTAAATAAACTTATTTGGAAGTGTGAAATTACAAAATGGAGGGTGTGAAGAAGTTTAAAGGGCATTTAATATTTTTTACTTGGGCCACTAGTGCAAATTTTAAATTCCAAGAAAACAGTTTTTTAGAGGTAGCAATGATAAAAACTTGGATAGAGGACCCAATAAAGACTCCTTAATTTCTTAAAGAAATGTTTACTATCATCAATGTCTAGTCGAAGGAGAAAGAGTTGGTCCCTAGCAATTACAGTTGGGAAGCTTTCAATAAGGGAAGGGAGACCACACCTATAATTGAAAAAGCATATGGAGGTATTTTATTAGGTAAAAATACAATATTGAACCTATTTTTACCCTTTTTGGGGAAATGAGGGATTAAATTCTAATATTGGTAAACTTGATATATCATCTTGTCCTAGTCCAAGCTCCTATATGAAGGTTTTAGTAGGCCATAATTTAGATAAGATATTTCAAGAGGGTGGTGCTATCAAGGCCTAAAATTAAGTATAGGAAAAAGGTATACAATTTACTAAGTTCTTACCCTCTTCAGGTAGATATATTTTAGTCCAAGAAATCAAGCAATGCTTAAATAATACTAGTATGATCTCTTCCCTACCAAGTCCTCTAAATCACCATAATGCAAGCTCATATTCTAGAAAATATCCTTTAAGAGCCCTATAAAAAGATAAAGGAGATAGTAGGTATGGTCATATATTAGGGGGGTTGGGTCTTGAGACAATTCAATCTTGGGATTTTTCAATAGGATGAAAATCTTACTTAAAAATTGTACACAAAAATGCTAAGAACAAAATTTTATCAGGTAAATAAAAATTTATAGTTGTGGTTCTTAGAACAGGATAACCCCACGGTAAAGAGTATCAATGATCATCCTCTATTTAAACGTTAGAGGAATCAAGTCCCTTCATAAAAAATAGCTTTAAAATGGTTGTTTAAAATTCATAAGCTAGATATAGCTTTAATCTAAGCAACTATGTTGGATGTAAAAAAACAATAGCCATTCTCACCTCTCTCCTATCAAATTAGAATTTTCTAGGTTTAGACTCAAAAGGAAGATCAAGAGGGAATGTACTGGAATGGAATTCCTCTTCCAGCTAGTTGATAAGGTTTATATTGAGGCATTTGTGGCTACAAAATTACATTCTATGGAGCTAGGTAAGCTAATTTTTATTGTCAATTTGTATCATCCTTATGGTAGTAAAAGGGATTTTTAGGAAGATTTTTTTATACAAGAATTTTTAAAAAAGGAAATATAGTGGTGGGAGGGGACTTAAATTTTGTAACTAAAAGAGAAAAAATATGGGGAGAGGAGGCCAAAATGGATCCCTTAGCTAAAATTTTCCTACAAAAATTTAGAATATAGGGCTATGTGATGTAGAACCCATTAAATTAATTCTCACTTGGAGGAATCAAAGAATTGGAAGACATGATATTTCTAAAATTTTGGAAATATATTTAGTTTCTAAAAACCTCATATTTAAAGTAGAAAGACTAAGGTCTTGGATATATCAAGGTGGGGGATCTTATTCCTCATTGATTTTATTACATTTAGAAAAATACCAAGAAAAACAAACATGGCATCTTCAGTTCAATGTTATCCGGTTGAAAGATGAGAAATTTATAAATATAGTAAAATATTAGTGGAGAAATTTTGACCAAACAATATAAGAGACATCTATGGTTCAATTTTCTAAAAACCCAAGGAGAATTAAATCTGCTACAATTGCATGGGCCAGAGGTAAATATAGAGAAGTAGAGGTAGAGATAGTGGATTTAGAATCTAAGTTAAATCAGTTATATAGTAGTCATAAAGGTAATGATGTATTTTCAGATAAGGAGAATTTGTATGTCAAGGAGTTAGAAAAAAGAAGAGGGAATTGTTAGAATGGAAATATGCATAGTTTAGGATGACAAGTAGAGCACTTTGGCTAGAATAGGGTGATGAGAATACAAAATTCATTCAAAAGTATGCAAAACAAAGAAAAATGATAAGTATAATTTAAAATATGAAAAGGGATGATGGAAGAAATATGAGAAATTTCTAGGGAATAACGAGATTAGAGTATCATACTTTAAGAAAATTTATCAAGAACCCAATAGAACAAATATTAAAAAAGTAATTAATCTAGAGCTTTATCTACCTAATATGGTTAGGGATGAAGTTAAAGAGATTTTGATGAAATAAGTCACTAAGGAGGAACTACAAATAGTAGTTAAATATTTCCATAAAGGGAAGAGTCTAGGAGTGGATGGTAGGTCCATTGATTTTTATGTGGGATTTTATGAGTTGTTGGAATAAAAAAATTTAAGGGTGATTGACGAATCAAGGACTTATGGACAAGTACTTGGGCCTATCAATACAAATTTCTTGTCCTTGATTCCTAAGAAAGATAATCCAAAATATTTGGAGGAGTCTAAAACTATATAATTGTGTAATACTCTTTATAAAATCATCTCCAAGATTATTTCTAGGAGGTTAAAAGGGGTTTTTCTAGACACCTTATTAGAAGAACAATTTGGTTTCTTTAGTAAAAGACACATCCATGAAGCTATAGGTGTTTCTTATGAAGAACTTAAGTAAATAAAATCAAGGAAGCAACAAGCAATGATAATTAAGATTGATTTAGCAAAAGCTTTTTATAGGGTAAGTTGACTATACATCAAGCTTATATTAATTTATATTGGCTATAGTATACCCTTTGTAAATTGGGTAATATTCTTTGTTTTATATCATAATTAAAGGTTCATATTATAGCTTCTTCAAGCCTTATAGAGGGTTGAGACAAGGATGCACCCTATCACCATTATTATTCTTACTTTTGGATGAAGGGCTAAGAAAAATGATTATGGAACAAAATAGACTTGATGTGATCAAAGGTGTTAAATTGAAAAAATATCTAGTTTAGATTCACTATTCGTAAATGATATACTGCTATTTTGAAATGACACCTTAAGAGAAGCACCATACTATAAAGAGTTTTTAGATCTCTATCTTGCTACCACAAGAATGGAAATAAACCTCCAAAATATAGATATAGATTTTAACAAACTACAACTAGAACAAGAAGAAGCACCCATAAATATTTTTGACTTCAATCTAAATGAGTTTCACAAAGGTGTAAACTATTTGGGTTTTATACTAAAACCAAATAATTGTGGGTACCAGGATTGAATTTGCCTATGCAATAAAGTGGGAAAGAGTAACTTCAAGGTTTAATAGATGGTTATAATTGGGAGGTTGTTTAACATTAGTGAAATTAGTTTTGGAAGCCATTCCAATATTTTTGAACTCCATGGATTGTATTTCTATTAAAATAGTGGAAAAAATAAGTGAGAAATGATTTTAGTTCCTTTGGATAGGAAGAAGGAACAAGGATGAAATATTTTTGGTTTAATGAAGAAAGATAGCCAAACCTAAATTAGTAGGAGGATGGGGTCTTAATAATATACATAACTTTGGGAAAGCACTAGCTACCAAGAGTCTTTGGAGATTGATAACTAGTAAAGTATGATGGCATGAGATTATAAAGAAAATATTTGGGTTCCATGTCCTTTTAAGAATGGTTTAGACTTCCTATAAAACTAGTGACCAATGCAACTATCATTTAGAAAGCATTAGCGAAGGAATTTTCTTTAGTGGGCAATTTTTTGGTTTGGAAAATAGGAATTGGGAAGAAATTATGGCTAGGAAAATACCCTTGGATAGAGAATGGAGAAAATTACCAACAATATAAAAATTTAATAGAACACCTAAATAGATAGAGACTTAAGGTATTGGTAGATGTAGCCTCTATGGATAGAATACAATTATGGTATCAAGGGTGGCTATTAGTAGAATTATTACTTTTGGAAGGAAATGAAGCTGAGAAATGGAGAAAGTATACAATGTGTATGTCAAGGGATTTTATAAGACTAAAACAAGAAGAAGACTCTTTAATATGGTCAAAGAACGTAACTAGTGAACAATTTATAGTTGTGAAAGGATACAAGGCAATTTTTGAAGACAATAATGAGAATATCCTTTAGTGGTGGAGAAATTTTTGGAAGGTGAAATAACCCTTGAAAATTATAAATTTTCTTGATTAGATTTAGCTAAGAAGTCATTCGCATGGGATGTTTTACAAAAGAGGTCCTGGTAGGGTCCAAGTCAGTGCAATTTGTGCAAAATGGAAGAAGAAATAATGGATCACCTATTAGTCCATTATTATTTCTCAAGAGAAGTGTGGAGGTATATTTCTACCCATGAATAAGGAGAAGAGACAATGACCAACAAGAATATATTGGAGAATATTTAACTGCTGGGCACTTAATTGCATTTAAGCTTTACTCAACATTGTATATGTCTATCTTCCTATTTTCTATTTAGGCATGCACCCAATAGTTGTATCTCAACACTCAACATTGGTATATACTAGAACAAAGTTCTAAATCTAACCTACAATGTAGGCTGGTTCCTTTTCAACTTAAAGAATATGTTGACGCTATTATGCTCACTTAGGGTTTTGAGATTAGGGTTAGAAAAGTGAACAACAGTTGGATGGTCAGGTTAAAAACATTGATACCACAACAAAAATCTCCAAAAATCATATCAAAATACATTACTTAGATCAAAATTATCACAAATATTGAACACCTTCACACATTTATAAGAACAGTAGAGAAATATCATAGAAAAAAATTCCAATACCCCAATAATGATAATACAAATAATAAATTTAATCACTATCTAGATTTTACATAAATATGCTCCTAAAAATATAGAACCAATCCAAAGCAGATTTCAATTACTCTCTTAGTCATTAATCTCGTCAAACTAACTTTTCAAGTATTCATAGAAATGCAACTTTAATATTAGAACCTTTGATATCAGATGATGAAGACACAAGATTTGAGGCAAAAATCACTGTAATGCTTCGTTCATTAAATTTTAGAAAATTTATAGTGGTAAAGGTAAAAACGCTAGAGCTGACCCTTAAAAATGAGGGTTTGACCTCTATTTATAGTTTGTAAAATTAAAAACAATATGGAACATTACAAAGATTAGTTTTTCACAAATTAGTAGAGAGTTATTAGTTGGAATCATCTTACTAGTTCAATCCCCAAGAAATCTACTACAAATAAATTGCCATGGCAACTGGAAACCTCTACAACTTGCTGGTTGTTGGCTCGAACTGGAGTTCTATTTGTTGGAAACCTCATCTACATCATAGATATTTCTTGGAAACCTCTTATCGTTGTTGATATGTAATCATCTCTAGTTTTGTTCTTCTTGAAATCCTCGGTGCTTCGACTTCCTTTTCCAACTAACTGTTCTTCAATCCTTATGAGAAAGCTTTTATTTTATTTCATTCTACTTAGCAATTCTCAACCGTCGATCTCTTCCATCGTATGGCTACGATCTATTTGAAATAAATTTTTATAAATGATAGGAAGAGATAATTATGCAATTCCACTTAAAAAATATTCGATGATGTCATCCTTCATGCTTTAGAAACCCCAGAATGCCATTTTGCACAAAAATGCATTAAATACAGGGTGGGATGGAATCCGCAACTTATTCCTTGTTCTTTTCATTTAGTGTTGATGCTGAAACAAATCCACATAAAAATTTGATGATGTCACATTTCTCTTTGAAAATCCTATGGATTCCATTCTGAACTCAGACAAGAACATTAGTCATGAATTTCAATTTTGGCTCTGCCATAGTGTAAACAACCATGTTTTTGTTTCGCACTGGCTTCAAATAAACATTACTTGTTGCCATTCCACTGCAAAGTTAGAAAAATATACCTTTACACAAATATGCACATATTTGCACTATAGCCCACCTTATGTCACCATTCCAGTCCAAAAACCTCTATGAGTCTCCTATAAATAGTCTTCAAACACTTAGCCTCTTAGTAAGATATTTTAAATACAAAGCGGTCACCAATCCGCACATCTTTCATGCTTACGTCACATTTCTCCAAAGACTTTTGCGGATTCAAATCCTTTGTTGCTAATCCAGAGTCAAAAACAAGGGATGTGATGCAAATTTTTATCAAGTGCAAAATTTGACCAAGTGTGGGCAGACTTCTCTCCTTTGTCATGAATCTGCTCCAAAATACACTGGAATGTGTGTGGAATGGAGCTTTCATGCCTTAGTAAAATTTTCAAAAATCTTCTAAGCATGTGTGGCCATTTTGGGCATACATTATGGCACCTCCTGGGTGGATTTACTTGCAAAGCCATCGAACTCAAAGTCTTATCCATTGGGCTTTGGGAGTCAAAAAATATAATCATATATAAAAATATGCTTTAAAGAATAACTTCCATACAAAAAATTCCCTCTAAAAATCTAACAATTTGTTTAGAGGGTAAACGTTCATATGGAAATCATGGCAAAAACATCATGGCTCATCCACTTATAATGAGACTATACCAAAAAAAATACAAGCCTATTGCCTTTGACTTCAAAAATCAAGCGTAACTCTACTCCTCTTATAAGGTCTTATTGAAAAATACCTTTACACACATTTTTTTGCTCTTCTACCTCCGTAGGCTTCATGCCTTTATTGCTTATTTTTGATAATTATCAGAGCAAAAAATAAAATTGAAAAACTCATGCGTATGTACAAAAACAAACTAAGTGTGAGCCCCTTCTGGGACTATAATCACCCTATATTGATCTTCTTCTTCATGGGATTATTCCTCATTCTCTTCTTCTTCTTATTCTTCTTCTGAAGAAGGTGGTTTATAATTCCTTCCTCCAGAAGAATCACCAAACAACTAAATCATCAATTTCAGAGATTGTAAAGCCTATTTCCAGGCTATTTCAGAGGGAATTGATGTCTCTTTAAGCTACTTATAAACATATTACAATTCTCCAATGTCCTCATAATTATCAACATTCCCTCTGTAAACTAGTTTCATGATATATCTCAATCTAGTAAAATTAACAATTAATTGGCCAACTTGCTCTTGGGGTAGTGGCTTTTTAAGAGAATCAATTCTAGATTCATTCTTAAAATCTTCATTAATGTTTTTTCTGGATATCTTCCATGGATAGCAAGCTATGGTCCTCCATACATAGGCCTCTGAATCCAACTTGAATCATTTCTTTATTTATATCAACAACCTCCCTAATCATACCCTCAAATTTGTTGAACAACAACCAATATCTCTGCATTGCCCTATGCTTTTTAACCACTATCCCGACACCAAAACTAGTGAGATTCCATTATTTATTAGAGATTAGTTTAGAAAAGTCACTGAGTTTGCTATAAATAAACCTATACATTTGATCTTTAGGAATCACCATAGGCTACAACTCTCCAGTGATTTTATCAAGATATATCTACACATTTGGGAGCAAGCAGCTAGTATCATCAAGATAATCAATCATGAATTGAATCCTTGCATATTTCTCTTGGACTTCTAAGAGCATTTCTTTTCTAACCCTTTTTAGTCTAGCTTTAGAAAATCTAGAGGCCTTAGCTTTTTCTATTTGAATTTGCTACTTTAAACTTTGAATTTCTTTCACTTGTTCTTCGTTTAGCTTATTTTGCTCTCCCAGTTGATCCTTGAGTTTTTTGGCCTCTTGAAATTTTTCTTGCCAACTCTTGACCTCATTTTTCAAAGCCTTTTCCACTTCCTTTTGATTTCTTAGAGTCTTCTAAAGTTTTTCAACTTTTTTCTCTAGTTTATTCACCTTCTCTCTAACCATATAATTCTTCACATAGAAGGTGTCTAAATGGGCTCTGGTCATAATCAACTCATATTTTTCAAGAAGTTTATCAATATCTTCTGTGACCTCCTATACTTGATAATATTGAACAATAATTTCATTTTTAGGCTTATTTACAAGTGGATTCATAGATCTAGATATTCTTTTCCTGAATACTAGGTCAACATACATCTCCTTGTGACAACCATTCTACTGGAAGGCTTAGAAAGCTTTTCAACCCAAAATTCAATAATAAAACTTGAAAAACTAGTATCCAGGGGAGATGAAGATACCAAAAATGATCGGGTAGACTGTACTGATGTTAATTATGGTGTGGGAGTACTTACAGTAGTCTCTGTAACAACATTGGACTCTATGACTACTGCTATTGTTGCTATTGGTAAATTCATAGAAACTAACATAAGACTAACACTTGGATGAATGGAGATACTTGGCACGCTGTGTCCTGTTGATGGTGATGTTGGTAATGGTAAATATAGAATTATGGGAGATAACAAAGTGGGAACCTTAGACACTAGAAGTGGGATTTGGAGGACTGTGGAGGAATGAAAATGACTATTTCTTCAATGACAACCAAAGAATCATGGTATGGACTATGAGAGGAAGAAGGTACCTTTGTAACATTTTATCAACTAGAAAGGGAGGGAGAGTTCTTTGTGGATTTAGGAGTATGTAGAGGATAATATGGTTTAGAAACCATACCTTCATCTATGAATGTAGGGTATTATTTCTCCATTTCTATTTCTTGTTGTTGTTCTTGGTGAGTCAATTCTTCTACAGCAAAATCAGCTACCTCTTTTGAAATCTCCTCCATATCTATTTTTTGTTTCTTTGAAATTTTTCTTTCCTATATTTCTAGAACTCTTTTAGTCCTTCTATGAACAAATTTAAACATAGCCATATAACTCTCAAATTCCTCTTCCGATTAATTTCCTTGCACTACTCTAGAAAGCAAAACTTGCTCAAAAACATGATGTAATTGTATTGATGCTGCAGGGGTAAAAAAAAGGGGGGTGAATTTGAAAATCTCATCCTTATTATTCTAGTCAATATCTGTGTCTAGAATCTGACCTCCCAAATCTAATAATTTAGGCCTATATACTATTTAAATAACTAGAGTACTAACAACCTTTTCAGTAGAATATTGCATTTTGCTCATAAGCTAAGCTCCCTTAGGAAACTTGTCCCTTTGCTCAATGGTAGTATGAAAATTTTTTGACACTTCAACTATTGTCAAAGGAGTATCCTGCTTCTCTACTAGGTCTTCTTTATCTATGGGTGGAGAGAGATATTTAGAACTAGTTTGGGGCTTTTGAACTGTCAATACTATATTCCTGATGTCCGTCTGCCTCCAGGTTTCGATATTTTCATTATATTTTTTTGAACTCTTTATGAATATTCATTACAAACTTGGACTTAGGTTTTCCAATATCAATCCTCATCCTCCAAAAATATGATATCTTTGCTATATTTCACTACTCTTCCTCCTTAGCTTCTTCAACAACATCTTTCTTAGGTTGAGGATCTTTTTTCTTTGCAGTTTTCCCTTCAATGTTACTGATGGTGGCTATTGTAATCTGTGAATCTTTTTATTATCAGGGTCAAAATAAAAAATTTATTCATATAAATCCAACCATGGAGGTAGTTGACCCATTTTCACAAAATTCCACTCTAAAATAGTAGTCTCATCATTATTTATTTCTTTCTTGTAATGATCCCTAGGCCTCTTTTCAAATTTATAAGCATTTTATCCATTTAGGGCTACATTTCTTGCAATGAATATACCATCATGGTCATAAATCCATCTTTTGAGAATATAGAATAGACCTAACCTATCAAGGTATTGGTCAATTTGTTGGTTTTGCCCCTTATTAGTGATAGTAATATCCTCCACAACGCTGTGTGTTAGCAAAGATATTTTCTTTCTCCTAGAACCATAATTCAAATAAATATATTCTGCCTGCCTCAAATATTCTAAGGAAAAGAGCCTCTATGTAACAAAATGGGGTAGGAGAAAAGGTTTAGCCATGAAACCATATAGTCTAATAATTGTTCCCTTGATCAACAAATATCAATCTCCTTCTTTAGCACCCTTTACTCTTAGAATCTGCTCAGCCAAGGGTGGCAATCTAGGGCACTTTCCATACATAATTTTTAGGGTGGGTCCAATAAATTCTAAATTAAATCTATAGTAAGACTCATTGCTTCTCAAATGACTTGTCTAGTAATAAACTGGCAAAGGTTCTCCATAATTGGTTTTGTCCCTGACCAAAATCCAAGGAATTCTATCCTTAGTGGAAACATAGAACATCCGCACTAGACTGTAACAATTCCTGAAACTAGGAGCATCAAAGTCCCTTTTTATACTTACTAACTGCTCATGTATCCTCTATGCAAGAAAATTTGGCCAATCAAAATAAATCACCCTAGTCCCATTTTCTCCTGCATCCTTTTCATACATTATTTCATTAGAAATACAATAATTTGTAGTAATTTGGCAGCCATATACCATTTTTTCGAAGTCCAAACTCTCTATGTAGGCCAACATAGAAAATAGTACAAAGTTTGTAAATTTATCAATAAATACTAGAAACTCAAGTAATTTCTTCCTAGGTTTTGCATCAAGATATTTATAAACCCATCTCTTAAATGATTCTCCATCATTGGCTCATTTCTCCAAAGAGTAAAACCCATCCTTTTCAGTTACCTTAAATGCTTTTGGTCTCACTAGTGGCTCGGACCCTAGGACAAAAAGTTTATGGTGAAAAGAGGTGGTGATATGGAAAAGGGTTTTGCCTTCAGAAGTTTTTATTACTTTGGCCAATGGGTCATAAAATTTAACTATTGCAGCTATTAAATTTGGACAGGGATGAAAAAAATCATAGATGTAAAAATAGATATAAGAAAGAACAGTGCATCTACCTTCCATAGACAGAGAAAACTTCTTCTTGTATCTATCATTGATACTCCTTCTAAGTCTTGTTCTTTTTGTGAGAACCATTTCTATATCCACCACTTCTGCTCGATCGATGTAAGGTGCCACTACCTTTGTCTCCTAGGTTTCAAAATATTGGACCTCCTCTAAAGTCATTGTGATAGTAATAAGGTTTCTGTTTCCTCTGTAATTTGCAGTAGAAAAAATTGAAGTATATTTTTCACCCTTTACTGCTTGGTGAACGCAATTATCTAGAAAATTAACTTTGTGTGTATCATTTTGGTTCTTTAATTTCTTGGAGTATTCATATATTTTTTCATTAATGTGGTTGCTGCATGATCTCCCACTGGCACACTTTTCAACCTTCACTCATTCCTTTTGGTGGCTCAACAATGGCATTCTAAATTTTCATTGGTCAAAAATTCAAACTATGCTGCCACCTCACTGCATCTCTTCGGCTACTCTTCAATTCAAGTGAGAGTTCATTAGCATTTATTGTTGGGTCTTCCTTATATTTCCATGTGGCATGGTCATAAAATTGCTACTTGGATTCCTGTTATCTTTGGTTTTGAAACCAGTGAATTAAAAGCATCTTTGATTCTGTCAACACTTAGAAAATTTTATGTCTAGATCTTTATCTTGGTTCCACTTCGTTGTGCTTTATCTTTGAAAGGTCCCTAGATTGGATACACTTGCACTTCCTTTTATTTCTAGCTCTCTTCATTGAATGGGATAAAAACATTCACTCTAATCCATGGATATCCTTGTGTATTTTGATGCAACTTCAAGCGTTCGTCATTTTGGAAGAATTTACATGTATTCGAGTGTGAAATGGAACATTGCTGGATACTTTATCAACACTTATTCATTTTTCCAAATTTTTTCCTTTTCAAGAATTTTTCAAAGAATGTTGATTACAAATTGCAAAATTAAGTTAAAATACAAAGTGCAGAAAGAAGGGGAAATAATATACAATGTATATACATATGTTACAGTGAGCTCATTTTTATACATAGTAGAGCTTGAGATGAAAACCATTTACTGGAATTTGTTGTATATTTCCCTTCAGATCCTCCATTTTAAACACATTGGACTCCTTTACTTGTATTATTTTGAAAGGACCATCCCAAAGAGAATCAAACTTTACATGCTTTCCTAGATTTTCTCTATCTATATTCCAATTGAGAACTGAGTCTTCAACTAGGAATTTTTGAATCTAGCCTTCTTATTGAACCATGCTTTGATATCTAAGGAATGCTTTTAAAAATTGTTATAGGCTTGAGCTCTATTCTCTTCCAATTATAGCAAGTGGGTCAACCTATTTTTTATTGGATCTTCCTCTTAATATTCCTTTGTATTGACAAGCTTAAGAGTTGGGATCTCCAAATGAATGGGTAACACTGCCTCCTGGCCATATACTAATGTGTAAGGAGAAATCTTGATAGAATTTTTTATAGTAATATTTTCTGACCACAAAGCTTGGTCCAGCAACAGATGCCAACTTCTTTTATTCCCCTCATGTGATTTCCTCAAAATCCTTAACAGGTTTTTATTGGTAGATTCTGCAATTCCATTACCTTGTGGATAATAATTTGAAGTATTCTTAAGAGTAATGCCATATTTTTTTGAAAAATAAATATACTTGACCCCTATGAAAGCTGGTCCATTATCACTTACAAATGCTTCTGGTAAACCAAACCTTGAAATCAAATTTTCCATGAAATTGATTACAACATCTTGATCTGATTTCTTGGTAGGAATAGCCTCTACCCATATGGTGAGATAATTTATGGCAGTTAGGATAAACTTGTACTCTACTAAGTAATTGGGGTTGATGACCCCTATGAAGTATAGTCCCCATTGTTGAAAAGGTTCTTCAACTTGTATAAGCTTGAGGGGGAATGAAGCATTTCTTATCCTTCCAACATATTGACATTTATCATAGGCTTTCGTGATCCTAAAAGCATCAGTAAATATAGTAGGCCAATAATAGCCTAATCTTATGATTTTCAAATTTGTAACTCTACCTAAGCTATGTACACCAGCTGGTATTTCATGGAACTCTTCCATGGCCTTCTTTTGTTGATCATATTTTAAGCACTTTAGAATAACTCCATCCAAATTTCATTTATACAAGCCCTTTGATAGTAATGCATATTTTAAAGCATTAAGCTTATATCTTCTCCTTTGGGAATAATTTAGACTTGGGAGGCATGCTCCAATTTGGAAATACTTGATCATTTTATCAATCCAATCAGATTCTACAGTTTGTGTTTCTTCCACCTGATCTTCATTTGCTATTTGGAAAGTTGTCATCTCTGTTAATGTTGCAGCCTTTGTTAGACCTTGGAAAATGGATCTTCCCCTCACCAACTTGGTGGGATGTATTTCTACATCATATTCTTATATTTTGGTAATCCAAAAAGCCCTTTTATCTCCTAGTTCACCTTGAAGGATAAAATTTCTTACATCTAGATGAACCACATAAACCAGGGCCCTACTCTATACCAAGTACTGCCTAAATATTTTTAGTGTCTTCATCATAGTAAATAATTTTCTTTCAATAAAGTTGTATTTGACTTAGTAATCATGGAGTGTCTAGCTCCAAAATAATACTATATTCTCTTCCCCTTGATCACATTTTTGAGTTAGTACTATGTTGGCAATTTTGGGTACCTTGGGTACATTGCCTTTGCTCAAGTGTAGTTGTTGTCATTGATGTCAAGAAGTTCTTGAAGCAATTTGATTTGAGGTCAAAAGGATCTAAGTTCAAGAAAGGTTTTTGTGAAAACCTCGGCAGATAAAATAAAAGGTTTTATTTAAAACCATGGACAACAGATTTGAAATGGGTTTTTCTTAAAACCCAAGTTGGCTTTTCATTTCTTTGAAAAAGGTGCCCCGGTGATGGAGTTATTTAATTTTAAATATTCAGTTTAAATTTTATTTATTTAAAATTTAAATTAATATTTTAAAATTAAATTAAAGTATTTTATGACGTGTTTGGAAATGTCGACATGTTTGGTAATGCATCGAAGTGCATATATAATGAGGCTAATAAATTCATTTCAGTGAGGGCTAAGTCATCGATATCAATTGGTGTGCATTTCGTTTTTGACTTCGTTTGCGCCAGCGAAGGAGGCACACGTGGTGGACAAGTCTTTGCTATGACGAATTGGTCGCGGTGCCAAGGAGGAGGTGCACGTGGAGTTTGAGATGGTTTGTCGAAAGGTGGTGGATTCTACTCGTGCGGAGATCGTGGCAGAGACAGGGTGTTGAAGTCGAATCACTGAGCACGCCGTGACAAACCTGTTGACAAGGTGGCCGCGGACAGTTTTGAGTTGACGCAGGTTTTGATTTTTGTGCCAAAGAAAATATTCTCTTCAGAGATTAGAGGGAGGCCCCTCTCCCTTCCTCACATCGACGTGGATAGCCCACGCGGTTTAGCCAAGCGCCTTGGCTAGAGAAGACGGCGGGTCAAATCGCGTCGAATCCCTTTTTGAGGGATGTAAGAGGTATCCACGCGAAACTCCTTGGCAGCAAATGTGGTAAGGGCACAATTCTTTTGCATAGTATTTTTGCCATGGGAGTCATAAGGTTAAAGTTCATTATTTTAATGGGTTGAATATTGCATTGAAAAAGTAGTCGGGGTTGCAAAAGGGCAGTGAATAAAATATATTAATTATGCAATGTTGATGATATTTCCAAAGTTTGTTTGGGAGGTATAAGGTTAGCAAAATTAATATTTTCTATATAGTTTTTATTAAGTGTAATGGAGTAGATAAGGTGAATATAAGAAATATGTTATGTTTGATTTGTTGAATGAGGTTGAAATAAGAAGACATATAACCTTGATTATATTTGGACCAAGGAATATTCTTGAGGAAATATTAAAGAAATATGTTGTCTACTAACCTTCTTGAGTTTGGCAAAAAGGTGGTTATGGCTATGACAAAATTGTGAGATCTTCTTCATCTTCAATAAGGTATGGGCACTTTCTTCTTATGAGTATGATTGGTGTATGTTTTCCTGAAATAATATTGGAGTGAAAAGGTATTCAACTAGGTTTCCTTTGGTTGGGTGTAAATCCTATTTTCTGGTTTGTTGAAGACTACTTATGCATTGTTATCATTGATGAGAGTTTTGGTGAATGCATAATTCTGGTTTGAGGTAGTGGAAGCATTTTGCACTAGGGTTTATGTTTGTAAGTCTTGCTACTTGCATTGAGATGGTGAAACCCTTAGTTGGTTGTTTTGATATTAATGGATGAGATGCTTCCATAGAGGTTGTGTTGATCAAGTTAGTGCTTTACTTGATACATGATTTGGGCTTACTCCTTTGAGTTTATTTGAGCAAGTTTTCCTTGCATTTGGTGATATTGTGTTGGTGGCTATTTTGTTCAAATATCTTTGGAGGGAAAAGGATTTCTACTTGTTTCCTTTTCTTGTGATGATTGGTTGAATGCTTCAAGGTTAATGTTGAGTTGAATGATGTTGGTTAAACCTTGTCTTTAAGCATTATTTTTGAAGCCCTAATTGGTTGAGAAAAGATATTGGTTGTTGGAAAGAACATGAGTATCTTATTCTTATGAGATTTGAGATTGAGTTGAGATTGAGATTGGGAGTTAAGTATAGAACATATTGAGTCTCTAAAAATTCTCTTTATGCTTCTATGAGGTTGATGAATCACATTGGGTCTCTAAAAATTCTCTTTGTGGGTTCATGCCAAGCAATTTTTCTTGATGAACTTATGATCAGGTTTTGGACAGGTTCCGTTGGGGACTTGTGAGCAGGTTTTGGATAGGTTCTGTTGAGGACTTGTGAGTAGATTTGGACAGGTCCTAGCAGAGGACTTGTGAAGCTGAGTTTGATAGTTCTATCAAAGAACTTGAGGACAAAGGTGCATTGGTTCTATCAGAGAACTTGAGGACATAGGTGCATTGGTTCTATGAGAAGAACCCGAGGACATTTGTGCTAGACCAAAGGACTATGTTTGGTGCAAATTCAAGGACCAGCTTTGAGGTGATAAAGTTGAGGACAGAGGTCTCCAGCCAGAGTAGGGAAGACAGGTGTATTATATGTATAGAGTTCCATTTGCTAAGGGCAATGGAGGCAGAGGTCTTCTAGAGGATCACCAGCCAGAGTAGAGGTAGGGGAAGGTATCTCCTTTGAGCAGAGGCTCATAAATTCAGATTGGGGGAAGGTATCTCCTTTGATCCAAGGCTCATAAACATTGTAATCGGGAAGGATTCCTAGAGGACTTTGATATAACTTTTAGAGAAAAGTTTTATCCGTGGAGTAGCCCACCTTGGGTGAACCACGTAAATTGTTGTGTCACTTTGTGGATGGTTTTGTGCATTGCTTTGATATTTCTTTGGATATATTTCTTTACTATTTTTAAGTATAAAGGAAAAAGTAAAAATAGGTCTTATACTGTTCACCCCCCCCTCTCAGTATAAGCTTGTGTTCTTCATATCGAGGCGTAACTTCCTTCAGCTTCATATGCATAAAGAATAAAATATTTAATAAAATCTAGATTTATCAGCATTGGGGCTGTTGCAATGTACTTTCAAAGTTTTTTTTCTAGCTTTTGTCCATTTAAACTCAAAATTCTTCTTGAGTAACTCAGATATAGGCTTGAATTTCTTTGCAAAGTCAGAAATGAATTTCTTGACAAAATCAATGTGGCCTAGAAAAGACTATAAAGTCTTCTTGCTTGTAGGCAAAGGAAGAGCAAGAATAGATGTAATTTTGTGTATATATATGTCCATACTTTCTTTTGAGACCACATTACCTAAAATATTTCCCTCGTGAACCATAAAGAATGACTTCTTAGGATTGAGTGAAATACCACATTCTTTACATTTCTGAAAAACCTGCTCCAGTTGTGATAGGTGATCTTACTTATTATGATAAAATATAGTCATATCATTCAAATAGATAAGAATTAATTTGTTGATTAGTGCACCAATATCATAATCCATGGCTCTCTAAAATGTGGCTCCAGCATTGGATAGCTCAAAAGGCATTCTTTGGTAGGCAAATGTGCCCCATTTTGTGGTGAATGTTGTCTTATACTTATATTAATCCTTCACCTAGATCTGATTGTATCCAGAGTAACCATATAGTAATGAGAACCTCTCTACCCCTACCACTATCTGTAAGATCTGATCAATCTATGGGATGAGATAGTGATCTTTGAGGGATGCTTGATTAATATTTTTAAAGTCTACACACAAGCATGTATCACCATTCTTTTTCCTTACAGGTACCAAGTTAGCTACCCAAGTAGAATTTTATATTGGGTATATGATCTTAGCCTTTAACAACTTTAAGATCTCTCTCATGATGGCATCAATCCTTGGGTTCACAGGCATTTTCTTCTACCTAAAAGGCTTTGCATCAAGCTCTAGCTCAATAGTATGTTGGATAACCTTCTTGTCATATACCTTGAGGTCTTCATATGACCAAGCCATAATATCTGGATATTTTAAACATAAGTCTTTGATATCTTTAGCTTCCTCTAGTGAACACTTAATTCCAACATTGAGCCTCTTTTCAATACTGACTTCTACTTATTTATAGATTTTTTCATTGAATTTCATGGTTCTGATTGTTTTTCTATCCTCATTGTCAAATAAGCTTTCTAGAGAGACCAATCCTCAAAGAATGTTATTTTTCCTTTGTTGAATAACGTATTGTTGGTCAATTTGTTCTAGGTTTTCTTCTTGGATAGTAGAGAGACATACTTATATTTACCATAAAATCAATTATTTATTCATCACTTTCAAATACTTGCCAAAAAAATCTGCTTTTTTGGCACTGTAGGTCTGAAAACCATTTTAATTCCCTTGGCTTTCTTTATTCTATAGTCTATAGAAGGGTTGAAGTTAGGTCCCTTTATTTCTAAGGAATCTACCAGAGTGTTCTCTGTGGGAATAAAATTCAAATTTAGGGCATCAAAAGATTCCATCATATCCCATACCCTCTTTATGTAAGCTTTTAGATAATGGTGCTTACTGCTACACTTATTTCTTACCTGATGGACTATTAGATCATAATCACCATATATTTTTATGATCTTAATGCCCATGCTTTCTACTTGAATCAATCCAAGACACAAGGCCTCATATTTTGTAGCATTATTAGTACATGACCATGTTAGTATGTAGACGAAATTCTTTGTCCCTTCTAATTGGGACTGTAAAACTACCCCAACTCCTGCACCATTTTTGCATTTAGCACCATCAAAGTGCATGGTCCATGTATCCTTTTTCCTCAAGGACTAATTGGATATAGCGAGAATTTTCTTATCTAATTTAGTTCAAATACTATATGTTCCCATACCTGTTCAAAATTGACTGTAATCTTCTCTGAAATGTGACTTATCTTCAATATCCAACTCCTCAATATTTTCCACCAGCTCAAATTCTTCTAGGGGATTAATATTTCACATGTCATATTCGATATTTTCAATATGATAAGATACTATTTTTTCATGCGTTATCCTTATTCTCTTCCCTTTGAAAGGAATTACCATACTAGAATAATCCATATACATACATCCACCTAGTTTTGTAGTAAAATCCCTTGAGATACATAATTTTAAGTAAGGTTATAGGTCAACCACAACTATTTATTATACTATAGTCACCTCAGGGGCTTTGTGTAGCCTCATTAAAACATCCTTAATGACTCCAACCATTTTTATAGGTGTCACATCCAATTGTAGTACTCCAAGACAAGATCGGGTATACTCCATACCCATCTCTTCACATACTGCTTTAGGCATAACTATAGTTGATATCCTTGAATTTATCATATAATTTTTAACTATCCATCCCTCCATCCTTAAATATATGTAGAATGTAAGGGGTTTGTTCTTCAGTTTAGTAGGTGACATTGCCTTGTTTCTAGGGGTATACTCAAGATTGTGGTAGTCTGCTTATTGTGTGGATACTTTTCAAGAGAAACTTTAAACAGATCTATCTGACCAGGGATAAATAGAGTGTCATACAAAATGGATTTTTATGGGATCTTTTTTATTTCCTCAATAATATTGTATTCAAACTTAGCCAATATAGGTTGAAGAACACAAGCTTATACTGAGATGGGGGTGAACAATATAGCACCCACTTTTTACTTTCTTTCCAAACCAATATCAATTAGTGTCCTTAATTGCAATAACCAAATATAGCGGTGTGCATTAATGACATAGATAGCAATAGTAAACAAGTGCACAAATCACCACACACAATTGAGACACAAGATTTAACGTGGTTCCCCCAATGTGGGGTACTCCACAAGATAATCTCCTTATAATATTTCACACAGAAATAAGGATCCTTATCCCAATACAAATGATTACTTTGATCTTCTCAAAGCTAGGCAATACACTAATCTTCTCAGGTAGGCAATCCACTGATCTACTTTAGCAAGCTCACCAAGAACTTGCCCAAAACTGCTCTAGCAAGCTCACTAAGAACTTGCCCAAAATTGCTTCAACAAGCTCACCAAGAACTTGCCCAAAATCTTCTCTAGCAAGCTCACTAAGAACTTGCCCAAAATCTGCTCTAGCAAGCTCACCAAGAACTTGCCCAAAACTGCTCTAGCAAGCTCACTAAGAACTTGCCCAAAATCTGCTCAACAAGCTCACCAAGAACTTGCTCAAAATCTGCTCAACAAGCTCACCAAGAACTTGCTCAAATATGCTCAACAAGCTCACTAAGAACTTGCTCAAAATCTGCTCAACAAGCTCACCAAGAACTTGCTCAAATCTGCTCAACAAGCTCACTAAGAACTTGCTCAAAATATTCTCAACAAGCTCACCAAGAACTTGCTCAAAATCTGCTCAACAAGCTCACCAAGAACTTGCTCAAATGCTGTCCCAAATCTGTCCATAAATCTGTCCCAAAAGCCTTCTCAAAGGCTCAATCAATCATGCACAAAAATTCCACAAATCTGTCCACAAATCTATCCCAAAATCCTTCTCAAAGGCTCAACCAATCATGCTCAAGTAGCACTCAAATCTCATCCACAAATCTATGAAGGCAAGGCTCAATGATGAACTCAACAATGAATGGCAATGCACTCTACAATGGATGACAACAATGATCCACAATGATCTCAACTCAAATCAATCTCAACTCAACTCAAGTCAATCTTAACTCAACTCAAATCTTATAGAAGCATAAAGAGAATTGTTAGAGACTCAATATGTTCTAATCTCAAAGCTCAATCTCAACTCAAATCAGAATTATAGAATAGTTTGTTTCATGGAACTTGAACAATCACATCACTCAATCACTTGACTAGGCTCAATCAACTCAACTCAACCAATCACCACAAGGGACAACTCTTTCTCACAAAACCCTAGTCCAAGCATGTATCAACCAACTCAAATGTTTCCAACAATGCTCAACCACAAATCTCACATAACAATGATACTCATGTTCTTTTCTAACTCAAGTTCTTTGCATAACCAATGGGCTTCAACAACTATGCTTATAAAATAAGGTTTAAACACAACTCTCAAACCAGAAAACCTTGAAGCATTCAACCAACCACTTTCGAAAAGGAAACCACAATCAATCCTTTTCTCTCCAATGATATTTCAGAAATCAACCACCATAAACAAAGTCAATGGAGAATATTGCTCATACCTTTTGATGCCTTATTGGATGTCCACTAAATCTGCCACACTCAACAAAATTCTTTTTCAACTTTCAACAAGGGTTAGAGATCATGATTAATATCACAACAATAATATCCAAATAACACCTTATCACTCCTACTCAATAAGATACAACATGTCCCCTCATGAAAGAATTAATCACCTTTGAAAAAGAACAAAACAACCTTCACTTTTGAAACCCTTTACAAAAATAGAAATATCTCTTTACATACACCTTATTTCTCCCTCTAAGCAAGTTAATCAAATAGCCCTCGAAATAAGCTTTCCAACGATATATAATATGATATACTTTCAAAAGGAGAAACACCAAAAATCTCTCTTTTTCTAAACATGCATCACAACCCTTATTCCTCCTAGGGCAACTTTAGAAAAATAAAATATATTAAAAAATTATTAACTTGCCTCTGTCCCTGATGGGATTCGATCTCGTGACGTCTCCTTGCTCAGTGCTTTAACCACAACCAGCCTATCATTGGGCCACATGCCCTCACGTGTCCAAAGGGACACGAACAAAAACTTATACCATAAACTTTTGCACCCTTCGAAAAACTTAACAACGCTTCGAGCGCTTCAACAAAGCAAATAACCACGGTGGGACTCGATCGTAGGACCTCCTGCGTAACACACAGTGCATGAACCGCTAGGCCAAATATGCCTATGCGTCTTATTAAACTCCGCGAATGATTTTTCAATAGACCAAAGTCACACTTCTCTCTCTTTTCGCAATTCGTTCCCCAATCGAAGGCATTCAAAAAATAAGCGTTGGGGTCATGAAGTCTAAGCTTTTGTTGGCATATATATATGCCTTTCCTCTTTCTTTATACATCGATGCTATAAATTAATATAGCCTTTCCTCCTTTCTTTAGTCGGTGCTAAAATTAATATATTTAATTTTAAAATTAAAATTAAAATTTTAAATAATTTAAAATTTAAACTAAATATTTAAAAATAAATATCTCCATCACCGGGGCACCTTTTTCGATGAAACGAAAAGCCAACCTGGGTTTTAAGAAAAACCCATTTCAAATCTGCCATCCATGGTTTTAAATAAAACCTTTTATTTTGCTTGCCTTGGTTTTCACAAAAACCTTGTATATATCCATGCTCTCCAAAATATCATAAATGCTTATTTATGAAATGCTTTGGCCACCAAAACTCAATGTGATCCATGTGACATCAATGATCCATGTGACATCAATGACAACATAAAATAACTCAAATTTCCAACAATATCCCCCTTTGTCATTGATGGCAACACCTCTAATGCAAAAACCACAATCACTGCAAAAACCATCTCTGAGAATCAAAGTTGCTCCCCCTGACTCAATACTCTCTATGGAGGCTGCTCCCCCTAACTCAATGCTCTCTTTGGAGGCTGCTCCCCCTAACTCAATGCTCTCCCCCTTACTCAAATCTCTCCCCCTTTGACATCAATGGCAAAAGGGACACCTATGGGGCTAAAAGATATGACTCTTTAAGCTTAGCCCCCTCACCACCTTCTCTCTTGAGGTGATTAATTTTGGGGTGGGAGTACTTTTACTCCCATATTACATTGTTTCTTTCCTCTATCAACTTCCTTCCATATTTTTTTGATATCCTTCTCTTGATGAATTACTTGATCTTCTTGTCTTGAACCTGTTTGACCTTCTTGCCTTGAACCTATTTGGAATTGAGTCCTACACCATTTTGCAATATGTCCAAAGTTATTGCAATTAAAACACTTGATATTGTAGCCTTTGGATGGTGCCCATATCCTGAATTCTTTCTTGAAATAATTTCCATATCCATTCCTTTCCTGAACCCTATATTGTGAAGTTTTGTTTTCATAATCATTATGACCATGACTTCTGAATTGTGTAGCTCTAAAACCAAAACCATGTTGCTCATTATCTTTGCACTGAGAAGCTCTATGACCAATCCTGTTGCATAAGAAGCAATGTCCCTGAAAACCATACCTTCTTCCTTTGAAGTTTCTTCTAGCAAAATCAAACTTCTTTGATCCATGGATCCTGCAGTGTATAGCCCTGTGTCCAAATTCATTACAAGAAAAACAATGTCCTTGAAAAGCCCTTTGTTCATGCCTTGGTTCCTCATACCTTTCTTGACCATTATCCTTATGATCATTTTCAACTTGTGCATTGCATCCTTGAACCTTCTTTGTAGTATCTAAATCCTCTTCCTTAGTTTCTTCCTTGCTTTCCTCTTCAAGAATTTCTTTTCCTTTTGAACTTGATTCACCTATCTCAAAACAAGATCCAAACTGAATATTAGGAGCCATAGGAACTTTGGAACTTTCTTCATAAAACTTAGGTGCTTCCTTGCTTTCATATGTTAGAACTTCCTTTCCTTTTGAGTGTGATTCCCCAAACCTGAAATATGAGACCTTTGGTGCTTTGGGACCTTCCTCTTCTTTCTCTTCATTTGTGTCAAATAGCAAATTGGCACACATCTCTATAGCCTCTGAAATGCAAGTATCCATTTTTGCTACTTCTTTTTCTTTGGGAACCAGTTCTTCCTTATAGATTTCTGAAACAAAGCCTCCTGATACAAATATAGGTCCTTGTGTGCTTATTTTTTATTTCCCTTCTTCATAACCAAGCCCTGTCTTTATAAATGGATCTCGTTGTAAATCCAAAAAATTATCCAAAGTTTTTGAATTCCTTTGAAATCATGCTAACTCATTTATGTAGGTCCCCAAACATTTCTGATCTTCTTCTTCTAACTGATTACATCTTTCTTTCTTCTCCTTCAATTGCTTAGAAATAGTGATGCCAAGCTCTTTTGTTTCTTGAAGCTCTTTTTCCAAATCTTGAATGTGTTGATTAAGCATCATTTTGACCTTTTCATTTTCATGAACCTTATTTTCAAGCCTTTTGATTTTCCTTTCCAATCTCCTGATTTTATTCTCTTGTTTTGTGGATTCCTCTTCTTCATCATCACTGTTGTTGGAATTGTCACTACAACTGTTACTAGAACTATTACTGGAACTATTGCTTTCTTTTTCAACAAATAAACTTTCCTTGTTGCAATTGTTGTAGTATGTGCAATCATCATCTATATGCCCAAAATCTCCGCATATGAAGCATTTTAGTATTCTTAGACCCTTCTTGTACCTATTTTCTTGCTCAATGGCTATGGCAAGCTCTTCATGTCTTTCTTCGATAGATATATCCTCTTCTTTAACTTCAATACCTAGGAATAGGTGTTCTTGCCTTTCTTCACTTATTCCAAAGAATGTACATTCTTCTTCATCTGACTGGTCTTTATTGTTGTGAACTGAACCATCACTTGCTTCTTCAATGTAGAAAGTTTTCTTTGTCTTACGAAAACTTTTCTTCTTCTCATACCTGTTTTGCTTGTATCTATCATCTTTGTCATGCTTATGCTTTCCATCTTCTTTTCTTTTGTGACCCTACTTTTCATCATCACTGTTTTCTTCATGTGGACACTTGTGTGCATAGTGACCAAAATCACCACACTTGTAGCATTTGACTTTCTTCATATCCCTATAATTTCTTAAGTCCTTTTTCCTTTTGATGAAGTTAGCTTCCTCATCATTATCTGAATCTTTATCTATCTCTGGAACTTTCCCTTTCTTTTTCTCTGAATCCTTGAATGCAATCTCTTTTATTGGAACCTGATGCTTACTCACCCTCATCTCATAAGTTGTGAGAGTTCCTTGTAGTTCTTCCATTGTTAGCTTTCATTGTTAGCTTGTTGATATCCATTGTTTCTTCTATTTCTGAAACCTTTGCATCATACTTCATGGGAAGTGATCTCAAAACCTTTTGAGTCACTTTTGATTCTTTCATCTCAAATCCTAGGCCTCTCATGGTGTTAGTAATCTCATCAACTCGAAGTAAAAACTTTACAATATCTTCAAAATCTTCCATCTTCAATTCCTCAAATATTTTTCTATGAGTTTGTAGTTTTGCCAACTTTACCTTGGAATCTCCTTCATAAGTATTCCATAACTTGGTCCACATTTCATTAGTTGAATTACATACCATGACCTTTGCAAAATCTGTTTCACGTAGCCCACTCAAAATACAATTCATTGCCCTTGCATTGATCTCAACCAATTTCTTGATAGTCTTATCTACCTCGGGATCACCTTCAACCTTATACTCTTTTTCAACCATCTGCCATACCTCATATCCTTGTGATATCAAGTAGTTCTTCATTCTCATGCTCTAGAAAGCATAATTGTTACCATCAAATAGTGGAGCCTTATTTGTAGATAATCCATTCTATGAAGCCATCTATGTTCTTGTAGAATCTACCCTCAAGTTGTTAGCCTTTTCGAAGGAACCCGCTCTGATACCAATTGAAGAACACAAGCTTATACTGAGAGGGGGTTGAATAGTATAGCGCCCACTTTTTACTTTCTTTCCAAACCAATATCAATTAGTGTCCTTAATTGCAATAACCAAATATAGCAGTGTGCATTAATGACATAGATAGCAATAGTAAACAAGTGCACAAATCACCACACACAATTGAGACACAAGATTTAACGTGGTTCCCCCAATGTGGGGTACTCCACAAGATAATCTCCTTATAATATTTCACACAAAAATAAGGATCCTTATCCTAATACAAATGATTACTTTGATCTGCTCAAAGCTAGGCAATACACTGATCTGCTTAGGTAGGCAATCCACTGATCTACTTCAGCAAGCTCACCAAGAACTTGCCCAAAACTACTCTAGCAAGCTCACTAAGAACTTGCCCAAAACTGCTTTAGCAAGCTCACCAAGAACTTGCCCAAAATCTTCTCTAGCAAGCTCACTAAGAACTTGCCCAAAATCTGCTTCAGCAAGCTCACCAAGAACTTGCCCAAAACTGCTCTAGCAAGCTCACTAAGAACTTGCCCAAAATCTGCTCAACAAGCTCACCAAGAACTTGCTCAAAATCTTCTCAACAAGCTCACCAAGAACTTGCTCAAATCTTCTCAACAAGCTCACTAAGAACTTGCTCAAAATCTTCTCAACAAGCTCACCAAGAACTTGCTCAAATCTGCTCAACAAGCTCACTAAGAACTTGCTCAAAATCTGCTCAACAAGCTCACCAAGAACTTGCTCAAAAATCTGCTCAACAAGCTCACCAAGAACTTGCTCAAATACTATCCCAAATCTGTCCCAAAAGCCTTCTCAAAGGCTCAATCAATCATCCACAAAAACTGCCACAAATCTATCCACAAATCTGTCCCAAAAGCCTTCTCAACCAATCATGCTCAAGTAGCACTCAAATCTCATCCACAAATCTATGAAGGCAAGGCTCAATGATGAATTCAATAATGAATGGCAATGCACTCTACAATGGATGACAACAATGATCCACAATGATCTCAACTCAAATCAATCCCAACTCAACTCAAGTCAATCTTAACTCAAATCTTATAGAAGCATAAAGAGAATTGTTAGAGACTCAATATGTTCTAATCTCAAAGCTCAATCTCAACTCAAATCAGAATTATAGAATAGTTTGTTTCATGGAACTTGAACAATCACATCACTCAATCACTTGACTAGGCTCAATCAACTCAACTCAACCAATCACCACAAGGGACAACTCTTTCTCACAAAACCCTAGTCCAAGCATGTATCAACCAACTCAAATGTTTCCAACAATGCTCAACCACAAATCTCACATAACAATGATACTCATGTTCTTTTCTAACTCAAGTTCTTTGCATAACCAATGGGCTTCAACAACTATGCTTATAAAACAAGGTTTAAACACAACTCTCAAACCAGAAAACCTTGAAGCATTCAACCAACCACTTTCGAAAAGGAAACCACAATCAATCCTTTTCTCTCCAATGATATTTCAGAAATCAACCACCATAAACAAAGTCAATGGAGAATATTGCTCATACCTTTTTGATGCCTTATTGGTTGTCCACTAAATCTGCCACACTCAACAAACTTATTTTTCAACTTTCAACAAGGGTTAGAGATCATGATTAATATCACAACAATAATATCCAAATAACACCTTATCACTCCTACTCAATAAGATACAACATGTCCCCTCATGAAAGAATTAATCACCTTTGAAAAAGAACAAAACAACCTTCACTTTTGAACCCTTTTACAAAAATAGAAATATCTCTTTACATACACCTTATTTCTCCCTCTAAGCAAGTTAATCAAATAGCCCTCGAAATAAGCTTTCCAACGATATATAATATGATATACTTTCAAAAGGAGAAACACCAAAAATCTCTCTTTTTCTAAACATGCATCACAACCCTTATTCCTCCTAGGGCAACTTTAGAAAAATAAAATATATTAAAAAATTATTAACTTGCCTCTATCCCTGACGGGATTCGATCTCGTGATGTCTCCTTGCTCAGTGCTTTAACCACAGCCAACCTGTCATTGGGCCACACGCCCTCACGTGTCCAAAGGGACACGAACAAAAACTTATACCATAAACTTTTGCACCCTTCGAAAAACTTAACAGCGCTTCGAGCGCTTCAACAAAGCAAATAACCATGGCGGGACTCGATCGTAGGACCTCCTACATAACACACAATGCATGAACCGCTAGGCCAAATATGCCTATGCATCTTATTAAACTCCGCGAATGATTTTTCAATAGACCAAAGTCACACTTCTCTCTCTTTTCGCAATTTGTTCCCCAATCGAAGGCATTCAAAAAATAAGCGCTAGTCTTATGAAGTCTAAGCTTTTGTTGGCATATATATATGCCTTTCCTCTTTCTTTAGGTGTCGACGCTATAATTAATATTTTTAATTTTAAAATTAAAATTAAAATTTTAAATAATTTAAAATTTAAACTAAATATTTAAAATTAAATATCTCCATCACCGGGGCACCTTTTTCGATGAAACGAAAAGCCAACCTGGGTTTTAAGAAAAACCCATTTCAAATATGCCATCCATGGTTTTAAATAAAACCTTTTATTTTGCGTACCTTGGTTTTCACAAAAACCCCGTATATATCCATGCTCTCCAAAATATCATAAATGCTTATTTATGAAATGCTTTGGCCACCAAAACTCAATGTGATCCATGTGACATCAATGACAACATAAAATAACTCAAATTGCCAAAATAGGTATTTTAGGTCTTCTCTATAGCTCACCATACTTTATTTTATATTGATGTGTTGCTTCTATTATTTATCTTTTATTAATAGTCATGAGCCTCATCTTTAGATCTCATTTTGTCTCCTTAAGTTTTCTTTTCCAATCTATTAGGAAGATTGTTTGTCTTCTCTTTACCCTTATCTTGGAGAATGGATAATGTGTACTTACCTTGAGGAACCTGATCCTTTTTCTGTTGGGAAAAAACTTGGAATTGTCCCATCTTCTGAGGATCTACTTGGAGGGTCTTTTTCCCAGATCTTGTCATAACAGCAATTGGGCCATCCTCCTTAGAGTCTTTTCCTATCATAATCTGATCTTGCTGCTAGAGCATATTTACTCTCCTTTTTTAATCTCTCTTAGCTTGTTCCATGGCCATTTGTACATGATGTTGATGCATTGTACAATATTGTGAATCATGAGGGTCATTATAGATCAAACACCATACATTTGCAAGAGTAGTATCTGAAGAGCATTCTGGTTCCTCATATAATGTGTTGAATTTGACCCTAGTACTATTACTAGAAGTAGGTCTCTGATCTTTATTGACATATGGGAATCTTCTTTGCTATGAACTTTCCATTTCTCTTTTCTCCATAGAACTCATCTTGTTACTCAGGGATTTCAAAGTATTTTAAATGTTAAGGAGTAGGGATCTCTCTTGGGGAACTTGAGTGGGAAGTCGAGGAAAAGGGGTTGGTGTGGATTTTTATCAAGGAATGGGATCCATCTATGGAAATGGAGATGATAATGAGGGTGGGTCTATGTATGATGTAGTAACTTCCTAGCCTTGGAAACTACTTGTTTCTTGATCATAGGGTAAAATAGTCTTAGGGGGTAATATCCCTACATTGATAAGAACATTCTCTGCATGAACTACAACATTATATATTGGGAGAAAATCTTCAATCTTAGATTTTTGGGTTGTTAAACCCAATTATGATCCTAGAGCTCTAATATAATACATATAGGCTAAAATTGTGACTGGTCTTGCCATAGGGGGAATTCTTTTCCATGTCCTACTGAACCTTAGATTGAAATCTAAGACCGATTCTTGGGGTCTATTCAGCATGGAAGTAAATTGATTGAGTAGGGATAAGGGGTTAGAATATTCATTGAATTTTCCTATGAATGGCTCAACTTATGAAATCCATGAGGTAATGGAACTATCCTCAAGAGTCCTAAACCAATGCAAAATCTTACCTCTGAAATACAGGGCTAGAATCCTTACAATAACATCCTCATTTCTTATGTTATGGATAGCTTCCAAATTGAGGATATCTTGACAATGCTCATATGTTGTCTTCCCTGATCCATTGTATGTGGGCATGGCTTTGGATAAAGCTTGATGGATGGCATGCATATGAGGCAACCAAAGTGGGCCAGTTGTGTCCCAATTGGGGCACTTTTGTAAATTCTGATTTGGTGCAACATTTGCTTGATTATGATTTACATTTTCTACCATATTTCCAGGTAGAGTTACTATTGGGGAGGGGTTTTGATCAACTATGGGTTTTTATTCAATGGGATTATCTTCAGGGTGATCAACATCTTCTTGAAAATCTTTGTGTAAGCTCCTTATCATATTCGTTCCTCTATAGGGTAACTCAAGAAAGAAGAGAGAATCAGGGCTATTTCTCTTGAATGACCTGGTATACATAAAAGTGTACTGATCTACAAGGGTGATTCTTTTCTAGGTTCATATACCAGGGAGTCTCCAAGTGAATTTGTTATTCTCCGCTTAGTAAGATCAATATAATTCACTAACTCTTGATTCCTTTGCGTAGGTAAAACCATATATCAGCTGGTGAATCTTAGTGTTCCTTGCAAATTTGTCCCATAGGGCATGCCAAAAATTGTTGGGCACTAAATTACATTTAAGCTTTACTCAACACTGTAGTTGTCTATATTCCTATTTTATATTCAGGCATGCACCCGATAGTTGCAACTCAACACCCAACATTAGTATAGACTAGAACAAAGTTCCAAATATAACCTCCAGAGTAGGATGGATCCTTTTCAACTTAAACAAGATGTTGACACTATTATGCTCACTTAGGATTTTGAGATTAGGGTTAGAGAAATATATTAGGGTTAGAAAAGTGAACAACAGTTGGATGGTTAGGTTAACAATATTGATACCACAACAAAAAGCTCCAAAAATCATATCAGGATACATTACTTAGATCAACATTATCACAAATCTTGAACACCTTCACACATTTATAAGAATAGTAGAGAAATATTGTAGAAAAAAATTCCAATACCCCAATAATTATAATCCAAATAACAAAATTAATCACTATCCATATTTTATAGAAATATGCTCCTAACAATATAGAACCAATCCAAAGCAAATTTCAATTACTCTATTAGTCAATAAGCATGTCAAACTAACTTTTCAAGTATTCACATAAATGTGGCTTTAATATTAGAACCTCTGATATCAGGTGATGAAGACACAATCTTTTAGGAGAAAATTAGTGTAATGCTCCTTTCATTAACTTCTAGAAAATTTACAATGGTACAAGAAACACGCTATAGTTGACCCTTGAAAATGAGGGTTCGACCTGTATTTATAGTTTGTAAAATTAAAAAATATGGAACATTACAAAGATTAGTTTTTTACAACTCATCAGAGATTTCTTAGTTGGCATCATCTTATTGGTTCAATCCTTGGGAAATCCACTGTAAATAAATTGCCATGGCAACTGGAAACCTCTGCAACTTGTTGGTTGTTGGCTCAAACTAGAGTTATGTTTGTTGGAAACCTCATATTCATTGTCGATCTTTCTTGGAAATATCTTATCATTATTGATTTGTAACTGTATCTAGTTATGGTCTTCTTGAAACCCTTGGTGCTTCGACTTCCTTCTCCAACTAATTGTTCTTCAGTCCTAGTGAGAAAGCTTTTATTTTATTTCATTATGCTCAGCAATTCTCAGTCGTCAATCTCTTCCATCGTATGGCTACGATCTATTTGAAATAATATTCTATAAATGACAGGAAGATATCATTCTACCATTTCACTTAAAAAATATTTGATGACATCATCATTCATGCTTCAAAAACCTTAGAATGCCATTCTACACAAAAATACATTGAATACAAGGCAGGATGGAATCTGCCACCTATTCCTTGTTCTTTTCCTTTAGTGTTGACACTAAAGCGAATCCGCATATAAATCTGATGACATCACATTTCTCTTTAAAATATTGTGTATTCCATTCTAGATTTAGACAAGAGCATTAGTCATGAATTTCAATTTTGGCTCCACCATAGTGTAAACAACCATGTTTTTATTCCGTACTAGCTTCAGATAAACATTCCTTGTCATCATTCCACTGCAAAGTTAGAAAAAATTACCTTTACACAAATCCGCACATCTTTGCACTATCCTCCACCTTATGTTACCATTTCGAGCCAAAAAACTCTATGAGTGTCCCAGAAACAGTCTTCCAACACTTAGCCACTTAGTAAGATCTTTTAAATATAAAGCAGTCACCAATCTGCATATATTTTATGCTTATGTCACCTTTCTCCAAAGACTTTTGTAGATTCAAATCCTTTGTTGCTAATCCAGATTCAAAAACAAGGGACGCGATGCGGATTTTTACCAAGTGCAAAATTTGACCAAGTGTGGGCATACTTCTCTCCTTTTTTGTGGATCCGCTCCAAAATACACTAGAATCTATGTGGAATGGATCTTTCATGCCTTAGTAAAATTTTCAAAAATATTCTAAGAATACGTGGCCATTTTGGGCATACAGTAACTATGGTTCAAAGATAAAGGCTTAAAGGAATAGAGGTGCATTTCATTAATAGTGGCATGGGGTTCGTGGTTGGCAAGAAATTATGTGTTGTTTGAGAGCAAGAAAATTCTACCTATACATGTTCAAGCTTGGATAAAATATACTTATGAAGACATAGAAAACCCCCCAAAATTAAAAGTTGTAAGATAAGTTGGCAGTTTAATAGTTGATATTAAAAAGTCTTGTGTTTCATTTTTTATGGAGCTTGTTAAGAAAATTCAGATAGATGTGGTATAGGAGTGTTATATCAAGATGGAAATAATAAATTAACTTTAAAAGCAAGTCTTGTTGTAGGTGCCAATAAAGTGGCTATGTGGAATTCTTTCTCTTTGTTAAGAATGGTAGTGGATCAAGGAATAACAAAACTTTAAGTTTTTGATGACTCAAAATTGATGGTGGATTGGTGTGAGTATTAGTATGGACACAAAATTTGATTCTTCGGACTTATTATGAGCAAGTAAATAGCTAGAAGCATAATTTATAGAGATATAATATTAACATATCTACAAATAACTAAATGAGGAAGCAAATAGTCTATCAAAATATTCCTTGGATATTTTGGTTGGTACTTGGTTAAAGGAAGGAATAGTGTGTGGGATTATGATTCCACCATAGTCTGCACCCTTTTGACACTTTTGTTTTTTTATATAAGTGATGGTTTACTACAACTTTTATGTTTTTTATGTATTTTGATAATTAATGTCACATATGTAAGATGATTGATGGTTATAGGGCTGAAGTGCCAAAATAGCACTTTATAAGATGATTGAAGGCTTGCAACATGTTGTTATTATTTTAACAAGTCTAATAGATTTTTAGAGAAAATTGATTTATTGTGGGAGATTTTAGAATAGATCTACATGGGTCTAATTAGTAAGGGTATATAAGGGTATAAAATACCCAACTCATTGCAATTTTTTCCAAATATTAAATGAAAGTTACTAATTTTTTGAGGAAATAAATATTATATCATACCATGTTAGAGTTTTCCAAGAATAGAATATAATGTTTTTTAACACCCCTTAATTTGGATGAAGGGGTAAAAGAGGTATGACATTAATGATATCCCCCCTTAATTTTATAATTTAGACCTTAATACTACCACCCACCACTCAAATTCACCACTTGTACACTTGTTTTATTTTTTTGCATGTACATACATATAAATTGATTTGAATTACTTTGTGTAACCATGTTGTAACAAACTCATCCAATAGAGTAATCTAAAGGGGGTCAAGGTAAAATTAAAAGAGTTGCAAAGAATTAAGCCCAGACTTATTGGGTGATGAATGCCTAAGTCTAGTTAGGCTACTCAACAACCCATAGATACTAGAATGTAAACAATCATTACATCCTTTGAAAAGAGATAAAATATTCATAAGGTCAACAATAGATAACCCAAAACAAAATGGCAATGATCAATCTCCCTACATCTCAAAATAAAAACATGAAATTTTTATGACGACCAAATCACTATAATTACCATGAGAAAGGAAATGAAGCCACTCCTTTAAGATGCTTTTATCTCCCATTGATCCTCTCATATCCAATAATTGAATTTCAAATACAAAACTGGACACAAAAAATATTTATACTTTTATAAATCATGCATCCGCATGTCAACAAAATACCAATAAACCCAAACATACAATGAAGGATGCAAAGGGTCATACACTTTGATGTACAAGTATCCAAAGAATTTTCCTAAATTTTTAATCCAAAGGTATAAAAGTGAACAAATAATGATGAAAATTATGAAGGAAGTGCTATATCATTACAAACAAATTCTCCAAAAAATTTAAGAACATAAATTTGAAATTTTAAATATTTCCTTCTAAACCATGAATTTGTTAATAACACTTTTATTTTGGGTCATCCCTCAGTCAGTAAGGCCATGGATTTTAAATCAATACTATCATGCTACAAGAAGGCTACTAAACAGTTGGTCTATACCATAAATCTAGGATTTTGTATTAATATTGCACTAGATTTACAATGAGATATTGTTAATATTTGGGGTTTAAAATTAAAACATTTCCATCAACCTATTTGGGCATTCCTTTGTCTCATAAAGGAAATAAAATGGAACTTTGGGTCTCTTGCTTGGACAAAATGAAAGCTTGTTTGGCATGTTAGGAAGGTAATTTCTTAACTATGGTTGGAAGGCAATAACTCATAAATTCTACATTACAATACATACCTACTTATATAATGTTATTTAAAATATTACCTATAGATATAACATAAAAATTTAATAAAATTTAAAAAGGTTTTCTTTGGAAAATATGAGAGAAAAAATTTAGGCTTTCTCTTTGTAAGTGGGATAGGGTTTGCAAAGGAAATAATATTGGAGAATTATGCTTGCAAAATTGTATGCTTACGAGTTTAGCATTAGGGACAAAGATGGGTGGAGACTATTTAGATATCAGGGAAATAATTGGGTAAAAAAATTACTTCAAAAATATATAGTTTCTCTTAATGCAATGAAATTATTTAGAAAAACAACCATACTAAAAGTATCCTCAACATGGAATTTCATATCAAATAATTTTTAATTGATAAAATACATTTAGATCATTAATCAATGAGGGAAATTATGCAAATTTTTAGTCTAATCTTGGTTGAAGCCTTATCCTCTTATATTTGACTTAAAATGACAACTATTGGCTAAGGCATGCATAGCTTTTTGTGGACACTCAATTTTGCTCCTCCCATCATATCCTAGGATTCTAGAAAATTTTGGAAACCTACCCAAGTCATGTTTTAGCCTTCACTACAATATTTGTGTGGTCAAATCACGTTCACCACTAACATTTAAGTTAATTGGGAATGAATTTGACATCTTAGCAGTGAGCCTTACTTAGGGATAAAATTTAAAATCCCTCAACATATGATCCTAGATACTAGGATTAGGATAATCTAGCTTAAAATCCAAAAATGGTTTCTGAGCTAATTTGAGTAGTCTCTATTTCTAACATCAAAGGAAGTATTTGTTGGAAATATATATTAAGAGTCATGTAAAGAAAAACTTAGATTGTTATAAATTTTAAATTTACATATTGATTGAATCATTGATAAAAGAAACTAATTATTATATGTTGGAGTATTTCCACTCAAAAAAATAAGTAAAGAATATAACTCAACTTGAATATTGAGGGGACAAATCACAAGTCACCTTGATTTTTGATTTTTTTTTTAAATAGAGAATCATATATTGAGAAAATTTTAGTGCTTTACTTTTTGGGCATATTTGAACCTTACTATAAAGCGTACATTGAAGGTAATAGTCTTAAGAAGACAATGATACCATTGAATATATCAAGTAAAGCCCTAAGAAAGAAAGAAAAATATTTTAAGGAATTCAAGTAGTTTATCTTAAGAAGAAGAGAAGTAGTAAAAACTTCCAAAAAAATAATATAAGTAGTAATAGCTTCCAAATAAAAAAGAAGAGAAGCATTAACATCTTCTAGAGAAAAGAGAATAGAAGCATAAAAAGCTTCAAGAAAAGAGAAAAATAGAAGCATCAGGATCTTCCTCAAAAGAGAAGAATATAATCATCAACAACTTCCAAAGATATGAAAAAGAAAAAAAAGTATTAAAGGTTAAAAAAAGTACAAACTAATTTCTAGTTTTAGTAGTGCCAAGTTTTTGGTGTTGGTTTAGTCAAAGATATTGGACCAAACTAGATAAGCCAAGTTTAGACACCTAAAAGTTGCACATTGCTACTTCTGTGTATCCATGGGTGATTCTAGATATTCCTAGGCTATTGTAGGCTGTCATAATCATGCGTAGTCATGTGTAGTCAGGCATAGTTATGCATAGTCAAGCATAGTAATATGTAGATTGACATAGTTCACCATAGAAATATGTAGACTTCCATGTATCATTCCATTGGCTTTCAGGTCCCAAACCCTCGTAAGCCTTCCAAATCACATCTGATGTATTGGGATATCATTCGATGGTCTATTCGCACACAATTGAGGTCCCCATAGGGTATTAGTTGATCAAAAAAATTAACAATGAAGAACACAAGCTTATACTGAGAGGGGGGGTGAACAGTATAAGACCTCTTTTTACTTTTTCATCATACTTCAAAATAGTAAAGCAATATACCCAAAGAAATATCAAAGCAATGCACAATATCATCCACAAAGTGACACCAATTTTAACGTGGTTCACCCAGAATGGTTGGGCTACGTCCATAAAACTTTTCTCTAAAAGTTATCTCAAAGTTCTTTGGGAATCCTTCCCAATTACAATGTTTATGAGCCTCGTCCCAAAGGAGATACCTTCCCCCAATCAGAATTTATGAGCCTCTGCTCAAAGGAGATACCTTTCCCAATCTGAATTTATGAGCCTCTGCTCAAAGGAGATACCTTCCCCTCTGCTTTGGAAATGATCCCTTAGAAGATCAACTACCTCTACCTCTTGCCAGCACGTGGAACTCCTTTCCACCGAAGACCTCTTGTCCTCAATGCTTAGCCTAAGAGACCTCTGCCTTCTATGATCACATCCACAGCAGCTCAATAGCCTATACCAAACATAGTTATTCGGTCTAGTACAAGTCTTCCTGTGTCTGTCAGATCTGTCCAACTCTTGAACAAATCAATCCTCTACATACAAGCCTTCTCAAAGACTTGCCAACTATCCTCTGGTTCTTCTCATAGAACCATTGCACCTCTGTCCTCATACAGTACGACTCTGCGTTCATCTTTGTCCTTTGTGCTCTCTATGCCCTCTCTGCTCTCTTTACGCAATCACAGCCACACTTGGTCGAACTTCAACCTTTGCACTCTCTGCGCTATCACAGTGGCACTTAGAATAATTCACCATGACTCTTTGCTCACTCTACACACTTCGATAGAATTTTCTACTTTGCTCTCGACGATCGAACTTCTCACTCTGCGCTCTATCTACGAACGTCGCAAAAATGATGCACCCAACTCTTCAAAATAGCCTGCCTTTTATAATAACACTTTCAAGATCAAAACCTTAATCTTAGTCGGTTGTAACCCTGATCTTTAGTCAACTGCACAACCCTAAACTTCGTCGGCTCACATTTAACTTTTTCGACTTCAACTGCCTCTGTAACTCTTCTGTAGCTTTTGCCACAAAACTACATGTCGTGATATCACGACACCTTTGCAACCATACACTTTCTTTTGGCTTTTGTCACAATATCGCGACACTTTAGCCTTTGTCAAATTCAACTAAGCTCTTGTCGTGATATCGTGACACTTCTATCTTTATCAGCATCAACTTTGCTTTTGTCACGATATCACGACACTTCTCCCTTCATCGACCTCCTTTCTGCTTTTGTCATGAAATCATGACACTTTCTCCAACCGTACGCTGCCATCTCAATCTATCATGAAATCATGACACTTTCTGCATCTGTGTGCTTTCTTTTTTGCCTGTCGTGAAATCATGACACTTTCTGCATTCGTATGCTTTCTCTTCAACCTGTCATTAAATCGTGACACTTTCTACATTCGTATGCTTTCTTTGCAACTCGTCACAAAATCGTGACGCTTTTAGCTTTCGTATGCTTTCTTTGCAACCCGTCGTGAAATCATGATAGTTCTCATTTCAAACTCTTCCCTTTGTTGCATGTCACAAAATCACGACAGTTCTCACTTTGAGTTCTACAGCATGTCATGAAATCATGATAGTTCTCACTTCAAATTTTGTAGCATGTCGCAAAATCATGACAGTTTATCTTGCTTCCACTTTGTCTTCTGACTTGTTTTCTCTCTCCTACTTAAGTCGCGAAAAAATGACATGTCGCGATATCACGACACTTTTCCTCATTAGCTCTTTTTTGTTCTTCACGTCACGAAAATCTGACATGTCACGATATCGCGACACTTTTTCTATCGGACTCTCTCTCCTACATTATGTCATGAAATCGCAACACTTTTTCTTTTGTACAACCTTCCTTGCAATATGTCACGAAATCACGACACTTTTTCATCCGTACAACCTTCTTTGCAATATGTCGTGAAATCGCGACACTTTTCCTTCTTTGCCTTCCTGCACTTTTCGAGTCACGAAAATGCGACATGTCACGAAATTGCGACACTTTTCCAACTTGTTCTCTTTCTTTGAACTTGTTGCGAAATCACGACACTTCTTCCTACTTTCTCTTTTTCTTCCAACATGTCACGAAATCATGACAGTTTTTCCACTTGCCTTTTTCTCTGTCAACATGGGGTTTGCAAAAGTCCTTTGAAACTGTCATGTCGTAACCTTCATCAAAACAAATTATTTGACATCAAATAAAATTCCTTCAAAAGCTTCTTGACATCAATGACAACTTATACACTTGAGCAAAGGCAATGTACCCAAAGTACCCAAAATTGCCAACAAACAAATCAATTAGAAAATTCTAATTTAATGTTGACTTCACTTAAGTCACATTTTTAGGGTAAATTTGATTAAAAGAAACCTTAACCTTAGTTAACACTAATTACATCCTCCCACATGTGTGAAATTAGGGTTTGTTAGGATATTTCTTTAATCATGTCCTAAATTGACGTAAGACCTCCTAATCAAGATTAGCCCTAATCCATCCTCACACATCTGTGAGGATGAGATATTTCTCATAAGGAATGTGATGTTGCCACATTGCATTTCCTAACCTAACCCTAGTTATAATAAAACCTAGGTTTAGTCTATCTAACTCCCCCCTGCACCTTACCTTTGCCTATAAATAGCGGGTCCTAAACCCCAAATTAGAGATCTCACACAAAGTTAACAAAGTACAATTACTTTGCTAAAATGGAAAGTAAATATTTAACAGTCATTTCTTGGCATACATAGTTTGATTCTGAAACTAGACAGAGGCACACCAGCTACCTAGGGATCGACCCACCAAAGCAGATTTACAGAAGGGACCTCTGTTAAAACAATGAACTAATGGAGGCATTGTATTAAGCAAATTAAATAGAGATTACAATGCCGAGAATAGCATCGACATAAACAGAACTATTACAGGAGTTGTAACAGTAAGCTAAATAATGTAATATAGACAAAATACGCTAACATCCCCCCTTATTACATTATTTGGATAATTGAATAACTTCTAGCTATACTAACATCCCACCATTACATTATTTTGAAATACATAGAGAGCAATTCAAATTTGACACGTGCAAGTGCCTTAGTGAAAATGTCTACAACTTGAGCATTTGTGGGAATGTATTGAAGCTAAATTCGGTGCCTTAGAACTTCGTCTCGAATGAAGTGACATTCTGTGTCAATGTGCTTGGTTCTTTCATGATGTACTGGATTCTTGACAAGATTCAAAACACCCATGTTGTCGCAAAACAAATGTATTGGAGATTTTTATGGAAGACCCATACTTGTTAGGATGTGACGCAACCATATCACTTCGCACACAGATTCACATGCAGCATGATATTCTGCCTTTGTTGATGAAATATAAACCACTTGTTGCTTCTTGTTGTGCCAAGAGACAGGACTAGATCCAAGATGAAACAAATATCCTAAAGTTGATTTATGATCATCATATGATCCGACATAGTCGGAGTTCGTGTATCCTTGCAAGAATAATTTATCATTCCTCTTGTATTCTAGGCCATATTCCATTGTGCCATGGACATAGTGAAGAACTCACTTTGCTGCTTTCTAGTATGTAGTATTATATTCCTACATGAACCTCAAAAGATAGTTGACAGCAAATATGATATCTGGCCTAGTGTTGGTCAGATATATGAGACTCCCAATCAATTGTCGATAGAGATTACCATCTACCTGAGCTAAATCATCATATCATGATAACTAAATTCCTGTTTCCATCGGATTTGACATTGGCTTACAATCAGTCATGCAATATTTTTCCAATAGGGTCTTGGCATATTTTTTCTGAGACACTTTGATGTAGTGATCCTTTTGGTTGAATTCCAGACCAAGACAATAATGGAGAATTCTGAGATCTGACATCTCAAAATATTGACATAAGTCTCTTTTGACAATAGAAATCATAGTTTCTGAACTCCCTGTAATGAGCAGATCATCAACATAGAGTACAAGCAATACTATTTCAGAACCTTGTATCTTAAAATAGAGGTTTGCATTTGACAGACATATCTTAAAGCCATGTTGCAGAAGGTGATTATCCATTTTTATATACCAAGCTCGAGGGGCCTGTTTCAAACCATATAAGGATTTTACCAATTTGTAAACTTTCTGTTGTTGGCCTTCCACTTCAAATCCTTTTGGTTGAGTCATGTAGACTTATTCTTGGAGATCACCATTTAGAAAATCACTCTTGATATCCATTTGGCGTACTTTCCACCCATACTATGTTGCCATAGCACAAAGAACTCGAATGGTTGTCATCCGAGTAGTAGGTGCAAAATTTTCCTCGTAGTTAATGCCTTCTCTTTGAGCATAGCCCTTTGCAACAAGTCAAGCTTTATGCTTATCTATTGTCCCATATACTTTATACTTAACTTTATACACCCATTTGCAGCCTATGGGCTTCTTTTTGTATGGCATATCAACAAGCTTCCAAGTTTTGTTTTTCATCAAAGACTTATACTCTGCATCCATAGTGGCCTTCCACTATAGCTCACCAAGAGCATATTACACTGATGCAGGTTCAAGATCATCTATTGAAGACATAAACACCCTATCATTATCAATATCCATATCTTTTGTATCTCTCTCTGGATCTACAAAAAGTTCCTTAAAATATTGACACAGATCATCAACCCCAATATTCTTTGTTGCAACTTTCTCCTATCGAGCCATGCTATGAGTACGAGGCCTATCCAATGTCAAATTTGTTGGATTGGATAGCTTATAATATTTGATTGTATTTGTATACCAATTTGGATTCTTATTCTGAGGTGTTGAAGAAGATGAAGAAGGACCTCCAAGCTTTGATGAAGGCGATTTATCAACCTTAGTTTCCACAAGGTCTAGGTATACATCTGATGTATTTTTTGATGTGAAAGCCTCATCAAAAACTACATATCTTCTAATGTGTATCTTCTTGGTCAAGGGATCAATAAAAATCTAACCCTTAGAGTGCTCATCATAGCCAAGAAGAATACACTTCAATGTCTTCTCATCTAGCTTCTTCCTTTTCTCTTTTGGTATGTGCATGAAAGATTTACATCCAAAAATGCGTAGATGAGAAATGGAGGGTTTCCTACCACTCCATGCTTCCTATGGAGTCATTCCTTTTAGGGCCTTTGTGGGTGCCCTATTCAATATATATACTATTTTGGTGATAGATTATGCCCAATATAGTTACTCAAGACTAGCTCCTGTGAGCATGCAATGAACCATTTCCATGATGGAACGATTCCTCCTTTCAGCAACTCCATTTTGCTAAGGAGTATAAGCAGTAGTTAACTGTCGTGTGATCCCATTTTATTTCAAGAACTTATAGAATTATTTAGAGGTTAACTCCCCCTTCGATCTGAGTGGAAGGTCTTTATAGAAGTCCCTTGACTTCTTTTCAACAGATTTCTTGAATTGTTGAAATAAGCCAAATGCTTCAAATTTTAGTTGAAGAAATAGTACCCACATATTTCGTGAGTAATCATCCATGAATAACTGAAAATACCTCTTACCCCCACAACTGTTTGGAGTTAAGGGACCGCACAGATAGGTGTGAATAAACTCTAGAGGTTTATTTGCTCTTGTAGAGCTCCTTTCAAAATGCACTCTATGTTGCTTTCTTGCCAAGCAGTAAGAGCAAATTGGTAAAGTGGTAGAAAGGGAAGGAAGACCATTTATAGACATGGTGAAGGTTCTTTATAACACCAATTGGTCCCCCTTTCGATATAACTTATGCTAGGCAATTATACCATACAAAATACCTGCCCTTACATGGCATCAGAGCCTGGATGGAGATTAAAAAAAAGTTTTTTTTTTTCTGCCACTAAAGAACTGATGAAAGCAGGCCTGGCTAGAGATTTAAAAAAAAAAAAAAAAATAGAGGCTGGACTGGAGACCTGCACAACAACAAAGGCTAGACTGGAGACCTCCACCCCCACACCACCCCACACCACCGCGTGTAGTCCTACACAGCCCCACGTAGCCCCTCCTCCTCGTGCCACCCCATGCGCCACCTGCTCCCGCATGCCACCCCCCTGCAACTGCCTCGATCGTGTGATAGCCACATGACTACTGTAGACATCTGCTTGCGACAGAGGACATCATGACCCCTATCATCATATACAATAGAGAAATCTATGGCCCCTACCACCATTGCAGTAGAGGATGTCATGGCCCCTACCATCGCCTGTAGCAGAGGAATTCACGATCCCTCTCGATGCCAGCAACGGAGGAAGCTGTGGCTCCGCATGCCCACTATCGTGGCCCAAGTGGAATAAGGATCTGACCTGGGTTCTTAAACCCATATCATCCCATGGGCTCACTGGCAAGTGAGCTGCGTGGTGGGTTCTGGGAACCCAACCCCCCTGCCAAGGTAATAATTTTTTTTATTAAAGTTATTTTTTTTAATATTTTTGTAAGGTTAATAGTTGTTTTTAATTATTTTTATATAGTAAAAAGTAAAAAATATATATATTTTTTACTATATGAAATAATTCTTTTTTTATTAACCTTACTAGAAAAATATTTAAAAAAAAAGTGCTTTATTGAGAAAAATTTTAGGGGGGGTATTTTTTCAAAGGGAGGATATTTTTTCCGAAGAGGAAGAGTGGGCATTTTTTTTCAAAAATCAAGGGGGGAAAGTGAGTAATTTTTTCAAAAGCAAATTTGGCATTATTAGAAAGGTGCATTCTCGACAGTGCCCGACACCTAGAGGTTTATTTTTTGTCGATACTTTTATGTTGTATGTTGCATTTTTTTGCTTTGCACTACATCATTAAAAGTTAAAATCAAATTCACTCCCTAAGTCCTTGGAATAATTAAAACCCATCCGTGCAATATATTGCACTACAGTGTTTGGTATTTGTGATACCTCTAGCAAAAACTTACAAGTAAATATGTTGTGATTGTGCTACTTTATCCACCACTTAATATAGCTTCTAAAACAATGTTTGATCTTGTTCTCTATAAATCATTGGGGAGAGATAAGTTTGCCATTTTGCATTTTTTTACTCCATCCATTACCCTAATAGTTCTTGTGTTTAGGCATAAATCCTGACAAAAGTTTTGAAATCCAAATTTTTTAGGGGAAGTTACACCCCACGCATGAGGATTGCAAACTTTCTATGGTAGGTGCCATCAATAAGAAGATTCCCTTTTAGTACTGCTTAAGTACCATGTGTCGTATGATCTCTAAAAATTACCTAGTCTCCCTCACATAAGGGCAGGTGATTTATTTTTATCTTTCTAAATACCTATAGTCTCCCTCATGTAAGGGTGGGTATTTTGTATGGTATAACGGCCTAGCATAAGTTATATCGAAATGGGGACCAATTGGTGTTATAAGGAACCTTCACCATGTTTGCAAAATTAATGACTAATTCTCATCAGTTGTTGAAAGGTCCTAATTACACACCATGGAAAAACAATATGAAGGCAATCCTAGCAATGGATGACTTATGGGATGTTGTATCTGGAAAAACAACAAGATCTTCATCTGCTACTGACACTATAGTTCCATATACCATTCAGAAAGACTTTGATAATAAATACAACAAAGTAAAAGTGCTCATTTTGCTTGTTGTGTCTAATGAAGTTCAACCCCATATTGCTGACTATGAACATAGTAAAGAGGCATGGGATGCCCTTAATACTATATATGAGGGAAAGAATGATTCCACTATTCTATTTCTTCAATATCAATTACACAGTCTAAGCATGAAGCAGGGGGAGACAGTTGAATTTTTTCTTTGCAGAGTGTTTGAATTGAAAGCAAATTTGAATTATTTGGGAGAACCATTTGATGACAAACTCCTTACCTCAATTGTATTAAGAGCTTTACCTGATTCTTATAGCGTTTTGATTACTTCCCTTTAGGTGTCACAATGGAAAGTCACTTTTTTAGAGTTGGTTAATATGCTTCAAGAAGAGGAGGCACGCCAACTACAGCGAGATGATTCTTCTAACACTACCCTCTCCATCAATAGGAAAGGGCAGAACCAGAAGAAAGGTAATTTTTAGAAGGGAGGGAATTCACAAAAGGATTAAAAAGGGAAACAAACTCAACAACCTCAACAAAAAAGAGATATTGCAAGATCTGTGACAAAGAAGGTCATGATATGAACAGATGTTGGCATAAGAATAAACAATCAAAATAGAAAGGCCAAAACAAACCACAAAAGAACAAACGACAAGTGAATTTTGTTGTTGAAGAATCTGACACGGATTCTGAGATAGCCCACAAAGTTCTCATGACTACCATAGTGTTAAAATAGTGAACTAATGGAGGCATTGTATTAAGAAAATTAAATAGATATTACAATGTCGGGAATAGCACCGGCATAAACAGAACTGTTACAGGAGTTGTAACAGTAAGCTAAATAATGTAATATAGACAAAATACGCTAACAACCTCACAGCTTAGATTACCCCTTGCCCCATGAATCTGGCTCTAATTCTTCCCCCAAGTGGTGAAGTGGATCTACAGTGTCCAGATCAACCTAAATCTAGAAAATAAGTTCCATTTTGGTTTTTTATGTCCTTTTGCATCATTTATTTTAGTTTCTATCATGTTTTTATAGTTAGTTCATCTTCTTAAACATGGGTCCTGACTAAGGCAAGCCCCCCATCACACTAACTCTCTTTTGCAGGTTATTCAGTAGATATGGAGAGGAATAACATCAGCAAACAAATAAATGATGTGGTGGACCACATACAAAGAAGCCCACCTTCAATGAGGGATGACAGAAGAAGGCATCGAGTTGGTTATATCCTTATTGGAAATATAAATGGATAAATGCCAACATTTCCCTCTTGTAACACATTTTTATTAATATCAATGAAATACAATTTCTTTGTTTAATGCATGTTTTATCTTGTGTTGAATTATCAAATGTCGTTTTTTGACCGTTTCATTCTAGTACACCTGATGGGACCTCCCATAATGGATAGTGCTAGATTAGTTGTTTTATAAATCTAATATTTCTCTCTATTTTTGTGTATTGTAGGTACAAAATTTTTCTACCACAAAGACCTCCAAAACCCTAGGAACTACCCTAGGTCATCAGAGCCCTAATTTAAAGCCTCTGCAACTAATTTTCCCCCTGCCTCAAAAACTATTTTTCAATTTATCCCTTGGATGGCGAAGTGTATTACAAAGCCCCAAAATCTAAAGATCTTGCTGCCTCAGACCTCCGTGCAACCCAAGGAGGCCCTTTGGACTATCAAATATCAGATCTGAGCCTTCAAAACCTAATTTACCCCTCAGGTGGTGATTTGAGTTTAGAAGCCTCAAAAACCCCCAAATCAATTGGGGTGATATTTTCAAAGGCCAAGAAAACCCCCATTAGCATCAGAATGCAAGTATTTTCACTTTTTCTACCTTTGTTGCAAGTTTTGAAAACACAAATTTTACTAACTAGTTAAATAATCATATAATCATTGCTAGATATTGTTTTGCTCTCATTGCAAAGTTGTCGAATCCTTAGGGTTTCTAAAATTTTTAGGACTTGCAACTTTCCAGTGAATTGCACAAATTTATTTATCAAATAAATTTGTTTTTCTCTTTGTACTTTGCATGTAGAATAAAACTAAGTTGTTCCTCCTTTGTTGATAAGCTTCCATTGCTAAAGGGAACTTTACATTCTAAAGTAAAATTAGGGTTTCTAATCCCCTCTTACATTCTATAAAATAATTTTGCATTCTAAAAGTTCAAGTTTGGGTTTCATATTCCCCTCTATTCCAAAAACATTTGGATTGCATGTTTCTACCTTTTGCATAGTAGACTAATTTGCTTCATAAAGGCATTTAGGCTAGACCATTTCTTTACAAAGAATACAAGTTATCTAATCATTTGATTTTGAAAAGGAAATTAGTTAGTTTATTACCTTGCAAATATTGTTAGCAAAACACAAACCCACACACACCCACGTGGTATTTAAACAAGTCGTGAGATTGGAATTCATCCCCAATCCATCGCTCAAGACTGGTGTGGATCGAGTTTATCTCTCCATAATCTCACCCCCATAGACACCTAGTAGCCCCACATGAGTGATTTTATAGATTTCATCACCAGAAAATCCCCCACTTTTGTGATTGGCCCTAGATTTCATCACCAACAGTTACTTGCAGAGTGGGATAGGATTAGCACCTTCATCCACAAGTCTAGTATAATTTGTGGAATTGGTAACTATTGTTATTGACTAAGCTCACCCGAGGGTGAAGAAAAAGCATGGGTATGCTGGTAGCAGGTCTCATACAATGCCACATATCTTTGTGATAGGAATTTGTGAACTCGCTTTAGCATAGTGGGTTCTCCCCCTTTAGGATATCATGTTATAGTAGCTTCCATACAGGTCACCGTTTACATGTTGCGATACCATTTTGTTATGTGCATCTTTAGGTGTTGTAGGAGGTTTGATATAGATGATATTATCAAATTTCAAGAGTGTCCACTCCATTACCCTTGATTCTATATAGGGAGTATCAATATTACAACATACAAAACAAAAAAACACTTTTATTTTCTTAGCATTTAGAATTGATTCCGATCTACCATTGTTTGCATGATCACGGACCAGTCTCAACACATTACACCATATATTGTATTGCTACACACAACATGTCACTTAATTCACACTCACATTAGACACAGTTGAGTCTACATCACACAGGGTTTATTCTTAAAAACTCCTTTTAAACATGCTACTATGCTTATGGTCACGCGTAGTAGACCGCATGAGCAATCAGGATTTATGAAGGAATGGCCTCCCCCTTCCTCTAGTTAGTCCACTCTTGCTCCTTTGATCATGAAGAGGAAGCCCATAGACACATTCAATTCATGCATAGAAACCAATGTACAACTCACACACATGATGCCTCGTGGTGAGGCTTCAACCTTGAGTGAAGCCCTTGCTACTTCACTCGTAGAGGATTACGTGTTCCTTTCAGCCCATTCCTCACCTAATCCACCAACCATATTCTATGACCATGTAATATACACAGCACCAGGATAAACTCCTCCATTATTTACCATAGACAAGGAGGTCATGCCTGCTTCACCCATATTTGCACATCCTTTCTTCCAAAATCTATCTCAATACCTTTTTTATAATGATTTAATCTATATCAATCATGTACCCATATTGACGTCACATCATTCACCCCTACCATAGGAATGGTTTCTGAACCATCCTCATATGTTGTAGGAAGCAGAAGCCATCCTTCTAAACTGCACAATAGATCCCTTCCTAGTAGGAACCACAAGTATTCCCTCAAACATCACACCAATACTCTTCACAAGAGTAACAACCATCATCTTCCCAAGAGCCATTTTTCACCATATCTAAAGGTGCCTCTCAGCATCCTATTCAGTCATAATATGCACAAACCCAAGAGGGATTTTACACATAAACTTTCCCCTCAACCCAAGATCCTACCTCAGTAGCTTATCCCACATTTTTGACAACTTTCCCGCCAATATCCCAAGTATCCAGACTGTATGATACCCAACCTTTGGAGCCACCTTTTCCTACGACAATTGTTAGGATACCATAACCTCCTTCTTTTTAGGCTACCACTACCAATATCCATCCTACCTATTCTAAAAATCAGATCAAGTCACTATAGAATAAGTTGAAACTAATAGTTCTTTATTAATTTCTATACAGAGCCAATACAACCATTTTTATAACATAGGATAGAATTACTAATTTATATGAAGAGGGAAGGGAGAAAGTTGGCGGAGAGAAAAGGAAGGGAGGTTGGAGGAGAAGAGGGAAGGAAGGTGGAGTGATAAGGTAGAAGAGGGAATATAGGAGAGAATGGAGGGATAAGGGGAAGAAGAGATATCCAACTAAACTATATTTTCGACAATAAAAGAATTTGCCGACAACTAACCTAGCCTAGCCACTAAATTAACTAGGACTTAGAAGAGATGTTCACACTTGCTACATTCTCCCCCTTAAAGTTGAGAGGACTGAAGAGAAAGTCTCTCAGCTTGAACAATTGAGCTTTATCCAACGCCTTGGTGAAGATGTCCGCAACATTCTCCAAAGTGTGGCAATAGTGAAGCTCAACAGTTTCAGTTTCCACCATATCTCTGATGAAATGGTACTTCATATCAAAATGCTTTGATCTACTATGGTGGACAGGATTGTATGCCAACTGAATGGCACTAATGTTGTCATAGAATATCCTTGTTGGACCACTTTGTTGCTCTCCAATTTCTTCTAATACCTTTCATAGCCATAGAGCTTGAGTACTAGCATGAGTGACCGCGATATACTCAGGTTCTATTGAAGATAGTGCTACTACTATCTGCTTCTTGGAACTCCAATTTATTAATCCCGAACCCAGACTAAAATATTTCCTTGAGGTTGATTTTTTGTCATCAATGTTGATACCCCAATCACTATCACTAAAGCCTACAAGCTTGATAGTGTTACATTTATGGTAATGGATTCCAAAATCCCATGTACCCTTTACATATCTGAGAATTCTCTTAGCTGCCTGCAAATGCAACTCAAAAGGGTTAGACATAAATCAAGAGACAAGAGAAACAACATACTTGAATATCAGGTCCGGTGTTGGCGAGAAACATCAAACTCCCAACCATGCTTTCGAAAGTGGTCACGTCAACTTTTGATGCTCCATCATCTTTGCTTAATTGGATCCCATGTCCAACTGGAGTTGCAACTGGTTTTCCAGTTGCAATGCTCCATAGCAAACTTCTTAAGCATGTCCTGAGCATACTTATGTTGACAGATGAATATCCCTGTATCTGAATTATGAACCTCCATTCCAAGGAAGTACTGCATTAAGCCAAGATCCTTCATCTCAAACTGCTTCATCATGGAGTTTTTAAACTCCATATTCATTTTTTCATTACTACCCATGAATATGAGATCATCCACATACAAGCAAACTATGAGGATGTCATTTCCTTGCTAGAGGTAGTAAAGGTTGGGTTCATTTCTACTTCTGGTGAATCCAAATTCTTTGAAGTACCCATCAATGTGTGAGTACTAAGCTTGTGGTGCCTGCTTGAGGCCATAAAGTGCCTTCTTCAGTTTGTAAACAAGATGTTCCTTGTCTTTCTCTTTAAATACTTGTGGTTTCTCAACATACACTTATTCTATCAAGTAACCTTTTATAAATGCACTTTTCACATCCATGTGTTGGACTTTCCATCCCTTATGTGCAACTAAGGCAAGAACTATTCTAATAGTCTCCTGTCTGGCTACAGGAGAAAAAGTGTCTTCATAATCAACTCCATATTTCTGAGTGAATCCCTTTGCAACTAGTCTCACCTTGTGTTTTTCAATGCTACCATTAGCATTAAACTTGGTCTTGTAGACCCACTTACATCCAACACATTTCTTGCCTTTAGGAAGCTTTACTAGCTCCCAAGTATCGTTGTTTTTTATAGAGGTTATCCCCTCTTTCATGGCATCTTGCCAAATTTTTTGAGTACATGCATTCTCATAACTAGAAGGTTCAAGCTGTGCACTAGTTAACAAAGCATAGTTAACTTGATCTCCCCTAGGTTCCTTCTAGGAGACATCATCATCATACAAGTGCATACTTTCTAATCTGTGTAAAATAGAATCCATTTCACTAGAATGACTCCTAGTGTATCTTCTTGAAAAAAATTTATCCAACATCTGATATGATGGATGATACTGTAGAGTTCTCTTACCTCTAGATGGAGAATCAATGTCCATTGGTGAGGAACTTACAGATCGCTATGGAGAAGGACTTGGTGAAGAAGTGGAATTAGAAGATGAACTTGAATCGGGAGGATACTGCTTTCCTTTCTGTGGTGTATGTTGTTGCACCTGCTTAGAAACTACATCATTGGATTCAACATCACTGAATATTTAGGGCTTACCCCATTCTCCACCTTCATAAAAAATCACATCCCTGGAAATCACAAAATTTCTAGTCTAGGGATTATAGAGTCTGTAAGCTTTTGTATTCTCACAGTATCCTACAAAGATACATGCCTGATTCTTTGGATTGAGCTTCTTCCTAAGCTCATCAGGAATGTGAGAATAGGCCAGTGAACCAAACACTCTGAAATGCTTAAGATTTGGCTTTTTACCATACCAAGCTTGGTAAGGTGTCTGCCCTTCCAAAATTGAAGTAGGACTTTTGTTCAAGATATATACGCTAGTCCTGGCTGCATCTGCCCAATATGAATTAGTCAAATGCTTCATCTAAAGCATAGACCTTACCATCTCCACAATGGTGCGATTCTTCCTCTCTACGAAACCATTATGTTGTGGAGTGTAGGCAGTAGTGAACTGCCTCTTAATGCCATGTTGCTTACAAAAATTCACAAACTCATTAGAGGAGTATTATCCTCCCCTATCTGATCGAAGACATTTTATAAAATATCTACTCTCACTTTCAAATATTGTTTTGAAATAGATAAAGAATTCATATGCTTCATCCTTATGTTTCAAAAAATATATCCAACACATTCTAGTATAATCATAAATAAAGAGTAGAAAGTAAAAGTTGTTACCTAGACTCTGTGTCTGCATCGGACATATGTCGGCATGCACTAGCTGGAGTGGATAGTTGGCCCACCATGCTTTTCCATGAGGAAACTTTGATTTGGCATGCTTCCCAAGAGCACACCCTTCACAGACTTCTTTACTATCCTAAACTTTAGGAAGTCCAGTGACCATGGCTTAGGAAGTTAGCATTTTCAAACTAGCAGAATTCAAATGGCCATATCTCAAGTGCCATAGAACACTTGGATTGGAAATAGCAACACTTGCTAACTTATCTCCCCCTGTCTGGCCAAACTTTAAAGGAAACAATCTATTCTTTGTCATTGGAACTTGAGTAATGATTCTATTATAGTTATTTTTATCAAAAATAGTGCATTTACCCTCATCAAAAAGCAACTTGTAGTTATTTTCTAACATTTGACCAACACTTAAAAGATAATGTTGGATATGGGGTGTATAATAGATATCACTTACTTGTTTGACTCCTTTAGTTGGAACTACCATAGCTCCAATGCCTTCAACTGCCAATGATTTATCATCTCCCAATTTGATGCTGGATTTGTAGGAGGAGTTTAGAGTAGCAAAGAGCTCTTCTTTGCCACTCATATGGTTTTAACACCCAGTGTCCAAGATCCATGTATCATTCATGTTTTGATCTACCTGACCATATGAGATAAAGAGATTTGTGGCCTCTTCCTCTTCTCCAAAGTTTCCAAACTGACTGCTTTGGCTGCTACTAGCTCCTTGTGAAGACTTAGTCCAACAGTCATGAGCATAATGGCCAAGTTTGCCACAATTGTAGCAAGATTGTTTTGACTTATCTCCTCCTTTACCTCTGCCTGATTGTTTCCCTCTATTTTGTTGTCCTCCTCTATTCTGCTACTGTTCACTATTATTTGAGAATCCTCCTCTATTCTGATTTCCTCCTCTGTTAGGAGTTCCACCTCTCTGATTATTTTTGCCTCTTCCTCTATACTTTCCTCTGCCATGACCTCTACCTCTGCCTTCTTGAGAAGCAAAGGCTTTATCATCTCCTCCATAACTTGTGGAAGGAGTTGGATATAATCTCTCCTCATGTGAGAGAAGTGAGCCAATGAGGGTTTCAAAATACAGAGAAGTTAGGTCTTTAGATTCCTCTATAATTATTGCAACTAAATTCCACTTAGGAAGAAGTTTCCTCAACACTTTCTTCACTATAACTTCAGGCTTTACATCATCTCCTAAAGTGACTATCTTATCTACTATGACTTTCACTCGCACGCAGTAATCACCAACCTTTTTATTTTCTTGCATTTTAAGAGTTTCAAACTCTCTTTTCAAGGTTTGGAGTTTAATTTGTTTGAATTGGTCACTACCCCTATAACTTTCTTTTAAAGCATTCCAAGTAGATTCAGCTGTTGTAAAAGAAGCTATTCTAGGGAAAATAATTCTATCAAGGGTGGCTTGAATGTGATAAAGGGCAGAAGAATTATTCTTCTGAGCTTCCTTTTTAGCCCTTTTATTAGCATCACTCAAAACTACCCACTCAGTAACTGAAGGTTCAGTATATCCCTCTTCAATCACATCCCAAAGACCTTTGCCAATCAACAAAGTTTTCATTTTAATTGACCAATACTCATAATCAACACCATTGAACTCAGGGATTGGTAAACTAGTATTGGAAGCCATTTTAGAAAGCAAATTTTATTTCAACTTCAAACAAGGTTGTACAAAGAAGTACAAAATAGATCACTGATTTAAATCAAATCTAGCTTTCTTAAAATGCTCATTGATTTGGCATTCTTCTTCTTGAGGATTTCCCAAAACTGGAAAGGTGAAATTGTCTGCTTCGTCGTCACTGATTATAATGAATTATTTTGTTACTGTTGCTGGATCAAGATGCCTTTTGAAAACAACTCGTTCTTCAATTGCAGGTTTCACCTCCACTGGTTCTTTTTCCTCTGCTTTTGCTTCTTCTAATTTTGAATTAGGAGAGCGAGGTGTATAGCTCTCACTTGTTTCAATTTTAGGCACTACAAGAGTATAACTATCACTTGATTGTCCTTCAGGTACTATTTCAACTGTCTCGGATTCAACTACTCTTTGCTCGAAGATATTATCTTTAGAATCTGCCTTGTATCCAGAATATGGTTTTCTCTGATGTGCTATCACTTGGTTTTCTAACTAACAAAACACTGTATGAAGTCCATTCTGCTGGAATTTCCTGTCAAAGGAATCAAAAGTCTCTCTTCTCAACAGAGAGCAATGCATAATAGCATCCAGATGACCGAATCATCTACCCAAAATTACACCGCATGAACTGGGTTACAATAATGATGCCAAAAAAAAAAAACTTTTCACCCTTTTAATTTTTTTTTCAAAATTTGTTTTAATAAAGCCCTTTTAAAAACATTTTAACAATTTCCTATATATATATTTTAAATTATTCTTTTTTTTTAAATAAAAGTTTATTTAAAAAAAACATAATAAAAAATATATAAATGAAAATTATTAAATAATTTTTAAAAACTTTAATTAAAAACTAAATAATGAAAAAAATAAATAAAAAACCTTTTTTTTTAAATCCCCGACGGGATTCGATCTGCTGACCTCCGCTTCCAACCCGAAAGCTCTAGCCGCTGCACCACGCGGCTCCGGTGGTAGGACAAAGGCTACAAGGATTAATAAATCCTTGATCGGCGGCAAAAAACAAAAAAAAAAATTGTATTGTTTCTAACCCCGGCGGGATTCGACCTCGGGACCTCTGTGCCACAACCAAACAACCCAACCAACTGTGCTACGTGCTTTGGTGGGTAGTAAAAGGAACCTCCTGTTCCTTATTCCGACTACGGGTGACTTTTAAAAAAAAAAAAAATATGCGTAGATTTATCCCACATTCAATGGGAAGAAGGCAAAATAGTCTTCAAATATGTGCGCAAGCGCATAAGACTTTGATTACCTTTAGGAAATCACTCCCCAACTCTATCCTTGCTTCAGATGAATCTTCTTTCACCACATGTTTGCTCTGATGAATCTGCTTCTACCATGTGCACAAACAAAATTTTTCCACATCACCACACGCTCGATCGCCACATCAACGCCCGGATTTTGCCATGTTAGCTCCCGGCTTGCCCAGTCAGCACTCTGCTAGCACCTACCATGTTTCAGCTATCGCCACATCAACATCCACCTAAGCTCCTTGAGCTACGTGTTCGAGTCAGCTCTCAGCTCTGCCTACCATGTGTCACCTTAGAATTTGTGCCTAGCTCTATGCTTTGCCACCTCTGCTTGATCACAATGCGCCCTCTGGATACGTGCCCAGCACGCTCGCCAGCTAGTCACCGTGCGACCTCGGGATTCGTGCCCAGCACGCTCGCCCGACCAAGCTCTGATACCAAATCTGAAAATTGGATCAGGTGACTATAGAATAAGTTGAAACTAATAGTTCTTTATTAATTTCTACGCAGAGCCAATACAACCATTAACATAACATAGGATAGAATTACTAATTTATATGAAGAGGGAAGGGAGGAAGTTGGCAGAGAGAAAAAGAAGGGAGGTTGGAGGAGAAGAGGGAAGGAAGGTGGAGTGATAAGGTAGAAGAGGGAATATAGGAGAGAATGGAGGGATAAGGGGAAGAAGAGATATCCAACTAAACTATATTGCCGACAATAAAAGAATTTGCTGACAACTAACCTAGCCTAGCCACTAAATTAACTAGGACTTAGAAGAGATGTTCACACTTGCTACACCTATGGACCGATATCGGCAGCATACCCACCTAATTAGCCAGGCTATTCTATGTAGTGTAACCTCCCTTCTTCTTACCCTCTAGGGTAGAGACAAATTCCATCCTTTGATATTTCATCTCGACCACCCCTAGTATCAATAGTTTTGATACCTACACCACCATCGGCTACACCTAGCTTCTTTATGCCTCCTCTAGTTTGGTCCTCATCACCCCTGGTCCAAACAATAGAGCAAGCTCCAAACCAACAAGTACCCATGCCACAACCGCATGTTGCCCAGTCATAGTACTATTATCCTCAATAGACACCTACCCTACAACCTAGTGTGACCATAGAAATGATAGCACATATCTCCCAGTATCTACCTTATCATGATCAGGCACAACAATATCCCTCATAATATTTTGAAGAACGATAATACCAATATCCACCACATCCATAGGGTCAGCCTACCATAGCCCAACCCTCAACTCCTATGACACCTGAATTTCAACTCTTGCAAGATGAAGTCAAAATGTTAAACCTGTGCACCTATAGCTATGGGCCACAAAATCCTTGTTATGAAAAACTATGCAACGATCTAGTTCACCCATAATTACACATTCCTCCCTATCCATATCGCTTTGAAATACCAAAATTTGACAAGTATAAAGGTAAATAAAATCTTAGAGAACATGTGAGCAACTATCGCTCATCTTGCTACCATCTTCACATTAGTAACCCTCTTATGTTATGTACCTTCTTCCTAGCCCTCACTGGGCCAACATTAGATTAGTGCAAGATGCTCCCACACCATAGCCTATATACCTTTGAGTAGCTGGCCAAATCCTTTCTAGAGAACTTTTCCATCAACATCAACAAAAAGACCACATTTTTTTGTCTATGCCTTATGATAGGTAGGCGATGAACCCATTACAAAGTTCATTGCCAGATGGAGAGCAATTATCCATGACCTCATCCATAGCCTCCCCACATTAGAGCTTGTGATACTCTTTTCCAAGAGTTTCCACAAATACATTTCCACATCCCTCCAACTTCACCAAATTTGTACTTTTGAAGATGCCATCTCATTAGAAAAAGTGATCGAAGACATTAAGGTTCAGTCTGGAAATATCAAGTTGAGAGCCAAATCCAACTGTAATTCAAATTTCCACTTCAATAGACCCACACCAAATCAACCTTACCCTCGGCCATCATAAGCCAACCAGGTTACAGCTGCTACCCTAGCACTAACACTGATTCTTCCACCCTATACACCACAGTTGTAAACATTCCAAGCCAATGCTCCCACTCCACCTCAACTGTAACAATACCGAGACATGCACCCACAAGTTCCACCATGCACCTTCACACCCTTATCCAAACTGTTACTAGCCTTGTTCCACAAATTGTATGAGGGCAACCATCTTGTTCTACCTGAGATCTCCCCATTGAATCTAAATTCACCTAATCCTCATGACTATAACGATCAACTCCTTTATCCCTTTCATAGGCAACGTGGCCATAATATCGATTTGTTTCACTCATTTTGGGGGAAATTTCAAGATCTAATCGATAGGGGCACTATTTAGGTAGCAAACCCTCTAGCCTCGCAGAACCAAAACCTAGGTATTTTTCAAAACCCTCTACTAGATCATAGAGGACCCAATCCCCCTAGACCTCCAAACAATCCTCCAACATTGCCTCACCAAGTAAATAATATACAATGTGATCCTCCATCACGTGGCATAGTAGGTATGATCAACCTTACTATGAGGAACCAACGATACCCATCTTGTCATACTGCATCTATCGTTTCCCCACCAGCTCAGTTCACATCACCATAGGTACCACAAATACCTAATACCATACCACCACCTCAACATATGATCACCATTTGTGGTAGCCTAACCCACCAATTATGCAATGCCCTGTGTGACTATCCATATTCGATCTCCTACAACAATCTCAGACCCATCGTGAGGTGTTGAATGACATCTTGCATTCCATTGACTTAGAGACACATGACACCAATGCATTTGTTAATTTTGTTGGAAATATCCCACGGTGCCTCCATACCTCGATCAGTTTCCATGACCATGAGATAACAAAACTCGTAGGAAATCCTAGTCAAAAATTAAATATTTCTTCTTGGCCTTATTCATTTTCTCACTAAAATAGATAATAGGCCTACCTTCTAGGCTCAAACATCCTCCAATGGTTGTCTTGCTAGTGTCACAATCTACGTGGAATTGTTTTTAAAGTCTAGAAATGCCAAAACTAGTTCCACTATGACTTTCTCCTTCAATATTTGAAAGTTTCTTCTTGATGTGTTTTTCCATTTGAATTCACGTCTACCACCCTTTATAATTTTCATTATTGGAGCACAAATTCTACTATTTTTTTGATGAAATTTCTTTAAAAACTTGCCAAACCATGAAAACATCTGACTTCAAACATACTTCTTGGTGATGACCACTCTATGATAGCCTTCACTTTCATTGGATCCATTCGAAAACCATCCTTGGATGTGATAAAAACCAAATATACAAATTTCTTCTTCATAAAACTATACTTCTTCAAATTGATTACAATTTTTTCCTCCTTCAACCTTTGTAAAACTAACCTTAGATGCATTACATATTCTTTCTTCATATTTCTAAATACCAAAATATCATCCAAGTAAAATGCCACAAACTTACCAATAAAAGGATTAAATACCTCATTCATCAACCTCATGAAAGTACTAGGTGCATTTATCAACCCAAATGGCATAACTAGCCATTCATACAATCCATTTTTGGTCTTAAACATAGTCTTCCACTCATCTCCTTCTTTGATTCAAATTTGATGGTAACCACTCTTTAAATAAATCTCAATGAAGTACGATACTCCACTTAAATAATCCATCAGGTCATCCATATGAGGTAATTAAAACCTATACTTTGTTGTCATCTTATTGATTTCTTGGGAATCCATACACATATGGCATTTCCCACCTTTCTTGAGTGCTAGTATGGCTGGTACTATACATGGGCTAAATATTTCCCTAATTAGTTTCTTGTTCAATAGCTCTTGGAATTGTCTCTTAATTTCTTCATTCTCCATGGATGTCTTTTTATAAGGTTACTTGTTTGGAAAACTTTATCTAATGACTAATGCTCCTCATAGGTGGTAACCCATTGGGTAATTATTTTGAAAGATTCCCAACATATTATTCCAACAAATTCTTTATCTTATTCACTATCCCATATGGTTTTAAAAATGAAATAAAAACATGCTTCATTCTTATTTATATCCTTCAATAATTACTTTCAACAAATTAGGTAAACTTTAGAATTATTGTACACCTCTTTTCCTTTGTCCTTCAATGGACTTAATGCATGTTTTTTCCATCCTTGACAATTGAATAAGTGTTTATTCTACCATTGTTTTTTTTCAAATTTCCATTGTCTCCCAAATAGAATATTATATGCATCCATTGACATGATGTTACATAGAATCACATCTTTATAAGAGCTAATCTAAAAATTTACCATACATTGTTTGATTACCAAAATTTGGCGTCCATTGTGTAACCATGATACTTTGTAAGGATTTGGATGCTTCATCCTCTTCAAATAAAATTTCTCTACCATTTCTACTATCCACAATCACCTTACAACATTTACCTCTTTATTTGCAAAGTGTCTTGAACATGATCATGATTTGCTTACGTTCATGCACCTCCTTTGTTAGTTTCAACAATATCCTTTTCATCATAAGGGATTCTCCTTTATCTAGTTCTTCCATGTGTTGTGATAGGGCTATGTTTTGTACATCTACTTTTATAACATTTCTACAAGCTTCCTTTCCATACCTATTGGTTTGCTATGCATGAGGGTATTCATATGCTCCATGGCTATATTCTCCACGTCTATATTATTTTTCAAGGAATCCTCTATCATAACCTCCTTATCCTCTTGATAAATATTTTTTTTATTTATTATTCTAAGAAGATTTATATATGTTAGCCCAAAATCCACCACCAACAAGAAATTCCACGTGTGCACCATGTGTCTGCTAGATCAGCCTCAAAATCCATATTCATAATATAATATCAGATTTTTCCATGTCACCTCCTATGCCACATCAGCTCCTCCGCCATGTCAACATCTATGCATCCACCATATTAGCTTGTTATATTCCCTTGAGAATCATGCCTACATCATATCAACAATTATCATCCATGTCATGTTAGCACCTCAATCTGTGAGCAAGAGTTGTTAGCGGTCCTCGATATCCATGCTTAGGGTGAATAATACAAGATTATATTGGGATGGAGGGGTGAAAAATATAAGATAAATTCTTAATTATTTTTCCCAAACAATATTATCCAATACAATAAATGGCAATATCAATAGCAATAACCAAAGCAATGCACAAATCATCACACACAATAAAGACACCAATTTAATGTGGTTCACCCAATGTGGGCTACTCCATGGATAAAATATTTTACTAATATTTTATCAATAAATATCTTGGGAATACTTTCCCTATTACAATATTTATGGACCTATATCCAAAAGAGACACTAATACCCTAATCAAGTTCATGGATCTCTATTCATAGGAGACACCAATATCCTAACCCTGCTCTGGTTGGTGATCCTCTATAATACCTTTGCCTCCATTGCCCTTAGAAAATGGAACTTTATCCATAGAAGACACCTATCCTCCCTGCTCTAGCTGGAGATCTTTGTCCTCACCTCTGTCACCTCCAAAGCTCTATCTCAAGTCTACACTAAACATAGTCCTTTGGTCTAGAAAAAATATGTCCTCAATATCTATATTTGGTCTGGTACAAACATGTCTTCAATTATGCACCAAACTCTATCCTAAAATTTATACTAAACACAATCCTTCAGTCTAGCACAAATATATCATCAATCTTTGTCTCTAGTCTAGCACAAACTTATCCTCAAATATGCACCAAACTTTGTCCTCATATCTGTACTAAACACAATCCTTAAATCTAGCACAAATCTATCCTCAATATCTGTCCTCAAGCCTTAACTTAAATCTTGACTCAATATCAACTCAAATTTGCAATATCTGCCCCAAACCTTAATTCAGGGTTTGAACAAATCATCAATAAAATCTTCTCAAAAGTCTACTCAAATACTTGTCTTAAATCTGCCTTGTAAGATTCCACAAAAGCTCACTCTAAGCTATCCTCAAGTCCTCTCTAGAACTTGTCCAAATTTGCTCTCAATCTATATTGTAAGCTTCCACAAAAGCTTACACAAATTTGTCCACAAGTCTTATCTAAGACTTATCTCAAATCTGTTTAACAAGTCCACACTTTAATTTGTCTAATCTCATATAAACATAAATATAATTGTTAGAGACTCCATATGCTTGACACTCACATTATCTCAATCACTTTCAATCTCTCTTTTATCACAAAAACATATGGATAATTGTTAGAGACTCAATATGTTTCACACTCATCAACACTCAACCTATTTCTCAAATCAATTCAAAATATAGAACAATTTGTTTCATAGAACTTGAACTATCACTTCACACATCCACTTGACTAGGCTCAACCAACTCTACTCAACCAATCACTCAATGAAACAATACTTTCTCATAAACCCTAGTCCAAGCATATGAAAACTAACTCAAAATGTTTCCAATAATTCTTATCAACCAATCTCACATAACAATGATACTCATGATCTTTTCAAACCCTTCACTCAATAAATCACTTCAACAATAATTCTTATAAACCAATCTCACATATAGCTCAACAACTCAATAAGGAAACCTAATTAAGTCCTTTTCACTCCAAACTTGTTTTCTAAAAAATAATCAATCAACTCAACTATGGAAGAATGTGCCCATACCTTTTTCTTGATGATGAAGGAACCTCAAAAAATCTACCACAACCACAAACACTTCTTTTCCAAGCTCAAGGAAGTTATAATATGATAAACTCTCTCAAAAGTAAAATGCAAATATCAAAACATACATACACCTTATCACTCATCCATAAACATATGCAAAAATAATTGACCAAATACAACTTATAATATTCCAGTTAAAATAATATCCAACACCAAAAATAATGTCAATACAATTACCTTCTCAAAATAACTCAATGGCAAGAAGTTCTCTAAAATTTAACCAACACTTTAATCTCCAATAAGCCAATATGTCATAAATAATTTATTAAAAATAAAGCTAACTCATTATTCCTCCAATTAACCAAAATAATGATTAATTAAAAATAATTTTTATATACCCATTTTAACTCCCTATGACCTTATGTCAAAACCTTAGGCATAAAAAAATTTATTACCTTTGCCTTGGTGAGACTCGAACTCACGACGTTGCCTCTACCAGCACCCTAGCCATGGCTCCAATTGCCGCATGAGATAGGTGCTCACCTTGGAATGGAAGAGCACCATGTGCTCTATCTTCTCCCTCTTGGTGCCTCACCCAAAAAAGGATTTGTGCTACTTCCTTTGGTGCCTAACCAAGTCCACTCAAAATGCTTACCTAGTCCACTCAAAATTGTGCCTATCGAGATTCGAACGCAGGTCCTCCTACTCAAAAGCACCCTTGATCACTCCAAATTACAACCAGATCACCACGTTGGATGGTTATGAGCTTTAGAGCTTCTTTCACATTATTTATTCACTAGCGTACTTAAGACAAAACTCTATCTTCTTCCTTTCATGAAGTCTCACGAAACACACAACTCGCAGGCCTTTGGTAAATCAAACAAGGGATGATTCTTTTGCCACTTAGGCATATGGTTTTTATACCAATATGCCACCTTTAAATTAAATTTTGGAGCTTTAACTTTTAAATATTTAATTTATAAATTATTTAAATTCTTTAGAATTTAAATATTATAAATTAATATTTAAATCCTTTTGGCTTTATTAAGGATTAAATCCTTCTTAGGTTTTACCACTATCTATAAATAATTTTTATTTATAAAATTTAAATTCAATTTGAATTTAAATATTTTATAAAATACATATTAAAACTTCCTTGGGCTTTCTAATATGAATTTAAAGGCCTCCTTGGGTTTTGATGTAAAACCTTTTATTTTTGCTCTTGTATGGTTTTAATAAAAACCCTTCTACTTATGCTTCACATAATATTAAAAATAAATATTATGAAGCTCTTTTGCCATTAACCTTTGCTTTGTTCCTTTTGAAATTTTGACATCAATGGTAGCTTATTCCTTGACATCAATGATAGCTTTGTTCCTTGACATCAATGCTAACTTTTAGTCAAAATGTCCAACAATATCCCCCTTTGTCATTGATGGCAACCCAAAATTCTTTTTACCAAAAACTTAACCTTTTCTTTGTTCTGCTCCCCTTCGGACATTGCTCCCCCTGGATTAATGCTCTCTTCAAATATCTCTTATTTACTTAAATAATAAATCTATCCCCCTTACTCAAATATCTCCCCATTTGAAATCAATGGTAAAGGGTCACCTTTGGGGCTCGGTGATAAGAATGAATCTCTTAGCTTAGCCCCTCCCCACATCCTCTTGAGGTGATTAGTTTTGGGGTGGGAGTAAATATACTCCCATAATTCAATGTTCCTTTCCTTTTTTAGCTTTATTTTTCCATACTTTTGAAATCATAATTTTTGTACCTTTTGAAAATTATCTTTCTTGTTCATTTCCTTGTTCTTGTTTATGTCCTTGTGCCTGTTCTTATTCCTATTCCTATTCATATCCATGTTTCTGCTTGGTTCTGTAATGTATGCTCTACACCACTTTTTTGTGTGTCCATAATTATTGCACTTATAAAACTTAATGTTATTATTCCTTAGAGGTGCAAATATCTTGGGATTTCTCCTAGTGAAGCCATATCCTTTTCTATCATGAACCTTGCAATTCATTGCCTTGTGACCAAACTGATTGCATGAGTAGCAATACCCATGGAAAATTTATCTGTTCCCATATTGTTATCTTTCATGTGTCTTGCACTATGAATCCATGTGCCCAAACCTTTAAGATAAAAATCATCATCCATTTAATAAATCTCACCTTGAATCCATTGGTCTCTTAGTATCTTCTTCCTTATATTGTTTCCTGTTCCATTTGTTTCTCATTTGTGCATTATTCTTTTCCTTGTTGATATTTTTATTTTCTAAATTATCCTTAGAAGTATCAATTTCTCTTTCATTCTTATTTTATGAAGCTTATTCCCTTTTGGGTCTTGAGCTTGACTCTCCCTTTTCTACTTCTTATTTCCCTTGTTCTTCTTTAGAACTAAGTCATATTTTTGTGACTGATGATCTTTGTGCATTAATAATCTTGTCCAAAGTATTTGAATTCCCCTCAAACTTGTGTAGCTTGTCCTTAGAACCTTTTACTTCCATCCTTAGTGAAACTATATCATGCTCTAATCTTTGACACTCTAGATCTTTTGTCTTTAATTTTTCATTCATACCTTCTTCAATTTTCCTTACCTCTTCAACCTTGATTTTGAAGTTGGTGAGTTCCTATATAAAATTTATTTTTGTTTTCTCATATTTTGAACTTGAATCTTTAATCATGAGTTCTCCCTTTTTAATTATTCGATATCAACACTAAGTATTTTACATTCTTGCTTTTTTACCTTTGAATGTTCAATCATATCCTTTTCAGCTCTCTTTGCCTTTTCAACCTTATCTCTCAAGTCAGAGAGATCTTGTAGGAGCTTTGTCTTACATTTCTCATCTTCTTGTATTTGAGCCTTCAATTCTAAATTCTCTCTTTTCAATTCAACAAGTTCCTTAAGAGTGGCTTCATATTTTTATTTTTTTGAATTTTCATCTCCTTTATTTCTTTGATCTTCTATAGGAGCATCTCCTTTTTCTTATATTATTGAAAGTAGAGTTTCTTCTTCATACTTTTTTGACTGTCCTTGTTATAATTTATATCTATTTCATATTCACTACTATTGAATCCCATGAAAATATCTTGCATCATGATCAAGTTGACCACAAACAAAGTATTCTTCACCTTCTTGTGGATAATAAGCTACATGGTGGCCTGTATTTCTACATCTGGTACAAAACTTTATCAATCTGATATTTTCTCCACTGCTTGATTCATCTTTTGAATATATTTCCATTTTTTCTCCCAACACAACAATATCAAACTCATCTTCCTTTTCTTTCATGACAATTTGTGTTCTTTTCTTCTTGTGTCTCATGGTTTTACCTTTGCCTTTCTTTGTCATTTGTGTTCTTGTAAGATCTTCCTTCAAGTTGTTAAACTCTTTTTGAAGGAACCAACTCTGATACCAATTGAAGAACATAAGCTTATACTGAGAGGGAGGGTGAACAGTATAAGACCAATTTTTACTTGTCTTTTCCAAATGGTATTATACAATATAATCAATGGAAATATCAATAGCACTAACCAAAGAAATGCACAAATCATCACACACAATAGAGACACCAATTTAATGTGGTTCACCCAATGTGGGCTACTCCATGAAGAAAATATTTTACTAATATTTTATCAATAAATATCTTGGAAATCCTTTCTCTATTACAATGTTTATGGACCTCTTTCCAAAGGAGACACCAATCTTCTAACTTTGATCAGGCTAGTGATCCTCTAGAAGACCTCCGCCTCCACTACCCTTAGCAAATGGAACTCTATCCACATAAGAAACCTATCCTCCTTGATATGGCTGGAGACCTCTGTCCTCACCTCTATCACCTCCAAATATCTATCTCAAGTCTGCACTAAACACAGTCCTTCAGTCTAGCACAAATTTATTCTCAATATCTATCTCTAGTCTAGCACAAACATGTCCTCAAATCTACACCAAAATCTATCCTTGAATATGTACTAAACATATTCCTTTCGTCTAACAAAAATTTATCCTCAATATCCATCTCTGGTCTGGCACAAACTTATCCTCAAATTTGCACCAAACTCTATCTTCGAATCTATACTAAACATAGTCCTTCGGTCTAGCACAAATATGTCCTCAATATTTGTCCTAAAGTCTTAACTCAAAGTTATCCTCAAGCACAAATTTGTCCTCAATCACCTTCTCAAAATAACTCAATGGCAAGAAGTCCTCTCAAAATTTAACCAACACTTTAATCTCCAATAAGCCAATATGTCATAAATACTTTATTAAAAATAAATCTAACTCCTTATTCCTCCAATTAACCAAAATAATGATTAATTAAAAATACTTTTTATCTACCCCTTTTAACTCCCTAGGACCTTATGTCAAAACCTTAGGCATCACAAAATATATTAAAAAATTTATTACCTTTGCCTTGGTGAGACTCGAACTCACGACGCTACCTCTACCAATGCCCTAGATGTGGCTCCAACCATCATGTGAGCTAGGCGCTCACCTTGGGAGGGAAGAGCATCATGTGCTTTATGTTTGTACTTGATGTCAATATTAACCATGCTTAACATCACTTAGTCCTTCAAGATTAATATTTGTGCATCTGGATATGCTCTTGGTACCATCCTAATTTAGAATGAAATTTTTATGGTATACAATTTTGAGACAATTAATGATAGCTTGACAGTTTTCAACATATGATAAGGGGCTTATGCTACTGCTTAAGTTATTCTAGAGTGGATAAACTAGATCATGTGTAAATAAATGACTATCCACTCTTATTATAAGCCTTTGCAACTTTTTACACTAAGAGAATATCAGATAATACATTCCACATTTACTAGATTACTTGCATATAGATATTCCACCTTAAGATAAAGCACTACAAGGGAAAAGAGAATTATACAAATTACTATCTAGTTTATCTATCAATGCAAATGCTACTAATAGTCATGGATATCAAACATTAGAACACTAATTATTGAAAATATTATACCTAGGTGACATAAATTGTATTTCCATATACCACCACTAAGGGGTAATTTAATGCTAGACCATTATTCTCCTTATTTATTGGTGTACCATTTGAATACACCATGCCAACATCTCATTTAGAAAGTATAGTACTCAAATATATTGGGAACTTGGACATTAGCAAGACAATTATTGTTCTACAACAATATTTTCATGCATTTTACATGCACTAGGAAATTGATCTCTATATAAATTCATATGTACATTGCAATATTTCCAAATTCAAAAATATAAAGTTTGGGTTCTAATCACCTATATCACCCTTACAAGACTTGGAAATCCATAAATATGGATTACATTTCAAGGATTCCAACTACCAAGCATTATAAAAATTATATATTAATGATTATGGATATGTCTACCAATATGGTGATCATTCTCCCATGTAGAAAGAACCTCAATGTAATAAAAATAGCAAGACTATGTTTTTAGCATATTTGGGTCCACTTTGGTACCTCAAATGCAACCTCTTATTGGTACTCATGCTTCATTAGTAACCTATGGCTAAATTGTTTAGAGCAACTTGACACCAAGATAAAACACTCTAGAGCCTTTCATCCATTAAATAATGGGAAGACTAAAGTGGTGAATTGCTTGTTAGTACACCTATTCAAAATGTACAATAATAAGCATCCTTGGATATGGTATGAAATCCTTATATGTATACATACTTTTACAATAGGGATCTACATAGTTTAATAGATCATTTAATTCCATGTATGATTGGATTTTAATCTAACACACTAATCAACATCACTTTCCATATACCTGTTAGTGTTATTATACTAGTATAGGTTAATGAATTTAATAGTGTAGAACACTTTTTGAACTAAATAACTAGGCATCATTAGGTGCATGAAATAACTAGGCATGGTTTGGAGTTGTCCTTGAATTCTTTTAACTCCACCTCCCAATTGTGTTTTCCCTATGAATCGACCTACCTTTAGCCTCCTGTCCTATTATAGTTGCCAAAAAGTGAACATAAATGATAAATTATTGACCTCAAACCATGAATCTACCTCCATACCATGACTCTAGCACTACCATGGTGATATCATGCTCAACCCTAGAAAATAGGTTGAATAAATGGGTGAAGCCCCTCTCAGCGAGGATGGCTTTCGCTAGGGATTCCATCTCAACACAACTCAACTCCAAAAACATCATGGTATCCCCGCATACACAATTGATAACAAAACCAAATATATTAGAAAGTCAACTGCTCTTAGTCTCCTCTACAGGTAGAATAGCCTATGATAGACAATGAAGCTTGTTATTAATGGAGTAGAAACACTTTTGGATATGATCTTGCGTTGGATGGAAATTATCCTAGAGGGTGGTGCCATGCATAAGGATGTGTGTTGAATTGGAGTACACCTAGAAGAAGATCCACATGGCTCCCTTAGTTAGAAAAAATCTCATTCCAGGGTTCAAGATAGTGTAACTGACTAGATCTCCATTCTTTGGATTAATGAATGGATTTGAAAAACCAGGCATGGTGGGAAAGATTATTCCTCATAAATAGGTGACTCTACTTGGCACATGATATGGGGCCTTCAACCATTCACCTCAAAACCATGTCTAGCATTGATTACCTCTCTTACAACTAGTAAGAACCACCTTGTCATTGTTCCCATTGAAAACATTCATAATTTTACGCTTTCCAAGGCTACCCACTCTCAAAAAATTGACAAGAAAAAATGAACAAAGATGGGATTTTATCCTTGGGGCTTGAAAATGAGTAACGACTTCAATTATTTTTGGAAACATGCTTTTTAACCTAAATTTTATGATACATGTCATCTCTGTTCATTATAAATAAGGACTTCCACATCTCGTGGTACTCCTTGGGTCCACATAATTAGTATTTCAGAGTTAACTCCTTCATTTGCTAGCTTTTCTACCACATTTTTGGACTCTCTAAAAGTGTATTGGACTACCATATCACTTATGGACCTTAGCAGGATCCTAGCTTATTTTATACAGGCCTCGATACTCTAAGGGGGTTTCTTGTTGTTTTTGAGGAGGTTTATGATGTTGAGCGAATCACCTTTTACTATCAATCTACGATGTATATCTCTCACCAATACCAATCCTCTCCATATTGCTCTATATTTGGATTAATTGTTTGTTTGGATGCCTAAATGTTCTACAAAAGCAAACACAAGGTGACCTTGGTGATTTCTTATCGCTCCACCTACCCCGACCCTTCTAGGGTTACCTTTGGTAGCTCCATCAAAATTCAATTTGAACCAATCTAGCAGGGAGGAATCCACTTCGACTCTGATCTAAGGTTAGGAGGACCTAGAATGGATGTGTCATCTAAAGGAATATTCAAGTATTGTCCCAAGGACTTTTTACAAGAGGAAACCAGATGAGAGGATAAGGAATTTAAGATAGCATTCTCTCTGGCAAAGGCTAGTATCTTGTTAATTATGGACGTAGGAGATATTGTAGACTCAGAAAATGCTTTATGGTTCCTCTCCAACCAAACTTACCAAAGGAAATGATGGAGATAAATATTCCAAATGAACCTTAACCAAATGTTAACAAAGGTATTGGGCCATTGCAGGAATAAATCATAGATGGAAGTAGGTTTAGTCCAGTAAATATAAAAAACTTGAATAAGCCCATTCAATATGGATGTGGATACTAGGTAATCAAGTAATAAGTGCTGAAAAGAATCCCAATTCATCCTACAAATACAAAATCTGTTAGGAACCACAACAACTCTCTTAATAATGTTATCTATGGTGATTATTTTACCTTGGATGAAAAGCTAGGAAAAAAATGATATCTTAGGAATCAACTTTTTAGTCCACACTATTTGGGGCTTGAAATGGAGGATCCTCAAGATTCAGCAATAGTTTATAAGTTGACTTAACTGGAAAATTCACCACTCTCTATTACGGCCCAACAAACATGGTCTTCTTCCCCACATGACAGAATAAATTGTTGCCTCAAGATATTTTCTAAAACCTTAGATTCAACCTCCAAACCTTGAATCTTTATGGATCTCCACCTAGGTCTTTTTATGTGAAGATGCATGAAATCCATCACCTTTTTTTTAAGATCCTACTATAAAATATACTAAACAACACACTCTCACTCAAATAAACACACTCTCACATATTTGCTTGGAAATAAACTCATAGAAACATTATAACAGTATTCATAATTAAATGCATATGATAACAAAAATTACTTAAAAGCAACAATCTCACAATATATAGAATCGTAGGCCTCTTCAAGGGGGCAACCTCCTTCAACACTTCATTAATTTGCAAAAATATGATTACATTGGTGCCTTTTCGAGTATTTAAAGAGTTTCCTTCCAAGGTTGGCTTACATGCAAAATGCCACCTGGATTACATGCATAATGCCACCCGAATTACATGCATAGTGCCACTTTGAATTACATGCACAATGCCACTCGAATTACATGCACAAGGCCACCTTACCTAACCTATCTACCATGTGTTACATAGAAAAGGGTGCCATTTGTCATAGGCACTACCTAAGATAAAACTTAGAACATTACAAAATATTAATCATGGGTACTACCCACGTTCACTAGGAATATTACATCAAGGAAGTTATTACATTAAGGGTTAGGATGAGATCCTAACATGCCCTTATCCTTGAAGAAGCTTTGTCCTCAAACCTGAAAATGAGGAAATTATTTCTGGAGTTGATGGAGAGAATCCCATGTAGCATCCTTGGGTTGAATCCCATGCCACTGAACAAGGACCTTTGTAATGATACAGTTGTGCAAAGTGCAAGTTCGACGATCTAGCAGCTTCTCAAGTGCAAGTAAGATGGAGCCTTCTTCATCCAATTTAGGGAGTGTTGATTGAACCTGTACCTTTGTGCCCACAACTTTATTGAGAAGGGAAACATGAAAAATAGGGTGGAGCTTGGAAGTGGGGGGAAGAGCCAATTTGTAAGCTATAGGGCCAATCCGTTGTAGAACCTGATAAGGACCATAGAATTTTGGAGCGAGCTTCTGACACCTACGAAGTTGTAGGGAAGATTTTTTGTATGGCTGCAAGCGAAGGAAGACCATATCACCCACATAAAAACTGTGCTCAGAACAATGCTAATCAGCTTGTTGGCACATCCGATTTTGGGCCATGTTCAAATTTTTCTTAAGTTGGTGGAGGACCTCGATGTGTTGACACAGAGCATTATCAACGACCTGGACCTTGGAGCTGCCCAATATGTAGGAGGAATGCGTGAGTGGACGGCACCTGTAAACTACCTAAAATGGTGTGAGTTTGATGGTAGTATGATAGGAAGTGTTGTACCACCATTCAACCAAGGAAATCCATTTTGCCCAATGAGTAGGATGATCGGAGGTAAAGTAGTGAAGGTAGGTTTCCAAGTATTTATTAACAACCTCTGTTTGACCATCCATTTGCGGATGGTAGGCTGAACTCATTTTGAGCTGAGTCCCCTGCAACTTAAACAACTCTTGCCAAAAATTGCTAGTAAATGTGGGATCACGATCAGATACAATGGAGGCTATCATGCCATGAAGGCAAAATATGGAGTCAAGAAAAATTTGGGCAATAGTGGATGTTGTGTAAGGATGGGTTAGGGCACAAAAGTGAGCATACTTTGAAAGGCGGTCCACTACCACAAAAATAACTGACTTGCCTCTAGATTTAGGTAGCCCTTCTATGAAGTCCATGGAGATGTTAGTTTGCACATGCTCTAGGATCGGCAATGGTTGAAGAGTGCCCGAAGAGTGCACTATTTCCCATTTCATCCTTTGACATGTGTGGTAGTCAACTACAAAAGAGCGAATGTCCTATTTCATACCTTTCTAAAAGAAGGTGCACTTGAGTCTCTCATAAGTTTTTAGGAACCCTGAATGGCCAGTAGATGGATTAGCATGTGATTCCTTCATGAGGAGCTCTCTAAGTGGGGACTTAGGAGGAAGAACCAGGCATTGATGGTAACGCAGATCCTAGCCATCCCAGCTATATCCTGGTGTAGACTCTGGATCATCCATAAGTGAAGCAACCAAGTATTTAAAATCTGCATCCTGAAGTATTTCTTGATGTAAGGGCTTAATCCATTGGGGCAATGGTGCAGAAATGGCACACAACATACTAAGGGTCTCAAATTTGTGAGAGATAGCATCCGCCACAAGATTCTTCTTTCCTTTTTTGTACGTGATGTCATAATCATGGCCCATGAGTTTTGATACCCAATTTTGTTGCTCGATGGTGGCAACCCATTGTTCTAGAAAGTATTTTAGACTCTGGTGGTCAGTTTTTATGGAGAAATGGCGCCCAATGAGGTAAGGTCACCAATGCAAGACTGCATGCAATATTGCCAACATTTCCTTGGCATATATGGATTTCCCTAAATTGTGATTAGATAGGGATTTTCTGGTGAAATCCAAAGGGCATCCTTCTTGCATCAATACTGTCCCAATACCATGACCAGAAGCATCACTTTCAATGACAAATTTTTTAGAGAAGTCTGGCATGGCTAAAACTAGAGTGGTTGTCATGGCATGCTTGAGTTCTAGGAATGCTTGCTTAGTTAGCATCCAAGTAAAAGAATCCTTCTTCAACATGGAGATGAAGGGGGCGGCTATCTTTCCATAATTATAGACAAATTTATGGTAATAGCCTTTAAGCCCTAAAAATCCTTAAAGTCCCTTGAGAGTATGAGGTTTCGGCCATTCTTGGACTGCTTGGATCTTCTTAGGGTCAGCCTTGACACCATACTTTGAGGCAATGTGTCCTAGATACTCCAATTCAGTCAAACCAAAGGAATACTTGGACCTTTTTGCAAATAGTTGATGGTCGGCCAATAGTTGTAGGGTTTGATCTACATGCTTGAGATGCTCTTCCCATGTGTGACTATAAATCAAGATGTCATCGAAGAACACAAGGATGAACTTCCACAAAAAATGGTGAAATATGTTGTTCATCAGGATTTGAAATGTGGAAGGAGCATTTGTGAGACCAAATGGCATTACCAAGAATTCATAATGACCTTCATGAGTGCAAAAAGCAATTTTAGGAATATCTTCATCCCTGAGCCGGATCTGATGGTACCCAGAGTGAAGGTCTAGCTTGGTGAAGTACATTGTCCTATGTAATTCATCTAGTAATTCATCAACCACAGAGATAGAAAATTTATCCTTGATAGTTATCTTGTTGAGTTCTCGATAGTCAATACACAGTCGCCAGGAGCCATCCTTCTTGAGGACCAGTAAGACTGGTGCAGAGTAGGGACTAGTACTAGGCCGAATGATACCCACATTGAGTAATTCCTATATCATTATCTCAATCTCTAACTTCATGGAATTAGGGTACCTATATGGTATGATATTTGGAGGTGCACTATCCAGAAATAATGGAATGGCATGGTCGTGAGAGAGATACGATGGTAGTGTAGTTGGTTCCACAAAGATGGCCTCATGTTTGTGGATAATCTGTTGCAGGTCTGATGCGGTTTCACCCATTTGAGAGGTGTATGGTTGGATGGAGAATAATTGTGCAATGACCCCACATGATGATTTCTTTAGCAATTTCTCCATGCCATTTGAACTAATAATTTGAGGTGTTCTTGCTGGGGAGTCGTTGATGATGTGTGTTTTTCCATTTTGGGAGAACTACATCTAGATTTTGGCAAAGTTCCAATTGATAGTTCCCAATGTACTCAACCATTGAGATCCCAAAACAATATCACATCCACCCAACTAGAGGGCAAACATGTCCTACTTGAGTTCATAGTCCCCTATCTTGATTTTAACATTGCAACATTTTCCTTTACAAGGTAAGGTTCCCCCATTGGCTACCATGACCTCAAAGGAATTACAAGTGTGGATATAGCAATTTTCCCACTAAGAAACTCTAGGGTCAATGAAGTTGTGCATGCTTCCCGAATCCATAAGGATGGAAAGACGTTGGCCCTTGAAAAATCCTACAACCTTCATGGTTTGTGGAGTAGTAATTCTTGCAAGAGCATGGACTGTAATTGCTATCTTAGGTTCCTGTTTCACTTCTTCTTGTGGAGAAGGTGTTTCCAAAGGGTCCTCATCCTCATCACTCTAGTCAGAGTTATCAGGTTCTTCAACATCTATCAAGAACAATTTTTTGTGTGCACACTTATGCCCTTTAAAAAACTTTTCATCACAATTGTAGCATAATCCTTGGGCACGACGTGCATCCATATCTTCTATGGTTAGGATATTTGGTGTAGTAGGTTTATTATCAATTGGGTGTTGGGATCGAGAAGGAAATGAAGGTCTATTTTGAGGAAACTTTGATGGGTGCCTTTGGGCAGAGATTTTAGATTCGACCAAATGGGCCAAACTGATAGCTTCCATCATAGTTTGTGGTTTCAACATTGCTACTTCCGCTTGGAGTTCCCCATTAAACCCATTGATATAACAACTATGGAAGAACCCTTCATTCAATACTCTTGTCTTATTGGCCAATTTTTCAAATTGAGCTTGGTATTCACGGACTGACCTTGGTTTTTGTAGTTTGGTCAAGGCCCCTGTAAAGTCGTCATACTCATGAGGACCAAATCGAGTGAGTAGTTGGGATTCAAAATTCTCCCAAGAGAGATTTGGGTTGGCAATACGTAACCATTGAAACCAGTGTAGAGCCTCAGATTCCAATTTAAAGTAAGCCATATGGACTCGATGAAATATGGGGGCATTATGAAGTCTAAAGAATTGATCAACCCTACATAGCCACCCATCAACATCCTTCCCACTAAATTTGGGAAAGTCCAATTTGGGAATTTTAAAGGATGGATCATGGTCATGATTTCTTGCAGAACCCTTAGCTTGGTGTTCTATTTTGGGTAGTCCTCTTTTTAGTTTGCTATTTACTTATATCAGTGCTTCTTCTAAGCGATTACTAGTGGCTTCATGCTCTAGGCGAAGACCTTGGACTTCTTCCCTTATGGAGTGAAAAGTCGAGTGCAATTTCTCAATGTATTTTGTTAAGGATTCCAATTGGTCTAGTTCTTTTTGATGTCCATGGGTACCCTGGGCCATTTTGAAACCTTTTGTGACCAGTTACTAAAAATAGAATTGAGTTTTTAGGACTTACTATTTTTAGTAAGTGCCCAAAAAGTGCTTGGGTGCTATATATCAAAATGATCAGCTCAAAGAGGTGGTCACAATGATCTATATCTCTCAACACTACTTTTTGGTGCCCCAAACTTTTTTGTTTTTTTAATCTCCTATTTTTCTGAGTCTAACAATGTTTACAGTTTTTGATTCTGAGCTACAAAGCAAAATTTGGGTACTGGAGCACTATCTATAACTGGCCTCGTGTCATGCTATCACTGGTTGGCCCAGTCCTAATAGTATCTCTAACACTACTAACCTCACTAGCCCCAAGATTCTCTATATTTTTTAGGTGATTGTTATGACAGTTCTGTTCTGACCCTGAAAGCTGTAAATTTTGACCTGACTATGCTGACCTCTTTGACCTGACTGACCTGACTATGACTACCACTGTAAATTTGGTTGTTATTATCTAGAATTTCAGCTTAAGTTTCACCCTCATGGTCTATCCTGAATGCATGTACTTTCTATTATTTTTTTAGTAGAGAACTCCTTTCTCATAAGCTCACTTTTGGGGATTTGAAATGCAGGTTTACGAATAGGGAGGTTTGGTTTTTTTATTTTATTTAATATTTTTGTTTTTTACAGGTTGAAGTTTTACCAGAATTAAGGAATTCTAGGTAGAGGAGTATGTATCACCCATAGGCCCTCTATTATACCGACAGTGACAAACAATAGTGCTCGAACCAATATTTCAGGCCACTACTCAAGGAGGATTCCACACATACCCTTGAGCACACTACCTGCCTCTCTGACAATACAGGAGGGTAATCATCCAAGATGCTGTGTCCCATAGAATATGATTAATATAAGGCCAAAAAGATTTCTAATGGCTAAAAAATTGTTTAAGCCTAGATGTTCTCCCGATATACCCGAAGATACATGGGAGCTCAAGTCTGTGCGCGAGTTTTGTCTGAGGCCTGGGTATTGGAGCCTGATCGCCCCTCACTTCACTAGATGCTTTATGGGATATCTAGCTTAGCCAATAATGATATATCATTCATGATATTTTAAAACCCCGGACACAAGGTTTCTACCTACTCAACTAAAAAGTTTTTTTTTTTTTTTTTTTGGTCTGGAAAAAAAAATGCACTATATTTTTTGGATTTTTTTTTAATAAAGAAAAATAGGAACAAAAAAAACACACAAAATTTATACCTAACAGGTAGATTGTATGGCAATAATCATTGTAGTTGTAGCAGAACTTGGCCTTGGAAAGTGCTCTAATACCACTTGTTAAGATCCTACTATAAAATATACTAAACACACTCTCACTCAAATAAACACACTCACACATTTTCTTAGAAATAAACTCACAGAAACATTATAACAGTATTCAGAATTAAATGCATATGATAACATAAATTACTTAAAAGGAACAATCTCACAATAGATAGAATCATAGGCCTCTTCAAGGGGGCAACCTCCTTCAACACTTCATTAATTTGCAAAAATATGATTACATTGGTGTCTTTTTTGAGTATTTAAAGAGTTTCCTTCCAAGGTTGGCTTACATGCAAAATACCACCTAGATTACATGCATAATGCCACCCGAATTACATGCATAGTGACACTTTGAATTACATGCACAACGCCACTCGAATTACATGCAAAATGCCACACGAATTACATGCACAATGCCACTCGAATTACATGCACAAGGCCACCTTACCTAACCTATCTACCATGTGTTACATAGAAAAGGGTGTCATTTGTCATAGGCACTACCTAAGCTAAAACTTAGAACATTACAAAATATTAATCATGGGTACTACCCATGTTCACTAGGAATTATTACATCAAGGAAGTTATTACATTAAGGGTTATGATGAGATCTTAACACTTTTACCCAAATAGATCATCAGTATGGACTTTTGACTTGGCCAGGTTAGGATCCTGAATGAGGGCATTACACCTAGCCCACTTATCCTCCAAGAACCTAATATTTTGGTCATTCCCCATGATCCACCTTAAGCATTTACTTACTATGTCTTTGCTTATCAGTATGGCTTTCTAGAAGGTCAATCCTTTGCTTGGTATTGCACTACTCAAAAAATATGATCCTTGAATATACTTCATTTTCACAATCATGGTCCACTCATTCTCAACATTGGTAATTAAGTGTCAAGCTTGTTTGGCTAACAAGGCTATGTTGAGGTGGATAACTCTTTTGAGGCCTAATCCTCCGTCCTCCTTTGGTCGACAAAACTTATTCCAAATGACTAGATGGATACGTTGCTTGTATTCTAAGCCTGACCAAAGGAATTTTTTTTATATTGTTCAATTTTGTGGTACACCTTGGTTGGGGCCTTGAAGACTGATAAGAAGTATACTTGAATGCTTTAGAGCAAGGCCATAGTAAAAGTTACTTTTCCAACCTGGGATAAGAGATGCCCTTTCCACCCTGAGAGTTTCTTTTAGATTATTTCCAAAATATTATTCCACATCAACTCGATTGGAGTACATGCGAACAATACGAGGTCTAAATAGGAAGTAGGAAGGGTGGATATAGAGCATTCCAATATCCTTGCAATATTGGCTTGCCTAGGAACAAGAGTATTGAGAAATTAAATATTAATTTTGTTGAAGTTATCTTTTGACCTGCAACATCCTCATATAGAGTCAGAATATTTTTAATGACCTTGGCCTCTCCCATGGATGCAAGGGTGAGAAACAAAGTATCGTCAACAAATTTTTGGTGAGTAATAAGAATGTTGCTTTTATCCTGGAGATGAGACCAACATTACAGGTAGCTTTTATTATCCTTCCAAGGGCTTCCACAACAATAATGAAGAGCATGGGAGAAATTGGATCCCCTTGTCTGGGGCCTCTATTTCTTTAAAAGCACCCTATCGTGGATCCATTTATGAGGACATATAACCATGGTTTATGAATGTATCCTTCGATTAGCCTGACCCATTCTAGATGGAACCCAAAAATTGATAGAATAGAATTCACAAAATCCCAATTGATTTGGTCATAAGCCTTATTCATGTCCATCTTGAGGGAAAAAGTTGATTTTTTGGATCGAGAAATAAAGTGGAGGGCCTCATGGACGGTGATGACTCCATCAAGAATTGAACTTCCTTAGACCAAACTTCCTTGGCAAGGGTCAATTATTAAAGGCAATAATTCTTTCATACGGTCCATAATCTATTTGGTGAGTATTTTGTAGATAACATTGCATAATTTGAATGGTCTAAAATAAACCATAGATTTGGGGGTAGGCCCTTTAGGAATGAGAGCAATAAATATTAAATTGTAACTATAAGGAATGTGCTTGGAAGATTGAAATTATTTTATGGCTAGGCACACATTTGGACCTACTACATCCCACAAGGTTTGAAAAAAGTAGGATGCAAATTCTTATGAGCTCGAGGCCTTATCAGGGTTCATGTAAAATAGGGCTTGTCTAATTTCCTCATCCATGAAAGGAGCATTGAGCTTAGAATTGACGTTACTAGTTATGAACTGATGAATAAATTGTAGCATGGACTCTTTGGCTATAGCCAAGCAAGGGGTCTCATCTCCAAGGATGGGACCGACGTAGGATACTGCTTCATCTCTAATATCATGGATGTATTGAGTCATGGATCCATCCCCTTTAACCAACTCCCTGATATTGTTGTTGCTTCTATTCCTTAGATTTGTAACATGGAAGAATTTGGAGTTTGAATCTCCATTTTTGAGACATAGAGCTCTAGACTTCTGACTCCAAAATTTTCCTCAAAATCCAAGATGTTTTGGTATTCAACTAGAGTGTTTCTTTCCTTTGTCCTGGTAGCTTCATCACATATTCCATTTTTAATTTTCTTCTCGATGTAGGTTAATATTTTGGACACGGATTTCCTATTTTAAAATAAATTTCCAAATATCTCCTTGTTCCAAACTTTGAGGTTGTATTTGATGATCCATATTTTTTGGGAAAGTTTGAAATATGGGCTCCCCTAAGAGGAAATTTGCCACCATTGGTTGATACGATCTCTTAGATCATGATATTTTAGCCACATTGCTTCGAACCAAAAGGGCCTTCTAAAAGGATGGGCCTTCTATAGTTCTAACATGATAGGACTGTGGTATGTTGTAATCTTGGGTAAGGAGTGAAGAGTTGCATCTCCAAACATTGAAAAGACCACTTGGGACAGTAATAACCTATCCAATATTTTTAAATTAGTTGGTTCCCCGTATGTCTATTGCTCCATATGAATTTTGCATCTTTGAGCTTGACGTCCATGAGGTCATTGGAGTTTATAAACTCATTGAACTCATCCATACTTCTCTTGGGTAAACATGACCCTCTTATTTTGTATGATGGATAGAGGGATATATTGATGTCCCTTGATACCACCCAAGAAATATTGTGAAATGCCTCTTTCATTTTACTTAGATATTCCCACAAAGCTACTCTTCCTTGAAGAGAATTAGGCACATAAAAGTTTGACAAGATCCAATAATAGTTATTGTCTATGTCATGAAAGAAAACACTTAGCACCCTGTCATCCAACTAAATTATTCTACCTTCAAACCTCATCGAGTCCCATAAACACATTAGTCCTTCTAAGGAACCTCTGGCTGAACTAAAGGTAACTTTACCATGTTTCCATATTTTAGAGGCAATTTCTTTTGACAACACTGCATCAATTTTTGTTTCTTGTATTATGAATATTGTAGGATTAATTTCTCTCCTTAATGAACTAACCACTCTTTGTTTGGTTGGGCCATTAAGGCCTATCACATTCCATGAGAGGACCTTCATTTAGACTATTTGGAGTTCTTCCCTCTCCCCCTACCTTGAGGTGGAGGAGGCTTATTGGATTCGTTATTATCTTTGATGTTGGTGATAACTAGAGAAAAAAGTGTCTTTTGAGTCTCATTTGTGATCTCATCATCAAGTCTTCTTTTGAACTCTTAGGTTGCTGAGATATTACCTCTCTTTTTTTTCACTACCAAAATTGATGGGTGATTTCATTGAACTTCTTATTTGTTTGTGGATAAATTTGGGAGGAAAAATTTACTGTAGTACTAGGCTAACACAACCCTCGCTCACCATCATTTCAATGGTTTTAGTCCTAGTAACTTATTCATCCATAATTTGTCTATATTATCCTAAGTTTTGGGGTATACCATAAGGGTATTTTGTGGGAGGGCACATTAAGGAGATGTTTGAGGGCCCTGATCTAGATGGGGAATCTAGGCTTACTAGAAGGTTTAAAAAGGCCTCCTTCATTCCTTCTTTGTGTTGTGCATCCTCAACCTCAGCTAGTATTTTAAATTTATTGTGATTGTATATTGAGGGACTTACGTATTCTTCCAGTTCTACCTGACATGAGATTTGTTGCATTCCTTATTCTAAATGTTGGGGTTTGGATCCTTGATCCTGATTGTTTTGGTTGCTTTTGTATTGCTTGTAGACTCCTTTGTTTGATGGAAACTGAAATCCTTGATTCCTTGTGTACCCTTTGCCATTAAAACCTCTTGTATAGGGTCTATTCGGTGCTTCTTTTGGAATAGCCAGGTTTAGGCATTGATTTCTGATATGGCCCTGGGATTGGCACTCCACACAAAATGCTGGTTTGTTTTCATATTCAATGGTCTATTTCCTCAAGTACTTACCATATCTGAGTTCCATAAAGGTGGTAATCTCATAATCTATATTAGTGTTCACACATATTATTGCATGGGTTATTCTCAATCTAGCCAGGGTGGAGTGGTCAATCACTACTAATTCACCAATAGTCCTTGCAATCCCTTTTATGGAGTACTCATGGAAAAACTAGGCTAGAATATTTGGTAGATGGACCCAAATGGGGGTAGTATTAATGCTATGTATTTTAGGGTTGAAATCCTCCCCCCACGGTTTGAGGAAGAGGCTTCACCTACCTAAAAATCATGGCCCTCCAATTAGGATGCAACAAGCATCTACCTAGTTATTAAGATGGATGATGAATAAATATTTGAACAACACCATGATCTCCATGTTTCCTACCATTCTCCACTTGGAAAATGCCCATGTCCTTATGGTTTCTATTCATGGCCTCCCGCCTACGAACTTCTCCACCAAGGAATAGGTTTCCAATGATAAAAAAAAAAATTCATGATGATGGAAGGAGTGATTACTCTATTATTATCAAGGATGAGAGGTGGGAGAGAATCGAATATATCGCTTCTTTTACCTTTGAGAACCTTTGTGAAGGATATGATAGTTCTGGGGCCCACAGCTCCCAAATGGGTCCCTTTATCAAGATCTTTTTTGGGGGTTTTGATTCCTCAAACTTTTCCAACTTGATCAGGGATGGAATATTGTTCATCCTTTGTCTCATTAGGAGGTTTACCTACCCATGGATCCTCTCCTATCGCATCCTAGTGGCCTGGTTCATAAGGTTCCTTATCACCTTCAACAATTCAAAATCCTCCTCTGTTGCCATATTTGCTCCTATGTTGCTCCTCCATCGCTCCTAATAGCATGGATTAAGATATGCCTACTATAATTTTATATGTGTTATATTCATAAATATGGTAACAAGGCATTTGTCATTTTTGTTGTTGAGTCAATGCATGGAGGCGAAAAAGTTTATTTTGAATTTTTACAAGGAAATTTAGTCCCAAATCTTCCCTATTATGAGAAGAAGATTTTTATAAGCGCTAGTGCACTTATAATTTGGTGACCACCTCATGGTGGTCACGCTAGGCTATGCACTCACGTACTCAGCCCACACTTGTTAGTGGTGCTAAGCTAGCTAGATTTGGACTGTTTCCAAGGTTGACTACCTGGTTGTTAGAAATTATGTGTTTTTGACTTATTGTTGGACCGTTGAACTTTCTATAATTGGCCAACTTCATCGTTGACTTGTGTAGAGTTTATTTTCAACCACCTAGTTGACATTAGAGGGTGTTGTCTATGACCCACCAAATGTTTTAGGTGAAAACAGTTTTTTCTTAATTTTTGCAAAAAAAATCATTATTATTTTTGCAAAAATTACAATTTCTACCTCCATAAATTTTTAATTTTTTAAATTAAGGGTTGAATTTTTCACTTAGTGCTTATTTTTTACTGCAAATTCAAATTGAAGGATGAATAATTGTAAATTGCAAATTGTTGTAATTTTGTAAAAGCACTATAATTCCCCATTTTGCAAATTGTAAAGGCATATTTTGTAAATCTAGGATCATTGTGCATTATTAAATTCATAAAAACATTCCTAATAGTGCCTAGATAGTTCTTACAACCACCTTAGCCCTCCTAGACTAGCATATACAATATATAAAATTGCTTTAGATCTCATAGATCGAATGACACAACTTGCTATTGTAATGGACATAGTGATCGATAAAATTAAAGACATGCAAACTACAAATCCTAGTAATGTCAAGATATATAAATATAAATTTCCCATAAGGCAAAGTGTGACATTAAGCCTTATCATAGATCAAGGAATATAGATGTCTTGTCTACTTGTATTGTAGATATGGATTCTTGGTTTACCTATGCAAATTAGGATGAACAAATGGCATTTACCAAAGTCAAACTCATAGGTTTAGTAAAGTTTTTGATTGTAGAAACACAACAAAGTCAAAATCCTATCACCACTTGGTAGGCACTTTTCCATATTTTGAAAAATATATTTTTTCCACCTAACTGTCAAAGTGATCTTATGATCAAGTGGCATAGGTGGAGGTAAGCATTTAATATGTTAGTTTTAGATTATCTTTTTCAATTCAAAAGGCTAAGGGTTCTTTTTGGAATCACTGATTCATAATAGGAGCTATAACCTAATCTATTAGTGATTTGCAAGTTCCACTATTAGATAAGTCAAATACAATTCTTTCCATACTTTGGATGAGGTATTCAAGCATAAAATTTTAGCAAAGGAGAAAGTTGGTGCTTCCTTTAAATCAAGACCTTCATAGGAAATCACTTCCAAGGGATCGAATAAGCATAAACAAAAGGTAAATAATTCTTCTCATACTTCTTCTCCTTCTTCTACTTTTTTCCATTCATCTAAATCCCATTCTTATTCTTCTAACTCTAAAAATTCTTATTCTTCAACATTGTATTGTGATCATTATAAAAATAATGGTCATACAAAACCTATATGTTATACTTTAAAAGAATGAAAAATAAATACCTGCGTATAAATTCAACAAATGAGGATCCAAAATATGACCCTATTACGACTATAGGGAGAGAAGAATAATATCCTACTATGAAGGGTAAACTCAACAAAGTTACCCTCATGATAATTTTATTTGCACAAGGGGTCATGACGATTTTTTTTGTCACTAAAGCCCACCTTATACACAATTTTTTGTTGGTTGTATCATAGATAACAACTTGTAAAAAAATTAAATTGTGAGGTCCATTTTTAAAAATTTGAAGTTTTTCTTGAAGCCACATCTGCACTTGGGTGGAAGGATGTAGAGTCTACATATGAAATCACACACACTTGCATCCTATCCTTCTCTTTTGGTGATAAATTTGTGGATAAGGTAAATTTTGATGTCACTGATATGGATTGTTGTGGAATATTTCTTAGTAAGCCCTATCAATATGATAGGAATACAATATACAATGCTAAAAATAACACATACACAGTGGAGTTGAACAAAAAAATATATTTGGTAGAATGCACTACACCTACATCAAATATTATGTTAAGTTGTAGGTAAGCTCTCAAGGCAATAAATCAAGCACATGAATTAGCTCTTATTTTCATAAGACCACATAGGATAAAGCACAAGCACCTCCAAAGATCCATGCTAAACAAGCTTCACTTCAAATAATTTTGCAATCACATGAGTTTGTGTTTAAGGAATCCACCACTCTTCCACCTGAGAGGGATATCAACCATAGAATTGAAATCATATTAGGTGCTTCTATTTCAAATGCACCTATGTACAGATAATGAGTGCTTCAAAAAAATGAGATTAAAAAAGAATTCATTAAGCCTAGCACTTCTCCTTGTGCATCACCCATTCTTTTGGTGCTCAATAAGGATGGTTCATGGAGACTTTGTATTGATTTTCATGCATTGAAAAAAATTACAATAAAAAATAGATATCCCCTCCCATGGATTGATGACTTACTAGATCAACTACAGGGAGCCAAATTTTTCTCCAAGATTGATCTTAAGAGTGGTTACCATCAAGTCAGGATTTAAGCATAAGATACTTGGAAGACAACATTAAAGATTAAATTTTGGCTCTTTGAGTGGTTGATGATGCCCTTTGGACTCATGAATGCTCTAGAAACATTTATGAGGTTGATGAATGAAGTGTTTAGGGATAACCTAGACAAATCTATAGTCATATACTTGGAAGATATCCTTGTATATTTATCCACTTGGAAGGAACACTTAGAGCATCTAGATCTGGTTCTCCACACCCTTGAGAAGAACCAATTTTTTTCTAACCTTTCTATGTTCTCATTTTCTAAAATTCAATATCCTATATTGACTTCATAATCAATCAACAAGGAATCCATGTATATCCTACAAAGGTATAAGTCCTCCAAAAGTATCCAACTTTGTCCTCTATAATTGATCTTAGGAGCTTCCTTCGACTTATGAATTTCTATTGTAAGTTCATACCTAGATATTCTACCATTGCACATCCCTTGCATCATCTCACGAAAGCCAAAGTTAGGTTTCATTAGACCAAGGATCATGATCAAGCCTTTGATACTTTGAAATAAAAACTCCGCACCACTCTTGTCCTTGTTCTTCCCAACCTTTATCAACCATTTGAGATAGAGATAGATGCCTCATAGTTTTCATTAGGATTTGTTTTAAATAAAATGGGCACCCAATGACATCCAATTCTAATACCTTTTTAGCTACCAAAAGAAATTACTCCACATATGAAAAATATTTGTATGCATTGGTCCAAGCCATCAAATATTGGATACAGTATATTTTTGTAAAATAAATAATTGTATAGATTAATCACATGTCTCTCAAGTTTCTTCAATCACAAAACAAGATAGAGGAATCTAGGCATATGAAGTAGTTCACCTATCTACAGTAGTTCCACTTGGTCATCAAGTACAAGAAGGGAACAACTAATATAGTGGTTGATTATTTGAGTCATCCACCAATGACTCAAGCTTTAACAAAAATTGTATCTACCTCCCATATTGGATTTTAGACTTGACCACATATTTATGCTCTGATCCTAATTTTAACAAAGTTAACCATAATATTATTCACTCTTCACCTTCCAATATCATTCCTTTTCAGGACTTCCACATGAAGGATGGACTTTTGTACAAGAAAGATAAACTTTTCATCCCACAAGAGCATATGATTCTCTTCTCAAAGAAGCCCACTCTTTATGAAGGTCATTTTTGAAAATATAAAATAATCCACCACTTGAAGTGGTTATTCTACTGGCCTCACATGTAGAGAGATGTCCTATGATTCTTAAGATAGTGTGTCGTGTGTTGTTACTCCAAGTCAATGAATAGGAAGTTGGGCTTGAGTATTTGCTTGCCCATTCCTTCACATCCTTAGGAGAGCATATCCATGGACTTGGTGAGTAGGTTTCCCTTGATAGTAAGACAACATGATAATAATTTTGTGATTGTGAATCAATTCAGTAAGATGGCCAAATTCATCCCATGCAAGAAGACTATCACAAAACCTAATGTAGCAAAATTTTCTTTGATATAGTGTGGCGATAATTTTGTCTTCTAACTAGAATTTTATCTAATAAAGGTCCATGATTTGTAGGGTATTTTTGGAGATCCTCATGGAAAATTTTGAGAGTTTTCATTAATTTTTCCATGGCCTTCCACCCTCAATCAAATGGATAGATAGACGTTTTGAATCATACATTGGTATAGAGTTTCAGGATCTACGATCATACCTCACTGGCAAAGTGGGATATGAGCCTCATTCACATAGAGCATGCATATAACAAAGTTGTTCATAGTTCCACATAACACTCATATTTTGAGGTTTGTCTTAGATTTTAGCCACTTGCACCATATGAGTTACCCTTGGCCTTGCTATCTCCCACCACTACATACATGTAGAAGGAGAAAGACAATATAATATCTTTAATTCAACACTTGCAGAGCCTTTATACCAATGTGACATATATCTTGCAGAAGACTTAGTAGTAGCAAAAGAGAGATATGGACAAGCATAATATTCCTCATCTATTTTAGGTTGGAGATAGAGTTTGGCTTCACTTGAACAAGAAAGACTTTTCAAAGAAGGCACATAGCAAGATCAAGTCTCTTTGCTATGGACCCTACACCATCATTCAATAGATCTCTAAGAATACCTTTAGTTTTGACCTTCCAACATACCTTGGAATTCATGATGTTGTCAATGTGGACATTTTGAAGCCATATCAGGACTCTACTTTGGAGATTGATCCTATCATCACCCATTCGGTACATGTGGTGCCTAAATTTCAGCTTTCACTTGATACAAATAGATTTTTTGACATAAAGACTTGTCATAATTGATATATTTCTTCCACTTCTTACCTTGTCACCCATTGTGTTCAACTTCCACACTAGGCTAGCTAGATATCTCACCATCAAATGGCTTATGATGTTCTAGATTTCTTGAGAGCATTGGGGTCCAATGCTTCTATGGTTGATAGGAGTGTTGAGGATATTATTGTACCTTAGGCTTAATCATAAACCTAAGATATTATTTCATATTTATTGCATTGTATTACATGAGGCATAGTATGCCCATGTTAGATATGCTTTGGTTAGTCGTTATATGCATGGTTATGCTATTAAATATTTCCATTATATTTTAGTGCATATTGTTATTTTTTTTGCATCCTTGATTGCTATAGGTGGTTGGACTTACATGGCATACATGTAACAACATCGATTCCTTTTCATGTACTATGTATACAATTATGCATAGTGGATATCTATCTTCACGTTTGAGTTCTACATCATTGTAAATACTCTAAGTGAGTTCATACAAGAGGCATGAACCACTAAGGAGATAAGACTATTGTATAAACCCAACTATGTGTTTCCAAGGATATTTTGAAACCTTTACCATAGTTCATCTGAGAAACAATGGTGAAATTTTTCTATTGATCAACAATGCATTACATGGTTTTATAGTTCTTGAAAGAACTAAAAATAGACACGGTGGTTGAGATAAATCCTCTTAAACTTATTACAACAAACTAGATTAAATATAGCTCTTATCCTAATAACATGTTAATCTTGTACTATGGTCAAACATTGATCAGCCAAGCTAAAACCTCAATGTATGCTAATCAAATTAACTAGAAATATGTAAATCAAAACACTAAACTAAAACTAAGTACTAGGACTTAATACTTAGGACTAAGGAAGCAATGTTGAAAATATTCCAACACTCTCCTCCTTGATGCTAAAGACACTCATGCAAGAGTTCTTTAAGCATCACAAAGTTGGAAGAAAATATTTCTCTTACGTTTCCTCCAATATTGAATCAAGAAATTAGAATTTACAAAATATTTATAATGGCACTCCTTCCACTCTTCATGTGGAATTTCCTGCAAATGCTTGAGTTTCTTCTTTTGTTTATTAGCTCCCCCTTCAACAAAAGTATCTCCTCTTGTGGTTTTCATCAACCACTCTCTTACATCTTTATCATTATGGTCTTTAAAACATGCTCTCACATTTTGTTCTTCTTTTACATCTTCAACATTAAACAATACTCCACATGAGCATTTGCAATTAGTTATCTCACATATATGATTATACCATACAACTCTTTCACATATTTCCACATAAAATATCACAATAAATATGGCCATATAATGACAAAATACATATGCAACATAAAGTTGCTCCTCACAAAAATATTATCTCACAACAATGACTTTACAAGAATCCTTCTCCCAAGGAATTTTGAACACATCATTTTGATCCATGTGACCCAGGTTCTCCATCACTGTATTATCTCCAAGAAGACTCTTCATAAAAGTTCTCTCAATGAGACAATAGCCTTTATTTTCATTCCTTCTCACAAAAAACAAATCATTAATCATAAAAACATTACCTTTAGTATGAGTAGATTTGGTGCTTCTCATGAAGCTATTTTGTAGTAGTTCTCCTTCATTGTATGGTGCTTCAAGATCAACCATCAACTCTTCACTAGGATTTCTCCTCCTTTGTCAAATCCATGTTGGTGTGTTGAAACACCATTCATTCAAGAAATCATACATAGTTTCCTTTTCAAGACAACTCTCTTTCTGTAATGTAGTCACTCCAAGTGAGTGATCTTCATCCATGAGTGATGTTTCCTTTGCCATTACGAAAAGAAAATCAGTAATCTCATTTCCATTTTCTGTTGCTATCTCATTTGTCACATTATTCTCCCCCTTTAGAGGAACTCTAACAATTTTATCTTCTCCTTTTAGTATATCTTCATTTGCTCTGTCAAGAGAGCATACATCCATTCCAAGTGAATGGTCTTCAAGACAATGGTCTTCCATGAACATTGCTTCTCCATCAACATGCCAACAATTTTGGTTGATCCTATTATCTTCTTTATTCTCTCCCATGAGAATTTTAGGTGCATTATCCATAATACACTCTTCATTTATCTCCTCCATGAGATATTTTTTATCACTTTGCCTTCTATCAATAGAAAATCCTCTTCTTCCTCCTCGTCCTCTTGAGGAATACACACCTCTTCTTATATTTTCATCACAAAATTCAGCAACATATGCTTCCTCTATAAAATATTCTTCATCTTGTTGGTTTTCTACATATAGGTATTCCTATAAAAGAAATAATTATCCATTACAAAGCATGGCTTCATATGAGTCTTTACAAGACTCTTCAAAAAATCCTTCAAAAATATCTAATTCGAAAACTACTTCAAGGAAGAAAGGCTCCTCCTTGCTTAAACAATCTTCATGATTGTTACTCATGGCTTTAGGGGTGTATTCATCAAACCCATAAGAATCCTTCAAAAATTGCCATGCCATTGTAGATGATCTAAAATTGGCTATGAGAGGAAAAACATTATTTTCCATTCCTCTCCTCAAATCCATAAGAGCTAAGCAATTTGCATATTGCTGCTCCTTCTTCTCTTTTCTCTCCTCGCCTTGTAGCTTACTCCAAGTGGATTCCTCATAGCCTTATTGAACTATATCACATAAATATTGATCCTTCAAGAAATTCTTCATAATTATTTTCCAAATAGCATAATTATATTCATCAAATTTTGGTATAGCCAAGTTTGCATACATGGCTTCCTTTTATTTACCAAAGTCTCAAGCACCCAATTTATCATAAATCGGCCAATACTAATTGAAACAAACTAAAAATTTTCTTGTAGACTTCTGATATACTTATCTAAAAATCCACTAAATTTTAGATCTAAATTCACACAAATGAGAAATATGTGATCAATTTACTTTTTCCCTTTCTAGATCTTAGAGTATTTTTGAGACAACCTCAATGTTCTTCACATACATCAATACATTCAACTCCAAAATTTATGAAAATTAAAATATGTATTCCTGAGATAATAATATGAAAACTCTCTAAATTTCAGAATAAAATTCACAAATGCGAAAAATATGTGATCATTTACTTTTTCCCTTTTTATCACAATTTTGGATCTAGGATTTTTTGAAGAAAAAATCAATATTCACATAAATAAATCAATACAGATTCAAATGACCTAAAATTTTGTCTAAATTATAATTTTTTTTTTTTTTTTTAAATCAAAAAACCCCTTGCGGTGCCACCTTGGTCTAAGGTACCACGAACAAGGGGTTCTACACCATCAAATTCACCTGGGGGTCGCACCCAGCCTTACCCGCACCAACATTATCAATTGGATTTTGGGTACCCAATTCAGTTTTTTGGTATGGTGGAGATTCGAACCTAGGACCTCCCTCGGAGGATTGCCCTCTCCTCTCCAACTCACCTACAACACCTAGGTTAAATTATAATTTTATCTAAATAATATTTCTCCTAAAATTTGAGAATCAAATACCTTGTATTCCACCTTATACAACCATTTTATTTAAAAACTCAAAATGCTAATAAAATCCGCAAATTAGCTCTAAATAACCTAAAATGATATCAGCATCCTCTTGATACAATTATCGAACAACCCTAAAAATTTTATAATTGAATACCTAAAAATGCGTGATATATTAATAATTTACTCGAGATATTCCTTGCAAATCTGGTGAGTGCTGGCCACTTGAGTTTCTCTGACAAAGTGTGTTCTTCAGATCTCTTTATGCAACTCTCCATAAATTTTGATCCTTGTGAGCAAGCTTACTCTAATACCAAATGAGAAACAATGGTGAATTTTTTCTATTGATCAACAATGCATTACATATTTTTATAGTTCTTGAATGAACTAAAAATAGACACGATGGTTGAGAGAAATCCTCTTAAACTTATTACAACAAACTAACTTAAAGATAGCTCTTATCCTAAAAATATGCTAATATTTTACTATGGTCAAACATTTATCAACCAATTCAAAACCTCAATGTATGCTAATCAAATTAACTAGAAATATGTAAATCATAACATTAAACTAAAACTAAATACTAGGACTTAATACTTAGGACTAAGGAGGCAATGTTGAAAATATTCCATCATCATATTTAGATGTAAATCAAGAGAATGTGATTAAGAAGTGTTTTATAAAATATTGCATTTTTATGTCACAAATGTGATGAAACTAGACACATGGAAATTTTGCAATGTGAAAATGATAGAGAAAGAGATGGAAAATTTTGGGTGTGAGGAAAACTTTAATGTGAGACAAGGAGCTAGTGTCATAGGAGAATCTACATTAAATCAATTATTTTCCACTCCTAAGAAGGTGGTAATAAAAACCCCTCTACATAATTAAATGATAAACACCTAATAGTTCACTTGAATCAACCATTAGAAGAAAAATGACATAAGGGATGAAGAAGTACAATGTGGAAGTTCAAATATGGAAGGAACTAAAGGTGTGAAGGAATGTGGGGAGGAATATTTTAAAGCAAATGAATATGAGGAGGTGAAGGAGGTCAAGGTTAATCTAGGTAAATCATCTTCATTTTTCTTATGTAGCATACAATCTTCTACCTACATATGGAGGGTATCCAAGGAAATTTAGAGTTTCCAAAGTAATATAATAAAGTAATGACTATGTAGGATTATCTATGCACATTAGGGTTTTGGGGGAAACATAATGAAGAATGTGTTTATGAGGCTATTGCATGCATTTTAGATTATTTAAGGAAACACAAATATTTAGAAGATAATTCTCATTAGGAACAATATGAAAAAATAGGAGAGATTGATGAATATGAGAATAGAAAATGAGAGGAGTTAGATCAAAGCATAAATATAGAGAAAAAGAAACTCAAAATGATATCAATTTTGGAAGCCAAATAAAAATATTATATGTGTTAACAAGAAGTGGGACTAATTCCACTAACAAAAATAAAAAGTGATGATGAAAACAAAAATATCGAATATTAAGAATATAGATAAGATCCCTAAAAGAGTTATTAAGGTATTAATAGGTTATTATAGTCCTTTTTATTAGTACAAGAGATAAAATCATGAAATGAGGAATGTAAGGATGATTTTAAATATATTTGGAATATGGGTGATTTTATAGTAGTTTCTTCTATAGGAGCTTCAGGCAATATTGCAATGATATGGGATAAATACTAATGGTATGGACAATTGTTAGAAGAAAAAAGTAATAGGGCTAGACCATTTTTCAAGAAAGAAAAAAATTAAATTTGGGGTTATAAATGTATATGTTCCAACTATAGTTAGTACTCATGAAAGATGTTGGAAAGACCTTAGCATATTTTTGTAAACAAAATGATAATATATAATGATCTATGAACTCTTGGGGGTTATTTCAATATTGTTTTATCTCCTTTAGAAAAGAATATTTGTATTCTAGAATGGTATAAATAAATGCAATATTTTGCTTAATTAATTCAAATGGCCTTTAGGATGTTAGAACTTTGAGTTTTTAATATAAATGGGATACTAGCCACATTAGACAATTTCATATAGCAAAAATATTGGATAGATTCTTCTTGTACAACAAATTATTGCAAAAAAGTATACAATATCTTCTGATATTTTATTACGAGCAATATCAAATAACAAATCCATTCTTTTGACTTGTGCTTTACCCAATAATGGTCATTCAAAGCCATTTTGCTTCTATTCTAGATTGCATCAACACCCCAATTTTTTCTTGATGGTTATGTTATGGTGAGATGAAGCAAATTTTAAATGATTTTATATGTACATGTTTGTTAAAGAGATGAAATATTAAATAAGCAAATACATATTTAGAATGCAAAATATTTTTGTAAGATTTTAAACAAAAGAAAGAAATTGAATTTGAGTTTAAATATTTACAATATATAGTACAAACTAATGGAATGGATCGATATTCATATGTAGAAGAAAAATATTTACTTTCTTATTATCATAATGCATTGAAAAAGGAAGATTCATATTGGTTTCAAAAATATAAGGGAAAAAGGTTTGAGGTGTAGACCAATTGGTTCGACCAAACCCCATAAGGGGGCAAAGGTCCAAGTTTCAAATCTTGAGCCTCGTCGGACTGAACGCTTGTCCCTTTCCTGGTGCTTTCAATGGCATAAAAGGTTTAAAATTATTGTGGCATTGTGGTTATAGGGACGGACTGCATGAAGATATATGTGGCGGCTTTCGTGGTGGACAACACAAAATACTATGGCAGCCATAAAAATTGGATAGCCTGCCCGGATTCATGGTGGCTACAAATTCGACCATGTAAATTCAAAAGAAAAAAATATCTATGGAAAAATGGCTCAAGGAAAGAGATATAAATACATTTATTTTTCATGCTACATCAAAAGAAAAATTTTATTTTTGTCACATAAAAAGTATTTTAACTCTAGATGGAATAAATATTGAGGAATAAGAAGATATAAGAAAGGAAGTAATTAATTATTTTAAAAGGATTTTTTCAAATACTAGGCATTTTAAGGAGGCACAAGATACACTCTTACAAAATATTCCATCAATAATCACACAATAACATAAAATAAAAGCTTGACATAAAAGATATCTTGTTAGCAATTTAATATTTTCACATCATATTGCAATATATCAAGACAAAATATTCACAAAATAAATAATAAATCACAAAAAAACATATTGATAACTATATAATCAAGCAATGTGTAAGCGTCTTCAAGCATATATTACATTGCTTTATCTTCAATATATACACATTGGATATACGACTCTTCACATTCATATGACTTGAAATTTACAATTATAGAAACTTTCATCTCCTCAAAAATGTGAGAGATATAACATTTCATATTTATCATAGGATAAATATAACATAATAAATCCACATATCCACATAAGAACATGTTGGAGATATTACATTATTTGTTTCCTTTGTAAATATTTATATTATAGTGAGTTTAATATTTTAGTCAATAGTATGTGTCAAGTTATGAAGTGTGAATATGTATCATTAATTAAGTGTGAGGAGTCATGTGTGTAAGTGAAGAGTTATGAGTGTGATGTATCAAATTTAGAAGTAGGGAGCTATGTGTAATCATGAGAGACTTTGTCATTATATAATATGTGAGATTTATATAATGTAAAGAGTAAAATTAAAAAGGTTTCATCTCTCACGAGTTTGATGAGAGCAAAGCATAAGAGGAAATGTGAAGAGTCTCATGTATCTATATATTCAAGACAAATCTCTATGTTATGTAACCAATTCAATTCAAAGTATCATTGAATTTATGCATGCTATAGTAGATGTATTTATCAATAGCAATTAGTGTGATATTTTGATTTTCATGTATGCACATTATGGTAAGATCCTAAGATTATTTTATGTGAGATAATATTGAGCATTTTGTAACAATGGTATCACAACTATTGTGCCATGTACAAAGAAGAAGAGACTTGATGAATATAGCAACCATCATCTACTAGGAAGAATCTTTACGTCTAGATTTGAAATAAGATAAAGTGTTGGAGAAGATAAGATATTCTATTGTGAAGAACAACCATTGAGAAAGTAAAAGTGTGTAGTGAATATGGAGCTTTTGTGGGAAAAGTTTTGAAAGGAGGAATTACTTTGAAGAAGTGTTGAGTGAAGGAGGAAATTCATTGAAGAAACACATGAGTGAAGGAAATATATCTAAGTTAAGGAGATACTATGGTAGAGAACTTAAGTGGAAGCATAGATTCATTGAAGAAGTATTTGAGTTAGGAAGGAGGTATGATGGAGAATTAAGCAAAGGAGAGAATGAGCATGTTTGGAGTCCAACTGGTGCAAAAGGACTTTATAGTGTAACATTTAGAGGAAAATGTTCAAATAAGAATGTTATTTGGAGGAATGTTTTACCTTTAAAATAATTGCAATAGCAAAGAGTACAAAATACTAGAGGCAACTATGCAAAATATTAGGTACAACTTAGATACAACTTGTTTTTGGAGAGCACAAAATATTGGAGAACAAATGTGAAAGCATAAATTTTTAGAGACAACAAGGAAGGGGCATTTAGAGAAGCATATATTATGAAGAGAAATAGGAGGATAAAGTGCAAGTGTGCAAGCTAGGATCTATGGTTATAATTATGCTATAACATTTGTTAGACTAGATTTTAGAAAGTGTCGACACAAAATAAGGTTATAAAGTTATTTTTGGCCACCTTATAACATCGACTATTTATTGGAGAGATAAGTTAATTTATTTTTTGGAGAAAATATTAATTAAAGGGGATATAAGTCATTAATGAATTATTACAATACCAATATAATACCAATATAACATCAGCTATATTTCCAATATTATTTATTTTTCATCGAATTCATTTATAAATAGGATATAGGTTTTATTAGTATTACCATCATCGAAGTAATCTTATTCATTTATGTATCTACATTGGAGACTTCACCCTATCTAAATTACTATAAGACTTTACCCTCTTGGAGTGGCTACTATGCATTGAATTATACATAGATTCATTTATTATTGTTAAATTATTATTCATTAAGAAGTTGTGTCACTTCAAATGGTATCAAAGCCTAAGATTTTGGAGTAGGATCAACAAGAACTAGATCGTTTCATATCAGCAATTTTTTTTTTGGAGAAGTGTGGTGGTTAGTGAAAAGTGCATTTGCATCACATCATTTCTCCTGTTCATAGGTGTACCATTCCTACTACTTGCAGATAACAACCTTCATCGATAGCAATGACTGATAAATCAGACAAACTACTCCAGGCATAATACTCATAAAAGATATTGCTAAACATAGCAAGATGAATTAATCTTCAATTTGTATGAAATCCTGGTGGATGAATTAATTAATCCTATTTCAAAGGTTAAGAATTTATCCAATAAAACTACAAGTTAACAAACCCTAAATTTTATCAATTCAATATTCGCTAAATTTTGTCAATTCAACCTTCACTACGTTTTTAGTGGCAATTTCAAAATTCCTAGAAATAGCTTCAATTTTTTTGATGATAAATATAGCGAATATAATGAAATTTAACCACTATATGGCTTTGACAGGTGAACAAAACTTTTGTGGCAAGAAGGTTTCATCATAATTCAGCACCACATTTACTTGAATATCCCAAGGTTAAAATACAAGGAAGGTTTATAATCAAGCAAGGTTTTTGTATATCCCAAGTTTATGAGGGAATTGTTGGAAATGTTAAATCAAAATTCATGCCCATAAGCGCTTCGATGCGAAGCACTTTCGAAATGCCTTCGGGAAATGCTTTGGTGCAAAGCACTTTTAACATGCCCTCGGAAGATACTTCGCCGCGAAGCAGCATATTTTTCCCCCTCTAAAATGCTTCGATGCGAAGCAACAAACATTTGCCCTCTGAAGTGGAAATCAGCCGAAGCGAAAATGAGGCGTGGGAATCGATGCATTAATTCTTCAAGCGTGTGGGTAGTTGAAGTTGCTCGACGATTGGACAGGAACCATTCCTCGATATTTATTTTCTATCAATTAGTTGGTGAACTTCTCCTGCATTTTTTCCTCATCCCTCACCTATAAATATCAGGCCATTTGTCATTTTGTGTAGTTGGAAAGAGTGAGGAAGCAGAAGAGGATAGCAAAAGGAGTAGACCAGCAGAGAGGATTGGAGAGCCTAGAATAGCCGCAGTGCTAGGGTTTCTACCAACAAAGCAGCAGAAGGGCAGAAGTAGTAGCCGCCATCAGCCGGAGAGTGGAGCAGCAGTCTCCCATCTAAGTCATGGATTTATCCTACAGATATTTTATCTGGCAGAAGTCTGTAACCGCTTCAGAAGGAAGCTTTGTAATCCGGCATTATAGTTAATATATAAAATATTTATTCTGCTATTTGGGTCTCTGTGTATCATTTTATCCATAGATATTCCTCAGCTAGGGTTTGCCTCGAAGTGGCAAAACACCCGTTCGATCTAGAAAGGAAGTGTGTTTGTTTGTTTGTGCCGAAACACATTGCGAGACTTTGTCTCCCCAAAGTTGGAACCAGCAGTCACTTCGTCGAAGTTGCCGTGAGCTGCTGTGCTTCATAGCCTTCCTGCCCGAAGCAGTCACTTCGGGTTGAAAATTCTTGAAGTGATTTCACTTCGAAAGAAAACTGTGCGAAGCAGTTGCTTCACCAGGATATTCCTCGAAGTAGTTTTACTTCGGTAGCTTCTTCCCTGAAGTACTTACTTCGGGAGTATTTTTCCCCGAAGTAGTTTTACTTCGACAGTTTTTCCCCCGAAGTGCATACTTTGGGAGTTTATTCCCCGAACCTCCTTTCTCGCTCATAAAAACTCCGAAGCTCCTTCCTTGCATAGTAAATTTGTGAAGCATCTTTTGTTGACGCGATTTTAACATGAATTAATTAATTTAATTCCTTCAAATTGGTATCAGAGCTTGTGGTGCCGTGACATGAAGATAGAAGCATGGCTTTCAAAAACAATTCCCTATAGTTGCAGATCTCGTGATTTAATAGAAAAACTATGATTACTAGAGCATCCAAATGAAGGTCCTATTTGGGTCTTAGGATTTGTGGGACTTCATCGAGAATGGTTACTCAAAACCAACAGATGCAGCAGCACTGACCACCCTCTCCCAAGTTGACAAATATCTTTTGAAGGAGAACCAGAAGAAATACCAAAAGGCCCTGTTCTATATCATGCAAGTGGTTGAGGAGACCATATTCCCATGAATTGCATCAGCCACCAAAGCCAAGTAGGCCTGGGAAATTCTGACCAGTTCATACGAGGGCACCAACAAACTGAAGTTGGTAAAACTACAGATGCTCAGGAGGGAGTTTGAGAACCTGCAGATGAGTGAGTCTGAGACCATGAGCGATTTTTTCACCTAGAAAACTAATGTCATCAACCAGATGCGGATGAATGGTGAAATCATGCAGAATCAAAGGATTATGGATAAAATTTTGTGAAGTTTGCCAGCAAAATTTGACTTTATTGTGATTGCAATAGAGGAGTCAAGGGATTTGACAACCCTTTCAGTGGATGAACTAATGGGTTCTTTGCAGACACATGAGTAGAGGTTGGGCTGGTCAACTCAGTCCTCTTTGGAGCAAGCTTTCAAGGTGCAAGTCTCAGTCCGATATAGTAGCAGACAAGACTCCCACCATGCCACATCTTGTTATCAAGGTGGAAGAGGTAGAATCAAGCATGGGAGAAGTAACAAGCAAGAAGGGAGATCAAACCCTAATGACAGTGAAACCAGCTGCAACTTTCATCAGCAAGGAGGAAGAGGCACTAGCAAAAATCAACAAAGGGGATCTCAACAAAAGAAGGACATGTCAAAAGTCCAATGCTACTACTACAATAAGTTTAGCCATTATATCTCATAGTGTAGAAAGAGAATGGTGAATGAGAATCAACAACAAGCCCATTATATGGATGAAGCCAAAAATGTAGCAGGAGAAAATATGTTGCTGACTTTCAGTGTTGAAGAGAAGAGCAAGAAAAACATCTGGTATCTTGACAGTGGGTGCAGCAAACACATAACTGGGAACAAAGAGATGTTCTCACAATTGGATGAAACAGTCCAATCTAAAGTCAATATGGGAAACAATAGAAAATATCCCATGATGGGGAAAGAAAATATCCTCATTCGCACCCGACATGATGAAAGAAAGAAAATTTGTGATGTTTATTATGTGCTTGGGTTGAAACACAACCTGCTAAGTTTTGGACAGCTTGTGCAGAAAGGACACACTATGAAGTTCAAATACGGTGTCTGTTACATCAGAGACAAAGTGCATGGACAAATCGCAACCATGTCCATGATGAAAAACAAAATGTTTTCACTATAGATTCATAATGAATCATTGATGTCTCTTAGTGCAATTGTGAAAGATGCTACCTGGCTATGGCATCTCAAATTTGGTCACTTAAATTTTAGTAACCTGAATTTGCTACACAATAAGTATATGGTGAAGGGTTTACCCCTTATTATGCAATCAAACCAAGTTTGTGAAGGTTTCTTGGTTGGTAAGCAACACAGGGATGCATTCCCTATAGGACAGTCTTGGAGAGCATCTCAGCCATTGGAACTGGTGCACTTAGACATTTACGGTCCAATGCAGACCAGCACATATGCCGACAACAAATACTTCCTGAATTTCATTGATGATTTCATCCGAAAGACCTGGGTTTATCCCATTAAGCTAAATTCAGAGGCATTTGCAAAGTTTAAGGAGTTCAAGGATTTGGTTGAGAAATAGAGATGGTATTACGTGAAGACTCTCAGAACTGATGGAGGAGGAGAATACATCTCCAATAAATTCCACAAATTTTGCAAGCAGCATGGAATTCAAAGGCAGTTCACTACTAGATACACACAGTATTAGAACGATGTAGCTGAAAGGAAGAACAGAATAATCATGGAGATGGCATGGAGCATGCTGAAGGCAAAAATTCTACCACGAGTTTTGGGCAGAAGCTGTAAGTTATCTAGTTTATCTGCTAAACTGATGTCCCACCAAGAGTGTGAAGGATAAAATTTTGGAGGAAGCATTAAGCAATTTGAAGCCAAGTATGGATCATTTGCGAGTTTTTGGGTGCATAGAATATGCACATGTTCCAAATAAGAAAATACAGAAGCTAGATGAAAAAGTTGAAAAATGCATTTTCATGGGGTACAACGAACAAGCAAAGGCATATAGGCTGTACAATCCAGTGACGAAGAAACTTATCATCAACCGAGATGTGAAGTTCTTGGAGGATGAAGCCTGGAACTAGAAGACAAATACTGGTTAACCTGAACCAACAATTGTTGAACCTATAAACTTGGAGGAAGATAGTGTACAGCCACCTATACCTTCAAGCAGCAATAGTGGTGCCAGCAAGAGGTCTACATAGACCAGCCACCTGGTTATGAAATACAAGGACAAGAAGGCAAGGTCCTAAAGTTGAATAATACCCTATATGGGTTAAAGCAAGCACCTCGGGCATGGTACAGTTGGATTGATGACTATTTTTAGGAGAATGGGTTTCAAAAATGCCCATATGAGCACACCCTATATCTGAAGATAAATATAGATGGTGAGATGATAATCGTCTGTTTGTACATGGATGATATGATATATACTGGCAATAACAACAGTCTATTTGAGCAGTTCATAATAGCCATGAAGACCAAGTTTGAAATGACAAACATGGGTCTGATGAAATTATTTCTTGGCATTGAAGTTGACCAATCAGCGGATGGCATCTTTATTTCTCAAGGCAAGTATGCTAAGGATGTCCTGAAGCATTTTAAGATGGAGGACATCAACCCTGACATCACTTTGGTAGCCACTGGTTTGAAGTTGAGCAAGATTGACAACAGTAGAAGCGTTGATCCAACTCTCTATAAAAGGTTAGTTGGAAGCCTGATGTACTTGACTGCAACCAGGCCAGATTTGAAGTTTACTATGAGTTTAATTAGCAGATTTATGGAGTCACCCAAAGATACTCACTGACAAGCAGGCAAGAGAATTCTACAATATGTCAATGGCATGATGAACCATGAACTTCACTATGCTAGAAAAGACTAGCTTGAGTTGATTGGCTACACTGACAATGATTGGGCCGGTAGCATAGATGACCGAAAGAGCACCTTGGGATATGCCTTCCATTTTGGATTCAGAGTTGTCTCTTGGTCCTCGAAGAAGCAGCCAATTATTGTTTTATCTATAGCAGAGGCAGAGTACATTGCTACCACCTCAGTCGCTTGCCAAGCTATTTGGTTGAGAAGAGTTCTAAGTGAACTACATCATCCGCCTAAAGTAGCAACAATAATTTTTTACGATAATAACTCTACCATCGCGCTCTCGAATGATCCAATATTCCATGGCCGAATGAAGCACATAGACATCCGGTATCATTTCATCAGAGAGCTGGTGAAATTTGGTGAAGTACAATTGCAATTTTGCAGGTCCAAGGAGCAACTGGCTGGCATCTTCATAAAACCCTTGAAGGAGGAGGACTTCGCTAGACTGTGAGAAATGTTGGGCATCAGATAACTCATGAAGTTTGATTTAAAGGAGGGTGTTGGAAATGTTAAATCAAACTTCACACCCGTAAGCGCTCCGATGCGAAGCACTTTCGAAACGACATTATAGTTAATATATAAAATATTTATTCTGCTATTTGGGTCTTTGTGTATCATTTTATCCGTAGATATTCCTCAGCTAGGGTTTGCCTCGAAGTGGAAAAACACCCGTCCGATCCAGAAAGGAAGTGTGTTTGTTTGTTTGTGCCGAAACACATTGCGAGACTTTGTCTCCCCGAAGTTGGAACCAGCAGTCACTTCGCCGAAGTTGCCATGAGCTGCTGTGCTTCACAACCTTCCTGCCCAAAGCAGTCACTTCGGTTTGAAAATTCCTGAAGTAATTTCACTTCGAAAGAAAACTGTGTGAAGCAGTTGCTTCACTAGGAAATTCCCTGAAGTAGTTTTACTTCGACAGCTTCTTCCCCGAAGTACTTACTTTGAGAGTATTTTTCCTCGAAGTAGTTTTACTTTAATAGTTATTCCCCTGAAGTGCATACTTCGGGAGTTTATTCCCCGAACCTCCTTTCTCGCTCATAAAAACTCCGAAGCTCCTTCCTTGCGCAATAAATTTGTGAAGCGTCTTTTGTTGACGCGATTTTAATGCGAATTAATTTATTTAATTCCTTCAAGAATAATCATCTGAAGGTCTATAAGCAAGGCAAGTTTTTGAATATGCCAGATTGGTGCCGACAGATCCTAAGTGAGATTTACCTATTGCGACCAATGGTGGTGTCCACATACCCCCATGCATGGAAATGTTCTTCAAAAACCAAATTCTAATCGTTGACCTCTGACCCAACCCATTGAACCGACCAATCCGATCTAACCATTGATTTTTTATTCAACTTGCTCATTGACCGCTATACCGACCAATCTAATTTGATCATTGAACAAAACGTTGACCTAATATTTAAAAAATAAATAAAATATATATTGCCATATTTTTTCATAGCAATAATTGACAAAAAAAAAATGCCAAATGTTTTGTAATTTTTGAAGCAATTTTTTTGCAATTTTTAAGCAAAAACTTTCCAAACATTTTGCAATTTTTGAAGTAAACTATTGCAAATTTTTGAAAAATTTGTACTAAGGACCATTGAAATTCAATTAAAATTGAAGGAATTTATATTCAAATTTTGACTCCATCAGCTTAGCAAGTTCATGAGTGAACCTCGTGAGTGGAATCAAGTAGACGAAAGATTACAACATACTGAACAACCAAATAATGTGTTTAGGACAAGAAAGTGCCCACATTGAAATCAAGGTACACACCTCGCAAACATTGTTGATCCTCCGAAAATTGTTTCTCTTGATCTACCTTGATAATGACCTAGTAAATTGCCTATTACCTTTAGTACCTCCTCTTTCCAAAATTCAAATGGAAGGACAAATAATCTTACCCATATTGGTACTACAGTCTGTTCCACCCTCGGGTCGAATCTCATCTTCCATGGCTGTAAGAATAGTCCTGCTAGCCCGTGATGATACAAACCTCCCTCATATTATTTTTGTTGATTTACCACTAATGTGAACTCTACAAAAAATATCCATTTTGGAGAGTTAAAATTTCGTATTCTCCTTCCAAATGTTATTGTTTCCTTATCCATGTGTGTATAAAGTGCACGGATGGTCTGAAACCCATGAATTTACCTATTAGGTTGTGTTATGTCTTATAAAAATATCCTTAGCTATCCAGTCCTCAACTATTTCCAATACTGGTATTTCTTTTGCTTGTGGTAGACAACCGTTCACCCTTCCAAGAAAAGAATCATTCTATTGTTGCTTCTCCATGGTGTTTATGATTTTCCTTGCTTGTTTTTTATAGTCATTGACGCTACCCGGGTTCCACATAGCTTATCTCGAAATGAGATTCCTTGGTATGGAGGATTTGGTACCGAAGTACCTATGTCCCCCATTTTTGGTCATGATCCTTACTATTGAAAAACCCTCCACCAAGATTGATCCTCTTTGATGGTGACTTTTGCCTAAAAATGTTCTCCAGGCCTCTACCTTAACTTCTAAAATTTTAGTTTAGAACCAAAAGGTTTTAACATTCATTTTGTAAAAAAAACTAAAACTTTGGTTAGTGGTGAAAACGACACCAAAAAAATCCTTAAACCCCCGGCCACAACCAACGAAAAATAGATTTTCTGTGTATCTACAAGATAGAGTGGGAATAGTACCCGAGTTGGCCATAACCAACACCCTTTGTTAAGTTTCCCACAGTGACTCAAAACAATTAATTGTTATTATGTTGTGTTGGTGTTTTTTTTTTATATTATTATTATTATTATTAGTCTCGTTCTAAATAATAATGGTCAGCACTATCTAGTGTCATTATAAAGCTTGAAAAAAATCAAGGAGACTAACAATTGACACATGTTGTCCATGAAAATGTGGGTATAAATAGATGCAATCTTGTTAGTACAACCAGTTTATGTGCGATGGACCCTTATGATCAATATTACTTTATTTTTATATGTAACTATTAATTATATTTATTATTGTTAGTTAATTTTGAATATTAAAATTAGGTTTATTGTTTGATTTAGTTTATAAATAAAAAAATTATGTTATATTTTTCTTAATAGCTCAACCTTGAACATTAAAATTAGGTTTATTATTTGATTTAGTTTATAAATAAAAAAAAATATTATATCTTCATATTTATTAGGTTAAGTATAGGCAGCCCGATATGAAACATTGCCCTATCAAATTAGAACCAATTTGTATTGATTTGAAGTCTAAAATATATTACTTGCATTATTTTCTCCTTAGGGTCCATCTGGACCCAAAAAAAAAAAACTCTGTTTAAGATCATGATTGCTGGAATGGACTCGATTTGCAAGCTTATATGACTTCTGGAATAGGTGTGAGTTTCAGGGTTACTTACAGGTTGTAACCTATGAAGACTTCAAAATAATAATCATGCTTGAAGAATGATAAAGTATTTAAGAAAGCTATGGAGGGACACTGATGTTACCAAATCTTTGAAATTCAATAAAATGGTTGAGCAGGATAAAGATGAGCCTCAAGAGGGATCAAAGGGTGTTAAAGGATGAGGAAGTCTACAGTGGGGGTAGCAGCAATGATGCGAAGGTTCTAGAAGAAGTTTTGCCAGTCTACATGGGGGAAAGCATGGAGAGTTTTGTTGTAGCGGCCCATTATTTGAATCATCCTCTTTTGGTTGAATTGTTGCAGATCGTGGGGCAGAAATACGGATACCATCATCAAGGAGGGGATTCCATGTGATGTTGCATTGTCTAAACGTATGTCAGAGGTGATTGATGAGGGGAGCAGAGTGGCACAATCCATGCTTCAAAGATATTTCAAACATATATGATAGCTCCTTCCAGCTTCAATGGATTTTTTATAGTGTTACCCACCCATATGATACTCATAGTAGGATGGGTATTGTGGGTGGGAAAAAAAATTCCTTCATTATTCTAACAATTTTTTAAAATCAAGAGGTTGCTAGATTCTCAAAAATATTGGTTCTCCAATTAGACTTTAATTGATTTTGTATGAAGGTAGTGTTAATTGAAAATTGGTGTCAAAGTGACATTGTATAGAATATGGTGGCTGTTTGTCCTAAGAATGTTTCCAATTCGTGGAGTTGGTATGCATGCTGTAATCTTGTTTTATTTTCAAAGTATTTAAGCTATTGGAAATAAGACTTGTTAGGTTAAAGGAAATATGGATTTGGATGTATCATATTGTTATTAGTCGTAACCATGTGTGAGATAATCGGCATGAAAATGCAAATAAAAATTTGAGACATACATACGTAGAGTACTTTTCAAATTATAGTTTTTTTTTAGCCTTATTGTTCTACCATTGCTTTAACCAATATTAAATTTTGTTATTCATCACCATGCGTTTATCAAGCATATTAAGAATCCAATACCATAGATTCTAAATTATTGAGCAATGTCCCAAGAGATGGTCAATACTCTCCTCTTCTTTATTACAGAAAACATATTGAGAGGGGCCATGAAAACCTCTTTTCATATGGTTATTCAAGGATAAAATTCTTCTATGACCTACTAGCCAAACAAACATTTTGACTTTAGGAATGCTTGGGCTATCCCAAATATCTCTTCATATTCTAGTGATATTATTATTATGTTGACGTTGAACATTATATCCACTTCTTGTTGTATATTTTCCTGAGCTATTCAACTCCCACATTAATTTATCCTTGGCACCCCTCGAAATAATCACAGTTGTTATATTTCTACTCAATTGCCTCCTAGCATCAAAGTCCTGTATACTTGTAAAAAAATATTCTTTCCATTTGTATCTTCCTTCTTGATCCTTGTATAAAATGCTTGAAACCTTATCACAGTATTTGTCTTGAAGCAATCTCATCCAAGGTTTCAAAATTGGATCTAAATTGAGTGGTTTTTTTATCACACCAAGTATCCATCCAAATATAATTCTTTTCTCCAATTCCCGATCACCCATATTAAACATTTAATAATAAAATCAATAGATTTTTTTAAAACCATTCCAAAGAGCAAAACCATTTGGAAGAGAGAATGCAGTAAATATTAAACTTGGGTCATTGGGATCAACATACTTAGAAGAATTTTTGCCCATTATCTTTGACTCTCTTTTTACAGTCTCTAGATAACTTTTCCCCTAAGAGGTAAGTTTACTTTTTTTTATTGGAACTAACAATTATATTTAATAAAATAAGAGAGGTTATAATAAAAAGGGAGCTAGAAAATTTACATCTTGAGGTACAAGGCCACCCAAATGATCAACACCATAAAAGGGTGAATAAACAACATAACTAGGCAAAGAGAGCCACTCTTGGAGGAGACCAAGCCATATTGTGGGCACTGATAGAATGGCCTAAGGATGGATAATGTCACCCCCTCAACTTGCTATGTCAATTTCTCAAAGAAAAAAAGGGACCTTGAGATGGAGGGAGATTAGATTGAAACCTTGCTAATAGTGCACAAAGCCTCGCACTAGTACTTGATAATATATATCAAATGCACCAACTCATGAATCAACTTTGAAGTCTACAAATGGATCTGAACAATAACAACATAAAACATCGTAATCTTTTCATGCATAGAAAACTGATTGGAAATTGAATCTCTAAAATAGATAACAACATTCCTAACTTTCCAAAGTTGAAAAAAAATAATAGCATGAAATAAATTCCACAAAGCAAAAATATAAACAGGCCAACAACTACTATCTCCAAAAATGATCATATATCATATAAATAATTCAGGACGAAAGGGCTTGAACAATGAGTAAATCCAAGACTAGGTAGGCTAAGCACAATGGCATAACCGAAATAGATGTTTAAATGTCTTAAAACGACCACAAGCCAGACATTTAGGATTAGGAAGATCAAACCTACTAAGTCTCTCTCATAGGAAGCCCTTGATAAATAAGAGTTTAAAGAAAAAGATAATCTTGGGTTTAAGGTTAGACTATCAAATTGGTTCAAGGGAGCAATCCAAGTATAAGAGGTAGAGTGAGTCTACCATATCTCAATAAGCTTGTCAACACCAAGGAAAACAAGTCTAAGAAGTTGATAAAATCAAGAAATAAGAGTATTTATTGAAAGGAGTATCCACATTCCAATGCCAATCCCTATAGTAGGCACTTGGGGGTTGAAGTTTGAGCTTATGAAGTATGACATCAGGTATAAGCTCTTGAATCTTAAGAACAAAAGGAAGATCTGAATTGTTATGATTAAATAATAAAACATGAGAAATAAATAAATGCAAAAATAAAACACAAAAGAATAAAGCAATATACAAGATACATATTTACGTGGTTCACCCAATGTGGGATACATCCATGAAGAAAATAACCAGACCTTATTATTCTATCAAGCAAATCTCAAAGGGATACCACCTACAACAAATCCATCGTACTTCCTCTTTGATCTTACAATTATAGTCTCTCTTCTTTCTTCACTTCCTTCACACCTTTCACATTACTCACTCTACTTCACACTACCATCTCCAATGCTGCTCTTATAAAACGAGGGTTACAATTTTAGGGTAAATCATTAAGACCCCAAAATAAAAAAGAATTACTATTTTCAACAAATTATTTTTTCTATCATAATCTGCCATTTTTAGTAATTACTATTTTCCAAAAATTATTTTTTGCCAAAATAATTTATGTTTTTAGTAATTACTATTTTAGGTAGATTATTTTTTGTCAAAAAAATCTGCTTTTTAGTAATTACTATTTTCAGAAAATTATTTTTGTCAAAAAATTTCCGAAATTAGTAATTCACAAAAAAACTCAGATTAACATACAATTTGACACACAATTACATAACGTCCATAGAATTTCGTAGATTGGGTCCAAACACGGCTAAAAAAATACCTCCAAATTATAATCAGGCTCCACAACCAACATTAATTCTAAATATGAAATTTACATTTGGGATCAGGCCAAGGAATGCAATCTCAAGAATGCACTAAATATTGAATCCTAGCATATCAATAAGAAGAACCAATGAGTAAAAATAGGATACCACTAGATATTTTGAGAATTGAATGAAACACCATTTTGAAAACCATTACCAATCTAATGAAGATGAGGTTTTATTGGCTCAAAATCCTACCAAATACTTTTAACAATAAGGCCTTAGAAAAAGTGTCCAAAAAAACCAAAGTAGTTGAATTTGAAACCTCATCCTCATTGATAGTCATAAAATAATCATCTGCAAAGTTCCCATTAATAATTTGGGTGAACATGTCAGGAAAAATAATACATTTGATCAACCCCTTAGATGCTTTATTGGCAAGAATATAACCAAAATATTCAGTAGCAAGGATGCAAAGCAAGGGGTCCAAAGAATAGCCTTGATTAAAAGAACAAAATAAACCAAAACCCTATGACCTATGTTCATTAATATTAAGACAATCCAAAGCATCAACAAATAACATAATGATAGCCCTAATTAAAAAGGGGCCAAATCGAGGAGCTTAGAGCATGGCAAGAATTAAATGTCACTCAATATGATCATAAAATTTCTCAAATTCTAGTTTAAGAAAAAAAGTCCTTTTGGTCAAATAAATGAACCCATTATAAACCTTCCCAAACAACAATAATATTATCCAAGATGTAATGCCCTTTAATGAAACTCGTCTACTCTAGTTTGATAATCACAGGGAGAATGTTGCAATATGGAGAGCTACAACTTTAGCCAAAATCTTGTAAGAGACATTAAGTAGAGTAATAGGTCTTCAACTGGTGATAAGCTTAGAATTACCCACTTTAGGAATAAATTTAATGTTTTCGTGATTGATAATATTACCCAAAGAATTGTTGGTTAACACTTCATTGTAGACATTAAGTAGATCAAACCAAGTAAACTTCCAAGTGGTTTTATAAAATTCATAGGGAAATCCATCAAGACTATGGAACTTGTCATTCAACATAGTCATAAGAGCATTATGAAGCTCAACAAGTGAAAGAGGAACCTCACAAATATTTCTATTATAAGCAAAAAACTTAGCACAAACAACATTAGGACACTACTAGAGCACCATATAACATTCTAAATAATCATATTGTGCTTGAAATATAAGCTTATAATGATCCACAAAGGTTGATGCAATATGAGAAAGAGAAGTAAACCTCTCATGAGAGACTTGAATAGCCTTGATCTAGATATTGTCCTGCCTAGAATGAAGAGATTTGAAAAAGGCTTTGGATGGGCAATCACCAACCCTTAGCTAGTGTAGATGAGACAAAATATAACCCCCCTTGGATTTATTTCATTTATGGAATATAATCTAGTGGTGGAGACCAACAACCTTGGTTTGCAACTATCGATCATATAAATCATTTTCTAGCAATAGTAAATTTTGTTGATATTCCTTCATAATAATCAAATGAGCATGCTTTATGACATATGCCACCTATTTGCCAAAATACCGCATGAAACAGGTAGTACAAACAATCACCTCATTCCACCAAGAAAAGCAACCGACAGAGTGAGGAGGTCGAGGTAATAAATTCCAAATCCTATTAATCACAACAAGCATGTTAAGGTATTGCAATAAAGAAGTATTTAAATAGAATGTATTGCATAGAAAATTAAATTGGTGACCACTCCACTGAATTTGAAATGAAATCGATAAATGATCCTATAATAGGAATTGATCCCTCTTCAAATCTAGATGAATTATTTTCCTACCTCTTTAATTTAGTGTATTCTGATTTTGAATTTCAGTTTATTTTAGTCCCTGGTTGATAAGGTGCTCCCTCTTGATTTTTGTTGAAGGCCTATTCTTCTTTTGCCTATTTTTGGATATTTTTTTGTATCCCCTTGTACCTTGGGGTTGTTGTCTTCTTGAACTACTTACTATTTTGCTTCTATTATGTCTCTCATTGTAAAAGGTTAAGGATCCTTTCAAAATCCTATATTTTCCTACCTAATAAAAAAATATAAATAATATTAAGGAGTCAATGTAATAATTTTAGCATATCAAATGATATTAGTTCAACTTGTTAAATTCTTCAACATTCAATGAGACCCTTATTTAAATTTTACCAACCAATATATGGATAATATCAAAATATTTTTTTACCAATGTGATTTGATGATGTAATAAATGTGGGTAGTTTCAATCCAATATAACCAATTGAAAATGATTAAAAAGTATACTAATTAAAACAAAATAAATATAATTCAGTATTAACATGAATCCCTCGTATTTGGTCCAATATATAGTTTCTATAACATACAAGAATAATATTTAAAATTACTTTGTCAAGATTCTTCTTAATCTTTGTGTTCCATCAAAAAAAATTGTATAATAATAAATTGATAATTATATGTTTTACATAATCATTTTTACATTTTTCTTTTAGGCTGTTGAATTTTACAATACTTATGGGAATGAAAGTAAAACATCACAATGCTTAATCATAACAAATTATAAATAGAGAAATATATATCAAAAGGAAATAAAATATGGAGAGGATGCCCTAAGATATTCTAGCACTAACTATAATGAAGTGATCCATAATAATAATAAAATATAGTTGGGAGAGGTTGTTGGAAGAGGTGTATAAATACCTTTAATAATGATCTGAACCCTAAACAATATCTAATTGATCCATATTAGTAGGTTAAGTTACAAGGTCCATTTTAGGGACCCATAGGCTTATATGATAAACCCTCTCACACTCCATTGAGTTGGATGATACATTATATCATACCATGTTAAATTTTACCATTAAAATATTATATCATACCATGTTGGAGTTTGCATGTTTTAATGCCCCCTTACTATGAACTAAGGAACAAAGGAGGTAAACCATTTTTTTTTTTTTAATCAAAAAACCCCCTGTGGAGCCGCATTGGTCTAAGAGACCACAAACAGGGGGTTCTACACCGTCAAAGTCACCCGAGGGTCACACCCAACCCTGCCCGCACCAACAATATCAATTGTATTTTAGATACCCAATTCAGCTTTTTGGTAGGGTGGAGATTTGAACCTGGGACCTCCCTTGGAGGATTGCCCTCTCCTCTCCAACTCACCTACAACACCTGGGTATTAATTATCTTTCCCTTTAATTATATAATTAAAACCTCAATATTGCGATCCACTACTCAAATTCACTACTTGTACAATTTTTGTTTTTGGGTGTATATGTACTTATATATTGATTTGCATTTCTTTATGGAACCATGTTGTCACCAAATCATCCAACAAAGGAATTTAAAGGGGTTCAAGGTAAAACTAAATCAATTGCAAAGACACAAACCCACACTTCTTGGGTGATTAATTCTTAAGGCTAGTTAGGCTAGTCAATATTCCATATGCACTAGATTGTATTCCATCCTTTGAGGGGAGATAAAATAAGATGAAATATTCTCGTGGTCAACAATAAAACACCCAAAATAAATGTGCAAGGATTAATCTTCCTACCTCTCAAAATATAAAATATAAAGGGTACATGTGCATGATGACCATCCCACTCTCATTACCATGGTAAGGGCAAAGAAATGAAATGAAATGAAATATTTTAATTACATCCGCGGGACCCAAAACATGACCTATGGGACCTCCAAATATGGATACATAGTTATTAAAATTATATTACCATTAACATCCTTGAGAAGGATGTTCCTTCTCCTACTGATTTGGGTTAGCAACTCATTAACTTTTTTTATTTTACTATCTTCAAATAACTCTGTCATAGACCTTTTCCAAGTGTTTCTTTGTATTTTCCAAATATGTCCAAAACTCTCGTGCATTCATAGATGAAATTTTCCTGTCTCTATTGCCTTTGTTCAAAATAGAGTACATATACTTTCTTCCCATTGTTCCTTGGGCACTTTCCATCTCTATATTTCACATCTAAGCCTATGAGTGCTATTCCTTATCTCAGCAATGAGGATTTTTTCCCTCCACTTAATTTCAATGCCTATATATGTTTTTTCCTTGTGGTCATACGTTGGGTTAAAATTTGCAATATAGTATTGTCTTTTCTTGATTGCATTTTTCCACATTCCACTTATAAACTTTTCGTTCACATAGTTTTTATGTTTTTATTGAAATTTGGACATTCATTTATGTTGATTTCCCAACGTTTCATCCATTTTTTTTTTCATCCATGTGTTCTTCTACCTATGTAGCTCTTCATCCTAACTTCCCTAAGCCATCTTTTATTTTCATTTTTTCTATTTTTTCAAGTAACATAACAACTTTGTCATAGCAATTGCCTCTAAGTGGAAATTTTTAGTTTCAACTAGAATAATTTCATAAGGGGCTATGGTATTAATTCTAAGAAAAATTGTAATTAAATATTTTTGAATCCTTTCTATTTACCTCAATTTTGTATTTGTCGTTCCACTAGCCCACACCTTGCAATCATACAACACAATCGGTGTGAAAAATAGACCACATAAGACCTTGGTGGTCTTCCAGTACCACAACTCAGCATTCCCACACTGATTTTGAAGTGCATATAGTGCTCTCCAACATCTTAGAGTTCTTTTCATCCTACATGTACTCCAATTTAGTTTGTCATTAAATTCTATGCCTAGGTATTTATATTCTACCACTACCTCAAGAGGTTCTCCTGTAAACTAAAATTCGAGATGCTGCTTCTCCTTTTTGGCTAAAAAATCATGATTTTTGTTTTTCTCATGTTCACCTACATCCCAACTTCCTTACAGAATATTTCTAGAGACCGAAGGTGATATTTTAGATATTTAGTTGTTTCAGCCACAAGAATTACATCATCTACATACATGAGAAGTTTTACCACATATTTGGCTAAGTGCACACCCTCTCTCCCAAATTTTTTTATCCATTCTTCTAATTTGTCAATATACAACCCAAATAATGTTGGAGATAGATGGAAACATTTTTTGACACCTATGTCACTCCTAAAACATTCAGATAACCCTTCTTGCATTCTGATTATAGCCTTTACATGCTCATATAATATGTGATATTCTACCCTATAGTGAATTGAAACCTCTAGCTCTTCCATTCTACTCCATAATTTTTTCCATAGCACTGCATCAATGCCTTTTTGAATTCTTCAAAACAATAAAAAGCCTCCTCTTTTTTGTCCCATATTTTTTCTACTATGTGTCTAAGCGTAATACCATGATCAATAGTTGAGTTATTGGGTCTAAAACCTGGTTTTGCCTTTGCTATCTTTCCCTTTTCTTCCACCCATCTACTGATCATATGCTTTATCATACTCCCAAAAAGCTTTGCAAAGAGAGGGTTGACCATGATAGTTCGATACCTTGAGGGTCATTTACATCTCCAATTTTAAACAAAGGAATGGTCAAGCTAGTTGTCCATTCTATAGGGAACCCATTTTGTATGACCTCATTGAAAATATCTTTGATATATGGTGCAAGAATATTTACCCCCCATTTTATATGCTCTACCTAAATATTATCTATGTCATAGGCTATACCAATTGATAAATTTTTTATCCCTTGATAATGTCTTGATTTGTGAAAATTTCTTTCTTTAAAATGATAGTAGGGGGTGTCTCCTATTGGTTACTACATTCATACAATTCTTTTGAATACTTCAACAACTAACTAGATATTATGTTATTTTTAGTTTACATATTTTTCACGCTTATATCCTTCTAAAATTTCTTTGGTTCATACTTCCCTAAGTAAATTAGTTCTTTCCTCCTTGTTCTAGTGTATTCTTATTTTTTTCCCTTACCAATTTCTCATATGTTTTTTTTTCTCTTGTTTTACCCGTTGGTTCCTTACTCCATGCTTTCTTTCTAGGTTTAGCTCTCTTGCATTTTTCTAGAGCTTCTTGGATAACGTGCATTAACCATTCAATTTTATTGTAATATCTGTTACTATGAGGTAGTCCCTTTTTTCCCTTCCCTGTAACTTGTTATTTAATGCTACCCTGAAACTCTATCAATTTTCTTCTATTAAGAAAATGTTTCTCATATGAGGAAGTTTGTTTTGATTGCCTTGCATGTGTTTTTCCCTCGGTTTGTCTCCCTGCATTTGAAGTTTCATAACAATTGGGTTGTGATCTAACTTAAGTTCCACTGGGGAATATTCCACTTCTAGATCCTTTATTTTTGGTATGTAGTTTTGTGAACATATAACATAGTCTATTAGAATTTATCCCATATATTTTTTGCATGTATACTTGCCTAAATTTTTCCAACTTTTTATCCCATTGCAAATAACCAAGTTGTGTATGCTAAAAATGTGTAACAACTCTTCTCCATATTGTGTGAGAGCCCCATGCTCATCTTCTGAAGTCCTGGTCCATTGCTGATTTTACTCTTCTGGCATCCAAAGAGGATTAATCTCAATATGTTTTTTATCTACTAGAATGTTAGCTTGCTTATTGGTTGTCCTTGCATTGAAGTATCCAATTAATATAATCTCCTCCAACTTATTGTATATAAAAATATCTCTTTTTAGGTAGGAGTATGGGTCTTCTTTGTTAAAATCATATTTCTTATAGAAATTAGAATTCTTGGGAGAAAAATAACATGCTACTATGCTAATAACTAACTTATTTTCTAGGATATTTATCCAAATGTATTGTTTGTTTTCATATTGTTTTTCAATTTTAATGACCCTATCCCACTCCTATTTTATTAAAATCATAATACCCCCCTTCCCCTTTCCATTTTTTTTTGCTTTATTCCATATTGCTATTTTCTTATATCCCACAAATTCTAGAGTCCTACATCCATCGTGATCATGTGTTTCCTTCAGGATGATTATATCTTTGTCCCTAGCAATGGGCCCTAACCCATGTCCTCTTCTCCAAGGGTAGCCTCTACAGTTCCAACATACTATCGTAATATATTATCGAGAGGGCCATACTCCCTATTTGTTTTGGGTTTGATTAGATATGATGTACGCATTTTTATTTCTTAAATATGCCCATCTCCCTTCATTCCTTGTTGCCCTCACCTTTTTCCATTCCTTATTTCTTTCAACCTATTGTAGAAAGGTTAGGTTGTCATATAAATAGAATTGTGACCCTCTCAACATGCCTCTATTTCTTAGTAACCTTGTTTTATCCTCATAGCTCATCAATGTGACATAAATATGCCTATATTAACCTCCTTCTCTCAACTTGCCAATTCTACCTGCTTGTTTAATCTAATATTTCCATTTTAATAAATTTGAAAAGAAGTCCCTAGTTAAATGGTTTGTGTCTTCCCTATCCCCATGATATTTGAATCCTTTTATGATTAGATTTGATAACTTCTCATATATTTCTTTCATTTCTATTATTTGAATTTTAATTGCTTCTCTATCAACACATTTTTTTTATTGACTAGTTCTTTGACTACTTGATACCATGACTTTGCCTTTGCTATTTCATTTCTTAGCTCATTTTCTCTTGTTTCTATGTTTTGGAGTATTTCCCGTACCTCTTTTATTTATATTGCATTTGTTTTTTCCAGCTTTATTGTATCATTTATTGGGGGGTGGATGACTTGTTTGAGGACATGCCATTCATGTTGATCCATTTTCACAAGGTTTTGTAGCTTTGACACTTGCTCCTTGAGTTTATTATTTTCATTTTTCAACCTTTGATTGATGTTTATGACCTCATCTAATTTAGTATCTCTTATTTTCTCCCTCGTTTCTATGATCTCATGTTTCTCTTTCATCTTCATTAGCTCTTGCACATAAATTATTGGTGCCCACATGAGTGGTGTGGTTGTGGGACTATAAATTTCTTCCCTATCTTAAATCTCATTTTGGTGACCCGCACTTTCCATGCTAAATATTTTCTTTCTTTCATTTTTTATTTTTTTATCCTTGCTTGTTTTTCCTTCTATGTTCACGTGTGTTTCTGATTTGCATTTTTCTATTTTTTCTTCCTTATTTTATCCCCTATTGGTTTGACTGATCTCCCCATTTGGTGATGGTTAGTGTCTTTGATTATTCTTTATTCTCCACATGTTTACGTAGAAGAATATTCTTTATTGTTATTTTTTGATTGGTCTTCTTCATTTTTGCTACCCTTTGTAGCATAGGAGTGTAGTAATCCTAGTGGAGGGATGGTTTCCAAGGGCTTATAATGATAAATTTTCTATACCCAATTGATATACCAAATTGTACAATCATACAGTCTTTACAACTATCAATGTGTAACAACAAAATGACTTGTACAAAAACCCAAATCGTACCACTGTATGATCCCAAATCATACAGTGATGGAGATTGTATGATTTCACACTTAGTCAATCTTTCAGTTTTGTTTTTGCAAGCCGTCGTACACAATTTTGTAACTAAACTGTTCAATTTCCCAGTTCTGCCAAATCGGGTAAGTTTTCCTCAATCACATAAACTGCCAAATCAGGTAAGTACCTTCTATGCGATTTGTAAGAGCTCTGATGTACAATTTGTACAAAAAAAGGTTCAACCAAGTGCCAAATTGGATTTTCTCTTGGACCAATCTCTCTCAGATAATTTTTGTAAGGATTTAATATGGAAATTAATCCTAACTCTACCAACATGCAATTTATATTATCAGGTTTTGAGAGAGTTCTATCTCCAATGGCAACGTCCCAAAATTATACAATATCCTTCAATACATATTTATTGATATAATCATAATAATATATCATTCAGCAAGCCCACACAAGTGTTGGTTCAATCCAATTCCTCCATAGAAATGCATTAAGTAGAAATAACAACCAAAAAGAAGTACATGCAATAGAGAAACTGTAAAATACTATTCTACCATTCCAATATCATACAATATGTGAGAGAAACTATGAATTGGGATTATTATTTATTACTGTTCAAAAATGTCATACAATCACCAAAGATATCCAACAATCATAGATATGCAACAACACTTCATATCAAAACATAGCCAAAATTCCTAGCATTCCCAGACTAACTAGACTATCAAAAATGAAAAGAGGGTCTTATATAACATTGCCTAGGTTGTTCCAAAGTGTTTCCTGAGGTAATTTATTATTCACAACTTCCCATGCATAATGGAATGCATAATTATGACTTTTACTAAGTCTAAACACCTTATTTATCAAATTCATGCACAATTACAACTTAAATTGCATTTCTCGTGCATTTCATTTTATTTCATTGCACATTGTATGATTTTATCTTTGGGTTGTACAATTTTCCCTTTAGGTTGTATGGTTTACTCCTACCTGTATGGTTTACAAAACTTGTCAAAATTATCAAACTAGGCAAATCCTCTTGTCACTTCTTCTTTTGGGAGGTGGATTTGCTACCTACATATGCCTTCCCCTTTACTTTGGTTGGTGTCCTCACTAAATCATCTTTCTATTTTAGTTGTGCCTTATAATACGTGATTACAGCTTTCAAGTATTCCACCTAGGTGTGAATAATTATGCATTGAGTCTTCAACTTAGCGGTGTAATTGCCTATTTCTACTAATTTCATTCCATATTGATTGGCTTTCTCTTCGACAGTATTCAGTAGTTCCCTCTATTTTTTTCATGATCAATGGCACTCTTCTTTAGCTTCTCCTATAAGTGTGCATCTATTCAAGCTACTACTTGTAATTCTTCATTCTTATCTATAATGGTATGCATATGGTGATTAATATCTACCTCTAAAGCATGAACAATCTCTTCCCTAGCACACAACTACACATGCTTCTCCAGGCTATATCATTATATATTTTATTGTCCTATGTGATTTCTTCTATATTCTTAGTTTGCCCTACTAGTTTTTCATCTTTCTCAACCAAGTACATTCTTAGTTGTTCATCCTTTGCTCTGTGTTGAGCTTCCAGCTCCTTAATCTTATCTTCTACCATTTGTGAAACCTATTACTTCTCCTCTTCAAGAAAACTAATTCTAGCCTCAAAATAAGCCCTGGTACTTAGCAGTTATCCTTCCAATTTCTTTAATGTCTCTTCTACTGTAGACTTACTCTTTTGCAATTCTTCCTCCATTACAATAATTTCTTTTCGAGTGGCCTTTGTCTTCTCTTGTTGAGCTTCCTTGATCTGATAGATATATTCCAATCCTATGCTCAACCACTCTATCTAATGTGTTAGAAAGTTCAACTTAGAGTGATAGCCAATCCCATAGTGACCCTCTTATGTTCCAACTCTACTGTATTCATGGGATAGGTCGGGTAGTTGGCTCTATCCAAGTATAACCTTGGATGCTACCTATAATTGGTTCTCACTCCATTTGTCAAGTCGTCTCTTTCCAACATTGTTGTTACCTCTTCCTTGGGTAACTTCCATGGGTTTTTTACATGAATATCCATAATTATCCTAGTACACTCCTTACCTGCTCACCCATTCTATGATATTCTCCAACTCGATAAACATTTGTTCTTCCCATAGCTTTGACTCTCCCACATGCCCAATACAAAACTATAATTTAGCACCCACCATCGCATTGCCTGTTTGAGACAAGAATTGTTCCACTTGGTCTTCTACCCTCTTTGCACCCTCCTTAGTTTTAATTTTTTCAAACTATGGTACCTCCAAGAGATAACTTATTTGCATCCTCCACAGTTATTCATCTGTAGGAGTTTGTTTTCCCCTTCTTCCATGTGGTGGTCAGAGCTTCCCTCATGATATAGTAGTACTCTTTTTGTGTTTATATTTTCTTGTGGTGGATTCTATTCCATAGTCCTCTCCACCTCCACATCCTATTCTACATTCACAATCTCCTGTTGAGATTGCTATTTTTCTGTCGATTCCTAGGATTCATTTTTTTAGTCAAGCCCACCTATTGTTCTTTTGTCACTTACTCTTCTTATCGATTCTATAGTATTCCCATTGTTGTGACTTGTTCAACAATATGTTATTTTTTTATTGTAATGGCTTCATCTCATTTTGTACATAACTTTGATTATTTTGATTTGAACCTCCTCTCATTATGAATTTGAAGTGAGGCTTCTTCTTTTCTCTAGACTCTTCCTCTGAGGCTTCCACTCTCACCTCAGATTTATATTTTTCCTTCTGAGTAGTGGCTGCTACTTCTTGTGCTATTTGCATCACTTCTATATCCTCAAACATTTTTTATTCTAAAATTTCAAATTCATCATGTTGGAAAACCTATGGGGATTCCAAAATTTCCTCTACTCCCATCCAATTCCAATCATGTAATTCTAGCTTCTTCGAGTCTTATTGTTATTCTTATTGTTGATTCTTTTGTACAAGCTTAGCTTATTTTTTTGGAATGATATTATTTGTCATTATTTCTTGTTGTCTCCTTGTTCTTACTCATACTGGGTTGGATTGCCTCCCCATAATTTCCTCCCTTTCTTGAACTAATGGCTACTCCTGCTACCATTATTGAAGTGCTTGCCACTCCAGTTCAGGTTCCAATTGCCTAGGCCTTTTTATTTGATGGTGTACCTCCTCCTTCAAGGAATTATCCTCTTGTACTATAGTGGCTTGCTATTATTTTTTTGTTCAATACTTATCTGGAGTTTACTTCTGAATCGGTACTGACTTTGCCCACCTCAAAATAGTTGGTTATATTACCTCAATGTTCCTAGGTTCTGTCAAACCTAGAAAGTGGATTTTCATATCTATAACAACATTTAATAACAATCCAATAGCATGGAAAGTCATCCCAAAATTCTTAGGCCTCTTTGTTAGTACTTCATGCATATTTTTCTCTAGATAGGTACCCCAATAGTACCTGATTCCTTTGGTGATACCCTCCATATACTGAGCCATCCAGATTGGCATCTCCATGGCTCATGTATCCCCTGATAGTAAATCCATCATAGTATTCATAGTGTATGGCAAATATTTCCCTTTCCACTGGCTCTATTTAATTCCTTGAGTCTCTGCATCCAAGATCTTTGCATCGATCAATGATTTCATATTGGTAAGTGAAGTGATGATGTGATGTGTCTCAATGAGATCAACCAACTTCTTAACTACCTTCATGCCATATGTTGTAAATCCAAATTGTTTCTTGAATGCCTCTATTGTGACTTCTATTTTCACTAATTACTTACCCATATTGACATAGGAAATTTTGGTTACAGGATTATACGCTTGAACCATCTACAACATATAATTATAGAAGGTCTTCTGGTGTAGTGGCACTTGTGCTATTATAGCTATACCAACCTTCTCAAACTATGTTCTCCATGGGTGGTTCTTGTTTTCTTTGTTACTCCACCACTTACATGCCTCTCCTCCATGTTGTGCAAAATATATACTTATTATCTCAACCTGGCTCTCCTTAGGTTCACTACTCAGATCGTCATCTAGATCTAGGTGATGGTCTTAACTTCTCAACTCCCTCCTTAGTATCCTCTCTTGTTCCATTTCATCCTCTCAAAATCTTGGTGTTGTCCTCTGATAAGCCTCCAATACCTCTACCCTCTCCATGACCTATATCCTCCACTCCTCCAAGGACGAGTACCATGCCAACCATGGGACTAAAAATTTCACCCTTCGTATTATTGTGGATGTGACACTCTTTCGTGAAGGGCTCTTGGTGATCGTTCCACTTTATTGGCTATAATTATTCTTAATCGGTATCTGAAATCTTTAGCTAAAATCATTTTCCCGCCATTTCTTTGGTTAGCTTGCTACTTGAAAATCACCTATTCTAAAATTAGAAGTGTTCTAGAAATCATACAGTCTATTTTAAAACATACAATACACCCTTCAACTTGCTCTTGTATGGTTTTCAAATCAACAACCACCTCTATATTGTACAATCTTTGTAACTATTTCCCACTATTCAATATTCTACAAATCGTACAACTATTGCACAAAATATATAAGGCTCGTACCACTCCATACAATGTTCCTAACTATTTTATCCCCATAATTGAATCCATACGCTTCCATACGATTTCGTACAATTTGCTCCAAAAACTTAAAACAACCCCAAATTTGTCTAAAATTGCACAATATTTTTCTTGAGATCATACAATATACCTCCAAATCATACAATACATCCTTTGAAACCCTTTTTCAATAGAAACTCATGGTTTTCACTTCTTCTTTGTGATTTCTCATCGACCCAGTTGCCAAAATATCCCGATCTATCCTTTCAGTGCCATTTCGGGGCAATTTTTCAAAATTTTGTCACTTGGCACAATTTATCCCCTAAAATTAAATTCCCTAGCTATTTAGAGGGGTTTTATGGTCTTCTCCCTCCTTCTCTATACATTTTCCAATTTTTTTTTGGCCACTTTTATCAGATTAGGGCTTGTAATCTTATTTCTTCTATAATTTCTTTACTCTGGCTCTAATTTGCAACTTCCTCGAACCCTGGTGTAAATTTTTCCACAACCTAGTTCATGCTTGGATGCCTTCTACTACAAACCCTCATTTTTATTTCAGCTAAACTCAAAATTTCTATTAATAGAGTTGAAACCCTTGCTTTTCTTCTTTGGTTCAATTTTCTCGAATGCGAAAAGTCTCCCTAGTGCAAATTTAAAAATGGACCATGAAATCTGGTAGTTCACTAGTGAATTTTAATGCCCATGTAGTCAATTCCATTCAATTGCATGCTTTTCACCTTTGTTCTCCTAAAAATTTTGAATTCCTCCTTATACGGTTTGTAAAATTGCTAAGGTTAGCCTTGTATTTAAATTGTTCTCAAACCCTAACCACTCCAAATTTAAAATTATGCCACTTTGCATGTCTTATAATATTCCTTGCTTGGATTATTTACAACTCATCAATTTCCCATGTGATTTTAAATTTTTCTCGTGCTTATTCGACAACACATAGTTCCACACATATGAGCATTAAATGCAACGGTTGAAAATCGTAGAACTGCATCCAAAATCATACATTGTACGATCTAAATTGTACAACATGCCTCCTTGTATGATTCTACATGTACTTTTTTATTTTTCTTGTACGATATCCTACTTATAATTTTTCAGTTTAAATTTTGACTTGTATGATCTATCACTTAGAGAATTTTTCTATTTTCTCTCTATTGAAGAGGTCATTGTTTCTAGTTTTCAATTTACTTCCTTCTTAATTGTGTTCCGAGGGATTTTCACAACTAAGGCATTTTATTTTATTTTTTTTTTTCTTTTTCTTTTTCTTTTTCTTTTTTTCATTTTCTAACCTATTTACACTTACCACCATGGGAATCGCACAGTGACATTCACTTGTACGATCTCATCTAATTCTTCTTTGGGAGGTCTAACCATGACATTTTGAGTGATTGTGTCATATGGTGTGCTTGCTCTCTAGGGCGATTCATCTCCACTTGTGATGTTATCGATTTCCCTATAATTCCACTACCATGTGTACAATTTGGGATTGTATAATTTCAAGTTGGGGTATCTTCACCTGATGTCCTTTCCTCTTATTATGTAGGTGATTGATCCCTTGGTTGTAGTGTACTTACTAGTCTATTTTCATTCAAGCAACTTGTCTACCTATCTTCTCAGATCAATTTTGGTTTCAGACTTAGTAATCGAACCCTTTTTTATCTCTGGTTTCTTTCATCTACAAAATGCGCTCTTCCTCTACCACCAAGGCCTCTACCATGCAAGTGTCTTCCCCATCCTATTCCTATTGACATCGTGTTTCTCTATGCTTATGGGTATTCCTTCCCTTATTGGAGTAATCCTTTGCCACCTACCACTCTTCGAGGTCCTTTTTTATATTAGGGGTGGTTGTCCCAATGGATACTGCTTTGTGGGATTTGGCAAAATACCTCTCATCCATGGTATACCCTGCAGATTCCTTATCCAATTCAAACATGCTAAGGGTGCATCTCTCGAAGAACACAAGCTTATATTGAGAGGGGGGGTGAACAGTATAAGACCTCTTTTTACTTTTTCCTTTAAACTTCAAAATAGTAAAGCAATATACCCAAAGCAATATCAAAACAATGCACAAGATCATCCACAAAGTGAAACCAATTTTAACGTGGTTCACCCAGAATGGTTGGGCTACGTCCACAAAACTTTTCTCTAAAAGTTATCTCAAAGTTCTTTGGGAAACCTTCCCAATTACAATGTTTATGAGCCTCGGACCAAAGGAGATACCTTCCCCCAATCTGAATTTATGAGCCTCTGCTCAAAGGAGATACCTTCCCCTCTATCTAAATTTATGAGCCTCTGCTCAAAGGAGATACCTTCCCCTCTGCTCTGGAAATGATCCCTCAAAATATCAACTGCCTCTACCTCTTGCCAGCACGTGGAACTCCTTTCCATCAAAGACCTCCTATCCTCAATGCTTAGCCTAAGAGACCTCTACCTTCTATGATCACGTCCACAGTAGCTCAACAACCTGTACCAAACAAAGTTAGTCGGTCTAGTACAAGTCTTCCTCTATCTATCAGATCTGTCCAACACTTGAACAAATCAATCCTCTGCACACAAGCCTTCTCAAAGACTTGCCAAATCTATCCTCAGGTTCTTCTCAAAGAACCACTACACCTCTATCCTCAAGTTCTCTGATAGAACTATCAAACTCAGCTCACAAGTCCTCTGCTAGGACCTGTCCAAATCTGCTCACAAGTCCCCATCGAAACCTGTCCAAAACTCAGCAAGCTCACCAAGAAAAACTTTCTTAGTAGGAAATCACAAAGTGAATTGTTAGAGACCCAATGTGATTTGTCAAACTCATAGAAGCATAAAGAGAATTGTTAGAGACTCAATATGTTCTATACTCAAATCCCAATCTCAAAACTCAACTCAAATCAACTCAACTCAATCTCAATCTCAAATCTGAAAACTCAACTCAATATCTAAAATGGATAGGATAGAATGAAGTTTGCATTTATCAAGAACATGAAACACAACCCAACAATTGCCAACCATGCAAGATCTCATATAACAATGATACTCATGTTCTTTCCACAACCAAATAACTTTTCTCAACCAATCAATCTTTCACAACCAAATACTCTTTCACAACCAAATAGGGCTTCAACAACAATGCTTATCAACAAGGCTTAATCAAACAACACCATTCAACTCAACATCAACCTTGAAGCATTCAACCAATCATCACAAGAAAAGGAAACAAGTAGAAATCCTTTTCCCTCCAAATATATTTGAACAAAATAGCCACCAACACAATATCACCAAATGCAAAGAATAACTTGCTCAAATCAACTCAATGGAGTAAGCCCAATATCATGAATCAAGTAAAGCAATAACTTGATCAAACAACCTCTATGGAAGCAACTCAACCATCAAACTCAAAACAGCCAACCAAGGGTTCTACCAACTCAATGCAAGTAGCTAGACTCACAAATATAAACCCTAGTGCACAAAGCTTCCACTATCTCAAACCAAAAATTATGCATTCACCAAAAACTCTCCTTAAGGATAACAATGCATAAGTAGTCTTCAACAAACCAGAAAATAGGATTTACACCCAACCAAAGGAAACCTAGTAGACAACCTTTTCACTCCAAACTCAGTTTCATAAAAATACACCATCAACAATATACATGGAAGAAGTTGCCCATACCTTTACTTTGATGAAGAAGGAGGACTCAAAACCTATCACAACACTTGGCCAACCTTAGTTCTCCAACCTTTGGAGAAAATGAATAACACCACCACACATGCTAAAGTGCTTTCATTGCTGCTATCCTCGTGCATCATGACCAAAACAAAATTACCCACAACATGGGTCAAACTTGGCACCTCTGCCCAATGCTTCTTCACTCAACACACCACCACCATTGGAGCACAAGTGCCCAATGAAAAATATAATGTAATCCTATGTGTTGTCTTCCTTCAATCGCCAAGGATCTGAAAACGTAAACGTTTTCCTCAAGCCACCACAATCATCATGAGTGCTGTCCAAAAACGTAACTCCCAGAAAAAATAGTTCACAGTCTTATCAAATGTCAGAGAAACGCAATCTTTCGGACGTCAAGCGCAAGAAAATCTTGAGCAATTCTATATGGATGGACAACGAAATACAACGAAAAACATCGCTTTTACGGAGGACACAGAGCTACGAAATTACATCGATCGAAGGTACCATTACTTTAGAAAATCATCCCCACTTATATAGCCATTTCTCCTTAATTGTTTGACGTCGGTGCTCCTCCAACGATGGCAACACGTCGACGAATGAATTATTTATCTGCGTCGCTTAAGGGTTAAAATACCCTTTAATAATAATTAAAATAATAATTATTATTATTTTATTAATAATAAATTAAACTTAGACCTTTGTCAAAGGTTTGAGTTAATTTAATTATTAATAATAAACATGGACCTTCAAGGTTTTTCAAGAAAAAACCTTTGCATTAAGTTAAGCTTGGTTTTAATAAAAACCCTTAATGAGTCCAACTGGTTTTAAGAAAAACCGTCACCATGGTTTTAATAAAAACCCTTTAACATTATGAAGCTTCTCAAGATATTTTTGACATCACACTCTTTTTGATATCAACACAAAAATGCCTTTTGACATCAATGACAACTTATACACTTGAGCAAAGGCAATGTACCCAAAGTACCCAAAATTGCCAACAATCTCCCCCTTTGTCATTGATGGCAAACCTTTACTGAAAACACTTCTCAAAAGCCAAAACTGAAACCAATTGTGCTAACAACTGAGAAACCGTGCCCATAATTGAGAATCTTCCTTTGAAGTTTTGCTCCCCTGACTTGAAGCTTTCCTCTTCACTTTGAAGCTCTCCCCCTTACTCATATCTCTCCCCCTTTGTCATCAATGGCAAAGGGCCACCTTTGGGGCTCGGGACTAAGAATGAGCCTCTTAGCTTAGTCCCTCCCCCACCTCCTGATGAGGTGATTAATTTTGGGATGGGAGTAAAACTCCCATTAGGCACTGATCATCATCAGCATCTATAACTTCCTTGTCGGGCCTTCTCTTGAACTCTTTGTCCATATTCCTATTCTTGTCATTGTTCTTGTTCTTGTTTTCATCCCTGTTCTTGTCCATGCCTTGATCCTTGGACCTGATCATGCCACTATTCCTATTCCTATATTCTAGAATTTTAGCTCTACATTGTCTGATTATGTGACCTTCATTGTTGCACTTGAAACACTTGACAATGTTGTTTCTTTGAGGTAAACCTGGTCTTTGAATCCACCTGTTCTGACCAAACTTGTTCCGACCAAACCTATTCTGACCAAACCTGTTTTGACCAAACCTGTTTTGATCAAACCTATTACTGTTATTTACCTTGCAATAGACTGCCTTGTGCCCAAACTATTTACAAGAGTAGCAATACCCTTGAAAGTAACTAGCACTTCTGAAACTGTCATTTACCTTCTTCACTTGAGCCATGCAATATGAAGCCATGTGACCAAACCTGTGACAAGCAAAACATCTGCCTTGAAACTTTCCTTTATTTGACCTCTTGGGTCCTAAAAAATTCTTCTTCTCATTCTGAATTTTGTTTTCTGTTTCTGTGCATCTATCATTCAAGGACTCATTTTCTGAAATACTTTCCTCATCAGAACTCTCTTCCTTTTGGAGTCTCTTACTAGACTCTCCAACTTGTTCCTTGTGTGGCTTAACAAAACCAAGGCCTGTTTTATCTATTGTCTTTCTTTGACCTTTGATGAGTGACTTAACCTTTTTGGAGCTATCTTGAAACTTGTAAAGCTTATCCTTGTACTCTTTAGTTTCCTCTTTCAAAGAAGCCATTTTATATTCTAACTCACTATACTCAAGAACCTTAGACTCTAACTCATCCTTGAGTTCTTGTGTCTTAGCTATAGAGAAATCAAGACTTTCTATAAGATCATCTCTCTCCATACAACATTCATCTAACTTATCCTTGAGTCTAGCATTCTTCTTTCTTTCCTTTTTCAAAGCACTAAGAGCACTAATAAGTTCACTTTCAAGATCCTTTATTTGTTTGCTTTCTGAATCATCAAAGCCTTTTTCAGATTTCTTATCACTAGAGGTGCTACCTTTTTCAAAAACCATACATGCATCTTCCTTATAGTTTTCTGAAGCATCCTCATACATACTAGAAACCAAATCATTATTTGTGCAATCATCCTCAAGGTGACCAAAATTTCCACATCTAAGACATTTCATGATAATGAATCTATGTTTCGGTTCTTCCTCTTTTCCGATATGAACAACATCTCATTTTCATCATCACTTGAAGAACTTTCACTATCACTACTAGAACACTTACTTGCTTTGTCTAGGTAGAAACTCTTCTTGTGCTTGTGAGAATACCTCTTTCCTTGATTGTTGTGCTCATATTTGTTCTTTCTGTGATGCTTGTGCTTTTCCTTGCTCTTAGAATCCTTTTTATCTTCATCACTTTCATTCTTGGGAAAAGTATAGTCAGTAGCATAATGACCAAACTTTCCACAATTGAAACATCTTATATTTTTCATGCTTTTGTGCTTTCTAGAGAACTTGCCTTTCTTGCTGTAATATGCCTCTTCATCACTAGAAGACTCATCACTATCTTGAAGTTGTTTACCCTTGGATTTCTTGGTAGCCTTGAAAGTTGCCTCTTTCTTGACATCAACCTTCACTTGAGTTCTCAACTCAAATGTTGCAAGTATACTATGGAGCTCATCCTTTTTCAACTTATCCAAATCTTTAGCTTCCTCAATAGCAGAAATATTTTCACTAAATCTATTAGGAAGAGATCTTAAAATCTTATCACAAACATCATTTTCAGCAAGCTCAAGACCTAAGTCTTTCATGGAGTTAACAACCTCATCCATACGAAGCATGTAGTCACTAATATTTTCATCATCATTCATCTTGAGTTGTTCAAAAATACCTTTGAAGTGTCTCAACTTGGCCTTTCTGACATTTGTATCACCTGTATGAACCACCTGCAACTGTTTCCACATTTCACTAGTTGTCTTGCAGTGAATCACTTTGGTGAGATCTCGTTTCTGTAAGCCTTTCAGGATTGCATTCATTGCTTTTGAATTGCTGTGATGTAGGAGCCTTTCTTCTTTAGTATTTGGACCATGTACAGGAATAGTGTACTCATCTTCAATTACTTCCCATACCTCATTACCAAGTGCCATTAGATGAACCTTCATCCTTGCACTCCAAAGACCAAAATCCGACCCATCAAGAATAGGTGTTGCATTGCCACTTGAATAATCCATTGTGTTCTTTACTAGCTTTTCCTTCAAGCTGTTAAACTTTTCGAAGGCACCTACTCTGATACCAATTGAAGAACACAAGCTTATACTGAGAGGGGGGTGAACAGTATAAGACCTCTTTTTACTTTTTCCTTTAAACTTCAAAATAGTAAAGCAATATACCCAAAGCAATATCAAAACAATGCACAAGATCATCCACAAAGTGAAACCAATTTTAACGTGGTTCACCCAGAATGGTCGGGCTACGTCCACAAAACTTTTCTCTAAAAGTTATCTCAAAGTTCTTTGGGAAACCTTCCCAATTACAATGTTTATGAGCCTCGGCCCAAAGGAGATACCTTCCCCCAATCTGAATTTATGAGCCTCTGCTCAAAGGAGATACCTTCCCCTCTATCTGAATTTATGAGCCTCTGCTCAAAGGAGATACCTTCCCCTCTACTCTAGAAATGATCCCTCAAAAGATCAACTGCCTCTACCTCTTTCCAGCACGTGGAACTCCTTTCCATCGAAGACCTCCTGTCCTCAATGCTTAGCCTAAGAGACCTCTACCTTCTATGATCATGTCCATAGCAGCTCAACAACTTGTACCAAACACAGTCATTCGATCTAGTACAAGTCTTCCTCTATCTGTCAGATCTGTCCAACACTTGAACAAATCAATCCTCTGCACACAAGCCTTCTCAAAGACTTGCCAAATCTGTCCTCAGGTTCTTCTCAAAGAACCATTGCACCTCTGTCCTCAAGTTCTCTGATAGAACTATCAAACTCAGCTCACAAGTCCTCTACTAGGACCTATCCAAATCTGCTCACAAGTCCCCATCGAAACCTGTCCAAAACTCAGCAAGCTCACCAAGAAAAACTTTCTTAGTAGGAAATCACAAAGTGAATTGTTAGAGACCCAATGTGATTTTTCAAACTCATAGAAGCATAAAGAGAATTGTTAGAGACTCAATATGTTCTATACTCAAATCCCAATCTCAAAACTCAACTCAAATCAACTCAGCTCAATCTCAATCTCAAATCTAAAAACTCAACTCAATATCTGAAATGGATAGGATAGAATGAAGTTTGCATTTATCAAGAACATGAAACACAACCCAACAATTTCCAACCATGCAAGATCTCATATAACAATGATACTCATGTTCTTTCCACAACCAAATAACTTTTCTCAACCAATCAATATTTCACAACCAAATACTCTTTCACAACCAAATAGGGCTTCAACAACAATGCTTATCAACAAGGCTTAATCAAACAACACCATTCAACTCAACATCAACCTTGAAGCATTCAACCAATCATCACAAGAAAAGGAAACAAGTAGAAATCCTTTTCCCTCCAAATATATTTGAACAAAACAACCACCAACACAATATCACCAAATGCAAAGAATAACTTGCTCAAATCAACTCAATGGAGTAAGCCCAATATCATGAATCAAGTAAAGCAATAACTTGATCAAACAACCTCTATGGAAGCAACTCAACCATCAAACTCAAAACAGCCAACCAAGGGTTCTACCAACTCAATGCAAGTAGCTAGACTCACAAATATAAACCCTAGTGCACAAAGCTTCCACTATCTCAAACCAAAAATTATGCATTCACCAAAAACTCTCCTTAAGGATAACAATGCATAAGTAGTCTTCAACAAACCAGAAAATAGGATTTACACCCAACCAAAGGAAACCTAGTAGACAACCTTTTCACTCCAAACTCAGTTTCAGAAAAATACACCATCAACAATATACATGGAAGAAGTTGCCCATACCTTTACTTTGATGAAGAAGGAGGACTCAAAACCTATCACAACACTTGGCCAACCTTAGTTCTCCAACCTTTGGAGAAAATTAATAACACCACCACACATGCTAAAGCGCTTTCATTGCTGCTATCCTCGTGCATCATGACCAAAACGAAATTGCCCACAACATGGGTCAAACTTGGCACCTCTGCCCAACGCTTCTTCACTCAACACACCACCACCATTGGAGCACAAGTGCCCAATGAAAAATATAATGTAATCCTATGTGTTGTCTTCCTTCAATCGCCAAGGATCTGAAAACGTAAACGTTTTCCTCAAGCCACCACAATCATCATGAGCGCTGTCCAAAAATGTAACTCCCAGAAAACATAGTTCGTAGTCTTATCAAATGTCAGAGAAACGCAATCTGTCGGACGTCAAGCACAAGAAAAGCTTGAGAAATTCTATATGGATGGACACAGAGATACAAAATTACATCAATCGAAGGTACCATTACTTTAGAAAATCATCCCCACTTATATAGCCATTTCTCCTTAATTTTTTGACGTCGGCGCTCCTCCAACGATGGCAACATGTCGGCAAATGAATTCTTTATCTGCGTCGCTTAAGGGTTAAAAGACCCTTTAATAATAATTAAAATAATAATAATTATTATTTTATTAATAATAAATTAAACTTAGACCTTTGTCAAAGGTTTGAGTTAATTTAATTATTAATAATAAACATGGACCTTCAAGGTTTTTCAAGAAAAAACCTTTGCATTAAGTTAAGCTTGGTTTTAATAAAAACCCTTAATGAGTCCAATTGGTTTTAAGAAAAACCATCACCATGGTTTTAATTAAAACCCTTTAACATTATGAAGCTTCTCAAGATATTTTTGACATCACACTCTTTTTGATATCAACACAAAAATGCCTTTTGACATCAATGACAACTTATACACTTGAGCAAAGGCAATGTACCCAAAGTACCCAAAATTGCCAACAATCTCTCGACCATCTAGGAGTAGGGGGTCAAAACCTTCATCGTACTCTTCCTCATATAATTGTAACATCACCTTGTTCTTGTTCATTCCATAGTCAAATACCTCCTCCACTTCATGGTTGAAGCCTTAGGTGTCCTTGTCTATTCCTTTCTCCCATTGCTTTGTTATCAAGAGTTATCTCTACCAACTCAATGTTGGCTAGTGGAATTCTAATTTATCTTGCACTTGGTGACAATTATCGCAGCGCTTTGATTTTGTGATCTATATGTACTAAGTGACGTCTCCATATTATTTCCTCAAAGCATCTTTGTGGAGATGAGGTTACCAAGATCTCTCTATATGCATCGTAAAAATCCATCTCAGAACTTGAGTCATTCTGATTATCTTCTCTATGGTTCATCCAATCTATTTGCAAATTTATTAGTCTCTCCAATATCCTTAATTATATCCTTTGTCTTCTTAACTTTCAATGAGCTATTATATATGCTTGTGGATCAAGGTTGGTTTGACGCTCATGTGATCTCCCTAGTTTCTGATATGTTGTTGTACATGTTGGGGGATCATAATCATCTTGAGGATTTTGGGGTCTCCCCGGGCAATTTTCATCATCAATAATTTTTGTTTTAGGTTCTCTTACTAGCCAAGGTGTTCCTTCATAACTAGAGTCACTCAAATCCATTCATGCATTACATTGTGATCCAAGTGATGTGGTTGCTTTCTCAATTTCTTGCCACAACATCTCTGCATTTTCATTCATCATTGGCGGATTACTTGGTGGTACTTACACCATCATTTATTATATAATTCCTTGGACTTATCCCCTAATTATTTGCTTTTCCTTCTAGTTCCTATAGCCTAGTTGTTCTTTGTTCATCCAACCTTCATATTGTGCTATCCAATTCCTAGATGGTTTTTTCTCTCAACCTTGCATTATGACCTTGTAAACGTCTGATATTCCTCCTGTAGTTGTTGAGTCTATAGTCACATTATTTATTGTAATAGCACTATCTGATATAATAGGGTCAATCCAACCAATTCATCATCGATGGTCTCATTATTATTCTCTTCTAGAACTTCCATTTCAAAAGTGTCCACTCTATCCTCATATCGTACTATTAATTGTATCCTTCTTTGTCCTTTAGCTTGTTGGGATAGTTCCCTAAGCTCCACCCGAGGATACATAATATTCTTTTTTACTTGGGGTGCTTTTTATTGTATTCCCCTATTTTTGGGTAATAGTACTATCTCCTGATATCCCCTCTCATTTGGAAGAATCCACTCTTCATTTTCCTCTATTACTTGTTCGATCCCATCTACAAATTTGTCATGCACAAAAAATATTCTTCTTTCTTTGGGTTGAGGTGCCAACTCTTGCTATTCTATGATTGGTATTGCCTCATCCTATTCTAAAAATAATCATGTGAGTCTCATGTCAGTATATTCCTATGATGGACTGTGATCACCTTGAGTTCTTCATTGAGCTTCTACTCTTCTTCTTTGTTCGATCTCTTCTGAAGAAATGAATAAGCATTGTACTTTTTAAGGCTTCAAATTTGATCCATTCACAATTTTGGGTACCTTAGTCCCATTCAAGTTTTGCAACTTGACTACTCCATTATTCATTACTTCTACCACTTTGTAGGGACCAAGCCATAAATTTTTCAACTTACCGAGCTTGATTTCTCGCTTCCCATTAAAATTTAGAACCAAGACACCCAGAATAAGTTCCAACTTCCTCAAGTGTTTGTCATGCCATGACTTCCTTCTTTTCTAAGCCACATCAATTGCCCATTGTGCCATGACTCTTATTTAATCTAACTTAATTAGTGATGTCAGTCACTATTTCAAAATTTCTTAATCACCCAAGTGATGCTCCATTACAACTCTCAAACTTGGTATCAAGAATTCAAATGGAACCATTGCTTCCTTTCCATACATTAATTGGAAAGTCATATGCTTTGTTTTTGGTTTAAAAGTTGTTCTATATTCCCAAAAAATAGATGGTAGTCTTTCCTTACAATCTGCTCCTTCTAATCCATAGGTTTTATATAAAGTAGATACCAAGACTTTATTTGTTGCTTTCGCATGCCCATTTGCTCTAGGATAGTATGGACTAGAAAATGAATGAAAAATACTAAATTCCATTGTCAACATCTTGATGATTTCATTAATGAATTGTCCTTCTCGATCACTCATTATCTATAGCGAAATACCAAATCTTGTAATTACCTACTCATAAAAGAATATTGTTGTACTTTTAGTTGAGTTGTTAGGTAATGATCTCGCTTCAACCCACTTTGTCAAGTACTTTGTTGCTACCACAATGTACCTACACTTTCTCCTTCGAGATATTTTCAAAGGTCCAATAAATTCCAATCTCCATATTTCAAATAATTCCTAGGGTTGTGATGGATGCAATGGCATAAAGTCCCTCTTTAGTAGCTTCCATGTACTTTGATGAGTATTGCATGCTTTCACATACTATTTTCCATCATTATACAGTGTGGGACCCCATAATCCTGCTAGTAGTATTTTCCTAGTTTTCGCATCTAGTCCCATGTGCCCTCCTTCTAAGCCTTCATGAGCTTCCTTCAATATCGATTTGAATTCTTCTTCCATCACACATCTTCGCAAGATACCATAACTTCCTATTTTGTACAACAATCCTACTATTAACTAGAAAGGTACTAATTTCATAATCATTTTTTTTTCTCAATTGCTATCATTTCCTGTGGCAACTCTCCTGTGGAAAGGTATTGGCCAATCAACTTGTACCGTGATGGAAAAATATTGATGGCAAATAACTGTGCATTAGTGAATTCATCCAGAACCTCTATTCCTGTAGGCTCTCCTGATCGTATCTAAGATAGCTAGTCTACAATTACATGCTTCTTATTAGGTCTCACTACTACTTAGAATACAAACTCCTTTAGGATGATGAGCCACCTGCTGACCCATCCTTGTATCACTAGTTTGTTTATCAAGTACAACAAGGCTTTATGATCTACATAAAAAGCAAAGGGGTTCACCAGTAGGTAATTCTTAAACTTATGGAATGCATATACCATATTCAAATCTTCTCTTTCTGTTGTACTATAATTCCTCTCCACCCTTGATAATAGGTGACTAGAAAAGAAAATAGGTTGATCCAACCTAAATTGTCCTTGTGCTAAAACACATCCGATTGCAAAATTTGAAGCATCAATATGGATATGTAATTCCTTATCCCAATTTGATAACACCAAAATTGGGCTACTAAGAAGCATAGCCTTCAATTCCTCAAAGGCTCCATGGTGCTCCTTTGTCCATATGAAAGGAGCATTCTTGTCTGTCAACAAATCCAATGGATAGGATACATGTGCATAATTCCTAATAAACCTTCGATAATATCTCATTGATCCAAGGAAGGTTTTAAGTGAACTCACATCATATGGTTCTTCCATGTGCAATATCACACAGATCTTATCAGGATCTATTTTCAATCCTTCACTGCACACTATGTGTTCTAACAATTTCCCATACGGTACCATTAGGTAACACTTCCCAGGGTTTAATGAGATCTATGCATTTTTGTACCTACTCATGCATTCACTAAGGGTAGGAATATGCTCCTTGATATTCCCATAAATGGACTAGTCATCCAAAAATGCTTTGAAGTTCCCTATTGCCAATTGATCAAATATATACAGTATGATGCGCTAAAATGTATTTGGGACATTACAGAGCCCGAATGACATTTTATTGTATGCATATATGCCATTCTCCATAATAAATGTGCTATTCATATTATCCTCCTTGGCTATACTTATTTTATTGTAACCTAAAAATCCATCCAAAAAAGAATAGATCTCGTGTCCTGCAACTTATTCCAGGATGGAATCTATGAAGGGAATAGGGAAGGGGTCCTTAATAGTTACTGCATTTAGAATCCTAAAGTCCACACATATTCTTATTTTGTCCACTTCCTTATTTAATGTTACCACTATAGGTGATACCCACTCACTGGTCATAACCCTAAAGATGAATTTTGCCTCCAACATCTTCTCTATCTATGTGTTCACTAATGCAGCATATTTCGGGTTCATTATATAAGGTCTCCTCCTTATGTGTTGTGCTCTAGGAATTAGTGTAATATTGTGGAAACATAACTCAGGTGGTACTCCCTTCAAGTCCTTTTATGTCCATGCAAAGACATCCTTATATTCTAAGAATATATTAAAAGCTTTTGCTTTCAGTACAAGGTTCTAATCATCACCACAGTGAATCATCCTAGGTTCATCCTTCATCCCTAAATTTATGTACACTATTCAAGGTCCTTCATATTTGATATTCTCCAACTCACTTGTTTCTTTCTCCACATTCTTTGGGTGTACCAGTATTGCATATCCTACTGTATAATCTGCCAAAATTTTTGGAAATTTCCATTTCTCTTTCGTCTCCTTCTTAGGTTCCTGTATGACTTTGGTTTTGTCTTGTTTTTCTTTGATCTCCTCTGAGTCAATACGAAGGCATTTGGGCTAAAAAATTTTGTACTCCTCCATTTTCCAATGAAGAAATATGCTATCGTATTTAGATTTATCTTCACTACATTCATCCAGGTACAACTTTCCTTCTCCATCTAGTTCATATCCTTCATATCCTAAGGAATTTTTTTATTCATCAATTGTAGCTACATCCTCATTGAAATTTTTATTAGTCATATTAATCATATATTTTTGGTGTCCCTTATTGAAAGTGATATGATTATTTCCCAAATAGAGCATCATATGCAGGCTTCTACATAGTAATCACAATGAAATCCAAGACAAACTCTTGGTCAACTATCACCACTTGTGCTATCAAGACTCCCTTTGTCTCGATACCAAATTGGTCAGCACCATATAATCAAAAACTTGGTACCCTTAGAGATGGAGCGTCCAGTTCTAGTCAGGTCCTTTCAGGTAACACATTGACATTGAATCCTCCATCCACAATAACTTGTGTCAATTTGTGCCCTAGGATATCCATATGAACTGATGCAGGATTATTTTCCACATCAATCATCAATATAGTTGGATTCATGAATCGGTCTTTTTATTTCTTTTCCTGAATCAATTGATTCTACACTTCCATCACCTTATGCGGTTGTATCTCTTCCATCATCACTTTCTATAATGATGGAATAGCTTCCAACATGTTAGCCACCTTGATCTCTACTGTGGTATCCAAAACCTGTGCTACCAGACTCTACACAATTGCCTTCTTATTTGATGGTTTTTTTAGTTCCTTTTCTTCTGCTAACTCACTTGTTTAGCCTTTTGTGCTTCATATTGTAGTATTTTCTTTGCTACTTGCTAGCGCTATTTGTCTTTGTTGGCTCTAGATACTTATCCTTTTTATCCTGATTCATTATCATTGCTAAAACTTCTTAGGTTTCCTCGTTAACTTGAGGAACCTCAATATCTAGATAATTTACATTCTATGGGTTACTTGAACTCACCTTCTTGGGGTAATTTGCTTCCTTGTGGTTACCCGGACCACACCACCTACACATATGTGTAGTGTTCACTTGTTGTGTTTCCTATCTCTGAGGTGAAGGAAAAAAATTCATAAAATGCCCCCACTCTTGGAATTGCAACATTGTATGATTGATCTCCCTTCTGAATCATATTGCAAATAAATTGGTCCTCCTTGTCGATTGCACTGGTTTGGCCTTCCACCTCATCAACTATTTCTATAACCACCACTTGTTGCTTGTTGTCTGCTTCATAGGGTCTTCGGTTTCTCTTCCTCATCTTGGATTGTCAAGACCTATGGATGTACTCTTGCATTATATGTACATAGCATCACCTAGTGTTCCATCACATTATAGATATGATAGTAGTCATTTCGTGTATACTTTACATTTGTATGACCCTCAGTTTTACATTTTGTGCACCAGTTGTCATTCTTGTCAGGTTTGCTTCTTTGTTATTTCATGATCTTGTTGAACTCCTAATGAAATGATGCTATTATCTTGTGTATATTGTCATATTCTCCACTATATAAATTTTTGGACTTGGGATAAGACAAAATACTTGTGTACATTTTTTTCGATTCACTTTCAAAATTATTTGCATGCTTTATAGCTTCCTCATAATTTTTAGATGATACTGCTTTCATATTTTTATTATATTTTGATAGCAATCCATATACAAACCAACACTTCACCAATACATCTACCAAAGGCATCTGCATCTTATCTACTAACTACTTTAGTTTGCAGTTGTATGATTTTACATATTTGTTAGGCTTTTTCTTCGTCATACAAAGTTCAGTAACAATGTCTCCATCATCCTTCAAAGGGTAAAATTCCTCAATGAATTTCTCCTTCACTTGATTCTAATTCCAAAAATCTACTGTATTATCCCTTTTCACATAGCAATCCATTGTCAATCCTCTCAAGGTAGTAGGAAATAAAGTTACCTAGTCATCTGGCTGGTCTACACCATTTGCCATCCAAATGGTTATGCAGGTTCCAATATGGCTTGTGGGGTACTATTTACCCTCACCTGTAAAAGCTAGACATCTCTACTTGGCTACCTTGTTAGCCATATTTGGAGAATCATCCTCTTCACTTGAGGTATCCCAAGGAATCTCTGTCTTATTTATCCTTGGGGGTGTTTGACTATAGTCATCATCATTTTATATTCGAGTATCTTATTTTTCCTACCAATCATTGACCAAACTCACATGCATCTTCACTCTGTGACTTCCTTCACTGATGTGAGGGATATGGTCTTTGTCTTTCCTCCTGAAACCTCATGACCTATTGCTCTGGTGCCTGACTCCTGACACCTATCCTCAGCACTCCCTTGCAACCCATCCATCACTTTATTATGTGTCACAATCCACTCTCCTTCCTCATACACTTCTTCTCTATGAACTCATGCCTCTACGCTAGGTGGTTCTGGTACCTCCTCTTCTATCTCTATCAACAGCGCTTCAAAATATCCTTCTTCAAATGCCAAAACTTGCTCTATTTTTGGTTCATGTGTACTATGATCTTATTTACTTGCATTATCTCTTCGAGAAATTCTCATGCTCATTATTACTATATTTTTCTCTCATACTTCCTATATCCTATGCCTTTGCACATTGGTGTTTGTCATTCACCTCCAGTTTTGTAATCTTCTTACTTGTCAATTTGACCTATTTTAACAAAAATGCCAAGTTGGATAAGAAAAAGTCACCAAATGTAGCACACGGGTGTAGTATTTCTAGTGGGGAGGTGGTTTTCAAGGGATTATAATTATCAATTTGCTATTCCCAATTGATAGACCAAATTGTACAATCATACAGTCTTTACAACTATCAATGTGTGATAACAAAATAGCTTGTATGAAACCCAAATCGTACCACTGTATGATCCTAAAATGTATAGTTATGGATCTTGTATGATTTCATACTCAAACAATCTTTTCGTTTTAATTTTTCAAGCTTCCATACACAGTTTTGGAACTAAACTATTCGATTTCCCAATGTTGCCAAATCGGGTAAGTTTTCCTCAATCGCATAAACTACCAAATTGAGTAAGTACCTTCTGTACAATTTGTAAGAGATTTGGTGTATGATTTGTATGAAATGAAGGTACAACCAAGTGCTAAATTGGATTTTCTCCTGAACCAATATCTCTTAGATAAGTTTTATAAAGATTTAATATGGCAATTAATACTAATTCTACCAACATGCAATTTACATTATCAAGGCTTGAGAGAGTTTTATCTCCAATGGCAATTTCTAAAAATCATACAATAGCCTTCAATATATATTCCTTGATATCATCATCATCACATATCATTCATCAGGTCCACACCAATGCTGGTTCAATCTAATTCCTCCATAGCAATGCATTAAGCAGTAATAACAACCAAAAATAAGTACATGCAATAGAGATAAACTATAAAATACTATTCTACCATTTCAATATCATACAGTACATGAGAGAAACTATGAATTAGGATTATTCTTCATTACTATTCAACAATTTCATACAATCACCAAATATATCCAACAATCATAAATATGCAACAACACTTCATATCAAAACATAGCCAAAACTCCTAGCATTCCTAGACTAACCAGAGTATAAAAAATGAAAATGAGGTCATATATAACATTTCTCAGGCCATTCCAAAGTGGTTCCTAAAGCAATTCATTATTCACAACTGCCCATGCATAATGGAATGCATAATTATAACTTATACTAATTTTAAACACCTTATGTATCAAATTCATGCACAATTACAACTTAAATTGTATTTATCATGCATTTCATTGCACATTGTATGGTTTGTCCTTTGGGTTGTATGGTTTTCCCTTCAGGTTGTACGGTTTATTCCTACTTGTACAGTTTACAAAACATACCAAAATTATCAACTAGGCAAATCCTCTTGTCACTTCTTCTTCTGGGAGGTGCATTTGTTGTCTACACCCTTGTTCGAGCTTTTTGGTGTCTTATTATTATCTAATACTATTTTGCATTGACATATATAGTTTTTTACATTCCTTCTTTAGGTTTTGCAAATGGTAGTATTGTTGTATGCCCCATTTCTTGTGGATATGTCATTCCTTGTGTTTCATTAGCTTCACTGATTGGAATAATATGTGAATTCATGGATACCAACTGGCCTATGGTTTCTACTTTTTCTTGTAATTGTTGTTTCCCTTCTTCCATTATCAAACCACCTCTATACTACTGATCTGTTTTTTCCTGCTCCTTGTGAAACTTTTCTAAAACCCAAATAATTTCAAGCACTAAATCAGAGATGTTGAAACTTATCTCGATATCAATGCCTAAATTCAAACCCTCTACAATCACTACTACTTGACTCATCTATGGATTAAAAACCTTTTAGATCCATCGTTTCCTGGCTTCAAACCCTCTATAGACACCACCGCTTGACTCAACTATGGACTAAAAAACCTCTAGAACTGCCACTACTTTGATTCAAACCCTCTACGGTCGTCATCACCTAACTCAGTTAAGGATTAAAAAACCCTCTAGAACCATCGTTGTCTGGCTTCAAATCCTCTACAACCACCGTCGTCTGACTCAACTATGGATTAAAATTTGTCCAAAGTTGTTGCTACTTGGATTCAAACCCTCTCATCGAATCTTGACTTAGTTGTGGATTAAAAAACCTCCAAAGCCATTGCTTCGATTCAAACCCTCTACAACCACTATTGCCTAACTAGCAATGAATCCTTTAAGATGATTTTATGGTCACATGTGAGATAATCCATAGAATAATTTCTCTTCAATGTTTCCTATGTTCTCGTTTAATTAATATTCTAGATTTCATCTTCAATTGTTATTTTTTTATCTTTGATCTTTGTCAAGGTTAATAATCATGCTCTTTCAACTCTATTGTCTCTCCAGTAGAAAGAATGTTAAAAATGTGTTGGTGGTTAATTTATTTATTTATGTTAGTCTAGAAGTAGATAGAGGTTGGCATTGTGAACCTAAACCTTAAAAAACATTCATAAAAATATATATGTTATCCATAAAAATATGGATCAACCGGTAAGGATACTACTTACATTATCAGTGATGTGACCTGAGTTCAATCCCCATGATAGATATGTATAAAAAATATTACTAAAAAGATATAAATCAACAATAAAAGAGATACAATTTTATTAGTGCAATCTAAGTATAAATCTATAGTTTGTAATAAATATTGTGTTTACAAGGAAAGTTATGTTAACTTGAGTTTTTTATATGTAACTATTCCAATATAGCATATTATTAGCTCATATTTCAAACCTTAAAATTAAATTAGTTTGATCCTTTAACCTTGAGGTTGGTTAGATTTATTATTTGATATAATTAAAAAATAAAGAAATTATGGTATAGGAATATCTTATATTTGTTATCTTAATCATCTTTGTGGTTGTAAGTATAAGAATTTGTCCTTTCTAAGCAAATAAGATTTGTATTGATTTGAAATGTGTAAGTTTAAATGTATAGGTGCAAGTTTTTGGTTTTACTTATGTGGGATTCCTCATCCTTATTAACACATTCCTATTAACATTTATGTGGGATTCCTCATCCTTATTAACACATTCCTATTAACATTTAGTAGTTATGTGTGTAGAGATAGTTGACCCACTTTTTAACCTATTCACCTGATGTTGTTCTTATACAAACTATTTATTTCTAATAAGAATCCATGTGTACAGCCAATATCTGGGCAAGGTCACCTCCCGCTTGTTAACATCGCCAGAGTGACCCAAAGACAAGGACAATTTTTTACGACAAATACTCTTCCTCACTAAGATCAAATAACACAACGAAAGGAAAAAGACATGGAGAATTAAAAAAAAATAACAAAAATCACCGCTGTTTAAGATCATGATTGCTGGAATGGGTAAGGTGCAGGCTTACATGATTGTTCGAATAGCTGTGAGTTTCAGGGTTGCTTACAGGTTGTGACCTGTGAAGACTGAGAAATAATAATCTTGCTTGAAGGATGAGAAAGTATTTAAGAAAGCTACACAGGGACAGTGATGTTACCAAATCTTTGAAATTCAATAAACTGGTTGAGGAGGATAAAGCTGAGCCTCAGAATGGATCAAAGGGTGTTAAGTATGATGGAAGCAGCAGCGGGGGTAGCAGCATTGATGGGAAGGTTCCAGAAGGGTTTCTGCCAATCTATGTGGGGGAAAGCATGGAGAGATTTGTTGTAGCAGCCCATTATTTGAATCATACTCTTTTGGCTGACTTGTTGCAGAGCATGGGGCAGGAATACGGATACCACCATCAAGGAGGGCTCAGGATTTAATGTGATGTTGCACTGTTTAAACGTACCTTGGAGGTGATTGTTAAGGGTGAAGTGTGACGCAATCCACCCTTCAAAGATCTATCAACCATATATTATAGCTCCTTCCAGCTTCAATGGAGTTTCTATTATTTCTAGTGTTACCCACGCATATGATAGTGTGATAGCAGGATAGGTATTGTGTGGAGAAGACTCAGAATTTTAATTTAAAAAAAAAAAAAATCATTCATGAAGATCTTAAATCTATTATCTAGCTTTTTGAAATCAAGAAGTTATTTGAATAAGGTACCTAAGAACAGGGGCTCCTATTAGAGTTTAATTGATTTAGGATGAAGGTAGTGTTAATTGAAGGTAGTGTTTAATGAAATTTGTGAGAGACAATGATTGACAATGTATAGAATTTGTGGGATTGGTATATGCATGTTCTAATTTTTTTTTCAGAGTATTTGAATCTCCTGGAAATAAGATTTTTTAAGTTACAACGAATATGGATTTAGACGTATCATATTGTTGTTTGTCGTAAGCAAGCGTGAGATAATCGGCGTGGAAATGGAAATAAATAAAATGAGATATAGGCAGTGGAGTATATTGGAAAAACTTTTATAAATTTAAAGGTGATGTTAATGAGATTTTTAAAGCTTTAGATTGTTTACAAAGTGTTTTTTTTTTTTTAAGATTATTGTCATTTTTATTTTTTCATTTTATTTGGTCCATAAAAATGTTTGAGTTAATTTGTTATAAGCTGTCTTGGAGGCCATCCATCAAGAGGAGTAATAAACATGATGTTGTTATAATTTTTATTTGCAAATTGTAATCTTCCAGTTAAGAAAAGAAACCCAGCAAAAGTTTGGTGCTCTTACCCAAAACAAGATTTCTGCAAAATGGGTTGCTAGACCATCATTGGTGATGAAAATTAGAAACACTTATTTTGTTACAAAATCTCTCTAGCTACTTACAATGGTAAATTGAAAGAAACTCCATGGGAGGATAAGGTCCTTACTGCGCCTTTGTCTTACTTTAAGCTTAAAGGATCTATTCCAATTACCCAGAACTCAAAGCTTGACAATTAGTTTCTCATTTATTGGCTTGGAAGTTTGACTCCTTGAGACATGGTATGTGGCCTAACCAGTCTTTGGTGGAAAAAACTTATCCTCCACAATAACAAACCTTTAGCTTTATGCAATGCTATTCAAGGTCTGACATTTCTAAAGAAAGGAATTAATAGAATTAGAGATATCTAGGATCCAAGTAAGTGCTCAATTCTTACCTAGAAGCAGATCTACAATTATTGTTCTCTTCCCTCTAGGTTCAAAGAGTCTTATGGCTTAGTTGTGGCTTCCATCCTTTGTGAGGTCCTTATAAAGTTGGGAACAATTGCCCATATTTATGGAATGACTAGAGATAGCTTAATGGTCATAGAATCTCTTCCATTACTTCTAGTTGGATATACAATTTTTTTTGTCTTCCTTCTCTAGACTCTAAGCTCGATGTCAAGTGACAAGTAAATTTTACCAATACCCAATAAAAATTTCTTGCTACTCAAATTTGGGAAGTTCTTATTAAATCCAAAACTCAACTTCTTGGACGGAAAATTTTGCATCAAAATCTTCCAACTTCTAAAATTTTGGCTTCGAATTTACACATTTACCCTCAATTATGTGATGCTTTAGAAACTTTAATTCACTTGTTTTGGTTGTGTGACATGGCTAAACAATATGGGATGTTTATAGACTCATCCTTCTCAAGCACATTTGGAAGTGTAGATGCAAAAAAGTTTTTTACTGGTTCTGCTCCTCCATGGGATATAATTTTAGCAAACTTGTCCTTTGATCTTTTGTTACAAGTGGGATGCATTCAATCCCAAGTCTATGGAACATCCAACACACCATAAAATATTATTGACAGACTTCATCAACTTTAGCAATGATGAGCAAGTTCAAGATTTGATTACTTATATTTTTTCTTTGAATACTTGAGAAGATATCATGGAAGACATCCAAAATTTCCTTATATAACATACTCTCCCACATATAAATATGAGTGCAGATATATGTTGTCTTGTAGCAAGATATAACTATAGTATTTTTCTTGCTATTAGTTTCTATTCTTATGCATAATGTTTTACTCCTTATCCACCTCGTTTTATTTTTTAACTAAAAAATGTTAACACCATACTATTGTAATATTCCACTTAACTTTTTTTAACATAAAAAAAATTAATAAAATTTTAAATAAAAGCAACTCATCAACAAATATTCACAATATCCTACTAACTTAGAGTGATACTTTTTAAATTAAATTTTAACTATCTTAATTGCAATATTGGTGACTCATTAAACCAAATTTGTATGGCAAATTTTTACGTCTTATTGCTTTAGCCTATCTTCCTAATTTATCAAAGTTGGAGCTTTCGATAGCATCTACGAAATTAGGCTTAAGCGAAAGGGGCTAGGGATAAAAGTATAATCTCCTTTATAAGGGAAGGGACTAGGATATTCCATATTTATTTTTAATTATATATATTTTTAATGTTTTTAATGGGTTATATTTATGTTTAATTATATGATTATATAATAATAATGTAACAACTTAATAATTAAGAATGTATTATTTTAAAATATTTAAATCTAAAAAGATGTTAAAAAATTTATCTAATTAAAGTAATATCATTTAACAATACATCTAAAATATCATTTAGTTGTAATTGTACATGGTTTTCAATAGATTTTCAAGTGTTTTTATTATAAGTCATATAACATAGGGTGAGTTTTTTAATTGAAAACTTTACATTACACTCATACTTTTTTTTGTTGTTGAGTAATACTTCTTATACACATCCACCATGGGGATTGAACCTTGGTCATTGAACCCGGGTCACATCATCGATAATGCAAGTGTTTATATTATAAGTCATATATCACAGGATAAGTCCTCTAATTGAACACTTTACATCACTGATATTTTTACATATGTAAATAATAGTTTGACTCCAATCCATTATAATATAATAGTATTTTTTAAAGCTATATATATATATTTATTAATGTTTTTATTATTAAGAGAAAAATGGAAAAAATATAAATTAAATTCATTTAGTTGGTATTTTTGTTTTAATTGGACTAACACTTTCCATGTTCATACTCATCGTCATGATAAAATGTATGATATAATTATTATGAATAGAGTGTTTTTTATTTGGTTATAAATGAATTACATTAAGATAAATAATAGCAACTTGCTCTCTAAGAACAACAACTAAAATCCATTTGAAGAATAGTGTCTTTTAAGAATGAAAGCTATAAAAGAAAGAATGGAAATCTATTTGAAGATTCAAATTCATCATGACTATTAGCTATAAGAGGAACTTAAATTATTTTCATTTGAATGGATCATCTAATATTTCAAAATTAGACCATGCTCAAAGTCAAGTATTTTTTAAGCAAATAACTTGTGTTGGTTGGTTTACTATAGAGTTGAGTGCAAAATGATGGTTCCTAAAATTTTAAAAATTTGCTCTGCCTAGTAACTTAATACACATTCCCAAACATTTAAAACATAATAAATGTAAACACATTACCTTCAAACACCAAAGACAAACATGATCAAATGTGATGGTTTTGATGATTTGTTAAACAATTCTAAAAAATAAAACATCTACCTTTTATAATATCATAGTAATAGCTTTAGGATAAGCAGTACCGAGTTACTCTTTAGAGTGAATTTCAATAATATTTTCTCACAACTTGTCACACTCTCCTCATCTATGTCCATAGCTTCTTAACCTTCCTCATCTTCATAGTATATTAATTTAACTCCATCCCCTATTAATGTGCTATGCCTTTTTGAAACTAAAATAGACAAATTACATATATTTATATAGAAAAAAAAAAACCATAACAAAATTTTATTAATAAATAAATAATATAAATTACACTAATTCAATGTTTAAATGCATATCACTAGGTAGATACCTGTTTATTGATATTGTATTTAAATTTCGTATACCCCTAATCATCCTTTACCATTAAAGTGTGATTTTTTATTTTTATTTAGTCTTCTAAACATGAAAATTCAAATGTCATTTTTTATTAGGTAAAAGGAGTTTTTAAAGGGTCCTTGAACCTTTTACAACAGGGATTTTGAAAGGTCCTCTCAAACCTTAGATTTAGCCATAAAACAACTAAAATAACAAGTTACCATGACTTAAAATATTCAGTATGCATGGGGTCAACCTAAAACAAAGCTACCCCGATTTAAAATATCCAATGAGCATCGAAGACCAACCTAAACCAAAGCATGATTTGAATATAAAATTTAAATTTGAAACTGGGTGCTCTTCGTCTAAAACACAAAATTTGAAACTAGGTGCCAAGAATTTGAAATTTGAAGTTCCCACCAAAATGAAACTTTTTCATCCATTAAAAAGAACACACAACAGCCAAGATGAAAGAAAAAATGGACTTATAGAGGACCACAAGGTTTTGAAAGGACCCAAAACCTTTACATAAGGTTTTACTAGGAATCCAGATACTTGAGTGGAACACAAAAATTCAAATGTCATATTTAAATATCATACATATTCATAGTAATTTAATTAAGTGAATATGATATATAATGAACACAAAAATTAAATGCTTCAATACTCCCATATTTCACAATGGTAGATGTAAGGCTATGTTTTCCTATAATACTCTTCCAATATTTTTTTTCAACATTCAAATTATAGATATATATGTGCCTAGTATTATTTTTTGGTTACATAGGATAGTTGGTCACAACCACACTATTTTCAGTAAATAATAATAATAGGGTTCAAACCATAGAGGCTACTCCCACCAAACCTATTCTACCTCATTATTGTTGACTTGACATGAAGGGGATCATCGGTTGCTCGAGATTCATACCATCATCATCGGTTTGGCATGCACTCAGAGGATTTAGATCAAACTACTACCTTTGCAAATAGGCTACCCCCAAGGTTTGAACCTGGGTGTCTTCTTGGTAAGTTCCTGGCTAGACAAGCACTTACTAATCCATCTAGCCCCTTGGGGGGGGGGGGACTATATGTGTGTGCATACCATCAACCATTTTTCTTGTTCTTTCCTTTTATTGTTTGAAAACCCCTTATCCCTAGTACCATGGTCTTTTGGTTTATTTATTTTTCATTTAGTGTTAGGTATATTCATATATTTTATTTGTAATAGTATTTCAATTGTGTTAATATATATGTATGTATGTGTGTGAGAGAGATTAAAGAGTTGATATAATAATTAAAACATACCAAATGGTATTAGATTAGTAGGTTAGATTCCTCAACATTTAAGAGAGAGACCTAGGTTTGAATCTTACCAAGTGATATATAGTTTTTTTTTTAACATGGTGGAATCGGTAGCCGCCACAAATCCGGGTAGGCTGTCCAGCTTTTATGGCTGCCACAGTATTCTGTGTTGTCCACCTCAGAAGCCGCCACACAAATCTTTGTGCAATCCGCCCCTATAACTGCCATGCCACAATAATTTTAAACCTTTTGTGTTATTGAAATCACCAAGAAAGGGACAAGCGTTCAGTCCGACGAGGCCCGAGATTTGAACCTTGGACCTCCACCCCCCTTATAGGGTTTGGATGAACCAATTTGTCTACACCTCGGACCTCCCAAGTGATATATAGTTAATATTCAAGCTCTTGTAATACAACTATATGATGATGATATAATGCAAGTGGGGCCTATTTTATCCCACATAACCAATTAAAAAAATCAAGAATAAAAGCATAATAATTAAAAGAAAATAAATATAATTCATTATTTACATGAATCCTTCATATTTGGTTCAATATATGGTCTCTATAACATACATGAATAATATTTAAATGACACCTTTTGTCAAATTTCCTGTCAATATTTACATTCCACTAAGCTATTGCATAATAATAAATTTGATAATAATTACATGTTTTATATAATAATTTTACCATAGCATTTTAGGTAGTTGAATTTTACAATATTTATTGGAATGAAAAAACATCACACTACTCAATCATAGAAAAATAAAAATAGAGAAAGGAAAAATATATCAAAAGGACATAAAACATGGAGAGGATGCCCTTAGGTATGCTAACACTAACAAAAACGAGGTAATCAAATACTAATAATAATGGATTTTTGTAAGAGGTGTACAAATATTATTAATAATGATATAAATGCTAAAAAATATATAGTTGATCCATATTAGTAGGTTAAGTTACAAGGTTCATCCTACAAGATGAACTAGGGACCCATGTAGGATGAACCTGCGACCCATAGTCTTATATGATAAACCCTCTAGTACACTAAATATTGTTATCCCATTGACTTGCATGGTATACTATATCATACCATGTTAGAGTTGACCAAGAAGAAAATATTACATGTTTTAACACCCCTTAATTTGGACTAACGGGCCAAGGATGTAAAAAATTAATGATCTTCCTCCTTAATTTTATAATGCAAAACTTTAATACTACCAGACACACCACGTGTACACTTGTTTCATTTTTTGTATATATACATATAAATTAATTTGCATTACTTTGTGGGACCATGTTGTCACCAACTCATGCAAATAAGTAATCTAAAGGGGGTCAAGGTAAAATTAAAGGGTTTTCAAAGAAATAAATCCACACTTCTTGGAATATGAATGTCTAAGGCTAGTTAGGCTACTCAAGATCCCATAGACACTAGAATATAAATGACAATTCCATCCTTTGAGAGGAGAGAAAATATTTAGAATCTCAAAAATAGTTCACTTAAAACAAAGGAGCAAGGATCAATCTCCCTGTTTTTCAAAATATAAACACTACATGTGCATGATGACTAGTCCATTCTCACAAAAGAGCAATGAAGCCAATCCATTAAGATGATTTTATCCTCATGTAACCATAGTCTATGACCATTTCCAACATGCCTTGAGATAAATAAAATGAATGAGGCTATTATTTAGTATACATGACCTACTATCCTATAGGAAACTAATGCCCACACAAAAACCACACTAGTTATAGGATCAAATAGGAAGAAATTGCATCATGTTCCTTAAATGCATTTCTTTCCCTCATCATGTTGATATTCAAAATATCCTAAGAGGGGGAATCAATCCATGACATTTCACCTCAAAGGACAAAAATAATAGTAGAGAATCCTACTTGCCTAGGACAATCATTAAGTGGTATGTAGGGGTGACAATATAATGAACGTAACTTGTCCTCTTATATCCAATAAATCAATTTTAAATGTAGAATCATAACCAAAAAATGTTTATACCTTGATGCATCAAGCATATAAATGTAACCAAAATACCAATTGATCCATGTATACAATGAAGCAAGAAAAAGTCATACACTTTGATGTATGAGTCTCCAAAGAAGTTTCCTAAATTATGATCTATATGCATAAAATTAACCAAATTATGGTGAAAGAAATGAATAAGGTGCTATATCATTGCCAAAAATACTCAAAAAAAATATAAAAAATTAAATTTTAACTTTTAAATATTTTCATCTAGACCATGAATCTCATGATTAAGTCTAAAATGGAGAAAATATTAATAAAGATAACCCACTAAAAATTTATTCAAATTTTAAAAAATTCTTGAAATTATTTTGTGTTGGATTTTTAAGACTTACTACCACAAAATATCATAGGTCCCAATATAAAATACCCTCAATATGACTCCAAAATTCAAAAGGCCTTTTAGGTTTGAATCTATGTGGATGCATCACCCTGATCTCAGAGACAGAATTTCTTAGTGGTGGCAGCATTCTTGTCAGGGCAGGCCTTCATTCAGATTAGAAAAAAAACTTAAAGTGGTGAAAGAAAATCTAAGGATCTGGAATAAAGAAATTTTTGGAAATATTTTTGAAAACAAGAAAGTCATCTCTGAAAGGTTATCAACCATTGAGAAAAAACTTGAAGAGGGATTTCCGGACCCTTCCCTACGAGCGAGATGAAAAGAAAGCCCTTGTTGAGTACCATAATGTTTTAGCCTGCGAGGAGACTTTTTGGTGGCAAAAGTCTAGAGCTACCTGGCTAAAAGAAGGTGATGCCAACACAAGATTTTTTCATGCATCTACCTTAAGGAACAGAAGCCACAATAGAATTAAAGAACTTGTTAGAGATGATGGATCATCCCTTTCTAGTCCTAATGATATCAGAAATGAAGCAGTTTCCTATTTTTCAGAATCTTTTAGGAGAAGAACATGTCAGTTCTGCCTTAGCTTCAGAATCAATGCTTTACCATATTCCTCATTTAATTTTTGATGACTTGAATGGGGAGTTAATTAAGCCTTTCATGGATGAAGAAAACAAAGAGGCCCTCTTCTCAATGAACCCTGATAAAGCTCCAGGTCCAGACGGGTTTTCACCTCATTTTTTTTAGGCTTTTTGGGATATTGTAGGTTTTGATGTATGTGCTACTATCAAGGAATTTCAGTCCACAAAGCATATTTCGAGAAGTTTTAACTCCACTTTTATTGCTTTAATCCCAAAGATTCCTACTCCTAGATCTATGATGGATTTTAGACCTATTAGCCTTTGTAATGTTGTTTATAAAATTTTGACCAAGGCGATTGCAAATAGAATGAGATCCTTCCTATGTTTATTGATGTTTGTCAAGGCAGTTCAGTCCCTGGAATGTCCATCCTTGATGGTGTCATAACAGTTCATGAAGCCCTCCATTCGGTAGTCCAGACTAAAAAACCTACTTTTGCTCTCAAGATGGATATGAACAAGGCTTATGACAACATAAACTGGAGTTTTGTCTCTGCCATTCTTTAGAAATTTGGTTTTCATCATGAATGGATCAAGCTTTTGGAAGGATGTTTTATGAAACCTTGGTTTTCAATCCTTGTTAATGGTGCTCCTGCTGGATACTTTTAAAGTAAAAGGGGCCTAAGGCAAGGTGACCCTATCTCTCCCATGTTGTTTATCATTATGGTTGAAGCCCTTGGGAGGACAATCAAAGCTGACTGTAATATTGGTCTTATTTCGGGAATTAAAGCATCATCACAAACACGAGCGATTACACATGAACGGTTTGTCGATGATACTTTGTTGTTAACTCTTGCATCAGTTTTTGAGACTAAGGTCATAAAACATATTCTAGAGCTATATGAGGATGTTGCGGGGCAAAAGGTAAATTTTTCAAAGAGTAAAATTTATTTCTTTAACACTCCCATTCGAGAGCGATTAAGATTGCTAGGATTCTTGGATGCTCGGTGTCTACTCTTCCATCCACATACTTAGGCCTTCCTTTATTTACAAGCAGAGCTACTGATTCCATGTGGACTAATGTAATTGAAAGAATTCAGAGGAAGCTGGCTGGATGGAAAGGGAATTTGTTATCTCAAGCTGGCAAGGCAATTCTCACCAGGTTTTCCATTCAAAGCATCCATGTCTACTTTCTCTTTGTTTTTAAAGCTCCTACAAGTGTCTACACTAAAATTGAATAGATCTAGAAGAGGTTCCTATGGGTCGGTTCCGAATCTAAGCAGCGCTTTCACTTGGTGTCCTGGGATAGGGTTTGCAAACCAAGGGAGTTTGGAGGTATTGGGCTAAGGAGAATACAACATTTAAACATGGCCCTCTTGGCCAAAAAAGCATGTCATCTTCTGAAAAATGCAAATGCAGAATGGATTACTATAATCAGAAGAAAGTATTTGCAAGAAACTGAATTCTTAAGTTATTCCTTTCCTCCCAGGGGATCAATTTTTTGGAAATCAATCCTTCAAACTAAAAACTTGCTAAGCAAAGGGCTACGTTGGAAACCGGGAAATGGAAGAAACATTGATTTCCGGGACCACAAATGGTTAAAGGACTATCCCCTCTCTGCAGACCCCATCCTTTCAACCCTTAGAGCTTGGACAATTGAAGTTTTTGGTACCAAAGTTATAGATTTTATTACTTTGTCAAACAATAGAAGGGTTTGGAATCCAATAATGAAAAATGATCTACCAGGGGCATCAATAATACTGGAGAATGAATTAAGACAGTATTTACTCCCTTCTGGAATTCTTGAGGACCAGCTTATCTGGGAAGCTTCAGACAATGGGGAATTTTCTATCAAGACTGCTTATCTGATGCTTATTGATAATGATGAACCTACTTTCCCTCACTTGGAAGTTTGGCCCAAAAGCATTGTTTCGAAGGTTGGGTTTTTTGCATGGTTGGCCATCCAAAATAAGATCCTCACCATGGATAACTTAATAAAAAGAGGTGTGATTGTTGTTAATAGGTGTTATCTTTGTATGTCTGAGTGGGAGTCTATTGATCATTTGTTTCTGTATTGTAATATTTCTGTCTCAATCTTGTTAGGTCTGTTACAAGTGTTTCATATTTATTGGGTCCATCCTCAGTCCATTTTTGACTTATTTGTCCAGTGGCCTTCTCCATTTTTGAATAGGCATCTTAGGTATATGTGGAAGATCTGCCTTCATCACTACTTGTGGCAGATATGGTTGGAAAGGAATCGTCGAGCCTTCTTGGATAAGGTTTCTCAGTCATCCTCTGTCTCGTCAAAAATTTTAGTATATGCTAATGAGAATGCTTGTTTAGTGCCTGCGGCATCTAGACCTCCAAATCCTTTTGAAGCTTCATTAGGCCAGTCATTAAACTTACCTCTCACTGATGGCCTCAATCATCCTCAAGTCTGTCCTAGAACCATGATCACATGGACCCCACCCCCCTTAGGGTGGATTAAGTTAAATTTTGATGGGGCTTCTAGGGGCAACACAGGTGAAGCTGGGGCTGGTGGCTTACTTAGAGACCACAAGGGTGAGGTTATTGTAGCTTTTGCTGAACATCTTGGAGCTCAAACTAACAATGTGGCTGAAGCAAGGGTAGTTTGGAGGAGCCTCAAGGTGGCAGAGAATTATCCAGGGAAACTGTTGGTGGAAGGTGATTCTCTTATTATTATAAATCTTCTAAAGAACACTAAGATATCTCCTTGGAGATTTGATGACTACATCCACGAAGCAAGGGCTCTAATTCATGATCGACCTGAGGCCATAATTTTGCATACCTTCCGGGAATCAAACATGGCAGCTGATAGGTTGGCAAATGAAGGCGTTGTAGGAGCAAATTTGATCATGTGGACTGAAAATATTCCTCATGCAGTCTCAATGGTGATAGATAATGAAAAATTTTAGATTGGAAGGCTCAAAGTGGATCAATGACAGAAAATGGGGGCATTTTTAAAAATATTTTTTTGAACCTTATAATGGCTTTTGTCATATTTGTTTTTTTTGTTCATGTGACTAGTGTTTTTTGCAGTTGGTGGGGCACTGATATAGGTTTTTTATCTACAAATTCATGCATGGGAAACATCCGCTTTGGCCTCAATTATTTCCCAAGGTGTGTTTGGATTCGATGTCAAAAAAAGGCCCTAGCAAGAAATAACAAAGTGTTGGAGATCCCTGACAATGAGGTACCAGACCCCACCATAATAGTCTTGGAGAAGATGACAATTTCATCGGCCTCCAACGGTATCAACCGAGTTGAAGAGTCCGTCCGGCCTCATCGGTGCGGTTGTTGATTTGTGTGATTCTCTAAATCTTCTATTTTATAGCCGGCGAGTTCCGGGGGGCACAAGGAGTCGAAGGCAAAATCTAAAGATGATGGCAAGGAGGATGATAAGAAGTTAGATGAGGACTACAAGGAAGACTGCTTGGCCTCTTGGCTGTCCATTCTATGGGATGTTTTTTTGACCATATTCTATTATTTTTATATGGGCACAAGCTACTCTGCATGGTGCTTGCATGATTAGTTTTTGTCTTTGTTATTTCTATTTTGCGTCTTTCTTTTCTGATGGCCATAATATTAGGCTTCCATAGTTTAGTTTGGCTATATTCTATTGGAAGAGTAGGTCTTGGCCCTTTTTGTTGTCAGTTTAAACTTTTAGGGCTTGGCCTTTGTCCAGTTGGTCAGTGGACCCTATTTTGTAAAATGGTTTTGGGTCAACCAGTTAAAACCCGGTGTTAATTATAATATTCTCTTACTTACCAAAAAAATAATAATAATAATATAAAAAATATTTCAACTATAGAAAATATACAAATCTCATATAGATCAACAATATTGAAAATACTTACAATATTATTCACAAATTTGTAATACAGTCTTGAGATAGTTTCTCGCTTCATACAAATTATGGAGCTTTGTCTCCATAATATAGTTACACAAGATAACTCTTCAAATTCTTGACTATTTCTTTCCACATGACCTTTGGACTCTTCTTTTTCCACTTGCATACAAGACTCTCAGTCTTCTAATATGACACATGTACATATCTTCCACATTCTAATATATCAAATAATGTAATATTATCTAACACCCCCATGTATTACATTATTTGATATTGACTTTTCTTGATCTACAAAGATGATTCTGAAATATTTGAAATTTTTTTTGACTAAGTGCTTTTGTAAAAATATCTACAATTTGATCTTCAGTAGAAATGTGTTTCAACTAGATATGATGATTTTGAACATGATCCCTAATAAAATGACATTGATCTTCAATGTGTTTTGTTCTTTCATGAATAATTGGATTTTTTATTATATTAAGTACTCCTTGGTTATCATAATTTATTATTGTAGAAGTTCTTCTAATTCCAATATTTGATAATATGTACTATAACAAAAGTGCTTCACATATTGCATCTTTTGTTGCACGATATTTTACTTTTGTATATGATAGTGCCACATGTTTTTTTTACTGTACCAATAAATATGTTGGTACAAATATGTCTTGAACCAAGATGAAAATATAGTCTAATGTATATTTTCTATCATCTATAGACCTAACATAATCAAAATTTGTATATCCTTGTAGGAAAAATTTGTTATCATACTTTTTATAAGTTATCCCATATTATGTAATTTTTTTTTTTGTAAAGCGAAAAACCCCTTGCGGGTATGCCTTGGTCTGAGAGACCACGAATAGGGGGTTCTACACCGTCAAAGTCACCCGAGAGTCACACCCGACCCTGCCCGCACCAACATTATCAATTGGATTTTGGATACCTAATTCAGATTTTTGGTAGGGTGGAGATTTGAACCTGGGACCTCCCTTGGAGGATTGTCCTCTCCTCTTCAACTCACCTACAACACCTAGGTACCCATATTATGTAGTTTTGTTAATATACTATGGTATTCTTTTTTTGGTTTTCTAATGACTTTCTCTAGGTTCTTACCTACACCTTGAGATGTAATTTACATCAAAAACTATATCTAGTCTAGTATTTGTTAAATATAGAAGACTTCCAATTAATTAATGATAGATAGTGGCTCTCAACAATTGCAATCCTTGTTCCATGGGAGTATCTTTGGGTCTATAGTTGTTCATCATGTATTTATCTAGTAATACTTTTGCATACTTTGTCTATGTTATTGTGATATTTTTTCATTTTGATAAATTTCCAAACCAAGACAATAATGAAGAAGCCATAAATAAATAATTTCAATATAATTTTCTATATTTATCAAAATTTATGAGCTTCTTGTGATTACTATCATCAATGTATACTATAAGTATTATTATACCATGTCCAATCCTTTTTGTGTGGAAAATTGGATCTAATAATTATGCTACAATAAATTATTAATAATTTTTATATAACATGTTCTCGGTGCTTGTTTCAAACCTTATAAGGATTTGTTGAGCTTGTAAAAAATTTTTGCTTGTCCTTTGATCACAAATACTTCTAGTTGTGACATATATACCTCTTCTTCAATATCACCATTAATAAATGCACTTTTTACATCTATTTGATGAAGTTTCCATCCATGATGTGTTGCTAAAGCACAAATTGCTCTAATAGTAGTCATTCCTGTCGGTGGTGTCCATGTTTCTTCATAATCAATTTCTTCTATTTGAGTGTATCCTTTTACAACTAATCAGATTTTATATTTATCAAGAGAACCATATATTTTGTATTTTATCTTGTAGATACACCTCCATCCTACTACTTTCTTTCCATGTGGTAGATCGACTAGATTTCATATTTTATTTTTTATTAATGTTGTATATTATGATTCCATGGTTGCCTTCCATTGTCTATGACATAAAGCATTTAGAGTAATTATAGATTCTATCATATAACTTATCAACCCTCTATTACTCTCATTAAACTACAAGTTTGAGGTCTCATAGTAGTGATATCTAGCATCTACTCTAGATTTGAGTCCTTAAATGTATATCTAATTCATATAGGTTCTTTTATTTGAAGTGTTGTAGTAGTCTCTACATTTTATATTTGTTTATCATTTATGTTTGATTCTAATTTTTCACCTGATGAGTCTTATTACAAATAATTTAGAGTTATTTCTGAATCAATCTTTTGTTTTTTAATAATACGTTTGTTTCCTTCATCAAATATCACACTTTGCTTATGTAGATTTTTTTGTTGTAGAATCAATTATTTTGTAATCTTTTGAATCATCATCATCACCAAGAAATATTTCACACATAGTTTTGTTGTCTAGTCTAGTTCTTCTTTGCTTTAAAATATGTATGTATGCCTGAAATCTATAGGAAATAAATATACCCTCTATAATAAAAAGAAATAAATGAACAATTTTGTGTGAATGTACAATTGGAAAGTGAATGTACAATTTTGGGTAAAATATACATTTGAAAGTAAATGTACAATTTTACGAAAGTCAAATAAAATGTAAAGTGCATGAAATGTAATTTGATAAAAATAAAATTAATACCTTAGTAAACTTTAATAAATTTATTGATCTAAAAAGTTGTAGGTGGCAATTATAAATATTGTGTTATCTCAGCAACCATATTGGAACAACTTAGATAGGCATTATAAGGCCTCCATTCAATTTTTGTAGGTTGTTCATGGTTGCTAAATCCATAGATATTATTGTTGTTTAGTAATTTTTCATGAGTAATAATTCTAGATTGCTCATGTTTGTTACAGGTTGTGCATGAACCATACACTCGTGTGCAACATTGTAATTATAAAATTGGCCATGGAGGAATCATGTAATGGAAATAAAGAATTTTTTGTACTCACCTATTTATAGTACTTATTTGGTTGTCTATATTTGTGTATGGAATGAATGTGCAACCTGTTAATGGAGAATCATCCATAATTCTATATTACAAATTATGCATTGCATGGTTCTGGTGATGTTGTATGGTTTCTAGACAATTACAGATTTTGGTATGATTATTGGATTTGGAGCAATATTGGAACATGCATGTGGGCATAATGTATTGATTAATTGGTAAATATATTGATAATAATATAAAATTCCAAAAAAAATCAATGTTGAGGCATTATAGTGAAGATTGAAAATTGTATAATAAATTATAGTGAGGGTTTAATATATCATAAGTAGAGTATTCCCATTGAGGGTGTAGGATGAGATATTTTGGAATGATTCCCAAGGATTGAACTCAATTTTGTATGACCATATAGTTGTACGATTACAACTATACAACTCCTAAAATGTTCAATTACTAATTATATAGTTAAAAAACATTCAATTGATGGTTACAACCATACAATGATACTAATTGTATGATTTTTCAAATGTACAATTGGTCCAAAATATTTAATTGATAATAACTTGGTTTTATCAATAAAATCTTGCAAATACTCACTTGGCAATCATCGATCTCACTCTAGCAAGTTACAAAAGATGAAATTCTAACAAACGTACTATTTTATGATCAATTGTATGATTAGATAAACTAATGGTATGGTCATCGTTGCCTATCTAAAATTGGGTTGATAATAGATTGAAATAGTAATTAGAATGGAGAAAATTAAGGTGTATGATAGATACAAGTTTATGAAGATGTGGAAGACAATATTGCAAGGAAGAGCAATTCCTAGTAAGGAGTATAAGGATTGCTCAAAGTAAAAACATGAACAATTCAATAAATGAACTTGTAGTAGAATAAGTATGGACTATGGAAAAAGGAGTTAATAAAATGTGGAAAAAAAATTTGTTAGATATAGAAGAATGGGTACAAGGACCACAAATAGTCAAGGAGAATGTTAGTGTAAGGGTAGATGCTAACATAGAAAGTGTGTGAGTATACAACGAATGGATGGTGACACCTAAACAAGTGGTAGAAATATTTCCAAGGGATTTAGAGGATGGGAATTAGGCATGAAAGCAACAATGTGTGATATATTAGGAAGGAAGACCAATTCCACAATCGATATACTAGCAAAGGAGGTCATGAAGTTAGGACACACAAGAAATTAGAAGATGACTATTTGGTGAAAACAAGGTATCAAAGATAGAAATATCAAACGAGGAGTAGCCAATTGGATCACCCATGGTAGGAAGGAATAAAACTAGGATTCCTATAGAATCTTCATCTAATGAAAAAGAAGGAGGAACCCCACCAATGGATAACATAGCTATGAAATCAAGAAAAAAAAGGTGTCCACCCTTCACAGGAGAAGGGAAGGAGGACCCAGTAAGCATATTGGCACATGTACAACCATTTTGAAAGTAAATGGTGTAAATCAACTAGATGAATGGTTGCAAATTTTTCCTACCACATTATGAGGACTCACGATAGACTGGTATATAAAGCAAGAGAATACATTGAACTTTTGATTATGGAATACAATGAAATATTAATTTATCAATGCAAGTTTTCTTTTAAGAGATAATAATAAAATCATAACCAAAATACATGCTACAAAGCAAGGAAAATATGAGTATTTCAAGATATATAATCAAACACTAAAGCAACTAAGAATAAAATGCAAATACCACCAGTAAATGGGCTTATTAGATAATGTTTTCTTGATGCATTATTACCCAAATATTAAAATAATATGAAGGTAGTTCCATTATCAACCTACAAGGAGGATTTAGAAATAGCAAATAATCTTGAAAGTGAGGCAAGATATATGGCAACCAAAATTGTGGAAGACTTCAAGCATGAGGACATAGATAGCAATGACGATGATAAGGTGCATCATGCTATCCAATTACTCCATAAGGTGTTTGATAAAATTTTGAAGGAAGTGAAAGGAGAAACAGGGAAAAATCAAAAGGATGTATAGTGTACTAAATATAAAATAGAGGGGCATACAAACATGAGTTGTACTTAAAATGTATATTACAATATATGTGATTTGTTGGGACACGAAGTGGTAAATTATCCATTTAATTTGAAAGGAGTAAGGCATCAAACGTTGATGATCTAGGGGGACGAGAAGAAACCTATTTCATAAGGGAATGGATAAGGTACAACTAGTGGAGATTATAGGAATAATTATAGAGGAATAAGTTCATATCAAGGTAATCAACAAGGAGGTTAGAGTCATTTGTAGTATGATTCAAAAGGAAGGCCCATCATATAGTGTCACAATTGCCAAGAGTGGGGGAACTTTGTGAATAATTGTCCTACTCCTAAAACAAGTGAGACAACATAGAATAATTTCACACATATGTGTCAATGGTGTGGTCTAAGAAACTATAAGGAAGTTAATTGTCCCAAGAATGTGAGTATGAATAACTCAAAGAATTTCAACTTTCTTGACATCAATGTACCTCCCATGGGGGTGGAGGAAAAATAGAAATATGTATTGGTCATGACACATATTAAAACCAAGAAATATAATTACCTAGAACCTACCAAGGAGAAGGAGATATGGTAGGAGGCAAAAAAGGTAATTAAGGAAGAAGCATAAAAGGCTAAGTAGAAAAGTCTAGAAAAAAAGAAAGAATTAAATAAGCTAAGTGGATTAGAGGACAAAGAATCAATACAGATATTGGTAGGATAAGTTTTAAAAACAACAATGGAAGTTAAAGTGGCTAGTTCTATAATCCATGTCAGCCTTGCATAAGGCAATAGGGAAATAATTACAACCCTAAAAGGTAATGGAAGTACAAATTAAGTTGTTAAAAGGAAAAAAAAAGAAGGATTACTTTATGAACCCAATGATATTAATGATCAACATTGAAAATAAGCCAGATTTGGTTCATATAGAGATATTGGAGCACAAGTTAACATAAGTCATTGTGGATGAAGGGTCCATTGTTAATGTGTTACCATAGAATACCTAGAAGGAGATCCGGACCTCATTCTTGTGGGAACCACGTTTTAAGTTGTATGGTACTGACCAGTATGGTATCAAAACTAAGGAAGTGTTGATAGTGCATAAAGTAATAATATATGACCAACAGTTCATCTTGGATTTTGTTGCGATTACAATATGAAAGCCAACATATGATGCATTACTAGGAAGAGGTTGGTTGAGATTGGCCAAAGTTAATAACAATTGGAAAAATAATTGCATTACATTCAAGAAGGGTAGAACAAATATATGATTAGCCTAAAATCCCAAACAATTAATGAAGATTTTGCTATGATAGATAAATTGGGAAGTTATTCAAGAGAAGAAGAATAAAATGAGCTCAATGAGAAGGGAATGTAGTGAGGATAAATATCGATTGGATAGTAGACTTATCCAATAGAAAATAGAGTAGTACGAGGTGTTTCAGTTCAACTACCTCTGTATTGACATGTAGGAGGCTACAAAAGTTCAACATGAAAAGAATGTCAATAAGAAATCAAATATAGAGGAACAAGAAAAATGGATATTTTTCAAAAGCTTCATAGAGTATATAGTTGGCTATGTAGAGATAGATACAAGACCATAACATCTAGATAATGTGTCAAAGGCCAAGATAGATCCAAAAATTATTAAGTATGAAGGATGTCAGATAGTGAAACTAAATTTAGAAATAGAAAATGAACCAAGACTGGTCCATTGTAGAGATGATTGGGATCTAGTGTTGAAATTAGTCACCTTAAAAATATTCATGTAATATAAGGATGTCTTTGCATGGATATATAAGGATTTGAAAGGGATACCACTAGAATTATGTGTCCATAATATTACATTAATGCTAGGGGTACAACTAATTAGAAGGAGACCTTATAGAATGAATCTAAAGTATGCAACTTTGGTAAATGCCAAAATAGTAATGATGTTATATGCCAACATTATTTTTCAAGTTACCATAAGTGAATGGGTTTCACCTATTGTGGTTACCTTGAAAAATAAAGTGGACAAGATTTGTATATGTGTGGGCTTTCATAGTCTAAACGTAGTAACAATCAACAATCCATTTCCTATTCTATTTATGGATTCCATCTTGGAGGAAGTTGCGGAACATGAAATTTACTCATTCTTGGATGAATTTTATGGATATAATCATGTTAGTGTAGTAGAAAAAGATAATTTGAAGACCATGTTTGTTATGAGAATGATATTAATGCTTATAATAGAATGTCATTTGGGTTATGCAATTTTCTTCCCAGATTCCAACAGATTATTTTGTACATATTTGATCAGTTGTTTATAGGAAAATTCAAGGAAAGTATGCAATTGTTTATTGCAAAAGTAAAGATCATTTACTAGCTCTAAGTGAATGTATGAGTTGATGTACAAATGTGTAGATATTTATGAATCCCAGAAAATATTTCTTGATGGTACCATATGGAAAATTTTTGGGACACATAGTGTGCAACAAAGGGTTGAAGGCATATCCTAATAAAATTCATGTCATTTTGAACAAGGAGGAGCCATATGATGTGAGTTTGTTGAAAAAATTCTTGGGATCCACAGGGTGCTATCAAAGTTTTATCAAGAATTATGCATATGTCTCGTATCCATTGGATTCATTTATAAAAAAAATATTCCTTTTAGTTGGACAAAAGAGCATCAAGGAGCTTTTTAGAAGTTAACGGTAAAGCTCGTGCATAGTCCCATTATGGTATTTCTAGATTGGGATAAGGAATTCCATGTCCATATTGATGCTTTCAATTTTGTAATAGGATGTGCATTGGCTTAGGAAGGGCAATTTAGGCTAGATGAGCCTATCTATTTTGTAAGTTTTCTACTATAAAGGTGTTGGAATATATTACATTATTTGGTACATACCAATGTACCATCATGGGTGCATCTATAGATTACGAAAGAGTTACTTATGCAATGTAATGCACAAGTGTGCAATGATATTTTGGTAATGTAAATGTGCATAGTTTTCCCTATGTACATGTGTCAATAGAGTAGGAAGTTGAATAGTCATAGGAAGAGTGAGGGCCAATAAACCTCCATATGAAGAGTCACATTCCATTCTATATATATGGATGTATTGATGTAAAAGAGATATAGCAAAGGAGAAAGTCACCTATGTAAGCAATGGAAGGTTATGTAGTATGATGTATTTTGAGATCTTCATTCAATAAATATTTCTTAGTATTATTAACATTTTTCATTAGCATTCTCTAAGTTATCATATAGTTGATTCTGAGTTTATATGCTTGATTGATCAACATTATTACATCTTTCATATTGCAATTGTATTACTGATCTTGGGGAAATATTATTTTGATTATTTACTCATCAAAAGCTAATAGTGGTATCATAGCCACAAGGTATTACCATTGCTACTATCAATCTAAATCTTGTTACTTCTTTACAAACCAGATCATCCATTGTGCACCACTACATGCAAACATCATTGTTTTGGGATTGTTTGATAGAAGTCATAATATAGATCAAAAGCAAAGAAGATTTCTACTGGTTAAGAAGAGACCAATAATGATAAAGGAATTACCTATGAAAAATAAACCAGAGAAGATAAAGGAATTATCTCTAGAAAGAGAAACTAGAGAAGATAGCATTTCTCACTATGTTGAAGAAAAACTAGTGATATTTAAGGATATACCTATTCCAAGAGCAAAATCAGAATAGAAGGAGATAGAAAGGTCTTGAAGACAGACCTTATCATTGAATAGATTAAGATACCCTTAGAAGAGGTCCTATTGATAAGCTTGATAAGAAAGTAAATATTCTATATTATTATTTGACTAGAATCTTTCCAAAGGACTGAATGGAAAACCTGTGAAAACTAGTATTCAGTATAGATTTGATTCCACTAGTTTTTAATATAGCTAGTAAAGATTATTATTTCTGGAAAATTGAATACATCTAATTATTATTGTCTAAATTTTATTGTAAAATATTGGTTCTTAGAAGTTGAGAAGCTTCCTACAACAAATAGATATGAATTTCATCTTCAATTGCCTAAAAGTCTATGTGCTTTCCTAGTGCAGGGATTAACTCTTTTGTTGCAAAAAAGTAGACATTATAGGAGGTCCAATAAGGATATCTTATTGAATATTGAGAAGAATTAAGAAGAAGGTTTTCATTACAATATTGCAGATTGAATATGAAGATCCAATAAGAGGTCACATTGAAGAAATTCCAAGTTTTGGAAGATTCAAGATTGAATACTAAATATAGAGACCTATGGAGAGGCCATATTGAAGAACTTCCAAGGTTGAAATATTGAAGATTGAAGATAGAATATAGAAGGAATATAGAAATTCCTATTGTAGATATAATTATGAGGGCATCAAATGAGAGACTAGGGTTTAGGTTCCTTAGTTAGGCTAGGTCTTAGGGCTTAGTCTTATTTTTAATATTTTAATGTAAGTGAGACTTTTCTCACGTAATAGCTAGCCGCCTTCTAGATGAGGCTAGTTGGATTGATATTAGTCAATCCCTAAATAATCTCTTTCAAGATGAGAGCCGATCTTCCCAATTTGGAATTTTGTTACTCCATAGGAATTTGTTGTAATTTTTGGCTTATTTATGCCTTGTGTGTTAATAAAATAGTCATGTTGGTTTATACCACAACAGTGGTATTAGAGCAAACAAAGTTTGGAGGTTCTGGGTCATTTTCGATCTCCATAGTCTTAATTCCAACCCATTTCATCTTGTTTTAAGTTAAAAATATTGCTGCAATTTTACTGCCAAATGTTGCAAAAAAACTGTTGTCAATTTTTGTTTTCTATCACAAAATTGCTGATAATTTTGTGTGTTAGAAAATTATTACAAATAAAAATCGTCATCAAGTTTTGGTGTGACGACTTTAATCACCAGAATTATCCATATTTTGGCTTATCCACTGTGGCACTGCCCTACGCATGCACCAAGGTGGATCTTGGCACCTGTGATAGATCCAACCTGCCAGATGACAGTTCGATGCCATAGGCACTTCAAATTCCAATGACCATTGATTTTTTTGTAATATTTGGTCACGTCGTGCAAATTTTGTTTTTTAGTAATGATTGCTTTGATTGCAGGCTTGACAAGCAAAATATCATTCGATGATGGGAGGTAGCCAGCGTAGTCCCTATATGATTTCTATCCCCTGCAAGTATTGCCACTCTACACACCTATCATTGTAGCACCCGGATAGATACTGGCAGACAGTAAATTTGATTGCCATAAAACACTGTTACAAATAGCAGATTGGAGGTAATAAGATCTAGCATCCTAATAAATTTTTTCCCTTCCATCTTGGGTGGATCTCGTTGACATCGGTACCCATTCGAAGAGAGGTTGCATGTTTCATTCTCTATGCATGTTTTCCCCTCCATCTTGATGTCTAACTAGAGATATACTGCTCTGACAATACAGTAGTTAGCTTTGACATATTTTTCATGAAACTACTATTGAACATTTTTGACTGTTGAACGATCTGCTGCATTTTGCTAAGCCTTATAATCCAAGGTAAGATGTCCCTACATCTACTCTTGTCATGTGGTAAGTTTCTGTCCACTGATGAAGTTATAGATCTTTTGGTCTCACGGAAACCATCGGCATCTGACTTGTCATAGAATTCAGCAATTTGTCAAATTTGCCGTCTACAAAATAACTATCAATTTTCTGATAGAAGATGAGAAGATATTTGCATATGAGAGAAAATTGCTTACAACCTACCTTTTACACAAACTACAGTCCGCTATGGCCTGACACCCTATCGTTCACTACTTTTCAAGGGTTTTTGGGCCGATTTCTGGTTGTTGCAAGACTTGATGCGTGATGGATCTGATCAGTCCTTGGATTTGCATGATCTGCACAATGGCCACTCCAAACTCTACGCAGGGATAAAATCAAGATAACACACTGAACATAGCCTTGAAGATTGGCATATTTTCATCTTTCCTTGATACCAATCCACCATCATAGCAAGGAATCACTAACATAGATCTGCTATCACAACACAGATTTCGATGCATTGGTGTGAACCATTACTCAACCTGATTTATCCTTTCTAGTGGCCTTTTGAAGACAATTTGGCGAATATTCATTTAATACATGGTGGCATAATATGTGGGTATTTTATTAGTTTCTCTACATGGGTGACGTAAATTGAAGTGGGTTTATAATCCCACATTGTATGTGGAAGAGCCTCTGAAGGCTTAATAAAGTCCGTAATGCACTTCCGAAATAGCTAGCACACGCTGGTTGTTGGCACGTGCATTGGTTATTTAATTAAAGTTTTTCTCTTGTTCTTGCGCAACGGTTGGCCTTAGAACTTTGATTATGGTCAACTTGACCGCCATTTGATCATGACCAAGGACATTTGACCAGCCCTGTAAGGGGGATAAAATTTTTAAAAGGCTAAATTTCAACTTTTAGCATAAGGAGGGTAATTTTTCTAAATTTTTGCCAAGAAAGGGGTATTTTATTTTTGTGCTGAATTAATTTTACCCATTTCAAAATATTGTAAAATTGCATTAAACTATTATAGTTTTTGCAATTAATTGGGCACATAGCACTTTTTTTATAAATCTCGTTTAACATATTTGTAAAACCTCCTTGTAATATCCCCGGAATACACCAGAGGAAAAATGGCTCATGATTTGGTAGAACAAATGGCTACAATCACTGCAGTCATTAGTACTTTGGCCGATAAGGTCAATAATATTGCTTCATCTAGTGGTCCTAGTCAATCCCTTGACCTTCGTGTGAAAGCCAAATTCAAGGTCACAATTTATGATGGGCCCTATGATCCCGAGGTTCTAAACAGTTGGATCCTCGACATGGACACGTGGTTTACCTATAGAAATATACCAAAATATGAACAAGTTTTATTTGCTCTCTTAAAACTTTCTGGCATAGCCAAAGTTTTTATCATGGACCTCAGTAATCAGAATCCAATTGATAATTGGAATGATTTGGTTAAGGCTTTGATAGAAACTTTTTATCCTTCAAACTATGCAGAAGATCTTGAATTTGTATGGCTTTGATTGAGGCAAGGCTACAACATGAATGTCCAAAACTACATCGATCTATTCAACAAATCAAGAGACTCTACTACTAAGTTGATCACCAAATTCAAGAGTGGATTGCAAGAACCACTTTTTAGGGAGTTGAAATATACTCCTATCATAGATTTGAATTTCATGTACAATAAAACATAGCTTGTGAAGGAGAAGCTTGTTGCTCAATCAGGTGGATCTCGCTCCTCTGACTCCACCAAGGCTTCCAAAAAAAAACAATCTCCATAGCAACAAAGGAATACTTCTCCCTCTTCTTACTCTTCTTTTTCTTCCCCTTATTCTACTCCTTTTGATCCTAATAAATTTTTTGATTATTGTAAGAAAATAGGCCATATATAATCTAAGTGTTTTAGAAAGAAGAAGAATCTTATTGTAGAAGCTCAACCAGAGGAAACACAAGATGGGCCTATTGAGGCTATGGGAGAATGACACCCTTATCCTGAGCTTCGAGGGCTCAACAATCATACTTTGTTGACACACAACATGATTGAAAGAGGTCATGACCATTTATTTGTCACATGTACCCACTTAAAGCACAATTACTTTGTAGATTGCATAATCGACAATGGATCCCAAATAAACTTTATTTCCAGAGCTATCGTCGACTAGTTGAAGCTTCTTGTACAACCCCATCCTCACCCGTAACCACTTGCATGGAAGGATACGGGCACCTCCTTCTTTATTACAAAAATTTAAATTGTGTCCTTTGCATTTATGCCACGCTATATGGACAAAGTCACTTGTGATGTGACTCTAATTGATTGTTGTGATCTCATTCTTGGAAATACCTATCAATTTGACAAATGGAATTAATATGATGCTTATAACAATACCTATACATTTCATCACAAGAACAAGATATTTTTCATCTCTTCCACGAAGCCCACATACAGTTATGCAGGTCCATGTCATACACCATTGGTCTTCCACAAGCCAAAGGACACACCAGCTACAGTCACACACAAGGAGGCTCCTTTTTTTAGTACCTCCTCTGTTGCTCCAATTACTCCTCCTACTTCTACCGAGCACTGGGTTCCTGAAATGAATTAGCCTTCGCAGCCAATGCCACAGGAGAATCATCCTCCACCTCATCCATAGGCTTTCACTCAAGTTGGAACTCAAGTAGTGACTAGGCGATGTCAACCAGCACAAGCACCTCTTGGCCTTCTTGAAACCCTCAGTGCTCTTGCTCATCTGGCACCTGATTTTCCACTTCCACTCTCTCTAGCTCGAGTTGTTCACCCTACACCCACTACTATTGTACAAGCATTGGAGTCCAATTCTTCCTATGTGGGGACATATGATGAGGGCATAAAATGAGAGACTAGGGTTTAGGTTCCTTATTTAGACTAGGTCTTAGGGCTTCATCTTGTTTTTAATATTTTAATGTAAGTGAGACTTTTCTCACGTAATAGCTAGCCAACTTCTAGATGAAGCTAGCTGGATTGATATTAATCAATCCCTAAATAATCTCTTTCGAGATGAGAGCCGATCTTCCCAATTTAGGAGTTCGTTGCTCCTTCGTAGGAATTTGTTGTAATTTTTGGCTTATTTATGCCTTGTGTGTTAATAAAATAGTCATGTTGGTTTATACCACAACATAGAAGTAGCAAATTCTAGAGATCCAAGAAATATATCTCATTGAAGAATCTTCCATTGTTATAAAATTTAAGAAACCAAGGTAAGGTTTCATTAAAGCATTTACTAAGAGAATTGAAGGCTACATGATTAGAAGATCCAAGAGTAGAGGTCTCAAGAAGATTTCATTGAAGAAAAAAATGCAAGAGAAAGCCTTATTGCGGAAGTTGAAATAATAACCATTAGAAGAGATTCAAAGTAGAGTTCATGGTAGAATATTGGAAATAGAATGAGCACCTGACTAGAAGATATTGGGACAATTATTTCCATACGACAACAAGCCCAAAAGGAAAAAGTATTTGACAACAATTTTGGTAAATTTTGAGAAGATCTTGGAGAGATCAAGACATCCATATTCTAGTGAAATAAGATAGAGAAAGAGATCATATCAAGAAGTTAGAAGAAAGAAATAATATTGTAGAGGTCACAGTTTAGAGAGATTTGGAGATAGCCATAAAATTTTTGTAGACTAATTTTTAAAAGCATAAGTTGTTGATTCTTGAAGGAGAATATGAAAGATCATAGGACAACAAATAGTAGAAGAAAAAATTTGCATTTTGGAAAATCTTTGGAGAAGCTTTTAGAGCGTTTTTGGAAAATCAACTAAGAGAAGGTTTGACAACAAAGGAGAGCAATATATTTAGAATAGCTTTGTATAGCAAAGCTCAATCATTCTTAGTAGCACCTAAGGAGGAGATTGACTACAAATTTGAATAGTGAAATGGAAACATTTGGAGATACAAATTTCAGAGATAGCTAGCACATATTTGAAGGATAAGAAAGCATATTTTGGGTAGCAACTATAGCTATAAATTGAAGAGTCCACTAACAACAAAATAAAGGTGCATTATAGAAAATATAATACAACAAGCTAATAAGAAAGGAGCTACAAAAAGGTGTGTTAAATTTGATGCCATATAAGTATTATTGCAAAGATTTTGAGGGTGCTTACTAATAGTTTTTTAGAGTAAAATTTTAGAGCTAGAAAAAGAAAAAAAAATTAGAGTGTCACTAAGCCAAAAAAGACACTATTACACACCATTATTTTTAGAGAAATCTACAAGATTAAAAAAACATTAGTTAAATATTTTAAAGGAGTGATAAGTGAATAGTATATTGTTTTTAAAGTAAATTTAAGAGTAGATTTATCCTAAAATTGTGAGGAAGAATATGTAGACACAGAAAATTGACCTACTAAGGTGAACAATTTTCCCTAGATCCCTTGTTTTATCCTAGAAACAATTGGGTCATCTTTGAGCCAATTATTTCCCTTTGAAATATTCGTATTTCTCCTCAAATATTACACTGTTTTATTAGACTCAGAAAGAGCTTTCCAATTGTGTATTATTTATCCCATTCTAACTCAAATTGACCTTTCAAATTGCATTAAAACTACATAGGGATCCAGTAGTTACGAAATCACAGTCCGCTTTTGAGGGGCACAATTTCGCATTGTGATATCATGGTCGGTCTTGACAGGGTGTGATTTTGCATTTTAGGGTTTTGTTTGATGTTGGATCTTCCTTATTAAAACCAAAGAGAGTCGACGTCAAAAATTCCAAATTTTAAGGTTAAGTATTTAAATAATTTAGTGGAGTAATAAACATTATAATTCCTTATAAAAATCTCAACATTGCATTTTGAACCATTCTATCATATTTAAAGAAGCATTATATTTGAATTTTGTAAAATTTCATATTTAGATTTACAAAAAAAATTGAATATTTACAAAATTTATAAGGTTGGAGAAATAAAGCATTCTACATCAGACTAGGATTACAAAAACTTTGCAAATATTATTTTTTCTAGATTTGGGACATTAAAGGAATTCTACATAGAGATATTGCATTTGATAATTTTAATCTCTAAGTTCAAAATTATTAGATATTTGAATATTTGTAAAGGATTAAAGTTGCAAACACTAGGAAATCATAATATAGTCTCCTCATGGCAACTACAAACAATATCTTTCGTTCATATTCCCAATTGCTCAAAGGCCCTAACTATACTTCATGGAAAAATAAAGGAAAATCAAGATTGATAGTAGCAAATATTTGGAACATAGTCAAAGGAGAAAAATCTAAACTTACTGAAGATGATAGAGATATAACAAAATATGAAGAAGAAGTAAAAGTATTGATGACCATAACGTTTGCAATTTTAGATGACATACAACCTTATACCAGTTTAGTAGGAACTTCTATAGATGTATGGAACACTTTAGCAAAAATATTTGAATGAAAAAATAAACCCACCAATCTAAATCTACAAACACAATTGAATTCTTTAAAATTCAAGAGTGGTGAAACTATTGAACTATTTTTTAGAAGAGTAGAAAATACAAGAGGGAAGTTATTAACCCTAGGATAAACAGTTGAAGATAACTTCCTTATACAAGATATCTTGAGAGCACTATCAAAAAATTATAAACATCTAGTTACATCCTTACAACTCCTAAGTAAGGATACTTCTTTTGGTTAATATACTACATGAATATGAAGTGGAAAGCTTAGTGAAGGATGAAATGAGTAATAATGCATTGTTCTCAAAAGATAATTCACAAGGAAATATTGCTTCATTTCCAAGAAGTAAAACAAAGTGGTATGATAGGTATTATCAAATTTGCAAGAGAGGATGACATAGTACCAGCTATTGTGGATTTAATCTAAGGAATCAATATCGAAGGAGTTCGGTAAACCTAGGAGGATAATCAAATATTTTGTCTCAACCTAGAAAATATAAGAATCAATCCATATCACCACAATAATAGTACCAATAGCAGTATCAATACATAAGAGGAAATCAAAAGGAGCACCTAGCCCAAGAGACACATGGAATACAAGAACTAATAGATGATACAGAAGTACATGAAGCTAAAGCTCTTCTACAAAATATAGTATTTTATAAAAATACTAATCTTTTATTTGATCAAGATAAAAACATGAAGCAGGAAAAATAAAGCAAAAAAGAAGAGCACAAATTCAAGAAATATGAAGAAGATCCATATTGAAGACTAAAGTCTTCAATAACCAAATAATGTAATACAGGGGGATGTTGGAATATATTAGATTATTTTGTACATACCAATGTACCATCATGGGTACGCCTATAGATTAAGAAAGAGTGTCTTAGATTAGTATTTACTTTATACAATGTAATGCACGAGTGCACAATGATATTTTGGCAATGTAAATGTGCATAGTTGTCCCTATGTACATGTGTTAATAGAGTAGAAAGTTGAAGATTCATAGGAAGAGTGAGGGCCAAGAAACCTCCATATGAAGATTCATATTACATTATATATATGGATGTATTGATATAAAATAGATATAGCGAAGGAGAAAAATTTACCTATGTAAGCAATGGAAGGTGATGTATAATGATGTATTTTGAGATCTTCATTTAATAAATATGTCTTAGTATTTTTTAGCATTTATCATTGGCATTCTTTGAGTTATTATATAGTTTATTATGAGTTTATATGCTTGATTGATTAGCATTATTATATCTTTCATACTACAATTATATTATTGATCTTGAGGTAATATTATTTTGAGTATCTACTCATAAAAATATAACAAAAGGGTGAAAAGAAACTATAGTACAATATAATGAGAGGATTTGGAAGTGGTATATGTAGTAAAAAAATTTAGGTATTATATATTGGCAAACTCATTTTCCTTCTATTTCGATCATCAAGCTCAAGTGTACTTGATAAACAAAGCTATGATACAAGGATGTGTCAGAAAGTGGCTTGCTACCTAAGAAGATTTTTTTTGGGGGAGGTGGTAGGACCTGATAAAAAACACATAATAGTGGATCAATTATCAAAAAAATTCTTAGGAGAACCTACAAGAATGGGAATACCATACGAGTTTTCTAATGCATATTTATTTGTAATTAATGTTGTACTATCATGGTACAAGTTAATTGGTGAATATCTATCTATAGGAGAATTACCCTCAAGATTAACAATGGTAGAGAAAAAAAAGTGATAATGAAGTCAACGCATTTTTAGTTGATAGCCAGATTGTTGTATAAAATGGGTATAGATGGAATTCTAAGAAGATGTTTAATGGAGGAGGAAGTGAAAACAACTTTGAGAGAATATTATGAAGGGTTAGTAGGAGGACATATGGGGCCAGATGCTACTGCAAAATAATACTTTTATTAGGATTGTGGTGGCCTACGCTATACCATGATGTAAAAGAATATGTGTAATCCTATGACACCTATCAAAAAGTGGGAAAATAATTATGTCATGAATTTATGCCCTTGCATCCATCCCAACCTTAAGAATTGTTTGAATGATTGGGTTTAGAGTTTTTTGGACCATTGAAAATAACACAAAGGTAAAAATGTTGATACATCATGGTAGCCACAAAATACCTATCTAAAAGGGTAAAATCAAGGGCCCTACCAAATTATACAATAAAAAGTACAAGCCATTTCTTGTATGAACAAGTAATCACAAGATTCATAATTCCACTACAAATAACAAATTATAGGGGTGGTCAATTTCTTAATGAGGTTATCAAGAAGCTGAAAACAAATTTTTGGAGTTTACATTCATTGTCAAGTCTGTATTACCCTAGAGAAAATGGGTAAGTGGAGGAAAATAACAAAATATTAGTTTCTATACTACATAAAACCTATAGGATGGAAGGAGTAGATTGGGAGAAAATGTTTTCATCTTTTCTATGGGCATATAGAAAAAATATTAAATCCACAATAGGCGATACACCATTTTAGTTAATGTATGGTCAGGAGGCAGTGGTGCTAGTGGAATTTTTGGTACCTATTTTGTGGATAGTTATGGAGCATCACTTAGGTGATGAAGGTAGCATTGTTCAAATTGGATGAGAGATAAATCATGGCAAAGTGGGCAATTAAGGTAGCCTATAAGCGAAGGAAGTTGTGGTATGATAAACATCTTGAAAAATTAGAACTTAATCAAGGTGATTTAGTTCTAAAGTATAATGGCAAGAAAGAAATCAAGCCTAGGAAGTTGAAAACATTATGGTTTGATCCCTTCAAATTCATATAAGTGATGGACAATGCAATAGAATTATAGAATTTGGATGGGATAGTAGTGCTTGAAATAATAAATGGTTCAAATTTGAAACCATATAAAGCATGGTTCATGTTCATATCTTTGAATGAAATAGAATAAAGACAATGACAAGAAGCAGAGTCTAGCAAACCATAATATACAGTCTATGATAATCAAAATCCTCTACAAGGAGAAGCTTATATTGGGATGATATGTCTATTTACAAAAGGGGAGGAAGTACAATCAATTATAGAATAAATAGAATCGGTACCTTACCTTGGTGAAAGAAAAACAATGCAAGTACACATGAGATTCATATATGGAACAAAAAATATTAAATAAGAAAAAGATGAATGGATTCTTTTGAATGAAATAAGGAATATAGAGGAAGTAACATTAGCAATGAATTTGGATATACAATAGGAAGCCTCCCCATTAGAATAAATAGTTGTGTATCCTAGGTTGAAGCATAGAGAGTCGCCCTAGAAAGCAAAATAATGATATATGATACAACTAGCAGTTTAGTATGAAGACATAACATATAACTTTGATATATAAATTTTAAATTTATATGAAAGAGGTATAATAGATGAAGAATTAGCAAGACTTACTCTATTACCTCAAATTGGTATGATCCAGTAATAAATATGCCATTAAGCACAATAGTTGCAACTTGATGAGTAACAAATTCCAAGGCAAAGGGAGCTCAAATTACAATATGATAAAAAAGAGAAAGTGCCTCAAGTACATGGAAGAAAATATGAGGGATCAAGGAAAATTTCTAGTGAGGATAAAATATCACAAGTAGAACCAAGGGGTCCAATGCAATATCCACAAATCACGAATGAGGCAGGAGAAATATTATGGTGAGATATTGAAGAGAACCCTCCATTACCTGAACAACAATGAAATCGATAGGAATATTCTAGTGATTATAGTGATGAAAAAAATCCCTTACTGATGAGAAAAAGTAGCCAAGATTTTAGTAGTGATGATTTTTTGTCAATAATACAAGAACATCATACTCATCCTAAACCAGATGTGCATGTTATAGAATATTGACAATTAAGAAGGTAAAGGAGGGAAGTAAGGACTCCAAAGAATAATAAAAATGTCGTCAAAATTATCTTCACAATAGGATGATAGTCATAATGATTCTTGTATTATTGACAAAAAATCATCACTACTAACATCTTGGCTACTTTTTCTCATCAGTAAGGGAATTTTTCATTACTATAATCACTAGAATCTTCCTATTGATTTCATTGTTGTTCAGGTAATGGAGGGTTCTCTTCAATATCTCACCACAATATTTCTTCTACCTCATTTGTGATTGGTGGATATTGCATTGGACCCCTTGGTTCTACTTGTGATATTTTATCCTCACTAGAACTTTTCCTTGATCCCTCCTATTTTCTTCCATGTACCTAAGGCACTTTCTCTTTTTTATCATCTTGTATTTTGAGCTCCCTTTGCCTTGGAATATGTTACTCATCAAGTTGCAACTATTGTGCTTGATGGCATATTTATTACTGGATCATACCAATTTGAGCTAATAGAGTAAGTCTTGTGAAGACAGGACAGAAAATCCCAACATGTCTTTTGAGAAGCTAACAAAATTGCTAATAAGCTGACCAATTTGGGTGTCGATGGTGATGGACTTTTCAAATGGGAACACGATGTCCCGAGTGAAGTATAGGAGCTTATTCAACAAGAATGCCAATAATGATAGTCAAATTTACCAACAAGGAAGACACTATAAATTCGAAGGCTAGGAGTATTCCGGTCTCTTTTTTGAATTGGACTCACAATAAAAATTATCTGAGTTGTCAGTCTTCATGGATGTTGCTTGGAAATACCACAAAGACTAAAGGGGATAGTCACATGTCAGATAACATGGATCCTAGTCGTATTAGTAATTTGAGGTTGGTTGATAATCATAGGTAAGGAAAGAAACGATAATATAAGACTTCGAACCAAAGCCACATGGACCACTAGATAGCCATCGCCATAAATATAGCCAGCAAGTTCACTTCTCCAAGGTTGATTGGCCAAGATATTATGTGGTACCAAAGCATGTCATATACGAAAGAAAGCAATTACCAAAGGATTATTAAGAGTAACTGTCAATACAGAGCTTATGGGAGTTTTTTTTAGTACTCTGCTATGTGTGTCTGCAGCTTTTTGTTTCTCCATTGTCTCAAGGAAGGAATATGTGTCTATTTCTTTTTTGTAATTATGATGCATGTGTGTTTTCTCGAGGTATACCCAAAATGTTGTATGGGAAGTTTCTTTTTTATAATAGGCTATGTGCCTTACCGGATGTAATGGCTTTGGCGGCATGTATATTTTACATATATAGGATCCTTAGTAAGGATATGTTCATCAACAGCCTTGGGCTGATTTTTGTAAAAGGTTTTGGGTCAACCTGTAAAACCCGGTATTAATGCTATAGTATCTTATCTACCAAAAAAAAATAATGATTCAAGCACTAGCTTTGATTTTTTAGATGACTATAGAGAGGCTTTAGCAAGTTTTTCCCCATAATGTCATTTTGAATAATGAATATGGATAAGGTGAATAAGACGTGCAAAATATAGAGTGAAGATACTACGATAAATATCATCAAGAGCTCAACGTAATGAAGGAAATCTTGCTAAAATAGAATTTGTAGATATGACTCCTAGCACTTGGGAAAGTAAGGAGCTAAGTCGATAATAGGATTGACAACAAAGATTTCCAAGTACTATAGGGTGACAACTAGATCATAGGCAAGGGATGTGACAAATGAATGAGGTTAGAAATCATTTAGACCCTTTACCTATAGGAATGAAGGGAGTAAATCAAACTCCTAATTCAAGATGACCTAGGAAACCCAATGAAACACAACATGCGCTCAAAAATTTGATAAGAAATGCACAATGAGGATGTAATTTTTGGGGTGGATTCTTGCAAAATCTTAGGGGATTGCATCCACATAGAAGGAATTTAGGGCAACCACCAATACATCGACAAGGGCCAAGAAGAATTAAAATATGAAGAGGATTACTTCGAAGAGAGGATAGTCCATTTAATATTCCAAGAGGTTCCATAACAACAATACAAAGTCATGGAAGACATACACGAGGAAGAAAACTCACAAGAATGGAAAGAATACAATCTAAAGAGGAAATAAGTAAAATTAGGAAAAAACCTCATTCACCAAGTTTGAACGAAGACTTAGTCTAAGGTGATAAGAGTAGAAGTCATGCAAATAAGAATCAAACAAATAGGGTGTCTTCACCAAATTATCCTTCAATAAGACGAATATAAATTCTTAAATGATGTAGTTATTAAGGAAGAACTAATAGATATTGTACAATTTTAGAAAGAGAGAATTGTATAATTATGAATCGTACAGTTGGAAAATAAAAATAAAAAATAAAAATAAAATAAATAAAAAGACAAAGAAAAAATAAATATAAAAATAACAATCAAGAAAAGAGAAAAATACAAAAGTGCATGCAAAATTCTAAGGTGACAATCATCCATACAATTGGTAGTTGGAATTATAAAAAGGGGGCACCAAGAAGAAAATTGAAATAGATTGGAAGTAGAAAGGTGCTAGAGTTGGAGGAATTTGGGAGAAAATAATTGTGTAATAGAAGAAAAATAACTGATTACCACATGAAAGTTCTAATACATGCACCTACAACAAAATTTCTTTGCCACTAATAAAATTGCACCATAAAGTTCTCTTTTCTCTGAATTTTAGCAAGGACAAATCTGGTGATTTTCTCTTGGGAAAAGCTAGGGTTGACATTTTTGGATGAAGCTAGGTTTTGAGGAATTATCTAGAAGAAAAGCCATGGGTTCTTGATTGTTTTAAAAAATCTAGGGTTTTATGGGATATTTTTAGAAAAGGTAGACGAGAATTGGAATAGATTTGAAACCCTAGCTTGAGTGTTGAAAATATTACCAGAAGAAGATGGTTTCTAGACATTGCATGTTGAGGAGTGGAGAACAGGGTCATACAAATAAAGAAATTATAAAAATTGCCAAGGGATAAAATTGTACAATTTGAATAATTGCACAACCAAATGTGGAAAATTGGCATGGCTACTAAAAGAATTGCACAAAAAATGTAAAAATCATACATTGAAGAAAAATGAAGTAATTGTAGAGAAACCCTAGGTAAAATCATACGAAATTATACAAATTTTGCATATTCAAGGCTAAGTGTATGAATTGGAAGATTATTGTACAATTTATGAGTGCAATTATATGATTTTGTAGTAATTGTATGATTTCTTAGTGTAATTGTACAACTTGGTAGCAATTATACAAATTTTGAGTGCAATTGTATGAATTGGCAATAACTGTATGATTTTTGAGGGAAATTGTATGATTTAGAGGTAGGTGTATGATTTGTGAAGCCAATTATACAATTTTAGGCATAATTATATGATTTTAGGGCAATTTGTATAGTTTTAGTTCAACTTATATGGAACTATTTACATTTGTACAAAATTGGGAGTAACTATATTGAATTTATTGCTATAGTATAGCTTTGGTGCACATGGTACAATTTGAGCAAAGGAGGTATAACTGGTTGTAGTAAAAATATTAAGACCCTTGAAGGATGAGTTTTGAACATGAATTTAGGGCTCACATATGAAGGACTATAGCAAAAAGGGAAGACCATTCACCAGGACCACTACATCAAAGGAATCCATGGTCCAAACAAGGAAGATGATCTCTAGTGCTATGGGAGGTAACCTACCCAACACAAGGGCAAGTACAAGGGTTTTAGTCTAGGATATGATGCGACTACTATCCTTGGAGAAGAAGATTTTATAAGCCATGGAGAGGATGTGGTAACTGGTATAGTGGTAGAGGAAGTTATCAATCACAATCCAGAAGGGATCTTTAGATGGAACCACCATGAGCACACCATAGGGAACTTCAAAGTGAAGTTCATTGAGAATATACTCCATAAAATTAGGATAGCCTATTGAGTGATGATGATGGTGGATAGTTGGAGTTGAAATATATATCTTTCACATTTTCAATAGGATAATTTTGTTAAAAATGGTAGAATGATCATCCCAAGAATCATCAATTGAACTTGGCCCTAGAAAAGGTAGGAGTAAGTGTTTTGGTACAAGTAACACTTTTTGACAAAACCTTCTTCAATGAGTACTTGTTGCAAATTGTTTTATATTGGAAATCAACATCTAAAGGTGTAATTCTCAACTATCCACTTTCGATGAACATTTAGGTTGCCAAGGTAAGGGAAATTGGTTAAGAAAGGATATTTGAATTCAATTGAGACTCATAGATTTATTAGTGAGTTGACATAAATTACTTATACAATAACCACTAAGTCCTTCAATTTAGTAGGGCATGGAATCAAGCAAAGCCTTTTGAAGAATTAGCAACTAAAATATGCCATGATAATGTATCACTTGCCAAGAGAATCATGATCCTAGGAGATGAAAGTGTGGATGGCATAGTATGTGGAAGGTTTTATGAAGGGAGTATATTATTATTGGGGTACTTACTTGTATCAAAGGATTTAGTGGATTTTTGTAAAGGATGAAGAAGAATTTTTCCATGACTTTTCATTTAATCACAATTATGTTGGATGTAGTATCTTAGGAAGGTATTACATGTTATGGTTTGATAGCACCTCAAGATCTACTGAAGGATCAACCTTTGATACTACGATGGGTAAAAATAGTTCCAATCCAGTAATCCAATTTAGAGAAGCTTAAACCTAACCAAAATCCAAGGAAACCAAAACCTATATTGGCGGAAGAGTGCGAGACTTTTCTCAAAGAAGTTCACCATAGGAGGAGATGATGAAAGTTGGAGTTGTAATCTAGGTAGGAAAAATATTCATCTCAACAAGGGCTACAAGAGTAGCCACTATCTCAAAATTAGGAGGTGGTAGAACCAACACCAATCCCTAAATAGATAAGGAGGTAATGAGAAATGAAAACACAATAAAAGTATCCTATACATAGTGAGCAACATCAAGTATTGCTCATAGATCTAATAGATGAGATGCACATGGAGCTGGAGGACTTAGAACTAAAAAATATTAATTTTTTGATGGAAATAAATTGACCAGGAGCAACAATACGATCTCCCATTTTGATTTATCTAAATGAGTTTGAACTAATGGAAAAATCTAAATAATGGTTGGATAAAATGGGAACACCACCATGGACAAAATCAAAAGAAGTAATGATGGTTGTTAGAATATTAATGTGCACTTTACCTATTAGGGTTAGGGTTAGGGTTTTCCTTTCTTCAAACCCTAATGCCTCTTGCTATATATATACTCATATTTCAATAATAAAACAACTTTTATACTTTCAATATTTGGTATCAAAGCAAGACCCCTTCTTGCCTGAAATATTAAGGGGGAATTGCCTCTTTGGTAATTCTCCCCTCCCACATTGGTGGTGTAAAATTTGTAGGCAACAAATCCACCTCCCATAAGAAGAAGAAATTATAATATAAATATTTACACAATTTTGGTGAAAGTACAATTTTTATCTAATTGTATAATATAGGGTTTATCTAGTTCTACAATGCAGGGTTTATTTTAATTGTGAAATGTAGGTAAATAAATGTGAATGCATGAAATGAAATGAAATAAGTTGTAATTGGCATGAAATGTAATTTGGTGAAAATCAAATTAGAACCTTAGTAAAGCATTAATGAAATTAATTTGGCTAAGAAGTTGCACGTGGTAGTTGTAAATTATGATGTGATGCCTCAATAACTACTTTGGAACAGTCTAGACATGCATTTAAGACCCCCATTCAATTTTTAGTGGTTTTCCATTGTTTTTCAAGATTGATGTTGATTGCTGAGAACAGAGGATGTACATTGTTGTTAATCATAGCCAATATGATTGATTATGGATTGCTAAGGAGAATTGCAAGTCATAGTTTAACATTGTTGTGTCCATGCATGTTTTTGGTTGAGTATGAATTGTAGACTTTTATGCAGTTTTGCAAATATACTATTGTATTGGAATGATTCTATAATGAGAATAAAGTATTTATTGATACCCAACTATGTATGAGAAATGTGGGTGGAGAATTGTTCATTAATTTCTTCCTATACATTATAATTGCCATGTTTGCAAGGTGTTGTATGATTTTTGGAATGAGAAATACATACTATAGATGGATTTGGAATATGATTTGTGATTTACAAGTGTGCATGATAGATTACTAAGTCAGTAATACCATCATTAGAGTTATCCAATTCCTGTTATGCCAAAATCTTACCTAAAGTATTACAAATATGATATTGAGTAATTGTAGTAAGGGTTTACTGTAACCATACAATTAGCCTCCCTAACCATACAATTGGTCAATAAATTTGTATTTGGATGGTAATTTCATATTTTGTACTTTCTAGAGTAGAACTGATGATTGCCAAAGTGAAGAATTACAAAATGACCAATTTATTGCCCATTAAATAAATTTGGTAGATTTTATCATTGTAAAATCATACAGTTCATGCCATTATACACTTATAACTATACAATTGAATATTTTGTAACCGTATAGTCACCAATTGTATGTTTTGGGAATCGTATAGTTGTAACCATAAAATTATACAAATTGGCCCATATTGAGTGCAAATTGAAGGAATTCATCCCAAAACCTTCCATTTCATCTCCCTCGTCCAGAATACTACCACCTATGCTATAAAATTTCCCTCTCCTTATTTCTCCAAAGCTTAGGGAGTATTCTCTCCACTTTTTAAGTGGATCAAAAACCATAAAGCTAATGGAGAAATATTCATGGCTACATTTGAAGCTTCAATGCTTGGATCCATGCCTACAAACATTTAGGGATAAACTATAGTTGTTTTTACTAAGTTTTATTTAAGGGTTTTCTTTTCCTTCTCCATTTGAGGCTTCCACATTAGCTTTTTGTATGAGCTCAACATTTTATTTCAAGGGTTTTAATATCTTGTTAAATCTACACTACAACATGAGATTCAAAACCCTTCATTACTTTATTCAGTTGCACAATGGGGAAACTAAGTCTCATATTTTAATTAGCCTAGATCTCTTATGCTATCACATAACTCTTATGTTGTGAACATTAACACATTTTGGTGCACATAAAAAAATTTGGCCTCCTCAACTTCATCACAGGCTTATCTCTCGCACTTAGTAGAGTCCATTGGACCAATCATGGATCAAATTGTAGCTTTATTTGCCAATAGAAGAAAGCAATAGCTTTGTTGAAAACACAAGTGGATATGGCTAGGTGCTTGTCCATCATTTACCTATAATATCTGGTTGTGCTCCCCATATTTTATCTACCCAAGTAGGCCTTGTAGCCATATACCATAGAACACATGTGCCACACTCTACGTCCATATATTGTATCAAATACATAGCACACAACCAACACACACATAAAGACCCCACTATGACTTTGCAACAATCCAACTAATCACAACTATTTTTGGCATGATCTACTTCTAGGAGCATGTCCATGCCTAACACAACACCGAAGGGCACTCCCACATATTTGATTTTGCTTAGCTTGACCTTGAATATGACACAACCTCTTGTAGTTGTATCTTTTCTCTATCATGGTGCCACTTTAGACCCCTAAATCCACCCACCACATCGAGTTTCTATAGCATGACCCCCTAGTAGGCCCATAAAGACCCCCAACAGGCCCACAAAATGCACCTAATAGGCCCATAAAGGCCCACATTAGGCCCATAGAGGCCCACAAAGGCCCCCAACAGGCCCCCAATAGGCCCATAGAGGTGTCCAATAGTACCATAGTAGGCCCATAGAGGCCCCCAGTAGGCCCAAAATAGGTCCATATGGTCCCATAAAAGCCCTCAAAAATCCCACAAAGGGCCCAAATAATACCATAGAGGCCCACATAATAGAGGCTTCTAATTGACCCCTGACATGCCCAAAAATATGTAGACCATGGCCCTCATCAACACAACCAACAATGTTATGTTTTTAATATATGTTTGTATTAGAATGGTATCCACATGGAGGAATGCAAGTGAAAGCATGATTTCTAATGCTTTTTTATCCCACATTATTTGTGATAAAGGTATTTTCCTTTTTTAATAGAAGTGGAAGTGGAGGGCCAAGTAAAAATTTTTAAACATTGTAAAATATTTTGAGGGTATAATTCTAGGAATATTCCCATGTGAGGGAAAATTGAAAATTATAGAATATTCTAAATTTAATTTTTCTTCTGGGGAAAAAGTATCCCTCTTCTTATGAACTATTGGTTCTCTAAGAACAAGCATTACAACAACATCATGAGCCAGAACATGTTAAACAACACTAGCGTCATGAGTTGAACCATGTAAACCAGCAAAACACAATTTGTGCTTTCTTTTATTTGATCAGAGGTTACAAAAATTAGACACTCTAACTCAAAAACTTATTCTAATGACTAAAAAATATTGACACTCTAGAATCTATCCAAAGACTACAAATTTTATTGACACTTTAGACATCATTGACTTTTGAAGACTATAGATATGGTGACACTTCAAAAGATATTTCCTTCCCCTCTATTTTAGGATTCTACTTTAAAGCTCAATTTTTCAATTTTATTGTATGGAGTACATTCTTGATCATATCTAACACTCCCAAATGAGATTCAACATTAAGGGGGGACATATATTTTGTATTTTTGACTTCCTTTTGTATTTAGGAAAGTGCACCTTAAGAGGGGATGTTAGAATATTAATGTGCACTTTACCTATTAGGGTTAGGGTTAGATTTTTTCTTTCTTCAAACCCTAACACCTCTTTCTATATATATGTACTCATACTTCAATAATGAAACAACATCTCACCCAAGATATAAGGACAATAAAAAACCACAAGTTTGGATTGTCATGAGAGGTGGCAATAGTTACCTAGGGGAGGATAATGTTACACAAGTACAAGAATTATCTGATATGGTGCTCTCTCCTTAATATAAGGTAAAAGAGCAACTAAAACTATAATTAAACATCTAAGTACCCAAGGAAGATCAGTATTTGACTAATGAGGTTATAGATGTCAATGAAATCAGGTCAAAAATGGAGAAACGACAAACACAAACTATAACTTACATTTTGTTATAAGAGATTGGTATGAGAGCAATCAAAGATATTGAAGAAAGGTCACTTCCAAAATAAAATGAGGAGGACCAAGCACAGGAAATAGATAGAGGTATTCAAACATGATTTATAATTTAAGTACCTCAATTTGAGATCATGGATGACAAAGGAGAAGAAACAGATGAACATGTGCATTATTTATTGGAGTATGTATCTAAAATATTTCTAAGTACACAATTATATTTTTAGCTAGGTTGTATAGCACAACTAAAATGTTAGAAGGAATGGAAATTTGAAAAATGGAGGTCATAAAGTAGGTATGCAATGAAGAAATAAAAAGGAAAATAACATAAATACATCCATAGTATCAAGGGTAGTTGCATAAATGAGAGGTAACAAGTATGTTAGGAATTGGAGACTTTTTGAAATATACAAAGACAAATTATATAATGCCTCCAAGTATATATCTAGATCTAGACAAAAATTAAATATTTCCATTAAACACAACATAAATAGAGTATTGAAGAGCACCCCTAGAGTTGACCTTCATATTTTAGAAGTTTAACTTCTGAACACACTCAATTGAATTGCTTGGCTTGGGGTTAGATCATATTTATAAAACCACGGAATCCCAACAAGGAGAAGCATATGTGGCTTAGAAATAAATGGTTGAAATAGAAGAACAACTAAAATATAGCAAGAAAGATACTGAGGAGAAATTAAAATGAATAATATGAAGTAAGCCTTTGATAAAAAGCTAAAGTTACAAGAATACAAAAAATAGTTGATGCAACAAAAAATGGAATAACAAATAAAATATCTATAGGAGCAAGAAGAGTTTTTATAGAGATATGTCGTGCAAATAAAATAAAAGGATTGGTTGAGCATGAATAACCAATAGCTCAAGCAACAAGAAGGAAAATTGATAGCCAAACATGAGCAATTGATGAACAAGGATCAATTGAAGATGTATGTTGGGAAATTGCAATTGAAGGATAAGATAATAAAAGAATTAATAATAGATGGAGAATTGTATAGTCAAATAATAATGGATCATAAGGATATGCTTTTAGGTAAAGGAAGAAATTTAATAGGCTCATCATAAAAATTTGTATTAGAGAAATTAGGTAATTGCACAGAAGAATGAGGAGCTTGCCATCGCCACTAAGATAAATGTAGCCTTGATGGAAAAGCTACATAAGGGCACATTTGATAGAGAAAATGAGTTGGTATAGGCCTTGGATAAATAAAAAGAGAATACAAACAAGTACAAACTAAAATTCATATAAGTAAGAAATTATGTGGCCAAGTTGCATGATGAGTGATCCATTCTTCAAGTCAAAATCCATGATATCTAGAAACACGATAAGCTAGTGAAGACCAAGAAGAATGAGTTGACAGGGACATGTAGACCCAAAAGACCACATACTTATAATTGTTTTGTGAAATTCCCAAAATTTCTCTAAGTGTACATATATGCTCTAGATTGTGACAATGGCTTTGCACAATATGTCCTACGCCACATTCAACTTGGTCAAAAGGGCTCTTCACTCATTTCAAATCATGGCTTAAAATAGGATTCAAGGTCCCATATTAGGACAAAATTTTATACCACATGATCGAGAACATGGTTCTATGTCATGATCAATGTGGTCAAATATGGCATTGTAGCATTTCAAATCATGGTTTAGAACATGGTTCTCCACCGTGTAGCTTACCACATTGTTCTACACTACATAGCTTAGCGCATAGCTCCACATCATGGTAAAATTGATGAAATTACCAAGTTGTATAATCCAAAGCATGACTCAAAACAAGGTTTTATTAAGTGTAGCCTATAAAATGCTTATATACCACGTGGCTTAGTGCATGGTTCTACACCATGTCAGCATAATAAAATCTATCATATCGATATTTAAAATCCTGGCCTAGAACCTAGTTCTATTTTACTTGGTCCAGAGAAAAATTTCACTAGTGCGACCCTAGATTAGCACACTCTTATCCTAGGTCATGATCACAGTGGTTAAATGACTCGAAGTTGGGGATTCAAACTTTAGATCAAAGCATGTTCTATATCATGAGAGATGAAAAGAGATAAAAGTAAATATGGTTTAGGTCATGATATGCTCTAGACCACGAGATGTTCCACATCATGAATAGTAAAAGCATTTCAATCTTAGTAAGGCTCTAATATTAGTTGTCCACAAGTAGATCAATGATCCACATAAAATTTGGCATGAATCATGTATAAATACAAGATTCAACATGATGTAAGGTTGCAAGTTTCTATTTGAGTTGGTTTTAATTTGAAGTGGATGGTCCAATAAGATGAAGCAATGAAATCCAAGATCCACAAGCTCTTTTAGTTTTATATCTATGGTGAATAATAAATAACAAGAATAGGAAATGATCTAGATCTTTTCTTGGCAAGATTCTATAGCTATAGGCCATGAAAAGTCGAACAACTTATAGAGGTCAAGTTTAGGGAATCAATGTAGTGCATATTTCTCTTCTTTCTTGAATCAAATATGATGTTTCCACCTTAGCATCTTGTTGATATGGCACTCTAATTTCCTTGTAATGTTCCTAATACTTTCAAATCTTTCAAATTTACTACAAAAACTATAAATAGAGGTTGAACCCTCATTGTAAAGGGTTGGCTCTAAAGTGTTTGCATGTGCTACTGTTGTACACTCTTTGTAAATTAATAGGATCATTACTTGGATGTTTTTCTCAAACTTGTATATTCTTTTCTATGGATTACCAACTCTTGAATTTATTTTTGCTACTACTTCTATGGTTAGTCTATTCTACTAATTTGGATTGCTAACTTAGAGAAAATTGGAATGATTCATGTCTAAATGTATGCTTGAAAAAGATTTATTTTTCTATTAGTTAGAGTTTTAACCTAATTCTACTAATTTGGATTGTTAATACTCTAGATGTTTGAAATAATTCTTGAAGCATGCTATTGTACCTTAATTATGAAGATGAATGGTTTTGAATGTTGTTAATCCTAAGTACTATCTATTGGAAATTGATTTGTCATAGGTTCTCTATAGATTCCCATGGTTTTAGCTTTATCCATCCAATATTAATTCATTAATTTATTATCCCCTTTCCCCTTTATATCCATATATTTATACATATAACTAAGTTTAAATGAGTCAACATTTAATAATTTGTAAAGGTATACTACCCTACTCTGGAGGTTATGTTGAAGCAATTTTGGTCCATAAAATGTTAGGGTTTGGCTATGGTTAGTGGATGCTTGCATTTCAAAATCATTGCAAATGATAGTCACAATTTAAGTCTATCTTAATGTCAATTCAAACCCCAACAATTTCTAGAATTCCCTACGGGACTTGTAGACATAAAAAATTGATCCATTAAGATGGGTCATCTTCCTTAGTTTTTCTCTTAGGTAAGTAAGGTCATATTTGAGCTTATTTTTCCCATATAAAATCCCATACAAATTTCCTAAAATATATACCATTGGATTAGGCTCGAAAAGAACTTTCCAATGATATATAATATTACATATTTTGTCTTGATTTTCATGCTGGAAAAAACTAAATGTGTCCATTTCTCCCCTTTTCTAACAAATTTGGACCAACTCGATGAATTTAGATGGTTCCAACATTTTTGGATGATCCGAATTCATCCAAATCCCACATATACCTAATTTAGTTTCTTAGTTGAAATTTTGAACCTAATCTGGGTGAACCCAAATCCCCAACAAATTCGGCTGACCCAAATTTATCTAGAATAAGGAAATGCCCAAATTATCCTAAAAAATCAACCTATTTTGGTCACCCTCACCTTTCGAAACCTCACCCTACCTTCATAATGAGGGTGGTGACAGGAGGCTGAGAGTATGGTGAAGGAATAATTAAATAATAATGAGATCAATGGTGATGACAAATGAGGTTTTAATAGCTTTTTTGTAAGATCAATATGGAGTCCACTTGACCATCATCATTCTAGCAGCATCATAGAATAAAATTTGACATGCCACCATTGTAATCAAGTTATTTCATTTGTTTTGTATTAATAAGATCTCATTTTATGCATCTATGAGAAGGTTCAACTTTGAGCTAACTTTTACCCCATCAAATCATCTTCATTTCTTTCAAATCTTATACCACTAGAAAGGGCTCGAAAATATATTTTCAACAATATAATATTTGTCCCATTTTGACTCTATTTGGTCCTCCAAAATGACAAAATAGTGTATAAGGGTATAAAATATTTGGCTAACCTAAATTTATCACAAGAGTCCGAAATTGTTTTGACTATTGTATTTTGCAGAGCTGGATGTGGGATATTTTTGGACCACACGAAAATGTATCTAACATTCGAAAATGTACAGATCTACACTAGGGGCAAGTTTTTGATCGTATGACTAATTTTTGTATTTTGAATTATATCATTCATTAGCTTTATTACCTTGCTATATTTTGTTTTCATTACTGTGTTCATTTAATTTAAATAGTATTTTGTGCATTAGATCTAAATATTAATTGTTTTTCCTACATTTTTCTAAAATAACTGAGGGGATTTGACTCTTGCAGATCATGATCAATTGTGACCTAAGCATATCCCCCACCCTTGATTATAAATTTTAGTGTTGTATTATAAAACTACAAGTTTTGAACATATTCGGCTGACCTGAATTTGTCTAACAAATTCGTATACCTGAATTCATCCTGTAATACCTGAATTCATATGAAAGCAAGAATATAGACTAGGTAAGCATCTAAACTTGATTTTTCTTGGTCTTTCATGCTTTAGGTCTCTATTTCTCTATTTTATAAGCATAGATTTAATTACATCATATTTTTTATTTTATCATATTAGTTTAAAAATCAAAAGAAAACATAAAAAGGAACATAAACTTAGTTACATTATTATAAACCAAATTGCATTAGTTGAAAACTTAAAAGAAAAATGCCAAAAGCACAAACTTAGTTGCATCATTTCATACCAATTACAATAGTTGAAAAACTCAAAACAAAAGGAACCAAACTTAGACTTAATTGCATCTTCTTTTGCATCAATCATGCTAGATGAAAATATAAAATGCAAAAGGATATAAACTTATATGTATTACTTTTACATTAAGTGCATTTGTTAAATAATTTGAAAGAGTGAAAAAGACCAAAAACATAGATCTAGTTGCATCATCCTCTACATCAAGTACATTAAACTGAAAAACATAAAACACAAAATAAAAGAAAAACAATATGCTAGCATAAACATCATCTTTTGCTTTTCAAACATTTATAAAAGAAATTTGCACCATAGTTATATTTACAAAGCTTTCTAGTTAGATCTCTATACTTTATCTTCATTGAAATCTAAATTGCATATAGATAGGTAGTAATTGCATTTTTACCAAACCCTAGGTGTGTGCACATAAAAGAATACAACAAACATCCACTTTACCTAGGCATGGAAACCACCACAAAAATTGTTTCCTGGTGAACCCTCACCTCATTTGTCGAAAAAAACCAAGGAGAGTGTAACTCAAGAACTTCTCATCCGAGGCACAGATCCATCATTTTCCCTCCTCTTTTTAGGTGCAGATCCATTAACCTGGAAGAAAGGGGTGCAAAAATTATGGGTCTACATTCTTTGGTGAACCCGACGTGAATGACACCATCATTGTCAACTTTGTTATTTTTTCCTTTTTCATAAAATAAATAAGTAAATAAATAAAACAAAACCAAACAAAAAATGAATATCACTTTTATAAATGGATAAGAAATCATGGGTCTTACAAATAACCCAATTCAATAGGAACCTATTTATGTCATCAATGTCAGTGGAAGTCCATCAACTACATTGGTTGATTATGGCCAACCTCGTTCACAATATCTTCCATATGCAACATTACCCTTATCACAACCTCATCTTATTTCATCTCCTCCATCTCAACCAATCCCTTAACAATTTCCATTTCCATAATATTTCCCATTAGAATGTCCTCCACAATCACTACCATATTCATCTCTACAAACCACTTATTCACCTAAACCTCTTCATAATAATGGTATTATTCCCACTACACATTCATGTCAACCTTTTCAATCCACATATAATTCTTTACCATAATTGAAATCACAACCATTTCAACATTCTTATTTCAATATGACACATCCATTTCAACAAGGAAATACTTTTTCTTCCAATCCTACCATGCACTCACATCATACTTCATAATCTACCTATCATAATTCAACTCACAATAAAGAAGAAAGAGGTAACGAATCATTTATTTTTAAATTCCTAAGAGAAATGATCAAATTTCATCAAAAACCTTCACCACATAAATTTACTAAGATCAATCAACCAATGGCCATAATCCTCAAGCACTTACTCAATACAAATAGGATTGAGTTACCTCCTATAAGGCAACCTAATACCATAGAATATTGGTATAAGCCTGAGATACATTATGAATATCATAAAGTGGATGGGCATATGACACAAACATGTAAAAATTTTAAATATACAATTCAAGATTTGATTGATGCATGTCTTTTCTCTATAGAATATTTCCTCATTCGACCAACCTTAAAAACTCTCTTTAGCTCTGGAGGATGATCCAAAATGGAATGTGAGCATAGAAAGCCCACCTTTAGCATCAAAATATCAATCTGAAATCCACCTTGATAGCCAACAACAGTCGACTAACCCTCAAGCAGAGATATCTATTTTAGAAGTATTACAAAGTTCTCATGCTCATAGGGAAAATTTGTTCAAAATACTTAGCCAATAGTTTGTTCCTCATGATATTTTCCCTAAGGAAATAGTTAATGTTGCAAGCTCTTTTGAGATTGATCACATTTCATTTTATGATGATGAGATTCCTTCTCCAAATGTGTGAGAAGATTCATCCCTTTACATCATAGGATTTATTATAGAAACACTTATCAAAAATATTTTGATAGACAGTGGTTCCTAACTTAACCTATGCACTTATCAGTTTTTTCAAGAACTGGGATTAAATAAGGAAGATCTCACTGAACCTGATATCATCATAAAGGATTTCAATGATGAGTCCCAAGAAACTTGGGGCACTATAGTCCTTCCCCTTGAGATAGGACCTGAGATCTTAAATACCTTGTTCTATGTGGTGTCTTGTCCTACAACTTATAATCTATTGCTTGGATGCCCTTGGATTCATGAGATGAGGGTTGTCCCTTCCACTCTTCATCAGTGCTTGAAGTTCAAGTTCAAGAATCAAATTATCACTATTCATGGTGACCCACAAGTATCCTTACCTCATGCAATGGTGGAGCTACCTAATTCTCCATCCTATTTTCTATTTTTCTCTATCATCATCTTTTATCTACATTGGATCATCCTTCATCACCATGTAGTACCCATTCAAATCCACTTAATTCACCTTCTGTAATTAACTCATTATTAATCACACCTCATTCTCCTAGGGATCATCAAGACTTGGAGAGGATTGAAGAAGATCGGGACTTAGAAAAAATTGAGGAAGATGAGGAACCCCCTTATCCTTCTAATATTTTGTTTTGTAATATGATAAGTTATACACATTTTGATAGTCGATTTTATGCATCTCAAGAGAGTCCTACTCTGTTATCTTATAAAAATCTAGCAAAATTAGGGATTGCTCCTCCCTATGTTAATAAAAATGGTTTTGTTCAAGAATGCATAGATTTTCGTGCAAAGGTTGTTGAAGAAAAAGCTATAAAGAAACTTCCTTGTTCAAATCTCCTTTGATTTGGAATCTACCTTAGACATACTATGCTCAAATTACCTTGTACAGTGTATATAGATCATCTTGTATATACCACCAATTCCATCATCCAAAAAAAAACAAAAAATAAAATAAAAAATAAAACAAATAAAAATATATATATATAAATAAAATAAAACAATCAAATCGAATCAAATAAAAGGTATACATAAATTTTGCATTCTCATCTAGTTTGCATTTTAATCATTACATTTCCATTATTGTTTTCGCTCATACATTTTTATATACCTTAACTTTGGAAAATTTTAATTTCTTATATCTCCCCAAGGAGAGGGATATAGTTCTTGCCTTGCTTTGTTGGCCTTGATTCATGCATTTTAATATACAACCCTATTGAGTAGTACTTGATTTAGAAATATCATTCTCATTATCCCAACACCCCATAGTGGATAGCTTCATGGTCATGAGTGAGGGGTAGATTCCATTCAACCATTTGCAAGTACATATCCCAACGAGTATATCTATTCTATTTTAAACCATCAACAAGCGCTACACTCATAGCGGGTTTAGGATATCTTATCATTTTTCTTTTGCCTTTTGGAGTTTTATTTTCATTCACCTATGCATATCATTTAAATTTACATATAGCTTATCTGGCAGAACTATCATCTCCACGTTGCATTATATAAACCATAAATCATCTCTCATTTAGTTGTTGTTATCCTATATTTCTCAAATAAATTTTTGTTCCAATTGCATAACGCCATATGGTCACATACAATTATTATCCTACTATATAATTTTACCAATGTCAAAATTCATAAAAAATTTTGGTTTACTTCAGAAGAATTCAAAAATTATCTTGAACCACTCACCAAATATAAAATTTAATAAAATATTTATTCTCAATATCTTACCTAACCATCCCTTGGAATATTGTCATGAAGCCAATTATGGAGTTTATCTGTGTGGATGATTCTAACAAATCTCTGAAAACCTATCATTTGGCATTTGTCAATCACTTTCGTGACATCAATCCTCTGAGTATTCCACTTTTCTTCCTAAACTCCATGAACCAATCCATATCATCCTATAGAGATAAGAAGAACCATGATCTCCCTCACCACCAAGGCATGTTTAAAGTCATATACACTTACATTTTGGCCAGTAGCCCCAAGTCCAACCCTATTTCTGGTAGCCCTGCCAAACCCAAACCCACCTCAGAACACCTGCCCCAAGCTGAAAAAAAAATGAAAAAGGCCATTGAAACCTTCTCCAAAATAAAGGCAAGGAAGAGTATTAATTTGATAGTGCTGAAGAACTAGTGAGAAAATCGACGAGAATCCAAAACATGGCCTCCAAGATTAATGTGATTGATATTAAGGATGACCATGAGGAGAACAAGAAACTCAAGGATTTCATTATTGCTTCCACCATGGAAATTATGAATTGCATGATGAACTGCACCATGGATATCAGGGAGGGGCTTCAAAATATTTTCTACACTAGTCAGGGGATTCAAGAGGATGAAGGACCTATTGAAGTGGTCATGGCTGTTGTGAAGACTAAACCTAAGGAAGATGACCCTAAGGAAGCTAAAGAAGAGGATGGGAAGGAAGAAAGCAAAGCCGAAGTGGAGGACTGATTTACTCTTTTTTCTTATTACTGCTCTTCCTTTTTTTTTTTTAATTTATGACTTATAATTCTTATTATGCTTATGGCCACCCTGTGTGGGACTATTATTTCAGTCGGTTACAAGGCTCCTACTAGTTTTCACTACTACTATGCGGATATACTCACCTTTTTGGTTACAGTGTCCTGTTTAAAGTCTTTTCTCTTTTTGCATATGGCTTCTAGCCAGAGGTTGCATCCTCACCCTTTGTCTATAAGGAATCATATTATAATCTTCAAGGCTGAGGTTGCATCCTCCTTTAAGGGTCTTAATAGTAAAATTCTTATATGTGCTTCCTTCAGTATGATACAGCTACCAGTGCTGATTTTGTATTAAGTTTTAGGGATCCTTAAAACCCGTTAAGCAATATGACTCTTTTATTTATAAAAAAACTAAATAAATATCTCTTGAACCAAAAGCACTACTACTTCACTAAATAAATTTTAAAGTTCTAGGAACTGATATTGCCACTTTTGAACCAAATCACACTTACACGTCTTAAAAATGATTTTGCACAAGGAAATATGATGCTACATAGTAGTCCTAGCTTCTTAAAAAAAAACGTTTCCCTTGCTATCCTATTATGCACATGGTCTAGAATATTTAGAATTGGTAAAAGTACAAGCTCCTCCCTACCTAAATAAAATCCCTTGCTCTTTGTCTAAGATGAGAAAGTATCCCTTTAAAAAAAAGAGTAAAAGAAAAAATGTCTTTTACTACAAAGCAATAAGAAAAAATTTCTTTTACTACAAAGCAATAAAATTCCCTTGTCTAAAACAAAAACAAAATGAACAAGAATCCCTACACAAAAAAAATCAAAAGAAAATAAGGGGGTAATAAGATTGAATTCCTAGAATTCCTCAGTTATTTGAACACAATGGGGTGTTCCCTATTACAAAAATGGGCTGAATGAATCCTACTTGGTAATAGGGTAGTCTTACGCGTGGCGACACGTCTATCATATTAGTGACTTTCTTTTGTACAGACCAATGTTAGCTTGTGGATTAGATAGATTTTGGTAGCTTGTATTACATAGTAGTTAAGTCTAATTGAATGCATAAAATCATGGTAAATGAACTCCTCATTTTGCACACACATTGGTTCTTATAAGTTGGTTTGCATCATTACCTTACTCAAAATTGGTAAATAAACTTCATAAGAACACACATTTGATCCTTGAGAGATTTTGTATCATAATTAAGGTCAAGATGGAAAATGAATACACAAATCATGCACTAGTTCTTGATAAATTTGAGTTCATCCTAGAAATGACCAAAATTCTCCTTGAAGGTTGATTAGCAAACATCATTATTTCATCATGGATTTGTATGACTGCTAGTATATGAAATTGGTCCTAAAAAACAATTAATATTGCATTTTCATACTTATCACTTAGTATAAATGCTTCCATTTTACTATATTTCATGCTTGCTTATCATTTATAAAAACTTGCATTTCATCATACATAATCACTTTATCATATTGACTTCATGATGATGGCATGAGACAACCCTAATAAAATCTTTCTATTTACTTCACACTAGGGATCTTATGCCTAGCACCAGTCCTCCACCCAATTTTTCATGCTTAGTCGCCCTCATATAATAATACTTCCTTTAATATTAAGCCATAATTAATCTTAAAATCATAAAATACTTCTCATTAAACTTATCACTTTTAAATAAAAAATTCAAATTATTTTGTTGACTGCAATCCTTTGATGTTAGCAATATAACAAAATCTCATACAAGATCTGCTTAGTGACCAACACAAGGGGAAGTCTCCATATATGGTTATATACAAGCATACATCCTCGAGATATATTTTTAATTGATCAAAATCAATAGGGTTAATTTTCAAAATACTTTTCTTCTACAAAACAATTCAATCACACTATATTACAAAATATCAATTTTATTAGATCACACTTTACTTTGTCCATATCTTAATTAAGCATGATGAAAGAAAAATTAGCAATCAAACATGACTGAAAGCATGATTATGTAGAATCATCAAAAACAAAAAATATATTTTATATTTTGCATAACACATAAAAACAAAAGCCAAACAAAAACAACAATATGGTATACAATCATCATATAATTAGATAATTCAAAACGTGCATCAAAATCAACGTGCAATACCATTTAGATCATTTACAACATACATCAAGAAGCAAAAATTTGTATACACGAAGCAATTTACCACTTATATGGAATCTCTTAGCTACTTCATCATTATCTCTTTAATAGTCATTTTGAGTTTCATTAGGAATGTGGTATTCCTTATCAAACTCAAGGGGGCATCCTAGCCAGTAAATTAGTAATCATTTTACTAAAACATCAGTTTCCCATGAACCATCCATTTTAAACCATCTACTCCTTTTTTCCCATGTCAATAATTATCACTTCTACTCAATATATCTACACCTTTATTTGATTCATTTATTGTTTATAAATCCACCAAAGAGGGGGCAAAATGTAGACATGAAAAATTGACCCATCAAGATGGGTCATTTTTCTTAGTTTTTCTCTTAGAAAATTAAGGTCATATTTGAGCTTGTTTTTCTCTTTGAAAATTGAGGTCATATTTAAGCTTATGTTTCCCTAGAAAATCCCCTCCAAATTTTCCAAAACCTATACCATTGGATTAGTCTCGAAAATAGCTTTCCAATGATATATAATATGACATATTTTACCTTGATTTCATGTTGGATAAAACTAAATTTGTCCATTCCCCCTCCTTTCTGATAAATTCAAACCAACTCGATGAATTCGGACATTTTTGACATTTTCAGTAGATTCAAATTTGTCTAAATCCCACATGCACCTAATTTAGGCATTCAATTGGGATTTTGAACCTAATATGGGTGAACCCAGATCCTCGACAAATTTGGTTGATCCAAATTTATCCAAAATAAGGAAATGACCAAATTATACTGACAACTCGACCTATTTTTGTCACCCTCACCTTTTTTAACCTCACCCTACCTTCAGAACTAGGGTGGTGATAGGAGGCTAAGAGGAGGGTGAAGGAATAATGAAAGAATGGTGAGATCAGTGGTGATGAGAAATGAGTTTTTAGGAGATTTTTTGCAAGATCAAGATGGAGTCCGCTTGGCCATCATCATTCTAGCAACATCATAGAATCAGATCTGACATGCCACCACTGTAAGAAAATTATTTCATTTATTTTACATTAATAAGATATTATTTTTATTTATCTATAAGAAGGTTAAGATTTGAGCTAAATTTTACCTCATCAAATCATCTTCATTTATTTCAAATATTATACCATTAGAACGGACTCAAAAGGGGTTTCCAATGGTATAATATTTATCCCATTTTGACTTTGTTTGATCCTCCAAAATGCCAAAATAGTGCATAGGGATATAACAAATTTGACTGACCCAAATTTTTCACGAGTCTAAAATTGTTATGATTATTGTATTTTATAGATCTGATTGTGGGATATTTTTGGACCACCCAAAAATGTATCTAATGTCCAAAAACATACAGATGTACATTGGGGGCAAGTTTTTATTTGTAGTACTAACATATCAATTTGCATTTTGAATTATATCATTCATTAGCTTTATTACCTTGCTATATTTTGTTGTCATTAGTATGTTCATTTCATTTAAATAGTATGTTGTGCATTAAATCTAAAGGTTCATTGCTTTTCCTATGGTTTACTAAAATAACTGAGGAGATTTGACTATTATAGATCATGATCAGATGTGACCTAAGTAGATCACCCACCCCTGATTATAAATTTTAGTGTTGTATTGTAAAACTACAGGTTTTGAACATATTCGATTGACCCAAATTTTTTTGATAAATTTGTATGCCCGAATTTATCCTGTAATACCCAAATTCGTCTGAAAGCAAGCCTTTGTACCAGGTAAGGATATAAACTTGATTTTTCTTGGATCTTTCATCCTTAGGTCTCTATTTCTCTATTTTATAAGCATATGCATAAAACTCAAAAGAAAAAGAATCAAAACATAGACTTAATTACATCATATTTTTTATTTTATCATATTAGTTGAAAAATCAAAAGAAAACATAAAAAGGAACATAAACTTAGTACATCATTATACACTAGATTGCATTAGTTGAAAACTTCAAAGAAAAATATCAAAAGCACAAACTTAGTTGCATCATTTCATACCAATTACAATAGTTGAAAAACTCACAAAAATAGGAACCAAACTTGGACTTAATTGTATCTTATTTTGCATCAATCATGCTAGATGAAAATATAAAAGACAAAAGGATATAAACTTAGATGTATTAATTTTACATTAAGTGCATTTTTTAAAGAATTTCAAAGAGTGAAAAATACCAAAAACATAGATCTAGTTGCATCATCCTCTACATCAAGTACATTAAACTGAAAAACATAAAACACAAAACACAAAAGAAAAGAAAAATAATACGCTAGCATAAACATCATCTTTTGTTTTTTAAACATTTATAAATTCATTTGCACCATAGTTAGATTTACAAATATTTCTAGTTAGATATGTGTACTTCATCTTCATTGAAATCTAAATTGCATATAGCTAGGTATTAATTGCATTTTGGCCAAACCCTAGGTATGTGCACATAAAAAATATGCAATAAACATCTACTTTACCTAGGCATGGAAACCGCCACAAAAAGTGTTTCCTGGTGAACCCTCACCCCATTCATCGACAAACACCAAGGAGAGCACAACTCAAGTGCTTCTCATCCGAGGTGCAGATCCATCATTTTCCTTCTCCCTTTCAAGCATGAATCTATTTGCCAGGAAGAAAGGGGTGCAAAACTTTTGGGTCTAGAGGACTCTATTCATAGAATTATCATTTATCCACTAGATATTATTTTGCATTTTCCCAAAGGAATCAAGATTTAGTGAATTGTATTCACCTCAAAAAGTGGTGAAAGTAAACTCACATGGCGATTTCTTAAATTCAAAAACCTAGAAATCTCTTTTGTAGTTCATTTTTCATGTTTACTAGGTCATCTGCTAGGAATAGTCAAGAATCTATGTTATTCTTTGATTCACCCCTAGAAGATCTAGGCATGTAAGGATCTTATCCCTAGATTCACCTTTTGAAGAAGTCTAAATATCATTAGTTCACTTGGTTCCCCCAATGTCACCAACAACAATGGCTCATCAACAAAATATAAATCATAATCAAACTCAACAAACTTACCTTGATCAGGATACTTTTGGTCCTTTAGGACTCCCTCAGATGCATGCTATCCCTCAAGCTACATATAAATCCATACCTACATATGATGTTTTAGGAAAAACTATTTATGATCACTATTAAGATATATTAAGTTTAGCAACTATCCATAATATTAGAAATGAAGATGTTATTGGTAGGATTTTAGCCCTATCCTTTAGAGGAAAAATCCATCATTAGTTTAGAACCCTAGAGGATAATAGCATTCATTCACGGGTAGCATAGGCTGGTCCTTTTGTGGAATAGTTTAATGACTCATAATCATTTTTCACTCTTAAATCGATTTACAACTATACAAAAATATCCACAAGAGTTAGTCTCTAACATTAACTTGAGATTTGGTAGGACATGGAAAATAATTCCCCCTACAACTAGACCAACTATTCCCCTTACATGTATGTATTATATTAGACCCCTTGGGTCAAAACTAGGGTTATATACTAAATAGTTAGGTATAAATATCTTCCCATAAGTTTACAATACAACTGTGCATGTAGAGAATATCTTGATCATTATAGGAAGGCTTCCACAAAAAATAGTCATGTCTTACTACTCTAAGATTTCTTAGTTTACACCTTAGTCCAAAGAATCCACATCCTTATACATGGATCCTCCATCCTTATCATCCTAATTTCCTAAAATTTATCTAGTTCCTCCTCATAAAGCATCATCTACTTTAATCTATTTTCTTCCTCTCCCATCTCAGAATCCCCAAGAATCAACTTTGTTTCTTGATATTCAAAATACCATGAATAATTTAATAGGGTGAATACAATGGAAAAAAGAGAAACAAAAAGGTCTTAATAGCAGAGATTCCCATATGTTAAATTTTGGTATTAAGGATGGCCTTTTGTGTTTCAAGGATAGGGTAGTTGTACCCAAAATAGATGATCTAAGGAGAATGATCATGTGAGAGGTGCATAGATATCCTTACTCTGCTCATCGAGGGAAAACATGAAGAAGACATTTTATTGGTTGAGAATGAAGAGAGACATCATTGATTTTATTTCTCAATGCCTTGAATGCTAGAAAGTAAAGGTCAAGCATAGACACACAACAAGACTGTTATATCCACATGATATACCCATGTAGAAGTGGCAGGTTATATTAATGGATTTCATTGTAGGTTTGCCAAAAACTAGGTATCAACATGATGCAATCCTTGTTGTGGTCAATATATTGACTAAGGTTACACATTTCATACCAATAAATACCAAGGATGATACACTAATTGTGGCTAATATATTTTTCAAGGAAGTATTCAAATTACATGGTTTCCCTAAAATGATTATTTTATATAGGTATTCTAGGTTTACATTTGAGTTTTGACAAGCTCTACACCACACATAGGCATAAAATTAAACATTACCATCCAAAAATCGATGGGCAAATAGAAAGGATGAACCAGGTCTTGGAAGACATGCTTCGCATCTACTACATGGATCAAAAGTCTTGGTGGGAAGACTACTTGCACCTGGTCAAATTTACTTATAACAATGGCCATCATTCATCCTTGGGCATGGCCCCTTTTGAAGCCTTGTATGGTCAAAGGTGTAGGACACCTATGTCTTGAGACAACCCCAAGGACTAAGTTGTGCTTGGGTCAAACATGGTTTGGTAAATGTGTTGTAAATATTGAGCTTATTGACTTATCATTCATATGAGTTGTCTTTGATGTCAAAAGGTTGATGTCAAAGAACTTGGTAAGGCAAAAATATTCTTCTATGGTTGGAAATTTATTCATGGTAAAATACATCTCAAAGGAAAAGAAATTATGGTGAGAAAGGATTATAATATTTATTTTTAAATATTATAGGAAGGACAAAGACCTAGAAGAGAAGAAGGATTATAATATTTATTTTTTAAATATTATAAGAAGCATAAAGGGTTTAAGAGTTGAGACGAAAGTAAGAAAATATTTTGGGCCAAAGGTTAAAAGTTTAAATTATAATATTTAAATTATTATAATTAAATAAAATATTTAAAAGTTTGGGCGGCAAAGGTTCAAAATGATAATTTATCATTTCACATTTCTAAGTGTAGACATCATGAAATCAAAGGGTAAGGACATATATATATATATATATATATATATATATATATATATATATATATATATATATATATGGAGCATAAATTATTTATGAAGGCTAAGGTAGTGCAAGCGCCATTCGAAATATTTTGGTCACATTTCGATCGTGGAGGCAGAGAGGAGAAAGGACAAAGGCACATGTTTTAAAGATGAACTTACAATTCAAAAGGGAGCATGCATGGTGGAAGTTTCATCTGGGTAGCTAGCCTAGATGGCAAGGAGTCCCTACACTAAGTCATTGGTAGAGAAGAGGTCACGGGTTCAATGTATGATAGGGTCATTTTAGTGAAGTTTTTGTTGAAATGGATATAGCATCGTAGAGGCAGATTGAAAGCACAATTCATGCACTTTGGTTGTTGTGTGGACAACTAGCCCGTGTGGTAGCCTAGATTTGATCTAGGGCATAGGCCAACAAGAGGTGGCAAGTTCAATTCATGGCGGCTGCAAAACTAAGGGTAAAATTTTTGAATTAAATTTATCCTAAAGTCTAAGGTATGCATTCCATTTGCTTGCATTAGGGAGTCATAAGGTTAAATTTTTGTTTTATCTTTTGAAGTCAAAAGGACAGTGTGAAATTTAAATTTAGGTTTCTGGTTGTGACATGTGCATGAGATAGAGTTGATATTATGATTTACACCTTGAAATTTTGAGTGCATTAAAAATCATTTTATTTCAAGTAGGAGGTATAAGGTGTATGTGGTAATTTCAATATTGTAATTTGTGCCTTGTAATGGTAATTGCATTGAAAATTATTTTATGAAAGTAGGAGGCATGAGGTGTATGTGGTTGATTTAAATATTGTACCTTGGGTTGTTAAATTCTATAAGAAATATTGTGGTGTGTTGAGAATTATTTCTTGTAAAAGGAGTTATAAGGTGTTATTGTGGTTCAATTTTTTATTGTAATTTTTGTGTGGTGGAAAATAAATTGGAGAGGCTTTTGATGCTTTATATTTTGAGAACAAAAGGAGAGTCATAGAGCATTATTTTTAGATTCTATTGAGCACATTTTTTGAAGAAAAATTTAATGTGGATGATTTGAAAGAGAGATCTATTAACCAGTTTTTGAAGTGGCACTTTGAAAGGGAAATTCTTTTGAGACATGTTTTGAGGGCACAACTTCATCAAAGAAAATTAAGAGGTATGGTGAACATTATTCATTTCTTAAGATGTTTGGTTGGGCAAATCATTTAATGTCATAGAGAGGAGATATAAGGATTAGGTTCATGTGCATTGTTGGAAATATATGTGTTGGGGTTTGTGAACAAGTTGTGCTTCATTGTTAGAGATTGAAAACACATGTTCTAGGGTTTGTAAACAAGTTGTGCTTCATTGTTAAATGAGAGTGGAAACACATGTGCTAGGACTAAGAGCAAGTTTTTTGCATAATCTTGATTGAAATTGGGATAAACTTGCAAAGATCAAAAAGCATATTTGTGAAGTAATTTGTGAATTGGCCTTGAGTGATATTTGGAAAGAACATATTGTGAAATTGTATTGCATATCATTTTCTATATGTTCTTGAAAGAATTCTAGGTAGAATATGTCTAAATTACCTAGTTGAAGAAAGCATTACTGAAAGAGATACAAGCATTGTTTTGAACATCATTGTGTGCAATATTTGGGATTGGTTGAGCATGTGTTATGAGTTGTTTTGAGCATGAGTGATGAGCAGTCTTGAGTAGATTTGAGAATAGGTTTGTGAGCTATTTTGAGCAAGCCTTTTGAAAAGACTTGTGAGTAGTTTTGTGTAGAGATAGTAAGAATATTTGAGCAAGTCTTGTGAGAAGACATGAAGTAGGTTTTTGAAGCAAGATTTAAGCAAGTCTTGTGGGAAGACTTGAAGCAGGTTTTTGAGGTAGATTTGAGCAAATATTGTGAGAAGACTTGAAGCAAGTTTAAGACACATTTGTGCATGTAATGTGTGCATATTTATGATAGAGTTGAGATAGATTTGTGCATATAATATGTGCAGATTTGGGATAAATTTGAGACATATTTGTGCATGTAATGTGTGCATATTTGGGACAAAGTTGAGACAAATTTGTGCATGTAATGTGTGTAGATTTGGGATAGATTTGAGACAAATTTGTGCATGTAATGTATGCATATTTGGGATATATTTGAGATAGATTTGTGAATGTAATGCGTGCATATAATGTGTGCAAATTTAGCATAGAGTTGAGATAGATTTGTCCATGTAATATGTGTAAATTTGGGATAGAGTTGAGATAGATTTGTGCATGTAATATGTGCAGATTTGATATAGAGTTGAGAAAAAATTGTGCATATAATGTGTGCAAATTTGGGACATATTTGAGACAAATTTGTGCATGTAATGTGTGTATATTTGGAGAAAATTTAAGCAGAGATGTGTACCAGCTTTTGAGTTGACTAGAGTAAAGGAGATGTGTCTCTTGTGGATAGTGATGAGGCCCAAAAATGCTTCATTATTACACAATGTTTGACTACCATATGATAAGTTAATTGCCAAATAGTTGACTAAAATATACTATTTTTTAAGTTTTTGCATGATTTTATGTTAGGAATACTATATCTCTGTTTTTGACTATTTTCAGCATTTTGTGACTGATTTTGCTTGATTAAGTAGCAAGTAAAAACATGCATTTCAATTAACAAAATATGATATGCTGATATCCATTAACTTCTCAATGGTTTTTGAATATTTTTCTGCCCTTAAAATTGTTTCAAATCCACATTGAAGCCAAAATTTTAGGATTGTCATAAATCTGAAAATCTGAAAAAAACAGCCATATAAAAATCAGCAAGCTGTCAATTTATAGGAACACCTTGAAGTTGTCAAGAAAAGCATGAGGATATGGATGGAATGAGTTTAGAAGGACTACAAAAGACATATAACCTATTTAGAAGCATTCCCACATGGTCTAAATAGGCAGCAATAGGGTATAACAGAGCAGGGACAATTGTGTAGCACTATTGCACTATTTTAGCATGGTTACTTGGTGAATGAAGTGTATAAATTCAGTAGCAACTTGATGTACTCCTTCATGTTAATATTTGAATAATTTTTCCATTTTCTAATTTGTTTTAATTTGCAAGAAATACCAATATTTTACAACTGTGCAGCAGAGCTGGAAAATGCAGTAATTTACCATGTAAATTCTAGTAAGCTACCAATGAATGGCAATGCATGGAATTCACACATGGAGAGGAATGAAGGCTATTGCAATCTGATATTGAGGGCTAATCCACCTGAGAAATGTAGCTAAAACTACTTGAAGAGCATACACTTGGTGATTTTGAAGATCTTCAGATTGAATAGGTATCTTCGGATTGAGAAATACAGTCTCTTTGGATTGAGCCACTTAGCTCCAGATTGAGAACAAAAAGTATTTTTTGACTTTTTGACTATTTTTTGATGATGTAAAAAGGTAAATAAGGTTGATAAGGTTAATTTGAAATATCCCCTAGCTGCATTTGTCGTCCTTGCCATCCAAAGCCACCGTTCATGGGAAAATATCAATTGATCCTCTTCTAGGATAAACCCAAAAATAACTGCAGCATAATAAGAAGTTGTTTGCAATATAGAAATGGCATATTTTGAAGTGGATAAAGATGTGTGAGATATTTCTAGACTCCTCCCATGTACTCCCACCATTGAAGATGTTTTCTAAGGGCCAATGACTACTACTGCAACACAAATTGTCCAGATTTGCATTTATTTTAGATCTAGAATTATTGGCAAATCACTATAAAGTAGCACATAGGCTGATTTGAGCATGGGATATGTTGTAAATATTTATATAAATAACACAAATCCCTCCTTGGTTGAGCCATTTAGGAATTATAATATAGAAGAATTTTCAATAGCAGCAATTAGGACTGTACAGTAATTTTCTGTAACAGTTTTCAGCATGTTTTATCATCAATAAAAGTGCAGTTATTTTATCGTTTTTTGTTCTGGGTGTTAATTACTTAAGGACTGCTTTTCACCTCCTATATCAGAAAGTATGGGCCCAATTTTAGATCTAGAAGGAGGATTTTTATGGCAGGTTTTATTCAATAATTTTGCTGTAGCATAATTAACAAATTACTTATCAAATTTACTTTTCTTGTTTTAAGTTTGTATAATGTTCTTTATGTTTTCTATTATGTTTGTGTACATCATTTGTGTGTGTGTCAGCTGACAAATTATATTAAGTATTTTTCCTTTGCTTTCCATGTTTTCCCTTCTTTTCTATTTTAACAACTTTTCAGTTTCAGCATATTTCATTTTGTTGTCAATTCCTATAGCAAAAGCTTGACGACCTTTTGTGGCAGGACATTGATAGGTGTTTTTAACATAAGTTTCATTTACAAGCATAATTTTAATTATGCAAGAGTAACTAGGTTTCAATTATGCAAATGTAACTTAGAATTTCATTTCAGCAACATTTAAATTCAGCAATTTAAATTTTGTTATTTTAATTTTGTAAAAGTAGATTAGACTTTCAATTTAGCAATTCTAATTCCTGTAATTGTAGTTAGATTTCAATTATTGCAACTTAGAATTAGTTTTTAGTTCCTGCAAATTTTCATTCTGCATATTAGGTTTAGTGTGACACCAAAAGGCTAAACCAAATCTATCTCACCCAATAAATGCTTGAAATTTGAATACCTGAATTGTACTCTGCCTTATCCTTCTATCGTAGACAGCCTTGGACACCACCCCGGATTGATAAGATATTTGAGATTTAATGATGTTCTTAAATACAATGCATCATTTTGGCACCATTGTCGGGGATCATGGTTTTGTTAGAGGGTAAAAGCAGTCAAATAATTATTATTGTGCTAAGTTATGAAGTTCAGAGTAAAATCTGAATATAATAGCTAGTATAAATAATAATTATTGATAGGTACATTTCAATCCATTTAGAAAACAAGCAACCATAGGGAGGTGATCTTCACACTTGGGGGTTAAATTACCTATGTTTGAAATTCTTGATAAAATTATAAAGAATTCATCATCCTCATTATTAGGAAAAATTAAGATCTCTTAAAAAATTTAGAAGATCCATATGCTAGTACTACCCTTTTTATATCCATATCATCAGGGTAGTATAAACAAATTTGTACTAGGTGTTGGAAAGATATCATGGTAGATATACAAGACTATCCCTTGAACAAAATAGCCATATTAGCTACCTATAGCATTTGTTCACAGGGACATATCATTGATGAATGTCATTTACTTCCACAACTTAGAGATGCAAAATTTGTTGCCTAATCTAAATTCTTCTCAAAGAGAGATCCCAACAACAATAAATAGGGTAAGTAAATCAACCACCACCTTTAGCCCAACCTATGGCCAATATGAATAATACAAGATAGACAACCCCTGTCTATGCAGTTGAATCTGGTAAAAAAAAAAAAACTTGTAGGAAATGTTATTGACTACAACAACATCCAACTGTGCTCAAACAAGAACTTACCTAATCTTGAAGAGACAAAAATCAATGGAGATACACATAAAACCTTTAGTCCAAACACACAAAAATTAGCCTTGGATAAAGGAGAAAAACTGCACATAGAAAATTTACTTCCATTGAACTCCTTAGTAAGAAATTACAAAGAGGTAAATTCTGTCCTCCTAGGAATGAAACAAATTGAAGTGCAGCCAAAAAAATTCTTGAACATTATTAGTTGGTTGACTTATAAATAAAAAGCAAAATTGTTGCTATTTGAAACAATATTTCAATCCCTTTACATGGAATTACAAGGGTATATCAAGATTTTATCTTGATGTAAGCACTTAACATATTTTTGGAATTGGTATTTAATTGTTTCAAGTATAGATTGACAAGATTTTGCAGACTAGGAGGCATGGACAACACTTGATTGAAGAAGTTTTCAGATATGGAGCAGTGCTTCTTTCTCCCATTGGTAATTCATGGAGGATGTTAGTGGTGAATGGATATTGCCTTTGGGTATACCATACACCATTAACTAAGGAGGATTTATTGAAGGAGATTCCATTGGATGTACACATAATGAAAGAAAATTTCTCTTAAAATTTAGATTCAGAGTGATGATAAAAAGTTTGACAAAAAGAAAAAAATACAAGAAAATAAAAAAGAAGAACAGTTTTGTTTGTGAACTTCCTTCTTGGGTACAAGCAATATAAGAAAAATTAAAAAAAAGAAAAAAAAAGAGAGAAAAAAATTGCAACAAAGGCATGTCCCAAAAAATGAGGATACATGAGGACAAGCATCAATTTCAGCAAGGAAGAGAAAAAATGGAGTGAATACTTCATTTCCAGCAATAAGGAGGCAATTATGATGTAAGAAGATTCTTACTGCTCATCTAGAAAGGAAGGTTACATCAATGTTACAGGTTTCAACATAAAGAGATGGTGTTTTCATACAACAATTGACATGTTTTTGTAGAATAAGAATTGGTCTTATCCAAATAAGAGTGAGAGATGTTCTCTCTCATTGAAGCACTTGAAAAAAAAAAAGGGACAGAAGTTGGTTGAAAACCAAAAATGGCAGCCTCTTCTGATGAAAAAAATGAAAAAAAAATAGATGAAAAAAAAAGAAAGGAAAAAAAATTGATGAAAAAAAAATGAATAATTTACTAATGAAAACCTTCTTGGAGGCGCTTCTGAGTTGGCTTACATGAAAACCTATTTTCTGGCATGCATTGCCTTATTGATCTACCCATCATTGTTCCACCATTGTACAAATTTCACACTGCACGTGTTATGTTTATGTTTTTAGATAGCCTGCTAACAATCATTAAAAGCAGCTTGTAAGGTGCATGACCAATTTTCAGGACACATTTAATTCATAGTAAACATTTAGCATTTAGTGTATGATAATCGGTATTTGGCATAAACTATTCATACAATATTTTCAAGTTGAAAATGAAACATGTTCAAGATGTCAAGAAACACCCCTTATGCCCTTAATTGCATGGAAATTCCAAAATTGTGCAAAAACTTGATTTTGGGACAGACATGGCAACAATTCTATTTCAATTTGTAGGGCAAGTTTTAGAAGGAGAACTACAAGTTTATATCTCATAATTGTCTGATAAATTGAAGGAGGATAATCAACAAAATGCACCTGAAGGTTCTATTTTAGTACTATTGGAATAAAACAACAACATACAAAACAAAGAATAGCATCTAAACAAAAGGATGAAGAAGGTATTTTTGATGTTATGGAAGGCTTATACACTCTAGAGATGGGCCCACAATAGAATCTGTAGCTAACTTTTGCATAGGAGGTCATTTCTACATTTTTTGATGTATCTTCGAAATGAACAGTCATATCTTCGAAATGAACAGGCATATCTTCAGAATGAGCATAAACTGTACCAGAATTGATGAAAATGTTATAGAATAGTGAAAAGAATAGGGTACATCAAATATTGAGGTTCATAAGGCTCTACCACAAGTAAGTACATCCCTCAAGAATTTCAAATCCAAAAATTTTATCAATTTTGTTCAAAAGGTGCAAACAACAGAAATAAGCATTCAGGCTTAAATGTTGTTAAGAACGGAAAATTCCATCAGTAGTAGTGCATCTGCCAAATACGGTTCCACAATAAGACTATTCAAGATGAATCACATGATAGCAAGCCTTTAAGAGGTACCTTGCAGCACTAAAACTTGTAGAAATACATAAAAAGAGTCATACATGTGCTTAATTGCAAAATACTTGATATAGTGCAACAAGGAGGAATTTCTTAGTTAGTAGGTAGCAAAGGATGTTGTTCACAAGAATAAAACCTGCATATTACTATGGCCTACTAAGATGTATGAGGGCATGCATCAGTTCAAGTTGGAGGGGATGATGAGGCCCAAAAATACCTCATTATTACACAATATTTGACTACCATATGATAAGTTAATTGCCAAATAGTTGACTAAAATATACTATTTGTTAAGTGTTTGCATGATTTTATGTTAGGAATACTATCTCTATTTTTGACTATTTTCAGCATTTTGTAACTGATTTTGCTTGATTAAGTAGCAAGTAAAAACATGCATTTCAATTAACCAAATGTGGTATGTTGATATCCATTAACTTCTCAATGGTTTTTGAATGTTTTTTTGCCCTTAAACTTGTTTCAAATCCACATTGAAGCCAAAATTTTAAGATTGTCATAAATCTAAAAATCTGAAAAAAAATAGCCATATAAAAATTAGCAAGCTGTCACTTTATAGGAACACCTTGAATTTGTCAAGAAAAGCATGAGGATATGGATGGAATGAGTTCATAAGGACTACAAAATACATCTGACCTATTTAGAAGCATTCCCACATGGTCTAAATAGGCAGCAACAGGGTATAACAGAGCAGGGACAATTGTGCAAAGACTGCTGCACTATTTCAGCATGGTTACTTGGTGAATGAAGTGTATAAATTTAGTAGCAACTTGATGTAATCCTTCATGTTAATATTTGAATAATTTTTCCATGTTCTAATTTTTTGAATTTGCAAGAAATGCTAATATTTTACAACTGTGCAACAGAGCTAGAAAATGTAGTAATTTACCATGTAAATTCCAGTAAGCTATCAATGAATGGCAAGGCATGGAATTCACACATGGAGAGGAATGAAGGCTATTTAAATATGATCTTGAGGGCTAATCCACCTGAGAAATGCAGCTAAAATCACTTGAAGAGCACACACTTGCTCATTTTGAAGATCTTCGGATTGAACACGTATCTTCGGATTGAGAAATACAGTGTCTTTGGATTGAGCCACTTAGCTCCGGATTGAGAACAAAAAATGATTTTTGAATTTTTGACTATTTTTTGACGATGGAAAAATGAAAAGAAGGTTGAGAATGTTAATGGAAAATATCCCCCAATTGCCTTTGTCGTCCTTGTCGTCCAAAGCCACCATTCATGGGAAAAGATCAATTGATCCTCTTCTAGGATAAACCCAGAAATAATTACAGCATAATAAGAAGTTGTTTGCAAGATAGAAATGGTATATTATGAAGTGGATAAAGATGTGTGAGATATTTATAGACTCCTCCCACGTACTCCCACCACTGAAGATGCTTTCTAAGGGCCAATGACTACTACTACAACACAAACTGTCCATATTTGCATTTATTTCAGATCCAGAATTATTGGTAAATCACTGTAAAGTAGCACATAGGCTTATTTGAGCATGGGATATGTTATAAATATTTATATAAATAATACAACTCCCTCCTTGGTTGAGCTAGTTAGGAATTAGAATAGAGGAGAGTTTTCAATAGCAGCAATTAGGACTGTATAGTAATTTTTTGTAACAGTTTTCAGCATGTTTTATCATCAATAAAAGTGTAGTTATTTTATCATTTTTTGTTCTGAGTTTTAATTAGTTAAGGAGTGTTTTTCACCTCCTTCTAGATCAGGAATTATGGGCCCACTTTTAGATCTAGAAGGAGGATTTTTATGGTAGGTTTTAATCTATAATTTTGTTGCAGCAAAAATAACAAATTACTTATCAAGTTTACTTTTCTTGTTTTAAGTTTGTATAATGTTCTTTATGTTTTCTATTATGTTGTGTACATCATTTGTGTGTGTGTCAGCTGACAAATTATATTAAGCATTTTTCCTTTGCTTTCCATGTTTTCCCTACTTTTCTATTTTAGCAACTTTTCATTTTCAGCATATTTCATTTTGTTGTCAATTCTTGTAGCAGAAGCTTGATGACCTTTTATGGCAGGACATTGACAGGTGTTTTTAACATAAGTTTCATTTACAAGAATCATTTTAATTATGTAAGAGTAACTAGGTTCCAATTATGCAAATGTAACTTAGAATTTCTTTTTAGCAACATTTAAATTCAGCAATTTAAATTCTATTATTTTAATTATGCAAAAGTAGATTAGACTTTTAATTTAGCAATTCCAATTCCTGCAATTGTAGTTAGATTTCAATTCCTACAACTTAGAATTAGTTTTTAGTTCCTGCAAGTTTCCATTCTGTAGATTGGGTTTAGTGTGACACCAAAAGGCTAAACCAAATCTGTCTCACCCAATAAATGCTTAAAATCTGAATGCCTGAATTGTACTCTATCTTAGCCTTCTATCATAGATAGCCTTGGACACCACCCTAGATTGATAAAATTTTTGATATTTAATGATGTGCTTAACGACAATGCATTAGATATATTTATATGAACTAGATCAAAGGAGAGGTGTCTCCTCTGGATAGAGTTCCATGGACTAGACTAGTAAGGGGATAGAGTTCTCCAGTGGATAGAGTTCCACAAACCAGAGTTAAGGTGATAGAGTTCTCCTACGGATAGAGGTCCATGAGCTTGATCATAGGGTATTGAGATCTCCTTTTGATAGAGGTCCATAAACATTGTAATAAGGAATTGATGCCCAAAATATTTGTTGAGAAAATTTATAATAAATATTTTCTCCATGGACGTGGCCCACATTGGGTGAACCACATTAAATTTGTGTCTCTCATTGTGTATGATGATATGTGCATTGCTTTTATACTACTATTGATGATATTGGTTAACATTTTTTTGGAAATATATTGCAATTGATAACATTGGATAATATTGTTTTGGAAATAAAAGCAAAATATTATCTTATATTGTTCACCCCCCTCTTAGTATAATCTTGTGTTCTTCAATTGGTATTAGATAAGGTTCCTTTGAAAAAGTCTAACAGCTTGAAGGAAGATCTTATAGGAACACATATGGTTTCTCAGAATGGATCTTCAATAAATAAGGCTCCAATGTTTGATGGGAATAATTATGCCTTCTGGAGTATGAAGATGAAGATGTATTTGATGGCACAAGGATATGAAACATGGTAATATGTTGAGGATGGGTTCACACTTGCAACTACTCCTTCCATAGATGAGGATGTCAAGCAACTATATGTAAATAATTCCAAGGCTATGAATGGAATCTTAAGTGGATTACATGAATCAGATTTTGTGAAAGTTATGCAATCCAAATCAGAAAAAACAATATGGGACAAATTGAAGCAAACATATGAAGGAGATGGCAAGATTAAGTTGGCAAAACTTCAAACTCATAGGAGGAGGTTTAAAGAGTTGAATATGAAATATGAGGAAGATATTTATAAATACTTACTTTGTATTTATGAAGTTGTTAATACCATGTGTGGACTTGGATTTGAAATTGAGGACTCTAGTGTTGCGTAGAAAGTTTTAATATCACTCCCAATGAGGTATAATGCAAAGGTTTCAGCAATAGAAGAGATGAATGATATCGATAAGTTGACAATGGATGAGTTACATGGAATTCTCATTGCTTATGATATGATGACATAAAAGTATCAAAATTATAAGAAAGAGGTAGCATTCAAAGTTTCAAGGAAGACAAAATATAAGAAACCATAATCAATTGATGAGTCAAACAGTAATGAAGAAGCTAACTATGTGAGAAGAAATAAGAAAGACTCAAGAAAACCCAAATATATGAAGACTATGAAATGTTTAAATTATGGTAAATTTGGTCACTATGCATCTAATTTTCCACAAGTTGGAAGTAGTATCAGTGAAGAGAAACAAGATTATAAGAAAAATAAAGAAAAAAAATTTAGGTATGAAAAGAAAAATATGTATGGTCAAGGCAAACATTAAAAGAATATTTTTCAAAGGCATAATAAGAGTTTCTATGTTGACGAAGCAAGTAATGCTTCAAGTGAAATTGATAAAATATTCTCAGATAATGAAAAAGAAGATATTATATTTTTGGTAATAGAAGAGAAAGAGGGCACTCCATTTGAAGATCAATTAGAAGATGATTTTGACCAAGTAGAAGAAAAATAAGATGCTCCTATAATTGAAGACCTAGAGGAAGGTTCAAAAAAAGAAGCCACAATTGATCTAGAAGAGGAACTTATTATTTCTCTCAGAGAGTTGAAAAGAGTTAGAATATAGAACTCAAGACTGAAGGCTAAAGTTCAAGAAGATGAGGAAATAAAGGAAAATCTTCTACAAGATCTCAAAAACTTAAAAGTTAATGCAAGGAGATTTAAAGAAGTTATGGTTGAAAATTTAGAGGTAAAAGAGTTAGAATTTGAAATATTAGAACATGAAGTGGTTTCTCTAAGGATGGAAGTGAAATATTCTAAGGGTATGTTGCACAGGTTTGAGAAAAGGTCAAAATATTTGGATAACATTATCAAAGCACAAAGATCTTGTTTTATCAAAACAATACTTGGTTTTGAAGAAGGTTAAGAGGTAAAAAAAGAGGATTCAATCTCAAAAGAAAAGGAAGTTTCAAAGGAAGATATTTAATAAGAACCCAATACCTATCTTGATAATTTGAAGAGTGGAAGCTTCATTGAGAAAGAAAACAATGCACAAACAAGAAACATGTATCATCATAGAGAAGGTAGAAAAATGACCAAGAGACCAAATTTTTCAAGACAAGATGAATATTTATTTTAGTGGAATTATTTCTCATGTAATAATTTTGGTCAAAAAGCTATATATTGCAGGATTCATGGTAGAAATGATTATGGCTTCACCAAAAGAAAAATCAGCTCATTTGCATCATTCAGAAATTACAACATCAAGTGTTATAGTTGCAATAATTTTGGGCATAAGGGTAAGTGGTGTAGAATGGAGTTTCCAAAATTCCAAAGACAATAAATAATAGGTAAAATCAAAAGGATCAAAAGGGTATGACTACAAATATGTGGAAAAATAAGGTTGAAAAGGAAGAAGAGCATTGTAAGTTGGGAGTAGATTTACTCCCACCCCAAAATTGATCACCTCAAGGAAAGGAGGTGGTGAGGGGGTTGAGCTAAGAGTCTTATTTTATCCCCAAAGTAGCCGTTTGCCATTGATGTCAAAGGGAGAGAGTTTTATTAAGGGGAAGATAAATCAGTAAGGAGGAGCAGCTTCTTAGGGGGGGTAGATTTGGAATCCAGTGATAGTAAAAAGAAATATTTTAGAAGGGTTGCCATCAATGAAAAAGGGGATATTTTTAGAAATATTGAGCTTATTGAGTTGTCATTGATGTCAAAAGGTTGATGTCAAAGAACTTGGTAAGGAAGAAATATTCTTCTATGGTTGGGCAATTATTCATGACAAAATACATCTCAAAGAAAAAGAAATTGTTGTAAGAAAAGGATTCTCAAAGGAAAATAAAATTATGGTCAGAAAGGATTATAATATTTATTTTTAAATATTATAGGAAGGAAAAAGACCTATAAGAGAATAAGCATTATAATATTTATTTTTTAAACATTATAAGAAGCATAAAGGGTTTAAGATTTGAGTTTAAAGTAAGAAAATATTTTGGGCCAAAGGTTAAAAGTTTAAATTATAATATTTAAATGTTTTAAGATTTAAATTATTATAATTAAATAAAATATTTAAAATTTTGGGTGGCAAAGGTTCAAAATGATAATTTATCATTTCACATTTCTAAGCACCGACATCATGAAATCGAAGGGCAAGGACATATATATAGAGCATAAATTATTTGTGAAGGCTAAGGTAGTGCAAGAACCATTCAAAATATTTTGGTCACATTTCGTTCATGGAGGTAGAGAGGAGAAAGTACAAAGGTACATATTTTTAAATATAAACTTACAATTCAAAAGTGAATGTGTGTGGTGGAAGTTTTATTTGGGCATCTAGCCCATATGACAAGAATTCCCTATGCTAAGTCACTCGCAGGGAAGAGGTGAAGAATACAAGCTTATACTAATATGGGGGGTGAAAAATATAAGATAAATTTTTACTTTTATTTCCCAAAATATATTATCCAATGTTATCAATTGAAATAATAGCAATAACAAAGTAATGCATAAATCATCACATACATGAGAGACACATATTTAATGTGGTTCACCCAATGTGGGTTACATCCATGAAGAAAAATATTTTTACAGGTTTTCTTGATATATCTCTTCGAAACCAATTCCCTATTACAATGTTTATGGACCTTTTTTCAAAGGAGATCTCAATCCCCTCTACTCTGGTTTGTGGATCTCTCTCTAGAGGAGAAATCTATCCCATTTACTCTAGTTTGTGGATCTCTCTCCACAGGAGAACTCTATCCTCTCTGCTCTAGTTCGTGGATATCTCTCCATAGGAGAACTCTATCCCCTATACTTTGGTTTGTGTATATATCTCCTTAGGAGAACTCTATACCCTTTTATCTAGTTTGTGTATCTCTCTCTACAGGAGAAATCTATCCCTTGTGCTTCGATTCATGTATCTCTCTCCATAGGAGAACTCTATCCCATATGCTCTAGTTTGTGGATCTCTCTCCATAGGATAACACTATCCCCTTTGCTCTGGTTTATGGATATATCTCCATAGGATAACTCTATCCCCTCTGCTATGGTCTGCTCCAAATCCATATCAACACACTACTCAAAAATTGCTCCAAACATTCATACTAGGCTTGTTCAAATTTGTACCAAGATCTGCTCAAAGTCTTCTTGCAAATATGCTCTCAATTTTGTCCCAAGTCTTCTCACAAATATGCTCTCAATTCTATCCCAAGTCTTCTCACAAATTTTCTCTTAATTCTATCCCAAGTCTTCTCACAAGACTTGCTCAAATCTACCTCAAACATACTTCAAGTCTTCTCACAAGACTTGCTCAAATATACCTCAAACTGTTAGAAAATAATATTCTATTCAAAGAAGGAAATGGTTTTGTAATACATAACAAGAATGTAGAAAAGCCCAATATACTTATTGATTTGTTCCATGGATCAACTTTGTATAAATATCAAAGTTGATCATTGAGAGCCACTGTATTACAACTCATCAAATCTGATCTAGACTATATTGAGAGTTCACCTGACTCATGGAGGAGTGGTAACTCAAGTAATTCTATCCTAGTATAACTTAAGAGAATAATTACTTATTCTAACATCCCCCTTAAGTGATACTAGTGGTGTTTTATATGAATTAGTCCTGAAAACAAGGCCTGATGAGGTACTCATGTACAATGATTTTTTATTTGAAGAGATGGTAAAAAACACATGGGAAAAACCATCTATCAAAAAGAAAAATGAAGAGGCATGTCTTCGATTTGTGAATATTGTCCTCATTGACCAAAAGGATGAGTCCCAACAATAGGGCCTGATGAGGTACTCATTTACAATGTTTTTACATATGTGAGAGATGGTGAAAAAACCACTTGGGAAAAACCATCTGTCAAAAAATAAAGAAAGAGGTATGTCTTCAGATGGTGAATATTATCCTCATGGAGAAAAATAATGAGTCATGACAACATGGCTTAATAAGGTACTCATGTACAAGTGTAACATATAGGAGAGATGATAAAAAAACCACATGGGAAAAACCCATCCTCCAAAGTAAAGAACAATAAGAAGATAGGAGAGATGTAAACCTCTGTTCTATTTAACGTAGCTGCTTTACCCCAAGTTTCTCTCGCAACTGAATGTAATGCAGAGAAGGAAATAATTTGGTGAAGATGTCTGCAATTTGATTTTCAGTGGGAATATAGTCTAAGTATATTTCCCCTCTTTGAATATGTTATCAAATGAAGTGCATGTGAATCTCAATGTGTTTGGTGCATTGATACTCAACTGGATTGCGTGCAATATGAATTGTGCTCTGATTGTCACACCAAAGAGTAATATGTTTGTCATGGGAAAAAATAAATTCTCTTAGTATCTAACGAATCCAAATATCTTCCTGGATTGCCAAAACTTCTGCCTTGTATTCTACCTTTGTAGATGATAAAGCCACTGCTTGTTATTTTTTGCATGACCAAGCAATTGGTGAAGAACCAAGACAAAAGATATAGCCAAAAGTTGAACATCTATCTTCTACAGAACCTACCCAAAAGAATCTGTGTAACCAATGATATCCATGGATTTTACCTCATATAAGATCCCAATATGAGTAGTTCCTTGCAAGTAGTGTACGATTCTTTTTTTTTCTTGCCAATGACTAAAATGAGGTTGATGTGAGAATCAAGATATCAAGCCAATAGCATATGAGATATCCGGGTGAGTATGAGTAAGGTATAACAGATTACCTACAAGTTGTCGATATAGAGTTGCATCACATAGAGGGGATGTGCAGGAAGTACTTAGAGTGACTCCAAATTGAAAAGGTGTAGCAGAGGGTTTGCAATTAGTCATCTTAAATATTTGAAGAAGGTCTATAGTGTATTTCTATTGACACAATGAAATTCTTGTATCTATTTGATTTATTTGAATCCCAAGGAAGTAATGAGCTAAGCCTAGATCAGCCATTTTAATTTTTTTAGAAAGGGAGTCTTTGATAGTCTGAATGTGAGCGATGTCACTACCAGTGAGTAGTATATCATCAACATAGAGAAAAATTATGATGATTTTTTATTCATCTATCCAAATGTAGGTTGTGGCATCAGACTCACAATGAGAAAAACCTGAGGAAATAAGGAAGGAGTCCATTTTTTCATACCAAGCTCTAGGAGCTTGTTTGAGGCCATAGAGAGACTTCCTTAGCCTAAAAACAAGGGAGGAGTCTTGAGTGAATCTAACAGGTTATTCCATGAATATCTCCTCTTTTAAGTCCCCATGTAAGAAAGCACTTTTTACATCCATTTGAAAAATAGGCCACTTTTGGGAAGCAACTAGAGCAATTACCAGTCTAACAGAATCTATTTTGGCAACTAGTGCAAAAGTTTTGAAATAATCAATCCCTTCAATTTGAGAGAAACCTTTGGCTACCAAGCGAGCTTTGTGTTTGTCAATTTCTCCATTAGGTCCATATTTCATTATGTATATCCATTTATAGTGAACTAACTTTCTTCCTTTAGGTAGAGGAACTAAATACCAAGTTTTATTTTTGATTAAGAGAATTCATTCTCCATGGAATCATCCCATTCTTTAATACTAGTTGCATGTTTAAAGGATTGAGGATCTATGGAAATGGACAGACTGACAACACTAGAGCCTATGGAGTTGCCTAATCTAGATGATGGAAGATTTTGGATGTATGGATTTGCTTCTTCAACAATTGTGTGGGCCCATTTATGCATTGTGGAAGGAGTAATTGAAGTGGTAGGACTTTGAGTTGGATTTTGGAGTATAGGATCCTCATTTTGGTCATTTTGATCGTTAATCTCTAAAGTGGGTTCTTCATTATATTGAGGATCTAACATCGGAGATGGCTCAAGAGAATAAATGGTGGAAGAGGATGGTTGAGGATTATTATGAGGGAATGTTTCATCAAATTGAACATTCCTATGAAAAAGACCTCATGAGTTGCGGGATCAAGGAGCCTGTATGCTTTCATTTCCTCACAATAACCAATAAATATGAGTTGTTTGCTTTTCTTATCTAGAGCCTTCCTTTTTTTTTGGGATATGTGCCCAAGTAGTACACCCAAAAATCTTGAAGAAAGAGACATCAATTTAGTAGTCCATGCTTCCTTGGGAGTCAAATGTCCAAGATCTTTATGAGGTGTACAGTTTTGAATATAGTTTGCATAGTTAATTGCTTCTGCCCAAAAAAAATTTGGAAGATCTCTTGAGTGGATCATACAGTTTACCATATCCTTTAAAGTTCTATTTTTCCTCTCTACAATGCCATTTTGTTGTGGATTATGGGAGACAGAATGTTGATGAATTATGTCATGACTTGGTAGAAACATTGAGAACTCATTACTGAAGTATTCCCCCCCATTATCTGTATGAATTTGTTTGATTTTGCAAGAGGCCTGATTTTCAACTAAGGCTTTGAATATTTTAAAGTGTGATAGAACATCACTTTTGTATTTTAGGAAGTAGACTCAAGTTCTTCTAGAAAAATCATTAATGAAGGTTAAGGTATATTTTGCTCCTTTGAAAGCAGGCTCTGGGAAGACCATCAAGTCACTATGGATTAACTCTAGGGGGGATGAGGTTTTTATAGAACCAATTGGGTGGAAAGGATCTTGATGTTGCTTTCCAAGAGCACATACAAGACATACTCCATCAATATAAGAGACTTGAGGCAATCCTATTACCATTTCATGGGTGTTCAATTCCTTTAGGTAGTTATAACTGAGATGTCCAAACCTTTCATGCCAAAGTTTGCTTTCAAGATCTCCATGTGCAACAAAATAGGATGTCCCTTACAAATTTTTGAATCCTTTTAAGTGAAATAGGTGAGTTGTGATAAATATATCATTTTGCTATGAGAGTTTGTCTCTTGAAAGTCTCTTATCTCAACTCCTGTTGGTGAGAAGAGAACTATTTTGCCTTTTCTAGAAGTACAAATATGATAGATGAAGAGGAGATTTGTCACAATGTTTGGTACATAGAGAAAAGTATTGATATAACAACCATAAATGGATATTTCACCTTTTCATTTTACTGAGATAAAGTATGAGTCACCAACTTCTATGCTACATGTTGAACTTGAGGAGATTGAAGTGAATAACTCATCTGAGGAAGTCATGTGATGAGTTGCTCCTAAATATAGAACCCAATATTTTGATGAAGTTTTTATAGTCTTGCCTTGAAAATTTAAGGCTTTTCCTATCTTCTTCTTAGTGTCTATCTTTTGATCCTTCATTGCTACCTCTAGTTGTTGTAGTCTTTTCCAACATTTGTTCACATAATGACCATTATTTTTGCAGTGAGTGCAAGTTATGGGACTCCTTTCTCTCTTTTTGAATTTTTCTTTAGTAGAGGTGGATGCTACTAAGGCTTTTGAAAAAGAGGAAGAGATCTCATACTTTACAAGATTTATTTCTTCTCTAGTTAGCCTATCACAAAATTCCTCTAAGGAGGGCATTGTAAAACTTGCACCAATAGCATCTTTTGTAGACAAAAAGGTGGTTGCAAAAATTTGAAATACACCATTCAATTTAGAAATAATTAGATATATGCATTATTATTTTATTTTATTTTTGCCACTACGTTTGTATTGAGTGAGGAATTCTTTAAATTTGGTGAGAAATTCAACAATATTGTTGAAGTCTTTAGGAGAAAATGCTATTAATTCTTCCTCTAGATGCATTGACCTTATTTGATCTAATTTCCCAAAAATGTTCTTTAGTTTCTTCCAAATTTCATATGTATTTTTACAATCCGTAATGTGAAAACATAATCTTTCATTTACATTAGTGCTTATAATACCCATTTTTTCATACATCTTCCATTTATGAACAAATATTTCATATTCCTTTTCAAATTCAGGTTGCTTTTCTTCTAGCAGGTGTGTGAACCCTTTTTGAGAAATGAGATTTAATATTTGAATTTCCATGTATTATAGTTATGAGGGGTGAGTTGATCAATTGTATTCATTTTACCAAAGAAAAATGAATTGAACCAATAATTCCCCCCTTTTACTTCAAATGCAATGGATATTTAAATAAGGATATATAAGCTTATTTTTAATACCCATATCCTCAAAATACCCACCCTAACGAGAGTGAAACTATAAGTAAATGATGAGATTAGATATATTGAAAGTGGCTTATGAGGCAAGAAAAAATGTCCTAGTATTTATATCTATTCTTCTCAATACCCCCCCTTACATGAGGGAAACTATAAGTAATGAGTAGAATTGATACGTGGAACATAGGCTTTTGAATCCCAAAAAAAATTAAATTTTCAGGTCGCTATACCAAGTATCTCACAAAAACCTGCCCTTACATGAGGGAAACTATAAGTTGTATGAGTATAATGGTACGTGCAACATACGCAATTCTTGAAATTAAGTTTTTTTGAAATAATTTTATAAGGTTTTGAATAGAATTTTTGTGCTTTATTTGATTTTGAGAGAAACTTCTTTATGCATATATAGGTTTAAAAATCATAATATGCTAAAAGAAGTAGAAAGAAGTAAAAAGTAAGAAGTGGCCAAAAAAAAGGTGCCACTAAAAAAAGAAATATTACTAGTGTTGTTAATGAACATAGACACAAGAAAGTCCCCCTTTCAAAAAATCCAACAAAACCATAGGTGCAAGAACCAGCACCATTAACCCCCCTCCAAATAGTCCTTTGTATTTAGTTAGATTACAATGGACTCTTTCACTTTTTGATGATAGCCTTTGGAAAAGTCTTAGGAGAAAAAGTGAAAAACAGTCAGATTTTTTTTTAAGCTAAATACAAAATTTTAAGAGAGTATTAGTGTTACAACTTCAAAATTGAAGAGACCAAAAAAAATCTTTACAAAAAAATATAATTAAAGGAATGGAGGAAGAGTGTGACATTAATACCTCTTCATTATAAGGCTCTCATCTATAGCACTGGTGAGTGCCATTCTCTCTTGAACAAAAAAAAATTAACTCCCTGTGAGCTGACTGTCTACAAAGTGCCTTGGATTCAATGAACATGACAAAGAGTTAGGATTTTCTTCTATCTCAAAGCTCGAGGATAGGTCTTTACAATGAAACGGTGAAGAACACAAGCTTATACTGAGAGGGGGGGTGAACAGTATAAGACCACTTTTTACTTTTTCTTCAAAATAGCTTTCAAATCAAAATTATGCAGTGTATAGATAGCAGTATTAAAAGCAGTAATCAAAGCAATGCACAAAAACCATCCACAATAGAGACACAGCAATTTACGTGGTTCACCCAATGCGGGCTACTCCACGGATAAAATTTTCACTAAATTTTATCACCTCAAACTCTGGGAAACCTTTCCCGATTACAAAGTTTATGGGTACCAACCCAAAGGAGACACCAATCCCCTAGCTCTGCTCTGGCTGGTGATCCTCTAGAGAACCTCTGCCCCCTCTGCCCTTAGCAAGTGGAACTCTATCCACAAAAGACACCTGTCTTCCCTGCTCTGGCTAGAGACCTCTGTCCTCAACTCTTTCACCTCCAAAGCTGGTCCTTAAATTTGCACTAAACATAGTCCTTTGGTTCAGTGCAAATGTCCTCGTTTGCTTCCTCTATTTTGCACCAAACACAGTCCTTTGGTCTGGCACAAATGTCCTCGAAATTGCACCTCTATGCAATCACAGCAGCACTCGATCAAACATCAACTTATGCACCTCTGCGCAATCATAGCAGCATGATCTTCATGCACTCTGCTTCCTTGCAATCTCTCTCACTTAGAAGATTCGATGGAATGCACTCTGTACACTACAATCGAATTTGCACTCTGCTTTTTTGGTGATCGAACTTCTCCCCGCACTCTATCTGCAATAGTCGCACTTCGAACGCACACTTCGATCGATCCAAAACTCTTCAAACAACCCTCCTTTTATACTAACAATCAAGATCTAAACCTTGGTCTTAGTCGGCTGTTATGCAAATGCAAACCCTAACTCCGTCGGTTGCATGCCCTAATCATCGGCTCAAAGTTAACTCTGTCGGCTTCAACCGCCTCTGCAACTCTTCTGTAGCTTCTATCGTGAAACTACAACATGTCGCGATATCATGACATTTTTGTAGCCGTCCACTTTCGTTTGGCTATTGTCACGATATCGTGACACTTTTGCTTTTGTCTGCCTTGCCAACGTCCTTGTCGCGAAATCGTGACACTTCTAACTTTTTTTGACGTCATCTTCACTCCTGTCGCGAAATCGTGACACTTTAGTCTTCATTGCCTTCTTCTCTGCTTTTGTCATGAAATCGTGACACATCTGCTTCTGCTGACGTCATCTTCAACTCTATCATGAAATCGTGACCCTTTTGACTTCATGGCCTTCTTTTCTACTTGCACTAGCGAAAATGGAACATGTCACGAAATCGTGACATTTTTGTTGCCTTGAGCTTCTTTGCCTTACACCTGCAAAACTGGAACATGTCACGAAATCGTGACGCTTTCGCCTTCGAGCTCTTCCTTCTTCAATTCATTGCAAAAATGTGACACTTCTTCTGTTGAAGACTTGCTTACTGTTTCTGTCATGAAATCGTGACACTTTCTTCAAGTGAATGCTGCCATCTCAACCTGTCATGAAATCGTGACACTTTCTGCATTCGCAAGCTTTCTCTTCAACCTATCGTGAAATCGTGACACTTTTTGCATCCGTACAACTTCTTTGTAGCCTGTCGCAAAATCGTGACGCTTCTCATTTCAGACTCTTCCCCTTTGCTGTGTGTCGCAAAATCATGATAGTTCTCTCTTCGAGCTTTTCAGCATGTCGCAAAATCATGACAGTCCTCACCTCGACCTCTGCAGCATGTCACGAAATCATGACATTTTTCATGTAACTTTATCTCTCTTCTAACTTGTCGTGAAATCGTGATAGTTCACACTACGGACTCTCTTTTCTGCATTATGTCACGAAATCGTGACACCTTTTCGTCCGTACAACTTTCCTGGCAATGTGTCACGAAATCGTGACACTTTTCCTTCTCTGCCTTCCTGCACTTTTCGAGTCGCGAAAATGCGACATGTCACGAAATCGCGACACTTTCCATCTTGCTCTCCTTCTCTGCCAACATGTCGCGAAATCGCGATAGTTTTTCCAGAACTTTCTCTCTCCTCAAACATGTCGCGAAATCGTGACAGTTTTGCCCAAAATTTCTCTCTCCTCAAACATGTCACGAAATCGTGACAGTTTTTCTAGCCGGCTGCATACTTTTTCTTACTTGTCTTTTTCTTGAACTTTTGCAAATGGGCCACAAAGAACTTCTTGGAAACTCACTGATCATGCTCTGAATAATCTTTCAACAAAACAAATTCCTTGACATCAAATCAAATTACTTCAAGAACTTCTTGACATCAATGACAACATCTACACTTGAGCAAAGGCAATGTACCCAAGGTACCCAAAATTGCCAACAATCTCCCCCTTTGTCATTGATGGCAAACCTTTACTGAAACACACCTTAAGAGCCAAAACTGAAGCCAACTGTGCCAACACTGAGAACTGCCTTTGAAGTTTTGCTCCCCCTGACTTGAAGCTTTCCTCTTCACATTGAAACTCTCCCCCTTACTCATATCTCTCCCCCTTTGTCATCAATGGCAAAGGGTCACCTTTGGGGCTCGGGACTAAGAATGAGCCTCTTAGCTTAGTCCCTCCCCCACCTCCTCATGAGGTGATTAATTTTGGGGTGGGAGTACAACTCCCAATTTCTCCCTTAGATACTCAAACGTATCTCTTGGAAGAGGTTTTGTGAAGATATCTACAATCTGCTCTTTAGTAGACACATATTCTACCTTGACCTGCTTGTCTTGTACTTTCTCCCTTAGAAAGTGATACTTGATGGAAATATGCTTTGTCCTTGAGTGCATTACCGGATTTTTGGAAATACTTATGGCACTAGTATTATCACAAAATATGGAGATTGGTTGTTCATGCTTGACTTTGAAATCCTCCAAGGTGGTTTTCATCCATAAAACTTGTGTACACCCAGCTACTGTTGTTATGTATTCAGCCTCTATCGTAGATAAGGAAACTGAAGGTTGTTTCTTACTTAGCCAAGAAACCAAACTCTTTCCCAAAAAGAATGCTCCACCACTGGTGCTTTTCCTGTCATCATTATTGCCTGCCCAATCTGCATCTGTATAGGCTATGAGAGTGAAATCATCACCTTTGGGATACCAAAGCCCAAAGTCCATAGTGCCCTTTAGATATCTGAATATCCTTTTAACTGCTATAACATGAGAATCTTTCGGAGCTGCCTGAAATCTGGCTACTAACCCAACCGCCTGCATGATATCTGGTCTGGTGGCTGTAACATATAATAAACTACCAATCATTGATCTGTACAACCTCTGATCTGCCACTGGAGATTCATCATCTTTACTCATCTTGCACCCCGTAGTCATTGGAGTACATACAGGTTTGTTGTCCATCATCCCAAAATTTTTTAACATTTCTTTGATATACTTTCCTTGAGAGAGAAATATACCGTCTTTTGATTGAGCAATATGAAGACCTAAAAAGAATGACAACTCTCCAATCATAGACATCTCAAATTCCTTCTGCATGGTGTTAGCAAAATCTTTGCACATCTGAGTATTATTTCCCCCAAAAATGATATCATCAACATAGACAACTACAATCAGCATATCATCACCTTTATCCTTAATATACAAATTGCTATCTGCCATACCTTTCCTGAAACCTTGCTCATGAAGGTACCTGTCAAGTCTTGAGTACCAAGCCCTAGGTGCTTGCTTTAACCCATACAAGGCCTTTTTCAGTTTACACACATAGTCCGATTGATCTGAGAGAGACACGCCTTCTGGTTGTTCTACGTAGACTTCTTCATCCAACACTCCATTTAAAAAAGTTGACTTTACATCCATTTGATACACCTTGAATGCTTTGAAGCTTGAAAGGGCCAAAAACATTCTGATAGCTTTGAGACGAGCAACAGGAGCGAACGTCTCTTTGAAATCAACACCTTCTACTTGAGCATAACCTTTGCAAACCAACCTGGCTTTGTTTCTGACAATCTTTCCATCCTCATTGAGTTTATTTCTGAATATCCATTTTGTGCCAATGACATTCTTGTCCTTAGGTCTTGGAACTAAATCCCAAGTTTCACTTTTCTCTATTTGATTTAGCTCTTCATCCATTGCTTTTACCCAAAATTTATCTGCACATGCTTCACCGAAATCTTTTGGCTCAATCTGAGATAATAATGAAACATTTGTAGAATTGTGTGAAGGAATGACTCTTCTTCTAGTTTGCCTGTTGTTTGGATCACCAATGATCAAATATTTGGGATGATGTTTCTGAACATATCGTGAAGGAGTTTTGGGAAGCAGTTGTTGTCTTTCCTCTTCTTCATCTGAAACCTCTCTGAATTCTTCTTGACAAATTTCATCACTGATTTCCTTGACAGGTTCTCTTATCCCTGTCTTTTTGTCAATAGTTACATTTATGCTCTCTACGACTGTATGCATTCTTTTGTTGAAGCATCTGTAAGCCTTGCTTCTACTGGAATAACCAAGAAAAATTCCCTCATCACACCTAGGATCAAACTTACCCAAATTCTGATCTTCCCTTCTGATGAAGCATTTACTCCCAAACACTTTGAAATGTTTTACTGTAGCTGGTCTTCCTTTCCACAACTCATAAGGAGTTTTATGATGATTTACTCTAAGTTGGGCCCTGGTGATAATGTAGACTGTTGTACTGACTGCCTCTTTCCAGAAACCATCTGAAAGTTTTGACTCATTTAACATAGCTCTAGCCATATTTTCAATAGTTCTATTTTTTCTTTCAACTACTCCATTTTGTTGAGGAGTTCTTGCTGTTGAATATTCTCTTTTGATTCCTTGTTGCTCACAGTATTCCACAAATTCATTAGAAGTGAACTCTCCTCCTCTATCCGATCTTAAGCATTTGATTCTTTTTTCAGTCTCATTTTCAATCATTTCTTTGAAGGCTTTAAATTTTTCAAAAGCTTCAGATTTTTCTTTGAGAAAAGTAACCCAAGTCATTCTAGAATAATCATCTATAAACAGCATGAAGTAGCTTTCTCCCTGAATGCTCTAAGTTCGGTGGGGCCACATAAATCAGTATGAATGAGATCTAATGGTTTTGAAGAAGTATACCCTTTTGATTTAAAACTGGTTCTGGTCTATTTTCCATGTTGACAAGGACCGCAAATGGTGTTATGGGGCCTTTTTATTTTGGGCAAGTCTCTAACTGCTTCCTTGTTACTAATATTGACAAGATTATCAAAGCTCAAATGCCCCAATATTTTATGCCATAACCAACTCTCATCTTCTTGAGTTAGAAAACACTTTTCCCTTTTTATCTCACTTAGCATGTAAAGATTGTTTGGAGTCCTTGTAGCACTAGCAATGAGTTTTCCATTTTTTTCTTTACGAATCTCACATCTATCTGAAAAGAAAGATACTATGTGTCCTTGATCACAAAGTTGACTCACACTTAGAAGATTATGTCTTAGGCCTTCTACATAAAGCACATTTTTTGTTTTGGATTTCCCATCCAAACTAAGAGTTCCTTTACCACAGATTTTAGCTGACCTGTTATCTCCAAAACTAATTGTTCCTTTGTTTGTGTTTTTTAAGACCAAAAACTTTTCCTTTTCACCAGTCATATGTTTTGAGCAACCACTATCAAGATACCATTTCTCTACTTTGTCTTGAGCATGAAAAGCAGTTTGAACTATCATTGACTTAGATTTGATCTCATTTCTCTTTTTAGTGAACTCAATGCTAGATCTATTCAAACTGCACATCCTTGCTATATGCCCAAAATTCTTGCACTTGTAACACATGACATTTTTATCCATAAGAGGTGCAAAAGAGTTAACATTTTCCTTACTATGGCTATTCACGGATTTATTGCAATGCATAGCTTTGTGACCAAATTTCTTACAAGAAAAATAGTAGCCATGGAAAGTATTATGTAACCTGTTTTGATGCCTTGGATGATTGTTCTTCTTGTGACCAATTGGAATCCATCGTTCTTTAGGATGAAGATTGATCTTGCTGTCTCTTCTTCCTATCATGATGCTTGAGAACAGAACTCTCTTCCCTAAAATTTTCTTAAAGCCCAAAAGAATTCACTTTTGAGATCGAACTTAACCTCTTCATCCTTTTTTGAATCTGTATGTTCTTCTGATAGATCCTTCTCCAAGCTGTTAGGATTTTTCTGGAGAGACCTGCTCTGATACCAATTGAAGAACACAAGCTTATACTGAGAGGGGGGGTGAACAGTATAAGACCACTTTTTACTTTTGCTTCAAAATAGCTTTCAAATCAAAATTATGCAGTGTATAGATAGCAGTATTAAAAGTAGTAATCAAAGCAATGCACAAAAACCATCCACAATAGAGACACAACAATTTACGTGGTTCACCCAATGCGGGCTACTCCACGGATAAAATTTTCACTAAATTTTATCACCTCAAACTCTGGGAAACCTTTCTCGATTACAAAGTTTATGGGTACCAACCCAAAGGAGACACCAATCCCCTAGCTCTGCTCTGGCTGGTGATCCTCTAGAGAACCTCTGCCCCCTCTGCCCTTAGCAAGTGGAACTCTATCCACAAAAGACACCTATCTTCCCTACTCTGGATGGAGACCTCTGTCCTCAACTCTTTCACCTCCAAAGTTGGTCCTTAAATTTGCACTAAACACAATCCTTTGGTTTAGCATAAATGTCCTCGTTCGCTTCCTCTGTTCTGCACCAAACACAGTCCTTCGTTCTGGCACAAATGTCCTCAAAATTGCACCTCTGTGCAATCACAAAAACACTCGATCAAACATCAACTTATGCACCACTGCGCAATCACAGTAGCATGATCTTCGTGCACTCTGCTTCCTTGCAATCTCTCTCACTTAGAAGATTCGATGGAATGCACTCTATACACTGTAATCGAATTTGCACTCTGCTTTTTCAGCGATCGAACTTCTCCCCGCACTCTATCTGCAACAGTCGCACTTCGAACGCACACTTCGATCGATCCAAAACTCTTCAAATAGCCCTCCTTTTATACTAACAATCAAGATCTAAACCTTGGTCTTAGTCGACTGTTATGCAAATGCAAACCCTAACTCTGTTGGCTACACGCCCTAATCGTCGGCTCAAAGTTAACTCTGTCGGCTTCAACTACCTCTACAACTCTTTTGTAGCTTCTGTCGTGAAACTACAACATGTCGCGATATCATGACATTTTTGCAGCCATACACTTTCGTTTGGCTATTGTCACGATATCGTGACACTTTTGCTTTTGTCTGCCTTGCCAATGTCCTTGTCGCAAAATCGTGACACTTCTAACTTTTGTTGATGTCATCTTCACTCCTGTCGTGAAATCGTGACACTTTAGTCTTCATTGCCTTCTTCTCTACTTTTGTCGTGAAATCATGACACATCTGCTTCTACTGACGTCATCTTCAACTCTATCATGAAATCATGACCCTTTTGACTTCATGGCCTTCTTCTCTGCTTGCACTAGCAAAAATGAAACATGTCATGAAATCGCAACATTTTCATTGCCTTGAGCTTCTCTCTGCCTTACACCCACGAAACTGGAACATGTCACGAAATCGTGACGCTTTCGCCTTCGAGCTCTTCCTTCTTCAATTCGTCGCGAAATCACGATGCTTCTTCTATTGAAGACTTGCTTACTATTTCTATCGTGAAATCATGACACTTTCTTCAAGTGAATACTGCCATCTCAACCTGTCGCAAAATCGTGACACTTTCTGCATTTGCAAGCTTTCTCTTCAACCTGTCACGAAATCGTGACACTTTCTGCATTCGCAAGCTTTCTCTTCAACCTGTCGCGAAATCGTGACACTTTCTGCATCCGTACAACTTCTTTGTAGCCTATCACGAAATCATGACGCTTCTCATTTCAGACTCTTCCCCTTTGTTGCGTGTCATGAAATCATGACAGTTCTCTCTTCGAGATTTTTAGCATGTCGCGAAATCGTGACAGTCCTCACCTCGACCTCTGCAGCATGTCGTGAAATCGTGACATTTTTCATGTAACTTTCTCTCTCTTCTAACTTGTCTCAAAAATGCAACAGTTCACACTGTGGACTCTCTTTTCTGCATTATGTCGCGAAATCGTGACACCTTTTCGTCCGTACAACTTTCCTGGCAATGTGTCGTGAAATCATGACACTTTTCCTTCTCTGCCTTCCTGCACTTTTTGAGTCGCGAAAATGCGACATGTCGTGAAATCGTGACACTTTCCATCTTGCTCTCCTTCTCTGCCAACATGTCGCGAAATCGTGACAGTTTTGCCAAAACTTTCTCTCTCCTCAAACATGTCATGAAATCACGACAGTTTTGCCTAAACTTTCTCTCTCCTCAAACATGTCGCGAAATCACGACAGTTTTTCCAGCCGGCTGCATACTTTTTCTTACTTGTCTTTTTCTTGAACTTTTGCAAATGGGCCACAAAGAACTTCTTGGAAACTCACTGATCATGCTCTGAATAATCTTTCAACAAAACAAATTCCTTGACATCAAATCAAATTACTTCAAGAACTTCTTGACATCAATGACAACATCTACACTTGAGCAAAGGCAATGTACCCAAGGTACCCAAAATTGCCAACAAATGGTACGTAGTCACTCTTGAAAATTCTCTTTGTTGCCAAATGAAATTTTATCTCCCTGCAAAAAATGTGTTACACAAAACAAGCCACACAAAATGATTTCTTTAGATGCAAAGAAGTCAAATGGATGTTGTCCTTAAATTTCTCTTCGCTGCCAAAAAAAATTGTGTCTCCCTGCAAAAACAAGTGCTACACAAAATAATCCAAAAACATAATGCGTTATGTCATGTTGCTACACCACGTAATAGAATGCTTAGTACCCCTAAAAGGTCTCTTCGCTTCTTATGGTAATGGTTTATCCTTGCAAAAACAATTTTTTACACAAACAAGCCAATTTCTCCCTATGTCGCAATGAAGCCAAACTGATCGCTTTCTCCCTACAAAAAATAATTTCTCATACAAAAAAAGTGATAGTGAGTGGATTCATAACATTATAATGCATCACCATTTTTATTTGAAAGATGTGAGCTTTTGAATCCCTGCAAAACAATGAAGTTAGAAAAAAATTGGATATACCTTATGATCAATATGGCTTCAAATTAAGGGAGCATAGTAGGTCAGTTTTGATAACAATATGGAGGAGATAAATAAGTCATCGTCGACAGGAGAGTGGAGGACACCAAATAAAAATCAGATCAAAGTACTCCTATTGGCAGTGATGAAATTGACGCCAATGAAGACAACTAACAACAACCATAGAACTACACAAGTAAACTCATAAGAGGGAGGGATATGCGTGTTGAGCTATAATAGAAGTGAGGAGCACTTTGAGAAGCTTAGGCATAGCATTAAAGAGGACACACCACCAAACATTAAAGAGGATCCCAACGGTCATTGAGAACAGTACCAGTTTAGAGTTACAATGAACATTAGAAGTGTTGTTGAGATAGGAAGAACGAACACCAAGAAAAGCAAAGAGGAGCCCAACATTTGTTTAGAACAAAAGGACCAGTGCAATTTTTAATGTTCGCCTATACACAGCTAAGAGAAGCCCAATGTGAGAGATTGAGAGGCTATTTGAAAACAAAACCTTTGAACACATATCAAGAAACGTGTGAGCAAATAAGATAGGAGAGAGCATGTATATCGATCAGTAGAAAAATATTGCAAAGCCTTATAATAGCAGTATGGCTGCATTGCTAGATTCGTCTTGAAAAGAAAATGAATTACAACTCGTTTGATGCAATGAGGGCGAAAATAAATTATTGACACCTTATAATGGGCATGAATGCTTCAAATTTAGCATAAATTCTAAGTGAGATGTGGGCAGCATGTCCAAAGAAGATATCCTTAATATCTAAGACTAGAAGAGCTTTACAATAATTTCCCTCTGGCTTCAAAATTATACAAGTTGAAAAAAATTGCTAAAGAATTATTTTTCAACAAAATAAAATGTTTTTGAAAAAAAAATGGTTAATGGATAAAAATGACTTTTTCACAACTTTCAAGCAAGTTGAGTAAAGTCACAAAAAAATTTATCCAAAAACAAATGAACCAGATCCTAGAAAAAAGGAGAGCTTTGAGAATTTGAATGCTTGCAAAAAACTATCCTAGCTCTGGTACCATGTTAGAAAACAATATTCTATTCAAATAAGGAAATAGTTTTGCAATACATCACAAGACTATAGAGAAGCTCAATAGATTGATTGATTTATTCCATGGATCAACTTTGTATAAATAGCAAAGTTGATCATTGAGAGCCATTGGATTACAACAATTCATCAAATTTGATCTAGACTATAATGAGAGTTCACCTGACTCATTGAGGAGTGGTAACTCAAGTAAGTCTATCCTTGTAGAACTTAAGAGAATAATTACTTATTCTAACACAAACCAGTTTCAAGTATTTTTACAAGACTTTCTCAAATCTACCTCAAACCTGTTTCAAGTCTTCTCACAAAACTTCTTCAAATCTACGTCAAACCTATGTCAAGTCTGCCTCAATGTTGCTCACAGAACCTGAAAAATATTCCTAAATCTTGCATACAAATAAGGTTTATAAATCTTTCAAAAATTATTTCTTCAACTAGGTAGTTCAGACATATTCTACCTAGAATTAGTTTAACCTCTTGAACATATAGAGAATGATATGTACGATCAAATACTCAATATGTTCTTCACATACACATTTATTGCATTCATCCAATAAGATCTTTATCTCTTGCAAATTGCTTTCAAATCAAATCAAACTAGTGTATAACTTCGCTTCACACAATTGGTTTATATTCCTTGCAAATTTAATCTCAATGATCAAACACAATAATGCACAAATTGCTTCACAAAAATTATCTCTAACACTTTCCCATTCAAATTCAATGTCACTCACATCAATGCCCAAATGCTTCTGATTTCTAACACTTGCACATTCACTTTCAAGAACACTCAACTCAATGCACAACTTGTTCTCTAAGATCAAATACAATAATGCACAAGTTTGCTCTCAACCCTAGCACAAGTGTTTCCAATTTATTTCAAGTATAAAGCACAACTTTTTCACAAACTCTAACATAATTTTTTTCAATTTCTTTCAACAAGGATGAACATTTTCTTTCACAAGCCCTAGCTCAAATATTTCCAAAAATCCACACTTATCAAGCCTTTTATCTCCACCTTATGATTTAGAAATATTTGCTCAATCAAACACCTTTAAAAAGGAATAATATCACCATACCTCTTAACTTGCTTTGATGAAGAAGTGCCTTCAAAACATGTATCAAAATATTCTATATTTATTATGCCACTTCCATGGGTTATTTAGCATAGCCCTTTTCAATCATCCACATGAAAACATTTCCTCAAAAAATATGAACAAAAATATTGCTCTATGCTCCTTTTAATTTCTTAAAACAAGGCTTTTTAATCAAAGAACAAAAACCTTTAAACTTTCTTTCACCATGCAAAAATACACACAATTATTAAACCACAAAACACCTTATAACTCATACTTTTAAAACACACACAATCAACTCATATAATGAAATAATCCTTATCATAGCTTATTTCTCCTTCTAAATAGATTTTAAATTTCAATACCAAAAGACCCTTTTCACACCTTATTTATCAAATGAGAAAAAATAAATGACAACTCAACCTTATAACTCCCACAAAAATCAAATCACAATTGAGAAAATAAATACCTCTTTTATTCTGCCCTCAATGTGACTCAAACATTTCACCTTGTGAGGGAAAGACACCCAACCAAAAGGCCACGACTAGTTGTGCTAACATAGCCCATGAGAACACAAAGGCACCAATCGCCTTTTACTTCCTCCTACCACGAACTCTACCTAGCCAAAAAAATGGTATGCAATGGGTTTCGAACTCGAAACCTCCTTCTCACAACACCTTCATGCAGGTTCAGCCCCCAGCTAGTCTAGATAGTTGGATGGTATTTTATGTGCACCAATCTGAACATAAACCTTCATTGCTCGCTATAGAAGACTGTGCTCTCCTTTCCTTTCCTTCTCTACTGTGTGCAATGAATCGAATATTGAGATTATTTTTTGCACTATGTTGAACAACTCAAAAATGACTTTAGGCATGGGTTATTAATATCATTTAATAGCCTCTTTGTCCAAATTTTGCCCACCTTGTCTTTTTTACACCATATTATGTCGACCACCTCAATTTGAAATTAATTCAAATTACCTTCAATTACTTGGCACTCAAATTATATTATAACTTGAAATATTTATATTATAATAAAGATGTTATAATATTAATCATTTTAAACCTTGCCTTCACAATTAATATTGTTGCCTTCAATAATATTAATATCTTGCCTTCACTTTTAAACCATTATTCCAAAGAACTATTAAGCCTTTTGTCCTTCATTATAATATTCAAAAATAAATATTATAATGTTTTTCCCAACAAATTTCCTTTCTCTTGAGATAAACCTATGCCTTCATTATTGACCTTACTTAGAATAATAATTGTGCCTTGAGAATTGTTATTGACATTAATGACATCTCTCTTTTGACATCAATGACAACAATTTGCACATATATTTCCAACAATATCCTCATTTTCATTGATGGCAACCCTTCTAAAATACTTCCTTTTGCTACCACTAGATTCCAAGCTGCTCCCCCTTACTTATTTCTCTCCCCCTCACTAAAATCTCTCCTCCTTTGACATAAATGGCAAAGGAACTCCTTTGGGTTTAAAAAATAAGACGCTTAGCTCAACCCCCTCACCACCTCCTCTACTTGAGGTGATTAATTTTTTGGTGGGATTAAATCTACTCCCAACATACAATGCACTTTTTCATTTCCAACCTTCTTTTTCAACACCTTTGTAATCATACCCTTTTGATATTTTTGAGGGTCCCTATTCTTGGTTGACTCTAGAAGTTCTAAAAACTCTATTCTCCACCACTTGGCCTTATGCCCAAAATTATTACAATTGTAACACCTGTTGTTGTAGTTTTTGAATGGTGCAAATGACCTTAAATTTCTTTTGGTGAAGCCAGAATCATTTCTGACATGAATCCTACAATGTATAGCTTTGTGAAAAAAATTATTACATGAGTAGCAATGACCTTGAAATAAATATCCACCTTTAAATTAATTTAAGTTCTTCTTTCTGAAGCCATAATTCTTCTTTCCAATAACCCTACAATGCATTGCTTTGTAACCAAAATGATTACATGAGAAACAATAACCCTAGAATAAATATTCATCTTGCCTTGATCTCATTATTCTTTCTTTGCTTGTCCTATGATGATCTTTGTCCCTTGATGGTGTATTGTTTTATTCCTCTTTGATACTATCACATCTCAACACATTAGCGTAGGTCTTAGGTTCATCTTCAATCTATTTCTTTTAAACTTGAGCTTAACTCTTTTTCTTATTCCCCTTGTCCTTCAAAACCAAGTCCGGTCTTGGTAAATGAGGATCTTTGTGTTTTGATAATATCATCCAAATATTTTGAGCTTTTCTCAAACTTATGTAGCTTATCATTAGAATATTTCACTTCCATCCTTAGATAAACCACTTCATGTTCTAATCTTTCACATTCTAACTCTTTTGCCTTTAATTGTTCAACCATACCTTCTTCAATTTTCTTTACCTCTTCAACCTTAACTTTTAAGTTAATGAGATCTCGTAGAAGCTTTGACTTTGTTTTCTCATCATCTTGTACTTGAGCCTTCAAAATTAATTTTTCCCTTTTCAACTTAACAAGTTCCTTTTCTATATCAACTGTGGCTTCCTCTTCCTTTTTTGAATATTTCTCTTCTTCTTGGTCTTCAAGAGCATCTTCATACTCTTCTACTTGATCTTCAATAGGAGCATCTTCTTTTTCTTCTATTGTTGAAATTAGAATTTCCTCTTTTCACTATCAAAGAGGCCTTCATCACTATCACTTGAAGCATTTCTTGCTATTTCAACATAAAAACTCTTCTTGTGTCTTTGAAATACCTTCTTCTCATGCTTTCTTTGATGGTGCCTATCTTTCTTTTCATGACTAAATTTTCTTTCTTTCTTTTTCTTGTATACCTGTTCATATTTACTGCTACTACATTCATCTTGTGGATAATAAGTTGCATGGTGACCTAGCTTACCACATTTAGTACAAAATTTTATCAATTTAGCCTCTTCTCTATCGCTTTATTTTTCACTTGATTTTGTTTCCACTTCCCCTTCTTGACTAAAATTTGTTTTGAGAGAAAAATTAAATTCCTTTTCCTAATTACTGCTACTATACCCATTTTGTGGACAATAAAGTGTCATGTGATCAATATTACCACATTCAACACATATCACAAAGTTAGCCTCTTCTTCACTACTACAGTACCCAAATTTTGAACACTGATCTACAAGGTGACCAAAGTTACCACAAATAAAACATTTGAGTATTCTTAGATCCTTCTTAGAAGCTTTGAATTTTACCTCTATTTTGGATGTTTGATATTTCTCTATCCTTATCTCATAAGTTGTGAGATTTATATGTAGCTCATCCATGTGTGTTCTTGTAAGATATTCCTTCAATTTGTTTAGACTTTCATGAAGTAACTGACTCTAATACCAATTGAAAAACACAAGTTTATACTGAGAAGGGGGGTGAACAGTATAAGATATACTTTTACTTTTCTTTCCCAAACAATATTATCCAATGTTATCAATTACAATATCAATAATAGTAATAATGCAATGCACAAATCATCACACACATTAGAGACACAAATTTAACAGGGCTCACCCAATGTGGGTTACATCAATGGAGAAAAAATTTTATTATAAATTTTCTTGATAGATCTCTTGGAAACCAATTCCCTATTATAATTTTTATGGACTACCCTCTACTTTCGTTTGTGGATTTCTCTCCATAGGAGAACTCTATCCCCTCTGCTCTAGTTTGTGGATCTTTATCCATAGGAGAACTCTATCCCTTCTGCTATGGTTTGTGGATATATCTCCACAGGAGAACTCTATTACATTTGCTCTGGTTTGTGGATCTATCTCCACAGGATAACTCTATCCCCTTTGCTATGGTTTATGGATCTCTCTCCATAGGAGAATCCTATCCACTCTACTTTGGTTCATGGATATCTCTCCACAGGAGAACTCTATCCCCTATACTCTCATTTTTGGATCTCTCTCCACAGTAGAACTCTATACCCTTTGCTTTGGTTTGTGGATCTCTCTCCATAGGATAACTTTATCCCCTTTGCTCTGGTATGCTCCAAAGCTATATCAACACACTACTCAAAAACTGCTCCAAGCCTTCATACTAGGCTTACTCTAATTTGTACCAAGATCTACTCAAAGTCTTCTCACAAATATGCTCTTAATTTTGTCCCAAGTCTTCTCATAAATCTACTCTCAATTTTATCCCAAGTCTTCTAAAAAATATGCTCTCAATTATGTCCCAAGTCTTCTCAAAAATTGACTCTCAATTTTATCCCAAGTCTTATCACAAGACTTGCTCAAATCTACCTCAAACCTACTTCAACTCTTCTCACAATACTTGCTCAAATCTACCTCAAACCTATTTCAAGTCTTTTCACAAGACTTGATCAAATCTACCTCAAACTTATTTCTAGTCTTATCACAAGACCTACTCAAATATGCCTCAAACATACTTCAATTATGACTCAATGTTGCTCACAAAACCTGCTCAAATATTCACAAATCTTGCATACAAACAATGATTATATCTCTTTCATAAATGCTTTCTTCAACTAGGCAGTTCAAACATATTCTACCTAGAATTTGTTTAACCTCTTGAACATATAGAGAATTATATGTCCTATAAAATACCCAATATGTTCTTCACATTCACATATATTGCATTCATCCAATTATATATCTACCTCTTGCAAATCCCTTTCAAATCAAATCAAACTAGTGTATAACTTCACTTCACAAAACTAGTTTATATTCCTTACAAATTTACTCTCAATGATCAAACACAATAATGCACAAATTACTTCACAAAACTAGTCTCTAACACTTTCCCATTCACATTCAATGTCACTCACATCAATTCCCAAATGCTTCTAATTTCTAACACTTGCACATTCACTTTCAAGAACACTCAACTCAATGCACAACTTGTTCTCTAAGATCAAATACAATAATACAAGTTTTCTCTCAATCCTAGCACAAGTGTTTCCAATTTCTTTCAAGGATAAATCACAACTTATTCACAAACTCTAACACAAATGTTTTCAATTCTTTCAATAAGGATGCACATTTTATTCACAAATCCTAGCTCAAATATTTCCAACAATCCACACTAATCAAATATTTTATCTCCACCTTATGATTCAGAAATATTTGCTCAATCAAACACCTTTAAGAAGGAATAATGTCACCATACCTTAACTCGCTTTGATGAAGAAGTGCCCTCAAAACCTATCTCAAAATATTCTATCTTTCTTATGCCATTTTTAAGGGTTAGTTAGCATAGCACTTTTCAATAATCAATATAAAAACCTTTCCTCAAAAATTATGCACAAAATTATTGCTCTATACTCCTTTTAATTTCTCAAAACAATGCTTTTTAATCAAAGAACAAAAAAAAATAAACTTTATTTCACCATGTAGAAATACATACAATATTTAAACCACAAAACACCTTATAACTCCTACTTTTAAAACACACACAATCAACTCATACAATGAAAGAATCCTTATCACACCTTATTTCTCCTTCTAAATAGATTTTAAATTTCAATACCAATAGACCCTTTTCACACTTTATTTCTCCTATATCAAATGAGCAAAAATAAATGACAACTCAACCTTATAACTCCCACAAAAATCAAATAGCAATTGGGAAAACAAATTCCTCTTTTGTTCTACCCTCAATATGACTCAAACCTCTCACCTCATGAGGGTAAGGTGCTCAACCAAAGGTTCATGACCAAATGCGCTAATACAGCCCATGAGAACACAAAGGTGTCTATCACCTTTTGCTTCCTCCTACTGTGAAATCTGCCCAACCAAACAAAAATGTTCTACGATGGGTTTCGAACTTGAAACCTCCTTCTCACAACACCTTCATGCAAGTTCAGCCACCAGCTAGTCTTGCTTGAATAAATATTTGTTCTCTTAAGTTCTACTAGGATAGTCTTACTTGAGTTACCACTCTTCCATGAGTCAGGTGAACTCTCAATTTAGACTAGTTCAAAAGTTTTGAGTTGTTGTAATCCAACATCTCACATTGATCAACTTTGTTATTTATACAAAGTTGATCCCATGGAATAATCAATCAGTCTTTGGAGCTTCTCTATACTCTTGTGATGTATTGCTCAACTATTTTCATGTGAATAGAATATTGTCTTCAATAATTCTAACATGGTATCAGAGCTAGGATAGTTCTTGCATACATTCAAGTTTTTTGAAGTTTTTTTTTAATCTGGTTCATTACTAGAAATCTGGCTCTTTGATGGTTTCTCTTGAAAAATATCTGTCAAGTTTTACTACTTGCTTGTTTCAACTATAGCCATCACTTGGCCACCTTCCTTGTTGTTATTGGTGCCTAATTAGAAATTTTTTTTGTGACTCCTCTTCATTTTTTTGGATATTGGTTAAATATCTTCTTTCAAATTTGCAGCCACAAAGACCTCTGTGATAATTGTTGGTGCATGAATCAAGCATTCCTCTACTTCAATATCAAAAAAGCAACCACTAAGTTTTTTTTGGGTGGTCTTGTGGCTTTTAATAAAAATATGATGCACTACAGGTGGTTTTCATCTCCCACACTTCTCCTTGAAGTGATCGTCATGCACGTTGGATATCAGCGTGCTCCTTAGCACGATCTTTGGAGGACCCTTGGAAAAATCCAACCTTGTTACACATTGGAAATCAACGTCCTCCTTGGTGCAATATTCAAAGTATACCCTTGGCACAATGTTTAGACATACTTTGCGATGTATTCTTCTAAACATTGAGTGCATCCTTGATATCCCTGCTTGGAGAATTATTCATACCCGTTGGTGTAATATTTTAAAGATTAATGTCCTATACAATGTGATCTTCAATGGCGCATCCTCATTAATCCTTCTTGGCATGAATTCTAAATGTTGATCACATTCCATATCTCCCTGCTTGGTGCAGTATTCATGAAGTTGACAATAAAATTTTGTGGATTCTTATTATTTAAACACTCCATGTAAAGCCAAACTTATCCCTCCTTTTATCTATAGGTTAGACGTTGGTGAAGAAGATACCCATTTCATTTTTTTGTCTCTCTAATAACGTGTTTCCTAGTTTAAAGTGTATTTGAGGTGATCAACGCAACTTGAGAAGCCTGTGTTAAAGTGACTACCACTTGAACAAGTGAAAACGAATGCTTTCCTATGTATTTCCCAGTGCAAGGAGCAATCAAAATGAAGGTGTAGCCTGAATGAGCCTGAGTTACACAATCGCTGCCAAGGCAAATGATCAACGCCACTGTCAAAGCCAAGTTTGAGGATTTTGTTTTATAACAGATTGCTCATTTTTCTTTCATGTGGTGAATTGTTTTAATAGAAATCTGTATCAATAATCTTTGACCTTTGTATTCTCTGTTTATCAACATAGATATTGAGAATTTTTTTTATAAAAATTTGCTCACCTTTTGTTGATGCAGATATAAAAAAATACAGAGGTTCTTTGACCTTCATTTTTTTTCAGGTAGTTTTGTTATTAAATATGCGAAAGTAAATATCGAAGCTAAGGGACGCCATCCTCCTCCTGCACTCTCTCATTTTTTGAAGACAAATTCCATAGGCAACTATGGCCTTTGATACTCTAAAGAAAATATATTGTATGAAAAAATTCTTGTAATATTCGTCTTATTTGGACTTCTCTCCTTTTTTTGTGTGCCTATTCTATAAAGGCACTCTAAAAAGTGACAAATCCCTTTGTAATTTTTCATAAATACAAAGTTTTTTTGGGAGGGGGGTTATTGGTGTTGTTTATGCACCATTGTCTTAGCTTTATTCAGGGGGAGTTATTGTTTTTTAGGTAAGGTGTCATTTTTTCTGACAGGGGGTACTACTACAATTTTTTGGGTATTTCTGCATAGAGGAAAGGTTCACTACTACTACATTTGGAAGAGGTACTTAGCACAGATTATTGCTATCCTTTTTTGGCACTCTCTTGGCCATTTGATGTTTTGATGCTTGCACCTCATTCCTGTAGAATTTACTACATGTTATAGTTGCAATAACACTTCAAAATTCACTCAAAATCAACCAAACATAATCAAGAAAGGGACAACAAATTGGCCCACATAATCCCCTATGTTTCGAGTATCGTTCTCATCAATTACCTATAGTCTCCCTCACATAACGGCAGGTGATTCAGAAGATTCGGTATAAATATCTAGGGGGTTATTCTTGCTTCAAATTTCCTATGTTCCATGTATCACTCTCCTCATTTTACTTATATTTCCCTCACATAAGGGCAGGTAAATTAAAGAGTTTGGTATAACGGTATGGCTTCGGTTGCCTTGTTTTCCAAAATTTCTTTCTCCACACTATTCTAATTAAACGAGGGGTGCATCATTGTCTTATCTCAAGTTTCTTGTAGTTAAATGGGGAAATATTGGTTCGCTATAGTTTTATTTTTACAAAATGAATACAATTGACCCACTCTCCTCTCATAACTACCACACATGGAAACCAAAAATATTAAATCTCATTTTTCAAAAAGGGCTCACACACTTACTAGAAGAAGAGCAGCCTAAATTTGAAAAGGAATATGAAAAATTTGTTCATAAAGGAAAGATGTATGAAACAATGGGTATTATAAGCACAAATATAAATGAAAGCCTATGGTTTCACATTTTAGAATGTAAAACTCCATTTGAGAGTTGGTAAAAACTAAATAACTTGTTTGGTAAAGTGGATCAAATAAGGTCAATGTAGCTAGAGGCAGAATTAACAACATTATCTCCTAAAGACTTTAGCAATATTGTTGACTTTCTCAAAAAATTTAAAGAGGTCCTCACTCAATTAAAAGGTAGTGGCAAGAATAAAATAGAGTATGAATGCATCTATATTATTCTATCTAAGTTAAATGAAGTATTTCAAATTTTTGCAACCACTTTTTTCTACAAAAGATGCACTTGGTACAAGTTTTAAAATGCCCTCTTTAGAGGAATTTTGTGTAGGTTAACTAGAGAGGAAAAAAAACTTTCAAAATATGATATCTCTCCCTCTTCCTCAAAATCATTAGTAGCATCCACCTCCACTAAAGAAAAATTCAAAAATAAAGAAAGAGGTCCCATAACTTGTACACATTGCAAAAAGGATGGTCATTCTGGAACAAATGCTAGAAAATAATTCAACAACTAGAGGCAACAATGAAGTATCACAAGATAGACACTAAGAATCAGATATGAAAAGCCTTAAATGTTCAAGGTAAAGCTATAAAAACCTCATCAAAATGTTTGGTTCTAGATTCAGGAGCAACTCATCATATGACTTCACATGAGTCATTCACTTCAATCTCCTCCAACTCAACTTGTAGCATAGAAGTTGGTGACTCATCCTTTATCTTGGTCAAAGGAAAAGGTGACATAACCATTGATGGTGGTTGTATCAATAATTTTCTCTATGTCCCAAATATAGCTACAAATATCCTCTTCATATATCATATTTGTACTTTTGCAAAGGGTAAAATAGTTATATTTTCACCAATAGGAGTTGAGATAAGATACTTTCAAGAACCACACTCTATCATAGCTCAAGGAGATATTGACCATAACACTTACCTATTTTACTTAAAGGGATTCAAAAATTCATATGGGACCTCCGGTTTTGTTGCATATGGAGATCTTGAAAGAAAAATTTGGCATGAGAGGTTTGGACATCTCAGTTATAGCTATCTAAAGGAGTTGAATACTCATGGAATGGTAACATGGTTGCCAAAATTTTCTTCTATTGATGGAGTATATCCTGGATGTGCTCTTGGAAAGCAACATCAAGATCCTTTTCATCCAAGTGGTTATCAAAGAGTCTCATCCGCTTGAGATTTAATCCATAGTGACTTGATGGTCTTCCCCGAGTCTTCTTTTAAAGGAGCAAAATATACCTTTACCTTAAATGATGATTTTTAAAGAACTTGGGTCTACTTTCTAAAATACAAAAGTAAGGTTCTATCCCAATTCAAAATATTTAATGCCTTTGTTGAAAATCAAGCTACTTGTAAAATCAATCAAATTTGTACAGATAATGGGGGAATACTTCAGTAATGAGTTCTCCATATTTCTTTCAACTCATGGCATAATTCATCAAAATTCAGTATCCCATAATCCGTAGCAAAATGGCATTGTAGAAAGGAAAAACAGAAATCCAAAATAAATGGCAAACTGTATGCTCCACTCAAGAGATATTTGAGTAGTTTATTAGGGTGAGGCAATTAATTTTGCAAATTATATTCAAAACTGCACACCTCATAAAGCTCTTGGCCATTTTACTCCTAAGGAATCATGGACTGGCTCAAAACCTGATGTCTCTTTTTTCAAAGTTTTTGGGTGTACTTCTTGGGCACATATCCCAAATAAAAAGAGGAAGGCTCTAGAAAAAAATAGCAAGCAACTCATCTTTGTTGGTTATTATGAGGAAATGAAATCCTACAGGCTCCTTGATCCCATAACTCATGAAATATTTTTTCATAGAAATGTTCAATTTAATGAAAAATTCTCTTATAAATATCCTCAATCATCTTCTTCCAACATTGATTCTCTCAAGCCATATCCAATATTTGAGCCTCAATATAATGAAGATCTCATACTTGAGTTAGATAACCAAATTGAAGATCTTATACTTCAAACACCAACTCAAAGTCCTGCCACACTTATTACTCCTTCCAAAATACCAAAATGGGCCCGCACCATTGTTCAAGAGGCCACTCCTTACATACAAAATCTTCCATCATCCAGATTAAGCAACTCCATGGGTTTTGGTCTTTTCTGTCAGTCCATTTCCATAGATCCTCAATCCTTCAAAGAATTAACTGATATAAAAGAATGGGATAAAGCCATGGAGATTGAATTTTCTTCCTTAATAAAAAAAAAACTTGGGATCTAATCCCTCTACCTAAAGGGATAAAATTGGTTTGCTTTAATGGATTTATAGAACTAAGTATGGACCTGATAGAGAAATTAACAAACACAAATCTTGCTTGGTAGCTAAAGTTTTTTCACAAATTGAAGGCATAGATTATTCTAAAACCTTTGCACTAGTTGCAAAAATGGATTCTGTTAGGCTGGTGCTAGCACTTGCTGCTTTCCAAAAGTGGTCATTTTTTCAAATGGATGTTAAAAGTGCTTTCTTGCATGGTGAATTAAAAGAGGAAATATTCATGGAACAACCTGCTGGATTTATTCAAGACTAATCTCTTATTTGAGACTAAGGAAATCTCTTTATGGTCTCAAACAAGCTCCTAGAGTTTGATATGAAAAAATGAACTCCTTCCTTCTTTCCTTAGGGTTTTCTCATTGTGAGTCTGATGCAACAGTCTATATTTGGAGGGATGAAGAAAACATCACCATACTTGTTCTCTATGTTGATGATCTACTACTCACTGGTAGTGCCATTTCTTACATACATACTATCAAAGAATCCCTTTCTAAGAAATTTGAGATGGTTGATCTGGATTTAGCTCATTACTTCCTTAGGTTTTAGATAACTCAAACAGATGTAGGAATTTCATTGTGTCAATAGAAATATACTCTAGAACTTATTCAATGATTCAAGATGACTGATGGCAATCCTTATTCCACACCTTTTAGTCTGGAGGCACTCTAAATACTTCCTGCAAGTCCCCTATATGTGATGCTACTCTCTATAGACAACTTGTAGGAAATCTATTACACCTCACTCATACTCACCAAGATATTTTATATGTTGTTGGCTTAATATCTAGATTCTCACATCAATCTCATTTCAACTATTGGCAAGCAGCGAAGAGAATACTTCACTACGTTCAAGGAACTACTCACTATGGGATCTTATATGAGGGAGGATCCATGGATATAATTGGTTACACAGATTCTGATTGGGTAGGTTTGGTTGGATATAAGATAGAGTTCCACGCCTGGCTATGTTTTTGTATTGGTTCTTCACCTATTGTTTGGTCATGCAAAAAACAACAAGTAGTAGCATTATCATCTATAGAGGCATAATACAAGGCAACAGTTTTAGCCAGTCACAAATCTCTTTGGCTTTGTCAGATACTAAGAAAATTTGGTTTTTTCATGACCAACCCATTACCCTTTGGTGTGAAATTCAAAGTACATTTCATATTGCCCGCAATCTAGTTGAGCATCAACACACAAAGCACATTGAGATTCACATGCACTTCATTCGACAGTATATTTAGCAAGGGGATCTAAACTTGAAGTACATTCCCATAGAAAATCAAATTGTAGACATCTTCACCAAATCATTTCCTTATCCACATTACATTCATTTGTGAGAGAAACTTGGGGTTAGGTAGTTGCATTAGAAGGCTGCATAGAGTTTTTTCACCTCTCTCTTCATTTTATTTTTCTTTTTCTTTTTGGAAGATGGTTTTTTCCCATGTGGTTTTTTCACCATCTCTCCTATATGCAATACATTGTACATGAGTACCTAATAAGACCATATTGTCGGGACTCATTTTTTTTGGTCTTCAATAGAGGATAATATTTCCCATTTGAAGACATGCCTCTTCTTCTTCTTCTTGAAATATGATTTTTCCCATGTGTTTGTTTTACCATCTCTTCTATAAGAATTCATTGTACATGAGTACCTCATCATGCCTTGTTATCGGGACTTATATCTTATTTTTACATTCACCCTTAGTATCACTTAAGGTGGGGTGTTAGAATACATATTTGTTCTCTTAAGTTCTACTAGGATAGTCTTACTTGAGTTACCACTCTTCCATGAGTCAGGTGAACTCTCAATTTAGACTAGTTCAGATTTTTTGAGTTGTTGTAATCCAATGACTCACATTGATCAACTTTGCTATTTATACAAAGTTGATCCCATGGAATAATAAATCAGTCTTTGGAGCTTCTCTATACTCTTGTGATGTATTGCTCAACTATTTTCATGTGAATAGAATATTGCCTTCAATAATTCTAACAGGTCTAGTTGTCTAGATGGTATTTGATGTGCACCAATCTAAACATAAACCTTCATTGTTCGTTGTAGAATACTGCGCTCTCCTTTCTTTTCCTTCTCTGTCACATGCAATGAATCAGATATTGATATTACTACTTCCACTATGTCAAATAACTCAAAAATGACTTTAGGCATGTGGTGTTAATATGATTTAATTTCCTCTTTGTCCAAAGTTGGCCCACCTTGTCTTTTTTACACCATATTACGTCGACCAACTGAATTCAAAATTAATTCGAATTACCTTCAATTACTTGGTTCTCAAATGATAGTATAACTTGAAATCTTTATATTATAATAAAGATATTATAATATTAATCCTTTTGAACCTTGCCTTCACAATTAATATTATTGCCTTCAATAATATTAATATATTGCCTTCATTTTTAAACCATTGTTCCAAATAACTCTTAAGGCTTTTGTCCTTCATTATAATATTCAAAAATAAATATTATAATGCTTTTCTAAACAAATTTTCTTTCTCTTGACATAAACATGTTCCTTCATTATTGACCTTACTGAGAATAATAATTGTGCCTTGAAATTTTTCCTTAACATCAATGACATCTCTCTTCTGAAATCAATGAAAATAATTTTCACAAATATTTCCAATAAGAGGTCACGAGTTCAAGGCACGACAATGTCATTTTGGTGAATTTTTTTCTAAAATGGATATAGCATCGCAGAGGCATATTGAAATAATGATTCATGCACTTTGGTTGTTGTGTGGGCAGCTAGCCCATGCAGTAGCCTAGCTTTGAGCTAGGTCACGGGCCAACAAGAGGTGGTAAGTTTGATTCGTGGTGGCTGCAAATATAAGGGTAAATTTTTTTTATTAAATTTATACTAAAGTATGTGCTCCATTCACTTGCATTAGGGAGTCATAAGGTTAAATTTTTGAAGTCAAAAGGATGACATGAAATTTAAATTCAGGTTTTTGGTTGTGACATGTGCATGAGATAGAGTTGATATTATGATTTACACCTTGAAAGTTTGAGTGCATTAAAAATCATTTTATTTCAAGTAGGAGGTATAAGGTGTATGTGGTAATTTCAATATTGTAATTTGTGCCTTGTAATGGTAATTGCATTGAAAATTATTTTATGAAAGTAGGAGGCATAAGGTGTATGTGGTTGATTTAAATAATAGTAAATTGTACCTTGGGTTGTTAAATGCTATAAGAAATATTATGGTGTGTTGAGAATTATTTCTTGTAAAAGGAGTTATAAGGTGTTATTGTGGTTCAATTTTTTATTGTAATTTTTGTGTGGTGGAAAAGAAATTGGAGAGGCTTTTGATGCTTTATATTTTGAGAACAAAAGGAGAGTCATAGAGCATTATTTTTAGATTCTATTGAGCATATTCTTTTAAGAAAAAAATAATGTGGATGATTTGAAAGAGAGAGATATTAACCAGTTTTGAAGTGGCACTTTGAAAGGAAAATTCTTTTGAGACAGGTTTTGAGGGCACAACTTCATCAAAGCAAATTAAGAGGTATGGTGAACATTATTCCTTTATTAAGGTGTTTGGTTGGGTAAATATTTTGATGTCATAAAGAGGAGATATAAGGATTAATTTCATGTGCATTGTTGGAAATATATGTGTTAGGGTTTGTGAACAAGTTGTGCTTCATTGTTAAAGGAGATTGGAAACACATGTGCTAGGGTTTGTAAATAAGTTATGCTTCATTGTTAAATGAGATTGGAAACACATGTGCTAGGGTTGAGAGCAAGTTTTGTGCATAATCTTGATTGATATTGGGATAAATTTACAAAGGTCAAAAAGCATATTTGTGAAGTAATTTGTGAATTGGACTTGAGTGATATTTGGAAAGAACATATTGTGAAATTGTATTGCATATCATTTTCTATATGTTATTGAAAGAATTCTAGGTAGAATATGTCTAAATTACTTAGTTGAAGAAATCATTACTAAAAGAGATACAAGCATTGTTTTGAACATCATTGTGTGTAATATTTGGGATTGGTTGAGCATGTGTTATAAGTTGTTTTAAGCATGAGTAATGAGCAGTATTTCACAGAGTTGAGAATAGGTTTGTGAGCTATTTTGAGAAAGCCTTTTGAAAATACTTGTGAGTAGTTTTGTGTAGAGATAGTAAGTAAATTTGAGCAAGTCTTGTGAGAAGACTTGAAGTAGGTTTATGAAGCATATTTGAGCAAGTCTTGTGAGAATACTTGAAGAAGGTTTTTGAGGTAAATTTGAGCAAGTCTTGTAAGAAGACTTGAATTATATTTGAGATAGATTTGTGCATATAATGTGTGTATATTTGGGATAAAGTTGATACATATTTGTGCATATAATGTGTGTATATTTAGAACAAAGTTAAGACAGATTTGTGCATGTAATGTGTGTAGATTTGGGATAGAGTTGGGATAGATTTGTGCATATAATGTGTGCATATTTAGGATAGAGTTGAGACATATTTGTGCATGTAATGTGTGCATATTACAAATTTGAGATAATTTTATGCATGTAATGTGTGTATATTTGGGACAAAGTTGATACATATTTGTGCATGTAATGTGTGTAAATTTGGAATAGATTTGAGACAGATTTGTGCATGTAATATGTGCAGATTTGGGATAGAGTTAAGATAAATTTGTGCATGTAATGTGTGCATATTTGGGATAGATTTGAGACAAATTTGTGCATGTAATGTGTGCAAATTTATGATAGAGTTGATATAGATTTGTGCATGTAATGTGTGCAAATTCGAGACAGATTTGAGATAGATTTGTGCATGTAATGTATGTAAATTTAGGATAGAGTTGAGATAAATTTGTGCATATAATGTATGTAGATTTGGGACAGAGTTGAGACCGACTTGTGCATGTAATGTGTGCATATTTGGAGTAGAGTTAAGAAAAGGTGTATACCAACTTTGGAGGTGACCAAAGCAAAGGAGAGGTGTCTCCTATAGGTAGAGTTACATGAACCAGAGAAAAGGATATGTGTATCCTATGGATAGAGTTCCATGAACTGAACCAATAAGAGTATATATTTCTCCTGTGGATAGAGTTTCACAAACCAAAGTTAAGGGGATAGAGTTATCCTATGGATAGAGGTCCACAAATTTGAGTATAGGAGATTGAGATATCCTTTGGATAGAGGTCCATAAACATTGTAATAGGGAATTGGTTACCAAGATATTTGTTGAGAAAATTTATAAGAAATATTTTCTTCGTGGACATAGCCCACATTGGGTGAACCACGTTAAATATGTGTCTCTCATTATGTGTGATGATATGTGCATTTATTTGCTACTACTATTGATGATATTGGTTAATACTACTTTGGAAAGATATTGCAATTGATAACATTGGATAATATTATTTTGAAAAGAAAAGTAAAATATTATCTTATACTATTCACCCCCATCTTAGTATAAACTTGTGTTATTCAAAATGGAGGACCAAGTTATTATGATCATACAAAGGCTTAAGAAAGACATTGATCATCAAAAAATTTATGTCAATCGAAATAGATAACCAAGAAATTTCTCCATTGGGGACCAATTTTTATTTATAGTCAAACCCATGAAAAGTGTCATAAAATCCATAAATTTGGATCCTTATTTCATCAAGCCATTTGATATCACAAAATGGATTAGTCCTATGGCATATACACTCACCTTGCCACCCAATCTATCGAAGATCCATGACACCTTCTATGTATCCTTGCTTAGAAAATACATTGCTAATCCTAATAATGTGTGGGACTTTTCTAATTTGTAGATGGAACATCCAGAAGCCATTGAGGTATATCTGATGAAGATCCTAGAGTTTCATTCCAAGGCAATGAGGAAGGGGATTCTAGAGAAATGTAAGGTCCAATGGGACCAATATTCATAGAGGGGCGTGACTTGGAAAAAATGGACATTATGAAGAAACATTTCCCTTTTCTATTTTAATGATAGTAATATTATAATGCAAGGAAGACACAAAGGATTGTGTCTAGTCCTATGGGGAGGATGTAATACCCACCCTAGTAGAACTACTTTAAATTAATAGTATATATGTGGATGATTTATTATTTTCAAGTATCTAGCATAGTTTATGTCATGGACATGCAAGTTGTTGTAGCAAGCTTATGTTGTATAAATATGGTATTGTATTTCTTTCATTAGCATGGTTTTGCAATTATAGATCATGGCATTTATTTTAATTTATGGTAAAGATTCTACTAATTCAATGTGATTTTATAGGGCTAACCATGGTTGCAGGTGATCAACATTGAGATATTGAATTGATGATAGTTTGGATGTCATATTTAATGGTCTAACAAAGGAAAATGTTGATATTGCCTTATGAGAGCAATGGTTGAATTCAAATAATTAACCATTGCAAAACAAAACCAATGATTTAATATTTGCTTTAATATTAAATTGGTTTGCTAAGAAATAGCTTAATATTTTTACATGCATAAGATGGTTATGGTTAAAATGACTGACCTTTATGATATTTAACTAGAAAATTAATATTGATTTAATATTGCTTTGGTTGATTAACAAGGAAAATTAATTAACAATTGTTTATATGAATATGATGACTACATTTAATTCTAATCAATGATATGATTTTCTTCGTAAATTTTATATTTGTATAAAGATCATTTGAATTTATTTAAAAGATAATTTTATTTTTGAAATCATGAAAAATGGTTACATTGGACATGAAATTGATGGCCCCTTGTCATCTAGGACTGAATAATGGGGTTGGCCTTAATGGCAAGTATGCCCTTGTCAATTGGGAGAAAAGAGTATTGATGGCTCTATAGGTCTTTTGGATCTTGGTGCACACATCAAGTTCAAAAAAAATGAGAGAAGGAAGAGGGAGAAGGGCAAACCATGAAGGGGAGGAGGAGGTGAGGAGAAGTGGAAAAGAGAGTTGTAGAGAAGGGAGCTTCTTTTCTATTTTGAATTCACACTAGGTTGGGTTCTTAAAAATTGTATTTATTAGTTTATGCACATTATGCTTTTTCTTTGGAATGAATGTTACATCCAATTGTAGTTAGATTTATTTTGGCCTCTCTTATTCCTAGACTATGTGGATAATTTGTATTGCTATATTTTATTTCCTTATTATGTATATTGGGTGGTAGCACACTAGTAATTCAATATCATCAGTAAGAAAATAGGCTATATCTTTGATAATATTATGTTTCAAGTCTTAGAATAGAGCAGTTACGTTTACAATGAGACATCCACTTCATTGTGTCTAGCATGGGATTCACTACCCACTAAAAATATTTTTGTAGACACCCAAAAGTTGCACATGCTCATTTCTAAATACTTGCACATCTACATACACACATGTTGACCAGTGTAGACCATCGTAGGTCATCATAGACCATCAAATACCATCAAATACCATCAAAGACCATCATAGACTAGTGTAGACAGCCTTGGCCACTCGTAGGTATAAAATCCACAAAATTACCTAAAACACCTCATGTTCTCTAGGAGACCACCTACTAGCCCCCTAAGGCAACCTAAGCCCTTTCCTACACTCAATTTGGACCCCCATGGGACCATTACCCACCAAAATCCTAATTTATCCTAATTAGGATTCTAATTTGAAAGTCACTTTTCACTTAAGTGCACTTTTTCATCTAAATAGGTTTAATTAGGGTTCTAAGCCAAATTAGTCCTAATTATTCCCTCACACATGTGTGCACCAAATTAGTTAGGATATTTCCTAGGAAACCCTAACTCAACCCTCATCTAACCTAGGGATCAACCAACCTTAGTTAATCCTAATCCTTGCTCACACATGTGTGAGGATAGGATATTTCTCTTAGGGCATATGAGAGGATGACTAGATATGCCACCTCACAAACCCTAACCTGACCACAATAGGACTTGACCCTAGGATTTAGTACACCTAACAACACCCCCTACACCTTGGTTTCTTCTATAAATAGAGGACCAAATCCTTCATTAATCTTGACACCCCCCACAAAGATTTGTGCTAGGAGGTTTTAAGGGTTTTAAGGGTATTTTTGGTGTTTGTATATGGTACCTACAACAAAATAGAAACAAAAAATTGTGTTAGATTCACAATAAAAACTAGTCTAGCACAACTCTTTGTGGGGGTCCCACCGAGTGTGCCAAAATAAAACTTATAAAAGTTGCCATTTGATAAAACATAATACAAAACATGCAAATGCTTAGAATATTGTTATTTATTCATTAAAATGAGTCCATGGGTTACAAATATGATTGTCCCAAATTATTTTTATGAATATTAAATATATGATAGCTCCTTTTGATATTCCTCAATGTTGGTGGACTTCATATGTATGTGGGACATCGGTATTTTTGATGTTGATGCTTCTCCTTTTTCACCTATTTTATGACCTAAAAAAGAGGGTTAGTGTGTTTGGGGGCTTGCCTTAGTCAGACCTCATATTGAGAAAAGATAATAAATATGCGAAAGAAAATTATACTAAAATATGATAAAAATTGCATAGAACATCATGAAAACATAAAATAAAGCATACCTAACTGATTTACTAAGAAAAACTTGTTGTAGGGTCAACTCGTAGGTCAGGGTGTGGATTGGAATCCAGATTCACGATGCAAGGGGTGAATTGAGTTGTAGGTGCTTTCTTTTGGAGATCCTTGTCTAGATGGGTTCCTGAGATGGTGTTATATCTTTTGCACAATGCAGATATGTTAGATTGTACTTCTGGCTAGATTTGTGTAGAGTTTTTGTATGTTAGATAAAATGGGAGAGAGATATTAATGAAGGATTTGGTCCTCTATTTATAAAATAAACCAATGTGTAGGGGGTGTTGTTAGGTGTACTAAATCCTAGGGTCAAGTATTATTGTGTTCAGGTTGGGGTTTGTGAGGTGGCATGTCTAGTCATCCTCTCATATGCCCAAAGAGAAATATCCTATCCTCACACATGTGTGAGAAAGGATTAGGATTAACTAGGGTTGGTTGATCCCTAGGATAGATGAGGATTGAGTTAGGGTTTCCTAGGAAATATCCTAACTAATTTGGTGCACACATGTGTGAGGGAATAATTAGGACTAATTTGGCTTAGAACCCTAATTAAACCTATTTAGATGAAAAAGTGCACTTAAGTGAAAAGTGACTTTCAAATTAGAATCCTAATTAGGATAAATTAGGATTTTGGTGGGTAATGGTCCCATGGGGGTCCAAATTGAGTGTAGGAAAGGGCTTAGGTTGCCTTAGGGGGCTAGTAGGTGGTCTCCTAGAGAACATGAGGTGTTTTAGAGGTGTTTTAGGCAATTTTGTGGATTTCATGCCTACGAGTGACCAAGGTAGTCTACACTAGTCTACGCTGGTCTACGATGGCCTATGATGGCCTACGATGGTCTACACTGGTCAATAGGTGTGTATGTAGATGTGCAAGTATTTAGAAGTGAGCATGTGCAACTTTTGGGTGTCTACAATTCCTTCCTTGTTGCCTGTAACTATGTCGACTTAAAATGAATCAGGCTATTCCTTGCTCAAATTGATTTGGTTTTTGCATTGGATATTCTCTATTTGTAATTTGGTGTGTAGTAGTTAAACCAATTTGAAAATATATAATTTGAGTCCTTGTTTTTGTTTGTCATATTTTAGCACAATCTACCACCTCTCTAAGAAATTAATTATAATAAGTTTACCTTAGTAAAAATGAGTTAATATATGCACCACTCCTTTGATCCACCACCATGTCAGTGTCATGTGATAATGCCACACTCAAGAGGTGTGTGAGGAAGGGAAGGCCCTTCGAGGCCCTCCTTTGACATAATCACACATGTAGAAGGTGGGATTGTTTAAATTTTTCTTAAGGTAGGATTCTTAGGTAAGCCTTTAGCTAAGCATCGAGGTGCTTGGATGATGCCTATTCCTAATGTAGCAAATGATGGGTGCACCTCATACCACATGGAAATAGTTCTATCATATTATGTTGGATCGAGTTAGGATCATCTAGGTTATATCTAGCTATCAACCACTTTGGTGGGTATCAATGTGATTTTAAGCCTTTTAATATTGTTGTGTTTGAATATTAACCCGCATGCAATGTGGGGAGAATAGGGATATCATTTATCATTACCCTAATGTGCTTGTATAATCAGCCTCAATGCTTAGCTAGGTCATGCTATAGATCTAGGTGGTTGTGGACTCCAATTGTACCCTACCACCTACCATGTCCTAACTATTTGGTTTGGTCAAACTTGATTTGGAACCACTGATACCACCCATGCTTTACCTATTAAAGTGGTTTTTTTGGTTTTTAAAATCAAACCAATGTGTTTGGAGTGTTGTAAACATTAAACTGGCAACATATTTAATTAGGATAATAAGTGATATATTACTTGGACATTAGAATTTTGTGTAGACAATAAAATACAACACCTTCAAAGTCACATTTACCACCCCAACATCAAATCCTACATAATAAAAATATATGCCTAAGTTCTAACTTAGGGATATAAAATCCTGCATATTATCCTATTTTCTAGATTTATAAAATCTAGAAAATCATCCTAGGATACCCTTCCTACCCATTGGACATGTGTCCTGGACACTTTAGCAAGGATCTTTGTCGCATCTCACCCACTCATGTCCCACTTGTCCTTGCACATGGGGCATATTCCCAACACCCATGCCACATCTCACCCATTTTTGTCTCCCTTGTCCCTTCACATAAAATAACATCCCATATCCCACTCCACTTGTAGCCACATCACCCCAGTTAAGTGAGGAACACTAGGTGACTCACTGTAATTGCCCCTCCCATATGGCAGTCTAGATTTACCATTGGGTAAGTTGGGCTTGCCACCTCCCATCTCCCTCCAAAACCCCAAGAGGCCTATAAAGGCACCATCATTCCACCAAGAAAAGGGAGCTAAATTTGCATACCGATAGGCTACCGAAATAGACCCATACCTAGTGAGAAATTATGAGCACAGGCATCATTTTGTACTATTAGTTCAAATATCGAGGTAATCTATTTTTCAATCGAAACCATCCATTTGTGGTTCCACAGTAAAAAATTTGCATTCGCAGTTTCACAACTGTAGGTCCATAGTTTCCAGTCCACCATCGCGCATCTGTGGTTCCACATTCCTGAGCACAAAATCACACACACGTCAGAGATAAGTAAAGATAATTCATATGCTAGCGAGGCTTTGTCTGTTAATTGCTTCTATTATTTTTTTCGTATGATTACTTTCTTAGGGTGTGTGCATAGCATTGATTTTTATTGCTCAAATATACAGGTGCTACTAATCCCTTTTTCGGATTGAATATGTGCAGGCGATAGGTACTTTGCAAAAGCTATTGAAGCTGGAGTGGTTCCTTGCCGAATACCAAAGCCCACTCACCTTGGACTATAATTGGAATAACAAAGAGCATGAGTTCCTGTGAAGAGTTGGAAGATCCCCATTCCATCAGATTATTCATTTGTAACAATACAGAGAGGGCAAATTGTAACATTGCTCCCAAACACACTTGGGGCAATTCAAAATTCATTTGTAACATTTGTATCAAAGATCAATAATGAAAGCAATTTTGGAAATTCTGTATTCTCATTATTTATTTGCTCAGTTCTTTTGGTTACAGTTTTTTTAGATGTTATAAGATGGCTTTCTAACATACTGAGAAAGTGGAATTAATTAAATTTTATGAGATGGCTTAGATGTTTGTCTAGATGTTATAATATGGTTTTCTAATATATTGTGAAAGTGGAATTAATTATGGCTTTCTAATGTACTATAAGTCTAGAATTAAAAAGTGGAAGTAATTAGATATTATAAGATGGATTTCTAATATATTGTGAAAGTGCAATTAATTATGGCTTTTTGATTTACTATGAGTATGGAATTAAAAATTGAAAGTAATTAGGTGTCATAAGATGACATTCTAATATATTGTGAAATTAGAATTAATCATGTCTTTCTATTGTGTTGTGAGTATGGAATTAAAAAATGGAATTAATTAGATGCTATAGGATGGCTTTCCAATTTATTGTGAAAGTGGAGTTAAAAGGTGGAATTAATTGGGTGTTATGAGATGGCTTACTAATGTAATGCAAAATTAATTTACTGTGGAAGTATTTAGGTGAAATATTAGTGTAGACACCTAAAACATCTCATGTTGAGGAGGCTACCTATATGGAAACCTTTTTAGGCCATATGACTCACCTTGGGCCTCCCCAAGGCTTAGTAGCGGTTCTTACCACTCAAATAGGGGTAACCTATCCTTTGCAGCCTGGATCATCATACCTAGGAGTGGCCTCCAGTGGCCATTGGACCCTATGATAACCAACATTGATGACCACTCCACCCTAGGACATCCATACCTATAACAAACTCAAGATATCCGAGCTGAGCCAAATCAGTTATAGGGAATTTGAGCTTAATGTTTAAGCACGAGAAGGCTCTAGAAGCGATGTTTGGTTTTCCTAGATCCTAACCAATTTTTGATTCTTGGCTTCTCTTGCAAGCCAATATTACCAATTAGAATTCTTATAATAAGATCCCAAGCCTTCATGAAAAATATCTCTCAATCTAATGCAATGAAGTGCTAGCGGTTTGTGTAATAGAAAGAACATACTCTCATAAGTAATGGAGTGTTACCCAAATCTAGCCATGAAGTTTGCATTTGCATCAATGGAGTCCTTTGGAGTTTGAAGATCAACCATTGTGCATCATCAATAATCCTAAATTCGAGCCAATATTTATGATTCAAGTATTCTTCAAAGATCATGATCCTTGAATATCAATTTGACAAACTAACCAGACATCACCCCGCATTGAACATGAAGAAATAGTTCTCTATTCAATGGTTGCTTTGCCCCAAAGTGAAACGCAAGCACAACCACTGGACTCTGTGATGGCTGGTAGACCTAACCATTTTACCTCATGATGACCTCTTAGTGAAATCTTCTTTTACTATTTTTTCTAGTTAGAATAGCTTTAGCAGCACCTAATTTCTATTTCATCATAGTTTTTATTCAATTTGCATGCATTTCTTTATCATTTTCAGCAATTTTATTTTAATTGCTTATCATGGAAATGGATCTCATAATGAGAGGTTCCACATTTGCTATTGATATCTTGTAAGTGTTCTTGTGTGTAGGTTTTTGTTCTTAGTAGAAGCTCTTCAACATAAATATCCATCAATATTTATCTCACCGTGCAGAGGTCGCAAAGAAACCCTCTATAATCAGTTTTGAGAGAGCAAAGACTGCAAGTTACAACTACTTTTGGTTTCCATATTGTAATTGTATAAAATTGGTATAATTCCTAAGAGGGATATATTTTTAACCATTTTGTAAAGAATAATTTCAAATATTAATGAGAAGGGAACTATTTTCTTCATTCTTTTATCTCAATATGGTTACATGATATTACTTGCAATTTGATTTCATATATTTGTTAGGTGTTAGGTTTTTGCTACTCTAAAATGGTGATAACGGTTGAAACTCAACTAAAATTTCAAAATTTATCATTAATTACCTATTTTCTTGTTTTTCTTGAATTGGAGGTACCATCACTCTAGGCTAGAACGACTCGCAGGAGCCACCGTCCTACCATGTGATGGCCAGAAGGCCCCGCCACTTTACCCTGTGATGGCCTTAGAGTAGAATCATAGAAATCAAATAGGAAAAAACTTCATCAAATTTAGGCTTCATATATGAATTTATCTGCATTTTATTTTACTATTTTTTATATAAAAATATAGAGTTTTAGGTTTTAATTGAGAAATTTGAAAGAATTCATAAATTTTAAGTTTTTTACTTGTGACTGTTCCAGGGTCTAGTGGCCTCTACTGCTGGACATTTCTGGGTTAGGTGACCCCTGTTTCTAATCACTTTTGTGTCATGCGGCCTCTTCTACTAACCATATTACATAGAGATGGCATTTTTTGCTATCTATTTGGGTTTGCATGCTTGTTGCCTATCTAAAGGCTAACATAATTTAGGGTTTGCAATATCAAATTTTCTAAACTTAAAATGCTCTTAATTAGTTTACTAAGTCCAAGGAGAATTAGGAATTATATTAGTTTAGATTATTCTCACTAGTGCATAGTTTTCACATTATCAAGTCCACAACACCACATGGAAAAATACGTGGAAGAGTTATATTCAGAATTGTCCAAGTCATATTATATATTACATAGGAGGCCTTTGAAAATGTTTGGCTAGCTAATGGAAAAAATATCTAATATGTGACTATTCCTAATGTACTCTTCTGGATACAATCCTGAAAGCTGGATGTGCAATCATGTACACTTGAATTTTTAGTAATAAATGAGAAATATTTTCTTTCAAATATGGTAACTGTATCTTATCATTTCTTTACGCTTTGCTTGCCTTGGTAATTTCCATTTATTTTGTTTCCCTAAAACCATGAAATAATTAAGCATTATATTAATTAAATGAGAGTAGATTACTGAAGTTAAAATAGAGTAGAGAAATGGTAGGGAGGTTAATACTAACCTTCCGGAGTCAGGGCCCACTCCAAAAGGCTAGTCCCTAAAAATCTTCCCCCAAAAACATGGTAGATAGAGTTAGAATGTAAATAAGTCTTAAAGTATAAATTTAATTAAATTTCACAATAAATAATTATAAATTATACTATGCATCATTAAATCATACGTGGATCCACACATATTCATATAGACTAAGTCATAGATTGCATTTTTTAATTTAAGCACAATTTCATTTCAATTTTTGCAAACTTTAATTTATGCAAAACCTGAGACTAAAAGAGATTAGAATCAAGCTTAGAATTAATTACTATGGTATAATCTGTACTGGATTGCTACTCTTTAAATATAACCTTGATTACCCTCGAATTGACAAAATTAAATGTAAGCTATACAACTGATCACCTAGGAATTTGAAAATTTAAAACGTTATTTCATGCATTAGAAAAAAATCATTGATTGCTCTATGTTGCATTTTTCTTTTTGCATGAAATAAAATGAACTCACACACACCATGAATCATATTAAACATCAATGAGTTAGAATTCACACCCAACCATTGATCAAGATAATGATAGTGGCCTTCATAACCACCTCATTGGCTTGTTTGTGAGTACTTCACACCCTATTTTGGCCAAGGCCAGTCCAAGAACCATCATAGTCGAGGAATATAACATGTATCTCTTTTCAGAGAGGCATATCATTTACCAAGGTGAATTGGGTGAGGACTAGTAAGACCTAGACTCCCTCATCATATTTAGACTTCATCACCAAACCTTGGTGGATTTCACAACCTAGACTTCATCACCAGGCTTGTGTATTAGAGGATACAGGTGAAATCCATTTAATTGAGTATTTTCATCAACAAATGCAAAACACGAATAAGCAAGAAATACTATCAATGAATCAAAACACACAAACCAATTTAGGAATCACAAAGAATATTTAAACGATATAATCATCCTATATACTTTATCTATTTTCTTATTGTATTCATAATCAACATAAAATGGTCACCACACGTAGCCATACCCAGTAATAGACTAAGGCTATAGGAAATGCACAAGGATGCCTAGAGTGCCTTCATTATAGTCCAGCTAACCTACTTATACTAGAACAGTGGCCTAGTAGCCGTCATGACACTAATTCCACCCATGGAGGATCTGATCATCGACATAACCCTACTAGGAAGACACCTATGGGATCTAAACATGATAGAGAAGAGGATATTTTCAAACCACATCCATATCATACTATAGTTAGAAAATATCCACCTATTGAGAATCCAAGTAGAGGGGTAGCATGAATTTATGTTTCTAATCGATTTGCACTCTCATTCAAGCATGGGGTGGGATACATGTCTTTGACTACTCTATATGAGGGGGCCACCTCCCTGATCATCCCTATTTGAGTTGAAATCTTAATCATCTAGATAGATATATCCCTAATGCTACTCGTAGAGCACCTTCTTCCATTCATACTCACTCTAAGGATGAGTGATATGAATATGTAATGCATCCTACTCTTACGCGTGAAGAGTGTTCTACATAGACACGTCATACTCTTGCATCGTCTTTACATGAGGATCACACTCCTAGGGTTGAACATTGAGTCAATTAGCTTCTCTTGATCAATTAAAAAGGGTATCTATCCTTGTTGCATGCATAGAAACAACTAAATACCCTCATATTGAGATAAGAACCCATAGACCTCATACAATTGATCACATATATTGGTTACCAAGGCCAAATATCACTCAAATAGAGTAGTTAATCACAATTGGATGACTTACATAGATAAAGAGAGTGCCTAGACAATGAACACATAGAGAAACAAAGGCTACACCACCAGTAGTTATATGAGCATAGGTTGCATGAAGAAATACTACTTGAATAAAAATTGCGTGAGTAATTGAATAGGCTAGCCTATGATGAAATATTGACACCTAGCACATATAGACAATAAGCTGACCTAAGGTTCACTATGCAACACAAAAATTTACCTCCTAGGTAGATGTATAATCATCCTCCTCTCGCATCTATTCATCATTCTCAACCAAGATAGCATTAAGTGTCAAATCCATTGAAATATGAAACAAACAAAGAAATAGAACATGAGTACTAGGATCAAGTTTATCCTAAGTCACTTTATGAATACGTGGTGGATGATTACATTCTACCACCTTGCTCTAATAAGAATTTACCACCCTCACCTCCTAAGAGATCAATTTAGAAAAATGAGATCATATCATCTCAAGAATACAAGATCCTTACAAAGTGAATAAAATCACTAGAAAATGAAGGAACGGGTTACAAAAAATTGACATTGCATAAATTATACAATCAACCTCTACACCCATCAGTTCCTTGTCCTACTTATCCAGAGCATTTTGAAATGCCTAAGCTAGATAAATTCAAAGGAGATAATGATGCTCAAGATCACGTGATAAGTTTTATGAACTTGTATTTCCAATTGTAGGATGATGATGCTTTGTTGTTGAGAACCTTCTTGATAACACTCTTTGGCTTAGCTTTAGAGTGGTATAATCAATTACCATGATATAGCATCACTAGCTTTGAATAACTAGCCAATACCTTCCTAGAATGTTTCTCCTTTGGCACCAAAAATAAGGCTAACTTAACTAACTTATCAAACTTACATCAATTCGATGATGAGCCAGTTATGGACTATGGAAATAGGTGGCAAAAAATAATGTCAAAATTACCTTTTACCATACCTATTTTAGAACTCAATAGAATGTTTACAAAAATTTGCTCAAAGCACATCTCACTTCTTTTACAATTGTAGCAGTATCAAACATTTGAGGAGGCTTTAGTGCAGGCCAAAGTTATTGAGGACATCAAGGTCTATGAGGGAGACATAAAAATCTACAAGAAGGAGTGGAATAAGAACCCTCAAAACAATTACAATTAAACTAAACTAGATATAATAAATCAAATTGTTTTGAACGTACCTAAAATGGAGAAATATCCTTAGTAGCCTAACTATGAGGCTTAGCCCCCTCTAGTGAATTACAATAATCAATGATAGTGAAATCAAGTGCAAGATAAGCCCCATTGTCCTCCTCACACATATACAACACTACTAGAGTCTTTGACATCCCTTTTTAATAGACTATGTGAGGTTAAGGTGATTACCTTACCTGAAATCTAGTTGATAGATCCTACCCATCCAAAACCTAAGGGGTACAGAGAGGATTTATATTATGCTTATCACCATAAAAATGGTCATGATATACAGATGTGCTATGGATTCAAAAACTTGGTACAAAATATGTTGGATAAGAATAAACTACAAATTGATAACCCTCTTGCCCCGGATAATCAGCAGATGGATATTTTCAAAGATCACTTGCCCACTCATGAGGTCAAGGATAACCAAACTAGGCATGTCAATGAGATACATATGGATCCACCCATGCATGGATTCGTAGGTATGATTAACATTGTAATAAGAAATAGAAGGTACAATCAAGTCGAGCCGCCCATGACACCTATTCGAATTCCTTCTACACCCTAGCAAGGGCTAGCTCAAAACTTGCTATCTAGGTCCACTATCTCAACCAATGATAACCATTAGAAATAGGCTTATGCAAAGCCTACAAATGACCTCAACTAAGCTCTCCATATATGAGCTTATTCAACAATCTCCTAGACATAGGGAAGCACTCATGGAAATTATAAAATCTATCGAGCTTCAGCCTCGAGATCCTAATACATTCACTAATTTTTTAGGGCATGTCCAATAGTGTAAAGAGCCTATGGTAACCTTCTATGACCATGAAATAAAATTTGTACCAGCTAACATAGTGGATCTTTCATTACACATAATCGCTTGCATCAATCGGATACCATACAAGCAAGTGTTGATTGATACAGGCTCATCGATCAACATAATAACAATGACCACTTTAGAGCATTTGAGTCTTTCAACATCACACATAGTAGCATCTACCTTTATGTTATGGTATTTCAATGATGCATTGTGCTCAATAGTAGGCACAATAGTTCTACCTATTCAGGTGGGACTAAAAACAATCTTTGTATTGTACCATGTGTTGGAAGGAGTGATGCAATACAATATATTGCTCGGTCACCCTTGGATCCAAGACATGAAATATGTGCCTTCAATTTTACATCAGTGTATCAAATACGTGTATGAAGGATAGGTTCATGTCATCCCTTCGGATGATGAACCATTTAAATACGTCAATCAGGTTAGCAATTTGAGGGAGTTTGTTCTACCCTCAATGCATTTGGACATTAGACCTAGTTCTCCCATAAAGCATCCAGAGTACCAACCAAAATTAGCACATGTTAATCCATCCACCTCATCACCACTACCTTCACCTAAACCATTGGCTACTTCTGATAAACCTTCATTGTCATCATATCCTCTGATCAAATAGAAGTTAAAAGCACCTATGGAAGACATCCCATAGGTCATCCCTAATGTCTCTATGGTAGAAATTTTTATTCCTATGGAAGAGGAAGAATTTCCTACCACTATGGATGACATACCTCAACCCGCATCACCTACTTCATCAACAGGATCATCCACACCCCAAGTGACCATTCACTTGGCTAATCCTGGGCTCACTAAATATTTGGTACAAAATATCACATTTACACCAATTATTGAGTTTGTGCAAGACATGGGGAGACCTCGTGTTCCCCCCTTATTGATTGGAACCATCGTACCCCTGGGCATACCACCCAATTAGACTAATTTTATATATGGGATTTTTAACCAATCCATAGATCAATCTCCTGTGATCAACCATGATAATGAGCCATTCACAGGAAATATATACTATATATCAAATCCTAATTTTTCTCTACAATATTTTTACCATTGCCACTAGCATAAAAATGGCCTAGGCCTCTACGATCAAGGACTTATGACACCTTATCTATCATAATATCAATTGCTAATAGATAAATTTGGTTTAGGATATTCTATCTATGTGCTAGATGAAATTTTGGCTGATTCTATACAATCCCTAAGCCTAGATTTCAAGTAGGACATTGATGATAAGGAATACACTAACCCTAGCCCTTCTAATTTTTTGGAAGATCATTTCCCAATAACTATGGTTTCCATGAAGCCTCACAAAATTAACAATGAACCATTTGATGAAACCACCCAACAAGAAGAATAAAAAATCTATGATAATCCTAAAAATGATTGGATTGATGAAGATGATGAATATGAGGATGAAAACAAAATTGCATACTTAGGTGCTCATTAATTTCATCATCTCAATAACTACATAGGATATATTGAGTTGGTTAGACCCCCTATTAACATAGATGACATCTATCATAGGGTGTTTCCTCCTCCACCTAACTGGAGGTAGTTGCTACTGCCTAGAGGACCCAATCATCCTATCTACTCCTAGAGAGGATCCTAGAGATCCCAATACCTCCTAAGCCACATCTAGCATATTAGGAGAAATCAATAATAAATATGTCCTACCCGAGTGATAATGGAAATCACCAACCATCCATCAACATGATTTCCATTGACCTAATCATACCTCTCTACAATCCTAGTGACCCTTCAAAGTCATTGTACCTCAATCATGAGGCCATTGACTTTGATCATGCCGCATCACCACCATCGCTTGAGGAGTTCTTCCCATGTGAAGAAATGTTGCAACCTTTTCATTTTACTCCAGGCCCTACTCATGATGTCTATAATTTTGAGGTTGAATATGATATGATAGATCATCCAAATCCAATCGATGACATCCACTTGATCCCTACACCTCATCAACTTGAGGAGGGATCCCATATGTCAATTGAGGAGACTTTCAACGTGGATATTAGCAATGACCCTAAAAATCCTAAGAAAGTCAAATTTGGAGAGAGTCTATCTCCTAAAGAGTGTGCCATCCTCATACCTCTTTTGACAAAAAAGTCTAACATATTTGCTTGGTCATATAAATACATGTCGGGTCTTGATCCAAATTTGGTTACACATAACCTTACTTTAGACCCTAATATGAAGCGATCAAGAAAAAGCTCAAAAATATGCATCCAAAAATTGCCTTAATGGTGAAGGATGAGTTACAAAAATTATTGGATGTGGAATTCATTTAGCCAATTGACTATCCGAAATGGGTATCTAATATGGTACCCATAGGAAAACCTGATGGGAAAATTCATATTTGTACGAATTTTTAAGATCTAAATAAAGCAACGCCTAAGGATGAATTTCCTTTACCGAATATCGACGCTCTTGTAGATGCAACTACTGGTCATAAAATGTTATCCCTTATGGATGGATTTTTAGGCTACAATCAAATTTGGGTCAAGCTTGAAGATCAACATAAGACAACCTTTACCACACCATGGGGAATATTTTGCTATAAAGTTATGCTATTCAGCCTTAAAAATGCTAGTGCAACCTATCAAGGGGTCATGACATATATTTTTCATGACTACATGCATAAGATACTAGAATATTATATAGATTATTTGCTTACCAAATCTCTATTGCATGAAGAGCATGTAGAAGTTCTGCAAAAAGTCTTCGATCACCTGATAGAGCATAATGTTAGGCTAAATCCTAAGAAGTGTGTTTTTGGTGTTACATCAAGAAAACTATTGGGATTTATAGTCTCTAAAAGAGGGATCAAAGTAGATCCCAAAAATGTCAAATAAATTTTAGAAATGCTTCTCCCCATGAACATTAAAGAGCTTTGTAGCTTGCAAGGCAAGGTAGCATCCATAAAATGCTTCATAGTGTAATTGTTGGCTACACAAAGGGGTCCCATTCAATTGGGATGAGGAATTCCAAAAGGTCTTTGATGAGATAAAATAGTACATGGCATCATCTCTAGTTTTAGCTCTACCTCGACCAGGTGTGCCTTTCTTACTATACATTTCAGCCACAAATTTTACTTTAGGGACTATGTTGGCCCAAAAGAACAAAGAAAATAAAGATAAAGCTATCTATTATATTAGTTGCACCTTGGTCTCTTATGAGCTAAAGTACGCATACATCAAAAATATCTACTTAGCATTGGTTTTTGCTACCAAAAAACTTCACCACTACATATTAAGTCATACAATGTATTTTGTATCAAAGGAAAACCCTTTGTGGTACATGATGAGTCACACATATCATAATACATGAATCGCAAAGTGGATCATGCTATTTATAGAATTTGATATTGAATTCATTAGTCAAAAATCCATCAAATGTCAAGTCATAGTTGATCAGTTAACAGAGGTTCCTCTTCAGGATGACAAGCCTCTCACGATAAAACTACATGATGATGTAGTATTTATACTATCACAATAACCTAAACCTCAAGAACTAAAAAAAAAGCAGACATGACTTTCTTCTTCGATGGTTCAAAATACGAGCAAGGGGGTGGTGCAGGGATCATTTTTTTCACACCATAAGTAGCTTATATGTCCTTATCTTTTAAACTTAATTTCCCTTGTACTAACAATAATGTTGAATATGAGGCCCTCATTTTGGGTCTCTAAACATCTATCACCATGAATATTAAAAAGCTTAATATCTTTGGTGATTGCTTGCTCATCGTAAACCAAGTCAAAGGCATTTATCAATGCAGATGTCCTATCTTGAAATCTTACAAAGAGCTTGTGGACACATTATTAGCCTAATTGGAATGATATGACATCGTGGTAGTCCCTCATAAATATAATTTCTTCACAAATACAATGGCATATTTGGGATCTTTAATACCTTAGAATCCTTTCAACTATTTCACAACAATCCAGGTTAAAATGCTCTCGCACTCAACAATGTTACATGAGGCTACGAACAATAAAGAATTAGTTCACGTGATTCATATAGAACCAAACCATGAGTGGTTCTACAAGGCATAAAACTTTCTAAAACAAGCATCCTAAGGGTCCTTGATCTCATAGGGTCCTTCAAATAATGGCATGAACATTCATCATAAGTTTATTTTCCAATCTGCAATTATACATAATGAATCACAACGGGAAGAATTTGTTCAATCAGTCAAAGCACAAGCTTATCAATATTGGCTCATCCAATTAAAATATTATTTGAAACTTTGTAGTATCCCTCTAGGATTATCGCATGCCACAAAAAGAGCATTTAAATAGAAATTAACTATGTATGTATTACTAGGATATATTCTCTATCATCGAAGATATAGTGGACTCCTCTTCGTTGTCTTGAGCCTCAAGAATATGCTTGGGAAATCTTACAAGCTCAATATGGTACATGTAGTGGCTATTTTTGTAGCATGGCTATCATCAAGTGCATCCTCATATTGGGTTATTATTGGCCCACAATAAATAAGTATTGTTGCTTGTATGTAAGTGCTTAAAGTGTCAACATCATGCCAATCTCTTGTACCTACCATATTAGGCCTTACAACTGATTCAGTCAATGTGGCCTTTTTCTTAGTGGAGATTTGATATAATTATGAAGATATCTCCTCCATCGTCAAGATGTCACACATTAATTATAATGAGTACTGAGTATTTTACCAAATGGGTGGAAGCAACCCTTTAACCACTATTACTGGAGATTGTATTGCAGAGTTCATGCTCCATAACATTATATGTCATTTTGGAATTCCATCCAAAATAATATCGGATAATGGGACATCAATAAAAAATGTGTGCAGGCTTAAACATCTAAATATAACATTAAGAACAACTTTGTAACACCATATTATCTATAATCAAATGGGTAGGCAGAGACCTCTAATAAAACCATAGTTGCCATATTGAAGAAAACCATCAAGAAGAATCACAAGGATTGGCACCTTAAATTAACTCTAGATTTATGGGCTTAGCGAACTAGCATTTAGACACCCACTCGGGCAACCTCATTTTTGATAGCATATGGCATTGAGGCCATTATGCCCTTGGAATTATAAATTCCATCATTATGTGTGTCATTGAAAGAATTCATCGATGATAACACCTCACGATAAGATCACCTTGATCAATTGACCCTTCTTGATGAACGAGTGAATGCTCTCAAGCATCTACTTGTTTATCAAGATCATCTTAAATGAAATTATAATACTAAAATTCATTCAAGAGACTTTAAATTTTGGGATCTTGTGCTCAAATATAACCAATAAAACTCAAACCTGCCACCTCATTTACGAGATAAATTTGTGGCCAATTGGTTAGGTCCTTTTATCGTAACAAATAAAATAGGACCAGGAACTTATTGGCTAACTTTTCTAAAAGGTTTTGAGGAGCCTGAACCTCTCAACATTCTTTATCTATGATTTTTTTATACGTAAATCATTAAACAATTCAAAATCACAAAAACAACAAAAAAAATCATAAAAAATTCCAAACAAATAAAAAAATATACAAACACAAAAATAATGCAAAACATTAAAATACAAAAACATCTGCATTATGTTATCATGCATTTAATTATCTGCACTCATTAGTTGCATTGCATTAGGCATATTCATCCATTGTATTTGCACTAGGATAGGTTGTGTTTATATTCTTATGAATGGCACCATGTTTTTATGTCAATCATGAATCCACATAACATTATCATTCATATTTTCCTTGTGAGTAACTATGTTTTTAAACACAACTTATTATTTGCTATAGGGTGTATACTAGGAATTTCTAGTCATTCAACCATCCCTAGTTATCTTTTTATATTTTTTATAAAGCTATCTTGGCTTTTAGAAGGGAAGTTATCACTTTGATATTACCTTGAATATTTCAAAAATCCTAACACAATTGTACATATTAACAATATGATTCTAAACAAGGAAGGATGACAACTAAAAAGTGGTCCTCGTCACCTTATGGAAAAGGTTTTCCATGATCATATTATTATGTGCATGGTCTAGAATATTGATAATTGACAAAAGGACAAGCTCCCCCTACCCAAACAATCCCCTTGTTCTTCCATAAAACGAACAAATTCCCAAAACAATGAAAAATAAACAGTGATTTTCATCACTAATAAAATCCCTTGCTAAAAATAGTTGTTTTCACCACTAACATTAGTAAGTATCCCAAGAAATCAAAATAAAAGAAGGGGGTAATGATCTTGAATCCCTATAATTTTTAGTATTCAAAATCCATGGGGTAATCTCCACTACAGCGATGGGTTGAATGAAACCTGCCTGGTAATGGAGTAACCTTATGCATGGTGATTTTTCTATCACATTAGTGACCTTATTTTGTAAAGACCTATTGTGGCTGATCCACAACACACCCCAAAATTGGGGACCCACCTTTTTTGCATGCTTTCAAAGAAGATCTCAGTGACCCAGATGCTAAAAATCAAGAAAAAGGCAAAATTGCACAAGAATGAAAAAGTGTCGCGATATCGCGACATGTTGCTCCGTCGCGGCCGAAAATGAAAAAGTGTCGCGATATCGCGACATGTTGCTCCGTCGCGGCCGAAAATGAAAAAGTGTCGCGATATCGCGACATGTTGCTCCGTCGCAGCCGAAAATGAAAAAGTGTCGCGATATCGCGACATGTTGCTCCGTCGCGGCCGAAAATGAAAAAGTGTCACGATATCGCGACATGTTGCTCCGTCGCGGTCCAGAGAGGAGAGAGAAAGATAGAATGGAAAATTGTCGCGAAATCGCGACATGTCACAAAATCGCGGTCAAACCAGTCAAACAAGGCAAGGCACTAAAAGCGTCGCGATTTCACGACAAAAAGCAACAAAAGGGCACGAAGCGAAAAAACGTCGCGATATCGCGACAGGAAGCAGCAAAGGGGCACGAAGCGGAAAAATGTCGCGATATCGCGACAGAAAGCAGCAAAAGGGCACGAAGCGAAAAAACGTCGCGATATCGCGACAGAAAGCAGCAAAGGGGCATGAAGCGAAAAGCGTCACGATTTCGAAGAAAAAAGGAGGAAAGGGTACAAAATGAGAAAGCGTAGCGATTTCACGACGAAAAGCTGAAAAAGCGGTACGAAACGGAAAAGCATCGCGATTTCACGACAAAAAGCCGCAAGATAGTTCCAAGATGAAAAACATCACGATTTCACGACAGGTTGCAACCGAGGCGTACGGAGATGAAAAGCGTCATGATTTCGTGACAGGTTGCACCCACACGGCCTAATAGCAAAAAAATGTCACGATTTCATGACAGGGTTGGCATGATGGCAAGGCCGTTGGCAGAGAAAATGTCGCGATATCGCGACATGTCTCATTTTCACGATGAAAGTAAAGGAGCAAAGCTGCATGCATAAAAACATCGCGATATCGCGACATGCTATTTTTTGTCACGATTTACATGGGGCCATTACAGAACATGCATAGGAAGCACGAAACACGTGGCATACAGGTGTCAGGGTTACAGAAGCGTTACATGTCAATAGAAAATATCGAACGTTTCGGCCTCGAACATAAATTCAAAAGCAACGAAAAGGCGGGAATACGAAGCGATGCATTCTGGGAGGTGAAACGAAGCGACGTAGGGCGAAACAGAGAGCCGTATCAGATGGTATAAAATCAGAAGAGCAGATTGATACAGGGGTTGGAAGTTGCTGCTAGCAGAGTTGCAGAGCCAAGGGCGACAAGCCATTCTGGGCCTGCTATTGGAGCAATTTCCTTCACTTGTTCTAGTCTTATCAAAACTGGGACATTCTGTCATTGTAATTGATACATTTATTTTAATACAGAATTATAGAGAGTTGCATCTCACTGGCAAGAAAGGAGGAGTTATTTTTGCATGTAGAGATTGAATGTTTATCTTTCCTTTTTCAGATTTTAGGTTTATAGATGAGGTTTAATGCGAGTTCTCTCGGTTGCTTCATGCGAATGCCTAAATCTGAAAATTTATAGCTAAGACCCTAGAAACCAGCACCTGGCTTATCTGGATTGTGCGAGTTTGCAGGTTCAATAGGTTAGGTTGTGTGCAAAAACCTCATTATCTTCGGTTTTGCCAAATCGAGATCGTAGCACTCTGAGCGTAGCTTAGTTCATTCTTTTTGTTTTATTTTCTTTTCTTTTCAGTTCTTTATTTCACGCATTTAATTACCCTCATTTAAAATAGGAAAATGTGAAAGAACTACCAAAGCCCGAAATCAAAATAGATTTGTCATAAAAATTAATTCACCGAGAGTCCATTGTAATTTCAGAATAGAATAAACCAGAGTGCCCCTTGTTAACATTCACTTGCAGCACTAAGGTATTCCCAGCATTTAAATTAAACAACATCATTGGTATAAAAAGGATAACATAAAAGGAACCTTGGAGAAATTATCTGTGTAATTTCTTTGCAAGCAGAGGATTTGGGACTCGGATCCTACCGGAGAGTATGTTTTCACGACTGGGTGAAAACACCACTCAACAGATTGGCGCTAGAAGGAGGGCTGAAACGGTTTATTTTATTGTGATTTAAGTGCTACAAGAATTGCTATGCACTGTTCTTAACGCTTTGATTGTTCATACAGGAATAATATGATTTGATTTGATTTAAAAAATAAATAAATAAAAAAAAAAAAAAAAAAAGGAATTTTTGGGTATTAAAGTTATATTCTTTAAGATTCACTAATGGCTATGTTTACACCGTGGATGACAGGTAGCCCATTGAATATACCGGGAGTTCAACATTATTTGCCCGTTGGTTTTGAGAGATGTCTTCCTCGATTTTTGTCTAATGGGACAAATACTGCAGAAGAACATATTCAAGCATTCAAATTTGTTGTGAATCACTTAACAAGTTGGTATGATGATGTTGCTTGTAAAATGTTCCTTTACACCTTGGACAAAGTGGCATATGATTGGTTTACAAGTCTGCCTTTAGGGTCTATCACTTCTTGGGCTCAGCTAGAGGCAACATTTCTCAATCAATTCAACAAAAAGCGAGTTGACCCAATCCTCATGTACAATCAGTTGGTCTATATTAGAAAAGGACCAAGTGAAAATGTGAAGTCATTTTCTGAAAGGTTCTTTGGATTATATACGCAATTAGTGACATTTTATGTTCTTCAAGAAGAAGTGGCTCTCCAAATATACATCAATGCTCTTGACTCACCCATGTCCACATATTTGCGAGGGATGCCTCAAATCACATCTTTGTCACAAGCCTATACTCAAGCAATGGCAATTGAGCAACAATTGAGTTGTCAAAATTATGGTGTGGGTTTTGGATCATGTAATCTTCAATCATTTAATACCTCCTTTACCCACCCAATGATTTATCCACCTCAACCAAGTTCAAGTGTGAATCAATTTCAGAATCAACAATCATTCCCAAGCTTCAATCAATTTCAAAATCCTCAACCTACTATGCAAGATCAACCATCTTTCTTAAGTATGAATCAACTTCAAAATACTCATCTTGATTCAAAAGATGTTGCTAAAATCAATTTCAATGATTTTCATAAGAATATGATTTTAGGCAAGGGAGGAGTACTAGATCCAACTAGTATGGAAACATGTGACAGATTGGAAACCCTTGACTCACCAAAAGATGAATTCTATGAGGATGAATCTGATTCGGATGACACATTGGATGACATTGTTGAAAGTAATGGCCCAGAAAATTCACACCTTCCAAATTATGTTAAACATGAATCATGGGTTACACATGTGGATTATGATAACCTTATCAATTTGAATACAAGCAATAACCCAATTTTGGAAGTAATTGAACCATCTAAGGAAGGAGAGGATAAATTTGATGAGAAATATGTTGATGAATTAAAATATGATGTAGAAATAGTTGAGCATCACAATTTGATTTTGAAAGATGATCATTATGATTCTTTGGAAGAGTATGCTCACTCCAAACCTTCTGATGAAATTTGTGTGCCTATTGATATGCAGGATAATACAATTGCCCTTTCATATGAGGATATTACAAGTCCTGTACAATCTAAGAATGCTTTGGAAGAAGGGTTGGAATCTCATCAAAGGTTGGAGAAGGATAATGATTCTACTACCATGGATGAAGAAGGAGAATCAATTGTTTTTGTTCCCCTTGGGGGGCAAGAAATCAAAAATCTTGATCCACCTATTGTTTCTACAATGTCTATGCCATCTCAAAATGATGAAATTACAAAACCTAAGTGGTGTGGGTTGGATGCTATTGATGATCTTAATGAAAATATGGATTTTGGGGCAACTCAAGCCATTGATCGTGGAAAGGTGTCACGTGACACATATCTTGAAAAATTAGGCTCTTGTTTTGAAAAATATGGACGCATGTTTGATTGGGTGCCTAACTTTGGTGTTTTTGAACAGGTATTGGATGATGAAGAAGACAACGAGAAAAAAGAAAAGGCTACTAATACTCATCAAGTTATGGTAAATTTTAATCATGATGGGTTGAGTATGGATGACAAGGGGAAATCTTTACCTTTGGTAGTAGCTACAAAAATTTCAAGTGATAGGTTACATGATGTCCCTTTGGATGCTAACATCATTAATGAGGAAATGCCAAATTTTGTTGATGCTTGTCAAGTTTTGAATGATTTTGATTGCTTTAAAATCCTGGAAAATGATTTGAATTCAAGATTTTTAGAAATAGGCTCTTGTTTGCAACATCTCACATTTGAAAAGGAAAGCCTACTTCTAAATCATGAATGGAACGATGAAACTTGCACTTTAAAGAATAGACAAGATAAAATTGAATACCAACCATTGTCTAATCAATTTGATTTGATTCTCACCTATGATGTTGGTAATAGAACTAAATCAAAGTGGAATGGTGAGCATGGCAAGTTGAAATTTGTTGCATTGCTTGGTTTGATCTTATTGTTGTTGGATTCCTACAAAATTTGGCATGTGTATTGTGTCATATGTTTTTTGATATGTTCTAATCATGTTTGGGATCCAGGAAAGTAATAGTCCAAGCTTGGCATCATCTTGTACAATAGTGTATATAATTTTTGGTTTTTTGGTGTGGGCTTTCAAGTTTTTGTTTTTGGGATTGTTTTTGGGTTTTGGTTTTGGTTTGTGTTTTTCAAGTTTCATTTTTTGGATTCTTAGTTTAATCATGATTTAAGTTGTGTGTTTGATTTCAATTGACATGCTTTGTTTGTTTTTATATAAAAAAAAAAAAAAAAAAAAAAAAAAAATTGAGATGTCAACTTATGCTTAAGACTAGGAGAATATGAAACATTGGAATTGTCTTGTAAAAGCTCCACAAGTAACACAAACATTTTAAGTTATATCGTTTGAAACTTGTGATGCATGAAGTAGTCAGTTTTGTATGGCAAATATTTCATCTGCAATTCAAGAGATAATGCATTCATGTTACATCTCACTTTACATATACATTCCATCTTAGTTGCATATGCATCTCAGGTACAAATCATTAAAGTGTGTCAAATCCTCTTAGGGTTATGCTATAACATAAATGTGAAAAAAATCCTAAGGTTGGAAACTGAGTCTTGAGATATCTAGAACCAAGCACATTTTATACACATTAAAAAGGATCTTGAGCAAAATGATCAAAACCTTGCTTGGAAGAAAAGGTTGGGCGAAAGAAGTATTTCATGTCTATCCTATTATGCAACATGATCCTTAAAACAGTGGTTTTGACCACTTCCATAAAGCTTAAAGCCTAAAATCAGAGTAGTAAGGATAGGGCTAAATCCTCATCGAACTTAGGTTGAGGATCCAACTCCCCAAAGCTTTGATTTGACCTACATGGAGTAGTAAGGATAGGGCATAAATTCTCATCTCGCTTAGGTTGAGAATCTGATTCCCCAAAGCTCCTATGTCTCATTTCATGATAAATCTTGGATTGGAAGGATCGTACTACTTGTCCTCTGCAAAGGATGGGTAGTCATCCCCAAGGTCTAAGCAATAAAATTAATATTTTCCATTTTTATCCAAAGCTTGGATTGGAAGGATCGTACTACATGTCCCTAGCAAGGATGGGTAGTCATCCCCAAGGTCCAAGAAGTAAAAAATTAATTTTTCCCATCTCATATTTATATTGGATTGGAAGGATCGTACTACTTGTCCTCTGCAAAGGATGGGTAGTCATCCCCAAGGTCCAAAGAAATGAAGGTAAGTCTTGGATTATGGGGTTAAGTATGCCCATGCATGGCAACATGTCTTGTCTAAAAAACAAGACCACTGATTGTTCAAAGGGTTAGACTAGCATGACCATTTCTTCCATAATTGGTTAAATTATTTTGCTCAAAGTGAGGTAATGAATTCCAAATCAGAATAGTAAGGATAGGGTTAAACTCCCATCTCGGTTAGGTTGGGAGTCTGATTCCCCAAAGTTCTGATTTCACGTTCACTTGCACATGGGTTCAAGATAGTAGGGACTCATAACCAACTTTGGGATATAATAAAGCAATTCATTAGTGGATCCTAAGAGGGTTTGGTAATCTTGAATGTTTGTGCATGATACTAGAAAGTTTAGGCCTTTACAAGAGCAAAATCTCTAAGCATAGTTATCAGAGTTACACAAATCATTCACAATCTCACATATGCATTCATGTAAAACTGACAATGGAATGTTGATCAATTTCAAACGATAGGGAATGAAATACATTGCACACATCGAGCTAATACTTGATGATTCTGATGATTCATGTACTTCTGATCTTTGGGCATTTGTTTATATTTCTTATGTGCTAACACATGTTTTCGAGTTTGTATACTTCCAGGTAGGGTTCTCACTAAAATGCTCAGGAGCATTTGACAATAGAGTCACCATTTGTTGTGGCTGATCCACAACACACCCCAAAATTGGGGACCCACCTTTTTTGCATGCTTTCAAAGAAGATCTCGATGACCCAGATGCTAAAAATCAAGAAAAAGGCAAAATTGCACAAGAATGAAAAAGTGTCGCGATATCGCGACATGTTCTCTCTCTCGGGCGAAAATGAAAAAGTGTCGCGATATCGCGACATGTTGCTCCGTCGCGGCGAAAATGAAAAAGTGTCACGATATCGCGACATGTTGCTCCGTCGGGCCGAAAATGAAAAAGTGTCACGATATCGCGACATGTTGCTCCGAAAATGAAAAGGTACGACATGTTGTCGCAGAGGAGAGAGAAAGATAGAATGGAAAATTGTCATGAAATCGTGACATGTCACAAAATCACGGTCAAACCATTCAAACAGGGCAAGGCACTAAAAGCATCGTGATTTCACGACAAAAAGCAGCAAAGGCAGGCGAAAAAGTCGCAGATATCAGAAAAGCAAAAAGGGCACGAAGAAAAATGTCGCGATATGCGAAAAGGAAAAAAAAGATTAAATTGTCGCGATTTACGAAAAGGCAAAGGGTACAAATGAAAAGGTGACGATTTGTGAAGGAAAGATAGTCAAGATGAAAAGCGTCGTGATTTTGTGAAGGTAGCAACGAGGCGTACGGAGATGAAAAGCATCGCGATTTCATGACAGGTTGCCCCACTCAGATAGAAAATGTCACGATTTCATGACAGGTTTGCATTGGGCAAGGGGGGAAAATGTCACGATATTCGGACATGTCTCGTTTTCGCGATGAAAGTAGAGGAACAGAGTTGCATGCATAAAAAGTCGCGTTGGTGTGTACGATTTACATGGGGCCATTACGAAACATGCATAGGAAGCGTGAAACACGTGGCATACAGGGTGTCAGGGTTACAGAAGCGTTACATGTCAACAGAAAATATCGAACGTTTCGGCCTCGAACATAAATTCAAAAGCAACGAAAAGGCGGGAATACGAAGCGATGCATTCTGGGAGGTGAAACGAAGCGACGCAGGGTGAAACAGAGAGCCGTATCAGATGGTATAAAATTAGAAGAGCAGATTGATACGGGGTTGGAAGTTGCTGCTAGCAGAGTTGCAGAGCCAAGGGCGACAAGCCATTCTGGGCCTGCTATTGGAGCAATTTCCTTCACTTGTTCTAGTCTTATCAAAACTGGGACATTCTGTCATTGTAATTGATACATTTATTTTAATACGAATTACAGAGAGTTGCATCTCACTGGCAAGAAAGGAGGAGTTATTTTTGCATGCAGAGATTGAATGTTTATCTTTCCTTTTTTAGATTTTAGGTTTATAGATGAAGTTTAATGCGAGTTCTCTCGGTTGCTTCATGCGAATGCCTAAATCTGAAAATTTATAGCTAAGACCCTAGAAACCAGCACCTGGCTTATCTGGATTGTGCGAGTTTGCAGGTTCAATAGGTTAGGTTGTGTGCAGAAACCTCATTATCTTCGGTTTTGCCAAATCGAGATCGTAGCACTCTGAGCGTAGCTTAGTTCATTCTTTTTGTTTTATTTTATTTTCTTTTCAGTTCTTTATTTCACGCATTTAATTACCCTCATTTAAAATAGGAAAATGTGAAAGAACTACCAAAGCCCAAAATCAAAATAGATTTGTCATAAAGATTAATTCACCGAGAGTCCATTGTAATTTCAGAATAGAATAAACCAGAGTGCCCCTTGTTAACATTCACTTGCAGCACTAAGGTATTCCCAACATTTAAATTAAACAACATCATTGGTATAAAAAGGATAACGTAAAAGGAACCTTGGAGAAATTATCTGTGTAATTTCTTTGCAAGCAGAGGATTTGGGACTCGGATCCTATCGGAGAGTATGTTTTCACGATCGGGTGAAAACACCACTCAACAAGACCAATGTCAACCTATGGATGAGCTAGCTTATGGTATCTTGTATTGCCTAGTAGTCTAGTCTAACTACATCCAAACTTAGGATTAGGATGACCATAAGGTGATCCTCATTACAATAATGGGTTGTATGAAACCTGCTTGGAAATGAGATAGTCTTAATACCTCATCTAATATATTCACTTTGCACACACAAGGATAATGAATATTTGGGTCTTCTTAATAGGCTTATATCCTTCAAGAGTCTTGTGTAATCAATATGCAATTTTTAATCAATCAACTAGGGTGTTGGAGTCTCATGGAAAACCTCAAAAATCCCCTCATAGCAACAAATCATCTCATCCACAATCACAATTTTCCTTATGAAATTTTGTTTATTAAGAGGTCTTCATAAAACAGGATAGATCTCGGATGGATATCAGCAATTGTATTTAGAAAGCCACTGACTATTTTATGTACACCTTTTTAGTTTATAGAAGCTTATAGGGAAGGCCCCTACATTTCACATAATTCATTTCACATATGCTTGTTTAAATGTATAACTCTTATAATAAGGGTTAACATTTTAATTCATGATTTTTATACATTCTATGGTGTCTACCATTACTCTTTTGAACACAAAATAGATTCAATCATTATGTTTTAAATGATTAAAGCATACATGTGCAATTTGCATTAGATCATTCACATAAAATTAATGCATTACATACACATTGCATCCACCATATCATGTAACAAAAATTAAATGCATAATAAATTAAACAAATCTAAAAACATGCATTTAACATTAAATACTACATCCATATACACATACATAATAGTGCATTCATACATCTAGATTACAAAATCTAATCATACATCCATCATCATATAATAATTGCATATTAGTCATACATCGCATATATAAAACAATACATCATCATATAAGCATTACATCCATCAATGCATACATAACATAAAATCAAAACCATCAATACATAATGAGTCATAAAAGAAAATATAATATATATATATATATATATATATATATATATGTATGTATGTATGTATGTATGTATGAAGTGTCAAGTACATAATGGTACAAAATGGCCCATAGGCTACAACTATGTAGGTCATCAGACCTTACACTAAAAAATAATGCTAAGTGCATAAAATACATATCATGTAGGGCCTGCACCCCCAGAGTCACCTCCACTCCTGACCTCATCCCTACAAGGCTATTTGGAACCGCTAGTAGAAGATCTCTCTAGATGCACTACCGACTAGTGACTAGGCCACACTGATGACTATCCAAACTCAATAGGCTAGCTCCACTAAGAACTTCTTACTGTATATATCTCTAGAGTATTGCCATCATGTATCCTAACCCAAATTTACAGGTTCACTATGTAGGTTGCATCAAACATACACTATACCACAAGCTCATCTAGGATGCTCCATAGTCTATTGATATTTGCATCCCCACTTGATGTTGCTGGTCTCTAAATAGCTAGAGCGGAGGATGTATTCTAATCTACAATTGATAATTCTAACTAAACCCATAGAGCATACTGCTTTGCTATCCTAACATCCCTCTCTATGGTCCTAGTAGCTAGTTGTTTCCACAAAGTATCCCTCTCTACCATAACCCTGTCAATATCTATCTGGACTGTGGTCACCTAGGCCTTGAGGATACCTTTATCCTTAGATAACCCCCTCCACTATTGCTAGCTACTACTTAGCTAAATTTGGACTATAGTTAGATTCATCTCCCGCTCTACTAATTGTCCCCGTATAGTCTACAATTGTGCTCGCACCTGAGCCAGCTCACATATGGCATCATCCTCATTGTCCTCAAACTCAACTAGTGTCTCATATGCCTATTATACATCCTAGTCCTATTACCCCTCTATCCTACAACACACTCATTGATCATCCCCATCTCCATCCTCTTTCACTGCCACCTCTACAGGATTGCCCATTAGACCACCTTCCTACCATAATCGGGTGATCCACTAGGTGTCATACTCTATACTAGTCCTTGGGTTAGCTAATCCAATATCTACTACTTTTGTATCCTTCTCCTATATGAATACCTCTACTTGAGGCCACTCTAGTTGCACCTCATCACCTTAGTGGTGATACATAACTGGCTCCTCTACGACATCTTGATAGATGCTAAATCATTGCTTGAAATGATAGTAATTAAAGTACTCCCACTCACTGTTGTGATGCCTAATGAGCCATTGTCCATGTCTAACCTAAGCTAAATACTATGTAGCCTATGGAAAATTTGAGAAATCTAAATAGGGCCTCCATACTATCTGATCCTAATGTAGTCTCTCCAAGGACCTAGCATAGTCTGTAAATCTGCCTACCTCTGGTCGGTTGTGGTCAATCTCTTGATCCTATGACGATCGAGTTGCATAACTTATATATGTATCCTCTAGCTTAGCTCAAGGTATTAGAAATCCTATAGGACAATCCACTCATATGTGCTCTCATCCCCATACCTGGAGGAGCATACTATAGCCTAATATGATGTGCCTTTGATGCTCTATCTTATACAACTCATCATACAAATGTGCTAATAGTGTTCTACCTCATGTCATGATGATTGGCTCCTCCAAGTCACAAAAAAAAAAACCTACAACATGTCTAGAAGGTTTTAATGGAACCTCACTGCTAAATATTATAGCAGTAGGATGTTGCAAATGATATACATCACCATAGCCTGGTGTCGAGAGAATACATTGATGTCATACCACGTGCTGACCAAGACTTTGTTGTGGTCCATTCATGTCAAGGCCACATCTATCTCCCCACTAAAAATCCTTTTAATAACTCTCTCCTAGTTCCTAAGGGGAGTAGAGGAGATAGTGCATCCCTTGATTAGAATCCTTAATATCTGATAGACGTCATCTAGAGTAATTATCATCTCACCAGTTAGGAGATGAAAGGTTTTGGTCCTGCTATCCCATAAATGAGATAAAGCCATCATATACATCTGATCTAACATAATAATAGTAAGGTGCACCACCTGTTTGAGGCTTATCACCTCAAACCACACCCATTCATCATTCTCAAGATCTCTCTGCAAATCGGTAAGCAGGGTGGGTTTCCTAGTGTGAGCCATCAAAATTTGACACCCAACAATCACACAAAAAAAATCAAAAAATTTAAATAAATTAAAGAAAATCAATAAATTTGTGCAACTACTCTGGGCCCTGATGGTCGTCAGGTGTGACTGTTGGACCCTGCAACGACCTCTTGAATGGTCAAAAAATTTGACTGTTGGGTTTTAAATGTGGTCTCCATACCCCATGATGGCCCCCATCCCACAAAAGGGGAGTTGATCCTACTTAGTATGGCCCTGTAGTGGCACCTACTTGGGGTAACCCCATGCTAAAAAATACTAAAAATTAAACCTACCCTCCTAAGATTGCTTAATATAGATTCCTAAGACTATGGTGTGGTTCGTTACTAATGGTTTAATGAGGTTCATTTTTTTCTCATTACTTAGTGAGGTTCATTTTAAATTGTAAAAATTAAAATATGGGGATTGAGATTTATACCTTCATAGCTCTGACTCCTCCACTCGTAGAATTCTCTGATTGATCTGTCATGGTAGTGTGCAACGAGTTTGGCAGTGTTCTGTGTTAAGAAATATCTCCTTTCCCTCACTCTTTTTTCTCTCACTACTAGCTATCACAATGACATTAAAAATTTGAAAATTTTGCTTTTATATTTTTCAAATTTCCTAACTATCCTAGGGTGGAGCGGTCACATATTGGTGCAACTATCCTACCTTGAGATGGCCCCAAAATTTGCAAAATGCGGTCATTGTACCCTATGATGGCCTCCAAATGGATATAAATACACACATTCTGCCAGCATCATGAGCTTCAATGTGGAAATCTAATAGCATCTCCAGTTTAATAAAAAAAAATCAAAATTAATAAAAAAATCAATTAAATAAAATCTCAAGTGCACCTCGTACCTAGTAATTTACTCTATGCACTTGGCAGTTGAAGTGATTTTCTATTCATACAATCTGATAAGATGAGTATATTACCATAAGGTCACTTGACCCCAAAAATCATTCACTGATGAATCAAAATGACTTCACTTCAATCCCCAATAAGGCCATGCAGCCAAACTTCTCCAAGGGTATAAGATCTCATTTGTTCAAAGAACCAAATTTTATTAGAAAGGATCCCAAAACAAAGAAAATATTTAAAAATAGGAAATATTACATTTTTAAAAGAAAGGGAAATTTGCAAAAAAATATTTAGAAAAAATTAGAAGTGGACTATTGAAATTTAAAATGAAGTTATAAGTTTGAGCATTGTGAATATCAAAATCTAGAGGACTATTAATTTTACAAAATTACAATTGTAAGTGTGTTTTTCAACAGTGACCAAAATTTGCATCAAAAACATAAATCCATTTTCCAAAGGCTAAAAATAGAAGTGTTTACATCATTAGACAACATGGTAAAAGAAAAGATAAAGCGAATGAAGAAACAAAGTGAGTGTATCATCAAAAATATGTATATATAAAGAAAAACAAGTAAAACTTCAAATGAATGGGCTATCAAAAATAATTTTGATATTAAAATATTTTATCGAATGTTCTAAATAAGAACAAGATGAATTATTGACTAATAAAATCAAAATGATGAATGAAAAAATATGACACATGTGACCTACTTCAGAACAACACTAGGAACATTGCTTTTAAGAAAGATTATGAATTAGAAATTTTTTATGCAAAAAATGTTTGGAAGATAGTCAATATATGTGATGGTCATGATTAAAGCTATATAGCTAGATATTCTAATATAGAGACGTTAATGATATTAAAGAATTATTAAACCTAAATTCCTACTTATATTCCATTATAAAAAAAAAAATCAAAAGTATGCATAAGCAAAATTAGTGTGGTACCTACCAATGATTCATGAAAATAAAATTTCTCAATACTTAAGGACTACATAAGGCTCATTATCAAGGAAGATAATGATTTCTCTAAATATTTTGTTACATTACCTACGAAATTATGGAAATTAATATACATAGCATTACTTACTCTTAATGTCCTTAAGGGAAAGTATAAGGAGCAAGAGAAAATAATTGAAGCATTAAAGTACAAGTCCTTGATGATAAATGTTTGTTATGATATGAGTGAACTTTAGAATAAGGATATCAATTGTGATATAAGGGATTTTATACAAGGAAAAGACATGAATTGTAATCCATGTGATTTGAAGCCCATGATGGTAAATAATTGTTGTGATACAATATATTTATATCCCATGAAAGATCATGTGAGTTGTGATACTTTTAATTTGATACTAGTCATAATAGATGTATGTTGTGATACAAGGGACCTTGTGGAGGAAACAAACATAGCATGTGACAGAGGATTTGAACATTGTTTGTGTAGACAAAGAGTGTGCAATAAGTGTATATGGTATAGGGAACATTTGTGTTGGTTACAATTGTGATAATGAATATTTTAATGATATTAATAAGAGTGACAAGGATAGTAATGTTCTAGTTTATGTTGATATTAATAAGAATTAGAATAGTGAAATAGAAATTGGTTATTTTTAAAGGCATACTAAAAATATTGGTTTAAAAAATTTAAGTGAAATGAAATACAAAGGTATAATTTTGGAAAAATATGAGGAAGACATAATACCAAAAATAAAAGGTCTTGGATACACAAGATAGACAAATGATAGTATATTTGAGTCAAGAACAAATAATATTGAAATTATGACATGTGACCATAAAATTATGATAGAGAACACTAATACCAATTTTTTGACAAATAATAATGAAGGATAAATAGATAATAGTGAATTAGGGAATGATAAAAGGGATTTTATAATAGAAAATAGAAAAATCAAATGTATGATAGACATTAAGCATACAAAATTTGTTTAAAAGGAAATAGATAAAGGGAACTAAGTTTACAATATAAACATTTGTAATCATTATGGAAGACATGGACAAAATATAGAAAAATATTGGGACCTCCATAGTTTTTAAATTTGTGGAGGAAATAACCATTCCCAAATATATTATCAGTACAAAGAAAACAATAAAATAAAAAAGTAATTGTGGAAAGATACATCACACTTTTCATACTCTCACACTTGCACACTTTATTACATTACACTTAGACTCTTTTCACACATTGACACATACTTTAGAGAAATATAACTCACACTCCCTAATATAATAATTACAAATGTACCACAAGGGTGATTTATCATTAAAAAATGCTACCAAATAATGTAATATCTCCAACACCCCTTTGTATTATATTATTTGATTTTAAGAATTTTACTCTTCATTATTCAATTCTTTTTCTTCTATCTTCAACTTCTACTTATCTTTGTCTTGGTCTTGATCCTGTAGTTGTCCTACTGATGTTAACTCTAGATATATAATTTTTTTTTATTTGTGGAAAACATCCCAAAAGGGATGCCACTTTCGGGTAAGACCCAAGGAGGCAAGGGTATCCATTCCGCCAAAAATGCCCAGGACTCGGACCTAGCCTACCACCTTTGACATACTCAAGGAGCAAACAAACACACAAAACCAATTTAAAAATAAGTAAATAACAACAAAAATAATAAAATAAAATAAAAAACATGCTCCTTGAGTGTGTCAAAAACAAAAGCACAACCAAACATGCACAATAAGATAAAAGAAACCACAACACAAACCACATAGAAAAACACAAGAACCACATAACAAAACACAAACAAGACAAAAACAACAGAACACTACAAAGACATAACCCAAAAAAAACATGAAAAATAAACACAACCAAAACCTAAAAAATTAGAAAATAAAATAAAAATAAAAATAAAAAACAACCAACAACAGACAATAAACAAAAACAAAAAACATAGAAAACACTCACACATAAAAACATGAAATAACACAAACAAAGAGAAACCCAAGAACAAGAATGAAAAAAACACAAGAACAATAACAAAAAACATAAAAAAAAAACAAAAACACAAGAACAACAAAAAACAACACAAAGAACACAAAAACAAAACAAAATAAAAAAACCCACCCACCTTAAAAAACTAAACAAAAAAAACAAAAAGAAAAAAGAAATAAAAAATGAACAAAACAATGACCTATCTAGACCGAGAAGACTATTAAGGCAAGAATCAATAGAGGAAACAAAATAAAGAATAGAATGAGCTAGGGAACTAAAAAAAACTGAATGAACCAAAGAGAAGCAAAAAAAAAACAAGAAGAAACTAGGTACCTTCGAAGCTGGAGCCATCCAAAGAAATGATAGAAAGAAGAGCTTCCCTAATTTGAGAAGCCCACCATATAGGAGGGTGGCCATAACAAGTAAGATCACCTTTGTCCAAAGCCCAATTAGCTAAAGCATCAGCACTCTTGTTTTGATCTCCGACCACATGATTGTAATCAACTTTCAAAAATCCCATCCGGATTAACTGAATCTTCTCAATAATTCTTTTTATTCTCCAATCCACCTTATGATTCTTAGAAGGATTCTTCAAAAGATTAATCATGAGTTGAGAGTCGAGACTCAACTAACACCTTTTCCCATCCAACCTTAGTAGCCTCTTGAAGGCCTCTGAGGATACCATACCCCTCGGCAAGGTTATTGGAAAGAATACCCAAATTCTCAGCAAAAGTAAAAACCAGGGAGCCATCTGAAAGTCTACCAATTCCTCCCACACTAGCTTTTCCAGGGTTCCCTCTAGAGGCTCCATCAGTATTGAATTTTCCAAAATCCTTAGGAGGAGGTTGCCAATTTCTATTCCTATCCATCTTACTAATACTCACATTCCCTTTAAGTTGGTTGCCCTTAGAAGGTTTAATCTTCAATCTTTGCATCACTTGATCCCATATTTGGTGGGAGTTTTGGGGGTGATTAAGGAGATGATGGACTGATTCAACTAAGTTGGCTATGGTATTTTGCCAAATATAGTGAATATCCTTCCTATCTTGATTAAAAATTTGGTTGTTCCTTTCATTCCAAATATTCCAAAGAAGAATGGTAGAACCCATCCAAACTAACTGCCTAATAAAATGATCAACACCCTCTTGATTAGGCCAATCCCTCCAAATCTGTTCAAAAGTAAAAAAATTGGACCACTGTAAGCCAAGTAAAGTGGCCATTCTCCTCCATAGCTCAGAGGCTAAAGTACACTCAATAAAAATATGGTTGATATTTTCTACATTCTCTTCACACATTTCACATCTAAAAGGGCCATGAAAACCACGCTTCATAAGTTGCTCACCAATAAGCACCCTACGATGCAATAAAATCCAATTAAAGAACCTCACCTTAGGCCAGAGATTTTGAGCCCACAATCGAGAAAATATGTCAAAATAATGGTTGGGATTATTATGGCATAAGGTCAAATAACCTTGAGCAACTGAATACTCACCCTTAGTAGTGTTGTTCCATCCAAAACAATATTTTTCATGGGACCAAGAGAGGGATCTCATATGAAGGATGCCTTGGATATCTTGTCTTTGCCTTTCTAGGATTTGAATAGGCCAGTCCTCAATAGGGATCCAATATCTACCAACCTTTGAATTACCGGTATGGTACCGATAGTAATTAGCCACCTTTATCCAATTAGCTCGGTGAAGCTCCTCCATCCAAGGCCTCCAATCGGGAAACCGAGTTATCAAAGGCTTGTGACCATCCCAAGAATCTGTCCAAAAATTTGCATGTTGACCATTATGAATGATCCAAAATAATTTTTTCTTTATCAAATCCTCACCAGTCTTAAGAACTGCTAAAATGGGAGAACCTTTGGTAGGAAGTTGATAGCGAACAAGGTCTTCGGGACTTTTGTTCTCAACATATTTAGCACGAAGATTATTGGCCCAAAGAGCATTGGGGTTATGCAACATCCTCCAATATAATTTAGTAGCTAAAGCTTTGTTGTTATTAATTGAAGACCGTAATCCTAACCCCCCTTCACTCTTAGGAAGACATAAAGTATCCCATTTCACCAAGGCCCATTTTCTTTTCTCCTTAGTACCACTCCAAAGGAAACGATGACTGATTTGATCCAATTCTCGAAGAACAACCTTTGGGATATTCAAAACGGAAGAAACATAAATAGGAATAGCTTGAAGGACTGATTTTACCAAGGTGATTCTACCCCTAGAAGAAAGCCACTTGTTGGTCCACTTTCCAATTTTCTTCTTGACTTTGTCCAACAACCAATTCCAATATTTATTTTTTTGCCTTTGAATATTTATGGGAATACCTAAATAAGTGATTGGAAGAGAGGTCTTATTATATCTTAGTTTATCCAAGACCATGGATTCTTGTCTAGCAGAGCAGTGAAAGAAAATAACTTTAGATTTGTCTTCATTGATCAACTGCCCAGTAGCCTTAGAAAAAAAGCTAATGATTTGCTTAATATTAGAAGCTTCCTTAACTGTAGCTTTACCTAAAAGAGTAGAGTCATCCACAAATTGAAGATGAGAGATAGGTCTAGCTCCATGAGCAATGGTAACTCCCTCAAGGGTTTTGTTTTCCCTCTTTTTGGTTATAGTCCTACCCAAGCATTCAACAAGAATGATGAATAAATAAGGGGATAGCGGGTCACCTTGCCTAATACCTCTAGAAGCTGGGAAATATTGAGAAGGCCTACCATTGATAAGAACTAAGTAGGAAACTGAAGAGATACATCCCATAATCCAATCCATCCAATCCTTAGAGAAACCAAATTGCCTCAAAACTTTGATAAGGAAGTGCCAATCCACTCTGTCATAAGCTTTGGATAAGTCTAACCGAATGAACATGGAAGGAGAATTTTGCATATCCATGGAATGGATGGCTTCCTGAGCAAGAACTATCTCATCTACTATTTGGCGTCCTTCCACATAACCCCCTTGCTCTAGGGAAATAATCTTATGCAAAAGAGGCTTCAACCTTTCTGCCATGATTTTAGTAATGATTTTGAGAAGAACATTACATAAAGCAATAGGTCTAAAAGCTGAGATATGATCAACCTCTTGAGCTTTTGGAACAAGAGTAATATAAGTTTTATTGATAACCTTCAAAATTTCTTTGGCTTTCCTGGCTTCTTCCACCACCTCTAATAAATCAACATGAAGGATATCCCAGAACTCTTGGTAGAACTCAATAGGAAAACCATCAGGACCTAGGGTTTTCCATTTTTGCATTTTAAAAACTACTTGTTGAAGCTCATTGATAGTAATAGGAGCAGTCAAAATAGAGTTCTCCTCAAAAGTGATAAGAGAAGGATTTGATTGAAGAACATTATATTGTGAAGCTGAGTCAAGGGGAGTAGCAGCAAAAATATTGGAAAAGTAATCAACAACAATAGAGTTCATGCCATCCCAAGTATAAACAACATCTCTAGAATCTAATTTTAAGGAAGAAATAAAGTTGTGAGATCTTCGAGCTAGAAGATATTTGTGGAAGAAATTTGTGTTTCGATCTCCTTCTTTGAGCCATTGAATTCTAGATTTTTGCTTCCATAAGATTTCTTCTCTTTCTTCCCATTCCTCTAACTGAGTTGTGAGTTTAATTTCATCTGCACTTCTCTTCTCTGTGAGGCCATCTAAATGGATTTTATTATTCAAATTTTCAATATGAGCAATAACTTCATGTTTTTTTTATGAACATCCCCAAACTCTTTCTAGTTCCAAGTCTTGATTTTGGATTTAATGTATTGCAGTATTTTGGCAAAACAAAACATCTTAGTCCCATGCCTAGGTTTACCTTCCTTCCACCATTGTTGCACATGAGGTCTGAAGGAAATGTCTCTAAGCCACATTAATTGAAAAAGAAAAGGAGAGAAACTCACATTGGTTTTCCACATTTCCACCATGACTGGCCAATGATCCGAACCAACATTATTAAGAGTCTTCACTTTAGGAATGTGACCATGGATTAAGAAATTTTCAGAGAGCAAAAACCTATCCAATCTCTCCATTATACAAGCTAATCCTTGCCTTCTGTTAGACCAAGTCATAAGGCCATTATCTGGTTGGATATCCACAAGATGGAGGTTTGCAATATATTCACTCATGAGGTCAGTGCTTTTGTCCAAATTTCTATTTCCCCCCATTTTCTCATCCAGAGAGAGGATGGTATTGAAATCTCCTCCGATCAAGATCCAAGCTTTAGGAAAATGAGAGATAATATGAGTAATATCCTTCCACTGTCTTATTTTTTCCTCCAAATAAGTCGGAGCATAAATAGTAATGTAGAGCATAATCTGGTTGGAATGTCTACTTTGAATAGCTATAGCCAACAAACCCCAACTGCCAACCATATGGTGAATAACTACCTCTTTTGGATCCCAAAGACAAACAATGCCACCCGAAGTCCCTTGGGAACTGAGGGAAACCACTTTTCTAGCTGGCCAAATTTTACTGGCAATTAAGTCCATATCCTCCTTTGACATCTTTGTTTCTTGAAGGAAAACAAGATGTGGATGATTTACCTGAATCATTCTTCTATTTTCATTTTGTTTTGAAATACTCCCTTTGAGTCCTCTAATATTCCAAGTGATGATCTTCATTAATACCAAGGCTAAAAAAGTTTGGAAGGGCATTAATCTTACCTTCCTCTACAAGCTTTTCACCTTCTTTTACCATATGATATTGATTGGTCTTGCGACCTACTTTTTTATTAGAATCCATCTTCAAATTTTTTCCCTATTTCTTGACTTATTCCAATTGAATCTGAGATGGCTTCTAACCTTGAAGAATTCTCGTACACAACCAAAATTTTACTAGATGGTTCAACGAGTCTATATTGGGACCTGCATTATTTGAAGTTTTGACATTTGAAATATTGTTTTTCTTGTGTAAATTTTCTCCTTTTTTTTCTCGTTGAAAACCTTTGATTTGTTGGTTTGTCTCTGAGTTCTTCCCTTCATATTTAAATTGCGTTTCTAAGATTTCAGTTTCTATTATTTCCTCTTCCTCACTTGGGACATCATTTGTGGAAAGGATTTCAAACATATTAGCAGATGACTTTGATTGATCCTTCATAACTGGTTTTTTATGAGTGTTCTTCTTCTTAGGTATTTGGAAACCTGTTGAATTTATATCTTTTTCTTTTGATCAGGAATTTTATTTGGGCAAGCACTGGCCAAATGACCATATTCATGGAAAATTATACAATGAAAAGGAATGTTCTCATAGTCCACTACTTGCTCCCAAGTGTCTTCCCCAAATTGTAATGTGATATTTTTAGGTAGGGGTTTGTCAAAATCTATTAAAACACAAATCCGAGCATAAATAATATGTTCAAAATTTTGAGTACAATCAGCAGTCATCATAAAATTTCCTAAAGAGTTTCCAATTGAAGAAAAAATAGTAGGCTTCCAAAATTCAATAGGAAGGCCAAAGAGTCTAACCCACACGGGAGCTATAGAAGGCATCTCTTCTTCAGCTTTAAATTTAGTATTCCAAAACAATATTTCAAATGTCAAAACTTCGGCTTTAAAATAAAAAACAAAATCAGTTTTCAGATAATTTTTCCAGTGAAATCATTTGTTGGCCATTTTGCCCGATTTCTAGCAAAACTCTTTTTTTTTCCCAGTTTCTCGCGAAATTTCCATTTTGCCTAGTTTTTGGAAAAAATTTCTTTTCACTTGGTTTCTAGAAAAATTCCCTTTTCACTCGATTTTTGGCAAAACTCCCATTTTGCCCAATTTCTAGTGAAATTCCCTTTTTGCACGCTCTAGTTTTTTAGCAAAATGCATTTTTGAGTGCGTTCTTAGTGAAAACGTTGGCAAGATCATGTTCCAAGCGCAAGTCCAGGTGAAAGCCCATTTCGGGCAAAACTTGGGTGAAACTATGATGAAGGCCCATTTTGGGCATAAATTTGAGTGAAAGCTCATTTTGGAAGCAAACACCATTGCCCCCAGTTTTTTTAGTGAAGATCTTCTTTGAGGAATATTTAGAGCTAATAAATTCAATTCCTAGGATGACGTAATTGATATGTTCGAGATCACTATTGAAGAACTGCTAAAGTTAAGTATTGCACTCCTAACTCTAGTATAATCTTGTTCATTTTCAAAGCACTATCCACTTTAGTGGAAATTCATTTCCAAGGCACCATCATGGAGATTAAAAGCAGACCGATAATTTCTGCTAAAGTCTTGATATGCCATGTGATGAAATTGCTTGACATTTCCTAATGAGTTTGCTGATTTTTTCATTGATATTAGCAAGGAGGAATTACTATTGTTCGATTTTTGACTAGCCAACATTTTATTTAATAAGCATTTAATTTTGGAGGTGAAATCCTCTACAAAAACTAAGAAACTTGATGTAATAAAGGATGAATATTCTGCTAAAAAACTCTTTGAGTTAAATTTTTTTCTTTAATCAAAAGACTATTGGATCTGGTTCCCATATCAGTGGTGTATGTTATTGCTTTCTGCCTATCATTTCTACTATATTCATTGAATTTACTAGATGAATTAATATTCTACGTTTGAATTTAGTTGCTAATAAAGAAATGAATTTTGAGATGCTAATTGGAAGTTATTTTTACGAGCTCTGAATGGTCCCTGTGTTATACTTTCTAATTAAATGTTGGTTATAACTTGATCTGGTTATTTAGCTATTAGTTCATACATGCACTATATTTCTGGCTTATAGCCATATTTCTCATTTCTTTCTGAAAAATTCTATCCCTAATATTTACACCTATTTTAGATTAGTAAAGGAACCAGCCCTCTCTAGAGATTGGCCCGAAGGACATCTCTTTCCTTTGGCCTTTCAATGTTGGCTGGTTCTAGGGAACATATTTTTTACACTTAGGCAAATCCATGACCAATAGTTTTTGGCATGCCCAATGGGACACAAATTTTCTACTTTAAGCAGTATTAAGGTTTGGTGTTCATATTTTTACTATTTGATTAGAACATCTGGCGACTCAGTTTTACCTAGAAGCCTTCGAACGTGAAGTTGGTGAAAGCCTTACTTCATGATCATGAGATTGAAGGTCAAAAATTTAGAAGATACCATTGATTTATATGAGCTTAACACCCAAGTCTTAGGAGAACATCCTAGATTAATCCCTCAAACTATCCCATCAGTTGTAACATCTTCACGGTTAGCTGGTGTGTTTTCTGTTCCTTCAAGTCCATCTAGCACTACCACTAGATTTTATCCCCAAACAAATCCTCTGGTCTAAATGGCTCAAAATCCACCACCACCAACAAGATATTTTCTAGCATGGAACCATTTTAGAGCTTTAAATTTGCAATCTTAGAACTTGATCTTGCTAGTAGAATTGAAGGCTTTGCCTACTTATGATGGTATAGTAAAAATAGCTTATGAGTATGTTCAAGATGTGGCCTCTTTGGTGACTATTCATAACATCATGGATGAAGATGTCATGGTTAGATTCCCATGCTCTCTCTCAAAGGGAAGATACTGTATTGGTACCAATATTTATAGCTTGCCTCCATTACCACATGGGACAAGTTGGCTGAGATTATGATAAAAGCCTTCAATGAACAAGCAGATTCCTTTTCTCTGTTGCATCAATTTACCAATATTCAAAGATATCTATAGGAGGATATCATTGATTTCAATGTTAGATTCACTCAAACCTAGTAGAGAGTTCCTGATGGTCTTCGGTCAACTCCTAAACAAGTCATGTTTTACTATATTTGAGCCTTCAACTCTGACATTAGCATGATCATCCATTAGTCCAACGTTGATACATTTTTAGAGTTGTACTCTCAAGAAAAAAATATTGAGGTTGATATGATTTATATTGGTAAGCTCCCATTGAAAATGATGATGCCTATATCTATCGATATCCCACTACATTTGTATTCCAACACATCCTCTCAATATTTTTCAATGTCCTTTATGTATCCTATTCCTTCCTGGATGAGTTCATCTCAAATGCTGATGTACCTAGGAATAGATATTTGGGGATATATTATTATATTGTCTAAGGGTTGGCATGGGCCACACATGACCCAAGGTTGATTGTATTATAATATTATACGAAGTAGCCTCTCATATTGGGAGATCTTGTGGAGTTATTCCTTCCTTAAGGATTATTATTGGTGTTTCCCTACCTTAAGGGTATTATCTATCTCTCTCTCATTTATGGATTGTTATTGTGGATAATGTATTGTGGATGAATGATTTGATATTTCTACATATTGGTGAATGGTTTATGTTAATAATAATAAATTTATGCAACAAGTGGTATCAAAGCAACAATTTTGGCAAAGTGGGGATTATTGTGTGAAACCCTAGAATTAGGGCAAATTTTTTTTGGAAAAAATGTCTCATCTTTCAGGAGCCATATCTCTATGCGAGTTGATCCGATTCAAGTGATTCTTGGATCAGATTGTGTAGAATTTGAAGAGATTTAAAATGAGTTGTCATATGAAGGAATCTGAGCAGTATTTATGGAGATGTGACCTTTTGAATTTAGTCATCCGAAATAAGGATAGTGACAAATTTAGCAGATTTTTTTTGGAAAAACATCTCATATTTTAGAAGCCATATCTTTGCGATAGTTAATCCGATTCAGGCGATTCTTGGATTAGATTGTGTAGCATTTGAAGAGATTTAAAATGAGTGGTCATATGAAGGAATCCAAGTAGTATTGATGGAGATACGACCTTTTGAAGTCAGCCATCTGGAACAAGGAAAGTGACGAATTTTCAAATTGCAAATTTATTGAAGACGAAATTTTTTTAGTTCGGGTAAGAAAATCAGTTGCAATTTATTTTGTTGGGAAGAAAAATTACAGATCTAGTTGTCCATGGGATTTTTGGCTTCAACTTGGTGGGAAGATATTTATTTCCATAAAACCCTAGTTTGCATTAGGGCATGATATTTATTATCAAAAAACCCTAGTTGCATTAGGGCATGAACAATGGTACTCCAAAGTTTTTCTGGAGAAGATGATATTGATGCTAGAGAATGGTGGAAAAAATTTAGATCTCTATATTGTAATGCCTCATGGGGGAAACCCATGCTTGGTATATGTCTTCAAGGGAAGGCTTTGTTTTGGTGGATAAAGTTTTGTGAAGAAAGGAATAATGAATACACTTGGGATGAAATAGAGCATGCATTCTTGATTAAATGGGACCAATATTATGTAGATAGCATAATAAATTTCATTGAAGACCTTGAAAAGAAACTACAGGAAACTCAAAATGAGAAAAATACAATAAAAGGAGAATGGGAAGTTTTCAAGAAACAAAATGAATACTATGAAAAAGAAATCAAATTACTCAAGAAGAAAGAGGAAAAATTCAGGGAAGATAAACAAGATGTTAATATGCAGACAAAGGAAACCATACCTTTGGTAGAAGATAAATTAGAAAATGGACAAAGGAATTTGTTTGAATCTAAAAATTCTATTTTGCAGGTTCCTGGAAGCATTCAAAAGGAGCAGAGTTATTATTTCCATTAACCTTGGTAGCAAATATAATTTTATTGATATTGCTTTGGCTAAGAGGTTACAAGTTTAAGCAACAAAAATTAAGGACATACGACTTGAGGGTGAGACTGTTTGGATTTTTGAAGATTTGAAGATCACCATGGATAAATATGTTTTACATTCAGATTTCTATGCTATTGAGATGGATGATGAGGATATTGTTCTTGGTTATCCTTGGTTAGATTCTTTGGGTACTGTTAACATTAATGTGCAAAAGAAGTTTATGAATTTATGGTACAGAAAAAAGAAGATAACATTGCAGGATATTTCTCAGCTTGAGGAGCAAGGATACAAGGAAAATCAAGAAGCGGTTGTAGAAGAACAAATTGAAGAACATGAAACAGAATCCAAGAAGGTGATAGCAGCAACAGAGTCCAGGAAAGAAGTAGCAGTAACTAATTTAGTGGAAATAACATTGCAGGATATTTCTCAGCTTGAGGAGCAAGGATACAAGGAAAATCAAGAAGTGGTTGTAGAAGAACAAATTGAAGAACATGAAACAGAATCCAATATGGCGATAGCAGCAACAGATTCCAAGGAAGCTTTGATAGAAGAGCACAATGACACACCAAACAAATATAACATGAAAGAACAAGGTGTAGAAGAATTTAAAACAATGAAGCCAAAGGTTGAAAAGTCAAAGAAGGTAGAACATCACGTAAAGGTTGCACCATATCGCCATCCACACCACCATGAGCGGAAACAATATTGGAGGCATGGTTCAAGGCAACAATATTATGGTTCTACATGTAATCAGCAGGGCACCAACTATGGCAGCATTTGGCAAAGAAATCATAGTGATCATGGTTTTCAGCATGGTTCATCAGCATCAAGGAACAACTGGACCCATCATTCAAGTTATCAAAATACAGCAGCAGAAGCGTGGAGCCAACAAAGCAGATTTGGATACTCAAGTAACAAAATGGTGTACCAAAGATCATCGGGTCTCACTTGGATGGATGGATGAGCGAGATTGGTACCAATTGCTAACATTGCTTAGCAAATCATACTATCAAGTTTCTTCATATGTTTCGAGGACGAAACATTTGTAAGGAGGGTGGCATGGTAGGGTACCTAGGAATAGATATTTGGGGATATATTATTATATTGTATAAGGGTTGGCATGGGCCACACATAACCCAATGTTGATTGTATTATAATATTATATTATATTATATTATAATATTATATTAGTAGTAGGCTCCCCAAAGTAGAATAAGAATATGGATATATAAAGAAGAGATGTTTGTTATTGTTATCATTTTCATATCATTGAAGAAGAATCTTATGTAATCGTCGTGCCCACGAAGTGGCCTCTCATCTTGGGAGATATTGTGGAGTTATTTCGTCCTTAAGGATTATTATTGGTGTTTCCCTACCTTAATGGTATTATCTATCTCTCTCATTTGTGGATTTTTATTGTGGATAATGTATTATGGATGAATGATTTGATATTTTTGCATATTGGTGAATGGTTTATGTTAATAATAATAAAGTTATGCAACATCTCACAACTGCCTACTCCTTCCATTTCATAGCTGCCCACTCTAGTTCCATTTCCAACCTTGCCATATCTGCCAATGCCACTACCATTACCAAATTCTAAATCACCCTCAAATCCTGATACTCAAGCAAAGTTGTAGGAGAGGCAATCAATGAACTCAACAATGAGGGCAATGACAAATGAGATCATAGCCATTAATAAAAAGCAAGCTAAGAGATATTTCTAGCCTAAGATATTTTAGCCTCCACCAATCACCCAAGAGTAAGTTGTTTCAACTAGAAAGGTACCTAAAAAGAATCCAACCATGTTGACAAAAAAAGAAGTTGGCACATCAAATAAAATGCATTGTTGCTCTACTTGCAATGATCTATATGGCGAAGAAACTTGCATGGTCCATTTGAACTATGTGTAAATATTTGTAGACATCTCTCTCGATGGTTAGATCAACATGATTACAAAATTCTATCATAATTTTATGGATCCTTCCATAGAATATGTTTCAGTTCTCATGAGAGATGGAAAAAATTTGGTCATAGTGGATCCTATTGAAATGGATCCATTGAAGGTACCCATTGATCTAAAGGTGCAGAATGAGAGAAAACAAGCACAAGCAAAAGCACCTGTTCCAACACCCAATCCAAATGCACCTATTCTATTAAAATATCTCTTGCCTCTATTAGTGAAATAAATATTATAATAAAAGGCTTCAACTTCACAAATTCAAGCTAAAACAAAATAACGGGACAAAGAACGACTAAAATATCCATCCTTGACCAAGTGTTAGAGGGTGGAAGCCATGCAATGATATCGAAGCAAGTATGAGACTGTCGACAAAGAAAGGGAGTCCAGTTTACCCACATACAACATTATTGAAGAGCTAAATAATATTTCTACCAAGGTTAGTCTCTATGATGCTTTGCAATTGCTTGGATAGGTTGATTTGTTGCAAGAATCATTGAAGTTTGTTAAATATAAAGTAAATAATCCTACTCATATGGTTTTAGCTCAAATGCTAACCACTTCAGCTACTAGAAATATTAGGCCACCCCCTTTCTATTTATCTCTTAGGATGGAGGGTTGGATTGTGTATAATTGTATGATCAACTCTGGCACTGTGAAAATTATTATGCCAAAGGTAGTTTGTGAGGTTATGATTATTGTAGACATGAAAAATTGACTCATTTCCCTTAGTTTTCCTCCTATAAAATTAAGTTTATTTTTTAGTTTAATTTTACCTAAACAAATCCCCTCAAAATTTTCCAAAATATAAACTATTTTATAGTTCTTGAAGACAACTTTTCAAAGATATATTATATGTCCAATTTTTACATCGTTTGACCCCTCAAATTGCCAAAAACCTATGTACATGTCTAACCTCCTAGCAAGATTGGATCGCCTAATCTCCTTCAAAACTAAAAATTGCCTTGTTTAGCAACGCAACAAAAATAGTTGCAACTTCTTTGTACTTACTTGGCCAGCTGCACGGTAGTTGCGGGATCGGCTCGAATGATCTCATCCAAAATAGGGGAAGTTGTAACCTTATTCATCTTTAGCCCAACCCCCTAACCTATTCAATTCTATTTAATCCAGGCTCCTCACCTTGGATTCCTCCTAGAAATTTCATATACTTTCGCTTTGTTATTCTACATCCTTGCTATGTTTTTGTAGGTTGTATTTGTACATAGGCTATATTCGTGTAGGATCGTACCGCTCGATATCGCAGAAAACCAACCGATATCATAGAAAACTACGCGATCTCAGACAAAACTGCCCAATCTTGTTTGCATCAAATATTTTTGTTGTTAAAGCTACTTGGGGGCATCCAGACCTTAGTTTTTGCATTCTCTATTCTCTATTCTTCTATTTAAAATCATATTCAATATTTGTTAGATCATTTAAGTTCATTGCTATTGATACTTTAGCTTTTACATTCACATTCTATTGCTTTTCCATAAGTATTTATGTATTTAACATAGAGTCATATTCAATAATTCATCTGTTGTACTTTCAAATTCATCATTCTCTACAATTTAGTTTAGTAGATACATATTATCTAGTAAAAATATTATTTTCTGTATCAAATTTGTCAAACTGTAGCTTCTTGTTTTTATCAGTTGGATTTTTGCATAATCAGATCACCCATTTATCAGATCGTACCACCCAAATTTGCTTGATTTCAATCAATTTCATCTACAAAAAGAATAAAAAACTACATCAAACTTTCGGATACAGGTCAAAGTTTAAATTTCTTTTAAGCACTGCATAGTTCATTTAAATTCACTTTTTTGCTATTTGTTGTCTTCATAGAAATCAAAATTGCATATAGGTTAATGTAGTTGCATATTGGCCAAACTAGGTGTATGTAAGATTTGATAAAAGGAACACATCAAAACAAATCCCAAAACCTAGGCATGGAAACTTCCATAAAATGTTTCCTGGTGAACCCACCTAATTCATCAAAAAATCACCATAAGAGGGTATGAACTCAAGTACCTCTCCTCTGAGGTGTAGACCTATCATTCCCACATTCCCCTTTGAGGCATGGATCCATTAGCCTAAAGGAAAGGAGTGTGTGAATTTTAGACCTACATTATTTGGTGAACCTGACGTGAAAAACATTAGGCATATTTCTGATTTATAAAACACAAAAAAACATAAAAATTACAAAACATATAAAACAAAACAAAAATTAAAAAGATCATTAATTTAAATTTGCACATTTTCATTCCATAGATATTAAATTTCAACATAGGAAGAGTTGTAAGCATAGATGTTAAAACAAAATACCTAGAATTTTAAGAAGTGGTAAGCAATTAGAATCTGATTACATGGAGGAACAAGATCAAGAAAATTTTGATGATAGAGTTCAAATAGAAGATGATAGAATTTCAGAACAAGGTGAAGAGAATAATAAAGAATATGAAATAGAAGATCCTAATGAACCTACATTAGATGAAAAATGAAATGTTAAATTTGAGTCTCTTAGCAAATTTACCCAATTTATAAAAAACCACATAGAAGAATTTAATCAAGTAGTACAAATTGATAATTCAGGAGAAGGGATATGGAATCAGCCTTAGCAACTACATTTTGGATACATACAAATCCATTATCATACATGAACTCAATAAACCAAGATAATGATCAAGTAGGACCATCTAATAAAAACATGATACCTTTAAATTAGAATCCTCAAAAACCAATGGCACAATCATCCAAGATTACTGCTAGCAACCCCAAAACAAATCCAAAATCTAAAAAAAAAACCATTCACATCCATCTTCACTCAAGCTCTTAATCAACAAATATCAAATCAACAAAAAGCTAAAAAAATGCAAAATACCAATCATTATCAACAAAAAGTTCAACAAAACACACTCCCATATAAACTCCATAATATTGTTCCCACACAGACTTTACACAATAGTGTTTCAATTGGAAATCCTTACACAACAACATCAACTTATCAAAGATACAACAACATGATGCAACAAAACCAATTTGGTGGACAACCACAAGGCCTTGAAGCTATGGTTAAACAATTAGCTTCAAGATTAGATCAAATAGATCCCTACCATCCCTCATATAGTTATAGAGAGATGTGTAGCCAACCCTTGGATCCTATTGTGGTTGCCCAACCATACCCAAAACATTTCCCCATGCCTATTCCTCTCGATATATAAAGGAACCGAAGATCCTATTGAGCATCTTCGCATGTTTAGGATAGCATGTCATGATATTTCTCATGATGACTTGTTGTTGCTAAAAATATTCCCTAAAAGTCTCGGAGGCATGGCTCTAGAATGGTACTATCAACTACCTACAAACTCTTTAAGGAACTTTGAAGAGACAACAAAGATGTTTGTCCACCAATTTAGTGCTTATATAGAGAGGCATGTAACCATTAAGGATTTATACAATCTGAAACAAGGTAAAGATGAGAGTTTTACCAAATTCTTGACTAAGTGGAGACAACTCTTAGGCAAACTACATTTTGCATTACCTCATCATGAAATGTTGGACATATTTATTGGTAATTTGTAAGAACAACTATCTTATGAACTTTCTACTGCTACAGTAACCACCTTTGATCAAGCCATTGATCTAGATAGGAGGGTAGAATATGCCCTCATTAGAAGAGGACAATTTAAGAATAAATATGAGGACAAAACTCCTAAGAACCAATACAAGAATAAGCAAGTAGTGGGTGATGGAGTTACTAATAGCAAAAACACTTCAATGGTCAACACTGTAGAAGCCTTAAAGAAATTTGTATTGAAAATTCTTGATAAGCCACCAAGAGAATTTACAAGATTAAATCAACCCTTAACAATGATTTTACCTCAATTATTGGAACAAGGCTTGATACGGTTACCTGAGGTAAGACAACCAGATACTACTATAGTTGGATATAGGGCTGACTTACATTGTAATTTCCACCAAGTAGATGGACATTCTACAAATTCTTGTAAAAGGTTAAAGCATATGATACAAGACTTGATTGACAAAGGTAAAATGGAAGTTCAACAATTTCTTGCAAACAATAATACCCAAAGTAATACTCAAAAACAAACAAATCAAAATGCAAATCAAAACCTAGATATTTTTCAACATCCCTTACCTAAGCATGGTAAAGAAGCAGTAAACCAAGTAGATCATCACAATGTTCCTCATCCAACTTGGTATGTGGGAACCATTAGTAGCTTTTTACCACAACAAGATTTGCAAACCTCCTATGTACCTACTTTATCTATGGTCACAACTAGACCAATACAATATTTTCAGTCATCTTTGGAAGATACTAAAAGTGACACAGAAAGTGAAATAGGAAGTGAACTAGAGATTGCCTCAAATAGTTCTGAGTATGAATCAGATCAAGTTACTCCCATTACAGATTTATCAGTTCTAGAAGAACCATTCCCTAGAAGAATGACTACTTGACCATCATCTCAACAAATGCTTACAAATGAACAAGCAAAAAATGCTAGATCTCATTTTGGTTATATGAGAAACAATAATATTGTGGGTACTATTGGAGCCATCACTAGACAACAAATCCAAAACCAAAACTCTCAATCACAAACTGAAATAATGAATAAAAAATCACCACCATATTCTTCTCTACAAAACACTTATTCACCTCAACCTCTTCATAATAGTGGTATTATTCCCATTAAACATTCATGTCAAACTATTCAATCCATATGTAATTCTTCTTTATCATCATTGCAATCACAACCATTTCAACCTTCTTATTTCAACACAACACATTCATCTCAACAAGGAAATACTTCTTCTTCTAATCCTACCATGCAATCACATCATACTTCACAATTTACTCATCATCATTCTACTCACAATCAAGAAGAAAGAGGTAATGAACCAGTTATTGATAAACTCCTAAGAGAACTAATCAAGCATCAACAATAGGAAACCAATCAAATATTACATCCTAATGTGTCCCATCACAATGATATCACTAATAATGTAACAAAAACTACAAGTGAGCAACCTCAAGTTCAATCAACTCAATTTGATAAACAAGAAATAAATTCTTCATCCAACCAACCTTCAAGACCTCTCTTAGTTTTAAAGAATAATCATAAAGAGGATACAAGCATAGAAAACCCATATTTAGTGTTGAAGTCTCAACCTAAAGTCTCCTTCAACATTCAAAAACAATGGGACAATCATCCACATAAGATATCTCTTTTGGAGCTTTTATGAATCTCTCCTATTCATAGGGAATATTTATTCTTTATTATCTCTTTCCTTATCGTCACTACAACAAATTCTCTATTCTTTTCCTCTTTATCATCATTACCATATTTTGTCCATCACATTTTATCCTTCATTCTCTCTTTCATTATTGTTATCACATCAAGTTCTCTATTCTTTTCCTCTTTATTATCATTGACATCTTTTGTCCATCACTTTTCTTCATCTACATCTACTTATCATTCTTCATCACAACAATCTCAACTATCAACCAATCAACTTCAATCACCTACACCACAACCAAATTGTTCTTCAAAACCTCCTTTTATTTTGAAGCCACCTTATACATGCTATAATCAAAATCACCTTGTATAGTGTATATAGATCACCAATTCCATCATTAAAACATCAAAAACAACAAAAAAAATCAAAAAGCATCAAAATTTCCAAAAATATTTCAAATTGTTTTTGCATCAATATGTGTTGTTTTCCAAAAATCAAGTTATATTTTATTTTATTTCAGATAAATTCAAAAGTTATCTTGAACCATGCACTTAATTTACATATTATATAATTTTTATTTTATCACTTTGATTATAAATCTCTCTTGTATCGAAAAGCACTATTACTTCATTAAATAAATTTTGATTTTTGGGAAATGATCTTGCTACTTCTTGAACCAAGAACACCTTCTCACATCTTAAAAATGATTTGTTGCAAATTTTAAAAAGGATACTACATAGTAGTCTTAGTTCCTTAAGCAAAAATTTTCCCTTGCTATCCTATCATGTGCATGGTCTAGAATACTGAGAATTGGCAAAAGGACAAGCTCCCCCCTACCCAAATAAAATCCCTTGCTCTACGTCTAATCTAGGCAAGTATCCCAAAAAAGAAAAAGAAAAAGAAAAAGCAAAAGAAAAAAATAAAATAAAATAAAAGAAAAAAAAAAGAAAAGCAAAAGCAATAAAATCCCCTTGTTCAAAAATGGACAAGAAATTCCTATTCCAAAAATCTGAAGAAAAGAAGGGGGTAGTGAGCTTGAATCCTTGGAATTCCTCAGTTATTTGAAAACCATGAGGTAAGCCCCATAACAGGTGGTTTGTGCCCAACCCACTTGACCTTGGGTAATCCCTTTTGCATGGTGACATGTCTATCACATTAGCAACCTTATTTTTTATAGACCAATGTCCACTTGTGGATTAGCTAGATTTTGGTAACTTGACTTACATAGTAGTTCAGTACAATGGCATGCACAAAATCATGGTTAATGAGCCTTTCACTTGCACACACATTGGTTCATTCAAGTTTGCTTGTATCAATACCTTACTCAAAATCGGTAAATGAACTTCACAAAGCACACACATGTGATCCTTGAGATATTTTGTATCATTATGATGAATCAAGATGGATAATGAACTCACACAATCACACACTGGGTTCTTGATAAATTTGACTTTGTCTTTGAAATAAGTTAAAATATTTCTTTGAAATTTTGTTAGAAAACATTAGTTTGTAGTCATTTGCATATCACTTTTGTAACTTCATGTATATATTCTTTCTTTAAAATATTCAAATATAATTTATCTTCTAAAAAATTGCATTCATAAACATCATAATTCTTCCATCATGCATCTCATTTTGACTTTGCGATGATGGTATAATTCCTATACTTCACACTTAGGAATTTTATGCCTAGCGCAAGTCATTTTTCTAGTTTTTCATTAATTTAAATTTTAAGAATAAACAATTTCATATCATCATACATTTCATTTTGATTTCACGATGATGGTATAGTTCCTAAGTAATTATTTTTACAACTTCACACTTAGGAATTTTATGCCTAGCGCAAGTCATATTTCCAATTCTTCATGCTTAATCATTCTATTTTCTCATCAACATATTAATCCAAATCAAAATTTTCTCAAAATCAATTGTTTCTCATAAACAAAATCAACATTTTCTTATATCATCCTAAAGCCTTAAGATTACTCTTGAGCACACAACCATTAGCAATATTAAAAACTTCCTCACAACAGGATCAGCTTCATGACCTAGCGAGCATCGATCTCCATCAATGGTCATATAACAACACAACATCCTTCGAGGTTTATTGCTAATCTATTAAATCTATCATTATGCAACATCTTTTTCAAGACACATTCTCAAAAATCCAAATCAATTTACTTTATTTTTTATTTTAAGCATGATTAAAACATTCATAAATATGAAACATGATCATTTGAGATTCACACAAAATTAAAATGCAAATTAATCAACCAAATTACACAAATTCAAGAAGATCAATAGTCCGCATCCATCCCACTCACCCAACCGGAGATATCGCTTAGAACGACCTGGAGGGAAAAAGGCACCTCCTTCCCCTACCCAAATAAACGAATGGGGGGCGGAATCGAGAGGGCAGATACGAATAGTAGGGCTTCTCCCTCTCATTCTCCGCCTTATCTGACTTCTCCCACCTTTGGGACATAGGAGGAAGGGCGGGGATAGAGTGCTTAATGGCCCCCCTTCATTCCCCTCATTACCATAATGCAAGCCTTCTCGCTTTTCCCTTCTCCTCCCGCGATAATAATAATAAGGGCGGTTGTTAAGGCAGGCCTGCTTCCCCCCTTCTTCCGGTAGTAGCACTCCCCCCCTTTGTTTCGATAATGAGGCAATTCAGTCTGAAGCATCAAGTGCTGCTTTCTGTCACTCAAGCTCCCCTGTCCATTGCGCCCTCCCCGGCTATTCCCATCGGTAGCTCCATATCCATCCCCTCTGTATATTGCCGCTACATCCGTTGCGTTCCGTAGGCGGCAGTAAACGATCAAATTGATGAATGAAAATAAGGGATTGGGAATTGATGAATTAATTAGGGCAAGTTCTTAATACGTTAATATTGGTCCGAACACTGAGGATTCTGCCGGGCGGTTGAGCCCGCATTTATTACAAAGCTGGATCGGATTGGAAGCGCCGAGCCGTCAAAAGCTCAATAGTGTTTTTCCGGTCCGTCCAGTCCGGGCGGCTTTGCGATTGGGAGAGAGCTAGATTATATACGTATTAACAACCTGGGCGGATTCCTTATCTATGGGTGGGGTATTTACCATCCAGTATCTAGTTTAAAACTACTATTTCTAGTGGCCCCTTATTGCTAAACTCTATTCCCCATCGTTCCATTAATACCATTATTCCTTTATCAATGATATGATTCCTTTATCGATATGACTATTCCAGATACTATTAGGGCTGATAAGACTTCTATCCCTTCCATTGCCTCTCCATCCTTCCCCCCCATGGCCCATGCAAGTGAATAAGATTATCTATCTACTGGAAACTGGCATTACTAACCCTCATGGGTGATTAAACTAGATCAATATATATATATATATATATATTGATCTTCTTAAATTTGTGTAATTTGGTTGATTAATTTGCATTTTAATTTTGTGTGAATCTCAAATGATCATGTTTCATATTTATGAATGTTTTAATCATGCTTAAAAAAAAAGGAAGTAAACTGATTTGGATTTTTGAGAATGTGTCTTGAAAATATGTTGTTGCATAATGATAGATTTAGTAGATTAGCAATAAACCTCAAAGGATGTTGTGTTGTTATATGATCATTTATGGAGATCGATGCTCGCTAGGTCATGAAGCGGATCCTATTGTGAGGAAGTTTTTAGTATTGCTAATGGTTGTGTGCTTAAGAAAAATATTAAGGCTTTAGGATGATATAAGAAAATGTTAATTTTATTTTTGAGAAACAATTGATTTTTGGGATCAAGATAGCTCATAAAATGCATATGCAAGCCTAACATGCACTATGCAAAATTTAAGTATACAATAATGCATCATACAAGCAATCTCCTTGCAAAAACATTGAGAGAATCATATAGGGTGGACATGAAGACGAGGGCATAGGTACCTATTTTGGGTTCCTTGTGGGAGGTTTTGATGGATCATAAGGGATTCCCATGGAAGTTGATGATTTTAGTTGTGATGATGATTGTGATGATGGAGACATGGAGGATTTTAGTAGATGATTTGAATGTTCTATAAGACTATGCATTCTCTTTTATCTTTTCCTAGTTTAATAATCCTCTCATTTAAAATCTTATCCTAAAGCCTTAAGATTTTTCTTGAGCACACAACCATTAGCAATACTAAAAACTTCCTCACAACAGGATCCGCTTCATGACCTAGCGAGCATCGATATCCATAAATGGTCATATAACAACACAACATCCTTTGAGGTTTATTGCTAATCTATTAAATCTATCATTATGCAACAACATCTTTTCAAGACACATTCTCAAAAATCCAAATCAGTTTACTTCATTTTTTTTTTAAGCATGATTAAAACATTCATAAATATGAAACATGATCATTTGAGATTCACACAAAATTAAAATGCAAATTAATCAACCAAATTACACAAATTCAAGAAGATCAATATATATATCATAAACTTTTGAGTTTTCCACCAAACATAGAATTTGGTGTAAAAACTCGAGGGGGCATCATAGTCAGTAAATTAGTAATTATTTTTCTAAAACATCAATTTCCCATGAACTATTCATTCTAAACCATCTACTCCTTTTTTCCCATGCCAATCATAATCACTTCTACTCAAGTTTCTACACTTTTCTTTGACGCATTTATTGTTCATAAATATGCCAAAGAGATGGTAAAATGTAGACATGAAAAATTGACTCATTTCCCTTAGTTTCTTCTTAGAAAAGTAAGGTTATCTTTGAGCTTAATTTTAGCTAAACAAATCCCCTCCAAATTTCCCAAAACCTACACCATTGGATAGGGCTCGAAAATAGATTTCCAATGATATATTATTTGTCCAATTTTGATATCGTTTGACCCCTTAAATTGCCAAAAAACTATGTACATGTATAAACTCTTGGGAATATCAGATCGCCCAATCTGAGATCGTACAATTATGTACGAGAAGTGATTTTGTACGAGATCGGATTACCCAATCTCGTCCAAAACTAAAAATTTCCCTTTTTAGCAAGGCAACAAAAATGGGGATCATCTTGAATGATCTCCTCCAAAATACACGGTGGTTGCGGGATCATCTTGAACGATCTCCTCCAAAATAGGGGAAGTTGTAACCTTCTTTATTTTTAGCCCAACCGCTCAACCAATTCAATTCTATTTAATCCAAGCTCCTCGTCCTGTATTCCTCCTAGAAATTTCATATACTTTTTCTTTGTTATTTCGTATCCTTGTTGTATTTTTGTAGGTTGGATTTGTGCATTGGTTGGATTCGTGCAGGATCGTACCGCTCAATATTGCAAAACCACCCGATATCGCAGAAAACTACCCGATCTTAGAAAAAATTACCCGATATTTTCTACATCAAATATTTTTGTTGTTAAAGCTACTTGGGGGCATCCAGACCTCAGTGTTTGCATTCTCTATTCTTTGTTCTTCTATTTAAAATCATATGCAATGTTTTTTAGATCATTTAAGTTCATTGCTATTAATACTTTAGCTTTTACATTCATGGTTTATTGCTTTTCCATAAGTATATATGTATTTAGCATAGATTCATATTCAATAATTCATCTGTTGACCTTTCAAATTCATAATTATCTACAATTTATTTTGGTAGATGCATATTATCTGGTAAAAATATTGTTTTCTATATCAAAGTTGTCAACTACAACTTCCTATTCTGATCGGTTGGATTTTTGCATAATCGGATCACCCGATTATCAGATTGTACCACCCAATTTTTCTTGATTTTGACCAATTTCATTTGCAACAAAGAATCAAAAACTACATCAGACTTCCAGATATATGTCAAAGATTAAATTTCTTTTAAGCACTGCATAGTTCATTTAAATTTATTTTTTTGCTATTTACTGTCTTCATAGAAATCAAAATTGCATATAGGTTAATATAGTTGCATATTTGCCAAACTAGGTGTATGTAAGATTTGATAAAAGGAACACATCAAAATAAATTCCAAAACCTAGGTGTGGAAACTACAATAAAATATTTCTTAGTGAACCCTCCTAATTCATCAAAAAATCACCATAAAAGGGTACGAACTCAAGTACCTCTTATCTGAGGTGTAGACCTATCATTCCCACATTCCCCTTCAAGGCATGGATCCATTGGCCTGAAGGAAAGGAGTGTGTGAATTTTAGACCTACAGGTATGGAGTATACAAGAAGTAGTCCTAGTGTATTTTAGTTAGATGGAACCCCTATGAAAAGAGTGGGTGTGATCAAAGATATCCCCATTATCCTGCATAAAATGCCCCATATTACTGTGATCTAATAGGTGGTTGTAGTTGACATAGAGTCATATTTCAGTGTGTGTCTCTCAAGAGAGTTCACTGCCAATCTGGGAGGCTATCTATCTCTAGACTAATCCCATCCAGATATTTCTTTCAAAGAGAAAATGATTTGAATCTATAATGAGAAGCCTTCCAAATTCCATATAGAGAGGATTAAGAAAGAAGAAAAATCCATGGATTCTATCAACATGATGACCGAATAATTAGGAGAATTGGATTTGATGGAAGAGGCTCTAGATGAGCTTCATATAGAAGATGAATTTTCAATGAATGATATTAATACAATGATGGAAATGGAGATTGGTTGTTACTCTATTACTAAGCCCAAAAAAGCTAAAGTGAAGGTATCAAATGATCAGGATATTGTTCCAGACTAGTTTTGGAAGCTCTACTTTGATGGTGCAAGATGCAAAAATGGCGTAGGAGATGGAATTGTTCTCATTTCCTCTTATGGAAGACAAATTACATATTCATATAAGTTAACATGGAGTTGTACAAATAATGTTTTCGAGTATGAAGCATTGTGCTTAGGCTTGAAGAAAGTAGAGAATATCGAGATCAAACAACAGTAAACTTTTAGATATTTTGAGTTGATCGTGAATCAGGTAACCAATAAGTGTGTCTCCAAGAAACACTATCTAAAGGCATATCACAACAATTTTTGGGATCTGTTTGAAGCCTACACAGTGTTGAACATTCAAGTGATTTCATGGGAACAAAATAAACATGCAGATATCTTGGCATACCTTGGTGCCAACTTCTCTCTAGTTGAGCACATGGTGAAGAAACCAACGACCATGTGGGTGTTTGAAAGTGATGAGTAGATCATGAACTTCTTGATAAGGGGATCCAGTACTATGGAAGGAAGAACACTCGAAGAAGAAGAGTATGAGGGATTGATCCAATTAAGAAATAATCATATCTCAAAAGGATTGATTTCGCTCAAAAGTCTCTTTGATCAGAATGATAGAGCTAAAAAATACAAGATCAAAGTAGATGAGAAAGAGTACATCGAGCTGCAGTTGGGACCTAAAAATATAATCAATATTATGTTGGACATTTTGAGCTCATTTAGTTGTCATTGATGTCAATGTGAAAAGTTGTCATTGATGCCAAAGTGAACACATGAAGTTATCATTAACACCATGGAGTACATCATCATTAACACTAGGAAGCAATGCAAAGAGATGGAGAAAATTTGTCCAAATATGTTTTTATAAGGGTTTTTGTTAAAACCATGGTGGCACATTAAAAGGTTTTTTATTAAAGCCATAATGATAGTTCTCTAATATTGTGATGGCAAAATTAAGGTTTTTGTTAAAACCAAGGTGACAAAATTATTTTTCATCAACCCATTGAAGTGCAAGTGATAAGTTGATATTAACTTAAAGAGGGTTTTAATATTTTATTAAAGTCTAAAGTTGATAAAATAAGTTTATAATATTTAAATTATTTTAAATTTAAATTAATTATAAATTATAATTTATACAATTCGACATCATCAAGTCGAATCATCCACCGATATTGTATGCAAAGCAAATGAAGGGTATTTAAACCCTAAGATGAACCTTAGGGAAGTGCATCATTCAAATTTGAAAAATGGCAAAAAATTTGAAGCCTCTGAAAAACATGAAAGGGAGATATTGTAGAGAAAGGCAATACATTGTGTTTCATGTTCGAGCAAGGATCAAGGTAGAAGATACAGTGCTCGTGGTCTAGCTTGGCGCTAGACGTGAGAGAATTTCAAAGGCTTTGAAGCCTTTGTGGAAGGCTTAAGCTACCTTGGTGTTTAAGCTAAGCACATGGAGCACTTAGCTCACATGGTTAGCTTGCCACAGCTAAGGCACCAACCAAGGAAGAAGGCACAGGTTCAAAACTCTGAAAATCACAAAAGGGGATTCACCAAAGGTTTTTATAATTTAATTTTAATTTTTGCATATTGCTAAGGTTTAGGAGGCATAAGGGAATGTTTGTGGAATTTTATCATTGTGATAAGGTTTTAAGGGTGTTTATGATATTTTATTAATTATTGTAAAGGTTAGGGAGTTATAAGGTGATATTGGTTTATTTACCCAAGTGGTAAATAGGTGTTTTATTAAGGTAAATATTATTTTACCTTAGGAGACAGAAATTAAGTCGGAATATCATTTTTGTGAAATATAAAAAATTGAAAAGAAAATTTCTATGAAGATATTATTGTCAAATATTGCTATTGAGAAGGACATTTAAGGTGTATTATGAAATTGAGCTATTCTTGTACTTTGTGAAGAACAACACTTATTATCTAACCCTTGGAACTTGACAAAGAAGAAGATATTCCTCAAGGTAGTGTATCGCTCCAAATTTTTCGCATCCCTACCTTCAGGCTATTGGATCCGCGCCCGGAAGGAGGATGGGAAAAGGATGGTGCGGTACCTCGGACGAGAGGACTTTACGAAGGTCCCGCCTCTCAAGGGAGGTGTGTTTTGGTGATTTTTCGACGGATGGTGGGTTCACCAGGAAACATTTGGCGGTAGCTTCCACGCCTAGGTTTTTGGAATGTGTTTTGATGAGTTCGTTTTATCCTTAAGCATTCATCCTAGGTTTGGCCGAATGAATCTAACTTAATCTATATGAAAATGCAATTTAAATGAATACAGCAAATAGAGTAGAAAGCAAAAAATAGAGAATTTGCAGGAGGCCAATGGAGATTACCTGATCCGGAAGTCTGAAGAAGTTTCTATGCTTGAAGCAGTCTGGATCGTCTGGAATTCGACGTAATCGCCTGTAATCTGACAGAATCATCCGAATCTGACAGATTCATCTGAGACTGACAGAATCGTCTGAAATCTGATGAATTCGTCAGACGAATTCATCAGAGACCTGCAAAACAGAGAACAGATGCAAAATACAAGAATTCCTACTATGCAAACAGAGGCAAAATATGCCAAATAATAAACTGAATACTGAACAAAGTTTAAAAATAGAAATTAAAGTAAATTGCTATACTTTAATGGCAGATTATGAGCTTAACATGCAATCTAGACTAGATGGGTGAACTCCAGATGCAAAATAGGATAAAAACTAAATAGATTATCTAATTTGTAAAACAAAATAACTGAGGCAAAGTTAAGAAAAGCAAACTCCAGGCACTGATTGCCTCGATGTGGATTGCAGTCGAGATCGTCTCGCATCAGTACGAAATCGTCTCGAATTTGACAGGATCGCCTCCGATCTTGACAGGTTCGTCGACAGCGATGGGTGCTGGCTCCGGTTGAAAATCAGTGGTGTACCTACATAAAAACTGCTATAGGACTAGTGCAAAAATAAGATTAAGGTGTTTTAGTGCAGAGGGATTCAACTTGCAGATAAAATTCAGCCAGGGGTTGGGGAGGGAATGTCCTAGAGTTTAAATAGGCATAGGGGAGTTGTTGGGAGGTTGGAGATCATCCCAATTTGGGAGATCTCCAACGGGGGAAGGGTCCCAACGGCGTAGACACGCTTTTGCCCGAATTGGAGACCCGTTGGAACAGAGTCTATCTATGCAAATTCAGTTTTGCGACAAAATCGTCTGGACGTTCTAGTCCAGACGAAATCGTCAAATCTAGGGCGATATCGTCTGATCGGCGACGATATCGTCCAACGGTCAAAACAACCTCTAAAAATGGCATGGAAAAAGGGGAAACGGGTTTCTCGACGGTTAACGGGCGGTTTGGGAGGTTAAATTTGAATTTAAAATTATTTACTAAGGTGAATGTAATTATTCCAATTTGACTGCGCCAATTTTAGGGTGCTACATTTTGCCCCCTCTTTAGCGAATTTTCCGAAGAAAATGCGTTAAAGAAGAGTTCTTCTCGATCTACGAGAAAGCAAAAAATTTATTCCCATTTTTAGGCGACGATTCTTGGTCGAATCGTACGACAGCTTACTATGGTGCCCCCTCCGTGTTTTTACCCAAATCGAACGTTTGAGGTAAAAACGCGAAAAAGCAAAAAAAAATTATTGTTGAATAAAATTAAGAAAAATAGGGTAAAACCCTAATTCATTGTTACTGTTCATTTTACCGTTTTTAGAGCTCGGAGCAAAAAATGGTTGAGACAACACACAGATCTGCAGAGGTCCGACGCGGTCTACGGGTAAGGGTCTAAACTCAATTTAGATTGATTTAAGTTGCTTTTACATGCTTTCTAGATGAATTTTTAGGTGAATTTGGAGCATCGCGGCCGTTTTTGGCCGTCGACGTCATCGGGACGAAATCGTCCCGATTTCGACGAAATCGTCTCAATTTCGGCAATTTCGCCCGAGGGCGAAATCGTCGAAAGGGGGACGATTTCATCAAATTAGAGACGATTTCAAACTACGAAATCGGAGACGATTATGCTCAAATTTGGGACGATATCGTCCAATAGTGGGCGATATCATCAATTGCAAAAAATTGATCTTTAAGTTGCATTATTAATTACTGGAATTGTTTATTAATGATTGCTTGTTGTTTTGTTGTTTATGTTTGCAGAGAGGATTACTAAAAAGCAGAGAGTGGAAGTACGATGGACTGAGAGACGACTTGGCCGCTCTCACCCAGGCAGAGCGGGATCTGCTGGCACAGGTCGGATTACAGCATGTGGCAGAGATGCCGCAGGTTTCCACAGACATGGGGCTACTGACAGCCCTAGCAGAGAGATGGTATCCGGGGTCTTCCTGTTTTCGGTTACCGACAGGGGAGATGACTCCCACACTGGAGGATGTATGGAGGATTTTGAGAATCCCCATACAAGGATGGATGATCACACCGACGGCCAATCAGGGCCACGCGATGGGACGGCCGTGTGGTGACCCGAGCTTCACCCTGGAGAAGGGCGGAGTTAATATCGAGGCACTACGCGCGATGCCCGGGGCATCTAGACTCACACGGGTTCGGCCGGGGTAGTTGGTGGACTTCTCGCTATGCCACCAGAGCGGGTGCAGGGTGCCGTGGATGCTGGGATGTGATCTGCGACATGCGGGACCACGGCTACAGGTTCTCATGGGGCAGCTTTGTACTATGCCGACTGTACAGGATCCTTTACGGGGTCGTGTACAAGGGCGGGCGATGTCTGGTGATGACATCGCTACTACAGGTTTGGTGCTGGGAGCACATTGCGGTGCGGAGGCCGGTAGGGCTTCCACTGACAGGGGTAGACGGGGAGAGGCCCCGAGTCTTCTACCGGTGGCTCCGAGAGAGGGGCACGCTGACGGATCGACCCGTCGGTGTCCCGGAGACTCACCGGATGACCTGGTCCCGGACCGGATCACCCGGAGGCCATGGAGGCGAGCATCCAGGGTGGGCAGAGGATGGACAGAGCCGGCTCGCATCAGGTGAGTCTGCTGGCTGAGGATGGAGAGGGGAGAGGTGGAGCTCCACCGCTACGACCGAGTTTTGTGATAGTTCGGTCTACAGCAGGGGATCCCATCTCTCAGGGATTATGAGTTTTCCTGGACCGTCTGGGATAACACCACTATTAGCGGGGCTCCAGACATGCAGCGATTCTGGAGCCAGGACTCAGATGATGCCCCCATTCAGCCAGTGGATGGGGACGACGCAGGAGTAGCCGATGGCTACGATGCCTGGTATGCAGGCATCCGCCCTCCTCGGATGACGAGGGCACGAGGTCCGATCCACGCAATTGTGCGTCGGATAGGGAGGCGGCACCAGGCAGTGATAGAGGCAGCCCAGGGTCACGACGGGAGAGAGCAGAGGAGGCCACAGGCACAGGAGCGGCCACGATAGAGAGAGAGGGAGAGGAGGGAGGCGAGACCCCCATCTCCACAGAGGCCACCATCGCCCGATAAGGGCAAGGGCATGGATATAGGAGAGAGTAGCGAGATGGCTACTCTCCGGCAGAGAGGGATCATCTGCAGACTCAGGTGCAGACACTACAGGATGCGGCCGCACAACACCAGGCTGAGGTGTCGCAGCTACGAGACGAGAATGCACGTCTCAGGGCACGGGGTGGAGGGGTGAGCACTCAGGAGCTGCTGCGGTCGGTTTCTCAGACCGCATTCTATCAGGCTCTATACTACCAGGCGGTGCCGAAGGGCCAGAGGGTACAGCTATCGGCTGCCATAGCAGATCCGATCAGGACAGGGTCATCGAGGAGCTCATCCCGATCGACGACGAGGACTCGCAGTACCACACATACTGCGATGGGACCACCTCGTCCTCCGCAGGGCGGGGAGGAGATGAGGCTGAGAGCTCTAGGGGCTCTCGAGACACTGCTCGAAGGACACTTGATTGAGTATGCCAAGATATGGATTGTGGCATACCAATCTATCTGATATGATGTACATATATATTTTTGAGATATATATATATATAGATGAGATATTTTTGGTCATATGACTTATGTTATGAGTATATTGATGATGCTTTGATTGATTGATTTTGATAATGCTTGTAATTATGTCGTTGGAAAAGAATTTATACCTTTTGATGTCATGCTGTAATATTGATGAAATAATCTGATGTAACAAATTGGTTGTTTGTGATGCAATGATTTGATAAAAGAAAAGGGGACTTTTAACAATAATTTCAAAGGACATTGTCGCTATTATAGACCATTTCATGGAGTCGCCGCTCACCTGGTCGTCAAGCTAATCCCATTTATAGAAATATTGTGAAAAGTGAAAGAGTGCTTAAGAGACTGACTTAAGACTTTGTTGTGATGATGCAAATGATGATGATGATGATGGTTTGTTTTCAGATTTCCATAAAAATATTATGCATGAAATATTTGTAAAAAATGATTTTTGCTAGGCATAAATTCCTAAGTGTGATAAAATTGTTGAATAATTCCTTAGGAATTATACCGTCATTGCAAAATTGGAGGTTGACATAATGACATGAAATAATGAAAATGTGCATTCTTTTGAAAAGCAAAATTTGTGTAATAAAATGAAGTCATATGGTTTTTATGAGTTTTGATAAATGGGGGAATAAAAATTGTTACAATGGTTTGCGCTAGGCATAGAATATGTAGGTATAGACTTATACCATCATCGCGAAAATCAAAAAAATAGATAGTTTTATTGCATGATTGATTTTTGATGAACATAAAATATGAAAATGAGGACTTGCGCTAGGCATATAATTCCAATTTTGGTTTTAGAACTATACCATCGTCACGAAAGTCGATATGATATGTATGATATGTTTTGAAAGAAATTTGTGATTTTTCTATTATATAGTTGTCTTTAAAAAATAATTGTACTTGATTATTCCAAACAAGTTGCAAAAATAATATTTCAAAGTATTTTGAAGACAAAAATTAGATTTATAAGGAATCCCATGTGCATATGTGAATTCATTTCCAATCTTGATTTATCATAATGATAGACAAAATCTCTCAAATACAAATGTGTGTGCAATTGTATTGTTCATTTACCAGGTTTGAGCAAGATACTATGATACAAGTGATTTGAAGAAACCAAATAAGTGTTCATTAACCATGATGTAGATGCATATAACCATATTAGACTACTATGTAGATCGGATTATCAAGAGCTAGCTAATCCATAAGCAGACATAGGTTAGTACAAAAGAAGGTCGCTAATGTGACAGACATATCGCCACGCTAGGAGTTACCCAAGGCCAAGCAGAGTTGGGCACAAACCACCTGTTATGGGGCTTACCTCACAGTGTTCGAATAATTGAGAATTCCAGGGATTCAAGCTCATCAACCCTTCTTTTCTTTTCAAAGGGTAGGGAAAGGGATTTTATTGCTTTCTTGCTTTTGCTTTTGAACTTTGCTTATTTTTCTTTTTCTTTTGTATTTTTGCTTGATAATGCCGTAATGATATAAAATAATATTTTTCTTTTTCGCTTTTCTTGAATTTTTCTTTTCTTTTTCTTTTTCTTTTTCTTTTCTAGGGATACTTGCTCAGATTAGCTGTAGAGCAAGGGATTTTTATTCTGGGTAGGGGTGAGCTTGTCCTTTTGCCAATTCTCAAAGATTCTAGACCATGTGCATGATAGGATAGCAGGGGAAACTTTTCACCCAAGAAATCAGTTCTACTATGTAGCAAAACATGGAAATTACAAATATAATCATTTTATTGTGAAAAGATGTGCTTGGTTTAAGTAAATAACAAGATCAATTCTCTATGCTCAAACTTTATTTAATTGAATTTTGTGAACTTTGATATAAGAGAGATTAGTAATCATGCCGTATAAAATCAAGATATTTATTTTTTGTGAGTGTGCAAGTGAGGGATGCCAAATAAATGCTAATTGTATCCAAAATAAGTTGAAACATATAACTACAATAATTGTAAGAAAATATATATACATGATTTTTTTAGAAGTTGGGAGAATGTTGACTCTCTCTTTCTTCTGTATATTGTTTTGGTTTCGAAAGAGTCAAGCATATAGTTGTTGTTAGATTTTTATTTAGATTTTTGTTTTTGAGCAAAAAGAACTTAACAAGTGCTTTAAATAAATGCAATAGATAGTTTTGAAGATTTTTTGGAGATTTATAAATGTTTTTGATGTTTTTGAATTTTTTTTTTTATAAATTGAAAGAAATATAAGAGAGTAACTTTTGAACAAATATATACATGGATGAAATGACCAAATTTATGCATAGTAACGTTTAAGATGTAAAATATTCATGGGTTCTTTAAGTTCTTTACCATCTAAGGTAGATAATTTATATGCTCCTGATTCAAATTTTGCAAGAATAATGTATGGTCCGAGCCAGTTGGGCTCAAACTTACCTTTAAGTTCTTTAGTTGCGTTTGTATTTTTTTTATTTTCTTTTAGAACAAGGTCGCCAATCTCAAAGGATCGATGACGAACTTTCTTATTATATGCTCTTTTAAGCTTGTTTTGGTATGCACGGAGATGCTCCAAAGCATTGATGCATTTTTCATCTAGGAGTTCCAGCTGACTGAGTCTGCCAGCGCGATATTCATCTCCTACTTCGGTATCTTGAAGTAGCAGAGCCAAAGAAGGAACTTCCAATTCAAATGGAAAAACTGCTTCGGCACCATATACCAAAACAAATGGTGAAGTGCCCGTGGGAGTCCGAACACTAGTTCGATAAGCCCACAAGGCTGGATATAATTGAATATGCCAGTCACGACCAGTTTTATTGACCAATATTTTGAGAATTTTGATTAAAGTTTTGTTAGAAGCTTCTGCTTGACCATTACCCTGAGGATAATAGGGAGTAGACCAGCGGTGTTGAATCTTGTATTTTTGGCATAATTTTTTAACATCTTTATTTTTAAAAGGAGTTCCATTGTCAGAGATGAGATTCACAGGAATTCCGAACCTGCAAATGATTTGATTAAAAATGAATTTAGAGACCTGTGAACCAGTGCAAGAAGCTAAAGGCATAGCTTCAACCCACTTCGTGAAATACTCAGTGGCAGTGATGATGAACTTGTGTCCATCAGAAGACACAGGATTGATTTTACCAATAATATCCAAGCCCCATTTAGAAAAGGGCCAAGGAGACGAAATAGCCTGCAGCTCTTGTGCAGGCGCATGGACAAGGTCAGCATGTTTTTGACACTTGTCGCAATGACGCACATACTCGTGTGCATCCGTTTCCATGGTAGGCCAAAAGTATCCTATCCGAAGGAGCTTTTTAGCAATGATACTACCACTAAAGTGTCCTCCACAAGATCCATCGTGGGCTTCACTCAAGGCTGATTTAGATTCTTCTAAATTTAGACATCTTAATAGGATACCTTCAAAAGATCTCCTATACAAAGTATTGCCAATTATTACAAATCGACTTGCTCGCCGACGTAATAACCGACGCTGGTTTCTATTAGAATTAGCAGGGAACGTCCCATTTTGGAGAAAATCAAATATGTCTGTATACCAAGGTTCAGGAGTAGTTTCATTGATTAGAAACACATCCAAAGGCTCTAAGCATGACTTATTTGAAGCGGGTTCTTGGAGTCGACGAATGATGATAGTGGCATATTCGTCGTCTAACTCCAAGGGCAAGAGGGATGCAGCTGCGGCCATAGCATCAGCTGCACGGTTGCTAGTTCGAGGAATGGCTTCCAAAGTAACTTGATCAAATAAAGACATCAATTGTAAAACATAGGCCTTATATGGGCGAAGTTTATCATCTCGGGTTTGATAAACTTCATTAATTTGGTTTATAACCAATTGGGAATCCCCAAAAACTAAGAGGTTTTTGATTTTTAGTGCTAAAGCAGACTCGTAATCCAAGGATTAGAGCTTCATACTCAAGCAGTATTGTTGGTGCAAGCAAAGGTCAGTTTGAAGGACAGAGGAATAAGATGTTTTTGTGGAGATATTAAAATAATACCCGCACCAGCCCCACTCATACATCGGGCTCCATCAAAGTATAAGGACCATTGTTCAGGATGGTCTGCCTCTAATTGAAGGCATTCATCAGGAAACTCGATGATGAGAGGATGAGTAGACTCTAAGGGTGCAGCAGCTAATTGATCTGCTATGATTTGACCCTTAACAGACTTCTGTCCTATGAATGTGAGATCAAACTCGCTTAGAGCGAGAACCCACTTGGCTGTGCGACCCGATAAATAAGGTCGACTCATGAGATATCTTAAAGGATCATATTTGGCAATGACATACGTTTTTTGGCTAAGCATGTAATGTCGTAATTTTTGCGTAGCAAACACGACTGCTAGACATAACTTCTCTAACGCTGTATAGCGGGTTTCATAACTGACGAAAGTTCGGCTAATGTAATAATTAGCACGTTCTCGCTTTTCATCATCAAGTTGAGCTAACATAGCTCCTAAGGCAGAATCTGAAGCAAAAATATATAGAAGAAATGGGCGATCAGATTTAGGCGGTGAAAGCACCGACGGATTAAGGAGATATTGTTTGAGAAGTTCAAAAGCTTCTCTACATTCTGTGTCCCAATTAAAGGGGACGTCCTTCTTAAGGAGCTTAAGAAAGGGACCAGTTTTGTCCGCCAGCTTATCAATGAAGCGACGGATAGCTTGAAGTTTACCTTGTAAACTTCGTAGTTCAGATATATTAGTGGGTGCGGGCATATCTGTGATGGCCGCAATTTTGAGAGGGTCAATTTCGATACCACGTAAAGAAACTAAAACCCCTAATAGTTTGCCGGATTTAACTCCGAATATGCATTTTGCTGGATTTAATCGAATGAGATATTCTCGTAATCGATTAAAAACTTTTCTTAAATCATCTAAATGATTATTTTCAATAAGAGAGCGAGCTATAATATCATCTACATAATCATGTAAGATATCATGCATCATATCATGAAAAATGTAGGTCATAGCCCGTTGATAAGTTGCACCGACGTTCTTTAAGCCAAAGGGCATCACTTTCCAAAGAAAAGGTACCCCAGGGGGTAATAAAGGCTGTTTTAGCCTGGTCTTCAGGAGCTATCCTGATCTGATTATAACCGGAGAATCCGTCCATTAAGGACATCATCCCACTTCCGACAGTGAAGTCGATAATTTGATCCATGTTTGGAAGGGGAAAGTCATCTTTAGGGCATGCAACGTTAATATCTCTAAAATCGGTGCAAACCCTAACTTTGGTAGCTTCTTTCTTAGTGACTGGAACTACATTTGAGATCCATTCAGCATAATCAATAGCTTGTATGAAGATAACATTCAGGAGTTTTTCTAATTCCCCTTTGACTAGCAGAGCCACTTTGGGATGCATTTTTCTAAGTTTTTGTTTAACCGGTTTAGCATCCGGATGGACCACTAGATGGTGCATGACGACAGAAGGGTCTAGACCTCGGCATATCTTCATATGTCCAAGCGAAGACATCTTCGTACTCTTTAAGGAATGCAATGTATTGTTCCTATTTTTGTTGACTTAGTTCTGATCCAATATTGATCATGTGAGGATTGTCCTCAGTTCCAATATTAATTTTAATGACATTTTCTACCTCCATGTGTAGATCTCTTTCAAAGTTAGGTGGGGCGGGTGAAACGCCCAACTCTTGTAATTCTTGTAAAGTTAATTTAGATAAGTCATCTTGAGGATTAGTGGTCTCAAGCTGAGCTATGGTTGGTATAGAACCATCAAAATAGAATCCATTGTGCAACATCTCTTCAACAGAGACATCATGGAAGATATCTCCTTCCAACTCTTCATCGGGGTCAGCAATCATTTCAGGGTAGGCTATGGATAGCATGTTGCATGAAAATGACTGATTTTTAAGAGGCAAATCAACATGCCTATCCAAATAATCTTGATAGCATATGAGGTGATCATCATCCTCAAAAGGAAAGGGTTGTCCCTTACTAGGAAATAAGCCCACACCACAGCAGGCAGGCCACGGTTCTACCTCGAAAGGTTCTTTCATGCCATTTTGGAAAGGTCCTAAGCCTTTCCCTTTATATCCCATTTTAAGCATCATGGGTTTAGCTTTAACATAATCATTGGTAAAATAACAACGAGCGTATCCCTCATGATGAGTTTTGATATTCCGAGGGATTCTTCCCCAGTCATATCCTTTATAAATGAAGGCACAACTCCCGACTTGGTAAGTACTTCCCAAAGGTTGTGGGAGGCCCAAAGTACGAGGAGAGGGCGGCAAATTATTTAAAAGGTTTGAATCTTGCATGAAAGCATTCATTTTTTCTCGATATTAAGGTTGTAGATAAATCTGTAAAAGTTCATCGTAAAGGGCATAAGATGTAGAAGGTTTATTACTTATGTCTTGAGATGTGGAAGGTATGATGGATGTGTCTAAAGGTTTTGAATTTATAGGAATAATAGTTGAAGGATTAGTTGTAGATTTGAGATCCTTTTGAGATTCTAAAATTTGTTTAGAAGGTTGTTGGTCTATATAGGAAGATGAAGTTAATGGAGGAGGAATAGATGAAGTTATGGGTTTATGTTTCACAGATTTAGATGAAAAAGAAGAACTAGAATGTGTGGATGACAGAGCAGGGCAAAATTGCACTCCAACGGGTTCTGCCAAAGCACACATATCAAAAGGTCTAGGGTCACCATGAATAGTGACCAACTGATTTTTAAACTCAAATTTCACACATTGGTGTAAAGTTGATGGGACTGCTCGCATGGCGTTAATCCAAGGGCGACCCAAAAGTATATTGTACGATGTCGGGCAATGTACAATAAACACGGTTGTTTCTAGGGTTCTAGGACCAACTTGTAATGGGAGGGTAATGACTCCACACGTTTCTTGTGTTTCGTCATTAAAAGCTTTGATAATCATATCAGTTTTTCTTCATTTCATCACTTCTAAAACCAAATCGTTGGTAGAAGTCAAAGGTGCAAATGTTTAGAGATGAGCCATTATCAATCAAGACTCGTTTGATAGCCTACATCTCCAATTAGAGCAGTAATGTACAAGGGATTATCCTTGTGTAAACCGTGTTGTGGGATATCTTTATCCCGAAAGTCAATACAATCAATCTCTCGAGTGATGATAGTATTGGCCATAGCTTCAGGTTGAATGTTTTGAGGTACCATCATTTGGCTCAATGTAAGCATCAACTCATCCCTATGTGTGGGAGAGGATCTTAATAAATCTAGAAGGGAGATTCTAGCCGTGGTATTAGACAATTGTTCATTAATGCTGTAAGGGGGTTTAGGTTGAACAATAGGAGCATGATTCCCTTTATTTGGGTTTTTCAAAATGAATGGAGCTGATCCATCGTTCTGGTTTGGTTCGTGTTGGGAGTTTTGAGCTTGTTGTCGAGTAACGACTCCGATGGTACCTACAATGTTATAGTGACGACGTTGAAACGGTCTTGGTTGAGAATTTATGGCTTGTTCATAAGGAAGAACTTCATTAGAAGAAGGTCGAGTAGTGACTCTTCTAGGAAATGGTTCTTCTGGAACATTAGCATCTGTGATAGGTTGAATAGGATCTGATTCGTTTTCAGAACTATTCGATTGAATAGTGTCTACTTCACTTTCACTATCTGACTCCATATCACTAGAATCAGAAGTTTGAAAATTATGTAAGGGCCTGGTTGTAACCAGGGATAAGGTTGTGTCAAATGTTTGAGAATCCTGAATAGGTAATTGTCCGCTAATGGTTCCTACATATCGAGTAGGAGGGGGAACATTATGATGTTCGATTTGATTGGCTACCTCTTTACCATGTCGTGGTAAAGGGTGTTGAAATATGTCTAAAGTTTGATTGGCATTCTGATTTTGATTTTGGGGAACAGTATTTTGGGCATTATTAGGAGGGTTTTGTCTAGGTTGGAAGGCTTGCACTTCCATTTCATTATTGTCAATCAAATCTTGTATTTTATGTTTCAATCTCTTACAAGCGTTGGTAGAATGTCCAGGTCCTCTATGAAAGTCACAATGCAAATCAGCTCTATATCCGGGTATACTTGGGTCAGGTTCCTGGATAGCTGGTAATTGGATTAAACCTCTTTCAAGCAGTTGAGGTAAAATGGTTGACAAGGGTTGGTTTAATCTAGTGAATTCTCGAGGAGGCTTATCAGGAGGTTTCAATATGAATTTTTCTGTTGTCTTTGTTGCATTGACATTAGCAACATTTCTGCTGTCAGTGACTCCATCACCAACAACCTGTTTGTTTTTATATTGATTTCTAGATGTTTTCTCATCATCCTTCTTCCTAAGTTGGCCTCTCCTAATGAGGGCATCTTCTACTCTTCGAGCTAAATCTATAGCTTGATCGAAGGTAGTCAAAGTAGTTGTTGATAGCTCATAAGAAAGTTGTTCTTGTAAATTATTGATGAAAATGTCTAGCATTTCCCTATAGGGTAGCACAAAGTGCAGTTTTCCTGTCAATTGCCTCCATCTAGCCAAGAAATCAGCAAAACATTCATCTTTATCTTGTTTTAAATTGTATAGGTCTTTAATAGTTACATGTCTCTCGATGTAGGCACTAAATTGATGAACAAATGATTCAACTGTTTCTTCAAAGTTTCTTAAGGAGTGAGTGGGCAATTGATAGTACCACTCTAATGCCATTCCACCTAAACTTTTGGGGAACATTTTTAGTAATAGCAAGTCGTCATGCGATATGTCGTGACATGCTATCCTAAACATGCGAAGATGTTCTATGGGATCTTCGGTTCCTTTATATATAGGCAGGACGGGCATGGGAAAATGTTTAGGGTATGGTTGAGCTACCACTATGGGATCCAATGGTTGGCTACAAATCTCTCGATAATTGTACGAGGGATGGTAGGGATCTATCTGGTCCATACGTGAAGCCAATTGTTTCACCATAGCTTCCAGATTACTAGTTTGCCCCCCATATTGATTCGGTAGGGCATTGACATGAGTTTTATGAGCATAGGATGGAGGAACATGTAGATTAGATGCCATGTTACTATTGTGTAAAACATTAGTAGGAAAAATGTTATGGAGGAATTTTGAAGTTGGATTATGTTGTGTTCCATATTGTTGAAAATTTGTATTTGGCTTTGTTTTAGATTTCTGTTTATTTAAAGCATTTTGCTCAATAGTTTGGTGGAACAAAGTAGTGAAGGGAATTTTCTTTTGTGTAGGAGTGGTTTTAGGTTGAGTAACGAGTTCCTTAGGAGGTTGGGTAACCCGTTGTTTTGACATGGCTTGGGCTATAGTGACCATATCCGTATTGGATGGTCCACCCTTATCACTCTCTTGATCAACAAAAGATAAAGGATTAGTGTGTATATCAAGCGCCCGTTCTATAGCCGCTTGAGCGTCACTAACTTCCCCTCTATCAATACGGACTGCTACATTAAGGATGTCGATATTCTGATTGAGAAATTTTTGAAAATGTTCTGCGTTATCAAAAGCGATGGCTCCATTGGGAGCTATTCTAGGGGACGAGGATTCATTCTCTTTAACACTTCCTTCTTGTTCCTTATCTTCACCTAAGTCTTCATCTGATTGACCTAGAGTTTCTCCTTCCGGATTTGTATCTCCAAGAAGGACATTTGGGTTTTCAGCTTGTATCTTGCAACCAATCTTCTCCTTCCCCTAAAGTTTCTTTACCATTCCTAAGTCTAGGCATGGTGCTAAGTTTTGATTTCAGCAAATATATATATATATATATATATATATATATATATATATATATATATATATATATATATATATATATGCAACAAATTAAAAGGTATATATTTATATATACCTAATGCAATATTTGAAATGAAATGTTTAAGTTTTTACTATGTTTTTTTTTTTTTTTTTTATTTTTTTTTAAATTTTTATAATAAAGATAGCAAATGAAACAATAAATGCACGCAATAATAATAAAGCTGAAAGTAAATGAACTAATCTTCTATGAATAACTTATGAATATCATTAATAGGTTCAAGTTGTTCAGGGGTCATGAAATGTTCTTCTTCAAATTGAAAGTTTTCTTTTAAGAATTTGATGAAAAGGGCTATGGTGATATTGTCTATCTCAGATGTCGGTTGATAAAAGTAAAGCTCATGGCAATACTCTCGATATAGCACAACACGCGGAACTCTATTCCATATTTCCCTATCTGTAAGAACAACTTCTTGGTCTTCTACAAGGCCTAGGAATCGGTGTACAATGTCTGCATTCTCGAGGTATTCCTCAAAGCTGAACAACTCTGAAGATACTAAAGCTCTCCTATAGGCTAACCATCTATGGCAGGCTCTCTGAAGTTCATGATAGAACACTAATTGATGAGGATCCAGGATTCTATCCAAGACTAGCCTCTTGATCTGTTTAAGTTGTGTGGACCTAGATGAGATGAGACTAAGTCTCCTGACAAGTTCGTCCCACAAGGATTGATTTCTACTTGTTTCAGGGATACTAAGGACAGAATTAACTTCTATAGCTGCCAATTGGTTTTCTACGTTTATAGTAACTGCTAACCTCTTTTTAGGAGCTACCATCTAAACATGATTTTGAACCTTAAATGTTTTAAAATGCATCTAAGTTTTAGTTGTTCTAATTTTTTTTTTTTTGTTTTTGTTTTTGGTTTTCAAAAGGTTATGATGCATTCACGTCGGGTTCACCAAAATGTATCGCTCCAAATTTTTCGCATCCCTACCTTCAGGCTATTGGATCCGCGCCCGGAAGGAGGATGGGAAAAGGATGGTGCGGTACCTCGGACGAGAGGACTTTACGAAGGTCCCGCCTCTCAAGGGAGGTGTGTTTTGGTGATTTTTCGACGGATGGTGGGTTCACCAGGAAACATTTGGCGGTAGCTTCCACGCCTAGGTTTTTGGAATGTGTTTTGATGAGTTCGTTTTATCCTTAAGCATTCATCCTAGGTTTGGCCGAATGAATCTAACTTAATCTATATGAAAATGCAATTTAAATGAATACAAAGAAATAGAGTAGAAAGCAAAAAATAGAGAATTTGTAGGAGGCCAATGGAGATTACCTGATCCGAAAGTCTGAAGAAGTTTCTGATGCTTGAAGCAGTCTGGATCATCTGGAATTCGACGTAATCGCCTGTAATCTGACAGAATCGTCCGAATCTGACAGATTCGTCTGAGACTGACAGAATCATCTGAAATCTGACGAATTCGTCAGATGAATTCGTCAGAGACCTGCAAAACAGAGAACAGATGCAAAATACAAGAATTCCTACTATGCAAACAGAGGCAAAATATGCCAAATAATAAACTGAATACTGAACAAAGTTTAAAAATAGAAATTAAAGTAAATTGCTGTACTTTAATGGCAGATTATGAGCTTAACATGCAATCTAGACTAGATGGGTGAACTCCAGATGCAAAATAGGATAAAAACTAAATAGATTATCTAATTTGTAAAACAAAATAACTGAGGCAAAGTTAAGAAAAGCAAACTCTAGGCACTGATTGCCTCGATGTGGACTGCAGTCGAGATCGTCTCGCATCAGTACGAAATCGTCTCGAATTTGACAGGATCGCCTCCGATCTTGACAGGTTCGTCGACGACGATGGGTGCTGGCTCCGGTTGAAAATCAGTGGTGTACCTGCATAAAAACTGCTATAGGACTAGTGCAAAAATAAGATTAAGGTGTTTTAGTGCAGAGGGATTCAACTTTGCGTATAAAATTCAGCCAGGGGTTGGGGAGGGAATGTCCTAGAGTTTAAATAGGCATAGGGGAGTTGTTGGGAGGTTGGAGATCATCCCAATTTGGGAGATCTCCAACGGGGGAAGGGTCCCAATGACGCAGACACGCTTCTGCCCGAATTGGAGACCCGTTGGAACAGAGTCTATCTATGCAAATTCAGTTTTGCGACAAAATCGTCTGGACGTTCTAGTCCAGACGAAATCATCAAATCTGGGGCGATATCGTCTGATCGGCGATGATATCGTCCAACGGTCAAAACAACCTCTAAAAATGGCACGAAAAAAGGGGAAACGGGTTTCTCGACGGTTAACGGGCGGTTTGGGAGGTTAAATTTGAATTTAAAATTATTTACTAAGGTGAATGTAATTATTCCAATTTGACTGCGCCAATTTTAGGGTGCTACAGTAGTTTTTGAAGATCATCCTCCAATCAAGAAAAAGGTATGAGCATATTCCTCCATATTTGAATTGATTGATTGGTTTTCTAGAAAATAAGTTTCAAGTGAAAAGGACTTGATTAGGGTTTCCTATTGAGTGTGTTGAGTGATTTCTTGAAGATTTTCTATAATAAAGAAGTGTGGTTAAAACCTTGTTTAATAAGCATTATTGTTGAAGCCATTAATGAGTGAAGAACATGAGTATCATTGTTATGTGAGATTTTTTTAATAAGCATTGTTGTTGAAGCCATTAATGAGTGAAGAAATTGAACTAGAGTTTGAAAATAACATGAGTATCATTATTATGTGAGAGTTGTTTTGTAAGCATTGTTGTTGAAGCCATTGATTGAGTGAAAGAACTTGAACTAGAGTTTGAGAAGAACATGAGTATCATTGTTATGTGATATTGGTTGTTGAGCATTGTTGAAAATTTTTTGAGTAAGTGATCATATACTTGGAATAGGGTTTGTGAGCAAGGATTATCTCATTGAGCGATTGGTTGAGTAGAGTTGGTTAAGCCTAGTCAAGTGGATGTGTGAAGTGATTGTTCAAGTTCCATAAAAAAAACTATTCTATATTCTGAATTGAGTTGAGAAAGTGATTGAGCATTGAGTTGAAGTATATTGAGTCTCTAACAATTCTCCTTATGTTTCTAAGAAAGTGATTGAAATTTGGTGAGCAGATTTGAGCAAGTTCTGTGTGGACTTGTTGAGCATATTGGACAAGTTTTGTGTGGACTTATTGAGCAGATTTGAGCAAGTTTTATGTGGACTTGTTGAGCATATTTGAGCAAGTTCTCTGTGGACTTGTTGAGCATATTTGAGCAAGTTATATGTGGAATTGTTGAGCATATTTGAGCAAGTTCTCTGTGGACTTGTTGAGCAGATTTGAGCAAGTTCTATGTGGACTTGTTGAGCAGATTTAGACAAGTTCTGTGTGGACTTGTTGAGCAGATTTGGACAATTTTTGTGTGGACTTGTTGAGCATATTTGAGCAAGTTTTGTGTGGACTTGTTGAGCATATTTGAGCAAGTTCTATGTGTAATTTTTGAGCATATTTGAGCAAGTTCTATGTGGACTTGTTGAGCAAATTTGAACAAGTTCTGTGTGGACTTGTTGAGTATATTGGGCAAGTTCTATGTGGACTTGTTGAGCAGATTGGACAAGTTCTATGTGGACTTATTGAGCATATTTGAGCAATTTATGTGTGTACTTATTGAGAATATTGAACAAGTTCTGAGTGGACTTATTGAGCAGAGTTGTGGTGCATATTTGTAGATGGATTTGTACAAGACCAGAGATAAAGATTGATCAAATTTGTACTAGACCAAAGGACTATGTTTAGTGCAGATTTGAGATAGAGCTTTGGAGGTGACATGGTATAGAGGATATAAATATCTAGTGGATAGATATCCATTAGTCATGGTAGTGAGGACAGGCCTTATGAGTGAGAACAAGAGTCTTTAGTGGAGAGAGATCCACAAGCCAGTGCAGTGGAGGCAATTGTCTTCAAGAAGGATCACTAGCCAGAGTAGAGGAGAAGGATTTCTCATGTGGGTAGAGATCCACAAACTTGATTTAGGGGATTGGTGTCTCCTTTGGACATATGTCCATAAACATTGTAATAGGGAAAGGATTCCCAAGAGATTGATCAAGAAAATTTTAGTGAAATATTTTCTCCGTGGAGTAGCCCATATTGGGTGAACCACATAAATTGTGGTGTCTCTATTTGTGTGTGGTAATTTGTGCATTGCTTTGATTATTGCTATTGATATTGCTATATTTGCATTGCATAATATAGATTGAGAAAGAAAAATTAAAAAGTGGTCTTATACTGTTCACCCCCCCTCTCAGTATAAGCTTGTGTTCTTCATGTTGGAACTGATTGCTCTCCATAATAACTTGAGCCAATAAAGGATATTTACCATAAATTTCTAGATATTTTTGCCTAGAGTTACAAGGATTTGAAAGGTTACAACAAGAATGTGATCCAACATACTATTGAATTGCAGGAAGGAGTGAAATCTTTCAAGCAAAAACAAAGACCAACTAATCCCAAAATTATAGTTCTGATGAAAGCTAAATTATTGAAAATGTTGGAAGCCAAGATTATTTACCCAATCAAGCATTCTATGTGGGTAGCTAATTTGGTCCCTATGTAGAAAAATAATGGAAATATTTGTCTATGTGTTGATTTCCAAAATTTAAATCATGCATCTCTGAAGGATCATTATCCTTTACCGCAAATTGATCATATTATTCATATAGTTGTAGGAGCTCAGATATTGTCTCTGTTATATGGATTCTCTAGCTACAATCATATTTGGGTTAAAAATGAAGACCAGTACAAAATGACATTCACCACAAAATGGGGTACATTTTCTTATCAGCAAATGCCTTTTGATATCTTGAATGTTGGAGCAACCTTTCAAAGAGCAATAGACATGGTTTTTGATGAGTTATTAAATTGATTCATTGTTATTTAAATGGATGATATGACTATCTTCTCTCATAACAGGAAGGAGCACAACTTGAATTTGAGACAAGTGTTTGAACAATACTGAGAGTTTGGGATATCCATTAACCCAAAGAAGTCTATCTTCACTGTGAAGGAGGGAAAGCTCTGGGGCCATGTAATATCATAAAAAGGTTTATCCATTGATCCAGCTAGATTTGAGTCTCTTTTGAAGCTTCTACTACCAAACAAAAAGAAGGGGTTGTAGTCATTTTTTTGTTATATTAACTTTGTTCATAAGTTTATTGTATATTTCACCCAAGTTGTGAAACCAATGATTGAGCTTTTAAAGAAGGATGTTGAGTTCAAATGGACTAGGCAAAGGAAGCAAGCATTCAAGGAAATTAAGGATAGAATTTCTCAAGCCCCTGTTTTAATAAACCCTAACTATTTAAAGGATTTTATCTTGTACGTTGTTGGTGAACAAGAGAATTACGCAACGATTCTCACATAGAAGGGAGATGATGGAGATGAGTAGCCAATCATATTTTTAATTCAAGTCATCCAACCACATGAGGAAAAGTATAATTTCATAGAGAAGAAAGTATATGCAGTAATTAAGTCTATGAAAATTTTTGAAATTTTGTCTCACAAAGTAAAATAATTATTTATGTTGTTCATCTGGACATCCGAAGTTTCATTATCCAAGGTGAACTTGGAGATAAGAGAGTTGGTTGGGTTTCTAAAATCTAGGAGTATGACATCAAAATTTAGCCAACCAAGCTGGTTCGTGGTCAAGCACTATATCAAGAGCTTGCGAAGAGCTCTGCTTTGGAATCAATGGTTTACCAGTGTGAATATGCAATAAGGGAAAGTAATTTTGCTAATAATTCCTCTTTTGACTATGACTAGATAGAGAACCTTGTCAAATATTTCAATTTAATAAGGTGTCCTTCACATATTAATGCTTCACACAGAAGGAGATTTAGACTACAAGTCCTCAAGTATGTTTTGTTGCCAAATGGATTGTTTCATAAGAATATTGATGGAGTATTTCTCAAGTACATCAAAGAATCATAAAAGTAGGAAATTTAGGACGAGTTTCATTCTGGATTTTCAAGAGGCCACTATGTAGGAAGACCCATGGCACTGAAAATTATCAAATCAGGTTATTTATAGCCCACCCTTTCTTTGGATGCATTTAAGGTTAGTCAAAGTTGTGATAAATGCCAAAGGTATGTTGATAGAAGTAGAAATGCATATTTACCTCTTCACCCGATCCAAGTGGAAGAACCATTTCAACAATGGGGTTTAGACTTTATTGGGATCATTGATCCTAATTCATCTGCTAAACATAAATATATTTTGATTGCAACTGATTATTTCACCCTATGGGATGAAGCGATCCAAACCAAGAAGGTAGACTAGGAAATGGTCATCACTTTCCCTGAAGGATTGATCACTCACTTCGACATACCATAAGATATTATAACAGACAAGAAAACTCCATTCATCAGTGCCAAAATTAGTGAGTTCAAGGGTAAGTATGGTATTTATTTAAAAACCTCATCAAATTACTATCCACAAGGAAATAGTTTGGCTAAATCTATGAACAAGAATATGCTTAGGATTCTAAAGAGGACTCTTGGTGATAACAAGTGAAGTTGGAATTTGCTCTTGAACCAAGCTTTATGGGTTGATCGCACCTCAATCAAGAAATCCATCAAGACGTCCCCCTATTATTTGGTGTATGGTAAGGAAGCTATCTTGCCCATTCACATTGAGTTGCTAGTCCTTCAATCCTTGTAAATGCTTGATGATGAAGTTGATGAATTTGACCCCATGAGCACAAGGTTGTCTTATTTGTTACAGTTGGAAGAAGAAATGGAGAAATCATATAATGCATTCATGGAGCAAGCTCAGATAACAAAGAATTGGTTTAATAAGAAGACTTTAGAGAAGGCATTGAAGGTTGATGATCTGGTATTGAAATGGAACAAGAACAAGGTAAAGCAAGGCAAACACCACAAGTTTGAGGTGATTTGGGAGGGTCCTTCCTAGATTTTTGATGTCAATAAATTTAACTCATGTTTTGCATGATATAGACGCCCATGTGTTATCGATTTCAGTGAATTATCTTCATCTGAAGGTCTATTACTAGTCAAATACCGGATTACAAATGTAAATATGTATATAGTTTTTTGTAATGTTGCTTTTGTTTGAAAAATTACTAAGTATGGGAAGTGAAATCTCTTTTCACTGAGTAGGGGTGTTTTAGTTGGAAAAATTCATGTTCGCTAGTGAAAACCTTCTTCACCCCTCTCGGATAAAAAAAAAGTGGCAAAATTCCTTTTCGCTAGAGCAAAAGATATTTTTGCTAGCAAAAATAATTTTTCTAGCGAAAGTCCTTTTCTTTGCTTTATTTTTGGGCATTTCACCTAGAAGTGCTTTTTTGGCACCAAAGACATCAAAAGCATCCATGCTTTTAAATTTTTTATTTTTTAGGTGAAGGAAAGTAAAATCATGCCAATTTTAAAAATTGGGCACCCAAGTTCAAAAAAGCACTTGATAAAGAAAAAAAGTGAAAAAGGGAGAAAAAATAAAAAGAAAAGAAAAAATAAAAAATATAGGAAGAAAGTGAAAGTTATTTTGCCCATGCATTTTTGAATTTTTGGAGAGAAACTCAAGTTGTCATCAAAAAACTTCACTCCAATGCTTTTTCGAGCGAATAGGGTGGTGAAAGTTATTTTTAGAGCGAAAGGGAGCGAAATTGCTTTTCACCCTACTTTTCCAATGAACTCCCAAGATGCATGATGTTTCACCCATAAAACCAATGAAATTATTTTTCGGCACTCCACAACAGTAAAACAAGGTGTCCATCATGTAGTTTAAGGTGAAAAAGCAGCTAGGCACATTTTCCAAAATTAACTGTTAACGGTGAGTTGTGCCTCTTAAGAAGGAAAAAAATCAATTAAAAGATAAAAATAACCAATCAGAGTGCTTGGAGAAGAGGTGGGCAAAACTAATAAATAATTGGAAAGCGTGATGTATCCCAAAAATTAGTAGGTGCACCACGGGCATTTAATTTGGTGGGTGTGGTTTGAAAGTTATAAAAAGGTGAACATTTTAGTTTAAAAAATCAAAAGAATTGTAGATTCATGTGTAAATTGTTGTGAACTGCTCCAAGGTTTGAAATTACTTGTTTGTTTGAATAAAGTTGAATATGGGGAAGAGAACCATAGAAGCCAAGAAGGAGAAAGCTTAGAATAAGGCTGATCTAGAAAAAAGGTGATAGAAAGACAAAGAGGAGGAATAAGAAATTGAGCTAGCACCTTATTATGACCACCTAGCACAAATTTATGATTGCATAATCATGAACAAGGGCATGGAGAAATTATGCTAGGATGTCAAGTTTACTTTGCAGAAGGTGACTACCGAGAGTTCACGCACCATGGCATTCTATTCTCATATTTTCTAGTACCTGTGTATGTCGGTGTACTCATATCCCAAGATGGTATGAGTGATTGCACAGTGCTATAATCCTGCTATGAGAGTTGTTTAAAATACCCAAGAAGATAAATTATTCATTATTTTAGCTACCTCGGTTAGGTATGCCTTTGATTGTGGTGCAAGACCTCCACTCGACGTCATGTTTAAAAAGATAAATATTTCAAAGCAAGAGGAAAGGTACCAGTCTACAGTTCATATGTGATAATTCATGGAGAACTAGTTAAAGACACCATGGTTTGGAGAGTTGCCAGATTTATCAATACCCCTAAGGAATTTCAAGAGCCCATATTTATATTCAATGCTGGTATGGATGGTGGGCTTGTCCTCATATTCCACGATGCATAAGTGTCAAGCGTTGTTGGAATAGTATATTTAAAAAGTGGATTTGTATGCCTCAACTACCATGATAGCCACAACAAATCCAATTTTCTTTGATTGGGTAGATTTTGTAGCCTATAGAATGCACACAAAATTGCAGAAGGTGCAGAACGGAGAGGATGTTACCTTCAACCACTATTCTTTCTTGGTGTGGTATTTCTTTTATTACATGCATTCTCAGTTTACCTTTGTAGCAGTAAAAAATATAGATGAAGCAGGCAAAAAATTACCAGTTTATTTGTGGACTCAAATTTTTTCGAAGGAGTCCTATTATAATTTTAACTAAATGTTCTTGGGACTTTCCCTTGAGCTCATTTATGGGGTGTGCGATAGAGTTCCTAGAGCAATGAAAGAAGAGGTGGTAGACAAGGAAAAAGGTGATGTATTTTTTCTAACACAAGGAGTGGTTGTCAGAATTTTTGGTTTCATTGGAAAACCCTTTTTGTTGTCATATTTTACCATCAAACATATTTTTGCACTAGAAATAGCCCAATAGAGTGATTTTACAAATTATACATACGGGTTCGATAGGGGAAAGTGAGCTTGTGCATCATTCCTTTTAAGTTCAACAACGTAAGAGTGACTCAATGCAAGAAGAATTAATTGATCATAGAGACACTCTACAATCATGGGTTGATTGAGCTTCCCTAGCAATGACGATGTGATCCTTTGGGTATTTTCAAGAAATTCATCAAGACCAAGAATTTCCATTACTAGCCTAGAGAAGACATTTTGTAGTAGAGGAACAATTCTAAGGGGCATGACCTTGAGTGGCACATTGAAAAGATGATGTTGCTCCCTCCTTGGCATGATTTATATGAGCTGAAGGTTGAGTATGATCTTGTGAATCACCCAATGTAGGTTCCTTATCTTGAGTTTTTCAATCAAATGAAAGTGAAGTTTGCCGATTGGTCTGATGAAAATATCGCCAACTGGTGGATCATGAGGGTTCATCAAGGAAATCCTAGGTTGGGATACCCATTGGTCATGGATGATGCATTTTCACTAATTTATGATGACCATTGTGAATATTACCAGCCCCTCTCTTTCGTTGACTTGGTGCCCCGAAGTATCTAGAGCCCTGATAAGGAAGAAGATATGGTAAGATAAAAGGAGACGTTGGTTGAAGAGATGGTAGTTATCAAATAAGAAGAAGAGGAGTAAAAATTTCCAAGGAACAAATTTCACTCAGAAATAGGAGCATAGGTGTAAGGGTACCATTTCCTAATATGGTAAAAAATCCTAGGAGTGGTGTAGTTTATGCTCTTAGTACAAAAACACCTTCTTCACTAATAGTTGAGCAAATTAGTGTTAAGGAAATACCATATTTAGCTCAGTAGGAAACACCAAGCTAGAAGATGGTCATTTTAGATCTATAAATAGAGGAAGAAAAAGTAGAGGAAGATAAAGATCCAGTAGTGCAACAACCTTCATCTTCGACTCAAATGGTGTCGAAGCTTGCAGGTACACATCTCCTTTTTTCCTCTCTAAATGATGATCATTTGGTGATGACTTCCTCCTTGTATACAGTTTCCATTTCCATTTCACCTCCATTTGTTGCACCCATCACTTCAGCTCCCCTTTCTATTTCACAATCGTAAGTCACTAATGCTCCCCCACTTCTTATGTTCCCTCAATTTCTCTCTCTTTCAGTTCATTCACATCCACACCAAATCCATTTTCTCTTCCATTGCCCTCCATTCCATAATCTATCCCTGACATTCCCATTTTTGTTATAAGTACACAAGTCCCTCCAAGGGTAAGTATAACTATAGTGCCTTCCACTTTTGCTTCCTTTGTTGAACCAAACCCTCAACAACCCATTTTACTATTTACCTGGATTTTTGCATCGTAGGAGCAACTGGATTTAGATATGGAGCTTCTACTAGAGCACCCCATAGCAGAGAAAATTAGTCAAGCATGGAAAAGCTCCTCATGATGGTTAAAAGTTTGTAAGAGGAAATATGCATAGGCCTCGTCTAAGGTGATGAAGAAGATGAATTTAGATCTAGAGGCTATGGAGATGCACACTATAAAGATGGTAACCCAGGTCTAGAATCCCCAAGGTGAAATGGCACCCAATGATTATTCAAACCAAGTCATCACCGAGGACCTCACCAAGATTGATGAAACTGAGAAACTAGGCAATATACAGGTAGATATGAGTTTGATCTACATGCACGATGAGCATTACAAGGATCATTTCTTCCAGGCCAAAACAAAGATCATGGAATTAGAATATGCTCTGGAAGCACAAAAGGTTGAATCACAGTAATGGTAGTAGAAATCGATGATTCTGGAAGGTGAATTTAAAAAATTTAATCAGACAGTCGAACAACATCAAGCAACATGGCAAGAAGCACAACAATAGATCCAAGCCTCGAAGAACCAACTCCAAAATTTGTAGAATCAGTTGGTAGAAAAGGTGACATAATTAGTAACCCTCACGAAGGAGAAATTCAAGGAGGCTCATAGTTAGTTGCTTATCGATTGTAAAACAATGGTGATGAAGGTGACATTAGTTCTCATGTTCCTTCAGGAGGTGTAGACAGTCATTTCGTACGGTGTGCATGTAGTGGAGTGTGCAAAAGAAAACCTGGAGCCAAAATTGTAAATGGCAATGAATATTAAGGTGATGGCTAAAATGGATCTTCAATTTCGTCCAATGAGTGCCATGTCCCAAGCTTGGGTGAATGCTAAGATCACACTATGATCTTATTTTTCTAGGTTGGATCTGGTTAAAGAGGCTTGCAAGCTGCTAGAGAAATTTGAGCATGAGAAGCAAATTTTGTTGGTCTATTTTGATGTGATAGTAGATAATGGTTTCCCCAATTTCACTGATGATCAAGGGAATATTCTGGTAAAGAAGGGCCTGGATGTGGTATGGGCTATTTTTATAGATGATGCTTCAGAGTTTGATGATTGGGAAGAGCCCATCATCAAAGATTACGTGATACCCTTGATGAGGAAGCTCACTCGCATCGAGTCTAGCATACTAGAGCTTATTCAGAGGGCTAACTACATCAACAAGGAGTAGGTTAAGACTTTTTGGTACATTGTGGATATGCTCAATGTTTGTGAGGTGATTAATAGAGATGCTTGGGTTGAAGCAGTTGCAGTGGATGAAGCTACAACTTTGCATCTCAAAGAGTAGGAAGAGGATGGTGCAAGCAGCAAGTAATCTTATGCAACCAGTGGTGGTAACGCTACACCCAATGGATAAAAGGCCTTGGGATTGATTGCATTTATATGAGCTAAATACCCCACGAGCCACCAAAAATATTGGTATTTTTACCACATTAAAATTTTGTTAAAATTTTGCCTAAATATGAAAGTAATTTTGCCAGCGAAATTCATTTTGAGCATTTTTGTCACATTAAAAGTTTTTTCAAAATTTTGTCTAAGTGTTCAGCGAAAATCCTTTACGGGTGAAATCAGAGTGAAATTCCTTTTCGCCCCCAAGCGCAGCAAAAATACTTTGCGAGTGAAATCAGAGCAAAATTCCTTTTCACCCCCAAGTGCAACGAAAATATTTTTTGGATATAATCACAGCAAAATCAGTTTTCATATAATTTCACCAGCGAAATCATTTGTTGGCCATTTCACCCAGTTTTTGGAGAAACTCCCTTTTCACCTGGTTTCTAGCAAAACTCCCATTTTTCCCAATTTCTGGCAAAATTCCCTTTTCGCTCGATTTTTGGAGAAATCCCCTTTTTGCCCGGTTTCTGGTGAAACTCCCATTTTGCTCAATTTTCCAGTTAGACTCTCCTTCCACCTAGTTTTTTCAATGAAATGTATTTTTGAGTGCGTTTCAAGTGAAAACGTTGGCAAGAGCACATTCCAAGTGCAAGTCCAGGTGAAAGCCCATTTTAGGCACAACTTGGATGAAACTATGATGAAGGCCCATTTTGGGTGTAACTTTGAGTGAAATCTCATTTTGGAAGCAAACACCATTACCCCCAACATTTTCAGTGAATATCTTCTTTGGGAAAGATTCAAAGCTAATAAATTCAATTTTTGGGATGACACAATTGATATGTTTGAGATCACTGTTGAATTTAAGTATTGCACTCCTGAATCCGATGTAATATTTTTCATTTTCAAAGCACTATCCACTTTAGTGGATATTCATTTCCAAGGCACCGATATGGATATTAAAATCTAACTGATGATTTTTGCCAACGTCTTGATACGCCATGTGATGAAATCGCTTGACACTTCCCAATGTGTTTGCTAATTTTTTTGTTGCTATTACCAAGGAGGAATTACTGCTATTCAATTTTTGACTAGCCAACATTTTATTTAATAAGCATTTAATTTTGGAGGTGAAATCCTCTATAAAAACTAAGAAACTTGATGTAAGAAAGGATGGATATTCTGCTGAAAAAACTCTGAGTTTATTTTTTTAGCTTTAATCAAAATATTGTTGGCTCTAGTTCCTGAATCAGTGATGTATGTTATTACTTTTTGCTTGTCATTTCTTCTATATTCATTGACTTTGTTAGATGAATTAAGATTATGCATTTGAATTTAGTTGATAAAAAAATGAATGTTGAGATGCTAATTGGAAGTTATTTTTACGAGTTGTGAATGGTCCCTGTGTTATTCTTTTTGATTAAATGTAGGTCATAACTTGATTTTATTATTTAGCTGTTACTTCATCCATGCACTATGTTTCTGGCTTATAGCCATATTTCCCATTTCTTTCAGTCAATTTCTCTCCCTAAGCTTTATAACTGATTTTAGATTAGTAAGGGAACCGGACATCTTTGGAGATTGGCCCGAAGGACATCTCTTTCCTTTGACCTTTCAATGTTTGTCAGATCTAGGGCACGTATTTTTACACTTAGGCAAATTCTTCTATCTTCAACTTCTACTTATATTTGTCTTGGTCTTGAGATTGTAGTTGTTCTACTGATGCTAACTTTAGATATTGAATCAATAAGTCATCACAATAATAAATTTTTGAATTTGATATTTTTTGTTATCAAACCTACTTCTATGTATTGAATGTAATATCAAACCATTTGTTTCACAACCTATGTCTTTTGTCATTGATTTATCCTTTAGAATTTTAATCAACTCTTCTTGATTTTTATTCTTATAATTATATATTTCAAGTGTAAGTAATGCCATATATATTACCATAACCATATCTAAAGGTAATATCATAGAATTTGCAATGCTTCAACGAATTTTGACTCAATATAATTGCCAAATATTTCAAAGTTTCTATCTTTGGATTCTGTATAGATTAAGTATAAATGCGTCTTCAATCTCATTGATATGTCCTATTGCTCATCAATATTTTCCATCAAATATTGTATGCAAAGTTTCTAAACTTTTAATATTTCATATTTTCATTTACCAACACATTTTGATTATTTTCTTCCATGATGAACTTTGTAAAGTAATATTTAAATCAATTCCTTTGATGTTGGATACCTTATGTCTCCCAAATTCAATTAAACAATTTTCTCAATTTCTTCAAATAAGTGATTTATAGTTTTAATAAAGCAATCAATGATCTTCTTATGACTCTAAAATATATATATTTCTTCAAATTTTCAAACCACAAATCAATCTTCAAAATTCAATTTTCAATAATCAAATTTATTCAATCAAATAACTAGTCAAAATTTTCAAATTTAATTCTTTCCTTATATCTCCCAATTTTAATTCATTCCTCCCTTCTCTTTAATTAAAAATTTTAAATTTTCTTCTTATTTATCTAATTCAAATTTCAATTTCCTTAAATAATCTCTTTCGCCATTCAATAATGCATCAACTTTATTTTCCCCAAATCAAATGAATTTTATTTTAGATTCAAAAACACTTGCTTGAATTTGAACAAAGTCATCCCAAAAATACGTTATTAATAGACATGCTTTTTTAGTCTTGTAACATAGTAGACATGTCAATCCAAGGACATATTAATAGAATTTTGTTAGGTGTAGATGTTTCAAAAGCTTTGTGCTTGCAAAGGCCTCTTCCTCCTCTATTCTATAAACTATTCACTCTAGTTTTAGGTTCTTCCTTAGGCTCATTGGCTCTTAGGTTTTTCCTCAAGCTCATTGGTGCTTAGGTTCTTCTTCAGGCTTGCTCTACTCTTAGGTATTTTGGTTCTTTGTATACCATCTCTAATGCATCACTTTGAATTCATTTTTATATGCTTCAACTCTCTCTAGACTCCTCACTATTTTTTCTATGGTATTCTTCTTCTCATAGGTTACATCATAGGTGCTTGACTTTCATGAAGCACATAGAACCAACCTTCAACTTGATTATCTTTGTACTTTGGCTTTGTCGTTTAATTTTTCTCTTTGGCTCTACCAGATATCTCTTCTCTTAAACTTTATCAGTTCTACTTTCACCTCTACTCTTTAGCTCTATATTTTATCTTTTTTTTCCACCATCGATTCCTATTTTATTTCTATTTTTTTGGCTCTGCCTTTAATCTCTTCTCTTCGAATCTATTGATTCCATGTTCACTTTTATTCTTTGGTTCTATATTTAATAAGGCCATAGTTTCTCTTTGAATTTAGTCTCTTTGCAATCAATTTGGTAACAACAATATCAAGGTATATTCAACCCAATATAAATTTTTTAATCAATTTTCCCTTGCCAGAATTTTTCTCACATGGCTTCTCTTCTCATGAAGTTCCACTTTTTTCTTTGATAATCTTTGAGAGTAGTAAACTCATTTTTCTATCAATTCAATTATCAATTGATTTTTCAACTTTTGAACAATTCCTTTTCTTTCTAATTTGGGTTACCTCAACCATTTCCTTCAAATTTCATAAATTCAAATGTCTAGAGTTTGACTTTGATACCACTATTGGTAATTTACCTAGATTATATCCTAGGTAATTTTATCAAGGATCAAATATTAATCATAAAATAATGCTCACAACTCCATGATCAATATCAATGAATATTACATTCATGAAATAACAATAATATTACTCAATAAACAAACTCACAATTTTATTGATGAATCAAATATACAAGATATTTGTTATAATTGAGTTTCTCATATTCAATTACAATGCACATAGCTTTGTCCCTATAATATAACTTTACAAATGACCTTTAAAAACTTTGACTATTGCTCTCTTCACCTATATGGAAGATGCGTCCTTTACTATTCCTCGTATATGACAACTCTTTTGTCTCTTCACTTCACACCTTACCACATATCATGTGACTCTTCACCTATATATTTGATACCTACACATATAACTCATGACTTACTTACATGACACTTTGCATGCTCTCATACTTTACACACTTGCACACTTTGTTACATGACACTTGGAATGTTTTTACACATTGACACATACTTTGGAGAAATATAACTCACATTCCTTAATCTAATAGTAACATATGTACGATGGGGATAGTTTATCATTTACCAATGCTACCAAATAATGTAATATTTCCAACATGGATTTCTCTAGAGAATTATAATGTGAGGTTTTTGGATTTTGATAGTGACAATTTCAAATGTGTTCATAAAAGTGCTTGTACATAAAACACTAGCTTTGATTATGTACAGTTTGTTGGTCAATATGGACAATGTATTGTTAGTGATTTAAAATATTTCATTATGTAATAGGGAGTATTGGCATAGGTAACAATGAATTTCTAACAAAATAGTGAAGAAAATTTGTAGCAGGTACCAACTATAGCTATGCACATATAGGGAAATTTTTTTAAAAGAACCAAAATGATAAAGCGTGGACCAAAGTAAAAAATTGACATCATACCAAATAGTGTAATATAGGAGGGTGTTGGAATATATTAAATTATTTGGTACCTTCAAATCAAATTGCAAATACTTGATAATTATTTAGTGTTTAGGTATCTTGTATATAATTTTCATTTAGTAATCATTAGATGTTTTTCATTATTAGAGATTTAGTAAATATATTTATCTTATGAGAAATGTGAAGAGACATATCTTCCATGAATTTGATGATACGAAGATTTAGTTGAAGTTGAAATGTCAAGAGACTTATTGTAAAGGCTATCAATAAGGATAGCATGTGAAGAAGTTATATAAAATGAATTTGTAGTACTTTACCTTGTAATGTAAAGTATTATAATCTTATTATCCACATTGAATATAGTGTGTGCGTTCATTTTATAAGTCATGGATTGAATATATGTAATACATCCTCGTATATTATGAGAGCTCTTTGAACTTTGTATTCTCTATTGAGTATAAAGTTGAACTTATTTTCTATCAAAGTCACCATTTACATTCTAGTGCCTATGGTCTATTGACTAGCCTAACTAGCCATATAAATTCATCACCTAAGAAGTTTGGATTTGTTTCTTTATAGCTCCTTTAATTTTACCTTGACCCACTTTAGATTACTTTGTTGGATGATTTGGTGACAACATGGTTTCTTATAGGAATGCAAATCAATTTAGATGTTTGTATATGCAAAAACAAAAACTATACAAGTGGTGAATTTGAGTGGTAGATGGCAATATAAGGTTTGAATTATTAAATTAATGGGTAATCTCATTAATGTTTTACTTTCTTGGTCACTTAATCCAAATAAGAGGTGTTAAAACTTGTAGTATTTTCTTCTTGATAAATGTTGACATGGTATGGTATAATATATCGTGCAACTCAATGGGCTAACATTATTTCGTGTAAGTGAGGGTTTTTATATAAGCCCATGGGTCCCTATTTCATCTTGTAAAATGAACCTTGTAGCTTAACCTACTAATATGAATTAACTAGACATTTTTTAGGATTTATATCATTCTTAAAGGTATTTATACAACTATTTCAAAAATCCAATATTCTCAACATAGTATCTATGGAGAAAAAAAAATTGATTCAAGCTAATTTTTCTTGATTCATAGTCTTGTTGATTTTTTCTTGTTTTTATTTTCTAAAACTATCTGAGATGCATGAAAAAGGTTTTTTTCAATAAAAAAATTTCATTTTATTCAATTTTTTCAATAATTTTTTCTTGCATATTTTTTTTTTTAATTCCCCATTTTCCTAATTCTTTTTTCATGTCAATTCCAATTCGATCCTCATTTTCTTCACTATGATTCTTAGTATATAATGAGTTAATTATAGTTAGTGCTAACTTAAGTAAGGGTATTCTCTCCACATTTTATGTCCTTCTGATATCTTTTTCCTTTATCTATTCCTATTTTACTATGATTGAGTAATATGATTTTTTTCATTCCAACAAATCTTGTAAAATTCAACAACCTAAAAGAGTAAGCTAAAATAATTATACACTACATATAATTATCAAGTTTATTATTATAGATTATTTTGGTGGAACACAAATATTGAGAGAAATTTTTATAAATATTTATTTTAAATTTTATTTGTGTATGTTCTAGAGGCCATATATTGGACCAAATATGAAGGCTACAAGTAAATAAATAATTTTTTTTTTCTATTTTTTCAATTGGTTATATGAGATTGAAATAGCCCCACCTATATTACATCATCACCACACATTGGTATTACAAAAACTTGGATATTGTCCATATCGGTATTACAACAACTTGGATATTATCCATATCTTTCTTGGTAATATTTAAACCTAGGTCTCCTCCTTGACCTATCATAATGTTGATGAATTTAACTAGTTGAGCTAATATCATTTGATATGTTTTTTTTTATTATATTAAATCCTTAATCATATTTAATTTTTTTCTAAACACCCTTGACCAACGCTCAGGTTTGGGCATCCCCATCCCACCATGACCTCTCATAAGGGGGGAGAGTTGAGCTTATTAATAGGGACCAAACACACACTCATGGACACACCCACCTCCACACACACTTTCTCATTCCACGATTTGAACCTTGGATCTCCCAAAGAAGAGCCAAAGCCTAAACCATTGCATTGTTCCCTAAGGATAGTCTTATTTATATTTATTAACTAAAATGAAATAGTATTACAAATCAAATATTTAAAAATGCCTAACACTAAATAAAAAATAAATAAACCAAATATGATAACACGAACACTAGGAATTAGGAGTGGTTACATGATAAATGGGAAGAAGAAAAAAAATGGTTGATGATAGTAATAGGCATAGATATGGCTATAATTTGAAAGTTGAAAAATATACTAGAAGAGTCTCATTTTCTAGAGAATATATATATATATATATATATATATATATATATATATATATATATATATATATATATTCTCTACCATTGTGAAATATGGGAGTGTTAAAGCATTCACTTTCTATGTTCATTGTATATTATATTTATTTAGATTAAAATGTTAAATATTTTTGATGAACGCACACCCACACCATGGTTTGAACCTTGGACCTCCCAAAGAAGAGCCAAATCCCAAACTGTTAAGCTATCCCCCTAAATATTATGTATATGTATGATATTTAAATAGGAATTATAAATTTTTATGTATAATGAAAAATAAAAATAATGGCAAAGGATGATTAGGGGTATAATAAATTTAAATATAATATCAAGAAATAGGTGTCTACCTAGTTATATGTATTTGAATATCGAAGGATCATAATTTATATATTATGAAGTAATTAGTAAAAACTTATTATGGTTTTTCATTTCTATTTGAATATATGTAATTTATCTATTTTAGTTTCAAAAAGGTGTTGCACATTGATTTTTGTAGGGTAAATTGAATTAATAGACTATGAAGATGAGGAGGGTTAGAAATATAAGGACCTAGAAGAGGAGAGTGAGGCAAGTTGTGAGAGAAACTTATTTAATTCTTTCTAAAGAGTAACTCACTACTATTCATCCCCAAAAAAATACAAAATGTTACTTGGTTAGAATTATTAAACAAATCATCAAAGCCATGGCCTTTGGTCCATTGTGTCTTTGGTGTTTGAAGATAATGTATTTTAATTTTTTGGTAATCATCATTTTTCAATCAATTCAATAGTAAACCAACACAAGTTATTTGCTTAAAAAAATATTTGACTTTAAACATGTTCTAATGAAATATTAAATGATCCATTAAAATAAAGATAGTTTGCATTCCTCTTCTAGCTAGTAGTTACAAAGATTCTCAATCTTCATATAGATTTATATTCTTCCTTTTATAGGTTCATTAATCATGGACACCAATCTTCAAATGGATTTTAATTGTTCCTCCTAAAGAGGAAGGTGTTATCATTTATCTCAAAGTAATTTATTTATATCATATCATACTTAATATGGATGCATAAAGTATTAATCTAATTACAAAAACACTAATAAACTAAATGCATGTTTTTCATTTATACCTTAATAATAAAAACATTAACAAATTGTATATATTAAAAAATACATTTAAATATCTTTAATAAATAATGTTATATTATAATTAATTGTACTCAAACTATTATTTACCTAAAAATTTGAGTGTAATATAAAGTGTTCAATTAGAGGAAGATTCATCCATGAATTGTAAAATAAACACTTTAAAGTCTATTAAAAACTGTCGAATGGCATTTGAGTGTAATATAAAGTGTTCAATTAGAGGAAGATTCATCCATGAATTGTAAAATAAATACTTAAGTCTATTAAAAACTGTCGAATGGTATTTGGTGTAATGGCAGTTGCTAGTTGTTATCATCCATGTAGTTGTGAGGTGGATTCCTCTTGTATTTGCTTGAACTAGCGATGATATTTGTAAATATTTATAAATGATGTTCAATATAATAAAATTTATTAAAAACCATATAAATTTATAATTAAATGATATTAGATGTATTAATTGAGTTTAATTAATTAAATTTTATAAAATAATACATATTAATTGTTAACTTGGTATAATACCTGTTGAGTGGTATTTTCACCCAGTCGTGAAAGTACACTCTCCTTTAGGATTTGGGTTTCAAATCCCCTCTTGCAAAGAAGTTAAACAAACAACTTCTCCAAGGTCTCCATTGTATTAGCATTTGCATATGTGTATTAGTAATCTCAAATATAAGATATTCAATTTGAATGCTTGGAACACCTTAGTGATTGCAAGTAACTGTAAACAAGGGGCAATGTTGGTTTATTTCATCATGAAACTTTAGTGATTGTTCATTGTTTTTTTGGATTTTGATATTTTTTTAAATGTTTATTTTAATGCCTTGAAAAGTTAAAATTTCTGGAAAAAATATAAAATGCAGAAAAATGAAAATGAAATGCAAAAAAACTGAAAATAAAATGTGCTCAGTATGATGCTATCCTGTTTCGACAAAATCAAAGATGTGAGGTCTCCATGCACGCAACCTAACCTATTGGACTTGCAAAACATGCACAATCCCCATAGACTAAGTGTTGGTTCCTAGGGTACGAAATAAAATTCAGATTTCAAATATTCGCCTAATGTAACCCAAAGAAATGGCATCAACATTATCTATAAATTCGAAATCTAAAAAGATGAAAGAATAAACATTAAATCCATAGCATGCAAAGAAAATCTTCTTCTTTCTTGCCCACAAGATGCAAATTTTTGAACATTTCTGCATAAAAAATGTGTCATTTTACAATAACAGAATTTTTGGTTTTCCCAAACTAGTCCATGGAAGAGAAACGACTCAAACAAGCCCAGAATGGCATCATCGCCTTCAAGTCTGCAACTCTGCTCGCCCCAATTTCCAACCATGTCCATGAAGAAGAAAAACTAGTCTACGAAAGAAAAATAGCCCAACTAGGTCCAGAATGGCTATCTCGCCTTCAAACCTGCAACGCTACTTGCAACAGTTTTCCACCCTTTTTGGCCTCTTTGAATGGCTTATTTAAACTTGTGAAAACATTGTTTCCTTCCTTGACGGTTCGTTTCATTTGCCGATGGCTGTTCGTTTCACCTTCCCTGACTGTTCATTTCACCTTCCCTGTATGTGTGTGCTTTGCTTTCCATTTTGTGGCCCTTCGCTGCGTTTTCTCCATATGGGCTTGTGTCTGTTTCCCTCCGTGTGTAACGACTATCTTAAATGATTTTAAATCATTAAATATTCCTTATGTAACACTTTGTATTCTTCATTGGATTTTGTCCTTATGTCCACGTCACTATGCAGGTATGTTACCTTGGCAAAAATGGAACATGTCACGATATCGTGACACTTTTGGCCCCTTTTCGTCTTTTTTTGCTTTTAGCCGTGAAAATGGAACATGTCGTGATATCGTGACACTTTTGCCTCCTTGCTCACTTTTGTTGCTTTTAGCCATGAAAATGGAACATGTCACGATATCGCGACACTTTTTCTTTCTTCCCTCTCTCTTTGCTTTGAATCGCGAAAACGCAACATGTCGCGATATCGCGACACTTTTTCCTGTATGGCCGTGAAAACGCAACATGTCGCGATATCGCGACACTTTTATTTTCTTGTTCTTTCTTGTCTTGTTTGGTCGTGAAAATGCAACATGTCGCGATATCGTGACACTTTTCCTTCTTGTTCTTTCTTTTCTCATTTGGTCGTGAAAATGCAACATGTCACGATATCGCGACACTTTTTCTTTCTCTTTTGACCATGATGGTGCAACATGTCGCGATATCGTGACACTTTTTCTCTTTTGGCCGCGATGGTGCAACATGTCGCAATATCGTGACACTTTTTCTTTTTGGGCCGATGGTGCAACATGTCGCGATATCACGACACTTTTTCTCTTTTGGCCGCGAAACTGCAACATGTCGCGATATCGTGACACTTTTTCATCTTTGGTCGTGATGGTGCAACATGTCGCGATATCGTGACACTTTTTCTCTTTTGGTCATGATGGTGCAACATGTCGCAATATAGCGACACTTTTTCTTTTTGGGCTACGATGGTGCAACATGTCGCGATATCACGACACTTTTTCTCTTTTGGCCGCGAAACTGCAACATGTCGCGTTATCGTGACACTTTTTCATCTTTGGCTGTGATGGTGCAACATGTCGCGATATCGTGACACTTTTTCTCTTTTGGTCATGATGGTGCAACATGTCGCAATATAGCGACACTTTTTCTTTTTGGGCTACGATGGTGCAACATGTCGCGATATCACGACACTTTTTCTCTTTTGGCCGCGAAACTACATGTCATGATATTGTGACACTTTTTCATCTTTGGCCGCGATGGTGCAACATGTCGCGATATCGTGACGCTTTTTCTCTTTTGGCCGCGATGGTGCAACATGTCGCGATATCGTGACACTTTTTTCTGTACGGCCGCGAAAACGCAACATGTTGCGATATCGCAAAACGCAACATGTCGCGATATCTTGACACTTTTTCCTGTACGACCGCGAAAATGCAACATGTCACGATATCGCGACACTTTTCTTTTCTTGTTCTTTCTTGTCTTGTTTGGTCGTGAAAATGCAACATGTCGCGATATCGTGACACTTTTCCTTCTTGTTCTTTCTTTTCTCATTTGGTCGCGAAAATGCAACATGTCACGATATTGCGACACTTTTTCTTTCTCTTTTGACCACGATGGTGCAACATGTCACGATATCGTGACACTTTTTCTTTCTCTTTTGACCACGATGGTGCAACATGTCGCAATATCGCGACACTTTTTCTTTTTGGCCACGATGGTGCAACATGTTGCGATATCACGACACTTTTTCTCTTTTGGCCGTGAAACTACAACATGTCACGATATCGTGACACTTTTTCTCTTTTAGCCGTGATGGTGCAACATGTCGCGATATTGTGATGCTTTTTCTCTTATGGTCACGATATCGTGACACTTTTTCTCTTTTGGTCACGATGGTGCAACATGTCACGATATCGTGACACTTTTTCTTTTTGGGCAGCGATGGTGCAACATGTCGCGATATCACGAAACTTTTTCTCTTTTGGCCGTGAAGGTACAACATGTCGCGATATCGTGACACTTTTTCATCTTTGGGCCGCGATGGTGCAACATGTCGCGATATCATGACACTTTTTCTCTTTTGGCCGCGATGGTGCAACATGTCACGATATCGCGACACTTTTTATTTTTGGGTCGCGATGGTGCAACATGTCGCGATATCACGACACTTTTTCTTTTTTGGTCGCGACAGCGCAACATGTCACGATATCATGACACTTTTCTTCCTTGTGGTATTTTGCTTTTTTTCCTTGATCTTTAGCCTATGGGCCACTTCGGTCTTCTTGGAACACATGCAAAAAAGGTGGGTCCCCAATTTTGGGGTACATTGTGGATCAGCCACAACAAATGGCGACTCTGCTAGGAAATGCTCTTGAGCATTTTGGTGAGAACTCAACCTGAAAAACACACAGACTCAAATACAAGCATTAGCAAATATCCCAAGAATGAAACTAGACGAGAAATACATGAAACATTAGAATTATTAAGCATCAGCTCGGTGTGTGCAATGTGCTTCATTCCCTATCATTTGAAATTGATCAACATTCCATTGTCAGTTTCACTTATGATTCGTATGCAAGGCTATGAATGATTTGTGCAGGATTTGATGTATGATGAAGATTCTAGAGATATAACAACCTGCTTTGCAAAGGCTCAGACCTTCTAGTATCATGAACAAACATATTAAAATTGTCAAACCCTCTTAGGACCAGATATATGTATACTAAATTAATTTACTAGATCCCCAAAGTTGGTTATGTGTCACCACCATCTTGAACCCATGTGCAAGTGTAAGTGAAATCAGAGCTTTGGGGAATAGGATTCCCAACCTAAGCGAGATGGGAATTTAACCCTATCCTTACTACTCTGATCCGGAATTCATTACCTCATCTTGAACAAAATGATTTAACCTATTATGGATGAAACTGTCAGGCTAGCCTATCCGTTTGAGCAATCAGTGGTCTTGCTTTTAGATAAGACATGTTGCCATGCATGAGCATACTCCACTGCCAGCCAGGTGTCTATAGCCCCAGTGGAGATTAACCCCATAATCCAGGATTTGGCTCTATTTTTGATTTCTTGGACCTTGGGGATGACTACCCATCCTTGCAAGGGACATGTAGTACGATCCTTCCAATCCAATATTAATAAAGAAATGAAAAATATTTTCTTTTGAATTTCAAGTTCTTGAGTGGGCAAAATAGAAGCCTTGGGGAATTGAATTCTCAACCTAAGCGAGATGAGAATTAGACCCTATCCTTACTACTCCATGAAGGTCAAATCAGAGCTTTGGGGAGTTGGATCCTCAACCTAAGTTTGATGAGGATTTAACCCTATCCTTACTACTCTGATTTTAGGCTTTAAGCACTTATGGGAGTGGTAAAAACCATTGTTTTAAGGATTATGTTGCATAATAGGATAGACACGAAATACTCCTTTCGCCTCACCTTTTCTTCCAAGTATGGTTTTGACCATTTTGCTCAAGATCCTTTTTAATATGCGTAGAACATGCTTGGTTCAAGATAGTTCGGGCATCAGTTCCCAACCTTAGGATCCTTTTAATATATGTTATGTAATAACCCTAAGAGGATTCGACACCTTTTCAATGATTGCACATGAAATGAAGATGCAACTGAGATGGAATGTATATGCAATGCGGAATGTACATGAGATATGAATGCATTGCTCCTTTTGAAATGTGGATGGAGTATACCACCTACTTTGCCATAATTTATAAAACTGACAACTTCCTGCATCATAAGTTCCAAACGATACTCTTTAATGTGTTTGCAAAATTCGTGGAGCTTTCTGCAATACAATTCCGATGTTTCATATTCTCCTAGTCTTAGTCAACATTCATAAGGACCTAAATTAACAAACCAAAAATTTCCAAAGGACCAACACACAAAACTTGAAACCAAAATGAGATCTAATCCAAAACCAAAACACGAAAACCAAAAGTATATACAATACAATACAAGATGATGCAAAAATTTGGATTATCATTTTCTCGGATCCCAAACCTGATTAGAGCATTCCAAAAGACATATAATATGATACACATGCCGAATGTGGAAGGAATCAAACAAAAACAAGATTAGACCAAACAATGCAACCAACTTCAACTTTCCTCTCTCACCCCACCAATTAGATTTAGTTCCATTAGTATTCTCATAGGTGAGATTCAAATTACCAGATTGATTGGACAATGGTTGATTTTCAATTCTTTCTTGTCTATTCTTTAAGGTGCAAATTTCATAATCCCATTCATGATTTAGAACTAGGCTTTCTTTATTCAAAATGAAATTTTGTAAGCAAGAGCCTATTTCTAAAAATTTCAAAGCTAATTCATTTTCCATGTTCTTAGGCCAATCAAAATTGTGCAACAATTTACAAGCATCTAGGATATTTACTAAATGGGGATCATTAAGAATTTTTATCCTAGTTCAAGAATTAATTGTTGATGAATTTGATTTAGCAATTTAAGTGCATCAAGCTCCTTTTCATTCATTAAAGAAATGTCATCAAAGGTGTGGTTAGAAATCAATCCTTGTTCTTCATTCACCTTCAATGGCATTTCATCATAAATATCATTTGAATTATACAAATCTTCACCAAAATCTTGGATGTTTGGACACAAAGGCTTAGATTTTACCTTTTTCACATTTTCATTTTCCAAAATTTGATGAGGATTTGCAATTCCCCTTTTCACCTCATGGTCTTCATATTCTTCATTGAGTACTTGTTCATCAAACATACCAAAATTGGGCACCCAATTGAAAACATGCCCATCCTTTTCAACCCTCAAATATTCTTGGTCAAAGTGTATGTCAAGTAACTCATCTTCATGATCAATCACTTTCGTTGCTTCCAATAGATCAACCACTTTGTCATTTAATTCCAACTCTTTGTTCACTATCCCTGGTATCTCTTCCAAAACATCCTCAAATTGCACAGGAGTTGTAATATCTTCCTTTGAGTAGGCGATTATGTTGTCCTGTATATCAATTGGCACACAAGTTTCATTAGCAGTTTTGGAGTGAGTGTAGTCTTCCCACTTCTTCCATGAATCATAGTAATCATCTTCCAAGTTCAAGTCGTGATGCTCAAGCACTTCTTCTTCATCTTCTGATTCATCAACATGTTTCTCATCCAATTCATCTTCACCTTCCATAGATGGTCCAGTTATTTCCAAAAGTGGGTTATTTCTTGAATTCAAATTGGTAAATCTATCATAATCCAAATTTGTAACCCATGATTCAATTTTATCACAATTTGGAAGGTGTGGATCCTCTTGGTCATCACTCTCTTGACGATATAGAGTTTCCACCGCCAAAATGTTGTCCTCCCCTTGTTGATGTTGGGATGGACCCTTATTTGGCACAAGTTCCAAATCATCCACTTGAGCTTGGAGACAATGGGTATACATAGCAATTTTGGGACAATTCCTTTCATTATGCTCCTTTGTATTATGCAATCTACACCCCTTTTCCCACGCAAAATTAGAAATATTAAGAATGGAACTAGAGTGACTTGGTCTTGCAGAAGTATCTATCTAATTAGCAATAGGGGAAGGCACACCCCCATTGTTTGGCTTCGTATTCCACTGTCTCCCTCTATTGTTGAAGTTTTGATTTGGGTGAGGGGCATGGGATTCATACTTCTATTTTTGAACCAAATCATTACTCAATTTGTGAACCATATTTTTGAGTTCTTCAACCTCTGAATAAATCTCTTTTGGTTGAGCTATGTTATTGCTAGTTCCAATAGGATTTGCGTAATTGGTGAGATCTTGACTTAACATTTGAGTTGGATTTTGAGCCACTTGATTTGCATAGGGATTCACACTTTGAATCAAAATTGGATTGGGTGCGTAAGCGGGTATTGATGAATATGGTTGTTGATAAGGCAAAGCATTTATGCCTGATATTTGTGGTGCCATGATCTGATTCATCATAGGAGCTTGACCATATGGACCATATTGTCCTACCATAGGCATCTTGGAAAACCCATAACCCTGTGGTGTCATTTGTTGTTCAATGGTCATAGCTTCATTATAGGCTAGAGCAAGTGTGGTAACTTGAGGATTTTGCCTTGCAAACATTGTCATCATAGGATCCAATGCCCCAAAATATATTTGCAAAGCTACTGCGGGATCAATGGCAAAATGTCGAATTGCTCTATTATAGCACTTCTAAAATATCTGATTAAAAGTTCGGATTGGCTCACCCTGGCCTCTTTTGCATGTAATGAACTGATTATAGATGATTGTGGGATCTAATGGTGACCTAAATTGGTTGACAAAAGCATTCTCCATTTGTGTCCATGACGTAATGGAACCAGTAGGTAAGAAAATATACCATTCATAAGCCACTTGGTCTAGGCTCATGGGGAAGAGTCTACAAGCCACATCTTCATGTTGAACTTGCAATCTTATCAAAACATCCCTATAGGCCTAAATATGTTCTTCTGTGGTCCTTGGGCCATCCAATTTGTATTTGGGCAAAAATATCTCTATATTACTAGGGATCTCGTGAATATCCCCTACAATATTCAAAGGAATGTTATGGGCTCCATACCAAGGAGCTAGTGGAGGTAGGGCCATTTGATTCAAAATCAATGATGATAACCCTACAAGAACCTGACAAAATTCTTAGTACCTCATAGGAAACCTGCGACACACAGAAAATCCTACAATTAATGAAATTCAAAGAATAACCTCAAAATCTGTTAGTCATGAAAGAAGGAACCTTGACAAAGCAGTATTCTAAAAATGTAATTTTCTGATTCACCAGATCGCATATGCGCAAGTGAAGAGCATACTCCTAGTGTTGTAGGCTTTCTGATTCACAAGATCGCATTACACGCAGGTGAAGAGCATAATACCGACAACAAATACATTTTTAGACAAAATAATTCCTTACAAATTAGCATCAACCAAGAGATGTATCCATTAAAATCAAATGAAAGTAATTGCATGGAGACAACCTCGTTAGTCAAGATTTTTTTTTTTTTTTAAATCAAATCAAAACACATTATTCCTGTATGAACAATCAAAAGCATTAGAACAATGCATAGCAATTCATGTCCTCCTTTTAACACTACAAGGTTGTATTGTTAAAAGAGGGCTAAAGATAATAATCAATAGGGCATGAAATATTCAAAAATTAAATCCCTATAGCATTTAAATCATTCTAAAATAAAATAATTCAGGCCCTCCTTCTAGCACTAATCTGTTGAGTGGTATTTTCACCCAATCGTGAAAGTACACTCTCCTTTAGGATTTGGGTTTCAAATCCCCTCTTGCAAAGAAGTTAAACAAACAACTTCTCCAAGGTCTCCGTTGTATTAGCATTTGCATATGTGTATTAGTAATCTCAAATATAAGATATTCAATTTGAATGCTTGGAACACCTTAGTGATTGCAAGTAACTGTAAACAAGGGGCAATGTTGGTTTATTTCATCATGAAACTTTAGTGATTGTTCATTGTTTTTTTGGATTTTGATATTTTTTAAATGTTTATTTTAATGCCTTGAAAAGTTAAAATTTTTGGAAAAAAATATAAAATGCAGAAAAATGAAAATGAAATGCAAAAAAATTGAAAATAAAATGCGCTCAGTATGATGCTATCCTGTTCTGACAAAACCGAAGATGTGAGGTCTCCATGCACGCAACCTAACCTATTGGACTTGCAAAACATGCACAATCCCCATAGACTAAGTGCTGGTTCCTAGGGTACGAAATAAAATTCAGATTTCAAATATTCGCCTAATGTAACCCAAAGAAATGGCATCAACATTATCTATAAATTCAAAATTTGAAAAGGAATAAACATTAAATCCATAGCATGCAAAGAAAATATCCTTCTCTCTTGCCCACAAGATGCAAATTTCTAAACACTTATGCATTAAAAATGTGTCATTTTACAATAGCAAAATTTTTGGTTTTCCCAAACCAGTCCATGGAAGAGAAACGACTCAAACAAGCCTAGAATGGCATCATCGCCTTCAAGTCTATAACTCTGCTCGCCACAATTTCCAACCCATGTCCATGAAGAAGAAAAACTAGTCTACGGAAGAAAAACAACCCAACTAGGTCCAGAATGGCTATCTCGCCTTCAAACCTGCAACGCTACTTGCAGCAATTTTCCACCCTTTCTGGCCTCTTTGAATGGCTTATTTAAACTTGTGAAAACATTTTTTCCTTCCCTGACGGTTTGTTTCATTTGCCGATGGTTGTTCGTTTCACCTTCCCTGATTGTTCATTTCACCTTCCCTGTATGTGTGTGCTTTGCTTTCCATTTTGTGGCCCTTCGCTGCATTTTCTCAATATGGGCTTGCATCCATTTCGCTCCGTGTGTAATGACTATCTTAAATGATTTCAAATCATTAAATATTCCTTATGTAACGCTTTGTCTTCTTCATTGGATTTTGTCCTTATGTCCACATCACTATGCAGGTCCGTTACCTTGGCGAAAATGGAACATGTCACGATATCGCGACACTTTTGGCCCCTTTCGTCTTTTGTTGCTTTTAGCCGCGAAAATGGAACATGTCACGATATCGCAACACTTTTTCCTCCTTGCTCACTTTTGTTGCTTTTAGCCTTGAAAATGGAGCATGTCGCAATATCGCAACACTTTTTCTTTCTCTTTTGACCGTGATGGTGCAACATGTCGCGATATCGCGACACTTTTTCTCTTTTGGCCGCGATGGTGCAACATGTCGTGATATCGCGACACTTTTTCTCTTTTGGGCCGTGATGGTGCAACATGTCGCGATATCGTGACACTTTTTCTTCTTTTTGGCCGCGAAACTGCAACATGTCACGATATCGCAACACTTTTTCATCTTTGGCCGCGATGGTGCAACATATCGCGATATCGCGATGCTTTTTCTCTTTTGGCCGTGATGGTGCAACATGTCACGATATCGTGACACTTTTTCTTTTTGGCCGCGATGGTGCAACATGTCGCGATATCACGACACTTTTTCTATTTTGGCCACAAAACTGCAACATGTCGCGATATCGCGACACTTTTTCATCTTTGGCCACGATGGTGCAACATGTCGCGATATCGTGACGCTTTTTCTCTTTTGGCCACGAAGGTGCAACATGTCGCGATATCGTGACACTTTTTCATCTTTGGCCGTGATGGTGCAACATGTCGTGATATCGCGACGCTTTTTCTCTTTTGGCCGCGATGGTGCAACATGTCACGATATCGCGACACTTTTCTTCCTTGTGGTATTTTGCTTTTTTCCTTGATCTTTAGCCTATGGGCCACTTCGGTCTTCTTGGAACACATGCAAAAAAGGTGGGTCCCCAATTTTGGGGTATGTTGTGGTTCATCCACAACAATACCCTTAAAAATAAATATAAACCAAAGCAACATCACATGGAATCATAAGCCCTCCTTGATGGTGGTATCCGTAATCCTGCCCCACTCACTGCAACAATTCAGCCAAAAGAGGATGATTCAAATAGAGTGCTGCTACAATAAATCTCTCCTTGCTTTCCTCCACATAGATTGGCAAAAATCCTTCTAGAACCTCCACATCATTGCTGCTACCCCCACTGCTGCTTCCCTTGTACTTAACACCATTGGATCCATTCTGAGGCTCAAATTTATCCTCCTCAACCATTTTATCAAACTTCAAATATTTGGTAACATCAGTGTCCCTGTATAGCTTTCCCACATACTTTCTCATTCTTCAACCAAGATTATTAATACTCAGTCTTCACAGGTCTCAACCTATAAGCAACCATGAAACTCACACCTATTCTAACAATCATATAAGCCTGCAAGTTTACACCCATTCCAACAATCATATAAGTTTACACTCATTCCAACCATTATGATCTTAAACAGAGGTTTTTTTTAATATATTATTCTCCATGTCTTTTTCCTTTGGTTGTGTCATCTGATATTAATGAGGCAGAGTATTTGTCGCAAAAATTTATCCTCGTCCTCGGGTCACTCTCCCGATTTTATCAAGGGGAAGGAGATCTTTCCTAGATGTTGGGTGCCGAGATGGACCAAAAACGCAAGTAATAGATTCTAGATTTCAAATCAATATAAATCAAATTTATATTGTTAAGGGTAACTATTTATAAGACATTTAATATAATAAATATGAAGATGTCCCCACAACATAATTATATAATAAATATGAAGATGGCCCTATATAACATAATGGTTATATTTATAAATTAAATCAAACGGTAAACTTAACTCTAATAAATTTAACTTTAATATTTAAGGAAGGGGTTTGAGCTAACAATAATTTTTTAGTTAACAATAATAAAGATAATAAGTATGATTATATTGTAGTTATATATAAAAAAATAAAATTAATATAATTTTTTTAATCATAATAATATTATTATAAAATATAGTTTTAGATTTGGGTTATATTAATAAGATTGCATTTTATTTATCATTAATCTACATTTTCTTGGATAACATGTGTTAATTGTACTTCTTCTTTATATTTTAAAATAAAAAAGGAAACCAATCACCAACACATTTTTTAAAATGAGAGAGGGTGTTTACTAACATGATAAAGATCAAACAAGAAGATCAATTAAAGAATACTAGGGAATGTTGAAGAGAAGACTAGGAGAAGGAAGAAGAAGAGGATAAAAAAAACTATAAGTATGATTATATTGTAGTTAATAATATAAGGAAGGGGTTTGAGCTAACAATAATTTTTTAGTTAACAATAATAAAGATAATAATATATAAAAAATAAAATTAATATAATTTTTTTAATCATAATAATATTATTATAAAATATAGTTTTAGATTTGGGTTATATTAATAAGATTGCATTTTATTTATCATTAATCTACATTTTCTTGGATAACATGTGTTAATTTTAAGATCCGAGGTGTAGACCAATTGGTTCATCCAAACCCCATAAGGGGGCGGAGGTCCAAGGTTCAAATCTCGGGCCTCATTAGACTGAACGCTTGTCCCTTTCCTGGTGTTTTCAGTTGCGTAAAAGGTTTAAAATGATTGTGGCATGGTGGTTATAGGGGCGGACTGCGCGAAGATCTGTGTGGCGGCTTTCGAGGTAGACAACGCAGAATACTATGGCGGCCATAAAAGCTGGACAGCCTACTTGGATTCGTGGCAGCTACCGATTCCACCATGTAAATACAAAAAAAAAAAACATGTGTTAATTGTACATCTTATTTATATTTTAAAATAAAAAAGGAAACCAATCACCAACACATTTTTTAAAATGAGAGAGGGTGTTTACTAACATGATAAAGATCAAACAAGAAGACTAGGGAATGTTGAAGAGAAGACTAGGAGAAGGAAGAAGAAGAGGATAAAAAAAACTATAAGAAGACCAATTAAAGAATATTAGGGAATGTTGAAGAGAATATTAGGAGAAGGAAAAATAAGAGGACAAAAAAAAAAAAAAAATAGATAGGTTATGTTTTATTTTTTTATTTTTTTGAAAAATTAGTGCTTATATTAATATGGGAAAATCAAAATACAAGACATCACAGCAGATTACAAAAATCTGCTCAAGGACATCCAACCATCTGGCGTGTCCTCAGTAGAGCGGTCTTTGAGATCTTTGATTATAAGCCTCTTAAAGGCTCTACATTGGAACTGAATATCAATAACAACATTAGACACAATCCCAAAAACAAGAATAGCTTCATCTTGAAAAACTAAACTGCATCTCGCCTTCCAAATAGCATACAAATTCATTGCTCTAATAACAGTCCACATCCCCCTAAGATGTTGAGGGCAGCCAAAGGCATCTCTCAAAAGGACCAATTTCCAGCTCCACCTATCACTTAGGATAGGATAATAGGTCCACTTCAATATTTTCCAAACATTCCTTGCTATAATACAATCCCAAAATATATGTTTAACAGTTTCTTTTTAGCACAACTACTACAGAGGTCTGAGATATTCATCCACCTTGCCAACCTTGCCTTGCAATGAATACCTTGGAAAATAAGCAACCAAAGAAAAACTTTGAGCTGAGTAGATAATCAAAATTTTCAAACCTGCTTTAGCCTCTTCTTCTACTTCTTCTCTAGATAGAATGTCCCAACATCTATTTAATAGGATATGCAAAGAAGTCTTAGGCAATAGATTTTTGTAAATCTTAGTGGATTTGTAAGAAATGATGCTCCCCTAAAATTTCCACCTCCAGTCATGCCATATAGGGCTAGGAAAACCACCATTTAACTTATATTGTTATTCAGAGGGAAGAAGAGAATGAATCTAAAAAATGGCATCCATGTTAGAAGCTTTCAACTTAAACTTATTGTGAATATCCTCCCATATAATCCAGTCAATGGCATCTTGAATCCCATAGATCTACCTATTTATTAATTCCCCTCTTAACCAACCTCTTGCATCTAATTCAAGGGAGGTTTGAGGCATACACCCCATTGTCTTTCCATATCCAAATAGATCTATATGGAAGCACCCAGCCTCTACGCTCTTCCATATAGCCCCAAAAAACCACAGAGCCAACTATATTCCATGCCTCCTAGATCCTCTTAATAAGGATACAACCTCGTATTTTAAATTGAACAGGATGACCCATAATATCCTCAATATGAAAATCCTCATTAACACCATCAACATGAATATTGTTTTGAATTCTATATCTCAATATTTTTTGCCAAGGATCGGCACCTTCCAATGCTCTAACTACCCATTTGGCTGCCAACACCTTACCCTACATCTGAATATCCAAAAGACCTAGACCACCTTCCTCCTTAGGAATAATGCAATAGTTCCAAGAGATAGAGGGCATTCTCTTGGAGCCATTAAAATTAGACCAAAGAAATCCTCTAATAAGCCTTTCCAATCTTCCAAACTGAGAAGCATTGGGCAGCCAACACAAAGAACAATAAAGATGACAAGCTTATAATATTTTTCCAACAATAATTATTCTACCAGCAAAGGATATGAGCTTATTTTTCCAAAATTGAATTTTCTTTGCAAATCTCTCAAGACACCAATCCCATATGCCCTTCAAATAAAGAGCCTTACCAAATGGGATTCCAAGGTATCTAAAAATTTCACCATCCCTCACCCATCGTCAACTAGGAGAGAAATTATCTGGAAGAGTGTCACTGCCAATCAACCAATAGTTTGATTTTTCTTCACTAATGATGGCTCCAAAGGCTTTGCAAAACTTCTCCAAGCAACCTTTGACATTTTGTAGTGATAAGGCATCCAACTGAAAAGAAATAAGGGAATCATCCGCAAAATGATTATTCATAATAGGACCTCCAGGAGTATCAATCCCTTTGATTAAACCCGCACCTCTCTTTGATTCCAACATATAACCCAGAGCATCAGCAGTGATAACAAATAGAAGGGGAGCAAGAGGGCACCATTATCTAATGGACTTAAAAATAATTATTTGATTAGTGAGCTTACCGTTAACTGCAACTTAAGAAGAGGCATAGGTGAATAAGACCTTGATTTTATCCATTACCCATTTGCTGAAGCCAAGCTATTCCATCATACTAAAAATAAATGACCAATCCACTCGATCATAGGCTTTTTCAAAGTCAATCTTAAGCATAATGGATTTCTGCCCACTTTTCTATGCCCATTCCAAAGTCTTTCAAGCAGTTAGGACCGTATCAAGAATGAACCTTCCCTTAATAAAATGTGTTTGCTCTCGTCTCACAATCCTAGAAGCAACATCTCTGAAACTAAGAGCCAATACCTTAGCCACAATATTATAGCAAATATTTAAAAGAGTGACAGGTCTCCATCCCCCCATAGTATCTTTCTTGTTAGCCTTTGGGATGAGCTTAATCAGACCTTGATTAAGCATACCAAAAAAGGAGCATTTTCTCAAACAGTTCTTGAATCATCTTAGTATAGTCATTACCCACAATATCCCATAAAACTTTGTAGAACTCAACAAGAATGCCATCAAGGCCCGGATATTTGCCATCCTTCATTTTCTTAAGCGCTTCAAACAATTCATCCTTTGAAAAGAAATCAGCTAGATGATCATTTTCATAACTATATGCCTTCTTAGAAACACACTTATTAAACTCTTCTCTAGCCTCCAAAACCTCAGGACTCAAAGGATAAATAGAAAAAATATTACAAAAATGATCTTCAATAGTGGCTCGGATACTATCATCATCTTCCACCAATCTATCATCAACAGTGTGAAGAGTAGTGATTCTCTCAACAGCAATTTTCTTTTTAATGTGACTGAAGAAAAATTGAGAGGGAGCATCTCCTTGCTAAAGCCAATGAATCCTGCTTCTAATACGGGCACCTTTGCTAACGTAATCCTCATAGCACCAGATTTCATGTTCACACTTAGTTGCTTTCTCTTTAAAATAAACATTAAAATAATAACCTTCAATATCTCTTCTAGCTACCTCCAATTCCTTCCTGAGTTGTTTTAATCTTCCCTTCCTTCTCCTAGCAACCAATCTGCCCAAACCCCTCAAAAATTTTATAGTGCACTTGAACACTGCTTCCCACCAACCAATCCTGCCAGAGCTAACCGGGCATAGCTCCAAATTCCAAATACAATGAATCAGGTCCTTGCAGGCTTTAGAATCTATATGAGAAACATTAAGTTTTAAGGGAAGTTTCTTATCCACCACAACACCTCCACCAAATAAAATGGAAGAGCTATAGGAAAATTATCAAAACCAAAGGTCAAAAGAACCACAAAAATAGCTCTGCTCCCTCGACCAATATATGTAAACACATTTCTATCCACATAAATCCTATCCAAACGACCCATGATTCTATCTCCCCCTCTTCTTTTATTAGACAAAGAGAACCATCCTTTATATTCTAGATACTTTTGCATGAAATTAGAATCAAATATTTGTAAATATTTTACGTTTTGTTAGTGTTGATGTAGTTTGTATTTAGGAGGTTAAGGTGGATGTATTTGCTCTCCATAGTTGGACTGGGTTATGGGGTGGTCCTTGATGTCAGGTCTTGGCTAGTTGCACTATTGATTGATCGGGGGGAGGACCCATTTGGTAGTATTGTTGGCCAAGTAATTGGTATTTATTTTGTTTATGCTCCTAATTTACCCAATGCTAATTGCATCATAGGGGGAGATTTTAATATGGTGGAATGGGATGGAGATCATGAAGGGGGTCACGGTGGTTGTATTCTATGTTTTACCCTCTTAATATAATATGATCTATTTTTAATGTTTCTCGATGTGTAAGTTTGAATCTATCTAATCCCTATGGAACAACATAGTGGTTAGGGGTTTGGGCTCTTCTTGAGAAAATACATCCTCAAACTATGATAGGGTGTGTGTGTATGTGTGTTAGTGAGGTTGTGATCAAAACAACAAATTTGAGTCTATTTAATATGCATCTTATTAATTGCAAACTATCTCATATGAACTTTCATTTTGATGATCCTTTGGGTAGGGATTTTTTTTAAATAATTCATTCCTTGATCTTTGAATAATCTCTACCCAAGTTTTATCCCTAATGTCAAACTCATAGTATGTAATTCTACAAGCCTACTTCTCCAATATTATTTCCTCTACAAACTCTATCCCCTACTTACAAAGAGGAAACATAAATGTTTTCTCACATCCTTTCCAAATAAAATAATCACAATAATTCATTGTAAGTATAAATGAAAAATCCTAGATTTTGTAGTGTAAACAATTGTTTAGTTTCCTTCTCATACCATGACAATATTTATTTAAACTCTATGGTCTCAATGAATAATAACTAGGCCAAAATAAAAGTGTCATAAACAAATTAAAGATGAGATTTAAAGGGATATTTTTTGCAACTTGAATACCTGCCTTAGCAAGAATATTCATAATGAATAGATAAGAAGATAGTGGATCACCTTGGCAAAGTCCACAATATGACTTATAGTAACCAACAAGATAATCATTGATCATAATAGAATATTGTGTAGTGCTATAACATATAATCCATTCACACTATCTATAATTAATATCAATTTTTTTAGAATATTAGATAGAAAACTATAGGAAACCCTATAATATGTTTTTTTCAATCTAACTTTGTAAGCATACCTAGTTTTTCATTGAAGAGAATATATGGCCTCTTGTGTAATGATTATACCATCAAGAATTTTTTTACCACAAACAAAACCACCTTGTTCCTCTAACGATCTAAAATGTCTTTCAACCTATTTGCCATAATTTTTGAAATGATATTATAAATCATATTACAAAGGCTTATGAGATAGAAATTATCAAAATATTTTGTCTTGTCTTTTTTGAGAACAAATGTAATAAAAGTGACATTGATCATACTTATTATAGCCTTCCTTTTCTGGGCCTCTTTAACCATAACTACCACAACTCATCAAGGTCAAGTGCCTTATTAGGATGAAAAGAAAAAATACTTCATGTAGCTCCTTTATAGATATCTTTATTTGTCAAGCTTTCAAATGATGATTGTATGGTAATTGATGGAATATTTTGCAAGAGCTTACATTGTGCCTCTTATCTTGCCTAGTATCTAAAAATATATTTTTTAAATAATTAATTGTGTCCTTCCTTATATTTTTTTGTTCCTCATCATTTTTTAAACCAACATAAGTTTTAGTTTAAAATACATAAAAGAATCGGTGACACCAACAACTTCTTTTAATACATAAAGGAATTGATAACACTATTGGGTGTTACTATTATAAACCTAATCCCGTTGGATTAGACAAAGTCAATGGGACCCCAAACCTCATCTTGTCCCTCAAGAATTTCGAACTAGGGTAACCAACTGGCAAATACTCGGCCACTACCATCCAACCTATCCTCATCTAGTTATGTCTTGGATTGAACCCTAGATCTCCCCAAAGAGATGCCAAAGCCTTAAAAACTATGCCATCTACTTATATAAAAAATATTTAACTTTGAACATTGGTCTAATCTTGAAATATTAGATGATTAGAAAATTAAAAATACTTTAAGTTTCTCTTATAGCTACTAGTTACAAATAATCTCAATCTTCAAATAGATTTACATTCTTTTTATAGCTTGCATTCATAAAGGACATCAATATTTAAATAGATTTTAGTTGTTCTTCTTAGAGAGAAAATTGTTATCATTTATCTTGAAGTAATTTGTTTAAAATCAAATTAAAAACTCTATTTATGACGCTTATATCTTATATCTTATCATGATGAATATGGAAATGTAATGTATTAATATATTTAAAACAGAAATATTAATAAGTTAAATGCATTTAATTTACATATTTTTTATTTATCTTTTCATAATAAAAACATTAGTAAATTATATATATATATATATATATATATATATATATATATATATATAAAGATACATTTAAATAGATTCTAAAATGCTATTATATTATAATAAATTGTACTCAAACTATTATTTGCATATGTAAAAATCTTAGTGTAATGTAAAGTGTTCAATTAGAAAAAAAAGTCATCATATATTATAAGAAAACTTTGAAGTCTATTAAAAACCATATATAAATATGATTATATTATACTTGATGTATTATTAAATGATATTACTTTAATTAGTTAAATTATTTATTTTTTAAGGTTTAAATATTATAAAAATTGTTAAATTATTATAATATCAACAATAAATCAAGATATAAATATATATATATATATATATATATATATATATATATATATATATATTTATATATATATCGGTAGTGTGACCAATGCATAAGGCTAAGCAGTTTCCTCCCAACCATGACTCATTCTAAGGTTGAGAGCTATCCTTATCAATAGAGAGAGAATTTAACACACAACCATCACACACCCACCCCCTCACACACTAGCCCATGTCGTGGTTTGGACCTTGGACCTCTCGAAGAAGATCCAAAGCACATACAGATGCATTATCCCCCAAGACCCATAAAAATAATGTTGCATATAGTAAAATAACATTATATGATTAAATATATACAAACTCGCGAGCTAAAGACAAAATGAGTTCAAAGGATACATTAAATATGGTGGAAAAATACAAAATTCCAACTTACTTTCTACCCAAAAATTTCTTTCTTTTTTTTCTAATTTAATGAATAGAGATGAGGTAATTGATTATAGATATAATTGATTTTTTTGGACGAAGGGGTATCTATATAAGACCTTGGACTCTTATTTTCAACCACTTTGCTTCCCAATCTATGTGAATATTTATGCTCTCCTTATGGAGTTTCGGAGAGAGAAAATATTCACCAAAATCAATAATTTCATTAGTGTATTCTAGTTTATGGATGCTCAAATAGAAGAAATTTTTTCCAATAAAATTAATATGAGTAATACAAGATTAGATATTTTTATGGATGTTTAAGTTCGTGGGCTTCAATCCATTACTATCTCCTCGAGCAAAGAGAAATGGATCCAAAATATTGAATATAAAAAATTCTCCCTAAGATGTTATGGTTGTCAACAATATGACCACAAGACTCAACCTAGAAGAATGTAAATCAGATCATTCATAAAATTCAAATGGTTAATAAATACCATTTAGATGGTTCCATTGAAAATATTAGCACCTCATATGGTATTCTTGAAGCTAATTATGAAACAATCCGTGATGGTCAATTTTCTAAAAATGACAATCCTATAAAATATGTTACAACTATATATTACCTCAGGATCTTGAAGTGCAAAAATGCATTCTCAAATATTATCCCTTTACAAGAGGAAGAACCTATGCTACAGAAAAAATATTTGAACTGGTTTTCTCTTTGATGGATGATTGTTATGTTTGATTTCCTTTTATGTATTAGAGTTGTGTCATGTAAAGGTTGTTCTTCTAAGTTCCTTAAAAAATAAAAATAAAAATAAATGATAATAGAAACTTAGCATTTTGAAGAAGATGAAAAATATTTGTGATAGAAAAGCAAAGATATGTATACTTTAATTAACTTGTTAAAAATGAAAATGTAATGAGAGCAATGTATTATTTTGTTTTTGTAATGGGAGTGACCCCAATAGAAGCCACATAGCTTATTAAAAAAACACAAAATATATGATTAAAATACATTAAAAATAAAGAATACCTTGGCCCCTTAGCTTTCCCTTATCATTAGTCTCTTTTGGTTAAATAGAGTGAATTTTGGTTCTTCTTCGGGAGGTCCAAGCTTCAAACCATAGTGTGGGAGAGTGTGTGATGGGATGGCTATGTGGTGGTAGTGTGTTAAATTCCTTATTGATAAGGATAGCTCTCATCTTTATGAGGGTTCATGATTGAAAGGAGTCTACTCAACCCTATACATTGGTCAACATGGATGAGTGTGTGAGGGTTGGTTGTGGATGATGGGGTGGTTGCGGGTGGGGGGATGGCTATGTGGTAGATATGTGTTAAATTCCCTATTGATAAGTATAGCTCTCAACTTTACTCTTCTTCGGGAGGTCCAAGGTTCAAACCGAATTGTGGGTGAGTGTGTGAGGGGGTGGCTATGTGGTGGTTATGCGTTAAATTTCTTATTGATAGGTATAGCTCTTAGCTTTACGATGTTTCATGGTTGGAAGGAGTCTGTTGAACCCTATGCATTGGTCAGCATGGACGAGTGGTATAAGCATAGCTCTCAGCTTTACGTGGGGTCATGGTTGGATCTATTTAACCCTATGCATTGGTTAGCATGGACAAGTGGTATAAGCATAGCTCATGGTTGGATCTACTGAACCCTATGCATTGAGGGGGTGACTGTGGATGAGTGGGTGGTTATGTGATGGCTATGTGTTAAAATCCCTATTGATAAGCATAGCCCTCAACTTTACTATGGATCATTGGAAGGAAACTCATCAGTCCTAGTGCATTGGTCATAGGGGTTTATCACACTAACCAAAAATAATAATTTATCAACTGATTTTAATGAGATGATACAATAATTCAATGAATACATTGGACAAAACTCACACCAAATAAACTATGTAATTTAATGTGACTAATTTTTAAAAAGGTCCGAGGTGTAGACCAATTGGTTCATCCAAACCCCATAAGGGTGGTGGAGGTCCAAGGTTCAAATCTCGGGCCTCGTCAGACTGAACGTGTGTCCCTTTCCTGGTGCTTTCAATGGCATAAAAGGTTTAAAATGATTGTGGCATGGCGGTTATAATGGTGGACTGCACGAAGATCTGTGTGGCAGCTTTCGAGGTGGATAGCGTAGAATATTGTGACGGTCATAAAATCTGGACAGCCTGCGGTGACTACCGATAAAAACTTTTCAAATTTTCTTTTACTAAAATTAAAAAATAAAAGTAGTTGTTGTTGAAAGCTCTCTAACTTTAATTATCAAATTCCTAGATTTTTTATATGAAATTCGAAAATGTGAACAAACCCTAATTTTGGCAAAAAAAAATGAAAAAAAAAACATCAAAAAACCCTAAAATCAGACAATTATAAACATGTGAACAAACCCTCCTCCAACTTGCAATTTGGAAACTTAAAATTTTGTACAAATACCATGGGATGCAACAATTTTAAATCTATTCGTGGAGATTATTTTCTTTATTTATTTATCATCATTTCAGAGAATTAACTAAAGTTACAGTTGACAAAAAAATCTCCCATTTAGAGACTTGTCAAAAAATCTCCCAATTAGAGACTTTTTTATTTTTGCACCTGTTCTTTCTCTCAAATAAATAATCTGAAACTGGAAAAAAACATTGTTGATTAACCCGAAAATAAAAGAAAAAAGCATTACTCTTTAACCCTGCAATAAAAGAAAAAAGCATTGCTCTTTAACCTTAGGAAACCTAAAATTAAACTTTTTTTTATTTATTTTAAACTATAATATAAGATATTTTAAGTGCAAACAATTTTTTATGATTTTTTATTATAATTGGTAGAAAACTTATAATTTATATTTAAAAAATTTATTGATTTAACCTTTAAAATCTTCTCATCTATTAAAAAATTACTATATTTATATAAAGTTATAAAAATATTTATATTTTAAAAAATATTTTAATATATTTTAAAGTATATATTTTTTAAAAAATATTTAAAATATTATTAAAACTAATTTTATAATTTTGTATATTTGATTTTTAAATTTTATATAAAATTTAAAAATAAAATTATATGAAAATAAACATTTATTGTATATATTAAATTTTATTACTTTAAACATGTTAAATTTCTTTGTGAAACTTATAACTAAGATTCTATCTATATATTTAAGTAAGAAGATTGGCCAAAGCAGTAAAGATGAATGACCTATACAGTTTAATTTAATGAGCCACCAATCTTGCAATTAAGATATTCCAAAATATAATTTGAAAAGTTCTCCACCTGTGTATATCTCAATTCTTTATTTGCATTTCCATGCCGATTATCTGACTCGTGATTACTACAAACAACAATATGATACGTCCAAATCCATATTCTCTGTTACCGAACAAATATTATTTCGAGGAGCTTAAATACTCTGAAAAGAAAACCAGATTACAGCCTGAATACCAACTCCACAAATTGAAATCATTCTTAGGACAAACAATCACCATATTCTATACATTGTCACTCATGGTCTCTCAAATTGAAATCATTCTTAGGACAAACAACCACCATATTCTATACATTGTCACTCATGGTCTCTCATAAATTCCATTAAAGCTGGTTGCAACGCCAATCTTCAATTAACACTACTTCATCGCAAATCAATTAAACTCCAATCTATACATTGTCACTCATGGTCTCTCATAAATTCCATTAAAGCTGGTTGCAACGCCAATCTTCAATTAACACTACTTCATCGCAAATCAATTCAACTCCAATAGGAGCACCTGTTCTTAGGTACTAACTTTTTAAGATTCAAATAACCTCTTGATTCTAGAAGACTAGATAACGGGTTTAAGATCTTGATGGAACGAGGAATAAACATTTTTTTTATAAAAAAAAAATTAAAGATTGGAGTCTTCTCCACACTCCCTATCCTTCTATCAGTATCATATCAATGGGTTACACAAAAAAAAAAAAAAATTCCTTCGAAGCTGGAAGGAGCTATAACATATGGTTGATAGATCTTTGAAGCTTAGATTGCGTCACTCTGCTCCCTTCATCAATCACCTCCAAGGTACGTTTAAACAGTGCAACATCACATGGAATCCTGAGCCCGCCTTGATGGTGGTATCCGTATTCCTGCCCCACGCTCTGCAACAATTTAGCCAAAAGAGGATGATTCAAATAATGGGCACCAACAACAAATCTTTCCTTGCTTTCCCCCACATAGATTGGCAGAAATCCTTCTGGAACCTCCGCATCATTGTTGCTACACCCATACTTAACACCCTTGGATCCATTCTGAGGCTCAGATTTATCCTCCTGAACCAGTTTTTCGAATTTCAAAGATTTGGTAACATCAGTGTCCCTGTATAGCTTTCGCAAATACTTTCTCATCCTTGAGGCAAGATTATTATTTCTCAGTCTTCACATGTCACAACCTGTAAGCAACCCTGAAACTCACACCTATTCTAACAGTCATATAAGCCTGCAACTTACACCCATTCCAGTCATCATCATGAGTAGTTTTTTTTTTAATTATTCTCCATGTTTTTTCCTTTTGTTTTGTCATCTGGTCTTAGTGAGGAAGAGTGTTTTGTCATAAAAATTTGTTCTCATCTTTGGGTTACTGGCGATGTTAGCAAGGGGGAGGGGATCTTGCCTATATGTTGGGTATTCCAGATGAATCTTAAGGATTAAATAAGGGGAGGTGATCTTGCCTAGATGTTGGCTGTCAAGATGGCGATGATCCTAAGGAGAAAATTAAGGGGGAGATGATCTTGCCTAGATGCTGGATGTCCTAAGAATCCTGAGAAAATCAAGGAGAGGTGATCTTGCCTAGATGTTGGGTGTCCAGATGGATCCTAAGGAGAATATTATTTATAATATAAACAGTAAAAATAATGCAAGGATGATGCGATTTAATTGATAATAAAGGAATCCATAGTGTCAATCTCCTTCGAAGAACATGGAGGTCATGAACGCAATTGGCCTACATTAAAAATGAAAGTTGGTGATACCGAGAGCTCCAGCGCACATGACTAGAAATTTAGCCGCTTAAGGTTTCCTGTCCGCTTTTTTAATCGTAGTGATTTCTTTCGTGAGCCACCCGGACCAGTGGGGTTTTATTTTATTGTTTTTTTTATTGAACATTGTTTATAAATATTAGCGCTTTTTTGAGCAAACATCGGAGGAATCCACCCCACAACCACATGAATGATAATAACTAGGCAGCTGCCATTACACCAAATGCCTTTCGGTATTACACCAAATGCCGTGGCATATTTTATTGTTTTGTTATTCTTAATATTAACTATATAAGAAGTTTTACCTAATACTTATTTCAAAATGGTTTTTTAGTATTTTCCTTTTATTTTAATAATATAATATAAAATGAAAGTTATCGTATGTTTTGGTTCACCTTAAAATTTAAATAATTCATTCATCTTTTGTAAGGTGTATTGGAGTTTGTTTTGGGTTTATTATCAAAGTTGTATCTCCTTTCCCGGACATGAATTTAAGACTGTTGGGGGAGTGGTATGTACAAGATATGCTAAGTATGAAAATATAAGGACATAAAGTATGCAATGTGTATGTTAAAAGTGTTATGTATTGTTAAAATATTATTGTTACAAAGAGCTAGTGGATTAGTATGTGTATGTTAAAAATGTTATGTATTGTTAAAATATTATTGCTATAAAGGACTAGTGGATTGGTAAGAGCAGGTGTGGTTGGGCACTTACCAAGAAGAAACCTAGGTTTAAAGCTTGGGAAAAGCCAATCCTATGCAAAGGTAGTAGTTTGCTTTGAATTCTCTGAGTGCACGCCAGATTGACGACAATGATACGAATCTTAAGCGACCGATGGTCTCCATCTCACATCGAGTTACCCAAAAACGAGACGAGATAGGTTTGTTAGGAGCAGTTTCTGTGGTTTGAATCATGTGTTGGTCAATTACTAAAAATAGTGGTTGTTACCAACTCTCCTATGTACCCAATATATATATATATATATATATATATATATATATATATATATAATTAGAAATACTATTTGTGGATTATTGTTTATAGTTATTTTTTTTAAGGGTAATTTTTTTGAGGGAAAAATATCTAATCTTTTACGAGTTATATTTTTGCATAGATTTGTTTTATAAAGATAGATTCTTTAATTATTTTGTGTGGCATTTGAAAGGCTTTGAAATGAGTGGTTATATGAAATAATTCAAGTAGTATTGAGGGAGATACATCTATGTGAAGATAGTCATCTAAAACAAAGGTAATGTTAGGGTAATTTTAAAATATATATATCATCCTTCAAAAGTCATATATTTGCAGAGGGTTGTTTGATTTAGATGATTCTTAGACCAATTTTTGTAAAATTTGAAGAGCTTTAAAATGGGGGGTCATATGAGAGAATCTGATCATTATTAATGGAGAAACCCTATGAAATCAGTCATCTAAAACAAGGTAAACAATAGCTTTTCAAGTTGTGGGAAAACAAAATTACAAGATATTTGTTAGCTAGGGTTTGAATGATGAGAGGAGCAATGAAAGGCTAGAGCATCAGTAAGGCAAGAAATTCTATCTGGGCATAGAATTTTTTTGTTAATTTCCATTTATCCCTTCATTATCTTCAAATTTTTGCATACAAATTATTTTAGGTTTATTTCAAATAATATAAACCCTATAGGATACTAGTAAATTTTAGTAGATATTGAGTTATAGTGTATCCCATAGATCAATTTACAACTAAATCCTTAGAATTATCCTTAGTAGAGGTTAGGGGGAAACTCATTGAGTAGCGATCCTCATTGCTCAAAGATAATATCATCATTGGTAAATTTAATAGGTCTTGGCTAAAGGCTTTAGCTCTGAGAAAATGGATTGATATGAGATTAAAGTCTCTAAGAGTGAGTCTATATTTTCTTACCAAAGGTTTTTTCTTAGATATTTTCTATTTGAGTGAGGAAAGAAATAGAATCCTAAAAAGGGGTCCTTGGTTTATGAAAAGAGCAAGACTCTTCTTACACAGTGGTATAAAGGCTTTGCACCCATAAATGTAAATATATTCCTAGTACCGGTCTGGATCAGGATGTAATGATTGCTCATTGAATTTTAAAAAATGGATACCTTTAAGGCAATTGGCAACACTCAAGGACAATTCATTCAATTTTATAAACTACAAAAGATAAATTTTTGGTTATTTATGTTCAAAGATTGTTCATTAATTGATATCAATAAACCTTTACAAGAATCAATCATTCTTAAGTATGGGGGTATGTTATAGACATAAACCATGGATTATGAAAATATATCTTTTTGTAGAATATTTCATTAAGTGGGGAATACTAAGAGATCATACCCTATCAATAATCCAACATAAACATATATATATCATACCCTAAGATAATGGTTTTCTACATATGTTTATGTTGGATTCTTATGAGAAGGAAACTGGTAGAGAAAACATAGTGTTAAATGTTAATACCTCTACCATTAACAAGGAAATGCCAAAAAATGAGTAGGATAAGTTAAAAAAAACTTCCTTAGCAAGGCTAGGAGAGGATATATCTAATGAAAATCAAAGTTGTGAAATAATATTGAGGGATATAATAATAAAACCTACCCCCAATACTAGCAAGACAAAAAGAGAAAAACTTGTAAACTATCAAGCAAGAGCAAATATAGAGAAATGAACACAATCTAAGTTTGTTGAACTTTTTTTTACTAAACAATAAAATGATATTGGTAATTCATAGGAGGGGCCAATAGCCCCTAATGAGACATTATTACCATATCATGGAATATAAGGGATGTTAATTCCCTCTCAAAGTAGAGGTGTATCAGGGACCTCTATTTAAGTAATAAACCTAATATTCTTTGTATTCAAGAAACTAAAATAAAAAAGGAAGAATTTTCCAAAACTATGAAATTCATATAGGTAAGACGTGAATGGGATGTTGTGGATTTAGAAGGAGTGATAGGGGTAATTCTAACATGTTGGAATCTCATTAGAACCTCCTATGAAACCATTCATAAAACTAGATATTGGATAGCCTCATTAGTCACATGTTATTTTGCAAATATTTATTTCATCCTTATTGATGTCTATGGACCTATAACTTGGGCATATTAGAAGTATGGAGTGGGATTGAAGTATTTATGAGAACTAAAGACCAAGAAACCCAATTCATGATAATAGCCTAATAGGAGATTTTAATACCATAAAAAAGTTGGATGAAAATTTTAGGGGCTTTAAAAAAATAACCTGAAGTATGACAAATTTCTCAGCTTTCATTTAAAACAATAGTCCATGGGAGGTTGAGTTCAAAGAGGATAGCTATACATGCACCAAAAATATATAGGACAAAACTTGATAGTAGAAAAATTGGATAGATGTATACTCTCATATCATTGTCTATATGAAGGCACTTGTGCTAAAATTAATACCTTGACAAGGATTAGTTCATATCACTAGCCAATAAGATTTAAAATAATGGTGATAACTGAATTAAAAAATATATCATATTTTAAATATGATTAGATGTGGCAAGACCATCCTCAATTTGTTGATATGATAGTGCAAACATGTTATTCTTTAGGAAATTGTGGGTTTTATACACTTCCAAAACAAATTAAATCAATGATATCTAGATTAAAATAATGGAAAAGGAACACATTTGAAAACATTATTGAGAAGAAAGAACTGAAAGAGAAACTTTCTATCAAAATTATGAGCATAAAAATCCAAGGTCAAAGGAAAGGGAGTTGCTTAGTGAATATCATACTATTTTTAGTAAGGAAGAGAAATTTTAGAGACTAAAATTAAGATAGACTTGGTTTTATTAACGAGATAAAAACACAAAGTTTTTTCATAACATGGCAATATACAAATATTAGTATTTAGAATTAGTAGAATTAAATCAATAGAAGGGGTTTGGATTTAAGACTAGAGTGAAATTAGAAAGGAGGTAAGATTTTTTTACCAAAATATTCTAGGATCAAAGGAGATTTATGTTCTTAATGATAAGTTATTGCAATAAGTACCTTTAGTTATAATAGATAAAGATAATCGTAAACTAATGGAACCTATTACTCTATAATAAGTTCATTTAGCTCATTTCTCTTTTGATAAGGATAAATCCCTAGGTCTAGATGGACTCTCTACAACATTCTATCATCATAATTGGGAAATAGTGAAGGATTAATTATTGGTGATGAACAATCAAGAGTAAAATAATACTTGCTTTATAATATTTATAACATATCTTACCCTAATTCCAAAAAAGAAGGATGAAAAATTGTTTGGTTCACTCAAGCCCATAATATGTTAGGATCCTAATCCTAACTTATATTATATAACTAATCTCTCTCATTTTATTATGGACCATCATGTCCTTTCACATCATAACCATTAGATAGGTTTATATATGCATTCATAGAAGGTGTCATGGAGAATTGAAGAACATAAATTATTATATCTCCTTGTGAGCACTTGGCAGGACAACCTCCATTTGAAACAGTGATCTAAATACAAGCGATTCTTAATTTATTTATTTGCATTCATTTTCCATTGTTCTTCCTTGATTTCCAATTGATAGGAACCAGGTTCCTAATAGAGCCATCATTCAATTAATCATTTTCTCATCCCATTATTCAATTCCAACTATCTACCATTCTACTCTTGCATTTGTGTTTGATCTCTTTCATTGTCATATCATCACAAAAATATCCACCATCATACACAATTTTTTTTGCATTATATACATATATATCACCCTGTTAACAATCCATATAAAACCACCATAGCCCAAGACAAGCCTAGATATATCCATTTATAAGCAAACTAAGACGATTTCAAATGTAGCAAAGAAAAGATAGCAGACAATAGAGGAAGAAAGCAGCAAGATTCGATATCAAAAATCAAATAATTCACACAAATATAAATGCAAATCCCTTGGAGAGTAAACCAAATTCGACAAGCTGCGTTAGACGATAAAAAAATTGATAAAATTTCTATCTGTGATGTTTTCTGGCACATTTGTAGATTTTTCGGTGAAAATTTATAAAGCAAAAGTTATAAACTAAAGTTTTAAAAACTTTTCGATCATCGGTGGTCAACTTCGACGACGGAATTTTTTCTTTGGCAAAGGGGGATAAATAAGGGTGTGTAACTTGTTATGCCCTTTTTATCCCACATTGGTACTGAAAGGAACCAAAAGAGATTTAAATAATAAAGCGTGCCCCTTGTGATTGTCTAGCTTGGCTAGATACCTCACACGTGCGTGTGTGGGTGTCGGTGGTTCGCACGCATCCCTTATTGAAATGTTAACCCTACACTCCACCCTCATTTATCTTTTCCACTCCCTCATCTTGATCTCTATGCCCACTCCACCCTTGCTTGTCTTTGTCACTCCCGCCTCGTCCTATGTGCCCACTCAATCCTTGCTTGTCTCTACCACTCCCTTACCTCGATCTTCGTGCCCTCTCCACCCTATAGGATAGGGGTGTAGTATTTCTAGTGGGGAGGTGTTTTCCAAGGCTTAAAATGGTCACATTGCTATCACCAATTGATGGACCAAATCGTACGATCGTACCATCCTCACAACTAGAAATGTGTGACCATTTATTAGCTTGTACAAAACCCAAATCGTACCACTGTACGATCCCAAATTGAACAGTGAAAGATATTGTATGATTTCACACTTATCCAATATTTCATATTTAGTTTTGCAAGCTTTTGTACACAATTTTTTAACTATACAGTTTGATTTACCATTGCTGCCAAATCGGGTAAATTCCCTTTGATCGCATAAACTGTCGAATCAGGTAATTATCTTCTGTACGGTTTGTAACGAATATGGTGTATGATTTATATGAAATAAAGGTACATCCAAGTTCTAAATTGGATATCCTCCTAGACCAATCTCTCTCATATAAGTTTTGTAAGGATTTAATATGGCAATTAAGCCTAGTTCCACCAGCATGCAAAGTACCTTATCAAGATTTGAGAGAGTTCTATATCCAATGGCAATATCTAAAAATCATACAACAGTGTTTAATACATCTTCCTTGATATCATACTCATCACATATCATTCATCAGAGCCACACAAGTATTGGTTTAATCCAAGTCTTCCATAACAATGCATTAAATAACAATAATAGTAAAAATTAAGTACATGCAATAAATATAAACTATCAATTGTTATTCTTCCATTGCAGGATCGTACAATATGTAAGTGGGATGATAAAATGTGCTTATGATTTATTATTATTGTTCAACAATTTCAATCTACAATTAGAGATATGCAATAACAATTCACATCCAAAACTCATAGCATTTCCTATCATTAGATCATCACCATACTCTAACCAGACTATCAAAATTGAAAAAAGACTTTTACTAAGTCTAACACCTTAATTATCAAAATCATGTGCAATTACAACTTAAATGACATTTCCCATGCATTTCATTGCACATTGTATGGTTTACCTTCACCTTGTATGGTTTTCCCTTCTGGTTGTATAATTTACTCCTACCTGTACAATTTACAAAACTTGTCAAAATTGTCAAACTTGGGCAAATCCATTTATCACTTCTTCTTCTAGGAGGTGGATTTGTTGCCTACATTCCTCCCCTTTACTTTTGTCAATGTCCTTGCCAACTCATATTTCTATTTCATAATCTGTGACTACCACTTTCAAGGCATCCACTTGGGATTGAATAATTGCACGTTGGTTCTTCAACCTGGCTACGTAGTTACCCATTTCTACTGCTTTCAACCCATGGTGATTAGCTTTCTCTTTGGTAGTCTTTAGGAGTTCCCTCAATTGCTTTTCATGATTAGTGGTACTCTTCTTTAGCTTCTCCTATAGGTGTGCTTCTTTTTGAGCTATTGCTTCTAATTCTTCATTCTTATTTGTAATGATCTACAGATGATGAATATCTACCTCCAAAGCATGAATAGTATCCTCCTTAGCACTCAAATGCACTTGCTTCTCTAGGACTATCTCATTATATCTTTTGTTGTCCTATGTGAGCTCTTCTACCTTCTCATCCTATATTATCAGTTGCTCATCTTTTTTAGCCAACTGCGTTTTTAGCTGTTCATCCTTTTCTCTGAGTTAAGCCTCCAAATCCTTGATCTTGTCTTCTACCATCTATAAGACTTGTCGCTTCTCCTCTTCAAGTGAACTAATTCTAGCCTCAAAATAAGCCCTGGTACGTAGTAGTTCTTCTTCCAATTTCTTTATTTTGTCTTCTATTGTAGCCGTACTCTTTTGCAATTCTTCCCCCATTGCAATCATTTCTTTTTGAGTGGCTTCTATCTCCTCTTTCTGAGCTTCCTTGAGCTGATATATCTACTCCAATACTATGCTCAACCACTCTATCTAGTGTGTTAGGAATTTCAACTTCCTCAATGTGATAGCCAATCTTTTAGTGACCCTCTTATGCTCCAACTTTGCTATATTCATGGGATAAATCATATAATTGGCTCTATCCAAGTACAACCTCGGATGTTACCTGTAATTGGTTCTCACTTCCTCTAGAAATTCATATCTTCTCAACATCATGGTTACCTCTTCCCTAGGTAACTTCCATGGGTTTTGTACATGAATGTCCATAATTCTTCTTGTATGCTCCTCATTGCTCACCCATTCTGTTATTTTCTCTAACTCGAGAAACACTTGTTCCTCCCATAGCTTCAACTCTCCCACTCATATAATGCAAAATTGTAGTTTAGAATTAGCTATGGCATTGCCTATCTGTGAGAATAAATGTTCCACCTTTTCTTCTACTCCTTGTGAATCCTCCTCAGTTTCAATTTTTTCAAACTACGGTACTTCCAGGAGATAACTTGTTTGCAACCTCCGCAGTTCCTCATATGTAGGAATTCACTCTTCTTCCTCTTCCATGCGGTGGTTAGAGCTTCCCCCAAGCTCTAGTAGTGCTCTCTATATTTATATTTTCTTGTGGTGGAGTCTATTCTACTATCTTCTCCACATCCATATATTCACAATCTCCTACTGAGATTGTTGCTGCTCTATTGATTCATGGGCTTCTTTATGTTTAGTGAAGCCCACTTGTTACTCTTTGGTAACCCGATCTTCTTTCTAATTCTGTTGTGTTTCCATTGTTGTGACTTTTGCAACAACTAGTTCTTGTCCCTATGATGCCTTCGTCTCTTCTTATGCATCACCTTAATTATTTTGATTCAAACTTCCCCCCATCACAAATTTGAAATGAGGCTTCTTATTTTATCTAGACTCTTCCTCTAAGGCTTCCACTCTCACCTCAGCTTTCTCTTTCTCCTCCTGAGTAGTGACTACTACTTCATGTGCTATCTGCATCACTTATGTATCCTCCAACATTTTTGAAGAGTCCAAAATTTCAAATTTGTCATGCTATAAATTTTGTGGGGATTCCACCATTTCTTCTACTCCTACCCAATTCCACTCGTGCAAATCCAACATCTCCGAGTATGACTATTCTTCCTCTTGTTGATCCTTTTATACAGTCTCAGCTTATTTTTCTAGAGTGATATTATTCACCATTCTTTCCCATTGCCTCCTTGTTTGTACTCGTACTAGGATGGATTACATCCCCATAATTTCCTCCCTTTCCTAAACTGACAACTACTCTTGCTACCATTGTTGAATTGCTTGTTGTTCCAGTTCAGATTCCAACTTCCTAGGCCTTTTCCTTCTAGGGTGTACATCCTCATCCAAGGAAGTATACTCTTGTACTACAGTGGCCTACTATTCTTTCTTTGTTCAAGACTTATTTGGAGTCTCCTTTTGAACTGGAACTAACTTTACCCACCTAGGCTCTATCAAACCTGGAAAGTAGATTCCCTTCTCTATAATAGCATTTAACAGCAATTCAATGGCATGGAAATTCATCTCGAAGTTCTTAGGCCTATTTTTCAGTACTTCGTGCATCTTCTTCTCTAAATAGATACCCCAATCGTACCTGATTCCTTTGGTGATATCTTCTACATACTGAGCCATCCATATTGGCATATTCATCGATTGTGTATCTCCTAATAGTCAAACCATCATAGTAATCATAGCACATGGCCAATATTTCCCTTTCAACTAGATCTATTTAATTCCTCGAGTCCCTACACCTGAGATCTTCGCATCTATCGATGATTTCACATTGGTAAGTGAAGTGATGATGTGATGTGTTTCAATCAGATCAACCAACTTCTTAACTACCTCTATGCCATATGCTAGCAATCCAAATGTTTTCCTGAATACCTTTGTCGTAACCTCTACTTTCACCAACCACTTGCCCACATTAACATAGGCAATTATTGTTGTAGGATTATAAACCTAAACCATCTACAATAAATAATTATAGGTCTTCTGGTGCAATGGCACTTGCACTATTACAGCTACACAAGCCTCCTCAAACTATTTCCTCTAGGGGTGGGTCTTGTTTTCTTCATTACTCCACCACCTCCTGCATGTCTCTCCTCCATGTTGTACAAATGATATATTCATTATCTCAACCTAACCTTCCTTAGGTCCGCTTATCAGATCCTCATCTGGATATAGAAAATGTACTTCGCTCCTCAACTCCCTCCTTGGGATCCTCCCTTGTGCCATATCCTCCTCTCGATATATTTTTGGTGTTCTTCTTTGATTAGCCCTCCAGTACCTCTGCCCTCTCCATGGCCTGTATCCTCCTCTTCTCCAAGGATGAGTACCACACAAACCATGAGACTGAAACTATCACCCTTGGTATTTTTGTGGATGTGACTCTCTCTTGTGGAGGGGTCCTGGTTATTGTTCCACCCTATTGGCTACAATTCTTCTTAACTGGTATCCAAACTCTTTGGCTAAAATCATTTTCTTACCATTCCTCTGGCTAGCTTGCTACTTGAACATCACCAATTTTGCAATTAGAAGCATTCCAAAAATATTATAGTATACTATAAATTGTACAATATGCTTTCCCACTTTGCTCTTGTACGGTTTCCCAATCCACAACCACCTCTATATCATACAACTGTTCAATATTCCAACTATTCAATCTTTAAACTATTCAATATTCTAAAAATTATACAACTACAGCATGAAAATGTATAGGGTCATACCACTCCATACAATATCCCTGTCTACCTACTTTCCCTCACTGAATTTGTACACTTCCGTATGATTTCATACAATTTGCTCAAATGGCTTAAAATAACACAAAAATTACCTAAACTCGGACAATATTTTTCTTGAGATTGTATAGTATATTTCTTGAAACCTTGTTTGCCTAAAAATTACATTTTTCACCTATCCTCCACAATTTCTCATCGACCCTATTGCCAAAATACCCTGATCTATCTTTTCAATGCCTTTTGGGAGGAATTTCTCAATTTTTCCACACTTGATGTAATTTATCCCCAAAAACAAAAAAAAATTGGCTTGTTAATATGGTTGTACAGTCTTCTCCTTCCTTCCCTCTATCTTCTCCAGATCATCTTTCACCACTTTTATCATATTAGGGTTTGTAAGCTTCTTTTCCCTATAATTTCTCTTCTTCGACTCCAATCTGCAACTTTCTCAAACCCTAATGTACATTTTTCCACAACCTGGTTTGTATTTTGATACCTTCTACTACAAACCCTCGTTTTCCTTTGGCTGAATTTGAATTCTGCTTTTAATAGAGTCGAATCTATTGCTTTTCTCCTCTGGTTCAATTTCCTCGAGTGTGAAAAGTCTTCGTGGTGTGAATTAAAATATGGATCATGCAATATTGCAGCTCACTGATGTATTTTAATGCCTATGTAGTCATTTCCATTCGATTGCATGCTTTTCACCTTTGTCCTCCTAAAAATTCAAATTCCTCCTTATACAGTTTGAAAAATTCCTAGGGTGAGCCTTGTATTTAAACTATTCTCAAACCCTAACAATTCCAAATTTAAAATTGTGCCATTTTGCATGTCTTTCCATATTCCTTGCTTGGATGATTGACAACTCATCACTTTTTCATGTGATTTTAACTTTTTCCTATGCTTTTTCGGCAACACATCGTTTCGCATATGCAAACATTAAATGCGATGGTTGAATATTGTATGTTGCACCAAGAACCATACAATTGTACGATCTAAATCATACAAAATGCCCTCTTGTATGATTCTACATGTACTTTTTCCAATTTTACTTGTACAATATCTCACTTATGCTTTTTAGCTTTAATTTGACTTTGTACGATATATCACTTAGAGAATTTTTTCTATTTTTCTCTCTCTTTGAAGAGGTCGTCATTTCTGATTTTCAACCCACTTCCTTCTTAATTGCATCCCAAGCAATTTTTCACAACTAAGGTATTTTATTTTATTTTTCTTTTCATTTTTATTTTTTTTTCTTTTTATTTTTATTTTTTCTTCTTTTTTTCAAATCCTAACCTATTTATACTTACCATTGTGGGAATCGTATAGTGACATTCACTTATACGATCCCATAAGATTCATTTCTTGGAGTTTCAATCATGACATTCTGAGTGGTTGTGTCATCTAGCACCATGATATAGAAAATGTACTTCACTCCTCAACTCCCTCCTTGGGATCCTCCCTTGTGCCATATCCTCCTCTCGATATATTTTTGGTGTTCTTCTTTGATTATCCCTCCAGTACCTCTGCCCTCTCCATGGCCTGTATCCTCCTCTTCTCCAAGGATGAGTACCACACAAACCATGAGACTGAAACTATCACCCTTGGTATTTTTGTGGATGTGACTCTCTCTTGTGGAGGGGTCCTGGTTATTGTTCCACCCTATTGGTTGCAATTCTTCTTAACTGGTATCCAAACTCTTTGGCTAAAATCATTTTCTTACCATTCCTCTAGCTAGCTTGCTACTCGAACATCACCAATTTTGCAATTAGAAGAATTCCAAAAATATTATAGTATACTATAAATCATACAATACGCTTTCCCACTTTTCTCTTGTACGGTTTCCCAATCCACAACCACCTCTATATCATACAATTGTTCAATCTTCCAACTATTCAATCTTTAAACTATTCAATATTCTAAAAATTATACAACTACAGCATGAAAATGTATAGGGTCATACCACTCCATACAATATCCCTATCTACCTAATTTCCCTCACCTAATTTGTACACTTCCGTATGATTTCATACAATTTGCTCAAATGGCTTAAAATAACCCAAAAATTACCTAAACTCGTACAATATTTTTCTTGAGATTGTATAGTATATTTCTTGAAACCTTGTTTGCCTAAAAATTACATTTTTCACCTCTCCTCCACAATTTCTCATCGACCCTATTGCCAAAATACCCTGATCTATCTTTTCAATGCCTTTTGGGAGGAATTTCTCAATTTTTCCACACTTGATGTAATTTATCCCCAAAAACAAAAAAAAATTGGCTTGTTAATATGGTTGTACAGTCTTCTCCTTCCTTCCCTCTATCTTCTCCAGATCATCTTTGGCCACTTTTATCATATTAGGGTTTGTAAGCTTCTTTTCCCTATAATTTCTCTGCTTCGACTCCAATCTACAACTTTCTCAAACCCTAATGTACATTTTTCCACAACCTAGTTTGTATTTTGATACCTTCTACTGCAAACCCTTGTTTTCCTTTGGCTGAATTTGAATTCTGCTTTTAATAGAGTTGAATCTGTTGCTTTTCTCCTCTGGTTTGATTTCCTCAAGTGTGAAAAGTCTTTGTGGTGTGAATTAAAATATGGATCATGCAATCTTGCAGCTCACTGATGTATTTTAATGCCTATGTAGTCATTTCCATTCGATTGCATGCTTTTCACCTTTGTCCTCCTAAAAATTCAAATTCCTCCTTATACAGTTTGAAAAATTCCTAGGGTGAGCCTTGTATTTAAACTATTCTCAAACCCTAACCATTCCAAATTTAAAATTGTGCCATTTTGCATGTCTTTCCATATTCCTTGCTCGGATGATTGACAACTCATCACTTTTTCATGTGATTTTAACTTTTTCCTATGCTTTTTCGGCAACACATCGTTTCGCATATGCAAACATTAAATGCGATGGTTGAAAATTGTATGTTGCACCAAGAACCATACATTGTACGATCTAAATCATACAAAATGCCCTCTTGTATGATTCTACATGTACTTTTTCCAATTTTACTTGTACAATCTCTCACTTATGCTTTTTAGCTTTAATTTGACTTTGTACGATATATCACTTAGAGAATTTTTTCTATTTTTCTCTCTCTTTGAAGAGGTCGTCGTTTCTGATTTTCAACCCACTTCCTTCTTAATTGCATACCAAGTGATTTTTCACAACTAAGGTATTTTATTTTATTTTTCTTTTCATTTTTCTTTTTTTTTTCTTTTTCTTTTTCTTTTTTCTTCTTTTTTTTCAATTCCTAACCTATTTATACTTACCATTATGGGAATCGTATAGTGACATTCAATTATACGATCCCATAAGATTCCTTTATTGGAGTTTCAATCATGACATTCTGAGTGGTTGTGTCATCTAGCGCCACTTTCTCTCTGGACTGATTCATCTCCACTTGTGATGTTATTGAGTTCCCTGACCTTTTGGTACCATGTGTAAAATTCAGGATTATACAATTGTAAGCTAGAGTATCTTCACCTGGTGTCCATTCCTCTTATTGTATAGGTGATTGATCCCTCATTCAGAGTGTCCTTACTACTCTACTATAATTCGAGCAACTTCTTTGTCTATCTCCTTGTATCAATTCTTTCTCCAGACTTGGTGAGCGAATCCTTTGTTTTCCCTACTTTCTTTCATCTACAAAATGCACTTTTCCTCTACCAGCAAGGCCTCTACCACATGAGTGTCTTCTCCATCCTATTCCTATTAACATAGGGCTTATTTGCACCAATGGTGATTCTTCCCTTAATTGAAGTAATTCTTTGCCACCTACCACTCTTCGATGTCCTCGTTGAATTAGGGTTGGTCATCCCGATGGATAATGCCTTATGGGGTTTGGTAAGATCCCTCTCCCCCATGGTAAACCTTGCAGATTTCTTGTCCAATTCAAACAATCTAAGGGTGTATCTCTCAGCCATCTAGGAGTAGGGTGTTGGAACCTCCCTCGTCCTCTTCCTCCTCTAATTGTAACATCACCTTGTCCTTGCTCACTCCGTGGTCGAATACCTCCTCCTCTTTCTGACTGAAGCCTTAGGGTTATTTTTCTATTTCTTCCTCCCATTGCTTGGTTATCATGAGTTATCTCTACTAACTCAATGTTGGCTAGTGGACTTCTACTTTGTCTTATACTTGGTTATAATTGTTGCAATGCTTTGATTCTATGATCTGCACGTGCTAAGTTATGTCTCCATATTCTTTCCTTGAAGCATATTTATGGAGACGAAGTTGTTAAGACTTCTCTATATGCGTCAAAACAATATGTCTTAGATCTTGAGTCGTTCCTATTATCTTCTCTCTATTCTACCCAATTTGTTGGAAAATTCATCAGTCTCTCCAATATCCTTACTTCTCTTATTTGTCTTCTCAATTATCAATGGACTATTATATATGCTTGCAAATCAAGGTTAGTTTGATGCTCTCATGATCTCCCTAGTTTTCGATCTGTTATTGTACATGCTGGGGGATCATGATTATCCTGAGGATTCTATGGATTTACTAGGAAATCACCATCATCACTGCTTTCTATGCTAGGTTCCCTTACTAGCCAAGGCATTCCTTCATTACTGGAGTAACTCCAATCCAGTTGTGCATTGCCTTATGACTCAGGTGATGTGGCTGCTTCCTCAATATCTTACCAAAGCATCTTTGCATCTTTATTCATCATTGGTAGATCACCTGGCGGTGCTTGTGAACTTGTGCTTGCACCATCATTTCTTATACCACTCCTTGGATTTGTCCCCTCATTGTCCTCATGTTCACCTTCTAGCTCTGTAGCTTAGTTTTTCTTCGTTCATCCAACCTTTATATTGCACTATCCAATTCTTGGATGTTTTGTTCTCTCAACCTTGCATTATGACCTCGTAATGTCTGAGATTATTCCAAAAATTTTTGAGTCTATAGTCACATTATCTGATGTAATAGCCCTATCTAATATAATGGAGTAATTCTACCCAATTCTTCATCTATGGTCTCATTCCTATTCTCCTCTGGAACTTCCATTTCAAAAGTGTCCACTCTATTCTCATATCGTACTGTTAAGAGTATCCTTCTTCAGTTTCCTGCTTGTTAGGGTAGCTCTCTATGCTCTACCCAAGGATACATCATATTTTTGTTTACTTGGGGTGCTTCTTCTTGCCTTCCCCTATTTTTTGGTAATAGTACTATCTCTTGATGTCCTCTTTCATTTGGAGGAATCCATTCTTCATCTTCCTCTTCTACTCGTTCGATCCCATCTACAAATCTGACATGTACCTATAATCTTCTTATTTCTCCCAATCGAGGTGCCAACTCTTGATATTCTATTGTTGATCTTGTCTCTTCCCCTTCTATGAATAAATGTACAAGTCCTGTGTCAGGCTCATCCTATGATGGACCTTGCTCTCCCCGAGTCCTTTATTGAGATTTTGCTCGTCTTCTTCGTTCAATCTCTTCAGTAGAAATGAATAAGCAATGTACTTTGTAAGGCTTCAAGTTTGAGTCATTTACAGTGTCGGGTACCTCTTTCTCATTCAAGTTTTGTAACTTGACTACTCCATTATTCATTACTTCTACCACTTTGTAGGGACCAAGCCATAAAGTCTTCAACTTATCGAGCTTGATTTCTTGCTTCCCATTAAACTTTAGAACCAAGTAACCCAGACTAAGTTCTAAATTCCTTAAGTGATTTTCATGCCACATCTTCCTTCTTTTCTGAGCTACCTATATCACCCATTGTGCCATGACTTTTCTTTCATCTAACTTGATTAGTGTTATCAGTCACTCTTCCAAATATTCTTGATCACCTAATTGATGCTCTACCGCAACTCTCAAACTTGGTATTAATAATTCAACTGGCACCACTGCCTCTTGTCCATACATCAACTAGAAATGTGTATGCTCTTTTGTTGATTTAAAAGTTTTTCTATATACCCATAAAATAGATGGTAGCCTTTCCTCCCAATATTCTTCCTCTATTCCATAGGTTTTATACAAAGTAGATACCAAGACTTTATTTGTTACTTATGTTTGCCCATTTACTCTAGGATAATACACACTAGACAATGAGTGCAAAATCCTATATTCCATTGTTAGTGTCTTGATGATTTCATTGATAAAGTTCCCTCCTTAGTCACTCGTTATCTATAGCAGAATACCAAATCTTGTAATTACCTGCTCATACAAGAATATTGTACTTCTAGTTGAGTTATCCAATAATGCTCTCGCTTCGACCCATTTTTTAAATATTTCATTGCTACCACAATGTATCTATACTTTCATCTAAAATATTTCTTCAATGGTCTGACGAAGTCCAATCCCTACCTTTCAAATAGTTCCTAGGGTTGTGATGGATGCAATGGCATAAAATCCCTCTTCACTAGCTTTCCTACCCTTTGATAAGTATCGCATGCTTTCACATACTCTTTCGCATCATTATACAGTGTGGTCCACCATAATCCAGCTAGTAATATTTTCCTAGCGGTTGCATCTGGTCCCATGTGCCCTCCTGCTAAGCCTTCATGAGCTTATTTCAATGCCACTTTGACTTCTTCTTCCATCACACATCTTCGTAATATACCATCACTTCCCATTTTATATAACAATCTTGCTATTAACTGGAAATATGTTGACTTCATAATCACTTTTTTTTCTCGGTTGTCATCATCTCTTATGGAAAATCTCTTGTGGAAAGGTATCAGTCAATAAACTTGTACCACAATGGAACAACATTGATGGAAAATAGTTGCACATCAAGGAATTCATCTAGGACCCCTGTTCCTACAGGCTCTCTTGATTGTATTCGAGAAAGTTGGTCTGTAATGACATACTTCTTACCAGGTCTTACTACAACTCGAAACACAAACTCCTGTAGGGTTACGAGCCACCAACTAACCCATATTGTATCACCAGTTTATTTATCAAGTACAACAAGTCTTGGTGATCTACATAAAAAACAAAGGGGTTTTCTAGTAGGTAATGCCTAAAATTTTGGACTGCATATACCATTCCCAAAGTTTCTCTTTCTATTGTACTATAATTTCTCTCTATCCTTGACAATAGGTGACTAGCAAAGAAAATAGGTTGATTGAGCCTAAACTATTCTTCTTGTACCAAAGCACATCTGATAGAAAAATTCAAAGCATCAATATGGACATGGAATTCCTTATCCCAATTTTGGAACACCAAAATTGGGCTACTCATAAGCTTAGCCTTCAACTCCTCAAATGCTCCTTGGTTCTCCTTTATCCATCCAAAAGGAACATTCTTCTTCATCAACGAATCTAATGGATAGGATACATGTGCATAGTTCTTGATATTCCTTCGATAATACCATGTTGTTCCTAGGAATTTTTTAATTGAAGTCACATCATATGGTTCTTCCATGTGCAATATCGCATGGATATTATCAAGATCTATTTTTAATCATTCACTGCACACTATGTGTCCTAACAATTTCCCATATGGTACCATTAGGTAGCACTTCCCAGGGTTTAATGATATTTGTGTATTTTTGCACATACTCATGCATTCATTGAGATTAGGAAGATGCTTCTTGATCTTCCCATAAATGGACCAATCATCCAAAAATGCTTTGAAGTTCCTTGTTTCCAACTGATCAAATATACAGTATGATGCACTGAAATGTAGTTAGGGTATTACAGAGCCCAAGTGGCATTCAATTGTATGCATAGATGCCATTCTTCACAATAAATATGGTCTTTAGGTTATCTTCCTCTACTATTCTTATTGGATTGTAACCTAAAAATCCATCCAAAAATGAATAGATCTCGTGCCCTGTGACTTCTTCTAGGATAGAATCTGTGAAGGGAATAGGGAAGGAATCCTTGATAGTTACTGTGTTTAGACTCCTAAAGTCTACACATATTCTGATTTTTTCCACTTCCTTCTTCAAGGTGACCACTATAGGTGATACCCACTCACTGGTCGTAACCCTAAAGATGATTCTTACCTCCAACATCTTCTCTATCTTTGCGTTCACTAATGCAACATATTTTGGATTTATTTTATACGGTCTCCTCCTTACGGTTTGTGCTCTAGGAATTAGTGTAATATTGTGGACACATAACTCAGGTGGTACTCCCTTCAAGTCCTTGTATGTCCATGCAAAGACATCCTTATATTCCAAGAATATCTTAAAAGTTATTGCTTTCAGTACAAGGTTCCAATCATCACCACAATGAATCTCCTAGGTTCATCCTTCGTTCCTAGATTGATGTCTACTATCCAAAATCCTTCATATTTGATATTCTTTGACTCACTTGTTGCTTTCTCTACATTATTTGGGTGTGTCGATCTTGCATCAATTTCCACATATCCTACTATATACTTTGCAAAACTCTTTGGAAATGTTCATTTCTCTTCCATATCTTTTGTAGGTTCCTGGCTGACTTTGGGTTTGTCTTGTTTTTCCTTGATCTCCTCTGAGTCAATACAGAGGTATTTGGGATGAAAAATTTTGTACTCCTCCATTTACCAATGAAGGAATCCATTATTAGATCTAGCTTCATATTCACTATATTAATCTAGGTACAACATTCCTTATCCATCTGGTTCATACCCTTCATCATCTGAGGAATTTTTTGATTCGTCGATCGTAGCTACATCCTCACTGACTTTATGGTTAGTTAGATTAATCATATATTTGTGTTGTCCCTTCTTGAAAGTGATCTGATTCTTTCCCCAATTGTGATTAACTTTGGCTACTCATAGCCATCCTCTCCCCAAGAGAGTGTCATATGTAGGATTTTGCATAGTAATCACAACAAAATCCAAGACAAACTCTTGGTCAGCTATCACCACTTGTTGTGCTATCAAGACTCCCTTTGTCTTGATACCATACTATTCAGTACCATATAATTGGAAGCTCAGTGTCCATAGAGATGGAGCATCTAGTTCTGGTCAGGTCCTTTCAGGTAGTACATTGGCACTGGATTCTCCATCCACAATAACTTCTATCAATTTGTTACCTAGGATCTTGATATGAACTAATACGGGTTTCTTTCCCACATCAATCATCAATATAGTTGGATCCATGAATTGTTCTTTTCATTCTTTTTCTTGAATCGGTTGACTTTGTACTTCTATCATCTTATGCAATTTTATCTCTTCCACCATCACTTTCTGTAATGATGGAATAGCTTCTGACAGGTTTGCCACTTTGATATTTACTATGGTGTCCAACACTTGTGTTGCTAGACTCTGCACAATTGCCTTCTCTTTTGATGGATTTTGCAGTTCCTTTTCTTTGGCTAACTTCACTTTTTTAGCCTTTTGTTCTTCATCTTGTAATATTTTCTTTGCTACTTTCTAGTGTTGCTTTTCCTTTGTTGGCTCTGGATACTTATCCTTTTTAGCCTGATTCATCATCATGACTAAAACTTCCTGGGTTTCCTCCTTAACTTGAGGAACCTTAATATCTAAGTAATTTAAATTCTACAAGTTACTTGAACTCGACTGCTTTGGGCAATTTGCCTCCTTGTGGTTACTCGAACTACACCACCTACACATGTGTGTAGTGTTCACTTGCGGCATTTCCTATCTCTGATATGAAGGACAATTTTTCATGAAATGCCCCCACTCTTGGCAATTATGATATTGTATGATCGGCCTTCCTTCTGAGTCATACTGCAAACAACTCTATCCTCCTTATCGGTTGCCCTAGTTTGGCCTTCCACCTTGTCGACTATTTCTATAACCACCACTTGTTGCTTGTTGCCTGCTTTTTAGGTTCTTCTATTTCTCTTCCTGCTCCTGGATTGTAAGGACTTGTGGATGTACTCTTGCATTATACAGACATAAAATTACCTCATGTTCCATCACATTACAGATATGATGGTAGTCATTTCATGGATACTTTACATTTGTATGCCCTTTCATCTTGCATTTTGTGCACCATATATCATTCTTGTCAGGTTTGCTTCTTTTTTTTCATGATCTTATCGAACTCCTGATGAAACGATGCTATTATCCTCTGTATAGTGTCCTTTTCTCCACTATCTAAATCATTGTACTTGGGATGAGATAAAATTCTTGTGTATGTCTATTTCGATTCACTCTTAAAATTCTTTACATGCTTCACCGCTTCTTCATATGTTTCTGATGGTACTACCTTCATCTCTTTCTTATATTTCAGTAGTAACCCATCTACGAACCATCGCTTCACCAATACATCTACTGAAGGTATCTATATCTTATCTACTAACTGATTTAGTCTATGGATGTATGATTTTACATCTTCGTCCAACTTTTGCTTAGTCATACATAGTTCATTAAAAATGTCTCCATCATCCTTTAAAGGGTAAAATTCCTTATGAATTTCTCCTTCACTTGATTCCAATTCTGAAAATCTACCGCCAATCCTCTCAAGGTAGCAGGAAATAAAGTTACCCAGTCATCCAACTAGTCTACACCATTTTCTCTCCAAATGGTTATACAAGTTCTGATATGTCTTGTGGGGTCTTCCTTACCCTCACCTGTAAAAGGTGGAAATCTCTGTTTGACTACCCTATAGCCATCTTTGGATAATCATCCTCATCACTTGATGTCTTGTTTTGGTTGTTCCACAACATACCCCAAAATTGGGGACCCACCTTTTGTTTTGGTATCTGGGTGTTTGCATTTCATTTTTAGTGTCTAATTCTTCACTTTGTTTTGGGTTTGCAAATTCTTGTCGACGATTTTTTATCGTCAAATTGTTGTCATTTTTTTTTTTTGATGATTTTTTATCGTCAAATTGTTGTCATTTTTTTTTTCGATGATTTTTTATCGTCAAATTGTTGTCGACAACCTTTTATTGTTAAATTATTGTCGACGAATTTTTGTCGTCAATTTTTCGTTGACGATTTTTATCATCAATATCTTATCGACGATTTTTATCGTTATGTTGTGTTAGCAATTTTTATTGTCAAGTTTTGTGCTTGCTTTTACTGAGATGTTTAAAATAATAAAACATTAAAAAAGAAATAATATAAAATAAAAATAACAACATACTATATATTATATTATGTATATAATATAATATATTATATTCTATAATATAATATATGTTATTTTAATAAAAAGAAAGAAACTTTTAAAATGGAATTTCTCGAGGGAAGGCATGCTTCCTTCCTCGTAGCCTTTTGTCACAATATATATAATAATATTTTATTATATGTATTAACTGATTCGTTTCATATGCAGGACATTCACCAGCTAACGAAGGACCGAGTGTGGAATACAACGCAACGATGGCAAAGAGGAGCTTGAGAGCAGCGATTGGTCGATGCAGATGAGGATTAACAAATGCCCGAAGCTATTGTCGTGATTTCATCCTAAGGGACACGCTTGGAGTAAAAGTCGAGGAGGGAACACACAATGCAGCGAAGGCTTTGGAAAAATTCTATGCCAGGGTTCTCACCAAAGATTTCCTCGAGAGTTTTCAGAGGCGGTCACATGATGTGATGATAGATGACAAAGCGTAATCTTCTTTCGCTCGATAAGGATACACTTGGCGATGGAGACATAGAGAACAACAAGTGGGCATTGTTGATCATGCAGGGCATGGGAGATCGAAATAGAAAGGTGTTCGGGTATATCGCAGGCAGACCTGGATGAAGACGCAGTGTCATGTTTCGAGTAGAAAACCAAGGTGAACGATTAGTGGCATAGCTAAAGTGAAGAGCAACGTGGTCGAATGAGGATCCGAAGACCATGGTGACAAAGGATGGCGAGTAGGAAAATTGGGGTGAGTCATCACTTGGGTGAATCCCAGGGAGGCAACATGCACAGTCGACATGGAAGCATCGAGGTTTATATGGATCGAGATGGAGTGTAAAGCTCAAGTTGGCAATGGATGATAAGGTGTTTTTATCGGGCACCAGGCATTGGCATCAACGAGTTCAAGTGCTAAAGCTTGAGGACATCGGTTATTAAGTAACGATGCCCCTCACGAGCAGAAAATGGGCACGTGGGACCCACGTTGACTTGGGCGTGGGGCTAAATACAAACCGGACCCAAAGCGCATAGCCAGCAATAGTAGACAGATGGTGTATAACTTATCCACAATGGACAAACCGAGCATAGCGGAGTAGTGGTAGTTGATTACGTCGAGCTTGGGAAGGAGTGGTTCAGGTAGCATCAACACCAGATTGTTAGTCACATTAAAATAGAGGTGAACTTAGACATCTCAATAATGGGGATGTGCAGTGAAGGCATCATGGGCATTGCTATAATGAGCTGCCATGATGACGGATACAACACCAACAAAGGAGTTACCTAGACACGATGAAGCAAGTGATTCGACCATACGCAGTGATGTGGTAGTGAAATAGCACGTATCGAGGAGAATGGATGCAACAGTAAGTTAAATTCAGCTAGAAGCAGGGTAAATTATAATGGTAATAACGCTTAGCGGAGGTTTGGTTTGACAGTGTAAAGGAGCCAACGAGTCTATTGCATCATGAAACATGATAGCCACGCAGAGGTGGATGTCACCAGGAAGAGTAGGTAACCAGAAAAGCGACAACACACGTAACGAAAGACCAACATAATATGTCAGTGAATATGCAGTTAGGCACACGTGCAGATAACATTAGGGAACAAAGACATGCCGTAGGAATAGGGGCTGTAAACCCTAAAATTTTAGAGCTCGATGTTGAACTCGGCATCCTTTATAGCCAGAGTAGAGACATTTTGTGCTTTTGTTTGGCAAGCGATGGGGCAGCCGAAGGATGTCGAAGGATGAAGCATTCGTGGAAGTTGGGTTCAGCACCGAGGACAACAGCAAGTGAAAAGGAGGAAAAGGTTTATTTTACAAGTAGTCACAACATGGATGAAAAGGTTTATTTTACAAGTAGTCACAACATGGATGAAAAGGTTTATTTTACCTAGCCTATACATTGATGGATGGCTTTTAAAGGACGTATTAACAAAAAAAAAAAAAAAAAAACGTGGAATAATTTTTATTTTTATATACCATGGGCTATAAAGGAATGTTATCATACATAATGGGGTGAAACCAATATATTTCCTTCTTGTCTTATTATAAAGTGTTACGGAGAGATCCAAACAAAAGAAAAAAAGGAAAGCGTTTGGGAAAGCATTGGAAGGGTCCAAAGCAGGAAATGAAAAGCCATGGAACGAAAATGAATGGACATGGAGAACTTTTAAATGCCCCATCAAAGGAAGGATAGGGGGTTGGAAACTTTTAAAAGAGAGTTGCAGAGCTGAGGGCAAGAGGCCATTCTGGACCTGTTTTGGATTATTTTTCTTCCACTTTTTCTGGTTTTGGAGAACCATATTTCTGCCATGTACAAGGACATATTTTTAATGCAGATAGTTTTTCAGGAAGTTGCATCTTATGGACAAGAAAGGAGGAGTCATTTTCTGCATGCAAGATTAAATGTCTATTTTTCCCCTTTTCAGATTTTAGGCTTGTAAATGGAGTTTATGCAAGTTTCTTGATTGCTTCATGTGAATGCTTAAATCTGAAAACCTAATTTAAACCCTAGGAGCCAACACTTAGCTTATCCGGATTGTGCTTGTTTTGCAAGTCCAATAGGTTAGGTTGCATGCATGAAAACCTCACATCTTCGGTTTTGCCGGAATAGGATAGCATCAAACTGAATGTATCATGTGTTTCATTTTTTGCATTTCATTTTCATTTTTCTGCATTTTATTTTTCCAGAAATTTTAATTTTTTTTTTAATTTTCAGGCATTAAAATAAACATTAAAAAATTTTCAAAATCCAAAAACAATTTCACCATTGCATAGGTTATACTTCATACTTCCAATACGCACTTTGAAATTTCATTTTTGGAGTTGTTTAGTATTTTTAAAAATTCATCGAAGTTGCTGTTTTATTATAGATTTTGAAAAATCCAAAAATAGAAAATTTCCATTTTTGGGCCGAATTTCATTTTTTCAGTTTCATGCTTCATTCATGAGCCTATGATGACATTCTCTTCATGAAAATTCCAATTTCATTGAAGGTTTTATGTTTTATGGCATTTTACAAATTTCCATTTTTGGAGCCTAAAATTGCCCTCTTCATAAAAATTCTGATTTTACGAAAGAGGGGTAATTTGAGCATCACATTGAAGGTCATTGATTCAAAGCACTTAATTGTTCATCTTTATGAAAATTTGATTTCATTTAAGAGGGATAAGTTGAGGTGACATTTAAAGCCCTTACTTTAAGGCCATAAATTATTGATTCTTTGTGAAAACCAATTTCACCAAAGAAGGATAGTTTATCTATTACATTGAGAGTTATCTTCATCTTCATGATAAGAAGCCATATTTAGACTTAATAGAGAAGATAAAATCTACCTTAAAATCCTCAATATAAAAGGAATTAAGGCACTACATCGTGGTCATATGAGGGCCAACTCACATTTGCTCTATTTTGGTTCAATGAACAATCACTAAAGTCTCATGGTAAAATAAACCAACATTGTCCCTTGTTTACAGTTACTTGCAATCACTAAGGTGTTCCAACAATTTAAATTGAATATTTTTATTAGAGATTACTAATACACATATGCAAATGCTAATATAGCAGAGACCTTGGAGAAGTTGTTTGTTTAACTTCTTTGCAAGAGGGGATTTGGATCCCAAATCCTAAGGGAGAGTGTACTTTCACAATCGGGTGAAAATACCACTCAACAGGCCTTTCGTGGAATCTCTATCTGATTTCTCCTTGGGGATGTTTTACTATAGTTATCATTAGAAGTTTATATCTGAGGTACCTTATTTTGTCCCACCAATCATTAATGAAACTCACGTTCATATTCACTCTGTGACCTCCTTCACTTATGTGAGGGAGATGGTATTGGTCCTTCCTCATGAGACCTCATGCTCTTTTGCTCTGGTTCTTGACTCCCATCCTCTGTACTCCGTTGCAACCCTTTCATTGTCTAACACCTTAATTATCAAAATCATGCGCAATTACAACTTAAATGGAATTTCCCATGCATTTCATTTCAATGCACTTTGTACGGTTTATCTTCGCCTTGTATGTTTTTCCCTTTTGGTTGTATGGTTTACTCCTACCTGTTCAGTTTATAAAACTTGTCAAAATTATCAAACTTGGGCAAATCCATTTATCACTTCTTCTAGGAGGTGTGTTTGATGCCTACACACCCTTGCTTGTCTCTTCTGCTTCCTCACCTCACTCTCCATGCTAATCCACCCTCTTTTATCTTTGCAACTCCCTTGCCTCACTCTTTGAGCCCGTTCCTGCCAAATTTTAAAATTTGAAATTTCAAAAAATTGTAGGACCCTAAAGTTGAAACAAAATTTTTTAAAATTTTACAATAAATTTTTTAAATTTTGCCAATTTTTTTTGACAAAATACTACAATAATTTTTCAAATTTTATCAATACTTGACAATTTGATTAAATTTCTGCTATTTTTCAAAGAAGTTAAGCTTGAAAATTTCACAAAACTGCCACAATGACCTATGGAAGATGTTCACAAGTCCAGATGAAGGACTTCATGGAGGGACTAAACAAATGGAAGGATGATCTTGAACAAAAAATTGTGACAAAAGTAGCAAAATTAGATTTAAAAGTTGTTGCCACTAACAACTTTGTGGATATGTTACAACAAAATATAGCAGTAATCAAAGTCGACCAACCTATCGTAGCACCAACATAATAAGCATTAATTGGAAGGCCACAAACATCAATCCTACCTTGAACCACTAAATTGGACTTTTCAAATTTTGAAGGAGGCAACCCCACAAATTGGATCTATCGAGCAAATCAATATTTATCCCTCTATCAAATCCCTAAAGTCCAAAAGGTTTGCATTGCATCCTTCCACCTAGATATTACCGCTACTCAATGGTACCAATGGTATGAAAAGACAAATGGCACCCCTACATGGATGGAATTTACAAAAAATATAATGGTATGATTCGGCCCAAGCAAATTTGAATATTTCATAGGAGCCCTCACCAAACTCTACCAAACCACTATAGTACGAGAGTACCAAGCTCAATTTAAGAAATTGGTAAATTTTATATCAAGAATAGATGCATCATTCTTTCAAATTTGTTTTATAAGTGACTTAAAAGAAGACATTCGATTAGAAGTGCAAATACTGAATCCTATTGACATGTTGCACACTATTGCGTTAGCTCAAATGGTAGAAGAAAAAATCAATAACCAATGTCGACTTGGGATACCACCAATGAGAAAATATTCAAATTCCTACACCACCCCAAAACTAAATAGAGTTTTACCAATTAAAAGAATTAGCCCTAAATAAATGAAGGAAAGACAAGAAAAGGGCCTTTGTTTCCACTATGATGATAAATTTATCCCCAACCATAAATGCAATACCCCCAAACTCTATATTTTAAAAACGCTTAACCAAGGTAATTCAAAATAATATTCTATTGAGATGGAAGTAGTGACAGAAACTCCAGAAGGTAACATAAAGGACACACCTAAAATCTCCTTTAACGCCCTTACTGGTTTCTCCTCTCCTATTCCCAATTGGATAGACCAAATCAATGAGGAATGGTTTAATGATCCTACTACGTACACATTAATTCAACAACTTCAACATGACTCCACTAGTAAACTCCACTACTCTTGGAGAGATAACATACTCAGGTACAAAGGGTGTATTGTCCTATCCCCCACATCCTCATATCGTACCAAACTTCTCCATGAGTTACATACCATGCCCATGGTAGGACATTCGGGATTCCTCAAGACTTATAGAAGAGTGATTAGATATTTTTATTGGGTAGGCATGAAATAATATATTAAGAAATTTGTGGATGAATGTGAGACCTATCAAAGACAAAAAGGTGAAACAATAAATCCTCCTGGCCTTCTACAACCTCTTCCTATCCCAACTAAAACCTGGGTCGATATTTCCATGGATTTTATTGAAGGCCTTCCAAAATTTGTAGGAAAAACCACTATTCTAGTTGTAGTAGATCGCTTATCTAAATTTGCTCATTTTTTTCTTATGGCTCATCCTTACACGGCTAGTACTATAGCCCAAATATTTCTTGATAATATTTTGAAACTCCATGGCATACCTTCTACCATAATCAATGATCATGATCCTACATTTACTAGTAAATTTTGGAGAGAATTATTCAAACTCTAGGGCACTCAACTTCATATGAGTTTTGCTTATCATCCACAAACTGATGGTCAAACCAAAATTGTTAACAAATGTTTGGAGACCTACCTACATTGTTTTATTTCTACACAACCCCTTCATTGGGTTAAATGGCTTCCTTTAGCCGAATGGTGGTATAATACCTCATACCACTCCACCATTAATATGACACCATATGAAGCATTATATGGCCAAACACCACCTTCCATTACCTCTTACATTCCTAAAAGTTTGAATGTGCCAATAGTAGATTCTCACCTTTCTACTAGAGATGACATTCTTCACCTTCTCAAGGATAATTTAATCACCGCTCAGCATCGTATGAAGCAACAAGTAGACCAACATCAAACTAAGAGAGTTTTTCAATAGGGTGATATGGTATTCCTTTGTCTTCAACCCTATCATCAAACCTCACTCAAAATCAAAGGATATCAAAAGCTAGCTCCTAAATTCTACGGTCCTTATAAAGTCCTTCAATGTATTGGACCCGTTGCTTATAAACTTGAGTTACCAAATTCTTCCAAAATTCATCTTGTCTTCCATATTTCTTGTCTTAAAGTAGTACTTGGTAACCACATTACTACACAAACTCAACTTCCCGAGTTCACATAATATGGAGCACTCATGGTCGAACCTGAAGCTATCCTGGATCATCGTACTCAACAACTTCGCCATTGCACCATCATCGAGCTTTTGATTCAATGGAAAGGTCTACCTTCTAAATATTCTACATGGGAAACACTTCATCATATCCAATAACAATTTCCCCAATTTCATATTTGAGTACAAAGCTCTTTTTAAGAGAGGTGGCTTGTTAGGATCCTAATCCTAACTTATATTATATAACTAATCTCTCTCATTTGATTATGAACCATCGTGTCCTTTCACATCATAAACATTAGATAGGTTTATATATGCATTCATAGAAGGTGTCATGGAGCATCAAAGAACATAAATTATTATATATCCTTGTGAGAACTTGGCAAGGCAACCTCCATTTGAAACAATGATCTAAATAAAAGCGATTATTAATTTATTTATTTGCATTCATTTTCCATTGTTCTCCCTTGATTTCCAAGTTAAAATTGACTTTGTAACAACTCGCACGGTTAAACTTCTTAATAAATCTATTTCCTTGTGTACTCACATCCCAGCATTTTGCACTTCTTTTGTAGCTGAGCTTGTAGTCTATGTAATAATAGCAAACCACATATTCCAACACTATTTTAATGGAATTAGCTAGTTTGTAGTTGCAAGCATATTTGAAATTACAGTTCCAAGCCATAATTTGTCAATTGTAGTTTTTAGGTAGAATGACAACTTGTTTCCAGCCAACTATGATCCACCAGTCATAGTAAGATGAGCACTATTGTGACAATTACCACAATTCAAAAATTCAAACTGTTTGTTGTTGCAAGTATAGTTGAAAAAATGCTTTCAACACAAATTTCCAATCATAGTTTTTGGGTAAAATAATAGTTTATGCTTGTCCACCTGTGGTCAACCAGTAAGATGGGCACTTATTGCAACAATTAACCAAATCCAAAGCCTTATGGCATAATGACTTTGTTGCTTTAAATACAGTTGAAATTCTTATATCAAGGCAGAAAATGTCAATTCTAGTTTTAGAAAAAACAACCACCTATGACTAGTAAGTTGTGGTTTATCTGATGACAAGCGCTTGCTGCAAGTATTATCCATGTTCAAAATCTTTAACTATTTTGTAGTTTCATGTATAACTGAGCATCCAGTTTCAACGCAGAACTTGGCAGTATTAAAATGGTAATTTATGTCATGCAGTGGTCTAGAAGAGAGGCACTTATTTCATGTACTACCCAGGTCCAAAATGTTAACTAGTTCCTAATTATTAGGATAATTGAAATTACAATCACGACAAAAATTGTCAATTCTACTTTTAGGAGACATAACAAACTTTATCGATCAGATTGTGGGGCATGATGTAGCAAGTCCATTTAGAAGCTATTGTTGGGGTGTGTGTGAATAATTTGGAAAGAAGGTACCTGGATTTTGATTAAAGTGATATTTTATGATTACAGGGTCATAAGTTCAATTCAATTACAACATTTGTCCAAGCTAAGAACTTGACTAGTTTGTTGTTGTAAGCATAGTTCAAATTCCAATTAGAGGGAATAAATTATCAATACTAGTTTGAAGGTGAAATCATATCATATGGCGTCTATGGTCTAGCAGTAAGATGCACGGTGCACACTTATAACAACAACATCAACATACTTGAAATTCCAGTTGCAAGGCAAAAATTGTCAATTCTAATTAGGGATAAAATAACAAATAGGGTTCAAGCCAAGTCTAGCAGCTAAATGGCCAGTCATTGTAACAAATGCCCCAGGTTTAAAACATTATCTACTCTACAATTTTAGAGTTTTAAATATATTTGAGGGGTTTCAAGGCAAGTTTTGGGATAAAACAACTACTTTGTAGCTAAGCATAGTTGGCGAAACAACAACTTATGTCTGACATTGTGATATATACAGTTTTCACTTATGATGAATTCTAGTTAACATAACTTCCAAAATTCAAAAGCTTATTTAAAAATTAAAAAAAAATTGATTTAGGAAAAAAAATTAAATTTAAAAAAAAAAAAAACTAAGATCAATCTAAGGAAGCTCAATATATTAAATGGTATTAGTTTAACTAGTTAAATTTCTCAACTTTATTCCTCAACTTGCAAGGAGAAGATACATGTATAATAGCCAAGTTGTTGTCATATCACTGTGGTAATGATGTAACATGAGTGAAGTTGTTCCAATCCTATATAATTAATTATAAAAAAATTGAATATGATTAATCTAACTGTAGATATAATATTTTTTTATTTTGATAGAAGTGACCCAATAAAAACCACATATAAATTATTTTAAAAAAATTAAAAGCAAATAAGGACTTTGATCAAGAAGGAGAAACTGAAGTTCGTATTCACAGAAAGGACATATGCATAATTGTCAAAATGTGATATGGGTGAGACCAATTACAATCCCATATGAACCAAAAATAAAAATTAGAAAATTAGAGAGAATTTACCCTTTTCATAGCAATTACTCAAGTTGCAAACTTAACAAGCATGCTTATTGCAGCAATGACCTAGGTTTAGAACCCCAACATTAAAGTGGTTTCCATGACAATGCATAGCAATGGATGTAAACGAAAGGAATTGACAAGCAACAAACTACAAAAATAAGTAAATTGAACAACTTAACAACTTCAAAATAAAATTCTCACAAACCTCAACATGAAGGCGATCATCGTAAGCTCCGGATATCCAGCCTCCCACTCGGACTACCGCATCTTCTCCTGCCACCACCTGTATTACAACAGAACATGCTTTTTCCATTCCATAAAATTAATAGCAAATAATTTCTATATCTATACATTACTAACCACAATGAGATCCTTGAGATTGCTGGCCTCCAAGAGCTCTAGAACATATGACAACACGGGCCGATTTGCCACTGGCAACAAGGCCTTGGGAACATCCTGCAAATAGACATATACTTCTATCAAATTTTTAGGGTTTTCAATTGGGCTTTAAGATTTTCAAATTATGCGTTAGGGTTTTCTAGGGTTTGAAATTGTGCATTTGATGTTGGGGTTTGAGAGACACCTTGGAGACCAGAGGAAATAGTTTTTTTGACGTTCCTCCAGCTAATATTACCACCTAAAAATTCATTGGAACCCCCATTGTTGTTGTTATTGGTATTGGGAGCTTCAAGAAATTTGGCCTGGGCTAACTAATTGCAGGTCCTGGGAAAACACATAAGTTATTTATTTTCCTAAATTGATTTTTCTTTTTAAGTTTTTGAAAGGAATTGACAAGCAACAAACTACAAAAATAAGTAAATTGAACAACTTAACAACTTCAAAATAAAATTCTCACAAACCTCAACATGAAGGCAATCATCGTAAGCTCCAGATATCCAGCCTCCCACTTGGACTGCCACATCTTCTCCTGCCACCACCTGTATTACAATAGAACATGCTTTTTCCATTCCATAAAATTAATAGCAAATAATTTCTATATCTATACATTACTAACCACAATGAGATCCTTGAGATTGTTGGCCTCCAAGAGCTCTAGAACATATGATAGTACGAGCCGATTTACCACTGGCAACAAGGCCTTGGGAACATCCTATAAATAGACATATACTTCTATCAAATTTTTAGGGTTTTCAATTGGGCTTTAAGATTTTCAAATTATGCATTAGGGTTTTCTAGGGTTTGAAATTGTGCATTTGATGTTGGGGTTTGAGAGACACCTTGGAGACCAGAGGAAATAGTTTTTTTGACGTTCCTCTAGCTAATATTACCACCTGAAAATTCATTGGAACCCCCATTGTTGTTGTTATTGGTATTGGGAGCTTCAAGAAATTTGGCCTGGGCTAACTAATTGTAGGTCCTGGGAAAACACATAAGTTATTTATTTTCCTAAATTGATTTTTCTTTTTAAGCTTTCAGAAGGAATTGACAAGCAACAAACTACAAAAATAAGTAAATTGAACAACTTAACAACTTCAAAATAAAATTCTCACAAACCTCAACATGAAGGTGATCATCGTAAGCTCCGGATATCCAGCCTCCCACTTGGACTACCGCATCTTCTCCTACCACCACCTGTATTACAATAGAACATGCTTTTTCCATTCCATAAAATTAATAGCAAATAATTTCTATATCTATACATTACTAACCACAATGAGATCCTTGAGATTGCTGGCCTCCAAGAGCTCTAGAACATATGAAAACACGGGCCCATTTGCCACTGGAAACAAGGCCTTGGGAACATCCTGCAAACAGACATATACTTCTATCAAATTTTTAGGGTTTTCAATTGGGCTTTAAGATTTTCAAATTATGCGTTAGGGTTTTCTAGGATTTGAAATTGTGCATTTGATGTTGGGGTTTGAGAGACACCTTGGAGACTAGAGGAAATAGTTTTTTTGATGTTCCTCTAGCTAATATTACCACCTAAAAATTCATTGGAACCCCCATTGTTGTTGTTATTGGTATTGGGAGCTTCAAGAAATTTGGCCTGGGCTAACTAATTGTAGGTCCTAGGAAAACACATAAGTTATTTATTTTCCTAAATTGTTTTTCTTTTTAATCTTTGAGCTTGTATGATGTGTAGCATTTTATTATATTAATGACATATATATTATATTTAAAGGATGTTTAATGTGTTTTTCAGTCTTTCTTTTGGGTGTAAGCAAACAGGTCAAATCGGCTCATCGATCGATGGGTTATGTCATTTCTAAATAATATTTGAAAGGTTAGTTTAAGTCGAGTTTCTTGTTGAGATATTGTAATGGTATGGTTTTGGGTTTTATTCAAGAGACCCAAGTTCAAACTATTGTACGAGGGACCCAAACCATTTCAAAAACCTGTATTTTACCTTAAAATTTTGTTTTTTAAGAGATATTGTAGTGATATATCTTTTAGTTTTCATTTAGAAAATCTAAGTTCAAACCTTGATCGGGATCATTTTTAAAAAAACTATATTTTACCCTAAAATTTTGAAGACTTTAACTATAGTGGTGTCTTTGGATTTTTATCCAAGAGATCTAAGTTCAAACCCCGGTACAAGTGGACCATACCCCTTTCAAAAATCCATGCTTTACCTTAAAATTTTATGGGATCCCTTTCAAAAACCCATACTTTACCTTAAAATTAAATGTTCCATGAGAGATGTCAGTAATGATCTGTGTTTGGGTTTTCATTTAGGTTATCCAAGTGTTTGGGTTTTCATTCAAGAGATCCAAGTTCACACCCCAATACAAGGAGACCAAACCCCTTTCAAAAACCCGTGCTTTACCTTAAAATCAAATGTATTCTAAGGGATACTGTAGTGATATGTCTTTAAGTTTTCATTTAGAGACCTAAGTTCAAATCCAGGTAAAGGAGACCTTTACCTTAAAATCAAATGTATTCTAAGGGATACCCTAGTGATATGTATTTAAGTTTTCATCCAAAGACCTAAGTTCAAATCCAGGTAAAGGGGACCGAAACAAATGGTTGAATTTTGAAGTTGATTCATATGTGTTACCTAGTCTCTATACTTTTTTTAAATTATTATTATTATTTTTTAATGGGTTATATGGAATTGAAACGACCCCACCCATATTACATCATGACTGCATAGTAGTGTTACAACAACTTGGTAATTATGCATGTATTATTTGGCAATATTTAACCTTGGTCTCTTTCTTGAGAAATGAGAAATCTAACCAACTGAACTAACGCCATTTGATACCACAAAATCTATACTTATAAAAATAACCTTCCAAAACTCACTTTAATATTTTATTTATAGAGCTTGTACAAAAATAAAAAAATATACTCACTTTAATTATGGTTATAATTTTTATTTAATCTATGGTTATAAACTCATTTTAATTATGCATGTAATTATTTTTATTTTAGTCCTTGTAATAAGTGTCCTAACATCTTTATAAATATTTGGTATGCAACTCAAATATAACCCCCACCCCCTCTTCTCCAACCCCTTTTTTACCGGTAGAATCTATATGTAGGTATGCATGAATTTTAAATACCCCTCCCCTATAAGATACTTACAAATTTACCGATGGTTCAACTTGATATTAAAAATACCCCCTGTATGCACTCACATGGTATTTACCATTTCCTCAGAGTGATCCCCCCCTCGTGTACAACCCATTTTGGGAGGGCAGGGAAAAAAAGGTCAAAGTTTTGAATAACATATTAAAGGAATATGAAAGTCTATCTAGGTAGAAATTTAAAAGGAAAAAATCCAAATTTACTTTCTAAACACTCCAGATAGAATTAGAGCAGGGATATGCAAGTTAATTCAAATGGAGGATAATTTTCTAGCAACATATCTAGGGATGCTCTTATTTTATGGGAGAATGAGAATATAATTATGGAATCCAATTATAAATAAAATTTTAAAAAAACTACTATTATGGAAATGTAGATGGTTATCATTAGTAGGGAGAGTGAGTCTTATAGGTTATTCCAACATATTATGTGTCCTTGTATATTATTCTCAAATCAATAGAAAAAAATTTTAATCTATATTATGTAGTCATTTTTGTGGTTAGGATTACATGATAAAAGGAAATTTCCTTTGGTGAAATTAAGTAAGGTGTGTAATGATAAAACTAGGGGAGGTCTCCATTTAAAAGTTCATATAGATGCAAACTTAGTTCTAAGGGGAAAATTAATTAGGAGATTGTACAAAAAGAGCAAAAAAAAAAGGGAAATAATTCTTCGAAGTATGTTAATCCTAATGACCCAAGGTAAATCTATACTACATTATCACTACCATATGGCTTTGCACTAAGGAAAGATTTTAAAAAATCAATTAATCTAGTGATTAAAGGTCTATGATGGGTGGTGGACATTGGACAAAAAAATATATTTGGATGGATACTTGTGATAAAATACCTCTCAATCTAGATCCAATTTTGAAACCATGGATGAGATTATTTTAATGTTGGCAATTTTGGGTACCTTGAGTACATTGCCTTTGTCTAAGTTTAGTTGTTGTCATTGATGTCAAGGAGCTCTTGGTAGTTGTTGTCTTTGATGTCAAGGAGTTCTTGGAGCAATTTGTTTTTATGTCTAAGTATGTGTTTTGATGAAGGTTTCAGCTGGTCAGTAAGTCTCCAAGAAAATCAGAGTAGCCCAGTTGCAAAAGATCAAGAAAAAGATAAGTTAGAAAAAGTTTGCAAGCGGCTGGAAAAACTGTCACGATTTCGCGACATGTTTTAGGAGAGAGAAAGTTTTGGCAAAACTGTCGCGATTTCACGACATGTTGGAAGGCAGAGACGAAGCAGGCAAAACTGTCACGATTTCACGACAAGTTTGAGTTGTAGGAAGTGTCACAATTTCGCGACAAGTTGAGTTGGCAGTGTTGAGTTGCAAGAAGTGTCACGATTTCATGACAAGTTTCAATGAAGTTGTACGGATGCAGAAAGTGTCACGATTTCACGATAGGTTGAGTTGGCAGCTTGTAGTTGGCGAAAGCGTCACGATTTTGTGACATGTTCCAATTTTGCGAGCATATGGCAGAAAAGTGCTTAAGGCAGTGAAAGCGTCACGATTTCGTGACATGTTCTAGTTTCATGAGCATTTGGTAGAAAAGTGCTTAAGGCAGCGAAAGCGTCACGATTTCGTGACATGTTCCAGTTTCACGAGCAGTTGGGAGAAAAGAGCTTAAGGCAGCAAAAGCGTCACGATTTCGTGACATGTTCCATTTTCGCTAGTGCAAACCGAGAAAAGGTTGAAGAAGCAAGAAGTGTCACGATTTCATGACAAAGTTGCAGATGACGTCAGCAAGAGGCAAAGGTGTCACGATTTTACGATAGAAGCTGAGAAGAAGGCTTTGGAGTCTAAAGCATCATGATTTCATGATAGAGTTGTTGATGACGTCAGCAAGAGGCAAAGGTGTCATGATTTCATGATAGAAGCGGAGAAGAAGGCTTTGAAGTCTAAAGCATCATGATTTTGACAGAAGTGAGATGACGTCAATGAAAGGCAAAAGTGTCATGATTTTATGATAGAAGAGCAAAGGAAGTAGACAAAAGCAAAAGCGTCGCGATATCGCTACAGCAAGCTATAGAAGGTGTACGGTAGGCAAAGGTGTCATGATATCGTGACATGTTGAAGTTTTGTGCCAGAAGCAATAGGGAGGTAGTGAAGCCGACAGAGTTAAATCTGGGCCGATGTAGTGCAGGGTTTTACAACCGACGTGATTGAAGGTTAATCAGTCGACTAAGATCAAGATTCTAATCTTGAGATTATGAATATAAAAGGAGGGATGCTTGAAGAGTTTGGCATCGATCGAAGTGTGCGTTCGAAGTGCGATCTACGCAATTAGAGTGCGGGGGAGAAGTTCGATCGTCGAGAAGCAGAGTGTGCAAAGTCTATGTAGTGGTTGCGCAAAGTGTGCGAAGACTATACTATGGTGGATGCGCAAAGGAGCTAAAGCTGTTGGTGTTGCGACATTCGGAGACAGCGCGTAGAAGTGAGAAGTTCGATAGCCGAAGTGTTGTGTGCTGCTGTGTTGCGCAGTCTATGTGAAAGTTGGTGAAGACTTGGGGACAGCATTGAGCAAGCATCTGAAAGCTTGAGAACCATTTTCCTTAACCATTTTTGAGGACCAGATTGAGGACAGAGATTGAGGCAGAAGAGGACATTTGTGCTAGACCGAAGGACTATGTTTTAGTGCAAATTCGAGGACCAGCTTTGCGGTGACAGAGTTGAGGACAGAGATCTCCAGCCAGAGCAGGGAAGACAGGTGTCTTCTATGGAAAGAGTTCCACTTGCTAAGGGCATAGGAGGTAGAGGTCTTCTAGAGGATCACCAGCCAAAGCAGAATTAGGGGAAGGTATCTCCTTTGGGCAGAGGCTCATAAACATTGTAATCGGGAAGTATTCCCAGAGGACTTTGATAAAATTTAGTAAGAAATTTTATCCGTGGAGTAGCCCGCATTGGGTGAACCACGTAAATTGTTGTGTCTCTTTGTTGTTGATGTGTTGTGCATTGTTTTAATTGTTGCTCTTGATACTGCTATCTATTCTCTGCATAAAGCTGATTTGAAAGTTGATTTAAAGCAAAAGTAAAAAGTGGTCTTATACTGTTCACCCCCCCTCTCAGTATAAGCTTGTGTTCTTCAATTGGTATCAGAGCAGGTTCCTTCGGAAAGGTTTTACAATCGAAAGGAAGAACTGGTTAAGAACACAATGGATTTTTTAGGTGGCAATGCAACACCTATTCTGGATGGATCAGATTTCGGTCTGTGGAGTGCAAGAATGAAAGTCTATCTTATGGCTCTTGGTAATGAGGTATGGGAAGTTATTGAAGATGGGTACACCATTCCTGTAAATGGTCCTTATACTAAAGAAGACAGGCTCCTACATCACAGCAACTCAAAAGCCATGAATGCAATCCTGAAGGGTTTATAGAAGGCTGATCTTACCAAAGTTATTCACTGCAAGACAACCAGTGAAATGTGGAAACAATTGCAGGTTGTTCATACAGGTGATGCAAATGTCCGAAAGGCCAAGTTGAGACACTTCAAAGGTATATTTGAACAACTCAAGATGAATGATGATGAAAATATTAGTGACTACATGCTCCGTATGGATGAAGTTGTTAATTCTATGAAAGACCTAGGTCTTGAACTTGCTGAAAATGATGTATGTGATAAGATTTTAAGATCTCTTCCTAATAGATTTAGTGAAAATATTTCTGCTATTGAGGAAGCCAAAGATTTAGATAAGTTGAAAAAGGATGAGCTCCATAGTATTCTTGCAGCTTTTGAGCTGAGAACTCAAGTGAATGTTGATATAAAGAAAGAGGCAGCTTTCAAAGCTACCAAGAAATCAAAAGGCAAACAGATTCAAGAGAGTGATGAGTCTTCTAGTGAGGAAGAAGCATATTACAGCAAGAAAGGCAAGTTCTCTAGAAAGCACAAAAGCAAGAAAAATATAAGATGTTTCAACTATGGAAAGTATGGTCATTATGCTACTGACTGTACTGTTTCCAAAAATGAAAGTGATGAAGATATACAGGATGTTAAGAGCAAGGATTCTGAAAAGCACAGGTATTACAGAAAGAACAATGATGAGCGCAACAATCAAGGAAAGAGGTATTCACACAAGAACAAGAAGAGCTTCTATCTGGACAAAGCAAGTAAGTGTTCCAGCAGTGATAGTGAAAGCTCTTCCAGTGATAATGAAAATGAGATGCTGTTCATTTCAGAAAAGGAGGAAGAACCGAAACATAAATTCACTGTCATGAAATGTTTTAGATGTGGAAATTTTGGGCACCTTGAGGATGATTGCACAAATAATGAATTGGTTACTAGTATGTATGAGGATGCTTCAAAAAATGATAAGGAAGATGTATGTATGGTTTTTGAAAAGGGTAGCACCTCTAGTGATAAGAAATCAGAAAAAGGCCTTGATAATTCAAAATGCAATCAAATAGAGAATCTTGAATGTGAACTCAATAATGCTCTCAGTGTTTTGGAAAAGGAAAGAAAGAAGAATGATAGACTCAAGGTTAAGTTAGATGAATGTTGTATGGAGAGAGACGATCTTATAGAAAGTCTTGACTTCTCTATAGCCAAAACACAGGAACTCAAGGATGAGTTAGAGTCTAAGATTCTTGAGTATAATGAGTTAGAGCAGAAAATGGTTTCTCTGAAAGAAGAAAATAAAGATTACAAGGATAAGCTCTACAGATTTCAGGATAGCTCCAAGAAAGTTAAGTCTCTCATCAAAAGTCAAAGAAATCCAACAGATAAAATAGGTCTCGGTTTTGTTGAGCCGCACAAGAAACAGGTTGGGGAATCCAGCAAGAGATTTCAAAAGGAAGAAAGCTCTGATGAAGAAAGTACTTCAGATCATGAGTCCATGAGTGATGAATGCGCAGAAATAGAAAACAGATTTCTGAATGTGAAACAGAAGTTTTCGGGACCCAAGAGATCGATTAAAAGAACATTTCACGGTAGATGTTTTGCGTGTTACAGGTTTGGACACATGGCTGCACATTGTATGTCTCAAATCAAGAAGGGTAACAATAATTTCAGAAGTCGTAATTTATTTCAAGGGTATTGCTACTCTTGTAATCAGTTCGGGCACAAGGCAATTTTTTGCAATGACAAGAACTGGGTTAGTCAGAACAGGTGGATTCAAAGAACAGCTATGCCTGAAAGAAATAATGTTGTTGTTTGTTACAAGTGCAACAACACAGGTCACACAGCCAGACAGTGCAAAGCTGATCTTCCAAGGTACAGGAACAAGAACAGTGGTATAAACAGGTCCAAGGATCAAGGTGTGGACAAGAAAAGAGATGAGAACAAGAACAAGAAAAGTGCCAAGAACAGAAACATTAACAAAGAGCTCAAGAAAAGGCCCGACAAAGAAATTGTAGACACTGATGATGATGAGTGTCTAATGGGAGTTTCACTCCCAACCCTATTTTAAAATCACCTCAATAGGAGGTGGGGGAGGGACTAAGCTAAGAGGCTCATTCTTAGTCCCAAGCCCCAAAGGTGACCCTTTGCCATTGATGACAAAGGGGGAGAGATATGAGTAAGGGGGAGAGCTTCAAGTGAAGAGGAAAGCTTCAAGTCAGGGGGAGCAAAAACTTCAAGAGATTGTTTTCAGTTTTGGCTCTTGAAGATGTGTTTTTAGTAAAGGTTTGCCATCAATGACAAAGGGGGAGATTGTTGGCAATTTTGGGTACCTTGAGTACATTGCCTTTGTCTAAGTTTAGTTGTTGTCATTGATGTCAAGGAGCTCTTGGTAGTTGTTGTCTTTGATGTCAAGGAGTTCTTGGAGCAATTTGTTTTTATGTCTAAGTATGTGTTTTGATGAAGGTTTCAGCTGGTCAGTAAGTCTCCAAGAAAATCAGAGTAGCCCAGTTGCAAAAGATCAAGAAAAAGATAAGTTAGAAAAAGTTTGCAGGCGGCTGGAAAAACTATCGCGATTTCGCGACATGTTTTAGGAGAGAGAAAGTTTTGGCAAAACTGTCATGATTTCGCGACATGTTTGGAAGGCAGAGACGAAGCAGGCAAAACTGTCATGATTTCATGACAAGTTGAGTTGGAAGTGTTGAGTTGCAAGAAGTGTCACGATTTCGTGACAAGTTGAGTTGGCAGTGTTGAGTTGCAGGAAGTGTCACGATTTTGCGACAAGTTTCAATGAAGTTGTACGGATGCAGAAAGTGTCACGATTTTGCGACAGGTTGAGTTGGCAGCTTGCAGTTGGCGAAAGCGTCACGATTTCGTGACATGTTCTAGGGAAGAATGAGTGCTTAAGGGAAAGCGTCACGATTTCGTGACATGTTCCAGTTTCACGGGCATATGGCAAAAAAGTGCTTAAGGCAGCGAAAGCGTCGCGATTTCGTGACATGTTCCAGTTTCACGAGCAGTTGGGAGAAAAGAGCTTAAGGCAGCGAAAGCGTCACGATTTCGTGACATGTTCCATTTTTGCTAGTGCAAACCGAGAAAAGGTTGAAGAAGCAAGAAGTGTCACGATTTCATGACAAAGTTGCAGATGACGTCAGCAAGAGGCAAAGGTGTCGCGATTTCATGATAGAAGCTGAGAAGAAGGCTTTGGAGTCTAAAGCATCATGATTTCATGACAGAGTTGTTGATGACGTCAGCAAGAGGCAAAGGTGTCACGATTTCATGACAGAAGCGGAGAAGAAGGCTTTGAAGTCTAAAGCGTCATGATTTCATGACAGAAGTGAGATGACGTCAACGAAAGGCAAAAGTGTCACGATTTCATGACAGAAGAGCAAAGGAAGCAGACAAAAGCAAAAGCGTCGTGATATCGCTACAACAAGCTATAGAAGGTGTACGACAGGCAAAGGTGTCACGATATCGTGACATGTTGAAGTTTCATGCCAGAAGCAATAGGGAGGTAGTGAAGCCGACAGAGTTAAATCTGGGCCGACGCAGCGCAGGGTTTTACAGCCGACGTGATTGAAGGTTAATCAACCGACTAAGATCAAGATTCTAATCTTGAGATTATGAATATAAAAGGAGGGATGCTTGAAGAGTTTGGCATCGATCGAAGTGTGCGTTCGAAGTGCGATCTGCGCAGATAGAGTGCGGGGGAGAAGTTCGATCGTCGAGATGCAGAAGTGTGCAAAGACTATGTGGTGCAAAGTGTGCGAAGACTGTGTTGTGGTGTATGCGCATAGGAGCAGAAGTTGTTGGTGTTGCAACATTCGAAGACAGCGCGGAAGTGAGAAGTGCGATAGCCGAAGTGTTGTGTGCTGTTGTGTTGCGCAGTCTGTGTGAAAGTTGGTGAAGACTTGGGGACAGCATTGAGCAAGCATCTGAAAGCTTGAGAACCATTTTCCTTAACCATTTTTGAGGACCAGATTGAGGATAGAGATTGAGGCAGAAGAGGACATTTGTGCTAGACCGAAGGACTGTGTTTTAGTGCAAATTCGAGGACCAGCTTTGCGGTGACAGAGTTGAGGACAGAGATCTCCAGCCAGAGCAGGGAAGACAGGTGTCTTCTATGGAAAGAGTTCCACTTGCTAAGGGCATAGGAGGTAGAGGTCTTCTAGAGGATCACCAACCAAAGCAGAATTAGGGGAAGGTATCTCCTTTGGGCAGAGGCTCATAAACATTGTAATCGGGAAGTATTCCCAGAGGACTTTGATAAAATTTAGTAAGAAATTTTATCCGTGGAGTAGCCCGCATTGGGTGAACCACGTAAATTGTTGTGTCTCTTTGTTGTTGATGTGTTGTGCATTGTTTTAATTGCTGCTCTTGATACTGCTATCTATTCTCTGCATAAAGCTGATTTGAAAGTTGATTTAAAGCAAAAGTAAAAAGTGGTCTTATACTGTTCACCCCCCCTCTCAGTATAAGCTTGTGTTCTTCATTTAAAATAATGGTGATAGGGTTTCAAACATTATATACAAGGATCAAGAAGGAAGCTATAAATGAAAAGAATATTTTTTTACAAGTATATCGGATATTGTTTTTTAATGGGTTATATGGGATTGAAACGGTTCCTACCCTTATAATATCATCACAGTATAGTGGTATTACAACAAAGCTTGGATATTATCCATGTATCATTTGGAAAGATTCAAACCTATGTCTCCTTGAAATGTTGAGGAATCTAACTAGTTGAGCTAATTCTGCTTGATATATCAAAAATTGTTGCTAGGAGGCAGTTGAGCAAAAAATTAACAATAATGATTATTTCAAGGGGATTTGAGGATAAGTTAATTTAGGAGTTGAATAGCTTAGGAGAATACATATTAGGAAGAAAATATAAAGTAAAATACCAACAAAATAGGATTATTGTAGGAATATGGAGAGATGTTTGGGTTAGCCTAAGTAGTCCAAAAGTCAAATTATTTGTATGGTCCCTATAAAGACACCATAATGGTAAAGGAACTAGGCTCTCCTAGTAGAGACCCAAGTTTCATTCATAGGTAAAATGGCCCTCGATGTGCCCCTAGCTATATTACTATATGTTTCCAATAAAAAAAAATTTGTGTATCGGTCATAGGAAAATTGTGTCCTAGGATAACATATGAAAAGGGTTTTCCATGGCCCCTCATAATGTGCTCTATGTAAAATAAGGAGAGTATAGACCATCTCTTGGGACACTTATCAATATTTTGGAAACTAAAGCAATGTATTCTTAATATGTTTGGTAAATGCATGGTGATGAATGGTAGAATTGAAGAATGGTTAAAGCAAAAGCATAGCACTTTTAAAATTAAGGTATTGCAGATAATATTGGATACATTGAAATGTATAATACTTTAGACTGTATGGATGCAAATGAATAAAAGAATATTTAGAGGAAAGAAATGTAGTTTAGAGATATCGAAAAGGAATATCGTTTTAGCCATAGAGCACTCTAAACAAGCCCTATCAATTCACCCAATATCTAAGCTTGAAATAGAGAGCCTTGATATATGGATTCAAGTCATCAATTGGAATTATAATGGTGGGTACAAAAGGAAGGTAAAAATATAAAGTGGAAATCGTCAAAAGTAGAGTTGGTCAAATTATATTTTAATGGAGCACCTAAAGGAAATCTAGGACTAGAAATACAAGAATGAGTTATCAAAAATAATAGGGATGAGACTTTGTCACATTATGCTTTCAATAGTGGATTTAAGATCAATAATGAAATTGAAGCTTGGGTGGATTTGGAAGAATTAAAAATATGTATAAAAATTAAATGAAACAAAGTATGGATGGAAGGTGATTCACTAATAGTAATAAATACAATTTTGAGGAAAGCAAAAGACTTCATGGAAAGTACAAGAGATCATTATAGAAATACAATATATTGCTATAGAGTTTAAATAAATTAAGTTTACACATCTATTAAGGGAAGGGAACAAATGTGTAGATACACTAGCCAATATAGGAACATGAAGTTAATTTTTTTCAATGGTTAGAGGAAGTAGTAAGTTTAGCTAAAGCTAACAAGAAAATATGAAAGGAGAAAATTCAAAATTATATTATAGAGGATTATAAAAATGTTTTAGGGGTTTCATTTATAGATCAATGCATTGGAGGAACCTAACAGTCCAAATGTGGTAAGCAAACTATGATTTCATGAAGTAGGTAGAAGTTTTGTAGGTTGAAGAAAAATAATATGATATTAGATAGAATTCATGGATGAATGGATTATTTGAGTTGTTGGTTGTATTATGGGACAAATAATGAAACTAACAATATAGAGCTAGTAAAAAAGACTATGATAATGTGAATTTTGTGGAATATTATTCTACTAACACTACACCAAAAAGGGTATTTAAGGGCAGTTATTCAACCATCGTCTATGAGGGCATCATAAAAAAAAATTAGCATATGATGATGGTTAAAAATCACCTAAAAAACCTGCCCACTTAAGGTCTATTAGGGTAGTTAAAAACTACCTTGAAAACCACCTTAAAAGACTCTAAGAAGGAGATTTAGGGTCTATTAGGGTAGTTTAAAACTACCCTCTTAGAGTCTATTAGGGCATATTAATACCATCCTAATAGATCCTAAGAGAGTAGTTTTAAACTACCCTCTTAGAGCTAATATATCTTAGCCCTAAGAGGTTAGTTTTAAACTACCCTCTTAGGCTAAGATCTCTTAGCCCTAAGAGGATGATTTAAAACCACCCTCTTAGGATCTATTAAACTTAAACTTTCATCTTCTCATAGAGAAAATAGTATACAACCATATATTCTCCTCCTTCACCTTCTTATGTTCATGCCAATGTTAATACAAAAACTAGAATGGTGCTTCACAAACACAACCTTTGAAATCTACAAATAGTGAATCTTGACCTTCAACTCTCTGATGCAAAATTCACTTAAGTATTGTTTAAATTATAGTGCTCTACAAAAACTAAAAACTTGATAATGTTTTGATACTCTAATTGATATGGCCTAAAATCCAAGATATGCTTGAAATGGATCATGCCCAATGGAGAAATAGAAAGCACAATTGTAAGAATGCTAAATGAATGAAAATTTCTTATTTCAAGTGCAAAATTAGTTATGATTATATATGTAAAAAAAGTGTGATTTACAACTTTTGATTGACCATATTTTTATGGATGTAAAAGTTATGTAGTCAACTTTAGCATCAAGTAAAGACTAAACTGTGTTTGAAAAATATCAAACAAACTTAGGATCAATATTGCTAATTATAGAAACATGCCAACCAAAATGGATCCAAACATACACAAGAAATGGTTTGGCAGCTTGACTATGATAGTCTTCTAGAAACCAATCATAATGGGCATTTGATGTAGATCTGAAGTTGAACTGCAAAGCAAAAATAATATGTTGCAGATTCAAATTTATGGGAGCATAATTTAAAAAGAACATGAAGCACAATTGCACTCAATTTTCATTTGAGAATAAAGCAATTGCAAATAATTTATAATATATATCCAACCCATTTTTTATGGGATCATAATTTTTATAGATTAATAATGCATCATATATAGTTCAATATATCTTCCATATATAGTTTATTGAGAGAGTTTTGGTAGTTACATCTATGAACCACTAATTGCACTTTCATATTGTATAAGGATGCAGTAATGTGAACGAAGACACAAGAGAGAGTTGTGATTATTGAAGGATTTACTAGTCTGAACCCTACAATAAATGGAAGGGAATGTGGTATAGAATATTATGGAGGTTCGTTTGAGTGTAGAAAGAAGCACAAAATTTCAAATGGGCAAGGCCAATATTCTACCCAAGCATTTGTTAGCACAACAAGTGTGGGAAAGGACAATACTTGTACAAAATTTTATCATCAAACTAACTCATCTCAGTAGTGAGTCTAGAAATTTACTAGTCTTTATTTTAATTTTAGAAATTTATTTCTAGACACATTTCTTACCAGCATGTGTGTGTATATTATACTCAACATTTTTATCATTTATAATCTAGGTATTTGTCAGGTTCCCATTGGTTTTCATGTGAACATAAGATATATGTGCCAGAGGATGTGAACTTTTTGTAGGATACAAGCAATATGTACATCAATGTTGGAACTATCTCAGGAAGTTATGTTACTACAAACAAAGGAAATCAAGAAAATAATAATAACAAACATGCACAATCAACAACTCTAAGAGGTTGGATGTATGTTAACAATCATGGATATATGTGTGGGCCTTATTTGAGAGAACAACTTTATGAAGGCCTTTTGACCATTTTTCTTTCTAAAGAGCTTCCTATTTATAAAGTTCTTGATGGAGGGATTAGTGAACCTATACAATTGAATTCCCTATTCAATTTAGACTTAGAACTTGTTACAACAGTGTGGAGCAGAGATTCAATTCAAGGTAGTCATTTCCAAAACTCATCTAGATTGATAACTAATTGATAACCATTAGGTTGTTTTTTATTTTATCTCCTATCAGTATTTTTTACTAGAATTGTTTTTTGTAATATATTTAGTCTCTTTCATAGGTACATGCTTTTGATGAGGTATACTGGGAATTCCTAAACAAGGATGACAAAATGAATGGGTCAATTTATACATGTGTTTGTGGCATTACAATTTTTAATCTGGTCACCTTGGAATGAGAAGGTTGTTCTTGGAATATTCGTTTTACAACATGCATTGATTGCGTAGTTTTATTTTCTTTTGATTTACTTGTTATTTGCATATGATGATCAATTTTTTTATTTACTAAATTATTTCCCATATTGGATATTACATTTTTCTACAATGTTAGTAATGATTAAATGCACAAGAGGACCCAGGTGTTGTAGGTGAGTTGGAGAGGAGAGGGCAATCCTCCAAGGGAGGTCCCAGGTTCAAATCTCCACCCTACCAAAAAGCTAAATTGGGTACCCAAAATCCAATTGATAATGTTGGTGCAGGCACGGCTGGGTGCGACTCCTGGGTGACTTTGACGGTATAGAACCCCCTGTTCGTGGTCTCTCAGACCAAGGTGGCCCCACATGGGGTTTTTCGCTATATATATATATATATATATGCACAAGAGGAAACTCCATTTTCTCCTTGATTTTTATCAATAGTTCAAAATTTCCAAGATTAATATTTTGAAATGCTCTATTTGTACCTTCATCTTATTTTAATTTCATTCATATATTCATATTGGGCAACATATATTTTTTGTAACTGATTTTTTTTTGGGATTAAGAAAAGTAAAACACATATAATCCCATGTGTGTAAGGTTTCAACTTCTATATCTTGATTCTCATATATCATTAGAGTCACTTTAGCAATATTTTATTGCAAAAATATTAGGAACAACCATAGATAAGTTTGATGATACAGTTGTGCAAACCTTGAGGGACCACAAAGTTGTTATTGACAAATTGTAATGTCAATCATTTTTTTCATCTAGGCAATGTAAAAGTAAATTTCAAGGAAATGAATGCAAAGGGGTAACTATTTTGATGTTTCTTAAGTTTTTATGTTTTTTTGTTTTATGAGTCTCTTTCTATTATGTTTTTCAATAGTTTTGGTCTGAAATGCTCTGGTCACCAAAGTTGTTGAGTGTTGTTGAACTTTGTGATGTGTAGCTGAACCTGATACTAATGTTGTTGTGTTCAGGTTGAGTTTTATGGATGTTAATGTTACTAAGCCAAGATGTATGTGGGGAAAATCTAGGATGGTTGATATTTTCTAGGTGGTACAATTTGCTAGTAATCTAAGGCCTATTACTCAGCTACAAGGTTAAACTAAACTCATTCTAGATCCCAAAGAGCAAATTGCATGGTTTTGACTATGCTTGGGGTTGTTGTGTCTTAAAGTCTGTTCTGTTGGATGGCACCCAGAGGTAAAATTAATCAATGTTGATACTATAATAGGTAGGGGTTGTGATAATTATGGAGGTTGTAGCCCTGCTCTGGGGTTCTTGCATACAGTTGGGTGTAGGTGTAAATTTAGATCTTTGTAGGTATTGGTTTAAATTTCATGCATTATGTTGTATTTGTTTCTAGAATCCTTTTATCTAATGTGACCTATGTAATGAAGTTATAATATCTATTTATTATCAAATAAAATAAACAAGTACTTTTATCTACATGGATTTTGAATTTAAGAATATAATTTTCTAAATAAAAATATGTTGAATGTCTTTTGCTAAATTCACATGTAGTTTCTTTCCTGGTGCTTTTAGCGGCGTAAAAGGTTTAAAATGATTGTGGCATGGTGGTTATAGGTGCAGACTGTGCAAAGACCTATGTGGCAGCTTCTGGGGCAGACAGCACAGAATATTGTGGCAGCCATAAAAGCTGGACAGCCTACCCGAATTCGTGGCTGATATCGATTCCACCATGAAAGAAAAAAAAAAAACTTCACATGTAGTTTCTCAATTTGATGCTTTTTTTGAGGGGGGTCAATTCAAAGGAACTTCTATTGGGGGCCCCACCCATGAAATTCAAAATAAAATATGTACATTGCTAATGTCCATTGGTAGAAGTACAAGCAAAAATGGGATAATACTTAGATCCCATTATCTAAATCTAACCATAACAAAACAAGGCAAGGGAAAGGCTCAATACATCAATAACAATATAAAAAAATCAATGGGATATATGCTAATAGTAGAGACTTTGAGAAAGCTATTAAATTTTTAAACCAATTGGTACAATATTGAAAGAAGTCAAAGCAATTTACTATTTCCAATCTACTTAGAGTATATCTTGGCTTAGAAGTTCCAAATGGGATTGAATGGGTATGAATCCCCAAAACTAGAAATTATAGATTTCCCTATGATATTTTAATGAAGAATTTCATTGACATGTATACCAAATGTGGTGCAAAATGCATACCAAGTATTGATAACATATGCTTTGCAAATGATATTTCTTCAACACCAATTTTTATAGGGGGTACTAAGAAGTAACATTCTCAATACACATACATTCTCAAAATTGAATTTATAAGTATAGATATAGGCGAATGGACAATCTAAATCCTCCATATAAAAAATAGATGTCTAAACATCCCTACCCACCCCAAGCATCAAAGATGAGGTGAGAGGGTATCCTGAGACTTTCATCAGATACATAAATATCCATCTATGCAAATCAAGTCCTATTGCTGAGGACTAGGACTAAGAGTCAAATATAAAACATCAATTTCATAAATAACACTCACTCAACATAATAAACCTTCATTTTATTACATTACAACATGCATGCATTATTAGACTCTTAATCCTATGCCCTAGCAGTAGTTGCATTCTCTTTTTTTTTACCAAATTACCTTCTTGTATTTAACTAGCCAACCTCATGCTCAAGATACCTACTTGCCTGATGAGAACCAAAAATACTCAATTTTATGCATATTTAAGAGGGTTTATGTATGGCATGTTTAACATTAGGAATGTATTTATGTATAATTAATGCATATATTTAATATAAATTGGCATGCATTGCTTGATTGGTATTTTTATTGGAAACTGTGTGTAGATACAGAGATTCATTCCTTTTTTCACATCTTTTATTCAAGATCCCACATGGACCTGGTATTGTGTAAAATCTAATGTGTTGAAGTAATGATGAAGGACTAGAAGGAGTTCATGGTGCCTGAAATGAGTGCCTAAATCCTGCTAAGGAACAGTACCTATCTCTTAGTGATAGGTAAAATGGTGCCTATCTCCTAGTGATAGGATGAATGGTGCTTATCTCCAAGCAACAGACTAGATGACACCTATCTTCCAGTGATAGGATGAATAGTTTCTATATTTTGATGATAGGTTGGATGAAACCTATATTTCAGCAGTAGGACCAACGATGTCTATCTCCTAGCAATAGGCTAGATGATGTCTATCTTTTGATAGCAGGAACACGACTATATTTTGATATAAATATGACTATATTTTGATGCCTATATCTTGGTGGCTGGAAGACACTTATATCTTAGTGACATGTTGGAAGGTACCTATATTTGACTAGAATAAATAACTTTCATGTTGTGCATTGACTGATTGATCTAAAGACCACATGAATAATAGAAATAAATTGTTATAAACTTAGGAAGCACTATGTTTATCTTTCAAGATTAAAATTAGACATGGCCACTCTTTTATTAGATGTCGATTACAACTATGCATGAACTGGCCATAGCAAATCGTGTCACATGATTAAATTAGAACCACCTATTTTTGTAACAGGGGATGACTACGTTCTGTAAAAAATAGAGGCCACCCCTGAAGCAAGGATCCTAAATTTTTAATCCACAAAGCATTATTATTTTGTATTGCATAATTATAAATAAAATTTTGAGTGTTCTGCATTTGCGTGTATTCAAAAAAGTGAGTGTTACGTAACCAGTTGGGTGAATGTCTGTGAGGGCTTGGGCCCACTCTATGTAGTAATCCTCAGTGTTATTTTTCTTGCTTTTTTTATTTCTACAGTGTGTTATTTCCTACTTTATTTAATTCTGCAAGTGTGTTTCTTTTCTACAATTTCATTTCAGTTTGTGTGTTTAATTTCAGCAATTTTCCTTTTAGTCATGTGTTTGATAATAGTAATTTAATTTCATTTCCCTTTCAGTCATGTGTTTGATAATAGTAATTTAATTTCAATAATTTACTTCTTGTAGTTTCTTTCAGTTGTGTGTTTTAATTTTTGCATTTAGTTTTTATTGGTTTGGATAAACTAAACTACACGAACAAACTCAACACACCCCCCAAACCAAATGGTAGATAGGACTCATCTCCCAAATACTATAGGCATATACTGTGCATAGGTACTCAGCAAGTTTATGAACTCTCAAATTGATAAAATTAAATGGAAGAAAAATAATTGTTTTCAGAAACACCATTTTTTGCTCACCATTTTGGTGTTGTCTGGGAGTGCCAACTACGGTATTTTAGGATCTGTAGGTTATTCAACCTGAAAATAACTATTCAGACTATCTTACCCATAATTCCCTTACCTGATAATGTATGAGTCCACCAAGACTAAGAGGATCGAATGGACGTTTTGTTAAGAAAGGTAGAGGTCACTCTAGAAACACCTGAAATACCTTCTTAAATACCTTCTAAAGAATCTAAAACACTTCCCAAAGTTGCACCATCATCTCCACCAGAGACACCTTGGCATATTAATCCAATATTTGGATAAACTTCCTTTAAAATTGAAGGTCTAGGGTGGAAAATATCTAAATGTGTAGGGAGGGGGATTTATTGAATACCCAACAGTGAAGAGAATTTGAAGAGGGAACTACCTCAAATTTATATTTAGGAATATTTTTTGAATATACAAGAAACAAGTGTAATGCTTTACTAGAAGCTTTAGAAGTAGTCGATGTAGAACCTACATAAAAAAGGGGGTCTAGTTTTGACTTTCCAATTGAAGAATCAAGAGGAGATACCAAAATGAAACATATCTCTCCTACACACCTTCCTACTTTTAGAGGACTACCAATTGAGGACCTTGATCTATTTCTTTTCAAATTTGATGTGCTTTGTAGATTAGTGGACTATAAAATTGATGCCCAAAAACTAAAATTATTTCCCTCTACGTTAGATGATTCAGCATTATGTTGGTTTATCGGTCTAGGGAACAAACACATTACCCCGGGAAGACATGAAGAAAATATTCCTAGAACAATACCAGGATTTTGGTAGGGCACGAGATGCTAGGGAAGAGGTCCTAGATATGTTGCAAAGGGAGGAAGAATCATTGGAAGATTACTAGGGTAGGTTTCATTTCAATCTTCAACGTTCACCCCATGCAAAACTGGGTGAGAAATCCTTGAGAAGCATATTCTTAAGGGGTCTCACAAATGAATCCTTAGAAGCCTTAAACTTGTTATCAGGAGGTGACATTTACCAACACCAAATATTGGATATTCGATAGTTATATCAAAATTATTCTAGAAGAAAGGGTAAACCCATCAATCGAGGAACAAAAACCATAACCTCTATAACCAAGGTAGAAATAGGCAATTTGTTAGAAGACATGAAGAGTGATATTCTATCATCTCTTGCACTTCAATTAGACACATTCCAGCTTTAGAAAAATAAGTAGTAAACTGAAGCAACACTAGCCTTTTTCTGCCCAAGATGTAGAAGAAAACATCCCAAGAATGAGTGTCCAAAAAATAAGGTCTGAGTGTGTGCCATTTGTCAAATGGATCACAAAACAAAGTTGTGCCCAAAGTTAGCAAATATGAAAGAGGAACCATAAGTAGTTGAAACTTACTTCATGGGTAATAGGAGAAATTGGCAACAATTTCCTATGGGAGGTGGAATGCTAGGAGGAGTACCACAATATGGGGGATCCAATTTTGTGAACCAAGGACAAGCTCAACCACCCAATATGGGATGGTGGGGTCAACCACCTTGGATGAATGCCACCCAAGGGTCTACTCCCTATACACCTTATCCATGGATGCCATACTAGCAAGCTAGAACGCAATGGTAAAATTATAATACATGGACTTCACCTCCATAAACCACAACACAAACACCATTATTGCCTAGTTTGCCAACACCACCTACTTCTAGGCCACAACAACTACCGACACAACCAACCCTAAATCCAAATAATAATAAGGTAAATCAACTCACATATCAGGTAGATGTAGGAATATAGCCTATGTATCATAATAGTGTAGATTGCAATCCTATATAACTTAGGTTAGGTAGACCATTAGGAGTAGCCTCCACATCTCTAATAGTGGAGGAAGATGATATAGATGTAGAGGTAGAAGTAGAAGAAACAATACCTTAGATAGAGGGGGTGGAAGAAAATGTGACTACTGAACAAACCAATAATGAAGGGGTTCCACCCTTCCCCAAAATATTACAGGAACCCAAGAAAAAAGTGCAGCCAAAATTTGACATAATGGAAGGGTTGAAAAACCTTACCATCATAATTCCCCTCTATTAGGCCATAAGAGATATGCCAATTTACACAAAGGCCATTAGAGAATTATGTCTTAAGAAACTAGGATGAAAACAATCATCGAAAGTAGTACATGTGGTAGGTTAGTTAGCTAACTTAATGTTAGGAAACACCTACCACCCAAAGTACTCTGATCCAGGAAGCCCAGTTTTAATAGTCCAAATTGAAGGCTTGAGGCTACCCAATACTTTAGTAGATTTAGGCATAGCCATAAATGTCATTCCTAAGGAAACCATGCAAAATTTGCAATTAACAAACATGAGGCCAACTAAAATAATTTTATAATTGGAAGATCGGTCTACAGTACTCCTAGAGGGAATGTTGAAATTCATAATTGTAACTGTGGATGCATGGGAATATCTAACAGACTTCCTAGTTTTTGAGTCAAAATTAGGACTAGGTGGTTACCCACTCATATTAGGACATCCTTGGCTAGCAATGGTTGATACCTACATAAGTTGTAGGATGGGGCAAATGACAATATCCAATGGATAGAATGTCAAAAATTTAGTCATTTACCCTCTTGCACAATCTACCATTGAATTGGGGGAGCCTAATTCTGACTTTGAACATGTTGATGCCTTACCAATGCTACAACAAGTGATGGCCCTAGATGAGGTAGAAGATGAAATTGATGAAGATGTAGTCATAACAAACTTCTTTTAGGGAGAATCTTCACATCCTCCTATAGAATCCCCACTTGTAGGCAACAAGGAAAATCATGTTAAACAGATAGAAATAGAACCTGGTAGAACATTAAACATTGATAATGCATTATCAACTATTCAAGAGGGCAAGTTGAAAGAAATACTAGCCAACCATAAAACTACTTTTGCGTGGGACTATAAAGACATGAGGGGTATTGCACCCGAATTTTACATGCACAAAATTTATTTGGAAGATAATGCAAGACTGGTAAGACAACCTCAAAGGAGGATGAATCCAACAATGAAGGAAATAGTAAAAGTTGAACTACAAAAACTTTTATCAGCTGGATTCATCTATCCCATTTTGGATAGTCAATGGGTTTCACCTTTGGTGGTGGTACCAAAGAAAAATGGCAAGTGGTGAATTTGTGTGGATTACAGAATGTTAAACAAAGCCACTAGAAAAGACCATTTCCCCCTACCTTTTATAGACCAAGTCCTCGATACCTTGGCAGGATGAAAATATTTTTCATTCCTTGATGGGTATAGTGGATATAATCAAATCCAAATAGGGGATGAGGATCAAGAAAAAACCACCTTTACCTGTCCTTGGGGTACCTTTGCCTACCGAGTCTTACCATTTGGGTTATGTAATGCACCTACCACTTTCTAGAGGGTAGTTCTTAGCATTTTTTAGATATGGTAGGAGAGACTATAGAAGTCTATATGGATGATTTCATCGTATATAGTGAAACCTTTGAAGAAGCTACAACTAATCTAGAGAAAGTACTCCAGCATTGTCAAGAAATAAACTTATCCCTCAGTAATGAAAAATATTTCATGTTAATGCAAGAAGGGATAGTTTTAGGACACCATATCTCTACCGAGGGGATTAAGGTAGATAAAAAAAAAATTGAGGTTATCAAAGAACTGCCTACCCCCAAAACATAGAGAGATATCCATAGTTTCTTAGGCTCTACTAGATACTACCGATGGTTTATTCAAGATTTTAGCAAAACCACCAAACCACTGCACACATTGTTAACCAAAGATGTCAAATTTATCTAGACTAGTGAGTGTGAACAAGCGTTCCAAACCTTGAAAGAAAAACTAACAACTGCTCCCATGTTGAGAGGTCCAAATTGGAACCTCCTCTTCCATATTTATGTAGATGCATCCAATAATGCCATAGGGGTAGCACTAGGGCAAAAGGATGATAATGAGTTTTATGCCATTTACTATGTCAGTATGAACCTTATGGGTGCTGAGTTCAACTACACTATTATAGAGAAAAAATTCCTAGTAGTTGTACATGCCATTAATAAATTTCACCATTATATCATGAGCTACAAAATATTTGTACACACTGATCATACAACCATCAGATATCTAATGAATAAGCCAACGGTAAGTGGTAGAATTATTAGATGGTTATTACTTCTACAAGAATTCGATGTGACCATTGTAGACAAACCTGGTAAGGATAACGTTGTGGTAGATTTTCTCTCTAGATTAATCTCTCATGATAACACTACCACTAAGGATAAGTTCTCGAATGAGCATCTTTTTTCTCTTGATAGCCACATACCATGGTATGCCGATATGGCCAATTACTTAGCCACTAGAAAAATATCCCCTGCACTCACTCCTAGAGAAGCCCGAACATTAATTGAAAAGAGTGTAACCTTTTCATGGATTGATGGGTGTTGGGTGCCTATTTAAAACTGGCCCTAATTAAATCATGAGACATTGCATTGTGGAAAATGAAATCGTAAAAATATTAAAATCCTGTCATGACGAACCATGTGGTGGACATTTTGTAGGTAAAAGAACTACATTTAAAGTTTTGCAAATAGGGTATTTTTGGCCCTCTGTATTTAAATATGCAATAAACTATGTCAACCACTGTGATCAATGTCAAAGAATGGGAAGACCTACTCCCTAAGATGAAATGCCTCTTCAACCACATGTGCATATTGAGCCATTTGATAAATGGGGGATGGATTTTGTTGGGCCAATTAATCCACAATCTAATGGAAAATGGTATATTTTAGTATGTACTAACTATGTTACTAAGTGGGTTGAAGTGCAAGCACTATAGAATGCAAAAGAAGACACTATAGTGTAGTTCTTGTATGAATTTATTTTCACCAAGTTTGATGTTCTCAGGGAAATTACCATTGATCAAGAGACATAGTTCACCTCAAAAATGATTTAGGAACTGATGCAGTATTACCAAATCAGGTATAACAAAACCACACCATACCATCCACAAGTAAATAGGTAGGTGGAGGTTACAAATAAAGAGTTGGAGAACATTCTAATGAAGATAGTATAGTAGCACATGAAATACTAGGAGAAACACCTTCCAAAAGTAATTTGGGCATATCGAACCACATGGAAATCAATAACTAGATTTACACCATTTTAGTTGGTGTACAATAAGAACACAATGATGCTAATCAAATTTGAGATTAAGACTTTGCATACTACCATGGAGCTCAATATGGATCTAAGTGTTGCATAAAAGAGCATATTTACCATCTGAATGAATTGGATGAATACAAGCAAATATGTATTGTAGTGCACAAAAATTATACATAAGCAGAGGGCAATATGATACGACTGCCACATACAACCATTTTATTCAAGCAATTCAATAGTTTTATGAACACCTATGCATTCATGAAAAAATATTATATATATTATTATTTTTTCTAATGTATTTTTTTAGAATATGTTTTGTTATTTTAGTGTGTTTATTTTGTAGGGTTATGTGGACTCAGATACAATCTGTAAGAAACTAGGTCAAACTAAGCCTATCATACATGAATCCATGATCCCTATTTTTCTTTTATTTTGTGTGTATATTTTGTAGGTCCACGTGTACTCAAATGCAATTTGTAGGTAGTCGGGTTAAACTAGGCCTATCAGGCATGAAGCCACAATATCCTACACTTTTTTCACTTTCTAGGATGATAGCGATGCAAAAAAGGTACCTATATCCTAGGTGTAGGTCAGTGCCTATATCTTAGATGCTAGCTGGCACCTATGTTTTAGCACCTAAATCTGAACTTGTATATAGGTGTTTACTTTTCACCAAGAGGAAAATGTTTGTATTTGAGTTAATGCAGTAGCATCAACTTTCCACTAGAAATGAAGCATCTATCTTTGGGTCATCACAAAGGCACCTATCTCCCATTAGGGGAGAAATTCCTATATCTGAACAACACATAGGCACCACTTCCTACCAGGAAGGTGGTGCCTATCTTCAAAATCAAGGGCACCTATATCCAAAACATAGGCACATGTTCTTCAAAAAAAATTCAAGCAATAGGGACACCTATCTTTGGCACTTATCTTCTTAACCAAAGCAATAAGGATGCTTATATTTAGAACTAGAGTAGCAATGGTGCCTATTTTTGGTGCCTATCTTCTGAAACAGAGCAACAAGGGCTCCTATTTTTGGTGCCTATCTTTCAAAACAAAGCAACAAGGGTGTCTATCTTCTGAACCAAAGTAGAAGAGGTGCCTATTTTTTATGCCTATCTTTAGAACCATAGTAGTGAAGGCACCTATCTTTGATGCCTATATTCATAACCAAAGATGTAAAGTTGCCTATCTTTATATCCAAAGCAACGATACCTATATCCACATGCAAATAACAAATTCAACTTTTTGATGATGGATATGCCTACTTTTTGGTCACCAACACTAGAGTATACTTACTCTCGAGATGTTGACAATCGGGCACACTTCTTTTAAATTCCAATGTAGAAGTGCATCATCCCATGGTAAATAATTATAGTTGGTATTTTCAACATGATATCTCAAAATTAATAAAAATGTAGTACCTAATAACATTACTTTGACATGATCACCCCACATGAAAAAATGTAATTTGTAGATTCACCCCAGTACACTATAATTATCGCTTGATCAATCAAGTCACACCACCAGGTGTCTACACATTAGGCTTCACAAAAAATCACCCAGGTATATACTAATTATTTTGTTATGTATGTGCATAGTTATCATGAAAAATATTTTTGTGTTACGTGCCAACACATGCCCCATAATTTTATTATCCAATCATGCAAACCCATGTTAGCAATCCACCATGTGGCACCAATCAGGCATGGGGGATGATTTACAACTATCTCCAACTGTATTTGAGCACACCTTTTGAAATTAATTACATAGATTCTATAATTATTGCTAATTAGGAGATAGATTCCCACTATATGCATGGATATAGTTGCAAGTGGTCACATGTAAATATGAAGAATTGAGCCTATTTCATAGGCCAAAGTAAATAGAGCAAACACCATGGGAGGACCTTCATGCAACCATGCATAAATAAAATGTGAGCCCACATATCTCTTGGACATTACAGGATTTGTTCATGACTAGTTCAAAGCTACGTGATGGATGGATTATTTTTGCCTTATCAATCAAGTCCAAAACCTTGTGGTAGCACAAGAATTTGCAACTTCGATGGTTTATGGATTTGTGCAAATGAGGACTGGTGATACCCATAAAAGAGGAGTATATCACAAAATTCATTGGCCTCTCATGCACAAGGAACTATACATATAAGGGGGATATCATCAAACAATGCACTCGATGATTTTTTAGGTAACCCACGATGTATTTGACATGGTTGGGGTTGCCAAAATAGTATGTCCTAGAGATATGGTGGAATGTGTTCAAGCAATTGGCTAGTTTTTTCACATGCACAAGTAAATACTCCTAGTTGAATGTAAATCACCTATGATTTTTAAATCATCTATTGCATGGGGACCATATAAATGTCCCATATTATTTGACATGTACCCTAAGGGATGAATTCGATAGATATCATGTGGGTACAATACTGGTGCTAGCACATCATGGGTTGATTTTAGCCTTAATTTGGCATATTAAGGCATGAAGGGTTGCACCACCACTATCGATTGTTGCAAAAGAGGTAACTATTGGTGAATTGATTTGTGAGTAAGGTGTAGAGGAAAATAATAAGGAAATAGGGGTGCTTGCCTCCCAACACAACCATTTTTATGAGAAGGCAAGACAACCTAAATTGAGCCCACTTCAAGCACTATCACCATCCACAACTAGGGCAAAATCAAAGGTGGATACTTTGGTCGACTATAGTTCATTAGAGATCAATGAAGACCATACAATGGACAAAAAACAAGCCACCTAGGTATTGTAGGGTTTGGCTTCAATTACAATGCCCTATAGTGACTCTTCATAGGATGGCCTCGAGGGCCAATTGAGGGATATGAAAGAGCAAGCCTCCCATTGGGAGGAAAAATTTAATATAGTACAGGTTAAATTCTAAGAGTTTTTATGGGCTATCGTAGTAGAGCAACAAGAATCTAATAACATTGTGTAACACTTAAAAGACACAATACAGTAGTTGGAGAATACGGTGCAACAATTATAGCAATTACAATTGTAGGCAAAAAATATAATATAGATAAAAGATATATTGACATAATAAGGTCGGTATCTATAATATAGATAAAACATATGTCTAGGGGAACTTTATATAATGCTATAAGGTATTGCTATGATACAAGATATTGTTGGGGAATATTACATTATTTGGTACATGCCAATGTACCACCTGAGTACATCATTATAAATATTAGATTGGGGTTGTGTCTTAAATTACTATGTGAGTAAATATTTTATGTAATGTAATAATGTGTATAAAATGCACAAGTGTCATGTAAATATTTGTGCAAGTGTTGTGTGTAATTGTGCACAAGTATCTTCTATGTAAGTGTAACCATGTGTCCTTAGAACAAGAAAGTGAAGAGTTATAAAGAAGAGTGAAGCTACAGGGTTATGCATGAGGGGTTGGAATCAAAATGTACTTGTAAAAAAATGGTTAATCCTAATAAAAATCAAGGTGAATCATGGCGAATCCTATGCAAATCAAATCAATCATCTTCAAACCAAAATTTGGGACATTTGAAGCCCTAAAACATAAGTTAATCTTTGGGAAACATATTGACCTACTAATGAAAACACGAGATTCCGAAAACAAAAAGGATAGACTAAAAATGCAATGTAAACGAAACTAAAATAACGCTTAAACCCTATGTTATTGAAAAATGCATAAAAAGAAAGAACATGAACACAAGATATCAAAGCAATATAAAATATGGTCCTTTTATTGATATGCTTTCAAATGTTTGTTACAATGCGTCTCCTTCCTTTTTAGGGGATAGGAGCGTTAAATGTTTGTCTTTTACAACTTGTTTCATAATTCCTTCTTCCGCATGCCCACATATAATATGGGTGAACCAAAACGTTGTCGTCGCTTGCGTTGGTAAAGGTAGATTCCTCGCTGCTCCTCTAATGCTGAAAATATGCGTTCAAAGAAACAAACAAAGAATCAGTAGCACCTGTGTATGAAAAATAAAAGATAAATCTAACGATGGTTAAAATGAGTCTAAATAAACTGAAAACTTGACAAAAGCATAAACATGAAACTCGCTAAATACTACAAAAGAAATAGTCACCAAAGACAAAATGCGGGGGGTGCCCGAAGGCAAACCACCCGCGGGTGAAACTTTGTTTCGACACCAATCTGCTTGGGATGGGTCTGAAACCTGATGTGATGTGTTGTCGGCAAATTGGTAGGATATTGTGGTCAGAAAAATTGTATTTTAGTTCTTGATTTGTGCCCTCAAAATTCACCCAATAACCTCTCTTTCGATTAAGATATTATGGATGATGAAAGCACAAATCGTAAGTAAGTGAATTAGCAGCACTTCATCGCTCAAAATGCTCCTTCTCTGTATATCTTTTGGGTGAGGAAGCTCACAATTTTATATACCCAAGGGGTCTCTTTGAATTAACATGCAAAAGTGTTACTTTGCGTGAATGCTTTTTTGTGAAAAGAAGACTTCTTCTTGATTAAGGGCTTCTTAACTGCCTCTGTGCATGTCTTTGTATGTTTAGAAAAGCTCACTCGAATTCCCATGCAATGAAGGGATAGCTAAGTGGCAAATCTGAGTTGTCTTAAAAAGCTCACTCTCATTCCCATGCAGTGAAGGGAGAGTCAATTGGCAGATATGAGTTGTCAAAAGAACTCACTCGCACTCCTATGCCATGAAGGGAGAGCTAAGTGGCAGTTCTGAGTTGTCATGCGTCGAGGTTTGACTTTTTTCCGATAAAACCTGGCATTCGTCCCACCCTAGAGCGAGCACTGGTAATCTTCTCTGGGTGAAATGAGTACCAATCTACGCTCGTCTCTGGGTGAGACGAGTACCAATCCGCACTCATCCCTGGGTGGAGCGAATAAGTAGCAGAGTGTCTAAAAGGTGCCAAATTGATCCCTGACTTGTAAAATTATTGTGTGAGTGGTTAGAACCACTATTTTAACCTTTGGGGCTGCCCTGGGGGTTGTGTGTGTTAGTGTGATTAGTGCTTGTTGTCACATAATTGGATTGGTGTTTTTTTGGTGTCTACAGATGCCCCTTTTTGGAAAGTGCTACACATGGTGCAGTGCTGAGAAAAAATAGATAACCAAAGCACTAATGATTAGGGTTTCTCAGTAACCTAACAAACTCTTGATGCCCCAAGTATGGAAAGGGCACACATTCTCGAATCTTTGCTTCTGACGAGCTAAGGAACTTAAATCAAGCATTAACCTGGTTCGATGAGGTATTTCTTGAGCTTAGACATTGATCAGTCATGAATAGGCAAAGGGCGCAACCTTTTGTCTATGGGAACCTTGAGTTCATGATTCATGAATGCCAAGTATATGATCAGTTTGTGATAATTGCTTGTTTTCTACCCCAAGTAGGGGCACGATTGTCTTTTGCAATGATCCTTTGAATGTGTGTCATTTCCAAGATTAGGTATATTGTTGTTGATTGGAAGCTAAGTGTGACTACCCCCTCAAGCAACGAATCGATGAGGGAATGACCGACATGAGAAAATTGACGAGTCGCTTGACCCAAGATGACTTAAGTGAGGGTGCCTTCAGATGTTATCTGATGCATGCTCGAGCAGTTTCCCTATTATTTTGACCTATTTTTGGTGGGTGTGAACCCATTTTGGAATGCCATTTGGGGTTAACATTGGCGAAAATCCATCTTCCCGTGGAGCGGTCCGACTATGGTAGCCTTCTTGGGGAGTAGGATAATGACAAGGTAGACCTCGACATCAGTTTTCTTATGCCAAGAGGTTAAGTGCAAGAGCACTTTTATCTGGCAATTTTTAGTGATTTTGTTGGTATTTGTCATTTTTATAGTTTGGTTGTTTTTGATTTTTTTTTTTTATTCGTTTCGAGGGGGAACGAATGCCATTTTTGTACTCGTCCTGGGGTGGTACGAGCACACCTCCGAGGAAAAAGTGCTTGTTCCATATAGGGACGAATACCAGCAAGAAAAAAGTATAAATATGCAAAAATGACAGATTTGGCTCATTTGCACTGTTCATCGATTGCCATTTGGAGCTCTGGGGAGGAGGAGGTAGATTTTCTGACGCGAAACGTTGCCAAATTTTCTAGCCACCATGAGTGCATAGACCGGGTCGTCAGGCAACAGAGCCGAGGTGAGACCAGTAAGTGCACTATCTCCTCGAGTTTGAATTTGAAAAATGCAAATGTGTTTTTATTATGTTTTTCTTTTGTTTAAGACATGAAACCCTAATTAATTAAATTAAAAGGTGAATGAATTTGATTGAAAGACCCTGAAACAAACTAAAACATGTATGCAAACCGATGGAAAACCATAGGATAAACCCAAATGAAACTTAGAGTAACACTTTAGGGTAACCATGGTTATAAAAATGTGTTTTTTTATGTGAATGGTAAAACTTAGGTCGAAACCTTAGGTAAACCATGTCCATTTTTGTCTATTTTTAAAATGAAACCCTAGATTAAAAAAATTGATGAAATTTTTTTTTGTTGGAATGGTAAACTTAGGTAAAACCGTAGGTAAACCATGTCAAATTTTTGTCATTTTTGATGAAATGTAAGATGAAAACTTGATGAATTTTTTTGTTTTGAAATGGTAAACTTAGGTAAAACCATAGGTAAACCATGTCAAATTTTTGTTGTTTTTGATGAAATGTAAGATGAAAACTTGATGAATTTTTTTGTTTTGAAATGGTAAACTTAGGTAAAACCGTAGGTAAACCATGTCAAATTTTTGTTGTTTTTGATGAAATGTAAGATGAAAACTGGATGAATTTTTTTTGTTTTGAAATGGTAAACTTAGGTAAAACCGTAGGTAAACCATGTCAAATTTTTGTTGTTTTTGATGAAATGTAAGATGAAAACTTGATGAATTTTTTTTTTTTTGTATAAAATGAAAGATGGAAAAGTGATGAATTTTTTTGTTGAAATGGTAAACTTAGGTCGAAACCGTAGGTAAACCATGTCGAATTGTGTATTATTTTTTTTTTGGTAATGGATGTACATGTGAATGAAATATGTTACTGTATAGTTATGCATTTTTGTACATGTGATGGTAATTTGATGGATGGTTTTGATGTGTGTTATTTTCTGTGATGTGCAGGTGGTGAAGAGTCGACATCGGGTACCGACTATTTTTTCTAGTGCCCGCGAGGCGTTGAGTGCGGAGGACTGGGAGTGGCTTGATGCCTTAGGGCTCAAGCATGTGATTCAATTGGAGGTAGTTGTGGGGGATCAGGCGTACATTACAACTTTGATCAGTCAATGGGATGTTCGGACGAACACCTTCCATATTCCGATAGGGGAGATGACAGTCACCTTAGAGGACGTGTATTGGATTCTTTAGATTTTGATAGACGGGGTTCCCATCCAAACAATGCCACGAGGCCAGAGGATGGCTATACTGACTTGGTGTTTTGGACACGAGGAGGATGTGGATGGCATGAGCGCGATGGAGAAGGCGAAGCTTGATTGTCATATTGGGGGGATTTTGGTACAATGGTGGTACGCGAGGGGAGTGCTAGGAGTGAGGCATGCACTGCTTATGAGCCTCATTTCTAACATGCTCCTACCAGACTCGTCAGGAGCAAGGTTCCCATGGAACCTATTAGAGGTGGTGTGGTAGTTAGTGGATTGTCCTATGACAGAGCCGATGATCATGAGATGGGGCCAGACGCTCTTGGCTCAATTGTATGATGAGTTGTATGAGGTCCGCTACCAAAAGTGAAAGGGGATTGGCTGTAGTTACTTGTTGCAATGCTGGGCCTGGCAGCATATAGCCGTAGAGCGACCACGAGGGCTACCCTAGACTACACGGGTTGACATGGTGGACAAAGATATTGGGTATGGTGCTTTATGGTATCGGTCTGAGGAGCGGGGGCAGAGTCGGCGGTTTATGGGAGACATGGACCATTACATAGATGCATTAGCATGACTGAATCTAGGAGATGTGGTGTGGAGGCCATATCGAGATTGTCTCGCATGGCCAGAGGCTGATGAGTGGCTTCGACGGGTTCAAATGGGGAGATGGATCATTTGACGACACAGGACAGAGTAGGAATACTTTCATTATCTCTAAGTGACATGACAGTTTTGGGTACGCCAAGGGTTTCCTGGGGAACCCATAGTCTATCGACATTGAAACGATGAGAGGACCCTAGCTACGCCGATCCTCGAGCTGCTGGGGGAGGAGGTGGATGTAGTACTGTACACTCCAAATGTGGATGATGTTGGAGTTACTTCCGAGTACCAGGAGTGGTGGACACTCCAAAAGTGGTGAGGTGAGGGGCCATTGGGAGGGGATGAGGCAGTGGGAGGTGGAGAGGGTGCAGAGGTACTAGGAGAGGGTTGGGGAGCTCCTGCTGATGTGGACATGGTGGAGGTGGCAGATGTGGGAGAGGACTTTGGTGAGTAGGAGCAGCCAGAGATGCAGGATGCTCCAGAGCAGGTTGATGCACTATAGAGGCCAATGCAGCCTGTCGTGCTAGGGGATACAGATGCGGGGTTGCACGCGGAGGTGGCTCGGTTGACAGAGTTATTATGGAGGTGATATGGAGATCTTGGGGAGATGGCATAGGAGAGGGATCTCCTACGGACACAGTTGGTAGAGCGAGAGAGCGTAGGGACTACATCTCATCGGTAGGAGGGTGATACGAATGCCACACAGGAGAGGGATCTCCTACGGGTGTAGCTAGCACAGTGCGATGATGTAGTCGCTTACTACTGTAGGTGAGGCAGAGTGGAGTCAAAGGGAGGCATATTGGGGGTAACATTGGCTGGAGATTGAGGGAGATATTATCTGCCTTGGTGGGCGAATACCACAGCCTCCTGGAGGTGGCTTGTCATATCAGACAAGATACAGCAGGACAAAGCAGTCGGCATCATCCCATCGTAGGTGGCGAGATGAGGGAGGTGCTAGTGGGCATGACGTAGGGGCGAGCAGTCGCCCTGAGATGTCCTAGAGGACTGATACTGTAGGGGGTAGTTCTCGTCACACCGATCCTACGTGATCATGGTGGCCAACACCCTAGGCTGGGGGTTTTTGAGTTTTTGGATTATGTTAGCGAGGTCCGAGGACCGGTTCACTGTAGCCTACGGGCAATTTTTTTATGATATATATATATATAGATGACTTTTTTTGGTGTTTGTATATTTTTCATGATTTATTGTTATGTGCATGTTTTTATATTGATGTATGCATATGCGATTATGAATGTGATGGTTCTAATTTGTATGATGTATGCATATGGAATGAATGAAAGGAATTGTTGATGATTTGTCGATGCACCATAGATTGTACAAGATTTGGATTGACTTGCTATAGTAATGGGATAACTTTGTGGAATGCTTGTACATGTGAAAACTTTGTTTTTGTATTTTGTCTATTTTTTGATCAAGGCACATTGCAAGGCACAATACCGAGCAAAAATAGATAACCAAAGCACTAATGATTAGGGTTTCTTAGTAACCTAACCAACTCTTGATGTCGCAAGTATGGAAAGGGCATGCATTCTTGAATCCTTGCTTCTGACAAGCTAAGGAACTAATGTCAAGTGTTAACCTTGTTCAGTGATGTGTTACTTGAGCTTGGACATTGATCAGTCATGAATAGGCAAAGGGCGCAACCTTTTGTCTGTGGGAACCTTGATTTCATGATTCACGAATGCCAAGTGTTTGATTAGTTTATGATTGTTGCTTGTTTGTTGCCCCAAGTAGAAGTGTGATTGTCTTTGTCAATGATCCTTTGAATGTGTGTCATTTCCTTGATTGGGTATGTTGTTGTTGATTTGTGACTAAGCGTGACTACCCCCTCAAGCGAAGAATCGATGAGGGAATGACCAACATGAGAAAAGCGACGAGTCACTTGACCCAAGATGACTTAGGTAAGGGTGCCTTCAGTTGTTTACCATTGAATGCAAAAGCAGTTTTTGAACATTCTGACCTGTTTTTGGTGGGTTTGAACCCTTTTTGTGATGCATTTTGGAGCTAAAATTGACAAAAATCTGTCCTCCCATGGAGCGGTCCAGCTATGGTAGCCTTCTTAGGGAGTAGGATAGTGACAATTTGTAACCCCAATGTCTATTTTGGATGCCAAGAAGGTCAGGCACCAAAGCGCCTTCATTCGGCAATGTTATTGCTATTTTTGGATGGGTTTTGACCCATTTTGGTGATGCCATGTGGGGATGAAATTCTTGAAAATCTAGCTTCCCGTGGAGTGGTCCGGCTATGGTAGCCTTCTTAGGGAGTAGGATAGTGAGGATTTGTGACCTTGACATATTTTTTGCATTCCCGAAATGTCAAGTGCAAAAGCACTCTCATTGGATAGTTTTATTGCTGTTTTTTGGTACATTTTGTGCATTTTGTTGTGGTTTGTTTTTATGTACATGTTTTTACATTGATGTATGCAGATGTGATTATGAATGAGATGTTTCTAATTTGTATGATGTATGCATATGGAATGAATGAAATGAGTTGTTGATGATGTGTCGATGCGCCATAGACTGTACAAGATTGGACTGACTTGTTGTACTAATGGGATGACTTTGCGAAATGACTTTACATGTGAAAACTTTGTTTTTGTATTTTGCATATATTTTGATGGTGATGTACGGAATGAAATGTACCAGTTGTTTGAAAATATAGTTAATCTTTTACGAGATGCGAGATATTTTAACTAATTAGCCAAGACTGTACATTTATCTCGTAAGACTTTTGAACAAGGTCTAAATCCGACTTGAATTTAACCAAGTTATTTCACATCCCTGTGTGTGCAATTGAGTTCGTTTATGTGGTATTCATCAGGATACCACCAGTGCCAGATAGGCTATCAACCAAACCTGTATTGAGGATCACCTAATTAGCTCCACTAACTCTGTTGTTGTATTTAGCAAGATTAATCCATGTGACAATCTAAGATACCATAAGCTAGCTCATCCACATGCAAAGCTAATGTGATGGACATATCATCGTGCGGATAGGATACCACCATTTCCAGGTAGGCTATCAACCAAACCTGTAACAAGGATCACCTAGATGGTTTTCGAATGCTAAGAATTATGGGGATTCAATTTCAGGTTATTTATTGGCTAAATGATTTGGGAGACTTGCTCGTCAATATAGTGATGAAAATCACTATTTATTTTTCTATTTATGTTTCTTTTGTTTTTTGAGCAAGGATTTTGAATAGTGGTGATAACCACTATCATTTGATTTTGTATTTTGAGCTTTGTAAATTTGAACTTGTGAAGGGCATTGATCCTTTTAGGTCTTGGGGATGACTACCCATCCTGGTTAGGGGCATGTAGTATGAATCCTTACGACTTTGGGAATCAAGGGGATGATGGAGATTATGAAGTAAGGGAATTGATATTTTAGGCCTTGGGGATGACTACCCATCCTGGTTAGGGGCGGATAGTACGAATCCTTACAACTTGGAGACCAAAGGGATATTGGAGATTATGAAGTAAGGGCATTGATCTGTTAGGCCTTGGGGATGACTACCCATCCTGGTTAGGGGCAAATAGTACGAATCCTTACAACTTGGAGACCAAAGGTGAATGGAAAGGGTTAGGATGATGGTTGGTTGGAATTTTTTTTGTGAATGGTGTTGATCCTTTTAGGTCTTGGGGATGACTACCCATCCTTGGCAGGGACATGTAGTACGAATCCTTACAACTTTGGGGACCAACTATGATTGGGATTTGGTAGTGGTAAAAACCACTATTTATTAAGGTGAATGGATAGGGAAGAGCTCATCCTTTTGTCAATTCTCAGCATTCTAGAACCATTTGCACAAGGGGATGAACAAGCTAATATTTCACCTATGGTACTCAAGACTGCTTTGTAGGTTTCTCTTGAGTTCACACAACTTAGGAATTATTTTATATGTGTTAATTTGTGTTGGGATGCTACGTAACAAGGTGTGATCCAAGTAAAACTTTCTCGTGTAAAATCTGTTTAACTGTGTACAATTTTTGGCTAGAAATTTAAAGACAGCTGAATGACGAAAACCCTATATACATTTAGGAGACAACTGACTATGCTAAAATAAAATGGTGATATGCTGGATGTATGCGTTTATGAAAATGGATTTGATGTGGAAATGATGGAATTGCCAAGTAATGACAGCCTATGGTGCTTTTGACTTGTATGACCTAGCAAATATATAATGTATGGATGTGATGCCTAATGCAACCTATATTTTTGTATTTTGATGTTTATGAGAATGCATGGAATTGAAATGCAATGTTTTTTTGTTATTTTTGATTTTTATGAGTATGCATGGAATTGAAATGCAATTATTTTTGTGATTTTTTATTTTTATGAGTATAAATGGAATTGAAATGCAATTGTTTTTGTGATTTTTGATGATTGGATTGTTTTTGTTTATTTTTGAATATTTATTTTGACCAAGCAGTTATGGTAATGCTTGGAGCTTTTGGTGTTGACCAAAGGGTTTATGGATACCTTTGGAGCATTTTGGGGATGACCAAGCGATTATGATAATCCTTGGAGCTTGTGGATTTGACCAAGCGATTATGAGAATCCTTGGAGCTTTTAGACTTGACCAAGTGATTATGAGAATCCTTGGAGCTTTTAGACTTGACCAAGCGATTATGAGAATCCTTGGAGCTTTTTAGGGTTTGACCAAGCGATGATGAGAATCCTTGGAGCTTTTGGCTTGACCAAAGGGTTTATAGATGCCTTTGGGGCATTTAGGGTTGACCAAGCGATTATGAGAATCCTTGGAGCTTTTGGATGTGACCAAGGGATTGCGATAATCCTTGGAGATTTTAGGGTGACCAAGTGATTGCGATAATCCTTGGAGCTTTTAGGGTGACCAAGTGATTGCGATAATCCTTGGAGCTTTTAGGTTGACCAAGTGATTACGATAATCCTTGGAGATTTTGGTTTGACCAAAGGGTTTATGGACACCTTTGGAGCGTTTGGTGTAATCCACTTGCTCTTAAAGGAATAGAGGTACCCCCAGCTTGATGATCTTTGTGCATCGGATCTAGCTCTAGAGGGATTGGCATGAATGGATCGGCCCTATGCACGGATAGGAGGGCAGGGTTTGCCTTCGGCACTGATGTGGCTATGATATCTCTTGGTGGAAGGTGCTCGCGGTCTACCCAAAGGAGTGAAATCAATAGTTGATTCCAGTGGGCCGGTTCTAGGCACCGCTCATGCCCTAGTCTTATGCATAGTTGTGCCATCAGTTCTTCATGGGTTACAGGGTGATTGCGTCATCACGCATGATTGAGATATTCCATCTCATTTTTGTCTTTGTAATCATTATCGATGATCCAAAGGCCCTCATTGGCCTTGACAGTTGTCTATGACATTCTAGGCTCGTCTTGCTTGAGCAGATTGACATGGTCCCGATGGGGTTGTTCCGCGCTTTGTGGGGGGACCTAATTTTCCTGCAATGGCATGGGCTCGATGGGAGCCTCCAAAGGGAATAATGTTAAGAGACTTTGGTGATGATCACCCATGGGGATCACTTGTGAATTAGTGTTGTCTGACTCGAACGGGTCCCATGGTGCTATTGCATATGCTGACTCATCTTTTGCGAGAGAGTCAGGCTCATCAGAATCTGGTGATTCTGAGATATGGAAGACCTCGTCATCAGGTAGCTCTACAACTAGGGGTTGATCCTCTTTGAGAGGAGTTTCACATAATTTTGGCTTTTGGGGCCCCAAAATCTTGGTCTCTACCGACTCTAAGTGATTTGGTAGCGCATTTCTTGTATCAAGGGATTTTAGCTCCTCCTCTTTGATTTTTTCCCATTATAGGTTGTGGGGAACTTGGGGCCTTGGGAGGGGTGGCCGAATAGCACCCCCCATGCCTTGGTAGGGCATTTCATCCCACTCTTCTTCTCGCTTAGGTTCCTCAGAGGCTTCTTGAAGTATTTTTGAGGGTGGCCCATGAACCTGGGTGGGTGCCTGAAGAATGTGCCTGTCATTGGTTTGAGGAGTGGCCTTCCGCTCAAGTCTAGGAGGCGTTGGAGGCAACGATTGATAAGGTCATGGATGCCTGTCTTGCACCCAGTTGTGTCTCTCATAATGTTCTATCTTATGCATGTGAGTGGTTGGAGTCTACACCTGCATAGTGTATGGGAAAAACTCATCCTCTTGGCGCTGAATGCACTCTTGATTTAGAAGATACTATTGCTCTAACTGTTGTCGTTCTAGCTCAAGTAACGTGAGTTCCATCTAACATGCGATATGCTGGGCAGATTCTAAGATAGTTGGTCCTACCATTTCATGTCTAGAAGGCCTAGATGCCTCTCCTATATTTCTATCTCAGTCTTGGTGATCTAAGATCTCTATAGGCCGCCTCCCTCTATTGGGGGTAGCGGCATTCCCCCGAGGCTTTGTCCTCAGTAGGTGATCCTAATGGCTAGCAATTACGGAGGCGTGTTGCTCCTATGATGTATATTGTTCTTGAGGAAGGTAAGGGTTTTCCTCGTGCTCTCTCTCGTAAGTGAAAAAGGAACATGTGGAGTTGGCTCGCCCCACCTGAGGAGCCTTGTGCTCTATATTTTTCCTTGTATGCCTGACGACTAGAGGGGGTGAAGGAGGGATAATGTAATCATGTGGTTCCTCCCATCGAACCCTATGTTGACCTAGCGCTTCATCATGTGGTGACCACTCATAACAAGCATCTAAGGGAGCTCTCCTATGGATGTACCCCTCATGGAAGGGTGTGTGTTGGGTGCTATGCTGAATAGGAGTGCCCCTAGAAGAGGTGCCCCTATAGTCCCTTTCCATTAAGGTGTGGAGGGGACTACCTTGTGTGTCAGGTCGCCAAGGTGGTATGACCAAATCCTTGGGACTGTAATGGAGGCGACTTGTGCCTCCTTGGACATTCTCCGCAGCGTTTGCCCGTGAGTGGGCTTGACTACGGGTGAATACCATGGTAATGACTCTCTACAAGCTACGTAGATTTTTATCTTTTGTTTATGATTTTTTGATTTGTGAATTTTTTTTTGTTACACTAAGCAGAAAATAACATACACACACAAAGCAATGATTATCTCTTTTAAATATTAATGGTGTGTCCTAGACTAGTTTTAGTGTGTTTTTTATGATGATTTTTGTTTTGTTTTTGAAAAATTTTGTGAAGACCATTTAAATGCAAAATGTTGGCTCATATAACTCCCATAAATGGTCGCCCCTTCAATATACCATTTTTGGACCGATATACCAACCTCTCTATATACTGGCCCTTACATGAGGGAGACTATAGGTACGTGAGAGTAGATGATACATGGAACATAGGCGATACGAAAGGGGAATCGCTCTGTTTATGACACCTACCATAGAAGACTTATCCTCATGCACTAGGAATCACCCTAGCTACACTTGGTCAGCTTTCATTAGGATTTACATCTAGCAACAGTCGCGATCGGGGTAATGGATGCAATATCTCAAGCCAAAGTGATAATGGAATCCACCTTTGGTCTTGCTCAAGGGTTGGGGTTTTACGATCAACTCCTTGGTTTAAATTACCATGTGGTGTGTGGGATTCATTTTAAGTTGCAAAAAATGAAACAGGAAAGCATCTAAACTCTCCTATGCAAGCAAAAATCAGAGAACAAAAAATATAGAAAACAAAAAATTGACAAAGGATGTTTAAATCCCTTACCTCTTCTCTGCCTAAGTCGAATATCTCTGAATTTCTGCCTGAAACAGTCTAGATTTTGAAAACTTGGAACCTGCAAGAAAAAAAACAAGCAACTTTAATCAAAAATTTAATCTTTAAAAATCAAAGGACATAGGTCCCACCGTGATCGCCATTGAAAGCACGAGGATACGGAAACAAAAAGGAATATGCCACAAGAACAAGAAATAACGTATGCAAATTGACACAAGATAAAAGCAATATGAAATATAGTAATCTCTTTTATTGATACACTTTACAAATTGTGTTACAATATGTCTCCTTCATTTTTATGGGATAGGAGAGTCAAATGTGTTTCTTGTCACAAGATTCATGGCTAACAATCCTTCTTCCGCGTGCCCACATGTAAGATGGGCAGACTAAAACGTCGCCGCTGTGGTTGTATGTGATTCTTTGCTCTTTCCTGCTCCTCTGCTATCAAAAACCTGCATTCAAAGAAATAGAAAATATTAATAATACCTGTAGACCAAATGAAACATGTATTTCCCAAGGCCTACTGTCAGTAAAAGCATGAAAATAATAAAACAACTATCATATGACCTCTGATTGACCTGAAACTTTGAAAGAAGCATAAAAATATCATCAAAAGACCATTGCAAAAAGAATAGTCTAAAAATTCCTCACAATTTTGTATTCACTCCAGGGTGGGACGAATAGACCCTTGACAGATTGGTATTCGTTCCAGGGTGGGACGAATAGACCTGCAATAACTTGTCAAAAAGCACCCTCTTCAATGTCCTATCTCGGAAGCTCCAAATGACCTAAAAACTTGGGGTTAGCTAATTGGGGGCATTTTGAGATGACCCAGATGCTCATATTTCTCCAATTTTGCCTCTAGGATCCAAATTTTGAAGATGGCATCTGCAAGTTAGTGAAAGCGGGAAACAACAATAACCTGGTCAAAAATAATCATAATGACATGAAATTTGAACTGTAACCTATTTAACCTATCTAGAATTAGATGCAAAAAAAAAAACAATAAATCTATCATATATTTCTAATCATCCCGTGGTGGGGTGATTAGCACTGTGATAGTTTGGGGAGCGCCCAGGGGCAGGATGCCCACCGATTGAAGCACTGTTTCAACACCAATCCACTTGGGATGGGTCCAAAACTGATTGTATGGTGTTTTCAACAAATTTGGTGGATATTTGTGGTCAAAAATTGGGTTTTGGGTACGGATTTGCGCCTCCAATAGTCACCCAATAACCTCCCTTTCGAATGAGAGATTAAGGATGTAAAAGCACAAATCGCAGTTAGGTATGAAATTGGTAGCACTTCATTGCTCAAATGCTCCTTCTTTGTCCTCCTTTTTTGGGTGGGAAAACTCCCCAATTTATAGACCTTATGGTCTCCTTGTTTGAATTGCGCATGCGAGGGAGCCACTTGAGTTAACTGTCCTATTTTCAGAGAAAAGCTAACTCCTTGATAAAAAAGCTTCTTGCATGAGGTCTCTAAAATAAATACATGCATGATTGAAGTCTCTCCTCTTGAATAAAAGCTATTCCTCACAATTTCATGGCCTGAAGCCTCAGTTAACTGGCAGAGTTGCCAAGGTTTGACTTTTTTCCAGTCAAACCTACTATTTGTCCCATCATGGAGCGATTGCTTAATCATCCCAGGGTGGGACGAATACCAGTCTAAATTCGTCTCTGGGTGGGACGAATAGAGAAAAAGGTGCCAAAAAGGTGCAAAATTGACTTTTGACCCTCAAAACTACTTTTGGGAGTGGTTAGGACCACTGTTTGACCTCTAGGGGCTGCCCTAGGGGCTGTTTGTGTCAATGCGATCAGCGCTTGTTGTCACATAATCGGATTGGTGTTGTTTTTGTGTCTATAATTAAATCACCTTATAACTTCATAAAAACACCACCATTATATCAGGCTCAAAAATATCTTTCCAACGAGTACAAATATGCCTATGTTTGGATATATATTATGGCAAATTGACCCTAAGAAACAATTGGTCCTGAAAATTTTAGGCGAATGGGCCGACGTCGAGGGTCCTCATATTTGCCAATTTTTAATTTTGAAAATCCTAATATTCATCCAATTTGTGAATATTCACCACTATGCATAACCCTAAGTGAAGGTCAAGAGTGCAGCATATGAGTCACATACAATTACATATTTGTGATAAATCATTGTAATAATCATCAAATATGCAAAGTTTTATTCTTGCATTAGTAAACCTTTATTCAATAGTATTTCCAATAATTTGTGTATAATATTATGAGTATTGTTATATGATTATTCTATGAGTATTATCATTGTGATTTATCATATTTGATTCATTATATTGTAACTTCATTATATTCAATCATATTAGAGTATATTACATTATTTGGTACATGCCAATGTACCACCTTGGACACATTTCTAGATTAGGAGTTTATCTTATACTAAGGTTTAAGTAGTTACTTCATGTAATGTAATAAATGCACAAATGTTAGAATATGCAATGATTTAAATGTACATGTAGTCCACATGTACATGAGTCATAGGATAGGTATATGAAGAGTCATAGGTAGAGTAAATTCCAAGGAACATTTCTTCCTATATATAGGTCTTTAAGAGTAGTGTGTGAAGAGAGGGGAGAGAATAGAGTGAGAGAGGAATGATATAAAAATAGAGAGTAGTAGGTACAATGTAGTTCTTCATTAAAAAATTTGGAGTTTTCAAGTCCTCCATTATATTGCATTGCACTATTTTTGTGAGATTTTGTTAATGGTATATTATTGAGTTATTGTAGAAGTTTATCATCTAGTTTTCCTGCATATTATAGTGCTATTATCATATAGTTATCATAGCTTGCTTATTTTACATCTTGTAGTTGCATTTCCTTTAATATACATCCTTAAAATCTAACAATGGTATCAAAGCCATGGTAGATCAATAGGAAATAGAGAGAGATCCACAAGAAAGATTGAGAGAAGATCAAAAATATCATTTTTAGAATTTCTAAAAATTGCATTTAACTAGATTCTTTCCACAAGGTTGCAAAAAAACTCATGAAGACTAGGACTCAACATTGATTCCACTAGATTGACAAATCAACTAGTGAATATTGATTATCTCTATATTTAGAGTTTCTTCCATTATAGTCGTAATACTTTGTTGTAGAAAAAGGAGATTCAAATAAAGTCAATAAGATTTCTACAAAGATCTAGAAACAATATCTTATTTGGAATCATTCCAGTACCTAAAGCAAAAAATAAAATATAAAATATTTGGAGGGCTAAGGAGAAGGTCCCATTGTGAGATTGCAGACCTATAGATTGCAGAAGAGAGAAAGAGGTCAAAGGATCTTTATTGTAGATTGAAAAAGAAGAGACTCCAAATAATATTTTAGGAGAATATTGGAGGTTGGTGATATCCATTGAAGATTGAAGACTACAAATAAAGGAGTAGGTCTCATAAAGAAGACCCCATTGAAGGAAGAAGAGACTCAAGGAAAATATTCTTGAAGAAAATTGGAAATTGGAGATCTCCATTAAATATTGAGGAGAAGATCCAAAGGATGTCTCATTGAATAATTTCTATATTTTGAATATTGAAGATAGATAAGGACTAGCAAAATTCCTATTCTATATTTCAAAAGTAGCAAATTTTAGAGATCTAAGAGGGAGATCTCATTGCAAAACTTCCATAGTTGAAGATTGAAGGAAATATCTCATTGAGAAGACTAAAAAAACTACTAAAATTTGAAGACCCTAAAGAAGAGGTCTTAAGGAAGGAGAAGGCTAGGAAAGTTTCATTACAAAATTTGAAGAAGGCCATTGAAATATTTCCTAGGAGAATTCATTGGAAAAAATTACTAGAAAGGAGTTCCTAATAGATATTTTAGGATAATTATCATCATTTGACAACAAGCCCAAAAGAAGAAGGCTAGGAAATCCTCATTACAAAATTTGGAGAAGGCCATTGAAGTAGTTCCTAGGAGAATTCATTAGAGAATATTACTAGCAATGAGTTCCTAATAGATTTTTTAGGACAATTATCGCCATCTGACAACAAGCCCAAAAGGAGAAGAATTTAGCAAGGATTTTGCCAAATTTTAGAGGAGAATATTGAAGACCTCAAGATAGTTAGAATCTTGAGAAGAAGGCCAAGATTGAAGTCATAATTTGACAAGTATGAAGGAGAAAGGAGTTAGAAGAAGCCACCAAATCTGAGAGATTTGGAGATTTCCACTAAAGGATATTATGGAGAAAGGATATTGTTGGTTTTATAGTGGAAAATTGAAGATTTCCTGAAGGAAAGTTTCAGGTACAATTTGGAGGAGTTTTCTACCAAATTTGGGGGATTCAAGGACATAATTTCATAGGAGAAATTGACTATGTTATAATCTCAAAATTTTAGATTTAATAATAGCAATAAAGAAGCAATTTGGGAAGCATCATTAGCTGCTAGTTTTTAAGGTTCCATATAGCATCATGCAGAAGAGTTTTAGTCACCAAACCACAATTTTAGGCAACAAGTTAGAGGAGTATTAAAGCTGCAAATTGGTGAGTTAAGAAGCTATTTTGGATAGTAATGAAGAGCTGCAAATTCATCAAGTTTCAAGGCAGAATTTAGGTGAATCTAATCACCAAGATTTCCATCATCTATAGAGGTCATTAAGGTAAGCAAATTTGGTACAAAATGTTCATTACTTGAACATTAGTTACTTGGTTCATTATCTATTTTCATTAAGCACCATATTAGAGTTTAAAATTTGCAAGGAGAATGTTACATATTAAGTCTTAAAGGAAGTTCAAGAGAGAGTTTCTACAAGGGTTATAACCTACACACAAAAAGGAGTTATATATATTTTGAAAGAAATAAAAATATCAACATCCTACATTCTAGTAAAAGCAAAGATATTATTCTTAAGTGAAGGTTGCTTATATTAAGAGTTCATTAAAAGGAAAGGCTTGGATTCATTATTGCAAATTTAACCAAGCAAAGGAACTATAAAATATAGTTGTCTAATAAGGAAGGCAACATCAAATATTTGTTTTACCACCAAGGAGTAGAATAATAAGCCACCATATCAAGGAAAAGAGAAAGCTTGAAAATAAAAAAGAGATTTAAAAATCTCAAAGTATAGGTGTAAGTTAAGATATTTTTCTAGCTATTGCAAGCTATTTGCATTACATTATTGCACCATATTCCTCTTATCCTACATAGAAAAGGAGGATAAAATATAGAGTGTCTCAAAGACACTAAAACAACAAGCATTCTACATCTACAAAGTGGCCATATCATCAAGTTTGTAGAGAAAACTTCAAGTGAAGGAAGAGAGCCAATGAAGGGCTTAAATAGTCAAGTTTCAAGGTCTCTAAAGACACCAAAAATTCCTTTGTTGACTCAAAGGAGAAGGTAGAATACACAAGGTTATACCATTATGATGCTAGGATGGCCTCAGATGACCATATGTTAGATGTAGGTGGCCAATTAGCAGCCCTTGTGGTAGATACTTTTCAAGATTAAGGGATCCTTGATTTGAAGAGTGGGCCCCATTTGTTGAGATATCAAATAGTGAGGAGGATGAGACTACCCGGTTGGCTGGTGAGTTAGCCAACAACTTTGAGGCTGCCCCATAAATTGGTCAACCTAAAATTGACCACTTAGAGAATGCCTAGTTAGTTAGAGAATCAAAGGTACATGTGGATGTTACCCATTCTACTAGGGAGTCACCTATACATGATAATGTTGCCCAATCAACTGGGAGGTTGGATAAATAGTACATGGCACAATCAACAATGAGGTCTATAGAACCTCCACTAGCTACCCATTCAAGTAGTCAACTATAGGTTGACCACACCATGGCTAGCTAGTGTGGTGATCACTTAGAAGCTCATCCCCTTGATGGTGTACCGATGGACCAATGCATGTTAGATACAGAGCCACTTGATGTTCAAGAAATACCACCTCATAAAAGAGAGGTGGTGCTTGCTCTCATGGCACCACAAACATATGCATAGGCCCCTAAACCCATAAAAAACAAAGGTAGAATGCCAAGGCAAAGTGGCCACCATAGAGAATAAATAAAACACAACGTGATTCCAACTCTAATGAAGAGTGGGTTGCATCACTAGAATATTTTTTTGATTGATGATAGGAGTTTGCTAAGCTCAAGAAAAACTTGAATAAGAATAGGAAATAATAGTGAGCCCATAAGTGGATGGTCAGAGAGCCAAGCATTAGTGTCAATCCTACACATCTAATGCAATTTTGGGCCATGTATACTATTATTGGAAAATGACCTTAACAAATGATGGACAATTTATAGTTGATGGGGTTGTTTAGCAAAGAACCCATGGTGCCACCTCTATTTCAAATGCCTCAACCTTTGTAGTATGAAGATGAAGAGAATATTATATATAAAGGAGTATTCATAGGGTATCCATGGGCCACACTCTATTGAAAACACAAGTATTTGATATATCATGATTTTAATCGGGAAACTCTAGTGATTGAAATAGTGGTGAAGCTACCTGAGCATCATTTCCTATGGCATCAAGCTGAACTAGCCCTAGAACGTTATGTAGTTACATTTATTGGGAGTATAATGGAAGATACAAGTTCCAACCAGCCCAACAAGTGAGGTCAATGTGAGAAGAAACTAGAAACAAAAATAGGACCTAGCCAACCCAAGCAACATGGAAAACATAAATGAGATAAATAAAAGGACAAGGCCATGGCTTGAACATGAAGACACTAAAATAATAAAAACTATAATGCAATTGCTAAAACAAGCAATTATCAGCATAGAGTGCCATAAGGACATGTCAATACATAGGCATGGAGGGATGATGAGCACTAACCTTATGACTCTTGAGGAAAGAAAGCATATGATAATGGGAATTAAACTTTACCTTTCACCAAGCAATATATGATGTTGTTCTACTGAGAAGCTAGGGTTGCATGTTGTTTATGTAGATGTCTTGATGTTGTGACTACACCCTCTAATGGAATCTCTTGGAGCTATACGCATTCCAAAAATTGACACTACTTGGACTCTTGTTTTGACCTTGCTTGGATTGAGCATTGGAGACTCTATCACATTTTATCCACATTATAATTCTTCCCTGTGCGCACATGCAACGAAGTGACAAATGTCAAGGTGAGAATTTTCTTGCTTAATAGTTGACGTCCTTAATACGGAGAGGTTCCAAGTGGCATGTCTGTTTCACATTGAGCACTTGAGAGGAGTTTGGTGCAAATGATACTTTCATATTTCTTCTCGTAACATTCGACCATTACACTCTTTAGCAAAATGTTTGATATTTCAAAGGACAAGTGTATCCCATACACTCAATGCACTAGCATATCTGTGTAACTCCTTTCTTTAATATGAGTACTCTCTTGACTTGTGTTTTAGGGTTCTTCTTTGGTGATAAGTGTCACATTCTTCTCTGCATGGACATCTTCTCTTTCACTGGTTCAAACGGGTCTTTTTGGAGATCTTTTAAGCTCTGAGATCCTCAAATCCTCTTTCATTCACTTGTGCTTTCTTTTATCTGGGATATGGAGGAATAATATGGAGGCTTTGAGCATCAATTTCTACCAACGATCATGGAGTATGTGATACTCCAATGGTGCTTTGTTTTTCTTTCTTCCTTTCTTGTTTACATCTTTCTTTCGTAGATGTTATTGCTCTTGATTAATGATGTTTCTCCCTTTGTTTTGCACGTTGTATCTTGCAGGTTTGGCTATCTTGGATGCAAGGATTAGGAGCCCAATGATTGGCTCCTTGAGCTAAGCTTTGATTTTTGCTAGCATACAGCCAATTTTGGTTGATTTTTCTAGCAAGTGTAGTACCTTTGGAGAACCTTTAAATCTACCTTTATTCTTGTATAACCAAATTAGGATTTGTGCAATATAATGTAAAATAGGTTTACATAAAATATCCTTATTGCACCTTCTTTTGCACTCCTATTTTTACATCTAAATTTTTGGTTTTGAGGCAGAATATTTGAGTGCAATATAGGGGTTTTGAGGTTGTCCTTTAGAATGGACACCTTCCTCCTTTAGCTTGGATTTTTTATGAATGGATCCAATATTGTAACCATATGATGGAAGCTTTATTTTGTTGTATTTTTTTTCACTATTATTGTGCCTTGAACTTGAGACTCTCCAAGTCTCATTCAATGCTTCCTTTGATGCTCTTCACATGATCTTAAATGGAATTTGCAAGTGGTAGGTCCGAAGGTATATCTTTTTTGGAAACACTAGTATCAATGACTTCCCTTATTCCTATCTAGGAATGATCATGACTCTAATACCATTGTTAAATTTAGCAACATTCAATCACAAGGGACATAGATCAAAGTAATAGAACATCTTATTACATGAAAATAAAGTGATACCTCGAGTAGAGATGTGAAGCTCTTAATATAGGAAGATAGGTTCCTTATACAACACTCTACCTAGTTGTACGAAGGATGGATTGTACATATACAACTTGCACATTGACACTTATGCATTTATTACATTGTATATGGTAACAAGATAACTTCCTCTTGAAGTAATCTAGTATAAGCCAAATGATGTAATATATTCTACTATTTTTATTTTTATCTATAGAGACATCTACTTTATCACATGGGACACATATGTGTGCCCTCTATTGGAAGATCAAATATGATAATGGAAACACATTTTAGTAGGATAGCAGGTCACTTTGGTGTGGAAAAGACCTTAGTCATTCTTCAAAAACATTTTTTGGGTCAAATATGAGGAATGATGTGGAAGAATATGTCCAGTATTACACACCTTGCACTATATCAAAGTTAGCCAATAGGAAACTAGGCTTGTACACATGTTTGTCCTATCAATACCTACCAAGCCCTAGGAATCTATTTCCATGGATTTTCTCTTATATTTACCTATTTCCATGCATGGCAATGATTATGTCTTTGTATTTGTTGATCAAGTTTCCAAAATGACCCTCATGATTGCTTGCAAGAAGAATTTTATAGCTAAAGAAACTATTAAATTGTATTTCAATCATGTATGGTTGCATTTTGGCCTGCCAAAATTAATTATCTCATATAGAGATAGTAGTTTTTTGAGCACCCTTTGGGAGATGATGGATACCAATCTTACCTACTCAATAACTTTCCATATTTAGACTGATGGACAAACATAAGTTATCAACAATTTTATCATGCATATGCTATGTATGTACAATTTAAAGCATCCTCAAACATGGGACAAGATCCTATCATACATCCAACATGTGTATAACTGAGCTTTGCATAAATCTATCAAATACAATTCCTTTCACGTGTGCTTTGGTTTTTAGCCTTTGAAACCTATGGATGTGGCTTTTCATATCTCACCTACAGGATTCACACTACATAAAGAAAGTAAAATAGAAATGGTAGTGAAATTTGTGGAGTATATTCAACATGTGCAATAGTAGGTTTATGACCTTATAGACCAAATTAATAAAAAGTACAAGTAATGTTGTGGGCCAAACAAGGTTAACTTCTTTCCTACTTTTGTCACATGCTTGTGCATTTAATTTATCAACCCAGGGAGCTTCGTAAACTTGCGAAGGGTCTTGAAAAATATTGCTTACAATACCACTTGAGATGAGTCCGCTAGTTCTACTATTGGGGGGTGTTTCAACGGTCATCAATCATTCATACACTCCTTAATAATTTACGTAAAAACAATTAAATATACAGAAAGGAAATATTCACACATTCCTGGAAATAAACCTATTGCAATACTAGAAATAACAATGTGATAAACAATCTTATAAAAGCGATAAACTAATCTAGAAAACACAAGAAAAATAGGGGAAGAAATACTGGCTTGGAGTGGGCCCAGGCTCCAGCAGCTTCCTCCCAACTGAACACGCACTTAGAAACTCTTAGAACTGTATTATAATTATCAAAGTATTACAATGCTTCTTTTGTATATCTCTCTACATTTACTATCAAAATATTCTATATATCCTCAAAGAGGTCTGTGTGTGTTTATATAGCACACCCATAGATATTATGTTACAAAGAAGTTATAACAGTCGATTCATTCTAGACTAAACTAAGATAGTTTGGTAAATGTGATCGACGTTTGCTAAAGCTGGCATTCATTTCTAATGGTGGCATGCTCACTAATTGGTTTGTGTTTCACCTGGAATTGGTAGGACGTTCTCATATGTGGGTGCGATCCCCAATTTAACTCTACATGACGTAGAGTTGGAACTGCACCAGTCTCTGTTGTCCATGTAGTGCTTGTCTAGTCAACGGGCAAAGAACAGGGGCACCTTCCCTATGAGGAAGGTTCCTAACTATGTCGGGCGCCTTCTCTATGTGGAAGGAACCTTACTTCCATTGGTGCCTTCCTGGAAGAGGAAGGTGCCTAAGTATGTCGGGCACCTTCTCTATGCGAAAGGTGCCTTACTGTCGTTGGTGCCTTCCTGGAAGAGGAAGGTGCTTATCTTCTATTGGCGCCTTCCTATGAGAGGAAGGCACTTGCCTTCTAGTGGCGCCTTCCTGTCGGTGCCTTCCTTATGAGAGGAAGGCACTTATTTTCCTTTGGCACCTTCCTAGAAGAGGAAGGCACTGGCCTTCTATTGGCGCCTTCCTGGGAGAGGAAGGTGCTTGTCTTTCCTTGGCACCTTCCTAGAAGAGGAAGGCACCTACTTACGCTTGGTGCCTTCCTGGAAGAGGAAGGTGCCTACCTTATCTGCATTGATTCTAAAAGAAACAAAGTGCCAGGTCCATGAAAAGACCTCGACTAATCCAAATCTGACTAAATCAACTACAATTCCATAAAAACACACTAAAAACACACAAATTAGATAACATGCATAATTTCATCAAATAATTATATAATCATTCATAAACATATGCAATCCTTATTATACAGCCACATAATAATCAAGAAAATGTATACAAAATATGAGCATTTTTTATGCTCATCATCCCCCCATGCCTAACATATGCTACGCCCTCGTGGCATAAAAATTATAGGTAGCCCTGTTGACCCCTCATCATTGTCATTTCTTGGTGGATTTGGTTGTACCTATAGCCCATGTCTGCCTCTTCTATGCACTGGCATCTGGAGGTGTGGCTCCTCTTTTTCTATGTGGGGCTATGGGTGTTGTTGTCAACTTTGCTTTCCTCATCCTAGTCGCTATCGAAGGTGATCTAGCCAACGTCATCTCTACTGCCTAAAATGCAGCTTCTACAGCTTGCCATAGGTCAACGTCCGGAGGTCTGACCACTACAAGAGGGATATATAAATTATCCCTCTTGATATGAACTACTTGGGCTTTGTACAATCAGGCTACTTCAGGAGTAATCCCTGCATTATCTTTTGCAATGGCAACGACTTCCAATTCAAGGTCATATACCCCCCATAATTAAAAATACCTTCTTATCTTAGAGGGTTGTCCCCGGGATGACCCATAAATCTCTCAGAACTGGCTATCCTCTGCCATATTGACACAGATACCAGAGTCTCCATGCATCCTTGAGGTTACTTTCTTGGTCTCCTTACCTGATGTCATCTCTTTGAGCAGTCGTTCAAACTATTTTTACCTCTTTGCGAACGGTTGCATATCCCACTCATCTTCTTCTGGCTCGACGAAGGTCACCTTCACCTTCTTTCGAGCCATCCTAGGCCCTTTTCCTTTGGCCTCTACAAAAAATGTGGTAGCTTGAATAGGGGTTTTCCCTTTCTCCTTGGCAGACGTCTTCTCGCTTTAAGGGGCCTACTCTACGGTCCCTGGAGCGTTCTCTTCACTCTGGGGGACCTGTTATGCCATCCCTGGGGGTGCTTCTTTGCCCCCTGTCTATCTTGTGCTGACTCCTCAGGTTATTTTATTTCTTCCTTAGGTCCAGGGAGTTCTTCCTTATCCCTCAGTCCTTTCTACTGTTGTTGGCCCTCGTCTTGCTCTGTATCACTTAGGTCGATGACAGGGGGTGTTGTGGGACTTCTTTCCCCTTCACTCTCAAAAATAGAGGAATTCTCCCCTACCTTCGGGCTGCTCTGTCGGGCATCCGATCGAAATTCTCCTGAAGAGAATACTCATTCTATAGATGTGGAAGAATTCATCAGGACCTCTGTTGCCCAGTCAGTTTGGGTCGATGCATCCCTTCTTTCTGTTCCCCTATCTTGGAATTGCTGGTTCTCCCACAACTTCTAGACCAGCTGCTTGAGCTGGGTGATTCATCTTTCTCATTCTTCCAATTCCCCTCTATGCTCATTCTGGTAGTCCTCCAAAATTTGCTAGGCCATCCAGTAATTGTTCTACCACTACAGTGCTTCCTCCAAGGCTACGTCAACCTGATCATTACTCCCGAAAGTCCCTACATCTTGTGGGCTTTGGTTTGTCAATTCCTGAAGGGTTTGGGTTGCAATGTCAACTTCTAAGTCATTCTATTCTTTTTCTATTGAGATGAGGATTCATCGTAGGTGTTTCCTCCTAGGGACTAGTTCTGGCGACTGAAACTTAGCCTCGTTGCTAATAAGCGGTGCTCCTTCCTCTTCATACTCAGGCACTGTGGAATGCCCTCTTTCCTATGTGCATTTGGGCATTGGTGAATGCCCTCTTTCTTTCATGAAATTAGGTAATTTCAATTGCCCGATACTTACCATATCCTTTGTATGGCTTCCCTCTTCTTACCTTGTTTCGACAATAGCATCATGTTGCCTTTCTTGGCTGCCATCTCCCTCTACATCGAGGTTCTGCCTCTACACTTTTGCATGGCATACCAGTTCCGATATCAGCCCATGGTGGGCCAAGATGGACGATGCTCCCTTCTGGTACCTAGCCAGTTCTTCCTTCAAGTCATTTTCCAGGTAGAAGGGCACGTTCAACTTCCTTCCATGCACCAGGTGATTCAAAAATTGCACATGGTTAGTGTGCAAATGGGTATACTTCCCAATGCATGTAAAGAATCAAGCAACCTGCTCGAATATCTTCTACAGATTCATGGGAAGGCTACTTTTGGGTAGCCTTTCATTATCTATGTGCACATTTTCTCCTAGCAGTAGCACTTTGACATACGGATTCAGTAGTTCGCCTTTGTAAATGCATTCACCTATGAAGGGCAATCCAGTCGCCTATGAGATGTATTCGGGGGTGACCAAAATTTCTACCCCTCACACTTGAGCTACGTCGCCCCTCAAGGAGGCAACGAATTCCTTGGCTGCCTCCATATCCTGGCCCTGACTGACCAAGGTACAATATTCAAACCATCCCTTGGCCTCAAACTATGTTTTTATCGTCCCCCTGATTCCTTCCGTATCACTTGGCTCATTCTTTTTCACCGCATGATTCTTTGACCTTCCTCCCATGAAGCCTTCCCTTACTGTTGCGCTTCTTTTTTTTTATGTCCTTACTTCTTTAGGAAGGTGCCTTCTTATAGGGAAGGTGCCTAACCTTAGCATTTAATTCTAGGGTATGCCTTTCGAGCCATATCATTGGCACATGGTTCCGACCATGGGGGTATATGATTTTTATGACGACAATATTTTTTTGGTACTGCATAATTTATGAATAATTATATAAATATTTGAGTTAGTGTGCGCGTATATTATTTGGTGTTTCATGCATTGTGAAGAGCGTTGATTCACTGATTTGTGACACGGGGGAGGGGTATTTCATTTGTGCAAATTATGCTGGACTTTGGTGCTGAGTTGTTTGATGGTTGGTGCTGAAGACAGACTCTCAATTTTCTCAAAAAAATGTTTGTCCATCATATTTGGAATGTTTGCACTGATCTCGCCCCATAATTCTTCTAGATTTTTTTATTTGGGTGTATTTCCATCACATGGGCGATGGTGGTAATCTGATGTTGCTCGTTTGTGTGGTGATTTCGTTCTGATCAAGGCATCCGTGAGACTTAAGTGATGGTTGTACATGGAAGGCACTCTTTGGTACCTTCCCAATGTGGAAGGTGCTTATGTGGTGCCTTCCCAATGTGGAAGGTGCTTATATGGTGCCTTCCCGATGTTGTCGGTGCTCTTTGAATGGATGCACCTTCCGGTGGTGGAAGGCACCCTTTTGATGATGGTGCCTTCCTGCTATGGAAGGTGCTTTTGAATGGGTGTGCCTTCCTGATGTGGAAGGTGCTACTGAATACCTGTGCCTTCCTGGGGTGGAAGGCACCGTTGTATACCTACGCCTTCCTAGGGTGGAAGGCGCCTCGGTCTGTATGCGCCTTCCTGATGTGGAAGGCACCTCGAGCTCTTTTTTTTCTTCTTTTTTTTGTGTGGCACCTTCCCACCACGGAAGGCACCTATTTTTTTTTTTATGTGGTGCCTTCCCAATGTGGAAGGCGCCTACTTTTTTCTCTTTTTTTTTTTTGTGTGCGCCTTATTTATAAGGAAGGTGCCTTCTTCTAGCGGGGCACCTTATTCTGGCGGGGTGCCTTCTTCGTAAGGAAGGCGCCTTATTCTGGTGGGGCGTCTTCTTCATAAGGAAGGTGCCTTATTCTAGTTGGGTGCCTTCTTCATACTGAAGGCACCTTCTTCTATGCCTTCTCGATGTGGAAGGCACTTTATTCTTGGCAATCATGTTGCAATCGACTGGGAAAGGGTGATCAAGCCTTCTCAATCTTGCTTCATGCTACCTTAGCTTCTACCTATGAGTGCCGGTGTTGGAATGCTGAGCCGAATCAGGTCTGGTTTCCTAGATACCTATTCCTCGTGCTGTCAGGTCCTCCACCTGCAAAAAGCAAACAAAAAGAAAGAAAAATAAAGGTAGTTAGACGCATTTTGTGCTTGTTAGGCCTTGGATTAGGATGCCTGTAGCTTGCATGCAGGTGTCATCCCTACAAAACACATCGTAAGAAAAAAAACTAAATTAACTGATTTTTGTGAGCACCTTCATGCCCACCGTTTTGCCTATTAAGATTTTGGTCTGGATCTAACAATATGGGGTCTCCTCCACATCTATTTTGGATTCCACCTGTAAGGTTTCGGATGTGTTATAGGGGCACAGTTGGTTGCCATTGATCGTTAACACGGTGTTGCTATCGTCAATTATTCTAACGTGCACTACCCCATTCTTGATGAGCTCTACCACCTCATACGGTCCCATCCATCTTTGCATTAATTTACCTTTTCTTTCCTAGAATCAAGAATCCTACAACAACACCCATTCTCCTTGGAACTACTTCAATTTAATGTGGCGATCATGCCACCGCTTTCTTTGCTTTTGTATTATTTTTGTTCTCTACAAAGCGTCCATTCGGATTTCGTCTAGATGATCTAGCTACCGAATCCTTTCTTTTTTAGTGTCATCCAAGCTCAAGTTCAATTCTGAAGCTATCCTCAATGTCTTGATTTCAAATTCAATGGGCATCATCGCACTCTTCCCATAGACCAGTTGGAAGGGTGTGAAGCCTGTGGTGGATTTCCATGTGGTATTATATGCCCAGACTGCCTTCGACAACCGTGTAGCCCAATATTTTATGTGTTGTTGCACGGTCTTTGTCAGGTTGTTCTCTATTTCTTTGTTCGTCACTTCCACTTGCCCATTTGCCTGCGGATGGTAGGGTGTGGTTTTATTATGTCAAACTTTGTATTGCTCCATCAACTCCTTGATCAACTTGGAGGTAAATTGAGGCCCTTGGTTTGTTGTTATCTCTCTAGGGACCCCAAATCATGTAAAAATGTGGGCAAATAAGAAATCGGTGACTATTATTTCTTTTGAATCTCTCAATGCTTGAACTTCAACCCATTTGGTGACATAATCTGTACAAATAAAAATAAACCTCCTCCATATTGAATGTGGATTACTTGGTCCCACGAAGTCCATGCCCCGCTTATCGAAGGGTTCTAGGTGTACCTGAGGCTAGAGGGGAATTTTGTCTTGATGGGTTGGTCTGCCCATTCTTTGGTATTCATCACACTTGCTGGTGTACACAACCGCATCCTTGAACAGAGTGGGTCAAAAGTACCTAGCCTATAGGATTTTGTAGGTAGTTCATTTCCCTGCAAATTGTCCTTCGCATGGTTCTTCGTGACATGCTTTGAGTACTTCTGAGAACTCTTGTTCTGCTACGCATCTCCTTATAATTTGGTCACATCCTATTTTGAACAGGAGGCCATCAATCCATAGGAATGATGCACTTTTCTCTATGACCACCTGATTTTCTCAGAAAGAGAGAGAAAGTGAGGTTCTTCCGATGGCCAAGTAATTGGCTATATCTGCGTACCATAGGATTTGCTCACTAATGGTGAATAAATTTTTGTCTGGAAACTGGTCTTCCACTTCTGTATGGTCTATTGGTATCAATCTAGATAGAAAATATGCTACGACATTGTCTTTTTTTGGTTTTTCGACTATTGTGATGTCAAATTCCTATAGTAATAAGAGCCACCCAATAATTCTTCCACCAATGGCCGGCTTTCTCATCAAGTATCTGATGGCCGCATGGTTCATGTGGACAAATACCTTATACCCGATGATATAATGGCAAAATTTGTTTATGGCATGCACAACTGCAAGGAACTCCTCTCTCATCGTGTAGTTGAGCTCAGCTCTTACCAAGTTTTTGTTGACATAGTAGATGGCGTAAAATTCTTCGTCATACTTCTGTCTGAGGAATGCTCCAATCACATTTTTGGATGCATCATAGTAGATATGGAATGGTATGGCCCAATTTGGTCCTCTTAAAACTGGTGTAGATATCAGTTTCTCTTTAAGCAACTGAAATGCTTCTTCGCAGTCTTCCGTCTAATTGAAATCCACATCTTTAGATAATAGAGTGTGTAGTAGTTTTACAATTTTGCTGAATTCGGCGATAAATCACCAATAGTACCTGATTGATCCAAGAAAACTCCTCACCTCTCTCTATGTTCTGGTGCTAGGTAGGTCTCTGATGACCTCAATTTTTCTTTTATCAACCTTTATTCCTTCTACGAAGAGGTGGTGTCCCAGTACGATGCCTTCTTGCATCATCATAAAGCATTTCTCATTGCTCAAGGACAAATTGTTTTCCTTGCTTCTTTTGAGCACTATTTCCAAGTTTGTCATTGCTTCGTTAAAGGTTTCTCCATAGACGGTGAAGTCATCTATGTATACTTTAACCGCATCTCCCATCATGTCTAAAATTATGCTAAGCACCGCCATTTGAAATGTGGCAGGTGCATTGCATAATCTGAAAGGTAATACCTTATAGGAAAACGTTCCCCATGGGCAAGTGAACGTTGTCTTATCCTGATCCTCTTATCCTATCTAGATCTGGTTGTATCCACTAAATCTATCTAGGAAGGAGAAATACTTCCTCCCAGAGAGTGTATCCAAGACTTGATCAATGAATAGGAGCAAAAATTAGTCCACACATATTTGTCACTTCCTATTCTTTTTAGGGACTATGACTAATGGTGATACCCACTCACTGTCATAAATTGGATAGATGAATTCGGTAGTCAATATTTTTTGTAGTTCTTCCTTGACAATGTCTTTCATTATCGGATTCATTCTTCTTTGTGGTTGCCTGCTTAGAGTTGCTTGATCATCGAGGTATATACAATGGGTACAGATCTCTAGGTTGATACCCTTCATATCTAAGTAATCCCATGCAAATGCCTATTGGTCTCTAACCAGGAGCTCTTCTACTTTCATCAATTGTGTGGGAGTCAACCCACTGTTGACAATCAATGTTCTTCCTAGTCTGACGTGTATCTGTTGAACGTGGTGATCTTGGGCACCAGCCAATGATGATTCAGGTGTGAAGATGGAGGACTCCCCATGGAGGAACTCCACAATAGCACCATCTTCATCTTCTTCTACCAACTCATCCAATGTAATCATCGACTGGATCATGGATAGCTCAGGATTTTCATGCTTGCTCAACATGGGTTCTCCTAATGAGTCGACGGACTACGCTGGGGGTGAAATAGTCAACCTTTTAACATTTCGTCCATCGAAGATAGTCATCAACCCATCCTGGAAACTAATGTAAGTGTCAGTTGTTGCCATCCATGGCCTTCCCAAGATGAGCGAGTAATTGCCCAGCCTAGTTTTATATTGCAAGACTAAAAATTTGGTTGGGTATTCCCATGCATTGACTGTCACTATTATGTCTTCCAACATTCCTTTTGGTGCCACGGTCGATCGATCGGCCAGTTGTAGCACTATTGTAGTGGGTTTTAGGTTCATGAGTTGTAGCCTCTGCATGGTCTCCCAAGGCATTACATTGATGGCTGCTCCAAGATCAATCAACTTATTGGATAGGGAATGTCCCTCAATTTTTACAGTCAACATCGGGCTGCCCGGGTCTGCATACTTAGGATGGCACATTTTGCCTATCATCAAATCTACTATTTTACCCATGATATTGATAGTCTGGGTTGCTCTTCATCCTGGCTTCCTTAGACACATCTCTCTTATTGCCTTGGTATATATCGAAACATCTCGGATGGCTTGAAATAATGGAATTATCATGGTGAGGTTCTTCAAGCTAGACAAGATATCAAACTCCAGCTTCATTACTTTCCTCTATTCTTATAGTTGATTGGGAAATGGAGCCTTTGCTCTCTTAGGTGTTTCTTCTATCACCTCTTCTACAAGAGGTGTTTCTCCTACCTCTTCCTCCTCTTCTACCAATGGAGGCGTTCCTACTCCTAGCTATCTACCAGACCTAAGCTAAATATGGTACATCGGATACATCTCACCCTCCACATTGTATGCTAGCTAGTTCACCTTGTTATTAGGATTTGTCATTGGTTGTGCGGGTAGCTACGCAGGTCTCACTACTGGCAATGCTGGTAAATTCTTTTGGGGGTGAGCAGGTGCTACATTTTGTGGAGCCTGATTCCATGCAGTGTGGCCTTTCCACTGCTGCCCAGGATATGGATATGGCATCCATGGCTGCTAGTTTGGGAATGTTTTTGGGGGTGCATTGGACTAGGGTGATGGCCCCCACCACCCCATGTTAGGTGGTTGAGGTGGGCCTTGGGACATGTATGGTCCTCCCCCATATGATGGCATTTCGATTGGCATATTCTCTATAAGGGGTTATGGCCAACTCTTTTGATTGCCTATGAAATAGGCATCCGTGCTTTCAGCATCCTCCTGATTACTAGGCAGTTGCGGGCACAATCAAGTTTTATGGTTCAACCTGCAAACTATGCATACTCTAACTTTGTTCTCTGGGTATGCATTCTTTGCATGCTTCCCTCTACATTTTGGATAGAAATAAGTCAATGTTTGCTTCATTTTCTTGCTTATTTTTCTCTAATAGTAGCGTATCCATCTGCAATGCTAAATATGAGAGCATTTCGCTCTTTAAATATTCCAGCATGTTACCTATATCTATCTTCATGACTGAAGCAATCGCTTTCATGGTTCTAGAAGTGGTCTTGCCTCTCCTTCTTAAGTAGTTTCAGCATAGTCATCGGATGTCTTCCATAGCGTGCTGGTGGACATCACCTCTAGAAATCATGTTAAGAGCCTCCAGTTATTCATTGGTAAGTCCTCTCAAAAATATGCTTTTGAGGGACTTATCATATAGTTTTGTGTGAGGAGGTCATTGAATATTGAAGTTGAATCTCTCCCAGTATTCCTCGAGAGACTCATCTTCTTTCTACATCATGCTCAGGACCTCTTATCTAGAGTCTCTTGCTCTCCCAAAATCTTGGTATTGCTCTAAAAAGAGCTTCTTCATTTTATCCCAAGTGGCAATGTGTTTGTCTCCCAGACCGATGAACCACCATAGAGCTACATCATCCAATGTGGAAGGAAAGAGTTTTAGCTTCTGCGTATCAGATTTGTAATCCACAGACCTGCATAAGACATCAAACTTAAATAAAAATTGGTCAGGGTCCTCAGTTGGGTATCCTCTTAAGGTCGAAAGGTGAGCAGGGGATATGTTTTTCATTTTTGTATCTCCTACTCCATAAATTGGGAAACTAAATCTAGATGAGACTTCTTCATTGTCAACCATTTTTTCAAAAAATACAGTCTCTAATGTAGTATTTATGGCCTTACGATCGTTTAAGACTTTCTGAGTCAAGGCTCTAAGGTTGTCTAGTTTTATCATCCAATCTTCTATAGCTTTCCACAACAGGGCTTCCTCTAAGGGTGTCCAATTAAATAGGGGATTTATGATGATTTGTTTTTCCCCAAGTTGATGGGATGAGGAGGAACTTTACATAAAGTGCGGATCCTCACTCCAATGGATTGTTGGAGGTGGGTCAGGTGAGTCTAATTCAAATTTAGAATGTTCGGCTGACTCAGGTTCTGGTGGATTGGTTTTTATAAACCGATCGTCAGGTCCTCTTCTTCTCGAAGAACTCATACAAGGTTAGATGGAAGGTTTCTAGGTATTGTAAATAATCTATTTGAGACGCTTCCCCGGCAACGGTGCCAAAATGTTGCGGACCAAACAAGGTTAACTTCTTTCCTACTTTTTTCACATGCCCATGCATTTAATTTATCAACCCAGGGAGCTTCATAAACTTGCGAAGGGTCTTGAAAAATATTGCTTACAATACCACTTGAGATGAGTCCTCTAGTTCTACTATTGGGGGTTGTTTCAATGGTCGTCAATCATTCATACACTCCTTAATAATTTATGTAAAAATAATTAAATCTACAGAAAGGAAATATTCATGCATTCCTGGAAATAAACCTATTGCAATACTAGAAATAAAAATGAGATAAAAAATCTTATAAAAGAGGTAAACTAATCTAGAAAACACAGGAAAATTTGGGGAAGAAATACTGGCTTGGAGTGGGCCCAGGCTCCAGCAGCTTCCTCCCAACTGAACATGCACTTAGAAACTCTTAGAACTGTATTATAATTATCAAAGTATTACAATGCTTCTTTTGTATATCTCTCTACATTTACTATCAAAATATTCTATATATCCTCAAAGAGGTCTGTGTGTGTTTATATAGCACACCCGTAGATCTTCTATTACAAAGAAGTTATAATAGTCGATTCATTCTAGACTAAACTAAGATAGTCTGGTAAATGTGATTGATGTCTGCTAAAATTGGCATTTGTTTCTAACGGTGGTGTGCTCATTGATTGGTTTGTGCTTCGCCTGGCATTAGTAGGACATTCTCATATGTCGGTGCGATCCCTAATTTAACTCTACATGACATAGAGTTGGAACTGCACCAGTTTCTGTTGTCCACATCGTGCTTGTCTAGTCAACGAGCAAAGAACAGGGGCGCCTTCCCTATGAGGAAGGTGCCTAAGTATGTCAAGTGCCTTCTCTATGTGAAAGGCGCCTTACTGTCGTTTGCGTCTTCCTAGAAGAGGAAGGTGCCTAAGTATTTCAGGCACCTTCTCTATGCGAAAGATGCCTTACTATCGTTGGCGCATTCCTGGAAGAGGAAGGCGCTTATCTTCTATTGGCGCATTCCTATGAGAGGAAGGCACTTGCCTTCTAGTGGCACCTTCCTGTCGGTGCCTTCCTTATGAGAGGAAGGCGCTTATTTTCCTTTGGCACCTTCCTGGAAGAGGAAGGCGCTAGCCTTCTATTGGTGCCTTCCTAGGAGAGGAAGGCGCTTGTCTTTCCTTGGCACCTTCCTGGAAGAGGAAGGTGCTTACTTACGTTTGGTGCCTTCCTAGAAGAGGAAGGTGCCTACCTTCTTTGCGTTGATTCTGGAAGAAACAAAGTGCCAGGTCCATGAAAAGACCTCGACTGATCCAAATCTGACCAAATCAACTACAATTCCATAAAAACACACTGAAAACACACGAATTAGATAACACGCATAATTTCATCAAATAATTATATAATCATTCATAACCATATGCAATCCTTATTATACAGCCACATAATAATCAAGAAAATATATACAAAATATGAGCATTTTTTATGCTCATCAAGTAACACCATGATCAGCATCACACCCACACTCTTTCTAAGTGGGAGATAAGGTTTGGTTATGATTGTAGAAAGAATACCTTGTAGGTCCACATAGAAAAATAAAACCTCTATGTTATGGGTCTTATACCATCACCAAGGAAGTGGGACAAAATACCTTTGAGCTAGATCTACCTTGTTATCTTGGCTTGCCTTCCATTTTTTATGTTGAGCTCTTTATGTCATATTACCCCCTTTAATAGACACTTTAGTAGCAACAGAGAAGTTGGTAATTTAGGAGCTCAATCTTGAAATTCTTGTACCAGTAGAGGAAGATCAAATAATTGACACATGGACTAAAACCATCGAGAAACAATCCACTTGACTATACATAGTAATTCGAATAGGCCAACCTAGTCACTAGGACAAGTGGCTCATGAAGGCTTAGATCAGAAAGGAGCTTCCACACTTTATTTTGAAACCTGATGCAATGGAGGCCATTGCTTCTTAAGGAGGGTCAACTAATTTAGAGAATGGATGAGAAAAAAAGATCTTGAACAACTCAAATACATTGAACTTGGATGGACCCAGATACCTCAAAACCTAACTCAAATACCCCAAATTGGCTTAGAATAAGATGGAATAGGGAACCTCAAACTCAAAAAGATAGACCTAGGCACCTCAAAACCCAACTCAAAAACCTTGGATTGGCTTAGAATAGGAAAATAGAGGGCACCTCAGAATGAAAAATCCTTGGATTGATCTAGTAGGACTTGAAAGAGCTCAAACAAGATTAAAGTTGGATAGGTTTAGATTTGGACTAGATGAATGAGTTGCAAAATGCCTACCAGCTATAATGGGTCATCCACATTCCATGTGGTGATAGTTGGACCATTGCAAGCAACTACAGTGGGCCTTCCACATCCCACATGCTTGTAGTTGGATTATTATAACCATTTGAACCACCATGATTGCCATTGTTGCAACCAATAAAACTATCAAGATAATTTCTCATTCTTCTTTACCAAATCTGTATAATTAAATGGGTTTTATTTGAAGAGTAAGGGAATAAATACAATATTGCAACCAATTTTAGGGTAGTGATCATAGTTGCAGTAGGCAACACATTCTTCTCATCAATTTTTTAATTGATGGACATTTGTTCTTAGAGATTGTCATCATTATAATTCTCTATAATTAATTCTTTTTAAAATTAATAAAATTAGTTATTCTTCTGGCCAACAATTCTCCTCCCCTATTTTTTGTTTCTCATTTTAAATATTCCATAGTTCTTGGACTTGTGTATTAACCTCTTTGTTTGGAGTGGAATATCATGTTGGCAATTTTGGGTTTGAGATCCTAGCTTCTTGTCTATGAGTTGTCATTGATGTCAAAAGGAAATGGCATTAATGTTAAGAGGATGTGTTGGCTTCAAAGGTGGAAGATTCCAAGAGAATATTTTTAAGAGAATCCGGAGAGATTCCATTGGCAAGGGTTTTTCATTAAAACCAAGTTGGATAGGGTTTTTATTAAAACCAAGTTAAATGGTTTTTATTAAAACCAATGGAGGTTCTCTTTATTATTTATTTAATTATTATTTAAAACCCTTCAAGGTTTTAATTAATTAATTATTTAATTAATTAAGGGAGAAATTATTTTTAATTTATTAAAAATACTTAAAGGTTTTTAAACCTTTTTTTATTCTTAATTTATTAAAATTATTTAAGGGTTTTTAAACCCTTTTTGAAAAGACTTTTGATTAATTTTGAAATGGTCTTTATTTTCATCGACGTCAAGGTGTCTTCGAAGAGACTATTTATTCTCCAACTCCTAAGGTTGGAAGGCTAATTAATTCGAAATTCCTCGAATGCAATTTGCGGTGTTTGTGCTCTGTATTCGCTGCGATCGAAGGAAGACTTAGAAGCACGTGCGGTTGAAAAGTCTTCGGGAGTTTTTTTGAGGGTGAAGTGGAGGGAAGTTCACTTGTGAACTTCGTAGCCCGCGTGGGCTAGTGGCAGCAAAGGCTATTGTTGGGCGCTGCATTGGCGGAGGTCGCCGTTTCGAGTCTCGCGGGGGTGCTTTGCTAGAGTAACACACGTTTTTATTAAAACGTCTTTATGCCACGAAATTCGGAGTTTCTTGGACAGCGATTTATAAGGTGTGATTAAATTTTATGAGTTTTGGCTTTTGTGATTAGCATTGAATAAAAGCTTAGGAGAAATAAGGGCATATTTCTTTGGATGTATTTTTAAGATTATTCTTTGCTATGCTAAAATTAAAAATGGAGGTATAAGGTGTGAGTCCGTGATTGTTGATTTATTGGCATGTTATGGTGGTTGTGTTTAAAGAAGTGGAGCTAAAAGGTGTAATAAAGGAAGTTTATATTATTGCTCATTTCTTTTTATTCTAACCCTAACTTGGTTGGAAGTTTGAGAGTTGTGTGTGGTGACGGCTTGAAGGTTCAATTATCTTCTACTCCAATAAGGTATGGGCACATTCTTCTTATGAGTATGATTGGTGTATGTTTTCTGAAATAAGGTTGGAGTGAAAAGGTATTCTACTAGGTATCCTTTGGCTAGGTGTAAATCCTATTTTCTGGTTTGTTGAAGACTACTTATGCATTGTTATCCTTAAGGAGAGTTTTTGGTGAATGCATAATTTCTGGTTTGAGATAGTGGAAGCTTTGTGCACTAGGGTTTATATTTGTGAGTCTAGCTACTTGCATTGAGTTGGTGGAACCCTTGGTTGGCTGTTTTGAGTTTGATGGTTGAGTTGCTTCCATAGAGGTTGTTTGATCAAGTTATTGCTTTACTTGATTCATGATATTGGGCTTACTCCATTGAGTTGATTTGAGCAAGTTATTCTTTGCATTTGGTGATATTGTGTTGGTGGCTGTTTTGTTCAAATATCTTTGGAGGGAAAAGGATTTCTACTTGTTTCCTTTTCTTGTGATGATTGGTTGAATGCTTCAAGGTTGATGTTGAGTTGAATGGTGTTGGTTGACTAAACCTTGTTTGATGAGCATTGTTGTTGAAACCCTAATTGATGGTGAAAAGAACATGAGTATCATTGTTATGTGATTCTTTGCATAGTTGGCAATTGTTGGGGTTTCATGTTCTTGAAAGAAAACATTCTATCCTATCCATTTCAGATATTGAGTTGAGTTTTCAGATTTGAGATTGAGATTGAGTTGAGTTGATTTGAGTTGAGTTTTGAGATTGGGATTTGAGTATAGAACATATTGAGTCTCTAACAATTCTCTTTATGCTTCTATGAGTTTGAAAAATCACATTGGGTCTCTAACAATTCACTTTGTGATTTCCTACTAAGAAAGTTTTTCTTGGTGAGCTTGCTTGAGTTTTTGGACAGGTTCCAGTGGGGACTTGTGAGCAGTTCTTGGACAGGTTCCGGTGGGGACTTGTGAGCAATTTTTGGACAGGTTCCGATGGGGACTTGTGAGCAGTTTTGGACAGGTTTCGATGGGGACTTGTGAGAATTTTTGGACAGGTTTCGATGGGGACTTGTGAGCAGATTTGGATAGGTCCTAGCAGAGGACTTGTGAGCTGAGTTTGATAGTTCTATCAGAGAACTTGAGGACGAGAGGTGCATTGGTTCTATGAGAAGAACTCTGAGGATAGTTGGCAAGTCTTTGAGAAGGCTTGTATGCGGAGGATTGATTTGTTCAAGAGTTGGACGAGATCTGACAGACAGAGGAAGACTTGTACTAGACCGGTTGACTATGTTTGGTACGAGGTTGTTGAGCTACTGTGGACATGATCATAGAAGGCGAGAGGTCTCTTAGGCTAAGCATTGAGGACAGGAGGTCTTCGGTGGAAAGGAGTTCCACGTGCTGGCAAGAGGTTGAGGCAGTTGATCTTCTAAGGGATCATTTCCAGAGCAGAGGGGAAGGTATCTCCTTTGAGCGAGAGGCTCATAAATTTTGATTGGGGGAAGGTATCTCCTTTGAGCAGAGGCTCATAAATTCTGATTGGTGGAAGGTATCTCCTTTGGGCCGAGGCTCATAAACATTGTAATTGGGAAGGATTCCCAAAGAACTTTGAGATAACTTTTAGAGAAAAGTTTTGTGGATGTAGCCTGACCATTCTGGGTGAACCACGTTAAAATTGGTGTCACTTTGTGGATGATATTGTGCATTGCTTTGATATTGCTTTGGGTATATTGCTTTACTATTTTGAAGTATAAAGGAAAAAGTAAAAAGAGGTCTTATATTGTTCACCCCCCTCTCGGTATAAGCTTGTGTTCTTCAATTGGTATCAGAGCGGGTGCCTTCGAAAAGTTTAAAAACTTGAAGGAAAAGCTAGTAAAGAACACAATGGATTATTCAAGTGGCAATGCAGCACCTATTCTTGATGGGTCGGATTTTGGTCTTTGGAGTGCAAGGATGAAGGTTCATCTAATGGCACTTGGGAATGAGGTTTGGGAAGTGATTGAAGATGAGTACACTATTCTTGAACATGGTCCTAATACTAAAGAAGAAAGGCTCCTACATCACAGCAATTCAAAAGCAATGAATGCAATCCTGAAAGGCTTATAGAAAGCGAGATCTCACCAAAGTGATTCACTGCAAGACTGACTAGTGAAATGTGGAAACGAGTTGAAGGTGGTTCATACGGGTGATACAAATGTCAGAAAGGCCAAGTTGAGACACTTCAAAGGTATGTTTGAACAACTCAAGATGAATGATGATGAAAATATTAGTGACTACATGCTTCGTATGGATGAGGTTGTTAACTCCATGAAAGACTTAGGTCTTGAGCTTGCTGAAAATGATGTTTGTGATAAGATTTTAAGATCTCTTCCTAATAGATTTAGTGAAAATATTTTTGCTATTGAGGAAGCTAAAGATTTGGATAAGTTGAAAAAGGATGAGCTCCATAGTATACTTGCGACATTTGAGTTGAGAACTCAAGTGAAGGTTGATGTCAAGAAAGAGGCGACTTTCAAGGCTACCAAGAATTCCAAGGGTAAACGACTTCAAGATAGTGATGAGTCTTCTAGTGATGAAGAGGCATATTACAGCAAGAAAGGCAAGTTCTCTAGAAAGCACAAAAGTATGAAAAATATAAGATGTTTCAATTGTGGAAAGTTTGGTCATTATGCTACTGATTGTACTATTCCCAAGAATGAAAGTGATGAAGATAAACAGGATTCTAAGAGCAAGGATTCTGAAAAGCACAAGCATCACAGGAAAAACAAATATGAGCACAACAATCAAGGAAAGAGGTATTCTCACAAGCACAAGAAGAGTTTCTACCTAGACAAAGCAAGTAAGTGTTCTAGTAGTGATAGTGAAAGTTCTTCAAGTGATAATGAAAATGAGATGTTGTTCATATGAGAAAAAGAGGAAGAACCGAAACATAGATTCATTATCATGAAATGTCTTAGATGTGGAAATTTTGGTCACCTTGAGGATGATTGCACAAATAATGATTTGGTTTCTAGTATGTATGAGGATGCTTCAGAAAACTATAAGGAAGATGCATGTATGGTTTTTGAAAAGGGTAGCACCTCTAGTGATAAGAAATCTGAAAAAGGCTTTGATGATTCAAAAAGCAAACAAATAGAGGAAGATATAGAGGAAGGTGAAGTAGATCTTGAAGGTGAACTTATTAGTGCTCTTAGTGCTTTGAAAAAGGAAAGAAAGAAGAATGCTAGACTCAAGGATAAGTTAGATGAATGTTGTATGGAGAGAGATGATCTTATAGAAAGTCTTGACTTCTCTATGGCTAAGACACAAGAACTCAAGGATGAGTTAGAGTCTAAGGTTCTTGAGTATAGTGAGTTAGAACAGAAAATGGCTTCTTTGAAAGAGGAAACTAAAGAGTACAAGGATAAGCTTTACGAGGTTTCAAGATAGCTCCAAAAAGGTTAAGTCACTCATCAAAGGTCAAAGAAAGACAACAGATAAAACAGGCCTTGGTTTTGTTAAGCCACACAAGGAACAAGTTGGAGAGTCTAGTAAGAGACTCCAAAAGGAAGAGAGTTCTGATGAGGAAAGTATTTCAGAAAAGGAGTCCTTGAATGATAGATGCACATAAATAGAAAACAGAATTCAGAATGAGAAGAAGAAGTTTTTAGAACCTAAGAGGTCAATTAAAGGAAAGTTTCAAGGCAGATGTTTTGCTTGTCACAGGTTTGGTCACATGGCTTCACATTGCATGGCTCAAGTGAAGGAGGTAAATGACAGTTTCAGAAGTGCTAGTTACTTTCAAGGGTATTGCTACTCTTGTCAACGGTTTGGGCACAAGGCAGTTTATTGCAAGGCAAATAGCAGGAATAGGTTTGGTCGAAACGAGGTTTGGCGAGAACGGAGTTTGGTCGAGAACAGGGTTTGGTCGAGAGCTGGTGGATTCAAAGATCAGGTTTACCTCGGAGAAACAACATCGTCAAGTGTTTCAAGTGCAACAATGAAGGTCACACAATCGGACGGTGTAGAGCTGAAATTCCAGAATACGAGAACAGGAACAGTGGCATGATCAGGTCCAAGGATCAAGGCATGGACAAGAACAGGGATGAGAACAAGAACAAGAACAGTGACGGGAACAGGAATATGGACAAAGAGTTCAAGAGAAGGCCCGGCAAGGAAGTTATAGACGCTGATGATGATCAGTGCCTAATGGGAGTTTTACTCCCACCCAAGAATTAATCACCTCATCGGGAGGTGGGGGAGGGACTAAGCTAAGAGGCTCATTCTTAGTCCCGAGCCCCAAAGGTGACCCTTTGCCATTGATGACAAAGGGGGAGAGATATGAGTAAGGGGGAGAGCTTCAAAGTGAAGAGGAAAGCCTCAAGACAGGGGGAGTTGTTTATGTTGAGTTTTTGTGTTGTTGAGAAGCATGGTTTGCCATCAATGACAAAGGGGGAGATTGTTGGCAATTTTGGGTTTGAGATCCTAGCTTCTTGTCTATGAGTTGTCATTGATGTCAAAAGGAAATGGCATTAATGTTAAGAGGATGTGTTGGCTTCAAAGGTGGAAGATTCCAAGAGAATATTTTTAAGAGAATCCGAAGAGATTCCATTGGCAAGGGTTTTTCATTAAAACCAAGTTGGATAGGGTTTTTATTAAAACCAAGTTAAATGGTTTTTATTAAAACCAATGGAGGTTCTCTTTATTATTTATTTAATTATTATTTAAAACCCTTCAAGGTTTTAATTAATTAATTATTTAATTAATTAAGGGAGAAATTATTTTTAATTTATTAAAAATACTTAAAGGTTTTTAAACCTTTTTTTATTCTTAATTTATTAAAATTATTTAAGGGTTTTTAAACCCTTTTTGAAAAGACTTTTGATTAATTTCGAAATGGTCTTTATTTTTGCCGACGTCAAGGTGTCTTCGAAGAGACTATTTATTCTCCAACTCCTAAGGTTGGAAGGCTAATTAATTCAAAATTCCTCGAATGCAATTTGCGGTGTTTGTGCTCTGTATTCGCTGCGATCGAAGGAAGACTTAGAAGCACGTGCGGTTGAAAAGTCTTCGGGAGTTTTTTCGAGGGTGAAGTGGAGGGAAGTTCACTTGTGAACTTCGTAGCCCGCGTGGGCTAGTGGCAGCAAAGGCTGCTATTGGGCGCTGCATTGGCGGAGGTCATCGTTTCGAGTCTCGCGGGGGTGCTTTGCTAGAGTAACACACGTTTTTATTAAAACATCTTTATGCCACGAAATTCGAAGTTTCTTGGACAGCGATTTATAAGGTGTGATTAAATTTTATGAGTTTTGGCTTTTGTGATTAGCATTGAATAAAAGCTTAGGAGAAATAAGGGCATATTTCTTTGGATGTATTTTTAAGATTATTCTTTGCTATGCTAAAATTAAAAATGGAGGTATAAGGTGTGAGTCCGTGATTGTTGATTTATTGGCATGTTATGGTGGTTGTGTTTAAAGAAGTGGAGCTAAAAGGTGTAATAAAGGAAGTTTATATTATTGCTCATTTCTTTTTATTCTAACCCTAACTTGGTTGGAAGTTTGAGAGTTGTGTGTGGTGACGGCTTGAAGGTTCAATTATCTTCTACTCCAATAAGGTATGGGCACATTCTTCTTATGAGTATGATTGGTGTATGTTTTCTGAAATAAGGTTGGAGTGAAAAGGTATTCTACTAGGTATCCTTTGGCTAGGTGTAAATCCTATTTTCTGGTTTGTTGAAGACTACTTATGCATTGTTATCCTTAAGGAGAGTTTTTGGTGAATGCATAATTTCTGGTTTGAGATAGTGGAAGCTTTGTGCACTAGGGTTTATATTTGTGAGTCTAGCTACTTGCATTGAGTTGGTGGAACCCTTGGTTGGCTGTTTTGAGTTTGATGGTTGAGTTGCTTCCATAGAGGTTGTTTGATCAAGTTATTGCTTTACTTGATTCATGATATTGGGCTTACTCCATTGAGTTGATTTGAGCAAGTTATTCTTTGCATTTGGTGATATTGTGTTGGTGGCTATTTTGTTCAAATATCTTTGGAGGGAAAAGGATTTCTACTTGTTTCCTTTTCTTGTGATGATTGGTTGAATGCTTCAAGGTTGATGTTGAGTTGAATGGTGTTGGTTGACTAAACCTTGTTTGATGAGCATTGTTGTTGAAACCCTAATTGATGGTGAAAAGAACATGAGTATCATTGTTATGTGATTCTTTGCATAGTTGGCAATTGTTGGGGTTTCATGTTCTTGAAAGAAAACATTCTATCCTATCCATTTCAGATATTGAGTTGAGTTTTCAGATTTGAGATTGAGATTGAGCTGAGTTGATTTGAGTTGAGTTTTGAGATTGGGATTTGAGTATAGAACATATTGAGTCTCTAACAATTCTCTTTATGCTTCTATGAGTTTGACAAATCACATTGGGTCTCTAACAATTCACTTTGTGATTTCCTACTAAGAAAGTTTTTCTTGGTGAGCTTTTTGAGTTTTTGGACAGGTTCCAGTGGGGACTTGTGAGCAGTTCTTGGACAGGTTCTAGTGGGGACTTGTGAGTAGTTTTTGGACAGGTTTCGGTGGGGACTTGTGAGCAATTTTGGACAGGTTCTGGTGGGGACTTGTGAGCAATTTTTGGATAGGTTTTGGTGGGGACTTGTGAGCAGATTTGGACAGGTCCTAGCAGAGGACTTGTGAGCTGAGTTTGATAGTTCTATCAGAGAACTTGAGGACAGAGGTGCATTGGTTCTATGAGAAGAACCTGAGGATAGATTTGGCAAGTCTTTGAGAAGGCTTGTATGCGAGAGGATTGATTTGTTCAAGAGTTGGACAGATCGACGAGACAGAGGAAGACTTGTACTAGACCGATTGACTGTGTTTGGTACGAGTTGTTTGAGCTATTATGGACGTGATCATAGAAGGCGAGAGGTCTCTTAGGCTAAGCATTGAGGATAGGAGGTCTTCGGTGGAAAGGAGTTCCACGTACTTGGCAAGAGGTAGAGGCAGTTGATCTTCTGAGGGATCATTTCCAGAGCAGAGGGGAAGGTATCTCCTTTGAGCAGAGGCTCATAAATTCTGATTGGGGGAAGGTATCTCCTTTGAGTAGAGGCTCATAAATTCTGATTGGGGGAAGGTATCTCCTTTGGGCCGAGGCTCATAAACATTGTAATTGGGAAGGATTCCCAAAGAACTTTGAGATAACTTTTAGAGAAAATTTTTGTGGACGAACCACGTTAAAATTGGTGTCACTTTGTGGATGATATTGTGCATTGCTTTGATATTGCTTTGGGTATATTGCTTTACTATTTTGAAGTATAAAGGAAAAAGTAAAAAGAGGTCTTATACTGTTCACCCCCCCTCTCAGTATAAGCTTGTGTTCTTTAATATCCCTAACCTAATATAGCTTCTATTATAGTATGATTTCCTTGCTTTATCTTGAAGTTTGTCTCATCACCAAAAACATTTATCTTTTTTTCATTATTTTCAATTTGCAATGCCATGTGTCCAGTCTTACAATAATTATGGCATCAAAATGAAATGTCTTTATAATTCACTTGCTAATCCCAATCTCTTGATTCATATTTTATCTTAATGTATTATGGCAAAGGATTTGAAATTTCCATAGCAAAACATATCCAAATATATATAGCATGCTTTTGATCCTTAGTAGTTGGTCCCTCCTTGATGAATTGCCCTAGGGTATTTTGAATATTTTTCAAAACATCTGTATTGATAAGTTAATATGCAAGTTTAAAAATCCTAACCCATAGTGGAAGATTTTTAATAGTTTATGTCTTGATAGGAAAATTCTTACTCCATGGTCTTAAATAAAGGGCATCTCTCCCCCTAAACCATGACCCATCAACCATTATTCTATCTTTGATTTTCAAACTTGAAATGATGATGAGGAAAACATTCATAGAATAATTTGAACTCAAAGCCCAGTTCCACTTAATCATATTTTTAATCTCCCCAAACCCTGGCTAGTATCCATGGAACTTACACCTTAAACCTCTACTTTTAAAAACAATTATATTATGCTCAATTATCTCATCCTTGATAATTACTTCTAGGGTAATATCTACTCCTTGGATTGAACTTGCCATATATTTGTTTTTCCTCTTATCTCCAACTCAAGCATCTATACTTTTAGTTAAGGTATCCTGACTACCTATTAGGGCTTTCACATATTACTTTCATTCCATGCTACCTTGTGGGGCTTATACTCGCTCTCGACTAGAACTCCTATATTGTTGTCTATTTATTTGATTGCTTCTTATCTTTCTTCTTTTATTGAGTTTGAATATCATTTTAACTTGATAAAGTAAAAATTTCACCAATAGCCCTTATTATAATGATAAGGCAACCACAAGGTCAAATTCTAATATTTTTATAGTGTGGTCCTTACAATTCAAGGGATAAATCTTGTAGTGAATGGTTTCTTATAGAGATATAATGACAAAAGGCCATGCACATTGGCTATAAAGCCAACAAAAAGTGCTTGATTATTCATAAATCAATAATGGTAAATTGTTTTATCCATAATTGTGAACCCTTAGAGTCTTACGTATGTTATTTTTTCATATTAGTAAAATTACTATCAAGGTATTAATATGGTGGTCTTCAACTGATGAACCTCATCGTCCTCGTAAAGGTCTTCTTTCCATGTCATTCTAGTGCATCATTTGGATATTCTTATCCACAAGGACGTGAGCATATGGAAATCCAATTAGAAGAAATTTTAAATCAAAATTAAAAAACTTTCTTGCTCAAAATCTATACTGAAGGTTCAATAAGATATACCCTTTGACAACCTCAAAGAATGAAAATAGCTTTATAAAGTGTCAATGTCATAATATACCCTTGTGCACACATGTTATCAAGGGTGCAAGTCAATGAATTAGTTCCTTATCATTTTTTAACTACTAAGGAATTAAAATGTCTATGCTTTATGTTTTTTTATATAAATAAAAAGCAAAAATATATCTAATCAATTAGCATGTGATTATTCACTTCACATTTTGAGGATTGTGGATGTACCACAACCTTATTACATCAACTTCTATATCATTATAAGTAGATGGATTTCAAAACATATCTTTTCAAGTTGGTTGATTCCTTTAAAGTTAGAAAACATTTTGAACCAAAATTAAAGAGCTTTCTTACTCAAAAACTACATGGAAGGTTGAATAAGACACACCCCTTGACAATCTCAAAAAATGGACATATTTTATAGAGTTATCATACTGTAAGACCCTCATTTAATGTTTGTGATTTTTATGGAAGCATAATAGTATTGGTGTCTGCTAAAATTCATGGCTACTACAGTTCAAGATTGCTACAATATTGTTGCTTCAGTTCATGTTTGCTATAGTGCGAGGCTGCTACAATGTGGGTTTCTATAGTACGACTGCTACAATTCATGGCTACTATAGTTCATGGCTGCTATAGTGAGGGTTTCTACATTGTGACTACTACAGTGCACAACTGTTGTAGTGAGGGTTTCTACAAGGTGGCTTCTACAGTGTGTGACCACTATAGTGCCAATTTCTATAGTGCAGATACTACAGTGCACAACTGCTATAGTTTAAGGTTGCTACAATGCTATTGCTATAGTTTACGGCTACAGTGTGAGGCTACTATAGTGTAGGTTTCTACAATGCAACTGTTATAGTATATAGCTTCTATAATGAGGGTTTCTACATGATGACTTCTTTTGGATTATATAGTGCAAGTTTCTATAGTGTGGCGCTACAGTGTGTAGCTACTACAATGAGGGTTTCCACAAGGTTGTTGCTATAGTGTGAGGCCACTATAGTGTAGGTTTTTACAGTGTTGTTTCTATAGTGTGTGGATGCTACAATTCTATTTTGATCTATTTTCAATGCTTAAAAACACTTACATTAGGTTTATAACCTTTTGTAATATCAGGTGAAAGTGTTGATCACACAATTAGGGTAAGTACTTGGGCTAATAATCACCCTAAAACTCACTATGAGGAGTACCCCAAGAACCCCTAATTAACTAGTTTGAGTTTTTTTCCAACGACAAGGATCAACGGCCCTACACCCTATTAGTAGATATTTACCTTAAGAGTGTATAAAATGAGTTATCATTTAAAGGTAAATCCATGGTTGGTTTCTTAGAATTTATTCCCTAGTGATATAGTATTGCAAACTAGAGAGCAATACTCGCTTAGACAACCCGAGTGGTCGGTGAGATTTACCTGAAGCCTATAGGAAGACTCAATTCGGGGCTCATCATTTCTTATTTCTTCTCTAATAGTGTACAGGTATCTACAGTGCCTGACTGCTACAATGCAGGTATCTATAGGATGGCTACTATAGTGCACTACTACAAGGCGATTGTTATAGTGTAGGTATCTACAAGGTGGTTGCTACAATGTGAGGTTGCTATAGGATGCATCTGCTACAGTCAGCTACTATAGTGTAGGCTTGTACAGTGCAGATGCTATAGTGCATAGTTGCTATAGTTCAAGGTTTTTATAGTGCATGACTATTACAGTGTTGGCTATTATAGAGCGTGACTGCTATAGTGCAAGTTACTACAAGATGGATGCTATAGTGTGGCTGCTACAATGCGTGACTACTACAGTATGGTTTTTTTACAGGGTGCCTACTACAGTTCGGGATCCATTCCTTCCTCTTTATTCTCTATAAAAGGTTTAAATAGTTCACAGGATTCTACAGTGTGTAGGGTTCCTACAAGCAACAAGGTTACTATAGTGTGTAAGCTTCCTACAGTGTGCATGGTTTCTAAACACCTTAAGGTTGTTATAATGCACAGGGTTTCTACAAAGTGTAATTTTTCTAAAGGTAGTAAGGTTACTATAGTTTGCAAGTCTCCTACAGGTAATTTTTGAGTGGGTCCTAAGTGAGATCAGTGATGTGATATGAACAGTTCAAGGAGATGATGAATAAAAAAGAAATGGAGTTTTTTGATTTGATAGAAATTAAAGAGGAACATTTGGACTATTTGAAGGATCCCTTAGAAGGGTAGAGTGTTTTTTCAATCCCATAGGGTAGGGCCCTTTTTTTGGTCATGGATCAAAAGCTAAGAATTAGGGGCCCTTGGATAGTTCAAATGACCAAAATAAGACTATTGATCATCAGATCTTAGCAGATAGAGAAAAGTCTACGTCAATAAGTTTACTTCAGATTGACCATTCTAGTGATTTCTCAACATTAGGAGTCTTAGAACACACTCCTCAAGTTATGGGACTAATAAATGAACAAGCACCTCATTACAAAAGAAAAAACTTGAGCAAGATCACAAAATTCCAAAACCAAATTATCTGATGAAGTCTTCTCTTTTTGGCTTAGGTTTTATTGGTAAAGGTCTTGATCTAGAGGCTCTAAGTGGAGTGAAACTAAATATCCAATCAGCACATCCTACAACTCAGGTTACTATAGTAGGCAAAGCACACAAAGTGGTTAAGAAAATAAGGTCAAAGATAAAAATGGTACTTGGGGAAGACTTGAGGATGGAACAATTTCTAGAGTATTCAAGAAAGGCCCTTATTAGGAAGTTTTATGGACATCAAATATCAAATAATACACTAAATAAGTGGTTGCAAAAGGTGTAGGTCCCAATTCTAGGATATGGGTCGATATTTCACTTACTTTCCAGAGGATGGATTGGTTTTATTTTTCACTCTGATTCAAATGCACATAAAATTCTAGGAGTTTGTTGGTATTGGGGATCCACTTTTTTGGCTTTTAAGACTTGGACAACTTGCTTCGATCCTAGGACTGAATTTTGTAGGAGCATCCTAATCTGGGTGAAGCTCCTAGTCCTGCCAATGGAATTATGTTCAAAAAATGCTTTGAAAGATATTGGATATTCCTTAGGAAAACCCATAGACATAGATGTCTCCTTCAAATATATTTTTTTTGGTCTATAGAAAAGGTTTTGGTTGAGATGTATATCAACGAAGGCTTACCATATTGTATGGATATAGTGGTGAGAAATACATCTCATAATAAAATATTAAACTATTTGAAGATTCCTTTTAGATGTTTTCATTGTCATGTTCATGGATACATTGCTAAGGAATGTACACAACCCTTCATACAAAAAAAATGGAGGAGAAAACCAAAGACTAGTGAGGTGTCCAAGCCAATTAACAATACTGAGGAGAGATCTAACCTTCAAAATCCAATGGTGCTTATTGATACAACACACACAAGAAAAAAGGATGCTTTTGAATCTACAACCAAAATTTTGGGAAAGGAGGAAGAAACTTTGGGCTAGAATTTGTCTCCCTCACAATGTTCGCAGAAAGCCAGTGAAGGAGAAGAAGCCAAAAATAATTTTTTGAAAGGGTTGGATCCTGAATGCACAAATTATATTATTCAATCATCGAAGCGTAAAGATACTTTTAATAAAATTCAAGTGGAGAAAAATCTAGAATCAGGAAGTAAAGAAGACTGTACATTCCCTCATGAATCCTAACCTAGGAATAAGGACTTTTCTAGAGCTTTGGATAAGGGGACAAAAACACAAATCAATTGAATAGGGATTGTGCATTAAATATTTTTGATATAAGGGGAAGTCTTTCTGATCTACCAGGTGACTCCCTAGGGAGGTTTCTAATTTAGGGGATGGTTTGGAGGCTGGATACTCTTGTAAATATTTTTAATGTCCAAGGAAATGGGAAAGTGAGTCACAATATTGCGTAGTTACAAGAAGATTAGGGTTAGGTATGGATCATATAAAGGAATCTTCCTCTTTCTCAACAAGTAGAAAATATCTTCTTTTCCATGCACAAGATACGGCTATGAAGGAAATTCAATGAGGCAAACAAAAATTTATTAAAGGGGTCCTTAGAGCGGGGCAAAAAATCTTTAAAAGTGTCAAATGATTTTGTTTTCTATCAATATACAAGGTCTTGGAAGTCCCTATAAAATACTTGCCTTAGCCAGGTTGGTGGAGATTCATAATCTGAATGCTATCCTTCTTCAAGAAACCATGGTATCAAGTACAAAATTCATTTAAGGGCTAAGTAAACTTCTCAAAGACTAGGAGTTCCTAGCCTTAGATGCGATTGGAAATTCAGGGGATATTTTGACTAGATGGAAGAACTTAATATCCTTAATTAATTCTTCCTTATTGGATTCATGTTTGTGGATAGAATTTTTTTTAAAATACTTGGGTTTCAGGTTATCGATCATTAATTGTTATGTCCCCTATGAATATAGACAAGTCTTTTGGGATGATTTTTTTTCCCAAAGATATGTAAGGGATGAAAGAGTTATCATTGGTGGGGACTTCAACTTTAAATTGAATAGAAGTGAAGTGTGGGGAAAAACTACAAGACTTGAAAGACTTGCAGATTATTTTAGGCATAATATTGAAGAAGTGGGTCTAATGGATTTGGAACCAATAAATTTATTTTCCTTGTGGAGAAACAACAAAGTTGGGGAAGCTAGAATCTCAATGAGATTGGATAGATTTTTTATCTCAAAGTCATTATATAATGAAATAGACAAAAATGGGCATGCGTTGAGAGTGGAGGTGGCTAAGATCATTCTCCCATTCTTATTCAGTTAGAAAATTAGGAGGTAAAACCTTCCAGTAATTTAAGCTAAATCTAATTTGGTTGGAGGAAGAGGGATTACAAGAACTAATTAAAAAATAATGGATTGGTTATGACTCAAGTTATAGGTTATCGTCGAGTCTCCAATTTTCTAATGCTTTAAAAAAATTAAAAAAAATTGTACCATCTTGGATTGTAGCTAAAAAGGAGAGAAAACATAGATATATTAAGTTGGTGGAGAACAAAATATCAAAAATTCATAAAAAGAAAGAGGTCGGTATTTTTAAAGAGGAGGAGAAATCTAAACTTATAGAATTTAAAGCTAAGAATAACAAACTATTACGGTGGAGGGAGGCTGAATGAAGAATAAAAAGTAAAGTTGTATGGTTAAAAAAAATGACAAAAACACTAAGTTATTTCATAATTTTACTAATCAAAGGAAGAAGATAAATACTATATGGGAGATGCAAAAATGAATAAGGGATATCTGTTAGGAGTTTCTCTGAATTATAATATTTGGAATAAAAAAATTTCAATCTATCTACAAAGAACCTGCTAGAGCCAAGGAAATTATAAAGTTAACCACTTTCTTCCCTAGTTTTGTGACAAAGGAGGATAATCAGTTACTTATGAAGGAGATCACAAAAGAAGAATTGAAACTTGTCCTGACCTCTCTCAAAAAGTACAAAAGCCCAGGACCTGATGGATGGTCTGTGGAGTTCATTCTAGTATTCTATGATCTTCTTGATGAGGATCTTCTTAGAGTTATGGAGGAAATTAGGTTGAGTGGTTAGGTTTTGGGGGCTTTTAACTCCATATTTTTAGCTTTGATTCCCAAAAAGGAGAAACATAAAAAATTGATGAATTTAGACCTATCTCCTTGTGTGAATTTATCTATAAAATCATTGCTAAGCTTTTGGCTTTTAGATTGAAGAAGATTTTTATTGAATATTTTTTAGGATCAATTTGGGTTTATAGTAGGGAGACAAATGATTGAAACCATAGGGTCCTATCAAGAGGGCCTACACTCTATTAAAACCAAAAATCTTCTTGCAATGGTTTTGTTGGTCACGAATCCACCTAGTCATATAAAATGCGCCCTAGACCCGACCAACATTGAAAGGCCAAGAGAAAGAGAAGTCTCCCGGGCCAATCTCCAGAGAGGGCTGGCTCCCAAACTAATCTAAACTAATTTCAAGGTTTAGGGTTAGAAATAACAGAAAGATATGGAAATATGGTTGAAGCTAATAGTTGATAGGGAGAACAACCTTAGATAGCAAATAACCTCAAACTAAATCCTGAAGATAAGCAGCAACTTATTCTTAGAATGCACATACAAAAATTGGATCAAACATTGACCATAAGTTTGCCTTCAATTATACTTCAAATGTTCAAATGAAAACATAGCCAAATTCAGAATAGCAAAATTCAACTTATATTTTAGCACTTGACTAAGCAGAAGTGAATTACATAGAAAGCATCACATGAACATCAGTTTGGATTAGTTTGGAAGCCAGCCCTCTCTGGAGATTGGCCCGGGAGACTTCTCTTTCTCTCGGCCTTTCAATGTTGGCCGATTCTAGGGTGCATTTTATATGACTAGGTAGATTCGTGACCAACAATTTTTGGCATGCCCGGTGGGACTCACAAGTCCCATATTTTGACACCCGTAGGAATCAAGATTTTGATGAACTGTCTTGACCTCAAAGCGGAGATTGTAAGTTCATCTGGTGACTCTACTGAGGGCGACTATATAGTACCTAGAAATATCCAATCGTGAAGCTGGTGAAAATCTTTTCTTCATGATCACAAGATCAAGAGCCAAAGAATCGGAAGACCCAGTCGAATTCTTCGAGATCGATGTTCAAAATTGGAGGGAGCGCTCAATATTGGTAAGTCCTGTGAACCCATCATTTTCTATCTCTTCGTAGGTGGCGGGTTAGTTTGTGCCATCTCTGACTCCTCCCAATACTGCTACAAGCTTGCTAGTACATCCAAATTCAGCAGTGCAAATGGCTAGTCAACAACCTCCTCCACGTCAATTTCTTGCTTGGAACCATTCGGGAGCATTTGACCTACCTTTTCAAAATCTAGTTCCTACTGCAGCATTAAATGCTTTGCCTACATACGATGGGACTAGAAAGACCATGTATGAGCATGTGTCAGATGTGGCATCCTTGGCTATAATTCATAATATCATAGACGAAGATGTCATGATAAAATTGCTCGTGTTGTCACTCTACGGTAAGTTATTGTGCTGGTATAGATCCTTGTCTCCCAACTCCATAAATTTGTGGGATCAATTAGCAGAGATGCTAATCAAAGGGTTCAATGAGCAAGCGGACCCATTTTCTTTGTTGCATCAATTTACTAATATCAAGAGGCATCCTCAAGAGGAGATAGTGGATTTCAATGTTAGGTTTGCCCAAACTTGGCAGAGTTCCTGATGGTCTCCTCCCTACTAATGACCAAGCGGCATTTTACTATCTTAGGGCTTTCCACTCAGATATTAGTATGAAAATTAGGATATCCAATGTTCAAACCTTTCCTGCACTATATTCCTAGGAACAGAAGGTTGATGCCGATTTGATTGCCATTGGAAAATTGCCTCTGAAGCCCATTTTTCCCGAGCTTCCGCAATACCAGATTACAGGTGCAACCTCCACATCTTACACTGCTCCATCCATGTACCCTTCATCTTCATGGAATCCTCCCATAACTTCGGTACCTATGATTCCCATTCCACAGTTAACCTCTCTAGTTCCAACTCCTGCATTACCTTCTCCACCAGTTCCATTACCTCTATCGGCACCGCCTGTGTCCTCAAGCCCAGATCCTCAATTGGCTATTTTGTAAGAAATTTAGTTGGCCATGAGAGCCCTCACTAACAATATGACATCTATGGAGTGGAGAGAGCTGGAAAGGAACTTTCATCCATGAAGATTTATTTTGGTGGTAACTAGAGAGCAAGTTGCTCCTAGCAAGGTTATAGAGAAAGTACTTAAGAGGAACTCAGCGATCCTGGTAAGTGAAGAGGCTGGCCCCTCTGAAGTTTCACATGAGCCATCTTATTGGTGTTCTTCATGCAATGACCCACATGATGAGTCCACTTGCATGGTCCACCAAAATTATTTACAAGTTCTTACGGGGAGCCGTATAAACATGATTTGAGAGGTGGATCATAGTTTCGCGATGTCTCCTGAGGAATACATTGCAGTCTTGACACGCAATGGCAAGAAACCAATGATGGTAGATCTAGCTAAGATGGAGCCATTGAAAGTGCCTCCTGCACAAGCAATAAAGCAACAAATACCTGCAAAGACTCATGATCCTCCAGCCCCGCAATAAGACCCACCTATTTTGTGTTAGCGTAATTACTTCTTTGTCTATTTTGTTATTTAGCGTACTGTTACAACAGTGTAACAGTTCTCTGTTTACGTCGTTCAGCTCAGTGCTATTCACGGCATTGTAATCGTTATTTAAACGTCTGCTCAATAATATGATTTAGTTCGCTGAGTTTAACATGGCATCAGATCCAGTTCGGTAAGGTTGCTGGGCAGCGGATTTTTTTTTGCAGAGGCAAATTTTTTTTTATACGTCGCGCGCAATCGCGCAACGTACAATAAAAAAAAGAGGAAAAACACCCGCACGCAGACCGAGGAGGTCCGCTCCGCGCGCATATGCAGTCGCATCGCGACGCAGAGGAGGGACCCCCCCCACGTGCAGGTGCAGACCGTCGCCCGCAGGCGCGCCGCGAAGGAGGGAACCCCCCCCCCCGTGCGCAGACGCGACGTCAGCGCGGTGTGCGGAAGGAGAAGGAGGGAGCCCCCCCACGCGCAGACGTGACATCAACGCGACGTGTGGAAGGCGAAGGAGGGAACCCCCCCCACGCGTAGACGCGACGTCAGCGCGACGCGCGGAAGGAGAAGGAGGGAGCCCCCCCCGCGCGCAGACGCGACGTCAGCGCGACGCACGGAAGGCGAAGGAGGGAACCCCCCCCCCACACGCAGACGCGATGTCAGCGCGATGCATGAAAGGAGAAGGAGGGAGCCCCCCCCGCGCGCAGACGCGACATCAGTGCGACGCGTGAAAGGCGAAGGAGGGAGCCCCCCCTAGCGTGTAGACGCAACGTCTGCGCGACGCGCGGAAGGAGAAGGAGGGAGCACCCCCCCCGTACAACGCGCGGAGGGAATTTTAAATTCCCCCCGTGCGGGAAATTTGCGGGGTATAAACCCCCCCCGGCGCGTTGAGGTCCGGCCAGCGCACTGCGCGCAGAGCCAGCCAGCGCCGATTGCAGCCGAGGGAGGACCCCCCCCAGCGAGAAATTTTTTTCGAAAAAAAAAAAAAACCGTGAAATTTTCGAAAAAAAAAAAAAAGAACGTTGCGGAGTGCAGCCGCGAAGTAGCAGCAGCGTCCAAGCAAAGCTGCGGCCGCGACTTGCAGAGGAGGTGGCAGAGGCAGTGGACGGGCAGGCCGAGGTTGAAGAAGGAGGGCTCCGGTGATCCCTTCGGATCAGCCCGCTAGCTCACTTGGCAGTGAGCTGTGCGGTAAGGCTCAGGGAGCCTGCAGGTCGGGGGTTCAAATCCCGCCGACTCCCCCCAAAGGTATATTTTTTTTCAAAGTTGTTTTTTTTAATTATTATTTTTTAATTAAAATTTTAATTTTAATGTTTTTTTAGTTTTTTAAACTTTATAAATTAAAATTTAATTTTTAATTTATTTTTTCATAAGTTTGAAAACTATATAAATTAAAATTATTTATTTTAATTTTAAATATATAATAATTATTAAAAATGCTTTGTTAAAGAAATTTTTTTAAGGGGGGATATTTTTTTCAAAAAATCAAAGGGGGATTGTGAGTAATTTTTTGAAAAGGCAATTTGGCGAATTGTAATAGGTGCATTTTCGGCTGCGCCCGACACCTAGTGGGTTATTCCTGAGGGCATTTTTTTTGTTGTATGTTGCATATTTCATTTTTTGCACTATAACATTAAAAATTAAAATCAAACACTCCCTAAGTCCCCGAAATAATTAAAACCCATCCGTGCAATTTATTGCACTGCAGCGTTCGGTATTTGTGATACCTCTAGCCAGCACTTACAGGTAAAGCTGTCATGATTTGGCTACTGTATCCGCCGCCTAATATAGCTGCTACAACGACGTCTGAGATTGTTCTCTATAAATCGTCGGGGAGAGATAAGTTAGCCATTTTTTGCATTTTTTTACTCCATCCACTACCCTTTATTGCACTTGTGTTTAGGCGTAAATCCTGACGAAGTATTCTTCATAGTGTTTAGGGGAAGTTACGCCCCACGCATGAGAAGAATCTTCTATGGTAGGTGCCATCAACAAGGCGATTCCCTTTCAGTACCGCTTATGTTCCACGTATCGTATGATCTCTAAAACTCACCTATAGTCTCCCTCACGTAAGGGCGGGTGATTTTTGTTGATCTTTCTAAATACCTATAGTTTCCCTCACATAAGGGTGGGTATTTTGTACGGTATATTGGCCTAGCAAAAGGTATATCGAAAGGGGGACCAATTGGTGATATAAGGAACCTTCACTATGGCCGTTGTTGCAAAGTTGATGACTGATCCGCATCAGTTATTAAAAGGTCCAAATTATACACCATGGAAACATAAGATGAAGGCAATTCTCCAAATGGAAGATTTGTGGGATATTGTTACTAGAGTAGCAACTAGGCCTTCACCAACATCAGGATCCACAGGTCCTTCTGCAGATCAGATAGCTTTTGACAAGAAAGACAGTCGAGCAAAGGTGCTCATTTTGTTTGTTGTTTCAGATGAAGTGCAACCTCATATAGCTAACAAAGAAAGTGTTAAAGAGGCATGGGATGCCCTTCAAACCATCTATGAGGGAAAGAATGATTCAACCATTCTTCATCTTCAACAACAACTTCATAACCTGAGTTTGAGACAGGGTGAAATAGTTGAACTCTTTCTGTGCAGTGTCTGAGTTGAAAGAGAAATTGAGTTCTTTGGGAGATACTGTGGACGAAAAGATTCTCATTTCACTTGTGATGAGAGCTTTACCTTCTTCATTTGATATGTTGATAACCTCCATCCAGGTGTCTCAACGACAAATTACCTACATCGAGTTGGTCAATCTGCTTCAACAACAAGAGGCACGCCAACTTCACAAGGATGATTCTTCCAATACAGCCCTATACACCAACAGGCAGGGTTCTAGGAAGAAAGGTAATGGGCAAAAAGGAGGCAACTTTCAGAAAGGAGGAAATTCTCAACAAGATACGAAAGGAAAATGCAAACAACCTCAACAGAAGAAGAGGTGGTGCAAGATCCGTGAGAAAGACAACCATGACACCAACAAGTGTTGGCATAAGAACAAGCGAAAGGCCAAAACAAACCACAAAATAAAAACAAGCAACCTCGGGTGAATGTTGTTGTTGAAGAATCGACTCGGATTCCGAATGGGCACACAAGGTGCTCATGACTACAACAGATTCCACACAGAGGGATCCTATTTGGTATGTCGATTCTGGAGCTAGCAAACATATTACTGGCGACAGATCGTGGTTTGAATCATTTGTGGCCAAAGAGGGCAAACCTGTCACCATTGCTGATGATAAAACCTACAGGGTTCAAGGAGAGGGTACAGTTTTAGTCACTCTTCCTGATGGCAAGTGTCAGATTGACAAAGTCCTCTATGTTTCGGGATTGGCCAACAATTTGTTGTCAGTGACACAAATCCTGGATAGAAATATGGTTGTCAAATTTCATGTTGAGAATGGAAAGAAGTGTTGTACCATTACCAGGAAGGGTAAGTAGATTGCAACAGCTTCATATAAGCACGACTTATTTGCCCTAGATGCTATCTCTACTCCACATGTTGCCATGATTGTCTCTACCAAGGAGGCAACTTCCCTATGGCACAAGAGATATGGGCATCTTATTTCGGCTACTTACTTGAGCTCGGTAAGTATGAGATGGTAAAGGGTCTTCCTTCCCTTTCTACCACATTGCCAGTGTGCTCGAGCGCTAGCGAGGAAAGCGGCATAGAGTACCATTTGAGAAGAGCTCAACAAGAGCACGAAAACCTCCGGAGTTAATTCACACCGATCTATGCGGTCCTTTCACACCCAACGGCTTGTGGAGGGAAGAGGTACTTTCAGTTATTCGTAGATGACTACTCACGAAAGATGTGGGTTTTCTTTCTCCAACTAAAATCTGAAGCTTTCGCATTCTTCCAGCAATTCAAGAAATCTGTTGAGAAGGAGTCAGGGGCTTCTATCAAAACCCTCCACTCAGATCGATGGGGAGAGTTTACCTCTAATGAATTTTTTGCATTCTTAGATAAGCATGGAATCAAGAGACAGTTAACAACTGCCTATACTCCTCAGCAAAATGGAGTTGCTGAGAGAAGGAACCGTTCTATCATGGAAATGGTTCGTTGTATGCTCACAGGAGCTACTCTTGGGCAACAATATTGGGTAGAAGCTGTCACCACTGCAGTGTATCTATTGAATAGGGCACCCACAAAGGCCCTAAAAGGAATGACTCCATAGGAAGCATGGAGTGGTCGAAAACCCTCCATATCTCATCTACGTATTTTTGGATGTCACGCTTTCATGCACATACCGAAAGAGAAAAGGAAGAAGCTAGATGAGAAAACACTAAAATGTATTTTTCTTGGCTATTCTGAGCACTCTAAAGGATATCGGTTGATAGATCCTTTGACCAATAAAATTCATATCAGCAGAGATGTTGTCTTTGATGAAGCTTTCACATCACAGAGCACATCTAAAGTACACCAAGATATTGTGGAAACTAAGGAAGAGAAGATTCCTTCGTCAACACAGACAGGAGGTCCTTCTACATCTTCTTCAACTCCACCGAAGAAGAATCCTAAATGGTGTAAAAATACAATCAGAGATGCAAATTTATCCACTCCTCCCAATTTGAATTTGGATAGACCTCGTACACGCAGTATGGCTCAAAAGGAAAGAGAAGCCGAGAAACCGGTGAGGTTGATGATCTTTGTCAATCTTTTGAGGAACTTTCTGTGACTCCAAGTACAGAAGTAGAGGATATGGATATTGATGATGACAAGGCGTTCATGTCTACCATAGATGATCTGGAACCTGCATCAGTGCAAGATGCTCTCAGTGAGCCTCAGTGGAAGGCCGCTATGGATACAGAGTATGAGTCTTTGATGAAGAATAAAACTTGGAAGCTTGTTGATTTGCCACATGGAAAGAAACCCATTGGCTGCAAATGGGTATATAAATTCAAGTACAAGGCATATGGAACAATTGATAAGCATAAGGCCCGTCTTGTTGCAAATGGCTATGCTCAAAAAGAAGGCATTGACTACGAGGAAACTTTTGCACCTACTGCTCGGATGACCACAATTCGGGTTATGTGTGCTATGGCAGCACAATATGGGTGGAAAGTTCACCAGATGGATGTCAAAAGTGCCTTTCTAAATGGTGATCTCCAAGAAGAAGTCTATATGACTTAGCCTGAAGGATTTGAAGTGGAAGGCCAAAAGCAGAAGGTTTGCAAATTGGTCAAATCCTTGTATGGTCTGAAACAAGCTCCTCGAGCTTGGTATATAAAAATGGACAATCACCTTATGCAGCATGGATTTAAGAGATGTCCGTCAGATGCAAACCTCTATTTCAAGAAACAGGGTTCTGAGATAGTGTTGCTTGTACTCTATGTGGATGATCTGCTCATTACAGGGATTTCAGAAACTATGATCTCTACTATCAAAAGAAACTTGTGCAAATATTTTGAGATGACAGATCTCGGACTTCTCCATTATTGTCTTGGTCTGAAATTCAGCCAGAAGGAGCACTCCATCAAAGTGTCTCGAGAAAAATATGCCAAGACATTGCTGGATAAATATCGCATGACTGATTGCAAGCCAATGGCAACTCCGATGGAGAATGGACTTCAGTTATCGTGATATGATGATTCACCTCAAGTACATGGTACTATCTATCGATAGTTGATTGGGAGTCTCATATATCTGACCAGTACTAGGCCAGATCTCGTATTTGTTGTCAACTATATTTCGAGGTTCATGCAGGAGCCTAAGACCACTCATTGGAAAGCAGCAAAACATGTTCTTCACTATGTCCGTGGTACTATGGAATATGGCCTATAATACAAGAGGAACAAAAAATTCTTCTTGCAAGGATACATGGACTCCGACTATGCCGGATCATTTGATGATCGCAAGTCAACTTTTGGATACATTTTTCATCTAGGATCCGGTCCTGTCTCTTGGCATAGCAAGAAGCAACAGGTGGTTGCTATTTCATCAACAGAGGCAGAGTATCGCGCCGCACGTGAAGCTATGTGCGAAGTGATATGGTTACGTCGCATTCTGACAAGTATGGGCCATCCATCAAAATCTCCAATACACTTGTTTTGCGATAATCAGGGTGTTCTGAACCTCGTCAAGAATCCAGTCCATCATGAAAGAACAAAGCACATTGACACACAATGTCATTTCATTCGAGATGAAGTTCCAAAGCACCGAATTCAGCTTCAGCACATTCCCACCGATGCTCAAGTTGCAAACATTTTCACTAAGGCACTTGGACGTGTCAAATTTGAATTGTTTCGTAGCTCACTTTGTATTGCAAAATGATGTAAGGGGATGTTAGTAGTCTAGTATAGCTATTAGTTATTACATTACCCAAATAATGTAATAAAGGGGGATGTTAGCGTACTTACTTCTTTGTCTATTTCGTTATTTAGCGTACTGTTACAACAGTGTAACAGTTCTCTGTTTACGCCGTTCAGCTCAGTGCTATTCACGGCATTGTAATTGTTATTTAAACGTCTGCTCAATAATATGATTTTGTTTGCTGAGTTTAACATTTTGTCGAAGGATTTGCTTTCACCACAAGCAAAAGAGAGGTTGCAAGCTAAGGCTTCTACCTCCCAGTTGCAAGCAAAAATTAAGGAACAAGATAGAGAGACATTGCGGTATCCATCGTTGACTAAACGACAGCGAGTGGAGGCCACCCAACAATATAGAAGTAGATTTGAATCTTCTAGTGGAGGGAGAGAGCCGATTTTGATGGAGTACAACATCATCAAAGAACTCAAAATGATACCAGCCAAGGTAAGTCTGTATGACACCTTGCAGCTTCCTGGATAGGTGAATATCTTATAGGAATCCCTGAAGACCACACAAAGTAAGGGGAAGGCTCCAGCCTAGGTAGTTATGGATCAAACTCTAACCTCTTTAGTCATCAAAAAAAATAGACGACCACCTTTTTATCTTTCATTGAGAATGGAGGGACATGTGGTGCATAATTGCCTCATTGACTCAGGAGCAACTACTACTATCATTGCTAAGGTAGTATGTGATGTCATAGGCATGGAATATACAAGGACTAGCATGGGATTTTTGTAGCTAGATGGTACCTCAGTAAATACGATGGCGTAATTAAGGATATTCCTATCTCCTTGCATGCCATGCCTCAGATTACTGTGATCCAGAAGATCATAGTAGTGCACTTAGAGCCATGTTTTGGTATGTGTCTCTCTCGAGGGTTCATGTCTAAACTCGGGGGTTACCTTTCTTTGGATTTTACTCATTTGGAGGTGTTCCATAAAGGTAAAAAGGTGAAAATTTTCAATGATAAGCCTTCCACATTTCATGTGGAGAGAGTAGATGAAATGGATAGGTTAGCAAATTCGGTGCACATGATGTTTGAAGAATTTGGTGAGCTTGACTTAATGGAAGAATCTTTGGAAGAGCTCCACCCAAAAAATGAATTTTCCATGGCCAATTTCAATGCCATGATGGAAACTGACTTGGGGTGTTACTCCATTTTAAGCCTAAAAAGGCTCAAGAAAATAATGATGAAAGTCAAGACCAGCACTGGAAGCTCTATTTCGATGGAGCACAATGTAGAAATGGCGCTGGAGCTAGGATTTTTCTAGTATTACCTTCTGGTATTCAACGATCCTATTCATATCGTTTGACTTGGAGCTGCACAAATAATGCAGCAAAATATGAGGCTTTATGCCTAGGCCTCAAGAAGGCTGAGAAACTTGGAGCGCGACAGTTGCAAATCTTTGGTGACTCCGAGTTGATTGTCAATCAGGTGACCAATAAGTGTGTGTCCAAGCACCACTATCTCAAGAACTATCGCAACAAGGACTAGGACATGTTCGAATCATTCTCCGCTCTCAGCATGTGTTTCATTCCACGAGAACAAAATAGACATACTAACCTTCTGGCTTCCTTGGGAGCAAATTTTTCACCAATCGAGCAGGTGGTGAGAAGGCCAAAAATAGTGAGAATGGTGTATAGGCCCTCTATCCCATACAAGGACACCTTTTGGCAAGTCTTCGATAGCGATGAGCAAATTGTTAAATTTTTGGTTCAAGAAGCTGCCACCATTAAGGGAAGGACCTTGGAGCATGAAGAAACTGAAGGCATGATTCAGTTGCAGAATAACCACATTCCTAAAGGCCTCATTACTTTAGAAAGCTTATTTGATCAGAATGATCGGTCCAAGAAGCATCGGATCGAGGTCGACGATAAAGAGTACATGGAGCTTCAGTTGGAGGCTAATAAGGTCATCAAAATTGGGACTGATTCTACTCCTATAGAATTGCAAGAGATCAGACAATTGTGTCAAGAGTTTTTTGACATCGTGGCCTGGAGCTACGAGGATCTAAGGGGATATGATAAAGAGATCATTCAGCACACTATCGATCTGGAAGAAGAAGTCAAACCCTTCAGGCAGAAGCAAAGATCGATGAACCCAAATATTGAAGCCCTCATGAAGGCCAAACTTGCAAAGATGTTGCAAGCCAAGATTATATATCCGATTAAGCACTCGACTTGGGTTGCTAATTTGGTTTCGGTCCGTAAGAAAAATGGAGATATACAGTTGTGTGTGGATTTTCAAAACTTGAATCGAGAATCCTTGAAGGATCACTACCCATTGCCTCGCATTTATCAGATCCTTCATGTTGTTGTTGGGGCTCAACGCTTTTCATTGCTAGATGGATTCTCTGGATACAATCAAATTTGGGTCAAGGATGAGGATCAGCACAAAACCGCGTTCACAACCAAGTGGGGTACCTTTGCCTATCAGTGCATGCCCTTCGAATTGTCCAATGTTGGGGCTACGTTTCAAAGGGCCATGGACATCACATTTGGGGAGCTTTTAAATAATATCATTGTCATCTATCTCGATGATATGACTGTCTTTTTGCACAAATGAGAAGAACATTGTTCTCATTTGAGGTAGATATTTGAGAAATGTCGGGAGTTTGGCATTTCCATCAACCCAAAGAAGTCCATTTTCATAGTAAAGGAAGGTAAGCTCTTAGGACATGTCATCTCAGAGAACGGTTTGGCAATTGATCCATCGAGAGCTGAAGCTTTGAAGAAACTATCGCTCCTTGCCAATAAGAAAGAGTTGCAATCTTTCTTTGGGTAAATCAATTTTGTCAAAAATTTTATTTTTGACTTTGCCCGAGTAGTCAATCCCATGACTGAGCTATTAAAGAAATATGCGGATTTCAAGTGGACAACTCAAAGGAAAGACGCATTTCAAGAGATTAAAGATGCACAAGCCCCTATGTTTATCAATTTGGATTATTCTAAGGACTTCATTCTGTATGCAGTTGGAGAGGATGAAAGCTATGCTGCAATGCTTACACAGAAAGGAGACAATGGGGATGAAAGACCCATTGCTTTCCTTAGCCAGGTTATCTTACCCCATGAGGAGAGATACAATTTCATTGAGAAATAGGTCTATGCTATCATGAAGTCTCTCAAAAAATTCAAGCACTTCGTATCTCAGAGCAAGACGATCATCTACGTCATCCACCCCGATGTAAGGAACTTCATCATTCAGGGTGAGATGGGTGATAAGCGTGTCGGTTGGGTCACCAAAATTCAAGATTTCTATGTTGAGATCCATCCAACCAAGTTGGTGCGGGGTAAGGCCTTATGCCAGCAATTAGCAAAAACTATGGCCTCTGAGATAGTTGATCATCAAGTGAACGACCCTGCTAAAGAAAGGAATCTAGTGAACATCTTTGCACAAGGCCAAGATTAGGCATACAACCTTGTTAAGTATTTTTCAATGGGTAGATGTCCCCCATAATTAAATGCTCCATGACGGAGAAGGTTTCACCTACAAGCTCTTAGGTATGTATTGTTGCCCGAGGGATTGTTCTTCAAAAACATTGATGGAGTTCTCCTAAGGTGCGTTAAGGAACCCGAGAAAGCTAGATTCTTGGAGGAGTTTCATTCTGGCATGTCGGGAGGACATTACGTTGGTAGGCCTATGGCCTTAAAGATTATTCGGGCTGGTTACTATTGGCCAACTTTGTTCACGGATACTTTCAAGATTTCTCAAGCTTGCGACAAATGCCAAAGGTATACGGGACGGATCAGAAATGCACCATTGCCCCTACATCCAATTCAAGTAGAAGCACCTTTTTAGCAGTGGGGGCTAGACTTTATTGGGATCATTGATCCAAACTCTTCAGCTGGACACAAGTACATCTTGATAGCTACTGATTATTTTACAATATGGTCTGAGGCCATTCCAACCAAGGCTACAAATTAGGATGTGGTAATCACTTTCATTGAAGGACTGATCATGCGTTTTGGCATTCCTGATGCCATTATCATAGACAACGGAACTCCATTCATTGGAGCCAAGCTAGGAGAATTTGCAAACAAGTACGATATTTTTTTGAATACATCCTCTAATTATTACCCTCAGGGGAATGGCTTGGCATAATCTACAAACAAGAACTTGCTACGGATTTTAAAGAGATCCTTGGGGGATAATAAGAGATCTTGGCACCTTTGTTGAATCAGGCCTTATGGGCAAATAGAATTTCAATTAATAAGTCTATCAAGACTTCACCATACACCCTGGTATATGGGAAAGAGGTAAGATTGCCTATTCATTTAGAACTGCCTCCCTTGCAGCAATTAAAGGAATTCTCGGATGATGAAGAAAATATGGATCCTATGAACATACGATTGGCTCAGTTGTTGCAGTTGGAAGAGCAACGTTCTTTGTCATATGATGAGTTTGCTAAGCATTCACAGGCGGTTTCAAAATGGTTTCACAAAGGTTCTACTAACCGCCCATTCAAAGTGGGTGATTTAGTCTTAAAGTGGAATGAAAAGAAGGCCAAGCCAGGGATGCACAAGAAATTTGACGCTTTGTGGGAGGGTCCATTCCAGATTGCTAGTATAGGTGCAGCAAATTCATTTTATCTTGAGGACTTGGAAGGTAATTCACTTCCTATCTCAGTGAACGGATTTCATTTGAAAGCCTACATTTCATGTTGTGAAAACACAGTGTTACCTTGTACATAGAGTTAAAAAAAAAAAAAATTCATCAACTTTGGCTCCTTTTGCACACGAGCCTGCAGGTATATCTATTTCTCTCTCTTTTTCTTTTCCTTCCCAGTGGGTAGTGGCTTCCATCTACTTCTTTCTTCCACTTCCTTATTTTCATTCCCTTCCTCTCCCACTCCTTCTTCCATTGTACATAATCAAGCCACTACTGTTGTTTCTACTCCCCTATTTGATGTTCCAATTTCTTCACTTCCCCTTTCTTCCAATCCTTTGTCTTTTGAGCACTTCTCCATAATTCCTACCACTTTCTCCATCCCATCTACTTCCATTTTATTATCTATTTTCATGGAATCCTAGTAGCTGGTAGCACAGTAGCGCCCTCTTCAGTTGCTGTATCTACCGCTTCTACTCCTCCATCTTCCACCATTCCATCATTCACCATTCCCATTCCATGGCCTACACATCTGCCGGTCATCACCCCATTCATTCCCATTTTTACAACCTAGGTGCTTCTCACCACTGCCATGGAGACCCTTTCACAGCAACTGGTGATTACCCAGCTCAACCGAGCTAGGCAAAATGCAATAGTTAAAGGAATAAGGGAAGTTCTGCTATTCCTCAAATTTCTACTGAAAGTCCTATTTTAAGTGTCGAGCGCCAGCAAGAGCTTGTTGCAGTAGCCTGCAAAAACCTCCAACATCAACCAGCACTCACTTCTTCTGCTCCTCTAGCCTCTTGACTCTGTTGCCCAATGAATAAAGGCCTGGGGTTCGTGCATATAGCAGAACTATATACCCCAAGAGCCGCCAAGAATGTTGGCATTTTTACCACATTTTTTTGTTGTTGTTCATGCAAAATAATGCACAAATTGTAGAGATACTCACTCCTTTGTTTGTCCCTCCAAGCACCTCAAAAGGGATAATTAGTAAAAAACAAAAATCTCTACAAGTTTTGTGCCAAAGCAAAGTAAGTTAAAAATATCGCGATATCGCGACATGTCGCATTTTTGTGACCTATTACGGTTTCATGACGTCTGATGCAGAAAAAGGCTAAGCACAGAAAAATGTCACGAAATCGCGACATGTCGCATTTTTGTGACCTGTTGCGGTTTCGCGCTAAACAGCAGCAAAGGGGAGCGCCAAGGATGGACTGTCGTGATATCATGACCTGTCACATTTTCACGAAAAGAAAGCGAGGAAGGAGCAAGATAATATGAAATGTCGTGATTTCACAACACGTCAAATTTTCACAACGGAGGCGGCAATGAAGGAGAAGATCAAAAATTGTCATGATTTCGTGACTTGTCACGTTTTCATGGGGAGAAAGTAGAAAAGTACAAGGTGGAAGAAAATTGTCGTGATATCATGACGTGTTTTCGCGGGGAGAAAGAAGAAAAGTACAAGGCAGGAGAAAATTGTCATGATTTCGTGACATGTCGCGATTTCGTGACTTGTCACATTTTCACGGGGAGAAAGCAAAAAAGTACAAGGCGGGAGAAAAATGTTGCGATTTCACGACATGTCACATTTTCATGACTTGTCGCATTTTTGCGAGGAGAAAGTGGAAAGGACAGCACCAAGTATGGAATGTGACCTGTCACGTTTTCGTGACAAAGAGCAACGAAGGAACAAAACGAAGGTAGATTGTCATGATTTTGTGACATGTCGCGATTTCACAACTTGTCGTGTTTTCATGAAAGTGCAAGAAGACGAAATCCAAGCGAGAGGAGGATGTCATGATTTCACGATATGTCACGATTTCGTGACTTGTCGCATTTTCATGAAAGTGCAAGAAGACGAAAGCCAAGCGAGAGGAGGATGTCACGATTTCATGACACGTCGTGTTTTCATGGAAGTAAAGACGGTGGAAGCCAAGCGAGAGGAGGATGTCACGATTTTGTGACATGTCACGTTTTCATGACTGGTAGCAACAGGAGAAAGTAGTGAGGGAAAAATGTCACGATTTTGTGACACGTCGCATTTTCATGACAGAAGCGACAACAAAGGCCCAATAAAGTTCTATCCGCATTTTTCTTCATATTGCATAGGAGAACGTAAGGAGAAAATGAGGATCGAACGAAGTAATGTTTTAAAATCTCTCCAATTGGTTTTGAGATCGAGGTCAAAGAGGCTCCAAAATTAAATGTTTCGTTACTTACTTATGTGCGCAAGATGGGAGAACATGTTAAATCATGCAGTTTTCAAAGCCACCAAAATTAAAGATGCCTCTGATATTAAAAGCTCTTATTCGTGATCTCTTAACACTTCAAGCATGCCCCAAGAATAGTCATTTAATGAAGAAATGCGGTCCCTTGTTTCCATTTGATTTTCAAACTTGATCCATAAAAGCAAGGAATGTGATTTCTCCGAGGCAAATTTAGGGGGATTGTTTCTCTTTTCAAGTGCATATTTTGTGGATCTCCTCTTCAAAATCTGTTTTATGTTTTAAATGTTGTGATGTGAAATGGAGAGGGAATACCTCTATAAATACTAATGTACATCTCAAGAAAAGGGGAGGACCTTTTTGCAAAAATTGAAGCAGAAATCCTAAACGCATTTTGCTCTGTTCTTAGAGTCTTTTGAGTTGGTGATCCAAACTGATGTTCATGTGATGCTTTCTGTGTAATTCACTTCTACTTAGTCAAGTGCTAAAATATAAGTTGAATTTTGTTGTTCTGAATTTGGCTATGTTTTCATTTGAACATTTGAAGTATAATTGAAGGTAAACTTATGGTCAATGTTTGATCCAATTTTTGTATGTGCATTCTAAGAATCAGTTGATGTTTATCTTCGAGATTTAGTTTAAGGTTATTTGCTATCTGAGTTTGTTCTCCCTATCAACTATCGGCTTCAGCCATATTTCCATCTCTTTCTATTATTTCTAACCCTAAACCTTGAAATTAGTTTAGATTAGTTTGGGAGCCAGCCCTCTCTGGAGATTGGCCCGGGAGACTTCTCTTTCTCTTGGCCTTTCAATGTTGGTCGGGTCTAGGGCACATTTTATATGACTAGGCGGATTCGTGACCAATAGGTTATTAAACTATATCTATATAAATCTTATGACAGAAGCAGTTGGTTGTATCTCAGATTAATGCTTTTACATGTTGGTTTCATCTATGCAATAGTAAATTGGATTATGGGATGCATCTCTTCTACATATTTTGTTGTTCTCATCAATGGATCAACTTCCAATTTCTTTAGAACCTCGAGAGGATTGAGACAATGATGCCCCTTATCCCCTTTACTTTTCTTATTGGTTGTTGAAAGATTGACTAGAGTTATCTTAGATGCAAAGAGGATAGGATATTTATCTAGAATCAAATTTGGGGCCTTATATTTATCTCACTTACTCTTTGTTGATGAAGTACTTCTTTTCAACAATGGAAATTTAAGGGAAGTTAGAAAGTTGAAGGAAATTTTGGATATTTTTTAGTATTGCTACTGGAATGGAGATAAACCTAAAGAAATCCTCTATTTTATTTAATGCAAGTGATTGAACAAAGTTTGATTAGAATTTTTCCTTTTAATCTCTTAGATTTTTAGGAAGGCTTTAAGTATTTGGGTTTTGTATTAAAACTGAATAGTTATAAGAAGAGAGACTAGGTATGGCTTTTAGAGAAGATTGAATCATGAATTCATCATTGGTGTAATAGATGGCTATCTATTTGTGGGAGGTTAACGCTTGTAAATATTTTTCTTTAGGTAATATTTGATTTTTAGCATTCCTTGGCCTTCATTCCTAAAGGAGTCCTAGAGAAAATAATAAAACAATGTTTTAGATTTCTTTGGACTGGATGTAAGAATCATGAGGGCATATATTTAGTTAAGTGGTAAAGCATTGCTATACCAAAGGAGGAAGGTGGTTGGGGACTTAAAAATATTCATCACTGTGGTTCTTATTTGGTAGGAAATAGCTTGTGGAGGATTCTAACCAGAGAATGATTATGGAAAAATATTATTGAACAAAAGTATATTCATCTAGGGACATTTATGGATTGGATCAGAAATCCACAAAAAAGTATAAAAAATATTTCTATTTAAATGGAAGGCACTAGTACAGGCCTTTCCAATCAATGGAAAATACTTGGTTTGGAAAGTTGGCAATGGTGAGCAAGTCAAAATAGGGGTTGATTCTATTTCAGGTTGTCGAGAAAACATTGTGTTGCTAGAAGCTATGAAAACTTCTTTACAAGACCAAGGTTTTCACTTTCTTCATCAAATAGAGGAATCAACTTCTTCAAGTCTTTGTATCCAAGGTTGGAAGCAAGCTCAAGTATTGGGTTTTTCTAATGAACAGGTTGACGTGTGGAAGGCTTATACTGATAGTCTTAAAAATATTCATATCAAGCTAAGAGCTAAACTAGATACATTAGATTGGGCATACATCAAAAATAGGGATCAGTACACAACCATACTTGGCTATAAAGTAGGATTTGATCTTGATCCTTAAGGACCCATTTGGTGGTGGAAGCAGATTTGGATTTATCAGCCCCAAAAAAGATAATCAGACTCTGACTTGGAAAGTCCTACAAAGGAGAAGTAGACAAGGACCAAGCATTTGTATGATTTGTCGATCAGTGGAGGTAAATATCAAGGAGAAGTAGACAAGGACCAAGCATTTGTATCACATATTTGTTAATCAAATGTTCTTTCTCTCAAAAGGTGTGGTTAGAAGCTGAACAAATAACTGGAGTTAAAAACTCTTGGGAAGGAGAAACAGTGGAAGCATGCTTAAGATAGTGGTTCCTAAAAAAAGAGTTAAAACAATTCCTCTTTTTACCTTGCCTTATTTGTTGGGGTATATGGTTGGCACGGAATGCTTCTATCTTTGAAGAGAAGTTTATACCCCCATTTTAGGTCATTTATTAGGTCAAGACTTTGGTCTTAAGCTACAAAGAGCCTTACAAAATTAAGAAACCTCGACATGTAGATAAATTGTTCATTGAAAAATCTCATCCATGGGGTTTTTTAATGGGGCCAGTCAGAGACAGTCAACTCTTAGCAGTGTAGGATGCATCTTATACTTCTTAGATACTCATTATATAAAATTTAAAGTAGGCCTTGGGAGGGGTACCAACAATTTTGTAGAATTTTAGGCTTTGAGAATAGTAATGAAGTGTGCTTTAGAGAGAAATGTGAAAAAATTACACATTTTTGGTGATTCTACATTGGTCATCAACTGGATGAATGGAGTGGCACAATTACAAAATAATCTTCTCAGACCAGTTGGAGATGAATTATTGGAGGTGACATCCTTTTTTGAAAATATATCTTTCACACATGTTTACAAGGAATTAAATTAGGCAGATAGATTATCAAAATAAGGTCAGGAAGTTATAGAAGGCTCACTGGAAATGGAAGAGATAAAGGATGGAGTTTCATCATTTACTCACATATCATATCCCTAGTTTCTATCCTAGCTCTAGAATTTGACTGTGGTTTATTCTTTGATTAGAGCATTATGGCAGTTTTTAATTGCCCCTTATTCACTACTTTCTTCTCTGTTGAATGTGATCTTTGGTTATGGACATGGAGGTTATTTCGATGATAATGTATTATTTTGTAAGGATAATTCCCACTTCTATATTGGAATATGGGGTCCTTTCCTCTTATATGTTCTATTGTAATATTTATTTTCTATTTTATCCTCAGTAATCTATTTTTACCTAGGTTTTTTATTGTGCCAAGGCACTTGAGAAATGTAATTTTCTTTCATTCTTGAAATAAAATTATGATTTTTTCTTCTTAAAAAAATACCCTCATGAAAATATATTATCAAGGATGGAAGTCAATAAATTAGTTCCTTATTTTTTTTAAGTATTAAGAAATTAAAATATCTATGCTTAATATTTTATTTTTATTTTATATTTTATAAAATACAAAAATATATCTAACTAATTAGCATGTGATTATCCACTTGATAGTTTGAGGATTATATAAGTACCATAGTCTTATTGCATCAATTTCCACCTCATTAGTAGTAGACAGAGTTCAAGACATATTTTTAGTTGGTTGATTCATTTTAATTCTAATGCTTTTCTCATTGCATGGTTATTGCCTTATCCATAGGATAAAACTTCAAATATCTCTAAAAACTTGTGTTCATTGCTTTAAAAATATTTAGTAATGAATTCTTAACATAAATAAACTATTTTGAGTGGTGGTTTCATTATCAAGGCCTATATTCTAGAAAGTCTCTACAACAATTGACCAAAGCTTTATTGGTTTGCCTAAGATTACTTTAGTTTGAGTTATTAATGAATTTGTTCAGATTTTAGTCTAGATCCCCTACTACATGGAAGTGGATTTAATATTTATATCATCCTTGCCATCTAAATCATATTTACATGCATGACACTCTATTTTATGATACATTCTATCTATACAATACATGGTGGATTTGAATATTTTTTTAAAGGAGGATTTTATTCCACTTATGAAACATCAAAAGCAAAGTAAAAATTTAGCATAATATTTTGGATGGTATTTTTTCATGGATGAAAGAATCAATGAGGTGTCAAATAAGATATTTTGAATTCAAAAATAGGTCAAGAAGGTTTTCCCAAGAAATTTTAGCATTTATAGGAGCTAAGTAGTCATTATGGGCATGCTTCATGCATTATCAACAAAGTGTTATTTTTAGTATAAGACATGTTAGAACCCTTTGCACAAGAGTTTCTTTAGGGGTTACAAACTCTCTGGTTGAACAACCACAAGTGGCGACGGAGCAACCATAAACTGCTATGGCAATGATGATGATGATGGAGCAACCATAAACTGCTATGGCAATGATGATGATGATGGAGCAACCATAAACTACTGTGGTGATGATGGTCATGGTGGAACAACCACCTTTTTCAAAATAAAACCCTAGGTATATATGGGATGGGAGAAAGCAAAATAGATTTTAAAACCAAGGTTTAGGTAGGAACTTCTACTATAGAGACTCAGGAGGGATCTAGAGTCAAAAATGGCAAGTGGATTGGAATTTGTACAAGACTATTTAACCCTAGATATTCTTAGCTTCAGATTATAAGGGGTAAGCAAAAGGTTTTAGGAGGTAATTTCGTTATTTTCCCAAAATGAGATAGAATTGTGGTGTTGAATGACCTAGTGTGAATGGTTGTTTCCCAAGAAGACCATTTCTTGGTATGCAAATTCATAGGCATTCATCTTGAGATTGATGCAATCCAAATGTAGGCAATGAAAAAATGATGACCTTTGGGACATATGGAAATAGTAGCAATACCCAAAAATATTCTCCTAATTTGGTTGAATTGTGAGGACTCAAAAATGATTCTTCGATGGCCTTGGTTCTTTGTTCGTCGAGGGTTATTTCTCAAGAGGTGGTCCACAAAATTTAATCCTTTCACTTAGAATATCAACCAAGACCCTATGTGGAAAATATTATCGGGACTCCCCTACATTTTTTGGCATAAAGATATATTGCAAGGATTGCCTATCAGTTGGGGCACCTAGTGACGATCGACTATGCAATGATAACTAGATCAAGACTTCTTTACACATGGGTGTGTGTGAATATAGACATGGATAAACTACTTATTTAGTCAATTGAATTGGTATCCATGTATGGGTCATGGAACCAAATTATTAAATATAAAAACCTTTCAATTAGGGGTGGATGTCAATAATAAATTTGTGTTATTTGCTTTATTGATTTCATTGAGACAAGGAACAAATATTTTCTAAGGTACTGTTGGTCTAAAAATTTGCCTAGGTATGAAATGTGCACCCTAATACTTTGACCAACATTGAAATACCTTGAATATGTGAGGCTTCAGAGGTCAATCTTTAGAGTAGGTCAGTTCCTATTGGATCCTAACTAGCTAATCCTAAAATTTGGGGGGGAGGGTATTGAAAGAGATAAAGGAAGCTGAAGCTAGAACTTATAATGGTGCATGTTAAGCCACGTAAAGATAAAAAACATATGAAAACTTATGCAAATGAGATATCCCCTGAAATACCTAACATTTCAACCAATTTTTTCAATCACAAAACATTACATTTATCTAATCTATGAGGTATTTGATTATAAATTCTAGAACTAAATAAAGAACATATTCAAAAATCTAGAGAACATATTTAATGTAATTCTAATTCAACTAGCTAATAATATAAATAAAAAACCATTCATATATACATGTTCTACAAAGATTTGAACCAGAGGCCAAATAGTGATCCAACTGTATTTCTCAAAGTATAATGTGCTTTCATAAATGCACATTGTAAAATTTTAAGAGTTGATATTTTGAACCTCTTACATTCTAGTATATATAGCCTTTTACAATGAATTTTGTTATTAGGGCATCATTGTCTCTACTGTGGATTGTTATTTCATCAGATGATCTACCAACTTGTACATGCATTCACCAACAAGTTTATTATAACTGACTGGTTATGGCCTATTGTTGTGATTCCATTAGGCATCATCTAAATATGTGGTGGTCATGTTGTTTGCATCTATTTTATTGGATTATGTGATACTTATGTTATATTGTGACCTCCATCATGATCATGCACTCGCATGAGCAAATAGCTAGTGAATTGATCATTAATATTCTATAATAGATGATTGTGACATGTCGATTGCTGGTCTTTCTCTATATTATGCTAGTTGTTTATGCTAGTTGATAGCTCTAACTCAATGTGATTGATAGGTGATGGGAAAAATACCATTAGATGTTGAATATTTTATATCTATCTATTATATAATCTTCGATAGCTTCAGCATGGGTGACAGGCTCTAAGTGATGGGCAACGAATTTTATGTACCTCTTCTTCAAATTAACCAGGTACATGATCTTCGATGACTCTAGCACTTGATTATTTCCTTCTTGCTTCATGTTATCGAGCGATGAATTTTTGGTACCCCTTCCTTTCATAGTTGGGTACATAAATTTTGGCAGTTACAACACTTAGAAAATAGTGGCCTTTTACATTATACATATTATTGGGCAATGGGTTTTGTATACCTATTTGTCTCTACTAAGGGGCAAAATTTTTGGCAACCCCCATACTTAGCCATTTTCTTCGTTGTTGGATATCGGGTGATGGGATACTTGTACCCATCCCCCTCTTAGTGAGGTACAGATTCTCTAATGACCTCCAAACTTAGCCAAAATTAGCTCATTTTTCTACCTTTCTATGAGTGATGGGTTTTGGGTACATGTTTGCTACTTAGAGGGGTACAAGATGTTTGACGATCTCTAGACTTGCCAATTTTAGCTCTTTTGCTCTTTTATTACCAAATGACAAGTTTTGTGTACCCATATATCTCCACTAAGGGAGAAAATTTTTTGGCAACCTCCATCCTTAGCCATTTTCCCTTGCTTATTGTCACACAACAGGTTTCTCATACCCATCCACTTCTTGGCCACATATAAAAATTATAGCAACATTCACACTTGGATGATTTTTGATGAGATTCTTTTTGATCGATGGGCTTTGTGTACCCATACATCTTTGTTTGAGGGAGTAAAATTTGTGTACCCATCTCTATTTTTGGTTTTCAGGTGATGGTTTCCTTGCACCCATCCCCCTCTCAATGAGGCATAGATTCTATAGTGACCTCTAGATTTAAGTGGCCCTTTTTTTTACCTTTATATGGGTGACAGGTTCTATGTACTTGTCTACTGCTTAGAGGGGTACAAGATGTTTGGCGATCTCTATAATTAGTCCTTTTCCTCTACTACTTTTTGTTGAGCAATGGGTTCTTAGTATTCACTTATGACTTTGCCAGGTATAAACTTTTTGGAACCCTTGAGACTTGACCAAAATTAGCCCCGTTTTTGCTTCTATATGAAGGATGCATTGTTTGGACTTATCCCCTTCTCTCCAAGGTGCAAATGTCCTAACAGTCATGATACTTAGCAAAAATTACCCATCTTGCCTCCCACAAAGCATCAGAATTTAAGGACTCTTCCATTGCAATTCTAGATACGAAACATCCAATGTTTGTCATACTTGATTGTTTTGGCTTCTATTGCAACCTTTCACACTTTCAACCAAAAGTGCATGTGGGTGATGACCAAAATTATCCATATTCTTGGTGACTCATAGGGGCTTTTCCTTAGTGGAAAATGAGAACTTAGACCAACATTTTCTTACTAATGACAAGAAACACAAAAATAACTTTATGCCACAAAAAATAAAACATAGGGTACTTATGCAGGTAAATACAAAACGACAAAAATGATGCACAAAAAGGGGTGGAAATGGTACTAAACTATATATCATTGAGGATAAGAATAGGGACATCATCTTGTAGACATGACCTCGAGATAAAAAGACTTATAGTTGCTTACAGAATGACAAAAATCCTACAAAAAAAAGGGCAAATAAGTAGTACAAAAGGTCTACCCAAGGAAAGAGATAGGGACAATATTATATGAAAGACACTTGGAGAGAAAAGATAAAACAATGCATTAACAACGACACGAAATATGGAGTTTGTGGTAAATTTTATAGGTGACTACATAGAAAGAAATGGAAAAGAAAAAGCAAAAATAGTGCATGGGGATACTTGGAATATGGGACACCCCCAAAAAATTCTAACGAACACACAAAATATGGATTTTGTGACACAATTTATAGGCATGTATATTTATTGCAAAGGAAGAAAAGAGGGAGAAATGGTGCATGGGGATACCTAGAACATGGGACACTCCGACAAAAATTAAACTCCATGAGCATACTTCAACATAGCTCACAGTTGTTTTAGGTCCAAGGAAGGCACCTTAGGAAATCACCATTCTAACACTTTTTTCTCTTCTCATGCTCTCTTCTCTTTCTCATGTAGTTGAGCAATAATTCCTATTTGTTGCCCCAAAACATGTGCTTTTTCATCTTCCTCAGTAGGCTCATTTTTAGGGTTGAGGAGAAATTTCTAGAATTCAATAGTGGATGTGGCCTTACATAGTAATATTCCCTAGATATCACTTGTACCTCCTAACAATTATGTCATGATTGCAATTCAAGCATTGTATAAATTTACTACTTCCATGCCCGCTTGATTTACCCTATCAAACTAAATATTTGATAGCTCTACCATTTTATACTCTATTTACATCATATTTTTGACTAATAGTATTGTGATGATCATCTAGGTAGTTATGTTTATGTCGCCTTTAGTCCTACCTTCCTTTGATCTAATCCATTGGGCTACAAAGTCATAATTGTTGGAAAAAAACTATAGTACAACTATACAAAATTAAAATTGTTAGAGTGCAAAACATTATTGTCTACACAAGCCTACTATACATCAATCTACTCTTAAGGGTGTGTTGGCTCCTACTACTACTAATATTGCATTTTTGAAGTCACTTCTAATGACTCACCCTGATGAGTAGTTGATTGAGTTATCGAAGTTATGGGGATTTGAAATATCTAGCACATCCTATTCTAGATCTCGATAGGAGGTACTAGAATCTCCTTGAGCTTAGATAAAACATTTTTCAATCTAACATGGTCCTCATTAGGGGGTCACTATATCTTCTAGTAATTTTTGTCTAGGAGGTGATAGATTTTATGGAATATTGCAAAAAAAATATCTACTACTAGTGGTTCTAATAGTGACTCAATTTCACTTTCATCCTAGAGTTGTTGATCCAATAGTCGGGTGATCTCCTCCTTCAAATAAATGTGTCTGGAGCTATCTTAAAAATATGAAAATTCAAGAGCTTTTATTTCCTTAGCATATTTTCTCATCTCATCATATTCCTTTCTAAGAGCAACAAATAATTCTTCTCCCTAAAATATTAGCTCAATTGCATGGTAAACCTGATGAGCCACAAATCTGTATTCCTATATATATTTGGTGGATTTTTGTTCAATGTGAGGATGCTTCTCTCTATTCCTTAATATTTTTTTGATTGTTTGTGCTTCCCTGAATTTACTCATCAAGAACCTCTTGATTTTATTGAGTTCTTTTGTGACCTCTATGGATAGCTTGATAGTTTCATGCAATTTTTTGATATAAGTAGGGAAAACTTATAGAGTTGCTTCTTTAATCTTTTCCCAGTAATGGATCTTGATCCATTTGATCCAATATTTTGAGATCTCTGGATCATGGGTATTTTCTCCTCCTATTTTAGCTCATCTAGAATAGAGGCTTAGGCTTCCTCTTGTTGTTGTAGCTTAGTTTTGAGGTCCAACAAATCTAAATATTGTTGCTACATTGTGCCTTATGTTGCTTGCAACTCTGTTTCATAGCTCTTGTTTTTTTATCCTTTTACCACAATTCATCTTTAGAGGGGGCATTATTGAATATCCTTTTCAACTCTTGGATCTGATTTTTAAGAGCATCCTACTCTATTTTTCCCTGTCTCATCTTTAGTTGTAGGACTTCAATATTTTTTTTGGCAACATTCAGTTGTCTATCTATTTTCCTACCTTGAAGAAATAGAGTATCTGCCTTAGTATGGAGAGCTCAGAGTGTCTCTTCCTTTGATATTATAGAGATGTCTCGACTGTGCATCTCTAATTCATAATCCTTTGGCCTCATTTTTTAAGATACTTTTTGGACTTTAGGATGGACAATCACCTTTATCCTTTTTCCCTCAATATGGTTGTATCATAGGTCATGGCAATTGTCTCTTCCTCCTTTTCTTGTAGTTGTTATTGCTATTCATCTTTCATCCACTTCTGCTTGTTGTCTTCCACATTTTGGATGATGGATAACACTTTTGGAAGTGGCTCCTCAAAGGTAGAGGGTAGAATGAGGGTGGTTATGAATGCGAGCAATGGGGTAAATGGGTAGGATGCAATTTATTTTAGAGGGGTACTACCCTCTTACATTCCTTGGTGACTATGACTTGAGGATGGATGGTTGATCTGTAATGGGTGTGATGGTGATGGAGGAGTAAGTGGTGGTGCTCGTGGAGTGAATAATGATGAAAAATTGAATTATGGAGATGGAGGAATGAATGAAAAAGGTAAATAAGTGAATTATAGAGGCTTAGACATAGTTGGAATAATTTCTAGCGAAGAAGAAGATTCAAGATATTGAGAAGTGGGTTTAACAATCATACCTTATCCTTGCACTTCCTACTTTGGCTCCTTTACTTGGGTTGTTTTGACCATAATTACCATAGAATTTTTTATTTTTCCTCCTTAGCCTCCACCACTATGATTTCAACTTCAGTCCTTCGTACCTCCTATTGCACTTGCCTTTTGAGTGCAACTTGTTTTACCTCTAGTTGTAGTTTTTGCTTTCTAGCCACGGCTCTCTCTATATCAGAACTTCTAAAACTATGATGGTTATTTTTCTTCTTTATTGACTTAGGGGCTTGCTCAGGTGATCTAGGTTGCATCTATGATTATGTTCCAAATGGTCTAAGAACACTTGACCTCCTAGTGTATACAGTCAGTTGTACCTCTTCAGCTCCTATGACGTATCCTTTTAGAAATTCTTGAGGTTGAGATAAGGATTCTTCTTTGGATTCAACATCATCTATAGTGGGAGAAGATTGAAACTACAATAGAATATCTATCTCCCATTCCTCTTCTTCTTCTTCATTAGATTTTGATAGTATTTTCACTTCTAGGAAGATTTCCTTTTTGTGGTCTCTTTTCCAACTAATGTATTGATTATCAAATTTTGAAATGAGTTCTCCATTTGACTTATCTAGGAAGGATTTCTTGATCTGGTCATGCTCACATCATGAGACCCACTCCAACTTCTCTTTTATATTTTTTATGAGCTTTGGGTTGATCACTTGGTCTTAATTTCTCTCTGGGTCAAAACCCCACTTATATGGATGCCATGTTCTCCATGGTTGTTAGCTTTTGATAATGTATGATAGAGGAAATGCAAACACAAGCTGTAAATATGTATGCAATGATATGTAAATGATAATAGCACAATAATATGCAAAAAAATAAGATGATAGACTTTTGCAATAACTCAAAAATATGCTATTACTAAAAGCTCACAAAAATAGTACAATGCAAATAATGGAGGACTTGAACACTCTAAAATTTTAATGGAAACACTACATTGTACCTACTCACTAATCTAACTCTCTTCTCTTCTCCTCTTCTTCCTTTGCTAACTACTCTCCTCAGTGCTCTCTACATCCTTAAAGGTCTATATATAGGAATATATGTTCCTTGGCCCTTACTCTACCTATGACTCTTCATCTACCTTTCCTATGACTCATGTACATGTGGACTCCATGTACATTTACATCATTGCACATTATAACACTTGTGCATTTATTACTTGCTTGAAGTAACTACTTAACTTTAATCTAAAGTAAACTCCTACTCTAGTTATGTACCCAAGGTGATACATTGGCATGTACCCTATAATGTAATATACTCTAACAATGGTGGCCTCTCTTGCATTGCCATGTAGTCAAACAACACCACCTGGTCATTCACTAGATTTCTAATCATTTCAATGATTGTATTTGGCACATGGTTGAATGGAGGTAACTTATTTTTTATATTGGATAGTTTCACCTTGAAAATACCATCTGAGTCATAGTACCATCTATGGGGCACTATTAGAAGTTGCATAGTGGTAATCTTACCCTCCAAGTCATGATATGACTTTGGCTCCCTTTTTTTCATGGTGATGCTTTCAAATTTTATAGGAAGACAAAAAATCATGGTCTTCTTGACTCCAAGGCCAAAATATTGCTCTATCACATATACTTATTTGTATATTTCTAACCCAAAGAGCTAGTTAGTGACATAATATAGCAACAAGTATGGATTTCTTGGGAATCCATACAACCTAATAATTGTTCCTTCCTTCACGAAGAACCAATCTCCTAGTTTCTACCTATTTTCTTTAATGTGTCTATGGCTTCAGGCGTGAGGAGAAGGAATTCTTTGTAGATTTGAGCAAGAGCAAGTCTTAGGAACTACTTGTTAAACTCCATGTATGAGGAGCTTTCTCTCAATACAAGGGTCTAATCCACTATAGGATGCACTAGACCTTTTTCATCATTCATCTACACATATATGCTATGCTTTCTTGGGTTCATGTAGAAAAATATGAGCCATGTTAGATATAAAGAATACATAAATAGCTTGCACCATTTCTTCATAGAAACAAGCTACTCATGTATGCTCCTTGCTAAAAACTTGCCCAATCAAAAATGACAGACGAATGTGTCACTTGTCCTCCATAGTTGTGAGTCTACATGACAACATTAGCCAAACCCAACTGGTAGGGGTATACCATAGTATTTATCCTCAAGCCCACCATAACTGCTAACATAGATAAAATTAGTTGTGCATGTTACTTGAATTCTCCCAAATTTCTTAGCTTCATCATAAAATCATCTAGGAGTTTTCCCAGCAAATTCGTGAGCCATTTATTTACAGAGTTCTTTTTCAGATACTTTCTTTGTTCCTCTAGAATTATTGTCTTTAGTTTGACCCCTATAATATCACCTACTACAAAATATTCAATGACTAATTCCTTTAATAACATGAACAATTATTCAATTTTTGGGTTGCAGATTGTGGCAGTATCTAGGTCATAGTATTTTGCTATTGCCATGACTAATTATGGACACAAATGCAACGGTTTGGGCATGAATTTAGCTAGTCTAGAACTCCATGCTACACTACCATGGTGGTTTGGTAAGAGTTTCATACTTTTTTTCTCTAAGCTATTTTGAAAGCCTTTATACCTCAAATTAACCGTAACCATGGTATCATGTATGCCTACCAGTCTATATTGCACTTCCTTTAAATTATTTTGCATTATCACACTCTTCTTTCCTCTAGCTATTTCTACCAAATTCAATATAAACTTCTACACTGAACCTTTTTTGCTAAACATTGAACCTCTATATTTCTCTTTGCAACAAAAATCAGAGTAGGTTCATGTAGCTTGGGTACAATATCTATTTATAATTTCTAACTACAAGCTTGGTCGATGCAAAGCCATTATTTTTTGCATGTAAGATATCTCATGTACCTAGGGAGATTTGCTCGAGACTGGCCAACTTCATGGGTTTTTTGACATGCGCTCCTTTGGATGGTGTGTTGTTACCCAATACTTTTCATTATGTTCAAAATTTTAGTAGCTTATATCAATTCGATTTGTTGCTCTAGGTGCCTTTCTATTAGCTATCATCAACCATAATTATTTCCATGTCAATCTTCCCGCTTGAGATATCATGCTAATATAGAAAAATCTTACTAGGGATTACCCACCATTGTAGTATTAATGGCGTATACTTAATTCTACTACATAAGTAACATAATTGACTAGTAGTAATTCAGGAAATGCTAGAGTTAGATGGCCTGTGTGAGTTGAGCCCTTCCACCTGGGCATTCTTTTCCAAAATACAACTGATTAGTTCAATAATCAACCAATTTTCTAACTAGTTATATTGGAGGATTGCATGTATTTATTCATATCTTGGTAATCATTTCAAAATCAATGATGCGAGTTTAACACAACAGCACCACCAACCAATAACATTTTAAAGAATTTTGTACTTGGATGATTTCATGCAAGCTATAATCTACCACCTAGGCATCCCCACTAGCATATTCGATAATTGGTATGTGTTTATATTGGCCTTCTAGTGATATTATGGAGCATAAGCACAAATGTTGTTAGATCACAATCAACAGTGAATTTGTAACTCTACAAGTCAATTATTGGAGCTACCCTCATGTTTTTTGAGCTTCCCTATACAGATGTAAATATATACGTGCTATATATGCATAAGTAAGATGCAATCTTGTTTAGGCATACTTCTTGGCAAGATATAAACTTTTTGGCATGTTAGTGATGGCTTCTTGGTACCTGTCTACTACTTCAAAGAATACAAAAATGTTCGGCTCTCTCTAGACTTGGAAAAATTTTATTTCTTGCTAGATGATGAGATATTGGTACCAGTTTGCTACTATTAGAGGTACAAAATGTTCGACATAGACTATACTTGGTCATTTTTTTATATTTGAGCTCAATCGCTAGGTGATAAGTATTTGGTATTCATAAGCCTCTAAAAAGGGGTAAATTTTTTTGCAACCTCTATTGTTGCTTGGTGACAGGTTTTGGATACTCGTCTACTACTCAAATGGGTATAAGAAGCCCGAAAAGATCTATACTTTGTTGAATTTCATAGATTGAATCTATTGGTATCCGGTTGTTATCTAAGAAGGCACAAAGCATTCAACAATAATCGATGGGTTCTTGGTACCCATTTACCTCTTGGCCAGGGATAAAAAATTTAGCAGCTTACACTTTATGTAGAGCAATAGGGATTTGGTACCCATTCACTACCTTACAAGGTATGAAAATTTCGATGCTTTTTGGACTTAGACAAATTTTCATTGCTTCTAGATGACAAGTTTTGAGTATCCGTATACTTTCATATAAGGTACAAATGTTCCAACAACCTTGAAATTTAGCCACATTTTCCATCTCACCTTTCACGAAGTGTTAAAATTTAAGGACCTGTTTGTTGCAAGCCTAAAGACAAAAAATCTAGCATTCTCCATACTTGCGTGTGGGTGAAGACCTAAAACTACCCACAAATACCCTTATGATGATCAATATTGTATGTATAGAAATATATACACACTCTATTTACATATGTATAAGAAACCTTCTTGCTTAGGCATAATGCTTTAGGTACAGGTCGTCTACCAGTATTGGTAATATGTGGTCATCCAAATCATGCAATTGAAAAGCATTTGAATCTTTTTTTTGTTCTATGAGGTATGAACCAGACCACATAGATTCAAATTTATCGTGTGCACCTGGCTTAGCTCGATCCACGTCCCATTTAAGAACAAGGTTTCCTTTCTTAAATGATTTAGTAGCTACCCTCTTGTCAAACCATTATTTGAGATATGTCTAGTGGTTCCATATGTCTCTTCACATTTCTATTCCAACAAGGTCAATTTGGTCATTCTTTTTTCCATAGGCTTTATATCTTCTAATCCATTTTCACTAATGAATTATAAGATCGACAACTCTAAATTAATAGGCAAAACTACCTCTTTTCCATGCACTAAAGTAAGAGTCATTTTTAAATACTTTTTTATTGTAATCCTTTTAGCCTATAGCGCCTGGTCCAACAACAAATGTTGACTTCATTCATATTGTATTCAATGTTGTGTTTTATTAATTTTAGTAAATTCTTGTTTGTAGATTCTACCAACTTGTTCCCCTAAGGATAATAATTAGAGGATGCATTCTAGTATATGCCATATTTTCTTGCAAAATCAATGGTTCTAACATCAATAAAACATTGTCTAAAATAATTGTAGTTGCGATCCCAAACCTTGTGATCAACATTTCCAAAAACTCAATTATTGTATCATGATCAACATGTTTGGTGGCTTTGGCCTCCATCCATTTTTTTGAAACAATCCATCATCGTTAATATGTATTTGTGTCCTACAAGATAATTAGGGTTGATAACACCAATAAAATCTAGAGCCCATTGTTGAAAGGGTTCTTCTATAGTTATTGGTTAGAGAGGCATCGCGAGATGCTTGCTTTTCCTCATGAACCTTTGACACTTGTCATAGGATGTAACTAGTTTGAATGCATCTAAAAATATTGACAACCAATAATATCTGGCTCTTGGGACCTTTGTAGTCATGGTTTGTTCGTATTATTGCTCGCCTGAGAAATCACCATAAAATTCTTTGAGGACCTCTTCCATCTTGTCTAAATGTAAACATATTAGTGAAACCCCATCAAAGTTTATTTGGTATAAAACACCATCTATGATTGCATATCCTCTTATCTATAGTTTGTATTTGCATCTTTAAGAAGCAGTCAAACCATCTAGACATATGCTAGATTTAAAATAATGCTTCAACTACTTGACCCAAATATTTGACTATGCTTATACTCCTTTTGGTTGGGTGGATTGCTCTCCTTCCACCAGTAGATTCATATTTTGGATAAAAAATTTAGCTAATTGTTGGCATAGTGGTTTTCTTCTTATTAGCTTGGCCAACTTGATCTCAATGTCATACTCCTGAATCTTGGTAACCTAATAAACTCTCTTATCACCTAGTTCTCCTTTCAAACATTTGGATGCACTACATGTATCAATTTCTTGCATTGAGACACAAAGTGCTTGAACTTCTTTAATGATCTCATGACTGCATAGACTTGTTTTTCTATAAAGTTGTACCTTTCCTCATGGTCATGTAGTGTTTGACTCAAGAAGGCTATAGGTCACTCATTGTTCTCTTCCCTTTTTTGGGTAAGTACAATGGCATAGCTTTCCTCTACTCCAAATACATAAAGGATAAAATCTCTAGAGTTTTCTAGATTAATGAGCATAGGGGCTTGAGCTATTGCTTCTTTAATGCTCTTAAAAGCACTTTTTCTAGAATCTTTCCACTTGAATTCCACTTTCTTTTTAAGCATTTCATTCATGGGCTTGACTATTTGAGGAAAACCTAAAATAAATTTTTGCACAAAGTTGATTTGCTCAAAAAATGATTGAAGTCCCTTCTTGTTTATTGGCAGAGGAGGGCTAGAATGGCTTTTATCCTGTCTGGGTCAATAGCTAACCCTATTTCAAATACAACATGTCCTAACAACTTACCTTCTTGCATAACAAAACTTGATTTCTTTGGGTTCAATGAAACCCCAATAACTCTTTACATTTCTCAAACACTAATCATAGATGTTCAACATGCTTCTCCTTCTAATGAGAGAATAATTTCATGTCATATAAATAAATCACTATTATCTTATTCACCAACTCCCCAAATGCTAGATTCATTGCTCTTTGAAAAGTAGCACCAACATTAGACAAACCAAAGGACATTTGTTGATATGTAAAAGTTCCCCACTTAGTGGTAAATGTTGTCTTGTACTAGTCTTCATCATGGACCAACACTTGGTTGAGTTGATATGTTATTTGATATTACAATGACAAATATCTCTTCTTTATACATCCATATTCTTATTCTACTTTGGGGAGCCTACTACTAATATAATATAATATTATAATACAATCAACCTTGGATTATGGGTGGCCCATGCCAACCCTTATACAATATAACAATATAACCCCAAATATCTATTCCTAGGTACCCTACCATGCCACCCTCCTTACAAATGTTTCATCCTCGAAACATATGAATAAACATGATAATATGATTTGCTAAGCAAAGTTAGCAACTGGTACCAATCTCAATCATCCATCCATCCAAGTGAAACATGTTGATGCTGGTATGTCATTTTGTTACTTGAGTATCCAAATCTGCTTTGTTGGCTCCACGCTTTTGTTGTTGTATTTTGATAACTTGAATGATGGGTCCACTTTTTCCTTGATGCTTATGATCCACTCTATAAACTAGGATCCATATGCTTTCTATACCAAACATTGCCATATTTGGTGCCCTTCTGATTCCATGTAGAACCATAATATTGTTGCCTTGAACCATACCTCCAAGATTGTTGATGCTCATGGTGGTGTGGATGGCAATATGGTGCAACCTTAACTTGATGTTCTACCTTCTTTGACTTCTCAATATTTGGCTCTATTGTTTTAAATTCTTCTACACATTTTCCTTTCATGTTCTCTTTGTTTGGTGTGTCCTTGTGCTCTTATATCAAAGCTTCCTTGGATTCTGTTACTATTATTTCCATGAAATCCATTGCTACTACTTCTTCCATGGAATTTGTTGTTACTACTGCCTTCTTGGATTCTGTTTTAGGTTCTTCAATTTGTTTCTCTACAACTACTTCTTGATTTTCCTTGCATACTTGCACCTTAAGCTGAGAAATATCCTGCAATGTTATCTTATTTTTCCTGTATCATAAGTTCATAAACTTCTTTTGCACATAAATATTAATAGTACCCAAAGAATCTAACCAAGGATAACCAAGAACAATATCCTCATCATCCATCTGAATAACATGAAAATATGAATGTAAAACATATTTATTCATGGTGATCTTCAAATATTTAAAAATCTGAACATTCTCACCCTCTAGTTGTATGTCCTTAATTTTTTTTGCTTGAACTTACAACTTCTTAGCCAAAGCAATATTAATAAAATTATATCTGCTACCAGGGTATATAGAAATAATAACTCGTTCCTTTTGAATTCTTCCATGAACCTGCAAAATAGACTTTTTAGATTCAAAAAAAATCCTTTGTCTATTTTCTAATTTATCTTCTACTAAAGGTATGGTTTCCTCTGTCTGCATACTGGCATCTATTTTATCTTCCCTGACCTTTTCCTCTTTCTTCTTGAGTAATTTTATTTCTTTTTCATAGTCTTCATTTTGTTTCTTGAAAACTTCCCATTCTCCTTTTATTTCATTCTGCTCATTTTGAATTCCCTGTAGTTTCTTTTCAAGGTCTTCGATGACATCCCACATGCTATCTATCTTTTTATCCCTTCCTTCAAGTTTTATCTTACAAATATCTAACTTTCTTTGTAATTGAATAGGTACCCATGTGCTCAAGAATGTTGGTTCAATTTGATCCCAAGTGCACAAGAATTTACCATATTTAAACCTTTCTATCCATTGTAAATCTTTCCCTGTAAACAAGGTATGATAGCCATTTGTTAACCTGTTTTCACTAACTTGAGATTTTACTATTTTCAACCACTCTCTCACATCAATATCATTTTCTCCATTAAAATTTTTCCATTCCATAGTTGATGCCCTAATGCAACTAGGGTTTTTTGATAATATATATCATGCCCTAATGCAAACTAGAGTTTTATGGAAATAAATATCTTCCCACTGAGTTGAAGCTAAAAAATACACATAGACAACTAGATTTGTAATTTTTCTTCCAAACCAAATAAAGTGCAACTAATTTGCTTACCCGAACTAAACAAATTTCTTCTTTTGAAAAAATCGTGACTTGAAAATTCGTCACTACCCTTGTTCTAAATGGTTGACTTCAGAAGGTCGTATCCTCCTCAATACTATTTAGATTCCTTCATATGACCACTCATTTTAAAGCTCTTCAAATTATACATAAACTGATCCAATAATCGCCTAAATTGGATAAAATTTCATAGAGATATGGCTTCTAAAAGATGAGATATTTTTCTAGAAAAAATCTATGAAATTCATCACTATCCTTGTTTCAGATGACTAACTTCAAAAGGTTGTATATCCCTCAATACTACTCATATTCCTTCATATAACCACTCATTTTAAATATCTTCAAATTCTGCACAAACTGATCCAAGAATCGCCTAAATCAAATAAACGCTCGTAGAGATATGGCTCCTGAAAGATGAAACATTTTTCCAAAAACAAAATTGCCCTAATTATGCAATTTCACACAAAAATCCCCACTTTGCCAAATTCATTGCTCTGATACCACTTGTTGTAGAAATTTTATTATTATTAACATAAATCATTCACCAATATGCAGAAATATCAAATCATTCATCCACAAATAATTATTCACAATAACAATCCACAAATGAGAGAGAGATAGATAATACCCTTAAGGTAGGGAAACACCAATAATACTCCTTAAAGAAGGAACAAATCCACAAGATCTCCCAATATGAGAGATGCCACTTAAGGAGGGCAAAGTCCCATAAGCCACTTCGTGGGCAACGATGATTACATAATATTATTCTCCAATGATGATTACAATGACAAATATATCTTCTTTATATATCCATATTCTTATTCTACTTTTGGGAGCCTACTACTAATATAATATTATATTATAATATAATATAATATTATAATACAATCAACCTTGGGTTATGGGTGGCCTATGCCAACCCTTATACAATATAATAATATATCCCCAAATATCTACTCCTAGGTACCCTACCAAATTGGCTCCAATAGATGTTAAAAAGTTAGCATGAGTGTTGTGCTCTTTGGGGATAGCCTTAATATTCAATGTCTCAAAAGCCTCTAATAAATCCCACACTCTATTTCTATAGGATTTGAGGTAGTGTAGCTTGTTGGTGCACCACTCTATGACTTGATTGACTATTAATTTTAAATCACCATGGATCAAAAGTTGTTTGATTCCCATCTTCTTAGCCTTTTAAAACCCTAAACATAATGCGTCATATTTCACTACATTTTTTGTGTAGCTCCATGTTAGTCTGTATGAGAATACTTTTATGCTCTAGATGGTAAAATCAACACTATGCCTACTCCAATACCATTTTTGAATCTTGTCCCATCAAAGAAAAGCTTCCATATTTCATTTTTTTGAGTTTGTCTGGCTAAGGCTACAATTTTATTTTCTTTTGGCTTTATGATTGAATAGGTGTCATTTTTTGTCTCAATCATGGAATTGAAGTCCTACAAGGAGGAATGATCCTCTATTTGGAGCTCATCCAATATTTCATCCATTAGGTTAACTTCTTTAGTCATCATGTTGACTATGTTAGCTTTGTAATTTTTGTCTTCAATCCTTTCTATATATAAGGAAGATGGGTTTTCAGAGAACACCTTAACTATTCTGTCTTTATCCATAATTTCCATATGAGAGTAGACCAAATATAGGTAACTGCCCAATTTGGCAGTGAATTCCCTTGATAAACACATTCCAAAGTAAGGTTCTAGATCTACCACCACATTCTCTTGGATAATAGTGATTTGAGGTAACCTATGCAGCACCATGGGCACATCTTTGATTATCTCTTCTATTTTAATTGATGTGCCATCTAGTTGCAATACACCATGGTTGCTCCTCGTATATTCCATGTGCATTATATCACACAATAATTTAGGTATTACTATGGTATATGCTCTACAGTTAATCATACAATTATGCACCACCCATCCTTCCATCCTAAGAGATAAATAAAATGGTGATGGTCTATTTTTTCTTGTTATAGAAGTAGGATTACCTTGAGCTAAATTAAGCTTAGGTTGGTGCTTTCCTTTATTCTTGATAGACTTTAGTGAATCTTGCAGTATATAAATCTACCCTAGAATAAGCAAAGCATCATACATGTTAGCTTTGGAATATGTCTTCTTTAATTCTTCAACTATATTGAAGCCAAGAATTTCAGACTATTTCCTCTACTTTTTTGTAGGCTTCCTAAATTTTATTTTGTACTCCTAGGTTGCTTCAATCCTCTTATTATTAGCAAGAGATGGATATCTAAGTTTATCTCTTACTTACTCTTAGGTTTCATCTTCCTTTGTTTGAGCTTCACCTTCCTTTGTCACATTTTGATATTATTGAGTTGTCTTTTGAACTAGGGTAGTCTAAGGAATATCCCTTTTAGACTGCTCCCCAACCTCAAAAGGTACTTTAAAGGGATCCATTGTATTGGGTTCAACTACCAAGGGTTTCTTCCCTGATCTTGTTAAGACCACTACCTGCACTACTAAGGGCATCATGAAGTTATGATCCAATTCCCTTAACATATTTACCTACCCTTTCTAAGTCATTTTTTCCTTTTCAATGGTAACCTTTTGAATGTGATGTTGGTGCATTATACAAGAGCTCTAGTTGTGTGGGTCATTACAGGTTGAACACCAATAGTCTAATTTAGAGCTTGACATTGATGGTTCATCCTCCTGGTTGTTGTACACTGTATTGCATTTTTCAATAACTCTGCTAGTAGAGACTTCTTGATCCTTCATCACATGAGGAAACCTTCTAGGTTGAAATTTTCTCTCAGCTTCTCCTCTTTTCATGGTAGTCCCCTCATTTGCCAAGTTTTTCATAGCATTAGTCATTTCTTTCAAGGTAATTATTTGAGCATTTGGGGTTGGTAATGCAGGTACATAATGGGGTGTTGGTACGGTTGGAATAGTAAGAGACACTGATAACATCTAATATATTGGTGGAATAGGCCATGTTGGGAAATTGATGGCTGAAGTCATGAATAGGTAGGAAGTGCTTGAAGTAGGATCTTGTGACTATTGTTGAGGAAATTCTAGGAATATAGACATCACAATTTTTGGAGGTAATCTGTCAGTTGCAATTAGGTCCTTTTTAGCCTTTAATGGTTCCTGAAAAAATATCTAGGAATGTAAAAACACTAGATTGCCTTATGACCATGCCTAAGTCTGAGTTGAATGCCCTTAAATAGTAGTACATTGCTTGTTCATTGGTTGGCCTAATACCTTGAGGTACTCTCTTCCATGTCCTACTAAATCTAATATTGAAATCCATTATTTATTCCTATGAATGCCTTTGTATCACTGTGAATTGTGTAGCAGAGAGATTGGATTTGCTTGTTCATTAAATTCCTCCACTAATTTACCAGTCAGTTGTGCCCATGAAGTTATGGTGAGATTCAATAGGGTTTTGTACCAGTATAATATTTTTCCTTTAAATAATATTACTAATAGCCTTATCATAACATCCTCATCCTAAATATTGTGTTTGGTAGTCAATGATGCAACATCTTGACAATGCTCATAAGTAGTTCTCCTGGTACCATCATATGTTGGTAAGGCTTTTAATTTTTCTTGAGGAATTGGATTTTGGATGGACAGATTAAGAGGTCCTATATGGTTCCAGTTGGGGTAATTCTAAATATTCTAATTTTGATTCAGATTTTGAGTTATTAATGCTTGTATATTCAAAGGTACTATAGGTGTAGGGTTGGTGTTGATTTGATATTCAGTGAGGATTGAAGATGGTGACGATTCAAAAATATGATAAAATGTTGTCCTCTGATCTCCCTAAAAGATAATTCTAGAAATTTTATTGGGTCTTATGATCTTTTAGCTACCTGTCATGTTATCATATAGCTTTGAACTCAACAAAGTAGTTAGAGCATCTATTTGAATATCTCTCTCTCTCTCTCTCTCTCTCTCTCTCTCTCTCTCTCTCTCTCTCTCTCTTTATATATATATATATATATATATAATTGGGTTTCTTCTTGAATGGAGTCATCTAGTAAAGAAAATCTATTAGAATAGAGTATTACCAAGTCTTTGCTCTATTATAATAGTGGGATTTGGGTCCCATCGGGCATGCCAAAAACTGTTGGTCTAAAAACCTACCTAGGTATAAAGTGTGTGCCCTAAGACTTTGACCAACATTGAAAGACCTTGAAGATGTGAGGCTTTAGAGGTCAATATTTAGAGTAGGTTGGTTCTTATTGGATCCTAACTAGCTAATATTAAAATTTAGGGGGAAAGGGTGTTGAAAGAGATAAAGGAAGCTTAAGCTAGAACTTATAACGGTGCAAGTCAAGCCACATCAAGTTACAAAATATATGAAAACTTATGTAAATGAGATATCCCTTGAACTACCTAATAGACCAACAAATTTTTTTCAATTACATAACATTACATTTATCTAATCTATGAGCTATTTGATTGCAAAATCCAAAACTAAAGAAAGAACATATGCATAAATCTAGAGAACAAAACTAATATAACGCTCATTCAACTAGGTAGTAATATAAATAAACAACATCATACATACATGTTTTGAAAAAAATTGAACTAGAGGTCAAACAACAATCCAATTGTATTTCTCAAAGTATAATGTGCTTTCATACATGCAAATTGTAAAAGCTTAAGAGTCAACCTTTTGAAATTCTTACATTCTAGTATAAATAGCCTTTTACAATGACATCTGTTATTAGGGCATAATTGCCTCAATTGTGGATGCTATTTTGGTATATGATCTACTGACTTGTACATGCATCCACTAGCAAGTTTGTTATAATTGACTGGTTATAGCCTACTAATATGGCTTTATTAGGCATCATTCGAAGGCATAGTGACCATGTTGTTTGCATGTGGTTCATTGGATTCTCTAACACTTTTGTTATTCCATGACCCCCATCATGATCATGCACCCACATGAGCAAGCAACTAATGGATTGATTATTGAGATTCTTTAATAGATGACTATACCATGTTGGTTGTTGACCTTTTTCTAGATTATTTCAGTTGTTATCTTTGCCTCAATTTGATTGCTAGGTGATGGGAAAAATGCTGACGCATGAAGAAATTTTTCTCTATTATATGTTATTCGATGAATCCAACATGGGTGATGGGCTCCAGGTGATGGGCACCATGTTTTATGTACCCCTTCTTCAAATTAACTAGGTACATGATCTTCGACGGCTCCAACACTTGGTTATTTCTTTCCTGCTTCATGTTGTTGAGCGATAAATTTTTGATACTCCTTCCTTTCGTGGCTCGGGTACATAAGTTCTAACAGTCACAATACATAGACAATAATGGCCTTTTAAATTTTACATACCTTAAGGCAATGGGTTTTGTGTACCTATCTGTCTCTATAGAGGAGAAAAAAATATTGACAACCTCCATCCTTAGCCATTTTCTCTACTATTTGTTAATGAGTGATGAGTTCCTTGTACCCATCCCCCTCTTAATGAGGTACATATTATCCAACAACCTCCATACTTACCCAAAATTTACCCCTTTTTTATCTCTCTATGGGTGATGGGTTTTGGGTGCCCACATGCTGCTTAGAGAGGCACAAGATGTCCGATGATCTCTAGTCTTAGCCAATTTTAGTTCTTTTGTTGTTTTTTTACTAGGTGATGATTTTTGTGTACCCGTCTATCTCCATTGAGGGGGCAAAATTTTTAGCAACCTCCATCCTTAGCCATTTTTCCTTACTTATTACTGTCAAGAAACATGTTTTTGTACTCGTCCACTTCTTGGCTAGGTATAAAAATTCTGGCAGCCTTCACACTTGGATGATTTTTTATGAGCTTGCTATTGAGAAACAAGTTTTGTGTATCCATCCATCTCCATTCAGGGGGTAAATTTTTTAGCAACCTCCATCCTTAGCTATTTTATATATTGTTGGATATGACGTGATGGGTTCCTTGTATCCATACCCCTCTTAGTGAGGTACAAATTCTTCAATAATATCTAGACTTAATTGGCCTATTTTTTCTACCTTTCTATGGGTGATGTATTTTGGGTACCCGTTTGCTTCTTAGAGGGGTATAGGATGTTCGATAGTATTCAAACTTAGCCCTTTTCCTCTGTTGCTTGCTATTAGGCAATATGTTCCTGGTACCCACTTGTGACTTGGCTAGGTATAAACTTTTTGGTGCCCTCAAGACTTGGTCAAAATTGGCCCCTTTTTTGCTTCCATATGAGAGACGAGTTTTCTGGACCTATTCCCTTCTATCTAAGGTGCAAATATCTTGTTGATCATGAAACTTGGCCAAAATTACCCATCTCACCTCCCACCAAGCACCAAAATTTAAGGACTTGTCCATTGAAATTATAAATACGAAACATCCACCATCTACCATACTTGACTGTTTTGGCTTCTACTACAACCTTTTGCACTTTCAACCAGAAGTACGTATGGGTGATGACCAAAATTACCCATAGATACCTTAATTTTCATATATGCTATTGAAAAATAAGTAGATATCAAGGATTGGGGATGCCAATCCCTAGTCGACTAGACAAACAAGTCATTATAGATATAAGGCCAACTTAGGTTACGAATGGCTATTGTTATACTTACCCATGGTTGACAAACTAAATGCTCATTTGAGCCTCTCTTCATCCAGGTATATTTGGGCTTGTCATTTTCACATAACCTAGTCTACATATCTCAAACCTAAAAAAGTTGCTTTTACTTGGAGTTTAATTCACTAAGGCCTCTTGCTTGGTAAATGACTCATCTACATTGGGGTTTTCAACCCATTGTGTCCACTTTTCCATGAACCTAAATATCTTCTTCACCTCTTTCAGAGATATCATATGACTTAGGATGCATGGAAGTGGATTTTTTATTTTTTCTAGTCTTTTCTCCCATAGTGGTTTACATAAAAATATATTCTCCTTGGAGACCCTCCTCTCCTCCCTCGGGTGTTTCTAGAAGTTTGGCACCTCTTCATGATTGACATTTTGTTTTCTTTAAGGAAAGCTAGAAATGATTTCTTGTTCTATCAAGCCTCTGTCATTCCATTCTACAGTGTTGTTGACAAGGTCAATATTCTTTCTTCTATGTTGTTGTAGACTTCAATGTAGGCCAACAAAATGTTAATGAAGTTGGGCCATTTGTAGGATTTGATTGAATATTGATAGAATGCTCCCTACACCATTTTATCGCATTGACCATTCTGCTGGTTAAATACACAAATCTTGAGAATGAATGTGGTAGATTTGGCCACTTAGGTGACTCGTCCTCTACACTAGGTCAAAGCACATGTAGAATGTGAGAAGTGACAAGGGGAGCAATGTGCCATAGATGAGCCTCCATAGTCTTGATAAATGTAATAAAATAGTTGGTGGTCTGAGGCATGTTTGGCCTCCATATTTTATGGAAATTTAATGGCTATTTAGGGGTATGCTTATCCACCCATTTTTTGTTGATTGTAAAATTATTATATTTTAATCAATATAATAGTTTTTCAAAAAAAAGGTAGATATCCTTCAAAACAAATAAGATATGTAAATGACTTAACATGACCTTTTCTCCTTATGGAATGTGTAAAAGGATGATTCACCTTTAGTTGTGGGTGTAATGATAACCATAGTAGCGAAAATTGAAATTGGCTCGGATTTGGACTAGAAAAAGAATTAGGAAAAATCAAAGAGAAAATTAGCCAAAAAAACCCAAAGAAAACATAAATTTTAATTGGAAAAAGTTTTTCTCATATATATCACAATGAATTAACATTATGCAAATCATATATTAATGATGTAAGACTAATACGGGACATCGAAAAGTCATAGCCTGAATAAAATACCAAAAAATTAACTTAAAGGATGATTGCAATTGGTTTTAACCTTTTACTCTCTTAAGACCCATGTGGTCAAATAACCTTGTTAGAATTGCAATTCAAATTTACATCGAATTCTTTTGAGTGGTTATTGGTGGCTATCGAATTCCTTCAAATTATAAAAAAATCACTGTTAGGATGCCCTAGTGTGTTTTGTTTGGTGTGATAGCAAGTAGGAAGACGCATTTCTCCAGTTTGCAACAGGTAAAAATGAAGCATATTAAAAAAAATTTAACTTTATGGCATTTTCTCTATTGATGTATCTATAATTGATTTTTCATCACAAGAATCACAATTTTTTGAAAAATCTCGATTCCCAATTTTTTTTTCAAATTATCAAAAGATCATGTATTTCTAATTTCGATACAATTTGACTCAAATTTTTAACAAATTCTAAAAAAGTTAAAAAATAAACAAATTTTTTTTGACAAGTTTTATAACTATGATTTAGATATTCTCATTTATATCTATGTTAAACTTGTAGATAAAGGGTCTTCATAACATCTTAAACTTGGATATACATTGTATAAAAAATTTAAATAATTTTTACTTTTTATTTTAATTCTTTTATAAATTAAAAATGATTGACCCTAAAGATATTTCTTCTATGTGCATGCAATATTGTTTCACCTCAATAGCCTTTTCTGTTGAGGTAAATTAGTTATTTGTATGTCATTAGAATTTACTAAAAATATTAACACTTCAAATAATATAAGTTGTTGAAAGCACGAGGATACGGAAACAAAAAGAAAAAACCAAGATGCGATGCAAACGAAACAAAAGATAACGCTAAATCCTATGAATTGAAAGTGCATGAAAGGAAAGAGGCATGAACGAATCGAAACCAAATAAAAAGCCAATATGGAAGACAGCCCTTTTTATTAATATGTTTCATAACTTGGTTACAATCCGTCTCCTCCCTTTTCAGGGGCTAGGAGAGTTAAATGTGTTCTTGTCACACCCATGGATGCTATTCCTTCTTCCGCGTGCCCACATGTAAAATGGGTGGACCAAACGTCACCGTCACTTGCGTTGATAATCTTGACTCCTTGATGCTCATCTAATGTCCAGATCCTACATTCAAAGAAACAAAAAATAGTCAGTAGCACCTGTAGATAAAATGAAACATGCAATCCCCATGCCTTCAATTAGCACATGCAAAATATAAATAAAACGATAACTGAAATAGATCCAAATGAACTGAAAACTTGACAGGGGTATCAAAACATCACAAGGAAGACACTACAAATGGAACAGTCAGAAAATTCACCACAAATTCGTATTCACTCCGGGGCGGGACGAATAGACCTACAACAAAGCGTCAAAAAGCACTGTCCCAAATGTCACATCCGGGAAGCTCCAAATCACCTGCAAAGTTGGGGTTAGCTAATTGGGGGTATTTTGGGAAGACCCAAAAGGTCATATTTTCCCAATTTGGCCTCTATCACCAGGAATTTGATGATGCTACTTGCATGTTAGTAAAGGCGGGAAATGATAGAAACATGATCAAAAATACTCAAAACAATGTGAAATTTAAATGACAACCTATCTAAGCAGTATAGAATCAGATGCAAAAATAGCAGAAAGGAAATCTACCACAGATTTCTAATCGCTACGGGGTAGGGCGATTAGGATTGCAGCAGTGTGGGGGGCACCCGAGGGTAGGACGCCCACCGTTTGGGACTCTGTTTCGACACCAATCCACTTGGGATGGGTCCAAAACCTCTTGTGGGGTGTTGTCGACAAATTTGGTGGGATATTGTGGCCAAATTTTTGGGTTTGGGTCCGGATTGCACTTCCAATAATCACCCAATAACCTCCCTCCAAAAGAGAGATCAACGATGTGGAAGGCACAAATCAAAAGGTGTGTGTGGATGTAAAACAGCAGCACTTCGTTGCTCAAAATGCTCCCTCTCTGTCCTTTTTTTTGGGTGAGAAGACTCACCAATTTATAGACCTAGGGTCTCTCTCTTTGAATGTGCATGCGAGGGCGCCACTTGAGTTGCTTGTCCTATTTTGAGAGAAAATATTATTCCCTGATTTAGAGTCTCCTTGCATGAGGCCTCCAAAATCAAAGACATGCATGACTAAAGTCTCTCTCCTTGATTTGAAGTCGTTCCTCACAATTGCATGGCCTGAAGCTGCAGTTAACTGGCGGACTTGTCGAGGTTTGACTTTTTTCTAGTCAAACCTGCTATTCACCCCACCCTGGGGCGAATGCTGATAATCATCCCTCGGTGGGACGAATACCATTTTGTAATAGTCCCAGTGTGGGATGAGTAGGGAGCAAAGTGCCAAAAAGGTGCCAAATTGACCTCTGACCTTCCAAACTATTGTGGGAGTGGTTAGGACCACTTTTTAACCTTTGGGGACTGCCCTAGGGGTTGTGTGTGTCAATGCGATCAGCGTTTGTCGTCACATAATCGGATTGGTGTTGTTTTGGTGTCTACATATGCCCCTTTTTGGGAAGCATTGTGCAAGGCACAGTGCTGAGCAAAAATAGATAACCAAAGCACTAATGATTAGGGTTTCTCAGTAACCTAACCAACTTTTGATGCCCCAAGTATGGAAAGGGCACGCATTCTTAAATCCTTGCTTATGATGAGCTAAGGAGCTTAATTCAAGTGTTAACCTTTTTCGGTGAGGTGTTACTTGATCTTGGACATTGTTCAATCATGAATAGGCAAAGGGAATAACCTTTTGTCTATGGGAACCTTGAGTTCATGATTCACGAATGCCAAGTTTTTGATCAACTTGTGATTATTGCTTGTTTTTTGCCCCAAGCAGGGGCGTGATTATCTTTGTCAATGATCCTTTGAATGCGTGCCATTTCCTTGACTGGGTGTGTTTTTGTTGATTGATGACTAAGTGTGACTACCCCTTCAAGCGACGAATAGATGAGGGAATGACCAACATGAGAAAAGCGACGAGTCGCTTGACCCAAGATGACTTACGTAAGGGTGCCTTCAGTTGTTTTCCGTTGAATGCTTAAGAAGTTTTCGAACATTCTGACCTATTTTTGGTGGGTTTGAACCCTTTTTATGACGCATTTTGGATCTAAAATTGTCAAAAATCCATCCGCCCGTGGAGCGGTCCGGCTATGGTAGCCTTCTTAGGGAGTAGGATAGTGACAATTTGTGACCCCAACGTCTATTTTGGATGCCACGAATGTCAGGCGCAAAGGCGCCTTCGTTCGACAATGTTAGTGTTATTTTTGGTTGGGTTTTGACCCTTTTGGTGACGCCATTTGGGGATGAAATTCTTGACAATCTGTCCTCTCAAGGAGCGGTCCGGCTATGGTAGCCTTCTTAGGTAATAGGATATTGAGGATTTGTGACTCCGACGTCTATTTTGCATGCCCAGAATGTTAAGTGCAAAAGCACTCTCTTTGGACAATTTTATTGCTTGTTTTTGGTGCATTTTGTGCAGTTTTTGCTATTTTTGAAATTTTAGCGCCCCCCTCATCCAATCACCTGCGATGATATGATGTTGACTGCTCAGTATCGCTGCCCCTCATCCGACGTGAAGACCCACCTCTAGAGGGCTCAGGTATCCGCCCCCCGAGGCAGATAATCTCTCCCTCCAAATCCATCTGGTGTCGAAACCATGCCGTCTCCCACTGACGATACAAAGCTACTACATCATCATGCTGCGTTAATGCCCTCTCCCTCTTCACCAGCTACATCCGTAGAAGATCCCTCTCCCGTGCAGCATTTGTGTCCCCATCCTACTGGCGATACACAGCAAATGTGTTATCCCGCTCAGCCAACTAAGTTCATAGGAGATCCCTCTCCTGCAGAGCCTCCCCCAGCTCCTCATCTTGCCTTTGTAGTAGCCCCTCTAATCGCACATTCTCAATGTGTAACCCTACCTCCATGTCCTCCGAGACTGCTTGAGGCATTGGCATCTCCAGAATAGCAGCCTGCTCTGGCTCCCACTGCTCTGGGACGTCCTGCATCCCCGGCTGATCCAAAACCCAAAAATCCACACCCACATCATCCACCTCCACCATGTCCGCATACTCCACTAAAAGCACGAGGATATGGAAACAAAAAGGAAAAGCCAAGATGCGATGCAAACGAAACAAAAGATAACACTAAATCCTATGAATTGAAAGTGCATGAAAGGAAAGAAGCATAAACAAATCGAAACCAAATAGAAAGCCAATATGGAAGATAGCCCTTTTTATTAATATTTTTCAAAACTCAGTTACAATCCATCTCCTCCCTTTTTAGGGGCTAGGAGAGTTAAATGTGTTCTTGTCACACCCATGGATGTTATTCCTTCTTCTGCATGCCCACATGTAAAATGGGCGGACCAAATGTTGCCACCACTTGCATTGAGGAATCTTGACTCCTTGCTGCTCCTTTAATGTCTAGATCCTGCATTCAAAGAAACAAAAAATAGTCAGTAGCACCTGTAGATAAAATGAAACATGCAATCCCCACGCCTTCAATTAGCACATGCAAAATATAAATAAAACGATAACTGGTATAGATCCAAATGAACTAAAAACTTGATAGGGGCATCAAAACATCACAAAGAAGACACTGCAAATGGAACAATAAAAAAATTCAACACAAATTTGTATTCGCTCCGGGACGGGACGAATAGACCTACAACAAAGTGTCAAAAAGCACTGTCCCAAATGTCACATCTAGGAAGCTCCAAATCACATGCAAAGTTGGGGTTAGCTAATTGGGGGTATTTTGGAAAGACCCAGAAGGTCAAATTTTCCCAATTTTGCCTCTATCACCAAGAATTTTATGATGCTACCTGCATGTCAGTAAAGGCGGAAAATGATAGAAACATGATCAAAAATGCTCAAAACAATGTGAAATTTAAATGACAACCTATCTAAGTAGTATAGAATCATATGCAAAAATAAAATAAATGAAATATGCCATAGATTTCTAATCGCTCCGGGGCGGGGCGATTAGGACTGCAGCAGTGTGGGGGGCACCCGGGGGCAGGACGCCCGTCGTTTGGGACTCTGTTTCTGCACCAATCCACTTGGGATGGGTCCAAAACCTATTATGGGGTTGTGTCAAAAAATTTGGTGGGATATTGTGGCCAAATGTTCAGGTTTGGGTCCGGATTGCGCTTCCAATAATCACCCAATAACCTCCCTCCAAAAGAGAGATCAAGGATGTGAAAGGCACAAATCAAAAGGTGTGTGTGGATGTAAAATGGTAGCACTTCATTGCTCAAAATGCTCCTTATATCCCCTTTCTTTTGGGTGAGAAGACTCACCAATTTATAGACCTAGGGTCTCTCTTTGAATCCGCATGCGAGGGCGCCACTTGAGTTGCTTGTCCTATTTTGAGAGAAAAAATTATTCCCTGATTTAGAGTCTCCTTGCATGAGGCCTCCAAAATCAAAGACATGCATGACTGAAGTCTCTCTCCTTGATTTGAAGTCGTTCCTCGCAATTGCATGGCCTGAAGCTGCAGTTAACTGACGGACCTGTTGAGGTTTGACTTTTTACCAGTCAAATCTACTATTCGCCCTACCTTGGGGCGAATGCTAATAATCGTCCCTGGGTGGGATGAATACCAGTTTGTAATCGTCCCAGGGTGGGACGGGTAGGGAGAAAAGTGCAAAAAAGCTACCAAATTGACCTTTGACCTTCCAAACTATTGTGGGAGTGGTTAGGACCACTATTTAACCTCTGGGGGCTTCCCTAAGGGTTGTGTGTGTCAATGCGATCAGCGTTTGTCGTCACATAATCGGATTGGTGTTGTTTTGGTGTCTACAGATGCCCCTTTTTGGGAAGCGATGTGCAAAGTGAAACACTAAGCAAAAATAGATAACCAAAGCACTAATGATTAGGGTTTCTCAATAACCTAACCAACTTTTGATGCCCCAAGTATGGAAAGGGCACGCATTCTTAAATCCTTGCTTCTGACGAGCTAAGGAGCTTAATTCAAGTGTTAACCTTTTTTGGTGAGGTGTTACTTGTGTAGCAAGTGTGAACACTTAATTTATTAAGTGATTAATTTAGTGGCAAGGTTAGTGTTGTCGACAAATTCTTGTCGGCAAGTGTGAATATCCCTTATCCCTCCATTCTCTCCTTTATTCCCTCTTCCTCCTTATCACTCCATCTCCTTTCCCCTTATTCCTCCAACCTCCCTTCATCTTCTCCTCCAACTTCATCCCTTCCCGCTTCTCCCCTAACCTCCTTTCTCTTCTTATAAATTAGTGGTTATATTCTTTGTTTGGTTGAATAATGTAATGGCTCTGCAGAATATTAATTAAAGATTTATTTATTCTATAGTCACCTGATCCGATTTTTAGATTTGGTATCAGAGCACGATAGGTGAGGTCATGCTAGGCATGAATCTCGAGGATGCATGGTGATCTAGCTGGCAAGCATGTTGAGCACATATCTCGAGGGTGCACCATGATCGAGGAGTTGGGCGATCGGATCGAGGAGGTGGTAGAGCGTAGAGCTGGGCACGGATTTTGAGGCAAAGTTGAGAGCTAACGCGGACTGCACGATTTTTGAGGTGACACATGGCAGAGTAGTTGCTGACATGGCTGAAGCTGACATGGCAGGCACTGATAGAGTGATGACTAGGCACTGACATGGCTGGAGCTGGTATCTGACATGGCGAGCAGAGGTGGCAAGCTGACGTGGCACTAAGTGTGGTGACGTGGCAGCATTTCATTGGTTTCAGTTTGGCAAAACCTGGTTGGAACACATGGCGAAAGCGAATTCACCTGAAGCAATTTACGTGGCAGGCAAGATTTGTTGAGCAAAGCACAGTGTTGGGGGAGTGATTGCTCGAAGGCAATCAAGGTCTTATGCACTCGCGTGCATATAAGAAGACCTCTATGTCTTCCTCCCACTGAATGTGGGATAAAACCAAGTTTTTTTTTAAAACAAACTTGCCACCCATCCACTGTATAAGGAACAGGCAGTTCCTTTGTTCTTCAGTCGAAGCGAGTAGCGTAGGTGGTTGAGACTCTTGCTTGCGAAATAGAGGTCCCGGGGTCGAATCCCATCAGGGTAAAAAATACAAGTTTTTTATTTTTTTTGTAATTATCGAAAGTCGAAGGGTTTAAGAAGGCATAGGTCAGCTTTGTTTCTCACTGGAGCCGCGTGGTGCAGCGGCTAGACCTTGCGGGTAGGAAGCGGATGTCCTTAGATCAAATCCCATTGAGGATTTCGCGAAAAAAAAAGGTTTCTTTTTTATTTAATTTTTCATTATTTGTTTTTTAATTAAAAATTTTTAAAAATTATTTAATAATTTCCATATATATTTTATTATTATGTTTTTTAAATAAAATTTTATTTAAAAAAATAATAATTAAAATATATATATAGGAAATTGTTAAAAAAAATTCTAAAGGCTTTATTAAAACAAATTTTTTGAAATTTTTTTTTTTTAAATTGTGAAAAGTGGAAAGTGAAAATTTTGCATTGATGAGTAGATGATCAGATCAACTGGATGCTATTATGCATTGCTCTCTCTGTTGAGAAGAGAGACTCCTGATTCCTTTGACAGGAAAGTCCAGCAGAGTGGACTTCATATAGTGTTTTATCAGTTCGAAAACCAAGTGATAGCACATTAGAGACAACCAGAATCTGGATACGAGGTGGATTCTAAAGATAATATCTTCGAGCAAAGAGTAGTTGAATCTGAGATGGTTGAAACAGTACCTGAAGGACAATAAAGTGACAGTTATACTCTTGTAGTACCTAAAGTTGAAACGAGTGAGAGCTATAAACCTCGCTCTCCTGATTCAGAACCAGAAGAAGCAAAAGCAGAGGAAAAAGAACCAGTGGAGGTGAAACCTGCAATTGAAGAATGAGTTGTTCACAAAAGACGTCTTAAGCCAGCAGTAGCAACAAAAGAAGTCATTATAATCAGTGACGACGAAGCAGACAATTTCACCTTTCCAGTCTTGGGAAATTCTCAAGAAGAAGAATGCCAAATCAGTGAGCATTTTAAGAAAGCTAGATTTGATTTAAATCAGTGATCTATTTTATACTTCTTTGTACAACTTGTTTGAAGTAGAAATAAAGTTTGTTTTCTAAACTGACTTCCAATACTAGTTTACCAATCCCTGAGTTCAATGGTGGTGATTACGAGTATTGGTCAATTAAAATGAAAACTATGTTGATTGACAGAGGTCTTTGGGATGTGAATGAAGAGGGATATATTGAACCTACTGCTGTTGAATGGGCCGCTATGAGTGGTGTTGATAAAAGGGCTAGAAAGGAAGCACAGAAAAATAATTCTTTTGCCCTTTATCATATCCAAGCTTGATAGAAGTATTTTCCCTAGAATAGCTTATTTTATCATGGTGTGCCCTTGGGATACGTGCCCAGCATGCTTGCCAGCTAGATCATCGTGCGTCCTCGAGATTCATGCCCAGCATGACCTTGCCTACCATGCTCTGATACCAAATCTAAAAATCGGATCAGGTGACTATAGAATAAACAAATCTTTAATTAATATTCCATAGAGCCATTACATTATTCAACCAAACAAAGAATATAACCACTAATTTATAAGAAGAGAAAGGAGGTTAGGGGAGAAGCGGGAAGGGATGAATTCAGAGGAGAAGATAAAGGGAGGTTGGAGGAATAAGGGGAAAGGAGATGGAGTGATAAGGAGGAAGAGGGAATAAGGGGAGGTTGTTGGACCACTTTGCTGCTCTCCAATTTCTTCTAATACCTTTCGTAGCCATAGAGCTTGAGTACTAGCATGAGTGATGGCTATATACTCAGCTTCTATTGAAGATAGTGCTACTACTATCTGCTTCTTGGAACTCCAAGTTATTAGTCCTGATACCAGACTAAAATAGTTCCCCGAGGTTGATTTTCTATCATCAATGTTGCTACCCCAATCACTATCACTGAAGCCTACAAGCTTGATAGTGTTACATTTATGGTAATGGATTCCAAAATCCCATGTACCCTTTACATATTTGAGAATTCTCTTAGCTGCTTGCAAATGCAACTCATAAGGGTTAGACATAAATCGAGAGACAAGAGAAACAGCATACTAAATATCAGGTCTGGTGTTGGCAAGAAACATCAAACTCCCAACCATGCTTCTGAAAGTGGTCACATCAACTTTTGATGCTCCATCATCTTTGCTTAATTGGATCCCATGTCCAACTGGAGTTGCAACTGGTTTGCAATGCTCCGTAGCAAACTTCTTAAGCATGTCTCGAGCATACTTATGTTGAAAGATGAAGATTCTTGTATCTGACTGATGAACCTCCATTCCAAGGAAGTAGTGCATTAAGCCAAGATCCTTCATCTCAAACTGCATCATCATGGAGTGTTTGAACTCCATATTCATTTTTTCATTACTACCCATGAATATGAGATCATCCACATGCAAGCAAACTATGAGGATGTCATTTCCTTGTTGTAGGTAGTAAAGGGTGGGTTTATTTCTACTTCTGGTGAACCCAAATTCTTTGAAGTACCCATCAATGCATGAGTACCAAGCTCGTGGTGCCTGCTTGAGGCCATAAAGTGCTGTTGTAGCTGATCCACAACACACCCCAAAATTGGGGACCCACCTTTTTTGCATGCTTTCACAGAAAATCTCAGTGACCCAGATGCTAAAAATCAAGAAAAAGGGGCAAAATTGCACAAGGATGAAAAGTGTCGCAAAATCGTGACATGTTGCACGGTCGCTGCCAAAAATAGAAAAGTGTCACGAAATCGCGACATGTTGCGCGGTCGCTGCCAAAAATAGAAAAGTGTCACGAAATCGCGACATGTTGTGCGGTCGCTACCAAAAATAGAAAAGTGTCACGAAATCGCGACATGTTGCGCGGTCGCTGCCAAAAATAGAAAAGTGTCACGAAATCATGGCATGTTGCTCCATCACGGTCGAAAGAGCAGAGAGAAAGACAAAATGAAAAAGTGTCACGAAATCATGACATGTTGCTCCGTCACGGCTTAAAGAGGAGAGAGAAAGACAAAATGAAAAAGTATCACAAAATCGTGACATGTCACAAAATCATGGTCAACGCAGTCAGCGACAGTAGGTGGGCAGAACCATCGTGAAATCGTGACGTGTTTGATTTTCACGGCTTGCAAGCGGGAAAAAGGCATGAAATAGAAAATGGTAGCGAAATCACGACAAAAACGAGCCAAAGGCTACAAGGCCCGGTAGTGTAGCGAAATCACGATGAAAATCGACACAAAGCTCATAAGCTGAAAGTGGTAGCGAAATCGCACAACTTTTGAGAAAGCGTGCCCACTAGACAAAAACATCACGAAATCGTAACAGAAAGCAGCGAAAGGCATGAAGTGCAAAACTATCGCGAAATCACGACAGAATTGAGCGAAAAGGCATGAAGTGTAAAATGGTCGTGAAATCACGACAAAATTGAGCGAAAGGGCACGAAGCACAGAAACGTCGTGAAATCGCGATAAAAGCGTAGCAAAAGAGCATGAAGTGAAAAGACGTCGCGAAATCATGACAGAAAGTAGCAAGAGCAGCTTGAAATGGAAAGCATAGCGATTTCACGACAGAAGGTCGGTAAAGCAGTATGGAAGTGAAAAAACGTCGTGATTTCACGACAGAAGGCTGCAGGATAGTTTCGAACAAAATGCGTAGCGATTTCATGCAGGTTTTGGAGGAAATGTTTCAGAGTGAGAAGCATCACGAAATCATGACAGTTTGCAGCCAAAGGAGTGCCGAGTGAGAAACGTCACGAAATCGTGATAGGTTGCGGCCGAGAGTGTACGAAATAGAAAAGCATCACGATTTCATGACATGTCGCATTTTTGTTGGGCAAGAAGGCAAGAAGGTTGTTGGCCAAAAAACGTCGCGATATCGTGACCTGTCTCATTTTCGTTGTGCTGGTAGAGAAGCAGGCTGCATGCATAAAAGCGTCACGATTTACATGGGGCCGTTACGAAACTTGTTGGAAATGCAGAACACGTGGCATACAGGTGTCATAGTTGCAGAAGCGTTACATGTAACAGCAAACTTTGAACGTTTCAGAATCGAGCATGAATCAAAAGCAACGAAAAGGCAAGGAATTTGAAACGACTCATTCTGGGAGATGAAACGAAGCGACACAGGGTGAACCAAAAGTTGTGCTAGACAGTATAAAATCAAAAGCATAGATTGAACAGGGGGTTGGAAATTGCTGCTAGCAGAGTTGTAGAGACAAGGGCTGCAAGCCATTCTGGGCCTGCACTTGGAGCAATTTCCTTCATTTGTTCTAGATTTGTCATACCTGGAACATTCCGTAATTGCAACTGATATACCATTTTAATATAGAAATACAGAGAGTTGGCATCTCATTGATGAGAAAGAAGGAGTCATTTTTGCATGCATGATTTAATGTTTTATCTTCCCTTTCAGATTTCCAAGCTTTTAGGTGAAGTTTAATGCAAGTGTTCTTGGTTGCTTCATGCGAATGTCTAAATCTAAAATTACATTAAAAACCCCAGAAACCCGCACCTAGCTTATCTGGATTGTGTATATTTGTAGGTTCAATAGGTTAGGTTGCATGCAGAAACCTCATCATCTTCGGTTTTGTCAATCAGGATGGTCGCACTCTGGACATAGTTTAGCTTCATTTTCATTTTGCATTTATTTTATTTTCAAACCCTTATTTTATTTTCTGCATTTTAATTCACTGTCATTCAAATAAATAATTGAAAATCCATCAAAGCTCAGGATCAAAATATATTTATTTCTTAGATTTATTCACTTTGAGTCCATTGCAAATTCAAATTGAAATAAACCACAATGCCCCTTGTTAATATCCACTTGTAACCCTAAGGTATTCCCAGCATTCAAATTAAAACAACATCATTGATATACAAAGAGTTAGCATAACAGGAACCTTGGAGAAATTATCTGTTGTAATTTATTTACAAGCAATGGATTTTGGGACTCAGATCCTACCGGAGAGTGTGCTTTCACAATTGGGTGAAAACACCACTCAACAGATTGGTGCTAGAAGGAGGGCCCGAATTGGTTTACTTTATTTTGACTTTCATACATGAGTAATATCTTTTTGATTTAATTTTGAAATCATCTCTTAAATCTCACAGACAGCTAAACTGCAGCTTTTGTTTTTCTTTTGGTTGCAGGTTTTCTTTGAAATAACCGAGGGTTTCATCAGGCAGGCTGGACCCACTGCGTCGTATTGCGACTAGGTCCCAAACAACCAGGGAAACCATATTTCATGACCTTACGCTCACTGGTACTCCCAAGAATAAAACCAAGCAAGTCGTAAGCTTACCAGTCACAAAAGCCCTATTTTCTCCAGGAACATCGAGTGGACCTACATCGGTGACATCAGTTGCCCCTAGTGTTCCTATTGTCAGTAATATTTCCACTGCTCTTGTAGGGTTGTCTTCATCAATTTTGAGTCAAATGGCTCAACCTCCAGCAGCTCCTTGGTATGGAGCTAATAATATTCCTTTGAACATTGCTGGGGATATCCATGAAATCCCCAAGAACATAGAAATATTTTTGCCTAAATATAAACCAGATGGCCTAAGAACAATAGAAGAACATATCCAAGCCTATAGGGATGTTTTAATTAGGCTGCAAGTCCAACATGAAGATGTGGCTTGTAGGCTTTTCCCCATGAGCTTAGATCCAATAGCATATGAATGGTATATATGCTTACCAACTGGTTCAATCACTTCATGGACGCAAATGGAGAACGCTTTTGTCAACCAGTTCAGGTCACCTTTGGATCCCGCAACCATTTACAATCAATTCATTACATGCAAAAGGGGCCAGGGTGAACCAATCAGAACATTTAATCAAAAATTCCAAAAGTGCTATAATAGAGCAGTTCAGCATTTTGCCATCGATCCCGCAGTGGCTTTGTAGATATACTTTGGGGCATTGGACCCCATGACAGCCATGTTTGCAAGACGAAATCCCCAAGTCACCATGCTAGCTCTAGCCTATAATGAAGCCATGACCATCGAGCAGCAAATGACACCACAGGGTTATGGGTTTCTCCAGATGCCTATGATGGGACAATATGCTCCATATGGTCAAGCTCCCTTGGCAAATAAGATCATGGCACCGCAAATGCCAAGCATGAACACCTTCCCATATCAGCAATCGTATCCACCAGCACCTGCGTATGCACCCATTCCAATTCAACCAATTACATCCATTCCACCTGTTCTCGCATTTTTACAGAATAGTCAATCGACTATGCAAGGAACTGGCCAAGTTAATTCTCAGGATCTAGTTCCTTTCCCAAATCCAACTCCGATTCAAAGTTTCAATCCATACGGGAATCAAATTCCTCAAAACCCGGCCCAAATGTTGAATCAAGACCCCACCAATTATGCAAATCCAATGGGGGTTAATAACAATGTGATTCCGTCGAAGGAGATTTATTCAGAGGTCAAAAAGCTCAAGAAAATAGTTCATAAGCTGAGCAATGACATGGTTCAAAAGCAAAAGTATGAATCCCATGCCCCTCATTCAAATCGAAATTTTAACAATAGAGGGAGACATTGGAACACAAAGCCAAACAATGGGGGAGTACCCGCTCCCATTGCTAATCAACTAGATACTTCTGTAGGACCTAGTCAATCCAATTCCCTTTTGAATATTTCAGATTTGGCTTGGGAAAGGGGGTGTAGGTTGCACAACACAAAAGAACACAATGAGAGGAATTGTCCTGAAATTGCTAGATACACTCATTGTCTTCAGGCACAAGTTGATGATTTGGAGTTGGTATCAAATGAGGGTCCATCGCAACATCAAGATGATAACATTATGGTGATGGAAACTGTATATCATCAAGAAGGTGAGAGTGAGGAAGAAGAAGATGAAATTTTGGAATAGGAGGTGCAAGATTTTTGAGATTTTAGAAAGGGGAATCATGGATACCATCTGAGAAGTAAATCTAAAGCCCCTAAAACCTCATCAACACCTCCAAACAACTCTATTCTTCCTTTGGATACTAAGGCAAATAATAACCCTCCTCCTCCACTCAGAAGAGAAATGCCTAATGACGTGCAGAAGACAGTCAAATTCGAAAAACCAAACTATGACATAGTGGAGGATCTAAAGAAGTCCAAATCTAGCCTTTCGTTCTTGGACGCGGCTAGATTGCCTAGCCAAAAGGAGGCGTTGATAAAAGCTCTGAACTCACCTGATCAAATGTGGAAGGGAAAAGGAGCTGAGTCCCATCTTATTTTATGAAAGGAGAGACGGGATGTCCCGCCATTCTTATTGACTCTGAGAATTGCGGGTAAGAATTTGCATAACTGTTTGGTGGACACAGGTGCCACGAGCAACCTCATGCCTTCAGAGATATGTCAAATGCTAGGTCTACAACCTATTTCATCCAAATGTAAGGTCCTACAATTGGACAGATCAGAGGTAAATGTGGTAGGGACCTTATATGATGTCAAGATTCAATTAAATTCTGAACCCAGGGTCCAACAGGTTGTCGACATTCTGGTTGTTAATATCCCAAGTAGATATGGAATGCTACTTGCGAGGGATTGGATGAAAACTTTGAATGGCTATTTTTCAACAGACTGCTCACATATGTGGCTACCCTAGAAAGGAATTGCAAACCAAATCAGAGTGGAAAATGAACCGAGGCTCAAAGAAATCATAACGAAATTTAACAAGCCGAATGAAGTTTAGTTTTCTAAGCCAGAACTGGGGGTTTATGCACTTGATGTTGAGGAAGCTACTGAAGAACCTAAAGAGGAAACATGTCATGGGGGCTCTTCTGAGGAAAATGATTGCACATGGTTGCTCAAGTTCGATGGATCAAAATCTAGATAGGGAGCAAGAGGCTGGAGTCGAGCTCACCTGGTCCAGGAGGTAAACCATTATTGGCCACTTACAGATTGCAATTTCCTTGCACGAACAATGTGACAGAATACGAAGCATTGATCTTTGGTTTACATCTAGCATTGAGCAAACATGTTAAATGCTTTAAGGTTTTGGGAGATTCTGAGTTGGTAGTCAAGCAGATCAAAGGACAGTATACATGCCATGACAGGAGACTGAGCCTTTATAGAACTAGGGTTATGGACCTTATTGAGGAATTCGATGCATTCAATATAGCCCTTATTTCTAGAAAAGGAAATCGAATAACTCTCTTGTAGTCGTCGTAGGCATGTTAAACCCGATTGATATAAAAAGGTGTAAAAATTTCTCCATTGAATTGGTTCCTTGTCCATCAATACCCGATAATGTCAAGAATTTCCAGGTTTTTGAAAATGACAGACACATCTTCAAATTTGTCACGAACTCGGGTATTTTTGAAAATCAGGTGATTGATGAGGAGCAAAGGTGGCAAGATGAAATAGAAAACAAGAATGAAACCGCATGTCAATCCAACAAAATACCTAAAGACGTGGTTTCATTGGAGAAAATGTTCGACGTGGGATACAGGACCAAGAAAGAAAAAAGGGTCCCACTCCCCAAAGATGCTTGTGATTCAATTAATCTAGGGAGTGCAGACAATCCAAAGGAGGTGTACATTGCAAAGGCATGTACAGATGAAGAAAGGGGCAACATAATACAGGCATTGAAGCATTACATAGATTGCATTGCTTGGAATTACAATGAGGTGAAAACATACAACCAAGACATCATCACACATACCATTCCTCTGAAGCCAAACTCCAAGCCTTTTAGGCAAAGACAACGAGTTGTTAACCCGCTATTGGAGCCTTTGATCAAAAAGGAGGTTAAAATATTATTGGAAGCGAAGATCATATTTCTTGTTAGGCACTCAACCTGGGTTGCTAACCTCGTTCCAATGAAGAAAAAGAGTGGAGAGATCAGGCTGTGCATAGATTTTCGAAATCTTAATAAAGCCTCTCAAAAGGATAATTATCCATTGCCTTCAATTGATGAAATTCTACAAATGGTAAATGGATCTGAAATGATGTCCTTTCTTGATGGGTATTCTGGATACAATCAAATTCTTATACATCCAAATGACAAGATGAAGACGGACTTCACCACCAAGTGGGGGACATTTGCATATAAGAGAATGTCGTTTGAACTGTTAAATGATGGTGCAACTTTTCAACGTGCCATGGATTATGCATTCAAAGGGCTCATAGGCAAATGTATCATCGTGTATGTGGATGATATTCCAGTATTCTCAAAAAAGAGAGAAGACCATGTTAAATATTTGAAGAAAGTGCTTCAAAGATGCAGAGAACATGGAATTTCCTTAAATCCCAAAAAGTGCATTTTCAAAGTAACAGAAGGAAAATTGCTTGGTCACATCATTTCAAAAGAGGGCATATCCATTGATCCAGAAAGGATACAAGCTATCCAAAATTTACCTCTCCCAAGTAGTAAAAAAGAACTGAGATCTTTCTTTGGGTAGGTTAATTTTGTGAGGAAGTTCATCTCGAGCTTTGCTGAGATAGCCAAACCTCTGAACAAGATGCTCAAGAAATATGTAGAGGTTAAGTGGAACGAGGAAAGTAGGGTGGCCTTCAGAACATAAAAGATGCCATTTCCAGAGCCCCTGTCCTCATAAGTCTAGACTATTCTAGGCCTTTCTATATTTATGCTTTCGCATTAGAGCACTCTTTCGTGAGTGTCTTAACCCAGAAAGGTGAGGATAGTGTTGAAAACCCCATAGCATTTTTGAGTGCCCCTCTAAAAGATGCTCAATTAAGGTATTCAATCCTTGATAAGCAGATGTATGCACTTTTCAAAACGATGAAAAAATTTAGGCATTACATTGTGCACAGCAGGGTTATTGCCATCGTGTCTGACTCTGCTATTAAGACCATGTTTTTACAAAATGAACTAGGTGAGAAAAGAGGGAAATGGATTTCCACCATCCAAGAATTCGATCTTGAAATCCAACCTATGAAACTAGTTTGAGGATAGGGATTGGTGAAGGCGATCGCTGAAAATAATCCACAAATAACATGCCAATACTCAAATATAGAATACATTGCTAAGGATGACTGGTATGTTGATATTGTGCAATTTTTATTGAATGGTAAGTGTCCTTCTAATCTGAATTCAACCCAGAGAAGAGCTTTAAGGCTTAAGTCTATCAATTATCTGATGAAATCTGGTGTTCTTTATAGGAAGAATCATGAAGGGATCTACCTGAGGTGCCTGAACAAAGAAGAAGTTGCCAGGGTGTTGCAAGAATTTCACGGGAAACATGGAACTGGTCATGGTGCGGCAAATGCTACAGCGCATCAAATCCTGAGAGCGAGGATACTACGAGCCCCACATTTTCAAAGATGCACATGCCCATGTACGATCTTGTCATATCTGTCAAGTGGCTACCAATAGAGAAAGAAATGCAGCCATGCCATTACAACCTGTAGTTGAAATGAGACCATTTGCACGATGGGGACTAGATTTCATTGGGGTTATTAACCCAAATTCTTTTGAGTCTCATAAATTCATATTGACGACTACGGACTACTCGTACAAGGTGGACATAAGCGATTCCTACTAAACATGCCACCACAGACGTTGTAATAAAATTCCTTGAGGACCATATTATAACAAGATTTGGAATGCTCGATTCTATTGTCAGTGACAATGGTAAAGCTTTTATTTCTACACAATTTGTAGATTGGGCATATGACAACAAAGTGAGCTTAAAATTTGCATCCAATTATTATCCTCAAGGAAATGGTTTGGCCGAATCTTCAAATAAAAATTTGTTGAATACCATTAAGAAGTTGCTAGAAAAGAACCCTCGGGATTGGCACAACCAATTAAAGTTTGCCCTTTGGGTAGATAGGACCAGAGTAAAGGAATCCATAGGGAATACTCCCTATCATTTGGTCTATGGGCAAGACCCGATATTTCTCGCAAATTTGAAGTTGTAGACCTTGCATTTCATACAAGAGTACTTGGGGATAGATGATCAAGTTGAAGCCGGGTTAAGTCATTTGTTGCACCTTGATGAAAAGAGAGAAGAAGCCATGAATCACATGAATAAACACCAGGAAGTTATCAAGAGATGGTTTGACGAGAAGGGCCAAAATTAAATCATTCGAATTTCAGATTTGGTATTACTATGGGACAAAAGACATGAGGAAAAAGGGAATCATCAAAAGTTTGATTGTCTTTGGTTGGGCCCCTATCAGATTTCAGAAATTCTTGGAAAAAATACCTTCAGGCTAAAAACTTTAGAAGGGAAAGATTTTATGCTACCGGTTAATGGGCAGATTTTGAAGCATTATTTTAGCCCTTAGGTTGTGAGATTTTGATGTTATTCTTTTCGGTTTTGGTGGGGATTTTCAGATTTTGTTTTCATTGTTTAGGATTGTTAGTCTAGCTAGGATTTTGGTTGTGGGTTTGATTTCAATTGACATGTTTTGTTTATTTTTATAAAAAATAAAAAAATAATTTAAAAAAAAAAAAAAAAAAAAAAGAGGAATAAAATTGAGATGTCAACTTATGCTTAGGACTAGGAGAATATGAAATATTGGAATTGTCTTGTATAAGCTCCACAAGTCACACAAACATTTTAAGTTATATCGTTTGAAACTTGTGATGCATGAAGTAGTCAGTTTTGTATGGCAAATAATTTCATCTGCAATTCAAAGATAATGCATTCATGTCACATCTCACTTTACATATACATTCCATCTTAGTTGCATATGCATCTTAGGTACAAATCATTAAAGTATGTCAAATCCTCTTAGGGTTGTGTTATAACATAAATGTAAGGAAAATCCTAAGGTTGGAAACTGAGTCTTGAGATATCTAGAACCAAGCACGTCTTATACATTAAAAAGGATCTTGAGCAAAATGATCAAAACCTAACTTGGAAGAAAAGGTTGGGCGAAAGAGGTTTTTCATGTCTATCCTATTATGCAACATGATCCTTAAAAGAGTTGTTTTGACCACTTCCATGAAGCTTAAAGCCTAAAATCAGAGTAGTAAGGATAGGGTTAAATCCTCATCAAACTTAGGTTGAGGATCCAACTCCCCAAAGCTTTGATTTGACCTACATGGAGTAGTAAGGATAGGGCATAAATTCTCATCTCGCTTAGGTTGAGAATCTGATTCCCCAAAGCTCTTATGTCTCATTTCATAATAAATCTTGGATTGGAAGGATCGTACTACTTGTCCTCTGCAAAGGATGGGTAGTCATCCCCAAGGTCTAAGTAATAAATTAATATTTTCCATTTTTATCTAAATCTTGGATTGGAAGGATCGTACTACATGTCCCTAGCAAGGATGGGTAGTCATCCCCAAGGTCCAAGAAGTAAAAATTAATTTTTCCCATCTCATATTTATTTTGGATTGGAAGGATTGTACTACTTGTCCTCTACAAAGGATGGGTAGTCATCCCCAAGGTCCAAAGAAATGAAGATAAGTTTTGGATTGTGGGGTTAAGTATGCCCATGCATGGCAACATGTCTTGTCTAAAAAACAAGACCACTGATTCTCCAAGGGGTTAGACTAGCATGACCATTTCCTCCATAATTGGTTAAATTATTTTGCTCAAAGTGAGGTAATGAACTCTAAATCAGAATAGTAAGGATAGGGTTAAACTCCCATCTCGGTTAGGTTGGGAGTCTAATTCCCCAAAGTTCTGATTTCACATTCACTTGCACATGGGTTCAAGATAGTAGGGACTCATAACCAACTTTGGGATATAATAAAGCAATTAATTAAGTGGATCCTAAGAGGGTTTGGCAATCTTGAGTGTTTGTACATGATACTAGAAGAAAGACTATGCCTTGTATGAAAGCAAAATCTCCTAGCATATTCATTAAGTGACACAAATCATTCACAAGTTCACATATGCATTCATGTAAAACTGACAATGGAATGTTGATCAATTTCAAACGATAGGGAATGAAATTCATTGCACACACTGAGCTAATACTTGATGATTCTGATGATTCATGTACTTTTGATCTTTGGGCATTTTTTTATATTGCTTATGTGTTAACACATGTTTTTGAGTTTGTATATGTTTCAGGTTGGGTTCTCACTCAAATGCTCAAGAGCATTTGACAGCAGAGTCGCCATTTGTTGTGGCTGATCCACAACACACCCCAAAATTGGGGACCCACCTTTTTTGCATGCTTTCACAGAAAATCTCAATGACCCAGATGCTAAAAATCAAGAACAAGGGGCAAAATTGCATAAGGATGAAAAGTGTCGCGAAATCGCGACATGTTGCGTAGTCGCTGCCAAAAACAGAAAAGTGTCGCGAAATCGCGACATGTTGCGCGGTCACTGCCAAAAATAGAAAAGTGTCATGAAATCGCGACATGTTGCACGGTCGCTGCCAAAAATAGAAAAGTGTCGCGAAATCGTGACATGTTGCGCGGTCGCTGCCAAAAACAGAAAAGTGTCACGAAATCGCGGCATGTTGCTCCGTCGCGGCCGAAAGAGGAGAGAGAAAGACAAAATGAAAAAGTGTCACGAAATCGTGACATGTTGCTCCGTCGCGACTGAAAGAGGAGAGAGAAAGGCAAAATGGAAAAGCGTCACGAAATCGCGACATGTCGCAAAATCGTGGTCAACGCAGTCAATGACAGCAGGTGGGCAGAACCGTCGCGAAATCGTGATGTGTTTGATTTTCGCGGCTTGCAAGCGGGCGAAAGGCATGAAATAGAAAATGGTAGCGAAATCGCGAGAAAAAACGAGGAGCCAAAGGCTACAAGGCCCGGTAGTGTAGCGAAATCGCGACGAAAATCGACACAAAGCTCATAAGCCAAAAATGGTAGCGAAATCACGCAACTTTTGAGAAAGCGTGCCCACCAGACAAAAACGTCGCGAAATCGCGACAGAAAGCAGCGAAAGGCATGAAGTGCAAAACCATCGCGAAATCGCGACAAAATCGAGCGAAAAGGCATGAAGTGTAAAATGGTCGCGAAATCACGACAAAATCGAGTGAAAGGGCACGAAGCACAAAAACGTCGTGAAATCGCGACAAAAGCGTAGCAAAAGAGCATGAAGTGAAAAGACGTCGTGAAATCACGATAGAAAGCAGCAAGAGCAGCCCGAAATGGAAAGCATAGCGATTTCGCGACGGAAGGTCGGTAAAGCAGTATAGAAGTGAAAAAATGTCACGATTTCGCGACAGAAGGCTGCAGGATAGTTCCAAACGAAAAGGTGTAGCAATTTCATGCAGGTTTTGGAGGAAACGTTTCAGAGTGAGAAGCGTCGCAAAATCGCTATAGGTTGCAGCCAAAGGAGTGCTGAGTGAGAAACATCGCGAAATCGTGATAGGTTGTGGCCAAGAGTGTATGGAACAGAAAAGCGTCGTGATTTCGTGACATGTCGCGATTTCATGACATGTCGCGATTTCGTGACATGTCACGTTTTCGTTGGGCAAGAAGGCAAGAAGGCTATTGGTCGAAAAACATTGCGATATCGCGACCTGTCTCATTTTCGCTGTGTTGGCAGGGAAGTAGGCTGCATGCATAAAAGCGTCGCGATTTACATGGGGCCGTTACGAAACTTGTTGGAAATGTGGCATACAGGTGTCGGAGTTGCAGAAGCGTTACATGCAATGGAAGATTTTGAACGTTTCGACATCGAGCATGAATCAAAAGCAATGAAAAGGTGAGGAATTTGAAACGACGCATTCTGGGAGATGAAACGAAGCGACACAGGGTGAACCAAAAGCCATGCTAGACAGTATAAAATCAGAAGCACAGATTGAACAAGGGTTTGGAAATTGCTGCTAGCAGAGTTGCAGAGACAAGGGCTGCAAGCCATTCTGGGCCTGCACTTGGAGCAATTTCCTTCATTTGTTTTGGATTTGTCATACCGGAACATTCCGTAATTGCAAGCGATATACCATTTTAATACAGAAATACAGAGAGTTGGCATCTCATTGATGAGAAAGAAGGAGTCATTTTTGCATGCATGATTTAATGTTTTATCTTCCCTTTCAGATTTCCAGGCTTTTAGGTGAATTTTAATGCAAGTGGTCTTGGTTGCTTCATGCGAATGTCTAAATCTAAAATTACATTAAAAAACCCCAGAAACCCGCACCTAGCTTATCTAGATTGTGTAAATTTGCAGGTTCAATAGGTTAGGTTGCATGCAGAAACCTCATCATCTTCGGTTTTGTCAATCAGGATGGTCGCACTCTGGACATAGTTTAGCTTCATTTTCATTTTGCATTTATTTTATTTTCAAACCCTTATTTTATTTTCTGCATTTTAATTACTATCATTCAAATAAATAACTGAAAATCCATCAAAGCTCAAGATCAAAATATATTTATTTCTTAGATTTATTCACTTTGAGTCCATTGCAAATTCAAATTGAAATAAACCACAGTGCCCCTTGTTAATATCCACTTGTAACCCTAAGGTATTCCCGACATTCAAATTAAAACAGCATCATTGATATACAAAGAGTTAGCATAACAAGAACCTTGGAGAAATTATCTATTGTAATTTCTTTGCAAGCAGAGGATTTTGGGACTCGGATCCTATCGGAGAGTGTGCTTTCACAATTGGGTGAAAACACCACTCAACAAGTGCCTTCTTCAGTTTGTAAACAAGATGTTCTTTGTCTTTCTCTTCAAATCCTTGTGGTTGCTCAACATACACTTCTTCTGTCAAGTAACCATTTAGAAATGCACTTTTCACATCCATGTGTTGGACTTTCCATCCCTTATGTGCAACTAAGGCAAGAACTGTTCTAATAGTCTCATGTCTGGCTATAGGAGCAAAAGTCTCTTCATAATCAACTCCATATTTCTGAGTGAATCCCTTTGCAACTAGTCTTGCCTTGTGCCTTTCAATGCTACCATTAGCATTAAACTTGGTCTTGTAGACCCACTTACATCCAACACATTTCTTGCCTTTAGGAAGCTTTACCAGCTCCCAAGTGTCATTTTTTATAGAGGTTATCTCCTCTTTCATGGCATCTTGCCAAATTTTTTGAGTACATGCCTTCTCATAACTAGAAGGTTCAAGTTGTGCACTAGTTAACAAAGCATAGTTAACTTGATCTCCCCTAGGTTCCTATTGGGAGACATCATCACCATACAAGTGCATACTTTCTAATCTGTGTAAAACAGAATCCATTTCACTAGCTTGACTCCTAGTGTATCTTCTTGAAAAAAAATTATCCAACATCTAATATGATGGATGATTCTATAGATTTTTCTTACCTCTGGATGGAGAATCGATATCCATGGGTGATGAACTTACTGATCTCTATGGAGAAGGACTTGGTGAAGAAGTTGAATCAGAAGATGAACTTGAATCGGGAGGAGATTGCTTTCCTTTCTGTGGTGTCTGTTGTTGCACCTGCTTAGAAACTACATCAGTGGATTCAACATCACTAAATATTTGGGGCTTACCCCATTCTCCCCCTTCATCAAAAATCACATCCCTGGAAATCACAAGCTTTCTAGTCTGGGGATTATAGAGTCTATAAGCTTTTGTATTCTCATAGTATCCTACAAAGATACATGCCTGACTCTTTGGATCGAGCTTCTTCCTAAGCTCATCGGGAATGTGAGAATAGGCCAGCGAGCCAAACACTGCGAAATGCTTAACATTTGGCTTTTTACCATACCAAGCTTGGTAAGGTGTCTGCCCTTCCAAACTTGAAGTAGGACTTCTGTTCAAGATATATACGCTGGTCCTGGCTGCATCTGCCCAATATGAATTAGTCAAATGCTTCGTCTGAAGCATAGACCTTGCCATCTCCACAATGGTGCGATTCTTCCTCTCTACGACACCATTCTGTTGTGGAGTGTAGGCAGCAGTGAACTGCCTCTTAATGCCATGTTGCTTACAAAAATTCATAAACTCATTAGAGGAGTATTCTCCTCCCCTATCTGATCGAAGACATTTTAAAAAATATCTACTCTCACTTTCAACTCTTGTTTTGAAATCGATAAAGCATTCATATGCTTCATCCTTATGTTTCAAAAAATATATCCAGCACATTCTAGTATAATCATCAATAAAGAGTAGAAAGTAAGAGTTGTTACCCATACTTTGTGTCTGCATCGAACCACAAATGTCGATATGCACTAGCTGGAGTGGATAGCTGGCCCGCCATGCTTGTCCATGAGGATACTTTGATCTGGCATGCTTCCCAAGAGCACACCCTTCACAGACTTCTTTACTATCTTGAATTTTAGTAAGTCCAGTGACCATGGCTTGGAAAGTTAGCATTTTCAAACTAGTAGAATTCAAATGGCCATATCTCAAGTGCCATAGAACACTTGGATTGGAAATAGCAACACTTGGTAACTTATCTCCCCCTGGCTGGCCAAACTTTAAAGGAAACAATCTATTCTTTGTCATTGGCACTTGAGTAATGATTCTATTATTGTTATTTTTATCAAAAATAGTGCATTTACCCTCATCAAAAAGCAACTTGTAGTTATTTTCTAACATTTGACCAACACTTAAAATATTATGTTGGAGATGGGGTGTATAATAGATATCACTTACTTGTTTGACTCCTTTAGTTGGAATTGCCATAGCTCCAATGCCTTCAACTACCAATGATTTATCATCTCCCAATTTGATGCTGGATTTGTAGGAGGAGTTTAGAGTAGCAAAGAGCTCTTCTTTGCCACTCATATGGTTTGAACACCTAGTGTCCAAGATCCATGTATCATTCATGTTCTGATCTGCTTGACCATATGAGAGAAAGATATTTGTGGCCTCTTCCTCTTCTCCAAAGTTTCCAAACTGACTGCTCTGGCTGCTACTAGCTCCTTGTGAAGTCTTAGTCCAACATTCACGAACATAATGGCCAAGTTTGCCATAATTGTAGCAATATTGTTTTGACTTATCTTCTCCTTTGCCTCTGCCTGATTGTTTTCCTCTATTTTTTTGTCCTCCTCTATTCTGCTGTTGTTCACTATTGTTTGAGAATCCTCCTCTGTTCTGATTTCCTCCTCTGTTAGGAGTTCCACCTCTCTGATTATTTTTGCCTCTTCCTCTATACTTTCTTCTGCCACAACCTCTACCTCTGCCTTCTTGAGAAGCAAAGGCTTTATCATCTCCTCCGTAACTTGTGGAAGGAGTTGGCTGTAATATCTCCTCATGTGAGAGAAGTGAGCCGATTAGGGATTCAAAAGATAGAGAAGTTAGGTCTTTAGATTCCTCTATAATTATTGCAACTGAATTCCACTTAGGAAGAAGTGTCCTCAAAACTTTCTTCACTATGACTTCAGGCTTTACATATTCTTCTAAAGTGACCATCTTATCTACTACGACTTTCACATGCACGTAGTAATCACCAACCTTTTCATTTTCTTGCATTTTAAGAGTTTCAAACTCTCTTTTCAAGGTTTGGAGTTTAACTTGTTTGACTTGGTCACTACCCCTATAACTTTCTTTTAAAGCATTCCAAGCAGATTCAACAGTTATACAAGAAGCTATTCTAGGGAAAATACTTCTATCAAGGGATATTCTGTGACAACATTAGTGCCATTCAGTTGGCATACAATCCTATCCACCATAGTGGATCAAAGAATTTTGATATGAAGTACCACTTCATCAGAGATATGGTGGAAACTGAAACTGTTGAGCTTCACTATTGCCCCACTTTGGAGAATTTTGCGGACATCTTCACCAAGGCACTGGCTAAAGCTCAATTTGTAAAGCTGAGAGATTGTCTTGTCAGTCCTCTCAACTTTAAGGGGGAGAATGTAGCAAGTGTGAACACTTAATTTATTAAGTGATTAATTTAGTGGCAAGGTTAGTGTTGTCGACAAATTCTTGTCAAAAAGTGTGAATATCCCTTATCCCTCCATTCTCTCCTTTATTCCCTCTTCCTCCTTATCACTCCATCTCCTTTCCCCTTATTCCTCCAACCTTCCTTCATCTTCTCCTTCGACTTCATCCCTTCCCGCTTCTCCCCTAACCTCCTTTCTCTTCTTATAAATTAGTGGTTATATTCTTTGTTTGGTTGAATAATGTAATGGCTCTACGGAATATTAATTAAAGATTTGTTTATTCTATAGTCACCTGATCCAATTTTTAGAACTTGATCTTGGACATTGTTCAGTCATGAATAGGCAAAGGGCGCAACCTTTTGTCTGTGGAAACCTTGAGTTCATGATTCATGAATGCCAAGTGTTTTATCAGCTTGTGATTATTGCTTGTTTGCTGCCCCAAGCAAGAGCGTGATTGTCTTTGTCAATGATATTTTGAATGTGTGCCATTTCCTTGATTGAGTGTGTTTTTGTTGATTGGTGACTAAGTGTGACTACCCCTCAAGCGACGAATCTATGAGGGAATGACCGACATGAGAAAAGCGACAAGTCGCTTGACCCAAGATGACTTATGTAAGGGTGCCTTCAATTGTTTTTTGATGAATGCTTATGCAGTTTCCAAACTTTATGACCTATTTTTTGTGGGTTTGAACCCCATTTGTGACGCATTTTGGAGATAAAATTGTCAAAAATTTGTTTGCCCGTGGAGCGGTCCGGCTATGGTAGCCTTCTTAGGGAGTAGGATAGTGACAATTTGTGACCCCAATGTCTATTGTGGATGCCACAAATGCTAGGCGCAAAGGCGCCTTAGTTTGGCAATGTTATTGCTATTTTTGGTTGGGTTTTGACCCTTTTTGTGACACACTTTGGAGCTGAAATTATCAAAAATCCATCCTCCCGTGGATCGGTCCGGCTATGGTAGCCTTCTTAGGGAGTAGGATAGTGACGATTGGTGACCCCAACGTCTGTTTTGCATGCCTAAAATGTCAAGTGTAAAAGCACTCTCATTGGACAATTTTATTGCTTGTTTTGGGTGCATTTTGTGCAGTTTTTAGTTGCTTGTTTTGGGTGCTGTGTACCGCTGGCAGGATGGGGACATGGATGCTGCATGGGAGAGGGATCTTCTACGGACACAGTTGGTGGAGAGGGATATGGCATTGGCGTAGTGTGACAATGTAGTAGCTTTGTACTGTCGATGGGAGGCAGAGTGGTTTCGACATCGGATTGATTTGGAGGGAGAGATTATCCACCTCAGGGGGCGGTTACCTGAGCCCTCTAGAGGTGGGTCTTTGCGCTAGACGAGGGGCAGCAATATTGAGTAGTCAGCATTGTCTTGTCGTAGGTGATTAGATGAGGGGGCACTAGCGGTCGTGATGCATGGGCTAGTAGCAGCCACCCTGAGGGGTCCCATAGGACCCACACCACGGGGGGTAGTTCTCGTCGCACCGATCCTGCGTGATCATGGTGGACGATGCCCTAGGCTTGGGGGTTTTATGAGTTTTTGTTCTGTTGTGAAGTCAGGGGACCGGTTTATTGTAACCTGCGAGCATTTTTGATGATATATATATATATATAGATGACTTTCTTTGTGTTTATACACTTGTCATGGTTTGTTTTTATGTTTATGCATAGTTATTTATGATGATGTATGCATGTGGTATTATGAATGCGATGTTTCTAATTATATGATGTATGCATATGGAATGAATGAAATGAGTTGTTGATAACTTGTCGATGGCACCATAGACTGTACAAGATTTTACTGGCTTTCTGTACTTATGTGATGGCTTTGTGGAATGACTTTGCATGTGAGAACTTTGTTTTTGTATTTTTCATATTATCTGATGGTGATGTACGTAATGAAATGTACTAGTTGTTTTAAAATGTAGTTAAGATTTTTTGAAATTTAGATATTTTAACTAACGAATCAAGACTATACATTTATCTCACAAGACTTTTGAACAAGGAATAAATCAGACTTGAGTTTGACCAAGTTATTTCACATCCCTGTGTGTGCAATTGAGTTCGTTTATGTGGTATTTGTCAGGATACCGCCAGTGCTAGATAGGTTTTCAACCAAACCTGTACTGAGGATCACCTAATTAGATCCACTAACTTCGTTGTTGTATTGAGTAAGATTAATCCACCGGACAATCTAAGGTACCATAAGCTAGCTCATCCACATGCAAACATTGGTCTGCTCACACGCAAAGCTAATGTGATAGACATATCGTCATGCGTTTAGGATACCGCCATTGCCAGGTAGGATGTCCACCAAACCCGTAATGAGGATCACCTAAATGGTGATCGAATGCTGAGAATTCCAGGGATTCAAGTTCAGGTTTTTTTTTTTTTTTTATTTGCTCAACGTTTTAGGATACTTGCTCGTATACATAGTGATGAAAATCACTGTTTATTTTTATTCTCTTTTTGTTTTTCGTTTTGAGCAAGGATTTTGAATAGTGGTGATAACCACTGTTATTTGATTGTGCATTTTGAGCTTCGTAAGGTTGAGCTTGTAGGTTTTTGGCTTATGAATGACCTTGATCCTCTTGGCCTTGGGGATGACTACCCATCCTATTCAAGGACATGTAGTACGAATCCTTATGACTTTGGGAACCAAAGGGGATTAGGGATATTATGAAGTAAGGGCATTGATATTTTAGGCCTTGGGGATGACTACCAATCCTTGTCAGGGGTGTGTAGTACGAATCCTTATAAATTTGGAGACCAAAGGTGATTGGAGATGTTCGTGAGGATGGCTTGTGGGGATTTTTTTTTTGAATGGCATTGATCCTTTTAGGCCTTGGGGATGACTACCCATCCTGTTCAGGGACGTGTAGTACGAATTCTTACAACTTTGGGGACCAACGATGATTGGGATTTTTGCTAGTGGTGAAAACCACTATTTATTAGGGGGAATTGATGGGGAAGAGCTTGTCCTTTTGTCAATTCTCAGCACTCTTGAACCATTCACACAGGGGGATGAACAGGCTAATCTTTCACCTATGGTACCCTATACTGCTTTGTAGTTTTCATCTTCCATTCACACAACTTGGGAATTATTTTATGTGTGTTAAATTGTGTGGGGATGTTACTTAATGAGGCGTGATCCAAGTAAAACTTTCCCTTGTAAAATCTGTTTAACTTTGTACAGTTTTTGGCTAGAAATTTAAAGACAGCTGAATGACGAAAACCCTACATACATTAGGAGACAACTGACTATGCTAAAAATGGGAATGGTGCTATTCTAGATATATGCATTTATAAAATGGGTGGAATGTGGAAAATGAAGGAATTGCTAAGCAATTATAGTATATGGTATTTTTACGAGTATGAATGGAATTAAGATGTAATTTTTTTGTTATTTTTGATGATTTTATTATTTTTGTTTGTTTTTGAATATTTATTTGGACCAAGCGGTTATGGTAACCCTTGGAGATTTTGGTTTGACCAAAGGGTTTATGGATACCTTTGGGGCATTTTTGGGGTTGACCAAGCGATCGTGGGAATCCTTGGAGCTTTTGGTTTGACCAAGCGATTGCGAGAATCCCTGGAGCTTTTGGGTTGACCAAAGGGTTTATGGACACCTTTGGGGCATTTTGGGTTGACCAAGCGATTGTGGGAATCCTTGGAGCTTTTGGGTTGACCAAAGGGGTTATGGACACCTTTAGAGCATTTTGAGTTGACCAAGCGATTGTGGGAATCCTTGAAGCTTTTGGGTGGGCTATGGATTTATAAATGTGGAATGGCCTCAAATGACTGATGTTCAAGGGTTCTAGTTCCTTGATTCCTTAAAGAGAGGTGAGTCGGTATGTTCTAGGTCCTATTTTACTGTCAATCACATAAGGACCTAACCAGTTTGCCGCAAACTTATCCCTTAGATGGGGTGGCAAATTAGAATTTTGTTGGTTCTCTTTTAAGACTAAGTCATCAACCTGAAAGTCCCTTAGGTGAACCTTCATGTTGTATGCTTTCTCAAGTCGCTCTTGATAGATACATAAATGCTCGAGAGCATTGACGCATCGTTCGTCGAGCAACGTAAGTTGGTCTAATCGGGCCTGCCGTGTAGTGTCATCATTGATGAACTCTTGCATTGAAATGCGCAGGGAAGGGATTTCCAACTCGAGAGGCATGACTGCCTCGAAGCCATACACCAACAAAAATGGAGTTGCCCTAGTGGGCATCCGAATGCTAGTACGATAAGCCCATAGGGCAAGCGGGATTTGAATGTGCCAATCGTTATGACTATCTACGATGGTATTTTTGAGGATGGCGACTAGCATTTTGTTTGATGCCTCTACTTGCCCATTTGCCTGCGGATAATAGGGTGTTGAAAAACTGTGTTGAATTTTGTACTTTTTTGTCAAAGCATGCACATATTTATTCTTGAATGACGTCCCATTATCCGAGATGATCTTGGATGGAATACCAAAATGACATATGATGTTTTGTAAAATAAACTCTGCAATGCAAGTTCTAGTCGTAGAGGTTAGCAAAATTGCTTTCACCCACTTAGTGAAGTACTCTATGGCCGTTATGATGAACGTGTGATGATCCGACGACGCAGGGGAGATCTTTTTGATCAGATCGAAGCCCCACTACGAAAAATGCCAACCCGATTGAATTGGTTACAAGGCCTGAGAAGTTACGTGTGTCAAATTAGCATGGTGTTGACACTTCATGCACTTCTTTACATATGCGCAACAATCTCGCTCTAAATATGGCCAATAATAACCCATGCGGAGAATGCGCTTTGCGATGGCCATACCGCTGAAATGGCCATCGCATGTACCATCATGGGCTTGGGTGATCGCCCAAGCGGACTCCTGCTGGTCCAAGCAATGGAGGAGGATTCCTTCATAGCTCTGACGATACAAAATGTCTCCTAATAAGACATGTTTTGCCGCTTTCTGTTTAAATGATCTTTTCACGGCTTATGTCAATCCAAGTGGGATATTACCTAACTTAAGGTAATCCCTAATGGGTGTGTACCAATCATGCTAATCAGAAACCTCGATGGTATGAATGGCCAATCCCTCTTGAAGTTCATCCCTAGCAAAATCTGAGTGGGAAAGGACTAGTAAAAACAATGTTGTGTTGCTATTAAGAGGGGTCGAGGAGAACAAGGACCCCTAGTTGGCCTGTGTCAAACAATCATGGATTCGAGAGAACCTATCCTAAGATGGTTCAATATGGATCAGGTGGATTCCTAGCGTTAGGTCAGAGCTTGCATGCTCCATCACAGATTGCGATAATGTTCTGACATGAATGGTTGTCATCTCACCGAAAGGGTCTTGTGGGATTAGTGACCCCAAGGAGGCCATAGTGTCCGTAAAATGATTCGATGATCGAGGGAGTGCCTCGATGTCGTACCATTCAAGCTATGCCAGGAATTTGTCCACAAGGGCTTTGTAGGCCTGCAAAACTGGGCATTTACATTGGAATACCCCTTTGACTTGATTGACAATTAACAACGAATCACCAAAGATGTTTAAACGTTTAATGTTCATGGTGACTATTGTTTGAAGACCTATGAGCAAGGCTTCGTATTCTGCATTGTTTTTGGTGCACAAGAAGTCTAATTTAAATGATATAGGTATTAGAGCCCTTGTAGTGTGAAGAATACAATTCTCATGCCACCTCCTTGCTCACATTTAGAACCATCAAAGAATAGGGTCATATCGGCCTATGACTCAGGCTCATTAGAATCTGACGATTCTGAAACATGGAAGACCCCATCATCCGGTAGTTCTATGGTTAGAGGCTGATCATCTTCAAGAGGAGCCTCTGCTAGTTGATCGACGATGACTTGACCTTTTATGGATTTTTTTCCTATTAATTCCATGTCAAACTCCGTCAACAACATGATCCATTTCATTGTGCGACTACTATGATAAGTACGACTCATCATGTATCACAATGGATTCTCCTTAGACACAACATACGTCGTATTGCTGAGCATGTAGTGGCGTAGCTTTTTGGTAGCAAACACCACTGCCAAGTAGAGCTTCTCAACGTATGCATAGTTAAGTTCATAACTGACCAGGGTGAGGCTAAGATAGTAAGTAGCCTATTCTTTGTGTGGTTCATTTTTTTGGGATAGCATGGCACCTAGTGCCACCTCAGTAGCTAAGATGTATAAGTAGAATGGCACTCCTAGTCTAGGTGGTGCCAATACTGATGGCGAAGCCAAGTATTGTTTAATATCATCAAAGGCTGACTGTCACTCGTCATCCTAGTGAAATGCTACCCCCTTGTGCAATAATTTATTCATGGGTCGACACTTGTCAGATAACTGCGCTATGAAGCACTTGATTGACGCAACCTTTCCCTGCAGGCTTTTGAGTTGCTTGATGGTAGATGGGTCCACCTTGATTTCTCATTTGGAGACTATGAAACCCAAGAGCTTTCCAGATGTGATGCCAAATATGCACTTCTTGGGGTTTAGTCTGACTTTATGTTCAATGAGGCGATCAAGGATCTTGCTTAAGTCATTGAGATGATCTGGGCACAAAAGAGATTTTGCCAAAAAATCATCCATGTAATCTTCCAAAGTTTTGTGCATGTGATTGTAGATGTACATCATGGCACGTTGGTAGGTGGCGCCAGCGTTTTTAAGGCCAAAGGGCATGACCTTATAACAAAATTTCCCCCAAGGCATTGTGAACATTATTTTTAGTTGGTCCTCGAGATTGATATGAATTTGATTGTATCCCGAGAAACCATCCATGAGGGAAAGCATTTCATGGCCCGTTGTAGCGTCTACCAATGCGTCGATGCTAGGCAAGGGGAAATCATCCTTAGGACTCACTTTTTTTAGATCTCAAAAATTGATGCATATGCAAATCCTCCTATCGGGCTTTTTGACGGGCACCATGTTAGACAACCATGGTGGGTAATCCACGTAGATGACAAACTGTGCATCCAATAGCTTTTGTAGCTCATATTTTACCATTAAGGCTACTGTTGGATGCATCTTACGTAGTTTTTGCTTTACTGGCTTGACTGTCGGATCAAGCGTTAGATTATGCGTGACTAGCTACGGATCTAGCCCCGACATGTCTTTGTAGGACCATGCAAAAACCTCCTTCTTATCTTTGAGAAGGGCAATGTAGTCGGCTTGCTCTTTGGGGGATAGAATTACCCCCAACTTGATGATTTGCAAATTCATTGGATCAGAGTCGATGTCTACGTCAGTCGTCTCCTCGATCGACATGTGGGACCCGTCCTCCAACTAGTGTGGAGTTGGGATCAAGTGGATATCGTTTGCTGAATTTAGATCATCGTTCGAAACATCGGGCTCCTCTTCAACATGGAAGACATCCTGATTCTGTCCTAGGGTGAAATGGAACATCCCATCGCAAGGCCAATACTCTTATGGGGATGGTGGTGTGTCAGCATGATCCTAGTCTATAGCATCTAGGTCTAGGTGCAATGACCATGTTGGTTCGGCTGGATTATGGATGGGGGTGGTTAAATCAATGGAGATCATGTTAATGAAATGATTTTGGTCTCCATTACCGTGGGTGTGATCGCTCGAACATCCTAGATCATCTTTGTGCTTCGGATTTGGCTCTGTGGGTACTAACACAAATGGATCGGCCCTATCTATAGTCCTATTATGTAATGGCATGATGTGGCCTATCTTGTGTGTCATGCCACCAAGGTGGGATGACCAAGTCCTTAGGACTATATCGGAGGCAGCTTGTCCCCCTTTGTGCACTCTATGTAGCTCCTGCTCGTGATTGGGCTCGACTACGGGTGTACACCATGGTGATGTTTACCTAAACATGTGTACATTTTTATCTCTTTTAGGATGTCTTATGCTACACTAAACAGAAGGGAAACACACAATCAAAGCAATGATTATCTCATTTAAAGATTAAAAGTGTGCCCTAAATCTGGTTTAGTGTGTTTTGATTTTTGTTTTGAAAGCTTTTGTAAAGAACATTTAAATGCAATATGATGGCTCTTATGACTCCCAAAAATGGTCACCCCTTCAATATACCATTTTCGGGCCGATATACCAACCTCTCTATATACCCGCCCTTACGTGAGGGAAACTATTGGTACGTGATAGTAGATGGTACGTGGAACATAGACGATACAGAAGGGGAATCACTCTGTTTATGACACCTACCATAGAAGACTTATCCTCATGCACTGGGAATCACCCCAGCTACACTTGGTCATATTTCATTAAGATTTACGTCTAGCAACAGTCGTGATCGGGGTTATGTATGCAATATTTCAAGCCAAGGTGGTGATGAAATCCATCGTTGGCCTTGCTCAAGGGTTGGGGTTTTATGACCAACTCCTTGTCATTTAAATTGCCATGTGGTGTTGTTAGTCTTACAATGGCACTGAGAGGGGGGGTGAATCAGTGTAGTTCTTTAAACTTAAATTCACGGCTCTTAAAACTGAAATAATGAAACCTTAAAACCAGATAAAGCAAGTATCACAAGAGAACATCACACAACACAAGATTTAACGAGGTTCACCAATTTGGCTACTCCTCAAGAATGACTGCTTGGACTACCATCCAAATCCAACCTTTGCAAAGCACCAACTTTACAATCAATTTACCAACACCCACTGGAAGGAGCACCAACCCCTTATTTATCTGCACCAACAGAAAGGAGCACCAACCCCTGATTTACCAGCACCTACTGGAAGGAGCACCAACCCCTAATGCCAAGCTGCAACTTGGACTTCAATTTTGAATCTAGAAGTTTAACAAAAAAATACCTTTGCTTTTACAAGACCCTGATTGGTCTACTTCACCTTTGCGTTCTCTGTGCACTCTGCTCTCTCTGCGCAATCACTTCGCACACTCTGATTCGTTATAGTCGAACTTCACAAACGTCTTCTCCCTTTTGTGCACTCTCCTCTCTTTGCAAATTTTGCACTTAGCATGATTCGACATGACTTGCTCTTTGCATACTACGATCGAATTTCGTACACTTCAACATTCTTCAATTCTCCAAACAGCCCTCATTTTATAACAATATTTTTATGATGAAAACCCTAATCTTAGTCGACTGTAAATCCTAATCTTAGTCGGCTTTCATAACAACTGTAAACCCTAATTTTAGTCGATTGTCATCGGTCTTCGTCGGCTTCAACTTAACCGCAAAAATACATGTCACGATATCGCGACACTTTTTCTTTCTCTCTCTTTCTCCTTGCTTTGGCCCTCAAAAATACATGTCATGATATCGTGACACTTTTTCTTTCTCTCTCTTTCTCTTTGCATCGGACCGTGAAAAAGCTACATGTCGTGATATCACGACACTTTTTCTCCTTGCTCTTTCTCTTAGCTTTGGCCAATGAAAATCGTACGCTTTCTCTATTCTTTTGTCGCAATATCATGACACTTCTGCTTTCATAGACTTTGACTTTGCTTTTGTCGCGATATCACGACACTTCTACCTCCGTAGTCTTCAACTTAGCTTTTGTCACGAAATCGTGACACTTTTGCCTTCAAAGTCTTCTTCTCTGCTTTTGTCATGAAATCGTGACACTTCTGCTTTCGTACTTTACTTCTTTGCTTTTTTCATGAAATCGTGACACTTCTGCTTTCGAAGTCTTGCTTTCTACTTTTGTTGCGAAATCGCGATAGTTCTGCTTCCGTATGCTTCCTCTCTTTCTTTTGTCACGAAAATGCGACATGTCACGATATTGCTACACTTTTCAAACTTACTTTCTCTCTCCTATTTTAGTCGATAAAACGTGACATGTCACGAAATCGCGACACTTTCCTTGTTCTCTTTCTTCAAACTTGTCGCGAAATCGTGATACTTTTTCCTACTTTCTCTTTCTCTTCCAACATGTCGCGAAATCGCAACAGTTTTTCCACTTGCCTTTTTCTCTTCCAACATGTCACAAAATTGTGACAGTTTTTCCACTTGCCTTTTTCTCTTCCAACATGTCGCGAAATCGCAACAGTTTTTCCACTTGCCTTTTTCTCTTCCAACATGTCGCGAAATCGCAACATTTTTTCCACTTGCCTTTTTCTCTTCCAACATGTCACGAAATCATGACAGTTTTTCCTGCTTCTCTCTCTTCCAACATGTCACGAAATTGCGACAATTTTTCTTGCCTGTTGTATATGTCGCGATATCGCAACACTTTTCTTGTATTTTTCTTTGATCTTTTGCATATGGGTCACTTCAGTATTCTTGTAAAATAACTGTACATACTCTGAATAACCTTTGAACTCCTGTCTTCTGCATCTGAATAGCTTTTGAACTTCCGTCCACTTGCATCAATAGATCTATCCGATTGTGTTGACAACAATGACAATATATTGTTGCTATACCTTGCTCAACAATCTCCCCCTTTGGAATTGTTGGCAACACATGTGCAATTTCCTGTAACTCTTCTCCCCCTTTGACAATAATACCAAAGGGCTACTGCAGACTCCCCTTGAGTCCATGCACAACATTCTCAGGCACAATTTATTACACTTAGCAAGAATCATGAACATGAGCAAAAAGATAATAAAATACTTAAATGCTCCCCCTGAGAATGTGATACTTGTAGTTAGTCAATTCTTGGAAAGAGTGACCACTCCCAATTTATTGCGAAGGTACTCAAAAACTTCCTTGGGCAATGGTTTTGTAAAGATATTTGCTACTTGCTTTGTAGTTGGAACAAAATCCAACTTAATCTCACCTTCCGCAACTTTCTCCTTCAAAAAGTGATACCTGATAGCAATGTGTTTTGTGCGTGAATGCATAACCGGATTCTTGGAGATGTTAATGGCACTGGTGTTATCACACTTAACTGATATTGGCTCACTAAAGCTAATACCAAGATCTTTCAGGGTTTGTTTCATCCACAATACCTACGTACAACATGTTGTCACTGCAATATATTTTGCCTCTACTGTTGATAAAGAAATTGACTCTTGTTTCTTACTATGCCACGCGACCAATCTATCTCCAATATAGAAAGCACCTCCACTGGTACTCTTTCTGTAATCTACACATCCTGCACAATCTGCATCCGAATACGAAATAAGGGTGAAGTATTTACCTTTCGGATACCATAACCCATACTCCATAGTACCCTTGAGGTACCTAAGAATCCTCTTCACTGCTGTCACATGAGTCTCCTTGGGATTAGCTTGAAATCGTGCTACCATGCATACTGCCTGCAAAATATTTGGTCTGGTAGTCGTCGAGTACTGATAAGCTTCCAATCATAGATCTGTACATGGTTTTATTAACAGGTGGGGATTTGTCATCCTTGCTCAACTTGCAACCTGACGTCATGGGAGTGCTAACTGGCTTACAATCCTCCATTGTGAATTTTTTTAACATCTCTTTCACATATTTAACTTGAAAAATAAATATGCCCTTTTTATTTTGATTAACTTGCAACCCGAGGAAATACGAAAGTTCACCAATCATTGACATTTCAAATTCTTTCTGCATCTTATTTGCTAAATATTTACATGACTCATATTTACTACTGCCAAATATGATATCATCGACGTATACAACAAGAACAATAAGATGCCCATTTTCTGTTTTGACATACAAATTACTATCCACCATACCTTTCTTAAATCTTTGTTGAGTGAGATAGTTGTCTAGCCTTGCATACCATGCTTGGGGTGCCTGTTTTAAGCCATATAATGCTTTCTTCAACTTGCAAACCAAGTTGGGATCATTACCAAGTTGGAAACCATCTGGTTGCTCAATATAAACTTCTTCTTCAAGTTTCCCATTCAAAAATGCTGATTTCACATCCATTTGATAAACTTTGAAATTCTTGTAGACTCCTAATTCAGAAACATTCTAATTGCCTCTAGTCTAGCTACTGGTGCAAAAGTTTCCTCAAAGTCAATGCCTTCAACTTGTGCATAACCCTTACATACCAATCTTGTTTTATTTTTGACTACTGTCCGTCTTCATTCAATTTGTTTCAAAAAATCCATTTAGTCCCGATTATATTTTTATTTGCAGGTCTAGGTACTAACTCCCAAGTTTCATTTTTCTCGATCTGATCTAATTCTTCATTTATTGCCTTCATACAACTTTCATATTTGCTTGCATCAGCAACATTTTTGGGCTCAATGCTAGATAATAGAGAGTAGTTAGTTACTACTCTTCTTCTTGTCTGAACACCAACTTTGGGGTCTCCAATTATTTGCTCTCTAGGATGATTTTTTTACCAGCTTCCTGTTTTGAATTTCTTATTTTCTTCCACTTCTGAATCACAACTTAAATCATCTGAGTCAATTTTTTGTATCTTTTCCATTTCGTTTTCCTCATCTCCTTCAATAACCTCTTCATAAATTGGGTAGTTCGTTTCATAGCTAATTACTTGTTCTCTACCTTCATCAAATTTAACATTGGCACTGTCCACAATTTTCTTTAGCCTCTTGTTGTAGCATCTGTAAGCTTTGCTTTTTGACAAATAACCAACAAAAATACCTTCATCCACTCTATCTTCAAACTTACCAAGATTATCTTCAATTCTTTTGATGTAGCACTTGCTACCAAAAACTTTGAGGTATTTTGTTGTTGCCCTTTTATCGAACCACAACTCATAAGGAGTTTTGCTTTCATGTGTTCTCATCATGTACCTATTTTGGATATACACCGCAGTATGGACTGCTTCTTTCCAAAATGCATTTGCTACTCTACTTTCGACCAACATGGTCCGTGCCATTTCTGCACTATCCTGTTCTTTCTTTCTACCACTCCATTACTGTCGAGGTGTTACGTTGCTGAAAACTGTCTCCTAATACCGTGTTTTTCATAGTACTTTGTAAACTCCTCTTAAATGAATTCTCCTCCTCTATCTGATCTTAAACATTTGATCCTCTTTCCTGTTTCATTCTCAACATGGTTTTTGAAAATCTTGAAAATATCAAAAGCTTCTGATTTATGCTTCAAGAAAAATATCCATGTCATTCTGGAATAGTCATCAATGCACAACATAAAATATTTGTCACCATTTATGTTTTGTGTTCTCATGGGTCCACATAAATCAGTGTGTATTAGTTCCAAAGGTTTGCTTGTGTAGTACTCTTTTGTTTTGAATGTGACTCTAGTTTGCTTCCCCTTTTGACATGAAGCACAAATGTTGTTTGCAGGTTTGCTGATGGTGGGAATATCTCTCACTACCCTAATTTTTACTAGATTATCAAAACTGATATGACCGAGTCTCTTGTGCCACAACCAATTTTCTTCTTCCTATCCAATAAAACAAGTTCCTTCTGAAGTCTTTGAGAGCGTGTACAGGTTGCAAGATGTCCTTGATCCAGTTGCTATCAATTTTCCACTGTTTTTTTTTCTAACTCCACAACCCTGCTTCATAAAAACTACTTCATGACCTTTATCACAAATCTAACTTACGCTCAACAAGTTATGTTTCAATCTATCCACAAACAAGACTTCTTCTGACTTAATTTTTTTGTTACTAATTTTAAATGAACCTGTGCCAACTATCTTAGCTTCATCATTATTTCCAAACTTTACTGAACCACCTTCATATTTCTGTAACTTCTCAAATTTTTGTTTATCACCTGTCATATGACTGGAGCATCCACTATCAAGTATCCATGGTACATATTTATTCTGTGCTCTAAATGTTGTTTGTACGATTAAGGATTCCTTTTCTTCCTTAAGTCGCTCTTTTTCTTTCCACTTCGTTTTGATAGTAGTTTTGGGCTCTTGTTTTGCCTTTCCCTTATCAATAGATTGTGCATGTTTTTCGAGAAATTTTCTATTTTGTCTCATCCTGTTTGGTTGAAATTTTCTTTTTTGAAACTGATTTGATGCAAATGTACTTCTATAGTTTCTTGCAATGTGCCCAAAATTATGACAGTTATAACATTCTACTGTATAATTCATTAGAGGAGAAAAAACATTTCTACTGGTGAAATTCCTTGGTCTTACATTATATTTGTAGTCTAAGATTTTATGTCCATAACCATTGCATTTAAAACAAAAACCAGAAAAGGGATAATTAAACCTGGGTGATAGTCTTTACCATGCTGTCGTAGGAGCCTTAGGTTTTCTTCTTTGATGTGTGACATTGGTGAATCCATCATTGTCAATTCTCCTTTCGTGCCTGGCATTATTGCTTTCTTTTGCATGAGACGTTTTTCCTTGATCAACCTGTTTCTTATCTTCATTCTTTATGGATTCTATATTTTTTGGCCTTTGATCCAATTGATGATTCTCCTTCGACGAAACCCATACCAAATTTGATGCCTGCAGGCATTTGGTCATTTATAATCTTATCCAGCTTCATAGAATTTTCTTCACGTTTGTGATAGCAACTAATTTTACGATTCATCTCTTCTATCTGCATCCTTAAACCAACATTCTCTTCTTCTAGTTTGCAGCAATAATCTATTTTCATGGTAATTTGTACTTCAAGATCTTCAGATATTTTCTTGTATTCTTCTGTCTGTATTTTCAGACTGGTTATGATTTCGTTTGCATCCTCAAGCCTTTTTGAAATTTTCTTATCTTTTTTCCTCTCTATTTTCCACTCTTCAAGTGCAGAGATCAACTCACCTTCTATATCTACTTCAGACTTAGGGTTTTCACCACATACTTCAGAGTTCACTCCTTCCTTTTCTGATTTTACTTCTTCAAATGCCATGAAAAGAGCTTCACCTATTTCCTCTTCGTAATCCTCACCGGAGTCGTCTTCTGATGAATTGGCATTCTTGGAGATGAAACTTTTCTTCTTGAAGTTGCCTTTTCTGAAATTCGTTTTCTTATTCCAGTCACTTCTTTCTTGGTGCGATCCTTCATCATTTTTGTTCTTCTCATTAAGTGGACATCTAGTCGCAAAATGCCCAACGCCTCCACAATTGAAACATTTAAACGATAACTTTCCTCTGTATATTCATTTTCCCCTTTTTAGTTTTCTAACAAAGTTTGCTTCCATTTCATCTGATGTCTCTTCTTCCTCGGACTCTTGTTTTGCATTTTTATCTTTAAGGGCTTTAAAAGCCACTTCTCTGTCTGTGGGTTTTTGATATTCCTATCCTCATCTCATATGCATTCAAAGAACCATACATCTCATATATACTAAAATAATTTAGATTTTTAGCTTCTTCTATCGTCGAGACTTTAGAATCAAACCTTTGAGGAAGAGATCTTAATACTTTTTTCATGACGACAGAGTCTTTGATATCCTCGTTGAGTCCTCTGATCGCATTAATGATTCTATTAACTCTCAGCATATATGCCTCAATGTTTTCATCGTCATTCATCTTTAATGCTTCGAACTAAGCTTGATGTGTCTGTAACTTGGCCTCCTTGATCTTATCATCTCCTTCATGAATACTCCTCATTTTATCCCATATTTCTTTTACCGTTTTATAGCTCATGATCTTTACTAGTTCACTATCTGCTAATCCGCACATGAGAGCATTCTTTGCTTTTGAGTTATTTTCAAACAGTTTTTTTTTGTCAGCCTCTTTTGGAGAAGTGATGGGTATTGTGTATCCACTAACTACTGAATCCCAGATGTCGTATCCCAAAGCACAAAGATATGTCTGCATCCTGATTCTCCAAAATGCATAATTAGATTCGTCAAACAATGGTGCTTTGTTTGATGAGAAGCCTTCACCACCTGCCATTATGTTACTTCCAAGATCACCCTAGCCGGTTAAGCTTGTACAGGAACTTAGCTCTGATACCAATTTTTAGTCTTACAATGGCACTAAGAGGGGGGGTGAATCAGTGTAGTTCTTTAAACTTAAATTCATAGCTCTTAAAATTGAAATAATGAAACCTTAAAACTAGATAAAGCAAGTATCACAAGAGAACATCACACAACACAAGATTTAACGAGGTTCACCAATTTGGCTACTCCTCAAGAATGACTGCTTGGACTACCATCCAAATCTAGCCTTTGCAAAGCACCAACTTTATAATCAATTTACCAACATCCACTGGAAGGAGCACCAACCCCTTATTTATCTGCACCAACAGAAAGGAGCACCAACCCCTGATTTACCAGCACCTACTAGAAAGAGCACCAACCCCTGATTTACCAACACCTACTTGAAGGAGCACCAACCCCTGATTTACCAGCACCTACTGGAAGGAGCACCAACCCCTGATGCCAAGCTGCAACCTGGACTTCAATTTTGAATCTAGAAGTTTAACAGAAAAATACCTTTGCTTTTACAAGACCCTGACTGGTCTACTTCACCTTTGCGTTCTCTGTGCACTCTGCTATCTCTACGTAATCACTTTGCACACTTTGCTTCATTACAGTCAAACTTCACGATCATGTTATCCCTTTTGCGCACTCTCCTCTCTTTGTGAATTTCACACTTAGCATGATTCGACACGACTTGCTCTCTACGTACTACGACCGAATTTTGTACACTTCAACATTCTTCAATTCTCTAAAGAACCCTCCTTTTATAACAATATTTTTTATGATGAAAACCCTAATCTTAGAAGGTTGTAAATCCTAATCTTAGTCGGCTTTCATAACAATTGTAAACCCTAATTTTAGTCGGTTGTCATCGGTCTTCATCGGCTTCAACTTAATCGAAAAAATACAACATGTCGCGATATTGCGACACTTTTTATTTCTCTCTCTTTCTCCTTGCTTTGGCCCCCAAAAATACATATCGCGATATCGCGACACTTTCACCTTCGTACGCTTTCTCTATTCTTTTGTCGTGATATCACGATATTTCTGCCTCCACAAACTTCATCTTTTTTTTTGTCACGATATCACGACACTTCTACTTTCATAGACTTCGACTTTGCTTTTGTCGCGATATCGTGACACTTATGCCTCCGTAGTCTTCAACTTAGCTTTTGTCATGAAATCGTGACACTTCTGCCTTCGAAGTCTTCTTCTCTACTTTTGTCGTTAAATCGTGACACTTCTGCTTCCATACTTTACTTCTTTGCTTTTGTGATGAAATCGTGACACTTCTGCTTCTGAAGTCTTGCTTTATGCCTTTGTCGCGAAATTGCGACAGTTCTGCTTCCGTACGCTTCCTCTCTTTCTTTTGTTGCAAAAATGCGACATGTCGTGATATCGCGACACTTTTCAAACTTACTTGCTCTCTCTTGTTTTAGTCGCGAAAATGCGACATGTCGTGAAATCGCGACACTTTCCTTACTTGTTCTCTTTCTTTGAACTTGTCACGAAATCACGATACTTTTTCCTGCTTTCTCTTTCTCTTCCAACATGTCGCGAAATCGCGATAGTTTTTCCACTTGCCTTTTTCTCTTCCAACATGTCGCGAAATCGTGACAGTTTTTCCACTTGCCTTTTTCTCTTCCAACATGTCGCAAAATCGCAACATTTTTTCCACTTGCCTTTTTCTCTTCCAACATGTCGCGAAATCGTGACAGTTTTTCCACTTGCCTTTTTCTCTTCCAACATGTCATGAAATCGCGACAGTTTTTCATACTTTTTCTCTCTTCCAACATGTCGCAAAATCGCGACAGTTTTTCTTGCTTTCTGTATATGTCGCGATATCGCGACACTTTTCTTACTTGTCTTTTTCTTTGATCTTTTGCATATGGGTCACTTCGATCTTCTTGGAAAATCACTGTACATACTCTGAGTAACCTTTGAACTCCTGTCTTCTGCATATGAATAATTTTTGAACTTCCTGTCCACTGCATCAACAGATCTATCTGACTGTGTTGACAACAATGACAATACTGTTGCTGCACCTTGCTCAACAGGTGTGTGGGGTTCTTTTTATTTTTGCATAAGAGGAAGCAACATGTAGTAAAAAAATTTCCCTAAGCAAGCAAATAACCAGAAAATAAAAAGCAAAAAATGACAAAAGGTGTTTAGGACCCTTACCTCTTCTCTGTCCAAATCTACTGGTTTTGAGTTTCTGTCTTGAAACTACATAGAGAGCTATTCGTTCCTGGGTGAAACGAATAATAGAACTGTATTCGTCACAGGGTGGGGCGAATACCAATTCGTCCCTGGGTAAGACGAATTCCAGCTCTGTACTCGTTATAGACTGGAACGAACAACAGTCCATCGTTTGAAAACTTGGTACCTGTAAGCAAAAAAAAGCAACTTTTGATCAAAAAGTTAATCTTAAAATCAAGGGACAGAGGTCCCACCGTGATCGCCACTGAAAGCACGAGGATATGGAAACAAAAAGAAAAAGCCAAGATGTGATGCAAACGAAACAAAAGATAACGCTAAATCCTATGAATTGAAAGTGCATGAAAGGAAAGAGGCATGAACGAATCAAAACCAAATAAAAAGCCAATATGGAAGACAACCCTTTTTATTAATATGTTTCAGAACTCGGTTACAATATGTCTCCTCCATTTTCAGGGGCTAGGAGCGTTAAATGTGTTCTTGTCACACCCATGGATGCTATTCCTTCTTCCGCGTGCCCGCATGTAAAATGGGCGGACCAAACGTCGTCGCCACTTGCATTGATGAATCTTGACTCCTTGCTGCTCCTCTAATGTCCAGATCCTGCATTCAAAGAAACATAAAACAGTCAGTAGCACCTGTAGATAAAATGAAACATGCAATCCCCACACCTTCAATTAACATATGCAAAATATAAATAAAATGATAACTGAAATAGATCCAAATGAACTGAAAACTTGACAGGGGCATCAAAACATCACAAGGAAGACACTACAAATGGAACAGTTAGAAAATTCACCATAGATTCGTATTCGCTCCGGGGTGGGATGAATAGACCTACAACAAAGCGTCAAAAAGCACTGTCCTAAATGTCACATCCGGGAAGCTCCAAATCACCTACAAAGTTGGGGTTAGCTAATTGGGGGTATTTTGGGAAGACCCAAAAAGTCAAATTTCCCCAATTTGGCCTCTATCACTGGGAATTTGATGATGTTACTTGCATGTTAGTAAAGGCAGGAAATGATAGAAACATGATAAACAATGCTCAAAACAATGTGAAATTTAAATGACAACCTATCTAAGTAGTATAGAATCAGATGCAAAAATAACATAAAGGAAATCTGCCACAGATTTCTAATCGCTTCGGGGCGGGGCGATTAGGACTGCGATAGTGTGGGGGGCACCCGGGGGCAGGACGCCTATCGTTTGGGACTCTGTTTCGGCACCAATCCACTTGGGATGGGTCAAAAACCTCTTGTGGGGTGTTGTCAAAAAATTTAGTGGGATATTGTGGCCAAATGTTTGGGTTTGGGTCTGGATTATGCTTCTAATAATCACCCAATAACCTCCCTCAAAAAGAGAGATCAAGGATGTGGAAGGCACAAATCAAAAGGTGTGTGTGGATGTAAAACGACAGCACTTCGTTGCTCAAAATGCTCCCTCTCTGTCCTTTTTTTTTGGGTGAGAAGACTCACCAATTTATAGACCTAGGGTCTCTCTCTTTGAATGCGCATGCGAGGGCGCCACTTGAGTTGCTTGTCCTATTTTGAGAGAAAAGATTATTCTCTGATTTAGAGTCTCCTTGCATGAGGCCTCCAAAATCAAAGACATGCATGACTGAAGTCTCTCTCCTTGATTTGAAGCCATTCCTCACAATTGAATGGCCTGAAGCTGCAGTTAATTGGCGGACCTGTCGAGGTTTGACTTTTTTGCTAGTCAAACCTGCTATTCGCCCCACCCTGGGACGAATGCTGATAATCATCCCTGGGTGGGACGAATACCAGTTTGTAATCGTCCCAAGGTGGGACGAGTAGGGAGTAAAGTGCCAAAAAGGTGCCAAATTGACCTCTGACATTCCAAACTGCTGTGGGAGTGGTTAGGACCACTGTTTAACCTCTGGGGGCTGCCCTAGGGGCTGTGTGTGTCAATGCGATCAACGTTTGTCGTCACATAATCAGATTGGTGTTGTTTTGGTGTCTACAGTTGTTATATTAATTTCTCTAAGCAAAATGGTTTATATAAATTTTTCTTTGCTTACACATTAATTATAGATACTAACATTAAAAAAAATGGTTTATATGGAGTTAATTTCTTTCATATTATACCATGACTATGCATTAGTATTACATCAACTTGACAAATATACTTATATTGTTTATTTATTTATTTTTTAAATAGTTAAATAAAATTGAAATGAACTCCATCTTTATTGCATCATAATAGTATTATGATTTAACATTATCTTAATATAATTTAAGAAGATTAAAACTTTAATCTCTTCCTCTATACCATTTACTATAAGACATGCTTACTTCTAATCTTTACTTTTTAAAATCTAAATACCTGTTCTTTAAAAATCTTCTTCTAACTATGAGAAAGAATGCAATACAAATAAGTCCGCGAGGGCTAGGTGGAATTGGTAAGACGTTGAGAACTTACCAAGAGGAGACCTAGGTTCAAACCTCATGGGCATGCCCACTCTAAGGCAAAGACGAGGGCTAGGTGGAATTGGTAAGACGTTGGGAACTTACCAAGAGGAGACCTAGGTTCAAACCTCATGGGCATGCCCACTCTAAGGCAAAGACGTTGGGCACTTACCAAGAGGAGACCTAGGTTCAAACCTCATGGGCATGCCCACTCGAAGGCAAAGGTAGTAGTCTGACTAGAACCTGCTGAGTGTGCGCCAGCTTGATGATGACGGTACCAACCCCAAGCCATCGAGGTCTCCCTCACTCCAAGACGTGTTTATCAATGCAAGGTAGGGGTTATAACAGTAGCTCCATGATTTGACGCTACAACCGAAGGCAATATGATTTAACCCTGTGATCAGTTATTCAAAAAGGAAAGGCAGTTGCCAATTCCCCTATGTATAAAAAAAAAAAAATGCAATACAATGCTTTTATCTTTCATAAGATTATAAAACTATAAGACTTAAAAAAAAAACAAATAATCTGAGGGACAGCTTAATAGTGTGGGTTTTGGTTCTTTCCGAAGGTTTAAGGTTCAAACGACGGTATTGACGAGAATACATGAGAGGGTGAGTATGTATGATTATGTGTTTGGTTTTTATTAATAAGTTCAACTTTTACTTTTATAAAAATTATAATTATAATAAAATATAAAAAATTCTTATACTAATCTCAATTAAAAAAATATATTACTAATCAATAAAACTTAAAAAATAATATTACTAGCCAATATTTTTATCGCACTTAAAGGAAAAAACATATAATACGATTTAAAAAGCCCCTATGTTTTATAAATAATATGTACACCTCTATCCAACATGTGTCGTATAGGGGTAAAATTCCCTTAAAAAAATATTTATGTCATACGCAATCAAATTGATTTTTTCATAATATTTTTATCGCACTTAAAGGAAACAACATATAATACGATTTAAAAAGCCCTATGTTTTATAAATAATATGTACACCTCTATCCAACATGTGTCGTATAGAGGTAAAATTCCCTTAAAAAAAAATATTTATGTCATACGCAATCAAATTGATTTTTTCATAGTAAAGCGTTTATAAATTATAGTTTGTTTTATAAAAACAAAGTTAAGTAAACTGGAAATTTATAGTAATAGGTTTTTATTTTTTTAATTTGTAATTTAGGCTTTTCAATTTTAATTGGAAAGTTTTAACTATCCATTTACTCTCCAACTCCTCTACATAAACAAATCAATAAAACATAGCCTTATCTTCTTTATCAAGTTTGAATTTAATATTTTTTATAAAAATTTAAATATATATTATTATAATGTCCTTCCCAAACATATATTATTATAACATTCTCTTAATTTTTTAAATAAATTAATAAATTAAATTAGTTAAAAACTAACATTTTTAAATTAAAAGTTTTAAACAAAATTTTGAAAAAAAATATATAAAACTATTCTCTTCTATATAATCTACTCTAAGTTTCTATGTATTAAAAAACAAGATAAAACTAAAAATATATAAATCTAAATACTAAATACAACAACAATATTATAAAAATTCTAAATATCAATTTAATATTGATCCTAGAACTAATCAATAAATTGTAGTCATTCATTGCATTTAGTACTAATGATGTATATGGGAAAAATCCTCTTGACCTCAGTTTATTTCGAATATTCATGTTATCAGCATTTAGTACTAATGATGTATATGGGAAAAATCCTCTTGACCTCAGTTTATTTTGAATATTCATGTTATGGGAAAAATCCTCTTGACCTCAGTTTATTTCGAATATTCATGTTATCAATACAGATTGTTGAAAAATACTCTTGTCATTAGTGTAATTTTTATTTTTTAATATTTATTTATTTATTTTTTTAAATATTGGGAAAATTGGTCACAATCATTATTTTTAGTTTATCAAATTTATTTCGTTTCCTTATCATCAGTTGTTCAAGATTCGTAACGATCTACTTTGTAAATAAACTGCCCCTAAGATTTGAAGCTAGGTGTCTTCTTAATAAATGCTGCCAGACAAGCACTTACCAATCCACCTAAGTTTGAATCTAGGTATCTTCTCGGTAAATGCTTACCGAAACAAACACTTACCAATCCACTAACCTTTGAAAACTATATTCAATACATTAAATTTCACTCACAGATTATTTTAAAGCAAAGAGGCTTATTGCAAGTTGGAAAATAGTTTTTAAGGTTTATTTTTTTTTGCATAGTTTTTAATATTTATAACGTATTCCCAAAAATCCAGGTGAAGATGGAGCGAGATTGCTCTCCACGTGACCAGGGGCTCTCACTGCCACCATAAAATAACAATAGTTGAGCCCCTGCAGGTAAAGAGGATAAGGCACTCTGAGAAACCAAATAACAGGACGAAAACTGAACAGACTATAGAGCTAGGCTCAGTAGGGTATTGAATTATGGCGCTTGCTTCAAGCAACTTATTATCTTCCCAGTCGTGGTCTTCTGCACTTTTGCAGGGTTCACCTTCCCAATCGTCCAGGGTACGTTATTTTCCTCGCAAGCTATTCAATTCAGGACTGCTTTTAAAAATTTTGTTCCTTCTTATGAGTGATTTTGCTTTTTACATAATAACATACGAAATGTTAAATGCGGAAACTGACCTTAATGTTGAAGTCCCAAGTGCTTGGGATCCTGTAATGCAATGAATCCAAAACAAAGTCGGCATAAACACCTGAGCTGGCCTTTTATCCTGGTTTCAGAATACTTAAATGCTTAAACTGCTTCCAAAGCCAGAATTTTAGGATACCAAACGCCCACAGCCGAAGTTTTAGGTGCCCAAGCCAGAATTTTAGTGTACCAAATGCCCAAATGCACTACTTAAGAGCACCAACTTGCCCAAACATCGCTCAAAGCCACAACTTTAGACCATCAAGATGTCCAAAAATTTCCATTTTCGGTAACCCAAATACGCAAAGCCACAAATTAGGAGTGCACGCATTGGCCCAAAGACACAATTTAGGAGCACGCAGCCCAAAGACACAATTTAGGAGCAAGCATTTGAAAAAGTTCTTAAAGCCCCACCTTTGGAATACTCAATACCCAAACCCACACTTTAGGGGTATCTAATTGCCCTAACCGCTCTTGAGTTACAGTTTAAGAGTGCCCAAATGGCCTTGCTGCCTTTCAAACCTCAACATCCAAATGACCATATTCCAGATTGCCTTTAAAACCAAATCTTCAGATTTCCCTGATGCCAACTGCCCTAAGAAATTCGCAATTTCAAGTTGCTCTGAATTGCCTTTCAATCTAAAATCAGAGTAGCCAAATATCCATTCTACACCAAATGACCCTTAAACCACGATTTCAGAGTACCAAACTGTTTAAGCTATCCCTATGCTAGATATATCATTTGACCAGATGATGTGGGTAGGTGTCTGCTAAATGTTTCACCTCACCATTATATACGATATTTGATGTAGGTAAGTAGAGGAGTAGTACGTGTAACTTGTAAGAAGAAGGACATTCATCCAAAATACTACCATAAGGCTTCGGTGTACTGCAATGGACAACAGGTGATGGTTACTGGAGGGACCCAACCTGAGTATGTGGTTGATATTTGGTCAGGCAACCATCCTTTTTACCGGGGTGAAAAGTCCGCTGTACTACTTGATGCCGACCGTGTGGAACAATTCAAGAGGCGCTATGGCGAATCATCCATATTTTCACAAATCCCTGTGCTCACCAAGGGTGAGATAGTGATTGAAAAGAAAAAGTCTGGTCCAGGAAAAGGAAAAGGGAAGAAATAAGAAACGTCTAGTGCCTTCTGTTTTAGACATAAATCATTCTCTGCATTTAATGTTCCTGGTCCCACAATGCATGTAGTATGTATCTATTTCTTGGCATGTGTGCATGCTTTTGTATTTTCATTTTGAATTAAAATATTATTGGTGCATTGTAATGGCAATGAGAATTTATGCTGCTTAATGAACCTTGTTGTAAGTACACAGACATTTATTGAGAAGCAAGACAGGCAGTTCCAGTGCATTTGTACATGTTGTTTTCTGCTAGATTTTAAACAGAGATTGAGTATCTATTGTTACATAGTTTGAATGTTTGCAATCAGATGTCAATTCAAGGATGAATAAGTATACAAACTGAGGACAAAAAACAGTTTATTTATTTATTTTTGATTACTTTATTTCTCATGTTAATCTTCATAATTTGGTTCTTTAAAGATGGTTGCTGTATTATATGCTACTTTAGGCCTATGTGGGAGATTGATCCTAAAGAAGTTCCTGTATGGTCTGGGGAATAATTTTTAATTTCTTCTAGGTTTGAGTCCATTTCTCTGAATTTCTTTCCCCAGTCCTGTTTTAAATCTATTTGATGACTTATGCAAGGGATGAATATTTCTCTTAAATGCCCTAAGAGTTAATCCCTGAACAGAAAATTGTATGTAATTAAGATATGATTTAATTGTTGATTGCTTCAGAAATTGATGTGTAATCTGTTTTAAGTAATTGGACCATCAAAACTAGGGTTGATCTCTTGTCCAGTCTAATGATTGATGTCAGATGAATCTCCTCTGAGGGTGTTAGATGGATTTAATGTCCTTTACACGCATAGCTTATTAATGGATTCATCTAAAGCCCATATGGATGGCATATGGCTGCTTTGAAGAAGTTTGAAGTTGAACCATAAAACCTTTTTGACATCTGGAAAAAGGGAACATTATTGGTTCTGTTCTCTTGTTACTGGGGTTAGGTTGATGAATTACTTCCATGAATTGAAGGATGTTTCATATTGTGCATCATTCTGAATTTCCGCTTCCATTATTCTGGAAACATAATCCTCTCAGAATGCATAGACCTTACACAGGATGTTTTACACCATGCTGAGAAGACCACAAGTAACAAGATTTGCAGTGTTGTTGATCAATAAACCACATTTTAGATGTGTTTTTTGACCATGAAATGTTTCTCATAGAAAGATATGCCACAAATATTCTTTCTATAATCATGCACAATTAGCCTCTCTGATAAAGCTGGACGGACCTGGCCTGCACATCTAACAATTATTAATAATTACGAAATTCATTAACCTTTCTGTTGAGATTCATAATGGTATCCATTCTTAATCATCTTCTTCTTCCTTCTAACTGTCTCTGTTAGAAACAAGGATTCTTAGTTTGCATGTCCAGTTCATCTTAGTTAAAAACTAGAAAGTCTTAGTTTGCATGTGCAACTCCTGTCAGTTGTACCGAGTGAAGTTTTCCATGCGCATTTAGGGTTCACTAACTGCATGCGAGTTAGACTAATTAAGGTGTCTATGCATGCCTAATTCAAAGGCAGTTTGCAACCACTCAACTTCATCTTTTCAAATCTAATACCCCACTAATGAAGAACATGTACATCACCAGTTTTGGCAGCTATCTTCTCTCCTTTGCTAATAAGTTTCTGTTTTCTGTTATAAATGCATATCAGTTTGTGCATTTTTTTTGTGATAACTTTACTTGAGGTTTATACTGTTTGGTATCAGAGCCTTGTTGAAGTCTCTAAATACATCCTTGCTTGCTTGGGATCCATCCTTACTGAGTATCATATTGCTTAGCCTCAAGTTAAGGTTGTTTGTGGTACCTTGACAATCTGCCTTGCTGTAATTCCATTACAGTGTTTGCAAATCCTGTGTTTGCTACTTCATATGGTAGCCAAAACTTTTCATCATTTTTGGCAGAGCTGATGTTTTTCATTGTACACCAGCTTTCACCTTTTGTTGGTCTTCACTGAGCAGATTATCTGTGCCATTTGAACAGCTGTTCACTTTGCTATTGCAGATTCAGCACCTACAGCAGCAACATTGTTTCCTTGCCACTTAAAGCAGATCAGCTAAGCAAAAGAAATTTTATTCCGTCAGTTTGTTGCAAATTGCATTTTTTTAATTTTTTGAGGAGTTTTTGCTTTTCTGCCCTTTTTTGTAATGCAATTTTGCCCTTCTTATCATGCCCCTATCTAACCCCAGTTGAGCTCATGCCATTTGATAACATTATTTAATAATTAAATTTAAATTATTAAATAAATTTAATATAAGTGAGACGGCTAGTGCAGGTAGCTCTATGGAAAACTTTGAATTGATTCAATTTCTGACTGGAGCTGAATGATCAATGGCAGAACATAATGAGTTTCAGCTTAAACCAATGGATCAAATGGCAAATATGTTCCAACATTTTATTGGAGAATGATCCAGCAATTATACCTCTATGATTGTCATAGTTGCCCAACCTGAATTCAAGTTGGACATTGGGATGTCCATTCCTCATTTTGATTGTACAATCAATGTGGATAAAGTGGATGCTGGTATTTGCACTCTGGATGTGTATTTCAAGATTCAACCAAATCTCATCGAGGTTAGAAAAAAAATCATGGTTGTTGAGATCCGAATGGATAATCAGACCCTCACTTGGTGGTAGTCTCATGTCAAGCTTATGCAAGCAACCAAGCAGCCAAAAATTGATACGGGGAAAGAGTCCAAAATAACTCTTTAGACATGCTTTTACATGCTTATGTATTGGGAGGAGCTATTGGCTGTTTTGGCTTCATCTTTGTCAACAATATGGGCAGTCAGTCAAACAGTATATCAAGGAGTTCAATTGGCTCTTTATTAGATTGGATGTGGTTGAATTTAATGATGTCCCTTGCATCAATCCAGATCGTTTTCACATCTTTGAGAGGAGATAGAGCTTGTCACTACTACTTCCTTAGAGCATGCTTCTAGCCTGCTTTAATGGTAGAAGCTAGGCAACAAAAGAAGATGACCAATGATTTTGTTGCATCTCATCAAAGAAGCACTTCTATGTCAGCCAACTTCTCAAAACCCTGTCAACCTATCAAAGAATGGGATTTCTTCTCAAAATGGCTGTGTTTAGGGTTTTGGCAATAGTAAGAAGAATTTTTGTACTTATCATAAGCACGTTGGACAGTTTACAGGAGAATGCTGTCTTGAAATCAAAGAAGAACGAGGGCCTTCTAGCTGAGTTGCAGCCACAATATGAAGATTCAACAACTGAGATAACCAATCCCATCACTTTTTTCTCATGGTCAATAATTTTGTTGTAAAATATGAGGAATCTTTGTTTACACAAAATTGTTAAATCAAGGACAAGTTGGTGGAGTTGATCCTTGATAGGGGCAGTCAAAAGAACCTGATTTCATAGGAATTGGAAGACAATTTTTGTTTAACAACTGTAAAGCAACCATTTTTATACTTGTTGGGATGGGTCAGGAAGGAAGGGCAACCTATGCTTGTAACATTTGCGATTGAGCCTCTCTAGGACGTAATGGTATGCAATGCCACTCTATCATGTTCTTGTAGTTTGCTATTTAAAGCATCAAATCAATGTGATCTTAAGGTTGTTTCCAATGGCTTTCACAAGACTTGCCAATTGCCTGCAAAAGGATGGTGAAGTGTATAAATTCACTTCTTCTCTTAGTCCTTTGATTTTTGGTAGGCCTGGCATGAAACATGTCAGTTTACAATTTTTTTTAACTATTTGTATCATTCGAGATCATATTCTTTGCACTCTTCATGTGCTTGATCCTCCTCACATACAACAACTATTCAAGCTTGGGACACATGCTTCTTAGTATACTATAAATGTGGTTCTTAACTAGGGAGGACTTCAAATAGCATGTCATTTTGAGGCTTTGTCGCAGGCCAAGCTTGATTATTGTACCTTAGTCCACAACCTATGTACCTTAGTCATTAGCATAACTCCAATCAGACTCCTCATGTCTCTATGAGACATTTTTTAAGTAGACCCCTTTTCTGCAGAAACTCAGTGCCAGATTCAGAAATTAAAGGAATTAACTTTTGAAGTCTCTTATGGTTTCAACCCTTTGCCCTCTTGCTTTCTAGTCGGTTCATTATGATGCTTTTTTTCTTCTACAAGCTGTTGTTTCCAGTGGCATATTCCTATTATGGAATTCGTTCCACTCTAATACCTGTTTCTCCTCTGAGCTTCACATTTGTCCCATGAAAACAAAGAGCAAGACAAAACTCCTTCTTTTGTGTAGAATTTGACTAAGATTCATGCCAATGTTTGCAATATTCCTCAGAAAATCGAATCCAAATTCAAGGCACTTCATAAGCCCCATCAATCAGCTCATTATTTCCATGTTGCCAATCATGTTTGGCCTTAATTAGACAAGCAAAGGTTTTGCAACCAACACCATCAAGCTGAAGCCCATTGGAAAAGGCCTTATAGAATTCTCCAGGCAGTTGGACCTGATGCTTTTCATTTGGATCTCCAAGCTCAAGTTAGCATTCATTATGTTGCCAATCTGAGCCATCTAAAGTGGTATGGGCCTTGTGAGTTGGAGGAGGAGGTTATTGTCATTCATCTTGATGATTTGATTATAATCTTTCAACAAGTTTTGGGAGATGATACTGTGCTTGATGTTTGGACTCAAACAATCACAAGAAGCAAACTACTACTTATGTGGTGGGCCACAAGACACTTTTCCAACACAAGCCAAGTGGTTGTCCGAGTCAGCTTTTTTAGCAAAGTTTCCTCTTGTTTTGTAGAAATTGGGGACAAGTTCCACAAAGCAGGGAGGAAATGATGAGATTTAAAATGGTCTCCATTATTAATTGTCTCTTTATTCCTTATAATTATCTCAGTTAGAAACTAAAGTGTCTTAGTTTGCATGTTCAGTTCTTGGCTGTACTGAATGAGGTGCCCATGCACATGTATAGTTGACTAACTGCATGCAAAGTTTGACCTTTTAGGTGTCTATACATCCCCAGGTCAAGGGCAGTTTGCAACTATTCAACCTCATCTCTGTAAATCTAATTACCTCTCTTTAATAAAGAGTGTCGATCATCTGTGTTGGAGGCCATCTTCTCCCAGTTGCTTATCAGATTGTGTTTGCTGCTATTTGCATATAAGTTTGTGGATTAATTTTACTGCAGGTCTTCATCAAATTCTTCCTACTTTCATAAAAAGGGCAACTTCGAAAAAGATGTGTGGTTAGTGATAAAATTCAACAATTTTTTCATACCAATTATACCTTAGAAATTGTTTTGAAACATGGTTGAAAAAGTCGCAACTTGAAAAAAACTCGACACTCCAATTTTGGAGATTTTTTTGGCATCTCAAGAAAACTTGGCAAAAAGTACTCGAAGAAAATATTTCAAATTAAAAAAATACATTTTAAACAACAATTGGAGAGTCAGAAAGGTGATTTTATATTAGATATTCACAAAAAATGGTACAGTTACAGTTCTTGATCATGAAATATAACCAAATACACCATACAAATTTAGAATTTCAAAATATGTAGCAGTTTTTAAACTGCCTTTTGTTTTTCCCTCCTTTCCCTCAAACTAGATGATTGGACTTGGATTTGGAGAGGTGGTTGAATTGGAGGCTCCTCAGGTATAGGATCATCATGGAGTACCTCCTCCAATCCTCTCAAATGTTCTGCTGCCCCTATTGCTTTGATGTCCTCTGCAGTAAACTCAGTATTTGACAGACTTTTGGCAGTAAACTTGGTATTTGCAAATTTGATCTCCAAACATGGTTTAAAGTCTATGGTTGACCTCTAGGAAGATTTCTTTCTGAGCAGGGGTGAAGAAAAAAATGGCAAAATAGGGCCAAAACCCTTTCTAATTTTGTGATTTTGCATTTTTTCTGCTGCAGAATGTGAGTTTTGCAGAGTTTTGGTGAGAAATCGGTGCAAAAATTATTGTGAGTTGGTGATTTTCTCGGTGCCAAGAATTAAAAAAAAAACAATTCCAGCCCCAACTCGTGAGAAATTGCTGGGAATCTCCAATTTTTCCAACTATGTTCTCAAACATATTTGAAAATTGGAAAGCCTTGCATTTTGAACTTCTGACATACTGTATTGCTTGTTAACATCACTTGTCCAAAGAGACAAGTGGTGAATATGGATTGCTTTTTCTCTATTCAAAGAAGATCTAATTGCAATTAGTTAATTTAGAAGAATCAAATCACCAAATGTGTTTGAGCAAACATCTAATATAAAGTTCAAATATTGTTCTCAATACAGAAGAACATCCTTCATGTTGGGCTCTTTTGGAATTTTCTGCTGCTTGCTAAATAATTTCAGTATCCATTTAAAAACATGAATTTCAACCCAAAACAATATACATGAGTGGCATAAACTATAGTTCTGAGCGGCATTGTCTAAAGGGTGGTTATTTCTTTAATTCTAAGAAACTGCTTAAGAATAGCTGCGTCTTCATCAATAGATTTATTGTCTGTTGAGTAAGCTACTTTTATTTTCTGCTTCAACAATATCCAGTTAAAAGCTGCTGCTAATCTTCTCGAGTAATTTGTGGTGGTGCCCCTGTCAACCAGAGGTACTTGTTGAGGTTTCAGTTTTTGTCATATTCAAAAGAGCCTTGTCTCTGACAATGTTCGAACTTTTTTCTTGGAATTCATTTAGTCATGTAGTCTTCTTCTATGATTTTAAAACGAGAAAACACAAAGATTAACAAATTTAAATTGTTTTACCCTTGCAAATTCGTCGTGTAATTTTTAGTCTATAAGAAGTGCAACAGTTCAAGGTTTGCTAATTTCTAATGCCTTAAACTAGATAACTGTCCCTGTTGGGATGTCCAAGTTGGTATGGCTTTGGGTGCCCATCTGGAAAGCCCAAGTTAAAATCGTGGGAAGGGTGACTCCATTGTGCCAACCAATTGTACTTGTGTGTGTGTATATACATATATATAAGGGTAATATCTACTAAGTACCAAGGCACGAACTTAAAGACTCAAATTAGTCACCAAGAACTGGCAAATATGGAAACAGATATGTGTGCTATTTCTATATACATTGTGCTATTATGGTTACTGTGAGATACCTGATAAAATAATGCCTCTCAAATTAAGCAGAAGCTTAACATATGTGCAACGATGTCAAGATATGGAGAGCAAGTTGAAAAAAAATTGTGAACAAAGTTCACCATTGCCAAATTCAGATGCTTTTTATGGTTTCAATATTCAATCAAATAGAAAAATATTACAAGTAAATATCTAAGAAGGAATCCCTATTGGAGCAGTGTAGGATGGAAAAATAAAGCATTAGAAGTTTCCCAAGTTTATCTTTTAGCAACCATAAAGAGTAGCGTACTATATTTTATGCCTCAAACTCCCTGGATTATCATTTTAACAGATTGTACTTGGATAGTCACCCACCATCTCTATGTGCCTTGGCAATCATTCTCTTGGGAAGCTTGACTATTACTTCACAATGTGGGCCTGTTCCTTAATAATCCTTCATGGGAAGAAGACTTTGCTTATTTGCATTGAGCACTTGAAAAATAATAATTTCAAAGATATCAGTCCAATGATAAATGTTCAATTTTTGAACATTTTTAATTCACTTTCTGAAAGGTAGAACACTTGATGAAATCTAAAAGAAATCATTGTTGGAAATAACCTTCTCATGCATCTTGTCATCAAGCTTATTGATAATGGGCTTTGCTAGTTAACCAATGCTAATCATGAAGGGATGCAAAACATTTGATTCTCCAATCATCTTGACTAGAAGCTCAGAAATGTCTCAGGACTTCTGAAACTAGCATTGCATAGGACTTCTGAAACTAGCATTGCATCTGGGGCTGCAAGCATTGCATATGTTCTTTCAGATTTCTCTAGTCCTATGATATCCAGGTTTCATCAGTGGTGATGATGATATCTTCCTTGCATTATATTTCCATATTGGGCTCAATCTTATGAAGATTTGACTCCTTACTAGCTGATTCAATTCCTTTGGACATGACATCATTCTGAGGACTTAGCTTTGTCGTGGATAAGTCAGTTGTGTTTTACTTGCTTCTTATGGTATGTGATCATCAATCATTGCATTTTTGTTATGATGAAGCATCATGGAAACCACATACGCATGACAAGCGCAGCGTATACGCTCATAGACAGTAATAAATCTTGAACATGCAACAGTTGTTGAGAGACCTGATAATGGTATTTGGGTTTTCATCTCTGAACCACCCTTTACTTGTTTGGGCAACTTTGTCATCCCTTAAATGCATTTGACAAAATTTCATTCAAGGGTCTTTCCCTTGAGTAATGGATGCTTGACAAAAATTTTATGGCACCCCAACCATAACCATATGGTAGCCCTTCATGCAACTTTTTAAATAGGAACATTTTCTGTTAAGAATCATATTAACTCAATATAGAAGATTATTTGATTTCTTTTCTCCTGATTTAATGAATAGTTGGAATCTCTAGAATTGTAAAGCATCATCCTGGATATCATGGGTGCCAAACTGGTCAGTTAGTCCTCATGGAGGTGAATCTTAAAAGTTCTAGGGTCTGTTGTGTCCAATCCATATTTTATGGTAATTCGAATTAATGAACTCATCCTATTCCTAATTTTGTAGCAATGGACTTTTTTCTTGAACATCAATGTCAGGTATTGCATGGCAACTTCGCCACATTGAACCATTAGTTCGTCTGGTGATCAATCACACCCTCTTTCTCAACTTTCTTCATGAATGTGTGGAAGAGAGAATGTGTTAGGATCCCATCCTAACCCTTAATGTAATAACTTCCATGATGTAATAATTCCTAAAGAACGTGGGTAGTACCCATGATTAATATTTTGTAATGTTCTAAGTTTTAGCTTATGTAGTGCCTATGACAAATGGCACCCTTTTTATGTAACACATGGTAGATAGGTTATGTAAGGTGGCCTTGTGCATGTAATTCGAGTGGCATTGTGCATGTAATTCGAGTGGCATTATGCATGTAATCCAGGTGGCATTTTGCATGTAAGCCAACCATGGAAGGGAACTCTTTAAATACCCGAGAAGGCACCAATGTATTCATCTTTTTGCAAGTTAATGAAGTGTTGAAGGAGGTTGCCCCCTCGAAGAGGCCTGCGATTCTATCTTATTGTGAGATTGTTCCTTTATGCAAATTTATGTTATAATGTGTATTTTGTTCTGAATATTAATATGATGTTTATGTGAGTTTATTTCCAAGCAATTGTGTGAGAGTGTGTTTATTTGAGTTTATTTTATAGTAGGATCCTAACAAGTGGTATCAGAGCGCTTTCCAAGGCCAAGTTCTACTGCAACAATAACGATTCTTGCCTGTTAGGTATAATCCCTTGTTATTTTCGTGTAATTTTTTTTTTTTACTATTATAAAAAAAAAGGACAGAGACCAGTAAAAAAAAAAGTCTTTTTAGTTGAGTAGGTAGAAACCCTGTGTCGAGGGTTTTAAAATATCGCGAAGGATCTGTCGTTATTGGCTAAGCTAGATAGCCCATACAACGTCTAGTGAAGTGAGGGGCGATCAGGCTCCAATACCCAGGCCTCAAACGTAACTTGCGCACGGACTTGAGCTCCCACGCATCTTCGGGTGTATCGGGAGACCATTCTAGGGTTAACAAAATTTTATCCAGTAGGAAGCTTATCGGCCTTGTATCATCCATAGTCCACGGGACACAACATCCCAGACGATTACCCTCCTATACTGTCAGAGAGGCAAATAGTGTGCTCAAGGGTATGTGTGGAATCCTCCTTGGGTAGTGGCCTAAAATATTGGTCCGAGCACTATTGTTCGTCACTGCGGTATAACAGAGGGCCTATGGGTGTTACATACTCCTTTACCTAGCATACCCTGGTTCTGTTAAAACTTCAACCTGCAACAAAATCACAAACCAAAACTCCTTGTTCGTAAACCTGCATTCCAAATTCCCAAAAGTGAGCATATGAGAAAGGAATCCTCTACCAAAAAAATAGCATAAATTGCATGAATTCGGGATAGAATATGAGGGTGACAGTTAAGTTGACAGTCTAGAGAATAACAATAGATTTACAATGGCAGTAACAGTCAGGTCAGCACAGTTCGGTCAAAAATTGCAGTTTTCAATGTCAGAACAGAACTGTCATAACAATAACCTACACAATACAGAGAATCTTCAGACTAGTGAGGTAAGCAGTGTCAGAGAGACTGTCAGGGCTGAGCAAAACATTGAGCGAGTGACCAGAGACCAATTATAGATAGTGCTCCAGTACCCAACTTTTGCACTGTAGCTCAGAATCCAAAACTGTAAACACCGTTAGACTCGGCAAAACAGGAGAAAAAGGGTGCCAAAAAGTAGTGTTGTGGGATATAGCTCATTGTGACCACCTCTTCGAGCTGATCGTTTTGATATATAGCACCCAAGCACTTTTTTGGACACTTACTAAAAATAGTAAGTCCCGAAACCCAATTCTATTTTTAGTAACTGGTCACAAAAGGTTCCAAAATGGCCCATGGTACCCGTGGACATCAAAAAGAGCTAGAACAGATGGACTCCTTAACAAAAGCCATTGAGAATTTGAACTTGGCAATTTTCTCCATAAGGGAAGAGGTCCAAGGTCTTCGTCTAGATCATGAGGCCACTAGCGCTCGCTTAGAAGAAACACTGATAGAAGTGGGTAGCAAGTTACATAAGGGACCACTCAAAATAGAACACCATGCTGAAAACTCTACAAGGAATGACCATGACCCATCCTTTAAAATGCCAAAATTGGACTTCCCTCGATTTAATGGGAAGGATGTTGATGGGTGGTTATGTAGGGTTGATCAATTCTTTAGACTTCATAATGTTCCCATATATCATCGAGTTCGGATGGCTTCCTTCAATTTGGAATTTGAGGCTCTACACTGGTTCCAGTGGTTACGTAATTCCAACCCAAATCTCTCTTGGGAGGACTTTGAGTCCCAACTACTGACCCGATTTGGGCCTAGTGAGTATGAGGACTTCACAGGGGCCTTGACCAAACTGCAACAAACATCCTCAGTCCGTGACTACCAAACTCAATTTGAAAAATTGGCCAATAAGACAAGAGGATTGACGGAAGGGTTCTTCACGAGTTGTTTTATCAGTGGGTTAAAAGGGGATCTCCAAGCTGAAGTAAAGATGTTGAAACCACATTCCATGATGGAAGCTATCATTTTGGCCCGTCTGGCCGAATCTAAACTCTCAAACCAAAGGCGCCCACCGCGGTTTCCTCAAAACCGACCTTCATTTCCTTCTCGAACCCAAAATTCAGTGGATAGTAAACCTACTACACCCAAGCGACTGACTACAGAGGAGATGGATGCACGTCGTGCCCAAGGATTATGTTATAATTGTGATGAAAAGTTTTTTAAAGGACATAAGTGTGCAAACAAAATATTGTTCTTGATAGATGTTGAGGAACCTACTAACACTGACTAGAGTGATGAGGATGAGGACCCTCCTAAAACACCTTCTCCACAGGAAGAAGATACACAGGGGTCTGAGGCAGAGATTTCAGTCCATGCTCTTGCAGGCATTACCACTCCACAAACCATGAAAGTTGTGGGATTTTTCAAGGGCCAACGTCTTACCATCCTTATTGATTCAGGAAACACACACAACTTCATTGATCCTCGAGTTGCTAAGCGGGCAAATTGCTATATCCACACTTGTAATTCATTCGAGGTCATGGTAGCCAATGGGGGAACATTACCTTGTAAAGGAAAATGCCGCAATGTCAAGATCAGGATAGGGGACTATGAACTCAAGCAGGACATGTTTGCCCTCCAGTTGGGAGGATGTGATATGGTTTTGGGATCTCAATGGTTGAGTACGTTGGGCACTATCAGTTGGAACTTTGCAAAACTCTAGATGCAATTCTCCCAAAATGGACAGACACACTTACTCAAGGGCTCCCCCGTAGGAACACCTCACCTCATTAGTTCCAATCGTATGGAGAAAGTGCTAAAGAAATCAAAACGTGGGGTCATTGCACAACTCTTCTCCATCCAACCAACCACTTCACTAATGGCTGAAATTCCATCAGACCTACAACTAGTTCTACACAAACATGATGTTGTCTTTGCAGAACCAACTACACTACCACCGCGTCGCTCTCACGACCATGCTATCCCATTGCTCCCGGGTAGCGCACCACCAAATATCAGGCCATATAGGTACCCTCATGCCATGAAATCAGAACTGGAAAAACTGGTACAGGAATTACTCAAGGCTGGTGTCATCCGGCCTAGTACTAGCCCCTACTCCTCGCCTGTCCTACTTGTTCCCAAGAAATATGGCTCATGGCGCCTATGTATTGACTATCGGGAACTCAACAAGACTACGGTCAAGGATAAATTTCCTATTCCAATGGTTGATGAATTACTCGATGAACTACACGGGACCATGTATTTCACCAAGCTTGATCTCCGCTCTGGGTACCATCAGATCCGGCTCAAGGATGAGGACATCCCCAAAACTGCCTTTCGCACTCATGAAGGTCATTATGAATTCTTGGTAATGCCATTTGGTCTCACAAATGCTCCTTCTACATTCCAAAGTCTTATGAACATCTTTCGGCCCTTTCTATGGAAGTTCATCCTTGTGTTCTTCGATGACATCTTGATTTACAACCGCACATGGGAAGAGCACCTCAATCATGTGGATCAAACTTTACAGTTGTTGGTAACCCATCACCTTTTTGCCAAAAGGTCCAAGTGTTCCTTTGGTCTGATTGAAGTAGAGTATCTGGGACACATTGTCTCACAGGATGGCGTCAAGGTTGACCCTAAGAAGATTCAAGCAGTTCAAGAGTGGCCGAAACCTCGCACCCTCAAGGGACTTCGAGGATTTTTAGGGCTTACGGGCTATTATCGCAAATTTGTCTGCAATTATGGGAAGATAGCTGCCCCCCTCACCTCCATGTTGAAAAAAGATTCCTTCACTTGGACAGGGCCTGCTGACCAAGCCTTCATTGAACTCAAGCATGCTATGACCACCACTCCCGTTTTAGCCATGCCAGATTTCTCTAAACCATTTGTCATTGAAAGTGATGCTTCTGGTCGTGGTATTGGGGCAGTATTGATGCAAGAAGGATGACCTGTGGCTTTTACTAGCAAGGCACTCTCTGATCGTAATCTGGGGAAATCCACATATGCTAAGGAAATGTTAGCCATATTGCATGCAGTCACACATTGGCGACCTTACCTCATTGGGCGTCACTTCTCCATCAAAACCGACCATCAAAGTCTCAAATATTTTCTAGAACAAAGAGTTGCCACACCTGACCAACAAAAGTGGGTGTCTAAACTCATGGGCTATGATTATGATATCACCTACAAAAAGGGAAAGGAGAATATTGTGGCTGATGCTCTTTCTCGCCAAATGGAGACCGTAAGTATGTTGTGTGCCATCTCAGAACCACTTCCCCAATGGATTGATTCCTTGCATCAAGAAGCACGTCAGATGCGGATTTGCAAGCTTTGATAGCCTCACTAATGGATGATCCAGATTCTCGCACCAGGGTATAGTTGGAATGGCCATGATCTCGCGCTACCATCAACGCCCGGTTCTGCCTCATAAGTCCCCACTTCGAGAGCTCCTCATGAAGGAATTGCATGCCACTCCCTCTCGCAGCCATTCAGGGTTCCTTAAAAAATATGAGCGACTCAAGCGCACCTTCTTTTGGAAAGGTATGAAACGTGACATCCGCTCTTTTGTTGCTGCTTGTGACACATGTCAAAGGATGAAAGGTGAAACAGTGCGCTCTCCGGGCACTCTTCAGCCATTGCCTATCCCAGATCAGGTTTGGACTGACATCTCCATGGACTTTATAGAAGGGCTCCCTAAATCTGGAGGCAAGTTAGTTATTTTCGTGGTAGTGGACCGCCTTTCAAAGTATGCTCACTTTTGTGCCCTTGCCCATCCTTATACAACATCCATTGTTGCACAAATTTTTCTTGACTCCATATTTCGCCTTCATGGCATGCCCACCTCCATTGTATCTGATCGTGATCCCACCTTCACTAGTCATTTCTGGCAAGAGTTGTTTAAGTTGCAGGGGACTCAACTCAAAATGAGTTCAGCCTACCATCCACAAACGGATGGTCAAACAGAAGTTGTTAATAAATGCTTGGAAACCTACCTTCGCTGCTTTGTCTCAGATCATCCCACTCAATGGGCAAAATGGCTATCCTTGGCCGAATGGTGGTACAACACTTCCTATCATACCGCAACCAAACTCACACCATTTGAAGCAGTCTATGGGCGCCTTCCACCTACGCCTTCCTCTTACATTCCTGGCAGCTCCAAGGTCCAGGCCGTCGACAACACTCTGAGTCAACACACCGAGGTCCTTCGCCAACTTAAGCAGAATTTGAACATGGCCCATAATCGGATGCGCCAACAAGCTGATCAACATCGTTCTGAGCGTAGTTTTGATGTAGGTGATATGGTCTTCCTTCGCTTGCAGCCGTACAAACAATCATCCCTACAACTTCGCAGGTGCTAGAAGCTTGCTGCAAAATACTATGGTCCTTACCAGGTTCTACAAAGGATTGGCCCCATAGCTTACAAATTGGCGCTCCCACCTACTTCCAAGCTTCATCCTGTTTTTCATGTTTCTGCTCTCAAGAAAGTTGTGGGCACACAGGTACGAGTTCAATCCACACTTCCCGAATTGGATGAAGAAGGCTCCATCTTACTTGAACCTGAGCAGTTGTTGGATCGTCAGACTCGCACTCTTCGCAACCGTACAATTACAGAGATCCTGGTTCGGTGGCGTGGGCTTCAACCTGAAGATGCTACATGGGAGTCTCTCCACCAACTCCAACAACAGTTTCTCATTTCAGCTTTGAGGACAAAGCTTCTTCAAGGGGAAGGACATGTTAGGATCCCATCCTAACCCTTAATGTAATAACTTCCATGATGTAATAATTCCTAAAGAACATGGGTAGTACCCATGATTAATATTTTGTAATGTTCTAAGTTTTAGCTTATGTAGTGCCTATGACAAATGACACCCTTTTTATGTAACACATGGTAGATAGGTTATGTAATTTGACCTTGTGCATGTAATTTGAGTGGATTGTGCATGTAATTCGAGTGGCACTATGCATGTAATTCGGGTGGCATTATGCATGTAATCTAGGTGGCATTTTGCATGTAAGCCAACCATGGAAGGGAACTCTTTAAATACCCGAGAAGACACTATTGTCTACATTGGTGTCCTCGCTGGGGTGGATAACACGAGCATCACTCCTTCCACCTGGTACCCTGGCATCTGTGTCGCCTCCTCTCCGATGTCTCTTCTGCACGGTGAGGCCTGTTGTCTCCTCACATGCATCCCAAGGCGTTTTCGGATCCAACCTCTCCACACGCGGCGCGCAGGCTCGCTGGACCCGATCACAGGAGCAGCCATCGGATCCACTCACAGTAGCTTCCCCCACGTGCGTTTCGCGGCCTTGCAGTACTCGCATGCGTCGCGAAGGCCCACCGGCCCGATCGCAGAAGCAAGCCTCATACTCTGCTCGCAGATTCTGCCTGGACCCTGCCTGCACGCCATCCGAACGCCGCCTGGATCCTGCCTGCACACCACCTGGAAGCCTATCTTCCTGACACGTGGCAGGCCCCGAGAATCGAGGCTAGCCGACCTGGTAGCACTCTGATCCGACGTGGCATCGACCTGGAGCTGAGCTGACGTGGCGCTGAGCAGGGGTGAGCTGGCACTGATCTGACGTGGAGTTGGTGTGACCTGGAAATCGGAGTTGAGTTGGCACTGATCTGACGTGGTGTTGGCCTGACGTGGCACTCGATGTTGAGCTGACATGATGTGGCGTCCACCTGGAGTGACGTGGCAGCATCGATTTCGTGGCGGGCTCTGACTGGCGGGCAACTGGCAAAAAGGAGCGACCATCGATTGCCCGAAGGCAATCGACGTTAAAGGTAGACTCTGCCAATTTTAAACCCTTGCATAGCCCGAATTTGCCTGCATGTGGGAGAAAACTCCCGTAGTTTGTTTTTGAAAAATTTCTTTCGAGCCAACGCGTGAAATATGTCCTGATTTGATTATTCATCTCAAACAACGCCTGTGGCTCATTGGTAAATAGTCTTCGCTACTGCGCGTGAGGTCTTCAGTTCGACCCTCCCTGCGCGCTCTCCTTCGCGAAGACAATAATTGTTTTTAGAAAATCAATTGACGGGATCATTTTCTAAAGTTTTTGCTTTAAAATATTTAATTTTTTGATATTTTTTATATAATTTAGTGTTTTTTGGTCAAATAAATCATTTTTAAACATTTTTTAAATGATTTTTTTTCCAAAACCTTTATTATATAAAATTTTTCATCATTAAATATATTTTTAAGCATTCAAACTTAGACATTTCATTCCAGACAATTTTTTTTGCAACTATAGCCATAATATTTCTTTAGTTTTCTTCAAAACTTGGAGATAAAGAGACAAAGAGATCAAGTATTTGGTTGCAAAACATAGAAGTTTCTTCAACATTTTTTTTGCAATACCTCCTCAAAATTCCTATAGTTTTCTCCCACATTTCTTGGAGATAAAGAGACATAGGAACTCCATATTCTATTGCAAAACCAAAACACTTCAAAATTGGGCAAGGACAAAGGTCATTTTTTTTTGCAACAAAACCAAATATTTGCTTTTGTTTTCTCCTTCACAAAGGGGATATAAGACATAAAATTGCAAATTTTTGTTGTAACCTTGAGAAGAATTTTTGAACCTATTTTTGATCCTAATGCTCAACCTATTTTTTGAGTGTTGAAGACATAAACCAAGTCGTGTGTCGACTGGTCTGGAAGCCTTTCAAACGCGGGTCGTGTGTCGACTTGTCTTGAAAGGAGTGCTCGATTTCTAATTTTGTAAAAATTAAGGGGGGATAGAAGACACATTTGTGATTCTATTTTTTTGCAAAATTGTAAAGAGAAAGGGGGGATATTTCAGAGTAATAAAGGTGCATTCTCGATTGTACTCGACACCTTTTCTTAAAATTGGCTACACTAGGTGCATTTTCGGTTGCATCCGACACCTATAGTGATAAAAATTTGGGTTGCTCTCTTTTTTATTATTGCACTAACCATCATGTTTTTTGCAATTAAACAATCATAAAACATTGAAGAGCATTTCAAAAACCCAAACTTCACTAAAATCGTGCTACACCTTGCACAGGTTAAACAAGTCAATTTTCACTCCCCATCAAAGGTCAAAATCCAATCACCTTGATTCACTCTCTTTGTTTGGCTTAATTTCCTCAAAATTTTCATCCTTCTTGAAGGGTGTTAAGGCAGGTGCCATTAAATATCCTAGAGAGCAAAATCATAAGTCTTCCAAAACCTCCCCTTTAATTTGCTCTATTTGTTTGGCTTAATTTCCTCAAACTTTTCATCCTTCTTGAAGGGTGTTAAGGCAGGTGCCATTAAATATCTTAAAGAGCAAATTAAGATCTTCCATATACTCTTTTGAGGGTATACTGCAAGATAAAGTCATCTTAGTCACATCAATTTGAAACCTTCACCATGGCAATGATAAACAAATATCTCAATGAAAGCCAACTGCTTAAAGGTTCAAATTATTCTGCCTAGAAAACTAAGATGAAAGCTATTTTAATTGTAGAGGAGATGTGGGGTATAGTGGATGGCACTGATTCTAGACCCACATCACCAGGAGCAGATCAGACAACATATGATAAAAAGGATAAAAGACTTTCCTTATTGATCTTGCTAGCTATTACTGATGATATACAACCTCATATAAGTGAAGCTAAAAATGGTAAGGAGGCATGGAATGCCTTAGCAACCATCTTTGAAGGAAAGAATCAATCAACAATTCTTAACCTTCAAACACAACTTCATACTCTTCATATGAAATCTGGAGAGACAATAGAGCTATTCCTCTGCAGAGTGGCAGATATAAAAACAAAACTGCAAGCCTTAGGAGAAAAAGTGGAAGACAAAGTCCTGACCTCAATCATTTTGAGGGCTCTTCCAGACTCCTATAGAATGTTGATCACTTCACTACAAGTCTCTGGGAGGACAGTGACTTTTGTAGAGTTGGTAAATTTACTTCAAACTGAAGAAGCTAATCAACTCCAAAGAGATGAGGCATCCAACAATGCACTTTTCTCAAACAAGCAAAGTGGAAAGAAAAAGTGGAATCAACAGAAAGGATCTTCTTCTAACAAAGATAAGGGTAAAGGCAAAGAGACTCAGAAGAAGAAGCAATATTGTAAAATTTGTGATAAGGACACTCATGAAACCAAGAGATGTTGGTTTAAGAACAAACCGCCCAATGAACAAGGACAAAAGAAGGGCAAAGGTAAACCAAAGAACAAGAACAAGCAGCAATAAGGACATATTGTTGCCGTTGAAGATTCTAGTTCAGATTCTGAACGAGCACACAAAGTGCTCATGACTCATACAGATTCCCCTCACAAGGATACTGTGTGGTACATAGATTCAGGCGCTAGTAAGCATATGACTGGCGATAAGTCCTGGTTTGAGATATTTGAGGCACGAGAAGGTAGACCAGTGACCATTGTTGATGATAAGACCTATCGAGTCCAGGGAGAAGGAAGTGTTTCTGTCTCCCTTCCAGATGGAGAATGTCAGATTCAAAAAGTTCTTTATGTACCAGGATTGGCAAATAATCTTTTGTCAGTTCCACAAATCCTGGACAATAACATGAATGTCAACTTCAAAGTGGACCAAGGGAAGAAACGTTGCTTTATCACTCAGAAAGGAAAATAGATAGCAACGGGTTCTTACAAACATGGTTTGTTCACCTTAGATGCAATTACCTCACCACATACTGCAATGGCAGTAACAACAAAAGAGGCCACTTCTCTATGGCATAAGAGATTTGGGCATCTAAGCTCAGGGTATTTACTTGAACTCAGTAAGTATCAAATGGTGAAAGGATTGCCTACTCTTTCATCTACTTTGCCAGTGTGCTCAGATTGCTTGGCAGGAAAGCAACATAGAGTACCTTTTGAACCTAGCTCCTTCCGAGCTAAGGTACCTTTGGAGTTAGTTCACACAGATTTGTGTGGTCCTATGTCTATCAGTTGTGGAGGAAAAAGGTATTTTCAATTGTTTGTAGATGATCACTCACGGAAAATGTGGGTCTTCTTCTTGCAGTTGAAGTCTGAAGCATTTGACTATTTTCAGGAGTTCAAGAAACTTGTTGAGAAAGAATCAGGATGTTTCATAAAGACCCTCCGTTCAGATCGAGGGGGGAATACACATCAAAATAATTTTCCTCATTTTTGCAGAAACATGGGATAAAAAGATAGTTAACAACAACCTATTCTCCTCAGTCAAATGGAGTTGTTGAGAGAAGAAATCGTTCCATTATGGAAATGGTTCGATGTATGCTTAAGGGAGCCAATATTGAGCACAGTTATTGGGTTGAAGCTGTAACAACTACAGTATATCTTCTAAATAGGGCACCCACATGGGCTCTTGAAGGTATGACTCCTCAGGAAGCATGGAGTGGAAGGAAACCCTCCATATCTCATCTACGAGTATTTGGGTGTAAGGCTTTTATGCATATACCTAAGGAGAAAAGAAAGAAGTTAGATGAGAAGACCCTGCAATGTGTTTTTCTTGGATATGATGAATTCTCAAAAGGCTATCGGTTGATAGATCCATTCACCAAGAAAATACATGTTAGTAGAGATGTAGTGTTTGATGAAGCTTTCACATCTAACACTACATCAGTATACCTGGAAGATGAGGAGCAACAACCACAGACTCCTCCACAATAGAAAAAGCCTCCAAAATGGTATACAAGTACTATGAGAGATTCCAAACTCACTTCACCACCAGATCTCACTCTCAATCATCCAAAGACATGAAGCATGTCTCGACAGAGAAAGGTAGAAGCATCTACTTCAGTTGATGATCTTTGTGCAGATTTTCAAGAGCTTTCTATTGATAGAGATTTAGAAAGTGGAGATGATATGGAAATTGATGAGGAGAGGGTTTACATGTCTTCATATGATGAAAATGAACCTTCTACAGTTGATGAAGCACTTAGTCAGCCTCAGTGGAAGGCAGCTATGGATGCTGAACATAAATCCCTCATTAAAAACAAAACATGGAAGCTGGTCGATTTGCCTAAAGGAAAGAAGCCCATAGGCTGCAAATGGGTTTACAAAGTCAAATATAAGGCAGATGGTACCATAGACAAGCATAAGGCCCATCTTGTGGCAAAGGGCTATGCTCAAAAGGAAGGCCTTGATTATGAGGAAACCTTTGCACCCACTGCAAGGATGACCACCATTCGAGTTCTTTGTGCTATGGCAACACAGTTCGGATGGAAATTACATCATATGGATGTAAAAAGTGCCTTTCTAAATGGTGACTTAAAAGAAGAGGTATACATGACTCAACCTCCAAGGATTTTCTGAGGAAGGCCATGAGCAACAGGTTTGCAAGTTGGTCAAATCATTATACGGGCTGAAACAAGCCCCAAGAGCATGGTACATCAAAATGGATAGTCACCTACTACAACACGGATTCAGGAGAAGTCCATCTGATGCAAATCTCTATATCAAGAACACAGGTTCTGAAATAGTGATTCTTGTACTGTATGTAGATGATCTGATCATCACTGGCAATTCAGAGAAATTGATCAACGTCGTGAAGGATGACTTGAAAGAGTCATTTGATATGACAGATCTAGGACTTCTCCACTACTGTCTTGGCCTTGAGATAGAACAGAAGAAGAATCATCTTAGGGTGACTCAAAAAAAGTATGCCAAGACTTTAGTAGAAAAATATCGTATGACTGATTGTAAGCCCAAAGCAACACCGATGGAATCAGGGCTTCAGTTATCATGGTATGATGACTCACCATAGGTAGATGGCACGCTATATCGACAGATGATTGGAAGCCTCATCTATCTGACCAATACTAGACCAGACATTACTTATGTTGTAAACTATCTTTCTCGGTTCATGCAGGAACCAAAGGTCTCTCACTGGAAAGCAACAAAGCGTGTTCTTCACTACATTCAGGGTAGTGTAGAATATGGTCTAGAGTATAAGAAGAATAACTCATTCTTCTTACAGAGTTACACTGACTCTGACTACGCTGGATCCCTAGATGACAGAAAATCAACATCAAGATATGTATTTCATCTTGGATCTGGTCCTGTCTCATGGCATAGTAAAAAGCAACAGGTGGTTGCTTTATCTTCAACAGAGGCAGAGTATCGCGCTGCACGTGGAGCTGTGTGTGAAGCGATATGGTTAAGTCACATCTTGGCTACCATGGGCCTACCAAAGAAACTTCCTATTCACATGTTTTGCGACAACTCGGGTGTTTTGAACTTGGTCAAGAATCCAGTCCATCATGAACGCACAAAGCATATTGACACAGATTGTCATTTCATTCGTGATGAAGTTCCTAAACACGAGAATCAAGCTCCAATACATTCCCACCGACGAACAGAGTTGCTTGACATCTTCACAAAGGCACTTGGACGTGTCAAATTTGAGTTGTTTCGAAGTAAACTTTGTATATCAAAGTAATGTAATAAAGGGGGGATGTTAGGGTAAAATAGGTAGTATATTGCATTATACTACATAGGTTATTACATTTACTTTTTACTGCATAACCATGGAGATATTTACTGTTCCAAAATATCTACTGGTTAACCTAGATTAATACCTAAAATATCCTAGGTCAGATATTTTAGGTTAGTTGTTTAATCATACTTCTCTACCCTAGGTTAGTGGTTAGAAGCACGTCTCTCTCTACGCTTATTGTTAGCGTGATTAGTGCTAAGGCAGTTTATTAATCTATTTTGTAACCTATATAAGGCTACGACATTCCTAAGTCTAGCCTAATGTTGAAATAATAATATTTCATTATCATTTGTGTGACTATTGTCTACAACAAGATACTCAAATACATAGAATTATTACAATAGTTTTTTTTTTTAATATTTACTGGCAATTAAATATTTAATGGTAATTAAATATATAATGCTAATTAAATAATTTAATGTTGCCTCTTGGAACCTCGTTCATGTTTCTATTGTTGAACGTTGCCCATCAACAATAATGGCCTTGGAACTCCACCAACAATAATGGCCTTGGAACCCTGCCAATAATATTTAATTAATTTCTTGTTATCAATTTGGCTCCATTACCTAACAATCTCCCACTTGGAGACAAGATTGATGCAACATCCTTGCATCCTAGGATTGAAAATTTCTCATAACATGACCTTACTCCTTAAGGCCAACCGAAGTAGAGCAAAAACTCAACTTCTCCCTGGTTACAATTTTAGTAAGCATATCAACAAAATTTTGGGAAGTGTGAATCTTACCCAACTTTACCAAACCATCCTCCATTGTTGATCGAATGAAGTGATACCTCAATTGAATATGCTTTTTTCGTGAGTGAAAAGCAGAGTTTTTTGCTAAATGAATGGCACTTTGGCTGTCAGTCCAAAGTGTACCATCTCCTTGCTCCTGACCCAACTCCTCAATCAACCTTTGAAGCCATATGAACTCTTTGGCACCTTTCGTGACGACTACATACTCAACCTTCGTAGTAGAAAGAGCTACAACACGTTGTAGCTTGGATATCCAACTCACTGTTGTACCTCCAATTGTGAATACATACCCAGTAGTGCTCCTCCCACCATCCAAATCACCTGCCATATCTGAATCCACATAGCCATGTAACTCAACTTTGGAACCTCCAAAATTCAAAACAGAATTTTGAAGTCCCTTTCAAATACCTGAGTATCCATTTCACTGCTTGTCAGTGAGATTTACCTGGATTACTCATATACTGGCTCACAACTCCCACTACTTGGGCAATTTCTGGTCTTGTACACACCATAACATACATCAAGCTCCTAACTGCTGAAGCATAGGGTACCTTCTTCATGTACTCTTCCTCCTCCTTTGTCTTAGGACATAGCTTCTTTGAGAGCTTAAAGTGCTTTGCAAGAGGTTGGGCTACTAGTTTTGCATCATGCATACTAAACCTCTTAAGCACCTTTTCCACATAATCCTCTTGAGATAACTTTAGTGTTTTCTCCTTCCTGTCTCTAATGATTCTCATGCCAAGGATTTGTTTGGATTCCCCAAAATCCTTCATGGCAAATTTACTTGCCAACTCCCTTTTCAATTTCTTAATATCCCGCATATTGGATCCTGCCACAAGCATATCATCAACATACAATAAGAGAATAAGGAAATTACCATTTCTTGTAGCCCGAAAATAAACACAATGGTCACTCTGGCTCTTAGTAAAATTATGCTCAATCATGAAACTGTCAAACTTGAGATACCATTGCCTTGGAGCTTGCTTCAAATTGTACAAGCTCTTTTTCAGTTTACACACAAGACTCTTCTTGCCTTTGACCTCAAACCCCTTCGGTTGGTGCATGTAGATCTCCTCCTCCAAGTACCCATGAAGGAATGTTGTCTTCACATCTAACTGTTCAAGATGAATATCTTCTACTTCAACTATACTCAAAATAGTCCGAATTGAAGTCATTTTTACTACAGGTGAGAAAATGTCATTATAGTCAATACCTTTTCTCTGTGCAAATCCTTCCACAACAAGTCTTGCTTTGTATCTCTTGCTGCCATCAACTTCATCCTTCACCCTGTACACCCATTTGCAATGTAATGCTCTTTTGCCCTTGAGAAGCTCAACCAATTCCCAAGTTTGGTTTTGAGTCAATGAGTCCATCTCATCCTTTATAGCATGCTCCCACTTGCTCCTAGTTTCCAATTGCAAAGCCTCATGAAAACATTCAGGCTCACCTGCATCAGTGTATAGAATGTAATGCAAAGAAGGAGAATACTTATTTGGTGCTCTTCGTACCCGAGTAGATATCCAACCTTCCGATATTAGTGGTGGTGGGGTGATGGTGGAGTAACAACAATTTCATGTTCATCTTGCTCTTCCTCATGAGCACCATGTTCATCAATCTGAACAAGAGGCTATCTTTTTACACCATGCTCTGGGATTTCATCCAAGTCAACAAACTTAGGCACATCCTCTTCAACCTGTATGTGCCTATCCTTGTACAACCTATCCTCATTGAAAATCACATCTCTACTCCTGATAACTTTCTGACCAACATTATCCCATAGCCTATATCCCATCTCATCCACACCATAACCAAGAAAATAGGACTTTCTAGACTTTGCATCAAGCTTACTCCTATTTTCTTTATCTATATGGGAAAAAGCCTCACAACAAAATACTCTAAGGAAAGAGTAGTTTACAGGTTTACCTTTCCAAATCTCCTCTGGAATGCCTCCATCCAATGCAATACAAGGATCTCTGTTTATCAAATAAACTGTTGTATCAACTGCACTAGCCCAACAAAACAATGACAACCCTGCATGCAATCTCATGGCTCTAGCACACTCCATTATAGTTCTGTTCATCCTCTCCGAGACTCCATTCTCCTATGGTGTCCCAGGAGTAGTCTTGATTATACTAATTCCTTCCTTTGCACAATAGTCCTCAAACTCCTTGCTGCAATATTCATCACCATTGTCAGATTTAAGACATTTAACTTTCTTACCTGCCTCAATCTCCACTAATGCTCTCCACTTCCGAAAAGTATCAAAAACATCAGACTTATGCTTGATTGTGTAGATCCATGTCTTCCTACTGAAATCGTCAATGAATGTAACATAATGAGAGTAGCCCTCAAGAGAAAGTACCGGTGAGGGACCCCACACATCCGAGTGAACTAACTCTAATTTCTCTTTCTTCCTTTCTGGACCAACCTTCAAAAATACAACCCTTTTTTATTTTCCGTATACACAACCTTCACAGAAACCCAAATCAACCTCCTTGATTTTTGACAACAGTTTTCTGGAGTGAAGGATTTTCATCCCTTTCTCACTCATATGACCCAACCGCAAATGCCATGCTTTCACATCATCCTGAGAAGCATAGTTCAATGTACAATAAGATGAGTTCTGCAATAAATACAAAGTTCCAGTCAACTCACCTTTTGCAATCACCATTGAACCCTTTGTCACTCTCCATTACCGGTTTTCGAAAGTAGTGTTGCATCCCTCCAAATCAAGTGCACTGGCTGAAATCAGGTCCCTCTTCAGATCTGGAATGTGCCTAACATTTTTAAGCACCCAAATATTTCCATTTGGCAACTTTACATTCACCGTGCCAATACCCATAATCTCACATGGATAGTTATTGCCCAAAAAAACCTCTCCATAATGACCTGGAGTATAATCAGCAAAGTACTCCCTATGAGAAGTGACGTGATAAGAAGCTACAGATTCCATAATCCAATACTCACTCGTGCAATTTGTTGCAAGAATCAGGGCATCCTGATAAATTGCACCTACAATATTTACCTCTTGAGCATCATTCCCATTATTGTCCTCATTATTCTTTGTCTTTGCACTCCCTCTTGAAGTGTCCACTCTTCCCACAATATCAACAATCAATCTTTCTTTTGTATCTGCTTTTAGATCTACCCTTCGATTTTCCTCTGTTCTGAATTTTCCATCTAGCTTGGCCTTTTCATTTTTCTCTCTTTCTGTCTCTACTTTTTGTAGATAATGCTACTCCATATGATGAAGCCTCCCTAGAGGGTTTTCTCCTCATATCCTCACTGAGTATTGTGCTAACCACATAATCAAACACCAGCTTTCCAGATCCAGGAAACCCTAAAGCCATAACCTCATCATCAAAATCAAGCCCTACAGATTTTGAAGAACCCATAACAACATAAACTCATTGAGGTGTTCTTGGATAGATCTACCCTATTGCAACTTCATAGTAAATAACTTTCTAATCAAGAAAAAAATATTTGAAGCTGAGGTTTTTTCATACAACTTAGCTAGTGTATCCATGGCTCCTTTGGTGGTCTTTTCCTTCCCGATGTTGAATGCAACAGAATCATCCAGGCTCAACCGGATCACCCCTAGTTCCCTCCTGTCTATAAGATCCCATTCCTCATCATCCATCAAGTCAGGTTGACCATTAGTCTTCCCTTTTAGAGCCAAGTACAGATTATCCTTCTGATATAGATAATCCCCCACTTTGGTTTTGCACATACCAAAGTTTTGTCCAGTAAAATTCTCCAGTTTAAACTTCGAACTTTCTCCCATTTCTCCCACTCGAACATAAAAATCTCCTGTGAGTGCCCTTTCCCAACAACCTGGCTCTGATACCATTGTTGCATATGAGCCAGGTGGAGAAGAGATCGAAGAATTACAACTCTTAGGGAATGGGCAAAAAATCAAAGAAGGAATTGATATCTCAAGGAGACAAGCTGGTCAATGGGGGATTGGTGAGGATAGTAGACTCTTATTGGTATCAAGGTAACTGATGATTTACAATCATGGAATATTAGAGGTTTAAACAACAAAATCCATGAATACTATTTGAAGACTCTTTGCCTATTCAAGAGACTAAAATGTTGGTGGATTTCATGTACAAAACATTAAATAGACTTTAAAGGGGTGTTGGTCAAATGGAAGTGGCTGCCCAAGGGGTCTCAAGGGGGATGGTACCTTTTGGAACTATCTAGAATGGACGACAATAGAACATATAGCTTGGAGGGGTGTTCTCACATCCCATTTTAGGAACAATGTGGTAGTTGAGCAGGTCTTAATCACAAATTTCTATGGGGCCCAAAACCTAGATAGACAATTTTGTTAGTGGAGAGATACATTTTATGAGTCTTTAGGGAGGAGCTAGATCGGATTGTTGCTAGGTATTTTAATGCTAAAATATCATCCAAATATCAAGAAGGAGGAACTCTGGTTTTGGACTCAGGGGATTGGCTCATGATTATCCAGGTCCATGCATTACACCTGGTGGATATTCAATGCCCTAGAACCAGCTATTCTTGGACTAGAAAAAGGAGGGTCCCATATAGTAGGAAGGTGAAGTTAGATCATTTTCTAGTTTCAGAGGAGACATTTTTGAAAAGGAATTTGAAATTTAAAATTTTGGAGGGCCCGGTCTTGGATCACTTCCCCATTTTGTTGGAGGGAGGGATTAGGACGGGTAATATAAAAAACCGTTTATATTTGAAAACTTTTGGTTACAAAAGGAGGAGCTTCGAAAGAAAATCCTACAATGGTGGGAAGAGGGACATTTGGAGTATGGGATAATAATGTTTAGCTTCCACAAGTAGCTTCACTATGTCAATGATTAGCAGAAACGATGGAGATCTAATAAGTTGGACTTCAAGGCCCAAAGAGTTCCATTGGTGGGTAGATGGATGAGGTGTAGAAACTCTTTAGTGAGGGAGAAATTATGGAGAAACTCAAAGAAGAGGATGATAAGTTGCATAAAGCGGTAGAGGACATTGACAACCAAGAGGAGATATACTAGCAACAGAGTGATCCAAAATGTCTAGGGACAATTGATTCTTTAGAGTTGAAAACCAAAAACATATTTTTAAAAAATTGTAAGATAACAACAAATTGTATTAATTTTGAATAGAAAATTACACATAAGGCATTGAACAAGTTTACATAGAAGCAATTTCTGAGAAGAGATGTCTGCCAAACAATAACAATCTATGAGAAAGTTACACATAAGGTAGTCTCTGAGAAGAGAAATCTTCTAAACAAAAACAATGTCAGAAAAGATTGTTGCCCACTACAACTATGCAAGACATTCATGCAACCACCACGTCCTCTCCAACCTCAATGTCACTGCCTTATTAAATTAATTACATGACCGTTATGATCAACTTTCGAGATAATGATTATGATCGTTGTGATGGTTCAAATTTTGAGATAACGGTTATGATCGTTATGAAGGTTGAACTTTCAAGGTAAAGGTTAAGACCGTTAACTTTTGAGATAACCGTTATGACCGTTATGACAATTCAACTTTCAAGATAACGGTTGCAGTCGTTCTTTATAATTTGCACCCATTCCACATCCAACACTCCACGGTTTGTACGTGGTCCAAGTCCATATATTGGAGTTTGCACTCTATGGTCCACACCTGTTTTGCAATCCACACTCCATGGTCCTTACGTGCTCCAAGTCCATTTGTCGAAGTTTAAGTTTGAGTCTGTCCATAGAAGTTTTGAGTCTGAGTTTGTCCGTAGGAGATCCATAGTATATCCGTAGGAGATCCACAGTCTGCTCGTAGGAGACCCATAATCTGTTTGTTGGAGACCTATAGTCCATATGTTGAAATCGAGTAATTTTCTTGGATCACACAGAGCAAGAACTAATTGGTTATTGGAAGGGGACAAAAACACCCACATTTTTCATCGGGCTACTTGTGCTAGGAGGGAGGCGAACAAGATGAAAGCTCTTTAGGATGAGGACGAGGTCTCCTTTGATACAATCTGAGGTTTGCACTCCCATTCAATAGATTATTTTGCTAAATTGCTGAAAGTTCGGTACAATACGAAGAAGCTCAGGAAGAAGTTGTTGTTGTGATACCCTCTATCATATTTGAAGAACAAAACCAAGCCCTACTTAAACCCATTGATAGAGAGAACCTGAAGGAGGTAGTCTTTGGAATGAGTATAGGAAAAACACCAGGTCCAAATGACTTCCCAATCAAGTTTTTTTAGACCTTCTAGGACAACATGGAGGAGTATGTAATGGCTTTCATAGAGGAGTCCAAAGGTAGTAAAAGAATGCTTCAAGCATTAAATCAGACCTTCATTACCTTAATTATAGAAGGGGAGTTGGGGTATTTCAGACTACAAACCTATCACCTTATGCAATATCATATACAAAATAATCATGAAGGTGATGGTTGGGGTATTTCAGAGTATAGACCTATCACCTTATGCAATGGCATATACAAAATAATCACGAAGGTGATGGTTGAACGACTAAAAACTCTTCTAAACAACATTATCTCCTTGGAACTATGTAGAGGGTAGATAGATCTTGGATGGTGTGGTTCTAGCTCAAGAGGTAATCCACTTAATGTAAAAGTTGGCAATAGAGGAATGCTCATAAAATTGGATATGTCAAAGGCATATGATAGGGTGGACTGGAGCTTCTTGGCAAGGATGATGGTAGCCTTTGAATTCTCTCAAAATTCGATAGAGTGAGTCATAAGCTTCATCTTTACTTTGACATACTCAATGTTAATCAATGGTCTTCCCTTGCAACTGTTTGGAGCCACTAGAGGCCTTTGTTAGGGAGATCCTTGTTCCTCTTATCTTTTTCTCATACTAGTTGAAGGCTTGGGTAGACTTTTCTTGAGGAGAAGACAACAAGGTTTGGTCACAAGTATCAAGGTGGGTGAGGAGGTTATAACTCACCTACAATTCGTGGATGATATAAGATTGATGTGAGCAGTCAAATCGAAGCAAGAATGATCAAAGACACTCTTAACATTTATCTTAGCACCACAAATCAAGTCATCAACGATAAAAAATCCAAAGTGGTCTTCTTCCATCTTGATTGAAGGCTTTTGGACAAAAATTCTAGAGGTCTTGGAATTCACGAGGACTTCTCTCCCAATGGTCTATTTGGTATTTCCTATACATTTAAAAAAACTAATGATAGCTATCTAGATGAATTTTTAGACCGTATTAAAGATAGAATTAACCATTGGTATCACAAATGGTTAACCTTTGAGCGTAGATTAACTCTCTTGCAATTAGTCATTCAGGTCATGCCAATCTACAAATTTTCTATCATTGCTTCTCCACATGCCATACAAGAAGAGTTGGACAAAATGGCTAGAAAAGTTTTATGGGAAGGAGCAAAGCAGAGAGGAAATGGGCATTAGTAGGCTGGGAGAAAGTAAGCCAACCTAAGGCGAAGGGAGGCTTGGGCTTGAGGAGATTGGAGCTAAACAATAAAGCTTTGGTTGGAAAGATTTACAAGAGGTGGATTTCCTAGCCAACTTCTTTATTCAATAGAGTTTTAACTAATAAATATTTGGGATAAGTGAACCCGAATGATTAAACCGTTTCTCTTTGGATGGCGTTGGGTCTTTAGTGTGGCAGACACTAAAGCTAGGATCTCAGGTAGTGAAATATGGATTATCTGGAAAGTGGGGAGAGGGGAGAAGGCACAATTTTGGACAAATTTGCGGGATCAGTACCCATCTATCATGTTAGAAATAGATTATATTACATCATTTGGGTCATGTAAATGTACCTTCCAAGGTACATACTTAGGACATTAGATTACTTTAGGGGGAAGTTACCTAGTTTCTTCATGCAATGTAATAAATGCACAAGTGTCAATGTGCAAGTTGTATATGTGCAAGTTATCCCTTGCACAACTAGGTAGAGTGTTGGCCAAGGAACTTATCTTCCTATATAAAGACCTCATTGTAATATCATAGCATAGTAGAGCATATCATAGATATAGTCACCCATATTGGTGATGGGTGCAATGTAGTCCGGTAGCATTATTCATGGAGTGTCCATTTCCTCCATAGCTACATTGTATTCATTTTCGTCATTTCTATTTATAGCATATTTTAGTCATCTCGCAGATTTACTTTCTTTCATATTATTTCTGCATCTTGTGATTGCTATCTCCCATTATAACTGCATCAAAAGCTAACAATGGTATCAGAGCTATGGTAGATCTAGCCATAGGAAAACCACCATCATCATTGAGCCTGAGTTTTTGTCAACCTAATGCGCTACTGGACCAACCACTGACAAAAACTCTCAGAAGAATCTAGGTGGTAGAATTAGGGAGAGCCACAAGTGAGGACTGAAAGAAATCTTAGTTCCAAAAATACTGAGATTGCATTTGGCTAGAGTCTTTCCACAAAGTTGTAAGAAAAAAACTAGTGAAGACTAGGACTCAACATTCAATCCACTAGATTGACAAATCAACTAGTGAAGATAATTCAGGATATCTAGAATTTCTTAACTATTGCCCAAAGTTTCTTTTGTTGCAGAAAACTAATTCTCAGAATATTGGGACTCCTACAACAGAAAGCTAGGAGACTTCAACTTCATTTCCCGAAGGTCAACGTGCCTTCATAGTGTAGAGATTAGTTCCTTGCGCAAGAAAAGAATACTGTGGAAGAAGACTTCTGGAGAAGAGTTGTGGTGAAGTTAGGAGACTGGAGATCTCCATTACTAAATTGAGAACTTCACAAAAGAAGAAAATGCCATAGTAGCCTTGATCAAGAAGAAAAGGCCATAGTAGCCTTGATCCAGAAGAAAAGGCCATAGCAGCCTTGATCCTAAAAAAGGCCATAGAAGCCTTGATATTGAAGAAAAGGCCATAGAAGCCTTGATATTGAAGAAAAGGCCATAAAAGCCTTGATATTGAAAAATGCCACAGAAGCCTTGATATTGAAAAATGCCATAAAAGCCTTGATATTGAAGAAAATGCCATAGAAGCTTGATATTGAAAAAGGCCATAGAAGCCTTGATATTGAAGAAAAGGCCACAGAAGCCTTGATACTGAAAAAGGCCACAAAAGCCTTGATCCTGAAGAAGACTCCAGAAGTGAGTATCTGATTCAGAAGGAGATTAAGATTTTAGTACTAATACTTTGTTGTAGGGAAAGGAGATTCAGTGAGTTGGGAAACTTCCTACAAGAAAGTTAGGAAGAGTATCTTCTTCAGAATCAATCCAGCACTTGAAGCAAAACTGAAGGCAAAGAGATCAGGAGGAGATCTCATTGAAGAACTTCCAGTCTTGGAAGAAGAAGGACTAGGAGAGTCCTGCTCGAATCTAGAAGCAGTAGAATCGAATATCTAGAGGAAGATCTCACCACCAACACTTCCAGGAGAAGAAGGTTGAAGAAAAGGTCTCAAGGAAGACCAGAAGAAGCTGCAAGATCAAAGACCTTGGGGAGGTCTCAATGAGCATCCAGTAAAAGGCTTGGAGAGCCTTACTGAAGAAATCATCAAAGAAGAACTCATTGGAGAAATCCACTACCAAGGAGAAGCCCCTGATAGTGAAGGACTTGGGACAATTATCACCATCCGACAACAAGCCCAAGAGAAGAAGAATTTGGCAAGGAGTGCCAAATCCCAGAAGAAGAATCTAGTGAAGACCTCAAGACATTCAGAATCTTGAGAAGAAGATCCTGCTTGAAGTCAGAATTTGACAAGAAGACTTGAAGATAGGAGAAGCCCACAAGATCCAAGAGATTTGAAGATTACCTCTCATAGCAAGAAGGCACCATTTCAGAGACAAATACTTCTTCAAATCTACAACAAAAGGAGGAGACTGCAAGAGGAGAACAAGCCACCAAATCCTAGGCTCATGAAAGAAAGTTTGAGACCATATTTTGGTGAAGGAGTTGTTTAGGATAGTCTACAGAAAGCAACAAGATCTACATCCTCCACAGAAGCGGCAACAGAGAGCTACAAAATATTTCAAAAAGGTATGCAACTATTGGTGCAAGTAGATTCATTAATTGGATTACTTATCAGATTTATTAAAGCACCTTAATTTGGATTAAAGTTGCAATAAGAAACATTGGATTACAGTCTTCAAAAGTGCAAAAAGAGAACAATTCATTTTGAGGTTCATTTGCACATTAGGAGTTGATTAGATTTCTGCATTACAACTATCTATCAACTACCTATCATCTACTTTGGAAAGCAAAAGAAGACTAGTCCCTACAACTTTGTTTGTAAGGAAATTGTAGAATAATTCCTGAAGATTCATTTCAGATTATTCTTGATTAGTTGCAATAAATTGATTAAGTGCATTAATTTTGAGAGTTAATTGGAGTGATAAGGTGAAATTGTTAGTGCATTAAAAGTGAAATATTATTAGATTCATTTGCACTATTCTATTGCTCTCAAAATATTATTGTTTGTGTTCTTGAGAAAGGCACAAAATCAGAATTTGACAAAGTGTCTAAAGACACTATTAGTGCACAAAAATCTGCAACATTTAGTGGCCAGGAGAAGCCACCAAATCAGCTCAATCCTCCAAGCATTGGAGAAGAAAGTAGCCACCAAATATCAGCAAAGGAAGCCTCAAATCGAGACTTGGTGAGTCTCAAATTCAAAGCACAATAAGGTCTCTACAAAGAAATAGTGCAGAAAAATACAACAAAAAAGAGAGCTTCTATCAAGTGGTTACAAGCTTGGGTTCATTTGTAAAATATCCAAGAAAAAAGGGGAAGGTGTCTAATCAAAGAGACAACCTCAAAACCCCTACATTGCATTCAAAATTCTGCCACAAAACCAGAAATTTAGACCTAAAAAAGGAGTGCAAAAGAAGGTGCAATAAAGGCTATTTTATACATAAATATATTACATTGCATTGCACTATCCTAATATGGTTTATACAGGAAAAGAAGGCAGATTTGAAGGTGTCTCAAAGGCACAACATCCACTGGAAAAACTAGTCGAAGGCGGTCGAATGCTAGCGTCTTTCCAAGCATAGCAAAAGGAGCCACTCTAAGGGCTCATACTCCCCTCATCTTGGATGGTCAAACCTACAAAAGACAAGATGCAAAACAAAGGGAGAAACAACGTTATATTCAAGAGCAACATTGTCTACAAAAGGAGGACGTATAATAGGTGAGAAAAGAAGAAGATTAAAGCACCATTGGAGTGTTTCAAACTCCACATCCTCATTGCTCAAAATCGATGCTCAAGCCTCCAGATCGTCGCTCCTCAACCCAGCTGGAAACAACCCACAAGCAAGTGCTATTGAATGAAAGAGGAGCTAGGAATTTTACAGGGTTTAAAGAACCTCCAAAAGGATACATTGAAGAAGCGTTAGAGAAGACGTCCATGCACAAGGAGGAAGTGACATTTGTCACTTAAGGCAATACCCTAACGCTCCTCACGCGAGCGCTCATCTTCATCATCAAAGGAGTTACAAGCTATAGGTTGGTGCAATGAGTATATGAGAAACACTTGTCCGAAGAGAAGCCAAGTGCTCCATTGAAGAACGTAATGTCCATACGTTACTCAAAGGGAGAAATGAGTGTTTTCTAGCACCTTCTACTCCTCAAGCGCTCAAGAAGAAAATGGACATGCCACTTGGCACTCAATACAATATTCTCCTCCATTTTAAGAGCATCAACGACCAAGCATTCAACAAGCATTTACGTCTGGGTTATGCGCACATAGGGTCGAGCAACAACGTGGAAGCAAGGTGGAAGAGCCTTCAATGCTCTATTCAAGGAAGGTCAAAGGCATAGACTAAAGGCGCCATATTTGGAACATCAAATCCCATGAAGGTTCCAAGCAATTCTATTGGAGGGAACAACCAAAGCAATAACGTCAATATTGCAGCCCTTGCACAATGAAAATCAGCGCCAATTATTGGATGATATAAGGTAAGGTTTATTCCCACTTTAATGTGCTTTCATTTCTTGGGAGTTATAAGGTTAAACTTAGAGGAATTTAACCATATTGAAAGCCATATCTCAAAGGGAATAATTTATCAAATCAATATAATATTTGCAATATTAAACATAGGAGCAATAAGGATTTCTACTGGAAATTATTTTTAAAAATATTTGCAAATATTATTGTGGTCTAATTTTTCCAAAATTTGGGAGTTATAAGGGTTACTACATCAAATTAATTTATTGGAAATTAGATACACTACAATTAAATCCTAAAGGGATATTAAAAGAGGTTATTAAGGCTTTTTGCTAAGGTTGGAAATTTATAATATTCTTGTCTCAAAATTTCATAAAAGGGACAAAAGAAATCCAACATTAAAACCTCTTCAAAATTGGAAAAGTGCTTAGTTCAATAGGAGCAATAAGGGATAATAAAAGTTGATTTTTGATATTTACAAAACTTTACAAAATCAACCAAAAATTGAACTACTTTTTACAAGAGCACTATATTATATCCCAAAATCACTAGGGAGTCATAAGGGATTCTACAAAACTTGGTAATATCAACATTTATCATAGATTATCAAGTTGCAAATCCATTGGGAAAATATAAGCTTTCTACAAAACCTAAAAATTCCATTAGGTGTATATACTCTCATTACTAGGGAGACATAAGGAAGCCTACAAACCTAAGGATTGATAAAGGTTTCATCAAAATCAAGCTTATATACTTCAATTAGGAATCATATATCCTAATAAAGGGAGTCATAAGGTAGACTACAAAGAAAGTCCTATCTCATTTCTTCAATTCTACTTCTTCAAATGGGAAAAGGAATGTCATACAATGAATGTGAAATTTGCTCCAATAGGAACCAATCTACAAAACATGAAAACATGTGGTACATTGACTCAGGAGCTAGTCATCATATGATAGGAAATATACAATGGTTTGACTGTCTTGAAGGTGCTAAAGGCTACAAACTAAGAATTGCAGATAGCCAAACTTATCCCATACATGGATATGGATGTGTAACACCCAACAAATCATTTCCAAATATTCTACTACAAAAAGTATTGTATGTTCCTGGATTAACATTCAATCTCATTTCTATAAGCAAGTTAGTAGAAGACAACTATATGATCAACTTTGGATATATGGATGGAATCAATACATGTCTCATCATGAATCAAGGTGAAATAAAAGCAACATGATCAATCCATGGAAATACATATATCCTGGACTCAATGGAAATTTCACAAGATATTGTGGTGTTTCAAAATGATGCTAACATATTTTCAAAGGAACAAGTTGAAGAAAATGAAGAACCAATACACCACAAAGGCAAGCATAGAAGAATAAAAGAAGATGAGAGGACAATTGCACCATGCTCTACTCAGTCATCAACAATCAGAACCAAATGAAGATACTCGCAAAGAGAACAATAAAGGTGGTTGGATAGAAGACAAGGATGATGAACTTGAACAAGTCAAAGATCATTCAATGGAAGAAGATCCACATTGAAGACTAAAGTCTTCAATACCCAAATAATGTAATACAGGAGGGTGTTAGAAATAGATTATATTACATCATTTGGGTCATGTAAATGTACCTTCCTAGGTACATACTTAGGACATTAGATTACTTTAGGGGGAAGTTACCTAGTTTCTTCATGCAATGTAATAAATGCACAAGTGTCAATGTGCAAGTTGTATATGTGCAAGTTGTCCCTTGCATAGCTAGGTAGAGTGTTGGCCAAGGAACTTATCTTCCTATATAAAGGCCTCATTGTAATAGCATAGCATAGCATAGGAAAGCATAGCATAGTAGAGCATAGCATAGATATAGTCACCCATATTGGTGATGGGTGCAATGTAGTCCGGTAGCATTATTCATGGAGTGTCCATTTCCTCCATAGCTACATTGTATTCATTTCCATCATTTCTATTTATAGCATATTTCAGTCATCTCACAGATTTACTTTCTTTCATATTATTTTTGCATCTTGTGATTTCTATCTCCCATTGCATACTGCATCAAAAGCTAACATATCATTGTTGAATTCCTAGAATTGCATCCAATAAAAATAATTATGGAAAACAAGGGTTGGATCAAGATTAAAAGTTATTTCAACACCAATCGGCTTGGGAACTATATGCTTAAGCAACTCAAGAAGTTGGCCAAGTGGCCAAGTCCAATCCCTTTGGAAATGACACCCATCAAGATTAAATCTTGGCAAAAAGATTTCTTATAGGTTGGGATGAGAAGGATGAATTTTCTTGGGGCTATGGGAGCCTTGGAGTCTATACGATGAAATATGGATATAAAGAGATCTTTATAGACCATCCTCATGCATATGAGGTTGAGGATTAGAGAAAAGGCTCGCCAAAAGTAAAATTTTTGCCTGACAGTTCATGCACAACAGAATTCTTACCTTCGATAATCTAAGACATATGGGAATCGTTGACCCTTAATCTAAGACATGGAAATCGTTGACCCTTTCTGGTATGTGTTATGCTACAAAAGTGAGGAAATATCTAACTTGATGGTTGAGTGCCCATTCACGTGCCAGATCTAGGAGAGATGGTTCTTAGCTTATAAAATCTGAGTCAATGTTGATGTGGACTGAATTAATATTTGAGAAAGATGGAATAGGGGTAGACTTAAATTTGAAGCTCTTTGTATTAGTGGAAGCTTGGATTAAATTTTATTTGGTGGCAACTATGGCTGGAGAGAAATGACAATTTTTTTAGAGAAACCTTCTCCTCCTTGGATGACATCTAGCAAATCATCTGGAGCAAAGTCATAGAAATTGTGGTAGTGTATGGTAAAGAGGAAACTCAAGCTAATATAAGAATGGTGGAGGAAGCTGAAGTGTAGGAGAGGTAGAACAGAGCTAGTTTTGGAAGGCACCCCCGAAAGGTTGGATTAAAATTAACACTGATGGACTTGCAAAAGATAATCTAGGCAGCGCTGGAATTGCAGTGGGCTATAGGAATCATGTTGGGACAATGCTCTATTGGAAACAACAGGGCATGGGGAAGACCACAAACAATGAAGAAGAAGCCTTAACTATCAAATAGCTATCAAATTTTCTTCTCTCTGGGTGGTAAGACAGGGTTATAGGAGGACAATCATAAAATTAGATTCTGTAATCTTGATAGTGAATTACATGAGGGACTTTGCTTTGGATACATGGAGGTTGAGGATTCTTGTCACCCAAATTAAACAGTTGTGGAGTGAATTGAATGATATGATCCCGACTTATGTGGGTAGAGCTTTGAATACAATGACAGACTTCCTAGCTAAGAGGAGTACCGAGGAGGTAGGGGTTCAGTGGCATGGCTATTGAGGACAAGAGGATTGGGCAGGTTGTTGAGCAAATCCAACATTTGGCTGAATTGTACAGCTAACGCAAACACATTGTTTAGGAGGTTTGGCTCCAATGCATGTCTCCTTTTGGTTTTGTAACCAAGAGTGGTTAGCTCTTAGATTCCTAGGCTTTAGAGTCATGAAATTTTTTTGAAAAATCAAAAAGAAGGAATAGGTACTCTTGCTGACTAAGTCTGAAAAGAGTCCCATCCCAACTTGTAAATAATCTTTACCTTAATATAATATTTTTAAAATTATTATAAAAAAGAACAATCTCTTCATAGTTAATCACATGTATATCATATCTTCCAAACCTACCAACTATATAATTGGCTGCCTCTAGAATATCTAATAGTTGTGTGTGTAACACAAAAACACCGAGCTTCTTAAGTATTATGCTTTTACTAGAACTACGTCATATCATATGCCGGACCAAGTAGCACGTTACTGTGGACATTACAGAATATGAAGAACAGACATAAAAAGTAAAAGATGAGGACCAACTCAAGCACCCTGATGTAGACATGGACAAATTTTGATCACACATCATCTCTTGAACATTATCTCTTCATTCAGGCGCTAGTGCGAGATCCATCAAGTTCTCTTCCGCCTTCGTCCCATTGACTTTTCTATGAACGATGTAGCAATATGTTGCCTCAATATTCTTCAATGCTAATTTTCTCAGCTGCACAACTCCAATATTCTCTAATGGTGTGAGTTGCAATTATTAGGTAGCATCAATCAACTATTTGAAAGCATATTTCATGGTGCAGACTAAAAGCATATCCTATGTGCTTCTGCATCTTTCGATTCCTAAAACCAATACCATCTGTCACCAGGAAAGGGGTCTACACTAACCCTTAAGAAATAATCTCGTAGAATCAGTACAAAGATATCAGTACAAAGATAGTCACGATGTAGTGTTGCTATCATATTACATCAACCTACATCCAAGCTATGGTTCTTTGTTCCATGTTAACAGGTATGAGAAGCTTCTTTTGGCTTTTTGGTTCAGCATTTTTGGTTCAGCATTGCCATGTTCAATAATGATAAGATAACCTGCTTACTTTAATTAAATATTTTCAACCTACTTGGGGTGTTTTATGTGTGGTTGTTTTAGAAAAAGTTGTGTGTTCAGTTGAAAGAGTTTTTTAATTTATTTTTTAAATTTATTTATGTATAGAAAGAGTATTTTTGTAATTTGCATACTGTTTCAGTGTAATGAAAGTTTATTGTTTTATATATATATATATATATATTTTGATGAGGAACCTTATAGAGAGATTTGAACCTGGGCCTCTCCATAACTACAGAGTTTTAACTACTCATTTGCTTTTATATATTTTTTAGATTAATATTAAATCTATGTTCACTTGGTTTGGCAAAAAGATTATACAAGTTTACTAATTAAAAAATTGAAAAATATAAATAAATAAATGAAGATCTGAGGGTTAAGACTATTGTTCTCATTGTTATAGAGAAAATAGTTTAAATTGTGAATTTGTTAAAAACAAGGAGATTTTCATCTGGGAAAGAAAGTGGAGATAGTTTTCATCGGCAGGAAAGTAGCTTGGGCTGTGAAAAGAAAATAGAGTTAGTTTTTAATAGAGTTTAGAGTGTGATTGTATATTAGAAAGCTAGTTAATCAAAATTATAGTTGTGAAAGAAAGTGAAGATTTTTTTATTTAATATTAAAATTTTAAAAATAAATTGATATTAATTATTATTATTTTTTGTCTAGAAATAAATATATTATTATTTTTTTTTGATAAAAAAGAGTTTTACTCGGGTCCCTCATCTTTAACACATTATATCTTTTTTTAAGAGCTTGAGAGTTTACAAATAGATACACTTCTCATCTAAATTGAGATGTGCTGAGTGGTAATTTTACCCAATTGCAAAATCATCATTACAATTAGGGTATTGAAATGGAAACCCTCTCTTGCAAAGAAATATGAGATTTTTCCAAAGTTCCTTTTAGCATAAAAAGATATGTATTTGAGAACATATGCAAATATGTAAGTATGTATAAACCTAATGCTAAAAATACCTCAGTGATTGCAAGTAAACTATTAACAAGGGGCTTGTGGTTTATGTGATTTTTGTGATGTTTTATCAATTAGGAGGGCTTGATTTCCCTTATATGTAGAAATAAATGATGAATGAGGTTGCTCCTAATTCCTTTTATCTTTGGATTAATGTGACTTATCCCTGAAAACCCTATTAGTGGATTCCTTTTACTTCAGATTAAACTGTGAAAGTTAGAAAATGTTGTGGAGAATCCACTTCATTTTATCTGTGCCTTAATGTGATATTGTAGGTTAGTATTTGTTGTTAGCAGGTTTATTTTATCTTCAAATTAAAATCCTACTGTTAGCATGTTAATAAGTGTTGTGGAAGATCCACTTCAGTTTTTATCTGCACCTTAATGTGAAATAGTAAGTTAGTAAAGTTAGCAATTCCTTTTATCTTTAGATTATGATGTGAAAGTTAGGAAATGTTGTGGAAGATCCACTTCATTTTATTTGAACATTAATGTGAAATAGTAGGTTAGTAGACCCTCCCTTTGAGCACAAATTTTATCTTGCTCTTTAATGAATGCTGAAAATTATGCAAAATGAATTCATTTTAACCCTTGAAATGAAAAGATGTCCAAATAATGATATACCTTGATGCCTTTTAAAACTAATTACCTAGATGATTAGTGACTGCAAAATACCCTGGTTGAATTTATGGGTAAAATAAAACCTTGGGATTCTGAGTACTTGATAATGCTTTGGAAGAAAAATGAATAAAATGAAGAAAACAAAAATAAACAACAAAGGTAAATTCTAAAAATGTTAAATGACAAACTACTATTAGTATAATGCCTACCCTATCCTGCAAAAATAGAGATGTGAGAATTTTTGAATGTTACCCAATCTAATCGAAGCTGCATTCGCATGGTCCGAAATAAACTAGGTGTAATTTTCTAAGGAAACAAAGATAAATTCCATGTTTATAAACATTCAATAGTGCAACCATTAAAATGCATTTAACACTATATATAAGACTAAAAGAATTTAAGGGAAAGATAAAATGTTAGCTCAAAACACTCATAAAATATCTCCTTCGACTCTACTTACAAGGTGCAAGTTTATGAAGCATTTGCATTCACAACAAAAGATAAGGTCTTTCATTTTTCAAAAAAATTCCAACCCTTGTCTTGAGTTCAAAACGATCTTTAAAGTTCCATGAAACCCTTTCATTTCCTTCCTTTTGTTTTCATGCATAACCACCGCATACATTTATTTTATATGATGCTCGTGACCACCCTAGACTTGCCTTCTCTCAAGTTTCATCTGTTTGTAACCGCTATCTTCATCATGAGTATACCTTACATGAAATGGTTCTACACTAGTAATACATGGATGAATATTACCTGCAATGTCTTATGTCTCACCCATGATATCCAACATTGTAGACTTTTCCTTAATTAAGATGTTGGCCCATGGACCGGGCAGTCGTCACATCTCCAATAAATGCCATTGAACATTCACCTGACAAAATCGTTTAATAAATTCTCCTTACCCCATTCTATGACAACTGTAAACATGTTTGATCAGGAGAAAATGATGAGATCTTAAATATCTGGAGTGAGCAACACTTGCCGAAATATACCACCATATCCATATCGCTACAACCACGAAGTGTTGAAGGGATGAGATGAACAATCATCATGAATTCATGTTTTGTGATGTAGCTCATCATTGCAGTCTTTGGAGGGCTTTCAGTCTTCAATTCAATTTTATGTGGTCTTTATTGCCAAAATATCAGATACTTAGAACCCTTTCACCCAAACACTATGAATTTTAGAAGCACCAAGAGACTAAATCGAGTGTATGTCTCATATGTTTGCTGTCTTGACTAGGTCGAAACGGGCTGTCATCCTCGACATCCGCAGTATGGATGACACCTTCTTCTCGTGTAACTTTCCTTCCTGGGTAATGATAACTATTCACACCTTCTCTTAGGATTGTATTCGAAATTACCTCGGGATTAGGCTTAGAAACTTCTTACACTTGCTATAAACAACACTATGATTTCTCGGTAATAACTAGCGTCGACGCTGCCTCTACGCACTGGAAAATTTCTACGCTATTGTATTCAAAATCTGGTTGATTCACCTATGATAACAAATTCAGTGGGATATTATTGAAATTATCTAAGGATAGCCCTTTTGATGTTTTCGTTAACCGCCTCTGCTCCTACCTCCACGTCGTTTGGTCTTATTTCTACCACTGACATCGTTGTTGCCATAGCTATAGAGAATCGACCTCCATTCACGTAATTATTAGCACTGATATTGATTGGCAAGAAAAGCCAAGTTGACAGTTTCCTCTTGGATGATGATTTCAACTAGTACCCCTCTAATTATACATGAGTTAACAACTATGCACTACATTCCTTGATGATCTCCTACAGTCAGTTTTCAAAAACAACATCCATAGATAGTGTCTGCCATCCACCATTTGGCCACGTTGTCTATATAGGCATCCACATCAATCCATATTATCCTCACAGTTATCTTTGTAAGTCTACCTATCGGTCTCCACGCGTCGTAGAATACGTTTATGTTCATTGATCGTTCTCGCCAATGTTGCTCCCCCATCAACATTCAGGGTATGGTCGTTGATGTTGGTTGATCGCATCTGATGTTTGGGCAGGTTTCAACTCATGTCGAGGAACAAGGCCATTGCTTTCCATGTCTTTCCAAAACCCAAGTCAAACATTAGTAAGCCAAAAATTATAAAATGAAGACAATAGTAAAATAATGCTTCACCAAAGTGACCATTATACCAAAGTTTATGATCATACATTAATAAAATTGAAATTAGATTTCGACATAACAAACATTTACATCAAAGCTCCACAAGGCGAAATTCCTATGTAGACCTTGCAAAACTAGAGGATCCAACTGTGGACCTCATCTTAGTTCACTTATATATATTATTTTTTTATTTTTATTTTGATTTAATTAATTTCCAACATGTAAATTAAATTGAATCAAAACACTAACACTTTTACAATGAACTAGAAGGAACACTAACCAACATTAAAATCTAAAACAACATAAACTAAACTTTAAAGCTAACAAAACACAAGACAACTAAAAGAAATTAAAGCACACATTAACCAACGCCCTAACCTTGGAACACACAAAATCAACACTCAAAGAACACCAAAGTTCCCAAAAACCAAAATTTATAAGGTGGGTCCCCAAGCTTGGGGTAAGTTGTGCAAAGGTCACAACAAATGGTGACTCTGCTAGGAAATACTCCTGAGCATTTCGGATGAAGAAACCGATCTGAAACGATGAAAACTAAAGATTAGAAAAATATACATCACCTAGCAATATCCAAAGGAAATGGGGATAAACTACTTCAAATGAAAATAATAAACCATTTGCCATTACTCAATGTGTAGAAAGTGATTTGTTTTGTATTCTTGAAACAATCTAGATTCCATCATTTGTTTTACGTTTAGGCTATGAAGTATTTCTCATAAAAAGAATTTTTATAGATAGACCCTTACTACCAGTCAAGTGTCTATAGCCCCAACAAAGTGAATCTAAATCACCCTTGTGTTGAATTGATAGTTTGCAAAGACCTTATTTTTTGAACAATATTTGTCTAGATAGAGCCCTACTTCCAATCAGACATCTATAGCCCTGGTAGAGTTTATCCAAACCTAGCTATTGATTTTAGCGTGTTTTCCTTTGCTTACCTTTTTTTTTTTTTTTAAATGGCTTTGCAAAATTTTATTCACCACATGGGTTAGAAAGTATTTGAAGCTAGATATGGAGCGTGTTGGATTTTTTGCCTAAATTTGCACACTAGAATGATTTCATCCTTCAAGATTTTATAGAATACACTTTAACATGTGAGTTATATGTGGAGCTTTAGTGAAATGTTTCATTGTTCCACTTTCCACCATTTTGGTCCCAAAATATAAGAATGATCACTAAGTAATTTCATCCCCCTTTTCCTCAATTTCACCTATTTTCAAACTAGGTAGTCCAACCTACTTAACAAAGGACCAACTACCAACCAAGGAACTAGGAGTTAGTGCCCTTCACCAAACATTACCACAAACAAAGGGAGAAAACCAACATGAGAAAATGAAAAGCAACACCCTATACTAAACAAATGAAAGTTGATAAGAAAGCAAGAAGCAAACTTGCAACCTTATGCACAAAAAATGCCAAACCAAGACAATCATAAAAGCAAAAATACAAAACCCCAAATCTACATAATATACAAGCATTGTACAAATGATACAAGCATTTTGTTGCCTCATGGGTGAAAGTAGTGCTTGAGAAATTACCCATTCACAGGCAAGTGAAAATCATCTCCAGTCAAAGTTTTTAACCTGAAAGTATTTTCACCAAGGATTTCAGAAATTTGGTAAGGACCAAGCCACAAACAATAAAACTTATCATGATCACCTTTCTTTTCATGAGCCTTATCCCACAATAACACTAAATCAAAAATATTGAAAGTTTTAATTTTATATCTTTTGTCAAACCACCATTTTAAAATGTCTTGATGTTTGCCAAGATGAAGCAAAGCCTCTTCTCGCTTTTTATCTAAATGCATTAGATGAGTTAAACAAGCTTCAATTTGATTATTAGTTTCAAGATATTATTTCATAAATTTTAATGTTTGATATTATTAGTTTCAGATTTACAGGAAAAATCAGATCTTGCCCATATACCAAATGATATGGTGATGTCCCAATAGACTCTTTGATTCTTATTATATCTGCACACAACACAAATTTCAAATTTTTATGCCAATCACGAAGATTTAATTCAAGAAATTTCTTAATAATAAATAGTAGGTTTTTATTAGAAGATCAACCAAAACATTACCTTGAGGATAATAATTAGACAAAAATTTAATGCTTACCTTGTCGTAAGCCTAATCTGCAAAACAAATTGAAGAAAAAGCAGAACCATTATCGTAAACAATTGAATTAGGTATTCCAAATTTGGTTACAATATGATCCTCTAGAAATTGAATAACAACTTCACTAGTGGAATTCTTTATGGAGATTGCTTCAGTCCATCTAGTACAATAATCAGTGGCAGTAAGGATGAACTTATGAGAATCCGAAGAATTGGGATTGATATATGAGATATCCTATTGCCAATTAAAGATATAAATTAATAAATATGTAATCGTAGGCCACTCAAAGGGGGCTCCCTTGTAATCGCTTTTCTGCTATAGGGGGCTCCCTCCTTGCTACTATAGGGGCTCCTTCTAAATATTAATTACTACTTTTATTCTTCTTTGATGCCTTCCTAAAACTATCTACCCTAACCTTTATATCTATTCTAAGGTTATTTGTGAAAGGACGTAACCTTTCATATGTGAATTATAATTAATAAATAAATAATTAATTAAATAATAGAATTGTGTTAGGATGGAGAATCCTAACATGCCATCCTCCCTAAAAGAAGCTTTGTCCTCAAAGCTAAGACTGAGGAAATTGTTGTTGAAATTGATGAAGCACTTTCCAAGTAGCATTTGCACAAGTTTAATGTCACTCCTCCATAGCCAGGGATATCTTGAAGGTTGAATAGTTAGGGGTGGATTTCTAGGAAGAATAGTAGGATCATAACTATGGTTGGGGACAATCCTTGGGTTATTTAAATACTTCAGAGTGACATGTACAAAGTTATGGTATCTCGGTCATATCTTCTTGTTGTTCCATTAGAGATTGGACAAAGAATAAATGCGCATTTACTATTTTTCTATGTTTGTGAATAGGTTTTTCCATGTGGCAAGAACTCACTATTTATGAGGAATCGATGGGTAGTCCATTTAGAGTGTATGTTTGATCATCAACTATGAATTACATCCATAAGTTTGCAAAATCCCAGAGTATTACCCCGAGCGTTCGTAACCATTGACCCCCTAAAACAATATCACTTTCATTTAATGGAAGCACATATATGTCACTTTTCATGTGGTAGTTGTCGATGGTGAGCTTGATATTGTGACACTTCCCTTGATAGGTAATTTGTTCTCCAATACCAATCACCACCTTAAAACTATGACAAGGTCATATATAACAATTAGCTTTTTTCACCACGCGTGGATCAATGAAATTATGAGTACTTCCCGAGTCAAGGAGCACCATAAGATTTTGATGTTTGAAGGACCCTTGAAATTTCATAGTGTTCTTGTTCCATTCTTTTAATCTATATGTCATAGATTTAATTTGGTTTGAAAGAGCATACAACCCACCATTACCTAAAGAATTCCATGTTTGAGCTATCATATCAATAAATTGAGAATGGTCTTCCCACATCTGCTCATATTTAAAATATGATATTTTTTGACTTCACTAACCATAATTTTAACTCTTATTGGCCAGTGATTTGAACTAGTCCTTGTTAAGGTATTAATTTTAGCACAAGTTTATTCATCTAGCCAATGATATGAGAGAATGCATCCATATATTTTTTTTGCTATTAGGTTCTGGTCTCTCCTGTTGTTGGTCCAAGTATAGTTGTCTTCTTCAAAATCAACTTCCCATAGATTATTGTTTTGAATACAAACCGAGAAATATTTCATACTTTGGGTCAATTTTTTAACTCCCCCAAATTTTTCATTCAACTTGGTAATGGCATTAAAATATTCAAAGATCATGAAACATATTTCTTGGTCTTTACTTCTCATAAAGGCCTCAATCCCATTTCAAACTTCTAATCTACTCGACTGAGTTGTAGGACCATACACATTGATAATGATGAAGCGAATATTAGCAAAGTAGCAAGTGACTATCCAATGCCTAGTTTTATGAATTGTTATACAAGAGGTTCTAGAAGGATTCCAACAAGTTAAAATCCCCCCTGCTACTTCTTCAGAATCCATAGCATCCCATTCACATATTGCCCAAACTACTTTCATAGTTTTTTAAACTTCTTCTTTTGTCATTTTAGTTTCTTGGATACATAGAATATCAGGTTTATTACTTAAAAATAGGTCCCTAATACACCTATTCTTTGAGGGAGCATTAGCATTCCTTATATTCCATGAGATGATAATCATGTCTCATTAGGGGCTTTTTGCCCCTCTTGCGTATTACCAATATCATTTTGTTGTTTGGTAAAGAGAAGTTCAACCAACTTAGTTTGTGTTCCTTTCTCTATGTTAGCTCTTGCTTCCCTAGATCTTGCTTGATAATTTGAGGGTTTTCCTCTTTTTGCCTTGCCTAAATCAGGAGTAGGTCTTATTATTTTATTCTTCAATATTCTTTCACCATTTTGTTTTTCAATATATTTATCCTCTCCTGGCTCTATTATAGAAGCTTTTGACTTATCTTACTCATTTTTTGGTATTTCCTTATTAATGGCAGAGACATTACCTTCTAAAACTACATTTTATTTTCCAATAATTTTCTCCTGAATGGTGCATGGTACTTCAAGAGAGTCTTTAAAATATTATGGAACACATTCCTTGGGTTCATTGAGAATGTTCTTCCTTAAATTAGAACCATATTGAATAAACGATTCTTTGCTAATATGTTGAAATTGTTCTCCTGTGTCCTCTTAGTTTTTATCTACTTTTTCTTTATAGGCTAAAGCCTCAAAACAATTGGAATTTATTCCAATATCCTTTCTTATTGGTCTCCATTGTTCATTTTCTTTTATTTTCTAGATCTATTTTTTAGAAGTTGAAAACCATATTTATCCATAACCATTTGTAATTATCTCTTACAATTTTCTACAAATGATTCTGTTGGGCTCTTCTTAGGGCATGATCAATCAATATGCCACACCTCATGACATATTATACATATAAAAGATATGTTTTCATAATCTATAGTTTGGGTCTACATATTATCCCCATGCTTAAGAATGATTGATTATGATAAAACTTTACTTATATCAATCATGACCAATATTCAAGCATAAATAGCTAAAAATCCATCTTTTGTTGTATTTGAAATTTAAAGGAATTCTCCTAGAGTGCTTTCTATTGACTTGGAAGGTATCTATTTCCCAAAATTCAATGGAAAATTCAAACATCCTAACCCAAACTAGTACTAGGGATAGATTTACATTTTCAGGTGAAAAGCCTTCATACTAGCGAGTAAGGAAGAGCCCTGCTGTTCCCATAAACCAAGGACCCCTTTTTAGGATTATTTCTCTTTCTTCCCTAGAAAAAAATAGCTAGGATGAAACCTTTTGGAAGAAATGATAGAATCACTCCTGGAGACTTCCAACTCTTATCAATCCATTTTTCAAGGCTAAAGCCCCTCGCCAATACCCATTAAATTTACCAAATACTGCCCTATCTTGGAGCAATGATGATCTCTCTGAGGTGCGCTCACTAACCTCTACCACTAGGGATTATTCTAAGGATTTAAATATAAATCGATCCATGGAAAGGAAACTAAAACTCAAAATCTAATGAAATTTATCTAAAAGTTCTATAACAAATATAATATTTGATAAAAACTTTATAAAATTTTCATGCACAATTTCTAAGATAAATAAAGGGAAAAAAGAACTTAGCTGAAAAATTATTTGTCCAAATAGAATGTCTTGCCTCGCTGAAGTCCTATCTCTTCATTTCTCTTCCCATCATTCAAACCCTAGTTGGCAAATATTTACAATTTTGTTCTCCGCAATTTGAAAAATCATCACTATCCTTGTTCTAAATGGTTGACTTCACAAAGTTGTATCTCCATTAATACTACTCAGATTTTTGCATATGACCACTCATTTTAAAGTTATTCAAATTCTGCACAAGTTGGTCCAAGAATTAGCTGAATCGGATAACTCTTCGTGAAGATATGGCTCCTAAAAGATGAGATATTTTTCAGGAAAAACCCTAATCCTTCACACTTTGCAATTTTGTTTTTCACAATTTGAAAAATTATCACTACCCTTGTTCCAAATGGTTGACTTCACAAGGTCGTATATCCCTTAATATTACTCAGATTTATGTATATGACCACTCATTTTAAAGTTATTCAAATTCTACACAAGTTGGTCCAAGAATCAGGTGAATCAGATAACTCTTCGCGAAGATAAGACTCCTAAAATATGAGATATTTTTTAGGTAAAAACCTTGATCCTTCACAATTTGCAATTTTGTTTTTAGCAATTTAAAAAATCGTCACTGCCCTTGTTCAGAATGGTTGACTTCATAGGGTCGTATCTCCCTCAATATTGCTATTCTTTATTATTATTATTCCTTCCTTTCTCAGAGTTTCCTTGTGTCAAGTCCTTAGAACATTACATTTAATGGAAAAGAGATGTTAGAATCACTTTTCAATATAAGATGTCATGGAGAAAAGGTGATACTTTGCATTGAGATCATCCTTTTTAATGTGGAAGAGAAAATATTGTTGATATTGGACTTTCATTTGACATGTGTTACCATGTAAAAAAAACCATTATGCCATTAAATTTTCTCGATTTAAACCAACTCCTATTGCATTTTACCGCACTTAACATCAATATGTCTAATGTGAAATGAGCCTAGAAGGGTTCAAACTCATTGTAGAGTGGCATCTCTTCCTCTTAATGAGTAAACCATACTTGAACTATTTTTTAGTAAATAGAATATCAATTTGTCTATTGTGAAAAGAGCCTATAAGGGGTTCAAACTCATATTGTAGCACGACATATATTCCTCTTAATGATTAAACCATACTTCTCAAACAAAATACTAATGAATGACTTTAATATTTTGAATTGTTTTTTAGTAAATAGAATAATATCTAAATCTTGTTAATTTTATGTAGTTTAATCTTGGATAGAAACTTCTAAGGAAAAGCCCATAATTTTATACTAGAAGAACAAATAAATTTTTTGGGTTGATGCTTCTAAATATTAATAATGAACCCCTCTTTTATATCATTGATAATGAGAATTTGAAGGATCTTCAAGATCTTGTAGAGGACACTTGACAAGACTATTCATGTTAAGGCTTCTATAGGTGATGCCATTATTTCATTGCATAAGGATAACAATAAGACTTTTTCTAAAGAAAACAAGGAGTTATTTTTATGAGGAAAATGGTGGAATTTCTTAAAATGTTATTGAACCTAATATTTAATTATTTATAATGAAAATAGAAAATGAGGATCCAAAATTTTTTAGGCAAAGGGATTTTAAAATAAATTGTCGATTCAATTGAAGCATAAATGTGTGGATGACTCCATCAATAAACATGGAACAATTAATGACCAAGATATTATTGATCTTGTATTTAAGAGATATATAACAAACGTGTTTAGATCTTTAATTGTGTTCCTCATTTTTCTTCTCCTTCCATTAGTGATGCTTTTAATTATCATTATTATGCCTATGTTTCCTTTGATAGTGATATACCTATTGTTGGTGATATGGTTGCTCCTCTTGCTTTTTATAATGCTAGTACTTTTAATAATTATTGCAATTATGATGAGATTACTTCTAACACTTTATGATGATGCTATCATGAAGACAAATACCACTTTCCCCATGTTATCAATTTTGACCAACAAGAATATAAATTGGTTCCAAAATGTTTGGGGAGATTGGTTGCACAAGTGTATCTAACCAAGAAAAATAATTTATTATTGCTTCTATTAAGTTGAATATTAGAACCAAGAAAGCAAATCTTACTTATGTTGTGTTATCTACAATGCATGTTCTTGATCATTATTATACCTATAATCAATGTTGAGTTCATCATTCTAGAGGAGGTATGGATGATGGACTTATAATAAGGTTAAGATTATTTGTGGATAGATTGATATTAGATATTGGTTCAAGTGACTACACTTCTATTTGGATGGATGGTGGACTTATGAAAAGGTCAAGATTGATTCTAGATAGATTGATGTTAGATATTGGTTCAAGAATCTACACTTCTATTTGAAGTCATGCTGATGTGTTTCATTTGTTATAGAGCCTCTTGGTTCTCCTCATTTTTATTTAATTTTAATGGCTATATTTTACCATAGATGGACTTGTGCATGTATAGGTCATTCTATAAAGTGATCAAATTATGTGGTCATTTTATTGACAAGTTATGTTCAGATTATGATTCACATGGCCATTTATGGTGTCTAATGCTTTGTGAAAGAGACATGCTTATGAAAAATTTGCACATGTATTGATTGTAGTTGATGGTTATCGATATCATAATTGATTATATGTTTTGTTCATGAAAAATTGAGGCATTTACATATTTGAGGGATTTAAACTTGAGGAATAGATTGATTATGGTCCATGATCTTCCCTTGGTAATGTTTTGGTATACTTTAGATATGGATTGGTGAGAAGAATTTTCCTAAAAAGCATCATTGGGAAAGCTTGAAAATGTTAATGAATAAAATAATAGAGTAATTGGAGCTTGTACAAAGTGACATGTGATAGTGATATGAGTCGCTATTCTCCTAGATATTTATTGTCATTGTTCCTAGAAACAATGACTTGATCAACGACTATTTTCTATGATGATGAGTTGTGCAAGGTATGATTGTGAAGTGGTTAGCATAAATATATTATGGATTGTTTTTTCCTTCTTGGAGTTCATTGAGTTCATGGTATCATACAAATATTTTTAGATTGTATTTGGTTTATTGGAAGTCATCTATATAAATATTGCAATGAGACTCTTCTCATGCGAATATTTCACCTCAAAGTTCTTAGTTCTAAGCTATACTGAGATAATAAATTTAGTGCCAAAGATTATTCTAACTACAGTTGCAAAGAGTATTGAAAAAATAAATACTCATATCATATATCCAAAAATATAAACATTCATTAAAGGAAACATAGAAATACAAAATAACAGTAATTGTAGAAATCTGGGACAAGTAGTATTACTATCATTGGCCTCTTCGAGGGGGTAACCTCTTTACAAAACATGCAAAATCTTCACTAGTATCGTGAGAGTTGCATCCTTCATCTATAATATTTACAAGCATAATTTTTGATATTCTATGACAATATTCTATGACAACTTGCTATGATAGTATTCTATGACAATATTCTTGACTACATATTCTATGATAGTTATATTCATGATTCTAAAGTGGTTACATACATGATTCTATGACACACACTCCTACCTATATCTAACTTAACATGTGGCCCACTTCTAACTTAATACATGGTCCATTTTACATACAATATCATATGCCACTACGAGTTACAATTGTAGGGTGTGTAACTTGCTACCCTTATTACAAAAGCTTTGTCCTCAAAGCTAAAACTTGAAAGGTTGGAAACTACTGTTGTGATTCCTACGACTCCCATGTGGCATATTTTGGTTACAAACCCTACCATTTCACAAGAACTTTGGTGATATACCAAGAGTAAATATTTTGAGTCCTATAATCCAAAATGGCTATAGGTTGCAAAAGAATGGATCCTTCATCTAATTCAAGTAGGACCATTTGTACTTGGGTATGCGTTTCCAACACCTTCTTGACGTAAGTTAAATTAAAAATTGGGTAAATCTTGGATATAGATGATAGCTCCAATTTGTAAGCAACATCCCTTATCTATTGAAGTATGTTGTAGAGACCATAGAATTGAGGTTCTGGCTTGTGTGACCCTTTTGTTTTAGGGATATTTTCTTGTAGGGTTGAATATGAAGAAAGACCATGCCATATTTAGCAAATGTTGTCTCAATGTTGTCAGCATTTTGCTTAGCGGTGAATATTCGCATATTGGGCGAATATTAGCATTTTCAAAAATGCCAATTTGCGATTTTGGGGGACCCTGGACGTCGGCCTTTCACCCAAAATTTTTGGGTCAAATTTTTTTTGAAGGGTCCATTCGTCGTGCGTTGATAATAGTATTAGGTATTTTTTTTAAATTCATCGACACTCCCGCCTAAGTCGTGGAGCATTTTTGCCAAAATTTTTTAAATTTTTAAATTATCCCACCAAATTCGCTAACTATACCACTATATATATAAGTAACAAGCCAGAGATAGTTTTCATTTATAACATTCAAAAAGTAAAACTCTAAAGCAAAAAGGAGAACTGAAACATTCGATCTATTGCAGATTCCATCGAACTTCAGCATTGTGCAAAAACCAATCGATTCAGATCAAAACTATACTTGAACTTGAGTTTCGTACATGGATCGACATGACATAGTTCTCCACCCGACACGATGACCGGACGTTATATCCACCTGGATCGATTTTCGATCTAAATGTTCCACCCGGACAGCTAGTTCCAACCGGGTCATCTATCGACTGCATATTCCACCCGGACCATTACACGATAGCTTATTCCACCCAGACATCATATAATTTCCACCCGGCTCGCATATAATCATAGTTCGATGACCGACATATAATTTTCGCTCTGATCAAATACCGGTCAAACTGTTCCACCCGACCATAAGCCGGATCGACCGTCCGCCCGGACTGACCGCCCGTTTCTTGCACGAACCGCCGGTGGGTCTCTTTTCAGATGGACCTTTTCCTACAGTAGGTACTCTGTTTCTCTTTAGACATTTGAATCTGTGATCCTGTGTTTTTTGGTTTTACAGAGAATAATAGTTGTAGCACTTGTAATAATAAGATCTATTTTTTTATCATCTAATTTCTGGTTTTTCTTTAGCTATGTTTTTATCATTTACTGAAAATAAATCAATGCTCTGTTCTCCATTTTTCCTCCTTATTTCTATCTATATTAAAACTCTTTGATTCTCTATTTCCATTAAGATCCCCTTTTCTGTTACAATATTTTTAAATAGGTAAATATTGTGGTTCTCTATGGACAAAGTGATGCTCTGCTTCTTGTCCACTTTGTACTAGAATTTTATATTTTTTAACATTTTGTATCTCTGATTGTATCTATGATTAAATTGTATTTCAAATTTATATTGATTGGTTTTTTGCTCTTATTAGTTAAAGGTACTATCTCCAAAAAACAGAGTATTTGAATACCCTAAAAAATTCACAATAAAGAATGATGGGAAACAGGTATTTATTTTCTTCCAACCATCTATACGTTTATTCTAATTACAATATTATCTTAAGGCTTCACAGAAGTAAGATGTCTTCAACATTTTATTACTTTTCTAAATTTAAAAATATTTTCTTTACAAGGAAAATGTCACCTACTGGCGATGCAAATAAGGGGGCCAAATCTGAAAAGGGTATCCTGAATTATTTTAGCCAAACGTTGAAATCGAGCGAGCCATCGACATCTGTGCAAATTCAAGGTACAAATGATTTTTGACTACTTAACAGTTAGGTGTATTTGTTAGTTAAAATAATGCTTTCTTCCTCAAATGGTTAGAGTGCCTCTTGCATGATGATATAAACCATATTTCTGTTTGTTAGTTTATTTTGTTAAATTAAAAAATAATTAAGAATAGTATTGTATGCTACTATGCAGAATACCATGTGGACCTTGATATGCATCCGCTTGAAGATATTCATCACCAAGAGATGACTTCTAATGAAAATTCTCTTAACAATGACATCCAACAAGCAATTGAAGATAATCCTCAAAATAACATAGTTGAAAATGAAAGCGATAAATCAAATACATTACAAACTTCTTTTGAATCTACAAGCGAGAAAAATAAAAAGTGGAAGGCATCTAACTGGGCTATTGGAAGGGCATTTAAGAATGAATGGGCAGAAAAATTTCCATGGATAGAGCCTATCCTAACTAATGACAACAAAGTCGATGATAAAGTATGTAGATGCAAAATTTGTAGTTGGAAACTGGGCAAGGAGCATAGGTTGCAAAATAAGATAGATACAATAGAAAAACATGTTGGCAAAGTTTATGTAAAAGTTAAAGGAAGTGATGGTGAAATTATTAAAATAGTTAGGTGGAAGGATGCATCAGAATGTATGCATGTCAGATATGCAATAGAATATGACAATCACTTAAAGGAACAACAATCTCTTGTTGAGAAAGGTGCAACAATTGAAGCCCATTTTGAAAAAATGAAAAATATTACCTTAGGGGTAAAAGGTTTACAGTTTGTTGTTGTACTTAGTATTCTCAAGAAGGGTAGACCCATGTCCGATTTTTTTGATTATAAGCACCTATTTCTGCTGGTTGGTTTGCATAAAATTCTGAGTTGCCATTGGTCTGATCGAAGTGGTTGGGAAATGGCAAAATGTATATCATTAGTAGAGAAGGAGGACCTAAGGGAGAGAGTAAAACTTTCCAGATTCATTTCACTATCTATTGATGAGGTGACGGTTGTGGACAACACATCCTAGATTTGTATGCATGTGTATACTTTTCAAAACAATGTCAGGCAACCTAGTTTGCTAGGATTACATAAGATGGTTGAAAATTCAAATGCAAAAAATATTTATAATGTTGTTGTGACTAGTTTAAAAGATATTGCAGGAATGAATGACATAGACATAGCCTCAAAGTTAATATGTGTTGGAGCTGATGGAGCTGCTATAATGCAAGGGCATAGGAGTGGTCTCTGTGTTCGACTGCAAACCACAATTGCACCATATATGATACCCATTCATTGCATGGCTCATAGAGTGAATCTTGCATATAAAATCATGAGCACTTTTGAAAATGTTGCGAGAGTGGAAGACCTCATTCATGAAATACATTCTTATTTTTCTTGCAGTCCAAAAATGTTTTCAGAGTTTCAACAGTTTGCACTAGGAGTTACAGAAGGGAAAAAAATGTTAAAAGATGTAGATACAAGGTGGATTTCATTGTATCAACCTGCACTCAGAGTTTTTATAGAATATCAGTCATTAATAGGGTTTATGTACGCAAGTAGTCGAGGAGTTGATAAGGCAAAATATTTGTTGTTTCGTTTGACTAACTTTGAAACCCTATTGACGTTATGTGGTATTCTTCCAATGTTACAAGAAATGAGTAGATTGATAAAATTTGCACAAGAGAGATCCATCTATATCATTGATTTCATAAGGATGAGAAAACAAATATGTGTTGTTATTGAAAATTTATGTGTTCAAAGCAGATTTTAAAGATCCCCTCTTTCATAGTTGGAATACATTGACAAACGTGAACGATCCAACAAGCTATTTGAAGTTTGACATCAATGATCATCTTTGTATTAACAATCATGGAAAGTTGATACCTCTTTATTGTTTTGAAAGGCAATCAAGTATAGGTGTGGATGGTGTTGAACAAGTTCCTGTAACACATAATAGATTTCATGTTGTATTACAGAAAACTAGAACAAATTTGTCCAATATAGCAAAATATTTGACAAGTGAGATAAGAGATCGGTTTCAGAGAGATGAGTTGCTTGAGGCAATGGGTGTGGTTAACCCCATGTTTTGGGGTTCTAATAGTGACTTCAATTCGACAAATGAGTTGTTTGTTAAATATATGATGAAACTTATTGAGCATTTCAGTAAAATTATGGAAATGAATGGTGTTACAATCAATGGTATACTCAACAAAAATATTTTGAAAGAATAGTCAACACATTTTGGAAGAACAATGCTTGGGCAAACATCACTTTTGAGTAACATCCATGAGACTGGATCCATTGCACGTTTGTGGCAAAAATTGTATCCAAGTACTATCCTACAAGATACTATAAGTGAATACTTTTGTTTATATGAATTATGTCAAACAATGATTTTGGGATCAGTGGAAGACGAGAGGGTTTTCAATGCACTATATTTTGTGAAATCTAAGCTTCACAATAGGCTGGACAAAAATTTAGAAAATTGTTTGAGAATATATGTATCACCCTATCAGTTGGAAAATTTTCCCTATGATAGAGCAATTGCAATTTGGAATTCCCTTGCAGGCAGAAGGAGTGTGTTGAATATGACCGATGTGGAAGATGATGATGCATTCAGTGATCAGAATGTGGAGACACAGTTATCCACTATGCTTCATAGTGATGCAGAACAAGCAAAAAATTATTTGTTCAAGCTACCTGATTTGTGATTTTTTTAGTATTACATTTTTTCAAGTATTTCACAATTTGAATTCATTTGACAACAGATTTGACAAGCTGAGCATTGTATGTTTCAACTACCTGATTTGGTATTTAACCTGGTTTTGTGATTTTTCCAGTATTTCACAATAAACTGGAATTGATTTGATATCAAATTTTACAATATTTTATCAGATTTGTTAGATTTCACAAAATTTGATTATTAAGAAGTTTTCATGTTCTGCCCTTTGTTGTTTTTGATCAATATTGATGAATATGAATTTGTTAGTTATCATTTTCATCTGTAAATTTTTTATAAGTATTTACAACATTGATCAATATGAATTTATTAGTTATCATATTCATGTGAATTTACAACATTGATTTTTTAACTGCATTCATATTCATATTGAGATTATAAATAGTTAAAATCATTTAAAAAAAAAAGTGCATTCATATTGACACAAGAAGAGCATTCATATTGAATTTAACTGCATTCATATTGATTTTAACTGCATTCATATTCATATTGAGATTACAAACAATTAAAATCATTTCAAAAACAAAAAGTGCATTCATATTGACACAAGAAGAGCATTCATATTGATTTTATCTGATACAAGAAGAGCATTCATATTGACACAAGAACAACATTCATATTTATCATTTTGGACAAGAAGAGCATTCATATTGATTTTAACTGCATTCATATTCATATTGAGATTATAAACAATTAAAATCATTTCAAAAACAAGAAGAGCATTCATATTGATTTTATCTGACACTAGAAGAGCATTCATATTGATACAAGAACAACATTCATATTTATCATTTTGGACAAGAAGAGCATTCATACTGATTTCAACTGCATTCATATTGATTTTTACTGCATTCATATCATATTGAGATTATAAATAGTTAAAATCATTTCAAAAATAAGAAGAGCATTCATATTCACACAAGAAGAGTATTCATATTGATTTTATCTGACACAAGAAGAGCATTCATATTGACACAAGAACAACATTCATATTTATCATTTTGGACAAGAAGACACAGGAAGAGCATTTTATATTGACACAAGAACAACATTCATACTGATTTTAACTGCATTCATATTGATTTTAACTGCATTCATATTCATATTGAGATTAGAAACAGTTAAAATCATTTCAAAAACAATAATACTCATATTCATATTCATATTTCCATAGACGAAAAATACATCAAAATATTATAAATAGGAAGAACAACAAAATTAAAGAGGATAATAAATTTGTAAATTATCTTTTTCAAATATAGATTTAAAATATATAAGATGTCTTTAAAGTTTTAACTGTGTTGAAAAACAACACAAAATTCCACTCAACACACAAATTTCTCAAGCTATGTTTGACATTCCGGGTGTTCTTTCGATGTTTGTTTTGTCGAAGTTTCTCCTGGAGCTGCCTGTTCTATTACTTTTTCTACTTCTTCTACACCAGGCTTTGGCAGTGCTCCGGATCTGACTAAACTTTCTTGTCCTTTCTTGAAATTTTCCAATAGCCCAACATCTTCTTTGGCGGGATCTTGAAGCTCTTTCAAAGAAGGATTTTTCTCCAGTCCTTCCCTTATCAGGAGATCCGGATCCACTTTTAGTTTTTCCCACAAATATTTTTTTAGAATGTTGTTATCTCTTACTTTCTGTTGGGTTGTTCTCTTCATAATAATGGACATTTCCAGAAATTTCTTTGCAGCCTCTATGTTGACTTGCATGCTCTGAACCTGTAATTTCAAATTTTCAAAGTTTGACTGCAAAAGAAAAAAATAAGTTAGTAGTTATATGACATAATTTAAGCAACTTCAACAGTTTTAAGACATAAGTTAGTAGAGTTGGCAAAAGAAAAACATGCATCTAAATTCTCACCTCGGCCACATCTCTAGCGGCTAAAGCAACATCAACAATTTTCTTGTTGAAAGCCCATTGGTTATAGTACGCTTGGGCTTCAACATTGATGTTCTCAATTCTATTCAACATAATATTTAAAACTTCATCATCAGATGAAGTCTTGCACATCACTAATCCTGATGTGGCCTATTGTAGCAGACCATTAAGCTTCTCTGGTTCATTCTCATATCGAGAAAAAATATTCTCCCTTTTATTAAAATTTTTGTAATGGGTATTTATTTGCTTGATAAGCACTTTAGCCCGAATTTCCCACTGTTTCATAACTTGTAAATCTTTAAGCACCCTCTCTTGGAGGGTTGCTTCAATACCATCACACATAGAAGACTGAATATCAAATTTAACTTTGTCATCCTCGGATTGAGGATGATAGTGGGCTTCCATCGCATGAGCGGATACTGGTTGCTCAGTTGTTGGGGGTGTTGTTTCTTCTGCCTCTACATGTGCATCTTCAAGCACCTCTATGGCATGAAAGCCCTCAATGTTTCCTTGCAAGAAAAATTCATCATCAAGCGGAATATTATCTAATCCAACATTCGCGGTTGACACCTCTGGTACTTGACTTGTGTTAAATGAAAAAGTGGGGAAAACACCCTGCGATCTTGGCTGCAAAAGTATTTTTCCCCTTCCATGGGCCATATTGACTTGCCCTCTCATTTTTTGCACCTGTGGTTGATGTCGTGCTGGCGGTGGCCTCATCACTTGCTTTTTCGGGCTTCTCACGATTTGATCTTGAGAGCCACCTGACATTCAAATAAGAAATTGCCAAAATTATTTTCCAAAAACAAAAAAAACTTTAATTTCAAGTAAATAGAATGATTTACCTGACGACGATTGAATCTCATTTACAAAGTTGTGGATGGGGGTTGTGCGCATTTTTGAAAACATGAAAATTAAAAAAAAACTTAATATAATTTTATGTAACGCACTAAGAAGTATAATGATAAAATATTGAAAGTGTAACTTACGTGCAGGACGGTTGATCTGACTAGATTCAATTTTAGGGTGATGAGGAGTAGTAACTGTAACCTATCGTGTACGTTTTGTTGGCCTCGATAATGGTGATGATTCTGATTCATTTTCTTCAGAATCACCACATGCCTCATGCATGTGACCCCTTACACCAACATCCTATTTTTTAGTTTTGGTCATTGACTTTCTCTGCAATCATGTGCAAAAAAAATGAAAATGAAAAATAGAGCTAAAATATATTAAAAATTAGATTTGAAACATGGACTTACCCTCAATTCCTCTGAACTCATACCCAAGTTCAGCAGTGTGGGATGCAATGTTGTTGGTACTTCAGTTTTTTTAAATCATAAAAACTTTCATAAAAAATAAGTAAAATAAAATTAACGGTCACCACCATTTTGACTTCTATTTCGACGTCATGCAACTCTGTTCTGATGCATTCTAAAATGTACATGCACCAGTCGAACTACGCACCTTGAACAATGTGAATGATATAGGTCAATGCCCATAATGGAAGTTCTGTTCTTCCAAGAAAAAATAGTCTTGCTTGGAAGAACTCAATAATGGCCTTCAGATTTTTATTTTCAACACAGTTGTAAGTTAAGCCTCTCTTAGACTTAGCAACGAAAGCTGCATCAAAAAAAATTAGATGAAAAAACATGTTGAAAATTAAATTTTGAACAATAATAGAAATAATTGATGGGAATTATACCTTCAACCACTTTCCAGGGAAGATCGAATTCATCCTCCAAGTATTTTTTGTCATGCTTACCCATAGTGAACCTCGAAGACACGATAGGGAAACTCCTGTGTGGAAGTTCTGTTAACCTCTGGATGTCCGTAGGTGTGATGATGAATGACACTTGTTTATTCTAAAAAGTGACATTCACTATTGCACGGTCATGGTCGTAACCATCAATGATACTCTACAGAAGGTGCTTGTCGGTCTTGAGCTGCGACATTGTTAGCAAGTGTTGCAAACCTGATGTAGAGAGCCACGTATTGTCATAACCAGGGGTGGTTGACAAATCTATCATGGCGGTGCAAGTAGCGTTCTTGAACACAAAATTTCCAATGGTAGTTTGAGTAGATGTGGTAGGATTGGCCATTGTTCGATAAAGTAAAAGGAGAAAGTGGATTGCAAAGAGTGTGGGGTGACGGTGTATCGAAAGGAGTTAGAGAGATCATAGAAATGTAACCAAAAAAATGACTTCCCGATGTCTATTTATAGATACAATTGATAGGATTTGGACACGTGGCAGAATGTCATTCGGCATGCACTGAGGCTGACTGATCGACTGACACGTGGTAGAGTAAACGTTGGTCCAGTGATGGATCTTTTCCACCCGGTCGTATGTCGAACTTTGTTTTCACCCAGTCCATTTACCGAACTTCAAAAATCACCCGATCCATCAGTCGAACTATGATTTCCATCCGGATCGATGTCGATCAATGTTATACATCCGGTCCACAATCTGGACCTCTATTTTCACCCGGCTCATAGCCGGTTCTCGAATTCCACCCAGGCCATCGGCCGATCGAGGGTTTCCATCCGGTGATTACCCTCCTAGAATTCCCTATTGGTCGGTCGAGTTTCCATCTGGGCCGTTACCCATCCTCGATTTCCACCCGGGCCATTGGTCGTACTTTGATTTCAACCTACCCGTATCACCGTTTCTTGCTTTCCACCCGATCGGTCATCGGTCTATGTTTTGCACCCGATTCGTTTCTCGGCTTTGTATATTACCCGGTACGTAATCGGGATGTGTTTTCACCCGGTCCATTCTCGGTCTGTGTTTTCCCTCTGTTCGCCAATTTTTTCCAATTTTTTTCAAAAATTAAGATAATTCGCCATGTCCTCCGACATGAGGTTGACTTGGATTCGCCAGGGATTCACAACGGGTTCGCTAGGGATTCACTAGGGATTCACAACGGGTTCGCTAGGGATTCACTAGGGATTCACAATGTTTTTACAAGGACATTTATGATTTGACCCCTTCCGCATAACCCTGGATGTTGTGTTATTTGCCTACTATTTCATGTAGTTAAGGGTAGATTCTAAAATTTTCAAGGGTAGCTAAGACTTCTTGCTTACGACTAAGGACTATGTCAATTGCTTCAACCTTTGAGCTGCCTAATATGTAAGTACATGTTGGAGGTAGTTGACCATATATTTACTCATATAATGTTATCCTTGTGGCTATGTGAAAAGTGGTGTTATACCACCATTCTGTTGAGGGAATCCATTGAATCCACTTATATTGGTCATTACAGAAAAGAACATTGAAGATATGTCCTGAGGCATTTATTTACCACCTTTGTCTAGCCATAAGTCTATTGGTGTAGGATGCGTTTCATTTCAATTATGTGCCTTGGATGCAATGGAGCTCCTCCAAAAATTTACTAGTGAACACCTTGTCATGATCACTGACTATGAAATATAGGATCCTATGGAGCTAAAAGAAATGATTTATGATAATTTGTGCCATTTTCCATACAATATAGGGATGACCTAGGGAGTAAAAGTGGGCATACTTGGTCAATATATCCATGATCATTATGAAATTTTTTTTTCCACAAGATAAAGGAAGCCATTCAATTAATTACAAGGAAATATTTGTCCATGATGACTCTAGAATTGCTAAGGTTGAAGCAACCTTGGTGTACTAATTGTTTTCCGTTTTAGGTTTTGGAAAGTAATCATAGACATCCACAAATTATTTTACATTAGAATTCAACCCAACCCATTAAAAATTGTGTTTGACCTATTCATAGGTTCACAAGAAGCCCATGTGTCCCTCTATTGGAGAAGAGTGAAGATTTGCTAAAAATTGAGATTTGAGTTCTGAAGTGGACGTAATAACAACCCATTACTTACAAAATAATTTCCCTTGCTTCCATGAATATTTTGGATGGTCTCTTACCACTATCTAAAGGCCTTGAATAATTTTTTCAAGTGTGGGGTCATCCTACCATTCTAACTTAAGTGTCTCTAACCAATTAGCCTTGATGATGGGTACTACATAGAGGGTACCTCATATTTATGGTAGTCTATAAAGGGCATCAATGACCATATTTTATTTTCTCTTGTAATAGATAATCTCAAAGTCATATCCTAAGAGCTTAGTGACCCATTTCTACTACTTAAGGGAAGAAATCCTTGAAAAATATGTGCTTATACTGAGATGGGGGGTGAACAGTATAAGATATATATTTTTTCCTTTTAATAAAAATAATACCATCAAAAATATTAAAATAGTAAACATCACACAAAGCATCACACACATGAGAGACATGATTTAACGTGGTTCACCCAATGTGGGCTACTCCACGGAGAAAATATTTCTTATAATTTTTTCTCAAATAAATTCTCTTGGGAATCCTTTCCCTATGATGTTTATGGATCTCTATCCAAAGGAGACACCAATACCATAATAAATTCTGTGGATCTCTATCCACAGGAGAACTCCTTTCTCCTTAGCTTTTACTGGTGATCTTCTAGAAAAACTGTTTCCCCCACTACACTGGCTAATGTATCTCTATCCATTGAAGACATCTGTCCTCACTGCCTCGGCTAATGGATCTCTATCCACTGGATACTATCATCCTCTATACTCTGTCACCTTCAAAGATATATCTCAAATCTATACTAAACATAGTCCTTTGGTCTAGCACAAATCTGCTCAATCTCTGTCTCTGGTCTGGCACAAACCTGTCCTCAAATATTATCCAAAATCTATCCTCAAATCTGTACTAAACACAGTCCTTCGGTCTAGCACAAATTTATCCTTAATATCTATCATCTGATCTGCACTAAACACAGTCCTTTGGTCTAGCCCAAATCAGTCCTCAATCTCTGTCCTCAAGCCTTAACTCAAAGCTTTAATTAATCACAAATAAACTTTGCTGGATTTGCCCCAAACCTTAACTTAAGGTTTGAACAAATCAATCAATCAATTCTGCTCACAAGTCTTCTTAAATACTTACCTAAAATATTCTTAATAAATCCACACTAGAACTTGTCCAATCTCATAGAAAGATAAAGAGAATTGTTAGAGACTCAATATGCTTCACATTCATCACAATGCTCAATTACTTTCAATCACTCTTGTAGAAACATACAAATAATTGTTAGAGACTCAATATGCTTCACACTCACAAACTCTCAATCACTTTCAATCTCTCTTTTATCACATAAACATATAGAGAATTGTTAGAGATTCAATATGTTTCACACTCATCAACACTCAATCTCTTTCTCAAATCAATTCAGAATATAGAACAATTTGTTTCATAGAAATTGAGGTATCACTTCACACATCCACTTGAATAGGCTCAACCAAATCTACTCAACCAATCACTTAATGAAATAATCCTTACTCACAAACTGGTAAGACCCCAAGGTCTTACTGCAAAATTAATAAATAATTTAATATAAATGTAATCGTAGGCCACTCAAAGGGGGCTCCCTTGTAATCGCTTTGCCACTATAGGGGGCTCCCTCCTTTAGAATCTATATTCTTATTCTTCTTCTTGGATGATTTGATATGGATGGCCAACCTAATATATATATCTACCCTAAAGCTACGTTGGTGAAGAGACATGATGGTTCACGTATGAAGAGATGTGATGGTTCACGTTATGAAGGGTTGTGATGGTTCACTTTATAAGTTAATAATATAATAATTAAATGATTAATAATACTAACTAATACTAACTAATAATGTTATGATTGAGGATCCTAACACAAAAACTAGTCCAAACATATGAACACTCAAATATTTTCAACAATGCTCATCAACCAATTTCACATAACAATGATACTCATGTTCTTTTGCAAATCCTAGTTCAATTTCTTCACTCAAATCAATCACTTCAACAACAATGCTTATAAAACAAGGTTTTATCAACAACTCTTAATTCCAAAAAACCTTGAAGCATTAATTAAAAATACACTCAATAAATGCTTAACCAAACAATCATTTTCACTCCAAATTTTCATTCACAATTTTCAACAATCACTCACTAGGAAGAATATGCCTATACCTTTTGTTGGATGTAAAAGTAACTTTAGAAAACCTATCTCAATCACAATTTTCTTCTTTACAATTCTAATGGTTAGACTCAACAATATTACTTCAACACTTTCCCAAAAGTATTCCTTAGACACAAAATAATCACAACTCAATTTATGCCTTATTGCTCCCTTTTAAAATAACACTCATCATACCATACATAAAAATAATTTCTTTTATACACCTTATAAACTCCAACTTAAAATAATATCCAACACCATAAAACATCAACCAAACACCTTACAATCCTTTCAAAATATTTGAGCAAATAACATTAAAAATTTAATTTTGCAAAACCCTTATAACTCCCTTTGCAACCTTAGAACCAAATTAAAATATGCAAAAATTAAATTTTAAAAGCCCAAACTATATTCCAAAAATTTTCGATGCCCAAGATTAATGCATACCTCTTTCTTTCCCCAAAAGGGTTTTTGGCGTGATTTGATTCGTCGTCTCCCCAAGCCTAAGTGCCTTAGTGCTTGGGAGCCCACCGCGTGGGCTACTAGTGCCCACGTGAAGGAAGGAGGAGTTCCTTCCTCTTATGCCTCCATCACTATTTGATTTTCCATGAAACTTGCACACTCTATCTTCGCTTTGGATGCAACACAATTCATAAGGCTCACAATAATATTCGAAGGCATGGTAAGGTTTGGTAAGGTGGGAGTTCCTCCCTTATATACACATTTTAATTTTCTTCTCATGTCAATGCTTTGTAATTTGAAATTGAATTTCAAATTTTAATTTTAATAACCCACCTTAGGGTTATTTAACCTTAGCTTAAATTTATTTATAATTAATAATTAAATTAATTGATAATTAATTTAAATAATTTTATAAGTTAAGTAAATTAACTAATAAATTAATTTTAAATTAATTTTAAATTTCCTTTGCATAATATTATAAAGGAATATTATAATATTATTTACTTGGGCTTTTTCTTGCATTTTGGACCTCATCTGATTTTATGAAATGGAGTTATCCTTTTGCATTTATTAGAGAACCTAAAACTGATGCTGCCAACTGAAACTGCCACTGACTGGTGCTAAAACCTCGATATCAATGACCACTCACTCTTGACATCAATGATAATTCATATACTCAAAATGTCCAACAATCCTCTGGTCTAGGAGATACTTGAGGTCATGATGATCCATCTTAATTATGAAATATCAACCTAACATTATGGTTGCCAATAAAGGACTACAAAGATGATTGCCATAATCTCCTTCTCATATGTTGATTTTGCAAGACTTCTTCTTGATAGATTTTTATGAATGCAAGGGGTCAACCTTCCTATATGAGTACAACCCCCAACCCCACTCTTGAAGCATCACTTTATTTTGCAAAGCTTTTAGAAACATTAGGGCTGCTTAGACTGGTGTGTGGCACATAAAATTCTTCAAAGTTAAAGGCATACTCAATGATACTATTTCATGCAAATGTATCCTTATGAACCATAGTTGTCAAAGGTTATTTGACAAAATTTTGGTAGTACCCTGTGGGGCCAAGGAGTTCTCAAAGGCTCTTCAATGTTTAGGATTTGGGCCACTCCATGGCTCTAATATTTTTTAGGTCAACACGTACACTATCTCTAGCTATAATGTGCCCTAAATACTCCACCTCTATTGCACCAAAGGTGTACCTAGATTGTTTGACATACAACTAATTTTGCTATTGAATGTCCAAAACCTACTCCACATGTTGTAGGTGCTCTTCCCATGTTTTTATATATACCAATATGTCATAAAAAGACTAATGTAAACTTTCTTAGATAATAACCTTGTATTATAATCCTTAGAAAGTGGATGGTGCATTGGCGAGATCAAATGGCATAGACAAGAACTTGCAATGTCCCTCATGAGATTTGAAAGTTATTTTTGCTATGTCATCCTTATGAACATAAATATGATGGTTCCCTCACTTGAGGTCCAATTTGATAAAGTATTGAGCACCTTGTAGTTCATCCAATAGGTCTTCATCAATCATAGGGATAAGGAACTTATCCTTGATTGTTATATTATCGAGTTCACAAAAGCCCATACACATTATCCATGATCCATCCTTCTTTATTACCAATAAGACTAAGGCCAAAAAGGACTTGATCTTGAATGGATTAGACCTACTTCCAATAATTTTTGCACCATCTACTCAAAATTATTCTTTTGGTGATAGAGGTACCTATATAGTCAAATATTTAGAGGTTGAATCCCAGGTACCAAGTTTATTCTATGGTATTTTGACTAGGAGGTAATTTTTTAGGCTCATTGAAGACCCTCTAATTCTTGGTTAGAACGACTAACAAGTTTGAAGGCATATTTTCATCTTGTATAACATAGCTGAATTTGAAAAAATCTACCCACTATTTCCTTCTGACCCTTCTTAATTAGTCTTTGTATTTGATGGGATGTTATTACTTTGGGTTTTCCCTCCCTTACTCCCTAAATGGATAGGGTTCTATCATTGATAGTGAAATGCATCCAATGCATTGCGAAGTCCCATAATAACAGTCCTAAAGTTCTTAGCCAAGGGTAGCCTAACACCATGTACATTAGTATGATATTATTAGTAGCCTATGGATAGGAAGATATTCCGACACCTCCCATTACAAGTCATGATATCCCCATTAGCAATTTTAACCTTGATTTGATCATGACCATAGATGAAACAATATATATTTTTGGCTACACTAGGGTCAATAAAGTTATTTGTGCTACCCAAGTCCAATAGTATCAAAACCTTATGCCCTTTGAGAAATTTGTAGATTTCCATGCATTAGGGTGTTGATATTATAACAATAGCATTCCAATAAAGGGTGGGATTTTCTTCTATAGAACTTTTAGTTGGAGGTTTTACATCCACCATTTTTGGTTTCTCTTCCATTGAATCCACAAATTTCTCTCCCATATCTATAGAAGAAGATAAATCACTGCTCATATCTAGAAGGTAAAGGCATTGTGTTTTGCACTTGTGATTCACAATCCATTTTCATCATACTTACAATAAAGTACTTGGGCTCTATGGTTGGCCATATTTATAGGTGTTGTTAGCCTCTTGACTATGGGAGCCTTTGGAGCATTATTGGTTGTGGATGTAAAAGTTCTTTCAAGAATGTTGGGGGTCTAAAATCCTTCCATTGGACATTCTATTTTCTCTTTGTAAGTTTAGCTAGCCTTATCATAGTTATGTAGGTGGTCGGATTGAGCATTGGGACCTTTATTCTTATCTCTTCCTTAATCCACTAATAAAAAATCTCTTGAAAAATTCATCAGGGAGAGTTAATATTCTATTGGAAAGCTTTTCAAAAGTAGTAATATATTTAGGTACAATATTTATTTGTTGAAGCTTAGTGAGGGCACCAAAAAATTCTTCAAACTCTGATGACCCAATTCAACTAGGAAGTTTCCTCTTGAATTGTATCCACTTGAGGTTTGGGACTTGTTTTCATAACCATTGGTACCTATATAGTGCTTCAATATCAAATGGAAGGTAACTATAAAGATTCGTTGGTCAAAAGGAGTTTCATGTAGTTCATACAACTGATCAACCTTAATCAACCATGTAGTTCATACAACTGATCAACCATAATCAACCAACTCTATGGTTCGGTACCATAAAATCTTGAAAAACCTATTTTAGGAAGTCTAGGAATCCTACCTTTGTTATTCCCTAACCATTGATTATTTTATTCAACAAAGAACCTAGAGTAACCTGTCTAGGCAATAGACTTACTCCTTTGGGCTTCTATGACTAATTAATAAATCAAGCAGTAATGGATCTAAGCTAGAACAAAGGGAAATAATGTCTAATGCCCTAAAATATGCCTATGGGCCACTGTCCGAGACAACGACCATGATACGAAGCTCTTCTCCTCGTGAATCAGGGGTTGTAGCACTATCTCCCTTGCTCCAATTGATGTTCAAGGGTCACCTGTTGTGTCTAGTACATTGATGGGTAGTGGGGAATGATGGATCTAAATACTGATGCATGGATGTGGCTCAATCGGATGGTGCTCCAATGCTCCTCCAAAGGGTGTAGATTGGCTCTCCATTTTGATAGGGCTCCACTGCACACAATTTGAATTCTCTCCTTTTTTTGCTTTGCTTGGGAGAGTCCATATGTAGACTTCCCTCTCTTTCAGATCTAAAATTTGGATCTTGGCTTCCTAGAGAAGCCAAGCCCCAAATTTGCATGCAACTGACCATCCCGGGTGGAAAGCATCAGTCACAATTCTGCATTGAAGGGGCAGTTAGGAGGAACTCTGGGAGTTCCATGCCAAAATCCCCCCAAACAATGCAAGGCGTAGTTAGACTGCATGATCTGGGCCCGTATTCATGGCTAGACTATGCATGGTGCTAGCCGCTATCGAGAGCAACGGCTAGGTGTGGCCACTGTCAGCTTCAGCGGCCAGAGGTGGTGGCCACTCTACTTGAGAGCGGCTAAGCCTGAATGGGCTAGAACTACCCTTTTTGAGTGGTTAGGACCATTGCTAACTCTTGGAGAGGTCCAAGAGGATTCATATGGTCTATGAATGTGTCCATATGGGTAGTCTCCTAAACATGATGTATTTTAGGTGTCTACAGATACCCCTTTTTGGGATGCACTATGGGAAAACATAGCGTGAAGCAAAAATAGACCACCTAGGGTCACATTGTAGGTTGTGTGATGATCATTGATCTGATCAACATTGGATGCCCTAGTCATGAGAAAGGGTATGCATCCTAGAATCATTGCTTCCAATAGGGTGGAAGGCTTAAATTTGTGAAATCTTGCACTCGTCCAATGACGATCGGGTAGCTTTAGTACTACTATAGGTTCGAAAGGAGGAGAGCTACAAACTTAACTATCATGTTTGCTTTTTCCCCAGCAAAGGGTAAGCTTATGATAGTTGTTGGCAATGATTCATAAGATGAACGCAATTTGACATGATCGAGTGATATTTTGTTGATTTTGATTATGATTGTTTGAAAATTTTGACTACCCCCTCAAACGACGAGTCGATGAGGAAAGGACAATTAATAAAGCGATGAGTCACTTGACCAAGATGAATGATTTGGACCTCTTTAGAGGTTTGCTTTGTTATTGGTAGATCCCATTTCAGGTTTGATCTCAACCATTTATAGTAATTGCACATCCCTATCCCATGGGGTGGTCTAACCACAATGGCCTTCTTAGGGAATTAAGATGATAGCAATTCTATTTAAGCCTATGTTGAATCACTATGCTCAATGATTTGCTAGAAAATGTTATAGAAGAAAGGAGATGAATTCTCACTCCCATGGGGTAGTCCAACCACCATGGCCTTCTTCGGGATTGAAGTGAAGCTTCTCAATTCCACTATAACCAATTTTCCCCAAGTGGCCTTATGGTAATTTACTCATCTTGTCAAATTGCATGGAGTGCTAGTCACTGCAATCACCAAGTGTATAGAGTAAATAACTGATTACGAGGCTCACTTGAGATTTTGTTTATTTGATTTTTTATGTATGATTTTATGATGTTTTTGGATTTTGATATATGTATTTTTTTGGTATTTATGCAATTTTTGACTTTTTTGGACTAATAGGTATGTTTAAAGGCCCATTTTGAGGTGCCTTATGCAGAGAAATTGAGTCAATTCCTCTCTATTTTTTGGCTACTGTCAGGTCTAATGACCCCTAATTGCCTCTTCATGGCCACTATTAGGTCCAATGACCAGGAAGTGTGGGCCGTTGATGCTAACAAGGTCGAGGTATAAATTGAAAATATAAAAGCAAATTCTAGGGTTTTGACTTTTCATTATTGCTAGCTATCAATTGCACTTTTGAGCTTTGAGGTGAGAAAGTGCAATTATGATACGGAGTGCTACCGAATTTGCTACTGACTTGGATACTATGGTCGAGCAGGGGGAGGCATCTATGAGCGGAGGAGCTAGAGCTTCACGGGTACTTTTCCAAACCTTGATTTTTTTATTTAATTTAGTAAAATGAACCTAATTAATTAATTTGGTAAAGGAACCTCACTAAACCCATTGGAAATGAACCAAACCCATAGGTAGGCTTAGTCTAGGTTTAATTGTAGTGGGTTTCCTTTATTTTAGTATTTTTGAATTTTTTTGTGATTTTTGGTTGAGGGGAAACATCGTTGGCATGTCGCCCCATGGTCGTTGCTGCTCAGAGTGGCTAACATGGCCCAAGAGGGGTCGATGTCATCGTTAGTGACCAACTTAAATTCCAATGGTCAAATTTTTGACCGTTGGAGGTTGGCCATTTCGGCTTCAGTGGCATTTCATGGCCACTCCTGGCATGAGCGACCAGACGACTTTAGGCTTTATTTTGAAAATTTTGAAGTTTTAAGCAATTTAATTGATTTTTTTGCATTTTTGAAGTGTATATTTTTATTTTTTGAATGTTTAGGTGCATTTAGCCATTATGCTTGTAGCCTTAGGTTATCTTAGTTTTAATTTGCATTGTTTTGGTTTTATTCTTGCTTTTAGCTTGTAAGTGCATTTAATTTAGGCATTTATTTTGCACTTCTAGATTTTATCTATGTGGGCTCGGGACCCAAAATTGCTTGTGGACCTCTTGCCTCACATGGATGACATGGACTGGGATTGGATCGATGCTCATGGGCTCTAGTACATCACTAGGCTTCCGATGATCATGTCGGACTAGGCCTACTTGACTGCATTAGCCCATAGGTGGGACTCTAGGACTAATACCTTTCATCTCCCTATGGGTGAGATGACCATTACACTAGAGGATATCTATAGGATATTTCGGATCCCTTTTGATGGAGTCCCCATTGTGTCTTCCCCTACTGATGCTAGAGAGGTAGTCTTCATGAGAGTATTTGGGGCACATGCAGCTGTTGCATTCTAGGATACCCGATCTGGTGGGATTTCCATTGTTCGATGGTACTAGGAGGATGTCTTTTCTCGGAGACATGTTGTCCTATTGATGGTCATCTATAATATCCTTCTACCTGACTGCTCTAGAGTGAGGTTCCCATGGAACCTCTTGGTGATGGTTCAGGATTTGATTGATAGTGAGGCACCTATCATCATGGCTTGGGGTAGTGCTTTTTTAGCTTAGTGTTATGATGAGCTGTATCGGATCTAGTGGGATGAGCTAGCATTGCTTGCAACTTACTCCTCTAGATCTAGGGATGGGAGCATATCATGGTGGACCATCTAAGAGGTCTACCTATCAAGTTTACTAATATAGTAGATGTCTGTAGCTTATGGATCTAGATGGCTTGAGAGTGTGAGGAGTGAAAGAGTCAGCTTCAGGAGAGCTCTCTCACTATATAACATATTTGACTAGCCTATAGGCCAAGGATATCATCTGGAGGCCTTATCATGCTTGCCCTACCTAGGAGGAGGTAGATAGGTTCATAGCTTAGACTTGATGTGATCGATGGGTTATCGATCATAAGGATGACATTAGAGAGTTCTATTATTCTTGGGTGCTCTAATAGTTTGGCATATAGTAGGATGTTCCTCTTGAGCTAGTTGTGTATAGATAGATTATTGTAGAGAAGAACCTTCCACCACCTTGAGTTATAGTAGTCTTAGGGAGGATGACCCTCCTATAGTTGATGTGAGTATTATTGATGTTGGGGTTACTAAGGTGTATACCCGATGGTGGGTTACATGATTATGGTAGGGTGGTGGCTACTTGGGGTGGTCTATGGATGAGGTAGATGTTGAGGATCTTGATGGGCATCGAGTGTGGGCTTAGATAGAGGACTAGGGGTAGGTAGAGTAGTAGGTGGTAGAGGAGTAGGTTGCCCTTGAGGAGGAGGAGTTAGCTCTTGAGGAGTAGGAGTCCCCTCTCTGGGCTCAGCTGCACCAGGTGGAGGTTAAGCTATAGGTAGCTCAGATCTAGATATAGTAGAGGGACTCTACCATTGCTACACTTTAGGCATGAGTGATGATAGATGAGCTCACGATCGAGAGGGATGCTTCCTAGAGATAGGTTGGCTACTCCTACTACATAGGGGCCTATAGGTTTGGATCCAGGTGTAGAGGTCAGGTACCTATGGGGTGTCTTGGAGGAGTGTGATGCTTAGATTACTAGTGATGCTACCTATATTGCATCTCTTTAGATGTAGATCTGGATGCTAGGTGTCATTCCTCAGGAGAGGCCTATAGTAGGGGGTCATAATAGAGCATATGGAGTACATCAAGGGTAGTCTTCAGTCTGACCTAGCCAGAGGACTAGGACCCATATAGAGAGGACTATAGGGACTAGCTCCCATCATTCTCATAGGGATAGATTCGAGGGTAGAGGTGAGGTAGGGGGCGTAGGCCCAACTTGATGGCTTTATTGATTTGGCTTTATTTTTTAGTGTAAGGTCAGATGACCTACATAGTTGTAGCCTATGGGTAATTTTGTACCCTTATGTACTTATTTGATACACATTATATATGATATCTACATTTTGAGACTCATTATGTGTATTTATTATGTTTTTATTTTTATGTTTATGTGATGCAGTATTATGATTTTATGCTATATGATGTGATGTATGACATGCATTTAGCTAGATGATAGATGTATGCTTTAGATGGTATGATCTAGATGTATAGATGCATTATGATGATGGATGCCTATATGGATGCAATGCTTATTGTTAAATGCATGTTTAATTTTGATTTTATTGTATGCATCTAACTTATGTTGTTATGATATGGTAAATGAAATGTGTGTAATGCATTATGATGATGATCTAATGTAAATGAACTTGTATGCTTTAATCACTTAAAACATATGGTATGATGTGATATGAGTTTTGACAATCTAATGGATGACACCACAGAATGTATAAAAATCATGAATAAATAATAACTCTTATAATAAGAATTAATCATTTAAACATCCAAATGTGAGATGAGATGATGTGATATGTATGTACTTTCTTTATAAGCTTCTGTAAGTTAAAAGATATACCCAAAATAGTCAGTGGTCATCTAAATATCATTGTTGACATTCATCCGGTATCTATCCTATCTCATGCACACCTTTTAATGAACAAAACCTCCTAAAGAAAGTTGATGATGTGATTGATGATATGAATTGTTGCTATTAGAGGATTTTTGAGGTTTTCCATGAGACTCAAACACCCTAGTTGCTCCATCAAAAGTTGTATACTGATCATACAGAGCTTTTGAAGGATAAAGTTCTTGTTATGAAGACCTAGATACTCATTATCCCTATGTGTGCAAATGAATATATTAGATAAAACATAAGCATACCCCAGTGCTAGGTGGGATTCATTCAGCCCATTGTTGTATTGGGGATCCTCAAATGTTTATCCTGATCCTAAGTTGGACTCAGTTGGATTAGACCACTAGGCGATACAGGACACCTAAAGCTAGCCCTTCCACATGCAAACATTGGTCTATACAAAAGCAAGATGCTAATGTGATAGACATATCATCGTGCATAAGGATACCTTACGGTTCATCCATGCTGAGAATTCTAGGGATTCAAGTTCAATACTCCCTTCTTTTCTTCATATTTATTTGGGATACTTGCTCATGCTTAGTGATGAAAATCACTATTTATTTTGAATTTTTGTTTTTCTTTTGAGCAAGGGATTTATGTAGTGATGATAATCACTATTTATTTTGCTTTTGAATTTTGCTTTGTTCAGGATTTTTGCTTGTTTTGATTAAAGCAAGGGATTTCTTTGGGTAGGGGTGAACTTGTCCTTTTGCCAATTCTCAGCATTTTCGAACCGGTCACACAGGGGGATGAGCAAGATAAAATTTTCACCTTAGGATACCTAGTACCACTTCACAACATTCATATTTCCCTTGTTCCAACTAGGATTTTAGTGTTTTGATTAGTGATAGGATTTTGAAATATACCAGGTGCTATCAAAACTAAACCTCACCTATTAAAAGCTAAGATAACTTTCTACAAAGTTTGATAAAACCACTAGGTATGGTTGAGTGACCGAAAAACCCTAGTATATTCCTTATAGCAATAGGAGGGGTTGTGTTGAAAAACATAGTTACACACATGGGTTATGGATGATGATGGATTTTGAAGATGCATGATTGAGGTACAAACATGGTGTCATTTGTAAGATTGTGAACACAACCTACTTAATGTAAATGCAATGGATGCAAATGCCTAATGCAATGCAACTATATGGATGCAAGTGTTAATGCATAATGCAAATGTTTTTGTATTTTTGATGCTTTCAATTGTTTTTGAGTTTTGATTATTCTGAATGTTTTTGAACTTTTTGATTTTAAATTGTTTTTGTGCTTTTATGTTTTGCTTGTTGACCAAAGGGCTTATGGTGCCTTTGGAGCTTTTTGTGATTTGACCAAAGGGCTTTAAGATGCCTTTGGAGCCTTTTGTGATTTGACCAAAGGGCTTTAAGATGCCTTTGGAGCTTTTTGTGATTTGACCAAAGGGCTTTAAGATGCCTTTGGAGCTTTTTGTGATTTGACCAAAGGGCTTTAAGATGCCTTTGGAGCTTTTTGTGATTTGACCAAAGGGCTTTAAGATGCCTTTGGAGCTTTTTGTTTTTAAGTTTTCTATTATTTTTGTGATTTTGAAATTTATTTGAATGTTTTTGATATTTTGTTGTGCTTATGTGTGAAATACCTTTAGATGAATAATGTTGAGAGGCTCTGGCTCCTCAACACCTTCTAGCGATGTTAGGTGATATGCCCTAGGTCCAATATTCTCAGAGATGATATAGGGACCTATCCAATTGGCCATAAATTTGTCTCATAGGTGCAAGGGTAGATTTGAGTTCTGTTGGTTTTCTTTAAGCACAAGATCCCCAACCTTAAAGTCTCTCAGGTGGACTTTATTGTTATAAGCTCATGTTAGATGATCTTGGTAAATGTGAAGATGCTCAAGAGCATTGATGCGATGTTCATCCAGAAGGGTCAATTGATCCAAGTGAGCTTGTCATGCAGTGTCATCATTGATGAACTCTTTCAATGCGATGCGCAATGTTGGAATTTCCAACTCTAAGGGCATAATGGCCTCAGTGCCATATACAAGCAAAAATGGTGTTGCCCTAGTGGGCATCCGTACGCTAGTCCTATAAGCCCATAATGCCAGGGGTAATTGTAGATGCCAATCCTTATGATTTTCTTTCACCATCTTCTTTAAGATGGCTACTATTGTCTTGTTAGAGGCCTCTGCTTGCCCATTTTCCTATGGATAGTATGGTGTCATAAAACTATGCTAAATGTTGTATTTGGTCATTAAAGCTCACACATTTTTGTTTTTGAATGATGGACCATTATCCGAGATTATCTTGAAGGGTACCCCAAAATGATAGATGATATTGTGAAGTATGAACTCCATAATTTGAGGTCCAATTATCGAGGTTAAGGGGACCACTTCCACCCATTTGGTGAAGTACTCAGTGGCCATTAAGATAAATGTGTGTCGACCCAAATATGGGGGAGAAATATTTTTGATCAGATCAAAACCCCACTGAGAAAATGGCCAAGCCACTTGAATGGGTTGTAAGGCTTGAGATGGTAAGTGCATCAGATTTGCATGTTGTTGACATTTAACACATTTCTTGACATACTCATAGTAATCCTTCTCCATGGTGGGCTAGTAATAACCCATTCGAAGGATGCGCTTGACAATGGCCATGCCACTGAAGTGGCCACCACATGTACCATCGTGAGCTTGTAAAATCACCCAAGATGATTCTTGGGGCTCTAAGCAATGAAGGAGGACTCCATCATAGCTTCGATGATACAATATACCTCCTAGCAAGACATATCTTGTCACTTTTTTCTTGAATGCTCATCTTTCGACATGCGATAGTCCCTGTGGGACAATTCCAAGCCTAAGGAAATCTTGTAACTAGGATAGCCAATCCTGATAGGCTACAACCTCAATAGATAAGATGACTTGTTCCTCCTACAATTCGATTTGCACAAATGCAGATTGAGAAACAACCTTGTGGTGAATAGTGGTACCATTCTCCGTAGGACCCTACGAGATCAAGGACCCCCAAGGTGCCTTCTTTAAAAAGTCTTTGGCTTTACAGAACCAGTCATGGTCTGGCTCTATATGAATCATGTTGACTGATTCTTTGTTATCAAAAGCCTCACATTGCATCATTGAGTGTGAGAGCATTTTCACATGAATGGTAGTGAAATCAGCAGATGGATTCTAAGGGATCAAGGATCCCAAAGATGCCATGGTGTCTACAAATCTATTTGATGAATGAGGGATTGCCTCGATGTCGTACCATTCTAGTTGGGCTAGATATGTGTCAACAAGCTCCTTGTAAGCTTTCAGGATTGGATCCCTACATTGAAATAGTCCCTTGACTTGGTTGACTATGAGGAGGGAGTCACCAAAGATATTTAGCCTCTTGATTTTCATAGTGATGGTTGTTTGGAGACCCAAGATTAGGGCCTCATATTCGGTGTTGTTATTAGTGCAAGGGAAGTCTAGCTTAAATGACAAGGGCATTGGAGCACCTTGTGGCATGAAAAAGATAATCCTTGCACCACCTCCTTGCTCACACTTTGAACCATCAAAGAACAAAGTCATGTCAGCTTCATTTTTAGGTTCTTTGGGTTTGGGTGCTTCTGATAATGCGAAGACTGCATCATCAAGAAGTTCTATGGTGAGGGGCCTACTATTCTGAAGAGGCACCTCAGCTAGTTGATCAGCTATGACTTATCCCTTGATGGAATTTTGGCTTATGAATTCCAAATCAAATTCTATCAATAGCATGATCCACTTTGTAGTACATGTATTATGATATGTCTTGCTCATCATATACTATAAAGGATTTTGTTTGGATATTACATATGTCGTATGGCTCAACATGTAGTGGTACAATTTCTTGGTTGTAAAGACCACTACTAAGCATAAATTTTCTATGTATGCATATCCTATCTTGTAGCTCACCAAAGTGTGGTTGATGTAATATATCACTTGTTCTTTATCTTGCACATTCTTTTGAGCCAACATGGTGCCCAAAGCAAAATTGGTAGTGGATATATATAGTAGGAATGGCACATCTGGCCTTGGTGGAGCTAGAACTAGTGATATTGCTAGGTACTTCTTGATTTCAGCAAAGGCTTGCTGACATTCTTCATCCCATTAGAATGGGACCCCCTTGTGTAGCAGTCGATTCATGGGTCGACATTTATCCGATAGTTGTATGATGAATCACTTTATGGATGCTACTTTGCCCTGTAGGCTTCTCAGCTCTTTGATGTTCATGGGTGGGGCCATTTCTAGGATAGCCTTTACCTTTGTTGGGTCTACCTCGATGCCTCATTTGGAAATGATGAATCCCAAGAGTTTTCTAGAAGTTATGCCAAAGATGCATTTCTTGGGATTCAACCTGACATTATGCTCAATCAGGTGATCGAAGACCTTTCTGAGGGTCTCAACATGCTCTTCACGTAGCAATGACTTGGCCAGTAAGTCATCGATGTAGTCTTCTAAGATCTTGTGCATGTAGTCATGGAAAATGTATGTCATAGCCTATTGATATGTGGCACCAACATTTTTAAGACCAAATGGCATCACTTTGTAATAGAATGTCCCCCATGGAGTGGTGAATATGGTTTTATGTTGGTCTTCGGGTTTAATCTGAATCTGATTGTAACTAAAAAAACCATCCATTAGGGAGAGCATCTCATGACCTACAGTTGCATCTACAAGAGCATCTATGTTGGGCAATAAGAATGAATCCTTTGGTGTTGCCTTATTGAGATCCCTGAAATCTATGCAAATGTAGATTCTTCCATCAGGTTTTCCTATGGGCACCATGTTTGATACCCATTCTGGATAGTCGATGGGAACAATAAAGACTACATCCAATAGTTTTTGCAACTCATTCTTAACCATCAAAGTGATGGTTGGATGCATCTTTCTGAGCTTCTACTTGACCAGTTTCTTTATGGGGTCTAGCGAAAGGTTGTGGACAACCAATTTTGGATCGAGTCCTAGCATGTCTTTGTAGGTCCAAGCAAAGAGATTTGGTCTCTCTTTCAATAGAGGAATAATGATGGCCTATTCTTCTAGAGATAAGCTTTCTCTAAACTTGAATTTATTTGGTTGAGAAGGATCATCACTGATGTCCACTTTGAAAGTCTCCTCTATTTCCATATGTGACCCCTCCTCAAGTTGGTGAGGAGTGGGGATTAAGTGGATGTCATCTACTAGATTTATAGGTCCAACTGAATCAGAATCAAGACCAACGTGATAGACATCATGTGTGCAGCCTAGTGCAAAATGGAATGGTTGTAGCATCTCTTCATTAGGGAAGAAATATTTAGGCTCTAGGGGTGAATCAGCATGATCCCAATCAATAGCATCTAAGTTAAGACACAATGGTTTTGAAGGATCTACTGGGTTGTGGAGTGGAGTGGTCAAATCAATGGAGATCATGTTGATGGATGGAATGAAATCTCCAGGACCATGTGGGTGAAACTCTTCATTAATGATTTACCTTCCATACCCAATATGAGGCTCTAGGGGTATGGGGATCTCAGGATCTGGTCTATGAATAGATGATATGATGGGATCATTAGGCAATAACTACTCTCTAAATGTTGGTGGATCTAGGAAGACCATGTGATAGATGACATCTAGATTTGGTGGTCTTCCTAGGAAGTGAAGGTCAGGATCTATGGCATGAAGTATCACTTCTCTCTCAACAAGTATATTGATTGGATGTAAGTGATGAGGCCCAAGATAAGCCATCTTGATCTCATCCTCAAAGTCATCATCACTTATGAATAAACCATTGGCATTTGTTTCTGGCCCTAGGATAGGGTGGTGACTTGCCTATTGATGCCTAAGATAGGCCATCTCAGTCTCATATTCATAGTCATCATCACTTATGAAGAATCCATTAGCATTTACTTTTGCCCAATGATGTGGCTTTCATGTCTAGGCCCTAGGTAGGCCATCTCTATTGAGTCCTCTGACTCATAGCCACTCTCATTTGATGTATCCATTCTCATGAGATGTATCCACTCTCTATGTGGCCTATCCAAGCAAGGTTTTGAACATACTGAGGCCCATGGTAGGCTAGGTTAGCTTCATCTTTATCCTCACTTGAGACATAATCATACTCCTCTCACTCATATCCATGGATTGGCTCTTCCTCCCATAGGATGGCTCTTGATGGGCGTGCTTCAAGAGAGGATTTAGGGTGATACTCATCAGGTGGTGTGATATTGACCATAGACACCCATCTATCACCCAAGTAGTTTCTACTAGGGGGTTGATAGGGATTCTAGTCAATGTCCTCCTCGAACCCTAAGCTTAGCCTATCTAGGGTTGCTACCAAAGAATCATCATGGCTTTGTATTTGATACCCTAGACCACACCTATCAGTAGGTAGTTGGTACTACAATTGGAATGGAAGTCGACACCCTTGCTCGTATAGACCTAGGCCATAGCCATGCCAATGACACTACTCAAAGTACCTTAGAGCAAACTCAGGATTTGACAAGTAATGAACATTCATGGTGAATGGTTCATCCTCATCCTTTTCAATATCAGAAGTAGTATGGGCATAGTCCAAACTAGTATAGATGAAGTTGGTTTGGTTAGGGGAACCCCTAATGGAACTACTATACCCTATTAGAAAATTTGGGACTCTTGGTCATCCCATGTCTTGCGTAGACTCAATAATAGGTGTGAAAGTCATGTTCTACACAAGATATTCACCTAACCCTGTGTTGGCTAAGTGGACTATCACCTACGGTGCAGATGATGTTGTTGATGATGCAGGTGAGGTAGGTTGAGGTACCTCCTCGGCTATGTCCTAGGAATCTTCCTCCTCCATGGGATTTAGAATTTCCATAGCTACTATAGTTGGAAGCTCCTTAGGTCCTTCCTTCACTAGGGGTGCTTTCAGCTTCTGAGTATCTTTTGCTTTAGATGTTGAAGGCTTTTTAGAAGTGCCAGTAGTCTTAGATGTAGGAGGTGGTGCCGATGTGGATGGGTCACCTCACACTGATTTGCTCTTGTTTTTTGGCTGCGTGGTTGGGGATGAAGGCCTTATGTATAGATGTGTTGATGGAAGGACAAAGTCCCTCGACAAGTCGACCTGATGCATGTACTTGAATGGCTCTTCATCGGATGGAACCACATGAACTTGTCCCTCATGCACATACTTGATGCATTGGTGCAAGATTGAGGGCATGCACTACATGTCCCTTATCTAGGGATGCCCTAGAAGGATGTTGTATTGCATCACCCCTTCCAACACATGACACATCATGGGGATGGTCTTATGTCCTACCTTTATAGGTAAAATTATTGTACCCACTATGGAGCACAATGCATCATTGAAAGCCCTTAACGTGTATGAGGTCGAGATAATGTTGGACTTAGGGATCTTCAAGTGCCCTATAGCCTTTGTAGTGATAATGTTGATCGATGAGCCCATATCGATTAGAACCCACTTGAATGGTATGTCATTGATTGATGTGATGATATGCAGAGGTGGGTCTGCTAAGGTAGTAGGAACTACCTTAATTTTATGATCATAAAAATGGATCATGGGCTCTTGGCACTGTTGCACTTGCCCCACAAAGTGTGTGAATGCATCTGGGTTCTGGGGTTGGAGCTTGATTGATCTCAAAATCTCCATCAAAGTCTCCCTATGCCTAGGAGATTGTTGTATGAGCTCATAAATTGATATGGAAGGATTTTCCTTCTATTATTTCGTGAACGGAATCAACAATTAATATTGAATTCTATAACCAGTACAATTAAATAAATCGAATGCGGAAGCGAAGAGTATAAAATATTTAATAACAAATCGTTTGCCACTAGGAGGGCAGATCCCGCCGTTGAGGCAAATGTAAAAATGCAGAGATAAAAATAGCAAAAGATGATATCCCTCAATCAATGAAAACTATTCTAATAAATATGAATTTTTATACAATTGGATAACCTAGCCGACTGCTAGGTTTGGTCTGTAGCATGACTCCCCTCCTCGGAAAGCTTTGTCCTCAAAGCTGGAAATGTCTGGAAAATACTTTCGTGTTCCCATGTGGCATCTTCCTCTGGTAGGTCTTGCCATTTGATGAGAAATTCTTGAATCTGGCGTGATCTTAGTCTTCGTATTCTGTGTTGTAATATATCTTCAGGTTGGAGATGTATGCGGCCTTCCTCATCGAGCACTGGTAATTCTGATTGACCTTGCACTTTCTGACCAATTACCTTTTTGAGACAGGAAACATGGAATACCGGGTGTATTCGTGATGATGAAGGAAGTTCTAACTGATAGGCTACTTCTCCAATGCGGCGCACAATTTTGTAAGGACCATAGAATCGTGGTGCCAACTTTTGACTGGTCTTTATCCTTAACGATGCTTGTTTGTAAGGTTGCAACCTTAGGAAAACCTTGTCACCGACATTAAAAGTTCGTTCTGATCGGTGCAAGTCATGTTGTTGTTTCATGCGATTTTGTGCTTGGAATAAATTCTCCTTGAGGATGGTGAGTGTCGACTGCCTTTGTTGAAACCAATCATCCACTTTGTCTACTTTGGATGAACCGGGAACGTAATCTGCTACGATTGGAGGCTTAGTTCCATACAATGCTTCAAAGGGAGACATCTTAATTGAATAATGGTAAGAAGTGTTGTACCACCATTCCGCCATTGCTAGCCATTGGCTCCATTGATATTGTTTATCTTGAGCAAAACATCGTAAGTATGTACCCAAACATTTGTTAACTACTTCTGTTTGACCATCTGTCTGGGGATGGTAAGCTGAGGACATGTTCAATTTGGTACCACTAAGTCGAAATAATTCTCGCCAAAAGTTACTAGTGAAGATGGGGTCTCTATCACTTACAATATTTTTTGGCATACCATGTAATTTGAAAATTGAATCCATAAATACCTTTGCCACCTTGCTTGCGGAAAATGGATGTTGTAAAGCCTGAAAATGAGCGTATTTGGATAACCGGTCTACGACGACGAAGATAACTGTCCTGCCTTCTGATTTTGGAAGACCTTCAATAAAATCCATAGATATATGTTCCCACTGTCGTTCAGGGATGGGTAATGGTTGTAACAATCCTGGTGATTTGACTGTTTCTCCTTTATTGCGCTGGCAAACTTCACATTCTGCTACCCATTGTTTGACTTCTGCTTTTAATCCTTTCCAACAAAATGATTGTTTGACCCTTAAATATGTTTTCAAAAATCCGGAATGTCCTGCTGATGGAGAAGCGTGTGATTCGTCGAGGATCTTCGATTTGAGTTCCGAATTGTGTGGAATGTAAATGCGGTTCTTCTTCCGGAGGATTTTATCTTCATAAGAGAACAAAGGGTGTTTAGAGGACCCTATAGATAATTCTTGAAGTATCTGAGCAGTTTCGCTATTGGACAACCATTCCTCTTGTAATTGATTCACCCATTGGGAGCAAGGACCTGAAATAGCGTTAATGACTACTTCATCTTCATATTTCCTGGACAGCGCATCGGCTGCTATATTTTCCTTCCCCTTCTTGTATTCGATAACAAAATCATAACCCAATAGTTTGGTTAACCACTTATTTTGTTTCGGATAGGAAAACCTCTGCTCAAGAAAATGTTTGAGACTACTATGATCTGTTTTGATAATGAAGCGGCTACTGATTAGGTAGTGTCTCCATTTTTCTACTGCATGAAGAATAGCCAACATTTCTTTTTCATATGTCGATCTTCCCAAATTTTTCTCGGAGAGCTGTTTACTTTCAAATGCCAATGGATGACCTTCTTGCATTAATATAGCCCCAATTCCTGTTCCTGATGCATCACATTCGATAATAAATGGTTTGTGAAAATTGGGGGTTGCTAATACTGGAGTTGTACACATGGCCTTCTTAAGAGCTTCAAAAGCTAGAGTAGCCTCTTCCGACCAACGAAAAGCATCCTTTTTTGTGAGTGCCGTGAGAGGTGCTGCAATCTTACCATAATTTTGTACAAACTTGCGATAGTAGCCCGTGAGACCCAAAAAACCACGAAGTTTCTTGATGGTTTTAGGTAAAGGCCATTCTTGAATTGCCTTAATCTTATTGGGATCAACTTTGACGCCCTCGTGTGAAACTATATGACCCAGATATTCCACTTCTTGGACACCAAAGGAACATTTGGAACGTTTGACAAATAGCTTTTCTTTGTGTAAAATGTGAAGGGCTTTATCCACATGATGTAAATGGTCCGTCCATGTTTTGCTGTATATGAGAATATCATCAAAAAAAACTAACACAAACTTACGGAGGAGTGGACGAAACACTTGGTTCATGAGACTTTGGAATGTGGATGGTGCATTAGTGAGACCAAAAGGCATGACCAAAAATTCGTAATGACCTTCATGAGTACGAAAGGCGTTTTGGGAATATCTTCTTCTCTAACACGGATTTGGTGAAATCCGGAGCGAAGGTCTAATTTTGTAAAAAATTTTGCACCATGCAACTCATCTAATAGGTCATCTATGACAGGGATAGGAAATTTGTCCTTGATAGTGAGTTTATTGAGAGAACGAAAGTCAGGACACATACGCCAAGAGTTATCTTTTCGTCTAGCCAGGACTACAGGTGAGGAATAAGGACTAGTGCTGTGACGAATGACTCCATGATCCAACAAATCCTGAACGATCTGTTCGATTTCTGTCTTTTGTGGTTGAGGATAGCGATAAGGACGATTGTTAGGAGGGACACTCCCTGGAATCAAATGGATGGCATGGTCATGAGATCGTTTAGGTGGTAATCCTTGAGGTTCTTGGAAAACCTCTTCGTAATGTGTTATGATGTCTTGTAACTCTGGAGCAATAATATCCGAAGTTGCTGGAGATTGTTTTTCCAAACAATTAATTTGAGCTATAAACCCATATCCACCCTTTTTTAACATCTTCTCCATACTATGAGAGCTCACCATTTGTGATGGAGGAGTAGTAATGCCTTGTAAGCGAATGACTCGTCCGTTTTCCTTCCATTCCACAAATAATTTTTTGAAGTTGAAGCTAACCGTGTCTAATGTTTCCAACCATTCAACTCCCAAAATGACATCCGAGTTCCCCAAATTCATGACGAAAAGGGATCCAAACCAGGTATAAGTTCCCATTTTTATGGAAACTTGAGATGTGCGACCAACACATTGTGCGTTCACCCCGTTGGCCACTAGAACCTGGAATTTGTCTTTGTTGGAAGAGTTAATGAATAAATTCAAAGCTTTTGCGGTTTTGATGTCGATAAAATTGTGGGTACTACCAGAATCAATTAGCACATTCACCTTTTTCTGGCGGAGAAATCCTGGTACCTTGATGGTATGGTGGGCGGTTAAACCCATGAGAGCATGCACGGAAATCGCCATTGTATCCTCTTCTTTTTCTTCTATAGTACATGGTAGGTCTTCTGGCATAGGTTCTTCTGATTGGTAAGGTTCTTCCTCTTCTCCTTCACATTGATCACCTTCAATATGAAAGTTTTGTTTTTGGGCACATGCTTGTTCCCTGGGGTGATGAGTGCGACATTTATAGCAAAAATATCTTGATGGTTGATCATTTCTACGAAAGGAATTGTTGCGATATGAGGGACGACTATAAGTTTCACGCCGTGCAGACAACTGATGTCTCTTCTCGGCCAACTTGGCTATTCTTATACAATCGTTCAGCAAGGTTGGATTGTGCATGTCTACCTCCACTCGAATACTTTCTTTCAAACCATTGCGAAAGGCTCCTACCACTGTGTCGGGACTGAGGTCTAAAGTGTATGGTAGTAAACTGGTAAACTCCGAAACGAATTCGCTAACTGACCCTTCTTGTTTAAGAGATAACAGTCTTACTGTGTATGATGATGTAGCTCCTTCATCAAATCTTTCTAAAAAAGAGGTAGTGAATTTTCTCCAATTAATAGTAGCTCCTTTCTCTCGTTTAAGCCATACAAACCATTGGTAGGCCTCAGTGCCTAGTTTTGATGCAGCGAAAGGGACTTTATCAATTTCCTTAATTTGATATAAGTCAAGAATGCCTTCCATTTTGGCTATCCAACCACGAGGATCATGACCTTCAAAAGTGGGCATATCAATTCGTGGAAAATTATTATTAGGGCCTCTCGGTTGGTGATAACCCGTGTCCCTTTCTTGATTTTGGTTATACCGCTGTCTCTGATAGCGATCCCTGTAATTATCCGAATCACCTCGTTGTTGTTCCCAATCATCATTAGGATCGACATTTTCTTCATTCCTTTGGGCATGGGAGTGATTTTGGGGATTAGTATTGGGATTAGGCTGGTTTTGTGCTTTCACTAGGTCTTTTAGGAGGAGACCAATTTCGTTCATACCCTCTAGTAAGAGTTGAAGAGAATCATCATTGGAAACGGCTGAGTTACTTGAGTTTCCTTGTGTGATGTTTTCGTGAGTTGGGGGAGGATTAGTAGCCATAGGATCTACTAGTGGATGATGTGGATTATAACTACCAATTTTAAAAGGAGAAAGAGAATTTTTTGTACCTGGGCTTCGATTAGGTCTTCTTGCGTTGTTATTGGTCGTTTTCGAGCTTGATAATCGACCGTCAGAACCTTTGGTCCACTTTTTGCTCATGCACTTGTTAACATAACCTGCTTAGGATTCCGCTTCAACTGCCTGCAACCTTCAATAGTTTTTTTTTTTTAGGTGAACACTTTCAACAATGCGACAGCAATGATGCTAACCACATCCAGCCAAACGACACTACGAGCGGATATGACAAACGACAAGATGAGCACGACAAACGATGGACAAGCGACGACTAGACAGTGGACAATACGGACAAGACGATCGAGCGACGGACAGCGAACGAGCGGTGAATACACAGTGGACAAGAAGAACAACAAGACGAGCGATGACATGAGCGATGAACACACGATGACTAGCGACAACGACGAACGAGCGACATTTAGACGGACGCGAACGAAAGAACCGAAAGGTTGCGTTAGGAGCTCCACGGGCATGTGACCGAAGTCACAAATCAAAATGTGCTCGCTAGTCCTTATTAACTTCCCCACCGCTCCAACATACGCAATGTGGGATATTGATCCCCAAAACTAATTTTAAATTATAAAAATCGCGATGAATACCTTACGTTATGCGTCTAATGTTTTAAACTCGCAATTTGATTGGTTGACCGCAACCTTCGTAACTGGGCAGGGACGAACTGTATATTTTATTTGGCAATTTCGCGTGGAATCCGATCGTGTTGGTGCTCGAACTTCTAGGAGGCATGATTAATTTCCGCTAACACCTGATGGGGTTGTTGATGCGGACAGGTTTTTAGCGGTTTGGACATGAAAACGTAGTTTGGACGCTGTAACCAATGAAAATCGAGAATTGCTGGAAGAAAATGGAATCTCTGATGTTGAAGACCGAATCACCTGTAGTCTGGTTCATCGACGCAAGATTCGCTGTCCCTGATACCACTTGGAAGGATTTTCCTTCTACTATTTCGTGAACGGAATCACAATTAATATTGAATTCTATAACCAGCACAATTAAATAAATCGAATGCGGAAGCGAGGAGTATAAAATATTTAATAACAAATCGTTTGCCACTAGGAGGGCAGATCCCGCCGTTAAGGCAAATGTAAAAATGCAGAGATAAATTAGCAAAAGATGATATCCGTCAATAAAAGAAAACTACGCTAATAAATATGAATTTTTATTCAATTGGATAACCTAGCCGACTGCTAGGTTTGGTCTGTAGCATGATACTTGGCTGGAGTCATCTGTAGGTTTTGTTCTAGTCTAGTCTGAACAGTTACCATAGGTCATGCTAGTGGACCTAGAGGATTGTTTTACACCTATCTTTGTCAAGGTGTAGCTGATATATGAATAGACACCACTGGAGGCTATGGTTGACCATATCATTAATTCCTAGTTGCCATGTTGACTATCTCAACCATTCTGATGCATCCCTGAATGGGTGGCTCGACTTGAACCTGGTTGACTTGGGAACCCTGATCTCTAGGGACATGATTTGACAATGGGTTCTTGAATATACCCATATCTTTATTATCAGGTGCTAATGGGTTGTAAAATTTTAGCTCACCCTTGTCATTCATGTTTTGCATGACGTTCTTAAATACGATACATATCTTGATGTCATGCCCTTGTATTTTGTGATATGGGAAGTATTGATCTTCTCTATATCCCTTGGGCTTGGTATGATTAGGGTCAAGAACTTATGCATCAAAAAATCTGATCCTCTGTGTCTCGCTCAACTAATTAAATATTTATTGCATCGACTCAGTAAAAGGCATGTAACAGCGAGGCGGCTAATGCTCCCTATTTTAGCCTTGGTTGTTCTTTGGGTCAGAATTAGCTGATGGGGGATGAGCTTGATAGTTTTGTGTTTGCTGGACATTGTCTCCCTTTGGCGTACTTAAAATGACCTAGTTGACTTGAGTAGGATTGGCCTGCTTCTATTGATTTTTGTTACGGTTTGCATTATTCCATTCCTTCTGGTTCCAGAGCTTGAGGTCTCCTTCATCAAACTTTATGTCCTTAATAAGCTTGGCTTGAGCCAAGGCTTCTTCAAATGATTCATACTGCTATAGTTGTAATAATAGAGACATGTGTTTTGCATAGCTCTTTGTGAACATTTAGATGAGTTCTTCAGTGGGAATAGAGAATGATAGTTTTGCCATGATTTTCCTCCACCTATTCCCATAATCCATAACTGGCTTATCATTGTACTACTTTAAGTTGGAAAGATCGGATAGGTTCACCTTATTCTTGGCATCGAAGGAGAAGCATTCAAGGAATGCATTCACTAGTTGCTCAAATATGATGATGTTGTGCTTGGGTAGTTGATTGAACCATCGAGTCACTATGCTTGATAATGTTATAATGAACTTTCTTAGCATTAGGGCATCATTCTTCTCAAGCTAAAAGCATGCATTCATGAATTTGGTAATGTGTTGTTGCACATCTTCCTCTTCCTTAAAATTGTCTAGCCTAGGTATATCAGAGTGCCTAGGATATGCAAGACTCGAGATTGAGGGGTATAGAGGCTGGTTGTGTATCTTGCTCAATATCATCTTCTACCCACCCGTATCCTATTTTATGAGAGATTTAACCCTCTCAATGAGTTTCTGGTATACCTTTGAAGAAATAATCTATTTTTATTGAAGGTTCACTCACGGTGGTAGGGAGGTAATTCCATGTTTGCCTGATTTGGGCATCTGTACTCATCCTTCATAACCATGGATGAAGGTTCAGGATATGTCTATTCTTTATCTTCCATCCCTACATGTTCCTCATTGAATTATGTTTGTTTGAGGTCTAGGTATTGTTGATGCTGTGAAGTGTGGTGAGTACGCTCATTTCTTTGTCTAGTGCTTCTCTCATGCTAAGAATAAGCACGTCTGTCATGTTGGTATTTCTCACCACCTATGTGTACATTTTCCTTGAGCTAGCATCTCTACTAGATATTCATACTCAACTCTTTATTCTCTCGAGTGTTGCTCATGTAGGTGCAGGTACCTCTTCCTTCATTCTTCTTACTCAAGAGTTTCTACAAACTCTCGCTCAATGCACAATGCTTCCTCTAACCTATGTATACAGATGGAATGATCTACTATTGAATTTTCATGCCTTTCTAACTTTGTGTGAGGAGTTATAATTTTTAGGTCCATCAAGGAGACTCTTTTTGTGTTCTTGCTCTTGTACACCAGGGTGACTTATTCTGTGTATTGTATTATATGTTGAGTACCCCCATGGTCAAAAGTAGTGTATGTGCTATGAGGTCACTTTGAAGCTTTCCTTGGTTCATTGGTGCATCTAGTAGTTATGCTACATGAACTTCCTTAAGTAGAATGTTCAATAGCATGGCTTCTTGGAGCTAGTATTGAGGGAACTTGATCCAACTCATCAAGCTGTTTGGTTCTCCATGATTGATCTCATGGAGTCCTATTGGTACCAATGATCTCATAATCTAGGGGTACCATCCCATCTCCAGGGAGGCAATAGGATGTCCTAGGTCTATTATTGGGCATAACCCTAATGTATTACCCCTAAGTGGGCTGATCCATCCTATGTGTATCATGTGAAGCTTTGGGTCTTGCAAAACCTGCATGCCTATGTGATCATGGAGGCCATGATGCCTCCTCATATCGACATGATGACGGAGACCTCGAGGCCTTCACATGTCTATGCAATGAAGGAGGTCATGATGCTTCTGCATGTTGGTGTGATGAGGGAGGTTGTGATGTCTCTGCATGTCTGTATGATGAGGAAGGCCTTAAGGCCTCCTCATATCTGTGTGATGAGGGAGGTCACGATGCCTCCATGTGTCTAAGTGATGAGAGAGGCCATGAGGTCTCCTCATGTATGTATGATGAATGAGGCCTTGACGTATCCTCATGTCTATGTGATGAGGAACCTGTATGTGGATATCTCATGAGGGTTTATTGAGGAGTGCTCCCAAGGGTTCAGTTGTCACCTCTAAGACTTATCGAACTTAATTCAATGACACTATGGATGGGTAGCTTAATGCTAATGTGACTATGAGTGTGTGGAGTATCATTTCTTGCCTTGGTGTTGGATAGAGGGTGGTTTCTCTATGTGTATACCATGGTGACTTATGAGTTATCTTCTTAAGTAAATTCTAAACCACACAAATAGAGCAAGCAGATGTTTATCTCATTTAAATATTTATTTGTGTACCCTAAACTTTTTGGTGTGTTTTGATTTTTTGAACATATAAGCTAACTCTCATCATGTTTTGCACTTTTGTTGGATGGTATACTTAAATTTTTTAAGGGATTTCACCTGTATGCTCATAGCTTGACAACTTGGTGATGAAATCTAGGCTGCATAATCTAACCTATAATATGTGGTAAATACTTCCACACATGGTTAGGGAGCACAGGTCCTCTCGATCCTCACCTAGTTCACCCAAAGTTAGTGACATACCTCTTTGAAGAGAGATACATACATATTTTCCATAGGTTATGATGGTTATTGGATCCAGTATTGGCCATAGATGGGTCCCGATGATACTATTTCTCACAAGCCAACCAAGTGGTAATGACCTCCACCGTTGGTCTCGATCAACAGGTTAGATGTGAGAGCCCAATGCCACTGATGTTAAAAATAAGACGTGATGTGTGTGGAGTTCTTTTTAACCTTGCATGTAAAAAATGCATCACAAAGCAAACATGATCTTTCCTATATGCATAAGATAAAAGACATTTCATTTTAGAAAGATGTATGTATTCAAATTATATGAACTTCAGAGAATGCATTCTACTTCATGAATTAATGGCCATTGGTTGGGCCACATGCAAGCAAACTAAACACACAAAAGCCTAGCATGTTGGATACTAGGGTAGACCTTAAAAGGAAAGACCCACTATTCCTAGAAGCACCTAGAGAAAACTAAAGAAAACTCTAAGAAACATCCAATGCATTTTATTTTTCCATTTTTCTTTATATTTTACTTAGTAAAAAAATGTGATTTAAGTTGTTATTTTTCTATAAAAAAAAATTGCAAACAAAAAAATATAGAGAAACAAAGAATACTACCAATCTCAAATCCCAATTTGATGATAGAAATTCTACCCCCTATTACACTTCTCTTTTGGCCATTTTCAACAAGAGCGGTTGCTGCTAGCCATTGACTATAGGAGTGGCTAATATCTTTTGGTCGCTATTGACCAGAATGGCCAAAACTTGCTGGTTGCTTTCAACCAAAGCGGTCAAACTTGCACACAAAAAACCTGTGAATGTTAGTAAATCAATAGAAAATAAAAACCTAGTGGGGGTCCCACCGTGATCTCCATTTTTGTGACCTCAGGAAGCACACACCACACTTGCCCTACTTGCAATGTTATTATTATATCAAATGCAAAAATAAAGAAAGCACATAGGCACATAACACATGAAAATAACCAACAATAAAATATTCTTTTATTAATGCTTTCAAATCTTGGTTACATATACATCCCTCTAAGGGATACTCATTTTGATATAATAGATTACAAGTGGGGTAACGACGAATGTATCCCCCGTAAGGGGATGATGTGCCTTCATAGGCCTCTTGATCTCGCACACCAAACTATCCAAGGGCTTACAGGTGCCTCCTCTTAATTTCATCTTGGAGGGATCTCATGCTCTTGATACTTCAAACTGATCTTGGGAACCTATATCTACGGGTATGGAAACAATAGACCATAGTAAGTAGTACGGGCCACATCTCTATAAGAGGCTTCTTATTAGAAAATTTGATAAATAAGATAAATAATCATGATAATATTAAAATACAAGCATAAATAGAATAATAAATGCATTGAAAGCTTAGAAATTTGATGCAAAAGTGCTTAAGTAAATCAAATCTAAGATATGACTAATTAATAAATAAAGTAGTAATGGATCTAAGCTAGAACAAAGGGAATGTCTAATGCCCTAAAATATGCCTACGAGCCACTATCCAAGATAGCGGTTGAGATACAAAGCTCTTCTCCTTGCAAATCAGGGGCTGTAGCACTATCTCCCTTGCTCTAATTGATGTTCAAGGGTCACCTGTTGTATCTAGTACAATTACGAGCAGTGGGGAATGGTGTATATGAATACTTATGCATGGACGTGGCTTAGCCAGATAATGCTCCAATGCTCCTCCAAAAGGCGTAGATTGAATCTCTCTTTCAATAGGGCTCTGTTGTACACAATTTTAATTATCTCCCTTTTTTGCTTTGCTTGGGAGAGTCCATGTGTAGACTTCCCTCTCTCTCAGATATAAAATTTGGACCCTAGCTTCCTGGAGAAGCCAAGCCCCAAATTTGCATTCAACTAACCATCCCAGGTGGAAAATATTAGTCATAATTCTACATTGAAGGGGTAGTTAGGAGGAACTATGGGAGTTCCATGCCAAAATATACCCACAAACAATGCGATACATAGTCAGACTGCATGATCTGGGCCTGTATTCATGGCTAGACTATGTATAGTTATAGCCTCTATCGAGAGCAATGTCTAGATGTGGCTGCTGTTAGCTTCAACGACTAGAGGTGGTGATCACTATGCCTGAGAGCGGTTAAGCCTAAATGGGGTAGAACTACCCTTTTTGAGTGGTTAGGACTACTGGTAATTCTTTGAGAGGTCCAAGAGGATTCATATGGTCTACGAATGTGTCCATATGGGTAGTATCCTAAAAATAATGTGTTTTAGGTGTCTACAATATTATTTCTAGGATCTACACCTATATCATGAGAAAGGAAGAAACAACAAAAATTACTCGATCCTCCACTAAAGTAGAATACCATGTAGTAAGGGGACTTGTTTGTGAAGCAATATGGATGAAATATATGTTGATAAATATGGGAGTACAACAAGATAAATCAACAATTATTCATTGTAATAACCAAGGTGTACTAAAATGTATTTGTAATCTAGTTTTCCATGAAAGGTCTAAGCACATTGACATGAAGTGCCACTTCATCTGTGAAAATGTGAAATAGTAGAATATCCAACTGAAATTTTTTCTTAGGAACAATGAGCAAACATCTTCATAAACCATTGGAAAATTTTAAATTTTAAAAATTCTAAAGTTTTCTCTATAAAATTATGACGTAATAAGGAGGTAATATTAGAGTTGTTACATCATGTATAATTTGAACATAATTTGGGTAACCACTCAATACATGGTTTGTAAGGTTCACTAGGGGAAAAGGGTAGTTGTAGGATGTTATGCCATATTTGGGAATATATTGTTATAAATAACCGTGCACTTTCATAATGCAATTCATTTGAAGCTTAAGTTATAACACCATTGACCAACACTGAATATGATACTATGGAGGCATAAACTTTAATTTATCTAACCCATTTTTTACCAAATTCAAACTTTTCTAATACTATAAAAAATTCCCATGGGCTTCATTCATATCAAGTTTTAAGATCATTGCTTTTTTTTTCTAGAAGTTATTGAATGCGTTACTTCATGAGCTACTATGTTATTATCTATAATTTGTCTCCCTTTCATAAATCATTTTTCTCTTCTAAAATAATTTTTTCTAAAAGTGATCTTAACTAATTTTCCATCACTTTGGAGATTATCATATATGCCATATTACATCTAATTTACTATCATTATGTGATACTTTAATTAATAATAATTAAAATATATTATTAATAATTTATATAATATATGTTTTTAAATTAACATAAAACATATTTCAAATAATACAAAACTTAAAATCAGTATAAAATATTTTTTAAATAACACAATTTCTTATTGTTGTTTAATATTTTTTGTTCCATACCTTCTTTATAAAACTAATATAAATATTCCATTAATCCAAATAAAATAAAAGTATTTATTGTTGCATGCTCTTATTATTTATAAGTTTTACATAACATAAATATAAATATCACATTGAAAATGGCTAACCTCGATTCTTAATACACTTCAGTCCATGACATATGCATGGAACATATTTATGGTTTAAAAGGTTATAAATCATATGAGATGATTTTTTATAAATGATATTGTTTAATTGTATACTATTTCTTATATATAAAGAAAAAATTATTGTACTTAGGTCCCCACCCTTGAAAAATCTCAACTCTCTTCTTTAGAGCTTGAGAGTTTACATATATATTTTATTCTAATCTCAATTGAGTTGCTATAGCTAGATACCTAAATATTTTTTCACAAAAAGGTTTAAATTCTTGATTTTCATTTTTTTGGATCTTCAATATATTTTGTAAATACAAATATTCTAGAATTCACCATCATCGTTCTTAAAAATTTCTTATAGCAGCCTCCACGATACCAAAATACCACCTCTACTATCTATGCACTACATCTTAGTAGAGTAATATTTCTAAATTTTACATTATCTTTGTCTACTTGACTAGCTCTAGACTATTAGTTTTCTTTTTGAAGCATATGAATAGTTTAATAGACTAAAAAAGTTGAAAGTTTATAATTAAATATTATCAAGGGGTATATGTATAATAAATAAACTATGGGTCATGATATAATGCAAGTGGAATTCATTTTAATCCCAAATAACCAATTAAAAAATATTTTATCATTTTTATGAGTTATGAAATGAATATAATTCATATTATTATCACATATTAATAAACCATAATGGTATTAATTTAACAAATAGTTTAGTAGTGTCAAAAAGTTGAAATTTCCAATCCATACTTTATCCCATAATGTAACAAAAAATTCAAACAATTCATTCAACCATGAAGTCCATTTGATATCATCTTATGCTTTAGCATACAAAAATTCTGCTTGCTTCACAAAACCATAGTATGCTTTACAAAATCTAGATTTTTAGTTTCATCCAATGCATTGACCTATAAATGGACCCCTTAAAATATTTTGTAATCCTCTAGAACATTTTTTAAATTTTCTCCTTTTAAATTTTTCTTATTAGCTTCAGCTAAACTTACTACATCCTCTAACCATAGAAAAGAGAATTTAACTTTGTGATCCTCTATTAAAAGCACTCTTTTCTCTAGCCTATATATATATTTATTCCCTTCCATTAACGTATGTGTAAACTTAATTTTTTTTTAACTCTATACAAGGTCATGTAATTACAATATGATCTTTTGTAGGTTCCTTGGAACCTTTGATTTCCTCAAAATTATATTTATTACTATCAACAAATTGCCTTTCATCTATACTCTATTCCATTTCACTTATCTACATACTTTTAATCCTTCCAAAGATGCCCAAGCTTCAAATTCCTTGTCGTAAATCTACCATTATCTTATTTTTTATTATTCCTCCTCCTCTTACTAGTCTTGAATTTTGATAAGAAGATCCATAAAAAATTAATTTGACCAACTCTACTTCTTGTGGTTTCCACTTTATATTATTTTTATTCCTTTTTTTCTTTTACCCACCATCATAATTCCAATTTATAACTTGAATCCATCTATCAAGGCTCTCTACTTCAATATTAGGGATTGGGTGAGTTAATAAGGTTGGTTTCAACTCCTCTATGACTAAAGAAATATTCCTTTTCATTACCTCTAAACCACTTTATTTTCTTTAAATATTATTTCATTTCTTTACATCCATACAATTCAAAATATTGTATCTTTTGATGTATCAAATATTGTATATAACACCTCACTTTTAAAAGTGCTCTACCATTTCTTTAACAGTTCTTTCATTTTTCCATTCATCACCATGCATTTACCAAATATATTAAGGATCCATTGCAATGGTTCCTAGACTATTGAGTAGTATCCCAAGATATGGTCTATACTCTCCTCCTTTTTACATAGAACACATTATGAGGGGCTATGGAAATCCATTTCCATTAGGTTATTAGATTATAATATTTTTCTATGACCTACTAGCCATACAAATATTTTGACCTTTAAAATGCTTTGGCTATCCCAAATATCTCTACCTATTATTGTGGTGTTTCTATTTATTTTTTCTTTACATTATATCAACTTCTTGCTATGTAATATTCTAAGCTATTAAAATCCTAAATTGCCTTATCTCCCCTTAGAATAATTACTATTATCTTTTTTCTCAAATATCTCCCAATGTTGTTGTCCAATATACTTGTAAAAGAATCTTCTTTCCATTTGTATCTTCCTTCTTGATCCTTGTACATAATGTTTGACACCCTATAATCACATTTATCCTGAGGTAATATCATCTATGGTTTCAAAATTTCATCTAGATTTTATGACACCAAGAATGAATAAAAATATAAAATTCTCTCCAATTCTCACCACCCATGTTAGATCTTTAATTTCTAGATCAATTGATTTTTTTGAAACCATTCCGTAGTGTAGAATCATCTGGTAGTGATAATTTAGTAAATATTAAGCTTGGGTCATTGGGTTCAATGTACTTACTTATAAAAATTCTAACCCTTTTTCTTTGACTCTTTTTGTATAATCTCAAAATTATTTTTCCCCTTAGAGCTAAGTTTTCATCCATAAGAATTCTTAAATTGAGACGTCCCCTAGTTTTATCACACACCTTGCTCTATTTAAATAAATGAAATGTTCTTTGATCATGTAATATTGACCACAAAAATGACCTCATAATATAAATTAAACTTTTACCTATTAATTTTTGTATAGTATACAAGAATATGTAATATGTTGGAGTGGCCTATAATATTGATTTAATTAGATACACTCTTCTATTAATGATTATTGTCTACCTTTCAGTATTGGTATTTATTCTGAACTTTACTTATCCTCATTTCCCCTTTAAAAAAAGGGCATCCATAGATATGTTTCTAGTAAATTTACCTTATCATTTTGAAGTAACTTGCATATCCTTGCTTCAATTCTAGCTAGAGTGTTTAAAAGTAAAATTTTAGATTTTATCCTATTAACTTTTTACCTAGAGTCTCTTTCATATTCCTTTAATAAGTTATTCAAAGCTCTGGTTGTATCATCTACAAACTATTTATGGATGTTGTTGTTGACGCAATTATTAGCCTTAAGTCTACTTATTAGCTCATCTTTGTATGGTTTCTTTAGGTTATTTCTCAATACATCCATCATAATAATGAACAAATTAGGTGATAAAGTATCTCCTTTTCTAAGATACCTCTTGGATTTAAATGATTCTATACTAACCCATTGACCAACACTAAAAAATATATTATAGAGACACAAATTTTAATCCATATAACCCCTTTCTTCCTAGATCTAAACTTTTTAATACTGCAAAAAAAATCCACTTAACCCTATCATAGGCTTTATTCATATCAAAGTTTAAGATAACTGCTATCTTTTTTAGAAGTTGTTGAATGCATTACTCATGATCTACCTAGAATCTCTCTCCTTTTCAAAAATCCTCTTTTCTCTTCTAAAATAATTTTGTCTAATAGCGGTCTTATTTGATTTATTATTAATTTAGAGATTATCGTATATGCCATATTACATAGGCTTAGGAGACCAAATGAATCAAACAATTCTACATCCTTATTTTTTAGAATCATGATAAAATATATTGCATTTATTTTACAAGGCATGTACTATTTTACCTTAGATTGTTCCACTGCCACCAATAAAGAATTATTCACTATTTTCCAATAATGCCAAGAATGTTGTAGAGAGTCTATCAAGACCTAGGGATTTATCTTTGTCAAAAGAGAAAAGATATGAATGAAATTATTCCAGAGTAATAGGCTCCATTATTTTTCTATTGTCTTCATTTGTTATAATTGAAGGTACTTGTTAAAGCTTATCATTATGAACTTCAATATCCTCTAATCCTAGAATATTTTGGTAAAATAACCTTGCATCCTTTCTAATTTTTCTTTGGTATTCAATCCAAATATCTTCTACTAATATAATTTTACTAATGCTAGATGCTAAGCCATCATATGAAAACACTTTGTTTTTTGATCACCTTCATTTAACCAAGTCTATCTCAATTGTAATATCCAAATATATTTTTACTACCCAAAATATTGTGATATTCACTAACAACTCCATTTTCTCCAAGATTGGATTATTGTGCTCATATTTTGGGAGTTTTGAAAGTTTCTCTTTTAGTTCTTTTCTTCTAAAAAATATTTCCTAAAATGTTCTTGTTCCATTCTTTTTATCTAGATGTCATTGATTTAATTTGTTTTGGAAGTGTATACAACCAATAATTTGCTAAACAATTTCATGTTTACACTACCATATTAAAAAATTGAGGATGGTATTCCACATTTGCTCATATTTAAAATATGCTATTTTTTAATTCACTTATCACCATTTAACTCTTATTGGCTAGTGATCTAAACCAATCCTTATCAATGTATTAATTTAACACAAGTCTCTTCATCTAGCCAATGATAAAAGAGTGTGCATGTATTTAAATTTTTTACTATCATATTTTGGCCTATCCTATTGTTTTTTTTGAAAAAATGAAAACTTGTATTAAAACAAGAACCAGATACAAGCGGGAGAGAACACATCCCGAGCCAGAGCCACGAGCAAAACAGCAAGGAAAGCGCACAAAGGCAACACTAGGTTCCACAAGGCACAGAGAACGGACGACACGAAAAAGCGACATGTCGCGAAAACGCGACATGTCACGAAATCGCGACAGGTAAACCCGTCACGGCCACTTCGGCACCAACAGGCGCGATAACGCGACATGTCGCGAAATCGCGACATGTCGCGAAATCGCGACAGGAAGGGCCCTCGACAGCCACCCGTAGAAAGCGTCGCGAAAGCGCGACAGAAACACTAAACAGCAGTCAAGCCGCATAAAGGCCGCGATATCGCGACGAAAAACCAACCAGTCGCAAAGGAGCCAAACATGCCGCGAAATCGCGCAAGAAATACGCCAGAGGACAGGAAGGCACAACCTGTCGCGAAATCGCGACAAAAACCAGCTCGTAGTCGCATCAGCGCTACAGGTCGCGATATCGCGACAATTTTCCACCCAGCCGCCTGAGTGCCAAAAGTGTCACGAAATCGCGACAGAAGAACCATGCAGCTTCCAAAACTCAAACTTGTCACGAAAACGCGACGAAATATTTACATTGCTATTCAACTTCATGAAGGGAATGAGAGCGCGGCAAAAACACCAATCGAACCTAGAAAGCGGGACCTGTCGCGATATCGCAACATGTCGCGGAATCGCGAGTCGCGAAATCGCGACATGTCGCGATATCGCGACAAGACGCGGAATCGCGTCACGCGATAACGCGACATGTCGCGATATCGCAACATGTCGCGGAATCGCGACCCGCGATAACGCGACATGTCGCGATGTCGCGACAGAAACCAACCAGAGGCTGCGGAGGCTCAACCTGTCGCGATATCGCGACAGCAACCAGCCAACGGCCGCGACAGCACAACATGTCGCGATATCGCGACAAAAAGGACCCTTAGCAAAAAAAACTTTGCACATTATTTCAGAAATTGTTCAAGGCCTTGTCTGATCTCGGCATTCTCCACAGACAAATTGCTATGCAGATGAATCCCAACCTCTCTCTCAGCACCCAACTTAGCAAGGAAATCGGCCGCTTTATTGAGAGATCTACTAGCATAAACAGGAATCACATCCTCAATTTCCTTCCAAAGCTCTAAAATTTGGGAAACCAAAATCCGGAGCCTCCAAGCTTTTAAGGCAAAGTTCCTCAGGCAATCAAGAGCACCAACCAGGATTTGGGAATCAGACTCAATGATTATCTTTCTGTGACCATGTTTGACGGCCCAGATGGAGGCAGATTTAATAGCAAAGGCCTCAGCTTCATTGTTTGTGGCATATCCCAGACCTTGCAATTCCCAATATAGCACAGTCCCAGCATGATCACGGCGAGATAACTCCACTGCCAGCATTTCCCGGATTGCCTTTAGCAGCTCCATCGGTATTGATTTTGACCCAGCCTTCTAGGGGAGGTTTCCAACAACTTCTTACCTGTCTCTCAAGATCAGCACCTCTCCCACTCAAAGGCTTAGAAGCTGACTGGTTTTCCTTCTCAGCATAGATGGCAACGGTTTCCACAACTTTGCTCCAGATGACCTGCCAAATCCCATCCACCGAAGAGAAGGTTTCACGAAAAATACGAGCATTTCTTTCCAACCAAACCTGCCACCAAATAAAAAGGAAACCGAGCTCCCAGCCAGTACGAAGAGCTTTAGATATAAATCTACCTCTCTTCCAGCCTTTCCCATAAATTGGTCCGGGACAAATCTCCAAGCACTCGAAGTTTAAAGTGGGAGAACCAACGGTGCCAAATCTGCTGTGTGAAAGAGCAATCAAACGAGAAGATGATCCACGGTTTCCTCATTCCTATAACATAAAACACATTCGGGAAGGGCCAATGATGCCTCTAATTCCGAGGTTGTCAAAGGTCAAGATACCATTATGCATCGGTTGCCAAGCAAAGAAGTTCACTTTCGGCCAGCCCTTGGGATGCCATATCTTCCTCCATTCATGATCAGGAAAAGAGTGTGGGGGGGCTCAGGTAGGATCGAAGCATAGCCCTCCTTCATGGAATAAACCCCAAGGTTCCCAAAGCCCCAAGCAAGCTCATCCTCCTCATCTCTCCCAGATAGAAACCTTTACGCCAAAAGTTTTTCCGGAGTTGGAGCACTGCTCCGGAGGGATTGGAATAGGCCATTCACCCGACCGCTTAAATTTTTTAACCTTATACTCCCCCAATTGGCTGGTAGTGAAGTAGCTCTGAATATTAATCCAACCTTTATCTTCAAGAGCTATTTTTAACGGAAGCAAATCAGGAAACACAGCAAGGATAGGAGGATGCTGATCCCAAGAGTCAGTCCAAAACCGGGCCTTCTCCCCTCTCCCAACTTTCCAGAACAATTGATCTTTGATAATGCGAGATCCAAGCTTGAGCGCCTGCCACACAAGAGAACCATTACCTTCCAAAGGATAGCGGCCCAAGTCGTTGGGATGAACAAGACCCAAGTATTTGCTAGAAAGGATTCTGCTGCGAGAGGGACGAAGGCTGGGAAATCCACCTCCAATACAGTTTCCCGACCGAGGGCCCGATTGTTAAACTTGGAACTTCTTAAGCCCAACCCACCTTTTTCCTTGGGCTGGGTGACCTTATCCCAACCAACCAAGGCCCATTTCCTCTCTCCATTGGCACCTTCCCAGAGAAAACTTCTAGCCGCTTTGTCCAACTCTTTCCAGATTGAGGGAGGGGCGGCCAGAATAGAGAATTTGTAAATAGGCATGGCCTGAATAACAGACTTCAGAAAAGTTAGTCGGCCCCCATAGCTTAACCATCTATGAGACCAGTGATTCATTCTCTCTTTGATGCCATCTAGCAGGTCCTTCCAGAAATCAGCTGTCAATTTTTTGTAATGCAGAGGAACCCCCAAATAAACAACAGGAAGGGAGGTCCGAGTGAAACCCAGAATCTCCATAACTCTCTCTTGCGACCTTTGATCAAGGTTGAAGAAGACCACTTTTGATTTTGATTCATTGATGACTTGATTAGAAGCCCGGAGGTAGACGTTAAGAGTATCTTTGATTCCTCTTGCTTCTCTGAGGCTGGCAACTCCCACCAAGCCCGTATCATCCACAAACTGTAAATGAGTCAAAACTTCGGCTCCGATTTTAATTCCTGTAATCTGTCGTTGACGTCTTCTTCTCAGGAGGAGTCTGCCTAAACCTTCAGCCAAGATAAGAAAGAGATATGGAGAGCAGGGATCTCCTTGACGGAGACCCCGAGAGGCTCCAAAAGGTGGCGAGGGAAGCCCCTTAATTAAAATAGAGTAGGAAGGCGTAGAGATACAGCTCATGACCCGGGCAATCCGAGTCTGAGAAAAACCAAAGGCTGCCAACATCTTGACCAAGAAACCCCACTCTACTCTGTCATAAGCCTTAGACATATCCAATTTGATGAACATTCCCTTGTTACCTGAATTATGCATAGAATGGATAGCCTCCTGAGCCAAGATCACTCCATCCAAGATCTGTCTTCCTTCAACAAAACCCCCTTGCTCAGGGAAATTAAATTACGAAGAAGGGGTTTTAGTCTTTCGGCCATAAGTTTAGTGATAATTTTGTAGATCACATTACATAAAGCAATAGGTCTGAAATCAGAAATGTGAGCCCCCCCCTCTCCTTTAGGAATTAAAGTGATAAAGGTGTGATTTAGAGCCTTGAGCATTCTTTTGTTAATTCGGGATTCCTCAATGACAGCCAACACGTCCTCCTCCAAGATATCCCAGAAGGCCTGAAAGAACTCAATAGGGAAACCGTCCGGACCAGGCGACTTTCCTGTGCACATCCCAAAGACCACCTTCTTGAGTTCATCACGATCAATGGGCTTAAGAAGGGACTGATTCTCTTCATGAGAAATAATAGAGGGAATTCCCTCAATGACTTCATTTTGGGCTTCCACATCATGCTGCATACTTTCCTTGAAGAGGTTTGAGAAGTACTCCATAGATAGGGAATGCATATCAGGAAGAGTGTCAAAAGAGTTTCCAAACTCATCTTGAAGGAACTCCATGTTATTCAATTGCCTTCTAGCACAAGCGAGAGCGATGGAAAAATTTAGTATTTCTGTCTCCTTCTAATAGCCAAGTATTTCTTGCTCTCTGTCTCCGGTAGATCTCTTCTTGATTATCAATGTCCTCAACTGCTTTGCGTAAAGCGTCATCCTCAAATTTAAGATGCTCAGAAATAATTCCTTCTCTGAATTGTTTTTGCACCTCATTCCATCTGTCCAGCAAGGGAGCCCGTTGGAGCTGGAAATCAGATTTGTTAGTTTGCTTCCACTGTTTTAGTTTACTCTTAACAAAGAGAAGTTGTTTATGAAATTTGAACATAGTTGTTCCAAAAGGGGGACGACCTTCTTCCCACCACTGTGGAATTTTCCTTCGTAGGTCCTCTTTTTGCAACCAAAAATTTTCAAATTTAAAAGGTTTGTAATACTTTCCTGACATAGTCCCTCCCTCCAGCAAAATGGGAGAGTGATCGGAGACTGGGCCCTCCAAGATCCGGAATTTGATATTCCATCTAACATAAGCTTCCTCCGAGACCAAAAACCTATCAAGCTTAACCCTCCTACTTGTATGGCTCTCTTCTCTTATTAGTCCAGGTAAAGTTTGTACCAGGGCCTTTGATGTCAACAAGGTTAAAGGCCTGGACGTGGGCAATAAACAGCCGATCCCCTGTATCCAGAACAGGGATGCCACCTTCCTGATCTCTAGCGGATAATTTAGCATTGAAGTCCCCGACTATAATCCAATCAAAATCTTCCCGGGAGGACCTCATGTTTTGAACAACTTTCCATTGAAACCGCTGACCTTCGGTGTTCTGAGCCCCATAGAAATTTGTAATTAAGACTTGTTCAGTTGTAACTATATTCTTGAAAAGAGATGTTAGGACCCCTCTCCAGGCTATATGATCTATTGCTATCCACGCCAAAGGATTCCAAAGAGTAGCAATCCCTCCCGAGGCACCAAGAGCAGCCACTGCCATATGGCCAGCACCCCTCCAGATTCGGCTGACAGTTTTACTCATAAGGTCTAATGACATTTTTGTTTCTGAATGAGCGAGAAAGTTTGTTTTACTTCTTTCTAAAAGTCTTTGAACAGCAGATTGATGGGTTCTACTGTTTAAACCCCTCACATTCCAAGATTGAATAATCATTGGAAACCTTGGGAGCAATACGAATCAATTGTTCTTGCCAATCCTCCATTGATTAGCTTATCCCCTTGCACTGCAATTAGATCCTTATTGGATTTCCTGCCCACCCCTTGGGAATTACTATTTTTCGACCTCTTCTCCACCTAGGAAATTCCAAGAGCTGGTCTTTCTCTGAGCTTTTCTGCAATTCCCATGGAAACATCTTTAATAACAGGCTGGGCTAGGGAGTGGATTACCAGAGTCCCGGGGTTTTCATGATGCAAAGTCTCGGAGGAGTCAATCGTCTGTTCAAGGACAGGGGTTGAGGAAGGAGGAGCATGAGTAAGGATGATATTATCCTCAAGGATCCCATCTGCTCCTTCCATAGGTTGGTCTTCTTGATCCACAAGAGATTTGAAGATTTCATACCGATTTGTTGGCTTGGGAAGAGCTTGCTCCTTACCATTTCTCTTTTTGTTTCTTCTCCTCTTCTGCTGTTCAAAGCCATCATTCTGGCCCTCAGAACCAGTGGGAATGACAGGTGGTTCCTTGGCCGAAGTGGACTTACCTCCTCGGGAGCGATTTGACATTCCCTGTGTAGCATCCGCTTTGGTGCTCAAGATATTTGGACAGAACCTTGCCAAATGGCCATGCAAATGACAGACTCTACATCGGAAAGGTAGGGCTTCATAGTCTAACTGTTGTACCCAAGATTGTCCTGCTAACTCCAATTCCATCTCAGCTGGTAGCGGTTGACTAATATCCAATTCTACACAGATTCTTGCATAAACAACAGTATTTCCTTCAATGGTATCCTTAGAAACTCCCAAAAATCTACCTAGAGAGTTGCCTATCAATTCAAGAATCCGCTCACCCCAAAACTCCATCGGGAGAGCATACGATCGGATCCAAACCGGGACAGCCGTGGGTTCAATGCGAGGGTCGAAACCCGCTCTCCACGGCTGGACAAATAACCCTGCCGGGCCATGGCTCCTCTTCTACTGATTCAAATGCTCTGTTTCTATCCATTAGGGAAGAAAAACTAATAATGAAATACCCATTGCTAATGGGCCATAAGGAGTACTCACCGATTGGCTCCCAGTTTTGTCTCACCCGGGGAATGCAAAAAGTGCAGGGGTGGGTCGAATTCCCATGAACTTGCGAGATCAGATCATGAGTGGCCCGGTAGTTTATCGTGTCTTCAACCAGCTCCGGTTCGATGACTATTTTCGGTCTTGATGCAGATTGCGGGAGACATCCATTGATTCTGTGCCCAGGAGAGCCCTTGCCCGCATTCTTGGCTAGCAGATGGAAGGCACACCGTTGAGCATCAGCAGAGGAAGACGCAGGATTTTCTCGTAAAATCTCCGCATAAGAGGTCTTTTTTCCCTCGAGAGAACCAGGAAGAGACCCCATTGGGCCCTCCCGGGACACCGAAAGATCCTAGACCAGAAGCCAGCAACAAACCCCAAACACGCTGGAAGAGGTTTCCGAACTGAAACCCTAGAGCCTCGGCCATCGGCAGTGCAGAAGGATTCCCGCCAAATCGCCAGAGCTCAAAAAACCAAAATTTAGTAAATTATCATTGGCCTATCCTATTGTTGGTCCATGTATAGTTGTCATATTAAAACAACCTTCCATAGATTATTGTTTTGAATGAAAGCTAAAAAGTCTCTCATACTTTGGGTTATTTTTTATAGAAGGGAAAAACTACACACTGCATATGATTTTTGGCTAGATTTGTTGGGAGCTGAGGTGACCACGATGGCTGTTATAACTCTACACTCGATGGACAGGGAGAAGGATTCACCAATAATGGTTTTAAGACTTATTCCAAGTCTAGGGGGAAATATATTTGAATGTGTCAATTTTAACATGCACCTATGTTTGGCCTTTCTAAACTAAGATAAGAAAAAGAAAAGAACAATGCAAGAAATATAAAAATGTAAGAAAGACAAGAGCTAAACCTAGAATGGTTCTTTGGTTGAATTATCTCTAATACTAGGTTGAAAAATAAAAGAATTTTAGCAAGAGTCCAAGGGAATGCACAAACAATATTAAAACCCTAGATGCACACTATATGCTTTTGCTCTTTCAAATACCTAAAATTTTAATGAGTATTTTTCCTTTGCTTATAACCTAGGTTTTGAATAAAAATGAATAGAAATAAAACAAAAAATAGCCTAAGAAATATTATAGGGTACTTATCTAATCCGATGTTTGATCTAGATTTATCTTGTGTCCAACAATACCCACAACTTCAATCCTGTAAAATAACTTCACAAGGCTCTCAAAAAAGATGATCAACGTTAGGGGTCCTACTTAGGCCACTATATGATAGTGCTTGGAATTACAAAAATAAATCCCACTAGGTCCTTTTAGTTGACCTTTGAAACACAAAAGTGAAAGTTGACCCTTTTAGAAGATGGACAAATAGAATGTAACAAACCGTTACACAAAAACCTCGAGGTAAAAGTGAAATCTGAATACACTAGGATCATAACATCCCACCACTCTTTGAATACTAGCATTTTGATGGTAGACCTACTTTGTCATCCACCCCACTCAAGACTTAAGGTTTATAGAATTGAATTCCCTCCTGCTCTATGAATTGAACATGTGCGGTTGCTTTGATATCAAATGTAATGAACTGATACACCAAAAACTCAATGCAAAAATAAAATTTTGAATACAATAGGATCATAAAATAGAATAAAAATGAATAGAACAAAATATAAATTATGCTATTATGATCTAAATGTAACATGGAAATATAGATCTAAGGCTTGGAGGTAAAATTTTACCCCTAAGCTTGACGTAAATGAAATGGTGCCCTGTATGGGGCTACCATGATTTTTCTACTGATGAAATCATGCCCTATAATTACAAGGTATGATTTCACAATAGAAAGTAAAAGCAATAGATTTATGCAAATTAACTAATGAGAAATGTGAAATTAATAGTACATGAATGCAACAAATCAAAAATAACTTGGTGATAGCAAAAAAATAGATAAAAGGATGAATTCCTCCAAGATAGTAGACTACTCCTTAGGTCTCCAAAACTTATTCACTAAGGGTAGCAAAAACACAATCACAATAGCATAAGAAAACTTTACAAAGACTAGAAAGATTCAACAAATCACTTGCACATTACTAATTAGAAATTTCTTAGAACTTGTTTTTGGTTGTTTGATTGCTTAGTAGTAGGAAATAAGGCTTAAAATATTCTATTTATAAGGGATTTGAAATGAGAATGGGTAAGAAACCCTAAGGGGAACCAACGTCAAAGAGGTTAATTAAATAAATTAAGGTTTTTCTTGGGAAAAAACCCAAGAATGACAAAATTGTGCTCCATAAGGACCGATTGTGATTTCATTGCAACTAAGAAAAAAAAGAAACAAAAGGAGGAGAGAGGCCTAAAATTGCTTTGGGTAAGTTGGAGGGTCTCTATAGTAATCTAGAGAAAATGACTTTCTCAAGTGGGTCAATTTTTTGTGTCTACATTTTTACCCACTCTTTGATGCATTTATGGTCTAATAAATGTGTCAAAGAAATATGTAGATGTTGAGCAAGGTGCAGCAAAAGTATTGTCATTGTTGTCAACACAGACAGATTGATGCAGTTGATGCAGTTCAGAGGTCAGTCAGAACATGTACAGTGAATTTCCAAGAAGACAGAAGTGGCCCAGATTCAGAAAATCAAAGAAAAAGACAAGTAAGAAAACTGTCGCGATATCGCGACATGTTTTCTGTCATGATTTCGTGACATAACAGAGGAGAGAGAAGGCACAGTCAAAATTGTCATGATTTCGTGACATATCGGAGGAGAGAGAAAATGCTGGAAAAACTGTCGTGATTTCGCGACATGTTGGAAGAAAAGAGGCCAAGTGGAAAAACTGTCATGATTTTGCGACATGCTGGAAGAAAAGAGGCCAAGTGGAAAAACTGTCACGATTTCATGACATGCTGGAAGAAAAGAGGCCAAGTGGAAAAACTGTCACGATTTCATGACATGTTGGAAGAAAAGAAGCCAAGTAGAAAAACTGTCATGATTTCGCGACATGTTCAAAGAAGAAGCACTCACAAGGAAGACTGTCATGATTTTGCGACATGCTTAGAAAGTGCAAAGAAGACTGTCACGATTTTGTGACATGCTTAGAAAAGTGCAAAGAAGACTGTCGCGATTTCGTGACATGTTCGGAATGAAGGTGCAAGCAAAGAAAACTGTCACGATTTCGTGACATGTTCGGAGAAGAAGCGCTAAGGAGAAAAGATGTCGCGATTTCGTGACAAGTTGCAAGAAGAAGCGCTAAGGAGAAAAGATGTCGCGATTTCGTGATAAGTTGCAAGAAGAAGCGCTAAGGAGAAAAGATGTCACGATTTTGTGACAAGTTGCAAGAAGCGTAAAAGCAAAGGAGAAAAAGCGTCACGATTTCATGACAACAGCAGAGAGGAAGGCTCCAAAGGATGAAGTGTCACGATTTCATGACAGAAGCAAAATGAAAGAGCAAGGAAGCGAAAGCGTCACGATTTCATGACAAAGTCAAGGTGGAAGTGCAAGGCAGCAAAAGTGTCACGATTTTGCGACATGTTCCGATTTCGCTGGTGCATGCCGAAAAAGAGCTCGAGGCAGCGAATGCGTCGTGATTTCATGACATGTCCCATTTTTGTGGGCAAGAGACAGAAAAGAGCTCGAGGTAGCGAATGCGTCGCGATTTCGTGACATGTCCCATTTTTGCGGGCAAGAGACAGAAAAGAGCTAGAGGCAGCGAATGCGTCACGATTTCGTGACATGTTCTATTTTTGTGGTTGCATGCCGAGATAAGGACAAGGAGGCAGAGAATGTCACGATATAGCGACATGTCTTGTTTTCACGGTCAACTGTCATGAAAGAGTCAAAGGGGCAAAAATGTCATGATATCGTGACATGTAATAGTTTCATGGGTAAAAGCCGAGAAGCATGCACAGTGACAGTTGTCGAGGAAAGTGCAGAAGAAAATCATGCAGCCAATTATGTAAGAGTTAACTGGAGTCAAAACTATAGTTATAGGGGGAGTTATAGAATAAGTGCATTAAAGACAAGAACGGTTGTTATAGGGGTGATGTAGAGGGGTGGATATTCCGAGAATCCCGATTAAAGAGAAATTCATTAACAGGTTGCGTGTACCAAGAAATCAGAGTTGCATGCAGAAGTGAAAAGGTAGCTCAGGATTTGAAAAGGTAGCACAAAATTCAAAAGAGAGAAGATAAGAATAATAGAGCATCGAGATACGCAAAAAGGCTGTCAGGATACGTAGAAAAGGTTGTTTGAGTGAGCAGAGAAGACTGTCAGAATGAGTCAGAAAGAAAGTGGCTAAAAGATAGAGCGCGTCAAAGAGGGTGTGACAGATTGAACGTAGCTGAGAATGCATGGAAAAATGGAGGGAAAAGTAGAGCCATTTTTGAAAGAGCCGTTCGAGTGAGCCAAGTATAAAGAATCAAAAAGCGCAGTAAGTAAGGTTACTGCAACCTTGTCTATCTTGAAAAACTAAAAAGTGAGGTTGGGTAAGAGTGTTGTGAAAAACAGCAATAGAACTGAAACCTGGTTTTATTCTTGAAAAAATTGAAAGAGAGGTTTTAGTAAGCTATAGAAGATATTGAGTTTCTAACAATTCTCCTTATGCTTCTATGAGATTGATTTGAATGAGCAATAGACCAGTGAGGGTCTTGTAAAAGAGAAGGCATTTTTATGTCAATCTACTATTCAAAATAGAAATCCAAGTTGGTGCTTGGTATAAGGGGTTGGTGCTCCTATCTATTGTTGCAGATAAATCAGGGGTTGGTGCTCCTTCCAGTGGGTGCTGGTAAATTATTTGTAAATATTGAATCCTTGCAAAGGCTGGATTTGGATCGTAGTCCAAACAATCATTATTTGAGGAGTAGCCAAATCGGTGAACCTCGTTAAATCTTGTGTTGTGTGATGCTCTTTTGTTATACTTGCTATATCTATTTTTAAGCTTGCATATTTAAGCATTAAGAGTTGCAGATTCAAGTTTTAAATAGTTACACTGATTCACCCCCCCTCTCAGTGTCATTGTGAGAATATCAATTGGTATCAGAGCAAGGTACCTGAACAAGCTTAATCAGCTAAGGTGATCTTGGAAGATACACAATGGCAGGTGGTGAAGGATTTTCATCCAACAAAGCTCCTTTGTTCGATGGAACAAATTACTCTTTCTGGAGACTCAGGATGCAGACATATCTGTGTGCATTGGGATACGACATTTGGGAGTCTGTAGAAAATGGATACACAATACCCTCTACTCCTCCAACAGATGTTGCTGAGAAGAAAAAGTTTGAGAATAACTCTAAAGCTAAGAATGCTATTATGTGTGGGTTAGTAGACAGTGAATTGATAAGGATCATGAGCTGTAAATCGGCAAAAGACATATGGGACAAACTACAGAGCATTCATGAAGGAGATGGCAAGATCAAGGAAGCCAAGCTACAAACACATCGAGCCCAGTTCGAAGCATTAAAGATGAATGACGATGAGAACATAGAGGCCTATATGCTGAGAGTAAATGGAATCATTAATGCGATTAGAGGACTCGACGAGGAAATAGAAGATGCAGTTGTTGTGAAAAAGGTACTAAGAACTCTCCATAAAAGATTTGATTCTAAAGTTTCTGCAATAGAAGAAGCTAAAGATCTAAATACTTTTAGCATGGATGAAATGCATGGTTCTTTAACTGCATATGAAATGAGAATAGGACAAACTAAGCCCTCAGACAGAGAAGTGCTTTCCAAGCACAGAAAAATATAAAAGCTAAACAAGAATCTGAGGAAGAAGAATCTTCAGATGAAACTGAAGCAAACTTTGTTAGGAAACTAATAAAGGGAAAAGGAAAGTACAGAGGTAAGTTACCGTTTAAGTGTTTCAACTATGGAGGCATCGGGCACTTTGCAGCTAAATGCCCAATGAATGAGAAAAACAAAAGTGATGAAGGGACACACCAAGAAAGAAGTGACTGGAAGAAGAAACCACATTTTAGAAAAAGGAACTTCAAGAAGAAAAGTTTCATTTCCAAGAATGTCAACTCTTCTGAAGACAGCTTCGGTGAGGATTCTAAAGAAGAAACTGGTGAAGCTTTGTTCATGGCTTTTGAAGAAGAAAGAACAGAGGAAACCCAGGAGTGTGATGAAAAATTAGAGGATGAGGCTGTGGTAGATCTGGAAGGTGAGTTGGTTGCTGCACTTAAAGAGTTAAGTACAGAAAGGAAAAAGAATAAAAAGGTTTCAAGAAAACTTGAGGATGCCAATGAAATAATTATCAGCTTGAAAATACAGACTGAAGAGTTTAAGAAAAAGTCTGAAGATCTTGAAGCACAATTAACCGTGAAAATAGATGAGTGCAACAAACTGGAAGAAGAGATTGTTGGCTTAAGAATGCAGCTAGAAGAAAAGAGTCAAAAACTGAGTTGCTACCACAAACTTGAAGGAAGTTCTGTGAAGCTTGATGAGATTATAAATAACCAAAAGCCTACAGGCATTAAATTTGGATTAGGCTTCGTAGAAGAAGAATCATCAATGGAATCAAAGGCCATAACTGTAGAACCAATAAAGAATAAAGATAAGATCAGGGTTGATCAAGAAAAACCGAATCATGCAAAAGAAAACAATAAGGCCAAGCATGAAAGGAGTACTGCCAATGATGGATTCACCAAAGTCACATATCAAAGAAGAAGAAGACCCATGGCTCCTACTACAACATGGCAAAAACCATTACCCAGGTACACTCGTTCCTTTTCTGGTTATTGTTTTAAATGCAATGCTTATGGTCATAAAATTTCAAATTGTAGATATAATGTAGGACAAAGGAATTTCACTAGTAGAAATGTCTTTTCACCTTTGATAGATTATGCAGTAGAATGTTATAACTGTCATAACTTTGGACATATTGCAAGAAATTGTCGTAGCTCTTTTGCAGGAAATAAATATCAGGGAAGAAAGTATCAACCAACTGGATTGAAACAAAACAAAAAATTTCTCGAAAAATAGGCACAAGTCAATGAAAGGGAGAAGGCAAAACAAGTGACCAAATCTGCTATCAAATCAGAGTGGAAAGAAAAGGAGCAACCTAAGAAAGATAAGGAATCCTTGATCGTTCAAACAGCTCTCAAAGCCCAGAACAAATCTGCACCATGGATTCTGGATAGTGGATGCTCCAGTCATATGACAGGAGATAAACAAAAATTTGATAAGTTACAGACATACGAAGGTGGTTCTATAAAATTTGGAAATAATGATGGAGCCAAGATAGTGGGTAAAGGATCAGTCAAGTTAAGTGACGGAAAAATCAACTCTAAAGAAGTCCTATTTGTGGTTGGTCTGAAGCATAACTTACTGAGTGTAAGTCAAATTTGTGACAGAGGTCATGAAGTAATTTTCAAGAAGCAGGGCTGTGAAGTAAGAAAGACAAAAAATGGGAAGTTGATAGCTACTGGACTGAGGACTTCTGGAAATCTGTATACTCTCTCAGAGACTTCAGAAGGAGCTTGCTTGGTTGGACAGGAAGAAGAAAATTGGCTGTGGCACAAGAGACTCGGTCATATAAGCTTTGACAATCTGGTAAAAATCAGCTCAAAAAGGGCGAGTAAGAGATATACCCACTATTGGCAAACCTTCAAATAGCATTTGTGCTTCATGCCAAAAGGGGAAGCAAACCAGAGCCACATTCAAAGCAAAAGAGTACTTCACGAGCAAGCCGTTAGAACTAATACACACTGATTTATGTGGACCCATGAGAACGGAAAGCATAAATGGCTACAAATATTTTATGTTGTGTATAGATGACTATTCCAGAATGACATGGGTACTATTTTTGAAGCTTAAATCAGAAGCCTTTGAGATGTTCAAAACTTTCAAAAACCATGTTGAGAATCAAACAAGAAAAAGAATTAAATGTTTAAGATCAGATAGAGGAGGAGAGTTTATTTCAGAGGAGTTTGCAGAATACTGTGAAAAACATGGGATTAGAAGACAGTTTTTGGCAGCAAGAACACCTCAACAGAATGGTGTAGTAGAAAGAAAGAACAGAACTGTGCAGGAAATGGCACGGACCATGTTGACTGAGAGCAGAATTGCTGACAGGTTTTGGAAAGAGGCAGTTCATACTACAGTTTACATCCAAAATAGGTGCATGTTGAGGACGCATGAAAGCAAAACACCTTATGAACTGTGGTTTGGCAGAAAGGCTACAACAAAATACTTCAAAGTGTTCGACAGCAAGTGTTACATTAAACGAACTGAAGACAATCTTGGCAAGTTCGAAGATAGAGCTGATGAAGGTATTTTTCTTGGTTACTCAACGAAAAGCAAAGCCTACACATGCTACAACAAAAGACTAAAGAAAATTGTGGAGAGTGCTGATGTTAAGGTTGATGAAGGTAGGGAACAAGAAATCAGCCATAAAGAAAACTACCCGACTTATGAAGAATTTATTGAAGAGGATGAAGATCAAGAAAAAGAAGAGAGACAGAAATTGGATTCAGATGATTTAGAAATAGAAGAAAACAAGAAATCCAAAATAGGCAGCTGGCAGAAAAATCATCCCAGAGAGCAAATTATTGGGGACCCCACAGTTGGTATTCAAACAAGAAGAAGAGTAGTAAACAACTACTCTCTGTTATCCAGCATTGAGCCCAAAAATATTATTGAAGCAAGCACAGATGAAAGCTGGATGGAGGCAGTAAATGAAGAACTAGATCAGATTGAGAAAAACAAAACCTGGGAGTTAGTACCAAGGCCTATAAATAAAAACATAATCGGTACTAAATGGATATTTCGAAACAAATTGAATGAAGACGGACGAGGTTGTAAGGAATAAAGCAAGATTGGTCTGTAAAGGATATGCTCAAGTTGAAGGGATTGATTTTGAAGAAACTTTTGCACCAGTGGCCAGACTTGAAGCAATCAGACTATTTCTGGCTTTAGCAGTTCACAGGAATTTCAAAGTTTATCAGATGGATGTGAAATCAGCCTTTCTGAATGGAAATCTTGAAGAAGAAGTTTATATTGAACAACCTGATGGTTTTCAACTCTGTGATAATCCTAACTTTGTTTGCAAGCTGAAGAAAGCATTGTATGGCTTGAAACAGGCACCCAGAGCTTGGTATGCAAGACTGGATAGCTATCTCACTCAGCAAGGATTCAAGAAAGGTATGGTGGATAGCAATTTATATATCAAAATAGAAAATGGCAATCTTATTGTCCTTGTTGTTTATGTAGATGATATAATATTTGGCAGCAGCAATGATGAATCATGTAGAGACATAGCAAATAAAATGCAGAAAGAATTTGAAATGTCTATGATTGGTGAACTTTCATATTTCCTCGGACTGCAAGTTAATCAAACTGAAAAGGGGATTTTTATTTCTCAAGTTAAATATGTGAAAGAAATGCTGAAAAAGTTCACAATGGAGGATAGTAAGCCTGTTAGCACTCCCATGACAACAGGCTGCAAGTTGAGCAAGGATGACAAATCTCCAGATGTTGATCAAACAATGTACAGATCAATGATTGGGAGCTTGTTGTATTTGATGACCACCAGACCGGATATCTTACAGGCAGTTTGCATGGTTGCAAGATTTCAGGCTAGTCCCAAAGAGACTCATGTGACAGCTATGAAAAGGATTTTTAGGTACCTCAAGGGTACTATGGAGTATGGGCTATGGTATCCAAAAGGAAAAGACTTCACTCTTTTTGCATATTCTGATGCAGATTGGGCAGGATGTATTGATGACAGAAAGAGTACCAGTGGAGGAGCATTTTATCTTGGAGATAAGCTGGTAGCATGGCACAACAAGAAACAAGAATCAGTCTCTCTATCCACAGCAGAGGCAGAATACATTGCAGCAACAACATGTTGTACACAGATATTATGGATGAGACAAACACTGAAAGATCTTGGTATTCACTTCAATGAGCCAATTTCAGTTAAATGTGATAACACTAGTGCTATCAACATATCAAAGAACCCGATTTTGCATTCTCGAACCAAACATATTGCGATCCGGTATCATTTCTTGAAGGATAAAGTTGCAGAAGGAGAGGTCAAATTGGAGTTTGTTCCAACTACAGAGCAAGTAGCAGATATATTCACAAAACCATTGCCCAAGGAAGTTTTTGAGTACCTTCGGAGTAAGTTGGGAGTAGTCACACTACCCAAGCACTGACTAGCTATGGGGAACACATTCTCGGGGGGAGCATTTAATTACTTATGCTCGAGAATGTTGTGCATAGACTCAGGGGGAGTCTGTAGCAGCCCTTTTGTATTATTGTCAAAGGGGGAGAAGAAATTGCACATGTGTTGCCAACAATTCCAAAGGGGGAGATTGTTGAGCAAGGTGCAGCAAAAGTATTGTCATTGTTGTCAACATAGACATAATTGATGCGATTGATGCAAAGAAGGAGATGGGAGTTAGAGGTCAGTCAGAACATGTACAATGAATTTCCAAGAAGACAAAAGTGGCCCAGATTCAGAAAATCAAAGAAAAAGACAAGTAAGAAAATTATCGCGATATCGCGACATGTTTTCTGTCACGATTTCATGACATAACGGAGGAGAGAGAAGGCACAGTCAAAATTGTCACGATTTTACGACATATCGAAGGAGAGAGAAAAAGCTGGAGAAACTGTCATGATTTCGCGACATGCTGGAAGAAAAGAGGCCAAGTGGAAAAACTGTCACGATTTCGTGACATGCTGGAAGAAAAGAGGCCAAGTGGAAAAACTATCGTGATTTCGTGACATGCTGGAAGAAAAGAGGCCAAGTGGAAAAACTGTCATGATTTCATGACATGCTGGAAGAAAAGAAGCCAAGTAGAAAAACTGTCACGATTTCGTGACATGTTCGAAGAAGAAGCACTCGCAAGGAAGACTGTCACGATTTCGTGACATGCTTAGAAAATGCAAAGAAGACTGTCATGATTTCGTGACATGCTTAGAAAGTGCAAAGAAGACTATCGCGATTTTGTGACATGTTCGGAATGAAGGTGCAAGCAAAGAAAAGATGTCACGATTTTGTGACATGTTCGAAGAAGAAGCGCTAAGGAGAAAAGATGTCATGATTTCGTGACATGTTCGGAGAAGAAGCGCTTGTAAGGAGAAAAGATGTCATGATTTCATGACAAGTTTGAAGAAGAAGCGCTAAGGAGAAAAGATGTCACGATTTCGTGACAAGTTGCAAGAAGAAGCGCAAAGGAGAAAAAGCGTCATGATTTCATGACAACAGCAGAGAGGAAGGCTCCAAAGGATGAAGTGTCACGATTTCATGATAGAAGCAAAACGAAAGAGCAAGGAAGCGAAAGCGTCATGATTTCGTGACAAAGTCAAGGTGGAAGTGCAAGGCAGCGAAAGTGTCACGATTTCGTGACATGTTTCAATTTCGCTGGTGCATGCCAAAAAAGAGCTCGAGGCAGTGAATGCATCACGATTTCGTGACATGTCCCATTTTCATGGGCAAGAGACAAAAAAGAGCTAGAGGCAGCGAATGCGTCGCGATTTCGTGACATGTCCTATTTTCATGGGCAAGAGACAGAAAAGAGCTAGAGGTAGCGAATGCATCACGATTTCGTGACATGTCCGTTTTGTGGGAAGGGTGATTTCGTGACATGTTCTATTTTTGTGGTTGCATGCCGAGATAAGGACAAGGAGGCGAAGAATGTCACGATATAGCGACATGTCTTGTTTTTGTGGTCAACTGTCATGAAAGAGTCAAAGGGGTAGAAATGTCATGATATCGCGACATGTAATAGTTTCATGGGTAAAAGCCGAGAAGCATGCACAGTGACAGTTGTCGAGGAAAGTGTAGAAGAAAATCATGCAGCCAATTATGTAAGAGTTAATTGGAGTTAGAACTACGATTATAGGGGGAAGTTACTGAACAAGTGCATTAAAGACAAGAACGGTATTACTGAGGGTGATAAGGAATGGATATTCCGAGAATCTCGATTAAAGAGAAATTCATTAATAGGTTGCGTGTACCAAGAAATCAGAGTTACACGTAGAAGTGAAAAGGTAGCTCAGGATTCGAAAAGGTAGCACAAAATTCAAAAGAGAGAAGATAAGAATAACAGAGCATCGAGATACGCAAAAAGGCTGTCAGGATACGCAAAAAAGGCTGTCAGAAAAGGCTGTCAGAGTGAGCAGAGAAGACTGTCAGAATGAGTCAGAAAGAAAGTGGCTAAAAGACAGAGCGCGTCAGAGAGGGTGTGACAGATTGAACGTAGCTGAGAATGCATGGAAAAATGGAGGGAAAAGTAGAGCCATTTTTGAAAGAGCCGTTCGAGTGAGCCAAGTATAAAGAATTGAAAAAGCACAGTAAGTAAGGTTACTGCAACCTTGTCTATCTTGAAAAACTAAAAAGTGAGGTTGGGTAAGAGTGCTGTAAGAAAAACAACAACAGAACTAAAACCTGGTTTTATTCTTGAAAAAATTGAAAGAGAGGTTTTAGTAAGCTATAGAAGATATTGAGTTTCTAACAATTCTCCTTATGCTTCTATGAGATTGATTTGAATGAGCAATAGACCAGTGAGGGTCTTGTAAAAGAGAAGGCATTTTTATGTCAATCTACTATTCAAAATAGAAATCCAAGTTGGTGCTTGGTATAAGGGGTTGGTGCTCCTATCTGTTGTTGCAGATAAATCAGGGGTTGGTGCTCCTTCCAGTGGGTGCTGGTAAATTATTTGTAAAGATTGAATCCTTGCAAAGGCTGGATTTGGATCGTAGTCCAAACAGTCATTATTTGAGGAGTAGCCAAATCGGTGAACCTCGTTAAATCTTGTGTTGTGTGATGCTCTTTTGTTATACTTGCTATATCTATTTTTAAGCTTGCATATTTAAGCATTAAGAGTTGCAGATTCAAGTTTTAAATAGTTACACTGATTCACCCCCCCCTCTCAGTGTCATTGTGAGAATATCAGTAGATGCCAGCAAAGGATAATAAATATAAATGGGGTGGCTAGTTTAGAAGAAATAAGTGGCACAAAAATGGTATCATTTCAGACACTTTCTTATTTTACATGCAAATCAAGGTACTAGGGACATTAATGCCTCTCAAGCTAGTATGACCCTCAAGTTTCATAAGGAATACCAAATTTCTAATGAAACTCAAAATGGTAGACATAGAAGAAATAAGAGCAAAAGAAAATAAAAGAAAGAGGAGACAAAAAAAAGTGAAAAACTAGAACAAAAGGAGAAAAATGGTGAAAACACTAATTCATTTTCACTATGCAAAGAAGAAGAAGAGATCTATGGAGAAAATGAAGAAAATGGTGCTACCTACACATCATTCAACCATTTCAAGAGGTGAGGATTACATTAAAGTGAGCATGGGTAAGGACTAAAACGCTCCCTCTATATTAGGCTAGGTTAGATTTCAGTGCCTTTTTTAGAATTTTTTTTATTTTCTCTAGGAATCATCACACGCAACCCGAGAAAATTTTTATGGCACAACCTTGATTTCACCTGGTTTGTGGTGGAAAACAAAATCATGTCTCAAAAACATGGGATGCAATTTTGTAAAATTGCACCCTAGAAAGAAGGGGTGTGATTTCAAAAAAGAGGGGAAAAATGAAATCGCACTTGAAGCTTAAAGGGTGCAGTTTTAAGGAATATAAATGAGAATAAACAAATAAGCTCACAAGATTATTATTTTTTATTAATTTATGAGTTATTAATGTGCATAGTGAACTGATAAACAAATTTTTTATGTTTGAGGATGCAACATGTACTGGAGAGTTATGAGTGGAGACTAAGCTCCTTAGATATGGAGCTAGGGAGTATCTCATAGGTATAGAGAGGTACCTTAGAGGTAGTGGGACTACACCATCTAGTGGAGATATCACAAGTAGAGGTGGATAAAACACTGCTAATAATGCTAGTAGAGAGATGGTATCCAGAGTCATTGACTTTTTGGTTACCAATAGGAGAGATCACAATCACACTAGAGAAGTTTACAAATCATGAGAGTAGTAGGCCACATCATATATATTATCTAGAAGCTAGGCCCATTAGGTCTGAGAGAGCTCTATTATGGTTTATGAGATGGTGGGTCACTATGGGGTTGATGATTTGATGACCGTGATCTATGAGGTGGTGGTAGGATTATTGGTATGCTAAATGAGTCGATGGTACCTACCATGGGTACTGGTGGAAGTAGTGGAAAACTTGAGGGATAAATGAGTTAGATTTGCATGGGGTCCATATATCCTAGATTGATTGTACAATGTTCTATACAAATGACATACAAATATAGTCATATGATGCTGCTCTAGGTGTAGTGATAGGAGCACATAGTAGTGTAGAGACCATATGCACTTCTAAGACCATTATCCAACCTATAATGGTTGATAACATACATATGGTCTAGGTCCTACGAGGGTTTCTAGAGGATATATACCAAGAACCTACCACTAAGGAGGTGGATGATAGATGAGTTGTAGGAGTCTAAGATCATATGGTGACCATGGCATATAAACCCTATATGGATAGAGGATATAGAGGAGCTGGACAAGGTTAGGAGGATTAGGTGGCTCTCTATAGATAAGGGAGAGCTAAAGCTCTTTAGATTTGATTGAGTCTAGTGATAGTTTATTATTTTTAAGGAGATCCCAAACTTGGGCTACTACTGGTGTAGACAAGTGTATTGAGACCAATCGAGATTAAAAGGAGATATTGATGTAGGGAGGTGGGTAGAGGAGGACCTAGATGATCAACTCTATGTGGATCTAGGGGTGGACGATGTTAGAATGTCTCTCAGGTACTGAAGATGGTATAAGGGTATCTTACCCCTAAGGATCTCCCCACCATCATTTTAGAGGTACCAACTCATGAGCTTGAGCATGTAGTTAGCAATGTGAGAGGTCAATTGATGCATCATAGAGCGGTCGTAATAGGGCCAAGAGTTCCCATGGTAAATATATGCACATGTTCGAGTCAAGATAGTGAAAACTACCACCACCATATGTAGGATCGGGGGTAGGGGTAATCAAGGTTACCTCCATAATGGCTAGATCAATATTGAGTAGAGGGATTGGAGAAGCCTCTATATTAGTAGTAGCTATCTCGAGTGGTACCATGGGTTAGGGAGACCCAGGGAGGGAGACAAAGGCACTATAGGCATAGATAATGATCCTATAGAGGGAGAGGAATAGAGGTAGACCATCTCCAAGGAGATGTGAGCTAGCTAGAACAAGAGTGCTAGCAAGCTCATATGGAGAGGATCATCATGATCAATAGCATATAGTCGGGTGATAGGATCCACCTACTATAAGCAAAGGTACAGAGGGCATGGGAGAGGTTGAATGTAGTCTTGTAGAGGGTGAACTTCTTCTAGATGGTATACTACCAGGAAATATTGGTAGAGTAGTGAGTGCCACCATATTCATCCCTGTAGATGCCAATCCAAACTTGGTCTAGATCATGGATGGTTTCATGGTCCATGAACATACCTCCACCAAGATTGGTTTCAAAACCTATGTTAAAATAATTTCCCTTTCTTTTTCCACTTCAAAAATAGGTTAGCAAATCCCATTTTCAAATCATCCACATTAAAACCCTTCTCAAAAGGTGTGCACAAAAAAGCTTGAAAATAATACTTTATAACTTCTTTTAGTCTCACAAAATAAATCTTGTAATAATGATTAAACCCTCAAATTTCCTTTTCTAAGATGTGCCAAAAATACAAATAATAATAGTCATCCTTTCTAGAACATGTAAAATTATAGATCACAATAATCATAAACACACCTTATCTCTCCTTTCTAAAGATACAGGGTCACAACTTTCAAATAATACCCAAAACACCTTATGTTTATTTACCTCATGTAAACATTACAATATTAAATAATAATACTTATTACACCTTATGACTCCCTTTAAATAAAATTCAACACAAGTATTTTACCCCTTTTATATTCAACACACACAGTGAATGATTTCCATTTAATAAAAAATTTTAATAAAAAATTTATTCATACCTTTCACCAATTGCATGATTTTCCTTTTCGGCCACCAACCGCACAATATTCCTTTCTCACCTTGCAAAAATAGCTCTCGCTAAATTTGACCCTGTGACCTCCTACCTGATGGTGCCATAGTGCTAGCTAGGCATCCAGTTGGGCTACCCTAATAGGTAGTCATCTCCATGCAACATGATGACTTGATGGTATTCCCATTTCAATCAAAATATTGTCTCCTTGCTGCCAAGCAAAACAAGACCCATCAAATTTGACCCTACGACCTTTTTTTTCCCAGTGACTTAGCACTAGCTCAGTGACCAACTAGGCTAGACACCTAGTTGATATAAATACTGCAACACTTCACCTTTATACTTATATCACCATTTCACAAAAAAGTGTATCCTCTTCTTTTTGCAATTAATCAATTTTAGCACACGAGGAGAAATTGAATATTTCGCACAAAACCATAGTTTGCCAATCGATTTTGGTGGTGCATTTATATATTTTAGCCTTGCGCTTCAACGACATCAGTGCACATGGGTTTTTCAAAATTCCTTTGCTCTAAATTATTTTTAGTGCCTTGTCTTTTTAAACCTTCTTAATATTATAATAATTTAAATCTAAAGATTTAAATATTATAAATTTTTACTTAAAATATTTGTCCTCCATAAAACGTTTTGCTTCAAGGATTTACAAATATTTTCATTATAATACTGTTGGCATTTTTGCCACATTGATTCTCATTGATGAATGCATTGATGTATTGTTGGGGATCTGACCTTTGATTGATGCAGCTTGGGCGAAAAAAGGAGAAAAATTGAGCAAAAAATGGCTAAGTCTGAAAATTGCAGCGACGCGCTGACATGTTGCAGAATCGCGGTCAACGCAGTCAACGCAGGCGGGTTGGCGGAACCGTCGCGATATCGCGACGTGTTCCGAAATCGCGGGTCGGCGGGCAAAAAAAGCACTAAGTTGAAAACATGCAGCGATTCGCTGACATGTCAGCGAATCGCGACCCGGGGAGCGTCGAAGGCAAAAAGTGAAAACTTGCAGCGATTCGCTGACATGTCAGCGAATCGCGACCGAAAATGGCGATTGGTACGGCGACGGAAACATGTAGCGAAATCGCGACATGTTCCGATTTCGCGGGGCATAGCGCAGGGAGGAGCCAACGGCGGAAACATGTAGCGAAATCGCTACATGTTCCATTTTCGCGGGTCAACGGTGGTCAAAGCGTACTGAATGATAAGACGTCGCGATTTCGCGACCCGTCGCATTTTCGCGACCTGCGCAGTTTTCCCGCCAAGTGCAATATGAACGGCCGAAAGGGTTTTTTCGATTTTCGATGATTTAATGCTGACCCGAATTAAATAATTTGCGGATTTCCAATGCGGTTAAGGTCAAAGGGTGCCCAGGCTACCAAAATTAAAGGGTTTATTGGTTCGAAGATTGCCGTTCGTGGATTAATTCAACGGTTTTTCATGCACATATTCAAAGAATCGAATTTAATGAAGGGCCGCAAGCGTTTCATGGAATTTAATTTTTATTTCTTCGAGACTGCGATTAAGGGGATCATGTTCCTCGTTTCCTTCGCATGATTGTAGATCACGAGGAAGTTGGTTTTAATTATTTAATGCTGCAAAGAGGACGGACCTCTATAAAAACCAATGTAATTCTCATTTCAAAAGGTTGGAAGTTTTGCTAAAAACTCGGAAGTGCATTTGCAAGAATAAATTATTGGCTTCGGATTTTTCAAGCGCTTGTTTGGGTGATTGTCTTTTCTCGTTCGTTGCATTTCTAATCAAATTTATATTCCTTGAGTGTCATTACATTCAAATTCTGCATATTGGATTTGAATATTGCTTATAAGGATATGATTCTTGGAGTGTAGTCTTGGAGAGATTTTCTGCATACAGTTGTGTGGGAGTTGAGTCATTATATTCTGTTGCTTGCTGTTGCCGCACTTTAAGTTTTCTCGCCGTTGTTCTTCCGATCCCATAACTCCGGCTCGTGGCCATATTTCCATTTCTTTCTCGCAACTTTTAATTTCTTTCCAAACAACCCTTATCTTCAAACAGAAATTTAGAATAGTAAAGGGAACCAGCCCACTCTGGAGATTGGTCTGGGAGCCATTTCTTGCTTCCAGCCTTTCAATGTTGGCCAGGTCTAGGGTGCAATTATAAAATCCTTTCCTGTGGCAGATTTTGGACCAACAGTTTTTGGCACGCCCGGTGGGACAGACTTCTTCTGTCTCACAAAAATCCACATTTGTTTTAACACCCGGAGGTCTCAAGATTTGATGAGCTGTCTTGGCCTCATAGCGGAGATTTGTAAGTTCATCTGGCGACTTTGCTGAGTTGAAGATCCAGATTTTTGATCGTGGACGCCTGCCTGTTATTTGGTGACTGTGCTGAACTCAGAAATACTTCATGATCACAAGATCACAGTCAAAGAAATTTGGCGATCTTGTTCAGTTTTTTGAACTTGATAGTTCGAGAAGTGGTGAGCATTCTAGATTAGTTTCCTCGCCTCTTCCATCTTCTCGCCGTACAAATACCCAGCATTGTTGCTAGTGTTGCACCCCTACAAGTTCCACCAATGGCACAATTTCCTCCACCCATAAAATTCTTGGCATGGAACAAAGACCGGAGCCTTGAATCCGCAGGCTCGTAATCCAAGCACTCACAGTCGCACCGAAGGCTTTGCCCACTTACGATGGTACCGGCAAAACAGCCTATGAGCACATAAATGATGTGGCTTCTCCGGGTCGCTATTCATGACATTACCGATGAAGATGTAATGATCAAATTGTTAGTGTGTTCATTGAGAGGTAAACCGCTGTTTTGGTACAGTAACTCGCCTCCCGGCACCATAACATCATGGGATCAATTGGGTGATTTGTCGGTGAAACATTTTCATGAACAGTCGACCCTTTCTCATTGTTAAATCGGCTCATCGTCATACGGAGACATCCACAAGAAGAGATACCCGATTTTAATGTTCGGTTTACCGTAACTTGGCAAAGGATTCCCGATGGTATTCGACTCGCCGATGAATTAGTCTGCGATGTACTACCTCGTAGCGTTTCACTCGGATATCGGATGGGCGGTTCGGCAGCCTAATGTGGTGACGTTTCCGTAAATCTTTGAACAAGCAATTAAAGCAGTAGCCGATCCGGTTGCCGTAGGAAGACCGCCTCCAAAGGTAACTATGCCTCTTATTCCGGATTTGCCTCAATATTTATATGGTTCACAACCACACCCCATGCCGCCTATGTATCCTACACCATCATGGAGTTCTAAAGCACCTCAGGTTGCAACTGTCCCAGCTCCTCAATTGCCTGCTTTAACTCCTTTACCGCTCCCTGCACCCAGCATTCAACCATCTCCCGTTTCCACTGCATTTCCAGCTTTGCCAGCACCACCAGCTCCTTTGCCCTTACCAGAGACTTCCTGCACTTGCAAATCCTGATCCATATACAGCATTATTGCAAGAGGTTAAGTCTGCAAATTCTGCTATTAGAACCATGGGAAACAAGATCACACTCATTGAGAGGAAGCAGGCTGAGAGAGATTTCCAGCCAAGGAGATTTCAACCTCCTCAAGTTACTAGAGATCAAGCTGCCTCCACAAGCAAAGCACCTGAAAGGGGCTTAGCTGTTCTAGCAAATGAAGATGCAGCCCATGCAGATGGAGTATATTGGTGCTCGACTTGTAATGATCCTCACGGAGAGGATACATGTATGGTCCACTTAAATTATGTGCAGACCTTGGCGGCCAGCACCTCAGGTGACCATGTTAATATGATCTCAGAAGCTGGTTGTAATTTGATGACTGCAGTGGAAGATCAAGTTTCAGTTCTAACAAGGACTGGAAAGAAGCCTATGAATGTTGATCCTACTGACTTAGAGCCGTTAAGAGTACCGGCTGAAGTGAAAAGGCCAGTGAAAGCTCCCGTGCTAGCTCCAAAGCCTTTGCCCAAAGATCCAACTTTTAACATAGTTCAAGAAAAGGCAGCAGCTGCACCAGTAAGGTCAGAAGCAGAGGAGCAGGCACGTGAAAAATTGAAGTATCCATCACTGACCAAGAGGTTGAGAGTGGAAGCTACACAACAGTACAGGACTAGATTTGAGCAACCTGCTGAGATGAAAAATTCTGTTGCAGTTTCATACAACATTGTTGATGATCTTAAAAAGACTCCTGCTAAGGTGAGCCTTTATGATGCTTTGCAATTGCCAGGCCAGGTAGACTTATTACAGAATCATTAAAATCGTCAAGGATAATGAAAAAGGTCCTACCCGCATAAGTATATGCACAAACTTTAACCACCTCTCGCTCATCGGAAAAAATAGGCCACCTCCATTTTATTTGTCATTGCACATAGAGGGTTGGATTGTTCATAATTGTATGATCGACTCGGTGCCGCCACAACAAGTAATGCCCAAGGGAGTCTCGTGAAGCAATGGGAATGGAGTACACACGGAGTAGTCCTGGAGTTCTGCAATTGGATGGTACGCCTGTAAAAACAGTGGGTGTGATTAAGGATGTTCCAATTACTCTGCATACAATGCCCCAAGTTACTATTATCCAAGAAATTGTTGTGGTTGATTTAGAGCCCTACTTTAGTATGTGTTTATCTAGGGAGTTTACCGCCAAGTTAGGGGGTTATTTGGCACTTGATTATTCCCATTTAGAAATTCCTGTCAAGGGTAGGCGTCTCAGGATTCAAAATGAAAAGCCTTCTTCTTTTCACATTGAAAAGTTGGAAGAAACAGAAAAGGAAGTGCAGTCTGTTTACATGCTTACTGACGAGTCTGAAGACTCTGTTTTGCTGAATGAAGTTTTAGATAGTCTTCAGTTGGATGATCGGTTTTCTATGCTTAATTTTAATGCCATGCCGGAAACTGAAATCGGCTGTTATGCCATCCAAAAGCCTGAGAGTGACATGAAGCAGGAATTGCCTAATCAAGCTGATCAGAATGTTGTCACAGATCATTTATGGCAGCTATATTTTGATGGGGTTAAATCCGAAGATGAGGCAGGAGCAACATTATGCAAGTCTTTTGGGCAAGTCGTTGAAGATAATGAGCAGATAGTCAACTTCTCGAATCATGAGACTGCCACTGTCGAAGGGAGAACTACAGGAAGGAGCCAGCCCAATTTCAGGGACCGACTCAAGTATGACCAAATCTGGGCGGGACATTGCAGATTTACAGGATAACTCCTGAGATCGGGTTTGTGGTGGCGACATGCCAATCATGTCGTAAACTTATGTATATAATATAAAAAAAAAAAAAAAAAAGTATGTATATATGTGTTGCCTTTTATTGTCACCTTGGCTCTTGTTGCTTGTGGGCTATAGGTGTTGGTTTCCCTTTTTGTCTCCTCCTTTCCCAGCAGTTGGTGGCTTTCTTCTTTTCCCTCCCCTTTTTCTTTCCTTTCCCTTCTTCATCTTCCTTCTTTTACTTCTTTTCCTTCTGCAGTTACAGAATAAGCCACGGCTGTTGTTTCTTCTCCCCTTTTCTACTTTTCCCATGTCTTCTTATCCCTTTCTTCTCAGTTTGTTTTTGTTTTAAAAAGAAAAAAAAAAAAAAAAGGCATTTCTTTTCCAGCTTAGTTCATTTTCATTTCACGCTTCAAAACTTCCACTTATGTTCCATCCATTCGTTCATTCCATCTATTGCCGCTGGTAGTGTATCAACATGATGTTGTTATGTCTATCTCATTCATCACTTGCTTACTTCCACATCACTCCATTGCAGTCACCGCTTGCGCAATCGCAGGAGCTCACTCCACCATCACATTCCATTTCTTCAGTTTATAACCGCTTCTATGCAGGTTCTTCCAGTTCTAGTTTTCCGCAGCGTAAGAAGTTTGGCAGCAGTCCCCTGACATGTTTTGCAGCAGCTTGTTTACGCTCCAATATGACTCTGTGCCCAATGGACTAAGGCTTGGATTCTTGCATACAGCGAGTCGTATACCCCGCGAGCCGCCAAGAATGTTGGCATTTTTGCCACATTGATTCTCATTGATGAATGCATTGATGTATTGTTGGGGATCTGACCTTTGATTGATGCAGCTTGGGCGAAAAAGGAGAAAAATTGAGCAAAAAATGGCTAAGTCTGAAAATTGCAGCGACGCGCTGACATGTTGCGTAATCGCGGTCAACGCACCAACGCAGTGAGGTTAGCGGAACCGTCGCGATATCGCGACGTGTTCCGAAATCGCGGGTCGGCGGGCAGTAAAAGCACTAAGTTGAAAACATGCAGCGATTCGCTGACATGTCAGCGAATCGCGACCCGGGCAGCGTCGAAGGCAAAAAGTGAAAACTTGCAGCGCGTCGCTGACATGTCAGCGAATCGCGACCAAAAATGGCGATTGGTACGGCGACGGAAACATGTAGCGAAATCGCGACATGTTCCGATTTCGCGGGGCAGAGCGCAGGGAGGAGCTAACGGCGGAAACATGTAGCGAAATCGCTACATGTTCCGATTTTCGCGGGTCAACGGTGGTCAAAGCGTACTGAATGATAAGACGTCGCGATTTCGCGACCCGTCGCGATTTCGCGACCCGTCGCATTTTCGCGACCTGCGCAGCTTTCCCGCCAAGTGCAATATGAACGGCCGAAAGGGTTTTTTCGATTTTCGATGATTTAATGCTGACCCGAATTAAATAATTTGCGGATTTCCGATGCGGTTAAGGTCAAAGAGTGCCCGTGCCACCAAAATTAAAGGGTTTATTGGTTCGAAGTTGCCGTTCGTGGATTAATTCAACGGTTTTTCATGCACATATTCAAAGAATCGAATTTAATGAAGGGCCGCAAGCGTTTCATGGAATTTAATTTTTATTTCTTCGAGACTGCGATTAAGGGGATCATGTTCCTCGTTTCCTTCGCATGATTGTAGATCACGAGGAAGTTGGTTTTAATTATTTAATGCTGCAAAGAGGACGGACCTCTATAAAAACCAATGTAATTCTCATTTACAAAGGTTGGAAGTTTTGCTAAAAACTGGAAGTGCATTTGCAAGAATAAATTATTGGCTTCGGATTTTTCAAGCAGTTGTTTGGGTGATTGTCTTTTCTGTTCGTTGCATTTCTAATCAAATTTATATTCCTTGAGTGCTGTTACATTCAAATTCTGCATATTGGATTTGAATATTGCTTATAAGGATATGATTCTTGGAGTGTAGTCTTGGAGAGATTTTCTGCATACAATTGTGTGGGAGTTGAGTCATTATATTCTGTTGCTTGCTGTTGCCGCACTTTAAGTTTTCTGCTGTTGTTCTTCTGATCCCATAACTCCGGCCTGTGGCCATATTTCCATTTCTTTCTCGCAACTTTTAATTTCTTTCCAAGGAACCCTTATCTTCAAACAGAAATTTAGAATAGTAAAGGGAACCAGCCCATTCTGGAGATTGGTCTGGGAGCCATTTCTTGCTTCCAGCCTTTCAATGTTGGCCGGGTCTAGGGTGCAATTATAAAATCCTTTCCTGTGGCAGATTTTGGACCAACAAATACTTAAATATAATATTTAAATATTATAATTCTTTTCTTTTAAACCTTGGCCTTGTCTTCTCTTTTAAACCTTTATTTTTCTTTTAAACCTTTGGCTTACCTTCTCTTTTAACCCTTGGCCTTCTCATTTAATTATTTAAACCTTACCTTATCTTTTAAACCTTTATCCCAATCCACTTTGTTCCAAGTAACTCTTAAACCTCTTTGTTATTCTTTATAATATTTAAAATAAATATTATAAACCTTTTATTTACAACAATTTTCCTTGCTTTTAGATATACCTTACCTTGAAGAATATTTCTGCTATGAATACCATGAAACCTTTTGATATCAATGACAACTTAATATGCTCAATATTTCTAGGAATCATCATATGTGATATCATGATAAGCTATACTAAATATTCTTAAATGCTAAATGGGATATTTAGTTCCCTTATAGATAGATAAAATATTGAAATTAGGAGCTTAGGGTTAGAAACCAAAGGAGTCGAAAATAATATTCATTAATCATTAACATAAAACAATAGGTTACAAGGTTTAAATAAAGATAAAATAAACCATAAGCCTAACTTAGGGGAAGAGAATAGGGAGAAAGAAAATAGGGAGGAAAAGAGGAAAGGAAATTGAAATTGAACTCTCTCTGCCACCCATGCCGTCCAAACTCCGTCGTCCATGAGGTAAAAAGGTAAGGTCCAAAACTTACCATGGTAAAACACTTTTTACCACCCGTAATTTCCAACATTCTCCCCCTTAAAGTTGAGAGGACTGACTATACAATCTCTCAGCTTTATAAATTGAGCTTTATCCATTGCTTTGGTGAATATGTCAGCAATGTTATCCAAAGTGTTACAATATTTAAGCTCAACAATCTTCTGTTCCACCATATCTCGTATGAAGTGATACTTCATATCAAAATGTTTTGATCTTTTGTGGTGGATAGGATTATATGCCAGTTGAATGGCACTAATATTATCACAATTCAGTTTTGTTGGACCACTTTGAATTTCACCAATCTCTTCAAGGATTTTCCTCAACCAGAGGACTTGAGTACTAGCATGTGTAATGGCGATATACTCTGCTTCAGTAGATGATAATGCTACAATAGATTGTTTCTTGGAACTCCAAGTTATTAGTCCTGAACCTAGACTAAAATAGTTCCCTGATGTAGATTTTCTGTCATCTATATTGCTGCCCCAATCACTGTCACTAAAACCAACTAACTTCACTGAGTTACATTTGTGGTAATGGATTCCAAAATCCAATGTACCTTTTACATATCGTAAAATTCTTTTAGTTGCTTGAAGGTGCAGCTCAGATGGACTTGCCATAAACCTTGAAACTAGAGAAACAACATATTGTATATCAGGCCTTGTGTTGGTAAGAAACATCAGACTCCCAACCATGCTCCTGAAAGTGGTCATGTCAACCTTTGGTGCTCCATCATCTTTGCTCAGCTGGATTCCATGTCCTGTTGGAGTTGCAAGTGATTTGCACTGCTCCATGGCAAATTTCTTTATCATGTCTCGAGCATACTTATGTTGACATATGAAGATCCCTTTCTCTGATTGGTGTACTTCCATGCCTAGGAAGTATCTCATTAACCCGAGATATTTCATCTCAAACTGATTCATCATGGAGTTTTTGAACTCCATATTCATTTTATTATTACTACCCATAAATATGAGATCATCCACATATAAGCAAACTATGAGGATGTCTGTTCCATTCTTGAGGTAGTACAAAGTTGGTTCACTTTTGCTTTTAGTGAATCCAAACTCATTAAAATAGCCATCAATGCGTGAGTACCAAGCTCTTGGTGCTTGCTTGAGGCCATAAAGTGCTTTTTTCAATTTATAAACAAGGTTCTCTTTTCCTTGTTCTTGGAAACCTTGAGGTTGCTGAACATACACCTCTTCTATTAAGTATCCATTTAAAAATGCACTTTTAACATCCATGTGTTGTATTGCCCATCCTTTGTGAGCAGCTAAGGAAAGAATTGTTCTAATTGTCTCCTGTCTTGCTACAGGAGCAAAGGTTTCCTCATAGTCAATACCATATTTTTGAGTAAAACCTTTTGCAACTAGTCTTGCCTTATGTCTCTCAATGCTTCCATCAGCATTGAACTTGGTCTTGTAGACCCATTTACAACCAACACATTTTTTACCTTTGGGAAGCTTCACAAGCTCCCAAGTATCATTCTTGTTTATAGAGGATATCTCCTCTTTCATGGCATCTTGCCATACATTTTCTGTACATGCCTTTTCATAGCTAGATGGTTCTAGCTGTGCAGTAGCCAATAAAGCATAATTGACTACATCTCCTCTTGGTTCGTGAGATTCATCATCTCCGGACATGTGTAGATTTTCAAGTCTGGATAATATGTCATTCATCTCACTAGCTTGACTTCTAGTGTATCTTCGTTGGAAATTCCTATCCAACATTTGAGAAGATGGATGACTTTGTAGTGTTCTCTTTCCTTTATTGGTCTCTTTCCTTTGAGAAGATGGATCAATATCCATAGGACTTGGAGCACTAACAGATCTCTGAAATATTTTTGGAGAATTTGGGGGAGCCTTCAAAGGAGTTCTGCTTGGACTTGGTGTACCACTGGATGTACTCGAAGAAGATTCCTTATGAGGACTTTGTGGTGGGGTACCACTGCTATTCTTTGGCTGTAATTGTGAGGAAATTTCAGAATTAGATCCTACATCAACAAATTTTTGGTGACCCCATTCTCCCCCTTCATCAAAAATTACATCCCTTGAGATTATTATTTTATGGGTCTTGGGATTGTAAAGTCTGTATCCTTTTGTGGATTCACAGTACCCTACAAATATATAGGCTTGACTCTTGGGATCAAGCTTCTTTCTTTTCTCTTCTGGAATATGTGCATAGGCTAAAGAACCAAAGACTCTGAAATGCTTTACATTTGGCTTCTTGCCGTACCATCCTTCATAAGGAGTGATACCATCTAAACTAGAAGTTGGACTTCTATTTATAATATATGCACTTGTTCGAACTGCATCTGCCCAATATGTGTTTGTAAGATGCTTAGTTTGAAGCATTGTTCTTGCCATCTCAACAAGGGTGCAATTTTTTCTCTCTGCCACACCGTTCTGTTGTGGAGTATAGGCAGTGGTGAACTGCCTTTTAATCCCATTTTCTTTACAATAGTGCAAGAATTCATTGGAGGAGTACTCACCTCCTCTATCTGTCCGAAGACATTTTACATAGTAGTCACTTTGTTTGTCTACATTATTTCTGAAATCTATGAAGCAATCAAATGCTTCATCTTTATGTTTCAGAAAATAAATCCAGCACATTCTAGAAAAATCATCAATAAAAGTAAGAAAATATGAATTGTTTCCTAGAATTTTAGTTTGCATAGGACCACAGATGTCCGAATGCACTAGCTGAAGAGGATAACTGGCTCTCCAGGCTTGTCCTTTTGGAAACTTCGATCTTGAGTGCTTTCCCAAAGCACATCCTTCGCACACTTTCTTATGATCTTGAATTTTTGGAAGTCCTGTCACCATAGCTTGAGAAGTTAACAATTTCAAGCTAGCAGAATTAAGGTGACCATATCGCAAGTGCCACAATACACTTGGATTTGAAATAGCAACATTCACAAGTTGTGCTCCCCCTGGCTCACCAAATTTTAGAGGGAATAACCTATTTTTGGTCATAGGTACTTGTGTAATGACTCTATTACAATTGTTTTTATCAAGTATTGTACATCTCCCTTCATCAAAAACAAGTTTGTAATTCTTCTCCATCATTTGCCCAACACTTAGCAGATTGTGTTGGAGCTTTGGAGTGAAATAAATGTCATTCACTTTTTTAAGGCCTTCTTTTGTTGGAACCTCCATGGCTCCAATGCCTTCTACTTGCAATGTTTTATCATCCCCTAACTTAATATGGGATTTATAATTTGAATCTAAAGTAGCAAAGAGTTCTTCTTTACCACTCATATGATTGGAGCAACCAAGTATCCAAAATCCATGTATCATCTAGATTTTGATCCGATTGTCCATAAGAAAGAAAAATATTAGATGGGTCTTCTTCTTCTCCATAGAAGGAACCATACTGACTGCTTTGTCCTTGTGAAGTTTTTGACCAGCAGTCGCGAGCGAAGTGTCCTGGTTTGCCACAATTGAAGCAAGCTATTTTGGACTTGGTACTTCCTCGTCCTTGATTTCCACCATGGCCTGAATTGCCGCCTTGATTCTGGTTGCCTCCTCTATTTTGATTACCTCCTCTATTCTGATTACCTCCTGTGTAGGAGTTAGCTCCTCTTGAGTTGCCTCGGTCTCTACCTCTTTGTTGTTGTCCTCTACCTCTGCCTCTTCCTTGTCCTCACCCTGCAGCTTCGTTAGAAGTGAAGGCATTGTCTTCACCTCCATAGCTTGTTGAAGGTGCCCCTTGTAACCTCTCCTCATGAGAGGTTAATGATCCTATTAAGTTATCAAATGTGAGAGTAGCAAGGTCTTTTGATTCTTCGATTATGATTGCTATGTGATTCCACTTAGGAAGAAGTGTTCTCAACACTTTCTTCACCACTATTTCAGGTTTTGTGTCATCACCCAAGGTTTGCATCATATCGACTACGGCTTTGACTCGCACGCAGTAATCTCCGACTCTTTCATTTTCTCTCATTCTGAGATTTTCAAAATCTCTCTTCAGTGTTTGAAGCCTGACTTGCTTCACTTTATCATTTCCTTGAAAACCTTCTTGCAAGGCCTTCCATGCATCTTTAGCAGTTGTGCTAGATGCAATCCTAGGAAAGATACTTTTAACTAATGCCGCTTGAAGTAGGGATAGGGCAGAAGAATTATTCTTTTGGGCTTCTTTTAGGGTTTTCTTGTCAGCTGCACTCAAAGTAGTCCAATCCGTTGGAGTTGTGTAGCCTTCTTCTACTATGTCCCATAAGCCTTTTCCAATGAGTAATGTCCTCATTTTTATGGACCAGTACTCATAATCATCCCCATAAAATTCAGGGATAGGTAGATTGTAGTTTGATGTCATTACAATCAAGAACAAAAAACTACTTTTGTTGTGCAATTACAAGAAAATAAAGGAAATTACAAAGATCAAGCCTTGCTTGATTTACTCGTTCACAAATAGCTTATTCTTCTCGATGAGACTCTGCTATTTTTGGATTCACAAAATTGTCAGCAACTTCTTCCTCGTCGTCACTGATCAAGATGATTTTTGGTGATGCGGGTTCAAGGATTTCTACGGAATTACTATAATGAGTATATTCTGATTCTTCTGGAGCAATTGGGATTGATTCAGATTGTTCAAATCTGCTTCCAAAAGAATTATCTTCTGAGTCTGCTTCGTAGCCTAAATCAGGATTCCTCTGATGTGATATTACTGCATTTTGTAACTGAGAAAATACAGTATTTAGGCCAAGCGTACGCACATGTTCATCAAAGTTTTCGGCGTTCGTTCTTAGTAACAAATTACAGAGAGCATGATAACATCCATTCGACCTTATCATCTAGCTACCTTGTAGAAAATTTCCTTGAAATTTTCTTTTTACAACTTATTTCCTCTTAGGAAATATCTTTAAAAAACTTCTCTAAATTTTCACCTTTCAAAGCGTGAAATTTTTTTACATATATTTCCTCTTAGGAAATAATTTTATCACAAATTTGATAAATAAAAACCCCTTTTAAAATAAAATTTTAATGTATTAAAATATTAATTTTAAGTATATTTTAATAATAAAGTTAATTTGATAAAAAATAAAATTAATTTTTATATCAAAAAACTTTAATTTATCAAAAAATAAACTTAAAAAAAACTTTAATATATAAAAATTTATATATTTTTTTAAAGATGCTAAGGTTTTCTTTTTAAAAAAAATTTAATACTCCCACGGGGATTCGATCCCGCGTCTTCATGGGAGAGAGCGCCCTAGCTGGCGCTCAAATGCCAGTCGGCCCCTATGGCTGATCCGAAGGCCACAGGGAGCTACAATGTATTTGAAGCGCCCGACGCTTCGATTTTATAAAAAAATCACGGGACTTTAGTCCCACATCCGTAGTGTGGATGATGCTTTGAGGGTTTAAAAACCCTTGGGCGCAGGTATGTTCTCGATTGCCTACGGGCAATCGGGACCGCCTTTTGCCTCCCGCGTGTCGTCCGTCCGCCACTTGTCCTGCGTCGTCCGTCCGCCACGTGTCCAGTCCGCCACGTGTCCTCCTCTGGTTTGCTCCTCGATTTACGTGCCTCTAGGGTCACCTCGGTTCATGAGCTACGGGCTAAGCTGACCTCCTCGAGATCCGTGCCTACCTCGGTTCACGTGCTACGGGCTGACCTCCTCCTCGAGATCCATGCCTCACCTGTGCAACGCCTTCCAGCCTCGCTTCCAGCCTGCTCTGATACCAGATATTGAAATTAGGAGCTTAGGGTTAGAAACCAAAGGAGTCGGAAATAATATTCATTAATCATTAACATAAAACAATAGGTTACAAGGTTTAAATAAAGATAAAATAAACCATAAGCCTAACTTAGGGGAAGAGAATAGGGAGAAAGAAAATAGGGAGGAAAAGAGGAAAGGAAATTGAAATTGAACTCTCTCTGCCGCCCATGCCGTCCAAACTCCGTCGTCCACGAGGTAAAAAGGTAAGGTCCAAAACTTACCGTGGTAAAACACTTTTTACCACCCGTAATTTCCAACATAAAATGGCATGGAAAAATTCTTAGGATAGGGCCTAGTAGAAATGATAGGGTCTAAGGGCTGATTGCACATTTCTTTGTAACTATACATGAAACTAGGAGGTTGAATCATATCCACTCTTGAAACCAATTGTTTCTCCATATTAGTTAAAATTTGCACCTTAGGATTGTTTCTATGTAAGGTACTTATATTCCTTAAGGTAGGGGTATAGGTAGGTTTTTGAAAGGGTACTTGGCCTATGTTGGAGGTATTGACACTATTATGGTATGGGTTATGATATGAGGTACTTTGCTTTGGAGGACAACTAACAACTAGTGGAATAGAAGCAATAATATTGAGATTAGTAGATTGAGAAGGAAATTAAAAAAATTATTGAGTGACACTACTGGTTGGAGGGACTTGTGGACTCCTTCCAATGTTGGTGGTTATAGTAGTGACATAAGTTGGTTGATGGACAACATTACCATGATTTAAATATTTAAATAAAATATAAACATTAACATGCCTAGGAGAGACTATTGGAGGAGGAGGAGCCTCATCTATTTCAAGTTGAGCTTCCTATTCCATAGCATTAATCAAGTCTTCCTTATGGTATTTTATGAAACCCTAAACATGATCAAATGATTTAGAAAGGTAGCCAACATTGGGCCCTTCAAGGGAATCATAGTTTATTTTAGTTTCAACATTTTCTTGCTCTTTCGCATCAAGGTTAGTATTATATCTATAAATTTGATCATATTACTAGGGAATATGATCAGACTCAAGATTCCTTCACTAACTTCTAATTAATGAAGACATTAGAAGAAGTGAAAGGATAGAAGAGAAAACTAATGAAAAATATACAAGAAGATTTTAAGTTATTAATGTTCTTCTAATTCTAAGAAAATAAATTAGTGGTCTTATTAAATTTTTTCAAAAGAAAAGAAAAAGGAAGAGGCTTCCTATCTTGGCCACTAAGACATATTTTCATGTTGGGTTCACCAAATATGTAGAGGGGGAAAACCTCACATCATGTACAATTCTTGGCTGGATTCTCTAGAAGTTGAGGTGATCGTACTAGCGCTTATAACTCTACACTTAGTGGATAGGAAGAAAGGCTCACCAGGAATGGTTTTAAGACTCACTCCAAGTATTGGGTGGAATATGTTTGAATGTGTCAATTTGAGAATGCACCTATGTTTGGCCTTTCTAAACTAAGTTTAGAAAAATAAAAAAAAAATTCAAGAAACACAAAATGCAAGAAGGATAAGAGCTAAACCTAGAATGATTCTCTATTTGAATGATATCTAGCCCTAGGTTTCAAATTAAAAGGATTTTAGCAAGGATCCAAGGGAATGCACAATCTTAGAACCCTAGATGCACACAATATGCTTTTGCTCTTTCAAATGCCTATAATTTCAATTGAGTATTTTTACTTTGCTTATAACCTAGATTTTGAATAGAAATGAATAGAAATAAAACAAAAAATAACCTAAGAAATATTATAGGGTACTTATTTTATTCGGTGTTTGATCCAAGATTTATCTTGCATCCATTAATGTCCCATAGCATCAATCCTACAAAATAATTTCTCAAGGCTCTCAAAAAATATAATCAACATTAGGGGGCCTGCGTAGGCCACTATATGATAGTGCTTGGAGGTACAATAGTTAAGCCCCCTAGGTCATTTTAGCTAAGCTTTAAAATACAAAAGTGAAAGTTAACACTTTTGGAATATAATAAATATTCTAAAAATAAACAGAGCAATGTGATGAACAATATCCAAATTATGCTATTTTGATCTAAATGTAACATGAAAATGCAAATCTAGGGTTTGGAGGTAAAATTTTACCCCCAAGCTTGACACAAAAAAAATTATGCGCTATATGGGGTTACTGTGAGTTTACTACTAAGAAAATTGTGCCCTATAATTATGGGGTATGGTTTCACAATAAAAAGTAAAAGAAATACATTTATGTGAATAAACTAATGAGAAATATGAAATTAACAGTACATGAATGCAATGAATCAAAAACAACCTAGTGATAGCGAAAACTTAGAAAAAAGGGTGAAGGCCTAAAAGATAGTAGACTCCTCCTTAGGGCTCCAACACTTATTTGCCAATGGCAAAAAAATATAGTCATAGCAATAGAATACGACTTCACAAAGATTATAAAGCTTCAACAAATCACTTCGTGCATTAGCAATTAGGAATTTCTTATAACTTCTTTTTGGTAGTTAGATTGCTTAGTAGTGGGAAAGAAGGATTCAAATCCTCTATTTATAAGGGATTTTAAATGAGGATGGGTAAGAAAACCTAAGGGGAACTAATTCCAAAGAGGTCGGTTAAAGAAATTAGGATTTTCCTTGAGAAAAACCCAAGAATAGTGAAATCGTTCCCCACAAGGGTCGACCACGATTTCATCAAAACTAAGAAAAAAAATAAGAAACAGAAGAAGGAGAGAGTCTCAAAATTTCTTTGGGAAAGTTGAAGTGTCTCTCTAGGGATCTAAAATAATGACTTACTCAACTGGGTCATTTTTTCATGTCTACATTTCCCTACTACTATTTTTTTCATCTATCTTGGTTATGGCCTTAAAATTTTCTATGATCATGAATTAAGTTCTTTGTATTTAATTCTCATAAAGGATTCAATCCCACTTCATACTTCTAATCTTCTTGATTGATTTATAGGTCCATAGATATTGATAAGGATGCAATGAATATTTGCAAAGTAGCATGTTATTAATGAGGTTATCCAATGCCTAATTTTATAAATAGTTTAATAGGAGGTCTAGCTATATTCCAACATGTTAGAACTCCCTCTACTACTTCTTCTTAATCCACAACATCCCATTTAGATCTTGTCCATACTGCCTTTATAGTTTTAAAAACTTCTTCCTTTGTTATTTTAGTTTCCTTGATATAAATAATATTATGATTATTAATTAAATAGAGGTCCCTAATACACCTCTACTTTGAGGGATATTAGCATCCCTTATATTCCATAATATGGTAATCATGTTTCATTAGTTTCTACTAGCCCCTCGTACGAATTACCAATATAATATTGTTGTTTGGTAAAGTGAAGTTCAACCAGCTTAGATTATGTTCCTTTCTCTATTTTTACTCTTGCTTCCTTGGCTCTTGCTTGATAATTTGAAGGTTTTTCTCTTTTTACCTTTCTAGAATTAGGGGTAGGTCTTATTATTCTATTTATTAATATTCTTTATGAATTTCCTTTTAATTAGATATATCCTCTCTTCACTTTATTAAGGAAGCCTTTGATTTATCCTACTCATTTTTTAGTATTTCCTTGTAAATGGTAAACTTATTAACCTCTAATACTGAGTTTTATCTATCACTTTCCTTCTCATGAATGGTACATGATACTTCAAGAGAGTATTCAAAATCTAATTAGGTGCATTTCTTAGGTTCAATAGGGATGTTCATTCCTAAATTAGATTTAGATTGAGTAGATGATTCGTTGTTAATATTATGATCTTGTTGTACCATATCCTCTAAGCTTTGATTTGTTTTTCTTTATAGGCTAAAGCCTCAAATGAATATTTTTTTTTTCAAATATTCTTACTTACTAGTATCCACTATATATCTATTTTCATATGTTTGGACCTATATTTTGGAATTTGAGAACCATCCTCATCCATATCCATTGGTATGCTTCTCTTACTATTTTTTACATATATTTTTGCTAGACTTCTTAGGGCATGATATCTCAATATACCTCACCTTATGACATCTTCTACATCTAAAATATATATTTTCATAATTAGTTGTTTAGGTCCATAACTTACCCCCATACTTAAGAATGATTGATTTTGGTAAAGTTTTACTGATATCAGTCATGACCAATATCTAGGCATATATAGCCAAAGACTCTATCTTTTGTAGTTTTTAAAATCTCAAGGAATTATCCTAGTGTGTTGTCTATTACTTTGAAGATATTCATTTCTTATAATTCAATGGGTAACACATACATCCTAACCTAGATTGGTACTAGGGATAGATTTACATTTTTAGTTGCAAAGCTTTCATAGCAATGGGTAAGGAAGAGTCCCCTTATCATCAACCAAGGATATTATTTTAGGATTGTATTTCTTTTCTCCCTAAAATGAAAATGGATATGAAGAAAGCTTTGGGAAGAAAGGATAGACTCACTCATGAATACTTTCATCTCCTATCAATCCATTTTCTCAAAACTAAAGCCCTCGGTCAAGACCTATTAAATTTACCAATGACTATCATATATTTTAGCAATGAGTATTATTGCTCTATGAGGTCATCCTTAACCTATACTACCAGGGATAATTCTAAGAGCTAAAAATTGGTCTATGGAAAGGACACTATAACTCAATATCTACTAAAATTTACTAGTATATCTTATAGTGATTATATTATTTGAAAATAAACCTATAATAATTTACTTGCAAAACTTTGAAGATAATGAAGGGATAAATAAAAATTAGCTAAAAAATTCTATGTCCAGATGGAATGTCTTCCCTTTCTAATGCCCTAGCCCTTCATTTCTCCTCCCATCATATGAACCCTGAATGATAAATATCATCAATTTTTTTTTACTTGTAAAATTTTTATAGTCCTTATATTGGATGACTAACTTCACAAGATCATATCTCCCTCATTATTGGTTGGATTTATTTATAAAACCACTCATTTTAAAGCTCTTCAAATTCATAAAAATGGTATGAGAATCATATACATCAAACAACCCTTTGCAAAGATATGGCTCTTAAAAAATAAGACTTTTTTAGAAAAATTTATCCTAATATTACACTTGTTTTAGACAATGTCTTCACATGAATGTATCTCACTAAAACATGAATATATCTCACTCAATAAATTGAGTGAGATATGGCCATTCATTTCAAAGTTCTTGAAACTTCACATAAATTGACACAATAATTCTCTATACAAAAATATGACTCCTAATAGATGAGACATTTTTCGAAAAAATATCCTAATTACAACCAAAGAAGCTAGATTGATATAATATAGATGAGACCTATATTAATCTAATTTAACTATATTTTAATTATTAAACCATACTAAAGTATGGTTTACAATCCTTGAATCTCCTATTTGTAATTTCAAAGTTTTCACCCTTAAACCTATTCAAATTATATATGTTAATGCGTTTAGGATTTAAATGAGTTTAATAAAAAAAAACATATTTTAAGATAAGAGAATCAATCTTTATCTTTAACAAGGATAAAATATATACATCAATACCTTTATAAAAAAATATTTAACTGGATACCATATTTTTTTTGTTTTGTTTTTAAAGATATTAAATATATAAAAAATCTCATGATTTTGTTTTTTTAGTAACTAACAAATGCAAGATTCAAAATTATTCAAAACCACAAGGACTGCATCCCATGACCTTGTTATCAATCATCTATGTTGATGCCAAATACTCGACTAAAGAACAAATTCGTTCCTATTCAAACATTTGGGTTTGGGTGTTGGGAAGTCCATTCTACCATCCAAAAGAAATACTTTGGCATTTCCAATCGTTTTGGATCTGCGGTGGAAACAATGAAAAAACCTGCTCAAATCAAGGTCGAGTTGTTCACCATTCCAGCAAAGAACAAAAGAGAACATTGTTTACCCACCGTAAACTTCGCCTGTTTATGGGCACATTTGAAATTACGTGGAGGCGCCTTTTGTATAAAAGTCCACAATCCTCCCATTGCCCTTCGCCTTCTTTTGTCTTCCTTCTTCCCCCGGTTTTTGGAGAGTACTTCCGTTATCGGGGGAAGTTTTAGGATTTCTGTTGCTAAAAGATGGCCACCATGAACTTAAGCCGATTGAACGGTAACATCATGCTGAAGAACTGCAGAAAACTTACGACGGCTCTTCCCGTTTTAGGGTCCAACATTTTACCGCGTATATCTTCATCTTCATCTTCATCTTGCGTTCCTGGCGATGTACCGGCAGGACACATGGCGGTCTATGTGGGAAAGCAGTGTCGGAGATTTGTGATTAGGGTTACGTATTTGAAGCACCCGGTTTTTCGGGGGTTGCTCGAGGAGGCCAGACAGGAATTCGGGTACGATTATAAAGGTGGGCTTTCCATTCCTTGCGATGAGCTTGTGTTCGAAGAGATTCTCGGGCTGTTCAAAGGTAAGGAAACCAAAACTATGGATGGATTTTGAGACTTGCAACTGAAATTATCCGCAAGACTCTTCTCTGAGTTATCTCCACTCTTTGCACGTCAAACACTTTTCAATAAGTGCTTCAACCTGCTGATTCTCTCTTAGATAGAGGTGAACTCAATGGAGGTGGAGCTTTTACCATACAAATAAATAAATAAACGTGCTTTTCATTTGAAAAAATAAAACGAAAAAGATGAAACATATGTTAAGTTCAATGAAGATGGCGCTTTTGTAGCGTATTTTGACAATAAAATTAAATAAATAAATAGTCTTCTGATTCGAGGAAAGAAAGGATGAAACTTATGTTTATAATACAAATTTTAAACTCCATTATATAAGAAAATATAGATTATAAAAAGTCATGTATAATATTTTTATAAAGGTAAAAGGTGAGGATTTTGAAAAGTAAATTTGAATAGAGATTTTAAATTGATTTAAAATTTATTATTATTATTATTATTATTAATTTAAAATATATGGTATTTATAAAACTTAAAATATTTGAGTAATTTTTTGTTTATTGTTATTTTATTAAATATATTAAAATGTTAAAATTAAAGATTATTTTTACGAGGGTTGTTGTCCTTTCATACTAAACGAGGTTTAAATATTGAACCTCTTAAAGTTAAGAGATAAAAAAATATTTAAATTATTTATTTATTATTATTACAATTGTAAATTTCTTACTAAACATATCAATCATGATTAAATTTCATTTACAATATTAAGCTTTTAAAAATTAAAATCGACATCATATTAAAGATGAGAGCTATTGCTATGACATGTCTAATAGTAAAAATTATTATTAACTACGAATGACTATAAATTAAATTATAAATATTTCTTTCTTTATGTTATTCAATGTAATAGTTTAAGCAGCTAAGATAGCCATGTGTTGGACTCAAATTCAATGGAAATTATGAGTGGTCATTTCCTTAAACGTATAAAACAATGAAAGTATAACTATTTTTTATTCACAAAAGTCTCTCATAAGATGGTTTATTTTTGTTACATGCCGAAAAATAGTAATGTTGTTTTCCTCTTCGTTCCATGTGTTTACTAAAATTAATAGTTATTTATAATTTTAAAAATAGAATTTAAAGGCAACAATGGAGTAAGAGAATGTAATATAATTGTTAATTTCAATTACAAAAAATAGAATTTGCATTAATAGACTAAAATGAATTAAGTCTTGAGAATCATCCATCCTTTTAAAAAAACATGCACAAAGTTTGATACTTGCACATAAAATAATTAAAAATCTTCCGTGATAAGGTATCATCTCTTTCATATCAAATTAATTCAATATAGTTTGATTTTTTAAAGATGAATTCCATGACGACTATGAATGGTGTTTTGATAAACGGTATAAAATAATAAAAGTAAATTAAAGAAAAATAGGAAGGTTATGGTTTGGAATGATCCATAAAAATCTATAGTAAAATGTTTAATTTAATTTAAAATATCAAAGATATAATTTTAAATCCAAAGATAATTGAAGAATTTATGTTTAAGTTTACATTAGTAGGATATATATAAGCTATGTGTGAATTTTAGTAAAGGCTACTTTTATTAAAACAAGGAAATATTACCTTTGTTATTAGCTCAATTAGACTATATCAATCTTATTTTCTATAAAAAAATATTTCTCATATTTCTATTTATGATATTCTTCATTTTACTCAAATAATTATGCTTTTCCTTGATACCATTTTTTTAAAGAGATGAAACTCACTACCATTATTACCTAAATTATATGCTATCTTATTTTCTTTTGTATAGGTATGTTGATATTTTCAAGATACTACTTATAACAATAGTTGACGGATCAAAAAGCAATATTTTTTATTTAATACCCACATTTATTTTTGATATTATTATTAATAATTTTTTAATCCCCTTAGTTAAAACATACTTCCATCATTTTTATCCTTATAAGAAGTGATTTAGCCTTTGCAAAGCTGATAGTTAAAATTTCATATAATTTCAAGTGAGGAAAATTATGTTCATTATTTCAAAAAAGCACTACCTCTGCCATTATTTTCAAAATTTATTTGGAATTTATTAGGAAATTTGTAATTAAAATAAGTACATCCACATAAATATTGCAATAAAAGAAAAATTTCAAGAATGAATGAAATTTTGTAATGCAAAATCTATATGCAAAAATATATATTAATCTCACAAATCATAATATAGAGTCATAGGTCTCTTTGAGGGGGTAACCTCCTTTAATACTGTGATTCAATATGCAAAAAATACATTCATTTATGTCCCCTTATATTTTAAAGATACTTTTCATGCAACCCTAACTTAACACTCAAGAGTTGGCTTGCATGCAAAGTGCTACTTGAGCTAGAATATTCTACCAACAAAAAAATATATTTTTATAATGGTTACATGAAATGACCTCACTTTTCTAGGTGCCTTGAGTACCACGTACCATTATAAATATTATAAAATATTATTATAACAGGATCCTCACATTGGAAATAGGGTCACTACATAATAATGTTAGGATAGGATCTTAACACACCATTCCCATTTAGAAAGCTTTGTCCTCAATACTAGAGATGATAAAATTACTATTGTTGCTCCTATAGAGACTCCCATGTGATATATTTTGGTTGTATTTCATGTAATTGAACAAGAATATTAGTGATGATATGGTTACAAAGGATGCATGATCTTTGATACAAAATTTGTTTAGGCTCAAGCATGATGGAACCTTATTCATCCAAGAATGGTAAAATAGATTGAACTTTCATGTTAGCTTTTAAGGTAGATTGCAATGAGAGATAGTAATCATAGGATGTAAAAATATAAGAGGAAGTAAATTTGCAATATTGCAAAAATATATTATAAATAGAAATGATGAAAATGAATATAATATTTCTATGGAGGAAATGGACACTCCATGCAAGATGCTATAGGACTATAATACTCCATCACTAATGGAGTCACCCATTACTACTACTACTACCTACTAAATTACTTATCAACTCTTACAATGAGGATATTTTATAATGGAAGATAGATTCCTTGGTCAATAATCTACCAAGTTGTGCATGGGACACCTTGCACATTTACAACTTACACATTGACACTTGTGTATTTATTACATTGCATAAAGTAACTAGATAAATAAAAAAATCTAATACCCTAAGTATATACCTAGAAAGGTATATTTACATGGTCCAAATGATGTAATAGAATCTAACTCTAACATCCCCCTGTATTACATTATTTAAGTTTTGAAGACATTTAGTCTTCAATATAGATATTATTATTCATCTTGAACTTTGTATTATTTCTCTAGATTCTTTGTAACTTATTTAAGAAAAAGTCTTACATTTGTTGATAGAGCTTTCTCCTCATAATTTTTTGAGTGCTCATCCAGTTCTTCAATTTCTTCTATCCTCTAAACTAGGTGTCCTTTTTTATTTCCCTTTCTGTACTCCAATTAAGGATAATTAATTGGTCATTGAAATTACTATTGATGAAAATTCCTTTGATACTGTCTTGATTAAAAATTGATTCCCATTATTTATTTGATTTCCTTAATTTTAGTTTCTAGGATTGTACCTATAATAATCGATACTATGATCTTTCTTTCTACATATCTGTCAATACCATGTTCTTCATCATTTTGTTGATGAAGTAATATTTCCCTATGGATTATCTTTTGATGTTAATGTAGTGTTAGTCATATCATATTTCACACTGTGTTCCACTTCATATTCCTAAAGGATATTGACTAAGTCATCAAAAAAACTATATTTACTTAAGGTTTAAAGAGATGCGACCAAATGCTTATAGTTGATAGGAAGTGCTCTCATGGTTACTTTAGTAAGAAGTTCATATTAGGCTCATATCCAAGAGTTAAAAACTTTCCTTTAATATCTGCTACCTTCCTTAGAAAAAGTTTTATGCTTTCTGCACTGCTCATTTTTAAGGAATGTAGTTGAGTTTGTAGATGAAGAATGGTGTCTTTACTCTTCCCTTCAAATATTTTTCTAGGCTTGTCCAAGCTTTAGAAGATGTTTTTACTAAATGAATATAGGGTTGTATTTCATTAGTGATAGCAAATGCTATGATAATTTGAGCTTTAAAATAATTTTTCTTATTTGAATCTCAGTATCTTCTATGGTAGGTTTCTTTGTTTCCCCTTGGAAAATATCCTAAAGTTTTTCATATACTGATATTGCTTTTACTTTATTCTTCCATGAGTAATAATTTGGCCCTTTGAGTAGTTGGGATTTAGCTAGGAAGAATTTATTGGATGCCATTGTATTCCCTTTATCAACTCTTTATATTTTGTGGACTTTCTTATGTCTCCATAATGATGAGATTTTATAAACATGACAAGTTTTTAGGTTTTGTAGCAAGCTTACATCTATCCAATGAATTTAGAACTTGATTATTTCTTGATGGATGATAATATTACCAAGTTTAGTAGAATACCTTATGATTCCCTAGGATGTTTTGGATAGGATATATGATCAATATAATGCTTTTGTAAATTATAGTTCAATTTTAAGTTGTTTTGTAAAATTTTGTAAATACAAAAAACAACTTCTCTATCTCCTTACTACTCCTATTGAACTAAGCACTATTTTTAACCATTTGAAGAGGTTTTAAAGTTGAATTTATTTTTCTTCATTTAAGTGTTTTGAGAAAACACTATAAAAATTTCAACTTTTAAAAAATTTAATAAACCTCTTTAAATACACCTTTTTGGTTGATTTTAATGTTTTCTAATTTCCAATTTCTAAGTTTGATGTTGTATTCCTTATAACTCCCAAATTTGAAAAAATTAGAAAATAATATTTGCAAGTAATTTAAATTTCAATAATAACCCTTATTTCTTCTTGATAGGTTATTGCAAATATTAAAAAGTATGAAGTATGCTTGCTTAATGTTGAATATTTCCATACATAAAATGTTCCCTTTTAACTCCAAAAACTTTATGCTAAAACAAGCATAAAGATCAACCTTTACCTCAATCATTCTTAAATGTTGTGCATCAATAGATTCTTAGCTACGTGCTACGTAGTGCTCATGGGAAGTCAGAGCCCTCTTTGACCGGTGCAAACTTGTTCCTTAATTGTCAATATCCTTCACTTCTGCAACTAGTAATGAAAGATATTTTAGGATATGCCTTGCAAGGCTTCTCCAAATACAAGTGTTGTTCACTCATTTTATGATAGTATCTTAAATGTTTTCCTTACACCATTGAATGGTTTATAACCATTTCACCTTAATGCTTTAACTTTGTTTGACTACTTCCTTGATTTTCTTAGATGCATTCTACTTCACACACTACTGTATCTTTCATTTTCTAAGATCAACATATTAAGTAAGATGTGCTTCATGAAAAGTGTCATATGAATCGTTACAAGATAGCTGTCTTTAATGTTCCTTCGGTAATGATGAAGTTGGTGGTAACCTCAAAATATTCTTAACTCCCTCTAAATTAATGTAACCCCATTTAGGTGAGTGCTTGAACATTGGGAGATATAGAGAGTTTGTGCCAAGTGGCTTATGCATGTAAGCCTTCTTTCTAATACTCCAAATATGAGCTTGCAACTCTATTTTTTTTAATCTTTGCACCCTATGTGAGCTTGCTATGTTTCTTGGTATGCAATATTTCTTTTGCATGCTTTATTGGTGAGTATGATGGACAACTACAACTAGATTGCTTCACCGTATTATGGTATACTTTTGAGCTCTTCTTTTGGTGGATTCTCAATTCAATGGAAACCTTAGGTATAGCTCTTATCTTTGAATTTATTTGTAGATCTTTAATGCCAATTTCTAACTTTCTTCAGTGTTGGTTATAATAGCCAATGAGTATCCTTTTGCTTTAAATTTTACATAGATAACCTATCACTGAATGCTACTCTTATTTCTACATAAGCATGAGTGATAATGCCTTATTTTAATGGCTCCACTATTGCAGGTGATGCGCTGATTATAGGGTTAAATTTGATGAAGGAAAATGGTGTTTTTAAACACCTCAAATCTTGGAAATGTAAGATCTTTGATGGATCTTCCTTTGGCCATAAATCTACTATTTGTGTGAGCCTTTTGATAGCTCCTTCACTTGGCCACAAGTTTGTTGGAAAAGGATATGTAAGATCTTCAGTGGATCTTCCTTTGGCCATAAATATATTATTTGTGTAAGCTTTTTGATAGCTCCTTCTCTTGGTCATAAGTCAGTTGGATAAGAACATACTTCTACACCCCTGCAAATAGTAATACCTTTGTTCTTCTAAGGAAAAAAAGAGGTGCCTTTTATAATATGTAAATATTCCACAAAAATGAAGAATTTTTATAATCCTTCTTGTTTCTTTTGGATGATAGTCAATCCAAGCTAATGAAACGAGGATTAATATAATCTATGTTGGAAAATATATCCTTATATTCTCCTTGAATTTTGAGACTTTGAAGGTCTTGATTTGAGGTTTTCTTAAAGGATTTCAATGGTGGTTTTCTACTCCACCTTTCTGCTTGTAATGGTGGCTTCTTTTGGCAACCAAAGTTCTATAGATTTTTATGTTATTTTTGTGCTTCTTAACAACACAAACTAATTGAGAGGAACTAGTCAAAAATAAACTATAATGATGCTTAATATATGCACTATAAATAGTAATAATAAATTCACCTTATTTCTCCACTAATTTCTCAAAAATGCTCTTTACAATTCCACTCCAATGTTTCAAATATAATCTTGAATAAATTATTTCAAATTTCACTACAAACATATTTGTAGGATCTTGTCTTCTTTTTCAATATATAAGATAGGTAGTTGATTGTAACTTAAAAAATCAGCTCTTGATTGTGCAAATGAACCTTATAAGGATTTTTTCTCTTTTGCACTTTTGAAGAATGTAATACAATTTTCCTCTTTGCAAATTCTGATCTAACATAATATGCTTTAATAAATCCACTGAGTAAAATGATTAATGAATTCACATGCACCAATAGTTGCTTACATTTTTGACAAATTTTGTAGAGAATCTAGATCAATCTTGTTGCTTTAGATTTCTATAATTTTTGTTAGATTTTCCAAACAACTCCTCCTTCACCAAAAAGAGGTCTCAAAATTTCTTTCATGAGCCTAGGGTTTGGTGGTTTGATCTTCTCCTTTATATTATGGATTTAGATGAATATTTATGCCTTCTTGAAAGGTAATATTCAAGTCTCTTGGATTTGACAAGCTCCTTTTATCTTCAAGTATTCTTGTTGAATTTTATTCTACAAGTAGGATCTTCTTCTTTTCAAGACTCTATAAATATTGAGGTCCTCTATATCTTCTTTGACACTTCTTGTCAATTCTTCATATCCTGATTGGGCTTATTGACGAATAGTAAAATTTATCCCAAATATTTCCCTTATCAAAAAGTTTCTCCTTGATCAAGAATTTCTCCAATGAGTTCTTCTAGGAACACTTTTGATGATCTTGCTTCAGCAACAAGGCTTTCCACACATTTTTCTTAAGACCTCTCCTAGGTCATCGACTGTACAACTATTTTGGTCTTCCTTGAGATATTCTTCTTCAACTTCTAAAATTGAGATCTCCTTCCTAGATCACTTGATTTTGTTACTTCTATATTTGAACAGGGCTCTCCTAGTCCTTCTTGTCCTTCCAATATTGGAAGTTTACTTTAGCTTTTGGATTGATCTTAAAGAAAATACTCTCCCTAAATTTATTTTAGGGAAGTTTCCCAGCTTACCAAGTCTCCTTTCCCTACAACAAATGATTAGTATTGAAATATGAATCTACTTTTTAATTAGGTATTCTCTTCTAGAGTCTTATTCAAGATCAAGGCTTTTAAGGCCTTTTTTAGATCAAGGCTTCTATGGCCTTTTCTTAGATCAAGGTTTCTGTGGCATTTTTAGGATTATGGCTTCTATGTACTTTTTTTAGATCAAGGTTTCTATGGCATTTTATACTGTAAAGTTGACTTTATCAATAGAGATATTCAATATCTAAATTTCACTATGACTCCTCCTAGATCATCTTCTAAAGTATTATTTTTACGATAACTAATATCTGCACTATGAAGGCACTCCAACCTTTTGGCAATGAAGTTGAAATATCATAGATCTCTATTATGGGAGGTGCCCCAATAATCTGAGGGTTAGTTTACTATAGTAAAATAAACTTCAAGTAATGTAGACACCAAAACAACACCAATCCGATTATGTGACTGCAAACACTGATCGCTTTGACAAACACAGCCCCCAGGGCAGCCCTCAGAGGTCAAACAGTGGTCCTAACCACTTTCATAGCAATTTTGTAAGGTCAAGAAGCAATTTGGCACATTTAAGCACTTTGTCCAGTATTCGTCTCACCCAGGGACGAATTCTAAAATCGTCTCTGGTCAGGACGAATTCCAGGTTAAACGGGCAAAAAGAAAAATGCCGCCAAGTGGCAGCCAGGGACAGTCAATTATTGACCCCTGCCATGCATGCGCGTGCAGGTGGGTAGGTTGGCAGTTGAATGGACTGTCACAAGGGCAGTCATGGAAGCCCAAGTCAGGGAGGAGTCTCCTCCCCCTTTGGGAAGGCATGGCCGCCACATGGCATCCCCGCATGCCCCTCCAAAGAGACCCCATGGGTCTATAAAATGGTGGCCTTTCCCACCCCAAAGAAGATAGATTGGAGGCGATTTCAAGCAACGAAGTGCTGTCCAATTGAACACCCACATTTTGCACCTTTTTCAATTCACCTTCTCACATCCACTAATCTCTTTCGCAAGGGAGGTTATTGGGTGGCTTTTGGAAGCGTGAATTCAACCCAAATCCAGCATTTGACCACTTTATACCACCAATTTTCCGACACCCCAATCCTAAGAGGTTTTGGGCCCATCCCTAGTGGATTGGCACCGAAATCAAGTGCCAACGGTGGGAGGCCCACTTGGGCACCCCCGCATTTTAGAAGTTTTGTTCTAAAAGGATTCTAGAATACTAGTTCATGTTGCATTTCATTTTATTCGGTTTAATTAACTCATAGCTATATTTCCATGATGTTTTGATTAGATTTCACCATGCTTTTTGTCGCTTTGTGTTCCTTCTAACTTGCAGGTAGCGACGATAATTTCTCAAGGATAGAAGCCAAATTGGGAGAATCCGACCATCTGGGTCATCCCAAAATGGCCCCAATTACATAACCCCTCTATTTGCAGGTGTTTTGGAGGTCCCGGGGTTCGACATTGGAGCGGAAGCAACTCGGCGCTTTAACATAGTGGAATTCGTCTCACCCAGGGATGAATAACAGTAGAATTCGTCCTGCCCAGGGACGAATTTCAGTCGATAGTAGATTGGCCGACTGTTTCAATGGCAGTGGCCCTCTGGTGATGTATTCTGTCTTCTGTCAAGTTTTTAGGTCATTTAGGTTTGCTTTGTTCACTGTTTTAAGCAACTGTTCCTATGCATCCTTTATCAATATCAAGGCATGAATTTTCCTTCTTATCACAGGTGCTACTAACGCCTTGTTCATTTCTTTGATTGCAGGAGGAACAACAAGAAGTGAGGATTTACCAACAACAGCGGCGACAACACTTTGGCCCGTCCATTTTGCATGTGGGCATGCGGAAGGAGAACACTTACCAAAATTGTAACCGAATCCATTTAAACGCTCCTCGCCCCTAAAAAGGGAGGAGGCGATTTTGTAACCATGGTTATCAAGTTTAATAAAAGGGCTATGACTTCTCTCTAAATCCTTGTAACTCGTTTCGATCTATTTGCCTCTTTCATTTTAATGCATTTCTTGTTTTAGGGCTTAGGCGCTGTTTTGATTTGAATGCATCTAAGTAGTTGTTCTTTCTGAAAAGCTTCCGAAATCTCGTGCTTTCAGTGGCGATCACGGTGGGACTCTGTCCCCTAATTTTTAGATCAAATAACTGATCCCTTTTGTGTTTTTGTGCTTGACAGGTACAAGTTTTTAACACAGACTGCTATTCGTCTCTTACTGCGATGAATACCTGATCGTAATTCGTCTGACCCTGAGACGAATTTTAAATTCGTCTCTGGCAGGGACGAATTCTGTCTGTAATTCGTCTCACAGAGGGACGAATTCCTGTCTATGAATTTTCAGAACAGAAGATCAAAAACAGCAAGTTCAGGCAGAAAAGAGGTAAAGTTCTAAACTGTCTTTGTCATTGTTTTTTGATTTTTTGCTTTCAATTTTGTCAATTCTTGCGTGCTTAAAGAAAATAGTGGTTGATTGCATGTTTCATTTTTGTAAGTAAAATAAACCACACACACGGCACGTGGCACATTTTAAACCAAGGAGCTGGTCGTAAGACCCCAGCCCTTGAGCAAGACCAACGGTGGGTTCATCACCACCTTGGCTTAGCTTTGCATCCATTTCCCCGATTGTCACTGTTGTTAGGCGTAAATCCTGACGAAAGCTGACCGAGTGTCGCTGGGGTGATTCCCATGTGCGCAAGGATAAGTCTTCTATGGTAGGTGTCATTAACAGGACAATCCCCCTTCCGTACCGCCTATGTTCCACGTACCATCTGCTCTCACGTACCTATAGTTTCCCTCTCGTAAGGGCGGGTATATAGAGAGGTTGGTATATCGGTCCGACAATGGTATATTGAAGGGGCGACCATTTATGGGAGTCATATGAGCCAACATTATGCATTTGAACGTTCTTCCAAACTTGCAAAAACAACATAAAACATCAAAATGCACTAAACCAGTTTAGGACACACTATTAATCCTTAAAAGAGATAATCACAATTTTTTGTATGTGTGTGTTCATTTCTGCTTAGTGTAAACAAAAAGATAAATCATCATAAACGAGATAAAATCTGCTTAGATAGTAGAGAAGCACCACAATGGTGTACACCCGTAGCCAAGCCCAATCAAGGGCGGACGCTGCGGAAGGTGCACAAAGAGAGGGCGCTGGTCGCCTTCGCTTTAGCCCTGAGGATTTGGCCATACCGCCTTGGCGGTCTGGCCTACAAGAAAGTCCACATCAGGCCACTTCAAAAAGGACCTATTGGGAACCTCCTCATTGGGGTATGCCCATTCAACACAGCCCCTTTCGGGAAGATGCTTTACATATAGATCTTAATGTAAGTAGACAACCGCCTCTCGAGGCTAGATCTGAATGGCCGCAGCGCGATGAAGCGCTAGAGAGGCATAGTGTCCATGAGGAGAGACAACGTGAATACGCTACCTCTTCTTTGCCTCACATTCGAATAGAAAGACAAAATCCAGAGCGTAGGGCTCTTTACATAGGGTGAGCCAACTCCGCCCGCCCCTTTCAAACCCATGAAAGGGAGTACGAGGAAAGCCATCGCATTCCTCGAGGACAACAAACAACACGGGAACCTTGCGTCTCCGCACCCGCTAGGTATCATGATCATACATCGAGGCCATAGCCTCAAGTAAATGTCGCCTACCTCGATAGAGGGAAACAACCCATTGAAATTTTAGATCATCAAGATCAAGGCAAACACGTAGGAAAAACATTTAAGCCTCCTGAGCAAAAGAGGGCAGATCAGATTGACCCGGAAGTCGCCAGACATGCCGCTCGCCAAGCCCGAATCTCGCAGCTTGAGCAGGGTCATCAGGAGTTAGAGTACCTATACCGCTTGAATAAAGAGCGTATGCAGCGCGAAGTGGATGAGTTACGCTATAAACTACCTGAGAGGGCGCCAACCCCTCGCACCCAAAGAGCCGAACAGTATGAGAGGCATAATCCGTTGGTGCATGACAGGTCTCCACGACCTCGTCAAGCTTTGCCTCCGAGACCTTATAGACCCGAGAGGGAGGCTACTCCCCGAAACAATGAAGGGTACCCTTAGCGGGGACTCGATCAGGGTCATAGGCCTCGCTCGGAGACTCCTCAAGAATTTTATGAGGAGTACGAACCAAAAATAGAATGGGTTGAAATGCCCCATCAAGGCGGGAGGGCTGCCACTCGGCCACCCCCCCATAGGCCTCCAGTCTCCCATAACTCACAACGGGAGCAAACAAAAGAGGAAGAAATAAAAGCTTTCGATGCATACAAGGCGCTATTAGAGCGTTTGGAGTCCATGGAGACAAAAGCTTCTAGGCATCAAAAACCCACGTTGCGTCAACTCCGTAGTCATCCAGTGCATCCCTCAGTGCCTACACCTCTTTACCCCGAACACTTCAAGTTGCCTCAATTGGCAATTTTTAAAGGTGAAGAGGACGCACAAGAACATGTCACAAGGTTCCTAAGTCAATGCTTCGACATCCAAGATAATGATGCATTGTTGCTTAGAACTTTCATAACCACATTCGCAGGCCCTTCCTCGGATTGGTTCACACAACTACCCAAACACAGTATAAACAACTTAGATCAATTAGTAGATGCGTTTCTTGAACGCTTTGCCTTCAACACAAGAAAGAAGGCATCACTTAGTGATCTGGCCAGCCTCAGGCAATATGAGGAAGAAACAATGGCAGCATACGAGAATCGATGGAGGGCTTTGCTTTCTAAGCTACCCTACCGTCTCCCTATGTCTGATCTAACATAGATGTTTGCATGGAGTTGCTTAAAATCAATCTCTGGTCTATTGTTGCTACAGCAATACGACAGCTTAGAAGAGGCTTTGGCGCAAGCCAGAGTTATAGAAGAGATTAAGATAGGCGAAGGCGCAATCGCCAAGCCTAAAAAGAAAGAGTGGAATAAAACCACTAAGATCGGGAATACGCAATCACAACCCGCTGCGGTTAACCAAGTTGCGATAAACATTCCCAAGCCTGTACAAGAAATGCAGCCCCAAAAGGCTAATTACTGTGCAAGTGCCTCCTAGTTATGAAAAAGATAATAAGAAACAGGAGCAGAATCAGCAACGTCGCCCTCGGCGACAATTCACCCCTTACACAGAGTCTAGGGACTCCTTATTTGACCGCTTGTCGATGGCAAACTTAGTCACCCTTCCAGAGATTCAAACTATAGACCCTAATGCTCCCAAGCCTAAGGGATATAGAGAGGAATTGTATTGTAGATTCCATAGGAGAAGGGGACATGATTTAAATGGATGCTAGAAATTTAAAGGATTAATCCAAGATCTGATCGACAATAGAACATTGGCCGTGGACAACCCCATAGCGCCAAATAATCAACAAATGGGGGTATTCAAGGACCCTTTGCCTGCCCACGAGGCACAGGAAAAACCTCTCCAGATTAATGAGGTGCGACGGAATCTTCCCATGCAAGGATTTGTGGGAATGATTAGCATAGTGACACGGAACAAAAAGTACCTAGCAGCTGCCCCTGAGGTAGCTACGAGGGAAGTTCCAACGACGTCGCAGCCTCAGAAATGCCTTGTGCAAGTACCTCCGCCTAGACCCGAGGTCACGATACGGACCAAACTCATGCAGAGTTTGCGGACCACATCGGCTAGGCTATCCATTTACGAGCTTATTCAACAATCAAAACCTCATAGAGAAGCTCTTATGGAAATATTAAAAGCCATCGAATTACAGCCTCACGAAGCAAATTCTTTCAACAACTTCGTGGGACATGTGAAGAGATGTACGGAGCCGGTCATCACCTTCAGAGAAGATGAAGTCAAAGCAATATCGAATGACATGGCAGATCCACCCCTGCACGTTGTTGCACGGGTCAACGAGATCCCGTACAAGAGAGTGCTGGTAGATACTGGCTCGTCCAGTAACATCATTACCACTGCAACACTAAAACATTTAAAGCTGCCAGCCTCTCATATCACAGCCTCCACGTACACACTGCGAGCTTTCAACGATGCAATATGCTCGACAGTCGGCACAGTTGTTCTACCTGTCCAGGTAGGACAAAAGACAATACCAACATTGTGCCATGTGTTGGAAGGTGAGATGGCCTACAATATACTCGCTAGGGCGGCCTTGGATCAGGGACATGAAGTGTGTCCCTTCGATCGCTCACCAGTGCTTAAAGTATGCTTTTGAAGGAGAAATACATGTAGTCCCGATGGACTTAGAACCCTTCAAGTATTGCAATGCGGTGCAACTAATGCCTCAATCGACCCTCCCTTCAACACATTTGGATTTCCAGCTAAATCCATCGAAACAGGGTCCAACACTGCAGGCACCACTGGTGACCAAAACACCAAAATCCCAGCCAGGTGAATCCTCATCATCTGCTCCTTCATTACCAATGCCACCTGTCATGGCTAAATAGAAGGACAAGGGAAAACAGATCATGGAAGAGGCTCAGCCCCTAGAAGAGGGTTTGCCCACAATTTCAGCGGTATCAACAGAGGAAACACCTAGCACTACGGAAGCTGAGATTCCTAAACCACCAAACATGGAATGGACTCAGGAAGGACTCCCGTTCCCTCCCTCCCAAGCATCAACAATCACTGTTGAAATGGCCAGCATGGGCCTGGGGGAGTATTTAGTGTAGAATGTTGTGGCAACGCCCGCATTAGAGTCAGTACAAGATATGGGGAGACCTCGCCTTCCCATAGGAACAGTTGTTCCTCTAGGTCACCCACCCAACCAGACAAATTTTGTGTATGGGGGCCTTGATCATGGTCTGGAACCATGCAAGCAAAAGGAAGCAGACGAAGAGCCTTTTGTTGAAAACATCAACTATCTATCAAACCTAGACTTTGCCCTAAAATATCTTGGCCAATGCAATTGGCATGGATACGGGCTAGGCAGATATGAGCAAGGGATGCGAGTCCTTTGCCAACCAAGATATCATATGCCATATGATAAGTCAGGAGTAGGGTTCAACCACCCCCTGCCCTTAGACATCTTGGTCAAAAATATGCAAGGCCTAGAAATAGGCAACAAGGGGGGATTGGCACCAGATCTTTATGCCAACCCGAATACAGAATATACATTGGGAGACTACCTCCCATGGTCAACAAACACCCTTGGAAATAGCAGTAATCCCTCTCCTTTGCTAGAGAGAGGTGAAAGTTCGGACATTAATCCCCACAGAGAACATCAACGGCTTTCGGACATCTTTTTGAAGCTATTCCCCTTAGAAGTTCCAGTTGAATCAATACAGTGTCAAGAGAATCAGGTCCCTCCACCAAGAGTGGAACAACCGCAATGGGACCAGATTAACTTACTGGAACAAGGAGAGTCCTCAACGTCGCAAGTAATAGTTGCTGAAGAGAATGAACATTTTTGGGCCTCCGAAAGTGATTCAGAAGATGAGACTGAGATGGACTATCTCAGACATGCGCGACGACATTACCGCCCTTTAACTCATGAAGATCTGATGGGATAGATGGGCATAAGGTTAGGGCATGAATGGTGGGTAGACCCAACGAGGTGGGACCAAGTGTTGGATCCATGGCTCCAAATTCTCGATGAGCACCGTCCACCTCGAGACCCTATCATGACAATAGTGCCGAGGGAAGACCCTGTCCTCCTTTTCACACATAGGGCCGATCCGTTCATGCCCGTCCCCCTAGAGCCAGATCCAGAGTATAGGGAGCATCTAAAAGAATCAAGTTATCATACCCATGGTAATGGAGACCAAATTCATGCCATCCACATGATCTCCATTGATTTGACCGCACCCATCCGCAATCCGACCGATCCAACACGGTCATTGCATCTAGACATAGATGCCATCGACTGGGATCACGTCAATTCACCTTTATCACCATCAGAGTACTGGCATTTCGATGAAATGCCTCATTTTACCCCAAGGACAACTCAAGATATTTTTTAGGCTGAAGAGGAACCCGAGGTTCCCAATGCAGATCTAAATTCAGCTAATGATATCCATTTGATCCCGACTCCACATCAGTTGGAGGACGGATCCCACATGTCAGTCGAGGAGACGACTGATGTAGATATCGGCATAGATCCAATGAATCCATAGATTCTAAAGTTGGGGGTAAGTCTTTCCCCCGAAGAGCAAGCCGACTACATTGCCCTTCTCAAAGAGAAGAAGGAGGTTTTTGCATGGTCGTATAAAGATATGCCAGGACTAGACCCGCAGCTAGTCACGCATAATTTAACGCTTGATCCGACAATCAAGCTTGTAAAGCAAAAACTACGTAAGATGCACCCAACAATGGCCTTAATGGTCAAAGATGAATTGCAAAAGCTGTTGGATGCACAGTTTGTCATCTACGTGGATTATCCGCCATGGCTGTCCAACATGGTTCCCGTCAAGAAGCCCGACGGGAGGATTCGCATATGCACCGATTTTCGAGATCTAAACAAAGCGAGTCCTAAGGATGATTTCCCCTTGTCGAGCATCGACGCGTTGGTAGACGCTACAACAGGTCACGAAATGCTTTCCCTAATGGATGGTTTCTCAGGATACAATCAAATTCATATCAATCCTGAGGATCAACTAAAAACGGCGTTCACAACGCCTTGGGGGACATTTTGTTATAAGGTCATGCCTTTTGGCCTTAAAAACGCTGGTGCTACCTACCAACGTGCCATGACATATATCTTCCACGATTACATGCACAAAACTTTGGAAGATTACATGGATGATTTGTTAGCCAAGTCTCTCTTGCGCTCAAATCATATCGGTGACTTAAGCAAGATCCTCGATCGCCTCATGGAACATAAAGTTAGACTAAACCCCAAGAAGTGCATCTTTGGCGTCACATCTGGAAAACTCTTGGGTTTCATAGTCTCAAAATGAGGAATCGAGGTGGACCCAAAGAAAGTCAAGGCAATCCTTGAAATGGTTCCCCCAACTACAATCAAGCAGCTCAGAAGTCTGCAGGGAAAGGTCGTGTCGATTAAACGCTTCATAGCGCAATTATCTGACAAATGCCGACCCATGAACAAATTATTGCACAAGGGGGTTACATTTCATTGGGATGACGAGTGCCAGTCAGCCTTTGACGAGATCAAACAATACCTGGTTTTGCTGCCAGTATTGGCACCACCTAGACTAGGAGTGTCGTTCTACTTATACATCTCAGCTATTGAGGTGGCACTGGGCGCCATGCTAGCCCAGAAGAATGAACTTCACAAGGAACAGAGCTACTTACTATCTTAGCCGCACCCCGGTCGGTTATGAACTTAACTATGCATACGTTGAGAAACTCTGCTTGGCAGTGGTGTTTGCTACCAAAAAGCTACGCCACTACATGCTGAGCAACACTACGTATGTTGTGTCTAAGGAGAATCCATTGCGATACATGATGAGTCATACTTATCATAGTAGTCGCACGACGAAATGGATCATGTTGTTGACGAAATTTGACATAGAGTTTATTGGACAAAAATCTATCAAAGGACAAGTCATAGCCGATCAACTAGCAGAGGCTCCTCTTGAAGACGATCAGCCTCTGGTCATAGAACTACCCGATGATGGGGTCTTCCATGTCTCAGAATCGCCAGATTCTGAAGAGCCTGAGTCACAAGCCGACATAACCCTATTCTTCGATGGTTCTAAATGTGAGCAAGGTGGTGGCACGGGAATTGTATTCTTCACACCGCAGGGTGCTCCAATGCCCTTGTCATTTAAATTAAACTTCCCGTGCACCAATAACAATGCAGAGTACGAAGCCTTGCTCCTAGGTCTTCAGACAACAATCGCCATGAACATCAAATGACTGAATATCTTTGGTGATTCGCTGTTAATAGTCAATCAAGTCAAAGGGGTATATCAATGCAAATGCCCACTCCTGCAAGCTTATAAAGCCCTCGTGGACAAATTCCTGGCAAAACTTGAGTGGTATGACATCGAGGCACTCCCTCGATCATCGAATCATTTTGTGGACACAATGGCCTCCTTGGGGTCACTAATTCCGCAAGACCTTTTCGGTGATATGACAACCATTCAAGTCAAAACCTTATCGCAATCCGTGATGGAGCGTGCAAGTTCAGACTTGACGCCAGGAATCCACATGATCCAGATTGAACCATCCTCGGATAAGTTCTCTCAAATCCGAGATCATCTAAAATGTGCCAACTGGGGGTCCTTGTTCTCCCCTACTCCCATTAATAGCAACACAATGCTATTCTTACAAGTTCTATCCCATTCAGCGTTTGCTAGGGATGAACTTCAAGAGGGATTGGCTGTTCATACTGTCGAGGTTTCTGATCAACAGGATTGGTATTTACCCATCCGAGACTACCTCAAGTTAGGTAATCTCCCACTTGGATTGACTCATGCCGCAAAACGAGCACTCAAGCAGAAAGCGGCTAAGTATGTCTTGATAGGAGACATTTTGTATCGTCGCAGCTACGAAGGAATCCTCCTTCGTTGCTTGGACTAGCAAGAGTCCACTTGGGCGATCGCCCAAGCGCACGATGGTACATGTGGTGGCCACTTCAGTGGTATGGCCATTGCAAAGCGCATTCTTCGCATGGGCTATTATTGGCCATCTTTAGAGCGAGATTGTTGCACCTATGTCAAGAAGTGCGTGAAGTGTCAACATCATGCCAATTTGATGCACGTACCTTCTCAGGCCTTGCAGACAGTCCAATATGCTTGGCCATTCTCGCAGTGGGGCTTCGATCTAATTGGAAAGATCTCCCCTACATCGTCAGGTCGTCACACGTTTATCATAACGGCCACATAATATTTTACCAAATGGGTGGAAGCAATTCCGCTTACCTCTACGACAGGACCCCGCATTGTGGAGTTCATTTTGCATAACATCATATGTCATTTTGGTATTCCATCCAAAATAGTCTCGGATAATGGGACGCCTTTCAAGAACAAAGACGTGCATGCTTTGACCACAAAGTACAAGATTCAACACAGCTTTTCAACTCCCTATTATCCGCAGGCGAATGGGCAAGCAGAGGCGTCAAACAAAATGCTAGTTGCCATCCTTAAAAATACCGTCGTAGACAATCATAAGGATTGGCACATTCAAATCCCACTTGCCCTATGGGCCTATCGCACTAGCATTCGGACACCCACTGGGGCCACTCCATTTTCGCTCGTGTATGGCTCCGAGGCAGTCATGCCTCTAGAGTTGGAGATTCCTTCCCTGCGCATATCAATGCAGGAGTTCATTGATGATGACTCTGCACGATAGGCCCGGTTAGACCAGCTTACGTTGCTCGACGAACGACGCGTTAATGCTCTCGAGCATTTACGTATTTATCAAGAGCGACTTAAGAAAGCTTACAACATGAAAGTTCACCTGAGGGACTTTCGGGTTGGGGATTTGGTTTTGAAGGAAAACCAGCAAAATTCCAGTTTGCCATCCCACCTAAGGGACAAGTTTGCGGCAAATTGGTTAGGTCCATATGTCATTGATAGCAAAATAGGACCCGAGACATACCGGCTAGCTTCTCTTGACGGTATCAAAGAAAAAGAACCTTTGAATATCAGTCATTTGCGACCATTTCATATCTAAGAGAGCTATATCCCAAAACGCTCCAAGGATTCCTAAAAATCGCTTGGTCAATCCCAAAAGGCTCCAAGGATTCCTAAAATCGCTTGGTCAATCCCAAAAGGCTCCAAGGATTCTTGCAATCGCTTGGTCAATCCCAAAACGCTCCAAGGATTTCCACAATCGCTTGGTCAAAAATCAAGAAAATTCAAAAACAACAAAAATCACCAAAAACAACAAAAAAAAAAAATTGCATCTCATTTCTAGGCATACTCAAATTCATCAATAGAGAGTTCTTCTCGCACTTCATCTTCATATTCACAAAAATCAATCCATCAAAAATACAAAAATACATAGCTGCATCAAAGCATTGCATCCATACATTGCATATTTGTGGTCATACAGGTCAAAGGCACCATAGGCTGTAATTGCTCTGCTAGTCCATCTTGTTCCACATTGTTCCATCTTACAAAAACAACAAAAATGCCATGCGTTACTTTTACCACACTAGAATCAGTGGTCTTTTAATGTATCAAGAGTTTTCGTGATTCAGTCATCATTTTACTCTTTAGCCATGTAATGTATCAAGTCAGACAGATTTTACGAAGGTAGAGTCATACTTGAAATACACCTTGTTACGTAACATCCCAACACAAATTAAAACACATAAAACAATTCCTAAGTTGTGTGAACGAAAGATGAAACTTGCACAAGAATCCAGGTCACCACAAGCAAAACGGTTATCTTGCTCATCCCCCGTGCGAATGACCCCAAGAATGCTGAGAGTTGGCAAAAGGACAAGCATCCTCCCTACCCAATTCCCTAAGAATCCCTAAGTTCTCAATAGTTGCAAAACATCAAAAATTTGCAAAAACGTCAAAAATCCAAAATTTGACATCCTACAGTGCATACATCAAACAGCACAAACGATAGTGATTTTCGTCACTCCATATCCCCAATCCCTTGCTCAAAAGAAAAACAAATCAAAATAAACAGTGATCTTATCACTACAAACGAGCAAGTATCCCAATACAATTGAAGAAAAGAAGGGAGTTGAACTTGAATCCCTGGAACTCTCAACATTCTAACAGGTCATGAGGCAAGCCTCAGTATCGGTTTGGTTGATAGCCTATCGGTAACTGGCGGTAAACTTCTCGCATGACGATATATCTGTCGCATTAACTTGTGTATAGATCAATATTTGCATGTGGATGAGCTAGCTTATGGCATCCTGGATAACACCGTAGACTAATCTAACTACATACAACAAAGGAGTTAGTGGAGCTAATTAGGTGATCCTCAGTACAGGTTCGGTTGAAAGCCCATCTGGCACTGGCGGTATCCCTGACAAATACCACATAAATGAACTCAATTGCACACACAGGGATGTGAAATAGCTTGGTCAAAAACAAGTCCGATTCATACCTTGTTCAAAAGTCTTGTAAGATAAAGTACAGTCGTGGCTAGTGAGTCAAAACCGTTTGAGTCTCAGAAAACCTTAGCTACATTTCTAAACCAACTGCGCTACTTTTCATCCGTACAATACCATCAAAAAATACAAAAAGAGAAAACCACATGTATACATACAAGAGTCATACATCATAGCAATCGCCTAAAAGCAAAATAAAGAGCGTCTTAAACAGTCTATGGTGCCATAACCAATCATCACAAAATTCCATTCATCCATTTTGCATATCACATAAAAATCAAAAACATTTGCATTCATCATAACATCTGCATTCATCAAAATAAATAAACATACATACATCAATAGTCATTAGCCATCATGCATAACAAAAATCAAATCATCACATGTACACAACCAAAATAAAACCGGTATATATATATATATATATATATATATATATATATCGTAAAAAAAAATGCCCGCAGGCTACAAAACTGGTCCTCAGACCCCGCAATCATATAACAAAACCCAACCTAAGGCGTCAACCACCATGATCACGCAGGATCGGTGCGACAGGAACTACCCCCCATGGTGTGGGTCCTCTGGGACCCTGTAGGGCGGCTACTACTAGCCCCCGCATCACGCCTGCTACCGCCTCCCTCATCCAATCGCCTGCGACGAGATGATGCTTGATCGCTCAATCGCACTATCCCTCGTCCGACGCAAAGATCCACCGCCCGAGGGCTCGGGTAGCCGCCCACCAAGGCGGATGACCTCCCTCTCCAAGTCTAGCCGGTGTCAGAACCACTCTACCTCCCATCGATGGTAGTAAGATACCGCATCATCACGCTGTGCCAGAACCCTCTCCCGCTCTGCTAGCTGGGCCCGTAGGAGATCCCTCTCCCGCAGCGCGTCCCCCAACTCCAGATCCCGTATCCATAGCAGCTCTGTAAGTCACGCATTTTTAGCACGTATCTCAGACTCCATCTCCTCTGTATCAGCCTGACGTACAGGACTCCCTGGAACAACAGCCTGCTCTGGCTCCCACTGCTCCTCCACGTCCTACATGTCCGGCTGATCCGGAGCGCCCAAATCCACATCCTCATCCCCCACATCCACCATGTCCGCATCATCCAACGGACCTCCCCAATCATCCCCTACTACCTCAGCACCCTCCACTACCGCCTCTGTGCCTCCTAGTGGCCCCTCCCCTCTCCATCGCCGCAGCACCCACCACGAGTCATACTCAGTGGTAGTCCCGACGTCATCTACGTCCGGGACATCAATCATCGCATCTGATCCCTCGCCCAATGGCACGGTGATCGGTGGATCTAGAGCCCTCTCATCTCCCCGGTGCTCGATAGACCACGGGCTCACCAAGCAACCCCTGGCGCACCCCAAACTATCGGGTAACCCGACCATAAGAGAATAACTCATGCTCGGTCCCATGTCGCCCAGTCAACCACCGCTCCCTGCGCACCCGTCGGAGCCACTCTCCAGCCTCCGGCCAGGCCGGGACGAGTCCCGATAAGGGTGCCAAACCACATCCCCTAGAGTGAGCCAAGAGAAGGCATCGAGATAGTGCTCTACAGACACTCGCCCATCGCCGACTCGCCCTCACTCCGTAGACCGCCGCCACAAAGCTGCGTAACCTATCTCCTCATCCTCCATCGCCGCCCGAGTCGTCCATGGTAACCCGGTTGGCCTCTCAACTGCTATGTGCTACCAACCCCAGCACTACAGCAGATAGCTACAGCTGACCCCCTTTCGCTGCCGACAGTAGACCCCGTACAGCTCCCCATAAAGCTACGCCAATAGTGTCTGTCCCCATCTCAAAATCAACGGTGCCTCTATCGGGCACTCTGCCAACTGCCATACCAAATCCAGCAGGTTCCACGGGAACCTCGCGCCCGACGAGTCAGGTAGTAGCATGTTAGAAATGAGGCCCATCAAGAATGCGTGCCTCACTCCTAACACCCCCCTCTCCTACCACCATCCAACCAAAATCCTGCCAGCCTGGCAGTCCACCTCGGCTGTCTCCACTGGGTTCGCTACACCCAGCCGCTCCCCATGCCCAAAGCATCTCGTCAGTACAACAGTCCGCTGATCACGCGGTGATGTCCTGATAGGTAGTCCATCTATCGAATTCGAAGCAACCGATAGACATCCTCTAGAGTCACAGTCATCTCCCCTATCGGGAGATGAAAGGTGTTGGTCCGCGGATCCCAGAGCTTGATCAAGGCCGTTAGATAGGCCTGATCCGGGACCACAGGCTCCAGTCGAGCCACCTGCTTGAGCCCAAGGGCATCAAGCCATTCCCAGTCATCATCAGACAGTGCTCCCTATGCCTCAATAAAAGTAGTAGGTACACGGTACCGGCTCCTAACCTGCAAAAGAAAATAATTCAACAAAAAAAAAAAATTAATTAAAATCATAGAAAAAGAAAACTGTACAAAAAAAAAACAACAAACTTACAACTTTAAAAACAAAAATAAACTCTAGGAGGCACTTACAGGTTTCGCTTTGGCTCCGCCGCTCGAACCAGTTTGTGCACTCATGATGGCAGGAAAAATTTCAGCAGCGCTTCGCTTCGCAGAATTACCTCCTCCTCCTAGAGCTCCAAAATCGCAAGAAAAATTTGACACAAATGAGCCCAAAATCAAGTTTTGGCCCTTAAATAGGCCTTTTGAGCTGGAATTCATCCTTGACTGGGACGAGCGCTCTGGTTAGCGCTCGTCCCACCCAGGGACGAATTCTACAGCTGGAATTCGTCCCACCCTGGGACGAATTCAGGCCAAAAACTTCAAAAACATCAAAAAATGAACAAAAATGCACTAAAAACCAACAATAAATTTGCCCGATAAGAGTGCTGTTGCACTTGACATCCCGGGAATACAAAATAGACGTTGGGGTCATAAATTGTCATTATCCTAATCCCTAAGAAGGCTACTTTAGCCGGACCGCTCCACGGGAAGACGGATTTTTGCCAATTTTAGCTCCAGACAGCGTCGCAAAAAGGGTTAACACCCACCAAAAACAGGTCCAAATGTTGGAAAAATTGCACATGCTTAACGATAAACCATCTAAAGGCACCCTTGCACAAGTCATCTTGGGTCAAGCGACTCGTCGCTTTTCTCACGAAGGTCATTCCCTCATCGATTCGTCGCTTGAGGGGGTAGTCACACTTAGTCACCAATCAACAAGCACACACCCAATTAAGGAAAACGACATGCATTCAAAGAATCATTGACAAAGACAATTACGCTCCCCGCTTGGGGCAGTAAACAAGCAACAATCAAATTGATCAAACACTTGGCATTCGTGAATCATGAACACAAGGTTCCCCCGTGGACAAAAGGTTGCGCCCTTTGCCTAATCATGACTGATCAATGTCCAAGCTCAAGTCACACCTCACCAAAATAGGTTAATACTTGAAATCAAATTCCTTAGCTCGTCAGAAGCAAGGATTCAAGAATGCATGCCCTTTCCATGCTTGGGGCATCAAAAGTTGGTTAGGTTACCAAGAAACCCTAATCATTAGTGCTTTGGCTATCTATTTTTGCTCGACGCTGCGCCATGCACAGCGCATCCCAAAAAGGGGCATCTGTAGACACCAAAATAGCACCAATCCGATTATGTGACTGCAAACACTGATCGCTTTGACAAACACAGCCCCCAGGGCAGCCCTCAGAGGTCAAACAGTGGTCCTAACCACTTTCATAGCAATTTTGTAAGGTCAAGAAGCAATTTGGCACATTTAAGCACTTTGTCCAGTATTCGTCTCACCCAGGGACGAATACTAACTGGGATTCGTCTCACCCAGGGACGAATTCTAAAATCATCTCTGGTCAGGATGAATTCCAGGTTAAATGGGCAAAAATAAAAATGCCGCCAAGTGGCAGCCAGGGACAGTCAATTATTGACCCCTGCCATGCATGCGCGTGCAGGTGGGTAGGTTGGCAGTTGAATGGACTGTCACAAGGGCAGTCATGGAAGCCCAAGTCAGGGAGGAGTCTCCTCCCCCTTTGGGAAGGCATGGCCGCCACATGGCATCCCTGCATGCCCCTCCAAAGAGACCCCATGGGTCTATAAAATGGTGGCCTTTCCCACCCCAAAGAAGACAGATTGGAGGCGATTTCAAGCAACGAAGTGCTGTCCAATTGAACACCCACATTTTGCACCTTTTTCAATTCACCTTCTCACATCCACTAATCTCTTTCACAAGGGAGGTTATTGGGTGGCTTTTGGAAGCGTGAATTCAACCCAAATCCAGCATTTGACCACTTTATACCACCAATTTGCCGACACCCCAATCCTAAGAGGTTTTGGGCCCATCCCTAGTGGATTGGCACCGAAATCAAGTGCCAACGGTGGGAGGCCCACTTGGGCACCCCCGCATTTTAGAAGTTTTGTTCTAAAAGGATTCTAGAATACTAGTTCATGTTGCATTTCATTTTATTCGGTTTAATTAACTCATAGCTATATTTCCATGATGTTTTGATTAGATTTCACCATGCTTTTTGTCGCTTTGTGTTCCTTCTAACTTGCAGGTAGCGACGGTGATTTCTCGAGGATAGAAGCCAAATTGGGAGAATCCGACCATCTGGGTCATCCCAAAATGGCCCCAATTACATAACCCCTCTGTTTGTAGGTGTTTTGGAGGTCCCGGGGTTCGACATTGGAGCGGCAGCAACTCGGCGCTTTAACATAGTGGAATTCGTCTCACCCAGGGACGAATAACAGTAGAATTCGTCCTGCCCAGGGACGAATTTCAGTCGATAGCAGATTGGCCGACTGTTTCAATGGCAGTGGCCCTCTGGTGATGTATTCTGTCTTCTGTCAAGTTTTTAGGTCATTTAGGTTTGCTTTGTTCACTGTTTTAGCAATTGTTCCTATGCATCCTTTATCAATATCAAGGCATGAATTTTCCTTCTTATCACAGGTGCTACTAACGCCTTGTTTGTTTCTTTGATTGCAGGAGGAACAACAAGAAGTGAGGATTTACCAAAAACAGCGATGGCAACACTTTGGCCCGTCCATTTTGCATGTGGGCATGCGGAAGGAGAACACTTACCAAAATTGTAACCGAATCCATTTAAACGCTCCTCGCCCCTAAAAAGGGAGGAGGCGATTTTGTAACCATGGTTATCAAGTTTAATAAAAGGGCTGTGACTTCTCTCTAAATCCTTGTAACTCGTTTCGATCTATTTGCCTCTTTCATTTTAATGCATTTCTTGTTTTAGGGCTTAGGCGCTGTTTTGATTTGAATGCATCTAAGTAGTTGTTCTTTCTGAAAAGCTTCCGAAATCTCGTGCTTTCAAGTAATAGTAAAATTCTCATATCTCGTCTATGAGCTTCACTAGTTGATTCATCAAACTAGTGGATCAAATACTGAATCCTTATATTTAGGAGTTTTTTTTATGTAACTTTGTGGGAAGACTCTAAGCCTAATAAATTTTAGAATTTATTTTTTCAGTCTATTCTACAAGAAAATATTAATGAAATTCACATGCAATGGATTCAATGGAATATTCAATTTGTAAAAATTAAAGCTATGATGACTGGCCCTATTTTAGGAATATCACTTTCTCAAAGCTCTCCCTATTACCTTGATTATTTTGAATATTTTTTCAAGAGCCCGTACACTGAGGTAAATCAGGTTTACAAAAAATTTAGGCTCAATAATAATCATGGTTCTCCTCTCACTCTATAGTATCTAGTTCTACTATAACTAGACCTACCATGGCTCTGATACCACTGTTAGCTTTTGAGGTAGACTGCAATGGGAGATGGAAATCACATGATGTAAAATATTAGAGAAATTAAATTTACAATATTATAAAATATGTTATAAATAGAAATTAGGGAAATGAATGCAAAATTGCTATGGAGGAAATGAACATTCTATGCAAGATGCTACAGGACTATAATGTACTCCATCAATAATGGAGTCACATAGTAGTACTAATACTACCTACTGAGTTACTTATCAAACTCGTACAATGAGGCCCTTTTATAATGGAATATAGATTCCTCGGCCAACACTCTACTTAGTTGTGTAAGGGACACCTTGTATATTTACAACTTGCACATTGACACTTGTGCATTTATTACATTGCATAATGTAACTAGATAAATTTCCCCTAAATTAATCTAATGTCCTAATTATGTACCTAATAAGGTACATTTAAATGATCCAAATGATGTAATAGACTCTAAATCTAACATTTTACCTTGTTGTCAACAACCTTCTTGATAGAAGAAATATGGAAGTTGAATGGAGCTTGGATGTACCTAAAAGGGATAATTTATAGGCTGTTAAACCACTTTGTTGTAATGCCTAATAGGGTTAATAGTATTTTGCTATTATTTTTTGGTATTTATAGAGTTGAAGTGATGGCTATTTATAGGTTTGTAGGTAGAGAAAAATCATATTTTCTACTTTAAAGTGACATTTAGAATGGTGTTGATCATCTTGTTGATGCATACAATTCTAGAATAATTTAAGATTAATCTGAAGTTATCAAAGGATAGTTGCATGCTAATTGGGAGTGATGTCTACAACATGAACCTTGGAGATTCCTAGAATGTAGGAGAAGATTGTTGATGGAGGATAATTGTATACTACTTCAAAGGGTGTAACCTTGGTTGTAGTGTGATATGAAGTATTATACCATCATATGGCCAAGGGAAGCCACTTCATCCACTATGTAGGATGTTCATATACAAATCAATGAAGGTATATTTCCAAGCATTTGTTAATAATTTTTGTTTGATGATCCATCTAAGGATGATGGATCAAACTCATTTTGATTTTATTTTCCTGTAACTTAAATAGTTCCCATAAACAATAACTAGTAAAAGTAGGATCCCTATTTAACACAATAGGTATGGGTATTCTATGAAGGTAAAAAATGGTATCTAAAAATACTTGAGTAATGTAGGTATGGAAGAAGGAGCAAAATGAGTATACTTTGTGATATGATCCATTACCATCAAAATAACCTAATTTTTATCTTGAATTGGATAATCCTTCTATAAAATCCATATAAATATCTACTCATTCTTGTTATAGAATTAGTAAGGGCTCAAGGGTTCTAAGGGAAAACATAGTTTCTCCTTTTATTATTTGGCACATGTCACATTCAACCATAAAAGTTTGAATATCCTTTGTCATTCCCTTTTAGAGGAAACTAAGCTTGGTCCTTTCATAATATTTTAGAAACCCAAAATTTATTGCTATAGGTGAGGCATACATTTTCTTCAACATGAATTCTTATATTTGTGAGATTTGGAGAATAGTGATTTAATAATGATATCTCAAATCTTGTCCATCCAAATTATATCTAGGGATTGAGTTAGGCTTTATTCAAAATTTGGTGATCAAAGTTTGTAAGCTTGAATCCTTGGCCATTTTATCTTTGAGATAATTATTCCATTGAGGGATTGGTGAAAATATAGCATTTAACATACTTTGATTTTCAAACTATTGATATAGTGCATCAACCATGATATTATCCTTTCTTTTTATATGTGATTTTATAATCATACCCCATCAATTTAGAAATCCAAATTTATTGTTCAGGTATGGCTACCCATTGTTCTAAGAAGTACTTGAGACATTGATGGTCAGTTTTTATTGAAAAATGATAATCAATTAGATATGGCCTCCAATGATTAATAAAATGTAAAATTATTGGCATCTCCTTTGCATAAGAAAATTTTTCCAAAATTTTAACCTAATATTACTTTACTAGTGAAGGTAAATGTTCATCCTTATTGCATCATCATGGCCCCAATTCCATTGCCCAAAGTATCACTTTCAATTACAATAGGTTTAGAAACATTATGTATTTCTAACACTTAGATGGTTATCATGGCTTGCTTTAAAATCCTTCTCCATTGGTTCTAACCAAATAAAAGAATTATTTTTCAATATGGTTGTTAAAGGAGCTACTATATTGCCATACTTTTGTATAATTATGATAGTACTCTACAAGTCCTAAAAATACTTGAATTCCCTTGAGGGTGTGAGGATTTGGCCATTGTTGAACAATAAAAATATTTTTAGGATCAAATTTAACTCTATATTTAAAGATAATGTGACCCACATACTCTCCTTGCAATCCAAAAGAACACTTAGAACTCTTGGTATAAATTTTATTCTCAGACAAAATTTGTAGAGCCTAATCCAAATTTTTGAGATGCTCCTCCCAATAGTGACTATAAATTAGAATATCTTCATAGATAACTAGAATGAATTTGTTAAGGAATGGAATGACCTTATTCGTGAGGCTCTAAAATATTTATGGTGCATTAGTTACGGCAAATAGCATGACCTAAAATTAATAATGGCTCTCATGAATTTGAAATGTTATTTTGAAAATATGTTTCTCCTTAAGTATTATCTGATGATAGCCCTAGAGGAGATCTAACTTGGAGAAAAGCTTTGCACCATGTAGCTCATACAACAATTCATTGGTCACTAGGCTAGGAAATGTTTTCTTAATGGTGAGCTTATTAATCTTAAACAATCCATATACAACCACCATGACCCGTATTTCTTTCTAACCAATGGCACCAAAGAAGAATAAGGATTGTTAATAGGACAAATTACCCTTGCTTTTAGCAAATTTTGTACCAACTATTATTTTTTTGACTTAGTGCATATAGGTACTGATAGGGTATGTTTTTAGGTGGGAAACTACCTAGTACTAACAATATTGTATTATCATAGGAACAATGTGAATGTAATTCTATCAGTTTCGTAAAAAATACATCATGCTTAGTCAAAATGAGTTGCAAATCATCTTGGAGAATGTCTTATTTTAAATTTTGTGGTTGAATTACACGATAATTTTAAAACAACATCTGCATACAAATTGAATTGATAATTTACAAAGATCTTGGTGGAGTACCACAAAGTGTATAAGATTTTATATTCTACAAGAATTGCATCCTTAATTCAAAAATGTTCTAGTTTATTGTTGCTAAGGTACCTAAGAACTATGCTCATAGCACAACATCACATCCTCCTAGTTGAAAATAAAACATATGAATTTGGAGTTCATAGTCCATCATATCCAACTTAACATTACAATATTTTCTCTTACAAGGTGTTGTTCCATTATTTTCCACCATAACTTTAAAGGACTTGTAAGTGTTAGATTTTGATGCTATATATTTAATAAAATAACTACCATAAGGTATACAATGAGCATGCAATAGTAACTATAAGATAATGATAATATATTAAACATGTAAAACTCATAAGAAACTTCTACAACTACTCATAAAAATATCATTAATAGAAGCTCATGAAAATAGTATATTGATATAAAATGGAGGTCTCAAACTCTCCATATTTTATACATGATCTACATTGTATCTACCATATCAACTACTACTACTTTACCTTGTTCACCCCAAAAATTGTGGCATAAATGTATATATGATATGTCCATACATAGACCTATATATAATGAAAGGTGACTCTTGGCCTTTCATATTTCTATGACTCTTCACCTTCCTATTCTATGGACTCATGTGCACATGGACTACATGCACATTTACATCATTAAATACTTTGCACATTCTAACAAAACTTGTGTATTTATTATATTCCATAAAGCAAATACTCAAACCCTAATCTAAGGTACTCTTCTAATTTGAAGATGTACCCAAAGTGATACATTAGCATGTACCAAATAATTTAATAATTCCAACATCGTCATTATTACTTTATTTTGCTATTAAAGACTTTAGTGTTCAATATAGATCTCCATCTTGTTCTTTTAGTTCACTTTGATTTATCTCCTATAAATTGCTATGTAGATTTGGCTTGAAAGTATTTTCTTCCATCTTCATATTTTATTTTCTATCATGCTTCCTCTTCCTATTTCTTCTTCTTCTTATTTGTTTCTACACCTTTACTAGTGACATATATCTAACATTGTGAGTTAGTATATCATCATGACAGTAGTGGTCAGGATTCTATATTTTGTTACTAATATGTTCATATTTCTTTTGTTTTATGTCTTGAAAGAATTAAAAATAATTAATGATAGATATATCATCAAACATTCTTTTGAAGTAAGAATAACTATGTTTTGAGCATTCCACCAAGATTTAAAAATTACTTCATGAAGATAACCAATTAGTATCATAAAATTTTCTTCTTTTGCTTCCTTGAGAAACAAAGAAAATCTTTCTTTAAAACTAGTAGATAAATATTTATATCCATCAAGAGTATTTATTAATTTTTGTGAATAAAACTTTAGTTAATGGAATAGTTCTTCATTATTAAATGAATTCCTCATTATTTCATCCATACGTATTCTAATTTAACCCTTGAAGTATAATTCCTTATGAATCCCTAGTATTAGGTATATAATCAAATTTGATAAACTCTTTTCAATTTTAGAACTTTTTGGAATACTTTGTACCTCCCAAGTGTTTTGAATATAATATAGCTTTGAAATGATACTTAGGTTTCAAAGTTTCCTTTAATTTGAATCCCTATTGTCTCTCTATTTATGAATAGAAATCTTGAGAAAATTTTGATGCAATTTCAAGTTTGATAAGATTCTCTTTAAGTTGGATTGCTTATGTCTCATTAATTTGAGCAACAGACTAATATCAAAATTAATTATCCAAATTTCAAATAAATCTAGGTTGTGTTTCTTATATATTTCAATTTTCAATAGTAAAGTTTCTAAATTTTAAGAATCTAAGTTGGTGTTGAACTCCTTATAACTCCCTAATTAGAAATTTATAAAACAAAGATATTTGCAAATTCAATATTTCAATTTCTATTTAGAAGTCCTTATTCATCCAATTCAAATTATTTGCAAATATTTCTATGCTTGAATTTCAAATAAAGTAATTTAAAAAAACTTTCAAATTAAATCCTCCAATTTCAAAAGTCTTTCAAATCATTGAATAAATCATCTAAGGTTATAATTCATTACGTTATTTCTCCTTTTATTCAAATAACGTTAAGTATATAGGATTAATTAATCTAAACTTCAAAAAGTATACCTTATACCTTCTTTAATATTTACAAATGTTAAAATTAAACCAAATATTTTTTACCTCCTTTGATATAGTATGCTAAACTTTGACTTAATTCAAATATGAAACCTACGCTCTAAAACAGTCTTCCCTCTCTAGAATTAATGCTCATCCTTTCTTATTAAATTTGGTTTGGTGCAGTTTGACTATCCTCTATAATATTTCAAGATTCTCCAAGGTGATCAAATTATATTCCAATGCCCTTGCACTATTATCCTTAGAATATTTTTACCCTATACATTAATAGGAACTCTTACACATTGCACCTTACTCCAATCATGATAGATATTCTAAATTTCAAGTGCCACGTGACACAAAAAGTCATTTTCACTTTAGTGATTGTTTCTTATGGTGATCTACCCAAATGTTCTTCACTTAACATTTCGGAAGAGTGTTATATATCATGGGATTGACCTCTTTGAAGGTATTATGACTCCATGGATGTTGTAAATAGAATATTGCTCTCCTTCAATGGTAAATTTAATAACCTTCATGTGGTAAATAGATTCTTCAATGATTGACATTCCTTATCACACTCCTAATTCATCCTAATTTAGTTATCTTGTTTCTTGGATCTCAAATATTTGAAACTCCCTTGTGTTGTTTAACTTTCCAATGTCCACATAAGTTATTCTTATTTCTTCTTCTTATCCAATGCTCTCCTCCTATGGTGGTTAGATATTGGTGATTATAACATATTTGGCTACATTTTCAATGTCCAATGTGTAGAGGGGAAAAAATGTACACCTATCAAAGGAAAATGAAATGCATCTATTAATCTAAGCACTAAAAAGAGACATTAATGTAAGCATGATAACAAATAAGTAAAATAAATGGGGGTCATATATATATTAATTTTTTTTTCAAATCCATGGTTGCAAAATGTCCCTTTAAGGGATTTGAGTTGATACAATTATTATATAAGTGTCACAGTATTAAATTATTTCAAAGAATCAATATGTGCTTCAAGGACTTCCTCAGACTCTTGAATTGAAGAGCGGGTTTTAGATACCGCTACAATGATCTATATATATTCAAACTTGTAGCTCCTTCCCTGAGTATTGCAATACATAGATCTAAATATAAATAACTCAAATTTGTTATTAGCATATGTGAATTGAAAAAAAATCAAAGGGATGCATGCAATAGTGAATATAAAAAGTGTAATAGAAGGTGCAAAACTAATCAAAATTGCACCAAAACTTAGTAGAATGCATATATTATAATCTAGAAATGATCTATGTTGAAACAAAAATGAAATTATATACTGATTTTATGGCCATTCATGGGTGTTCCAATTGGGACTATTATAATGAAAAGCCTAATAGAAGTTGCAAAACTATTCAAAACTGTACCAAAACTTAGCATAGTGTATATAATCTACTCTAGAAATTATCTATGATAAAATAGAAGTGACATTGGATGCAGAGGTCATGTCCATCCCTAGGTGTTTCAATTATGACTGTTGACCATCCCAGGTGGGGACGGCCACCAAACCTGGTGGTTTTTACCACTAATTCCTCTTGGATCTGGTTCAAAAAATTTCCTAGGGGTGTTGTCATAAAATTTTATGATCTGATTCACTAAAATAGGTGGGTTTTAAATTGTGTTTGTGTATTTGGGATCACTTAGAAATCCCCTTCGATTGATGGAGATTTCAAGGGCAAATAAGTAGGTGAAATTTTCATTGAATCTCAGTAGTGCTTTGTTGCAAAATATTTTGAAGAATATTCTCATGAATTGGGTGGATTGACTCCATTTTATAGCTCAAGAGAGCACAAGGTCAAATGGTCAAGTTATGGGATTCAGGATAGGTTTCACCATTTGTCAAAACCTTGCCATGCATTGGGTGGGAGACATCTCCAATTTGGGCCTCCAATTTGCAATTTGTGATTGAATTGATGTGCCCTAAATCTTGTCATAAATCAATGGGCGGGATAAATGGTAGAATTTTATTGCCATTTATCCCATCCTTTGACTTTTTGGAATTCCAAGGGCTTGGATGTCCCACCCAAGGATGAATATTGGTGGTCATACCACCCAAGGATGGTCATGGATGGCCATCCCTAGGTGGTACAACCATGAAATGGTGGTCATCCTAGGGTGGTATGACGATGGTTGCATGGCTCAAAACTTCTCAAAAGTGGTAAGTGATGAGGCCCAAAAATACCTCATTATTGCACAATGTTTGACATATAAAAACTGTCATATTACCAAACATGACAAATTTAATTGCCAAATAGTTGATTATAATATATTATTTGTTAATTGTTTACATGATTTTATGTTAGAAATACTATATCTCTATTTTTAACTATTTTCAGTATTTTATGACTGTTTTTACTTGATTAAGTAGCAAATAAAAACATACATTTAAATTACCCAGATGTGGTATGCTGATATCCATTAATTTCACAATAGATTTTGAATGTTTTCTTGCCTTTCAACTTTTTTGAAATCCACATTGGAGCCAAATTTGCAGGACTGTCATAAATCTAAAAATATGTAGAAAACAACCATATTAAAATTAGCAAGCTATCAGTTTATAGGAACACCTTGAAGTTGTCAATAAAAACATGATAAACTGGATGGAATAAGTTTAGAAGGACTAAATAATACATATTAACTATTTATAAGCATTCCCACATGGTCTAAATAGGCAACAACAGAAAAAAATAGGAAAATGCAAAAATCACCATGCAAATTCTAGCTAGCTACTAATGAATGGCAAGGCCTAGAATTTACCAATGGAGAAGGATGTGTAGACACCAAAACAACACCAATCCGATTATGTGACTGCAAACACTGATCGCTTTGACAAACACAGCCCCCAGGGCAGCCCTCAGAGGTTAAACAATGGTCCTAACCACTTTCATAGCAATTTTGTAAGGTCAAGAAGCAATTTGGCACATTTAGGCACTTTGTCCAGTGATTCGTCTCACCCGGGGACGAATACTAACTGAGATTCGTCTCACCCGGGGACGAATTCTAAAATCGATCCTTGGTCGGGACGAATTCCCGAGTTTAATGGGCAAAAAGAAAAATGCCGCCAAGTGGCAGCCAAGGACGATCAATAATTGTCTCTCGCCATGCATGCGCGTGTAGGTGGGTAGGTTGGCGGTTAGTGGATGTCACAAGGGCAGTCATGGAAGCCCAAGTCAGGGAGGAGTCTCCTCCCTCTTGGGAAGGCATGGCCACCACATGGCATCCCTGCATGCCCCTCCAAAGAGACCCCATGGGTCTATAAAATGGTGGAATTTCCCACCCAAAAGAGGATAGATTGGAGGTGATTTCAAGCAACGAAGTGCTATCCAATTGATTACCCATTTGCACCTTTTTGATTCACCTTCTCACATCCACTAATCTCTTTCACAAGGGAGGTTATTGGGTGGCTTTTGGAAGCGTGGATCTAACCCAAATCCAACATTTGACCACCTCAAACCACCAATTTGCCGACACCCCAATCCTAAGAGGTTTTGGGCCCATCCCTAGTGGATTGGCACCAAAATCAAGTGCCAACGGTGGGAGGCCCACTTGGGCACCCCCGCATTTTCTAAGTTTTATTCTAAAAGCATTCTAGATTATTAGTTCATGTTGCATTTTACGTTATTCTGTTTAATTAACTCATAGCTCCATTTCCATGATGTTTTGATTAGATTTCACCATGCTTTTTGTCGCTTTGTTGTCCCCCTAACTTGCAGGTAGCGACATCAAATTCCCAAGGATAGAGGCCAAATTGGGAGAATCCGACCATCTGGGTCGTCTCAAAATGGCCCCAATTACATAACCCCTCTATTTGTAGGTGTTTTGGAGGTCCTAAGGTTCGACATTGGAGTGGCAGCAACTCGGCGTTCTAACACAGTAGAATTCGTCTCACCCAGGGACGAATAACAACAGAATTCGTCCTACCCAGGGACGAATTCTAGGTGAGGGCAGATTGGCCGACTGTTTCAATAGCAGTGGCCCTCTGGTAATTTCCTCTGTCCTCTGTCAAGTTTTTAGGTCATTTAGGTTTACTTTATTCACTGTTTTAGAAAACTGTTCACATGCATCTGTTAGCAATTTCAAAGCATGAATTTTCCTTTTTGTCACAGGTGCTACTAACGCCTTGTTTGTTTCTTTGATTGCAGGAGGAGCAACAAGAAGTGAGGATTCATTGATGTAAGTGGCGGCAACATTTGGCCCGCCCATTTCAAACATGGGCATGCAAAAGAGAGATCAATGGTCAAGATTGTAATCAAATCTATTTAATGCTCCTAGCCCCTAAAAAGGGAGGAGGCAATTTTGTAACCGTGGTTAACAAGTTTAATAAAAGGGTTGTGACTTCTCTCTAAATTCTTGTAACTGGTTTCGATTCATTTGCCTCTTTCGTTTAATGCATTTCGCATTTTAGGACTTAAGCGTTATTTTTATTTGAATGCATCGAATTAGTTTTTCTTTCTAAAAGCTTTTGAAATCTCATGCCACTGAAAGAATGAGATTCTGAAAGCTTTTTAGAAAGAAAAACTACTTTGATGTATTCAAATCAAAATAATGCTTAAGTCCTAAAATACGAAATGCATTAAACGAAAGAGGCAAATGAATCGAAACCAGTTACAAGAATTTAGAGAGAAGTCATAGCCCTTTTATTAAACTTGTTAACCACGGTTACAAAATTGCCTCCTCCCTTTTTAGGGGCTAGGAGCGTTAAATAGATTTGATTACAATCTTGATCATTGATATCTCTTTCGCATGCCCACGTTTGAAATGGGTGGGCCAAATTTTGCTGCCGCTTACACCGATGAATCCTCACTTCTTGTTGCTCCTCCTGCAATCAAAGAAACAAACAAGGCATTAGTAGCACCTATGACAAAAAGGAAAATTCATGCTTTGAAATTGCTAACAGATGCATGTGAACAGTTGTCTAAAACAGTGAATAAAGTAAACCTAAATGACCTAAAAACTTGATAGAGGATAGAGGACATTACCAGAGGGCCACTACCATTGAAATAGTCAGCAAATCTGCCCTCACCTAGAATTCATCCCTGGGTAGGACGAATTCTGTTGTTATTCGTCCCTGGGTGAGACGAATTCTACTGTGTTAGAACACCGAGTTGCTGCCACTCCAATGTCAAACCTCGAGACCTCCAAAACACCTACAAACAGAGGTGTTATGTAATTGGGGCCATTTTGAGATGACTCAGATGGTCGGATTCTCTTAATTTAGCAACTATATTTAGTAATTTGATGTCGCTACCTGCGAGTTAGTGGGAAAACAAAGCGACAAAAAGCATGGTGAAATATAATCAAAACATCATGGAAATGGAGCTATGAGTTAATTAAATAGAATAATGTAAAATGTAACATGAACTAATAATCTAGAATGCTTTTAGAATAAAACTTAGAAAATGTGGGGGTGCCCAAGTGGGCCTCCCACCGTTGGCACTTGATTTCGACGCCAATCCACTAGGGATGGGCCCAAAACCTCTTAAGATTGGGGTGTCGGAAAATTGGTGGTTTGAGGTGGTAAAATGTTAGATTTGGGTTATATCCACGCTTCCAAAAGCCACCCAATAACCTCCCTTGTGAAAGATATTAGTGGATGTGAGAAGGTGAATCAAAAAGATGCAAATGGGTAATCAATTGGACAGCACTTCGTTGCTTGAAATCACCTCCAATATGTCCTCTTTTGGGTGGGAAATTCCACCATTTTATAGACCCATGGGGTCTCTTTGGAGGGGCATGTAGGGATGCCATGTGGTGGCCATGCCTTCCCAAGAGGGAGGAGACTCCTCCCTAACTTGGGCTTCCATGACTGCCCTTGTGACAGTCCACTAACTGCCAACCTACCCACCTACACGCGCATGCATGGCAGGAGGCAATTATTGACTGTCCTTGGCTGCCACTTGGCGGCATTTTTATTTTTGCCCTTTAAACCTGGAATTCATCCTGACCAGAGACGATTTCATAATTCGTACCTGGGTGAGAGCGAGATCCCGGTTAGTATTTGTCCCTGGGTGAGACGAATCATTGGACAAAGTGCCTAAATGTGCCAAATTGCTTCTTGACCTTACAAAATTGCTATGAAAGTGGTTAGGACCATTGTTTGACCTCTGAGGGCTGCCCTGGGGGCTGTGTTTGTCAAAGTGATTAGTGTTTGCAGTCACATAATCGGATTGGTGCTGTTTGGGTGTCTATAGATGCCCCTTTTTGGGATGCGCTGTGCATGGCGCAGCGTCGAGAAAAAATAGATAGCCAAAGCACTAATGATTAGGGTTTCTTGGTAACCTAATCAAATTTTGATGCCCCAAGCATGGAAAGGGGCATGCATTCTTGAATCCTTGCTTCTGACTAGCTAAGGAATTTTATTTCAAGTATTAACCTGTTTTGGTGAGGTGTGACTTGAGCTTGGACATTGATTAGTCATGATTAGGCAAAGGGCGCAACATTTTGTCCATAGGGTAACCTTGTGTTCATGATTCATGAATGCCAAGTGTTTTATCAATTTGATTGTTGCTTGTTTACTGCCCCAAGTAGGAGTGTAATTGTCTTTGTCAATGATTCTTTGAATGCATGTCGTTTTCCTTAATTGGGTGTGTGCTTGTTGATTGGTGACTAAGTGTGACTACCCCCTCAAGCGACGAATCGATGAGAGAATGACCTTCATGAGAAAAGCGACGAGTCACTTGAACCAAGATGACTTGTGCAAGGGTGCCTTTAGATGGTTTATCGTTAAGCATGTGCAATTTTTCCAACATTTGGACCTGTTTTTGGTGGGTGTTAACCCTTTTTGCGATGCTGTCTGGAGCTGAAATTGGCAAAAATCCATCTTCCCATGGAGCGGTCCAACTAAATTAGCCTTCTTAGGGAGTAGTATAATGACAATTTGTGACCCCAACGTCTATTTTGTATTCCTGGGATATCAAGTACAACAGCACTCACATCGGGAAAATTTATTGTTGGTTTTTAGTGCATTTTTGTTCTTTTTTTGATGTTTTTGAAGTTTCTGGCCTGAATTCATCCCAGGGTGGGACAAATTCCATCTGTAGAATTCATCCCTGGGTGGGACAAGCACTAACCAGAGTGCTCATCCCAGTCAAGGACGAATTCCAGCTCAAAAGGCCTATTTAAGGGCCAAAACTTGAATTTGGGTTCATTTGTGTCAAATTTTTCTTATGATTTTGGAGCTCTGGGAGGAGGAGGGAAATTCTGCGAAGCGAAGCGCTACTAAAATTTTCCCTGCCATCATGAGTGCACAAATTGGTTCGAGCGGTGGGGCCGAAGCGAGACCTATGAGTGTTCCCTAGAGTTTATTTTTGTTTTTTTTAAGCTGTAAGTGTGCTGTTTTTCTGTACAATTTTTTTTTTTATGATTTTAATTAAAAAAAAATTTGTTGAATTATTTTCTTTTGCAGGTTGTTAGGAGCCGGTATCGTGTACCTGCTGCTTTTAATGAGGTGCGGGGGGCACTGACTGATGATTACTGGGAATGGCTTGATGCCCTTGGGCTCAAGAAGGTGGCTCGACTAGAGCCTGTGGTCCCAGATCAAGCTTATCTAACGGCCCTGATCAAAATTTGGGATTCATGGACCAACACCTTCCATATTTCGACTGGGGATATGACTGTGACTCTAGAGGATGTCTATCAGCTTCTTCAGATTCCAATAGATGGATTGCCTATTAGGACATCGTTGTGTGATCAGCGGACTGCTGTACTAATGAGATGCTTCGGGCATGGGGAGCGGTTGGGTGTAGAAAACCCAGTGGAGACAGCCGAGGTGGACTGCCAGGCTGGTGGGATTTTTTTTGGATGGTGGCAGGAGAGGGGGGTGTTAGGAATGAGGCACACATTCTTGATGGGCCTCATTTCTAACATGCTACTACCTGACTCGTCAGGCACGAGGTTCCTTTGGAACCTGTTGGATTTGGTGTGGCAGTTGGTAGAGTGCCCGATAGAGGCACCGCTAATTTTGAGATGGGGACAGACACTGTTGGCATAGCTCTATGGGGAGCTGTATGGGGTCTGATGTCGGCAACGGAAGGGGGTCAGCTATAGTTATCTACTGTAGTGCTAGGGTTGGCAGCACATAGCAGTTGAGAGGCCAACCGGGTTACCATGGATGACTCGGGCGGTGATGGAGGATGAGGAGATAGGCTATGCAGTTTTGTGGCGACGATGCTACGGAGCGAGAGCGGAAGTCGGCGATGGGCAGGTGCCGTAGAGCACTATACTGATGCCTTCTATCGGCTCACTCCAGGGGAGGTGGTTTGGTGCCCTTATCAGGACTGTCCAGCCTGGTCGAAGGTTGGAGAGTGGCTTCGACGGGTACGTAGGGAGCGATGGTTGATTGGGCGGCACGGGACCGAGCATGAGTTATTCTCATATAGCCAAGTTTATTTGTGGGATCATAGCTTCATTTTACATTATTCTATTTAATTAACTCATAGCTTCATTTCTATAATGCTTTGATTAGATTTCACCATGCTTTTTGTCGCTGGCATGGTGAAATATCATCTTGAAAGCATGAGATTCCAGAAGCTTTAGAAAGGAAAACTACTTCGATGCATTCAAATCAAAATAACGCTTAAGTCCTATGCACGAAACAAAGAAAAGAGATAAAATGGAAATGAAATAAAAGATGTAGGAAAGCACAACCCTCTTTATTCAATTTTCTTATCCTCAGTTACATAGACGTCTCCTCCCTTTTTAGGGGCTAGGAGCGTTAAATTGATCTTTGTTACAATTTGTGACTTAGTCTTCCTCCTTTCGCATGCCCACATGCAAAATGGACGGGCCAAAGTGTTGCCGCCGCTGATGTTGATAAATCCTCACTTCTTATTGCTCCTCCTGCAATCAAAGAAACAAACAAGGTGTTAGTAGCACCTGCTGCAAACATGAAAACATTTATCCTTTGAAATCAATGAAGGATGTATGCCTAAGATTGTTGAAAACAGTGAATAAGAATGAACATAAATGACCTGCAAATCTGACAGAGGTCAGAAGACATTACCAGAGGGCCACTACCATTGAAACAGTCAGCCAATCTGCCTTCACCTGGAATTCGTCCTTGGGTAGGATGAATTTTACTGTTATTTGTCTCTGGGTGAGACGAATTCTACTATGTTAGAATGTCGAGTTGCTGTCGCTCCAATGTCTAACCTCGGGACCTCCAAAACACCTAAAAATAGAGGGGTTATGTAATTGGGGCCATTTTGGGATGACCCAGATGGTCGGATTCTCCCAATTTGGACTCTATCCTCGAGAATTCGGTATCGCCACCTACAAGTTAGTGGGACAACAAAGCGACAAAAAGCATGGTGAAATCTAATCAAAGCGTTATGGAAATGAAGCTGAGTTAATTAAATAGAATAACATAAAATGCAACATGAAAAAATAATCTAGAATGATTTAGAATAAAACTTAGAAAATGCGGAGGTGCCCAAGTGGGCCTCCCACCATTGGCACTTGATTTCGGCGCAAATCCACTAGGGATGGGCCCAAAACCTCTTAGGATTGGGGTGTCGGAAAATTGGTGGTTTGAGGTGGTCAAATGTTGGATTTGGGTTAGATCCATGCTTCAAAAAGCCACCCAATAACATCCCTTGTGAAAGAGATTAATGGATGTGGGAAGGTGAATAAAAAAGGATGCAAATGGGTGTTCAATTGGGCAGCACTTCGTTGCTTGAAATCGCCTCCAATCTGTCCTCTTTTGGGTGGGAAATTCCACAATTTTATAGACCCATGGGGTCTCTTTGGAGGGGCATGCAGGGATGCCATGTGGTAGCCATACCTTCCCAAGAGGGAGGAGACTCCTCCCTGACTTGGGCTTCCATGACTTCCCCTGTGACAGTCCACTAACTGCCAACCTACCCACCTACACGCGCATGCATGGTAGGAGGCAATTATTGAATGTACTTGGCTGCCACTTGGTGGCATTTTTATTTTTTCCCGTTAAACTTGGAATTCATCCTGACCAGAGACAATTTCAGAATTCATCCCTGGGTGAGACGAATCCCAGTTAGTATTCGTCCCTGGGTGAGACGAATACTGGACAAAGTGCCTAAATGTGCCAAATTTCTTCTTGACCTTACAAAATTGCTATGAAAGTGGTTAGGACCACTATTTGACCTCTAAGGGCTGCCCTGGGGGCTGTGTTTGTCAAAGCGATTAGTTTTTGCAGTCACATAATCAGATTGGTGTTGTTTTGGTGTCTACAGATGCCCCTTTTTGGGATGCGCTATGCATGGCGTAGCGTCGAGCAAAAATAGATAGCCAAAGCACTAATGATTAGGGTTTCTTGGTAACCTAATCAAATTTTGATGCCCCAAGCATGGAAAGGGGCATGCATTCTTGAATCCTTGCTTCTGATGAGCTAAGGAATTTGATTTCAAGTATTAACCTATTTTGGTGAGGTGTGACTTGAGCTTGGACATTGATCAGTCATGATTAGGCAAAGGGCGCAACCTTTTGTCCATAGGGGAACCTTGTGTTCATGATTCATGAATGCCAAGTGTTTGATCAATTTGATTGTTGCTTGTTTACTGTCCCAAGTAGGAGTGTAATTGTCTTTGTCAATGATTCTTTGAATGCATGTCATTTTCCTTAATTGGGTGTGTGTTTGTTGATTGGTGACTAAGTGTGACTACCCCCTCAAGCGATGAATCGATGAGGGAATGACCTTCGTGAGAAAAGTGACGAGTCGCTTGACCCAAGATGACTTGTGCAAGGGTGCCTTTAGATGGTTTATCATTAAGCATGTGCAATTTTTCCAACATTTGGACTTGTTTTTGGTGGGTGTTAACCCTTTTTGCGACGCTGTCTGGAGCTAAAATTGGCAAAAATCTGTCTTCCCATGGAGCAGTCCGACTAAAGTAGCCTTCTTAGGGAGTAGGATAATGACAATTTGTGACCCCAATGTCTATTTTGTATGCCCAGGATGTCAAGTGCAATAGCACTCTTATCGGGCAAATTTATTATTGGTTTTTAGTGCATTTTTGTTCATTTTTTGATGTTTTTGAAGTTTCTGGCTTGAATTCATCCCAGGGTGGGACGAATTCCAGCTGTAGAATTCATCCCTAGGTGGGACGAGCGCTAACTAGAGTGCTCATCCTAGTCAAGAACGAATTCCAGCTCAAAAGGCCTATTTAAGGGCCAAAACTTGAATTTGGGTTCATTTGTGTCAAAATTTTCTTGCGATTTTGGAGCTCTGGGAGGAGGAGGGAAATTCTGCGAAGCGAAGTGCTGCTGAAATTTTCCCTTCCATCATGAGTGCACAAACTAGTTTGAGTGGCGGGGCCGAAGCGAGACCTGTAAGTGCTCCCTAGAGTTTATTTTTGTTTTTAAAGCTGTAAGTGTGCTGTTTTTCTGTACAGTTTTTTTCTATGATTTTAATTTATTTTTTTGTTGAATTATTTTCTTTTGCAGGTTGTTAGGAGCCGGTACCATGTACTGTGTACCATTCTCATAGTGGGGCTTTGATATAATTGGAAATATCTCCCCTGCGTCGTCAGGCCATCACACGTTTATCATAACGGCCATAGAGTATTTTACCAAGTGGGTGGAAGCGATTCCGCTTACCTTTACGATAGGACCCCACATTATGGAGTTCATTTTGCATAACATCATGTCATTTTGGTATTCCATCCAAAATAGTCTCGGATAATGGGATGCCTTTCAAGAACAAAGACGTGCGTGCTTTGACCACAAAGTACAAGATTCAACACAGTTTTTTGACACCCTATTATCCGTAGGCGAATGGGCAAGCAAAAGCGTCAAACAAAATGCTAGTTGTCATCCTTAAAAATACCATCACATACATTCATAAGGATTGGCACATTCAAATCCCACTTGCCCTATGGGCCTATCGCACTAGCATTCGGACACCCACTGGGGCCACTCCGTTTTTGCTTGTGTATGGTTCCAAGGCAGTCATGCCTCTAGAGTTAGAGATTCCTTCCCTGCGCATATCAATGCATGAGTTCATCGATGATGACTCTGCGTGGCAGGCCCGATTAGACCAGCTTACTTTGCTTGATGAACAACGCGTTAATGCTCTCGAGAATTTATGTATTTATCAAGAGCGACTTAAGAAAGCTTACAACATGAAAGTTCACCTGAGGGAATTTCAGGTTGGTGATTTGGTTTTGAATGAAAACCAGCAAAATTCTAGTTTGCCATCCCACCTAAGGGACAAGTTTGCAGCAAATTGGTTAGGTCCATATGTCATTGATAGAAAAATAGGACCCAGGACATACCGGCTCTCTTGATGGTATCAAGGAAATAGAACCCTTGAATATCAGTCATTTGCGACCATTTCATATCTAAGAGAGCCATATCCCAAAAATGCTCCAAGGATTGTCAAAATCGCTTGGTCAAATCCCAAAAAGGCTCCAAGGATTGTCAAAATCGCTTGGTCAAATCCCAAAAATGCTCCAAGGATTGTCAAAATCGCTTGGTCAAATCCCAAAAATGCTCCAAGGATTGTCAAAATCACTTGGTCAAAACCCAAAAATGCTCCAAGGATTATTGCAATCACTTGGTCATCCCAAAGGTTCCAAGGATTATCATAATCGCTTGGTCAAAACCCAAAATCTCCAAGGATTATCGCAATCACTTGGTCACCCCAAAGGCTCCAAGGATTATCGTAATCGCTTGGTCATCCCAAAAGCTCCAAGGGTTATCGCAATCCCTTGGTCACCTCAAAAGCTCCAAGGATTATCACAATCTCTTGGTCACTCCCAAAAGGCTCCAAGGATTTTTGCAATCGCTTGGTCAATCCCAAAAGGCTCCAAGGATTATTGCAATCGCTTGGTCAATCCCAAAAGGCTCCAAGGATTCTTGCAATCGCTTGGTCAATCCCAAATGCTCCAAGGATTTCCACAATTGCTTGGTCAAAAATCAAGAAAATCATCAAAAACAACAAAAATTTGCATCTCATTTCTAGGCATACTCAAATTCATCAACAAAGAGCTCTTCTCGCACTTCATCTTCATATTCACAAAAAAAAAAAAATCAATCCATCAAAAATACAAAAATATGTAGTTGCATCAAGCATTGCATCCATACATTGCATATTTGTGGTTGTACAGGTCAAAGGCACCATAGGCTGTAATTGCTTCGCTAGTCCATCTTGTTCCCCACTGTTCCATTTTACAAGAACAACAAAAACACCAGGCATTGCCTTTTACCACACTAGAGTCAGTGGTCTTTTAATGTATCAAGAGTTTTCATGATTCAGTCATCATTTTGCTCTTTAGCCATGTAATGTATCAAGTCAAACAAATTTTATGAAGGTAGAGTTACACTTGAGATACACCTTGTTACGTAACATCCCAACACAAATTAAAACACATAAAAAAATTCCCAAGTTGTGTGAATGAAAGATGAAACCTGCATAGTAATCTAGGTCACCATAAGTGAAACAATTATCTTGCTCATCCCCCTATGCGAATGGTTCCAGAATGCTGAGAATTGACAAAAGGACAAGCTCTTTCCTATCCATTCACCTCCATATACAGTGGTTTCCACCACCACCAAATTCCAATCATAGTTGGTTCCCAAAGTTGTAAGGATTCGTACTACACGTCCATGCCAAGGATGGGTAGTCATCCCCAAGACCTAAAAGGATCAACACCATTCACAAACAAAATTCCAAAAAATAATCATCCTAACAATTTCCATTCACCTTTGATCTCTAAGTTGTAAGGATTCGTACTATCCGCCCCTAACCAGGATGGGTAGTCATCCCCAAGGCTTAACAGATCAATGCCCCTACTTCATAATCTCCATCATCCCCTTGGTCCCCAACGTCGTAAGGATTCATACTATCCACCCCTAACCAGGATGGGTAGTCATCCCAAATGCCATGAGGATCAAAGCCCTTCACAAGTTCAAACTCACAAATACTCAAAATACAAAATCAAATAATAGTGGTTATCACTACTATTCTAAATCCTTGCTCAAAAAGAATTAATAGAAAATAAACAGTGATTTTCATCACTATATAGACGAGCAACTTTCTAAATCATTCAGCCAACAAACATCCTGAGCCTGAATCCCTGGAATTCTTAGCATTCGAAAACCATCTAGGGGATCCTCATTACAGGTCTGGTTAACAGCCTATCTGGCAATGGTAGTATCCTACTCGCATGACGATATATCTATCACATTAACTTGTGTACAAATCAATATTTGCATGTGGATGAGCTAGCTTATGGTATCCTGGATAAAACCGCAGATTAATCTAACTACATACAACAAAGGAGTTAGTGGAGCTAATTAGGTGATCCTCAGTACAGGTTCGATTGAAAGCCCATCCGCACTTGGCGGTATCCTGACAAATACCACATAAATGAACTCAATTGCACACACAGGGATGTGAAATAGCTTGGTCAAAAACAATTCTGATTCCTACCTTGTTCAAAAGTTTTGTAAGATAAAGTACAGTCGTGGCTAGTGAGTTAAAACCGTCTGAGTCTCAGAAAACCTTAGCTACATTTGTAAACCAACTGTTCTACTTTTCATCTTTGCAATACCATAAAAAAAAAATACAAAAATACCACATGCATACATACAAAGTCATCTACCACAGCAATCGCATAAAAATAAAATCACAAAGTCCTAAATAATCTATGGTGCCCTAACCAAACAACACCAATTCATTTCATCCATTACATTTTGCATATCACATTTATATGCATTTATCATACCATATACATCCATTACCATAAGCATGCATCCATCAACATCAATCATTGTGCATAACGTAAAATAATGACATATACACAAAGCAAGAAAATCAAAACAACAAAAAAAATAGCAAATATCCACAAACAATAGTAATAAAATTTCCGAAAAAAGGAACCTTTGTGCCTGACATTCAATGGCATACAAAACTGAAGTCGGGGTCATAAATTATCACTATCCTACTCCCTAAGAAGGCTACCATAGCCGGACCGCTCCACGGGAAGATGGATTTTTGACAATTTAATCCCCAAATGGTGTCACTAAAAAACAAGAAAATCAAAACAACAAAAAAAGCAAATAAATGCAACACAAAAACAAACAGCAATAAGCATTGTCGGACACAAGTGCTCTTGCACTTAACCTCTTGGCATAGAAAATCGATGTCGGGGCTCAAATTGTCACTCTCCTACTCCCTAAGAAGGCTATCTTAGCCGGACCGCTCCATGGGAAGACGGACTTTTGACACTTTCACCCCATTACAGAGTCGCAAAAAGGGTTAACACCCACCAAAAATAGGTCCAAATGTTGAAAAAATTGCACATGCTTAATGATAAACCATCTAAAGGCACCCTTACACAAGTCATCTTGGGTCAAGCGACTCGTCAATTTTCTCACGAAGGTCATTCTCTCATCGATTCGTCGCTTGAGGGGGTAGTCACACTTAGTCACCAATCAACAAGCACACACCCAATTAAGGAAAATGACATGCATTCAAAGAATCATTGACAAAGACAATTACGCTCCTGCTTGGGGCTAGTAAACAAGCAACAATCAAATTGATCAAACACTTGGCATTCGTGAATCATGAACACAAGGTTCCCCTATGGACAAAAGGTTGCGCCCTTTGCCTAATCATGACTGATCAATGTCCAAGCTCAAGTCACACCTCACCAAAATAGGTTAATACTTGAAATCAGATTCCTTGGCTCGTCAGAAGCAAGGATTCAAGAATGCATGCCCTTTCCATGCTTGGGGCATCAAGAGTTGATTAGGTTACCAAGAAACCCTAATCAAGAGTGCTTTGGATATCTATTTTTGCTCGGCGCTGCGCCATGCACAACGCATCCCAAAAAGGGGCATTTGTATACACCAAAACAACACCAATCCGATTATGTGACTACAAACACTGATCGCTTTGACAAACACAGCCCCCAGGGCAGCCCTTAGAGGTTAAACAGTGGTCCTAACCACTTTCATAGCAATTTTGTAAGGTCAAGAAGCAATTTGGCACATTTAGGCACTTTGTCCAGTATTCGTCTCACCCAGGGATGAATACTAACTGGGATTCCTCTCACCCAGGGATGAATTCTAAAATCGTCCTTGGTCAAGATGAATTCCAAGTTTAACGGGCAAAAAGAAAAATGCCACCAAGTGGTAGCCAAGGATAGTCAATAATTGCCTCCTGCCATGCATGTGCATGTAGGTGGGTAGGTTGGCAGTTAGTGGACTGTCACAAGGGCAGTCATGGAAGCCCAAGTCAAGGAGGAGTCTCCTCCCTCTTGGGAAGGCATGGCCGCCACATGGCATCCCTGCATGCCCCTCCAAAGAGACCCCATGGGTCTATAAAATGGTGGAATTTCCCACCCAAAAGAGGACAGATTGGAGGCAATTTCAAGCAATGAAGTGCTGCCCAATTGAACACCCATTTACATCCTTTTTTTGATTCACCTTCTCACATCCATTAATATATTTTGCAAGGGAGGTTATTGGGTGGCTTTTGGAAGCGTGGATCTAACCCAAATCCAACATTTGACCACCTTAAACCACCAATTTTCCGACACCCCAATCCAAGATATTTTGAGCCCATCCCTAGTGGATTGGCGTCAAAATCAAGTCCTAACGGTGGGTGACATCGAATTCTCGAGGATAGAGGCCAAATTGGGAGAATCCGACCATCTGGGTCATCCCAAAATGGCCCCAATTACATAACCCCTCTATTTTTAGGTGTTTTGGAGGTCCCAAGGTTTGACATTGGAGCGGCAGCAACTCGGCGTTCTAACATAGTAGAATTCATCTCACCCAGGGACGAATAACAGCAGAATTCGTCCTACCCAGGGACGAATTCTAGGTGAGGGCAGATTGGCCGACTGTTTCAATGGCAGTGGCCCTCTGGTAATGTCCTCTGTCCTCTATCAAGTTTTTAGGTCATTTAGGTTTACTTTATTCACTGTTTTAGACAACTGTTCATATGCATCTGTTAGCAATTTCAAAGCATGAATTTTCCTTTTTGTCATAGGTGCTACTAATGCCTTGTTTGTTTCTTTGATTGCAGGAGGAGCAACGAGAAGTGAGGGTTCATCAACATAAGCGATGGCAACACTCTGGCCCACCCATTTCAAATGTGGGCATGCGAAAGAGGGATCAATGATCACGATTGTAACCAAATCCATTTAACGCTCCTAGCCCCTAAAAAGGGAGGAGGCAATTTTGTAACCGTGGTTAACAAGTTTAATAAAAGGGCTGTGACTTCTCGCTAAATTCTTGTAACTGGTTTCGATTCATTTGCCTCTTTCATGTAATGCATTTTGTATTCTAGGACTTAAGCATTATTTTGATTTGAATGCATCGAATTAGTTTTTCTTTCCAAAAGCTTTCAAAATCTCATGCTTTCAGTGGCGATCACGGTGGGACAACTGTTCATATGCATCTGTTAGCAATTTCAAAGCATGAATTTTCCTTTTTGTCATAGGTGCTACTAACGCCTTGTTTGTTTCTTTGATTGCAGGAGGAGCAACAAGAAGTGAGGATTCATCGATGTAAGCGGTGGCAACATTTGGCCCGCCCATTTCAAACGTGGGCATGCGGAAGAGAGATCAATGATCAAGATTGTAATCAAATCTATTTAACGCTTCTAGCCCCTAAAAAGGGAGGAGGCAATTTTGTAACCCTGGTTAACAAGTTTAATAAAAGGGCTATGACTTCTCTCTAAATTCTTGTAACTGGTTTCGATTCATTTGCCTCTTTCGTTTAATGCATTTCGTATTTTAGGACTTAAGCGTTATTTTGATTTGAATACATCGAAGTAGTTTTTCTTTCTAAAAAGCTTTCAGAATCTCATGCTGGCACAATAACGTGGGCTGGTTTTTTTAGGCTGTTTATTTGTTGGTTTTTAGGGTCCCACCATGATTGCCACTGAAAGCATGAGATTTCGGAAGCTTTAGAAAGGAAAACTACTTCGATGCATTCAAATCAAAATAACGCTTAAGTCCTATGCACGAAACAAAGAAAAGAGATAAAATGGAAATGAAAGAAAGATGTATGAAAGCACAACCCTCTTTATTCAATTTTCTTATCCTCGGTTACAAAGACGTCTCCTCCATTTTTAGGGGCTAGGAGCGTTAAATTGATCTTTGTTACAATTTGTGACTTAGTCTTCCTCCTTCCACATGCCCACATGCAAAACAGGCGAGCCAAAGTGTTGCCGCCGCTGATGTTGATAAATCCTCACTTCTTATTTTTCCTACTGCAATCAAAGAAACAAACAAGGCGTTAGTAGCACCTGCTGCAAACATGAAAACATTTATCCTTTGAAATCAATGAAAGATGTATGCCTAAGATTGTTGAAAACAGTGAATAAGAATGAATATAAATGACCTGCAAATTTGACAGAGGTCAGAAGACATTACCAGAGGGCCACTGCCATTGAAACAGTCGACCAATCTACCTTCACCTGGAATTCATCCCTGGGTAGGATGAATTCTGCTGTTATTCATCCCTGGGTGAGACGAATTCTACTGTGTTAGAACGTCGAGTTGCTGCCACTCCAATGTTGAACATCGGGACCTCCAAAACACCTGCAAACAGAGGGGTTATGTAATTGGGGCCATTTTGGGACGACCCAGATGGTCGGATTCTCCCAATTTGGCCTCTATCCTCAGGAATTCGATGTCGCCCACTGTTAGGACTTGATTTTGATGCCAATCCACTACGGATGGGCTCAAAATCTCTTGGATTGGGGTGTCGGCAAATTGGTGGTTTAAGGTGGTCAAATGTTGGATTTGGGTTAGATCCACGCTTCCAAAAGCCACCCAATAACCTCCCTTGTGAAAGAGATTAATGGATGTGAGAAGGTGAATCAAAAAAAGGATGTAAATGGGTGTTCAATTGGGCAGCACTTCGTTGCTTGAAATCGCCTCCAATCTGTCCTCTTTTGGGTGGGAAATTCCACCATTTTATAGACCCATGGGGTCTCTTTGGAGGGGCATGCAGGGATGCCATGTGGCAGCCATGCCTTCCCAAGAGGGAGGAGACTCCTCCTTGACTTGGGCTTCCATGACTGCCCTTGTGATAGTCCACTAACTGCCATGCCTTCGAAAGAGGGAGGAGAATCCTCCTTGACTTGGGCTTCCATGACTTCCATTGTGATAGTCCACTAACTGCCAATCCGCTTGGATCAGTGGGATCCTCCTCTTTAAACACGAGCCCATATCTCATCCTGGCTGCACCTCCTCCTCTTCCAAACTCTGAGTAGCGCTACACATTGTGCACGCGGGGTAGCAATAAGCCGCGGTTGCTGCACGCTACACTGGGCACTGGGTGCTGTCGCGGTTGCTGCACGCTACGTTGGGCGCTGGGCACTACCGTAGCTGCTACACACGGTGCAGTGCACGCTACACTGGGCGCTACCATAACTGCTGTGCACTGCGTAGTGGCGCTGCTACAGCGTTGAGGTGGTCAAATTTTGGATTTGGGTTAGATCCACACTTCCAAAAGCCACACAATAACCTCCCTTGCGAAAGAGATTAGTGGATGTGAGAAGGTGAATCAAAAAGGTGCAAATGGGTAATCAATTGGACAACACTTCGTTGCTTGAAATCACCTCCAATCTGTCCTCTTTTGGGTGGAAAATTCCACCATTTTATAGACCCATGGGGTCTCTTTGGAGGGGCATGAAGGGATGCCATGTGGCGGCCATGCCTTCCTAAGAGGGAGGAGACTCCTCCCTAACTTGGGATTCCATGACTGCCTTTGTGATAGTCCACTAACTGCCAACCTACCCACCTACACGCGCATGCATGGCAGGAGGCAATTATTGACTATCCTTGGCTACCACTTGGCGGCATTTTTCTTTTTGCTCGTTAAACCTGGAATTCATCCTGACCAAGGACGATTTTAGAATTCGTCCCTGGGTGAGACGAATCCCAGTTAGTATTCGTCCTTGGGTGAGACGAATACTGGACAAAGTGCCTAAATGTGCCAAATTGCTTCTTGACCTTACAAAATTGCTATGAAAGTGGTTAGGACCACTGTTTAACCTCTGAGGGCTGTGTTTGTCAAAGTGATCAGTGTTTACAGTAACATAATTAGATTGGTGCTATTTTGGTGTCTATAGATGCCCCTTTTTGGGATGCGCTGTGCATGGCGCAGCGCCGAGCAAAAATAGATATCCAAAGCACTCATGATTAGGGTTTCTTGGTAACCTAACCAACTCTTGATGCCCCAAGCATGGAAAGGGCATGCATTCTTGAATCCTTGCTTCTGACGAGCTAAGGAATTTGATTTCAAGTATTAACCTGTTTTGATGAGGTGTGACTTGAGCTTGGACATTGATCAGTCATGATTAGGCAAAGGGTGCAACCTTTTGTCCACAGGGGAACCTTGTGTTCATGATTCACAAATGCCAAGTGTTTGATCAATTTGATTGTTGCTTTTTTATTGCCCCAACTAGGAGCGTAATTGTCTTTGTCAATGATTCTTTGAATGCATGTCGTTTTCATTAATTGGGTGTGTGTTTGTTGATTGGTGACTAAGTGTGACTACCCCCTCAAGCGACGAATCGATGAGGGAATGACCTTCGTGAGAAAAGCGACGAGTCACTTGACCCAAGAAGACTTGTGCAAGGGTACCTTTAGATGGTTTATCGTTAAGCATGTGCAATTTTTCCAACATTTGGACCTGTTTTTGGTGGGTGTTAACCCTTTTTGTGACGCTGTCTGGAGCTAAAATTGGCAAAAATCTGTCTTCCCATGGAGCGGTCTGGCTAAAGTAGCCTTCTTAGGGAGTAGGATAATGACAATTTGTGACTCCCAATGTCTATTTTGTATGCCCGGGATGTCAAGTGCAACAGCACTCTTATCGGGAAAATTTATTGTTGGTTTTATTGTATGCCCGGGATCGCCTAAAAAAATAAATAGCATCTTAAACAGTCTATGGTGTCATAACCAACCATCACAAATTCCATTCATCCATTTCATCTTGCATATCATAAAAATCAAAAACATTTGCATTCATCATAACATATGCATTCATCAAAATAAATAAACATGCATACATCCATAGTCATTAGCTATCATGCATAAAGATCAAATCATCACATGTACACAACCAAAATAAAACCGGTATATATATATATATATATCATCAAGAAAAATGCCCGTAGGCTACAAAACTGGTCCTCAAACCTCGCAATCATATAAAAAAACCCAACCTAAGGCGTCGACCACCATGATCACGTAGGATCGGTGCGATGGGAACTACCCCCCGTGGTGTGAGTCCTATGGGACCCTATAGGGCAGCTACTACTAGCCCCCGCATCACGCCTGCTACCACTTCCCTCATCCAATTGCCTACGATGAGATGATGCTGACTACTCAGTCACACTATCCCTCATATGGCATAAATATCCACTTCTCGAGGGCTCAGGTAGCTGCCCACCAAGGCAGATGACCTCCCTCTCCAAGTCTAGCCAGTGTCGGAACCACTCTGCCTCCCATCGATGGTAGTAGGATACTGCATCATCGCGCTGTGCCAGAACCCTATCCTGCTCTGCTAGTTGAGCCCGTAGGAGATCCCTCTCCTATAGCATGTCCCCCAGCTCCAGATCCTACATCTGTAATAGCTCTGTTAGTCGTGCATTCTCAGTGTGTATACCAGACTCCATCTCCTCTGTATCTGCCTGAAGAACAGGACTCTCCGAAACAGCAGCCTGCTCTGGCTCCCACTGCTCCTCCATGTCCTACATGTCTGGTTGATCGAGAGCTTCCAAATATACATCCTCATCCCCCACCTCAACCATGTCTGCATCATCCAATGGAACTCCCCAATCATCCCCTGCTACCTCAACACCCTCCACTACCACCTTCACGCCTCCGAGTGGCCCCTCTCCTCTCCATCGCTGCAGTACCCACCATGAGTCATACTCAGTGGTAGTCCCGACGTCATCCACATCCGAGACATCGATCATCGCATCTGAATCCTCGCCCAATGGTGCGATGACCGGTCGATCTAGAGTCCTCTCATCTCCCCGACGTTGATAGACCACGGGCTCACCAGGAAACCCCTGGAACACCCCAAACTATTATGTAACTCATAACTCATGCTCGATCCCGTGCTACCCAATCAACCATCGCTCCCTACGTACCCGTCGGAGCCACTCTCTAGCCTCTGGCCAGGCTGGATAGTCTCGATAAGGGCACCAAACCACATCCCTTGGAGTGAGCCGAGAGAAGGCATCAGTATAGTGCTCTACGACACCTGTCCATCATCGACTCTACCCCTGCTCCGCAGATCACCACCACAAAACTGCATAGCCTATCTCCTCATCCTCCATCATCGCCCGAGTCGTCCATGGTAACCCGGTTGGCCTCTCAACTACTATGTGCTACCAACCCCAGCACTATAGCAGATAACTATAGCTGACCCCATTTCACTGCCGACAGTAGACCCCATACAGCTCCCCATAGAGCTTTGCCAACAGTGTCTGTCCCCATCTCAAAATTAGCGGTGCCTCTATCGGGCACTCTTCCAACTACCACACCAAATCTAGTAGGTTCCACAAGAACCTCACGCCTGACGAGTCAAGTAGTAGCATGTTAGAAATGAGGCCCATCAAGAATGCATGTCTCACTCCTAACACCCCCCTCTCCTGTCACCATCCAACCAAAATCTCGCCAGCCTGGCAGTCCACCTCGGCTGTCTCCACTGGGTTTTCTACACCCAGCTGCTCCCCATGCCTGAAGCATCTTGTCAGTACAGTAGTCCGCTGATCACGCGGTGATGTCCTGATAGGCAGTCCATCTATCGAAATTCGAAGAAGTCGATAGACATCCTCTAGAGTCACAGTCATCTCCCCGATTGGAAGATGGAAGGTAAAAGTAGCAGGTACACGATACCGGCTCCTATCAACCTGCAAAAGAAAATAAGTCAACAAAAAAAAAATTAATTAAAATCATAAAAAAAAAAATTGTACAAAAAAACAGCACACTTACAACTTTAAAAACAAAAATAAACTCTAGGGAGCACTTACAGGTCTCGCTTCGGCCCCACCACTCGAACCAGTTTGTGCACTCATGATGGTAGGGAAAATTTCAGCAGCACTTCGCTTCGTAGAATTTCCCTCCTCCTCCCAGAGCTCCAAAATCGTAAGAAAAAATTGACACAAATGAACCCAAATTCAAGTTTTGGCCCTTAAATAGGCATTTTGAGCTGGAATTCATCCTTGACTGGGACGAATTCAGGCTAGAAACTTCAAAAACATCAAAAAATGAACAAAAATGCACTAAAAACCAACAATAAATTTGCTCGATAAGAGTGCTGTTGCACTTGACATCCCGAGCATACAAAATAGATGTTGGGGGTCACAAATTGTCATTATCCTACTCCCTAAGAAGGCTACTTTAGCTGGACCACTCCATGGGAAGATGGATTTTCACCAATTTTAGCTCCAGACAGCGTCGCAAAAAGGGTTAACACCCACCAAAAATAGGTCCAAATGTTGGAAAAATTACACATGCTTAACGATAAACCATCTAAAGGCACCCTTGCACAAGTCATCTTGGGTCAAGCGACTCGTCACTTTTCTCATGAAGGTCATTCCCTCATCGATTCATCGCTTGAGGGGGTAGTCACACTTAGTCACCAATCAACAAACACACACCCAATTAAGGAAAACGACATGCATTCAAAGAATCATTGACAAAGACAATTACGCTCCTACTTGGGGCAGTAAACAAGCAATAACAATCAAATTGATCAAACACTTGGCATTCGTGAATCATGAACACAAGGTTCCCCTATGGACAAAAGGTTGCGCCCTTTGCCTAATCATGACTGATCAATGTCCAAGCTCAAGTCACACCTCACCAAAATAGGTTAATACTTGAAATCAAATTCCTTAGCTCGTCAGAAGCAAGGATTCAAGAATGCATGCCCCTTTCCATGCTTGGGGCATCAAAAGTTGATTAGGTTACCAAGAAACCCTAATCATTAGTGCTTTGGCTATCTATTTTTGCTTGGCATTGTGCCATGCACAACGCATCCCAAAAAGGGGCATCTATAGACACCAAAACAGCACCAATCCGATTATGTGACTGCAAACACTGATCGCTTTGACAAACACAGCCCCCAGGGCAGCCCTCAGAGGTCAAAAAGTGGTCCTAACCACTTTCATAGCAATTTTGTAAGGTCAAGAAGCAATTTGGCACATTTAGGCACTTTGCCCAATATTCGTCTCACCCAGGGACGAATACTAACTGGGATTCGTCTCACCCAGGGACGAATTCTGAAATCGTCTCTGGTCAGGACGAATTCCAGGTTTAACGGGCAAAAAGAAAAATGCCGCCAAGTGGCAGCCAAGGACAGTCAATTATTGCCTCCTGCCATGCATGCGCGTGTAGGTGGGTAGGTTGGCAGTTAGTGGACTGTCACAAGGGCAGTCATGGAAGCCCAAGTCAGGGAGGAGTCTCCTCCCTCTTGGGAAGGCATGGCCGCCACATGGCATCCCCGCATGCCCCTCCAAAGAGACCCCATGGGTCTATAAAATGGTGGACTTTCCCACCCAAAAGAGGACAGATTGGAGGCGATTTCAAGCAACGAAGTGCTGTCCAATTGAACACCCATTTGCATATTTTTTTGATTCACCTTCTCACATCCATTAATCTCTTTCGCAAGGGAGGTTATTGGGTGGCTTTTGGAAGCGTGGATCTAACCCAAATCCAACATTTGACCACCTTAAACCACCAATTTGCCGACACCCCAATCCTAAGAGGTTTTGGGCCCATCCCTAGTGGATTGGCGCCGAAATCAAGTGCCAACGGTGGGAGGCCCACTTGGGCACCCCCACATTTTCTAAGTTTTATTCTAAAGCATTCTAGATTATTTGTTCATGTTGCATTTTATGTTATTCTGTTTAGTTAACTCATAGCTTCAATTCCATAATATTTTGATCAGATTTTATCATGCCTTTTGTCGCTTTGTTGTCCCACTAACTTGCAGGTGGCGATATCGAATTCCCGAGGATAGAGGCCAAATTGGGAGAATCCGACCATCTGGGTCATCCCAAAATGGCCCCAATTACTTAACCCCTCTGTTTGCAGGTGTTTTGGAGGTCTCGAGAGTTCGACATTGGAGCGGTATCACTCGGCTTTTCTAACACAGTAGAATTCGTCCCACCCAGGGACGAATAGCAGTCAAAATTCGTCCTGCCCAGGGACGAATTCTAGTTGAAAGCAGATTGGCCGACTGTTTCAATGGCAGTGGCCCTCTGGTAATGTCTTCTATCCTCTGTCAAGTTTTTAGGTCATTTAGATTCACTTTATTCACTGTTTTAGACAATCGTTCATATGCATCTTTTAGCAATTTCAAAGAATGAACTTTCCTTTTTGTCACAGGTGCTACTAACGCCTTGTTTGTTTCTTTGATTGCAGGAGGAGCAACAAGAAGTGAGGATTCATCGACATAAGCGATGGCAACACTTTGGCCCGCCCATTTCAAATGTGGGCATGCGGAAGAGGGATCATTGATCACGATTGTAACCAAATCCATTTAACGCTCCTAGCCCCTAAAAAGGGAGGAGGCGATTTTGTAACCGAGGTTAAAGAGTTTAATAAAAGGGCTGTGACTTCTCTTAAATTCTTGTAACTGATTTCAATCAATTTGCCTCTTTCGTTTAATGCATTTCATATTCTAGGACTTAAGCGTTATTTTGATTTGAATGCATCGAAGTAGTTTTCCTTTCTAAAAGCTTCCGAAATCTCATGCTTTCAGTGGCGATCACGGTGGGACCCTGTCCCTTGGTTTTAAGATCAAATAACTGATCCATTTCTGTGTTTTGTGCTTGACAGGTACAAGTTTTTTAAAGCAGACTGTTATTCGTCTCTGACTGTGATGAATACTTTACTGTAATTCGTCTGACCTTGAGACGAATTTAAATTCGTCTCTGGCAGGGACGAATTCTGTTCTGTAATTCGTCTCACAGAGGGACGAATTCTTGCCTGTAAATTTTTAGAGCCGAAGATCAGAAACAGCAAGTCCGGGCAGAAAAGAGGTAAAGTTCCAAACTGTCTTTGTCATTTTTTTGATTTTTTGCTTTCATTTTTTGTCAATTCTTGCGTGCTTAAAGAAAATAGTGGTTGATTGCATGTTTCATTTTTCTAAGTAAAATAAACCACACACACATCACGTGGCACGTTTTAAACCAAGGAGCTGGTCGTAAGACCCCAGCCCTTGAGCAAGACCAACGGTGGGTTCATCACCACCTTGGCTTAGCTTTGCATCCATTTCCCCGATTGTCACTGTTGTTAGGCATAAATCCTGATGAAAGCTGACCGAGTGTCACTGGGGTGATTCCCATGCACGCGAGGATAAGTCTTCTATGGTAGGTGTCATTAACAGGACAATCCCCCTTCCGTACCGCCTATGTTCCACGTACCATCTGCTCTCACGTACCTATAGTTTCCCTCTCGTAAGGGCGGGTATATAGAGAGGTTGGTATATCGGTCCGACAATGGTATATTGAAGGGGCGACCATTTATGGGAGTCATATGAGCCAACATTATGCATTTAAACGTTCTTCAAAACTTGCAAAAACAAAACAAAACATCAAAATGCACTAAACCAGTTTAGGACACACCATTAATCCTTAAAAGAGATAATCACCGTTTGTGTATGTGTGTGTTCATTTCTGCTTAGTGTAACAAAAAAAAATCAAAAAATCATAAACAAAAGATAAAAATCTATGCATTTTGTCACTCGCTCCAAAAAGCTCCAAGGATTCCCGCAATCGCTTGGTCATCCCCAAAATGCCCCAAAGGTGTCCATGAACCCTTTGGTCAACCCAAGAGCACCCCAAAGGTGCCCATAAGTGATGCAGGAGCATCCAACAAAATATGGGAAATCTTATATTTTTCCCTAAATTTTAGTGCATCTTGTCGGGGCCATAACTTCTCAACCGTAGCTCCGATTGACATGAAATTTTACAGGGAGTTAGTTGGGATTTTGTTTTCGGGGCCAAATTCCATCATCTAGGGCCCCGAAATTAGGTTTTAAAATTGCTCACCTAATTTTTTGCGCTTTTTGAGCTGTTCGGAGGTCAATATCTCCTAATGTATTTAGAGTTAGGACTTGAAACTTCATTTTTGTCTTATCTATTGTAAGAGGGATGCGCACCCCAATTTTGGGCCCCATCTGACTCATTTTCAATTTTAGGGTTTTTAGAGAGACATCATCATGGTGCTCACCCATAGCCAAGCCCAATCACGGGCGGATGCTGTGGGGAATATCCAAGGAGGCACAAGTCACCTCCGGTATAGCCCCAAGGATTTGGTCATACCACCTTGGTGGCCTGACACACAAGGCAGACCCCTCCACACCTTAACGGATAGGGACTATAGGGGCACCCCTTCTAGGAGCACTCCTGTTCAGCATAGCACCCAGCACACACCCTTCCATGAGGGGTATATCCATAGGAGAGCTCCCTTAGATGCTCGCTATGAGTGGTCACCGTGCGATGAAGCGCTAGGTCAACATAGGGTTCGACGAGAGGAACCACATGATTACACTATCCCTCCTTCACCCCCTCTAGTTGTCAGGACTACAAGGACAAATCCAGAGCACAAGGCTCCTCAGGTCGGGCGAGCCAACTCCGCCCGTCCCCTTTTCACTTATGAAAGAGAGCATGAGGAAAACCCTTACCTTCCTCAAGAGCAATATACATCATGGGAGCAAGACGCCTCCGCAAATGCTAGCTATCAGGATCACCTACTGAGGCCAGAGCCTCGGATAAATGCCACTACCTCCAACAGAGGGAGGCGGCCTATAGAGATCTTGGATCACTATGACCGAGATAGATATCTAGGAGAGGCATCTAGGCCTTCTAGACATGAGGCGGTAGGACCAACTATCTTAGAATCTATCAAGCATTTCGCACATCGGATGCAACTCACGCAACTTGAGCTAGAATGACAATAGTTAGAGCAATGGTATCTTCTAAATAAAGAGCACCTTCAACACCAAAGGATGAGTTGTTCCAACACACTATGCAGGAGAGGACTCCAACCCCTCACACGCATAAGACAAAACATTATGAGAGGCACAACCCTCGGGTGCGAGACAAGTCTTCGCGACCTCATCAAGCACCGCCCCGATGCCTCCTAGACATGAGCGGGAGGCTACTCCTATAACCAATGATGGGTGCCTTCCTCAGGAACCCACTCAGGTTTATGGGCCACCCTTAGAAATTCATCAAGAAGCCTCTAAGGAATCGGAGCGAGAAGAAGAGCGGGATGAAAAGCCCTACCAAGGCATGGGGGTGCTATCTCGGCCACCCCTCCATAGGCCCCAAGTTCCTCAACAAGAACCAACCAAAGAGGAGGAGCTCAAATCTCCCGATACATGCAAAGCGCTAGAGCACTTAGAGTCGGTAGAGACCAAGATTTTGGAGCTCCCAAGGCCCAACTTACATGAGGCTCCTTTCGAAGAGGATCAACCTTTAACCGTAGGGCTACCTGATGATGCAGTCCTCCATGTCTCAGAATCTCTAGATTCTGATGAGCTGTACTCACTGGTCGAAGGTGAGGATAAAATAGAGATAGCCCACAACAATCACATGCGACAGCATCGACATCCCATAAATATCGATGAAGCAATTCAACAGATAAACATAATACTAGGGCATGAGTGGCACGTTAACCCACCACAGTGGGACCAAGCGTTACATCCGCCACTTTGGGCATACAAAGATCAACTTCCACCCAGAGACCTCATAGCAACATCAGTGCCGAGGGTAGACCCTGTCCTCCTATCCGTGCATAGGGCCGATCCATTCATGCCAATCCCTCCAGAGCCAGATCCAGAGTGCAAAGACCATCAAGCTGGGGGTACCTCTATCCCCTGAAGAGCCATAGTCCAAACCAAAAGCTCCAAGGATTATCGCAATCGCTTGGTCATCCCAAAAGCTCCAAGGATTATCGTAATCGCTTGGTCATCCCAAAAGCTCCAAGGATTATCGCAATCGCTTGGTCAATCCCAAAAGCTCCAAGGATTATCGTAATCGCTTGGTCAACCCAAAAGCTCCAAGGATTATCGCAATCACTTGGTCATCCCAAAAGCTCCAAGGATTATCGCAATCACTTGGTCACCCCAAAAGCTCCAAGGATTATCGCAATCACTTGGTCACCCCAAAAGCTCCAAGGATTATCGCAATCACTTGGTCACCCCAAAAGCTCCAAGGATTATCGCAATCGCTTGGTCAATCCCAAAAATGCTCCAAGGATTATCGCAATCACTTGGTCAATCCCAAAAAGCTCCAAGGATTATCGCAATCGCTTGGTCAATCCCAAAAATGCTCCAAGGATTCTTAAATCGCTTGGTCAATCCCAAAAATGCTCCAAGGATTTAAAATTGCTTGGTCAATTCCAAAATGCTCCAAGGATTTCCACAATCGCTTGGTCAAAAATCAAGAAAATTCAAAAACAACAAAAATCATCAAAAACAACAAAAATTTGCATCTCATTTCTAGGCATACTCAAATTCATCAATAGAGAGCTCTTCTCGCACCTCATCTTCATATTCACAAAAATCAATCCATCAAAAATACAAAAATACATAGCTGCATTAAAGCATTGCATCCATACATTGCATATTTGTGGTCGTACGGGTCAAAGGCACCATAGGCTGTAATTGCTCTGCTAGTCCATCTTGTTCCACACTGTTCCATTTTACAAAAACAACAAAAACACCATGCATTGCTTTTTACCACACTAGAGTCAGTGGTCTTTTAATGTATCAAGAGTTTTCATGATTCAGTCATCATTTTGCTCTTTAGCTACGTAATGTACCAAGTCAAACAGATTTTATGAAGGTAGAGTTACACTTGAAATACACCTTGTTACGTAACATCCCAACACAAATTAAAACACATAAAAATTCCCAAGTTGTGTGAATGAAAGATGAAACCTGCATAGTAATCCAGGTCACCATAAGCGAAACGGTTATCTTGCTCATTCCCCCGTGCGAATGGTTCTAGAATGCTGAGAATTGACAAAAGGACAAGCTCTTTCCTATCCATTCACCTCCATATACAAGTGGTTTTCACCACTACCAAATCCCAATCATAGTTGGTTCCCAAAGTTGTAAGGATTTGTACTACACGTCCCTGCCAAGGATGGGTAGTCATCCCCAAGACCTAAAAGGATCAACGCCATTCACAAACAAAATTCCAACAAATCATCATCCTAACACTTTCCATTCACCTTTGGTCTCCAAGTTGTAAGGATTCGTACTATCCGCCCCTAACCAGGATGGGTAGTCATCCCCAAGGCCTAAAAGATCAATGCCCTTACTCCATAATCTCCATCACCCCCTTGGTTCCCAACGTCGTAAGGATTCGTACTACACGTCCCTGCAAAGGATGCGTAGTCATCCCCAAGGCCACAAGGATCAAGGCCACTCACAAGCCCAAACTCACAATACTCAAAATACAAAATCAAATAACAATGGTTATCACCACTATTCAAAATCCTTGCTCAAAAAGAATTAATAGAAAATAAACAATGATTTTCATCACTATATAGACGAGCAACTTTCTAAATCATTCAGCCAACAAATATCCCGAACTTGAATCCCTGGAATTCTCAGCATTCGAAAACCATCTAGGTGATCCTCATTACAGGTTTGGTTGATAGCCTATCTCGGCAATGGTGGTATCCTACCCGCATGACGATATGTCTGTCACATTCGCTTTGCGTATGTGCAGACCAATGTTTGCATAAGGATGAGCTAGCTTATGGTATCCTGGATAACACCGCAGATTAATCTAACTAAATACAACAAAGGAGTTAGTGGAGCTAATTAGGTGATCCTCAGTACAGGTTCGGTTGAAAGCCCATCTGGCACTGGCGGTATCTTGACAAATACCACATAAATGAACTCAATTGCACACACAGGGATGTGAAATAGCTTGGTCAAAAACAAGTCCGATTCATACCTTGTTCAAAAGTCTTGTAAGATAAAGTACAATCGTGGCTAGTGAGTTAAAACCGTCTGAGTCTCAGAAAACCTTAGCTACATTTCTAAACCAACCGCGCTACTTTTCATCCTTACAATACCATCAAAAAATACAAAAAGAGAAAAACCACATGTATACATACAAAGTCATGCATCACAGCAATCGCCTAAAAACAGAAATAAACAAGAGTCTTAAACAGTCTATGGTGCCATAACCAACCATCACAAATTCCATTCATCCATTTCATTTTGCATATCACATAAAAATCAAAAACATTTGCATTCATCATAACATATGCATTCATCAAAATAAATAAACATGCATACATCCATAGTCATCAGCCATCATGCATAAAGATCAAATCATCACATGTACATAACCAAAATAAAATCGGTATTATATATTGTAATATTATATATCGTCAAAAAAATGCCCGCAAGCTACAAAATTGGTCCTCAGACCCCGCAATCATATAACAAAACCCACCCTAAGGCGTCGACCACCATGATCACGTAGGATCGGTGCGACGGGAACTACCCCCCGTGGTGTGGGTCCTATGGGACCTTGTAGGGCGGCTACTACTAGCCCCCGCATCACGCCTGCTATCGCCTCCCTCATCCAATCGCCTGCGACGAGATGATGCTGACTGCTCAGTCGCACTATCCCTCGTCCGACGTGAAGATCCACTTCCCGAGGGCTCAGGTAGCCGCCCACCAAGGTGGATGACCTCCCTCTCCAAGTCTAGCCGATGTCGAAACCACTCTGCCTCCCACCGATGGTAGTAAGATACTGCATCATCGCGCTGTGCCAAAACCCTATCCCGCTCTGCTAGCTGAGCCCGTAGGAGATCCCTCTCCCGTAGCGCGTCCCCCAGCTCTAGATCCCGCATCCGCAGTAGCTCTGTCAGTCATGCATTCTCAGCGCGTATCCCAGACTCCATCTCCTTCGTATCCGCTTGAAGTATAGGACTCTCCGGAATAGCAGCCTGCTCTGGCTCCCACCTTGCTCCTCCATGTCCTGCATGTCCGGCTGATCCGGAGCTCCCAAATCTACATCCTCATCCCCCACCTCAACCATGTCCGCATCATCCAACGGAACTCCCCAATCATCCCCTGGTGCCTCAGCACCCTCCACTACCGCCTCCGCGCCTCCTAGTGGCCCCTCTCCTCTCCATCACCATAGTACCCACCATGAGTCATACTCAGTGGTAGTCCCGACGTCATCCACGTCCGGGACGTCGATCATCGCATCTGACTCCTCACCCAATGGCACGATGATCGATCGATCTAGAGTCCTCTCATCTCCCCGATGTCGATAGACCACGGGCTCACCAGGAAACCCCTGGCGCACCCCAAACTATCGTGTAACTCGGCTATATGAGAAGAACTCATGCTCGGTCCCGTGTCGCCCAATCAACCATCGCTCCCTACGTACCCATCGGAGCCACTCTCCAGCCTCCGGCCAGGCTGGACAGTCCCGATAAGGGCACCAAACCACCTCCCCTAGAGTGAGCCGAGAGAAGGCATCAGTATAGTGCTCTACGGCACCTGCCCATCATCGACTCTGCCCCTGCTCCGTAGACCACCGCCACAGAACTGCATAACCTATCTCCTTATCCTCCATCACCGCCCGAGTCATCCATGGTAACCCGGTTGGCCTCTCAACTGCTATGTGCTGCCAACCCCAAAGCACTGCAATAGATAACTACAGCTGACCCCCTTTCGCTATCGACAGCGGACCCCGTACAGCTCCCCGTAGAGCTGTGCCAACAATGTCTGTCCCCATCTCAGGATCAACGGTGCCTCTATCGGGCACTCTACCAACTGCCACACCAAATCCAGCAGGTTCCATGGGAACCTCGCGCCTGACGAGTCAGGTAATAACATGTTAGAAATGAGGCCCATCAAGAATGCGTGCCTCACTCCTAACACCCCCCTCTCCTGCCACCATCCAACCAAAATCCTGCCAGCCTGGCAGTCCACCTCGGCCGTCTCCACTGGGTTCTCTACACCCAGCCGCTCCCCATGCCCGAAGCATCTCGTCAGCACAGTAGTCCGTTGATCACGCGACGATGTCCTGATAGGCAGTCCATCTATCGAAATCCGAAGAAGCCGATAGACATCCTCTAGAGTCATAGTCATCTCCCCTGTCGGGAGATGGAAGGTGTTGGTCCACGGATCCCAAAGTTTGATCAGGGCCATCAGATAGGCCTGATCCGGGACCACAGGCTCCAGTCGAGCCACCTGCTTGAGCCCAAGGGCATCAAGCCATTCCCAGTCATCATCAGTCAGTGCCCCCCGTGCCTCAGTGAAAGCAATGGGTACATGGTACCGGCTCCTAACAACCTGCAAAAGAAAATAATTCAACAAAAAAATTAATTAAAATCATAGAAAAAAACTGTACGAAAAACAACACACTTACAACTTTAAAAACAAAAATAAACTCTAGGGAGCACTTACGGGTCTCGCTTCGGCTCCGCCGCTCGAACCAGTTTGTGCACTCATGATGGCAGGGAAAATTTCAGCAGCGCTTCGCTTCGCAGAATTTACCTCCTCCTCCCAGAGCTCCAAAATCGCAAGAAAAATTTGACACAAATGAGCCCAAATTCAAGTTTTGGCCCTTAAATAGGCCTTTGAGCTGGAATTCATCCTTTATTGGGGATGAGCGCTCTGGTTAGCGCTCGTCCCACCCAGGGACGAATTCTACAGCTGGAATTCGTCCCACCCCGGGACGAATTCAGGCCAGAAACTTCAAAAACATCAAAAAATGAACAAAAATGCACTAAAAACCAGACAATAAATTTGCCCGATAAGAGTGCTGTTGCACTTGACATCCCGGGCATACAAAATAGACGTTGGGGTCACAAATTGTCATTATCCTACTCCCTAAGAAGGCTACTTTAGCCGGACCGCTCCATGGGAAGACAGATTTTCGCCAATTTCAGCTCCAAACAACGTCGCAAAAAGGGTTAACACCCACCAAAAATAGGTCCAAATGTTGGAAAAATTGCACATGCTTAACGATAAACCATCTAAAGGCACCCTTGCACAAGTCATCTTGGGTCAAGCGACTCGTCGCTTTTCTCACGAAGGTCATTCCCTCATCGATTCGTCGCTTGAGGGGGTAGTCACACTTAGTCACCAATCAACAAGCACACACCCAATTAAGGAAAATGACATGCATTCAAAGAATCATTGACAAAGACAATTACGCTCCTGCTTGGGGCAGTAAACAAGCAATAACAATCAAATTGATCAAACACTTGGCATTCGTGAATCATGAACACAAGGTTCCCCCGTGGACAAAAGGTTGCGCCCTTTGCCTAATCATGACTGATCAATGTCCAAGCTCAAGTCACACCTCACCAAAATAGGTTAATACTTGAAATCAAATTCCTTAGCTCGTCAGAAGCAAGAATTCAAGAATGCATGCCCTTTCCATGCTTGGGGCATCAAAAGTTGGTTAGGTTACCAAGAAACCCTAATCATTAGTGCTTTGGCTATCTATTTTTGCTCGACGCTCGCGCCATGCACAGCGCATCCCAAAAAGGGGCATCTAGTAGACACCAAAACAGCACCAATCCGATTATGTGACTGCAAACACTGATCGCTTTGACAAACACAGCCCCCAGGGCAGCCCTCGGAGGTCAAAAAGTGGTCCTAACCACTTTCATAGCAATTTTGTAAGGTCAAGAAGCAATTTGGCACATTCAGGCACTTTGCCCAGTATTCGTCTCACCCAGGGACGAATACTAACTGGGATTCGTCTCACCCAGGGACGAATTCTGAAATCGTCCTCGGTCGGGACGAATTCCAGGTTTAACGGGAAAAAAGAAAAATGCCGCCAAGTGGCAGCCAAGGACAGTCAATTATTGCCTCCTGCCATGCATGCGCGTGTAGGTGGGTAGGTTGGCGGTTAGTGGATCGTCACAAGGGCGATCATGGAAGCCCAAGTCAGGGAGGAGTCTCCTCCCTCTTGGGAAGGCATGGCCGCCACATGGCATCCCTGCATGCCCCTCCAAAGAGACCCCATGGGTCTATAAAATGGTGGACTTTCCCACCCAAAAGAGGACAGATTGGAGGCGATTTCAAGCAACGAAGTGCTGTCCAATTGAACACCCATTTGCATCCTTTTTGATTCACCTTCTCACATCCATTAATCTCTTTCGCAAGGGAGGTTATTGGGTGGCTTTTGGAAGCGTGGATCTAACCCAAATCCAACATTTGACCACCTTAAACCACCAATTTGCCGACACCCCAATCCTAAGAGGTTTTGGGCCCATCCCTAGTGGATTGGCGCCGAAATCAAGTGCCAACGGTGGGAGGCCCACTTGGGCACCCCCGCATTTTCTAAGTTTTATTCTAAAATATTCTAGATCATTTGTTCATGTTGCATTTTATGTTATTCTATTTAGTTAACTCATAGCTCCAATTCCATAACATTTTGATTAGATTTCACCATGCCTTTTGTCGCTTTGTTGTCCCACTAACTTGCAGGTAGCGACATCGAATTCCCGAGGATAGAGGCCAAATTGGGAGAATCCGACCATCTGGGTCATCCCAAAATGGCCCCAATTACATAACCCCTCTGTTTGCAGGTGTTTTGGAGGTCCCGAGGTTCGACATTGGAGCGGCATCAACTCGGCATTCTAACACAGTAGAATTCGTCCCACCCAGGGACGAATAACAGCAAAATTCATCCTGCCCAGGGACGAATTCCAGTTGAAAGTAGATTGGCTAACTGTTTCAATGGCAGTGGCCCTCTGGTAATGTCTTCTATCCTCTGTCAAGTTTTTAGGTCATTTAGATTCACTTTATTCACTGTTTTAGACAATCTGTTGCATATGCATCTTTTGGCAATTTCAAAGAATGAACTTTCCTTTTTGTCGCAGGTGCTACTAACGCCTTGTTTGTTTCTTTGATTGCAGGAGGAGCAATAAGAAGTGAGGATTTATCAACATCAGCGGCGGCAACACTTTGGCCCGCCCATTTCAAACGTGGGCATGCGAAAGGAGGGATCAATGATCACGATTGTAACCAAATCCATTTAACGCTCCTAGCCCCTAAAAAGGGAGGAGGCGATTTTGTAACTGAGGTTAAAAAGTTTAATAAAAGGGCTATGACTTCTCTAAATTCTTGTAACTGGTTTCAATCAATTTGCCTCTTTCGTTTAATGCACTTCATATTCTAGGACTTAAGCGTTATTTTGATTTGAATGCATCGAAGTAGTTTTCCTTTCTAAAAAGCTTTCGGAATCTCATGCTTTCAGGATGAAATCAGTTGGAATCACCTCTTGGAAGCTGGATTAAGTGACCTACCTAATATAAATAGCCAAAATGGATATTATGAATACATTTTTGAGCATCAAGTGTACCTACAGCCAGTTATTCCGAATATCTTCAAGATAACAAGAGAACAGACTTATTTTTGAATATCTACAGTTTCTAAGTGGTTGAAAAGGTAAAATAAGGTTGATGGGATATAGGAAAATATTTCTACAATTATCTCCACCATTTTTTTCCAACCAAAATTCATAAATAATGAGGAAATATCAACTGATGCATCTAATCCTATCTTGAAATAGACCCATATTAGTTGTAGAATAATAGGCAAATAAGTTGTAAGATAGGAAAATGATATTTTAAAGTGAATACAAGTGTAAAAAGATATTATAAGACTCTTACAATGTACTCCTACCATTGAAAATTCCTTGTAATGGCCAATGAGTGTTGTTGTAGCACAAACTATCCAAAATTACACTTATTTCATATTCAAAATTATTGGAAAATCACTATAAGATAGTGAAAGCACGAGGATACAGAAACAAAAAGGGAAAACTCCAAGCACGATGCAAGAACGAAACTAAACTTGATGCTACAAATTAAAAATGCATAAAATGGAGAAAGCATAGACAAATTGGAACCCAAATGGAATGAAACAACCCTCTTCTTTTATTGATGTATTTCAAATTCGGTTACAATTCGCTTCCTCCCTTTTTAGGGGCGAGGAGCATCAAACTTGTCTCTTGGTCACATCAATGGAAAGCCATCCCTCTTCCGCGTGCCCACATGTAAGATGGGCGGACCAAACGTCACCGCCGCTTGTGTATACAAGTGTTGATTCCTTGCTGCTCTTTCGATGTTTAGACCCAATTTGAATTCGCTCCTGGCGGGACGGATTCGACTATAATTCGTTTCGGGGTAGGACGAATTCACCTGCGACAAAGCGCCGAAGTGATACTGCCCCAAATGTCGCATCTAGGGAGCTCCAAAAGACCTGCAAACTTGGGGTTAGCTAATTGGAGGCATTTTGGGAAGACCCAGATGGTCAGATTTCCCCAATTTGGCCTCCATCAATGGGAATTTGACGCTGCTACCTGCAAGTTAGTGAGGACAACAAAAGCGATAAAACATGATAAGATTTGATCAAAGCATTATGAAATCGGAATTACAAGCTATTTAAGCAGCATAATATGGAATGCAAAATAAACAAATGACAAAAAGAACAATCTGCCATGAATTCCCAATCGTTCTTAAAAAAGAAGATTAGGCTCGCAGCAGATGCTGGGCGCCCGGCGGGCCGCCCACCGTTGGAACCTGATTTCGGCACCAATCCACTTGGGATGGGCCCAAAATCTCTTGTAATGTGTTGTCGATGAATTGGTAGATCGATGTGGTCAAGTGTCGGGTTTTGGATCCGGATTCACACTTCCAATAACCACCCAATGACCTCCCTTGCGAAAGAGATCAAGGATGTGGAAGAGGTGAATCAAAGGTAAAGCGTGGTATTAATTTGGCAGCACTTCGTTGCTTAAAAATGCTTCCAACCTTTCCTCTTTGGGGTGAGGAAGCTCACCAATTTATAGACCCAAGGGGTCTCTTTGGATGGGCATGCAGGGGTGCCACTTGGCGGCCATGCCTTCCCAAGAGGGAGGAGATTCCTCCCTGACTTGGGCTTCCATGACTGCCCTTGTGACAGTCCTCTAACGTTCAATTTGCTCACCTACGCGCGCATGCAAGGCAGGGAGCATTAATTGACTATCCTTGGCTGCCATTTGGCGCAATTTCTCTTTTTTCCCGTTGAACCTGGAATTCGCCCTACCCCGGAGCGAATTCAGAATTCGTCCCTGGGTGGGGCGAATCCCATTTTGAATTCGTCCCAGGGTGGGACGAATTTGGAGCAAAGTGCCTGAATGTGCCAAATTGATTTTTGACCTTCCAAAATTGTTGTAAAAGTGGTTAGGACCACTGTTTAACCTCTGAGGGCTGCCCTGGGGGCTGTGTGTGTCAAAGCGATCAGTGTTTGCAGTCACATAATCGGATTGGTGCTGTTTTGGTGTCTACAGATGCCCCTTTTTGGAAAGCATTGTGGGTGACGCAGTGCTGAGCAAAAATAGATAACCAAAGCACTAATGATTAGGATTTCTTGGTAACCTAACCAACTTTTGATGCCCCAAGCATGGAAAGGGCATGCATTCTTGAATCCTTGCTTCTGACGAGCGAAGGCACTCAATTCAAGTGTTAACCTTTTTCGGTGAGGTGTTACTTGACCTTGGACATTGATCAGTCATGAATAGGCAAAGGGCGCAACCTTTTGTCTGTGAGAACCTTGAGTTCATGATTCACGAAATGCCAAGTGATTTGATCAGATTGTGATTATTGCTTGTTTACTGCCCCAAGCAGGAGCGTAATTGTCTTTGTCAATGATTCTTTGAATGCATGCCATTTTCCTTAATTGGGTGTGTGTTTGTTGATTGGTGACTAAGTGTGACTACCCCCTCAAGCGACGAATCGATGAGGGAATGACCTTCATGAGAAAAGCGACGAGTCGCTTGACCCAAGATGACTTGTGCAAGGGTGCCCTTAGATGGTTTAGCGTTAAGTGTGTGCAGTTTTCTGACATTTAGACCTATTTTTGGTGGGTGGTAACCCTTTTTGCGACGCTTTTTGGAGCTAAAATTGGCGAAAATCCATCCTCCCGTGGAGCGGTCCGGCTAAGGTAGCCTTCTTAGGGAGTAGGATAGTGACAATTTGTGACCCCAACGTCTGTTTTGCATGCCCGAGATGTCAAGTGCAACAGCACTCTCATCGGGCAAGTTTATTAGCTGTTTTAGTGCATTTTTGTTCAATTTTTGCTATTTTTTGAAATTTTTGCCCTGAATTCATCCCAGGGTGGGATGAATACCAGCTTAGTATTCGTCCCAGGGTGGGACGAGTGCTAACCAGAGCGCTCGTCCTAGGGGGAATGAATATAAGCTCAAAAGGCCTATTTAAAGGCCAAAACTAGGGTTTGGGCTCATTTGCATCTGAATTTTCTTACGATTTGGAGCTCTGGGGAGGAGGAGGTTAATTCTGCGAAGCGAAGCGCTGCCAAATTTCTCCTGACATCATGAGTGCACAAACCGGATCGAGCGGCGGAGCCGAAGCGAGACCAGTAAGTGCTCCCTAGTGTTATTACTTTTGTTTAAAACTGCAAGTGTTTTGTTTAATTTTCTTTGTGATGATGTTTTTCAAAATTTAAAATTGAAACCCTGAAACTGAGCTGAACACAACCAAGACTTAGTGTACAACTAAATGACAAACGTAGTGAAAACCTAGGTAAAGAATTGTTATTTTTCTTATAACTAAAACCCTAGGATAAACGGAACGTAAAACCCTAGTTCTTAGGTTGAGCTGGTCAGTTTTAAAACGTAGGTTAAAAGCCTAGGTTTAAAACTGTTATTTTAATTTTATTTTGTTTGTGCAGACTTTTTAGACTTAGAATACCGAAATCCTACGACTGAAAATAGGACTGACAAAATATTTGTGTTTTTGTTAATTAATCAGTTTAGAGTTTAAAAACCCTAGGGCTGACAAATTAATTTTTTTTTTGAATTTTTGTTTTGTTTTTGAATTTATCAGTTAGGATTAGAAACCCTAGGACTGACAAATTAATTTTTGAATTTTGTTTTGTTTTGTTTTTGGAATTTATCAGTTAGGATTAGAAACCCTAGGACTGACAAATTAATTTTTGTTTTTGAATTTTTGTTTTGTTTTTAAATTTATCAGTTAGGATTAGAAACCCTAGGACTGACAAATTAATTTTTGAATTTTGTTTTGTTTTGTTTTTGGAATTTATCAGTTAGGATTAGAAACCCTAGGACTGACAAATTAATTTTGTTTGAATTTTTATGTTTGTTTTTGGCTGTACATTGGTAGGCAATGTTGTATATTCATGTTATTGTTGTATAGTTTTTTTTCCATGATTTTAATGTTTTTGAATTGTTTTCTTTTGCAGGTTGTTAAGAGCCGGTACCGTGTACCTACTGCTTTTGTTGAAGCATGGGGGGCGCTAACTGTGGCTGACTGGGAGTGGCTTGATGCCCTTGGGCTCAAGCAGGTGGCTCGACTGGAGCCTGTGGTCGGGGATCGGGCTTATCTGATGGCCCTGATCAATCTGTGGGATCCCCGGACCAACACCTTCCATCTCCCAATAGGGGAGATGATAGTGACCTTGGAGGATGTCTATCGGCTTCTAGGATTTTGATAGATGGACTGCCGATCAGGACGTCATCGCGTGATCAGCGGACAACTGTACTGATGCGATGCTTTGGGCATGGGGAGGAGCTGGGTGTGGAGGATCCAGTGGAGAGGGCAGAGGGCGACTGCCAGATTGGCAGGATTTTGGTCCGATGGTGGCTGGAGAGGGGGGTGTTGGGAGTGAGGCACGCATTCCTTATGGGCCTCATTTCCAACATGTTGCTACCTGACTCATCAGGTGCGAGGTTCCCATGGAACCTACTGGATTTGGTTTGGCGGTTGGTAGAGTGCTCGACGGAGGCACCGCTAATCATGAGGTGGGGACAGACGCTGCTGGCACAGCTCTATGGTGAGTTGTACGAGGTTCGCTTCTAGAAGTAGAAGGGGATTAGCTGTAGCTATCTATTGCAGAGTTGGGCTTGGCAGCACATAGCGGTGGAGAGGCCGATCGGGTTACCGTGGATGACTCAGGCGGAGATGGAGGATAGGGAGATAGGCTATGCGGTTCTGTGGTGGCGGTCTAGGGAGCAGGGACAGATTCGATGGTGGGTAGGTGTCGTAGGGCACTATGTCGATGCCCTCGCTCGGCTTACTCTAGGGGAGGTTCTCTGGCGCCCTTATCGGGACTGTCCAGCCTGGTCGGAGGTTGGAGAGTGGCTCCGACGGGTACGTAGAGAGCGGTGGCTGATTGGGCGACACGGGACCGAGCATGAGTTCTTCTCCTACAGCCGGGTGACATGATAGTTTGGGGTGCGCCAGGGGTTTCTTGGTGAGCCCATGGTCTATCGATCTGGGGGATGAGAGAACTCTGGACCGACCGGTCATCGCGCCACTGGGCGAGGATTCAGATGCGGTGATCGACGTCCTAGATGTGGATGACGTCGGGACTACCGTAGAGTACGACCAGTGGTGGGTACTATGGTGATGGCGGGGAGAGGGGCCACTGGGAGGCATGGAGGTGGTAGCAGTGGGGGGAGGGTGTCGAGGCACCAGGGGATGATTGGGGAGCTCCTCGGGAGGATGCAGACATGGTGGAGGTGGAGGATGAGGATGTGGATTTGGGGGTTCCAGATCAGCCGAAGATGCAGGACATCACGGAGCAGTGGGAGCCAGAGTAGGCTGCTGTTCCAGAGATGCCCATGCCTCAGGCGGATGCGGAGGACATGGAGTCTGGGTTACATGCTGAGAATGCACGATTGGAGGGGCTATTGCGGAGGCGCGATGAGGAGTTGGGGGATGCGTTGCAGGAGAGGGATCTCCTACGCATGCAGTTGGCAGAGCGAGAGAATGCATTGGCTGCTTACCATCGATAGGATGGGGGTACTGATGCTACATGGGAGAGGGATCTCCTACGGACGTAGCTGGCAGAGAGGGATAGGGTTTTGGCGTAGCGTGATGATGCAGTAGCTTATTACCATCGATGGGAGGCAGAGTGGTTGCAGCGAGAGATAGATTGGTCTCGGCATCGGATGGATATGGAGGGAGAGATTATCCACCTCGGTGGGTGGCTACCTGAGCCCTCGGGAGGTGGATCATCATGCCGGACGAGGGGCAGTGATACTGAGCAGTCAGCATCATCTCATCGTAGGTGACTGGATGAGGGAGGGGGTAGCAGGCATGATGCGGGGGCTAGCAGTAGCCACCCTGAGGGGTCCCATAGGACCCACACCATGGGGGTAGTTCCCGTCGCACCGATCCTGCGTGATCATGGTGGCCGATGCCCTAGGCTTGGGGGTTTTTGAGCTTTTGGATTGTGCGGGGTCAGATGACCGGTTATTGTAGCCTACGGGCATTTTTGATGATATATACATATGACTTTATTTTGTTTATGCGAGTGATGATTTGATTTTATGCATGATGAGTGATGAGTATGGATGTATGCATGTTAATTTATTTCGATGGATGCATATGTTATGATGAATGCAAATGTTTTTGATGTATATGTGATATGCAAAATGTAATGGATGAATTGAATTTGTGTTGTTTGGTTAGGGCACCATAGACTGTTTAGGACTTTGTGATTTTGTTTTTAGGCGATTGCTGTGGTAAATGACTTTGCATGTATACATGTGGTTTTTTGTATTTTTTGATGGTAATGTGAGGATGAAAAGTAGCGCAGTTGGTTTAGAAATGTAGCTAAGGTTTTTTGAGACTCAGACGGTTTTAACTCACTAGCCATGACTGTACTTTATCTTACAAGACTTTTGAACAAGGTATGAATCGGACTTGTCTTTGACCAAGCTATTTCACATCCCTGTGTGTGCAATTGAGTTCATTTATGTGGTATTTGTCAGGATACCGCCAGTGCCAGATAGGTCTGTCAACCAAACCTGTACTGAGGATCACCTAATTAGCTCCACTAACTCCTTTGTTGTATTTAGTCGGATTAATCTATGGTGCTATCTAGGATACCATAAGCTAGCTCATCCACATGCAAACATTGATCTGTACATGAGTTAATGTGATAGATATATCATCATGCGGGAGGTTTACCGCCAGTGACCGATAGGCTATCCACCAAACCGGTACTGAGGTTTGCCTCATGACCTGTCGGAATGCTGAGAGTTCCAGGGATTCAAGTTCGACTCCCTTCTTTTCTTCAATTGTATTGGGATACTTGCTCGTTTGTAGTGATAAAAATCACTGTTTATTTTTATATATTTTTCTTTTGAGCAAGGGATTTGGATTTCGAGTGATAAGAATCACTATTGTATGTGCCTTTTGATGTATGCACTCTGGTGGTGATGTCAAATTTTTGGAGTTTTGACTTTTTGCAAAATTTTGATGTTTGCAACTTTTTTTTGAGAACTTGGGATTCTTGGGGAATTGGGTAGGGAAGATGCTTGTCCTTTTGCCAACTCTCAGCATTCTTGGGGTCATTCGCACAGGGGGATGAGCAAGATAACCATTTCTCTTATGGTGACCTGGATTACTGTGTAGGTTTCATCTTTCGTTCACACAACTTGGGAATTTTTATGTGTTTTAATTTGTGTTGGGATGCTACGTAACAAGGTGTGATCCAAGTAGAACTCTACCTTCGTAAAATCTGTCTGACTTGGTACAGTACGTGGCTAGAAAGCAAAATGACGACTGAAAGATGAAAACTCTTGATACATTAGAAGACCACTGACTCTAGTGTGGTAAAAAGCAGTGAATGGCATTTTTTTTTTGGACTGCTTATAAAATGGAAAAATGTGGAACAAGATGGACTAGCAGAGTAATTACAGTCTATGGTGCCTTTGACCTGTACGACCACAAATATGCAATGTATGGGTGTGATGCTTAATGCAGCTACATATTTTTGTATTTTTGATGGATTGATTTTTGTGAATATGAAGATGAGATGCGAGAAGAGCTTTTTATTGATGAATTTGAGCATGCCTGGAAATGAGATGCAAATTTTTGTTGTTTTTGATGATTTTACTATTTTTGAATTTTCTTATTTTTGACCAAGCGATTGTGGGAATCCTTGGAGCATTTTGGGATTGACCAAGTGATTGTAGGAATCCTTGGAGCATTTTGGGATTGACCAAGCGATTATAGGAATCCTTGGAGCATTTTGGGATTGACCAAGCGATTATAGGAATCCTTGGAGCATTTTGGGATTGACCAAGCGATTATAGGAATCCTTGGAGCATTTTGGGATTGAACAGTGGAACCTTGGAGCATTTTGGTGTTTGGAATCCTTGGAGCATTTTGGGATTGACCAAGCGATTGTAGGAATCCTTGGAGCATTTTGGGATTGACCAAGCGATTATAGGAATCCTTGGAGCATTTTGGGATTGACCAAGCGATTGTAGGAATCCTTGGAGCATTTTGGGATATGGCTCTCTTAGATATGGAATGGTCACAAATGACTGATGTTCAAGGGTTCTGTTTCCTTGATTCCATCAAGAGAGGCTAGCCGGTATGTCTCGGGTCCTATTTTGCTATCAATTACATATGGACCTAACCAATTTGCCGTGAACTTGTCCCTTAGGTGGGACGACAAACTAGAGTTCTGTTGGTTTTCCTTCAAGACCAAATCACCAACCCGAAAGTCCCTTAGGTGAACTTTCATGTTGTAAGCTTTCTTAAGTCGCTCTTGATAGATACGTAAATGCTCGAGAGCATTAACGCGTCGTTCGTCAAGCAACGTAAGCTGGTCTAACCGGGCCTACCGTGCAGCATCATCATCGATGAACTCTTGCATTGATATGCGTAGGGAAGGAATTTCCAACTCGAGAGGCATGACTGCCTCGGAGCCATACACGAGCGAAAATGGAGTTGCCCCAGTGGGCGTCCGAATGCTAGTGCGATAAGCCCACAGGGCAAGTGGGATTTGGATGTGCCAATCCTTATGACTATCTATGACCATATTTTTAAGGATGGCAACTAGCATTTTGTTTGACGCCTCTGCTTGCCCATTTGCCTACGGATAATAGGGTGTCAAAAAATTATGCTAAATTTTGTACTTTGTGGTCAAAGCATGCACGTCTTTGTTCTTGAATGACGTCCCATTATCCGAGACTATTTTGGATGGAATACCAAAATGACATATGATGTTATGCAAAATGAACTCCACAATGCGGGGTCCTGTCGTAGAGGTAAGCGGAACTGCTTCCACCCATTTGGTGAAATACTCTATGGCCGTTATGATAAATGTGTGATGGCCTGACGATGCAGGGGAGATCTTTCCAATTAGATCGAAGCCCCACTACGAAAATGGCCAAGCGGACTGGACTTTCTGCAAGGCCTGGGAAGGTACATGCATCAAATTGGCATGATGTTGACACTTCACGCACTTCCTGACATATGCGCAACAATCTCGCTCTAAAGATGGCCAATAATAGCCCATGCAAAGAATGCGCTTTGCGATGGCCATACCATTGAAGTGGCCACCACATGTACCATCGTGCGCTTGGGCGATCGCCCAAGTGGACTCTTGCTGGTCCAAGCAATGAAGGAGGATTCCTTCATAGCTGTGATGGTACAAAATGTCTCCTATCAAGACATACTTAGCCACTTTCTGCTTGAATGCTCGTTTTGCGGCATGCATCAATCCAAGCGGGAGATTACCTAACTTGAGGTAGTCTCTAATGGGTAAATACCAGTCCTGTTGATCGAAAGCCTCGACGGTATGAACAACCAATCCCTCTTGAAGTTCATCCCTAGCAAATGTTGAGTGGGAGAGAACTTGTAAGAATAGCGTTGTGTTGCTATTAATGGGAGTAGGGGAGAACAAGGACCCCCAGTTGGCATGTTTCAGATGATCGTGGATTCGAGAGAACTTATCCGAGGATGGTTCAATCTGGATCATGTGGATTCTTGGCATCAAGTCAAGCTTGCACGCTCCATCATGGATTGTGATAGGGTTTTGACTTGAATGGTTGTCATATCACCAGAAAGGTCTTGCGGGATTAGTGACCCCAAGGAGGCCATTGTGTCCGCAAAATGATTCGATGACCGAGGGAGTGCCTCGATGTCGTACCACTCAAGTTTTGCCAAGAATTTGTCCACAAGGGCTTTATAAGCCTACAGAACTGGGCATTTGCATTGGAATACCCCTTTGACTTGATTGACAATTAACAACGAATCACCAAAGATGTTCAGTCATTTGATGTTCATGGCGATTGTTGTCTGAAGACCTATGAGCAAGGCTTCATACTCTGCATTATTGTTGGTGCATGGGAAATTTAATTTAAATGACAGGGGCATTGGAGCACCCTGCGGTGTGAAGAATACTATTCCCGTGCCACCACCTTGCTCACATTTAGAACCATCAAAAAATAGGGTTATGTCAGCCTGTGACTCAGGCTCATCGGAATCTGGCGATTCTGAGACATGGAAGACCCCATCATCGGGTAGTTCTATGACTAGAGGCTGATCGTCTTCGAGAGGAGCCTCTGCTAGTTGATCGGCTATGACCTGTCCTTTGATGGATTTCTGTCCAATAAACTCTATGTCAAATTTCATCAACAACATGATCCATTTTGTCGTGCGACTACTATGATAAGTATGACTCATCATGTATCGCAATGGATTCTCCTTAGACACAACATACGTAGTGTTGCTCAAGCATGTAGTGGCATAGCTTTTTGGTAGCAAACACCACTGCCAAGCAGAGTTTCTCGACGTATGCATAGTTAAGTTCATAACTGACCAGGGTGCGGCTAAGATAGTAAGTAGCCTATTCTTTGTGAAGTTCATTCTTCTAGGCTAGCATGGCGCCCAATGCCACCTCAGTAGCTGAGATGTATAAGTAGAATGGCACTCCTGGTCTAGGTGGTGCCAATACTGGCGGCGAAGCCAAGTATCGTTTGATGTCATCAAAGGCTGACTGGCACTCGTCATCCCAGTGAAATGCTACCCCCTTGTGCAATAATTTGTTCATGGGTCGGCACTTGTCAGATAGCTGCGCTATGAAGCGCTTAATTGACGTGACCTTTCCCTGTAGACTTTTGAGCTGCTTAATGGTAGTTGGGGGAACCATTTCAAGGATTGCCTTGACTTTGTTTGGGTCCACCTCGATGCCTCGCTTTGAGACTATGAAACCCAAGAGTTTTCTAGATGTGATGCCAAATACGCACTTCTTGGGATTCAGTCTGACTTTATGCTCCATGAGGCGATCGAGGATCTTGCTTAAGTCATCGAGATGATCTGGGCGCAAAAGAGACTTGGCCAACAAATCATCCATGTAATCTTCCAAAGTTTTATGCATGTAATCATGGAAGATGTACGTCATGGCACGTTGGTAGGTGGCGCCAGCATTTTTAAGGCCAAAGGGCATGACCTTATAACAAAATGTCCCCCAAGGCATTGTGAATGCCATTTTTAGTTGGTCCTCGGGATTGATACGAATCTGATTGTATCCCGAGAAACCATCCATGAGGGATAGCATTTCATGACCTGTTGTAGCGTCTACCAATGCGTCGATGCTTGGCAAGGGGAAATCATCCTTAGGACTCGCTTTGTTTAGATCTCGAAAATCAGTGCATATGCGAATCCTCCCATCGAGATTTTTGATGGGCACCATGTTGGACAGCCATGGCGGATAATCCATGCAGATGACAAACTGTGCATCCAACAACTTTTGCAATTCATCTTTGACCATCAAGGCCACTGTTGGGTGCATCTTACGTAGTTTTTGCTTAACTGGCTTGATTGTCGGATCAAGCATTAGATTATGCATGACTAGCTATGGATCTAGCCCCGGCATGTCTCTGTATGACCATGCAAAAACCTCCTTCTTCTCTTTGAGAAGGGCAATGTAGTCGGCTTGCTCTTCGGGGGATAAGCTTACCCCTAGCTTGATAATCTATGGATTCATTGGATCCAAGCCGATGTCTACGTCAGTCGTCTCCTCGACCGACATGTGGGATCCGTCCTCCAACTGATGTGGAGTTGGGATCAAATGGATATCATTAGCCGAGTTTAAATCTACGTTGGGAACCTCGGGTTCCTCTTCAGCATGAAAGATATCCTGAGTTGTCCCTGGGGTAAAATGAAGCATTTTATCGAAATGCCAGTACTCTGATGGGGACGGAGGTGAATTGACGTGATCCCAGTCAATGGCATCTATGTCTAGATGCAAGGACCATGTTGGATCGGCCGGATTGTGGATGGGTGTGGTTAAGTCAATGGAGATCATGTGGATGAAATGATTTTGGTCTCCATTACCGTGGGTGTGATGACTCAAACATTCTGGATGTTCTCTATGTTCTGGATCTGGCTCTAGAGGTACTGGCATGAATGGATCGGCCCTATGTGCTAATAGGAGGACAGGGTCTACCCTCGACACTGATATCACCCTAGGGTCTCGGAGTGGAAGGTGCTCTTCATGTACCTGGAGTAGCGGATCCAACACTTGATCCCACCCTACTGGGTCTATGTACCACTCGTGCCCTGGCACTATGCCCATCTATGCAAATATGTCATTAATCTCCAAGGGGTATCGTTGTTGCATTTGTCGCATGTGGTTGAGATAGGCCATCTCAGTTTCATCTTTCGAATCACTATCGAAGATCCAAAAGCCTTCATTGGCTCCAACAATTGCTTGAGGCATATGAGGCTCATCTTGTTCAAGCAAATTAATCTGGCCCCATTGTGGTTGTTCCACGCTCCATGGGGGGACCTGATTCTCTTGACGTGGCACTGGCTCGATTGGAGCCTCTAGAGGGAACAGGGACAAAAGGATCTCTTGATAGTTATTCATGGGAATCCCCTGTGAGTGATCACTATCAAATTCGAAGGGATCATATGACACTGGTTCATATTTTGATTCATCCTCCGAAGATCCTTCTGGACACTGCTTATACCTTCCTTGAAAGTGAGTTCCCAAACTTTCGCCTCTCTCTAGCAAAGGAGAAGGGTTATTGATGTTAACAAGGGTGGTTGTTGACCATGGGAGGTAATCTCCCAATGTATATGTTGTGTTTGGGTTGGCATAAGGATCTGATGCCAATCCACCCTTGTTGCCTATTCCTAGGCCTTGCATGTTTTCCACCAAGATGTCCAAGGGCAGGGGGTGGTTGAACCCTACTCCCGACTTGTCATAAGGCATTTGGTATCTTGGCTGGCAAATGACATGCACTCCTTGCTCATACTTGTCTAGCTCGTATCCATGCCAATTGCATTGGCCAAGATATATCAGAGTGAAGCTTGGGTTAGACAGATAGTTGACATCTTCTGCAAAAGGCTCTTCATCCTTGTCCTTTTGCATGCATGGCTCAGCACCATGGTCAAGGCCCCCATACACAAAATTTGTCCGGTTCTATGGTAGCCTAATTGTCGTGGGGGTGGTCTGCTTCCACTCTGGTGTTGCGGCATTTGGTATCTTGGTGGCAAAACATCACCCTTGCTCATACCGCCTAGCTCGTATCCATGCCAATTGCATTGGCCAAGATATCTCAAAGCGAAGTCCGGGTTAGATAGATAGTTGACATCTTTTGCAAAAGGCTCTTCGTCCTCGTCCTTTTGCATGCATGGCTCAGCACCATGGTCAAGGCCCCCATACACAAAATTGGTCTGGTTTTGTGGGTAGCCTAAAGGAACAATTGTCCCGATGGGGAGGCGAGGTCTCCCCATGTCTTGCACTGACTCTAGCGTGGTCGTTGCTATGACATTCCACACTAGATACTCCCCTAGGCCCATACTGGCCATTTCAATAGTAATTGTTGGTGATTGAGAGGGAGGGAACGGAAGCTCTTCCTGAGTCCATTCCATGTTGGGTGGACTAGGAGCCTCAACTTCCATTGTGCTAGGCATCTCTTCGGTTGAGATGGTTGATATTGTTGGTAGCGCCTCTTCCAGGGGTTGAGCCTCTTCCAGGATTTGCTTCCCTTTGTCCTTTTGTTTAGCCATGATAGGTGGCATTGGTAGTGAAGGAGCTGACGATGAAGATGCACCTAGTTGGGGTTTTGATGGATTTATCACCAGTGGTGCTTGCGGCATCGGACCCTGTCTAGATGGATTTAACTAAAAATCCAAGTGCGTCGATGGGAGGGTCGATTGTGGCATCAACTACACCGCATTGCAATATTTGAAGGGTTCTAAGTCCGTCGAGACTACATGTACTTCCCCTTCAAATGCATACTTCAAACATTGGTGAGCTATCGAAGGGACACACTTCATGTCCCTGATCCATGGCCGCCCTAGCAATATGTTGTATGCCATCTCACCTTCCAAAATATGGCACAATGTAGGTATCATCTTTTGTCCTACCTGAATGGGTAGGACAATTGTGCCAACTATCGAGCATATCGCATCATTGAATTCTCGTAGTGTGTAAGTGGAAGTCATGATGTGAGAGGCTGGCAACTTCAGATGTTTCAATGTTGTTGTGGTAATGATGTTACTGTACAAGCCAGTGTCTATCAACACCCTCTTATACGGGATCCCATTGACCCGTGCGATAACGTGCAAGGGTGGATCTACCATGTCATCAAATACTGATTTTACTTCATCTTCTCGAAAGGTGATGACTGGCTCCGTGCATCGTTTTACATGTCCCATGAAGTTGTTGAAGGAATTCGCTTCATGGGGCTGCAACTCGATGGCTTTCAAAATCTCCATGAGAGCCTCTCGATGGGGCGCTGATTGTTGTATAAGCTCATATATGGAGAGCCTAGCCGACGTGGTCCGCAAACTCTGTGTGAGTTTGGTCCATATCATGGCTGCGGGTCTAGGTGGAGGTAGCTGCACAGGGTGTTGTTGAGGTTGTGACATTGATGGAACCTCTCTTGTGGCTGCCTCGGGGGCAACTCCTAGGTATTTCTTGTTCCTAGTCACTATGCTTATCATTCCCACATACCCTTGCATGGGGAAATTTTGTTGCACCTCATTGACCTGAAGGGGTTTTGCCTGTGCCTCATGGGCAGGCAAGGGGTCCTTGAAAACCCCCATCTACTAGTTTTTTGGCGCTATGGGGTTGTCCACTACCAATGTCTTATTGTCAATCAGGTCTTGTATCAATCCTTTGAACTTCCAACATGCGTTCAGTTCATGTCCCCTTCACCTGTGGAACCTACAATACAAGTCCTCTCTGTATCCCTTAGGCTTGGGAGCATTAGGATCTATGGTTTGAATCTTTGGAAGGGTGATCAAGTTCACTGCTGACAAGTGGTCAAATAGGGAGTCCCTAGACTCTGTATAAGGGGTGTACTGTCGCTTAGGGTGACGCTACTGATTTTGCTCCTGTTTTTGATTTTCTCTTTCATAATTGTTAGGAGGCACTCGCTCGATAATTAGCCTTTTGAGGTTGTATTTCTTGTGCAGGCTTAGGGACATTTATAGCAACTTGATTAACCGCAATGGGTTTTTGTTGTGTAGTCCCTGTCTTTGTGTTCTTGTTCCACTCTTTCTTCTTAGGTTTGGCAATTTCACCATCCTGTATTTTGATCTCTTCGATAATTCTGGCTTGTGCCAGAGCTTCTTCTAAGGTGGCATATTACTGCAGCTACAATAGCATAGAGATCGATCTCAAACAACTTTGTGAGAACATTTGTGTAAGGTCAAATAGGGGGAAGGTAGGGTAGCTTGGAAAGCAAAGTCCTCCACCGATTCTCGTAGGCCGCCATGGTCTCCTCCTCATATTTCCTGAGGCTGGCAAGGTCACTCAATGATGCCTTCTTCTTGGTGTTGAAGGCAAAGCATTTAAGGAACGCATCCACTAACTGATCCAAATTATTGATGTGTTTCAAAAACTAGGTGAACCAATCTGAGGCAGGGCCCATGAATGTGGTTATAAATGTCCTTAGAAACAACGCATCATTGTCCTAGATGCCAAAGCATTGGCTCAGGAATATTGTCACATGCTCTTGGGCATCCTCTTCACCCTTAATGACTACCAACTGAGGCAGCTTAAAGTGTTCAGGGTAAGGAGGTGCAGGCACTGACGGATACACAGGATGACTGTGAAGTTGGCATAACGTGAGCTTTTAGGGCCCAAAAGCTTTGGTTTCCATAGACTCCAAACACTCTAACAGTGCTTTGTATGCATCGAAATATTTAATCTCTTCCTCTTTAGTTTTCTCCCGTTGTGGATTGTGGGAGACTTGAGGCCTATGGGGGGGTGGTCGGATAGCAACCCCTCCGCCTTGGTAGGGCATTTCAGCCCGCTCTACTTCTTGTTCATACTCCTTGTAAACTTCCTGAGGAGTCTCTGGGTGAGACCTATGACCCTGAGTGGGTCCTCGCAGAGGGTACCCATCATTGTTTCAGGGAGTGGCCTCCCTCTCAGGTCTATGGGGTCTCGAATGCAAAACTTGATGAGGTCGCAAAGACCTATCTCGCACCAAGGGATTATGCCTCTCATATGGTTCTAATCTTTGGGTGTGATGGTTTGGAACCCTCTCAGGTAGGTTATGAAGCAGCTCATCTATTTGACACAAAATGTGCTCCTTGCTAATGTGGTATAGACACTCTAGCTGCTGCTGATCTTGCTCAAGCCGCATGATCTGGGCTTGGTGGGTGGCATGTCTGGTGACTGCCAGGTCAATTTGGTCTGCCATATTGGGTCTAGGAGGCTTGAATGCCTCTCCTATGCATTTTACTCAGTTGTGATGATTCGAGATCTCAATGGGTTGCTTCCCTCTGTTGAGGTTGGTGACATTTACCCAAGGCTCTGACCTCAGTGGGTAGCCATGGTATCTAGCTGGTGCAGAAGCGCATGGCTCCCATGCTATACAATTCTCTCAAGGAATGTGATGGTCTTCCTCGTACTCCCTTTCATAGGTGTGAAAGGGGTGGGTGGAGTTAGCTTGCCCTGTTTGGAGAGCCCTATGCTTTGGGGTTTGTATATGGGTTCTAACAGTGATGGGAGGCAAAGGAGGGATGCCATAGTCATTTGGCCTCTCCTCATGGACACTATGCCTCTCTAGCACTTCATCGCGCGGTGGCCACTCATATCTAGCTTCTAAGGGAGCTTTTCTATCTATGTTGAGTGCCACATGTAAATATTATTCTTGAAAGGGGTTGTAATGAACGGGCGTGTCCCCAAGAGGGGTGTCCCTATAATTCCACCTTGACATGGAATGATGTGGACTCTCTTGGGGGTCAGGCCACCAAGGTGGTATGGCCAAGTCCTTAGGGCTAAAGCAAAGGTGACTTGTGCCCGCTCCTTGTACACTTTTCATAGCTTCTACCCTTGATTGGGCTTGGCTACGGGTGTACACCATGGTGGTGCTCTTCTACAAGCTAAGTAAATTTTTATCTCTTTTATGATTTTTTATGCTACACTAAATAGAAAAGAACACACACATACACAAACGGTGATTATCTCATTTAAAGGTTGAAAGTGTGTCCTAAAACTGGTTTAGTGTGTTTTGTTGTTGTTTTTGAGGTTTTTGTAAAGAACGTTTAAATGCAAAATGAAGGCTCTTATGGCTCCTAAAATTGGTCGCCCCTTCGATATACTATTGCCAAATCGATATACCAACCTCTCTATATACCCACCCTTACGTGAGGGAAACTATAGGTACATGAGAGTAGATGGTATGTGGAACATAGGCGGTACGAAAGGGGAATATCTTTGTTTATGACACCTACCATAGAAGACTTATCCTCGCATGCTGGGAATCACCCCAGCTACACTCGGTCAGCTTTCGTCAGGATTTACATCTAGCAACAGTAGCGATCGGGGATGAATGCAAAATCCAAGCCAAGGTGGTGATGAAATCCACCGTTGGTCTTGATCAAGGGCTAGGGTTTTATGACCAGTGCCTTGGTTTTAAGTTGCCATGTGGTGTGGGGTTATTTTTATTTGCAAAAGGAAACAAGCAAATAGCAAAAGGAAAACTTTCCCTAAGCAAACAAGTAATCCAAAATAGAAACACTGAACAAAAAATGATAGAGAAAAATATAGAATCCTTACCTCTTCTCTGCCTGCATCTGTCGGTTTCGAGCTTCTGACTAAAAACCTCATAGGCTGGAATTCATCCTGGGGTGGAACGAATTACAGTACTATATTTGTCATAGGGTGGGGTGAATTCCCATTCATCCCTGGGTGAGACGAATTACAGTTCTGCATTTGCCCTTTTCTGGAACGAATAGCAGTCAATGCATGAAAATGTGGTACCTGCAAGCAAAAACCAAGTTTGGATCAGATTTTTGATCTTAAAAATAGAGGACAAAGTCCCACCATGATCACCACTGAAAGCACGAGGATACGAAAACAAAAAGGGAAAACTCCAAGCATGATGCAAGAATGAAACTAAACTTGATGCTACAAATTAAAAATGTGTAAAATGGAGAAAGCATAGACAAATTGGAACCCAAATGGAACGAAACAACCCTCTTCTTTTATTGATGTATTTCAAATTTGGTTATAATTCGCTTCCTCCATTTTTAGGGACGAGGAGCATCAAACTTGTCTCTTGGTCACATCAATGGAAAGCCATCCCTCTTTCGCATGCCCACATGTAAGATGGGCGGACCAAACATCATCGTCTCTTGTGTATACGAGTGTTGATTCCTTGTTGCTCTTCCAATGTTTAGACCTGATTTGAATTCACTCTTGGGCGGGAAGAATTTGACTATAATTCGTTTTAGGGTAGGACGAATTCACCTGCAACAAAGTGTCGAAGTGATACTGCCCCAAATGTTGCATCTAGGGAGCTCCAAAATACCTACAAACTTGGGGTTAGCTAATTGGAGGCATTTTGGGAAGACCCAGATGGTCAGATTTCCCCAATTTGGCCTCCATCAATAGGAATTTGACACTGCTACCTGCAAGTTAGTGAGGACAACAAAAGCGGTAAAACATGATAAGATTTGATCAAAGCATTATGAAATCGAAATTACAAGATATTTAAGCAGCATAAGATGGAATGCAAAATAAATAAATGACAAAAATAACAATTTGCCATGAATTCCCAATCGTTCTTAAAAAAATAAGATTAGGCTCGCAGCAGTGCGGGGCACCCGGGCGGGCCGCCCACTATTGGAACCTGATTTCGGCACCAATCCACTTGGGATGGGCCCAAAATCTCTTGTAATGTGTTGTCGACAAATTGGTAGATCGATGTGGTCAAGTGTCGGGTTTTGGATCCAAATTCACACTTCCAATAACCACCCAATGACCTCCCTTGCGAAAGAGATCAAGGGTGTGGAAGAGGTGAATCAAAGGTAAAGCATGATATTAATTTGGCAGCACTTCGTTGCTTAAAATGCTTCCCACATTTTTTTGGGGGGGTGAGGAAGCTCACCAATTTATAGACCCAAGGGGTCTCTTTGGATGGGCATGCAGGGGCGCCACTTGGCGGCCATGCCTTCCCAAGAGGGAGGAGATTCCTCCCTGACTTGGGCTTCCATGACTGCCCTTGTGATAGTCCTCTAATGTTCAATTTGCTCACCTACATGCGCATGCAATGCAAGGAGCATTAATTGAATGTCCTTGGCTGCCATTTGGCACAATTTATCTTTTTGCCCGTTGAACCTGGAATTCGCCCTACCTCGAAGCGAATTTAGAATTCATCCTTGGGTGGGGTGAATCCCATTTTGAATTCGTCCCAAGGTGGGACGGATACTAAGCAAAGTGCCTGAATGTGCCAAATTGATTTTTGACCTTCCAAAATTGTTGTAAAAGTGGTTAGGACCACTGTTTAACCTCTGAGGGCTACCCTGGGGGCTGTGTGTGTCAAAGCGATCAATGTTTGCAGTCACATAATCGGATTGGTGTTGTTTTGGTGTCTACAGATAGCAAATAGGCTGATTTGAGCATGAGATATATTGTAATATTTTATTATAAATAACACAGCTCCCTTCTTGGTTGAGCTAAGTAGGAAGTAGAATAGAGGAGAGTAGTTAGTAGCAGCAAATAGGACAATACAACAATTCTATGTAATAGTTTCAGCATGTTTTGACAACAATAAAAGTGCAGTTCTTTTGTCAATTTTTGTTCATGAGAAAGTGTGATTGTTAATTAGTTAAGGAGTGTTTTTTCCACCTTCTTCTAGATCAGGAATCTTGGGCCCACTTTCAGGCCTAGAAGGAGGATTTTCATGATAGGTTTTTTCTATAATTTTGCTATAACAGAATTAACAGATTGCTTGTCAAATTTCATTTTCTTGTTTTAAGTTTGTGTGATGTTATTTATATTTTCCATTATGTTTATATGCAGAATTTGTGTGTGTGTCAGCTGAAAAATTAGATTAGACATTTGTTTCCCTTGTTTCCTCTGCTTTCCATGTTCCCCTATTTTTTTATGTTTCAACAACTTTCAATTTTTAGCAGATTTCATTTTGTTGTCAATTCCTGTAGCAGAAGCTTGACGACCTTTTGTGGCAGGACATTGATAGGTGTTTTTAGCATAAGTTTTATTTCCAAGCATCATTTCAATTCTACAAGAGTAAACTAGGTTTCAATTTTGCAAGTGTAATTTAGGATTTCAATTCAGCAACATTTTAATTATGTTATTTCAATTTTGCAAAAGTAAATTAGATTTCAATTCAGCAATTTCCAATTCTTGCAATTGTAGTTAATTGTCAATTTTTGCAACTTAGATTTAGTTTTCAATTCCTGCAATTTAATTCAGTTTCCATTCTGCAGACTAGGTTTAGTGTGACACCAAAAGGCTAAACCAAAATCTGTTTCACCCAATAAATGCTTGAAATCTGAATGCCTGAATTGTACTCTGCCCTAACCTTCTATCGTAGACAGCCTTGGACACCACCCCGGATTGATAAATCATAAGATTAAATGATGCTATTAATGACACACATCATTTTGGCATCGTTTTCGAGGAACACGATGTTGTTAGAGGGTAAAAGCAATCAAATAATTATTATTGTGCTAAGTTGTGAACTTCAGAGTAAAATATGAATGTAATAACTGGTATAAATAATAATTATTGATAGTTGCATTTCAGTCCATTTAGAAAACAAGCAAGAAACCACAAGGAGGTGATCTTCACACTTAGGGGTTAAATTGCCTATGTTTGAAATTCCTGATAAAAATTGAAAGAAATTCATCATCCTCATTATCAGGAAACATAAGATCTCTTGAAAAATTTAGAGGAGCCATCTGCTAGTACTGCCCTTTTTATATCCATATCATTAGGGTAGTATAAACAAATTTGTACTAGGTGTTGGGAAGACATCATGGCAGATATACAAGACTATCCCTTGAACAAAACAACCATATCAGCTACTTGTAGCATTTGTTCATAGGGACATATCATTGATAAATGCCATTTACTTCCACAACTCAAAAATATCCTAGAGATGCAAAATTTGTTGCCTAGTCTAAATTCTTCTCAAGAGAGATCCCAACAACAACAAATAGAGCAAGTAAATCAACCACTACCTCCAGCCCAACCTATGGCCAATCTGAATAATACAGGATAGGTAGCCCCTGTCTATGTAGTTGAATCTAGTAAAAATACTACAGGAAATGTTATTGACTACAACAACATCCAACTGTGCTCAAACAAGACCTTACCTGAGCTTGAAGAGATAAAATTCAATGGAGATACACAAAAACCCTTTAGTCCAGACACACAGAAATCAACCTTGGATAAAGAGGAAGAAAAACTAGAAAATCTGCACATAGAAAATTTACTTCCATTGAACTCCTTAGTAAGCAATTACAAAGGGGTAAATTCTGTCCTCCTAGGAATGAAACAAATTGAAGTACAACCAAGAAAATTCTTGAACATTATTAGTTAGTTGACTTATGAACAAAAAGCAAAATTGTTTGTTATTTTGAAATAATATTTCAATCCTTTTGCATGGAAATACAAGGGTATGTCAAGATTTCATCTTGATGTATGCACTCATAGGATATATATTGAAAATGTTAAACCTGTGAAACAACTACAAATGCAATTAAAGTCTACCTTAAGATATATTGTCCAAACTGTAATAAAGAAACTCTTGGAGGTTAGATTCATTTATCCAATTTTTGATAACCGATGGATTCCTCCATTAGTTATTATTCCAAAGAAAAATAGGAAACTAAGAGTGTGTGAATATTATCAAGAACTGAATACAGTCACACATAAGGACCATTTTCTATTTATTGATCATATATTAGACATACTCAATTTCACACTGTATGAACTGGTTTATGATAAGAAACCATATTTTCCTATTGAAATTGAGTTACTAATGCTTTTAACATCTTTGGGAATTGGTATTGAATTGTTTCAAGTACAGATTGACAAGATTTTGTAGACTAGGAGGCATGGACCACACTTGATTGAAGAAGTTTTCAGATATGGAGCAGTGCTTCTTTCTCCCATTGGTGATTCATGGAGGAAGTTAGTGGTGAATGGATATTACCTTCAGGTATACCATGCACCATTAACTAAGGAGGAGTTCTTGAGGGAGGTTGAACAATTGGATGTACATAAGATGGAAGAGAATTTCTCTTCCATGTCAGATTCAGAGTGATGATAAAAAGTTTGACAAAAAGAAAAAATGAAAATACAAGAAAAGCAAAAAGAGAATAATCTTGCTTGTGAACTTCCTTCATGGGCACAAGCAAGACAAGAGAAAAAGTTGAAAAAAAAAAAATAAAAAAAAGAGAGAGAAAAATTGCAGCAAAAGGCATGTCCCACAAAATGGGGATACATGAGGACAAGCATCAATTTCAGCATGGAGAAGGAACAATGGAGTCAATACTTCATTTCCAGCAATAAGGAGTTAATGATGACATGAGAAGGCTCTTATTACTCATATGGAAAGGATGGTTGCATCATTGTTGCAGGTTTCAATAGAAAAATATGGTGTTTTCATACAAATATTGACATGTTTTTGCAGAATAAGGATTGTTCTTATCCAAATAAGAGTGAGAGACATTCTCTCTCATTGAAGCACTTGAAAAAAAGATAGAAGTTGGTTGAAAACCAGAAATGGCAGCCTCTTCTGATGAAAAAAATTGAAAAAATAAGAAAATAAAATGAAAAAAAAATGAAAAAAATGAATAATTCAGTAGTGAAAACCTCCTTGAGGCACTGCTGAGTTGGCTTGCATGAAAATCAGTTTTTCGGTATGCATTGCCTTGTTGATCCACCCATCATTGTTCCACCATTGTACAAATCTCACACTGCACATGTGTTATGTTTATGCTTTCAGATAGCTTGCTAACAATCATCGAAAGCAACTTGTAAGGTGCATGATCAATTTTCAGGATAGTAAGGTATGTGTTTCTTGCATTTAAGTCATAGTAAGCATTTAGCATTTAGTGTATGATAATTGGTATTTGGCATAAACTATTCATACAATATTGGCAAGTTGAAAATGGAACATGTTCAAAATGTCAAGAAACACCCCCTTCTGCCCTTAGTTGCATGGGAACTTCAAAACTGTGCAAAAACCTGATTTTGGGACAGACATGGCAACAATTCTATTTGAATTAGTAGGGTTTAGAAGGAGAACTGCAAGTTTATATCTCACAATTGTCTCATAAATTTGAGGAGGATAATCTAGAAAATGCACCTAAAGATTCTGTTTTACTACTACTGCAATAAAATAACAATATACAAAATGAAGAATAACATCTAAACAAAAGGATAGAGAAGGGATTTTTGATGTTATAGAAGGCTTACATACCCTAGATATGGGTCCAGAATAGAATCTACAACTAAATTTTGCATATGAGGTCATTTCTGCATTTTTAGATGCATCTTCGAAATAAGCAGAGACATCTTCGAAATAACAGTCTTATTCCGAAGATCTTCGGAATAAGACAGAAATTGTGCCAAAAATTCTTGAAAATGCTGCAGAATAGCAAAAAGAGTAGGACACATCAAATATTGAGGTTCCTAAAGCTCAAAATCATCCCACCACAAGTAGTACATCCCTCAAAAAGGTTCAAAATTGAATTTTTGTCAATTTTGTTTTAGAGGTGCAAAACAACAGAAATAGGCATCCAGGCTGAAATGTTGTCAAGATAGAAAATTCCACCAGTAGTAGTGCATATGCCAAATATGGTTCCATTAGAAAAATACAATAAGGCTATTGCAAGATGAATCACATGATACCAAGCCTTTAAGAGGTACCTTGCAACACTAAAACTTGTAGAAGGGCAAAAAAAGAGTCAAAACTACAGGAATTGCAGAAATTGCAATATTGAAGGATGTAAGTGCAGAAGTCAAAGAGTTGCAAGTTGAAAATGAAAAAAATATATGCAAGAAACAAAAAGCAGAATAAAAAAGAAGAAAAGAAAAATTGCAGGAACTACAAAATTGAAAAAAATTGCAAGGTTGTAGAAAAGTGAAATACATGTGCTTAAATTGCAAAATGCTTGGTGTAGTGCAGCAAGGAGAAATTTCATGGGTAGCAGGTGGCAAAGGATGTTGTTCACAAGGATAAAACCTGCATATTACTATGGCCTACTAGGATGCATGAGGGCATGCATCAGTTCAAGCTGGGGGGATGATGAGGCCCAAAAATACCTCATTATTGCACAATGTTTGACATATAAAAACTGCCATATTACCAAACATGACAAATTTAATTGCCAAATAGTTGATTAGAATATATTATTTGTTAAGTGTTTGCATGATTTTATGTTAGGAACACTATATCTCTATTTTTGACTATTTTCAGCATTTTGTGACTATTTTTGCTTGATTAAGTAGCAAATAAAAACATGCATTTCAATTAGCCAAATGTGGTATGCTGATATCCATTAACTTCACAATGGTTTTTGAATGTTTTCCTACCCTTCAACTTGTTTGAAATCCACATTGGAGCCAAATTTTTAGGACTATCATAAATCTAAAAATCTACAGAAAACAACCATATAAAAATCAGCAAGTTGTCACTTTATAGGAACACCTTGAAGTTGTCAAGAAAAGCATGAGGAAATGGATGGAATAAGTTTATAAGGACTAAATAAGACATATGACCTATTTAGAAGCATTCCCACATGGTCTAAATAGGCAACAATAGGCAGAAATAGGAAAATGTAGAAATCACCATGTAAATTCTAGCCAACTGCCAATGAATGGCAAGGCCTAGAATTTACCAATGGAGAAGGATGAAATCAGTTGGAATCACCTCCTGGAAGCTGGATTAAATGACCTACCTAAAATAAATAGCCAAAATGGACATTCTGAATGCATTTTTGAGCATCAAGTGCACCTACAACCAGTTATTCCGAAGATCTTCGGAATAATAGGGGAACACGCTTCTTTTTGAATATCTATGGTTTCTAAGTGGTTGAAAAGGTAAACTAAGGTTGAGGGGATATAGGAAAATATTTCTACAACTATGTCCACCATTCCTTGCTGACCAAAAGACACAACTCATGAGGAAATATCAATTGATGCAACTGATTTTGTCCTCAAATACACCCAGATTAGTTGCAGAATAATAGGCAAATAAGTTGTAAGATAGGAAAATGATATTTTAAAGTGGATACAGGTGTACAAAGATATTATAAGACTCCTCCAATGTACTCCTACCACTGAAGATGCCTTCTAAGGGCCAATGAGTGCTGTTGTAGCACAAACTATCCAAAATTACACTTATTTCAAATTCAAAATTATTGGCAAATCACTGTAAAATAGCAAATAGGCTGATTTGAGCATGAGATATATTGTAATATTTTATTATAAATAACACAGCTCCCTTCTTGGTTGAGCTAAGTAGGAAGTAGAATAGAGGAGAGTAGTTAGTAGCAGCAAATAGGACAGTACAACAATTCTCTATAACAGTTTTAGCATGTTTTGACAACAATAAAAGTGCAGTTCTTTTGTCAATTTTTGTTCATGAGAAAGTGTGATTGTTAATTAGTTAAGGAGTGTTTTTCCCACCTTCTTCTAAATCAGGAAGCTTGGGCCCACTTTCAGGCCTAGAAGGAGGATTTTCATGACAGTTTTTTCTGTAATTTTGTTGCAGTAGAATTAACAGATTGCTTGTCAGATTTCATTTTCTTGTTTTAAGTTTGTGTGATGTTATTTATATTTTCCATTATGTTTATATGCAGCATTTGTGTGTGTGTCAGCTGAAAAATTAGATTAGACATTTGTTTCCCTTGTTTCCTCTGCTTTCCATGTTCCCCTATTTTTTTATGTTTCAACAACTTTCAATTTTTAGCAGATTTCATTTTGCTGTCAATTCCTGTAGCAGAAGCTTGACGACCTTTTGTGGCAGGACATTGACAGGTGTTTTTAGCATAAGTTTTATTTCCAAGCATCATTTCAATTATGCAAGAGTAAACTAGGTTTCAATTCTGCAAGTGTAATTTAGGATTTCAATTCAGCAACATTTTAATTCTGTTATTTCAATTTTGCAAAAGTAAATTAGATTTCAATTCAACAATTTCCAATGCTTGCAATTGTAGTTAATTGTCAATTTCTGCAACTTAGATTTAGTTTTCAATTCCTGCAATTTAATTCAGTTTCCATTCTACAGACTAGGTTTAGTGTGACACCAAAAGGCTAAACCAAAATCTGTTTCACCCAATAAATGCTTGAAATCTGAATGCCTGAATTGTACTCTGCCCTAACCTTCTATCGTAGACAGCCTTGGACACCACCCCGGATTGATAAATCATAAGATTAAATGATGCTATTAATGACACACATTAGTAAGGACCACTATTTAACCCTAGAGGGTTTCCTAAGGAGGCATATAGTGTTGATAAGAGTGTGTCTTCGTAGTCTAATCATATTGACACAATTTTAGTGTCTACATGTGTTCCTTTTTGGGATACGTTGTGTGAATCAGAGTGTGAAGCAAAAATATATGACTAAATTGTCAACTGATTAAGGTTATTCAGTAACTTAACCAACTTTAGAAGGCATTGTCACGGAAGGAGCATACATTCTTAGAATCCTTGCTTTTGACATATTTGAAGGATTTGATTTTGGTATACCTTTTGGCTGCATTGTAAGGATAGGTTTTGGGGCTTAGGGTATACTTGGTCTTGGTTCCTTATTTTGCTTATAAGCCTATTATGGGAAAAGGGTCCCAAGGCTTCAAGGAGACCAAGACTTTGTTTTGTAGAATTGGTGCTAAATTATGTGCCCCAATGTGGGCTTGAAATTATCTTTGGCAATAATTCTTTTGAATGTATGCAAGTTGCACTTTTGAGTATTTGAGTGTTGATTTTCATTATGAATTCATAATTATGATGACCTTATCAAGCGATGAGTCAATGAGAGAATGACCAGTGATAAAAGTGATGAGTTGCTTGACAAATATGAATTGATTAGAATTCATTCAAATTTACCCATTGTGAAATTTATAAAAAAATTTAGAATTTTGGTGTTTTTTGATGATATTTCATGGAAGAATGGAAATGAATACCTCATACCCATGGAGTAGTCTGATCACAATGGCCTTCTTAGGGATTGAAGTGGATACTTTTCAATTTATTAATTAATAATGGTTCAAATGGCCTTATGGTAATTTACTCATCTTGCAAAATTGCATGGAGTGCAAGTCATTGCAACCACCAAGTTTATAGGGTAAATAAATGAATACGAGGCTCACTTGAAATTTTGATGATTATTTGATTTTTTTGTTAATTTTGCAATTTTTTTATGGTGAGCAAAGATATGCATTTCTATCTACTTCTTGGTTTTTTGATGCATTTATGGATGCATGTATTGTAATATGATGTTAGTTGATGATATGTACATGTGTGTATGCATAATGAAATGGATGATTTAAAATATGCTAATGAATTATAAATGCTATTTGATACACTATGTTTAGCACCATAGAATTTATAAAATCCATCAATTCATTTTAACGTTACGTAAGACTATGTTATGGATTGTGAAAATATAAACCAACAAACATGTGATAAAGTGGTATGGCATGGAATGCATAGTAAGATGTTAAAGAATTTCCTTGATGTTTTATGAGACAAAAACACTCTAGTGACCTAGCCAAAAGTTATATATTAACTATGCAAGACTTTTTGGCAAGGTATAACTCTACTATGATTACCAATATATTCAATATCCATGTGTATGCATGTAATTTCATTGTTATGATAATGCATAAAGTTACCCCAGTACCAAACAAGATTTATGCAGCCCATCTGTACTGAATATCACCTTGTGAGTATCATTATCCTGAGTTTTGTACATAGTTAGATTAGACCATTAGGTAATACAAGCTACCAAAATCTAGCTCATCCACAAGCAAACATTGGTATGTACAAAATAAGATTGCTAATGTGATAGACATATTATCATGCATAAGGATACTACCATTTCCAGATAAGCTTGATGCCACCCTACCTATAATGAGGATCACCTTATGACTGTCAAATGCTAATAATTCTAGGGATTCAAGTTCAGTACTCCTTTTATTTTATTTTTGAAATGATCCAAGGATTTGCTCATTTTTGTTTTGGTGAGCAAGGGATTTTGGTAGTGGTGAGAACCACTATTTATTTTACTTTTTGATTTTATTAGTGGTAAAAACCACTTTTTCTTTTAGGGATTTTTGAATTGTATTTATTGTTGTTTGGATACTTGCCCATATTTGGCATGGGGTAAGGGATGTTTATTTATTTGGGTAGGGAGGAGCTTTTTATTTTGTCAATTATTAGCATTTTTGAGCCATGCGCATAGGGGGATGATCAAGGTAAACTTTTTTCTTAAGATAACAAGGACCACTTTGTAGGTTTCATATTTCCTTGTGTAAAACTTGGATTTATTAATGTGAGAATGTGTTGTGATTATGATGTATACAAGGTACAATAAAAGTAGGACTCTACCTTATAAAAATCAAGATAGCTTTCTACAAAATTTGAAAAGAAGACTAGAGACGGTTGAGTGATCGAAAACCCTAATGATACCTTATAAAAAATGACTATGTGAAGGGAAACAAACACAAATACAAAAGGTGGAAAATGTGGATGGAAATGATAATTGTAATGTAGATAGGTGTTAATAATGACATTTGATAAAGTTGATTTTGAAGGATGGCTAATGTGCAGACCTAGTGCTAGTTATGTATGAGAAACTCTAGAATGCAAAATGCAATGATGGATATGCATAATGCAAGTGATTGTATAATGTAGTGATATGAAATGTAATGCAATATTTTTATATTTTTGTTATTTTTTAATGATATTTTTGGATTTTTATTAATATATATATATATACATTTGACCGATGGGCTTAATTAATGCCATTGGATTTTTTCGGTGACCAAAGGATTTATGGGTACATTTGGGGCTTTTTGGGTGACCAAAGGGTTTATGGATATCTTTGGGGATTTTTGGGTGACCAAACAGTTTATGATTACCTTTGGGGCTTTTTGGGTGACTAAATGGTTTATGGATACCTTTGAGTATTTTTGGGTGACCAAAGGGTTTATGGGTACCTTCGGGGCTTTTTGGGTGATAAAAGGGTTTATGGATATATTTGGGGCTCTTTGGGTGACCAAAGGATTTATGGGTACCTTTGGGGCTTTTTGGGGACTAAAGGATTTATGAATACCTTTGGGGCTTTTTGCTGACCAAAGGATTTATGAGTACCTTTGGGGCTTTTTGGGTGATCAAAGGGTTTATGCGTACCATTGGGGATTTTTAGGTGACAAAAGGGTTTATGGGTACCTTTGGGGATTTTTGGCTGACCAAAGGATTTATCGGTACCTTTGGGGCTTTTTGGGTGACACAAGGATTTATGGTACCTTTGGGGCTTTTTGGTGACCAAAGGATTTATGGGTACCTTTGTGGCTCTTTTTGGTGACCAAAGGATTTATGGGTACCTTTGGGTCTTTTTGGGTGACCAAAGGGTTTATGGGTACCTTTAGGGATTTTTGGGTGACCAAAGGATTTATAGATACCTTTGGGACTTTTTGGGTGACCAAAGGATTTATGGGTACCTTTGGGGTTTTTTGGGTGACCAAAGGGTATGGTACCTTTGGGGATTTTTAGGTGACCAAAGGATTTATGGGTACCTTTAGGACTTTTTGGGTGACCAAAGGATTTATAGATACCTTTGGGGGTTTTTGGGTGACCAAAGGGTTTATGGGTACCTTTGGGGCTTTTTGAGTGACCAAAGATTTTATGAGTACCATTAGGGCTTTTTGGGTGACCAAAGGATTTATGGGTACCTTTGGGGCTTTTTGGGTGACCAAAGGGTTTATGGGTACCTTTGGAAATCATATCTATGGATGGATGGATGGATGATCTTCATTGGATGGGTGATTGGGTCTATTGAAAAGAGGTTATCGCAAGACTTGTAGAGGTGGAACGACCAAATATGGTCAATGTGAAAGGAGGTATGCTTGCTTCTCAAATGGTAGAAGTTATCGCTAGATGGGATGTGGTAATGGGAACACATGCAAATAGAAATATTCATCATCATCCAATGGTATGATCTGCTCATATTCTTCATATGAACTAGGGGAGTTAATAGGTGCAACATTGTAATCTGATTCATCATCAGTTGTCCATTCATAAGGAGGGCCTTAATCATCTTTCTTATTGTCGAATGGAATAGTATGTGAACCTTCACCTTCTTCATAAGATCAAGTGAAATCATGAGATATCATTTGATCTATCATAGTTATGGGGAAATAATCCCCCAAAGAGTGGACATGATTAGGATTAGCGTAAGGATTGAATGCAAGCTCATCCCTATAGTTCAAACCCAGATACTCTAAAATATTTGTGAGGATGTTGAGAGGTACAGGCATGTTGTCTCCTAAGCCAAATTTATCATATGGAATTTTATATTATGACTATAAACGAACATGCGTGCCTTTTTTGTACAACCCCAAACCATAGCCATGCCAATGGCAATGATGGAGATATCGCATGACAAAGTCGAGATTGGACATATAATTGATATCCTCAAAAAAGGGTTCTTCATCCTCTTCTTTTTGAGGATATGGTTCTATACCATATTCAATACCCCCATATATGAAGTTAGTTTGACTGGGGGTATACCTAGAGGTACAATGGTACCTATGGGAAGGTGAGGTCATCCCATATTCTTTATTGTCTCAATGGCTGGAACTATTGTAATATTCCTTACTAACTATTCTTCTAAACTTGTAGTATCTAGATGGACTGTGACCTATGATGGTGAGGATGGAGAAGATGGAAGTAAGTCTTGAGATGAATTAATGCTTACCTCATGATGTGGTTCCTTGTCTGCTAGACTAGGATTTTTTTTGTGGAAATGGTAGAGATGATTGGAGGGATATCATCAATAGGTATCTTCGACATGTTCCTCTATGGAGGATTTTATGATGATGAAGATATATCTGAAGGTGTCAATGATGAGCATGGTATAGAAGAATATTGTAATGGATCAATAGAAAGTGAATAATGAAGGATTTAGACCTTGAATTGACGTATTTGGTTGGAAGTACAAATGAGTTGATGGCAAGGTCAAATTGAGAATGAGTTGTACCAAGTTGTAGTATTTGAAGGGCTCAAGGTCTATAGAGATAACATGTACTTGCCCTTCATGAGTGTACTTCAAACATTGGTGAGCTATGAATGGTATGCACTTCATGTCCCTAATCCATGATCTATCTACCAAGATATTATAATCCATTGTACCCATATGACACAATGTTGGTATGGTTTTGCATCCCACCTAAATAGGTAAGACTATAGTTCCAATTATTGAGCATAGAGTATCATTGAATGCTTAGAGGGTATATGTGGACACAATAATATGGGATTTTGGAAGACCTAGATGTTGGAGAGCATTTGTGGTGATGATATTGCTTGAAGAACTAGTGTCACTTAGAACTCTTTAATAAGGTATTCCATTTACACATGTAATGATATGTAAGGGAGGATCAACCCTATCATTTGATATTGGTTTTAGTTCATGTTCATGAAATGTGATTATTGGATATTTGCACTGTTGAACGTTCCCCATGAAATTTATAAAGGAGTTAGACTCCTAGGGTTTCATTTCAATAAACTTAAGTATCTCCATAAGAGCTTCTCGATGAGGTGAAGACTGTTGGATAAGCTCATAGATAAAGAATCAGGCTTATGTTGTTCACAAGATTTTATCAAGCTTACTATTTATGGCGACCACTAGATGAGGTGGAAGGCTTTGCACTGGAGGTAGTAGAGGCTATGACATGGAGGAAATGTCATTTGAACATGCAAGTGGTGCAACTTGATTTGGATAAAACCTATTTATTTTCATGATGCTAACCATCTTGATGAAACCTTGTTGAGGGGGTTTCATATGGATTTACTTTACCTATTTTACTTGATTTGCATATACCTCGTGAGTGGTAAATGGGTCTTTAAATGTACCCATATGTTGATTACTTGTTGCAAGAGGGTTATCAACTTGAATATCATTCCTATAAATCATGTATTGTACTAGGTGTTTGAATGAGTAGCACGTTTGCATGTCATACCCATTCTACCTATGGTACTTACAGTATAGATCTTCATGATGTCCCATGGACTTGTGTTTACTCAGATCTATAGGTTGTATCTTAGGTAGAGTAATTAATTTGGTTGCACATAGATTCTCAAATAGAGAATCCATAGAGTCTAGACTCAGTGAAGAGAGTAAATTGTCATAGAGGGTGATGTTGCTGGTTTTGTCCTTTATTCATCTAAGTGTTGTTATTGTAATTTGTAGGAGGATTTTGGACCTAATAGTTTGAATTCTGAGGCAGCATTGGTTACATAGGCCCTATGATGCTAATGGTAACTTGATTAACCATTGCCAACTTTGGTTGTTTTGAATTACCTTTTGTGTTCTTATTCCACTCCTTATGAGGTTTTATGATCTCCCCCTCTTGAATTTTGATTTCTTTGATTGTTCTAGCTTGCACTAGAGCATCTTCAAGAGTTTGGTATTGTTGTTCTATAAATAATGAAATTATATTTATATAACTCTTTTAAAACATGTGATTCAACTCAGACAGTGGTAGTAGGTATGGTAGTTTAGCAAGAAGCGTTCACCACCTGTTACCATAATTTATGATTGATTGGTCATCATACGTCTTCAACCTTGTGAGGTCTATTAAATTTACCTTTCACTTAGTGTTAAAAGTGAAATGTTCCAATAATGCATTCACAAATTGTTCAAAGCTATGGACATTGTGCCTTGGGAGTTGATTGTACCACTCTACGATTGGGCCAGAGAGGGTAATAAAAAATGTCCTTAGAAGTAAGGTGTCATTATCCTGGATACAGAAGCATTAATTCATAAACCTAGTAACATGCTCATGTGCATCTTCCTTTCCTTTGAATCTATCTAGCTTGGGAATTTTGAAATGCTTTGGGTATGGAGGGGAAGGTATTTATGGGTAGATTAGTTGACTACGAAGTTGGTGCAAAGTGGGATTTTGAATCCCAAACCTAGAGTTCTTGTTTTCTATTGTTTATATGCGTTCAAGCAATGCTTTATACACATTAGATGATTTGATCTCCTCTTATTTACTTTGGCCCCATAGGGGAGAGCAAGGAATTTCAAGCATATGGTGTGGTGGTTGAGTATCATCAACCATACCTCCATAAGGTGCTTCCAAATATTCATCTTCTGGTTCCAAATCATCGTAGGCTCTATAAGGTGTTTCTTGAGTTGGTCTTCAATGAGGAACAAATACCTATGAAATATGATCTATATTTGGCCTGGGAGGCAAATCCTGATTAGCCCTAGGATATCGAGGATACAATTTTTTATTAGGTATAGGAAGACTATTTTTATTAAATATAGGTTACCTCTTATGAACCTCGTGTCTATGAGTCCCATTACGTAAGGTCTCTTGAAATAACTCATGGATTTATTATTCAATTATTTGATTTTCTAACTGATGTTGGTGATCCAAGAATTTTTTATCCAATTGAAGTTGATTGAATTGACCTTGGTGATTAGCATATATTTTAACAACTTGGTTTATCTTATTAGTCGTGCAAGCTCTATTAGCCCTAGCACTATTGCCATGGGGTCTATATTTTTCAGAAAGATCTGAAAGATCGACTATAATCTTTCCTCGATCGAGAGAGGTTACATTTACTTGAGGCTCAGTCCTAAACAAATGTTCTTTAAAATAATTTGGTACATAAGCACATTGTGCTTGCATGGAATAAAGATACCAAGGATAATCAGTATTCTCCTTCGGTATTCCTTCATAAATGAGGAAGATAAGGGCTGAATTTTCTCACCCAACATGATGAGTATCATACTCATATTGGCACTTATGTTTTTGAGACCTATTAGGGCTGTTTAAGAGCATATTTTGATTATTTGGCCCTACCCATGGTGAGTAAACTTGATCTTGCATGTAGGTGTGCAAGGTAGACTAAGTAGGCATGTGGATTTATGGCATTTCTCTATTTGTTTGCACCTCAATGCACAATTTTCATTCTTGATAGAAGGTATGTGAAGTGTCTATATTTGGAAATTATATTTTCTGATTAGGACCAAGACCTGTAGTGGTGTCCCGCATAGGGATCCCTTGTAGGTTAGGTTCTTGATTTGAAATTCTAGGACTTGGGTGAGTAGGAGGCCACCAAGGAGGTATAATCTTATCCTTAGGGTGAAATAAGAGATGGTCTATGTCTCCTTACCTGCTCTCCATAGCGTCAGCCCTTGAATGGGATTGGTTTTAGGTGCATACCATAGCTACTTTGTTCCAAACCCTACATGATTATCTCTTTAAAAATTTTAAATATGAAACACACAAGATTGAAAACACACAATAATACAAGTTTTTATCTCTTTTAAATATTTTATATGTGTTACCTAAAACTATTTGGTGTATTTTTTATTTTTTGTTTGCAAAGAGATTTATTTTTATGTGTTTGAAAATGGTTGATGTAACTCTCAAATTTTTAAAGGAGTTCACATGTATACTCACCGTGACAAAACTTTACGATGAAATCTAGGAAGCCATACACACCAAAATATGGATATGAAACCCATATCCAATCAAGGATCACAGGTCTTACCAGTCCTCACCCATATTGATTGTGGGTAGTGATACACCATCTGAAGAGGAATGTATGCTATTTTCCATGGCTAAGATGATTATTGGATATGACCTTGGCCAAAAAATAGGGTTCATATCATGCAAGCCAACAAGTGGAGATGAAGCCCACTATTGTTGGTCTCTACTAGTGGTTAGGGATGAAGTTCCAACTCATTAATGTTCAAATGTGACATGATGTGTGTGGTTCCTTTTATACTTAAAAAAAAATTAAAACCAAAGAGCACTTATTGATAACTTCACTAAATGCAAAATAATGTTTCACTTTCAGAGGTATTGAATATAATATGGAACCTACAAATTGCATATCCTATATGTCAACCTAACCATTATGTAGGTTACAAGCAATCAAACCACAAAAATGCATTCTTACTTGGTTTTTTTCCTATTTTTCCTTCTTTTTGTTGTTTTTGAGATTAAGAAAAAACAAAATCTACTTTTCAATCAAACAAGGGAAATAAATAAAAGCTAAAACTAACTTTCTTTAAATAGTAATAATGCAAAGGAAGGTCCAAATAATTATATTAAAAGCCTAATATGTTGTTTTTTATGTCAATTTGAGCTGCAAGATTCCTTTTTGGTGGCCATCCTAGGGTGGGATGGTTGCCAATTTGGGGGTCATCCCTAGATGATACGACTACTGTGGCCATCCTTGGGTGTTCTAATTATGGAATTAAGGGTTGTTTCAGGCCAGAATGACCAAAACCTGTAAAATTTAAGAGACAAAAAAAAAATAAAACTTACCTAAATCAAATGGGAAAGGGGTCCCACTGTGAACACCACTATAAAAGGGAAAAATAATGCACCTAGCAAAGGTAAATAAAATGCATCTATTGATATAAGCACTAAATAGAGATATTAATGTAAGCATGATAAAAAATAAGTAAAATAAATGGGAGTTCTATTTATATTAATTGATTTTTCAAATCCACGGTTACAAAACGTCCCCTTAAGGGCTCTGAGTTGATACAATCATTATAGAAGTATCAAAGGATTTTTCAAAGACTCAATATGCGCTTTAAGGCCTTCCTTGCACTTACAAATTGAAGAGTGGTTTTTTGATACTGCTATGATGATCTATCTGTATTCGAACTTGTAGCTCCTTCCTTGCGTACTGCAATACCTATATCTAAAAACAAAGGACTCAAATTTGTTAATAGCATATGCATATTGAAACAAAATCGAAGGGATGCATGCAATAGTGAATATAAAAAAGTGTAATAGAAAGTGAAAAACTAATCAAAATTGCACCAAAAATTAGTATAATGCATATATTCTAATCTATTAATAGTCTATACTGAAATAGAAAGGAAATTATATGCCAAATTTATGGCCATACCTGGGTGTTCCAATTGGGGCTATTTGAATGAAAAGCCTAATAGAAGGTGCAAAACTATTCAAAATGGCACCAAAACTTTACATAGTGCACAAAATCTACTCTAGAAATTATCTATGCTAAAATAAAAGTGAAATTGAATGCATAGATCATGGCCATACTTGGGTGTTCCAATTGTGAATGTTAACTATCCCAGGTGGATATGGCCATCATAATTGGTGTGTTTTGCCACCAAGTCCTCTAGGATCTAGTTCAAACTATTCCTAGGGGTTTTGTCAAATTTTGTGATCTAATTCACTAAAACAGGTGGATTTTGGAATGGGTTTGCGTATTTGGGATCACTTAGAAACCTCCTTAGATTGATGGAGATTTCAAGGGAAAATAAGTAGGTGAAAGTTTGATTGAATCTCAGTAGCACTTCATTGTAAAATATTGTGAAGACTCTTCTCTTTAATTGGGTGGATTGACTCCATTTTATAGCTCAAGAGAGCACAAGGTCAAATGGGCAAGTTATAGCATTTTGGGTAGGTACCGCAATTTGTCAAAACCTTGCAATGCATTGGGTGGGAGACATATATAATTTGCGCCTCTAATTTACAATTTGTGATTGAATTGATGTGACCTAAACCTTTTCATAAATGAATGGATAGGATAAATGGTAAAATTTGATTGCCATTTGTCCCGCACTTTGACTTTTTGGGATTCCATGGGCTTGGTCGTCCCACCCAGGGATAGTTTTTGGTGGTCATCCCACCCAGGGATGGTCATGGATGGTCATCCTTGGGTGGTATGACCGTGAAATGATGGTCATCCTAGGGTGGGATGACCATGGCTGCATGGCCCAAAACTTTCCAAAAGTGGGATAAAACTTTCTAAAAGTGGTAAGGATCACTATTTAACCCTAGAGGGTTTCCTAAGGAGGCCATATGGTGTTAACAAGAGCATGTATTGGTAGTCTAATTATATTTACATTATTTTAATGTCCACATAATGATTCCTTTGTAACAATTCTTGCTCTCATATTTGGTGGATCTTCGATTTCTAGAACTCAATATTTTCAATATCTCAACTTGTCTAAGTAATGTTGCCTCCTATAACAATTTTCTTCTTCCTCTTCTTTTTAAATTATTTTATTTGTCTAATGTTGTAGCTTTTATTTACTATGGTGGCTCTTCCTTTCTATGGTGGCTTAATTTTACTATTGTGGCTCCTTCTTCACCTTTGGTGACTTGTATTTGCCAAACTTTTATAGTTCTTAGTCCATATTTTGGTGTATTTAGACACCTAAAATATACCTTACCTTTGTTATCTATTTAATATCTGTATTTTACTCAATATGACTTATAAAATCTGCACTTCAATTATAAAAACAAAATGTGCTACTTCTGCTTATCACTCTCTTTCAAGCAAGTTTTAACTTCAATATTTGTTGTTGTGTTTTTACATTTTAAGATAATAATAATGTATCATTTATTAGCTTGGATATACTCAACTTAAACTAGAATTTACTCCTTAAATAATTCTAATATGGTGCTTTCAAAAACCTTATAATGAACTAGTTTTAATGCTTAAATAATAAACTTTCATAGCACAACTATTACACATATTTTGGCCTCCTTTTGTAGCTAGTCTTCTTGGTGATTTGGTTCACCTATTTACTGCCCTGAATTTGTTACATTTGTAGCTCTCCTTTCTACTCAAATTTTGACTCAAAATTATGAATTTTACAGCTCTAATTTTTTCCCAAAAATCTCTACCTTTTAGCATTTAGGTTGCTGTTCAAAAAGCTTTAATTTTCAGCTTCCAACGCTGTTCAAGAATCATCTTCTATGCTGTCCAAATGTCTTTATAATTTGCATTAATTATCCTTCTTCAAATACTTCCCAAAAATCTTAGTTTTATGGCTTCAATTATCCTGCAAATTCATTCTCTCGAACTCTGAAATTTGCAGCTATTAGTGCTGCCCAAATGCTCCCCTCTTGCTCTCCAAAACTCAATAATTTTTCAGCTTCAAAATACATCCAATTCTTCCTTTGTTTTGCTGCCCAAAAAATCTCTCAAATATGCCCCCAAATTATCCAAAATTTAGCTCTAATATCTACTCTTAAATATGCTCAAATTTGCAGTTCAAATCTCTTCAAATTGTTTCTTCAAAAAATCTGATTTCTCCTCCTTATCTTTCTGTCAAAAAATAGAATTCAATTCCTCCAAATTTCTGCCTTATTTTTCTGTCAATATTTCCTTCAATTGGCTGTTCAAGGGCTCTAAAAATTCTTACCAAATCTTATCTAAATTGTAGCTCTATCTTAGCTTCAACTTGCTATCCTATGACTCTTCAACTCCTGCTGCAAAATAAAAAAATTTCTCCATTGAAAATCAGCCTTCAAATCCTTTATGGATGTCTTCAAAAATTTTGAATTTGGTGGCCTCTTATAGCTTATTTCTCCTCCAATATTATTTTTAAATTTTGATTTAAAATCTAGCCTCTTTCACTATCTTCTCTCTCAATAATCTGAATGTCTTCATATCTTCAAACATCCTTTCCAAAATTTGACAAACTTCTTGTCAAATCCTGTTTCCTTTTGGGCTTGTTGTTGGATGGAGATAATTGTCCCAAATTATTCTTATTGAGAGCTCCTCCTTGCTTGAAATATTCAACATTGAGCTTTCTTAAAATATTCTCCAATATCCACTTCTTAATTTTTCTCAATTAGGCTTCTCCATCCATCTTCTTCTTTCTCATTTTAAATTTTCTTGAGACCTCTTATCTTGCGACTTAAAATTTTATAACTCTTTAATTTGACCTCTTATTATTCCTCATATATCTTCTTTCTCAAATATCCTATCTCTTTTCTACAAATTTACAATAGGGACTTCTTCTATTGGGTCTCCTCTTTCTTCAATTTTCAATAAGGATCCTTTGTCATCTTTCTCTCTTCTCAATATTCAATCTAAAATATTCAATATTTAATGATAACTTATTCTCTTAGATCTCTTATTTTACAATATTCAATAAATATTTGGCTTCTTTCTTCAATCTACAATTTTCAATCTTCTATGGGGACCTCCTTCTTAGGTCTCCTCAATCTTCAAGGGGCCTCCTTATTGGGTCTCCTCAATATCCAATCTTCAATATTCTATGGGGACCTCCTTATTGGGTCTCCTTAATTTTTAATGTCTAATCTCTTGCTGCATTAAAGAACTAATCTCTACATGAGGAAATCGCATAGACTTTTAGGAAATCAAATATGAAATTCCTCTCTATCCATTGTAGAAACCTTCTCAACTTTTGAGAACTAAATTTTTTGTAACAAAAAACTTAGACAATAGTAACCAAATTCATATAAATATCTATATCTCTAAAAGCAAATAAACTTTGCTAATTATCCTTCAATCTAATGGAAAGAGATATATGTTGAGTCCTAGTCTTCATGAGTTTTCCTACAATCATGTGGAAAGACTCTAGCCAAAAAACAATTTTAATTTTTTTGAAAATGAAATCTCCTTATCTCTTCTCATTCTCCCGTGGCTCTCCTTATATCCTATCAATATCCCTTATGTTTATGATACCATATTTAGCATTTGATGCTATATATTTAATAAAATAACTATCACAATGTATAAAATGAGCATGCAATATTAAATATAAGATAATGAAAATATACTAAACATGTAAAACTCATAAGAAAATTCTACAACTACTCATAAAAATACCATTAATGAAAGCTCATGAAAATAGTATATTGATATAAAATGGAGGTCTCAAACTCTCCATATTTCATACATGCTCTACATTGTATCTACCATATCAACTACTACTACTCTACCTTGTGCATCCTAAAATTGTGCCACAAATGTATATAATATATCCATACAAAGACCTATATATAATGAGAGGTGACTCTTGGTCTTCCATATTCCTATGAATTTTCAACTTCCTATTCTATGGAATCATGTGCACATGGACTACACACATATTTACATAATTAAATACTTTAAACACTCTAAAAATAACAGTGCATTTAATACATTGCATAAAGTAAATACTCAAACCATAATCTAAGACACTCTCCTACTGTGAAGATGTACCCAAAGTGGTACATTATCATGTACCAAATAATGTAATATATTCCAACAATAAGCATGTATATAGCAATTCACTTGCTTGACTACTCAAGGATCAATACAATTATGTGTATAACTAGAATAAATAAAAATTGTAATACATTACCCTTTGAAGTATCCTACTACCTTCATAATATAAGAAGTCAAGCTTCAGGTAAATGCATAAACAAATACTTTTAGCTATGGTAGTTCTTGTGTTTTACCCTCATCCTGACATTATTCTCTTGTGATTTGACTTCTTCATAAATCATTTTATTCCTTACTAATTCATCCACGTCCAACAAAAATAACTTCATGTGGATTCATTTATGCACTAGTGAATATTTCTCATCATAATTATAACATAATCCTTGTGCTCGATGGGCATCCATTTCCTCTATAGTCAATCACTTGATTAGGATTGAATTATTACTAGATATTGGATGTGAACTTGAAAGGAATTATGGGTTTGGCTTGTGGAAATTTGGATGATCTCCTTTGGATCAAAAATTTTTCTTCAACTAATCTCACCAATCCTATCGTTTGCATCATAGACTATGGTTTGAATATTTTTACCTTAGCCTTGATATCATTGTTCAATACATTGATAAAATAACTCTAAAAAAATCCTTAATTCAACTCTTTTGTCCTATTAGATAATTTCTTAAATTTAGTCTGATATTATCAGATAGAAGAGGTTTGTTTCAATTTGGTTAAGGCTCCTACAAATTCCTCATAGTCACTAGGCCAAAAAAAATGAGTAATTAGGACTAAAATTCTTTTCAATAAGAGTTAGGAGTCATGTTTTATAACCATTGATACCATTCTACAACCTTAGATTCAAAGTAAAAATATGCCTTGATGACCCATAAAAATCAAGATACATTATGAATTTTGAAGAATTGATCCGCTCGACACAACCAACCATCACTGTCCTTTCTATTAAACTTAGAAAAAACTAATTTAGGTATCATAAATGGGGTTTCTATGTCAAAAATGGAATGATTTACTTATTTCTCTTTTTTGACTCCCTTGTATTTATTGACTAATTTGCTACCTGATCCTTTAGTATTAATATGTTCAAACATCTTTGGGTTTTTCCTTATTTTATCTTCAAATTTTAGGAATTTTTCTTTAATTTTAGATTTGGATTTAATCTAGTAAGGTTTGATAACCTATATGTGATATTTCATATTTGAAACGTATTGTCTAATGTGGGACTTTTGACTTTGTAGAGTACTAAGTGAGTGGTTTTATTGCTCCATATATTCTATTTTTTATAACTCCTTCATTGATCCTTTAGTCCCTTTAACAACATATGTATGATCTAGACCACTTCCACTAACTTACTATAAATATAAGTGTTGTTATAGGAGAAACTATTTTTAGTAATGGGTTAAAAAAATGTTTGGATGCTATATATCAAAATGATCAGCTCAAAAAATGGATACAATGGGCTAGGTCTTACAATGTTGTTTTTGATACCCTAACAAATGTGTATGAATACTATAAAAAAATGATAAGCTCAATAATATGATCACATTAATCTATATCCCAAAGCAATATTTTTTAGCACCCTAGACAATTTAGAGAAGTGTAGTCTTCAAGAATTATCTATTTTTCTTCTAGAGTTTGTTCACTTAGAAATTTGAATTTTGTTTAACAACCGCTTAATAGACTCTATAATATCCATTATTGAAAACTATTCTCTTTTTTTTATTGGTTGAAAAGGAGTTTTGAAAGGATACACAAAACTATTACAAAAGAACCTCATGAAAAGAAACATGGATATTATTTCTATAGGGATATTATCCCCACATGGAGATGATCTTAGAAGGACAAACTACAAATCGTTAAAAATTGAAATAAAGTAGCTTCCTGCTCAAAATTGAACCACAAATTGGAATGAAATGAAATACCTACCACTTAAAGTGAAACAAGGTTTCCCAATAGGTGAAGCCCACAAAAAACAAAAAATAAACATAGAAACTCATCCAAGAGGAGTTTGAGAGAAATAAAATTTAGATGCAACATTCCACCCGAGAGGAAAAAATTGAAACACTGTTTCTTACCTAGAAGAAACAAGTAGATAGAAAAAATAGCTCTATTAGAGAATCCCATAGATAAAGTCCTTTCGATGGCTTGGAAAATGGAACAACAAAATTTGGAGGTCTCCACAGGCCATGAGATATACATACAAAAGGGAATGCATTGCTTGAAAACTAGATGAATTCCATAATAAATTTAGAGCCCACAAAACTTAAAGCATAGTTATAACTAGCCTAGAATAGGAAGAAATACCAGGAACCTTCAACCAATCAAAATAGGATAGGGTCCTCCCTAGGACTAAAATAATTGAAAGGAAAGGCTCCATTAGAAACCACCAAAACCAAATACACAAACCTACTTATGAAAGCCCAACCCAAAGGTATCCATGGGAGCATATCAATTGTAGGTACTAAGCATGAGATCCCCATTCAAAGACCATAAGAAATGTAGAGGAGATGCCCCAAACTGCAACAATACCAAATGAACAAACTAGAAGCCCTTGAAGCTAGGAATCTACATTGCAGATCCAACAACCGAGGTAAATAGAGGAAATCCACCAATGAATTAAAGGCATCCACAAGAGCATCTAAACTATAGATATGTAAGTGGTCTCAACAAAAACCAAAAATAATGTAGAGAAAAATTCTTAAGTTGCACAACAAAGGACTGCAAATGCACACCTAAATTGAAAGAGTCTCGCCACTCTGACCTACACCAAAGAAAATACCAGATTTATCTAACAAAGTAGTAAACATCCACCAGGTGACCTAGGGAAGATCCCATGCGCAAACAAAAACCCTCAAAACTAGAACAAATGAGGGAGTAGGAAATATGAATTATGGATTACCACCTAGATGGAAGGTCACCTACTTCAATAGCCTTATCCCAAGAATAGAAGGTCTCAAAAACTCACCAATGACCTAAGGAAGGTGCCATAAATGCATTGAGCTATGGGAGTGAGTAGAAACCCTCAAAACCAAGACAAAGGAAGGATCAAGAATATTTGAATTTGGGATATCCCACCCAGATGGGAGGTCACCTACTCCATCAAAATTATCCCACTAATAGAAGGTCCTAAGAAATTTCTAGGGACCAGGAGTAAATCTAGAAGTATGGCAGGGGATGGTGTAGGAAAATAAGAATGCGGACCTCCTACCAAGTATGTGAGGTCTCCCACTCCCCTGTTATATTTGATTCTATAACTCACTATTTTGAACAACTACCACGATAAACTCTATTTTTGAAAAATAGTCTGACTATTATGATTCCCAAATATAAATTTCAATTGTATGGTCAAAATCTATCTTAATTGTTACTAATAATTTAATTCATAACTACATGAACAAACTTTATCTTGATTGTTACTAACTATGTCCCTAATTTAAATGATACCTAACTATTACTGGTAGACCCTATCTTGACTATTACTTTTACCACCAACTATGTTTACCTATTTTTCATTCAGTAAATTCTATTATAATGTAGTCTCTTTAGTAAGCTCAAGTTTATGGTAGGATTTTTAACATGTAAGAAAAACACTCATGTAAATAGGGTACTCTAGGCCAAGGAGTATGCATTATCAATACCCTTCTATTATACCATAATGGTGAATGATAGTGATTGGATCAATATTTTAGTGCACTACTCAAGGAGGATTTCGTGCATGCCCTTGAGCACATTATCCATCTCTCTAATAGTACAAGAGAGTGATCATCTTGAATGTTGTGTTTGATGCACTATGGAAAATGCATTATCTAAAATATTCCTAGGGCTAAAGGTTTCTCCTAATATTAAGAATATCTCCTAATATATCTAAAGATACATGGAAGCTTAATTTCATATATAGGTATTTTTTGAGGCTTAGGTATTGGAGCTTTATTACCCCTCACTTCACTAGATGCTTTTACAGGTAATTTAGCTTACCCAATAATGATAGCTTCTCTAAGATATCTTAAATTACCTAGCATATATTTTCTAACCTAGGGATTATTTTTAATAGGATAATAAAGAAAAAAATATGAGAAATTTATACCTAATAGTAAAAACAGTAGGACAAGAACTATTATAGTCATAGTAGAGCACGACCCTAGAAAGTGCTTTGATACCATTTATTAAAACTCTTATAGTTAAATAAATACATCCACACAAATATTATGATAAAAAGAGAGAGTATAAGGAAGTTATAATTAATAAATCAAATACAATAAATCACAATGATAATATCATAGAATAATCATATAATAATGCTCAAAATATTACACATAAATAGATATACTATTGAATAAAGATCTAGTAATGCAAGCATAAAACATTATATGTTTGATGTAATATTACAATATGTTATCACCGTATCTTTGAGCAATGAATATTGTTGCTTTATGAGGTCATCCTTGACCTCTACTACTAGGGATGATTATAATTATTTAGCTAAACATTGGTTCATGGGAAGGACACTATAACTCAATATCTACTAAAAATTACTAGTATATCTTATAGTGATTATATTATTTGAAAATAAGCCTATGATAATTTACTTGTAAAAGTTTGAAGATAATGAAAGGATAAATAAAACTTAGCTATGCCATCCCTTTCTAATGCCCTAACCCTTCATTGCTCCTCCCATCATTTGAATCCTAGCTAACAAATATCTACAATTTTTTCATAGCCCTATTTTGGATGAATGACTTCACAAGGTCATATCTCCCTCAATATTACTTGGATTTCTTTATATACCATCCATTTTAAAGCTCTTCAAATTCATAAAAATGGTATGAGAATCATCTACACCAAACAACTCTTTGCGAAGATATGCCTCTTATGCCTCTTAAAAAATGAGATTAATTTTTAGAAAAAATTATCCTAATATTACCCTTGTTTCAGAGAACTGTCATGTATCTCACTCAATAATGCTTGAATTCTATTATATGGCCATTTATTTCAAAGTTCTTAAAATTCACATAAAATGACACAAGAATTCTCTATACAAAAATATGACTCCTAGTAGATGAGATATATTTTGAAGAAATGTTCTAATTATAACCAAGGAAGCTATATTGATATAATATAGATGAGGCCTATATTAATATGATTTAACTATATTTTAATTATCAAACTATATTAAAGTATGATTTACAATCCTACAATCTCCTGTTCATAATTTCAAAGTCTTTCACCCTTAAACCTATTCGAATTATATATGTTAAGACGTGTAAGATTTAAATGAGTTTAATAAAAAAAAATCAGATTTTAAGATACGAGAATCAATCTTCATCTTTAGCAAGCATCAAAACCTTTATAATAAAATATTTTTTATTTTTAAAAATATTAAAAATATTAAAAAACCCCATGACCTTGTCATCAATCATGCGAGATACTCGACTAAAGAACAAATTCTTTCCTATTCAAACATTTTGGTGTTGGGGAAGTTCATTCTACGAGCCAAAAGAAATACTTTGGCATTTCCAATCGTTTTGGATCTGCGGTGGAAACAATGAAAAAACCTGCTCAAATCAAGGTCGAGTTGTTCACCATGCCAGCAAAGAACAAAAAAGAACATTGTTTGCCACACCGTACACTTCGCCTGTTTGTGCGCACATTTGAAATTACGTGGCGGCGCCTTTTCTATAAAAGTCCACAATCCTCCCATTGTCCTTCGCCTTCCTTTGTCTTCCTTCTTCCCCCGGTTTTGGGAGAGTACTTCTGTCATCCGGGAAAGTTTTAGTATTTCTGTTGCTGAAAGATGGCCACCATGAACTTAAACCGATTTAACGGTAACATCATGCTGAAGAAATGCAGAAAACTTACGACGGCTCTTCCCGTTTTAGGCTCCAACATTTTACCGCGTATATCTTCATCTTCATCTTCATCTTGCGTTCCTGGCGATGTACCGGCAGGACACATGGCGGTCTATGTGGGAAAACAGTGCCGGAGGTTTGTGATTAGGGTTACGTATTTGAAGCACCCGGTTTTTCGGGGGTTGCTCGAGGACGCCAGACAGGAATTCGGGTACGTTTACGAAGGTGGGGTTTCCATTCCCTGTGATGAGCTTGAGTTCGAGCAGATTCTCGGGCTGTTTAAAGGTAAGGAAACCAAAACTACGGATGGATTTTGAGACTTGCAACCGAAATTATCCGAAAGACTATTCTCTGAGTTATCTTCACTCTTTCCACGTCAAACACTTTTCAATTAATGCTTCAACCTGCTGATTCTCTCTTAGATTAGAGGTGAACTCGATGGAGGTGGTGCTTTTTACCGGGTGTATTTGACAATACAAATAAATAAATAAACATTCTTTTCATTTGAAAAAAAAAAACAAAAAGATGAAACATATGTTATGTTATGTTATGAATATGAAATTGATGAAGATGAAACATGTGTAAAGTTTCAAAGAAGATAGCGCTTTTGTAGTGTATTTTGACAATAAAATGAAATAAATAAATATTATTTTGATTTGAGCAAAGAAAGGATGAAACTTATGTTTATAATACAAATTTTAAAGTCATTTAAACTCATCCAAAATATTTTTATAAAATATATAAAAAGAGATTGTATGTTTAAGATTGTATAAATATTTTAAATTAATTTAATATTAATTGTTATTAATATTAATTTTGATATTTTAAAAAGAAGACGATATCTATAAAATTTAAAATGTTTGAATAATTATTTATTTATTATTATTTTATAAAATATATTATGATGTCAAAGTTAAGAGTGATCCAAATAACTAACATGTTGCGGATATGTTGTATATAAAAGGTTAAAAAAAAAAAAACTTGAATGCCACTAAACATATCAATCATGATTAGACTTTACTTACAATATTAAGCCTTTCAAAAATTAATATGGACACCATACGTGGGGATGAGAGCTATTGCTATGACATGTCTAGTAGTAAAAATAATCATTAACTAAGAATGGCTATAAATTAATTTACAAATATTTATTAGTTTATGTTATTCAATGTAATAGTAATAGTACCTAAGGTAACCATGTGTTGGACTCAAATCCATTGAAATTTATGAGTGATCATTTCCTTAAAGTATTGCTATTTTTAATTAAGGTAACCATGTTTTGGACTCAAATCCATTGAAATTTATGAGTGATCATTTCCTTAAAGTATTGCTATTTTTAATTCAGTAAAAGTGTTTAATAATATGGTTAATTTTTGTTACATGCCTTTGAAAAATAGTAGAGTTGTTTTCCTCATATTTTTTTTGTGTTTAATAATATGAATAGCTACTTATAATCTAAAAGATAGAATTTACATTTAGATGAATTTAATACATTAAATTGAATTAATTTATGTATTTAGTAAAATTAATATTTTTTTATAAAAATGTTATTTGGATAGCGTGATAAATCCCTACGATCCATGATGTATAGGGTTAAGCAGTCTCCTCCCAACCATGATCCCTAGTAAAGTGAAGAGCTATACTTATCAATAAGGAATTTAGTACACAACCATCACACACCCACTCCCTCACACACTCTCCCATGTCATGGTTTGAACTTTGGACCTCCCAAAAAAGAGCCACAACCTGAATCAACATATAGGGCTGAGCAGTCTCCTCCAAACAATGACCTCTTAGTAAATCCAAGAGTTACACTTATCAATAGAGAATTTAAAGCACAACCATCATACACCCATCCTCTCACACATCGTAGTTTGAACCTTGAAGCTCCCAAAGAATATCCAAAGCCCAAACCATTGCATTGCTCCCCTTATCACATAATTAATTATAATTTAAAAGACAAAATTTGTATTTAGATTAATGTAATAGAGTAAATTGATTTAAGCCTTCAATCATCCATCCTTTTAAAAGCATGTACAAAGTTTGATACTTGCACATAAAGCTATCAAAACACTTCCATAATAAGTTATAATCTCTTTCATATCAAACATATTCATTATATAGTTTTATTTTTTAATAATACCGTTAGCTCCATTAAACTAAAGATGAATTCCATGATGATTATTATGAGTGGTATTTTCATAAAGTGTGTAAAATAATAAAAGTAAATAAAATACCTAAAATTTGAGGAAAAATGATGAAGGTTATGGTTTGGGATGATCCATAAAAATTTGTTGTCAAATATTTAATTTGATTAAAAAATATCAAATAATTTAAAATCAAAATATAATTGAAGAATTTATGTTTAGGTTTATCTTTTTCATTTAAGATATATTTAAGCTATGTGGAATCTATTGAATGTTTCCTTCATCAAAATAAAAAATATTACACTTATTATTAGGTCAATCATACTATATCCATCTTACTTTCTATCAAAAATATTTCACAAATTTCTACCAAAGGTATTATTCATCTTACTCAAATTGCTATACTTCTCCTTGATATCATTTCTATTAAGCTATGATGCTTTCTAAGATTTAATTTTTCTAAGATAAACATCATCACTATTATTAGCTAAATTATATGCCATCCTATTTTATTTTTTATAGATATGTTGACATTTCCAAGATATTGCTTCTAACTTCAGTTGACTGATTAAAAAAGTAATATTATTTAATCCAATACCCACATCTATTTTTATTGATATCATTAATAATATTTTGTGAACTCCCTCAATTAAAATACACTTCTATCCTTTCGATCTCTATAAAAAGTGACCAAGCCTTTGTAAATTTGTTAGTTAAAATTGCATGTGATTTTAAGTGAGGAGAATTTTGTCTTCATTATTTAAAAAATACCACCTTTATCACTTTTTCCAAATTTTCTTTGGAAGTAGCTCTAGAATTAATTTTTATGAACTAAACTTTTGGATATTTATATTTTATCATAGATCAACACATATCCTTTTTGTTAAATCCATTTTCAAATATGACCCTTTCCATGTATATAAAAATATTGTAACCAAGATATTAACGCTTTTTTTCCACACTTGAAATTTCCCACGATGAGAATCATACCTAAAGTTGTTTTTGTAAGAGAGACAATAATATGATTATGATTAAGAGATTTATTTTAGAAAATTATAATAAATTATGATAGGATCAATACTCCACACAATAAAGAGTGCTTTAGATTTTAAATAATTAATCTAAAATTTCATGAAATATTACAATGTTGTTGGAGCTACACAATATATTATTTTTCCCTTTAATAGTGATCCCAAATGTTCTAAGCAAGGATATAATAAATAAGTGAATGGTATTATTTTTCTAGATTCTTCTTATATAAGGTACACTTAAAAGGTCTATGACATGATCCTCTTTGTACACTCTCATCTATAAGAATTTTTCTTTAGACTATTAATGAAAGAATATCAAGGCCTTATATAGGTCCCCAAGTCACCAAATATTATTCCAAGGTAAATATCTAGGAGTAGAAAATTATGATGTATCTAAAGCCTTACATCTCAACTTGATCAAGAATACATCATCCTTTGATTGATTCTAAATCAACTTAATATTTTGTGTAAAAATGGAAAAAGTAGAATGTTGAGGAATATTACATTATTTGATACATGTTCATGTATCCCCATGGTACCTTCATGGTAAAAATTATAAATATGTAATATATTAGGGTTGATTCTTTAATTTAGATGTGTAATTTATATTTTCTCTTTCATATAAGTGTTAATGTGTAGGAAATGCACAAATGTCATGTAAGAGTACAATGTGTAAGAAATGTATGTGTTATGTAAGAGTGCAATGTGTAGGACATACACAAGTGCCATGTAAGTTAGAGTGCAACTAAATATTGAGAGAATGTTCACAAGTTTCATGTATGTAAGAGTGAAAATATGTAATGTGAGTATATTCACAAGTGTCTTAGATTAGGTATGAATGCAAGAAGAAAGTGAAGAGTCTTGTATGCATGTGGTAAGATTATAAACCAAAGATCATGAGACTTATCATATGGAGAGCAATAGTCAAGTACATGAAGATTCATATTCTATGTCTATATTATGGAGATAATACTCCAAGAGAAAGTAATCTGGATATCCTATTATATGGTTGTAAGAGGAAAAAAGTGAATAAAGCTTGTATGTAAATTTTGAGAAATTAATATTGTAAGTTTTCTTCATGCATAGTTCATGAGCGAATTACGATATTTAAATTCATATTTGATTATATAAGTAAATGCTATTTTCATTATTATATTGGCCTTGATATACATGTCAAATTGCTCATATATAATTTTACTCTTCATTATTGATATTTTGACCTTTAATATTATGGCTTGTTTATATTGGGACCTATAATATTTTGTGGTAGTAAGGCTTAAAAATTTAATAGTAGTATCAAAGCTAGCACCTAATTTTATCCATTTTGATAGAGTTTATTTTATTTTCCACCATTATCAATATTTAATTATGTCCATTCTTGATAGAGTTAATTTAGATTTTATCCAATTTGAAGGTAGTGTAGATTGGGAATCTATTTTTAAATGTCTAACTGTGTAGATATTGAGGAGACAAGGATTAGTCACCCTAATTTTAATGCTAGGGTATTTTTACTTTGTTGAAGGAAAACCAATGGAGACTAGCACTAAACTATATTGATAGAAATGGTTAACTTAAGAGAAAAGTTGGAAATTTTATAGAGAAAGGATAAACTCATAATAAAGTTGAATATTGATTGATTGGAAGCCAACTCAATAGATAATTGAAAATTTAGGGATATACAAAGTCATATTAACATAGATTTTAGAATATATAGAGAAGAAGAAGAGAATCATTATTAAATATTGCAATAAATCCAACTTAGGAGAAATTTTGTCAATTAGGGACATTCAAAGTCACCCTGACATTGATTTTTGAATAACACAAGCTTATACTGAGAGGGGAGGTGAACAGTATATGACAAATATTTTCTTTTCTTTCCAAATCAATATTATGCAATGCAAATATAGCAATATCAACAGTAGTAATCAAAGTAATGTACAAATAACCACACATAATAGAGACACAAATTTTACGTGGTTCACCCAATGTGGGTACTCCACGAAGAAAATCTTTCACTAAAATTTTCTCAATCAATATCTTGGGAATCCTTTCTCTATTACAATGTTTATGGACCTATTTCTAAAGGAGACACTAACACCCTAATCAATTTTGTGGATATCTATCCATAGGAGAACTCCTTTCTCCTCTTGCTCTGGATGGTGATCTTCTAGAAGAACTATTGTCCCTACTGCTCTAGCTAATGGATCTTTATCCACTGAAGACACATGTTCTCACTGCCTTAGCTAATGGATCTCTATCTAGTGGAGACTGTCATCCTCTATACTCTATCACATTCAAATTTCTATCTCAAATATACACTAAACATAGTCCTTCGATCTAGAATAAATTTGGTCAATCTCTGTCTCTATTATGGCATAAAATTATCCTCAAATATGCACCAAAATATATCCTTTGATATGTACTAAACATAGTCCTTTGGTCTAGTACAAATCTATCCTGAATATCTATCCTCTAATCTACACTAAATATAGTTCTTTGATCTAGTACAAATATATCCTCAATATCTATCCTCAAGCCTTAACACAAAGCTTGACTCAATCTCAAATCAACCCTGCTAGATCTACCCCAAACCTTAACTCAAGGTTTGAAAAAATCAATCAATCAACTCTGTTCACAAGTATTCTCAAAGACTTATCTCAAATATACCTTGTAAGCTTCTATAAAAGCTCACACTAATCTATCCACAAGTCCTCTCTTAGAAATTTCCTAATCTACTCTCAAGTCTTCACTAAGACTTACCTCAAATGTTCTCAACAAGTCCTCACTAGAACTTATCCAAATATGCTCAATAAGTCCTCACTAGAACTTAGCCAAACTCATAGAAACATAAAAGAAATTGTTAGAGACTCAATATGCTTCACACTCATCACAATGCTCAATTAATTTCAATCACTCTTTTAGAAATATATAGAGAATTGTTAGAGACTCAATATGCTTCACACTCACAAAATATCAATCACTTTCAATCTCTCTTTTATTATGGAAACATATAGAAAATTGTTAGAGATTCAATATGTTTCACACTCATCAACACTCAACCTCTTTCTCAAATCAATTCAAAATATAGAACAATTTGTTTCATAGAAATTGAACTATCACATCAACACATTCACTTGACTAGGCTCAACCAACTCTACTCAACCAATCACTTAATGAAATAATTCTTTCTTACAAACCCTAGTCCCAATTCATGAATATTCACTCAAATATTTCCAACAATACTCATCAAAAAATCTCATATAACAATGATACTCATGTTCTTTGCAAATCCTAGTTCAATTTCTTCACTCAACCAATCACTTTAACAACAATTCTTATCAACTAATCTTCAAATTACAATGATACTCATGATCTTTACAAACCCTAGTTCAAGTTCATTCAACTTAATCACCTTAATAACAATGCTTATAAAACAAGATTTTATCAACAACTCTTAATTTTAGAAAACCTTAAAGCTTTAATTCAAAACACACTCAACAATGCTTACCAAACAATCATTTTCACTCCAACTTTGTATTTACAAAATTCAACAATAACTTACTAGGAAGATGTACCCATACATTTTTTTTAATGTAGAAGTACCCTTAGAAAACCTGTCTCAATCACAATTTTCCTCTTTGCAAATTTCTATGGTTAGATGACAAAATATCACACTAAATCTCTTTCAAAATATTTTTCAAACACAAAAATAATCAATCCCAAATACACCTTATTACTCCTTGAAATTAGAAATCATCAAATTACACATAAAAATAATCACTCAAAATGCTCCTTATAATCTCCAATTTAATAAATCAAACTTTCAAAAATAACTCTTCAAAAATAATAATTGTCTAACCTTTGATCTCCCTCAAAACACTTAATAACCAATTTTAATTTAGGCAAAAATTAAATCTTACAAACCATCAAAAATTATAATTCAACCTTAGGCACATAAAAATATTGTTTATTTTCCTTCAACCTTAGCACATTCCAAATTAGGTGACAAACCCAACAATCATCAGTGCATACCTTTGTCTCAACCACTAAAAGGGCCTCGGCGGGTTTCAACCCTAAAACCTCTTTGTTGAGCACCTTACCAAGGCGCTAGCCCACCACATGGGCTAGGCACTCCCACAAGGAGGGGAAGGTGCTTGCCCCCCTTTATCTCCTCATTGGTACCGCTTCCAAAAATGATGACCTTCCTTCCTTGCAAAATGCGAACCCCACAGGATTCGAACCTGCGTCCTCCCTGCCTGCAAGCATCTTAACTCCTTCCACTATCACCAACTGTGATGCACGGTGCTTGTGCAAGGTGAAAGGAGCCTAGATCCTATTTATTTTTTCCTTTGCCTCGAAAACTTTTCAATGCAAAAATATTGCGTCCTTTTTGTGCTTGTTTTCAAAATTAGGGGTATTCGAATAAAACTAAGGTAATGTTTTTGCCTTCATATATACATAGTGCCTTGATGTTATAACACATCGGTGTTTCAAATCGAATTTTAAATTCGATTTATAAACTTTTCTTTATAACCCTTTTTAGGGTTTATTAAATTAATAAAAATTAATTTATAATTAACTTATAATTAACTTAAGTAACATGAAAGTTAATTAAATTAATTAATAAATTAATTTATAATAAAATTATATTAATTAATTTAAATTTCCTTTTTAATATTATAATAAACTATTATAATATTATTTTCCTGGGCCTCTTCTTTGCCCTTTGGACCTCATATGATTTCCTGGAATCGGGTCTTGATCAACTGAATACGGACTATCCTTTTGCACTTATTGGAGAACCTAAAACTAATGTTGCCCACTGAAACTACCACTGATTGGTGCTGAAATATTGACATCAATTACCACTCACTCTTGATATCAATGACAACTCGTCTACTTAAAATTTCCAACAATATTGTGTTCTCTAGGAAGGAGGAGAATCATATTAGATTCTTAGGTGTGACCTAAGATATTGCAAAAATATTTTAGAAATTGGTAGAAGACTATAGTAATTTGAGAAGCACCATAGATTTCTATAGAGATAGAGAAGCATTTTAGCTTCCAAATACATAAGAGCATCATCATTTAGAAGATAAATGAACAATAGAATTTTGAGAAGAATTAATATAGAGCTTCTATAGTACAAATATTTTTAGTAGACAATAGTAAGCACAAAGAAAATAAGAAGAAAGCATTGTAAGATTTCTAAGATAAAGGAACATTGAAGAACTAGGTCAAGACTAAGTTGAACTCAACATATTTATAAAGAGTTTTTCTATAGTAGTCTATGTTAGCATAGGTAACATATTTCATATTCTATGTTATCTTTTATTACATTATATTTTATATTTAGTGCATTCTATTATGAGCACTTCAGTTGGGAGGTTACATAGTGGTTATTAGGTGGTTGAGCACCTACCTAAACTACCTTGTGTACTATTTAATCTCTATTCAATCCAATGCCAAGGTTAATGTGTGAGTTTCATATTATGGAATCAAAGCACTTCATTTTTTGGGCAATGTACTTGTTTTTGGGCAATGTGATTTAATACCATGATCACCTCTACTTCGGTGTAGGATTTCATCACTCCAAGACCAAGAACTCCATGCGGGTAGGATTTCTCTTGTAGACCCGTATGTGAAGCGACATACTTTGAAGCACTATTGAGAAACGTTTGATTCTTTGGATAGCACGCATAGTACAGAAACCTGATATTGATAAAACCTGCACACTGATGTAATAGCCTGACAAAATTTCACTTGAAATATGACACATGAGGATGGGTGCACATGCTTTGGAAATATGTACACGCGTAATGAACACAAAAACCAAGGTGATGATATGGCAGTGTACTAGCATGGACACCAGTTGATATGGTGTTATGCAGTTGATGTGGACACCAATTGTGAGGTTGACATGTCACTTTGTGATTGGTCGTAGAAGGTTGACATGTCACTTCATGGTTGGCAAAGAGAGAGGTAAAATATTTGTTCTAACTACTTGACAATTGTAAAAATATCTTCTACGTGTAAGCATTTTTCAACTAGTGCCAGTGCAATATTGGTCTGCATATGGGGCAAATTATCCCCACCTATTTTTTTTAAATATTATGTGCACTCTTGGTGAAGAAAAGGTACTTCATGCCTTAGATTTTTCATCTAGGCTTGTAGCATAGTTGGTTGGTCAAGTTGTATTAAAGTGCTTGTTGGGAGATGCAAGTTCAAGTCACACGAAGGCTATTATAAGGTTTTTTTTTTATTGGTTTTATTTCCTCTATCAAATTAAAGCAACCAAGTACCTAAACAATAACATTTTTTTGACCAAGAAGGCAGCCAACAAGAAGATGTTTTTTTGTCAAATTAAATTTGTTTTACACTTCAAATCAAGAAAAGAACTAGTGTTTTTTTTTTTTCATGGAGGGATAAGAAAGTAATCTTTGCACTTAGTTTCTTTTGAAATTTGAAAGGGTACATCAAATTTTTTCAACCCTTGTTTATTTTGCAACTAAAGGGGGGATAAAATCATTTTTTCTTTTGCAAATTTCTAAGACAAAGGGGAGGAAATTATGGATTTGAATATATTTTTTTTGCAAACAAAAAAACCTCAAAAATTTTGCAAAAAATATTGTAAAAACAATATGTATTTTTTATGGAAATCGACTTCTTAAACAAAACTAGCATTGTAAACAGGTATATTTTCGGTGGAAATTGACACCTATAGTTAAAATTTATGGGAACTTATGATTTTTTATTGCATTTAATTTCCTATTTTTTTTATTTCAATCATAAGTTAAAATAAAAAAGAAAGCAAAGAAAAGACCCCAAATTTTACACATGTTTATGCAATTTATTGTACCATAGTGTTTGGTATAAATGGTACCACTGGACCATACTTACAAGTAATGCTATAATTCTTTGGGATACTATATCTAACGCCTTACATAGCCATAAAAATGATATTTGAGCTATTATTATCTATAAATAATCAGGGAGAAATAAGGAAAGCTAAATATATTTTGATATTCACTCCATCATATACCCTGTAGATACTAATAAAGCATCAATCCGATTAGACAACCAAGACAAGGTCTAATTGACACCATATGATCCATTTGGACAACCCTAAAAGGTTACATAGTTGTCCTAACCACTTTTGGGAGGTTCTTTCCACTTTTGGAAACTTTTTGGCCATGTAGGCATGGCCATCCCACCGTGGGATGACCACAGTTCATGGTCATCCCACCGTGGGATGACCACAGTTCATGGTCATCCCACCTAGGGATGACCACCAACAACCATTCCTAGGTGGAATGACCATGGGCTTGGACCCTCAAAAAGTCAAAGGAGGGACAAATGGCACCCAAAAAATACCATTTATCCCACCTCTTCAAGCATGCCAGTGTGAGGGCATATAAATCTTATGACAAGTTGTAAATTGGAGGCCCAAAATGGAGATTCCTTCCCCCTCTAATGCATGGCAACCTTTGGACAAATGGTGACACTTGCATCGCATGGCCTCGCATGCCCATTTTACCATATGCCCTCTTGGGCTATAAAGTGGATCCATCCCACCCAATTTTAGGGGATGAGTCTTTGCAATATTTTGCCACGAAGCACTATAGATATTTATCCCTAGTTTACTATATGTTTTTCCTTGAGATCTCCATCAATAAAATGAGGTTTTCAAGTGATTCTAAAACATGTAATCTATTTATGAAACTGACCTATTCGAGTGAATCTAATCCTAGAATTTTATTACAATACTCCTAGAAGTAATTTAGACCCAATCCTAGAGGAATTAGTGGTAAAACCACCAGATTTGGTGGTCGTTCCACCCTAGAATGACCCCAAAATTGTGATAGTCCTAAATGGATCACCCTAGGATGACCACAAATTGGAGCATGATTTATTTACTATTTTTACATAAATCAATTCTATATTAGATTATATACCTTATGTTAAAATTTGGTGCAATTTAGAGTTTTTTACTTATGTTATCATGTTTTTTGTGTTTTGTAGTCCTGAATGGCTCACCCCAATATGACCACAAATCTGAGTACTATTTCATTTATATTTTTAATTAGATCATTTATAGAGCACATAATAGGCATGAATATAATTTTTGGTAGCATTTTAAGTAATTTTGAATAATTTATTACACTTTTCCTCTTTCAAGCTCATTGATGCATGCACTTACATGGTTTTATCTTAATCTACACATGATATAATTAATTTCATTTTTTTATGTGTAGATCTAAGTATCACAACACATGAGGAAGGAGCAGCAAGTTAGAACAATGATAGAACACATTACGGTAGCATCGAAATCCCACTCTTCAATAGTGACTGCGAGGAAGAAAATGCAAGCATACCTTGGATTTCTAAAAGGATTTGATCCTTTGAGTATTGTAATCGTATATTTGAAATTTATATTAATATAAGGAGAACTTCCCATTTCTTTCATATACTTATCATTTTATGATTGTTTGAAGTGTTGCTTTCGTTATGCTTAGATCAAGTAGAACAATAGATGCATCTAATTTACCCTTTCTAGGTGCATCATTTTTCTTCTCTATAGTGGTGATCACAATGGGACCCCTGTCCCATTTCATTTTTATAGATTTTGACACTGTTTGTATCCTTTGAATGTTGTAGGTTTTGGTCGTTCTAGCCTGGAACGGTCCCTAATTTCCTAATTGGAACACCCAGGTACGGCCACAAAAACCATATCAAGTAGGAATAGCCCTAAATTTATAGCCATATCACCCCATGATGACCACAAAATAGAGGTTTTGCAACAAATATTTCTAGAAATAGCAACTTCTTAGGCTTTCAAGGTAAGTACTTGGACCTTTACTTTACATTTTTACTATTCAAAAAAGCTTAAATTTGGTTTTTCTTGCTCCCTTTGTTTTCTTGAAAGGTAGATCTCACTTTTATTTAATTGTAAGAATAAAAAAGAGAAGAAATATATAAAAAAACTAAGTAGAAATGCATTTGTATGGTTTTCTTGCTTGCAACCTACCTAACGGTTAGGTTGCCATATAGGATATACATTTTGTAGGTTCTATTATTCATGCAATACTTCTAAAATTTAAACATTATTTTTTGTATTTAGTGAATATTCATTGAGTGTTATATTGTTTTACTTTATTTAATTATAAAAGGAACCACACACACCACATTCCATTTAAACATTAGTGATTTGGACTTCATCCTAAACCACTAATCGAGACCAATGATGGCAGGATTCATATACATCCATTGGCTTACATGATTAATCGAACCTTGGAATCATTTTAACATAAGAACATCATCCAACAATAGAAAAACACATAAGAATAAGTCTCTTTGCAAAAAAACAAATCTAAACACACCAAACAACTTAGGGATTCACATATAAAACTTAAAGGAGATAATCACGTTGTTTTATTGTATTCTTATTTGATCATTTGATTGTGTGTTTATAAAAAATAAAAGAGATAATCATGTTGTCTACTTTGTGTGTTCCTTTACTGTTTGGGTAATCAACGTAATATTCTATCATCTAGGACAAAACCCTAAAAAAAAAATTGTAAATTGAGCCCTAGATAAATTGGAGCTACTTTTTGATTCTACATCCAATGGATCAAAAATCATGTAAATCAGAGCTAGAACGAAGTTATATCAGTTTTATGATTACTCTATTTTGAGTGATTTTAAAGCCAAAAATAGGGAAAAATTGTACTAAAACAGTCATAAAACTGATATAACTTCTTCGTTATTGAAAGCACGAGATTTCGGAAATAAAAGGAAAACTATAGCTATGCAATGTAAGACAAAATATAACGCTTTAATCCTATGCCTTTGAAATGCACGAAACAAAGAAAGGAGATAAATTGAAAATGAAAGAAATATGTATGGAAAGCACAACCCTTTTTATTCAATTTTCTTATCCTCGGTTACAAATACATCTCCTCCCTTTTTAGGGGCTAGGAGCGTTAAATAGATCTTGGTTACAATTGTGACTTAGTCTTCCTCCTTTCGCATGCCCACATGCAAAATGGGCGGGCCAAAGTGTTGTCGTCGCTGATGTTGATGAGTCCTTGGTTCTTGCTACTTCTCCTGCAATCAAAGAAACAATAAAGGCGTTAGTAGCACCTGCTGCAAATGTGAAACATTTGTTCCTTGAAATTAGTGAAAGATGTATGCCTAAGACTGACTAAAATGATACATGAAATGATCCTAAATGACCTACAAATCTGACAGAGGTCAGAAGACATTACCAGAGGGCCACTGCCATTGAAACAGTCGGCCAATCTGCTTTCAACTAGAATTCGTCCCTGGGCAGGACGAATTTTGACTGTTATTCGTCCCCGGGTGGGACGAATTCTACTGTGATGAGAACTCCGAGTTGATGCCGCTCCAATGTCAAACCTCGGGACCTCCAAAACACCTGCAGACAAAGGGGTTAAGTAATTGGGGCCATTTTGGGACGACCCAGATGGTCGGATTCTCCCAATTTGGCCTCTATCCACAGGAATTCAACGTCGCCACCTGCAAGTTAGTGAGGGCCACAAAATCGACAAAGCATGATGAAATCTGATCAAAATGTTATGGAATTGAAGCTATGAATTATCTAGATAGCATAACATGAAATGCAAGATGAACAAATGATCTAGAATACTTTAGAATGAAACTTAGAAACATGCGGGGTGCCCGAGTGGGCCTCCCACCGTTGGCACTTGATTTCGGTGCCAATCCACTAGGGATGGGCCCAAAATCTCTTAGGATTGTGTTGTCGGCAAATTGGTGGTTTAAGGTGGTCAAATGTTGGGTTTGGGTTTGGATCCACGCTTCCAAAAGCCACCCAATAACCTCTCTTGCGAAAGAGATTAATGGATGTGAAAGGGTGAATCAAAAAGGATGCAATAGGGTGTTCAAATGGACAACACTTCGTTGCTTGAAAATGCCTCCAACCTGTCCTCATTTGGGTGGGAAAGTCCACCATTTTATAGACCCATGGGGTCTCTTTGGAGGGGCATGCAGGGATGCCATGTGGCGGCCATGCCTTCCCAAGAGGGAGGAGACTCCTCCCTGACTTGGGCTTCCATGACTGCCTTTGTGACAGTCCACTAACTGCCAACCTACCCACCTACACGCGCATGCATGGCAGGAGGCAATAATTGACTGTCCTTGGCTGCCACTTGGTGGCATTTTTCTTTTTTCCCGTTAAACCTGGAATTCGTCCTGACCAGAGACGATTTCAGAATTCATCCTTGGGTGAGACGAATCCCAGTTAGTATTCGTCCCTGGGTGAGACGAATACTGGGCAAAGTGCCTGAATGTGCCAAATTGCTTCTTGACCTTACAAAATTGCTATGAAAGTGGTTAGGACCACTGTTTAACCTCTGAGGGCTACCCTAGGGGCTGTGTGTGTCAAAGCGATCAGTGTTTGCAATCACATAATCGGATTGGTGCCGTTTTGGTGTCTACAGATGCCCCTTTTTGGGATGCGCTGTGCATGGCGCAGCGTCGAGCAAAAATAGATAACCAAAGCACTAATGATTAGGGTTTCTTGGTAACCTAACCAACTTTTGATGCCCCAAGCATGGAAAGGGCATGCATTCTTGAATCCTTGCTTCTGACGAGCTAAGGAATTTGATTTCAAGTGTTAACCTATTTTGGTGAGGTGTGACTTGAGCTTGGACATTGATCAGTCATGATTAGGCAAAGGGCGCAACCTTTTGTCCACAGGGGAACCTTGTGTTCATGCTTCAGGAATGCCAAGTGTTTGATCAATTTGTGATTATTGCTTGTTTATTGCCCCAAGCAGGAGCGTAATTGTCTTTGTCAATGATTCTTTGAATGCATGTCATTTTCCTTAATTGGGTATGTGTTTGTTGATTGGTGACTAAGTGTGACTACCCCCTCAAGCGACGAATCGATGAGGGAATGACCTTCGTGAGAAAAGCGACGAGTCGCTTGACCCAAGATGACTTGTGCAAGGGTGCCTTTAGATGGTTTATCGTTAAGCATGTGCAATTTTTCCAACATTTAGACCTATTTTTGGTGGGTGTTAACCCTTTTGGTGATGCCATAATGGGGTGAAAGTGTCGAAAGTCCGTCTTCCCATGGAGCGGTCCGGCTATGGTAGCCTTCTTGGGGAAGTAGGAGAGTGACAATTTGAGCCCCGACATCGATTTTCTATGCCAAGAGGTTAAGTGCAAGAGCACTTGTGTCCGGCAATGCTTATTGCTGTTTTTTTTGTGTTGCATTTATTTTTTGTTGTTGTTTTGTTTTTTTTTTTGAGTGGGCTTTGACCCTTTTGTGACGTCGTTTGGGGGTGAAATTGTCCAAAATTCCGTCTTCCTCGGGGGTTAGGGTATGCTAGCCTTCTTGGGTTAGGTAGAGGGATAGTGACAATGTAAACCTCGACATCAGTTTTGCTATGCCAAGAGGTTAAGTGCAAGAGCACTTGTGTCTGGCAATGTTTATTGCTTTTTGTTTGTGTTGCATATTTTGTTGTTTTTGTTATTTTCTTGCTTTGTATATATGTCATTATTTTATGTTATGCACAATGATTGATGTTGATGGATGCATGCTTATGGTAATGGATGTATATGGTATGATAAATGCAATTGTTTTTTATTTATATGTGATATGCAAAATGTAATGGATGAAATGAATTTGTGTTGTTTGGTTAGGGCACCATAGACTGTTTAGGACTTTGTTATTTTGTTTTTATGCGATTGCTGTGGTGGATGACTTTGTATGTATACATGTGATTTTTTTTTTGTATTTTTTGATGGTATTGCAAGGATGAAAAGTAGCGCAGTTGGTTTAGAAATGTAGCTAAGGTTTTCTGAGACTCAGACAGTTTTAACTCACTAGCCACGACTCGTACTTTATCTTACAAGACTTTTGACCAAGGTATGAATCGAACTCGTTTTTGACCAAGCTATTTCACATCCCTGTGTGTGCAATTGAGTTCATTTATGTGGTATTTGTCAGGATACCACCAGTGCTAGGTGGGCTTTCAACCGAACCTGTACTGAGGATCACCTAATTAGCTCCACTAACTCCTTTGTTGTATTTAGTTAGATTAATCTGCGGTGTTATCCAGGATACCATAAGCTAGCTCATCCTCATGCAAACATTGGTCTACACATACGCAAAGCGAATGTGATAGACATATCGTCATGCGGGTAGGATACCACCATTGCCAGATAGGTTGTCAACCAAACCTGTAATGAGGATCACCTAGATGGTTTTCGAATGCTGAGAATTCCAAAGATTCAAGTTCAGGTTGTTTGTTGGCTGAATGATTTGGGAGACTTGCTCGTCTATATAGTGATGCAAATCACTATTTATTTTTCTATTTATTTTTCTTTTTGAACAAGGATTTTGAATAGTGGTGATAACCACTGTTACTTGATTTTGTATTTTGAGCGGTGTGAGTTTGAGCTTGTGAATGGCTTTGATCCTCGTGGCCTTGGGGATGACTACCCATCCTGGTTAGGGGCGGATAGTACGAATCCTTACGACATTGGGGACCAAGGGGATGATGGAGATTATGAAGTAAGGGCATTGATCTTTTAGGCCTTGGGGACGACTACCCATCCTGGTTAGGGGCGGATAGTACGAATCCTTACAACTTGGAGACCAAAGGTGAATGGAAAGTGTTAGGATGATGATTTATTGGAATTTTGTTTGTGAATGGCGTTGATCCTTTTAGGTCTTGGGGATGACTACCCATCCTTGGCAGGGACGTGTAGTACGAATCCTTACAACTTTGGGAACCAACTATGATTGGGATTTGGTAGTGGTAAAAACCACTGTATATTAAGGTGAATGGATAGGGAAGAGCTCATCCTTTTATCAATTCTCAGCATTCTAGAACCATTCGCATAGGGGGATGAGCAAGATAACCGTTTCTCTTATGGTGACCTGGATTACTATGCAGGTTTCATCTTTCGTTCACACAACTTGGGAATTTTTATGTGTTTTAATTTGTGTTGGGATGCTACGTAACAAGGCATATTTCAAGTGTAACTCTACCTTCATAAAATCTATCTGACTCGGTACATTACGTGGCTAAAGAGCAAAATGATGACTGAATTACGAAAACTCTTGATACATTATAAGACCACTGACTCTATTGTGGTAAACAATAGTAAATGGCGTTTGTTTGCTGTTTTATAAAATGGAAAAATGTGGAACGAGATGGACTAGTAGAGTAATTATAGCCTATGGTGCCTTTGACCTGTACGACCACAAATATGCAATGTATGGGTGCAATGCTTAATGCAGCTACATATATTTTTTGTATTTTTGATGGATTGATTTTTGTGAATATGAAGATGAGATGCGAGAAGAGCTCTCTATTGATGAATTTGAGCATGCCTAGAAATGAGATGCAAATTTTTGTTGTTTTTGATGATTTTTGTTGTTTTTGAATTTTCTTGATTTTTGACCAAGCGATTGTGGAGAATCCTTTGGGGCATTTTGGGATTTGACCAAGTGATTTCAGAGAATCCTTGGAGCATTTTGGGGATTGACCAAGCGATTTCGAGAATCCTTGGAGCATTTTGGGATTGACCAAGTGATTGCGATAATCCTTGGAGCATTTTGGGGTTGACCAAGCGATTACGATAATCCTTGGAGCATTTTGGGGTTTTGACCAAGCGATTGCGATAATCCTTGGAGCTTTTGGGGTTGACCAAGCGATTGCGATAATCCTTGGAGCTTTTGGGGTTGACCAAGCGATTGCGATAATCCTTGGAGCTTTTGGGTTTTGACCAAGCGATTGCGATAATCCTTGGAGCTTTTGGTTTGGACTATGGCTCTTCAGGGGATAGAGGTACCCCTAGCTTGATGGTCTTTGCACTCTGGATCTGGCTCTGGAGGTATGGGCATGAATGGATCGGCCCTATGCACGGATAGGAGGACAGGGTCTACCCTCGGCACTAATGTTGCTATGAAGTCTTTGGGTGGAAGTTGATCTTTGTGTGCCCAAAGTGGTGGATGTAACGCTTGGTCCCACTGCGGTGGGTTAACGCGCCACTCATGCCCTAGTATTATGTTTATCTATTGAATTGCTTCATCGATATTTATGGGATGTCGATGCTGTCGCATGTGATTGTTGTGGGCTATCTCTATTTTATCCTCACCTTCGACCAGTGAGTACAGCTCATCAAAATCTGGAGATTCTGAGACATGGAGGACTGCATCATCAGGTAGCCCTACGGTTAAAGGTTGATCCTCTTCGAAAGGAGCCTCATGTAAGTTGGGCCTTGGGAGCTCCAAAATATTGGTCTCTATCGACTCTAAGTGCTCTAGCGCTTTGCATGTATCGGGAGATTTGAGCTCCTCCTCTTTGGTTGGTTCTTGTTGAGGAACTTGGGGCCTATGGAGGGGTGGCCAGATAGCACCCCCCATGCCTTGGTAGGGCATTTCATCCCGCTCTTCTTCTCGCTCTAATTCCTCAGAGGCTTCTTGATGAATTTCTAAGGGTGGCCCATAAACCTGAGTGGGTTCCTGAGGAAGGCGCCCGTCATTGGTTATAGGAGTAGCCTCCCGCTCATGTCTAGGAGGCATCGGGGGTGGTGCTCGATGAGGTCGCAGAGACTTGTCTCGCACCCAAGGGTTGTGCCTCTCATAATGTTTTGTCTTATGCGTGTGAGGGGTTGGAGTCCTCTCCTGCATAGTGTGTTGGAACAACTCATCCTTCTAGTGATGAAGGTGCTCTTTATTTAGAAGATACCATTTCTCTAACTGTTGTCGTTCTAGCTCAAGTTGCGTGAGTTGCATCCGATGTGCGAAATGCTTGACACATTCTAAGATAGTTGGTCCTACCGCCTCATGTCTAGAAGGCCTAGATGCCTCTCCTAGATATCTATCTCGGTCGTAGTGATCCAAGATCTCTATAGGCCGCCTCCCTCTGTTGGGGGTAGTGGCATTCCCTCGAGGCTCTGGCCTCAGTGGGTGGTCCTGATAGCTAGCATTTGTGGAGGCGTATTGCTCCCGCGATGTATATTGCTCTTGAGGAAGGTAAGGGTTTTCCTCATGCTCTCTTTCATAAGTGAAAAAGGGATGGACAGAGTTGGCTCGCCCCACCTGAGGAGCCTTGTGCTCTAGATTTGTCCTTGTAGTCCTGACAACTAGAGGGGGTGAAGGAGGGATAGTGTAATCATGTGGTTCCTTCCGTCGAACCCTATGTTGACTTAGCACTTCATCGCGTGGTGACCACTCATAGCGAGCATCTAAGGGAGCTCTCCTATGAATGTACCCCTCATGGAAGGGTGTGTGTTGAGTGCTATGCTGAACAGAGTGCTCCTAGAAGGGGTGCCCCTATAGTCCCTATCCGTTAAGGTGTGGAGGGGTCTGCCTTGTGTGTCAGGCCACCAAGGTGGTATGACCAAATCCTTGGGGCTATATCGGAGGTGACTTGTGCCTCCTTGGATATTCCCCATAGCGTTCTCCCGTGATTGGGCTTGGCTATGGGTGAGCACCATGATGATGTCTCTCTAAAAACCCTAAAAATTGAAATGAGTCAAATGGGGCCCAAAATTGGGGTGCGCATCCCTCTTACCATAGATAAGACAAAAATGAAGTTTCAAGTCCTAACTCTAAATACATTAGGAGATATTGACCTCCGAACAACTCAAAAAGCATAAAAAATTAGGTGAGCAATTTTAAAACCTAATTTTGGGGCACTAGATGATGGAATTTGGCCCTGAAAACTGGTTTTCCTGGAAAATACAACTCTAAGGAGCTACGGTTGAGAAATTCTCCCAAATAACTCCCTGTAAAATTTCAAGTCAATCGGAGCTACGGTTGAGAAGTTATGGCCCCGACAAGATGCACTAAAATTTAGGGAAAAATATAAGATTTCCCATATTTTGTTGGATGCTCCTCGCATCACTTATGGGCACCTTTGGGGTGCTTTTGGGTTGACCAAAGGGTTCATGGACACCTTTGGGGCATTTTGGGGAGTGACCAAGCGATTGCGGGAATCCTTGGAGCTTTTTGGAGCGAGTGACAAAATGCATAGATTTTTATCTTTTGTTTATGATTTTTTTTTATTTTTTTTTGTTACACTAAGCAAAAATGAACACACACATACACAAATGGTGATTATCTCTTTTAAAGATTAATGGTGTGTCCTAAACTGGTTTAGTGCATTTTGATGTTTTTGTTTTGTTTTTGAAAGTTTTGAAGAATGTTTAAATGCATAATGTTGGCTCATATGACTCCCATAAATGGTCGCCCCTTCAATATACCATTGTCGGACCGATATACCAACCTCTCTATATACCCGCCCTTACGAGAGGGAAACTATAGGTACGTGAGAGCAGATGGTACGTGGAACATAGGCGGTACGAAAGGGGGATTGTCCTGTTAATGACACCTACCATAGAAGACTTATCCTCGCGCACATGGGAATCACCCCAACGACACTCGGTCAGCTTTCATCAGGATTTACGCCTAACAACAGTGACAATCAAGGGAAATGGATGCAAAATCAAGCCAAGGTGGTGATGAACCCACCGTTGGTCTTGCTCAAGGGCTGGGGTCTTACGACCAGCTCCTTGGTTAAAAGAGTGCCACGTGATGTGTGTGTGGTTTATTTTACTTGAAATTGAAACATGCAAGCAACTATTTTCCTTAAGTAAGCAAAATTTGAAAGAAAACAGAAACAAAAAATAGAAAGTAACAGGAACAGTTTCAAAAATTTACAGACATAAATGCGGAGGGCAATGGGAGGATTGTGGAGTTTTATACAAATTTCCAAGTGACAGCCAAGGACAGTCAATTATTGCTTCCCGCCATGCATGCGCGTGTAGGTGGGTAGGTTGGCAGTTAGAGGACTATCACAAGGGCAATCATGGAAGCCCAAGTCAGGGAGGAATCTCCTCCCTCTTGGGAAGGCATGGCCACCACATGGCATCCCTGCATGCCCCTCCAAAGAGACCCCATGGGTCTATAAAATGGTGGACTTTCCCACCCAAATGAGAGGAGATTGGAGGCATTTTCAAGCAATGAAGTGCTGCCCAATTGAACACCCACTTGCATCCTTTTTGATTTGCCTTCTCACATCCATTAATCTCTTTCACAAGGGAGGTTATTGGGTGGATTTTGGAAGCGTGGATCTAACCCAAATCTAACATTTGACTACCTTAAACCACCAATTTGTCAGCAACACAATCCTAAGAGGTTTTGGGCCCATCCCTAGTGGATTGGTGACGAAATCAAGTGCCAACAGTGGGAGGCCCACTCGGGCACCCTGCATTTTCTAAGTTTCATTCTAAAGTATTCTAGATCAATTGTTCATATTGCATTTTATGTTATGCTGTCTAGTTAACTCATAGCTTCAATTCTATAACATTTTGATTAGATTTCACCATGCTTTTTTTTGCTTTGTTGTCCCACTAACTTGCAGGTAGCGACATCGAATTATCGAGGATAAAGGCCAAATTGGGAGAATCTGACCATCTGGGTCAGCCGAAAATGGCCCCAATTACCTAACCCCTTTGTCTGTAGGTGTTTTGGAGGTCTCGAGGTTTGACATTGGAGTGGCATCACTTTGGCTTTTTCATCACAGTAGAATTCGTCTCCCCTGGGGACGAATAACAGTCAAAATTCGTCCCACCCAAGGACGAATTACAGTCGAGAGCAGATTGGTCGACTGTTTCAATGGCAGTGGCCATCTGGTGATGTTTTCTGATTTCTATCAAAGTTGCAGGTTGCTTAGAGTTGTTTTGTTTACTGAGTTAATCAATCTTTTGCATGCATTTCTCATTGAGTTCTAAAGTCAAACGCTTTATCCCTTTTTGTCACAGGTGCTACTAACGCCTTGTTTGTTTCTTTGATTGTAGGAGGAGCAGCAAGAAGTGAGGATTCATCAGCATAAGCGGCGGCAACACTCTGGCCCGCCCATTTCAAATGTGGGCATGCAGAAGAGGGATCATTGATCACGATTGTAACCAAATCCATTTAATGCTCCTAACCCTTAAAAAGGGAGGAGGCAATTTTGTAACCGAGGTTAAAGAGTTTAATAAAAGGGCTGTGACTTCTCTAAATTCTTGTATCTCATTTCAATCAATTTGCCTCTTTCGTTTAATGCACTTCATATTTTAGGACTTAAGCGTTATTTTTATCTGAATGCATCGAAGTAGTTTTCCTTTCTAAAGCTTTTGGAATCTCATGCTTTCATGTCCAAAGTGCTGCAATGTTTGAGCTCAACCACATGTTTCTCCATCATGTCTCTAATAAAGTGATACTTCATGTCAAAAAATTTGGACCTGCTATGATGGATAGGATTATGTGCCAACTAAATGGTACTCATATTATCACAATACAATCTGGTAGGACCACTTTGTCTCTCTCCTATTTCTTCAAGAACTTTTATCAACCATAAAGCTTGGGTACTATAATTTGTGATTGCTATATACTCAGCTTCAGTATATGATAATGCTACAACAGTATACTTTTTGGAACTCCATGTAATTAGTCCTGATCCAAGATTACAATAATTCCCTAAAGTATATTTTCTATCATATATATTGCTGCCCCAATAACTATCACTAAAGAGAACTAATTTTATATCATAATTTTTGTGGTAGTGGATCCCATAATCCACTGTACCTTTACATATCTCAAAATTATTTTAGTTGCTTGTAGATTAAGTTAAGATGGATCATCCATATACCTTAATACTAGAGAAAAAACATGTTGAATATCCAATCATGTGTTGGTGAGGAACATTAGACTTCCAACCATGCTCCTATAAGTATTCTTGTCAACTTTTTGTGCTCCATCTTCTTTGCTTAATTGTATCCCATGACCAATTGGAGTTGCAACATATTTGCATTGCTCCATAGCAAATTTCTTTATCATGTCATGAGCATATTTATATTGACATATTAAGATCTCATTTCCTTTTTGATGTACCTCCATTCCTAGGAAATAATGCATCAAACCTAGATCGTTCATTTCAAACTCTTTCATCATGGAGTGTTTGAACTCATTCATTTTATCACTACTACCCATGAATATTATATCATCCACATATAATCACACAATGAGAATGTATTTACCTTGTTTCATGTAGTAGAGAGTAGGTTCACTTTTGATCCTAGTGAATCCATACTTTTGAAAGTAGCCATCAATGTGTGAGTACCATACCTTTGGTGTTTGCTTTAGGCCATACAATGCTTTCTTCAATTTGTAGACAAGGTTATCCTTACCTTATTTTTTAAAACCTTGAGGTTTTTGCACAAAAACCTCTTCATTCAATTACTCATTGAGAAAGGCACTCTTAACATCCATGTCTTGAATTTTCCACCCTTTGTGGGTAGCCAAGGAAAGTACTAGGTTAATGGTCTCTTTTCTAGCAACAGGAGAAAAGGTCTCCTCATAGTAAATCCCATACTTTTGAGTAAACCCTTTTGCTACTAGCCTTGCCTTGTGTCTTTCAATGCTCTCATAAACATTGAACTTGGCATTATAGATCCATTTACATCCAACACATTTCTTGCCCTTAGGAAGCTCCACTAGCTCCCATGTATAATTTTGTTTTGTAGAGGTCATTTCCTTTTTCATGGCCTATTGCCATACATCACGAGTACATGCTTTTTCATAACTAGATGACTCTATATATACACTGGTAATTAAAGCATAGTTTACAACATCTCCCTTAGGCTCTTGAGAGTCTTCATCACCATACATGTGCAAATTTTCAAGTCTTTTCAAGACTTCATTCATTTCACTAGCTTGGATTCTAGTGTATATTTTTTTAAAATTCTTATCTAACATTTTGTAGGAGGGATGGTACTGAAGTGTTCTCTTACCTCTTGATGGTTAATCTACTTCCATTGGCATTGGATAAGAACTTGTTGTTATTTGTGGAGAAAAACTTGGAGTAGCACTTGTTGTACTTGGAGTAGAACTCTTATTTGGACTTTGAGGAGGATTTACAATGCTAATTTTATTAATGGGCTGCACTTGAGAAGAGCTTACATCTTGAGATCCATCATCAACAAAAAAAAATTGATGACCCCATACTCCCCCTTCATCAAAAATCACATCTCTGGAAATTATAACTTTGTATGCTTTTGAATTGTAGAGTCTATATGCCTTTGAAGACTTACAATACCCAATGAAAATACATGCTTAACTTTTGGGATCAAGTTTCTTTCTTATATCATTAGGAATGTGTGCATATGCAAGATAACCAAAAACTTTAAAGTGCTTTACATTTGGATTTTTGCCATACCAGCCCTCATAGGGAGTTATCCCATCTAAACTAGAAGTAGGACTCCTACTCAAAATGTAAACACTTGTCCTAACAGCATCATCCCAATACATGTTACATGGTTTTTTTGTTTGAAGTATTGATCTAGCCAGTTCTACAATAGTGTGGTTCTTCCTTCAGCCACACCATTTTGTTGTGGGGTGTAGGCAGTAGTTAATTGCCTTTTGATCCCACAATATTTACAAAATTTGAGAAATTTATTTGAAAAAAACTCCCTTCCTTTAACAGTCCTTAATATTTTTACAATGTACTCACTTTTTACAATGATATAATCAAGTCATTATAGATAAATCATCAATGAAAGTGAGAAAGTAAGAATTTTTACCCAAGATTTTGGTATGCATTGGACCATAAATGTCCAAATATACCAATTGTAGTGGATGGCTTGCTCTCCATTCTTGTCCTCTTGGAAAATTTGTTCTCGAGTGCTTTACCAAAACAAATCCTTCACTCACCTCCTTGTGCTCTTCAAATTTTAGTAATCCACACACCATAGCTTGATAATTCAACAACTTCAAGCTTACAAAATTAAGATGACCATATCTCAAGTGCCAAAGCACACTTGGATTTTCTATGGCTACACTAGCAATTTGAGCACCTCATTTTTCCCCAAACTTGAGGAAATAACCTATTCTTTGTCATAGGTACATTTGTGATAACTCTATTACAATTGTTTTTGTTAAAAATTACACATTTGCCATATTCAAAAATAATTTTATAGTTATTTTTCATGATTTTTCTAACACTAAGCAAATTATGTTGGAGTTTGATGGTGTAATAGATTTTGTTTACCTTCTGTGTATCTTCTTTTGTTGGAACCTCCATGGCTCCCATACCTTCAACTTGTAGTTCCTTTTCATCTCCCAATTTGATCTTTGATTTGTAGGTGGAATCCATTATAGCAAATGGTTCTTCTTTGCCACTCATAAAACTTGAGCAACCAGTATCCAAAATCCAAGTTTCATTAATATTTTGATATGATTTTCCATGCGAGGAAATTTTTTGAAAAATCTCCTTCCTATTCTCCATAGTTTTCATATTGACCTCTCCCTTATTCAGAAGTCTTGGACTAACAATATTTAGCAAAGTGACCAAGCTTACCATAATTATAACAAGATTTTTTTTATTTTTCACCTTCTCTTCCTCTTCCTTGGTTGCCACCTCTTGATCTACCTCTTCCTTTTCCTTTGCCTTTCCTTTGGCCTCTTTCTTGGCCTCTTCCTTATCCTCTTCCATAAGTCTCACCTTCCTTGGATGAAAATACTTTTTCATCACCTCCAAAGCTTGATGAAGGAGAACCCTGTAGTCTCTCTTCATGGGACATCAAAGAACCAATTAGTGCATTAAATGTTAGAGTAGATAAATATTTAGATTCTTCAATAATGATAGCAATATGGTTCCACTTACGAAGAAGTGTTCTCAAAACTTTATTTACAACTACTTCATTTTTGATGTCTTATACAAGGGTTTGTATTTTGTTTACAATGGCTTTCACTCTAACACAATAATCGCCTACTTTTTCATCATCTTGCATTTTAAGATTTTTAAAATCTTTCTTCAAGGTTTGAAGCCTAACTTGCTTTAGTTGATTTCTTTCTTGATAGCTATCTTTCAAGGCACAGCATGCGTCTAGGGCTGATGTACATGAAGCAATCCTTGGAAAGATACTTTTCTCCAAAGCTACTTGGAGATGGTAAAGGGTAAATGAGTTCTTCTTTTGGGTATCCTTCTTCCTAGTTTTATCTACTACACTCAATATTGTCCAATCAACAGGTTCAATGTAGCCTTCTTTGACTATGCCCCATAGCCCTTTACCTATGAGTAAGGTCTTCATGTTGATATACCAATACTCATAATCTAGTCCATTAAACTTAGGAATGGGTTGATTGTTATTAGAATCCATTAATGCCTAAGCAACAAACGTTGTAAACAATAGCAGGAAAAATGATAATACTCTGTTTACAACACCTCTTCTAATTGATTATAGCAAGTTTAAAATGACAATACCTCTCTATGTCAACAACAAAATAGTAGCAAAAAACTGAATGTAGCAGTCTTTAGCAAGTTTAAAAATGAAAATACCTCTCTATTGGTTGAAAAATAGTTCAGTGTTCTCTGTTTTGATGTCCTTCTCACAGTCTCAAAGAGATAAATCACAGTTTCATAGACCAATCACTTTTATGTATTTTTTTCTTCTTTCTCCTACACAAATTACATTATACGCACATAGATAAATCTAGGTGTATATTTTATGCAGAATGCATAGACTTCACAAGTCTTTCAACAAGTTTGGGCATATTACATCAGCGTAGACTTCGTAAGGCTTTAACACATGTCTGGATACCTTCAAATGAACCAACTCCATGATGACAGTCATGTGAAAAAAATTTCTTTCCCGATCTCAAACTTTTGAAGGTTTTTTCAAATGTACAAATCATCGACTAAGCTTGTGTGTCTTTTTTAAACACTTTTTTTAATGAAGAATTCTTTGAAAATAGTGATTATATTATTTGAAAACTTACTAGTATATCTCATAGTGATTATATTATTTGAAAATAAATCTATAATTATTTGCATGTAAAACTTTGAAGATAATGAAGAGATAAATAAAACTTAGCCAAAAAGTTTCAATGCCTACATGGAATGTTTTCCATTGCTAATGTCCTAGCCCTCCATTACTCCATCCATCATTTTGAACCTTGGTTGACAAATATCTATAATTTTATTTTTTGTTGACTTGAAAAATCATCATTATCCTTAATTTGGATTATTGATTTCACAAGGTCATATCTCCCTTAATATTGCTTGTATTTCTTCATTTACCATAAATTTTGAATCTCTTCAAATTTATAAAATTTGGTCTAAAAATCATCTACATTGTACAACCCTTTGCAAAGAAATGGCTCTTAAAACATGATCATTTTTATAAGGAAAAAATGTCCCAATGTTACGCTTTTTTTATATGGTTGTCTTCACATAGATGTATCTCACTCAATATTGCTTAGATTTTTTTGTATTACCATTCAATTCAAAGTTGTTTATATTCCACACAAAATGACATAAGAAATGTCTAAATCTAACAACTTTATACAAAAATATGATTCCTAACAGATAAGACATTTTTCGAAAATATTGTCATAGATAAGACATTTTTTGAAAATTTTGTCCTAATTGCAACCAAAGGAGCTAGCTGGATATAATATGGATGAGACCTATTTTAATCCGATTTAACTATATTTTAATTGTCAAACTATATTAAAGTATGGTCTACAACTCTTGAATCTCCTATTTAGAATTTCAAAGTCTTCACCCTTAAACCTATTTAAATTATATATGTTAAAACATATATGATTTAAAGGAGATTAATAATAAAAATTCAGATTTTAAAAATCCATCTTCATCTTTAGAGGATTAAATATATACATCAATACCTTTATAATAAAATATTTTTAAATTTTTAAGATATTAAATATATAGAAAATTCCATTCTAACAGCCAAAAGAAGTACTTTGGTATTTCCAACCGTCTTGGAAACAACAAAAAAACCTGCTCAAATCAAGGTCGAGTTTTTCAACATGCCAGCAAAGAACAAAAGAGAACACTGTTTGCCACACCGTACACTTCGCCTGTTTGTCCACACATTTGAAATTACGTGGCGACGCCTTTTGTTTGAATTAGGACTTCTGTTCAAGCTATGAATGTTGGTCCTAGCTGCATTTGCCCAATATTAATTAGTCAAATGCTTCATCTGAAGCATAGACCTTGCCATCTCCACAATGGTGTGATTCTTCCTCTTTGCGATACCATTCTGTTGTGGAGTTTAGGCAGCAGTGAACTGCCTCTTAATGCCATGTTGTTTACAAAAATTCAAGAACTCATTATAGGAGTATTCTCCTCCCCTATCTGATCTAAGAAATTTTACAAAATATCTACTCTCACTTTCAACTCTTTTTTTGAAATCGACAAAGAATTCAAATGCTTCATCCTTATGTTTCAAAAAATATATCCAAAGACATTCTAGTAAAATCATCAATTAATAGTAGGAAGTAAGAGTTGTTACCAAGACTCTTGGTCTGCATCAGACCACAGATGTTTGTATGCACTAGCTGGAGTGGATAGCTGGCCCGTCATGCTTGTACATGAGGAAATTTTGATCTGGTATGTTTCCCTAGAGCACACCCTTCACAGACTTCCTTACTATCCTGAACTTTAGGAAGTCTGATTACCATCGCTTATGAAGTTAGCATTTTCAAACTAGCTAAATTCAAATGACCATATCTCAAGTGCCATAGGACACTTGGATTGGAAATAGCAACATTTGCTAACTTATATCCCCCTGGATGGCCAAACTTTAAATGAAACAATCTATTCTTTGACATTGGCACTTGTGTAATGATTCTATTACTGTTATTTTTATCAAAAATAGTGCATTTAACCTCATCAAAAAGCAACTTGTAGTTATTTTCTAACATTTGACCAACACTTAAAATATTGTGTTGAATATGGGGTGTGTAATAGATATCACTTACTTGTTTGACACCTTCTTTAGTTGGAACTACCATGGCTCCAATGCCTTCAACTGCCAATGATTTATCATCTCCCAATTTGATGCTGGATTTGTATGAGGAGTTTAGGGTAGCAAAGAGTTCTTCTTTGCCACTCATATGGTTTGAACACCCAGTTTCCAAGATCCATGTATCATTCATGTTCTGATCTGCCTAACCATAAGAGAGAAAGAGAATTTTGGCCTCTTCCTCTTCTCCAAAATTGCCAAACTGACTGCTCTGGCTGCTATTGCTTCCTTGTGAAGGCTTTGTCTAATAGTCACGAGCATAATTGCCAAGTTTGCCACAATTGTAACAAGTTTGTTTTGATTTATCTCCTCCTTTGCCTTTTTCTGATTGTTTCCCTCTATTTTGTTGTCCTCCTCTATTCTATTGTTCACCTCTGTTTGAGAATCCTCCTCTGTTCTGATTTCCTCCTCTGTTAGGATTTCCACCTCTCTGATTATTTCTGCCTCTACCTCTATACTATCCTCTGCCATGGCCTCTACCTCTACCTTCATGAGAAGCAAAGGATTTATCATCTCCTCTGTAACTTGTGGAAGGAGTTTGATGTAACCTCTCTTCATGTGAGAGAAGTGAGCCAATGAGGGCTTCAAAAGACAAAGAATTTAGGTCTTTGGATTCTTCTATAATTATGGCAACGGAATTCCACTTAGGAAGAAGTGTCCTTAATACTTTCTTCACTATAACTTCAGGTTTTACATCTTCTCCTAAAGTGACCATCTTATCTACTACGACTTTCACACGCATGCAGTAATCACCAACCTTTTCACTCTCTTGCATTTTAAGAGTTTCAAACTCTTGTTTCAAGGTTTGTAGTTTAACTTGTTTGACTTGGTAACTACCCCTATAACTTTCTTTTAAAGCATTCCAAGTAGATTCAGCAATTATAAAAGAAGCTATTCTAGGGAAAATACTTCTATCAAGGACGACTTGGATGTGATAAAGGGCGAAAGAATTATTCTTCTGAGCTTCATTTTTAGCCCTTTTATCAGCAACATTCAAAGCTGCCCAATCAGTAGCAGTAGGTTCAGTATATCTCTCTTCAATCACATCCCAAAGACCTTTGCCTATCAAAAGAGTTTTCATTTTAATTGACCAATACTCGTAATCACCACCATTGAACTCAGGGATTGGTAGACTAGTATTGGATGCCATTTTAGAAAGCAAACTTTATTTCAACTTCAAACAAGTAGTACAAAGAAGTACAAAATAGATCACTGATTTAAATCAAATCTAGCTTTCTTAATATGCTCACTGATTTTGTAGGCTTCTTCTTGAGGATCGCCTAAAACTGGAAAGGTGAAGTTGTCTGCTTTGTCGTCACTAATTATAATGACTTCTTGTGCTGCTGTTGGCTCATGATTTTTGTTGATAACATCTCGTTCTTCAGTTGCAGGTTTCACCTCCACTGGTTCTTCTTCCTCTTCTTCTTCTTCTTCTTCTTCTTCGGTTCTGAATCAGGAGAGCGTGGTGTATAGCTCTCACTTGTTTCTACTCCAGACACAGTAGGTGTATAACTGTCACTTGATTGTCCTTTAGGTACTATTTCAACCATCTCAAATTCAATTATCCTTTGCCCAAAGATATTATCTTCAGAATCCACCTCGTATCTAGAATCTGGTTTCCTCATATGAGCAATCACTTGGTTTTCTAATTGGCAAAATACTGTATGAAGTCCATACCATTGGACTTTCTCATCAAAGGAATGAGGTGTCTCTCTTCTCAACAGAGAGAGTAATGCATTATAGCATCCGACTGACCAGATCATCTACCTAGAATCACACCACATGAACTGGGTTACTTGTAGACACCAAAACAACACCAATCCGATTATGTGGCTACAAACGCTGATCGCATTGACACACACAACCCCCAGGGCAGCCCCCAGAGGTTAAACAGTGGTCCTAACCACTCTCACAGTAGTTTTTGAAGGTCAGAGATCGATTTGGCACCTCTCAGGCACTCTGCTCCTTATTCGTTCCACCCAGGGATGATTACAAACTGGTATTCATCCCACCCAGGGACGATTAGCAGTATTCGCTCCTGGGTGGGGCGAATAGCAGGTTTGATGGGCAAAAGGTCAAATCTCGACAAATGGCAGCCCAGATCCACCACTTAACTCCTCCTTCATTGCATGGGAGTGCGAGTGAGCATTTTGGAGCGCTAGAGGCAATTACAGAGGCAGTCATGGAGCCCTTAATCAGGGAGGAATCTTCTCCCCCCTGGAAAGGCATGATTGCCAAGTGGCGCCTCTGCATGCTCATACACAGAGACCGTCAGGTCTATAAAATGGTGAGTCTTCTCACCCCAAATATATATAGAGAAGGAGAATTTTGAGCAATGAAGTGCTGCCATTTTGCATACTCACTTTTGATTGTGCCTTTCACATCCTTGATCTCTCTTTTGGAAGGGAGGTCATTGGGTGGTTATTGGAAGCGCAATCCGGACCCCAAACCCGACATTTGGCCATAGTATCCCACCCAAATTTTTTGACAACACCCCACAAGAGGTTTTGGACCCATCCCAAGTGGATTGGTGCCAAAATCGGGCCCCAAACGGTGGGCGTCCCGCCTCGGGCGCCCCCACACTACTGTAGTCCTAATCGCCCCACCCTAGAGCGATTAGAAATCTGTAGCAGATTTTAGTTCTATTATTTTTGCATTTTATTCTAGGTTGCTTAGATAGGCTTGCATTCAAATTTCATGTAATTCTGAGCAGTTTTGATCATGTTTTTGTTATTTCTCGCTTTCGCTAACATGCAGGTAGCATCATCAAATTCCCGGTGATAGAGGCCGAATTGGAAAAATATGACCTTCTGGGTCTTTCCAAAATACCCCATTTTACCTAACCCCCAACTTTTTAGGTGATTTGGAGCCTCCCGGATGGGACATTTGGGACAGTGCTTTCTGACATTTTGTTGCAGGTCTAATCGTCCCACCCCGGAGCGATTAGAAATCCGTGGTGAATTTTTTGACTGTTCTTTTTGCAGTGCCTTCCCGGTGATGTTCTCATGCCTCTATCAAGTTTTTAGCTCATTTTGATCTCTTTTAGTTATCATTTTATTTATTTTATGCATGCACTAATCTTAGGCTTGGGGATTGCATGTTTCATTTCATCCGTAGGTGCTACTGATTGTTTTCTATTTCTTTGAATGTAGGATCTCGACACCGGAGGAGCAACAAAGAATCAAAGACCCTTTCATGCAAGCGGTGACAATGTTTGGTCCACCCATTTTACATGTGGGCACGCGGAAGAAGGCATACCACCCATGGTGTAACGAAACCTTATTTAATGCTCCTAGCCCCTGAAAATGGAGGAGACGTGTTGTAACCGAGATTTAAAGCAAATTAATAAAAAGGGTTGTATTCCATATTTGCTTTCTATCTAGTTTCGATTCGTTTATGTTTCTCTCCTTTCATGCATTTTCAATTCATAGGATTTAGCGTTATCTTTGGCTTCGCTTGCATCGCACTTGGTGTTTCCTTTTTGCTTTCGTATCCTCATGCTTTTAGTGGTGATCATGGTGGGACCCTGTCCTCTATTTTTGAGATCAAACTTCTGATCAAAAATTGCTTGTTTTTGCTTGCAGGTACCAAGTTTTCAAATGTTGGACTGTTGTTCGTTCCAGTCTATGATGAGTACAGAGCTAGAATTCATCTTATCCAGGGATGAATGGGCATTCACCCCACCCTGTGATGAATACAGTTCTATTATTCATCCCACCCAGGGATGAATAGCTCTCTGTGCAGTTTCAGGGTAGAAACTCAGAGGCATCCGATTTGGGCAGAGAAGAGGTAGGGGTCCTAAACACCTTCTGTCATTTTTTGCTTTCTGTTTTCTATTTTCTAGTTATTTGCTTGCATAGGAGAGTTTTTAATGCTTGTTTTCTTCATTTATGCAAATTAAAAAGAACCCCACACACCACGTGGTAATTTAAACACCAAGGAGTTGGTCGTAAAACCCCAACCCTTGATCAAGACCAACGGTGGATTTCATCACCACCTTGGCTTGAATTTTTGCATCCATAACCCCGATCGCTACTGTTGCTAGACGTAAATCCTGATGAAAGCTGACCGAGTGTAGTTGGGGTGATTCCCAGTGCATGAGGATAAGTCTTCTATGGTAGGTGTCAAAAATAGGGTGATCCCCCTTCCGTACCGCCTATGTTCCACGTACCATTCTGCTCTCGCGTACCAATAGTTTCCCTCACGTAAGGGCGGGTATATTGAGAGGTTTGGTATAATGGCCTGGCAGTGGTATATCGAAGGGGCGACCATTTTGGGAGACATAAGAGACATCATATTGCATATACAACAACACGTTCTTTACAAAGCTTTCAAAACAAAAATCAAAACACACTAAACCAGATTTAGGGCACACCTTTAATCTATAAATGAGATAATCACTTCTTTGATTGTGTGGCTCTTGTTTGTTTAGTGTAGCAAAAAAAAAAATCATAAAAAAATATAAAAACCTACGTAGATTGTAGAGAGACACCACCATGGTGTACACCCATAGCCAAGCCCAATCACGGGCAGGAGCTACAGAGAGTGTACAAGGGGGCACAAGTCACCTCCGCTATAGCCCCAAGGACTTGCTCATACCACCTTGGCGGCCCGACCCACAAGATAGTCCACATCATGCCATTTTAGAATGGGACTATAGAGGCACCCCTTCGAGGGGCACTCCCATTCAACATAGACCCTTTCAGGAGGAGTCCCTACATGTGGCACTCAATATAAATGGGAAGGCTCCCTTAGATGCTCGGTATGAGTGGCCACCATGCAATGAAGTGCTAGAACAACATAGGGTCCATAAGGAGAGGCCACATGATTATGTCATCCCTCCTCTACCCCTCATCACTGTTAGGAATAACAAGCCAAATCCAGAGCACAAGGCTCTTCAGACAGGGCGAGCCAACTCTGCCCGCCCCTTTCACATATACGAAAGGGAGCATGAGGAAGACCATCACATTCCTCAAGAGCAATACACAACATGGGAGCAATGCACCTCCACACCTGCTATCTACCAGAATCACCTACTAAGGCCAGAACCTCGGGTGAATGCCACCAACCTCGATAGAGGAAAGTGACCTATAGAGATCTCGGATCATCATGACCGAGATAAATACGTAGGAGAGGCATCTAGGCCCCCTAGACCTAAGACGATAGAACAAATTGACTTGGAATTTGCCAAACATGCCACCCACCAAGCGCAAATCACGCAGCTTGAGCAAGACCAACAATAGTTGGAGCACCTGTATCGCCTTAGCAAAGAGCGCATTCGACATCAAATAGATGAGCTGCTCCATAACACTATGCCTGAGAGGGTTCCAACCCCTCGCACCCAAAGAGCAGAACTATATGAGAGGCACAACCCCTTGGTGCGAGACAGGTCCCCATGACCTTACCAAGTGTTGCCTCCGAGACCTCCTAGACCTGAGCGGGAGGCCACTCCCAGGAACAATGATGGGCACCCTCCACGGGGACCCACCCATGTTTATAGGTCTCACCCAAAAACTCCTCAAGAAGCCTATGAGGAGTATGAGCAAGAAGAAGAGCGGGCTGAAATGCCCTACCAAGGCAGAGGGGGTGCTATCCGGCCACCCCTCCATAGGCCTCAAGTTTCCCACAACCCACAATGGGAACTAACCAAGGAGGAAGAGATCAAATCTTTTGATGCATATAAAGCGCTGCTAGAGCGCTTAGAGTCTATGGAGACCAAGACTTCTGGGCCCCAAAAGCCCACTTTACGCCAACTCCATAGTCACCCAGTGCATCCGTCAGTGCCAACACCCCCATACCCTGAACACTTTAAGCTGCCCTAGTTGGCAATATTTAGAGGTGAGGAGGATGCCCAAGAGCACGTGACTAGATTCTTGAGCCAATGCTTTGGCATTCAGGACAATGATGCTTTGTTGTTAAGAACATTTATAACCACGTTCGTAGGCCCTACCTCGGATTGGTTCACTCAATTGCCAAAGCATAACATCAGTAACTTAGATCAGCTAGTGGACGCGTTCCTCGAATGCTTCACCTTCAACACCAAGAAGAAGGCATCACTAAGTGACCTAGCCAGCCTCAGGCAGTATGAGGAAGAAACCATGGCAGCCTATGGAAATCGATGGAGGACATTGCTTTCAAAGCTGCCCTACCTCCCTCCTATGGCCGACCTTACCCAAATGTTCTCAAAGAGTTATTTGAGATCGATCTCCATGCTATTGTAGCTACAACAATATGCCACTTTAGAGGAAGCTCTGGTGCAAGCTAGAATCATTGAGGAGATCAAGATTTAGGATGGCGAGATTGCCAAGCCAAAGAAGAAAGAATGGTCTAAAAATGCCAAGATAGGGACCACGCAACCAAAACCTACCATGGTCAATCAGGTTGCTATAAATGTACCTAAGCCTACACAAGCAACACAACCCCAAAAGGCTAACTATCAGGTGGTCCCTCTTGACAGTTATGAAAGGGAAAATCATCGACAAGATCAAAATCAGCAGCATCACCCTAGGCGACAATTCACACCCTTCATAGAGTCTAAAGACTCCTTGTTTGACCGTTTGACCATGGCAAACTTGATGAACTTTCTAGAGAGTCGACCTGTAGACCCCAACGCACCAAAACCCAAAGGTTATAGGGAAGACTTGTACTGTAAGTTTCATCGATAGAAGGGACATGACCTCTATGCATGTTGGAAGTTTAAAAGCTTCGTGCAAGACCTAATCGACAACAAGATGCTAGTGGTGGATAATCTAGTAGCACCAAACAACCAATAGATGGAGGTCTTCAAAGACCCCCTGCCTACCCATGATGCATAGGCAAAGACCCTACAAGTCAATGAGGTGACACAGAACTACCCCATGCAGGGGTATGTAGGGATGATCAGTATAGTGACTCGAAACAAAAGGTACCCGAGCACAGCTGCCCCTGCGATAGCTACAGGAGAGGTGCCAACAATGTCACAACCACAATAGCACCCTACACAACCTCCTCCACCTAGACCAGTGGCCACAATTTGGACCAAACTCACCCAAAGTTTGAGGACCACGTCGGCTAGGCTCTCCATTTATGAGCTCATACAACAATCATCACCCCATCGGGAAGCTCTAATGGAGATACTTAAAGCCATCGAGTTGCAGCCCCATGAAGCAAACTCTTTCAACAACTTTGTAGGACATGTCAAATGATGCATCGAGCCAGTTATCACCTTTAGAGAGGATGAATTGAAATCAGTGAATGATGACATGGCGGATCCACCCCTGCACGTCATTGCATGGGTCAACGGGATTCCGTATAAGAGGGTGTTGGTGGACACTGGCTCATCCAGTAATATCATTACAACAGTGGCATTGAAACATTTGAAGTTGCCAGCATCTCACATCGTGGCCTCCACCTACACTCTGCGAGCATTCAATGATGCGATATGCTCGACAGTTGGCACAATTGTCCTACCCATCCAAGTGGGACAAAAGACTATTCCTACATTGTGCCACATCTTGGAGGGTGAGATGGCTTATAACATTTTGTTGGGCCGGCCATGGATCAGGGACATGAAGTGTGTCCCTTCAATAGCCCACCAATGCTTAAAGTATACATTCGAAGGGCAGGTGCATGTAGTCCCGATGGACTTAGAACCCTTCAAGTATTGCAATGCGGTGCAGCTGATGCCGCAATCGACCCTTCCATCAACACATTTGGATTTTTAGTTGAATCCATCTAAATAGGGTCCGATTCCGCATGCATCCCCATTGTTAAGTCCATCAAATCCCTAGTCGGGTCCATCTTCATCATCTAGTCCTTCACCAACGATGCCACCTATGGTGGCCACACCGAAGGACAATGGGAAGAAACCCCTGGAAGAGGCACCGCCATCAGTCTCAACCATCTCTACCGAAGAGATGCCTAGCCGAGTGGAAGTCGAGACGCCTAGTTCACCTAACATGGAGTGGACTCAGGAAGAACTCCCATTCCCTCCTCCTCAACCACCAACAATCACTGTTGAGATGGCCAATACGGGCCTGGGGAGTATCTGGTGCGCAACATTGTAGCAACACCCGCACTTGAGTCCATGCAGGACATGGGGAGACCTCGCCTCCCCATAGGCACTATTGTTCCTCTAGGCTACCCACCAAACCAGACAAACTTTGTATATGGGGGCCTTGATAATGGCATTGAACCTTACATGCAAGAAGATGAAGATGAAGAGCCTTTCATCGAGGACATCAACTATTTGTCCAACCCAGACTTCACTTTAAGATATCTTGGCCAATGCAATTGGCATGGATATGGGTTGGGCAGATATGAGCAAGGAGTGCACGTTCTTTGCCAACCAAGATATCAGATGCCATACGACAAATCAGGAGTAGGGTTCAACCACCCCCTGCCCCTGGACATCTTGGTAGAGAACATGCAAGGCCTAGGGATAGGCAACAAGGATGGGTTGGCATTAGATCCATATGCCAACCCTAACACAACATATACATTGGGGGATTACCTCCCATTGTTGACGACCAACCTTGTTGACCTCAACAACCCCTTCCCTTTAACCGAGAAAGGAGAAAGTTTGAGAACTCACCTACAAAGGGGAAATAGACAAGGTCAGGAAGGATCTTCGAAAGATGAGTCAGAGTATGAGGTAGCACCATGGGACCCTTTCGAATCGGATAGCAATCACTCACAAGTGACCCCCATGGATGACTACCAAGAAAGCCTCTTGGCAATGTTCCCTTTGGATGCTCCAATCGAGCAAGTACCACACCAAGAAAATTAGGTCCCCCGCAGAGAGCGGAACAACCCCGATGGGACCATATCAATTTGCTCGAGCAGGATGAGCCTCAAATATCGCAAATAGTTGTTGGAACCAATGAAGGCCTTTGGATCTCCGACAGTGATTATGAAGATGAAACTGAGATGGCCTATCTCAATCATATGCGACAACAACAATACCCCATGGACATTGATGACATGTTCGAACAGCTAAACATAGGGCCAAGGCATAGGTGGCACCTAAACCCAACACAATTGGACCAAGTGTTGCATCCACCACTTTGGGCATACAGAGAGCACCTTCCACCCAGAGACCCTATAGCGATATCAGTGCCAAGGGTAGACCCTATCCTCCTCTCCGCACATAGGGCCGATCCATTCATGCCAATACCTCCAGAGCCCGATCCGGAGCACAAAAATCATCCAGGATGTCCGAGTCACCACACCCATGGTAATGGAGACCAAAATCATTTCATCAACATGATCTCCATTGACTTAACCACCCCCATCCACAATCCAGCCGATCCAGCAAAGTCATTATATCTAGACATAGATGCCATAGACTGGGATCACATCAATTCACCACCATCCCCATCAAGTACTGGCCTTGCGGTGAGATGCTTCATTTCACCCCAGGACCAACTCAGGATATCTTCCATGCTGAAGAGGAACCCAAAGTTCCTAACGTAGATCTAAATTCAGCGAATGATATCCACTTGATCCCAACTCCACACCAGTTGGAGGATGGGTCCCACATGTCAGTCGAGGAGATGACTGACGTAGACATCGGCTCTGATCCAATGAATCCATAGATAATCAAGTTGGGGGTAAGCCTATCCCCCAAAGAGCAAGCCGACTACATTGCCCTTCTCAAAGAAAAGAAGGAGGTTTTTGCATGGTCCTACAAAGACATGCCGGGGCTAGATCCGTAGCTAGTCATGCATAATCTAACGCTTGATCCGACAGTCAAGCCAGTTAAGAAAAACTATGTAAGATGCACCCAATAGTAGCCTTGATGGTCAAAGATGAATTACAAAAGTTGTTGGATGCACAGTTTGTCATCTGCGTGGATTACCCACCATGGTTGTCCAACATGGTGCCCATCAAAAAGCCTGATGGGAGGATTCACATATGCACTAATTTTTGAGATCTAAACAAAGCGAGTCCTAAGGATGATTTCCCCTTGCCTAGCATCGACGCATTGGTAGATGCTACAGCGGGCCACGAAATGCTTTCCCTCATGGATGGTTTCTCGGGATACAATCAGATTCGTATCAATCTCGAGGACCAACTAAAAATGGCATTCACAATGCCTTGGGGGACATTTTGTTATAAGGTCATGCCCTTTGGCCTTAAAAACATTGGCGCCACCTACCAACGTGCCATGACATACATCTTCCATGATCACATGCATAAAACTTTGGAAGATTATATGGATGATTTGTTGGCCAAATCTCTTTTGCGCCTAGATCATCTCGATGACTTAAGCAAGATCCTCGATCACCTCATCGAACACAAAGTCAGACTAAACCCCAAGAAGTGCGTATTTGGCATCACATCTAGAAAACTCTTGGGTTTCATAGTCTCAAAGTGAGGCATCGAGGTGGACCCAAACAAAGTCAAGGCAATCCTTGAAATGCTTCCCCCAACTACCATCAAGCAGCTCAGAAGCCTACAGGGAAAGGTCACGTCAATCAAGCGCTTCATAGCACAGCTATCTGACAAGTGCCGACCCATGAATAAATTATTGCACAAGGGGGTAGCATTTCACTGGGATGACGAGTGCCAGTCAGCCTTCGATGATATTAAACAATACTTGGCTTCACCGCCAGTATTGGCACCACCTAGACCAGGAGTGTCATTCTACTTATACATCTCAGCTACTGAGGTGGCACTGGGCGCCATGCTAGCCCAAAAAAATGAACTACACAAAGAATAGGCTACTTACTATCTTAGCCGCACCCTGGTCGAGTTATGAACTTAACTATGCATACGTTGAGAAGCTCGCTTGGCAGTGGTGTTTGCTACCAAAAAGCTATGCCATTACATGCTGAGCAACATGACGTATGTTGTGTCTAAGGAGAATCCATTGCGGTACATGATGAGTCGTACTTATCATAGTAGCCGCACGGCGAAATGGATCATGTTGTTGATGGAGTTTGACATCGAGTTCATTGGACAAAAATCCATCAAAGGTCAAGTCATCGCCGATCAACTAGCAGAGGCTCCTCTCGAAGATGATCAGCCTCCGACCATAGAGCTACCCGATGATGGGGTCTTCCATGTCTTGGAATCGCTAGATTCTGATGAGCCTGAGTCACAAGCCGACATAACCCTATTTTTTGATGGTTCTAAATGTGAGCAAGGGGGTGGCACGGGAATTGTATTCTTCACACCGCAAGGGGCTCCAATGCCTCTATCATTTAAATTAGATTTCCCGTGCACCAACAACAATGCCGAATACGAAGCCTTGCTCATAGGTCTTCGGACAACAATCACCATGAACATCAAATGATTGAACATCTTTGGTGATTCGCTGTTAATTGTCAACCAAGTCAAAGGGGTATTCCAATGTAAATGCCCAGTTCTACGGGCCTACAAAGCCCTTGTGGACAAATTCTTGGCAAATCTTGAATGGTACGACATCGAGGCACTCCCTCGATCATCGAATCATTTTGCGGACACTATGGCCTCCTTGGGGTCACTAATCCCGCAAGACATTTCTGGTGATATGACAACCATTCAAGTCAAAACACTATCGCAATCCATGATGGAGCGTGCAAGCTCCGACTTAACGCCAGGAATCCACCTGATCCAGATTGAACCATCCCCGGACAAGTTCTCTCGAATCCATGATTGTCTGAATCATGCCAACTAGGGGTCCTTATTCTCCCCTACTCCCCTTAATAGCAACACAACGCTATTCTTACAAGTTCTTTCCTGCTCAGCTTTTTCTAGGGATGAACTTCAAGAGGGATTGGTTGTTCATACCATCGAGGTTTCTGATCAACAGGATTGGTATACACCCATACGAGATTACCTCAAGCTAGGTAACCTCCCACTTGGATTGACGCATGCCACGAAAAGATCATTCAAGTAGAAAGCGGCTAAACATGTCTTGCTAGGAGACATTTTGTACCATCGTAGCTACGAAGGAATCCTCCTTCGTTGCTTGGACCAACAGGAGTCCACTTGGGCGATCACCCAAGCGCACGATGGTACATGCGGTGGCCACTTCAGCGGTATGGCCATCGCAAAGCGCATTCTTCGCATGGGCTATTATTGGCCATCTTTAGAGCAAGATTGTTGCGCATATGTAAGGAAGTGCATGAAGTGTCAACACCATGCTAATTTGACACACGTACCTTCTCAGGCCTTGCATCCGATCCAATCGGCTTGGCCATTTTCATAGTGGGGCTTAGATCTAATCGAAAAGATCTCCCCTACGTCGTCGGGTCATCACACGTTCATCATAACGGCCACATAGTACTTCACCAAGTGGGTGGAAGCAATTCCGCTTACCTCTACGATTGGACCCCGCATTGCGGAGTTTATTTTACATAACATCATATGTCATTTTGGTATTCCATCCAAGATAATCTCGGATAATGGGACGTCATTCAAGAACAAAGACGTGCATGCTTTGACCACAAAGTACAAAATTCAGCATAGTTTTTTGACACCCTATTATCCGTAGGCAAATGGGCAAGCAGAGGCATCAAACAAAATGCTAGTCACCATCCTCAAAAATATAGTCGTAGATAGTCATAAGGATTGGCACATTCAAATCCCACTTGCTCTATGGGCTTATCGCACTAGCATTCGGACGCCCACTAGGGCAACTCCATTTTCGCTGGTGTATGGCTCGAGGAGTCATGCCTCTAGAGTTGGAAATACCTTCCCTACGCATATCAATGCAAGAGTTCATCGATGATGACACTGTGCGATAGGCCCAGTTAGACCAACTTACGTTGCTCGATGAATGACGCATCAATGCTCTCGAGCATTTACGTATCTATCAAGAGCGACTTAAGAAAGCATACAACATGAAGGTTCACCTGAGGGACTTTCAGGTTGGTGACTTGGTCTTAAAAGAGAACCAACAGAACTCTAACTTGCCGCCCCATCTAAGGGACAAGTTCATGGCAAATTGGTTAGGTCCTTATGTAATTGATAGTAAAATAGGACCTGGAACATACCGGCTCGCTTCTCTTGATGGAATCAAGGAACTAGAACCCTTGAACATCAGTCATTTGCGGCCATTCCATATTTAAAAGAGCCATAGCCCAAACCAAAAGCTCCAAGGATTCCCATAATCGCTTGGTCAACCCCTAAATGCCCCAAAGGTGCCCATAATCCCTTTGGTCAAACCAAAAGCTCCAAGGATTCTCATAATCGCTTGGTCAAACCCTAAATGCCCCAAAGGTACCCATAATCCCTTTGGTCAAACCAAAAAGCTCCAAGGATTCCCATAATCGCTTGGTCAACCCCAAAATGCCCCAAAGGTACCCATAATCCCTTTGGTCAAACCAAAAGCTCCAAGGATTCTCATAATCGCTTGGTCAACCCCTAAATGCCCCAAAGGTACCCATAATCCCTTTGGTCAAACCAAAAGCTCCAAGGATTCTCACAATCGCTTGGTCACCTAAAAATGCCCCAAAGGTGCCCACAAACCCTTTGGTCAAACCAAACTGCCCCAAAGGTACCCATCATCCCTTTGGTCAAACCAAAAGCTCCAAGGGTTCCCACAATCGCTTGGTCAAAAATAAGAAAATTCAAAAACAATAAAATCATCAAAAATAACAAAAATTTGCATCTCATTTCCATGCATACTCAAAATCATCACAACAATAAAGAACTCTTTTGCATCTCATTTTCATACTCACAAAAATCAATCAATCGAAAACACAAAAATATAAGCTGCATAGGCATCGCAACCATACATTGCATATTTATTGATCATACAAGTCAAATGCACCATAGACTGTAATTACTCGGCAAATCCATCATTTTCCACATTTCTCCACTCTATAAACAGTCCATCAAAAATAAACGCCATTCACATATTTTTGCCATATCATAGTCAGTTGTCTTCTAATGTATCTAGAGTTTTCATCATTCAAGCTGTCATTAGCTTTCTAGCCAAATACTGTACAAAGTCAGACAGATTTTACAAAGGTAGAGTTCTACTTGGATCACACCTTGTTACGTAGCATCCCACCACAAGTTAAAACACATAAAAATTCCCAAGTTGTGTGAACGAAAGATGAAACCTGCAAAGCAATCCAGGATACCATCTAGTGAAAAGGTTATCTTGCTCATCCCCCTATGCGAATGACCCCAAGAATGCTGAGAGTTGGCAAAAGGACAAGCATCTTCCCTACCCAATTCCCCAAGAATCCCAAGTTCTCAAAAAGTTGCAAACATCAAAAAAATTTGCAAAATTCAAAACTCCAAAATTTGACATCACAACCAAAGTGCATACATCAAAAGGCACATACAATAGTGATTCTCATCACTCAATATTCAAATCCCTTGCTCAAAAGAAAAAACAAAAATAAATAGTGATTTTTATCACTACAAAAGAGCAAGTATCCCAATACAATTGAAGAAAAGAAGGGAGTCAAACTTGAATCCTTGGAACTCTCAGCATTCAGAAGGTCATGAGGTGCACCTCAGTACCGGTTTGGTGGATAGCCTATCGGTCACTGGTGGCAAACCTCCCGCATGATGATATATCTGTCACATTAACTTGTGTGCAGATCAATGTTTGCATGTGGATGAGCTAGCTTATGGTATCCTAGATAGCACCATAGATTAATCTGACTAAATACAACAAAGGAGTTAGTGGAGCTAATTAGGTGATCCTGAGTATAGGTTTGGTTGATAGCCTATCTGGCACTTGGCGGTATCCTGACAAATACCACATAAACAAGCTCAATTGCACACACAGGGATGTGAAATAACTTGGTCAAAGACAAGTCGGATTCATACCTTGTTCAAAAGTCTTGTAAGATAAAAGTACAGTCTTGGCTAGTTAGTTAAAACATCTGAGTCTCAGAAAACCTTAACTACATTCTAAACCAACTGTGATATCTTTCATCCTTCCATCACCATCAAAAAATACAAAAAACATGTATACATGAAAAGTCATTTACCATAGCAATCACCTAGGACAAAAAGCCATAAGTTCTAAACAGTCTATGGTGCCACCACCAAAAATCACAAATTCAATTCATCCATTCCATTTGCATATCATATAAATTAGAAACATTAGCATTCATCACAACATATCCATACATAATATAAATTAACATGCATCCATCAAACATCAGTCACTATGCATAAAATCAAATCACAACATGTGCATAAACAAAAGAAAGTCATCTATATATATATATACCATCAAAAATGCCCATAGGCTACAATAAACCGGTCCTCTGACCTCACAAAAAGGCAAAAGCTCAAAAACCCCCAAGCCTAGGGCATCGGCCACCATGATCACGCAGGATCGGTGCGACGGGAACTACCCCCATGGTGTGGGTCCTATGGGACCCCTCAGGGCGACTATTGCTAGCCCCTGCATCACGCCTACTAGCGCCTCCCTCATCCAGTCACCTACATTGAGAGGATGCTGACTGCTCAGTATCGCTCCCTCTCATGCGGCATGATGATCCACCTCCACTAACTATAGGGATCCACCCATCGAGGTGGATAATCTCTGCCTCTAGCTCAAATCGATGTCGAATCAAGTCCATCTCCCATTGATGAAATGTCACCAAGTTATCATCACGCTATGCCAACTACATCCGTAGGAGATCCATCTCTCGCATAGCATCTGTATCCCCATCCCATCGGTGGTACATAGCCAATGCATTCTCCCTCTCTGCCAGCTGCATCCGTAGGAGATCCCTCTCCTACAGTGCATCCTCGAGCTCCTCATCCCATCTTCAGAGCAGCCCCTCCAATCGTGCTATCTCAGCGTGCAACCCTACCTCCGTATCCTCTGGGACTGCCTGAGGCATCGACATCTCTGAAATGGTAGCCTACTCTGGCTCCCACTACTCCGGGACGTCCTGCATCTCCGGCTGCTCTGGAACCCCAAAATCCTCACCCACCTCATCAACCTCCACCATGTCCGCATCATCCAACGGAGCCCCCAACCCTCTCTCGGTGCCTCTGCACCCTCCCCACCTGCTGTTGCCACCTCTGGACCCCCTAGAGGCCCCTCGCCTCGCCACGCCACATCGTCCACCACTACTCATACTCAGTAGTAACCCCGATGTCATCCATATCTAGGATGTCAATCATGGTATCCCAATCCTCACCTAGTGGCTCAATGATCGACTAGTCTAGTGTCCTCTCGTCGCCTCGATGTCGATAGATCAAGGGCTCCCTAGGAAATCCCTGGTGCACCCCAAACTATCGTGTCACTCGGACGTATGAGAAGTACTCCTGCTCGGTCCCGTGCTACCCGATCAGCCACCTCCCCCTATGAACCCATCGGAGCCACTCCCCAGCCTCAGGCCAAGTTGGACAATCTAGGTATGGCCGCCAGACTACCTCCCTAGGAGCAAGCCATGAGAAGGCATCAACGTAGTGCCCCATGACACCTACCCATCATCGACTGTGCCCCCGCTCCTCCGACCTATGCCATAGTGCCGCATACCCTATTTCTCTGTCAACCATCTCCGCCCGAGTCATCCATGACAACCCCATCGACCTCTCCATAGCTATGTGCTGCCAAGCCCAACACTGCAATAGGTAATTGCATCCAATACCCTTTCACCTCCGATAGCGGACCTCGTACAACTCATCATAGAGCTGTGCCAGTAGTGTCTACCCCCACCTCATAATCAGGGGTGCCTCCATCGGACACTCCACCAACCTGAAGACCACCTCCAGTAGGTTCCATGGGAACCTCGCACCTGAAGAGTCGGCAGCAACATGTTGGAGATGAGGCTCATCAGTAATGCGTGCCTCACTCCCAACACGCCCTTCTCTAGCCACCATCGTACCAAAATGCCACCAATCTGGCAGTCACCCTCTGCCCTCTCCATCGGGCTGTCCACACCCAACTCCTCCCCATGACCGAAGCATCATGTCAGCACTGTCATCCATTGATCACGTGGCATCGTCCTGATAGGAAGCCCGTCTATCGAAATCCATAGAATCCGATAGACGTCCTCGAGAGTCACTGTCATCTCCCCTGTTGGGAGATGGAAGGTATTGGTGTGGGGATCCCATAGGTTGATCAACGCGGTCAGGTATGCCCGATCCCCCACCACAGGCTCTAGTCACATCACATGCTTGAGCCCAAGGGCATCAAGCCACTCCCAGTCCACCAAAGTCAGTGCCTCCCGGGCGTCAGAGAACACCGTCGGCTGACGGTACCGGCTCTTCACCACCTACAAAACAAAAACAACAAAAACATTAAAAAAAAACATGATAACAAAAAACAAAACTATACAACAATGCATAAACGTATAAAAAATAGTTCAATAAACTGTACAATCACACCTAACAAATGTATAGCTAAAAATAGTTCAAAACAAACAAAAAATTAAAAAAAAAAGTTTGTCAGTACTTAGGGTTTTTAACTTTACGTTTAAACTGATAAATAAATAAAAAACAAAAAAAATTCAAAAATAGTTTGTCAGTACCTAGGGTTTTTAACTCTACGTTTAAACTGATAAATAAAAACAAAAAAATCAAAATCAAAATAACAGTTTTTCGTTAACCTCGGGTTTATAACTGAAGTTAACGAAAATACAAAAATCAAAATAAAAACAATTTTTCTAAAGCTAGGGTTTTGCTCTCAGTTTAACCTAGGGTTTTAGTTTTAAAACAATAAAAACATCGCATTTAAACCTAGGGTTTCTTATAACCTTAACAAAAATACAAAACAAAAAATAAAAAACATTTCTTTTTAGCCTCGGGTTTTACCTTAGTTTAAACGGAAAAACAAATTCAAAATAAATTACGATTTTAAAACTATAAAATAAAACACAAGCTAACTAAATGAGAAGGAGCACTTACCGGTCTCGCTTCGGCTCCGCCGCTCGATCCGGTTCATGAACTCATGGTGTCAGGAAAATTTGATAGCGCTTCGCTTCGTAGACTCGACCTCCTCCTCCTCAGAGCTCCAAATCGCTAGAAAAATTGAATGCAAATGAGCCCAAACCCTAGTTTTGGCCCTTAAATAGGCTTTTAGGCCTGTAATCATTCCACCCTAGGATGAGCACTCTAGTTAGCACTCGTCCCACCCTAGGATGATTACAAAACTGGTATTCGTCCCACCTAGGGACGATTACAGAGCAAAAATTTTAGAAACAACAAAAAAAAACACCAAAATGCATAAAAACAAGCAATAAAATTGTCCGAATAAGAGTGCCTTTTGCAATACTACTTTGGCATGCAAAATAGATGTCGGAGGTCACAAATCCTCACTATCCTACTCCCTAAGAAGGCTACCATAGCTCGACGCTCCACGGGAGGACGGAATTTTTGAGAATTTCATCCCCAAATGATGTTAGCAAAAGGGTCCAAAACCCACCCAAAAATAGCAATAACATTGCCGAAGAAGGCGCCTTTGCCCCCTGCTTACTTCTTGGCATGAAAAATAGAGTTGGGGTCACAAATCCTCACTATCCTACTCCCTAAGAAGCTTACACCGAGTTTCTATCTACTCCTAAGAAGGCTACCATAGCTGGACCGCTCCATGGGAGGACGGATTTTTGAGAATTTCAACCCCAAACAGCGTCACCAAAAGGGTTAACACCCACCAAAAATAGGTCTAAATGTTGGGAAACTGCACACACATTCAAAGATAAACAACTGAAAGGCACCCTTACCACAAGTCATCTTGGGTCAAGCGACTCGTCGCTTTTCTCATGTCGGTCATTCCCTCATCGATTCGTCGCTTGAGGGGGTAGTCACACTTAGTCACCAATCAACAAATACACACCCAATTAAGGAAATGGCATGCATTCGAAGAATCATTGACAAAGACAATCACGCCCCTGCTTGGGGCAGCAAACAAGCAATAATCACAAGCTGATCAAACACTTGGCATTCATGAATCATGAACTCAAGGTTCCCATAGACAAAAGGTTGCGCCCTTTGCCTATTCATGACTGATCAATGTCCAAGATCAAGTAACACCTCACCGAAAAAGGTTAACACTTGAATTGAGTTCCTTAGCTCGTCAAAAGCAAGGATTCAAGAATGCATGCCCTTTCCATACTTGGGGCATCAAAATTTGGTTAGGTTACTGAGAAACCCTAATCATTAGTGCTTTGGTTATCTATTTTTGCTCAGCACTGCGCCACGCACAGCGCATCCCAAAAAGGGGCATCTGTAGACACCAAAACAGCACCAATCCGATTATGTGGCTACAAACGCTGATCGCATTGACACACACAGCCCCCAGGGCAGCCCCTAGAGGTTAAACAGTGGTCCTAACCACTCTCACAGTAGTTTTGGAAGGTCAGAGATCGATTTGGCACCTCTCAGGCACTCTGCTCCTTATTCGTTCCACCCAGGGACGATTACAAACTGGTATTCGTCCCACCCTGGGACGATTAGCAGTATTCGCTCCTGGGTGGGGCGAATAGCAGGTTTGATGGGAAAAAGGTCAAATCTCGACAAATGGCAGCCCAGATCCACCACTTAACTCCTCCTTCATTGCATGGGAGTGCGAGTGAGCATTTTGGAGCGCTAGAGGCAGTTACAGAGGCAGTCATGGAGCCCTTAATCAGGGAGGAATCTTCTCCCCCTGGAAAGGCATGATTGCCAAGTGGCGCCTCTGCATGCTCATACATAGAGACCATTGTATCGCTCCAAAATTTTTGCATCCTTACCTTCAAGCTATAGGATCCGTGCCCGGAAGGGGGATGCAAGAAGGATGGGACAATATCTCAGACAGAGAGGCCCTTTGAAGGTCCCGCCTCTCAGGGGAGGAGTGTAAGGGTGAATTTTTTATGGATGGTGGGTTCACCAGGAAACTTTTGAGTGGCAGTTTCCACGCTTAGGTTGAGAGTGGGTTTGATGTGTTCATTTTGTATGTTAATCATTCAATTTCTAGGTTTGGCCAAGATGAATCTAAACTAATCTATATGTCAATGCTAATTTAGATGAATACAATGTTGAGCAAGGTGCAGCAAAAGTATTGTCATTGTTGTCAACACAAATAGATAGATCAGTTGATGCAGTTGATGCAGTGGACAAGAGTTCAGAGGTCAGTCAGAACATGTACAGTGAATTTCCAAGAAGACAGAAGTGGCCCAGATTCAGAAAATCAAAGAAAAAGACAAGTAAGAAAACTGTCGCGATATCGCGACATGTTTTCTGTCACGATTTCGTGACATGGCCGAGGAGAGAGAAGGCACAAGCAAAATTGTCACGATTTCATGACATGGCCGAGGAGAGAGAAGGCGCAAGCAAAATTGTCATGATTTCATGACATGGCCGAGGAGAGAGAAGGCGCAAGCAAAATTGTCATGATTTCGTGACATGGACGAGGAGAGAGAAGGCACAAGCAAAATTGTCATGATTTCGTGACATGGCCGAGGAGAGAGAAGGCGCAAGCAAAATTGTCATGATTTCATGACATGGCCGAGGAGAGAGAAGGCAAGGAAAACTGTCATGATTTCATGACATGTTGGAGGCAAAGAAGCCAAGTGGAAAAATTGTCATGATTTCGTGACATGTTGGAAGCAAAGAAGGCAAGTAAGAAAACTGTCATGATTTCGTGACATGTTTGGAAAGTAGGCGCAAGCAAAGAAAATGTCATGATTTCTGACATGGAGAGAAAAGGCAAGGAGAGAAAGTGTCATGATTTCATGATAGGTTCGAAGAGAAAGCGCCAAGGAGGAAAAGTGTCACGATTTCATGACATGTTTTTCACTGGCCAAAGAAAGAAAAGGCACAAGGCAACAAAAGTGTCACGATTTCATGACATGTTCCATTTTCGTAGGCGGAAAGCAGAGAAGTGCAAGGAAGGAAAAGTGTCACGATTTCGACATGTGTTTTCGCTAGCCAAAGATAGAAAAGGCACAAGGCAGCGAAAGTGTCACGATTTCGTGACATGTTCCGTTTTCATGGGCGAAAGGCAGAGAAGTGCAAGGAAGCGAAAAGTGTCACGATTTTGTGACATGTGTTTTCGCTGGCCAAAGACAGAAAAGGCACAAGGCAACGAAAGTGTCACGATTTCGTGACATGTTCCGTTTTCACGGGCGAAAGGCAGAGAAGTGCAAGGAAGCGAAAAGTGTCATGATTTCGTGACATGTCTGGTTTTCGTGTCTGTAAGACAAGAGGTGAACAAGGAGGCCAAAAATGTCACGATTTCGTGACATGTTGCATTTTCACGAGTAAAAGGCGAGAAGAGCATAAAGAGACAGAAGTGTCATGATTTCATGATAGGTCACGACAGCACGATCACTGATAGTTAACTAAAGTAGAACAATAGTTAAAGGGGCAGTTGTAGAGGAAAAGCATGCAGCTATTTTAAGAACAGTCAAAGAAGGAGAAATCGAACAATCACATAAATAGAATCAAAAAATGCATGCATGCACAGAAATGAATATGAACAGTTATGTTCAAGAAGACGTACAATCATGGTAGAGATATACGTTGCATGTAACGTAATGCCCACTCTATAAATACAAAAGGAGTTACATAAAGAAGGAGTTACAGTTGACAAGTGGTAGAAGAGAATATTAAAGGAATAGTTACGGGTTGCATGCGTAAATATGGAAGTTAAAAATAGAGACTAATATGTTATAAAAGCAGGTCTACGTGAAGAATAAGGTTGCTGCTGTATGTGAGAAATTGCTGTGAAAAGAGGGTTAGAAGAGGGCCGAGAGAGAAATAAGCAGAGCCGTGAGAGAGTGCAGAGTTTGATTAATTGTAGACCAGTCAGGGTCGTGTAAACAACGAAGGCATTTTTATGTCATTAAGATAATTCAGAATTGCAGTCCAAGTTGGTGCTTGGCATTAGGGGTTGGTGCTCCTATCTGTTGAAGCAAAAAATAAGGGGTTGGTGCTCCTTCCAGTGGGTGCTGGTAAAGTGTTTGTAAAATTGGTGTTTTGCAAAGGCTGGATTTGGATTGGAGTCCAAGCAGTCATTTTTGAGGAGTAGCCAAATTGGTGAACCTCGTTACATTGTGTGTTGTGGTGTGCTCTCTTGTGAAAATTGCTTTACCTATTTTTAAGTTCTCTTTGCTTCAGCATTAAGTGTTGTAGATTTGAATTTTAATAGCTACACTGATTCACCCCCCCTCTCAGTGTCATTGTGAGAATATCAATTGGTATCAGAGCAAGGTTCCTGAACAAAGCTTAATCAGCTAAGGTGATCTTGGAAGGAACACAATGGCAGGTAATGAAGGATTCTCATCAAACAAAGCTCCTTTGTTCAATGGAACTAATTACTCATTCTGGAGACTCAGGATGCAGACATATCTGAGTGCGTTAGGATACGACATTTGGGAATCAGTAGAAAGTGGATACACAGTACCCGCTACTCCTCCAACAGATACTGCTGAGAAGAAGAAGTTTGAGAATAACTCCAAAGCACAGAATGCCATAATGTGTGGGCTAGTAGACAGTGAACTGATAAGGATCATGAGCTGTACATCAGCAAAAGACATGTGGGACAAACTAAAGAGCATCCATGAAGGAGACAACAAGATCAAGGAAGCCAAGCTGCAAACTCATCGAGCTCAGTTCGAAGCATTACAAATGAATGACGATGAGAACATAGAGGCCTATATGCTGAGAGTCAATGGAATCATTAATGCAATCAGAGGACTCGACGAAAAAATTGAAGATGCAGTTGTCGTGAAAAAGGTACTTAGAACTCTTCACAAAAGATTTAATTCTAAAGTTTCTGCAATAGAAGAGGCTAAAGATCTAAATAATTTTAGCATGGACGAGATGCATGGTTCTTTGACTGCATACGAAATGAGAATAGGACAAACTAAGCCCATAGACAGAGAAGCTGCTTTTAAAGCACACAAGAATACAAAAGCTGAACAAGAATCTGAGGATGAAGAGACATCTGATGAAACGGAAGCCAACTTTGTTCGGAAACTTACAAAGGGAAAAGGAAAATATAGAGGAAAGTTACCGTTTAAGTGTTTCAATTATGGAGGGGTCGGTCACTTTGCAGCTAAGTGTCCAATGAATGAGAAAACCAAAAGTGATGAAGGGTCACACCAAGAAAGAAGTGACTGGAAGAAGAAACCAAATTTTAGGAAAAGCAATTTCAAAAAGAAAAGTTTCATATCCAAGAATGTCAGCTCTTCTGAAGATAGCTCAGGTGAAGATTCTGAAGAAGAAATAGGTGAAGCTCTGTTCATGGCATTTGAAGAAGCAAAAATAGAAGAAAAATAGGAAGGTGATACAAAAAGTAAGGATGAGGCTGAAGTTTATCTGGAAGGAGAGTTGGTTGCTGCACTTAAAGAGTTGAAAACAGAAAGGAAAAATAATAAAAAGGTCTCAAGAAAACTAGAGGATGCGAATGACATAATAAGCAGTTTGAAAGTACAGATAGAAGAATTTAAGAAAATGTCTGAAGAACTCGAAGTTCAATTAACCATGAAAATAGATGAGTGCTGCAAACTGGAAGAAGAGATTGTTGTCTTAAGAATGCGGCTAGAAGAAAAGAATCAAAAATTAAGTTGCTATCACAAACTTGAAGGAAGTTCTGCAAAGCTTGAAAAGATTATAAATAGTCAGAGGACTACGGGCATCAAATTTGGCTTGGGCTTTGTCGAAGGAGAATCGTCAAGTGGATCAAAGGCCATAACAATAGAACAAGTAAAGAAAGAAGATAAGATCAAGGTTGATCAAGGAAAAATGAATCAGGCAAAAGAAAGCAACAATTGCCGTGCATGAGAAGAGTGCTGACAATGAGGGATTCATAAAAGTCACACATCAAAGGAGAAGAAAATTTGTGGCTCCTACTACAAAATGGCAAAGACCAATTCCCAGGTTCAATCATTCCTTTTCTGGTTATTGTTTTAAATGCAATGCTTACGGTCATAAGATTTTAGACTGCATTCATAATATAGGACAAAGAAATTTCACCAATAGAAATGTCTTTTCACCCTTGATGGATTATGCAAGTAGAATGCTATAACTGTCATAACTTTGGACACATTGCAAGAAACTGTAGAAGCACATATGCAGCAAACAGATATCAGAGAAGAAGAACTCAACCAAAAAGTTCAAGGCAAAACAAAAAATTCCTAGAAAAACATGCACAGGCTACTGACAAAGAAAAGTCTAAACAAGTAACCAAAACTGCAGCCAAACCAGAGTGGAAAGAAAAGGAGCTACCCAAGGAAGAAAAGGAATCCTTGATTGTTCAGACAACATTCAAAGCATAGAACAAATCTGCACCATGGATATTGGATAGTGGATGCTCCAGTCACATGACAGGAGATAAACAAAAATTTGAAAAATTATAGAAATATGAAGGGGGCTCTGTAAAGTTTGGAAATAATGATGGAGCCAAAATAGTTGGCAAAGGATCAGTCAAGATAAGTGATGGAAAGATCAATTCCAAAGAAGTTCTGTTTGTAGTTGGTTTGAAGCACAACTTACTGAGCGTAAGTCAAATCTATGATAGAGGTCATGAAGTCATCTTTAAAAAGTAGGGCTGTGAAGTCAAAAAGCACACAAGTGGGAAGTTGATAGCTACTGGATCGAGGACTTCTAGAAATCTATATACTCTCTCAAAAACTTCAGAAGGAGCATGCTTGATTGGACAGGAAGATGAAAATTGGCTGTGGCACAAGAGGCTCGGTCATATTAGCTTTGACAATCTGGTAAAAATAAGTTCAAAAAGAGCAAGTAAGAGATATACCTACCATTGGCAAACCAAGTAAATAGCATCTCGTGCTTCATGCCAAAAAGGGAAGCAAACTAGATCCACATTTAAAGTAAAGGAATACTTCACCAGAAACCGTTAGAGCTGATACATACTGATTTATGTGGACCCATGAGAACACAAAGCATAAATGGTGACAAATACTTTATGTTGTTCATAGATGACTACTCCAGGATGACATGGGTACTATTTTTAAAGCTTAAATCAGATGCCTTTGAGATGTTCAAGATTTTTAAAAAATAGGTTGAGAATCAAATTGGAAAAAGAATTAAATGCCTAAGATCAGACAGAGGAGGAGAATTTATCTCAGAAGAATTTGTAGAATACTATCAAAAATATGGGATCAAAAGACAGTTTTCAGCAGCAAGAACACCTCAGCAGAATGGTGTTGTAGAAAGGAAGAACAGGACAGTGCAGGAAATGGCACGGACAATGTTGGCTGAGAACAAAATAGCTGACAGATTTTGGAAAGAGGCAGTCCATACTGTGGTTTACATCCAAAATAGGTGCATGCTAAGGACGCATGAAAGCAAAACACCGTATGAGCTGTGGTTCGACAGAAAGGCAACAACAAGATATTTCAAAGTGTTCGACAGCAAGTGCTACATCAAACGAACTGAAGATAATCTCGGTAAATTTGAAGATAGAGCTGACGAAGGTATTTTTCTTGGTTACTCAACAAAAAGCAAAGCCTACACATGTTACAACAAGAGGCTAAAGAAAATTGTGGAGAGTGCAGATGTTAAAGTTGATGAAGGTAGAGATCGAGAAACAACTTATCAAGAAAACTACCCTATTTATGAAGAAGTCATTGAAGGAGATGAAGAAATGGAAACAAAAGAGAATCAAAAAATTGACCCAGCTGATTTAAGAATTGACTCAGAAGAAGAAGAAAACAAGAAATTCAAAACAGGAATCGGCAGAAAAATCATCCCAGAGAACAGATTATTGGGGACCCAACAGTTGGTATTCAGACTAGAAGAGCAGTAGTACGGAACTACTCTCTATTATCCAGCATTGAGCCCAAAAATGTTGCTGAAGCAAGCATAGATGAAAGTTGGATGAAAGCAATTAATGAAGAACTAGATCAGATTGAGAAAAACAAAACCTGGGAGTTAGTACCAAGGCCGACAAATAAAAATGTAATCGGTACTAAATGGATTTTTCGAAATAAATTGAACGAAGATGGAAAAATTGTAAGAAATAAAGCAAGACTGGTCTATAAAGGCTATGCACAGGTTGAAGGTATTGATTTTGAGGAAACCTTTGCACCAGTAGCCAGACTAGAGGCAATCAGAATGTTTCTAGCTTTAGCAGTTCATAAAAATTTCAAGGTATATCAAATGGACGTAAAATCAGCATTTTTGAATGGAAAACTGGAAGAAGAGGTTTACATTGAGCAGCCAGATGGTTTCCAACTCGGTGATAATCCCAACTTTGTTTGCAAGTTGAGGAAAGCTTTGTATGGTTTAAAACAGGCACCCAGAGCATGGTATGCAAGGCCGGATAACTATCTGATTCAACAGGGGTTCAAGAAAGGTTTGGTGGACAACAATCTATATGTCAAAATAGAGAATGGCCATCTTATTGTCCTTGTTGTTTATGTAGATGATATCATTTTTGGCAGCAGCAATGATAAGTCCTGTAGTGACATAGCAAATAAAATGAAGAAAGAATTTGAGATGTCTATGATTGGTGAACTTTCTTATTTTCTCGGACCGCAAGTCAATCAAAGTGAAAAGGGCATTTTTATTTCTCAAGTTAAATATGTGAAAGAAATGTTGAAAAAGTTCACAATGGAGGATAGTAAACCCGTTAGCACTCCCATGACAACAGGTTGCAAGTTGAGCAAGGATGACAAATCTCCAGATGTAGATCAAACCATGTACAGATCTATGATTGGAAGTCTCGTTGTATTTGATAGCCTACTGGACTAGATATCTTACAGGCAAGTATGCATGGTGGCAAGATTTCAGGCTAGTCCCAAAGAGACTCATGTGACAGCCGTGAAGAGGATTTTTAGGTACCTCAAGGGTACTATGGAGTATGGGTTATGGTACCCAAAAGGTAAGGACTTCACTCTTATTGCATATTCTGATGCAGATTGGGCAGGATGTATTGATGACAGAAAGAGTACCAGTGGAGGAGCATTTTATCTTGGAGACAGGCTAGTAGCATGGCACAACAAGAAACAAGAATCAGTCTCTCTATCCACAGCAGAGGCAGAATACATTGCAACAACAACATGTTGTACACAGATATTATGGATGAGACAAACCCTGAAAGATCTTGGTATTCACTTCAAAGAGCCAATTTTAGTTAAATGTGACAACACCAGTGCTATAAACATATCAAAGAATCCGGTTATGCATTCTCGAACCAAACATATTGCAATCCGGTATCACTTCTTGAAGGATAAAGTTGCAGAAGGTGAGGTCAAATTGGATTTTGTTTCGACTACAGAGCAAGTAGCAGATATATTCACAAAACCATTGCCAAAGGAAGTTTTTGAGTACCTTCGGAGTAAGTTGGGAGTAGTCACATTTCCCAAGAACCGACTATCAATTGGGATCACATTCTCGGGGGGAGCATTTATGCCTATCTTTATAGTTTTGCTCATATTCATGATTTTTGCTAACTATAACAATGTGTATCTCGAGAATGTTGTGCATAGACTCGTGGGGAGTCTCGCAGCAGCCCTTTGGTATTATTGTCAAAGGGGGAGAAGAATTCCAGGAGAGTGCATGAGTGTTGCCAACAATTCCAAAGGGGGAGATTGTTGAGCAAGGTGCAGCAAAAGTATTGTCATTGTTGTCAACACAAACAGATAGATCAGTTGATGCAATGGACAAGAGTTCAGAGGTCAGTCAGAACATGTACAGTGAATTTCCAAGAAGACAGAAGTGGCCCAGATTCAAAAAATCAAAGAAAAAGACAAGTAAGAAAACTATCGCGATATCGCGACATGTTTTCTGTCACGATTTCGCGACATGGCCGAGGAGAGAGAAGGCACAAGCAAAATTGTCATGATTTCACGACATGGCCGAGGAGAGAGAAGGCACAAGCAAAATTGTCATGATTTCATGACATGGCCGAGGAGAGAGAAGGCACAAGCAAAATTGTCATGATTTCACGACATGGACGAGGAGAGAGAAGGTGCAAGCAAAATTGTCATGATTTCATGACATGGCCGAGGAGAGAGAAGGCGCAAGCAAAATTGTCATGATTTCGTGACATGGCCGAGGAGAGAGAAGGCACAAGCAAAATTGTCATGATTTCACGACATGGCCGAGGAGAGAGAAGGCGCAAGGAAAACTGTCATGATTTCATGACATGTTGGAGGCAAAGAAGCCAAGTGGAAAAACTGTCACGATTTCGTGACATGTTGGAAGCAAAGAAGGCAAGTAAGAAAACTGTCATGATTTTGCGACATGTTTGGAAAGAAGGCGCAGAAAGAAAACTGTCATGATTTCATGACATGGAGAAGAGCGCCAAGGATAGAAAGTGTCACGATTTCATGATAGGTTCGAAGAGAAAGCGTCAAGGAGGAAAAGTGTCACGATTTCGTGACATGTTGGAGGCAGGGAGTGTCATTGAAGTTGGAGAAGTGCAAGGAAGCGAAAAGTGTCACGATTTCGACATGTGTTCTGCCAAAGATAAAAGGCACAAGGCAACGAAAGTGTCACGATTTCGTGACATGTTCCATTTTCGCGGAAGGCAGAGAAGTGCAAGGAAGCGAAAAGTGTCACGATTTCATGACATGTGTTTTCGCTAGCCAAAGACAGAAAAGGCACAAGGCAGCGAAAGTGTCACGATTTCGCGACATGTTCCATTTTCACGGGCGAAAGGCAGAGAAGTGCAAGGAAGCGAAAAGTGTCACGATTTCGTGACATGTCTGGTTTTCACGGCTGCAAGACAAGAGGTGAACAAGGAGGCCAAAAATGTCACGATTTCGTGACATGTTGCGTTTTCACGGGTAAAAGGCGAGAAGAGCATAAAGAGACAGAAGTGTCACGATTTCACGACAGGTCGCGACAGCACGATCACTGACAGTTAACTGAAGCAGAACAACAGTTAAAGGGGCAGTTGTAGAGGAAAAGCATGCAGCTATTTTAAGAACAGTCGAAGAAGGAGAAATCGAACAGTCACATAAATAGAATCAAAAAATGCATGCATGCACAGAAATGAATACGAACAGTTATGTTCAAGAAGACGTACAGTCATGGTAGAGATATACGTTGCATGTATCGTAAATGCCCACTCTATAAATACAAAAGGAGTTACATAAAGAAGGAGTTACAGTTGACAAGTGGCAGAAGAGAATATTAAAGGAATAGTTACGGGTTGCATGCGTAAATATGGAAGTTAAAAATAGAGACTAATATGTTATAAAAGCAGGTCTGCGTGAAGAATAAGGTTGCTGCTGTATGTGAGAAATTGCTGTGAAAAGAGGGTTAGAAGAGGGCCGAGAGAGAAATAAGCAGAGCCGTGAGAGAGTGCAGAGTTTGATTAATTGCAGACCAGTCAGGGTCGTGTAAACAACGAAGGCATTTTTATGTCATTAAGATAATTCAGAATTGCAGTCCAAGTTGGTGCTTGGCATTAGGGGTTGGTGCTCCTATCTGTTGAAGCAGAAAAATAAGGGGTTGGTGCTCCTTCCAAGTGGGTGCTGGTAAAGTGTTTGTAAAATTGGTGTTTTGCAAAGGCTGGATTTGGATTGGAGTCCAAGCAGTCATTTTTGAGGAGTAGCCAAATTGGTGAACCTCGTTACATTGTGTGTTGTGGTGTGCTCTCTTGTGAAAATTGCTTTACCTATTTTTAAGTTCTCTTTGCTTCAACATTAAGTGTTGTAGATTTGAATTTTAATAGCTACACTGATTCACCCCCCCTCTCAGTGTCATTGTGAGAATATCATACAAAAAGTAGGAATGAGTGCTAAACACAGAGAATATGCTAACTAGAATAGAACATACCTGATTTCGAATGTCTGATGAAGGTTTTGAGTCTTGTAGCAGTCCTAATTGTCTCAAATAGTACGTAATCATCTGGAACTAGACATAATCATCTCAGATAATAGTTGACCATCTAAGATCATACGAGATCATCATCGATCTGACGAATCCGTCAGACGAATTCGTTAGAAACCTGCAATCATAGAAACAGATACAAAATACCAAAAATGCGACTGCAAAAGCAAAGGGAAATAATAGAAATAACCATAAATTTGCCTAAATGATAGATCCAAATAACAATTAAAGAGGAAATGCATCAAATTAACAATTTATTTTGATTTTATCATGCATTTATATTAAATGAGGTGAACTCCAAGATGCATAAATATAATAACTAAGATAATGTAGAAATACAGTAGGAAAATGTAGAAAACACTAAGAAAATGCAAACTCTGGGCTCTGATTGCCCCCAATCTGGACTACAGTTAGGATCACCTCCAATCGTATGAGATCGTCTGTGCTCCTCAATAGGATCATCCGAAATAGTTTGGAATCGCTTGCGACGATCCAATCTTGCTCCGACTGAAAAACAGTAAAGTTCTTGCAAGAAAACATGAAATACAAAATGCAAACGATAGTGCGAGGATACTCTAAGGTGCGTGGGAGTTCAAGGGAGTTTAGGCTAGATTTCAGGTAGAGATTCAAGGGGGTCAGGGGGATAAACTTGGAAAAATCCTAGTTTATATAGGATTAGGGGGAGGTTAGGAGGTTGGAGATCATCCCAATTTGGGATATCTCCAACAGGGGAGACTCTAACTACACAGACATGCTTTCTGCCCAGGTTAGAGAAGCTGTTGAAACAGAAGCTAATTATGAAATTCAATTTTAAGACAAAATCATCTGGACGTTTTGTTCCAGATGAATTCGTCAGATCGGGGATGATTTCGTCTGATCTGCGACGATATCGTCCAACGGTAAAAAAAAATCCTAAAAATGGCGCGAAAAAGAAGGGAAGTGGGTAATAGGCGGTTTACAGGCGGTTTGGGGTTAAAATTTAATTTTTTTATCTTTTTATATTTTACTAAGGGTTTAACTGTGCCAATTTTAGGGTGCTACATTTTGCCCCCTCTTTAGCGAATTTTTTGAAGAAAATGCGTTAAAGACAAGTTTTTCCCGTTTTATGAGAAAGCAAAAATTTATTCAATTTTCTAGACGACAATTCTTGGTCGAATCATACGACTACTTACTATGGTGCCCCCTCCGTGTTTTTACCCAAATCGAACATTTGAGGTAAAAACGCGAAAAAGCAAAAATTAAAAAAAATGTTGTTTTTAAATAAAATTAAGAAAAATATGGTAAAACCCTAATTCATTGTTACTGTTCATTGTTATTGTTTTTAGATCTCTATAGACAAAAATGGTTGAGATGGCACACAGATCAACAGAGGTCTGACGTGGGCTACGGGTAAGGATCTAATCCAATTGAATTATGTTTTTAATCTGATCTATGTAATTTTTTGTTTTTAAATTTTGACTGTTGTGGGGCATCGTGGCCATTTTTGAGGCTGTCGACGACGTCAGGAAGAAATCATCCCAATTTTTTTGAAATCGTCCCTAGATCGCCAATTTCGTCTATGGGCAAAATCGACGAACTAGGGGCGATCTCGTCCGAAAATGGGCAATCCCTGAACATAGACGATTTCATCCTGATAAGGATTAAATGCCTAACTTTAGGACGATATCGTCAATAATGGACGATATCATCATTTGCATAAAATTAAGCTTGTGTGAATTTGCGTTTAATTGATTTTAATGATTGGTTTATCAATGAATTGTTGTTGTTTTATTGTTTGTTTTGCAGAGGGGATTACTAAAGAGTCAGGAATGGAAATACGGTGGGCTACGAGATGACGTAGCCATGCTCGACCAAGTGCAGCAAGACCGATTGGCACAGGTTAGACTACAGCATGTGGCAGAGATGCCACAAGTATCGATAGACATAGGGTTACTAACAGCCCTAGCAAAGAGATGGTATCCGGGGTTGTCCTATTTCTGGTTACCGACAGGGAAGATGGCTCCCACACTAGAGGACGTATGGAGGATCATGAGGATCCCCATACAAGGATGGCTCATGACGCCTATGGCAAATAAAGGCCAGGAAATGATGAGATTGACCAGAGACTCGAGCTTCACTCTAGAGAAGGGCAGAGTGAACATCGAGTCTCTAAGGTAGATTCTTGGGGCATCTAGGTTGACTCGGGTGTTGGCAGGGAGTAGTAGGTGGCTTATTGTTGTGCCACCAAAGTGGGTGCATATTACCTTGGCTCCTTTTGGATGTGGTCTACAACATGAGAGACCACGGTCATAGATTTGCATGGGGTATTTTTGCACTGTGCCGCTTGTATGGGATCTTGCATGGGGTCGTATACAAGGGAGGCCGATGTCTGGTCTTGACATCACTACTGTAGGTTTGGTGCTGGGAGCACATCATGGTATGAATGTCGGTAGGGCTCCCACTGATAGGGGTTGACCGGGAGAGGCCTCGAGTTTTCTACTGGTGGCTACAGAGAGGGTCACAACAGCGAATAGATCTGTCGATGTCACGAAGGCTGCTAGACGACCTCATCCTAAACCAGATCACCTGGAGGCCATGGTGAGAGCACCCCGGGTGGGTAGAGGATGGGTAGGAGCTAGCTCACATCAGGCGAGTCTGCTAGTTGAGGATGGAGCGGGGAGAGGTAGAGCTCCACCGCTACAACTAGGTTCTACGACAGTTCGGTCTATAGTAGGGGATCCCTTCTCTTAGGGATTACAAGTACTCCTGGACTGTTTAGGATAATACCATGCTGAGAGAAGCTCCAAACATGCAATGATTTTGGAGTCAGGACATGGACGATACCCCCATTCAGCCAGTGGATGGGGATGACGCTAGGGTGACAAATGGATATGATGCCTGGTACGTAGGCATCCGCCCTCATCAGATGACGAGGGCGTAGGGTCCGATGCACGTGGTTGTGCGATGGATGGGGAGGCGGTGCCAGGCTGCTATTGAGGTAGCACAGGGTCACAAAGGGAGAGAGCAATGACGATCCCTATAGGAGAGATGCCAGAGGATGGGCCAAGCTCCACAGAGGCCATGGGAGACAGGGATGAGGGAGGAGAGATTTCATTCTCAACAGGGGGAGAGACCACCATCGCCTGATAAGGGCAAGGGTGTCGAAGTAGGGGAGAGCAGTGAGACAATGGCTCTCTGGGCTAAGAATGCCCACCTCCAGGCCCAGGTGCAGACACTACAAGATGAGGCTACTCGACTTAGAGCTCAAGTACAGACACTACAGGATGAGGCTACACAACTCAGGGCACAGAGTGGAGAGGTGAGTAGGGATGAGCTGGTGCGGTCTATGATGTAGACCACATTCTACTAGGGGGTATACTTCCAGCGAGTTCCAGAGGGCCAGAGGGTATAGCTACTAGCCAACATTGTTGAACCAATCAGGATGGGATCGACGAGGACATCCTCACAATCGATAGCGAGGACCTGAGACACAGCATGGACCTCTATGGGACCACCTCCTCCATGTCAGGGAGGGGGAGGAGATGAGGCTGAGAGCTCGAGGGCTTATCGAGACTAGCTGGCTATGGAATGCATAGAGATTATATAGATTTTTGAGAGGATTGAGTATGTCGGGATATAGATTGTGGCATACCAATACAGTTTTGATATGATTTACATAATTGATATATATATATATAGTCTTGTTTTTGATGAGGTGACTTGTGTATATGTTGTATGATGCTTTGATTTTGAATTTTGTGATTGAGTATTCATGTAATTATGTCATTTTGAAATGTTATAATTTAATGTCATGGCATAAAATTGTAAATGAAATAATCTGATGTAAATAAATTGGTTGTTTTTGGTGTAATTTGATGAAAAATAAAAGGGACTTCTAACAATAATTTCAAAGGACATTGTCGTTGTTATAGACCGTTTCATGGATTCGCCACTCACTAGGTCGTCAAGCTAATCCCAGGAGAGAAATATTGTTAAAAGGAAAAGAGTGCTTAAGAGATTGTCTTAAGACTTTGTGTTGTGATGATGGAAGTGATGATGGTAATGATTTGTTTTCAGATTTTCATAAAAAATATTATGCATGACATATTAAAGAAATATGATTTTCTTAGGCATAAATTCCTAAGTGTGATAAAAAAATTTGAATAAGTCCCTAGGAACTATACCATCATTGCAAAATTGAATGTTGACATAATGACATGAAATAGAATAAGTGTTCATTTGTTTTAAAGCTCAATTGTGTAACATAATGATGTAAGTCATATGTTTTTATAAATTAAAATGAATGGGAAAATAAAATTAGAGCAATGGTTTGCGCTAGGCATAGACTTATAGGAATATACTTATACCATCATCACTAAATCCAAAGAAAAATTGATATTTTAGTTTTATTGTATGATTGATTTTTGATTTTGAGATAAACAGAAAATAATAATATATAAACGTGACTTTATTTACTAGATTTTGTAATATGTTGTTTGAAAGAATTTTGATTGCTTGAAAACAATGTATGTAATTGTTTTTATACAAAACAGAAGTTCTGAAATAAGAAGATAAAATTATTTCAAAAAGAATTGCAGAAATATTTTAAATTATCTCAAAGACAAATGTAGATTTATAAGGGACCCTCATGTGCAAATGTGAGTTCATTACCAATATTGATTTATCATAATGATACAAAATATCTAATAAAATGGTGAGTCTTCTCACCCCAAATATATACAGAGAACGAGCATTTTGAGCAACGAAGTGGTGCCGTTTTGCATACTCACTTTTGATTGTGCCTTTCACATCCTTGATCTCTCTTTTGGAAGGGAGGTCATTGGGTGGTTATTGGAAGCGCAATCCAGACCCCAAACCTGACATTTTGCCATAGTATCCCACCAAAATTTGTTGACAACACCCCACAAGAGGTTTTGGACCCATCCCAAGTGGATTGGTGCCAAAATCGGGCCCCAAACAATGGGTGTCCTGCCCCCGGGCACCCCCCGCACTACTGCAGTCCTAATCGCCCCACCCCGGAGCGATTAGAAATTTGTATCAGATTTTAGTTCTATTATTTTTTCATTTTATTCTAGGTTGCTTAGATAGGCTTGCATTCAAATTTCATGTAATTCTGAGCAGTTTTGATCATGTTTTTGTTATTTCTCTCTTTCGCTAACATGCAGGTAGCACCATCAAATTACCGGCGATATAGTTTAAATTTCAAAATATGACCTTCTGGGTATTTCCAAAATACCCCATTTCACCTAACCCCCAACTTTGTAGGTGATTTGGAGCCTCCCATATGGGACATTTGGGACAGTGCTTTTTGACGTTTTGTTGCAGGTCTAATCATCCCACGTCGGAGCGATTAGAAATTCGTGGTGAATTTTTTGACTATTATTTTTTCAGTGCCTTCTTGGTGATGTTCTCATGCCTCTGTCAAGTTTTTAGCTCATTTCGATATGTTTTAGTTATCGTTTTATTTGTTTTACGCATGCACTAATCATAGGCTTTGGGGATCGCATGTTTCATTTTATCCACAGGTGCTACTAATCCTTTTCTATTTCTTTGAACACAGGATCTCGACACCGGAGGAGCAGCAAAGAATCAAAGACCCTTTCACGCAAGCGGCGGCAACGTTTGGTCCGCCCATTTTACATGTGGGCATGCAGAAGAAGGCATACCACCCATGGTGTAACGAAACCTTATTTAACGCTCCTAGCCCTTGAAAATGGAGGAGACATGTTGTAACCGAGCTTTAAATCAAATTAATAAAAAGGGTTGTTTTTCATATTTGCTTTCTATCTGGTTTCAATTCATTTATGTTTCTCTCCTTTCATGCATTTTCAAGTCATAGGATTTAGCGTTATCTTTGGCTTCGCTTGCATCGCACTTGGTGTTTCCTTTTTGCACCTGAACTGGGTTACAACTTAATTTTATGATGCCAAAAAAAACTTTTTACCTCAAAATATCTTTTCACCCTTTTTATTTTTATAAAAAAAATTCCAAAATTTGTTTTAATAAAGGCCTTTTAAAAAAAAAAATTAACAATTTCCTATATATATTTTTTAATTATTCTTTTTAAATAAATGGATATTTAAAAACATAATAAAAAAAATATACATATAAATTATTAAATTAATTTTTTAAAACCTTTAAAAAAACTAAATAATAAAAAAATTATAAAAATAAACCTTTTTTTTTTGTGAAATCCCCGATGAGATTCGAATCGCTGACCTCTATCGTCTACCAGGAAGGCTTAGCCGCTGCACCACGTGGCTATTGTGGTAGAACAACGTCAAAATGTGTTCATAAACCCTCTTCATCAGCGAAGTAACAAAAAAAATTAAAAAAAACTTTTTTTTTCTTGACCCCATCGGTATTCGACCCCGGGTCACTTCTCTGCAAGCGGGAATCTTGACCGCTAGATCAAGCTAGCCGGATGGGAAGAGGAAGGAAATAGGATAGATATCAATTGGCGGCTTAAAACAATTTTTTTTTTTTAATTTTAGTCCCACATGCAGTGGGAGGTGGGTGTGTTCAGGATTTATCAAAGCCTACGAACACACAGTAAGTCGATTGCCTTCGGACAATCGACCACCTGAACCTTTTGCTCAACCTCGACCAGTAAAACTCTACCATGTGGCACACACGACGTGCCTCTGCAATGTCAGCACCCATGTTAGCACTCTGCTCGTCCACGTTAGCACCCTACTCGCCTATGCCACGTCAGCACCCACATTAGCCTCGATCCACGTGATGCCCAGTCAACCCTCTGCCAGCTCCGTTCCATGTCAGTGCCCACAACATCAGCTATCACCTAGCTCTGCCACCAGTTTGACACCGCCACATCAGCCTATTGTCTGCATCCATTTAGATCCTCAAGATCCGTGTGCTCCTTTAGATTCATGCACTCCTTAGGATCTGTTCCCCAGTCATTGACCAGTCTGTTGCGTTGGGCTTCCGTGCCTCACCTTAGCCCTCAGGATCCATGCCCCCCTAGAGCTCTGATACCAGTGTAAGCCCAAGACTAAGGTGGACTTAGATTAAAGTGGGCCGAGATAAAATTAACATAGAAATATAACCAACGATAATATTCATTAATCAAATTAACCAGCTAAATAAGCTTACAATAATTTAAACCTTATATATCTTAATACAAGCGAAAGAGTAGGGAAGGGAGGTTGGAGGAAGATCGGGAGGATTAGAGAGAACGTAGGAGTAGGAAGTGGAGAGGGAGGTGTCAGTGGGCGTGGGGAGAGGAAGGAAGTGGAGTGATAAGGGAAAATGGACGGCAAGAAAGGAGGAAGGACAATGGAGGAAATCATGCCGACCATAAAAAAGGTTTAGCCGACAAAAGGTAAGAGAGTTCACACTTGCTTAGAAAAATAGGATTTTTCTAAGCCATTTAAAAATAAACCTTGTTCACACTTGCTACAAGTTCTTGAGAGGAATTGAAGCCATATTTAAGGTAAGTCTTGGTGAATACTTGAGAGCAGAGTGAGCAAGTTCTTGAGAGGACTTGAAGGTAGATTTGAAGTAAGTCTTGGTGAAGACTTGAGTATAGATTTGAGGTAAGTCTTGGTGAAGACTTTAGAGCAGATTGAGCAAGTTCTTGAGAGGACTTGAAGGCAGATTTGAGGTAAGTTTTTGAGAAGACTTAAGAGCAGATTTGATTTATTGAATTGTTCAATATTTGTATTAAGGCTTGGGTAAAATCTAAGCAGAGTTGATTTATAATTGGATTAAGCTTTGTGTTAAGACTTGAGGATAAATTTGAGGATAATATTTGGTGTAGATTTGAGAGCAGATTTGTGCTATACTTGAGATAGATTTGGAGTAGATTTGTACTAGACCGAGGACAGTGTTTAGTATATATTTGAGATAGATATTGAGCAAATTTGAGAGTAAGCTTTGGAGGTGATAGAGCAGAGGACAATATTTTCCATTGTATATATATCCATTAGCCAAGGGTAATGAGGATAAAGGTATTCTATGGAAAGAGATCCATAAGCCAGAGTAGTGGGGGAAAAAGTCTTTTAGAATATCATTACCTAGAGTAGAGTGGAAATAGTTCTCCTGTGAATAGAGATTCATAAACCAGAGCAAGGGAAAAGAGTTCTCCTATAGAGTGTGATCCACAAACTATTTGGGAAGATAGAGTTCTTCTATAGAGAGATATCCACAAACCAATTGAGGAGAAAGAGTTCTCTTGGGTCAAGTTCCACAAACCAAATAAGAGGGGAAATATTTCTCCTATGGAGAGAGATCCACAAATAAGAGCATTAGAGGATTGATGTCTCCTTTGAACAGATTTCCATAAACATTGTAATAGGGAAGTGATTCCCAAGATATTTGTTGAGAAAATTTAGTGGAAATATTTTCTTCGTGGAGTAGCCCACATTGGGTGAACCATGTTAAATTGGTGTCTCTATTGTATGTGATGATGTGTACATTGCTTTGATTACTACTATTAATATTACCATTGATAATATCATTTGGGAAAGAAAAGTAAAATTTGATCTTATATTGTTCACCCTCCCTCTTAGTATAAGCTTGTGTTCTTCATATTCCAATCAACCAAGATATTGTGCTCTTGGTCTTTAAATAGTTTACAACTAAACATGACCTAGTTGTAGAAGAAATCCTGATATCGATCATTGATCAACCTATTCCTGAGACCTATTCAGTTAAGGAAGATTCGAGAGGTTTGAGCGATGGTAGTGAGGATCTGTATTCCTTTTCCTTGGGCTTTAGGGATGATAAAATTTCTCAAAAAATTCAGTTTTCGGCTAGAGGAGTTAGATGGAAGGCATATCATTACAAAGGCCCAAGAAATGAATTTTTGGAGCTTTCTATCAAGGACAATCAGACCAATACAAGGATGGGTGGTGATTCATATTTAAGCATGGTAGGAGGTGGTGTTACAAGGAAGTCTAAATGTCATATGGGTAAGAATATTTTTGAGGAGGATTCTATACCCATTTACCTTCATAGATTTTCAAAAAGATAAATCTTTAAGGAATTTTATGCCCTAAATGGGGCTATTGAAATAAATAATTATGTCATTCATAATATGAAGATGATGGAGATAAAACAATGCGCTATTTGGGGCTCATTGAAAATTACGGTCGACTACTTGAAGGAGATATCTAGGATGGTGGGAGATGTTATCTAGGAGGTGGACTTGTTGGTTTAGAACTAGCTCAGTTCTGTCCTCTTGGCCTTTTCTGGTGTTCTCTCCCTCTATTTATTTATTTTTTCTATTTCTTTTGTGTTAGTATTTGTAGTCTCTCTAGGTCTCTCCCATCGTTTTGGGTGGTTTCTAGCTTTTCGTGTGTTTTTTTGGGTGGTTCTCCAGTTGTGTTGGAGTTTTTATAAATGGTTGAGGGATCCCTTGCAAAAACATATTTTCTTAATAGTATAAAAAAAAGCGTGGATTCATTATTGGTAAGTTAACCAAGCAAAGGAATTATACAAGAGAGTTATCTAGTAAGGAAGGCAACATCAAATCTCTATTTACCACCAAGGAGTAGAGCAAGAAGTTGCCTCATAAAGGAAGCAAGAAAGCTTCAAAAGGAGACTATAAGGTCTCATAATTTTGGTGCAAATCAAGGCAGAATTATTTACATTATTGCACCATATTTCTCTTGTCCTACACAGCAAGAAGAGGATAAAAACAAGAGTGTCTTAATACACTACAATAGGTGGCTTATTATGTCAAAAAAGTGGCCATATCATCAAGTTAAAGGAGTAAATAAAGAGAGCCAACAAAGGGTGAAAAATCCAAGTTTCAAGGTGTTTAAAGATACCAAATCTAGCACCATTGGACTCGTGAAAAGAGTCCCTACAAGCAGTATAAGAGAAGTAACCTGCAATATCAAAGAACCTACATAAGATAGCATTACATCCATTGTAATTTCAATGTAAATCAAGGATAATAGCACAAATGATAACTAAATGTAAGTTACAAGAGTACAACATACACAAGTTATGTAAAATATTATGGTGCAAACAATGAGTGCATTACCTAAGCAATAACTTCAATGAAACACTAGCTAAGAGGATAATTTGAAGCACTCTAGAGCCACCATTTTTGGATTAGAACTTCCAACTAAGAATTTAGTGTTAGAGCATCTTAAAACCACCATTGTTGAAGCCAACTTCATGGGAGAATAGCACCACCAATAGCTAGAAAAATTACGTTGGAATTGCAAACTAGAACAACTAGTAATTGTAGGTAAGAAGTATTGAGAAATATAGAATATTGAAGGTTCAATCACATGTATAGTAAAGGAGCACCACTTGCCACCTCAAGCTAAGGCATATTGTACCACTTGGTACAACAAAATAAGGTACCTCATATTCATTATAAAACTTTCATTGGAAGGAATCTTCTAAGATAGAAGTAATGCTCATATTGAAGAGTTAAAGGCATCATTCAAAGGTTGAAAGCACATAATTATTGTGCATATTTCAAAGAAATATCTTTTAAGGCTCACCAAATAACACTCATAAAGAATGTAAACTCCATTTTCCAACCACACACTTGAGCAACGTATGTACCATGTGGCTAGAACATCAATAAGTAACAAAGGATATTGAAGCACTGTTGAGTGTTAATTTTTCATATTACAAATAATAACACGCAACTTAGAGTCTCGAACAAAAGACTCTTTCTTGCAAAGAAATAATTTATTTTATTTTCCTTCCTTTTATTATTTCTCCAAGCTTCTTTGTGAAACAACTTTTACGTATATAAAAATGAATTTCAATTTAATACATACAACTGATATATCCCAGAATAACTCAAATCCTGCAGATAGTTGTTAACAAGGGGCCTTTGTTGATTCTCAATGAACTTTATAATCTTGACTTGTTTGATTAATCAAAAATAAACAAAAATCCTTTTGATGTTCTAATATTCACAATTTATTCTAAGGTTAACCTGTTCGTTTTATCTCTATTCAATAGTTCCGTTATTTCAATGTTAGTCTCCGACATGAAATTAAGCATATCAAGGAATAAAAGCAAACCGTTATTTTTGAGTCACTGGAAAATAATGAAGGATATTAAAATGGTTAACGATCTCCTCCCCGCAAAATCCCAAGTTAAGAGATGAAGTCCCAAAAACAACCCAACCGATCAGATCCGTACTAACACACAATCTAATCGGATCAGATGCAAGACTCTAAGGAAAAGAATATAACTGCATCATTCTACCATTCACCTATCGTAACCCATCCCATGGCGTAAACGAAATAGATACAAGACAAAATGATGCAACGGAAAGATTGACAGTAAAACAATAGTTTTGGCTTCGATCTCCTTTTGATTTTACACACAAAAGTCGTGTTACCAAAGAAAAATCCTTTATTTCAATAAATAATGCTTTTTGTTACAGTCTCCAGCCCCGTATCCATCTACATTTCTGCTATTTAACCTTTCTGTCACACGTTCTCGGCTGTTCCATGACGCTTCGTTTCGACTCTCGGGACCCTTCGCTTCAATTCCCGCCTTTTGGTATTCTAACCTTTGCGTGCATTCGTAACGCTCGATCTCTGCGACCGATGAATCGTTGTTATGAAACGTTACTCCGGTTTTGTCATTTCTGCCACGTGTCCTGCGTCTCCTGCACCTTTCGTAACGCTTTCCCACGGAAATCCCGACAGAATTTGCATTTGGCCTCTTTCGTTTCCTAGCCGCGATAACGCGACATGTCACGATATCGCGACATGTTCTTGGTCCGTACGCCCGTAGTAGCTCGTTGTAGCGATATCGCTACCAACTTTGCTTTGCCTTATTTTCAAAAAGTGGTAGCGATATCGCTACCGACTTTGCTTTGCCTTCTTTTCAAAAAGTGGTAGCGATATCGCTACCGACTTTGCTTTGCCTTCTTTTCAAAAAGTGGTAGCGATATCGCTACCACTTTGGTTCCGAGCCTTCCTTCGATGAAGTGGTAGCGATATCGCTACCACTTTGGTTCCGAGCCTTCCTTCGATGAAGTGGTAGCGATATCGCTACCACTTTTTGTCTCGAGCCTTTGTTTCGCAAAGTGGTAGCGATATCGCTACCACCTTGCTTTCACGCCTTTTGCTTTGTAAAGTGGTAGCGATATCGCTACCACTCTTCTTTCACGCCTTTGCTTCACGAAGTGGTAGCGATTCGCTACCACCTTTCTTTCGGCAACTTGTAGCGATGGAGAGACAGGTCACGATATCGTGACATGTCACGATTTCGCGACCCTTTCAACACTTAGGCATTTTTCTTCTTTTCTTCATTTTTAGCATCCGGGTCTTTGAGATCTTCCCTAAAACCTGCAAAAACAAAGGTGGGTCCCCACTTTTGGGGTGTGTTGTGGATGAACCACAACAAATGGCGACTCTATCTGTCAAATGCTCTTGAGCATTTTAGTAAGAACCCAACCTAACACAAATCACAAATTTGAAAACATGGGTTAGCCCATAATCAATATAACTAATGCCCAAAATCAGAAGTACATGAATTATCGGAATCATCAAGTACTAGCTCGGTGTGTGCAATGAATTCCTTTCCTTATCATTTGAATTTGATCCACATTCCATCATCGGTTTTGCATGAATGCATATGCGAAATTGTGAATGATTTGTGTATCCTATTGAATATGCCATGAGAAAATGCATAGTCACTCTTGTAGTATTATGTGCAAACATTCAAGACTCGCCAAACCCTCTTAGGATCCACTAGTGAACGGTTCATTATATCCCAAAGTTGGTTATGAGTCCCTACTATCTTGAACCCATGTGCAAGTGGATGTGAAATCAGAACTTTGGGGAATCGGACTCCCAACCAACCGAGATGAGAGTTTAACCCTATCCTTACTATTCTGATTTAGAATTCTTTACCTCACTTTGAGCAAAATAACTAAACCAATTATGGAAGAAATGGTCAGGCTAGTCTAACCCTCTAGACAATCGGTGGTCTTATTTTTTAGGCAAGACATGATGCCATGCATGGGCCTATCTAACCCCATAATCCAAAACTTATCTTCATTTCTTTGGACCTTGGGGATGACTACCCATCCCTTGCGGAGGACAAGTAGTACGATCCTTACAATCCAATATAAGGATGAGATGGGAAAAATTTATTTATTTTACTTCTTGGACCTTGGGGATGACTACCCATCCCGGTTAGGGACAAATAGTACGATCCTTACAACCCAAGATTTTAAATGTAAATGGAAAATATTAATCTTGTTACTTAGACCTTGGGGATGACTACCCATCCTTTGCGAGAGGACAAATAGTACGATCCTTACAATCTAAGACTTAATACGAAATGAAACATAAGAGCTTTGGGGAATCGGATTCTCAACCAACCGAGATGAGAATTTATGCCCTATCCTTACTACTCCATGTGGGTCCAATCAAAGCTTTGGGGAATTAGATTCTCAACCAACCGAGATGAGAATTTAACCCTATCCTTACTACTCGATTTTAGGCTTTAAGCTCTATGGAAGTGGTCAAAACCACTATTTTTAGGATCATGTTGCATAATAGGATAGACATGAAAACCATTTTCGCCCAACCTTTTCCTCCAAGTTAGGTTTTGATCATTTTGCTCAAGATCCCTTTTAATGTATGAAACGTGCTTGGTCCTAGATACTTCAAGACTCTGTTTCCAACCTTAGGATTTACTTAGATTTATGTTATAACATAACCCTAAGAGGATTCAACATACTCAAATGAATTGCACCTAAGATGCATATGCCACTACGGTGAAATGTATGAAAAGTGAGATGGAACATGAATGCATTATTTCTTGAATTGCAAATGAGATGATTTGTCATGCAAAACTGACTTTTTCATGCATCACAAGCTTCAAATGATCTAAATTAACTGTTTGTATTACATGTGGAGCTTTTACAACATGATTCCAATGTTTCATATTCTCCCAATCTTAGGCATGCGTTCAACATCAAGCTTTTTTTTTTTTTTTTTTTTTTTTAAGGCAATGAAAAGGAAATCAAAGGAACACCACCGCCTAAATGTCCAACGTGCACACAATAGGTGGAAACAAAACTACCCACGTTAATTGTTAGAACAAATCAAAATCGCAAAGCAATACAGAAGGCCCTCCTTCTAGCGCCAAAATGTTGAGTGTTAATTTGTCATATTACAAATAATAACACGCAACTTAGAGTCTCGAACAAAAGACTCTTTCTTGCAAAGAAATAATTTATTTTATTTTCCTTCCTTTTATTATTTCTCCAAGCTTCTTTGTGAAACAACTTTTACGTATATAAAAAATGAATTTCAATTTAATACATACAACTGATATATCCCAGAATAACTCAAATCCTGCAGATAGTTGTTAACAAGGGGCCTTTGTTGATTCTCAATGAACTTTATAATCTTGACTTGTTTGATTAATCAAAAATAAACAAAAATCCTTTTGATGTTCTAATATTCACAATTTATTCTAAGGTTAACCTGTTCGTTTTATCTCTATTCAATAGTTCTGTTATTTCAATGTTAGTCTCTGACATGAAATTAAGCATATCAAGGAATAAAATAGAAACTGTTATTTTTGAGTCAGCTGGAAAATAATGAAGGATATTAAAATGGTTAACGATCTCCTCCCTGCAAAATCCCAAGTTAAGAGATGAAGTCCCCAAAACAACCCAACCGATCAGATCTGTACTAACACACAATCTAATCAGATCAGATGCAAGACTCTAAGGAAAAGAATATAATTGCATCATTCTACCATTCACCTATCGTAACCCATCCCATGGCGTAAACGAAATAGATACAAGACAAAATGATGCAACGGAAAGATTGACAGTAAAACAATAGTTTTGGCTTCGATCTCCTTTTGATTTTACACACAAAAGTCGTGTTACCAAAGAAAAATCCTTTATTTCAATAAATAATGCTTTTTGTTATAGTCTCCAGCCCCGTATCCATCTACATTTCTGCTATTTAACCTTTCTATCGCGCGTTCTCGGTTGTTCCATGACGCTTCGTTTCGACTCCCGGGACCCTTCGCTTCAATTCCCGCCTTTTGGTATTCTAACCTTTGCGTGCATTCGTAACGCTCGATCTCTGCGGCCAGTAACCGTTGTTATGAAACGTTACTCTGGTTCTGTCATTTCCGCCACGTGTCCTGCGTCTCCTGCACCTTTCGTAACGCTTTCCCGCGGAAATCTCGACAGAATTTGCATTTGGCCTCTTCCGTTTCCTAGCCGCGATAACGCGACATGTCGCGATATCGCGACATGTTCTTGGTCCGTACGCCCGCAGTAGCTCGTTGTAGCGATATCGCTACCGACTTTGCTTTGCCTTCTTTTCAAAAAGTTGTAGCGATATCGCTACCGACTTTGCTTTGCCTTCTTTTCAAAAAGTGGTAGCGATATCGCTACCACTTTGGTTCCGAGCCTTCCTTCGATGAAGTGGTAGCGATATCGCTACCACTTTGGTTTCGAGCCTTCCTTCGATGAAGTGGTAGCGATATCACTACCACTTTTTGTCTCGAGCCTTTGTTTCGCAAAGTGGTAGCGATATCGCTACCACCTTGCTTTCACGCCTTTTGCTTTGTAAAGTGGTAGCGATATCGCTACCACTCTTCTTTCACGCCTTTGCTTCACGAAGTGGTAGCGATTCGCTACCACCTTTCTTTCGGCAACTTGTAGCGATGGAGAGACAGGTCGCGATTTCGCGACCCTTTCAACACTTAGGCATTTTTCTTCTTTTCTTCATTTTTAGCATCCGGGTCTTTGAGATCTTCCCTAAAACCTGCAAAAACAAAGGTGGGTCCCCACTTTTGGGGTGTGTTGTGGATGAACCACAACAAGCACCTAAGTTAAGAAGAGTGCACATATTGGATGCATGAGATTGAGCATTGATATTCAAGCATTAAAAGTGCATTTAAGGAGGAGGTAGACTCATAAGGCACCCATGATCAATAAATGCTCACTATTGAATATCAGCACACAACACCTAAAGCTTCGATAAAGAAGTCATAATACAAGCCAATAAGCATACATATTTTACATTTCAAGGAAGGTAAAGTCCCACATGGTTTAATATCTTCTTTTCTTAAGTATAAGGAGTTATAATGTGCTTAATATAAGGTTGAAGTTTATTTATTACTGCATTGAAGAAATAACCAAATACCACCCTTAGAGAGTTAGAATATATTACAAATTGCATAATATTCAAACATTAAAATATTTGCAAAAAAAAAAATTAGGAGATATAAGGTTTTCAACATTGGAAATTTTAAAATACTAGTTTGCAAATATTATTAATTTCCGAATTAGGGAGATATAAGGAATACTACATCAAACTTCAGTTTCTTGGAATTTAGAAAATTGAAGGTTAAAGGAGCAAAATCATTAATTACTTAAAATTTGGAAATTGCATTTTACATTAGTATCTTACACTAATTTATTGGATATTAATCTAACTAAAATATCTTGAAGGAAAAGAACCTTATTAGAACTTTAAGGTGCATCATCATTTACCTCTAGCTTTCTACTTACTAATTATTAGGGAGATATAAGGAAAGAAAGTAAATATGAACTTTAGGAAGACAAAAGGGATTCAACTCAAACTAGGAAAGCTAAGCACACTATCAAAGACTCCTAGTGCATTCAAAAACATGCAAGATAGAAGATATTTTATAAAAATAAAAATTTCTTAACAAGGTTGAGTATATACTTGGAACTAGGGAGTCATAAGGTATACAACTTCAAAGATTTTGAAATATGACACTTCTACCAAAAATTATTCTCTTGTAATCAAAGAAGATTACTTTAAAGGAACTATGGAAATGCTTGTTAAATATACAGGTCTTAAGAGACCAAAATGGTTCAAATGCATACTTGATTCCAGGATTGATAATAAGGAGAATACAATGAGAAGAAAAGAACCAATATGGTTTATAAAGACCTCTAAAAATTCACAAATCAATAATTTGGGAAAAGAAAATTCTTCAAAAATATCTTTTGATGATTAATACTATACTAATGAAGATATTGAGCACCATATTCAAAAGGTAGAAAAGAGTATTCATCAAAAATATATCCTACAAATTAATGAAATAAGTAAGGATGAAATAGTTTCAATCATACATAGATTGTTTAAGAAATTTATGGACTTGATTCTCCTAAAAATAGTGCTAAAGAAATTGGGATATCTTCACTATGCCCTTATTACAACAAACTTGGTCATGAGAAACCAAACTGTTGGGTTTTCCATCCATGCAAATATTGTGGAGAAAAATCTCGTTCATATTTCTTCTATTACTATAAAGACAAGTACTATAAAATATTTGAAGAGAGACTAATATTTAGATTATATTGTTCCCTTCAAGTTCTTATTTCAAAAATTTCCACTAATAATGAATTAAAGCTTGACATTTTTTAAGATCAAGAAAACAAGTCATTCAAAAAACCAAAGGAAAGAAAATAAAGCAATTCTGATCCACTTATGACCTGCAAACTTATGAGATACCTATTTCATAAAATACACTTTGAAGGCTTTAAGAACAAAAATTCTACGAAACACTTTGAAATAATAGAAACCATAGGAATGAAGAAAACAATGAAAGACAACATGAATACTGAACCAAATGATAGAGAAGGACCTAATCAAGATGAAGAATATTTGAAATACAAAGATCCTATTTAAGACTAAAGTCTTCAATACCTAAATAATGTAACATAGGGGGGTGTTAGAATATATTACATTATTTAGTACATGTCAATGTACCACCTTGGGCGCATGTCTAGATTAGGAGTTTATCTTAGAGTAAGGTTTGAGTAGTTACTTCAAGCAATGTAATAAATGCACAAGTGTTAGAATGTGTAATTATGTAAATGTGCATATAGTCAACATGTACATGAGTCATAGGATCGGTAGATGAAGATTCATAGATAGAGTAAAGAACAAAGAATATATATTCTTATATGTAGACCTTTGAGGTAATAATAAAGAAAAATAGTGAGAGTAATGATGTCAAGATAGAGAGTAGTGAGTAGGTAAAATGTAGTTCTTCATTAAAAATTTGGGAGTGTTCATGTCCTCCATTATATTACATTGTACTATTTTTGTGAGATTTTATAAATGGTATATTACTGAGTTATTTCAAAATTCTATCATCTAGTTAACCTGCATATTATAGTGCCATTATCATATAGTTATCATAGCTTGCTTATTTTACTTCTCGTGGTTGCATTTTCTTTAATATACGTCCTCAAAAGCTACCAAATTTTTTGTGATTATGAATTGGTTTTCTTGGTATTTACTTCTCATAAAGGCTTGAATCCCACTTCGTACTTCTAATCTTCTTGATTGAGTTGTAGGTCCATAGACATTGATAAGGATGAAATGAATATCTACAAAATCACATGTGACTAATGAGGTTATCCAATGCCTAGTTTTATGAATAGTTTCATAGAAGGTTCTAATTATATTCCAACATGTTATAATTCCCCATATTACTTCTTCTTAATCCACAACATCCCAGTCACATATTGCTTATACTAATTTTATAGTTTTATATACTTCTTCCTTTGTTATTTTAGTTTCCTAGATACAAATATTATTAAGATTGTTACTTAAATAGAGGTCCCTAATACACCTCTACTTTGAGGGGGCATTATCTGCCCTTATATTCTATAATATGGTAATCATATTTCATTAATTTCTACTAGCTCCTCCTATGAATTACCAATATTATATTGTTGAATATTTTTCTCTTTTTGCCTTGCTAGTATGGGGCACAGGTCTTATTATTCCATTCCTTAATATTATTTTTAACTTTCCTTTTCGTTAGATATATCCTGTCTTGGCTTTGTTAAGGAGGCCTTTGAGTTATCCTACACATTTTCTGGTATGTCCTTGTTAATGGTAGAGGTATTAACCACAAATACTAAATTCTCTCTATCAATTTCCTTCTCATGAATGGTTCATGATACTTCAAGAGAGCCTTCAAAATTTGATGAGATACATTCCTTAGGTTCAATAGGAATTTTCTTTCCTAAATTGGACTCAGATTGACTAGATGGTTCATTTTTAATATTATGATCTTGTTATACTATATCCTTTAAGCTCTAATTTAGTTTTTCGTAATAGGCTAAAGCTTAAAATAAATTGGTATTTTTTTAAAATTATCCTTAATTGCTAGTCTCCACTAATTTTTTATTTTCATTTGTTTGGATTTATATTTTGGAATTTGAAAACCATCCTCATCTATATCCATTTGTACATTTTTCTTACTATTTTTACATATATTTTCCCTATAATCTTCTCGATATGATCTCTCAATGTTCCCCACCTCATGACATCATCTACATATAAAATATATATTTTCATAACTTGTTGTTTAGGTCTATAAATTGCCCCCATACTTAAGAATGATTGAATTTGGTAAAGGTTTACTGCTATCAATCATGACTAATATCTAAGTATTAACAGCCAAGACTCTTATCTTTTGTAGTTTCTAAAATCTCAAGGAATTCTCCTAGAGTGTTGCATATTACTTTGAATTACCATATTTTAATGGGTAACCCATATATCCTGACCTAGACTAGTACTAGGGATAGATTTACATGTTTAGGTGCAAAGCCTTCGTACCAATGGGTAAGGAAGAGTCCTCTTCTCATAAACCAAGGATCCCCTTTTAGTATTGTATGTATTTTCTCCCAAAAAATAAAATGACTATGAAGAAAGCTTTGGAAGAAATGATAGGCTCACTCATGAGGACTTTCATCTCCTATAAAATTATTTTATCAAAATTGAATCCCTTGGATCATTGCTTTGTGGGGTCATCCTTAACCTGTACTACTAGGGATGATTCTGAGGATTTAGCTATAAATTGGTCCATGGGGAGAATAGTATAATTCAATAGCTATTGAAACTTACTATTATATATTATAGTGATTATATTATTTGAAAATAAATCTATAATAATTTGTATGTAAAAATCTGAAGATAATAAAGAGATAAATAAAACTTAGCCAAAAAAATTCAATACCTAGATGGAATGTCTTCCATTGCTAATGACCTAGCCCTTCATTACTACATCCATCATTTTGAACCCTTGTTTACAAATATCTATAATTTTATTTTTTGTTGACTTGAAAAATCATCACTACCCTTATTTTGGATGATTGAATTTACAAGGTCATATCTCCCTCAGTATTGCTTGGATTTATTCATATACCACTCTTTTTGAAGCTCTTCAAATTTATAAATTTTGGTCTAAAAATCATCTACATTGGACAACCCTTTGCAAATATATGGCTTTTAAAACATGAAACTTTTTCTAAGAAAAAGTTATCCTAATGTTACCCTTTTTTTAGACGGTTGTTTCACATAGGTGTATCTCACTCAATATTGCTTTAAATTTTTTTGTATTACCATTCATTTCAAATTTGTTTAAATTCCACACAAAAGGACATAAGAATTGTCTAAATCAAACAACTCTATACGGAAATATGACTCCTAATAGATAAGACATTTTTCAAAAAATTTATCATAGATAAGAAATTTTTCAAAAATATTCTCCTAATTACAACCAAGGGAGCTAGCTCGATATAATATTAATGAGACCTATTTTAATCCGATTTACTATATTTTAATTTTCAAATTATATTAAAGTATGATCTACAACTCTTAAATCTCCTATTCAAAATTTTAAACTCTTCACCCTTAAACTTGTTCAAATTGTATATGTTAAAACATGTATGATTTAAATAAGTTTAATAATAAATATTCAGATTTTAAGATTAAAAATTTGATCCTCATATTTAGCAAGGATTAAATATATTCATCAATACCTTTATAATAAAAAAATTTAATGCCTAGATGGAATGTCTTCCATTGCTAATGCCCTAGCCCTTCATTACTCCATCCATCATTTTGAACCCTAGTTGAAAAATATTTATAATTTTATTTTTGGTTGAATTGAAAAATCATCACTACCCTTATTTTGGATGATTGACTTCACAAGATCATATCTTGCTTAGTATTGCTTGGATTTCTTCATATACCACTCTTTTTTAAGCTCTTCAAATTTATAAAATTTGGTCTAAAATTCATCTATATTGGACAACCCTTTTCAAAGATATGGCTTTTAAAATATGAGACTTTTTCTAAGAAAATGTTATCCTAATGTTACCCTTTTTTTTAGACGGTTGTCTTCACATAGATGTATCTCACTCAATATTGCTTAGATTTTTTTGTATTACCATTCATTTCAAAGTTGTTTAAATTCCACACAAAATGACACAAGAATTGTCTAAATCAAACAACTCTATAGAGAAATATGACTCGTAACAGATAAGACATTTTTTTGAAAATATTGTCATAGATAAGACATTTTTTTTAAATATTATCCTAATTGCAACCAAGGGAGCTAGCTGGATATAATATGGATGAGACATATTTTAATCTAATTTAACTATATTTTAATTGTCAAACTATATTAAAGTATGGTCTACAACTCTTTTTTTATTTAGCGACATATTTTAACCTAATTTAGCTATATTTTAATTGTCAAACTATATTAAAGTATGGTCTACAACTCTCTTTTTTTATTTAGCAAAAAACCCCTTGCAAGGCCGCATTGATCTGAGAGACCACGAATAGGGGTTCTACACCGTCAAAGTCAAAGTCACCTGGGACAACATTATCAATTGGATTTTGGATACACAATTCAACTTTTTGGTAGGGTGGAGATTTGAACCTGGGACCTCCCTTGAAGGATTGCCCTCTCCTCTCCAACTCACCTACAACACCTGGGTTTATGGTCTACAACTCTTGAATCTCCTATTTAGAATTTCATAAGTCTTCACCCTTAAACCTATTCGAATTGTATAGGTTAAAACATGTATGATTTACATAAATTTAATAATAAAAATTCAGATTTTAAGATTAAAAAATCGACCTTCATCTTTACCAAGATTAAATATATACATCAATACCTTTATAATAAAATATTTTTAATTTTTAAAGATATTAAATATATAGAAAAACCCATGACCTTGTGATCAATCATCTATTTTGATACCAGATACTCGACTAAAGAACAAACATTTGCGTGTTGGGGAAGTCCATTCTAACAGCCAAAAGAAATACTTTGGTATTTCCAACCGTCTTGGAAACAACGAAAAAACCTGCTCAAATCAAGGTCGAGTTGTTCACCATGCCAGCAAAGAACAAAAGAGGACACTGTTTACCCACCGTACACTTCGCCTGTTTATGCGCACATGTGATATTACGTGACGGCGCCTTTTCTATAAAACTCCACAATCCTCCCATTGCCCTTGGCCTTCCTTTGTCTTCCTTCTTCCCCCGGTTTTGGGAGAGTATTTCTGTCATTGGGGGAAGTTTTAGTATTTCTGTTGCTGAAAGATGGCCACCATGAACTTAAACCGATTTAACGGTAACATCATGCTGAAGAAATGCAGAAAACTTACGACGGCTCTTCCCGTTTTAGGCTCCAACATTTTACCGCGTATATCTTCATCTTCATCTTCATCTTGCGTTCCTGGCGATGTACCGGCAGGACACATGGCGGTCTATGTGGGAAAGCAGTGCCGGAGGTTTGTGATTCGAGTAAAGTATTTGAAGCACCCGGTTATGCGGGGATTGCTCGAGAAGGCCAGACAGGAATTCGGGTACGTTTACGAAGGTGGGGTTTCCATTCCCTCTGATGAGCTTGTGTTCGAGCAGATTCTAGGGCTGTTTAAAGGTAAGGAAACCAAAACTATGGATGGATTTTGAGACTTGCAACCGAAATTATCCGAAAGACTCTTCTCTGAGTTATTTCCACTCCTTGCACGTCCAACACTTTTCAATAAATGCTTCAACTTGCTAATTCTCTCTCATGAACTCGATGGAGGTGGTGCTTTTACGGGGTGTATTTGACAATACAATATAAATAAATAAATCAACTTTTCATTTGAAAAAAGAAAACGAAAAAGATGAAACATATGTTGTTATGAATATGAAATTGGTGAAGATGAAACATAATTAAAGTTCAAAGAAGATGGCGCTTTTGTAGTGTATTTTGACAATAAAATGAAATAAATAAATATTCTTTTGATTTGAGGAAAGAAAGGATGAAACTTATTTTTATAATACAATTTTTATAGTCATTACATAAGAAAGTATAGAGTACAAAAGCTCATGCAAAATATTTTTATAAAATATATAAAAAGATTGTATATTTTATAGGTAAAGTTTGTATAAAGATTTTAAATTAATCTAATATTAATTGATATTAATATTATTTTTCATATTTAAAAAAAAATATGATATCTATTTGAGTAATTATTTTTTATTATTATTTTATCAAATATATTATGATATCAAGAATTATTCAAATAACTTATTTAAATTAATTGTATTATAATTGTAAGTCTATTTTTTTTTGTAAAATTTTGGATTTGAATGCTACTAAACATATCGATTATGATTAGACTTTATTTACAATATTAATCCTTTCAAAAATTAAAATGGATACCATATTTGGGATGAGAGTTATTGCTCTGACATGACTAATAGTAAAAATAATTAATAGATAAGAATGGTTGTATATTAATTTACAAATATTTCTTTATTTATGTTATTCAATATAATAGTTTAAGGACCTAAGGCAGCCATGTGTTAGACTCAAATCCAATAAAAAATATGAGCGATCATTTCCTTAAATTATTGCTACTTTTAATTCACAAAAGTATTTAATAAGATGGTTAAATTTTGTTAGATGCCTTTGAAAAATAGTAATGTTGTCTTCCTCATATTTTTATGTGTTTAATAATATTAATAGTTACTTATAATCTAAAAAGATAGAATTTGTATTTAAATGAATTTAATATATTTAATTCCATGATGAATTCTATGATGATTATAAGTGGTGTTTTTATGAAGTGTATAAAACAATAAAAGTAAATAAAATACCTTAAATTTGAGAAAAAATTATGAAGGTTATGGTTTGGGATGATCCATCAAAATTTGTAGTAAAAAGTCTAATTTGATTAAAAATATAAAAGACATAATTTAAAATCAAAAGATAATTGAAGAAGTTATGTTTAAGTGTATCTTGGTCATTTAAGACATCTATAAGCTATGTGTGGAATCTACTGAAGGTTTCTTTTGTCAAAAAAATATTATATTTTTTATTAGGTCAATTATACTATATCCATCTTACTTTCTATAAAAAATATTTTGCAACTTTCTACTAAATATATTATTGATATTACTCAAATTGCTATACTTCTCCTTGATATCATTTTTATTAAGATATGTTGCTTTGTCTACACCTATATCAAGAGGAATCAAAAATCAACAAACAATTACTCAATCCTCCACTAAAGTAGAATATTGTGGAGTAGGGGGAGTTGTTTGTGAAACTTGTTTATAATCTAGTTTTCCATGAAAGGACCAAGCACATCTACATGGAGTACCACTTCATTTGTGAATGTGCGAAAAATATCCAACTCAAATTTTGTCCTAAATAGGAACAATGAGAAAACATCTTCATAAAATCATTGGGACAATTCAAATTTAAATAATTCTAAATTTTTATCTCTAAAACTATGATGTAATAAGGGGGGGAATGGTAGGAGTTATTATATCATGTATAATATGAATATAAGTTGGGTAACCACTCAACAAATGGTTTGTAAGGTTCACTAGGGAACAAGGGTAGTTGTAGGATGTTATGCCATATTTGGGGATCTATAGTATTTAAATACCCCATCACTTTCATAATACAATTAGTTTAAAGCTTAAGTTCTAACACGATTGATCAACACTAAATATGATACTATAGAGGTACAAAATTTAATCCATCTAACCCATTTATTTCCAAATTTAAACTTTTTTAATATTGTAAAAAGGAAATCCCATTTAACCCTATCATAGATTTTATTCATATCAAGTTTTAAGATCATTTATCTTTCTTTTCTAGAATGCATTACTTCATGAGCTGCTATGATCTTATATAAAATATATCTCCCTTTCACAAATCCTCTTGCTCTTTTGAAATAATTTTATCTATAAGTGATCTTAAATGATTTGTCATCACTTTGAAGTTTATCTTATATGCCATATTACATATAATTTACTATCATTATATGATAATTTAATCACTTAATAATTAAATTCTAAATAATAATAATTTATATAATATATGTTTTTAAATGAACATAAAATATATTTCAAATAATACAAAACTTTAAACCAGTATAAAATAATTCTAAAATAATAAAATGTATTTGTGTTGTTTAATACTTTTTTGTGCCACAACTTCTTTATACAACTAATATAAACATTTCATTAATCCAAATAAAACAAAACTATTTATTGGTGCATGCTTTTCTTATTTATAAGTTTTATATAAAATGAATATAAACATCACATTAAAAATGCTTAACCTTGATTTTTAATACACTTTAGTCCATGACATATGCATAGAATATATTTATTGTTTATAATGTTATAGATCATATGGAATGATTTGTATAAAGGATATTTTTTAATTGTATTCTTTTATTTAATAAAAAGGGATTGTACTCAAGTCCCCACCTTGGACAAATCTCAACTCTCTTCTTTAGAGCTGGAGAGTTTATAAATATATTCTATTCTCATATCAAAAAAAGGTTTAAATTCTTTATTTTTACTTTTTGTATCTTCTTCAAAATTGTTTTTTGTGAATACAAATATTCTAGAATTCATCATCCTTCTTCTTAACATTTTTTTATAGAAACCTTCACAATACCAAAATACCGGCTCCACTATCTACACACTACATCTTATTAGAGTAATATTTCCAAAACTTTAGATTATCATATTATGATTTACTAGCTTTGGACTATTAGTTTTCTTTTTGAAGTGTACATGCAACCACAAGAACTATAATGAATAGATTAGTAGTGATAAAAAATTAAAAGTTTAGTATTAAGTATTATCAAAGGGTATACGCACAATAACTAAACTATGGATCATGATATAATACAAATGGAATTCAGGTTCGATGCGTAGACCAATTGGTTCAACCAAACCCTATAAGGAGGAAAAATGTCCAAGGTTTAAATTTTGGGCCTTGTTGGACTGAATGCTTGTTCCTTTATTGGTGATTTCAGTGGTATAAAAGGTTTAAAATGAGTGTGGCATGGTGGTTATAGGGGTTAAATACATGAATAACTATGTAGCAACTTCTAGGGTAGATATCATATAATACTTTGGCAACCATAAAAGTCAGACAGCCTATCCGAATTCATGGTGGTTACCGATTACACCATATAAATTAAAAAGAAATACAAGTGGAAGTCATTTTAATCCTAAATAACTACTTAAAAAAATATTTTATCATTTCATGAGTTATAAAATGAATCTCATTCATATTATAATGAATTTTAATAAGCCATAATGGTATTATTTTAATAAATAATTTACTAGTCTCAAAAAGTTAAAATTTACAATCCATACTCTATCCATAATGTAACCAATAATTCAAATAATCCATTCAACCATGAAGTCCATATTACATCATCTTCTTCTACTTCAACATACAAAACTTTTACTCACTTCACAAAATAATTGTCTGCATTACCAAATCTACACTATTAGTTTCCTCCAATGCATTGACCTATAAATGGATTCCCTAAAATATTATGTAATCCTATAGAACATTAATTTAAATTTTCTCCTTTTAAATTTTCTTTTCAACTTCAACTAAATTTACTACTTCTTCTAACCATGGAAAAGAAAATTTTACTTCATGATCCTCTATTAAAAGCACTTTATTGGCTAGCCTATCTACCTATTTGTTTTCTTCCATTAACGTATTGATTTTAGCACAAGTTCCTTCATCTAGACAATGATCTAAGAGTATGCATCCATATAATTTTTTAACTACTAGGTTATGACCTATTCTATTATTGGTCCATATATAGTTATCCTCTTCAAACTCAATCTCCCATAGATTATTGTTTTGAATTAAAGCTAAGAAGTCTCTCATACTTTGGGTTATTTTCCTAATTCTCCTAGTTTTTTCATCTAGCTTAATTAAGACCTTAAAATTTATTAGAGTATATTATATTATTTAGTGCATGTCAATGTACCACCTTGGGTACATGTCTAGATTAGGATTTTACCTTAGAGTAAGGTTTGAGTAGTTACTTCATACAATGTAATAAATACACAAGTGTTAAAATGTGCAATGATGTAAATGTGCATGTAGTCCACAAATACATGAGTCATAGGATATGTAGATGAAGATTCATGGGTAGAGTAAAGGCCAAAGAATATATCTTCCTATATATAGGCCTTTGAGGTAATAAAAAAGAAAAAGAGAGAGGAATGATTTCAATATATAGAGTAGTGATTACGTACAATATAGTTATTTATTAAAAAATTAGAAGTGTTTGTGTCCTCCATTATATTGCATTGTACTATTTTTGTGAGCTTTTATTAATGGCATATTACTAAGTTATTGCAAAATTTTATCATCTAGTTTTCTTGCATATTATAGTGCCATTATCATATAGTTATCATAGCTTACTATTGGTCATGAATCTATCTAAGTACATAACATATGTGTGTCCTAGACCCAACCAACATTGAAAGACCAAAGGAAAGAGATGTCTTTCGGGCCAATCTCCAAAGAGGGCTGGTTCTCGTACTAATATAATATCGGTATAATATTAGGGTAACAGAAAGAGATGGGAAATGATAGAAAGAAATGGGAAATATGGCTATGAGCTAGAAATATAATATGGGGATAAACTAACAACTAAGCAACCACATCAAGTTCTACCAACATTTAACTAAAATAATAACATAGAAACCAATCACAACTTGTAAAGATAACCTCTAGGTAGTATTTCAACATTCACTCTTCATCAACAATAAAATTCAGAAGCATAATTTAATCTATCTAACCAATATATGAATTTAACAAAAATAACAAGTAGAAATATTACACACAAAGACTACTTCAGGAACCAGAGTCAAGCATATTTTGATTAAAGCATACATTTAAACTCAAAAAGTTTTTTAACAAAATGTCTATCCTCCCTTTTTACATTAAAATGCGTAGTATTTATAGAGGATTCTACCTCTAAAATTAAATGCACATTAAAACAAAATGTCAGCTAGTCAAAAACTAGCAAGAGTAATTCTCTCCTCGATAGCAGCAATGCTCAAATTGGAACATTCTTTAGGAAGTAGTGATCCCTCTTTCATGGAGAGCACCTAGAAAAACAGCAGAAATGGATGATAGGAAAATAAATCTAGACATCAGTGCATTGGAACGCAACAATATTACATAAAAATCAAAAGTTTAAGCATCAAATCTTAGTTGCCACTTTGTCATATTGCACCTTGAAACTGGATCTTTGCTAGGAAGACCCAACGAAAATTAACTTAATTTTGAAAAAGAGTGAAATCAAAGGATGATGCCTTGGAAATGAACAAGATCATACAACTCTTTAGCAGGAATTTTAGAAATATTAATTTCGTTGCCTCCAAAATTAAATTTCATCAATTTCTAGCCCTTTTCGAAAAATATCTACAACAATGGCACCTTCGAAAGGAACTTCGCTAAGAAAAAGAGGTAAAATTTTGATTTTGCCCAGGAAATGGGGCGAAAATCCTTTTCGTTGCAATCATGGGCGAAAACAAAAGTTCATTTGGTATTTTTGCCCATCAATGTACTTTTGCCTTCAATCTGGTTAACTACACCCCAAAATCATATTCCCTCAGGAATTTCACCCCAAAAATCTATCTTGCTTGAATGAGGGGCAAAAAATGGAATTTTACCCCAAAGGAGGGCGAAAATAAATTTCGCCCCAAGTTGGGGTGACTTTGACTTTGACCGATGCATGAGGATGCTTTTTCTGGACTTTCGCTCCAAAATTGGGTGCTTTCATTGCTTTCACCCCATCTTGGTTGAAATCCTTAAATTTGCTAAAAATAAGGTGAAATTACTTGGAAAATGCCTTCATCATATTTCTTGCTTATTTCGGAGTGAATTTGACTTTGACCAACGCAACCTTCACCCGAAAGATGTCCACTCATCATTTGCTCTCCAAAAAGGTCTTCCACTTGCAATTCACCCAAAAGAGGGGCAAAAATCATTTTTGCCCCTTACTTGGGGAGAAAACATCCTTGACCAACTTCCATCCATTATTTTTGTCCTAACATTAATTACAATAGTAATTCACCCCAAAAAAGAGTGAAATCACCTTGAATGCACAATTTCGGGTAAAAGTACTTAACTTGTATTTTTATTCACTTGTAAAATCCTGCCTTCACTTCAAATTGAGTGCTTTTCACTACTTTCACTCCAACTGGGGTGAAATTATCTTAATGTTGTATTTTACCTAAAAGAAATAAAAAATGATTTTCACCCCTTCCTTGGGGTAAAAATGTCTTTTCTTTTCCTTTGTATTTCCATACAAAATCAAACTCCTTTATATTTCCAAAAAAAATCAAATGCCTTCAGTGAAACTATTATATTAAAATAACAAAGGCAAAGGACCAACAAAATAATTGCATCATTTATTTTTCACACTTCAAATTTTAACAATCAAAATTTAATCAAAATCGAGTGTCGCAAAATTGCCAACACTTTTGGTGGCCCTCAGGGTATTCAAACCATATGGATACAATCGACCCCAAGACTTCATCCATTAGGTTCAACTGTCACCATGGTTGACAACATCAGATGGCACATTTGATTCAACAGCCTCTTTCTATTTTTTTTTCACCCTTGTATGTTTTTCTTGGTCTTTGGTAACCTTATTCTGCACTCTATTCGCTCATGCCCATTCTTCTTACTATATGAGACTCGCACTGGCACTCTCATATACTGTAACCATCTCAACCCAAGAATATTTTTTGAGTATCGAAGGATACTAAAGTGAATTAACCACAAAACACAATGTTTGAACTTACTCTAAACTAATGTGGTTGGCCCTTTGGAACAGTTTGTACAAGGAAGACTCAATGTGGGTAAGCCTTTTCATGAATGACAATATTTGCTCCTCTATAATGGGCTCCATCTAGATATAGGTCTCAGAGGTATCCTCTGTGAACTCCTTACATGCTACCTCCAACTCTTTCTTTGGCAAGATATCTCCCTAATCATCGATGAAGCTTGGGAAGCCAACATTAGCTATAGTCTCAAAGTAAATGAGTAAAATATATCTCTCATCCTTATACATATCAAGAAGCTTACGACCCTCTTTGGCTAGATCTAATCTAGAAAAATAATTGCGCAGCATCACCTTGGTGTTATACCAAGTTCAGTCCATCCCACTTATGGGTTTACATTGGAGGGCGGTGATAGCTAATGTTTGAATCTTCAGTGCCATCTCCAATTTTGGTTCTAATTGCTCCTCAATATACTATAATGCTTGCTCATCAAATATTAATATTGCTCATGCCTCCTAAAGATACAGTAGAACTAAGAGCACCTTTGCTGCCCATTTTGCGAAGTCTTCAGTTAAATGGTGATGAGCCTCCTTGATCTTATCCTTGAAGATCCCCACTGATTGGGTGGCCTTTTTAGCCAACTGATTTCATAAAGATTCTAGCTAGGCAGTTAATATCTATACTTGTTGTCTAGCTTCTTCCCATACTTTTTGATGCTCCTCAGCTGCTTTATCCAAGTCTTCTAATTTCTGTTGCCAATGCTCTGCCTCTAATTTCACTGTCTCCAACTATGTTCTATTTTTGGCTAGAGCTTCCTCTAACTCAATAATCTTCATCTCGGCCTCAAAAATATCTTCTTATAATTATCATCGTATAGGTAAAGCGAACTCATATCCACCTGAATATTCTCCATTTTCTCCATAGTATCAATCTTCTTTAGGTCCTCAGTAATGATTTCATAAGCATAATCGTTTGGAGTCATTTCTCCTTGGGGATTTTTGACCTGGGGAATCATTTTTACAGTGTGGGTATCCATAGATTTGGGGTCAAAAGTGATCTTCCTCAAAATCTTTGTTGGAGCTTGAGCTTATTTTTGCTTACAACTTTTTAGCCACTGTGATGAACTCTAGAAGTCTTGACTTATTTTTTCTATAATATGATGGTCTTGCACAATCTCAATATCTAGTTCTGGAAGCACCTGCAAATAAAAAAATGGATAAAAGAGAAAGTGAGCCTGCTGAGGTTTTTTCTTGGGAAGGGAAGTAGAAACAGGAACGGTTAGTGGAATGAAAGTGGTTGAGAAAATGGAAGGGAGGGGTTCAACTACAGTTATACTCACTCGAGGATGAGCTTGTGTATTTATAGCCATGATAGAAATTACCAAAATGGATGATGAAGGGAGCAAAAATGGAGTTGACCCAAATGTAAAAGAACTGAAAGAAAGGGAAACCATAGAAGAGGGAATAGAAGAAGAGGGAGCATCAGTGATTGGGTATTGGGTAAAAAAATTAAAATGGAAGTGGAAGATATACCAAATGGAGGTGAAATAGAAGAGACAACTACAGAAAGGGGTGTAACACTCACTAAATGCTCAAGATTCAAGGAAGAGGGCAGATAAAATGTACCTTCAGGATCTGATATCATTTGAGCTGATGATGAGGGTGGTTGTGATACTGGCTCTCCCTTGTCTTATTCCTTCTTTGTATATTTCTCTAGATCTATAATTTCCATACCCTAGCCAAGTTGTTCTACTTGAACCAAATGAGGATTATTTGAAGCATCAGCCTGTGTAACTTCAACTACAAAAGGACGATTTGCACTAGATGAATAAACTGCACCAATCTTTGGTTTCTTGGAGACTTTCAAGAAAGGAATTGCTTCATGCTCACTCCTCTTTTTCTATTGGGGTTGCTCTTTCGATGATGGCTATTTCTCTTCCTACACAAGTGGTGCTTCCTCAGCCACATGTTACTCCACTTCAGCCATGATCTCTTCACTATCAAACCTTTAAAATATTTGAGGTACAATTTTAGCAAAAGAAATTTGTTGGTAATTATCATAATATTCATCATACACATCCAAAAATACACCATCCATCACAAGGTCATAAGCTAACCTATTTTTTCCTTGGTGGGCCCTCATAACCCACCAGTTTATGATTTTCTCCCTAGACCAAGCGAACAATTGATTCTTCATTTTGCTAAACATGACTGGAGGATGAATCTGGTGCTTATGGACTACAAGGTTATACTCAACATTCATCTCATAAAACCATGCCATGGTAGGAGTGGTATCATATTTTTGACATACCATTCAATATCATGCCCCTCTGGATTGTTTCTATGTCACTCAACATCTAGTCTAGGGAAACAATGAAAACTTTTGGCTTTGATCAATGTCATGTAATGACCCAAAGGATTGTATTTCTACCATTGGGGTAACTCCACTATACCAAGGTCGCAGAGAGCTTCTTTAATTAAATTATTCTGGCCAACCGGGTCTACTCCAATATCGTCGAAGTGAAATAGCATGGTGCATGTAGTTTTCTTTCCTCAACCTACCCCATAAACATCATTGATGAAGTCATTCTAGCAGACAAATTCTAACACAAAAAGGTGCTCTGTAGTAAAATATGAAAGGAGAAATGGTTTTCTAGTGAATCCAAAAATTTATACCACAACATCTTGTGTCAACAATAAAATGTCACCTTTCTCTTTTGCAATGATCTCCTCCCTTATCACCCTTGGCACTCTCTGAATTGTACCAAAAATAATTTCAAGGGTGGAGCCCAAAAACATGCGATTAAAATTGTAAAATAACTGCTTCTTGGACAAGCTCAAAGTCCACAAATAAACTAGTAGCTTCTTATATGCCTCATCAACCTACTTGATAGCTATGAAAGAAAAATTTTGGTGCATGTGGAAGAATAAATACCAGGCCAAAAATAAAGTTTGAATGAATGATACTGCTTCTTCACTTTGCATCTTCTCTGACTGAGTGTGCATCCTTTGAGCTATGTAATCTGCCCAATCGAAGAAAATTAGATATGTGCTTGCTATCATTTCTATTGGAGCATAATTTTCTAACTATTAAATGTATTGTACTAGCATCATTTGCCATTTGTGCATCATAGATTCAGTAGGAAGATCAAAAATCTAAGCTAACATAGAAAACAAGTTAGAACTTTTAAAATATATCAATGGCTTCGATAGAGTCAACAGTTCTCCAAACTGTGGAGTTTTTATCATTTTATTCTCCATGAACAGGCACAACATCACGGTTGACTGGTATCTCTCCTCCTACTCCTTGAGATGTAATATTTTGAACACAACATTAGAAGGAGGTTTGGCCCCGCAAGCAAATGCTTCTTGAATTGCGTTGGATGAAATACTGAATAATTTATCTCCATTTGCCTTCTGAACAGCTCTTGTGAGAGGATTATAAAATTTTGAAATTACTAGCACCAACTTTGGGCAATTGTGGATAGGTGTACATAGGTACCAAAAAATCTATCTATAGTATGCAATGGTGAGTGAGCTCTCTAGCATCAATCCTTATCTGACTGCAATCTCTACATCCTAGCATAATTTTTCCATCCCCTTGTTCGAAATAATGCAGTCACCAATCTGGGCTAGCACATCATAATATGGATCAAGCTCTATGTATACATTTCACCTAGATTTTTTAGCTTTCTTGCCTCCTTGCACTTTCTTTGGCTTAGTAGCTTTATTTCTCATCTTCGTACTTCAATAGATTTACTGCGATAGTCTAAAAATTATGCAACAAAGTAGCAACTTAAGAAAACTGAATGATAATCTAGAAATGCTCCAGAAAAATAATTCTCAACCTTTCTTTATCTTCAAGCCTATAGTTCACCATATTTATAATTTGTGCCCCCAACTACCCAATTTAATCCAGGTGGCACACCTAAAAAATATGGGTAAACGTGCTCCTTGGTTCTCTCATTTGGCACCTCTTCCATGATAACTTTAACTACCAATAATGTCCTTGCATTGTAAATCTTCCTCGAACTTCATGCTCAACTGCTTTTAATATTAGAGGGCACAATATGAGTATTTAACGACTAATTTTGGGAATTATAAATACCACGTGTTAGTGATGAGCACTTTTCAAGGGCAAAAACTATCAATTTCACTGCATTAAAATGCCAAAAAAATCTATGGAGGATTTCATCGATGAAATTAGCTCGATCTCATGCTTTTAACTGAATTTTACTCCAAAATTAGCATGCCAATGAAAATATCGACTAGGTGCATCTGTTTTGCCAAAAATGTCAACTAGGTGAAAATACTCATGCAATTGGTAGCTTCATTCAACCGATGCTCCTAAAATACTCTTCCCTACTTTTCTTGGTGAAATTACATACTTGGGAGCCCTTTTAAAATAATTTATCTTTTTATTTTCACCCCAAAAAAGCTCATTTCTAAAAATCAATATTAACTGAGAGTGCTTTGCTTGAAAAAGCAAGGTGAAATTAATTTTTTCCCCTTCCTTGCCAAAAATAATCTTGCCAACTAGAGTTCTTGAAAAAGCATGTGATTTTTTCCTTTTCTTGGAGTATCACTCCAAAATCGTTCGTTGGGGAAGTAAATAGGAATTTACCCCGAAAATGGAAAAAACATAGCGAATTCCCTTTTTTGGGCAAAAATAACACTCCCTTTTTTTTATTCTTGCTTTCTCACTTTTTTTTTTTTCCTCTAGAAATTAAAAATAGGAGCGCTTTCAATGAAAAAGCAAACCATACCTTTTGAAAAATTTTAAAATTCAACTTTGACTTTGCCTCCGAAATTAATTGCCAAAGAGTTGCTTTCTCTTCATGATTTTCGCCTCAAAATTAACCATGAGGCTTTTAAATATATTTTTGGGGTGAAAATAATTTTTGTCCAGTAAAGCCATGCTTTTGAGGTGAAAACACTCACTTGGGGTAGAATCGAATTCTTCTAGCGAAAACAACTTCTCTTTTTTTTTGCTTTATTTTTTTTATTTTACAATACTTGACTAAAAATAAAATAACATAAAAAATTGTGTACATATATACATATGTGATCTTGTTAGAGTAGGTTGTTTACCTTAGCTCATGTTCACCTAGGTTATTTATTTCCTTTTTATTTAGTTATTCTATGTATTTTCGCCACCCACTTATGTGTGGATATTTCATTTATCTTATTTAGATATTATGAGATGTTACATATTTATTTCTTAGATATTATGTGTAGACACAAAAATAGCACCAATCCGATTATGTGACGACAAGCACTGATCGAATTAACATACATAGCCCCTAGGGCAGCCCCTAGAGGTTAAACAGTGGTCCTAACCACTCCCACAGTAGTTTTGGAAGGTCAGAGGTCAATTTAGCACCTTTCAGGCACTCTAATCCCTATTCATTCCACCTTGGGACGATTACAAATTAGTATTTGTCCCACCCCGGGACGATTAGCAGCATTCACTCCAAGGTGGGGCGAATAGCAGGTTTAACGAGCAAAAGGTCAAACCTTGACAAATGGTAGCTCAGATCCACCACTCAACTCCACCTTCAATGCATGGGAGGGTGAGTGAGCATTTTTGAGCTCAAAGGGGCAGTCATAGAGGCAGTCATGGAGCCCTTAATCAGGGAGGAATCTTCTCTCCCCTGACAAGGCATGATGGCCAAGTGGCGCCTCTACATACTCATTCACAAGAGACCCTCAGGTCTATAAAATGGTGAGTCTTATCACCCCAAAAAAAGGATAGAGCAGGAGCATTTGGAGCAACAGAGTGCTATCGAATTACATCCTCACCCCTCACTTGTGCTTCTTACATCCTTGATCTCTCTTTTGGAAGGGAGGTTATTGGGTGAACATTGGAAGTACAATCCAGACCCAAAACCCAAACATTTGGCCACAATATCCCACCCAATTTGTTGACACAACCCCCTAGGAGGTTTTGGGCCCATCCCAAGTGGATTGGTGCTGAAACCAAGCCCCAAACGGTGGGCGTCCTGCCCCCGGGTGCCCCCCGCACTGCTGTAGTCCTAATCGCCCCACCCCGGAGCGTTTAGAAATCTATAGTATATTTCCTTACTATTTCTTTTGCATTTTATTTTATGTCTTTCATATATGCTGCCATTCAAATTTCATGCCATTCTGATGAGTTTTGATTGTGTTTTCATCCCTTTTTGCTTTCACTAACATACAGGGAGAATCTTCAGATATAGGGACATCGGGGCCAAATATGCAAAATCTGACCTTTTGGGTCGTCTCAAAATTCCCCATTTTACCTAAACCCAACTTTTCAGGTGTTTTGGAGGCCTCTGGATGGGACATTTAGGAGATTATTTTTTGACATTTTATGACAGTCCTAATCATCCCACCCCGAAGAGATTAGAAATCTACAACATATTTCTTGACTGTTCCTTTTATAGTGTGTTCCTGATAGTGTTTGCATGCTTCTATCCAAATTTCATCTTATTCTGACATGTTTTGATTACCGTTTTAATTATTTCATGCATGCATTAACCGGAGGCCTTGGGGATTGCATGTTTCCCTCCATCCGTAGGTGCTATTAATCGTTTGTTGTTTCTCTGAACATAGGATATCAAAACTGGAGGGGCATCAAGGATCTACAGGTGCATTCACACAAGCATCGGTGATGTTTGGCCCGCCCATTTCAAATGTGGGCACACGGAAGATCCCGAAGGGGAGCGTACCATCCACGGTGCAACAAAACTATACCCAACGCTCCTAGTCCATAAAAAGGAAGGAGACATATTGTAACCTAATCTCAAAGAAAAATCAATAAAATAAAGGGCTGCACTTTACATTTGCTTTATATCTCATTTCAGTTCATTTGTTTTCCCTTTTTCATGCACTTTAGTCCTTCTTCTTCATTAGTAGGACTTAGCGTTTCGCATGCTTTTGTTTGCATCACACCCGGTACACCTATTTGCTTCCGTATCCTTGTGATTTCAGTGGTGATCATGGTGGGACCCTGTCCCTTGATTTTGGGATCAAATTTTTGATCAAAATTGTGTGTTTTTGCTTTCAGGTGTTAATCCTTCAAGCGCTGGACTGTTGCTCGTGCCATCCTGTGACAAATATAGACTGGAATTTGTGCCACCCTGGGATGAATAAGGTATTCATACCACCCTGTGAAGAATACAGATCTGCTATTCATCCCACCATGGGATGATTAGCTCTCTATGTAGTTTTCTAAGCAGAAACTCAAAGGCATCCGGATTGGGCAGAGAAGAGGTAGGTTTTTTGAACATCCTCTGTAATTTTCTGTCTTTGTTTCTATGATTTTTTTTGTTTTCTTTACTTGCATAGAAAATTTTACTACATGTTTTTCTTTCTTTGTGCAAGTAAAAAGAACACCACACACCACAAGATAATCTAAACATCAAGGCATTGGTCGTAAAACCCCAACACTTGATCAAGACCAACGGTGGATTTCATCACCACCTTGGCTTGAAATTTTGCATACATAACCCCGATCGCTACTGTTGCTAGACGTAAATCCTGATGAAAGCTGACCAAGTGTAGCTGGGGTGATTCCCAGTGCATGAGGATAATTCTTCTATGGTATGTGTCAAAAATAGAGTGATTCCCCTTTCGTACCGCCTATGTTCCACGTATTGTTCTGCTCTCGCGTATGAATAGTTTCCCTCACGTAAGGGCGGGTATATTGAGAGGTTCGGTATAACGGCCTGGTAGTGGTATATTGAATGGGTGACCATTTTGGGAGATATAATAGCCCTCATATTGCATATACAACAAATTTTTTTTTACAAAGCTTTCAAAACAAAAATCAAAACACACTAAACCAGATCTAGGGCACACCTTTAATCTATAAATGAGATAATCACTTATTTGTTTGTGTGGCTCCTGTTTGTTTAGTGTAGCATAAAAAATTGTAAAGAATATAAGACCTACATATCTTGTAGAGAGACACCACCATGGTGTACACCCGTAGCCAAGCCCAATCATGGGCAAAAGCTACAGAAAGTGTAAAAGGGGGCACAAGTCACCTCCGCTATATCCCCAAGGACTTGGTCATACCACCTTGGTGGCCTGACCCACAAAATAGTCCACATCATACCATGACATAATGGGACTATAGAGGCACCCCTTCGAGGGGCATGCCCATGCAACATAGACCCTTTCAGGAGGAGTCGATACACGTGGCACTCAACATAGACGGGAGGGCTCCCTTAGACACTCGTTATGAGTGGCCACCGCAAGATGAAGTGCTAGAACAACATAATGTCCATAAGGAGGGGCCACATGATTATATCATCCCTCCTCTACCCCTCATTATTGTCAAAAACAATAGGCTAAATCTAGAGTGCAAGGCTCTTCAGACAAGATGAGCCAACTCTGCCCGCCCCTTTCACATATATGAAAGGGAGCACAAGGAAAACCACTATATTCCTCAAGAGCAATACACAGCGTGGGAGAAATGCACCTTCGCACCTGCTATTTATTAGGATCACCTACTGAGGCCAGAGCCTCGGGTGAATGCCGCTAACCTCGACAGAGGGAAGCGACCTATAAAGATCTCGGATCACTATGACCGAGATAGATATGTAGGGGAGGCATCTAGGCCTCCTAGACTTAGGATGGTAGAACAAATTGACTTGGTGTTTGCCAAACATGTCACCCACCAAGCACAAATCACCTAGCTTGGGCAATATCAATAGCAGTTAGAGCAACGGTATCATCTAAAAAAAGTGTGCATTCAGTGCCAGATGGATGAGTTGCTCTAGGACACTTTGTAGGCAAGGACTCCAACCCCTCGCATGCATAAGACAGAACTTTATGAGAGGCACAACCCCTTGGTGCGAGACAGGTCTCCATGACCTTATCAAGCGTTGCCCCCAACACCTCCTAGACCTGAGCGGGAGGCCACTCCTAGAACCAATGACAGGCGCCTTCCTCGGGCACCCACCCATGTTTATAGGCCACACCCAAAAACTCCTCAAGAAGCCTCTGAGGAATTTTAACGGGAATAAGAGCAGGCTGAAATGCCCTACCAAGGCATGGGGGTGCTATCCGGCTACCCCTCCATAGGCCTCAAGTTCCCCATAATTCACAATGGGAAAAAACCAAGGAGGAAGAGATCAAATCCTTCAATGCATACAAAGTGCTACTAGAGCGCTTAGATTCTATAGAGACCAATATTTTGGGGCCCCAAAAGCCCAACTTACGTGAGGCTCCTCTCGAAGACGATCAGCCTCTAACCATAGAGCTACCCGATGATGGGGTCTTCCATGTCTCAGAATCGCCAGATTTCGATGAGCCTGAGTCACAGGCCGACATAACCTTATTTTTTGATGGTTCTAAATGTGAGCAAGGGGGTGGCACGGGAATTGTATTCTTCACATCGCAAGGGGCTCCAATGCCTCTATCATTTAAACTAGATTTCCCATGCACCAACAACAATGTCAAATATGAAGCCTTGCTCATAGGTCTTCAGAAAACAATCACCATGAACATCAAATGCTTGAACATCTTTGGTGATTCGTTGTTAATTGTCAACCAAGTAAAAGGGGTATTCCAATGCAAATGCCCAGTTCTGCAGGCCTACAAAGCCCTTGTGGACAAATTCCTAGAAAATCTTGAATGGTATGACATCGAGGCACTCCCTCGATCATTGAATCATTTTGCGGACACTATGGCCTCCTTGGGGTCACTAATCCCGCAAGACCCTTCTGGTGATATGACAACCATTCAAGTCAAAACATTATCGCAATCCATGATGGAGCGTGCAAGATCTGACCTAACGCTAGGAATCCACCTGATCCAACTTGAACCGTCTTAGGATAAGTTCTCTCAAATCCGTGATAGTCTGAATCACACCAACTGGAGGTCCATGTTCTCCCCAACCCCTCTTAATAGCAACACAACACTATTTTTACAAGTACATTCCTGCTCAGCTTTTGCTAGGGACAAAATTCAAGATGGATTGGTCATTCATACCATCGAGGATTATGATCAGTAGGATTGGTACACACCCACAAGAGACTATCTCAAGTTAGGTAGCCTCCCACTTGGATTGACGCACGCCGTGAAAATATCATTCAAACAGAAAGTGGCAAAACATGTCTTGCTAGGAGACATTTTGTACCGTCGAAGCTACAAAGGAATCCTCCTTCGTTGCTTGGACCAACAAGAGTCCGCTTGGGCGATCACCCAAGCGCAAGATGGTACATGCGATGGCCACTTCAGCGGTATGGCCATCGCAAAGTGCATTCTTCACATGGGCTATTATTGGCCATCTTTAGAGCGATATTGTTGTGCATATGTAAGGAAGTGCGTGAAATGTCAACACCATGCTAATTTAACACACGTACCTTCTCAGGCCTTGCATTCGATCCAATTGGCTTGGCCATTTTTGTAGTGGGGCTTAGATCTAATTAGAAAGATCTCCCCTGCATCATCATATCGTCACACGTTTATCATAACGGCCATAGAGTACTTCACCAAGTGGGTGGAAGCAATTCCGCTTACCTCTATGACTGGGACCCGCATTGTGGAGTTCATTTTACATAGCATCATATGTCATTTTGGTATTCCATCCAAGATCATCTCAAATAATGGGACGTCATTTAAGAACAAAGATGTGCGTGCTTTAACAACAAACTACAAAATTTAGCATAGTTTTTCGACAACTTATTATCCGCAAGAAAATGGGCAAGTAGAGGTGTCAAACAAAATGCTAGTTGCCATCCTTAAAAATATGGTCACAGATAGTCGTAAGGATTGGCACATTCAAATCCCACTTGCCCTGTGGGCTTATTGCACTAGCATTTGGATGCCCATGGGGGCAATTCCATTTTCACTGGTGTATGGCTCCGAGGCTATTATGCCTCTCGAGTTAGAAATACCCTCCCTGCGCATCTCAATGAAAGAGTTCATTGATGATGACACTGCATGGAAGGCCCAATTAGACCAGCTTACGTTGCTCAATGAACGATGCATCAATGCTCTCGAGCATTTATGTATCTACCAAGAGCAACTTAAGAAAGCATACAACATGAAAGTTCACCTGAGGGACTTTCAGGTTGGTGACTTGGTATTAAAAGAGAACCAACAAAATTCTAACTTGCCACCCCATCTAAGGGACAAGTTCATGGCAAACTGGTTAGGTCCTATTGGCATTTTTGCCACATTATTTTGATTGTTGATTATTCATGCATAAGATGTTGAAGTTCTCACTCCTTTACAGGTTTTGATGCAAAAAAAGGCTAAGTCCGAAGACTGTCGTGAAATCGCGACAAAAAGTAGCATGGAGAGCATAGTTTGAAAACCGTCGCGATATCGCGACATGTCGCGTTATCGCGGGTCTGTTGAGGAGAGAGAAGCAAAGTCAGAAAATGTCACGATTTCGCGACGTGTTCCAAAATCACGGTCAACGCAGTCAATGGCAGCAAAGCAGCAAGGTTGTCGCGATATCGCGACGTGTTGGATTTTCACGGTCAAAATGGTCAACGGGGGCAACGCAGAGAAATTGTCGCGAAATCGTGACATGTCACGTTTTCGCGACTTACAATGGCCATGGAGCATAGTAAGAGAAATGGTCACGAAATCATGACATAACCAAGCAAAGGGTGATGACAATAAACTTTGTAGCGATATCACGACAGAATAGTGAGCAAGGCATAAAAGGCGAAAGACGTCGCGAAATCGCGACGTGTTGCGTGGTCGCGGCAAATGGAAAGAAAAGCTTAAGGCATGAAAGTCGTCGCGATTTCGTGACACTTTTGGAGATGAAGTCCAACAACATGGAAACGTCACGATTTCATGACATATTGGGGCGGAAGGACCAAGTGCAGAAAATTGTCGCGATTTCGTGACATGTCATAAGAGGAAGCAAAGAGGACAGATTGTGAATGTCAGATTTCATGACATGACGAATTTTTGTGGTTCAAAAGCAAAGTCCAAGGAGATAGAACTTGTCACGATTTCGCGACATGATGGAGATTAAAGAACCACTTGAGGCAAGAGTGTCATGTTTTCGCGGGTTAGAAGCAGGACCGTACAGAATGGATGAAAATTGTCGTGAAATCGTGACATGTCGGATTTTCGTGACTTAGAAGAGAAGATTGAGCAGTGGGTAGATAGTGTAGCGATTTCGCGACTTGTCACATTTTCATGAAAATAGAGCGGAGAAAGAGCAGAATGGTACGAAACGTCACGATTTCGCGATGCGTCATGTTTTCACGAGCTAAGGTAGCGAAGGAGACAAAGGAGCTGAATACGTCACGATTTCGTGACATGGTTGATTTTTGCGGTTCCAAAGTGACAAAGTGTATGGAGCAAAAATACGTCACGATTTCGTGACATGTCGCGTTTTCGCGACCTGTTACAGTTTTGCGCCAGAAAGCAGTTCAAACGGCCTGATGAAGTTTTGCGATTTCCAACGATTAAAAGCACTCCAGAATTAAATGTTTTGCTGCTTTCCAATGCGAGCAAGGTAGAAGAACGTGTCCAAGCCACCAGAATTAAAGATTTCCATTATCCAAAGCTGTTGTTCATGATTTTTCTAACGGTTCAAGCATGTTTCAAGAACGACCATTTAATGAAGACGACCGACTCCTTGTTTCATTGAATTTCTGGTTTCTCCGAGGCTGGTTTAAGGGGATGATTTCCTTGTTTCCGTTGCACATGTTGTAGATCTCGAGGAAGTTCGTTGCAAGTTTTAAATGTTGTAAAGAAGCAAGACTTCTATATAAATCAATGTAGATCTCAGAAAGAGGGATCGGGAGTTTGAGAGACAGGTTGCATGAAAGCTTTCAAGTTCTTTGCATGAATGAAAGAGATTTGGCCTCTGATTTTGCAAGCGTCTTTCTGTGTGATTTCCTTCTATTTCATGTATTTCTCAGTTATGCTCGTCTTTCTAATCTGCTGTTAGATTTCAATTCTGCATCTGAGTTTGAATATCGCAAATGAGAAAGTGAGTTCTGGAATGCAATCCTGAAGGTTGTCTGCGCAAGGTCGTAAGTGGATTATGTTGTATTCTATTATTATATGTTGTTTATGCGCTTGAGGTTAGATTCTTGCTGAGTTTCTTTCCCTGATCATATAAGTTCGGCTCTGTGGCCATATTTCCCATCTCTTTCGTGTATTTCCCGTTTCTTTCTGCACATTTATAATTCCTTTCCAAGTAACTTTAGTCTTAATCAAGCTTAGAAATAGTAAGGGAACCAGCCCTCTCTGGAGATTGGTCTGGGAGACATTTCTTTCTCCCAGCCTTTCAATGTTGGCCGGGTCTAGGGTGCATAGACATAGAAAATCCTTTCCTATGGCAGATTCGTGACCAACAGTTTTTGGCACGCCCGGTGGGACAGACTGTTTCTGTCTCAGAAAGATCCCATAGTATTGAGGGTTTAATGTTCGCCTTCATGCCGTATAGTTAGAACATTTGGTGACTCTGCAGCACTCCAAAAATCTCTGAACGTGGATGCAATGAAAGTTGTACTTCATGATCACGAGATCAAAGTCCAAAAAAGTTGAAGATCTTGTTGAGTTTTTTGAACTTGACAAGCACAAAGAGAGGTGAACACTCTAGGTTGGTTTCCCCATCGCTTGCATCATCTGCCATATCCACACAAATCCCTGGTATTGTTACTAGTTTTCCATCTTCTCAGTTACATACACTAGTCCCAATGGCCCAGTATCCTCCACCCAGGCAGTTTTCAGCATGGAACAGCTCAGGGGCCTTGAATTTGCAGGCTCAAAATCCAGTTCCCTAGGCTGCTTTGAAAGCCTTGCCAACCTATGATGGTACGGGAAAGACTGCATACGAACATATTCATGATGTAGCTTCTCTGGCAGCCATTCATGATATAATAGACGAAGATGTGATGGTGAAGTTATTAGTGTTATCCTTGAGAGGAAAATTGTTGTACTGGTATCGATCTCTGCAACCAGGCACTATTGCATCCTGGGATCAGCTAGGAGAATTGTTAGTGAAGAATTTTCATGAACAGGCTGACCCATTTTCATTGTTGCACCAGTTTAATGCAATCCAGAGGCACCCGCAGGAGGCAATAGCAGATTTCAATGTTCGTTTCACCAAAAGTTGGCAACGAGTGCCTGAAGGACTTCGCCCTACCCCTGAGCAAGCTACGTTTTACTACCTTCGAGCGTTCAATACAGACATTGGCTTGGCGATCAAGCAGTCCAATGTGATGACCTTCCCAAAACTGTTCGAGCAAGCACAAAAGGCGGAGGCAGACTTGATTGCAATCGACAGGCTTCCCCCAAAGGTAGCAATGCCCATTTTACCTGATATTCCACAACATTTATATCCTAGTTCTTTTTCGCAATCTATGTCTTCTATGTACCCTGTTCCATCATGGAATTCCAGTGCACCTCAAATTGCACCTATCCCAGTTCCTCAGCTCTCTACTTCAACAAATCCCCAGTTGCTCGCACCCAACATTCTGCCATTCCCTGCTTCCACTTCATTCCCAGCATTACCGACACCACCAGCACCTTTGCCCTTACCAAGACCTCCTGCGCCTGTAAATCCCGATCCTTATACGACACTCTTGCAAGAGGTAAAATCTGCCAATTCTGCAATAAGAGCAATGGGTAATAAGATCACGCTTATTGAAAGGAAGCAAGCTGAGCGAGATTTCCAGCCTAGGAGATTTCAACCCCCGCCGATTACTAGAGAACAAGTTGCTTCAACAAGCAAAGCACCCGAGAAGAACCTGACTGTTTTGGCAAATGAAGATGTAGTCTTTGCGAAAAGAACATATTGGTGTTCGACATGCAATGATCCCCATGGAGAAGACACTTGCATGGTTCATTTGAATTATGTGCAGACATTGGCTGCTAGTTCTTCGGGAGGGCAAGTCAATATGATCTCTGAGGTAGGCCATAGCTTAATGATTCCATTGGAAGAGCAAGTTTCGGTTCTCACAAGGACTGGAAAGAAGCCTGTTACAGTAGATCCTGCTGAGTTAGAGCCATTAAAAGTGCCAGCTGATTTGAAAAAAATAGTGAAAACTCCTATGCAAGCATCAAAGCTAGATGCGCCTGTTTTGCCGAAAGATCCTGTTCCACACAGAACACAAGAAAAGGCCGCAACTGCACAGGCAAGATCAGAAGCAGAGGAGCAAGCTAGAGAAAAGCTGAAGTACCCTTCATTGACAAAGAGGCTGAGAGTAGAAGCCACCCAACAGTATCGGAGCAGATATGATCACCCCATTGAAAAGAAGGAATCTGCTGCGGTTGCATACAACATTGTCGAAGAACTGAAGAAGACCCCAGCTAAGGTTAGTCTTTACGATGCATTGCAATTGCCTAGGCAGGTAGATTTATTGCAAGAATCTTTAAAATCTATGAAGGATAGTGAAAAGGGTCCTACCCAGACAATTTATGCTCAAGCCTTAACCACTTCTATCATTGGTAAAAATAGACCACCCCCATTTTATCTATCATTGCAAATAGAGGGTTGGATCGTGCATAACTGCATGATCGACTCTGGAGCCGCTACAACTGTCATGCCAAAGGCAGTTTGCGAAGTTATGGGTATGGAATATACACGAAGTAGCCCTGGAGTCTTGCAGTTAGATGGTACTCCTATGAAAATGATGGGTGTAATCAAGGATGTCCCGATTGTTTTACACACTATGCCTCAGATTACAGTCATTCAGGAGATAGTTGTGGTGGATCTAGAACCGTATTTCAGTATGTGCTTATCCAGAGAGTTTACTGCAAAGTTGGGAGGTTACCTTGCACTGGATTATTCCCACTTGGAAATCCCTTTCAAAGGTAAAAGACTCCGGATTCAGAATGAAAAACCTTCCTCTTTTCATATTGAGAGGTTGGATGAAGCAGGAAAGACCATGCAGTCTGTTAACATGCTAACCGAAGAGTTAGAGGGTTCTGATTTGATGAATGAGGTTTTAGATGAGCTTCAGTTGGAAGACGGGTTTTCCATGCTTGATTTCAATGCTATGCTGGAAACCGAAATCGGTTGTTATTCTATCACAAAGCCCGAGGATGGCACAATGCAGGTATTTCCTAACCAAGATGATCAGAGCTCTATCACGGATCAACTATGGAAGTTATATTTTGATGGGGCAAGATGCAAAAATGGTGCAGGAGCAGGTATTGTTTTGATTTCTCCCTCTGGTTTACAAAGAACATATTCATACCGTCTTACTTGGAATTGTACTAACAATGCTGCCGAGTACGAAGCATTATGCCTAGGCTTGAAAAAGGCAAGGAAGTTGGGAATCGAACAGTTGCAGATTTTTGGTGATTCTGAGCTGATTGTAAACCAAGTAACAAACAGGTGTATTTCCAAGCAGCATTATCTCAAAGCATACCGCAACCAAGTTTGGGACCTGTTTGAGTCTTTCACAGCTCTGAATATTCAAGCCATTTCTCGAGAGCTGAATAAGCATGCAGATCTCCTAGCATCTCTTGGAGCAAATTTTTCTCCCATTGAGCAGGTAGTCAAGAAGCCAAAGACAGTAAGGATGGTGTACAGGCCTAGTGTCCCAGACAAAGATACTTTCTGGCAAGTCTTCGAGAGTGATGAGCAAATTGTTAACTTTTTGATTCAAGAAGCTGCCACCATCAAAGGAAGAACCTTGGAGCACGAAGAAACCGAAGGTCTGATTCAGTTGTGGAATAATCATATTCTGAAGGGTCTTATCACTCTAGAAAGTTTGTTTGATCAGCATGATCGGTCCAAGAAACATCGGATTGAGATCGATAAGAAAGAGTACATGGAGATGCAATTAGAACCCAATAAGGTCATTAAGATTGGGACTGATTCTACTCCTGATGAACTGCAAGAAATCAGGCAACTGTGTCAAGAATTTTTTGATATTGTGGCCTGGAGTTATGAGGATCTGAGGGGATATGATAAACAGATTGTTCAGCATACTATTGAGTTGGAAGAAGGAGTCAGACCCTTCAGGCAAAAGCAATGACCAGTGAATCCAAATATTGAGACTCTCATGAGGGCCGAACTTGTGAAAATGTTGCAGGCCAAGATTATATACCCGGTTAAGCACTCGACTTGGGTTGCTAATCTGGTTTCGGTTCGAAAGAAAAATGGAGACATACGACCGTGTGTAGATTTTTGAAATCTGAACCGTGCATCTCTGAAAGATCACTATCCCTTGCCTCGCATTGATCAGATATTGCATGTTGTTGCTGGGGCTCAGCATTTTTCACTGTTGGACGGTTTCTCTGGATATAACCAGATTTGGGTTAGGGATGAGGACAAGTACAAGACAACATTTACAACTAAGTGGGGCACTTTTGCTTATCAACGAATGCCTTTCGGATTATCAAATGTTGGGGCCACATTCCAGAGAGCCATGGACATTGCATTTGAGGAGCTTTTGAACAAGATTATTGTTATTTATCTTGATGATATGACTGTCTTTTCACATAGACGGGAAGATCACTGTTCTCATCTGAGGCAAATCTTTGGAAAATGTAGAGAGTTTGGTATTTCCATTAATCCAAAGAAGTCGGTTTTTGCAGTGAAGGAAGGTAAACTCTTGGGGCATGTCATTTCAGAAGATGGTTTGGCAATTGATCCATCTCGAGTCGAAGCATTGAAGAAACTATCGCTCCCTCGCCAATAAGAAAGAGCTGCAGTCTTTCTTTGGACAGATTAATTTCATCAGGAAGTTCATTTCTGATTTTGCCCAGGTTGTCAAGCCCATGACTGAGTTGTTGAAGAAGGATGCAGAATTTAAATGGACAACTCAGAGGAAGGAGGCATTCCAAGAAATTAAGGACAGAATAGCGCAGGCTCCTGTATTAATTAATCCAGATTATTCAAAAGATTTCATTCTCGTATGCAGTTGGGGAAGATGAAAGCTATGCCGCAATACTCACACAGAAAGGAGATGATGGGAATGAAAGGCCCATTGCTTTCCTTAGTCAGGTTATCTTACCCCATGAGGCAAAGTATAATTTCATTGAAAAATAGGTGTATGTTGTCATGAAGTCTCTTAAAAAATTCAAGCACTTCATATCTCAGAGTAGGACAATCATCTATGTTATTCATCCCGATGTAAGGAATTTCATCATTCAGGGTGAGATGGGTGATAAACGCGCAGGTTGGGTCACCAAAATTCAAGAATTTGATGTTGAGATTCATCCGGCCAAGCTAGTGCGGGGTAAGGCCTTATGCCAGCACTTAGCAAAGACTGCAGCATCTGGGATAGTTGATTATCAAGCAGATGATCTTGCTAGAGATAACAATCTGATGAATCTCCTAGTTCAAGAACAAGATTGGGCAGATGACCTCATTGACTATTTCACAACTGGTAGATGCCCTTCACAGTTAAATGCCTCACAACGGAGAAGGTTTCGTCTGCAAGCTCTCAAGTATGTGTTGCTGCCCGAAGGATTGTTTTTTAAGAACATTGATGGCGTTCTTTTAAGGTGTGTCAAGGAATCAGAGAAGGCAAGGCTCCTGGAGGAGTTTCATTCTGGCATATCAGGAGGACACTATGCAGGTAGACCAATGGCTTTAAAAATTATTCGGGCTGGTTACTATTGGCCAACCTTGTTCACAGATGCTTTCAGGATTGCCCAAGCATGTGACAAATGTCAGAGGTATACAGGAAGGGTTAGAAATGCATCATTGCCCCTGCATCCAATTCAAGTTGAAGCACCTTTTCAGCAGTGGGGATTGGACTTTATTGGGATTATTGATCCGAATTCTTCAGCTGGACACAAATATATCTTGACAGCTACAGATTATTTTACGAGATGGTCTGAAGCTATTCCAACCAGGGTTGCAAATCAAGCGGTGGTGATTTCTTTCATTGAAGGGCTGATTACACGTTTTGGCATTCCTGATGCTATTATTACAGATAACGAAACTCCATTTATTGGAGCTGAGCTAGCTGAATTTGCAAATAAGTATGGTGTTTTCTTGAAGACATCCTCTAACTATTACCCTCAGGGAAATGGCTTGGCAGAGTCCACAAACAAGAATTTGCTACGGATTTTAAAGAGATCTTTGGGGGATAACAAGAGATCATGGCACCTTCTATTGAATCAAGCTTTATGGGCAGATAGGATTTCAATCAAGAAGTCTATCAAGACTTCACCATATGCCCTGGTATATGGAAAGGAGGCAAGGTTGCCTGTTCATCTAGAGTTGCCAGTATTGCAGCAGTTGCAGGGATTTCAGGATGATGAAGCAGATGTAGATTCCATGGATATGCGGTTGGCTCAGTTGTTACAGTTGGAAGAGCAACGTTCTTTGGCCTATGAGGAGTTTGCTAAGCATACACAGGTTATTTCAAAGTGGTTCCATAAAAATTCCACTGATCGTCCGCTTAAGGTGGGTGATTTGGTCCTAAAATGGAATGAAAAGAAAGCCAAGCCTGGGAAGCACAAGAAGTTTGATGCTCTGTGGGAGGGCCCGTTCCGCATTGTCAGTGCTGGTGCAGCAAATTCGTTTCATCTGGAAGATTTGGATGGCAGCCCACTTCCTATTTCGGTGAACGACTTTCATCTGAAAGCCTACACTCCATGAACTGTGAGTCCAGTATCACCTTGTACATAAAAAAAAGAAAAAAAAAGAAAAAGAGAAAAAAAGTATTGTTTTCCTCTGTCAACTTCGGCTCTTTTTGCATGCGAGCCCGCAGGTACGTATTTCTTTCTTTTTCTTCTTCCTTCCCAGCAGTTAGTGGCTTCCTCTTTATTTCTTCCCTTCCCCTCTTTATTCCCTTCTTCTCCTACTCCTTTTTCTTCTGCAAGTAATCAAGCCACTGCTGTTGTTTCTTTTTCCCTTCCTACTATTCCCGTTTCTTCTTTTCCTTTTCTTCTAATTTCATTGTTGTTTTAGCATTTATCGGTTCCATTCCACCACTTCACTCCTTTCATTCCCACCTTCCATTCCATTCACCTCCATTTCCCTTTCATAGCAGCTGGTAGCACAGAAGCACTCTGTTACTGTATCTACCGCATCACTCCCTCCATTCCATTATTCCATCATTTATCATTTCCATTCCATAGTCCTCACTTCACTTATTTCATTCATTTTTTGCAACCTGCTTTCATGGAGATTCTTTTATAGCACCAGGTCAGCTAAGCCAAATACAGATTTACTTGAGTTTTCGTAATTCAGCAAGAGTTGTTGCAGCAGTTCACCGAGATGTACCCCATCAGCCAGCTTTCTGTTCTCAATTTTTCTTGACTCTGTTGCCCAATGGATTCAGGCTTGGGATTCGTGCATACAGCAGAACTGTATACCCCATGAGCCACCAAGAATGTTGGCATTTTTGCCACATTATTTTGATTATTGATTATTCATGCATAAGATGTTGAAGTTCTCACTCCTTTACAGGTTTTGATGCAAAAAAGGCTAAGTCCGAAGACTGTCACGAAATCATGACAAAAAGCAGCATGGAGAGCCAAAGTTGAAAACCGTCGCGATATCGCGACATGTCGCGTTATCGCGGGTCTATTGAGGAGAGAGAAGCAAAGTCGAAAATAGTCACGATTTCGCGACGTGTTCCAAAATCGTGGTCAACGCAGTCAACGACAGCAGGAGGGTAAAGACGTCGCGATATCGCGACGTGTTGGATTTTCACGGTCAAAATGGTCAACGAGGGCAGATAGAAAATTGTCTCGAAATCATGACATGTCACGTTTTCGCGACTTACAATGGCCATGGAGTATAATATTAGAAATGGTCATGAAATCATGACATAACTAAGCAAAGGGGATGACAATAAATTGTCGCGATATCACGACGAATAGTGAGCAAGGCAAAAGGGAAAGATGTCCGAAATCGTGACGTGTTGCGTGGTCGCAGTTAAGGTGGAAATAAAAGCTTAAGGCATGAAAGTCATCGTGATTTCGTGACACTTTTGGAGATGAAGACAAGGAAACGTCCGATTTCATGACATATTGGGCGGAAGGACCAAGTGCAAAAATGTAGCGATTTCCGACATTAAGAGGAAGAAGAGTGTGAAACGTCAGTTTCTCGACATGACAAATTTTCGTTCAGAAACAAAGTCCAAGGAGATAGAACTTGTCACGATTTCACGACATGATGGAGATTAAAGAACCACTTGAGGCAAGAGTGTCATGTTTTCATGGGTTAGAAGCAGGACCGTACAATGGATGAAAATTGTCACGAAATCATGACATGTCAGATTTTCGTGACTTAGAAGAGAAGATTGAGCAGGGGAGATAGTGTAGCGATTTCGTGCCTTGTCACATTTTCACGAAAACAGAGCGAAGAAAGAGCATAATGGTACGAAACGTCATGATTTCGTGACGCGTCGCGTTTTCGCGAGCTAAGGTAGCGAAGGAGACAAAGGAGCCGAATACGTCACGATTTCGTGACATGGATGATTTTCGCGGTTCCAAAGTGACAAAGTGTATGGAGCAGAAATACGTCACGATTTCGTGACATGTCGCGTTTTTGCGACCTCGTTACAGTTTCGCGCCAGAAAGCAGTTCAAACGGCCCGATGAAGTTTTGCGATTTCCAATGATTAAAAGCACTCTAGAATTAAATGTTTTGCTGCTTTCCAATGCGAGCAAGGTAGAAGAACGTGTCCAAGCCACTAGAATTAAATATTTCCATTATCCAAAGCTGTTGTTCATGATTTTTCTAACGGTTCAAGCATGTTTCAAGAACGACCATTTAATGAAGACGACCGACTCCTTGTTTCATTGAATTTCTGGTTTCTCCGAGGCTGGTTTAAGGGGATGATTTCCTTGTTTTCGTTGCACATGTTGTAGATCTCGAGGAAGTTCGTTGCAAGTTTTAAATGTTGTAAAGAAGCAAGACTTCTATATAAATCAATGTAGATCTCAGAAAGAGGGATCGGGAGTTTGAGAGACAGGTTGCATGAAAGCTTTCAAGTTCTTTGCATGAATGAAAGAGATTTGGCCTCTGATTTTGCAAACGTCTTTTCTCGTGTGATTTCCTTCTATTTCATGTATTTCTCAGTTATGCTCATCTTTCTAATCTGTTGTTAGATTTCAATTCTGCATCTGAGTTTGAATATCGCAAATGAGAAAGTGAGTTCTGGAATGCAATCCTGAAGGTTGTCTGCGCAAGGTCGTAAGTGAATTATGTTGTATTCTATTATTATATGTTGTTTATGCGCTTGAAGTTAGATTCTTGCTGAGTTTCTTTCCCTGATCATATAAGTTCGGCCTGTGGCCATATTTCCCATCTCTTTCGTGTATTTCCCGTTTCTTTCTGCACATTTATAATTCCTTTCCAATAACTTTAGTCTTAATCAAGCTTAGAAATAGTAAGGGAACCAGCCCTCTCTGGAGATTGGTCTGGGAGACATTTCTTTCTCCCAGCCTTTCAATGTTGGCCGGGTCTAGGGTGCATAGACATAGAAAATCCTTTCCTGTGGCAGATTCATGACCAATAGGTCCCTATGTAATTGATAGTAAAATAGGACCTGGAACATACCGACTTACCTCTCTTGAAGGATTCAAGGAACTAGAACCCTTGAACATCAGTCATTTGATGCCATTCCACATTTAGAGAGCCATAGCCCACCCCAAAAAGCTCCAAGGATTCCAACAATCGCTTGGTCAACCTAGAAAGCTCCAAGGGTTCTCGCCACCGCTTGGTCACCCCAAAAGCTCCAAGGATTTCAGCAATCGTGTGGTCAACCTAAAAAAGCTCCAAGGGTTCTCACCACCGCTTGGTCAACCTAAAAAGCTCCAAGGGTTCTCGACATCGCTTGGTCACCCCAAAAGCTCCAAGGATTCTAGAAATCCCTTTGATCAACCCAAAAATGCCCCAAAGGTATCTATAAACCATTTGGTCAAACCAAAAGCTCCAAGGATTCTAGCAATCCCTTTGGTCAACCCAAAAATGCCCCAAAGGTATCTATAAACCCTTTGGTCAAACCAAAAGCTCCAAGGATTCCCACAATCACTTGGTCTACCCAAAAAAGCTCCAAGGATTCCCACAATTGCTTGGTTGACCTAAAATGCCCCAAAGGTATCCGTAAAATCTTTGGTCAAACCAAAAGCTCCAAGGGTTCCCACAATCGCTTGGTCAAAAACAAATATTCAAAAAAAAACAAAACAAAAGATAATCAAAAATTGCATCTCATTTTCATGCACATTCTTAAAAATCAAATCACAAAAAAATAATAAACTGCATTAGGCATCACATACATACATTGCATATTTGTTGGTCACACATGTCACAAGCACCATAGACTGTAATTGCTCAGTAGTTCCATAATTTTCCACATTCAGTCCATTTTGTAAACAACACCCATCCAAAATAACGTCCTTCACATTTTCACCATATTATAATCAGTTGTCCACTAACGTCATTTGGGTTTTTCATCATTCAGCTATCTTTAGATTTCTAGTCAAAAGTTGTACACATTCAGATAGATTTTACAAAGGTAACGTTTTACTTGGATCACACCTTGTTACGTAGCATCCCCACACAAGTTAAAACACATAAAAATTCCCAAGTTGTGTGAACATAAGATAAACCTACAAAGCAGTCTAGGGTACCATAGGTGAAAGGTTAGCCTACTCATCCCCCTGTGTGAATGGTTCAAGAATGTTGAGAATTGACAAAAGTATAAGCTCTTCCCCATCCAATTCCCCACAATAAATAGTGGTTAAAATCCACTATCAAAAAATCCCAAAAACCTTTGATCCCCAAAGTTGTAAGGATTCGTACTACACACCCTTGACAAGGATGGGCAGTCATCCCCAAGGCCTAAAATATCAATGCCATTACATAATCAATTCCTCAATCACCTTTGGTCCCCAAATTCATAAGTATTCATACTACAACCTCCTGACAAGGATGGGTAGTCATCTCCAAGGCCTAAAAGATAAATTCCATTACATAATAAAATCCCAAATCACCTTTGGTCCCCAAAGTCGTAAGGATTCGTATTACACGTCCCTAAACAGGATGAGTAGTCATCCCCAAAGAAAAAAGGGATCAATTCCATTCGCAAGCCAACAACCTACGAACTCAACTTTGAAACCTAAAATGCAAAATCAAATAACAGAGGTTATCACCACTAATAAAACCCCTTACTCAAAAAGAAAAACAAAAGAGAAAAATAAAATAGTGATTTTCATCACTATGCATGAGAGCAAGTTTCCCAACAAGTTGACCAACCGAAAGATGCCTGATCTTGAATCCTTGGAATTTTTAGCATTCGAAAAACCATCTAGGTGATCCTCATTATGGGTTTGGTGGGCAGCCTACCTGGCAATGGCGGTATCCTAAATGCATGACGATATGTCTATCACATTAGGTTTGCATGTGAGTAGACCAATGTTTGCATGTGGATGAGCTAGCTTATGGTACTTTAGATTGTCCCATGGATTAATCTTACTAAATACAAAAAAGGAGTTAGTGGAGCTAATTAGGTGATCCTTAGTACAGGTTTGGTGGACAGTCTACCTGGCACTAGCGGTATCCTAACAAATACCACATAAATGAACTCAATCGCACACATAGGGATGTGAAATAACTTGGTCAAACTCAAGTCTGATTTGTACCTTGTTCAAAATTCTTGTGAGATAAATGTACAGTCTTGGCTAGTTAGTTAAAACATCTGAATCTCAGAAAAACCTTAACTACATTCTAAAATAAATGTTGTACATGTCCATTCTTGCATCACCATCGAAAAATACAAAACAAACAAAAAATATTACACATGCAAAGTCATCACATAGTACAGAAAGCCAAAAAATCTTGTACAGTCTATGGTGCCACTGCCAAGTTATCAACAAATCATTTCATCCATTCCATATGCATCCATCATATAATTAGAAACATCGCATTCATAATAACCCATGCATACATCAAACTAACTAAAAATGCATAAAATAAATGATAAATCACGATAAGTGCATAATCAAAAAGAAAGTCATGTATATATATGGCAAAAATGCCTGTCGGCTACAATAAGTCGGTCCTCTGACCTCACAAAAACATCAAAAAATCAAAAACCCCAAGCCTAGCGAATTGGCCACCATGATCACACAAGATCGGTGCGACTAGAACTACCCCCAGTAGTGTGGGTCCTATGGGACCTCTTAGGGTGGCTGCTGCCAGCCCCCACATCGCGCCCACTAGTGCTACCCTCACCCACTCGCCTGTGATGAGAGGAAGCAGACTGCTCAATCTCACTATCTCTCATTTAGAGCGAAGATCCACCTCCAGTGAGCTCAGGTAACTACCCACCGAGGCAAATAATCTCTACCTCCAACTCCAATCGATGTTGGACCAAATCCACCTCCCGTCGATGGTACGCAGCCAATGCATCATTGCGCTATGCCAACTAAGTCCGTAGGAGATACCTCTCTTATGAAGCATATGTGTTCCCATACTACCAACGGTATGCCACCAATGCATTTTCCCACTCTACCAACTGCATTCGTAGGAGATCCCTCTACTGCAGAACCTCCCCATGCTCCTCATCTCATCTCCATAGTAGATCCTCCAATCACACTATCTCAACACGATACCTAGCCTCCATGTCCCTTGGGACTACCTGAGGCATGGGCATCTTTGGGATGGTGGGATGCTCTGGCATCCACTACTCTAGAACATCCTATATATCCGACTGCTTCGAAACCCCTAGGTCATCCCCAGTCAAGTCGTCAACCTCCACCATATCCACATCATCACGTGGAGCACCCCAACCCTCCCTTGATACCTCTACATCCTCACCACCTACTGCTGCTACATCTGGACCTCCTAGAGGTCCCTCACCCCGCCATCACCACATCGTCCACCACTGGTCATACTCTGCAGTCACCTTGACATTGTCCATGTCAGGGACATCGATCACTACATTCGACTCCTCACCCAGCGGCTCAATGATCGGCCAGGCCAGAGTCCTCTTGTTGCCCTAACATCGATAGATCAAAGGCTCACCAGGAAATCCTTGGTGCAACCTAAAATGTCGAGTCACCCAGACATATGGGAAGTACTCCTGCTCAGTCCCATGTCGCTCGATTAGCCACCTCCCCCTGCACGCCTACTGGAGCCACTCCACATCCTCAGGCCAGGCTGGACAGTCCTGGTATGGACACCAGAACACTTACCCTGGAGCAAGACATGAGAAGGCATCAATATAGTGCCCTACGACATTGGCCCACTGTTGACTCTGCCCCTGCTCCTCTGACCTCTGCCATAGAGTAGCATAACCAATATCCCTATCCACCATCTCTTCCTGAGTGGTCTAAGGAAATCCCTACAGCCGCTCTATAGCTAGGTGTTGCCACCCCTAGCACTGCAACAGGTAGCTGCACCCAATCCCCTTCCACCTCTGACAACGGACCTCATACAGCTCATCATAAGGTTGTGCCAGTAATGTCTGACCCCATGTCATAATCATTGGTGCTGAGGTTAGACACTCCACAAGTCTAAACACCACCTCAAGCAGTTTCCAAGGGAACCTCGCATCGGAGGAGTCCAAAAGTAGCATGTTGGAGATGAGAGTCATGAGTAGTGCATGCCTCACCCCCAACACACCCTTCTCCAGCCACCACCACACCAAAATTCCACCAATTAGGCAGTCCCCCTCTGCCCTCTCCACCGCCTCATCTACCCCCATCTTCGCTGCATTCCCAAAGCACCGTGTCAGCACCATCGTTCGTTGATCACAAGGAGTAGTCCGAATGGGCAGCCTGTCTATCAAAATCCATAGAATCTAATAAACGTCCTCTAGAGTCACCGTCATCTCCCCTATTGGGATATGAAAGGTGTTGATGCGGGGATCCCATAAATTTATCAGGGAAGTCAGATATGCCCGATCCCCCACCACAGGCTCTAATCGAGTCACCTACTTGAGCCCAAGAGCATCAAGCCACTCCCAGTATGCCATAGTCAGCGCCTCCCATGCTTCAAAAAATACTGTCGGATGATGGTACCGACTCTTCACCACCTACAAAACAAAAAATACAAAAACATTAAAACATGACAACAAAAATAAACTGTACAAGCAACATTAACAAAATGTACAACAAAAACATTCTAAAATTCAAATAAACTGTACAGACAAACAAATCACAAAATTGCAAACTAGGGTTTTTAACCTTATTTGGAATAAAAAAAACAAACGAATCACAAAAATTTTCAACCTAGAGTTTCTAACCTTAGTTTAAACTGACAAACAAAAAAAAAAAAAACAAAATAACAACATTTAACCTAGGGTTTTTAACTCTAGTTTGAACAAAAAACAAATAAAACCAATTTTTTAAACCTAGGGTTTTACCTTAGTTTAAACTGACAAACAAAAAAAAAAAATAACAACATTTAACCTAGGGTTTTTAACTCTAGTTTGAACAAAAAACAAATAAAACCAGTTTTTTAAACCTAGGGTTTTACCTTAGTTTAAAACTGATAAACAAACAAAAAAAAACAAAAACGACAACAAAATAACAACATTTAACCTAGGGTTTTTAACTCTAGTTTGAACAAAAAACAAATAAAACCAGTTTTTTAAACCTAGGGTTTTACCTTAGTTTAAACTGACAAACAAAAAAAAAACAAAATAACAACATTTAACCTAGGGTTTTTAACTCTAGTTTGAACAAAAAACAAATAAAACCAGTTTTTTAAACCTAGGGTTTTACCTTAGTTTAAACTGACAAACAAAAAAAAACAAAATAACAACAAAATTTTTAAACTAGGGTTTTTGATCTTAGTTTAAAAAAATGCAACAAAATACAAATATAGAACAATTAAACTAGGGTTTTGATCTTATTTTAAATGGAAAAATGAAATATAAAATAAATTACGGTTTTGAACTGTAAAATAAAAACAAACAAAATAAAGAGGAGCACCTACCGGTCTTACCTCAGCTCCGCCACTCGACGATCCAGTTCATGAACTCATGGTATCCATGAAATCTCGATAGCACTCCGCTACGCAGACTCGAACTCCTCCTCCTCACAGCTCCAAATCGCCAGAAAAGCCAAATGCAAATGAGCCCAAAACCTAGTTTTGGCCCTTATATAGGCTCTTAGGCCTGTAACCATTCCAACCTAGGATAAGCACTCTAGTTAAGTGCTCGTCCCACCCTGGGATGATTACAAAACTGGTATTCCTCCCACCCAGGGATGATTATAGAGCAAGAAAATCAAAAACAACCAAAACTGCATCCAAAATAGCAATAAAATTGCCGAACAAAGGCGCATTTGCGCCTGACATTATTGGCATACAAAACTGATGTCGGGGCCACAAATTATCAATATCATACTTCCTAATAAGGCTACCATAGCCGGACCACTCCACGGGAAGACTAATTTTTGATAATTTTAGACCTAAAAAGCGTCACAAAAAGGGTCCAAACCCACCCAAAAATAGCAATAAAATTGTCGAACAAATGTGTCTATGCGCCTGACATTATTGGCATACAAAACCAATGTAGGGGCCACAAATTATCAATATCCTACTCCCTAAGAATGCTACCATATCCGGACCGCTCCACAAGAAGATGAATTTTTGACAATTTCAGCCCCAAAAAGCGTCACAAAAAGGGTCCAAACCCACCCAAAAATAGCAATAAAATTGCCAAACAAATGTGCCTATGCACTTGCAATTATTGGCATGCAAAACCAACATTGGGGCCACAAATTATCAATATCCTACTCCCTAAGAAGGCTACCAGAGTCGGACCGCTCCACGGGAAGATGGATTTTTGACAATTTCAGCCCCAAAACGCATCACAAAAAGGGTTAAAACCCACCAAAAATAGGTCAAATTATTGGGAAACTGCATACGCATTCATCGGAAAACAACTAAAGGCACCCTTACAAAAGTCATATTGGGTCAAGCAACTCATCACTTTTCTCATGTCGGTCATTCCCTCATTGATTCGTCGCTTGAGGGGTAGTCACACTTAGTCACCAACCAACAAATACACACCCAATCAAGGAAATGGCATGCATTCAAAGAATCATTGACAAATACAATCACGCTCCTTCTTGGGGCAGCAAAAAAGCAATTATCACAAGCTGATCAAACACTTGGCATTCTAGAATCATGAACTCAAGGTTCCCATAGACAAAAGGTTGCACCCTTTGCCTATTCATGACTGAACAATGTCCAAGATCAAGTAACACCTCACCAAAAAAGGTTAACACTTGAGTTAAGCTCCTTAGCTCATCAGAAGCAAGGATTCAAGAATGCATGCCTTTTCCATACTTTGGGCATCAAATTTTGGTTATGTTACTGAGAAACCCTAATCATTAGTGCTTTGGATATCTATTTTTTCTCAACACTGTGCCATGCACAGCGCATCCCAAAAAGGGGCATCTGTAGACACCAAAACAACACCAATCTGATTATGTGACGACAAGCACTGATCAAATTGACATACATAGCCCCTAGGGCAGCCCCCAGAGGTTAAACAATGGTCCTAACCAATCCCACAGTAGTTTTGGAAGGTCATAGGTCAATTTGGCACCTTTCAAGCACTCTTCTCCCTATTCGTTCCACTGTAGGATGATTACAAACTGGTATTCATCCCACCTCGGGACGTTTAGCAATATTCGCTCCAGGGTGGGGTGAATAGCAGGTTTTACAGGAAAAAGGTCAAACCTTGACAAATTGTAGCTCGTATCCGCCACTCAACTCCACCTTCAATGCATGGGAGTGCGAGTGAGTGTGAGTGAGCATTTTTGAGCTCAAAGGGGCAATCATGGAGCCCTTAATTAGGGAGGAATCTTCTCTCCCCTAACAAGGCATGATGGCCAAGTGGTGCCTCTGCATGCTCATTCACAAGATACCCTCAGGTCTATAAAATGGTGAGTCTTCTCACCCCAAAAAATAATAGAGCAGGAGCATTTGGAGCAATGGAGTGCTGTCGAATTACATCCTCACCCCTCACTTGTGCTTCTTACATCCTTGATCTCTCTTTTGGAAGGGAGGTTATTGGGTGAACATTGGAAGCATAATTCAGACCTAAAACCCAAACATTTGGCCACAATATCCCACAAAATTTGCTGACACAACCCCCTAGGATTTTTTGGGTCCATCCCAAGTGGATTGGTGCCGAAACCAAGCCCCAAACGGTGGGCATCCTACCCCTGGGCGCCCCCCGCACTACTATAGTCCTAATCGCCCCACCCCAGAGTGATTAGAAATATGTAGCAAATTTCCTTAATATTTATTTTGCATTTTATTTTATGTCTTTCATATATTTTTCCATTCAAATTTCATGCCATTCTTATGAGTTTTGACTATGTTTTCATCGCTTTTTGCTTTCACTAACATACAGGGAGCATATTCGTATATAGGGTGTTTGGGGCTGAATATGCAAAATCTGACCTTCTGGGTCGTCTCAAAATGCCCCATTTTATCTAACCCCAAATTTTTAGGTGTTTTGGAGGCCTCTAGATGGGACATTTAGGAGGTTGCTTTTTAACATTTTATGACAGTCCTAATCGTCCCACCCCGGAGCGATTAGAAATCTATAGCATATTTCTCGACTGTTCCTTTTGTAGTGTGTTCCTGATAGTGTTTGCATGCTTCTATCTAAATTTCAACTTATTCTAACATGTTTTGATTACCATTTTAATTATTTCATGCGTGCATTAATTGGAGGCCTTGGGGATTGCATGTTTCCCTTCATCCGTAGGTGCTATTAATCGTTTGTTGTTTCTCTGAATGCAGGATCTCAACACTGAAGGGGCAGCAAGGAACTACAGATGCATTCATGCAAGCGACAGATACATTTGGCCTGCCCATTTCAAATGTGGGCACGTGAAAGATCCCGAATGGGAGCGTACCATCCGCGGTGCAACAAAACTATACCCAACGCTCCTAGTCCCTAAAAAGGAAGGAGACATATTGTAATCTGATCTCAAAGCAAAATCAATAAAATAAAGGGTTGCACTTTAAATTTGCTTTATATCTCATTTCAGTTTGTTTGTTTTCCCTTTTTCATGCACTTTAGTCCTTCTTCATTAGTAGGACTTAGCGTTTCACATGCTTTTGTTTGCATCGCACCCGGTACGCCTATTTGCTTTCATATCCTCGTGCTTTCATTATGGGGATATTTTTAGGTTTGACTATTCCTAGGGGTGACATTTGGAGGGTTGATATTATTTCTCCCATAGTGGTTACATATCTATGGACCATATTACATATTCCTTTTATACGGTGGATATGTATCCTTAGGCACCTTCATTGTACTCAGTGCTCCATTTTCAGATCTAATATATGATATTGTTGCTCTCTTGTTTGCATGTCTATTTGTAAGCTTATGCTGTCAATTTGCTTTCAAATTCTTGTTTTGGTTGAATGTGGCATTTTTGTTAACACTTGAAATCCTTGCAGCATGGAATGATCTGATTATCATTACTTTCATGGCATCATAGCGATAGGTGTTGCAGTCATCCATTTGTGAGTGTTGTGCAGTTGTTTCTCTTACAAGTTTGAAGAATGGTGTGGAAGCTTCGATTTTTGTGATTGGGTCCTTGGTGGAGTATTTTGGCCAGTTTGTGTCACTCCTTCCATTGTAATATCATTACCAGCATCCTAAAATCTCTTCTTCCCATACTACAATAGCCTCATTCCCTTGGATCTGTCCTAAGCATTTTTTTTCTTGAGCATTTCCCTTTTTAGTAGGGTCACCAACCCAGCCTGTTTTTATATTTTGCATGTATCTCCTGATAGAAATGTCATTTTTCCCCAAAAAAAAATTGAGGTCTTTAGATGCATTCATTTGAGTTGTGCCCAAAATTTCAGCTCATTTGGATCAGTATTATTCAAGATATCTTGATTTTATGAAAACCTATAAATTTTTAGTAATATGCATATATCTTTATCAAAACGTTTGATTTTTTGCTGATGTTTTTATAGAATGTGTAAAATAATATTACAGACCATCCCATAAAATTGCAGAGAATTTGGAGATGTATTTTGACAGCTACAGTGATTTTACTATTTTTAGTAATATCATCCTTGCAGGAGAAATATTGGGATTTGCTTAGCAAAATTTTTACCAGGCCTGTAAAATAATTTTTCTGATATTCTTATAAAATTTCAGATTTTTTGGATCTGTATTTAGACATTTATAATTATTTTATGACTGCACTCTCAATATTGCATTGTGAAAGGTTTTTGCACTTGAACCTTGTATATGGACTATTGTTATAAAGTCCCATCTTCTACATTCCTGTGAAGCTAATAAAATAATCTTTTGGGGGGGTTGTCTCGGTGCTGATTTGTGCATCCCATCTGCATTATTTTTCTCTTTGGTGATTTTTGTAGAATGGCTTCTTCATCTTATTTTGCATTAGATCAATGTGAGCCATTAACAACACATAATTACCACACATGGAGACCAAGAATGGAAAAATCATTAAACGCAAAGGATTATGGGCTTTAATGCTTGAATAACAACTACAGTTCACTAGAGAATATAAAAAATTTCAGCACCAATGCAAATTACATGAATGTATTGGTTTGATAGGAACTTATGTAAGTGATAGTCTTTTATTTCATTTGGAAGGATGTGACTCTCCTTTCAAAATTTGGGAAAAAATAAAAGGATTATTTGGTAAGGTGGATCACATAAGAGCCATGCAACTTGAAGTTGAGATCACTTCTCTCAATCCTAAATATTTTCCATCTATTGTAGACTATCTTACTAAGTTCAAGCACTTGTTAACATAGTTAAAGAGGAGTGGGAGAGACAAGAAAGATGAAGAGTGTGTTTACCTGATTCTATCCAAGTTGAAAGGTTCATTCCAAATATTTGCTTCTACCTTTTTCTCTAGCATGGATGCCTTAGGTGACACATTCATAATGCCTAATTTGGAGTTGTTTTGTGAAAGACTTACTAGGGAAGAATCCAAATTGTCTAACCTTGAGTCTTCTACCTCTCAAAAGGCATTAGTAGCATCTAGTCCTAAGGGTAAGGGAAAATTCAAAGGTAAACCTAAGTCTTCTCCTTCTCCATCTCAAAGTGCCCTAAACCCAAAGAATCTAACTCTAAACCCAAAGAGTCTCTTAAATCCAAGAATAAATCTAGCCTTTCATGCTCCTTTTGTAGGGGGAATAATCATGTAGAAACCAGGTGTTGGAAGAGAATGCAAGCCTTAGAGATTGCAGTCAAGAAACCCAAGATCTCTATCTTGGTGGATCTCAATCAGTTGCTACAGATAGTTGGGTTATATATTCTAGTGCTTCTCACCATATGACTTCTTCTAAGGAGTCGTTTGTATCTCTTGGTTTGAGTTCTACTTCCAAAATTGAGGTTGGATATTCTTCCTTTATTTTTGTTAAGGGAAAAGGTGACATACAACTTGATGGTGGATGCATCAATGATAGACTATATGTTCTTGATATTACTACAAATTTACTTTCTGTTTATCAAATTTTTCATTCTGGTCAGGTTAAAACAGTGACTTTCACACCACAAGGAGCTGAAGTTAGAACCTTGTTGGAGCCTCATTCACTTGTTGCATAAGGTGTTTTTGATCATAGTTCTAGACTATATCACTTTGAGGGTTTTGATGACACTTCTTCTGTAGGGACATGCTTGGTTTCTCATGCATATTCTAATAGTAAGCTTTGGCATGAGAGATTTGGACATCTTAATTACAAATATTTGAAGGAGTTGAGCACTCATGGTATGGTTGATGGTTTACCTAGATTTTCTTGTCTTGATGGAGTTTTCCCTGGATGTGCATTAGGGAAACAACACCAAGATCCATTTCCTAAGGGTAAGTCAAAAAGAGCTTCTTCACCACTTGAGCTTGTGCATAGTGACTTGATGGTTTTTTCTACTCCTTATTTCAAAGGAGCTAAGTATGCACTTACATTTATTGATGATTTCTCAAGGCATACTTGGGTTTATTTTCTCAAGTACAAGAGTGATGTCTTTTCACACTTCAAGGTGTTTAAGGATTTTTTTGAGAATCAATATTCTAGTTGCATAAAGAATCTTCACACTGATAATGGGGGAAGCACTTCAACAGAAAGTTTTCTAATTTTTTAGTAGCACATGGTATTGTTCACCAACATTATGTTCCTCATACTCCACAACAAAATGGCTTAGCAGAAAGAAAGAACCAAACTTTGAAGGAGATGGCTAACTGCATGATGCATTCTAGGGATTTACCTCCTATATATTGGGTAGAAGCAGTTAATTGTGTGAACTACATTCAGAATTGCACACAACATAAAGAACTTGAGAATTTTACTCTAGAGGAGGCTTGGTCTGGGACTAAGCCCGATGTCTCATTTTTCAAAGTTTTGGTAAGCCATGCTTGGGCATTTGTGCCAAAGAAGCAAAGGAAAGCCTTGGATAAGAAGAGCAAACCCTTGATCTTTGTTGGGTATTGCGAGGACATGAGAGCTTATCGACTTTTGGATCCCGATACTCATGAAGTTCTTTTCAGAACTCATGTTCAGTTTGATGAGCACTTCTCTTCTCATTATTCTTCTTCTTTACTTCCATCCATTGATGATTCTTCATTTCATCTTGAGGATACCTTCTTTGAGGATCAAGTTCAGGAGGTAGTTGAGGAGGTCATGGATATAGATTCATATGAGAATATTATTCCTCCTAATGTTGTAACTATGTCTATGTGGGCTCATACCACAATTTCTAAGGCAACACCTTTCATACAAGATCTTCCACCCACTAGACATCATCATGCACATTCTATAGGTTCTGGACTTTTATGTCAGGTAGTTTTTGGGGATCCACAATCTTTCTCATAGGCTCATGGGATACAAGAGTGGGATGATGCAATGATAGATGAGTATTCTTCTTTGATGAAGAATCATGCTTAGGATTTGGTTTCTCTTCCTAAGGAAAGTAATTTGGTTAGGTGTAAGTGGGTATACCAAACCAAATATGCAGTTGATGGGTCCATTGATAAGTATAAGGCTCATCTTGTAGCGAAGGGTTTCTCGCAAGTCGAATATATTGATTACTCTGAGACTTTTGCATTCGTTGCCAAGATGGATTATGTCTGCCTTGTATTTTCTATTACTACATCACAGGGTTGGCCAGTGTATCAGATGGATGTGAAGAGTGCCTTCTTGCATGGAGATTTGGAGGAGGAAATCTACATGGAGAAACCTGTTGGGTTTATTCATGACTCTTATCTTGTTTGTAGACTACGGTGGTCTCTCTATGGTCTCAAACAAGCCCCTCAAGCTTGGTATGAGAAGATGGACTCTTTTATTCTATCTACTAGTTTTGTTCGTTGCCACTCATATCCTACAGTGTATATACAACATGTTGGAGAGGATATTGTTATACTTGTCTTGTATGTTGATGATTTACTTCTCACTAGTAGCTCTTCTTACCATATTCAGACTGTTCAAAGGGTTATTTCAACATAGTTTGATATGATAGATCTTGATCTTTTGCACTTTTTCCTTGGTTTGCAAATTTCTCAGTCAGATTCAAGGATTCATTTGAGTCAGCAAAAGTACACCCATGATCTTCTTCAACGTTTTTGTATGGCTGATTACAAGAAATGTCCCTCTCCTTTCTAGTCTAGGGTCTCTCTTACTTCCAAATGCACCACTCATCTTTGTGATCCTACCTTGTATAGGCAGTTAGTTGGAAGTTTGATGTACTTGACCCATACTCGCCCTGATATTTCTTTTACAGTTGGACTTGTGTCTCGGTTTGCACATGCCCCTCATAGCAGTCATGGGTAGGCTTCCAAGAGTATTTTGAGATATCTACAAGGCACTTCACACTTTGGATTGCACTACACCTGAGGTTCTACTCAGTTGGTTGGATATACTGATTCAGATTGGGTAGGTTCTATTTATGACAGGCGTTCCACTTTTGGATATATTTTTTGCCTTAGCTCTTCTTCGATTTCTTGGGTATGCAAGAAGCAACAATTTGTTGCACTTTCATCTACAGAGTCAGAGTACAAGGCAATAGTCATAGTGAGTCAAGAGGTTCTTTGGCTACAACAATTATTGATAGAGTTTGGCTTCCCATAAGATTTAGCAAGTACTTTGGTGTGACAACCAAAGTGTAATTCATGTCTTGCAATCTTGTAGAGCACCGGCAGACCAAGCATATTGAGATTCACATGCACTTTATTCGTCAACACATTCAGGATGGAGTTCTTTGCTTGGAGTACATTCCAACTCAACAGCAAGTTGTCGACATCTTCATGAAGCCTTTTGCATCACCTCGCTACCTTGAGTTGCGTGGCATGCTTGGGGTTTCATAAGTTGTCCTTGGGGGGTGTTCTTGAGGACATATTCCTTCTTATTTCTCTCTCTTTCTAGTAGGATGATATTTTCCCATGTGGTTTTTACTTCTTCTAGTTTGAGATTTCTTCATGTATATATTGTACATGAGTACCTGATCAGGCTTGTTGCCAGGACTCATACTGTGGATATGCCACTTTTCTTTTTGACCCCTAGTTTCACTTTGGAGTGGGTGTTAGAGTAGGTTTTTTACCTTAGCTCATGTTCACCTAGGTTATTTATTTCCTTTTTATTTAGTTATTCCATGTATTTTCCCCACCCACTTATGTGTGGATATTTCATTTATCTTATTTATATATTATGAGATGTTACATATTTATTTCTTAGATATTATGGGGATATTTTTAGGTTTGACTATTCCTAGGGGTGACATTTGGAGGGTTGATATTCTTTCTCCCATATTGGTTACATATCTATGGACCATATCACATATTCCTTTTGTATGGTGTATATGTGTCCTTAGCTTGATCCTACGGCTATGGTTGATCATCCTTGCCTATATAAGCAAGGCACCTTCATTGTACTCGGTGCTCCATTTTCAGATCTAATATATGATATTGTTGCTCTCTTGTTTGCATATTTATTTGTAAGCTTATGCTATCAATTTGCTTTCAGATTCTTGTTTTGGTTGAATGTGGTGTTTCGTTAACACTTGAGATCCTTGTAGCTTGGAATTATCTAATTATCATTCCTTTCAAATCTAGAAATTTTTAATAATGACTGGCCTTCAAATGAAGATCATTTACTAGAATCGGCAACACATGACCATCCATGTCTTGTAAGTAAAATGAGTTCACTTGATATACACCTGAGATCTAGAATGGGCCCTCCCATATCACTTTAAACTTATGATGCTTTCCAGGCTTAGCCTTTTTCTCGTTCCACTTTAACACCAAGTAACCCACCTTGAAACATTTCTTATAAGTCTTCTTACTGAACCACTTCTTCAAAATTTAAACATGTTACCTGAAGTCATTGTACGATTTATCCCTCTTACTTTAGATGTAAAATTTGGGCCAACCTTGCACTCATAGGGTTGAATTCATCATCTTCACCCTCAATTAAGTGCAAGGATTGAAGGATCGAAAATTCAATATGAATAGGCAAGACTACTTCTTTGTCATATACCAAGGAATAGCAGGATGTTTTTATAGATTTTTCACTGAGATACGATCGACCTATAATGCTTGGATTAGGAGTAGATGCCATCTTCGTTTATTATCTCCTAGAGTCCTCTTTAGAATCTTAAGCAAATTCTTGTTTGTGGATTCATCCGAGTTATTTCCCTATGGATAGTAGTTTTATTATGTCTTTAAATAAATCCCATACTTACCCATGAATTTGCTAATATTGGCACCGATGAATGGGGTTTCATTCTCTATAATTCTTGCATCCATAATGCCAAAATGAGTGATTAATCCTTCAAGGAAAGAGATAATTATTGCTTGGTCTACGTTCTTGGTCATAACTGCTTTGGTCCATCGAATGAAATAGTTAGTCATCATTAGAATGTACTTATACCCGGTGGATGAATTAGGATCGATGATCCCAATAAAGTCTAAGATGCATTGCTAAAATGGTGCTTCTACTTGAATCATATGAAGGGGTAATGATGCATTCCTACTTCTTCCTACATATCTTTGGCACTTTTCGCAACTCTGACTAACTTTGAAAGCATTTGCAAAGAGAGTGGGTTAGAAATAACCTACTTTGATGATCTTCAACACCATGGGTCTCCTTGCATAGTGGCCTCCTAATAATCCAGAATGAAATTCTTCCAATATTTTTTGCTTCTCTGATTCTTTGATGCACCTAAGAAGTACTCCATCATTATTCTTGTGGAATAATCCATTGGGAAACATTATATACCTGAGATATTGTAATCTAAATCTCCTTCTCTATGGAGCATTAATATGTGAAGGACACCTTCTTGAATGGAAATATTTGACAAGGTCCTTTGTCCAATCATGATCAATTGTAGAGCTATTAGAAAAATTACTTTCACTTACTGAATCTTCAAGTTAGCAAACAATAGATTTGGAGGTAGCACTTCTTGCAAGCTCCTGACATAGTGCTCGACCTCGAACCAGCTTGGTTGGCCAGATATCAACATCATACTCCTAGATTTTGGAAACCCAACTAGCTCTCTTTTCTCGAAGCTCTCCTTGAATTATGAAACTCCAAACATCTGGGTGAACAACATAGACTATTGGTTTGCTCTAGGAAACAAAATGTTGAAACTTCTTCAAGGATTTCATCATCGCATATACTTGTTTCTCAATAAAATTATATTTTTCTTCATCTGGTTGGATGACTTGGCTTAAGAAAGAAATTGGCCACTCATCTTCATCATCTCCTTTTTGCATGATAACTGTTGCGTGACTCTCATATTCACTAATGGCATACAAGAAAAAATATTTTGAATAATCAAGGTTTACTTGAATCGGGGCTTGAGAAATTCTTTCTTTAATTTATTTGAATGCTCACTTCCTCTGCTCAGTCCATTTGAACTCAACATTTTTCTTTAAAAAAAAATTCTTTAACCACTTGGATGAAATCTGTAATGAACTTTTGAACAAATTTTATCTACCCGAGGAAGAACTGCAAATCCTTTTTATTGGCTAGTAGTGGAAGCTTCAGAAGAGCCTCAACTCTAGCTGGTTCAATAGCTAAACCTTTCTCTAAAATGATGTGGTCCAGGAGTTTTCCTTCCTTCACAGTGAATATGGACTTCTTCAGATTGATAGAGATTCCAAACTCTCAGCATTTCTTGAACACTTATCATAAATGTAGACTTTGCTCCTCCCTATTGTGAGAAAATAAAGTCATGCCATCCAGATAAATTATAATAATGTGATTTAACAACTCACAAAAAGCTATGTTCATCACTCTTTGAAAATTTTCTCTAGCATTCGAGATACCAAAAAACATTTATTGATAAGAAAAAGTAACCCATTTTGTGGTGAATGTCATTTTATATTGGTCTTCATCCTTGACCTAAATCTAGTTATAGCCAAAGAATTCATCCTATATAGAAAATATTTGAGCTCCTGCAACTACATGAAGAATCTAGTTAATCTGAGGTAAAGGATAGTGATCCTTTAGGGATTCCTGATTCAAATATCAGAATTCAACACATAGATGAATATCCTCATTCTTCTTCCTCATAGGGACTAGATTTTCTACCCAAGTAGAATTCTTAATTGGGTAAATGATCTTGGCTTCCAACATCTTTAGTAGTTTTGCTTTCATCAAGGTTTCAATATTGGGATTGACTGACCTCTACTTTTTCCTAAAGGGTTTCACTCCTTCTTGCAACTCAATGGTATGTTGGATCACATCCTTGTTGTAGCCTTTCAAATCCTGGTAGATCCAAGTGACAATATCTGGGTACTCGTGGTACAACTCCTTGATATACTCCAGCCCTTTCAAAGTGTAATCAATGCCAACTTGGATCAACTTCTTGGGTCCCAACTATAGTTCAGCGTCTTCATTCTTGTCCACTTTGATATTATACTTTTTTGCTCTATCATTATGATCGAAGAGACTCTCAAGCATAATTAATACTTTTAGAATATGATTATTCCTTAGCTAGATCAATCCCTCAACTTCTTCCTCATCAAGTGTTCTTTCTTCCACAATAATAGCTTATCTTATTAGGAAATTTATAATCTGCTCGTCACTTTCAAACACTTTCCAGTGATATTTTTGTTATGAACTAAAGGTCTATAAACTACTCTCACAGTATTGGGTTACATGCTCAACTGGAGAAAAATTGGTGCCAAAGGATGCTAATAGATCAACATACTTGTTCTGCTCATGCGAGATCACTTGGATGTTCAATGTTGTGTAGGCCTCAAATATTTCCCAAAATTTATTATGGTATACCTTCAGGTAATGTTGTTTGGAGATAAATTTTTTTGTTACTTGATGTACAATCAGTTTAGAATCTCTAAAAATTTGTAGTTGTTTAATCCCAAGCTTCTCTACTTTCTTCAAGCCTAGGCACAATGCTTCATACTCAATAGTTTTGTTGGTACAACTCTAGGTTAGCTAGTATGAATAAGTCTTCTGTATGCCAGAAGGATAAATGAGAATGATTGTTACTCATGCGTTGTTATTGCATCTTGCACCATCAAAGTACAACTTCCATAATTGATCAAGAATAGAATCTTGATCATCAAACACCTTCACTTTAGCTTTTTCAGGCTTGGTAATGGTGTAATATCTAATTTTAGTCTCCATCATGGCATTACAATTGAGCATTGAAAAATCATCTTTTTTTCTAAGCTCATCCATAACTTCTTCCATCAAATTCAATTCTTCCAATTCTTCAATCATCATGTTGATAGAATTCATGGATTTTTTTTCTTCTTCAATCTTCTCTATATGATAAGTAGAAGGCTTCTCATTATAGATACAGATTCTCCTCCCTTTCATAGGAATATCTAGATGAGAATATTCTAGAGAAATGTAGCCTCCCAACTTGGCAATGAACTCCCGTGACAGGCACATGTTGAAATACGACTCTAGATCAACCACAACCACCTCTTGGATCATAGTGATCTAAGGTATTTTATGCAACATAATGGGGATATCTTTGATGACCCCTGCTGTCCTCATAGGGGTTCCATATAATTATAAAATTCCAAGGCTGCTTCTTGTATATTCCATACCCATAACATCATAAACTACCTTTGGCATCATAGCAGTGCTAGAATCGATAATGCAATTGTGCATAATCTAGCCTCTCATCCTGAGAAACAAGTAGAAATGGGGTGGTCTATTATTTTTCATAGCTAAATTGGTTAGTGTTTGGATGAAAACTATCTAAGTAGGATTCTTCCCCTTATCTTTCATAAATTTCAATGATTCTTGTAGCAAGTCAACTTATCCAAGCAATTGCAATGCATCATAGAGGCTCACCTTGGTTGGAATCCTCTTAAGCTCCTCAATAATGTTTTACGTAGATGAACTGGACTCCTTTCCTTCATTGGTAGTCTCATACTTACTTTGATACTATTGTGTAGCCTCTACCCTCTGACGCTTGGTCAAGAATGGGTATTTAAGATTTTCTCTGGATTATTCCTCTGTTTTAGCTTTTGCCTATGAAAATGAAGTCTTTGTTACAATCTTTCTTTCACTCACAGTGGCAAAAGATATTTTAACAGGACGGGTGCATCTGGATTGGGTGCTAGAACAAGTGATTTTTCTTGTGCTTGTATTTTCCTATTTTGTATCTTCAAGTTAGCAGGTACCTTCAAGGACTTCATTTCAACTGGATATACGGTGACATGTTTTCTTCCAACTCTCATGAGAACTGAAACTTGTTCTTTAGAAGGGACCATAAAATTATGATCGACTTTTGTAATCATGTTGATCTAACCATTGAAAGAACTTTCTACCAATATCTACACATATTTCAGGTGAACCATGCAAGTTTCTTCACCATGCGGATCATTGCAAGTAGAGCACCAGTATGCTTTGTTCGATGTTCTAGCTTCTTCGTTTGTCAATATAGTCATATTTCTCTCAGGCACCTTGCTGGTTGAAGTTTCTTGCTCCTTGGTGATTGGTGGAGGTTGAAATCTCCTAGGCTAGAAATCCCTTTCAGACCACTTCTTCTTAATCACCATGATTTCATTGCTTGGCTCATAAGTAATTGAATGTAGCTTATTCGAGAGTCGATTAGAGACCATTAGGGACTCTCTGCCAAGCTCGGGTGAACCTGATGTTGAATTCAACAATTTCCTCCTGTGGATACCTTTGAATGGTGGTAAATTTATGCAACAGAGAGAATGGATATGCTTGTTCATTGAAACCTTTTATCAACAACTTAGCCAACTAGTCCTAGGTGGTAATAGTGGCAGGCTATAAATATCAGTACTAGTAAAGCAACTTACCTCTAAGAGAGATCACAAGCAATCTTACCATGACATCTTCATCTATGATGCTATGAATGATTGCTAGAGAGACCACATCTTAGACTGTTGGAAATTTGAGGTAACTTGAGGTATTTTATGTTTTCATTGATGTCACATGGATCACATTTGGTTTTGGTGGACAAAATATTTCATAAATAAGCATTTATGATATTTTGGAAATCATGGCTATTTACAGGGTTTTTATGAAAACCAAGGTAGGAAAAATAAAAGGTTTTATTTAAAACCATGGTGGGCTTATGTGGAAAGGGGTTTTCTTGAAATCCAAGGTGGAATTTTGTTTTATCGAAAAAGGACCTCTGGTGATGAAGATATTAAAGTTTAAAGTTTAAGTTTAAATTAATGGAGGGCCGACCTATGTGCAATTAATGGAGGTTGGCATATATATATGTAAAGGTTTCAATTTATTTTAGAAATGTGGCATATTATATATCGTCGAAAAGCTTATTTCGAGGGCTATTTTACTAACTTATTTAGAAGGAGAAATAAGGTGTGTGTAAAGAGATATTTCTGATTTTGCAAAGGGGTTCCAAAAGTGAAGTTTGCCTTGTTCTTTTTCAAGAGGATTAATTCTTTCATGAGGTGAGAAGGTATGCAATATTGTGATTTATTTTATTTTATGGTATAAGTGGTTTTAGGAGTGAAAATTTTATGCAATGTTTTGATTTATTTTATTTTATGGTACAAGTGGTTTAATGAGAGATAAGTAAGTTGTGCAATTAAAGGCCTTGGTGATGATTATTGAAAAGTGGAGTAATGTTGATTATTTTGTGATCTACTAACCCTTGTGAAGATTGGTAAAAGAATTTTGTGATTGTGGTAGATTTACAAAGATTTTTTTCATCTTCATAAAAGGTATTGGCACATTCTCCTATTGATTTTTTATGGTGGTTGATTTCTGAAATATCATTGGAGGGAAAAGGATTGTTTGTGGTTTCCTTTTCAAAAGTGGTTGGTTGAATGCTTCAACGTTTTCTGAATTGAGAGTTGTGTCTAAACCTTGTTTGATAAGCATAGTTGTTGAAGCCCATTGGTTGTGAAATAAATTGAGTTAGAAAAGAACATGAGTATCATTTTTATGTGAGATTTGTGGTTGAGCATTGTTGGAAACATTTGAGTTGGTTGATACATACTTGGACTAGGGTTGTGTGAGAAAGAGTTGTTCCTTGTGATGATTGGTTGAGTTGAGTTGATTGAGCCTAGTCAAGTGATGTGTGAAGTGATTGTTCAAGTTCTATGAAATAAAATATTCCATAATTCTATGTTGATTTGAGATTAAGGTTAGAACATATTGAGTCTCTAACAATTCTCTTTATGGTTCTATAATACTTGAATTGAGTTGAGGTTGATTTGAGTTGAGAATGAGATTAGAACATATTATTGAATCTCTAAAAATTCTCTTTACGCTTCTATGAGTTTATTTGAGTTGATTTGAGATTGATTTGAGTTGAGATTGATATTAGAACATATTGAGTCTCTAACAATTCTCTTCATGCTTCTATGAAGTGAATTTTAGTTGAGATTGCCATTCATTGTTGAGTTCATTTTGAGTACTACTTGAGCAGGATTTATTGAGCCTTTGATAAGGCCTTTGGAACAAATTTGAGGATAGTGTTGGGGTAGATTTGAGGACAGTGTTTGGACAAGTTCCTAGTGAGCTTGTTGGAGCATATTTGGGAAAGTTCTTGGTGAGCTTTCTAGAGCATATTTAGGCAAGTTCTTGGTGATCTTTCTAGAGCAGATTTGGGCAAGTTCTTGGTGAGCTTGCTAGAGCATATTTGGGCAAGTTCTTGGTGAGCTTGCTAGCACATATTTGATAAGTTATGTGTGAGCTTGTTAAGAAGGTTCTGTGTGAGCCTATTGAGTAGGTTCTTAGTGATCCTATTGATAGAGGTTTTGAGGTGATAGAGTACAAAGGACATAGTCTCAGTAGATAGAGATCCAACAGCCAACACAGTTGAAGATAGATATGAGTGAGGAGTCTTCAAGTGGAGAGAGGTCCACCAGTCAGTATAGTAGAGAGGCAGAGTCTTCTAGAAGATCACATAGCCAGAGCATAAGGGAAAAGAGTTCTCCTGTGGAAGAGATCCATGAACTTGAGATTAGGGGATCAACATCTCCTTTGGATAGAGATCCATAAACATTATAATTGGAAGTGATTCCCAAAGATATTGATTGAGAAATTTTTAGTAAAATATTTTCTCCATGGAATACCTCACATTTGGAGAACCACGTTAAATCTTATGTCTCAATTGTGTGTGGTGACTTGTGCTCTTGCTTACTACTGCTATCTGAGTTATTAATGTACACTGCTATATTTTGTTATTGCAATTAAGGACATTAATTGATATTGGTTTGGAAAGAAAGTAAAAAGTGATCTTATACTGTTCACCCCCCATCTTAATATAAGCTTGTGTTCTTCATAGACATGCTTGTAAGATGTCTTGCATGTACCATCGTAAGTAGGAAAATCCTTCAATGTTGCTTGTGGGATCAGGTTCTGAGCTTGTAAATTTAAATCTCCAGAGTGATTCCAGACTGGGAACTATCTAGGTGGTTGAGGTGGCATTTTTTGGTCCATTTGGTATGGAGTTTTTGCTTGAGGAGGAGGAAAGCTAGTGGTTGTGCTAGCAAGACTTTAAGGAACAAAAAACACACCAACTACCTGTGAAGATGTTGCAATGGACAGGATAGTTAGGGTGACCAACCTAGGATGCTTTCCTAACACTTGGGTGTCAAGCTCAAATAACTCAATAGGGTTTTCAAAATTTTTGGCCTTCGATCTTATGATCATGGAGTCAAGCTTTTGCTCACTTCACGTTCGAACACTTTTAGGTAAAATTAAATCACCAAATGTTCTAGTTAGACAATAAAAATACAAAAATCAAACCTTAATACTGTTCAAAGTGGAACTTTAAGGTCCCATCAAGCATGTCAAAAAATATTGGTCATGAATCTGCCTAAGTACATAATATATGTGCGCCCTAGACCCAACCAACATTGAAAGGTTGAAGGAAATAGATGTCCTTCGGGCCAATATCCATAGAGGGCTAGTTCCCGTACTAATCTAAGATCAATATAAGATTAGGGTAACAGAAAGATATGGGAAATGATAGAAATAAATGGTAAATATAGCTATGAGCCAGAAATGTAATATGGGGATAAACTAATAGCTAAGCAACCACATCAAGTTCTACCAGCATATAACTGAAAGAATAACATAGAAACCAATCACAACTTGCAAAGATAACCTCCAGGTAGTATTTCAACATTCACTCTTCATCAGCAATCAAATTCAGATGCAGAATTTAATCTATCTAACGAAGATATGAATTTAACAAAAATAACAAGCAGAAAGCTTATACACAAAGACTACTCTAGGAACCAAAGTCAAGAATCTTTCGATTAAGGAAAAAAATTAAACTCAAAGATTTTTTTTAGTAGAATGTCTATCCTCCATTTTTTACATCAAAATGCTTAGTATTTATAGAGGATTCCACCTCTAAAATTAAATGCATATTAAAACAAAATGTCGGCTAGTCAAAAACTAGTAAGAGCAATTCTCTCCTTGATAGCAGCAATGCTCGAATCATAACATTATTAAAGAAGCAATGATCCCTCTTTCATGGAGATCACCTAGGAAATAAAAAAAATGGACGATAGGAAAATCATTCCAGACGTCGGTGCATTAGAAAACAGTAATGTTATGCTCGAATCATTTTTTACAGTAATGGACGATGCCTTGGAAATGAACAGGATCATACAATTATCAGGAGCATAGCATTTAACATCAACAACTCGTCAGCAATAATTCTAGAAATATTAATTTTTTTCCTTTAGAATTAAATTTCATAAATTTCCAGCCCTTCCCAAAAAATATCTACAACAATGGTGCCTTCGAAAGGAACTTCACTGAGAAAAAGAGGTAAAATTTTTAATTTTACCCAAGAAATGGGATGAAAAGCCTTTTCATTGCAATCATGGGCAAAAATAGAAGTTTCTTTGGTATTTTTGCCCATCAATGTACTTTCACCTTCAATCTGGTTAATTGCACCCCAAAATCATATTCTCTCAGGAATTTCATCCCAAAATGTTGTCTTGCTTGAATTAGGGGTAAAAAATGGAATTTTACCCCCAAAGGAGGGCGAAAATAAATTTCACCCCAATTTGGGGCAACTTTGACTTTGATCGGTGCATGAGGATGTTTTCTCTAGACTTTTACTCCAAAATTGGATGCTTTCATTGCTTTTACCCCATCTTGGACGAAATCCTTAAATTTTCTAAAAATAAGGTAAAATTACCTGGGAAAAGCCTTCATCATCTTTCTTGCTTATTTTAGAGTGAATTTGACTTTGACCAACGCAACCTTCACCTGAACAATGTCCACTCATCATTTGCACTCTGAAAACATCTTCAACTTGCAATTCACCCAAAAGAGGGGCGAAAATGATTTTTGCCCCTTACTTGGGGTGAAAACATTCTTGACCAACTCCCATCCATTATTTTCGCCCCAACATTAATTAAAATAGTAATTCACCCAAAAAAAATATGAAATCACCTTGAATGCATAATTTTGGATGAAAGTACTTAGCTTATCTTTTTCTTCACTTGTAAAATCCTACCTTCGCTTCAAACTAAGCACTTTTCACTACTTTCGCTCCAACTGGGGCAAAATTATCTTAATGTCGTATTTCACCCAAAATAAAGGCAAAACTGATTTTTACCCCTTCCCTAGGGCAAAAGTGTCTTTTCTTTTCCTTTTCATTTCCATAAAAAATTAAACTCCTTTATATTTTTAGAAAAAATCAAACGCCTTCAATGAAACTATTATATTAAAATAACAAAGGTAGAGGACTAGCAAAATAATCGCATCATTTATTTTTCATACTTAGAATTTTTACAATCAAAATTTAATCAAAATCGAGTGTGGCAAAACTACCAACACTTACTAATTTTATATCTTGTTGTAGACACTAAAATCACATCAATTTGATTAGACTGCCAAGACACATTCTAATCGACACCATATGGCCCCATTGGGCAACCCTTCAAGGTTAAATAGTGGTCCTAGCCACTTTTGTAAGGTTCTACCCCACTTTTGGGAAGTTTTGGGCCATGTAGGCATGGTTTTCCCACCCCAGGATGGCCATAGTTCATGGTCATCCCATCCAGGAACGGCCACCAACAACCGTCCCTAGGTGGGACAACCATGGCCTTAGACCCTTAAAAAGTCAAAGGTGAGACAAATGGCACTCAAATTCTACCATTTATCCCATCCATTGAAGCATGCCAGTCTAAGGGTGCATAACTCCCATGCCAAGTTGCAAATTAGAGGCCCAAATTGGAGATTCTTCCCCCTCCAATGCATGGCAAGGTTTGGATAAATGGTGCCACCTGCCTCGCATGGTCAAGCATGCCCATTTGACCATATTCTCATTTGAGCTATAAAGTGGAGTTTTCCCACCTATTTTAGGGAGGATTCTTTACAATATTTCACCACGAAGTGCTGTCAATATTTATACCCAATTCACTGTATGTTTTCCCTTGAGATCTCTATCAAGCGAAGGAGGTTTTCAAGTGATTTCAAAACATGCAATCCATTTACAAAACTGATCCATTTGAGTGAATCAAATCCCAAAATTTTATGACAACACACCTAGGAGTAGTTTGGACCAAATCATAGAGGAATTGGTGGTAAAAACCACCAGATTTGGTGGTCGTCCCCACCTGGGATGGTTAGTAGTCTTAAATGGCACACCTAGGGATGGCCATGAATCTGAGCATAATTTCTCTTCTATTTTTGCATAGATCAATTCTAGAGTAGATTTTATGCCTTCTATCAAGTTTTGGTGCAATTTTAAGTTGTTTTGCATTTGTTATTATGCATTTCTTGTTTTGTAGTCCTAATCAGCATGCCCAAGGATGGCCATAAATCTATGTATAATTTTATTTCTGTTCTTGCTTAGATCATTTCTAGAGTACATTATATGCATGATCCTAATTTTTGGTAGCATTTGGAATAGTTTTGCATCGTCTATTATACATTTCCTCTTTCAAGCTCATTATCGCATATATCTCTTTGATTGCATTTCAATCCGCACATGTTATTAACAAATATGATTTCTCTATGTAGATCCAGGTATCATAGTGCACAAGGAAGGAGTAGCAAGTCATAACATTAATAGAACATTGTGATGGCATTGAAAGCCTGATCTTGAACGATTCATGAGTGCAAGGAAGATGTTGGAGCACACCTGAGTTTCTAAAGGATTTATTCTTTTGGCATATTTGTAATGAGTGTATCAATTTAGAGCCCTCAAGGGGATATTTTTTAATCATGAATTTGACAAATCAAATAATATAGAGAGGACCCCCATTTCTTTCACTTATTTGTCTCTCATGCTTACTTAAAATGTCACTTTTGTAGTGCTTAAATCAATAGAGCAATAGATGCATTTCATTTTCCATTGTTAGGTGTGCCATTTTTTTTCTCTACAATGGTGATCATGGTGGGACTCCTGTTCCATTTGGTTTAGCTAAGTTTTGACTTAGTTTATGCTTTTGAAATGTTGCAGGTTTTTACCATTCTAGCCTAAAATAGCCCCTAATTTCCTAATTGGAACACCTAGGGACGGCCACAGTAGTCATATCACCTAGGGATGGCCCCAAAATTTGCAAGTATCCCACCCCAGTATGGCCACAAAATAGAGGGCTTGCAACTCAAATTGACAAAAATAGTAGAATCATAGACTTTCAAGTTAAGTAACTGCACCTTGCTTTTGCATTTTTACTATTCATAAAAGGTAAAATTTAGTTTTATTTCTCCCTTTGTTTTCTTTAAAGGTAGATTTCACTTTTCTTCAATCGCAAAAACAACAAAAAAGAAGAAAAACAAAAAAATAATTCATTAGGAATGCATCTATGTGGTTTGATTGTTTATGACCTACCTACGCATTTGCATGCCTGCTAGGTCTACTACATCCACCTATGAGAAAGATCAAGAGTACACATAATGGGTAGGGCTAAATGATCAAACTACACCCTTAAACTACCCTAATAAGTTATAGCAACCTAAGTACCAAGATGAGTATGATACTCATCACTCGAGGTGAGCAAGGTTAGCCCTTCCCTTTCTCATCAATGAAGGAAGGCATGAGGAAAATTTTGATTATCCTTAGGTCCATTATATCGTGCAAGCAAGATGTTCCTCTATGCCAGCTAAGTACAAAGAACTCTTGTCTAGGATTGAACCTCAAGTGAACATGACTTTCCTCGATCGAGGGAAGCTCGTAGTCAATATTTCAAACCGTCTTGAACAAGATAGGCCCCCGGGTGATACTTCTAGGGCTCATAGGCCCCACATGATAGAATAGATAAATCAAGTGGTCAAGATATATGTTGAGCACCAAGTGCAATTCAATCAACTTTGGTAGGATAAAGAATGCTTGGACCGCTAGCATCAATTAGAAAATAAAATAATTGAGCAGCAAACCAATGAGTTGTTTCAAGAGACCTTACATGATAGGGTCCCTACCCCAAGTACTCATAGACAGGGGGTTCATCAGAGGCAACCTACTTTAAATCAAGATAGGCCTCCCAAGCCTAACCAAATGTTGCCTCCTTGACTTCCTAGGCCTAACCAAGACTTACCTCCCAGGCCAAACATAGATCACCTTCCACAAGAACTTACTCCTCCTTGTAGGCCAGTTTAAGAGACACCTTACAGGGCTTACACTGATAATGAACCAGAATAGGAATATCTTGAAGTGCCTTATGGAGGTAAGATGGATGACATTAAACGACCATACAATAGGCTTGATATTCCTTGCCATTCCCTACAAAGTCTAAGAAAATAAGAGGATATCAAATCCTTTGATGCATACAAAGCATTGCTAGAACACATGGAATCGATAGATAACAAGTCCTCTAGGTCTAGGTCTCAGAAGCCCACTTTGCATCAACTTCGTAGTCAACCACTTCACCTATTAGTACCTTCCCCTCCCTATCCAGAGCATTTCAAAATGCCCAAGATGGATAAATTTAAAGGAGAGGAATATGCACAGGAGCATGTCACTATATTTTTGAACCAATGCTTTGGCATCCAGGATAATGATGTCTTACTTTTGAGGACATTCCTACTTACTCTCTCTGGTCCAGCCGTAGCATGGCATAATCAACTACCAAAGCACAGCATCTACAACTTTGAACAATTCATAGATGCATTCTTGGAATTCTTCACCTTTAACACTAAGTGAAAGGTGACATTGACTGACCTCACGATGTTGAAGCAGTATGACAATGAATCAATCATGAACTATGGCAATAGGTGGTGAACATTTCTTGCTAAGCTACCATACCTACTCATCTTGTCTGAGTTGAATCACCTATTTTCTAAGAGTTACCTGAAGCCAATTTCCTTGTTGCTACAACTCCAATAGTACCCAACTCTTGAAGAGGCTCTAGTGTAGGCTAGAACAATCGAAGACATTAAAATTCAAGAGGGAGAAATTATAAAACCCTACAAGAAGGAATGATTTAAGAACACCAATAACAATATGATGCAACCAAAGCCGACAATAGTCAACCAAGTTGCTATCAGTATTCCAGATCCTGTGCAACCAACGCTACTTCAGAAGCCCAACTATCAGGCCACACCTATAAACTACAACAATAAAAATAAAAAAAATCAAGGGCAAAACCATCAACGTCACCCTAAGCGACAATTTGCATCCATTGGTGAGTCCATGGATTCTCTATTTGAGTGTCTCTATGCGGCCAAGGCAATCAATCTACCTAAAATTTTACCTGTAGATCTAAATGCACCAAAGCCCTAAGGATATTATGAAGACCTATACTACAAGTACCATAGGCAAAATGGGCATGACGTGTAAATGTGCTTCAAGTTCAAATACCTAGTAGACGACATGATTGATAGGAATGATCTTCAAGTTGATAACCCTATTGCAACAAACAATCAAAAAATGGGTATTTTTAAAGACTCATTGACCACTCATGAGGAGAAGGCAAAGCCAACACAATAGGTGAATGAGGTCTTTCTAGCACCCCCTAAACAAGGTTTCATTAGAATGGTTACCATCGTGATAAGGAATAAGTGTCACCCAAGTCAAGTCGCACCATCTACGACTTCAAATGATATTCCTTCAACATCACAACCTCTTCCACCTCTAGTGCAAAACCTTCCACCTCATCCAGTGGTCATAATAAAGAGTAAACTTACTTAGAACTTATGAACAACATCAGCTCATATCTCTATTTATGAGCTTATCCAATAGCCTCCACCTCAATGATAAGCTCTTATAGAGATCCTCAAGACAATTAAACTACAACCCTAGGAGTCTAACTCCTTTAGAAATTTTGTGGGACATGTATGACAATGCATAGAACCATTAATTACCTTTTATGAGCATGAAATCTAGCCAATACCAAATCACATGGTGGATCCTCCCCTACACATCATTGCATGTGTGAATGGAATACCTTAAAAGAGAGTTCTTATTGATACTGGTTCCTCCAGTAATATTATCACCATGACAGCTCTCAAACATCTAGGGCTTCTAGCATCCCACATTGTTGCATCCATGTATACCCTTTGAGCATTTAATGATGCTCTATGCTCAATGTTTGGTACTATAGTCTTACCTATTGAGGTGGGATAAAATACTGTACCAACATTGTGTCGTATCTTGGAGAGTGAAATGGCCTACAATATCTTGTTGGGAAGACCTTGGATTAAAATGCATATCATCCATAGCTCACCAATGTTTAAAGTACACTTACGAAGGGCAAGTGCATGTTGTCTCTACAGATCTTAAGCCCTTCAAATACTACAACTTGGTGTAGCAAATCCTCGAGTCGACCTTGCCATCAACCCATCTGGAATTCCAATCGAATGTGTCTATCCAAGGTCTAACTCCTTCACCATCACCTTAAATTAGCCCATAACCATATTCTTCCATACCATCATCATCATCAACACCTCTAGATATGCCTTCGTCATCATCAAATCCTCCATAGAGGAACATGGGGAAGAGGCCTATTGATGAGATTCCTCCAACCATCTCTACCATTTGCATGGGAGAGATTCCCAGTCCACCATATGAGGAACCATATTAGAAGGTAAACATTGAGAATCCATTGTGATAAATGATGAGTCGTACTTATCATAACAGTCACACGGTGAAATGGATCATGTTGTTGACGAAATTTAACCTCGAATTCATCGAACAAAAATCAATCAAATTTCAAGTCATTACCAATCAACTCGTAGAGGTTCCTCTCCAAGATGGTCAACCTCTTAGCATAAAGCTTCTTGATTATGGAGTCTTTCAAGTGTCATAATCACCTCATCCTGAAGATCCTAAATTACAAGCTGACATGACTCTATTTTTTGATGGCTCTAAAAACGAGCAAGGGGGTGGCATAGAAATTGTGCTTTTCACACCTCAAGGGGCTCCAATACCCCTTTCCTTAAAAATTTATTTCCTATGCACCAACAATAATACTGAGTATGAAGCTCTTCTCATAGACCTTCAAACAAAAATCGCCATGAAAATAACTAAGCTCGATATTTTTGATGATTTCTTGCTCATAGTGAACCTAGTCAAGGGAATATACCAATACAAATGTCTAATATTACAAGCCTACAAAGCTCTTATGGATAAAATTTTGACAAAATTTGAATGGTATGACATCTAGGCACTCCCTCGATCATCTAACCATTTTGTGAAACAATGGCCTCCTTGGGGTCTTTAATCCTACAGAACCCTGTTGATGATATAACCACCATTCAATTCAAAATGCTATCACAATCTACATTGGGTGTGAGAACATCCACTCCACACTAGAAGTCCACATGATTCAAATCAAACCTTCTCATGAATGGTTCTCACAAATTTACAATTGCCCAAATCATGCCGCTTGGGGGACTTTATTCCCTCAAACTTCTTTTGATAGCAGCACAATGCTATATTTACAAGTTCTCTTCCAATCAACATTCGCTAGGGATGAATTTCAAAAGGATCAAGAAATTCATGCAATTGAGGCTTCTTTAAATCAATATTGATCCACTCAGATAAAATATTACCTAAAGCTTAGTAATATCCATTCTAGACTATCGCATGCTGCCAAATGGACTTTTAAGAAAAAAGTGGTAAAATATGTCTTACTTGGAGATATTTTGTATCATCGGGGCTACGACGGTATCCTCCTTCATTACTTAGAACCTCATGAGTTATTTTAGGTGATCACCCAAGCACACGGTGGTACATGTGGTGGCCATTTCATTAGTATGTCCATCGTAAAGTGCATTCTTTGCATGGGCTATTATTGACCAACTTTAGAGCAGGATTGTTGTGCTTATGTTAATAAGTGCACAAAGTGTCAACACCATGCTAATTTGACACACGTACCTTCTTAGGCCTTACAACCAATTCAATAATTTTACCCTTTTTCACAATGGGAGTTTGACCTAGTTGTAAATATCTCACCCCCTTTCTTAGGCCATCATATGTTCATCATTACAGCCACAGAGTATTTCACAAAATGGGTGGAAGTGATTCCTCTTATCACTACGACTGGACCCTGCATTGTAGAGTTCACGTTACATAATATCATCTATCATTTTTTGTATTCCATCCAAAATCATTTCATATAATGGGCCACCTTTCAAGAATAAATATGTGTGAGCTTTAATAGCTAAATATAACATCCAACACAACTTTTCTATACCCTATTATTCACAAGCCAACAGGTAAGCTGAGGCATCAAACAAAATAGTGATTACCATTTTAAATAAAACCATTAAGGATAATCACAAATATTGGCATACTTAATTGCCCCTTGCCTTATGGGCCTACTACACTAGTATTTGGACACCCATTTGGGCAACTCCATTTTCACTAGTGTATGGTGTTGAGGCAGTCATGCCCTTAGAGCTAGAAATCTCGTGTTAGGACCCTATTCCTAACATTAATTATAATTAACCTTCACTATTTTTTATATAATAACTAATCAAGATACGAATAGGTGTGTCTTTACTTGGCACCCTATATTTCATATAAGTAGGCCAATCCATTGGTAAATTATAGGTATCCAAGAATATTTATTTACTTTCCTTGTGGGTTTCTACCTTCAATCAACTGTGATTCATTATAACAACAATTTCATTTTTTTATTTTGCATTATAGTCCATAATTTCATTATTGGTTTCATAACATCTGGTATCAGAGCCAACTAGGAAGTGGTGATAGAAAATAAATTTTACAACTAAGGAGCATTCAAGAATCATTTATATTGCTAGTAAAACCTATGCAATTCTTGCCTATATAATAGAGTTAATAGAATCTTCACCCACCCTGATTGTTCATCCACAGAAGATTTCACTCTATAAAACCATTCCATCTATTTGTGCATCATGCAAATAGTCATCCTAAACTGCCACCCAATCATCCTCTCAAGCATTGCATACATTTTTTCTTTCCATAGTAAAAAAACACAACCATTTGGACATACACAGACATCACCTAGAAAAGTTCACAAAGAGAGCGATCGAGTAAAATATTTTGGTATCTGATTGAATCAAGAATATTATTCTGATCTAGTTGCAAGTCAAAAAAATATTTGGGAGATAAAAATTTCACATAAAATATGTTGCACAGCTCAATAAACGTCTCCGTCTCCGATGAAAAACTATTAAATCTGGTAGAAGGGAGTCGTTTTTGATGAAATATTTAAGTAAAAACTAAGGTTCAAAAAGTTTTTAGAATGTTTGCAAAAGAATCACGGTCTCAGAAAATTTAAGTTTTAAAAGGGGATTAAATAATTAGTCCCACATTGTTGAGAGTGGGAGATAGTGTTGTGTTTAAAAGGAAAAAAATCAAACTAAGATGTTGTGACTACTTATAGTAGTCACACGCGTACGCAACTCAAATCCTCAGCCCTCCATGTCGCTCACTCCAACCTCATTGTGTCCCAGATCATCACCTCTAATTCTAAAGGTGCCACGTAGTTGTTGGTCTCCCTCCTAACGGGTCTTCCGCTACTGCTATGCTTACAGTTGAAGGGCATCATGCCCAAAATTTTGAAAGAACTTTTTTGCTACATGAATTGAAAAAGTTGTCCAAGCAATTTTTCAAAATATATATATATATATATATATATATATATATATATATATTGTTTTACAAAAAGTGAAAACAAAATTTTTCTAAAAGTGACAACTAATTTAGCTAAAGGGTGACAAAATTGTTACAAGGGCAAATAAAATTTTGTACAAATTTTACCCAAAAGGAGGGTGAAACTAAACTTCAAGATAACATTATAAATTCACCATGATGTATGGGAGAAGATCATAGGATTCGGCAAAATATATTGCGAGAGAAGTCTCAAAAGAGGTCGTACAAGGAATGACGCTTTGGAAAGATAATTTAGAATATAAGATAGTTGTAAAAATAGTAGAATTAACCCTAAAAATTAATAACACCAATACAGTGCTATCAACCAAAATAGATCACTTTGTGGATTTGATGTAACAAAACATGGCATTAATGCAATTCGGTCAGTAAAACACAATACCCATACAACAACCACTACTGAGGGGACCACATACATCAATCCTTCCTCATACCACAAAGCTATATTTTCCAAATTTTAGTCGAGGCAACCCCACAAATTGGATATATAGGGCAGATCAATATTTCAACTTATATCAAATTCCAAAGATTCAAAAAGTCCGTATTGCATCATTTCACTTAGAAAAAATTGCTACACAATAATACCAATGGTATGAAAAATAAAAGGTCCTCCCACATGGATCAAATTCACAAAGAACCTAATGTTGTGATTTGTCTCTACCAAATTTGAAGACTTCACGGGAGCCCTCACCAAACTTAGCCAAACATCCATCATACAAGAATATCAAGCACAATTCAAGAAGTTGGTAAACCTTACATCTGGGCTCGATGCATCCTTCTTTCAAAGTTGCTTCATCAGTGGCTTAAAATATGATATTTGACTGGAAGTACAAATACAAAACCTATTAGCACAAATGGTGGAAGATAAGATCAACAACCAACGTTGACTAGAAAACATATCTACAACAGACTCACAAAATACTTCCACCAACCAAAAACTAACTAAATTCATGCCAATTAAACACATTAGCCCGAAAGAAACTAAGAAAATAAGAGAAAAATACCTTTTTTTTATTATGATGAGAAATTCATCCCAAATCACAAATGTATTACACCCAAACTTTATATTCTAGATGCAACTATTCCTTGTCAATCAACACTAGATGAAGAAATCAAGGTCGAACTAGTGGAAGATATACCTGAAGATAACCCTTGAGGTCCATTAGAAATTTCCTTCAACACCCTCACCGAAAATTCATCCCCCCAAACTATGAAAGTTCTTGACTCCTTTAAACAACAAAATATTATTGTGCTTATTGACTCTGAAAGTACACATAATTTCATCGACCCACGTGTGGCAAAACAAACTGACTACTTTATCCATCCTTGTAATAATTTTGAAATCATGATCGTTAATGGGAAAAAATCACTTTTCATGGGAAATACCATAATATTAAGCTCACCTTGGGAAATTACATTGTCAAACATGACATGTATGCAATTCCATTAGGAGGTTGTGATATTGTTTTAGATGTGTAGTGGCTACGAACACTTGGCACAATTCAATGGGACTTTGATGACTTATGGCTGAAGTTCACACAAAAGGATCACACCTATACTCTTAAAGGGATAAAATAAGGACCTTCTCCACTAGCAAGCTCTCATCGCATGGAGAAAGTTTTTTATAGAGGAGGAAAGAAAATGGTTGTCCATTTATTTTCTCTCCAAGCCATGAAAAAGCCACCAACACTTCAACCTTCCCAATATCATTGCTTGAGGAACAATGATATTAAAATAGTGCAAGAACATGAGCACGTACTACTAGTGAAATAGAGGATGAAGCTTCTCACTTTGAGCTTTGAGGACAAAGCTCCTTTTAAGTAGGGTGGCATGTTAGGACCCTATTCCTAACATTAATTGTAATTAACCTTTACTATTTTATATATAATCACTAATCAAGATACGAATAGGTGTGTTTTTACTTCACACCCTATGTTTCATATAAGTAGGCCAATCCATTGGTAAATTATAGGTATCCAAGAATATTTATTTACCTTACTTATGGGTTTCTACCTTCAATCAACTGTGATTCCTTATAACAACAATTTCCTTCTTTTATTTGTTGGCAATTTTGGGTACTTTGGGTACATTGCCTTTGCTCAAGTGTATAAGTTGTCATTGATGTCAAGAAGCTCTTGAAGGAATTTGATTTGATGTCAAATAATTTGTTTTGATGAAGGTTACGACATGACAGCTTCAAAGGTCTTTTGTAAACCCCAAGTTGGCAGTGTTTAAAGATTACGGTGGATGCATTAGTTTAATGCATTTGGGTCCAGGAGGAAGTATTTATTTAAATAATTAAAAACCTTGTTAAGGTTCCCTTTAATTATTTTTAAATAAATATTAAATTATTGTTTGCAATGGGTTATCCTAACCCATGGCGCAAATGTTTTAAGATTGTGGGCGCTAGCCAAGACCTCCGCCGACGTGTTAAACTCCTCGCCGACGTCAAGAGCTTATGGTAAAAATGCATATAAATCTCCCTCGATGAAAATCAAGAATTATCCCATCCGCATTTTGAAAAGAGTTGCTCGCTGTGAATTCGTGATCTACTGTTCGACTGTGTCTTCGCCGTTTTCGTGAATCCGCTGTTCATTTTTTTGTACTCGCCGTTTGTCGTAAATCCGTCGTAAGGTTTTCGTCTTCGTGTTCACGTCAGAAGAAAGGGAGGCACTGTTGTTTTATTTAATCCCTGGCATAGAAGGAACAAGGCTAACAACATGAGGTTTAAACCTCACTAGGCGCCTTTGGCGCACCGGTAGCGGCTAGGTTGTTGGCGCGCTACCCGAACGGGAGGTTCCGCATTCGAATAACGTGAAAGGGTTTTTCATCGTGAAGTGGACGCAGTGGGTGGTGTTAGAATTCATGCGCAATTTCTCCATAGCACGATTTTTGATGTTGGCCAAGGTATTTTCGAAATTAATTTTTGCTAAGTGTATTTTGTGGATGGAGGAAGTTTATTAGAGGGAAAAACAGCTTAGGAGTTATAAGGAGTTTAAAGCTTGTTTTATTTTGATAAAATATTCTTTTGAAGGTGTTGTTTGAAATATCTTATTGCATTCTTATGAGAGATAAATTTTATTTTTGATAAGACTATAAGGGAGAAATAAGGTGTATAAGGGATAAATTTTTCTTGTAATGTTGAGAGTGCTTTTGGTTGATTATGGAAATGAAAGCATGATGTTTTAAGGTTAAAATTGCTTCTTGTGTGAAGTTGTGAAACCTTAAGTGGGCAGCTTTGAGATTGACATTTGCTTTCATTAAATTGGTAATAATCAAGCTATTCTTTACTTGGTTAAAGTGTTGGGCTTACTCCTTTGTTGATGATTTGAAAAGTTGTTTTGTGCTATTGTGATTTGAGTTGGTGGATGCTTTTTGTTCAAACAATATTGGAGAGAAAAGGAGTTCTACTTGTTTCCTTTTCTAATGTTGATTGTGAAATGCTTCAAGGTTGTGTTTTGAGCTGAATGGTGTTGATTGAACCTTGTTTGATGAGCATTGTTGTTGAAGCCCTAATTGATGGTGAAAAGAACATGAGTATCATTGTTATGTGATTCTTTGCATAGTTGGCAATTGTTGGGGTTTCATGTTCTTGAAAGAAAGCATTCTATCCTATCCATTTCAGATATTGAGTTGAGTTTTCAGATTTGAGATTGAGTTTGAGCTGAGTTGATTTGAGTTGAGTTTTGAGATTGGGAGTTGAGTATAGAACATATTGAGTCTCTAACAATTCTCTTTATGCTTCTATGAGTTTGACAAATCACATTGGGTCTCTAACAATTCACCTTGTGATTTCCTACTAAGAAAGTTTTTTTCTTGGTGAGCTTGCTGAGTTTTGGACAGGTTCCGATGGGGACTTGTGAGCAGTCTTGGACAGGTTCCGATGGGGACTTGTGAGCAGATTTGGATAGGTCCTAGCAGAGGACTTGTGAGCTGAGTTTGATAGTTCTATCAAAGAACTTGAGGATAGAGGTGCACTGGTTCTTTGAGAAGAACCTGAGGATAGATTTGGCAAGTCTTTGAGAAGGCTTGTGTGTAGAGGATTGATTTGTTCAAGCGTTGGATAGATCTGACAGATAGAGGAAGACTTGTACTAGACCGACTGACTGTGTTTGGTACAAGTTGCTGAGCTACTGTGGACGTGATCATAGAAGGCAGAGGTCTCTTAGGCTAAGCATTGAGGATAGGAGGTCTTCGGTGGAAAGGAGTTCCACGTTCTGGCAAGAGGTAGAGGCAGTTGATCTTCTGAGGGATCATTTCCAGAGCAGAGGGGAAGGTATCTCCTTTGAGCAGAGGCTCATAAATTCTGATTGGGGGAAGGTATCTCCTTTGGGCCGAGGCTCATAAACATTGTAATTGGGAAGGATTCCCAAAGAACTTTGAGATAACTTTTAGAGAAAAGTTTTGTGGACGTAGCCCACCCATTTTGGGTGAACCACGTTAAAATTGGTGTCACTTTGTGGATGATATTGTGCATTGCTTTGATATTGCTTTGGGTATATTGCTTTACTATTTTGAAGTATAAAGGAAAAAGTAAAAAGAGGTCTTATACTGTTCACCCCCCCTCTCAATATAAGCTTGTGTTCTTCAATTGGTATCAGAGCAGGTGCCTTCGAAAAGTTTAACAGCCTTGAAGGAAAAGCTAGTAAAGAACACAATGGATCATTCAAGTGGCAATGCAACACCTATTCTTGATGGGTCAAATTTTGGTCTTTGGAGTGCAAGGATGAAGGTTCATCTAATGGCACTTGGTAATGAGGTTTTGGAAGTGATTGAAGATGAGTACACTATTCCCGTACATGGTCCTATTACTAAGGAAGAAAGGCTCCTACATCACAAGCAATTCAAAGGCAATGAATGCAATCCCGAAAGGCTTACGTAAAGCAGATCTCACCAAGGTGATTCACTGTAAGACAACTAGTGAAATTTGGAAACAATTGAAGGTGGTTCATACAGGTGATACAAATGTCTGAAAGGCCAAGTTGAGACACTTCAAAGGTATGTTTGAACAACTCAAGATGAATGATGATGAAAATATTAGTGACTACATGCTTCGTATGGATGAGGTTGTTAACTCCATGAAAGACTTAGGTCTTGAGCTTGCTGAAAATGATGTTTGTGATAAGATTTTAAGATCTCTTCCTAATAGATTTAGTGAAAATATTTCTGCTATTGAGGAAGCTAAAGATTTGGATAAGTTGAAAAAGGATGAGCTCCATAGTATACTTGCAAGCATTTGAGTTGAGAACTCAAGTGAAGGTTGATGTCAAGAAAGAGGCAGCTTTCAAGGCTACCAAGAAATCCAAGGGTAAACAACTTCAAGATAGTGATGAGTCTTCTAGTGATGAAGAGGCATATTACAACAAGAAAGGCAAGTTCTCTAGAAAGCACAAAAGTATGAAAAATATAAGATGTTTCAATTGTGGAAAGTTTGGTCATTATGCTACCGAATGTACTGTTCCCAAGAATGAAAGTGATGAAGATAAACAGGATTCTAAGAGCAAGGATTCTGAAAAGCACAAGCATCACAGGAAGAACAAAGATGAGCACAACAATCAAGGAAAGAGGTATTCTCACAAGCACAAGAAGAGTTTCTACCTAGACAAAGCAAGTAAGTGTTCTAGTAGTGATAGTGAAAGTTCTTCAAGTGATGATGAAAATGAGATGTTGTTCATATCGAAAAAAGAGGAAGAACCGAAACATAGATTCATTATCATGAAATGTCTTAGATGTGGAAACTTTGGTCACCTTGAGGATGATTGCACAAATAATGATTTGGTTTCTAGTATGTATGAGGATGCTTCAGAAAACTATAAGGAAGATGCATGTATGGTTTTTGAAAAGGGTAGCACCTCTAGTGATAAGAAATCTGAAAAAGGCTTTGATGATTCAAAAAGCAAACAAATAGAGGAAGATATAGAGGAAGGTGAAGTAGATCTTGAAGGTGAACTTATTAGTGCTCTTAGTGCTTTGAAAAAGGAAAGAAAGAAGAATGCTAGACTCAAGGATAAGTTAGATGAATGTTGTATGGAGAGAGATGATCTTATAGAAAGTCTTGACTTCTCTATAGCTAAGACACAAGAACTCAAGGATGAGTTAGAGTCTAAGGTTCTTGAGTATAGTGAGTTAGAACAGAAAATGGCTTCTTTGAAAGAGGAAACTAAAGAGTACAAGGATAAGCTTTACAGGTTTCAAGATAGCTCCAAAAAGGTTAAGTCACTCATCAAAGGTCAAAGAAAGACAACAGATAAAATAGGCCTTGGTTTTGTTAAGCCACACAAGGAACAAGTTGGAGAGTCTAGTAAGAGACTCCAAAAGGAAGAGAGTTCTGATGAGGAAAGTATTTCAGAAAAGGAGTCCTTGAATGATAGATGCACAAAAATAGAAAATAGAATTCATAATGAGAAGAAGAAGTATTCAGACCCAAGAGGTCAAATAAAGGAAAGTTTCAAGGCAGATGTTTTGCTTGTCATAGGTTTGGTCACATGGCTTCACATTGCATGGCTCAAGTGAAGAAGGTAAATGACAATTTTAGAAGTGCTAGTTACTTTCAAGGGTATTGCTACTCTTGTAAATAGTTTGGGCACAAGGCAGTTTATTGCAAGGTAAATAATAGGAATAGGTTTGATCAAAATAGGTTTGGTCAGAATAGGTTTGGTCAGAATAGGTTTGGTCAGAATAGGTTTGGTCAGAACAGGTTTTGTCAGAACAGTGGATTCAAAGATCAAGTTTACCTCATAGAAACAACATCGTCAAGTGTTTCAAGTGCAACAATGAAGGTCACATAATCAGATAGTGTAGAGCTAAAATTCTAGAATACAGGAATAGGAATAGTGGCATGATCAGGTCCAAGGATCAAGGCATGGACAAGAATAGGGATGAGAACAAGAACAAGAATAGTGACAAGAACAGGAATATGGACAAAGAGTTCAAGAGAAGGCCCGACAAGGAAGTTATAGACACTGATGATGATCAGTGCCTAATGGGAGTTTTACTCCCACCCCAAAATTAATCACCTCATCAGAGGTGGGGGAGGGACTAAGCTAAGAGGCTCATTCTTAGTCCCGAGCCCCAAAGGTGACCCTTTGCCATTGATGACAAAGGGGGAGAGATATGAGTAAGGGGGAGAGCTTCAAAGTGAAGAGGAGAGCTTCAAGTCAGGGGAGCAAAACTTCAAAGGAAGATTCTCAGCTGTGGGCACAGTTGGTCACTTGTTAGCACAGCTTGGTTTCAGTTTTGGCTCTTGAGAAGTGTTTTCAAGAAAGGTTTGCCATCAATGACAAAGGGGGAGATTGTTGGCAATTTTGGGTACTTTGGGTACATTGCCTTTGCTCAAGTGTATAAGTTGTCATTGATGTCAAGAAGCTCTTGAAGGAATTTGATTTGATGTCAAATAATTTGTTTTGATGAAGGTTACTAGCATGACAGTTTCAAAGGTCTTTTGTAAACCCCAAGTTGGCAGGTTTAAAGATTACAAGTGGATGCATTAGTTTAATGCATTTGGGTCCAGGAGGAAGTATTTATTTAAATAATTAAAAACCTTGTTAAGGTTCCCTTTAATTATTTTTAAATAAATATTAAATTATTGTTTGCAATGGGTTATCCTAACCCATGGCGGTATGTTTTAAGATTGTGGGCGCTAGCTAAGACCTCCGTCGACGTGTTAAACTCCTCGCCGACGTCAAGAGCTTATGGTAAAAATGCATATAAATCTCCCTCGATGAAAATCAAGAATTATCCCATCCACATTTTGAAAAGAGTTGCTCGCTGTGAATTCGTGATCTACTGTTCGACTGTGTCTTCGCCGTTTTCGTGAATCCGCTGTTCATTTTTTGTACTCGCCGTTTGTCGTAAATCCGTCGTAAGGTTTTTCGTCTTCGTGTTCACGTCAGAAGAAAGGGAGGCACTCGTTGTTTTATTTAATCCTCGGCATAGAAGGAACAAGGCTAACAACGTGAGGTTTAAACCTCACCGGCGCCTTTGGCGCACCGGTAGCGGCTAGGTTGTTGGCGCGCTACCCGAACGGGAGGTTTCGCGTTCGAATAACGCGAAAGGGTTTTTCATCGTGAAGTGGACGCAGCGGGTGGTGTTAGAATTCATGCGCAATTTCTCCATAGCATGATTTTTGATGTTGGCCAAGGTATTTTCGAAATTAATTTTTGCTAAGTGTATTTTATGGATGGAGGAAGTTTATTAGAGGGAAAAACAGCTTAGGAGTTATAAGGAGTTTAAAGCTTGTTTTATTTTGATAAAAGATTCTTTTGAAGGTGTTGTTTGAAATATCTTATTGCATTCTTATGAGAGATAAATTTTATTTTTGATAAGACTATAAGGGAGAAATAAGGTGTATAAGGGATAAATTTTTCTTGTAATGTTGAGAGTGCTTTTGGTTGATTATGGAAATGAAAGCATGATGTTTTAAGGTTAAAATTGCTTCTTGTGTGAAGTTGTGAAACCTTAAGTGGGCAGCTTTGAGATTGACATTTGCTTTCATTAAATTGGTAATAATCAAGCTATTCTTTACTTGGTTAAAGTGTTGGGCTTACTCCTTTGTTGATGATTTGAAAAGTTGTTTTGTGCTATTGTGATTTGAGTTGGTGGATGCTTTTTGTTCAAACAATATTGGAGAGAAAAGGAGTTCTACTTGTTTCCTTTTCTAATGTTGATTGTGAAATGCTTCAAGGTTGTGTTTTGAGCTGAATGGTGTTGATTGAACCTTGTTTGATGAGCATTGTTGTTGAAGCCCTAATTGATGGTGAAAAGAACATGAGTATCATTGTTATGTGATTCTTTGCATAGTTGGCAATTGTTGGGGTTTCATGTTCTTGAAAGAAAGCATTCTATCCTATCCATTTTAGATATTGAGTTGAGTTTTCAGATTTGAGATTGAGTTTGAGCTGAGTTGATTTGAGTTGAGTTTTGAGATTGGGAGTTGAGTATAGAACATATTGAGTCTCTAACAATTCTCTTTATGCTTCTATGAGTTTGAAAAATCACATTGGGTCTCTAACAATTCACCTTGTGATTTCCTACTAAGAAAGTTTTTTTCTTGGTGAGCTTGCCGAGTTTTGGACAGGTCGTGGGGACTTGTGAGCAGCTTTGGACAGGTTCTGTGGGGACTTGTGAGCAGATTTGGACAGGTCCTAGCAGAGGACTTGTGAGCTGAGTTTGATAGTTCTATCGTAGAACTTGAGGACAGAGGTGCACCGGTTCTTTGAGAAGAACCTCGAGGACAGATTTGGCAAGTCTTTGAGAAGGCTTGTGTGCAGAGGATTGATTTGTTCAAGCGTTGGACAGATCCGACAGATAGAGGAATACTTGTACTAGACCGACTGACCATGTTTGGTACAGGTTGCTGAGCCACTGTGGACGTGATCATAGAAGGCAGAGGTCTCTTAGGCTAAGCATTAAGGATAGGAGGTCTTCGGTGGAAAGGAGTTCCACGTGCCGGCAAGAGGTAGAGGCAGTTGATCTTCTGAGGGATCATTTCCAGAGCAGAGGGGAAGGTATCTCCTTTGAGCAGAGGCTCATAAATTCTGATTAGGGGAAGGTATCTCCTTTGGGCCGAGGCTCATAAACATTGTAATTGGGAAGGATTCCCAAAGAACTTTGAGATAACTTTTAGAGAAAAGTTTTGTGGACGTAGCCCTAGCCATTTTGGGTGAACCACGTTAAAATTGGTGTCACTTTGTGGATGATATTGTGCATTGCTTTGATATTGCTTTGGGTATATTGCTTTACTATTTTGAAGTATAAAGGAAAAAATAAAAAGAGGTCTTATACTGTTCACCCCCCCTCTCAATATAAGCTTGTGTTCTTCATTATTCTGTATTATAATCCATAATTTCCTTATTGGTTTCATAACATCTCATCGTTGTGAATATCCATGCAAGATTTCATCGATGATGACATCACATGGTAGGCTCACCTAGATCAATTAATGTTGCTTGACTAATGATGTTTTAATGCTCTCGAGCACTTGTGTGTTTATCAAGAGCAACTTAAGAGAGCCTATAATATGAAAGTCCATCCTAGAGACTTTCAGGTTGATGACCTTGTCCTAAAATAAAACTAACAAAATTCTAATTTGTCACCCCATATGCAAGATAAGTTTACGATAAGCTGGTTAGGTCCATACATTATCACTAGTCAAACTGGACCTAGAACTTATCGCCTAGCCTCCATTGAAGGAATTGAGCTTGAACCCTTGAATATCCTTTATTTGTGGCCTTTTCATTCTTAAGGCATCGTACCCTAAAAAATCCCCAAAGGTATCCATAAACCCTTTGGTCACCCAAAATCCCCAAAGGTATCCATAAACCCTTTGGTCACCCAAAATCCCCAAAGGTATCCATAAACCCTTTGATCACCCAAAAAGCCCCAAAGGTATCCATAAACCCTTTGGTCACCCAAAAAGCCCCAAAGGTATCCATAAACCCTTTGGTCACCCAAAAATCTCCAAAGGTATCCATAAACCCTTTGGTCACCCAAAATGCCCCAATGGAATCCACTAAGCCCATTGGTTAAATGTATATATAGTAATCAAAATCCAAAAACATTATAAAACAAAAAAAATACAAAAATATTTCATTGCGTTGCATTTCATATTGCTACATTATACAATCACTTTCATTAATCATACCCATCATTACATTTTGCATTTTAGAATTGCTCATACATGTCTAGCACTAGGTCTGTATCCTAGACATACTTCAGAGTCAACTTTATCAAAATTCATCATTCACACCCATCTACATTACAATTATCATTTCCATCCACATTTCCAACCTTTCATATTTGTGTTTGTTTCCCTTCACCTAGTCATTTGTTATAATGTGTCTTTAGGATTTTTGGTCACTCAACCGTCTCTAGTTTTCTTTTTAGATTTTATATAAATATAGCTTGATTTTTAGAATGTAGAGTCTTGCTTTGATTATACCTTGTATATGTCAAAATCCCAACACTTTTTCACATAAATTCCAAGTTTTTCACAAGGAAATATGAAACCTACAAAGCGGTCTGGGTTACCTTAAGTAAAATGTTTACCTTGCTCATCCCCCTATGCACATGGTTCAAAAATACTGAGAATTGACAAAAGGACAAGCTCCTCCCTGGCCAAATACAAAATAAATAGTGGTTTTCACCACTACCAAAAACCCCCAAAATAAATAGTGGTTATCACCAGTAACAAAGGGAAAAAGCAAAATAAACATTAGTTATCACCACTCCAAAAATCCCTTGCTCACAAAACAAAAATGAGCAAATCCTTGGAGCAATTCAAAAATAAAATAAAAGAATGGAGTACTAAACTTAAACCCCTAGAATTCTCAACATCTGGCAAACTATGAGGTGACCTCATTATAGGTTAGGTGGCATCAAGCTTACCTGGAAATGGTGGTATCCTTACGTATGATGATACGTCTATCACACTAGCATTCTAATTTTGTATAGACCAATCTTTGCATGCGAATTATCTAGCTCTTGGTAGCCTGTATTACCTAGTGGTATAATCCAACTACATACAAAACTCGGGATCATGATACTCATCAAGTGATCTTCAGTACAAATGGGCTGCATCGATCCTGTTTGGAACTAGGGTAACTTTATGTGTTATCATAACAATTAACTCACATGCACACACAAGGATATTGAATATCTTAGTCATCCTAGCAGATTTCTACATTGTCAAAAATTCTTGCATAGTTAGTACATAACTTTTGACTAGTTGACTAGAGTGTTTGAGTCTAATGAAAACCTCGAGGACATTCTATAACATCTTACTATTCATTCCATTCCATACCATTTTATCACATTTTTGTCAGTTTACATTTTCACAAATCCATCACATAGTATCATGACAACATTACAAATGAATCGATGAATTTTATACAGTCTATGGTGCTAACATAGTGTGTCAAATAGTATTCATATTTCATCATACAGATAAACAAACCATCCATTTCATTATGCATACACACATATCCATATCATCAAAAACATCATATTACAATACATACATCCATCAAAGCATCTGTAAAGCAAGCATAAGCATTGCATACATCAAATAAAGCAATAAGGAAACACATGATGATAATAAAACAACTCATATATATGGAAAAAAACTACATCATGATCCAAAAACAAAAATGAAAATAGTTGTTGAGTCTCAAAATCCATGGTCATGCAAGACCGATACCATGACTCACCCCTACCCTCGAACATCGTCCATCGAGAGCTCCTAGATCTGCTACCCCCTACCTTTTTTGCACATCGCACAGAGCTAGGAGACCTCATCCTCATAGATGACTGCCCTTTAATCACTCTCCTACTCCTCACATCTCAAACTACCAAGTCATAAGTGCACAAATGAGCCTATTTTTTTTAAATTTTGAGCTTAAATAGCCCTACAAAAGGCATGGTTGTCCCTAGGTGGGATAGTCAAAAAAATTGGTGATCATCTTAGGGTGGTATGGTTGGTAAATCTAGTGACCATCCCACCCTGGGATGGCCACAAAATGTGTGACTGTCCCACCCTGGTATGGCCACCAAAAAACACCTCAAAAACAACAGAAAAAGCAACAAAAATGGCTTAAAAACCACCAAAAATAGGTCAAATATGATAAAATTCACAATGGATCAAGATAGAACCAAATTTTTCATGGATGAATTGAAAATTATCTACTTCGATCTCTAAGAAGACCACTGTATTCAAACCACTCCATGGTAATTAGGTATTCAATTTCTTTCTTCCATGAAATATCAAAAAAATCATCAAAATCCTTACAAAATTGAGAAATTTCACAATGGGTAAAACTAAAAAATCCCAACCAAGTCATATGGGTCAAGAAACTCATTTTTTTTATCACTATTCATTCCCTCATTGACTCATCACTTGAGGGATACTCATAATCAATGAATTCATAATAAAAATTAATAATCAAACACTCAATCATGCAAATCATGTTATTCAAAGAGTCGTTGCTAAAAACAATCATGCCTTTACTTGGGGTAGAAAACAAGCAAAAATTTCAAATTAAACAAATTCTTAGCACATGGAATCATGAAGGATCATAGGCCTCGCCTCTTCATGACTGAACAATGTCTAAGATCAAGTAAACCTAATGTGAAATGTTATACTTGAATCAAGTTCCTTAACTCATCAAAAGCAAGGATTCAAGGATGTATGCTCTTTCCATGATTAGGGCATTTAAATCTGGTTAGGTTACTGAATAACCTTAATTATTTGACATTTTAGTCATCTAATTTTTACTCTGTTCTGTGTTGCACACAACGCATCCCAAAAATGGGTATTTGTAGACACTAAAATCACATCAATCCGATTAGACTACCAAGACACATTCTAATCGACACCATATGGCCCCCTTGGGCAACCCTCAGAGATTAAATAGTGGTCCTAGATACTTTTGTGAGGTTCTACCACACTTTTGGGAAGTTTTGGTCCATGTAATCATGGTTGTCCCACCCTAAGATAGCCATAGTTCATGGCCATCCCACCCAGGGATGGCCACCAAAAACCATCCCTGGGTGGGATGGCCATGGCCTTGGACCCTTAAAAGTCAAAGGTGAGATAAATGGCACTCATATTCTACCATTTACCCCACCCATTGAAGCATGCCAGTCTGAGGGCACATAACTCCCATGCCAAGTTGTAAATTAGAGGCCCAAATTGGAGATTCTTCAACCTCCAATGCATGGCAAGGTTTGGACAAATGGTGGCACCTACCTCACATGGCCAAGCATGCCCATTTGACCATATTCTCACTTGAGCTATAAAGTGGAGTCATTCCACCCAATTTTAGGGAGGATTCTTTGCAATATTTCACCACAAAGTGCTATCGAGATTTATCCCCAATTCACCATGTGTTTTCCCTTAAGATCTCCATCAAGCGAAGGAGGTTTTCAAGTGATTCCAAAACATGTAATCCATTTACAAAACTAAACCATTTGAGTGAATCAGATCCAAAAATTTGACAATAACACCCCTAGGAGTAGTTTGGACCAAATCATAGAGGAATTGGTGGCAAAAACCACTAGATTTGGTGGTCGTCCCCACTTGGGATGGTTAGCAGTATTAAATGGCACACCCAGGGATGGCCATGAATTTAAGCATAATTTCTCTTCTATTTTTGCATATATCAATTCTAGAGTATATTTTATGCCTTCTATCAAGTTTTGATGCAATTTTGAGTTGTTTTGCATATGTTATTATGCATTTCTTGTTTTGCAGTCCTAATCAACATGCCCAAGGATGGCCATATATATGTATGTAATTTTATTTTTGTTATTGCTTAGATCATTTCCAAAGTATATAATATGCATGATACTATGTTTTGGTACCATTTGTAATAGTTTTACATCATCTATTATATATTTTCTATTTCAAGATCATTATCGCATATATCTCTTTGATTGCATTTCAATCCGCATATGCTATTAACAAATATGATATCTCTATGTGTAGATCTAGGTATCACAATGTGCAAGGAAGGATTAGCAAGTTATAACATCGATAGAACATTGTGGAAGCATCAAAATACCACTCTTGAACGATTCTTGAGTGTGAGGAAGACGCTGGAGCACACCTGAGTTTCTAAAGGATTTATTATTTTGGCATATTTGTAATGATTTTATCAATTTAGAGCCCTCAAGGGGACGTTTTGTAATCATGAATTTGACAAATCAAATAATATAGAGAGGACCCCCATTTCTTTCACTTATTTGTCTTTCATGCTTACTTAAAATGTCACTTTTGTAGTGCTTAAATAAATAGAGCAATAGATGCATTTCATTTCCCATTGTTAGGTGTGTCATTTTTCTACTCTACATTTGTGGTTGAATTTCCTTTTATATACATATTCAAAAGCTAATAGTGGTATCAAAGTGTAGAGTAGAAAAAATGGTGCACCTAGCAAAGGGAAATGAAATGCATCTATTGTTCTATTTAAGCATTCAAAAGTGACATTAAAGTAAGCATAAATGACAAATAAGTGAAATAAATGGGGGTTATCTTTATATTAATTCATTTTCCAAATACATGGTTACAAAATATCCCCTTGAGGGCTCTTAATTGATACAATCCATTACAGAAGTTCAAAGGATCTAATCCTTTCAGAAACTCAAGGTGCGCTTTCAGTGTCTTCCTCGCACTCACGAATTGAAGAGCGGGATTTTGCTACCACTACGATGATCTATCCATATTCAAACTTGTAGCTCCTTCCTTGTGCATTGGAATACCTGGATCTACACACAAGAAACTGAAATTGATTAATAGCATATGCGGATTAAGATGAAATCAAAGAAATGCATGCAATATTGAATATAAAAGGTGAAATAGGTGATGCAAAACTATTCCAAATTGTACCAAAACTTAGCATAATGCATATTATCTACTTTAGGAATGATCTATGTAGAAATTGAAATGAAATTATATGCAGAATCCATGGCCATCCCTGGGTGTTCCAATTGGGACTGTCATAATGAAAAACCTAATTGAAGGTCCAAAACTGCTCCAAAATGCACCAAATTCTAGTATGATGTATATAAACTACTTTAGAAATGATCTACATTGAAATTGAACCAAAATTATATGCAGATTCATGGTCATCCCTGGGTGTTCCAATTGGGACTGTTAACCATCCCAGGTGGGGATGACCACCAAACCTGGTGGTTTTTACCACCAATTCCTCTAGGATCTGGTTCAAACTACTCCTAGGGGTGTTGTCATCAAATTTGGTGATCTAATTCATATAAATGGGTGGGTTTTGGAATGGATTTACGTATTTGGGGATGACTTGGAAACCTCCTTCGATTGATGAAGATTCCAAGGGCAAATATGTGGGTAAAATGGGAGAGTGAATCTCGATAGCACTTCGTTGCGAATTATTGCAAATACCTCTCTCTAAAATTGGGTGGAATGACTCCAATTTATAGCCCAAGAGGGCCATAGGGTCAAATGGGCAAGTTGGGGCATGCAAGGTAGGTGCCACCACTTGTCAAAACCCTTGCCATGCATTGGGTGGAAGAGGCCTCCAATTTATAGGTTGTGATGGCTTTGGAAGGCCCTCAATCTATCATAAATCATTGGGTGGGATAAATGGTAGAATTTTATTGCCATTTGTCCCACCCTTGAATTTTTGAGGGGCCTAGACCATGGTCATCCCACCCAGGGATGGTTGTTGGTGGCCATCCCTGGGTGGGATGACCATGAACTGTGGTCGTCCTAGGGTGGGACGACCATGGCTACATGGCCCAAAACTTCCCAAAAGTGGGGTAAACCTTCCCAAAAGTGGTTAGGACCACTATTTAACCCTTGAGGGTTGCCCAATGGGGCCATATGGTGTCGATAAGAGTGCATCATTGCAGTCTAATCGGATTGACATGATTTTAGTGTCTACAGATACCCCTTTTTGAGATGTGTTGTGTGAAACAGAGCATAAAGAAAAAATAGATGACTAAACTATCAAATGATTAAGGTTATTCAGTAACCTAACCAAATTTAGATGCCTCCATAATGGAAGGAGCATACATTCTTGGAATCCTTGCTTTTGACATAATTGAAGGATTTGATTTTGGTATACCTTTCAGCCACACTGTAATGGCAGTCTTAGGGGCTTAGGGTATACTTGGTCTTGGTTCCTTATTTGGCTTATAAGCCTATTATGGGATATGTGTCCCAAGGCTTCAAGGATACCAAGACTTTGTTTTGTTGAATTGGTGCTAAATTATATGCCCCAACATAGGCTTGAAATTTATCTTTGGCAATGATTCTTTTGAATGTATGCAAGTTGCACTTTTGAGTGTTTGAGTGTTGATTTTGATTATGAATTCGTTATTATGACTACCCCCTCAAGAGATGAGTCGATGAGGGCATGACCAGTGATGAAAGTGATGAGTCACTTGACCAATATGACTTGATTAGGGTTCCTTCAACTTTACCCATTGTAAAATTTATCAATTTTGTTAGGATTTTGATGGTTTTGTTGATATTTCATGGAAGAAAAGAAATGAATACCTCATTCCCGTGGAGTGGTCCAACCACAATGGCCTTATTGGGGATTGAAGTAGAGACTTTTCCATTCATCAATGAACAATTTTGGTTCCATCTTGATCCTTTGTGAATTTTATCAGTTTTGACATATTTTTGGTGGTTTTTAGGCCATTTTCTTTGCTTTTTCTTCTCTTTTTTGGGTGTTTTTTTGGTGATATTTCATGGAAGAAAGAAAATGAATACCTTGTTCCCATGGAGCAGTCCAACCACAATGGCCTTCTTCGGTATTGAAGTGAGAACATTTCAATTCGTCGATGAATAATTTGGTTCAAATGGCCTTATGGTAATTTACTCATCTTGCCGGATTGCATGGAGCGCAAGTCGCTGCAACCACCAAGTGTATAGGGTAAATAACTGGATATGAGGTGCACTTGAGATTTTGCTTTATTTGATTTTTTTATTAATTTTATGATTTTTGAAGATTTTGGACCAGTAGATATGCTTAATTATCCTTTATGAAGCTCCTTGTGGTGAGAAAATATGTGCATTTATGTCTGCTTATCGGTTTGTTGATGCATTTGTGGATGCATGTATTGTAATATGATGTTGGTTGATGATATGTACATGTGTGTATGCATAATGAAATGGATGATTTGTTAATCTGTATGATGAATTATGAATACTATTTGACACACTAGATGCTAGCACCATAGACTATACAAAATTCATCGATTCATTTTAACGTTATCATAAGATTATGTAATGGATTGTGAAAATGTGAACTGATAAACATGTGATAAAATGGTATGGCATGGAATGAATAGTAAGATGTTATAGAATGTCCTTGAGGTTTTCATGAGACTCAAACACTCTAGTGACCTAGTCAAAAGTTGTATATTAACCATGCAAGACTTTTTGGCAAGGTATAAATCTGCTAGGATGACCAAGATATTCAATATCCCTGTGTGTGCATGTGAGTTCATTGTTATGATAATGCATAAAGTTACCCCAGTTCCAAATAGGATTTATGCAGCCCATATGTATTGAAGATCACCCTATGAGTATCATTATCCTGATTTTTGTACGTAGTTGGATTAGACCACTAGGTAATATAGGCTACCAAAAGCTAGCTCATCCGCATGCAAACATTGGTCTATACAAAAGTAGGTTGCTAATGTGATAGACATATCATCATGTGTAAGGATACCACCATTGCTAGGTAGGATTGATGCCACCCAACCTGTAATGAGGATCACCTTATGGTTGTCAAATGCTAAGAATTCTAGGGATTCAAGTTTAGTACTCCCTTATTTTATTTTATTTTTGAATTGCTCCAGGGATTTGCTCATTTTTGTTTTGGTGAGCAAGGGATTTTGGTAGTGGTGAGAACCATTGTTTATTTTGCTTTTTGCTTTTGATAGTGGTGAAAACCACTTTTTATTTTGGGGATTTTTGCTTTTGTTAGTGGTAAAAACCACTTTTTATTTTTCTTTTGCTTTTTGGATACTTACCCAAATTTGGTGTGGGGCAAGGGATTTTTATTGCTTTGGGTAGGGAGGAGCTTGTCCTTTTGTCAATTCTCAACATTTTTGAACCATGCGCATAGGGGGATGAGCAAGGTAAACTTTTTTCTTAGGGTAACATGGACCACTTTGTAGGTTTCATCTTTCCTTATGCAAAACTTGGATTTATTAATGTGAAAATGTGTTGGGATTATGACGTATACAAGGTACAATCAAAGCAAGACTCTACCTTCTAAAAATTAGGATAGCTTTCTACAAAATCTGAAAAGAAAACTAGAGATGGTTGAGTGACCTAAAACCCTAATGATGCCTTATAACAAATGACTAGGTGAAGGGAAACATATACAAATACGAAATGTGGGGAATGTGTATGGAAATGATAATTGTAATGTAGATATATGTGAATAATGACTTTTGACAAAGTTGATTTTGAAGGATGACTAGTGTACAGACCTAGTGCTAGACATGTATGATCAACTCTAGAATGCAAAATGCAATGATGGGTATGCTTAATGCAAGTGATTGTATAATGAAAATGTGAAATGTAATGCAATATTTTTATATTTTTGTTATTTTAATAATATTTTTGGATTTTGATAAATATATATATATATATATACATGTTTGACCAAAGGGGATTTTTGGATGACCATAGGGTTTATAGATACCTTTGGGGTTTTTGGGTGATCAAAGGGTTTATAGATACCTTTGGATATTTTTGGGTGACCAAAGGATTTATAGGTACCTTTGGGGCTTTTTGGGTGACCAAAGGGTTTATAGATACCTTTGGGGCTTTTTGGGTGACCAAAGGGTTTATAGGTACCTTTGGGACTTTTTGGGTGACCAAAGGATTTATGGGTACCTTTGGAGCTTTTTGGGTGACCAAAGGGTTTATGGGTACCTTTGGGGCTTTTTGGGTGACCAAAGGGTTTATAGGTACCTTTGGGGATTTTGGGTGACCAAAGGATTTATGGGTACCTTTGGAGATTTTTGGGTGACCAAAGGGTTTATGAGTACCTTTGGGGATTTTTGGGTGACCAAAGGGTTTATGGATACCTTTGGAGTTTTTTGGGTGACCAAAGGATTTATGGATACCTTTGGGGCTTTTTGGGTGACCAAAGGGTTTATGAGATACCTTTGGGGCTTTTTGGGTGACCAAAGGGTTTATAGGTACCTTTTGGGGATTTTTGGGTGACCAAAGGGTTTATGGGTACCTTTGGGGATTTTTGGGTGACCAAAGGGTTTATGGGTACCTTTGGGGCTTTTTGGGTGACCAAAGGGTTTATGGGTACCTTTGGGGATTTTGGGTGACCAAAGGGTTTATGGGTACCTTTGGGGCTTTTTGGGTGACCAAAGGACTTAAGGGTACCTTTCAGGGTTTTTTAGGGTGACCAAAGGGTTTATAGGTACCTTTGGAGCTTTTTGGGTGACCAAAGGGTTTATGGGTACCTTTGGGGATTTTGGGTGACCAAAGGGTTTATGGGTACCTTTGGAGATTTTTGGGTGACCAAAGGGTTTATGAGTACCTTTGGGGATTTTTGGGTGACCAAAGGATTTATAGGTACCTTTGGGGCTTTTTGGGTGACCAAAGGATTTATGGGTACCTTTGGGGCTTTTTGGGTGACCAAAGGGTTTATGGGTACCTTTAGGGATTTTTGGGTGACCAAAGGGTTTATGGGTACCTTTGGATGGATGGATGATCTCCATTGGATGGGAGATTGGGTCTATTGACAAGAGGTTGTCTTAAGACTCAGGAGGTGGTTGCGGTGGAGGTGGAATGACCGAAGGTGGTCTATGTGGAAGGGGGTGAGCTTGCTCCTCAAGTGGTAAAATTTGTTGCCAGATGGGATGTTGTAATGGGAATATACGTAGATAGAACTCTTCTTATTCATCTAATGGGATGATCTGCTTATATTCCTCATATGAACTAGGGGAGTTAATAGGTGCTACGCCATAATCCAATTCATCATCAGTTATCCATTCATAAGGGGGACCTTGATCCTCTTCCTCATTATTGAATGGAAGAGTACGTGAACCTTCACCTTCTTCATAGGATTGGGTGAAATCGTGAGATATCCCTTGATCTATCATATTTATGGGAAAATAATCCCCCAAAGAGTGGATATGATTAGGATTAGTGTAAGGATCATGTGCAAGCTCATCCCTATAGTTCAAACCTAGGTACTCTAAAATTTTTATGAGGACATCAAGAGGCATAGGCTTGTTGTGTCCTAAGCCAAATTTATCATATGGTAATTGATATTGCAATTGGAAAGGAATGTGAGTACCTTGCTCGTACAACCCCAAACCATAGCCATGCTAGTGGTAGCGATGGAGATATTGCATGGCATAGTCAGGATTGGACATATAATTGATGTCCTCAAAAAAGGGTTCTTCATCCTCTTCTTGCTAAGGAGATGGTTCTATGCCATATTCAATACCCCCATATATGAAATTCATTTGATTGGGAGGTATGCCTAGAGGTACGATGGTACCTATGGGAAGACAAGGTCATCCCATATTATGTATTGTCTCAATGGCTAGAACTATTATGATATTCCTTACTAGGTATTCTCCTAAACCCATAGTAGCCAAATGGACTGTGACCTAGGATGGTGAGGATGGAGGAGATGAAAGTGAGGCTTGATATGACTCAATGCTTACCTCATGAGATGGTTCCTCATCTACTAGACTAGGAATATCTTTCATGGAAATGGTAGAGATGATTGGAGGGATCTCATCAATAGGCCTCTTTGACATGTTCCTCTATGGAGGATTTTATGATGATGAAGGTGTATCTGAAGGTGCAATTGATGAGGGTGGTATAGAAGAATATGGTAATGGATCAATGGAAGGTGATGGTGAAGGAGTCGGACCTTGAATGGATGTATCTATTTGGAAGTCCACATGAGTTGATGTCAAGGTTGACTTCGAGATATGTTGCACCAAGTTGTAGTATTTGAAGGAGACAACATGTACTTGCCCTTCATGAGTGTACTTCAAACATTTGTGAGCTATGGATGGCACACACTTCATGTCCCTAATCTAGGGTCTTCCTAGCAAAATATTATAAGTCATTGTACCCTCTATAAAGTGACATAAATTTGGTATGGTTTTGCGTCCCACATGAATAGGTAAGACTATAGTGCCAACCATTGAGCATATAGTATCATTGAATGCTCTAAGGGTATATGTGGATGCAACAATGTGGGATGTTGGAAGACCTAGATGTTTGAGAGCATTTGTGGTGATGATATTGCTTGAAGAACCAGTGTCAATTAGAACTCTTTTATAAGGTGTTCCATTTACACATGCAATGATGTGTAAGGGAGGATCAACAACCTCATTTGATATTGGTTTGAGTTCATGTTCATGAAATGTGATTACTGGATCTTTACACTGTTGAACGTGCCCCATGAAATTGATAAAGGAGTTAGAATCCTAGGGCTACAGTTCAATCGACTTAAGGATCTCCATAAGAGATTCTTAATGAGGTGGAGACTATTGAATAAGCTCATAGATAGAGAGTTGAGTTGATGTTGTTCACAAGCTTTGAGCAAGATTACTCTTTATGGTGACCACTATATGAGGTGGGGGGATTTGCACTAGAGGTGGTGGAGGTTGTGATGTGGAGGGAATATTATTTTAAGTTGTAGGTTGTGCAAATTGATTGGGATAACGTCTATTCCTTGTCATGATGCTAACCATATTGATGTGAAGAACATAAGCTTATACTGAGAGGGGGGGTGAACAGTATAAGACCTCTTTTTACTTTTTCCTTTATACTTCAAAATAGTAAAGCAATATATCCAAAGCAATATCAAAGCAATGCACAAAACCATCCACAAAGTGACACAACAATTTACATGGTTCATCCACAAAACTTTTCTCTAAAAGTTATCTCAAAGTTCTTTGGGAAACCTTCCCAATTACAATGTTTATGAGCCTCGGCTCAAAGGAGAAACCTTCCCCCAATCTGAATTTATGAGCCTCTCGCTCAAAGGAGATACCTTCCCCTACCTCTGCTCGTGGCTGGTGATCCTCTAGAAGACCTCTCGCCTCCGCTGCCCTTAGCAAATGGAACTCTATCCATAGAAGACACCTGTCTTCCCTGCTCTGGCTGGAGACCTCTGTCCTCAACTCTATCACCTCAAAGCTGGTCCTCGAATTTGCACTAAACATAGTCCTTCGGTCTAGCACAAATGTCCTCGTCCTCTGTCTTTGATCTACACCAAACACAGTCCTTCGGTCTAGTACAAATCTGTCCTCAAGTTCTTCTCATAGAACCAATGCACCTCTGTCCTCAAGTTCTCTGATAGAACTATCAACCTCAGCTTCACAAGTCCTCTACTAGGACCTGTCCAAATCTGCTCACAAGTCCTCAACAAAACCTGTCCACAACCCTTACAAGTCCCCAATGGAACCTGTCCAAAACCTGCTCACAAGTTCATCAAGAACACTTGCTTGGCATGAACCCACAAAGAGAATGGTTAGAGACCCAATGTGATTCATCCACCTCATAGAAGCATAAAGAGAATTGTTAGAGACTCAATATGATTCATCAACCTCATAGAAGCATAAAGAGAATTGTTAGAGACTCAATATGTTCTATACTTAACTCCCAATCTCAATCTCAACTCAATCTCAAATCTCAAAAGAATAAGATAGATGTAGTATGCTTTTCTCAAGAACATGAAACACAACCCAACAATTGCCAACCATGCAATATCTCATATAACAATGATACTCATGTTCTTTCCAAAACCAATATCTTTTCTCAACCAATTGGGCTTCAACAACAATGCTCATAGACAAGGTTTAACCAACAACATTCAACTCAACATTAACCTTGAAGCATTCAACCAATCATCACTAGAAAAGGAAACAAGTAGAAATCCTTTTCCCTCCAAAGATATTTGAACAAAACAGCCACCCACACAATATCACCAAATGCAAAGAATAACTTGTTCAAATCAACTCAATGGAGTAAGCCCAATATCATGTATCAAGTAAAAGCAATAACTTGATCAACCAACCTCTATGGAAGCAACTCATCCATCAATCTCAACACAGCCATCTAAGGGTTTCACCATCTCAATGCAAGTAACAAGCCTCCCAACCATAAACCCTAGTGCACAATGCTTCCACTACCCCAAACCAGAATTATGCATTCACCAAAACTCTCATCAATGATAACAATGCATAAGTAGTCTTCAACAAACCAGAAACTAGGACTTACACCCAACCAAAGGAAACCTTGTTGAATACCTTTTCACTCCAATCTTATTTCAGGAAAACATACACCAATCATACTCATAAGAAGAATGTGCCCATACCTTATTGAAGTGAAGGAACCCCTTTGGAAATCTGCCACAATCACAAAATTCTTTTGCCAATCTTCACAAGGGTTAGTAGATCACAAAATAATCAACATTACTCCACTTTTCAATAATCATCACCAAGGTCTTTAATTGCACAACTTCCTTATCTCTCCTAAAACCACTTGTACCATAAAATAAAATAAATCACAACATTGCATAACCTTATAACTCCCAAAACCACTTATACCATAAAAGTAAAATAAAATATTACATAACCAATAATAAACATTCCACACTCTAGTTATGACTCCCTTTATATCTTCTTAATAAAACAATTAATTCTCTAACTCTTATATCTCCTATAACACAATGCACTTAATAAAATAAAAATCTTATACAATCCTTGTAACTCCCAACTTCACAATACACTAATAACCAAGATTTTATGACATACCTAAAAATGCATCCGCTAGTCATAGTGATTTGATCCAACGATCCTCGTAGCCTAACCTTAGCCAATCGCAATCCACAAGGATCGCATGATCTTCGTGCATCCAACTTCATTTTAACTTTGACATTCGCAAATCATGAGAAGTACTCCTATCACTTGCCTATTCAACTCGATTCACACCTTTTATTATTAATCCCAAACTAAAATTTGGTTTCAACATATCTATTTTGATGCATACAGTTGCCTTGACAAGTTTTTATTCTACAGCATATCCTTGGATGCCACAATGACTTCATATTATCTCATCCCCAACGAATCGCTCTCGAGCATCATTTGAATCTCCACCGTGAGCCCTCCTCTTTGGCACTACTCCTGAGCATCATTTGAATCTCCACCGTGAGCCCTCCTCTTTGGTGCTACTCCCGAGCATCATTCTTCGTTAGCGCAGGGGCTCCGACTAAATCGTAATTGCACAAGGATTCATATCGAGAACATACACACTTTAATGAATTCCATTGCCACCTTTTATATGTACTTCGATGCATTACCAAACACGTCGGCATTTCCAAACATTAATACTTTAATTTAATTTTAAAATATTAATTTAAATTTTAAATAAATAAAATTTAAACTAAATATTTAAAATTAAATATCTTCATCACCGGGGCACCTTTTTCAACGAAACGAAGAGCCAACTTGGGTTTTAAGAAAAACCCATTTCAAATCTGTTGTCCATGGTTTTAAATAAAACCTTTTATTTTGTCTGCCTTGGTTTTCACAAAAACCCTTCCGCTTCTTGACATCAATGACAACATCAACACTTGAGCAAAGGCAATGTACCCAATGTACCCAAAATTGCCAACAATCTCCCCCTTTGTCATTGATGGCAAAACTTTACTAAAAACACATCTTCAAGAGCCAAAACTGAAATCACTCTCTTTGAAGTTTTGCTCCCCTGACTTGAAGCTTTCCTCTTCACTTGAAGCTCTCCCCCTTACTCATATCTCTCCCCCTTTGTCATCAATGGCAAAGGGCCACCTTTGGGGCTCGAAACTAAGAATGAGCCTCTTAGCTTAGTCCCTCCCCCACCTCCTGATGAGGTGATTAATTCTGGGATGGGAGTAAAACTCCCATTAGGCACTGATCATCATCAACGTCTATAACTTCCTTGTCGGGCCTTCTCTTGAACTCTTTGTCCATATTCCTGTTCCTGTCATTGTTCTGATCCTTGGACCTGATCATGCCACTGTTCCTATTCCTGTATTCTAGAATTTTAGCTCTACACTGTCTAGCTATGTGACCTTCATTGTTGCACTTGTAACAAGTAACAATGTTATTTCTTTGAGGCATACCTGTTCTTTGAATCCACCTGTTCTGACTAAACCTGTTCCTGTTGTTTGCCTTGCAATGAACTGCCTTGTGCCCAAACCGATTGCAAGAGTAGCAATACCCATAAAAGAAATCACCACTTCTGAAACTGTTATTTACCTTCTTCACTTGAGCCATGCAATGTACAGCCATGTGACCAAACCTCGTGACAAGCAAAACATCTTGCCTTGAAACTTTCCTTTATTTGACTTCTTAGGTCCTGAAAACTTCTCCTTCTTCTCATTCCAAAATCTGTTTTCTGTTTCTATGCATCTATCATTCAAGGACTCATGATCTGAAATACTTTCCTCATTAGAACTCTCTTCCTTTTGGAATCTCTTACTAGACTCTCCAACTTGTTTCTTGTGAGGCTTAACAAAACCAAGACCTGTTTTATCTGTTGGATTTCTTTGACTTTGGATGAGAGACTTAACCTTTTTGGAGCTTTCTTGAAACTCGTATCAGCTTATCCTTGTACTCTTTATTTTCCTCTTTCAACGAAGCCATTTTCTGTTCTAATTCACTATACTCAAGCACCTTAGATTCTAACTCATTCTTGAGTTCTTGTGCATTAGCCATAGAGACATCAAGACTTTCTATAAGTTCATCTCTCTCCATACAACATTCATCTAACTTATCCTTGAGTCTAGCATTCTTCTTTCTTTCCTTTTTCAAAGCACTAAGAGCACTAATAAGTTCACCTTTAAGATCTACTTCACTTTCCTCTATATGTTTGCTTTTAGAATCATCAAAGCCTTTTTCAGATTTCTTATCACTAGAGGTGCTACCCTTTTCAAAAACCATACATGCATCTTCCTTATCATTTTTTGAAGCATCCTCATACATACTAACAACCAAATCATTATTTGTGCAATCATCCTCAAGGTGACCAAAATTTCCACATCTAAGACATTTCATGATAATGAATCTATGTTTTGGTTCTTCCTCTTTTTCTGATATGAACAACATCTCATTTTCATTATCACTTGAAGAACTTTCACTATCACTACTAGAACACTTACTTGCTTTGTCTAGGTAGAAGCTCTTCTTGTGCTTGTGAGAATACCTCTTTCCTTTATTGCTTTGCTCATCTTTGTTCTTCCTTTGATGCCTATGCCTTTCAGAATCCTTGCTCTTACAATCTTGTTTATCTTCATCACTTTCATCCTTGGCAATAGTACAGTTAGTAGCATAATGACCAATCTTTCCACAATTGAAATATCTTACATTTTTCATACTTTTGTGCTTTCTAGAGAACTTGCCTTTCTTGCTGTAATATACCTCTTCATCACTAGAAGACTCATCACTATCTTGAAGCTGATTACCTTTGGAATAATCCATTGTGTTCTTTACTAGCTTTTCCTTCAAGCTGTCAAACTTTTCGAAGGAACCCGCTCTGATACCAATTGAAGAACACAAGCTTATACTGAGAGGGGGGGTGAATAGTATAAGACCTCTTTTACTTTTTCCTTTATACTTCAAAATAGTAAAGCAATATATCCAAAGCAATATCAAAGCAATGCACAAAACCATCCACAAAGTGACACAACAATTTACATGGTTCATCCTCAAAACTTTTCTCTAAAAGTTATCTCAAAGTTCTTTGGGAAACCTTCCCAATTACAATGTTTATGAGCCTCGGCTCAAAGGAGAAACCTTCCCCCAATCTGAATTTATGAGCCTCTGCTCAAAGGAGATACCTTCCCCTACCTCTCGCTCTGGTCGGTGATCCTCTAGAAGACCTCTCGCCTCCGCTGCCCTTAGCAAATGGAACTCTATCCACAGAAGACACCTGTCTTCCCTGCTCTGGCTGGAGACCTCTGTCCTCAACTCTATCACCTCAAATCTGGTCCTCGAATTTGCACTAAACACAGTCCTTCGGTCTAGCACAAATGTCCTCGTCCTCTGTCTTTGATCTACACCAAACACAGTCCTTCGGTCTGGCACAAATCTGTCCTCAGGTTCTTCTCATAGAACCAATGCACCTCTGTCCTCAAGTTCTCTCGATAGAACTATCAACCTCAGCTTCACAAGTCCTCTGCTAGGACCTGTCCAAATCTGCTCACAAGTCCCCAATAAAACCTGTCCAAAACCTGCTTACAAGTCCCCAATGGAACCTGTCCAAAACCTGCTCACAAGTTCATCAAGAACACTTGCTTGGCATGAACCCACAAAGAGAATGGTTAGAGACCCAATGTGATTCATCCACCTCATAGAAGCATAAAGAGAATTGTTAGAGACTCAATATGATTCATCAACCTCATAGAAGCATAAAGAGAATTGTTAGAGACTCAATATGTTCTATACTTAACTCCCAATCTCAATCTCAACTCAATCTCAAATCTCAAAAGAATAAGATAGATGTAGTATGCTTTTCTCAAGAACATGAAACACAACCCAACAATTGCCAACCATGCAATATCTCATATAACAATGATACTCATGTTCTTTCCAACAACCAATATCTTTTCTCAACCAATTGGGCTTCAACAACAATGCTCATAGACAAGGTTTAACCAACAACATTCAACTCAACATTAACCTTGAAGCATTCAACCAATCATCACTAGAAAAGGAAACAAGTAGAAATCCTTTTCCCTCCAAAGATATTTGAACAAAATAGCCACCCACACAATATCACCAAATGCAAAGAATAACTTGTTCAAATCAACTCAATGGAGTAAGCCCAATATCATGTATCAAGTAAAAGCAATGACTTGATCAACCAACCTCTATGGAAGCAACTCAACCATCAATCTAAACACAGCCATCTAAGGGTTTCATCATCTCAATGCAAGTAACAAGACTTACAACCATAAACCCTAGTGCACAATGCTTCCACTACCCCAAACCAGAATTATGCATTCACCAAAACTCTCATCAATGATAACAATGCATAAGTAGTCTTCAACAAACCAGAAACTAGGACTTACACCCAACCAAAGGAAACCTTGTTGAATACCTTTTCACTCCAATCTTATTTCAGGAAAACATACACCAATCATACTCATAAGAAGAATGTGCCCATACCTTATTGAAGTGAAGGAACCCCTTTGGAAATCTGCCACAATCACAAAATTCTTTTGCCAATCTTCACAAGGGTTAGTAGATCACAAAATAATCAACATTACTCCACTTTTCAATAATCATCACCAAGGTCTTTAATTGCACAACTTCCTTATCTCTCCTAAAACCACTTGTACCATAAAATAAAATAAATCACAACATTGCATAACCTTATAACTCCCAAAACCACTTATACCATAAAAGTAAAATAAAATATTACATAACCAATAATAAACATTCCACACTCTAGTTATGACTCCCCTTATATCTTCTTAATAAAACAATTAATTCTCTAACTCTTATATCTCCCTAATAACACAATGCACTTAATAAAATAAAAATCTTATACAATCCCTTGTAACTCCCAACTTCCACAATACACTAATAACCAAGCATTTTATGACATACCTAAAAAGTGCATCCGCTGCCGTCGCTGGAGTGATTCGATCCAACGATCTGTCGCAGCCCTAAACCTTAGCACAGTCGCGAATACCACAAGGACTGCACGATCTTCGTGCATCCAACTTCATTTTAAGCTTTGACATTCGCAAAGTCGTCGAGAGAGTACTCCTACCACTTCGTCGTATTCGAAACTCGATTCACACGCCTTTTTATTATTAATGCCCAAACTAAAAACTTTAGGTTTCTGAGACGACGATCTATTCTGATGCAGATACGAAGTTGCCTTGACGAAGTTTTTAGATATTCTACAGCATATCCTCGGATGCCACAATGACTTCGTATTATCTCATCCCCAACGAATCGCTCCCGAGCATCATTTGAATCTCCACCGTGAGCCCTCCTCTTTGGCGCTGCTCCCGAGCATCATTTGAATCTCCACCGCGAGCCCTCCTCTTTGGTGCTGCTCCCGAGCATCATTCTTCGTTAGCGCAGGGGCTCCGACTAAATCGAAATTGCACGAGGATTCATATCATAAACATACACACTTTAATGAATTCCATTGCCACCTTTTATATGTACTTCGATGCATTACCAAACACGTCGGCAAAATACTTTAATTTAATTTTAAAATATTAATTTAAATTTTAAATAAATAAAATTTAAACTAAATATTTAAAATTAAATATCTTCATCACCGGGGCACCTTTTTCAACGAAACGAAGAGCCAACTTGGGTTTTAAGAAAAACCCATTTCAAATCTGTTGTCCATGGTTTTAAATAAAACCTTTTATTTTGTCTGCCTTGGTTTTCACAAAAACCCTTCCGCTTCTTGACATCAATGACAACATCAACACTTGAGCAAAGGCAATGTACCCAAAATTGCCAACATGATGAACCCTTATTGAGTGGGTATCATATGGACCTCGTTTACCTATTTTGATTGATTTTCTTGCACCTCATGATTAGGCAATGGGTCTTTAAGGACACCCATTTGTTGATTGTTTGTCGCAAGAGGGTTATCAACTTGAATATCATTCCTCTCAATCATATCTTGTACTAGGTTTTTGAATTCATAGCACATTTGCAATTCATGCCCATTCTATCTATGATACCTACAATATAGATATTCATGACATCCCATGGACTTTGGTTTACCCGTACTCATATCTATAGGTTGGATTTGTTAGAAAATAAATTTATTATATAGCCTTTTTAGTAGATACTATTGCTAGATATCTAGGTAGAAATACTAGACATCTAGGCAGTAGACGTCTTGGCTGCTAGATGTCTAGGAAGTAGTACTGGACATCTAGGCAGTAAACATCTAGGTTGCTAGATGTATAGGCAGCACTTTCAGACATCTAGGTAGCACTGCCAAACATCTAGGTAGCACTACCAAATATCTAGGTAGTAGTACTAGATGTCTAGGCAATATATGTCTAGGCTGCTAGATATCTAGGTAGTAGTACTAGATGTCTAGGCAGCAGACATCTAGGTTAGACATTTATGCAGCACTGCCATACATCTAGGCAACAGTACTAGACATCTAGGTAGCAGACATCTAGGTTGCTATATGTCTAGGTAGTAGTGTTAGACGTCTAGGTAGCAGTACTAGGTATCTATGTTGTAGACGTCTAGGTAGCACTGATAGACATATAGGTAGTGCTACTAGACATTTAGGAATAAAACATCTAGGACAGATGTCTTAACGTGGAAGATGAACAGGTTTAAGCGCTTTCCTTGGAAGCTAAAACAAATAGTTTTTTGGAGGCTTCTGTCAGGAGAGGAAAAAATAGTTTGGAGTCTTCCTTCTGCTCTATAAAAGGTATGTGATCCCTTGCATATGTTAGGTTGTTGAAAAAAATTGAGAAATGTGAATGTAAAGTTTTCTGAAAATAATAAAAGGAGAAGTTGTCATTGCCCCATGGTTTTTCCTGCACATTGTAGGTTTCCACTTAAATCTCTGTGTCACTTGTGTTGTTGTTTTTCTATTTTCTATTATTGTGATTCCTCTTGAAGGTAAAAATAGAAAGAATTTTCTAACATTTGGTATTAGAGCTAAGGTTTTGTGTTTTCTCTCCAGTTGTGAAGATGACTACTATTAGATTTCTACTTGCACTTGTAGCTGCACAGAATTTGGAATTGGATCAGCATGATTTAAATACTACTTTCTTGTATGGTGATCTCGAGGAAGAGATATATATGGATAATCCTAAGGGCTATGAAGAAAGAGGCAAAGAGCATTTGGTTTGCATACTAAAGAAATAAATGTACGGGTTGAAACAAGTGCCAAGGATGTGGTACAAGAAATTTGACACCTTCATGAAGAGCCAAGTTTTTAGCAGGAGTGAATTTGACCATTGTGCATACTATAAGAGGTTTGATGATGGTAGTTTTATTATCTTATTATTGTATATTGATGATATGTTGGTTGCAGGCCCCAACATGAAGAAAATAATTGATCTTAAGGCTTATTTGGCTAGGACATTTGAAATGAAGGATTTAGGAACAACAAACCAAATTTTAGGGATGAAGATACACAGGGACAAAAAAGAAAGAAATATTTGGTTAAGTTAAAAGCCATATGTGGAAAATATTCTGCAACACTTCAATATACATAATGCTAAACTAGTTAGTACCCCACTTCTTCCACACTTAAAGTTGTCTTCATCAGCAGGTAAGCCTCATGTATGCCATGGTGAGCACCAGACTAGATATTGCTCAATCAGTGGGAGTAGTCAACCGGTACATGGAAAATCTTGGTAAGGAGCATTAGAATACGGTGAATTGGATATTCAAATATTTAAGAGCCACTTTAGATGTTGCCATTTACTTTGGATCGGTAGATTTGCAAGTTACAAGTTTTGTGGATTCTGATTATTGTGAAGATAGATATGGGAGAAAATCCACTACAGGATATACCTTCACTCTTTCTGGTAGAGCAGTGAGTTGGGATTCTAAGTTGCAGTTTGTTGTGGATTTATCAACCACTAAAGTAGAATATATTGTAGCGACTCATGCCAGAAAAGAGGCAATTTGGTTAGAGAGATTTTTGGGTGAATTCAAGGTAATGCAGGAGAATATTACACTGCATTGTGATAGCTAGAGTGATATTCAACTAGTGAAGAATCCAATATTCCATGATCAGATGAAACACATTGATGTCAAGTACCACTTTATCAGAAATGTGGTGGAAGAAGGTAGGATCCTGTTGTATAAAATTGACACTGAAGTGAATCCTGCAAATATTCTTACAAATCCAGTCAAGGTAGAGAATTTTGAGTGATGCAAAACTTCTCTGGGCTTGCTAAAAAAGTAACAAGGGTAGCATTGGGCAATTGGCACTAGATGAAAATCTTTGGCAGAAGAATTCCTGAATACTAACTTCAAGTGGGATAATGTTAGGAAATGAAGTCATTCTATAGCATTTCCAATAGAGACTACTACTAGACATCTTTGTAGTAGTACTAGAGGTCTAGGTAGTAGATGTCTAGGATTTTAGACATCTAGGCACTAGTACTAGACATCTAGGTAGCAAACGTCTAGGAAATAGTACTACATGTTTAAGCAATAGGCTTCTAGGCTGCTAGGCATCTAAGCAGCAGTACTATACATATAGGTAGTAGATATCTAGGTTGCTAGACATCTAGGAGTACTACCAAACATCTAGGTAGCAATACTAGACATCTAGGCAGTATGTCTAGGTTGCTAGATGTCTAGGTAGTAGTGCCAGACATCTAGGAACCAGTACTATATGTCTAGGCTGTAGACATTTAGGTAGTTCTACTATACATATAGGTAATGCTTCTAGACATCTAGATAGTAGACGTCTAGGATAGACATCTTAACACAAAATATGAACAAGTTTAGGTGTCTTCCTTGGGAGCTAAAACAAATAATTTTTTGGAGGCTTTCGTTGAGAGAGGAAACGAACAGTTTGGAGTCTTCCTTCTGCTCTATAAAAAGGATGTGATCCCTTGCATATGTTAGGTTGTTAAAAAATGTTGAGAAACATGAATGTAAATTTTGCTAAAAATAATAAAAGGAGAAGTTGCCATTACCCCGTGGTTTTTCTTGCACATTGCAGGTTTCCACGTAAATCTCTGTGTCACTTGTGTTGTTCTTTTTCTATTTTTTGTTATTGTGTTTCCTCTTGTAGGTACAAAATAGGAAGAATTTCCTAACAAGATCTTACGTAGAGTAATTGCTTTTATTTCACATAGATGACGATAGACTCAACAAAAGGCATAAATTATCGCTTAGGGTGACGTTGCTAATTTTGCCCTTGATTCACTTGAGTATTGTTATTGTAACTTATAGGAGGAGGTTGGGCCTGATCGTTAGCATTCTAAGGTGGCATTGGTTGCATAGGCCCTAGAATTCTAATGGCAACTTGATTAACTATTATCGGCTTTGGTTGTGCTAGATTGCCCTTTGTGTTCTTATTCCACTCCTTTTTACAGGGTTTTGCGTTCTCCCCCTCTTGAATCTTGATTTTTTCAATTATTCTAGCATGTGCTAGAGCATCTTCAAGAGTTTGGTATTATTGGGGTTATAGAAATAATTAAATTAGATTTAAACAACTCTTTTAAAACATGTGATTCAACTCAGACACTGGTAGTAGGTATGATAGCTTAGCAAGAAGCATTCACCACCTATTACCATAGTCTATGATTGACTCATCATCATACTTCTTCAACCCCATAAGGTTGGATAAAGTCACCTTTCACTTAGTGTTAAAAGAAAAAAATTACAAGAATGCATCCACAAATTGTTCAAAGCTATGGACATTGTGCCTTAGGATTTAATTGTACGGATGGGCCAGAGAGGGTAACCAAAAATATTTTTAGGAGTAAGGCATCATTATATTTGATACTGAAGCATGGGTTCATGAACCTAGTTACATGCTCCTGTGTATATTCCTCTCCTTTGAATCTATTCAACTTGGAAATTTTGAAATGATCTAGGTATGGAAGAGAAGGTATTTATGGGTGAAGTGGTTGACTGTGAAGCTGGTGCAAAGTGGGCTTTTGAAGCCCAGACCCAGAGGTCTTTTTTTCTATTGTTTCCATGCACTCAAGAAATTCTTTATACGCATTAGAGGATTTGATATCATCTTATTTGCTTTGGCCCTATGAGGGAGGGCAAGGAATATCAAGCATATGGCATGGGGGTTGATTTTCATCCACCATACCTCCATAAGGTGCTTCTAGGTATTCCTCTTCCAGTTCCAAATCATCATAGGCTACGTAAGATGTTTCTTGAATTGGCCTATGAGGAGGAACAAATGCCTTTGAAAGGTGATCTATGTTTGACCTAGGAGGTAAGTCTCGATTAGTCCTAGGAGGTCAATGAGGAAACATTTGATTAGGCCTAGAAAGCCTATTTTGATTAAAAGTAGGTTGCCTCTGATGAACCCCCAATCTATGAGTACTTGGGGTAGGAAACTCGTTACGTGAAGTCTCTTGAATTTATTGTTCAATTATTTGTTCCTTTAACTGATGTTGGCGATCCAAGCATTGTTTATCTAGCCAAATATAATTGAATTGAGCTTGGAAGTTAGCATATATTTTGACAACTTGGCTAATTTGATCAGCCATGCAAGGTCTATTAGCCCTAGCACTATTGCCATGATACCTATCTTATTTATGAGGATCTGAAAGATCGACTACGAGCTTCCCTCGATTGAGAGAGGTCATGTTCACTTGGGGCTTACTCCTAAACAAATGTTCTTTATACTCAGCTAGCACAGAAGCACATCATGCTTATGTGGAATAATTAAATTAAGGATAATCAAGACTCTCCTTGTGTCTTCCTTCATCAATGAGGAAGGGAAGGGTTGAATTTTCTCACCTAGGGTGATGAGTATCATACTCATATTGGTACTTATACTATTTAGACCTATCAGGGAAATTTAAGGATGTATTTTGATCATTTGGCCCTACCCATGGTGAATAGTCTTGATCTTGCATGTAAGTGTGCAAGGTAGATCGATCAGGTATGCAGATGTGTGGTATTACTCTATTTGTTTGCACCTCAATTCATGGTTGTCATTCTTGAAATAAGGCATGTGAAGTGTCATGTGAAGTGTCTATATTTAGAAAGTAAGTTTCCTAATTAGGACCAAAATCTATAGAGGTGTCCCACGTAGGGGTGCCTTGTAGGTTAGATTTCTGATTTGACATTTTAGGACTTGGGTGAGTAGGATGCCGCCAAGGAGGTATAATCATATCCTTAGGATTAAATCGAAGATGGTCTACGTCTCCTTGCCTACTCTCCACCACATCAACCCTTGAATGGGCTTAGTTGTGGGTGCATAACATAGCTACTTTGTTTCAAACCCTACATGATTATCTCCTTTAAAAAATTTAATGATGCAATACATAAGAATGAAAATACACAATAATACAAGTGTTTATCTCTTTTAAAGATTTATATGTATTTCCTAAAACTGTTTGGTGTGTTTTTGATTTGTTGTTTTGCAAAGAGATCTCTTTTCACGTGTTTGAATATTGTTGATGTAATTCTCAATTTTTTTAAAGTATTTCACCTGTATACTCATAGCTCAACAACTAGAAATGAAATTCCGATCACGTAAACCAACCAAAGTATGGAGATGAATCCAATACCCGATCATGGAGCATAGGTCCTACCATTCCTCACCCATTTGACCATGGTACACCCTTCGAAGAGGAATGTACGCTATTTTCCATGGCTAATATGATTCTTGGAGCTGGCTTTGACCAAAAAATAAGGTTCATATCATGCAAGCCAATGGGTGGAGATGAAGCCCTCCGTAGTTAGTCTCTATTAGTGGTAGGGGATGAAATTCCAAGTCACTAATGTTAAAATGTGATATAGTGTGTGGTTCCTTTTATACTTAAAGAAATTAAAACAAAATAGCACTCAATGATACTTCACTAAATGCAAAAGAATGTTTCACTTTCATAAGTATTGCATGAATAATGGAACCTACAAAAATGCTTACCCTATATGGCAACCTAACCATTAGGTAGGTTGCAAGCAATAAAACCACACAAATGCATACTTAAGCTATTTTTTCTTGTTTTTATTTTATTTTTGTTGTTTTTAATCAAAAGTGACACCTACTCTTCAACAAACAAGGAAAGACAAAAAAAAAAACTAAATTTAACTTTCTATAAATAGTAATAGTGCAAAGTGAAGGTTTAGATACTTATCTTGAAATCCTAAAATGCTACTATTTCTATCAATTTGAACTATAAGCCCCTTATTTTGTGGTCATCCCAAGGTGGGATGGCTGTTGTGGTCATCCTTAGGTGTTCCAATTAGGAAATCAAGGGTCGCTTTAGGCCAGAATGGCCAAAACCTACAACATTTTGAAGACAAAAATAGAGTTAAAACTTACAAAAATAAAACGGGATAGGGGTCCCACCATGATCACCACTTTAGAGTGGAAAAAATGATGCACCTAGTAAAGGGAAATGAAATGCATCTATTGTTCTATTTAAGCATTCAAAAGCGATATTAATGTAAGCATAATGATAAATAAGTGAAATAAATGAGGGTTATTTTGATATTAATTCATTTGCCAAATACACGATTACAAAACATCCCCTTGAGAGCTCTTAATTGATACAATTCATTACAGAAGTTCAAAGGATTAAATCCTTTCAAAAACTCAAGGTGTTATTTTAGTGTCTTCTTCGCACTCACGAATTGAAGAGCAGGCTTTTGCTACCACTCCAATGATCTATCCATATTCGAACTTGTAGCTCCTTCCTTATGCATTGGAATACCTGGATACACACAAGAAACTGAAATTGATTAATAGCATATGCGGATTAAGATGAAATCAAAGAAATGCATGCAATATTGGATATAAAAGGTGAAATATGTGATGCAAAACTATTCCAAATTGTACCAAAATTTAGCATAATGCATATTATATACTTTAGGAGTGATCTATATAGAATTTAAATGAAATCATATGCAAAATCCATGGTCATCCCTAGGTGTTCCAATTGGGATTGTCATAATAAAAAACCTAATTGAAGGTCCAAAACTACTCCAAAATGTACCATATTCTAGTATGATGTATATAAACTACTTTAAAAATGATCTACACTAAAATTGACCCAACATTATGTGCAGATTCATGGTCATCCCTGGGTGTTCCAATTGGAACTATTAACCATTCCAGGTGGGGACTGTCACCAAACCTAGTGGTTTTTGCCACCAATTCCTCTGGGATCTGGTTCAAACTACTCCTAGGGGTGTTGTCATCATATTTGGTGATCTAATTCATATAAATAGGTGGGTTTTGGTATGGATTTACTTATTTTGGTATGACTTGGAAACCTCCTTTAATTTATGAAGATTCTAAGTGCAAATACATGGGTAAAAGGGAGAGTGAATCTTGGTAGCACTTCATTATAAATTATTATAAATACCTCTCTCTAAAATTGGGTGGAATAACTCCAATTTATAGCCCAAGAAGGCCATAGCGCCCAATGGGCAAGTTAGGGCATGCAAGGCAGGTGCCGCAACTTATCAAAATCCTTGTCATACATTGGGTGGAAGAGGCCTCCAATTTGGGCCTCCAATTTGCAGGTTGTGATGACTTTGACAAGCTCTCAATCTATCATAAATAATTGTGTAGGATAAATGACATAATTTGATTGCCATTTGTCCCACCCTTGACTTTTTGAGGGGCCTAGGCCATGGTTGTCCCACCCAGGGATGGTTTTTGGTGGCTGTCCCTAGGTGGGATGACCATGAACTGTGGTCATCCTGGGGTGGGATGGCCATGCGTAAATGGCCCAAAAATTCCCAAAAGTGGGGTAAACCTTCTCAAAAGTGGTTATTACCACTATTTAACCCCTGAGGGTTTCCCAATGGTGTCATATGGTGTTGATAAGAGTGCATCATTACAGTCTAATCGGATTGACGTGATTTTAGTATCTACACAAAGCCATGGTAGATCAATAGGAAATAGAGATTGAGAGAATATCAAAAATATTAATTTTAAAAATTTCTAAAAATTTTATTTGGCTAGAGTCTTTTCATAGAGTTGCAAAAAAAATCATGAAGACTATGACTCCACATTGATTCCACTACATTTACCATTTTCCAGTTTCTAACACTTTGTTATAGGAAAAGGAGATTCAAATAAAGTTGGGAAGCTTACTACAAGAATTTTAGGAAGAATATCTTCTTTAGAATCAATCCAACACCTAAAGAAAAAAGTTTAAGACTAAATATTAGAAGGCCTTAAAGAAAAGGTCCCATTGCAAGAGTTGTAGACCTATAGATTGCTGAAGGAATAAAAAAGGCCAGAGGAGTGTTACTACAGTTTGATGAAGAAGAAACTCCAAAGAAGAGTCTAGGGGAAGATTGGAGGTTGGTGATCTCCATTGAAGATTGAATACTGCAAATTGTAGATTCAAGGAAGAGGTGAAAATAGCTCAACAATCTTAAAATACCCTCAAGAGACCCCATTGAAGAACTTCCAATTTTGGAATATTGACGATAGAAAAGGACTAGTGAAGGTCCTATTCTAGATTTTAGAAGCATTATATTTTAGATATCCTAGTAAGGTGATCTCATTGCAAACCTTCCATAGTTGAATATTGAAGAAAAGTTCTCATTGAGAAGACTAGAGAAGCTATGAAATTAAAGGCCCAAGAGAATAGGTCTCAAGGAATTCTAGAGAAGGAGAAAGAAGGAGAAGGCTCGAAAAGCCTTATTGCAGATTTCAGAGAAGGCCATTGAAGGAGTTTTGAGGAGAACTCATTGGAGAAATTTACTAGAAAGAAGGAGTTCTTGATAAAGGAATTTTTGGGATAATTATCACCATCCGATAAAAAGCCTAAACAGAGAAGAATTTGGCAAGGAATTTGCCAAATTTTGGAGGAGAATAGTGAAGACCTCAATGTAGTCGAAATATTGAGAAGAAGGTCATTATATAGGCCAATATTGAAGTTATAATTTGACAAAGAGGTTGAAGGACAAAGGAGTTAGAACAGCTACCAAATCTGAGAGATTTAGGGATTGATATTGAATACTTGAAGGCTATTTTAGAGAATGTATTTTTCTGATTTTAAAGCATAAAATTGAAAGTATCTAGAAGATAAGTCTTAGTTTTTATTTGAGGGAGTTTCCTACCAAACTTGGGAGATTCAAGGATAATATTTCAAATAAGAAATTAACTATGAAAGGGCAGCAATAAGGAAAACATTACTAGTTGTTGAGTTTCATATTTCAAGAGAGTATCCTGAAGAAGAATTAAAAGCCACCAAACTACACTTTTGGGTAAAAATTTAGAGGGTTTCAAAGCTACAAATTGGTGAGATAAAAATCTATTTTGTACAAAAATGAAGAGTTGTAATTTCATCTAATATAGGGCAGAATTTAGATGAATCTAATCACCAAGATTTCCATCATCTACAAAGGTCATTAAGGTAAGCAACTTTGGTGCAAAAGGTTCATTACTTGGTCCATTACTAAGTTTCATTAAGCACCATATTAGAGTTCAAAAGTTGCAAGGAGAAGGTTGCATATTAAAGTCTTCAAGAGAATGCAAAATATAGTTTCTTGTAAGGTTAAAACCTGCACATCAAAAATAGGAGTTAGATAGATTTCAAGATAAATAATAATATCAACTTCCTATTAACTATTAGAAGCAAATAAGACATTACTCTTAAGCAAGGGTTGCATAGATTAAGAGTTCATTAAAATGAACAATAGGGAAAATTACTATTACATCATACTAGTTATTAAAGGTGCATTAAGTATTTAACTTAAGGTGGAAAATTAGTGCAAAGTCAAGCCATTCAAAAGGGTATATTTGTTGCATGATTTAAGAGCCTTGGATCTTCTAGGAAACCTCCATCCCTCATATCCTTTGCTAATATGGTGGTTGGGTCTAAGGTGGAGGAATATTGTGTCCTCTATGACATTAATTAGGAGACTAATCATATTCATATATGGTCAGTATAATCAATAACATTCTTGCCAATAGGACTTGGAATCTAGTAGGAAAAATCCAAGGTGATAGGCCAAATTTAAATGCCTTGAAAATATGGGCTTTGGCTAGATGGCATCTGCATGGTTCTATGGAATTAGTGACCCTTCCCAGGAACTTCTTTCTTATTGGTCTTAACTGTGAAGAATATTTGAGAAGTATCTTGGAAGGTGGCCCTTAGTTTTTCAGTAAGAGGGGCTTATTAATTAGGAAATGGGCCCCAGAATTTAATTTTTCTTTGTAGCATGTTAATCTTGTGCCCTTGTAGGTTAAGCTACCAGATTTTCCCTCGCATATTTGGTATGTGAGTGTCTTCAAAGCAATTGCAAAATCCATAGGAGACTTTGTTTCTTTTGATCGGGCTTCAAGTTCTCCCTTCCAGATGCAGTTTTTTTATATGTGTGTCATAACAGATATAGAGAAGGAACTTTCTAGCTCTGTAGAGCTTATTTATCACTTGGGGAATTGGAATCAATCCATAGAGTATGAGAACAAGCCTCAGGCTTGCCAAGATTGCGGGAAGGGAGGCCATCACAAAACTTTTTACCCTTTGAGGTAAAAATTAAAGCCTATAGAGTTCCCAATTATTATAGAGATATGGAATCCTAGAAAGAATTCCAAGTCCAAAGTGAATTAGAACTCCAATAGGAAGAGTCATAGGAGGAAGCAATGATCTAAGAGTGGAAAAGAAAGTGGGAAGACCTCCAAATAAGTCGGTCAAGAAAAGATATATTGATAATGCAATTGCTAATGGAGGTCAGGCTCTCCTAATTATGGAGAAAGAAAATGGTGATGGGAGTATTAAGCTAAAATTACAAGGCTTTAAGTCTCCTCAACTTAGGTGGTGGTGAAGAAACTCTCCTTTAAGCCCCATTAATGAAGGTGTGCTCATGGAATATTAGAGGGTTGAATAGCTCTTCTAAAAAGCACATCTTGGCTTCTTTAAGGAGAGATAAGTCTCCTTATATTTTTTTATCCAAGAATCCAAATTGGAGGAGTTTTGCTGGAAGATAGTCCATAAGGTAGTATGGAAGGAAGCTAGCTTTGTTGCTAGTGAGGTTGTTGGTTTTGCAGGACGATTGTTGTGTTTTTTAAATCATTCTAAGTTTGAAGGTAATGTAATCTCTTCATTATATATTGAAAAAATAATTAATCCGCTACTTTGCAAAATGCACTAAAAATTAGGTAAAATGGAGAAGTTCTTAAGTTTCTCTTGCTCCTTTGTAAATGGAGCGCAAACAAGAATGCACTGAAAAATGGAGTACAAACAAGAATGTGCTGAAAAATAAGTGAAAACAAGGCAATGGAAAATTAGGTAAAATGGAGTTCTTAAGTTTCTCTTGCTCCTTTGTAAATGGAGCACAAACAAGAATGCACTAAAAAATGGAGCGCAAACAAGAATGTGCTGAAAAATGAGTGAAAACAAGAATGTGCTAAAAATTAGGTAAAATGGAGAAGTTCTTAAGTTTCTCTTGCTCCTTTGTAAATGGAGCGCAAACAAGAATGCATTGAAAAATGAGAGCGCAAATTTAAGATTTCATTATATTTTCATTAAGAGCGCGCATTTATGTTTTTCTTCATATAAGAGCGTGGATTTGAATTTTCATTATATTTTCATTAAGAGAGCGCATTTCGGATTTTCTTTGCATGAGCGCAAATTTGATAAAAGAAGGGGCATTGGAATTAAAAAATTGAATATATTTGTGAAGAACACAAGCTTATACTGAGAGGGGGGGTGAACAGTATAAGACCACTTTTAACTTTATCTATCAATACAACTTTCAAACCATTAACATGCAGAATAAGATAGCAGTAATAACAACTAGTAAAACAATGCACAAAATGCAATCCACAAAGAGACACAACAATTTACGTGGTTCACCCAAGGTGGGCTACTCCACGGATAAAACTTTTCTTCTAAAAGTTGTATCAAAGTCCTCTGGGAATCCTTCCCGATTACAATGTTTATGAGCCTCAGCTCAAAGGAGACACCTTCCCCTAATTCTGCTTTGTCTGGTGATCCTCTAGAAGACCTCTATCTCCTTTGCCCTTAGCAAGTGGAACTCTATCCATAGAAGACACCTGTCTTCCCTACTCTGGTCGGAGATCTCTGTCCTCAACTCTATCACTGCAAAGCTGGTCCTCTTATCTGCACCAAACACAGTCCTTCGGTCTGGCACAATTGTCCTCTTCCTCTGTTCTTTTCTGCACTTGGTTGAAAACAACTTTTCACTATCTACGCAACTACAGTAGCACAGTCTTCTCAAATTACAGTAGCACTATCTTCTCAACTTCTATGAAAACACAGTAGTGCAATCTTTACAAAATGCAACAGCACTATCTTCTCAACTTAGCTTCTGCTCCATTGCACATCCACCACAGCGTAGTCTTCGCACACTCTGCTTTCTTTACATAGTCTGTGTAAATACTACAGCACTCGATCGCACAGCAACTTATGCACCTATGTGCAGCCACAACAACACCCTCTTCGCACAGTCTGCTTCTCCTCGATCGAACTTCTTCCTACACTCTACTTCTATGAAAGTCACACTTCGAATGCACACTTCGATCGATTCGATACGACTGCTCTTTGCGCATAGTAGACTTCACTTGCACAAACTCAACACACACATTCGATACTTGAAACTCAAAAATAGTCCTCCTTTTATAGCAATAATTCATGATTAAATTCTTGATCTTAGTCAGCTGTATATCCTTAAAACAATCGTCAGTTGCACAACCTTACACTTCGTCGACAAAGGTTAACTCCGTCGGCTTCAACCGCCTCTGTTGTTCTGTAGCTTTTCTAGCATGAAACTCAAACATGTCACGATATCGCTACGCCTTTGTCTACCGTACACCTTGTATTACTTGCTGTCATGAAATCGTGACACTACTGCCTGTTGTGCGCCTTCTTTGGTTTGTTGTCACAAAATCGCTATGCCTTCTGACTTTGCTGACGTCATCATGATTCTTGTCATGAAATCATGACGCTTTAGTCTGCAAGGCCTTACTCTCTGCTCTTGTCATGAAATCATGACACATCTGCTTTTGCTGACGTCATCAGCAACTCTATCATGAAATCATGATGCTTTAGACTCCAAAGCCTTCTTCTCAGCTTCTCATGAAATCGCGACACCTTTGCCTCTTGCTGACGTCATCTGCAACTTTGTCATGAAATCGTGACACTTCTTGCTTCTTCAACCTTTTCTCGGTTTGCACTAGCGAAAATGGAACATGTCACGAAATCGATGGCTTTGTGCTCCTTAAGCTCTTTTAATCTGAAATCTGCAACTGAACATGTCACGAAATCGTGACGCTTTCTCCTTAAGCACTTTAATTAAATGTCAGAAATTGCGCTTTTTCTTGAACATGTCATGAAATCAGAACTTTCCACCACTCGCCAACTCAACGTCGTGAAATCGTGACACTTTCGCATCCGTACAACTTCATTGAAACTTGTCGTGAAAATCGTGACACTTTCAACTCAACGCAACAACTCAACTTGTCGAAATCAGAACACTTTTTGCAACTCAACTCTTCCAACTCAACTTGTCGTGAAATCATGACAGTTTTGCCTGAACTTTCTCTCTCCTCAAACATGTCACGAAATCATGACAGTTTTGCCTACTTCATCTCTGCCTTCCAAACATGTCACGAAATCATGACAGTTTTGCCAACACTTTCTCTCTCCTAAAACATGTCGCGAAATCACGACAGTTTTTCCAACCGCCTGCAAACTTCTTCTAACTTATCTTTTTCTTGATCTTTTTGCAACTGGGCTACTCTGATTTTCTTGGAGACTTACTGACCAGCTGAAACCTTCATCAAAACACATACTTAGACAACAAATCAAATTGCTTCAAGAACTCCTTGACATCAAAGACAACAACTACCAAGAGCTCCTTTGACATCAATGACAACAACTATACTTGAGCAAAGGCAATGTACTCAAGGTACCCAAAATTGCCAACAATCTCCCCCTTTGTCATTGATGGCAACCCTTAACTAAAAACATATCTCAAGAGCCAAAACTGAACCAACTGATCCAACAACTGAGAATCTGTATTTGAAGTTTTTGCTCCCCCTGACTTGAAGCTCTTCTCTTCACTTGAAGCACTTCCCCTTACACATATCTCTCCCCCTTACTCAAATCTCTCCCCCTTTGTCATCAATGGCAAAGGGTCACCTTTGGGGTTTGGGACTAAGAATGAGTCTCTTAGCTTAGTCCCTCCCCACCTTCTATTAAGGTGATTTAAAATAGGGTTGGGAGTGAAACTCCCATTAGACACTCATCATCATTAATGTCTACTATTTCTTTGTCGGGCCTTCTCTTGAATTCTTTTTCCACATTGTTGTTCTTGTTACTATTTTGATCCTCGGACCTGTTCATACTGCTGTTCCTGTTCCTTTCATCATTCCTATTTTTCTCCATACCTTGATCCTTGAACTTGTTCATATCACTTTTCTTATTTTTGTTGTCATTCCTGTTCTTATCCATGCTTTGATCCTTGGACTTGTTCATACTGCTGTTTCTGTTCTCGTATCTCGAAAGATCAGCTCTACATTGTCTAGCTAGGTGACCTTCATTGTTGCACTTATAGCAAGTAACAATATTATTTCTTTCAGGCATGGCTGTTCTTTGAATCCGCCTGTTCTGACTAACCCAGTTCCTGTTATTTGCCTTGCAAAAAATTGCCTTGTGCCCGAATTGTTGACAAGAGTAGCAATACCCTTGAAAGAAATTACGTCTCCTAAAACTGTCATTTACTTTCTTCACTTGAGTCATGCAATGTACAGCCATGTGACCAAATCTGTGACATGCAAAACATGTGCCGTGAAATTTTCTTTTATTCGACTTCTTGGGTCCCGAAATCTTCTTCTTCTCAATCTGAATATCGTTTTCTATTTCTGCGTATCTATCACTTACGGATTTATGAACTGAAGTACTTTCTACATCAGAACTCTCTTCCTGTTGAAATTTCTTGCTAGATTCCCCAACCTATTTCTTGTGCGGCTCAACAAAACCGAGACCTGTTTTATCTGTTGGATTTCTTTGTCCTTTGATGAGAAATTTAACCTTCTTGGAGCTATCCTAAAATCTGTAGAGCTTATCCTTGTACTCTTTATTTTCTTCTTTCAAAGAAGCCATTTCCTGTTCTAACTCACTATACTCCAGAATTTTAGAATCCAACTCATTCTTGAGTTCTTGTGACTTAGCCATAGAGACTTCAAGATTTTCTATAAGTTCATCTCTCTCCATACAACATTCATCTAATTTAATCTTGAGTCTATCATTCTTCTTTCTTTCCTTTTTCAAAACACTAAGAGCATTATTGAGTTCACATTCAAGATCCTCTATTTGATGGCACTTTGAATTATCACGGCCTTTTTCAGATTTCTTATCACTAGAGGTGCTACCTTTTTCAAAAACCATACATGCATCTTCATTGTAGTTTTCTGAAGCATCCTCATACATACTAGCAGCCAAATCATTATTTTTGCAATCATCCTCAAGGTGCCCAAAATTTCCACATCTAAAACATTTCATGATAATGAATTTATGTTTCGGTTCTTCCTCTTTTTCTGAAATGAACAACATCTCATTTTCATCATCACTAGAAGAACTTTCACTATCACTGCTAGAACACTTACTTGCTTTGTCTAAGTAGAAGCTCTTCTTATTCTTGTGAGAATGCCTCTTTCCATGATTGTTGTACTCATCTTTGCTTTTCTTGTGATTGTTGTACTCATCTTTGCTCTTTTTGTAATACCTGTACTTTTTAGAATCCTTGCTCTTAACATCCTGTATATCTTCATCACTTTCATTTTTGGAAATAGTACAATCAGTAGCATAATGACCAAATTTCCCACAATTGAAACATCTTATATTTTTCTTGCTTTTGTGCTTTCTGGAAAACTTGCCTTTCTTGTTGTAATATGCCTCTTCCTCACTAGAAGACTCATCACTTTCTTGAATCTGTTTGCCCTTTGATTTCTTGGTAGCTTTGAAAGTTGCCTCTTTCTTTACATCAACTTTCACTTGAGTTCTCAACTCAAATGCTGCAAGAATACTATGGAGCTCATCCTTTTTCAATTTATCTAAATCTTTAGCTTCCTCAATAGCAGAAATATTTTCACTAAATCTATTAGGAAGGGATCTTAAAATCTTATCACACACATCATTTTCAGCAAGTTCAAGACCTAAGTCTTTCATAGAATTAACAACTTCATCCATCCGAAGCATGTAGTCACTAATATTTTCATCATCATTCATCTTGAGTTGTTCAAACATACCTTTAAAATGTCTCAACTTGGCCTTTCGAACATTTGCATCACCTGTATGAACAACCTGCAATTGTTTCCACATTTCACTAGTTGTCTTGCAGTGAATAACTTTGGTGAGATCTGCCTTTTGTAAACCCTTCGAGATTGCATTCATGGCTTTTGAGTTGCTTGTGATGTAGAAGCCTGTCTTCTTTAGTGTAAGGACCATTTGCAGGAATGGTGTACCCATCTTCAATAACTTCCCATACCTCATTACCAAGTGCCATTAGATAGACTTTCATTCTTGCACTCCACAGGCCAAAATCTGATCCATCAAGAATAGGTGTTGCATTGCCACTTGAGTAGTCCATTGTGTTCTTTGCAAACTTTTCCTTCAAGCTGTTAAACTTTTCGAAGGCACTGGCTCGATACCAATTGAAGAACACAAGCTTATACTGAGAGGGGGGTGAACAGTATAAGACCACTTTTAACTTTATCTATCAATACAGACTTTCAAACCATTAACATGCAGAATAAGATAGCAGTAATAACAGTAGTAAAACAATGCACAAAATGCAATCCACAAAGAGACACAACAATTTACGTGGTTCACCCAAGGTGGGCTACTCCACGGATAAAACTTTTCTTCTAAAAGTTGTATCAAAGTCCTCTAGGAATCCTTCCCGATTACAATGTTTATGAGCCTCAGCTCAAAGGAGACACCTTCCCCTAATTCTCCTTTGTTGGTGATCCTCTAGAAGACCTCTATCTCCTTTGCCCTTAGCAAGTGGAACTCTATCCACAGAAGACACCTGTCTTCCCTGCTCTGGTTGGAGATCTCTGTCCTCAACTCTGTCACTGCAAAGTTGGTCCTCTTATCTGCACCAAACACAGTCCTTCGGTCTGGCACAATTGTCCTCTTCCTCTGTTCTTTTCTACACTTGGTTGAAAACAACTTTTCATTGTCTACGCAACTACAGCAGCACAGTCTTCTCAAATTACAGTAGCACTATCTTCTCAACTTCTGCACAAACATAGTAGTGCAATCTTTGCAAAATGCAGCAACACTATCTTCTCAACTTAGCTTCTGCTCCGTTGCACATCCACCGTAGCGCAGTCTTCGCACACTCTGCTTTCTTTACATAGTCTATGTAAATACTGTAGCACTCGATCGCATAACAACTTATGCACCTATGTGCAGCCACAATAGCACCCTCTTCGCATAGTCTGCTTCTCCTCGATCGAACTTCTTCCTACACTCTGCTTCTATGAAAGTCACACTTCGAACGCACACTTCGATCGATTCGATATGACTGCTCTTTGCGCACAATAGACTTCACTTGCGCAAACTCGACACACACATTCGATACTTGAAACTCAAAAATAGTCCTCCTTTTATAGCAATAATTCATGATTAAATTCTTGATCTTAGTCGACTGTATATCCTTAAAACAATCGTCGGTCGCACAACCTTACACTTCGTCGACAAAGGTTAACTCCGTCGGCTTCAACCGCCTCTGCTGTTCTGTAGCTTTTCTAGCATGAAACTCAAACATGTCATGATATCGCTATGCCTTTGTCTACCGTACACCTTGTATTACTTGTTGTCATGAAATCGTGACACTACTGCCTGTTGTGCGCCTTCTTTGGTTTGTTGTCACGAAATCATGACACTTCTGACTTTGTTGATGTCATCATGATTCTTGTCGTGAAATCATGGACGCTTTAGTCTGCAAGGCCTTCTCTCTGCTCTTGTCGTGAAATCATGACACCTTTGTGACGTCATCAGCAACTCTATCATGAAATCATGACGCTTTAGACTCCAAAGCCTTCTTCTCAACTTTGTCATGAAATCGTGACACCTTTGCCTCTTCTTCGACGTCATCCGCAACTTTGTCATGAAATCGTGACACTTCTTGCTTCTTCAACCTTTTCTCGGTTTGCACTAGCGAAAATGGAACATGTCATGAAATCATGACGCTTTCTACCTTAAGCTCTTTTCACTCTCGTGAAATGCGAACATGTCAAGAAATCGTGATGCTTCTGCCTTTACTGAACATGTCTGAAATTGACTTCTTCCACTGAACATGTCACAAAATCACAACGCTTTCACCACCTACAAGCTGCCAACTCAACTTGTCGTGAAATCGTGACACTTTCGCATCCGTACAACTTCATTGAAACTTGTCGCAAAATCGTGACACTTTCACTCACTGTGAAATCGTGACACTTCTCAACTCAACTCTGCCAACTCAACTTGTCACGAAATCGTGACAGTTTTGCCTAAACTTTCTCTCTCCTCAAACATGTCGTGAAATCATGACAGTTTTGCCTGCTTTGTCTCTGCCTTCCAGCATGTCACGAAATCGTGACAGTTTTGCCAGAACTTTCTCTCTCCTAAAACATGTCGCGAAATCACGATAGTTTTTCCAATCGCCTGCATACTTTTTCTAACTTATCTTTTTCTTGATCTTTTGCAACTGGGCTACTCTGATTTTCTTGGAGACTTACTGACCATCTGAAACCTTCATCAAAACACATACTTAGACAACAAATCAAATTGCTTCAAGAACTCCTTGACATCAAAGACAACAACTACCAAGAGCTCCTTTGACATCAATGACAACAACTATACTTGAGCAAAGGCAATGTACTCAAGGTACCCAAAATTGCCAACAATCTCCCCCTTTGTCATTGATGGCAACCCTTAACTAAAAACATATCTCAAGAGCCAAAAACTGAACCAACTGATCCAACAACCGAGAATCTGTATTTGAAGTTTTTGCTCCCCTGACTTGAAGCTCTTCTCTTCACTTGAAGCACTTCCCCTTACACATATCTCTCCCCCTTACTCAAATCTCTCCCCCTTTGTCATCAATGGCAAAGGGTCACCTTTGGGGTTTGGGACTAAGAATGAGTCTCTTAGCTTAGTCCCTCCCCCACCTTCTATTAAGGTGATTTAAAATAGGGTTGGGAGTGAAACTCCCATTAGACACTCATCATCATTAATGTCTACTATTTCTTTGTCGGGCCTTCTCTTGAATTCTTTTTCCACATTGTTGTTCTTGTTACTATTTTGATCCTCGGACCTGTTCATACTACTTGTTCCTGTTCCTTTCATCATTCCTATTTTTCTCCATACCTTGATCCTTGAACCTGTTCATATCACTTTTCCTGTTTCTGTTGTCATTCCTGTTCTTATCCATGCTTTGATCCTTGGACTTGTTCATACTGTTGTTTCTGTTCTCGTATCTCGAAAGATCAGCTCTACACTATCTAGCTAGGTGACCTTCATTGTTGCACTTATAGCAAGTAACAATATTATTTCTTTCAGGCATGGCTATTCTTTGAATCCGCCTGTTCTGACTAACCCAGTTCCTGTTATTTGCCTTGCAAAAAATTGCCTTGTGCCCGAATTGTTGACAAGAGTAGCAATACCCTTGAAAGAAATTACGTCTCCTGAAACTGTCATTTACTTTCTTCACTTGAGTCATGCAATGTACAGCCATGTGACCAAATCTGTGACACGCAAAACATGTGCCGTGAAATTTTCTTTTATTCGACTTCATGGGTCCCGAAATCTTCTTCTTCTCAATCTGAATATCGTTTTCTATTTCTGTGTATCTATCACTTACGGATTCATGAACTGAAGTACTTTCTACATCAGAACTCTCTTCTTTTTGAAATCTCTTGCTAGATTCCCCAACCTGTTTCTTGTGCGGCTCAACAAAACCGAGACCTGTTTTATCTGTTGGTTTTCTTTGTCCTTTGATGAGAAATTTAACCTTCTTGGAGCTATCCTGAAATCTGTAGAGCTTATCCTTGTACTCTTTATTTTCTTCTTTCAAAGAAGCCATTTCCTGTTCTAACTCACTATACTCCGAATTTTAGAATCCAACTCATTCTTGAGTTCTTGTGACTTAGCCATAGAGACTTCAAGATTTTCTATAAGTTCATCTCTCTCCATACAACATTCATCTAATTTAATCTTGAGTCTATCATTCTTCTTTCTTTCCTTTTTCAAAACACTAAGAGCATTATTGAGTTCACATTCAAGATCCTCTATTTGATGGCACTTTGAATTATCACGGCCTTTTTCAGATTTCTTATCACTAGAGGTGCTACCTTTTTCAAAAACCATACATGCATCTTCATTGTAGTTTTCTGAAGCATCCTCATACATACTAGCAGCCAAATCATTATTTTTGCAATCATCCTCAAGGTGCCCAAAATTTCCACATCTAAAACATTTCATGATAATGAATTTATGTTTCGGTTCTTCCTCTTTTTCTTGAAATGAACAGCATCTCATTTTCATCATCACTAGAAGAACTTTCACTATCACTTGCTAGAACACTTACTTGCTTTGTCTAAGTAGAAGCTCTTCTTATTCTTGTGAGAATGCCTCTTTCCATGATTGTTGTACTCATCTTTGCTTTTCTTGTGATTGTTGTACTCATCTTTGCTCTTTTTGTAATACCTGTACTTTTCAGAATCCTTGCTCTTAACATCCTGTATATCTTCATCACTTTCATTTTTGGAAATAGTACGATCAGTAGCATAATGACCAAATTTCCCACAATTGAAACATCTTATATTTTTCTTGCTTTTGTGCTTTCTGGAAAACTTGCCTTTCTTGCTGTAATATGCCTCTTCCTCACTAGAAGACTCATCACTTTCTTGAATCTGTTTGCCCTTTGATTTCTTGGTAGCTTTGAAATCTGCCTCTTTCTTTACATCAACTTTCACTTGAGTTCTCAACTCAAATGCTGCAAGAATACTATGGAGCTCATCCTTTTTCAATTTATCTAAATCTTTAGCTTCCTCAATAGCAAAAATATTTTCACTAAATCTATTAGGAAGGGATCTTAAAATCTTATCACACACATCATTTTCAGCAAGTTCAAGACCTAAGTCTTTCATAGAATTAACAACTTCATCCATCCGAAGCATGTAGTCACTAATATTTTCATCATCATTCATCTTGAGTTGTTCAAACATACCTTTAAAATGTCTCAACTTGGCCTTTCGAACATTTGCATCACTTGTATGAACAATATGCAATTGTTTCCACATTTCACTAGTTGTCTTGCAGTGAATAACTTTGGTGAGATCTGCCTTTTGTAAACCCTTCAGGATTGCATTCATGGCTTTTGAGTTGTTGTGATGTAGAAGCCTGTCTTCTTTAGTGTAAGGACCATTTGCAGGAATGGTGTACCCATCTTCAATAACTTCCCATACCTCATTACCAAGTGCCATTAGATAGACTTTCATTCTTGCACTCCACAGGCCAAAATCTGATCCATCAAGAATAGGTGTTGCATTGCCACTTGAGTAGTCCATTGTGTTCTTTGCAAACTTTTCCTTCAAGCTGTTAAACTTTTCGAAGGCACTGGCTCTGATACCAATTGAAGAACACAAGCTTATACTGAGAGGGGGGTGAACAAGTATAAGACCACTTTTAACTTTATCTATCAATACAGACTTTCAAACCATTAACATGCCAGAATAAGATAGCAGTAATAACAGTAGTAAAACAATGCACAAAATGCAATCCACAAAGAGACACAACAATTTACGTGGTTCACCCAAGGTGGGCTACTCCACGGATAAAACTTTTCTTCTAAAAGTTGTATCAAAGTCCTCTGGGAATCCTTCCCGATTACAATGTTTATGAGCCTCAGCTCAAAGGAGACACCTTCCCCTAATTCTCCTTTGTTGGTGATCCTCTAGAAGACCTCTATCTCCTCTGCCCTTAGCAAGTGGAACTCTATCCATAGAAGACACCTGTCTTCCCTGCTCTGGTGGAGATCTCTGTCCTCAACTCTGTCACCGCAAAGCTGGTCCTCTTATCTGCACCAAACACAGTCCTTCGATCTGGCACAATTGTCCTCTTCCTCTGTTCTTTTCTGCACTTGGTTGAAAACAACTTTTCACTGTCTACGCAACTACAACAGCATAGTCTTCTCAAATTATAGCAGCACTATCTTCTCAACTTCTACGCAAACACAGTAGTGCAATCTTCGCAAAAATGCAGTAGCACTAACTTCTCAACTTAGCTTCTGCTCCATTGCACATCCACCGCAATGCAGTCTTTGCACACTCTGCTTTCTTTACATAGTCTGTGTAAATACTATAGCACTCGATCGCACAACAACTTATGCACCTATGTGCAACCACAATAGCACCCTCTTCGCACTATCTGCTTCTCCTCGATCGAACTTCTTCCTACACTCTGCTTCTACGAAAGTCACACTTCGAACGCACACTTCGATCGATTCGATATGACTGCTCTTTGCACACAGCAGACTTCACTTGCACAAACTCGACACACACATTCGATACTTGAAACTCAAAAATAGTCCTCCTTTTATAGCAATAATTCATGATTAAATTCTTGATCTTAGTCGACTGTATATCCTTAAAACAATCATCGGTTGCACAACCTTACACTTCGTCGACAAAGGTTAACTCTATCGGCTTCAACCGCCTCTGCTGTTCTGTAGCTTTTCTAGCGCGAAACTCAAACATGTCATGATATCGCTACGCCTTTGTCTATCGTACACCTTGTATTACTTGCTATCATGAAATCATGACACTACTGCCTATTGTGCGCCTTCTTTGGTTTGTTGTCACGAAATCGCTACACCTTCTGACTTTGCTGACGTCATCATGATTCTTGTCATGAAATCATGACACTTTAGTCTGCAAGGCCTTCCTCTCTGCTCTTGTCATGAAATCATGACACATCTACTTTTAAATAGACGTCCATATTTTTCTCTATCATGAAATCGTGACACCTTTGCCTCTTGTTGACATCATCTGCAACTTTGTCATGAAATCATGACACTTCTTGCTTCTTCAACCTTTTCTCGGTTTGCACTAGCGAAAATGGAACATGTCATGAAATCGTGATGCTTTCTCCTTAAGCTCTTTTCTACCAACTGCTCATGAAACTCGGAACATGTCATGAAATCAGAGAACTTTCCTCCTTAAGCACTTTTCAATTCAGAAATTGGAACATGTCACGAAATCGTGACGACTTTCTTGCCTTAAGCTCTTTACCAATCTCGTCGAAAGGAACATGTCATGAAATCATGACGCTTTCACCACCTGCAAGCTGCCAACTCAACCTGTCATGAAATCGTGACACTTTCTGCATCCGTACAACTTCTTTGAAACTTGTCGCGAAATCGTGACACTTTCTGCAACTCAACAACTCAACTTGTCGTGAAATCGTGACACTTCTACACTCAACTCTGCCAACTCAACTTGTCGCGAAATCGTGACAGTTTTGCCTAAACTTTCTCTCTCCTCAAACATGTCGCGAAATCGCGACAGTTTTGCTTGCTTCGTCTCTGCCTTCCAGCATGTCGCGAAATCATGACAGTTTTGCCAGAGCTTTCTCTCTCCTAAAACATGTCGCGAAATCACGACAGTTTTTCTAGCCGCCTACAAACTTTTTCTAACTTATCTTTTTCTTGATCTTTTGCAACTGGGCTACTCTGATTTTCTTGGAGACTTACTGACCAGCTGAAACCTTCATCAAAACACATACTTAGACAACAAATCAAATTGCTTCAAGAACTTCTTGACATCAAAGATGTTCTAATATCACTCTCAATCCAAATTAATCTAAAATCAACTCAAATCAACTCATAGAAGCATAAAGAGAATTGTTAGAGACTCAATATGTTCTAATCTCACTCTCAACTCAAATCAACCTCAACTCAATTCAAGCCAACCTCAACTCAACTCAAGTCTTATAGAACCATAAAGAGAAATTTTAAAGACTCAATATGTTCTAACCTCAATCTCAACTCAACATAGAATGATGGAATAGTTTGTTTCATAGAACTTGAACAATCACTTCACACATCACTTGACTAGGCTCAATCAACTCAACTCAACCAATCATCACAAGGGACAACTCTTTCTCACACAACCCTGGTCCAAGTATGTATCAACCAACTCAAATGTTTCCAACAATGCTCAACCATAAATCTCACATAACAATGATACTTATGTTATTTTCTAACTCAGGTTCTTTTACAATTAATGGGCTTCAACCACTATGTTTATAACACAAGGTTTTAAACACAACTCTCAATTCAGAAAACCTTGATTCATTCAACCAACCACTTTCAAAAAGGAAACTACAAACAATCCTTTTCCCTCAAATGATATTTCAGAAATAAACCACCATAAACAATCAATAGGAGAATGTGCCCATACCTTTTATGAAGTGAAGAAACCCCTTTGGAAATTTGCCACACTCAACACACTTTGAAAAAGAGCACAACAATCTTCACTTTTGAACCCCTTTACAAAAACAAAAATATCTCTCTACATACACCTTATTTCTCCTTCTAAATGAGTTAGTAAAATAGCCCTCGAAATAAGCTTTCCAATGATATATAATATGATATACTTTTATAAAAGAAAAATACTAGAAATATCTTCTTTTCTAAAATTGCTTTTAAACTTTCCTTCCAATAAAAAATCAAATCAACCCTCATCACCTTATTCCTCCAAAATTAGGCAATAATAAAAAAAATTATTAATAAAAAATTTTACTTGCCTCCTAGAGGGAATCAAAACCTCGTCTTTGCCCAAACAATCCTCAACCACGACACCAAAGACCACGCGAGCTACGCGCTCGCATAGGACGAAGAGCACAGAATGCGCTTTTTTCCTTCTCCCCTTGCTCACATCAATAAAAATGTGGGCCAATTCTCTTGCTCAAAACTCTAACTCATGGGAATCGAACCTCGTCTCTTTCGCAAGAAAAAACCTTTGCACTCCCCTCGCTCGTCGTTGGACCACACTACCACACGAAGATTTCAGTGCTTTTCATCTTATCTCCTTTGCATTCGATTCCAAGGATTTTGAAATAAAAGCATTTGCATTTATATGCAACTTCCCTTTAATTTTGCAAACGTCAGCAACGCTTTTAAATTAATTTCTTTTGATGATGACGTCGACATTGAGGTAATTTTAATTTTAAAATTTAAAATTTAAACCAAATATTCAAAATTAAATATCTCCATCTTCGGGGTACCTTTTTCGATGAAACGAAAAGCCAACCTAGGTTTTAAGAAAAACCCATTTCAAATATGCCATCCATGGTTTTAAATAAAACCTTTTATTTTACCTGCCTTTGTTTTCACAAAAACCCTATATCTATGCTCTTCGAAATATGAATGCTTTGGTCATCAAAACTCAATGTTACCTTGTGACATTAATGTGACATCAATGACAACATAAAACAACTCAAATTGCCAAAAATATCCCCCTTTGTCATTGATGGCAACACCTCTAAAGCAAAAACCACAATCACTGCAAAAACCATCTCTGAGAATCAAAGTTGCTCCCCCTGACTCAATAATCTCTTTGGAGGCTGCTCCCCCTAACTCAATGCTCTCTTTGGAGGTTGCTCCCCCTAACTCAATACTCTCTTTGGAGGCTACTCCCTCTAACTCAATACTCTATTTGGAGGCTACTCCCCCTAACTCAATACTCTCTTTGGAGTCTGCTCCCCCTAACTCAATGCTCTCCCCATTACTCAAATCTCTCCCCCTTTGACATCAATGGAAAAAGGGACACCTATGGGGCTAAAAGATACGACTCTTAAGCATAGCCTTGTGTCCAAATCCATTACAAGAAAAATAATGTCCTTGAAAAGCCCTTTTTTCATGCCTTGGTTCCTCATACCTTTCTTGACCATTATCCTTATGATCATCTTCAACTTGTGCATTGCATTCTTGAACCTTCTTTGTAGCATCTAAAACCTCTTCTTTAGTTTCTTCCTTGCATTTCTCTTCAAGATTTTCTTTTTCCTTTGAACTTGATTCACCTATATAAAAACAAGATCCAAACTGAATATTTGGATCCATAGGAACTTTGGAGCTTTCCTCACAAATCTTAGGTGCTTCTTTGCTTTCATCTTTTAGAACTTCCTTTCCTTTTGAGTGTGACTTTTCTTGGAAGTAAGATACAACATTAAAATAAGTTTCCACTCCTTTTTGAACCTTTTCATCTAATGTATCATGTCTTGCCATGGTTACCCTTAGTTCTTCATTCATCATCTCTTCTATCCTTTTTGCATTTTGAAGCTCTTCTCTGAGATTACTGATTGTTTGAAGTAGTTCTTATCTGATTTTGACATTTGTTCGAATATTGTTTTCAATATTCCTGTATTCTTCTTTTAGCGTTTTGATTTCTGATTTTTTTTACTTAGTTCATACTCTTCTTTTTCTATTACCAAAAGTGAGACTTCTTTATTTTCACTGTCACTGAGATTGTCACTAGAACTGTTGCTTTCTTTTTCAAATGAACTTTCCTTGTAGCAATTGTTGTAGTATGTGCAATAATCATCTATATGCCCAAAATCTTCGTATATGAAACATTTTAGTATCCTTCGACCCTTCTTGTACCTTTTTTCTTGCTCAATGGCTATGGCAAGCTCTTCATGTCTTTCTTTAATAGATCTATACTCTTCTTTAACTTCAATGCCTAGGAATAGGTGTTCTTGCCTTTCTTCACTTATTCCAAAGAATGTACTTTCTTCTTCATCTAATTTGTCTCTATCACTATGATCTAAGCTATCACTTGCCTCTACAATGTAGTAATACTTCTTTGCCTTACAAAAAATTTTCTTCTTCTCATACCTGTTTTGCTTGTATCTGTCATCTTTTTCATGCTTGTGCTTTCCATATTCTTTTCTTTTGTGACCCTATTTTTCACCATAACTATTTTCTTCATGTGGACACTTGTATGCATAGTGACCAAGATCACCACACTTGTAGCATTTAACTTTCCTTATATCCCTGAAATTCCTTGAGTCCTTATTCCTTTTGATGAAGTTAGCTTCCTCATAATTTTCTAAAACTCTATATATTTCTAAAACTTTCCCTTTATCTTTTTCTAAAGCCTTGAATGCAATATCTTTTATTGGAGCTTGATGCTTACTTACCCTCATCTCATAAGTTGTGAGAGTACCTTTCAATTCTTCCATTGTTAGCTTGTTGATATCCATTGTTTCTTCTATTACTGAAACCTTAGAATCATATTTCATGGGAAGTGATCTCAAAACCTTTTGAGTAACTTCTGATTCTTTCATCTCAAAACCTAGGCCTCTCATGGTGTTAGTAATCTCATCAACTTGAAGTAAAAACTTTGCAATATCTTCAAAATCTTCCATTTTCAATTTCTCAAATATTAGTTTTGCCAACTTTACCTTGGAATCTCCTTCATAAGTATTTCACAACTTGGTCCACATCTCATTAGCTGAAGTACATACCATGAAATTTGCAAAATCTATCTCACGAAGCCCAATCAAGATACAATTCTTTGCTCTTGCATTTATCTCAACCAATTTCCTAGTAGTCTTATCTTCCTTGGGATCACCTTCAACCCTATGTTCTTTTTCAACCATATGCCATACCTCATATCCTTGTGATATCAAGTAGTTCTTCATTCTCATGCTCTAGAAGGCATAATTGTTACCATCAAACAATGGAGACTTATTTTAAGATAATCCATTCTGTGAAGCCATCTGTGTTCTTGTAGAATTTTCCCTCAAGCTGTTAGCTTTTTAGAAGGAATCTGCTCTGATACCAATTGAAGAACACAAACTTATACTAAGATGGGGGGTGAACAATATAAGACCACTTTTTACTTTCTTTCCAAACCAATATCAATTAATGTCCTTAATTGCAATAACCAAATATAGCAGTGTGCATTAATAACTCAGATTGCAGTAGTAAGCAAGAGTATAAGTCACCACACAATTGAGACATAATAATTTACATGGTTTATCCAATGTGGGTTACTCCACGGAGAAAATATTTTACTAAAATTTTCACAATCAATCTCTTTGGGAATCACTTCTAATTACAATATTTATGGATCTCTATCTAAAGGAGAACTATTTCCCCTTCTGCTCTGACTATGTGATCTTCTAGAAGACTCTGTCTCTCTGTTGCATTGACTGGTGGACCTCTCTCCACTTGAAGACTCCTCACTCAGATCTGTCTTCAACTGTACTGGTTGTTGGACCTCTATCCACTGAGACTTTGTCCTTTGTACTTTATCACCTCCAAATCTCTATCAATAGGCTCACTAAGAACCTGCTCAATAGGCTCACATAAAACCTACTTAACAAGCTCACATAGAAATTGTCCAATGCTGAATAACAAGCTCACACAGAACCTGTCCAATGCTGAATAACAATCTCTCACAGAACCTGTCCAATGCTGAATGACAAACTCACACAAAACCTGTCCAATGCTGAATAACAAGCTCACACAAAACCTATTCAATTTTGAATAACAAGCTCATACAAAACCTATCCAAATCTTCTCCAACAAGCTCACCAAGAACTTGCCCAAATATACTCTAGCAAGATCACCAAGAACTTGCCCAAATTTGCTCTAGCAAGCTCACCAATAACTTACACAAAATTGTTCTAGCAAGCTCACCAAGAACTTGCCCAAATATGCTCTAGCAAGCTCACCAAGAACTTGCCCAAATCTATCCACAAATCTGTCTCAACACTGTCCTCAAATCTGTCCCAAAGGCCTTCTCAAAGGCTCAATCAATCATGCTCAAGTAGTACTCAAAATGAACTCAACAATGAATGAAATCTCAACTCAAATCAACCTCATAGAAGCATAAAAAGAATTGTTAGAGAATCAATATGTTATAATCTCACTCTCAACTCAAATCAATCTAAAATCAACTCAAATCAACTCATAGAAGCATAAAGAGAATTGTTAGAGACTCAATATGTTCTAATATCACTCTCAACTCAAATCAACCTCAACTCAATTCAATTCAACCTCAACTCAACTCAAGTATTATAGAACCATAAAGAGAATTGTTAGAGACTCAATATGTTCTAACCTCAATCTCAACTCAACATAGAATGATGGAATAGTTTGTTTTATAGAACTTGAACAATCACTTCACACATCACTTGACTAGTCTCAATCACCTCAACTCAACCAATCATCACAAGGGACAACTCTTTCTCACACAAACCTGGTCCAATTATGTATCAACCAACTCAAATGTTTCCAAAAATGCTCAACCACAAATCTCACATAACAATTATACTTATGTTCTTTTATAACTCAAATTATTTCACAACCAATGGGCTTCAACCACTATGCTTATAACACAAGGTTTTAAACACAACTCTCAATTCAAAAAACCTTGATGCATTCAACCAACCACTTTCGAAAAGGAAACCACAAACAATCATTTTCCCTCCAATGATATTTCAAAAATCAACCACCATAAACAATCAATAGGAGAATGTGCCCATACCTTTTATGAAGTGAAGAAACCCCTTTGGAAATTTGCCACACTCAACACACTTTGAAAAAGAGCACAATAATATTCACTTTTGAACCCCTTTACAAAAATAGAAATATCTCTCTACATACATCTTATTTATCCTTCTAAATGAGTTAGTCAAATAGCCCTCGAAATAAGCTTTCCAACGATATATAATATGATATACTTTTATAAAAGGAAAATACCAAAAATATCTTCTTTTCTAAAAGTGCTTTTAAACTTGCCTTCCAATAAAAAAACAAATCAACCCTCATCATCTTATTCCTCCAAGATTAGGCAATAATAAAAAATTTATTAATAAAAAATGTTACTTACCTCTTAGAGGGAATCGAACCCTCGTCTTTTCCCAAACAATCCTCAACCACGACGCCAAAGACCACGCGAGCTACATGCTCGCATAGGACGAAGAGCGCAAAATGAGCTTTTGTCCTTCTCCCCTTCCTCACGTTAACAAAAATGTGGGCCAATTCTCTTGCTTGAAACTCTAACCCGTGGGAATATAACTTTGTCTCTTTCACAAGAAAAAACCTTTGCACTCCCTTCGCTCACCGTTGGACCACACTACCACACGAAGATTTTGGCGCTTTTCGTCTTATCTCCTCTGCATTCGATTCCAAGGCTTTTGAAATAAAAGCCTTTGCATTTATATGCAACTTCCCTTTAATTTTGCAAACGTTGGCGAAACTTTTAAATTAATTTCTTTTTTATGATGATGTCGATGCTGAGGTAATTTTAATTTTAAAATTTAAAATTAAATTTTAAATATTAAAATTTAAACCAAATATTCAAAATTGAAAATCTCCATCTTCGGGGCACATTTTTCGACGAAACAAAAATCCAACCTGGGTTTTAAGAAAAACCTATTTCAAATCTGTCATCCATGGTTTTAAATAAAACATTTTATTTTACCTGCCTTGGTTTTCACAAAAACCCTATATATATCCATGCTCTCCGAAATATGAATGCTGTGGTCATCAAAATTCAACGTTACCTTGTGACATTAATGTGACATCAATGACAACATAAAACAACTCAAATTACCAAAATATTAACACCCTCAAAGGAACCATTCCCACTAGCCAAAATATTAGCAACATGATGGATGAACCTAGTAGAATTCTTAACTCCCTTGAACATGTCTAATTTAGAAATATCAAGGAAGGGAACATGGCTATCAATTTTCTTGCCAATATTGATGTTCATAAAGAAAAATTGGCCATTTGGAGGAATTCCTTTTCCTAGGATCTGATTTTGTTAGCTAGAAGAGACTCTCTTCTGAGTATTGAAATTGTTTAAACCTAGTTTTTATTCTCTTGGCAAAAACTTTTTGAATTTTAATTTTTAGTTGTTCTTTCAAACTCTTATCTTAAGTTGGTTGTTACCTCTTGTCCATGCCACCCTACTTCTCTCTTATTTTTGGAAGTGGTTATTGTTGCACAGGTATGTAAAACCCAATGAGTCTTATTTTCTTATCAGTATTCTAGTGTTTTTCCTATTGTCCTCCTCTAGCCTAACTAGTCTTCATGGTTTTTGGTGCCCTAGAATGAGATGGCTCTTAGTCGAGGTGTCTTTGGATTATGAGTACCTCTTATTAGGTTCCCTAGTTGTTCTCTTAAGAAGTGGTAAATTATGTACAAGCCTAATGGGTATGGATGCCTTGGCCCATCTGTTTCTTTTTCCTTGTTCCACTAAGAAGGACAACTCTACATGGAAGAATTGAGATCCTCTAAAGAATACTCAGTATGGAGGTAAAGTTACTAATGATATTCTTAGTTCTCTAACTAGATCTATTAGATTAGCTTCTAGTTATTCTAAATAAGTCTCTTGGATGGTGAACCAATATATGATTAAAAATAATAATTATGAAGATTGAATACCTTTTACATTTTTATGGGCTTCAGGGTTGTTCGACCATTTCTAAAGGTTATGGTTGTAAGTGCTAGAACCACTTTTTGGGCTTGATCCTCTCTCTTTATTGGCTTGTTTGCTAGTTTTATTTTTGCTCTATTATTTTTGCTAATTTATCTTTCTTGTAATAAGGTTCAAGGATCCTTTCAAAATCCCTTCTTTTTCCATATTATATAAAAAATTTGAATTTTGATGAATTATCTAAAGGAAATCAAGGACAAGTTGTAGGAGGAGGAATAATTAGAAATAATAAGAATGCGATTTTGTCACATTATACTTTCAATAGTTGATATACATGCAAAGGGTCATCTATGACAATTGAGTTACACAAAGACTATGAGTCAATCTATGGTAAAATAGAAATGTTCAAAATTTGGGTTCATAAAAATTAATTATGGTACTACTTTCAAAGAAAATCTAGGAAAAGGTGGTAGAGTTGGTGTTTATTGAAATAATAAAGATGAAATTCTCATCACTTAAAACCATATTAAATTTTAACTAGAAAATTTGCAAAGGCTAGGTCACTTCTTATAGGGACCAAAAGGTTAAAAGTATATTTTAATTGAGTTTTTTCACAAATTGTTATTAATGATATCAAATTTTATGTCTAACTCTTGTTAGAAGTAGTATATTGGAAATGATAACATACCTATACAAAGAAAAAAGGATATCAAGGAGAGAATAGGATACATATACAATTTTTTTTGGTAAGTAGTGTTTGTATTTACAGTGGGTTTTAACAAGGATCCCAAAACCTGATTACATAAGCAATGGGCCTAGGGCATCAATCCCTTGAAACTGAACACCAAAACAGAAATCCCGCCCAATGGTAACAATAAGCATGAAACAATCCCTCTCAGCGGGAAACAAACAAATAAGAAAGAAAGTAGTTTTGGAGATCCCGCCCAGTGGGGAGTAGCCAAAAACCACCATCGAGAATATCCCGCCCAGCAGGAAGCAAAGAAAAATCGTTACAATAAAATCCCGCCTCGCGGGAAGCAGTCAAAACCATCACAAACAGTCCCGCCTAGCGGGAAGCAACGAGGAAATCCCGCCATCCGGAAACCAAAGAAAAAGAAAGGATCCCGCCTCACGGGAAAACTGGCGGATTTGGTGGATCCCACCCTGTGGAGAAACCATCCCGCCCACCGGGAAAACATTCCGTTTAGCGAGAGCCATCCTGCAGGAAGCCGACAGCCAGCACAGAGAGGATCCAGCCCATCAAGAAGCAACCAAAGAGTTGCACCACGAGGAACTCGCCCTGGGAAAACAGAAGAGGATCCCGTCCCAGCAGCAGGGACCAAGAATCCCGTCCAAGCACAGAGGTAGCTTCAGGGAACTAGGACTGGGAATGGGAACAACCCAGACAGGGAAAAGCCCCCCCCAAGGCCAAACCAGATGCCTAGGATGTCCACCAAGGAGCAAAGCCAGCACGAAGAAGCCTCCATGTGGGAATAACAGCAGCCAGGATCCCGTCGAGGATTCATAAGCAAAAGGGGGAAAGAGGCCCCCCAGACCACCCCCAAAGTTGTGAGGACCTCAAGGGAGACCCCAGAAAGCTATCCAAACCCTAAACCGTCACCTCCACCGCATCGAGAAACACAGGGGACCAGATCCATGCGAATAACCTACAAAAAACCCCAAGGGGAAGCCTGAGGGAAAAATGGAAGGGATCCCCAACCAAATAGGGATCCCTGGGAAGCACCAGTCCGAAAAAACAACCAAGGAAACCCTAGCCGACTAGGAGGGGCGCAGATAGTGGAGAAGGATCTCCCCTTAGGAGATCATCTGCAAACAACCACTCCCCGGGAGGGATGACCTGGGTTGAGCCAGGGACTGGGCAGGAACCAGGAGCCATGGGAGGGGGAGCAGCGGAGGGACCAGAGCCCTCCCCTCCGATACATATACAAATTTAGCTAATCACAGTGTTAATGTTTATCTTGAGAAAATTCAACTTTTAGAAGGCAACATCTCTCAATGAAAATGATATCAATGAGATGCATAGCAATTTAAGTTGAAGAATATCTTTAATAGAAATATGATAATATTTTTGATAGAAAGTAAGTTGAACATCGTCTAATTGGCCTAACAACAAATATAATATTTTGTTGTTTTGGTGCAATTGAGCTCCAATAGAATCCAAATATAGCTTATATATATCCTACATGAAGAATGTAAACCTAAATATAAATTCTTCAATTATATTTTGGTTTTATATTAAGTCTTGATATTTTTTAATCAACTTAAACATTTTACTATATATTTTGATGTTTTTTTTTTACTGGATAATAAGGGATTGTACTCGGGTCCCCCACCCTTAACAATTACATCTCTCTTCGTTAGAGATTAAGAGTTTACAAATAGATACACTTCTCATCTCAATTGAGATGCTATAGCTAGAAACCTACATCATTTTATATAAAATGTTTGAATTATTGATTTTCATTTTTTGAATCTTTTCAAATTTCTATATGAATACAATTATTCTAGAATTTAGAATCTTTCTTGAAATTTTCTATAGCAACCTTCACAATGCCAAAATGTCACCTCTGCTGTAATATTTCCAAAACATCACACTATCATTGTTCGCTTTACCAAATTTGTGTTGGAAATATTGAGCATATTAAGTTGTCATTGATGTCAAAGGGTTGATGTCAAAGAGAGCATGGAATTCAAGGCAGAAATATTCTTCTAAGGTTGGATAGTTATGCAAGGCAAGAAATATCTCAAAGGAAAGAAAATTGGTAAAAAGCAAAGATTTATAATATTTATTTTAAATATTATAAAGAAGGACAAAGAGGTTTAAGAATGGGATAGAGTTCTAAAAGTGGACAAAGGTTTAAAAGAAAGCAAGGTTTAAATTTTAATGAGAAGACAAAGGTTTAAAAGGAAAGGCAAAAGGATAATATTCTAATATTCTTTAATATTATAATAAAGTTTCAAAAAGATTTATGTTATAATATTTATTTTAAATATTATAACCCAACCCAAAGGTGCCAAAAGTTTCATTTCAAATAAAAGTGTTAAAGTTGTGCTGACGTTCGAAGACCACGTGAAGCATATATATATACACCTTTTTTATTTCCATATTGGAAATGTTATAAAATGCAAGCTTTATTTTGATATATTTCGTGGTGATTATTGCGAACGACAGTGAAATAGATTTCAACGAATTTTAAAAAGGATGTGCAAAGTAATTGAAGATCAAAATTTTGCATGCTCCTGGGTTGTTCCACTTGTTGGGGTAGCCCAGCTGGCTATGTAGATTGCATGAGCGTTGACGGGAGTAAGGTCGCAAGGTCGAAACCCTTGGACATCGTTTTGTGTGTTGAGTTTTTTGGATTGTGCGTTGAGGACATAGATATATTCCGTGGGTGCTCCCTTTGGTTCCAACCACCATAATAGTGCAGTTGGTTAGGCTGCTTGTGATAGCCCTGTGTTGAAGAATTTCATGGGTGAAACTCGTCGGGTGTGTTTTGCTTGGATTTTGACAACAATTGATGATTTTGGAAAACACACTAAGGTTGCTTGGTGTTGATGACAATTAATGAGATTTGAAGCGCACCAATGCCTTGAGCAAGGTAAGGAAAATAATTTTTTGATTATATTATAAAGTTAGGAGTTATAAGGTGTACTTAATGATTATTATATTATGTGTATTGTGAGTTGAAAATTAGGGTGTATTATTGAATTATTATAAGTTAGGAGTTATAAGGTGTACTTAATGATTATTATATTCTGTGTATTGTGAGTTGAATATTAGGGTGTATTGTTGAATGATTATAAGTTAGGAGTTATAAGGTGTACTTAATGATTATTATATTCTATGTATTGTGAGTTGAAATTTTAGGGTTTTAAAAGCTTATTTTTGAAAGATTAAAGAGGAGAAATAAGGTATTATTTTCTAGATTTATTGTGGACATTTTGGAAAGATTTGAGTGGATGATTTTTCTATCTGTGCTAGAATTTGAAAATCACTAACCAAATTTTTGAAGGATAAAAAAGAAAATTATTTTGAGACAGGTTTTGAAGGCACATCATCATCAAGGCAGTTTTAGAGGTATGGTGTTTTTTATTCCTTTCTAAAGGTTGATGTTTGTTTGAAGGAAATATTTGTGATATCATATGGTGGAGGTATAAGGATTGATTTGATGAGCATTAGTGATTGATTGAAGTTGAGAGTATTTGTGCATTGCTTTGATTAATATTGGAAATATATGAGCTAGAGTTTGAGAACAAAGTGTGCATCATTATTGAATGAAATTGGAAACATATGTGCTAGGGTTTGAGAACAAATTTGTGCATTATTGTTGAATGAAATTGAAATATATGTTCTCGGGTTTGAGAACAAGATGTGCATTATTATTGAATGAATTTGAAAATATACTAGCAAGGGTTTGAGAGCAAAATGGTGCATTAGTTTTGAGTGATATTGAAAATGAAAATGCAAGAGTTATAGATCAGATTTGTGAAGCCAATTTGTGCATCATCATGATTGACTTTGGGAATATATAAAAAGGATAGACCTGTGCATTGTTCATGATTTATTTTTTGAGTAGAAGAGGACTTGTACAATGTGATTGGTTTTGGAGTGAAGTTGTAAATCAGCAAATACCAGGTCAGATATCAAGTGCTATACTAGAGCTACCTTTAAAATGTAATAAATGTGAGACATGTGAAAGTGACAGACTTAATGAATGTGAAGAACATATTGAGCATTTATTAGTGCATATCATTTTCTATATGTTCAAGAGGTTAAACGAATTCTGGGTAGAATATTTCTAAACTACTTTAGTTGAGGAAAGTATATTGAAGAATAGATAAAGCACTTAATGACATCATTTTGTAAGATAGATAAACAATTTTTGTATAAAAATTTTGGAACATAGTTGAGAAGATTCTATGAGCAGGTTAAGGAGGATATTTGAGTAGAGTTATGAGTAGGTTTGAGTAGAGTTGTGAGCAGGTTTTAGGAGCAGATTTGAGCAAGCCTTGCATGTAGGATTGGAAGAGATTTGAGTAGGTTTTTGTTGGACTTTAGACCTTAGGTTTAATATTTGTAAAGTTTTCATTAAGCATATGTTTGATTTGATATTTGATTAATAAGGCTTTCTCAAACCTCTTTATTATATTTGTAAAGTGGTTTCTATAAGGATGGAAGTGAAATATTATAATGATAAGCTAAATAAGTTTGGAAAAAACTCAAAAAACTTGGATGATATTATCAAAATATAGATATTTCCATTTATCAAGATAGGACTTGGTTTTGAATAAGGTCAAGAGGAAAAAAGAGGAGTCAAGCTCAAAAGGAATAAAGGAATCAAAGAAATAAATTGAAGAAGAGCCTAAGACCTATGCTGTTGTGTTGAGAGATGATAGTATAAAAGTGGAAGCAAACAAAGGATCATCAAGGAACAAGGACCATCATAGGAAAAGCAAAGAAAGAATCATGAGATCAAGGCAAGATGAATATTTATTTCAAGGTTATTGCTACTCATGTAATCATTTTGATCACACAACTATACATTGTAGGGTTCATGGTAAGAATAATTATAGCTTCACTAAGAATTCATTTGCAAGGACTACAACATCATATATTACAATTGTAGTAATTTTGGACATAGAGCAAAGTGGTGTAGAACAGAATTTTAGGAACATCCAAAGACAAGCAAGAAGAAGGATAGCCAAAATGTTCAAAAAGGTATAAGTTCAAAAGTGTGGAAAAAGAAGATAGAAAAAGAAGAAGAGAATTGTATGTTGGGAGTAGTCTTACTCCCATACCAAAATTAATCACCTCAAGGATAGGAGGTGGTGAGGGGGGTGTGCTAAGTCTCTTATATTTAGACCCAAAAGGAGCCCTTTGCCATTTATGTCAAAGAGGGAGAGATTTCAATAAGGAGGAGCAACTTGTCAGGGGGAGCAGTTTAGGAATCCAGTTGCAGTAAAATATATATTTTTAAAGGGTTGCCATCAATGACAAAGGGGGATATTGTTGGAAATATTGAGCATATTGAGTTGTCATTGATGTCAAAGGGTTGATGTCAAAGAGAGCATGAAATTCAAGGTTGAAATATTCTTCTAAGGTTGGACAGTTATGCAAGGCAAGAAATATCTCAAAGCAAAGAAAATTGGTAAAAATCAAAGGTTTATAATACTTATTTTAAATATTATAAAGAAGGAAAAAGAGGTTTAAGAATGGGATAAATTTCTAAAAGTGGACAAAGGTTTAAAAGAAATCAAGGTTTAAATGTTAATGAGAAGACAAAGTTTTAAAAGGGAATACCAAAGGATAATATTATAATATTCTTTAATATTATAATAAAGGTTTCAAAAAGTATTATGTTATAATATTTATTTTAAATATTATAACCCAACCCAAAGGTGCCAAACATTTTATTTCAAATAAAAGGGTTAAAGTTGTGCCGACGTTCGAAGACCACATGAAGCATATATATACACCTTGTTTTATTTCCATATTGGCAATGTTATGAAATGTAAGCTTTATTTTGATATATTTTGCGGTGATTATTAGGAACAACAGTGAAAAATATTTCAGCAAATTTTAAAAAGGGTGTGTGAAGTAATTGAAGATCAAAATTTTACATGTGCCTAGGTTGTTCCACCTGATGGGGTAGCCCAGCTGGCTACGTGGCTTGCATGAGCACTGATGAGAGTAAGGTCGCAGGGTTTGAACCCTTGGATGTTGTTTTGTGTTTTGAGTTTTTCATATTACATGTTGAGGATAGAGATATATTTCGTGGGTACTCCCTTTGGTTCCAACCACCACGATAGCACAGTTGGTTAGGGTGCTCGTGACAGCGTTGTGTTGGAGAGGTCCGTTGAGATTTGAAGCGCACCAATACCTTGAGCAAGGTAAGAAATTTTATTTTTTGATTATATTATAAAGTTAGGAGTTATAAGGTGCACTTAATGATTATTATATTATGTGTATTGTGAGTTGAAAATTAGGGTGTATTGTTGAATGATTATAAGTTAGGAGTTATAAGGTGTACTTAATGATTATTATATTATGTGTATTGTGAGTTGAAAATTAGGGTGTATTGTTGAATGATTATAAGTTAGGAGTTATAAGGTGTACTTAATGATTATTATATTCTATGTATTGTGAGTTGAAAGTTTAGGGTTTTAAAATCTTATTTTTAAAATATTAAAGAGGAGAAATAAGGTATTATTTTCTAGATTTATCATGGACATTTTGGAAAGATTTGAGTGGATGATTTTTCTATCTCTGCTAGAATTTAAAAATCACTAACCAGATTTTTGAAGGATCAAAAAGAAAATTATTTTGAGACATGTTTTGAAGGCACATCACCATCAAGGCAGTTTTAGAGGTATGGTGTTTTTGATTCCTCTCTAAATGTTGATGTTTTTTTGAAGGAAATATTTGTGATATCATATGGTGGAGGTATAAGGATTGATTTGATGAGAATTAGTGATTGATTGAAGTTGAGAGTATTTGTGCATTGCTTTGATTAATATTGGAAATATATGAGCTAAAGTTTGAGAATAAAGTTTGCATCATTATTAAATGAATTTGGAAACATATGTGCTAGGGTTTGAGAATAAAGTTATGCATTATTGTTGAATGATATTGAAACATATGTACTAGGGTTTGAGAACAAGTTGTGCATTATTGTTGAATGAATTTGAAAATATACTAGCAAGGGTTTGAGAGCAAAATGGTGCATTAGTTTTAAGTGATATTGGAAATAAAAATGCAAGAGTTATAGATCATATTTTTAAATCCAATTTGTGCATCATCATGATTGACTTTGGGAGTATATAAAAATTATAGACTTGTGCATTGTTCATGATTGATTTTGTGAGTAGGAGAGAAGGACTTGTACAGTGTGATTGGTTTTGGAGTGAAGTTGTAAATCAACAAATACCAGGTCAGTTATCAAGTGCTAGACTAGAGCTACCTTTAAAATATAATAAATGTGAGACATGTGAAAGTGATAGACTTAATGAATGTGAAGAACACATTGAGCATTTGTTAGTGCATATCATTCTCTATATGTTCAAGAGGTTAAACAAATTATGGGTAGAATATGTCTAAATAGCTTTAGTTGAGGCAAGCACATTGAAGAATCGATAAAACACTTGATGACATTATTATGCAAGATAGATAAATAATTTTTGTATACAAATTTTGGAATAGAGTTGAGAAGGTTTTATGAACAAGTTGAGGAGGATCTTTGAGCAGAGTTGTGAGTAGGTTTGAGCAGATTTATGAGCAAGTTTGGGCAAAGTCGTGAGCATATTTGAGAAGGTTTTAGGAGCATATTTGAGCAAGCCTTACGTGTAGGCTTGGAGCAGATTTGAGCAGGTTTTGGTAAGTAGATTTGAGCAAGCCTTATGAGAAGGCTTGGAGCAGATTTGAGCATTTTGATGAGCATATTTGAGCAAGTCTTGTGAGAAGTCTTGGAGTAAATTTAAATAGTTTGGTGAGCAAAATTGAGCAAGTATTGTGAGAAGGCTTGGATCAAATTTGAGTAGTTTAGTGAGCAGATTTGAGCAAGCCTTATGTGTAGGCTTGAAGCAGATTTGAGCAAATGATATTGGTGTCTCTTATGGGTTGGTGCCCACAAAATAGTAGAGGGGATTTGTGTCTCCTCTGGATAGAGGTCCACAAACTAGAGCAAAGGGAATTAGTGTCTCCTATGGATAGAGGTCCACAAACCAGAGTAGAGGGGATTGGTGTCTCCTGTGGGTTGGTGTCGATGAACCAGTAGAGGGGATTGGTGTCTCTTTTGGATTGTTATCCATGAACTTAAGAGAATATTGGTGTCTATAGTGGATAGAGGTCCACAAACTAGAGCAGAGGGGATTGGTGTCTCCTATGGGTTTGTGCCCATGAACCAGTAGAGGGGATTGGTGTCTCCTATGGATTGGTATCTATAGAATTAATAGGGGATTGATGTATCCTATGGATAAATGTCCATGAAATAGGGTAGAGGGGATTGGTGTCTCATGTGGGTTGATGCCCATGAACCAGTAGAGGGGATTGGTGTCTCCTATGGATTGGTGTCCATCAACTGGAGAGGGTATTGGTGTCTCTTGTAGATAGAGGTCCACGAACCAAAGTAGAGGGGATCAGTGTCTCCTGTGGGTTGGTGCCCATAAACCATTAGAAGGGTTTGGTGTCTCCTATGGATTGGTGTCCACAAAATTAAGAGGGGATTGGTTTCTCCTATGGATTGGTGTCCATGAACTTGAGAGGGGATTGGTGTCTCTTGTGGATTGGTATCCACAAACTTGAGCATAGGGGATTGGTGTCTCCTTTGGATTGGTGCCCATAAACATTGTAATAGGGAATTGGTTCCCAAGATATTTTTTGAGAAAGTTTATAAGATATATTTTCTCTATGGAGGTAGCCCACATTGGGTGAACCACATTAAATTTGTGTCTCTCATGTGTGTGATGACTTGTGCATTGTTTCATTATTGCAATTGATGATATTGGATGATACTGCTTTGGAAAGTTATTGCAATTGATAATATTGGATAATATTGATTTGGAAAGAAAAGTAAAAGGTTTATATTATATTGTTCACTCTCCCTCTAAGTATAAGCGTGTGTTCTTTAATCTGTATTGCTAGTTTTCTTCTAGCTAAAACAAGTATCCAATGTAATAAACAAACAGGGCCATCTAAAGAACAATCCAACTAAAACAGGGGCTATTACAACATACACATCGGGGTCTTCTAAGAGGAATTTTCAAGAACTAACCAATAAACCCTGCACAAAAAAATATGAAAATCCCATCAAAATCTAATACACTAAACCTTAGGGACCTAACACCACAAGTGGAGTTGGTTCCTTCAGTTGGTCAAAGCCTTCCTCCCAGCTAACCAACTGGTTATTACAGTTCCTTTAGTTGGCCAATGACTTCCATCCACAAATCCACTGGTGGCTATAATCCTTCTGCTGGTCAAAACCTTCAACCCAACCAACCCACTGGTGTTTGTAGTTCCTTCAACTGGCCAATGCCTTCTGCCCAACCAACCCATTGATGGTTTTAGTACCTTCAATTGGCCAATGCATTACAAGCTTCCACTCAGCAAACCCATTAGTGGTTGTAGTTCCATTAGTTGACCAATGCCTTCCACCCAACTGACTCATTGGTTGTTGTAGTTTCTTTAGTTGGTCAATGCCTTCCACCCAACAATCCCACTAATGGTTATAGATTCTTTAGTTGGCCAAATCCTTCCTCCAACAAATCCTCTTGGTGGATACTAGACGAGCACCTCTCTACACCATGCGACATATTTGTGTGGGACTTGCTTTTCAATAAGAAGCAAAAATTCAATGTCCTCCAACTAAATATGGCCCTCGTTGGCTCTGCCCCTCACCTGATTGGACTTCACAAAAACATAACTTTCATTTACCCTTTGTTTTGTAGATGTAGATCTATGATGGAAATGCATGAGGAATAACCCTCTTTCCCTTCTACTAATGAAATATTTATTGGTAGGAGGTAACATCAACGTGCTCAACAACTCTCATTGCCCTTGCTATTATTTTTTCCATTATCCATGATGAAGGGGTGCAGAAGCCCATTGGGGCAAGGGAAGGTTGCGAGCACCTATTGGAGTATAGGGTGAAGCATGAACTATGGGTAAGGTGGATCTATGCCTACCTCATGTGCACCACCATGGTGTGTTGGCTACCATCAAAGGCTCTCCATGTGCATATCCAAGCCCATGATACCCCTAGCCACTCTATTATTGTTGATGTTGAGAGGGCAGTGCTATTTTGTTGTTTTTGTAGCGATTAGGTCTATGACCATGACTTTGACACCGTCGTGCTCTTCACCCTCACTACCACAAGGGGTAATTTCATCGACCATGGCAAGGATTTATAATTTTTGATGTATTATCCCATATTGTAACCTTCATTATTTTTCCTCAAATTTTAGGTCTTTTATTTAATTTTATTATTGTATACACTTCATGAAAACACCACTCATAATATTCATAGAATTCATATCTAATTTAATAGAGGTGATGTTATTATTAAAATATTAAATTATATGAAAATACATTAACATATGATCGGGAGATGGTGAGGGAAGAAAGTAGAGAGGGGAGGGCTCTGGTCCCTCCCCTGCTCCCCCTCCCATGGCTCTTGGTTCCTGCCCAGTCCCTGGCTCAACCCAGGTCATCCCTCCCGGGGAGTGGTTGTTTGCAGATGATCTCCGGGGGGAGATCCTTCTCCACTATCTACGCCCCTCCCGGTCGGCTAGGGTTTCCTTGGTTGTTTTTTCAGACTGGTGCTTCCCAGGGATCCCTGTTTGGTTGGGGATCCCTTCCCTTTTTCCCTCAGGCTTCCCCCTGGGGATTTTTTGCAGGTTATTCGCATGGATCTGGTCCCCTGCATTTCTCGGTGTGGTGGAGGTGACGATTTAGGGTTTGGACAGCTTCCCCCTTTTTCTTGTGAATCCTCGGCGGGCTCTGTGCTTGGACGGGATTCTTGGTCCCTCGACGGGCTCTGTGCTTGGACGGGATTCTTGGTCCCTGCTGCTGGGATCCTCTTGTTTTCCCGAGGCGGGTTCCTTGTGGTGCAACTCTCTGGTCACTTCTTGATGGGTTGGATCCTCTCTGTGCTGGCTGTCGGCTTCCTACAGGATGGCTCTCGCTGAACTGAATGTTTTACCGGTGGGCGGGATGGTTTCTCCACAAGGCGGGATCCGCCAAATCCGCCGGTTTTCCTGCAAGGCGGGATCCTTTCTTTTATGCTGGTTTCCTGGATGGCAGGATTTCCCTGTTGCTTCCCGCTAGGCGGGACTGTTTGTGGTGGTTTTGACTGCTTCCCACGAGGCGGGATTTTATTGTAACAGTTTTTTTGTGCTTCCTGCTGGGTGGGATCTTCTCGATGGTGGTTTTTGGCTACTCCCCGCTGGGCGGGATCTCCAAAACTACTTTCTTTCTTATTTGTTTGTTTCCCGCTAAGAGGGATTGTTTCATGCTTACTGTTACCGCTGGGCAAGATTTCTGTTTTGGTGTTCAGTTTCAAGGGATTGATGCCCTAGGCCCATTGCTTATGTAATCAGGTTTTGGGATCCTTGTTAAAACCCACTATAAATACAAACACTTATAACTATCAAAAAAATATATATATTAAATTATATATTAAATATATTTGACATGAAAGAGATGATAACTTATTATGAAATGGTTATGTAGTTTTATGTGCAAGTATCAAACTTTGTGTATGGTTTTTAAAAGGATGAATGATTGTGAAGGCTAAGGGTTAGGTGGATTGGTAAGCGTAGGTGTGGCTGAGCACTTACCAAAAAGAGACATAGGTTCAAACCTTTAGGGGAAGCCAACCCTTTGCAAAGGTAGTAGTCTGCTCCAAATCCTTTGAGTGCGTGCCAAACCGATGATGGTGGTACGAACCCCGAGCGATCGATGGTCTCTATCTCACATCGGGTCAACAAGAACGAGACGTATAGGTTTGTTGAGAGCAGTCCTTGTGGTTTGAACCCTATGCTAGCCAGTTACTAAAAATAGTGGCCGCAACCAACTCTCCTATATAATTTTAAAAAATAGGCTATTAAATTCATCTAAATGCAAATTCTATCTTTTAAATTATAAATAATTATCAATTTCATTAAACACGTGGATTTATTCACTGTATTATGGTTGACCTTAGGTGATGTTTTCAACAAACACACCTATATAATGTTTTTATGGGTAATTTTTGAGCCAAGGAGGATTGGAGGAATATTTTATATCTCCCTTGTTTCTTAAACAACTCATTTTACTTTATAATACAACTTCTATAAATATGATTTATTTTCCAAATTAAAAAAAAAAAAAAACTAAAATTAAATTAATATAAAATCTCTATACAAATATTTATCTATAAAATATAATACAATATATACATAATTTTTTTTTCCCATATTTTTATTTAATAAAACTATATATATCATAGTTTAAACATATATTTCATAATTATTTATTTGTTTGTATTGCCAAATTATATGATAAAATTCATTGAACTTAACATATGTATACGAAATGTGTATGAGTGTGTATACACCCAACATCCATACATTGATATATATCATCTTCACTAATTTTATATTCGTAACATATGTTTATTTTTTTCGTTTTCTTTTTTAATAAAAAATAATTGTTTTTTAGTTTTGTTTTTTTAATAAAAAATATTTTTTTGAAAGGTCGAACATTCAAACAATCCGTAGCGGTAACGGTGAACGTAAGGATTTCTCCCCAGTTTATTTATTTATTTGCATCGTCCAATACACCCATAAAAGTACTAGATTGAGTTTACTTCTAATCTAAGAGAGAATAAGCAGGTCGAAGCATTTATTGAAAAGTATTTGACGTGCAAATAGTTGAGATATAACTCAGAGAACAATCTCGGATTATTCCGGTTGTAAGTCTCAAAATCCATCTATAGTTTTGGTTTCCTTGTCTTTGAACAGCCCGAGAATCTCTTCGAACACAAGTTCATCACAAGGAATGGAAAGCCCACCTTCATAATCGTACCCGAATTCCTGTGTGGCCTCCTCGAGCAACCCCCGAAAAGCCGGGTGATTCAAATACGTAACCCGAATCACAAACCTCCGGTACTGCTTTCCCACATAGACCGCCATGTGTCCTGCCGGTACATCGCCAGGAACGCAAGATGAAGATGAAGATGAAGATATACGCTGTACATCAGCAGGAACCCAAGATGAAGATGCAGATATACGCGGTAAATCGTTGAAGACTAAAACGGAAAGAACCATGGAAAGTTTTCTCCATGTCTTCAGCATGATGAGGCCGTTAACTCTGCTTAAGTTCATAGTGGCAATCCTTAAAGCAACAGAGTTCCTAAAACCTCCCCCGATAACGGAAGTACTCTCGAAAAACCGGGGGAAGAAGAAAGGCAAAGGAAGGCGAAGGACAACGGGAGGATTGTGGACTCTTATACAAAAGATGCCGCCACATAATTTCAAACGTGTCACAAACAGGCGAAGTGCACGGTAGGGTGAACAGTGTTCTCTTTTGTTCTTTGCTGGCCTTGATTTGAGCAGGTTTTTTCGGAAATGGCAAAGCATTTCTTTTGGCTATTAGCCTTTTTGGGTGGAAAGAATGGAGTCCCCAACACCCAAATGTTTGAAAAGGAAAGAATTTGTTCTTTAGTGGAGTATCTCGTATCAAAATATATGCTTATTTTGACCAAAAGGTTTTGGGTTTTTTATATATTTAATATTTAAAAAATTAAAAATATTTCACTATAAAGATATTGACATGTATATTTTATCCATGAAGATTGATTATTTTATCTTAAAACCTGAATTTTTATTATTAAAATTATTTAAATTATACACTTTTTTATATGTACAATTTGAATAGGTTTAAGGGTAAAGGCTTTGAAATTCTCACCAGAAGATTCAAGGATTGTAGATCATATTTTATAGTAGTTATAGATTGAAATAGGTCTTATTTATATTATATTATGAACATGTACCTAATGTCTATATTATATTGAGCTAGTTCCGTTGGTTGTAATTAGGATATTTTTTCGAAAAATGTCTCATTTATTAAGAGTCATATCTTTGTAGAAATTTATTTCATTCATATGATTTTTGTGTCATTTTGTGCATAATTTGAAGAAATTTGAAATGAATGGTCATACAAAAAAATCCAATCAATATTGAGGTAGATACATCTATGTGAAGATAAATATCTAAAACAAGGGTAGAATTAGGAAAAAAATTTCTAAAAAAAAAATCATCTTTGAGGAGCCATACCTTTGCAAAGTGTCGTTTGATGTAGATGATTCTCAGAACAATTTTTGTGAATTTGAATAGCTTTAAAATGAGGGGTATATAAAGAAATCTAAACAATATTGAGGGAAATATGAACTTTGTGAAGTCAACCATCCAAAACAACAAAAAATAAAATTAGGTATTTGTCAGCTGAGGTTTGAATAATGGGAGGAGCAAAGAAAGGCTAGGGTATTAGCAACACAAGATAGTCCATCTAGGTAAAGAATTTTCTAGTTAAGTTTTATTTATCCCTTCATTATATTAGAGTTTAAATGTAAATTAATATAGGTTTATTTTCAAATAATTAATCACTATAAGACATACTCGTAAGATTTAGTAGATATTGAGTTTTAGTGTCCTTTAAATGGACCAATTTATAACTAGATCTATAGAATTATCCCTACTAGTAGATGTTGACGAGGACCTCATAGAGCAGTGATCCTCATTGCTCAAAGATAAGTCAGTCATTTATAAATTTAATAACTCTTCACTAGGGGATTTGGCTTTGAAAAATGATTTGGTAGGAGATGAAACTCTCCATGAGTGAACCTATCATTTCTTCCCAAAGTTTTTTTGTAGATATTTTATTTTCCATGGAGAAAAGATATAGAATCCTAAAATATGGTCCTTGGTTTATGAGAATATAACTCTTCATTAACTATTGGTATGAAGGCTTTACACCTAGAAACATAAATCTATTCCTAATACCGGTCTAGGTCACGATATATGGGTTACCCATTGAATTATGGAAAATAAATATCTTCAAAAAAATAGGCAACACTCTAGGAGAATTAATTGATATTCTAGAAAAAGGCAGTCTTGGCTATTTATGCCCGTATATTGGTCATGATTATATTAGTAAACGTTTACCAAACTCAATCATTCTTAAGTATGGGGGAAAGTTATGGACCTAAACAATAGATTATGAATATATATCTTTCATATGTAGAAGATATGAGGTGGAGCATATTGAGACATCATGTCAAAAGAAGAGTCTAACAAAAATATATGTAGAAAATTGTAACAGAAAATTAGAAATGGATCTAGATAAGAATGGTTTTAAACTTTTAAATTATAGGTCTAGAGAGATGAAAGTAAATAAATAGTGCAGACTAGTAAGTAAGGATATTTGAAAAATCTCCAATTCATTTGAGGCTTTAGCTTATGAAGAAAAAGCAAACCAGAGCTTGCAAGACATGGTACAACAAGATCATAATATTAATAATGAACCATCTACTCAATATAAGCCCAATTCAAGAATGAACATTCATAATGAACCTAAGGAATATACCTCATTATATTTTGAATACTTTCTTGAAGTACCATATGTCATTCATGAGAATAAAAGTGGTAGAGAAAATTTATTATTAGAAGTTAGTACCTCTACCATTAACAAGGAAATACCAAAAAATGAGCAGGATAACTCAAAGGCTTCCTTAGCAGAGCCAAGAGAGGATATATCTAATGAAAAGAAAAGTTGTAAAATGACATTAAGGAAAATAATAATAAGATCTACTTCCAATACTAGCAAGGTAAAAAGAGGAAACCTTTCAAATTATCAAGTAAAAATGAAAGGAATATAATCTAGGCAAGTTGAACTTCACGTTACCAAGAAACAAAATGATATTGGTAATACAAAAGAGAGGCTAGAAAAAACTAAAGAAACATGATTAGCATATTATGGACTATAAGAGCTACTAATACCCTTTCAAAGTAGAGTTGTATTAGGGACCTTTGTTTAAGTAATAATCCTAATATACTTCATATCCTGAAAATGAAAATAACAAAGGAAGAAGTTTCCAAAACTATGAAAGAAATATGGGGAAGATGTGAATAGGATGTCTGGATTAAGAAGCGATAGGAGGAATTATAACATGTTGGAATCTAGTTAGAACCTTCTATGAAACTATTCATAAAATAAGGCATTTGATAGTCTCATTAGTTTAATGCTACTTTGTAGATATTCATTTCATCTTTATCAATGTCTATGGACCTACAACTTAGTTATGAATATTAGAAGAATAAAGTGAGATTGAAGTCTTTATGAGAAGTAAAAACCAAGAAATCCAGTTCATCTTTAGAGAAAATTTTAAGGCCATAACCAAGCTATATGAAAAAATTAGGAGAATTTGGAAAATAAACCAAAGAATGAGAGAATTCTTAGATTTTGTTCAAAACAACAATCTATGGGAGGTCGAGCTTGAAGAGGACAACTATACATGGACCAACAATAGGATAGGCTAGAACCTGATAGTAAAAATATTTTATGGGTGCATACTCTCAAATCATTGGCTAGATGATTGGACTTGTGCTAAAACTAATACCTTGACAAGGATTGGTTCATATCACTAGCCAATAAGAGTTAAATGGTGATAAGTAAATAAAAATATCATACTTTAATTATGAGCAAATGTTGTAAGACCATCCTCAATTTATTGATATGATAGCCTAAACATAGAATTCATTATAAAATGGTGGGTTGTATACATATTCCAAAAAAAATTAAATAAATGACATCTAGGTTAAAAGAATGGAACGATAATACTTTTGCAAATATTTTTTAGAAGAAAGAAAAATTAAAAGATAATATTCAAAACTCCAAAAATATGAGCACAATAATCCAAGCATAGAGGAAATGAAGTTGCTTAGTGAATATAATAATATTTTGGGTATGTAAAATAAATTTTGGATATTAAAATTGAGATAAACTTGGTTAAAAGAAAGAGACTAAGACACATATATTTTTCATTGGATGGAAATAGTACTAAGATCAACATCTAGAATTAGTAGAATTAAATCAGTAGAAGGGGTTTGGATTCAAAACCAAAGCAAAATTAGAAAGGAGGTAAGGTATTTTTACCAAAATATTCTAAGATTAGAGAAGATTCAAATTATTAATGATAAGCTCCTACAAGAAGTACCTTCAATTATAACAGATGAAGACAATAGGAAATTGATGGAGTCTATTACTCTGGAAGAAGTTCATCCAACTTTTTTCTTGTTTGATAAAGATACATCCCTAGGTCTTGATAGACTCTTTCTATTAACATAATTGATAAAGAGTAAATGATTATTTATTGGTGGTAATGGAATAGTTTAGGGTAAAATAATACATGCCTTATAAAATAAATACAACATATTTTATCCTGATTCTAAAAATGAAGGATGTAAAAATGTTTGATTCATTTAGAACCCTAAGCCTATGTAATATGACATATAATATAATCTCTAAAACAATAGGAAATTAATTAAAGACCATTGTTAGATAAAATTACTTTAGAAGAGTAAAGAGGATTTGTAAAAGGGAGACATATTCTATATGTGATGGTAGTAGCTCATGAAGTAATGAATTCAACAACTTCTAGAAAAGAGAGCAATGGTATTAAAACATGATATGAATAAAACCTATGATAGGACAAAATGAATTTTTTTAGCAATATTAAAAAGATGATTTGAAAAAAAATATGCTAGATGGATTAAAACTTGTATCTCTATAATATCATTTTAAGTGTTGGTGAATAGGCTAGTACGAGAACCATTTAAATCCAAGAGAGATATTAGACAAGGAAATCCTCTATCACCATATTTATTCATATTATGATAGAGAAATTAAGAAGGAACCTAAATAAGCCATACAAAAATGATCTAATAAGTGAGATTAAGGCTAGTAATAACATCAATAACATCATCAAAAACAAAATTTTAGATATTTTTCAGCCAAGGTTTGAATGATGACCTGGAAAGAGAAAAGAAGGGCCAGGGCATTAGCAAGGCAATACATTCCATCTAGACAAAGAATTTTTCAGCTATGCTTTATTTATCCCTTCATTATCTTGAGAGTTTTGAATGTAAATTAATATAAGTTTATTTTCAAATAATATAATCATTATAAGATATACTGGTAATATTTAGTAGATATTTGGTTTTAGTGTCCTTTCAATGGAAACATTTATAGCTAAATCTATAGAATTATCCTTAGTAGAGGTTGAGGAGGACCTCATAGAGCAATGATCCTCATTGTTCAAAGATAAGACAATCATTCGTAAATTTAATACGTCTTGGCTAGGGGATTTGGCTTTGAAAAATGAATTGGTAGGAGATGAAACTCTCCATGAGTGAACCTATCATTTCTTACCAAATATTTTTTTGTAGCCATTTTATTTTCCATTGAGAAAAGAGATAGAATCCTAAAATATGGTCCTTGGTTTATGAGAAGAGGAATCTTCCTTACCCATTGGTATGAAAGCTTTGCACCTAGAAACATAAATCTATCCCTAATACTGATCTAGGTCAAGATATATGGGTTACCCATTGAATTATAGAAAATAAGTATCTTCAAAGAAATAGGCAACACTCTAGGAGAATTAATTGATATTTTAGAAACTATAAAAGGTAGAGTATTGGCTATTTATGCCCTGATATCAATAGATGCTTAACAAAATCAATAATTCTTAAGTATGGGGGGAAGTTATGGACCTAAAATAGATTATGAATATATATATTTCATATATAGAAGATGACATGAGGTAGGGCATATTGAGAGATCATGCCCAAAGAAGAGTCTAACAAAAACATATGTAGAAAATTGTAAGAGAGAATTAGAAATAGATATGGATGAGGATGGTTTTCAACTTCCAAAATATAGGTCTAGAGAGATGAAAGTAAATAAATAGTGGATACTGTTAAGTAAGGATATTTGAAAAATCACCAATTCTTTTGAGGCTTTAGCTTATGAAGAAAAAGCAAACCAAAGCTTCTAAGACATGGTACAATAAGATCATAAAATTAATAATGAACCATCTACCCAATCTAAACCTAATTCAAGAATGAACATTCATAATGAACCTAAGGAATATGCCTCATCATATTTTGAATACTCTCTTGAAGTACCATATATCATTCATGAGAAGGAAAGTGGTAGAGAAAACTTAGAATTAGAACTTAGTACCTCTACCATTAATAGGGAAATACCAAAAAATGAGCAGGATAACTCAAAGGCTTCCTTAGAAGAGCGAAGAGAGGATATATCTAATGAAAATAAAATTTGTGAAATAACATTAATAAAAGTAATAATAAGATCTAATTCCAATACTAACAAGGCAAAAAGAGGAAACCTTTCAAATTATCAAGTAAAAGTGAAAGAAATATAATCTAGGCTAGTTGAAATTCACGTTACCAAAAAATAAAATGATATTGGTAATACAAAATAGGGGCTAACAAAAACTAAAGAAACATGATTACCACATTATAGAATATAAGGGCTAATGATACCATTTTAAAGTAGGCATGTATTAGAGACCTCTATTTAAGTAATAATCCTAATATAATTCATATCTGGGAAACTAAAATAACAAAGGAAGAAGTTTCCAAAACTATGAAAGCAATACGGGGAAGATGTGAATAGCATCTCATGGATTCAAAAGTGGTAGGAGGAATTATAATAGGTTGAAATCTATTTAGAACCTTTAGATAGTCTCATTAGTTTCATGCTACTTTGCATATATTCATTTCATTTCATTTTATCAATGTCTATGGACCTACAACTTAGTTAGGAATATTAGAAGAATAAAGTGGGATTGAAGTCTTTGTGAGAAGTAAATACCAATAAATCTAGTTCATGTTCATGTAAACCTTTAAGGTCATAACCATTCTAGATGAAAAAATAGAAGAATTTGGAAAATAACCCAAACTATGAGAGATTTCTTAGCTTTCATTCAAAACAACAATCTATGGGAGATCAAGTTTGAAGAGGGCAACTATACATGGACCAAGAATAGGATAGGCTAGAATTTGATAGTAAAAATATTTGATAGGTGCATACTCTCAAATTATTGGCTAGATGAATGGAATTGTGCTAAAATTAATACCTTGACAAGGATTGCTTCATATCCCTAGCCAATAAGAGTTAAAATGGTGATAAGTAAATTAAAAATATCATATTTTTAATATGAGAAAATGTGTAAATACCATCCTCAATTTGTTGATATAATAGCCTAAATATTGAATTCATTAGATAATGGTGGGTTGTATACATATTCCAAAACAAATTAAATCAATAACATTTATATTAAAAGAATGGAACAATAACACTTTTGGAAACATTTTTTGAAAGAAAGAAGAACTAAAATAAAAAATTCAGAACTCCAAAAATATGAGCACAATAATCCAAGCCTAGAGAAAAGGAATTTGCTTAGTGAATATAATAATAATTTGGGTAAATAAAATAAATTCTGGATATTAAAATTGAGATAGACTTGGTTAAAAGAAAGAGACTAAAACACAAATATTTTTCATAGGATGACAATAATACAAAGATCAACATCTAGAATTAGTAGAATTAAATCAATAGAAGGGGTTTGGATTGAAGACCAAAGTAAAATTAGAAAGGAGGTAAGGTCTTTTTACCAAAATATTCTAAGATCATAGGAGATTCAAATTCTTAATGATAAGCTACTACAAGAAGCACCTTCAATTATAACAAATGAAAACAATAGCAAATTGATGGAGTCTATTACTCTATAAGAAGTTCATTCAACTTTTTTCTTGTTTGGTAAATATACATCCCTAGGTATTGATAGAATCTCTACAACATTTTATTAGAATAATTGAGAAAGAGTAAAGGGTTATTTATTGGTGGCAATGGAATAGTCTAGGGTAAATAGTACATGCCTTTTAAAATAAATACAAAATATTTTATTGTAATTTTAAAAATAAAGGATGTATAATTGTTTTATTGATTTAGGATCCTAAGACTATAATAAGGCATATAAGATAATCTCTAAAATGAAGGGAAATTAATTAAGACCATTATTAGATAAAATTATTTTAGAAGAATAAAGAGGATTTGTGAAAGGGAGACATATTCTAGATATGATGGTAGTAGCTCCTGAAGTAATGCATAAGCAACTTCTAGAAAAGAGAAAGCAATGATCTTAAAACATGATATGAATAAAACCCATGATAGGGCTAAATGGAATTTTTTTTCAATATTTATTTTTTTTTATATGGGAAGAAATATGTTGGATTAAAACTTGTATCTCTATAATATCATTTTTAGTGTTGGTGAATGGCCTAGTACCAGAACCATCTAAATCTAAGAGAGATCTTATATAAGGAGGGACTCTATCACTATATTTGTTCATTATTTTGATAGAGGAATTTAGAAGGAAATTAAAGAAGCCATACAAATATGATCTAATAAGTGATATTAAGGCTAGCAATAACATCATTAAAAAATAAAATTTTAGATATTTTGTCAATCAAGGTTTGAATTATGGGAGGAGAAAAGAAGAGTCAGGGCATTAGCTATGCAAGACATTCCATCTAGGCAATTTTTTTTTTGCTAAGTTTTATTTATCCCTTCATTATATTGAGAGTTTTCCATGTAAATTAATATAGGTTTATTTTCAAATAATATATTTTTTTTGGTAATTAAGAAGCATCTTCACTAATACCGGGTTTTATAGGTGAACCCAAAACCTGTTACAAAGATCAGCATTATGTTGTACAAAAACCAAACCTTGCTAGGGATAGTTTGTCCACTAATACTATTGTCCTTCAAAAACCCCATACCCAGACCTAATACAAAGATCAACATTATGCTGTAAAGAAACCAAACCTTGCTAGGGATAGTCTGTCCACTAATACTACTGTCCTTAAGAAACCCCACACCCCAAGACACCTCAGACTTAGCTGCATTTATGATCATTTTGAACAATGATATCCACATCACTTGGGACCCCCTATTCCCATGCAACAAATCTGTCAGCCTCCACCTCTATGTTGGCCAATTTATTAGCTGCTCTATTGGCTTTTCAAAATACGTGTTGGGCCATTCAATCATTCCTTGCTTGATATAAGATCTTGGCTTCTTCGATGATAGTCTTCACTCACCACGATGAATTTTTCCTGTTGCCTAGGAGGTTTATGATATGCATTGAATCTCCTTCGACTATTAATTTACCTTCAAAATTTTGAGAAATTTGAAGATCCGTCCATACCGCCCTTGCTTCCACCTCATTATTTGTCCTTGTGCCTAGCTGCTCGGAGAAGGCCACTACCAACTTACCTTGGTGGTCTCTCACTACTCCTCCAGCCCCTGCTCTACTAGGATTCCCTTTAGAGGCCCCATCAAAATTGAGATTTAACCACCCAATCGGGGGTGAATATCACTTGGCTTCTAGTCTAGGGTTGGTCTTGATGAGCATAGGATCCTCAACCAAGATTAAATTTAAGGACTGGGCAATCTGCCTCTCCCCTAGGGGAAGGTTTCAAGCTTCTTGAGGGATAAGGCAAGCATTTTCATGGGCAAAGGTCAAGATCCTAGTGGTAATGGAGGTGACATCATGACTTGACTCGTGGAAAGCTCTATGGTTTCTTTCTAACCACACCTACCACAAAAAGTGGTGAAGACAGATCCTCCACATAAACCTAAGCCTAAGGCTCACAAAGGGATTTGGCCATTGGTAGAAAAGTTCCAAAATGGTATCCAATCTGACCCAAGAAATACTAAAAGCTTGGAATAATCCATCAAGGATACCCATAGAGACCGAGCATTCCAGGAAAATATGGAGAATGGGCTCCCAATTGGCCCTACACAAATAACATCGGTTAGCAACAATCATACCTTTTCGTATCATATTATCAATGGTGAGGATCCTTTCTTGAATCACCAACCATGAAAACACTGCTATTTTTGGAATAAGTTTTTTGACCCACACCAATTGGATCTAAAAAATGGGGTCCTCAAGATCTAGCATTAGCTTGTATGCAGATTTTACTAAGAACTGGCCATTTTCTATAGCTGCCCATACAACCTGATCCTGCTCTGGTTTCATAGGTATAAATTTTTGATGCAAGATACTTTGGATTTACTTTTTATTTTTATTTTTATTTTTAAGTGAAAATCCCCTTGTGGAGTCGCCTTGGTATGAGAGACCACGAACAGGGGGTTCTACACCGTCAAAGTCACCCGAGGGTCGCACCCGCCCCTGCCCGCACCAAAATTATCAATTGGATTTTAGATACCCAATTCAACTTTTTGGTAGGGTGGAGATTTGAACTTGGGACCTCCCTTGGAGGATTGCCCTCTCCTCTCCAACTCACCTACAACACTTGGATACTTTGGATTTATTTTGACTCTTCTTCAAGACCCTGAATTCTTATTTGTTTCCATGTGAGTCTTCCCCTGTCCTATCTCATGAAGTCAGCTACTCTCCTTCCTATGGAGTCCTCTGTGATTATTTTGATCCTGGACAGGTGGGGACCCTGAGATCTTCTTCCTTGGCCCACCTGTCATCCCAAAACCTGATTCTTTGGTCATTCCCTAAGACCCATCTTAGACCTTTTTTGATGACCTCTTTACTAGCTAATATTGCATTCCAAAATGCTGACCCACTTCTGGGAACGTCTTCATTCAAGAAATCCAAACCCTAAAGATATTTTCTTTTGATGATGGTTGTCCACTCATTCTCCTCATTGTTAATGAGACGCCAGGCATGTTTTCCTAGTAAGGCTACATTTAGGTGGGCAATTCTTCGCAATCCTAGACCCCCATTTTCTTTTGGCCTGCACACCTTGCTCCAGCCCACCAAGTGGATTCTATGTGTTCCCTTCGATCCTGAACAAAGAAAATTCTTTTGGAGTTGCTCGATTTTTTTATAAACCTTGATTGGAGCTTTGAAAAAATATAGGAAATACACCGAGATACTTTGCAAGGTAACCATGGTGATGGTGTGTTTCCTTGCTTGATACAAGAAGTGTCCTTTCCATTCAACCATTTTTTTTTTTATTCTTTCAACCACTCCATCCCACATAGATTTTCCAGGAGAACCAGTGAAAAGGGGAAGGCCTAAATACGAAGTGGGAAGAGTCACTATCGAACATCCCAAAATCACTGCAATTCTAGTTTACCTTTGAATAGGGGTGTTAAGGAAGTAAAGCTTACTCTTGTCAAAATTTACCTTCTGTCCTGCCGTCTCCTTGTAGAGCTGGAGAATATGCTTGATCCTTGTGTCTTCCACCATTGAAGATTGAGTCAACATTAGAGTGTCATCAATGAATTGTTGGTGAGTAACTAGATTGGTGAGAGATGTGGCTTTAATCCCTATAATTAGACCTGCATTGCATGCTAATTTAATCCTCCTACCCAACGCATTTGTTGCTATGATAAACAACATCAGGCTGATCGGGTCTCCTTGACTAAGCCCCCTATGGATTTGAAAATACCCAGCTGTCATGCCGTTGACCAAAACTGAGAACCAAGGATTTGATATGCATTCTTTTATGAGCCTCACCCATTGGGAATGAAATCCAAATTTCAGAAGAACAGTTGTTAAGAATTCCCAGTTAACACGATCAAAGGCTTTGCTCATATCAAGTTTTAGGGAAAATGCTGCCTTGTTAGTTTTCCTAGTTGAATTCAAGGCTTCATAGACCGTGATTACCCCATGCAAGATTAATCTCCCCTGTATCGAACTTCCTTGACACTGATCAATGATAAAAGGTAAGATTTCTTTCATCCTATTAACCATTGTCTTAGTTAAAATCTTGTAGGACACATTGCACAAGCTAACAGGTCTGAAATCTACCATAGTCTCAGGGGTTGGCCCTTGGGAATCAAGGCAATAAATGTGGAGTTGAACCCTCTCAGAATATGTCTTGTTGCCTAAAACTCCTTAATCACAGCTACCACATCCTATCCCACAATATCCTAGAAAGCCTGATAGAACAAAGGGGGGAAGCCGTCAGGACAAGGAGCTTTATTCGATTCCATACTAAACAAAGCCTTCCTTATTGCCTCGTTAGTGAAAGGGGCAAGGATTTTATCATTAATGGATTCATCAACCAGATTAGGAATGAACTGGAGAAGAGAATCCTTAGCTGCCTCTGAACACTGGACATCCTCCCCGAGGAGGGAGCTAAAATAACCAATTGCTTCTTCTCTGATCTTGGTCAAGTCCCAAGTTTTGGATCCATCAGCCTTGGTCAACTGTCTAATCTTGTTGTAGCTCCTGTTCCTCAAGGTCGTGACATGGAAAAAATTTGAATTTGAGTCACCATCCTTTAACCATAAAGCTCTGGACTTTTGATGCCAGTAAGTCTCTTCACAAGCCAAAATATTATGGTATTATGAAAGCTTGATCTGCTCCTCCTTCCTAGTAGCTTCATCAACCTTTCTCCCACTTGTTTCTTATTCTCAAAAAGGTTCCCAAATACTTCCCTGTTCCAAGTTTTTATGTTCTCCTTCACTAGTTTTAGCTTTTGAGCAAGTTCAAAGGAAGAGCTTCCCTAGCAAGGTTGCTGCCACCATCTCAAAATATTTTCCTTCAAGTCTGGATGCTTAGTCCACATTGACTAAAAATGGAAAGGTTTCTTGAAGGAGTTCGCTTCCAAAACCTCCAGCAGGATGGGGTTGTGGTCTGAGGTAATTTTGGGAAGGGTTTGTAGTGTAGAATCTCCAAATACAATAATTGCCTCCTTGGATAGAAAAATATGTCAAATATTTCTTGAATAAGTTGGTTTCCTATACGCCTTTTGCTCCACGTATACTTGGCCCCTCGAAGTCTCACATCCATTAGTTGGTTTGAGTTCACAAAATCATTGAAATATTCCATACTCCTGGATGGGAGTCCTGCTCCACCCTTTTTATTTGAGGGGTATAAGGGGGTATTGAAATATCCTTCTACCACCCACGGTATGTCATGGAAAGCATCACCCAATTTACCCAAGTACTCCCACAAAGATGCTCTCCCTTGAACTAAATTGGGAGCATACACATATGAGAAAATCCACGATCTGTTACTATAAATGTTATGGAAAAAACACTCAGAACCCTATCATCATCCTGAATAAGGCTTCCTTCCACCACTCAAGGATCCCACAACACCATGATACCACCTGAGGCTCCTTTAGCTAGATTGCACACCATGCCCCCTTGACTCCAAATCTTTTTTGCTACTATTTTTTATTGAGCTTCGTCTAATTTTGTTTCTTGCAACATCAAAATTGTTGGATTGTATTGCTTTCTTATTGAACTAACCACCCTTTGAGTGGGTAGGCCATTGAGGCCTCTCACGTTCCATGAGAGAAACTTCATTTAGATTGTTTAGAATTTTTCCCCCTCCCCCTCCCTTGTGGAGGTTTTCCTGATTTGTTATCTTCTTATCCTGGGATAACTTTTTGTATCAGCATCTTCTACTTGCCACTGGCTATTTCACTTTTGATTCTCAACTTATTATGATCTACATTTGACATCCTCCCCCTCTTTTTCTCACTAACATAGTCAATAGGTGACTTGGTGGTACTCCTAGTCTACTTGGGGCTAAAATGTGGGTGGGTGATCTGCTCAAGGACATAGTCTTCCTTGACCCTATTCATTCCTACCACCTCAATCCTCGATTCTAACTCCTCCATATTTCTCCTGTACTCTCCTGGTTTTTGCATTGAACCTTCGACCTGGTTTGTCGGGTTGCTTGTGTTGATGTTGGGAAGGACTGTTTTCGATATTCCTATTTCCTCCAAACATTTCCTATAATCTCTAGGGTTGAAATTCACACCCTCCTGACCGTTTAGAGGACTCTTCATCCTAGGGTTTGAGGGGCCTACCCTTGATGGGGATTCTAGGGTTTTTGGTATTTCAACTTGCAGGTTTCCTTCCTCAAAATCCTCAGCCTCCCCTTCTTCCCCTAAATTAGCTAGAATTTCAAACTTATTCGAGCTCAAATTTTTGGGGCTTACCTGGTTCTCCTATTCTCCAATGACTTGTTGCTTGTCTTTATTCTGAGGTTGCCCTGCTTTGTCCTTTGGATTTTCCTGATAAATGTAGTTTCCTTTAGTTGGCCTGAAGCCTCCTCTACCAAATGGGCCCCCTCTTGGAGGAAAATCCTTGGGAAAACTTTTATCATTTGCACATTTACCTTCCATCCTATGATTTTCTTTGTTGACTACTAGATTAGGGCACTGGTTCCTCAGGTGTCCTTGAGTTTTACATTCTGAGCAGAATGTTGGCCTATTTTCATACTCCACCGCTTACTTTCTTAGGTAATCATCATACCCTAGTTCAAAAAATTTTGGTAGCTCCGAATCTAAATCAGCGTTGACACATATTCTTGCATGCGTCATCCTCGTCCTTGCCAAGGTTGCATGGTCTATGGCTACCATTTCTCCTATGGCTCTGGCAATACCTTGTAGCTAGTACTCATTGAAAAACTGGGCTAGAAGGTTTGGAAGGTGGACCCAAATAGGGGCTATGTTGATGCTCTACTTTTCAGGGTCGAAATCCTCCCCCCACTATCTGAGGAACAGACTCCACTTTCCCAAGAACCATGGTCCTCCAGTTAGGATGTGGTTCATATCTTCCTTGTTGTTAAATGTTATTATGAAAAATCCTCTGGAAAGGGCAACAATATCCATGCTCCCCATTGTTCTCCACTTGGATAGATCCCAAGACCGAATGGTCTCTATGTTAGGCCTTCCTCCTAAAAACTTGCCCACAAGCGAGAACTCTTCCATGTACAGAAATGGACCCATAGTATTTATAGGTGCCATTATCCTATTATTCATCGGTATAAGGGGAGGAAGAGAAAGAAATTCCTTCCTTCTACCCTTTAACTTCTTCGCAAAAGACCAACCCCTATTGGGGCCCTCGACACCCTTCTGGGTCCCTTTGTTAGGATCTTTTTGAGGAAGGTCGAACCATCTTTGGACTACTCCTCCTCCCGTAGAGGCCTTGTATTCTTCTGGGTCCTCACTTGTATCCTGTTCGAGGATCCTACCCGCAACCTCCATACCTGATATGCTGCCTTGTTCGAGGTTCCCACCCAAAATGTTTAAAATCCCTCCACTGCATTGATCGCTTCCGCTCCTCCTCTCCTCCATTGCCCTTCTAATGTCATAATCTTATTCATTTTCAAATAATATTATCACTATAAGATATACTAGTAATATTTAGTAGATATTGAGTTTTAGTGTCATTTCAAGGGACCAATTTATAGCTAGATCTATAGAATTATCCCTAGTAGTAGAGGTTGAGGAGGACCTCATAGAGCAGTGTGAAGAAACACACACTTATACTGAGATGGGGGGTGAACAATATAAGATAAAAAATTTCCTTCCAAACAACAATTGCAATAATATGAATGTAATGATAAATCAATGCACAATATCCATACACATAAGAGACAAGAGTTTTACGTGGAAACACCCTTTCGGGAGAAAACCATGAGAAAATATTGCTTATATTTTCTTCAAAAATTAATGGGAACCAACCCATAGGAGACATCAATTCCCTTGTACAAGTTCATGGGCACCAACCCATAGGAGACACCAATCTCCTTGTTACAAGTTCATGGGCACCAACCCATAGGAGACATCAACCTCCTTGTTACAAGTTTGTGGGCACCAACCCACAGGATACACCAATCTCCTTGTTGCAAGTTTGTGGGTACCAACCCACAGGAGACACCAATATCCTTGTTACAAGTTCGTGGGAACCAACCCACAAGAGATAAAAATATCCTTAAGCAAGGTCATGGGCACCAACCCATAGGAGACACCAATCTACTTGAGCAAGTTCATGGGCACTAACCCATAGGAGACACCAATATCCTTAAGGTACCAACCTTAGATCTGAAGGCAACAATCTTGATCACCAAATAGGGAATGATATACTAGTGTTGGAAGCTTCAAATGGCCAAAATATCCTTCACATTCATAAAGTCTATCGCTTACACATGTCTCACAATTATTACATTTTAAGGATAGCCCAAGTCTAGCACTAGACAACTTACTTGTGTGTTGAATTGGAGACACTAATACCTTTATTTCACTCTTTTATACTTCCACATTATGAAGCACTTCTCAAGCTCTTCAAATTTTGAATTTCAACCTTCTATGCTTACTACTTTGTTCTAGGCGCTCAACTTTGTTAACTGGTGCACAATATGCTTCAACTAGGTGTTGTTATCAGGCCCTTAAGGCTTTATCCTTTGTTCTTTGGATTCTAAAATCAAGCGCTCACAATTTTTCTTAATAACTCCTCTTAGATCTGCTCCATTTATCTATCCTTCTATGAGCTTTCCAAGCCCTTTGCCAAATTATACGTGAATAATATCCAAGCTTTGTTTCTATCTATTAATATATAATGCTTTAGATTAATTAAATTAAACCCTATAAAATAAATATCAATACTCCTTATTCCTCTAAATGAATTAAAATTTATGACTTCTCCTTGTAACTCCTACTATAGAAAATCAAATAAAGATTATCTTAACTTTACCTCCAAACTCCTGCAAAGTGTACGATGCTCTTCTCCCCAATGACTAGTTTCAATGGTGCCTTCTAATATTTGGTTGTCTATTTCCGCATGATCATGTGATAATGTAAACTCCTTAACATTCATTCCTAAAATCCTCTTTGTGCAAGCACTTTCTATTCCCGTCTTTACGAACCTAATAATTCTACACTTTAGAACACGCGTACACTTTCACCGATCCCATGCCATGCACTGAATCTCGTAAGCATGACTTAAATCTCTTTCTTGTGCATGGTTTCCACTACTATGAATGATCCAACAAGACATATTTGAATGAGTAGGAAACAAGTGCTCTTTGTCGCCTTTAAATGGAAAGACTTGAAATTCAACTCAATAGTCTTGATTGGCTTCCCACTGTACTCAAATTGCTTTCTATTTTGGGAAGTCTTCACCCTTTAAAATGATTAAACGACCCACGATCCAACCCTCATAAAATGGTTATGTCTCTTACAGACTGAAATAGATCACTCTGTCACTATGGCTACTTAAGCTCATGTTATTATCCATTTGATTATGTGCACTCCATTCTTATTATTCCAGTGTCAATGTCTTGTAACATATGTGCTTTTGTCTAGCTTCATGCTATATGTAACAATTCATCTACACTCCCTCTGAATGCCAACTATGCTAGAAAATTATCTTCCAAGTGGTGTTTGCTTTCATATCTCGAATACCTTCGATCTCAAAGCTAACCTTGTTCAATCTATGCTGCACGAAGTCCAACACAACCACCGCTCCATCACAAAAATACAGAGGTCTACCTTGACTTGTCTTGCATCTTCCAAGAATAAAAGACAACGAAGATGGCCCTCTTTGTTCAACTTGAGTGATTCAACCTTGCTACTCCAACGCATGCCTCACATATGTTGAAAATGTTCGCTCCACACTAGTGATCCTGCTGTGACTCTGTGAACTCTGGTCTAAAATTTCTCTTACTCCTCAACTATCTTATATGTGGCTAGTGATCATATTGCGTTACTCACATCCAAGATATTCGATGAAAACATAATTTAAAATGAACTTTTGGAAGTGTATTTATATCAAATATTTCAAGATATTTTATGCCCAACAGTTCAGCCCAAATATTCATATATGTAAACTTTAGCTTTTGGTACACAGGAGGTTGGTCCAAATATTCAAACTTTCACTCCATATAATATTTAAATCTTTGATTTAAATATATCAAACTTTTGTTTTATATTTGAAACATCACCTCAATATTTAAATATTTGATTTAAATATTAAAGCATACATCTATAATTAAATCACCCCACTGATTGCTATCAACCAAGTCGGCCTTTGACATCAATGACAACTCAATAATTCTAACAATATCCCCCTTTGTCATTGATGGCAACCCTGCAAAGAAAATTATCCTTTACTACAATAGGATCACAAACTACTCCCCCTGACAAGCTGCTCCCTCTTACTAAAATTACAAACTACTCCCCCTTACTAAAATTCTCCCCCTTTGACATCAATGGCAAAGGCTCCTCGGGGCTGAAGGATAAGACACTTGACAACACCCCCTTACTACTTGCTCTTATTGAGACGTTCAATGATGAGATGGGAGTGAAACTACTCCCAACTTACTATGCTCTTTTTCTTGTTCCATTTTCCTTTTCCAAACTTCGGAGGACATATACTTTTGAACATATTGACTATTCTCCTTCTTACTTGATTTCAAAAGTTTAGGGAATACCGTTCTACACCATTTAGCTGTATGTCCAAAATTATTACATTTGTAAATAATGATGTTATAGTCCATGAGAGGTGCAATTGAATTGAAATTTCTCTTGGTGAATCCAAAATTATTTTTAGCATGGACCATGTAATGTACAACTTAATGATAAAATTTATGACATGAAAAGCAATAAAATCAGAAGAAATATTGAAACCTGTTTGTTTGCCTTGGAGGATATGGCCGCATGGTTCTCTCATTGCTTTTTCTGTGATGGACCTTTTTCCTTGATGATGCTTTGTTTTCTTCCTTATTTATGCTTTCACTTCTCAAAACATCAACATAGGTCTTAGGTTCTTCTTTAATTATTTTATTTGATGCCTTTGTTCCTTTTGAGCTTGACTCCTTTTGTTTCTTTTGACCTTCTTCAAAACCAAGTCTAGTCTTTATAACCAAATATATTTGTGCTTTGATAATATCATCCAATAATTCTATGCTTTTCTCAAAAATAATATTTTGATGTAGCTTATCATTAGATTCTTCTACTTCCTTACTTAGAGAGATAACCTCATGTTCTAATTTTTCACATTCCAACTCTTTTGCCTTTAACTGCTCAACCATACATTCTTCAATTCATTTTGCTTCTTCAATTTTCACTTTTAAGTCGGTGAGATCTTGTGAAAGCTTTGCCTTTGTCTTCTCATCCTCTTGTACTTGAGTCTTCAATATCGAGTTCTTCTTTCTCAGCATTTTCAACTCTTCAAGATAAAAAAAATTTCCTCTTCTATGTCAACTATGGCTTCCTCTTCATCTTTTGTATCTTTCTCGTCTTCTTGTTTTTCAACAATAGGAACATCTTCTTTCACCTCCATGGAAAAAAATAGGATTTATTCTCTTTCACTATCAGAGAGGCTTTCATCACTGCTATTAGAAGAACTGCTTGCTTCCTTAACCTAAAGACTCTTCTTGTGCCTTTGAAAGATCTTCTTCTCATGTTTGTTTTGACCATGCCACTTTTTCTTTTCATAATAAAATTTTCTTTTCTTATTTTTCTTGTATTCCTCTTCTTCACTACTACTACTTCCAACTTGTGGGCACTGAGCTGCATAGTGACCAATGTTACCACAATTAAAAAATTTCACATTATGCTTACCTTTTTGTTTTCTTGATCCCTTATTTCTTCGTATAAAGTTGGCTTCTTCTTCACTGCTCAATTCTTCACTTGACTATGGTTCCTTATTCTTTGTCTTATTTGAAGCTTTAGATGTGGCCTCCTATTTGGATGTTTGATATTTTCAGTCCTCATCTTATAGGCTATGAGAATTTCGTGTAGTTCGCCCATGCTTAAGGTTTTAAGATCCTTCATTTATTCAATCATCGAGACCTTTACATAAAACCTCATGGGAAGTGACCTTAAGATTTTTTGAATAATCTTAGAGTCATCAATATTTTCTCCAAGTCCACGAATGGTGTTGATAATTTCATCAATGCATAGCATATATTTGGCAATATCTTCCTCATATTTCATATTTAAGTCTTTGAACTTCCTCCTATGGGTTTGAAGTTTTGCCATTTTAACCTTGTCGACTCCTTCATATGTTCTTTGTATCTTGTCCCATTTTTTTTTACTTTGGTGCATTGCATGACTTTCACAAACTCTGATTTACATAACCCACTTAATATTGCATTCAATACCTTGACATTGTTTCCAAATGGTTTCTTGCCATATTTGTCTATGGGAGGGGTTGTAGGTGGTGTGAACCCATCCATGCTGGATTACCATATATTGTAGCCATATGCCATCAAATAGGTTCACATCCTCACACTCCAAAAAGTATAGTTAGTCCCATCAAACAATGGAGCCCTACTTGATGAAAATACTTCTTGGTAAGCCATATGTGTTCTTGTAAAATATTCCTTCAAGTAATTAGGCTTTCACGAAGGAACCCAATTGAAGAAAAATATGCTTATACTGAGAGGGGGTTGAATAGTATAAAATAAAACTTTTCCTTCCAAACAAAAACTGTAATAATATGAATGCAACGATAAATCAATGCACAAGATCCATACACATGAGACAAGAGTTTTACGTGGAAACACCCTTTTAGGAGAAAACCATGATAAAATATTGCTTATATTTCTTCAATAAAATTTGTGGGCACCAACCCACAGGAGACACCAATCCCCTTGTACAAGTTTATGGGAACCAACCCACAGGAGACACCAATATCCTTATTACAATTTCATGGGTACCAACCCACAAGAGACACCAATCTCCTTGTTACAAGTTCATGGGCACCAACCCACAAGAGACACCAATATCCTTGTTACAAGTTTGTGGGCACCAAACCACATGAGACACCAATCTCCTTGTTACAATTTTATGGGCACCAACCCACAAGAGACACCAATCTCCTTGAGCAAGTTCGTGGGCACAAACCCATGGGAGACATCAATCTCCTTGAGCAAGTTTGTGGGCACCAACCTAGAGGAGACACAAATCTCCTTGAGGCACCAAAATAATATTTGAAGGTAGCAATATTGATCAACAATAGAGAATGATATACAGGTGTTGGAAACTTCAAATGGCCAAAATGTCCTTCACATTCATTAAGTCTGTCACTTCCACATGTCTCACATTTATTACATTTTAAAGATAGCCCAAGTCTAGCACTAGATAACTTACTTGCATGTTGAATTAGAGATTCTAATAACTTTCTTACACTCTTTTATACTTCCATGTTATGAAGTACTTCTCAAGCTCTTCAAATTTTGAATTTCCACCTTCTATGCTTACTACTTTATTCTAGGCACTCAACTTTATTAACTGGTGCACAATATGCTTTAGCTAGGTGTTGTTATCAAGCCATTAAGGCTTTGTACTTTGTTCTTTGGATTTTAAAATCAAGATCTCACAATTTTGCTTAATAACTCCTCTCAGGCCTGCTCCATTCATTTATCCTTCTATGATCTTTCCAAGTCCTTTGCCAAACTATACATGAATAATATCCAAGCTTTGTTGCTATTAATTAATATATAATGCTTTAGATTAATTAAATCAAACCCTATAAAATAAATATCAATGCTCCTTATTCCTCCTAATGAATTAAACTTTATGACTTCTCCTTATAACTCCTACCATAGAAAAACAAATAAATATTATCTTAACTTTACCTCCAAACTCATCCAAAGTGTACGATGCTCTTCTCCCCAATGACTAGTTTTGATGGTACCTTATATATCTGGTCATCTCTTTCCATGTGATCATGTAATAACGTGAACTCCTTACCATTCATTCCTCAAATCCTCTTTGTGCAGGCACTTTATGTTCCTCTCTTTGTAAACCTAGGAGTTCTACACTTTAGAACACGCGTACACTTTCACTAGTCCCACACCATGCACTGGATCTCACAAGCATGACTTAAAGATCTTTCTTGCACACGGTTTCCACTGCTATGAATGCTGTAGCAAGACATATTTAAACAAGATAGAAACAAGTTCTCTTTCTCACCTTCAAATGGAAGGACTTCAAGTCATATCAATAGTCTATATTGGCTTCCCACTATACTCGAATTGCTTTCTATTTTGAGAAGTCGTCACCCTTTCCAATGATCAAATGATCCACGATCCAACCCTTATCAAGTGGTTATATCTCTTACAGACTAAAATAGATCACTCTGCCACTGCAACTACTTTAACTCATTTTATTATTTGCCTGATTATGCACACTCTATTCTTATGATGCCAGTGTTAATGTCTTATAACATATGTGCTTGTTTATGGCTAACTTCATGTTATATGTAACGATTCATCTACACTCCCTCTGAATGCTAGCTATGCCAAAAAACTTATCTTCCAAGTGATGCATGCTCTCATATCTCAAAGAACTTTGATCTCAACCCCAACCTTGTTCAATATGTGTTGTACAAATTCCAACATAACCACCACTCCCTCACAGCAATACGAAGGTCTACCTCGACTTGTCTTGCACCTTCTAAGAACAAAATATGAAGAAGACAACCCTCATTTTTCAACTTGAGTGATTCAACCCTGCTGCTCCAATGCATGCCTCATATATGTTGAAAATATTCACTCCACACTAGTGATCCCACTGTGTCTCTACGAAATCTGGTCCAAAAATTCTCTTACTCCTTAACGATCTCCTATGCGGCCAATGATCGAACGACGCTCCTCATATCCAAGATATTCGATGAAAACATAATTCAAAATAAACTTTTGGAAGTGTATTTATATCAAATATTTCAAGATATTTTATGCCCAAGAGGTCAACCCAAATATTCATACATGTAAACTTTAGCTTTTGGCACCCAGGAGGTTGGTCCAAATATTCAAACTTTCACTCCATATAATATTTAAATCTTTGATTTAAATATATCAAAATTTTGTATTATATTTGAAACATCACCTTAATATTTAAATATTTGATTTAAATATTAAAGCATACATCTATAATTAAATCACCCCACTTATTGCTATATACCAAGTCAGCCTTTGACGTCAATGACAACTCAATAATTTTAGCACAGTGATCCTCATTGCTCAAAGATAAGACAATCATTCATAATTTTAATAAGTCTTGGTCAAGGGATTTGGCTTTGAAAAATGAATTGGTATGAGATGAAACTCTCCATGAGTGAACCTACCATTTCTTTCCAAATATTTTTTTGTAGCCATTTTATTTTCCATAGATAAAAGAGATAGAATCCTAAAATATGGTTCTTGGATTATGATAAGATAACTGTAAGATAAGACAATAATTCATAAATTTAATAAGTCTTGGCCAGTGGATTTGGCTTTGAAATATGAATAGGTAGGAGATGAAACTCTACACGAGTGAACCTATCATTTATTTCCAAATATTTTTTTGTAGATATTTTATTTTCCATAGAGAAAAGAGATAGAATCCTACAATATGGTCCTTGGTTTAGGAGAAGAGGACTCTTTCTTACCCATCGTATGAAGGCTTTCCACCTAGAAACATAAATCTATCCCTAGTACCGGTATATATAAAGATATATGTATTACCCATTGAATTATAGAAAATAAATATCTTCAAAGAAATAGACAACAGTCTAAGAGAATTAATTGAGATTTTACAAACTATAAAAGGTAGAGTCTTAGCTATTTATACCCAAATATTGGTCATGATTGATATCAGTAAACGATTACCAAACTTAATAATTCTTAAGTATGGGGGGAAGTTATGGGCCTAAAAATTAGATTTTGAATATATATTTTTCATATGTAGAAGATGACATAAGGTGGGGCATATTGAGAGATCATGCCCTAAGAAGAGTCTAACAAAAACATACGTATAAAATTGTAAGAGAAACTTAAAAATGGATATGGATGAGGATGTTTTTCAACTTCTAAAATATAGGTCTAGAGATATGAAAGTAAATAAATAGTGGATACTAATAAATAAGGATATTTGAAAAATCACCAATTCATTTGAGGCTTTAGCTTATGAAGAAAAAGAAAACCAGAGCTTACAAGACATGGTACAACAAGATCATAATATTAACAATGAACCATCTACTCAATATAATCCCAACTCAAGAATGAACATTCATAGTGAACCTAAAGAATATGCCTCATCATATTTTTAATCCTCTCTTGAAGTACCATATGTCATTCATGAGAAGGAAAGTCGTAGAGAAAACTTAGTATTAGAATTTAGTACCCCTACTATTAACAAGGAAATACCAAAAAATGAACATGATAACTCAAAGGCTTCCTTAGTAGAGCCAAGAGGGGATATATCTAATAAAAAAAAGTTGTGAAATAACATTAAGGAAAATAATAATAAGATCAACTTCCAATACTAGCAAGTTAAAAAAGGAAACCTTTCAAATTATCAAGTAAAAGCGAAAGGAATATAATCTAGGCTAGACTCTAGTTGATCTTCACGTTATCAAAAAATAAAATGTTATTAGTAATACAAAAGAGGGGCTGACAAAAACTAAATAAGCATGATTATGATCTAATGTAATAAAAAGGCTACTAATTCCCTTTCAAAGTAGAAGTGTATTAGGGACCTTTGTTTAAGCAATAATCATAATATACTTCATTTCCAGGAATCTAAAATAACAAAGGAAGAAGTTTATAAAACTATGAAAGCAATACATGAAAGATGTGAATGGAATGTCATGGATTTATAAGTGGTAGGAGGAATTATAACATGTTGGAATCTAGTTAGAACTTTATATGAAACTATTCATAAAACAAGACATTTGATAGTCTCATTAGTTTCATGCTGCTTTGCAGATATTCATTTCATAGATATCAATGTTTATGGACCTACAACTTATTCAGGAATATTAGAATAATAAAGTGGGATTGAAGTCTTTATGAGAAATAAATACCAAGAAATTCAATTGATTTTCATAGAAACTATTAAGGCCATAACCAAGCTAGATGAAAAAATTAGGAGAATTTGGAAAATAACCCAAATAATGAGAGACTTCCAAACTTTCGTTCAAAACAACAATCTATGGGAGGTCAAGTTTTAAGAGGACAATTATACATGGACCAAAAATGTTAGTCTCACAATGACACTGAGAGGGGGGTGAATCAGTGTAGCTATTTAAATTCAAATCTACAACTCTTAACGCCGAAACAATGAAAATTTAAAATCAGATAAAGCAAGTATAACAAGAGAGCATTCCACAACACACGATGTAACGAGGTTCACCAATTTGGCTACTCCTCAAAAATGACTTGCTTGGATTCCCGTCCAAATCCAGCCTTTGCAAAATACCAATTTTACAATCAATTTACCAGCACCCTCTGGAAGGAGCACCAACCCCTGATTTATCTGCACCAACGAAAGGAGCACCAACCCCTAATTTATCCGCACCAACAGAAAGGAGCACCAACCCCTAATTCCAAGCACCAACTTGGACTGCAATTTTGAAACTATAAGATTGACATAAAAATGCCTTCGCTTATACAAGACCCTGACTGGTCTATTGCTAACCCAACCTCTCTCGCTATTCACCAAAACACCACACACACTTAAGGCTCTGCTTACTACACTTTTATGGCCCTCTTACAGCCCTCTTGTTGCGCTTCTTACTGCACTCTTACGGCTCTCACGGCTCTGCTTAACGCTCTCTTACGACACTCTTCCAACCCTCTTTTTGCAGCACTTTCACTCTTTTTCAGCACTGTAATTCTCCACGCAGACCTCCTTTTATAACAAAGTTCTGACTCTATTTTTAACTTCCATATTTTTGCATGCAACTTATTAATAGAAACTTCTATATGTAACTCCTTTATCACACAGTATTCTCTCATGCATACTATTAATAGTTACGGCTCTTTGTTTGGTCTTCGCTGATGACTTTCAGTTTAACCGCTCGATGATTTCACTCCGTAACTGGCCCTGTAACTATCGTTCTGACTTTAGTTCACTGTTCTTATTTTAGTTGCATGATTTTCTCTAACTCACTGTAAATCGTTTGACTTGGTAGTAACTCTTCTTATTTTAGTTGCATGATTTTCTTCTAATGGCCCTGTAATTCGTATAACTTTAGTTAATTATCACATATCTTATTTCGGTTGGGTTCTCTTCTTAGCTCGTGCCAAAGCGACCTGTCATGAAATCGTGACACTTCTGCCTCTTTGTCCTCTTCTCGGATTTCCCGAGAAACACATGTCCGGATATCGACACCTTTCCTCCTTGCTTCTTAATGTGTATGGCATTTTACTCCTTGATACTTTTTCAACATGTCGCGATATCGTGACACTTTCACTCCTTGCTACTTTACTTGGTTTGAACCCGCAAAATATAACATGTCACGATATCGTGACACTTTCACCTCCGTACTCTTCCTCTTTACTTTTGTCGTGATATCGCGACACTTCTGCCTTCTTACTTTCTCTCTCCTCCTTTAGTCGTGAAAATGTGACATGTCGCGATATCGTGACACTTTTTCTCCTTTGACTCTCTCTCTTGCAATATGTCATGAAATCGTGACACTTTTTCTTCTGTACAATCTCTCTTGCAATATGTCATGAAATCGTGACACTTTTTCTTTCGGACTCTCTCTCTTGCAATATGTCATGAAATCGTGACACTTTTTCTTCCGTACAATCTCTCTTGCAATATGTCATGAAATCGTGACACTTTTTCTACTTGCCTTTTTCTCTTCCAACATGTCACGAAATCGTGACACTTTTTCTTCCGTACTATCTCTCTTGCAATATGTCATGAAATCGTGACACTTTTTCTACTTGCCTTTTTCTCTTCCAACATGTCACGAAATCGTGACACTTTTTCTTCTTGTCTTTCTCTTCGAACATGTCATGAAATCATGATAGTTTTTCTTGCTTGCGCTTTCTCTTCGAACATGTCATGAAATCATGATAGTTTTTCTTGCTTGCGCTTTCTCTTCGAACATGTCATGAAATCGTGATAGTTTTTCTTGCTTGCGCTTTCTCTTTGAACATGTCATGAAATCGTGATAGTTTTTCTTGCTTTCTTTCGAACATGTCATGAAATTGTGATAGTTTTTCTTTCTTCTCAACATGTCGTGATATCATGGAAGTTTTTCTTTCTTGCTCAACATGTCGCGATATCGCGACAGTTTTCTTCCTTGTGATTTTCTTTTGATTTTTAGCATATGGGCCACTTCGATCTTTTGGAAAATCACTGTACATACTCTGAAGAACCTCTTAACTCCTATCCACTGCATCAACCGATCTGTCTGACTGTGTTGACAACAATGACAATACTATTGTTGCACCTTGCTCAACAATCTCCCCCTTTGGAATTGTTGGCAACACACGTGCAATTTCTTGTAATTCTTCTCCCCCTTTGACAATAATACCAAAGGGCTGCTATAGACTCCCCCTGAGTCCATGCACAACATTCTCAGGCACAAATTATTACAGTTAGCAAAAATTACAAACATGAGCAAAAAGATAATCAAATATATAAATGCTCCCCCTGAGAATGTGGTCCCGATAGCTAGTCAGTTCTTGGGAAGCGTGACCACTCCCAATTTATTGCGAAGGTACTCAAAAATTTCCTTGGGCAGCGGTTTTGTGAAGATATCCGCTACTTGCTCTGTAGTTGGGACAAAATCCAACTTAACCTCACCTTCCGCAACTTTCTCCTTCAGAAAGTGATATCGGATAGCAATATGTTTTGTGCGAGAATGCATAACCGGATTCTTTGAGATGTTAATGGCACTGGTGTTATCACACTTAACTAAAATTGGCTCACTGAAGTTAATGCCAAGATATTTCAAGGTTTGTTTCATCCATAAGACCTACGTACAACACGTAGTTGCTGCAATATATTCTGCCTCTGTTGTGGATAAGGAGACTGACTCTTGTTTCTTATTGTGCCATGCGACCAACTTGTCTCCAAGATAGAATGCACCTCCACTGGTACTCTTTCTATCATCGACACATCCTGCCCAATCTGCATCTGAATACGCAATAAGGGTGAAGTCCTTACCTTTCGGATACCATAACCCATACTCCATAGTACCCTTCAGATATCGAAGAATCCTCTTCACTACTGTCACATGAGTCTCCTTGGGACTAGCCTGAAGTCGTGCTACCATGCAAACTGCCTGCAAGATATCTGGTCTGGTAGCTGTCAAATATAGTAGGCTCCCAATCATAGATCTGTACATGGTTTGATCAACATCTGGAGATTTGTCATCCTTGCTCAACTTGCAACCTGTCGTCATGGGAGTGCTAACGAGGCTTACAATCCTCCATTGTGAACTTTTTTAGCATCTCTTTCACATATTTAACTTGAGAAATAAATATGCCCTTCTCATTTTGATTAACTTGCAGTCTGAGGAAATACGAAAGTTCACCAATCATTGACATTTCAAATTCTTTCTGCATCTTATTTGCTAAATCTTTACATGACTCATCATTGCTACTGCCAAAAATGATATCATCTACGTATACAACAAGGACAATGAGATGGCCATTCTCTATTTTGACATACAAATTGCTATCCACCATACCTTTTTTGAACCCTTGTTGAGTAAGATAGTTGTCTAGCCTTGCATACCATGCTCTGGGTGCCTGTTTCAAGCCATACAATGCTTTCTTCAACTTGCAGATGAAGTTGGGATTATCACCGAGTTGGAAACCATCTGGCTGCTCAATATAGACCTCTTCTTCAAGTTTTCCATTCAAAAATGCTGATTTCACGTCCATTTGATAAACTTTGAAATTCTTGTGAACTGCTAAAGCCAGAAACATTCTAATTGCCTCTAGTCTAGCCACTGGTGCAAAGGTTTCCTCAAAGTCAATACCTTCAACTTGTGCATAGCCTTTACAGACCAATCTTGCTTTATTCTTGACTACCTGTCCATCTTCATTCAATTTGTTTCAAAAAATCCATTTAGTACCGATTATATTTTTATTTGCAGGTCTTGGTACTAACTCCCAGGTTTTGTTTTTCTCGATCTGATCTAATTCTTCATTTATTGTCGTCATCCAACTTTCATCTTTGCTTGCTTCAGCAACATTTTTGGGCTCAATGTTGGATAATAGAGAGTAGTTACTTACTACTCTTCTTCTTGTCTGAACACCAACTATGGGGTCTCCAATTATTTGCTCTCTAGGATGATTTTTCTGCCAGCTGCCTATTTTGAATTTCTTGTTTTCTTCCTCTTCTGAATCACTACTTAAATCATCTGAGTCAATTTTCTATTTCTTTTCCATTTCCTTTTCCTCATCTCCTTCAATAACCTCTTCATAAATTGGGTAGTTTTCTTCATAGCTTATTTCTCGTTCCCTACCTTCATCAACTTTAACATCGACACTCTCCACAATTTTCTTTAGCCTCTTGTTGTAGCATGTGTAGGCTTTGCTTTTTGTCGAATAGCCAAGAAAAATACCTTCATCAACTCTATCTTCAAACTTACCAAGATTATCTTCGATTCTTTTGATGTAACACTTGCTTGCCAAAAACTTTAAAGTATCTTGTTGTTGCCTTTTTACCGAACCACAGCTCATACGGAGTTTTGCTTTCATGCGTCCTCAACATGCACCTATTTTGGATGTATACCGTAGTATGGACTGCCTCTTTCCAAAATCTATCTGCTATTTTGCTCTCAGTCAACATAGTCCGTGCCATTTCCTGCATTGTCTTGTTCTTTCTTTCTACCACACCATTCTGTTGAGGTGTCCTTGCTGCTGAAAACTGTCTCCTAATCCCATATTTTTCATAGTACTCTGCAAACTCCTCTGAAATGAACTCTCCTCCTCTATCTGATCTTAAACATTTAATCCTTTTTCCTGTTTGATTCTCAACTTGTTTTTTGAAAATCTTGAACATCTCAAAGGCATCTGATTTAAGCTTCAAAAATAGTACCCATGTCATCCTGGAATAGTCATCTATGCACAACATAAAGTATTTGTCACCATTTATGCTTTGCGTTCTCATGGGTCCACATAAATCAGTATGTATTAGTTCTAAAGGTTTGCTTGTGAAGTACTCTTTTGTTTTAAATGTGGCTCTAGTTTGCTTCCCCTTTTGGCATGAAGCACAAATGCTATTTAATGGTTTGCCAATGGTGGGAATATCTCTCACTGCCCTTTTTGAGCTGATTTTTACTAGATTGTCAAAACTGATATGACCGAGCCTCTTGTGCCACAACCAATTTTCTTCTTCCTGTCCAATCAAGCACGCTCCTTCTGAAGTCTCTGAGAGAGTATACGAGGTTGCCAGATGTCCTTGATCCAGTTGCTATCAACTTTCCATAGTTTGTTGTTCTGACTTCACAACCCTGCTTCTTGAAAATTACTTCATGACCTCTGTCACAAATCTGACTTACGCTTAACAAGTTATGCTTCAGACCAATCACAAACAAGACTTCTTTTGACTTGATTTTTCCATCACTGATCTTAACTGATCCTTTGCCAACTATCTTAGCTCCATCATTATTTCCAAATTTTACGGAACCACCTTCATATTTCTGTAACTTCTCAAATTTTTGTTTGTCACCTGTCATATGATTGGAGCATCCACTATCAAGTATCCATGGTGCAGATTTGTTCTGTGCTTTAAATGTTGTCTGTACGATCAAGGATTCCTTTTCTTCCTTGGGTCGCTCCTTTTCTTTCCACTCTGGTTTGATTACAGTTTTGGTCACTTGTTTTGACTTTTCTTTGTCAGTAGCTTTGTGCATGTTTTTCGAGAAATTTTCTATTTTGTCTCAAACCATTTGGTTGAAATTTTCTTCCCTGATGTTTATTTGCTGCAAATGTACTTCGACAATTTCTTGCAATGTGCCCAAAATTATGACAGTTATAACATTCTACTTGCATAATCCATCAACGGTGAAAAAACATTTCTATTGGTAAAGTTCCTTTGTCCTACATTATACTTGCAATCTGAAATCTTATGTCCATAACCATTGCATTTAAAACAATAACCGAGAAAAGGAATGAGTGAACCTGGGTGATGGTCTTTGCCATTTTGTAGTGGGAGCCATAAATCTTCTTCTCCTTTGATGAGTGACATTGGTGAATCCATCATTGTCAATACTCCTCTCGTGCCTGGCATTATTGCTTTCTTTAGCATGATTCATTTTTTCTTGATCAACCCTGATCTTATCTTCATTCTTTATGGGTTCTATCAGTTATGGCCTTTGATCCATTTGATGATTCTCCTTCGACGAAGCCTAAACCAAATTTGATGCCTGTAGTCCTTTGGTTATTTATAATCTTATCCAGCTTCACAGAACTTTCTTCAAGTTTGTGATAACAACTCATTTTTTGATTCATCTCTTCTAGCTGCATCCTTAAACCAACAATCTCTTCTTCTAGCTTGCTGCACTCATCTATTTTCATGGTTAATTGTACTTCGATATCTTCAGATATTTTCTTAAATTTGTCTATCTGTACTTTCAAGCTGGTTATGATTTCATTGGCATCCTCAAGCTTTCTTGAAATTTTCTTATTCTTTTTCCTTTCTATACTCAGCTCTTTAAGTGCAGCGACCAACTCACCTTCCAGATCTACTTCAGCCTCAGCCTCAAGTTTTTTATCACATTCCTATTTTTCCTCTATTTTTTCTTCTTCGAATGCCATGAAAAGAGCTTCACCTGTTTCTTCTTCAGAATCCTCACCGGAGCTGTCTTCTGAAGGACTGACATTCTTGGATATGAAACTTTTCTTCTTGAAGTTGCCTTTTCTAAAATTTGGTTTCTTCTTCCAGTCACTTCTTTCTTGGTGTGAACCTTCATCACTTTTGTTTTTCTCATTAAGTGGACATTTAGTTGCAAAGTGCCCAATGCCTCCATAGTTGAAACACTTAAATGGTAGCTTTCCTCTGTATTTTCCTTTTCCCCTTATTAGTTTTCGAACAAAGTTTGCTTCCGTTTCATCTGATGTCTCTTCTTCCTCGGATTCTTGTTTTGCTTTTATATTTTTATGTGCTTTAAAAGCAGCTTCTCTGTCTGTGGGTTTAGTTTTTCCTATTCTCATCTCATATGCAGTCAAAGAACCATGCATCTCATCCATACTAAAAGTATTTAGATCTTTAGCTTCTTCTATTGCTAAAACTTTAGAATCAAATCTTTGGGGAAGAGATCTTAGTACCTTTTTCATGATGACAACATCTTCCATTTCCTCGTCGAGTCCTCTAATCGCATTAATGATTCCATTAACTCTCAGCATGTATGCCTCTATGTTCTCATCGTCATTCATCTTTAATGCTTCGAACTGAGCTCGATGCGTTTGTAACTTGGCCTCCTTGATCTTGTCGTCTCCTTCATGAATGCTCCTTAGTTTGTCCCACATGTCTTTTGCCATTTTACAACTCATAATATTTATCGGTTCATTGTCCACTAAACCGCACATGATAGCATTCTTTGCTTTAGAGTTATTCTCAAATAGTTTCTTACCGACAGCATCGGTTGGAGGAGTGGTGGGTATTGTGTATCCACTGTCTACTGACTCCCAAATGTCGTATCCCAAAGCACACAGATATGTCTGCATCCTGAGTCTCCAAAATGCGTAATTAGTTCCATCAAACAATGGTGCTTTGTTTGATGAGAATCCTTCACCACCTGCCATTGTCTCACTTCCAAGATCACCTTAGCCGATTAAGCTTGTTCAGGAACTTGGCTCTGATACCAATTGTTAGTCTCACAATGACACTGAGAGGGGGGGTGAATCAGTGTAGCTATTTAAATTCAAATCTACAACTCTTAATGCCGAAACAATGAAAATTTAAAATCAGATAAAGCAAGTATAACAAGAGAGCATTCCACAACACACGATGTAACGAGGTTCACCAATTTGGCTACTCCTCAAAAATGACTGCTTGGATTCTCATCCAAATCTAGCCTTTGCAAAATACCAATTTTACAATCAATTTACTAGCACCCACTGGAAGGAGCACCAACCCCTGATTTATCTACACCAATAGAAAGGAGCACCAACCCCTAATTTATCTGCACCAATAGAAAGGAGCACCAACCCCTAATTCCAAGCACCAACTTGGACTACAATTTTGAAACTATAAGATTGACATAAAAATGCCTTCGCTTATACAAGACCCCGACTGGTCTATTGCTAACCCAACCTCTCTCGCTATTCACCAAAACACCACACACACTTAAGGCTCTACTTACTGCACTTTTACGGCCCTCTTACAGCCCTCTTGCTACGCTTCTTACTGCACTCTTACGGCTCTCACGGCTCTGCTTAATGCTCTCTTACGACACTCTTCCAACCCTCTTTTTGTAGCACTTTCACTCTTTTTCAGCACTGTAATTCTCCACGTAGACCTCCTTTTATAACAAAGTTCTGACTCTATTTTTAACTTCCATATTTTTGCATGCAACTTATTAATAGAAACTTCTATATGTAACTCCTTTATCACATAGTATTCTCTCATGCAACCTATTAATAGTTACGGCTCTTTGTTTGGTCTTCGACTGATGACTTTCAGTTTAACTGTCGATCGATGATTTCACTCCGTAACTCGCCTGTAATTCGTTCCGACTTGGTTCATTGTTCTTATTTTAGTTGCATGATTTTCTCTATTCTGTAATTTTACTTAGATTAACTCTTCTTATTTTAGTTGCATGATTTTCTTCTAATGCCCTGTAACTGTCGTATAACTTTGTTAACTGTCACATATCTTATTTTGGCTTGGTTCTCTTCTTAGCTCGTGCCAAAGTGACCTATCATGAAATCGTGACACTTCTGCCTCTTTGTCCTCTTCTCGATTTTGCCCGTGAAAACACATGCTTTCCCCTCCTTGCCTTCTTTTTGTTTTGGTTGACCAAAAACACATGTCACGATATCGCGACACTTTCCCTCCTTGCTACTTTACTTGGTTTGAACCCAAAAATATAACATGTCACGATATCGTGACACTTTCACCTCCGTACTCTTCCTCTTTACTTTTGTCGTGATATCGTGACACTTCTGCCTTCTTACTTTCTCTCTCCTCCTTTAGTCATGAAAATGTGACATGTCGCGATATCGTGACACTTTTTCTCCTTTGCTCTTTCTCTTGCCTTCGGGTCGTGAAAATGTGACATGTCGCGATATCGTGACACTTTTCTCTCGGACTCTCTCTCTTGCAATATGTCATGAAATCGTGACACTTTTTCTTCCGTACAATCTCTCTTGCAATATGTCATGAAATCGTGACACTTTTTCTTTCGGACTCTCTCTCTTGCAATATGTCATGAAATCGTGACACTTTTTCTTCGTACAATCTCTCTTGCAATATGTCACGAAATCGTGACACTTTTTCTACTTGCCTTTTCTCTTCCAATATGTCGTGAAATCGTGACACTTTTTCTTTCGTACTATCTCTCTTGCAATATGTCATGAAATCGTGACACTTTTTCTACTTGCCTTTTCTCTTCCAACATGTCACGAAATCGTGACAGTTTTTCTTGCTTGCACTTTCTCTTTGAACATGTCATGAAATCGTGATAGTTTTCTTGCTTGCGCTTTCTCTTCGAACATGTCGCGAAATCGTGATAGTTTTTCTTGCTTGCGCTTTCTCTTCGAACATGTCATGAAATCGTGATAGTTTTTCTTGCTTGCGCTTTCTTTTTGAACATGTCACGAAATCGTGACAGTTTTTCTTTCTTCTCAACATGTCGCGATATCGCGACAGTTTTTCTTTCTTGCTCAACATGTCGCGATATCGCGACAGTTTTCTTCCTTGTGATTTTCTTTTGATTTTTAGCATATGGGCCACTTCGATCTTTTGGAAAATCACTGTACATACTCTGAAGAACCTCTTAACTCCTGTCCATTGCATCAACCGATCTGTCTGACTGTGTTGACAACAATGACAATATTGTTGCTGCACCTTGCTCAACAAAAAATAGGGTAGGCAAGAACCTGATATTAAAAAACATTGATAGGTGCATACTCTCATATAATTGTCTAGATGAATGGAATCATGCTAAAAATAATACCTTGACAAGGATTGCTTCAGATCACTTGCCAATAAGATTTAAAATGGTGATATGTAAATTAAAAAACATCATATTTTAATTATGAGCAAATGTGGGAAGACCATCCTCAATTTGTTGATATGATAGCCTTAATTAGAATATAGTGGGTTGTATACATATTCCAAAACAAATTAAATCAATGACTTCTAGATTAAAATAATGGAAAAAAAACACTTTTGGAAATATTTTTAGAAGAAAGAAAAATTAAAAGAAAATCCAAAGCTACAAAAAGATGAGCATAATAATCCAAGCCCAGGGAAAAGGAAGTTGCTTAGTGAATATAATAATATTTTGGATAACAAAAATAAATTTTGGATATTAAAATTGAGATAAAATTGGTTAAAAGAAAGAGACTAAAACAAAAATTGTTTTCATAGGATGGCAATAGTACTAAGATCAACATCTAGAATTAGTAGAATTAAATCAGTAGAATGAGTTTGGATTGAAGACAAAAGCAAAATTAGAATGGAAGTAAGATCTTTTTATCAAAATATTCTAAGATTAGAGGAGATTCAAATTCTTAATGATAAGCTACTACAAGAAGTACCTTCAATTATAATAGACGAAGACAATAGAAAATTGATGGAGCCTATTACTCCGGAAGAAGTTCATTCAACTTTTTTCTTATTTGATAAAGATACATCCCTAGGTCTTGATAGACTCTCGACAACATTCTATTAGCATAATTGAGAAAGAGTAAAGGATTATTTATTGGTGGCAATGGAATAGTCTAGGGTAAAATAGTAAATACCTTATAAAATAAATACAACATATTTTACCTTGATTCTAAAAATAAAGGATGTAAAATTGTTTGTTTAATTCAAGACCCTAAGCCTATGTAATATGTCATATAAGATAATCTCTCAAATGAAGGTAAATAAATTATGACCACTATTAGATAATTTTTTTTTAGAAGGTAAAGAGAATTTGTGAAAGGAAGACAATTCTAGATGTGATGGTAGTAGCTCATGAATAATGCATTCAAAAAATTCTAGAAAAGAGAAAGAAGTGATCTTAAAACATGATATGAATAAAACCTATGATAGGGATTAATAGATTTTTTTTACAATATTAAAAAAAAAAAATTTGGGAAGAAATATGTTAGATGGATTAAAACTTGTATCTCTATAATATCATTTTTAGTGTTGGTGAATGGGCTAGTACTAGAACCGTTTAAATTCAAGAGAGATCTTAGACAAGGAGATCCTCTATCACCATATTTTTTCATTATTATGATAAATAAATTAAGAAGGAACCTAAATAAGCCATACAAGTATGATCAGATAAGTGAGATTAAGGATGGTAATAACATTAATAACATCATCCATAAGCAATTTGTATATGATACAACCCTTTTTTGGGAGGTCACAAAAAAATGAGGTCAAAGCTTTGAATAACTTACAAAGGAATATGAAAGAACATCTAGGAAGAAAGTTAAGAGGAAAATTTAAAATTTACTTCTAAACACTATAGTTGGAATCAAATTATGCATATGCAAGTTACTTCAAAAGGACAATTTAAATTTACCACCAACATGTCTAGGGTTCCCCTTATTTGAAAGGATAATGAGGATAGAATTATGGAATCTAGTTATAAGTAAAGTTTAGGATAAACTACCAAAATGGAAAGGTAGATGGTTATTGTAATTACGAAGAGTGCAACTAATTAAATCAATCTTATAGTCCACTCCAACTTATTATATGGCCTTTTATATTATGCCAAAATTAATAGATTTTTATTTTTATTTTTATGGGGTCATTTTTGTGGTTGGGATTACATGATAAAAGGAAATTTTCTTTGCTAAAATGGAGAAAGGTGTGTGATAATAAAACTAGATGATGTCTCATTTTAATAATTCTTATGGATGAAAACTTAGCTCTAAGGGAAAAACTAATTTGGATATTATAGAAAGAGAGTCAAAGAAAATGGGTAATAATTTTTATAAGTACATTGAGCCCAATGATCCAAGCTAAATCTTTATTGTATTCGCACTACCAAACAGTTTTGCACTATGGAATAATTTTAAAAAATCAATTCATATAGATATTAATGGTCTAACATGGGTGGTGAGAACTACGGAAAAAGATATATTTTGATGCATACTTGGTGTGATAAAATACCCCTAAATTTGGATTAAATTTTGAAACCATGAAGTATCAAGAAGGAAGATACAAATGGAAATAATATTCTTTTACAAGTATATTAGACAATGTTGTTGGGAAGTAGTTGAGAAAAATGATTATAGTAATTATTCCAAGGGGAGCTAAGGATAAATTGATTTGGGAGTTGAATAGATTAGGAGAATACATATAAATAAGTGGATATAATGTAAAGCACCAAAAAAATAAAAATTCCATAAGAATATGGAGAGATATTTTGGATAACCAAATCATTCCAAAAGTGAAATGTTTGTATGACTAGTAGGTCATAGGAAAATCTTATCTTGGGATATCTTAATAAAAAGGGGTTTCCATGGCCCCTCATAATGTATTTTATGTAAAAAGAAGGATGGAAGTATAGACCATCTCTTGGGACCCTACTCAAAAGTATTTGAACTATGACAATGGACTTTTAATATGTTTGATAAATACATGGTAATGAATGGTAAATTTGAAGAATGGTTAAAGCGATGGTAGACCACTTTTTTTTTTTGAATTTACATGGTGGAATCGATAGCCGCCATGAATTCGGGAAGGCTGTCCAACTTTTATGGCCGCCATAGTATTCTGCACTGTCCGCCCGAAGCCGCCACATAGATCTTCGCGCAGTCCGCCCCTATAACCACCATGCCACAATCATTTTAATTATTTTATGCCACTAAAAGCAGCAGGAAAGGGACAAGCATTCATTTTGGCAAGGCCCGAGATTTGAACTTTGGACCTCCACCCCCCTTATGGGGTTTGGATGAACCAATTGGTCTACACCTCGAACCTAATGGTAGACCACTTTTTTTTTTGAAAAAATTGAAAAAAACTTGTATTAAAACAAAGATTAGTTACAATTGGGAGTAAACACATCCCAGCCAAGAACAAAGAAACAAGATTACAAGGCATGAAAACGTGACACTTTCCATCACAGACCGCAAAAAGTCAACAAGGCGCGAAAACGCGACATGTCGCAAAATCGTGACATGTCGCGATATCATGACAATCAAACCATCCTTGGCCGTGCCAGAGCAACAAGTCACGAAATCGTGACATGTCGCGATATCGCGACAGCCTGTCCCCGCGACGCCTATTCACCAAAAGTGTCGCAAAATCACGACGGCTTTTCCCCTTGGCGCCCAATCACCAAAAGTGTCACGATATCACGACGAGTTTTCCCAATGGCGCCTATTCTCCAAAAGTGTCACGATATCGCGACGAGTTTTCCCCTTGGTGCCCATTCTTCAAAAGTGTCGCGATATCGTGACGACTTTTCCATATGGCGCCTATTCTTCAAAAGTGTCGCGAAATCGCGAATGGTAGACCACTTTTAAAATTAAGTTTTTATAGATAATATTGGATACATCAAAATATACATGATTGGAAAGAAATAGAAGAATATTTAAAGGAAAGGAAAGTAGTTGAGAGGTAATGAAAATGAAGACTTGTTTAGGAATAGAGGAGTTGAAACCAACCCTATTAACTCACCCAATGCCTAATCCTAAAGCATATATCCTTGATAGATGGATTCAAGTCATAAATTGGAATTATGATGGTGGATACAAGAGAAACAAAAGTAATTAAAAAAATATAAAGTGGAAACCATAGGAAGCAGAGTTGATTAAATTTAATTTTGATGGAACATTTAATGAAAATCCAAGACTAGTAGGAGGGGTAATAATAAAAGATAATAAGGGTGAGATTTTGTCACATTATGTTTTCAATGGTGTATTTAAGACAAGTAATTAAGTTGAAGCTTGGGGATATTTGGAAGGATTAAAAATATGTATACAAATGAAATGGAATAGAGTATGGATGGAAGGAAATTCACTAATAGTAATAAATACAATTTTGAGGAAAGCAAAGGTTCAACGAAACCTACAAAAGATCATTTTGGAAATACAAGATCTTGCTATATAGTTTGAAAAAATTAAGTTTATGCATATGTTAATGGAAGGAAACAAATGTGTAGATAGGCTAGCCAATACAGTGCTTTTAATAGAGGATCATAAAGTTAAATTCTCTTTTCCATTCTTAGAGGATGTAGTAAGTTTATTTGAAGATAACAAAAAAAATATAGAAGGAGCAAATTCAAAATATTGTTCTAGAGTTCAAGTGGCATTAGCTCAACCGATTATATTCCTCAATATTTAAAGAGAAGACCAATTTTTAAATCTTACGAAGTGATACATATGGATAATATCTAAGTTTTGTTGTAATACCACTATGTGGTGATGATGTAATATGGTTGGGGTTTGTTTCAATTCCATGTAACCAACTGAAAAAAATTATTTTCAATATGATTACAAATATTTTATAGCATCCATTTATAGTTCAATGCATTGAAGGAAACTAGTAGTCTAGATTTGGTAAAGTAAACTATGAATTTGTGAAGCGAGTAGAAGTTTTGTATGCTAAAGGAAAAGAAATGATATCAAATGGACTTCATGATTTAATTGATTATTTGATTTGTTGGTTGGACTATGGGATAGAGTATGGATTGGAAATTTCAACTTTTTAAGACTACTAAACTATTTATTAAAAATAATACCATTATAGTTTATTAAAATATTATTATAATATGAATGAGATTCATTTTATAACTCATGAAAATGATAAAATATTTTTTTAATTGGTTAGTTGGGATTAAAATGAATTCCACTCATATTATATCATGATCCATAGTTTAGTTGTTGTGTACGTATCCCTTGATAAAATTTAATTATGAACTTTTAACTTTTTGATACTTCTAAACTATTCATTAAAGTCTTGTGGTTGCATGTATGCTTCAAAAAAGAAACTAATAGTCCAAAGGTAGTAAAGTAGACTATGATAATGTAATATTCTAGAAATATTAATCTACTAAGATGCAATACATAGATACTAGAGATAGTGCTTTGGTATTATGAAGGTTGTTATAGGAAAATGTTAAGAAGGACGTTGAATTCTTGAATATTTGTATTTACACAAAAAATGAATAAAATCCAGAAAATGAAAGTCAAGAATTTAAATATTTTTTGAGAAAATATTTAGGTATTTAGCTATAGCAAATTAATTGAGAAAATAACTAGTTAGAGGATGTAGTAAGTTTAGCTAAAGCTAACAAGAAAAATATAAAAGGAGCATATTTAAAATATTTTTCTAGAGATCAAGTGGCAATAGCTCAACCGGTTAGATTTATCAATATTTAAAGAGAAAACCAAGGTTCAAATCTTTCCAAGCAATACATATGGATAATATCCACGTTTTTTTTGTAATACCACTATATGATGATGATGTAATATGAGTGGAGTTCATTTCAATCCCATATAACCAATTGAAACAAATATTGTTCTAGAGGATTACAACATATTTCATGGTATCCATTTATAGGTGAATGCATTGGAGGAAACTAGTCGTATAGATTTGGTAAAGCAAACTATGATTTTATGAAGCGAGTAGAAGTTTTGTATGATGAAGCAAAACAAGATGATATCAAATGAACTTTATGGTTGAATGGTATATTTTATATTAGTGGTTGGATTATGGATAGAGTATGGGTTCAAAATTTTAACTTTTTTAAGACTACTAAACTATTTATTAAAATAATACCATTATTGTTTATTAAAATGTTATAATAATATGAATGAGATTCATTTCATAAATCATGAAAATGATAAAATATTTTTTTAATTGGTTATTTGGTCTTAATAGTACTTCCACATGTTTTATATCATGACCCATAGTTCAGTAATTCTGTATATATCCCTTAATAATATTTAATTATGAACTTTTAAATTTTTTAAGACTTCTAAACTATTCATTACAGTCTTGTGGTTGCACGTATGCTTCAGAAAGGAAACTAAAAATCCACAGGTAATAAGGTAGACTATGATAATGTAGAGTTTTAGAAATATTACTCTATTAAGATGCAATGCATATATACTAGAGGTGGCGCTTTGGTATTGTGAAGGTTGTTATAGAAAAATGTTAAGAAGGATGCCAAATCCTAGAATATTTGTATTTATATAAAAATGAATAAGATCCAAAAAATGAAAATCAAGAATTTAGACTAATGAAAATTTTTGATATAGAGAAAAAATAGTGGACTTCTGGAAGAAAAAACTAGGGCATCAACTAGGTGGACAAAGTTCTTTTTGGTTGTTGTGGGATTGAAGATAAGATTTTTTCCATTAGAGGGCCCAATGGGGACACCTTTGGATCCTCTTTTAGAGAGACAAAGTTCTTTTGCATATTTATTGAAGGAAAAATCTCCAGCAAAGATTAAAAAGCATAAAAAACTACATTAAATAAGCTCTTTACGGCTACTGGAAAAATATCTACATATCAAAGAGTCAATGGATGTTTGCTATAGTTAGAATCAAGGCCAAATATCGTCATTGAGTAAAATATGGTAGAAGAAATAGTCTTTTATAAAGCCAATCATGATATAATCTGTAAATTCATGGGTATTCATCCTACCCTGAGTTTTTTGTATTCTTGGGTTCGGTAATATTGGGAGCCTCTTGGTGAGTATTCTTTGTGGTTTATTAGTAATGGATATTTTATTGTTAGTTTTTCCTCACTTACTGATAGAAATAGGACTTTATAATTGGAAAAGAGTAACCATGGTCCGGTAGTATTATTTGTTCAACCCTGGAGAGTGGGATTTGATCCTCAAATTAAAGTCACTATTGTCCCAGTTTGGATCCATTTGTATGCACTTCCCATTGATTTTTGGAGTGAGCACGTATTAGAAATCATTGATAATTCCTTTGGAAGATATTTGGGTATTTTTAGGGATGCAATGTAAGGAAACATAGAAGTTTATGCTAGATTATACATGGAAATAGATCTCAACTAGTCTTTGTTGGTAGAGGTTGAACTTGAACTTGTAGGTATATCTTGGATTTAGTAATTGTATTATGAGGTGTTTCCATTCAAGTGCAGAGTTTATCATAAACATGGGCATTTGGCTCGGTCCTACCCAAACAATATGAACACAAAAATGGAGGCTCCTCTAGGAATTTTGAATATTACTAAAGAGGATAAGTCAATAGTCCATAAAGAAATAGCCAACATTTATGAAGGTAGAGAAGCACAAGGATATGGTTTTGAAAAATCCAAAAGAAGGAGAAGGTAAAATAAAAAAGTTGGCAAAAAGTAAACCTAACTCAAGCCCTCAAATAGGTATGAGATATTCAATACACTAGTGGATTAGGAAGAAGAACAATTTATTGAAGGAGTGGATGGGAATAATGAAAATAATAACAACCATGTTCAAGCTCCTCTTTCACCTCCTATCCTAGAGCAGGTAATAAAGAGCAGTGAGTTACCACAATTAGAGATTATAGGGGTATATATAGTGCATAACCAAGAGCAATTGATAATTAAGGATGTCATCATGGGTATAGAAAAAAATAGAGAAAAACCAACTCTAGGGATAACTCAGGTGAAAAAGATATCAAAGAATATCAGCTCTCAAGGAGTGGGTAGAAAATTAAATAAGGAATTGATTGCAGTTCAAGGAGACAAATTGATCACTAGGGATTGGTGAGGCCAATAGACTCTTACTGGTCTCAAGGTAACCAATGATTATACAATCATGGAATATTATGGGTTTAAATAATATAACCTATAAATCTACTATTCGAATACTCTTAGAAAAAAGTAAAATATATTTTTTTGCTTATCTAGGAGACAAAAATATCATTGGATCTTATGTGTAAAATAGTAAATAGACTTTGGAGGGATGTTGGTCATATGGAAGTGGCTACCCAAGGGGTCTTAGGGGGGATAGTTACCTTTTGGAACTCTCTTGAATGGACAACAATAGAACATATAGCTTGGAGGGGTGTCCTCACATCACATTTTAGGAACAATGTGATAGTTAAGTAGGTTTTAATCATAAATTTTTATGGGGCTCAAAACCTAGATGGTCAGGTTCATCAATAGAAAGTGGTGCATAATATAGGATTCTTGAGGGAGGAGTTAGACTGGATTGTTGCTAGGGATTTTAATGCTAAATTATCATCTAGAGACCAAGAAGGGGGAACCCCAATTTTGGATCTAGGGGATCGAATTATGATTGCCCAAGTCCATGCATTACACTTGGTGGATATTAAATATCCTAGAACCAACTATACTTGGACTAATAAAAGGAGGGAACCACATAGTAGGAAGGTGAAGTTAGACTATTTTTGGTTTCAGAGGAGGCATTTGTGAAATGGAATCTAAATTTTTAGATTGGAAGGGGGATTAAGACAAGGTAACATAACAAACCATTTAGATTTAAAAAATATTGGCTACAAAAAGAGGAACTTCGAAAGAAAATTCTAAAATGGTGGGAAGAGGGATGCTCGACATATGGTACAACAATGTTTAGATTCCACAAACAACTTAATTATGTCAAAGATAAATTGAAATAATGGAGAAGATCTAACAAGACAAACTTCTAGGTCCAAAGAGCTCCATTGGTGGCCAGATGGGATGAGGTTCAAAAACACTTTAGGGAAGGAAAAATTATAGAGCAACTCAAAGAAGAGGATGATGCATTGCATAAAGCGGTTGAGGACATTGACAACCAAGAAGAGATTTACCAAATAGAGAGAGCAAGAACCACTTGGTTATTAAAAGGTAATAAAAAACCAAATGTTTCCATCAGGTTACTTGTGCTAGGAGACAGAAAAACAAGATGGAAGCTCTTCAGGATGAGAACGAGAACTCCTTTGATACAATTCTAGGTATGCATTTCCATTCAATGGATTATTTTACAAAATTATTTAAGGAAAGTATGGTTCAATATGAAGAGGCTCAAAAATAAGTTCTTGCTATCATACCCTTTATTATATCTGAAGAAGAAAACCAGGCCCTACTTAAAACCTTTGATAGATAGGAACTAAAGAAGTTAGTCTTTGGAATGAGTATCAAAAAATCACCAGGTCAATTGAGTTTTTTTAGAACTTTTGGGACAACTTGGAGGAGGATGTAATGGTTGTTATAGAGGAATCTAGAGGTAGTAAAAGAATGCTTAAAGCATTAAATAATACATTCATTGCCTTAATTCCAAAAGGGAAGGAGGGGGTGCATATTTCATATTATAGACCTATTGCCTTATGCAATATCATATATAAAATAATCACAAAGGTAATGGCCGAGTAGTTAAAAACTCTCCTACACAACATTATATCCTCAAAGCAAGGGGGTTTTATAGAGGACAAACATATATTGGATGTTGTGGTTCTAGCTTAGAAGGAAATCCACTTAATACAAAAATCTAGCAATAGGGGAATGTTCATAAAATTGGATATGTCAAAGGCTTATGATAGGGTGGAGTGGAGCTTCTTGTAAAAGATGATGGTATCCTTTGGTTTCTCTCAAGACTGGATAGAATGGATTATGAGCTATGTTTCTACTCTAATAAACTTAGTGTTAATCAAATACCTTCCATCACAACCATTTGGAGCTACTCGAGGACTTCACCAAGGAGATCCTTGTTCTCCTTATCTTTTTATTATATTTTTTGAAGGCTTGGGTAGACTCATCTTGATGAGAAGACAACAAGATTTTCTAATAGGTATCAAGGTGGGTGAGAAAGTTTTGACTCACTTGCAGTTTGTGGATAACATAGGATTGATGGCAGTGACCAACTTCAGGGAAGCAATAATGAGTAGAGATACTCTTAATATTTACCTTAGGATCACAAACCAAGTCATCAATGATAAAAAATACAAAGTGGTATTTTTCAATATTGATTGAAGGCTTTAGTATAGAATTTTAGAGATAATTGGGATTTACGAGGACTTCTATCCTGGTGGTATATTTGGGGGTCACTTTGCATTATAAAAAATTGAATATACATATTTGGAGGAATATTTTAGATTGTATCAAATAAATAATTAATCATTGGTATCACAAATGGTTAAGTTATGGGGGTAGATTAACTTTTTTGCAGTCAGTCATTCAGGCTATGTCAATTTATATATTTTCTATTTTTGCTGCCCCACATACCATATGGAAAGAGTTAGATAATATGACTAGAAAATATTTATGGGGAAGAGTAAAAGGAGAGAGAAAATGGGCCTTAGTATGTTGGGATAAAGTAAGTCAGCCTAAGGTAAAGGGAGGTCTAGGACTGAGGAGATTTGAGTTAAATATTAAAACTTTGGATAGAAGGTTTTATTGGAGGTGGATTTCCCAACCAACTTCTTTATTCAGTAGAGTTTTAACTAGTAAATATTTGGGATAGGTGAACTCGAATGAGGTGAGTCATTTTCCTTTGGATGGTAATGGGTCCTTGGTGTGGTATGCTCTAAAGTTAGGATCTCTAATGAAAGATGGATTATTTTAGAAAGTAGGGAGTAGGGAGAATGGAGAAGGTACATTTTTGGACATATTCATGGGATCAATACCCACCTATAATTATTGAATTTCCAAAACTACAAGTAAAAATAGCCATGGAAAGTATGGGCTGGATCCAGATTGAAAATTATTTCAACACTAGTTAACTAAGGGATTATATGTATAAGCACTTTAAGAAGTTGGATGAGTGGCCAATTCCAATCCCTCTGTAATTGACACCCATCATGACTCAAATCTTGGAAAAAACACTACTCATAGGTAGAGATGAGGATGATGAATTAGCTTAGGGCCATGGGACCCTTGGAGTCTACACAATGAAGGATGGATATGATAAGATCATTCTATAACCTCCTCCTCATGCACATGAGGTTGAAGATTAGATAAATATTTGGTAGTCCAAGGGTTGACCGAAAGTAAACATTTTTGCCTAGAAGTTCATGCACAATGGAATTCTTACTTTTGGTAATCTGAGATGTAGGAGAATTGTTGATCCATATCAATGTGTTTTATGCCACAATAGTGAGGAAAAATCCGATAACTTTATGTTTGAGTGCCCATTTACACCTCAGATCTGGGAGAGAAGGTTCTTATATTATAAAATTTTATCCAATGGTGATTTGAATTAGATTAATATTTGGGAATGATGGAAGAGGGGTATATTTAAATATAATTCTCTTTGTATCGATTGGAAGATTGGATTAAAATTAATTTGGTGGCAAGTGTGGTTGGAGAGAAATGGCAAAATTTTTAGAGAAAACTTTTCATCCTTAGATGGTGTTTGGAAAGTCATTTGGAGCAAAGTAATAGAAGAAATATGAATGAGATCTTCCTCCACAATATTTACATGAACTCCAGTAATTTTCTTTCTCATGACCATGTTTGTTGCAATAAGGGCATAGTGAAGATATCCCATTTTTTTATCACTATTTTTAGGAGAATCAAGTCCATCCATTTCCTTGATGAAATAGTTAAACCATCTATGTACGATTGAAGCTATTTCATCCTTACTTCTTTCATAAATTTGTAGGATATATTTTTTATGAATATTCTTTTCTACCTTTTGAATATGGTTCTCAATATCTTCATTAGTATAGTATTAATCATCAAACGATATTTCTAAACAAGTTTCTTTTTCCAAATTATCGATTTGTGAATTTTTATCTTTCTAAACCATATTTGTTCTTTTCTTCTAATTCTATTCTCCTTATTATCAATCCTGGAATCAAGTATGTCTTTGAACCATTTTGTTTTCTTAAGACCTGTATATTTAATAAGCCTCTCCATAGTTCCTTTTAAGTAATATTCTTTAATTACAAGAGAATAGTTTTTGGTAGAAGTTTCGTATTTCAAAATATTTGAAGTTGTCTACCTTATGACTCCCTAGTTTAAAGTATATACCCAACCTTGCTAAGAAATTTTTATTTTTGTAAAATACCGTATATCTTGCATGTGTTTGAATGCACTATGAGACTTTGATAGTGTCCTTAGCTTTCCTAGTTTTATTTGAATCCCTTTTGTCTCCCTAATTTTCATCTTTACTTTATTGCCTTATATCTCCCTAATAATTAGTAAGTAGAAAGCTAGATGTAAATGATCATGCACCTTCAATTTCTAATAAGATTCTTTTCCTTCAAGACCTTTTAGTTGGATTAATGTCTCATAAATTAATGTAAGAGACTAATGTAAAATGCAATTTCCAACTTTCAAGCAATTAATGATTTTGCTCCTTTAACCTTCAATTTTCAATGGTTCAATTTTCTAAATTCCAAGAAACTAAAGTTTGATGTAGTATTCCTTATATCTCCCTAATTTGGAAATTTAGAAATTAATAATATTTGCAAACTAGTATTTCAAAAATTTCAATGTTGAAAACCTTATATCTCATAGTTAATTATTTGCAAATATTTTAATGTTTGAATCTCATGCAATTTGTAATATCTTTTAAGATATACTCCCTTTTATTTAATTACCTTCTAACTCTCTAAGGTTGGCATTTTCTTAGTTCTTCAATGCAGTAATAAATAAAATTCAACCTTATATTAAGCACCTTATAACTCCTTATACTTAAGGAAAGCAAATATTAAACCATGTAAGACTTTACCTTCCTTGCAATGTGAAATACACATGTTGATTGGCTTGTATTGTGACTCCTTTATCCAAGATTTAGGTGTTGTGTGTGCCGGTATTCAACAACGAGCATTTATTGCTCATGGGCACCTTATGAGTCTACCTCCTCCTTAAATGCACTTTCAATGCTTGAATCTCAATGCTCAATCTTGTGCTTCCAATCTATGCACTCTTCTCAACTTAGGTGCTTTAATATCCTTTGTCCCTTATTGATGCTCTAGCCACGTGGTGCATATGTTGCTTAGGTGTGTAGGTGACAAATGGAGGTTACATTATTTATGAGCGTTAGTTGGTGAGTCTTCAAAGATATTTATTTGAAATATGCACAACAATTATGTGCTTTCAACCTTTGAATGATGCCTTCAACTCTTCAAGATAAATATTACTTCTATCCTATAAGCTTCCTTCCTGTGCAAGTGTTATAATGAATATGAGGCACATTATTTTTTTGTACCAAGTGGTAAAAGATACCTTAGATTGAGGTGGAAAGTGGCACTCCTTTCCTATGCATGTGATTGAGCCTTCAACATTCTCTATTTCTCAATGCTTCTTACCTACAATTGCTAGTTGTTCTTGCTTGCAATTCCAATGTAATTTTTCCAACTAATGGTGGTGCTATTATCCCATGAAGTTGGCTCTAGAAATGGTGGTTCTAAGATGCTCTAACACTACCTTCTTAGTTGGTGGTTCTACTCCAATAATGGTGGCTCTAGAGTGCTTCAAGTTGTCCTCTTAGCTAGTGGTTCATCCAAGTTATTGCTTGGGTAATGCACTCTTTGTTTGCACCTTGATATTTTACGTAACTTGTGTATGTTGTACTCTTGTAACTTGCACTTTGTTATCCTTTGTGCTATTCTACTTGATTTACATTGGACTGACAGTGGATGTAATGCTACCTTACGTAGGTTATTTGATATTACAGGTTACTTCTCTTATATTGCTTGTAGGCACTCTTTTCATGAGTCCAATGGTGCTAGATTTGGTGTCTTTAAACACCTTGAAACTTGGATACTGAGCCCTTTGTTGGCTCTATTGCTTTAGCCCTTTAACTTGATGATATGGCCACTTTGTTGATGTAATAAGCCACCTGTTGTATTGTCTTAAGACACTCTTGTCTTTGTCCTCTTTTTGCTATGTAGGATAAGAGAAATATGGTGCAACAATGTACCTTGATTTTTGTAGAGCGAATTAGCTAGTTTGTATTAATCAGGAGCAGATTAAATAGAACAATAGATGCCCAAATTAGTCCGTAACAAATGGACTTAATCAAACAGACCAAGCCTAGATTAGGCGGTAGTTCAAACAGAGACCTAATAATGTAATAATAAACTAAATACGCTAACATCCCCCCTTATTACATTATTTGGGTAATAATATAACTACTAGCTATACTAACATCCCCCCTGATTACATCATTTTGTAATACAAAGAGAATTGCGAAACAATTCAAATCAAGTGCCTTAGTGAAAATGTCTGCAACTTGAGCATCAGTGGGAATGTGCTGAAGCTGAATTCGGTGTTTTGGAACTTCATCTCGAATGAAATGACATTGTGTGTCAATGTGTTTTGTTCTTTCATGATGAACTGGATTCTTGACTAGGTTTAGAACACCCTGATTGTCACAAAACAAGTGTATTGGAGATTTGGATGGATGACCCATACTTGTCAGAATGCGACGCAACCATATCACTTTGCACACAACATCACATGCGACATGATATTCTGCCTCTGTTGATGATATATCAACCACCTGTTGCTTCTTGCTATTCCAAGAGACAGGACCGGATCCAAGATGAAAAATATATCCTGAAGTTGACTTGCGATCATCAAACGATCCGGCATAGTCAGAGTCCATGTATCCCTGTAAGAAGAATTTTTTGTTCCTCTTGTATTCTAGGCCATATTCCATTGTGCCACGGACATAATGAAGAACACATTTTGCTACTTTCCAATGAGTGGTCTTAGGCTCCTGCATGAACCTCGAAACATAGTTCATAGCAAAAATGAGATATGGCCTAGTATTGGTCAGATATATGATACTCCCAATCAACTGTCGATAGAGAGTACCATCTACCTGAGGTGAATCATCATATCACGATAACTGAAGTTTTGTCTCCATCGGAGTTGCCATTGGCTTGCAATCAGTCATGCGATATTTTTCCAACAATGTCTTAGCATATTTTTTCTGAGACACTTTGATGTAGTGCTCCTTCTGGCTGAATTCCAGACCAAGACAATAATGAAGAAGTCCGAGATCTGACATCTCAAAATATTGACACAAGTCTCTTTTGACAGTAGAGATCATAGTTTCGAACTCCCTATAATGAGCGAGATCATCAACATAGAGTACAAGCAACACTATCTCAGAACCCTATTTTTTGAAATAGAGGTTTGCATCTGACGGACATCTCTTAAAACCATGCTACAGGAGGTGATTGTCCATTTTTATATACCAAGCTCGAGGAGCTTGTTTCAGGCCATATAAGGATTTGACCAATTTGCAAACTTTTTGTTGTTGGCCTTCCACTTCAAATCCTTCTAGATCAGTCATATAGACTTCTTCTTGGAGATCACCATTTAGAAAAGCACTTTTGACATCCATCTGGTGAACTTTCCACCCAAACTATGTTGCCATAGCACAAATAACTCGAATTGTGGTCATCCGAGCAGTAGTCTATATGACTCATCCAGAAGGATTTGAAGTGGAAGGCCAACAGCAGAAAGTTTGCAAATTAGTCAAATCCTTATATGGCCTGAAACAAGCTCCTCAAGCTTGGTATATAAAAATGGACAATCACCTCCTGCAGCATGGTTTTAAGAGATGTCCGTCAGATGCAAACCTCTATTTCAAAAAACAAGGTTCTGAGATAGTGTTGCTTATTCTTATGCCAACATCTGTTTGTATCATGACCTTCTTTGTCATAGATCTTGCAATATCTCTTTTTCTGTTGAGGTTGTTTCCCTTTTGAATCCTTTTGTGAATTCCATCCCTTCTAAAAATTACCCTTCTTCTGGTTCTGCCCTTGCCTGTTGATGTAGAGGGCAGTGTTAGAAGAATCATCTCACTGTAGTTGGTGTGCCTCCTCCTCTTGAAGCATATTAACCAATTCTACAAAAGTAACTTTATGTTGTGATACCTAAAGGGAAGTGATCAACACCCAATAAGAATTAGGTAAAGCTCTCAATACAACTGAAGTAAGGAGCTTGTCTTCAACTGGTTCTCCCAAAGAATTCAACTTTGCTTTCAATTCAAAAACTTTGCAAAGAAAGAATTCAACTGTCCCACCCTGCTTCATGCTTAGACTGTGTAATTGAGATTGAAGAAATAGAATGGTGGAATCATTCTTTCCCTATATATAGTATTAAGGGCATCCCATGCCGCTTTACTAGTTGCACGATCGAGAATATGGGGTTGGACTTCATCAGACACAACAAGCAAGATGAGCACTTTTGCTTTGTTGTCTAGCTTATCAAAGTCTCTTTGAGCAGTAGTTGGAGTTGTAGCACCAGCAGCAGGTGAAGGTATGGTTGTTGCTTCAGATACAACATCCCATAATTCATCCATTGCTAGGATGGCATTCATCTTGTTTTTCCATGGTGTGTAATTAGGACCTTTCAACAACTGATGAGAATCAGTCATTAGTTTTGTAGACATGATGAAGTTTCCTTATAACACCAATTGGTCCCCCTTTCGATATACCTTTTGCTAGGCCGTTATACCATACAAAATACCCTCCCTTACGTGAGGGAGACTATAAGTATTTAGAAATATCAACAAAAATCACCCGCCCTTACGTGAGGGAAACGATAGGTGATCTTTAGAGATCATACGATACGTGGAACATAAGCAATACTGAAAGGGAATAGTCTTGTTGATGGCACCTACCATAGAAAGTCTACAATCCACATGTGTGGGGCATAACTTCCCCTAAACACTTTGTATTCAGAACTCTCGTCAGGATTTACGCCTAAACACAAGAACTATTAGGGTAATGGATGGAGTAAAAAAATGCAAAATGGCAAACTTATCTCTCCCTGACGATTTATAGAGAACAAGCTCAGACATCATTTTGGCAGCTATATTAGACGGTGGATACAGTAGCGTAATCACGACAGCTTTACCTGTAAGTGCTGGCCAAAGGTATCACAAATATCGAATGTTGCAGTGCAATAAATTGCACGGATGGGTTTTAATTATTCCGGGGACTTAGGGAGTGAATTTGATTTTTTTTTTTTTTTTAACTTTTAATGAAGTAGTGCAAAATAGAAGAACAATGCAACCTACAACATAAAAGTGCCCACAGGAATGACCCACTAGGTGTCGGGCTCAGTCGAAAATGCACCTTTACAATAATGCCAAAATTGCTTTTTAGAAAAAATTACTCAACATCCCCCCACAATTTTTTTTTTTTTTAATTTAAAGTATTTTCTTTAAAATATTTTAAATAACTAAAGAAAAAAAAATTAATTAATTAATTTTATATAGAAAAAGAAATTCTAAATCTATATAAAAAAATAAATCTATTTAATTTATTTTTTAATCTTTTAATTAAAAAAATATAAGAAAGAAAAAAACTTTAAAAAAAAAAAAATTGCTAAAAAAAAATTACTGCGCCTGCGCCGTGCTAAAAGAATAGCATTTGAAGCCGTCGGGAATCGAACCCCCGACCCCACGGCTGCGAGCCTTCCGACTAGCTAATTTTCTCTAATACCATGTAGAGTGAATTAGCTAGTTTGTATTAATCAGGAGCAGATTAAATAGAACAATAGATGCTCGGATTAGTCCGTAACAAACGGACTTAATCAAATAGACCAAGCCTAGATTATGCGGTAGTTCAAACAGAGACCTAATAATGTAATAATAAAGTAAATACGCTAACAATTTTAACCAATATTATGATATCTTCTAGTTTCCTTTTTACTTCCTTGATGAGGTGATTTATTGCTCTACTCCTTGGTGGCAAATAGAGATTTGATATTTACTTACTAGATAAATCTCTTCTATAATTCCTTTGCTTAGTTAACTTAAAAATAATGAATCCACAGAAAAAAATGACAGAAACCTCTATAACCCTGACAACTTCTGGCAGGAATTCCCATGCCCATTCAGGGGATTTGGAACAAGGGGAAATTCCCCCCTCAGATACAAATCCCAATATGAGTGATCCCAAGGGCCCTGATATAGATCCTGGTGAGAAGAACAATGCCACACTGAATTACTACGAGAAGTTAATAGGAAAACATAATCCCAGTTCTACTGGGACCCTAAATCATCCCACTATGATCACATCAAAGGAAAATATGGTCATCCCTACCTCTGTCATGGTAGAAAAGCTCTCTTTTGAATCTCTTTCCCTTGTGGGCAAGTTTGTGGGAGGCAAACCCGATATGGAATCCATAAGGAAGTAGGCCAGTTTCAAATGGCTCACAACAGAAAGTTTCCAAATTATAGCTCTATCAAGGGGTTTCTTCTTGATCCGTCTGAACAACCAGGATGACTATGCCCGAATCCTCACTAGCAAGCCCTATTTTTTTGAAAGGAAAAGTCTATTTCTGAGGAAATGGAGGGAATATTTCAACCCCCAAACCTAGGTTATCAACTATGTGCCGATTTGGGTTTGTCTTCCCGATCTCCCCATCCAGTTCTACCACGAAGACATCCTCTGATGGATTAGGGGATATATTGGGGATATTGTCTCTATTGACTCTGCAAAAAAATCTCACTATTGCATGGCCCATGAATGGATCTATGTCAATGCTAATCTAGCATCCCAAATCCCAACCTGTATCAACCTCATTTATGGGAACTTTCACTGGTGCCAAGCTATTGGGTACAAAAATAAATCGATATTCTACATCGAATGCAAATCCCAAGGACACCTCAAATCCTAATGTCCATATCTAAAACCCTAGTAGGAGGTGCCATGCACCAAGATTCCCCCTCTCCGCCACCATAATACCCATTTGGGAGTGTGCAATGATCAATTCAAAGGCCCCTTTGGCAATAGGTGGGAAAAGGAGCACAAAGGAAAGTAGACTGCTCACCAGGAACCACTCATCAACAACACCTCTTCAACCCTCAGAACATGTATGCTCTATGTTTGCTTTCCCCAATATATTTGGACCTTTATCCTGTTCAAACGATGAGGTTCTCTTCCCCGAATCCATTCCCATTCAACCCCCGTCCCCCCGCCCCCATCCCCCTTCCTACCCTTCCAAATATGGGCCTTCCGTTCCCACCTCCATTGCCCCCCTCCCCCCCCTCATTCCCCCTTCATATCCCTTGTCTAAGGTGAACCCTCTCCTTCACAATGGTGTCCCCTCATCTTTTCCCTTAGAAGACCCTTCATCCCCAACCAGATCGTGTCCCAAATCCCTGGAGGATGATTATAGTCCCACCCACACCAAAGTAGACACTAGCTCCATCATCACCAGAAGAAAAAAAGGTCCCATTGACATCGGGGGTGAAAGAAAAAGAGGTCGACCTACTATATATGAGTAGATAAGAAAGGATACCGATGACCAGGTTGCCAATGGAGTACAACTAACCCTCTTTCTAGAATTGTTCAACCAATCCAAAGACGAGGCAAAAAATCCCAAACCTCCCCCTCTATAGAGCAAGGGAGGCAAGAAACTTGCCAAAACATCTATATGAAGATCCTCTCTTGGAATATTAGAGGCCTCAATAGCATGAGAAAATAAGTTTATATCGAACCATCAGGAAGGAGTATAAACCAACCATCCTCATTCTTCAAGAAACAAAAACTGATGCTGCCAGAACTCATAATATAGCTCAAAAAATTTGGAAGAACTACCAATGGGCCTCATCCCTGGTAGAAGGATCTTCCAGGGGTCTCCTGTGCTTCTGGGACCCTAAAAATGTGGAGGGCAGAGTTATATCCTTTTCCAATAGAACCCTGAATATGGTTTTTTATTGCAAGGACAACAAAATCACTTGGGTGCTATCCAACATCTATGCTCCCAATAATCCCATGGAAAGATGCAATATGTGGAGATATTTGTCCCTCATGAAGGATGCTTTTTCCAACCTCCCCTGGATGGTAGCAGGTGACTTCAATTCCCCCCTCTTCCATTCTAATAAGGAAGGGAGTGTTTCTACCCCATCCAAGAGCATCCTAGACTTCCAGGACTTCGTCACAGAGAACAAACTCATGGATATCCAGATCAAAGGCTGCCAATTCACATGGAGCAACAAAAGGATTGTATCAGATCATATCCAAGTCAAACTGGATTGGTTTTTCTTTCCCAACAAGCAATTCCCTTGTTTGGAGACACATCCCTCATCTCTCTCCCAAGAATCGAGTCTGACCATTCCCCCCTTCTCCTTGAATCTAATAAGGCCCCGTCCTTTAAAACCCCCTTCAGATTTGAAAACATGTGGATCCAACACCCTGACCTGAAGCAAAGGATTGGTGAATGGTGGAGGACCCCTTTCTCAAGATCAGCCATATCCCAGGTATCCCAGAAACTAAAATCAATCAAAGAAAATTTGAAGACCTGGAACAAGGAGGTATTTGGAAATATTTTTGAGATCAAAGAAAAGACGTTGAGCAAACTCAAAACTCTAGAGCAACAGATCCAGCATGACCAGTGGACCCCCCAGTTGTGGGATGAAGAGAGGCAGTTGTTGTTAGAATACCATAATATTCTAGCCAAAGAAGAGATCTTCTGGAATCAAAAATCTTGGGTCCTTTGGCTCAAATATGGGGATGCTAACACTAGATTTTTTCATGACTCTACCTTGTGAAATAGAAGCATGAACAAGATCATAGAGCTCACCTTGGTGGATGGGTCAGTAACTCAGGACATCTTCAATATTTGTGAAGAGATCTCCTCTTACTTCATCACCATGATGGGAACTACCCTTCCCACAAACACAGAAGCCCAGGAATACCTTCTGGACAACATTCCCCCCTGGTCACCCCTAAGATGAACCTATCCCTGATCCAACCTCTTTCTATGAAAGAAATCAAGACTGCCTTGTTTTCCATGAAAGCTGATAAGGTCCCTGGGCTAGATGGGTTTCCCCCTTGATTTTTTAGACCTTTTGGGATATAGTAGGGGAAGATATTTGCAAGGCCATCATGGAGATCCAATGTAACAAAATCATCCCTCGAGGGACCAACTCCACCTTCATTTCCTTGGTCCCTAAAACCCCCCTATGCAAATCCATGAATGATTTTAGGCCTATTAGCTTGTGCAACATCATCTACAAGATCCTAGCCAAATCCCTAGCTCTCAGGCTGAAAATCATCCTCCCCACCATCATAGATCCCTACCAAGGCAGCTCAGTAGAAGGGAGATCCATCACTGATAGCATCATATCTTCATGAAACCCTCCACTCGACTTTGTGCAACAAAAAAGCTACCATGTTCCTAAAAATGGATATCAACAAAGCTTTTGACAAGGTAGATAGGGATTTCCTCCTAAAAGTCCTTTTTTGGTTCGGCTTCCACATATAATGGATTAACCTCATCAGAGGCTGCAACACCACTCCTTGGTTCTCGGTTCTCATTAATGGATTTACTGCAGGTTATTCCTAAGTCTCAGAAGAATTAGATAGGGATACCTCTTGTCTCCCTTCTTGTTCATCATTCTAGTTCAGTTCCTCAATAGAGCTTGAACCTCATGACTCTTCCTTTACCGAATAGGGCTCAAGAATAGGTTGATCAATGATCGATCTTAGAATTTCTTTTGCAACTAGGTCATGTTCAATTGCAAACATGTTGGATTAGAATCTGGCCTCTACTACCTGGAACATCCAACATGGACTTCTTCATAGACTAGAATAAAAATAATGGGATGTTCATCCAGAGCTACCTTCGAAGATGGTTTAGAGACATAGCATGGAAGCTCTAGATCACATCATTCGTAGAATCCAAAGTGAAGTAATCCATTATCACTTTGGCCACCCTATCCCAGGGGGAGAAAGGGCCTTCACACTAAACCCATTATACATTCTAGGGAGAAATTCATCTACATCCAAAAAAAATTATCTCCTTAAGCAACGAATGCTTCTCTCTATTATGGTAAGCCCCATCCAAAGGAAAAATCATGGTCTTGTTGATCAGATTGACCAATACTTCAAAGGACTAGTTACCAACTCTCATCCAACCATCATTCCATATGAGGCCCATCCACTTTATGGCCATGAAATTTATGAATGCAATTCAGAAGTCCTTTGTTTAGTAAAATCAATTTAACCTCCTCATCAACCAAAATTGAAGTAGGTTCCACATGAAGCTTGGCATGGTGATATTTAGGACCTGATATCTTAGCTTTATACATGAGCAACCAGACCCAACTCACCAATACCAAACTCAATAGCACAAAGACCCCTTTCAACTTACTCAAAAAATTACTCAAAAAACTATAGACTATGCAGTTCGATGAGATAGAGCATAATATAAATATGGTCAAACCAATCCACTCCATAACATGATCGCAACACCAAATTTTGAGAGCCAACAACAATTTATTCTAAAGTAGCCTTGAAATCACCACTAGATGGACTTCGAACAACCTTTGATTTCCCATATTGAATATGACAACCCAACAGTAACAACATAGCTAAAATTGCTTCTCGTCCACCTACTGGTCTATCTTGTGAAAGAAGAAAATAAAAAATTCTAGACCAATTACTTCGAATAGGCCATCCTAAATGATAGAGAAACACTGAGTATCCACCTCTCCCTCAGGTTGCTAGTACAACAAAAAAAAGCTTCCAATACAGAGAGGATAAAGGCCTACTATAAAATATGTATCGACTTCGAGATGAAATGCCATCATAGTAAACCACATAGGAACCACATACCAAGATATTGAGATTTACAAAGAGCAATAACTCTCCTCTGTAAGATCCATAAGAAACAAAGAGAATTTAAATTTGGGGTATTAAAGGTAAATTGAACCCCCATCACCTAACGTGGTATGAAAATCAAGGACCATTAGGAATCAAGAAATTCCCAAAATTTGACGATCTCCACACGCTCAATAAGAACATTACTCAGGAGCCTCATTTTCAAAAACTGACCAACCTTCTAACAATCATAAATATTTCTCTTCATTTATACGATGTAAAATGTACTCTGGAAAATCCCTATTCCAGACCAAAAATCTAGGATGAGACATCCCAAGATTTGCCATAAATTCAACGTTAGTTACCCTCCCTTAGCACATGAGATATTTATACATGACTTATCCATTTAATATTTAACTTCACTTCTTCCATCATATTTGCCACCTTTCATATAGGCTGAATAGAAACATTAAGCATGTTAATCATGTTCATTGAATAACCTTCAATAACCATGTTCAGGATCCCCAGGTCCTTCACTAATAACACACCTTGGAATGCAACTCTAGCTTCCACAAATTGAGAGGTCTGGGATGATAAATTTTTTGCATAAACCACTACCAACTCTCCCTTACTGTCTCTAATAACACCACCAACTCTGGAAATTCCAGAATTACCTTTAGAGGCATCGTAAAAATTTAATTTGAACCAGCCTCTTGGAAGGGAGGACCATTTTAGCATACTCCTTGAATTTGGAGCAACCAGCCTAGAGCAATCGATGAGAAGCCCAATACATCTTCTAACTGTACCTAATTTGGAGAGCAAATATATCTATTTTTTCTTAGATCCTGAAAGTTTGAATAAACATTCTCAATAATATTCCACAAAATCCCTGAAATAACCTGACAAACATCTCTTTTAAAACTCTTAAACACCCTCATATTTCATTCTTTCCACACCCCAAAAGGTTGTGGGGAAGTAAGAATTTCCACATACACTTGAGACATGAGGATGCACAGAGAGAGGACCACTGTTGAACGTAGTCCACCAGAGAACTTGGCATAACCCATTGAACCCCAAGCTTACAAAAAATTAATGAACAAACCTCCTAAAATATAGAGCACTGAAAAAGCATGTGGTTCATAGACTCCCAGTCTTCTTCACACAAAAAGCATCTATTCACAATATTGAAGCCACTTTTGTGCAGATTTTTGATGGATAAAATTTTATTTTGCACTTCTAGCCAAAAGAAAATATTAATCTTAGGGATTAAATTCTTTAACCAAAATTTTCTCATCAAGAATGGGATATCATCCTCTAAGCCCAGTATATTATAAGAAGACTTAACCGAATATGTACCTTCACTATCTAGCCCAAATTAATCTATCTTTAGTCTCCCCCATTCTCAAAACTTGAAATCAAGGTTGGTTTGTAATCACACTCAAAGCTTACTGGACGTTCACATCCCCAATCGAAGAAGGGAGTTGATACCAAACTTTATGACCATTTTTCTCCAAAATGAAATTTATCACTTTAATTTTACCCAACTCTCTGGTAACCGATAGAAGATCTCTAAATAATTGATAAGATGATAGTGAACTATCCCTAAGCTAGGCATCATTCCATAAATCCACAGACTCTATGTTTCCAATAACCCATGTACTATTATTTGGACTTGAGGATGTGGATCCACTACCAAACATAATTAGGAGACACCTTCCAACCTAATTTGGCCACCAGGGCATTGTTCATTTGAGAAGCTCTCTTGAGACTCAAACCACCCTTCCTCTTATAACTAAAAATCTGCTCCCATGAAGCTAGGTGAAATTTACCTTTCATCTCTGGCCCTCCCAAATAAATAATTTGAAATACTCTCAAACTTCACCGTAATCCTGCTAGGAAGGCTAAAGAGAGACATAAAAAAATTAAAATACTTTGGACCAAGACCACTTTCCCAGCTAGACTCAAAAGGGATCCTTTCCACGATGCCAATTTTTGTTGCATCCTCTCAAGAATCAATGTCCAGAAGGAATCCTTGATTCTACCTAAGAAGAGTGGGAGGCCAAGAATAAAATTATATTTGGACTTGAGGATGTGGATCCACTGCCCAAAATAATTAGGAGCCACCTTCCAATCGAATTTGTCCACCAGGGCCTTGTTCATCTGAGAATATCTCTTGAGATTCAAACCGCCCTTCCTCTTATAATGACAAATTTGCTCCCATGAGGCTAGGTGAAGTTTACCTTTCATATCTAGCCCTCCTAGAGAAATAATTTGCAAATACTCTCAAAATTCACCGCAATCCTGCTAGGAAGGCTAAAGAGAGATAAAAAATTAGAATACTTTGGAGAGTGCTTTGGACCAAGACCACTTTCCCAGCCTGACTCAAAAGAGCTCCTTTCCATGATGCCAATTTTCATTGCATCCTCTCAAGAAATGATGTCTAGAAAGAATCCTTGATTCTACCTAAGAAGAGCGGGAGGCCAAGATAAGTGGCTAGAAAAGAAGCAATTCTACAGTTAATAATTATTGCTATCTTTATCTAACACTCCCCTAGAGTATTGATAAAGAAAATACTACTCTTAATCTAACTAATCTACTGGACGATCACTTTCTCATAGCAAGAAAGAAGAGATTTAATATATCTAGCATAAATGATTGAAGCTATGCAAGACAGAAGGATGTCATATGCAAACTTCTAGTGAGAGATTGGACTACATGGTAAGGCAGGTGAAAGACCCATAATAGACTTTCTAAGAGCCAAAGATCTTCCAAAATATTTTGCCATCAGAATAAATAGGAAAGGGGAAAGAGGATCACCTTGGTGAATACCATAAAAGTATTTGAAAAAACCAATCGGGGAACCATTGATCAGAACTGAGAACCAAGTAAAGGATACATAGGCTTCCACCATATTGATCCACTTGGAATCAAACCCAAATTTTCTTAGAACTCTAAACATAAAAGGACAAGATACCCTATCATAGGCCTTATTCATATCTAGTTTAAGGAGAAACCCAATCCTTCAAATTTTATGAATAGAATACATCAGCTTGTGAACCACTATAGCACCGTCTAGGATACGCCTTCCAAGCACAAACCCACTATGAGTGCTATCAATCAACAATGGTAGGAGGGACTTAATTTTATTAGCAAGAATTTTAGTCAGAATTGGGTAAACCATGTTACATATACTGATCACTCTGTAGTCATTGAAAGATGAAGCACTCAAGCTCTTGGGAATAAAGGTAAAAAGGGTAGCATTGAGCACTTTTGGAATAATCAATGACCTCTGAACTGATATTACCACACTACAAACATCCCTCCCACAAATGTGACAGATTTTATAGAATAAGAGAGGAGGAAATCCTTCTGGTCCAATAACTTTAAGAGGACACATATAATCCATAGTTTTCTCAATTTCTTCATCCAAAAAAGGCTCTTGAAGACTAGCATTCATATCAATAAAGACTAACCTTGGGATAGAAGCTAAAAGCCCATCTTCGGCCTGAATATCTCTAGCTAGAGTAAAACCCAGAAGAGAGCTAAAAAAGCCAACCCCCTCCTCTCTAATATCTAAAATATCTTTCGAAGAAGAACCGTCTGACTTGGAAATCTCCCTGATACTATTGTGATTTTTGTGACAAAGATTCGAAGCAAGAAATATTTTTGAATTTCGATCTCCAGCCTTCAACCACAAGTCCCTTGATTTTTATTTCTAGAATAATTCGTCCTACGCCAACTTATTATGCAAACTTGAGAGGATAATTTTTTATTTTTCCTCAAGATCCCCTGAATATCCTTGAACTTCCATGACATACTCGAGGTCCTTGAGTTGCGCTCTTAAGCTTTATTTTCTCTACAAATATTTCCAAAATTAAATTTATTCCATAATTTTAGATTAAATCTAAGCTTCCTGAGCTTACTAATTAACATCTCCATCCCTTCCCTTTGAACTTCTTCTTCCCACCACTCCTTTATGAGCCCTTCGAATTCTGGATGAGAACACCACATGGTCTTAAATCTAAATGGCCTCAGAAGGAAAGGGAGGTTAACTAAAAATTCTAACCACAAGGGATTATGATCAGAACCAACCCTTGTAAGAGAAGACAATGAAGCATCACCAAACATATGAAAATTATAATATGAGACTAAAATTGGTTCTTCAATTATTCCATGTAAACTTTACTCCTTTCAGATCCATATCCCAAAGCTCAAATGCACTGATGAAGTCTGTGAAGTCCTCCAAACGTTTTCCATTTGCACAATTACCATCTCTTTTTTCAGAAGGATATAACGAGGATTTGAAATCACCCGCAAGGACCTGCATGTTGAGTGATATATTTTTCAAATAAAAAACACATACCAACAACTAGGACTCATGCAGGATGTCCTCTCTTGAAAGGAGATTCATGATATTCCCAAGGTTCGGGTGAGGTTGGTCTAACTTGGTAATATTTATTGCTCTTTTGATTCAAAGAAAAAACAATGAAATATCTGGAATATTCAAGGCCTTCATGTAGCCATCACAAGGGGATTATTAGTTCTAGTTCTGATTAATTGATTGTCTTGACATGAAGAACTTAGGGCTTTGCTCAATTGTATAGTAAATCATGAAGATATGAGCATTTAGCATCAAAATTTACCAAAGCATTACAATCATTCATTTATCTGAAACTTGTAGGGGTAAAACACAAAATTATGAAATCAAGCTTCAGAGATGAAAATTTTGCTAAGATACTCCTAATTTTAACTATTTTTTAAAGAAAATGCAAAAAATAAGGGTTAGGAAAAGAAAATCAAACAAGTCATGGTGAATTCAAATATTTGCAAGGGTTCTATTGAAGCTTCCAATTATGAATTAAACCAATCTCAGCCTCGACCTGTTATCACACAATCGAAGACCAAGATGGTGCCATCTTCAAATGAAATCAAGAATAATACACAAATAAATTCAAAAGCAAACACCATCAACATGTGCAGATTGCATCGAACATATCCATATTTTGCATTGAATTAAAATATTCAAGAATTATAGAGTTTCAGAATGGCTAGCTACAGGTGATTATCCTCACAAATTTCCAAATACCATAACAAGGGCACAAATGCTCCTCAAACTAACAAATAAAAGATGAAATACCTAAAATTCTATCTCTCAAATTGCATCTGACCCTTTGGAATCGGGTCTCAATGGCTATTTATAGCCTTACATCCTCCAACTGCCCATCATTTGCAATGGTAAATGATGATGTATCATCTTCTGATTTGGTTACCCTTCCATAACTGTTTCTCCAATTGTAGATCTTCTACGACTTTCTGTTATCCAAAATTTCTTCAACTTTTGCCTTCTAGTATTATGCTCAGTTGTACTTGTATTGAATATTCATGCCCACCATCATATTTTTTGCAAAAAATTCAAAAAGGCAAGGATTAGAACATTAATATTATAATTAATTTGAATTAATTAATTTTCCTAAGGTGTAAACCTTTGATTTTTCAATTATTAAATTAATTAATTCTTCTATAGTTTGAACTTTTGATTTTTCAATGATTAATTAATTTGAATTAATTAATTCTTTTAATTTTAAAATATCCCTAAGGTTTGATATTTAATTTTAGGGCAAATTGTTGGCAATTTTGGGTACCTTGAGTACATTGCCTTTACTCAAGTATAGTTGTTGTCATTGATGTCAAAGGAGCTCTTGGTAGTTGTTGTATTGAGTCTCTAAAAATTCTCTTTATGCTTCTATGAGGTTGATTTGAGTTGAGATTGTCATTCATTGTTGAGTTCATTTTGAGTACTACTTGAGCATGATTGATTGAGCCTTTGAGAATGCCTTTGGGATAGATTTGAGGACAGTGTTGGGATAGATTTGGGCAAGTTCTTGGTGAGCTTGTTAGAGCATATTTGGGCAAGTTCTTGGTGAGCTTGCTAGAACAGTTTTGGGCAAGTTCTTGGTGATCTCGCTAGAGCGGGTTTGGGCAAGTTCTTGGTGAGCTTGCTAGAGTATATTTGGGCAAGTTCTTGGTGAGCTTGCTAGAGTAGATTTGGGCAAGTTCTTGGTGAGCTTGCTAGAGCATATTTGGACAAGTTCTTAGTGAGCTTGTTGGAGCAGATTTGGGCAAGTTCTGTGTGAGCTTGTTATTCAGCATTGTATAGGTTCTGTGTGAGCTTGTTATTCAGCATTGTATAGGTTCTGTGTGAGCTTGTTATTCAGCATTGGACAAGTTATGTGAGCTTGTTATTTAGCATTGGACAAGTTCTGTGTGAGCTTGTTATTCAGTATTGGACAAGTTATGTGTGAGCTTGTTAAGCAGGTTCTGTGTGAGCCTATTGAGTAGGTTCTTAGTTAGCCTATTGACAGAACTTTGGAGGTGATAGAGTACAGAGGATAGAGTCTTAGTGGATATAGATCTAGCAGCCAGCATAGTTGAAGACAAATATGAGTGATGAGTCTTCAAGTGGAGAGAGGTCCACCAATTAGTGTAGTAGAGAGAAAGAATCTTCTAGAATATCACATAGCCAGAGCAAAAGGGGAAAGAGTTCTCCTTTGGACATAGATCCATAAACATTGTAATTGGGAGTGATTCCCAAAGAGATTGATTGAGAAATTTTTAGTAAAATATTTTCACCGTGGAGTAACCCACATTGGGTGAACCATGTAAATGGTTGTGTCTCAATTGTGTGGTGACTTGTGCTCTTACTTACTACTGTTATCTGAGTTATTAATGCACACTGCTATATTTGGTTATTGCAATTAAGGACATTAATTGATATTGGTTTAGAAAGAAAGTAAAAAGTGGTCTTATACTGTTCACCACCCCCCTATCAGTATAAGCTTGTGTTCTTCATAATTAAGTTTAAGGAATCGCCCTCAATGATGACCTTATTTAAACCCATGGATTCAAGAATGGTCATACCTTGAAATAGGGCCTTGGCATCAGTGAAATGGCTAGATTAGACATCAATAATCTTAGCATAAGCCATTTTTATTTCACCTTTACTATCTCTAATGATCCCACTAACTCCTACCATTCTAAAATTTCCTTTGGAGGTTCTATAAAAATATTATTTTTACCCATGCCATAGGTGGTGGAGCCTATTTATTTTATATCCTGCTTTGATAAGTCTAATTAGCTCCATGATCCATTCTAGGAAGGCTCAACTCAAATGCTAGTATTGCTTTAGTAGAGTTCTCTTTGCTAAAAGAGAGAGGTAAGAGGTGTTCTCAATAAGGAAATTAAAAATCCTGATTCCCACAAAATGAAAGTCTCTGGAGAAATTATTAAAGGTCCTATTATTTCTCTCCCTCAAAACACCCCACAAGTAATGCAGGAGGCTTAAGTAGTTTGTTTATGCTGACCACAAAGGTAGTTGGGGAGGACTAGTCCTCTTTTCTTCAAAATTTCAATTGTAAGGATTTTATCTTGAAGAACCAGCCAATAGAAAAAATTAACCTTTAGAATCATATCTTTATTCTAGTTTTTCTAACTAGGTAACCACACAAAGTTCTTCTCAACCTCAAGATGGTACATAGACCTCACAAAAAAATTATATTTTTCCTCTTCACGATAGATTAGAGAGTCTTCACAGTTGACCTATCTTATAATTTGATTTCTCAATTTAAGGGATAGGAGGTTTAAACTATCTTCTTCCCCTTGGGCCACTTCAAAATTCTAAATATCCTTCCATTAATTTCTTCCTTCCACTTCCTCGATAGAATCAAAAACTCTATTCCCCCATATTTGAGCAAGCCTAGGTCTCAAAATGTAAAAGGAGGGATTATCCAATAATGGAGAGTATTCAATCCATGGATCTTCCTAGAAACTAATATTTTTCCCATTACCAAGGCTCCATTGAATCCTTTTTTTTTTAATATTTCTAGCTTTTACAAAGCTATTCTAGAGGATTGAGCCATAAGGAAGAAATTTCTTAGATAAGAAGTTGTTTCCCCTGATTAAGTACTTGGCTTTTAGAATTTATGACCAACCATTATTCTCATGCTTAATCAAGTTCCAATATTGTTTGGCCAACAAAGCTTTGTTCATATAGGATATTTTCTTCATCCCTAAACCTCCAAATTCATTTCTAGTGCACACTTACTCCTAAGAGATAATATGAAATCTCTTTTTCTTCTCTGAGCTAGACTAAAGAAAGGATTTTTAGAAGTGTTCTAGTTTTTGCACAATTTTGAAAGGGATCCTAAAAATGGAAAGAAAGCATATCAAAATACTTTGGATAGAGGCCTTCACCAATTAGTCTTTTCCACCTGGTTGAGAAGAGCTCTTTTTTATCCTACCATTTTTCTTTGGATTCTTTCAAGGATAGGATTCCACATATCTTTCTTAAATCAAACCTTGAAAAGAGGTAGACCTATGTAGGTGGACAGGAGGTCTGCAATAACACATTCATGAATTCTAGCAATGGCTCTTTATCTAGCTAGTAGGGTATTAAGAAAAACAAATTTTCCCTTCACAAATTTGATTAATTGGCCTACAACCAACTCATAGAAAATAATAATTTCCTTGATTAATTTGGCTTGGGGGTTGGAGGAGACAATTGAGAGGAGCATATCATCAACAAAGTGCTAATGTGATATGGTCTCTAAGGTGTTGGTTGGTTTGATCTCTTCTATACCTGCAATAGCTTTAAGATATCTTCCATGATCCTTTGCAAGGATAATGAATACAATGGGAGATAAGGGATCCCCTTGTATCAAGCCTCTAGCACTTTTGAAAAAATAAAAAACGTTCCCATTGATAATAACAAAGAAGAAGAGGGTAGAGAAGCATGGCCTAATGAGATAAATCCAACTACAATGGAACCCAAAATGGATCATAATTTTTTCCAAAAAAGACCAGGAAACTCTGTGGTAGGTTTTACTAATATCAAGTTGGAGGAACATACCTAATTTTCCACTCTTTTTAATAGAATGTAGTAGTTCATGAATTTTGATGTCTTCATCAAGGATTTTCCTCTTTGGCACAAAACCATCCTGATTTGAGTCAATAATAGAGGGGAGAATAACTTTTATTCTATTAGCCAAAACCTTAGATAGAATTTTGTATATAGTATTATAGAGGTTTATGGGTCTAAAATTTGAGATATTTTTCTCTAGCACTCTTTGGGATATAGACTAGAAATGTAGAGTTAATGACCCATCAAAATTCAATTTGACCAACTCCACCTTCAATGGTTTCCACTTTATATTATTTACCTTTCTTTTATTTCTCCTATACCCAACATCATAATTATGTTTGATGACTTGACTCCATATATCAAATATCTCTGCTTCAATATTAAGAATTAAGTAAGTTTATAGAGTTGGTTTAGTGTCCTCTATGGATAAACAAATATTTCTTTTTATTACCTTTAAATTGCTTTTCTTTCCTTTAAATATTCTTTTAATCCTTTGTAAACATATAGTCCAAAGTATTATATATTTTGATGTACCCATATTATCTATATTGCCTCACTTCTAAAAGTGCTCTACCATTGCTTTAACCATATTTAATTATATCATTCATCACCATGCATTTACCAAACATATTATAAATCCATTGACATAGTTCCTAGAATATTGAATAATGTCCCAAGAGATGGTATATACACTCTTCCTTTTTTACATAGTGATGAGGCCTAGAAATACCTCATTTTTTAACTATGTTTGACATATAAAAACTGCCATATTACCAAACATGACAAATTTAATTGCCAAATAGTTGATTAGAATATATTATTTGTTAATTATTTGCATGATTTTATGTTTGGAACATTATACCCATGTTTTGACTATTTTCAGCATTTTATGCATTGTTTCAGTTGATTAAGTAGCAAATAAAACATGTAGCCAAATTTTGTATGTTGAGTAAAGGAGGCCCTAGGATATTTTGTCATTATTGTCAACATAGTCTAGGTATACTTGTAAAAGGTCAAAAATGAGTATCATGTCAATTTTGGTGTCATACTACAATAACATTACATTCTGATGGCATGAACATATTCCTCTCATCGAGAACTACAACTTTGCTTTTTGAAGCAAGTCAATCCAAGTTGTAGATAAAAATTTATGAAGGTTACATCATGTTCATGCCTTAAGTCTTTTTTGGAGCTGTTAACAAGTGCAAATTTGCGTTAAGGGGAACATTGGCGGATCTACTTGGAATGATCCAAAGTGAGTTAAGGTACCAAATTCATTCCAATGGTACTTCATATTAGATAGAACACATGACCCGAGTTTGAAGGCATATGGACAAGTAATTTGGAAGTTATGGGACCTGCAAAATGATAGTTTCACACTTTTTGACAGCTAGAAATTCTGGTAAAAATTTGTGTTAGAGGCCAACTTGATAGCGATGCTGGGAGAAATTCTTGAAGAGTTAAGAGCTAAAAATTGAACCAAATTAATTTCATACAACCAAGAACATGTGGATACAATTTGGTATACAGTGGAGTTACGAGGCATAAGTTATGAGCACTCCAAAAGGGTAGTTGGGCATGTTTTGATAGTTGGAAATAACAGGTGATAGTCCATACAAATTCCAGCCACCTATCACTATGAAGGAAGGCATGGAATTTACCAATAAGGAAGGATGAAGTCAGTTGGAATCACCTCTTGGGAGCTGGAGTTAAAGACCTACCTAAAAGCAACAACCAAAACAAGCATTCTGAAGACATTTGAGCTTACATTGCATCTACAACCAGTTATTTCGAAGATCTTCGAAATAACTAGGGAAAAAGCTTCTATTTGAATTTTTGTGGTATTCAAGCAGTTGAAAAGGTAACTTAAGGTTTAGGGAAGATAATAAAAGTCTTCTATAGTTGTCCCCACCATTCCTTGTTGACCAAAAGATATAGCTCACGGAAAAGATCAACTAAAGCAACTGATCTATCCTGAAATAGACCCAAATTTGTTGCAGCATAATAGGCAAATAAGTTGTAAGTTAGGAAAGTGATATTTTAAAGTGGAGATAGGTGTACAAGATATTTTAAGACTCCTCCAATGTACTCCCACCATTGAAGATGCCTTATAAGGGCCAATGAGTGTTGCTGCAACATAAATTGTCCAGAATAAGACTTATTCAGTTGTAGATTATTTGATAAATCACTGTAAAATAGCAAATAGGCTAATATGAGCATGAAATACATTATAATATTTTATTATAAATAACATATATCCCTCCTTGGTTGAGCTATTAGGGGATTAGTTGATAGGAGAGTAGTTAGTAGCAGCAAATAGCATAGTGTAGCATTTTCTGTAACAGTTCTGACATAAATAAAGTGCAGTTCTTTTATCAATTTTTGTTTATGAGAAAGTGTGATTGTTAATTATTTAAGGAGTTTTTTCCCACCTCCTTCTAAATCAGGAAGTATGGGCCCAATTTCAAGTCTAGAAGGAGGATTTTTATGACAGGTTTTAATCTATAATTTTGTTGCAGCAAAATTAACAGATTGCTTGTCAGATTTTATTTTCTTGTTTTAAGTTTGTGTGATGTTATTTATATTTTCCATTATGTTTATATTCAACATTTGTGTGCATGTCAGCTGATAAATTAGATTAAACATTTATTTCCCCTATTTCCTCTGCTTTCCATGTTTCCCTTATTTTTATGTTTCAACAACTTTCAATTTTCAACAGATTTCATTTTGTTGTCAATTCCTGTAGCAGAAGCTTGACGACCTTTTGTGGTAGGACATTGACAGGTGTTTTTAGCATAAGTTTTATTTCCAAGCATCATTTCCATTCAGCATGAGTAAACTAGGTTTCAATTCTACAAGTATAATTTAGGATTTCATTTTAGCAACATTTCAATTTAGCAATTTCAATTCTGTTATTTCAATTCTGCAAAAGTAGATTAGATTTTAATTTAGCAATTTCAATTCTTGCACTTGTAGTTAACTTTAATTTTTTGAAATTAGAATTAATTTTCAATTCCTGCAAGTTTCCATTCTACAGACTAGGTTTAGTGTGACACCAAAAGGCTAAACCTAAATTTGTTTCACCTAATAAATATTTGAAATCTGAATACCTGAATTATACTTTGTCTTAACCTTCTATCGTAGACAACCTTCGACACCACCCCGGATTGATAAATCATAAGATTTAATGATGTTATTAACGACACGCATCACATAGAACATATTATGAGGGGACATGAAAACCCCTTTTTATTAGGTTATCCAAGGACAAAAATTTCCTATGACCTATTAGTCATACAAAAATTTTAAATTTTGGAATGTTCAGGTTATCCCAAATATATCTCTATATTCTTGTGGTATTCCTATTTTTTTGGTACTTTACATTATATCCATTTCCTATTGTGTATTCTCCTAAGCTATTCAACTCATAAATCAACTTATCCTTGGCTCTCATTAAAATAATCATTGTTGTTATATTTTTGCTTAATTACCTACTAGCAACAATGTCCAATACACTTGTGAAACAATCGTATTTTTGTTTGTATCTTCATTCCTGGTCCTTGTACATAATGTTTGAAACCTTGTCACCATATTTATCTTGAATTAATCTCATCCATGGTTTCAAAATTGGATCTAGATTGAGTGGTTTATTATCACACCAAGTATCCATCCAAATAGAAAATTTTTCCTTCAATTCTTACCACCCATCTTATTCTAATCAATGAATCAATTGATTTTTTTAAATCATTTTATAGTGTAGAATAATTTAATAATGAGAATTCAATAAAGATTAAGGTTGTGTTGGTACTTTTGCCACATTACAATTTTATAAAAAATTTGCTTGAAATATGTAAATAATTTTGCCAGCAAAATTTATAAATTCATTTTGAGCATTTTCGCCACATTAAAAAGTTTGTTGAAAATTTTTCGAAGTGCTTGATGGGTGCATTTTCGGAAAAAAATCGAGCAAAATGCCTTTTTGCTTTTATGTACAATGAAATGCCTTTTTACCCCTAGGCATAGCAAAAATCCTTTTTCAGGGTATTTTGTTAGCGAAAACACTTCCTAGGCATTTCACTAGCGAAATCACTTTGCCGACAATTTTGCTCCCATTAATAGCGAAATTCCTTTTCACTTCATTTCTCAGCAAAATCCAATTTCCAAGACGGGCCCCATTTTTGGTAGTGCAAGCTTTTCCTAGGTGAAGTCATAGCAAAAAGGTAATATTGGGGTGAAATTCCATTTCCAATCGCAAGTCTAGGTGAAAGCCCATTTCTGGCATGACTTGGGTGAAATGAAGATGAAGGTCCATTTCGGGTGAAACTTTGAGCGAAAGCTCATTTTAGAAGCAAACACCATTGCCCCTATGTTTTCAATGCAGATCTTCTTTGGAAAAGGATTAAGGCTAGTAGAATTAATTCCTATGGCAACGCAATAGATATATCCAAGATCACTACTGAAAAACTGTTGAATTTAAGTATTGCACCCTTGACTCTGATGTAATCTTGTTCATTTTCAAAAAATCGTCCACTTCGATGGGTATTCATTTCCAAGGCACCATCATGGATATTGAAATCAGACCAATGATTTTTGCCAAAGCCCCGATACGCCATGTGCCAAAATTGCTAGACGTTTTCCAATGCATTTTCTAATTGGTTCGTTACTATTGCCACGGAGGAATTGTTGTTGTTTGATCCTTGACTAGTCAATATTTTGTTTTAATGTGCATTTAATTACAGAGGTGCAACCCTCTATAAATACTAAACATTTTGATGTAAAAGAGGAGGATAGACATTTTGCTAAAAAACTCTTTGAGTTTAACTTTTTACCTTAATCAAAATATGCTTGACTATGGTTCCTAGAGCAATATTTGTGTGTATGATTTCTGCTTGTTATTTATATTAAATTCATATATTAGTTAGATAAACTAAATTATGCATGTGAATTTGATTTTTGATGAAGAGTGAATGTTGAAATACTAACTAGAGGTTATATTTATAATCTGTGATAGTTTCTATGTTATTATTTCGATTAAATGTTGTTAAAACATCCCCGTTGAGTTTTATGAACTTGACACCCAAGTGTTAGGAGAGCATCCTAGGTTAGTCACTCTGGTTGTCCCATCAAGTGTAACATCTTCATAGTTAGCTTGTGTGTTCTTTATTCCTTCGAGCATTAACTTTCAGTTAGTGTAGACACCTAAAATATCATATTATCCATTATGTAGTGCTAACAGTTAGTTAATTTATAAAAAGATCCTAAAAATCCACTTAATTTGCATTAAAACACTACTCATCCACTCAAGCCCTTTTCCCCCCAATCCTCCTCCTACACCTAGCCCCTAGTCACCATGTGACCATCCCTCTAACTTAGCCTAAAGCCACCTCACCCTAGTATACCCTTTGACCATAGCCTCACTCCATCTCATCCTAGCCTACTCTACCCCCTACTCTCCACATCCCCATGCTCATTCAATGCCATAAATAGGATGAAGACTTTCTTCACCCATGTGCATTAATGACATGAAGACTTTTCATCCACATGCCATAAATGGGGTGAAGACTTTCTCCACCCCCATGCATTTATGAGGTAGGGTGCATCCATTCTCTTTTTTTGGTTAACATAGGGGAATTGGTTACATCCATAATCACTTTCTACTATCAATCAGGGTTTGAATCTTGGGCTGAGAATGAAGGTAGGATGCATCCATTCTCATTTAATGCATGTGGGTGGGTGAGGACTTTCCTCCACCCAATGGTATTGATGAGGCATGGTGCGCCTTTGTCACCTCTCAAGATACCTCACCCCCTAACCTTGGCTAAATTCTATAAATAGGCCTTTATTTCTCTCATTTTTCTAAGAATGTGACAAGTGCTTACCAAAACTCTACCAAAATTACTCCAGCCCTCATTTGCATATAAACCCTCCTTTGTGCTAACCCTCATGGATGTCTTTATGTACCTCTTTTTGTGCCTCTTTGTTTTGTAAATTGCTTGCAAGTTTGGACTTAGAAGGCCACTAGACTCGGACCAAAGCTTCTTGGAAACCATAAGAACATTTTCTCATAAGGAAATTTTAATTGGGCTAAACGAGAGCCAACAGTATAGCGGGATACGGTTCACATCCTAAACCATCCTGCCACCATCAAACTTATACTAGATCTTCTTGGGAGCCAAAATAAGGTTTCCATCAAAGCAAATTTTATTTTAGCCAAACCAGAGCCAACTGTACCCTAAGGTACAGTTGACATAACCATATGGAAGGGTACGGTTCCTGTTAAGAACCAATTTTAGTAAGTTGCAGACCAAAGAATCAAAAATCAATGTGAGAAAAGGTGTTTTTTAATCTATTTTTAGCTTAGTTTAACTTTATTTCAATTTTGTAATTCTACTTTCTTTGCTTGCACTATTTTGTCAATCTAGGTCTGATCAAGACAGGCCCACAGGTGCTACTAACTCCTTGTTTTGATTGTGTGTAGGTGTTAGAGGCTCTACTCAATCAATGATGGTAGGCATAAACCCATACCCCCTTTGAGGTGGTCAAAGAAGACAAAGAGTGTCATAACAATATCTTTATTTACTAACATACAAAAAGGATGATGGCAAATTCTATTTATAGGGATATTTAGATTCTGATTATGCAGGGTTTATAGATGACAAAAAATCTACATTAGGGTATATTTTTTTATCTTGGCTCAAAATCTATTTCATGGTATAGTAAAACACATGTAGTGACACTCTCATCTACAAAAGTAGAATAATGTGCAATAAAAAATGCAATCTATGAAGCACTATGGTTACAATATATACTAACATATATGGGCATAAAAAGAACTCTTATACAAATAAATTGTGACAATAAAGGAGCACTTAATTTAACCAAAAATTCAATTATTCATGAAAGAACAAAACATATTGAATATCGATGTCATTTTATCACGGATCATGTTCAAAATCATCATATTCAATTAAAGCATGTGTCTATTAAACATTAGATTACAGATATTTTTACAAAAGCACTTGACCATAAAAATGTTAAATATTCTAGAATCTACTATGTATACCAAGGAATATCAAATAATGTAATACAAGGGGATGTTAGATGATATTACATTATTTGATAAGAGTAGGATGTGCAAGATATGTACATGTGTCATGAAAGAAAGCCAAGAGTCTTCTATACAAATGGCAAGTTAAGAATCAAAAGGTCATAGTCAAGAATGTGAAGAGTTATTTTATAAATCTATATTATGGAGACAAAGCTCCATAATCTATATCTCTTCTTCTTGATATTTTTTGAATAAAAAAAGTGTTATTGTATTTTTTTCATTTTTTACTATCAGTAATTAGTTTTATTATGGCCATTTTATATTGGAACTTGTGTGATATTTTTCAATTTAACCTGTGATATTTTTGTGGTAGTATAAGGGTTGTAAAGCCATCATGCATAACAAATATGGATGTATTGTGTGAAGATAAAGGATGAAGCCTTCCACTTTTTCTAAGAGTTTAAAGCTTGTGTGAAAAACTTTACTAATCATCACATTCAAGTTATTTGCTAAGTTCAAGGGGAGAGTACACTAGAAATGAGTTTTCTACTTTCCTTAAATAGAATGGCATTTAATGATAGGTGAAAGTACCTATATGCCTCAACAAAATGGATTTATAGAGAGGTATTGTTGTACTATTCAAGATTTAGCATAAAGCATGTAGAGCGATGATAAATTTGAGCTAGTGATTTGGGCAGAAGTTGTTGATGTTATGGTTTATTTTTTTAATCATGCACCCATGGTTGAATTGAATGGTGTCACACCTAAAGAGCCATGGATGGGTATCATTCCCATCATATCACATATTTGAGTATTTTAATGAACAACATGTTTACATGTTGTTAAGTAGAAGTGGATAACGGTAGATTAGAAATCCAAGAAATGCATTTTTATTGGACACAATGATGATTCAAACACATATGGGCTCATGGATCCTGATACTATGAAGTTGTATATCAATCATGATGTGTTTGATAAGAAGAATAAGTGACGATGATGTCTACTTTGTTAATCATAAAATATTCTCTCTATAAGACATCATCATGATGTGTTTGATTAAAGCACCTACTTTGTTTTATGGTGACGATGATGTCTTATAGAGAGAATATTAAATTGGATGATGATATCTTGATAGATTTGATGAACTAAGACCACCTACTTTGAGTACTACTCAGGCATAAGTGATATCTCAATATAGTTTGAGCTACAAACTTAGATGGAGATCTAGACACATCAACTATAAGGTCAAGAACTCATAATGGAGTTCAAAATGAGGTAAAACTAGCCCTCATGAGCAGAATTGTATAAAAATTGAACCTTTAATAGTTTAGGAAGGTCTTGCATTGAAACAATGGAATAATTTGATGGATGTCAAATACTAGGCATTGTTAAAGAATAAGATATGACAAATTGTTGATCTTCCACCTAGAAATAAACCTATTAGTTTTAATTTGGATATAAAATACAAATTTGATAGGTGTATTAACAAGTATAAGGTAAGGATTATTGTAAATATCTATGCATATAATAAAGGAACTAATTATGATGAGTCCTTTACACCAACAATAAGAATCAAGACCATTTGGATGATATGGGAACTCAATTTGGGTGGAAGTTGCATCATATGAATTTCAAGAATACATTCCTTAAAGGTGACATCATTGAAGAAGTTTACATGATGTTGCCACAAGGATTTTTCATACATAGTCAAGAGAGAAAGATATGTAGGCTCACAAAGTCTCTCTATGGTTAAATTAGGTTCCTAGAGCCTAATATGTTAATATTGATAAGCCTCTTATGCAACATGGATTTTATTGCAATCTTTATGATTTAAACCTCTACTTCAAAAGAAAATGAGGATAGGTCATGATCATCATTATGTATGATAATGATTTGATCATCACTGGAATTTAGTGAAGCTGATTGAAGGGACCAAGAAAGAATTTATTCAACATGATAAATCTTTGGATTATGCATTACTCTCTTGGATTAGACATATGACAAACAAAGAATCATATTTTCATGTCATAGATAAAGTATGCCAAGACATTGTTCAAAAAGTTTTAAATAGAAAAAGTTTAAGCCTACACCTACCCTAATGGAGATGAGATTACAATTATCCTAAAATAGTCCATCCCCATAGATAAATATAACCTTCTATCACTAGTTGATCGGGAGTCTCAATTATTTGACTTATACTAGATTAGATATTAGTTATGCTATCAACTATATTTTACGTTTTATGCAAGAACCAAGGGTGTGTTATTAGAAAGTCATTAGAAAGTAATAAAAAGGATACTTATATATAGATATATATATATATATATATATATATATATATATGGAATGAATAACTACAATATGGAATACAATAAGAATGATCAATTTATTTTGACAAGATTCACTGATACAAACTACATAGAATCCAATGATGATAGGAGATCTACATCTAGACATGTATTTTTTGGAGATCGGGTCTAATATCTTCGAAAGTAAAAAGAAATCAATTGTTACTTGATATTCTACCAAGGTTGAATATAACACAATAGGAGGAACTATCTCTAAGGCAATATGATTGCATTCCATCTTATCAAGAATGGGGGCATTCTAGAAAATCAAGAGGTTCTAAAACTTATTTGTAACCTAGTTTTTCATGAACACAAAGTATATTAAATTTTAGTGACATGTCATTTATGAACATGTTCAAGAACATATCATACAACTACTATTTTTTTCAATTGTTAATTAATTGCAAATATTTCTACTAAATCCCTTGCATGTATTAAGTTTAAATGTTTTTATATTTTCTTGTATGAATTTTGATTCAGTATTTACATAATAAGAGGGGAATGCTATAAATATTATGTCATCATGATGTATTCATTATTTAAGTCCAAGAGTTATGAGTATTTATAAAAGTAGTTGTAATTTTAGACCTTTTATTCGTACTTCATGCTTGTATATACACATCTAGCACATAAATGCAATGAATTATCGCAACCAATCTACATTCATAATAGTGATGTAGCAACTAGACAAAAATAAAATAGCAAGTAAATGAAATTAATAGATAAAAAACATACAACCCTAGTCATATAAGCATCATCTTTGAGGGACTAGGGAATTAGAAATTATATCTAAAACAAGCAAGCAAAATAGAGAGAAAAACTACTCATAATAACAAACCCTAGCATATATCAGAACCATAGAGAGAGAGAGAGAGAGATACCAACTAGAATCCTACAAAGGGTTTTAAATCCAAGGAAGTAGATCCATTTATGGTTAGCATAATCTTTGGATGCAACTTCTTGGTGGAGAACCTTGTCATATTCTATTTTAGGACATCACACTAGTAGTTACAATCTTGGAGATGCCTACGAGGGATAAGGGAGTCATATGATTAGAGCATACTTATGAAGGAAAAGAGGAAAATAATGTGATAAAAAATATATTAAGATGGAGATGGAAGTATTATAAATTGGGTGAATAATTGAATGCAATTATCATGGATCATCTAAATGAGGAATACTTTAAGCATTAATGATCATGAATAGGGTCAATAAAATTTTTCTTTTAACCAACAATAGAATTATACCTTTTTGAATCGTTAACCCCAAGCACCTAACATGTTAGATTTTTTAATCCATCAACCAAAACCCTAAGTTATGATAAATGACTAATATGACCTCTTAAGGTGCTAATAACACCATCAACCTTTTAGATAAATATGCTATGGCATATGAAATTGTGCATACCCATCATATCTAAGTCCAAACTTAGTCTTTAGGGGATCGTTTGAATGCATAATGGTTAGGAAAAATGACCCATGTGATCATGTTATGGGCTGCATGGTCCATGAAATATAAAGAAGCTTCTTTACAACTTAAACTCCATCATTCTATCCAAGGACTAACCAAGTTACTCCACGCTTATCCCATAATTAGGAGGACGAAGCTCTCAACCACTTGCAAGTTAGTTATTAGTACTCTTCCAATTGCAAATGTATTTAGACCTACTATGGTAGTTTGAGAAACAAGTGATATTTTCTATTGGTTATATGGTATTGAAACAGGCCCCACTTGGATAACATCATCACCACATAAAGGTATTACAATTTATTGGTTGCTATCCATATATCACTTGACAAGATTCAAAGCTAGTTCTCCTCCTTAAATGTTGAGGAATCTAATTGGTCAGTCTAATATAATTTGATAAGGTTTTACCCAATATTGTGATTATCACTTTTTCTAATATATCAAAAGCTAATATTCTATCTCAATCAAAAATACAATAAGAGGTAATTTAATTATGTTTTAGGATTGTATTGCATCCCATCCTTATTGTATTAGATAGTCATGTCTCATTTTGGTTGTATGCATGCTACACTTTACTCTTAAGTTCCTCCTTCTTATTATTAATTTTCTTTCCATGTGTATCTTTAGTTCTTCATGTTTCTCTTATGTGCATACTATTTATAAAGATAATTTTATCTTGATATTTTTTTAGTTTTCGTTGTTATTGAAAAATATGTTGGTATACATGTTGAGAGGATCTATTAGGATAAGGAAAATGCTAAATGATATACAATATTATATCAATCCACTCATATAGATTGGTTCATATAGGATTCATCAATATGTTTTATTCACATTTTGATACGTCTAGGAAGACACAACACCCTTGAGTTCAAGCAACACAATACAAGCCCACATTGGATAAAATATATAAAATGGTAAAAATCATAAAGTTAAGTTGCAAAAAATAATTGGATAATATTAAGGTATGAACTAAAGGGTTGGATTAGTAAAGTAAAAATAGATAAATATACAAAACATATAGTATAGGAAGTTTCAAGTAAAGTACAAATACAACATAAGTAAAATGACAGTATAAATAAAGTAAATGATTTTACAAGATATGAAAGAAATAAAAGGTATTTAACTCTTAGAGAAATGCTTGACTTGTCATTGAACTCCATGTCCTTAATCTTTGATCTATATCCTTTAATGATATTTTTTATAACACTTGCCATGGCTAATAAATCCTCAACTTGACATTGAGGTAAAAATAAGAACCTATGGATGAATGCTAAATAAGCAAAGAGAAATTTTTTATTTTGTTAACATTTAACAATACCTTTTATGCAATTCCTTGTTAGGTTAAATAATAAATAGTGCAATGAGTCTTGGATGGTATATAATTAAGTTGATAGGTACTCAAACAAAGATGCAAGAGGTTGGTATCAGGATCAAAATAGGTCACACATAATATAGACATGGAAAATTGATCCATCAAAATGATTCAATCTTTCCTTAGATCCTTAGGAAGCCATCCAAACTTACTAAGTGCAAATTTGGGTCTCTTTTCCCCTCTTCCTTTGTCCTTTATCCCTAGCCCTACCAAATCTGCACCTAGTCCATACAGGGTGCAAATTTGGCTTGCCAAATTTGCATCCTATAATTATTGGGTGTGAATTTGGCATTCTAGTGATTTTGCTCTCAAAAACCCCTCCCCTCATCAGCTTGTTTTGGCATTGGCCCTTACCTGCGATGAACTTTCATTTTCTCGTCCTTTAGCCCTCCAAACCTATTATAAATAAAATATTAGATTTCCATTTTTTTACCTAGATATCTTCCCAATGAATCTTCTTTAGAATCCTAATCTTGACTTGCTCATTGTTCATGCTAATAAGTGCTCTTCTGTTGTGGGATTTGTTATTTCATTGTTTTATGTTTTGGTGTTAGTTACTCTTGGTGAACAAGTGGAGGAGTCTTGAAGACTGGATGGATCTACTATCTTGGGATACTCCTTCCACCTTATCATTACTCCTTGCTTCCTCCATCAACTAACTAGGTTCTTTACTTGCATTTGGTAGTCTTTAGATTTGTTTTTCGTTGTTTTCCATCACATTTTTGGTGTTTTGGGACCGAAAAGTGCCTTTGAAACCAAATTTGTGCCCCGTCCATATAGGATGTAAATTTGGAAAGACAAATTCATTCCCCCTTATTACAAGGCATGAATATGGTCAGTTAGGACTTGGGGGTAAATTTTTGTCTCCCAAAACCCTAATTTGTTGTTTATATTTGTGTTTTTTTTGCCTACATTCTATCTGCATTTAATTTCACTATTAAATGTTCATTTCATCTTTCTTGTGCTTGTTTGAAAGGTAAAATATTATTTCATTTATGAAAATTTAGTTAAAAGGACCAAGGGGGCTTGACTGTTGCACCTCCAAGCTCAGTCATATAGTAGCCTAAGTAGACCCCCAAACACTAATCAATTTTTCTAGGATTTTGTAAGCTGACACAGATTTTGAAGCTATTTGGATATTTTAGATGCAAGTCAAAGTTGGGATCAACCATAATATTAGGTAAGTGATGTAATACATCTTAGGTTATTTGCTCTCTACCCATTTTATTCAAAACCTAGATCATAAGTAAAGGGAAAATATTTGATTTTATCTATAGGTATTTGAAAGAACAAAAGAATATAGTTTACATTCCAGGGTTAGCTTTGTTTATGCATTTTCTTAAAATATTGTTGGAAAATAAATATATTTATTTTATTGCAAGTTAGGTTTTATTCATCATTGAAAATCAATAATCATTCTAGGGTTAGTCCTTTTTTGTTTGCATTAAGTTTGTCTTACATTGTTCTTTCATTTTCTTAGCTTAGATTTTAGGAAGGTCAAATATAGGTTTTTGCTCAATATACACATTAAACATTCCATCCCCAGACTTGGAGAGAGCCCTTAAACCGTTCATGGTGAACCCTTCAATCCCCAATCCCCCAAGTGTAGAGAATATAACACACCCCCATAGTCACCTTGGCTTCTAGCGGATCCAACCAAGAATCGTACATGGTAGGGTAGTTTTTCCCCTCTACATCTTTGGTGAACCCGACGTGAACACACATCTTAGTGGCCTAGATAGGAAGCCTCTTCCTTTTTTAAAACAAAAATTTAAGCAATACCACTAAATGTGTTTGCTTAGAACTATAAAACATTAAAAATATCTTAAGAATATTCTTGTGTGTCTTTTGCTAGTTTTCTCCTCTATCCTTTCTCTTTTCTCCTAATGGCTCCCATACTTAGGAGTACACGAAGGCTTTTAGAATTTGATGAAATTGATCAAGAAGATGATCAGACTGATAGAGATAATTCTAATCATGAAGAAGAAGAAAATGTAGAAACTGGTAATGACTTTGATCCTTTTGAAGGGCCTAATGGAGGCTTCCTCTTTTCATCATTTAACTGCATGTGGGGTTTTATGAATATCCTTAAAGAGTCCTTGGTTGAGGCTATGGAAGTGAAAGCCCAACTTGAAAGATGTGGGACTTCTCCTCTAACCATTTCTCCTAGTAATATTCACACCAATCCATTATTTGAATCTTCCCATCATGTTACTCTTTTATCTAAACCAACATACGCTACTACCGTGACCACCAACATTGAAGGAATTCCACAAGCTCCTCAAACCAGTAGTGTGTATAAAACTTATTCTTAATTTCCTCCTCATTCTTCTCATATCAACATTCATAATTTTGTTCCACCAAATGTCATCCTCCACAACAAGATATCATATATCATAACCTATACCATAACAGTGTCAATGCCTCCAACATTGGTCAAGTTCCCTTCCAACAACCTACCTATACCCCTCCCCTAGGGAATATAGGGGTATTCCACAACAACAATCTCGATATGCAAAGTTTAATGAATGCGGTGAAACATTTGGTTTCAAGTGTAGATATGATTGAACCTCTAAGTTTCACCTATAGTTATAAAGAAATGTGTAATCAGCTCTTAGACCCTATCATTACCTCTAGGTCCTACCCTAAGCATTTTTCAATATTGGTTTTGCCTATTTATAAGGGAACAAAGTATCCAATTGAACACCTAAGGATGTTTAGGATAGCATGTCATGATATCATATATGATCACATTTTGTTACTAAAGATGTTCCCTAAGAGCCTTGGTGGTATAGCATCAGAATAGTATTATCAACTGCCTCATCATTCTTTGAGGAGTTCTGAAGAGACAACGAAATTGTTTGTTCAGCAATTCGGAGCTTATATTGAGAAAAATGTGACTATGAAAGATGTTTATATGTTGAAACAAGATAAAGATGAAAGTTTTTTGGAATTCTTGTCTCGTTGGAGGATTTTAATTGGATGATTGAGATATACTTTACCTCCTTGAGACTTACTTGATATATTTATTGGAAATTTACAAGAGCAAATATCTTATGAATTGGAAACAATAACTATTACCTCCTTTGACCAAGTAATAGATTTGGCAAGAAGGGTAGAGCAAGCCCTTATTTGAAGAGGTCAAATTAAGCCAAGGAAGTGTTGGTCAAAAATTTGGCATCGAGGGGGCATGGACCAATGCCAACATCAAACGGTCACTGCCAAGGTAGGGTGGTCGATCTCCGAAGAAGGTCAGTTCCTTGTCGGGGTCCTAGCTATCTATGTTGCAAACATGGAAAGGGAAAAGGAAATAAATGAGAGGTTGTAGCCAGAACTCACAAGGACGGGTTATGATCGCATGAAGATACATGCACCCTCAATCATTGTTGATGGTGAACACAAGTATACTACCTATCAAACCACCCAACCAGATTCTCACTTAGCAATCGGCGTAGCGGGTTGAAAGCGAATTCTAGGACTAGCAGACGGGTGCATGAAATCCAAGATTTAGAATTAAAGTGCTCCTGTCCGATCCAGCTTTAGAAAAAATAAACTCCCAACCCTGTTTGTGAATACGAATTCTAGAACTATCAAGTGAACCCCACGAAATCCAGTTTAGCATAATTAAATGAAAACCACTCAAGTGGTCAAAGCAGAAATAAGCATTCAAATTTAACAAAAAATGTAAGAAGAGATTGGAAGCCAAATAGTCGTATTCTTGTATTCACATAACAATTATAAGTGTTACATAAGAATTGTAATGGCCAAAGAGTTACCCCAAGAATGACTAGCATTCCACTATTTATAGAAAAATTACAATGAATTCAAAATACAAGCATTAAAGATATTAGGTAGGAAGATCTTGTTGAAGTAGACTAATGCTTATCTAGTACTTTGCTCCTTGGGATCATGGTGGCTATTCGGAAGGGGTTAGGTGCATCTGCATCAATCCAAAACTTTGATCATTCTAACATTATTGTCAAGCCATTAATTTTCATCTACTTTACCCCTTCAAATAGTCGATGGGTCACCTTTGGAAGCGTGTGATTTGAATTACCGCCTTTGTGCCCATTGTCCTTTCATACTATAGTAGCTCTGGTCATTAAAGCTCTATTTGGGAGATCCTAATGCTTCTTAGGCGTACAATGGTTTTGATGTGGAGGGAAATGTTGGAACCTCATCCAACATGTAATTTATGACTAGGGTAGTGTTTTGTATGAGGTCCGCCCTACTGACTCCCCTAAAGTTTTGCCCTTCAAAGTTTCATCCATCTTACAAATGGGGTTTGCAATATTTTCGCTCAACTATCTAGCAAAAATGCATGCCCAACCATCGGGCAAGTTTTCGGATTAGTTTCACCCTACAACAGGCCCCTAATCTATGCTCACCTTTTGTCTGCCCATTCAAGCCATCTTCTCTCGTGGCAAACCTTTGTGAATTTTTTTACTCGATTGCCTTTGGGAACTGTCACCCATTCATTATCTGCCACCACCCATCAGTATTCATTATCCTCCCAATATTTTATGCTTAAAAATATTTGGTCGATTCTACAAGGTATCATCTCAAAAAGAATAGTGGGTGAGGAAGTGCAAAATTCCACCCACACTATTGGTGACTCACAAGGGTTTTCCACTTGCAGGAAAGAAAGATCCCATAAAATCTAGAAAATATGATAGCCTAAACAGAGAGACAAAGAAGAAGAAGAAGTAGCAAAGAGGAAAGGGAGATGCGTAGATGAGAACTCGGGGAGGTAGCAGGACACGAGGGAATGTTAGAGGAAGCGATACACTTAATGTGGTGCCACATTAAGAGGAAGAAAGAGGAAAAGGAGATAAAAATAAAATACAATAGGGGACAAGGAAAAGAAATCTAGAAAGCAATAAAAAGAAGAGAGGGCACGGGAAACATCAGGAGCACAAGGAGGAAGGACAACAATTTGAAGAGTTGCAGACAACAAAGGTAAGAGGAAGATGGAAGAATGGGGAGGGCGAGGAATGGGGATGATACGAAGGGAAAAGCAACCTAAGGCCCATCATGTGAAATTGACAAGGCATAGACCCTTCTCCATGAGGCACTCCCACGGATTGAATCCCCTTACACATAGCCCACCAAGGACCTGAAACATTCCAAGAGCAAAAATATTACCACTAACATTCGCCTCTCTTGTCATAGGTCTTCTTTCTTACACAATCCAGCAAGGACCCTCTTTTACTAATCATTATGCACAAGGATACCATTATGTTTCAAATGCACCTTGTAGCTTACACTTCCTGGCTACACCTACAACTATCCGTAGGGTGCTATTTATAATGTGTTTGCCCTGCTTCGTGTTCACAATTTTTTGTCTATACTAGGGTGGTGGATTTATTCTACAAGTTCCAAGATTTTATTCATGTAACTCCTAAGGATGATATAAGGGGCCTTGGTAATAATTGGTTATATCAATTGGGCTATGGGGTCACAACGAAAATGGAAAACAAACAATGGAAAATAAAACTAGGAAGACAACGCTAAAACAAAGAGAGAATGTTGCATTTCCAAGACAGGTCCTGGGGAACCCTCTTCTTCTCTCTAACAATTTTTTGTGCTCTGGCTTTATGGTAATTCTTGTATAGGAGCATTTTCCTTGTAGGTCACAAGCAAAATGATGATGCCACAAAAGCAACCATGTTTATCACACGATTTTCATTTACTTGTGTATTTACATAAAATTACGGTATGGTAGGCATGCTTGAGCCAAGGATTTGGTGATTCACCCTGTGAATCTACAATGGCCATACCAAATTACATTGTATTTGATCCGCTGCTTGTATTCCACCTGGCACCGTCCATAATGGCTCAAAATCATGATTAGATCACGATTATTATTATTATTCTGCCTAAACACCTTGGTACTCAAGTTGTAAAAAAATAGAATGGCAACTAATTTTATTAGATTCTTTTGCTTGACTTGTGTTGGAATGTCAGGTGGTTGACTCCAATGCTACACCTTTTCAAAATTGTCTTGTTGTGCTAGCCTTGTCATCTATTCTTCTGCTATTATTGGGTCTTGTTTGTTGCATCCTAAAATAGACTCATCCCATGATTCCACTTGGACCTAGGGTTGATCTGCTGAGTCATCCTAGAGCATGTGGATCCCATGGTGTTCCTTATATTGAGGTGGCCCCATTACCTAATATGGAACAAGTGTAGTTGTGGCAACACTTGTGCAAGGTTGTAATGGATGCAATCCCCTTTTATCATTCGTTCAGCCTAAATAGCCTCCTCATAAAGTTGGGGAAATTTGATTTCCCTAGATTGTGACAGGAGGAAGGCAATATCTGAGTCGAAGACCCAGATTTAGAAAAGATATGCTTGGGTGGAGGATGGGAGGAGTAAGCAAGGAATTCTCTTCCAACTCCTATCAAAATGGATATTGAAGTCTACCACACTTTCAAGAGGGTTCCTCTTGATAAATGTGAACTGAGTTAGTAGCTGAAAGATGTCCTCAGGTTCACCAAATGTATCCAAGAGGGGCTCGGCCAAGTCCGCCCATGAGGAGATGCTCCCATGCTACAAATTTTTGTACCAAAGCAATGCTCTACCTTCAAGAGAGGAAACAAGTAGCCTGATCATCACATATTTATGCATGATATTGTGAAGGGTGGCCAAGGAAGCCACATTTTCTAGGTTCTCCTTCATAGCTCCTCTAATGCCATCATATTATGGCAAAGCATCAAGAGCCACCTCTGGTATATCATGCAAATCAAGGATATTAATATCCTCACATAATTTTAGGAAGGAAAACTGAATTGAGCCATTGAATTGTTGGTTCCTCAGACCCTCTCGATATTGTTTCTAGGTTGGAGTCGCCAAATGAACATATTTTCTCCACTGATGATGTCAAGGCTACTCATCAAAGCTTGAGTCCTCAGGGATGTGGAATTATTTTGGCATAGTGAAGAGGCAATTGGTCATATGATCTGGATCTACTACACAAAGGATTTGCTAGGTGATTTTTGTAGGATATGGGTAAACCAGAGCATCATCAAACTCTAATTTCCTTAAACATAGAGACTTTATGAGTCCCTAGTAGAGTCACCAACACTGTTGGTCAAAAAATTGGTATCGAGGGGGTGTTAACCAATGCCAACATAGAATGGTTGCTACCAAGGTAGGGCAGTTGATATTCGGAGAAGGTCGATTCCTTATCACGGTCCTAGCTACCTACGTCGTGAATAAGGAAAGAGAAAAGGAAATAAAAGGGAGGTCATATCCAAAACTCACAAGGATGGGTTATGACTACATCAAGATGCACACACCATCAATCATCACCGATGGTGAACACAAGCATACTACCTATCAGACCATCCAACTAGGTTCTTACTTAGCAATCGGTGTAGTGGGTTGAAAGCGAATTCCAAGACCAATGGACGGCTGAATAAAGTCTAGGATTCAGAATTAGAGTGCTCCCGTCTGATCCAGCTTTGGCTGAAATAAATCCCCAACCCCAATTGTGCATATGAATTCCAAAACTACCAAGTGAACCCCACGAAATCCAATTTAGAAAATTAAATGAAAATCACTCAAGTGGCCAAAGCAGAATTAAGCATTCATATTTAACAAAAAATATAATAAGATATTGGAATCCAAAAAATTATATTCTTGTATTCACATAGCGATGATAAGTGTTACATGATAATTGTAATGGCCAAAGAGTCATCCCAATAATGACCAACATTCCACTATTTATAGAAAAAATACAATGATTTCATAAATATAAGAATTAAATACGTTAGGCAAGAAGATCTCATCAAAGTAGATTGAATCTTATCTAGTACTTTTCTCCTTAGGATTATGGTGGTTGTCCAGAAGGGGTTAGGTGCATTTGCATCAATCTAGACCTTTGATCATTCTAACACTATTGTCAAGCCATTAATTTTCATCTACTTTATCCCTTCAAACATTCGATGTGTCACCTTTGGAAGCGTGTGATTTGAATTACCGCTTGCATGTCCAATGTCCTTTCATACTATAATAGCTCTGGTTATTAAAGCTCTAGGTGGGAGATCTTGATGCTTCTTAGATGAACGGTGGGTCTGATGTGGAGGGAAAGTTTGGAACCTCGTTCAATGTGTAATTTATGACTAGGCTAGTGTTTTGGATGAGGTTCGCCCTGTTGACTTCGCTAAAGTTCTACCCTTCAAAGTTTTTCCCATACTAGAGGTGGGGTTTACAGTATTTTTGTCCAACTATCTAGCAAAAATATTCACCTAGCCAACGAGCAAGTTTTTGGAATAGTTCCACCCTATAGCAGGCCTCTAATCTCCACCTGATTTGTATCCACCCATTTGAGCCATATTTTCACGTGGTGAACCTTTGTGACTTCTTTTACTCGGTTGCCTTTGGGAACTGTCGCTCATTCATCATCTGTCACCGCCCATCAGTCTTCATTATCTTCTTATCCTTTTATGCTTAAAAATATTTGGCTGATTCGACAAGGCATCATCTTAAAAAGAAGAGTGGGTGATAAAGTGCAAAATTCCACCCACAAGAAGGAAGAAGATAGGACCACGAAAGCTCAGTATAATAACAAGCATGTAGTTGGTGATGGGGTAATGGATAGTAGGCCTATTAACAATATTATTAACACCCTATAAAATATGGTACTTAGCCAACCTTAGAAACCCCCACCAAGGAATTTCACAAGACTCAACACCCCTATGATGGTGGTCCTCCAATAGCTTTTGGAAGCTAATATGATTGAGTTGCCTCCCATAAGCCAACTCGATACCACAACTAATTGTTATAAGCTTGGTCAACATTGTGAGTATCATAGAGTGGAGGGGCACATGACAAACTCATGTAAGAGGTTGAAATATGTGGTTAAGGATCTAATTGACATAGGATGCCTTGTCATAGAAGGTTCTCAACCTAATCCTCCAACAAACAATCAACCTCCTACTCAACAAGCACCCACAACTGATAAAGATATGGGGATTTTCCAAGATCCCCTACCAAAGCATGGGTAAAAGACAACTAATAAAATGTCATATCATAATATGCTACCTCCCTATAACAATATGGTTGGTATGATAACAGTGACTACAAGGAATAAATCTCTAGCTCAATAGACTCAATGATCTCAATAGGAGACGAGTTCTACATCCAACCAAACTTCAAAACATACCTTAGTTTTGAAGAATACCCAAAAAGGAGCACAAGAGTAGAAAACCCACCTTTAGTGTTGAAGCCACAACCTAAAGTCTCCTTCAACATTCAACAATAATTAGCTAGTACCCAAGCTAAGATATCCCTCTTAGAGCTTCTACAAACTTCTCCTATTCATAGGAAAACCTTGTTGAAGCTTCCAATCCAACATTCTGTTCCTCAAGATATTTTTCCTAGTGCTATAACTGATGTTGTAGGTTCCCTTGGGATACATCAAATCACATTTTTTGGATGACGATATTCCTTCCTCGTATTTGCAAGGGAATTCTTCCCTATATATCATTGCATTTATTGGGAAAACATTTATCAAGAGAATCTTGATAGACAATGGTTCTTCCCTCAATCTATGCACTTGTCAATTTTTCTAAAATTTTGGATTAAAAGAGGAAGATTTAATTAAATCTGATGTCATCATCAAAGCTTTCAACAATGAGTCCCAAAAGGCCTGTGATATTATATCCCTCCACCTTAGGGTTGGAACCTAGATCTTAGATACCTTGTTTTATGTGGTACCTTACCCCACACCTTTTAATATCCTTATTGGATGCTCTTAGATTCATGCAAAGAGGGTTGTCCCTTCTACCTTTCATCAATATTTGAAGTTCAAATTCAAAGATCAAATTATCACCATTTCGGGTGACCCTCATCCATTTCAATATTGTTCAATGGTTGAGTAAACTCGATCTAATATCAATCTATGTCCATCAGTTTCTTCATATCACATCACCAAGTAATTTGAAAATATAAAGGTAAGTGAGGAACCGCTAATCAAAGTTTCATCATGGGATAAATTCAATCCGTTTCTACATGAACCTCTTCTGAATCTTGCCAAGTTGCCACCTTTGTCAAGGACTATGGGTTACCTCATAAGAAGGGTGAAGTCGTACACATTGGCATGTGTACCTTTATCTTTGCAAGAGTTTCCCATGAGGAAAAAACCCATAGTAACAACCTTCTTCATATCGATCATTCTTTTACCCATTGTTATCTATCCAATGATTACCCACTCTCCAAGCAAATCCTGTCTAGCATGGAATATATAGGCAAAGGTTTGGGGCCACAAAAAAAATGTATTCAAAAGCCTTTGGAAGTTAAATTTTGTCTTGGGAGATGTGACATTGGCTATATACCCAATAAAAACCAACCTTTATCATTGGATTATCATCATCATATTATCACTTATGTCGAATATTTAGATCATCAAGGTTTGGAGTGGAGTTATTTTGTAATGAGATAACTTTAGTGTATCTTAAGTTAATTGTGACCCCAGGCGAGTACGTTGAGGGTGATACTATTTTAAATATGGATCATGAGGATATCCTTTAGAACAACTTCTTATTTTATGGGTCAGACACTTGTGTTGCGTAGGTTGAGTCTTTTGGTTCTTAAGAGGATTTTGGTTCTATGTCTCCTAAGGACCTTGAGCAACTAGGAGTGATTCTTTCCCCACCTCCTTATGAGGATGAGTCTCGTATTCTTATTTATGAGACCATATATGTTAACATAGGTTCTAAGGAGAGCCCTAAAATCCTTAAGCTAGGTAAAGCCTTTTCCATGGACGAGCAAGAGCAATTGACCAATTTGTTGAAGGAATTTCATGATATTTTTGCTTGGTCATGTGTCGATATACCAAGGCTTGATCCCTCCCTTATTATGCATCATTTGGTAGTGAAGCCTAATGCTAATCCTATTAAGAAAAAACATAGGAAGCCTTTAGGTTAAGGAGGAGCTCCAAAAACTCCTTGACATAAGTTTCATAAAAGCTATTGACTATTCTGATTGGATATCAAACATTGTTCTTGTGGCTATGAAGGTAGGAACAATCAGAATATGTACCAACTTTTGATACATTAACTTAGCATGTCCTAAGGATTATTTTCCTCTCCCCAACATAGATTTGATCATAGATTTCATTGTAAAATGTGAAATGCTTTCACTCATTAATGGCTTTTTAGGCTACAACCAGATCATGGTTACCCTCGAGGACTAGGCCAAGACAACTTTTATCATACTATGGGGTACCTTCTATTATAAATTTATGTATTTTGGCTTACAAAACACTAGTGCAACATATCAGAGGGTTGTGACTTATATTTTTCATGACATGATGCATGATATTTTAGAGGATAATGTGGATGATCTCCTAGGTCACTCCATACATAGAGAAGATCATGTTCATGATCTAAGATGAATTTTTGCAAGGCTTCGACAATTCAAAGTTTATCTTAAGCCCTCCAAGTGTGTGTTTGGAGTCACATCTGGCAAGTTGTTAGGTTTCATCATGTCTAGGCAAGGTATTGAAGTGGACCTCGCTAAGATAATGACTATCACTGACATGCCTCATCCCTGCACCCTAATCAACTTGCATAGCTTGCAGGGTAAGCTTCAAGCTATTCGTTGGTTCATATCTTAGTTAGTCAATAAGTGTCAATCCTTTATTAAGCTTCTTAAGAAAGATGTGTTCTAGTGGGATTTTGAGTGTCAACGAGCTTTTGATGAACTCAAATGGTATCTCACTTCCTCTCTAGTCTTAGTTTCTCCCATATCGGATAAGCATTTGATGCTTTACATAGAAACCATAACACACACTTTGAGAGCCTTATTAGCTCAACATGATGATCAAAATAAAGAGCAATCTATCTACTACATCAATAGAACCTTGGTTAGTTATGAAACTCGATATACTCTATTATTAAATAAGCTCTACCTTGTCGTAGTGTTTGCTTCCCAACAGTTAAGACACTACATGCTCTCACTTGTAAGATATTGGTGGTTGTGAAGTTTGATCCTTTGTGCTACTTAATGTCTAATCCCCACCTTTTAGAGTGAGCCGCTAAGTGGGTTTTAGTCCTTAGTGAGTTTGACCTAACCTTCATAGGTCAAAAGGCTATCAAGGGTTAGGTGATTACTGATCAGCTAGCCTTTACTCCCTTAAAAGTTGCCCATCCCTTAGTCATCAAGATTCTCAATGAGTGCTTTAGTGTAGAAGCTGAAGAGGTAGAGTATTGGAATTTGTTTTTTGATTGAGCCCAATGCTTAAAGGGCATTGGTGTTGGAATTGTTCTAGTTATCCCACAAAAATAGGTCATCCCTCTTTCCTTCAAGCTTTTTTTCTCTTGCATGAATAATACTAATGAGTACAAAGCCTTGATACTTGGTCTTAGAGCATTCTTAACCTTGAAATTTAGAGTTCTTTTGATCTTTGGTGACTCTCAACTTATGGTCAATCATATTAATGATGTTTATCAAACTTGGGATGATAAGCTAAATCCTTACAAAGAGATTATCACCGAGATTTTACTTGTGTTTGATCAGGTAACCATAGAGTCTATCCCTAAGTCCTCCAACCACCAAGAAGATGCCATGGTTGCTGCTACATCCTTGTTTCCCTTGGAGTTGAAATATGATCAAGCATCGATTATCATTAGATAACTTTGAGAGCCTGCATCACTTAGTTCTAGTCTTATTCTGTTAGATGTTCTAACCATCAAAGCTTCCCCATCTTAGCCAGGGTATAACATCTTTAATTTCCTTAAGGATGGTTCGATTCCTGATGGTTTAGACCGTAATCAACATAAGATTTTATGCAAAATAGTATGTCAATTCGTTATAGGTGGCAATACTTTATATCAACGTTCTTTTAAAGGTATCCTCTTGTGATGTCTTAACTCTTATGAAGCCTAACTAGATCTTTATGAGGCTCATGAAGGATCATGTGGAGGCCATTGTAGTGGTAATTTCATTGCCAACAATCTCCTTTGAATGGGGTATTATTGGCCTTCCATGTAGAAAGATGCATGTGACCATGTTTGATGCTGCAATAATTGTCAACGCCATGACAACATTTTTCATGCTCTTTCTCAAAACCTTTAGGTGATTTCTTGTCCTTGGTCATTTTCCATGTGGGGATTGAACATCATAGGGAAGATTAACCCAACATCATATGATGGTCACAAGTTTATCATAATAATGATAGAGTACTTCACTAAATAGGTCGTAGCCATACCCCTGACTGCGGTAACTAGAGCTCAAGTCTCTAATTTCATCTTCAACTAGATCCTTCATAGGTTTGGGGTTCCTTCGATGATTGTTTCTAACAATGACACTTATTTCAAGAACAAGAATGTCCATAAACTTTGTGTTATGTACAAGATTCAAAAAAAGTGGTCAACTCCATACTACCCTCAGGGTATTGGATAAGTTGAAGCATCCAACAAGTCTTTGATTAAGATCCTCAAAACATTGGTTAGTAAGACCAATCAATATTGGCATATCCAACTTTATCCTACCTTGTGGGCCTATCACACTAGTGTGAGAACTCCTATAGGGGCCTCTCTGTTTGTCTTGGTCTATAGGATTGAGGCCATTTTTTTTTAGTTAAAGGTGTCTTCGTTGCACATTTTGTTGTAAGATGCCTTGATCGACAATGAGTATTGCTTATATCAATTAGAGTTGTTGGATGAAAATCACATTCATGCCTTAGAGCATTTGCAAAACTATTAGAATAGGCTCAAGCAATGTTATTCTAAGAGGGTTTGCAATCGTTCTTTTGAGGTTGGGGACCTTGTCCTCAAGGATAACCAAAAGAACACCAATGCTCGTTCAGATCTTAAAGGTAAGTTTTAGCCCTATTGGTTAGCTTCCTTTGTCATAACAACCAAGTTTGGCTCAAGAGCCTATTGTCTAGCTTCTTTATATGGTAAAGATCTTAAATAACCAATGAACATAAAGCATATAAAGAGATACTATGCATAACTCTACACTTTCATATTGCATTTTAGCTTAGTTTTCATACTACATTTGGTTTTCCTGCTCATACTACATAATTACCTATCATATTTTGTATGGTTTGCTTAACATTTTGTTCCACTTGCATTTTTTGTCATATAATTGTATTGTTGCTTGATCATATTTTCATGATTTCTTGATCATAAATATTTTGAGGATTTTGTGAAGATGAAAAGTGATGACACCTAGTTAGGTCATAGCTCACATGCATTGCACTCATACTAGGGCTCTAATGCCTAGTGAATCCCAACCTAGGGCCCATCCACATGTATTTTCATCATTGCATTTGCTCATGTATTTCTTCTTTTATATTCCTTGACCTTGAAAGTATAAAATGACCATTAACTTTTCCCCAAGTCAAAGAATATAGTTCTTTGTATATCCTTGTTCTTTGTATGTTTTTTTTTCTTTCTCCTCTTCAACAAGATAAAGGATATACGTTCTTTCTTCTATCTACGAATCTTGCTTTTCTCACACTTTTTACTTTCTTGATCTTTTGATTATTTTGGGATCCTCATGAGATGAGCTAGATATCATTTGAAAATCATTTATGGTGTTCATATAACCATTGACTATCTTATGCACATCTCTTACTTCTCACCTTTCTACTCCTATTTTCTCTATTTCCTCTCTCAGTTTTCTAACATGTGCACACACACAAACATGTTATGCTTTGATCTGTTCACTCATCTCATGCACACACCACACCCTTATCGAGTAGTACTCATTTTGGCAAATCAATCAACATAACACCCCATACAAGATATGCTTTATGGCCACACATGAGGGGTAACCTCCATCTCGACCATTTACAAGCATACATCCTAGCAAGTATCTCTTTTCCTCTGGCCATTAGTGAGCACTACATCATAGCAAGCATTTCTCTACACTTGACCATCTTTGTGAGCATAGCACCCTTATAGGATAACTTCATAGCCACAAGTGAAGGGTAGCCTCCATTCGATCATTTGTGAGCATACATCCTTACAGGGTTCTGCTCATGTTATATTTTCTTTTTCTTTTTTATATTTTGGAGCTTTAATTTCTTCTTATTCCATATTTCTCTCTATTTCATCATTTATTTTTATCCATTCTTCTTTCCATTTGCTCATCTGTGCATTCCATTTTTGCATTTATTTTAGATTGCATTTAGAGTTTGCATTTAGTTCGATTCATTCATGCATTTCATTTAGTTAGGATCATCATGCATTGAATCCATCATGTTTGTGTTCACCATGCATAATTAATAAATAAATAAATAAAAAGAGATCATTCACATAAAAAACACACACATTTAATACACATAATAAAATAAAGTAGCTTGTATTACTCGAAAGCACTAAGTGCGTGCTAGCTGGTCGATGTGCTACAATAGAGAGCTTGGCACACTCGACCATTCTTAGGGGTGCATACCACAATCAAAATTGGCATCTCATCTTGATACCTAGCCATGCAAGCTTGATCCCTTTGCTCTTCATAGAAGTCATGTTCATCGATCATGAAACATATCATGCCCATGATTGTGAGTGACTCTATGATCGTTGAGATGACAATGGTGGAAGCCTCTCATTTTTTGGTATGACATGGTAGCATACCTTCTAGTAGTAGATCTCTCCCTACATTTCTCTCTCATATGATTCCCTTGGCCTCTACAACTCCATCAATAGTAGGTGGCCTTCCTCATTCTATCGAATGCTTACAACGACGACCATTCCCTTTGACCAAGCCTATTGTTGCTCTTGCTCTAACTAGCCCATATCCCCTTTGAGGCACTTTGCCTTAGCCCTTATTGTGTCTCACTCTAATCAAACCTGGTTTAGCATTATGTAGATGGTGTCCATATCTACCTACATTGCTACCATCATAGCCCGTAGTGCCTCTATCTCCCTTGGACCTGTAGCCTTGTCGAGTCTTGCCTATGTTGTCATGGGGGCAACTCTTATGGTTCCTCCTCCTCCTGAGCCAAATATTGTTATGGTTGCCCTTGTGTTTGTCACTATCTCCATCCAAAAATATGTCGGTCTTGATGGATCTATGTTGAGTCCTAGTCTTTACGAGTTTTCCTTCAACCCTATGGAAAGATTCTAGCTAGATAGCAACTTGGAATCTTCTTTTATCTATCAAAATTTTCAATAAGACCTCCTTCTTGGGTCTCTTAATCTTATCAATGTTAAGGTCTATCTTCAAGACCTATAAATTTCCTTCTATTTTGAATTTTCTCTTGGAATAGGTAAATCTCTAATTTTCATTGATTTTCCTTCAACATAGTAAAAATACTATCTTCCATGGTTTTATTTTTCTAGAGGTAATTTATTCAACTTCACTGGTTTCTCCTTAACTAATGGAAATATCCTTTGCAACTTTATAAAAACCTGCGTAAGACAAAACCTTGTTGTAGCTTTGGTACCACAATTAGCTTTTGAAGCTTAACACTTAAGGGAAAATAACCACACGGTCTGTTGAGCAAGGTGCAGCAAAAGTATTGTCATTGTTGTCAACACAAACAGATAGATCAGTTGATGCAGTTGATGCAGTGGACAGGAGTTCAGAGGTCAGTCAGAACATGTACAGTGAATTTCCAAGAAGACAGAAGTGGCCCAGATTCAAAAAATCAAAGAAAAAGACAAGTAAGAAAACTGTCGCGATATCGCGACATGTTTTCTGTCACGATTTCACGACATCTCGGAGGAGAGAGAAAATGCTGTCAAAATTGTCACGATTTCACGACATCTCGAAGGAGAGAGAAAATGCGGTCAAAATTGTCACGATTTCACGACATATCGGAGGAGAGAGAAAATGCTGGCAAAACTGTCACGATTTCACGACATGTTGGAGGCAAAGAAGCCAAGTTGAAAAACTGTCACGATTTCACGACATGTTGTCAGAGAAGAAGGCAAGTAGAAAAATTGTCACGATTTCACGACATGTTGGAAGCAAAGAAGGCAAGTAAGAAAACTGTCACGATTTCATGACATGTTTGGAAAGAAGGCGCAAGCAAAGAAAACTGTCACGATTTCGTGACATGTTTGGAGAGAAGGCACAGGCAAAGAAAACTGTCACGATTTCATGATAGGTTCGAAGAGAAAGCGCCAAGGAGAGAAAGTGTCACGATTTCATGATAGGTTCGAAGAGAAAGCGCCAAGGAGAGAAAGTGTCACGATTTCATGACAGGTTCGAAGAGAAAGCGCCAAGGAGAGAAAGTGTCATGATTTCATGACAGGTTCGAAGAGAAAGCGCCAAGGAGAGAAAGTGTCACGATTTCATGACAGGTTCGAAGAGAAAGCGCCAAGGAGAGAAAGTGTCATGATTTCATGATAGGTTCGAAGAGAAAGCTCCAAGGAGAAAAAGTGTCACGATTTCATGACAGGTTCGAAGAGAAAGCGCCAAGGAGGAAAAGTGTCATGATTTCATGACATGTTTTGTTTTCACGGGCCAAAGACAGAAAAGGCAAAAGGCAGCGAATGTGTCACGATTTCGTGACATGTGTTTTCACGGGCCAAAGATAGAAAAGGTGCAAGGCAGCGAATGTGTCATGATTTTATGACATGTGTTTTCATGGGCCAAAGATAGAAAAGGCACAAGGCAGCGAAAGTGTCACGATTTCGTGACATGTTCCATTTTTGCGGGTGAAAGGCAGAGAAGTGCAAGGAAGCGAAAAGTGTCACGATTTCGTGACATGTCTGGTTTTCATGGGTGCAAGACAAGAGGTGAACAAGGAGGCGAAAAATGTCATGATTTCATGACATGTTGAGTTTTCACGGATAAAGGGCGAGAAGAGCATAAAGAGACAGAAGTGTCACGATTTCGCGACAGGTCGCAACAACACGATCACTGATAGTTAACTAAAGCAGAACAACAGTTAAAGGGGTAGTTGTAGAGGAAAAGCATGCAGCCAAAATAAGAAGAGTTAACTGGAGTCAATGCGATAGTTACGAGAGCAATTACAAAAGAAAAGCATGCAGCTATTTTAAGAACAATCGAAGAAGAAGAAATCGAACAGATCGCATAAATAGAATCAAAAAATACATGCATGTACAAAAAAGAATATGAACAATCATGGTAGAGGTATATGTTGCATGTAACGTGTTTAACGAAATGCCCACTCTATAAATACAAAAGGAGTTACATAAAGAAGAAGTTACAGTTGACAAGTGGCAGAAGAGAATATTAAAGGAACAATTACGGGTTGCATGCGTAAATATGGAAGTTAAAAATAGAGACTAATATGATATAAAAGCAGGTCTACGTGAAGAATAAGGGTGCTGCTGTATGTGAGAAATTGTTGTGTAAAGAGGGTTAGAAGAGGGCCGAGAGAGAAATAAGCAGAGCCGTGAGAGAGTGCAGAGTTTGATTAATTGCAGACCAATCAGGGTCGTGTAAACAACGAAGGCATTTTTATGTCATTAAGATAATTCAGAATTGCAGTCCAAGTTGGTGCTTGGCATTAGGGGTTGGTGCTCCTATCTCTTGAAGCAAAAAAATAAGGGGTTGGTGCTCCTTCCAGTGGGTGCTGGTAAAGTGTTTGTAAAATTGGTGTTTTGCAAAGGTTGGATTTGGATTGGAGTCCAAGCAGTCATTTTTGAGGAGTAGCCAAATTGGTGAACCTCGTTACATTGTGTGTTGTGGTGTGCTCTCTTGTGAAAATTGCTTTACCTATTTTTAAGTTCTCTTTGCTTCAGCATTAAGTGTTGTAGATTTGAATTTTAATAGCTACACTGATTCACCCCCCTCTCAGTGTCATTGTGAGAATATCAATTGGTATCAGAGCAAGGTTCCTGAACAAAGCTTAATCAGCTAAGGTGATCTTGGAAGGAACACAATGGCAGGTAATGAAGGATTCTCATCAAACAAAGCTCCTTTGTTCAATGGAACTAATTACTCATTTCGGAGACTCAGGATGCAGACATATCTGAGTGCGTTAGGATACGACATTTGGGAGTCAGTAGAAAGTGGATACACAGTACTCGCTACTCCTCCAACAGATACTGCTAAGAAGAAGTTTGAGAATAACTCCAAAGCATAGAATGCCATAATGTGTGGGCTAGTAGACAAGTGAACTGATAAGGATCATGAGTTGTAAATCAGCAAAAGACATGTGGGACAAACTGAAGAGCATCCATGAAGGAGACAACAAGATCAAGGAAGCCAAGCTGCAAACTCATCGAGCTCAGTTCGAAGCATTACAAATGAATGACGATGAGAACATAGAGGCCTATATGCTGAGAGTCAATGGAATCATTAATGCAATCAGAGGACTCAACAAAAAAATTGAAGATGCGGTTGTCGTGAAAAAGGTACTTAGAACTCTTCACAAAAGATTTAATTCTAAAGTTTCTGCAATAGAAGAGGCTAAAGATCTAAATAATTTTAGCATGGATGAGATGCATGGTTCTTTGACTGCATACGAAATGAGAATAGGACAAACTAAGCCCATAGACAGAGAAGCTGCTTTTAAAGCACACAAGAATACAAAAGTTGAACAAGAATCTGAGGATGAAGAGACATCGGATGAAACGAAAGCCAACTTTGTTCGAAAACTTACAAAGGGAAAAGGAAAATATAGAGGAAAGTTACCGTTTAAGTGTTTCAATTGTGGAGGGGTCGGTCACTTTGCAGCTAAGTGTCCAATGAATGAGAAAACCAAAAGTGATGAAGGGTCACACCAAGAAAGAAGTGACTGGAAGAAGAAACCAAATTTTAGGAAAAGCAATTTCAAAAAGAAAAGTTTCATATCCAAGAATGTCAACTCTTCTGAAGATAGCTCAGGTGAAGATTCTGAAGAAGAAATAGGTGAAGCTCTGTTCATGGCATTTGAAGAAGCAAAAACAGAAGAAAAATAGGAAGGTGATACAAAAAGTAAGGATGAGGCTGAAGTTTATCTGGAAGGAGAGTTGGTTGCTGCACTTAAAGAGTTGAATACAGAAAGGAAAAAGAATAAAAAGGTCTCAAGAAAGCTAGAGGATGCGAATGACATAATAAGCAGTTTGAAAGTACAGACAGAAGAATTTAAGAAAATGTCTGAAGAACTCGAAGTTCAATTAACCATGAAAATAGATGAGTGCTGCAAACTGGAAGAAGAGATTGTTGTCTTAAGAATGCGGCTAGAAGAAAAGAATCAAAAATTAAGTTGCTATCACAAACTTGAAGGAAGTTCTACAAAGCTTGAAAAGATTATAAATAGTCAGAGGACTACGGGCATCAAATTTGGCTTGGGCTTTGTCGAAGGAGAATCGTCAAGTGGATCAAAGGCCATAACAGTAGAACAAGTAAAGAAAGAAGATAAGATCAAGGTTGATCAAGGAAAAACGAATCAAGCAAAAGAAAGCAACAAGTGCCAGGCATGAGAAGAGTGCCTGACAATGAGGGATTCATAAAAGTCACACATCAAAGGAGAAGAAAATTTGTGGCTCCTACTAAAAAATGGCAAAGACCAATTCCCAGGTTCAATCATTCCTTTTCCGGTTATTGTTTTAAATGCAATGCTTACGGTCATAAGATTTCAGACTGCATTCATAATATAGGACAAAGAAATTTCACGAGTAGAAATGTCTTTTCACCCTTGATGGATTATGGAGTAGAATGCTATAACTGTCATAACTTTGGACACATTGCAAGAAACTGTAGAAGCACATATGCAGCAAACAGATATCAGGGAAGAAGAACTCAACCAAACAGTTTAAGGCAAAACAAAAAATTCCCAGAAAAACATGCACAGGCTATTGACAAAGAAAAGTCTAAACAAGTAACCAAAACTATAGCCAAACCAGAGTGGAAAGAAAAGGAGCTACCCAAGGAAGAAAAGGAATCCTTGATTGTTCAGACAACTTTCAAAGCACAGAACAAATCTGCACCATGGATATTGGATAGTGGGTGCTCCAGTCACATGACAGGAGATAAACAAAAATTTGAAAAATTACAGAAATATGAAGGGGGCTCTGTAAAGTTTGGAAATAATGATGGAGCCAAGATAGTTGGCAAAGGATCAGTCAAGATAAGTGATGGACAGATCAATTCCAAAGAAGTTCTGTTTGTGATTGGTTTGAAGCACAACTTACTGAGCGTAAGTCAAATCTGTGACAGAGGTCATGAAGTCATCTTTAAGAAGCAGGGTTGTGAAGTCGAAAAAGCACACAGTGGGAAGCCGATAGCTACTTGGATTAAGGACTTCGGAAATCTATATACTCTCTCAAAAACTTCAGAAGGAGCGTGCTTGATTGGACAGGAAGATGAAAATTGGTTGTGGCACAAGAGGCTCGGTCATATTAGCTTTGACAATCTGGTAAAAATAAGTTCAAAAAGGGTAGTAAGAGATATACCCACCATTGGCAAACTAGTAAATAGCATCTGTGCTTCATGCCAAAAAGGGAAGCAAACTAGAGCCACATTCAAATCAAAGGAATACTTCACCAGTAAGCCTTTAGATCTAATACATACTGATTTGTGTGGACCCATGAGAACACAAAGCATAAATGGTGACAAATACTTTATGTTGTTCATAGATGACTACTCCAGGATGACATGGGTACTATTTTTAAAGCTTAAATCAGATGCCTTTGAGATGTTCAAGATTTTTAAAAAATAGGTTGAGAATCAAACTAGAAAAAGAATTAAATGCCTAAGATCAGACAGAGGAGGAGAATTTATCTCAGAAGAATTTGCAGAATACTGTCAAAAATATGGGATCAAAAGACAGTTTTCAGCAGCAAGAACACCTCAACAGAATGGTGTTGTAGAAAGGAAGAACATGACAGTGCAGGAAATGGCACGGACAATGTTGGCTGAGAACAAAATAGCTGACAGATTTTGGAAAGAGGCAGTCCATACTACGGTTTACATCCAAAACAGGTGCATGCTAAGGACGCATGAAAGCAAAACACCGTATGAGCTGTGGTTCGACAGAAAGGCAACAACAAGATATTTCAAAGTGTTCGGCAACAAGTGCTACATCAAACGAACTGAAGATAATCTCGATAAATTTGAAGATAGAGTTGACGAAGGTATTTTTCTTGGTTACTCAACAAAAAGCAAAGCCTACACATGTTACAACAAGAGGCTAAAGAAAATTGTGGAGAGTGCAGATGTTAAAGTTGATGAAGGTAGAGATCGAGAAACAACTTATCAAGAAAACTACCCTATTTATGAAGAAGTCATTGAAGGAGATGAAGAAATGGAAATAGAAGAGAATCAAAAAATTGACCCAGCTGATTTAAGAATTGACTCAGAAGAAGAAGAAAACAAGAAATTCAAAATAGGCAGCTGGTAGAAAAATCATCCCAGAGAACAGATTATTGGGGACCCAACAGTTGGTATTCAGACTAGAAGAGCAGTAGTACGGAACTACTCTCTATTATCCAACATTGAGCCCAAAAATGTTGTTGAAGCAAGCACAGATGAAAGTTGGATGAAAGCAATTAATGAAGAACTAGATCAGATTGAGAAAAACAAAACCTGGGAGTTAGTACCAAGGCCGACAAATAAAAATGTAATCGGTACTAAATGGATTTTTCGAAATAAATTGAACGAAGATGGACAGGTTGTAAGAAATAAAGCAAGACTGGTCTGTAAAGGCTATGCACAGGTTGAAGGTATTGATTTTGAGGAAACCTTTGCACCAGTAGCCAGACTAGAGGCAATCAGAATGTTTCTAGCTTTAGCAGTTCATAAAAATTTCAAGGTATATCAAATGGACGTAAAATCAGCATTTTTGAATGGAAAACTGGAAGAAGAGGTTTACATTGAGCAGCCAGATGGTTTCCAACTCGGTGATAATCCCAACTTTGTTTGCAAGTTGAGGAAAGCTTTGTATGGTTTAAAACAGGCACCCAGAGCATGGTATGCAAGGTTGGATAACTATCTGATTCAACAGGGGTTCAAGAAAGGTTTGGTGGACAACAATCTGTATGTCAAAATAGAGAATGGCCATCTTATTGTCCTTGTTGTTTATGTAGATGATATCATTTTTGGCAGCAGCAATGATAAGTCCTGTAGTGACATAGCAAATAAAATGAAGAAAGAATTTGAGATGTCTATGATTGGTGAACTTTCTTATTTTCTCGGACTGCAAGTCAATCAAAGTGAAAAGGGCATTTTTATTTCTCAAGTTAAATATGTGAAAGAAATGTTGAAAAAGTTCACAATGGAGGACAATAAACTCGTTAGCACTCCCATGACAACAAAGTTGCAAGTTGAGCAAGGATGACAAATCTATAGATGTAGATCAAACCATGTACAGATCTATGATTGGAAGTCTGTTGTATTTGACAGCTACCAGACCAGATATCTTACAAGCAGTATGCATGGTGGCAAGATTTTAGGCTAGTCCCAAAGAGACTCATGTGACAGTCATGAAGAGGATTTTTAGGTACCTCAAGGGTACTATGGAGTATGGGTTATGGTACCCAAAAGGTAAGGACTTCACTCTTATTGCATATTCGATGCAGATTGGGCAGGATGTATTGATGACAGAAAGAGTACCAAGTGGAGGAGCATTTTATCTTGGAGACAGGTTGGTAGCATGGCACAACAAGAAACAAGAATCGGTCTCTCTATCCACAGCAGAGGGAGAATACATTGCAGCAACAACATGTTGTACACAGATATTATGGATGAGACAAACCCTGAAAGATCTTGGTATTCACTTCAAAGAGCCAATTTCAGTTAAATGTGACAACACCAGTGCTATAAACATATCAAAGAATCCGGTTATGCATTCTCGAACCAAACATATTGCAATCCGGTATCACTTCTTGAAGGATAAAGTTGCAGAAGGTGAGGTCAAATTGGATTTTGTTTCGACTACAGAGCAAGTAGCAGATATATTCACAAAACCATTGCCAAAGGAAGTTTTTGAGTACCTTCGGAGTAAGTTGGGAGTAGTCACATTTCCCAAGAACTGACTATCAATTGGGATCACATTCTCAGGGGGAGCATTTATGCCTATGTTTATAGTTTTGCTCATATTCATGATTTTTGCTAACTATAACAATGTGTATCTGAGAATGTTGTGCATAGACTCAGGGGGAGTCTGCAGTAGCCCTTTGGTATTATTGTCAAAGGGGGAGAAGAATTCTAGGAGAGTGCATGAGTGTTGCCAACAATTCCAAAGGGGGAGATTGTTGAGCAAGGTGCAGCAAAAGTATTGTCATTGTTGTCAACACAAACAGATAGATCAGTTGATGCAGTGGACAGGAGTTCAGAGGTCAGTCAGAACATGTACAGTGAATTTCCAAGAAGACAGAAGTGGCCCAGATTCAAAAAATCAAAGAAAAAGACAAGTAAGAAAACTGTCACGATATCGCGACATGTTTTTTGTCATGATTTCGCGACATCTCGAAGGAGAGAGAAAATGTTGTCAAAATTGTCGCGATTTCGCGACATCTCGGAGGAGAGAGAAAATGCGGTCAAAATTGTCATGATTTCATGACATATCGAAGGAGAGAGAAAATGCTGGCAAAACTATCATGATTTCGTGACATGTTGGAGGCAAAGAAGCCAAGTTGAAAAACTATCACGATTTCGTGACATGTTGTCAAAGAAGAAGGCAAGTAGAAAAACTGTCATGATTTCGTGACATGTTGGAAGAAAAGAAGGCAAGTAAGAAAACTGTCACGATTTCGTGACATGTTTGGAAAGAAGGCGCAAGCAAAGAAAACTGTCACGATTTCATGACATGTTTGGAGAGAAGGCACAGGCAAAGAAAACTGTCACGATTTCATGACAAGTTCGCAGAGAAAGCGCCAAGGAGAGAAAGTGTCACGATTTCGTGATAGGATCGAAGAGAAAGCGCCAAGGAGAGAAAGTGTCACGATTTCATGACAGGTTCGAAGAGAAAGCGCCAAGGAGAGAAAGTGTCATGATTTCATGACAAGTTCGAAGAGAAAGCGCCAAGGAGAGAAAGTGTCACGATTTCATGACAAGTTCGAAGAGAAAGCGCCAAGGAGAGAAAGTGTCACGATTTCGTGACAGGTTCGAAGAGAAAGCTCCAAGGAGAAAAAGTGTCACGATTTCATGACAGGTTCGAAGAGAAAGCGCCAAGGAGGAAAAGTGTCACGATTTCGTGACATGTTCCGTTTTCATGGGCCAAAGACAGAAAAGGCAAAAGGCAGAATGTGTCACGATTTCATGACATGTTGTGTTTTCACGGGCCAAAGATAGAAAAGGCGCAAGGCAGCGAATGTGTCACGATTTCATGACATGTTGTGTTTTCATGGGCCAAAGATAGAAAAGGCACAAGGCAGCGAAAGTGTCACGATTTCGTGACATGTTCCATTTTCGCGGCGAAAGGCAGAGAAGTGCAAGGAAGCGAAAAGTGTCACGATTTCGTGACATGTCTGGTTTTCGCGGGTGCAAGACAAGAGGTGAACAAGGAGGCAGAAAATGTCATGATTTCATGACATGTTGAGTTTTCATGGATAAAGGGCGAGAAGAGCATAAAGAGACAGAAGTGTCACGATTTCACGATAGGTCGCAACAGCACGATCACTGACAGTTAACTGAAGCAGAACAACAGTTAAAGGGGCAGTTGTAGAGGAAAAGCATGCAGCCAAAATAAGAAGAGTTAACTGGAGTCAATGCGATAGTTATAGGAGCAATTACAAAAGAAAAGCATGCAGCTATTTTAAGAACAATCGAAGAAGAAGAAATCGAACAGATCGCATAAATAGAATCAAAAAATGCATGCATGCACAGAAAAGAAGACGAACAGTCATGGTAGAGGTATATGTTGCATGTAACGTGTTTAACGAAATGCCCACTCTATAAATACAAAAGGAGTTACATAAAGAAGAAGTTACAATTGACAAGTGGCGAGAAGAGAATATTAAAGGAACGATTACGGGTTGCATGCGTAAATATGGAAGTTAAAAATAGAGACTAATATGATATAAAAGCAGGTCTGCATGAAGAATAAGGCTGCTGTTGTATGTGAGAAATTGCTGTGTAAAGAGGGTTAGAAGAGGGCCGAGAGAGAAATAAGCAGAGCCGTGAGAGAGTGCAGAGTTTGATTAATTGCAGACCAGTCAGGGTCGTGTAAACAACGAAAGGCATTTTTATGTCATTAAGATAATTCAGAATTGCAGTCCAAGTTGGTGCTTGGCATTAGGGGTTGGTGCTCCTATCTGTTGAAGCAAAAAAATAAGGGGTTGGTGCTCCTTCCAGTGGGTGCTGGTAAAGTGTTTGTAAAATTGGTGTTTTGCAAAGGCTGGATTTGGATTGGAGTCCAAGCAGTCATTTTTGAGGAGTAGCCAAATTGGTGAACCTCGTTACATTGTGTGTTGTGGTGTGCTCTCTTGTGAAAATTGCTTTACCTATTTTTAAGTTCTCTTTGCTTCAGCATTAAGTGTTGTAGATTTGAATTTTAATAGCTACACTGATTCACCCCCCCTCTCAGTGTCATTGTGAGAATATCACGGTCTAAAATAAAGTTGCAATATGAAATATAAGTCAATGATAATATTCTAAACATATAAAAATTCATAAATAACTTATGAAACAATTCATGGAACTGCCATTAACAAATGTTCACAAAAATAGTATCTTGATAGAATAAAGATCTCCAATACACCATACTTCTACACACTTTCACTCTCTCATTACATTGTGTCTCTCACATACACACATATATAATAGGATGTGACTCTTCATATGGAGTACTGTTGGCCTTCGCTCTTCTTGAGACTCTTCACTTTCCTACCCTATGGACTCATGTGCACATGGACTATTATGCACATTTACATTGTTGAATACTTTGCACATTCTAATAATACTTGTGCATTTATTGTGTTGCATAAAGTAAATACTCACACTCTAATCTAGGACACTCATAATCTAAAGATGTAACCAAGTTGGTACATTAGCGTGTACTAAATAATATAATATATTCCAATAGGAAGGAGATAGAAATACAAACATTTTCATGCTAAAAAAAACGCAATTTTTTATAATTCATATAAAAAATATTATAACTCTAGATGGAAGAAATATTAAGGACAAAGAAGATATAAGGAAACAATTAATTATTTCAAAAATATTTTTAATATTCTAGGGAAGATAATGAGGCATAATAAAAACTTTTACAAATATTTCATAAATGATCACTCAGGGATAAAATAAAATCTTGATGAAGAATATATCTATGAAGGAGCTCCATGAAGCGGATTAATCTTTCCATCCTAACAAGGCACCTGGCCTTGACATATTTCCTACAAATATTTTAATTTTTTTTGGGATTTATTGAAGAGTGATATATTAGTTACGGTTGAAGAGGCCCAAAAAAGGAAGGTTATAATAAGTGAGATCAATGCTTATTACCTTGGTTCCCAAGAAAGGCAACACAAAAATATTTTGATAATTTTCATCCAATAAGCCTTATCTCAAAGAAACAAGGTGGTTTTGTTCATGGTAAACAAATTCTTGATAGTATAATTGTTGCACAAGAGGCCATGCATTCTCTTCATTCCATGAAAAACCAGGTATGCTTTTGAAACTAGATATGAACAAAGCATATGATAGGGTTTCCTGGAATTTTTTACATGCTATTCTCAAAAATTTTGGCTTTAATTATAGTTGGCATGAGTGGATTAAATTTTGTTATAGCATTGCAAACTTTTCTATTTTGATCAATGGTTCTCCTACTAGGTACTTCAAGTCATCTTATGGACTTCGTCAAGGTGATCTACTTTCTCCTTATCTATTCATTATTTTGGCGAAAGCATTAGGGAGAGCCTTTTCAAAGGCAAAAATGGAAGGAAAAACCAAGCGCATTCAAGTTGGAAAAAATGGTCCCTTTGAATCTCATCTCCATTTTATTGAAGATACTTTTCTTTTGGGTCATCCCTTAATCAATGAGGTCATGGAGTTTAAATCAATATTATCATGCTATGAGAAGGCTATTAGACAATTGGTAAATACTACAAAATCCATGATTTTTTTCATTAATACCGCCATAGATTTACAACAAATTATTGTGAATATTTTAGGGTTTAAAACTAAAATTTTTCATCAATCTACTTGGATATTCCTTTGTATGATAAAGGAAATAAAAAGGAGTTTTGGATCTCTTTTTTGGATAGAATGAAAGCTTGCTTGGTAGGTTGCAAAGGTAAGTTCTTAACCATGAAAAGAAGGCTACAACTCATAAAGACTATATTGCAATCCATTTATATTTATATATGATGTCACTTTCAAGACTGCCAATAGGTATGGCATCAGAAATTGATAAAATTGAAATAGACTTTCCATGGAAAGGTTGTGAGAAAAAAATTAGGTTTCCTCTTTGTAAGGGGGATAGGGTTTGCAAAGGAAATAATATTGGAGGAGCACACTTGAGAAACTGTAGAATTATAAATTTGGCATTAGGAGCAAAGTTTGGATGGAGATTATATAGAGATAAAGAAAAGAATTGGGCAAAAATATTACTTCAAAAATATATAGGTTCTCTTGATGCAATAAAATTATTTAGGAAAATAACTCTACCCAAAGGATCGTCAACATGGAACTTCATATTAGAGAGTTTGCAATTGATAAAGAAACATATTAGATGGTTAGATAATGAGGGGAGTTATGCAAATTTTTGGTCTGATGCTTGGTTGAAACCTTATCCTCTTATCTCTAACTCAAAATAGAAACCATTGGCTCAAGCGTGCCTAGCATGTAAAGGTCCAAAGGTCAAAGATTATATTATTATGAGTAAAAAATCTAGATCAAGAATTTATTTTAGTAACCTGGTTGAAGGAGAGAAACTCAAACAAATTGGAGATAAACTTCAAAAGATGCTTAAAGAGTTTTATTTGATAATTTTTACACAAAATGATGAGTTGCATTGGATTTTATCAAATGATGGTGGATACTTAGTCAATTTGGGATATGAGGATTTAAAACAATCAAATTTTCCTTCTCCAAAATATTTTTCTTAGAAGAACGTTTGGTCATCAGAAGCTCTCCGCAATGCCTCAACGTTTCTTTGGTTATCAATTCAAAGTAAGATTCTTATAGGAGAATGTCTACAAAGAAGAGGATATTGTGGAACCTTAAGATGTGCCTTGTATGAGAAGGATTTAGAAACCTCAGACCATTTACTTCTTCATTGTTCGTTTGCTCACATCATTTGGGATTATTTAAAAAAATGAAACTATACTAGGCAGCTACATCAACATTGAAAGAGTTGAAAAAATGTTGGATAAATTATTTTAAAGCTAAAGCATTATGTATTCTTTAGAGGATTGGCCCTGCCACTATTTTTTTGAATTTATGGTTTGAAAGGAATAATAAATTTTTAAAAAATAAATCTCAAAATCATGCCCAAGTTTGACACTGCATTATTGTCTCTTGAAAATTATCTACAAATATGGTGCTCATCATGGGAAGTCTCAATAGTAGAAAAGAGGTGCTAATAACATGGCTACAAGAATTGAATATACATGAAAGATTCATGTGCAACAACGAAAGTAAAACAAAGGATCTACTTCGATCTATGGTAAAATGAAAATGTTCAGAAATTAGGTTTATCAAAAATAATTTTAATGGTGCTTGTAAAGAAAATCTACAAAAAACTGGTGGAGATGGTGGTTTTAGAGATAGTGAAGGCAAAATTCTCCTTATTTATAGTCATATGAAACTTCAACTAACAACTATGTAGAGGCTAGGGCACTTCTTATAGGGATAAAATTGAAGTAGAAACATGATGGAAATATATTTCAATTGAGGGGGACTCACAAATTGTCATCAATGTTATTAAAAAAGGATGTGGAGATTGGATAAAAAATAATATTATTGTTGATGTTCATCATCTCTTACTAGAGGCAATCTCGTGACAGTGTGAGCATATTTATAGAGAAGAAGAGAAGAAAATCGGGTAACAAATAAATTAGCAAATTATGGTGTTAATCTTCATCCTAATAAAATTCAAATTCTAGAAGGCAATTGGCCAAGTGAGATTATATGTCTTAATGAAAATGATGTCAAGGAGTTAATTGTGGAAAAATAGCACTTCAAGGAAGTTGAAGAATATATCTAAGAGAAAAAAATGAAAATACTGTGATAAAAAAAGTATGCTCTAGCAAATGAAATATTTCGTATTTTGATGGAGAGTGATCCCCAACAAAAATCACATAATTTTTTTGGTTACATATGAGAGTTTGTCACAACCACACTATTTTTAGTAACTGACAAGGGCATGATTCAAACCACAAGGGATATTCCCACCAAACCTATTCCACCTCGTTATTGTTGACCTAGTGTGAAAGGAACCATTGATCGCTTGGGATTCGTATCATCATCATCGGTCTAATGTACACTTAGAGGATTCAAATTAGACTACTACCTTTGCAAACAAGCTGCCCTCGAGGTTTGAACCTAGGTGTCTTCTTGGTAAGTGCCTAGCCAAACAAGCACTTACCAATCCACCTAGCCTTTAGGGACCAAGCCACATATAACATATTAAAAATAAAAAATAAAAAAATCAAAACACCTTATAGGCATGTTCAAATTTATTTTAATTTTAACCATTTTATTCATAAACTTGTATACATCTTTCAAAATGCCTTATCGTTGAGTGTGGTCTACCGACAAGGATGCCACCTGCATTATAGCTGATGTGACTGTGACCCGGGTTCAATCCCCATGGTGAATGTGTATAAGAGGTATTACTCTAAAAAAGAAAAAAAAATCCTTGGTTATTTGACTATTTTATCTTAATTTTTCTGGTTAGAACGTGCCACTTGCATTATCGGTAATGTGACCCGGGTTCAATCCCCATGGTGGATGTGTATAAGAAGTATTACTCTTTAAAAAAAAAAAAAAAAAAAACTCCTTGGTTATTTGACTATTTTTTTTTTTTTGGTCAATCACACTATTTTTAGTAACTGACAAGCCTAGGTTTCAAACCATATGGACTGCTCCCATCAAACCTATTCTGCTTCGTTATTGTTGAAGGAGACGACCAGTTTATCCTTAATTACTTGCCTTTTTAAAAGAGGATTTAATGTCTTTTTCAATTTTCTTAACACACAATGATGTACATGCATACACGTTATTTGAACCTTGGATCTCCTAAAAAGAGTTCAAAGCCCTAACCACTGTGTTGTCCCCACCAAGACCTTCCATGTGTTTTTTAAGAATATCCTAATTACATCCCAGTAAAAATGTAATAATTTAATTTATTAATTAATTTTTTTTTAAAGGAGAAGTTTACAAATTACATCAACAACCACCCTCAAGAGGTTTTGAACACAAGACCACTTAAGAAACAACCACCATCTTAGCCACTTGAGAAGTTTAATTATTAATGTAATAATTAATAATTTATTAATTATTTTTATGATACCACAGGTTTTGAACACAAAACCACTTAAGAAACAACCACCATCTTAGCCACTTGAGAAGTTTAATTATTAATGTAATAATGAATAATTTATTAATTATTTTTATGATACCAGAGGTTTTGAACACAAGACCACTTAAAAAACAACCACCATCTTAGCCACTTGAGAAGTTTAATTATTAATGTAATAATTAATAATTTATTAATTATTTTTATGATACCAGAATCAAAATAAAAAATTCATAACACCTATGTTCAAATTTATTTATTTATTATTATTTGATACATAGAGGAATAGACAACTACCTTTCCTTTTTGAACACAAAGTTGATTTGAACCTTGAACCTCTAATTTAAAGTTTCAAAGTCTTACCATTAAGAATTGACATCTTTTAAAATGCTTTGATTATTTTATTCTTAATTACTTGTTTTTAAAGAGGCTTTAGTTTTTTTTTTAAATTTATTAACACACAATGATGTATATGAGAACTAAAAAAACTTGACCTGCACTCAATTGTAGATGCACAATAATGTATATGAGAAATAAAAAACTTGAACTGCACAAAATTGTACATGCACATATGTAATAGTTTGAACCTTAATCTCTTAAAAAGAAGCTAAAGCCCTAACCATTGTGTTGTTCCCATCAAAACATTTCATGTATTTTTTAAAAATATCCTATCACTCCTCTTCGTTTGATGTTGTCTATCTTGGTTTTCAATTAAAATACCTAAATTCAAATTCAGTAATCTTGGTTTTCATTTAAAATACCTAAATTCAAATTCAGTACCAAGAGACTCCAACCCCTTTCCATGTTTTATTTTAAAACTTCAAATAAAAAATAGGTCAATTTGAATGCTTACCAATATACTACCTATTTTTTTTGAAAATTTTAAATCTATTAATTTCATTTTTATTCAACAAACTAAAAATTATAAAAGTTTTTACTCAACAAAACCAAAAAAATAATACATCTTACCAATAAAATGCAGCCAACAATTATAAAAATTTTTGCTCAACAAAAACTAAAAAAAAATGCATGTTCATGAGTTAAATTAAATTAATAATTAATTTTCTGTAATCATCAAGTAAAAAAAAAAAAAAAAAAAGGCAAAGGGAAAGGACACCAAAAAAATGTTTTTAACTCACGATTTAGAAGGGACCGTTTCCTGAAAAGATTTAAGCATCGCCATCGCCATCGGATAACTTAGTTTCCAACGTTGTAACGGAAATTTAAAAGTGTATCTTTATGTGTTACTTAGAAAGTGACCTTTTATGGAGACGTTGGAATTCACGGTCATGTCATACAAATACTATCGCCACGCGAGGGAGGTATTGCGTGAGCGGGAAGCAAACAGGATAATGCAGAATGCGGGAAGCAAACAGGATAATGCAGAATGTTGGTCTGTGCTCCGTCATTGAAGGCCTAGGTTTTGATTTTGTAAGTTTATTTTAATGAAAGTTTTTTTTGGAAATAGAATTCAGTCCTGTACATCATATTTTGTAATAAATTATTACTTATGGTGTTGAATTTATGGCAGAGAGACGATTTTCAAATGGACAATGGCAGAGAGACGATTTTCAATGGACAATGTATAAGCATTACCTGGTTTTGGTGGGACGGTACAGGATAAATTAAAAATGGTAGGAAAGATTAGCAATGCACTTATGTTAAGGTGTGGCATTGTTTCAAACATTTGTGCTGTGAATAATTATTTATAAGAAGAATTAAAATGTTTGAAGTCTATTAATTCTATCTGTTCTGGAATAAATTCTTATAAATAAACTATTGGCTTATATAGGGGTTTGACCTGTTTATTTGTTGACATTTTGGCTTTCTGCTTTTAGAATACTGGGAGGAGATGAAGATTGAAGAAATCAATTTCTGGATTAAGGCTCTGTGTGACTGTGAAAGCGACCTTCTATGGAGACGTTAGAATTCACCGTCAGACGATAAACATTGAAGATATTATCATGTCGTAAAAAATACCATCGCCACGCGAGGGAGGTATTGCGTGAGGGGGAAGCAAACAGGATATCTGGCTCCGTAATGCAGAATGTTCGTCTGTGCTCCCTCATTGAAGGCCTAGGGTTTGATTTTGTAAGATATTTTTACTGTAAGATTTTTGGAAATAGAATGCAGTCCTGTACCTCATATGTTGTAATAAATTATTACTAATGGTGTTGAATTTATGGCAGAGACGATTTTCAATGGACAATGTATAAGCATTACCTGGTTTTGGTGGCGCGGCACAGGATAGATTAACAATGGTACGAAAGATTAGCAATGGACTCATGATCAGGTGTGACATTGTTTCAAACATTTGTACTGTGAATAATTATTTATAGGAACAAAATAATTAATGGATTTAAATTGTTTGAAGTGAATAATTATTTATAGGAACAAAATAATTAATGGATTTAAATTGTTTGAAGTCTTTTAATTCAATCCTGTTCTGAACTAAATCCATGTAAATAAACTATTGGCTTATATTAGGGTTTGACCTGTTCATGTGTGGACATTTTGGCTTTCTGCTTTTAGAAGACAGGGAGGAGATATCTGGCTCCGTAATGCAGAATGTTCGTCTGTGCTCCCTCATTGAAGGCCTAGGGTTTGATTTTGTAAGATTTTTTTACTGTAAGTTTTTTGGAAATAGAATGCAGTCCTGTACCTCATATGTTGTAATAAATTATTACTAATTGTGTTGAATTTATGGCAGAGACGATTTTCAATGGCCAATGTATAAGCATTACCTGGTTTTGGTGGCGCGGCACAGGATAGATCAATGGACTCATGATCAGGTGTGACATTGTTTCAAACATTTGTACTGTGAATAATTATTTATAGGAACAAAATAATTAATGGATTTAAATTGTTTGAAGTGAATAATTATTTATAGGAACAAAATAATTAATGGATTTAAATTGTTTGAAGTCTTTTAATTCAATCCTGTTCTGAACTAAATCCATGTAAATAAACTATTGGCTTATATTAGGGTTTGACCTGTTCATGTGTGGACATTTTGGCTTTCTGCTTTTAGAAGACAGGGAGGAGATATCTGGTTCCGTAATGCAGAATGTTCGTCTGTGCTCCCTCATTGAAGGCCTAGGGTTTTATTTTGTACGATTTTTTTACTGTAAGATTTTTGGAAATAGATTGCAGTCCTGTACCTCATATGTTGTAATAAATTATTATTAATGGTGTTGAATTTATGGCAGAGACGATTTTCAATGGACAATGTATAAGCATTACCTGGTTTTGGTGGCGCGGCACAGGATAGATTAACAATGGTACGAAAGATTAGCAATGGACTCATGATCAGGTGTGACATTGTTTCAAACATTTGTACTGTGAATAATTATTTATAGGAACAAAATAATTAATGGATTTAAATTGTTTGAAGTCTATTAATTCAGGAATAATTATTTATAGGAACAAAATAATTAATGGATTTAAATTGTGTGAAGTCTTTTAATTCAATCCTGTTCTGAACTAAATCCATGTAAATAAACTATTGGCTTATATTAGGGTTTGACCTGTTCATGTGTGGACATTTTGGCTTTCTACTTTTAGAAGACAGGGAGGAGATATCTGGCTCCGTAATGCAGAATGTTTGTCTGTGCTCCCTCATTGAAGGCCTAGGGTTTGATTTTGTAAGATTTTTTTACTGTAAGATTTTTGGAAATAGAATGCAGTCCTGTACCTCATATGTTGTACTAAATTATTACTAATGGTGTTGAATTTATGGCAGAGACGATTTTCAATGGACAATGTATAAGCATTACCTGGTTTTGGTGGCGCGGCACAGGATAGATTAACAATGGTACGAAAGATTAGCAATGGACTCATGATCAGGTGTGACATTGTTTCAAACATTTGTACTGTGAATAATTATTTATAGGAACAAAATAATTAATGGATTTAAATTGTTTGAAGTCTTTTAATTCAATCCTGTTCTGAACTAAATCCATGTAAATAAACTATTGGCTTATATTAGGGTTTGACCTGTGCGTTTGTGGACATTTTGGCTTTCTGCTTTTAGAAGACTGGGAGGAGATAAACATTAAAGAAGTCAATAACTGGATTAAGGCTCTGTGTGACTCTGAATATTTTTGCTTTCATCTATTGCTAAACTTTATTATTACTTTAATAGTTTATAACAGCAATGACTTGTAATGGATTAGGTTCAAAAAGTGGATTAAGGCTCTCTATAACTTTGGTTATTGTTGCTCTAGGGTAAAATTTATTATTAGTTATACAGATTAATTAGATTAATTGCAGAAATAATATGTGATAGCAAGGGTTATAAGAAAATGGATACTTAGTATTAGTCACAAAAGATTTATAATATGACTTTTATAGTACGAGTCATGACTGATACAATCAAGGGCTTTGAGTTCAAGTTTGACTTCATAAGAACAAAATTATGAGATATGTTCAGGTAATTCTACTTCAAGATAGAATAATCAAAGGTTTTAAATTTATGTTTGGTTTGATAAGGACAAATTCCCTAAAAATGCTAGGTAAGTCTACTTTCTACTTTCTACTTTCTTGTAGAATAAAATGAATTATTAATTATAGAAAAAATATCAAATGAATAGACTTAACTTTATAAAGTCTGTTTAATTTTTGTATATACAAGGTTTAGAATAAAAGGAAAATGTATTTCTATGGTCAATCATGACTGTACTAAGGTTTGACTTATTAATTGCATGCACTTCTGGCTCTCAGCAAAATAGAACTATTAGTAATATAAACAAATTAAATAAGTTATCATACGAGAGGTATGGAAGTAAATAGTTTGAAACTAAGACCAATATTAAGCATCTTAATCTAACCAAGAGTATCTTTCCATATACAACTTCAAGCTTCACATGCATTCCTACTTCTTCTTTATGTGCTTGTTTGATAACTCTCTCTGCTTCTTCCCAACAACACACATTCATGAAACATGACCTTTACCCAACGCATGGATTAGCTATGAAAATTTTACCATCAGCATAATTCTTTGTTGGCTGGTCAAAGGAGCTTCAGGCTCTAGGTATATGTATTCCTCCACATATTTATACTACTTTGGTAGTACAACGGCTTTAAATAACCATGTGTCTAGATGATCATCATTGATTCCTTCAACAAACATGCCTTTTTTAAGTTTGAAGAAATTGTTGGCCATTTCTTCAATTGAAATGGTGAACTCTTGTAACAGCTATAACCAGTGAAAAATCTCCCATGTATGGCTTGTTTATTAACCAAATACAATAATGCTTGAAGGTCAACTCAAAACACAAATGGTTTACCCGTAAATAATGTCTAAATTTTTACACCGAGTAGATTTAACTTGGTGATACCTTTCTATTTCTATCATATAGGCTGGATGAAACATTTTATACTCTCATTTATCAATGAAATTTTCCTCCGTTTGAGTGAATTATTCACAAAACTATCATTCAAATGGAAACTCCTTTCTCATTAGGTTTATAGTTTGCTTTTAGATAGGAATAAACACTTGTAATTAATTATTTCTTTCCAACCACCTTCATTGTTATGGTGTCCACCATCAATTTTGATAATTTATAATCTTGATAGCAGTGGTTTTGTTTTTCCCAATTATAGATGGCCTTGACTTGCTTCTAGCCACGATCATCCTAACATGGCAGCCTAAGTATTCAACACATTTCATTTTGATTATCTTGAAATCCACATATAAGCATTTTTCAACTTTTATATTTGATCAAACGCACTAAATGAAAATTGGGTTGAACCAAATTTGGCTCCCCTGGTATATCTTCATGAATATGTTGATTCCCTGTCCTACATTTTCTAGGGTATCCTAAAAATGAACCACTAATTTTGATGGCAATTTTAGATATGCCATGTTTTCTCGACACTAATAGATGCTGTCATCCTTTCACATTTGTGTCCCCTTTGCTGGCATGCTTGTTGCCAAGCTTTTGCCAATTGTGATCTACTTTCCATAAGCTTGTTAGGATTGTCACCATTTTATCATTTGCAATATACATTTGTTGTTATGGAATATCTGACAGTCCTTTATTTCTTGTGGTTCTTCACATATTAACTATGTTCCATGAAGTTTCTGGGACAAGGACGATGTGAGATGGTGGGGGATGTGTTTCTAGGACATCAGAATGGCCTTTAAGGACATCAATATGTGCCTTTGAAATGACACTTGAATCCCGCGATGCATCTCAATTGAGCATAGCTTATTAATTGAGGTGTACTTCTAGGTCTTTCCATTCACATTTGTTTTAGTGAGGGCAATGTGTTTCTTCATACATCCACCTTATATCAGTAGGTAATTTAGACTGATTGTTTAGGTCTTGAACAGCTTGGATAACATCCTTCATTCCTTGCTTTTCTACTAGCATGTAAATTTGCTCTTCTAAATTTGCTTCTAGCTACCAATTTCTAGTCAATACAAGCATAATCAATCTAAGATGAAATTGATTAAGGTTTGTTTCAAAAACTTGGTCCATCTTTTTGCAAACCAGAAAAATGATTAGGTGCTTCTACATTGTACTCTGTCATCAGAATCAAATTGTCCAGCCATCATAAAATTCTTTATTGGAAGTTGTGATTGTTGAGGTGCAAATTGCAAAAAGCCAAACATTTGTGCATGGATTTGGAAGCTAGTGAATGAATTTGAATTGTGAAACTTAGCCAAATTTTCAATTTTGTTCTCTACTTTTTCCAGGCTATTTGTCCTTTCCTGATTTGTCCCTTTTAGTGCATGTTTGAATTTTTTGTTGCATGGTGATGCCAAGTCAAGCCTTTTGCCTATTTGTATAAGGGTGCTACACTTCTATCAACCTTTGCTGTGTTTGTCACAAGAAGATTATTTATACCTTGGGTCACACTGATTTTCCCTATAATATCTTATCATAGAATTGGAAGCTGAAGTGATTGGCATTTGGCAGTGTAGATCAATAATAGCCAATTGCAGAACAGATTATACATAAATCAAATTGCAAGATGAAGTGTATTTAATCTTTACAACCTGTCTGCCACCTAGCCCCTCCCCCATATTTGGATCGAATAGTGAGAAGGAATGTTACCTCCAATTCAATAGTGTCTTACTACCAAGGCAGGACAGTACCTGTTACAATTTGCAGTGATTAGGCTTGAAGCATTTTCTCTAACTTTTCCACCCCATCACCTTTTAAAGGTTTTTCAGGACCACAATGGAAAACCTCCAATGAATATAATCTTTTATAGGTAGTGTACATTTCCATTATTGATGTTATTTTGTCTAACTCAACAAAGATGTAGTTTACTAAACTATTGCCATTGGGTTCCACATTCTATAAGGGGGAAGAAACAATGTTGTTTGTAGTGTCTTAATTCTTTACATGGACCTACTTTAACACGATTATTCAAGATATAGGTTTTTAACATGCTTTGTCGGGCAACTGAGTCTATTTTTGAAATGGGAGACTAGAAAAACCAATTCTTAGTCACGGTTATTCAAGATATAGGTTTTTAACATGCTTTGCTGGGCAATTGAGTCCATTTCAGAAATAGGAGACGAGGAAAGCTGATTCTTAGTCACGGTTTCAGATATAGGTTTTTAAGACATTTTTCTGGGCAATTGACTCCATTTTAGAAATGGGAGACCAGAAAAGCCGATTCTTAGTCATGGTTATGCGAGATACAGGTTTTTAAGATGCTTTGCTGGGCAATTGAGTCCATTTCTGAAATGGGAGAGATATAGTTTTTTAAGACACTTTGCTGGGCAATTGAGTCCTGTTGGCATTTTTGCCACATTGTTTTGATTGTTGTTGATTCATGCATAAATTATTGAGTATTCACTCCTCTGTGTTTTTCCACGAGTTTTGGTGCCAAAACAACTAAGTCCGAAGACTGTCGCGATATCGCGACTAAAAATAGCATGGAGAGCACGGGTTCAAAACCGTCGCGATATCGCGACATGTCGCGTTATCGCGGGTTTTTTGAGGAGAGAGAAGCAAAGTCGGAGAATGTCGCGATATCGCGACGTGTTCCAAAATTGCGGTCAAAGTGGTCAACGGAGGCAGAGCAGTAAAATTGTCGCGATATCGCGACATGTCGCGTTTTCGCGACTTGCGATGGCCATAAAGCAGAGTGATAGAAATGGTCGCGAAATCACGACATAATTGAGCAAAGGACAATGTCAATGAACCTCGTCGCGATATCGCAACAGAAAAGTGAACAAGGAGCAAAATGTAGAAATGTCGCGATATCGCGACATGTCGCATTATCGCGGGAAGGATGAAAGAAAAGCATAAGGCATGAAAGACGTCGCGATTTCGCGACATTTTTGAAGATGAGGCCAAGCAAGAGCAAGACGTCGCGATATCGCGACAGAAAGCGGCAACACTAGAGAAAGCAAGGAAACGTCGCGATTTCGCGACATATTGTGGAGGAAAGGCTAAATAGAGAAGGATGTCGCGATTTCGTGACATGTCTTGTTTTCGCGATGTGAAAGCGCGGAAAGAACAAAATGGTATGGAAAGTCGCGATTTTGCGACATGTTGCAGTTTTGCGGGTAAAAAGAAGAGAAGGACACAGAAAATAGAAAACGTCGCGATTTCGCGACATGTCGCATTTTCGCGACGAGGAGCAAAGAGAAAACCAAGCGAGAGAAAGACGTAGCGAAATCGCGACTTGTCGCGTTTTCGCGGTTCGAAACAGCGAAAGGACAACATGGGGAAAGAACGTCGCGAAATCGCGACAGGTCATAGTTTCGCGGGAGCAGAGCAAGGAAGGAGCAAAATAGTACGGAACGTCGCGAAATCGCGACGCGTCGCGTTTTCGCGACCTAAGGTGACGAAGGAGAACAAAGAGCCAAATACGTCGCGATTTCGCGACATGTTTGGTTTTCGCGACCCAAAGTGGCAAAAGCGTACGGAGAAAGAATATGTCACGATTTCGCGACATGTCACGTTTTCACGACTCGTCATGGTTTCGCGCCAGGAAGCAGTTCAACGGCCCGATGAAGTATTGCGATTTCCAAGGATTAAAAGCTCTCTAGAATTTAATGTTTTGTTGCTTTCCAATGTGTGCAAGATAGAAGAACGTGCTTAGGCCTGTAGTTTTCGAAACCACCAGAATTGAAGACGCCTCCATTATTCAAAGCTTCTGTTCGCGATTTTCTAACGGTCCAAGCATGCTCCGAGAACGACCATTTAATGAAGACGACCAGTTCCTTGTTTCATTCAATTCCTGATTTCTCCAAGGCTGTTTTAAGGGGATCATTTCCTTATTTCTGTTATATATTTTGTGGATCTCGAGAAAGTCTGTTTCATGTTTTAAATGCTGCAAAGAGGCAAGACCTCTATAAATATCAATGTATATCTCAAGAACAACTATTGGGAGTTTGAGAGACATGTTGCATGAAAACATTCAAGTTCTTTGCGTAAATAAGAGATATTTGGCCTCTGATTTTGCAAGCGTCTTTCTGTGTGATTTCCTTCTATTTCATGCATTTCTCCTTTACGCACGTATTTCTTATCTGCTGCTAAATTTGAATTCTACATTTGAGTTTGAATATTGCTAATGAGGAAGTGAGTTCTGGAATGCAATCCTGGAGGTTGTCTGCGCAAGGTCGTAAGTGGATTATGCTGCATTCTATTATTATATGCTGTTCATACACTTGAGGTTAAATTCTTGCTGATAATCTTTCTCCGATCATACAAATTCGGCCTGTGGCCATATTTCCCATCTCTTTCCGTAATTTCCCATTTCTTTCTGCATATTTCCAATTCCTTTCCCGTAACTTTAGTCTGAAATCAAGCTTAGATTTAGTAAGGGAACCAGCCCTCTCTGGAGATTGGTCCTGGAGACATTTCTTTCTCTCGGCCTTTCAATGTTGGTCGTCTAGGGCGCACTTCGCATAAAATCCTTTCTTGTGGCAGATTCGTGACCAACAAGTCCATTTCAGAAATAGGAGACCAGAAAAGCTGATTCTTAGTCACGGTTATGTGATATATTACATTCAGGTTCTATGGAAATGTCTTCTTCCATATTGATAAGGTTACAACATCCCAACAAAAGTCCTTTAACAATCATTACTATTGGGGATTGTGGTAGAGTCATAAGTCATACCACCATATCAATAAACTAGAGATGGTATCTAGAGCATAGTTCAACTCCATCGTACATGGTCACAAAATCCCATCAATTACAATGCATAGAAGTTTCTTTTCCCCATCACCATAGTAACTACTTATGACTGCTCATGATCACCTAAAAGCAGAGGTTTTAACAAGGGTCATATTTTATAGGCATATAGGGTCTTTCAAAAACATAACATATTACCACTTCATTTAATCAAACAATTTTTCAACAAGCATAACAAGTAATGCAGGAGAATGTACTTATTAGTTTGTACCTATGTTGAAGGAAACTCCTATGCTGCCCTTGTTTCCTTGTTATAAAATCTCAAAAAATCTTTGGAAACATCTTATAAATTCTCAAGAACTCGTCATCTTGTCTTCCCACCTTCCCCAACATTTCTAAGAGATGTTTCCAATATGTCTTGTCAATTTGAACAAAATAAAAAGTCAAGAGTTGATATTTTTGGAAGTTTCTTAGGTATTGCATGAGGACCATATGGGAGACAAGGATCCACATTAAAAAAATCAAGTTATTATAAAAAAACTCTAAGATGAGAAAAAAGGGAACAAAATAAATGATAACTCAAAAATAATTATAGGTTGGGATTGATGAAGCTAGAGAATCTAGAACAGGTGGCAAGCCCTCTGGCGAAAAGGAATTGATGCGCATATGGGTTCTCTTACTTGGTGGAGGTAAAGAAAACAGATAGAGGATCTATTTTCTTGTATTTTAATCTTTGTCTTGTATCTTGCAAAAAAGAACAACACACAAGGACAAACAAAAGATTGATATGTGGGTCCTAAAAATCTTGGCTTATATATTTAGATGGTTGCACCTTATCCATTGTGCTGTATATGAGATTTAATAATTAAATGTGTTTTCCATCCATTGTGATATTTTTAATTTAATATTGTATATAAATTTAATTTTAAAAACATTCCTTTCTTGTGTTCCCCTTTCCAAAGGATTTGAGGAGTCACATTTACTAAGGGTTTTCTATTTCGAAAACTATGCCTATTTCTATGTTTTGTGAAATTGAGATGCCTATTGCCTACAAAAACAAATTTTATAACCGATACAGTCTATTGAATCTTCTCTTTCCACAGTTCTAGAAAAGAGAAAAGGCAAAAATGGTTCAGCCTTCAATCCTGATGTCCAGATTGAAAGACCATTAAAGTCTATGAATTATAATAAAGACTAACTTCTATGTCTGCACACACATCTTCACTTGTGCAAACTTTCTTGGTTGCATGTACATTTTCAATTGCATGAACTTTTGCAAGTGCATCTTCCTTGTTGCTTTGAATGCTTGTCATTTGCTCTTCCCTTGTTGATAGTAAAAAAATTTCTCCCACCAATATTGCTATTCGTTCTCCCCACATTGAAAACTGACCTTTATATCTAAGAACTTCACACCTCTTGAGTGGGCCACAAGCATTCAATCTATGGTGATGAGTCTCTTCTCGCCTCCTAGACAGTGTTATTGCTATTGTCCATGTGTCTTCATTCCTTTAGAATGGGTACAATTGTTTGCATACCTTGTCTTCGTTTTGTTCGTGGAAGGGGTTGTTTTGTGTCTCAAGTTGCATGTCTTTATGCATGTCTTTGCATATGTCCTATGCCTTCACACATCCTTGAGCGTATTTACATCTTCATGCATGTTCTCATGCACGTCTATGTCTTCATGCACATGCCTTCACCACTACATTCATTAGTTGGTCGCTTCATTTGTTGCTTGATCCTTTTAGACCTTTGCGTCAACTCTTCTCTCATCCGTCACTATCTGCGTTCACTTTCGTGTACACTGTGGATTGTTGCTCATTCAACTTTCTTTGTCACTTCCTATATCACCATAGTCCTTGATTTAGACTTGATATGACAATTGCACAAAATGTAGCATAGCGGTTTGGTATGCCGAACGCAAAGGAAATGTGCATGAAACAAAGCAAATGCAACATCAAAAGGATTAATTCATATATGTGTAAAAGAGATTGCACAAAGTAATACAACACAACATATGCAATAGGAACACAATAATGTCATCAACAACACAATGATTCACTATCAACAAGACGATCCATGATACATGATCTTTTACAATATATGATACTATCTCCATAAATGGAAGTAAGGGAGGTACATTGACAACTAAATGAGTAAAAGTTAGTTGCATAATGGTTAACTACCCACACAGACTCATATACACAAACATAACTTAATCCACCACTTTTACATAGAAAAGTACGTTGCATATCCTCATGTAATATACAACATAACCTAAGTAAAAATATTATGGATTATGTACATCCAAAATTGCTCTCATACATGTCATGAATGTGTATGTTGTGGCACTTGAGTTGGTTCCATGTGAGAACTTCCATCTACATCTACCCTTCGCTCTAAATTTGTTGATGCCCTTCTTGATTGCATGTTTGGATCTTGGGTGATAGGCTAGGCCATTGGAATTGGCATGGGCATTGGTGTTGGAACAGGCGATGACATTAGTGTTGGTGCCTGTTGTTGCCCAACAGGAAGGGTATCCAAACTCTCGATCTCGACACATGTAGTAGTGTACCTCTCCTTCATCTTTGTTATGAATCTTTGTTCTTATAAACATAAGTCAGTCATCAATATGCAAAAATATCAAATCGTTTATCCACAAATAATTTTCAAATCATTCAATCACAAATAATATTCTACAATGCATTAATACATACAATGAGACAAAGATAGATAATACCCTTAGGATAGGATAAAACCAAGGTTATAGAAGTATCGAGGACTAGGGGATGGGGGACGGGTTTCGAGGATGGCGGGGGACGGGAAACTGATTTTAGGAAACGGATGGGGGACATCTAGGGGACGACAAGTATAATACTATAAGATGGGCTGCCCTCATCATATTTATAGTAATTTAGACAACAAAAATACTAATAGTTTACAACAAAAATATTTAGAAGCCATTAGAATAATTTACAACAAAAATACTAATAGTCTCATTTACAACAAAAATAGTCTCGTTATGCAGGAAATTTTGTTGGGCTATGACTATCAGTATTTGTATCTAATGAGCTGCCCTCATCATCTGAGTGAAGACCCTCCAATGGAACTCCAAACAACCCCTCCTTATCCTCATCTTCATCAATTTGTCTCGCATCCTCTGGATCAACATCCCATCGTGTAGTTGGAAATTGTCTCTACTCTGGTTTAACTCTCTCATGAAGGCGAAGAGAGCTATGCATTGCAACTACCTTCTCTACTCTGCGAGAGGTAAGCTTGTTCCTCCTCACACCGTGATTAAAGCTGTATGTGGACCAATTCCTCTTAGTAGCAGAGGAACTAGCAACCTAGGAAAGAAGCCTAATTTCAAAATGTTGCAAGTTTGGTGTATCATCCCCATGTAGCTGCCACCATCTAATGGGATCTGTTTGGGCAATGGTAGTCCTATCCTCTCTACACTCTAGTTAGTTGAAGCAAGGGTCCCTAAGATTCACAAATTTGAGCCATTCATCTCTAAGTTTTGAACCCTCCTCCCTCACGTACATCTTTTTAAGGGCATTAAAAAACCCTTGTCTCACCTCTAAAACACTCTCCCAGGCCTAGGCTCATACCACTCTGGGTTTACCGCATATGCTACCATATGAAGAAGGGGGATCATCCTATCCCACCTCCTTTGTATAATAGATCTAATGTGGGTCTCATATAATAATAATGTTGGATCTCTAGCACAAATGATATCTCCGCTAGCATGCTGTCAGAAGTCTCATAGATCTCTCATAGATTAGGAGCATCTGTATCAACATATCTGATGAAGACAACAAAGACACAATGTACCGACAAGGAAAAAAAAAACTTATGATCAATCCAATTTGAAACTACAAAAGTAAAACTAAAACAATTATGAGATAAAAATGAAAAATCACTAAGAAAAAAACATGAACCAAATCTTATCTTCAACATTTCTTACCTGGCTTGAGTCAACCAACTCTCATCCAATACTTTGTCTTTGATTTTCTTTCCCTCCTCCGTTTTTGATTCCGACCGCCTCTTCCACTCTGTGCATATTACCATAGATTGTAATGCATCTGCACCTCGATCATCCTCTCCAATAAAATGAAGTAGGTGGCATATTTAGTATCTCTTGGTTTGATGAACTCCTTTGAGAAGGACCAAAAGAGGGCTAAGGAAGTGTGATGGTTATTTGCAAGTCTCTGGCTTTTGCAACCATTGCCCTCACCCAATCTATCCTCCCAATGTCCTTCAATTCACTGTTCAATGCATGAACACAACACGGGGTCCAAAAAATGTCTATATGACTACTCTATCATTTGCCCCACATGCTGGCAAACAGGGGCTGCATCTATATTAACTGTAGTGTACAACAAAAGTATTTAGAATAATTTACACAACAAAAATAGTCTCATTTATACAATCATATAGAATTTCATAAGAAAAACACAAATTGATCACGTGTACAACATTGGAGGGTCCAACGTCCTCAATAGCCTCCTTCAACAGGAGGTATTGGTACTCAACATCATTTATTTTCCCCTTGCAATAAATGGCGCGAAGAAAATAGGGACCTGCTGAACATGTGACAATAATATTGATGAGTGGATGCTGACGAATGTCAATCTACTCATCCATGATGATAGAACATCCACTTGTCAAACATGTGTCCCTCATCTGCTCCATAACCAAACTGCATCTGGAATATTGTTTGTCCAAGAGAGAGGTATGAAGCTTATACTCTCTAGGCACTACATATGAAGGCCATGCCTTGGCTGCTTTTTTGAATGCTTCCTTGGAATTGGGGGAATGTGCAGTATGGAAAGGAAGCCCATGTGCAAATAATAATTGTGCTATAACATCATCTGCATCCTCTGTTGCTTGCACGTTAAGCATGTCATTTATAGTTCCTTTTTCCTTGAGGGCAACGATGGCATACTAGAGGTTTGGATTTCTTGTAGTTGTCTTGAGGAGGCTCTAGTGTAACTTCTAGATGTTTGGCCATGTTTAGGGAAAGGCATGGCTAAACCTTTAAATTTGGCCTCTTGCACAAGCCTATTGGCTTCAACCACTTGTAACCGGTTCATTTTTTTGCAAGCCCTAACCCCTGTTCCTGCTTTATCAATAAAATGAGATTCAATCCTAGTATAACTGCCGTTAAGCTTAGTTTGACAATAATTGCACAACCATGTTCTTGAGCCCCCAATTTTTTTTTCATGGTCAGGGTTGGTTACAAATTGTAGAAGAGGTTTTTTAAGATTAAATGTACCCTTGGCATATTCTTTTAACATTGATGATGGACAATCAAAACTAGAAGTAGTGTTGTCCTCTTTGGAAGTTTGAGAAGGTTGGATATTAGAGGAAGAATCCTTAACAATATGAATATTTTAATTTTCCCCTTCCATATGAATGTCACGTGGGTCTGATTTATATCCTTTACTGCTGCTCATGTTGAAACTTGAAAGAAAAATATGAAAACAAACTTGGATGAGGTAATGAAAATAGGAAAACAAACTTGGATCTTGATTTGCTCCTCCTTTCTCTTGATGATCTATGTTTTGTGACTTCTTTTCTCCTCCTTGCTGCTCTCTTGTTGCTCTTTTGCTGCTCTCCTATTGTTCTCTTCATTGCTGTTGCTGCTGGTCTCTTGCTGTTCACTTCACTGCTGTTGCTTCTGCTCTGTTGTTCTCTTCACTTTGGGGAGGAGTGTGTTTTTAACTTTTTTGAATAAGTGTGTTTATCTTTGGTTATAATCTACTTATAGACCTTTTTTAGGGTTTGGGGGTGGATACTTTCATGGGTCCCACACCCCTCATTTATTGTTTTAAATTTAAAAAAAAAATGAACTTTTTTTCTTTTGAAGTTAAGTGACGCCTAGCCGTGGGGGACGGTTAGGCATCTCCAGCGATGGTCGAGGGATGCCTAGGTGTTCCCCGAGAGTCCTCGAGGATGTCCCCTCACAGTAGGGGTACTGAGGACGGCCCCTTGTTGCTTGACGGTGTCCCAAGGATGCCCTGCCCATCCTTGCCAAAAAGGGGATGTTGGGGAAACGTCCCCATTGCCCTCCCCTTGTTCTAGGGACAAAGGGGATGGGGGGATGCGTCACCTTGTAACCTTGGATAAAACCAATAATCCTTCTTAAGGAAGGAATAGCTCCATAAGATCTCCCCATGTGGGAGTGCTACTTAGAGAGGGAAAAGTCTCAAAGCCACTTAGAGAGGGTGAAGTCTTTTACATGCATTAGAGGTAGAGAGGGCAAAGTCTCATAACCACTTAGAGAGGGTGAAGTCTCTTACATGCATTAGAGGTGATGGAAGATTGAAAGTAAGAATGATAATTATAATGACAATATCCTTTATTTTATATACCAATCATTTAATGCTACTTTGGGGAGGGTGTAACCCTAACCCTAGTTGATTACGAAACCCTTATTTAACTCATTATTACAGTATATTATTCCAATATGATAAACCTTGGGTTATGTGTGGTCCATGCCAACTATCCATAATACTCATATAAAATATAATATCATATCCCACTATAAATATCCCAAGGTACCAAAACATTCCACCCCCCTTAAAATTTTTTTATCCTCGAACCATGAGAAGATACTAAATGATATGTTCTTCTAAGCATTGTTGACAACTGGTACCAATCTTGATCATCCATGCTCCAAGTGAAAGCTTTATTGATGATGGTCTCCTATGATGTTATGTTTCTATTGTGCCACTTTGATCAGTGCTCCTTTGGTTCCACGTGTTCATTGCACCACTCTAATAACCATACTAATTGATCCTTTGGTGCCAAGTTGTTGCACCACTCTAGACTACAAGATACATTAAATTTTGTTTGAGAAAACCATGATTTCAAAAAACTTCACTATCCTTGTTCCAGATGATTGACTTCACAGGGTCGTACCTCCCTCAATATGTTCAGATTCCTTCATACAACTTCTTTCAGAGCTTTTCAAATTACTCTAAACAAGATGGGACAAGAATTGTTAGAATAGGAAACTCTGTAAATATATGGCTTCTAGAAAATGGGGCATTTAAAAAAAAAAAACATTTTTCCCTAATTTTACAATTAATTAAAAAAAAACAATCCTTGATTTCTTAGAATCGTTGCTTTGATACCACTTGTTATGAAACTTTATTCTCATATATATATATATCATCCAAAATATACCTAAATATCAAATGATTCATTTGCAAATCACAATCCACAATGGAAAATCCACACAATAAAGTAGAGATAGATAATACCCTTAGGGCCATGCAAAATCCACACAAATAGGATGCCCAATCATAGACCATGCAGCCACTATCCCCTATACATAAGCTATAATCCAAGTGGGCATTTTCAAGGATTTTTGTTCTCCACAATATTTGGATGTAATAACGTTCATCGCACATTGCAAAATTGGAGTCTTCAACTGCTGCATTTTCACTACGCATCTCCCATGCTTTGATAACTTTGTCGACTCTTTTGGAGTTATGTTGGTGATCTCATGCATTAACTTCCTCCATCACTTGCTCCTACTCACTAGTAATCCATGACTTGGCAACCTGAACATCATCTTGAAGTTGTTAATTGAAAACACCACTATCAACTCTTGATCACCAACTCTAACTTTACTTGCATTTTGTTGCAGATTATACATCTGCAACATCTATAACAAGTAACCATTGAAGAACTCCTTGTTGAAATTTAGTACCTGCAATATGAAATTCACTACTACATCTTTGAATGTTGTCCTCAATAGATGATCCTTCAGACTCTTTTCCCACCATGTTTGGCAATATTCTCCTACTGGATGAATCCATTTCATTTCTTGTAAGGTAAATAACATCCTCTCCTTTCCCTTACTCCTATTTAGGCGAAGCCTCAACTTCTCTTTCCACTGGAGTGTTGACTTTAGGCCTTTCTCTTGAATGACTTGCGTGTGTACTGCAACCTTGTTTAGTGTCTGAGTTGTGTTCTTTCTCTTCCTTGAACATGCTTTGCGAGACTCCTTGCACTACCTCCGACACCCTCTCCTTGAGAACGAGGTTTTGTATGCAACACCTAGTCAAGTGGGGCACTTCTTTGTATTTGTTCCACCTAGCGAATCTGCTCCGTGATGCTTGGTGTCTTTTGCATTTTCATTGTTTAACAATTCCATCCTACCTCAGGTTTTGCTTGTACGGCCCTTGTCGTCACAGTGCCCTTGTTGTCACAGTTTTGCTTATACGACTCCTACTGTCATATCAACTATTCGTACGGCCCCTTGTTGTCACATCAACTATTCATATGACATTGTTGCGTAGTCTTGTACGATAGCTATATCACATGTACGACAACTTTTCTTGTTCATATGACAACCTTCAATTTCTCACTTGAACGAGACTGCTTGCAATAATTTGGTTTTTAAGCAGGGTCTTCCTTGAGCTCCTATGTCATCTTCTTCATGCACAAACTGCCTGCTCTGCCATCCACTCCAACTCTTGCTTGTACGGCTGCACTCACTTACAGACTGAAAACCCTCATTTTGTCTGCACTTTACTACTTACTTCAGTGGTCATTCATACACTTGTACGACTGCATACGACTATAATTTTTCTTTTGCAAAACCCTTGTCTTCAGCAAATCTTTTTCGCAACTCTACCTCCTGGTTCTCCTTGGGGCATGCTCATCATTATGTTCATCCATACACTTGTACGACTCCATACGACTATAATTTTTCTTTAGCAAAACCCTTGTCTTCAGCAAATATTTTTCGCAATTCTACCTCCTGGTTCTCCTTGGGGCATGCTCATCAATATTGTAATTTTCTTCGACAACTTTTCCCCTTTAGTTGGAAATTCCTGATGACATTATTGTGCTAGCATGCTTCACTTCTGCACTATGTCCAACATTTGCATCTTCCTTAACATTGCATTTGTGGCTTCCTTAGCACTACTTCTACTTCTTCCCACCTTCAACTCTGCATCCTCCTTTCTCCTTCGAGCATTGAGTGACTGAGATGCCCAAGCCTTCGCAAATGCATGTATTTATAATTTGGTGGGGGTAGTTGCGCCCATGCATTAACTACTTGTTATCTAACAGTTTGCCACCTCACCACCCTTGCATGTGATTGACGACATGTTTTTCCTGCTTTTTGTCTTTTTCTATTTTTTTTAAAATGACATGTCTGAGTTTACATCTTCCATATGATTTGTATGGCTCCGCAAATTTGAATCTTGACTTTGCCACCATTTGATGAATTGTGCGTGTTCTCCTAACGATGATTTCTTTCTTCCTTTGTCGTATGACTACTTTCATTTGTATAACCGTCATCTGTGAGGCAATTGTCGTATGATCATCATTCATATGACATTCTTCACTTGTATGACTGCCTGCCATATGACATTGTTCACTTGTATGACCGTTTGTCGTAGGACATGTAGGCAGTAAATCTGCCTCCCAAAAGAAAAAGAAGTAAATTTGTTGTACACAAAATTGAGTACAATTAGGATGAAATGCAAATTAGATGAAATTAGAAGTGAAATTAGTTGAAATGAGGGAAATGTAAATGAAATTTAGTTTAATAAAAATGAAAATAGACCTTACGTCAAATTATGGACAACAGTTATAGGGCGACAATAGTAAATAATGCGTTGTCCTAGGAATTGCTCAAAAACGACCTAGACAAGCATTATAAGGCCCCCTTATTCATGTGAATGTGTGGGTTAATGGCATTGAGAGAGTGTTGTAGCACGAGTGTTGGTATTCCTAATAGGGGAGGCGGTGATAGACTCAGGGAAGAAGCAGCAAGGGATTCATGGGATCAATTGCACAGTTCTTGTAGGGATCCTAAATCATACAATATAACCAATGTACGATTGCTCACTGGACTAATCGTACAATTTAGTGCAAACGTACAATGAACAAGTGTACTATTCAAAACCGTTAAGTCTATCAATTGTATGATTTACCAAATCATATAGTTTACTGAAACGTACAATGGTCCAAAAATGGACAGCCTAGCAAATATACAATCTTCCCCAAACATACAATTGCCAAAACATACAGTAAGCCCAAAATGTTCAATCTGGCAGAAGTTCTATCTGGCAAAATGATCAAGTAACAAATGTACAATCCGCTCAACAGTTGCACAAACCATTAACCCTTGTACAATTACTCTCAGCCAAAGACCATGTATCCAATAGGTCTTATTATTACACCGTTATAAATCCCAATTTACGATTATCACCCAACACATGCATAAATACCTTGATCCTTCAGTTTATGATCAATTTCTCTCTTAAGTGTAACATCATCATTTGACTTGCCATTGCATGATTTCTGCAAAATAGTACAGAATGTCGTACTAAAGACTTCGTACCATTCTTGTGACATCTATGTCATTCCAGAACCTGCAATTAAGAGTTCCTTCCAACAATACTAGTTGTACCTGCAATCTATTAAACATACAAGACTTTGCAACATGCAGGCAATATTATAACCACAAAACACTCCATTCACCAACACATTGTTAAAAAATAAATATTACGAGCAAGCAAAAACAATAACGCAGGAAAAAAGTAACACAGATTTTTACGTGGAAACCCTGCAGTGTGCAGCTAAAACCACGGGGCAATGGCAACTTCGTTATTTTATTGATTTCGGCAAACTTTTATATTCACCAAAACTCTTACATGCAAGGGGTCATTCCTCTTTTATAGAAAAACAAAGGAAGACTCCAAAAACTGTTTGTTTCCTCTCCCAAAGGAAGACTCCAAAAACTGTTCATTTCCTCTCCCAAAGGAAGACTCCAAAAACTGTTCATTTCCTCTCCCAAAGGAAGACTCTAAAAAACTGTTCGTTTCCTCTCCCAAAAACTGTTCGTTTCCTCTCCCAAAGGAAGGATCACTATAAACTGCACCACCATGCACCTCTCTGCTGAAGAACATTGGAGATCTGGATATTCACTTCACCTCCTAACATTCTTCCACTTGAAGTCAATATACAGGAATTCTTTGCCTATGTTTTCCATACAAGTGCCAATTGCCCAATGCTGCCTTTATCACATTTTCAGCAAGCCCAAACAAGTTTTGCACTACTCAAACTTCTCTATCTTGACCGGCTTTGTAAGCACATCTGCAAGATTCATTTCATTACCAATTTTCTGTAAAAGGATCCTACCTTCTTCCACCACATTTCTTATAAAATGGTACTTAACATCAATGTGTTTCGTGCGATCATGGAATGTTGGGTTCTTCACTAACTGAATAGCACTTTGGCTATAACAATGCAACGTAATATTCTCTTGCATTATCTTGAAGTCACCCAACAGTCGTTCTAGCCAAATTGCCTCTTTGTTGGTTTCAGTTTCTGCAATGTATTCAACTTCAATGGTTGATAAAACCACCTCAGACTGCAACTTAGAAGTCCAACTCATTGCTCCACCAGCAAGAGTGAAAGTATATCCTGTAGTGGACTTTCTCCCATCTCTATCTCCACTGAAATCAGAATCCACAAAACCTTGAACTTGCAAATATGACGATCCGTAGTAAATAGCAAATCTGAAGTGCCTCTTTAATATATAATAATATAATATCCACTTCACTGCATTCCAATGTTCCTTACCAGGATTTGCCATGTATCGGCTGACAACTCCCACTACTTGGGCAATATCCGGTCTGGTGCTTACCATGGCATACATGAGTCTTCCTATTGCTGATGAATACGGTACACGAGACATGCTTGTCTTTTCTGCTTCTATTCTAAGACACTGTTCTGAAGACAATTTGAAGTGTGAAAGAAGTGGGGAACTAACTGGTTTTGCATAATGCATATTGAAGCGCTACATAATCATTTCTATATATGACTGTTGACATAACCAGATTTTCCTTCCTATAATTCAAGTGGGCATTTTTGAGGATTTTTGTTCTCCAAAATGTTTGGATGTACTAACGTTCATCGCAAATTGCAAAATTGGAGTCTTCAACTGCTGCATTTTCACTTCACATCTCCCATGCTTTGACTTTGTGGCCTCTTTTGGAGTGATGTTGGGATCTCATGCATTAACTTCCTCCATCACTTGCTCCTACTCACTAGTAATCCATGACTTGGCAACCTAAACATCCTCTTGAAGTTGTTAACTGAAAACACCACTATCAGCTCTTGATCACCAACTCTAACTTTACTTGCCTTGTGTTGCAGATTATACATCTACAACATCTATAACAAGTAACCATTGAAGAACTCCTTGTTGAAATTTAGTACATGCAATATGAAATTTACTCCAACATCTTTGAATGTTGTCCTCGATAGATGATCCTTCGGACTCTTTTCCCACCATGTTTGGCAATATTCTCCTACTGGATGAATCCATTTCATTTCTTGTAAGGTAAATAACATCCTCTCCTTTCCCTTATTCCTATTTAGGTGAAGCCTCAACTTCTCTTTCCACTGGAGTGTTGACTTTAGGCCTTTCTCTTGAATGACTTGCGTGTGTACTGCAACCTTGTTTAGTGTCTGAGTTGTGTTCTTTCTCTTCCTTGAACATGCTTTGCGAGACTCCTTGCACTACCTTCGACACCCTCTCCTTGAGAATGAGGTTTTGTATGCAACACCTAGTCAAGTGGGGCACTTCTTTGTATTTGTTCCACCTAGCGAATCCGCTCCGTGATGCTTGGTGTCTTCTGCATTTTCATTGTTTAACAATTCCATCCTACCTCAGGTTTTGCTTGTACGGCCCTTGTCGTCACAGTGCCCTTGTTGTCACAGTTTTGCTTATACGACTCCTACTATCATATCAACTATTCATAAGGTCCCCTGTTGTCACATCAACTATTCATATGACATTGTTGCTTAGTCTTGTACGATAGCTATATCACATGTACGACAACTTTTCTTGTTCATATGACAACCTTCAATTTCTCCCTTGAACGAGATTGCTTGCAAAAATTTGTTTTTTTAATCAGGGTCTTCCGTGAGTTCCTATGTCATCTTATTCATGCACAATCTGCCTCCTCTGCCATCCACTCCAACTCTTGCTTGTACGACTGCACTCATTTATAGACCGAAAACCCTCATTTTGTCTACACTTTATTACTTCCTTCAATGGTCATCCGTACACTTGTACGACTCCATACAACTATAATTTTTCTTTTGCAAAACCCTCATTTTGTCTACACTTTACTACTTCCTTCCTTATGCAATTGTTGGATGTTTAAGTTTAGCAGGCGCTTTTAGTTGTATATGTCAATTAGTTTTATGTAATAACCCTCCCTATCTAGTTCTCTAGGGGTTTGCCAATTCTTAACCTTTTTCATGAATTTTTAATATACAAAATCACAAACACAAAGCAATCCAAAATTCTCGAAAATATTGCTTTATTCTTATATTAAAACTAGGGCACAAATTACAATGCAAATACCTCAAATGCTTATGAAACCCTAGCTGCTCCGTACTCTATAAATGATGATGAAGGCTCAGCCCTTCTGATGTGAATACTGTGTGGTGTCCCAGCTCCAAATATTCCCTGTATAATCTCTGAATGACCCTGTGTGGTAACCCAACTCCAAGGTTCTTTAAAACTGAAGTCCAACTGTAATCCCTGTGTGGAAATGCCTAGATTGACCTGAGGGTAATCTTGCAACTCCGAAGCCAATGTCCCTGTATGAGGTTGTCGTCTCTCACAAGCTCCAGAATCTCTGTAAATGGATCTGCCAGAGAGTCATCCAAAAAACCAGAGAGAAAAATAATAATCTTCGCATATCTCCAAATGAACTCAAATCCTCCTTTTATCTCCTCCATAGGTCGACTTAGGGTTAGGTCACATTTAGGGTGGGCAAATATAATTTTATCAATTTTTAATTCCACCTTATTTCTCCTTAATTTATTCACCCCCTTATGCCTAGGCTTAACGACTTTTTAAGTCGTCACTTAAAATGGCCCCTTTTAAGTATAAAATGATTTTATAATAAAATAAAGTCACTAACTTTATAAAATTAAATTAAATAATCACTTTATTAATTTTATCTTCGACCATTAAAATTTCCAACCTCTGCCCATCCGAATTGAAATCCGCGAATGGTTTTGGACACCCATTTCATTGAAGAATGTCACGACACTGTCTGTTGTCCACTGAAACCCTAAAAATGGACATGGCTAAAAATAGTAACTTTGATCAAACAAATATCCGAATGAGCCCAAACGACCATCAATCAATAGCTCTCTGGGTACTGACAAAGATTTTGATATGTCCAATGGCTCCCCTCCATCCGACTTAGCCTACGGGAGCTCGTGTATAGGCTAATATGCTCTGCACCTGACTGCATAGAAAAGGGGACATTACAGTCCGCCCTTCCCAAATATTGCTTGTCCTCAAGCAATACGTATACATACTCCAGTCAGATGCTACATCCCGGCTGAGATCACATCAAATCCCCTGGATCCCATAGCAAACTCAAAAAGGAACCGCCACGCTGACGCTGCGCCACTCTGATCATCACTACCCCTCTGACATGGTTAAGTGGCAGAAGTCTCAACTACAATAGCATGATGAAATCTCTCTCCAGTCTGGCACGCGACATGTCTGTCTGAGCTGAGATGTAATATCATGTACCACGACATACCGAAGGAATCAACGTCATAGATTACTGCAAACACAATGCTGGAAGTGCCTCCATAGTCATCACCTAACCAGCTCAACTCGGCGTTCACACTCCTGGAATCTCCCAGATAATCCCATGTAGCCCAATCTACTGCAGTCAATGTAATATCCTCTGCAAATATGATGTCCCTCATCATACTCAACCAAGTAGGTTGTAAATGTATCTGTATAATTCTTGAAAGATCAACCACGCTCCACTCTGGCAACTCGATAGGAAGCTCAACCTCGCCATCAAAACTGGTATGCCCATTATGACTGCACCTTGTGCCCAGTAACATCTCATGCATAGGTGACTCAACCAGGCCTATCTCTGCACTTTCACGGATTAAACTGACCCCTTGAGAGGGCACTGTGTTCAAATAAGAAGTAAGATACTCCATGTAATGCCAACCAAATTGCTGACCAACCTCCATAAAGTAAATGTTATGGCTGCCCAAAAAGTGAACAGCGACATATCTCTCATACCCATGATCAACTATCACCCATATAAAGCTCCTACCATCGCCCTCGATGCTCATCAATGCAAGCATACGATCCCGGGTAAGAGAACTCAATCCCCGATCATCATGATTAGGCTGGAAAATGCTTATGAAATCACTCTCAGACTCATGTCGAAATAGACACCCTGTCTCAAACAATGTATCCTCATGATCTATCACAGGAAAAGAATCAACACTCTTCATCTCAAAAAGAGGATTATCAAAAGATGTATCATGATCCATCTCATACAGCGGATTGTCAGTCCATGAGAAATTATTATCACTCTCGTGCTTATCACAGCCAATCCACTGATCCGAAATTGTGTAATCTAATATCATGGGACAATGTGTTAAGTTATAGTCCTCCTGAATGCAATCTAGTTCGACAACAATCCGCCCAATCTCCCTGGCTCTCTCCTGATTCAGTTGTTTAGTGGATTCTAAAACAAAATTGAGTTTCAACTCTGTCTCATGCAATGAAAGACGAGCCTCCGACAAAGAGCTTCTAGTCTGCTCAAGCTCTTCAGTTAGCTGACTAACTTCTTCTTTGCTCCTGTATGCACTAGGGGTCTCTTCAACAAGCTTGGCATAGTGATCTCTGTCTGCAAGAGTGCTCATGAAGTCTGACTTCATAGTTTCTAAGGCTGCCTTCAAATTTTGTAAATCAGCACTAGACTCATCATGCATTGAATTTTCATGGCTGTCCTGGTGAGATGAAATATCATCATAAGCTGATTTAAAATCAGCAACAACCTCAACTGTGTTATGATCTGAAAAATCATGTTTGTCTTCTTTTTCGGTCAATGTAATAAGAGTCCTTTCTGCAAGCTTGATGGAATGATCTCTGTCTGTAAGTAACTCCAAGAAACCTGATTTCAAATTTTCTAAAGCTTCTATGACTGTCTGCAACTCAACAATAGAGGTTACTCCTTCAACACCCTTCTGTCTCTTCTCAATTTGAGCCTTCCAACAAAGTTTTTCAATGACCTTGTAGGTGTTATCAAAATGTGTAAAGGCAGCAACAATCTTATCTTCACTAAGCATTTGATAAAAATCAGCTTCATGTAATAAATTTTCTAATTTGCCTTGTAAATCTTGACTCATAAAATCAGCTTCTTCTATGTTATCCACTTTGCATATTTCATGTTTTGAAGTTTGGGCAGCAACTATTTCAAAAGGAAATTCATCTCCACTTCCCAAAACTATAATAGTCTCAGGTTCATTTTCTAGGCCAGCACTCTGCTCAAGAGGAAAAACATCATCAATTGCAGCTTCATATTTTAAATCTGTAATAGTCTCCATCACATTGGAAAAATCTCCTTCCAAAAACCTATTGATTTTGTCTACTTCAGATTTCAGCTGAGACTCATCCTCAACAACATTGATTCTTTCATCAAATTTGGGGTTTATAGAAACTTCATCATGAAAAACATCAACATGCATTAATGAACCGATGCTAGGAGATTCATCATACCTCATATCAAAAATCTCACAATCCTCACTGCATTGTTCTGAATGCATTTCCAAAACTGTTGTTCTGTCTTTTTCATCATCACTAAAATCATCCTGGTTCCCTGTTATGCATGATTCCTGCAAAAAGGCATTTTTTCCAAACTCAAGGGTCTCAACTTCACTACTGTCCTCAACTTGATTTGGCTGCAACAAGTCACTGTGTTTGTTGTTTCCACAGATGTGACCAAGAGTCCAAGCCTCTTGACATGTGAAACAACGTTGCTCTTTCCTAAGCTGATTCTTGCTGATTCGCGGAAGACCTGCAACCTGTGAACCATAAGAATCAACTTTCTTTTCTGTCAACTGCTTTTTCAACCTTTCTGGGGCAGCAAGCTCATCTGTTCCAGATTTTACTTCAGTTGATGAGTGTGGTCTCAACCACTCAGGATGCTCTAACAAAGTTGTTAGATTTTTCTGGTATGCCATAAAATTTTGCTTAAATTCATTCAGAGCTTTTTCAATTTTCACACTGAACTCATCATCAAGTGACCTCACAGGTACCTTCGGAAGGAAAGTAGGAAACTGCCTGTACATCCCTGAACGGCAATATGTTATTTTACTATTCATCTCTGCACTCTGAACGCAGGCATGAATACCTTGATCGTTCAGTTTATGATCAATTTGTCTCTTAAGAGTAACATCATCATTCCACTTGCCATTGCATGATTTCTGCAAAATAGTACAGAATATCGTACTAAACACTTCGTACCTTTCTTGTGACATCGATGTCATTCCAAAACCTACAATTAAGAGTTCCTTCCAGCAATTTTAGTTTTACCTGCAATCTATTAAACATACAAGACTTTGCAATATGCAGGCAATATTATAACCACAAAACACTCCATTCACCTACACATTGTTAGAAAATAAATATTACGAGCAAGCAAAAACAATAACGCAGAAAAAAAGTAACACAGATTTTTACGTGGAAACCCTGTAGTGTGCAGGTAAAACCACAGGGCAATGGCAACTTTGTTATTTTATTCATTTTGGCAAACATTTATATTCACCAAAACTGTTACATGCAAGGGGTCATTCCCCTTTTATAGAAAAACAAAGGAAGACTCCAAAAACTGTTTGTTTCCTCTCCCAAAGGAAGACTCCAAAAACTGTTCGTTTCCTCTCCCAAAGGAAGGATCACTATAAACTGCACCACCATGCACCTCTCTGCTGAAGAACATTGGAGATCTGGATATTCATTTCACCTCCTAACATTCTCCTACTTGAAGTCAATATGCAGGAATTCTTTGCCTTTGTTTTCCATCCAAGTGCCAATTGCCCAATGCTGCCCTTATCACATTTTATGCAAGCCCAAACAAGTTTTGCACCACTCACACTTCTCTATCTTGACCGGCTTTGTGAGCACATGTGCAGGATTCACTTCAATACCAATTTTCTGTAACAGGATCCAACCTTCTTCCACCACATTTCTTATAAAATGGTACTTACCATCAATGTGTTTCGTGTGATCATGGAATGTTAGAAAACAAATATTATGAGCAAGCAAAACATTAACTCAGAAAAACAGTGACACCTGCAGTGTGCAGGAAAAACCACGAAACAATGGCAACTTCGTTCTTTTATTGATTTCGACAATCTTTACATTCGCAAAATTGTTACATGCAAGGGGTCATTCCCCTTTTATATAAAAACAAAGGAAGACTCCAAAAACTATTTGTTTCCTCTCCCAAAGGAAGACTCAAAAAACTGTTGATTTCCTCTTTCAAAGGAAGACTCCAAAAAACTGTTTGTTTACTCTCCCAAAGGAAGGATCTCTATAAACTGCACCACTGTGCACCTCTTTGCTGAAGAACATTGGAGATCTGGATATTTGGTTCACCTCCTAACACACATGTATAAATAAGATGGGTTCAATGGCTGCAATTGTATTAGTGGGTGCTGCTGCGTACAACACTAATATACAATTCAGAATGCTCAGGGTCCGAATACCTTGGCAACTATGTAAACCTATCCGTCTGTACAACTACAGTAGCAATACTCTATGCATATCCCTCTATACTCACGAATGACTCCAAAATAAATGAAATGGGGGCATTATCATGCCTGTCCCAGGCGGTTCCCGGGACAACAAACTATTTACAAATGCCTCCCAAAACTGTCATTTGTTGCATGAATCAACCTTATGTTCTAAAGTTTAATTTTAATTTTAATGAAACCAATCTCATTAGCATTTCCCTAATTTCGTCTAATTTCATTTGTACTTTAATTTACATTTCATGCTAATTACTTCTAATTTAACGCGGATTTTATTTCGCATTTTGCTTTACAAACTTCAAAACTTGTACAAAACTATTCAAAACTTGTTCTCTCCTTTAAACCAGTCGACATCCCCCTCGATGCTTGTAGTTTTCCTTGGGCTGATTGTTGTTGCCGCTCTTCTTGGTAATCAGCTAGTTGAACTCGGAGGATTTCAAAATCATCCCTCAGTTGGCTGCATTTCTACTACCTTTAGACCATATTTAGTTGCCTTTTCTTCTGCTGCATCTGGAGCTTGTAACAACTGTTTCTCCTATTTGGAGGTCCCCTTCCGAAGTTTTTCTTTCAAATCCATCTCGGTCCTTGCTGCTATGGTCAATTTTTCATCTTTCTCTGCAATGAGGTGGTTTCTTTGCTCTAGCTCTATTTCATGAGCTTGTCGTTGCTCTTCCCTGACTTTGAGCATGGCCTTATGATCCATAACCATTTCATTGTATCTTGTTGTATCTTTCTCCAATTCTGTAATATTCTTATCTTTGGTCTGCGACCGTTTCTCTTTATCTTTCAGTTGTTCCTCGTACCTACGTAATTGTTCAACTGATCCTCTTTCAGATCTTTTCCCTGTTCTTCCCACTGTTCTTTTGAGGCCTTGTTTTGGTCTTCTTGAATTTTCAGTTGTTGTTCATATCCCTGTTTCATACCATTTATTTCTATCTTCATTTCTTTTTGTCTGGCTTCTGCTTCTCTTTTTGTCTTTTCAATTTCTTCGTCCATAGCATCCGTTTCTTTTCTTGCTGCTTCTATCTCTCTTTTTTGCTCTTCCTTAGCTTTATAAATTTGTTCCAATCCTATAGTTACCCATTCTATTTAATGTGTCAAAACGTTATATTTGTGAAACAAAAGTACAAATTCTGGTGGTGCTCTCCTGCATTCTACTTCTGCTGTCTGCTAGACACTGGTGTAATCGCTTATATCCATATATACCCTCAGAGGCATCCTCTAATTGGTTCTAGTTCCTTCAGGTAACTCGTTTAACCTGATCATACTTCTTAACTCCCCAACTGGTAACTGCCAAGGTTGTTGCCTATAAATTTCAGCCAGTTTCATTGTTTGCTGTTCATTCCTTACTCATTGCATTATTTTATCCATCTCATCATAAGCTCTGGCTTTCCAACGCCTTAGCTACCCTACATAGCCCATCCAAAGTTGTAATTGGATATTATCCAATGTAATAGGGTTTGCGCACCTGGTAGGCCGGGTGCGTGGGTACGGTGTTGGGTTTGGCTGGGCAGAACCCCAGCCAAACCCCGTCGGGTTCGGTCGGTCACACCAAACCCAAACATTTTAAATATGTATTTTTAATTTAAGGGGCAGTGGGGTTGTTCGGACTAATTTTCACTAAACGAGATAGCAAGTCGATTCCAATTACGGATTATTCACAATCTCAAAATCTGCGTCTATAATTTGAGTGGCTTGAGACACGCAATTTATACATCTCCATTGTATTGCTGCGAGCTACCGTACTTGTATACAGTAATGCTGCCAGTTATTTAATTTTCAAAATAATACTCCTCTGGTATAAAGAATATAGTGTCTCCAAAGAAACAAGCATGAGCCAGCCACCAGCTGTAATTCCATTCGGAAAAGATAACAAATGTTCAAATATATATATATATATATATATATATATATATATATATATATATATATATATATATATATATATATACTTTTCAAACCATGAACAATGTAACGTAACTATTTTATATGGCTATAAATAAAATCAGATTTGTGTGTTCTTTTTTAATATATATGTACGGATAACTCAGTTTATTGATATTCATTGACATTTATATACGTCTCCAAAGTATTTTTTTCGTACTAAGCGATTTGCTAACCATTAGAACATGAGCTGAATTAGAATTAAATTAATTTTCTTTTCAAAAAAAAGGATCTAACGTTACGTGAGCCTTGCCCTTGAAAGATGGTTCCTCTCAATTTCGAGTTCAGCTAAAAGGAACTAAACTTTTCGCATGCAGTGGATGGAGTGCCTCTTGCTCTATGAAGAGGTCATTATAACTTCAGTCTTACGTTCCATATCTTCCAATTTTAGCTCCTATATGATGTTCTCAGTAGGCTGTTAAAGGCGAATACTTATGGAATGATGTTATTGTCTATTTTGATGGACGGGGTATAAATTCATTATTTTTTTAATTTTTAATTTTTTTTTTTCGATAAAAAATTTAGATTCGGAAACCTAATCACGCCAAGCGTGCGCGAGGGGGACTCGTTGGAACACCTACTTCCCTGCTTGAGTGCCTCTTTCCAAAGGAGACCTCGAAGATATTGATATCTTCTACGCGAGTAGGCTCTACTCAATATAGTTAATCAAGGTGTCAATATTGATGTTATGCTTGTGTAGCGGTGTTTTATGGGTTTTTTCAACAAACACCTAAAGTTTTGGATCACTAAATCTGACTCTTTTTCAAGCCTTAAAAGGTTATTTAAACTTACAGCTAAGATCACTAAAATGCATGCTAAGCTTATATCAGACAAATGCAAGAAAACAAGAGCTAACGTAAATTCTTTTCATTTTGATGATGAACTAAACTAAGGAGATATTTTCTTTCTCAAGGCAATCAAAGACTAATGCAAGAAGACAAGCTAGCCTAGAATGCAATCTATATGTTTTCGATTTCTTGCCTAAGTACTTAGAAATGAAGAATAGCCTAAGTTTGATCTAGGCTTCCTTAATTTCATCCCAATATTAGTGTGTTTTGAAAGGAAATTTTAAACCTAAGCTAGGATTCCTTGATTTGCCAAATAGGTGTGATATTATACAGAAAAAGTAGCAGACAGAGAGCAGAATATAGGAAATGCTGGAAGACAGAGTTTAGGGAGGTGCCAAGTGGCAGGATTACCTCAACTGGTGTCTGCAAAATTGCAACTGCTGTGCAAAATCACGACTGGGGAATTTGACCCTGAATTGGCGAATATGAACCTACAAGAGAAGACCAAAAAAATAAGTTTTTTGTTTTTGTTTTTAGGGGTCTGTCTGAGTGCTGGGAAGATGAATTTCTATCTTGGCAGCTGATCAGACCCCCTATTTATGAAAACAATGAGTCTGCTTGCCTTCCTTGGGATGGAAATGGAGCTGTGCAAAAACGCCAGTCTAGGTGCAAAATCACCAATGGTGAATTTGCACTCCAATTGGTGAATTTGCTCTGTGTATTCCAGAGAGTCAAAATCGCCAGCTGCTACAGTAATTGGCGATTTTACTCTGAAACGGGGCCGAGATGATTTCGGGGTCGAATTTGGAGTGGTTTTTGGGAAATTTGGTGAATTAATGCAAGGGTGAAGTTGTGTTAACGGTCTGCTAGGTCTGCAACTCACAAATTTTGGGATTTAAGCCCCAAAATCTTACAAATTGCTGATTGAAATGAGTGGTATGCAAAATGGGTGGGCAGTCTTTAAAATAATTGCAATTGGGAGGTTTTGTGAGTGCAAAAGGACTCAAAATGCTCACAAAGGAGTCAGGAATGCAATGAAATAACTTAACAAACCCTAATTAGAGCAAATTAACAAAAACAATATGAAATGATGCAAAGTGCTATGAAAAACAAGTGCTGTCATAAATTTATGAAATCTACAGCAGCAAGAGAGATGAATGCATGAAATGATGGATGGGAAAAGGCTGTTGGTGGGACAGCAAGGCAATAATAGACTTGTATCTAACACCACAGCAGATTGCGATTGAAAACAAATGCTTATATGGCTAAAACTTTCACCAAAATTAAGTTATATGTGTCTGAAAGAGAGAAATGATACAGCTTAATGCCTGCAAATGATGATAAACAAAAATTGAATGAACATGCACGTGAAATAAAATGATTAGCGTGCTGATCATGAAGAGAAATAGGGCTGCAAATAAGAAGAGCAACAAATGGTAAGAAAACTACGAAGAAATACATGAAATAAAACCCTGCATTGAAAAGATTAATGACCAAAATGGGGGCAGTAAGCCAAAGAAGCTTAAATAGACCTGCAAAAGGGATTTTAAAAGCTTTAAATGAGGACGAAATACTTAAATAAGAGCTGCAATAGTGGTGTTTGATGTTAAAAACAAAGATATACCCTGTACAAGAAGAGATTTGAAGCATGCAAGTAGAAGGGAATGCTAATAAATAGATATTCAAGTTAGCAAGGCCAACATTAAGAGAGCAAAATGCATTGAATGGAAGCAAAGGAATGGAGAGAAGAGGAGTGCTAGGAATCCTATCATCTAGCAATAGTCCCTCCTTGCCCCCAAGAAGACCTCCTTGCCTCCAAGCTCTCCTTGCCTTGCTTGACTTGCCTACAAAGGAATGTTTACCCAAAATGCTATAGAAGAATGCTAGAGAAAGAGAGAGCTAGAAGAATGTTGGCAAAATGTAATTAGCTTGAGAATGCTTGTTGAATTCTTGGCCCTGGCTTGTGCTAGGAGATTCTGACCGTTTTGCAAATAATTCAATTAGGGAGCAAATTTGCCATTGGCGAATTTGATGCTGAGTGGTGAATTTGTCCGAGGCAGAAAATGATATCCAAATTTCTGGGTTTGGGCTGATTGAGTGTTTGTTCATGTTTGGTGACTTGTTTGGTGTCTTTTCCTTTGCCGGTGTGTAAAAATTGGATGTCTATAAAAAAATACATATATAAATATATATTTTTTAATTGAAAAATAGTTGCACCCGCACCTGGCGAACCCTGTTTTTGGCGGAGGCTGCACCCGCACTTGCACCCTCACCTACGATTCTTGCCGCACCCTCATCTGCGATTCCCTTCACTCCCTCACCTGCGATTCCTTCCGCACCGTCACTTGCGCACCCAGTAACCTTGGTATTATCAAAAATTTCCATTACCCATTCAAAAAATTGATCCATCCAATCATTATTTTCTTCTCCATCTTCAATCAGCTAACCCAAAGGTGGGTATTTCATTCATGAAGTTTGTCGACAACCTTTGACCGCCCTTCTGCTTGGTCGAGAGATGTACTTTTGTTGTCCTCCTGTTGCGTATATTCAATTCTTCTTTGTTGGCTGATTTGTTCTATAGTCGTTTCCTTCCATTTCGCTTGTTCTACAGGAATCTTCGATCGATTTGTTTGTTTTGCAGCAATCTCCTTTTCATTCTCTAGCTGTTTTTGTTGCTCATCACTTTGCACCTGTGACTCGTCCAATAGATCATGTTGCTCTATATTTTGTTCCTGTGCTTCTTCCACTTGATCATGTTGCTCATCCTTTTGTTCATCTTGTGGATTATTCCTCACTAGCTGAATTTTGGCTACTACCTCCTCGTTTAATTTTGTGGTGGAACCACTACCTCCTTATTCCTTTCTAGACTCACCTCCTTTGTTCTTGGTGGTGTCGTTACCTCTTTCATCCATCTTTTTGCTCCCTTTAATAATTCAAATTCACCGACATCTACCAAAGTAGGTGACCCACAAACTTTATTTTTTTGAGGTCCCTCTATGTTTTCTGGTAGATCTATATCCGTGATGTCAATGTCTTCCAATCCTATCCCAACTTATTTAATTGGTTCTATTGGTAACATTTGCTACTGCCCAATTGGTTCCCAAAGTAGTTGTTATTGCAGCATTATCTTCTCCTATTTTCTCTGTCTCCTTCTTTGAGACTCTTGCTGCTCTTGTTTGCTAGGACTGTTTCGTCAGTATCTTGGTCCAAATCCAACCTTCGCCTTCTTTTTCGCCTAGGGTGTACCTCTTCCTCTGAGGCCTCACTCTCTTCTATGGTAATTGTTTCTGGTTTATTTGTATTTTTCTTGGTCTTTGGCTTTTTTGGAGTTGGCTTTTTTATTGGTACTGTTTTTGCCCATCTTAAAATTGCAGGTTGGTCCTTTGGCAAATCCCTTGGAGCTGTCAATCCATAAAGGGGTATGCCCGCTTGAGAAACTACATCTAACATGACTCCAATTGCATGTAGTATCATGGAGAAGTTCTTTATCGTTCGTTGCAATAATATCTAGATTTTGTGTGATAAGCACATTCCCCAATCGTATTGCACACCTTCCATTTTTCCCTCTACAATGTTCATGACACATTGTAGTGCCTTAGTCTTCCATTGGATTTGCTTAATTTCCTATCATTGACTAAAAGACTTGGCAGTCTTTTCAGGTTTAAATTTAGTCAAATCACTAATCAACTTGTACCACTCAATTTGATCCACATGTATATTCTTTACTATTTGTCCCCCTTGTGGCAATCCGAATATCCGTAGAAAATTCTCTACGAAGAATTCTACCTTGATATGCCAATTCCTGAGGTAGACAAAAGTATAATTTTTCTTTGCATCATATGCCTGAACTATCTCTAACAAGTACTTATTAACAAATTCTTATCAAAAGGAGGTACTTGTGCTATAACACTCAATCCTGCCTTCGCTAAAATAGCTTCTAATTTATGATTATCCGAGGTCTCATTCCACCATTTCTGACAAAACTCTCCTAGAAGTTGAGTTAAAGTGATATCCTTCGATGCTACCTGTTTATTTTGCCCTCCACTTTGTTGATCACTGGTTTTTTTTGGTGTTTTTTTTTTGTGAACTTCACTTGGAAGTTCCCTTTGTCGTTCCCTAGGGGGTTCCATCTACTGGTCTCTTGAGGGCTGATTCCGTTCTTCCATCCTAGAACCTCTTCTATTGCCACGTCCTTGTCACGAGCTATAACCCCTTTCATGCCAAGGCTTATAACCTCTTCCTCGTCTTTGTGGGTAATATACTTGTTCTAATTGCCTTGTAAATCTTGGGTCTTCTTGTCCCTTCCTGGAATGGTTCGCGGTCGCAGAGCGCTGTCACCAGACAACGAAATCTTTCAATCTGACCAATATCTGCGTGTTTGGCCCTATTACTTAGGTCTGTCAGGCAGGCTTCGATTTGGCAGTATCTGAATATGAAATCCGTCAGCTGCGCCTCCGTGATGGGATCCGCCCAACCATCTATCTTAGACGTATCACTCTCGAAAGCGATCCACACTGGCTTGAGCTTGTCCTTCGTCAAAAGGTTGCCGTCATCATCTGTGAAACAGGGGAAACCTAGCTGCAAGAGATTCTGAAAGTATGCCAACGAAGTGCGCTGTTCTTGCTCGAAAGCATCCATCAACCTTTTGGCCTTCTGAGCTTTTTTCAGTTTGGAGAAGAAGGCGTGAAGGGTCGATTGGACAGTGGACCAATCTATCACAGTTCGGCTCATAGACTGGACCTCCAAGTCCTGGTACTTGATATTTTGCACTTCAATGGCTAAGTTAAGCCGACATTGTACTTCCTGCATGACCTCTTCCACAATGGGCCCGTCCTGCGAAGATGCACGCTGGGCCTCAGTAATATACAACAGAACAGACAGGGCGTTGGATGCTCTGGACTTGAAGCTTTTCAGCAAATGGGCACAAATTCCTCTTATTCGATCCCTGGTGAAGAGCTCCATTTTCGATTCCCTCTCAGCAAACTCCTGTTGCATCTCCTAGATTCGCCCCTCCAGTTTCTTCACTATGTCTTCTGTCTCCTCGCGCGCCTTCAGGTGGTGCTCGACAGTGCTCTGAAGTTCGTTCACTTGCTGTTTAAGAGCTGCCACCTCCTGCTTTAACTGTTCCCATTCTTTCTATGCATCTTCCAACTGGGCATGCTTTAACTTCATATTCTCATTTTCTGCTGTAAAGCAGCGCTCCTTGATGTGTTCTTCCTGGAGGTAGATCAAATCGATCTTCACATGCATGGACCCTGTCTCATGCCGCATGTCAAGCACCTTCAGGTCTTTGATGGTCTCCTGATAGGTGTAGTCCAAAGGTGCCATTTCCTCCACGGGCTTCTGAAATTTTGGCACCTTTTTCACCTTGTGGAGCTCCATCTTTTGCGGGTCAAACATGGTGCACTTCTCGACCTTGGCGGGGGTTCGCACTTTCTTCCTCCTAACATCCTTGAGCCATTTGTTTGTCCTTTGACGCGCCCGATGCAGGCTCTCCACTAGGGGGCGCTCTTCAATCAGTTCCAATTTTGACTCTAGAGGTGCTGGATCTTCAGACATAGGCGTAAACAGGTATAGAGCTTGCAGGGGATGAGCTTCGCTGGATGGGTTGGAAACAGTGGTGATGGGGATTTCAGCGGCCGTAGGAGGAGCAGGGGTCTGGATAGCCACGACTGGGCTGCTGGAGCCTAGGAGTGAGGGATTACTCTCAGTCTGTGCAGAAGGTGTGGGATTGAGGAGGAAAGACGGTTTGCTTGGGGTGCCCCGACCGAGTGATGCAAAAGCTGTGAAGGCATTGGGGGCAGAAGCATATGAACCGAGTACTGCTTGGGTAAATTGGGAAGCAACAGAAAGTTGGACTTCTTCAATTAACGGGCGAGAAACTATGAGGGGAACAACCGATGGGGGTTCGTTGCCAAGAGGCAGGGCAGACACTAGGGGCTCATCGATCGGGGCTACTATATCTTGCGTTTCAGAATAATGAAGAGGAGAAAGGGAGCGCATACCTGCGTGCTCTTCGAGGAGAGCTGTGGAAGAAAACTTCTGAGTGGCGGGATTTTGACTTGTCTCCCCTTCTTGTCCTTTGCCGCCTTCTCCTCCTTGAGTGCCGTCCTCCACATTGACGATCTACTTTTCTAGATCAACGACCTCTACCTCTTTCTGTGGTGGGGCGGCGGGTACAGCTTCGTCGGTGCCCACGTCAACACAGCTTTCTGAAGGGTGCTTGTTGGCGGACCCGGACGATTTAGTCCGAGGCTTCTTTGGGTGGGGAGGTGGCATCTGTGCTTCGGCAGTCTTCTTCCTTTTCTTTTTCTTTTCCTTTTCAGGTGGCTGCATATCCTCTTCGGCAGCATGGTTGGATTTTGCCATTGGTTCGCCTAGCTGCTCGCGCTGCTCCTGTTGTGCATCCAACTGCTCCTGCTGCCCCGAATTCTCAGATAATTCTTCGATTCTCCTTGGGCTTTCGCCGAAGTTGGGGGCGCTTCATGGTACGAAGTCTGAGAACAAGATTTGCTGCCAGGAGCCACAGTTGGCGTCGAATATTTCTGAGAACTGGCCATCTATGAGGAGGAAGGTAGCAGATCTTTGCTTCTGATGGTGAACCCTCATGATCCACCACTCTGAGAGCTTTTCCTCAGACCAACCCTTCAGGTTCTTCATTTTTTTCCAGAATGTGGAATTTGGATCAGGGAATGGGTGCCGCGATGGAATATACTTTGCTTCAATGGGGTAGAAATCGTGCCATGGAGGTAAGGCCTGCATCCTCTCGATATGCCATTCAAGATCAGGACCTGTTGGATTGTTGCGTTGTTCCACGATCTCTGGGTGGGGGAAGACGTGAAAGTTCTTGAACCTAAGGAAATCTCTGATTACACCCAGGGGATCATACTGCCACCGTTGGGGCAGCTCGAGTAGACAGAAGTCGCTGAGCGTTATTGCAAGGTAGGCATTTTGCCCGATGGCGAATATTTCAATAACGCCTATTTTGAAGGGGAACTCACAAGTGTGTCCCCAATTCCTGTTGTGGTCGTAAATCTGATCTGTGTAGTCACTCTGGCGAGCGACCTCCAATCCGAACAGGTACTCCGAGGTGTAGTACGGGAGGAGAAAGGGCTTACCAGTAAACCCGAACATTCTAATCACCAGCCCCTGCGTAAGTTGGAAGACATCGCCCAACATCCTGTATACTATGCTGTCTCGCATTGATGCTTGTACCCGGTGACAACAGCCGCATACAAGTTCTAAAGTGCCTCCTAGAAACTCCTGGTTGAAGACATAATAGGACTCTGTTCACGCTAGGACTGGAGTCCACTGATATACTGGCAACGACTTTCCATCTTTGTCGGTAATGTTGACGAAAATATGGGGAAATTGCTACGCATATAATAAAAGAACCAGGCCAGGAAAGAGCATGACCCGAAGCATTGCTCAGCTCCCGTGTTCAAATCCGTTAGCTTTGAGTGCAGAACGCGGGCTACCTAGTCCGCCCAATCGAAGAATACCGGATTGGTATTCGTCCTCGCAGGGTCAGGAGAGTAGAACCCCCCATGTGAAATGCATTCGTCGAGGGCGACTTGCGAGGGTTATACTGCGGTATCAGTAGATAAACCCGCTACCCTTGCCAGAATGGAGTAAATATCCGGGTACTTGAAATTCTCCAGGTGCATCGGCATGTATGACAACTCACTAGCTGGAAGCCCCTGTCTCAATTGTCCCTCCATGAATTGCAGCATTTGAGGAGAGGGACGATATCTGCTCTTCTGCTCATTTGTGTTAACGGTCCTAACAATATATCCTCGGGGGCGGACCGTGGCCTAGAGCGAAGGCATCCTGGACATCATCGCGATAAATGGAAAACAAATTTCTCCTCGAAAAATCCCGGTCTTGCCTGGTCAAAGGATGATAGTTCTTGGCAATGGCACATACCAGCAACGGACAATTGTGTACTAGGGTGCAACCGTCCTCCCGTGTTCAGCAGATACTCGCGTTAACATCTGGTCAATTGCCTGGTGCAGTTCCTCGACACTCTTAGAGAGGACACCATCTCTGATGCCTTCCAATTTATCGATGGGTGGGTCAATTGGCTCTTCCTCCTCCACTATCTGCTTCTCTACAGGAACCTCAGATTCCTTCTTTTTTGATCTTTGCTTCTTTTCCTCCTTCGATTTCTTTGTCTTCTCCGAACTTCCTTCCTTCGGCGTCTTTTCCTTCTTTTCTGCTGCTCGTTTGCCCATTACGACTAGCAGAGGTATATAGGCGTACTAGCAGTTATCAGTAATTAGGCTTGCTAGCGGAGTTTCGGCAAAATTTCGGCAGTGGAGAGCAATTCGCGGGGGACTTAATAATTTTTTGTTGGGGCTGCATCTTTCTTTTATACACAAATCGGACGCATGTGGATTGCATCACTATCTAATTGGCAATTTGGTGCTGCTTTCGAGACTCGAAGCGCCTTAGAGATCCCAATCCGCCTTGAAACTCCAAACTCCTCTGTTTCCGTTCTCCAAAGCACTAGTTTTAATTCCTACCAACCCCCTTGGGATGCGCGTTGTCACTTCTCATTAAAGTGCGCGCTTAGGGACTTTCAACGGGAGCCGCCAATTTTCGCGTGCTTCGAGGCACGTTTTAGGCTCAACGGCTCCATAATGGGAACTTCACTCAAAAATCAAGCGAAGTTCTACTTCGGCCACCAAGGCGCCTGAAGTGGACCTTCGCGCACCTTTTGGAACTCATATTAATGTTGCCATTCGCCGAAACTTGGAGCGATCCTCAACTTCAGCATAAATTATGCTTGAAGTGAGGCCTTTGGCCTGGGATGAGCGAAGCGCCTTCTTTCTAAAATTTTCGCTCCGGGTGTACTTCGCATCAAGCGCCTCCGAACTACCACTTCGCTGAGTGATGCACCCGAAGTGCCATTTCGGCCCAAAAACTGGCAAAGTGCCTGTTGCCTTCGGCAAATGAGCGAAGCTTCCTTTTTTCCCTTTCCTTCGTCTTTGAGCTGAGTGAACCTTCATTTCGGGGCCCAAACTTAGCGAAGCACTGCTTCGGCTCGGCATGTAGCGAAGCCTTAGGATATTTTCTTTTTCCCGCTCGAAAGGTAGGGATTTTTTGATCAACACTGTATTTCTCCCTTTTATTTACTTCGGGGACGAGGTAGACTTCGTTGCAAACCTTCCTGAAGTGCATGCTTTGCTCAAAACTTGGCCGATCCTTGGTTTTGCGCTTAGAAAGCGGGCGAAGCTTTAATCTGCCTAGCCAAAATTGTGTCTTTCTTGGACGAGTCCGCCCTCATCAACACTTCAATCTTGGGATTGATCGGCCTCTAATTCTGTCTATAGGGTCTGACCCCTTCTTGCAACTCAATGGTATGTTGGATGACCTCTCGATCGTACCCCTTCAGTACGTAATAGGACCAGGCTACAATATCTGGATATGCTCGGTATAAAGCCCGAATCTGCTCCAATTCTTTTGGGGTACATTCTGTCCTAACCTTGATGACCTTTCCTGGCTCCAATTCGAGCTCCCTGTATTTCTTTTCATCCACCTTGATTTTGTGGGAGATTGCTCTGTCATTCTGGTCGAACAGACTCTGTAAGGTGATTAGTCCTCTTGGGACATGGTTGTTTTTTAGCTGTATCAACCCCTCATACTCCTCGTCATCAGGGTTTCTACCTTCTATTGTACTTGCTTCATGAACTAAAAAATTGAGGATTTGTTCGTCGCAGTCGAACACCTGCCAGTGGGTGTCCCTATCAGACACAAAAGGCCTATAAATGGTTCTTACCGCCTTCGGCTTTTGCATCATGTCATCAGTCGGGGAGTATCTGGCTCCGATAGACGCTAAGACATCTGCGTGGTTCTTTTCTAGCGAGATGGCTTGAACATTAAGTGCCTCAAAAGACTCTAGCAGGTCCCATACCCTATTGCGGTACGCCTTGAGATAATGCTTTTTTGAGACGCACTTGTTGGTGATTTGCTTTCAGACTAATTCTAAATCTCCAGAAATCTGTAGCTGGTTGATCCCCAACTTCTCAGCCTTCTTCAACCCTAAGCATAGGGCTTCATACTCCGCCGCATTGTTGGTGCAGCTCTGGGCAAGCCGATAGCAGTAATCCTTTTGTTCTCCAGAGGGCGAAACCAGAAGAACTCCTGCCCCAACGCCGTTTTTTCATCGGGTACTGTCAAAGAACAATTGCCATAGCTCATTTGGCGCAGAGTCCTTGCTCTCAAGGGATGTCTCGTTTGGCTTCTCGGGCTTGGTGATGGAATAACATCACATCCCTAACTCGATCATGGTGTTAAAATCAGTCAAGGAGAATTCATCCTCCATTCGAAGCTCCTCCAGGGATTCTTCCACCAGGTCTACCTCCTGTAATTCCTCTGTCATCAGGTGGACTGCATCATCTTGCTGCCCTTCTTCGGCTATCTTCTCGATGAGGAAGCTGGAGGGTTTCTCATTGTAGATCTTTACCTTCCTTCCCTTGAATAGGACCTCCATGTGCGAGTAGTCGAGAGAAAGATAACCGCCCAACTTAGCAGTGAACTCCCTTGAGAGGCACATGCTGGAGTACGGCTCCAGGTTGACAACTACCACCTCCTGTATCACAAAAATCTGAGGCACCTTGTGTAGTTGGATGGGAATATCTTTGATGACACCCATTGTTTTCACAGCAGTGCCATCCAATTGAAGAACTCCTTGGCTCTTTCGTGTGTATTCCATCCCCATTTCCTTGCAAACTGCCCTTGGCATGACAGAGGTTCCATTTGGGCTGCATCCACCTCGATCAGCTTCTTTCCATTTATGGTAAGAATTGAACCTTGCTCGTCTTCGAGGATCATGAGGTTACGGTCCGCCTCCCTAATCAGGTTAACTTGATCGGTAGGGACGTTGCCTGCCAGTGTTTGAGCATAGTGCTGGTGTACCATTCAAGTATCCTCCCCATGTGGGTCGTTGCAAGTGGAGCACCAATGCACATAATCTGAAGTGCTCGACTCTTCACTGATAGCGGCATTCCTTGGGGGAGGTCTACCAGCGTGAGCCGCTTGATCTTTGGTGATCGTCGGAGGAGGATAGGGTCTTCTTGGGAGGAATTCCTGCTGAGCCTGTTTCTTTTTCATCACTGCCATATCGTTGGAAAGTGGCCTCACAGTGGAGTTAAGGGACTCCAGCTCTTGTAGAAGCTTGGTTTGCAGGTCAACAGTAGGGGGAGCCAACAATGGTAGCGGTGTTATAGGCGGAGGAAAAACCGGATATTGCGGGGGCGGAGGAAGCTGTAGAAAACTGGGCGCTTGACTCAGATTCCATGAGGGAACCGGATACATGGAAGGTACATGGGGGAACTAATTGGATGTGCTGGGATATTGGTACTGGGGCAAATCAGGGTAGATTGGCATTGTCGGCTTCGGTGGGAGTTTTCTAATGGCGATCAAATCAACCTCGGCTTTTTGCGCCTGCATATATAAATCTGGGAAGGTGTTGACACCATAATACCTGAAGTTCATACTGAGGTCCGAGTTGAACGCTCTAAGGAAATAGAATGCAACTTGATCAGGAGTCGGCCGCAGGCCATCAGGGACTCTCTACCAGGTCCGAGCAAATTTGACGTTGAAATCAGGGACCTCCTCCTGTGGATGTCTCTGGATGGTCGTGAACTGGTGGAGTAAGGAGTAAGGGTCTGCCGATTCATTGAACCCTTGTATCAACCTTCTTGCCAACTGGTCCCATGTAGCGATGGTGCCGGACGACAAAGATCTATACCAGTACAGGTGATGGTGCCGGGAGGCAAAGATCTATACCAGTACAGGAGCTTTCCCCTGAGGGACAAGACTAGCAACCTCACCATGATGTTTTCCTCCGTGATACCGTGAATGGTAGCTAGAGCGGCAACGTCCTGGACATGCTCTTGCGTTGTTTTCCCAGTGCCGTCATAGGTAGGGATGGCCTTGAACGCTGTAGCTGGGATAGCGGCTAGTGCTGCCAGGTTCAATGGCCCTGCATGATTCCAGGCTGGGAACAGCCTGGGCGGGTTCTGTGGTTGGTTTTGCTGCTGATTCTGTTGTTGGTTTTGTTGCTGATTTGGTGGTGGGTTCGCCATATTCGTGTTTGATTTGGCTGATTATGAGGCAGCAACAACAGGTTCGGCTGAACAGGAGCTCCCGAAGCACCTAACTGCACGTCAGGCAGAACTGGAACGTCTTGATGGTCTGGAGAGTTCAGAGGGTTCGGAGGACAACTGGTTGCGGTGCTATCTAAAGCCGGATCTTGTTCAGCAACGACAACTTCTTGCGATGATGCTTCGTCCAGAGAGATATTCGGCCTGACTAGCCTAGGACGCTCTCCGAAGGCGTTGATGTCAAGCTCGTAGTACTCGGTCTCCTCTTCTGCGTTTCTAACTCTCCATCTTGTATGCATGAAGACGTGATTTTCTTAGACTGGTCTTCGAGACTTGGAGGTATCCGAGTTTAGCAGAGTCGCCAGATGTTCAGGTTTGACAGTATTGAAGCGAACATCACTTCCTCACTACTGCTTATGAGGTGGAATGATCGAGTCCCACCGGGCGTGCCAGAAACTGTTGGTCACGAATCTGCCTTGCTTATGAGGTGGACCGATCGAGGATCGGCACGAAGTTGCAAGTTTGTTGGACTTGAGAGCGAAGCAAAATAACTCCTTTGCCTTACTGCTTTGCAGGAAATGGATGCTTTGTTGAAGTTGAGTCCCGAAGTGGCAGTTCGGCAGCATTTTGGGCGAAGCGGACCACTTGCCTTAGAATTTTCTCCATCGCCTGGGTGGAAGTTCGCCAAAATAGGGGGCCGAAGTTAAGGTTCGGCAGCTTCATGCCCCGAAGTGCTGCTTCGCCGTCCCCGAAGTCCGAACTGGCACTTCGCCAAAACAGGAAGTTCGCTGAAAACACTGGCCGAAGTGTCACTTCGGCTACTTTTTGGGCGAAGTGAGCTTGCTGCCTTAGACTTTTTTCATTACCGGGACGGGGAGGTTTGCTGGAATTAGAGCTGAAGTTGAGGTTCGGCAGTCGAATAACTTGAAGCTGCAGTTTGCTGGCCTTGAGAGCGAAGCGCCCCTCATGCCTTAGCTGATTTTTCAAGCCCGAAGTGGACTTTTTACCTATTTTCTCAGCGAAGCTGCCTATTTACCCCTTTTTCGGGTGAAGCTGTCCCCTTTTGCTCTCTTTTGCTAGCGAAGCGGCTCTTGCACCTGAAATGACAATGGGGGCAAGAGAAAGGCGGGTACTTGTTGTGCTGGAGCACCATGAAAATGCCAGAAGAGCAAAGAAAATTAAATATGGAGGAGAAGGAGAATTCAAACATTAAAAACAAACAACATTTCAAAATTTTACCCCTTGGACAAAATGTGACAAAATTGTCCACATGTACCAAAAAAATTTGTAAATAACATTAGGTGATGCCCCTTTCTATGATATTGCACCTAAGGTCGACTAAATGTGATTTCATATAATATAATAATACTAAAGCTAAATAATAACAAAAACAAAGGAAATGCATACCTTACTATAGTAGATAGCTCAACATGTCGTTAGAATTATTGAACATTTTTGCACCATAGAATCTGGAAGCTAGGACATGTTTTATTTATTTATTTATTATTATTATTTTCATAAATAGAAAATATTGTCATTTCTGGTTTTCAACCATCTTCTGCCTTGTTTGCATCCATAAAGAGTTTCATAATCAAGTTTTTAATTTTGGGACAAACATGTCAGAAACCAGTTTTCATGCAAGCCTTTGTCCAATCATGCCTCAAAAGAGGTTTTCACTATTGAACTATTATTTATATTTATTTTTTTCTTTTTCTTTTTAATGGAATAACAAAATCACTCAATATTTGATTTGGAAGAGGAATCCTTTTCCACAACATGCAAAACATACTGTGAAAACAAATGAGGTGAAAGCTCCTATTTGGTGATTGCTTATGATAGAACCTCAAGTGATGCCTATTAACCAATAGGTGACATTGAAAGCCATTGATGGGTAAGAGTTGCACCACACCATTATCAAAAACTTGATCCATATAATATGGTCCTAACCATCTAGTATGCGATTTGTCAACAAAATCTTGATAACAAGAATCAAAGAGAAGTGCCCAATCACCTGGTTTGTAATTGTTGTTTTTAATGTGGTGATCATGCCACAGTTTTCTTTGTTGTTGGATGATTTTTGTATGGTGAACAGCCTCCAAATATAATTCATCCAACTCATTCAGCTTTAGGATCCTCTCACATTGTGCCTCTAACAAGGCCATGCCCACCTCAAGCATCGTACGAAGTGTTTGAAGTATTGGTTTCTTACCAAACACTAATTTGTACGGAGTGAAACCTGTTATTGATTTTCATGTAGTATTGTATGCCCACACAACCTCAAGTAATCTGTTCATCCAATCAGCTCTATATGAAGCCATCATCTTTATCGAAATAGTCTCAAGATCTCTGTTAGTGACTTCTACTTGTCCATTTGCCTAGGGGAGGTATGGAGATGCCTTTCTGTTATTAACTTAATAAAATTTTGTAAATGCATGTACCACCATGGATATGAATTATGGTACTTGGTTTGACACATTAGCATGAGGAGCACTAAATTGCTAAAAAATGTGCCCATACAGTTCGTCTACAACTTTGTCCTCATGCGCATGCTTGAATGCGCAAACCTCTACCCACTTGGTCACATAATCTGTGCAAATGATAAGTAATGCATATGACAATAAGTAAATAATATAACATAATAAGCTTCTAAAATAGAAGTACATGCTATAAATAAAAACACATGAAATGCACATGACAACTACCTTCTAGAATTAGCATTAAATATGGTTAGTTGGCCAACCGTGGCATTGGTCAATAGTTTTTGAACCCAAAAGGCGATTTGTAAAGGCATATGATGCCTATAAATATGCTTTGAAAATCAAAGGAGAATCAATCAAGTTTGTGGTTGCAATCCAAATCCACATCAAATTGGTATTAGAGCAGTTTGATAGCATTTGTGTGGGGGAGTTACCTTGTTGGCAATTCCCCCTGTACAAATTCCATTTCTCCATTTTCTTCGTTTCCTTTGCCTCTCCTAATCCATTTCCATGGATTCCCTTCTCATGTTGATTTCCTGGGGCTTAAATCCTCCTTGGTTTTGGATACTTATCAGCTTCTAAGTCTTTGAGGGAATCTGGGATTACAAGGGAGAATCGCATTTGCATTCCACTTGATAGGTGTTTTACCCTGCAAGAAGCCATTCATGAGTATATAACCACTTCTCTAGAAACATAGGCTTACCTAGATTTCCAATTATCGTACATGGATTGATATTGGCATCATTGCTTGCCCCGTGAGGGATTTTTTCTATTTTTTTTGTTATCGTGGATTCCATTGAACATCACAGCCAACTTTAATGTTTTGTTTTTCCTCTACGTCGAAGTCCACGATTTGTTGTCAAGTCACTATAGTCTACAACAACCTATTTTGTGCTTTGAAACACCGCCTTAAGGGGTCAACTTCCTTCTCCTTTTGCCCTTGGAAGACCCCTAGAGTGCCTCCTTCAGGATCCCACCTCCCCAAAACGCAATTTCATGCCGATGTCACTCTCTAGATCGAAGGACTACTAGTCTTGGTTTTTCTTAGTTTATTTCTTTGGGATGAATGCCTATTTTGATGGGCCTGTTCACGAACGATGTGGACCAACATGTTAGGAGACATTGAGAAATTAGTTTTAAAGATGGCTACATGCTCACACCTTGTTGTCTTCCTACTTGATGAGCCCAAAAAAGGAGGTCATCACCATGAATACCATGGTCCATTACACCAAGTCCCCGCCACCATTGACAGTGTTATACATAGATAATACAACGTGGGCTTTGGTAGCACCAACAAGCTTTTCGTGCTACCTCACAACCAATGCGCCACAATTTCTTCTTTGGCAGTGCTTCCTCCAGATGAGGAAACTTGTTCTTGGTACTCTTCTTCCTTGTTATTGTTGCTTCTCATTTTGCATGCTAGCATGACCAACAAATGCACGATGTCCTTGTTGTTCATTTTAGCATTTTCCTCCATGGAAATAGGTCCTAGGATCATTGGAATGATGGGGCATGGCAAGTGCCAACTTAGAGTCTATGAGAGGGTGGTTAGTGGGGCAATGCTTATGGTGGTATAGTGTGGACTAAATCTTCTAGATCTATAGACTCAGACCATGCTCTACTTTGTGTGCAAGTCATATCCCCACAAGAGCATAGATAAGTCAGCATTGTCAAACCATTTGGCATCAAGGCCAAAAAAAGGATGCCCTACACCACCAGAGTAGTGGTGTCAGGGCCACGATGTGGTTGAGGTCCAACAACATCAAATTGATGGCCATTACTCTGTTGGTCTTGGTATCATGGTCATCTGGCAGCTGAAGAACACAAGCTTATACTGAGAGGGGGGGGGGTGAACAGTATAAGACCACTTTTTACTTTTCTTTCCCAAACAATATTAATCAATATAATCAATGACAATATCAATAGCAATAACCAAAGCAATGCACCAATCATCACACACAATAGAGACACCACAATTTACGTGGTTCACCCAATGCGGGCTACTCCACGGAGAAAATATTTTGCTAAAACTTTCTCAATCAATCTCTTGGGAATCCTTCCCAATTACAATGTTTATGGACCTCTGTCCAAAGGAGATGCTGATCCCCTAATCTCAAGTTCATAGATCTCTTTCATAGGAGAACTTTTTCCCCTTTCTGCTCTGGCTAGTGATCTTCTAGATGACTCTGTCTCTATGCTGCACTGACTGGTGGATCTCTCTCCACTTGAATACTCCTCAGTCAAATCAGTCTCCAATTGTCTTAGTTGCTGGATCTCTATCCACTGAGACTTTGTCCTCTGTACTCACCTCCAAAGATCTGTCAATAGGTTCACTTAGAACCTTTTCAATTTGCTCAATAGGTTCACTCAGAACCTGCTCAAATAAATCTGCTCAATAGGCTCACTCAGAACCTGCTCAAATCTGCTCAATAGGCTCACTCAAAACCTGCTCAAATCTGCTCAACAAGCTCACTCAAAACTTGTCCAAATATGCTCAATAAGTCCTCTCTAGGACTTGCTCAAATCTGCATAGCAAGCTTTCACAAAAGCTTACACAAAATCAGTCCACAAGCCTTCTCAAAGACTTGCCTCAAATTAGCTTAACAAGCTCACACAGAACTTGTCCAATCTCATAGAATCATAAAGAGAATTATTAGAGACTCAATATGTTCTATACTCAAATGCTCAATCAATATCTCAATTCAATCTCATAGAAGCATAAAGAGAATTGTTAGACTCAATATGTTCTATACTTAAATCCCAATCTCAACTCAAATCAATCTCATAGAAGCATAAAGAGAATTGTTAGAGACTCAATATGTTCTATACTTAAATCCCAATCTCAACTCAAATCAATCTCATAGAAGCATAAAGAGAATTGTTAGAGACTCAATATGTTCTATACTTAAATCCCAATCTCAACTCAAATCAGAATATAGAATAGTTTATTTTATGGAACTTGAACAACCACTTCACACAATCACTTGACTAGGCTCAAACAACTCTACTCAACAAATCACCACAAGGAGCAACTCTTTCTCACCAATCCTAGTCCAAGCATGTATCAACCAACTCAAAATGTTTCCAACAATGTTCAACAACAATTCTCACATAACAATGATACTCATGTTCTTCTTTAACTCAAGTTCGAGTTCTTTCTTTGCACAACCAATGGGCTTCAACAACAATGCTTATAATACATTCTTCACATAACAATGATACTCATGTTCTCCTCAAACCCTAACTCAGGTTTTAACACAACTAATGGCTTCAACAACAATGATTATAAAACAAGGTTTAATAACAACTCTCAATCCAGAAAACCTTGAAGCATTTAACCAATCACTCTCAGAAAGGAAACCACAATCAATCCTTTTCACTCCAATGATATTTTCAGAAATCAACCACCATAATCAATCAATAGGAGAATGTGCCCATATCTTTTATGAAGATGAAGAAACCTCTTTGGAAATCTGCCACAATCACAATATTCTCTTGCCAAACTTCATGAGGGTTAGGAGAAATTACAAAACAAATATCATAACATTTTACACCTTATTTCTCCTAATCAAAAAAATCACATCCACCACTAGAAAATAATTAAAAATAATTATTTCCTCAATTAATTAAGCATAGTAAAAATATCACCACAATCATTTACCATTCCCTTATTTCTCCTTATACCACAATTATATCTCCTAATACCACAATATAATTATTTGAAGGGCAAACCTTAAGCAATCCCTTATAACTCCCAAAACTATACCTTATTACTCAAAATATATATTTAACCAATCTAACCAAAAACCATACACCTTATATCTCCCTTAAACTTTAATACAACCTTTATGTTTCACAATACAACCACCTTCCAAATTACACAATGATAGGCATAGATAAATGGAGCATACCTTTTTAAAAGTCAACCATGTCGTATATGCCGAAATCTAGATTTGTCACTCTCTTATATAAAAAAAATGTGATTCGATCTTGCAACCTTTGTTAGCCTAGTGCCTGTGATCATACCTTAGTTACCACACGGGCTACACACCTCCTTGCTTCTAAGGGAGCACACACTCCAACTCTCATAACCAACGGGTGCTAAGACTTCGACACCTGTGTGTCGTGCGAAACACAAACTTCAACTTCATACCTCGATTATCGTGCGACTAGTACTTCTGAGTCACTGCTCTCCGAACATTGTGCATAACATGCTGCTCTTCTCCTTGATTTTTGCGCTGTAACGATTTACCTTCAACACCAAGTATTTTTGTAAGTTCTCATGAATCACTTGCCGTCAATTCCTCACGGTTTTTGCAAACCCCTTTTTGTTCCCTCGATCTGCGCACAATATTGTTGTTTATCTCTCCGACGTATGTCTTTACCTCCGAACGAGCACTCTTCAAATTGTATCTATGTTTTTAACATTGTCCTCTTTAATTTGAAGCCCTTGCTTTCTTTATATATGAACATAAATTGAATGATGACGTCGGCGCGATGTTTGGTTAAATCTCCAAACAAAATATTCGGTGGGAGTATTGTATATTTAAACTTATTATTTAATTTTAAAATTTAAATTTATATTTTAAATAAATTAAAATTTAAACTAAATCTTTAAAATTAATTGTCTTCATCACTGGGGCACCTTTTTCGATGAAACGAAAAGCCAACTTGGGTTTTAAGAAAAACCCATTTCAAATCTGCCATCCATGGTTTTAAATAAAAACCTTTGCTAAGCTTCCCTTGAAGCTCCTTTTGGAACCAAATGCCATGCATCCCTTTGATCAAAACCTTTGCTTCTCATGAAGCTCTTTGTGGAGAAAATCATAGTGCTTACTTGCATAGGTCCTTTTGACATCAATGACAAATTTTTAGCTTAGGGACTCAAAATGTCCAACAGCAGCTTCCTTATATGTTTGAAAACATGGGGGGCTTCTTGTAATTGGGGCATGTTTGGTCGGGGCTTGCTGTTTGAGAATGGCTCTACCACATCTTGCTGAGCTCCTCCATTTTGCCACATCATGCATATAGGGACCTTGTCTTCAGGACACGTATCCACCATAGCCTTGGGCCATGTTTTCAGCCCTTGTGTGTGCACATCCCACATGTATGGTAGGAAGGGCCAAATACTCTATAATTTCTTTTCATCTTTCAATTGAATGCAAGTGAAAACGAAGGTCATGTAATATTCTAAAACTGAATATTTATAGAAATATTCTTCTAGAATATGCCACGGAATATTCTCCCATGATTATGCTTGGAGGGATATCATCTACCTTTTTCTTTTGCTTGGCAGGACATTGTTTTTCTCGCATTTTAAGATCATTTGCTTTCCAAGTATAGGCATATTTATACTCATTGGAAAGCAGTTTTTGGGGCTAATCCAGTGGCAACCAAATGTTTTTTGTTTTGTAATAGTCTAGAATGACTCATCGTGCCTTAAAGTTCTTGCCCACTTGTTTTGAACTTGGGTTTGGGTTCACCTTTCTGATCCATGGTTTGGGTTTATATTTCTGATCTTGAGGATTTGGGTTTCCTTTCTGATCCTTAGATTTGGGTTTTGATCATGATGATTTTTTGATCCTCCGATTTGTTAGGTAAAACTTCAGATTTTATACCTGCAAGAGGAAGCAAAATAACAAAAATTTGAAAACACGGAAACAACACAAGTGATAGAGATTTACGTGGAAACCTGCAATGTGCAGGAAAAACCACGGGGCAATGACAACTTCTCTTTCTTATTATTTTCAGCAAACTTTACATTCACGTCTATCAATGTTTCAACTCCACCACATATGCAAGGGATCAAGCCCCTTTTATAGAGCAGACAAGGAAGGCCCCAACCGTTCGTTTCCTCTCCTCGAGAAGACCTCCGCAAAACTGTTTGTCTTCATACGGAACCGAAACGGTTCGTCTTCCGCAAATTGTCGTCTACCTAGACGTCCACTGCTTTGACGTCTACTTGGCTTGATGTATACTTGGTTTGACGTCTGGCCTAGACGTCTCGCAGCCCAGACGTCAGGCTTGGACGTCTACCAGCCTAGACGTGCGCAGCGCAGACGTCTGGCCTAGACGTCTACTAGCCTAGACGTTTGGCAGCCCAGACATTTGGCTTGGACGTCTACCAGTCTAGACATCTGGCAGCCCAGACGTTTGGCCTAGACGTCTAGCAGGTTAGACGTCTAGCCTGCTGCAATCCTTTTTCCTGGCTGCCTGTACTGCATAGTGACTTCACTTCCTAACATTCTCCCACTTGAAGTCAATATTCAAGAATTCTTTTGCCAAAGATCTTCATCCAGTGCCAATTGCCCAATGCTGCCCTTGTTACTTTTTCAGCAAGCCCAGAGAAGTTTTGCACCACTCAAACTTCTCTACCTTGATCGGCTTTGTAAGCATATCTACAGGATTCACTTCAGTGTCGATTTTCTGCAACAGGATCCTACCTTCTTCCACCACATTTCTGATGAAGTGATACTTGACATCAATGTGTTTCGTGGGATCATGGAATGTTGGATTCTTCACTAGTTGGATAGCACTCTGGCTATCACAATGCAGCGTAATTTTCTCCTGCATTACCTTGAAGTCACCCAAAAATCGATCTAGCCAAATTGCCTCTTTGCTAGCATGAGTTGCTGCAATGTATTCTGCTTCAGTGGTTGATAAAGCTACAACAAACTGCAACTTAGAAGCCCAACTCACTGCTCCACCAACAAGAGTAAAGGTATATTCTGTAGTGGACTTTCACCCATCTCTTATCTCCACCATAATCAGAATCCACAAAACCTGTAACTTGCAAATCTGCCGATCCAAAGTAAATGGCAACATCTGAAGTGGCTCTAAAATATCTGAATATCCACTTCACCGCATTCCAATGCTCCTTACCAGGATTTGCCATGTACCGACTGACTACTCCCACTGCTTGGGCAATATCCGGTCTGGTGCTCACCATGGCATACATGAGGCTTCCTACTGCTGATGAATACGGTACACGAGACATGATTGTCTTCATTGCTTTTGTTCTAGGACATTGGTTGGAAGACAACTTTAAGTGTGGTGGGGTACTAACTGGTTTAGCATTCTGCATATTGAAGCGTTGCAGAATATTTTCCACATATGACTTTTGACTTAGCCAGACCTTTCTTCCTTTTCTGTCCCTGTGTATCTTCATCCCTAAAATTTGGTTTACTTCTCCTAAATCCTTCATTTCAAATGTCCTAGCCAACTGAGCCTTAAGATCAATGATTTTCTTAATGTTGGGGCCTGCAACCAACATATCATCAACATACAACAGCAAAATAATAAAACTGCCATCATCAAACGTCTTATAGTATGCACAATGGTCATCTTCACTCCTGCTGAAACCTTGGCTCTTCATGAAGGTGTCAAATTTCTTGTACCACATCCTTGGCGCCTGTTTCAACCTGTACATTGATTTCTTCAGTCTGCAAACCAAATGTTCTTTGCCTCTTTCTTCATAGCCCTCAGGCTGATCCATATATATCTCCTCCTCGAGATGACCACGCAAGAAAGCAGTCTTTACATCAAGCTGCTCCAGTTCTAAATCCTGTGCAACTACAAGTGCGAGTAGAACTCTAATAGTAGTCATCTTCACAACTGGAGAGAAAATTTCTGCACATAGCCCTTTGCCACCAAGCGAGCTTTATAGCGTTCCAACAACCCATTGCTGTTCTTCTTCACTTTGTACACCCACTTGTTAACAACAAAGTTTCTTCCAGGTGGGAGATCCACAAGTTCCCAATTTTTATACTTGCGAAGTGCCTTGATCTCCTCCTCCATGGATTTCATCCACTTTTCTGCATTCTCAGATTCTCTAGCTTCCTGAAATGAACTAGGTTCACCATCATCAGTTAACAAAGCAAAAGAGGACTGATACACATGAGAATACCTTTCCGGACACTTTTGTGGACGTGTAGATCTTCTAACCCAATGATCTGTCGAATGTGGCTCTTGGTCTTGTGACCGTTGTGGCTGCTTTACTTACTGTTCTACTTCCTGATCTGCATGCTGATCAAAAACTTCAGCATGTTGATCAAAAACTTCAACATGCTGATTTTCATATTCATCTTTACTCAATTCTACTTCAACAGGTACAACATTACGATTTGCTGTATCTCCTTCCTTTGCATCGATTTTTCATCAACAATTACATCCCGGCTAATAATTACCTTGTGGGCAGTAGGATCCCATAGTCTATACCCCTTCACTATATCTCCATAGCCGAGAAAAACACATTTGCTTGACTTCGGGTCAAGCTTGGACATTTTTTCTTTGGGTACATGGGCAAACGCATCACAACCAAAGGTACGCAGATGAGAGTAATCAACTGGCTTACAACACCAAACCTCCTCCGGAATCTGACCATCCAACGCAGCTGTAGGTGATTTGTTAATAAGATAAACAACTGTATTAACAGCCTCCGCCCAAAACCTTTTCTCCAACATGGCTGTGCTAAGCATGCTTCTTGCACGTTCCATGATTGTGTGATTCATCCGCTCAGTGACACCATTTTGCTGTGGAGTGTATGGTACAGTCTTCTGGTGCTTAATACCTTCCTGCATACAAAATTTATCAAATTCCTTGGAGCAATATTCACCTCCATTATCCGACCTGAGACATAAAATCGACTTGCCCAAACTCTTCTCTACTCGTGCTTTGAACTCTTTAAATTTCTGCAAAGCTTTCGACTTCTTCAGAAAATAAACCCACACTCTCCTAGAATAATCATCTATAAAAGTCAGAAAATAGATGGCGCCATTCAAGGACTTAGTGGGGACAGGTCCAAATATATCCGAATGTATGAGTTGCAGAAAATCAGAACTCTTACCAGGACTTGCAGTAAACCGAACCCTCTTCTGTTTACCAAAAATACAGTGCTCACATAAGTCTAAATTACAAGACATAATCCTAGAAAGCATACCTCTGTCATGCAGAATTTTCAGCCTTTTTCATTCATATGGTCTAGGCGTCGATGCCATAGCATTACTGCATCCTGAACAGAAGTTGCTGCTGTTGCAAGGTTTGTCACCGTATCACCGCATAAACGGTATAAGGTCCCATAAGATTCTCCCTTTTCTACCACAAGAGCTCCTCTGGTAATCTTGTAGTTATTGTTGAAAGTGACAGAATACCCTAGCTTATCCATAATTTTGATTGAGAGCAAATTCTTCCTCAAATCGGGCACATGTCGCACATCACATAACATCCTTTCTCTACCATCGTCCAGTCTGATCTTTATATCCCCTTTTCCCACAATTTCTAAAGGGTGATCATCACCCAAATAGACTTTTCCACCACAGTATGGCTGATATTTTTCAAACCAGTCTTTGTGGGGAGACATGTGGAAAGATGCACCTGAGTCCAAAACCTAGGTAGATAAAACTGATTTGCTGTTACTGATACATAAGGCTTCACATGTTGCCGTCTCTCCTGAATCTACTGCACTGGCCTCTGATGGCTGATTTTGCTTTTCACCATTCTTTAATAGCCAACAGTCCTTCTTTGAGTGTCCTGGCTTCCCACACTGCCAGCACTTCCCTTTCTGCTTACGTCCTTTTGACTTAGATCTGGACTCTTTTCTACCTTGTTTACTCCCCTTGAAAGATCGACCTCTCACAGATAGGGCTTCATTGGTTGAGGGTTCCAGAAACGTTTTTCGCCTCAACTCTTCTGCCAACAAAGCGGCTACCACATCATCAAAATTGAGAGTTCCTGATGATGAATTACTGATGGTCATCACCATATGATCCCAAGCATCCGACAGGGAACAAAGGAGGGTGATAGCTCTATCTTCATTCTCCATCTTCACATTAACTGAAACCAGTTTACTGATGAGAGTATTAAACTCGTTCAAATGATCTACAACGGATGAACTTTCCTTCATCCTTAAGCTATAAAGCTGCTTTTTCAGAAAAACCTTATTTGTTGCTGATTTTGTTTCATGCAACTTTTCAAGCTTTTGCCAAAGGGCTTCCATGGTCTTCTCTTCAGCTACATTGTACAAGACGAAGTCCGCTAGGCAGAAACGGATTGTAGAAACCGCCTTCCTGTCAAGCGTTGTCCACTCCTCATCTTTCATGCTGCTCGGTTTATTCACGACCCCTTTCAAGTCTTGAGCTTGGTCATTCCGAACCAGCAAATACTCCACCTTCATCTTCCATAGAGCGAAGTTCTCGCCATCAAATTTCTCAATCTCGAACTTGGTTACACCTTTTGTCATTGTTGCAACTCCCATTCGCACAAAACCTTAGCTTTGATACCAGATGTTAGGTAAAACTTCAGATTTTATACTTGCAAGAGGAAGCACAATAACAAAAATTTGAAAATACGGGAACAACAACACAAGTGACATAGAGATTTACGTGGAAACCTGCAATGTGCAGGAAAAACTACGAGGCAATGGCAACTTCTCTCTATTATTATTTTCAGCAAATTTACATTCACGTCTATCAACGTTTCAACTCTACCACATATGCAAGGGATCAAGCCCCTTTTATAGAGCAGACAAGGAAGGCCCCAACCGTTCGTTTCCTCTCCCCGAGGAGACCTCTGCAAAACTGTTCATCTTCATACGGAACTGAAACGGTTCATCTTCCGCAAACTGTTGTCTACCTAGACGTCCATTGCTTTGACGTATACTTGGTTTGACGTCTGGTAGCCCAGACGTCTGGCCTGGACGTCTACCAGCCTAAACGTCTGACCTGGACGTCTACCAGCCTAGACGTCTAGCAGCCTAGACGTCTGGCTTGGACGTCTACCAGCCTAGACGTCTGGCAGCCCAGACATCTGGCCTAGATGTCTAGCAGGTTAGACATCTAGCTTGCTGCAATGCTTTTTCCTGGCTGCCTGTACTGCATAGTGACTTCACTTCCTAACACGATTAGGGTTTTTAAGGCTCTCACTCCGATCGTGAGGAGTTGGGTTGCCTTTTCTAATCCTCCAATTTGGGTTTGTTTTGAGGGTCTCTTTAGTAAACTTTCAAAAATTTGTTGTAATATGGAGTGCATTATCTATAGTACTCGACACTCCTCAAAACATTGCAAGTGAACCTCATAAGCAATAATCTACTCTATGACACCTGGTAGTTGCATCGATTGGTTGTCCATGCAATCTGGCAGGATGAGTAGGCTACCATAAGGGCCCTTGTAATTGATTCATACATGCTCTTTTACAAGCATTGGTATCTTTTCTAGCAAATCCACTTTTGACATCAAAGACTATTTTGGAAGTGGGCTATCCTACAGACCATGGCCCTTGCATATAGGTATTCCTACAGATGGAATTATCGTTGTCTCTTCCTTCTTAAGACCATGACCCTTTTATGTGATCATGGCAATCACATGGGTACTCCTACAATCAGAGTTATTCTAGTCCTCTAATAGCTCGTCTCTCTCAATGGATTTCATGCAATGTTTCTTGGCTCATGTCTTCACAAACAAGACTCGCTATACTTCTTAGGGCATAAGCACTTTAAACACATCGCTTTTTTGCACAGCTTCTACCTCAGGCTCATTGGATCCCTCATCGTAGGCATTTTCTTCCTCCTATTTTGTAATGCATTGGGCCCAATGCTTTTGTCATTGGGAGGAATGATCAAGAATGCATATTACAAAAAGTAAATAATATAACATAATAAGTTTCTAGAATACAAGCACATTTTGTAAATAAAAACACATGAAATGCACATGGCAATTGCCTTCAAGAATTAGCTTTAAATATGGGTAGTTGGTTGATCATGGTATTGGTCAATGGTTTTTGAACCCAAATGGTGATTTGTAAAGGCATATGATGCCTATAAATATGCTTTGAAGATCAATAGAAAATCGATTAAGTTTGTGGTTACAATCCAAATCCACATCAACAAACCAAAATGTGTTGCTTACCTTGGGATGATGGATCTATTGGGCCATTGAAATCAAGCCCCCAACTCCTCAAATGGTTCAAGAACCACTTGAGGCTGCAAATGCATCTCATCGGAAGCAGTGGGCGTCCCCACTCATTGGCATTGATCACAATGTTGCATATACTTCTTGACATCCTGATGGAGTGAGGGCTAGAAATATCCTATGCCAAGAACCTTTTGAATAGTTCTTTTTGTAGTATAATGTCCTCTTGATGGCTTATTATGGCATGCCTGAAGGATGTTAAAAATTCTTTCTATTGTACACACCTACACAAAACATATTATGGCATGCCTGAAGGATGTTAAAAATTCTTTCTATTGTACACACCTACACAAAACAAAGTTAGGTCCACATTTGAATGGTATACCATTAATCCATTTAAAAGATGAACTTTGCTAAATTAAATGCTTCTTTTCCTTACGAGAGAAATGTAAAGGAATCTTCCATGTTACCAAATAGTTGGAAATATCTAGAAACCATAGAGAGTATGTTGATATTGTAAAAAGGTGTTCATATGGGAAGGTATCCTCCATAAACTCTTGATCACCTGCATTTTTTAATCTTGACACCTATAATGTTAGCTTTATAAGGTTTTTCAAGTATTTTGATGTCATGTTCTTGGAGTAATAACAGCCATCATATAAATCTACCACTAACTATAGGTTTATTCATTAAATATTTTATGGCTGAGTGATCAATATGAACAAACACCTAATACCTATTGATGTAGTGGCGGAATTTGTTTATAGTGTATACTATCGCGAAGTATTATTTCTTGGTAGTGGTGTAATTCTTTTCAGCCACTGTTAAGTTCTTGCTGATATTGTTTGTAGCTTAGTGTTTCCCATCCCCTTCTTGTTTGAGGATTGCACCTATTGCATTATTAGATGCATCAGTTTGGATATGAAATAGAATTTTCCAATTGGGTCATTCTAATACAGTAGTAAGTTTTTCTTTTAGTGTCTCATGCATTTCTCTATCAAAATTTAGAATCTTTGACTAACAAAGCATACATAGGAGCCACGAGTCTACCGTAATCCTTGATAAAGCATCGATAGTAGCTTGTATGCCCTAAGAAACTTCGTACATCCATTTGTGTTTATGGGGAGGCAATTGTAATATGATTTCAATCTGTTTAGGATCTACTTCTATCCCTCAAGAGGAAATATGGTATCCCAAAAAAATGTCTTCATCCATCATCATTCATGACTTAGGGCTAAAATGTGGTCATTGCAATGAGCAAGCACTTTATCAAGATTATGGAGAGCTTCATAAAAGGTCTCTTTGTATGCGGTGAAGTCATTCATGTAGACTTCTACACATTCATTTGCAAGATTAGCAAAAATAGTGAGGACAACTCACTGGAAATATGTAAGAGCATTACAAAGACCAAAGGTAGTACACGATAGACAATTGTACCCCAAGGGCATGTAAAGTGTTGTCTTTTCTTGGTCTTCTAGTGCAACTTGAATTTGGTTGTAACCGCTAAATCCGTCAAGAAACGAAAAGTATTTCTTTTTAGCAAGTGTATCAAGTCCTTGATCAATAAATGGCAAGGGGAGATGATCCTTTTGTGTGGCTTTATTGAGGTCTCGATAATCTACACACGCAGACCGTTTCCTATTTTTCTTAGTAACAATAACCAGTGGAGATACCCACTGGCTATTCGAAATAGGGTAAATAAATCTTGCTTCTAATAATTTCTCAATTCTGGTTTTAACAACGTCGCATAAAGCAGGATTTATTCTCCATTGGGGTTGACGAGCGAGTTTCACATCATTGAGTATAGGTGTGATGAGTGCAAAGGTCAAGATGAATTCCTTTAATGTCACTATATTACTCAACATAGCATACAATATAGCTTCTTCTTCATAATACAACAAGCTATTAATATTCAAGGGATTACCTGGTTGAATTTCTATTTGTTTGGTGCTAGGACGCACCAAATTGATTCCTTCAAATTTGCTTATCAATGAATTTAAAGGACAATGGTGAGGCAATAAAGAATGGAATATTTTGGTATTCTCATCAAAAGTGATTCCAGAGGTAATGGTGTTTGTTAAAGGGCTTTAAAGAGAAGAATATTGTTGTCGATGTGCTAGAAGAAGAAGAAGAGGTATTAAAGTGGAACGAAATTCCAATATAGGAATATGCTAGAGTGAATGGACTTTATTGTAAGGGCAAAGGTGACAAATATTCAGTTTCTTCTGACTCATCCTTCCAAAGGAGTCAATGAACAGAATTTGATCATCATCAAGGCCAGATTCAAATGAGGTATTTATTAAAACAGTCTCATCTTCAAAAAGAGCTCCCTCTAATGGGTCTAGTTCCTCACCATGCTCTTTTATAGTGATTGTAGCTAAGGATGAGATCTCGTCTTCATCTTGTCGATCAATCCATAATTGTCTAGAAAATTCCATTGAAGGCTTAGCTGAAGGGTATACTCCATTTGAGATGGTCATATCTCCTGATTGACAACTAATGAATGTAGCGGTTGTGGCAAGCCACGACCTACCAAGGACTAATGGATAATCATTCACCTTGGCTTTGGGCTGTAGAATCATGAAATCGACAAGGTATTCCCATGAGTCAATAGTTACTGGAACATCCTCTACTATACCTTGAAGTTTTGCTATTGATTGATCTACCATTTGTAAAATGGTTAAAGTTGGACATATATCTATTTAACATGGTTTGTCCAAGGTTTCCGTAGTCATAATGTTGGTTTTGGCTTTGAGATCAATCAATGCATTTGGGATTTTAATAGCGCCTATAAAAACTGTTACTATCGGGCTTCCTGGATCGCCATACTTAGGCCATACTTAGGGTATTGTTTTCTTTTTCTTCCAAGTGTCTTGATGCACAAATCCTGAATAGTCTTATTAAGAATAGGGATATCTTTAATGGCTTGTAATAAAGGAATCGTAATGTTTAAAACTTTTAGTTTCATTTGTAGATAAGGTTCTCTAGAAGGTTCTTCTGAGATTTAAGGCACTCAGGATATGGTGTTTGATGTACAGAACTTTGAGGGTTGTTTTCTGGAGGATTCTCATCCTCTTGATGAAGACGCTCAATGAAAGAGGGCATTTGAGGTTCAACCTTGTTGTTAGGGAGCTCCTTTACAATGGGCGGAGCTGGTTCAGGAAGTATCTTTCTTGATTGGAATTGAATATTATCACAATCTATTACATTGAGTTTGATTGTATCTTATATTTCAGTTGCATAGAGAGGTGTTGTCTGTCTACTGTAATTCGAATTTGCCACTTCTTCCAAGATGTCAACACAACATTATACCTTTAAGTGAATTCTTTAGTGAGTTTTAGAGTCAGCAACAAATCATCACCAAAGTCAATGTTAAGAAGTTGACCATCTCCTCAAAGAAAAATCTGTTTAGTCGTCCCTAAATTTGTATATCTCCCAGAACATATCTTAGAATATGGGTTATAGAGGGTTTATAGATATGATGCCAAGGGACTGCCTTGTGCAATAGATCTTTATAGTGGGATACAGTCTAGAATGCAAATCTCTGACATTTAGTTTGCATGAGGTGTGGGAAGAGAGCATTCTGTGACTCTTCTAATGACATTTAGAATTTTTAACAAGTCAAGTATATGCAAAATAATGATTCATTTTATTGTCATATGCCCTTTCAAGGTCTATTTAAAAGAATAAAGCTCGGTGTTTGTTGATTGCATCTATTCAATACTGTGACAAGGGTGTCCAAGTGAGAAAGAGAATGGTTTGAAGTTAAATGACATCTGGAGACTGGTCGTTTCTATAATAAACAATTAGACAAAACAGAGAGGATCCTTTGAAGTTAAATGGCGAGTGGCGACCAGGCATTAATATATTAAAAAAATAGACATCCTAATTTGTGGCTGTCAACATATGCTCAATTTTTACTTTTGAACATATTAGTGTGACGTCTTCAAACAAAATATGACGATATGATAGTTCCTTTCTTTTGATAAAGGAATGTTATATTGTCATTCTATTTGTATACTGGAGGATTTACACGACTCTGTGGCCAAACTTGATGGAATCTGAAAAGCTTCACAAACGTAGCTATTTTTTAATTACTGACGATCCTTTTATCAGACTTTCATGGCCAAGCACCCTGAAAATGAGTTGTTGAATGGCTTAAAACATTGGCACATTAACAAATCATATGCAGCTTTTCACCAAAAAACATAATCAACCATAGACCATGGAAGAGCTTGGTTCCATTATTCATACTTTCTGAAGTTGCTATAGTTTTCTTGTCATTTGACAAGTTGGTGTTGTTTTTTGCTGTTTAGAAAGGTTGAAAAATGACGCTTTCATGCAATGTAGGGTGGAAGACAAGGACTGAAGGGCTGATTTTCATGGGCTTTCTGCGGATGCAGCATCATTGGTTGCACTCACATTGTGGATAGATCAGATGCAGGTACCTCCTGTCATATATTCTGTTGCTAACGTGGTTGTTGAACTGAAGACCTGCTTGTGCATATTGTGAGGTTATCTTTACTGTTTATATTTTTTCATGTAAGGCACTGAGACTTTTGATTTTATATATATTAATACCGTGCAATTTAATTTCAATATTAATTTTTGTGTGACATTTTGCGTAGAAAAATCATTGAACCTTTGGCTGACTCAGATAAATTTGCTTTATAGGACACGCTTCTCTGCAGGATGTCCCAGAATTTTCAAAGTCTCTAATATTGGTAACTGGTAGCAGCATCTACAGTAATGCTATTTCAGTCAAGAAAACTTTGAAGGCTTGTTTATGGGAGATGGGTTCACCTTTTTTTCCCTTAAGAGAACCATAGAAGTTTCCTCATTGCCAAAGGTGATTCATTGTGTATGTAGCTTAAGGACTCACCGATTTGCATGGATCTTGAACTGAAGGACTGTCACTCTTTTCCAGAGCATAATTCCATGGACATTTATGAAGGCTTATTTATGCGGGCTGAGATGGTTTCTGTATTTAATCAGATGCTGGGAAAAGTGTCACCTAAATTTTTTTCAAGGTTTGCACTTATGACAGAGGAGAAATGGGAACAAGCAATATCTCCAAATAATTTAGTAGACAGGAAGTGCTAGAGAAGAGGAAGGGTATCATCAGAGTAAAGAGGGAAAGGGAATTTAAACAAAGAGTCAGAACATAACTTTTGCCTTGGATGGAAGTGTGATAGTGAATATTGAATAAGGAAGTTAAGATGTATATGGGGTCTTGAGGTCTCTTGATTTGGATTCTGTTCTATGCACAAAGAGCTTTATCACAAAGTCCTGTGTTTCCTGTACATTTACACCTTGGTCTGGGCCCTCTTAAACAAATCATCCACTAGGCATGGGGCTTCAGTCATTACCCAGATTTGGAACATAGGCATGGGGCTTCAGTCATTACCCGGAATTGGAATAGAGGAATGCTTATGAGCACTAAAAAGAGCTTTGTCTCAGAGTCCTGTGTTTACTGTACATTTACATCTTGGCTTTGGGCCCTGTTGAACAAAGAATCCACTAGGCATGGGACCTCAGTCATTACCTGGAATTGGAATAGAGGAATGTTTATGAGCATGCTAAACTCTGCAGTAATTTCACATAGAGATACAGTTTTACATTCATGTCTGATCTATCCATCTTGGAGTTCCTTAACATAATTCTTCCATCATACCGGGAAGTGTCAATTACCATTTTATAACAGATTCTAATGGAAAAACAGGTAAACCATTTCTTTTGATATTGGCAAAATAAGGCAAACATGCTTCCTTTCATGGATCTTCCAGCTCCATTATTTTCACTTTTTCTGAATGGTGGTAGTTGTACATATCAGAGGACGTCCTTTGAAGGGGGGTTTTGCCAAGTTACTTTTTTTCATATATTCTGTATAATCACAGCTCATCGACTCTTGTAGTTCAACATGGAAGCGACATCACAAAATATCTCCAAAACTTTTGAGAAATAAGTTTTTGTTTTCCTGTCATTATTTATTTTGTAGAAGATGAAAAAGATGAGAGTGCATTTTTGGTTCCTGGGCTAGCCATCATACCTACTGGTATATAAGATCACTTGTAGGTGACGAGGGAAATTTTCCCTGTTTTTATATTTATTATTGTTCAAATTTTGTATCTCTTTGGGTTTCAACTCTTCAACCAGGCTCATGATAGATGGAGCCATGCCAATCCATTTAAAACATGGTTAACAAATTAAAATAGTGCATTTTAAGTAGAAACACAATTGTATATTGTAAAAAGCTTTTTTTTATAGACAAATGGTGGGTAGAGCTACTGCCCTAACCTTTTATTCAATGATTCATTTTTCAAGTTATAAGTATTTGTTGAGTGATTGTCAAAACATCCTTGCTGTTGTTTATTTTTAATGGGTTATATGGGATTAAAAATGTGTCCCACCTTTTATTTTTAATGGGTTTTATGTGATTGTCCCACCGTATTACATTAACCTGTTGGCAATGACATATATTGCCCAACAAGATGCAAACCTTGGTGTCTGCCTTGAAAGTCTATGTATTTAACCAGTTGAACCCATGTCACTTGATAAAATCTTAAAGTTCACCCATAAGATTAGAATCTTGGTTTATGGTGTGAAATTCTTCAGCCTAACCAGTTGCCTTAAACCTTATGGCTCTTGTTGCTTCCTTTTTAGTTTTTACTAAGGAGGAAAAATATATTATGATGAGGCTGAGGCCCCAATGCCATTACAATCTAGACAAATTGCAGACAATGGCCAAGTCTGCAAGCAGCTTAACAAGATTATGTACAGATGACTGCCGATTTGAAGAACAATCAGTGGCAATAGCAAAACATAAATACAAACCCCAGTTGTAACAACAAAAAAGCTGGGCAACAAGAAAATATTAACAATAAATCCTGAGCAAAACTTCCAAAAGTAATATAGGCATTACAAATGATCATCTAGAGAGATAACTACCCCAGAAAACAATAAACATGATCAAATGAGTTAAATGTTGTTGAATGGCCATTTAAATGCCAAGGTCATATATTTCCACATTCCCGTCGATGCAGTGGTCTTATTAGTTCTGGAGAAAATACTAGTGCGAATCTCAACGAGAAGGTACAGATCTTGATCATCTAGATGAACCAGGGGGTCTGGAGGATGAGAGGAAGGTGAACAGGCAGTCTAGGTGAGAAGAATGGGGAAGAATAGGTGCTTAATGAGACTGCATATGTCATCAGTACTGTGGCCATTCGCTACAGCAAGCCTGTAACATTCAAACATCTTAACTTCCGTACGTGTTGTCCGGCCTCAATCAAAATGTTCTCCAATGGTCAAACCTAGTTTTATGCATTCAAATATCTGGCAACTGCGAATATGATTAAGGGGGAGTGGAAAACAAGGGTGGTTGGAAAATATAGCAGATGGCATAATGTACAGCAGAGTCAAATGTCTGGAATGAGATGATGTTCACAAAGCTTCTAATAAACATTCCATCCACATTTCTTGCATTCTTCCAGAATACTGTCACGTAGGCTTCATATGGTGCTGTGTCTAAGAATATCATCCATCAGACTGGGGAGTCCATGTTGTTTTTCCCTAGGATTAAATCCATTGTAGGGAAAATCTGTTTACATATAGGAGGCAAAATAACATTAGTGGCCTCAACTACTTCATCCGGTCAAATGCAGTTAGGTGGGAGAAGTCTGAATGCATACCATGCATCAGCTGACTTGGCAAGAGATGGGTTCCAATATTTGCTAGACAGTCTGCTACTTAATTAAGGCATGTAGGGGCATGTTGATGCTGTACTACAAAACATGCGTTGACAAGGGACGGTTACACCTGAAATGGGCCAGCAATGTAATGGGAAGGCCAATGCTCATTTCTGGCCTTCTTTCTTATTTTGATCTGCTTGAAACAATTTTTGAGAAATCACCAGCTGTTTATGGAGAAAATTGTTCTTCCGAGGGTTGTTTTTGCTTGCATCAAATAGCTGGCCAATCCAATAAAATATGTAATACAGAACAAAAACAAAAAGTTAAATTGATGGAGTCCTCCACCAAAACTCTAAACTAACCCTAATAAAATACTCTCTTCCCCTCATCTGATCATATATCTTCTGCTGTAACCATTAGAGGCAGAAACTGGAAGAGCCCAGTTGTAGAGTGGAACCTGAATTTCTGAATACAGGTCTTGGATGATGATTTAGTGGCTATATTGGAGTAAAACATTGCATGAATCACAGTCTGGATCAATCTTTTCAGCAGCAGCATCAGTTCCACTTTGCCAAAAGTTTTAATGTCATGACCAAGGGAAGCTGGCAGTTGAAGGGGATAATGATGAATAGAGAGATGAATTGGGAATGCTATATCAATTTCTTAACTGCGAAGCATCTGAATATTAGCAAGGCATTAGGATTTAGAGAAAGAAGTCTTGGAATATCTAAGATCTCCTCTTGGTGCTTAGATGGCACAAGCTACAATATTGTAAGCATTTTTTTGGGTTACATCATGAATAATGAATTGGTGGATGTGGAAGGTCTTAATAGGGGAGAGGAGAAAATGAGAGCAGCAGTGGCATGCTCAACTCTCAAGCTGAGAAGATGCAAATATTCTATGGCAGACAGTGGCAATCCAATGTTTGGACAGGAGTGGTGAGAGGCCATGGATGCCAGTTTCATTTCATCATTTTAGTTGTCAGGTTGTTGACTTCAAACCATACCTCAACAATGCTAAGGAGCTATTAAGGACACAAGTTCTTCAATATGTATGAGTAGGCTGCTTGAAATAAGTGTTTAGTTTTACTTGAGGCCACCTATGGGTGCATGTGCACTTGCAAGGTGTTTTTTTATATTAAATATTGATTTTTAATGGTTGGTCGTTATATTTGATATTGGGTAAGTTGTATTAGCGGTTGGTATTAATATTCACTTGTCCAACTATTTTGTTTTTGGTTGAAGACCATTATTTGTTCGTTAGTGAGAGATTACTGATATCTAAGGGCACCTTTCATATTCGTGGTCTTTTTTAGTGCTTTGCTTTCTTTTGTCAAGTAACGTGTTTGATTTTATTCTTTCCTAAATGTATTCTGTATTCCAACATGGTATAAGAGTAGGTGTGAATCTTTGTTGCTCGATCTCGAAGGATTGTTCTTAATCTTCTCTAATGATGATTCAAAAGGAGTTGTGCTTTTTCAAAGTAGTAGCTATGCAACAAGGTTTTGAACTAGCATTTTATTTTAAGGGTTTTGTAAAAACCTTAATTGGTATGGAGCTTAAATGGGGATGATCTTGGTGTGATGCCTCACAGAACTTCTACAACCAGGGAAGCGGGCACAAAAAAAGTATTCACTAACAGGTTTCATTCTTCCCTTAGTTCATGATCAATTCATTATTTTTTTCTTGTGATGATGGGTTGTAGGGAAGATGTGTCTTAAAAGAGCAACTATGGAGCAAGAGCATGAATTGGATTTTTTAAGGTTTAAAAAACTTTTGTAGTATTAAAAAAACAGAATCCATAACTTTAATCCTTTCGAATTCTTTTTCTCATAACACCAATGATGAGAGGGTGGCCCTTTTGACATTTGGGGGATCTAAGAAGACGATGAACAATGGGAGATCATCCTTGTATGAAAGTGATTTTCTTGAGCAAAATTTAGTCAAAAGGTTTGCTTGTTAGCTCCAACAACTCTGGAGGAACTTCAATAAACCAATCAAACTCATATATGATGTGGGTCCTTAACCAAAAGCCCAAACAAGGGGCTATGGCAAGTCAACCATTTTCAGAGTTGCTTACAACTTGTTAATAAGCTTGCCACTACGTTTTTCGCTGAGATATCTCATTCAAGAGAATGACTTTGTAGGATCAATTGACATAAATATATAAAATTTGTCATTTTTTTGGAATCTATGTAGAAAAATGTTGGAGTCTTGGTTCACCACATTGTCAAATTTGGGCACCTAGATCAATTATCTAGAAGCTCAAATTTTGTTTTATTTCCTTCCAACACTTTAAAATTTAAAATTTGAATTTTTTTGGGGCAACATTCTCTTTGGTAGCTTGGAGAAGGATTTACACGACAACTTTTGGAGGGAAGTTGGTTGATACAGTCGATACGTATCCTCTTATCCTCTTGCCCTTCCAACAACATAGGTTGTTGCATTGGTGACGACACTTACCTTGTTGGACATTTGGCATGGGTTTAAACTTGCGAGTCTTTTGCTTTTATGTCTTGGTCATGACTTTTTCATTTTGCATTGCACCTTCTGCTCTTGATTTGGAGGTTTGCTAGATCGGATGCTATGGTTGGCTAAGTTGCTTTAAGGAGGGATGTTCTAGGTTCAAAATGCATTTGCATGCTATCTTTTGCATAATATAGGCCTGAATAAAATTCATTCTAACATGGAGGGGTTCTTTTATACAAGGAACATGGCTTCGTTGGCTTTGACAAATGATTGTGGTATAGGAGTTTGGTGGTTCAAGACTCTTGGATCACCTTTTTGCAAAGAAAGTGTGTGGAGTGCTCCTCTTAGGAAGGGGATGCTTTTGCTCCCAAGAAGTGGTGTGGAGCCCTTGGTTAATCCAAAGGCTTTCCACATAGGTGATCGCATGTCTAACATCCATTTACCGCCCCTCATTGATGCCTTGGTGTTTTTGTTGATTTGTTTAGGTTGTTTATTAGAGGATAACATGTTCTTGACACCATTAATGTGGCTTCATCACCCTTCACAAACCTTTTTTTTTTTTTTGGTAGAAATATGATGCTCACTACAAAAGTGCATTGTCATTTCTTAATTCCTCTTTCAGATATAGTTAGCTAGTGAGTGGCAAACTTGCGTTGGTCCAACAATGGCTACCACCTGGTAATGCAGGTACTTTTGGTGGCATTTTCATTTAAATTTGAAAATTTTTGTGGTGTGGTTGTATAATAGGCATTACTTTTGGAGGTCGTAACTCATTTATGTGGAAGCGTTTCCAACCTTTTTTTTTTTTCTTTTAAAAATTGTGTAATGTGCTCTTTGCATTGGTGTTGATGCTTTTATCATATTTTCCTAGATGGAGGACATAATTGTGTTGGAGCCATATGGACCATGCCACAAATTCGTATCCTGGATGGGAAAAACATTCTTCATGGAAGATCAAGATGGAAGCTCTTCTTTGAAGCAAAAAAATGTGTGGACATATGACCAAGAAATCAATTAAAACAAACATGATGAAAAGAAAGGTCTATTGTATTCAAAGGAGGATGAATCTCTTGGAGTCATTGCCTTGAATGTAGATTTTTTTTTGGAAAACCAGCTTACAAGGAATTCAGATCCTATAGAATTGTTGGAAAGGGTATGCCACACAAGTTGATTGTTTGGAAACCAAACTCGCTACCATGAAGATTGTGTATTTCCATAGTATTGAAGAGGGCATTAATTATTTTAAGAGGTTGCAAGGGGACTTCTATGTTGCCATTGGAGAAATTGTGAATCCTGTGGGCTGCCTCAACAATGTTTCAGAAGAATTTGATTAGATTGGAATATTGTTAGCATGATACGACTATATTTTCCAAAGCAACCTATTCTATTGTTTGATGCTATTTTCACATACTTGGTTCATCATTAAGCAAATTTGAGAAATAAAAAAAAAGATACTCCTCCAATCCAGGCTTAACCAAAGCAAGCTTGAAAGCATGAGATAGAGAAGCAAGAGGAAAATAAGCTAAGACAAAGGGGTTAAAAGTTTTCCAATAAATATTCTAAGAAACCTACCTATAGTTTTCACAAGGAGGGTAATGAAACTAAGTATCATTGGCTTCATATCATGAAGCTTGATGAAGAAAGGAGGTGATTATTCTTTCTTCATTGCCCAAGAAGATGATGATAAGGAAAGTGAGACTTTTCATGCACATTGGTGATTCATTCAACATATTGAAACTATACATCCTAAGAGGAATGAAATGTTGAATTGGGGTCAACAAGGCATATGATTAAGCATTGCCATCGTTTGTCTATTTATAATGGTTAACATCATGGTGAGAGAGTAGTCATTGATGATGATTCCACCTTATAGGTTTCATGATGGAGTGGTGAGGCTTGTGGTTTCTATTCTTTTGAGGAAGGCCTTCATGTTCCAAGTGTTAGCCCTAATCTTATCTTTACATATGGTATTACTCATACTAACAAAAAGATGTAATTTTTGATAGATAGATGGGTGGTGAAAGATATTGATAATGGTTTGAAGACATATTTCTAGATATTGTGATGAGCTAGATCAGATGTAGAAACTTGATGATGATCCTTTATCCTCTTCCAAATGAAAAGTATTTGTAGCCATGGTGGCCAAGGCAAATGACATTGATTGGCAGTGGTACCAACAACTACATCACACCAACTTTTCGTCATTGATGCATGAGTCATATTCACATGGTTGGCAAACTTCCACCCATTAGTCCACGTAGTGGAGTTTGTGAGGAATGCAATATCTTGGGAAAATACCATTGTGAGTCCTTTATTAAAGCGAAAGATCGTCATGCTTCTTAGATTTTGGAGCTCATGCACAATGACATTTATGGGCCTATGAAGATCATACTTTTTTAGGAAGCATATGCTCATTGTTCTTAATGATTTTTTCAGATTTACACCATTAAACCCAAAGATGAAGCGTTTGAGAAGCTCAAATGTTTCAAGACAATGGTAGAGAATTAAAGTGGGCAACGATTCATTTGCTTATGGCCATGGAGAATACACTAGTTGCCTTTGAGAATTTCTTGGTAGCTCATGGTATTACTTTGTAGAGGACCATTCACTATATTCCTCAATAACATAGGGTAACAAAGTGGAAGAATAGAGTTATTTTGGATATGGCTCATTGTATGATGCATGCTAAACAAATGGAGCTCAAGTTTTAGGGTGAAGCAGTGACTTGTATAACATGTTTCATTAGAAAGATATTGAAATGTGCAATCAAAGGTATGCCATCATTTGAGAGATGGATAGGGAAGAGGCCTCATAATTTACTTGTTGCATGGGCTCATATTCCTAAGGAGAAGTGGATCAATATTTTGTCAAGGAGTCATCAATGCATTCATTTGGGCTAGAATGAGAAGTTGAAGGCTTATCACCTTTATTGTTGGAATCTATGGTATACAACTTCACTTGATGCCATAGTTGAATTTTATATTACATTCTTTGTATAGCCCTCTGGGCCCTTATGCACTTTGTATAGGTGGATTTATTGTAATGTTTTATTATCTAACCTTAAGGTCATTTCCTTAACCTTGATCTTAAAGTCTATATAATTGGGTATTTATACCTCTTCCTACCAACCATTTCTTTATAGATTAAAATGCAATTTTTTTCCTTATTATTGTGTATAAACATCAAAGAGAATACCTCTTCCTTAAATTACGTATTTCATTATGTCAAGAGTTTTTTCTCTTTTCCTCTCTAAATTTTTAATTTTTAAAATAAAATATTTTAAAGGGGGTCAACAAAATTCTTGGTTCAAGACACATGCTTAGTTTAAAGGGCTTATATAGTGTTGAATAAGTTAGAGAGTCCATCGAGATGGTTTACGTGCTAAGGTCAAAGATGCCCTCCTTGGCACATTGGTTCCAAGCCCATCATGGCATGTGGAGGGCCACACATGGGAAAATGTGTACCCTATGGGGAGCATACTTATAATGACAATTTGAATTTGAATACATGGCATTGTGGCTAGAGAAAACCTTGGTCCTTGGGACATAGAAGTTCCAAGGTTCAATCCCTATGTCCGTTATTTTAACGAGACACTTGATGATGTGATCGTAGATGACGAGGTGCATGATGACATCACCCCTACTGATATGGTGTGTGTTAACATCATCGTAGTCGATGTATTGCATGATGACATCACTCTTATTGACATGGCATATGCTAATGTCATACCTGGTGATGTGGGACATGATGACATCACACTTGATGATGATGACCTAAAACATAATGATAGGGAACATAATGATGTGGCATTTGTTGGCATGACACATGATGACGTGGCATATAATGACACAACACAAGTTGATATGGCAGTGGCCATCGTGGTTGAGTGGATGAGGTGGACACCAAACTTTAGGTATAAAAATAAGACCAACTAATCAAATCATGCCAACTCATCAAGTCCTTTGTTCTAGTAATCATATAATCGATAGTAGACATGAAAAACTATGACTCTTAACATCAAAAGGCAACATGTGACACACGTTGGTTCATTAATACCTTGTCCAGTGGCCTAAATAGTAAATGTGCCAATGGCACCCCCTTGCACAGGACAATGACACTTGGTGACAAGCAATTCATTGTTCCTCTATCTAGTCAATGTTTAGTTGACACCCTCTTAACCACTCAATCAACAACACATTGTAGTCTCCCATTTGTTAGAAGTTACAAATAAATTTTTAATTGTTTGAAAGCATTTTGAACCCTCTTTTTTTAAAATCGTATGGTTTTTCAAGTTTTTTTGCATTTGTATTATTTCTAGTCACAATTGCATGTGGGAGGCTATATTTCGGTAGGGAAATCATAAATCAACATGTGACCTTGCTAAATGGGTCAAATTATGCCACTTGAATAATCAAGATTGAAGCTTTCCTCTAGAGTAAGTGATTGTTCAAATATGTGAACAAAGTAGCTCGATACACTAGTTCTAATGAAAGAATACAACTACTCAAGGTAAGAAGGATAAGGCACTTAGTATGATTGTTCTTCATGTTAATAAGATTCATGACGTTTATGTTAGAAACACTTTGGATTTCAAGGACTTGCTTGACAAGTTTTAAAACCTTTGTGATCGCATTGACTCTACACAATCTAGTAGACTAGAGGAAAACCTTGCTACCTTGAACATGGAGAAATTTGAGACAATAAATGAGTACATTAATTAGTTAATTAGAAGATATCTACACTACTAGAGGTGTTGATAGTAGACATAATGACATTAATGGGAAGAACATTGATATTCTCAACATTGTATTAAAAAATAGTCTTGAGATATATGATATGATTATCATTGTGTATGAGCTGCCCAAATTCTACCCCTTCATCTCTTGATGATGTGTTAAAGTATATTCTTCACCATTAGGCTTGATCCTAGAAGCATACTAGACTCACTTTGAAAAATTGGGTAACAAAACCAAGGGATTCAATGAAGGGTTTTTTTATGATTTATTAATAAGTGGCTTGAAGGATGATCTCTAGGCCAAGGTCAAGATGTTCAAACCACAAAAAATGATGTAGGCCATAAGATTGACACGGTTGGCTGAATCAAAATTCTTAGCTCAAAGGAGGACATCTAAGTTTCCACAAACTAAACCCTGAAGGTATTGGAGAGAAAAATAATCAAACCATAATCACTGAGCAATATATTAAATAATCAAGTCCTTAAATACAAAAGACTAGGGCTAAAGATAGTCTAGAATATGAAATATAGCTAACTAACGCTCTTGGAGAAGTAAGCGCTAACCTACTAACCAACTAGGAAGTTAACGTAGTCAAGTTGACTACAACTACCTAGTTACCACAAGATATTCCAAATAGTGAATATCTTTGAGGTAAAAAGTAAAAGTAAATGTAATTACTAATCTACCTAGGACTTATTACATATTACCAAATAAGGTAATAGTAAATAGTTACTTTACCATAGTAACTCTAACATCCCCCTTATTACATTATTTGGGTAATGTATATAACTGCCCCAATATAGTGATGGAGAGAAATGAAAAGATGCTGATATGCTGGCTCTTGCTCTGGCACTAGATGAGTACCTCTGGGACTATCTTTGGATCTTCTTGTGAATCTGCCACTCGGTCTATCACTGGATCTACCATAGGATTTACCTTTCTTATAGAAGCCATACAACATTTCTTTCATCTTGGTTGAGTTGCTCTGGCTCGTGGCTCTAGCTGCTCTTGCTTAGGTCCACCTTTGGGTCTAAGAAAAATAAGTACTTCCAGAGTACTTAAGCAAAAATGGGTCATCCCTCACTTTGTTTTAACAACAACGAATGTCCTTATTGTAATATTTTCATCCTATTGGATTGCATGGGTAACCAACCACTGCAACCGCTAGGTGTACTAGAGTAGATCACTAAATACGAGGTTCACTCTGTTACAATATGATTTTGCAAAAGTTTTGATAAGGTAGCTAAGGTGTCGGTTGCTACCGAAAATGCACCCTTATAAGTTTCCCCCTTTTTGCAAAACATGTTGTAATGGAACTTTTGCAAGAAGTTTGACTAAGGTGTCGGTCTCTGCCGAAAGTGCACCCTTATAAGTCGTCCTCCCTTTTTAGCAAAATATTTTGTGAGGTAGGAAAGAAATTTTTATCCCCCCTTAAGTGCAAAATATTTGCAACTTATGAAGCTTTTTAAGGCTTTTACAAAGATTGCCTCCTAGGCAAATTTCAAAAATTTCACCAGAAAAATCCCCCCCTTTATTACAAGTACTTCAAACAAAAAGAGTTTGCTATTTATGAAGCCTAAAAATAGGTACAATCCCCCCTTTATTGCAAGTACTTCAAACAAAAACATTTGCTATTTATGAAGCCTAAAAAGAGGTTTGTAATGGTGTTGCCTAGGTTTACAATTTGTTTCCCTTACAAAGTTGTATGGGTCATGAGCACCTTGTGTGCTCTTTCTGAATCAGAATCAGAAACCTCACTAGCAACATGGCCTCTTTGTTGTCTATTTTGCCTCTGTGGTGTGCCTTTGCCCTTTTTGTCTTGCTTATTTTTAAACCAACACCGATTGGTGTCATGGTTGTCCTTTTTACAATTTGTGCAAAACTTCTTTTCTGATTGAGGTTGCTTGCCCTTATCTTTGGAAGATGACCCCCTCTTCTTATGTTGACCCTGTTTATGTGTATAAAGTGCATTGTTGGACACTTCATCTTTTTGTAGCTGATTTGCTTCTTCAGTTTGAAGCAAATTTACTAACTCCACAAAGGTCACATGTCTTTGAGACACTTGAAGAGATGTTATTAACATCTTGTAGGAGTCTAGAAGAGCCCTTAAAATGACCGAAGTCAAGACCTTATCTTCAATTTTTTCTCCCAAAGCATTCAGTTTTGATTTTATTTCTACCACTCTACAGAGGAATAACTCTACTGTTTCACCTGAATTCATATGGAGAGTATGAATTTGTGATTGAAGGTTAAGAATTGTGGCTTCATTTTTCCCTTCAAAAATGGTAGATAAAGCATCCCATGCTTCTTTACCATTTTCAGCATCACAAATGTGAGGCTGAATTTCATCAGTAGTGGCTAGCAAAATCAGCATGAGAAGTCTGTTGTCCCTTTTATCCCATGCCTTCTGATCTGCTCCTGGTGTAGTGGGTCTTTTTACAATGTTTGTCACTATATCCCACAATTCCTCTACAGTAAGAATGGCCTTCATTTTGGTCTTCCATGTTGAATAATTAGAACCTTTAAGCAACTGGGTATCATTGAGATACTTGTTTATTGTAGCCATTGTAAAGGTTTCCTATTGCACCAAAATGGTCTCTCTTTCACTCTAATTGATATTTAATGGCACCTGCCTAAAAACCCTCCTGAAGAAGGATAATTAGTTTGAGGAATTTTAAGCCAAACAATAAGTAATGAAAGAGAATTCACTCTAATTGATATTTAATGGCACTTGCCTAAAAACCCTCCTGAAGAAGGATGATCAGTTTGAGGAGTTTGAGCCAAACAAGAAGAGTGAATTAGGGTTGCATATGGAGTGAATTATCAAAAAATTGGCTTATACTTGTGCAATGAATTACACAAATGAGTGTGAAATTTGGGGTTTTGAGTGCTCTTGATTTTGATGACTTATAATTGCAGAAAACAAGAAATTAAATGCAATAATCAATCAAAGAGTGCCCACAAATTTTTACCACTTAGGTGTCGGATGCAACCGAAAATGCACCTAATTTATCAAATGCCAATTTTTTAAAGGTGTCGAATGCTATCGAAAATGCACCTTATTTAGAATGATTTTTGCAACAAAATTTTTATTTGTGTTGTGCAAAAATTTTGATATTCAATTTCTCCCCTTGTCTTATAATTTTGCAAAGAATGTGGCAAAAACAATTGCCTTTCCTTTTTGTGTTGCAAAATAAACAAGTTTCAATGTTTCAACCCTTTGATTTTCACAATTTCCCCTTGTGTTACAATTTTGCAAAAGAAGAATCCAAATCTTGGTTTGTCCCCCTCTTGTTTGCAAAATAAACAAGGTTGTGAAAATTTTAGATCTTCAATGTGATGAGATCCTTCTCCAATTTGCAAAAATATGAATGTGCAATATTTTGTGTTATATCCCAAGGTTTGAGAAAACAAAATGCACAATTTGCTTTTGATTTTGCAAAAAGTTTTGATTTTCAAGTGCCCCCCTTCTTGTGTTACAAATTTACAAAAAAATAATCACAATTTCTTGTCCCCCTTTGCTTTGCAAATTTAACAAGGTAGCACTCCTTTCAAGCCAAGTCGACACACGACAAGCTTTTGAAAGGCTTTCCAGAACCAGTCGACACACGACTTGGTTTTAGTGGACCCAAGGTCTATTCGTTAGGAGAAAAAAACTCTTACTCTCAAAATTTGAGAAAGTTTTTAAAGAACTCCTAATTTGCAAAAGAATGTGCTATTTATTTGTCTTACATCTCAAAATTTTGAGAAAACAAAAACACAATTTTGATGTTTTGCAAAAAATAGATAGGTCTCTTTATCTCTTGAATTTTGATTTAATTTGCAAAAATAAAATTTTAATCAAGAATTAATTAATAATAAAACATTTGTGTTAATAAATAAATAAAATTAAAAATTAAATTGATTTTATAACAAAATTGATATTAAATTATTAAAAAAATATGAAAAATATTACCTTTGCAGCATGCATGCTGCTTTTAGCAAAAAATATTGTAAAGAGGGCCCGGGCGGGGATCGTCCTTGTCACCTCCCCCATGAGCGCCTTAGCCCTGAAGGCTCAATCGTTCCGACTACACAATCAGACGTGAGCCAAGGGATGAAAATCCCTTTTCAATACTTTCCTGCCGAGTAGCGAAAAAGAAACGTGCAACGTATAGCTGCATTGGGACTATTTTTTAGTCCCACATGCAACACAAAGCTGCAACAGGACCGGTATAAAAAACCATTTGCACGCTTTCATAAATGATTACCTTCGGGAAATCAATGAATACTCGTTTTGTCATGCAAATTGAATAAATGTAAGCCTGCCACATGTACTTGCGTCAGAACCTCATCGCAAAGTCACATGATGTAGCTCTCTCGCCATGTGGACCAATCAACGCATGCCACGTCAACTCACCACACACCACATCAGCTTCAAAGTCAACACTTCATCAGATGCTAGGTGTCCACTGCGTGTTTGTGCCATGTATTTGCTAGCAACCTCATAGGTCGTGCCCACCATGTCAATAGTTAGCCACATGTTAGTAAGCATGTAAATCGACACTGTCTATATCAGGATTCGTGCCTAGGAGCACGTGTAGGTCAAAGAGGTTGTCAGTTGCATCGAGATTTGCGTTGGTTTCAGAGTGATATCATCATCGAGTCAAAGTGCATGGTTGTCAGCACCATGGAATTCCTGGACCATTCGTCAGATAACTGTTGGTCGAATTGTAGGAATTCATGTTGGGCATAAGATTTACCGCACGTTGAATTCAGTAGGCCACAGATCAAGTTGCGCTGACATCAACACCCGTCGGATTCTTCAACTTGTGTAGATTTTTTCGATAACGTGCATATTTTAGTATTTTTGTCGGTGATAGTGCATGCCCAGGCTTGTGCTGGCTATACAACACACCCACCGAAGGTGGACAACTACCATGCTCTTGTCAGGGAGTCAACGCCATGGTCAATACGGGTCAGAGCCACCCTGTAGACCCTGTCAGGGAACTACAAAAAATGATAAAAATTTCATGTTAGCACTAAATAAAACACAACAAATTCTGTCGAATCGTCAAATTAACCCTGTAGAAAAAATTTTGTGCCACAATTTTTTTTTTCAAGCCCCTCGAGATGCGTGCCATCGTGGGTTTCCATGCAAGCTCCAGGAGGGGGTCGACCCTATTGTCTAGTCAAGCTGCTTTGTCGAAATCTGTCCACTAGTTTGCGTTGTCCAATTATTCTCTGATACCAATGAAGGTATTGGAGAGAAAAATAATCAAACCATAATAATTGAGCAATATATTAAATAATAAAGTCCTTAAATACAAAATACTAAGGCTAAAGATAGCCTAGGGTATGAAATATAGCTAACTAACGTGCTTGGAGAAGTAAGCGCTAACCTACTAACCAACTAGGAAGTTAACGTAGTCAAGTTGACTACAACTACCTAGTTACCACAAGATATTCCAAACAATGAATATCTTCGAGGTAAAAAGTAAAAGTAAATGTAATTACTAATCTACCTAGGACTTATTACATATTACCAAATAAGGTAATGGTAAATAGTTACTTTACCATAGTAACTCTAACAAACCCTTATTTCCTCCCAAGTTCCCAACAAATAATGAAAATAAAATTGTTTCCCATAAATGCTTGACTACAAAAGAAATGGATGTTTGATATTCTCAAGGTTTATGCTACAATTATGATGAAAAATATGTCTGATGACATGGATGTGACCAAAAAACGTTGTTTCTAAAAGATGTAGAAGATCCAATCAATAGTGAACAAAGTGATGATAAAGCAAAACCAATAGAAGAACCACCTCAAAATGAGGATGAAATACATGAAGAACCATAGGTAAAATATTTTGTCCATGCTCTTGCAGGGATTACTACTCCACAAACCATGAAAGTTGTGGGTTTTTTCAAAGGCCAACATCTTAAAATCCTAATCGATTGTAGAAGCACACATAATTTTATTGATCCCCAAATTTCCAAGCAGGCCAATTGTTACATACACACATGTAATTCCTTTGAGGTTATGGTGGTAAATGGAGGGACTTTGCCTTGCAAAGGCAAATGTTGTAATGTTAAATTGAAAATAGGAGATTATGAGCTCAAAATTGATATGTTTGCTCTTCAATTAGGGGGATGCGATATTGTGTTGGGGGTTTAGTAGTTAGGTACATTGGGAACCATCACATCAAATTTTACATTATTCATGGTTCACAATTAGGGCCTCTGAATTATCGGCTCAAACCATATGGAGAAGTTGTTGAAAAAATCTTCTCATGTGGTCATCACTTAGATATTTGCAATTAAACCAACTACTTTAGAGGTGGACCAAATTCCATATGATTTGCAACTTGTTATGAAAATTACAATGCAGTTTTTGTTGAACCATCAAAATCTCCCCCATATCACTCCCATGACCATGCCATTCCATTGGTACATGACAATGTATTGCCTAACATTAGGCTATACCAATACCCTCATGCCCTTAAGTTAGAAATAGAAAATTTAGTATAGGAGTTGTTAAAAGTGGGAGTTATTCAGCCTAGTAACATCCCTTACTCTTCTCCTATCTTATTGGTTCAAAAGAAAGATGGGTCCTGGCGATTATGTATAGATTTTTGTGAGATCAATATGCTCACCATTAAGGATAAGTTTCCTATTCCAATGATGGATGAATTATTAGATGAGCTACATGAGGCTATGCTTTTCTCCAAATTAGATCTTCACTTAGGGTACAATCAGATTAGGCTCAATGATGGAGATATTCCAAAAAACAACATTCTATACTCATGAGGGTCATTATGAATTATTGGTTATTTTATTTGGATTTACCAATACACCCTCCACATTGCAAAGTCTCATGAATAATATTTTATACCCATTTCTTCATAAATTCATTTTAGTTTTCTTTGATGATATTTTGGTTTATAGTCATTTTGGGGAAGAGCACCTCATTTATGTGGACAAGACTCTACAATTTTTGGCACAACATCAACTTTATGCTAAGATGCCAAGTGTTCTTTTGGGTTGACTGAAGTAGAGTATTTGGGATACATTGTCACCAAGGATGGAGTTGAAGTTGATCCTAAGAAGATTCAAGCTATTCAAGAATGGCCAAACCTCACACTCTAAAGGGTCTTCATGGATTTTTGGACCTCATAGGGTATTATCACAAATTCATCCTCAACTATGGAAAAATTGTTGCTCCATTAACAATCATGTTATAGAAGAATTATTTTACTTGGATAGGCCCAACTGAGAAGGCTTTCCTTGAATTGAAGCATGCTATGACAACCACTCCTATCTTAGTGATGTTTGATTTTTCCAAGTCCTTCGTAAATGAAAGTGATGCTTCCATTTATGGAATTGAAGTTGTGTTGATGTAGGAAGGGCATCTTGTGGCCTTCACTAGTAAAGTGCTTTCAAGAAAAAACCTAGGCAAATCAACTTATGCTAAGGAGATGCTTGCAATTTTCCATGCAGTTTCTAATTGAAAACCTTATCTCATTGGGTGTCATTTCTCCATTAAAATGAATCACTAAGTCTTAAATACATCTTTGAGCAGTGGGTTATTACACCCAAACAATAGAAGTGGGTCTCTAAGCTAATGTGTTATGATTATGATATTACCTATAAAAAAGACAAAGAGAACATTATGGTAGATGCTCTCTCTCACAAATTTAAGGCTCAAAGTATGCTATGTGCCCTTTCTACACCCATACCACAATGGATAAATCCTCTTAGAGACGAGGTATATAATAATTTTGAATTGCAAACATTGGTTGCCTCACTTCAAATGGAGCCTATATCGTGTCGAGGGTATATTTGGGATAGGCAATATTTGTGCTATCTCCAGTGTCTTGTTGTTCCTTGCACATATCCAATTTGGAAACTCATTATGATAGAAATGCACGCTTCACCTATTGTAGGCCATTAAGGGTTCCTCAAAACATATGAAAAGATTAACCAAACTTTTTTTTTGGAAGGATATGAAGAAGGATTCAAATTTTTGTGGCCAAGTGTGACATTTGTCAATGGATGAAAGGAGAAATAATACCTTCCACAGGAACTCTTCAACCCTTGCCTATTCAAGAACAATCCTGGACAAGTATTTCCATGGACTTTATTGAAGGTTTACCTATATTAGGAGGTAAATAAATTATTTTTATGGTAGTGGATCGTCTCACAAAGTATGCTCATTTTTGTCCCCTTTTCCATCCTTAAATGACCTCCATAGTCACCCAAGTTTTCCTCAATTCTATCTTTCATCTTCATGGTATGCCCACCCCCATCACGTCCGACCATAACCCAATCTTCACTAGTAATTTATAGCAAGAATTGTTGAAGTTGTAGATAACTTAGCTCAAAATGAGTTCATCTTATCATTTGCATACGGATTGTCAAACAAATATTGTCGATAAATGTTTATAGACCTATCTTCATTGTTTTGCATATGATCATCCTACATAGTGGGTGAAGTGACTTCCCTTGGCTAAGTGGTGGTATAATACTTCTTATCACACTACAACTAAGGTCACCCCTTTTGAAGTAGCTTATGGTTGGACTTCATCAACAAGCTCATCCTATATTCTAGGCAACTCCAAAGGCCATGTTTTTGACAATACACTCCACCAACATGCAAAAGTCCTTCATCAAATAAAGTTGAATTTGGAATTGGCCCAAAACCGAATGTTCCAATAAGTTGATCAACATTGTATGGAGTGCAGTTTTGAAGTCGATGATATGGTATTCCTTTTTTTGAAATCATTTAAATAATCCCTCTAAATGCAATGGTTCTAAAAGCTTACTACCAAATATTATGGTCCCTACCAGGTCTCATAGCTAATTGGTGCCATTGTCTACAAGTTGAATATACTAACTACATCAAAGATTCATCTTGTCTTTCATGTATCCTCTCTCAAGAAGGTACTGGGTAATCAAGTGTAGGTTCAATCTACTTTACCTGAATTAGATGAAGAGGGTTCTATCTTGCTTGAGCCAGACTAGATTTTAGACTGTCAGAAGCATACACTTCACAATCATGTCATCATTGAGGTTCTTGTTCAGTGGTGAGGATTACAACCAAAAGATGCTATGTAGGAATCCCTCCAATAGCTATAACACCAATTTTCTTATCTACAACTTCGATGAAAAAACTTTTCTAAAGGGGAAGGGCATGTTAAGACCTCATCCTAACATCATTATGTAATTCTCAATTGATTATTGTAATGACTTGCTTCTAACATGGGGATCCCTTTATAATGTTGTTTTGTAATATTTTGTAGTGGTATGTGGCAAGTAAGGAACCTAGAGAAGTGGGTCCATTTCATGTAATCGTTATCAAGAATGTAACTGCTATTTGATAGAAGGTTCTAGCTTGAGTGGCATTTTGCATGTAAGCCAACTCTTGATATTAGAATTAGGGTTGCATAAAGTGTATATTTAAAAGACATGGATCCATGAATGAATGTATCTTTTCACAAATTAAAAAAAGTATTGAATGAGGTTTCCTCCTCAAAGAGGCCTATGATTCTATGTTGTTGTGAGATTATTTAATTCTGCATTTACTTTATGCATTGTGATATTCTATTATTTCATGCTTTATTTACAATATTTGTGAGTGAGTATTTTTTTAAATAGTACGTTCCTAACACAACTCTATAGTTTTAGGTGAATGTTCACTCATGTAAAATTTTCTAAGAAACTATTGTAGGCTTCTAGGAATCCTCATTTCCACATTTTATTCTTTCTCACAAAGTTTCATAGATAATATTTTTAAAACATGTAGAACATTGTGAAACTAGGTGCTACTTGAACTCTTTGCATGACGAATCACAAAAAAATTCATGCATAAGGGAGCCCTATAATGTTTTTAGAGCCTATTTTTGATATGGATGATAGTTGTATTATAATTTAAATTAGATTTTTTTAGAGCTTACTCTATTTTTTTGGATTCCATTGCTTGCATAAAGATCTAGCTATTTTAATTCTCCTTTTGTGCAAATTTTTTTATTTTTTGGTAAGTTAAAGATTTTATATTAAAAACGGGGCATTTGAAAGGCACCCCAATGCCTTGAAACAACAAAAAACCCAGAAGGAAGAAGAGACAAGGAAAAACCAGGAGGAACTAGAAAAGGATGCTAAGAAAGAACAAAATGCATCCTAAATGAGGCAAGAAGAGAGGAAACCTTACAATAGAACCAAAGAGAGGGCTACATAAAAATCCATCAAGACAAAACATGTAAAATAATTACTGAAAAGGAGGAGCATCAGTTTGCATAGGAGATGCAACAACAAATTCTGGTTCAACATCCTTGATGTCATCTTTGGGTGCATCCTTAGGAACATCCTTGAAGGCTTCCTTTGCAATCTCAACAACTTCATCCTCCTTAGCGTTGTCTTTGATGTCAGAAATTCCAACTGCAACATATATAGCTAGACTATCCTCTTCAAAAGTATCACAGAAAAAGAGCAAACTTAGGGCATTTTGCTGATCCTTCAACTGAGCAATACCTTTTTTGAGAGCAATATAGGTAGTCTCCAGATGGTTAATGGTGGCAAAAGAAGACTGGATAGCAAGTTTGTGCAAGTATTTTTCAACCACATCAGGAGAATCAGATTCAGACTTACACTCTTTCTTGATATACTTAGGAGTGGGGGTTTCCTTAAATTTGAGCCTTTGGGAACAATGGGTAGGGGTTTTTTCTAGCTTGACTTTTTTCTTGGCATTAAATACAGGCTGAGGTTTCTCAGATTTACCTTTCCTTTTAGAACTAGTCACCTTAGGACTAGGGGTAGGAGAGGAATCCTCCTCAGCATTGTCTTGCATAGGGATGTTGCCTTTGGAAATTTTTTGAAGTAAATAACCATACATAATTTTAAAAAGACCTTGGTGGGAAGGCCATCCCTCCTATTTCTTATCACGGGTAGAGGTGATGGAATAGTCCATAGACCAGTACAGGAACTCAAGGATATTGAGCATTTTAGCATCTCTGAAGTGATTAATAAAGGATAAATGAAAACTACATAACTGAGACTCAGGGTCATCGATGGTAAGATACTGCATTACAGGTTTTAAAATTTCTTTCCAAGGAGTAGACAAATGGTGATGAAACAAACCTTTCTTGTGAAGCTTCTGTAGCTGAGAGGATGGCTTGAAGTGATATAAATCGACTTTCTAGTTGTGTTTGTTCCTTCTGACCAACTGACCATCAAGGACTTGCTTAGTGAGCTCAACAAGGATCTCCACAGTAATTTGAAAATCAACCCCATGAATTATGATGACATCACCTTCCCAGGTCGACGCAAAGGCCATGCTGGCATCCCAAATGGTTCTAGAGAACATTTTGAAGAAAGGGATTAGACCACCCTTATCTTTCAGAATAGCTTCAAAAATAGCATCAATTGAGAAAAACTCAGGTTCAACATAGCTTACTTTCATGTTCTTCATGGTGATAGAGCAGAGGTAAACATCAAGGATGCAACAGGGTAGAAACATGGCAAACAATAAAAAGCATAGTAAGTTGCAGTTATTTGAAAAGGAACCTTGTGAAGAGAAACACGAGTGAAGGACATAATCACGATAATTCAAAAGGGGAAAAACAATGGGAAAGGAAAACAACCAGATTGAAGGAACTAATTGGTCACGAATGGGATTGAGGAGGATTATACGACAATGATAAGCATAGAAGATAATTGAAAAGTGAGCTGCAAAAGGGGAAAGTTGACTTATGGGAACACTCGAGAAACGGGAAAATGAGATAACAGAGAGGGCACTAGAACCAAGATAAATTGGAAACCTTAACAAGGCAAGCCTCAAAACAAAGCAAGAGGAAAACCAAAGAGGGAAAGTTTTTGAAGTGGTAATCAAGCTATTTTCGAGGAGCACGAGCCAAAAATGATGAAAGGTGGCACTGGGAAGTGCATTGGAATTCCAATAAAAAGCAATTGGTGGAAAATAAGCATAGGGTATCTGAAAAGGCGATGGAAAGAATACGAAATATTTGAAAAAGATAATAAAAACACTCTTATTATAGTATTCTTATCATGGTAATATTATTAATGTTACTTGTGCCTATTGTAGTTACTTTGTTCTCATAGCATACAAACACCTATTTTGGAATGATGTCTATCTCTACAAACTTTATTACTAAATAGGGCATGTGTTCAACTTATGCATGTTGATGTATGCCATTGTACCCATATGATGACTCTTGGAATATTATTTTATTATTGAGATACTGATAAAATGAATTCCACATTCCTTCACAATTGTTAGCAGATCATGTAGTCAAGTTGGCCTTACCATTGGGCTATGGAGTAATGAGAGAGAAAAAGGGGGGATTTCTTTCTACAAAATTATGAGAATGATCAGTAGATACAAGAGGAAAAATTATGATGTGTGGAAGGGATTGAATTCTATGTGCGAGGAGGTAAAATAAGGATTTTGTAGAGAATATATAGATGATACATATGATTATTATGGAATATTAGATGATTCATACCTAAGCGGAGGGAGTATTATTTTCTTGATTTCATTCTAGGATTTTTTGTGATCATATTTTATTGTCTTCCTATCATTTGGTCCATGTCTCAGTGTTTTATTTTTCACTAGGACAAGGGCTCAAACAAAAGTAAGCAAAAAATAATATAATTAATCCTCGAGTCATTTCAAATCCATCCTATGATTTTCCCTTTATCTTCTTGCCATATCCTGAAACATCCTCCATTGACAATGGGACAAGAACATGAAATATTTGCACATTTATATAGAAGTTTTCCTATGAAGGATTCATCATTTATCTTAGACTATCAATCCTTTTATTCTTGAACTTGATTATATTTAGTTTTTGAGAAGCAAAATTTATCGTGACACATCATATTTTTTTGAATCATATGATATACTTTGTATGATTATGAAGTTATCTTATTATCCTCTTTTGATATTATTTTTCTATTACATAGTTTTTATTTACTAGCCAAATTATTTACACAAAATTGTGGCATGACAATATAATGCCAAATGTACAAAGTTTCTAGCTCTTGCATCTGAATATGTGGTGACTAGACCAGATAATTCCAAATTTGCATTTGTCTCTATGACATTTATCATGGGGAGCTTGGCCAACTTTGTTAGGATTCTACAAAATATTTGCTTTTGAGCCCAATTCTATTTTTGAGCTTGCTTGAAAAGCAATGTATTAAAATAGTGATGGGAGCTATTATTGATTACATGAGTATTAATCACCAGTTTTATGCACATCTATTTATGTAACAACTAATTTCCTAAAAATTGAAGATGTTCAATGAACACAAGTCTTTATGATTGGATGTGCAATGCTAAAGTTTTCTCTATCGATAGCCAATACTTTATTTTCCAAAAATCTTAGGAATGTTTGTTGAAATTTACCCTTGGTCTAAAATTGTAAAGCATCATAGTTGATTGCTAGGTTATATCTACTTTCTGAGCTTGAGAGTAGCATAATATTGATATGTTTGGAAGTTGATCCATTGAAATTTGACCTTTGCTTATCCTCTATCCAATCAATTACCTCTATTTTGGCCAACCTGTGAATTTCTTGAGTCATATTTGTCTTATATTCTTCATATCTCTGCATGTGAAAGGGTCTGCTATTTTCAACATGAATTTGGACCAATTTATTGATATATGGCACCACTACAAGTCTACCATCATGTCCCATATGTCCACATATTTGCATCAAAAAATATTTTGATAAAACCATTCTAATATTGGAGGCACCTCCACTACCATGATATTTTGCATTATTGCTAAATTTGTCATCCTATGCAGTAGCATTGGAACTTTCTTAGTGATACCCATTGCTTTGACTTGCATTTTCTTGAATTGGATGACTTGATGCTCAATGTTAGTGTATTGTAGGCTCATAGTATCACATATTACTTTAGGTATAATAGTGAATTAAACTTCATGATCTATCAAGCAGTTATGTAACATCCATCCTTCCAAGCATACAAGAAAATAACACATGGGAGGGTTGCCCTTAATACCAAGATATGTTTACCAATGTACTAGTTTGAATTATAGACCAGAAACTATGCTTGTCATTGAAATTTCTAAAGCTATTTGACTAAATCAACTTGTGTAAAACCAAAAAATTCTCCTTCAAATCTCCTTTTGCTAGAGTACTATTTTTAGAATCATGCCATATTTCTATTATTTTCTGATTTATCTCCTTGTAGACCTTGACTACATCTTCCTACTATTTTTAATATGGCTAGGTAATATAATATTTAGTAGTCTTATCTTCTTTGACCATGTTAGCATATAGCCTCTAGATCACAATATTTTCCATATACACCTAAGCTTTTTGATTCCAAGACCCTATCTTAGGAACATGATATTTTACCTAATGAATCACTTTTAGATCCTTCTTGCATTTTTTTGTTCTTACCTTGGACTTATTTTGCTTGTTGAACCCTTTTTTGTGGGGAATAGTCATCTGATCCCATAATCAGATCTGGTTCCTTTATCATAACCAAATATTCCTCTAAATTCTTAGATTTCTTAATTTTATTACAATAATTGCATTCTTATAAAGAAATTTGGTCTCGTGCTATCTGTAAATATTCTACGTTCTTCTCTCTAATATGCATGACTTGGTTTTCTCAGGGTGAATTTTGATAAGGATAAGTCTATGAAGGGTAAATAGCTATGATCCTATGTTGATTCATTATATTGATCTCATTACTTAGGCATTGAACCATAGTTCTTAGCTCACAAATTTCTTGATATTCCCTAGCTCTCATCATGGCCTCATTCCTTTCTTGGGTAGGAGTAGGTGGGAGTGATAATTACCCATTGATTAGTTGTGGGGAAGGAAACATGGGAGACAAATTCATGAGTCTAGGTGGCATCTTCCTACTGAAATAAGCATGTTTTCTACCTGGATAACTATCTAAAATATTCAAGGAAATCATTTCTCATTGGAATAATAAATAAATATACTTAGATTTGAACCAAAAACATGGATATAGTATATGTATGCTTGAGCATGTGAAGGCCTAATTTCTTGAGGAATACTATTCTAGGTTCTTTTGAATCAAGTATTAAATTCTATGATATGTTCTTGAGGCAACATTTGTAGTAAGAATAACTAATTGGGTAGTAGAAAAGGATCTCTTGGATCATCATAATATGCTATTAGTGGTTCAGCCAGGTCTACCCAAGTTCATATGTTATTGTCTTCTAAATATTTACACCACTACAACATCTTACCCTGAAGGGATATAGAAAGTAATATTACCATAATGTCTTCAAATATGATATTACAATGGGTGGCCAAATATAAGATGTCTTGATAATGCTCAAAAGTAGTTTTCCCACTTCCATCTTAAATAGACAATATATTTAATGCAATATCAAGAATTTCATAGAGAACTTGGAGGTTGAGCAAGTGGGTACTGATCCAAGCTGGACAAATTTTTTCAACCATAGCTCCAAGATGTTTATTAATGTGCTTATATAGCCATAAATTGGTACTTAGTGAACTATATTGGATTTCCATAATTTTCACCATTTGACTCTAAGCTTTTTTGCTAGTGGAGTTGCTAATTTATTTGAAGAACATGTGCTTATACTGAGAGGGGGGTGAACAATATAAGATAATTTTTTTTGATTTTCAATACATATGATAACATCAACAATATTAAAGCAATAAATATTACACAAAGCATCACACACATGAGAGACATGATTTAACATGGTTCACCCAATGTGGGATACTCCACGAAGAAAATATTCCTTATAAAATTTTCTCAATAAATTCTCTTGCGAATACTTTCCCAATTACAATGTTTATGGACCTCTGTCCAAAGGATACACCAATCCCATAATCAAGTTTGTGGAACTCTATCCACAAAAGAACTCCTTATCCTCTTCTTTGGCTAGTGATCCTCTTAGAAGACTACTGCCTCCACTGAATTGGCTTGTGGGTCTCTCTCCATTGAAGACCCTTGTCCTCACTCACAAGACCTCTATCCTCACTACCCTGGATAATGGATATATATCCACTAGAGAATACCGTCCTTTGCTCTATCACCTCCAAAGTATGCTCTTACTCTATTCTATCTCTGTCTTAGATCTGTACTGAACATTGTCCTCTGCCTTGCACAAATCTGCTCAATATCTATCTCAAATCTGCATTAAACACTATCCATAGGTCTAGCACAAATATGCTCAATCTCTATCTCAAAACTGAACAAGTATTCACCACAAATTGTCCCAAATCTGTCCACAAGGCTTCACCAAGACTTGCCTCAAACCTGCTTGTAAGCTTCCACAAAAGCTTACACAAATCTATCCTTAAGCTTTTACAAAATCTTACTCAACTCAGCTCACAAGCTTTCACAAAAGCTGTTCAAATCAATTGCAAAACTTGCATACAAAATCAACTCAATCTCTTTTAGAAAACCTCTTCAATCACACAAACAAATTTCACTCGGAATTTTGTTTGACTCTCAGAAGCATATAGAGAATTGTTAGAGACTCAATATGTTTCACACTCTTAATCACTCAATCACTTCCAAACTCTTTTTAAATCAATTTAGTATAATGAACAATTTATTTCACAGAACTTGAATTATCGCTTTAACACTTCCAATCAACTAAGCTCAATAAAATCTACTCAACAAATCACTCAATGAAACACAACTTGCTTACAAAACCTAAACAAGCATTTCACAATGCTTCCAACAACTCTCACTATGGAACTCAAACCTTAACTCAAGATGATTCCAAATTCACATAACAATGATACTCATGATCTTTTCACAAACCCTAGTTCAAGATAGTTGTCAATTTCTCACTCAAATGTTCTCACAAACATTCACCAATCATGCACATGAAAGCTTACTCAATCATTTCCAACAATACTTATCAAAATACCTTTTCACTCCAACTTATCATTCACAACATCCAACAATCACTCACAAGGATAATATGCCCTACCTTTTGTTTGATGAAGTTTTGACCTCAAAAATTTGTCTCAATCACAGTCAAACTCTTTGCCAATCTCAAAGGTTAGGTAGCAAAAACTTCTCAAAATTTCATTCAAATGATCCCTCAAAATATTTCACCATACAAAGCATTAAATCTCAATTACACCTTATAATCTCCACACTTCAGAATATAAGTCAACAATTTTGTTTAAAGAGAAACAACCACAATAATATTCTTTAGAACTTTATGTCTTCTCTCAAAATAATTAATACATCATAGCTTTATCTCAAAATAAAATATAATTTTCTTTGCCAACTTTATAACTCCTATCTCAATTCAAATCATAAAAACCACAATAAAATATTTAACTTTCATAAACCTTATACCTCCCTCCTAACAAAAATAATCATGCCACATTACAACCTTAGGAGCAATTTTAATTTAAAAGGTTAAATACCTCTTTTCCCTCGATGGGATTCGAACGCCTGCTGCGCTGTCACCAACGCCCTAGCCGCAACCCACTTACCACGTGAGCTAGGCACTCACCTTGGAATACAAAAGCACCTTGTGCACTTTGTATTGAGTTTTGGGTGCCTAAACCAAAAATGACCATGCAAAAAATGTCATCGGGGTTCGATTGTCAGACCTCCTGCTCGTCAACGCTCTAACACAACCGCTTGCCACTAGCCCAACCACCACGGTTCGTTGATGGCTACCACATAAATTAAAATTTATCCTTTTATTTTTCACACAGATCGCAGAATTTTTGCAAGCGCACACATTTAGATTCAATCAAAGGTAAGGTTTTAATTCACCAAAGGCATATGGTATTTATACCATTGTGCCATCTCCTTTAGCATGTCGATGGATGGAAAATATAATTGATGTCGGTGCTTAGAAATTTAATTTTTTCCCTTATAACCCTAACCTTAGGGTTAATTAAATTAAATTATAAATTAATTTATAATGAAATTATTATGATTAATTTATAATTAATTTTAAAACTTTAGATCTTAACATTAGACCTTTAATATTATAATACAATTTATAATATTATTTTTCTTTGGCCTTCCTCTTGCTCCTTTAGACCTGATTTGACCACCTTGAATATTATAATAGGGAATATTATAATATTATTTCTCTTAGGTCTAAAAGCAATCTTTCTCTTGCACTACTTACAGAAACTGACACTTGACCTCCTTTTTTGCACTGCTCACTGAAAATGACTCTTGACATCAATGACAACAAAACTTGCTCATATTTCCAACAATCTCCCCCTTTTTCATTGATGACAAACCATTTACCTTTTACCATTTCCTTTACCTCTTTTTGTTCTGCCCCCCTAAGAAACTGCTCTCCCTGACTGAATTCTATCTCCCCTATAAAATCTCTCCCCATTTGTCATCAATGGCAAAGGGCCACCTTTGGGGCTTGAGGCTAAGAATGAGACTCTTAGCTTAACCCCTCTCCCACCTCCTTTTGAGGTGGTTAATTCTGGGGTGGGAGTAGAACTACTCCCAATTTTCTTTGAAGGTACTGAAAAGTCTCTTTTGGAAGTGGCTTAGTGAAAATATCCGTAATATACTCCTTTGTAGTAACATATTCCAACCTGACTTGCTTATCTATCACATATTATCTCAGAAAATGATACTTGATCGGAATGTGCTTTTTCCTAGAGTGCATCACTGGATTCTTTGAAATATTTATAGGACTTGTATTATCACACAATATGGAAATAGGGTGATCATGCTTAATATTGAAGTCCTCTAGAGTTCGTTTCATCCATAATACCTATGTACAAAAAGCAATTGCTGCAATATACTCTACCTCTATTGTGGATAAGGATACTGAAGCTTGTTTCTTACTTAGCCAAGAGACTAAACAATCTCTAAGAAATAATGCTCTACCACTTGCATTTTTTTTGTCATCAATGTTGCCAACCCAATCTGCATCTGTATAAGTCGTGAGAGTGAAACTGTCACTTTTGGGATACCAGAGCCCAAAATCCATAGTCCCTTTTAGATATTTGAGAATCCTCTTTACTGCTACTACATGTGTCTCCTTGGGTGCTGCCTGAAACCTTGCCACTAATCCCACTGCCTGCATGATATCTGGTGTAGTAGCTATGATGTACAATAAGCTACCAATTATAGATCTGTATAATTTCTAATTTGCCTCTAGAGATTCATCATATTTACTTAACTTACATCCTATAATCATGGAAGTACTTACTGGTTTGCAATCTTCTAACTTGAATTTATTTAGCATCTCTTTTATGTACTTGGTTTGTTAAAGGAATACTCCTTTCTTTGATTGTGAAATCTGAAGTCCAAGAAATAAGGACAACTCACAAAGCATAGACATATCAAATTCATTATGCATTCTCTTTGCAAATTTTTGACACATCTTATCATTGTTGCCTCCAAAAATGATATCATCAACATAAACAACCACAATTAGTAAGTCATTCTCTTCATTTTTGATGTATAAGTTATTGTCCACTATTCCTTTTCTGAAACCCTGTTCCTGTAGGTACTTATCCAATATTGAGTACCAAGCTCTAGGAGGTTGCTTTAGTTCATAAAGTGCTTTCTTCAATCTGCATACATAGTCTAATTTATCGGTCAAGTTGAATCCTTTTGGCTGCTCAATGTAAAACTCTTCTTATAGAACACCATTTAGAAAGGCTGATTTAACATCCTTTTGATATACTTTGAATTTTTTTAAGCTTGAAAAGGCTAAGAACATTCTAATAGCTTCAAGTCGTGCAATTGGAGAAAATGTCTCATCAAAATCAATTCCCTCTACCTGCACATAATATTTGCATACTAATATTGTTTTATTTCTGACTACTTGACCATCTTCATTTAACTTGTTTCTGAATACCCATTTAGTGCCAATCACATTCTTGTCCTTTGATCATGGGACAAGTTCCCAAGTCTTACTTTTATCTATCTGATCTAGTTCCTCATTCATTGCCTTAACCCAAAAGTCATCTTCACTTACCTCATTGAAATATTTTGGCTAAATATTGGATAACAAAGAAAAATTTGCTTATTGATTTGATTTTATTACCCTTCTCCTTGTTTGTCTCTCATTTGGATTTCCAATGATTAGATCTTTTGGATGATATTTCTGTACATACCTAGATGGAGTCTTAGGAAGAAGTCTTTGTGTTTCTTCCTCTTCTTATTCTGATTCCTCATGAAACTCTTCTTGACAACTTCCATCTTCCTTATACATAATTTCTTGAACTGGTTCTCTTAATCCTATCTTCTCATCAAATGTTATATTTATAATTTTTACAATAGTACATGTCCTTTTGTTGTAGCATATATAGGCTTTGCTCTTAGTAGAATAACCAAGAAAAATACCCTCATCACATCTTGGGTCAAACTGCCCAAGTTTTGCTCTTCCCGTCTTATGTAACACTTACTTTCAAAATTTTTGAAGTATTTCATAATGGTCGGTCTTCCCTTCCAATGCTCATATGGAGTCTTGTGATGGTTTATTCTTATTTGAGCCCTATTGATTATATAAATTGTTGTGTCGACTACATCCCTCTAAAAGCCATCTAAAATCTTGGATTCATTTAACATAGCTCTAGCCATGTTCTCAATGATCTTATTCTTCCTCTCAACTACTCTATTTTGTTGAGGAGTTCTTGTAGTTGAGTATTCTCTCTTGATTCCATATTGTTCACAAAAATCTGAAAATTCATTTGAGGTAAACTCTCATCCTCTGTCTGATATCAAACACTTAATACTCTTATCTGTTTTAGTTTCAACTCGTTCTTTAAATGCCTTGAATTTACCAAATGCTCTTGATTTATCTTTTAGGAAGACTGCCTAAATCATTCTGGAGTAATCATCTATAAACAATATGAAGTAACTTTCACTGTTAGAATATTATTATTGTTATAATGTGCACTATGCCTATAATTGATAGGTTGACATTTGTCTTCTGCCACTTGTCCCTGTCTTCAGTTTGAGTTGGAGTGGTGTCTTCTAAAAGACACTTGGAGTGGAGCTTATGACACTTGTCATATCTCCCTCCTAAGCTTGATGCTTATATATTGTAAGATAACTTGTAAATAAAGTGTGCCTTATTTTTCAGTCCTAACATCTGGTATCAGAGCGGTGAAATCCGCCTATGGGGACCCTTAGGGTTTGAGAGTTTTTTTTTAGGATTGAATTTTTTCTCCGAAGTATCCTCTTCACTTGCTAAGTTGATCCTGTGAATGAAAAATGAAGAGAATTTTTTAAGAGTTTTGGCGATTCTGGTAATGTGGGGGTGTTTTTTTTTTGCAGGGTGAAGACACATTTAAAAAAAAGTCACATTTTGCAGCGGCAATGTTTTTTTAGAGCAGTCATCTTCAGAATATGAGTACACCAACATGTATATTAGGAGGAGTACTATAAAATCGAGTACTCGCATGCAAAAAATCCGACAAGAAATGAGCAAGATATGGTTGTTTGAAGATGGACTGTTGCAGCTGTTTTTTTCCTACGCAATTTTTTCCGAAACGGAAAATTTTTTATTAATTTTTTTAGCAGTCATTTTCTTGATGTTTTTGCACCATCATATAGATTATGAGAAGTACTACAACATCAAGTACTCACTTGCTTAATTCGGTAATGTATTGAGCAAGTTATAGCTGCTCAAAGTTGGTTGTTTGCAACAGTTTTGGGGCTGCGGAAAATTTGTTTTTTTTTGTTAAGGCACATCAGTTGCCAATTGTTGGATTGAGAAACATCTACAACTGTAGTAGGTAACAATAAGCTAGATTGCAAAATTTTCAGTCATTCCCTCCAAAATTTCCCGCTCGGTCATTTCAAATTTTTCCCATCGAAATAGTTTCAAGCCAAAATTTCAAATTTCAAATTTGTAGAGGGCAATCTGTCCTATTTTTTGCCTCTAATAAGTCTTTTTGTATTTTATTAAAATCAAGGGTCAAATTGTAACCGACTATAGCCTTATATATAGTTGTTGGAAAGGAGTTTTTGAGGGTAATCCATTGGTGCAGTTTATTTTCAATTTTGAAATCATTTAATATGCTAAATTGAAGTTTGAAGTTGAAATTGTAATTTGGAGTGCATTTTGGGTAGTATCCGACACTCCTTGACAAAATATTTGGCAAACTTGTGGGAATCTCAAATTTAAGTCATTGGGGGGACATTAAGTCAAGTTATTCATTATATTTGGCAAAATTGGAGGCATTATCATCATTGGTGGCATTGAAATTGTATCACACTTCAAGGTATATTTGGGACTATTCTTAAGCCATATTTCCTAATACAATCATCAACTCAAGGGGTGATTTAGGGCCCCTTACCTCTTGCTTGTGGAGACCTTTTGTGGTACTCTCTTGGCCACTAGGTGTTTGTTGTTTGCATCTTCTATTTGGGCTTTGTCTACATTTTATGCTTGCTATTACCCTTGCATGACTTTGGGTTTTATAATTGTAATTAAGTGTAGTTTCACTTCATACACACTTGACACTAAGCCATATACAAGAAAGCAAACACATACATACAAATTCTTATAAAGCAATAATACATTGGTACATCTATTGTAATAATTCTACAAAAAGCAAGCATCACATTTTTATAACCGCCTATGTTCCATGTATCAACTACTCAAATACTTATAGTCTCCCTCATGTAAGGGCGGGTATATTGAGTAGTTTGGTATAAAGGTTTGGCAGGTTATTCCCTTTCAGAATCGCCTATGTTCCATGTATCAACTGCTCAAATGCTTATAGTCTCCCTCACGTAAGGGCGGGTTTATTGAAAAGTTTGGTATAAAGGTCTGGAAAAATTCTAATTCTCACTCTCTTTGGATAGAAAAAGGCACTTATGTTCAACTTAACCCTCCCACTATTGGAATCACTTGAAGATTCAGAGTGGAAAAACTAGGCGAACCCTCCTTTGGATCTTCAGCGGTGTACCCTAGATTTTTTTGAGGGCTCTAATTTGGCATTTGTCATTCTTACTTCATCCTTTGTTGAGCTCCCTTTTCTTCTAATCCTTTTCTAAATCATGGCTACTACAAATCTATTAAGTGGACTTACAAAGAAACTTGAAGGAGCACAAAATTTTGCAAATTGGAAGTATGAGATGGAATCAATATTAATGATGAATGACATGTGGGACTTTGTGAAATATAGGCAGGCTAATGAAGACCCACTCACTGCACCTATAGACCCTAAAGAAAAATCACAATTTGAGAAGAATTCCAATATAGCTTTAAGTCTAATCAAGCTAGCTACAAGAATTCAATGCAGAGAAACTATAAGGGCTGCAAAAACACCTAAACAAGCATGGGATGCTCTCAATAGATTGTTTGATAGGCCAAGTCAAGATAATATTTTGTATCTCAAACAAAAATTGCACAATCTATGTATGAAAGGCTCACTTACCGATTATATTATGGAAGTGAAGTCTATTAAGAATGATTTCTTAGCTACTGATAAAACCCTAGATGATAATGAGTTAATTCCAATAATTTTGCATGGTCTTCATTCAAAGTTTCACTCCTATGCTACCATGTTAGACTTGAGTGGTAAAACAATGAATTCCACACTTGAGGATATTGAGATCCTATTTAAGAAACATGAGCAAGCCCTAATCAAAGATGAAGAAATTGAAGCCACATCAACAACTTTTGCCACCAAGGCAACTTTACAGCCTAAACAAAACAAGGGTAAAAATTAGCATAATAAAAATCAAAGGGGTAGACAACATTAGAGATACACACAGTACCAACAACAACCACGTCAGCAACAGTACCAACAATAACCAAATCAGCAGTACCATCATCAACCACATCAGCAATAGTACCAGTAGCAGCCAAGATGGCAAACAAGACCTCAAGGGGGTCAAAACAAAAATCAACAAGGGTGTGAATATTGTGGAAAATAGAATCACAATATTGCTAATTGCTATAAAAGGCAAAGAGAACAGGGAGAACCACAAAATAATAATCTAAACACATTGTATGCAGCCAACCAAGTTAATGTTGAAGATAAAGAATGTTGGTATATTGATTCTGGAGCAACAAAGCACATGATAGGAAGGTAATATTGGTTGACCAAGGTTCAACCTACATCAAATAAATTCATTAATTTTGGTGATGAAAGTGCTCTACCCATTGAAGGTGTTGGGGAGGCACCACTTACTTTGCATGATGGTAATAATATTCCTGCAACAGATGTTTTGTATGTGCCTGGTCTTAAAATGAGTCTTCTTTCCAATGGACAACTTACAAATAAGGGCTATAATGTCTATTTTGAAAAAGACAAATGCTATATTAAGGAACCCAATGATAATGTCAAGGCCATGGGAATGAAAAATGATGGTGTTTACTACCTCCTTACAAAATTTGTAACACAAACATCTTTGCATACAACAACTTTCTCTTTGGAGTACATGTGGCATGAAATATTGGGACATTTAAATTTTAATAATCTTCAAATGATGGCTACAAAAGGATTAGTTAAAGGACTTCCACATATTAAGGAGTCAAAATGTTTTTGTGAGCCATGTGTAATAGCCAAACACCATAGGCAACCATTTGAAATAGGAAAGGCATGGAGAGCCAATAGACCTTTGCAATTGGTTCATTCAGACATTTGTGGGTCAATGTCTGTTCAATATTATACTGGGGCTAAATACTACATCACTTTTATTGATGATTACAACAGAAAGGTATGGATCTACCTAATTCAATATAAGTGGCAAGCCCTTGATAAGTTCAAAGAATTCATCGCACTTGTTGAAAGAGAAAGTGGCTATCAAATATCCACCTTAAGATCAAATAATGGTGGAGAATATGTCTCCAATGAATTATTTAATTTTTGTAAGTATCATGAGATAAGGATGCAATTCACAACCCCTTATACCCCACAACAAAATGGAGTTGCTGAGAGGATGAATCAAACAATCACAAATAGGGAAAAATCAATGTTACATGCTGCTATATTACCTAATTCATTTTGGGGAGAAGCTATTCTTACTGCTGCATACTTGACTAATAGGTCATACACAAAGGCCTTACATGAAAGAACACCCGAAGAAGCATGGAGTGGAAGGACGCCCTATGTGGGCCATTTGAGAATCTTTGGATGTGATGCCTATGCTCATATTCCTCATAAGAAAAGGAAGAAGTTTGATGATAAGAGCCAAAAATGCATCTTTGTTGGCTATAGTGATAGTGCCAATGCATATAAATTATATGAACCTATTTCCAAGAAAATCATTTTATCTAGGGATGTTACCTTTCATGAGTATCCCCCATATAATCCTCCTAAGGCCCCCACTTTAGAAATAAATAATGAAATAGTTGCTCCATTCATGCATACAATATCATCTACTCCTCCTTCACTCATAAATCAAGAAATTCATCCACAAGAAGAACTTCCTACAAATAATCCATGTCGTCCATATCCTCCTCCTAATGATCAAGTAACATCATCCAATCCTTTACCCAAGTGGGTTCAAGCCACAATAGATGAAGCCCAAAATTATTTTCCCACCTATACAAGTAAAAGGCATTCAACCCTAAGACACCAATTGAATTATGCCCTAATGGCCAAAGTCCTTAGCCAACCTGAACTTTCTAATGTCAAAGAAGCACTTGGTGATCCTAAATGGGTTCATGCCATGGATCAAGAATTAGATTCCATTGAAAAAATCACACTTGGGAGTTAGTTGATTTACCCAAAGGAAAATATACCATTGGCACAAAATGGGTATACAAATCAAAATATAAAGTAGATGGGTCACTAGATCGCTACAAGGCTCGTCTAGTAGCTCAAGGTTATAAGCAACAAGAGGGAATTGATTATGAGGAGACCTTTGCTCCTGTGGCTAAGATGACTACAATCAGGACAGTTATTGCTATGGCAACTCAAAAACATTGGCCAATATATCAAATGGATTTCAAAAGTGCATTTCTCAATGGTCATTTGAAGGAGGAAGTGTATGTGAAACAACCACCAGGGTACACAGTTGAAGGCCAAAACAACAAAGTACTCAGATTAAAGAAAGCTCTATATGGGTTGAAGCAAGCACCCCGAGCTTGGTATGCAAATATTGACTCCTATTTTCTCAACCTTGGTTTCACTAGATTTGCAACAGAATCTACTCTCTATGTGAAACATTGGAGGAACCACATCATTTTGGTTACATTGTATGTGGATCATCTTCTCATTACAGGTGATGACATAGAAGGAATAAGGTTTCTCAAGGAGGACTTATGCAAGAACTTTGAGATGATAGATTTAGGCCTCCTCCACTATTTCTTAGGAATAGAGGTATGGCAACAACTTGGTAAGATTTTTATCTCACAGGCTAAGTACATTCAGTCTATTTTGGAGAGGTTTCGCATGGAGGAGTGTAAGCACTCTCTAAATCCCATGGAAACTAGATTGAAATTGGTAAATAATTATGAAGAAGAAAGGGTTGATGGTACACTTTACAGGAAACTAGTTGGAAGTTTGATCTACTTAACTTCAACTAGACCATATATTTGCTATTCAGTTGGCCTTATTTCTAGATTCATGCAGGATCCTAAGAAGAGCCATTGGATAACAACTAAGAGGATTGTGAGATTCCTAAAGGCCACACCTCATCATGGCCTTATGTATAAATCAAGTGCTAATTTTTATTTAATTGGATACCCATATTCAGATTGGGCCAATTGTCATGAAACTAGAAGATCTACATCAGGTTATTGCTTTAAATTAGGCCAAACCTCTATTTCATGGAGCACAAAGAAGTAGAACATAGTTTCACTATCTTCAGCAGAAGTAGAATATAGAGCAACAGTTGAGGCAACTAAGGAGGCAATATGGTTGAGGCAATTAATTCATGATATTAGGATATTCATACATGGTCCAACATATATATATTGTGACAATCAAAGTACCATTAATATGACCAAGAATCCGGTTTTCCATGCTAGAACAAAGCACATTGAGATCCATCATCACTTCATTAGAGAAATGGTCCAAGAAGACATTATACACATGGAGTATATACCAACTCAATATCAAGTAGCAGACATCTTCACCAAGTCACTTGGGAAAGACAAGTTTTCTCAGTTTAGAAATTTGCTATATCTATGTAAAATAAGTCAACATTAAGGGGGAATGTTATCTAATGTTGACTTATATTTTTAGGATAGTGCACATTAAGGGGGAATTTTAGAATATTATTATTGTTATAATGTGCACTATGCCTATAATTGACAGGTTGACATTTATCTTCTGCCACTTGTCCCTGTCTTCAGTTTGAGTTGGAGTGGTGTCTTCTGAAAAACACTTGGAGTGGAGCTTATGACACTTATCATATCTCCCTCCTAAGCTTGATGCTTATATATTGTAAAATAACCTATAAATAAAGTGTGCCTTATTTTTCAGTCCCAACATCACCTTGAGTACTCTCTGTTATGGTAGGACCACATAGATCAGTATGTATTAGTTTCAATGGCTTAGATGACATATATCCCTTTGATTTGAAACTTGTTCTAGTTTGCTTTCCATGCTAACAAGGTGCACAAATTGTGTTTTGTGGACTTTTTAGTTTGGGTAACAACTTGTTTATTGCTTATGTTCACTATTTTGTCAAAATTCAAATGACCCATTCTTCTATGCCACAACCAACTTTCATCTTCTTGTGATAGAAAATACTTCTCTCATTTAATATCATTTAACATGTATAGGTTGTTTGTATAGGTTCTATTTGCATTTACAATAAGTTTTCTAATTTTAGACTTTCTAATCTCACACCTATTTGGATGAAAGGTAACCATGTGCCATTGATCACAAAGTTGGCTCGCACTTAGAAGATTGTGCCTCAACCCCTTGACATACAATACATTCTCTATTTTTGTTTTTCCATTGTCTAAACTTAGAGTTCCTTTTCCACAAATTTTTGCTGATCCATTATCACCAAATATTACTGACCCTCCATAATTTTCTTTGAGTACTAAAAATTTACTTTTGTCTCCTATCATGTGACTAGAAAATCCACTATCAAGATACCATTGTTTTCCCTTGTCCCAAAAATGAAAAGTTGTTTGTACTAACATTGATATTTCTCATGCCCTTTTCTCTCTTTCCTAATTGTTGAAGTTGTATTCTTTTTACTTGACTTAGGAAATACCATTTTACACCATCTAGCCTTGTTCTAAATATTATTACACTTATAACATATAACATAACTATCCATAATAGGTGTAAAAGAATTGAAATTTCTATTTACATCATTTTTAACATAACTAGTGCAATGTACAACTCTATGACCATATTAGTTACATGAAAAGCAATAGCCATGGAAGAGAGTATGTAACCTGTTTGAATACCTTGGAAAATATGGTCGAGTGCTCATCCTTTTGTTGTAATTAACCTTTGTCGATGGTTCTTCTTTATTTCTTATTTCCTGATGTATTTTCCTTTCAGAGTATGAGTCACTTGCTTATATTTATTTGAAGTCTCTGCTTCTTGAAGGCTTGACTCCTCTCTCAGTTTCCCAAACTTTATATCTTGTAGTACCTTGGTCTTTTCAACTTCTTTCTTAGATGAATAATTTATGCTTATGATATTTCACATTATTTTTCTCTTGCTCTTAATAGATCTATCATATCTTGTTCAATTTTCTTTCCATCTTATACCTTTATCTTGAGTTATGTGAGACTCTGTAGAAATTCTATCCTTGCTTCTTCATCCTCTTGAATTTGATCATTCAAACTTGAGTTCTTATTTATAAAATTTTCAAGATTCCTAAGAGCAACAAATAATTCCTCTTTTATGTCAAACATGGTCTCTTCTTCACTATCTGAAGTCATGTGTATTTTTGATAGGTCTTCCTCCAAGCTATTAGTATTTTCATGGAGAGACCTGCTCTGATACCAATTGAAGAACATGTGCTTATATCGAGAGGGGGGGTGAACAGTATAAGATAAAACTTTTTGCTTTTCAATCCATATGATAACATCAATAATATTAAAGCAGTTTACATTACACAAAGCATCACACACATGAGAGACATAATTTAACGTGGTTCACCCAATGTGGGCTACTCCATGAAGAAAATATTTCTTATAAAATTTTCTCAATAAATTCTCTTGGGAATCCTTTCCCTATTAAAATGTTTATGAACCTTTGTCAAAAGGAGACACCAATTCCCTGATCAAGTTTATGGAATTCTATTAATAGGAGAACTCCTTCTCCTCTACTCTAGATGGTGATCCTCTTAGAAGACTACTGCCTCCACTGCACTGGCTTGTGAATCTCTCTCCACTAAAGACCCTTGTCGTCACTCAAAAGTACTCTATCCTCATTGCCCTAGCTAATGGATCTCTATCCACTAGAGACTACTGTCCTCTACTCTATCACCTCCAAATTTTGCTCTTACTCTGTTCTGTCTCTATCTTATATATGTACTAAACACTATCCTCTACCTTGCACAAATATTCTTAATATCTATCTCAAATATACACTAAACATTGTCCATCGGTATAGCACAAATATGCTCAATCTCTATCTCAAATATGCACAACAAGTATTCACCACAAATTGTCCCAAATTTATCCACAAGTCTTCACCAAGAATTACCTAAAACCTTCTTGTAAGCTTCCACACAATTTTACACAAATTTGTCCTTAAAATTTTACAAAAGCTTACTCAACTCAGCTCACAAGATTTCACAAAAGTTTTTCAAATCAATTACAAAACTTGCATACAAAATCAACTCAATCTCTTTCAGAAAACCTCTTCAATCACACAAACAAATTTCACTCAGAATTTTGTTTGACTCACAGAAGCATATAGATAATTGTTAGAGACTCAATATGTTTCACACTCTTAATCACTCAATCACTTCCAAACTCTTTTCAAATCAATTTAGTATAAAGAACAATTTGTTTCACAGAACTTGAACTATCTGAAGAACATGGAATTATACTGAGAGGGGGGGGTGAACAGTATAAGACTTAACCAATTAATATTTTTAACTTTAGATAGCAGTGGCATCAACACAACATTAATCAAGACAGAAAGCATCACACATTGAAAGCCCATTTTTAACGTGGTTCACCCAGAATGGCTGGGCTACGTCCACAAAAATTTTCTCTAAAAGTTATCTCAAAGTTCTTTGGGAATCCTTCCCAATTACAATGTTTATGAGCCTCGGCCCAAAGGAGACACCTTCCCCCAATCTGAATTTATGAGCCTCTGCTCAAAGGAGATACCTTCCCCTCTGCTCTGGAAATGATCCCTCAGAAGATCAACTGCCTCTACCTCTTGCCGGCACGTGGAACTCCTTTCCACCGAAGACCTCCTGTCCTCAATGCTTAGCCTAAGAGACCTCTGCCTTCTATGATCACGTCCACAGTAGCTCAGCTACCTGTACCAAACATAGTCAGTCGGTCTAGTACAAGTCTTCCTCTGTCTATCAGATCTGTCCAACTCTTGAACAAATCAATCCTCTGCACACAAGCCTTCTCAAAGACTTGCCAAATCTGTCCTCAGGTTCTTCTCAAAGAACCAATGCACCTTTGTCCTCAAGTCCTCTGATAGAACTCTCAAAAACTCAGCTCACAAGTCCTCTGCTAGGACCTGTCCAAATCTGCTCACAAGTCCCCACTCACAAGTCCCCACCGAAACTTGTCCAAAACCTGCTCACAAGTCCCCACCGGAACCTGTCCAAAACCTCGGCAAGCTCACCAAGAAAAACTTGCTTAGCATGAACCCACAAAGAGAATTGTTAGAGACCCAATGTGATTCATAAACCTCATAGAAGCATAAAGAGAATTGTTAGAGACTCAATATGTTCTATACTTAACTCCCAATCTCAATCTCAAATCTCATAGAAACATAAAGAGAATTGTTAGAGACCCAATATGTTCTATACTTAACTCCCAATATCAATCTCAACTCAATCTCAATCTCAAAAGAATAAGATAGATGTAGTATGCTTTTCTCAAGAATATGAAACACAACCCAACAATTGCCAACTATGCAATATCTCATATAACAATGATACTCATATTCTTTTCACCAACAACTAGGGTTTCATCATCTCAATGCAAGTAGCAAGACTTACTAACATAAACCCTAGTGCAAAAAATGCTTCCTCTTCCTCAACCAGAATTATGCATTCACCCAAAAACTCATCAATGATTTTAATGCATAAACAATCTTCAATATCCGAGAAAATAGGATTTACACCAAAAATACCTAGTAGACAACCTTTTCACTCCAAACTCAATTTCAGAAAATATACCATCAACAATATACATGGAAGAAGTTGCCCATACCTTTACTTTGATGAAGAAGGAGAACTCAAAATCTGTCACAACACTAACTCTCAATTTGCCACCAATTAGAGTTAGCAACTATACAATAATAAACAATAATAAAGATCCAAATTAACACCTTATTTCTCCAACTTAATAAAAACCACCAGAAGTATAATATACATACAAAGTAAAACCTCTTTACACCTTATTACTCCACATAAACATTAAGCATCAATAAAACAATGTCAAAGCAAATATGATAACTTAACCTTATACCTCCAGCGCATTCACAACCACTATCCTTTGCACACCGCGACCAAAAGAAAATTACCCATGAAGAGAATCGAACTCGGCACCTCTGCCTTCTAGCGCCTTCGCTAAAATGCCACCGTCGTTGGGTCACAAGTGCCCAATGAAGAAATACAGTGTTGCCCTATATTTTATCTTCCTTTGATGCCAAGAATCTGGAAAACGTAAATGTCTTCCTCAAGCCACATGCAAACTGGTGAGCGCTGTCCAAAACGTAACTTACTGGGCAACAAAAATAATCATCCACACAGTGCGAACAGAAAACACAATTCGAGTGCAAATCCAACAATCGTAGGTGAAAGCAATCTGTCGGATGTCAAAGCGCAAACTGAAAACGTAATTCGAGTGCAGTCCCAACAATTGTAGGTGAAGCGCAATCTGTCGGATGTCAAAGCGCAAACTGAAAATGCAAGAAATTACTTGGGCAACTCAATATCGATAATCAACTCTCAATGAAATACAACGCTTTCTCGAAGATCACAGAGCTACGATTTTCATTACTCGGAGTTACAATCACTTTAGAAAATCATCCCCACTTATATAGCCATTTCTCCTTAATCTGTTTGACGTCGGCGCTCCTCCAACGATGGCAACACATCGACGAAAGAATTCTTTTTTCTCCGTCGCTTAAGGGTTGAAAGACCCTTTAATAATAATTAAAATAATAATAATTATTATTTTATTAATAATAAATTAAACTTAGACCCTTGTCAAAGGTTTGAGTTAATTTAATTATTAATAATAAACATGGACCTTCAAGGTTTTTCAAGAAGTAAAAACCTTTGCATTAAGTTAAGCTTGGTTTTAATAAAAACCCTTAATGAGTCCAAATGGTTTTAAGAAAAACCTTTAACCTTGTCACCATGGTTTTAATAAAAACCCTTTAACATTATGAAGCTTCTCAAGATATTTTTGACATCACACTCTTTTTGATATCAACACAAAAATGCCTTTTGACATCAATGACAACTTATACACTTGAGCAAAGGCAATGTACCCAAAGTACCCAAAATTGCCAACAATCTCCCCCTTTGTCATTGATGGCAAACCTTTACTGAAAACACTTCTCAAGAGCCAAAACTGAAACCAAGCTGTGCTAACAACTGACCAACTGTGCCCACAACCGAGAATCTTCCTTTGAAGTTTTGCTCCCCCGACTTGAAGCTTTCCTCTTCACTTTGAAGCTCTCCCCCTTACTCATATCTCTCCCCCTTTGTCATCAATGGCAAAGGGCCACCTTTGGGGCTCGGGACTAAGAATGAGCCTCTTAGCTTAGTCCCTCCCCCACCTCCTGATGAGGTGATTAATTTTGGGGTGGGAGTACAACTCCCAATTTCTCCCTTAGATACTCAAACGTATCTCTTGGAAGAGGTTTGGTGAAGATATCTGCAATCTGCTCTTTAGTAGACACATACTCTACCTTGACCTATTTGTCTTGCACTTTCTCCCTTAGAAAGTGATACTTGATGGAAATATGCTTTGTCCTTGAGTGCATTACCAGATTTTTGGAAATACTTATGGCACTTGTATTATCACAAAGTATGGAGATGGGTTGTTCATGTTTGACTTTGAAATCCTCTAAGGTGGTTTTCATCCATAAAACCTGTGTACACCCAGCCACTGCTGCTATGTATTCAGCCTCTGCTGTAGATAAGGAAACTGAAGGTTGTTTCTTACTTAGCCAAGAAACCAAACTCTTTCCCAGAAAGAATGCTCCACCACTAGTGCTTTTCCTGTCATCAATACTGCCTGCCCAATCTGCATCTGTATAAGTCTGTGAGGGTGAAATCATCACCTTTGGGATACCAAAGCCCAAAGTCCATAGTGCCCTTGAGATATCTGAATATCCTCTTAACTGCCATAACATGAGAATATTTAGGAGCTGCACTGAAATCTTGCTACCAACCCAACTGCCTGCATGATATCTGGTCTAGTAGTTGTAACATATAATAAACTGCCAATCATTGATCTGTACAACCTCTGATCTACCATTGGAGATTCATCATCTTTACTCATCTTGCATCCTGTAATCATTGGAGTACATACTGGTTTGTTGTCCATCATCCCAAATTTCTTCAACATTTCTTTGATATACTTTCCTTGAGAGAGAAATACACCATATTTTGATTGAGAAATCTGAAGACCTAAAAAGAATGACAGCTCTCCAATCATAGACATCTCAAATTCCTTCTGCATGGTGTTAGCAAAATCTTTGCACATCTGAGTATTATTTCCCCCAAAAATAATATCATCAACATAGACAACCATAATCAGCATATCATCACCTTCATCCTTAATATACAAATTGCTATCTGCCACACCTTTCCCGAAGCCTTGCTCATGAAGATACCTGTCAAGTCTTGAGTACCAAGCCCTAGGTGCTTGCTTTAACCCATACAAGGCCTTTTTTAGTTTACACACATAGTCTGACTTTTACGAGAGAGACACTCCTGGCTGTTCTATGTAGACTTCTTCTTCCAACACCCCATTTAGAAAAGCTGACTTTACATCCATTTGATACACCTTGAATGATTTGAAGCTTGAAAGGGCCAAAAACATTCTGATAGCTTCAAGACGAGCAACAGGAGCAAACGTCTCTTCGAAATCAACACCTTCTACTTGAGCATAACCTTTGCAGACTAACCTAGCTTTGTTTCTGACAATCTTTCCATCCTCATTGAGTTTATTTCTGAATATCCATTTTGTGCCAATGACATTCTTGTCCTTAGGTCTTGGAACCAATTCCCAAGTTTCACTTTTCTCTATTTGATTTAGCTCTTCATCCATTGCTTTTACCCAAAACTTATCTGCACATGCTTCACCGAAATATTTTGGCTCAATTTGAGATAATAATGAAACATTTGTAGAATCATGTGAGGGAATGACTCTTCTTCTTGTTTGCCTCCTATTTGGATCACCAATGATCAAATATTTGGGATGATGTTTCTGAACATATCGTGAAGGAGTTTTGGGAAGCAATTGTTGTCTTTCCTCTTCTTCATCTGAAACCTCTCTGAATTCTTCTTGACAAATTTCATCACTGAGTTCCTGGATTGGTTCTCTTATCCCTGTCTTTTCATCAACAGTTACATTTATGCTCTCTACAATTGTATGAGTTCTTTTGTTGAAGCATCTGTAGGCCTTGCTTCTGCTGGAATACCCAAGAAATATTCCCTCATCACATCTAGGATCAAACTTACCCAAATTTTGATCTTCCCTTCTGATGAAGCACTTACTCCCAAACACTTTGAAGTATTTTACTGTAGTTGGTCTTCCTTTCCACAACTCATAAGGAGTTTTATGATGATTGACTCTAAGTTGGGCCCTGGTGATAATGTAGACTGTTGTACTGACTGCCTCTTTCCAAAAGCCATCTGAAAGTTTTGACTCATTCAACATAGCTCTAGCCATATTTTCAATAGTTCTATTTTTCCTTTCAACTACTCCATTTTGTTGAGGAGTTCTTGTTGAATATTCTCTTTTGATTCCTTGTTGCTCACAGTATTCCACAAATTCATTTGAAGTGAACTCTCCTCCTCTATCTGATCTTAAACATTTGATTCTCTTGTCTGTCTCATTTTCAACCATTTCTTTGAAAGCTTTAAATTTTTCAAAAGCTTCAGATTTTTCTTTGAGAAAAGTAACCCAAGTCATTCTAGAATAATCATCTATAAAAAGCATGAAGTAGCTTTCTCCCTGAATGCTCTGAGTTCTGGTAGGGCCACATAAATCAGTATGAATAAGATCCAATGGTTTTGAAGAAGTATACCCTTTTGATTTGAAACTGGTTCTAGTCTGTTTTCCATGTTGACAAGGACCGCAAATGATGTTATGGGGCCTTTTTATTTTGGGCAAGTCTCTAACTGCTTCCTTGTTACTAATATTGACAAGATTATCAAAGCTCAAATGCCCCAATATTTTATGCCATAACCAACTCTCATCTTCTTGAGTTAGAAAACATTTTTCCTTTTTTATCTCACTTAGCATGTAAAGATTGTTTGGAGTCCTTGTAGCACTAGCAATGAGTTTTCCATTTTTTTCTTTACTTATCTCACATCTATCCGAAAAGAAAGATACTATGTGCCCTTGATCACAAAGTTGACTCACACTTAGAAGATTATGTCTTAGGCCTTCTACATAAAGCACATTTTCTATTTTGGATTTCCCATCCAAACTAAGAGTCCCTTTACCACAGATTTTAGCTGACTTGTTATCTCCAAAACTGATTTGTTCCTCTGTTTGTTTCTTTTAAGACCAAAAACTTTTCCTTTTCACGAGTCATATGTTTTGAACAACCACTATCAAGATACCATTTCTCTACTTTGTCTAGAGCATGAAAAGGAGTTTGAGCTATCATTGACTTAGATTTGATCTCATTTTTCTTTTTAGTGAACTCAAGGCTAGATCTATCCAAAGCTGCACATCCTAGCAATATGCCCAAAATTATTGCACTTGTAACACATGACATCTTTATTCATAAGAGGTGCAAAAGAGTTACCATTTTCCTTACTATGTCTATTCACGGACTTATTGCAATGCATAGCTTTGTGACCAAATTTCTTGCAGGAAAAACAATAGCCATGGAAAGTATTATGTAACCTTGTTTTGATGCCTTGGATGATTGTTCTTCTTGTGACCAACTGGAATCCACCGCTCTTCAGGATGAAGATTGATCTTGCTCGAAGACCCTATTTCTTGAATGGTGATACCATCCTTCTTTTGCTTTTCACATGGAGTATTATGTCCGAGAGCCAACTGTTCCAACTTCACTCTAAGAGACATAACTTCTTCTTCTAGTTTCTCGCAATCAGCTTCCTTTCCTTTGAGAACCTCTGTCAGAACCTGTTCAACCTTCTTCCCTTCTTCAACTAGAATTTTGAAGTCTATAACACTTTGAGACAATTCTGATCTTGCTATCTTTTCTTCTTGATATTGATGCTTGAGAACAGAATTCTCTTCCCTAAATTTCTCAAGCTTTCTCAAAGCCAAGAAGAATTCACCTTTGAGATCGAACTCAACCTCTTCATCTCTTTCTGAATCTGTATGATCCTCTGATAGATCCTTCTCCAAGTTGTTAGGCTCTTTCTGGAGAGACCCGCTCTGATACCAATTGAAGAACATGGACTTATACTGAGAGGGGGGTGAACAGTATAAGACTTAACCAATTAATATTTTTAACTTTAGATAGCAGTGGCATCAACACAACATTAATCAAGATAGAAAGCATCACACATTGAAAGCCCATTTTTAACGTGGTTCACCCAGAATGGCTGGGCTACGTCCACAAAACTTTTCTCTAAAAGTTATCTCAAAGTTCTTTGGGAATCCTTCCCAATTACAATGTTTATGAGCCTCGACCCAAAGGAGACACCTTCCCCCAATCTGAATTTATGAGCCTCTGCTCAAAGGAGATACCTTCCCCTCTACTCTGGAAATGATCCCTCAAAAGATCAACTGCCTCTACCTCTTGCCAGCACGTGGAACTCCTTTCCATCGAAGACCTCCTGTCCTCAATGCTTAGCCTAAGAGACCTCTGCCTTCTATGATCACGTCCACAATAGCTCAACTACCTATACCAAACACAGTCAGTCGGTCTAGTACAAGTCTTCCTCTGTCTATCAGATCTGTCCAACTCTTGAACAAATCAATCCTCTACACACAAGCCTTCTCAAAGACTTGCCAAATCTGTCCTCAGGTTCTTCTCAAAGAACCAATGCACCTCTGTCCTCAAGTCCTCTGATAGAACTCTCAAAAACTCAGCTCACAAGTCCTCTGCTAGGACCTGTCCAAATCTGCTCACAAGTCCCCATCGGAACCTGTCCAAAACCTACTCACAAGTCCCCACCGAAACCTGTCCAAAACCTCAACAAGCTCACCAAGAAAAACTTGCTTAGCATGAACCCACAAAGAGAATTGTTAGAGACCCAATGTGATTCATAAACCTCATAGAAGCATAAAGAGAATTGTTAGAGACTCAATATGTTCTATACTTAACTCCCAATCTCAATCTCAAATCTCATAGAAACATAAAGAGAATTGTTAGAGACCCAATATGTTCTATACTTAACTCCCAATATCAATCTCAACTCAATCTCAATCTCAAAAGAATAAGATAGATGTAGTATGCTTTTCTCAAGAATATGAAACACAACCCAACAATTGCCAACTATGCAATATCTCATATAACAATGATACTCATATTCTTTTCACCAACAACTAGGGTTTCATCATCTCAATGCAAGTAGCAAGACTTACTAACATAAACCCTAGTGCAAAAAATGCTTCCTCTTCCTCAACCAGAATTATGCATTCACCCAAAAACTCATCAATGATTTTAATGCATAAACAATCTTCAATATCCAAAAAATAAGATTTACACCAAAAATACCTAGTAGACAACCTTTTCACTCCAAACTCAATTTCAAAAAATATACCATCAACAATATACATGGAAGAAGTTGCCCATACCTTTACTTTGATGAAGAAGGAGAACTCAAAATCTGTCACAACACTAACTCTCAATTTGCCACCAATTAGAGTTAGCAACTATACAATAATAAACAATAATAAAGATCCAAATTAACACCTTATTTCTCCAACTTAATAAAAACCACCGAAGTATAATATACATACAAAGTAAAACCTCTTTACACCTTATTACTCCACATAAACATTAAGCATCAATAAAACAATGTCAAAGCAAATATGATAACTTAACCTTATACCTCCAATGCATTCACAACCACTATCCTTTGCACACCGTGACCAAAAGAAAATTACCCACGAAGAGAATCGAACTCGACACCTCTTCCTTCTAGCGCCTTCGCTAAAACGCCACCGTCGTTGGGTCACAAGTGCCCAATGAAGAAATACAGTGTTGCCCTATATTTTATCTTCCTTTGATGCCAAGAATCTGGAAAACGTAAATGTCTTCCTCAAGCCACATGCAAACTGGTGAGCGCTGTCCAAAACGTAACTCACTGGGCAACATAAATAATCATCCACATAGTGCAAACATAAAACATAATTCGAGTGCAGATCCAACAATCGTAGGTGAAAGCAAACCGTCGGATGTCAAAGCGCAAACTAAAAACGTAATTCGAGTGCAGTCCCAACAATTGTAGGTGAAGCACAATCTGTCGGATGTCAAAGCGCAAACTAAAAATGCAAGAAATTACTTGGGCAACTCAATATCGATAATCAACTCTCAATGAAATACAACGCTTTCTCGAAGATCACAGAGCTACGATTTTCATTACTCGGAGTTACAATCACTTTAGAAAATCATCCCCACTTATATAGCCATTTCTCCTTAACTGTTTGACGTCGGCGCTCCTCCAACGATGGCAACACATCGACGAAAGAATTCTTTTTTCTCCGTCGCTTAAGGGTTGAAAGACCCTTTAATAATAATTAAAATAATAATAATTATTATTTTATTAATAATAAATTAAACTTAGACCCTTGTCAAAGGTTTGAGTTAATTTAATTATTAATAATAAACATGGACCTTCAAGGTTTTTCAAGAAGTAAAAACCTTTGCATTAAGTTAAGCTTGGTTTTAATAAAAACCCTTAATGAGTCCAAATGGTTTTAAGAAAAACCTTTAACCTTGTCACCATGGTTTTAATAAAAACCCTTTAACATTATGAAGCTTCTCAAGATATTTTTGACATCACACTCTTTTTGATATCAACACAAAAATGCCTTTTGACATCAATGACAACTTATACACTTGAGCAAAGGCAATGTACCCAAAGTACCCAAAATTGCCAACACTATCACTTTAACACTTCCAATCAACTAAGCTCAATCAAATCTACTCAACCAATCACTCAATGAAACACAACTTGCTTACAAACCCTAAAAAAGTGTTTCACAATGCTTCCAACAACTCTCACTATGGAACTCAAACCTTAACTTAAGATGATTCCAAATTCACACAACAATGATACTCATGATATTTTCACAAACCCTAGTTCAAGATAGTTGTCAATATCTCACTCAAATGTTCTCACAAATATTCACCAATCATGCACATGAAAGCTTACTCAATCATTTCCAACAATACTTATCAAACAAACCTTTTAACTCCAACTTAGCATTCACACATCCAAAAATCACTCACAAGGATAATATGCCCATACCTTTTGTTTTATGAAGTTTTGACCTAAAAAACCTATCTCAATCACAATCAAAATCTTTGCCAATCTCAAAGGTTAGGTAGAAAAATCTTCTCAAAATTTCATTCAAATGATCCCTCAAAATATTTCACCATACAAAGCATTAAATCTTAATTACACCTCATAATCTCCACACTTCAGAATATAAATCAATAATTTTATTTAAAGAGAAACAACCATAATAATATTCTTTACCACTTTATGTCTTCTCTCAAAATAATTAATACATCATAGCTTTATCTCAAAATAAAATATAGTTTTCTTTGCCAACCTTATAACTCCTATCTCAATTCAAATCATCAAAAACACAATAAAATATTTAACTTTCATAAACCTTATACCTCCCTCCTAACAAAAATAATCATACCACATTACAAACTTAGGAGCAATTTTAATTTAAAAGGTTAAATACCTCTTTGTCCTCGACGGGATTCAAACTCCCGCTGCACTGCCACCAACACCCTAGTTGAGGACCACTTACTGTGTGAGCTAGGTGCTCAAATTGGAATAAAAAATCACCTTGTGTGATTTGTATTGAGTGTTGGGTTCCTAAAAAAAAAACGACCATGCAAAAACTACCATCGAGGTTCGATCGCCAGACCTCCCACTCATTAGCGCTCTAACACTCAACCACTTTCCGCTAGCCCAACCACCACAGTTGGTAATGAGGCTCCAAGCCTCCCTCATTTTATCCCTTTGATTATTGTTGCGTAAATTTAAATTTATCCTTTTATTTTTCACGTAGATCATAGAATTTTTGCAAGTGCACGCAATTAGATTTGATCGAAGGTAAGGTTTTAATTCACCAAAGGCACATGGTATTTATACCATTGTGCCATATCCTTTAGCACATCGGTGGATGGAAAATATAATCGACATCGGCGCTTATAAATTTAATTTTTGCCCTTATAACCCTAACCTTAGGGTTAATTAAATTAAATTATAAATTAATTTATAATGAAATTATTATAATTAATTTAATAACTTTAGATCTTAACATTAGACCTTTAATATTATAATACAATATTATAATATTATTTTTCTTGGGCCTTCCTATTGCTCCTTTAGACCTTATCTGACCACCTTGAATATTATAATAGGGAATATTATAATATTATTTCTCTTAGGCCTAAAAGCAATCTTTCTCTTGCATTGCTTATAGAAACTGACACTTGACCTCCTTTTTGCACTGCTCACTAAAACTGACTCTTGACATCAATGAAAACAAAACTTGCTCGTATTTCCAACATTCTTTAGATTCTTATCTTCAACAAAGTTTCTAGGTGAGCATATAGTCTCTGCATGTGAGGTCTAGACTCATCTAGGGGATTGAATAGGATCTAGAAAAGGTTTTTAAGGTGGGACCTTCGGGTCCCACCATGTATACCAAAAATCTCTTGGTCATAAATCTACCTAAGTTGATGAGTTGCACCCTAAAGACCTTGGCCAATATTGGATAGCTAAAATAGGGGTCTTTGAGTCAACCTTCAGAGTAGGCTAGATCCTATGGTCCTAGATAATCTAACTAAAATGGGATTGTAGACTAAAGTAAGGAATGCAAAAGGTTAGAAGCTAAGCTAAAAGTGGTGTGGATTTAGCAACATCAAGAGACATAGTGCATGAGAGTCTCACAATTAAACTAAATTTACTAATAAATAAACTTACTTTTCTTATGACAATATATTTAATCATAATGAATGATAAGCATTATTAAGAATTCCCTAACTAATGAATAGTAAATCTAGGGAGAAATCTATAAAGTAGAATAACTATAATAGAATTATCCATTCATAGCTTTAAAAAAAATGTTTAATCAAATAGTTGGTATACATACATATTTTGCAAAAAATTGAGCAAGAGGTTAGACAACAATCCAATATTCATTCAAAAGGCGTATATCCTCAATCATACAACTATGTAATTATAAATGCTAAAGGGCTAACCATTTGAATTACCTACATTCTAGTATATATATATATTTACAAATGTGTTCAATTAACTTATCATGATTTCCTATAGAGCATATTGTAGGCTTGCTATAATATGTGTGGGATATGGTTATCTTATTCAAGTTAGCTATGTTCAATTGCTTCAAGCATGCTTTATTGATATGTGTGGTGCAACTTTCATTATAAGGCTAGTTTGTGTGTTGCCTCATTGGATTCTAATTATCTAATAATAGTCCACTTATTTTTATTATGCTTGGCCAATTGAGTAGAGGTAGGTGTGTGATGGAGAAGACTTTGATTATTGATTTATTCTAACAAAATTATGCTTAGCAGTTTATAAACATGCATAATCCTACTAAATAGGATGATTCTAGATCATTTATGCTAAGGCTAGTGATGTGAAAGCATATTTCCTACTGTTAGATGGTTTATCTTGGCTAATTGCTGGTTCCTTTGTTCTTTATTTGTGTCAAGTGTCGGACATGCTCTTTGGATAACTTCATTGCTTCAAGAGTTCGAAAACCATATCTTCTTATGCATAGTATCAAACACGGGTTTATTTGCTTGATCCTTAATGCTTCATTGTGAGATCCCCTACCTTAGATTTATTTTACATCTGATATTCATTTTAGTTTGTTGGCTATTTAAGATCTTAATGATGATATAATCTCTTCTTGAAATATGATGCCTTTAAAAGCCTTGTCGAGGATGATACCAGATGTCGAGTCCAATGTCTTAGAATATTTATTGCTTAAGAATTACTTCATACTATGCTAGAAATTTTATGATGTCCTACTAACATCATTATTATATCCATCCAGATTTCTTTATTTTTTATTGTTTTCCTCAGTGTAAGATGTCGAATACCAGATGTCATATCTTTCACATGCTTTGCTTTTTCTCCTTCTACTAGATGCCATATTTTTATTGCCCTTTTGCTAATATCAACCTCTCAAATATCTGACTAGGTTCTTAACCAAATTTTCATTTTTCTTGCTCTATATTTCTAAATCTAATGCCTTAGTATTTTTCACTATCCAACATTCTTCTACTTATTGTATTGCCACCTGCTTCTCCTAATATTTCTTTTGGCCATATCCTTTTGATATTTGTACTTTCTATTTAATAATTTAGCCTATTTGTACCATTCTTTCTTTTGCATCTACTATCAAATACTGAATCTGTTGTCCCTTATATTGTTGTATGTTATTGGTAAAATAACTACATAGCTTAGACTAGACCATCTTGTGGATGTAGGTGATGAAATTTACCTACAAATATTTCTTTGTTTGAGATGACATAGTTGACTAACTACAAGGATTTTTTGATGCTCAAGTGTTTATATACAAATAAATGATATAATCCCACCTTTACTTTTGACTATTAGAACTATCATTAAATATTTATATAATTGTATTGTGGATTCAATGCTTCTAACAATGCAATATTGTATATTTTTAGCCAAAAATTAGGATTGAAGCTTGCTTCCTCAAACAATAAGGTTATTCAAATAGATAAGATAGAGGTAAATGTGGTTAGGATGTAGAATTAGATCCATATATAGTTTGCTATTGAACCTAGAATATAACAATGCATTGATATTGAGGTTGTGTATATTTCATATACATATTGGATGTTTCTCAATTGTGACTAGCCAAGAACACTAAATGGCTATATAGCAATTGATTTATCACATATATGACTTTCCTAGCATGACATAACCAAGCATATTTAAATAGTAAGAGAGTTGAGGCTAAAAGAGCTCATCATTAAGCATAATAATGTCAATGAGGTTATATACAATAAGATAAAATTAGGAGCCTGCATAATAGTAGGGGAACCTAACCTAAAGGTAATATTCTAGTAATTGAGACCCGATAAAGTAAACAATTAAAAAAAATATAATTTATAGAAATTCAATTTTGACAAGTCAAAATGTAAATATGGCAATGACACTTAAATTGAATTGGTCCATAACAAATCCTATCTTGTTGTTTATTGATTGTAATTATCTTGCACCCGCAATATTATTGATTATGAATCAATGATGTATCTGATTATCGATTACAGTTTACCATCAAGAAGAGATGCAAATATATATATCTTGGAAGACTCAGATCTAGTGATCAAACAAGTATGAGATTGGTATATTTTTCATGTCTCAAATTACCATAGTTTTTTATGGGTTTTAATCAAAGAGTTTGATGCTTTTAATAGCCAAAGTATTTTGCATCAAAATAGCCATACTATAGATTCATTGGTAGTAGTAGCAAGTAACATTGAACTACTTGCTCATTCGAAGATAAAATGGTTCTTGTTAGAGCTTATTGCTCATTCCAAGATAAAGTGGTTCTTGGTAGAATTGGTTATGACTTCCTATATACTAGACAATGTCCAAAGAGTTTAGGTATTTTTTTTTTTTTATTTGTGGAAAACATCCCAAAAGGGATGCCACTTTCGGGTAAGACCCAAGGAGGCAGGGGTATCCATTCCACCAAAAACGCCCAGGACTCGGACCTGGCCTACCACCTTTGACATACTCAAGGAGCAAACAAACACACAAAACCAAATTAAAAAAAGTAAATAACAACAAAAATAATAAAATAAAATAAAAAACATGCTCCTTGAGTGTGTCAAAACCAAAAGCACAACCAAACACGCACAATAAGATAAAAGAAACCACAACACAAACCACATAGAAAAACACAAGAACCACATAACAAAACACAAACAAGACAAAAACAACAGAACACTACAAAGACATAACCCAAAAAAAACATGAAAAATAAACACAACCAAAACCTAAAAAATAAAATAAATAAAATAAAAATAAAAACAACCAACAACAGACAATAAACAAAAACAAAAAACATAGAAAACACTCACACATAAAAAAATGAAATAACACAAACAAAGAGAAACCCAAGAACAAGAACAGAAAAAAACACAAGAACAATAACAATAAACATAAAAAAAAAAAAACAACAAAAACACAAGAACAACAAAAAACAACACAAAGAACACAAAAACAAAACAAAACAAAAGAACCCACCCACCTTAAAAAACTAAACAAAAAAACAAAGAAGACAAAAGAAAAAAAAATGAACAAAACAATGACCTATCTAGACCAGAAGACTATTAATGCAAGAATCAACAGAGGAAACAAAATAAAGAATAGAATGAGCTAGGGAACTAAAAAAACTGAATGAACCAAAGAGAAACAAAAAAAAAACAAGAAGAAACTAGGTACCTTCAAAACTGGAGCCATCCAAAGAAATGATAGAAAGAAGAGCTTCCCTAATTTGAGAAGCCCACCATATAGGAGGGTGGCCATAACAAGTAAGATCACCTTTGTCCAAAGCCCAATTAGCTAAAGCATCAACACTCTTGTTTTGATCTCTGACCACATGATTGTAATCAACTTTCAAAAATCCCATCTGGATTAACTGAATCTTCTCAATAATTCTTTTTATTCTCCAATCCACCTTATGATTCTTAGAAGGAGTCTTCAAGAGATTAATCATAAGTTGAGAGTCGGACTCAACTAACACCTTTTCCCATCCAACCTTAGTAGCCTCCTGAAGGCCTCTAAGGATACCATACCCCTCGGCAAGGTTATTGGAAAGAATACCCAAATTCTCGGCAAAAGTAAAAACCAGGGAGCCATCCGAAAGTCTACCAATTCCTCCCACACTGGCTTTTCCGAGGGTTCCCTCTAGAGGCTCCATCGGTATTGACTTTTCCAAAATCCTTAGGAGGAGGTTGCCAATTTCTAGTCCTATCCATCTTACTAATACTCACATTCCCTTTAAGTTGGTTGCCCTTAGAAGGTTTAATCTTCAATCTTTGCATCACTTGATCCCATCTTTGGTGGGAGTTTTGGGGGTGATTAAGGAGTTGATGGACTGATTCAACTAAGTTGGCTATGGTCTTTTGCCAAATATAGTGAATATCCTTCCTATCTTGATTAAAAATTTGGTTGTTCCTTTCATTCCAAATATTCCAAAGAAGAATGGTAGAACCCATCCAAACTAAGCTGCCTAATAAAATGATCAACACCCTCTTGATTAGGCCAATCCCTCCAAAGTTGTTCAAAAGTGAAAAAATTGGACCATTGTAAGCCAAGTAAAGTTGCCATTCTCCTCCATAGCTCAGAGGCTAAAGTACACTCAATAAAAATATGGTTGATATTTTCTACATTCTCTTCACACATTTCACATCTAAAAGGGCCATGAAAACCACGCTTCATAAGTTGCTCACCGAGTAAGCACCCTACGATGCAATAAAAGCCAATTAAAGAACCTCACCTTAGGCCAGAGCTTTTGAGCCCACAATTGAGAAAATATGTCAGAAGAATGGTTGGGATTATTATGGCATAAGGTCAAATAACCTTGAGCAACTGAATACTCACCCTTAGTAGTGTTGTTCCATCCAAAACAATCTTTTTCATGGGACCAAGAGAGGGATCTCATATGAAGGATGCCTTGGATATCTTGTCTTTGCCTTTCTAGGATTTGAATAGGCCAGTCCTCAATAGGGATCCAATATCTACCAACCTTTGAATTACCAGTATGGTACCGAGCGAGTAATTAGCCACCTTTATCCAATTAGCTCGGTGAAGCTCCTCCATCCAAGGCCTCCAATCGGGAAGCCGAGGTTATCAAAGGCTTGTGACCATCCCAAGAATCTGTCCAAAAATTTGCATGTTGACCATTATGAATGATCCAAAATAATTTTTTCTTTATCAAATCCTCACCGAGTCTTAAGAGCTGCTAAAATGGGAGAACCTTTGGTAGGAAGTTGATAGCGAACAAGGTCTTCGGGACTTTTGTTCTCGGCATATTTAGCACGAAGATTATTGGCCCAAAGAGCATTGGGGTTATGCAACATCCTCCAATATAATTTAGCAGCTAAAGCTTTGTTGTTATTAATTGAAGACCGGAATCCTAACCCCCCTTCACTCTTAGGAAGACATAAAGTATCCCATTTCACCAAGGCCCATTTTCTTTTCTCCTTAGTACCACTCCAAAGGAAACGATGGCTGATTTGATCCAATTCTCGAAGAACAACCTTTGGGATATTCAAAATGGAAGAAACATAAATAGGAATAGCTTGAAGGACTGATTTTACCAAGGTGATTCTACCCCCGGAAGAAAGCCACTTGTTGGTCCACTTTCCAATTTTCTTCTTGACTTTGTCCAACAACCAATTCCAATCTTTATTTTTCTGCCTTTGAATATTTATGGGAATACCTAAATAAGTGATTGGAAGAGAGGTCTTCTTATATCTTAATTTATCCAAGACCATGGATTCTGTCTAGCAGAGCAGCGAAAGAAAATAACTTTAGATTTGTCTTCATTGATCAAGCTGCCTAGTAGCCTTAGAAAAATAGCTAATGATTTGCTTAATATTAGAAGCTTCCTTAAGCTGTAGCTTTACCTAAAAGGGTAGAGTCATCCACAAATTGAAGATGAGAGATAGGTCTAGCTCCATGAGCAATGGTAACTCCCTCAAGGGTTTTGTTTTCCCTCTTTTTGGTTATAGTCCTACCCAAGCATTCAGCAAGAATGATGAATAAATAAGGGGATAGCGGGTCACCTTGCCTAATACCTCTGGAAGCTGGGAAAGAGTTGAGAAGGCCTGCCATTGATAAGAACTAAGTAGGAAACTAAAGAGATACATCCCATAATCCAATCCATCCAATCCTTAGAGAAACCAAATTGCCTCAAAACTTTGATAAGGAAGTGCCAATCCACTCTGTCATAAGCTTTGGATAAGTCTAACCGGATGAACATAGAAGGAGAATTTTGCATATCCATGGAATGGATGGCTTCTGAGCAAGAACTATCTCATCTAATATTTGACGTCCTTCCACATATCCCCCTTGCTCCAGGGAAATAATCTTATGCAAAAGAGGCTTCAACCTTTCTGCCATGATTTTAGTAATAATTTTGAGAAGAACATTACATAAAGCAATAGGTCTAAAAGCTGAGATATGATCAACCTCTTGAGCTTTTGGAACAAGAGTAATATAAGTTTTATTGATAACCTTCAAAATTTCTTTGGATTTCCTGGCTTCTTCCACCACCTCTAATAAATCAACATGAAGGATATCCCAGAACTCTTGGTAGAACTCAATAGGAAAACCATCGGGACACGGGGTTTTCCCTTTTTGCATTTTAAAAACTACTTGTTGAAGCTCATTGATAGTAACGAGAGCGAGTCAAAATAGAGTTCTCCTCGAAGTGATAAGAGAAGGGATTGCTTGAAGAACATTTTGTTGAGAAGGTGAGTCAAGAGGAGTAGCGACAAAAATATTGGAAAAGTAATCAACAACAATAGAGTTCATGCCATCCCAAGTATAAACAACATCTCCAGAATCTGATTTTAAGGAAGAAATAAAGTTGTGAGATCTTCGAGCTAGAAGAGATTTGTGGAAGAAATTTGTGTTTCGATCTCCTTCTTTGAGCCATTGAATTCTAGATTTTTGCTTCCATAAGATTTCTTCTCTTTTTTCCCATTCCTCTAGCTGAGTTGTGAGTTTAATTTCATCTGCACTTCTCTTCTCTGTGAGGCCATCTAAACGGATTTTCTTATTCAAATTTTCAAGATGAGAAATAACTTCATGTTTTTTTTATGAACATCCCCAAACTCTTTCCGGTTCCAAGTCTTAATTTTGGATTTAATGTATTGCGAGTCTTTTGGCAAAACAGAACATCTTAGTCCCATGCCTAGGTTTACCTTCCTTCCACCATTGTTGCACACGAGGTCTGAAGGAAATGTCTCTAAGCCACATTAATTGAAAATGAAAAGGAGAGAAACTCACATTGGTTTTCCACATTTCCACCATGGTGGCCAATGATCCGAACCGGCATTATTAAGAGTCTTCACTTTAGGAATGTGACCATGGATTAAGAAATTTTTAGAGAGCAAAAACCTATCCAATCTCTCCATTATACAAGCTAAGCCTTGCCTTCTGTTAGACCAAGTCATAAGGCCATTATCTGGTTGGATATCCACAAGATGGAGGTTTGCAATATATTCGCTCATGAGGTCAGTACTTTTGTCCAAATTTCTATTTCCCCCCCTTTTCTCATCTAGAGAGAGGATGGTATTGAAATCTCCTCCGATCAAGATCCAAGCTTTAGGAAAATGAGAGATAATATGAGTAATATCCTTCCACTGTCTTCTTTTTTCCTCCAAAGAAGTCGGGGCATAAACAATAATGCAGAGCATAATCTGGTTGGAATGTCTACTTTGAATAGCTATAGCCAACAAACCCCAACTGCCAACCATATGGTGAATAACTACCTCTTTTGGGTCCCAAAGACAAGCAATGCCACCCGAAGTCCCTTGGGAGCCGAGGGAAACCACTTTTCCAGTTGGCCAAATTTTACTTGGCAATTAAGTCCATATCCTCCATTGACATCTTTGTTTCTTGAAGGAAAACAAGATGTGGATGATTTATCTGAATCATTCTTCTAATTTCATTTTGTTTTGAAAGACTCCCTTTGAGTCCTCTAATATTCCAAGTGATGATCTTCATTAATACCGGGGCTAAAAATGTTGGGAAGGGCATTAATCTTACCTTCCTCTACAAGCTTTTCACCTTCTTTTACCATATGATATTGATTGGTCTTGCGACCTACTTTTTGATTAGAATCCATCTTCAATTTTTTTTTCCCTGTTTCTTGACTTATTCCAATTGAATCTGAGATGGCTTCTAACCTTGAAGAATGCTCATACACAACCAAAATTTTACTAGATGGTTCAATGGAGTCTATATTGGGACCTGCATTATTTGAAGTTTTGACATTTGAAATATTGTTTTTCTTGTGTAAATTTTCTCCTTTTTTTTTTTCTGTTGAAAACCTTTGATTTGTTGGTTTGTCTCTGAGTTCTTTCCTTCATATTTAAATTGTGTTTCTAAGATTTCAGTTTCCATTATTTCCTCTTCCTCACTTGGGACATCATTTGTGGAAAGGATTTCAAACATATTAGCAAATGACTTTGATTGATCCTTCATTACTTGGTTTTTTTTAGTGTTCTTCTTCTTAGGTATTTGGAAACCTGCTGAGTTTATATCTTCTTTCTTTTGATCGGGAATTTTATTTGGGCAAGCATCGGCCAAATGACCATATTCATGGCAAATTCTACAACGAAAAGGAATGTTCTCATAGTCCACTACTTGCTCCCAAGTGTCTTCCCCAAATTGTAATGTGATCTTTTTAGGTAGGGGTTTGTCAAAATCCATTAAAACACAAATTCGAGCATAAATAATATGTTCAAAATTTTGAGTACAATCAGTGGTCATCATAAAAGTTCCTAAAGAGTTTCCAATTGAAGAAAAAATAGTAGGATTCCAAAATTCAATAGGGAGGCCAAAGAGTCTAACCCACACGGGAGCTATAGAAGGCATCTCTTCTTCGGCTTTAAATTTAGTATGCCGGGGCTTCATGAAAAGCCCTGCCCTTCCAAAAACCAAGGACCCCCTTGAAAATTTTTCTCTCTATCTTCATTATTAGCAAATAAAACAAGAAAATAACCATTTGGATAAATAGAGATTTGTAACTCACCTTTAGTTTTCCAGCTTTTTGCAGCCCAGACTTTGAAAGGAGATAGACTCGGACGAAAACCCACGAACCGACAAATTAGTCCTCTTTTTTCCAAATCTTCAATGCCAGTCTGAATGTTACCCATATCAAGCTTAACAATAGGAGTTCCATCAGCTGCTTTAAGACATCCTGACTCCATTTTCTTGGGATCAATCTTAGGCATTCTTAGAGGTTTATGAGAAGCCCTAGTATTGATATTAGCATTGGGTTGAGGCTGTCCACCACGAAGGGCATCCCTAAAATTCATTTTTGGGATCGAGTCTTCAAAATTCTTACCCTTGACAGGGGTTTTCACAGTAGAATTATTTTGTGGGTGCACCTTAGCACCAGATTCACTTGAGATATGAGCCATTTTTTGATCAACTGCTTGAAACTTATTTTGTGGTCTCTTTAATCCTTGCCCTAGACGCCGTGGAAAGGTATGGTTTTCACTTTTCTTTTGTGCAGCAAATTGGAAGCCGTTGTCACTCAAGTTCATAGTATGATCTGTTGAAAGACAAATTTCTAACCCATATTGTATCCCCTGCAACATTTCTTGCTAAAATATTGAGCATAAACCACAAAAATATTGGCCGCTAGGTCCCGGAAGGCCCTAAAAACCAACCTCTGGAGCTGCTTGCACTCAGCCCAGATGAAACCCTCGCATAGCCGCTTGCCAAATATATCGTTCACACATAGGGATGCGCTAGGATCTGTGTTGCTCCAAATGATATGAAAATTGGTGGAGATGTTCTAGGGTTTTTCAGGCATCTACCCTCAAAATTTCAGCTCAATCCGAGTTCGGATGAGTGAGATATGGCCGAAACGAGTTCGGCGGTTTGGGCAGTCCTGCGAAAAACGTCTCTACCATTCAGCTCCAAAATTTTAGATGGAAACAATTCCTATGGAAACTAGTATTCATAATACCGTTTAGGTATTTAAATATGATATGTATGTAATCAATTTTATTTCTAATATGAGTATATGTGAAGTACAAATCATAGATGAGGAAGAAAAAATATATAGAGCTAGATGAAGAAGGTGAATTAAGTCTAAATAAAAATACCATTCCTAAATGTATTATTTATTTGGAACATTTATTTCGTATAAATTATCTTATCCATAAATAGTATATTGCTCCATATAAAAAAGGTAAATATAAACCATGTAATCTAAGAAATGCTAAGAATTTCCAAAATGTTTATTGGGAAAATATATTTATGGATGAGGAAAAAAAGGAATAATTTAGGCTTTAAAGGATTACAAATATTATAGCATGAGTTATGAAGACTCAAATATCTATGATTCATCCATCAATACCCACATCATTCCCTTGAATCTAGGAATAAAATCCCTTCACCAAAAGCAAAGACCAATGAATCCAATGCTATAACCTCTCATCCTCAAAGAAATACAAAAACTATTGATAACCCATACTTTTTTCTCTATAAGCTATAAGACATTCTATCTAGGTTGTAAATATTGCACTAATTCATAATAAGAATGGAGAAATATGATTGTGTGTAGATTTTATAAAGCTTAATAGAGCATCTAATAAGGATAATTATTCCCTCCTTTCTATATATGAAGTACTACAAATGATGAATGAATCTTAGATGATGTCTTTCATAGATGGTTACTCAAGATACAATCAAGTAATGGTTGACCCCAAGGGATGGATTTAAACTACATTTGCTACAAAATGAGAAATATTTACATATAGGAGGATACCATTTGGCTTGTTCAATTCAAGAAAAAATTTCCAAATGGCTATGAACATGGCCTTCAAAGACCTTGGGAAATGCATCATGATATACAGGGATAAACTTAAGACCTTTTCTAAGAGGTATGTATACCATGTTGAAGACTTTAAATGGGCACTAAAAAGATGTAAAGAGCATATAATTTCATTGAATCCCAAAAATGCATTTTTGGAGTCATAGAAAGAAATTTACTAGGATATTGTTTTGATAGCTAATACTTTTATTGACCCAAAAAGAATTAAAGCAACACAAACCATTTTCTTCTAGAAAACAAACAAGAGCTTAAGTCCGTCTTTGAGAAAATTAATTTTGTAAATAAATTTATTTTTGATTTTGCATAAATAGTTAGACCTCAATATCGATTCTCAAGAAGGGTTACAAGATTATATAGATCAAGGAAGTGCAATTTAATTTTGAAGAAATTAAAAGGGCAAGCATAAATTTCCCTGTATTAACTAGTCCATACTAGACTTAGCATTTCTACATTTACTCATTTATATTAGAGCATTTGACTACTGGTGTTTTAATTTAAAATAAAGAAGATGGAAGTGAGAGACTAGTAGCTATCATAAGCTTATCATTGAAGGATTATCAACTCAGATATTCAATAACTGATAAACAAGACTTTTTATTTATCAAAGTTGTGAAAATATTTGAAACTATATTCTCTATAGAAAAGTGTTTGTAATAGTACTAGATCCAACTATGAAAACAATGTTGATGTAGAATGATCAAGGCAATGTGTGTCTATCCTACAAGAGTGTAATTTAGAAATACAACCTATGAGAATTATTAGAGGATAAGGACTAAGCAAAATATTGGTCAAAGTGGACTCTTATATTTCATGCCAAAATTATTCTATGGAAGAAATCATAAATGATGAGTGGTATTAGGACATTATTTATTATTTACTAAATAGATTATGTACCAACCAACCACTTAAATTCTACCCAAAGAAGAGTGTTACATATTAAAAGTGTAAACTTCATGATAAAATGAAGCATTATATACCAAAGAAATCACAAGGAAATCTACCTAAGATGTCTAAAAAAATAAGAAGATGTAGAAGTCATCAAATATTTTCATGGTTAATATGGAATAGGGCATATCTTATGGTATACCACAACAAATCAAATACTAAGATCAACTTACTACTAGCTCCATATCTCTAAAGATGCACATGCACATGACCATTCATGTCATATTTGCTAGATCATAACTTGTATAGAAAGGAATTCCCCCATGCCATTGTAGCCAGTGATTGAAGCTCACCCATTTGTATAGTGGGGATTGGACTTTGTTGGTGTCATCAATCCTCACTCATTATCCAACCATAAACTCATCTTGACTACCATTTATTATTACACCCATTGGACAAAGGCTCAAGATTCCAAAAATTACATAATAGAGGTAATGATCTAATTTCTCAAAGATAATATTGTGTCTAGGTTTGGAATATTGTATGCTTTGGATATGAAAATGGCCCTACTTTTTATTCCTTATAATTACTATATGGGCTTATAATAATAACGTAACTCTAAAATCTTATTTTAATTATTGTCCTTAAGGTAATGGAGTAGCAAAATCAACTAACAAAAACCTTTTGGAAGTAGTTAACATAATTTTAGATAAAAATACTAATAATTGATATAATAAAATAATATATGCTTGTGGTCAAACTGAAAAAGGATTAAGTCTTCATTGGGAACATACCTATATAATTTGGTTTATGGTCAAGATCTTATATTTCCCATAAATCTCAAAATGTTTTCTTGTAATTAATGAAAAACAACTCAAAAAAAAATGATAGAATTGAGGCTAGGCTATTTAATTTAATGATTCTAGATGAGAAAAGATAAGATGCACTACAATATTTTAGTAAACATTAGAGAATGAGTAAAACAATGGTTTGAAAAGAAGTAAAAAATAAAGACCTTTAGGATTGTAGATTTGGTAGTATTGTGGGATAAGGCCTATGAAAAAGAAGGTAACCATGGGAAATTTGGCCTTCTATGACTAGGTGCCTTCCATATATCAAATATTCTAGGAGAGAATACCTTTAGGTTAAAAATAATAACTAGAGAGGATGTAACATTACAAATAAATGGGTAATTCCTCAAATGCTACTTTAGTGCATAAGAGTATTCTAGTACTACCTTATAAATAAGCCTTGTATTTAGTTTTGTTTTGTTATTTTGGTGTGTTGATCTTATTTCATTTTATTTCTATTTTTTCTTTGGTCATGAATTTAATTTTTTTGTATCTTGTACTTTTCTCTGTTTGGCTCAAATCAGTCAAGTTCAACTAGCTTTTGGTTACTCTAATGAGGAAGTGTTTTTTACATAGTTTGGAGATAAAATGTACTACTCTAAAAACAATGAATTTGAGATTGGATTGATCTTTCATTTGGTGTATACCCATGTCTTAGGGCAAAAATATTAATTTGGAAGTAATGTAAAGGAGGTTGTAGCTTCACAATAATTTTTTTTTTAAATATAATTTAAATCAAGAGGAATGAAACCATTGTGGTTTAGTTCTTAGGAAAAATAATTTAGATGTTCATCCTCCTATTTTCCATAATGATCCCCAACCCAAAATTATATCCTAGTGCTTGTAAATTGAGTAAAGTAAATATTTGGTCAAAAAAAAAGGAGGGCTCAAGTGCTTGAGTGATTCAAACAACCTCTATCAGGACTATGAATGCCTTGCTAGTAGTAGAGCACAATATAATATGGCATTAAAGACACCTTTGTTAGGATATAAACACATGGATAATACATGTCTACTTGTGAGGCAAAGCTTATCATTAGTAGCTCAATGTTCAATTACGGGTGAACTAGCTTAATTTTTGAACTATGATGGCAAATTTCAACTGATTTTGGAATAAGAATGAATTCATATGCACACACTTTTGCTGAAACAAAAAATGGAGTATTGATTTTAGATTAATGGCTTAATACCATCCTTGGATGGATTCCAAATTCTTGGTTTTGTTGTTTTAGTAGTTTCATTGTTTCAAAAAAGGATTTATTCTATTCCCAAAATGCTTAGGAGCATTTTCAAATATTGTCATCAATTGTTGTTGCACTTGCACACCATGTCCAAGTCTACATGGGCTAAGGACCCACTTTTTTAATAGTTTATGAATTTTCTCTTGTTTGCTTTAATTTGTATATAATAGTCAAGCATCTAAAAAAATTATGTTCTTAGTTGAAATTTTATAATCATAGATGCTTAATTTTTGTATACCTTGGGTTTGTATTGATGTTTATTACTATTGTTGTGTATGGTAAAATATTTAAAATGGAAAATGACCCCTTCCATTAGATGTTAAGAACCTACTAAAAATATTTGGTCACTCACACAAAATACTATAGATAAACAGAAATGCACCAAATAACAAAATAACACTATGCAGAAAGTAATTGCCAAATTAAAACAATCTCACAAATAAGTTAGTGTCATGGGCCTCTTCGAAGGGACAACCTCCTTAAATATTTCATCAACTTGCAAAAGGATGCATTTGTACATGGATTCAAATATTTTAAAGAAAAATACTTGATGCTACCCTAACCCTAAGTTCAAGAGTTAGCTTACATGCAAAATGCCACTCAAACTAGAATCTTCTACAAAACATCAGTTACATTTGAAGAACACAAGCTTATACTGAGAGGGGGGGCTGAACAGTATAAGACCTCTTTTTACTTTTTCCTTTATACTTCAAAACAGTAAAACAATATACCCAAAGCAATATCAAAGCAATGCACAATATCATCCACAAAGTGACACCAATTTTAACGTGGTTTAGCCAGAATGGCTGGGCTACGTCCACAAAACTTTTCTCTAAAATTTATCTCAAAGTTCTTTAGGAATCCTTCCCGATTACAATGTTTATGAGCCTTAGCCCAAAGGAGATACCTTCCTCCAATCAGAATTTATGAGCCTCTGCTCAAAGGAGATACCTTCCCCCAATCAAAATTTATGAGCCTCTGATCAAAGGAGATACCTTCCCCTCTGCTCTGGAAATGATCCCTCAAAAGATCAACTACCTCTACCTCTTGCCAGCATGTGGAACTCCTTTCCACCGAAGACCTCCTGTCCTCAATTCTTAGCCTAAGAGACCTTTGTATTCTATGATCACGTCCACAACAGCTCATCAACCTGTACCAAACATAGTCAGTCGGTCTAGTACAAGTCTTCCTCTATCCGTCAGATCTGTCCAACTCTTGAACAAATCAATCCTCTCGCATACAAGCCTTCTCAAAGACTTGCCAAGCTGTCCTCGAGTTCTTCTCATAGAACCAATGCACCTCTGTCCTCAAGTTCTCTGATAGAACTATCAAAGTCAGCTCACAAGTCCTCTACTAGGACCTGTCCAAATGTGCTCACAAGTCCCCACCGAAACCTGTCCAAAAAAATTGCTCACAAGTACCCATCGGAACCTGTCCAAAAACTGCTCACAAGTACCCACTGGAACCTATCCAAATACTGCTCACAAGTCCCCACTGGAACCTGTCCAAAAACTGCTCACAAGTCCCCACTGGAACCTATCCAAAAATTGCTCACAAGTCCCCACTGGAACCTGTCCAAAACTCAGCAAGCTCACCAAGAAAAACTTTCTTAGTAGGAAATCACAAATTGAATTTTTAGAGACCCAATGTGATTTGTCAAACTCATAGAAGCATAAAGAGAATTGTTAGAGACTCAATATGTTCTATACTCAAATCCCAATCTCAAAACTCAACTCAAATCAACTCAGCTCAATCTCAATCTCAAATCTAAAAACTCAACTCAATATCTGAAATGGATAGGATAGAATGTTTTCTTTCAAGAACATGAAAACCCAACAACTGCCAACTATGCAAAGAATCACATAACAATGATACTCATGTTCTTTTCACCATCAATTAGGGTTTCAACAACAATGCTCATCAAACAAGGTTTAGTCAACCAACACCATTCAACTCAACATCAACATTGAAGCATTCAACCAATCATCACAAGAAAAGGAAACAAGTAGAAATCCTTTTCCCTCCAAAGATATTTGAACAAAACAACCACCAACACAATATCACCAAATGCAAAGAATAACTTGCTCAAATCAACTCAATGGAGTAAGCCCAATATCATGAATCAAGTAAAGCAATAACTTGATCAAACAACCTCTATGGAAGCAACTCAACCATCAAAATCAAAACAACCAACCAAGGGTTCCACCAACTCAATGCAAGTAGCTAGACTCACAAATATAAACCCTAGTGCACAAAGCTTCCACTATCTCAAACCAAAAATTATGCATTCACCAAAAAATAGCCTTAAGGATAACAATGCATAAGTAGTCTTCAACAAACAAGAAAATAGGATTTACACCTAGCCAAAGGATACCTGGTAGAATACCTTTTCACTCCAACATTATTTCAGAAAACATACACCAATCATACTCATAAGAAGAATGTGCCCATACCTTATTGGAGTAGAAGATAATTGAACCTTCAATCTATCACCACACACAACTCTCAAACTTCCAACCAATTTAGGGTTAGAATAAAAATAAATGAGCAATAATATAAACTTCCTTTATTACACATTTTAGCTCCACTTCTTTAAACACAACCACCATAACATGCCAATAAATCAACAATCACAGACTCACACCTTATACCTCCATTTTTAATTTTAGCATAGCAAAGAATAATCTTAAAAATACATCCAAAGAAATATGCCCTTATTTCTCCTAAGCTTTTATTCAATGCTAATCACAAAAGCCAAAACTCATAAACTTTAATCACACCTTATAAATCGCTGTCCAAGAAACTTCGAATTTTGTGGCATAAAGACGTTTTAATAAAAACGTGTGTTACTCTAGCAAAGCACCCTCGCGAGACTCAAAACGATGACCTCCGCCAATGTAGCGCCCAACAGCAGCCTTCGCTGCCACTAGCCCACACGGGCTACGAAGTTCACAAGTGAACTTCCCTCCACTTCACCCTCGAAAAAACTCTCGAAGACTTTTCAACCGCACGTGCTTCTAAGTCTTCCTTCGATCGCAGCGAATACAGAGCACAAACACCACAAATTGCATTCGAGGAATTTCGAATTAATTAGCCTTCCAACCTTAGGAGTTGGAGAATAAATAGTCTCTTCGAAGACACCTTGACGTCGGCAGAAATAAAGACCATTTTGAAATTAATAAAAAGTATTTTCAAAAAGGGTTTAAAAACCCTTAAATAATTTTAATAAACTAAGAAATAAAAAAATGTTTAAAAACCTTTAAATATTTTTAATAAATTAAAAATAATTTCTCCCTTAATTAATTAAAACGTTGAAGGGTTTTAAATAATAATTAAATAAATAATAAAGAGAACCTCCATTGGTTTTAATAAAAACCTTATCCAATGGAATCTCTCCGGATTCTCTTAAAAATATTCTCTTGGAATCTTCCACCTTTGAAGCCAACACATCCTCTTAACATTAATGCCATTTCCTTTTGACATCAATGACAACTCATAGACAAGAAGCTAGGATCTCAAACCCAAAATTGCCAACAACATTCTTGATAATGGTTACATGAAATGGTCCCACTTGTCTAGGAACCTTAATTGCCACATACCATTACAAAAGTATTAAAAAATAATATTATAAGTGGATCCTCATGTTGGACGTGGGTCATTATTTAATTTATTGAGAATTAAAAAAATAATATTAGGATGGGGTTCTAACATCTAATTCCCCTTCAAAATATTTTTCCTTAAAGTTGTAGATGAGGAAACTAGTGTTGGAGCTGGTGGAGAGACTCCCATGTAGCATCTTCCAGCTATAAGCCATACCACTAAACAAGGACCTCAATAATGGTATGGTTGTGAAGCGTGTGTATTTGTCGATCCAACAATTATTCTGGCTCAAGAAAAATAGAACCTTATTCATCCAATTATGGGAGAGGAGATTGAGCTTGTACTTGATTACCCACAACCTTATTGAGAGAGGATATATGAAAAATAGGGTGGAGCTTGGATGTAAATGAGAGGTTCAGTTTTTAGGTCATGGTACCAATCCATTGTAAAACTTGGTAGGACCCATAGTACTTGGCTACGAGTTTCTAGCACCTGCAAAGTTGGAGGGATGATTGTTTGTATGGATGCAGGAAAAGGAATACCATATCACCAACATCAAAACTACACTCAAAATGATGTTGATCAAATTTTTTGTTCATATGATTTTGAGCTACTTCAAAATTTACATTTAGTTGATAGAGGACTTTGGTATGTTGGTTGAGTGTAGTTTCGACTCCATGGACCTTAGAGCTACCTGGAATGTAGGAGGAGGGAATACATGGACGTAGGTTGTAAACTAATTTAAAAGGTGTGACCTTTATTATAATGTGATAAGAAGTATTATACACCACTTGATCAAGGGAAGCCACTTTACCCCTTGTGTAGGATGATTAGAGGTAAAGCAACGGAGGTAGGTATCCAAAAATTTGTTGACAATCTCAGTTTAGCCATCCATTTGTAGATGATAGGATGAACTCATCTTGAGTTGAATTCATTGTAACTTAAAAAATTCTTGCTATAAATTACTTATGAATACAGGATCACGATCAGACACAATGGAGGTAGGCATACCATGAAGGTGGAAGATAGAATAAAGGAAAATTTGGGTAATGGTGGAGGCTGTGTAAGGATAGGAGAGGGAACAAAAATAAGCATACTTCAAAATATAATTCACTACCACAAAAATAACCGATGTACCACTGGACTTAGATAACCCTTCAATAAATTCCATTGAAATATATGTCCAAACCTATTCAAAAATCGGTAATGGTTGGAGAGTTCTTAGAGAATGCACCATTTCACCTTTCATCTATTGATAGGTGTCACATGTTGCCATAAAATTGTGTATGTTCTTCTTCATACCCTTGCAAGAAAAGGTATGCTTAATCCTTTCATATGTTTTAAGGAACCTTGAATGGCATGTCATGGGAGAAGTATGCATTTCCTTCATGAGAAGTTCATAGAGGGAAGATGTGTGAGGAACCACAAGGCACTAATAGTAGCATACATATTTTCCATCCCAAGTATATCCAGGACATGAGGTAGGATCCGTTTGAAGGGAAGCAACCATAGTCTACAAATATGAATCCTAAAGCACCTCCTAATGGAAAGAATTTATCCATTGAGGAATGGGAGAGGAAAGGGCACAACATACTATGGGCCTCAAATTGTCGAGAGAGGGCATCAACCATAATGTTCTCTTTGCCGTTTTTATAGGTAATATCATAATAATAACCCATAAGATTAGATACCCACTTCTATTGTTCGGGGATGGCAACTCGTTGCTCTAAGAAATATTTGAGACTTTTATGATCTGTTTTAATAGAAAAATTATGCCCAATGAGACAAGGTCACCAGTGAGTGACCGTATTCAAAATGGCAAGAATTTACTTAGCACAAGTAGATTTTCCTAGACTTCAATTGGAAAGTGCTTTACTAGTGAAAGCCAAGGGTCATTCTTTTGGTATCCATACTATACCAATACTATTACCTGAAGCATCACTTTCAATTACAAAAGGCTTAGAGAAATTATGCATTGCTAAGACCAAAGTTTTTGTCATAGCGTGCTTCAAATCAAGGAAAGCCTATTTAGATGGACCCAACCAAGTAAAGGAATACCTTTTCAACATGGATGTAAAGGGAATGGTGATGTTTCCATAATTGTGGATATATTTATGGTAATAGCTAGTAAGTCCCAAAAATCCATGAATATCCTTGAGAGTGTAAGTTTTTGGCCACTCTTGAACTGCCTGAATATTTCTAGGGTTAAATTTAATATCATCTTTGGAGATGATGTGTCCTAAATATTCTACGTTTGTCAACCCAAAATAACACTTGGATTGTTAAGAAAAAAGTTGATTTTATGCCAATAGTTGTAGGGTATGATCCACATGGACGAGGTGCTCTTCTCAAGGGTGTCTATAAACCAAAATTTCATTAAACAAAACCAAAATGAATTTACGAATAAATAGACAAAAAATGTTGTTCATGAGACTTTTGAATGTGGAAGGTGCATTGGTCATGCCAAATGGCATTACCAAGAATTCATAATAGCCCTCATGAGTATGGAATAGTATTTTGGGATTATCTTATTCCTTGAGTCAGATCTGATGGTACCCAGAGCAAAGATCTAATTTAGAGAAAAACATAGTCTCATTCAACTCATCCAACAATTCATCCACTACTAGAATAGGAAACTTATCTGGTGAGTTTATTGAGCTCATAAAAATAAATACATAATCACCAGGACCATATTTCTTTCTCACTAATAAGACATGCAAAGATTATAGGTTGTTATAGGGTGAATGACTCCAAATTTTAACAATTCTTACACTAACTTCTCAATATTTTACTCAAGAGCATGAGGATATTGATACAACCTAATGTTAGGTGGTACACTACCAGGTACCAATGGAATGGCATGATCTTGTGAGCAATGCAATGGAAATTCTATTGGTTCAACAAAAATTACATTGTGCTTTGTCAAAACAAGTTGCAAATATTCTTGATCCACTATTGTAGTAGGTGGCTGGATGGTAAATATCTGTGCAATGACCCCACAAGATGATTTTTTTAACAACTTATCCTTATGATTGGAACTGATAATTTGAGGAGGCCCTACTTTTGAGCCATGAAGAGTGTATGACTATCCATTCTATGAAAACTGCATCCATAGTTCTACAAAAATCCATGAGATGGTGCCCAAGGTACCCAACCATTGAGCTCCTAACACAATATCACATCACCCTAACTCAAGGATAAACTATTTTGTTTGAGCTCATCATTCCCAATTTTTAATTTGATATTACAATATTTACCTTTACAAGGTAAAGTCCCTCCATTTGCCACCATGATCTCAAAGGAATTGTATGTGTGTATGTAACAATTGGCCTGCTTGGAAATTCAAGGATAAATAAAGTTATGTGTGCTACATAAATCAATAAGGATTATAAGGCGCTGGCCTTTGAATAAACCCACAACTTTTATTGTTTATGGAGTAGTAATCTCAAAAAGAGCATGAACATAAGTTTTGGCTAGTGGTTCTTCATGGATTTCTTCCTCAATTTGGGATGGTTCCACTCTTAGTTCTATGTCATCATCACTTTAATCACTGGTGGATGGCTCATCAATGTCTATGAGGAGCAACTTTGTTTGGGCACACCTATATCCATGAACATATTTTTTTATCATAATTGTAGCACAAACCTTGAGCACATCACACATCCATTTCCTCTATGGTCAACTATTTAGGGCTAGCAGTGTTGTTTTCATTATGATTTGAGAACTTGGGAGGAAAAAAAGGGTTAGTTTGTGGAAATTTAGATGTCCTTTGAGCTAAGAATTTGAATCCAGCTAATTGTGCCAAGTTTATAGCCTACATCATTGTTTGTGGTTTAAGCATATTAACCTTTGCTTCGAGATCATCCTTCAAACCACTAAAGAAGCAAAAAACCCTTCGTTCAATCCTCTAGTTTTGTTGGCCAATTTATTAAATTGAGTTTGGTAATCCCAAATTGAAGAAGTTTATTTCAACTTTGTTAGTGCTCCTATAAAGTCATCATACCCATTAGGACCAAATCGAGCGAGTAATTGAGACTCAAAATTTTCCCAAGAAGGATTTAAATGGTGTTTCACAATCACTAGTACCAGTGTAACACTTCCAATCCAAATTTAAGGAAGCCATCTAGACCTGATAGTATCTAGGGACATTATGGAGTTTAAAAAAATGATCAACATGACAACCACCCATCTACGTCCTTCCCATTGAACTTAGGAAAGTCCAACTTAAGCATCTTAAAGGTAGGATCATGATCATAGTAAGGGTGAAAATATTTTGCTTCCTTTTATTTCACTTGAATAGATTGTTTAGTATGGTACTCAAACCCTCTTGGACCACCTTGCAATTTGGAATCAACTTCCGCAAGTTGTTCTTCCAAGCGATTTTTGGAGTGAAGGTATTCACATCTAAAGCCTTGAATCTCTTCCCTTATGGATATATTGGCTTGGGAAAGGTCATAAAGGGCAATTTTTATGGATTCAAACATTGTAGTGGCTTGTTCTACCTCCTTTTGATGTCCATGAGTGCCAATAGCCATTTTGGAAAATTTGGAACTTCTTCCACTGAATTACTAAAAATATAAGTGTGACTATAGGAGTTACTATTTTTAGTAATACCCTTATTTTTTTGGAAATTAGGTGGAAACAATTATTTTAGGATAGGGACCTATAGGCTAAAAAAGTTACATGTGAAAAATCCTAAAAAAGGACTAGCAAAGCATAATGAATGATCAAATTGCTGTGACTAAGGTTGGTGGTTCAAAGAAGTTTTCTAAAAGAAATGACTTGTAAGCTTGACGTGTATGCAATTTTGTTTTGTGCAATAGAGTTGAAGCAAAAGTCTGTCAATTCCTCTATAATCCACATGAAAAGTAGAAAAGCACTAAAAATAGAAAAGTATTGAAAATAATCGAAAAGGAGAGTGCACTGAGAATTTCTATCTTCTTTGTATCCCGTGTGTAAAAAAAAAATCATTGAGAACAACTGAAAATGGAGAAGGAAAATGCACCAAGAATTTTTGTCTTCTTTGTATCCCACGTGCAAACAAGAAAGTGTTGAAAATAGAAAAGCACTAAAAATGGCCAAAATTGGAGAAAGTAAGGTGAACGATATTTTCTATCCGCTTTGTATTCAACACACAAATAGAAAAGCACTGAAAAATAGAAAGGTGCTAGAAATGATAAAAAATATGGAAAGCGCAAAAGGCCATGATGTCTTGTTTCCTTTATAGGTTACACAATTTCTTGTCTACTATGTTGGCCATGCACAAAGCTAAAAAGTGCTAGAAATAAGGATGCATGAGAAAAGGTGAGAAGTTGAGAAAAATTGATCAAAAGACATGAGGGCACAATTTTTAGTCACTAAGCTTAAAAGGCTAGGAGAAATGAGAGCAAAAATTTGATTTCCTGTGATTTTTTACCTTTGTGGTAAAAGTTGGAAAATTTCAAACCTCAAACAGATTCAAGGAGATCAATCATGGCCGTTCAAATGCAAATCAGTAGCAATCATCATTTTTGCTTCAAAATGAATTTTTAGCATGTTTTCATGTGTTGGCTAGATATAGGGGGTAGAGTAAAAAATAGAACATGCATCATGGAGACCGAATTACTATTCCCAGTACAAAAGCTTCCATAACCTTATAATCAAACAAATTTAGTTGTATATTGGTGGATGAAAAGGAATCACAAGAACCATCGATGACAAAGGAGAATTTTGAGTCGAGGTTAGTTGTAACAAATAAAGAAGATGCATCTAGACAAGAACTAGGAATAGTAGAGGCCACAAAGATTGAAAGGGGTAGAATTTTTCCAAAAAAAATAGAAGGGATTATCATTGTAAAAAATCTATAAATAAAGGCAGCAACCTCCTTTCAAAGGGTCAACTTTGAAGCGTTTGCTTGCACTACTGTGTATATTTTCTGGAAATTAATGAATAAAGCATTACAAGGGATGTTTAACTTGAACTTGCACTTGTGTTGATCAACTAGATATAATTTTGTGAAATTATCTCTACTATTGCTGCTATGGTTAGTCTATTCTCTTAATTTGGATAGCTAATTTGGAGTAAATTGGGATAATTCATTCTTACATACATGCTTTCAAGAATTCTATTTTTGTTAATCAAGGCATTGATCTTATTCTATTAATTTGGATTATTAGTGTTTTAAATGTTTGAAATAATTTTGTGAGTATGCAAAAGGTCATTGATGCAATAATTTCAAAGTTTTGAATGTTGTTAGTTTCGAATACTATCTCTGAAGTTTAATTTATTAGGGGATACTTTGTGGATGTCTATACTTTTAGCTTCACATGTCCATTGTTTACTCATATATTTATAACCCTATCATCTCTATCCCTAAACTTTTAACTATTTGAGCTAAATAGAGTCAACACCCATTAAGTTGACAAGGTATACTAACCTTTTTTTGAGGTTGAATCAAAGTGATTTGATTATTCCAATATTTAGTTTGGGCTATGATTAGCAGGTGCTCATATTTAAATCGTTCTAGATGATGATCATAGTTCTAGCATTGGATTGGTGACAAACCAGACTCCAATAGTTTTTGGCATGCCCGATGGGACCTTATCCACAAGAAATAAGGTGGTTCAGGGAGTGGTGCCCCCCCTACATTATTAAAGTTTTATTTATATTCACATGATGACACTACTAAGGTGAGAAATCCAAAGAAACACCATGGCCCTATTCACCTCCTAAAAATTACCCACCATAGCCTGGTCCAGATGGCCTATCAAGACTATCCCCTTTGGCATGACATAGGACCATTGAATATTCATATCCTCCATGAAATTCTAAGGATCACTATAAAAAACATACCCAACTATGAAGGAAAAGAAAAATCCATAAAAGAGCATTGTCAAGATATAACATGGTTGTCCTCTATTTAAAATATTGTGGCTGAAGATGTCATGGGTATATTGCTTGTGTTGTCTTTTAAAGGGAAGGTACTTATGTGGTATAAATACTTAGAGGACAAAAGCATCCACAATGGGATGGAATTATCTAAAGCGTTTATCGATGAGTTTGACGATCTTGAAGATCCCTTTCTACTCACTCAATTTTTATTTATAAAAAGGGATACTTAGGAAAGTCTTCCTGAGTTTAATATCTATTTCAAAAGTATGTGTAGAAGAATACCCCAAGAATACCAACCCTCCCACCACCAAGCATATCTCTACTACATTCATACCATTCATCCTAGTCTAAGTCTCCTTGTTTAGCAATTCAAAGAAAGGAGGTTTCCTTAGGTCTTCTAGGAGGCTATCCAAGCTGAAAATATGTTGATCATAGTTGGTAAGCTTTCCCCTAGAAAATTTCACCCCGCATTCAATCACGTCTTCAACTCATTTTATAATAGACTTTAGGAATAAGAAGAGGCATGGTCATGCTTGGAAAGAAAGAATAAGTATCCCCTTTACAGACACAAAGATTATTGTCCTAGAAGTTAGGAATTAGGTTTGGTGGAACAATGCTCTAATTAATGGAAGGAGCAGGAGGTTCAAGAATGTAGTGAAAAAAATTGAAGATAGATTGTCCTTGGTACTGCTTTCATTGAGAGACGTGGTCATGCTTGGAAAGAAAGAATGAGTATCCCCTTGACAACCACAAATATTATCATCCCAAAAGTTAAGAAATATGTTTTATGGAACAACACTCTAATTAATGGAAGGAGCAAGAGGTTCGAGAATGTAGTGAAGAAAAAAGTGAAGATAGATTGTCCTTGGTACTACTTTCATTGATTGATTTCATTCAAACATAATGCCCACACCAAAAGGATCAAAGAAAGGATATATGCCATAATACGGATATCAACCATCCAATAGATAATAGTAAATACCTCTAAGCCATTTCAGTTCAAGGGACAACATCGAGGAAGAGCAGCAAGAGAAACAATAAATTTTTTATCGATAAGTACCCCGAAGTGGGAAAGGTTTGAAGCCTGTAGGGATTTGTATTTTCTAGCTCTAACTCTAGAGAAGAGGAAAGAAAAGCTGGATTAGTTCCAATACCTATTCCAAGACTCTTTTCAATATAAAGAAAGTTTGAGAGAGGACTTGCTAGCATGACCAAAAGATAATTTGATTTACACCTCTTTAGGTAATAAAGAATGTACCACATTCTTGGAGAGCAGAGCCTTGAATTTCTGAATGAATTAGGTAGATACATGTTATGTATTATTATTTATAGAAGAGGTTATATTGTAGAATTGTGTAATCAATCCCAAGGCTAAGTTACCAATAATACCCCTGAATATTTGTGAAAATTTGAATTTAGCTATAAACTAGATTCAATCTAGGTGGTTGAATTTTAAAGGGAGAACTATAAGGACCACAGGTATCTTAAGCCACTTTGTGATGATGTTATATGGACACCCTACTTTAATTGGAGTGCATGACATAATAGTGGTGGATGTTCCTCCTCTATTTGGCATATGTCTTTCAGGAGGTGACTTCAGGAAATCCGGGTTTTACCTTGATCAAGAGGTAAATCTGGTTAAAATAATGGGACAAAAAATTACTTTCAAAATATTCAGCAAGATACTTCACCCATCATAAAGGGATTAGGAGTAGGATTAGATCCACATGTTTCTCGATGTCATCACTAGTACTAAAATAGAGGTGAACCTTTTTTTCCCAAGAAGTTTAGGTACTATGCCATTCTTGATATTATGAGCAATTAGAAGTGGCGGTGATTCCACACCAAAAGTCATCTAGTGGCCATTATTTATCAAGGAAGTATGGTACAACAGGAGATTAAATCACCTAATTTACATGTGGTTGAATATCTCTAGAATAATTTGGTGGCTCAAATGTCACGTTCGAAACAAGTGTGTGGAGTCTCTAAGGTGGATGAGCCATCATTAGACCCATTTGCTAATCATTGAGAGAGAAGTATGGAATTAGAAATTTTTATCCCAAGAATGGAAGAATTCTATGAATTTTTAATCAAGGATATGAGGAGAAGTATAGATATAAAACCATATGGTCAAGGTATTGCAGATTCAAGGGATAGTATTATAAAATGACCTTTGAAGTGGGGCATGGGCTTCCCCATGCCAAATTTTGTGTACATAGTTTGCAAGTAAATAAATGGTGGAATATGGTCATGATAAATAAAGTAGGAAAACTCCTTTGTGGAACATCCAACTTGGCAATAATTTGCACATATATTCCATGTGAGTGACGGAAGCTTGCAGGATCAGAACAGGAGGACACAGGAGGACTAAATTCGAAATGAATTATTTTGACTCTATTACCCAATGGATGAAACCAAAGTAATATTTAAGTAGAGGAAGGGACTTCAAGAAAAATGAATATCACATGGATAGAATCAAATAAAAGGTATCATATCTCATGCAGAATGAGCTCAACATAAAATAGAGTGACATGAGTGAAGGATTCAGGGAATGCATGAGAGTTATATTAAGAAAGTCAAATATATTTCAAGATATTTGAGGTATGATTACACAACCATCAGCTGACACAATGAACATCTTAAAAATCAGCTATATAAGCAGTTGTATTACTCAAAGGATGAAGGTTTGAAGATGACATGAGGCAAATAGTGTGAATAAGCAGTTGCAAGAAGACATACAATTGGTTGAGGAAGCTATAGTTTCATCATGTAAGAAAAATAAGGAGACACAAGAAGGATCAAACAATTGCCTTCACTATGGAAATTTATCTACCTTGGAAGTGGCTATGCGTCTTGATGGAATATACATATGCAACTTACACCTCGATGGAGTATACATATGGAGGTACAATTTTTGTTACAGTTTCAATATATTGTGTACCTTCAATTCCCTTGATTTATCACCTTCCTTTCCTTTTCTTCAGCATTTTGGTACCCTTCTTCTCACTCGCCTGTAGAATTTCCACCTTCTACACAATTTTTGGTATCTCCCTTTAGTTTCTATGGATTTTCATACTATATTTTGTCCCTCTCCTTTTCCTTCTACTTCCTTTCATGTGTATTATGAGGTTCATTTTTGCTACCTATCAAACCTCTTAATGTCTCTCTTGTGTGTTAGCACCACTTTGTTCTGTTTTCTCCCCAAAATTATATTCATCACATTAGCATCCCCATCCTTGCCCCAGTGCATCAATCAAAGCCTCATTTTTATTTATCAAAACAATTTTACTCAAATATAGGGCTATCTAAGTTTTGTAACTTTCCAAGTAAAGTTCCCTAAGAGGCACCATGATGTAGGCTAAAAAAGTTACATGTAAAAATTCTTAAAAAGACTAGCCAAGCATGGTGAAAAATCAAATTATTGTGACTAAGGTTGGTTGTTCAAAGAAGTTTTCTAAAAGGAATGAATTGTAACCTTGATGCGGATGCAGTTTTTTTTTGTGCAATACAGTTGAATCAAAAGTCTATCGATTCCTCTATAATCCTCACAAAAAGAATAAAAGCACTAAAAAAAACCAAAAAGGAGAGTGTGCTAAGAATTTTTGTCTTCTTTGTATCCCGTACGCAAACAAGAAAGCATTGAAAACAACTAAAAATGAAGAAGGAAAATTCATAAAGAATTTCTATCTTCTTTGTATCCCGTGCGCAAACAAGAAAGCACTGAAAATAGAAAAGTGCTAGAAATAGCTAAAATTTGAGAAAGTCAAGTGAACAAGATTTCTTGTCCACTTTGTATTCAATGCACAAATAGAAAAGCACTAAAAAATAGAATGGTACTGGAAATGATCAAAAACGTGGAAAAAGCAAAAGGATACAATTTCTTGTTTCCTTTATAGGTTGCACAATTTATCATCTATTGTGTTGGCCATGCTCAAAGTTGAAAAGCATTAGAAACAAGGATGCACGATAAAAGGTAGGAAGTTCAGAAAAATTGATCCAAAGGCATGAGGGCAAAATTTTTGTTGTCTTCATTAATATTGCGTAAATTAGAAATACGTTGAGCTTAAAAGACTAGGAGAAGTGAGAGTGAAACTTTGATTTCATGTGATTTTTTGCTTCCATGGTCAAATTTGGGAAATTTCAAACCTCGAACAGATTCAAGGAGATCAATCATGGCCGTCCAAATGTAAATCAATGGGAGTCATAATTTTTGCTTCAAAACTAAAATTTTTGCATGTTTTCACGTGCTAGCTAGATATAGACAGTAGAGTAAAAAACAAAACAAACATCATAGAGACCAAATTACTATTTCTAGTCTAGAAGATTCAAGAACCTTATGATCAAATAGATTCAGTTTTAGATCAATGGATGAAAAGGAATCACAAGAATCATCAATGATAAGGAGGATTTTGAGTTGAGGTCGGTTGTAACAGATCAAGAAGATGCAGCTAGGTGGGAACCAGGAATACTAGAGGCCACAAAGATTGAAAGGGGTAGAATTTTTCCAAAAAATGCAGAATGGATTGTCAATGTAAAAAATCTATAAATAAAGGCAATAACCTCTTTTTAAAGGGCCAACTCTGAAGCGTTTGCTTGCACTAATGTGTATATTTTCTACAAATTAATGAATGAAGCATTACAAGGGATGTTTACCTTGAACTTGCACTTGTGTTGATTGATTGGATATAATTTTATGAAATTATCTCTACTGTTGCTACTATGGTTAGTATATTCTATTAATTTGGATAGCTAACTTAGAGTAAATTGGGATAATTCATTCTTACAAACATGCTTTCAAGAATTCTATTTTTGTTAGTCAAGGCATTGACCTTATTTGATTTATTTGGATAATTAGTGTTTTAGATGTTTGGAATAATTTTGTGAGTATGGAAAAGGCCGTTGATGTAGTAATTAAAGAGTTTTGAATGCTGTCAGTCCCAAATACTATCTCTAAAGTTTAATTTGTTAGGGTATGCTTTGTGGATGTCTATGCTATTAGCTTCAATTGTCCATTCTTTACTCATACATTTCTAACCCTATCATCTCTATCCCTAAACTTTTAATTATTTGAGCTAAATAGAGTCAACACCCATTAAGTTGACAAGGTATACCAAACTTTTATGGAGGTTGAATCAAAGCAATTTGATTCTTCCAATGTTTAGTTTGGGCTGTGATTAGCAGTTGCTCACCTTTAAATTCTTCTTGATGATGATCACAATTCTACCATTGGATTGATGACAAACCAGATTACAACAAGACCAATTTTATGGCTGCTCAATTCGAGTGCTCAGTGAGGAGATATATTAACTTCTTTGACTTTTTGTGTTCTTTTGGTTTTATGCAAGTTGATGTCGAGGCAAATTCTTCAACTTCGACTTAAAATTTCCCAAGTTTGTACTTGAAGGTCTTTGGTGCAAAATAATGAGTTGCTTCTAGTTCCAAAATTTTGGGTCAAATTGACTAACCATTGTGAAGTTATGGCCTTAACAAGAAAAATAAAAAATTACCAATTTTGGAAAATTGGTGCAAAATTTAACCAAGAGCTGTCAAGAATAATTTTATCTAAAATAGAATGTACATGTCTACTAATTTTTGGAGTCAATCTAAGCTCTAAGTGAAGAGATATTCCCTTTTGAGTAAAAAATCAATATATATATATTTATTACTATTATTTTGATGAGTATATTGGTGGGGTACTGTGTCAACTATCTCTGCCCTGTATGTTCTGACTACTAACCACTCCTGTCACTATCCTGTCTCTGTCCCTATCACATGTACTAAGATTACTAACACTGTTTAGAAAATGATCTTGGAATTCCCTATACGTTGTGGTTACTAACACTATCTATTCTATTTTTGCAACTAACAACTTTGTTACTGATGACTGTTATCGCTACTATCGACCTAACTATTATTACCACTAAAATATTTTTGACTATCCTAGATAGTTACCAACTTTGTATAGACTATTTGGTGCATGCATTTGTGTGTTCTCATGATAGGGAAGTATTATCTGTGTGCTCACTTTTGTGGGAAAGAAAATTATAGATTCAAAAGATAAAATATTTTTTGTAGGTTGAAGATTTTTGTTTGGATAGAACCAAGGTGCACTAGGCAAGGGAGTATGTAATGCTCATAGGTCCTATGTTATACTACAGTAATGAATAATAGTGATCAGACCAATATTTTAGACAACTATCCAAGGAGGATTCCACACATACCCTTGAGCATACTATCTACCTCTCTAACAGTACGAGAGGATAATCATCTGGGATGCTATATCTTGTGGACTATAGATAATACAAGGCTGAAAATATTCCTATTGGATAAAATTTTGTTTAATCCTATATGGTCTCCTAATACACCTAAATATGCATGGGAGCTTAATTCCATGCATGAGTGTTGTTTGAGGCTTAGGTATTGGAGCCTGATTGCCCCTCACTTCACTAGGCACTTTATGGGTTATCTAGCCTAAATAATAATGATAGCTCCTTCATGATATTTAAAAACCCCCAGCATAGGGTTTCTAACCTACTCAATTAATATAAAAATAGATTGTATTTTTTTTTTATTTTTTTTTCTTTCTAGTTTTTTCTATTTTTTAATAAAGAAAAACAAAAATAAAAAATACATGAAAATTATACCTAACAATTGGAATGGATGGGCAATAATTATCACAGTCATAGTAAAACTCAACCCTGAAAAGTGCTCTGATACCACTTATTAGGAACCTACTATTAAAAATAATATCACTTACACAATATACCATAAATAAACAAAAATGCATCAAATAATAGAATAACACTGTGCAAAAAGTAATTGCAGAATTGAAAAAATCTCATAAATAACTCATTATCACAAGCCTCTTTGAGGGGGCAACCTCCTTCAATGCTTCATTAACTTGCAAAAATGATGCATTCGTACATGGCTTCATAGATTTTAAATAAAAAGACTTTATGCAACCCTAACCCTAAGCTCAAGTGTTGGCTTATATGCAAAATTTCACATGAGCTAGAATCTTCTACCAAACATCGATTACATTCTTGATAATGGTTACATGAAATGAACCCAATTTTCTAGGTGCCTTACTTACCACATACAATTATAAAAGTATTACAAAATAAAATTATAAGTGGATCCCCACATTAGACGTGGGTCATTACATAATCAATTGAGAATTATAAAAATAATGTTAGGATGGGGTTTGAAAATTATAATATGCTCAAATTTATTTTTCCAACAAGTACTAATAGGTCTATATTCCCATAGTCTTAGCACATCAAGCTTGTTTAAATTAAGGCACTATAAATCTAGTAATTACCTTGGCAACATAAATAGGGTCACTTTTAAGGCCCATATCTCTTTAAATATTTAGTGAAAATTCATGAAATGCCTTCCATTAGATGTATCTCAAAAATAGATTTTTTCCAAATATAAATTTACTTTTATTTTGAGATGCATTGACCTCCCAAATGGAATAATTTTAGCATGCTATATGGCTATTCTATTGACCATAATTCTTGCCTAATAATAAAACAATCACTTTTGAACCTCATATATCATTTATTTTTTAATAAAAATTTGTGAAACCATCTCCATTTGATCCATATCGAAAAAATATTTTTAACAAATATAAATTTTCCTATATTTCTAGGAGGTTTGAGGCCCAAAATTGCTTGTTTTCTATAGGAAATCCAAGTTGTCATGATTAAAGAAAATATAGATGCAGATGCAATTTAAACTCAAACATCATTTTTATGTTCCCCATAAAATGTTTTCTCCTTGGATTTCTTCTAGATTTAGTTCATACCCTTTGGCACAGGTGCTTTTGTTTGCTCCCCATTGATAAAATTTTGCTCAACATTGTGAGAGGCCAATATGAAAATAAATATTAAAGTGAATCCATCTAAAGGGAATCTAAAAGTATAAGTAGACATAGGAGAAATAGAACTTGAAAGAAATTCTAACAAGATAGAATCCTTGACAAATGTACATCAATAGAAAAATAAAAATCCTAATAAGATTAGAATCCCTAACACTTAGAGACCCATGAGGAAATAAAAATGAAAAGAAATACCAATAAGATTAGCCTGGACAATAAGGGATGCATGAGGAAAGAGAAATACTAATACGACTAGAAGCCCTTATAATCAAAGATCTATGGGAAAATATAAATGCTAACCAGGGCAAAATCCCACTAGTTAGATATTTGTGGAAATTAAAATCCCGCTAGTTGGAAACCATGATAATAAATTTTTTTATGGGGAAATATATCTGCCCAATATTAATGACCCAAAACATGGAGAAAAATAAAAATGTGTCTAGTACAATTAGTAGCCATGAAGAGTGAAAGGTTTTAAGAAAAATCTTAAACGAGAAATCATTAAAAGGTTCAATAAGTAAAAAGTCATAAATTTTAAGAAAAGACTTAGGGAAATATTTAAAAAATGTTTGACAAACAAAAAGTTAGAAGTTTTAAGAAAAGACTTAGAGAAAGCTTTAAAAAAAGGTCTAACAAGCAAAAATTCAAAAGCTTTATGAAAATCCTTAAGGAAAGATTTTAAAAGTATGTTAAGCAAAATTTTCTAAAATTTCAATAAAACATTAAAATATGTGATAAAAAATTTCAAGAAAAATATTAAAATGAAAAGCTAAAAGTTTTGACAAAGCTTTAAAAGGTGTGATAACAGGTTTTAAAGAAACCTTGCCAATTGAAAATTTGTAGGGAGATTAAAAACTCTACTAGTTAAAAATATTGTCAACTAGAATGACTAAAACATGTAGGCAGAGATAAAAATATAAGCGTATGCATTGAAAAAGGAGATAAATTGATGGGAAATTGTAAAAATTATTAGAAAAATACGTAAATTTCTAGAAAAATTTATAAAAATTATCGAAAACTATAGAAATTTGTTAGAGAAGGAAAAATTTGAACAATGCAAAAATTATTCAAAAATAAACAAAGAGAAAGAGGCATAGAGAAGAAATAAATAAATAAATAATATTCATAAGAAAATAAAAAAGGTAAAAAATAAACATAAACATAAAAATAAAAATAGAAAAAATAATAGTAAAAAAATATAAAAATTCAAATAGATAATTATAAATTCTAACACCACAATTTTAGATTTTGTATAGCATGATATCTAACATGATTATTGGAAATTCAAGGATAAAAAAATGGGAGTTCTAATATAACTAGGTTAGCACAAATGTGTAGAAAGGTAATACACAAAGGAGTTAATAATTAACCCACTTGTGCTGAAAAAGTAGAAATCAAATCACTAAGTTTTGCAAATAAATAAAAATGCAATGAGTGGATGAGATGTGAATAAGAGTTGATACTAAGGAGCTTGCATCATGGTTATGTTAACACTGCTAAGGTGATGTCAAAACACAAATAGTGATAAATTTTGCTAAAATTAATGCTCACCCACCTATTGTGATTGGTAGATCAAGCATTAAACCATTAAATAATCAGATTCAAGAGACCACACACCTTGTATGAATTAAGGTTTACTAAGGAATGGTTGAAGTGCAACAGAAGCAAATCCATGGAGCTTATGTCATAAGGAGAAGGATAAAATATTATATTTAATACACCCTATAGAAAGGAATATAATAGTAATTAAAAATTTATAAAAGTGAGGCTATATGAAGAGCCAAAAAATTATATAAATATTGGCTCATTGGATAGTTAGAAGGGTTGGAAACCTATCTCTACTTTGGTGCCTAAGACTATTCCTCAAACACTGCTTTGGTGCCTAAGACTATTCTAGTACTACCTTATAAATAAGCCTTGTATATAGTTTTGTTTTGTTATTTTGGTGTGTGGTCTTGTTTCATTTTATTTCTATTTTTACTTTGGTCATGCATTTAATTTTGTTGTATCTTGTACTTTCCTTAGTTTGGCTTAAATTAGTCAAGTTCAACTAGCTTTTGGTTACTCTAATGAGGAAGTGTTTTTTACATAGTTTGGAGATAAAAGGTCCTACTCTAAAATCAATGAAGTTAAGGTTGGATTAATCATCCATTTGGTGTATACCCATGCCATCCATTTGGTGTATACCCATGCCTAAGATTAAAAAAATTAATTTGGAAGTAATGTAAAGAATGTTGTAGCTTCACAATAAAAATATTTTAAAGATAATTCAAGTCAAGAGGAATGAAACCATTGTGGTTTAATTCTTAAGAAAAAATTATTTAGATGTTCATCCTCCTATTTTCCATAATGGTCCCCAACCAAGTTGTAGATCCTAGTGCTTGTAAATTGAGTAAAATAAATATTTTGTCATAAAAAAAGAAGGCTCAAGTGCTTAAGAGATTTATAAAACCTCTATTAGGACTATGAATGCTTTGCTAGTAGTAGAGCATGATATAATATGATATCAGAGATAGCTTTGTTAGAATACAAATGCTTGGATAATAGTAGAGAAATATTTGGTAGTTGGTGACATGTCTACATGTGAGACAAAGCTTATCATTAGTAGACAAATATTCAATTAGGGGTGAACTAGTCTAATTTTTGAACTATGATGACAAATTTCAACTGATTCTAGAATAAGAATGAATTCATATGGACACAATTTTTTTGAAACAAAAAATGAAGTATTACTTTTAGATTAATGGCTAAACCCATACTTTGATGGTTGCCAAATTCTTGGTTTTGTTGGTCTAGTAGTTTCATTGTTTTAGAGAAGGATTTATTCTATTCCCAAAATGCTCCCAATATTGTCATCATCTATTATTGCACTTGCACAACATGCCCTAGTATACATGGACTAAGGACTCACTTTTTTAATATTTTGTGAATTTTCTCTTATTTGCTTTAACTTGTGCATAATAGTCAACCATCTAAAAAATCATGTTCTTAGTTGGAAGTTTATAATCATAGATGCTTAATTTTTGTATACCTTGGGTTTATCCCATTAGAATATGCTTAAATTTATTTTTCCAACAAGTACTAATAGGTCTATGTTCTCATAGCCTTAGCACCTCAAGCTTAATTAAATTAAGGTACTACAAATCTAGCAATTACCTAGGCAAAATAAATGGGATCACTTTTAAGGCCCATATTGTTAGAATTTTCCAAAATAGACATGCACAAAATTACACAAAATATGAAGAAAGAGTAGGACTGATTGATTTATTCCAAGGATTAACTTTGTATAAATAGCAAAGTTGACCATTGTGAGTCGTTGGATTACAACAACTCATAAAACCTGATGAAGACACCACTGAGTGTTATCCTGACACATAGAGGAGTGGAAACTCAAGTGTGTCTATCCTAGTAGAACTTAAGAGAATATTCACTTATTATAACACCACCCCTTAAGTGATACTAGGGGAGTTTTGTACAAATGAGTCTCGACAACAAGTCCTGATGATGACTTATTTTTGAAGAGATGGTAAAAACCCTATGGGAAAAACCATCAATTAAAAAGGAAGTAAGGAAGAGGCTTGTATTTAGATGGCAAAGATTTTCCTCTTAATACAATAAGAATGATGAGTCCCAAAAACATGGCCTGATGAGGTACTCATTTACAATATATATAGATGGTGAAAAAACCCCTTGGGGAAAAATCAACTATCACAACTTATTTTTGAAGAGATGGTAAAAACCCTATGGGAAAAACCATCAATCAAAAAGGAAGTAAGGAAGAGGCTTGTCTTCGGATGGTGAATATTGTCCTCTTAATACAATAAGAATGATGAGTCCTAACAACATGGCCTGATGAGGTACTCATTTACAATATATGTAGATGGTGAAAAAAACCCTTGGGAAAAACCATCTTTCACACAAAAAATATCCAAGATAGAGGCATGTCTTCAGATGGTGAAGATTGTCCTCATAATATACATGATGTTGGAGAGATGATAAAAAAACACAAGGAAAAAAGCAATTCTCCAAACATTATAATGAGAGGTGGAAGACCTCTATGTCAATGAAGATGTATTACTCCAAGTTTATCTCACAACTGAAGGTAACGCAGAGAAGGAAATAACTTGGTGAAGATATATGCAATTTGATTCTCAGTTGGAATATAGTCTAAGTATATATCCCCGTTCTAAATATGCTGCCATATGAAGTGCATGTGTATCTCAATATTCTTGGTGTGCTGATGCTTAACCTGATTGCGTGTAATATGAATTGTGCTTTGATTGTCACACCAAATATTTATAGGATTTTCATGGGAGAAACCAAATTCTCTCAGAATTTGACAAAGCCAAAGAGCTTCCTGACTAGCTAAAAATGCTACCTTGTATTCTGCATTTGTATAAGATAAGGCTACTGCTTGTTGTTTCTTGCATAACCAGACTATTGGTGAAGAATCAAGGCAAACGACATAGCCTGAGGTTGAACATATATCTTCTACTGAACCTACCCAATCTGAATCCGTGTAGTCAATGATATCCATGGATGTTCCCTCATATAAGAGCTCAAAGTACATAGTGCCTTGCAAGTAACATAGGATTCTTTTTGCTGCTTTATAATGACTAAACTGAGGAATATCATCCCATTATTTAATACTTGTTGCTTCTTTGAAGGATCGAGGATCAGAGGAAATAGACTAACAGACAAGACCAGTGCCTATGGGGTTGATTGATCTGGTAGATGGAAGATTTTGGATGTAAGGAGTAGCTTCTTTAACAATGGTGCATGCCCATTTTGGCATAGTGGAAGGAGTAGAAGGAGATGAAAGACATTGAGTTGGAGTTACAAGTTCTTCATTTTGATTATCAATTTCTAAGTTAATGTAGACACCAAAACAACACCAATCCGATTATGTGACTGCAAACACTAATCGCATTGACACACACAGCCCCAAGGGCAGCCCCCAGAGGTCAAACAGTGGTCCTAACCACTCTCACAATAGTTTTGGAAGGTCAAGAGTCAATTTGGCACCTTCAGGCACTTTGCTCAGTACTCGTTTCACCCAGGGATGATTTCAAACTGGGATTCGCCCTACCCAGGGACGAATATCAGTATTCGCTCCAGGGTGGGGCGAATTGCAGGTTTGACGGGCAAAAAGTCAAATCTTGACAAATGGCAGCTCAGATCCACCACTTAACGCTTCCTTCATCGCATGGGAGTGTGGGTGAGCATTTTCGAGCGTTAGAGGCGAGTTGCAAGGGCAGTCATGAAGTCCCTAATCAGGGAGGAATCTCCCTCCCCACAGAGAAGGCATGATTGCCAAGTGGCGCCTCTGCATGCCCAATTCAAGAGACCTCCAGGTCTATAAATTGGTGAGTTTCCTCACCCCAAAATATACAGAGAAGGAGCATTTTTGAGCAATGAAGTGCTGCCATTTTACTTCCCCATACGCCCCTAGTTGATTTGTGCCTTTCACATCCGTGATCTCTTTTAGAGAGGAGGTCATTGGGTGACTATTGGAAGGACGAATCTTGAGCCCAAAACCTGACATTTGACCACAATATACCACCCAATTTTTCGACAACACTTTACAAGAGATTTTGGACTCATCCCAAGTGGATTGGTGCCAAAATCAGGCCCCAAATGGCGGGCGGCCTGTCCGGGCGCCCCGCACTGCTGCGGGTCTAATCGTCCCTTTTAGGAACGATTAGGAATCTATGGCCGATTTCTCTTTCTATCATTTTCATTTTTTGTATTTGATCTTTATGCTGCTTAGATAGTTTGCAATTTTGATTTCATATCGTTTTGATCAATTTTTGTCATGTTTTATCATTTTTCTGCCTTTACTAACTTGCAGAGGGCATCATCAAAATCTGGGCGTTAGAGGCCAAATTGGGGAAATATGACCATCTGGGTCATCCCAAAATACCCCAAATTAGCTAACCCCCACTTTTGCAGGAGATTTGGAGCTTCCCAGATGTGACATTTTGAGCGGTGCTATCTGGCATTTTGTTGCAGGTCTATTCGTCCCGCCCCGGAGCGAATTCAAATCTGTGAGGAATTTCTTGACTGTTCCATTTGCAGTGTTTTCTTTGTGAGGTCTAGATGCCCCTATCAAATTTTTAGATCATTTGGATATATGCTAGTTATCATTTTATTTATTCTTTGCATGCACTAATCGTAGGCTTGGGGATTGCATGTTTCATTTCATCCGTAGGTGCTACTGACTGTTTCTTGTTTCTTTGAATGTAGGATCAGGATGTTAGAGGAGTATTAGGGAGTCAAAATTCGTACACACAAGTGGCGGTGATATTTTGGTCCGCCCATCTTACATGTGGGCACGCGGAAGAAGGAATGGCATCCATGGATGTAACAAAGAAACAAATTTAACGCTCCTCGCCCCTAAAAATGGAGGAGGCGAATTGTAACCGAATTCTGAAATGTATCAATAAAATAAAGGGCTATTTTCCACATTGGCTTTTTGTTTGCATTTCAATTCGTTCATGCTTTCCCCATTTCATGCATTTTCAATTCGTAGGATTTAGCGTTAAGTTTAGTTCCATTTTTGCATCGTACTTGGAGCTTTTTCCATTTTTTGTTTCCGTATCCTCATGCTTTCAGTGGCGATCATGGTGGGACCCTGTCCTCTATATTTTTTAGATCAAAAATCTGATCAAAACTTGCTTTTGCTTGCAGGTATCATTTTTTTTGAACGCGGGACTGCTGTTCGTTCCAGTCTATGGCGAATACAGAGCTGGAATTCATCTCATCCAGGGACGAATTGGAATGCGCCCCACCCTATGATGAATTTATCTCTATTATTCATCCCATCCAGGGATGAATCGCTCTCTACGTAGTTTCAGGGCAGAAACTCAGAGCCAGCAGATTTGGGCAGAGAAGAGGTAGGGATTCTGAACTTTTCCTATCATTTTCTGTTTTCAATTTTTCTATTTTTAGGTTACTTGCTTGCTTAGGGAAAGTTTTTCCTTTACTGCTTGCTTGTTTCCTTTTTGCAAAATAAAAAGAACCCCACACATCACGTGGCAAATTAAACACCAAGGAGCTGGTCGTAAAACCCCGACCCCTTGATCAAGACCAACGGTGGATTTCATCACCACCTTGGCTTGAATTTTTGCATCCATTACCCCGATCGCTACTATTGCTAGACGTAAATCCTGATGAAAGCTGACCGAGTGTAGCTGGGGTGATTCCCAGAACATGAGGATAAGTCTTCTATGGTAGGTGTCATAAACAGGGTGATTCCCCTTTCGTACCGCCTACGTTCCACGTACCATCTGCTCTCACGTACCTATAGTTTCCCTCACGTAAGGGCGGGTATATAGAGAGGTTGGTATATCGGCCTGGCAATGGTATATCGAAGGGGCGACCATTTTTGGGAGCCATAAGAGCCATCATATTGCATTTAAACGTTCTTTACAAAAACCTTCAAAAACAAAAAAAAACAAAAACCAAAACACACTAAACCAGGTCTAGGACACACTTTTAATATTTAAACGAGATAATCATTGCTTTGTGTGTGTGTGTGCTCTTTTCTATTTAGTGTAGCATAAAAATCATAAAAAGAGATAAAAATCTACATAGCTTGTAGAAAAACACCACCATGGTGTACACCCGTAGCCAAGCCCAATCAAGGGCGAAAGCTACAAAAAGTGTACAAGGGGGCACAAGTCACCTCCGCTACAGCCCTAAGGACTTGGTCATACCGCCTTGGTGGCCTGACCCACAAGAGAGTCCACATCATTCCATGTCAGAATGGAACTATAGGGGCACCCCTTTGAGGGACACGCCCATTCATCATAGCCCCTTTCAGGAGGAGTCCTTACACGTGGCACTCAACATAGATAGGAAGGCTCCCTTAGAAGCTCGATATGAGTGGCCACCATGCGATGAAGTGCTAGAGCAGCATAGTGTCCATGAGGAGAGGCCACATGATTATGGCATCCCTCCTTTACCCCCCATCACTGTTAGAACCAATAGACAAAACCTAGAGCGCAAGGCTCTTCAAGCAGGGCGAGCCAACTCTGCCCGCCCCTTTCACACATACGAAAGGGAGCACGAGGAAGACCATTACATTCCTCAAGAGCAATATATAGCATGGGAGCCATGCACTTCGCACCCGCTATATACCATGATCACCTACTGAGGCCAGAGCCTCGGGTAAATGCCACCAACCTCGATAGAGGGAAGTGACCTATTGAGATCTCGGATCATCACGATCGAGGTAAGTGCATAGGAGAGGCATCCAGGCCTCCTAGGCTCAAGATGGTAGAACAAATTGACCTGGCAGTCGCCAGACATGCCACCCACCAAGCGTAGATCACGCGGCTTGAGCAAGACCAGCAGTAGCTAGAGCATCTATATCGCCTTAGCAAAGAGCGCATTCGGTGCCAAATAGATGAGCTGCTCCATAACCCGGTGCTTGAGAGGGTTCCAACCCCTCACACCCAAAGAGCGGAACCGTATGAGAGGCATAATCCCTTGGTGCGAGATAGGTCTCCGTGACCTTACCAAGTGCTACCTTCGAGACCTCCTAGACCTGAGCGGGAGGCCACTCCCTGGAACAATGATGGGTACCCTCCGCGGGGACCCACCCAGGGTCATAGGTCTCATCTAGAGACTCCTCAGGAAGCTTACGAGGAGTATGAGCAAGAAGAAGAGCGGGCCAAAATGCCCTACCAAGGTGGAGGGGTTGCTATCCGGCCACCCCTCTATAGGCCTCAAGTCTCCCACAACCCACAATGGGAGCAAACTAAAGAGGAAGAGATTAAATCTTCAGATGCATATAAAGCACTGCTAGAGCGTTTGGAGTCTATGGAGACCAAAACTTCTGGGCCCCAAAAGCCCACTTTACGCCAACTCCATAGTCATCCTGTGCATCCGTCCGTGCCAGCACCCCCTTACCCTGAACACTTTAAGCTACCTCAGTTGGCAACCTTTAGAGGTGAGGAGGATGCTCAAGAGCATGTGACGAGATTCTTGAGCCAATGCTTCGGCATTCAGGACAATGATGCTTTGTTATTAAGAATGTTTATAACCACATTCGTAGGCCCTACTTCGGATTGGTTTACTCAATTACCAAAGCACAACATTAACAACTTAGATCAGTTAGTGGATGCGTTCCTCGAACGCTTCACCTTCAACACCAAGAAGAAGGCATCACTAAGTGACTTAGCCAGCCTCAGGCAGTATGAGGAAGAAACCATGGCGGCCTATGGGAATCGATGGAGGACTTTGCTTTCAAAGCTGCCCTACCTTCCCCCTATGTCCGACCTCACTCAAATGTTCTCAAAGAGCTATTTGAGATCGATCTCTGTGCTATTGCAGCTACAACAATATGCCACCTTAGAAGAAGCTCTAGCGCAAGCCAAGATCATTGAAGAGATCAAGATACAGGATGGCGAGATAGCCAAACCTAAGAAAAAAGAGTGGACTAAGAACACTAAAATAGGGACCACGCAACAAAAACCCATTGCGGTCAATCAAGTTGCTATCAATGTCCCTAAGCCTGCACAAGTAACATAGCCCCAAAAGGCTAATTATCAGGTGGTGCCTCCCAACAACTATGATAGAGAAAATTAGAGGCAAGAGCAGAATCAGTAGCGTCACCCTAGGCGACAATACACACCCTACACAGAGTCCAGGGACTCCCTGTTTGACCGCTTGTTAGCGGCAAATTTGATCAACCTACCAGAGATTCAAACCATAGACCCCAATGCTCCCAAGCCTAAGGGGTACAGGGAGGACTTGTACTGTAGGTTCCACAGATGACAGGGACATGACCTAAATGCTTGTTGGAAGTTTAAGGGCTTGGTGCAAGACTTAATTGATAACAAGACACTAGCGGTGGATAATCTCGTGGCACCAAGCAATCAACAAATGGAGGTCTTTAAAGACCCCTTGCCTGCTCATGCTCCATAGGCAAAAACCCTACAAGTTAATGAGGTCACACAGAACTGCCCCATGCAGGGGTATGTAGGGATGATCAGTATAGTGACTCAGAATAGGAGGTATCCGAGTGTAGCCGCCCTCGCGACAACTACAGGTGAGGTGCCAACAATGACACAACCACAAACACCTTGCACAACCTCCTCCGCCTAGACCAGGTGGCCACACTTCGGACCAAACTCACTCAGAGTTTGAGGACCACCTCGGCTAGGCTCTCCATATATGAGCTCATACAACAATCAACGCCCCATCGAGAGGCTCTAATGGAGATATTGAAAGCCATCGAGTTGCAGCCCCATGAAACAAATTCTTTCAACAACTTCGTGGGACATGTCAAATGATGCACTGAGCCGATCATCACATTTTGAGAAGACGAAGTGAAATCGGTGGTTGATGACATGGCAGATCCACCCCTGCACGTTATCGCATGGGTCAACGGGATCCCATATAAGAGGGTGTTGATAGACACTGGCTCATCCAGTAATCTCATCACAACCATGGCCCTAAAACATCTGAAGTTGCCCGCATCTCACATCACAGCTTCCACCTACACACTACGAGCATTCAATGATGCAATTTGCTCGACAGTTGGCACAATAGTCCTACCCATCCAAGTGGGACAAAAGACTATACCTACATTGTGCCACATCTTGGAAGGTGAGATGGCCTACAACATCTTGCTGGGGTGGCCATGGATCAGGGACATGAAGTGTGTCCCTTCGATAGCTCACCAGTGCTTAAAGTATACATTTGAAGGGGAAGTGCATGTAGTCCCGACGGACTTAGAACCCTTCAAGTATTGTAATGCGGTGCAACTGATGCCGCAATCGACCCTTCCATCAATGCATTTGGATTTCCAATTGAATCCATCTAAACAGGGTCCGATTCCGTAGGCATCCCCATTAGCAAGTTCTTCAAAACCCCAGCCGGGTCCATCTTCATCGTCTGGTCCTCCACCAACGATGCCACCGATGGGGGCCAAATAGAAGGACAAAGGGAAGAAACCTCTGGAAGAGGCACAACCTCTGGAAGAGACACTGCCATCAGTATCAACTATCTCTACTGAGGAGACGCCTAGCCGAATGGAAGTCGAGACTCCTAGTTCACCCGACATGGAGTGGACTCAGGGAGAACTTCCATTCCCTCCCCCTCAACCACCAACAATCACCATTGAGATGGCCAATACGGGCCTGGGGAGTATCTGGTGTGGAATATTGTAGCAACACCCACACTGGAGTCCATGCAGGACATGGGGAGACCTCGCCTCCCCATCGACACTATTGTTCCCCTAGGCTACCCGCCAAACTAGACAAACTTTGTGTATGGGGGCCTTGATCATGGCGTTGCACCATGCACGCAAGAGGATGAAGATGAAGAGCCTTTTGCTAAAAATGTCAACTACTTGTCTAACCCAGACTTTGCTTTGAGATACCTTGGCCAATGCAATTGGCATGGATATGGGTTAGGCAGATATGAGCAAGGGGTACGGGTTCTTTGCCAACCGAGATACCAAATGCCATATGACAAGTCAGGAGTAGGGTTCAACCACCCCCTACCCTTGGACATCTTGGTGGAGAACATGCAAGGCCTAGGGATAGGCAACAAGGGGGGATTGGCATCAGATCCATATGCCAACCCTAACATGACATATACATTGAGGGATTATCTCCCATTAACGGCAATCAACCTTGTTGACCCTCGCAATCCCTTCCCTTCGCTCGAGAGAGGAGAAAGCTCGAGAGCTCATTTTCAAGGAGGGTCTGGACAATGTCAAGAAGGGTCCTCAGAGGATGAATCAAAATATGAGGTAGCACCATGGGACCCCTTCGAATCAGATAGCAATCACTCACAGGTGATCCCCATGGATGATTATCAAGAGAGTCTCTTGACAATGTTCCCTTTAGATGCTCCAATCGAGCAAGTGCCACTCCAAGGTAATCAGGCCCCACCGTAGAGAGCGGAACAACCCCAATGGGGCCAGATCAATTTGCTTGAGCAAGGCGAGCCTTTAATGCCACAAGCAGTTGTCGAAGCCAACGAAGGCCTTTGGATCTCCGATAGTGATTATGAAGATGAAACTGAGATGGCATATCTTAATCACATGCGACAAATGCAATGACCATACCCCTTGGAGATTAATGACATATTCGAACAATTAAACATAGTGCCAGGGCATGAGTGGTACGTAGACCCAACGTGGTGGGACCAAGTGTTGGATCCGCCACTCTGGGCATACGAAGCATACCTTCCACCCAGAGACCCTATAGTGACATCAGTGCCGAGGGCAAACCCTGTCTTCCTATCCGCACATAGGGCCGATCCATTCATGCCAATACCTCTAGAGCCAGACCCAGAGCACAGAGAACATCTAGAATGTCCGAGTCATCACACCCATGGTAATGGAGACCAAAATCATTTCATCAACATGATCTCCATTGACTTAACCGCCCCCATCCACAACCCGATCGATCCAGCATAGTCATTGTATCTAGATATAGATGCCATAGACTGGGATCACATCAATTCACCTCCATCCCCATCAGAGTACTTGGCCTTTCGGTGAAATGCTTCATTTCACCCCCGGGTCAACTCAGGATATCTTCCATGCTTGAAGAGGAACCCGAGGTTCCTAATGATGATCTTAACTCAAGCAAATGATATCCATTTGATCCCAACTCCACACCAGTTGGAGGATGGATCCCACATGTCGATCGAGGAGATGACTGACGTAGACATCGGCTCAGATCCAATGAATCCATAGATCATCAAGCTGGGGGTAAGTTTATCCCCCGAAGAGCAAGCCGACTACATTGCCCTTCTCAAAGAGAAGAAGGAGGTTTTTGCATGGTCATACAGAGACATGCCAGGACTAGATCCGTAGCTAGTCACGCATAATCTAACGCTTGATCCGACAGTCAAGCCAGTTAAGCAAAAACTATGTAAGATGCACCCAACAGTGGCCTTAATGGTCAAAGATGAATTACAAAAGTTGTTGGATGCACAGTTTGTCATCTACGTGGACTACCCACCATGGCTGTCCAACATGGTGCCCATCAAAAATCCTGATGGGAGGATTCGCATATGCACTGATTTTTGAGATCTAAACAAAGCGAGTCCTAAGGATGATTTCCCATTGCCAAGCATCGACGCATTGGTAGATGCCACAGCGGGTCATGAAATGCTTTCCCTCATGGACGGTTTCTCGGGATACAATCAGATTTGTATCAATCTCGAGGACCAACTAAAAATGGCGTTCACAATGCCTTGGGGGACATTTTGTTATAAGGTCATGCCTTTTGGCCTTAAAAATGCTGGCGCCACCTACCAACGTGCCATGACATACATCTTCCATGATTACATGCATAAAACTTTGGAAGATTACATGGATGATTTGTTGGCCAAATCTCTTTTGCGCCCGAGATCATCTCGATGACTTAAGCAAGATCCTCGATCGCCTCATGGAACATAAAGTCAGACTGAATCCCAAGAAGTGCGTATTTGGCGTCACATCTAGAAAACTCTTGGGTTTCATAGTCTCAAAGCGAGGCATCGAGGTGGACCCAAACAAAGTCAAGGCAATCCTTGAAATGCTTCCCCCAACTACCATCAAGCAGCTTCGAAGCCTACAGGGAAAGGTCACGTCGATCAAGCGCTTCATAGCGCAGCTATCTGACAAGTGCCGACCCATGAACAAATTATTGCATAAGGGGGTAGCATTTCACTGGGATGACGAGTGCCAGTCAGCCTTCGATGACATTAAACAATACTTGGCTTCACCGCCAATATTGGCACCACCTAGACCAGGAGTGTCATTCTACTTATACATCTCAGCTCATCGAGGTCGCACTGGGCGCCATGTTAGCCTAGAAGAATGAACTTCACAAAGAATAGGCTACTTACTATCTTAGCCGCACCCTGGTCAGTTATGAACTTAACTATGCATACGTTGAGAAACTCTGCTTGGCGGTGGTGTTTGCTACCAAAAAGCTATGCCATTACATGTTGAGCAACAAGACGTATGTTGTGTCTAAGGAGAATCCATTGCGATACATGATGAGTCATACTTATCATAGTAGTCGCACGATGAAATGGATCATGTTGTTGATGGAATTTGACATAGAGTTTATTGGACAGAAATCCATAAAATGTCAGGTCATCGCCGATCAACTAGCAGAGGCTCCTCTCGAAGATGATCAGCCTCTGGTTATAGAACTACCCGATGATGGGGTCTTCCATGTCTCAGAATCGCCAGATTCTAATGAGCCTGAGTCACAAGCCGACATAACCCTATTTTTTGATGGTTCTAAATGTGAGCAAGGTGGTGGCATGGGAATAGTATTCTTCACACCGCAAGGTGCTCCAATGCCTCTGTCATTTAAATTAAATTTCCCATGCACCAACAACAATGCAGAGTATGAAGCCTTGCTCATAGGTCTTCAGACAACAATCACCATGAACATTAAATGATTGAATATCTTTGGTGATTCGTTGTTAATCGTCAACCAAGTCAAAGGGGTATTCCAATGCAAATGCCCAGTTCTGTAGGCCTACAAAGCCCTTGTGGACAAATTCTTGGCAAAGCTTGAATGGTACGACATCGAGGCACTCCCTCGGTCATCGAATCATTTTGCGGACACTATGGCCTCCTTGGGGTCATTAATCCCGCAAGACATTTCTGGTGATATGACAACCATTCAAGTCAAAATACTATCGCAATCCGTGATGGAGCGTGCAAGCTCTGACTTGACGCTAGGAATCCACTTGATCCAGATTGAACCACCTCAGGATAGGTTCTCTCGAATCCATGATCGTCTGAATCATGCCAACTAGGGGTCCTTGTTCTCCCCTACTCCCCTTAATAGCAACACAATACTATTCTTGCAAGTTCTTTCCCGTTCAACTTTTGCTAGGGATGAACTTCAAGAGGGATTGGTTGTTCATACCGTCGAGGCTTCTGATCAGCAGGATTGGTATTCACCCATAAGGGACTACCTCAAGTTAGGTAATCTCCCGCTTGGATTGATGCATGCCACGAAATGAGCATTCAAGCAGAAAGTGGCAAAGTATGTCTTGTTAGGAGACATTTTGTACCATCACAGCTATGAAGGAATCCTCCTTCGTTGCTTGGACCAACAAGAGTCCACTTGGGCAATCGCCCAAGCGCACGATGGTACGTGCGGTGGCCACTTCAGTGGTATGGCCATCGCAAAGTGCATTCTCCGCATGGGCTATTATTGGCCATATTTAGAGCGAGATTGTTGCGCATATGTGAGGAAGTGCATGAAATGTCAACACCATGCTAATTTGACACACGTACCTTCCCAGGCCTTGCAGCCGATCCAATCGGCTTGGCCATTTTCGTAGTGGGGCCTAGATCTAATCGAAAAGATCTCCCCTGCGTCGTCAGGTCATCACACGTTTATCATAATGGCCACAGAGTATTTCACCAAGTGGGTGGAAGCGGTTCCGCTTACCTCTACGACAGGACCCCGCATTTTGGAGTTCATTTTACATAACATCATATGTCATTTTGGTATTCCATCCAAGATAATTTTGGATAATGGGACGTCATTCAAAAACAAAGACGTGCATGCTTTGACCACAAAGTACAAAATTCAGCATAGTTTTTTGACACCCTATTATCCACAGGCAAATGGGCAAGCAGAGGCGTCAAACAAAATGCTAGTTGCCATCCTCAAAAATATAGTCATAGATAGTCATAAGGATTGGCACATTCAGATCCCACTTGCCCTATGGGCTTATCGCACTAACATTCGGACGCCCACTGGGGCAACTCCGTATTTTGCTCGTGTATGGCTCCGAGGCTGTCATGCCTCTCGAGTTGGAAATTCCTTCCCTACGCATATCAATGCAAGAGTTCATCGATGATGACACTGCATGATAGGCCCGGTTAGACCAGCTTACGTTGCTTGATGAATGACGCGTTAATGCTCTCGAGCATTTACGTATCTATCAAGAGCGACTTAAGAAAGCATACAACATGAAAGTTCATCTGAGGGACTTTCAGGTTGGTGACTTGGTCTTGAAAGAGAACCAACAGAACTCTAGTTTGTCGTCCCATCTAAGGGACAAGTTCATGACAAATTGGTTAGGTCCCTATGTAATTGATAGTAAAATAGGACCTGGAACATACCGACTAGCCTCTCTTGATGGAATCAAGGAACTAGAACCCTTGAACATTAGTCATTTGCGGCCATTCCATGTTTAGAAGAGCCATAGCCCAAAAGCTCCAAGGATTCCCATAATCGCTTGGTCAATCCCAAAATGCTCCAAGGATTCCCATAATCGCTTGGTCAATCCAAAATGCTCCAAGGATTCCCATAATCGCTTGGTCAATCCCAAAATGCTCCAAGGATTCCCATAATCGCTTGGTCAACCCAAAATGCTCCAAGGATTCCCATAATCGCTTGGTCAACCCAAAATGCTCCAAGGATTCCCATAATCGCTTGGTCAACCCAAAATGCTCCAAGGATTCCCATAATCGCTTGGTCAACCCAAAAAGCTCCAAGGATTCCCACAATCGCTTGGTCAAAAATAAGAAAATTCAAAAACAATAAAATCATCAAAAATAACAAAAATTCGCATCTCATTTCCAGGCATACTCACAATTATCACAACAATAAAGAGCTCTTTTTGCATCTCATCTTCATACTCACAAAAATCATTCCATCAAAAACACAAAAATATATAGCTGCATTAAGCATCACATCCATACATTGCATATTTGTGGTCATACAGGTCAAAGGCACCATAGACTGTAATTACTCCGCCAATCCATCTTGTTCCACATTTCTCCACTTTTGTAAATAGTCCATCAAAAATAAATGCCATTCACTTCTTTTTACCATACCATAGTCAGTGGTCTTCTAATGTATCAAGAGTTTTCATCTTTCAGTCGTCATTAGCTTTCTAGCCACGTACTGTACCAAGTCAGACAGATTTTACAAAGGTAGAGTTCTACTTGGATCGCACCTTGGTACGTAGCATCCCAACACAAATTAAAACACATAAGAATTCCCAAGTTGTGTGAATGAAAGATGAAACCTGCAAAGCAATCCAGATCACCATAAGCGAAATGGTTATCTTGCTCATCCCCCTGTGCGAATGACCCCAAGAATGTTGAGAGTTGGCAAAAGGACAAGCATCTTCCCTACCCAATTCCCCAAGGATCCCAAGTTCTCAAAAAATTGCAAAACATCACAAATTTGCAAAAGTCAAAACTCCAAAAAATTTGACATCACAACCAAAGTGCATACATCAAGAAAAGCACATAAGATAGTGATTCTCATCACTCCATATTCAAATCCCTTGCTCAAAAGAAAAACAAAAATAAACAAGTGATTTTTATCACTATAAAAGAGCAAGTATCCCAATACAATTGAAGAAAAGAAGGGAGTCGAACTTGAATCCCTGGAACTCTCAACATTTCGACAGGTCATGAGGCAAACCTCAATATCTTGGTTTGGTGGATAGCCTATCGGTCACTGGTGGTAAACCTCCCGCATGATGATATATCTGTCACATTAACTTGTGTGCAGATCAATGTTTGCATGTGGATGAGCTAGCTTATGGTCTCCTACGATAGCACCGCAGATTAATCTGACTAAATACAACAAAGGAGTTAGTGGAGCTAATCAGGTGATCCTCAATATAGGTTTGGTTGACAGCCTATCTGGCACTGGCGGTATCCTGACAAACACCACATAAATGAACTCAATTGCACACACAGGGATGTGAAATAACTTGGTCAAAGACAAGTCTGATTCATACCTTGTTAAAAAGTCTCGTAAGATGAAAGTACAGTCATGGCTAGATAGTTAAAACATCTGAGTCTCGGAAAACCTTAAAATACATTTCAAACCAACTAACTATATTTCATCCTTGCATCGCCATCAGAAAAATACAAAAAACATGTATACATAAAGAAAGTCATTTACCACAGCAATCACCTAGGACAAAAAGCCATAAAGTTCTAAACAGTCTATGGTCCGACCACCAAAAATCACAAATTCAATTCATCCATTCCATTTGCATATCATATAAATTAAAAACATTTACATTTCATCAAAACATATGCATCCATCAATATAAATTAACATGCATACATCCATATTCATCAATCATCGTGCATAAAATCAAATCATCACATGCGCATAAATAAAATAAAGTCATCTGTATATATCATCAAAAATGCCCGTAGGCTACAATGAACCGGTCCTCTGACCCCGTAACAAAATCCAAAAGCTCAAAAACCCCCAAGCCTAGGGCATCGGCCACCATGATCATGCAGGATCGGTGCGACGGGAACTACCCCCATGGTGTGGGTCCTATGAGACCCCTCAGGGTGGCTACTGCTAGCCCCCACATCATGCCTACTCGAGCCCCCCTCATCCAGTCACCTACATCGAGAGGATGTTGATTGCTCAGTCTCGCTCCCTCTCGAGCGGCGTGACGATCCACCTCCACTGAACGTAGGGACCCGCCCATCGAGGCGGCTAATCTCTGCCTCCAGCTCCAACCGCTGCCACACCAAGTCCATCTCCCACTGCGATACGTAGCCAAGTTCTCATCACGGTGTGCCAAAGCCCTATCCCTCTCTGCCAGCTGCATCCGTAGGAGATCCCTCTCCCGTGCAGCATCGGTGTCCCCATCCTACCGATGGTACATAGCCCATGCATTTTCTCGCTCTACCAGCTGCATGCGTAGGAGATCCCTCTCCTGTAGCGCATCCCCTAGCTCCTCATCTTGCCTCCATAGTAGCCCCTCCAATCATGCATTCTCAGCATGTAACCCGGACTCCGTGTCCTCTAAAACTGCCTAGGCATTGGCATCTCTGGAACAGTAGCCTGCTCTGGCTCCCACTACTCCATGACGTCCTGCATCTTCGGCTGATCCGGAACCCCAAGATCCACATCCACATCATCTACCTCCACCATGTCCGCATCCTCTAGCGGAGCTCCCCAATCATCTCCTGGTGCCTCGGCACCCTCCCCATCTGCTGTAGCTGCCTCCGCCTCCTAGTGGCCCCTCTCCCCGCCATCACCGTAGTATCCACCACTGGTCATACTCTGCGGTAGTCCCGATGTCATCCACATCTGGGACGTCGATCACTACATCTGAATCCTCGCCTAATGGCGTGATGACCGATCGGTCCAGAGTCCTCTCGTCCCCCTGACGTCGATAGACCACGGGCTCACTAGGCAACCCCTGGCGCACCCCAAACTATCGTGTCACCCGGCTGTAAGGGAAGAACTCCTGCTCGGTCCCATGCCACCCAATCAGCCATCGCTCCCTACGTACCCATCGAGCCACTCTCCAGCCTCCGGCCAGCTGGACGATCTCGATAGGGGCCAGAACACCTCCCCTAGAGCAAGCCGAGCGAAGGCATCGACATAGTGCCCTACGACACCTGCCCACCATCGACTCTGTCCCTGCTCCTCAGACCGCCACCACAGAGCCGCGTAACCTATATCCTTATCCACCATCTTCGCCCGAGTCATCCATGGTAACCCCACTGGCCTCTCCACCACTATGTGCTGCCAAGCCCAGCTCTGCAATAGATAGCTGTAGCTGATCCCCTTTCGCCTCCGGTAGCGGACCTCGTATAGCTCACCATAGAGCTACGCCAGTAGTGTCTATCCCCATCTCATGATCAAAGGCTCATGCGTCGAACACTCCACCAGCCGACAGACCACATCCAGCAGGTTCCACGGGAACCTCGCACCTGACGAGTCAGGTAGCAGCATGTTGGAAATGAGGCCCATGAGTACTACGTGCCTCACTCCCAACACCCCCTCTCCAGCCACCATCGAACTAAGATCCCGCCAATCTGACAGTCAACCTCTGCCCTCTCCACTAGACCATCCACCCCCAACTCCTCCCCATGCCCGAAGCAGCGTGTCAACACTGTTGTCTGCTGATCCCATGACGTCGTCCTGATCGGCAGTCCATCTATTGGAATCCAAAGAATCCGATAGACATCCTCCAAAGTGACTATCATCTCCCTTATTGGGAGATGGAAAGTATTAGTCCGAGGATCCCACAAGTTGATCAGGGCCATCAGGTAGGCCCGATCCCCAATCACTGGCTCCAGCCGAGTCACCTGCTTGAGCCCAAGGGCGTCAAGCCACTCCCAGTCAGCCACAGCTAGCGCCTCCCGCGCTTCAGCAAAAATAGTAGGCACACGATACCGGCTCTTCACAACCTGCAAAAGAAAACAAAATAAACACATTAAAATCATGAAAAAAAGTGTACAGCTACAAACAGTATAAACGAAAAACAAAATTAATTTGTCAACCTAGGGTTTTATACTCTCAAATTGATAAATTAAAACAAAAAAATCAAAAATTACAAAATTAATTTGTCAACCTAGGGTTTTATACTCTCAAATTGATAAATTAAAAAAAAAAAAATCAAAAATTAATTGATAAATTAAAACAAAAAAATCAAAACTTACAAACTTAGTTTGTCAATCTAGGGTTTTTAACTTTACATTGATAAATCAAACAAAAACAACAAAAATGACTAAGGTTGAGCGAAGTTTAAAAAAAAACTACGTTTAACACTAAGTTTTTAAGCTCAATTTTACCATAAGTTTTTAAACTCAGTTTTGATCTTTGTTTAACTAGGGTTAGCCTACATTTTTTAGCTAAGTTTCGATTTTTGTTAGCCTAGGGTTTTTGTTAGTTTACAAAAAAATGAACACAAACAAACATGGTTTCCACTAGGATTTCAACCTACGTTTTAATGAAGCCATACCAAAACAAATAAACACATTCATTTCACTAAGGTTTTTCATTTTTACATTTGAAAAACAAAATACAAAAAAAGAAGCGAAAAATAACTTGCGGTTTTAAACTGTAATACAAGAAACTAATAAAGAGGGAGTTCACTTACTGGTCTCGCTTCAGCTCCGCCACTCGATCCGGTTCATGCACTCATGGTGGCAGAAAAATTTGGCAGCGCTTCGCTTCGTAGAATTGACCTCCTCCTCCTCAGAGCTCCAAATCGCCAAAAAAACAAGTGCAAATGAGCCCAAAACCTAGTTTTGGCCTTTAAATAGGCTTTTGAGCCTGTAATCGTTCCTCCCTGGGATGAGCACTCTGGTTAGCACTCGTCCCACCCTGGAATGAATGCTCAATAGGAATTCGTCCCACCCAGGGACGAATACAGAGCAAACATTTCAAAAATAGCAAAAATGCACAAAAATGCACCAAAAACAACAATAAAACTGTCCAATGAGAGTGCTTTTGCACTTGACATTTCGGGCATGCAAAATAGATGTCGGGGTCACAAATCCTCACTATCCTACTCCCTAAGAAGGCTACCATAGCCGGACCACTCCACGGGAAGACGGATCTTCAAGAATTTCATCCCCAAACGACGTCACCAAAAGGGTCAAAACCCAACCAAAAATAGCAATAGAGTTGCCGAACGAAGGCGCCTTCGTGCCTGACATTCTTGGCATCCAAAATAGATGTTGGGGTTACAAATTGTCACCATCCTACTCCCTAAGAAGGCCACCATGGCCGGACCGCTCCACGGGAAGACGAATTTTTGACAATTTTAGCTCCAAAAAGCGTCACCAAAAGGGTTAACACCCACCAAAAATAGGTCTAAATGTCAGAAAACTGCACACACATTTAATGCTAAAACATCTGAAGGCACCCTTACACAAGTCATCTTGGGTCAAGTGACTCATCGCTTTTCTCATGTTGGTCATTCCCTCATCGATTCGTCGCTTGAGGGGGTAGTCACACTTAGTCACCAATCAACAAATACACACCCAATCATGGAAACAACATGCATTCAAAGAATCATTGGCAAAGACAATCACGCTCCTGCTTGGGGCAGTAAACAAGCAATAATCACAAGCTGATCAATCACTTGGCATTCGTGAATCATGAACTCAAGGTTCCCACAGACAAAAGGTTGCGCCCTTTGCCTATTCATGACTGATCAATGTCCAAGCTCAAGTAACACCTCACCGAAAAAGGTTAACACTTGAATTGAGTTCCTTCGCTCGTCGAAGCAAGGATTCAAGAATGCATGCCCTTTCCATACTTGGGGCATCAAAATTTGGTTAGGTTACTAAGAAACCCTAATCATTAGTGCTTTGGTTATCTATTTTTGCTCGGCATTGTGCCTTGCACAACGCATCCCAAAAAGGGGCATCTATAGACACCAAAACAACACCAATCCGATTATGTGACTGCAAACACTGATCGCATTGACACACACAGCCCCAAGGGCAGCCCCCAGAGGTCAAACAGTGGTCCTAACCACTCTCACAGCAGTTTTGGAAGGTCAGGAGTCAATTTGGCACCTTCAGGCACTTTGCTCAATACTCGTTTCACCCAGGGACGATTTCAAACTGGGATTCGCCCTACCCAGGGACGAATATCAGTATTCGCTCCAGGGTGGGGCGAATTGCAGGTTTGATGGGAAAAAAGTCAAATCTTGACAAATGGCAGCTCAGATCCGCCACTTAACGCTTCCTTCATCGCATGGGAGTGTGGGTGAGCATTTTCGAGCGTTAGAGGCAGTTGCAAGGGCGAGTCATGAAGTCCCTAATCAGGGAGGAATCTCCCTCCCCCTGGGAAGGCATGATTGCCAAGTGGCGCCTCTGCATGCCCAATTCAAGAGACCTCCAGGTCTATAAATTGGTGAGTTTCCTCACCCCAAAATATACAGAGAAGGAGCATTTTTGAGCAACGAAGTGCTGCCGTTTTACTTCCCCATACGCCCCTAGTTGATTTGTGCCTTTCACATCCGTGATCTCTTTTAGAGAGGAGGTCATTGGGTGACTATTGGAAGGACGAATATTGAGCCCAAAACCCGACATTTGACCACAATATACCACCCAATTTTCCGACAACACTTTACAAGAGATTTTGGACTCATCCCAAGTGGATTGGTGCCAAAATCAGGCCCCAAATGGCGGGCGGCCTGTCCGGGCGCCCCCGCACTGCTGCAGGTCTAATCGTCCCTTTTAGGAACGATTAGGAATCTGTGGCCGATTTCTCTTTCTATCATTTTCATTTTTTGTATTTGATCTTTATGCTTGCTTAGATAGTTTGCAATTTTGATTTCATATCGTTTTGATCAATTTTTGTCATGTTTTATCATTTTTCCATCTTTACTAACTTGCAGAGGGCATCATCAAAATCCAGGCGTTAGAGGCCAAATTGGGGAAATATGACCATCTGGGTCATCCCAAAATACCCCCAATTAGCTAACCCCCACTTTTGCAGGAGATTTGGAGCTGTCCAGATGTGACATTTTGAGCGGTGCTATCTGGCATTTTGTTGCAGGTCTATTCGTCCCGCCCCGGAGCGAATTCAAATCTGTGAGGAATTTCTTGACTGTTCCATTTGCAGTGTTTTCTTTGTGAGGTCTTGATGCCCCTGTCAAATTTTTAGATCATTTGGATATATGCTAGTTATCGTTTTATTTATTCTTTGCATGCACTAATCGTAGGCTTGGGGATTGCATGTTTCATTTCATCCGCAAGTGCTACTGACTGTTTCTTGTTTCTTTGAACGTAGGATCGGGACGTTAGAGGAGCAACAGGGAGTCAACATTCGTACACACAAGCGGCGGTGACATTTTGGTCCGCCCATCTTACATGTGGGCACGCGAAAGAAGGAATGGCATCCATGGATGTAACAAAGAAACAAATTTAACGCTCCTCGCCCCTAAAAATGGAGGAGGCGAATTGTAACCGAATTCTGAAATGTATCAATAAAAGAAAGGGCTGTTTTCCGCATTGGATTTTCGTTTGCGTTTCAATTCGTTCATGCTTTCCCCATTTCATGCATTTTCAATTCGTAGGATTTAGCGTTAAGTTTAGTTCCATTTTTGCATCGTACTTGGAGCTTTTTCCCTTTTTTGTTTCCGTATCCTCGTGCTTTTAGTTAACCTCAATATTTAGCTCTTCATAATATTGAGGTTCTACTATAGGAGAAGGCTCAATGGAGGAAGAGGAGGATTGAGGATCTTTTTGAGGGAATGTTTCATCAGATTGAACATTCCTATAGAAAAATACCACATGAGTTGAGGGATCAAGGAGCCTATATGCTTTCATTTCCTCACAATAACTAACAAAGATGAGATTTTTGCTTTTCTTATCTAGAGCCTTCCTTTTCTTCTTTGGGATGCATGCCCAAGCAGTACACACAAATTTTTTTAAGAAGGAAACATCTGGTTTTGAGCCAGACCATGCTTCTTTAGGAGTTAAATGGTCAAGAGCTTTATGAGGTGTGTGATTTTGAATATAATTGGCACAATTAATAGCTTCTGCACAAATAACGTTTATAAGATCTCTTGAATGGAGCATGCAATTTGCCATTTCCTTTAATGTTTAGTTTTTCCTTTCTGCAATGCCAATTTGTTGAGGATTATGGGAGACAGAATGTTGATGAATGATGCCATGATTTGATAGAAATATTGAGAACTTATTACTGCAGTCTTCTCCCCTATTATCAGTGTGAGTTTTCTTGATATTGCAAGAGGCCTGATTTTCAACTAAGGCTTTGAAGACTTTAAAATGGGATAGAACATAACTTTTATATCTTAGGAAGTAGATCCAATTTCTTCTAGAAAATTCATCAATAAAGGTCAGAGCATATTTTTCTCCTTTGAAATAAGGATCAGGAAAAAACATCAAGTCACTATGGATTAGTTCTAGAGGGGATGAGGCTTTTAGAGAACTACTTGGATGGAAAGGATCTTGATGTTGCTTTCCAAAAGCCTATCCAAGAAAAAATCCATCAATAGAAGAGACTTGGGGTAAACCTGTTTCCATATCATGGGTGCTTAATTCCTTTAGGTAGTTGTAACTAAGATGACCAAACCTTTTATGACAAAATTTGCTTTCAAGATCTCCATGAGCCACAAAATAGGATGCCCCTTCTGGATTTTTGAATACTTTAAAGTAAAATAGGTGAGTGTTGTGATCAATATCTCCTTTGGCTATGAGAGAATGGGGATCTTGAAAGTCTCTTATCTCAACTCTTGTTGGAGAGAAGAGAACTATTTTCCCCTTTCCAAAAGTACAAATTTGATAGACGAAGAGGAGATTTGTGGCAATGTTTTGAACATAGAGAACAATATTTATAAAGTCACCATCAATGGTTATGTCCCATTTCCTTTGAATGGGATAAAGGAAGAGTCACCCACATCTATGCTACAAGTAGAACTAGAGGAGATAGAAGAGACTGACTCATCTGAAGTAGTCATATGATGAGTAGCTCCAGAATCTAGGACCCAATAATTAGAGGAAGAATTAGAGGTTTTCCCTTGAAAATTTAGGGCTTTTCCTATTTACTTTTTATCGTCTATATTTTGATCCTTCATAGCTTTCTCTAGTTGTTGTAACCTTTTCCAACATTTGTTTGCAAAATGACCATTATTTTTGCAGTGAGTATAGATTATGGGATTCCTTTCCTTATTTTTGAATTTTTCTTTAGAAGAGGTGGAGGCTACTATGGCTTTTGAGGAAGAGGAAGAGGACTCGTATCTTGCAATTTTAGTTTCTTCCCTAGTTAGTCTATCATAAAATTATTCTAAAGAGGGCATTTTAAAGGTTGTGCCAAGAGCATATTTTGTAGATAGAAAAGTGGTTGCAAAGATTTGAAATGCACCATTTAGTTTAGAAATAATTAGATAGATGCACTCTTCTTCAGTATTAGTCTTCCCACTGCCTTTGTATTGAGAGAGGACTTCTTTGAATTTGGTGAGGAAGTCAACAATATTGCTAAAGTATTTAGGATATAAAGTTGTTAGTTTTGCTTCTAGTTGCATTGATCTTATTTGATCTACTTTTCCAAACAAATTTTTTAGTTTCTCATAATTTTTATGAGGAGTTTTACAATCTGTAATGTGAAACCACAAAATTTCATAAACATTAGAACTAATAATACCCATTTTTTCATATATTTTCCTTTTGTGAATAAATATTTCATATTATTTTTCAAACTCAGGTTGCTTTTCTTCTAAAAGGTGTGTGAGCCCTTTATGAGAAATGAGATTTAAAATTTTGGGCTTCCATGTATGGTAGTTTTTTTTTTTTGAAAAAATTGAAAAAAGCTTGCATTAAAACAAATTACAGTTACAAGAGGGAGAATGGGCATCCCAACCAAGAGCAAAGAGACCAGAAGAACAAAGGGCGCGAAAACGCGACAAGTCGCGAAATCGCGACACCAAACCTAACAACCGCCGCGCCACGACAACCGGTCGCGAAAACGCGACATGTCGCGACATCGCGACAAAACTGCGCCGAGGCCACACAACTCAAAAAATGTCGCGAAATCGCGACAGCACAGCTCCAAAGCACCCAAACGCCAAAAACGTCGCGAAATCGCGACGAGAAAGCCAGAAGGCACCTGCTCACCAAAATTGTCGCGAAATCGCGACGAGTTCTCCCTTAGACAGCAACCTTGAGAAAGTGTCGCGATATCGCGACGACTTTTCCTTAAAGCCCCAGTTGGCCGGAAGTGTCGCGAAATCGCGACAAGAATTCCATTGGGCGCCCCTTCCGCAAAAGTGTCGCGAAATCGCGACATGTTCTCCCCCATGGTGCCCTTTTCTTAAACTAGTCGCGAAATCGCGACGTTTATCCTTCATGCAGTTTGTTCTCCAAAACGTCGCGAAATCGCTACAAGTTTGCCCCTTTGCTTCCTTTCCTCAAAAATGACGCGAAATCGCGACAAATTATCCTTTGAGAAGCTTTTCACAAAAAATGTCGCGATATCGCGACGGTTTTTCCCCTTAACGCAATTTTGCTCAAAGCGTCGCGAAATCGCGACGACTTTCCTCCAGCAGCGGAACCGACAAAAAAGGTCGCGAAATCGCGACATGTTCTCCCCGTGGTGCCCTTTTCTCAAACTAGTCGCGAAATCGCGACGTTTATCCTTCATGAAGTTTGTTCTCCAGAATTTTCGCGAAATCGCTACGGGTTTGCCCCTTTGCGTCCTTTCCTCAAAAATGGCACGAAATCGCGACAAATTTTCCTTTGAGTAGCTTTTCACAAAAAATGTCGCGATATCGCGACGGTTTTTCCCCTTCACGCAATTTTTCTCAAAGCGTCGCGAAATCGCGACGACTTTCCTCCAGCAGCAGAACCAACAAAAAAGGTCGCGAAATCGCGACACCTTCTCATCAAAGACCGCGACGACGCAACAAGTCACGAAATCGCGACAATTTTCCTCCCAAGGCCGCGGCAACAAAATAGGTAGCGAAATCGCGACAATTGTCCAGGAAAGGTCGCGACAGAGCAGCATGTCGCGAAATCGCGACAGCTTTCCAAACAAGGTCGCGACGGCGCAATATGTCGCGATATCGCGACAAAAACTAACCTTAGCCATTTTTGAGCTCATGGATGCAGGGATCGTTCCAGACCACTCCGAATCTCTTCATCTATCATAGGCATATCACTGTGCAGCTGAACACCTACCTCTTTCTCAGCACCCATCTTCGCAAGGAAGTCAGCTACCGTGTTCAAATTTCTACTCACATACACAGGGATAACATCATCTAACTCCCTCCATAACTCCTTGATTTGGGATATCAAAATCCGCGAGTCTCCGGGCTTTTAATGAGAAATTCTGCAAGCAATCAAGAGCGCCGATCGGGACTTGAGAATCGATTCAAGAATTATCCTCCGGTAACCACAGCTAACGACCCGGATAGACGCTGACTTAATGGCAAAGGCTTCGGCTTCATTGTTCGTGGCTCTGCCCAATCCCTGCAATTCCCAGTAAAGAACCGCACTCGAGTGATCCCGACAGACAACACCAATTCTGCGCTGCCCGGGTTGCCTTTTGCAGCCCCATCGGTATTGATCTTTATCCGGCCAAGGGGGGAGGTTTCCAGCATGCTCTGCCTTGCCCCTCATGTCCCTCAACCCCCTCTTCAAGATGCCCAAGAGCTGCCTGATTCTCTTCATCAACATAAATAGCAACAGTTTCTGTGACTTTGCTCCAGATGACCTGCCAAACGCCGTCAATCGAGGAGAAAGTGTCTCTAAAGATCCGGGCGTTTCTCTCCAACCAAACTTGCCACCAAATGAAGAGAAAGCCTAACTGCCAGCCAGTTCGGAGAGCTATGGATTTGAACCTGCCCCTTTTCCATTTTTCCCAAATATTGGTACGATTGAAAACACCATTAGCCTGGAGTTTAAATTGAGAGAACCAGCGTTCCCAAATCGATGAGTAAAAGGGCACTCAAAAAACAAGTGATCTGCAGTTTCCTCATGTTGGAGGCATAAAGCACATTGAGAGGGGCCATTGAAACCCCTACGTCTGAGATTGTCAAAGGTGAGAAGTCCATTATGCATAAGTTGCCAAGCAAAGAAATTCACTTTCGGCCTGCCCTTTGAATGCCAAATCCTTCTCCAATGCTTTGAACCGAGAAAGAGTGTGGGGGAGGCTCGGGGAGGATCTCTTCATATCCGGCCTTAGCCGAGTAGACCCCAAGGCTTCCATAGCCCCAGGCTAATTCATCTTCCTCATCCCTCCCCGTGAGGAACCTTTACGACAAGATTTTATGCAGGATGGGCGCCAACTCCGGAGAGACAGTAATTGGCCACTCCTCCCACCGCTTAAACTTTTTAAATTTATACCCCCCCAATTGACTGGTGTGTAGATAATTATCAATATGGATCCAGCCCTAGGCTTCTAAGGCGGTCATGATTGGTTGTAGCTCGGGGGAACATGACAATAATGGGCGGATGTTGGTCCCAAGAGTCGGTCCGAGAAGCGAGCCTTGTCTCCTCTCCCCACTTTCCAGAATAATTGATCTTTGATAATCCGGGACCCAAGCTTGAGAGTCCGCCACACTAAGGATCCAGTACCTTCCAAGGGAAAGCGACCCACCTCATTGGGATGAACATGCCCCAAATATTTACTGGAAAGAATTCTGCTGAAGAGGGAGGTTGGCTGAGAAATCCACCTCCAATACAGTTTTCCAGCCAAGGCTCTGTTATTAAGCTTAGAACTTCTCAGGCCCAGCCCTCCTTTGTCCTTAGGCTGGGTAACTTTGTCCCACCCAACCAAAGCCCATCTTTTCTTCCCTTTTGCGCCTTCCCATAAAAATCTTCTAGCCATTTTGTCCAGCTCTTTCCAGATGGTATGAGGGGCAGCCGGTATTGAGAATTTATAGATCGGCAAAGCACTGTATAAGCGATTGCAGGGAAGGTTAATCTACCCCGTAGCTTAACCATTTATGAGCCCAATGATTCATTATGTCTTTGATGCACCTATAGATTCTTCTAGATGTCAATTTTTAACTTTTTGAAATGAAGGGGAACGCCCAGGTAAACAATTGGAAGAGAAGTCCTTGTGAAGCCCAGGATCTCAATAACACGCTCCTGTAGCCGTTGGTCAAGATTGAAAAAGACCACTTTGGACTTCCTGTCATTTAGAACCTGATTTGAAGCCCTTAGGTAGATATTCAGAGTATCTCTGATTCCTCTAGCTTCCCGAAGAGTGGCCACACCAACCAGGCCAATATCGTCCACAAATTGCAAGTGAGTCAAAGTTTCCTCCCCAACCTTGATACCAGATAGCAGACCTTGTTGCCTTCTCCTCAAAAACAGATCTGCCCAAACCTTCGACCAAGAGAAGGAAGAGATAGGGAGAACAAGGGTCTCCCTGGCGAAGACCACGAGTGGCACCGAAAGGATGCGAGGGAAGGCCCTTGATGAGAACAGAATAAGAGGGAGTAGAAACACAACTCATAACCCAATCAATCCATTCTTGAGAAAAGCCAAAGGCAGCCATCATTTTCGACAAGAAGCACCACTCCACCCGGTCATAAGCCTTGGACATATCCGAGTTTAATGAACATTCCTTTGTTGCCCGAAGTTTGCATTGAATGGATGGCCTCCTGGGCCAAAACCACCCCATCCAAGATTTGTCTTCCCTCAACAAAGCCCCCTTGTTCAGGAGAAATGATGTTATGAAGTAGGGGTTTAAGCCTCTCGGCCATTATCTTAGTGATGATTTTGTAAATCACATTGCATAAAGCAATAGGCCTGAAATCAGAGATATGAGTCCCCGCTTCCCCTTTTGGAATTAAAGCTATGAAGGTGTGATTGATCGCACTGAGCATTCTTCGATTGGATCTGGATTCCTCAGTAACAGCCAAAACATCCTCCCCCAAGGTGTCCCAGAAAGCCTAAAAAATTCAATAGGAAAGCCATCCGGACCAGGAGATTTTCCAGTACTCATACCAAAGACCACATTTCTCAATTCATCCCTTTCAATGGGTCTAAGCAGGGCCTGATTGTCTTCTTCAGAGATAATAGAAGGAATAACATTAAGAACTTCGTTCTGAGCCTCAACATCTTGCTCCATACTTTCCTTAAAAAGTTTAGAAAAGTAATCGATTGCATGGGAATGCATACCAGGAAGAGTATCGAAGACATTTCCATGTTCATCTTTAAGAGCTTCCATATTGTTCATCTGTCTCCTAGCACAAGCTGACCGATGAAAAAATTTGGTATTTCTGTCCCCCTCTAATAACCAAGTATTTCTAGCCCTCTGTTTCCAGTATATCTCCTCTTGGTTGTCAATGGCCTCAACCGCTTTACGCAGTTCATCATCTTCAAATTTGAGTTGCTCGGTAATTGATCCTTCCCTAAAAAGTTTCTGAACCTCCTCCCATCTAGCCACCAAGGGGGCCCTTTGGGACTGGAAATCCGACTTGTTTTCTTTCCTCCACTGTTTCAATTGAATTTTGACAAATTGAAGTCTGTTTATGAAATTTGAACATTGCTTGTCCCAAAAGGTGGACGGCCTTCTATCCACCATTGAGTAATTTTATGTCGAAGGTCCTCCTTTTGTAACCAAAAATTCTCAAATTTAAAAGGCCTATGGTGCTGCCCTCTCGAAGTCCCTCCCTCTAGCAAAATGGGAAAATGATCCGAAATAGGGCCCTCCAAAATCTGGAACTTAAAAGTCCATTTAACAAAAGCCTCCTCCGAGACCAAAAAGCGATCTAACTTGACCTTCCTGCTATGTGGCTCCTTTCTCTTGTTTGTCCAAGTGAAAAAAACACCAGGGCCTTGAACGTCCACTAAATGAAAGGCCTGAACTTGGGCAATCAGAAGCCGGTCCCCTGGATCCAAAACAGGGGTGCCACCTTCCTGGTCACGAACAGATAATTTTGCATTAAAATCCCCTGCAATAATCCAGTCATAACACTCCCTGTATGCCCTCATGTTGTGAACAGCTTCCCATTGGAGCCTCTGGCCATCTAGGTCTTGGGCCCCGTAAAAGTTGGTGATTAGGACATGCTCAGAAGTGAAGTTATTTCTGAAGAGAGAAGTAAGAACACCCCTCCAAGCTATATGTTCTAAAGCAGTCCAATCCAGAGGGTTCCAAAGGGTAACAATTCCACCTGAAGCTCCTTGGGCGGCCACATCCATATGACCGGCTCCCGCTGATTTTAGTAGCAGTTTTACTCATAATATCTAAAGACATTTTGGTCTTCTGAAGAAGCAAAAAGTCTGTTTTACGGTTTTCTAAGAGTCTTTGAACAGCGATTGATGGGTTCTCTTGTTTAAACCCCTAACATTCCAAGATTGAATAATCATTGAAAACCTTGAGAGCAGTAAGAATCAATGGTCCTCACCAATCCTCCATTGATTAGCTTATCTCCTTGCGTTGTTAGTAGTTCCTTATTGGATTTTCTTCCCGCTCCTTGAGAGTTATTGTTTCTAGATCTCTTCTCCACCTAGGTAATCCCTAAAGCAGGCCTTTCTCTATTTTTATCTGCATTTCCCATGGTGACATCTTTGATAGCCGGCTGTGCTGGGGAGTGTATAACCAATGCCCCTGGATTCTCTGACTGCAGATTCTCAGCTGGCACAGTCACCTGTTCTACTACAGGAGTAAAAGAAGGAGAAACAAGAGGTGGAGTGTTGTCATTCACACCATTCCCATCCACTCCCTCCATAGTTTGGTCCTCCTGATCCACTAATGACTTAAAAATTTCATACCGATTGTTTGGCTTGAGCTGCACCTGCTCCTTGCCATTTTTCTTTTTGTTTCTCTTTCGTTTCAACTGTTCAAAGCCATCCTGCTGAGCATCAGGACTGGAGAATTGCTAGAAGGTTCATTGACCAGACTGGACTTACCCTCTCTAGGGCGGTTTGACATTCCGCTCGGAACCTCCGTTTTTGTGCTCAAGATGTTTGGGCAAAACCTTGCCAAATGTCCATGCTTATGGCATACTCGGCACCTGAAAGGTAGGGCCTCATAGTCTATCTGTTGGATCCAGGGTACTCCTGCTAGCTCAAGTTCTGCCTCGGTGGTAGAGGCTGACTAATGTCCATCTCTACACAGATTACGGCAAAGACAGGTGTATTTCCCTCTATGGTATCTTTGGAGACTCCCAAAAATCTGCCTAGGGAATTACCTATTAGTTCCAACACCTGCTCACCCCAAAACTCCATCGGGAGAGCGTACAGCCGAATCCAGACCGGGACGGCCGTGGGTTCGATGCGGGGGTCGAAACCCACTCTCCGGGGGTTGGACAAATAACCCTGCTGGTCCGTGGTTTCTCTTTTATGATTCAAATGCTCTGTTTCTATCTGCTAAAGAAGAGAAACTAATGATGAAATACCCATTGCTTATAGGCCATAAAGAGTACTCACCGTGTGGCTCCCAGTTCTGACGAACCCAGGTATGCAAAAAATTCGGTGTGGGTCGGATGCCCATGAATTTGCAGATCAAGTCGTGATTAGCTCGGTAGACGATTGTATCTTCGACCGGCATTGGTTCTATAACAATCTTAGGCCTGGAAGTGGATTGCGGGAGGCATCCATTAACGCGGTGAGCATTTGGGCCATTGCCAACATTCTTGAGTATCGTTTGAAAAGCATTCCGCCGAGCTCCATCGGTGGAAGGCGAGGGGTTATCTTTCAACTTCTCAGCATATGAAGTCTTTCTCCCAGCAGGAGAAACTGGAGGAGACCCCATCGGGCCCTCCCGGGACCACGAATGTACCTTCAGATGAATTCAAAATCAACCCCCCAAAGCCCCTGGCAAGATCTTCGGGCCAGAATCCCTCGAGCAACACCAGACGCCTTCTCAGAAATTTTCCCGCCAAATCGCCAGAGCCATCATCCCCATAATTTCTTCCTTCCATGTATGGTAGTTATGAGGAGTAAGAAGATCAATTGTATTCATTGAATTCATTTTAAATTGAAGTTAACCCAAAGTTCCCCCCTTTAAATTTAATTTGAGAATGCAAGGGATATTATTTATAGAAGCCTTAATGAAATACCAAATGCCTCAAAATTACCCGCCCTTACTAGAGGGAGACTATAAGTAATATGAGAAAAATGATATGAGTTTGAGGCTAAAGAGAATAAATATGCCAATGTTTTTTTTAAGAATCAACAAAAAATGCAAAATACCTGCCCTAACGAGAGGGAAACTATAAGTATTTTGAGTTTTGTTGAGTAAATACTGATAAAGAGAAAAAATATGCCAGGCCTATATATATCTTTCTCAAATACTCGCCCTGACGAGAGGGAAACTATAAGTATTGATTAGATATGATATTTGGAACATAGGCTATATCATCCAAACCTTTATTGGTAATCTTATTAACCCACCCTTACTTGAGGGAAACTATAAGTTAAATAAGATGTCCAATTTTGGTGAGTGATGTTTTTTGTTTGTCTCTATAATGTTTTAGAATAGTTTAAAAGAGTTATTTGAATTTTGAAAATAAACAATTATAAATATGAACTCTTTTAGAAACTTGTAATTGAGAAGATTTTATATAATGATATATATATAAAAAATAGCTTTAAAGAAATTTTAAGTTTTGTTAAATGGATGAAAATAATCAAACATAATATTTTATGCAAGATATTTAACAAAAATGAATTTCTTTAAATGAGAGTGTTATAAAAAGATAAATAGAGATATTTTTAAGCAATTTATATATCTCTTAAATTAGAAAATATAATATTTGATAGAGATATGAATATTGCGGACTCTAAAACAATCATATAGAAGAACACCCTTTTTGATAATATGAAATGATTTAAAATTTAACCAAACATATAAATTTTTTTTTTTTTTGAATTTACATGGTGGAATCGGTAGCCGCCACGAATCCGGGTAGGCTGTCCGACTTTTTATGGATGCCACAATATTCTGCGCTGTCCGCCCCAGAAGTCGCCACATAGATCTTCGTGCAGTCCACCCCTATAACCACCATGCCACAATCATTTTAAACCTTTTACGCCGTTGAAAGCACCGGGAAAGGGACAAGCGTTCAGTCCGATGAGGCTCGAGATTTGAACCTTGGACCTCCGCCCCCCTTATGGGGTTTGGATGAACCAATTGGTCTACACCTCGGACCTAAACTAAACATATAATTTTAAGCAAGATTTAAAAGGAATTATTTCTTTTGATACAAGTGAGGGTAAATTAAAAATTATTTATAGAGAGATATCTAAGCAATATATATATCTCCTAAAATAAAACATTTAATAAATTTAGAGAGATATGAAGATTTTAAACTCTAAAAAATCATGTAAAAGAACACCCCCCAAAATATAAATAACAAATGGTGCAAAGAAGGCAGCCGAAACCCCCCCTCGAAAAAGATATTTTATTTAAATTCTTACAAATGACTTGTTTCACTTTTGTCCTCGAAGGAGGCGAAGTGAAATATGAGTAAGAAATAAAACTAAATAAAATATAGGGAGTAAAAATAATGGTTTTACCTTCAAAATTGAAGGGAAAAGACATTACAATGATATTTTAAAATTTAACCATAAGAGAGAAGAAAACCAATTTGTTTCCTGGTGCATGATCAGTGAAGACGTCCAGGATAGTCAAGGAGACGAAGCGAGTTTTGATGCTAGATGAAACCACTAGTTGTCGCAATTTCGCTGTCTTGAATGTAGGTGAAAGGCTTTGCCATTGACGAAAGCACCGTTCAACCTGACGGGTTTCCTCTACATTGTAATATTTGAAGATATTCTCTATCACCGAGGTCGCAATCTAAGGTCTTCAAAGAAAAATATACATATACAAAATAACTTGAATTTGTAGAGAAAAAAGCATAGGCAAACAAGGGAAAAAATACCTACTAAAAATTGAAATTAATATATATCATATAAAGTGTCTCCTCTCAGCGCTTCGAAAGAGGGATCGAAGCCTACAACAAAGGAGAGTTAGACAAGATTGATATAAATAAATTTGATCAGAATATTCTTCAGCTTTTGTCGCAATGCTTGAGCAAAATTATCTACACAAATATAAGTCAGAGAATTGATAAAAACAATACGAATCCAGATAACTAAATAGGATGGAGGAGAGCCATTTGCATATCAGTAACTAAGAGTGAATCCACCGAATATCGATGATTCATATCATCCTGGTTTAAAGGTGTCTTTGAAGGTGATCACCAAAAAAGCAAACAAATGCCAGGGAGGAGCAAGATATGAAATATAATGATGTTAAATGCAACTTTCAGTGATGTAATAGCTCAAAATTTTTTATAGGAGCACCAAGCATTAAATGGGGATGCCATGATTCATATCTCCATGAAAGGAGATTTTGTCTTTGATGGTATAACGTATCATTGGCACCCAAAAGTAAATGGGTGCCATGATACGATAGCTTTGAAAGCTTCCCGAGAACAACGTGATGGCAGGAAAAAAAACTTTTACCCTTTCAATGACATTATAAAAGAGATTTTAAAGGAGCACCAAGTGTTAAATGGGGAGGCCACGATTCATATCTCCATGAAAGGATATTTTGATATCGATGGCATAACGTATCATTGGCGCCCAAAAGAAAACAGGTGCCACGATACGATAACTTTGAAAGCTTCCCGAGAGCAACGTGATGGTAGCAAATAAAATCCTTTACCTACAAAAAAATAACATTAGAGAAAGGGATATCCCTTTTTATCAAGCTGCTATATAAGTTAAGACTTGAAAAAGGGGTGAATTTTTTGAAAAAAGTATATATTATAATGGGTAATAAAAAATTTACTCTAAGAGTCAAACATACTTCTTTCCTTCACAAGATAGAAGGAGGTAAATAAAATTCAGAATAACCCACATATATATTCCAAAAAAAGGTTTAAAAAAAATCTTATTGAAGACTTAGATCCAAAAAAAGAGGAGAAGCCAACATAAGAATCAAAGAACCAGCTCCTAGAATCTCCAAGAAAGAATGCTAGCAAGATCTATCTTGCTCTGGTACCATGTTAGAATTTCCCAAAATAGACATGCACAACATTACACAAAATATGAAGAAAGAGTAGAACTAATTGATTTATTCCAAGGATCAACTTTGTATAAATAGTAAAGTTGATCATTGAGAGCTGCTAGATTACAAAAACTCATCAAACCTGATGAAGAAACCACTGAGTATTCTATTGACACATGGAGGAGTGGAAACACAAGTGTGTCTATCCTAGTAGAACTTAAGAGAATATTCACTTACTCTAACACATATATCTTTAAATATTTAGTGAAAATTCATGAAAAAAATTCTATTATATGTGTCTCAAGAGCAATTTTTTTTCTAAATATAAATTTACTTTTATGCTGATATGCATTGACCTCCCAAATGGGCTAATTTTAGCATGCTACATGGCTATTATATTGACCATAATGCTTTCCTAATAATGAAACACTTACTTTTGAACCTCATTTATCATTTAATTCTTAATAAAAAATTGTGAAACCATATCGATTAGATCCATAACAAAAATATTTCTAACGAATATAAAATTTCCTATATTTCTAGGAGGTTTGAGGCTCCAAATTGCTTGTTTTCTATAGGCCATCAAAATTATCATGATTAAGAAAAATATAGATTTAAATGAAATTTAAACTCAAATATCCTTCTTCCCTTCCTCATAAAATGGTTTCTCCTTGGATTTCTCCTAGATACAGTTGATGCCCTTTGGCATGGGTGCTTTTGTTTGCTCCCCATTGACAAAATTTTGGTTAACATTGTGAGAGGCCAATATGAAAATAAAGATTAAAGTGAAGCCATCTAAAGGGAATCTAAAAATATAAGTAGACATAGGAGAAATAAAACTTGAAAGAAATGCTAAAAAGACTAGAAGCCTTGACAAATGGAGATCAATGGAAAAATAAAAATCCTAACAAGATTAAAATCCATAACAATAAGAGACCCATGATAAAATAAAAATTAAAATAAATTCCAACAATATTAGCCTCGTTAATAATAGATGCATGAGGAAATAGAAATACAAACATAAAAATGAAAATAAAAATAGGAAAAATAATAGTAAAAAAAGTAAAAATTCAAAAATATAATAATAAATTCTAACACCTACAATTTTGGACTTTGCATTGCATCATTTCTAACATGATTTCTTGGAATTCAAAGATAAAAAATATGGGAGTTTTAATCCAACTAGGTGAGATACAATGTGTAGAGAGACAATATACAATGAAGTTAATAATTAACGCACTTGTGCTGAATAAGTAGAAATTAAATCACTAAGCTATGAAAAATAAAAAAGTAATGAGTAGATGAAGTGTGACTAGGAGTTGATACCAAGGATCTTGCATCATGGTTATGTTAACATTGCTTTGACATCGTACTAGTAAATTTTGCTAAAATTAATGCACACCCCACCTGTTGTGATTAGTAGATCAAGCAGTGAACCACTAACTAATCAAATTCAAGAGACCCCATACCTCATGTGAATTAATATTTAATGAGGTATGGTTTAAGTGCAATAGAGGAAATCCAATGGAGCTTATGTCATAAGAAGAATGATAAAATATTAGATTTAATACACCTTATAGAAAGAAATATAATAGTCATTAAAAAATTGTAAAAGTGAGTCTATGTGAAGAGCCAAAAAATTATATAAATATTGACTCACTAGATAATTAGAAGATTTGTAAACCATACATTAGTTAGAAATCTATCTCTTAGAATCATACTAGCAAAGGTCCCTTGAAGGAGCAACTATCAATAACCTTTGGGTTTATCCACACTGGCCAAGACTTGGCCATATAAGAACTTTGGGGAGAAACAAATTTTCTTTCAAGGAGGAACATACTCTATTACATGTATGTTGACTTATCCTTGACACACCAATAGTTGTACTTTACCTCTTCATGCCTAGAAAAATTGGCATTAGGGGGGCTAAAGTGTGTTATTTATATGCTCAATAGAAGTGGCTCTATAAGGAGGGTCCATAGAATCTAAAAATTAAGTATACCTTGGTATAGTGTTTATATTATGCGTCTTAATTATCAAGTTAAAACCAAAGATCATCATCACTAGGTCTAAGTCAATTATCGGTGATTTAGAATTTCCCAACCTTTCCACATTCAAAAGACCCAAATTTGACAAAGGAAAACCCATACCCAATACTCCTAAAATAACTAATAGTTCTAAATAAAAGTGGCTCTAGAAGGAGGGCCCATAGACTATAAAAGTTAAGTATACCTTGGTATAGTGTTTATATTACATGTCTCAATTGTCAAGCTGGAACCATATATCATCATCACTAGATCTAATTCAATTATCGGTGATTTAGGATATCTCAACCTTTTCCTATTTAATAAACCAAATGTTGACAAAGGAAAACCCATACCCAAGACTCCTAAAACTACTAATAGTTCTATGAGAGCTATTATCCCTTTTGTTGATATTTTTACAATCCTTCAAGATCCACCAATGGAAGCTCCTACTCCATAGTTAATAGGAAGTAATTATTTGATTATACTAGGGCCTACACATGATATGCCTAAGAATGCTGAAAATATCTCCCTAGGTATAGGCATGATGAAATGGTGTTAGTTACAAATTATGTTTAGAAATACAAAGAATTTTAAATCTGTTTACAAATTAAACATGAGGATGTTGCTTATAGAATTTTTCCACACACACTAGAAAATTCTACATATGACTGACATATCATCTTACCTTTAGGATTTATTACTTTCTAGGCCTAGTTAGAAGTAGCATTTATCAACCACTTTAGACTACCTATTGATCTAGTTGTGGTATATCATTATTTACCTCTACTCATAGAGAATCTAATAGTCCCCTAAGACTATTCAATACTAGGTTCTATAAATTATACATCATGTTGGTGATACCTTACAACCTCATAGAGAAAGAAATCATCCAAATATTTAGAGCTTTGAACCCATTAATTTCCATGTTTAGAGAGAGCTCCTCAAATAACATATTTTTCATTGGTATATAGTGTGGCTCTAATAGTTAAATAATAATTAGTACCTCAAGATTTAGGTATGGATCAATTACTTTCACTTGGAAAACCAAGGGGTTATAATCATATACCATTAATAAATCAATCCCTTACACAATGCCTTATTATTCTAAATACATTGTCAAGTACCATGTATCCCAACCAAAACCAACCCTTCAATCTTGTACCCCTAGATCAAATAATATCTAATACGAGCAATCAACAAACCATTCTGATATACTCGGATAATCAGGTAACCATAAACAATGTTCTCAATGATATACCTCCAACAATCAATCAATAGGTCTTACCTTCATTCCTAAACACCTCTACATCCATGAATGGTGCAATAGTTCAATTGGGACCAAGTCAACCTTATGCTTTAAATCCTAAGTTAGATACAAAGGATAGTTTGAAAATTGAGTAATGATATGCTTAAATTACAAATAAAACTTCTTAAAAACCTACATATAAATATCACAGAGAATGAGAACTTAACTTTCAAAGGACCGACTGACAATGTAATACTTGCACAAACAATGGAGTAGCAAACCTTACTTACAACCAAAATCAATATAACAACTCAAATACTTCAGCAAATTGAGATGATCTTGTTCTACCCAATTTGTGCAGGATCCATTCCAATGCTCAACATGGTAAATATTGACTGTTCCAAGTTCAAAAATGATTTGGATACTATCCAAAAAGATATGGAAAATAAAAATTTGAAATTAATACCCACCAATAAAGACTATAGGAGTCAAGATAATCACAACTAAGGGACAACCTTAGTTTTAGAAATGTATAAACTTTAAAGAGTTGATGAAAAAAAAGTGTTTTGGAAGTAAAGATACAAGATTACTCATAGTTTCAGACTATATTCCAGTTACTAGAGTATGGTCTACAACGGTCTACAACCCTTGTATCTTCTCTTAAGAGTTTCAAAGTCTCACCCTTAAACCTATTCAAATTCTATAAGAAAAAGTATATAATTTAAACGAGTTTAATAATAAAAATTCAGGTATTAAGTTAAGAGAATCAATCTCCATCTTTAAGGAGGACTAAATATACACGTCAACACCTCTATAATAAAATATTTTTAATTTTAAAAAATATTAAATATATGAAAAACCCAAGACCTTGATATTAAAAGTGTGTAAGTTTAAAAGTGTACTATGTAAAGAATTTTGATAATAAAAGTTCAGGTTGTAAGATAAGAGAATCAATCTCAAGCTTTTAGAAGGATAAAATATACACATTAATACCCCTATAATAATATATTTTTAATTTTTGAAGAAATTTACTATATAGAAAAACGCAAGACCTTGTGATCAAGCACCTATTTTGATAGCATATACACGACTAAAGAACGAATGGTGTTGGGGACTCGAGCATCTATTTTGACTACAGAACAAATTCTTTTCTGTTCAATCATTTGGGTGTTTGCGGCCTCGATTATTTCCAAGCAAAGAGGCTAACAGCCAAAGAAATAATTTCGCATTTCAAACCGTCTCGGATCTGCGGTGGAAACAATGAATAAAACTGCTGAAATCAAGGTCAAGTTGTTCACTATGCCAGCAAATAACAGAAGAGAACATTGTTTTACCCTATCGTATACTTCGCCTGTTTGTCAGCACATTTGAAATTATGTGGCGCCACGTTTTGTATAAAAGCTCACACTCCTCGCATTGCCCTTCGCCTTCCTTTGTCTCCCTTCTTCCCCCGGTTTTGGGAGAGTACTTCTGTCATCAGGGGGGGTTTTAGTATTTCTGTTGTTGAAAGACTGCCGCCATGAACATAAGCAGACTTAACGGCAACATCATGCTTAAGAAATGGAGAAGTTTTACCACGGCTCTTCCCGTTTTAGGCTCCAAAATTTTACCGCGTATATCTTCATCTTCATCTTCATCTTGCGTTCCTGGCGATGTACCGGCAGGACACATGGCGGTCTATGTGGGAAAACAGTGCCGGAGGTTTGTGATTAGGGTTACGTATTTGAAGCACCCGGTTTTGCGGGGGTTGCTTGAGGAGGCCAGACAGGAATTCGGGTACGTTTACGAAGGTGGGGTTTCCATTCCCTGTGATGAGCTTGTGTTCGAGCAGATTCTCGGGCTGTTTAAAGGTAAGGAAACCAAAGCTATGGATGGATTTTGAGGCTTGCAACCGGAATTGTCGGAAAGACTCTTCTCTGAGTTATCTCCGCTCTTTGCACGTCAAATACTTTTCAATAAATGCTTCGACGTGCTAATTCTCTCTTAGATTAGAGGTGAAGTCACTTTTACGGGTTGTATTTGACGATATAAATAAATAAATAAATTCTCTTTTCATTTGAAAAAACGAAAACGAAAAAGATGAAACCTTTGTTTGGTTATGAATATGAAATTAGTGAAGATGAAAGTTATGTTAAGTTCAACGAAGATGGTGCTTTTGTAGTGTATTTTGACAATAAAATAAGTAATGAGGAAAGAAATGGTGAAACTTATGTTTATAATATAATTTTTAAATTCTTTAAATAAAAAAATATAAAATATAAAAGTTTATTTATAATTTTTTTAATAGATAGTGTACTGATTTTAAATTAATTAAATCTAAATTGTTAATAATAATATTTTTGTTAATTTAAAAAGAAGATGATGTATAAAGTTAAAATATTTGACTAATGCTTTGTTTATTATTATTTTTAACTATAATGTCAAAGTTAAGAGTAGTTTAAATAATGTATTTAAATCAATTGTTTATTAACTATTACAATTTGTTTTTTGAAATTTTGGACTTGAATTGCTAGTCAGCATATCAATCATGATTAGACTTCATTTACAATATTAAGCCTTCAAAAAATAAAATGAACATCTTATTTAGGATGAGAGCTATTGGTATGAAATGTTTAGTAGTAAAAAAAAATTATTAGCTATGACTGTAAATTAACTTATAATTTTTTTTGTTTAGGTTATTCAATGTAATAGTTTAAGGACTTAAGATAGTAACGATATGGACTCAAATTCAATGAAAAATATGAGCAATCTTTTTCATAATGTATAAAATAATAAAAGTATTATTATTTTTATTCACAATAGTGTTTATTAATTGTGATGTTGTCATGTTTATTTTCAATGGTATATTTTTACGTTGGAATTTTGTTCCACTTTAATACCTCTTCTATTTAGTTAGTGTAGTGTGTGTGTGTTAATAATCCCATATTGATCTGGTTGTGGGACTTGAAAGGTTTATGAGCCCCAACACTTTCCAAACTCTTTGCTAATGGGATAGCAGGCTTAAAGGTGGAAGCCCTTGGTCCTATTTATGTGGGACTCCTCATCCTTATTAACATCAAGTCACCACATGTGTGTTGGGGTAGTTCGCCCTCTTGCTTTCTAACTGATCCATGTGATGCTATCCCATATAAGTTGTTTATTTCTATGTGTGTGGGGGTAGTTGGTCCTCTTGCTTCCTAACCGATCCATGTGATGTTGCCCCATACAAGCTAGTTATTTCTAGTGGTATATTTCTATGTTAGAATTTTGTTCCACTTTAATACCTCTTTTCTAATGGTATATGTCTATGTTGAATTTTTGTTCCACTTTAATACCTCTTTTCCAGTGGCATATTCCTATGTTGGAATTTTTTTCCACCTTAATACCTCTTTTCTAGTGGTATATTCCTATTTTAGAATTTTGTTTCACTTTAATACCCCTTTTCTAGCTGAATATTCTTATATTAGAATTTCGTTCCACTTTAATACCTATTTTCTAGTGGTATATTCCTATGTTAGAATTTCGTTCCACTTTAATAAATCTTCTTCTTTGTTGGTGTAGTGTGTGCGTGTGTTAATAATCCCACACTAACTTGGTTGTGGGACCTGAGTAGCTTATGAGCTCCAACACTTGTCAAACTCTTTGTCAATGGGGTAGCACGCTTAAAGGTGGAAGCCCTTGGTCTCGCTTAAGTGGGAATCCTCAAACCTATTAAAACAGAGTCACAACATGTGTGTGAGGGGTATTTGGACCCTTTTGCTTTCTAACCGATCCATGTGATGTTGTCCCATACAAGATTTTTATTTCTATGTTGGAATTTCATTCCACTTTAATACCTCTTCTACTAAAATATTGTCCCATACAAGATTTTTATTGCTAGTGGCATATTTCTATGTTGGAATTTTACTCCACTTTAATACCTCTTCTACTAAGATGGTTAATTTTTGTTACTTACCTTTGAAACATAGTAATATTGTTTTCCTCTTATGTTCACGTGTTTAATAAAATTAATAGTTATTTATAATCTAAAAAATAGAATTTGTATTTAGATGAATTTAATAAATTAAATTGAATTAATTCATATGTTTAATGAAATTAATAATTACTTATATTTTAAAAGATATAATTTGCATTTAGATGAATATAATAGACTAAAGTGAAAATCATCCATCCTATAAAAAACATGTACAAAGTTTGATTACTGCACATAAAACTATAAGAATACTTTTTATAATAAGCTATCATCTCTTTCATATCTAACACATTCATTATATAGTTTGATATTTTAATCATAATATTACCTCTATTAAATTAGAGATGTATTCCATGAAGATTAAGAGTGGTATTTTCATGAAGTGTATAAAATAATCAAAATAACTAAAAGACCTTAAATTTGATGAAAAAATATGAAGGTTATGATATGGAATAATCCAACAAAATCTATAGTAAAATATTTAATTTGATTACAAAATATCAAGATATAATACAAAATCAAAAGATAATTGAAGAATTTATGTTTAAGTTTACATTCTTCATGTTGTATTATATATATAATATATGTGGATTCTATTGGAGTTTAGTTTCACCAAATAAACAAAATATTATATTTTTTATTAGGCCAATTAGACTATTTCCAACTTACTTTCTATCAAAAATAATTATCATATTTCTATTAAAGATACTCTTCAAATTATTTTTAAGATATGTTGCCTTCCAAAATTTGATTTTTCTCAAGATAAACATCAACACCATGATTAACTAAATTATCTACTATCCTATTTTATTTTATATAGGTATATTGGTATTTTTAAGATTCTACTTCTAGCAATAGTTGGAAATAAATGTTGATATCATTAATAATAATTTGTGAACCTCCTTAATTAAAATACACCTCCATTCATCTCCATCCTTTTAATCCATGTAAGAAGTGACCTAGCCTTTGTAAATTTAGTTAAAATTCCATATGATTTTAAGTGAGGAGAATATTGTCTTTAATATTTCAAGAAATACCACCTCTACCGGCTTTTCCCATATTTTCTTTAGAAGTAGAACCAAAATTAGTTTTGGTGAACCCAATTTTTGGATATTTCTATTTTACCATAGAACGACACATATCCTTTGTGTTAGATCCATTGTCACATATGAACCTTTGCATGTATACCAAAATATTATAACCAAGATATTAGCAACACTTTTTTCACATTTGAAATTTCCCATGATGAGGATCATACCTATAAAAAAATTGCACAAGAGGCAATAATATGATTCTAAACTTAGGTATGATCATGAGATTTATTTTTAAAGCTTTTAATAAATTATGGTAAGACTAATCCTCCAAATAATGCATAATATTTAGGTTTTAAATAATTAATCTAATATTTCATCAAATGTTTTAATGTTGTTGGAGCTACCCAATACATTTTTCTTTTTTCTCTTAAAAGTGGTTCCAAATGGTGTAATAAAGAATATAAAGAATAAGTAAATGATATGATATTTATAGATTATTCTTATACAATACACACCTAAAAGGACTATGATATATTCCTTTTTGTATATTCTCATCTATAAGAATTTTTCTTTAATCTACTAACTAAAGAATGTTGAGGCCTTCTAGAGGATCTCAAGTAACCAAAGCCTTACATCCTAACTTGTCCAATAATCCATTGTACTTTGATTGATTTTCAAACAACTCATAATTTTTATAGGTCATTTCCATCAACTAGATTTCTACTAAAAATTCATGATCTAAAATTACTAGTCACATAATAATTTTTTACTTTTAGACCTCCACAAGCTGAACATGTTTGAGCCAATAAGAATCACTTTGGATAAAAAATAATAAGAAAAGACTTGACATGTGTTAGAATTTCACAATAGATATGCAAAGTATTATAAGATATGAAGAGAAGAGTAGAACTGATTAATTTATTCCAAGGATCAACTTTGTATAAATAGCAAAGTTGATCATTCAGAGCCGTTGGATTACAACAACTCATCATACCTGATGAAGACACCATTGAAAGTTCTCCTGACACATGGAGGAATGGAAAATCAAGTGTCTATCCTAGTAGAACTTAAGAGAATATTCTCTTATTATAACACCCCCCTTCAGTGATACTAGGGGTGAATCGTACAAATGAGTCCTGGAAACAAGGCCTGTTGAGGTACTCATGTACAGATACTTTTTTTTGAAGAGATTGTAAAACCCAATGGGAAAAACTATCAATCAAAAGGAAGGTAGAGGCTTATCTTCGTATGGCGAATATTGTCCTCCTAATATAATAGATAGTTGGTGAAAAAACCCCTATGGGTAAAAAACCAACTATGAGAAGAAGAGAGGCATGTCTTCGTATGGAAAATATTGTTGAGGATAACTTAGGCTTATCCACTTAAGCCTAAGTTAATTATTATTATATTTATTATTCCTATTTCTTGCACTTTGTATTCACGTGAAGCATAGTATGCCCATGTTAGAAATAGGTTGTTAGCATGTTGTTAGATGTTAGTTAATTGTTAGAGATCTTGTTTGTCTTCTAGCAGTTAGTGGACATCCATAGTTAGCATTTGGTTAACTAGTAGTTAAGTGGTTGGCCATGTTTGGCAGATTGTTGCAACCATTTAACCTAAGTGAGATTCCTATGTAATTCTATATATACTTGCATTATGATGAATAATATAGCTTCATACTATTGTTACTACATCATTGGTATCAGTTAGCCTGAGGAAAAGTTGCAGGAAGGAGGATAGAACTGCCACTTCACTGCTAGATCCTAGGAAGGTGTTAAGTGGAGCTTGAAGTCATCCACAACACCAAGTGAAGCTGAGGGCAGAGGGAAGCAATTACCCCTGCACCATTTATTTGCCAAGGAAATTGCTGAAGCATAGTTTTTGTCAAAGTAAAATTGGAACTCAAGTTGGAGTCCAATAGCTCTTGCAGAAAGAACAGTGAGTTCAAGTTGAACCAGTTCATTCATCCTTGCATGAGAATATTTTTCATCTTTGAGGTGAAAAAGATTTATTTTTATAAAATATTAATAATTTTATTAATATTTTATTAAACAGCTCGCGGCGGTGAAGCAAATCAAGAAAGGCTGCATTTCAATATTTGAGATAGGCTCTTGGCCTATATTTATTATAAAAAAAAAAAAAAAAAAATGCATAGGCCTTTGGCCTAGATCACTGCCACTCGATAGATTAGCAGCGATCGACTCCCGGCGGCCACCCACCGGCCAGTCCAACCGACCGGCAGCACCGGCCAGCTATCCACACCGGCAACCGACGGGAAGCACCGGCCAGCCAGCCACACCGGCAACCGACCGGCAGCACCGGCCACGACAACGTAGTCGGTAGCCACAGCGGCAGCGCGGTTCTCAGGCAGACTGACTGCGTAAAACACAGTCACCCAGCCCGGCAGCACCCAGCATTCGACAACAATGATCGAAGTCGGACCACCAGTCGACGCTGACCTTTGAAGACGGGCAACCACCCGACCGCAGCCCACGCGGTTGTATGTAATTCGATCGAGCAGTCCAATAGATCGTAGCCCAGCCACCTGCCATCCCCCGACGCGTCGAAACAACACTTCGACAGTCGACATACACAGTGAAGAAAGCTGTTTTTCGGCACGAGACTGCATTTTTTGGCAGGTAGAGAAATTCCGACGAAGCGCAGAAGTCTCGGCACAAATAAATTAGAAATTTTTATAAGGTTTAAATTGATCGTCGGCCACCATAGAAGTTTTCCGTCACCGCGGAGTCAGCCGGCAACCGACGATCAGGGTTTGTAAAGGTGGGATTTATCCCACATTTGCCCTGACGAGGGCAAAATAGCACTTAAAAGTGCTTTCACGCTGTAAGTTAATCTTGAGCACCTCACGGTGCTCATGACTACCGCGCTCGCGTGCGATACCTTCCGGTTGAGTGGACGCGCAGTTTTCGAGGGTAGTAACGACATTGGTGGCCTTTAAGATATTGCACACGTGTTATCATTGGACGTCGGTCCTTACATTGGGATTGTTGCCGGACCCCTTTGCGACGATTGACCGGTGCGGGGTGATCGTCAAATAGAAAAAAAAAACAAATTTTTGGCGGTTTCGGAGACACATGGCGGGAAAAATTCGGCGGGAGAATTTTAAATTCAAAAATTTGGCGCCAAAACCAGCAAAAAGGAGAGCAACTTCAAGAGGTGATATCTTCCTCGTTATTGGTCCGTTTTTGACCAAATTTTTTGCATTGTGTTGCAAATTTTCTGAAGATTGATTAATTTTTCTCCTAACCAAATTTTGGCATTGTAAAAGGGCTAATTTTTCAGTATTTTAGTGCACTTTGTAATTGCAAAATTGAAGTCTATTTTGTAAAAAGCACTAAAATAGCCTTATTTTTGAGAGCAAAATTTGTAAAATCTAGGCAATTTGGCTGCATAGGAAACTGAAATTGTTCCTAAGCCTAGATTAGTTCTTGCATCCATTTTGTAATCCTCCTAGTCTGGCATATACTAGGTAAAATATGGCTCATGATCTCAGAACAAACATGGAAAACCTCACTGAAGCAGTAGACATTTTGGCAAAAAAAGTGAGAGACATTGTTGTGCAGTTTACTCCTAGTGAAATCAAAATCCACCATAACCATGCAACAAAGCCAATAGTGAGGTTAAAATGTATGATGGATCTAGGGATCCCGATGTCTTATCTGCATGGATTTTGGATATGCAAACTTGGTTTGCTTATGCTGAAATTCCGAAGGATGAAAAAGCCACATTTGCTACACTAAAACTCACAGTTTTAGCAAAATTTCTCATTGTAGAAAGACAGAGTCATAATGCCACCATGACCTGGAAAGAATTAACTCAAATTCTGAAAAACACCTTCTTTCCACCATACTACCAATGTGACCTCACTACCAAGTGGTATAGATTGAGGCAAACCTATGGAATGTCAGTTTTTGATTTCATTTTCCAATTTAATAGGTTGAGGGTATTGCTTGGTGTGAAAGATTCAGAAGATGATTTGATTAATAAATTCACTCGTGGCTTGCAAGATCATATTTTCAGGGAGATCAAATTCAATGTCTTCCTCACCTTGGATGTGGCATTCAATCATGCCATTCTTGCAGAGGAGAAAGTTGGTGCATATCAAAAGTCTCGTTCATCACAGGAGGGCTCTTCCAAAGGCGGGAATCAACATCAACAGAAGGTGAAGAACAATTCTCAATCTTCCCCTCATTCTTCTTCTCCTCCCACTTCTCCTAAAGCACATTCTTCTTCCTTTCATGCTAAATATTCTTCTTCTTCATTGTATTGTGACTTTTGTAAAAAGCATGGACATGTAAAATCCAAATGCTATACTTTTGAGAAGTTTAAGAAGAAGAAATCACTAATTGTACAACCTACACATGAGGAATCACAAGATGGTCCCATTTTGGCTACAGGGACAGAAGAAGAATATCTTGCTTTAAAGGGTAAACTGAACAAAGTTACCCTAATGTCCAATGTATTTGCTCAAGGGGGCGTGATCATTTGTTTGTCACTAGAGCCCACTTGACGCATGATTTCTATGTTTATTGTATCATTGATAACGGATCGCAAAAGAACCTCATTGCGAAGTCCATTGTGGAGAATTTGAAACTTCCCATCAAACCACATCACCAACCTTATGCACTTGGGTGGAAAGATGTAGACTCCACATCCAACATCACCCATACTTGCACCTTGACTTTTGCTTTTGGTGACAAGTTTGTGGACAAAGTTAGGCGTGACGTCATAGATATGGATTGTTGTGGACTCTTGCTAGGTAAACCCTAACAATTTGATAGAAATGCTATTTATCATGCTAAAAAGAACACCTACACATTGGAGTTGCATGGTAAAAACTACTTGATACAAAGCACTACACCTACTTCCAATTTGATGTTAAGTTGTAGGCAAGTAAGGAAGCCATTGAGTCAAGCACTCATTTTGGATCTTACTAGCATTTGTCCCACACAAAATGAAGAAAAAACACCACCTAAGGAACATGCAAAGGAATAAGTTTCACTCCCACATGATGAATAATCACAAGAGCAAGTGGTTAAGGAACCCACCATTCTCACTCATGAGAAAGATACCATTGATTCCATTGGTATAGTTTTGGGTACACCTACAACTACTGAACCACTTGTTCCATAGAAGTTATCTTTGGCTTTGCCCACTCCCACCATTGCACACATGGAGGAGCAATCTAAGGTTACTTCCCTTACTGAGCATCGAAAGAGCCTTCTAGGCAATATACCACAGGACTTGTAGGAGACTCCGTAGGGAGTGGTGCGAAAGCATCACAATCCTCACTCACCACAGGTTGGAGGCAAAGTTTGGGTTCCTTTGGATGAGCGCCGCTTTCCAGAGACACCATTTTAGGACCCTCTTTTGGTACCTGATCCTGTTTTTAGTCCTACAGCAGCAGTGGCACCTGATCGTCAGCTTCCACTCATTTCAGATAGAGTTTTCGAGATGAAGACTCATCAAACAGGACAGGGTTCTTCCACTACTTACCTTGTTGCTCGTCGCGGTCACTTTCCACACATGGCTCACTGGATTCCTCACCATGAGATGACCCATGACTTTCCATATTTATTGAGATAATTGGGGTCCAATGCTTATATGGTTGGGAGGAGTGTTGAGGATAACTTAGGCTTATCCACTTAAGCCTAAGTTAATTATTATTATATTTATTATTCCTATTTCTTGCACTTTGTATTCATGTGAGGCATAGTATGCCCATGTTAGAAATAGGTTGTTAGCATGTTGTTAGCATGTTGTTAGATGTTAGTTAACTGTTAGAGATCTTGTTTGTCTTCTAGAAGTTAGTGGACATCCATAGTTAGCATTTGGTTAACTAGTAGTTAAGTGGTTGGCCATATTTGGCAGATTGTTGCAACCACTTAACCTACGTGATATTCCTATGTAATTATATATATACTTGCATTATGATGAATAATATAGCTTCATACTATTGTTACTACATCAAAGATTGTCCTATTTATGCAATAAATAAATATGAGTCTCGATAACTTGACCTGATTAGGTACTCATTTACATAATATAGTTGGTGAAAAAATCCCTATGGAGAAAAACCAACTATGAGAGGCATGTCTTCGTATGGCAAAGATTGTCCTATTAATACAAGAAAGAAAGATGAATCATGGCAACTTGGCCTGATTAGGTACTCATATACAATAAATAGTTGGTGAAAAAACCCCTGTGAGAAAAAATCAACTATTAGAAGAAGAGAGTCTTGTCTTTGTATGGCAAAGATTGTCCTCATAAATCTATTCAATGCTGCTGAATAAATCCAAGCTTATCTCTCAACTGAAGGTAACATGGAGAAGGAAATGACTTGGTGAATTTATCTACAATTTGTTCCTCAGTTGGAATATATTCCAAGTGTATATCCCTATTTTGAGTATGTTATCTTATAAAGTGCATGTGTATATCAATGTTCTTGGTTCACTAATGTTCAACTGGATTACGTGCAATATGAATTGTGCTTTGATTGTCACACCAAATATTTATAGGATGGTCATGTATGAAACTAAATTCTCTCAAAATTTGATGAAGCCAAAGAGCTTCCTGACTAGCCAAAATTGTTGCCCTGTATTCTGCCTCTATAGAAGATAGGGCTACTGCTTGTTATTTCTTGCATAACCAAGCTATTAGTGAGGAACCAAGGTAAAATACATAGCCTGATATAGAACATATATCTTCTACTGAACCTACCCAATATGAATCTGTGTAGCCAATGATATCCATGGATTTTCCCTTGTAGAAGAGCCCAAAATGAGTAGTGCCCTGCAAGTAACAGAGGATTATTTTTGCTGCCTGCCAATGACTAAAGTGAGGCTGATGAGAGAATTTGAATATGAGGCCAATATCATATGATATATCTGGGCGAGTATGAGTAAGGCATAGTAAAATTCCTATAATTTAACAGTATAGAGTAGCATCAAAAAAAGGGTATGATAAAGAAGTACTAATATTAATGCCAAATTGAAAGGGGGTAGGTAGGGTTTGCGTAAGGGATCGGCCCAAAATGTATTTATAAAAAATTGGAGAATCAGTTTCAGAATTGATGTGAATAGTGTCCAAATGCATGTAGAATGTTCACTATTATTAGGGGAAATATTGGAAATTTAAACTTAAAATGGTCAAATTATTATAAAATTGGGGTGAATCGACCCCCAAAAAAATTTCCACCCAAAATTTTTTGGCTAATGGGCCCTGGTCAAGGATCCCAAATATTAGCCAATTCTAAACTTTGAAAATCTAAAATTTAGCCAATTTGGCTATAAATAGCCACTATTCATAACCCTGAGGGTAGGAGAAGGTTTGCAATCTATAATTTTGAATCTTTGTAGAATATCTAGAGTGTATTTTTGTTGGCACAAAGATATGCCTTAATAGTTTTGACTTATTTGGATCCCAAGGAAGTAATGAGCTTTTCCTAGATCAACCATTTCAAATTTATTAGAGAGAGAGAGTCTTTTATAGTCTAAATGTGAGTCAGGTTACTACCAGTGATAAGATGATCATCAACATAAAGAACAAGAATGGTGATGTTTCTTTCATTTATGCAAATGTAAATTGTGTCATCAGACTCACAATGAGAAAATTCTACTAAAAGAAGGAAGGAGTCCATTTTTTCATACCAAGCTCTAGGGGCTTGTTTGAGGCCATAGAGAGACTTTTTAAGCCTACAAACTAGAGATGAGTCTTGAGTAAAACCAACAAGTTATTCCATGAATATTTCTTCTTTTAAATATCCATGTAACAAAGCACATTTGACATCCATTTGATAGACATGCCACTTTTGAGAAGCAGCTAGAGTAAGAACCAATATTACAAAATCCATTTTAGCAATAGGAGCAAAGGTTTCTACATAATCTATGCCTTCAATTTGAGAAAAATCTTTGGCAACTAGACGAGACTTGTGTTTGTCTATTTCTCCATTAGGCCCATATTTTATTTTTAAGATCCATTTACAACGAACTAATTTCCTTCCTTTAGGTAAGGGAACTAAGTCCCAAGTCTCATTTTTGATCAAGGAAGAAATTTTGTTTTCCATGGTATCATCCCATTCTTTAATACCTGAGGCTTATTTGAAGGATTGAGGATCATAGGAAATAGATTGATATACAAGGCCAGTGCCTATGGGGTTTGATGATCTTATTGAAGGGATATTTTGGATGTAAGGAGTAGATTTTTTAATAATGGTGTAGGTCCATTTTGGCATAGAGGAAGGATTTTAAGGAGTTGAAAGACATTAGATGGAGTTACAGATTCCTCATCTTTATTATCAATAACCAGGTTAATTTCAAGAGTTGGTTCTTCATAATATTGAGGTTCTACTATAGGAGAAGGCTCAATGGAGGAAGAGGGATTTTGAGGATATTTTTGAGGGAATGTTTCATCAAATTGGATATTCCTATGAAAGAAGACCTCATGAGTTGAGGGATCAAGAAGCTTGTATGCTTTCAATTCTTCACAATAACCAACAAAGATGAATTTTCTACTTTTCTTATCAAGAGCCTTCCTTTTCTTCTTTGGGATGTGAGCCCAAGTAGTACACCCAAAATTATTGAAGTAGGAAACATCTCGTTTTAAGCCAGTCCATGCTTCTTCAGGAGTTAAATGGTCAAGAGCTTTATGAGGTGTGCGATTTTGAATATAATTTGCAAAGTTAATAGCTTCTACCCAATTTTTTTTGGAAGATCTCTTGAATGGAGCATACAATTAGCCATATGTTTTAATGTCCAAATTTTCCTTTTTGCAATACCATTTTGTTGACGATTTTGGGAGACAGAATGCTGATGAATGATGCCATGATTGGATAAAAAAGTGGAGAACTCATTATTGTAGTATTCCCCCCCATTATTAGTGTGAATATTATTGATTTTTCAAGATGCCTAATTTTCAACTAGGGATTTAAAAATTTAAAGTGGGATAGAACATCACTCTTATATTTTAGGAAGTAGACCCAGGATATTCTAGATAAATCATCAATAAAGGTTAAAGCATACTTTACTCCTTTGAAAGATGGTTCAGGAAATGTCATTAAGTCACTATGGATTAAATCTAGAGGGGAAGAGGCCTTTAGATAACTACTTGGGTGGAAAGGATATTGATGTTGCTTTCCAAGAGCACATACATGACAAAATCCATCACTAGAAGAGACTTGGGGTAATCCTATAACCATATCATGGGTGCTCTAATCCTTTAGGTAGTTGTAACTAAGATGACCAAACATTTCATGCCATATTTTACTTTCAAGATTACTATGAGCCACAAAATAGGAGGCTACTTCTAGATTTTTAAAACCTTTGAAGTGAAAAATATGAGAGTTGTGATCAATATTACCTTTGACTATAAGATATTTAGAATCTTGAAAATCTCTTATCTCAATTCTTGTTGGGGAGAAGAGAATAATTTTCCCCTTTCCAAAAGTACAAATTTGGTAGACAGAGAGGAGATTAGTGGCAATGTTTGGAATATAGAGAGCATTGTTAATAGATCCACCATCAATGGTTATATCCCCTTTTCCTTTGACAGGGATAAAGGAAGAGTTACCTCCTTCTATGGTGCAAGTAGAACTAGAGGAGATAGAAGAAAAAGACTTATGAAGTAGTCATGTGATGAGTAGCTCCATAATCTAGGACCCAAAATTTAAAGGAAGAATTAGAGGTTTTTCCTTGAATATTAAGGGCTTTTAATATTTTTATTTTATTTTATATATTTTGATATTTTATAGCTGCCTCTAGTTGTAATATTTTCCAGCATTTGTTAGTAGAGTGACCATTCTTTTTGTAGTGAGTACAGGTTATGGGAGTCTTTTCCTTTTTCATGATTTTTTCTTTAGAAGAAGTGGAGGCTACTAAAGCTTTAGAAGAAGAAGAAGAAGAAGAAGAAGAAGAGATTTCATATCTAGCAAGATTAGTTTATTCCCTAGTTAATCTATCACAAAAGTCTTATAAAGAAGGCATTTTAAATGTTGCACCCATAACATCTTTGGTAGATATAAAGGTGGTAGCAAATATCTAAAAAACACCATTTAGATTAGAAAGGATTAGATAAATGCATTCCTCTTCAGTATTAGTCTTCCCACTGCCTTTGTATTGAGTGAGGACTTCTTTGAAATTAGTGAGGAAGTCAACAATACTACTCAAATCTTCAGGAGACAGAGATGTGAGTTTGGCTTCTAATTGCATTGATCTCATCTGATCTACTTTCCCAAACAGAGTCTTCAGTTTCTCCCAACTTTCATAAGGAGTTTTGCAATTTGTAATATGAAACCACAAACTTTCATGAACATTAGAGCTTATAATACCCATAGTTTCATGCATTTTTCCTTTATGAACAAATATTTCATATTCTTTATCAAATTCTAATTGTTTTTCTTCTAGAAAATGAGTAAGATATTTTTGAGAGATAAGATTTAAAATTTTAGGTTTCGAAGTGTGAAAGTTATGAGGGATGAGAGGTTCAATTGAATTCATCATTTTAACATAGGAAAAAGATTTAAGTTATATTTTACCAATATATCCCCCCTTAGAACTTCAATTAATTGATTAATGTAATTGAAAAAAAGATATGAAGCTTTTCAATATTTAGGACTCAAAATACCCGCCCTAAGAGGGAAACTATAAGCATAATGAGTTTTTTAATATTGTTTGCTTGATATTTCCAAATCCTTTTTATTCCTCACTATACCCGCCCTTAATTGAGGGAAACTATATGTAGAGAAAATAATTTGAAGGATTTTGGCTTGAATGCAGGGAATCAATCTGTTTAATTGATGTATTTCAATACTCACCCTTACGAGAGGGAAACTATAACTTAGAGAGATACCCAAAGAAACTGATGATGAAAAATATCTGCCAGATCGTTATACCAAGTGCCTCAAAAAGTCACCCTTACATGAGGGAAACTATAAGTTTTTAAGGGTAATGATACATGGAACGTAGGCAAAAGATATTTTGAGAAAAAAAGATTGTTTTTAAACTTGTAAACCAAATTTAATTATCAACAATTTTTATTTAAAAGGTTTAGATTTAAAATATACTTCTAAAAAATATATAAGGAAATGCTTTTTATTTGAAAATAACAAAGGTTTATAAAAAGAAAAGATGAAAATAGATAATATATATATATATATATATATATATATATATATATATATATATATATATATATATATATATATATATATATATATATATATATATATATATATGCTATTTTTCTTTTTAAATATGGGCCTTACAAAAAATGAGATTAATATTAAATTTTTGAATATCTTCTCTAAGAAATATTAAAGTATATTTAAAGAAAATAACTTTAAGCATTGATTAAGATAGACAAAAAAGGATAGTAACTTTTAAATATAGGCCCCCCTTAAATAAAACAAATGAAATTTTGTGATCTTCACTATGAAATATAAAGTTTTTGACCTTATAATTACTTGAAAGAAAGTAAAATCATAGAAGAAGATTGACAAAATATAGCACACCCTCACTTTAAAGTGATGGACCAATAGAGTGTAAAAATATGCACTTACCCCTCCCAAAAATATTTTTTATTATAAAAAGGTTACAATTTTATCTCACGAAAGGCTCGGAGACAAATGATGTCCTTCGAAACGAAGGAAAGCAAAATAACCTAATTAAAAATAAAATATATATATGAAAATAAAGAAATTATACACAAGCTGCAAGAGAAGAGAACGAATTTCAAAAAACTACATAGAAATTCCTTTCGAAGGATTGAAAAAAAATAATTTTGAAATGGAAGAAGGGACAGTTCCTTTCAACGACTAGAAGGAGAGAAGTCATTGGATACGAAATGGAGGTTCTGAGAACTCGACTATCTGTAATTGGAAGGAGAGAAGCTTCGACATTCATATGGAGGTGCGGAGACCCTTTGTGTCGAGAAGATACCCTTGAGGGTAGATAAAATGTAGGCACTGAGCAGAGGTGAACTTGAGCTTTTGTTTCTTTATCCTGCAAATACGTAAAAAGAAGGGACGATTCTGCAAGACAATGTTATGAAAAAATAAGTGAACGCTTCTGCAAGACCACATTATGAAGAAAAAACCAGTGAACGCTCTTGCAATACCACGTTATGAGAAAAAAATAGTGAACTCTCCTGCAAGACCACATTAAATAACTAGAGAACGCTCCTACAAGACCATGTTATCCTGCAATACCACATTATGAGAAAAAAATAGTGAACGCCCCTGCAAGACCACATTATAAAAAATAACTAGAGAACATTCCTGCAATACCACATTATGAGAAAGGCGATTCTAAAAAAAACTTGTTATATATTTTAAACAAAATATATAATAGTTCTAGTTGTAAAATAAGCAAACTTGAAAGGTAGATTTTGCTTTGGAAAAAGAAATAGGGAAAGATGTTTATAAGCACTGGGTTGAAAGAGCACCAGAGAAGATAAATCAATATTTGGAGATTCAATTAGGATCATCCGAGTGCCAACATGCTATGTAGAAGAAATCGTCCAAGCTATTGCGGATGCCAAAAGTGTTGAGCACCAAGGGATAACTCGAGAGAGTATATCTACAAAATGCAAGTGCTGGGAGAGCTAACATGAATAAAACAATCCACAAAATTAAGCCATGAGCGCCAAGCAAGGATTATATGAATCTCCAAAGATAGAAATATTCCATGATAATAGAGAAAAGACACCATGTTTTAAGATGAAACGAGTGTTTCTTATTATGCAACACAAATATTTTAAAAGGAACTTTTACATAATAAAATAACTATTAATTTTATGATAAGTAAAAGGATTTCCAATATTAAAAAAAAAAGGTGTTGAAAGAATAATTTGAAGAGAGGGAGAAAAATAAAATAATAAGAACCCTCCTTTTAAAATGGGCTAAAATAGCCCATAGAATAGGGTAAACCTGTTTTAAAGCAAATGAAGAGATTTTTAATATTTTGAAATCCCTCAAGGATGAATTAGAACAAATATATTACAAAATTGCATTAAATATATTCAAAACAGACGATTTTTCTAAAAAAAATTATGGATAAAATAGAAATGACTACTAAAATAATTTCAAGAATATATCTAAAAAATTATCCAAAGCAAATGAACCAGATCCTAAAACCTTCAAGAGTGAATGCTAGCAAAATCTATCCTGCTCTGATACCATGTTAGAATTTCACAATAGATATGCAAAGCATTACAAGAGATGAAGAGAAGAGTAGAACTGATTGATTTATTCCAAGGATCAACTCTGTATAAATAACAGAGTTGATCATTAGAGCCGTTGGATTACAACAACTCATCATACCTGATGAAGACACCACTGATATTTCTCATGACACATGGAGGAGTGGAAACTCAAGTGTCTATCCTAGTGCTTCTTAATGGAATGGAGCTCTCATATCTGGCACTGTTGTAGCAGTTTTGGAGTAGGAAACCCCTGTTGCAGATTTGGTCCTATTTTAGTTATGGCCAAGCTTTTCTGGTTCTGAGAAATCATCCATTCTAGGGAGTGGAGAATGGTCTTGGTGTGGCATCTTTGCAGGTAACACCAACATATCTTTTTGATAATTTCTTTTGAGATTTCTTGCGTGGTCAAGGAGTGTGCGTTCATCCATATTCTATGGCAGAGTCATTTGTTGTGCTCTCATTCACATCCGAAGGGGCTGTTTGATGCCATCACCGAGGATGTCAAGTACCTTCCATGGCAAGAATTTACAACGCTTGGTGATGTTAGTGATTGAAGATCTTAGTGATGTTACGTATTTTTTATGGCATATCATAAATCTCGTAGAGATTATGAACTTTGGGTGAAGAGTTGTGTGAAGTTTATCACATGGCCCTGTTGATTGCCATGTCAGTGAAATATAAAAAAAATTTCTAGGTGCCCATGAAACTTTGATGATCTCAAACGGCCGGAGAGAATGTGAATGGCGCGGACAACAATATCGACATAAAATCGATAAGCATGGAGTGCAAAAATTCAGAGATAATGCCTAAATTTAGTTTGGTCGTGGTGACGTCTGAATTTTCTAAAAAAAATAATAGCCTCTTCTTTTTCCTTACACAAGGAATTTTTTGGAATAAAATATGGTTAAAATATTTGTCGCATTTTTTAAAGTGGCCTACCTTTTCACTATGAATGTGAAAGAGAAAACATTTAAAAATGTTTAGTACATATTTATTTATTTTTTTTTATTAAAAAAAAAAGGTTTGGCCATAATCCTCCACCTAAAAATGATTAAAAAAAATCATTCTTAAAAAATATAAACCCCCCTTATGCTTTGAAAAATACATGGGCCCATATACTTAAAAGGAAAAAACTCCACAGAGGCAACCACATAGGTAAACTTCATGACATATCCACAAGCTGAACATGTTTGAGCCAGTGAGCATCACTTTGGATAAAAAATAAGAAGACAAGATTTGACATGAAGCACTTGACTAAAAATTTGTAGAATATCCTTCAATGACTACAAATGTAATATGTTTCATGATCAATTGAAAACTCTTCTATAAGTTCTATGTCTTCAAGCACCTAGTGAAGGTTCCTTTTTTAAATAATATTATTGAATCAATAGATCAAATATATTTCTTAAGAAATATTTTTAAATTCTTTCCTTGATATTTAAATAATCTCCACCCAAGTTTCAAAGCTAATTCCAAACTTGTAAGGATGCATTTTAAAATATATTACCTTTAATATTATTTCTTTTGTAAACCTTATACCACTTATAAAGAGAATTATTTCTTTTCACATCCTTTCTAAAGAATTTTTATTACTTTTTATTATATTTGGTGGTTATGCTTACTAGAAATCTTGAAAGAAGCATCATATACACAAGGATAGATTTAAATATAGAATATATGAGTTGTATCCTTCTAGCCATGATTAAGAACTTACCTTTCCAACATGCCAAAAAATATTTTATTCTATCTTTATTTGAATCCCATAACTTCCTAATTCCTTTATTATATAAACATATTTCTAGATATGTTGATGGAAATTTTGCAACTTGAAATCCTTAAATATGTACAATAATCTATTGTGAATCTAAAGTAGTTTGAACATAAATGATCTTAGATATTTTAATAGCAATAAAATATCAAACAACCTTTTCATAGCATGAAAATATTAATTTAAACTACATTACCTCACTGATCAAAGGATGACCTAAAAAAAGTATAATTACCAAATTGGATATAAGTTAAAGGGACCATTCATGAATAACTTATCTATATATATGTTTCCTTTGAGAAAATATCTCCCTAATACCCCAACAAGAATAATATCTTTAACCACATCCAACATATTGTTCTACACTAAATATTCTAGGAAAGAGAAAGATACCTTATACGCCCTCCCTAGAGATTTTCTTCATCAAGATTTATTTTAATTTTTTGTGATAATTAATGAAATATTTTGTAAAATATCATCCTAAGTATCCTTATAATATTGAATTAAGAAAATCAAGGGTCACATAGAGTAATGACACTAGATTACATTAAGATTACATTTATTGGTGTCTCTTTGGTCTCTTCACTAGATAAGTTAAGATAAACTCTTAGTACGATATCATATTTTTGCATGGAATCAACTTATCTTGTGGTATAATAACCCCCATGATGCCAATACTTCTCTAGTAGTAGCCATAGTGGTGATAATACCCATAAATAGATAAACCTATGGTGTGAATTTTGTATATCACCACTTATCACCAAAATTCATAGAGGAATTCATTTCAATACCAAGAATCACGGACACATATACACATATTGATTTTTACAACTTGGAATGTCAAATAATACCACAAATTGTAGAGGAAGCAAAATAAGTAGTTCTAAAATTATTCCTAAAATTAATTCTCGATTAGTTGGTAGCTAAACTATTTTATTGGCAATTTATTTCAACTATTATTTATATTATATAACATTTAGAGCGGATATTTTGTTCTACAATATCCTAATTATTTGCTTTCATTTCCTATATCCTTTATTTCCATTTTCTCACCTTATAGATTTACAATATTTTTATTATATGAGCTTTAGTATTGCTACTTCTTTCTGAAAGCACGAGGATACAAAAGCAAACAAAAGGGAAATGTAATGCTAAGTCCTACGAATGAGAATGCATGAAAAGAGGGAAAACAAATGAATTGAAACGAGATTTAAAGAAAATGTAAAAGTGCAGCCCTTTATTTTATTAATTTTCTCAAGATCAGGTTACAATACATCTCCTCCCTTTTCAGGGGCTAGGAGCGTCGGACCTAGTTTTGTTACACCACGAATGATACATTCCCCTTTGGGATCTTTCGCGTACCCACATTGAAAATGGGCAGACCAAATGTCGTCGTAGCTTGCATGAATGCATCTATAGTTCCTTTCTACCCCTATTGTGTTGAGATCCTACATTCAAAGAAACAATAAATGATTAGTAGCACCTACGGATGGAGGAAAACATGCGATCCCCAAGGCCTACGGTTAATGCGTACATAAAATAATTAAAAATATAGGTAAAACATATCAGAATGAGATAAAATTTGTACAAAGGCAAGAAAACATTACCAAGAATACACTGTAAAAGGAACAGTTGAGAAATATACCACAAATTTCTAATCGCTCTGGGGTGGGACGATTAGGACTGTCATAAACTATCAGAAAGCCACCTCCTAAATTTCCCATATAGAGGCCTCAAAAACACCTAAAAAAGTTGGGGTTAGGCAAAACAGGGCATTTTGGGACGACCTAGAAGGTTGGATTTTGCAAATTCGGCCTCTATCACCCTGTATCTGATGATGCTCCCTGTATGTTAGCGAAAGCGAGAGATAATAAAATCATAGCCAAAACTCATTAGAATCACATGAAAATTGAATGGTAGCATATATGAATGACCTAAAATAAAATGCAAAATAAATAGTAGGGAAATCTACAACATATTTCTAATCGCTTTGGGGTGGGGCGATTAAGATTGCAGCAGTGCGGGGGGCGCCCAGGGGCGGGACGCCCATCGTTTGGGACTCGGTTTCGGCACCAATCCACTTGGGATGGGTCCAAAACCTCTTATGGGGTTGTGTCAAAAAATTTTGTGGGGTATTGTGGCCAAATTTTTGGGTTTTGGGTCCAGATTGCACTTACAATAATCACCCAATAACATCCCTTCCAAAAGAGAGATCAAGGATGTAAGAAGCACAAACGATGGGTGAGGATGTAATTCGATAGCACTCCGTTGCTCCAAATGCTCTTGCTCTATTCTTTTTTGGGGTGAGAAGACTCACCATTTTATAGACCTAGGGTCTCTTTATTTGAATGCACATGCGAGGGCACCACTTGGCTTGCTTGCCCTATTTTGGGAGAAAATATTCTTCCCTGATTTAGAGTCTCCTTGCATGAGGCCTCCATGATCAAGGCATGCTTTACTGAAGTCCCTCTCTCTGATTTGAAGCCGTTCCTCACAATTGCATGCCTTGAAGGTGTAGTTAAGTGGCAGACCTATCAAGGTTTGACTTTTTTCTAGTCAAAACCACTATTCACCCCACCCTGGAGCAAATGTTGCTAATCGTCCAGGGTGGGACGAATACCAGTTTGTAATTGTCCCAGGGTGGGACGAGTAGGGAGCAAAGTGCTAAAAAGGTGCCAAATTGACCTCTGACCTTCCAAAACTATTGTGGGAGTGGTTAGGACCACTTTTTAACCTTTGGGGGCTGCCCTAGGGGCTATGTATGTCAATTCGATCAGTGCTTGTCATTACATAATCAGATTGGTGCTGTTTTGGTGTCTATAGATGCCCCTTTTTGAGATGCGCTATGCGTGGCGCACTACTGAGCAAAAAAATAGATAACCAAAGCACTAATGATTAGGGTTTCTCAATAACCTAACCAAATTTTGATGCCCCAAGTATGGAAAGGGCACGTATTCTTGAATCCTTGCTTCTGACGAGCTAAGGAGCTTAATTCAAGTGTTAACCTTTTTCGGTGAGGTGTTACTTGATCTTGGACATTGTTCAGTCATGAATAGGCAAAGGGCACAACCTTTTGTCTATGGGAACCTCGAGTTCATGATTCATGAATGCCAAGTGTTTGATCAGCTTGTGATAATTGCTTGTTTTCTACCCCACGCAGGGGCATGATTGTCTTTGTCAATGATCCTTTGAATGCGTGCCACTTCCTTGATTGGGTGTGTTTTTGTTGATTGGTAACTAAGTGTGACTACCCCCTCAAGCGACGAATCAATGATGGAATTATCGACATGAGAAAAGTGACGAGTCGCTTGACCCAAGATGACTTTTGTAAGTGTGCCTTTAGTTGTTGTTCGTTGAACACTTATGCAGTTTCCCAACAATTTGACCTGTTTTTGGTGGGTTTGAACTCTTTTTGTGACACATTTTGGAGCTAAAATTGTCAAAAATTCGTCCTCCCATGGAGCGGTCCGGCTATGGTATCCTTCCTAGGGAGTAGGATAGTGACAATTTGTGACCCCAACGTCTATTTTGGATGCCAAGAATGTCAGGCGCAAAGTTGCCTTCGCTCGACAATGTTATTACTATTTTTGGGTGGGTTTGGACTCTTTTGTGACACTGTTTGGGGATGAAATTCTCAAAAATCCATCCTCCCGTAGAGTGGTCTAGCTATGGTAGCCTTCTTAGGGAGTAGGATATTGAGGATTTGTGACCCCAACATCGGTTTTGCATGCTAAAAATCGCAGACGCAAAGGTGCATTTGTTTGGTAGTTTTATTACTCTTTTTGTTCATTTTGGGTTTGTTTTTTCTTTTTTTTTTGAATTTCTTATTCTGTAATCATCCCAAGGTGGGATGAATACCAGTTTAGTAATCCTCCCAGGGTGGGACGAGTGCTAAATAGAGCGATTGTCCCAGAGTGGAATGATTACAGGCCTAAAAGCCTATTTAAGGGCCAAAACTAGGTTTTGGGGCTCATTTGCATTTGTTTTTTCTGGAATTTTGGAGTTGTGAGGAGGAGGAGGAGGTCGAGTTCACGTAGCGAAGCACTATCGAATTTGCTCTGACACCATGAGTTCATGGACCGGATCATTAAGTGGCGGAGCCGAAGCGAGACCGGTGAGTGCTCCTCTTTATTTTGTCTGTTTTTATTTTCAAAATTGTAATTTATTTTATATGTCATTTTTTCGTTTAGACTAGAATGAAAACCCTTGGTTAAACTGTTTTACTTTGTTTTTGTATTTTGTTCGTTTAGACTAGGATGAAAACCCTAGGTTAAACTGTTTTACATTGTTTTTGTATTTTTTGTATTATGCGCTTTAAACTAAAAGTAAACCTTAGTTTAAAGTTTTGTTTTTGTTTAACTAGAGTTAAAAACCCTAGAGTTGTTATTTTGTTTTTTGTAGTTTAAACTAGAATTATAAACCCTAGGTTAAATTTTGATTTTTTGTAAACTAAGGTTAAAAACCCTAGGTTTGTTTGTTTTATTTTATTTTTATTTTTTATTTTTTTTTGTTTAGTATAGAGTTATAAACCCTTGGTTAAATTGTGATTTTTGGAAACTAAGGTTAAAAAACCCTAGGTTTGTTTGTTTTCCCTAAGTTTAAAATTTGGTTGTAAGTTTTTGATTTTTTGTTTAAACTAGAGTTAAAAACCCTAGGTAACTGACAAAGTGTTATTTTGAATTTGTTTTTTATTTATTTTGCATTTATCAGTTTGAACTAAAGTGAAAGACCCTAGATAACTAACAAATTTGCGTTTTGATTTTGTTTTTTATTTATCAGTTTGAAATAAAGTGAAAGACCCTAGATAATTGACAAATTTGCATTTTGAATTTATTTATTTATTTATCAGTTAGAACTAAAGTGAAAAACCCTGGGTAACTGACAAATTTGCATTTTGAATTTGTTTTTTTGTTTGTTTTTTATTTATCAGTTTGAACTAAAGTGAAAAACCCTAGGTCAAATGTTTTTCTTATTTTGTTGTTTTGTTGTTTACACTAGAGTTTAAAAAAAACCCTAGGTTAAATTTTTGTTGTTATTTTGTTTTTGTGAGTTTAAACTAGAGTTAAAAAACCCTAGGTTAAATGTTGTACATTTGTTAAATGTTTGTGGTGTACATTTGTTAAATTTTTGAGCTATTTTTTTGGTTGTCATGTTTTTAATGTTTTTGTGTTGTTTTTGTTTTGCAGGTGGTGAAGAGTCGGTATCGTGTGTCGACGGTGTTCTCTGAAGAACGAGAGGCGCTGACTATGGCAGACTGGGATTGGCTTGATGCCCTTGGGCTCAAGCAGGTGATTCGGTTAGAGCCTGTGGTGGGAGATCGGGCATATTTGACTGCCCTGATCAACTTGTGGGATCCTCGCACCAATACCTTTCATCTCCCAATAGGGGAGATGATAATGAATCTTGAGGACGTCTATCATATTCTACAAATTTTGATAGATGAGCTTCCTATTTGGACTAATCCTTGTGATCAGCATACGACGATGCTGACATGGTGATTCGGGCATATGGTGGAGATGGGGGTGGATAGTCTGATGAAGAGGGCAGAGGGGGATTGCCTGATTGGAAATATTTTGGTGCAGTGGTGGCTGGAGAAGGACATATTGTGTGTGAGGCATGCATTACTGATGACCCTCATCTCCATAATGCTACTTGCTGACTCATCAGGCATGAGGTTCCCTTGGAACCTGTTGGAGGTAGTTTTTAGACTTGTGGAGTGTCCGACAAAGGCACCCCTGATTATGAGGTGGGGGTAGACACTACTGGCACAACTTTATGATGAGTTGTACGAGGTCCACTGTCAGAGGTAGAAGGGGATTGGATGTAGCTACCTGTTGTAGTGCTGGGGGTGGTAGCACATAGCTATGGAGCAGTCGTAGGGATTGCCTTAGACCACCCAAGCAAAGATGGTGGACATAGAGATAGGGTATGCGGCTCTGTGGTGGAGGTCAGAGGAGTAGGGGCAGAGTTAGTGATGGGCAGGTGTCATAGGGCACTATGTCGATGCCTTCACGTGGATTGCTCCAGGTGATGTGTTCTGGCATCCATATCGGGACTGTCCAACCTAGCGTAAGGTTGGAGAGTGGCTTTGATAGGTGTGCAGGGGGAGATGGATGATCGAGCAGCATGAGACCGAGTAGGAGTACTTCCCATACGTCTGGGTGACATGATAGTTTGGGGTGCACTAGGGGTTGCCTTATGAGCCCTTGATATATCGACATCGGGGAGACGAGAGGACTCTAGCCTAACCGATCATTGAGCCACTTGGTGAGGAGTCGGATGTAGTGATCGATGTTCTTTATGTGGAAAAAATCAAGGTGACTGTCGAGTACGACTGGTGGTAGACGATGCGATGGTGGCGAGGTGAGGGACCTCTAGGAGGTCCTGACGCAGCAGCAACAGGTGGGGAGGATCCATAGGCATCAGGGGAGGGTTGTGGAACTCCACTAGAGGATGAGGACATGGTGGAGGTTGACAATTTTGTGGGGGATGATTATGGAGTTCTGGAGCAACCGAACATGTAGGACGTCCCGGAGCAATGGGTGCCGAAATAGTTTGTCTTCTCGAAGATGCCTATGGTGCAAGTAGTTTTGGGGGATATGGAGGCTAGGTATCATGCTGAGATAGCATGATTGGAGGATCTGCTTTAGATATGGGATGAGGAGCTCGAGGATGCTCTGCAAGAGAGGGATCTCCTACGGACTCATCTGGTAGAGCGAGAGAACACATTGGCTATGTACTATCGATGGGATGGGGACACCGATGCATCACGGGAGAGGGATTTCCTATAGATGCAGTTGGCACAATGTAATGATGCATTGGCTATGTATCGTCGATAGGAGATGGATTTGGTCTAACATTGAATGGAGTTGGAGGCAAAGATTATCCTCATCGATGGGCGGTTACCTGAGCTCCTTGGAGGTGGATCTTTGCATCGAACGAGAGACAATGAGACTAAGTAGTCTACTTCCTCTCATCGCAGGTGGCTGGATGAGGGGGGCGCTAGTGGGCATGATGTAGGGGCTAGTAGCAGCCACCCTAAGAGGTCCCATAGGACCCACACCATTGGGGGTAGTTCCCGTCGCATCGATCCTATGTGATCATGGTGGTCGATGCCCTAGGATTGGGGGTTTTTGAGTTTTTGATTTTTTTGTGAGGTCAGAGGACCGTTTTATTGTAGCCTGAGGGCATTTTGACTCGATATATACATGAATTTATTTTTGGTTATACAATTGTCATGATTTATTTTTTATTTTTATGCACATTTATTTACATTGATGGATGCATGTGTTATTATGAATGCGATGTTTCTAATTATATGATGTATGCATATGGAATGGATGAAATGATTTGTTGATAACTTGTCGATGGCAGCATAGATTGTACAAGATTTATTGGATTCTTGTACTATGGGATTGCTTTGTGGAATGACTTTTCATCTGATAATTTTGTTTTGGTATTTTTTCATATTTTTTGATGGAGATGTAAGTAATAAAATGTACCAGTTGTTTTAAAATGTAGTTAAGGTTTTTATGAGATTCAAATGTTTTAACTAACTAGCCAAGACTGTACATTTATCTCTCAAGAATTTTGAATAAGATATGAATTAGACTTGAGTTTGACCTAGTTATTGTACATCCCTGTGTGTGCGATTGAGTTTGTTTATGCGGTATTTGTCAGGATACCGCCAGTGCCAGATAGGCTGTCAACCAAACCTGTACTGAGGATCACCTAATTAGCTCCACTAACTCCTTTGTTGTATTTAGTAAGATTACTCCATAAGTCAATCTAAGGTACCATAAGCTAGCTCCTCCACATGCAAACATTGGTCTGATCACACACAAAGCTAATGTGATAGACATATCGTCATGCATTTAGGATACCGCAATTGCCAGGTAGGCTTTCCACCAAACCCGTAATGAGGATCACCTAGATGGTTTTTTGAATGCTAAGAATTACAGGGATTCAAGCTCAGGCATTTTTTGGTTTCTCAACTTGTTGGGATACTTGCTTTCATACATAGTGATGAAAATTATTGTTTATTTTTCTCTTTTGTTTTTCTTTTTGAGCAAGGGGTTTGAGTGGTGGTGATAACCACTGTTATTTGATTTTGTATTTTAGGTTTTAAGGTTGAGCTCGTAGGTTGTTGGCTTGTGAATGTCATTGATCCTGTTTAGCTTTGGGGATGACTACCCTTCATGTTTAGGGATGTGTAGTACGAATCCTTACGACTTTAGGAACCAAAGGTGATTTGGGATCTTATTATGTGATGGCATTGATCTCTTAGGTCTTGGGGATGACTACCCATCCTTGTCAAGGGCATGTAGTATGAATCCTTATGACTTTGGGGACCAAAGGTGATTGGAGATCTAATTATGTAATGGCATTGATCTTTTAGGCCTTGGGGATGACTACCCATCCTTGTTAGGGGCATGTAGTACAAATCCTTACGAATTTGGGGACCAAAGGTGATTAGAGATATGATTATGCAATGGCATTGATATTTTAGGCCTTGGGGATAACTACCCATCCTTGTCAGGGGCATGTAGTACAAATCCTTACGAATTTGAGGACCAAAGGTGTTTGGGTTTTTTGATAGTGGATTTTAACCACTATTTAGTGTGGGGAATTTGATGGGGAAGAGCTTGTCTTTTTGTCAATTCTTAGCATTCTCTAACCATTCACATAGGGGGATGAGCAGGCTAACCTTTCACCTATGGTACCCTACACTGCTTTGTAGGTTTCTCTCGCGTTAACACAACTTGGGAATTTTGTGTCTTAACTTGTGTGGGGATGCTACATAATGAGGTGTGATCCAAGTAAAACTCTACCTTAGTAAAATCTGTTTGACTTTGTACAGTTCTTGGCTAGAAATCTAATAATAGTTGAGTGACAAAAACCCTAGATGCATTAGAAGACAACTGACTATGATTTGGTATGAAATGTAAATGGCATTTATTTTGGATGAACTATATACGAAATGGACTGAATGTGGAAAATGATGGAATTGCCTAGCAATTACAGTCAGTGGTGCTTATGACTTGTATGACCAGCAAATATGCAATGTATGTATGCTATGCCTAATGGAATTTATTTATTTTTGGTTTTGATTTTTAAGAGTGTGCATGGAAGTGAGATTCAGTTTTTTTCTTTGTTATTTTTGATTTTTTTATTGTTTTGTTTGTTTTTGAGTATTTGTTTTTGACCAAGTGATTGTGGGAACCCTTGGAGATTTTGGTCTGACCAAAGGGTTTATGGATACCTTTGGGGCATTTTAGGGTTGACCAAGCAATTGGGAGAATCCCTGGAGCTTTTTGGTTTGACCAAAGGGAATATTGTGACCTTTGGGGCGTTTTGGGGTGGACCAAGCGATGATGGAAATACTTGAAATTTTTTGGTTTGACTAAAGGGATTATGGTTACCTTTGGGGAATTTTAGGTTGACCAAGTGATGATGGGAATCCTTGGAGCTTTTTGGTTTGACCAAAGGGATTATGGTTCCATTTGGGGCATTTTGGGGTTGACCAAGCAATGATGGGAATCCTTGGAGCTTTTTGGTTTGACCAAAGGGATTATGGTTACCTTTGGGGCATTTTAGGTTGAACAAGTGATGATGGAAATCATTGGAGCTTTTTGGTTTTACCAAAGGGATTATGGTTCCCTTTGGGGCATTTTGGGGTTGACCAAGCGATGTGGGAATCCTTGGAGTGTTTGGGGGTGGGCTATAACTCTTTAAATGTGGAATGGCCTCAAATGACTAATGTTCAAGGGTTCTAGTTCTTTGATTCCTTCAAGAGAGGTGAGCCGATATGTTCCAGGTCCTATTTTACTATCAATTACATATGGACCTAACCAATTTGCCGTGAAATTGTCCCTTAGATGGGGCAAAAAGTTAGAATTTTATTGGTTTTCTTTTAAGACCAAGTCACCAACCTGAAAGTCCCTCAGGTGAACTTTCATGTTGTATGCTTTCTTAAGTCACTCTTGATAGATATGTAAATGCTCGAGAGCATTGATGCATCGTTCATCGAGAAACGTAAGCTAGTCTAACCAAGATTTTTGTGCAGTGTAATCATCGATGAACTCTTGCATTGATATGCATAGGGAAGGTATTTCCAACTCGAGAGGCATGATTACCTCAGAGCCATACACCAAGGAAAATGGAGTTGCCCCAGTGGGCGTCCGAATGCTAGTGTGATAAGCCCATAGGGCAAGTGGAATTTGAATGTGCTAATCCTTATGACTATCTACGACTATCTTTTTAAGGATGGCAACTAGTGTTTTGTTTGATGCCTCTGCTTGCCCATTTTCTTGCGGATAATAGGGTGTTGAAAAACTGTGCTAAATTTTGTACTTTGTTGTCAATGCATGCACATATTTATTCTTAAATTATGTCACATTATTCGAGATGATATTGGATGGAATACCAAAATGACATTATGTTATGCAAAATAAACTCCGCAATGCAGGGTCCAGTTGTAGAGGTTAGTGGAATTACTTCCACCCACTTGGTGAAGTACTCTATGGCCGTTATGATAAATGTGTGATGACCTGACAACATAGGGGAGATCTTGCCGATTAGATCTAATTCCCACTGTGAGAATGGCCAAGCTGATTGGATCAGTTGTAATACTTGAGAAGGTACATGTGTCAAATTGGCATGGTATTGACATTTCATGCACTTCTTTACATACGCGCAACAATATCGCTCTAAAGATGGCCAATAATAGCCCATGTGGAGAATGCACTTTACGATGGCCATACCACTGAAGTGGCCACCACATGTACCATTGTGCACTTGGGTGATCACCCAAGCGGACTCCTGTTGGTCCAAGCAATGGAGGAGGATTCCTTCATAGATCCAACAGTACAAAATGTCTCCTAGCAAGACATGTTTTGCCGCTTTATATTTAAATGATATTTTCACGGTGTGCGTCAATCCAAGTGGGAGGTTACCTAGCTTGAGGTAGTCTCTTATGGGTGTGTACCAATACTACTGATCAAAAACCTCGATGGTATGAACTGCCAATCCCTCTTGAAGTTCGTCCCTAGAAAAAGCTGAGCGAGAACAGACCTGTAAGAATAGCATTGTGTTGCTATTAAGGGGAATAGGGGAGAACAAGGACCCCTAGTTGGTTTGATTTAGATAATCATGGATTTGAGAGAACCTATCCTAAGATGGTTCAATCTGGATCAGGTGGATTCCTAGCATTAGATCAGAGCTTGCACGCTTCATCTCGGATTGCGATAATTTTTTGACTTGAATGGTTGTCATCTCACTGAAAGGGTCTTACAGGATTAGTGACCCCAAGGAGGCCATAGTGTCCACAAAATGATTAAATGATCGAGGGAGTGCCTCAATGTCGTACCATTCAAGATTTTCCAAGAATTTGTCCATAAGGGCTTTGTAGTCCTGTAGAACTAGGCATTTGCATTGGAATACCCCTTTTACTTGGTTGACAATTAACATCGAATCACCAAATATGTTCAAGCATTTGATGTTCATGGTGATTGCTGTCTGAAGACCTATGAGTAAGGCTTCATATTCAGCATTGTTTTTGGTGCATGGGAAATCTAATTTAAATTATAGAGGCATTGGAGCCCCTTGCGGTGTGAAGAATACAATTCCCATGCCACCCCCTTGCTCACATTTAGAACCATCAAAAAATAGGGTTATGTCGGCCTGTGACTCAGGCACATCAAAATATGGCAATTTTGAGACATGGAAGACCCCATCATCGGGTAACTCTACAATCAGAGGTTGATCATCTTTGAGAGGACCCTCTGCTAGTTGATCGGTGATGACTTGACATTTGATGGACTTTTGTCCAATGAATTTGATGTCAAACTCCGTCAACAACATGATCCATTTCGTTCCATGTGGCTACTATGATAAGTACGACTCATCATGTACCACAATGGATTCTCCTTAGACACAACATACGTCGTGTTGCTCAACATGTAATGACATAGCTTTTTGGTAGCAAATACCACTGCTAAGCATAGCCTCTCGACATATGCATAGTTAAGTTTATAACTGACCAGGGTGCGACTAAGATAGTAAGTAGCCTGTTCTTTGTGTAGTTCATTTTTCTGGGCTAGCATGGCACCCAGTGCCACCTCAGTAGCTGAGATGTATAAGTAGAATGACACTCCTGGTATAGGTGGTGCCAATATTTATGGTGAAGCTAAGTATTGTTTAATGTTGTCAAAGGTTGACTGGCACTCGTCATCCCAATGAAATGCTATCTCTTTGTGCAATAATTTATTCATGGTTCAACACTTGTTAGATAGCTACACTATGAAGCGCTTGATTGATGTGACCTTTCCCTGCAAGCTTCTGAGCTGCTTGATGGTAGTTGGGGTGAGCATTTCAAGGATTGCCTTGAATTTATTTGGATCCACCTTGATTCCTCATTTTGAGACTATGAAACCCAAGAGTTTTCCAGATGTGATGCCAAATACGCACTTCTTGGGGTTTAGTATGACTTTGTGTTCGATGAGGCGATCGAGGATCTTGCTTAAGTCATCGAGATGATCTGGGTGTAAAAGAGATTTGGCCAACAAATCATCCATGTAATATTCTAATGTTTTATGCATGTGATCATGGAAGATGTACGTCATGGTATGTTGGTAGGTGGTGCCAACATTTTTAATGCCAAAGGGCATGACCTTATAAAAAAATGTCTCCCAAGGCGTTGTGAACGCTGTTTTGAGTTGATCATCGAGATTGATACGAATATGATTGTATCCCGATAAACCATCCATGAGGGAAAGCATTTCATGGCCTGCTGTAGTGTCTACCAATGCATCGATGCTAGGCAAGGGGAAATCATCCTTGGGACTCTCTTTTTTTAGATCTCAAAAATCGGTGCATATGCGAATCCTCCTTGGGACTCATATTTGACCATTAAGGCTAATATTGGGTGCATATTACCTAGTTTTTGCTTAACTGGCTTAACTATCGGATCAAGCGTTAGATTATGCGTAACTAGCTATGGGTCTAGCCCTGACATGTCTTTGTAGGACCATGCAAAAACCTCCTTCTTCTCTTTAAGAAGGGCAATGTAGTTGACTTTCTCTTTGAGGGATAGACTTACCCCCAGATTGATGATCTATGGATTCATTGGATCAGAGCCGATGTCTACGTCAGTCGTCTCCTCGACTGACATGTGGGATCTATCCTCCAACTTGTGTGGAGTTGGGATCAAGTGGATATCATTTGATGAATTTAGATATGCATTGGGAACCTCGGGTCCCTCTTCAGCATGGAAGATATTCTAAGTTGGTCTTGGGGTAAAATGAAGCATCCCATCGCAAGGCTAGTACTCTGATGGGGATTGTGGTGTGTCAATGTGATCCTAGTCTATAGAATCTAGGTCTAGATACAATGGCCATGTTGGGTTTGCTGGGTTATGGATAGGGGTAGTTAAGTCAATGGAGATCATGTTGATGAAATGATTTTGGTCTCCATTACCATGGGTGTGGTGACTCAGACATCCTCGATGATATTTGTGCTTCGAATCTAGCTCTAGGGGTATTGGCACAAATGGATCGGCCCAATGTGTGGATAAAAGGATAGGGTCTACCCTTGGCACTGATGGATCTATAGGGTCTCTGGGCAGAAGGCGCTCTTTGTATGCTTGAAGTGGTAGATGCAACACTTGGTCCAACTGTGTAGGGTTTAGGTGCCACCTATGCCTTGGCCCCATGTTTAGTTGTTGAAACATGTCGTCCATGTCCATGGGGTATTGTTGCTACCGCATATGATTGAGATATGTCATCTCAGTTTCATCTTCATAATCACTGTCAGAGATCCATAGGCCTTCGTTGACTCTGACAACTGTTTGCGACATGTGAGGCTCGTAATGCTCAAGAAAATTGATCTGGTCCCATTGGGGTTTTTTTGCTCTCTGTGGGAGGACCTAATTTTCTTGAGGTGGCCCTTATTCGACTAGATAATTCAAGGGGAACATTGCCAATAAGCTTTCTTGATAGTCATCCATGGGGGTCACTTGCAAATGATTGCTATTAGATTCAAAAGGGTCCCAAGGTGCTACCTCATACTCTGAATCATCTTTCAAAGATCCTTCTTGACCTTGTCTATATCCCTCGTGGAGACAAGTTCTTGACCTTTCCCCTTTCTCTATCAAAGGGGAGGAATTTTTGAGGCCCACAAGGTTGGTTGTTAACAATGGGAGGTAATCCCCCAGTGTATACGTTGTGTTAGGATTGGTATATGGATCTAATGCCAAACCATCCTTGTTGCCTGTCCCTAGGCCTTGCATATTATCTACCAAGATGTCAAGAGGCAAAGGGTGGTTGAACCCTACTCCTGATTTGTCGTACGACATCTGATATCTTGGTTGGAAAAGAACATGCACTCCTTGTTCATATCTACCTAACCCATATCCATGCCATATACATTGGCCAAGAAATCTCAAAGTGAATTCTGGGTTGGACAAATAGTTGACGTCCTCAATAAAGGGCTCTTCATCTTCTTATTATTGCATGTAAGGTTCCATGCAATTATCGAGGCCCCCATATACAAAGTTTATCTAATTTGGTGGGTATCCTAGAGGAACAATAGTGCCGATGGGGAGGTGAGGTCTCCCCATGTCCTACATGGAATCAAGTGTGGGTGTTGCTACAATTTTTTGCACCAAGTACTCCCCTAGGCCCGTATTGGCCATCTCAATGGTGATCATTGGTGGTTGAGGGGGAGGGAATGGGAGTTCTTCCTGAGTCCACTCCATGTTGGGTGAACTAGGCGTCTCGACTTCCATTTGGCTAGGCATCTCCTTAGTAGAGATGGTTGAGACTGATGGTGGTGCCTCTTCTAGGGGTTTCTTCCCATTGTCCTTCGATGTGGCCACCATAGGTGGCATCATTGGTGAAGGACCAGAGGATGAAGATGGACCCGTATAGGGATTTGATGGACTTAACAATGAGGATGTATGAGCAATCATACCCTATTTAGATGGATTCAATTGAAAATCCAAATGTGTTGATGGAAGGGTCGATTGTAGCATCAGATGCACCATGTTGCAATACTTGAAGGGCTTTAAATTTGTTGGGACTACATGCACTTGCTATTCATAGGTGTACTTTAGGAATTGGTTGTCTATCGAAGGGACACACTTCATGTCCTTGATCCAAGGCTGACCCAACAAGATGTTATAGGCCATCTCACCTTCCAAGATGTGGCACAATGTAGGAATAGTATTTTCTCCAACTTGGATGGGCAAGACAATTGTGCCAACCGTCGAGCATATTGCGTCATTGAATGCTCGAAGGGTATAGGTGGATGCCACAATGTGAGATGTGGGCAACTTGAGGTGTTTCAATGTTGCTGTTGTGATTATATTGTTGGATGAACCAGTGTCCACCAACACCCTCTTAAATGAGATCTCGTTGACCCACGCAATGACATGTAGGGGTGGATCCGCCATATCACCAGCCACCGATTTTAGCTCATCTTCTCTAAATATGATAACTGGTTCTATACATCATTTTACATGTCCCACAAAGTTGTTGAAAGAGTTTGCTTCATGGGGCTACAACTCTATTGCTTTAAATATCTCCATTAGAGCCTCCCGATGGGGTGATGATTGTTGTATGAGCTTGTAGATGGAGAGCCTAGCCGACGTGGTCCTTAAACTTTGGGTAAGTTTAGTCCAAATCGTGGCCATTGGTCTAGGTAGGGGAGGTTGTGTAGGGTTTTGTTGAGGTTGTGACATTGATGGATCCTCTCTTGTAGCCACTACGAGGGTTGCTGTGCTTGGGTACCTCTTGTTCTGAGTCATTATGCTTATCATCCCTACATACCCCTACACGGGGCAGTTCTGTGTCACCTCATTGAATTGAAGGGTTTTTTCCTGCGCATCATGGGTAGGCAAGGGGTCTTTGAAGACCCCCATCTATTGGTTGTTTAGTGCCATAGGATTATCCACCTCTAGTGTCTTGTTGTCTATTAGGTCTTGCACTAAGCTCTTGAACTTCCAACATGCGTAAAGGTCATGTCATTTATGTCGATGAAATCTACAGTACAAGTCTTCCCTATAACCCTTAGGTTTTGGTGCGTTGGGGTCTATGGGTTGAATTTTTGGCAATTTTATCAAGTTTACCATGAAAAAATGGTCAAACAAGGAGTCTTTGGACTCTGTGAAGCATGTGAATTATTGCCTAGGGTGACGCTGCTGATTTTGCTCTTGCCTATGATTTTCCTTCTCATAGTTGTAAAGAGGAATGACCTGGTAGTTGGCCTATGAGTGCTGCATCATCTGTGCAAGATTTTATATGTTTATGGCAACTTGATTGATCGCAGTGGGTTTCAGTTGCATGGACCTAGTTTTCACATTATTGGTCCACTCCTTCTTGTGTGTCTTGGCAATCTCGCCATCCTGTATCTTGATCTCCTCAATGGTCCTAGCTTGTGCCAGGGATTCCTTGAGAGTGGCATATTGCTGTAGCTACAATAACATAGAGATTGACCTCAAACAAATTTTTGAGAAAATTTGGGTCAGGTCGGCCATAGGAGGGAGGTAAGGAAGCCTCAAAAGCAACGTCCTCCATCGATTTCTGTAGGCTACCATGGTTTCTTCCTTATACTTCCTAAGGCTAGCTAGGTCGCTTAGTGACACCTTATTCTTGGTATTAAAGGTGAAAATTTCAAGGAATGTGTCCACTAGCTGGTCCAGGTTGTTGATGCTATGCTTTAGTAACTGGGTAAACCAATCTGAGGTAGGGCCTGCAAACATGGTTATAAATGTTCTTAGTAGCAAAGCATTGTTGTCTTGAATTTCAAAGCATTGGCTCAGGAATCTAGTCACATGCTCTTGGGAATCCTCCTCCCCTCTAAATATTTCCACTTGAGGCATTTTAAAGTGTTCAGGGTATGGGGGTGCAGGAACTAACGGATGCACAGGGTGACTGCAGAGCTGGTGTAAAGTGGGCTTTTGGGGCCCAAAAGCCTTGGTCTCCATAGACTCTAAGAGCTCTAGTAGCTATTTATATGCATCAGAAGATTTGATCTCTTCCTCTTTGGTTTGATCTCGTTGCGGGTTACGGGGAACTTGAGGCCTATGGAGGGGTGGTCGAATAGCACCCCCTCTACCTTGGTAGGGCATTTCAGCCCACTCTTCTTCTTGCTCATACTCCTCATAGGCTTCTTGAGGAGTTATTGGGTGAGACCTATAAACATGGGTGGGTGCTTGCGGAGGGTGCCCATAATTATTTTTGGGAGTGGCCTCCTGTTCAAGTCTATGAGGTTATGGAGGCAACACTTGGTAAGGTCATGGAGACCTGTCTCGCACCAAGGGGTTGTGCCTCTCATACATCTTTGCCCTCTATGTGCGAGGGGTTGGAACCTTCTCAGGCATAGTGTTCTGGAGCAGCTCATCTATTTGATGCCGAATGCGCTCTTTGCTAAGGTGGTACAAGTGCTTTAATTATTGTTGGTCTTGCCTAAGCTGCATGATTTGCGCTTGGAAGGCAGTATTTTTGGCAAATTCCAAGTCAATTTGTTCCACCGTCTTGTGTTTAGGAATCCTAGATGCCTTTCCTACATGTCTATCTCAGTCTTGGTGATCCGAGATCTCTATTAGTCAATTTCCTCTATTGAGGTTAGTGGTATTCACCCAAGGCTCTGGCCTGAGTGGGTGATCCTGATAAATAGTAGGTGTGAAGGCACATTGCTCCCACGCTGTGCATTGGTCTTAAGGAATGTAGTGGTCTTCCTCGTGCTCCCTTTTGTATATGTGAAAGGGGCGGGCAGATTTGGCTCACCCTGTATTAAGGGCCTTGCGCTCTGGATTTGGTCTATTATTTTTGATAGTAATAAGGGGTAGAGGAGGGATGATGTAATCATGTGGCCCCTCATTATGGACCCTATGTTGTTCTAGCACTTCATAATGCGGTGGCCACTCATAACAAGTGTCTAAGGGAGCCCTCCTGTCTATGTTGAGTGCCACATATATGGAATCCTCCTGAAAGGGTCTATGTTGAGTGGGAGTCCCCATCAAAGGGGTGCCTCTATAGTCCCATTCTATAATGGCATGATGTGGACTATCTTGTGGGTCAGGCTGCCAAGGTGGTATGACCAAGTCCTCGGGGCTATATCGGAGGGGACTTGTGCCCATTTGTACACTTTTTGCAGCTTTTGCTCATGATTGGGCTCAGCTACGGGTGTACACCATGGTGGTGCTTCTCTAAATATGTGTAAATTTTTATCTTCTTTATGAGTTTTTATGCTACACTAAACAAAAGGGGACCACACAATCAACGCAATGATTATATTTTTTATAGATTAAAGGTGTGCCTTAGATCTGGTTCAGTGTGTTTTGATTTTTGTTTTGAAATTCTTGTGAAGAAATTTTTGTTGTATATGCAGTATGAGGGCTCTTATATCTCCAAAAATGGTCACCCCTTCAATATACCACTGCCAGGCCATTATATCGAACCTCTTTATATACCTGCCCTTACTTGAGGGAGACTATTGGTACATGAGAGCAGAACAATACGTGGAACATAGGCGGTACTAAAGGGGAATCGTTCTATTTTTGAAACCTACCATAGAAGAATTATCCTCATGTACTGGGAATCACCCCAGATACACTTGGTCAGCTTTCATCTGGATTTATGTCTAGAAACAGTAGCGATCGGGGTTATGTATGCAAAAATTTAAGCCAAGGTGGTGATGAAATCCACCGTTGGTCTTGATCAAGGGTTAGGGTTTTACGACCAATGCCTTGATGTTTAAATTACCACGTGGTGTGTGGGGTTCTTTTTTATTTGCACAAAGAAAGAAAAATATGCAGCAAAACCCTCCTATGCAAGAAAAGAAACAGGAAATGACAGAGATAAAAAATAGAAAATGACAAAGGATGCTCAGAACCCCTACTTCTTCTCTACCCAACCTGGATGCCTCTGAGTTTTTTCTATAAAACTACATAGAGAGCTAATCGTACTGGGGTGGGATGAATATCAGAACTGTAGTTGTCACAGGGTGGGATGAATGCCCATTCGTCCCTGGGTGACACAAATTTGAGCTCCATACTCGTCATAGGCTAGAATGAGCAGTAGTCCAACGCTTGAAATATTGATACCTACATGAAAAAACACACAAATTTTAATCAAAAATTTGATCTCAAAATTAGGGGATAGTGGTCCCACCGTGATCGCCACTGAAATCATGAGGATACAGAAGCAAAAAAAAGGGAAATGTAACGCTAAGTCCTACGAACGCGAATGCATGAAAAGAGGGAAAAAAATGAACTGAAACAAGATTTAAAGCAAATGTAAAAGTGTAGACCTTTATTTTATTAATTTTCTCGAGACCGGGTTACAATACATCTCCATTTTCAAGGGCTAGGAGTGTCAGACCTAGTTTTGTTACACCACAAATGATACATTCCCCTTTGGGATCTTTTGCGTGCCACATTGAAAATGGGTAGACCAAACATCGCTGCCACTTACATGAATGTGTCTATAGTTCCTTGCTGCCCCTACAGTGTTGAGATCCTACATTCAGAGAAACAGTAAATGATTAGTAGCACCTGCGGATGGAGGAAAACATGTGATCCCCAAGGCCTACGGTTAATGCATACATAAAATAATTAAAACTATAGGCAAAACATATCACAATGAGCTGAAATTTGGATAGAGGCAAGAAAACATTACCAAGAACACACTGCAAAAGGAACAATCAAGAAATATTCTACAAATTTTTAATTGCTTCGGGGTGGGATGATTATGATTGTCATAAACTATTAGAAAGCCACCTCCTAAATGTCCCATCCAGATGCCTCCATAACACCTACACAAGTTGGGGTTAGGCAAAAAGGGGCATTTTGGGATGACCCAAAATGTCAGATTTTGCAAATTCGGCCTCGATCACCCTATATTCGATGATGCTCTTTGTATGTTAGCGAAAGCGAGAGATAATAAAATCATAGCCAAAAATCATCCGAATAACATGAAACTTGAATGGCAACATATATGAATGACCTAAAATCAAATGCAAAAGGAATAGTAGAGAAATATACCATAGATTTCTAATCACTCTGGGGTGGGGTGATTAAGACTGCAGCAATGCAAGGGGTGCTCAGGGGCAGGACGCCCGTCGTTTGGGACTCGGTTTTGACACCAATCCACTTGGGATGGGTCCAAAAACTCTTATGGGGTTGTGTCAAAAAATTTTGTGGGGTATTGTGGCCAAATTTTTAGGTTTTGGGTTCGGATTGCACTTCCAATAATCACCCAATAACCTCCCTTCCAAAAGAGAGATCAAGGATGTAAGAAGCACAAACGATGGGTGAGGATGTAATTTGACAACACTCCATTGCTACAAATTCTCCTACTCTATTCTCCTTATTTTGAGGTAAGAAGACTCACCATTTTATAGACCTAGGGTCTCTTTCTTTGAATGCGCATGCGAGGGCGCCACTTGGATTGCTTGCCCTATTTTGGAAGAAAATAATCTTTCCTGATTTAGAGTCTCCTTGCATGAGGCCTCCATGATCAAGTCATGCTTGACTGAAATCCCTCTCTCTGATTTGAAGCCGTTCCTCACAATTGCATGCCCTGAAGGCACAGTTAAGTGGTGGACCTATCGAGGTTTGACTTTTTGCTAGTAAAACCTGCTATTCGCCCCATCCTAGAGCGAATGCTGCTAATCGAACTAGGGTGGGACAAATACTAGTTTTTAATCATCCCAGGGTGGGACGAGTAGGGAGAAAAGTGCTAAAAATGTGCCAAATTGACCTCTGACCTTCCAAAACTACTATGGGAGTGGTTAGGACCACTGTTTAACCTCTAGGGGATGCCCTAGGGGCTATGTATGTCAATTTGATCAGTGCTTGTTGTCACATAATCAGATTGGTGCTATTTTGGTTTCTACACTTTCAAAATAGTGAAACAAAGTACCCTCCACCCTATAATACCATACATCCTTTGTATTAAAAAATATATAATATTGTTGCACTTACTACGTGTGCCTTATATTTTATAGTGTATTTACATTTGCATAATTTAAAAGTATAGTTGCATTATTATGTGAAAATTATCTATTATATCTTATTTCCTCTTGCACAACTCTAAATAATAACTTTTAGATGCCACAAGATGGTTTTATGATTTATCCTCTATAGAACTACATGATTGTACTTATAATGATATTAATTAGTATCAAAGCTATCACATGATCATTGATTTATTTCATATCATTTTATCTTCTTTGTAGTGAACAAAGCCTCTTGTTCAATTTATTGATAAATATCTACTCATACATATTCATGTTATAATATAAAAGATATCAAGTACCTCTAACAACATCATATTTATAGAGAAATATTAAAGATGAGAATTAATCATCATAAGATACTAAGACGTACGCCTTGAAGAATCTGATTTAAGATGCCTCAAAATAATATAATAATGTACTCTTTTAATAAATCCTAGATTTCATGATCAATATAGGATGGTCTTAATTACTAACCCTATAAGTTTCTAAAACCACAACCCTCTAAAGGTGTAGAAAAATATTGATCTTATAGTCATTTTAGGATGGGTCAATACTAAAGAGGTGGATATTTATCTTTAGTAGATAAGAATATATTATATTGTAAACTTATTCTCTAAGTCTAACTTTATCACCTTTGTGGCATTGAAGCTATCAAAATAATTTACCTTTTATTGGAAACCACTAGGAGTAGTATTTCAAATAACATATATGCTATTATGATGTGGACAACATTGGTAAATTTGGTACATAATGTATTCTATATGTTGCATCACTATTAAGATGAATATATACATTTCAAACAATAGTATCAAAATAGAGATCAATTTATCCAACAAATATTTACAAGTTCAATTTACTTCTCAATTGGTGGTGCATCAACACCAATGAGAAGCACTAAGTCCTCAAGTATGTTAGTGGAATTTAGCATCACCTATATTAAAAAAATTGAGTTCCTTCTAGTGGACACCTTGGTAAAAGTAATTTTTATGTTAAAGTTGAAAGAGAAATTGTGAGTAAATTAAAAGGGACTAATACTAACTCCCTATAAGATATCATTGGTTCCAAAATATATGATATAGGCATATAACCTTCTTGTAGTGTGGATTAGAGAGAGAACAATAATTTTTATGGGTAAATATATCTTAGATAATTTGTCTACACATTTGTGAAAAACACTCCCAAGACCCTTAAATGTAAAACAAAATACATATTAAAAATATTAATGTTCTATTTCTAGATTTTTGTAGCCAAAACACATCTCTAGATATTTTTCCACATAAATAGAAGATAAAAAATAAAAGAACAAGTTGAATTCATATAATATTTATTTAATATATACTTTGTAACCAACGAAAGTGAATCACCATTTATCTATATGGGTGGCTTTCTAACATATGGATCTCTAACATACCAATTATTGCATAATGAGATATGTGTGGGTGCGTGAGAATTAGGAGCAATAGGAAAATGCAAAAATATTATATTCAAACTTGGAAACATAAGAATTACAAAGTTTAAATAGTGGTTGATTAAACAACCTTAGTGAATATAGGAGAAGTTAGGAAAAGAAGAAGAATAGGGAGGAAAGGAGAAAGGGAATTTGGTATTGTCCACCTTGCCACCCATGCCATCCAATCTACCCAATCAGCTACCGTCCAAGTCAAACTACCTGCCCAGTCAGCTGCCGTCCAAGGAGGTAAAAGGGTAAGATTAAAGATTACCGTCGCAAACAAATTTTTTTCTCCTTTTAATTGGCTTAATTTCAAACATTCTCCCCCTTAAATTTGAGAGGACTAACTATATAGTCTCTCAACTTTATATATTGAGCTTTAGCTATACCTTTGGTGAATATGTATGCAACATTATCCAAAGTGCTACAATGTTGAAGCTCAACTATCTACTGTTCCACCATATCTCAAATTAAGTGATACTTCATATCGAAATGCTTTGATCTGCTATGGTGGACTAGATTGTATGCCAACTGAATGACACTTATGTTATCACAATACAATCGAGTTGGACCACTTTGACTTTCTCCAATCTCTTCAAGAAATTTTCTCAACCATAGGGCTTGAGTACTAGCATGTGTGATGGCTATATACTCAGCCTTAGTCGATGACAATGCTACAACAATTTGTTTCTTGGAAATCCATGTAATTAGTCCTGATCCTAGACTAAAAGAATTTCCTGATGTAGATTTCCTGTCATCTATATTGCTACCCCAATCACTATCACTGAAGCCAACTAATTTCATATAATTACATTTTTGGTAATGGATTCCAAAATCCAATGTACCTTTTACATATCTTAAGATTCTTTTAGTTGCTTGTAGATGCAGCTCATATGGACTAGCCATAAACCTTGAAACTAGAGAAATAACATATTGAATATCGGGCCTTGTGTTGGTGAGAAACATCAGACTCCAAAAAATGCTTCTGTAAGTGGTCATGTCAACCTTTGATGCTCCATCGTCCTTGCTTAATTGGATCCCATGTCCAGTTGGAGTTACAATTGATTTGTACTACTCCATGGCAAATTTATTGATCATGTCTCGAGCATACTTGTGTTGACATATGAATATATCTATTTGATTTATGCACTTCCATCCCTAGGAAGTATCACATTAAACCAAGATATTTCATCTCGAACTATTTCATCATGGAGTTTTTGAACTCCATATTCATTTTATTGTTACTACCCATAAATATTAGATCATCCACATACAAAAAAACTATGAGAATGTCTACTCCATGCTTTAGGTAGTAAAAATTTGGTTCACTTTTTCTTCTCGTGAATCCATACTCGCTAAAATAGCCATCAATGCATGAGTACCAAGCTCTTGGTGCTTTCTTGAGGCCATAAAGTGCTTTCTTCAATTTGTAAATAAGGTTCTCATTTCCTTGTTCTTGAAAACCTTGAGGTTGTTGAACATAAACCTCTTCTATCAAGTATCTGTTCAAAAAATCACTTTTCATATCCATGTGTTGAACATTCCATCCTTTATGGGCTACTAAAGAAAGAACTGATCTGATTGTTTCTTATCGTGCAACAGGAGCAAAGGTTTCCTCATAGTCAAAGCCAAATATCTGAGTAAAACCTTTTGCTACTAGTCTCGCCTTATGCCTCTCAATTCTTCCATCAAAATTATACTTGGTCTTGTAGACCCATTTACATCAAACACATTTTTTTCCTTTGGGTAGCTTTACTAGCTCCCATGTATCATTATTTTTATAGAGGTTATTTCCTCTTTCATGGCTTCTTGTCATACATTTTGAGTACAAGCCTTCTCATAGCTAGCTGGTTCTAGCCATGTACTAGCCAATAAAGCATAATTGACTACATCTCCCCTAGGATCATGGGAGTCATAATCCCCATACAATTGCAAATTTTCAAGTTGCTGGAAAACTATATTCATTTCACTAGATTGGCTTCTAGTGAATATTATCTAGAAATTCTGATCCAACATTTGAAAATATGGATGATGTTGTAATGTTATTTTGCCTCTTGATGGAGAGTCTCTGTCAATATCCATCGGTGAAGAACTTACTGATCTTTGTGGAGAAGGACTTGGAGTGGCGGTTGAAGTACTTGATGTAGTACTCTTGCTTGGGCTTGGAGGGGGTGGCGTGACTTTGATTTTATTTAGAGACACCTGATGTACCTGTGAAGAACTTACATCTTGGGACTCATCATCAAAAAAATTTCTTTGATGACCCCATTCTCCCTCTTCATCAAAAATTACATCCCTGGAGAGTATAACTTTATGAGTCTTGGTATTGTAGAGTCTATATGCCTTTGTAGACTCACAATACCCTACAAATATATAATCTTGACTCTTTAGATCAAGCTTATTTCTTTTCTCATAAGGAATGTGTGCATATGCTAAAGAACCAAACACTTTGAAGTGCTTTACATTAGGTTTCTTTCCATACCACCCCTCATAAGGAGTGACACCATCTAAACTAGAAGTAGGACTTCTATTTAGAATATATACACTGGTTCTTACAACCTCTACCTAGTACATATGAGTTAGATGCTTAGTTTGAAGCATCAATATCACCATTTCAACTATGGTGTGGTTCTTTCTATCATCCACATCGTTCTGTTGTGGGGTATAGGTAGTGGTGAATTGCCTTTTAATCCCACTTGCTTTACAATATTTAATGAATGCTTTTGAGGAGTATTCACCTCATCGATCTGTCCTAAGATATTTTACATAATTCTCACTTTGATTATCTACATTGTTTCTAAAATATATGAAGCAATCAAAAGCTTCATCTTTATGTTTCAAAAAATAAATCCAACACATTCTAGAGAAGTCATCTATGAAAGTGAGAAAATAAGAAAAGTTTTCGAGACTCTGTGTTTGCATTGGTCCACAGATATCTGAATGTACTAAGTGAAGTGGATAGCTGGATCTCCACGCTTGTCCTTTTGGAAACTTCGACCTTGAGTGCTTTCCCAAAGTACATACTTCACAGACCTATTTTTTTCATTGATTTTGGGAAGTCCTGTCACCATAGCTTGAGAAGTGAGAAGTTTCAAGCTAGCAAAATTAAGGTGACCATATCGCAAGTGCCAAAGCACACTTGGATTTGTTATAGCTATATTTGCAATTTGAGCTTCTCCGGACTCATCAAATTTGAGAGGGAATAACCTATTCTTGGTCATGGGGACTTGTGTGATGACACGATTACAATTATTTTTATCAAAAATGATACATTGTCCTCCATAAAATGCAAGATTGTAATTGTTTTCCATCATTTGTCCAACACTTAGCAGATTGTATTGGAGATTTGAAGTGTAATAGATGTCATGCACTTTCTTTAGTCCTTATTTGGTTGGAACCTCCATGGCTCCAATACCATCTACTTGCAATGTCTTATCATCCCATGATTTGATTTGGGATTTATAAGTGGAATCTAAAGTAGCAAATAAATGTTCTTTGCCACTCATGTGGTTTGAAAAATTAGTATCCAGAATCCATGTGTCATTTAGATTGTGCCCTGATTATCCATATGAAAGAAAAATATTAGAGGTATCATCTTCTCCATAATTACCATATTGACTACTACTACCTTGTGAATATTTTGATCAGTAGTCGCGAGCAAAGCGACCTGGCTTACCACATTTGAAACAAGATGATTTTGACTTGTCAATTCCTCACCCTTGATTTCCTCCTTGATCTTGATTTCCACCTCTTTGCTGATTGCCTCCTCTGTATGAGTTGCCTCCTCTATTGGAATTGCCTCCTTTGTTCTGGTTACCTCCTCTATTTTGATTGCCTCATCTATAGTTGCTTCTACATATACCTCTTTGCTTGCCTCTGCCTTGACCTCTTCCCAATTTTCTTCCATTTTTTTCATTGGAAGTGAAGGCCTTATCATCACCTCCATAGCTGGTTGAAGGAGTTTCAGGAAACCTCTCTTCATGTGACATTAACGATCCAATTAATGCATCGAATGTTAAAAGGGAAAGATCTTTGGATTATTCTATAATTATGGAAATATGGTTCCATTTATGTGTAAGTGTTCGCAACACTTTTGTTACAATTATCTCAGGTGTGATTTTTTTGCCTAGTGTAACCATTTTATCCACAATTGCTTTTACTCTAACATAATAATCATCGACTTTTTCATCATCTTTCATTCAAAGATTTTCAAAATATCTCTTCAGTGTTTGAAGCCTTACCTACTTCACTTGATTACTACCCTGGAATCCATCACTCAATGCTTTCCATGCAGCTTGTGCAGTTGTACAAGCGATGATTCTAGGGAATATGCTTTTCTCCAATGTAGCTTGGAGATACGAAATAACATAAGAGTTGCTATTTTTTGTTTTCTTGTCTACGACACTTAGTGTTGTCCAGTCTAAGGGTTCTGTGTAGCCATCTTCTATTATGTCGCACAAACCTCTTCCTATGAGAAAGGTCTTCATATTTATAGACCAATACTCATAGTCATAATTGTTAAATTATGGTATAGGTAAGCTATTGTGTGAGGCCATAGTTACCAAAAAACTCTCTTTATTTCACAATTACAATAAAGTACTTTGCTGTTTGAAATAAGGAAAGAAGAAGAAGGAAGAAAGAAGAGATTACAAACTTAAGTCAAATATGACTTGTTCTACTCTATCATTCACTGTTTATTCCTGTTGATGTGGGGATGCTATCTCTTGATTCAAAAAATTATCTGCTACTTCTTCTTCATCGTCACTTATCAATATTATTTTTGATGATTTTGGTTCTAAGATTTCCATTGAAATACTATAGTGTGTATACTCTGATTCTTGTGGTGTAGCTTGTACAGATTCTGATTGTTCAAATTGACTCCTAAATGAGTTGTCTTCAAAGTCTGCCTCATACCCTGAGTCAGGATGTCTTTGATGTGCTATCATTGCATTTTGAAGTTGGCTAAACACAATGTTGAGCCCATAACATCTTACTTTTTCATCAAACCTATCTACACATTCTCTTGCTAGAATTGCACATAAGGTATGATAACAACCATTTGGTCTTATCATAAATGCCTCTTTACAATTTTACAATTTGGATCTTTTGTCTCTTTTACAAAAGAAAAACTAAGCCTCTTAGGCTTATTACACAAAATTTCTACAGTTTATGATTCCTTGAATCAAGTGAAAAATTTATCCTTCGATTACAATAATTGTCTCTTAGACAATGTCTTTCTTTCTTATATGATATATATTAAAAAATAATTGCTTTAAAAAAAACTTTAGAAAAGCAATTATAGTTAATATATTAAATATAATATAATTAATTTTAATAATAATATATAAAAAAGAATTATATAAAAAAATTATCCTTCGTAGGATTCGAACCCATGACCTATTTCATGCAAGAATTTATCCTAACCAACTCGGCTACCACTGCCGATGAGAACCCAAGGGCAAGATTACAAGTATATTCTTTTTTAGATCCGATTTCAACAAAAATAAAAAAATTTCAAGCTTTCACTATCACTGGGTTTCAAACCTATGACCTGTAAGAAGGTGGGCACCTTATGGCTGGCTCCACAATCTAGTCGAGCTACACGGCTTGATGAGAAGACAAGGGAAGCTTGCCTTCCTTATACTTCTCTCGGCCGTGCTTTAATTATTTTTTTTTTGGGATTTTTGTCCCACATCGACCATGCAATGGGCGATGAAGGTGTTTGAAATCTTCAGCGAGCAAATACTCATTCGATTACCTTCAGGAAATCAATGATCACCCTTTTACCTCCTTCTAGAGAAATCAATCCCCACCATGTTGCTTCCTTTGATCCTGTCATCTGTTGCCACGTTGCTTGTCCTCCTTATACCACGTAATTGGTCTGCATTAGTTTTGAGTCATCCAGTCTATGTTAACCTTGTTCTCCTCTCACCACGTGGAACTCTCCAATTGGTTCTTCTAAGTTACTACTCCTTATGTGATTGCTATGCAGGCCTTCTCCAGACCTCACCTTGGTTCATGAATCATGGACCTTCCTCACCTTGGATTGCATGCTATGGGTCCCACTCGACCTCACCTCAATGCTCATGCTACCTGGTTCCTCCACATCAGTCATTGGGCCTATTTCCTCCATCGACCTCAGTTCTAGTGCCCTCTCTGACTTCAGCTCTGATACCAGAAGTGGGCACGTGAGAATTATGAGCAATAGGAAAATGCAGAAATATTATATTCAACCTTGGAAACATAAGAATTACAAAGTTTAAATAGTGGTTTATTAAACAACCTTAGGGAATATAGGAAAAGTTAGGGAAAGAAGAATAATAGGGAGGAAAGGAGAAAGGGAATTTGGTATTGTCTGCCTTGCTGCCCATACCGTCCAATCTGCCCAGTGAGCTGCTGTCCAAGTCAAACTACCTGCCCAGTCAGCTGCCGTCCAAGGAGGTAAAAGGGTAAGATCCAAAGATTACCATTGGAAATAAATTTTTTACTCCTTTTAATTGGCTTAATTTCCAACAATATGCACCCCTAGCTATAAAAAGTGTGAGTAATGGATTCAATGTTATAGCCTCATATTTCTTCTCAGATATTGCTTGTATTTTACTATATTTTTTTTAGCAATCAAATTGTTCTATTATTTTTCTTATATATGCCTATGTTTTGAGTTACTAAACTCTATTATTTTATAATTGCACTCTTTAATGATCATATTTAACTTCAAATTATGAATTTTGGATTAGCCAAAATTTCATGTTTTGGATCAATGGTATTAAAATCGTTTGAAGATATCATATCATAGACTATGTATGAATTCAAGTGGTATAAAAACCACTCACGAGGTATGTGAGAATTCAAGTGGTATAAACATCACTCACAAGGTATATGTATGTAGTATACTACAAGATATTTATAATTTTTGTGAGGTTTTGTTATCCTTGAAATAGGAATCCTATGTACTTAAATACCCTTCACTACCATGATACAATTATTCAAAGCAACAAAGTAGGTAGAAGGAAGAAATAATTCTCCTTCTGATCCTCCTCTAGCTTTAACATAGAGAAAGACAATAACACTCTATTTAAGAAAAAAAGTTTCAAGGGTAAAATTACATTGAATAAAATTGTTACCACTAAGCAAAATTTGATGGTAAATTAAAAAAGTTGCAGGGTGGAAAAATCCTACCAAAACCAAAAACCTAAAAGAAAACAACTGGGCCAATCAAGGAAAGAAAGGGAGTCATTTGAAGCCCCTTAAAAGTTATAAGAAAAAGGAAGCCATAGAATATCCTTTTGAAAATAAGAAATAAAGCCATTTTAAATGAATTGAAAAGAATAATGAAAATGATTAAAAATATATAGAAGCCTCAAAACATATAATCCATCGAAGCCATTTGTAATATTAAAAATATTCTAGGTTCGAGGTGTAGACCAATTGGTTCATCCAAAACCCATAAGGGGGTGAAGGTCCAAGGTTCAAATCTTGGGTCTTGTCGGGTTGAACGCTTGTCTATTTCCTGGTGCTTTTAGTAGCATAAAAGGTTTAAAATGATTGTGGCATGGCAGTTATAGGGTCGGATTACACGAAGATCTGTGTGGCGAATTTTAAGGCGGACAACGCAGAATATTATGGCGGCCATAAAAGCTGGACAACCTACTCGGATTCGTGGCGGCTACCGATTCCACCATGTTAAAAAAAAAAATATTATAAATATTCGAAGAAAATGTGTTAAGGAATAGAAAGAGAAGCTTAAAGTTTCTTAAAATATTACATATTAGAAGCAAGAAGAAATATTTTTTTTTAACAAATAGTCTTTTCAAAGGCATTTTAGAATTTGTAAGAGAGACAAAAAGAAAAATAAAATTACAAGGAAGTAATTTGAAGTGAATATTAAAATAACAAAGATAATTGGAATGAATAGTATATAGAAGGGAAGAACCCAATGAAAAGAAGAAATATGTAGTGCATATAAAATGTTAAATGACCAACAACAATAATTATTTTATAATATTGGAATATTAAGAAAAATACAAGAAGGAACAGGTTAAATTATCCTTTAAAGAAAAAAAAGAATACCCAAGAAAATTGAAGCCCCATGAACTATAGTTGGAACCAAAAAACAAAGAATACATTTGGAAAGTAAGCACATTGAAATCTTGTGAAGCCATGTGAATAAGCTTCACAAATGAAGGAACCCATTTGTAAAATGGTATTAGGAACTTTGTGAAGAAGACACATATAAAGACAATAGACATCAAGATGTTTGCAATAAGGGGATGTAAGATTGGAAATAATTTTTTTAAAAATAAAGTAATAAAGTGATATTCATTAGTGAGAGATCAATAATAATTAATGGATTTCAAATACTTCCACAAAAGTGCACCATCCTGATCACATATGAAGCTATTGTCACCACGAGTATCATCTCACCTAGTGATGGAAGAAGTTATATGATGAAAATAAGTCAACCGAGATAAGAAAAAATAAAAAAAGTGAAAAGAATGAAAAAGAGGAAATAATACCTCTCAATATATATAGAAGGAAGGACATAATAAATATTAGGCAATAAATATTTTAGTAGCCATTATAGAAGTGGATATTTAATGAAGAAGGAATCACCAAAGACTTTAAGAAAAATATTCTAAACTATAGACTGATCCAAAAACTAGACCAAAACTTCAATAATTGACATAACATGCATTGCCATAAGGAGCTCATAAAAATAGATATTATCATTAGATAAAAATATGGTAGTAGCATTTTTCAATGATAATAAAAAGAGCAACAATATGAGAAGATAGTAGTAGATTTTTTATGAAAAAGGGCATAGTAATTGGACATAATTAAGGCATCATATGAAAATTTCTTGACATTCAAAGATTGAAATTAATATAATAAGATAGAAACATGTGGGCAAAGGAAAATTGTACAATTTTCAAACAAGATGAAAAGAAAAAAATTATTTTTATAAAAGAGAATATTCCAAGGAATATTTTGTAGAGTTAGAAGTATTCCCTCCACCTTCCTCAATGACACACAATTCTTTCTTACATTTTTTGAAGCATCATTTGAAATATGAGTATAGTTATATATATACTCATCACAAAAGAGTTATTCAAGGTGGAATCAATAAAAGAAGAATTTATGAATTTTGTGAAAGATTACCATGGCCAGTGGAGCACCAAAGTTCTTGTTACTAGATTCTCAATTGTTGAGGGGAAAGAATTATGCTACTTAGAAGACCAAACTCATGACATAGTTTGAGTTTGAGGAAGTGTGGCAAGTAGTAGATACAAGCATTTTTGTGTTACTATAGAATGAGAAGGTCAAGCAAATTTTGAAAAGGTAAACAAAAAAGAAAGACTAATCATAATATTTAGAGTAGCATATGAGGTCCAAGCATACATTAGAGATACAACCATAGCCAAGGATTCATGGAAGAATCTAAAACTAATATTTTAAGTCAATAATTAGAATTCAATTATTTTCCTTCAAATCTAGCTCCATTATATAAATATGAAGAGTGGAGAAAATCTAGAATTATTCATAAAAAGAATAACAAAATTGTGAGCATTAGGAACTCATATATTTGATGAAATGTTGGCTCCTATTATTTTGAGATCAATCCCATCAACATACAATTTTTTTACTACATTAAATATTAGTAAGTAAACACCAAGCTTTAAAATTTTGGTAAACCTACTTCAAAAAGTAGAACCCTCACATACAACAAATGAAGAAGAACAATTACTACTTACAATTCAGAGGGAAATATCCATTCAAAGGAGGTGTGAGACCTCAAAAAAACTTCCAACAAAGAATTATTTTTCAAAAATATTAATATAAGAGAAATAAATCTTAAAGGTACACTTTCCACACATAAAATATGTGCAAACACTATGGTATAATTAGACTCATTATGATGGAATGTTGGCATTTCCATTTAAAAATCAACCTTGTTCATGAGATATGAACTAAAAACAAGAAAGGTCATCTTAAAAATAACAAAATCAAAGTTGGAGAAAGGTACATCAATGCAGCTAAAGAGAATCAAGTCAAAGAAGAGGAAGAAAAATTTAGGAAGAAGAAGAATAATGTCTTTGTTGCTTGTAGACACCAAAACAGCACCAATCCGATTATGTGATGACAAGCGCTGATCGCATTGACACACACAACCCCTAGGGTAGCCCTCAGAGGTTAAACAGTGGTCCTAACCACTCTCAAAAGTAGTTTTGGAGGTCAAAGGTCAATTTGGCACCTTTTTGGCACCTTGCTCTCTGCTCGTCCCACCCAAGGATGAATACAAACTGGCATTCGTCCCACCCAGGGATGAATATTAGCATTCACCCTAGGGTGAGGTGAATAGCAAGTTTGACTAGAAAAAATTCAAACCTCGACAAGTCCACCAGTTAACTGAGGCTTCAAGCCATGCAATTGCGAGGAATAGCTTTAAATCAAGAAGAGAGACTTATGTCATGCATGTCTTTATTTTAGAAACCTCATGCAAGGAGACTCTAAATCAGGGAATTATCTTTTCTCTCAAAATAGGACAATCAACTCAAGTGGCACCCTCGCATGCGCATTCCAAACAAAGAGACCCTAGGTCTATAAATTGGTGAGTTTTCTCACCCAAAAGATATAGAGAGAAGGAGCATTTGAGCAATGAAGTGCTTCCAATTTACATACCTACTTGTGATTTGTGCCTTTCACATCCTTAATCTCTCATTCGAAAGGGAGGTTATTGGGTGATTATTGGAAGCACGAATCTGGACCCAAAACTCGATATTTGGCCACAATATTCCACAAAATTTGTTGACAACACCCCATAAGAAGTTTTGGACCCATCCCAAGTGGATTGGTGCTGAAACAGAGTCCCAAACGGTGGGCGTTCTGCCCTCGGGTGCCCCCCAAGCTATCACAGCCCTAATCGCCCCACCCTAGAATTATTAGAAATATATGATAGATTTCTCTAATTTTTCTTTTGCATCTTATTCTAGGTCTGTTAAATAGGCTGTAGTTTAAATTTCACTTCATTCTGAGCAATTTTGACCAGCTTTTTATCATTTCTCGCCTTTACTAACTTGCATATGGCATCCAAAAAATATGGGTGATAGAGGCCAAATTGGAGAAATCTGACCTTCTGGGTCTTCCCAAAACATCCCAAATTATCTAACCCCAACTTTGCAGGTCATTTGGAGCTTTCTGGATAGGACATTGAAGAGGGTGCTTTCTGACAAGTTATTGCAGGTCTATTCGTCCCACCCTGGAGCGAATACAAATATGTGAGGAATTTCTAGACTTTTCCTTTTGTAGTGGCCTCCTGGTAACATATTTATGCTTCTATTAAAATTTTAGGTTGATCTGAGGTCATTTGGTTATCATTTTAATATTTTCATGCATATACTGACAGTAGGCCTTGGGAAATACATGTTTTATTTTGTCTGCAGGTGCTACTAATCTTTTCTATTTCTTTGAACATAGGTTTCCAACATCAGAGGAGCAGGAAGGAGTCAAAAATCATATACACAAGTGGCGGCGATGTTTTGGTCCGCCCATATTACATGTGGGCACGCGGAAGAAGGATTGCTATCCATGGATGTGATGAGAAACATATCTGACGCTCCTATCCCTTAAAAAAGGAAGGAGACATATTGTAACACGAATTTGAAAGCACATCAATAAAGAGGACCCTATTCCATATTGCTTTTATCTTGTGTCGATTCGCTCATGTTCTTTCCTTTTATGCATTTTTCAATACATAGGCTTTTGGCATTAAGTTTGGTTTTAGACGCATCGTATTTAGCATATTCCTTTTTGTTTCCGTATCCTCGTGCTTTCAGTGGCGATCACGGTGGGACCTCTGTCCCTTGATTTTTAAGATTAAATTTCTGATTAAAGTTGCTTGTTTTTTTTTGCTTACAAGTACCAAGTTTTCAAACGCTGGACTATTTCAGAGCAGAAATTCAGAGACATCCGATTTGGGTAGAGAAGAGGTAGAGGTCTTAAACACCTTCTATCAAAATTTTGCTGTTTGTTCTCTGGTTATTTTCTTGCATAGGAGAGTTTGAATGCTTGTTTGCTTCATTTATGCAACTTAAAAAGAACCCCACACACCACGTGGTAAGTTAAAACAACAAGGAGTTGGTCGTAAAACCCCAACCCTTGAGCAAGACCAACGATGGATTTCATCACCACCTTGGCTTGAGATACTGCATACATTACCCCGATCGTGACTATTGCTAGACATAAATCCTGATGAAAGCTGACCAAGTGTAGTTGGGGTGATTCCCAATGCATGAGGATAAGTCTTCTATGGTAGGTGTCATAAACAGAGTGATTCCCCTTCCGTACCGCCTATGTTCCATGTACCATCTGCTCTCACGTACCAATAGTTTCCCTCACGTAAGGGCGGGTATATAGAGAGGTTGGTATATCGGTCTGGCAATGGTATATCGAAGGGGCAACCATTTTTTGGGAGTCATAAGAGCCATCATTTTGCATTTAAATGTTCTTTCCACAAGCTTTCAAAATGAACATTAAAAACACACTAAACCAGGTTTAGGGCACACTTTTAATCGTTAAACGAGATAATCATTGTTTTGTGTGTGTGATATTTCTTGTTTAGTGTAGCATAAGAAATCCTAAAAAAAGATAAAAATCTACGCATCTTTAGGTAAGCATCACCATGGTGTACACTCGTAGCCGAGCCCAATCACGGGCAAGCGCTGTAGAAAGTGCACCAAGGGGGACAAGTCACCTCCGATATAGTCCTAAGGACTTGGTCATCCCACCTTGGCGGCCTGACACACAAGATAGTCCACATCATGCCATAACATAATAGGACTATAGAGGCACCTCTTTGAGGGGCACCCCCACTCAACATAGGTCCTTTCAAGAAGAGAACCTACATGTAGCACTCAACATAGACAGGAGACCTCCCTTAGATGCTCATTATGAGTGGCCTAGTGATGAAGTGTTAGAACAACAGAGGGTCCAAAAGGAGGGGCCACATGATTTTGTCATCCCTCCTCTACCCCAGATTACTGTTAGAAACACTAGACCAAATCTAGAGTATCAAGCTTTCCAGACAGGGCAAGACAATTATGCCCGCACCTTGCATGCATATGAAAGGGAGTATGAGGAAGACTACCATGTTCCTCAAGAGTAGTACACAGCATGGGAGTGATGTACCTCCGTGCCTTCCATGTATCAGGATCACCCATTGAGGCCACAACCTCGGGTTAATGTAGCTAACCTCGACAGAGGAAAGTAACCCATAGGGGTCTCGGATCACCACGACTGAGATAGACATGTAGGAGAGGCATCTAGGCTTCCTAAACATGAGATGATGGAACAAAGTGACCTGGAATTTGCCAGACATGCCACCCGCCAAGCGCAAATCACGTAGCTCAGGCAGGATCAAGAATAGTTAGAGCATCTGTACCACCTTAGCAAAGAGCGCATTCAACGTTAGACAACCGAATTGCTTCATAACAATGTGCCTACGAAGGTTCCAACCCCTCGCACACATAAAGTAGAAGTGTATGAGAGGCATAACCCCTTGGTATGAGACAGGTCTACGTGACCTTATCAAGTATTGCCTCCGAGACCTCCTAGACCTGAGCGGGAGGCCACTCCCCGAAACAATGATGGGCACCCTCCATGGGCACCCACCCATGTGTATAGGTCTCGGCCAGACACTCCTCAAGAAGCCTATGAGGAGTATGAACAAGAAGAAGAGCAGGCCAAAATGCTCTACCAAGGTAGAGGGGGTGCTATCCAGCTACCTCTCCATAGGCCTCAAGTTCCCCGCAACCCACAATGGGAGCAAACTAAGGAGGAAGAGATCAAATCCTATGATGCATATAAAGTGCTGCTAGAGCGCTTAGAGTCTATGGAGATCAAGACTTTTGGGCCCCAAAATCCCACTTTATGCCAACTCCGTAGTCATCTTGTGCATCCGTCAGTGCCGGCACCTCCATACCCTGAACACTTTAAACTGCCCTAGTTGGCACTCTTTAGAGGGGAGGAGGATGCCCAAGAGCATGTGACTAGATTCCTGAGCCAATGCTTTGGTATTTAGGACAATGATGCTTTGTTACTGAGAACATTTATAACCACATTCGTAGGCCCTGCCTCGGATTGGTTCACTCAATTACCAAAACATAGCATTAGTAACTTGGATCAGCTAGTGGACGCGTTCCTCGAACGCTTCACCTTCAACACTAAGAAAAATGTGTCATTAAGTGACCTAGCTAGCCTCAAGAAGTATGAGGAAGAAACCATGGTGGCATATAGGAACCGGTGGAGGACATTGCTTTCAAAGCTGCCTTACCTCCCTCCCATGTTAGACCTGACCCAAATGTTCTCAAAAAGTTGTTTGAGATCGATCTTCGTGCTATTGCAGCTGCAACAATATGCCAGTTTAGAGGAAGCTCTGGCACAAGCCAGAATCATTGAGGAGATCAAGATACAGGATGGCGAGATCACCAAACCTAAGAAGAAAGAATGGACCAAGAACACTAAAATAGGGACCACGCAACCGAAACTCGCTGTGGTTAATCAGGTTGCCATCAATGTCCCTAAGCCTGCACAAGCAACACAACCTCAAAAGGCTAACTATCAGGCGGTGCCTCCTAACAACTATGAGAGAGAAAACCAAAGGCAGGAACAAAATCAGCAGCGTCACCCTAGGCAACAATTTACTCCTTACACAGAGTCCAGGGACTCTCTGTTTGACCGCTTGTCAACGATGAACTTGATCAACCTTCTAGAGATTCAAACTATAGACCCCAATGCACCGAAGCCTAAGGGGTATCGAGAGGACTTGTACTATAGGTTCCATAGGCGTAAGGGACATGATCTTAATGCATGTTGGAAGTTCAAAGGTTTGGTACAAGACCTAATCGACAACAAGACATTGGCAGTGGACAACCCCGTAGCGCCAAACAACCAACATATGGGAGTCTTCAAAGACCCCTTGCCTACCCATGAGGCATAGGAAAAACCCCTTCAAGTCAATGAGGTGCAAAAGAATTGCCCCATGCAGGGGTATGTAGGGATGATAAGCATAGTGACTAGGAACAAGAGATATCCAGGAGTTGCCCCCATGATAGCCACAAGAGAGGTTCCATCGATGTCACAACCTCAACAACACCCTACACAACTTCCCCCACCTAGACCAATGGCCACGATTTGGACTAGACTTACCCAAAGTCTAAGGACCACGTCGGCTAGGCTCTCCATATACGAGCTCATTCAACAATCAATGCCCCATCGAGAGGCTCTAATGGATATTTTAAAGGCCATCGATCTGCAGCCCCACGAAGCGAAATCTTTCAACAACTTTGTGGGACATGTAAAACAATGTACAAAACCAGTCATCACCTTTAGAGAAGATGAATTGAAAACAGTGACTGGTGATGTGGCGGATCCACCCCTGCACGTTATTGCGCGGGTCAACGGGATTCCATATAAGAGGGTGTTGGTGGACACTGGCTCATCCAGTAATATCATCACTACAGTAGCACTAAAACATTTGAAGTTGCCAGCATCTCACATCGTGGCCTCCACTTATACACTATGAGCATTCAATGATGCAATCTGCTCGATAGTTGGCACAATTGTCCTACCTATCCAAGTGGGACAAAAGACTATTCATACATTGTGCCACATCTTGGAAGGTGAGATGGCTTATAATATCTTGTTGGGCCGGCCTTGGATTAGGGACATGAAGTGTGTCCCTTCAATAGCTCATCAGTGCCTAAAGTATACATTTGAAGGACAGGTGCATGTAGTCCCGGTAGACTTGGAGCCCTTCAAATACTATAATACAATGCAATTCATGCCGCAATCGACTCTTCCATCAACACATTTGGATTTTTAGTTGAATCCATCTCAACAGGGTTCGATTCCGTAGGCATCTCCATTGATTAATCCGTCGAGTCCTCAACCGGGTCCATCTTCCTCCGCTAGTCCTTCAACAACGACGCCACCTACGGTGGCCACATCCAAGGACAAGGGAAAGAAACCCCTAGAAGAGGAACCACCCCTAGTCTCAACCATCTCTATCGAAGAGATGCCTAGCCGAATGGAAGTCGAGACGCCTAGTTCACCCCACATGGAGTGGACTCAGGAAGGACTCCCATTCGCTCCCCCTCAACCACCAACGATCACCGTTGAAATGGCCAACATGGGCCTAGGGGAGTATCTAGTGAGGAACATTGTAGCAACGCCCACACTTGAGTCCATGCAGGACATGGGGAGGCCTCGACTCCCCATCGGCTCTATGGTTCCTTTAGGCTACCCACCCAATCAGACAAACTTTGTTTATGGGGGCCTGGATAATGGCGTTGAAACTTGTATGCAAGAAGACGAAGATGAAGAGCCCTTTGCAGAGGACGTTAACTATTTGTCCAACCCAGACTTTGCATTGAGATATCTTGGCCAATGCAATTGGCATGGATATGGGTTGGGCAGGTATGAGCAAGGAGTGTGTGTTCTTTGCCAACCAAGATATCAAATGTCGTATGACAAGTCAGGAGTAGGGTTCAACCACCCCTTGCCCCTAGACATCTTGGTGGAGAACATGCAAGGCCTAGGGATAGGCAACAAGGATGGGTTGGCATTAGATCCATATGCCAATCCTAACACAACATATACATTGGGAGATTATCTCCCATTGCTAACAACCAACCTTGTTGACCATAACAACCCTTTCCCTTCGGCTGAAAAGGGAGAAAATTTGAGGACTCCCCTACAAGAGGGATATGGACAAGACCAAGAAGGGTCTTCAAAGGATGAGTCGAAGTATGAGGTAGCACCTTGGGATCCTTTTGAGTCTAATAGCAATCATTCACAAGTATATCCCATGGATGATGATCAGGAGAGCTTCTTGAAAATGTTCCCTTTGGATGCTCCATTTGAGCATATGCCACCTCAAGAGAATCAGGTCCCCCCATAGAGAGTGGAACAACCTCGATGGGACCACATTAATTTGCTCAAACAAGATGAGCCTCATATGTCGCAAACCATTGTTGGAGCCAACGAAGGCCTTTGGATCTCTGACAGTGATTACGAAGATGAAACCGAGATGGCTTATCTCAATCATATGCGATAACAACAATATCCCTTGGATATAGATGACATGTTTGAACAGTTACACATAGGGCCAAGGAATAGGTGGCACCTAAACCAGGCGTAGTTATAGCAATTACTGCACCCGCCACTCTAGGTACACAGAGAGCATCTTCTGCCTGGAGACCCTATAAAACCATCAGTGCCTAGGGTGGACCCTATCTGCGTATCCATGCACATAGCCGATCCATTTGTGCCAGTACCCACAGAGCCAGATCCGGAGCACAAAGATCATCTAGGATGTCCGAGTTACAACACCCACGGTAATGGAGACCACAATCATTTCATCAACATGATCTCCATTGACCTAACCGCCCCCATCCATGATCCAACTCGACCCGACACGGTCATTGTATCTAGACCTAGATGCTATCGACCGGGATCACGTCGACACACCGCCATCCCCATCAGAGTATTGGCCTTGTGGTGGGATGTTCCATTTCACCCCAGGACAGACTCAGGATGTCTTCCATGTTGAAGAGGAACCTGATGTTCCGAACGATGATCTAAATTCAGCAAACGATATCCACTTGATCCCAACTCCACACCAGTTGGAGGATGGGTCCCACATGTCGATCGAGGAGACGACTGATGTAGACATCAGCTCAAATCCAATGAATTTGCAAATCATCAAGCTAGGGGTAAGTCTATCCCCCGAAGAGCAAGCCGACTACATTGCCCTTCTCAAAGAGAAGAAGGAGGTTTTTGCATGGTCATACAAAGACATGCCGGGACTAGACCCGCAGCTAGTCATGCATAATTTAATGCTTGATCCGACAGTCAAGCCAATAAAGAAAAAACTACGTAAGATGCACCCAACAATGGCCTTAATGGTCAAAGATGAGCTACAAAAGCTGTTGGATGCACAGTTTGTCATCTGCGTGGATTACCCGCCATGGTTGTCTAACATGGTTCCCGTCAAAAAGCTCGATGGGAGGATTCGCATATGCACCAATTTTTGAGATCTAAACAAAGTGAGTCCTAAGGATGATTTTCCCTTGTCGAGCATCGACGCATTGGTAGACGCTACAATGGGCCACGAAATGCTTTCCCTCATGGATGGTTTCTCAGGATACAATCAAATTCGTATCAATCTCGAGGACCAACTAAAAATGGCATTCACAATGCCTTGGGGGACATTTTGCTATAAGGTCATGCCTTTTGGCCTTAAAAACACTGGCGCCACCTACCAACGTGCCATGACGTACATCTTCCATGATTACATGCACAAAAATTTGGAATATTACATGGATGATTTGTTGGCTAAATCTCTTTTGTGCCCAGATCATCTCGATGACTTAAGCAAGATCCTCGATCGCCTCATGGAGCATAAGGTCAGACTAAACCCCAAGAAGTGCGTATTTGGCATCACATCTAGAAAGCTCTTGGGTTACATAGTCTCTAAATGAGGAATCGAGGTAGACCCACACAAAGTCAAGGCAATCCTTGAAATGCTTCCCCCAACTACCATCAAGCAGACTCGAAGTCTACAGGGAAAGGTCGCATCGATCAAGCGCTTCATAGCGCAGCTATCTGACAAGTCTCGACCCATGAATAAATTATTGCACAAGGGGGTAACATTTCATTGGGATGACGAGTGCCACTCAGCCTTTGATGACATTAAACAATACTTGGCTTCGCTGCCAATATTGGCACCACCTAGACCAGGAGTGTCATTCTATTTATACATCTCAGCTATCGAGGTGGCACTGGGCGCCATGCTGTCCCAAAAAAATGAACTACACAAAGAATAGGCTACTTACTATCTTAGCCGCACCCTAGTCAGTTATGAACTTAACTATGCATACGTTGAAAAGCTCTTCTTGGCAGTGGTGTTTGCTACCAAAAAGCTATGCCACTACATGCTCAGCAATACGACGTATGTTGTGTCTAAGGAGAATCCATTGCGATACATGATGAGTCGTACTTATCATAGTAGCCGCACGGCAAAATGGATCATGTTGTTGATGGAGTTTGACATAGAATTCATTGGATAGAAATCCATAAAAGGTCAAGTCATCACCGATCAACTGGTAGAGGCTCCTCTTGAAGATGATCAGCCTCTGACCGTAGAACTACCTGATGATGGGGTTTTTCATGTTTTAGAATCACCAGATTCTGATGAGCCTGAGTCACAGGCTGACATGACCTTATTCTTTGATGGTTCTAAATGTGAGCAAGGAGGTGGTGCGGGAATTGTATTCTTCACTCCACAAGGGGCTCCAATGCCTTTGTCATTTAAATTAGACTTCTCGTGCACCAACAACAATGTAGAATATGAAGCCTTGCTCATAGGTCTTCAGACAACAATCACCATGAACATTAAACGTTTAAACATCTTTGGTGATTCATTGTTAATTGTCAATCAAGTAAAGGGGATATTCCAATGTAAATGTCCAGTTCTGCAGGCCTACAAAGCCCTTGTGGATAAATTCCTGGCACAACTTGAATGGTATGACATTGAGGCACTCCCTCAATCATCGAATCATTTTGTGGATACTATGGCCTCCTTGGGGTCACTAATTCTGCAAGACCCTTCCGATGAGATGACCACCATTCAGGTTAAAACATTATCGCAATCCATGATGGAGCGTGCAAGCTCTGACCTAACACCAAGAATCCACCTGATCTAGATTGAACCATCTCAGGATAGGTTCTCTCGAATCCATGATTGTCTGACTCGAGCCAACTGGGGGTCCTTGTTCTCCCCGACCCCTCTTAATAGCAACACAACGCTATTTTTACAAGTTCTTTCCCGCTCAGCTTTTTCTAGGGATGAACTTCAAGAGGGATTGGCCGTTCATACCATCGAGGTTTCTGATCAGCAGGATTGGTACACACCCATAAGGGATTACCTCAAGTTAGGTAACCTCCCCCTTGGATTGACACAAGCCACGAAAAGATCATTTAAATAGAAAGCAACAAAACATGTCTTGTTAGGAGACATTTTGTATCGTCGAAGCTATGAAGGAATCCTCCTCTATTGCTTGGACCAACAAGAGTCCGCTTGGGCGATCACCCAAGCACACGATGGTACATGTGGTGGCCACTTCAGTGGTATGTCCATCGCAAAGCGCATTCTTCACATGGGCTATTATTGGCCATATTTAGAGTGATATTGTTGCACATATGTAAAGAAGTGCGTGAAGTGTCAACACCATGCTAATTTGACACATGTGCCTTCTCAGGCCTTGCAACCGATCCAATCGGCTTGGCATTTTTCATAGTGGGGCTTCGATCTAATCGAAAATATCTCCCCTACGTCGTCCGGTCGTCACACGTTCATCATAATGGCCACAGAGTACTTTACCAAGTGGGTGGAAGCAATTCCGCTAACCTCTACGACTGGATCCCGCATTGCGGAGTTTATTTTGCATAACATCATATGTCATTTTGGTATTCCATCCAAGATCCTGTCGGATAATGGGACGTCATTCAAGAACAAAGATGTGCGTGCTTTGACCACAAAGTACAAAATTCAGCACAGTTTTTCAACACCCTATTATCCATAGGCAAATGGGCAAGCAGAGGCGTCGAACAAAATGCTAGTCGCCATCCTCAAAAAGACCATCGCAGATAGTCATAAGGATTGGCACATTCAAATCCCTCTTGCCCTATGGGCTTATCGCACTAGCATTCGGATGCCCACTGGGGCAACTCCATTTTTGCTGGTGTATGGCTCCGAGGCAGTCATGCCTCTTGAGTTGGAAATCCCTTCTCTGTGCATTTCAATGCAAGAGTTCATCGATGATGACACTATGCGGTAGGCCCGGTTAGACCAACTGACGTTGCTCGATGAATGACGTGTTAATGCTCTCGAGCATTTGCGTATCTATCAAGAGCGACTTAAGAAAGCATACAACATGAAGGTTCACCTCAGGGACTTTTAGGTTGGTGACTTGGTCTTAAAAGAGAACCAACATAATTCTAATTTTCCATCCCATCTAAGAGACAAGTTCACGGCAAACTGGTTAGGTCCTTATGTGATTGACAGTAGAATAGGACCTGGAACATACCGACTCACCTCTCTTGAAGGAATCAAGGAAACAGAACCCTTGAACATCAGTCATTTAAGGCCATTCCACATCTAGAGAGCCATAGTCCAACCAAAATCTCCAAGGATTCCCATAATCGCTTGGTCACCCCAAAATGCTCCAAAGGTATCTATAAACCCTTTGGTCAACCCAAAAGCTCCAAGGATTCCCATAATCGCTTGGTCACCCCAAAATGCCCCAAAGGTATCTATAAACCCTTTGGTCAACCCAAAAGCTCCAAGGATTCCCATAATCACTTGGTCACCCCAAAATGCCCCAAAGGTATCTATAAACCCTTTGGTCAACCCAAATGCTCCAAGGATTCTCACAATCGCTTGGTCAACCCCAAAAAATGCTCCAAAGGTATCCATAAACCCTTTGGTCAAACACCAAAAGCTCCAAGGGTTACCATAACCGCTTGGTCAAAATAAATATTCAAAAAACAAGCAAAAACAATAAAATCATCAAAAATAACAAAAAAAAATTGCATTTCAATTCCATGCATACTCATAAAAATCAAAATACAAAAATATAGGTTGCATTAGGCATCACATCCATATATTGCATATTTGCTAGGTCATACAAGTCAAGAGCACCATAGACTGTCATTACTTGGCAATTCCATCATTTTCCACATCAAATCCATTTTATAAACGCATACCTCCAGAATAACACCATCATCATTTTTAGCTTAGTCAGTTGTCTCCTAATGTATATAGGGTTTTTGTCATTCAGTTGTCTTTAAATTTCTAGCCAAAAATTGTACAAAGTTAAACAGATTTTACAAAGGAAAGTTTTACTTGGATCACGCCTCGTTATGTAACATCCCTACACAAGTTAAAACACATAAAATAATTCCTAAGTTGTGTGAACGCAAGAGAAACCTACAAAGTAGTCTAGGGTACCATAGGTGAAAGATTAGTCCTGTTCATCCCCCTGTGCGAATGGTTTAAGAGTGCTGAGAATTGACAAAAGGATGAGCTCTTCCCCATCAATTCCCCCTAATAAATAGTGGTTTTCACCACTACCAAGAATCCCAATCACCGTTGGTCCCCAAAGTTGTAAGGATTCATACTACACGTCCCTGCCAAGGATGGGTAGTCATCCCCAAGGCCTCAAAGGATCGATGCCATTCAAAAACAAAATTCCCACAAGCCATCATCAAAACCATCTCCAATCACCTTTGGTCTCAAAGTTGTAAGGATTCATACTACACGTCCCTGAACAGGATGGGTAGTCATCCCCAAGGCCTAAAAGATCAATGCCCTTACTTCATAATTTCCATAATCCCCTTTGGTTCCCCAAGTCATAAGGATTCATACTACATGTCCCTGAACAGGATGGGTAGTCATCCCCAAGGCCAACAGGATCAATGTCATTCCCAAGCTCAACCTTACAAAGTTTAAAATCCAAAATCAAATAACAGTGGTTATCACCACTATTCACAATCCTTGCTCAAAAAGAAAAACAAAAAGAGAAAAATAAACAGTGATTTTCATCACTATGTATACGAGCAAGTATCCTAAACCATTGAGCACATAAAAAACCTGAACTTGAATCCCTGGAATTCTCAGCATTCGACAACCATCTAGGTGATCCTCATTACGGGTTTGGTGGACAGCCTACTTGGCAATGGCGGTATCCTAACCGCATGACGATATGTCTGTCACATTAGCTTTGCGTGTGCACAGACCAATGTTTGCATGTGGATGAGCTAGCTTATGGTACCTTAGATTGTCCCATGGATTAATCTTACTAAATACAACAATGGAGTTAGTGGAGCTAATTAGGTGATCCTCAGTACAGGTTTGGTTGATAGCCTATCTGGCATTGGCGGTATCCTGACCAATCCCACATAAACGAATTCAATTGCACACACAGGGATGTGAAATAACTTGGTTAAATTCAAGTCGGATTTATACCTTGTTCAAAAGTCTTGCGAGATAAATGTACCATCTTGGCTAGTTAGTTAAAATATCTGAATCTCAGAAAAGCTTAACTACATTTTAAAAAAAATTGGTACATTTCATTCCGTACATCACCATCAAAAAATATGCAAAATACAAACAACAAAGTTTTCACATGCAAAGTCATTCCACAAAGTCATCCCATAAGTACAGCAAGCCGACCAATTTTGAATAGTCTATGGTGCCATCGACAAGTTATCAACAACTCATTTCATTCATTCCATATGCATACATCATATAAATTAGAAACATCGCATTCATAATAGCATATGCATACATCAATATAAATACATGTGCATCAAAACAAACCATGAAAAGTGCATAAACACCAAAAAAGAGTCATCTATATATATATCATCAAAAAATCCCATAGGCTACAATGAACCGGTCCTCTGACCTCGCAACAAAAGCCAAAAGCTCAAAAACCCCTAAGCCTAGGGCATCGACCACCATGATCACACAGGATCGGTGTGACGGGAACTACCCCCATGGTGTGGGTCCTATGGGACCTCTTAAGGAGACTGCTGCTCACCCCTGCATCACGCCCACTAGTGCCCCCCTCATCTAGCCACCTGTGCCGAGATGATGCTGACTACTCAGTATCACCGTCTCTCATCCGACATGAAGAGCCACCTCTAGGGGGCTCAGGTAACCGCCCACCGAGGCGGATAATCTCTCCCTCCATATCCATCCGATGTCAAAACCACTCTACCTCCCATCGATGGTAATAAGCTACTGCATCATCACACTACGCCAATGTCTTCTCCTTCTCTACCAGCTACGCCCACAAGAGATCCCTCTCCCATGCAACATTGGTGTCCCCATCCCCTCGATGGTATGCAGCAAATGCGTTCTCCCGCTCCACCAGCTGAGTCCATAGGAGATCCCTCTCCTACAAAGCCTCTCCTAGCTCCTCATCTCGTCTCTACAATAGGTCCTCCAATCATGCTATCTCAGTGCAATGCCTTGCCTCCACATCCTCCGAACCTGCCTGAGGCCTCGGTGAATCTGGGACAGTAGCCTGCTCGGGCTCCCATTGCTTCGAGACGTCCTATATCTTCGGCTGATCCGGCACCCCAAACTCCCCTCCAACATCCTCAACCTCCACCAAGTCCACATCATCCAACGGAACTCCCCAACCCTCTCCTGGTGCCTCTGCACCCTCATCCCCTGCTGCACCCCCTAGAGGCCCCTCGCCTCGCCATCATCGCAAAGTCCACCACTGCTCATACTCGGTGGTCATCCCGATGTCATCCATGTCTGGGATGTCAATCATTGTATCTGCATCCTCACCCAGTGGCGCAATGACTGGCCAAGCTAGAGTCCTCTCATCTCCCCGATGCCGATAGACCACGGGCTCACCAGGCAACCCCTGGCACACTCTAAACTATCGTGTAACCCGACCATATGGGAAGAACTCCTGCTCAGTCCCATGATGCCCAATCAGCCATCGCCCCCTTTGTACCCATCGGAGCCACTCTCCAGCCTCAGGCTAGGCTAGACAATCCTAGTAGGGGCACTAGAACACCTCCCCTGGAGTAAGCCAAGCGAAGGCATCGACATAGTGCCCTACGACACCTACCCATCACCGACTCTATCCCTGCTCCTCAGACCTCCACCATAATGCCCCGTATCCGATATCCCGGTCTATCATCTCCACCTGAGTCATCCAAGGCAAACCCATCGGCCTCTCCACTGCTATGTGCTGCCAAGCCCAAAGACTTGCAACAAGTAGCTACAACTAATCCCCTTCCACTTTCGATAGTGGACCTCGTACAACTCATCATAGAGCTATGCCAGTAGAGTCTATCCCCATCTCATGATCATAGGTGCATCTATAGGACACTCCACCAACCTGAACACCACCTCTAGCAGGTTCCATGGGAACCTCACGCCCGAAGAGTCGGGGAGCAACATGTTGGAAATGAGGCCCATGAGTAATGCGTGCCTCACTCCCAACACACCCCTCTCTAGCCACCATCGAACCAGTATGCCACCAATCTGGCAGTCACCCTCTGCCCTCTCCACTGGGCTCTCCACCCCCATCTCCTCTCCATGCCCAAAATAGCGTATCAATACTACTGTCCTCCGATCCAACGATGTTGTCCGAATCGATAGTCCATCTATTGGAATCCGAAGAATTCGATAGACATCCTCCAAGGTCACCGTCATCTCCCCTATTGGGATATGGAAGGTGTTGGTCCGGGGATCCCACAGGTTGATCAGGGCCGTCAGATAGGCCCGATCCCCAACCACCGGCTCCACCGAGTCACCCGCTTGAGCCCAAGGGCGTCAAGCCAGTCTCAGTCAGCCAAAGTCAACATTGCACGTGCTTCAATGAAAATTATGGGCACACGGTACCGGCTCTTCACAACCTGCAAAAGAAAACAACATAAAAACATTAAAACAATGAAAAACTGTACAACAATAACATGAATATACAGCAATGCATCAAAATGTATAGCCAAAAACATAACAAAATTTAAAAAACTAATTTGTCAGTCCTAGGGTTTTAACTCTACACTACTAAATTACAAAAACATTCAAAAATCATTTGTCAGTGCTAGGGTTTTTAACTCTAACTGCTAAATTAAAAAACAAACAAAAACATTCAAAAATAATTTGTTAGTCCTAGGGTTTTTAACTCTAACTGATAAATACAAAAACAAACACAAACATTCACAAATCATTTGTCAGTTCTAGGGTTTTTAACTCTAACTAATAAATAAAAAAACAAACACAAACATTCACAAATAATTTCTTAGATCTAGGGTTTTTAACTCCAAACTGGTAAATTAAAACCACAAACCACAACAAATAACTAGGGTTAAAGCTACGTTTTACGCTCAATTTTACCCTACGTTTCTAACCTAAGTTTTGATCTTGGTTCAATTCGGGTTAGCGAAGTTTTTAAGTTATGTTCTAAACTAAGTTTTTTAGCTCAATTTTAAACTAACTTTTGATCTTTGTTTAACTAGGGTTATACTAAGTTTTAAACTAAGTGTTAATTTTGATAGACTAGGGTTTCATTTTTAACTTTAAACAACAAAATAAACAAAAGAACAAGAAATAAGCAAATTGCGGTTTTCAAATTGCAACACAAAACAATAAAGAGGAAGGGCACTCACTGGTCTCACTTCAGCTTCACCGTTGGATGATCCGATGCATGAACTCATGGTCACAGGAAAAGTTTGGTAGTGCTTCACTTCACAGAATTGACCTCCTCCTCCTCAGAGCTCCAAATCGCCAAGAAAAACAAATGCAAATGAGCCCAAAACTCAGTTTTGGCCTTTAAATAGGCTTTTTGAGCCTATACTCGTCCCCCTTGGGATGAGCACTCTAGTTAGCACTCATCCCTCCTTGGGACGAATACTAAATAGGAATTCATCCCACCCAGGGACGAATACAGAGCAAAAATTTCAAAAACAACAAAAACTGCACAAAATGGCACAAAAACAAGCAAGAAAAGTGTCCAATGAGAGTGCTTTGGCACTTGACAATCCGGGCATGCAAAATAGATGTCGGGGTCACAAATCCTCACTATCCTATTCCCTAAGAAGGCTACCATAGCCGGACCGCTCCACGGGAAGACGAATTTTCGAGAATTTCATCCCCAAACGACATCACCAAAAGGGTCAAAACCCAACCAAAAATAGCAATAACATTGCCGAACGAAGGCGCATTTGTGCCTGACATTCTTGGCATCCAAAATAGATGTTGGGGTTACAAATTGTCACTATCCTACTCCCTAAGAAGGCTACCATAGCCGGACCGCTCCCCGAGAGGATGGATTCTTGACAATTTTAGCTCCAAAATGCGTCACAAAAAGGGTTCACACCCACCAAAAATAGGTCAAAATGTTCAAAAACTGCTTTCGCATTCAATGGTAAACAACTGAAGGCACCCTTACCTAAGTCATCTTGGGTCAAGTGACTCATCGCTTTTCTCATGTCGGTCATTCCCTCATCGATTCGTCGCTTGAGGGGGTAGTCACACTTAGTCACCAATCAACAAAAACATACCCAATCAAGGAAATGACACGCATTCAAAGGATCATTGAAAAAGACAATCACGCCCTTGCTTGGGGTAGCAAACAAGCAATTATCACAAGCTGATCAAACACTTGGCATTCATGAATCATGAACTCAAGGTTCCCACAGAAAAAAGGTTGCACCCTTTGCCTATTCATGACTGATCAATGTCCAAGCTCAAGTAACACCTCACCGAAAAAGGTTAACACTTGAATTAAGTTCCTTAGCTCATCAAAAGCAAGGATTCAAGAATGCGTGCCCTTTCCATACTTGGGGCATCAAGAGTTGGTTAGGTTACTGAGAAACCCTAATCATTAGTGCTTTAGGTATCTATTTTTGCTCAGCATTGCGCCTTGCATAGCACTTCCCAAAAAGGGGCATCTGTAGACACCAAAATAGCACCAATCCGATTATGTGATGACAAGCACTGATCGCATTGACACACACAACCCCTAGGGCAGCCCCCAGAGGTTAAACAATGGTCCTAACCACTCCCAAAAGTAGTTTTGGAGGTCAGAGGTCAATTTGGCACCTTTTTTTCTCTTCTCGCTCGTCCCACCCAGGGATGAATACAAACCGGCATTCGTCCCACCCAGGGATGAATATCAGCATTCGCCCCTAGGGTGAGGTGAATAGCAAGTTTGACTAGGAAAAAGTCAAACCTCGACAAGTCCGCCAGTTAACGAAGGCTTCAGGCCATGCAATTGTGAGGAATAGCTTTAAATCAAGAAGAGAGACTTCTATCATGCATGTCTTTATTTTAGAAACCTCATGCAAGGAGACTCTAAATCAAGGAATTATCTTTTCTCTCAAAATAGGACAATCAACTCAAGTGGCGCCCTCGCATGCGCATTCCAAACAAAGAGACCCTAGGTCTATAAATTGGTGAGTTTTCTCACCCAAAAGATATACAGAGAAGAAGCATTTGAGCAATGAAGTGCTGCCAATTTACATACCTACTTGCGATTTGTGCCTTTCACATCCTTAATCTCTCATTCGAAAGGGAGGTTATTGGGTGATTATTGGAAGCACGAATTCGGACCCAAAACCCGATATTTGGCCACAATATTCCACAAAATTTGTCGACAACACCCCATAAGAAGTTTTGGACCCATCCCAAGTGGATTGGTGCCAAAACAGAGTCCCAAACGGTGGGCGTTCTGCCCCTGGGTGCCCCCCAAGCTGTCACAGCCCTAATCGCCCCACCCCAAAATGATTAGAAATCTATGATAGATTTCTCTAATTTTTCTTTTGCATCTTATTCTAGGTCTATTAAATAGGCTGTAGTTTAAATTTCACTTCATTCTAAGCAATTTTGACCAGGTTTTTATCATTTCTTGCCTTTACTAACTTGCAGATGGCACCAGAAAAATCTGGGTGATAGAGGCCAAATTGGAGAAATCTGACCTTCTAGGTCTTCCCAAAACACCCCCAATTAGCTAACCCCAACTTTGCAGGTCATTTGGAGCTTTCTGGATAGGACATTGAAGAGGGTGCTTTCTGACAAGTTATTGCAGGTCTATTCATCCCACCCTAGAGCGAATACAAATATGTGAGGAATTTCTAGACTGTTCCTTTTGCAGTGGCCTCCTGGTAACATATTTATGCTTTTGTTAAAATTTTAGGTCGATCTGAGGTCATTTGGTTATCGTTTTAATATTTTCATGCATATACTGACAGTAGGCCTTGGGAAATACATGTTTTATTCTGTCTGCAGGTGCTACTAATATTTTTTGTTTCTTTGAATGCAGGTTTTCGACATCAGAGGAGTAGGAAGGAGTCAAAAATCATATACACAAGCAACGACGATGTTTTGGTCCGCCCATCTTACATGTGGGCACGCGGAAGAAGGATTGCTATCATGGATGTGATCAAAAACATATTTAACGCTCCTATCCCTTAAAAAGGAAGGAGACGTATTGTAACACGACTTTGAAAGCACATCAATAAAGAGGACCCTATTCCATATTGCTTTTATCTTGTGTCGATTCGCTCATGTTCTTTCCTTTTATGCATTTTTCAATACATAGGCTTTTGGCATTAAGTTTGGTTTTAGACGCATATATTTAATAAATATACATGGGAGAGAAATATTTTATATCACCATATTAGAATACATAGATCATGATAAGACTTGGAAATAAATATACATGGGAGAGAAATATTTTATCTCATCAAAAATGAATATATTTAATGAAAATCCTCAACATTGAATAAAAAAATTTAAACATTTTGAAATTTGGAGTGTATAATTGGCAAAACCCAACATTCCAAAGTATAAAATGTAGAAATTCTACATTAAGGTGGAGGGGGTAGGGGGTTACCTCTCAAATTCTAAACATCATCGCATACATTTTTGTTTTGTAATAATAAAATAGATATTTTGACAATGATGTAGTATGTGGGGTCTGTTAGGAGTTATTAGATCATAGACCATGTGAAAAGTCAAGTGGTATAACCACCACTCATAAGGTACATGCATGTAGTATAGGAAAATATATTTGTAAGTTTATTTGAAAGTTTGGTATACCTAAAATAGGCATCCTATGTACTTAAATACCATTCACTACCATAATAAAATTATTCAAAGCATTAAAATCTAACAAGAGTGGTTTATCATTTAAGTGTATATCCATAAAATAAATATTATGATATTGAAAGTTTGGGTATCATATGTAAAATATAATTTTACTTTTATTTTTAGATGCATTCACCTCCCAAGTGGGATAATTTTAGCATGCTATATGGCTATTCTATTTACAATAATGCTTGCCTAATCATGAAACACTCACTTTTGGACCTCATATATCATTAAATTCTTAATAAATATTTGTGAAACCATCTCCACTAGATCCATATCAAAAAAATATTCCTAACAAATATAAAATTTGCTATATTTCTAGGAGGTTTGAGGCCCAAAATTGCTTATTTTATATAGGCTATCCAAGTTGTCATGATTAAGGAAAATATAGATGCAGATGAAATTTAAACTCAAGCATCCTTCTTCCCTTCCCCATAAAATAAATTCTCCTTGGATTTCTCCTAGATCAAGTTGATGCCCTTTGGCATGGGTGCTTTTGTTCACTTCCCATTAATAAAATTTTGGTTAACATTGTGAGGGGTCAATATGAAATTCAATATTAAAGTGAAGCAATCTAAAGGGAATCTATAAATATAAGTAGACATAGGAGAAATAAAACTTGAAAGAAATGCTAACAAACTAGAAACCTTGACAAATGGAGATCAATGGAAAAATAAAAATCCTAACAAGATTAGAATCCATAACAATAAAATATCCATGAGGAAATATAAATTAAAAGAAATGCCAACAATATTAGCCTTGATAACACGAGATGCATGAGGAAAGAGAAATGCCAACAAGACTAGAATACTTGACAATCAAATACCTATGGGAAATAGAAATGCTAACAAGAGTGAAACCCCGCTAGTTAGATATTTTTGGAAATTAATACCCCACTATATAGAAACCATGATAATAAAAAATTATGGGGAAATATATTTGCCCAAGATTAATGACCCAAAATATAGAGGAAAATAAAAATATGTCTAGTATAATTAATAGCCATGAAGAGTCAAGGGGTTTAAGGAAAAGCTTAAACGAGAAATCATTAAAAATTTTAATAAGCAAAAAGTCATAAGTTTTAAGAAAAGAATTAGGGAAATCTTTAAAAAAAGTTTGACAAGCAAAAATTCAAAAGTTTTAAGAAAAGACTTAAAGAAAATTAAAAAAAAGGTCTAACAAGAAAAAATTCAAAAGTTTTAAGAAAATGCTAAAGGAAAGCTTTTAAAAGTGTGCGAAGAAAAAAATTGAATGTTTGAAGAAAAGTCTTAAAATAAAAAAGTTTAAAATTTCAACAAAAAATTTAAATTATGATAAGAGGTTTTAAAGAAACCTTTCCAATTGAAAATTTGTAGCGAGATTAAAAACTCTACTAGTTAAAAATCTTGTCGACTAGAATGACTAAAAAATGTAGGTAGAGATAAGAATATAGAGAAAAATATAAGTATATGCATTGAAAAAGGAAATAAATTGATGGAAAATTGTAAAAATTATTAGAAAAATACATAAATTGCTAGAAAAAATTTACAAAAATTATCGAAAACTATAGAACTTTGTTAGAGAAGGAAAAAATTACTAAATAATGTGAGAAATATTCAAAAATACAAAAATAGAGAGGCATATAGGAGAAATAAATAAATAAATAATATACATAAAAAATAAAAAAGGTAAAAAATTAACATAAAAATATAAATAAATAGAAAAAATAATATTAAAAAAAAATTAATAATTCAAAAATATAATAATAAATTCTAACATAACAATTTTGGACTTTTCATTGCATGATATCTAACATGATTGTTGGAAATTCAAAGATAAAAATAATCAGAGTTTTAATCTAAATAGGCGAGCACAAATATCTAGAGAGGCAATATATAGGGAAGTTAATAACTAATCCACTTGTGCTGAAAAAGTAGAAATCAAATCACTAAGTTTTGCAAAAAAATGAAAATGTAATGAGTGGATGAAGTACAACTAGGAGTTGCACGAAGGAGCTTGCATCATAGTTATGTTAACATTGCTAAGGTGATGTCAAAACACAAGTAGTGGTAATTTTTGCTAAAATTATTGCTCACCACACCTATTATGATTGATAGATAAAGCATTGAACCACTAACTAATTAGATTCAAGAGACTGCATACCTTGTGTGAATTAATGTTTAATGAGTTATGGTTGAAGTGCAATAGAAAAATCCTATGGAGCTTATATCATAAGGAGAAGGATAACATCTTAGATTTAATGCACCCTATGGAAAGGAATATAATGGTAATTAAAAATTATAAAAGTGAGGCTATGCAAAGAGCCAAAAAATTATATAAATATTGGCTCACTAGATAGTTAAAAGGATTGGAAACCTATCTCTTAGAATCATACAAGCAAATATCCCTTGAAGGAACAACTATCAATGACCATTGGGTTTATCCACATTGGCCAAGACTTGGCAATATAAGAACTTTGGGGGAAACAAATTTCTTTTCAATGAGGAACATACTCTATTACATGTATGTTGACTTGTCCTTAACACATCAATAATTGCCCTTTACCTCTTCATGCCCAAAACAATCTGGCATTAGGGGGGTTAAAATATATTATTTACATGCACAATAGAAGTGGTTCTCGAAAGAGGGCCCATAGAATATAAAAATTATGTATCCCTTGGTATAATGTTTATATTACATGTCTTAATTGTCAATCTAAAACCAAATACCATCATCACTAGGTCTAAGTTAATTATCGGTGATTTTGAATTCTTCAACCTTTCCTCATTTAAAATACCCAAAGTTGACAGAGGAAAACTCATACCTCATACTCCTTAAACTACTAATAGTTCTCTTAGAGCTATTTTTTTTTTGTTAATCCTTTCACAATCTCTCAAGATCCACCAATAAAAGCTCCTACTCCACGGTTAATAGGAAGAGTCCTTTTATTATTCTAGGGCTTGCACATGTTATGCCTAAGAATACTGAAAAAAATCTCCCTAGATATAGGCATGAGTACATGATGTTAGTTAAAAAATATGTTTAGTAATATGAAGACTTTTTAATATATTTACAAATTGAGCATGAGGATGTTTCTTATAGAATTTTTCCACACACATTAGATAAGTTTACATATGATTGATATCTCATGTTACTTTTAAGATCTATTACTTCCTAGGTCTAGTTAGAAGTAGCATTTATTAACCATTTTAGACTACCAATTGATCTAGTTGTGGTATACCATCATTTTCTCTTTACTCATAGAGAACCTAATAAACCCCTAAGACTATTCAATACTAGATTCTATAAATTATACACCAAGTTGGTTATACCTTACACCCTCATAGAGGAAGAAACCATCCAAATAATACCTTAGATTTTTGAACCCATTAATTTCCATATTTATAGAGAGATCCTCAAATAATATTTTTGTCATTGGCATATGGTGAGGCTCTAAAAATTAAACAACAATTAATATCTCAAGGTTTTCATATGGGTCAATTACCTTCACTTGGACAACCAATGGTTTATAATAAAAAACCATTAATAAATCAAGTACTTACACAATACCTTCCTATGCTAAACACATTACTAGGTACCATGTATCCCAACCAAAACTAACCCTTAAATATTATACCCATAAATCAAATAATGCATAATGTGAGTAATCACCATTTTGACATACTCGAATAATATGGTAACCACAAACAGTGTTCTCAGTGATACACCTCCAATAATCAATCACTAAGACTTACTTTTATTCCTAAAAACCTCTACGTTCATGAATGGTTCAATAGTTCAGTTGGAACTAAGTCAATATTATGCCTCAAATCTTATGGTAGATAACATACAAAGGATGGTATGAAAATTGAGTAATGATATGCATAAATTACAAATGCAAGTTCTTCAAAACCCACCTATAAATAACACCCAAAATATGAACTTTAACTTCCAGAGGACCAACTAACAATGTAATACTAACCCAAACAATGGAGGAGCAACAAACCTTACTTGCAACCAAAATCAATCTAACAACTCAAATACTTCAATAAATTGGGATGATCTTGTTCTACCCAATTTGTGTAGGGTCCAGTCCACTATATTGCATGGTAAAATTAATTATTTCAAGTTCAAAATTGATTTGGATAATGGCCAAAAAGAGATGAAAATTTTAGAATTAATACCCACCAACGAGGACTATTAAAATCAAAATAATTAGAATTTAGGAACAACCTTAGTTTTAGAAATGTATGAACTCTTACGAGTTGATGAAAATGAACCCAAAAAGTGTTTGGAAGTGGAGGTACAAGCTTACTTGTAGTATTAGACTACATTCTAGTTATTCAAGCTTACTCGTACTATTAAACTACATTCTAGTTCTTAAAGTATGATCTACAACTATTGAATCTCCTCTTCATGGTTTCAAAGTGTCCACCCTTTAACCTATTCAAATTCTATAAGTTAAAAAAACATATAATTTAAATGAGTTTGATAATAAAAATTCATGTTTTAAGATAAGAGAAAAATGAGAGAATCAATGACAAAATATAGATATCAAAATCTCTATAATAAAATATTTTTAATTTTTAAATATATTAAATATATAATAAACCCAGAACCTTGTGGTCAAGCATCTATTTTGATATTAAAAGTGTATAAGATGAAAAGTGTAATATTTAAAGAAGTTTGATATTAAAAGTTCAGGTTGTAAGTTATGAGAATCAATATCAAGGATAAAATATACAGATAAATACCCCAATAATAAAATATTTTAATTTTTTAAGATATTAAATATATAAAAAAACGCAAGACCTTGTGATCAAGCATCTATTTTGATAGAATGTACTCGACTAAGGAACGGATGGTGTTGGGGACTCCAGCATCTATTTTGGTACCATAGACTCGACTATAGAACAAATTCTTTTCTGTTCAAGCATTTGGGTGTTGGGGGACTCCATTCTTTCCAAGCAAAGAGGCTAACAGCCAAAGAAATAATTTCGCATTTCAAACCGTCTTGGATCTGCGGTGGAAATAATGAATAAAACTGCTCAAGTTAAGGTCGAGTTGTTTACTATCCTGAAAATAACAGAAGAGAACATTGTTTTCCCCTACCGTATACTTCACCTGTTTCTCAGCACCTTTGAAATTATGTGGCGGCACGTTTTGTATGAGAGCCCACACTCCTCGCATTGCCCTTCGCCTTCCTTTGTCTTCCTTCTTCCCCCGGTGTTGGGAGAGTACTTCCGTTATCGGGGGGGGGGGGATTTTAGCATTTCTGTTTATGAAAGACTGCCGCCATGAACATATAACGGCAACATCATTCTTAAGAAATGGAGAAGCTTTACCACGGCTCTTCCCGTTTTAGGCTCCAACATTTTACCGCGTATATCTTCATCTTGCATTCCTGGCGATGTACCAGCAGGACACATGGCGGTCTATGTGGGAAAGCAGTGCCGGAGGTTTGTGATATGTTGGAGGACGCGAGACAGGAATTCGGGTACGTTTACGAAGGTGGGGTTTCCATTCCCTGTGATGAGCTTGTGTTCGAGCAGATTCTCGGGCTGTTTAAAGGTAAGGAAACCAAAACTATGGATGGATTTTGAGACTTGCAACCGAATTTATCCAAAAGACTCTTCTCTGAGGTATTTCCACTCTTTGCACGTCCAACACTTTTCACTGCTTATTCTCTCTTAGATTAGAGGTGAAGTCACTTTTACGGGTTGTATTTGACGATACAAATAAATAAATAAACTCACTTTTCATTTGAAAAAACGAAAAAGACAGAAACATATGTTTTGTTATGAATATGAGATTAGTGAAGATGAAAGATAGGTTAAGTTCAACGAAGATGGCGCTCTTGTAGTGCATTTTGACGATAAAATAAATAAATAATCTTTTGATTCGAGGAAAGAAACGATGAAACTTATGTTTGTAATATAATTTTTTATTTCTTTAAATAACAAAACATAAAATATAAAAGTTTATCTATAATTTTTTTTTTTTTTTTATATATAGATAGGATATTTCGAAGATAAAATTTGTATAGAGATTTTAAATTAAGTTGATATTAAATGTCTATGGTAATATTTTTGTTAACTTAACAAGAAGAATATATATATATACTTTTCTCTGGGTGATGGCAGAGGGTCTTTACTTTGCTCAGTTACCTTGTACTTGGGAGCCCTTTCGGCTATACGTTTGCTCTTTGAGAAGACAGGTGACCCCTTTCCCTCTTCCAATTTTTGAATTTCAAATTTTGAATCCCTTTTCAACGTCTTCTCAGGTCGGAGTTGGACCACCCTAAATTATGTGTAGTCTCCAGAACATTCTGGGTGGGCGCTCATGTCTGTGGTTGTGGGTCGTAGTGTCTGTCAGAGCCTTGGGATGGTGTCCACGTTGTGCAGGCCGAATTATAAATTTTCTTGTCCCTATATAGTTGTTGCCCTTCTTGATGCTCTCCTCTTGGCTTTGAGTTAGTGCTCGCGTGACTGTTGAGCCTTACAAGTGGTGGTGCCTTACTATTTTGGCGAACACCTGGTTTGTTTCCAAAGTTCGTTAAGACTTACCCCTCTTGGGTCTTCCAACTCTTCCCCTTGTCCTCTGTGCTCCCACATGATTATCCTGTCCGCTTTCTCTTATGGGTTACATCGCTTCTTCCTGTGATGGGTTTAGTCTTGCTGCCTGCTGCGTGGTTTTTTGCTTCTTGGTTTGAGGATGGTCCATTTCTTCGGATGGCTAGTCTTGGTACCTTTTGTTTTTCCCCACCGAGGCCTCCCAAGCCCTTCTTTGGCGTTATTTTGTTGAATTTGGGGGTGAGGCTTCTATTTTTTAACTTTGTTATGGCCTGGGTTACCCTTTGCCGGAGTACTCTTACTGTTGGGAGTTTTGTTGTTTGAGTTTTCTCTTTCCTCTATGTCTCTGAGTTTTATTCTTTTATTTTTAGTATGGGTAAAGCGAAGACCTACCCAGCTAAGCTTAAATTGAGTAAACCCCGTCTTGAGCCTATGTCTGTGTCCTTTGATGAGGACGCCAAATCTATCCTGGCAGATGTAAAGAGGGTGTGTCTCTTAATTACCCCCTTCCACCTACCCTCCCAGATTTTGACCCTATGTTTGTGTCCTTTGATGAGGACGTCAAATCTATCCTAGAGATGTAAAGAGGGCGTGTCTCTTAATTACCCCCATCCCCCTACCCTCCCAGATTTTGACGTTCTTCCTTGGATGAGCATTCAAGAGAAATCCATGGAGGAGGTCTATGCTCTGGAGGCCTCCGGGGAGCTCAAACATTCTATTTTCTAATATTTAAAGCTAATTGATATTAATAAAATAAAGATTTGGTGTTCATTGAAATTGGTGCTGGATATATCTGAGAATGTTTTGCATTTAGCTACAACTGTTGCTTAGGGTATGGAGAAGTTGGTGTAGAACTATCTCAGTTCCCCCCTTCTTCGGTGCCTTGTGCGCTTGTTAGCAATATTTTCTGTCTGCCTCATTTTGGTCTAGTGAGGTTTTGTTCTATTTTTTACTCTTGTGGCCTTTTTTTGTAGTGGTTGTGGGACCCGATAAAACCTCTCCGTTTTAATATTACCAAAAAAAAAATGTTTGAGTAATGATTTGTTTATTATTATTTTAAAATATAATGTTAATGTTAAGGGTAATATAAGTAATCTATTTAAATTAATTGTTTATTGGCTATTACAAATTTTCTTGTAAAATTTTGGACTTGAATGCTAGTTAGCATACTAATTTTTAGAGGTTGCGGGATTAGAGATTTGGAGGTGGATTCGGTCAGTTTTTGAGCTTCAGTATTCGATGTTCAAGATCATTTGCTATACAAAAACGGTAATTTGATCTTTTTATCCGAGAAATAGAAACCCTAAGATCAAAATTCCATTGTTTATCATGAGCAGTGTGTGATTCCTCATACCCTAAAGGTAGCAGTAGGTAGAGTGTCGTTTTAAGCGGATGTGCAGAGGAGAAATTTGTGTTGTTTCTGATGCAAATTGGTAGGAGCTGAAAACTTGTTGGAAAGCAGAGTTTATCAATTGATGTAGTGGGAGTTGAAGTAGAAAGCTTGGACAGCCATCAAAGAGTTTGCAATTTTCATTGATTTTTTGCAATAGATACAACATCTAAAGAGTTTTTTTATTTGAGTTTGCTTAATGGCCACCATATTTGAAGACTTGGAGGTTCCAAGTTTCAATGGAGAAAACTATGCTTATTGGAGCATAAAAATGGAGCACTTGTTGAAGGCAAAAGGACTTTGGGAAATTATCCAAGAAGGCTATGAAGAACCCACCACTTGGACCATGCTTGAAGGAGAAAAGAAGAGAGTGAAGAAAGAGCAGCAATATCAAAATTGCTTGGCTCTCATGGATTTGAGGAGAGGCATGAAAGAGAAAGCTTTCCCTCTCATTGCAAAATGTAGAACAACCCAAATGGCTTGGAGAGCATTGCAAGATGCTTATGGAGGAGATATGTGTAGCAATCTCCAAAGCAAGGAGGAGCCTTGCTTCTTTGAAGAAATTTTTGAAGAGTCTTATTGTGAAGATGCATGTGAAGATATGTCTTATGAAGAAGGCATGCATGATGAATTCTTCCTTATGGAGGAATATGATGGAGAAATTCTTCTTGAAGAGAAGAGAGAAGAAGGTGAAAATGTAACATGTTTATCAAGCATGTACATGGATGAGAAATGCCTCATGGAGAAAGCATATGTTGATGAATTTTGTGATGAGAAGAAAAGAAGAGGTGTGTATTCCTCAAGAGGAAGAGGAGGAAGAAGAGGATTTGCAGCTGATAGAAGGAAAAGCAATGAAGAGTGTCTCATGGAAAAGGCACAAGATGTTGAAGATTTTGTTTGGGAAGCACTTGAAGAGTGCATTGCTGATCTTGAAGTTCCTCTACAAGAGGAAAATAAAAGTGTTGAAGTTCCTCCAAAGGGGGAGAAAAATGATGAAATAGAAAATGGAGAAGAAACCAAGATTGGTGAACTTCAAGTTATCATGACTTTGGAGGCATCATCAATGAAGTAAGGATGGAGATCACTCACTTGGAGTGACTACATTGAAGAAAGAGAGTTGTCTTGAAAAGGCAACAATGTATGATTGTTTAAATGAATGGTGTTTCAACACACCAACATGGATTGAACAAAGGAAGAGAACTCTTGGTGAAGGGTTCATGGTTGCTTTTGAAGCAACATACAGTAAAAGAGATATGCCACAAAATAGCTTTGGAGGTAATGTTTTTATGATTAATAATTTGTTTTTTGTGAGTAGGTATTTGAAGAATGAAGGAGAATGTCTTCCAAAGGCATTATTGAGAGGTGATTGTCTTGTAGAGACATCATTACATGAAGTTCTTTCATTAGAAAAGAACATGGATAGCATGGTGATGAGAACCATGGATATGTGTTGGTTGTGGTATCTCAATGTGAAATATGTGTGTTGTGCAAATTTTGTGTTCAAAATTCCTTGGTTGAAGGAATACAAATCCATTGAGAGGAGTGGAAATATGTGTGAGGAGCAACAATTGTTTGTTGCATTTGTAACTAGCTATTGCATAGCTATATTTTGTTTGAAGATCTGTGTAGAGGTATGTGAAATTGTAATATGGCAAAACCATCTACATAAGATGATGCATTGTACATACTCAGGAGGAGTATTAGGAGCTGAAATATGGTTTGAAGACCATAGAATGAATGATGAAAGAAATGTGCTAGATTGGTTAGTGAGAACCAATACTTGTGGCATTATGGGAATGCCATCATTTGAAGGAGCTTTTGATGAAGGGGGAGCTGATCATCAAAAGACACCCAATTTTATTTTGTTGAAGAAAGCAAACTTAATGGATAGCCCGCAAGAAGAGCGAAAGTGTGGTGGGTGCCAACAAAACTTTTTTGAGTTCTTGAATTTTCTACTTCAAAACTGGAAGAAGCATAAACGAAGATCAGTTCAACAGTTTGTGATGCTTCAGAACTCATGGAATGAGTCCTTTCAGCATCAAGGGGGAGAATGTTGGAAAACTGATCTCCTTAACTTAGACTGCAGTTTTAACTGTCTGTAACTGCAGTGATTTTGTATTTGTCTTTTAGCCTCCTTCGGAGATTTTTTGTTGTACTCCAGGGGCTATATATTTGTATGCCTGGTTCATGAATAAATCAGAACATTCAGAGTTCTCACCAATGAGAAGCACTAAGTCCTAAAGTATGTTAGTGGACTCTAGTATCACCTATATTAAAACATTGAGTTCCTTCCAATGGACACCTTGGTAAAAATATTTATTTATGTTAAAATTTAAAGAGGAATTTTGAGTAAAATTAAAGGGACTTATACTAACTCCCTGCAAGACGACATTGGTTCCAAAATCTAATCCACTATGATATAGGCATATAACCTTCTTTTAGTGTGGATTAAAGCACTAAAATACCAAAAAATCTATATTTTGATCCTAATCGCATCACAAGGGGCATAAGTTTGTGCTTGAGACTCTATTTTAATCCAATTAAGAAGTGTTGGAAAGATTAGAGAGAGAGAGCAATAATTTTTGTGGTTAACTCTATCATAGATAATTTGCCTACACATTTGTGAAAAACACTCCAGAGCACTAAAAATGTAAAATAAAATACTAAAAATAATAATGCTCTATTTCTAGAGTTTTATAGCCAAAATGCATCTCTACCTATGTTGACACATAAGTAGAAGATAAAAAATAAAAGAACAAATTGCATTCATATAATTTTTATTTAATATGCACTTTGTAACCAACCAAATGTGAACCACCACATTTCTATATGGGTGGATTTCTAACATATGGGTGACCTTGCATATTCAATACAATGAATTTCTAATATACCAATTCTTGCATAAAGAGATATGCACCCCTAAATATAAAAAGCATGAGTAATGGATTCAATGTTATAGTCTCACATCTCTTCTCAGATATTGCTTGCATTGTACTCTATTTTTTTAGCAATCAAATCGTTCTATTATTTTTATTATATATGTCTATGTTTTGACTTACTATACTCAATTATTTTATAATTGCACTCTTTCATGATCATATTTAACTTCAAATTATAAATTTTGGATTATTAAAAGTTTTATTTTTTTATATCAATTGTATTAAAATTATTTGGGGGTATTATATCATAGACCATGTGAGAAGTCCAGTGGTACAAACACCGCTCACAAGGTATATGCATGTAGTAAAGTACAAAATATTTATAAGTTTTTTTTTAGGGTTTGTTATGCTTGAAATAGGAATCCTAAGTACTTAAATACACTTCACTACCATAATACAATCATTCAAAGCAAAAAAGTAGGTAGATGGAAGAAATAATTCTCCTTTTGATCCCCCTCTAGCTTCAACATAGAGAAAGCCAAATAGCACTCTATTTAAGAAAAAAGTTTAAAGGGTAAAATTACCTTGCATAAAATTGTTACCTTTAAGCAGATTTTGATGGTAAATTTAAAAAGTTGTAGGGTGGAAAAACCCTACAAAAAAAAAAAATCCCAAAAGAAAACAACTAGGCCAATAAGTAAATAAAGGAAGTCATTTGAAGCTCCTTGAAAGTTATAATAAAAATGAAGCCAGAGAATATCATTTTGAAAATCACAAAAAAGTCATTTGAAATGAATTGAAAAGAATAATGAAAAGGATTTAAAATTTATAGAAGGATCACAAAATATAACCCATTTAAGCCATTTGTAACATTATAAATATTTCAAGAATTTGTGTTAAGGAATAGAAAGAGAAGCTTAAAGTTTCTTAAAATATTACATATTAGAAATATGAGAAAATCAAAATTTTTAACAAATAGTATTTTCAAAGGTATTTTGGAATTTGGAAGAGAGACAAAAGGAAAAAACAAAATGACAAACTAGTTTGAAGTAAATGTTACAACAACAAAGATCATTGGAATGAATAGTATATAGAAGGGAAGAATCCTATGACAAGAAGTAATATGTAGTGCATATAAAATATTAAACTACCAACAACAATATCTGTTTCATAAGATTAGAATATTAAGAAAAATATAAAAAATAACTGGCTAAATTGTGCTCTCAAACAAAAAAAGAAACACACAAGAAAATTGAAGCCCCGTGAACTATAGTTGGAACTAGTAAATAAAGATTATATTTGGAAAGTAAGCGCATTGAAATCTTGTGAAGCCATGTGAATGAGATTCACAAATGAAGGAACCCATTTATCAAATGGTATTAAGAAATTTGTGAAGAAGACACATATAAAGACAATAGACATCAAGTTGTTTGCAAGAAGGTGATGAAAAATTAGAAATAAAATTTTTAGAGACCTATGTTCACTAGTAATTTCTAGCAAAAATTGTTCAAGTTTCATGAAACTCAACTTAAAATGAGTTCATATTATCATCTACAAATGGATGGTCAAATAAATATTATCAATAAATGTTTAGAGATCTATCTTCATTGTTTTACATCTGATCATCCTACATAGTGGGTGAAGTTACTACCCTTGGTTGAGTGGTGGTAAAACACTTCTTATCACACTATGACAAACATCACCCCTTTTGAAGTAGTTAATGGTTGAACTCCATCAAAAACCTCATCCTATATTACATGTAGATCCAAAGTCCATGTTGTTGACACTACATTCTACTAGTATGCTAATGTCCTTCATTAACTAAAGTTGAATTTGATGTTGGTCCAAAACTGGATGTGCTAACAAGGTGATGAATACCATATGAAGTGCAATTTTAAAGTTGATGATATGGTCTTCCTCTGTTTGTAGTTGTACAAAAAATCATCCATCTAAATGCATAGGTGCCAAAATATCACTACCAAATATTATGGTTCCTCCTAGGTATTATAGTTGATTGGTGCCACTACCTAAATTTTGGCTCTACCGACTACATCCAAAATTTATCTTATCTTCCATGTATCCTCTATCAATAAGGTGCTAGGCAATCAACTACATGGTCAATCTAATTTACCTGAATTGGATGAAGAGGGTTCTATCTTGCTTGAGCCCAACTAGATTTTGGATTGTCAAACATATACACTATTGCGGGCCAAAAAAGGTTAAATTTCTATCTATTTTGTCACTTGCACGATCATTAATTATCAATCTGGGATTCGTAAACTTTCAAAGGATCTCTTACAGAATCATTCACAATACCACCTTGAGATGAGTCCTTCTAACTCTACTATTGGGGGGTGTTCAAAAGGTTGTCAATGTCTCATGCACTCCTCAATAAAATACATATGAACAATTAAATCTTCAAAAAGAAAGCATTCATACGTGCATCTAAGAAATAATCAAACCTACTGCAATAATAAAACACAAATACAAGAAATGAAACTATGAAAGCATGAAATCTACAAAGCATAGAAAAGAAGGGGAAGAATACTATCTTGGAGTGGGCCCAAGCTCCAGTAGATCCCTCCCAACATGAACACGCTTTAGGAACTTGTAGACTTTATTATGCAATCAAAGGATTACAATGTGTATTCTATATCTTCTATACAATTGCTATATGTTCTATATTCTATATCTTCAAAGAGGTCTGTGTGTGTTTATATAGCACATGCACAAAAACTCGGTTACAACCATTGATCTATTCCAGACTTGGCAATATGGTAAGCTTCAGCCATCGTCTACCAAAAATTGGCTTTGTTCCTAATATTGGTGTGTTTCGTAATTGGATCATGCTTCACTTGGCATGGGCGGCACAACTCTTGCAAATATCCTATGTGGCATGGAGTTGTAACTGCACCATTTATTATCACCCGTGTCATGTTTGATCTGGTCAATGTGCAAAAATAGAGGCACATTCCTTTGCGGAAGGCGCCTACCTTCTATTGGTGCCTTCCTAGAAGAGGAAGGTGCCTATCTTCAATTAGCGCCTTCCTGGAAGGGGAATGCGTGTACCTTCTTCTAGCAGCTTCCTAGAAGAGGAAGGCGCCTATCCATTATGCATCAGTTTCATAGTAAACAAAGTGTCAGGTCCATGAAAAAGACCTCGACTGATTAAATCTAACAAAATCAACAATATCTCCACAAAAACACACTAAAACACACAAATCAAATAATACGCATAATATCATTAAATAAATACATAATAATTGATAAAAACATATAATTCCTAATATATCACCGCATAATATCTTCTAAGACTCATACAAAAATATAGGTAATTTTGGGACTCATCATCCCCCCATGCCTAACATATGCCACCCCCTCGTGGCATCAAAATCGTAGGCACTTTGGTCATCGCCTATATCTGGACGTTCCTGCTACTGTTGATTTTTGCCAATATTATCTCCTTGTTCTGGCTGCTATTGGGGCCGACATGACTATTGTGGGTGTCCTTGCCTAAAATTATTCTTCTACAGTCTACCATAGGTCGATTTCTTTGGTCCTAGGAACCACCTAGACCTTATATGTTTTGGCCTCCTCATGATCAGGCCTTGGATCTTCCTCAGCCTTAGCTACAGCCTTCAACTCTAGGCCTAATATCCCCCATATCTCTAACCATTTCCTTATTTTTGAGGGTCGCCCTAGGGCTGAGCCATAAATTTTCCAAAATTTACTCTTATGTGTTGGATCATTACTGATGCCAGAGGTTCCTTGGACCCTCGAAGAGGATTTTATCCCCTGCTTAGCTACCTTCATCTCTCTGTGCAACCGTTCAAACACTTTTTTCTTGTCGACAAATGGATGCATATCCCAGTCATCATATTCCAACTCTATGACAGCCTCCTTGGCCTTCTTTCAAGTAGTCCTAGGCCTTTTGGTTGTGGCCTATGCAGGAACTACGGTAGCTCAGTCAGAGGGCTCTCTGGCAGCCATTCTTTCATTATTGGGGATCTACTCTGTTGTACCCACTACTGTTGATGTTTTAGCTTCTTCTCCTATAGGTTTAGCAGGTTCTTCCCTGAGTTCTAGCTCTATCTGTGGGGGTTAATCTAAGTCGGTTAAGTCAATAATAGGGGGATCTATGGGGCTCTTGCACTCTTGGATCCCAAAAATAGAGGATTTTTCCCCTACCTTTGGGCTATTCTATCGCGCATCTGATTGGAACTCTCCCATAGAGACTACTCACTATCTGGAAGTGGGAGAATTTATCAGAATCTCCATCACCTAGTCATTCTGGGTTGATGTGTCCTTCCTTTTCGCTCGCCCTACATTCAAGTCTTGATTTTATTTTTATAGCTATTGAATCAACTGCTCGAGGTGGGCAATTTTCTTTTCTTGCTCTTCCAACTCACCTCTCTAACTGCTTTGACAATCCTCCAACATCTGCTGGGCCATCCAACAGTTGGTTTGCCAATATAATGCTTCCTCTAGGGCCACGTCAATCTCACTATTGCCCCTGGGGGTTTCTCTTTCTTGTGGGTCCTAGCCCATCAATTCCTATAGGGCTTGTGCTGTAGCCTTGACCTTAGAGTCTTCTTCTTCTTCCTATGAGGAGAGGAGGAGTCATCGTAGGCACTTTATCCTAGGGGCCAATTCTAGCTGTTGTGACTCGATCATGCTGTTGGCGAGCTGTGCTCCTGTATCTTCATGTTCGAGCATAGGGAAGTGTCCTCTATATTCTATGCATTCGGGCAACGTTGGAGGCTCGATATTCCCTGCTTCCTTTATAGGGCTTTCTTTTGCTTGCATTACGGGGCTCCCTACAACTTGAATTGCAGGGATTTCTAGTGCTTGCCTTGCCTCAACAACTTCCATTGCCTGGCCTCCATATTCTCCTGCATCAAGGTCCTACCTCTGTGCCTCTACATGGCGGGCCAGTGTTGATATGAGCCCATGGTGGGCCAAAGCTATAGTTTATCCGTTTTGATATCATGTTGCTTCTTCCTTAAAGGTTTACGCCAGGTAGAAGGGCACATTAATTCTTCTCCATTCACCAGGTGGTTCAAAAATTGCACATGGTGGATGTGCAGGTGGGTGTATTTCCCGGTGCAAGTGAATAATTGAGCAACCTGCTTGAATATCTCTCATAAATTTATAGGGAGGGTGATTTTGATCAGCCCATCTCTATCTATCTATGGATTCTCTCTAGGAACTAGCTGTTTGACATAGGATTTCAATGTCCCACTCTTGTACACACATTCACCTATCAGGGGTAAGGTAGTCACCTCTAAGATGTATTCTAGGGTGACTGAAATTGCCATCCCCCACACTTCAGCAGAATCTCCCCTTAAGGAGGTAGCAAACTCCCTTGCTATCTTAGCATCCTGGTTCTAGCTAACTAGGGCACAGTATTCGAGCCATCCCTCTACTTGAAATTGGGCTCTCACCACGCCTTGATCCCATCTATGCTGCTCGGCTCGTTCTTTTTTACCGAATGATTCTTTGATCAACCTCCCATGGCACCTTCCTGCAAGCTACTGTTTCTCTTATTTTCTTTCTCAAGGAGGCACCTTCCTTATAAGGAGGGTGTCGAACAACTAAATCCCAATCCTTTCTAGGCATGCCTTTCGAGGTACTCGTTGGCATGATCGGCCATGGGGGGTGTATGATTTTTTTTGTTTTATGGCGATGATATTTTGGTACTCACATATTTTAACAATGATTACATATAAATCTAAGTAGAGTATGCGCATACCTGATTGGATGCCTTGTGTGTCATGCGGATCATCGATTCGTCAATTCTTTATGGGGGATGGGTACCTTGTTGGTGCGGATTATGCTATTGAGTTGCTTTGATAACAGGTGTTGAAGAAAAACCAAAAAAACCAATTGCTATTGGAACGTGCATCGATTTCACCCCATAATTCTCCAAGATTTGCTTTGATTGGGGTATATTCTACTTACATGCTCATGGAGATAAATTTGTGCCATGTGTCACGTGATGATTGAGGCACGTGTGAAACTTGATCATTGGCTACATACGAAAGGTGCCTGCTTTGGTACCTTCCCGATGCGAAAGGTGCTTGTTGTGGTGCCTTCTCGATGCAAAAGGCACCTAATGGGCTACCTTCCCAATATAGTCATGGATGCGCATTTTTATGAGGGAAGGCACATTTAATGAATGTGCCTTCCTAGAAGAGGAAGGTGCCCTTAAGGACACATGCACATTCCTGGGAGAGGAAGGTGCGCTTCTATATAAACGCACCTTCCTGGTGTGGAAGGTGCCTGATGCACGAATGCACATTCCTAGTATGGAAGGCACTTTGAAATGCATGCGCCTTCCTGGGTAAGAAATGCGCCCTTGAGGCTCATGCACCCAAAAAGGAGGGTGCTTTGATTTGATTTTTTTTTTAGTTGTAGGATGCACCTTCCTGATGAGGAATGCGCTCCCCTACTCTTTTTTTTTAGGATGCGCCTTCTTGATGAGGAAGGCGCTCCCCTACTATTTTTTTTAGCACATTCTTATTTTTGTGGGGCGTCTTCCGACAGTGGAAGGCGCCTTATTCACACGGGGCACCTTCCTGGGAGAGGAAGGCACCTTCTTTCGACGGGTGCCTTATTGAGGGGCACCTTATGGTGGGGGAAGGCACCTTATTTACATAGGGTGCCTTCTTGGAAGAGGAAGGCACATTATTTTATCTATAGCCATGTCGTATTTGATTGAGAAAGGTGATCAGGCCTCCTTGGGCTGACTTCATGCCTACTTTTATTCTATTAGTGCCGGCGTTGGGGTGCTGAGCCGAACCAGGCCTGGTGTCCCAGATGCCTATCCGTTGAACTATCAGTTCCTCCACCTACAAAAAGTAAATGAAAAAAAGGAAAAATATGGGCAGTTAGACACATTTTGTGCCTGTTAGACCCTGTGGCTAGGATGTCTACAGCTTGCGTGCAGGCATCTTCCCTGCAAAATAAAACATGTTGTAAGAAAATTATTTACACCTATCTACTATTTTTTTTTTTGGCGAGCATTTTCATGCCCACCATTTTGTTTTTCTGATAGTTTGGATCTATATTCATAGGTATGAGGTCTCCCCCATGCCTATTTTGGATCCCACCAGTACATTTTTAGATGTTCTATGGGGACGTAGTTAGTGGCCATTGACAATCAATAGAACATTACTACCGTCGATAGTTATAACACACACAAATCTATTCTTAATGAATTCTACCACCTCATACGGTCCCATCCATCTCTGCATAAGATTTCCCTTCCTTTCTTGGAACCAGGAACCATACAACAATACCCATTCTCTTTCTTTGAACTTCTTTAGTTTGATGTGGCGGTCATGCCACCGTTTCCTTTGCTTTTGTGTGATTTTCATCTTCTGCAAAGCATCCATTCGGATTTCATATAGCTGATCTAGCTGTCGAATCCTTTCTTTTTGAGTTTCATCCAGGCTTAAATTCAATTCTAAAGTTGTTCTTAATGTCTAAATCTCAAACTCAATTGACATCATTGCATTCTTCCCGTAGACCAGTAGGAAGGGTTTGAAACCTATGGTAGACTTCAATGTAGTGTTGTATGCCCATACTACCTCTAGTAACCATGTAGCCCAATCCTTTTTGTGTTGTTGCATGGTCTTCATCAGGATATTCTCAATCTCCTTGTTTGTTACTTCCACTTGTTCGTTTACCTGCGGATGGTAGGGTGTAGTCTTATTATGCCAAATTTTGTATTGCTCCATTAGCTCCTCAATCAACTTTGAAGTGAACTGAGGTCGCTGGTCCATTGTTATTTCCCTGGGGACCCCAAAACATGTAAAAATATAAGCAAAAAAAAAATTAACAATTGTTCCTTCTTTTGAATCTTTCAGTGCCTGGATTTCAACCCACTTGGTGACATAGTCTGTGCAAACTAAGATAAACATCTTCCCTATTGAAGGTGGGTTAATTGGCCCCACAAAATCCATACCCCACTTATTAAAGGGTTCCAGGTGTACTTGAGGCTGGAGGGGTATTTCATCATGATGGGTTGGTCTACCCATCCTTTGTCACTCATCACACTTGCTGACATACACGGCTACATCTTTGAATATGTTAGGCCAAAAATAGCTTGTAGAACTTTATATGCAGTTTGTTTCCCTGCAAAGTATCCTCCGCAAGGTTCATCATGACAGGATTTGAGTATCTTTGAGAATTCTTGCTCTGCCACGCACCTCCTTATGATTTGGTCATGTCCTATTTTGAATAGGAGGCCATCGATCCATAGGTAGGGTGCGCTCTTCTCTATCACCCCCTGCTTTTCCCAGTATGAGAGAGTAGGTGAGGTTATACTAGTGGCCAAGTAATTGGCTATGTCTACATACCATGGGATTTTCTTGTCAATGGTAAATAAGTGTTCATCCAAAAACTAGTCTTCCACTATCGTATAGTCTGCTGGTGTCAACCTGGATAGGAAGTCTGCTACCATGTTGTCCTTGCTTAGTTTGTCAACTATGGGATATCAAATTCTTGCAATAGTAGGAGCTACCTAACCACTCTCTCACCAATATCTGGTTTACTCATCAGGTATCTGATGGCTGCATGGTCCGTATGGACGAACACCTTATAACCGATGATGTAATGGCAAAAGTTTTTTATGGTGTGCACCACTGCAAGAAACTCCTTTTTTGTTACCATATAATTGAGCTTGGATCCTGATATGTTTTTAATGACGTAATAGATGGCATAGAAATATTTGCCATATTTCTATCCCAGGATCGATACAATCACATTATTGGACGCATCACAATAAATGTGGAAGGGTATGACCCAATATGGTCCTCTTAAAAATGGTGCAGTTATTAGCTTCTCCTTAAGCAATTAAAAAACTTCTTCACAGTATTTTGTCTAGTTGAACTCTACGTCCTTAGACAATAGAGTGTGCAGTGGTTTTTTTTTTTGGGTGAGCATTTTCATGCCCACTATTTTGTTTTGCTAAGAGTTTGGATCCAGATTCATGGGGATGAGGTCTCCCCCATACCTGTTCTGGATCCCACCAGTACATTTTCAAATGTGCTATAGGGACGTAGTAGGTGGCCATTGATAGTAAATAGAACATTATTGTCGTTGATAGTTCTAACACACACAACTCTATTCTTAATGAGTTCTACCACCTCATATGGTCCCATCCATCTCTACATAATATTTCCCTTCATTTCTTGGGACCAAGAATCATACAACAGTACCCATTCTCTTTCTTTGAACTACTTCAGTTTGATGTGGTGGTCATGCCACCGTTTCCTTTACTTCTGTGTGATTTTTGTCTTCTGCAAAGCATCCATTCAAATTTCATATAGTTGATCCAGTTGTTGAATCCTTTCTTTTTGAGCGTCATCCTAGCTCAAATTCAATTCTAAAGCTGTTCTTAACGTCTTAATCTCAAACTCAATGGACATCATTGCATTATTCCCATAGACCAGTAGGAAGGGTGTGAAACCTATGGCAGACTTCCATGTAGTGTTGTATGCCCATACTTCCTCTAGTAACCGTGTAGCCCAATCCTTTTTGTGTTTCTACATGGTCTTCATCAGGATATTCTCAATCTCCCTGTTTGTTACTTCCACTTGTCCATTTGCCTGCGGATGGTAGGGTGTAGTATTATTATGCCAAATTCTGTATTGCTCCATTAGCTCCTCAATCAAATTTGAAGTGAACTAAGGTCCCTGGTCCATTGTTATTTCCCTGGGGACCTAAAACTGTGTAAAAATGTAATCAAATAGAAAATCAACAACTGTTCTTTCTTTTGAATATTTTAGTGCTTGGAATTCAAACCACTTGGTGACATAGTCTGTGCAAACTAAGATAAACCTCTTCCCTATTGAAGGTGGGTTAATTCGCCCCAAAAAATCCATACCCCACTTATCAAAGGGTTTCAGGTGTACTTGAGGATGGAGGGGTATTTCATCACGATGGGTTGGTCTACCCATCCTTTGGCACTCATCACACTTGCTGACATACGTGGCTACATCTTTGAATAGGTTAGGCTAGAAATATCTAGCTTGTAGAACTTTATATGCAACTTGTTTCCCTACAAAGTGTCCGCAAGATTCATCATGATAGGCTTTGAGTATCTTTGTGAATTCTTGCTTTACCACACACCTCCTTATGATTTGGTCATGTCCTATTTTGAATAGGAGGCCATCGATACATAGGTATGGTGTGCTCTTCTCTATCACCCTCTGCTTTTCTCGTTATGAGAGAGCAGGTGAGGTTATACCAGTGACCAAGTAATTGGCTATGTCTACATACCATGAGATTTGCTCGTCGATGGTAAATAAGTGTTCATACGAAAACCGGTCTTCCACTACCGTATATTCTACTAATGTCAACCTGGATAGGAATTCTGCTACCATGTTGTCCTTTCTCAGTTTGTCAACTATGGGATATCAAATTCTTGCAATAGTAGGAGCCACATAACCACTCTCCTGCAAATATCTGGTTTACTCATTAGGTATCTGATGGCTGCATGGTCCATATGGATGAACACCTTATAGCCGGTGATGTACTGAAAAAAGTTTTTATGGTGTGCACCACTGCAAGAAACTCATTTTCTATTACCATATAATTGAGCTTGGATCTTGCTAAGTTTTTACTGACGTAATAGATGGCGTAGAAATATTTTCCATCTTTCTATCCCAGGACCGATCCAATCACATTATTGGATGCATCACAATAAATGTGGAAGGTTATGGCCCAATATGGTCCTCTTAAAAATGGTGCAGTTATTAGCTTCTCCTTAAGCAATTAAAAAGCTTCTTCACAATATTCTATCCAGTTGAAATCTAAGTCCTTAGACAATAGAGTGTGTAGTGGTTTTGCAATCTTGTTGAAATCGACGATAAATCGCCAAAAGTATCCAGTAGATCTGAGGAAACTCCTCACGTATTTCTATGTCCTGGGGCTGGGTAGGTCTTTGATGACCTAAATCTTCCTTCTGTTAACTTTTAGACCTACTACAAAGATATGGTGTCCCAACACGATGCCTTATTGCATCATCATGAAGCATTTTTCATTGCTCAGGGATAGATTGTTCTCCTCGCTTCTTTTGAGCACTTTCTCCAGGTTCAACATTGCTTCTTCAAAGGTCTCTCCATAAATGGTGAAGTCATCCATGTATACTTCGACCACTTCTCCTATCATGTCCAAAAATATGCTAAGCATCGCCCTCTGAAAGGTTGTCGGTGTGTTGCATAACCCAAAGGGTAATACCTAGTAAGCAAACATTCCCCATGGGTAGGTGAACGTTGTTTTTTCCTGATCCTCTCCTTCTATATGGATTTGATTGTATCCATTGAACCCATCCAAAAAGGAGAAGTACTTTCATCTCGAAAGTGTGTCCAAGGCTTGATCAACGAATGGGAGCAGGAAGTGGTCTTTCTTAGTTGCTTTATTTAATGCTCTGTAGTCCATGCAAATTTGCCATTTCCAAATTTTTTTAGGGACTACCACAAGTGGTGACACCCACTCACTGTCAGAAATTGGATAGATGAATTTTGCAGCCAAGAGTTTATGTAACTCTATTTTGAAAATGTCCTTCATTGTCGGGTTTATTCTCCTCTATGGTTGCCTACTTGGAGTCGCTTGCTCATCAAGGTATATTATATGAGTGCATATTTCTAGGCAAATACCCTTCATGTTTGAGTAGTCCCATGCAAATGCCTGCTGGTGTCTTACCAGGAGTTCTTCTACTTTTGCCAGTTGTGTAGGAGTCAACCAACTGCTGACATTCAACGTCCTTCCTAGCCCAATAGTTATCTATTGGACGTGATGATCATGAGTACTAGCCAATGGCGATCTAGGTGTGCTGGTAGAGGACTCTCCATGGGGGAATTCTACAACAGCCCCATCCTCATATTATTCCTTTGATAACTCATCTAATGCCATTACTGGTTGGATTATGGATAGCTCCTGATAATTATGCTTGGGTAATGTAGCTTCTTCCAATGGGTTGACAGACTATGCGGGGGGAAAAATAGTCAATCTATTAACATTTTGGCCATTGGAGATGGTCATAAACCCATCTTGGTAGCTGATGTAGGCATCGAATGTTGCCAGCCATGGTCTCCCCAAAATGAGCAGGTAGCCACCCAACCTAGTATTAGACTGCAAGACCAGAAAATTGGCTGGGTATTTCCATGCGTTGTCACCGTTACATCCTCTAGCATTCCCTCTGGTGCTACTGTCAATTGGTCAGCTAATTGCAACACTATCATGGTGGGTCTCAGGTTAATGAGTTATAGCCTCTGCATGGTTTCTTGAGGCATTACATTGATGGCTGCTCCAAGATCGACCAACATATTAAACAAGGAATGTCCTTTGATTTTTATAGTCAGTACTGGACTTCCTGGATCCACGTACTTGGGATGACATATCTTATCCATCATCAGGTCCGCTAATTTACCCACGACATTGATATTCTGGGTTGCTTTTCGCCCTAGCTTCCTCAAGCACATTTCTCTTGTTGCTTTGCTGTATATTGGAACATATCATATGGCTTGAAATAGTGGTATCATCACTGTGAGGTTATTCAGACTCGATAGGATATAAAACTCCAACTGCTTTTGTTTCTTCTATTCTTGCAACTAATAAGGGAATGGAGCCTTTGCTCTCTCAGCTATTTCCTCTATCACCTCTTCCACAAGAGGTGTTTCTTATTCTTCTTCCTCCTCTTCTATTAGTGGAGGTGTTTCTACTCCTAACTACCTACCTAACCTAAGATGAATATTGTACATAGGATACATCTCACCTTCAATGATGTATGCTGGCTGATTTACTCTATTGTTTGGATTAGTTGTCGGTTGTGCTGGTAGCTACACAGGTCTCACTACTGGTAGAGCTGACACATTTTGATGGGGTTGAGCTGGTGCTACATTTTTTGGGGCTAGATTCCATGGTGTGTGGCCTCTCCACTATTTCCCCAGATATTGGTACTACATCCAGGGTTTTTGATTCATGAATGCCGCTCTTGGGGGTGCGTTGGACCAAGGTGATGGCCCCCACCATCCCATGTTGGATGGTTGAGGTGGACCTTGTGGCATGTATGATATTACTCCATATTGTGACATTCCAGCTGGCATACTCACTGTAGGTGGTTGTGGCTAACTCTTCTGGTTACCTATGAAATAGGATTCTGATGTCTCAACCTCCTCCTGGTTGCTAGGCAACTTTAGGCACAATCGATTCTTATGATTCAATTTGCATACTGTGCATACTCTAATCTTGTTCTCTAGGCATATGTTATTTGTATGCTTTCCTTTGCATTTTGGGTAGAAATAGGTTAATGCTACCTCATTCTCTTGTTTCTTCTTCTCTAACAACAATGTGTCCATCTGCAATGCTAGAGAAGAGAGCATCTCACTTTTCATATCTTCCAGCATATTACCAAGTTTCATCTTTGTCACCGAAGTAGTCACTTTGATGCTTCTGGAAGTGGTCTTGCCTCTTCTTCTTGAGTAATTCCAATAGAGTTGCCAGATATCTTCCATATCATGCTGGTAGACATCATCTTCAAAAATCATATTAAGAGCCTCTAATGATTCATTATTAAGTCCCCTCAAGAAGATGCTTTTGAGGGACTTATCGGACAACTTTGCATGGGGATATCGTTGAAGATTAAAATTAAATCTCTCCTAGTACTCCTTGAGAGACTCATCCTCTTTCTACGTCATGCTTAGGACTTCTTATCTGGAATCTCTTGCTCTCCTAAAATCTTGGTATTGCTCTTGAAAGATATTCTTCATTTGATCCCATGTCACTATGTGCTTTTCTCCTAAACCGATGAACCACTGTAGAGCTGCATCATCCAGTGTAGAAGGGAAGAGTTTCAGCTTCTGTGTATCTGATTTATAATCCAAAGACCTGCACAAAACATCAAACTTGAATAAGAATAGGTTAGGGTCTTCGTTCGGGTATCCTCTAAAGGTAGGGAGATGAGTAGGGGATATGCTTTTCATCTTGGTGTCTCCTAATTATTCATCAATTAGGAAGCTAAATCCAGATGAGACTTCTTCTGTGATAGCTATTTTTTTAGGAAATGTGGTCTCAAATGTAGCACTTATGGCCTTATGGTCATTTAAAACTTTTTGAGTCAAAGCGCTAAGATTATATGGAGTTATTATCTGATCTTGCACAACTCTCCACAACAAGGCTTCTTCTAGGGGTGTTATTTTAAACAATGAGTTTTTAACTATTCGTTCTTCCCCAAGTAGATGGGATGAGGAAGCACTTCATTCAAATTGTTGATCCTCGCTCTAGTGGATTTTTGGTTGCGAGTCAAGTGACTCTAGTTCTAAAGAGCTTTGTTTTATGAATCGGACGTCAGGTCCTCTTCTTCTCATAGAACTCATACAAATTTAGGTAGAAGGTTTTGGGTATTGGAATGGATCTAAAAGATGCTTCCTCAGCAATGGCACCAAAATATTGTGGGCCAAACAAGGTTAATTTTCTATCTATTTTATCACTTGCCCGATCATTAATTATCAACCAGGGATTCATAAACTTTTGAAGGATCTCTTATAGGATCATTCACAATACCACCTTGAGATGAGTCCTTCTAACTCTACTATTGGGGGGTGTTCAAAAGGTTGTCAATATCTCATGCACTCCTCAATAAAATGCGTATGAACAATTAAATATTTAGAAATAAAGCATTCATACGTGCACCTAAGAAATAATAAAACCTACTGCAATAATAAAACACAAATACAAGAAATGAAACTATGAAAGCATGAAATCTACAAAGCATAGAAAAAAAGGGGAAGAATACTGTCTTGGAGTGGGCCCAAGCTACAGCAGATCCCTCCGAACGTGAACATTATTTAGGAACTTGTAGACTTTATTATGCAATCAAAGGATTACAATGTGTATTCTATATCTTCTATAAAATTGCTATATGTTCTATATTATATATTCTATATTCTATATCTTTAGAGAGGTCTATGTGTGTTTATATAGCACACGCACAGGTCTTCTATTACAACTCGATTACAACCATTGGTCTATTCTAGACTTGACGATGGAAATCTGGTAAGCTTCGGCCATCGTCTATCGAAAACTAGATTTGTTCCTAATATTGGCATGTTCCATAATTGGCTCATGCTTCACTTGGCATGGGCGGCATAACTCCTACAAATATCCTATGTGGCATGGAGTTGTAACTGCACCATTTATTATTTCTTGTGTGGTGTTTGATCTAGTCAACATGCAAAAATAGAGGTACCTTCCTTTACGGAAGGCGCCTACCTTCTATTGGTGCCTTCTTGGAAGAGGAAGGCACCTATATTCAATTGGTGCCTTCCTGGAAGGGGAAGGCACCTACCTTATTCTGGCACCTTCCTAGAAGAGGAAGGTGCCTATCCATTATGCATTAGTTCCGCAATAAACAAAGTGCCAGGTCAATTAAGAAGACCTCGACTGATTAAATCTGACAAAATCAACAATATATCCATATAAACACACTAAAACACATAAATCATATAATACACATAATCTCATTAAATAAATACATAATCATTGATAAAAACATACAATTCCTAATATATCACCGCATAATATCTGCTAAGACTCATACAAAAATATAGGTAATTATGGAACTCATCATACACTTCACAATCATGTCATGACTAAGGTCCTTGTTTAGTGGTAAGGATTACAACTAGAATATGCTATGTGGGAATACCTCTAGTAGCTATAACTCTAGGTCTACGCTCGATGTGGGCCCAAAAATAATTGACACAGCGAAAGAAATAGATTAACAAAGGTTTTATTAATTAAAAATCAACAACATAATTAACCTTACAAATATTAAGCCTTTATATAGGCTTAGTAGATGCGAAAGAGTAGGGAAGGGAGGTTGGAGGAAGTTAGGGAGGATGAGAGAACGAAGGAGTAGGAAGTGGAGAGGGAGGCGGCTAGGAGATAGGTGGCGGTGGGTGTGGGGAGAGGAAGGGAGTGGAGTGATAAGGGAAAATGGACGACAGGGAAGGAGGAAGAACAATGGAGGGATAAGGAGAAGAATAAGGCAAATATTTAGGGAAGAGGGTAGAGAAGGATAGAAAAAAAATAAAAATCATGCCGACCATCACACTTGCTTAGCCGACAATATAGAAGAGAATTCACACTTGCTTAGAAAAACTAGATTTTTCTAAGCCTTTTGAAGATAATCCCGGTTCACACTTGCTACATTCTCCCCCTTAAAGTTGAGAGGACTGACTATACAGTCTCTCAGCTTTACAAATTGAGCTTTGGCCATCGCCTTGGTGAAGATGTCCGTGACGTTCTCCAAAGTGTGGCAATAGTGAAGCTCAATAGTATCAGTTTCCACCATATCTCTGATGAAGTGGTACTTCATATCAAAATGCTTTGATCTACTATGGTGGACAGGATTGTATGCCAACTGAATGGCACTGATGTTGTCATAGAATATTCTAGTTGGACCACTTTGCTGCTCTCCAATCTCTTCTAATACCTTTCGTAGCCATAGAGCTTGAGTACTAGCATGAGTGACTGCTATATACTCAGCTTCTATTGAAGATAGCGCTACTACTATCTGCTTCTTGGAACTCCAAGTTATTAGTCCCGAACCAAGACTAAAATAGTTTCTCGATGTGGATTTTTTGTCATCAACATTGCTGCCCCAATCACTATCACTGAAGCCTTCAAGCTTGATAGTATCACTTTTGTAGTACTGGATTCCAAAATCCAATGTACCCTTCACATATCTCAAAATTCTTTTAGCTGCCTGCAAATGCAGCTCAGATGGATTAGACATAAATCTAGAAACAAGAGATACAACATACTGAATATCTGGTCTGGTGTTGGCGAGAAACATCAAACTCCCAACAATGCTTCTGAAAGTGGTCACGTCAACTTTCGGTGCTCCATCATCCTTGCTTAATTGGATCCCATGTCCAATTGGAGTTGCAACTGATTTGCATTGCTCCATAGCAAACTTCTTAATCATATCTCGAGCATACTTAAGTTGACAGATGAAGATCCCTGAATCTGTCTGATGGACTTCCATTCCAAGGAAGTATTGCATTAAGCCAAGATCCTTCATCTCAAATTCCTGCATCATGGAGTGCTTGAACTCCATATTGACTTTTTCATTACTACCCATAAAAATGAGATCATCCACATACAAAAAAACTATGAGGATGTCATTACCTTGATTCAGGTAGTAGAGCGTGGGTTCATTTTTGCTTCTGATGAACCCAAAATCTTTAAAGTACCCATCAATGCGTGAGTACCAAGCTCTCGGTGCCTGCTTGAGGCCATAGAGTGCCTTCTTTAGTTTGTAAACAAGGTGCTCCTTGTCTTTCTCTTCAAATCCCTGTGGTTGCTCAACATACACTTCTTCTATCAAGTAACCATTGAGAAATGCACTCTTTACATCCATGTGTTGGACTTTCCATCCCTTATGTGCAGCTAAGGCAAGAACTATTCTGATAGTCTCCTGTCTGGCTACAAGAGCAAAAGTCTCTTCATAATCAATTCCATATTTCTGAGTGAATCCCTTTGCAACTAATCTCGCCTTGTGCCTCTCGATGCTACCATCAGCATTAAACTTGGTCTTGAAGACCCACTTACATCCAACACGTTTCTTTCCTTTAGGAAGCTTCACCAGCTCCCAAGTGTCATTGTTTTTTATAGAGGTTATCTCCTCTTTCATGGCATCTTGCCAAATATTTTGAGTACAAGCCTTCTCATAACTAGAAGGTTCAAGTTGTGCACTAGTTAACAAAGCATAGTTAACTAGATCTCCCCTAGGTTCCTGCTGGGAGACATCATCACCATACAAGTGCATATTTTCTAATCTTTGTAGAACAAAATTCATTTCACTAGCTTGACTCCTAGTGTATCTTTTTGAAAAATTTTTATCCAACATCTGATATGATGGATGATTCTGTAGAGTTCTCTTACCTCTGGATGGAGAATCGATGTCCATTGGTGAGGAACTTACTGATCTCTGTGGAGAAGGACTTGGTGAAGAAGTTGAACTAGAAGATGAACTTGGGCTTGTGGGAGGAGACTTCTTACCTTTTTGTGGTGACTGTTGTTGCACCTGCTTAGAAACTACATCATTGGATTCATCATCACTGAATATTTGGGGCTTACCCCATTCTCCCCCTTCATCAAAAATCACATCCCTGGAAAGCACATTCTTTCTAGTCCTGGGATTGTAGAGTCTGTAAGCTTTTGTGTTCTCACAGTACCCTACAAATATGCATGCCTGACTCTTTGGATCGAGCTTCTTTCTCAGCTCATCAGGAATGTGAGAATATGCCAATGAACCAAACACTCTGAAATACTTAACATTTGGCTTCTTACCATACCAGGCTTGGTAAGGCGTTTGCCCTTCCAAACTTGAAGTAGGACTTCTGTTCAAGATATGTACATTGGTCCTGGCTGCATCTGCCCAATATGAATTAGTCAAATGCTTCATCTGAAGCATAGACCTTGCCATCTCCACAATGGTGTGATTCTTCCTTTCTGCCACACCATTCTATTGTGGAGTGTAGGCAGTTGTGAACTGCCTCTTAATGCCATGTTGCTTACAAAAATTCAAAAACTCATTAGAGGAGTATTCTCCTCCCCTATCTGATCTAAGACATTTTACAAAATATCCACTCTCATTTTCAACTCTTGCTTTGAAATCGATGAAGCATTCAAATGCTTCATCCTTATGTTTCAAAAAATATATCCAACACATTCTTGTAAAATCATCAATGAAAAGTAGGAAGTAAGAGTTGTTACCAAGACTCTTGGTCTGCATCGGACCACAGATGTCTGTATGCACTAGCTGAAGTGGATGACTGGCCCGCCATGCTTGTCCATGAGGAAATTTTGATCTGGCATGCTTCCCCAGGGCACACCCTTCACAGACTTCCTTACTATCCTGAACTTTAGGAAGTCTGGTTACCATTGCTTGTGAGGTTAGCATTTTCAAACTGGCTGAATTCAAATGACCATATCTCAAGTGCCATAAGACACTTGGATTGGTAATAGCAACATTTGCTAACTTATCTCCCCCTGGCTGGCCAAAATTTAAAGGAAACAATCTATTTTTTGACATTGGCACTTGTGTAATGATTCTATTACTATTATTTTTATCAAAAATAGTGCATTTACCCTCATCAAAAAGCAACTTGTAGTTCTTTTCTAACATTTGACCAACACTTAAAATATTGTGTTGGAGATGGGGTGTGTAATAGATATCACTTACTTGTTTGATGCCTTCTTTAGTTGGAACTGCCATGGCTCCAATGCCTTCAACTGCCAATGATTTATCATCTCCCAATCTGATGCTGGATTTGTATGAGGAGTCTAGAGTAGCAAAGAGTTCTTCTTTGCCACTCATATGGTTTGAACACCCAGTGTCCAAGATCCATGTATCATTCATGTTCTGATCTTCCTGACCATATGAGAGAAAGAGATTTGTGGCCTCTTCCTCTTCTCCAAAATTGCCAAACTGACTGCTCTGGCTGCTGCTGCTTCCTAGTGAAGGCTTTGACCAATAGTCATGAGCATAATGGCCAGGTTTGCCACAATTATAGCAAGTTTGTTTTGATTTATCTCCTCCTTTGCCTCTGCCTGATTGTTTCCCTCTGTTTTGTTGTCCTCCTCTATTATGATGTTCACCTCTATTTGAGAATCCTCCTCTGTTCTGATTTCCTCCTCTGTTAGGAGTTCCACCTCTCTGATTATTTTTGCCTCTACCTCTATACTGTCCTCTGCCATGGCCTCTACCTCTACCTTCATGAGAAGCAAAGGCTTTATCATCACCTCCGTAACTTGTGGAAGGAGTTTGTTGTAACCTCTCTTCATGTGAGAGAAGTGAGCCAATGAGGGCTTCAAAAGATAGAGAAGTTAGGTCTTTGGATTCTTCTATAATTATGGCAACTGAATTCCACTTAGGAAGAAGTGTCCTTAACACTTTCTTCACTATAACTTTAGGCTTGACTTCTTCTCCTAAAGTGACCATCTTATCTACTACGGCTTTCACATGCACGTAGTAATCACCAACCTTTTCACTCTCTTGCATTTTAAGAGTTTCAAAATCTCATTTCAAGGTTTGTAGTTTAACTTGTTTGACTTGGTCACTACCCCTATAACTTTCTTTTAAAGCATTCCAAGCAGATTGAGCAGTTATAAAAGAAGCTATTCTAGGAAAGATACTTCTATCAAGTGCAGCTTGGATGTGATAAAGGGCGGAAGAATTATTCTTCTGAGCTTCCTTTTTAGCCCTTTTATCGACAACATTCAAAGCTGCCCAATCAGCAGCAGTAGGTTCAGTATATCCCTCTTCAATCACATCCCAAAGACCTTTGCCTATCAAAAGAGTTTTCATTTTAATTGACCAATACTCGTAATCACCACCATTGAACTCAGGGATTGGTAGACTAGTATTGGATGCCATTTTTAGAAAGCAAACTTTATTTTACTAGTAAATAAGTAGTACAAAGCAGTACAAAATAGATCACTGATTTAAATCAAATCTAGCCTTTTTAATATGCTCACTGATTTGGCGTTCTTCTTCTTGAGGATCACCCAGAACTGGAAAGGCGAAGTTGTCTGCTTCGTCGTCACTAATCACAATGACTTCTGGTGCTGCTTCTGGCTCAAAACTGCTGCTGATGACTATAACATCTCGTTCTTCAGTTTTAGGTTCCACCTCCACTGGTTCTTCTTCTTCTTCAGGTTCTGCTTCCTCTTCTTCTTCTTCCTCTTCTTCTTCTTCTTCTTCTTCTTCTTCTCTGTTGGTTCTGGATCAGGAGAGTGTGGTGTATAGCTCTCACTTGTTTCTACTTCAGGCACTGCAGGTGTATAACTTTCACTTGATTGTCCTTCAGGTACTATTTCAACCATCTCGAACTCTTCTATCCTTTGCCCAAAGATATTATCTTTAGAATCCGCCTCGTATCTAGAGTCCGGTTTCCTCAGATGAGCAATCACTTGGTTTTCTAATTGGCAAAACACTGTATGAAGTCCGTACCACTGGACTTTCTCATCAAAGGAATCAGGTGTCTCTCTTCTCAACAGAGAGAGTAATGCATTATAGCATCCGGCTGACCGGATCATCTACTCATAATCACACCGCATGAACTGGGTTACAACATTAATTTTTTATGATGCCAAAAAAAAACTTTTACCTCAAAATATCTTTTCACTTTTCAAAAAAGGTTTAGAAAAAAGTTTTCAAAATTTGTTTTAATAAAGGCCTTTTTTAAAAAAAAAATTTAATAACTTCCTATATATTTTTTAATTATTCTTTTTAAATAAATGTATATTTAAAAACATAATAAAAAAAATATAAATAGAAATTATTAAATTAATTTCTAAAACCTTAAAAAAAACTAAATAATAAAAAACTTTTTTTTTTTAAATATAAAAAACCTTTTTTTTTTGTTTTATTCCCCGATGAGATTCGAACCGCTGACCTCCACCGTCTACCCGGGAGTCTTAGCCGCTGCACCACGTGACTACTTTGGTATAAATAGTGCCCCTCTTTTTTATAAACCTTTCTTTTGGCGATGAAACAAAAAAAATAAAAAATCTTTGTGTTTTGACCCCGACGGGATTCGACCCCGGGTCTCTTCTCTACAAGCGGGAGCTTTGACCGCTAGACCATGCTAGCTGGATGGGAGGAAGGAAGGATCACACAAAATTTAAAATGAAGCGGCTAAAAAATTAAAAAAAAAATATTTAGTCCCACATGCAGTGGGAGGTGGGCGTGTTCAGGCTTTATCAAAGCCTACGAGCACAATGGAAGTCGATTGCCTTCGGGCAATCGACCGATCGAACCTTTTGCCTTCTTCGACCAGTAAACCTCTACCACATGGTTGTGCCACATCAAATTTGCCACTTGTCTGCTCGCCTCGATCCACATGCTGCCCAGTCAGCACTCTGCCAGCCACTTCGATCCACGTGGACCTCCTTGCCGACTCAACCTGCCATGTCACCGCCTAGCTCCACTGCTAGTTCGTCACCACCATGTCACCTCTAATAGCCTGCCACCTCAGCTACTTCGTCAGCTCCTCTAGCTGCGCACCTCTCAATGCCATGTGACACTTAGCTATTCATTGTTGTCTGCACCTAGTCAACGTTCCTCGAGATCCATGCCCCATCCTTGACCAGTCTATTGTGCTCGACTTTCGTGCCTCACCTCGGCCCTCGAATTTCGTGCCCCCTGGAGCTCTGATACCAGTCTAGGTCTACGCTCGATGTGGGCCCAAAAATAATTGACACAACGAAAGAATAGGATTAACAAAGGTTTTATTAATTAAAAATCAACAACAAATAACCTTACAAATATTAAGCCTTTATATAGGCTTAGTAGATGCGGAAGAGTAGGGAAGGGAGGTTGGAGGAAGTTAGGGAGGATGAGAGAATGAAGGAGTAGGAAGTGGAGAGGGAGGCGGCTAGGAGATAGGTGGCGGGTGTGGGGAGAGGAAGGGAGTGGAGTGATAAGGGAAAATGGACGGCAGGGAAGGAGGAAGAACTATGGAGGGATAAGGAGAAGAATAAGGCGAATATTTAGGGAAGAGGGTAGAGAAGGATAGAAAACAAATAAAAATCATGCCGACCATCACACTTGCTTAGCCGACAATATAGAAGAGAATTCACACTTGCTTAGAAAAACTAGATTTTTCTAAGCCTTTTGAAGATAATCCCGGTTCACACTTGCTACAATAACATCAGTTTCCTCATCTATAACTTTGATGCCAAATTTTTTTTAAAGGGGAAGGGCATGTTAAGAAATCGTCATAACACCATTATGTAATTCTCAATTGATTATTGTACTAAACCACTTCTAACATGGGGATACCTTTATAATATTATTTTGTAATATTTTATGGTGGTATGTGGCAAGTAAGGCACCTAGACAAGTGGGGCCATTTTATGTAACCATTATCAAGACTGTAACTTCTATTTGGTAGAATATTTTAGCTCGAGTGGAATTTTGCATGTAAGCCAACTCTTGAGCTTAGGGTTAGGGTTGCATGAAGTGTATCTTTAAAAGATATGGATCCAATAATGAATATATCTTTTTGGAAATTAGTAAAATTATTGAAGGAGGTTTCCCTTTAGAATAGGCCTATGATTCTATGTTGTTGTGAGATTTTTTAATTCTACATTTACTTTCTGCATTGTGATATTTTGTTATTTCATGCTTTATTTATAGTATTTGTGTGAGTGAGTTTATTTTTAATAGTAGGTTCCTAACACAACTCTACAATTTTAGGTGAATTTTCACTTATGTAAACTTTTTAGGTAAATATTGTAGGCTTCTAGGAATCCTCATTTCCCTATTTTCTTCTTTCTCACAAAGATACATAGATAATATTTCTTAAAAATGTGGAACATTGTAAAATTATTTGCTACATGAACTCTCTGCATGGCTACTCACAAAAACATTTATGCATAAGGAAGCCCTATAACTTTTTTATAGTCTATGTTTGATATGGATGATATCTAGATTGTAGTTTAAATTGGCTTTTGTTAGGGTGTACTCAATTCTTCTGGATTTTGTTGCTTGTATAGAGATCTACCTATTTTACTTCTTATTTTGTGCAACTTATCATAACTCATTATCACGTTAATCATATTAATGTAAATCATGCCTAATCTAGTTCCTTTGTTGTCATAGCATACAACCACTTATTTTGGTATGATGTCTTTATCTAAAAATATTATTATTGAATGGGGCATGTGTTCAACTTATACATGTTGATGTACACCATTGTACCCATATTATTACTCTTGGAATATATTTTTATGATTCCATGTAGAACCATAATATTATTTTCTTAAGCCATTCCTCTAAGATTGTTGTTGCTCCTTGTGGTGTGAGTGGCATTATGCTACAACCTTAACTTGGCGTTCTATTATATTTGATTATTTAGTATTTAATTATTTTCTCTTATGATCCTTTGTCATGCTCCCATATTTTTGTTTGTCCTTGGACTGTGCTTTTTATTCTTTTATTATTGTGACTACCTCCTTATTTGCCTCTATTTAGGTTATTTTGTTTCTTCTTCAATCTATTTTAGAGTTTCCTTGATATTTAACATAGTTTCTTGGATCTTTGTTGTTATTTTTTCCTAGGTTATTGTTGTTTCATAGATTCAACTTTTTATTCTTATATTGGTTTCTCAACATGTTCCCTACGATAAATATTTCTTATTTTTCCTTAGATTATTGCTTCTTACATAGAAAAATATCTTGTATTGTTATTTTCTTTTTCCTATAGCAAAACTTCATGAAATTTTTTTGTATATCAAAGTTAACAATATCCAAATAACTAAAACAATGATAACAAAGAACAATGTCTGCATCATCCATATTAATAGCATAAAAATTAAATGTAAAAGATATTTTTCATGGTGATCTTCAAATATTAAAATTTTAAACATTCATACCCTCAAGCTATATTTCTTTGATTTTCTTTGCCTAAGCTTGTAACCTCTTAGCCAAAGATATTAATGACATTGTATCTACATCTAAGGTTTATAAAAATAATTACATTTTTCTTTTAAATGTATCCATGAACCTATAAAATAGAATTTTTAAAATTGAACAAATCTGTCTAACCACTCTTTGGTTTATCTGATATCAATGATGTCGTTATTTCAAATTGCATATTATATTTTATATTTTTTTTCTTCGATCACATCCTCTTTATTTATTTATTTTATATTACTCCTAAAACTTATTTACCTCTTTTGTCAACTTCACATTTTTTAAAATTTCTAAATAGCCTTTGTATTTTCCTTTAGTCTATACACTATCATCCTTCTCTTTTCCTTTTGCCAAATTTTCACAAACTATCTAATTACTTATTTCTTCTACACGCTTTCACAAACAATTTTTTTTTTAAACTATTTGACTCACTTAATGCTCAAGTTGTTATTCCTTCAATCTACACACTATCACCATTATATTTTTCTTCTTCTAACTTCTTAAAAATTTTCAACTCTCTTTAGCTCCATTTGTTCAAAATTGGTCTTAACTACCATTTTCTAAATACCTATTTGATTAAGAATGCATCTTCAAATTCCTCTTGTGTGAATGTATATTGATGGGTCCACTTAAAGTTTATAAACCATGATGCAACTTCCCCATCAAGAGAATTATAAATCTTACCTTTCCATTTAGAATTATTTAAATATTTAAAAATTCTCCACCATCCCCTAGCATCATCATTCCTTCTAGTGAATATTGGCAAATCCATGACCTCAAATCCAAAAAAAAATTAAAACTTGGATTTTTTAAAATTCTTTGTATGTTCTATTCCTTTCAATAAAAAAATAACCTACACTCCAAACTAGTAATTTTTAATTATTTCTAGGCTGTGTACTTTCAACAACTGATAATGACCTGCTCTATGAATTTTTTATTTTGCACACAAATTAATTACTAGTAATGGTTTGCAAACAATATACTTCCAACAACTAATAACAACCTACTCTGTAGACTTTTTTTTTATGAATTTGACAAAATTGTGGACTTCTCTCTTTCTTTTTAGCAAATTACTATAAAACTATAGACTTTTTATTTTTACCAACTGTTACCAAATTGTAAATTTTTATTTTTAAACAAACTGCCATTCTAGACTGCTACCAAACTATGGACTAACTTTTTTCTTGAATCATTACCAAATTGTAAATCTTTTTTATTTGAACTGGTATAAAATTATAGATTGGTTATTTCAACATGGCTACCAATTTATGGATGCTACTCTATAGACTATGACCATATTGTAAGCTACTTCACTACAAATCATGTTTTATGGACATTGTTTTCCTTTCTATAAAATTATCTAGTAGACTAAAAAATATTTGCTCTGTTGAAGCTAATGAATTTTTGCAGATTATGGAAACTCTGTAGAGACTATTGTTGAAGTTGTTGATATTGTCTATGTGGCACCTTTATGAAAATATTAGCAATGGACTAGTCCCTATACTTTGAATTTATAGTGGCTTAAGAAAAATCACACTAGCCATAAATGTTACCTAAGCAAGTACCACTCTTTGATTAACAACAATATTTTTATAAAAAATAATTGTTGAGAAACTAGCCATAGATTTACCTCTAAATGATAGCTCTTTGTATACTATCATAAGATAAAATACTACTTATAAGCTGTGGGTTTGTTAACCCTTTTCATTGGCAACACACTCAAACTAGTTACCCTAAGGTTCATAAGGTACTCCTCAAAATAAGTTTTAAGACAATTATTAACCCAATACTAACTCCAATTAAGTGATTTAGGCTTACATGTAATTCTGCAAGAGATTGTTAGCCTAATGTAGGTGCTTATTAAGAACCAAAATTTATATCCAACAATAAACTTTTATAGTGGAATATGACCCTAGAAAATCCTCTAATATTGAAGCTTCTATAAAACAACACAACCTCAAGAAGTGCAATGATAACACTTGTTATTAACCTCCTTTCCTCATCCATAGAAATCATTACCAATTTGCAAAAATATTAAATTAACCATAATGAGTAATCCACATAAATCAATACAAGATAGAACATGCAAAATATTCAATTTATTAAATCAATAATTAAATCCTTGAGGTAGGGAAACACCATACGATGCTCCTTTTCATAAAGAAGCAACTTCTTAATATATCTTAACTTGAGATAAATATAATATTCTTCTCCTCATATCCCATATGAGCCTTTTGTGTACATTATATAATGCTCAACTTCTTACCACTACCACTTATCCATACATGTGGGATAATTACATATATTATGATACTATAATATTAAATACTAATCTTCGATACCTAACGATAATAGGGTAGCAAAATCAGCTGAAAAAATTATTTTTAAAATAATTAATACAATTTTGGATAAAAATCCTAGTGATTAACATAAACTAAAGTACACATTGTGGGTGGTTTGACTTGTGGTATCCTCATTTTCTTCCTTGGGCATAAGTCTTCCATGGGGAAGGTGGTTGTGCCTAGGTATCAAATTTTTAGGAAGTGTTTTACACGGTATAACCTGCTAAGTTTGGATTGGTTATGGATCCCTATCTCTTTTTTCCCATCCCCTTGTCTAGTCCTATCACCTTTATCTGATGTGTTTTCTTCAGACTAAGGAATTTTCCTTGGTGTTTTGTTGTCCTAATGGATAAGGCCAAGTTATCTAATACTATATATAGACCTACGAAGCTTCAACTAGAGCTTTTTTCACTTTTGGTTGATGAGGAGGTTAAGTTGATATATGCCTATCATGTCCTGGTTGGATTCTTCATTCTCTCTATTCAGAGAGTTGATTGAGGTGATATTAGCTGATTTTTCATCACCAGGTGGTGAAGAAGATGAAAATAAATTTTTTTGCATCATTATGACTTCCAGAGGAGTTTTGGGGAAAGATCCTCATCCCAAGAGTCAAATATCTAACTTTATAGAATCTATCAATAGGAAGCGCAGTCAACGTTCTAAGGATATTCCTGTGTCTGCTCAAGGTGCTAGAGGTGGTTTAGTGAGACGGTACAAATGTTTATCCAAAAATATGACAAGCCAACCCCCACCTCATATTAATGTAATCCATTCTAAATTTGAGGAGCTTCCTAGAGTGGTTAATTAGTCTAGAATACTAGAGGAAATTTGCCCTAAGGAGGATCAGAGTTTGATGCTCCTTAAGCTCAAAGAGGTGGATGACAAACAAAAGTCCATCCTAGGATCTATTAAAATTGTGGGTAACATGGTAGATGAGGTGGATCATTTCATGGGTGATATTTTGAAGGAGATAGAGGCCAAAAATTTGGATGTCTAGAATTATTCAATTTCCTCGTTGCCTTCCCTCTAGTTTTTGGCTTGTTGGATCCACTTTTCCTTCGATGTTTTATTTTTGTTGACTCCGATTTGATTAAGGTTTTGGACTACAATTCTCTTCTTTTGGTGGCTGTCTACTTTAGTTTACAACTTTGTTTTTCTTGGTTTTGATCTCCTTTTGGAGTTGATGTACAAGGTTCGAGGACTCCTTTCAAAAACCCCTTTATTAATTTAATAAAACAAATAGTACACATTATGGTTAGACATGAAAAAGATTAAGTTTTCATTTGGAACATACCTATATCATTTATTTTATGGTTAGGATCCTATATTTTCCATAAATATCAAAATTCTTACTCTATAATTCATGAAAAACAACTTAGAAAGAGATGACAAGCTTGAAGTTGGACTATTTAATTTAATAATTCTGCATGAGAAAAGAGAATATCCATTGCAATATTTTAATAAATATAAAGGAATGATAAAATAATGGTTTAATAAGAGGGCTAAAATAATGGTATTTAACATTGTAGATTTGGTGTTTTTGTGGGATAAGTCCCATGAAAAGAAAGGTGACCATTGGAAATTTGACCAACTATGACGAGGTTCATTTCAAATATCAAAGATTCTATGAGAGCACCTTTAAGATAAAAAATCTAACTGGAGAAGATGTCCCATTATCAATTAACAAACAATACCCCAAAGACAACTTTAGTACTTGAGAGTATTCTAGAACTACCTTGTAAATATGCCTTGTACATAATTTTATTTTGTTATTTTGGTGTATTGATCTTGTTTTATTTCACTTCTAGTTTTGTTTTATTTTTGTATTTAATTTTTATCTAACTTGGTGTATATCCATATATTGGGGAAAATCAAATTAATCAGGAAGTAATGTAAAAGGATGTTGCAGCTTCACAATAGAAATATTTTAAAGATATTCTAGATTAAGATGAATAAGACCATTATGGTTTAGTTCTCAGGAGAAAACATTAATATGTTTACCTTCTTATTTCCATAGTGATCTCCAACCCAAAAGCAGACTCTAGTGCTTGTAAAATGAGAAAAATAAATCTATGCTCCAAGAAAAAATGGAATAGCTCAAGTGCTTTGGTGAATTAGACAACTTCTACTAGGGCTATGAAGGCCTAGACAGTAGTAGAGCAAGGTCTAGTGTAGTATTAGAGATAAATTTGTTGGGGTTATAAACACTTAGCTAGTAGTAGAGCAATATATAGTAGTTGGTGACATAACTACTTGTGAGGCAAATCTTATCATTAGTAGATCAATGTCCATTCAAGAATGAACTAGCTTGATTTTTGAACTATGATGGAAAATTTTAATTGATTTTGGAATAAGCATAAATTCATATGTACACAATTTTGTTTAAACAAAAAAATGGAGTATTTATTTTAGATTAATGTCTTAATCGCATCCTTGGATGGAATCCAAGTTCTTGGTTTTTTTGGTTTGGTATTTTTATTATTTTAGATAAGGGTTTGTTCTATTTCAAAAATTCTTAAGAGCATTTCTAAGAAAAATTAAAATTTGTTGTTGTGCTTGAACAACATGTCATACTCGACATGGACTAAGGACCCACTTTTATTTTTTATGAATATTCTCTTATATTATTAGTCTTATGTATAATAGTCAACCATCCAAAAAACATAGGTTTCCAGTTGAAAGATTCTAATCATGGATGCTTAATTTTTGTATACCTTGAGTTTTTCATAATGCTTATTGCTATTGTTGTGTATGGTAAACTTTTTAAAATTGAAAATAGCCTCTTCCATTAGAATAGGATGAAAATCAATATTTCTAACAAGTATCAATAGGCCTATGTTCCCATAGCCTTAGCATTGTAGGTCTATTTAAATTAAGGTATTGTAAATATGACCAATCCCCTAGTAATATGGATAGTGCCACTTTCAAAGCCCATGTCTCTTTTATTAAAAATCATAAAACCACTTCCATTATATGTGTCTCAATTTTTTTTTTTTGAAAATACAAACCTTCCTATATTTTGATAAGTGTTGACCTCTTGAATGGCCTATTTTGACCATGCTATATGGCTATCGTAATAACTATAATATCTACCTAATAATGCAACATTCACTTTTGGATCCCATATATCCTTCAAATATCAATAAAAATTTGTGAAACAACCTCCATTGCTCGAAAAGAGCTTTCTAATGAATATAAATTTACCTATATTTCATGAGGGTTTGATACCCAAAATTGCTTATTTTTTGTAAGCTATCTAGGTTATCAAGACCAAGGAAATATAAATGTGGATGAAATTTAAAATCAAATGTCCTTATTTTCCTTGAAAAATGGTTCATCCTTGGGTTTGTCCTAGATCTAAATGATGTTTTTGTTTACTTCTCATTGATAAAATTTTGGTTAATATTGTCAACGGACCATGGGGAAATAAAAGTCAAAGTAGAGAAAGCAAAAAAAAATCTAAAAATATAAGTAGCCATATGGAATTTTTTTTTGAAAGAGATGCCAATAAGACAAGAATCCCTGAAAACTAGAGTTTAGTGGGTAAATAGAAATCCTAATAAGACTAGAATCCTTGAAAACTAAAGGCCCACAAAGAAATAAAAGCTAAAGAAATGCCAACAAGATAAGAAACATTATAAATAAATATCTACAAGGAAATAGAAATGACAACAAGACCAAAAACCCCAACAATTAGAGACCTATGGATAAATAGAAAACCTAATTAGAGCCCAACCAATCAAAGGTTTGGGTAAGTTAAGACCCTACTAGCTAGAAACCTCAAAAATTTAATGGGGAAATATATATGCCCAAGATCAATGATCCAAAATGTATAGGAAACTAAAAATATGACAAATATAAATCTTGCCAATACAATCAATGATCCACAAAGAGTCAAAAGTTTAAATAAAAGGCTTAAAGGTAAACCATTAAAAGGTTTTATAATCCAAAAGTTAAAATTTTTAAGAAAATAATTTGAAAAGACTTTAAAAATGTCTAACATGCAAAAATTCTGAAGTTGTAATAAAATACATAGGGAGAGATTTAAAAAAGGGTCTGATAAGCAAAATATCAAAAGTTTGAATAACACAAGCTTATACAGAGAGGTGGGTGAACAATATAAGATAAAATTTTCTTTTCTTTCCCAAAATAGTATTATCCAAAATTCTCAAATGCAATTAATTTCCAAAGCAGTATTAACCAATATCATCAATAGCAGTAACAAAGCAATGCATAAATTACCACACATAAGAGGGACACAGATTTAATGTAGTCCACCCAATGTGGGATACGTCCATGGAGAAAATATTTCTTATAACCTTTATCAACAAATATCTTGGGAACCAATTCCCTATTACAATTTTATGGGCCTCTACCCAAGGGAAATTCTAATCCCCTATGCTCAAGTTCATGGACCTCTATCCACAGGAGACCTCTGTCCCCACTACTTTGGTTTATGGACCTCTATCCATAGGATACCTCAGTCCCCACTATTCTAGTTTATGGATCTCTATCCACATTAGACCTTTATCCTCACTATTATGGTTTGTGGATCTCTATCCATAGGAGACACCTATCCTCTTTGCTCAAATCTACTCAACAACCTGTACTAATCTATCTCACACCTGCTCATAAATCTACCTCAAACCTACTCACAAATCTACCTCAAACCTGCTCACTATTCTATCTTAAACCTGCTCACACACCATGCTTAGAACTGCTCACAATATCTGCTTAACTTGCTCTAACACATGCTCAAAACTGCTCATAACACATGCTCAACACTGCTCATAATACTTTCTTTGATAAAAGTACTTCAGACATATTCTACCCAGATTTCTTATTCAATAACACATAGAAAATGATATGCAAAACAATTTCACAATATGTTCTTTCCAAATATTACTCAATTCCAATGCACATATTGCTTCAAAAAACTACCCTATAACCTTTGTAAATTTATCTCAATATCAATTAAAGCTAGTGCATAAATTTAATTTACAAAACTAGTTTCTAACACTTTGCACAATTTGTTCTCAAACCCTAGTACAAGTGGTTCCAATTTCACTAATCAATGATGATGCATAACTTTTTCACAAACCTTAGCAAAAGTATTTCCAATCTCATTCAACAATGAAGCATAATTTTGTTCTCAAACCCTAGCACATATATTTCCAACAATGCTCATATATAATCCTTATTTCTCCACCTTATGATTTAGAAATATTTGTTTAATCAAACATCTTAAAGAAGGAATGATATAACCATACCTCTTAACTTTATTTTATGAATATGAGACCTAAAATCTGTCTCAAAAAATTTCCCTTTCAAAGTGCCACTTCAAAACTAATTAGTAGATCTCTCTTTCAAATCATCCACATTAAATTTTTCTTCAAAAATATGTGCTCAATAGAATCTGAAAATAATGCTCTATGACTCTCCTTTTGTTCTCAAAATATAAAGCATCAAAAACCTCTCAAATTTCTTTTCCACCACACAAAAATTACAATAAAAAATTGAACCACAATAACACCTTATAACTCCTCACTATTGCATATAAAAAATAATACATTAAAGACAACAATATCTTCTTTAATTTTTCTTCTAAAGCATTTGCAAAAATAAACCACTTATTACCCTTATGAATCCCTAAGTCAAACAGTGCGCACTATGACCAAATAAGACTTATGCCTCCTAATTTTAACCTTAGACAAAATTAATTTTTGCACTTACCAGAAATCTACCATGAGTGAGAATTGACCCCAAGATATTTTGTCTATCTGCACCTTAGCACTGCTTAGGCTTCCGTTAGGCCAACCATTTGCACAAGAACATATATGCATGATATAAATTTTAAACCCTTCAGCGATTCCACTATGTCAAACAAATAGCAAAACATCATTATTGAGGCTCGACCCTGAGACCTCCTACCTGCCCTACATATTAGTGTTGCTTGGGGTAGCCACCTGGGCTCACCGTTTGCATGAGAACAAAATACCCAAAATAATGTCTTTATCAACTTCATCCTCTCTCCTTTTAGATTTTGTCTTCTCCCTTATTACAAGTTGTTTTTGATTTCACACAAAGAGAATTTTGATTTTCACATACAAATATAAACATTAGCGAGCATGAAAATAAATGAAATAAATCAAACCTTTATATATATGCCTTTTGGTGTTTTGTGGGGGACATCGATGCTTAGGAAAATATGAATGTTTGGCATTTAAAATATTTTCAAATGTGTTCCCTCCAAGATTTTTGGTGCCTCAACCTTTTTCAAACTCTTATATTATAATATTTTAAATATTATAATATTATTTCTTAAACCTTGATCTTTGCAAAATAAAACCTTCTTTTTATTTTTCCTTTGTAGAACCTTTTGTGCCATGCAACTTTAAACTCTTGTCCATATGTTTTAATATTTAAACTTTAATCCTTGAGCCTTCTCTTTTAAACCTTTGTCCCAATGAAACCTTTAATCCTCTTTGACTTTATTTATAATATTTGAAATAAATATTATAAACCTTTTCTACCTTGCATAAACAACCATAGGAGAATATTTATGCCTTATGTACCCTTTGAAGATATTTTCCTTGCACTATAATATTTCAACCTTGAAGATATTCTCAACCATTTTACTTTTGACATCAACAACAACCAATGTACTTAATATTTTCAACAATATCCCTCTTTGTCATTGATGACAAACCTTCTAAAATATTTCCCATTACTACCACTGCATTCCAAATCTGCTCCCCCTGAGAAGTTTCTCCCCCTTACTGAAATATCTCCCCATTTGACATCAATGGAAAAGGGCTCCTTTGGGGCTAAAAATAAGACTCTTAGCTCAGCCACCTCACAACCTCCTCTACTCGAGGTTATTAAGTTCGATATGGGAGTAAGACTACTCCCAAATTTCCTCTAAGATACTCAAAAGTTTCCTTTGGAAGTGGATTAGTAAATATGTCCGTAATATGTTCCTTTGTAGTAACATATTCCAATTTGACTTGCTAATCCATTACCTGCTCTATCAAAAAATGATATTTGATTAGAATGTGCTTAGTCCTTGAAAGAATCACTAAATTCTTGGAAATATTTATGGGACTTGTATTATCACAAAGTATGGATATGGGATCATCATTCTCTACTTTGAAGTATTTTAGAGTTTGATTCATCCATAAAACCTATGTACAACAAAAAAATACTACAATGTACTCTGATTATATTGTACATAAGGATACTGATGCTTATTTTTTGCTTAGCCAAGAGACTAAACAATTTCCAATAAAGAATGCTCCTCCACTCGCACTTTTTTTTTCATCAATACTACATGCCCAATCTGCATATGTGTATGCTGTGAGAGTGAAATTATTACCCTTGGGATACCATAGCCCAAATTCCATAGTTCCTTTTAGATACCTAAGGATTCTTTTTATTACTTGTACATGTGTTTCCTTTGGCACTACTTGAAATCTTGCCACTAATCCTACTACCTACATTATAACTGATCTTGTAGCTGTGACATATAGTAAACTTCCAATAATGGATCTATACAATATTTGATTTGCCTCAGGAGATTCATCATATTTACTCAACTTGTATTCTATAACCATGGGGGTACTCACTGGTTTGCAATCCTCCAATCTTAATTTTTTAAACATTTATTTTATATACTTGGTTTGTGAGAGAAATATACCTTTTTATAATTGTGAAATATACAATCTAAGGAAGGACAATTCACCAAGAATTTACATTTCAAATTAATTTTGCATACACTTTGCAAATTTTTGACACATCTTATCATTACTGCCTCCAAAATTGATATCATCCACATAGAACACCACAATCAACAAGTCATTTCCTTCATTTTTGATGTATAAATTGTTGTCATCTACTCCTTTTCTGAAACCTTGTCCTTGAAGATACTTATCCAACCTTGAATACCAAACCCTAGAGGATTACTTTAGACCATAAAGAGCCTTATTTAATTTGCATACATAATATGGCTTATCTGTCAAGCTGAAACCCCCAGGTTGCTCAATGTAGACCTCTTCTTCTAAGAATCCATTGAGAAAAGCTAATTTTACATCAATTTGAAATAATTTGAAGTTTCTAAAACTTGAGAATACCAAAAATATTCTTATTGCCTCAAGACATAGAATAAGAGTAAATGTTTCATCAAAATCAATCCCTTCTATAGACACTAAAATTACATCAATCTAATTAGATGACCAATTCAAGGTCTAATTGACACCATATGGCCCCCTTAGGCAACCCTAAAAGGTTACATAGTGATCCTAACCACTTTTAGGAGGTTCTAACCCAATTTTGGGAAGTTTTGTCCCATGTAGGCATGGCCATCCCACCCTGGGATGACTAGATTTCATGGTCATCCCACCTAGGGATGACCACCAACCACCATCCCAGGGTGGGATGGCCATGGCCTTGGACCCTTAAAAATTCAAAGGAAGGACAAATGACACCCAAAACTACCATTTACCTACCCATTCAAGCATGCAAGTATGAGGGCGCATAACTCTCATGCCAAGTTGCAAATTGGAGGCCCAAAATAGAGATTCCTTCCCCCTCCAATGCATGGCAACCTTTGGATAAATGGTGATACCTACCTCGCATGGCCTCGCATGCCCATTTGACCATATGCCCTCTTCGGCTATAAAGTGGATAAATTCCACCCAATTTTAGAGAGGAGTCTTTACAACATTCGCAATGAAGTGCTACTAAGATTTATCCCCAATTTATTTTATGTTTTCCCTTGAGATCTCCATCAAGCGAAGGAGGTTTTCAAGTGATTCCAAAACATGCAATCTATTTACAAAACCAACCCATTCGAGTGAATCAGGTCCCCAAATTTGATGATAATACCCTTGAGAGTATTTTAGACCAAATCCCAAAGGAATTGGTGGTAAAAAACACCAAATTTGGTGGTCGTCCCACCCTAGGATGACCCTCAAATTGTAAGTCCTAAATAGGTCACCCTGGTATGAACACAAATTGTAGTACCATTTTGTTAATGTTTTTGTATAGGTTAATTCTAGAATATAATATATTCTTGTTCAAATTTGGTGCAATTTGGAGAATTTTGTTATTATATTTTTTGTGTTTTGTAGGCCTGAATGGCTCACCCTAGGATGGCCACAAATCTGAGCACAATTTTCTTACTATTTTCAATTAGATCATTCATGCAGAGCATATAATATGCATGAATCTAAGTTTTGGTAGAATTTAGAGCAATTTTAATAATCTATTGTACTTTTCCTCTTTCAAGCTCATCAATGCATGCACCTTCACAATTTCATCTTAATCCGCACCTGCTATTAATCAATTTTAGATTCTTGTGTGTAGATCCAAGTATCACAACATGCAAGGAAGGAGCAATGAGTTACAACATCAATAGAACATTGCGGTGACATCATAATCCCACTCTTCAATTGTGAGTGCGAGGAAGAAACTAGAAGCATGCCTTATATTCTTGAAAGGATTTGATCCTTGGGGTTTTTGTAATGAGTGTATCAATTGAGAGCCCTCAAGGGGACATTTTTTAACCACATATTTGAAATTTATATTAATATAAGGAGAACCACCTATTTCTTTCATATACTTATCATTTTATGCTTTCTTAAAGTGTCGCTTTCATAGTACTTAAATAAAGTAGAACAATAGATGCATCTCACTTTCCCTTGCTAGGTGAACCATTTTTCCACTCTACACCTTCAAACCATGCATAGCCTTTGCATACTAGTATTTATTTGTTTCTAACTACCTAACCATCTTCATTTAAATTATTTTTGTAAACCCATCTAGTGCCAATTATACTCTTATCTTTTGGTCATGGGACAAATTCACATGTCTCACTTTTTTCTATTTGATCCAACTCTTCATCCATTGCCTTGAACCAATATATATCTTCTCTTGCATCATTGAAATCCTTGGGCTCAATTTTAGATAGCAAATAAAGATTTACATGTTCGCCTATTCCTATTATCTTCCTCCTTGTTTGTATTTCATCTAGATTCCCAATAATCAGATATCTTGGATGATTCTTTTGCACATAACTGGATGGTGTCTTAGGTAGTGTTCTTTGTGTTTCAGCCTCTTTTGATTCTTCATCTAATTCTTCTTGACAACTTTCTCCTTCTTGATATAAAATCTCTTGATCTGGTTCTCTTGGCCCTATTTATTCATCAAATCTTACATTTGTACTTTCCATAATTATATGTGATATATCATTATAGAATTTATAGGCTTTGATCTTTGTGGAATGTACAAGGAAAATACCCTCATCACACGTTGAATCAAAATTACCCAAAATTTTCTCTTCTCTTCTAATGTAGCATTTGCTCCCAAAAAATTGAAATGCTTCACAATAGCTGGTCTTCCCTTCCAAAACTCATATGGTTTTTTTTGATGATTTACTCTTACTTGAGCTCTATTGATGATATAAATGGCTATATGAACTTCCTCTCTCCAAAAATCATCTGAAATATTAGACTTATTTAGCATAGCTCTGACCATATTCTCAATAGTTCTATATTTTCTTTCAACTACTCCATTTTGTTGTAGACTCCTTCCTGTTGAGTACTCTATTTTGATTTTATGTTGTTCAAAGAATCTATGAATTCACCTGAAATTAATTCTTCTCCTCTATCTTATCTTAGACACTTAATATTTTTACCTATTTTATTTTCTACTAGAACCTTGAATATATTGAATTTTTAGAAAGCTTCAAATTTTTATTTTAATAAGGTTACCCAAGTCATTCTGGAGAAATCATCTATAAATAGCATGAAGTAACTTTCACCTTGTAAACTCTTTGTCCTTGTAGGAGCACATAAATCAGTGTGAACTAGTTCCAATGATTGGGATGAAGAAAACTCTTTTGACTTGAAACTTGTTCTTGTTTTCTTACCATGCTGACATTATGCACAAATTGTACTTGGGGGTATTTTTATCGTGGGTAAATCTCTGACTACCTGTTTGTTGCTTATTTTTACTATGTTTTCAAATTTTAGATGACCCATTCTTCTATGCCATAACCAAATCTCATCTTCTTGTGATAAAAAATATTTTCTCCTTTAATCTCACTTAACAGGTAGAGATTGTTTAAAGTTCTACTAGCATCTGCAAAAAGTTTTCATATCTTGGATCTCCTGATCTCACATCCATTTGGATGAAAAGTGACTGTGTGCCCTTGATCATAAATTTGAGTTACACTTAGTAAATTGTGCTTCAATCCCTTAACATACAATACCTTTTCTATCTTTGATTTTCCATTATCTAAACTCAAAGTCCATTTTCCAATAATTTTAGTTGAAGCATTATAACCAAATTTTATTGATTATCCATTGATTTCTTTAAGTGAAAGAAATTTAATTTTGTCACCTATCATATGACTTGAACAACCACTATCAAAATACCATCAATTTCCCTCATATTGTGCATGAAGAGCTATTTTTACCAACATTGACTTCTCCTTTTCTTATTTCTTTTTCATTTTCCAACCTTTTGAGGTTGCATTCTTTTGAAATTTCTAATCCTCCTTTTTTCTTGATTCAAGAAACACTATTTTACACCATTTGGTCTTGTACCCAAAATTAGTGCATTTGTAGAATATAATGTTGTTATCCATGAGAGGTGCAAATGACTTGAAATTTATAACATCATTTTTCATATTGATCATGCACTGCATAATTTTATGACCATATTCATTACATGAGAAACAATAGCCATTTAAGAAGTATCAAAACCTATTTGATTTCCTTGGATGATATGGTTTGTTTTTGTGATTGATCTTTGTACATGATGATTTTTTTTTCTCTTCCTCCTTGGTGCTTTTACTCCTTTTTAGTATATCAGCATAGGTCATGGGTTCTTCACCAGTTACTTTCTTTGATGTCCCTGTTGAGCTTGATTCCCCATTTTTTATCCTTATATCTTGTTGTGAATTCCTTTTAGATTTTTCAACTTTCTTTCTCAATGAGATAATCTCATTTTCCAACTTTTCACATTCCAACTCTTTTGCTTTTAATTTCTCAATCATTACTTCTTCAATTCTTCTTGTCTCTTTAACTATAATATTTAAGTCATTGAGATCTTGTAGAAACCTTATCTTTGTTTCTTCATCATTTTGAACTTGAACTCCCAATTTAACTAGAGTACTAGTAAATTCCTTCTCTATGTCATCCAGTTTTGAGTCTCTTTTGTTGATTTCAACCATAGGAGCAACTTCTATCATTTTAGTGGTCATTTTGTGTTCTTGTAAGATCTTCCTTCAAGATGTTAGAATTTTGAAGAAACCTGCTCTGATACCAATTGAAGAACACAAGTTTATACTGAGAGGGGGGTGAACAATATAAGATAAACTATTTATTTTATTTCTCAAAATAGTATTATAAAAAATTATCAAATGCAATTAATTTCCAAAGTAGTATTAACCAATATCATCAATGGAAGTAGAAAAATAATGCACAAATTACCACACATAAGAAAGACATGAATTTAATGTGGTTCACTCAATGTGGGTTACGTCCATGGAAAAAATATTTCTTATAAATTTTCTCAACAAATCTCTTGGGAACCAATTCCTTATTACAATTTTATGGGTCTCTGCCCAAGGGAGATTCTAATCCTCTATGCTCAAGTTCATGTACCTCTATCTATAGGAGACCTCTATCCCCACTGCTCTGGTTTGTGGATCTCTATTCATAGGAGACCTTTATCCCCACTATTATGGTTTATGGACCTCTATCCACACAAGACCTTTGTCCCTACTATTCTGGTTTATGGACCTTTATCCATAGGAGACACCTCTCATCTCTGCTCAAATATTCTCAACAACCTGTACTGATTTATCTCACACCTGCTCATAAATTTACCTCAAACCAACTCATAAATCTATCTCAAACTTGCTCACTAATTTACCTCAAACCTGGTCATAAATACTTCACAAGTCTACCTCAAGCCTACTGACACACCCTACTTAGAATTGCTCATAATATCTTCTTAACTCTGCTCTAATACATTCTCAAAACCACTCATAACACATGCTCAACTCTGCTCATAACACATACTCAACACTACTCATAACACTTGCTTTGATAAAAGTACTTTAGACATATTCTACCCAAATTTCTTATTCAAGAACACATAGAAAATGATATGCAATACAATTTCATAATATGTTCTCAAATCTAATGTACAAATTTCTTCATAGAACTGCCCTATAACATTTGCAAATTTATCTCAATATCAATCAAAGCTAGTGCATAAATTTAATTTACAAAACAATTTTCTAACACTTTCTCATTCATATTAAATGTCACTCAAATAAATACCCAAATGCTCCATAAAGTTATTCAATAATGCTACATAATTTGTTCTCAAACCCTAGTACATGTGGTTCCAATTTCATTAATCAATGATGATGCACAACTTGTTCATAAACCTTAGCACAAGTATTTATAATCTCATTCAACAATGAAGCATAATTGTGTTCTCAAACCCTAGCACATATATTTCCAACAATGCTCATACATAATCCTTATTTATCCACCTTATGATTCAAAAATATTTGTTTAATAAAACACCTTAAAGAATGAATGATATCACCATACCTCTTAACTTGCTTTGATGAATATGTGCCCTCAAAACCTGTCTCAAAACAATTTCCCTTTCAAAGTGCCACTTCAAAACTGGTTAGTAGATCTCTCTTTCAAATCATCCACATTAAATTTTTCTTCAAAAATATGTGCTCAATAGAATCTGAAAATAATGCTCTATGACTCTCCTTTTGTTCTCAAAATATAAAGCATAAAAAACCTCTCAAATTTCTTTTCCACCACACAAAAATTACAATAAAAAATTGAACCACAATAACACCTTATAACTCCTCACTATTGCATATAAAAAATAATACATTAAAGACAACAATATCTTCTTTAATTTTTCTTCTAAAGCATTTACAAAAATAAATCACTTATTACCCTTATGACTCCCTAAGTCAAATAGTGCACACTATGACCAAATAAGACTTATGCCTCCTAATTTTAACCTTAGACAAAATTAATTTTTGTGCTTACCAAAAATTTGCCACGACTGAGAATCAACCCCGAGACCTTTTGCCTATTCATACCTTAGCACTGCTTAGACTGCCACTAGGCCAACCATCCACACAAGAACATATATGCATGATATAACTCTTAAACCCTTCAAATATTTCTCTTTGTCAACAAAATAGTAAAATGTCACCACTGAGGCTCGACCTCGAGACCTCCTTCCTGCCTTGCATATTAGTGTCACTTGGGCTAGTCGCTTGGGCTCGCTGTTTGCATGAGAAAAAAATACCCAATATAATATCTTTATCAACTTTTTCCTCTTTCCTTTCATATTTCATCTTCTCCCTTATTACCTATAGCTTTTGATTTCGCACAAAGGGAATTTAAATTTGTGCATACAAATATAAATATTTATGAGAACCAAAATAAATGAAATAAATCAAACCTTTATATATATTCCTTTTGGTGTTTTGTAGGGGGGGTCGACGCTTAGGAAAATATGATATTTTGGCATTTAAAATATTTTCAAATGTGTTCCCTCCAAGATTTTTGGCACCTCAACCTTTTTCAAACTCTTATATTATAATATTATTTCTTAAACCTTGATCTTTGCAAAATAAAACCTTCTTCTTTTTCTTTTTCCTTTGTAGAACCTTTTGTGCCATGCAAATTTAAACTCTTGTCCATTTGTTTTAATATTTAAACTTTAATCCTTGAGCCTTCTCTTTTAAACCTTTGTCCCAATGAAACCTTTAATCCTCTTTGAATTTATTTATAATATTTGAAATAAATATTATAAACCTTTTCCACCTTGCATAAACAACCATAGGAGAATATTTCTGCCTTATGTACCCTTTGAAGATATTTGCCTTGCACTTTAATATTTCAACCTTGAAGATAATTCTCAACCATTTCACTTTTGACATCAATAACAACCAATGTACTCAATATTTCCAACATTGAAGTAAAGGCTTAAGGAAATCTTTTAAAACTTCTATGAAGAATAAAGTTGGAAGATTGAAAAAAAAATCTTAAAAGAAAAAGTTAAAAGTTTTGGCAAAGCTTTAAAAGGTGTAATCAAAAGGTTTAAAGGAAAATATTAAAATAAAAAGTTAAAAGTTTTGACAAAGCTTTAAAAGGTGTGATTAGAAGTTTGAAAGAAACCCTACCAATTATAAATTTATGGATAAATTGAAACCTTCACTAGCTAGAAACCCCATCAACTAGAATGACTACGAAATGTAGATAAACATAAAAATGCAGAGGAATATAAGTTCTTGGACCAAAAAAAAAGAAAACAAATTGCTAGAAAATTGTAAAAATCATAAGAAAATTTCATAAATTGCCAAAAATTTACAAAAATATCGAAAGCTACAAAACATGATCAATGAAGAAAACAATTGCTAAATAATATAAAAATGTTGAAAAAATGGAGAAATAAATAAATGAATTAAATATACATAAAATAAATAAAAAATTAAAATAATAATAATAAATTCTAATGCCTACAATTTTTTACTTTGCCTTGTAAGATATCTATCAAGGTTTCTTGGAATTCAAATATGATGAAGACAACAATTTTAATGCTAACCAAGCAAGCACAATTGTGTAGAGAGGTAACATACGATGAAATTTATTGCTAACCCACTTGTTCTAAAAAAGAAAAAAATAAATTTTCTAAAGAATATTAAAGGTCATGCGATCTTAGATTTTTGTAAAAACTAAAAATTAATGAGAGGTTTAAGTGCAAGTGGGATTTGTTGCCAAGAAGCTTGCATCATGTGATGTTAGTATTTCTTAAATTATATTAGAATGCAACAAGTGGTGAAATTTGATGAAATTAAAGCCCAACCCACTTGTTGTGATTGGTAGATTAAGCATTAAACCACTTAACAAATTAAATTCATAAGACCCTGAATTTCATGCAAGTTGTGGTTTGATGAGGAATGGTTGAAGTGTAACAAAAGAAATCCCAAGGAGCTCATATCATAAGGGGAATGATGAAATCTCAGATTTAATATGCCACATAGAAATAAATATTATAATAATTAAAAAATTAGAAGTATGACTATGTGAAGAGCCAAAAGCTAATTTAAATAACAACTCACTATATAGTTAGAAGGGTTACAATCCATCCATTATCTAGAAATATATCTCTTATATTCATACAACAAAGGTCCCTTGAAGGAACAACTATCAATGAACTTTGGGTTTATCCACACTGGCTAAGACCTAGACATACCAAAAATTTAGGGAAAATAAATTTTATTTCAAGATGGAACATATTCTGTTCCATATAAGTTGGCTTATCCTTACATACCAACAATTGGTTTCTACCTCTTCATGTAAAAAAAAAAAAAGGTATTAGGGGGGTTAGAGTGTGTCATTTGCACACTCGATAGAAGTGGCGCTATAAAGAGGGCCTACATACTAAAAATTAAATTTCCCTTGATATAGTATTTACATTACATGTCTTAAATATCAAAGCTCAAAAGAAAGATCATCATCACTAGGTCTAAGTCAATTATAGGTAATTTAGAATTTCATAACCTTTCTCCATTTAGAAGACACAAATATGACAAAGAAAAAGCCATACCCATTACTCCTGAAATTGTCAATAGTTCTCGTAAAGCTATTATCCCTTTTGTTTTTCCTTTTAAAATCTTTCAAGCTCTGCCAATGGCAGATTCTACTCTATGATTAGTAGGAAGCAGTGCTTTGAATATAATAGGGCCTACACATGATATACCTAAGAATAATGAATGATATCCCATTATGGAATGAGGCTAGATGAATAACATATCTAGACATACATAGATATATTAATATATTTACAAATTGAACATAAGGATGGTGCCAATATAATATTTTCATACACATTAGATAAATTTGTCTAATACTGGTATATCAACTTACCTTCAAGCTCTATCACTTCTTGGTCCTAATTAAAAGTAATATTTATCAAATACTTTAGGCTACCTATTGACCTAGTTGTGGTATATCATTATTTTTCCTTTGCACATAGATAACCTAATGAATCCCTAAGACTATTCAACATTAGATTCCATAAATTATACACTAGGTTAATGACATCTTAAAAACTCATAGAAGAAGCAACCATCCAAATATACCTTAGAGCCTTAGGTCTGTTAACTTCCATGTTTAGGAGGAGAGCTCCTAAAATCACATCTTTTCCTCTAACATATAGTGAGGCTCTAATAGTTGAAAAACAAATAATACCTTAACGTTTTGGGTTGGATAAATTACCTTCACTTGGACAACAAGGGACTTATAATCAAATACCATTAATAAATCAAGTCCTTAATTAACACCTTCTCATACTAAATGTGTTATGAGGTACCATGTATCCCAACCGAAACCAACCCTTCAATCTTATTCCCCTAAATCAAATAATACCTAATGTAAACAATAAATAAACCATTACAACATACTTGGGTAGATAAGCACATAAAATTTTCTCAACCATACCCTACCAACAACCAATCAAAAAGATTTTCATTCTTGAACATCTCCACATCTATGAATGGTGCAATAGTTAAGTTGGGACCATGTCAACATTTTGCCTTAAATACTAAGTTAGATAAAATACAAAGGATAGTTCCTAAATTAAGTAATGATATGCTTAAATTACAGAGAAAATTCCTCAAAATCCACATACAAATAGCACCTGGAGTAGGAACTTTAACTTTGAAAGGACCAACTATCAATTGAATACTTGCCCAAACAATGGAGAAGTAACAAACCCTTCTAGCAACCAAAATCAATATAACAACAACCTAGATAATTTAATAAATTTGGTTGATCTTCTTCTACCCAATTGGTGCAGGGTCTATTCTACTGCTCAACATGGTAAAAATGATTGTTCAGAGTTCAAAACTACTTTAGATATTATCCAAAATGAATGGAAATCTTAGAATTAATACCCACTAATGAAGACTATAGGAGTCAAGATAATCAAAACTCAAGGACAATCTTAGTTTTAGAAACATATAAACTATCAAAAGTGTTTGAAAGTATATAAGCTTACTAATACTTTCAAACTATATACCCGTTACTAAAGTATGATATGCAACCTTTGAATATCTTATTTAGAGTTTAAAAATCTTCACCCTTAAACCTATTCAAATTGTATGAGTTAAAACATAAAACATTGTAATTTCACCCTTAAATCTATTCAAATTGTATAAGTTAAAAAAGTGTAATATTTAAAGAAGTTTGGTAATATAAGTTTGAGGTTTTAAGATAAAGAGAATCAATCTCCGGCTTTATGAAGGATAAAATATACACATTAATACCTCTATAGTAAAATATTTTTAATTTTTAAAGATATTAAATATATAAAATAACCCAAAGACCTTGTGATCAAGCATCTATTTTGATAGCAGATAGTCGACTACAGAACGAATTCTTTCCTATTCAAACATTTGTGTGTTGGGAGTCTCCAACATCTATTTTGGTACCATATACTCGACTATAGAACAAATTATTTCTTGTTCAAACATTTGGATGTTGGAGGACTCCATTCTTTCCAACCAAAGATGGCATCTGCGGTGGAAACAATAAAAAAAACAGCTCAAATCAAGGTCGAGTTGTTCACCATGCCAGCAAAGAACAGACGAGAACAATGTTTACCCTACCGTATACTTCGCCTTTTGTCCATACATTTGAAATTATGTGGCGGCACTTTTTGTATAAAAGACCACACTCCTCGTATTACCCTTCGCCTTCCTTTGTCTTCCTCCTTCCCCCGGTTTTGGGAGAGTACTTCCGTTATCGGGGGAATTTTTAGGATTTCTGTTGTTGTTGAAAGACTGCCGCCATGAACATAAGCAGATTTAACGGCAACACCATGCTGAAGAAATGCAGAAAACTTACGGCGGCTCTTCCCGTTTTAGGCTCCAACATTTTAACGTGTATATCTTCATCTTCATCTCGCGTTCCTTCCGATGTACCGGCAGGACACATGGCGGTCTATGTGGGAAAGCAGTGCCGGAGGTTTGTGATTCGGGTTAAGTATTTGAAGCACCCGGTTTTTCGGGGGTTGCTAGAGGAGGCCAGAGAAGAATTCGAGTACATTTATAAAGGTGGGCTGTCCATTCCATGTGATGAGCTTGTGTTCGAACAGATTCTCGGGCTGTTTGAAGGTAAGGAAATCAAAACTATGGATGGATTTTGAGACCTGCAAACGGAATTATCCGAAAGACTCTTCTCTGAGTTATCTCCACTCCTTGGACGTCAAACACTTTTCAATAAAAGCTAATTACTCATACATTCTAAATGTTTTGAGTAATGATTTGTTTATTATAATTTGGAACTATATTATGATGTTAAGAGTGATCGAATCTATTTAAATCAATTGTTTATTAGCTATTACAATTGTAAGTCTAATTCCTTGTAAAATTTTAGACTTGAATGCTATTGCTTGCTATGACAGGTCTAATAGTAAAAACAATTATTAACTAAGAATGGCTATAAATTAAATTATAAATATTTCTTTTTATGGTATTTCATGTAATATGGTAGCCATAAGTTTGACTCAAATTCAATGAAAATTATGAGCAGTCATTTCCTTCAGTGTATAAAACAATGAAAGTATTGTTATTTTTTATTCGTAGAAGTGTTGAATAAGATGGTTAATTTTTGTTACGTACCTTTCAAAATTAGTAATGTTGTTTTCCACTTCTTTTCATGAAATTAATAGTTTATTTATAATTTAAAAGATAAGAATTCGATTTATTCGATTTAGATGAATGTAATAAATTAAATTAAATTAATTTATGTGTTTAATGAAATTAATAATTATTTATAATTTAAAAGATAAAATTTGCATTTAGATAATGCATGCACAATGTTTGATATGTGTACATAAAACTATAAAAACATTTTTATAATAAGTTATCGTCTTTTTCATCTTAAACACATTTATTATATAGTTTGATCTTTTAACTATAATATTACCTATATTAAACTAGAGATGTATTTTATGAAGATTAAGATTATGAGTGGTATTTTCATGAAGTGTATAAAATAGTAAAAGTAAATAAAAGAGCTTAATTTTGAGGAAAAATGATGAATTTTATGATATGGGATAATTCAATATAATCTATAGTAAAATGTTTAATTTGATTAAACAAATAAAGACATAATATAAAATTATAAGATAATTGAATAAGTTATGTTTAGGTTTACATTTTGCGTGTAGGATATTTATAAGTTTGATGTGAATTCTATTGGAGTTTAGTTTCATGAAAATAACAAAATATTATATTTATTGTTAGGCCAAAAGAATATATCCAACTTACTTTCTATCAAAAATATTTCTCATACTTCTACTAAAGATACTTTTCAACTTAATCAAATTGCTATGCTTCTCCCTGATGTCATTTTCAATAAGATACATTGTATTCAAAAATTTCAATTTTCTTAAGATAAACATAAACACCATGATAAGCTAAAGTATCTGATATGCTTTTTTTTATTGATGTAAAGGGGTTTTGAAAGGTTCCCGAATCTTTTACAGAGTCATTACAAAACGGGGAAACCTAGGACAAGATCCCACAGAGATAATAAAGGACAAAAGTCAAAAAAGAACAATGACTAAAATTGTAGTCCTAGACAATAAACTGAGACAGAAAGAAAGGAAAACCTTACCAAAACAAGAAAGGCCTACCAAACATGAAGGCTAGTGGAATCAAAATTTGACCTCATGAATAGTATTCTTACCAGTGTTAGTGCCTTACGAAGGTGGAACAGGGGCTCCAAATTTTTTGATTTGATCGATGACTTTCCCAGCCTGGGTAAGGAGGGAGCTAGCTAAACTAACAAAATCATAGAGATTACCAAAAAGTGCAGATAAAACTCACTGGATTGGAACATCATGATGAAGATAAAACTCAATGATTTCACTATAGAAATCTTTGTCCCAAAATTAGAGGTCTGTATGGTTCACGCCTATGTTTACCATGTTTTTAGTCACTTTGTTGCCTTCTTTGTAGAAATTCTAAACTAAAGAATGGTCAAGGTGATTGATAATATTTTTTAACTCTAAAATAGCATTAACAACAGACCAAGTAGGAGGAGAGGAACCCTTGACAAAGTTGATGGTTTTCAACGAATCCCCTTCAATGATAAGAATACATAATTATCTACTACAGGCTAAGGAGAGACCCTGGAACAATGCCTGAGCTTCAACATTTTTTTTGGACTGAACACCAATAGCTTTAGCAAATGCAAGAAGAATTCTACCTTTATCCTCTTTGATGAGGCCTCCTGCACTAGCTCTATCAGGGTTTCCCTTAGCAGCTCCATCGAAGTTGAGTTTGATCCAACCCTTGAGAGGTGGGACCTAGTGAGCAAAATACTTATTAGCTTTGGGAAATTGAGCCTTCGAAGGGCTAGCAAGGAGATTGAACAAATAAATGATATGGGTTTCAATACCATGGCCATGAATTTTAGGACAAGGAATAATATTATCAATCTACCTTGTCAGGGTGATAATTATAGAAAGAACAAAGGCAGGGAAACTGAGAAAATTATTGAATACCCTATTGTTTCTCTTGAGCCACAATTTTTGTGGCTCCCCAAAAGATAGAATCATGAGACTGACTAGAAGGGATAATACTAATTATGAGTAAATCAGAGAGAGCCTTAGTAGCTTCAACTGAACCAGGTATGTTATCGAAGGAATGGATGGGCTTCCATGAAGGAAGTCGGTTGCTATCAAAGGTAATATAATTAGAAACAAACTTCCCCACATACTGATCAAGAAGAGGATTTAGGAGATAGAGCTCAGGGGATTTGATAAGAGGCTAGTCTGAGATCCATAGGTCTTCCCAAAATTGGATGAGGTTACCATTCCCCAATCACCACCAGAGACCTTTTCCAAGGATGCTTTTGGTGTGGGACATAACATTCCAAAACATCGATCCATCAAGATAAATAAAATTAGTGAAGAAAGAGCAGTGGCAGAGGTATTTTCTCTTGACTATGTCTACGCATAGGGCTTTAGAATTAGATAATATTTTCCATCCCTTATTATAAAGTAAATCCATGTTTATTATGAATACTTTTTGAAATCTAGGGCCCTCATGATCCATTCTGGTGTAGAATTTGTCCTATAGTACCAAATGAAATCTACACTTGTTTTCCTTACCTAACCAAAGAAACTATTTTTGAATTTAATCAATCTACCTACAGACTTCTTTGGGAACTTTGAAAACCAACATGAAGAAAACCAGAATACTCTAGAGGTAAGCTTGGACTAAAGTTACTTTGGTTTCCTGGTTGAGGAAGGTCCTTTTCCATCTCGCCAACTTTTTCATGATACAATGAATTACTTCGTTCCACATAGCCTTCATGGGTTTGCCCTAGAAGAGAGGAAGACCAAGGTAGGTGGCTGGCAGGTTTGCAATATTGCAACCTAAAATATGAGCAATTATGAGTTGTCTCTCTTGAGGAGTATTGATGAAATACAAATTGCTCTTAATAAAATTAATTCTCTGACCTGCTACCTCTTCATAGTTATTGAGAATGCTCTTGATGACTTGAGCTTCAGGGATAGAAGAATGGGTGGCCAAGATGGTATCGTCCACAAATTGTTGATGGGATAGCAGAGCAAGAGTAGAGGATGCTTTGACACTAGAAATGGACCCATTAGCACAAGCCACCTTGAGAGCTCACCCTAAGGATTCAAAAATAATGATAAAGAGAAATGGGGACATGGGATCCCCTTGCCTCAGTCCCCTATGGATTTTGAAGTAGTCAACAAAAGAACCATTAACAAGGATAGAAAACCATGTTGTGATGATGCATTATTTGATAAGTCTAATCCAGTCTTCGTGAAACTCAAAATTGAAGAGGAAAACCAAAAGAAAATTCTAAGACACTCAATTTAAGGCTTTATTCATGTCCAATTTGAGAAAAAAACTTGACTTTTGAATTTTGGTTGCAGAGTGGATTAGCTCATGAATAATGATAATACCATCAGTAATAAACCACCCTTGAACAGAGCTACCCTAGCACTGGTCTATGATAAGAGGAAGAATTTCCTTTAGCCATAGTATTGGTGAGAATTTTGTACAAGATATTGCAAAGACTAATGGGCCAGTAGTTAGAGAGAGACTAACATTATTGGTACTTGGAGACGAGGGTTAAGAAAGTAGAGTTAACATATTTATAAAAATATTTGGTACTCTGGATTTCTTGGATGGCAATAGTGATATCAAGTCCTAAAATGTTCCAAAAGGTATAAAAAAACCTTAGGTAAAATCTGTCCAGGCCAAGGGATTTATCAGGGGACATAGATAATAGAGCATATTTGATTTTATCATGGGAAAATAGCCTGATGAGCTTGGTGTTAAAATATAGGAGAACCAAGTGTGGGATATGGTGAAGAAGGGAATCTAAAATAGAAGGAGGGCATTGATGGGAGGACCCAAGAAGATCCTGGAAATGCTCTACGACTTCAACCCTGATCTTCAAAATATTAGTGGTAATATTACCATTACTTTTGTGAAGCTCTATGATTCTATTGGAGCTTTGATTTTTGAGAGTGGATATGTGGAAGAACTTGGTATTGGAATCTCCAGCTTCCAACCATAAAGCCCTAGACTTCTGCCTCCAGAAGGTCTCTTCTTTGGCTAGAATATTACGAAATTTGGAAAGAAGAGATTTTTCATTGGCCCTCAAGTCCTGAGAAGAATCACCTGCTTGAATCAGAGAACCCTGGGAAGGAGCACTTGATTGAATATGTCTTTCAAATTCATATGATATGCTATTTTATTTTTTATAGGTATATTAATATTTCTTAGAATATACTTCTAAAAATGGTTGGACATAAAATTTGATGTCATTAATAATTATTTATGAACCCACTTAATTAAAATACATTTCCATTTATGAAAAGCATTGTACTGAGATACACATAGGGCTTGTGAGGGTCTAAGCCTCACCATGGAAAAGAGGGCCTAGGCCTCACCATTGCAGATAGTGCTTGTGAGATCTTGAGCCTCACCATGGAAGAGAGATCATGTGAAGGCCTAATACTCACCATGGCAGAGAGGTCTGTGACTCTTAGGATTGCATATTCAAATATTTTTGGAAATATCGGCAATCGAGATGCCCTTTTTGATAGTAAATTTGGCTAGTAGATGTCTTTACATCTACAATTGGTTTATTAAGAGGAAGGTTGAGCAGTTGGAAACTTAATTAGGGGTTGGGGGAAGAAGGCTAGGTCACATGAAGGATCTTAACATTTTGATATGTTGTGGGGTGGTCTACTATCTTGGTTCATTTTGGGTTGTTGGATCTCTGGTTTGGTTATTTTTACAGTAGATGCAAGTGGGATCCCACGGTGGAAGGTTGGGAAGTTGGAACCTTAGTAGGGGGGCTAGGGGAAGGAGGTTGGACCATGTGAAGGAACATCAACATCCAAATTTACTAATGGGCATATGGCTAGACTAGGTTGTGGTTGGACGCTAGTAGGATCTATGGGGTTTTGGATTCATAGATTTTCATGTTGGAGGGTTTTCCTATTACTGAGGCACTTTGTTGTAGATCTTCTTTTTTAGCTAGTTTTGTTTCTTTTATTCATCCCTTGTTTGGTCCCCAATAGGTGGTTGGACCATGCCATGGTGTGCTTCGGTTCAGGAAGATTTTTTATATAATATTTTTTCAACCAAGGTAGGATGCGAATGAGTTAGATCCAAAGGTTCCAATGCTCACAATTTTCTCTAGGATCCTCCATTTTTCTCTCTTAGGTGTTGCGCTAGGTGTTTCTTATTTTTCCAATCACACTGAGAGTGGTTTTCTTCAATGGTATATGCAAGTTTATTGGTGATTACTTATGATGTTTCCTATTTGGTGGGTCTTCCTTTGGTTAGACGAGTGAGCCCTATGGGCTTGTTTTCTTGGTCTAAGTGAGATTTTATTCTTGTATTTATCTTTTCATGCTCTTGTACCTTTTATGACCTGTTACATTCTATCCATTGGAAGATTTGGAGTTTTAGGTTTATAATGGATATGTATATTTTATCTCTTGCCAGTTTCCATGGTTTTTGGCTATTAACCGTGGGTCTCTGGTTTTTGGCTATTTATTGTGAGACTCTGGTGGTTGCTGAGATGGAGGCTCTAATTATTTTTTTAGCCCCTATAATTTTATTGGAAATATTTCTTCTATTATGGGGCTTTGTTTTCCATAGGATTTAGCTATCCTGGTTTTTCTAGGTTTCCAAGGTTTGATGGCGCTATTGGTTGGTTTGTCCCTCACTGGATGAGATGAGGATAATTTTGAATTTCTCTTAAAATTGATGTGTTGTCGTTGGGTGGGAATGTAAGTTTGGTTATTTTTTCTTTCGATAGCTTTTTCTGTTGAGCCCACCTTTTTGCTATATTTAAGATTGAAAGTTTTTGCGGTTAGTTAGATCCTTTTGGAGCTCTATTTACAAGGTTGTGGGATCCTTTCAAAACCCTCACATTTTAACTTAGTAAAAAAAATACATTTCCATCATTTTGATCCATGTAAGAAGGGACTTAGCCTTTGTAAAGTTAGTTAAAATTCAATATAATTTTAAGTTAGTTAAAATTCCATATAATTTTAAGTGATGAGAATTTTCTTTTCATTGTTTCAAAAAATATCACCTCTGCCAACTTTTCCCAAATTGTCTTTGGAAGTAGCACCATAATTAATTTTGATGAACCCTAATTTTGGATATTTCTATTTTATCATAGATTGGCATATATCCTTTTTGTTAACTCCATTGTCACATGTGACCCTTTGCATGCATATCAAAATCTTGTAAACAAGATACTAGCACCTTTTTGTTTACACTTGAGATTTCTCATGATGAGGATGATACCCATAATTTTTTTATGAAAGGCAATAATATGATTCTAAAAATGGATATAAATGTGATATTTATTTTAAAAATTCTAATAAATTATGGTAGGACCAATCTGTTGTAATCACAATGACACTGAGAGGGGGGGTGAATCAGTGTGACCTTTTAAATTTCAAATATGCAGTTCTAAAACCAACAGCAGTTTAAAACTTATAAAAGATATATCAACTACAGTAAGAAAGCATCACACATAACACAACAATTTAACGAGGTTCACCAATGTGGCTACTCCTCAAAATGACTGCTTGGACTACCATCCAAATCCAGCCAATGCAAAGCTGCAACTTTACAATATCTTTTACCAGCACCAACTGGAAGGAGCACCAACCCCTTAGCTTTATCTATTACAAATAGAATGGAGCACCAACTCCCAATTTACCAGCACCTACTGGAAAGAGGCACCAACCCCTTATGCCAAGCTGCAACTTGGAAGTCAATAATGATTAAGAAAATTACAGAATAAAATTCTCACGTTATTTCTTACAGTCTATTGTTTCTCTATCGTCTGCTACTTCTGCGCAACACGCTTCGCACTGTCTGACACTTCTGTGAACTTCTTCGCACTCTCAGCAGCAATCGGATGATCGTTCACTTCTGTTGTCTGCATGCTATCACTTCGCACTCATAACTCCACCTCTACACATCGCGCTCTTAATTCACACCATCACGATCTGCACACTTCGCTTCAACTCTAACTGCGACTTCGCACTCTGCTCGATAAGAACTTTACTTGCGCAATCACTCTGCTCGCATTCGCACTATATCTTCACACTTCTTCTTCAAACTCGAAGAAGCCCTCCTTTTATAGAAGAAATTTTAGGAACAAACCCTAAAGAACGTCGGCTGAGAAACCCTAGAATTTGTCGGCTGCCAAACCCTAAAATCCGTCGACTGTAACCCTAAGAATGTCGGCTACAAAACCCTAGAAATTGTCGACTGCAAAACCCTAAAATCCGTCGGCCCAGATTTAACTTTGTCGGCCTCAAACGCCTCTGCCACCTTTGTCACCTTCCTGTAGCTTATTGCCATGAAATAATAACATGTCGCGATATCGCGACACCTTTTGTAGCCGTACGCCTTCTTGTCCTTGTTGTCACGAAATCGTGACCATTTTGGCCTTTGATAGCTTTGCCACCGTTCTTGTCGTGAAATCGTGACACTTCAAACTTTTGCTGACGTCATCCTCATTCTTGTCACGAAATCGCGACGCTTTCGGCTTCCAGGGCTTTTCTTGCAACCTGTCGTGAAATCATGACACTTTCAATTTTGCTGATGTCATCCTCAGCTTTGTCATGAAATCATGACGCTTTCGGCTTCCAGAGGCTTTTCTTGCAGCCTGTCGTGAAATCGTGACACTTTCAATTTTGCTGACGTCATCCTCATCTTTGTCGTGAAATCATGACGCTTTTGGCTTTCGTACATTTCTTGCTTCATGCAGTAGCGAAATCGCTACAACTTTGTGCCTTGTGCTTTCGACTTGTAGCATAATCGCTACATCTTTGAGTTCTTTTGACTGGTAGCAAAATCGCTACACCTTCGCGTTGTGCACTTTTGACTCGTAGCAAAATCGCTACACCTTCGTGTTGTGCTTTTTCAACTCGTAGCAAAATCGCTACACCTTCGTGTTGTGCTTTTTCAACTCGTAGCGAAATCGCTACACCTTTGTTTTGTGCAATTTTGACACGTAGCGAAATCGCTACACCTTTGCTTTGTGCACTTTTGATTCGTAGCGAAATCGCTACAACTTTTCACTTAACACTTTACTAAAAATAAATGTAGTGAAATCGCTACAACTTTTCCACTTAACGTTTCTCCTTGCTTCCCAAAGAAAATCCAACATGTAGCGAAATCGCTACAACTCTCTCGACTTAGCTTCTTGGCCTCCAACATGTCGTGAAATCATGACAGTTTGCCTTGCGCCTTCTCTCTCCTCATTTTTGTCGTGAAATCATGACATTTCTGTGCCTTCTCTCTCCTCATTTTTGTCATGAAATCATGACATTTTTGCTTTTTGTCATGAAAATCATGACATTTTTGGCTGTGCTTTCTCTCTCCTCCGACCTGTCGCGAAATCGCGACAGAAAACATGTCGCGATATCGCGACAGTTTTCTAACTTGTCTTTTTCTTCGAATTTTTGAAACTGGGTCACTTCTGTTTTCTTGGAATTGCACTTTACATAATCTGACTATCCTTTGAATTTCTGTCCTCTGCATCTGAATGGCTCCTGAACTGTCTATCCACTGCATCATTGGATCTAACTGCCTGTGTTGACAACAATGACAAACTTCTTGCAACACCTTGCTCAACAATCTCCCCTTTGGAATTGTTGGCAACACCTGTGTACATTCCTCGTAACTCTTCTCCCCCTTTGTCAATAATACCAAAGGGCTGCTGTAGACTCCCCCGAGTCCATCCTCACACTTCTCGGGCACAATTTGTTGCATCCGGCACAAATTATGATCATGAGCAAAAGAATAGTCAAATACTCAAATGCTCCCCCCGAGAAAGTGATCCCTCGTAGCTAGTCACTTCTTAGGAAGTGTGACTACTCCTAATTTGCTTCGAAGGTACTCAAATACTTCCTTGGGCAAAGGTTTTGTAAAAATATCTGCTACTTGTTCTGTAGTTGGGACAAAATCCAATTTAACTTCTCCTTCTGCAACTTTCTCCTTCAAGAAATGATACCTTATAGCAATGTGTTTTGTCCGTGAGTGCATTACTGGATTCTTAGAGATGTTAATTGCACTGGTGTTATCACACTTAACTGATATTGGTTCACTAAAATTAATACCTAGATCTTTCAAAGTTTGTTTCATCCACAAGACTTGTGTACAACATGTTGTTGCTGCAATATATTCTGCCTCAGCTGTAGATAAAGAAACTGACTCTTGCTTCTTACTGTGCCATGCAACCAATCTGTCCCCCAAATAGAATGCACCTCCACTGGTACTCTTTCTGTCATCAACACATCCAGCCCAATCTGCATCTGAATATGATATAAGAGTGAAGTCTTTGCCTTTTGGATACCACAACCCATACTCCATGGTGCCCTTGAGATACCGAAAAATCCTTTTAACTGTTGTCACATGAGTCTCTTTGGGACTGGCCCGAAATCTAGCTACCATGCAAACTGCCTATAGAATATCAGGTCTAGTGGTTGTTAAATATAGTAGACTTCCAATCATAGATCTGTACATGGTTTGGTCTACAGGTGGAGATTTGTCTTCTTTACTCAATTTGCAGCCTGTTGTCATGGGAGTGCTGACTGGCTTACAGTCCTCCATAGTGAACCTTTTTAGCATTTCTTTCACATATTTGATTTGGGAAATGAATATGCCTTTCTCATTTTGATTAACTTGTAGCCCAAGAAAGTAAGACAGTTCACCAATCATAGACATTTCAAATTCATTCTGCATCTTATTTGCTAAGTCTTTACAAGATTCATCTTTGTTGCTGCCAAATATGATATCATCTACATAGACAACTAGAACAATGAGATGCCCACCTTCTATTTTTACATACAGATTACTGTCCACTAAACCTTTCTTGAATCCCTGTTGAGAGAGATAGTTATCTAGCCTAGCATACCATGCCCGTGGTGCTTGCTTTAATCCATACAGTGCTTTCTTTAATTTGCAGACAAGGTTAGGATCCTCACTAATTTGAAATCCACCCGGTTGTTCAATATAGACCTCTTCTTCGAGTTTCCCATTTAAAAAGGCAGATTTTACATCCATCCGATAAACCTCGAAGTTCTTGTGAACTGCTAAGGCCGGAAACATTCTAATTGCTTCTAATCTGGCCACTGGAGCAAAAGTCTCTTCAAAATCAATGCCTTCGACCTGTGCATATCCTTTACAAACCAGTCTTGCTTTGTTCCTAATGACCTGTCCGTCTTCATTTAATTTGTTTCGAAATATCCATTTGGTGTCGATTACATTCTTGTTTGCAGGTCTAGGTACTAATTCCCAAGTTCTGTTCTTTTCAATCTGATCTAACTCTTCATTTATTGCCTTCATCCAGCTATCATCTTTGCTTGCTTCATCTATGTTTTTGGGCTCAATGCTAGATAAAAGAGAGTAATTACTTATTACTTTCCTTCTTGTCTGAATGCCAGCTGTGGGATCTCCAATTATTTGGTCTCTTGGATGATTTTTCTGCCAGCTTCCTGTTTTGAATTTCTTGTTTTCTTGCACCTCTGAGTCATCGACTAATTCATCTGAATCAAGCGTAGATTTATTTTCTGTTTCATTCACCTCATCTCCTTCAACGACTTCTTCATAGATTGGGTAGTTTTCCTCAAAGTCAGCTAATCGTTTCCCAACTTCATCGAATTTAACGTCTGCACCGTCCACAATTTTCTTGAGTCTCTTGTAGCATTTGTAAGCTTTGCTTTTTGATGAATACCCAACAAAAACACCTTCATCTCGCTCTATCTTCAAACTTCCCAAGGTTGTCATCTATTTTTCTGATGTAGCACTTACAACCAAATATTTTGAGATGTTTTGCTGTTGCTTTTCTACCAAACCACAACTCATAAGGTGTTTTGCATTCATGAGTTCTTAACATATATCTCGTTTTGGATGTATACTGCAAGTGTGAACTGCTTCTTTCCGGAATCTATCTGCTATTTTATTTTCTACCAGCATGGTGCGTGCCATTTCCTGTATAGTTCTGTTCTTTCTTTCTACTACGCCATTCTGCTATGGAGTTCTAGTTGCTGAATATTGTCTCCTGATACCATGTTTTTCATAGTATTCTATAAATTCATTCGAAATGAATTCTCCTCCTCTGTCTAATCGTAAGCATTTGATCCTTTTTCTTGTTTCATTCTCAACTAGCTGTTTGAAGGATCTGAACATTTCAAAAGCTTCTGTTTTATCTTTTAAGAAAAATATCCATGTCATTCTGGAATAATCATCGATACACAACATGAAGTATTTGTCGCCGTTTATGCTTTGAGTTCTCATGGGTCCACATAAGTCAGTATGAATAAGTTCCAAAGGCCTGCTAGTGTGGTATTCTTTTGTTTTGAATGAGACTCTGGTTTGCTTTCCCTTCTGACATGAAGCACAAACACTGTTTGAAGGTTTCTTAATGGTTGGAATATCTCTCACTGCTTGTTTAGAGCTGATTTTCACCAAATTATCAAAACTTATGTGTCCAAGCCTCTTGTGCCACAGCCAGTTCTCTTCTTCTTGTCCAATAAAACACGTACCTTCTGAAGTTTCTGAGAGTGTGTACAGATTACCAGACGTCCTTGAACCAGTTGCTATCAATTTCCCACTGTTTATTTTTTTGACTTCACAACCCTGCTTCTTGAAGACTACTTCATGACCTTTATCACAGATTTGACTAACACTTAACAGGTTATGTTTCAAACCATCCACAAATAAAACTTCTTCTGACTTGATTTTCCCTTCACTAATTTTGACAGACCCTTTTCCTATTATTTTGGCTCCATCATTATTTCCAAACTTCACAGAGCCACCCTCATATTTCTGTAGTTTTTCAAATTTTTGTTTATCACCTGTCATATGACTTGAGCACCCACTGTCAAGGATCCACGGTACACATTTATTCTGAGCTCTGAAAGTTGTCTGCACTATTAAAGACTCCTTTTCTTCCCTGAGCTGTTCTTTCTGTTTCCATTCTGTTTTAACTGTGGTATTGGGTTCTAGCTTGGATTTCCCCTTTTCAGAATCTTGCACATATCCTTCGAAGGAATTCTATTTTGTTTTGCCCTATATGGTTGAATTCTTCTTTTCTGAGATTGATTTGAAACAGAAGTTCTATGACAGTTTCTAGCAATATGCCCAAAGTTGTGACAATTAAAGCATTCTACTGCATAACTCATTAGAGGAGCAAAAGCATTTCTACTAGTGAAACTTCTTGGACCTATATTATACTTGCAGTCAACAATTTTATGCCCATAACCATTACATTTAAAATAGAAACCATAGAAATAATGATTGAACCTGAAAGATGGTCTTTGCCAAGTTGTTGCAGGAGCCTTAGATCTTCTTTTCTTTTGATGTGTGACCTTGGTAAAGCCATCATTGTCAGTTCCTATTTCAGGACTGGCATTACTGCTTTCTTTTGCCTGATTTGTTTTTCTTTCAACAGCCTGTTTCTTGTCTTTACTCTTTTCACATTCAACATTGCTTGCCTTTGGTCCATTTGATGATTCTCCTTCAATAAAGCCCAGACCGAATTTGATACCTGTGGGTCTTTGATCGCTTAGGATTTTGTCCAGCTTCATCGAACTTTCTTCACGTTTTAAATGACAGCTAATTTTTCGATCCAGCTCTTGTATCTGTATTCGAAGACCAACATTTTCTTCTTCCAATTTGCAACAGTAATCTATCTTCATGGTTACCTGTACTTCAAGATCTTCGGACATTTTCTTGTACTCTTCTGTCTATGTTTTTAGACTGGCTATAATGTCATTTGCATCCTCAAGCTTCCTTGACAGTTTTTTATTCTTTCTTTTCTCAGATTTCCATTCCATAAGAGCAGAAACCAGCTCACCTTCTAAATCAACTTCAGCCTCACCTTTTTCAATAGATACTTCAGAGTTCATTCCTTCTCTCTTTTCTATGTTTTCTGCCTCTTCTAATTTTTCTACTTCAAACGCCATAAAGAGAGCCTCACCTGTTCCTTCTTCAGAGTCTTCACTAGAACTGTCCTCTGAAGATTCTGCATTTCGGGAGATAAAACTTTTCTTTTTGAAATTACCTTTCCTGAAGTTTGTTTTCTTCCTCCATTCACCTCTTTCTTGATGCGGAGTTTCTTCACCTTTGTTCTTGTCATTGAGAGGACATTTGGTAGCAAAGTGTCCAATGCCTCCACAATTGAAACATTTAAAAGGTAGCTTTCCTTTGTATTTTCCTTTTCCCTTTCTCAATTTTTTGACAAAATTTGCTTCCATTTCATCTGAAGCATCCTCTTCTTCAGACTCTTGTTTTGTGTTTTTGCCTTTTAGGGCTTTGAAAGCTGCTTCTCTATCTATGGGATTAGACCTTCCTATTCTCATTTCAAATGCAGTCAAAGATCCATGCATCTCATCCATACTAAAATGATTTAGATCTTTAGCTTCTTCTATGGCTGAAACTTTCGAATCAAACCTTGGAGGTAGAGATCTTAATACCTTTTTCACAATCGTAGCATCATCCATATCTTCGCCGAGACCTCTCATTGAATTTGTGATTCCATTGACTCTTTGCATGAAAGCCTCTATGTTCTCAACATTGTTCATCTGTAAAGATTCGAATTGAGCTCGATGTGTTTGAAGCTTGGCCTCCTTGATCCTATCATCTCCTTCATGAATGTTCTCTAGTTTGTCCCATACATCTTTTGCTGATTCACAATTTATGATTTTGACTAGCTCACTGTCCACTAATCCACACATGATGGCATTTTTTGCTTTTGAATCATTTTCAAATGCCTTCTTACCGACAGTGTCTGTTGGAGCAGTGGTGGGAGCTTTGTAACCATTGACTACTGCACCCCAGATGTCAAAACCCAACGCACGGAGATAAGTCTGCATCCTTACCTTCCAGAAAGCATAGTTAGTTCCATCAAACAATGGTGCTTTGTTTGAGGAGAAGCCTTCACCACTTGCCATTGCGTCACTTCCAAGATCACCCTAGCTATTTGAGCCTGTTCAGGAACCTGGCTCTGATACCAATTGTTGTAATCACAGTGACACTGAGAGGGGGGGTGAATCAGTGTGACCTTTTAAATTTCAAATATGCAGTTCTAAAACCAACAATAGTTTAAAACTTATAAAAGATATATCAACTACAGTAAGAAAGCATCACACATAACACAACAATTTAACGAGGTTCACCAATGTGGCTACTCCTCAAAATGACTGCTTGGACTACCATCCAAATCCAGCCAATGCAAAGCTGCAACTTTACAATATCTTTTACCAGCACCAACTGGAAGGAGCACCAACCCCTTAGCTTTATCTGTTACAAATAGAATGGAGCACCAACTCCCAATTTACCAGCACCTACTGGAAAGAGGCACCAACCCCTTATGCCAAGCTGCAACTTGGAAGTCAATAATGATTAAGAAAATTATAGAATAAAATTCTCATGTTATTTCTTACAGTCTGTTATTTCTCTATCGTCTGCTACTTCTGCGCAACACGCTTCGCACTGTCTGACACTTCTATGAACTTCTTCGCACTCTCAGTAGCAATCGGATGATCGTTCACTTCTGCTATCTGCACGCTATCACTTCGCACTCATAACTCCACCTCTGCACATCGCGCTCTTAATTCACACCATCACGATCTGCACACTTCGCTTCAACTCTAACTGCGACTTCGCACTCTGCTCGATAAGAACTTTACTTGCGCAATCACTCTGCTCGCATTCACACTATCTCTTCACACCTCTATCTTCAAACTCGAAGAAGCCCTCCTTTTATAGAAGAAATTTTAGGAACAAACCCTAAAGAACGTCGACTGAGAAACCCTAGAATTTGTCGGCTACCAAACCCTAAAATCCATCGGCTGTAACCCTAAGAATGTCAGCTGCAAAACCCTAGAAATTGTCGACTACAAAACCCTAAAATCCGTCGACCCAAATTTAACTTTGTCGGCCTCAAACGCCTCTGCCACCTTTGTCACCTTCCTGTAGCTTATTGCCATGAAATAATAACATGTCACGATATCGCGACACCTTTTGTAGCCGTACGCCTTCTTGTCCTTGCTGTCATGAAATCGTGACCATTTTGGCCTTTGATAGCTTTGCCACCATTCTTGTCATGAAATCATGACACTTCAAACTTTTGCTGATGTCATCCTCATTCTTGTCGTGAAATCGTGACGCTTTTGGCTTCCATCGGCTTTTCTTGCACCCTGTCATGAAATCGTGACACTTTCAACTTTTGCTGACGTCATCCTCAGCTTTGTCGTGAAATCATGACGCTTTCGGCTTCTAGAGGCTTTTCTTGCACCTGTCGTGAAATCGTGACACTTTCAATTTTGTTGATGTCATCCTCATCTTTGTCACGAAATCGTGACGCTTTGGCTTCCGTACATTTCTTGCTTCATGCAGTAGCGAAATCGCTACAACTTTGTGCCTTGTGCTTTCGACTTGTAGCATCTTTGAGTTCTATGCTTTTGACTAGTAGCGAAATCGCTACACCTTCGCGTTGTGCACTTTTGACTCGTAGCGAAATCGCTACACCTTTTTTTAATCTACACCTTGTGTTGTGCCTTTGCAACTCGTAGCGAAATCGCTACACCTTTGTTTTGTGCAACTTTTACCTGTAGCGAAAATCGCTACACCTTTGTTTGTGCACTTTTGATTCGTAGCGAAATCGCTACAACCTTTTCTTAACACTTTCTAATTCAACATGTAGCGAAATCGCTACACCTTTTCAACTTAACGTTTTCTCCTTGCTTCGGAAAATTTCAACATGTAGCGAAATCGCTACAACTTTTCCACTTAACACTTTCTCCTTGCTTCAGCCAATGAAAATCCAACATGTAGCGAAATCGCTACAGTTTCTCGACTTAGCTTCTTGGCCTCCAGCATGTCGCGAAATCGTGATAGTTTGCCTTGCGCCTTCTCTCTCCTCATTTTTGTCATGAAATCATGACATTTTCAGCTGTGCCTTCTCTCTCCTCATTTTTGTCATGAAATCGTGACATTTTTGGCTGCGCCTTCTCTCCTCATTTTTGTCGTGAAATCGTGACATTTTTGTTTCTTTTAGTTTTTGCCTTCTCTCTCTCATTTTTGTCGTGAAATCATGACATTTTCGGCTATGCTTTCTCTCTCCTCCGACTTGTCATGAAATCGTGATAGAAAACATGTCGCGATATCGTGACATTTTTCTAACTTGTCTTTTTCTTCGAATTTTTGAAACTGGGTCACTTCTGTTTTCCTGGAATTGCACTTTACATAATCTGACTATCCTTTGAATTTCTGTCCTCTCGTATCCGAATGGCTCCTAAACTGTCTATCCACTGCATCATTGTATCTAACTGCCTGTGTTGACAACTATGACAAACTTCTTGCAATAGCTTTCTCAACACAATCTTCCATATAATGCATAATATTTAAATTTAAATAATTAATCCAAAAGTCTATCAAATATTTCAATGTTGTTGGAGCTACCCAATACATTCTCATATTTCCTCTTTAAAATGGTTTCAAATGGTGTAAGAAAGGATATAATAAATAAGTAAATGATATGACGTTTCTATATCCTTTTTATACAAGACAAACCTAAAAGGAAAATCACACAATCATCTTTGTACTCTTTCATATATAAAAAAATTTCTTTGATCTACTAACTAAAGAATGTTGCGGCCTTCTAGAGGGCCTCAAGTCAACAAATCATTACATACCAACTTGAACATGAATAATTACATCCCAACATAACCAAGAATCCACAATTATTTGATTTATTCCAAACCAAGTCATACTTTTATGTAAAAAATGGAAAAAATAGAAATCTCAAAGCATACTTTGAAGAACATCTACTATTTTGAATGTTCTTTCCATCAACTAGGTTGTTAATAAAAATTCATGATCTAGAATTATTGATCACATAATATAAAATTTAACTTTTAGATCTCCACAAGCTAAACATGTTCGAGCCAATGATCATTACTTTAGATCAAAAACATAAAAACAAGTCTTGACATGAAGCACTCCACTAAAAATTTATAAAATCCCCTTCAATGACTAACAATATAATATGTTTCTTGATTGATTAAAAAATATTCTATATGTAGTTTCATGTTGTCTAACCCTTAGTTAGGGTTAATTTTTTGAGAATGCATTTTGAATTAATGGAAAAAATATATTTCTAAAATAATTCAACTCTTTCCTTGATATTTGGATAATCTCCATCAACGTTTTACAGCTAATTCTAAACTTGTAAGTATGCATTTTAAAATATCTTACCTCTAATATTATTTCCATTGTAAATTGTATCACACTTATAAAGAAAAATATTTTTCACATACTTTCTAAATAAAATATTTCATATTTTATCAAATATAGATGTTATACTTGCTAGAACTATTGAAAAAAGCATCATATACCTAGGGATAGATTGAAATATAGTTTATAAGAGTTGTATCCTTCTATCCATCATTAAGAACTTACCTTTCCAACATGGAAAATAATATTTTTTCTATATTGAATATCATAACTTCATATTTCATTTATTATATAAAGACATTTCTAGATATGGAAATTTTGCAACTTCAAATCCTAAAATTTGTATAATAATCTATTATGAATCTAGTTTAGTTTTAACAATGAATTTCCTAGATTTTGTAATATTAATAATTTTAGAAATTTGAGTTATTTTGTGTTGTCATTGATGTCACATGGATCACATTGATTTTTGGTGGCAAAAGCACTTCATAAATAAAAATTTATGATATTTTGGAGAGCATGGATATTTACAGGGTTTTATAGCACAAGAAGCATATAATATTTAATTTTTTAAATATTATATTAAAGGTTTTTATTACAACCAATGGTAAAGGTTTTTATTAAAACAAATGGCAAGGGTTTTTATTAAAACTGATGGAAAGGTTTTTTATTAAAACCAACGGAAAGGGTTTTCATTAAAACCATTGGAAAGGGTTTTTTCATTAAAACCACTATGCTAAGACTTCTCCAAATTATGATGGAGGAAAATTTTTTCCAATTAAAACTAGGTGCAAAAAGTTTCATGGTGAAATTCAAAAGAATGAAGAAGATATCCCAATTCAAAGTTAAGAGGTGAATTATTAAATTTTTATTTAATAATTCTAAGGTCTAAAGTTGAATTACATTATCCGCCAACGTGAAAAGGTTAGGGAGATTAATAAAGATTCACCGATGTCATTCGAAGGATGGAGGTGCATATAAATAAAATGTGAAAAACCTTTGTTTATTGAAGACTAGAGATAGCGCATGAGAGAGAGTCATCGAAAGGGGAGCAACGAAGAAAGAAGGATAAATAACTTTCAATTTGAGAGCAAGGACAAGTAAACAACACGAGAAAGTGGCGTCACATAGGAGCCTATAGCGCAGTTGGTAGCGCACTAATTTTGCACAAGGTAGGTTTGTTGTTCGAATCCCGCCAGGGGCAAAGTGTTTTGCTAAGGAAGGCAACTTAAGTTTTTCATATTTGAGTGCAGGTGAAGTTGGGTGTTTGGGATTAAATCCCAACATGGGATAGTGCCCATGTGGTAAGCACCTCATAATGCTAGGTGAGAGGAACAGAGTTTGACTCTCATGAAGGTGTGAAGGCGCATTGATTTTTTGGCAAGGCATTGACGATTTCGAAGGTGTGAAGGCGCATTGATTTTTGGCAAAGCATTAACAATTTCAAAGGTGGTGAAGGTGCATTAATTTTGGCAAAGGCATTAATTATTTTGAAGGTTGTGAAGGCTACAAATTTTATAAAAATGTATTGAACTCTAGCGCATGGTAATATTTGATATTTCCAAAGTTTTGGTGCATTGGAAATTTTTTCTACTATAACTAGGGAGTCATAAGGTATTTAGTGAAAATAAATGATTGTTGTATGTGCTTAGGGAGTTAAAAGGTGTGAAGTTAAATATTTGTGATTTTTGTATGTGGATTTATAAGATGTGGAATTAAAAATAAAAGCATGGGTGCTTGTATGTGTTAATGAAATTAGGGAGTCATAAGGTTGAAAAGTGTTGAAGTTGTTATATGTCCTAGTGCATATTTTAATTATGAAAGTAAAATAGGAACATGAGACCTAGTTAATTGCTACCTTGAGTTATAAGATATGCACATGAGTTAGGGTTTGAAGTTGAAGACAAATTGCTTGAATATGTGCCTTGGATGTTGAAAGGAAGTGGATGGATTAGAAAATCAATTTTATTGATAAAATTGATGCTTGAGTTTCATGATTGCTTTAGTGGAGTTCATTGAGAGTATTTCCATTATTGAGGAGATCTTTGCTATTGCCTTGACAAGCATATTGTTGGTTACTTGTTAAGTCCATTGCCACTATTTGAGACCATTGAGGATATCATTTGCTAGTCACTTGTGGATACATTTATCTTTCATTTGAGGAGATCATTGTTGGCTATTTGAGAGATCTTTGCTTGAGGGAGTTGTACTTGTTTCTTGAGAGCTTATTAAAATTGAATGAGGAAGATATTATTGAGAACATATTGCTATCACTTGTGGATATTGTCCTTGGTTGGTTAAAGTCCTAATTTTTATTTCTTGGAGAGGTTTCCATTTGAGAGATCATTTGTCATCCATTTGAGAGTACATTATTGAGCATTGTTGTCATACATTTGAGAGATCATTTGTCATACATTGTTGAGATCATTGTGGATCATTGTTGTCATCCATTGAAGAGTAAATTACCATTCATTATTGAGCATATTTTTGAGTATTGCCATCATTTATTTGTTATCCATTGTTGAGTTCATCATTGAGCCTTGCCTTTATTGATTAGTGGTTGAGCCTTTGTGAAGGCTTTTGGGACAAATTTCTAGACATATTTGAGATAGATTTTGTGCATGATTGGTTGAGCCTTTGGGAAGGTTTTTGGGATAGAATTTTTGGATAAATTTGAGATAGATTTTTTGCATGATTGGTTGAGCCTTTGGGACAGATTTATGGACAGATTTGGGACAACATTTGAGCAGGATTGTTTAAGCCTTTTGTGAAGGCTTTGAGAATAAATTTGGGACAACATTTGAGCAGGATTGTTTGAGCATTTTGTGAAGGATTTGAGAATAGATTTGGGATAGCATTTGAGCAGGATTGTTTTATCCTTGTGATAAGGCATTGAGATAGATTTGTGAGTAGTGAAAGAGATAAGACAAAAATAGAAAACACATCAACACCAATTGCTTAGTTGAGCAGATCAGTGGATAGACTAGATGAGCAGATTAGTGGATAGCCTAGCTAAGCATATCAGTGGATAACCTAGTTGAGCAAATCAGTGGATAGCCTAACTGAGTAGATCAGTGGAGAGCCTAGCTGAGAATATTAGTGGATAGTCTAGATGATCAGATTGGTGGATAGCCTAGCTGAGAAGACCAGTGGAGAGCCTAGTTGAGCAGATCAATGGAGCCCACATGAGAAAATAAGGACAACCTAGCTTTGAGTAGATCAAAGTAATCATTTATATTGGGATAAGGATCTCTATTTATTTATGAAATTATTTATTTATGAAATATTATAAGGAGAATATCTTGTGGACTACCCCACATTAGGGGAACCATGTTAAATATTGTGTCTCAATTGTGTGTGATGGTTTGTGCACTTGCTTACTATTGCTATTTATGTTATTAATGCACACTACTATATTTGGTTATTGTAATTGAGGACACTAATTGATATTTATTTGGAAAGAAAGTAAAAAGTGGGCGCTATACTGTTCACCCCCATATCAGTATAAGCTTATGTTATTCAATTGGTATCAGAGTGAATTCCTTCGAAAATGCTAACAACTTGAGGGTAAATTATATAAGAACACATATGGCTTCACACAATGGATCATATACAAGTAAGGCTTCATTGTTTGATGGTAACAATTATGCTTTTTGGAGCATGAGAATGAAGAACTATTTGATATCACAAGGATATGAGGTATGGCATATGGTTGCAAAATAGTATAAGGTTGAAGGCAATCCTGAGACAAATAATACTATTAGGAAATTGGTTGAGATCAATGCAAAGGCAATGAATTGTATTATGAGTAGGATTTGTGAGACAAATTTTGCAAAGGTCATGGTATGTAATTCAATTAATGAAATGTGGACCAAGTTACAGAATACCTATGAAGGAGATTCCAAGGTAAATTTGGCAAAACTACAAACTTTATAGAAAAATATTCGAATAATTAAAAATGGAAGATTCTGAAGATATTACAAAGTTCTTGCTTCGATTTGATGAGATTTCTAACACCATGAGAGGTCTAGGATTTGAGATGAAAGAATCAGATGTTACTCAAAAGGTTTTGAGATCACTTCCCATGAAGTATGATGCAAAGGTTTCAACAATAGAAGAAACAATGAATATCGAAAAGCTAACAATGGAAGAACTACAAGGAACTCTCACAACTTATGAGATGAGGATAGATAAGCATCATGCTCCAAAGAAAGAAATTGCATTCAAATATCTAGATAAAAAGAAAGGGAAAGATCCAGAGACAAATAGATTTTCAGATAATGGTGAGGAAGCTAACTTCATCAAAAGGAAAAAGGACTTAAGGAATTACAAGGATATGAAGAAAGTCAAATGCTACAAGTGTGGTTATTATGGTCACTATGCAAACAAGTGTCCACATGAAGAAAATAGTGATGATGAAAAACAATATCATAGAAGAAAAGAAGGAAAGCATAAGCATGACAAATATGATAGGTACAAGCAAATCAAGCATGAGAAGAAGAAAAGTTTTTGTAAGACTAAGAAAAATTTCTACATTGAGGAAGCAAATGATGGCTCAGATCACAGTGATAGAGATCACTTAGATGATGAAAAGGAAGAACATCTATTCTCAGGAATAGAAGGTGAAAGAGAATAATGCTTTCTGTGTGGTCAATGAGATCATAGATCAGGATATTGCAATGGCTTTAGTGATAGTGAATATGAAATGGCATACCAAGGAAATTGGCAAAGACAAAGGATTCATGATAGTTTGTTTGCTATAGAAGAATATAATGATCTCAGTGATAGTGAATATGAAGAAGGATTTTTCTATGGGATAAAAGAAGTAGAAGAAGAACTTCCACTCCAAACAGAAGAAGTTAAACAAGAGGATATTTCAAGAAAGACAGATGTCTCAGTTGATCTAAAAGAAGACTTCAATGATATCCATGAGCAACTACAATAGGTTAAGGAGAATCTAAAAGAATTGAGATGTTCCATACTTGAGAAGTTTGATCCATCACATGAATCTAAAGGTCAAGATATTTTCACTAAGAAGGAAACATGTATTTTAGAGACATTAGAGATAGATCTTAGTTTGCTATTGGACACAAATGAAGAGAAAGATGAATAAAGTTCCAAATCTCCTATGGCTCCAAATATCCAATTTGGATCTTGTTTTGAGATAGGCAAATCAAGTTCAAAAGGTAAAGAAATTCTTGAAGAAGAAATCAAGGAAGAAGTTAAGGAAGAAGATTATACCACAAAGAAGGATCAAGGATACAATGCACAAGTCAAATATGATCACAAGGATAATGGTCAAGAAAGGTATGAGGAACCAAGACATGAACAAAGGGCTTTTAAAGGACATTGTTTTTCTTGTAATAGATTTGGACACAGGGCTATACACTACAGGGATGGATCAAAGAAATTTGATTTTTCTAGAAGGAATTTCAAAATAAGAAGGTATGGTTTTCAGGGACATTGCTTCTTATACAACAGGATTGGTCATAGAGCTTCTCAATGCAAAGGAAATGAGAAATATTTTTTTGATTATAGAGTTGTAAAATTCAGAGGTCATGTTCAAAATGATTATGGAAATAGAGCTTCACAACATAGGGTTTAGGAAAGGAATGGATATGGAAATGATTTCAAGAAATAATTTAGTATATGGGCACCATCCAAAGGCTACAATATCAAGTGTTTTAATTACAATAAATTTGGACATATTGCAAGATGGTGTAGGATTCAATTCCAAATAGGTTCAAGGCAAGAAGGTCAAACAAGTTCAAGGCAAGAAGGTCAATTAAGTTCAAGACAAGAAGATCAAGTAACTTATCAAGAAAATGAGACCAGAAAGATGTGGAAGGAAGTTGACAAAGGAAAGGAATAATGTAATATGGGAGTAAATGTACTCCCACCCAAAAATTAATCACCTCAAGAGAGAAGGTGGTGGGGGGGCTAAGCTTAAGAGTCATATATTTTAGCCCCATAGGTGTCCATTTTTTTATTGATGTAAAAGGGGGAGAGTTTTGAGTAAGGGGAGAGAATTGAGATAGGGGGAGTAGCCTCCAAAGAGAACATTGAGATAGGGGGAGCAGCCTCCATAGAGAGTATTGAGTCAGGGGGAGCAACTTTAATTTTTAGAAATGGTTTTTGTAGTGATTGTGGTGATTTGCATTAGAGGTGTTGCCATCAATGACAAAGGGGGAGATTGTTGGCAATTTGAGTTATTTTGTGTTTTCATTGATGTCACATGGATCACATTGAGTTTTGGTGGAAAAAGCACTTCATAAATAATAATTTATGATATTTTGGAGAGCATGGATATTTACAGGGTTTTGTGGCACAAGAGGCATATAATATTTAATTTTTTAAATATTATATTAATAGTTTTTATTAAAAACAATGGTAAAGGTTTTTGTTAAAACCAATGGCAAGCGTTTTTATTAAAACCTACATAAAGGTTTTTTATTAAAACCAACGGAAAAGGTTTTCATTAAAACCATTGGAAAGGGTTTTTCATTAAAACCACTATGCTAAGACTTCTCCAAATTATTATGAATGAAAAGGTTTTCCAATAAAACCTAGGTGCAAAAAGTTTCATGGCGAAATTCAAAAGAATGAAGGAGATATCCCAATTCAAAGTTAATAGGTGAATTATTAAATTTTTATTTAATAATTCTAAGGTCTAAATTTGAATTACATTATCTGTCTACGTGCAAAGGTCGGGGAGATCAATAGAGATTCACCAACATCATTCAAAGGATGGAGGTGCATATAAATAAAAGGTGAAAAACCTTTGTTTATTGAAGACTAGAGATAGCGCATGAGAGAGAGTCATCAAAAGGGGAGCAACGAAGAAATAAGGATAAATAACTTTTGATTTGAGAGCAAGTTCAAGTAAATAGCACGTAAAAGTGACATCATATAGGAGCCTATAGCACATTTGGTAGAAAATGAAATTTGCACAAGGCAGGTTCACTATTTGAATCCCACCAAGGGCAAAGTGCTTTTCTAAGGAAGGTAACTTAATATTTTTAGATTTGAGTGCAGGTGAAGTTGGGTGTTTGGGATTAAATACCAATGTGGTTTGATGCCCACATGGTAAGCATCTCACAGTGCTAGGTGAGAGGAATAGAGTTCAACTCCCGTGAAGGTGTGAAGGCGTATTGATTTTTTGGCAAGGCATTGATGATTTTGAAGGTGTGAAGGCACATTGATTTTTGGCAAAGCATTAATGATTTCGAAGGTGGTGAAGGCGTATTAATTTTTGCAAAGGCATTAACAATTTCAAAGGCTATAAAGGCTATGAATTTCGTAAAAAGGTATTTATCTCTAGTGCATGGTAATATTTGATATTGCCAAAGTTTTGGTGCATTGAAAATCATTTCTATTATAACTAGAGTCATAAGGTATTTAGTGAAAATAAATGATTGTTGTATGTGCTTAGGGAGTTATAAGGTGTGAAGTTAAATATTTGTGATTGTTGTATGTGGAGTTATAAGGTGTGGAATTAAAAATAAAAGCATAGGTGCTTGTTGTATGTGTTAATGAAATTAGGGAGTCATAAGGTTGAAAAGTGTTGAACTTGTTATATGTCCTAGTGCATAATTTAATTATGAAATTAAACTAGGAACTTGAGACCTAGTTAATTGCTACCTTGAGTTAGAAGACATGCACATGAGTTAGGGTTTGAAGTTGAAGAAGAATTTCTTGATCATGTTCCTTGGCTATTGAGAGGTAGTGGATGGATTAGAAAATTAATTTTATGGATAAAATTGATGCTTGAGTTTCATGATTGCTTTAGTGGATTTCATTGAGAGTATTGCCATTATTGAGGAGATATTTACTATTACCTTGAGAAGCATATTGCTGGTTACTTGTTAAGTCCATTGCCTCTATTTGATACCATTGAGGAGATCATTTTATATTCACTTGCAGATACATTTGTCTTTCATTTTAGGAGATCATTGTAGGCTATTTGAGAGCTCTTTGCTTGAGGGTGTTGTGCTTGTTTCTTGAGAGCTTATTAACATTGCATGAGGAAGATATTATTGAGAACCTATTGCTATCACTTTTGGAGATTGTACTTGGTTGGTTGAAGTTCTCATTGTTATTGCTTGGAGAGGTTTCCATTTGAGAGATCATTTGTCATCCATTTGAGAGTACATTATTGAGCATTGTTGTCATCCATTTGAGAGATCATTTGTCATACATTGTTGATATCATTATGGATAATTATTGTCATCCATTGAAGAGTACATTGCCATCATTGTTGAGTATTGTCATCATTAATTTTTTATCCATTATTGAGTTCATCATTGAGCCTTGCCTTCATTTATTAGTGGTTGAGCCTTTGGGAATGATCTTGGGACAGAATGTTTGGAGAGATTTGAGGTAGCTTTTGTGCATGATTGGTTGAGCCTTTGGGAAGGCTTTTGGGTAATTTTTGGACAGATTTGAGATAGCTTTTGTGCATGATTGGTTGAGCCTTTGGGATAGATTTGTGGACAGATTTAGGACAATATTTGAGTAGGATTGTTTGAGACTTTTGTGAAGGCTTTGAGAACAGATTTGGGACAGCATTTGAGCAGGATTTTTTAAGCCTATTGTGAAGGCTTTTAGAACAGATTTGGGATAACATTTGAGCAAGATTTTTGAGCCTTGTGAGAAGGCATTGAGGCAGATTTATGAGCAATGAAAGAGATAGGACAGAAATAGAAAACACATCAACACTAGTTGCCTAGTTGAGCAGATCAGTGGATATCCTAGTTGAGCAAATCGGTGGATAGCCTAGCTGAGCATATTAGTAGAGATCCTAGTTGAGCATATCAATGGATAGCCTAGCTAAGCATATTAGGGGATAGCCTAGCTGAGTAGATCAGTGGAGAGCCTAGATGAGTAGATCAGTGGAGCCCACCTGAGCACATCAGGATATCCTAGCTTTGAGTAGATCAAAGTAATCATTTGTATTGGGATAAGGATCCATATTTCTTTGTGAAATATTATAAGGAGAATATCTTGTGGACTACCCCACATTGGGGGAACCACATTAAATCTTGTGTCTCAATTGTGTGTGATGATTTGTGCACTTGCTTACTATTGCTATCTATGTTATTAATGCACACTGCTATATTTTGTTATTGCAATTGAGGACACTAATTGATATTGGTTTGGAAAGAAAGTAAAAAGTGGGTGCTATACTGTTCACCCCCCTCTCAGTATAAGATTGTGTTCTTCAAATAAAATATTAAACAACCTTTTAATAGCATGGTGATATTAATTTAAACCATATTGTCTCACTCATGGAAGGATGACCTAAAATAAAAGTATAATCAACAAATTGAAGATAAGATTTAAATAGACCATTCATACCTTTATTTTTTACTTATAATTTTCCCTTGAGAAAGATATCCATGATATCCCAATAAGAATAATAAAGAGATAAGGATAGTTTGGGTCATCCTAATGGATTCCACAAGATGATTCAAAGTGTTTTATAGGGCATGCATTGATTAAAATATACTATTCTAGATATTCATAATAACATATAGTTCATTATCTCCTCTCCCCTATGAAGAAGGTCCTTTGTCATCTAGTATGACTGTAATGGATGATTAACTGGGTACTATATGCATAGTACGACTTCATTGGTTGGACCTCTTGGTTGCTAGTTGTATTTTTTGTCAGTTAGGTTTCTCTCTTAATTTTTGTGGTCTTGTCCTTCGTATTCAAAACTCCTAGGGGAGGCCCTATGTATTCCTACTTGTAGGGTTTGGATGGAAGCCATTGTGTCTGGTGGATCGGATGGTTCAACAAAGTTGCTGGGTTTTTGAAGGTATCTGATTGATAGCCCTTTTGTCCTCACCATTCATGGTATTGTTCTACCTGACCCAAACTCATGGGGAGACCACATGTCTATTACTATGGAGGACAAAAGTACTTTCAATCTATGTCTTTGGTATTTCATAGATTGGCCCTTCATATGGTTCTTTTGGGTTCTTCATTTCAGATATTTTTAATGATTTTTTGAGGGAATATAACTTATGGCTACAGATCTATTGTTCTACTTCTAGCCTATAGGGCCATGGTTTTTCTTGAAGTAGTTTTGCATCTCTAGATTTATTTAAAGTTCTAGGATCTTATTTAAAACATTATGCTCCTAGGTTGGGTCTTTTTCCTCAAATGATATTTTTCTAAATCTCCTATAGGACTCTAGATCTTAGACCCCACCTTGTATAGGTTGATCTCATTTGTTGGTTAGTGTTTGTAGTGGCAATTTTTCTTCTATCAATTGATCCCCGGATAAACCTTTAGGGTTCATTTTAATTTATTATAGAGGGTGGGTTTCCCAATTTATAGATGAGAAATATTTTATTTATATTGCTTTTTATTGGGAATATGATCTAAGCGATAGGTTAAATTTTTTATTTTTAAAACTGGATATAACACTCTAGACCCAATTTTTTTGCAATGCATGTGTGCTAGATTACAATTTTTATAGTTTAGGCAGGCTCCTGGATCTCAAAGTTTTTATTAGGTGGAAATTTGTAATCTACGTTTTATCTGGAGCTCCCCTAGATCTCCTTAGACTATTTCTTGTGGATGCTTAATTTCAAGTTTGTAGGCCATGATTCTTATGCAAGGTGATTTTGGTAGGTTAGCCTTTTTTCAAGACTTCTTGTTTTCGAGTGAACTTAAATGTATTGTGGTTTATTTAGATCTATGTACTCAGTTTTATTTTTTCAATTAGACTGTATTGAGTTTTAGGATCCACAATTTTTAAGGTGTAAAACCTTTTGGATGCTTGCATCAAGTCTAGATTATCAATATTTCTAGTATTAGTTCCCTCAATACCGGTTGTTCCTCTAGTGAGTCTTCTTAGCTTCATATCTCAGTTTTTTGCTAGTAAAGATTGTGTTCTAGTGCTAGAAGGCTAGTTTACCTTTTCTCTCATTAGGTGAGAAGTTTCAAATTTGAACTTTTTGGTTAGAGGAGGTTCAAATTTCAAATTCTTCTTAAGTGCTCTAATTCAAATTTAGGCTGATGTTATCGCCTGAGTTTTGAGGTGGGACCCTAATATATGGACGTTTCATATTGTAACCAAGGGTTGGGTCCCCTTTCAAAACCCTATATTTTACCTAATCACAGACACACACATACATACACACATAGATAGATAGATATATTTATAGTTCATTCTCATCAACCATATTTTTAGAATATCATTGAGAAAAATCCAATAAATACTATAATATGCTTTTCTCATATCTAATTTTGTAAGCATATACCTAATGTTTTCATGGAATAAAAAGAATGTATAGATTCATGTGTAATAATTATAATATCAATTTTTTTTTTACTGTGAATAAAACCAACCCATTCTCCAAAATGATATAAACTAGAATTTTTAAAAATCTATTTATCATATATTTGAAATTATATTATAGATAATACAAAAAAGTCTAATTGGATAAAAAATATCATAATATTTTATTTTTAGATTCCTTGAAACTAATGAAATAGAGGTGGTATTGATCTATTTTATTGCCTAAATATTTTTCTCATCAAGATTTCTCTTCATTTTTTTGTGATAATTAATGGAATATTTTGCAGAATATTACCCTAAGTATCCTTACCTTTTTAAATCAATAAAAATAGTTTCTTGGAGTAATTACACTAGATTACATTAAGCTTTCATACATTGGTGCCTCTTTGGTCTCTTCACTAGACACATTAAGATAGACTCTTATTGCAACATCATATTTTTATATGGCATCAAATTATACTGTTTAATAATAATATCCATGATTCCAAACCCACTCTAGTGGTAACCAAGCCCTTAAATAACACCTTCTCATGTTGAATGTTACCAGGTACCATGTATCCAAACCAAAACCAACCCTTCAATCTTATTTCCCTAAATCAATTTTATGACATAAATAGAGAAACCTATGGTGCCAATTCTATATATAACCACTTAGCCCTAAAATTCAAAAAGGAGTTCATGCCAATGTTAAGCATTGAGGATGAATATACACATATTTATTCTTACAACTTGAAATATCAAAGACTGCCACCAATTATAGAGTGAGAAAAATAAATAGTTCTATCATTTTTCCTAAAATTGCTTCTTGATTAGATGGAAACTAAACTATTTTATTGCCAATTGCTTTCAACTATTGTTTATATTATAAAAAAATTTAGAGTAGATATTTTGTTCTATATTCTTCTACTTATTTGGTTTCATTCACTATCTCATTTCTTTCTCTTTTCTCACATTATAGATTTAGGATATTATTATTGTCTAAGCTTTAGAACTGCTATTTATTTCATCATAGTGAAATAAAGTATGCTACACCCTATAATACCATACATCCATAGTATTCTAATTTTATAATATTGTTACACTAACTACATGTGCCTTATACTCTATAGGGTATTTACATTTTATTTATTTATAAAAAAAATTGCATTATTGTGTGCAAAATTATTCCATTGTATCTTATTTTCTATTGGACAAATCTAAATAATAATCTTTAGGTACCATAATATTATTTTGATATTTATCCTCTATGGAACTACATGCTTGTACTTACAATGATACTTAGTAGTATCAAAGTTATCACATGATAATTGATTTATTTTATATGATTATATCTTCTTTGAAGTGATCCTTGTCTAGAATAAAGCCTCTTTTTCACTTTATTGATGAACATATACTCATACATATTCATGGTATAATATAAAAGTTATCAAGTACCTTAAATAACTTCATATGCATAGAGAAATATTAGATATGAGAAGTAATCACCATAAAATACAAATATGTAGGCCTTCAAGAAGCTCATCTAAGATGTCTTGGAAGAATATAAGAATGTGCTCTTTAGACAAATCCTAGATTTCATGATCAATATAGGATCTCTAGTCTTAGTTTCTAAACCTATGAGTTTCTATAGTCATAGCCCTCTAAAGGCATATAAAATCACTGATATTATAGTCATTTTAGGATGGGTCAATGTCAAAGAGTTGAACACTTAGCTTTAGTACCTTAAAGAATATTCTATTCCAAAATTACTTTCTAACTCTAACAAGATCACATTTGTGACTTTGAAACTATCAAAATAAATTACATTTTAGTTGGTAACCACCAGGAGTACGATTTTAAATGACATATGATATTATGATATCGAAAACATTGATGAAAATGGTACATAATATATTCTATCTACTACATAACTATGAAGATGAATATGTGTATTTCCAACAATAATTTCAATATAAATATCAATTTATCCAACACATGATGATAAGTTCAATGAGCTTCTCAATTAGTGGTACATAAACTACAATGAGAAGCACCAATTCCTCAAGTATGTTAGTGGACTGTAGTGTCACCTATATTAAAATGAGTTCCTTCCAATGGAGACCTTCATAAAAGAATTTTAATTTGTGTAAAAGTTGAAATAGAAATTGAGAGAAAAATAAAAGGGACTAACAAGACATCATTTGTGCAAACATAGAAATAGAAATAGATATAATTGAAATAGAAATTGCCTACAAGACATCGTTGGTGCCAAAACCTAAGCCACTATAATACAAGAATATAATATTTTTGTAGTGTGTATTAATGCTTAAAAATACCTATAAATATATTTTGTGATCCTAGTTGCATTGTAAGCAGTATAATTTTATGCTCAAAACTCCATTTTAACCTAATTAAGAAGTTTTGGAAATATTAGAGAGAGAACAACAATTTATGTAGGAAGCTCTATCATAGACAACTTGCCTACATATTTGTAAAAAAACTTCAAAGGCCTTAAACTGTAGAACAAAATACATACTAAAAATAGTAAATTTTTAGTTCTAGATTTTTGTAGCCAAAATGCACCTCTAGCTATGTTGACACATTAGTAGAATATTGATAAAAAGAACAAGTTACATTTATGTAATTTTTATTAAATATGTACTTTGTAACCAATAGAAGGTTATTTCTATATGGGTGACTTTATAACTCATGAAAGGTGAACCATCAAATTTCCATATGGTGATATTTTATATTCAATGCAATGGATTTCTAATACACTAATTCTTTCATAAAGAGAGATGCACCCCTAACAATAAAAAGCATGAGTAATGGATGTAATGTTATAGCCTCACATATCCTCTTAGAGATTGCTTGCATTATACTCTATTTTTTGAGCAATAAAATTATTCTATTATTTTACTTATATTTATCTATGTTTTGACTTACTATACTCTATTATTTTTTAATTACACTCTTTCATGATCTTATTTAAGTTCAAATTATAAATTTTGGATTAGTCAAAATTTTATGTTTTGTATCAATTGTATCAAATTTTTTAGAAGTTATTACATCATAGACCATGTGAGACGTCAAGTGGTATAAACACCACTCACAAGGTACATGTGTGTAGTATAGTACAAGATAGTTGTAAGCTTTTTGAGAGTTTGTAATGTCAAAAATAGGCATCGTATGTACTTACATACCCTTTACTAACATAACACAATCATTCAAAGGAATAGGGTAGGTAGAAGGAAAAAAATATTCTCCTTCTGATCCTCCTCTAGCTTCAACATAGAGAAATTCAAAGAGCACTTCATTTGAGAAAAGAAGTTTCAAGGGTAAAATTACCTTGCATAAAATTGTTACCATTAAGAAAAATTCAATGGTAACTTTAAAAATTTTAAGCGTAGAAATCCCCCACCAAAAGGTAAAATCCTAAAAAAAATAACTAGGCCTATCAATGTAAGAAAGGAAGCCCTTCGAAGCTCTTTAATAGTTATAAGAAAAAGGAAGCCATAGAAACTTCTTTTAAAAATCATAAAGAGATATATTTGAAAGGAATTGAAAATAAGAATGAAAAGGATTAAAAATATATAGAAGGCTCAAAATATATGACCCATTGAATCTATTTGTAGTATTATAAACGTTTCAAGAGAACATGTATGACATAGAAAGAGAAGCTTAAATTTTCGTAAAAGATTTCATATTAGAAACACAAGGAGGAAATTAAATGTTTTAACAAATAGTCTTTTCACATGCATTTTGGCATTTGTAAAAATGATAAAAAGAAAGAACAAAATTACAAATAAGTAGTTTGAAGTAAATGTTCCAATAAGAAATATCATTGGAATGAATAGTATATACAAGGGAAGAACCCTATGACAAGAAGCAACGTGTAAGGTATACAATATGTTAAAGACAAAAAACATGTGTTGTTTCATAAGATTGGAATAGTAGGAAAAATTCAAATGAATAGGCTAAATTGACCTATCAAACAAAAAGGGTACACCCAAGAAAATTGAAGCCTCGTGAATTGTAGTTGGAAATAGCAAACATAGATTATATTTAGAAAGTAAGCACATTGAAATCATGTAAAATATTATAAAGAAGCTTCATAAATGTAGGAATCCATTTCTCAAACAGTAGTAGGAACATTATAAAGAAGATACATGTAAAGGCAAGATATATCATGATGCTTCCAAGAAGATGATGTCAAAATTGGAAACATATTTTTATAATAAAGGAATAAAATGATCTTCATTAGTGAGATATCACCAAGGATTAGTAGATTTCAAAAACATCCATAGAAGTGCACCATCCTAATAAAATTTAAATCCATTCTCATGAAAAGTGTCATCTCCCCCAGCAAAGGAAGATATTGTGCAATGAAAATAAGACTAGGATAAGAAACAAGAAAGAAAGGTGAAAATAATGAGAAAGAGGAGACAATGCCTCCAAATCTAGATAGAAGGAAATACATCAAAAATATCTGGCAATGTAAATTTTAGTATCCATCATCAATATGGATATTTAACAAAGTAGGAATCACCAAAGACATCAATGAAAAAATTCTAGACTAGAGACAGAGCCAACGACTAGAATAAAACTTCAAAAATTGACATAGCATGTAATCCCACAAGGATCCCATGAAAATATAATTTGTCATTATGTCAAAATATGGTAGCAACATTTTTAAATGATAAAAAAAGAGAGCAACAATATAAGAATATTGTAGTAGCTTTTTAATGATAAAAGAAGTAGCATAGAAATTAAATATAATTAAGTCACCATATAGAAATTTAATGTCATTTAAAGGTTGAAATAAATCTAATAAGAACAAAATGTGAAAAAAGTAAAATTGCACAATTTTCAAACAAGGTGAAAAGAAAAATAATATTTTTATAAAAGAGAATATTCCAAGGAAGTAAGCATTCAAAGGAGGTATGAGACCTCCACAACGATTCCAACAAAGAAGTAATTTCCAAAACTATTAAAATCAAATAAATTATTCTTAAAGCAACATTTTTCACATACAAAATATGTATGAACACTATGGTATAATTGGACTCATCATAATGGAATGTTGGTATATTTCATTAAGAAATCAATACCCTTCATTAGATATGAATGAACAACAAGAAAGGTCATCTTCAAAATAGAAAAAAGAAAGCTGGAGAAAGGAACATTAAAGTAATGCAGCCAAAGAGAATCAAGTCAAATATGAGGAATAAAAATTACATGGAGAAGAAGAATAACATGTTTTTGTTGCAAAAGCACAATTAAGATAGCACAATGATGTTTGGTATGACTCCAAACATATAACAAGTAAATAAAATTGGATATATTCAAATCAGCCAAATTACTATTGGCATAATGCAACTAGTAATATCAAGAACTAGGACCGAAGAGTGTATATGTACATTTATAATGTGATTCTTCACCATCAATAGAAGTTTTTGAAGGAAAAGATAACAAGGAGAATGAGGAATCTACAATAGGTATTGAAGATTAAACCATCAATAGCACATCAAAGAAAGAATGAGTACATTGATTACCACAAATAATATCTTATACATATAAAAAATGCAAATAAGAAGCAAAATATGATTGATCTCACTCCATCAAGAAATAATCAAAAATTGAAATGGAAACTAGTCTAAACATAAAATATGACAACATAAAAAATATTTGAAACTAGTCAATATTATTATTTATATAGGATGTATGGTATCATATCACACTAAATATCAAAGGAAGTAGTAACACACCATGCATCATGAGTAAATACCTAATAAAATAAATGAATCCATCACAAAGAATAAGAGACAAGAGGTAATTGATCTCACCATAGTAGAATACATTGATTTGAACGATGTGGTACTCTAGTGTTTTCGAGAGTGGTTCTGAAGGTGAGCCGAAGGATTTGGTTCTAGAGGATGCTTTTTGGGACATTAGGAAGTAGCTGGTTTCTAGAGGTAGTGTAGGATCTAAGGTTTAGGATTTAATCTGGGACCATGGTTGGTCTGTGATGCAGTGGTGGACAAGTTTGTGAGGAGAGATAAGGCAAGTTAGAAGTCATTTGTGGGGGGCATTCTTTTTCTCATTTAGTGGTTGGGTTGTATTTTGGGGAGGTGTTTGACCCATGTGTTGTGAAGTTAGAATCTAGTCAGATCTTAGTGTTGAATAGCATGATTAATCACCTTCTAGGAAAAAGGGCTTGGGACCTAGTGGGTAAGGTGTTTGGTGGTAGACCACCTTTAGAGATCCTGAGGAAATGGGCCCTTTCTCATTGGAAATTGTGAGGTTCTTTGGAATTGGCCTCCTTGCCTAGAAACTTCTTCCTCATTCGTCTATCCTAAGAAGAGGACACTTCCAGTATCATGGATGGGGTCCTTGGTTTTTTGGTAATCTAGGGTTATTATTGAGGAAGTGGGGTCATGAATTCAATTTGGCTACTCAGAGAGTCAATTTGATGCTTGTGTGGGTTAGATTGCTAGAATTTCCAACCTTTTTATGGCATGAATCAGTGTTTAAAGTAGTGTTAAGCCTTATCAATGACTTTGTTTCCTTTGATAAGGCCTCCCTATCGCCAGACCAAAGGTAGTTCATTCAGATGTGTACTATGGTGGATATTGAAAGGAATTTGTCCTCTAAGGTAGAGTTGTTTTTGCATTTGGATTAGTGGAAATAGTTGGTTTTCTACAAGAACAAGTCTCAACATTGTAGGATGTGTGGGATAGGGGGTCACCATAAAAAACTTTGTCCTCAACGGGTGGAGCTGCTGGGTCATAAGGAGTCTTTTGGTAAATACCCCCAGGTAAGGAAAGGTGGTTAGAAGGAGGTGGTGGGTCAATCCTTCAAGGCATGGTAGGTCATCCAGAGGAAGTTTCAGAAGTATTATTGGAATAGGATGGGGACACTTAACAATCCAAGTAAGATAAGACTACAGTGGCAGGAAAGTGAGAAGGTGTCGGGTCCCTCCAAAGGGAAGGATATTGTTGGTTCAAAGCAGGAAAATGTGGGTCAGTATCCAATTTTGGAGAAGTTATCCTTGTTGGAATCCTTCCCTCCTTATCTAGAGAAGTTGAATCCGAGGAAGAGAAAGGGTTCTCCTTTAGTTTTGTCCCCTTCTAGGGTAGTATAGGTCATGCAGTTTGATTATTATGGTATTGTGGTGGAGCTTCCTTTGGCCAAATCTTTTGAGTGCCTTCATGAGGATCTAGATGGGGAAATGCGGGGTTAGGGGTTGGTGTATTCCTCACCAGGAAGGGGTGGTGCTAGTTCTCATTTTTTAAATCAAGTTCAAGAGTGTTAGGTAGAGATGCATAGCCCGGTGTCTCATTGTGGGGTGGCAGAGAAAGGGTCTCTGGAACCCAAAAAAAGATCCAAAGAAAAAGGTTAGACCTTGGGGTAGTCATAAAACCCAGTGGTCCTTCAGGTAGAGTGGGTCGTAAGAAGTCTTTGGATTTGGTGGAGAATAGTATTAGGGATTCTTTGCGGGTGAATGGGAGTCATGCTTTGGTGCCTGATAGGAAGGATTCTGATGTGCAAGCATCCTAGGAAGGTGGGATGGGTGGGAATCCCTCAGTTTCTCTCAAATGAGAATCTATTCGTGGAACGTCAGAGGGCTTAATAAACCCTCAAAAATAAGGATGCTTGCATATTTTAGAAAAGATCACTCCCGGATATTCTGTGTATCCAAGATTTGAAATTGTGTGCCTCTTCTTGGAATGAGATTCATAATACAGTTTGGAAAGGTTTGGGTTTTATGGCTAGTGAGGCAATGGGTGCTTTGGATGGTCTATTGATGTTTTGGAACCGATCTAGAGTGGATGGGCATATTATCTCTGTCTCTCCAAGAGTGATTAATGTTCTGTTTTGGTGTAAGGCCACTAACAAGAGATGGGTGCTTTCTAATATTTATGCACCGAATGCTTATGTGGAGAGGAGGAAATTTTGGGAGTTGCTTTTGGAAATGCGAAGGACTTTTCAGTATGAGGATTGGATGATTATCGATGACTTTAATGCTCCTTTATTCCCTTCTAAGAAAATAGGTGGTAACCCTATGGATGATAGGAGCATGCAAGACTTCATGGATTTCATTTTTGAGGTTGATCTCCATGATGTGGACCTCAAGGGAGCTAGGTATACCTAGTGCAATCATCGTGTGGGTAGTAGTTTGATTCTGAGCTAATTAGATAGGGTGCTATTGTCCTCTTTTAAGTCAAATATTTTTGGAGATGCATCGCTTTCGGCTCTCCCTAGGATCGGCTCGGATCATAATAGCATTTGGTTTGAGACTCCGAATATGATGCCTTTCTTTCCTCGTCCTTTCCGTTTTGAGGCAATGTGGAGCACTCATCCAGATTTTGATCTTAAGTTGGCTGAGTGGTGGTAGGAGGATGTTGAAGGTCAGGGTCTTTTGAAATTGACAAATAAGCTCAGGAGGTTAAGGGGTAATCTTAAATTGTGGAATAAATCCACATTTGGTAACATTTTTAGAGAAAAAGAGAGACTGAAAAGTCTCATTTCCCAGTTGGAATCGATATGGAAGAAAGTGGTTGTTCAGAGGAGTTACTGAGAAAGGAAAGGAAGGTCTTGGTTGAGTTCCATAATAGGCAAGCTCAGGAGGAGCTCTTTTGGAAGCAGAAGTCTAGAGAGCTGTGGCTTAAGGAGGGGGACCAAAATTCCCATTTTTTCCATGCCTCAACCCTTAGAAGGAGAGGTCAGAATAGAATCTTGAATATTTTGAAAGGGGATGGCATTGTCACTTCTGACATTTTTGAAATTAGAGAGGAGGCGGAGGCCTTTTTCTCTAATCTGTTACGTTCTCAGCCAACCTGGGATATTCTAGTGGAGGAGTCGATGATTGATGTAATCCCAAGTTGTGTTTCGAATGAGTGGAATAGATGGCTTGTGACTCCTTTCTCTGATGAAGAAATTCTAGATGTTGTTAAAGGGATGGGATCCTTTAAGGCGCCAGGGCCTGATGGTTTTCCTCCATTTTTCTTCCAAAAGTATTGGCATATTTGTGGGAGGGATGTTTATGAGGCCATTCGGGATGCTCAGAGATCCAAGTTCATTCCTAAAGTGGCTAACACCACCTTTTTAGCTCTCATTCCCAAGTAAGAGGTGGCTACTTCCTTTGGGGAATTTAGACCGATCAGTCTGTGTAATACAGTCTACAAAATTTTGTCCAAGTCGATGGTGAATAGGATTAAGTTGATTCTTCCTAAGCTTATTGATGAAGCCCAATGTGCTTTTGTCCTAGGTAGGCAAATTTTAGATGGGGCCATTGTCATCCATGAATTGTTACACTCTGTATCTAAGAGCGGGAGGTCAGGATTTTTTCTCAAACTAGATATTAATAAAGCGTATGATAGGGTTGCTTGGCCCTTTTTGATCAAGGTCTTGAGGAAATTTGGATTCTATGAAGAATGGATTAATCTTATTCAGGCCTATATTTCTTTAGCGTGGTTCTTGGTTCTTATTAATGGATCCCCGATTGGTTTTTTTCGTTCTAGTCATGGGTTGAGACAAGGGGACCCGTTGTCTCCTTTTTTATTCATTCTGATGGCGGAGGCTCTGGGTAGATCATTTAAGAATCAAAGAGAGGAGATTGGTTTGAGACCTGCAACCACATGCTATCCAATTTTGCATCAAAAATTTGTTGATGATACCCTTATTTCAAGTATTGCTACTGTGGAGGTGGCTAGAGCAATCAGACAGATTTTGGATTGTTATGAACGAGCTGCAGGTCAGCAGATAAGCTTGGCTAAAAGTGCTTTGTTCTTTATCAATACCTTGAGGGTGGTCCAATGTGAGATTTTTGAGGCTCTTAATTGTCGTATTGCCAATTTTCCTTCTTCTTACCTGGGCTTACCTCTTTTTATGGGGAGAGCTAAATCTGACCTTTGGGCGCCTATGGTTGAGAGAGTGCAATGCAAGTTGGTGACGTGGAAAGGGTCATTGTTAATCCATGCCGATAAAGTTATCTTGGTTCAAAGCACTTTACAAAGTATCCCCATTTATTTTTTATCCATGCTCCTCTCTCCGCTAAATATGGTGTCTAAGATCGATAAAATTTGTAAAGCCTTCTTATGGGCTGGTTCGGAGTTGAAGGGTCATTTCCATTTAGTTTCTTGGGAGACAGTTTGTAGAAGGAAATCCGAAGGTGGTTGGAATCTCAAGAACGCAGCTAGAATGAATAAAGCTTTGCTTGCTAAGTTAGGTTGGAAGTTGGCATCTAATTCTGCAAATATGTGGGGTGAGATTTTGAAATCTAAATACATATTTAGTTCCTTTCTTATGGAGGATTTGCTCTCTGATGGATCGACCTTTTGGAATAGCTTGGTTAAATTGAGAAAATTTGTTAGAAATCATTGCAGATGGGTTATTGGAAATGGTGGAAAGGTTCACTTTTGGGAGGACACTTGGCTTCGCAATTGGTCATTGTTGGAGGATGCTCAATTTATGTCTCTAATTGACAATTCCAAAGCCTCAGACCTTTGTTATGTTGTTGATTTTATTGACCGCAGGGAAGATAGGTTAGTGTGGGCGGTGTCTCCAGAGTGTGTTACAAATGACAATGATAGAAGATTGTGGAACAGTTTTCGTAAAGAACTACATTTTTGCATCCTTCACCAAGAGAATGTTGAGGATAGGTTGATTGGGTGTGTTGAGAGCTCCGGTATTTTTTTGGTTAAATTAGCTTACATTTGTCTTGGTCAAGAAATAGAGTAGAATTTCCATTTTTGATTATTATGGATTAAACATCTCGCTCCTAAGGTTAACTTTTTCTTCTGGTTGGCTACCCAAAATCGTATTCTTACTACCAAAAATCTTCACAAAAGGGGGTGGTAGTTGGTTAACCATTGTTTCATGTGTGAATCAGAGTGGGAGTCCACCTCCCATATTTTACTGAACTATTGTTTTTTCAAAGAGATCCTTTTGTTCATTCTTAGGAGTTTGGATGTGGCGTGGGTCTTTTCGGAGTCGTTGCATGACTGCATTCTCTAGTGGCTTCCTCCTTTCTTGTCCCCCCAGCTTCGTTGCTTTTGGTGTTTTCTTCTGCCTCATGCGATGTGGGAGGTGTGGAAAGCTAGGAATGCCAATATTTTTAAAAATAAAGGGGTGGCTTCGAAGGTTTTGAGTAATCGTATCATTTGCAAGACTATTGAGAATGTTAATTGTGCTTCAAAATTTTTAGAGATGCTAGAGGCTTCTAGGTTTGAGGAAGTCTGTCTTGAACATTGGTTGGGTTTTGGGAGAGTCGATCATCCACCGCCAGTACCCAATCCAAGAAACTCCATGAAGTGGATGGCTCCTCCGGTGGGGTGGGTGAAGTTGAATTTTTATGGGGTGGCAAAAGGAAGTTCTGGATTGGTCGGCTTCGATGGAGTGATCCGTGATCATCATGGTACTATTAGGGTGGTGTACGCTGACCCATTGGGTAGGAGTTCCTCTTAGGTGGTAGAAGTGAGGGCGAATTTTCTTGGTATAGCTTTGCTCAAAGATTTAAATTTCAAAAAAGTCATCATTGAAGGGGACTCCAGGAACATAATTAATATGTTTAAAGGGGCTTGTCACACCAGTTGGAATATAGCCAATTACATTGATGAAGGAATAAGAATTTGTCAGGGCTTGGAAGATTATAATTTTTGTCATACATACAGGGAAGGAAATGAGGCCGCGAATGTTATGGCAAATATCGGGGTCGATCGTCATGAGTATGCGGTTTGGCAGAGGGATTTCCTATAGATCTTGGTTAATTGTGCTCTTAGAGATGGTGGTTATTTTGACCCAGGTGGTAGTTGAATGGTTTGATTGGCGTGCTACTTTTGATATGGTTAAGGCATGTTCTTGGTTTTTGGGGGTCCTCCTTTTATTTTCCTGCACACTTTTGGGCCTCGGGTTTGAAGGGGATTCTTCCTTTTCAAATCACTTTCCCTTTTCGAAGCCTTTATGGTTGTTTCTTTTTGATCGTTGGGGGGTCAGTCTATTTATTTTTTGGAGTACGGATCTCGACTTTTGTGGGGTTGAGAAGGTTTGTTATTTTTTGAAGATTTGTCTTTTCTACTCTTTTGTCGTGGGAATTTATTTTTGATGGATACCATTTATGTTCTTTTCCTTGTCCTTTCTCCTCAGTGGCGGTAGGAGTTATGGTCTTGGAAAGCTCTTTGTGGATAGTGGTTGGTGGGATTTGGTGTCTGTGATGTGGTGATCTAGGGGCAAGTTCTTTAGGAAGTGTAGTACAAGTGTCACATTTCTTCCTTTGTTGTGTTGGCCCATATTTGTGGGGCATTGGGGCTCATCTTGCTTTTGCATTGGTGTCTTCTTCATGGAATTTGGTGTGGTCATATGGGTGAGGTGGCTATTTGCGGGATTTTTTCTATCCTTTTTCATTCTTCGATAGACTAGTGTCGATGTAGGTGTGGTTTTGGCATGGAATGGATTTTGGAAAGCTTGGGAGAGTCAAGATCTTTTCTATTTTTCTCTCCACACAAATTTTCTAGGAGTTTTATGGGGGTTAAGGTTTTTTTCGATGGGGGAGGTTGACCCTGTTGTTTGTTTCACTCTCACTTCGGCAGATGTGTGGGCTTTATTGTTATTGTATTGTGAGATTGTTGTCAAAGGTTGGATTGAATTTTTTTTTGCCTTGTTCTTTTTCAAGGCTTGGTGGAGCTTGTTCAAGCACCTTGTGATCAAGATGTTACTTGTTGTTTGGACTATCTATGTCTTCATTTTTGTGCCCTAGCCTGAGCTTGTTTGTGTTTTGGTTTTTTATATGGATGAGTTTTTGAACACTCTACTTATATCTGGGTTTTTTTGGGCCAATTATGTGGGTGTTAGGAGAAGGGAGAGCTTTCCCTGGTGTTGGGGTCCCTTGAGTGAGATGGGTAAGTCCAAAGGTATTAAGCGTAGTCTGATCCCTTCCAAGTCTAGGTTGGAATCCTTGACCTTGAATGTGGATGAGGAGGTGAGGTCTATCCTTTTAGAAGGTGGTCTTCTGGGTTGTATCCAAAAATTCCATGGGCACAATCCAATTCTTTCTGATTGGATGGTTGCCTCGTGGAAAGACGGTCTTGTCCAGGTGGGCTCTATGTCTTTTGCGATTAATGTGGAACTTGTCAGTCGGGCTATGAGGCTCATCCTTGATGGTATTGTGTTTAAATATAGGCACTCCCTTTTGCATGAAATTATGTTCTTTTTAGAGGAGAATGAGTTTTTGCCTCGCTTCCAGAATGGGTTTAGTGCCAAAGCCCTTTCGACCCCCTGGAATAGGGTTGTGAAGGTGATTATGGATTACTTTATGGTGGATCCATCTTATGAAGTGGTTCGTAGCTATCACACCAGTTTCTTAAATCACCTGAGAAGGTAGAGAAAGATGAATATCCCCTTGTTGCGGGCCAAACAAGGTTAACTTCTTTCCTACTTTTGTCACATGCCCGTGCATTTAATTTATCAACCCAGGGAGCTTCGTAAACTTGCGAAGGGTCTTGAACAAGATTGCTTACAATACCACTTGAGATGAGTCCGCTAGTTCTACTATTGGGGGGTGTTTCAACGGTCGTCAATCATTCATACACTCCTCAATAATTTACGTAAAAACAATTAAATCTACAGAAAGGAAATATTCACGCATTCCTGGAAATAAACCTATTGCAATACTAGAAATAACAATGCGATAAACAATCTTATAAAAGTGGTAAACTAATCTAGAAAACACAGGAAAAATAGGGGAAGAAATACTGGCTTGGAGTGGGCCCAGGCTCCAGCAGCTTCCTCCCAATTGAACACGCACTTAGAAACTCTTAGAACTGTATTATAATTATCAAAGTATTACAATGCTTCTTCTGTATATCTCTCTACATTTACTATCAAAATATTCTATATATCCTCAGAGAGGTCTACGTGTGTTTATATAGCACACCCATAGATCTTCTGTTACAAAGAAGTTATAATAGTCGATTCATTCCAGACTAAACTAAGATAGTCTGGTAAATGTGATCGACGTCTGCTAAAATTGGCATTCATTTCTAATGGTGGCATGCTCACTGATTGGTTTGTGCTTCACCTGGAATTGGTAGGACATTCTCATACATCGATGTGATCCCCAATTTAACTCTACATGACGTAGAGTTGGAACTGCACTAGTCTCTGTTGTCCACGTCGTGCTTGTCTGGTCAACGAGCGAAGAACAGGGGTGCCTTCCCTATGAGGAAGGTGCCTAAGTATGTCGGGCACCTTCTCTATGCGGAAGGTGCCTTACTTCCATTGGCGCCTTCCTGGAAGAGGAAGGCGCTTATCTTCTATTGGTGCCTTCCTGTCGGCACCTTCCTTATGAGAGGAAGGCGCTTGCCTTCTAGTGGCACCTTCCTGTCGGTGCCTTCCTATGAGAGGAAGGCACTTATTTTCCTTTGGCACCTTCCTGGAAGAGGAAGGTGCCTACTTACACTTGGTGCCTTCTTGGAAGAGGAAGGCACCTACCTTCTCTACGTTGATTTCGAAAGAAACAAAGTGCCAGGTCCATGAAAAGACCTCGACTGATCCAAATCTGACTAAATCAACTACAATTCCACAAAAACACACTGAAAACACATGAATTAGATAACACGCATAATTTCATCAAATAATTATATAATCATTCATAAACATATGCAATCCTTATTATACAACCGCATAATAATCAAGAAAATGTATACAAAATATGAGCATTTCTGATGCTCATCATCCCCCCATGCCTAACATATGCCACGCCCTCATGGCATCAAAACTATAGGTAGCCCTATTGACCCCTCATCATTGTCATTTCTTGGTGGATCTAGCTGTACCTACGGCCCGTGTCTGCCTCTTCTACGCACTGGCATCTGGAGGTGTGGCTCCTCTTTTTCTATGTGGGGCTGCGGGTGCTATTGTCGGCTTTGCTTTCCTCATCCTGGCCGCTATCGGAGGTGATCTAGCCAGCGTCATCTCTACTACCTAAAATGCAGCTTCTATAGCTTGCCATAGGTCAGCGTCCGGAGGTCTGACCACTACAAGAGGGATATCTGAATTATCCCTCTTGAGATGAACTACTTGGGCTTTGTACAATCAGGCTGCTTCAGGAGTAAGCCCTACGTTCTCCTTTGCAATGGCAGTGGCTTCCAATTCGGGGCCATATACCCCCCATCATTCAAAATACCTTCTTATCTTGGAGGGTCATCCCCGGGATGACCCGTAAATCTCCTAAAACTGGCTGTCCTCTATCGGATTGACGTAGATACCAAAGTCCCCCTACATCCTCGAGGTTGCCTTCCTGGTCTCCTTAGCTATTGTCATCTCTTTGAGCAGTCATTCAAACTATTTTTGCCTCTCTACGAATGGTTGCATATCCCACTCATCTTCTTCTGGCTCGATGAAGGTCACCTTCACCTTCTTTCGAGCCGTCCTGGGCCCTTTTCCTTTGGCCTCTATAGAAAATGTGGTGGCTCAAATAGGGGTTTTCCCTTTCTCCCTGGTGGACATCTTCTCACTCTGAGGGGCCTGCTCTGCGGTCCCTGGAGCATTCTCTTCACTCTGGGGGACCTATGCTACCATCCCTAGGGGTGCTTCTTCACCCCCTATCTGTCTTGTGTTAACCCCTCAGGTTCTTCTCTTTCTTCCTTAGGTCTAAGGAGTTCTTCCTTATCCCTCGGTCCTGTCTGCTATTGTTGGTCCTCGTCTTGCTCTGTATCACTCAGGTCGATGATAGGGGGTGTTGTGGGACTTCTTTCCCCTTCACTCCCAAAAATAGAGGAATTCTCCCCTGCCTTCGGGCTGCTCTATCAGGCGTCCGATCAAAATTCTCTCAAAGAGAATACTCATTCTGTAGATGTGGGAGAATTCATCGGGACCTCTATTGCCTAGTCAGTTTGGGTCGATGCATCCCTTCTTTCTATTCCCCTATCTTGGAGTTGTTGGTTCTCCTCCCGCAACTACTAGACCAGTTGCTCGAGCTGGGTGATTCATCTTTCTCATTCTTCCAATTCCCCTCTATGCTCATTCTGGTAGTCCTCCAAAATTTTTTGGGCCATCCAACAATTGGTCTGCCACTCTAGCGCTTCCTCCAAGGCTGCATCGACTTGATCATTGCTCCTAGAAGTCCCTACATCTTGTGGGCTCTAGTTTGTCAATTCCTAGAGGGTTTGGGCTGCAATGTCGACTTTCGGGTCATTCTCTTCTTCTTCTATCGAGAGGAGGAGTCATCGTAGGCGTTTCCTCCTGGGGACTAGTTCTAGCGGCTAAAACTCGGCCTCACTGCTAATAAGCGGTGCTCCTTCCTCTTCATACTCGGGCACTAGGGAATGCCCTCTTTCCTCTATGCATTCGGGCACTGGTGAATGCCCTCTTTCTTTCATGAAATTAGGCAATGCCAATTGCTCGATACTTGCCATCTCCTCTGTAGGGCTTCCCTCTTCTTGCCCTATTTTGGCAATAGCATCCTGTTGCCTTTCTTGGCTGCCATCTCCCTCTGCATCAGGGTTCTACCTCTGCGCTTCTGCATGGCGGACCAGTGTTGATATCAGCCCATGGTGGGCCAAGGTGGATGGTGCTCCCTTCTGGTACCTAGCCACTTCTTCCTTCAGGGCATTTTCTAGGTAGAAGGGCACGTTCAACTTCCTTCCATGCACCAGGTGATTCAGAAACTGCACATGGTTAGTGTGCAAATGGGTATACTTCTTGGTGCATGTAAAGAATCGAGCAACCTACTCGAATATCTTCCATAGATTCATGGGAAGGCTGCTTTTGGGTAGCCCTTCCTTATCTATCTACACATTTTCTCCTGGTAGTAGCACTTCGGTGTACGACTTCAATAGTCCACCTTTGTATATGCATTCACCTGTGAGGGGCAATCCAGTCGCCTACGAGATGTATTCGGGGGTGACCAGAATTTCTACCCCTCGCACCTGAGCTACGTCACCCCTCAAGGAGGTAACGAATTCCTTGGCTGCCTCCATATCCTGGCCCTAACTGACCAAGGTATAGTATTCGAACCATCCCTCGACCTCGAACTATGTTTTTACCGTCCCCCTGATTCCTTCCGTATCACTCGGCTCATTCTTTTTCACCGCATGATTCTTCGACCTTCCTCCCATGGCGCCTTCCCTTACTACTGCGCTTCTTTTTTTTCTGTCCTTACTTCTTCAGGAAGGCACCTTCTTATAGGGAAGGCGCCTAACCTTAGCATTTAATTCTAGGGTACGCCTTTCGAGCCATATCATTGGCACGTGGTTCCGGCCATGGGGGTATATGATTTTTATGATGACAATATTTTTTTGGTACTGCATAATTTATGAATAATTATATAAATATTTGAGTTAGTATGCACGTACCTTATTTGGTGTTTCATGCATCGTGAAGAGCATTGATTCACTGATTTGTGACATGGGGGAGGGGTATTTCATTTGTGCAGATTACGTTGGACTTTGGTGCTGAGTTGTTTGATGGTTGGTGCTGAAGATAGACTCCCGATTTGCTCAAAAAATCATCTGTCCATCATCTTTGGAACGTGTGCACTGATCTCGCCCCATAATTCTCTGAGATTTTTTTGATTGGGGTGGATTTCCATCACATGGGCGATGGTGGTAATCTGATGCCACTCGTTCGTGTGGTGATTTCATTTCGATCGAGGCATCCGTGAGACTTAAGTGCTGGCTGTACATGGAAGGCGCTCTTTGGTACCTTCCCAATGTGGAAGGTACTTATGTGGTGCCTTCTCGATGTGGAAGGTGCTTATATGGTGCCTTCTTGATGTTTTTGGTGCTCTTTGAATGGATGCACCTTCCGGTGGTGGAAGGCACCCTTTTGATGATGGCGCCTTCCTACTATGGAAGGTGCTTCTGAATGGGTGCGCCTTCCTGATGTGGAAGGCATTGCTGAATACCTACGCCTTCCTAGGGTGGAAGGCATCATTGTATACCTATGCCTTCCTAGGGTGGAAGGCACCTCGGTCTGTATGCGCCTTCTTGATGTGGAAGGCACCTCGGGATTTTTTTTTTTTGTGGTGCCTTCTTTATATGGAAGGCGCCTTCTTTTTTTTTGTGTGTGCCTTCTTTATAAGGAAGGTGCCTTCTTCTGGTGGGTGCCTTCTTCATAAGGAAGGTGCCTTATTCTGGTGGGGTGCCTTCTTCATAAGGAAGGCACCTTATTCTAGTTGGGCACCTTCTTCATATGGAAGGTGCCTTCTTCTGGCTGGGTGCCTTCTTTATAAGGAAGGCACCTTCTTCTGCGCCTTCTCGATGTGGAAGGCACTTTATTCTTGGCAATCATGTTGTGATTGATTGGGAAAGGGTGATCAAGCCTTCTCAGTCTCGCTTCACGCTGCCTCAGCTTCTACCTACGAGTGTCGGTGTCAAAATGTTGAGCCGAATCAGGCCTGGTTTCCTAGATACCTATTCCTCGTGCTGTCAGGTCCTCCACCTACAAAAAGCAAATGAAAAGAAAGAAAAATAAAGGTAGTTAGATGCATTCCATGCCTGTTAGGCCCTGGATTAGGATGCCTACAGCTTGCATGCGGGCGTCATCCCTACAAAACACATCGTAAGAAAAAAACTAAATTAATTGATTTTGGTGAGCACCTCCATGCCCACCATTTTTGCTTGTTAAGAGTTTGGTCTGGATCTAACAAGATGGGGTCTCCCCCATGTCTATTCTGGATTCCACCTGTAAGGTTTTGGATGTGTTATAGGGGCACAGTCGGTGGCCATTGACCGTTAACATGGTGTTGCTGCCATCAATTGTTCTAACGCACTGCCCCATTCTTGATGAGCTCTACCACCTCATACGGTCCCATCCATATTTGCATTAATTTACCTTTTCTTTCCTGGAATCGAGAATCATACAACAACACCCATTCTCCTTCTTGGAACTGCTTCAGTTTAATGTGGTGATCATGCCACCACTTTCTTTGCTTTTGTATGATTTCCGTTCTCTGTAAAGCATCCATTCGGATTTCGTCCAGCTGATCTAGCTGTCGAATCCTTTCTTTTTGAGCATCATCCAAGCTCAAGTTCAATTCTGAAGCCATCCTCAATGTCTTGATTTCAAATTCAATGGGCATCATCGCACTCTTCCCATAGACCAGTTGGAAGGGTGTGAAGCCTATGGTGGATTTCCATGTGGTATTATACGCCTAGACTACCTTCGACAACCGTGTAGCCCAATATTTTTTGTGTTGTTGCACGGTCTTCGTCAGGATGTTCTCTATTTCTCTGTTCGTCACTTCCACTTGCCCATTTTCCTACGGATGGTAGGGTGTAGTTTTATTGTGCCAAACTCTATATTGCTCCATCAGCTCCTTGATCAACTTGGAGGTAAATTGAGGCCCTTGGTCTATTGTTATCTCTCTAGGGACCCCAAATCATGTAAAAATGTGGGCAAATAAGAAATCGATGACTATTCTTTCTTTTGAATCTCTCAACACTTGAACTTCAACCCATTTGGTGACGTAATCTGTATAGACCAAAATAAACCTCCTCCCTATTGAAGGTGGATTAATTGGTCCCATGAAGTCCATGCCCCACTTATCGAAGGGTTCCAGGTGTACCTGAGGCTGGAGGGGCATTTCGTCTCGATGGGTTGGTCTACCCATTCTTTGGCATTCATCGCACTTGCTGGCATACGTAGCCACATCCTTGAACAGAGTGGGCCAAAAGTACCCAGCCTGTAGGATTTTGTAGGTAGTTCATTTCCCTGCAAAGTGTCCTCTGCATGGTTCATCATGACATGCTTTGAGTACTTCTGAGAACTCCTGTTCTGCTACGCATCTCCTTATAATCTGGTCACATCCTATTTTGAATAGGAGGCCATCAATCCATAGGAACGATGCACTTTTCTCTATGACCGCCTACTTTTCTCGGAAAGAGAGAGCAGGTGAGGTTCTTCTGGATGGCCAAGTAATTGGCTATATCTACGTACCATGAGATTTGCTCACTAATGGTGAACAAATGTTCATCCAAAAATTGGTCTTCCACTATTGTATGGTCTATCGGTATCAATCTGGATAGAAAATCTGCTATGACATTGTCTTTGCCTAGTTTGTCGACTATTGTGATGTCAAATTCCTACAGTAACAAGAGCCACCTGATAATTCTTCCGCCAATGGCCGGCTTGCTCATCAAGTATCTGATGGCCGCATGGTCCATGTGGACAAATACCTTATACCCGGTGATATAATGGCAGAATTTGTTTATGGCATGCACAACTGCAAGGAACTCCTTCTCCATCACCGTGTAGTTGAGCTCGGCTCCTGCCAAGTTTTTGCTGACATAGTAGATGGCATAAAATTCTTCGCCATCCTTCTATCCGAGGACTGCTCCAATCACATTGTTGGATGCATCACAGTAGATATGGAATGGTATGGCCCAATTTGGTCCTCTTAAAACTGGTGTGGATATCAGTTTCTCTTTAAGCAACTGAAATGCTTCTTCATAGTCTTCCGTCCAATTGAACTCCACATCTTTAGATAATAGAGTGTGCAGTGGTTTTGCAATTTTTCTGAATTCGATGATAAATCATCGGTAGTACCTAACTGATCCAAGAAAACTCCTCACCTCTCTCTACGTTCTAGGGCTGGGTAGGTCTCTGATGACCTCAATTTTTCTTTTATCAACCTTTATTCCTTCTACGGAGAGGTGGTGTCCCAGTACGATGCCTTCTTGCATCATCATAAAGCATTTCTCGTTGCTCAGGGACAAATTGTTTTCCTTGCTTCTTTCGAGCACTCTTTCCAAGTTCGTCATTGCTTCATCAAAGGTTTCTCCATAGACGGTGAAGTCATCCATGTATACTTTGACCGCATCTCCCATCATGTCTAAAAATATGCTAAGCACCACCCTTTGAAAGGTGGCAGGTGCGTTGCATAATCCGAAAGGTAATACCCGATAGGCAAACGTTCCCCATGGGTAGGTGAACATTGTCTTATCTTGATCCTCTTCTCCTATCTGGATCTGGTTGTATCCATTGAATCCATCTAGGAAGGAGAAATACTTCCTCCCAGAGAGTGTATCCAAGACTTGATCAATGAACAGGAGTGGGAAGTGGTCCTTCTTGGTCGCTTTGTTTAACGCTCTGTAGTCCACATAGATTCACCACTTCCCATTATTTTTAGGGACTACCACTAATGGTGATACCCACTCACTATCAAAAATTGGATAGATGAATCTGACAGTCAAGAGTTTTTGCAGTTCTTCCTTGACAATGTCTTTCATTGCCGGATTCATTCTTCTCTGTGGTTGCTTGCTTGGAGTTGCTTGATCATCGAGGTATATACGATGGGTACAGATCTCTAGGCTGATACCCTTCATATCTGAGTAATCCCATGCAAATGCCTATTGGTGTCTAACCAGGAGCTCTTCTACTTTCATCAATTGTGTGGGAGTCAACCCACTGCTGACATTCAATGTTCTTCCTGGCCCGACGTGTATCTGCTGAATATGGTGATCTTGGGCACCAGCCAATGGTGATCTAGGTGTGGATATGGAGGACTCCCCATGGAGGAACTCCACAATAGCACCATCTTCATCTTCTTCTGCCAACTCATCCAACGTCATCATCGGCTGGATCATGGATAGCTCAGGATTTTCATGCTCGGTCAACATGGGTTCTCCTAATGAGTCGATGGACTATGTTGGGGGTGAAATAGTCAACCTTTTAATATTTCATCCATCAGATATGGTCATCAGCCCATCTCGATAGCTGATGTAAGCGTCAGCTATTGCCAGCCATGGCCTTCCCAAGATGAGCGGGTAACCGCCCAACCTAGTTTTAGATTGCAAGACTAAAAAGTTGATTGGGTATTCCCATGCACTGACTATCACTATTACGTCTTCCAACATTCCTTCCGGTGCCACGGTCGATCGATCGGCCAGTTGCAGCACTATCGTAGTGGGTTTTAGGTTCATGAGTTGTAGCCTCTGCATGGTCTCCTGAGGCATTACGTTGATGGCTGCTCCGAGATCGACCAACGTATTGGATAGGGAATGTCCCTCAATTTTTATAGTCAGCACCAGGCTGCTCGTGTCTGCATACTTAGGATGGCACATTTTGCCCATCATCAAATCTGCTAGTTTACCCATGACATTGATAGTATGGGTTGCTCTTCATCCTGGCTTCCTTAGACACATCTCTCTTATCACCTTGGTATATATCGAAACATCTCGGATGGCTTGAAATAATGGAATTGTCATGGTGAGGTTCTTCAAGCTAGACAAGATATCGAACTCTGATTGCATTACTTTCCTCTGTTCTTGCAACTAGTTGGGAAATGGAGCCTTTGCTCTCTCATGCATTTCTTCTATCACCTCTTCTACAAGAGGTGTTTCTCCTACCTCTTCCTCCTCTTCTACCAGTGGAGGCATTCCTACTCCTAGCTGTCTACTAGACCTAAGCTGAATATGGTACATCGGATACATCTCACCCTCCATGTTGTATGCTGGTTGGTTCACCCTGTTATTAGGATTTGTCATCGGTTGTGCGGGTAGCTGTACAGGTCTCACTACTGGCAACATCGATAAATTCTGTTGGGGGTGAGCTGGTGCTACATTCTGTGGAGCTTGATTCCATGTAGTGTGGCCTCTCCACTATTGCCTAGGATATGGATATGGCATCCATGGTTGCTAGTTTAGGAATGTTGTTGGGGGTGCATTGGACCAGGGTGATGGCCCCCACCACCCCATGTTAGGTGGTTGAGGTGGGCCTTGGGGCATGTATGGTCCTCCCCCATATGACGACATTCCGGTTGGCATATTCCTCATAAGGGGTTGTGGCCAACTCTTCCGATTGCCTATGAAATAGGCATCCATGCTTTCAACATCCTCCTGATTATTGGGCAGTTGTGGGCACAATCGAGTTTTATGGTTCAGCCTACAAACTATGCATACTCTGACTTTGTTCTCTAGGCATGCATTCTTTGCATGCTTCCCTCTACATTTTGGATAGAAATAAGCCAATGTTGCTTCATTTTCTTGCTTCTTTTTCTCTAACAACAGTGTATCCATCTGCAATGCTAGAGATGAGAGCATTTCACTCTTTAAATCTTCCAGCATGTTACCTATTTCTGTCTTCGTGATTGAAGCAGTCACTTTCATGGTTCTAGAAGTGGTCTTGCCTCTCCTTCTTGAGTAGTTTCGGCATAGTTGTCGGATGTCTTCCATAGCGTGTTGGTAGACATCACCTCCAAAAATCATGTTAAGAGCCTCCAGTGATTCATTGGTAAGTCCTCTCAAAAATATGCTTTTGAGGGACTTATCAGATAGTTTCGTGTGAGGAGATCATTGAAGATTGAAGTTGAATCTCTCCCAGTATTCCTCGAGAGACTCATCTTCTTTCTACGTCATGCTCAGGACCTCTTCTCTGGAGTCTCTTGCTCTCCCAAAATCTTGGTATTGCTCTAAAAAGAGCTTCTTCATTTGATCCCAAGTGGCAATGTGTTTGTCTCCCAGACCGATGAACCACCATAGAGCTGCATCGTCCAATGTGGAAGGAAAGAGTTTCAGCTTCTACGTATCAGATTTGTAGTCCACAGACCTGCATAAGACATCAAACTTAAATAAAAATAGGTCAGGGTCCTCGGTTGGGTATCCTCTGAAGGTCGAAAGGTGAGCAGGGGATATGTTTTTCATTTTGGTATCTCCTACTCCTTCATCAATCGAGAAACTAAATCCAGATGAGACTTCTTCATTGTCAGCCATTTTTTTAGGAAATGCGGTCTCTAATGCAGTATTTATGGCCTTACGATCATTTAAGACTTTCTGAGTCAAGGCTCTAAGGTTGTCCGGTGTTATCGTCCGATCTTCTACAACTTTCCACAATAGGGCTTCCTCTAAGGGTGTCCTATTAAATAAGGGATTTATGATGATTCGTTCTTCCCCAAGTTGATGGGATGAGGAGGCACTTTGCACAAAGTGTGGATCCTCACTCCAATGGATTGTTGGAGGTGGGTCGGGTGAGTCTAATTCAAATTTAGAATGTTCGGCTGACTCAGGTTCTAGTGGATTGGTTTTTATAAACCGACCGTCAGGTCCTCTTCTTCTCGAAGAACTCATACAAGGTCAGATGGAAGGTTTCTAGGTATTGTAAATAATCTAGTTGAGATGCTTCCCCAGCAATGATGCCAAAATGTTGCGGGCCAAACAAGGTTAACTTCTTTCCTACTTTTGTCACATGCCCGTGCATTTAATTTATCAACCCAGGGAGCTTCGTAAACTTGCGAAGGGTCTTGAACAAGATTTCTTACAATACCACTTGAGATGAGTCCACTAGTTCTACTATTGGGGGGTGTTTCAATGGTCATCAATCATTCATACACTCCTCAATAATTTACGTAAAAATAATTAAATCTATAGAAAGGAAATATTCATGCATTCTTGGAAATAAACCTATTGCAATACTAGAAATAACAATGCGATAAACAATCTTATAAAAGTGGTAAACTAATCTAGAAAACATAGAAAACATAGGAAAAATAGGGGAAGAAATACTGGCTTGGAGTGGGCCCAGGCTCCAGCAGCTTCCTCCCAGCTGAACACGCACTTAGAAACTCTTAGAACTGTATTATAATTATCAAAGTATTACAATGCTTCTTCTATATATCTCTCTACATTTACTATCAAAATATTCTATATATCCTCAGAGAGGTCTGCATGTGTTTATATAGCACACCCATAGATCTTCTATTACAAAGAAGTTATAACAGTTCGATTCATTCCAGACTAAACTAAGATAGTCTGGTAAATGTGATCGATGTCTGCTAAAATTGGCATTCATTTCTAATGGTGGCATGCTCACTGATTGGTTTGTGCTTCACCTGGCATTGGTAGGACATTCTCATACGTCGGTGTGATCCCCAATTTAACTCTACATGATGTAGAGTTGGAACTGCACCAGTATCTCTGTTGTCCACATCATGCTTGTCTGGTCAACGGGCGAAGAACAGGGGCGCCTTCCCTATGAGGAAGGTGCCTAAGTATGTCGGGTGCCTTCTCTATGCGGAAGGTGCCTTACTGCCATTGGCACCTTCCTAGAAGAGGAAGGCGCTTATCTTCTATTGGTGCCTTCCTATGAGAGGAAGGCGCTTGCCTTCTAGTGGCACCTTCCTATCGGTGCCTTCCTTATGAGAGGAAGGCGCTTGCCTTCTAGTGGTACCTTCCTGTCGGCACCTTCCTGTGAGAGGAAGGCGCTTATTTTCCTTTGGTGCCTTCCTGGAAGAGGAAGGCACCTACTTACTCTTTGCGCCTTCCTGGGTACCTTATCTACGTTGATTCCAAAAGAAACAAAGTGCCAGGTCCATGAAAAGACCTCGACTGATCCAAATCTGACTAAATCAACTACAATTCCACAAAAACACACTGAAAACACATGAATTAGATAACACGCATAATTTCATCAAATAATTATATAATCATTCATAAACATATGCAATCCTTATTATACAACCGCATAATAATCAAGAAAATGTATACAAAATATGAGCATTTCTGATGCTCATCATCCCTATTTTTTTGTTTAATTCATTGGAGAGCTCCATTTTGGCTGCACAAGCTTCCCATTCAAAGGTGATGGTGCACCAAGGTCCGAAATTAATCATCTTTGATCAGGTGGCTTTGGAATGTGGTTTTTATGCAAAAGAAGTGATTAACTCATTGAATTCCATTCCTATTTAGGTTTTCTTAGATCTTCCTAATGCGTAGGAGGAAGCAGGGATTTTGTTACCACGATGGAATGCCCTTTCAAGAATTTTGGTAATGGTGGATAGTGTAAAGAGCTGGAATATTTTATGGGTGCTTGGGGCTCCCCCAGGAATATGCAATTCAAGGATGGTATACCTGTCAATAAGGAAGGTTCGAGTGGGGAGAAACGTAAATCTCCCAGTATTCTCAGGATGAAATACTCCTCAGGTCCTGCATCATACAGTGGCAAGTTTTAGGTGGGTTGTGTAGAGTCTAAATTTTTGCAGAGGATTGTGGAAAAAAGTAAATTGATTAGTGATGTTTTTTCTCCTCCCAGATCCATTGTGAAAAAGGGTAGTGTTACCCATCAGATTTGTATTTTAGAAATTAAACAACTGGTGGTGTGGAGATCAATGAGGATGGCTTTGGATTTTGCGGAGGAGGTGACATAGATGGTTAGTGACATAATTGTGGAGTCTCAAGGTGTCCATTAGAACTTCCTCTATTCTTCATTTTCCTTCTTGTTCCTTTATTTTTTGTTGTTCGTCTATTCTGGTTTGGTTTATGCGTAGCGGTTTGGATCGTCTTAGCGTTTTGTGCTTCGTGCCTTCTTTGTCTGTACTGTCTATACTATTTCTTTAGCCTGGTTTGGTTTCTCATTGTAAAAGGTTTTAGGGACCCTTTCAAAACCCTCCTTTATTAATAGTACCAAAAAAAGATAAGGTTTGGGAACAAATATACATGGGAGGGAAACATTTTATGTCATCAAAAAGTAATATATTTGATGAGGATCCCCAATATTAGATAAATAATATTAAGCATAGTGAAATTTGGAGTGCATAATAAGTAGAACCCAACATTCCTAAGTATCAAAAGTGGAAATTCTACATCAAGGGTGGGGGGGTAGATTTCTCTCTTAAATTCCAAAGATCACCCTCGAAATTATTGTTTGGTAATAAGCAAAAAAACTCTTTTGACTATGATGCAATAAGTGGGATATGTTAGAACTTATTAGATCATAGACCATATGAGAACTCATGTTGAATAACCACCACTCATAAGGTACATATATTTAGTATCGGAAAATATAGTTGTATATTTGATTGAAGGTGTGTTATGCCTAAAATAGGCATCTTATGTACTTAAATACCATTCACTACCATAATAAAATAATTCAAAGAATTAAAGATCTAATGAGAGTAGTTTATCTTTTAAGTGTATGTGTCACTATGTCCATAAAAGTAACATTATTATATTAAAATTTTGGGTATCATATATGAAATCTCTCAGATTACTTTCCTTGTCATTCCAAATGATCTCAAGTGAAAATAGAATGTACAACATCAACGTAGTTGTTTATTTCATAGAGATGTTGAACAATTTCCTCATGAAATAGAGTAATTAAATGATGGCCCAATTTACTTGAATTCTTCAAAAAATACCTACTGTAAATTCTACAAACTCCTCTACATAAATTTTCACTATTGTAGCACTGTCAATGCTCCCATGCCATTTAAGGTATAGATGAATTTTAATATTCCTAATTTTGAAGGAAAAAATTATTTTGATGCTTTATAAAACTAGTTGGATTAGTTATATTTATACTTTGTAAATAAATTCATTAATAATGAGAAAATCACTTTTGCACTCTTAAAAGATTCACTACGTGTTCAAAATTGGTGTTAATCATATTGTAATAGGGTTATAGAAGCGAATGGGTATTCACATGGACACCATCAAGGAAGAATATTTTCCTATGGGAGACTATGAAGATCAATACATGCAATGATATCAATTGCATCAAGGAAAAGACCAATTTATTTGAGATAGTTCTATTGCTTTCCACTCTATAGAAACAAATCTAGGTATTCAAGATAATGCAATGCATCAAATTCTCAAGTACTATAGTGGGATACAATGGTACATTTAAGAGGACATGAAGATATTTGTATTCAAGACGTTGGGAGAGACATATAATTGGTCAAATTAAAGCAAAATATAAAGAAAAAATAGAAAAAGATGAGAAAATAACAAAAACTAGAACACTAAGTACCACCCAAAGAAATGCAGGAGTGACTCCCCAAACAATAATGATAAAGGAAGTTAGCTCCAAAATCAAAATTACAATTAGAAAAAAAGACTCCCAAGAAAGGAATGACTCAAATACCAAGAGTGGAAAATGGTATGATTATCACAAGAGCAATTGGAATTTGAAGGAGTCTCAGGTAATTTATTCACTATTTACTAATTCACAACCCTCTACATACACTGCACCACCTCATCCACATATATAGCTTAAGGATAGAGGGGAATGAATCATGGAAGACAAATTAAATGTGACAATTACCACCATGCATGCTACACCAAATGAGACACTAGAGGAGGAACACCTATTTCATTCACAAATATGGATCAAGGGAAAGCCATTAAATATAATTATTTATAGTAGGAGATAAAAGAATCTATTTTCTACTCAGATGATGAATCTATTTATAACATCACACCTATAACTATATATTTTTTTATGGTTACAATAGAGAAGAGATATTAGTATCACTCAATAATATCTCCTATTTTTTCATCAATCCATTTAAAGATGAATTTGTATGTGATGTTGTACCATTGGATGTTTGTGATGTGATTTTGGGACAACCATTTATGTAGAAGAGGCATGGTGTATATAAGTTTAGACCTTGATGTTTCTTCATCAATATTGAAGGTTAGTGCTTCAATATCACATAGGTTTATTCTCCTACAAAAAATTCCTTAATTACTGCCAAAAAATGTACAAACGGGCTAGCTAAAATAATAAAATTCATTCTATTGATGATCATGCCATAAAGTAGAACCGTTGATACATCAATTATAGGTCATACATATCAAAATTAGATATTCCATATTATAGTAGAATATAATGACTTGTTCAAGTTACCAACTAGGGTTCAAATTCATTATGAGATACATTATTCCATTTATTTGATTTCAAATTATTCCCTACCTAATGAACCTATTTAGCAGAGATTAGTCCTTAAAAATGATGAAATGTAGGGAGATCTCAAATTTTATTTCATGGGCACAAAAAACAAGTTCTTTACCATATGGTAGTCCAATTACCTTGAATCCAAAAAAATATAAAACTTTGAGACTCTATATTGAATATAAATATTTGAATAAAATCCTTATGAAGATCTATTATGCACTCCCTCATATACATGACTTGTTGTACTAGATCTACGCTATAAAGAACCTCACAAAAATTGATCTCAAATATAGCTATCATCAAATATCCATAGATCCCACTAATGTATGGAATACTACATTCAAATATAAGGAAGGTTTATTTGAGTGGCTATTTATGTCTTTTGGCTTGACCAATTCATGAGGATGACAAATGATATTCAATTTACAACTAATTTGGAGAAGAAATCCAACATATTATAGTAAGAAAAGAGCTTGAAAGGGAGAAGGAATCCCAAGTCCAAAGTACAATTTGAGTTTATATCTCCAAATAGATTTTATGAATAATTTTGGAGAGGATTAAAAATAAGTTTTGGAAGCAAGGTTGGGCCATACAAATAAAGATCCAAATTAGTAAATTGAATCCCACATTCCAAGAAAAGTAAAGGATATGTTTCCAAGCATAGGGGGCAGTCATAACCTACATTTGAGAGTCATTCAAAGGACTCCATAAGAGCTAGAAAAAAAATAGTTTTTTATAAGAAGAAAGATAGCCTTCGAAAAGAAAAATAAAGGGCCATTCAAAGAGGCCTAAATTTTAGTTATTTGAGGTGTCAAAATACACCCAATGGAGTGTCATAACCATTGAAGTTACCACCTACATAGAGGATAAAACTAGACCTACAAAAGAGAGAATACAAACATAAAAGTTGAGGTCATAGTGCAAGTCATCGATCATCACAAAGGAGGCACCATCACCATTGAAGCTAGCTAGAAATTACCAAATTTGCACATACAACATTACCATAGAAGATAGTCCAAGCATTTTGCCAAGAAAAATATGTAGACAACAAGAGTTGAGTGTTGGAAATACACTGGAAAGATTCAAGAAAGTTGAAAATGAGTTAGAAACCTATTGTCATATGGAAGGAGTTGTCCCATGCATAAAAAGTGAAGAGTACCATGTTGAAGAGGAAGGTGAAGTGCCCAAAACTCTAGCAAATATACAAAGAATCACCTAGCATCATATTGTAACATTTTAAATTGTAAGATAAGAGCCCAACATAAGTGGAAAAGACAAAACAATGTTGAGAATTGAAGCAATTCAAGCAACACGAAACAAACAATACATAGGTGTTTTTTCCTTTGATCATGTTAGCTGAACCAAGCATTTCATTACTTTCATCCAAAAAGAGGATACAAAAGAAAAAGTCCCTTTTACAATTTCAAAAATTCCCTCAAATACCCTGTTTTCCCCTTTTCCCGCCTAAAAGAATGCATTTGAAATTTGAATTTCGGAGGTAAACTTCCCAGGGTCATAACTTCGTGCTCGTTGCTCCAATTGACTATTACAAAATTTTTTCAGAAAGGGAACGATATGAGCTATGCGGGGAAACATTTAGTTAAATCTTGTATCTATTTTAAAATCCTCAAATTTGTCCTCTAAGACCTTCAAAATTCACCTGCAAGTTCAAGTATCTAGATTTTTACTATTTTTGGTAGGGTTTTACCATAAAACGTACACATCTCCAAAAATATTTAGGGTATTGGGGTGATTCTTTCAACAACGACTCTAATTTTCTATCCCCTAGAAAACTAAAAACACTTAGCAAATAATTACATCAAATATAAATTTTGGGTTATGCAAGATCACTCTTACATCGTTGGATGCTCCTGCATATATAACCCTCCTTATTTGAGCACCCAGTGTGGACGAAGTACGTAAATGAAATTATAACAATCATCAACCACCAAGGCATAAGAAGACAAGCACCACATGTCATGGGCACTACATGAAGGTAAGAAGGAATATTTTCAAGAAGGTTGAAAAGGACAAGTGCCACTTGGCACTACCATCTCATATTACATCAAGATAAGAAGGCACCCAACATATGTAAACACAAAGGAGGAGAGCTGAAGAGGTATTAAAAGAAAATTAAAAGGCTACTGTCTTGAAGAGTATGTAGAAAAAAACAATAGAGACACGACTACGTTCAAGAGAAAGACCAGATTTGAGGAGAGTTCAAGCTCCGTACAATTGTCATTACAACCAAGGATAAAGAGTTGAGATTAAAGCACATATTCAGCTAGGATTCATTTTAAGAAAGGAAGACAAATCAGTCCATATACAAGAAGGATAAAGTGGACAAGAAAGGTGAAGAGAAATAAGATAAATCAACCCTTGCAATAAACATACATTCCAAACAACTTGTAAATCAGAATTGAGAACGTGAAAATTATTCATTATTATATTGCAAGTTTGATATCAAATTTTATTACATATTCTAGAGATATTAGTAGGAGTAATAAGGTGTTGAAAGGATCTCTAAAAAAGAATATTGGTTATATAGAAAGCAAGAGTTAAAACTAGAAGCACATTCAAACCATTTCCATTGCTTCAAAAGAATATTTGCAAACATAAAAAACACAAGGATATATAAGGAGTAGTAAAAACTAGTTTGCAAATACTTAATATTTCTAAATATTCTAATTAGGGAGATATAAGGAATCCTACTTCAATTGAATTTATAGAAGTTTAGAAACCAATTATTGCACTAAATCATAGTTATTAAAATATTGAGTGCATCAAAAATTATAGTTGGAAGATTGATTTAAAAGGACATAGAAAATCCAACTAAAGATATAGAACTCTTATCTTTGAAATAGCATTCTACAAATAGTTGGTTGCAAATGATAGAAGTGAATCATATTTATAGCATACCTCAGTCTCTAGGGAGTCAAAAGGGATTCTACAAAATTCAAGATTAGAAAGTCAAACATAAGCATCAAGTTCATATCTTGAAAATTTGGAGAATTAAGTCCAAGCTTATTCCTACAAACAAGGAAAACAAAATAAATTCTTTTAGTATGGATCGATTTATAAGAGGAACATATCATCACTATAATCGAACACAAGATCAAAACACATTCAGTATGTTGTGCCAAAGGTATAGAATCATTACAAATCAGGTAATCTCAAAAACCCAAAATGAAAAGGATATTTGGTACATAGATTCATGTTCAAGTCATCATATGATTGGAAACTTGCAATGGTTTGATTATCTTGAAGTCATCGACAATTACAGACTAATAATTGCAGGTGGAAAATTCTACCATATACGTGGTTATGGATGTGTAGCTTCTAGCAAATTATTTCTAAATTTTGTACTCCATAATATCATCTATATTCCAGGGTTATCTTCCAATCTCATTTCAGTAATAAAGCTAGTAGAGAGCAAAAGGAATATTGAGTTCAAACACTCAAATGGAGTCAATATGTGTCTCATAATAAACCAAGTGAGAATTGAAGCTACTGGATCAATTCATAAAAATATATATGATATGGGTTTTATGAGAGCATCATAAGATATTGTTGCATTTAAAAAAATTCTAATCCATTTATTCAAGAACATGATGTAGCATATGTAGATCTAGCATATCACAAGAATAAAAAAAAAAATTAAAGACTTAAAATTAAGAGAATAAGAGGACAACAAAACTTCACTATGGAAGAACGTCATCAAGATGAAGGATATCCAAAAGAGATACATCCATATTGAAGACTAAGTCTTCAGAACCAAATAATATAATACAAGGGGTGTTAATAAATATGGCTATTACATTATTTGATTATTTTCTAATGTACCCTCATGGGTGCATATTTATTTTAGGATTATCTTAGGAGTTATTATTTTATTAATGTAATAGAATAAATGCACAAGTGTTAGAATGTGCAATGATGTAAATGTGCAAGTAATCCATATGTACATGAGTCTTAGGATTGAGTGATAGGCAAGGAATCTATATTTCTATATATAGGTCTTATTGTGAGCAATTGTGAGTAGTCTTGAGTAGTACAAAAGTTAGAGTAGTAGTAGGAACAATGTAGCTCCATCATGCTATCATGGAGGATTTGCAAACTCCATGAGAGGAGCATTGTAATTTTCATGAGCTTTCTTATATGAGAATTTCTAGAGTATTGTATCAAGTTTTCTATCATATTTCATGCATGTGTTATTATCATAGTTATTTCATTGCATGCTTATTTAAATACTTTTGAATGCATTTCCTTTATGTTTATGGCTCCAAAAGCTAACATAAGTGCTAAAACAAAATGGAAGGAATATTATGAAATTATTGAAGGAACAAATAAAAATGCCATAATACTCAAAAAATCGAAGTAAATAGCATGGATATGAAAATAAAAAGTTAGTATGCTTGAAATGAAGATGAAATAGTGTTGTGTATAAAAAGAATAGCAAGGATTAATTATTATGGGAGCAAAAGTGCATGAAATGACCCTAAAAAATAGAGTGGTTATGGATAAAATATGGATAATGAAATGTATGCAAGTCCATGTAAACTTGCAAAATAGATATCAGAAATGAAATGGAGATGCTTATGATCAAAAATATGCTATCAACACACTGTTAGAAGGCTACAAAAATAGTGTTGGAGGGCTGCAAAACAAGGATTAAAACCTTGCAAGGAAAGTTAGAACATAGAACATAAAATGAATAAAATAGATATGACAAGTTAGCAAGGCTACAACCTAGAGGACAAAAATGAAACCAAGGTGTGAGGAGAGAAGAAAGAAGCTAGGAGAACTCTATTTTTTACCTCCAGTGGTGACCTCCTTGCTCCAAAGTCCACCTTGTTTTAATTGACTTGCTCTCAATGCTCGCAAATATAATCAAAATTCTTGATGAGGACTTAGAAATGCTAGAAGGGAGCTTGGAAATAAAACATATTGTGAAATAAAGGATGGTTGAAGAATATGAGCAAATATTTTCTATAGTAGAATTTCTTGTAGAATGGTTGCCACATGGCTTCCTTAAATAGGATTTGGAGGAGGATGGGAGGGAGAAATGGATAAGAACAATTCAAAATTATTGTATATGATGTGTTTCTAGAGCATTTTAAATAATTGGTAGAGGTGAGATGGAGCTCAATTCGTGCCTATCTGGTTTGTGTGGAAGTTTCCTGATCATTTTTGACAAATTTGCCAATGTTGACCAAATTCACCATTGGTAAATTTGGTAAGCAATCAAATCTTATTTTGGTGAGTTTGAATTTTGTAAAATTTCCAAATTCACCACTAGCCAAATTTGCTATTGTAAAATTAGGTAGGAGTTGAAAATCTGGTAAAAATTGATTATAAATACTAATAGTCAATTTTTGCAGTTTTGCCAAGTTCACCACTACCAACTTCACCACTGGAAAATTTGGTCAAAGTGGCAAAGTTTTTAAAGGTAAAAAATGATGCATGTGATGATAGGGAATGATAAAATTTGAATATTGTGAACTTTACAACTAATTATAGGATCTTTTGAAGTGTTTACAACCAGTTTTGAGAAGTTGTGACTAGTATTGAGAGATTGTGACTACTGCATCAAAATTGGGTGTCTAAATTCTAATCCCATAGACCACTCTAGAGTAATATGGATGGGACCCCCAACTGGGTGGGTAAAGTTTAAATTTGATGGAGCTACCAAATAACCCAAGGAAATCTGGTTACGATAGTATTGTTAGAAATGATCTTGCTAAAATCATCGTGGCATTTTCCGAAAACCTTGACATCCAAATCAACCAAATGGTAGAAGTAAGAGATTTATTCCAGGGCCTTGCCATCCTCAAATAATTCTTATTCAACAACATCATTATAGATGGTCACTCTATGAACATCATCAACAATGTGAAAGGTAAAAATTCCTTGAAAGGTAACATTTTCAACATGATCAAAGAATCGAAAAAGATGCTATAGAAATATGACAACATGATCATTCAACACACTTGTAGAGAAGGCAACAAGGTTATAGATGTGTTGGAAAACCTTGCTTTAGCTAAGTCAAACCTTTGGGTTTGGACAAACCAATTCATGTGTGTTATCTTCAATGATCCCAAAATAGATGATTGCACCTTTCTTTAACCTTGCCACTCTCATGCTGATTGTCCTAAGCTAGCTAAGTAGGTTTATTCAACCAAGGCTAATTTATAGCCTTCATGTCTTGAGATCCCTCTTATTTCTTGACATATGGTATGTCAAATCTCTTGTGTATGTTGAGTTTGCCATGGAATATTCAATGTGGTGGGTCCCCTTTGATACCTATCCAATCAATTTTACTTCTTCTATATAGCCTTGTAATACCTTAGCCCTTATGTCAGTTATTACCCATATATGCATAAGTCCTATATATTGTGTTGGGCTAGATCTTCTATGCCTTTGTCTTGTCTTATTTCATTTAGTAGCATTTTTATTGATCCCTGTGATCCCAGATGGACTTTTAAGTCATATCATGTGTGTTATAAAGGTGATTTTGGTGGCACCCATTGGCCCTTGCTTTCTAATCCTTCCCCTAATCATTCTCAAGAGAGGGGTAATCCGCTTCTTATGTCCTTTCTCTTGGGGAATTATGGCATAGTAGAACCTCTTGCTTATTGGCAAAATATTCCCATTGACCAATATTTTTCCAAAGTAGATTGGATGCCCCATACAAAACATTTTTGTCACATGTTGGCAATCCAATGACCTTCCATCAGAGTCGACAAGAATTTTTAAGAAATTACCATCATTTTGAATTATAAGTGGTATGAGACTCTTAGTAAATAGTGGATTGAATCAAGGGAGATTAAGTCCTAGCTATGGGGATTGTGGGTCCAACTTGAGAAGAGACCGTATCAAATTCAAAATATGGCATTGGTAGAACTCTCTTCTATTCAAGTTAATGCTATGGTGGAAGAATTCCTAATAATCCATTGTTTATTGTCATTCTTTCATAAGTTCAATGATAATGACCCTAAAATATATAATGAATTTTTCTCATCATGGAACAATGGTCATGTGATTCTTAGAGGTCTCAAGTTTAGGATTAACACTAGCTTGATTGTAGAGGCTTCTGGTTTACATATCGATGGAGACATTGTCCACAGGGATAAGCACACCTTGGTAGGGTAACTTATCCATTTCATAGAGAAAGGCAAGCGACTGGCCAAGGATAAAGGTGACATCATTAGAAAGAGTCGTTCAGAACTATGGAGCCAAGTGTTGATTCCCATCATGGAGTATATCACAGTTGACAACGTTAATTCTCCATGAAGAAGTTTTTACATCACATTCTTGAACCACATGCAATCAATCAAGGAGATAAACATCTCAAAATACCTTCTTTGATATCTATAGCTATTGGTTTCAAATGTTAGAGATGGGTCTTCAACCCACCCCAGGCACCAAGGTCTTCACCTCCTATTGTATTTCCATGTTCTCCAAAAGGAAGTTGCTAAGGCAACTATTGCCATTGTGAGCACACCAAAAAAGGTTATAAGAGATGCTAATTTCAATGATAAAACTAAAAAAATGAGCAAAAATTTGCTAAGAACCCTTGCTCGCACTCCATATTTCAGGTTTGAATCATGTCGTCATGTTACCAGGAGTGGAGCTGTGGGGGGGATGTGTAGAAGAACTAAGGAGATTTCAGAAAATACCTTTGAAAAACCCACTATAAATAAAACCAAGAATGAGGAAGGGTCAAACTAGCTAGCGAATGATGGGAAATCCCAGAAGATTGATTCGTGGGCTTGTATGGTGGACCTCTTAATTTCTGCATCAACCATGCTTCTTCAAGATGACAAGGTTCTTACTACTATCAAAAAATAAAGCACCCAGGTCAAGGATGATTATATCATTGATGATTCAAATAACCAGGACTACGATGGAGAGTAACCATCCTTCAAGTTTCTATCGAGGTCTCATATAGTTTTATACTTTTGTGACTCCTAGTCTTATTTGAGGCCCTGTTTAGTTTTGTTCTATTATGGTTTGCATCCTAGGCTTCCTACTCTGTTTCTTATTTATTTTATCTATTTGATGAAAACCACCTTATCGTGTGTGGTTTTCTTTTGGATTTTTTATGTAAACCTCGTGGATTTTTCCATTCGTGTTTCGACATTACTTAATATATAAAAGGTTTAGGGTATCTTTCAAAAACATTTTTTTCATTTATAATTTTTTATTTTATTTTACTATTAAATATTTAACATAATTTTAATCATGTTCCTTGCCTTTAAGTAATACTTTTCTCTAAAGTCCAAATAGAAAAAATATAATTTTTTTTTCTAATTTAAATTAATGACTTGACTTTAATATTTTGTACTTATTTTTATTTTACATTAGAATAATATATATTTTTTTCTAATTTAAATTAATGACTTGAATTTAATATTTTGTACTTATTTTTATTTCAAAATAGCAATAATCCATATCCCCTCGGTAAGGAGTGAGAGACCCTTGGTGGCTTAGGGTTGGTACCATCATCGTAATCAAAATAGGGTAAGGAGTGAGAGACTCCTTACCCTATTTTTATTTCACATTAGAATAATATATATTTTTTGTCTAATTTAAATTAATGACTTGAATTTAATATTTTGTACTTATTTTTTATTTCACATTAGCAATAAACCATATCCCCTCGGTAAGGAGTGAGAGACCCTTGGTGGCTTAGGGTTGGTACCATCATCGTCATCAAAATAGGGTAAGGAGTGAGAGAATCTTGGTGGCTTAGGGTTGCTACCATCATCATCATCAAAATAGTGTACACTCAACAGAATCAAGTCAAATTACTACCTTTGCCCTAGATTGAGCATGCCCGCAAGGTTTGAACCTAGGTTTTCTCCTGATAAATGCCCAACTTCTTACCAATCCACCTAGCTCTAGCACACTAATAATTTTTATTATTATTATGTATATGTTCTCCACATCTTTGTCATGTTTTCTATAAACAAAATCACATTTTTATAAACAACTGCCTCACTTACAATTTTTTCTATAAACAACATCACATTTTTAAGACAAGTGCCTCACTTATAATTTTTAAAATTTATAATATTAAAACTTTAACCTGTTCCTTGTGGGATATTATAGTGGTTTGGACTTTAGGTTTAAGTTTTGAAGATTAAGTTCAAATCACAGTGGAATGTGTGTAAACTTCTTAAAAAGAAGAAAAAAAAAATTAACATAGTTTTTAATTAAAAACTTTAACTATAAGTTCAATTAAAATTTATACTTTTTAGTATTATATAGAAATATTTTGAAATGTTTTTAGAAACGTCCAAGGATCAAACCCCATTTAACACCAAGGGACCTCCATTGAGCATGAGGGGACCAAGACTCCTCATAAAAATTAGTATTTTTTACTCAAATTTTAGCCAATAATCCACACCAAAGTTCAAATTAATGACACCAAACAACTTAACGTAACTAAATCGATGTAAAAAAGGAAAATATAACTTTTTTGGGATAAGATGCAAGGTTCAAACCAAATTGTTGATTAATAGTCCAAACCAAATTTTAAATATAGATTACCGCTTATCTTGGATTACCGCTTTTCTACATTGGGAGCCTTCCAACTACTTATCTTGGATTATCGCTTTTCCACGGCAGATCAGTCTCGGCTATGTGGAACCCTGTTTTAGATCACCTCAATAAGAAACTAGCGGGGTGGAAAAGCTCAATGCTCAGTCAGGCAGCCAAAGCCACTCTGGTCCAAGCTTGCCTGCAAAGTATCCCCGTTTTTTTCTTATCTATCTTCAAAGCTCTAGCTACCATTTGCCAAAGAATTGAACAAATTCAACGCAGATTCCTTTGGGCTGGAAACGAAAACAAGAATAAATTTTCGCTAGTCACCTGGGACAGGGTCTATTCCAAGAAAAAGGATGGAGGACTCGGATTCAGAGACATCAAGCGGATGAACATGGCTCTCATTGCCAAGCAGACCTGGAGACTTACCATCAATGAAAAAGTCACTTGGATTGATATCATTAAAGCAAAGTACCTCCATCAGTTTTCTTGATCCTTGGGTGCAACATTGGGAGCCTTCCAACTAATTATCTTGGATTATCGCTTTTCCACGGCAGATCAGTCTCGGCTATGTGGAACCCTGTTTTAGATCACCTCAATAAGAAACTAGCGGGGTGGAAAAGCTCAATGCTCAGTCAGGCAGCCAAAGACACTCTGGTCCAAGCTTGCCTGCAAAGTATCCCCATTTTTTTCTTATCTATCTTCAAAGCTCTAGCTACCATTTGCCAAAGAATTGAACAAATTCAACGCAGATTCCTTTGGGCTGGAAACAAAAACAAGAATAAATTTTCGCTAGTCACCTGGGACAGGGTCTATTCCAAGAAAAAGGATGGAGGACTCGGATTCAGAGACATCAAGCGGATGAACATGGCTCTCATTGCCAAGCAGACCTGGAGACTTACCATCAATGAAAAAGTCACTTGGATTGATATCATTAAAGCAAAGTACCTCCATCAGTTTTCTTGATCCTTGGGTGCAACATTGGGAGCCTTCCAACTACTTATCTTGGATTACCGCTTTTCCACGATAGATCAATCTTGGCTAAGTGGAACCCTATTTTAGATCGCCTCAATAAGAAACTAGCGGGGTGGAAAAGCTCAATGCTCAGTCAGGCAACCAAAGCCACTCTGGTCCAAGATTGCCTGCAAAGTATCCCCATCTTTTTCTTATCTATCTTCAAAGCTCTAGCTACCATCTTCTAAAGAATTGAACAAATTCAACGCAGATTCCTTTGGGCTGGAAACGAAAACAAGAATAAATTTTTGCTAATCGCCTGAGACAGGGTCTGTTCCAAGAAAAATGATGGAGGACTCGGATTCAGAGATATCAAGCAGATGAACATGGCCCTCATTGCCAAGCAGGCCTGGAGACTTACCATCAATGAAAAAGTCACTTGGATTGATATCATTAAAGCAAAGTACCTCCATCAGTTTTCCTTTCTTGGAGAGCACAACCTTCCTATCGGATCCCATTTTTGGAATGACGTTATCAAAACAAGGAAGATCATCATGAAAGGCTTAAGGTGGTGTCCAGGAACTGGAATGACCATCCGTTTTTGGGATGACCCGTGGATCCGTGATAAAACTCTTAGCCAAGATCCGCATCTTGCAGTGCTCAAGGCGGCTATCGAAGCCACCTTTGGAGATAAGGTGTGTCACTTCATTAACCCAGGTCCTACAAGACCTGATTGGAAACATCTGGCTCTTAACGGGCCAAGGCATATCACCGAGGCTCTCAGGTGGTTACAAAACTTGTTGAGTACTTGCATCATCCCGAGCTCACACAAAGATGATTCCATGGTATGGAACCTTGAAGATTCTGGAAATTTCACTGTCAAATCAGCTTACTACAGTCAAGAAACTCTCACAGATGGTTGGGACTTATCAAATCAGGTCTGGATTCCCAATATCATTCCCAAGGTCAAATTATTTTGCTGGTTGGCCATCCAAAATAGAATCCTCACCATTGACAACTTGATAATCATAGGGTTACTCATTCCCAATTGGTGTATCTTGTGCAAAAACGCCTGTGAGTCAACTTTGCATGTTTTTTTAGAATGTCCCTTTTCTCTAGCAATTCTCAACCAGGTCTTTAACACCTTCGACATCTCCACAGCCCTCCCACATTCCATTCCCCTCCTTATTAAGCAATGGCCCCGACATTTCAAGAGCAACCAACTTAAATTCATGTGGCAAGCTTGCCTCCACCTTTTCCTGTGGCAGATATGGCTCGAGAGAAACGCCAGAATTTTCAAAAATCAAGCCACTAATAATAAGATTATCATTTTCAAAATCTTGGCCCTTGCTGCGGAGAATGCCTCTCTTGTTTCGTCTTCAAAACCCCCCCATCCTGGTCTAGAATCGGACCTAACAAAACTTTTCAATCTATCTAACATCTCTGCCATGCCCTGTATTTTTGTTGACAGGTCTGTCATCAAGTGGGTCTTACCACCTACTAGGTGGCACAAGCTCAATTTCGATGGTGCGGCCAAAGGCAACCCAGGAGCGGCTGGCGGAGGAGGAATTCTCAGAAACCACAGAGGAGAAATAATTTTGGCTTTTGCCCAGAACCTGGGAATTCAATCCAACAATATGGTAGAGGCGCGGGCTCTGTTCCAAAGTTTGATCCTCTTGGAAGGGCTAACCATCAACAAACTTATCATCGAAGGAGACTCATTGCACTGTATCAACTGGCTCAATGGTACTGCTAAGCCTCCTTGGGCCCTTGCTTCGATTTTCAAAGAATGCAAGGCCCTAATTGAAAATTACCCATAATTAGTCATTAAGCATCAATACCGGGAAGGAAAAAAAGTTGCGGACTGGCTTGCTAACAAGGGAGTCGACGAATATGACATTCAAGTGTGGAGAGACTCCTTCCCCATTGGCCTAAGGAACGATTCTACAAGTTTCAATGTTTGCACAATGTGAGATGTTGCCAGGGGATTGGTTTGGTATGCTGATGAAACTTGTCGCGATATCGCGACACTTCTTCCTCCTCCTTCGGCAGCGAAAATACATGTCACAATATCGCAACACTTTTCACCTTTGGCCGCGAAAATGCAACATGTCGTGATATCGTGACATTTCTTTCTCCTTTGGCAACGAGGTTGCAACTTGTCGCGATATCGTGACACTTTTTTCTCCTTTGGTCGTGGCGTTACATCATGTCGCGATTTCGCAACACTTTTTCTCTTTCGGCCGTGATGATGCAACTTGTCGCGATTTCGCGACACTTTTTCTCTTCGACCGCGATGATGCAACATGTCGCGATATCGCAACACTTTTTCTCTTCGACCGCGATGATGCAACATGTCGCGATATCGCGACACTTTTTCTCTTCGGCCGCGATGATGCAACATGTCGCGATATCGCGACACTTTTTCTCTTCGGCCACGATGATGCAACATGTCGCAATATCGCGACACTTTTCCTCTTCGGCCACGATGATGCAACATGTCGCGATATCGCGACACTTTTCCTCTTCGGCCGCGATGATGCAACATGTCGCGATATCATGACACCTTTTCTCTTCGGCCGCGATAATGCAACATGTCGCGATATCGCGACACTTTTTCCCCTTGGCCGCGATGATGCAACATGTCGCGATATCGCGACACTTTTTCTCTTTGGCCGCGATGATGCAACATGTCGCGATATCACGACACCTTTTCTCTTCGGCCGCGATAATGCAACATGTCATGATATCGCGACACTTTTTCTCTTTGGCCGCGATGATGCAACATGTCGCGATATCGTGACACCTTTTCCTTCTTTGGCCGCGACAATGCAACATGTCACGATATCGCGACATTTTTTATCCTTTTGCCGAGACGATTCAACATGTCGCGATTAAGTGACACTTTCTCTCCTTTGGCCACGATGCTGCAACATGTTGCGATATCATGACACCTTTTTTCCTCTGGCCGCGACGATGCAAAATTTCGCGATATCGCGACATTTTTTCTCCTTAGGCCACACTGATACAACTTGTCGTGATATCGCGACACCTTTTCTCTTCTAGCTGTGACATTGCAACATGTCGCGATATCGCGACACCTTTCCTCCTTTGGCCGCGTCAATGCAACATGTCGCGATATCGCGACACCTTTTCTCTTGTGGCCGCGACGGTGCAACATGTCGCAATTTCGTGACACTTTTTTTCCTTTGGCCGCAACAATGCAACATGTCGCGATATCGCGACATATTTTCTTCTTTGGCCTCGACGATGCAACATGTCGCGATTTCGCGACACCTTTCCTCCTCTAGCCGCGACGACGCAACATGTCGCGATATCGCGACACTTCTTCTCTTCTGGCAGCAACGTTGCAACTTGTCACGATATCGCGACACTTTCTCTCCTTCGACCGCGATGCTGCTTCTTGTCGCGATATCGCGACATCTCTTCCTCCTTTGGCCGCGACGGTGCAACATGTCATGATATCGCGACACCTTTTCCTCCTTGCTTTTTTCCTATGCTTTGGACCACAAAAATGCAACTTGTCGCGATATCGCAACACCTTTCTTCTTGTGGTGTTTTGCTTCTTCTTTGATCTTTGGCTCTTGGGCCTCTTCGGTTGGTTTGGAAAACATGTAAAAAATACTTGTATAAGGTTCAGGGACCTTTCAACACCCTTTCAACCAATCAAAAAAAAAATTCAAATATAATTACACCAATCAACTTAATATAACTAAATAAACTTAAAAAATATATATATTTTTAAAACCTTACTTTATCTATTAAAATATTAAATTTAAAATAATAAATAGAGGAAAAAATTGTTATAAAGTATTAAAGTTTTGAATCTAAAACCCTGGTACTCAAGGATTAAAGCCAGAAGAATATCTCCACCAAATGACGACATTCCACGTGCCTCGGCGATGGTCCCTCGGCGCTGCACCATCGCCGCTGACGGCACGAGGCCTTCACGTGGGACGACGGCGAAACCTGACAAATGCTCACGTAGGGGAATCCGCTCCACCCAATTCTATAATACTTAGGTGCCTAATCCCAAATCTTTTCATGTGATGAAGTAATAAACTTTATTGGTAGTTGTTAATATTGGTTAGTAGGTTGTTTTCTTTTGGATCTTTCGTTGGATTTTTTTGGTTAATGAATTTATTCATCTGATTTTTTTAACAGTTAAAATTTTTTAATCTTGTTTTCACCTAATAATACTGGGATGCTTACTTTACTTTATTTAAATCTTTTCATATAATCAAAAGCTAAGTTTGTTGGGAGCTATAAAATATTTGTTAATAAATTGTATTTGGTAGCTATAATTTTTTTTTTTAATTTTTTTATTTTTTAAAGCGAAAAATTTTTGTGGGGCCGCTTTAGTCTGAGAGACCACGAACAGAGGGTTCTACACCGTCAAAGTTACCTTGGGAGTCGCACCCGACCCTGTCCGCTCCAACATTATCAATTGGATTTTGGATACCCAATTCAACTTTTTGGTAGGGTGGAGATTTGAATAGAGGGTTCTACACCGTCAAAGTCACCCCAGAAGTCGCACCCGACCCTGCCCACACCAACAATTTCAATTGGATTTTGGATACCCAATTCAGCTTTTTGGTAGGGTGGAGATTTGAACCTGGGACCTCTCTTGGAGGATTTCCCTCTCCTCTCCAACTCACCTACAACACCTGGCTAAAACTAATTTATAATGGAAAACATCCCTTTCAGGGTACCACTTTCAATAGGTTGAACATAGAATAAATGGAGCCTTGTCGGCCTCTGCCAGCACATAGACATTCCTAACTATACCATATATCTGCAGGATGGAGACAAGGAGAATAGAACCTGGGTCGGCCTTTACCAGCACTCAGGGCATTTACCACTGCACCACAAGTAGCTATAATATATTTGTTAATAAATTGTCTTATTTTAAGACCTTTGGTTTGCTTTTCTAGTCAATAAAACTCATCAATTTGATTTTTTAAAGAACAAAAATTCCTTTAATTTTTGTATTTACCTAGAACCTAAGGTTTTAGGAAGGTTGAGACAAATCTTTCCATGTGAGCAAGGGAACGAAAATGATATTCAAACGAAAAAGAAGCCAAATAAACAATAGAATGAGTTTGAATATTTAACAAATGCGTCTTCTCCAACCTCTCCATAAATAACAGGCAATCCTCAACTCTTCTCATTATTTTCCCTCAGAAATCTTTCTCTTCTTCTTCCCTGGTCTTCCTTCATTTCTGTTGCTTAAAACTTGCGGCCATGAATGGAAGCAAATGCAACAAAATCATGAAGGTGGTGATGGTGAGGCAGATCGCGAGGAAATGGAGAAAGGTCGCGAGTGCACGGAAGGCGGCGGTAGCTTTTCTGGTGCGCAAGATTTCTTTCCGCCGTCGCAGATTTCGTTACATGAATTCAAAGCGGCGATCTCTGTCCGGCGTGCCCGCCGATGTGCCGGCGGGCCACCTGGCCGTATACGTCGGGGAGTGGTGTACGAGATACGTGATCAGGGCTACGTATTTGAACCATCCTGTATTCCTGGGGCTGCTCCAAAGGGCCGAAGAAGAGTTCGGCTACGATTATCAAGGGGGGATTTCCATTCCCTGCGATGAAGTTTTGTTTGAGCACATTCTTCGCCTGTTTAGCAGAAATAGTCCTCCTCCGCTAAATTTGGAGAATTTGCAGGATAGTTTCTTGGGTATTGATAACGATAATGAATGGCGTTGCTTCTGCGAAGGTAATGGGTTGCTTGAGAAGGATACGAGGCCTTTGCTATCTGTCAGTTGAGGAGAGAGATTATTGGCATAAACAGATCTCACGCTCTTCTATCCTTAATTGCTAAAAGAGATTTGCAGGGTAGAGCGAATCCTGAGCAATTAATGGTGTCACATGTACTTAATTATTTGCATTTATTTATGAAATGGTTTTAATGGTGTCACATGTACTTAATTATTTGCATTTATTTATGAAATGGTTTTAATGTGTTTGATCAGATTTATGGAAACTTAAATTCAAATTTTGTTAAATTGTATATGAATAATATGTATGTAAATTCCTCATAACTAAAAAGAATTTGCATTCACCCATGATTGACTGCTATTTTTGTTTTTGGATGATGGTGTTAGAGGAATATATTATATTACTGAAAGTAAATTAAATATATATAATTTATTAAACATTAAATCTATATTGATAATATAAATTAGAAATAATAATGATTTTAAAATACAATATATGTTATATTTTAATAATCACATAAATAAAACAAAGATGCAAAACGAACCAATCCTCTTAATCCTCTTAGAGGATATTTCTGAGAGATTGTAGAGAAAATTTGAATAATATTTTAAAATCTTTCAATTTTTTTTGTAAATTATTTAAAAAAAAAAAAAAAAATGATTTCCAGTATAAAAAGAGAGGAAAATTAGTCTCGCTTTAAATAGAGGATGAGTTTTTTTTTTAAAATCGAGATATTCGAGGTTTTTGAATCATTTATATGTGGGGGTTTCTCCTCCACCAAGGAGGAATTTGAGCATGATTGGATGACGGGGCATGTCTTCTTATTCAGGTGATCATATTGCATGATTGGATGATGGGGCATCTCTTCTTCAGGTGGTCATATTGGTGACAACCATAAAGTCTTAAGAATAAGTTTCCATATTCAATATTTTGAATCCATTACCCTTCGCTTGAGGATATAGTAATGGATTGAGGTCTAGGAACTAAAATATCCATTTAAACAACCTATCTTTCTTTGCTCATATTAATTTTACTAATTTTTTTTTTCTTATGTTTGGGAATTGGAATGCACCAATAGCATTACCGATTTTGGTGAATATCTTCATAAATATCTTCTCGTAAAAAATCCATAGGGAGAGCATAAAGATTCACCTAGACTAGGAAGCCATTAACTTCTTCTATAAAGGAGTTGAAACTAGGAGTCCAAGTTCTTATATAGACACCTCTTTGTCCAAAAAACCAATTATATCTATAATCCATTACCTCATCTCTATTTGCTAAATTAGAAAAGGAAATAGAAAATAAAATTTTGGGTAGGAGAGTTACTTGGAATTATTCACTAGTCCCACCAATATTTAATGTATCCTTTGAGCTCCTCCAGGTCATATTTTGTCCTTGAGTTTGTAGATAATTGTTTGGGATTCATGATCAATCAGATCCAATCCAAATTCATTCTCTAAAATCCTAACAGAGGGTAGAGGTTTATCCACCCATGAACCCAAATATCCCTAAGATACATTTCTTGCAACTTAAGAGTCTTTCTCATAGACTAAAGAGATGGTCTATGAAAAACCCTCTTCCTTCAATGCTTGATTACACCTAGGGTTTACACCCCCTTCGTGAAGACTAAAAAATCACCTAATAGACCCTAAGTTCAAATGCATTCAAATATTGGAAGTGCAACGAGGGTTTCTTCACCACCTAAGCTTGCTGGACCACCTGCTTATTGAAGATGCCAAGCTCCTTCATGCTTTGCCTATTCTCTTTCATCAATGCACTCCTGACAATTATGTTCATAGATGTCATTTAAAAATATATTTATTATTAAATTTAATATTAAAGAAAAATGCTTAGAAAGGGAAGTGAATAATTTATAAAAATATATTTTACATAAAATTATGTCATTGTATACCTCTTAAATTATGTTACTTTAGAAATATATCTAAGAATTTTTAGATAAACATTATTTTTTTTTTGAATTACATGGTGGAATCGGTAGCCGCCATGAATCCGGGTAGGCTGTCCAGCTTTTATGGCCACCACAGTATTTTGCGCTGTCCGCCCTAGAAGCCGCCACACAGATCTTCGCGCAGTCTGTCCCTATAATCACCATGCCACAATCATTTTAAACCTTTTACGCCGTTGAAAGCACCAAGAAAGGGACAAGCGTTCAGTCCGACGAGGCCCGATATTTGAACATTGGACCTCCGCCCCCTTATGGGGTTTGGATGAACCAATTGGTCTACACCTCGGACCTATTAGATAAACATTATTACATATAGAAAATCATAATAATAAGACATTATAATAATAAAATGATATTTATTACCCCTATGTGCATTCTTTTTTTGAATGTAAAGGCCTAAATTTTAATTAATTTAAAAATAAAAGTCTATACAACAAAATAAATGGATGGATAGGCACCCAGGTGTTGTAGGTGAGTTGGAGATGAGAGGGAAATCCTCCAAGAAAGGTCTCAGGTTCAAATCTCCACCCTACCAAAAAATCTGAATTGGGTATCCAAAATCCAATTGATAATGTTGGTGCGAGCAGGGTCGGGTGCGACTCTCAAGTGACTTTGATGGTGTAGAACCCCCTGTTCGTGGTCTCTCAAACCAAGGCAACCCCGCAAGGGGTTTTTTGCTTTAAAAAAAATTGGATGGATAGGCACACCCTAATAGGTGGTCACACTAACTCAAGTTGAGTTATAAAGTGGTTAGTCAAAATAACAAAAATAGGGTTAAACCCATCACCAACCACATCACCAAGAAGTATGCATTAAATCATGTCAATCATGGGGGGTATGATCATGAGGTGAATGTTACTCACCCTTCATATGTTGCCAACTAGTATTAAAAAATGGATATGAACCACCCATCCTCCCCAGGTGTGCGAACATTATCACCTGTATCAAATCCATCAATGCCATAAGATTCAACCCAACCCACCACATTAATTGGAGCGAATGAGCATGTGGAAATGGGATCTCCCCAACCAACAACTAGGTCTGGCTCCACCTGGCAAACCTCCCAGCAAATACCATAATGAGATGTATTATTGATAATGTTACCATGGGGTTGGTGAACAAGATATGATTGAGATCAATATCTTTTTGCAGATCGAGAGAGAAGTAATTGATGAGAGTGTTATCGAGAAACTTTTCAAGACTGAGAAAGCTCTGTAGAAGGCATTTGGTTGATCATACATGGGACATTACCCCAGTTTTGCATAAGAGCATGAATATGATCCACCTCCATATTAAATTTCTCCACTTCAGCTAAAATTTGGAGCCAAAAATCAGAATAAACTATGCACTTATCAACAATTAAACATTCATCTAAACTATGTTGTTGAGAAAAGAGAACTCTATTTTGATTTTTCCAAAAATGAAAGAGCACTCTTATGTGAAGAGTGTTCCACACTTCCAAAAAGACAAGGAAAAATATGGTGGGTCACCAAAAAAAGCATGATGTCAGGTGAATGAACTGGCCACATGAGTCCAAAATAAGAACTCAAGCCAGTCCCAAGCCATTAGAGCTTTTCAGCACTGCCAAAAAATATGAAGGGAATCCTCTGTAGCACCACAAACATGGTAGGAAAGATTCTTTATTCCAAGATATTTTAATATTTTTCCAAGAGGAAGACCATATGATAATAAGCTCTAGGTAAAGAAAGATTATTTAAATTTAATATATCCTATAAGCCATTTTAAAGATTATACTCCCATGAGTCTGAATAAAAAGAAAATCCCACCACTCATTGAGTCTTTGAACTATAGATACATTGGAGTAAGCCAAGCATACCCTAACTTAGGTTTGCAAGCAAGAAGCTAGGTTTTCTTAAACCATCCCCGTCAAACCACCAAAATTTTTGAGAATGTCTATAAATCATAGGCCAAAAAAAAATACAATCCAAACATAATTGACATATATTTCTTTATATATTATAATATATGATTATATTTTCTATTGACACAATATACTTTAAAAAAAAATGTTATTAAAATCAATTATATAAACTAAATAACAAAAAAATAGACATCCAATGTTTTATAGTAAGAGATCAAGTAAAAAAATTGAAATGAATGCAAAATACATATAAATTAGAAATAAATAAATAAAATGCCATGTAGTAGATAGTGTCAAGTTCAAATTAGGTGCAAGCCTAAGTGAAAATTCATGTAGAAAATACGTGGAAAAAATATTATTCTAGGAGAAGTTTAACAAACACAAAAAGAAAACTTAAAACGTAATGCTCAAATCTTTGGAAGTAATTAGAGTTTAAATGAGGACATAATTATACATATTTACGAATTTTATAGGAAAATATATAGAGAAATATATCACATAATAGGAGTTTCTCAATATATATATATATTTTTTTGTAAAAGAGGGTAAAAATTTATTAACTCAGCAAAACATTCATGATACAAAGAAAAAGCAGAAGCTATTCAGACATATCAACTCTCAATAAAGAAGAGAGAGATTGAGAGCAATCAGAAGAAAGTTGAGACCAATTTTGAACATCCCAACCATCTTGAAACTTAGAAGCCCATTTAGCTAACAAATCCGCTACCCTATTCCACTCCCGAGGAATATGCACAAAAGAAATGAAGTCCAAGTGAGCAGAGATATTAAGAATTTTCCGAGCAACCCAACTCAACCGCAAACAACCATGAAGACTATCTCCAGAATTTAACAAATTTATAACAATCTGAGAATCAAATTCACAAACAATCCGACACCAACCCAAAGCATACCATTGCTCCAAAGCATATAAAATTGCGAGTGCTTCCATGAAGTTATTAGAATGATGTCCCTTAAAGCAAGAGAAAAAAAATTGGATAGTACCACTACTATCCCGCCCCACACCACCAATACCAGCATTACCCGGATTACCCCGGGAAGATCCATCCGTATTAATTTTCAGCACTCCCGGAGGAGGCGGATTCCATTTGCCAGCCCTCCGCACCCGATTATTCTGACCCATCCATCTGCAAGAGACATTAGGACCAGGACCATTAACCATCAAGCCTAATCTTTCCATGATCTGACGTTTCGCATGGTCCACGGGAGAAATAATCTGACATTTTGCAGATACAGTTTCTTGGATCATTCACAAAATCCTCTGCCAGACCTGGGAAGTAGTTAACTCCTTACCTTGGAAAATCCGACGATTCCGTTCAAGCCAAATCTGCCAAAAAATGCATGAAGGACCAATACTCCATCCAACTTGTAAAAAGAAAGCCACTACAGGAGGCCGCCCCATACTCCTCCAAAAATCAACTATTGATGAAGCATGCGAACAAGGGTGATTCCATACTCCCCACCAATAATGCCAGACTTGTCGAGCAAAGTCACATTGGAGAAGTAAATGCACAACATATTCTTCAGCCTTCCCACAGTTATAGCATAAAGAGGGGCCAGCAAACCCACGCTTTTGAAAATTATTCCAAGTGAGACAACGATTATGAGTAGCCTGCCACCCATAAAAACTACACTTCGGCCAAATAAACTTATTCCAAACTTGCTTCCACCACGGAACCTCCTCCTCACCAAACCGTTGCCGATCCAAAACACAATAACCAGCAGCAACCGAAAATATCCCTCTATTATCTCTTCCCCATGCTAGCACATCATCCCCAGGTAGAGAAGAGCAGGGATGGCTAGCGAGAATATGGTCCAGCTCTGCCCTCGCATCCATAGTGCCACCAGTAGGCCATTCTCGAGGATCCTTCCACTGGAGACTAACCATCTGACCAAAGGACTTAACAGTTTTGAAATCTGCCACCTTCAACCATCCAACATCCCAAAAGCATTGAGCAAGATCTTGAAGATGTGGAAACTCGCTAAGAAGAGGAGCAAAGCCATCCCAAGAATCCTGCCAAAAAAGAGCCCAAGACCCAGTATAACAAATCCAGAATAACCCTTGCTTAACCAGCTCTACTCCCTTTTTAAAAGTATTCCAAACAAATGATCCTCGACCAGTCAAGCTGTATCGAGGAATCTCTGAACCTTCCACTCCCCTAAGATACTTGTGGGAGATAATCTTGGCCCAATTTTGCTCCTGATTACTACACCAACGCCAATATAGCTTAGCAGCCAAAGCAGTCCCAGAAAGAGAGCTTAGACGAAGACCCAACCCCCCAGCTTGCCTTGGTCGACAAATAGTCTCCCATTTAACAAGACTCCATTTTGAGGAACCAAGATTGCCAGCCCATAGGAATTGCCTAGAAAGAGAATCCAGGTCATGAAGAAAACTTGCTGGAGCAATCTGAATAAGGCATCTATACACCGGTAAAGCCTGAACAACTGACTTCAAAAGTAAAACCCGACCAGCAAAAGTTAACCATCTATGAGTCCAATGACTAACTCGACTATGAAATTTGTCAAGTATGTTAGTCCAAACCACCCTAGGTAGAGGACCAACAAAAATGGGAATCCCCAAGTATGTAAGAGGAAGAGTTCCAACCTGAAACCTGAGAATCTGAACAATTCTAGCTTGAACCCTGGGATCTGTATTTAAAAATAAAATAATAGACTTGTGCTCATTAATCTCCTGACCAGAGATAGCCAAATACAAGTCCAAAGCATGTCTAAAGTTGGTTTCTTCACAAATAGAAGCTACACCCAAGAGAGCAGTGTCATCAACAAACTGAAGATGGGAAATGGCTGGCCTACTATTCTCCCATTTCCATCCATGAATAAGACCCTGGTGAACTTGATCTTTAAGCCAGCGACCCAGACCTTCAGCCATAATTATAAACAAGTACGGAGATAAAGGATCCCCCTGTCGAAGACCCCGGGAAGCATGAAACAAAGGAGAGGGCTTTCCATTAATTAGGACAGAATATGAGGGAGTTGTAATACAACTCATAATCCACTCAATCCAAGAAGGATCAAATCCAAAGGCCAAGAGGATTTTGTGAAGAAAAGACCATTTCACCCTGTCATAAGCCTTCGCCATATCCAACTTCATAAACATAAACTTATTCTTAGAAGTGCTCATAGAATGAATCGATTTTATTTATAATAATAAATGTATAAATAAGTATTTGAGGTGTAGCATAACGGTTCATGTTTTGGTTTTTTAGGAGGTTCAAGGTTCAAACCATGACATGGGTGAGGGGGTGGATGCGTGATGGCTTTGTGTTAAATTCCTTATTGATTTCAGCTTTACTAAATGCCATGGTTGAGAGGAAACTGCTCAGATTTATATGTGAGTCATAATGATTTTTCAAAATAACCAAATCAAAATAAAAAAAATAAAAAAATAAATGTATAAATAATATAATAAGTTTTGAATAATTATAGCAAACTATATTTTTGCTAAGCTATTGATACTATATTTGAGAAAACAAACCATACACAATAAATAAATAAAAAGTATAGATATTCTTTCTAAGCTAAGCTATATATTAACTTAGACATTTATAAAACATGAGGGGAAAAGTAAATGGTATGTAATTATCTAATACTTCAATAAGACGTTGAGAATATAAATTATGGAAGAGCATCAAAAATTAAAAATCTAGAAGAAATTTAGGTAAGGAACATATTTTGAATTTTTTTAAGATAGTATTATTAATAATAATACATTGCTATTATTAAATAATTTTAGGTTAACTATTTTGTTGAATAAATGGAATTATTTTTGGTCCATTAATTTAAGCCTTTGGATATAAATTATTTAACTTCTTAACTTTATAAGATATTGCTTGCTATAATTAAAGAATGAATCATATTTGGAATATGAGTTTTATTGAAAACAAGTTTTAAAACCAACATTTTTCCATATGCATAGAACATACTCCATGAATGTTATTTTTTCTCTTTACAAAACCATTATTATGGAATATAAGGGATATTATACTCATTTTTAAAAATTATGACTTTTTTAAGAAAAACATAGAGTTTATAATTTATATTGTCTCACTATGGACAATATGTTATCCAAAGGTATGGTTATTGCTAACCGTTGCTACATGTGCAGGGCAGGATGGGAGACAACCCAACACTTGTTTCTAGAGTGTCCGATAGCGGAGTCCATCCTGGATGAACTTTTCCAAGCCTTTAGGATCTCGTGGGTTAAGCTTGCTCTTATATCCGAAGTGTTCCATCAATGGCCTCAACCCTTTGTTAGCCTAAAACTTAAGTACCTATGGAAAATCTATTGGCATCATTTTCTCTGGCATATTTGGCTAGAAAGGAACCATAGAGCCTTTAAGGATACCATTCACAACCCAAAAACCATCCTCAACAGGATTATTGTCTTTGCGAAATAAAACCTTAGCACCTTAGTGGATGAGAACCACTCAATTCCTCCCCAAGAAAAACAATTAGCTCGGGACTTAGGTATTGAGGATAAACCTTCCATTCCTTTGCCCAATACTAGAAATGGGATTTCTTGGGAGCCACCCCTAGGGTTGGTTTAAACTAAATTTTGATGGTGCAGCCAAGGAGAACCCGAGAAGAGCTAGATCTAGAGGAATAATCAGGGATCATCAAGGAAATATGGTCAAGGTCTTCGCTGAACCATTGGGAATCAGAACTAATAACGAAGCAGAAGCTAAAGCCCTTTGGAGAGGGTTGCAAGTAGCCCAAGCAACTCAAGGTAACTTGATTATTGAAGGTGATTCGATGAACATCATCAACCATTAACCAATGGCAAAAAAACTCCATGGAGAATCGAGGGAGTCATCCATGAAGTGAGGATCCTTTTTGCGGCAAGAGAGAACAGGAGGGCTCGTCACGTGTACCGTGAGGTCAATAGGTCAACTGAAAAATTATCCAACATAGGTGTTGATGTTGGTAGTTTGGTGACATGGACACAAGGTGTGCCACGTGAAGTGGAAAACATTATTAGTCATGAAAAGAAACCTACCCATTAAGGAGAAAAATGAATGGGTGTTCTTTCCCCATGGAGCTGGTAATAACTATGGGGTTTCCCTCTAAATCATACCAAATTAGAAATTAAGGTAACAGGATGTAAGCCTTGGAGGATTCTGATAGAGAATAGGAAATGGGCAAGCAACAGGTTTTCCAGACTTCAATTTCTTGTCAATGTAAGTAATGTTTACAGTTATGTTTAGGTATGGGTGTGCCTTGTTAGTAAGGTGTTGTAGGGGATTCAACACAAGTTATGGTAAGAAAGTTTCAAGGATGACTAGGATCTACAATCTCAGCAGAATGTTGGATATTGTAATAGGTTTTGGGTTAACCTGCAAAACCCGATAATTAATGAAGACTTTTATTTACCAAAAAAATAATTTATATGTTTAAATAATTTTGTATATGTTTCTAATAAGATATTGATAGACATGATACAAGTAAAAGGTTGATTTACCTCATACACCTTGAATTTCTTGTTCCATTCAAACTAAAATTAAAAATCTCACCTCGTAAAACCATTTTTTATAAGTTGATAGTCTCTTAATTTTGTAATCTTTAATCTTCCACCTAGCTATATTGAATGTTCTAAATAAAATAAGCCTTTGCATCAAATCATAATCATTATTATTTCTTAGTTAATGCAAGAAATATTTCATGTTTAACCTTTTTTTTTTATTAACGAAAAACCCCTTGCGGGGCCACCTTGGTCTTAGAGACCACGAACAGGGGGTTCTACACCGTCAAAGTCACTCGAGGGTCACACCCGCCCTGCTCGCACCAACATTATCAATTGGATTTTGGGTATCCAATTCAACTTTTTGGTAGGGTGGAGATTCGAACCTGGGACCTCCCTTGGAGGATTGCCCTCGCCTCTCCAACTCACCTACAAAACCTGGGTAAAAATAATTTATAGTGGAAAACACCCCTTTCGAGGTGCCACTTTCAACAGGTTGGGCATAGGAGGAATGGAGCCTTGTCGGCCTCTACCAGCACATAGGACATTCCTAACTATACCATATATCTACAGGATGGAGACAAGGGGAATGGAACCTAGGTCAGCCTCTACCAGCACCCAGGGCATTTACCACTGCACCACAACAAGCAGATCATGTTTAACCTATTTTGGGTAAATGTATACCTTTCCAAAGGTTCTTCAATTGTGTTAATATAGATTGGATCGTATTTCATATTTGTGGCATCAGAGCATTCTCCAACCCAATTTGGGATTCAAATTTTTGATCTCTTTTACTTTTGGTTGTTTTAGTTTTTTTTTGGTATATCTTGGGTTTTTTAACCTATTTTCTCTATAATTGCTTGAGCAATATGCTCAATTATTACAATTTGAGTGTTAGTAGTGTTGCTTCTACAAACAAGTTTGTTGGCAATTGAGTGTGGTTCCCTTCACTCATGTTGGGTATCATTTTATGATTGTACTTTGTATATGGTGAGGATGGAAGAGCAGGGGAGCGGTAGAGAAAGTGGCAAAAGCGGAGGAGTGAAGGTGGCAGATGAGAATCTCGAATAGGCTAAAGGAGAGGATCTAGAGGTAGGTCAGTAAGCTATAGCAGGATAGGGACAGGATTCCCCGGCAGTGTAGTTAGAAAAGGATAAAGGGACAAATCCTCCAGATAAATTTTTAGACAAAGGGTCCCACTGGGGTACAGGATCCGTGAGCAAGGTCCCAACCTTTTTGGAAATGTTGAAAGGGAAAAGTAAGGAGCCAGTCGATGAACTTTCACCCCTAATAACAAACAACAACAGGATAAAAACCCCTGTGGAGATTATGGAGAGATTTTTGGATATGGAGGTGTCATCCCTTGTAGGCAAGTTTTTTGGAGGAAGGCCAGACATCGAGACAATCCGTTCATGGGCTATGATGAAGTGGAAAAATTCAAGAAATTTAGAAATTGTTGCCATGTCAAGATACTTTTTCTTGATAAGACTCAACAACAAAGAGGATGCAAATCACATACTAACGGGAGGACCCTGGTTTCTAGGGAGGCGTAGTCTCTTTATGAGGAAGTGGGGGGAGGATTTTGACCCTGAAAAGCAGAAAATTAAAATAGCGCCCATTTGGGTTCATTTGCCAAACATCCCAGCTCAGTTTTTCAATGAGTATTGGCTCAGATGAATAGCAAAAATGATAGGGAAACTAGTGGGAATAGACCATCTGACTCGGACAAGGACCAGCTTGATGCATGCCAGGTTTTGTGTTAATGCAAACCTGGACTCTGAGCTTCCTTCCCAGGTGGAACTAGAATATGGAGAGTTTATGAGGATCCAACCAGTGGAGTATGAGAATAGGCCAACATTCTGTAATGTATGCAAAACTCAAGGTCATATTCAAACCCAATTTTTGACGGTAGTAGCACAAAAATAATCTTTGAGCAAATGTGATGTGGGTAATGTTAATGGGAGAGGGATCCCTAAGTTTCTAGGTTCGCATCCTAACTTACGAGGATAAAAACCAGTCAAGAATAACAAGGCCAGTCAAGCTAATGCAAGACAACCCAAATTCCAGGAGAAAGGAAAGCAAATTAGTGAGGAAGGCAAAAATCCTAAGGTATGTAATAAAGACCCCAGTTTGAACAAATTTGAAGTTCTAGCTAACCTAGAAGAGGAAATGAAAAAAAAAAGAATGAAACTCCATGTTTTGAGTTTCCTGAAACCCTAGAATCCCCATCCAAATCAGGGCCAACCATAGTCACCGAAAAAAACCCTAATAGCTTTTCTCAAAGAAATGAAGAAATGTCAGGACGATATATCCTAAACATGAAAGTATTCAAGTCAAGAGTTGAAGTAGTTGAAATAGGGGTTAGAAATGCAGCCTCCAGTCCTATTGTGGGGTAGATTATCCCATATCAAAATGTTTCATCAAATGAAAGCCCTATGATCAAGGAGAACCATATAGGAGAGGCCAACCAAAATAAGGATGAAGATGAAGAAAGAAATTAAAACCTTCAAAATGAGGAAAGAGGATCCAGACCCAAATTATGATAGTATATGACCCCTCATTTTAGTCCAAAATAGACTAGAAGCACCACCAAGTCTCCCATAGATTATGGTAGTGAATGAAAGAAAGGGAGAATATCTGCTGTAGAGAATTATAGATTGAGGATCAATGATGAAATTGTAAATGGGAAGCAAAGAACACTTTTACAACAAGTTATTCCTTGCCAACATGATAGCAAAATTGATAGACCCCCTCCTGCTCAAGGAAGAAGCCGGGGAAAAAATAACAAACAAACAAAATGAATGTTCTCTCATTGAATGTGAGAGGCATAAACGACCCACAAAAAAAAAGGGTGGTTAAGTCAATAAGGAAGGAGTGGAATCCTACCATTATTTTTCTTCAAGAAATAGAAGTAGATGCGGCACAATCGTCTTTAATTGCAAGAAATATTTGGAAGTAAGGAAAAGTGGCCTTTCAATAGGTGAGAGGAGCATCTGGAGGCCTCATGATCCGGTGGGATCCATTTAAAATAGAAGGAAGTGTTATTTAGGCAAATGAAAGTGTGCTAAGTGTGATATTTCATGATCTTGATAAGAATAAGTCTTGGATCATGTCAAATGTCTATGCCCCCACCTTTGTCAAAGGGCGATTTGAGGTATGGGATTATTTGGATCATTTAAATCAAGTGTTCATAAACATTACTTGGGTGATTGGGGGCGACTTAAATACTCCCATTTACTCGTATGATAAAAAATGAGGCTTTGGGTTACCTTCTAGGAGCATGGAGGACTTCAATGAATTCATTAACACAAATGAGTTGATGGATGTCATACTAAAAGGGGTAAAATTCACATGGAGTAATCAGAGGATAGGCAGTCAGCTAATTCAAGAAAGGTTTAACAGATTATTTTTATCCAAGGAAGCCATAACAACTTTTGGTGATTCATTATTACAAACCCTTCCCAAATGTGCTTCAGATCATAACCCTATTATTTTGGAGGCTATGCAGACTAACCCATTCAAATTTTTGTCGATGTGGGTAAAACATCCGAACTTAAGGAAAAAAATTGAAGAATGGTGACAGCAGCCTATCCGAAGCAGTGCTTCTTTCCAACTTTCTCAGAAACTAAAGATGGTAAAATTCAACCTTAGGGTATGGAATAAAGAAGTTTTTGGAAATATTTTTGAGAACAAGAAAGCAGTGGGGGAAAAACTAAAAATAATAGAAGACAAAATTCAAGATGGAACTTATGATGAGGCAACAAAGATTGAAAAGGAAATCCTTTGTGAGTACCATAATATCCTAGCCTGTGAAGATATGTATTGGAGGTAAAAATAAAGGGCGTTATGGCTGAAGGAAGGCGATTCAAATTAGAATTTTTTCCATATTACAATTTTGAGGAATAGAAGCAACAACAATATTAGAATGTTAACCAAGGAGGATGCCTCCTCAATCCATAATATCTAGGAGATTAGGGATGAGGTTGTGAATTTTTTCAGCTCCTTGTTAGGTGAAGGACCAGTTTACAATGCCCAAGCAAAGGATTCTCTTCTTCAATTTATCCCCCAAATTATTGAAGATACGACCAGTGAGTCCCTCATAGCGGTATTTTATGATGAAGAGATCAAAGATGCCATTTTTAGCATGGATCCTGACAAGGCTCCTGAGCCAGATGGTTTCTCATCTCATTTTTTCCAAGTTTTTTGGGATATTGTTGGTGCAGACATCATTGCTGCCATTAGGGAGTTCCAAACTTCTAATCACATTCTCAGGGGTTTTAATTCAACATTTATACCTTTGATACCCAAAGGTACCAATCCTAAGATCATGGTTGATTTCAGGACGGTTAGCCTGTGTAACATATCCTATAAAATACTATCCAAAGTATTAGCTAACTACTTGAAGAAGGTCTTGCATCTTATCACTGATTCAATTCAAGGAAGTTCGGTTCAGGGGAGATCAATATTAGATGGAGTTATAATAGTTCATGAGGCTCTCCATACGGCTACCTAGACTAAGAAGGTAGTCATGGCCTTAAAGCTAGATATGAACAAATATTTTGACAGGATATATTAGGATTTTCTAGAGGTATTTTTAGTAAAATTCATTTTCGACACTCAACGGGTCAAGCTGGTCAGAGAATGTATTTCAAAGGCATGTTTTTTAGTCTTGATAAATGGGTGTACAACAAGATTTTTTCAAAGTAAACGAGGACTGAGACAAGGAGATCCCATTAGTCCCATGATTTTCATCATTGTAGCAGAAGCCTTAGGAAGAGCCATCAAGATAGCGATAATAGTTGGACTTATATCAGGCATAAAGACAACTTTGTTAATAGCCCCAATGACCCATCAATAATTTTTTGACAACACGTTGTTGCTTACGTTCACTTCAGTGGTTGAGGCAAGAAAGATCAGACACATTCTTAAGATGTATGAGGAGGTGGTCAGACAGAAAGTGAATTTTAATAAGAGCAAGCTATATTTTATAAATATCCCAATTCCTAGGAAAAACAACACTGCTAGAATTTTGGAATGCCAGATTGCGTCCCTTCCTACCTCCTACTTAGGCCTTCCTATTTTCTATGGGAAATTGGAAGGGTCAATGTGGAATATTGTGCTGGAGAGGATCAAAAAAAAGTTAGCAGGCTGGAAAGACCATTTATTATCTCAAGCGGGCAAAGCAGTCTTAACAATGACCTCCCTACAAAGTATACTTGTATATTTATTATCGGTTTTCAGAGCTCTAAGAAAGGTGTATCATAAAATCGAGTAATTTTAAAATAACTTTCTCTGGTCAAGGACCGAGGATAAAAAAAGGATCCATTTGGTAGGGTGGAATAAGGTTTTAAAACCTAAGGTATAGGGGGGGGCAGGGCTAAGGAGAGTTGCTAATCTCAACACAACTCTGCTAGCCAAACAAGCATGATGGCTATTAACCAAGGTCAAAAATGAATGGACGGCCATAGTCAGGAGGAAATTCCTCCAAGGATCAAATTTACTCAATGATAATCTGGTGAGTAGGGGGTCAGCTTTCTAGAAGGTAATCCTAACAAGTAGATATCTAGTCAAGAGAGGGATTAGATGGATCCTTGGGAATGGGTAAATGATAAAATTTTGGAAGGACAGATGGGCGAGAGCTGAGGAATTATCCCAGAATACCCGATTGGCTAGGATCCAAGAACACATGGAGCAATAGATTGGGCAAAGGGTGGCTGATTACATCTTGCAGGATATGAACACCCCTAGGTGGAAATACATCAGAGTACAGGGTTTTGAAGCTGAGTCCAAAGAATTTCATAATATTTTAACACACCAAATTCTTCCCTCTAGAGAAGATGAGGATCAAATTGCTTGGGCTGAGACTTAAAGTGGAGATTTTACAATTAAATTCACCTATAACTTGCTCCTCAACAATGGAGACCAACAATTTCAATCGAATTTGGTTTGGATTAAGGGTTTAATCCCTAAAATATCTTTTTTCTCATGGCCGGTGATCTAAGGAAATTTTTTTACCATGGTTAATATGTTGACCAAGGGTATGTTATTGCTAACCATTGTCATATGTGCAGGGCTAGGTGGGAGTCAACCCAACATTTGTTCCTAGATTGTTCGGTGGGAGCGTCCATCCTTGACAAACTTTTTTAGGCTTTTAGGATCTCGTGGGTCAAGCCGACTTCAGTTTTTGAAGTGTTCCAACAATGGCCTCAACCCTTTATTAGTATAAAACTTAAGTACCTTTGGAAAATTTGTTGGCACCATTTCCTGTGGCATATATGGTTAGAAAGGAATCACAGAGCTTTTAAGGACACCAGTCATAGACTTAAAACAATCCTCAATAGAATTCTTACCTTTGTGAAAGAAAAAAATAGTATCCTTGCTGAGGATAACCGTATAATCCCTCCCCAGAAAAGATAAATTGATTTAGCCTTAGGCATTGAGGAAAAACCTTTCATCCCTCTACCCAATCCTAGAAATGGGGTCTCTTGGGAGCCACCCCATAGGGGTTGGTTCAAATTGAACTTTGATGGTGCAACTAAGGAGAACCTGGGAAGAGCAGGAGCTAGAGGAGTAATCAAAGATCATTAAGGAAACCTGGTTAAGGCCTTCGCTGAACCATTGGGAATTAGAACTAATAATGAGGCAGAATCTAGAGCCCTTTTGAGAGGGTTAAAAGTTGCCTAGGAGACTCATGGAAATTTGATGATTGAAGGTGATTCCATGAATATCATCAACCTATTAACCAATGGCAGAAAATCTCCATGGAGGATTGAGGTCACCATCCACGAGGTAAGGATCCTTTTTGCGGTAAGATAGGACAAGAGGATTCACCATGTGTTTCGTGAGGTCAACAAAATGGCCCACAAATTAGCCAATGTGGGTATTGATGCGGGAAGTTTGATGATGTGGACACAAGGGGTACCACGTGAAGTGCAAGAAATTATTAGACATGAAAAGCACACTACTGATTAAGGAGAAATATGGAAGGGTGTTTTTTCCCCAAGTTTTTCATGATAAGCATAGAGTTTTTTCTCTAAGTCAACTCAAACGACTATCGCTGTAAGTAGTGTTAATTGTCATGTTGAGTTGTCTTTCTGCAGTAAGTGTAAGGTTTTGTAGGATAACCAACACAATTTTTGAAAAGAATGTTCTAAGGATGACTAGGATTTGCAATCTCAGCATAAGGCTAGATTTTGTATTAGGTTTTGGGTTAACCTGCAAAACCCGATAATTAATGACGACTTTTATTTACCAAAAAAAATGTTGGGTATCATTTTCCATCCTCAATATTAGATATTTATTTATTATTAAAAAGTGGTCATGAGTGCATACCCATAATATTTTTCACACTGGATCATGACCTCTTTGACACTACAAAATACGGCCTTCTTTATATCACACTAGCTTAAAAAAATATAAAACATCACAAAAATCAATACAACATGTATTTTTGGAATTGAATTTCCATACCTTAGTGTTGCACATATATAGAGAAATATAACAACTCTAATATACTATAATTTTGTCAAAGTATGGATTATTTGCACATATTATAAGTAATTTTATTTTTTTCTTTGTACAATATTGGTGATACAAGAGCATGATAAAATTTAAGGTATATATATTAGAACATATGTGCACTAGGTAATATAGGTTTTGTTACTCACAATCATATTCATGATATTTATGTCATTGTTTTACATCCTCCTCTTTTCATGCTTGGATGTAGCATGATTGAATTCTACATATGTAGACCTTGGTTGCTCATACCAGATTCCTCTTGTTACATTGCTAATAGATATCAACATAGGTTCCATGTCCTATGCGAAGCTTCTCTTCTCTTCCACATTTATTCAATTCGTAATATTATAAAATATTTTTGCCACAATTGTGTATCGTTATTTACTACTCATTGACCAAGGGAGGGTAGATTTCTTTAACCTAATAGCAAGCATATATGTTTGGATTTCAATATAAGTATTAATTTCCAAGTAAGGGTAAATATTGGTTTGAAATATACATTTTTCAAATATTATAAAAATTATATTCATTTCGCAAGTTATTGTCTTTAGAGATTTAATGTTTTTTCCACTTTGTTAAATGACTAAAATAGTTTTGAAAAAAAGAAGTCTTATAAAAGACCTTTTTATTTCTATTTTATTAAGTCGTATAAATGAACTAATTGGAGTAAATTACTTTTCTAAGGAATTATTGTTCAAATGAATTATTTTATGAATCATTTTTGCCATAGGAGTTTTGTAAATTATCTAACACTACAAACTTTATGGTACAAGTGAATATTGAAAATGAGTTATGGATTTGCCTAATTCCATGACCACTTTATTAAACAAAGTGAATGATACAACCATTTCTAAACCCTTTAAACAATATTCAAATTCTAAGCTATAATTTACAATGCTTCATATGATATGAATTTTCTTTCAAATTGGATCTTGGACATGGAAGCACTGTTAGAGTACAATCAATCCTCTGATGCAAATAATGTTGCAAAAATTCTCATTATATAATGTAAATAATGTTGCAAAATTCTCATTATAGAATGACCAACTACTTGACTTTTGCTTGCCAAAAACCTTGATGGCTTGCCATGTTAGAATATGTGGCAGTGAAGCTTCTCTTGAGGTCATAAATTATGTTATATTGTATTGTTTATATTAGCCCTTTGTGATCCTATAAACATTGAAAAAACATATATTTTAAATATTTTAATATATAAATCCTCAAGTTTGGTCTATTCACCTTAACCTAAAGGTAAATTGTATTTATGTTTAAACATCCAATCATTTCAATTATTTATTTATTGGTTAGATTATAATTATATTATTTGATAGTGATATTATTTGGCATCCACAAACACCTCCATATACTATGTGCATTTGTTTATATGTATTTACTTTTCAATAATAATAGGTAATTTTTTTATTCCATTCATTTCTAAAAATTAATTTGAAATCTAACATGGTGGTGTGAGTCTTCATTACTAAATTGCTTTTTGTTGGCAATTGGGCTTCTATGACTTATCTCAAGGTCAAATATGTTTGTAACAACCAATAATATTTTTGTAAAACTAAAAATAGGACTAAAAGAAGGGTTTCTTGATCAAAATAGTAAGTTGATATTGGATTTCCAGGATCACATTAGATTCAAAAAATTTACTCTAAGAGAAATATTCATGGTGAACTTCCTTTGTTCCTCTTATTAGAACTCAATCATATTTATTTATTCTTATTTCTAGCTAGTTGTATGCCCTCCTTTCTAGATTGTGTTAGACTAGGGTTTTTGAAAAACTAATTTGTCTTTTATGGATTTTTCTCAAAAATTTGATTTCCTTCCTCTTTCAAATTATGTGTCCAATAGCAACATATATGAGAGGACAAATTGCTTGGCTATAGTGAAAAAGAAAAAATAAATGTTAAAATTTGTTATACAGTACTCTAGTACCAAAGAAGCTAGCAAAGACCTTGGAGCCAATTAAAAAAGTTGCTAAAATGACCTCATAACTTGTTTTCTACATATAAATGGGAGGATTTCCTAATTGGTTGTGTTAGAGAAAAATATTTTATAGGTAAGATTCAAATGAACCATCAACATTTCTATATTCTTTGTAATTTTTAAAAGGTCCAAATTTAGCACTTTTCCTATTTTACCTTTAGGTACCTTGTTTTGGATTTGAAAAATGATCTTTCCTTCTAAAATTATAATTTTCAAAATTTCAAAAAAGAATATACAAAGAATAATTTTCTAACCTGGTGAGAACACAATAGGGTGCACGTGCATGCATCTCAAGCACTATAGTAGGGCTATTTTACAAAAAATAATTATTTAAATATAATTGTTACCACTTATCTACCAAGGAGAGATTTGGGGAAGTGATAAGCAAATCCCATTATAAGGCATTGGATGAAGGAAAAGGTCTTAATTGTAAAATCCTTGATACCATATCGTTTTAGATGATGATGTCAACATGATGTAGACTAATGACATGTTAAGGAATGATAACATGATAGTATATGATGATGTGACACTTAATAACATCACCCCTTTCGAAGTTAAACCTACTAATGTGGCACTACTAATAGGGCACATAATGACATGGAAGCTAATGATATGGCACATAATGATATAAAACATGATGATGTGGTACAACTAGCATGATATATGGCACGGCACAACCCATAGAAAGTGGTATGGTAGTTTGTATAGTTAATGTAGCAAATATGGTGGTGTGATACATGGTGGGAGATATGGTTATTTGTACAACTAGTATGGTAGTTCATGCATCTAACAAGGTAGATAATGTGCAACAACATGTTGTAGGTGATGTGGCAACTCACATAAAAGATGACATAGAAAGTAGAGTAGGGATTGATATGATAGACTATATGGTGGTTAACATGCTAGGTCATACACCACTTAGTACATATAAATATAAGATTGGTGAATTAAAATCTAGAAAAACATTGAATTTGATTATTTATTCACACAATATATAGCAAACATGGAAAAGCGCAAAATTTGGAGTTAAAATAATAAAATAAACAAAATTTGGAGTTAAAATAATAAAATAAACAAGACAAATAACATAGTGTGGTTTGTAGGTTTTAAGGCTGATTAGAACATGGTAAGTGACATAGTTTTGGTTCATTAATAACCTTAGTGACCTACATGGTCAACACACAAGTGACAATCCTATGATTATGACAAACGACATCATGCAACTCACTTTTATGTAATTCATTCAACATATAGTTGGTAACCCTTAGCCACTCACATAGCAACACATCTCAAATTTTCATGTGTTGTAGGTATTAAAACTTTTTGTTTTTTATTTTTATTTTTATTATTTATTTATTTATTTTTAAAGATTTTCATTTTGTGTGATGTTTGTTCTAAACATTTGTTGGCCATAATTGTTGTATATAGAAGCATTTTGAGGACGATTCTTTTTCAGGTCACATGGTTTTTTAAGATCTCTACATTCACGATGCTGTTTACACTTATAACTACATGCATGTTTTTGTATTTTGGTAGATAGTTATGGAGGAAGAACGACAGACAAATTTATGTTGCAGTACCACTTGTGCCCTGCGGATACTTTGGAAGTTAGTGTCGATAACTTGGTCTATAAATTTGTCTGTGGTTCTTCCACCCACGCCATACTAAATGGAAACCACTACAATAAGTATTCCTGACACATGTTGTGATCCCCTCATCACTGTCCAGATTCTTTGAAAACATGGAACATATGAAAATAGGCTTTCCTCTGTAGTTTGCTGTGTAGGATGTTTCCTTCTGTATATTGAATGTCAGTTTTCTGTCAATCTAATCTGCTGCAAACCGACGAAATATTCTACAGCCTGCAAAAACCCAACAAGGAGGAAAAATACATTTAGCATTATGATTTTCACTTGAAAGAAGATAATAAAACAATGCTTATTGAGCATACAGTGGTCCGTGACAAAGAATCGTTCAGTTCAGTCCTGTCGAAAGTTCCATTGTTTATTTTCCTTTACCGGTGTAGATTAGATAAACAAATTGCTGGCACATGGAGTTGGATCTGCCTAATATCTTCCTGTACTTTTCCGTAATAATAGAAACGTGTGGACATATTCAAGTTCAAAGTTCAATGGCTTCTCTGTAATTAAATTGTATTTTGCACTTAGATTTTGCATGGCTAATTTCACCTTCTTTGTTTAAATAAGCGTTATTTCCCCAGGTTCTCGGTATTAATAATATGAAGTAGGTAGAGCCGAATCTCATAGCAGGATCGGTCTACCAATGATTGGAAGATGAGGAGGAATCGAGGCGCAGCTTTAATTGTATGCATTTTCTATGCAATTTTGTTTCCTGCAATTTTCTCCATAAAATAGAAACTATCCCACGTGGAATACATTCGAAAAATTTCCCATCCCACGCCAAATACATGGAAATAGAAAAAAAAAAAACTGAAGGAAGGTTGCAAAAGGAAAATGAAACCCCCTTGTTGACTCCAGACTTATATTTATTTAGGAAAAGATACTTATTTAGGGTTGGCTTTTAGTATTATTTTTTTAGGAAGGGCATATAGTTGAAAAGTAGAGACTTTGAATTTTGTTTCATCGTAGTCTCTGTTTTTAATGTACATACTGTTCGTATGGTAATGTTATATATATAAATATATTAAACAAATTAAATAAAAAATGGCAACCTTTAATTTTAATATCGGTGTTAGGAACATATGAATTTGTGGCGTACAATTAAAAAATAATAAGACTATCATATCAACTGACATAAGATGGTGTGGATTTTTGAAAATAAAAAATTATTAAAAATTTATTAATTATTTAAAATTTTCAACCTTAAATCTTAGTTAATTTAGATAGGTTGTATGAAACATACTGAAGTATGTTATACAACCCTACTTCTTGTAGGATTCAAACTTTGGATGTCTATTCAAAGTTCGAAAGATTGTAGTAGTAGGTCACTTAGCTTGTATTTATTGAAGTAAGATGTAAAGTATATTTAGATACAACACACAACAAGGTTACTTGAAATTAAGTTTTCTTGATAAGAGCTCAAAGATATACCAACTCAAGTATCCAACAAAGAGAAGACAAAGGACAATAATATAATTATGTATAAAAAAAAAAACGTTAATGAACAATATTTGTGAAAATATTGAGATAAAAGGCAACAATAAAATAAGATACCTTAAATCAAATTAATTTTCAAATGATTATAACATTATTCAAAACAAAGATAGATAGATAGGTATTAACGTGAACAAAATTCCAATCATGGAATATGTCTACTTGCATCATCACATAAAGTAAATAAAAATAATGAAAAAGATGACATTACAATAAAATAAAATATATTATTTTTAAATTTGTGAAACCTAAAATAATACTATTAAAAAGTGATATATGATGATGAAATAGAAATAGTGAGGTTTTCCTAGAATAATAAGAAAAATATAATAAGTTAATCTTTATTTTTACTTTTATTGAAAAAATACTTCATATTAAATAATAATCAAAGAATACATTATCATAGCAACATTATAGTAGTTTGTGAATAAGCAACAAACAATCAAATCTAACACTTTTATCAATTCTAATACAGTTTTGAATAATATTAAATCTAAACACTTTAAGTTGATTAGAAATAAACTCAACAACTTTGCTAACAGTAACAACAAACATTTTATCATTTTTAATAATAATCATACTACATCTATATTTCCAAATAGTGAACAAGAGAGAGTATGATAATGTGCCAAAATATCCTTCTGTGGCTCACACAATCAATAGAGTCTCTAAACAACACTCCCTTCCACCTTAGCTGTCCCTGAACAACATTGGCATACAACCAGATTGCCTTTCTTCATACCTTTTTCATTCTTAGACATTCAAAAAAAATATGTTTAGTTGTTCTATATTAAGCATATTTTTTATGTCTTGCTAGGTGTGGATGTTCCGGGTTTCTATGCAGTTGAAGGTGTTTGCCTGATCTTCATAAGGCTCGTTTATGAATACTTGCATAGTATGCTTGTTCCAATTATAAAAAGTGATAATAAATTAATCTTATAAATACCCCTTTATTATAAGCCACATAAAATTTTATAAGCCACATAAAATTATATAAAATTATATATGTAAATTTTGGTTATTTAGACAAAAAAAAACCTAAACAAATATAAAAAGTAAAAGATACCCAAAAAAACAAAAACCATTAAAGAAATTATAATAAATGCTATTAATAAAAAAAACTTAACTTTTAAGGACTATGAAATACACTACTTATTTCTTTCAAGTGATGAATGATTTTTGTTGACATGACATGCATATTCAAGAGCAACAAAAACTGTGAATATATTTTTTTTTGAAAAATAAATAGATTATATCATATAATTTTAAAATTTTAAGATGAAATCCCAAATGTAAAGTCAAAAAAATCACCTCAATGAAAGAAAAATTTAGTTAAATATAAATAAAATAAAAACAACTAAATAAATAAACATTTTGTATTTTCAATATTTCCAATATAAACTAATGGCATGATAATTAAAAAATAAAACTATAATAAATAATACAATAACAAATATAAAAAATAAATACTTTAAGGTTGTTTGATAAGTAGATATGTTATATTTCTAATACAACACAACAACATGGTAATTGCCAATAAATTATAGAATAACAAACATGCAAAACAAAGACTTTAAGGATTGTACATAAAATATCAATTATGGTTTACCTTTCAATATGGGAGAGCTAAAAGATTTAGATTTCTGAAGGTAAATAATAATAATTATATTTATATTTTATAAGTAATGAGTTTGGAATGTGCATAACAATATTAAATATTTATAAAGACTTATAATTATAATTACGTTCATAATTTTTTTTATTTTTTATAATAATTTATGTGTGGTTTTTATTGAGGGCCATTCCCATTACAAAAATAAAACAGTACATTGCTCTCACTACATTTCTAACATGTTAATTAAAGCATACTTATATTTACCTTTATATCAAGGATATTTTCCATCTTCCTCAAACTGCTAAGTTTCCATAATCAACTTTAAAAAAAACTAATAATAAGAACAACCCTTATATGACATATAACTCCAATGGATAGATAGAAGGAAACCAATTATAACAATCATCCATCATAGAGGAAATTAGTTCGATTATTTTTCTTCTGTAGTAGAGGTTCCTCCTCCATAAGAGTGGCAAGATCTGAGAATGTATTTTTGTACTTCAAGTTCTTGAGGTAATATCTAATTGTAACACATTTTTTAAGATCTTCATTTTCAAAAAACTAATTGTACATATTTTGTAGGGTTTTCATTTTCAAAAAACTATCACTTATTATTTCATAATTAAATTCAATATTACCATGTAAGGTACTAATATTTTTCTTGGAACTATTTAGATGGTCTTTAGTAACCGTTTGGATTTTATCAATGATCTCATTCAAATTCTCATTTTGGGGTTAAGTATTTTGTTGCTCGCATGATTTTTACTAGATAATTGGTGCATTTGGATGATGAGATTCTTTCTTTTGAACTATAAAATTTGAAGTTTTTGAACCATTTGCATGTAGAGACTTCTCCTCCACCAAGGAAGGAATAGAGAATGACTAGATGATTGAACATCTCTTCTTCAGGTGGCCATATTGCTGACAACCATAACATCTTAGGGATAAGTTTTCATACTCAATATTTTGGATTCATTCCCCTTTTCTTGAGGAGATAGTAATGGATTGAGGTCGAGGAACTAAAATATCCATCTTAACAACCAACCCTACTTTGCTCATATTAATTTTACTAGATAAATTTTCTTTTTTTTGGGAATCCATATACTGAAATGCACCAATGGCATTACCGATTTTGGTGAATATTTTATCCCCAAAAATCATAGGTATATCATAAAAATTCACTCAAACTAGGAAGCCATTAACTTATTCTCTAAAGGGATGAAACTAGGAGTTCGAGGTCTTATATAGACACCCCTTTGTCTGAAAAAACAATTATATCTGTAATTCTTTACCTCATCTCTTTTTGCTAAGAAATATTTGGGTAGGAGAGTTACTTGGAATTCTTCATTAGTCCACAAATATTTAATGTATCCTTTGAGCTCCTCCAAGCCATTTTTTGCCCTTGAGTTCGTAGATAATAGTTTGGGCTTCATTATCAATCAAATTCAACCCAAATTCATCCTCTAAAATCCTAAAAAAGGGCAAAGGTTCATATACCTATGAACCCAAAGATCCTTAAGAGATATTTATTTTGACTAAGATTATTTCTCACAGACTGAAGAGATGGTCTACGAACAACCCTCTTCCTTCAATGCTTGATTGCATCTAGGGTTTACACCCCTTTTAGGAAGATTGAAAGATCACCAGATAGACCCTACGTTCGAATGCATTTGAATCTTGGAGGTGTGGCTTTATTTTAAGCACCAAGGGTTTCTTAACCACCAGAGCTTGTTGGGCCACCTACATATTGAAGAGGTGAAGCTCCTTCATGCATTGCATATTCTCTTCCATTCAAACATTCCTCGCAATTATGCTAATAAATGTTATTAAAATGTACATTTATTATCAAATTTAATATTAAAGAAAAAATATTTAAAAATGGAAGTGCATAATAGATAAAAATATATTTTACATAAAAATATGTAATTGTATGCCTCTTAAATTGTGTTACTTTAAAAATATATCTAAGAATTTTTAGATAAAAATTGTTATGGATGGAAAAACATAATCATAAAATATTACAATAATAAAATGATATATATTACCCCTATGTGCATTCTTTATATATTATGATATATGATTATATTTTCCTTTGACACGATATACTTTTCAATTAAACATAATTGTAAAAAATGCTATTAAAGTTAATTTTATAAACTAAATAACAAAAGATAAACATCCAATTTTTTTTAATAATAGATTAAGTAATAAACTTGAAATAAATGCAAAATACATTTAAATTAGATAATAAATAAATAAAATGCCATGTAGTAGATAGTGTCAAATTCAAATTAGGTGCAAGACCCTCCTTCAGAACTGGATCCAACAAGCTTGTCATGGCATCAAGGTTGATGGTATCAAGAACCTCACCAGAGGTATTTTTCTATTTTGTTTTGCTAACCTTGCTCAGGCCAAAGCAGCTAGCCGTGGGCCTTGGTCCATTCGTAGCACCTTGTTGATTTTTCAACCTTGAACCAAGGATTTTTCAATCATTAATGATTTTTCCTTGTGGGTTCTGGTTTGGGTTGAATTCCTTGGTCTTTCTCTACCGCTCTAGCCTTACTATTAGAACCTTATGGCCCCCATTGGTGAGTTTTTTTGTTGTGAAATGAATAGAATTTATGCCTCATGCCCTCAAAAGTATTTTTGTGTCAAAGTTAATATTTCTAAAAATATTAGGGAGACTATTGATGTTCAAGTTGGTGGCTAAAGGTTCAAGCAACGTGTTGTCTACATAAACTTGCCTAACACATGTTACCGTTGCCAATCAACCACCCATAAGATAAAATATTATCCTTTAATGGTGGATAATATTAGAGCTAAGGAGATGCTTGTGGATCCTTTTAATACTAGCTTTATTCTTGCTTCCAAAGTGGGGTAAGATAAATAGAAGGTAGTCCATAAGAAGGGTAAGAATGGAAAAAATGTAATTCCTATGGCTGCTCTCCTTTTAATACTAGCTTTATTCTTGCTTCCAAAGTGGGGTAAGATAAATAGAAGGTAGTCCATAAGAAGGGTAAGAATGGAAAAAATGTAATTCCTATGGCTGCTCCCAACAGTTCGCCTCAACCCTTTGTATATTCTATGCTAGCTAGGCATTGTGTGATGATGGAGTAGCATACCATGCAACTGGTACTTCACAATGATTTCTAATGTAGCATTGACTAATACTTCCTTTACCAAAATTGTTACTTCTTCTACTCTTACTTTGTCTTTAGATTCTCTAGTTCTACATATCAATGAGTAGTATTCCTCAAGCTTCATGGAACCTAAACATGCTTCTATTAATGGTTGAATATCTCATAGCCCACCCCAAGGAGACTCCCTAGGTCACCAGGACAAAATATGTCAAACAAAGTTTTGAAAAGTAGGTCAGGAGAATTTTATCAGAAATATTAATGATTCTCTTTCAAGCCTCAAAGATGCTAAAGATGTAGTCAGACATATGAGTCTTGATCGATCTCCATTATTTTTTTCATGGAATGTCAAAGGGTTGACGGACCTAGTCCACAAATACTTGGTTTGATATGAGATTGATTTATGCTCTAGGTTTTATGGTAATCCAAAATTTCTTTGTCTTTAAGAGATTAATATTTATGACTTTATTTTGCAATGTAATTGCCCTTTTATTTGGCCAGGTTGCTTTTTTTATACCACCAAGCATTCCCATTACATAGGGAGAGCTGTTATTATTTTTGTAGCTAGGTGGAAATATAGTTGTCTCATGGGGTGTGGACCCCTCTAATCACATAATTTAGGTTTTACTTGAGGTTGGTGGGATATATTTTGGTATTTTTAATTTCTATGCCTCTAATGATGCTTAGGAGCACTGTAGCCTTTAGCGATGGTGTGTTTTTTTACCACATAATATTTGGGTTATGTGTGAAGATTTTAATATGATTGAAAATGCTATATATAAGATAGAACGTCTTACCATACGATGAACTATTAGGAAAAGAGAGGTTTGGTACTTCATGATAAACAAATTGAATTTATCAAATTCTAATTATTATTTTTATCTCAAAAATTTTCATAAAAAGTTGGGGTATACGTGGTTCGATTTCCAGGCTAGCCATGCAAGAATTCTGATAAGGTTGGAAAGAGCCATAATTTCACATCATGTGTAGTTTTTCTTTTATATGAAAAATGCTTTAGCTTCATTTGTGGAAACTATTCCTGATACCACTAATTTCGACCATTCACCCATCATGTTTAATGTGCTAATGAAATTCCTATATTAGAGACAATACAGGTCATAGTTATTTTTTAATACTTCCTTTCTTCAGCACCCTTCCATGATCTGTCATATCTGTAGAGTCTGGAATCTAGTTCCTAGATCTACTGGAGATTTGGGTTGGATAGAATTGTGGAATGATGCCATTTTTTGTACAAATATATTGCTTTGTACTTTGAAGAAAAATATGGCATAGTTCAAAAGACATTTTAATGATGTCCTTAATGATGAGCTTTCCAAAGCTTCTCTCAATCTTGGGGCCTATCTGTTTAATCCCGAACTTTAGTCTCATGTTGCCCAGTTGAGGCATGAACTTAAACTTGATAAACTTTGTGAGGCTCAAGGAGATCGAATTAAAGCCCAAATTCATTGGATTAAATTTGGTGATAGGGTCACCAAAATATTTTTCAAAGGCTTCGCCCTCCTAGGTAAGCTACTCAATTCAAGGTCATTCAAGACAATGGAATAAGGATTACATCTCTTCTTGAGATGATTTATGCTTTTGTTAAGTACTATAAAAATGTTTTTGCTGCTCAACCTTATTCCCCTAAGAGGGAGCAAGCACTTGAAACTTGTATAATAGTTGTTCCAGTTAAGGTTTCAAAGTCTTAAAGAGCAGGGTGTGATAAACTAATCTCCCTTATAGATCTAGAGGATACATTGTCTCAATTAGAAAATGATAAAGCACCAAGTTTGTATGGATTTCCCTATGAGTTCTACAAGGGTATTTGGGACTTAGTTTGTCTTTATCTACATAAATTTTATCTAGAGACTCTTTGAGTAGGCTATTTGAGAGAAATTATTAACAAGGGTAGTATCAAATTCATACCCAAGCAAGGAGACCTAGATTTGATCACTAATTGGATGCCTATTACTTTTTTGAATGTTAGTTAGAATATCATTACCAAATATTTGGCTCTTCCTCTTAGGCCTCTTATTCCTTTGATAGTCAAAGAATAGTAAACTAGATTTATTCAAGGAAGGTACATCCTCGACAATATTTTGGCTATCTAGGAGGGCATGGAATGGACCCAAATATCAAACCAACATACTCTTTATTGAGATTGGTTTTGAGAAAGCTTATGACCACATTGAATGGAGATTCATTCTTTCTATGCTCAAATATTTAGGATTCGGTCCAGTTTTCATTCAAACTATTGTTATACTATTCAGAGATGTTTCAACTATTCTCAATATGAACAATTCACAGTTTGAAGTAGTGGATATTTTTAGTTCTATTCAAAAATAGTGTCCTATGGCTCCCTCTTTATATGTGCTTGTTTCTGAAGCCTTTGACTATATTTTTGCTGCTCAAGATTTTTTAAGTATTATTAAAGTAATTACTCTTTTGAATGATCAGAGAAAACTTATTAATGGTCACTTTGTTGATGACTCATTTATTACTATAAGGGAAGAGGAGCAATCTATTTCTAATGCTCTGTTTTGTCTAAAAACCTTTTGCACAAAATCTGGTTCTAGCATACAATGGAGGAAGACCTCCTACTTCAAATAGTATCCCTTGCCTATGTTGTCTTGGCTTCAAGGGTGTCATTGACATTGGATCCCTCATAAAGAATTTTTTAAGTTTTTTGGTATTCCTTTTGCTTTCAAGGCACCCCTTCTCATATTTTGAATTATGTGCTTCAAAGAGTTGAAAAGGAACTTGATTTTTGGCTTACTAAGAAGTTGTCATTAGAAGGTAAATTTTAGATTTGCTCTAAAGTTTTAGCTTCCACTCATGTATATTATTCCTCTTGTTGGGTTCCTTCATAGGCTTGCTATAAGAATCTTGAGAAACTCCTTCAATATTTTATTTAGAATAATTCTTCTAAAACAAAGGTATTTCATAGAGTTTCTTGGGATATTTGTTGTCTTCCCAGAGAATCTGGAGAAATGGATCTACTAGAATATAGATGGTAAGGTATTGCTCTATGTGCTAAGTGGGTGGTTAGGGCTCTAAGATGAATTGAATATTGGAAAGTTATGGTTTGAAATTTCATTTCCTTTGGTATTTCCTTAAACCATAGAGCATGGAGAGGATTGGATTTTCCCTCTTATTTTTGCTTCATTTTTTGTTAAAATTTTTGGCTCCTTTGTTATTAAAAGTATATGGAAAGCCTGGCAGTTACTCACTACTTGGATCTGTTGGAGAGGATATGATTTTTATAAAGGCTTATACATCAATTATATGAATATTTTGTGGTCCTCCATGTTTCTTCATCAAAGTTCTCCCTTATCTCAGGTGTAATGGATTCATGTTCAACTTTTTTTCAAAAATGGTATTGTTACAATAGCTGATTTATTTTCTTATCAGAATAGGGATTGTATCCCATGGAATGAGTTGAAACACACCTTCAGAATGAATGGTACGAACAATAATACTTATGATGTTTTTATTTCTCTGACCCCTTTTTCTATGTTACGCAAGATTGGTGTGCGCTCACAGCGTCCTTGGTGGTTAGACCAGAGACTAGTGGTCACCCCTTTCTCTTATTAGCACTCAATACTATTTATTTATTTTTATTTCTAGCCATTTGGATGTCCGCATTTCAATATTGTGTTAGATTAGGTTTTTTTAAAAAACTAGTTTTACTTTTATGGACTTTTAAAAAAAAATTGATTTCCTTCTCTCTTTCAAATTATGTGTCCAATAGAAGCATAGATAAGGGGACAATTTTCTTGGCTATAGTGAAACAAAGAAAAGTTAAGGCTAAAATTTCTTAGATAGGATTCTAGTACCAAAGAAGCTATGAATAGGATTTTTATGATTGGCAAATACCTTTAAGCCACTTGAAAATTCACTAAAATTACCTCATAAATTTTTCTCTACATATATGTGAGAGGATTTCCTAGTTGGTTGTGTTAGAGAAAAATATTTTATATGGTAAACCTTGATAGATACAAATGAACCATCAACATTTCTATATTCTTTGTAATTTTTAACAAGGGTCCCAATTTAGCACTTTTCCTATTCTACCTTTAGGTACCTTGTTTTGGATTTGAAAAATGGTCTTTCCCTCTAAAATTATAATTTTAAAAATGTCAAAATGGAATAAATGAAGGATAATTTTATAACCTAGTGAGAACACAATATTATCTCTACATTCATTATGTTGTTTATTGTTATTACTGCATGCATTCTTTTATATTTTTGTAGGAGAGTTAAGAATAAACATGTGTCCTTGCTTTATGGTCTAAACTATGATACTTGGAAAATTAAGATTGAAACTTTTCTCTAGAGTAATAAGTTACTCAAATATGTGAATGAATAACCTCATGTTATCTAAAAAAAGGAAGTATGTCTATAGGTAAAATAAGGATGGGGCTCGTAGAGTTATAGCTATTTATATTGAAAAGGTCTATGACACTCATGTTAGTAACACCATAGATCCCAAGGAGTTCCTTGATAAATTTTAGCGATTGTGTAATCATAGTAATTCTACAAAAAATAGTAGGTTGGAGGCTAAGATTTGTACTTTGACTATGGAATCTTGTAACACTATTTATGAGTATATTATCCATTTCAAGAAATTGTAATAAGATATATAGAATACAATAGGACTATCTAAGGTTATAGAACAAGGATATGAAGCTATGAAGAAGAAGAAGAACAGTGAACTATTCAATATCAACTATGTTTTAGAGACATGAGATATTTATTTTTATATTTTACATTATTTGAGTATACTTCCCTAATCCTCCTACATCACCAACTGATGAGGTATTCATGTATTTTTTACATTATTAGTCTATAATACAAATGAATAAGGGCAATTCTACATCATCAATTAGTCTCATACAAAGGAAGTTATTGCTAAATCTCAAAATAATAAGCAACTAAAACAAAATTTAAATAAACCTAATAAGTCCTTCAAAAATCCAACATGGGAGTATTACAATAAAGAGAATACTTTCTTTTTAGATTTTTATCAAAACTCTTAAGGAAGTAGTAAAAATGGGTGTTAATTATGCTCTTTTATATGCATATGATGAAGAAAAATTTAATAGAGATACCCCATAGACATATGTAGCCATTAATTTAATGTATTTTTCATCCACTTATGATGAGTGGATTGTAGGTTTAGGGAAAAATAGGCTCATGACAAAGCACAAGCATCTCCTACAAGGGTATAACAAATCAAATTGAGGGGAGTGCATTGTTATTGGAAATGACTCTTCCTTGAAGATTATAATATGAGGATAAATCAACTTAAGATGTTTTTTATGAGGTAATTCATGTTCCTAATGTTGGACCTAATATCCTATCTATATATCACATTATTCATACAAATAAAAAGTAGAATTTTGGCTTGATTATTAAGTAATTAAGGATATATAGATAGTGGACTTAGATATATTATTTTTTGTTATTATGATGATCAAACCAAATGTATAAATTGAGATAAATTCAAACTTCTATCTCTTAGTTTAGAAATATTTTGTTGTTATGGTTGCATATGTAGATTATGAGAGTCAAAGATGACATCATTGGTCATTGTTAGATGGCCATTGGACTTATAAACATATCCCCTCCAAGTGGTGTGTATGAGGGATGTACTTTTAATAAGCATCATAGGGATAATTTTCCAAAAGAGACTACAAGATGAGTTGTTAACCCCTTAGAGATGATACATAGTGATATTTATGAGCCTATGAGTATACCATGTATTTTTGAAAATAGGTACTCCATTATTTATATAGATGATTTATTTAGATATGTGTGGTTGTATACTATTCATACTAAGGATGAGTTCATTGGTAAATTCAAGACCTTCAAGGATCTTATAAAATATTAGTTGGACAAAAAACTCAAATGTCTTAGGATACAAGAGAGGTGCGTACATAAGTCATGTTGTTCATGAATTTTTGGCTTTTCATAGGATTTAATATCATAGGGCTCTTCACTATAATCCTAAGTAAATTTGTGTGTTTTAAAGGAATAATATAATAATCAAGGATATGGATTGATGTATTATTAGTGTCAATAGGATGGAGCATAAATTCTAGGGTAAATCTATCACTTGTGAAACATACATCATAAACATGGTTTCTATGAGGATTTTTAAAGAATGAAACCTCTTGAGAGATTGATAGGAGATAAACCCAATGTATCTTCATTTTGTATATTTGGATCTTTAACATGGACTCACATACCCAATGATCTTAATAAGAAGAAGGTATTCAACAATCATAAATGCATATTTTTGGGGTATTAGACACCTCAAAGGCATGTTGGCTCTATGATATTGAGATAAGTGAGGTTTTAATTAGGAGAGATGTTATTTTTATGAGGTTATTATAGCTACTCCTTCCAATCCACCACTTGATATTTTGGTAGATGTGTCTTCTGATCCTTTGAGTTAATCAAATTTAGTTTTTCTTTCAAATATTTTGGTTGGATCTATTCCTATTAGAGCATGTTCTTATAATCATCTTTGCGATTAAGGTATTTATCTATTAATTTAACCCATCTATGTGCATCACCAACAATAGCACCTTCTTTTCCATATATAGGACATATTAACTAGTATACATTAGTTCAAAGTTATTTAGCTTTGCATGATGATATTAGTCATGATTTTAAAATTAATTTTTTAGTTTTAGCTTTTGATGTTGCTTTTCCATAGAGTGGACTTGATTATTTGTAAGTCATCTAACAACTAACTTTGTTAAGATACTGATGAAGGATGCTTAGTATATATATCTTTAAAGAAATATTGGATGGTTCCTTCTCAATCATTGATCTTGATTCTAAGGATAGTATTACATATTCTAAAGCTAAAGATCATTCAAAGTGTAAATATTTTATGCTTTTAGAGTATGATATCTTGATCAAGAATAGGATAAGGTATTTTATTCCTCTTTTAGAAAATAAAAATTTAGTTAGAGTCAAATGGGTCTAAAGGATCAATTATACTTTGGATGGTTAGGTGGATAATCCCAAGGCATGCATTATTGCTAGGGTATTATCTCAATAGGAGGGAGTTTAATATTTCAAGATATTTGGTCGAATTGCCATGATGGATTCATTTTGAAAAATTATCTCTGTAAAAACCTCATATGGATGGGAGGCACACGATATGGATGCGAATAGTTGTGTTCATAAAAAGTGTGTCTTTTTATTAATAACAAAAGAGGTGTTACAAAGTGTTTTTATTTTACAAATTTTACTCCATGGGATAAAATTTGGGTCTTCTAGTGGGGAAGCCCTCTTCTAGTGAGGTTTATGGTACCAAATCTTCTTTAGAGCACCTCAAAGGGTGGGTGGGTTTACTGCAAGTGTACCACTACTAGTTGAATAGATCCTCTAAACTTGCACAATACAAAATGAGAACTTAGTAGAAATTGTGAGCCTATCATGATTAAAAATGATTTGATAAAAGATAAAACAAATGAAGAATTACCATATTGAATGTTAACAAAACTAAAATGAGTTAAAAATAGGGAAAAACCATCATAATCACCTAAATTTTTGAGTTGTTAGACTATGTATGTCTGGAATAGATTCACAATGAGAACCACACCCTAGGGTGCAGTTAGGGACTATCAATCACAACTCACCCTATGTTTGGCACTAGCTTTGTTAGATAGAGACTTCATTTAGAGGAAGTGTTCTTCTAGTTATCTAAAGGTTTTGGTTTAGATCGAGTAGGAATATGTCTCCACACCCATGAGCAATTTAAAACAAAAAATGGGAAAATAAAAGGCACACAAGAGCATCCATAGGGGTTACCACAAAGAGGGTTTGAATGCAATGGAGACTAAACTTATTTTGGCAGAGTTTTGGTAAGCAAATGTGTGATATATGGAAAGGAGATAAACAACTTCCTCTTTATAGAATTTGGCCAAGGTTAGGGGGTTCGAGGTGTCCTATGAGGTGGCCTATGAGGTGGAGGTGTTCACCATGTCTCATGTATTCCCTTGGGTGGAGGAAATTCCTAATCTATCTACATACATTAAATGGGCATGGATGCACCATGCCTTATAAATGAACGAGATGAAGAAAATCCTCACCCTCAGTATATCATGTGGATGTAAATTCATCCATGTCATAAATGTATTGGTGGAGAAAAGTCTTCATGGAAAGGCATTTAATGTGCATGGGGATGTGGAGTGTAGTGTGTAGAGTAGTCTAGGGTGTGGTGGAGGTTAGACTAGTCAAAAGGTACACTAGGGTAAAATGGCCCTAGGCTAGGTTAGGGGGTGGGCACATGGTGATCATGGGATAAGCATAGAAGGGAGTTTAGATGGCTAAGGGGGATGTAGTGGATGAATAGTATTTTTAGGTAATTTAAACAAATTTTGAGGGCTTTACAAATTAATTAACCATTATCGCTATATAAGGGATAATGTGACATGTTTAGGTGTCTACAAAATTTCCTTCTTACATGGTAAGATTTAGGAGGAGAAGTACATGGAACAATCACCTGGGATTGATTTTAAGGTATATGATACTTTTTTTTGTTATCTGAATAGATCCTTGTATAGACTTAACTAGTCTCCTCATGTGTGGTATGAGAAGATTCGCTCATTTTCCTTAGTTGTTAGTTTTAACAATGCGAGGTCAAACATGATGTTTACATCAAACATCAGGATGGGTAGAATTTGGTGATTATTATTTATGTTGATTCTTTCATTACCATAAGCTCTCTTGTATTGATAAAGGATATAAAGTCAACATTTCATGTTAAAAGAGTAATTTAAATTTTATCCCAAGCCAACATTGTATAATGTAATCTTGTATAGGCCTATAGGAAATCATTGTGCAATTGTATTTAATTTATTATAATATTATTATATAGGTCCTATGGTCCATGGTTAACCTTATTATGGTTAACCCCATATTATAACTTGTAATTAACCTTAATCCCTCTTTTTATGTCAATTTAGGTTAACTTCATTTATGGTATTAGGGTTTTGGTATTTGTATAAATATGCCCCTTCACCCCATCCATTGTATTCGAGTTTTGTGATTCCTATATAAGGATAATATATAAATTATTTATGGTCACTATGGGTGCCCAATATATAGAAATTGTATTCGAGTTTTGTGATTCCATTTTATGCTTTTTTATATAATGTGTAAGTGGATGGATTACTTCTATTCATTTTTTCAAATAGCTGTGAATTCCAATATGGTATCAGAGCAGGTATGGAGCTTCATAAATTGGCCATACAAATATTTTATTTAGAGCTTCCAATATTTATTTTTACTCCTGGGATGAATTACTTCTCAAATATTTATAAGCACATCCACAAAAATAGATAAATAGAGGATCAAAATTTTTTCTTTCTCCAATTATTTTATTTATTTTTGGATAATTTATGCCTACTCTAGGTTATTTTTTCCTTGCAAAAAATATAGAAGATTTTTTTAAAGAAATTTATGCTTTTCAAAAATATCACTTTAGGGCTATTTTGGAGTGAAAAATTCAAGAGGCCATAAATCATGCATATGAAAGCATTTTGACCCCAATCACATGAATATTTTATTATTTTCATTGGCGGTAATTTTTATGAAAATCCTATAAGTGGAGGGATACCTCATTGTATGATTGGCTTAAAATAATATTTTCCTATTTCTAAATGGAAAATTTATGATATTTTATGTAAGTAGAATCTTTGGTCTACATTTATGGGAGATACAATTAGATTTATGATAATTGTAGTAGCTTTTGAGTATTTTGGAGGAACATAACAAAAGGATTCATAATATAGTTTAGTCAATTCCTATTCCTCCTCTAGGCTATAGATTTATATTATTTATGGAGGTCTAATATTTCATGATATCTTATTTCTTATCTTGTTTGTCCACATACCCTTAGGATTTTATAATGGATCTTTTCATAAATAATTCCATGCAAAGCCTCTCTTGGTAATGGAATTTAGGTGGCATAAGGGCAAGTTGAAGTTTCCAAACAAGGCGATGAATGTTTTAAAATAGAAAATTTATGCTTCTAAGTCTTTCCTTATGTGACTATTGAAGAACATGTGCTTATACTGAGAGGGGGGGTGAGCAGTATACAATAATTTTTTTTTCTTTTTAATCCAAATAATAGCATCAGCAATATTAAAATAGTAAACATCACACAAAGCATCAAACACATGAGAGACATGATTTTACGTGGTTCACCCAATGTGGTCTACTCCACGAAGAAAATATTTGTTATAAATTTTTCTCAAATAAATTCTCTTGGGAATCCTTCACTACAATGTTAAATAACCTCTGTCCAAAGGAGACACCAATCCCCTAAATCAAATTCATGCATCTCTATCCATAGGAGAACTCCTCCTCTACTCTAGCTGGTGATCCTCTAGAAGACTACTGCTCCCACTTCACTGGATTGTGGATCTCTCTCCACTAAAGACTCTTATCCTCACTCAAAATTCCTATCCTCACTACCCTAGCTAATGGACCTCTACCACTAGAGACTACTATCATTTGCTCTGTCACCTCTAAATCTTTGTCTAAAATATGTACTAAAAATAGTTCTTTGGTCTAGCATAATTCTGATCAATCTATGTCTCTGATTTGGCACAAAGCTATCCTCAAATATGCACCAAAATCTATCCTCAAATCTACTCAACAAGTCCACACAAAACTTGCTTAAATATGCTCAACAAGTCCACATAGAACTTGCTCAAATCTATTCAAAAAGTCCACACAGAACTTGCTTAAATTTGGTCAACAAGTCCACACAGAACTTTCTTGAATTTGTTCAACAAGTACACACAAAAATTGCTCAAATTTTCTCAACAAGTCCACACAGAACTTGTCCAATATCATAGAAACATAAAGAGAATTGCTAGATACTCAATATGTTCTATACTAATCACAATTCTTGATTACTTTCTCAACTCAAATCAGAATATAGAATAGTTTTTTTTATGGAACTTAAAAAATCACTTCACACATCCACTTGACTAGGCTCAACCAACTCTTCTCAACCAAACACTCAATGAAATACCCCTTTCTTACAAACACTAGTCCAAGCATGTAAAATCCAAATCAAAATGTTTCCAACAATTCTTAACAACAAATCTCACATAACAATGATACTCATGATCTTTGCAAGCCTTAGTTCAAGTTCTTCACTCAACAACTCTTTATTCCAGAAAACTTTGAGGTATTATCTCAACACTCTTTATAGGAAATCCTAATCAAGTCCTTTTTCACTCCAAAATTATTTTTCAGAAAAATAATCAATCAACTCAACTATGGAAGAATGTGCTCATACATTTTCTTGATGATTAATTGCTCTCATAAATCTGTCATAACCATACAAACTTATATGCCAAGCTCAAAGAGGTTAGAAGATAAAAAATTTTCACAATGTAATGTAAAAACTCAATTACACCTTATCACTCCTTTCAAAAAAACCATCAACATAAATAAAATATTTTCCAAATAACACTTTATAATACCCAATTTCAACATCCACCAAAATTAACTCAAAATCTCTTTAAATAAAATTTTAATGGTAAGAAGAACTTTGGCAAAAATAAAATCCACTCCAATAACATAAATCAATTATCAATCAAATAACCTTTCATAAACCCTTATAACTCCAAATAACATAAATCAATTATCAATCAAACAATCTTCCATAAACCCTTATAACTCCAAATAACATAAATCAATTATCAATCAAATAACTTTTCATAAACCCTTATAACTCCAAATAATATAAATCAATTATCAATCAAACAATATTCCATAAACCCTTATAACTCCAAATAACATAAATCAATTATCAATCAAACAATCTTCCATAAACCCTTATAACTCCAAATAGCACTTTATAGAAAACCTTAGGCAAATAAAATTTTAATTAAAAAAAATACCTTTGCCACTAGTGAGGTTTGAACCCATAATCTCTGCCTCCATGAGCGCTCTAGCCGTGGGCTTGACCATCACGTGTGCTAGATGCACATTTGAGAGCTTACGAGCACTTCATGCTCTTTCTCCTAATCTGGCACTCAAAATGAGCACGTCCCAAAAACTTTCCCCTTGGTGCTCAAGACAAACATGCCAACTCCACGTGAATCGATCATGGATACTTCCACTCCCAACTCTCTTACAAAACATACACTAGCAATGGACTACTGTGTCCTATGGAAGTGAGGTCTTATCCTCCCTTTTCATATTTTTCCTTGGCGCTAAAAACAAAACGAGTTTGTCTTATTCCTCAACAATCGCACGAACTATTTTTCTCTTTGGTCACATAAAATAATCGAATAAGGGTAAGGTCTAATTTCCTTTGGCGTGGTATTTATACATTATTTTCCATTTTTCCATAGACGTCAGTGCTCCACTAAGATGACGTCAATTCTCCTTTTTAAAACCTTTTATAATTTATAAATTATTTAAATTATAAAAGAACTTAAATTTTATAAATTATATTTATAAACCTTTGACTTTATTAAAAATTAAAGCCTTCATTGGGATGAAATTTAAACCTTAATATTGTGCTCCACTGACTTGATGAATATTATTCTGCCACCATGGTTTTAATAAAAATCTTAATTCTGCCATCAAAATATTTAAGGAAGCCTTTATATCCTTATAATAATTTTAATAAAAAAATTTAATTTTCACCATGGTTTTAATACAAACCCTTATAAAAAAATATTTTGATAACTTTTTCTTCAAATCTTTGTATTGTTCCTGGTGATAGGAATGGTGTACTCCATGGTATTAATGATAGATTCATGTGTTCACTTTGGCATGAATGAAAACTTCTCACCTTGACATCAATGATAACTAAATGAGCTCAAAATAGCCAACAATCTCTTGCTTTGCCATTGATGGCAACCCAAATTATTTTTACTGAAAACATGACCTTTCCTTTGTTATGCTCCCCCTGGATCAATGCTATCTCAAATACCAAATCTCTCCTCCTTTGACATCAATGGCAAAGGGTCACCTTTGGGGCTTGGGGCTAAGAATGAGCCTCTTAGGTTAGTCCCTCCCCCACCTCCTGTTGAGGTGATTAATTCTGGGGTGGGGTGTTAGGATCTCATCCTAACCCTTAATGTAATAACTTACTTGATGTAATAATTCCTAGTGAGCGTGGGTAGTACCCATGATTAATATTTTGTAATGTTCTAAGTTTTAGCTTAGGTAGTGCCTATGACAAATGGCACCCTTTTTATGTAACACATGGTATATAGGTGGCATTGTGCATGTAATTCGTGTGGCATTATGCATGTAATTCGAGTGGCATTGTGCATGTAATTCAAAGTGGCACTATGCATGTAATTCGGGTGGCATTATGCATGTAATCCAGGTGGCATTTTGCATGTAAGCCAACCTTGGAAGGAAATTCCTTAAATACCCGAAAAGGCACCAATGTAACCATCTTTTGCAAAATTAATGAAGTATTGAAGGAGGTTGCCCCCTCGAAGAGGCCTGCGATTCAGTCCTATTGTGAGATTGTTCTTTATGCAAATTTCTATTATATTAATGTGATGTTTATGTGAGTTTATTTCCAAGCAATTGTGTGAGAGTGTGTTATTTGAGTTTATTTTATAGCAGGATCTTAACATGGGGATATCACTAGTCTTTGTCAGAGATACTCAAAGGTTTCCTTTGGAAGTGGTTTGGTGAAAATATATGTTATATGTTCCTTTGTAGAAATATATTCTAGTCTGACTTGTTTATCTATCACCTGTTATCTCAAAACATAATACTTAATTGGAATGTGATTTGTCTTGGAGTGCATCACTAGATTTTTTGAGATGTTTATAGCACTTGTATTATCACATAGTATGGGAATAGGATGATCATATTTTATCTTGAAGTATTTCAAATTTCTCTTCATCCATAACACCTATGTACAACTGGCTACTACGGTAATGTATTTTACTTCTATTTTGGATAAGGATACTGAAACCTACTTCTTACTTATCCAAGAGACCAAAAAATCTCCAAGAAAGAATGCTATTCTACTTGTGTTTTTTTTATCATCAATGCTACCAGCCCAATCTGCATATGTATATGTTGTCAGTGAAAATTTGTCACTTTTGGGATACCAAAGCCCAAAATTCATAGTCCCTTTTAGATACCTAAAAATTATTTTTATTGCTACCACATGTGTTTCCTTAGGTGCTACCTAAAACCTTGCCACTAATCCCACTGACTGTACAATTTCTGGTCTTGTAGCTGTAACATACAATAAACTACCAATCATAGATCTTTATAATCTTTGATCTGCCTTTGGATATTCATCATCCTTACTCAACTTGCATCATGTGATGATGGGGTACTTGGGCTTACAATCCTCTAACCTGAATTTCATTAACATTTCTTTTATATACTTGGCTTGTGAGATAAAAAATCCCCTTTTTGATTGTGAAATCTGAAGTCCAATAAATAAGGACAATTCACCAAGCATAGCTATCTAAAATTCATTTTGCATGTTCTTAGAAAATTATTTACACATCTTATCATTATTTCCCCTAAAAATGATATCATCAACATAAAAAACCACTATTAGTAGATCACTCCCTTCATTTTTGATGTATAAATTACTGTCTTCTATTCCTTTTCTAAATCCCTATTCCTAAATATACTTTTCCAATCTAGAGTACCATGCTCTTGGAGCCTGCTTTAGACCATACAATGCCTTTTTCAATCTACATACATGATTTGGTTTATCTGTAAGTATGAATCCCTCTTTCTATTCAATGTAAACTTATTCTTCTAGAACACCATTTAGAAATGCTGACTTGACATCCATTTGATATATATTGAAGTTCTTGAAACTTATTTTTTTAAGCAAAAAACCCCTTGAGGGGCCGCCTTGGTCTGAGATACCACAAACAGGGGGTTATACACCGTCAAAGTCATCCGGGAGTCGCACTTGGCCCTACTCGCACCAACATTATCAATTGGATTTTGGGTACCCAATTCAAATTTTTGGTAGGTTGGAGATTCAAACCTGGGACCTCCCTTGGAGGATTGCCCTCTCCTCTCCAACTCACCTACAACACCTAGGTGAAGTTCTTGAAATCTGAGAAAGCTAAAAATATTCTTATAGCTTCAAGCCATGCAACTGGAGCAAAAGTCTCATCAAAGTCAATTCCTTCTACCGGTGCATAAAATTTGCATACTAACCTTACATTATTTTTGACCACTGGTCCATCTTCATTTAACTTTTTTTTGAATACTCATTTGTACCGATCACATTTTTGTCCTTTGGTTGTGGAACAAGTTTTTAAGTTTTTCTCTTATCTATATGATCTACTGCTTCATCCATTGCCTTAATCCAAAATTTATCGTCACTTTCCTGAGTGAAATATTTTGGCTCAATTTTAGATAGCTAAGAAAAAATTGCTTGTTGAGATGGTTTTATTATTCTCCTCCTTGTTTGTCTTTCATCTAGATTCCCGATGATATGCTATTTTGGATTATTCTTTTGTATACATTTATGGAGTTTTGGGAAGAAGTCTTTGTGTTTCTTCTTCTTATTTATCTGATTCCTCACCAAATTCTTCTTGACAACATCCATATTCTTGATACATAATTTGTTGAACTGGTTCTCTTGAATCTATCTTGTCATCAATTGTTACATTAATACTTTCCACCATAGTGTGTGTTCTTTTATTGAAGCATATGTAGGCTTTACTCCTTGTGGAATAACCAAGAAAAATTCCCTCATCACATATTGGATCAAACTTGCCTAATTTTTTATCTTCCCATCTTATGTAATATTTGCTTCCAAAACTTGTGAAGTGTTTTACAGTGGCATATATTCCTTTCCAAAGATCATATGGAGTCTTGTGATGATTTACCCTCATTTGAGCCCTAGTTATTATGTATACTTCTATGTTTACAACTTCTCTCAAAAAACATCTTATAGCTTATATTCATTTAACATAGCTCTAACAATATTTTCAATAGTCCTGTTTTTCCTTTCAACTAGCCCATTTTGTTGAGGAGTTCTTGCTACTGAGTACTCTCTCTTGATCCCATGTTGTTCACAAAACTCTATAAATTTATTTGGAGTAAATTATCCTCCTCTATCATATCTTAGACACTTAATACTTTTTCCAGTTTCATTTTCAATCAATTCCTTAAATGCTTTGAATTTTTCAAAGGCCTCTCACTTCTCTTTTAGGAAGGCCACCCAAACCATTCTGGAATAATTATCTATAAACAGTATAAAGTAGCTATCACCCTGAATACTTTATATTCTAGTAGGACCACATATATAACTATGTATTAGGCTCAATGGCTCAGATAACATATATCCTTTTGAATTAAATATTGTCCTAGTTTGCTTTCCATGTTGACAGGGTGTACATATTGTGTTTTGAGGTCTTCTTATTTTGGGCAAATCTTTAACCGCCTATTTATTTCCTATGTTTAATATGTTGTTAAAATTCAAGTGACCCAATATTATATGCCATAGCAAAATCTTATATTCTTTTTATAGAAAGCACTTTTCCCCTTTGATCTCATTGATAATGTATAAGTTGTTTGGGGTTCTTCTTACATTGGCAATGATTTTTCCAGTTTTTGATTTTATTATATCACATCTATCTGGATAGAAAGTAACCATGTAACCTTGATCACAAAGTTAAATTATACTCAGTAGGTTGTGTTTTAACCCTTTAACATACAATACATTTTATATTTTTGTTTTCTCATTATCTAAACTTAGAGTTCCTCTTCCACCAATCCTTACTAATCCATTATCACCGAAACTTACTGATCCTCTATTTGTTTCTTTTAGTAAAATGAATTTGTATTTGTATCCTGTCATGTGACTAGAGAAACCACTATCAAGATACCATTGTTCTTCTTTATCCTGAGCATGAAGGGATGTTTGAACCAACATTGATCTAGCCTTAACATTTTCCCTTTCACCTTTCCTAGTTGTTGAAATTGCTTTTCTAGACTCAGGAAGTATCATTTTACACCATCTAGCCTTGTGCCCAAAATTATTGCATTTGTAACATATAATATCATCATCCATGAGAGGTGCAAAGGAATTTAAATTTCTATTGACATTGTTTCTTGCCTGATGAATACAGTGTACAACTGTATGACCATATTTATTACAAGTAAAGCAATGACCATGGAAGAAATTATGTAACCTGTTTGGATGTATTGAATTTTGTAAAGTAATATTCCTCATGTGATTAACTCTTATCCAGGGTTATCATTTTCATTAGTCCTTAATTATATCCTTTACTTGCTTATACTTGTTTGAGGTTTCTACTTTTTAAGACTTGATTCCTCATTCTTTTTCTCATATTCTGCATCTTGTAGTATCTTTGTATTTTCAACTTCATTCCTTAGGTGGACAAATTTTGCTTCCAATATTTCACATTTTGTTTCCCTGGATCTCAATAGATCTATCATATCCTACTAAATCTTCTTTCCTTCTTCCATCCTAATCTTGAGTTTTGTGATATTTTGTATAAGTTTCATTCTTGCTTCTTCATCTTCTTGAACTTGTTCCTTCAAGATTGAATTGTTCTCTCTAAGTATTTCCAATTTTTTGAGGGCATCAAAGAATTATTATTTTATGTCAAACATAGTATCTTCTTAAATTTTTAAGTCATGTGTGCTACTGATGGATCCTCCTCCAAGTCGTTAGTCTTTTCATGGAGGGACCCACTCCGATACCAATTGAAGAACATGTGCTTATACTGAGAGGGGGGTGAACAATATACAATAATTTTTTTTCTTTTTAATCCAAATAACAACATCAACAATATGAAAATAGTAAATATCATACAAAGCATCACACATATGAGAGACATGATTTTATGTGGTTCATCAAATATGGGCTACTCCACGAAGAAAATATTTCTTATAAATTTTTTTCAAATAAATTCTCTTGGGAATCATTACCTGCAATTTTTATGAACCTTTATCCAAAGGAGACACCAATCCCCTACATAAAATTTATGGATCTCTATCCACATGAGAACTCCTCTTCTTCTCTGGATGGTGATCCTCTAGAAGACTATTTATCCCATTCCACTATCTTGTGGATCTATCTCCATTGAAGACTCTTGTCCTCACTTAGAAGACCTACCCTCACTACCCCGGCTAATGAACCTCTATCCAATGGATACTACTATCCTCTACTATGTCACCTCCAAATATTTGTCTCAAATATTTACTAAACACAGTCCTTCGGTCTAGAACAATTCTGCTCAATCTCTATCTCTGATCTATCACAAACCTATCCTCAAATCTGCACCAAAATTTGTCCTCAAATCTGCTCAACAATTCCACACATAACTTACTTAAATCTGCTCAACAAGTCCATACCAAACTTCCTCAAATATACTCAACAAGTCCACATAGAACTTGCTTAAATATAGTCAACAAATCCACATAGAACTTGCTTAAATCTGCTCAACAAGTCCACACAAAACTTGCTCAAATATGCTCAGCAAGTCCACATAGAACTTGTCCAATCTCATAGAAACATAAAGATAATTGTTATAGACTCAATATATTATATACTATTCACAATCCTTAATTATTTTCTCAACTCAAATCAGAATATAGAATAGTTTATTTTATTGAACTTGAACAATCACTTCACACATCCACTTGACTAGGCTCAACCAACTCTACTCAACCAATCACTCAATAAAACACCTCTTTCTTACAAACCCTAGTCCAAGCATGTAAAAACAAATCAAAACGTTCCCAACGATGCTTAATAACAAATCTCACATAACAATGATACTCATGATCTTTGCAAGCCCTAGTTCAAGTTATTCACTCAACAACTCACTTCAACAAAAATGCTTATAAAACAAATCTTTATTCTAGAAAACCTTGATGTATTATCTCAACAATATTAATAGGAAATCCTAATCAAGTACTTTTCACTCCAAAATTATTTTCCAAAAAACCAATCAATCAACTCAACTATGGAAGAATATTCTCATACCTTTTCTTGATGATGAAGTGCTCTCATAAATCTGTCACAACCATAAACACTTCTATGCCAAGCTCAAAGAGGTTAGAAGATAAATCTTTCTCACAATGTAATGTACAAACTAAATTATACCTTATCACTCCTCCTTTAAAAATAAGCATCAACATAGATAAAATATTTTCCAAATAACACCTTATAATATCCCAATTTCAACATCCACCAAAATTAACTCAAAACCTATTGAAATCAAATTTTAATGACAAGAAGAACTTTGGAAAAAATCAAATACACTCCAATAACATAAATCAATTATCAATCAAACAACCTTTCATAAACCCTTATAACTCCAAATAACATAAACCAATTATCAATCAAACAATCTTCCATAAACCATTATAACTACAAATAACATAAATCAGTTATCAATCAAACAATCTTCCATAAATCCTATAACTCCAAATATCACTTTATAGAAAACCTTAGGCAAATAAAATTTTAATTAAAAAAAAAACCTTTGCCACTAGTAGGATTCAAACCCACAATATATGATGACATGAACGCTTTAGCCGTGGGCTGGACCACCGTGTGCACTAGACGCACGTTTGAGATCTTAGGAGCACTTCGTGCTCTTTCTCCTAATCTGGTGCTCAAAACGAGCGCGTCCCAAAAAAATTCCTCTTGCCACTCAAGACAAACATGCCAAATCCATGCAAATTGATCGTGGATACTTCCAATCCCAACTCTCTTATGAAACATGCATTGCCAATGGACCACCATGTCCTATGGAAGTGAGGCCTTCTCATCCCTTTTCGTATTTTTCCCTAGCACTAAAAACAACATGAGTTTGTCTTCTTTCTCAACAATCGTAAGAATTATTTTTCTCTTTCGTCGCATAAAATAATCGAAGAAGGGTAAGGTCTAATGTCCTTTGGCGTGGTATTTATACATTATTTTCCCTTTTTCCATAGACATCGGTGCTCCACTAAGATGACATCGGTGCTCCTTTAATATGATGTCGACACTCCTTTTTAAAACCTTTTATAATTTATAAATTATTTAAATTCTAAAAGAATTTAAATTTTATAAATTATATTTATAAATATTTGACTTTAATAAAAATTAAAGCCTTCCTTGGGATAAAATTTAAACCTTTAACTTGTGCTCCACTGACTTGATGAAGATTATTCTACCACCATGGTTTTAATAAAAACCTTAATTCTGCCATCACAATATTTAAGGAAGCCTTTATATCCTTATAATGATTTTAATAAAACCTTTTAATTTTCACCATGGTTTTAACACAAACCCTTATAAAACAATATTTTGACAACTTTTTCTTCAACTCTTTGCATTGTTCTTGGTGACAATAATGGTGTACTCCATGGTATTAATGATATCTTCATATGTTAACTTTGGCACATGAATGCCAACTTCTCACCTTGACATCAATGACAACTAAATGAGCTCAAAATGTCCAACAACTATAGAATATTGAAGAATATTTTCTTTAGAGAGTACTTTTGAATTCTCTTCCTCATATTTATTTCTTAGTGGAAGTGTCCTTTAGATATGTACATGAGTATATGATAGTTGTAATGGTGATTCTAGGCCAATCTAAGTTGATTCTTGTGCAAATATATTTTTATGTCAATAGATTTCCAGATGATGAGGGTGATCAAAATGAGTCTTCCTTAAATGTGGAAGTCCAATAGAGCATCCATTATAGGGGGAAGATCTTGTTGTACTAATGTATTATATATTTGGATCCTTCATCCATATTATGAGGGGGTTTTGGAAGTGTAATAAGACTTACAATTAAGGATGACATTGTATGATGTAATCATGTATAGGCTTAAGAGCAACCATATTACAATTGTAATTAATTATGGTTAACCGTGTTATGATTAAACCACCTTATAAATTCTAATTAACCTTAATCCCTCTTATTATGTAATATTAGGTTACATTGATTTATGTATTTGAGGTTTTGGTATTGATGGAAATACCCCCTTCATTTCATAAATTGTATTGAAATGTTATGATTCTTATCTAATATAAATATTATAATTATTTATGGTGCCTATGGGTTCCCATTATATATTTTTCTCTTTAATCCATTTTTATGCTTCCCATATAATAATTGAGTGGATGGATTGCTACTATTAATTTTTAGAAATAAATGTCAATTCCAACACCTCATTCCACTTTTGAGATGATAAATATAGGGATACTACTTTACATTTTGAGGATTTAGATTGATCAAATAGATTTTGATATCATCGTTTCAAATTCCAAGTATCATTAGTATCTTCTTCAATATTTTAAGATGATGAATTACAAGTCCGTTATTCATGTAATGAGTTTGGTCACAAGGCAATGAATTGCAGAATTCATGATAGAAGAGGATATGGCTTCACTAGGAGAAATCCTAAGATTGTTGCACATCCAAGGAATAATAAAATTAAGTGTTATAAGTGCAATAATTATGGTCACATAACAAGATGGTGTAGAGCAGATATTCCAAAAACAGACATGAATAGAAATAGGAACATGAACATGAATAGGAACAGGAACAGGAATATGAACAAGAACAAGAACAGGAACATGAACATAAACAAGAAGATGAACAAGAACGTAGACTCAGAAAAGAAAAGAGACTCAAATAAGAATGAGAACAAAAATAGGTACAATAACATGAACATGGATGAGAACAAGAACAAGAACAGGGATGATGACTTGGAAAGAAACAATGATAGAATTACATAAAAATGAAGAGGAAAAGACAAAGGTAGAGAATAGTGCTTTTAGGAAGTAGAAATACTCCCACACCAGAATTAACCACCTCATGTGGAGATGGAGGAGGGGCTAAGCTAAGAGGCTTAATTCTTAGCCCCAAGCCCCAAAGGTGAACCTTTGCCATTGATGTCAAAGGGGAGATATTTATGTATTATGAGGAGAGTTTTTGGATATGAGGAGAGATTTGATATCTAAGAGAGCATTGAGCCATGGGGAGCAAAGTCCCAGGGGGAGCAGTAAAAGAAGGTCATATTTCAGTAAAAGGATTTGGATTGCCATCAATGACAAAGGGGGAGATTGTTGGACATTTTGAGTCCCTAAGCTAAAAGGTTGTCATTGATGTCAAAAGATAATTTAATGTCAAAAGGTTCTATGAAGGATTTTTATGAAAACCAAGATAGGAAAAAAACAAGGTTTTCTTTAAAACCATGGACAACATATTTGATCTGGGTTTTTCTTAAAACCTAAGTTGGTCTTTCATTTCATCGAAAAAGGTGCCCCAGTGATGGAGATATTAGGTTTTAGTATTTGAAAAGAAAAATAAAAGGTTTTATTTAAAACCATGGACAACATATTTTATATGGATTTTTCTTAAAACCTAACTTGGGCTTTTGTTCCATTGAAAAATGTGCCCCAGTGATGGAGTTACTTGAGTTTTAATATTTGATTTAAATTTTAACGATTTAAAATTTAAATTCAAATTTAAATTTAAATTCATATTCCCATCGACGTCATCAAGAAAACATAAATTCATATTTTCGACGATGTCTTCGAAGTGTTTTAAACACTATATAAAGGGGTGGTAAATGAATCAAACTTTTATCCTTGCTCATGTGAGAAAGGTTTGGCATTCGAATAAGTCTATGAGCCTATGCGAATTTTGAGAAGAGAAGCAGCAAATAAAATGACATCGCTTGGAAAGTCAAAATGTGGTGGGAACCATGGCACATTGGTAAATCATTTTGATTTAAGGAATAAGGCAGTGCAAACACCAGGGATCAAATCCCTTGGACGATGTTTCGAAAGGCGTGTGGAAAGTGCTTTGGTCCTTTGTCTTTTGCAGAAGATGGAGGAAGGTTTAAGGCATTTTGAGACTTTATCTTTCCAACAAGCACCTAGCTCGAGTGGAATCTTAGCCACGACTAAGAAGCTCGTGGTGTGGCAATTCAGGGGTTCGAATTCCCTTGAGGAGGTAATTACGTTTTGCATTTAAATAATTTTTATTAACCCTAAAGTTTGGAGTTATAAGGTATTTAATGGAAATTAAAGTTTGTTATTAGGGCTGTGATTATTATTGCAAAGCATAATTTGTTTATGATTTATTTTATCATTTTGGAGAATTAATTCTAGGAGAAATAATGAGTTGTTTTTAAAGCAATTTTTGAGAGGTTTATTTTTTTGATAAGGGTTTTAATAAAAGGGACTTTGGTGGATGTGTTTATTAACTTGGAGTAAAAAGGTTGTAATTTGAGTAATGATTTATTTTTTCATTATTCAAAGTCCATGAACCCTTGTTTAGATTGGAAAGTAAAGTTGTGTTTAAGTGTGGCGAATTTTGTGGATAACTTATTGGCATAAAAAATGTATGGGTACATTATTCTATTAATTGTTTATGGTGGTTGATATATGAAATATCATTGGAGAGAAAAGGATTGATTGTGGTTTCCTTTGAGAAAATAATTGGTTGAATGCTTCAAGGTTTTCTGGTTTGTGATTTGTATTTAACCTTGTTTTATTAGCATTATTGTTGAAGCTCATTGATGATGTAATGAATTTGAACTTGAGTTAGAAAAGAACATGAGTATCATTGTTATGTGAGAGTTGTTGTTGAGCATTGTTGAAAACATTTTGAGTTGGTTGATACATGCTTGGACTAGGGTTTGTGAGAAAGAGTTGTTCCTAGAGGTGATTGGTTGAGTTGAGTTGGTTAAGCCTAGTCAAGTGGATGCATGTGGTTGTTCAAGTTCCTCAAAAAAAACTATTCAATATTATGATTTGATATTGAGGTTGATTTGAGTTGAGAATGAGATCTGAGTATAGAACATGTAGAGTCTCTAATAATTCTCTTTATGCTTCTATTGAGTTGATATTGGGATTTGAGTATAGAACATAGAGAGTCTCTAACAATTCTCTTTATGCTTCTATGAGATTGATTTGAGTTGTGATTGAGGTTGATTTGAGTTGAGATTGAGATATGAGTATAGAAAATATAGAGTCTATAACAATTATATTTATGCTTCTATGAGATTGATTTGAGTTGAGATTGGGATTTGAGTATAGACCATATAGAGTCTAACAATTATATTTATGCTTCTATGAAGATGATTTGAGTTGAGATTGGGATTTGAGTATAGAACATAAAAGAGTCTCTAAAAATTCTCTTTATGCTTCTATGAGATTGATTTAAGATATTTATTGTACATTGCGCTTAGAACATATTAAGTCTCTAACGATTCTCTTTATGATTCTATGTGATTTGAACAAGTTCTGTGTGAGCTTGTTGAGCAGATTTGAGACAGGTCTTTGAGAAGGCTTGTAGACTATTTTGAGTTAAGCTTTTGTGAAAGCTTATTGAGCAGATTTGAGCAAGTCCTAGATAGGACTTATTGAGCAGATTTGAGCAAGTCCTAGATAGGACTTATTGAGCAATTTTGAGTAGGTTCTAAATGAGCCTATTTAGTATATTTGAGCAAGTCCTAGAGAGGAATTATTGAGCAGATTTGAACAGGTTTTGAGTGAACCTATTGAGAAGGTTTTGAGTGAGCCTATTGAGCATATTTGAGCCAGTTATGAGTGAGCCTATTGAGAAAATTTGAGCAAGTCCTAGAGAGGACTTATTGATCAGATTTGATTAGGTTCTAAGTGAGCCTATTGAGAATATTTGAGCAAGTTTTGAGTGAACATATTGTGCAAAATTGTACTACACTGACTGTACTATGTTTAGTGCAAGATATTGAGAAGAACTATGCTAGACCAACTGAACTATGTTTGGTATAGTATTGAGACAAATATTTGGAGGTGATAGATTATATAGGACAGAGTCTTAGTGGATAGAGATCCATAATCTAGGACAATTGAAGATAGATCTGAGTGAGGAGTCTTCAAGTGGAGAGAGATCCACAAGTTAGTATAGTAGAGAGACGGAGTCTTCTAGAAGATCACTAGCCAGAGTAGAAGGGGAAAGAGTTCTATTATGGAAGAGATCCACAAACTTGAGATTTAGGAGATAAGAATATCCTTTGGATAGAGGTCCATAAACATTGTAATTAGGAAGGATTCTCAAGATATTATTTGAGAAATATTTAGAAGAAATATTTTCTGTGGATGTAGCCCACATTGGGTGAACCACGTTAAATCTGTGTCTCTATTGTATGTGGAGTTTTGTGAATTGCTTTGATTACTGCTGTTGATACTACTATCTATAAACTGCATAATATTGATTTGAGAAGAAAAGTAAAAAGTGGTCTTATACTGTTCACCTCCCCTCTCAACATAAGCTTGTGTTCTTCATTAGAGCATAAATGAATACTGGGTGGAGAAGCTTACCGGGCCTTCCAATAGGATGTCTTTGACAAGAAAATGTATGTATGTTAACCCTATCACTAGGCAAAGGGTATCAAGGGCTATGATTCTAAAAGTGAGCAAACCTAAAAATGAAATGACTGCACAAGATTATAGAGCGAAGGAAATCATAGAAGATATTGACAAGCTTCATGATGAGGATGAGTTAGGGATAGCCAAGGCTCACTTAGATAACTTTTGTGTGAAAACTGATATAGCTAAAGAGAAGGTAGATAAGCTGAAATAATAAGTTGAAAAGCTTAAGAAGAGCCTCAATGGTAAAAAATAAATAGAGAAAGCTCTAATAAAAGAGGTTAAGGATTGGCAGGAAAATTTTTAAAAGGCTAATGAGTTGAAAGACCAGTTAGAAGAATAAAAGAAGCTAAATGAGGATCAGGCAAAATAAATTCAAAATTTAAAGCATCAGCTTCAGATTGAGAAAGTCAAGTCCTCAGGTTTTTCCAAATATGATTTGAAAAGGATAAAGTAGGATTTTCTTTCTAAAGTTCAAGAAAAATGTTTAGGTCTCCAACTCATAATCGACTATCTGAAAGATGCCAGCCAATTTCTCTCTACCATTTAGAAGGATTTGGATCAGATCACTAGAAAGTTATAGTCTATGGTGATTCCAATGGAACAAATCTATAGGATGGCTGGTAGTAGGCTCAGTGATGCTGCTAAACCAATTTCCAATAAGAAATGGAATCTGGCTGGGGTAGCTACCAAAATAATGGTGAAAAAGCACAAGGCAGTTCAGAGAGCCTGGCTATTGTTTGATAGGATAGATAGGGGAATTAAATACATCATTGAAATATATGATGAAATGGTTCATGTTGGTTTCAAAAGACTTTGGAAGGAGGATCACAACTTTTTATCTATGGAATAAGCCCATAAAAGCATCAAGGATAACTTACAGGATGAGGCTGGTATTGATTCATTGGAAGAGCCACAATCCCAAGAACAAGCTACCAAACTAATTATGGATTATACCCGCTTAAGAGATCTCATGGAATATCTGGTGACTAGAGGGAATGCTGCTAATTATGAGGATGTTGGGGAGCTACAATATGTTTATAAGCAGCTTAAAGAGATATAAAATCCCTTTGAGGAAGCCTATAAATAGGCTCTTAATTATTTGGAATCAATGGTCTAGTTGTTTGGAGACACCTCTGGTGAGGATAATCAGAGAGTACATGCTCCGAAAGAATAAAATGAAGAGGTTGGAGAAGAATGAGAATAATATTGGGTAGTTATAGGTCTAGGAGGGGCTCATAGTTAGGTCATTTCATTTTTGTTTGTACATATACATAAGTTTTGTGTTTCTATACATCAGTTTTGTATTTATATTTTTACTCTGACAATTATTAGAAATAAGCAATAAAGGCATGAAGCCTACAAAACAACAATTTTTGTGTGAAGGCATTCTTTGAAATGAATCCTTATAAAGGAGGTAGAGTTGTGTATATTTTTTGAAGGCAATAGTAATACTGATATTATGGACATAATCTCTAGTTGAACAAGTGAGTTCTATGATGTTCTTGGCATGGTTTCGATATGAACCTTTACCCTCTAGTTAGAATTTGAGTTTTCAAAGGGTAGTGTTTGTATGGAAATTATTCCTTAAAACATATCTTCAACAATGAGTATTGTTTTTTACTCTTGTGTTGGAAATTTGAGTTATTTTATGTTTTCATTGGTGTCACATGGATCACATTGGATTTTGGTGGCAAAAGCACTTCATAAATAATTATTTATGATATTTTGGAGGGCATGGATATATACAGGTTCTTTGTGAAAACCAAGGAAGGCAAAATAAATTTTTTTATTTAAAATCAATGGATGGCATATTTGAAATGGGTTTTTCTTAAAACCCAAGTTGGCTTTTCATTTCATCGAAAAAGGTGCCCTGATGACAGAGATATTTAATTTTGAATATTTAGTTTAAATTTTAATTATTTAAAATTTTAATTTTAATTTAAAATTAAAAATAAAAGTAATCCGTCGACGTCATCGAATATGAGGGAGAATATTATATAAAATGATGCATAAGGTTTATTAATAATCATCCTTGCTCTTATGGTTAATGCGATTGTTGGAGAGAATATAGAGCTCATGTGAAAAAATTGTAGTGGTGGAAGCATTGAATAATTAGAACGGTATGCGAAACCCAAGTCACCTTGGGCAGTGTGGCCTATTGGAAACTAGGGCTGCACAAAGGCATTTGGTAGCACAAGGTTGTGTGTTTTATTTTTGGCAAGGTTCATTCGTTGTGCTTTGTGGTGGAAGCGCCTAGGGAGCACAATGTTTTTTGGTACGTGAACCTACAATAAATAAAGGGACATCAATTCTATTTTACATTACGAACGAGCGGGTAGCTCATTTGGCTACCCTATCCATGACAAAGGTACTCGCAATGAAGGTGTCGGGGGATCGAATCCCACCAAGGGCAAAGGCAAGTTAATATTTTTAATATTTTATTTTTCTAAAGTTGCTCTAGGAGAAATAAGGGTTATGATGCACTTTAGGAACAAGAGAGATTTCTGGTGATTTTATTTTTGAAAGTATCTTATTACATATCATTGGAAAGCTTATTTCAAGGGCTATTCGATTAACTTACTTAGAGGAGAAATAAGGTGTGTGTAAAGAGATATTTCAGATTTTGTAAAGGGGTTTCAAAAGTGAAGTTTGCTTTGTTATTTTTAAAAGGGAATTAATTCTTTCATGAGGTGACATGGTGAATTTTATTGAGTAGGAGTAGTAAGGTGCTAATTGGATATTATTGTTGTGTTATTAATCAAGATCTCTAACCCTTATTAAAATTAAAAAAAAAAAAAATTATTCGAGTGTGGCAGATTTAGTGGACAACTAATAAGGCATCAAAAAGGTATGAGAAATATTCTCCATTGACTTTATTTTGGTGGTTGATTTCTAAAAATATCATTGGAATGAAAAGGATTGATTATAGTCTCCTTTTGAGAGTTGTTGAGTTAATGCTTCAAGGTTTTTTTGGTTTGATATTTGTTATTAAAACCTTGATTTATAAGCATTGTTGTTGAATCCATTAGTTGTGTGAAAAACCTGAGATAGGGTTTGAGAAGAACATGAGAACCATTGTTATATGAAGAATGTTTTATAATCATTGTTGTTGAAGCCCATTGGTTATGCAAAGAAATTGAACTTGAGTTAGTAAAGAATATGAGTATCATTGTTATGTGATATTTGTTGTTGACCATTATTGAAAACATTTTGAGTTGGTTAATACATGCTTGGACTAGGGCTTGCAAGAAAGGGTTCTTCCTTGAAGTGATTGGTTGAGTAGATTTGTTTGAGTCTAGTCAAGTGAATGAGTGGAGTGGTTGTTCAAGTTCCATAAAAGAAAATATTCTATATTCTGATTTGAGTTGATATCATTATGGATCATTGTTGTCATCCATTGAAGAGTGCATTGCCATTCATTGTTGAGTTCATCATTGAGCCTTGCCTTTGTAGATTTGTGGATGAGATTTAAGTGCTACTTGAGCATGATTTATTGAGCCTTTGAGAAGGCTTTTGGGACAGATTTTTGGATAGATTTGAGGTAGATTTTGTGCATGATTGATTGAGCCTTTGAGAAGGCTTTTGGGATAGATTTGTGGATAGATTTGGGACAGATTTGAGTAAGTTCTTAGTGAGCTTGCTAGAGTAGATTTGAGCAAGTTCTTGGTGAGCTTGCTAGAGCAGATTTGAGCAAGTTCTTGGTGATATTGCTAGAGCATATTTGTGCAAGTTCTTGGTGAGCTTGTAAAGCATATTTTAGCAAGTTCTTGGTGAGCTTCCTAGAGCAAATTTGAGCAAGTTCTTGGTGAGCTTGCTAGAGTAGAATTGAGCAAGTTCTTGGTGAGCTTGTAAAGAAGATTTAAGCAAGTTCTTGGTGAGCTTGTTGGAGAAAATTTTTAGTAAGTTCTTGGTGATATTGCTAAAGAATATTCGAGCAAGTTCTTGGAGAGCTTGTTGAGCAGATTTGAGCAAGTTCTTGGTAAGATTGCTAAAGCATATTTGAGTAAGTTCTTGGTGAGCTTGCAGAGCAAATTTGAGCAAGTTCTTGGTGAGCTTGCTAGAGCAAATTTTGAGTAGGTTCTTAGTGAGCTTGGTGAAGTAGATCAGTGGATTTCCTACCTAAGAAGATCAGGATTGCCTAATTGAGTAGATCAGTGGATTGCCTTACTGAGAAGATCAGTGGATTGCCTTGCTAAGAAGATCAGTGGATTGCCTACCTAAGCAGATTAGGATTGCCTAGCTAAGTAAATTAGTGGATTGCCTAACTGAGCAGACCAGTGTATTGCCTTGCTAAGAAAATTAGTGGATTACCTAAGCAGATCAGGATTGCCTAGCTGAACAGATCATTGGATTGCCTAGCTAAGTAGATTAGTGGATTGCCTTGCTAACCATATTAATGGATTGCCTAGATTTGAGTAGATAAAAGTAATCATTTGTATTGGGATAAGGATCCCTATTTATTTGTGAAAAATTATATGGATATTATCTTGTGGACTACCCCACATTGGGGGAACCACGTTAAATCTTATGTCTCAATTGTGTGTGGTGATTTGTGATATTTCTTACTATTGCTATCTATGTCAGTAATGCATACTACTATATTTGGCTATTACAATTATGTACACTAATTGATAGTGGTTTGGAAAGAAAGTAAACAGTGGGCGCTATATTGTTCACCCCCCCATATCAGTATAAGCTTGTGTTCTTCAATTGGTATCAGAGTTGGTTCCTTCATAAAGGCTAACAACTTGAGGACATATTCTACAAGAACATAGATGACTTCATAGAATTGATCATCTATAAGTAAGGCTCCACTATTTTATGGTAACAATTATGCTTTATGGATCATGAGAATGAAGAATTACTCGATATCACAAGGATATGAGGTATGGTAGATGGTTGCAAAAGAGTATAAGTTTGAAGGTGATCATCAGGCAGATAATACTATCAGGAAATTGGTTGAGATCAATGCAAGGACAATGAATTATATTTTGAGTGGGCTATGTGAGACATATTTTGCAAAGGTCATGGTATGTAATTCAGCTAATGAAATGTGGACCAAGTTACAGAATACCTAAGAAGGATATTCCAAGGTAAAGTTGGAAAAACTACAAACTCGTAGAAAAATATTTGAGGAATTAAAAATGGAAGACTCTAAGGATATTGTAAAGTTTTTACTTTGAGTTGATGAAATTGCTAACACCATGAGAGATCTAGGATTTGAGATGAAAGAGTCATAAGTTACTCAAAAGGTTTTGAGATCACTTCCCATGAAGTATGATGCAAATATTTTAGAAATAGAAGAAACAATGGATATCAACAAGCTAACAATGGAAGAACTACAAGGAAATTTCATAGCTTATGATATGAGGATAAGTAAGCATCAGGTTCCAATAAAAGAAATTGCATTCAAGGCTTCATAGAAAAAGAAATGGAAATTTCCAAAGACAGATAGAGATTCAGATAATAATGAGGAAGATAATTTCATCAAAAGGAAAAAGGACTTAAGAAATTATAGGGATATGAAGAAATTCAAATGCTACGAGTGTGGTGATTCTTGTCACTATGTAAATAATTATCCACATGAACAAAATAGTGATGATGAAAAATAGGGTCATAGAAGAAAAGAAGAAGAAGCAAGTGATGGTTCAGTTCACAACAATGAAGACCAGTCATATGAAGAAGAATGTACATTCTTTGGAATAAGTGAAGAAAGACAAGAACACATATTTCTAGGTATTGAAGTTAAAAAAGAGGATACATCTATCGAAGAAAGACATGAAGAGCTTGCTATAGCCATTGAGAAAGCAATTTTGTACAAGAAGGGTCTAAGAATACTAAAATGCTTCATATACAGATATTTTGGGCATTTAGATGATGATTGTATGTACTACAAAAATTGCAAAAAGAAAAGTTTATTTGTTGAAAAAGAAAGCAGCAGATCCAGTAATAGTTCTAGCAGCAATTCTAGTGGAAATTACAACAACAATGATCTAGTGGAAATTACAACAACAATGATGATGAAGAAGAGGAATCCACAAAACAAGAAAATAAAATTAGGAGATTGAAAAGAAAAATCAAAAGGCTTGAAAATAAGGTTCATGAAAATGAAAAGGTCAAAATCATTCTTAATCAACACATTCAAGATTTGGAAAAATAACTTCAAGAAACAAAAGAGCTTGGCATCACTATTTATGAGCAATTGAAGAAGAAGAAATAAATATGTAATAAGTTAGAAGAAGAAGATCAAAAATGTTTGGGTACCTACATAAATGAGTTAGCACGATTTCTAAATAATTCAAAAACTCTGGATATTTTTTTGGATTTTCAATGAGATCCATTTATAAAAACAGGGTTTGGTTATGAAGAAGGAAAATAAAAAATAAACACACAAGGACCTCTATTTATATCAAGAGGCTTTGTTTTAGAAATCTATAAGGAAGAACCGGTTCCCAAAGAAAAGGAAGCAACAAAAATGGATACTTGCATTTCATAGGCTATAGAGATGTGTGCCAATTTGCTATTTGACACAAATGAATAGAAAGAAGAGGAAGGTTCCAAAGCACCAAAGGTCTCATATTTTAGGTTTGGGGAATCACACTCAAAAGGAAAGGAAGTTCTAAAATATGAAAGCAAGGAAGCACCTAAGATTTATGAAGAAATTTCCAAAGTTCCTATGGCTCCAAACATCTAGTTTGGATCTTGTTTTGAGATAGGTGAATCAAGTTCAAGAGGAAAATAAATTATTGAAAAGGAAAGCAAGGAATAAATTAAGAAAGAGGATTTAGATACTACAAAGAAGGTTCAAGGATACAATGCACAAATAAAAAATGATCACAAGGTTAATGGTCAAGAAAGGTATGAGGAACCAAGGCATGAACAAAGGGTTTTTCAAGGACATTATTTTTCTTGTAATGGATTTGGACACAGGGCTATACACTGCAGGGTCTATGGATCAAAGAAGTTTGATTTTGCTAGAAGGAAATTCAAAGGAATAAGGTATGGTTTTTAGGGATATTGCTTCTTATGCAACAAAATTGGTCATAGATCTTATCAGTGCAAAGAAAATGAGCAACATGGTTTTGGTTTTAGAGCTACACAATTCAGAAGTCATGATCATAATGATTATGAAAACAAAACTTCACAATATAGAGTTCAGGAAAGGAATGGATATGGAAATTATTTCAATAAAGAATTCAAGATATGGGAACCATCCAAAGGCTACAATATCAAGTGTTTTAATTGCAATAACTTTGGATATATTGCAAAATGGTGTAGGACTCAATTCCAAAAAAGTTCAAGACAAGAAGGTCAAGCGGTTTCAAGGAAAGAAGGTCAAACAAGTTGAAGACAAGAAGATCAAGTAACTCATCAAGAAAATGATATAAACAAAAATATGGAAGGAAGTTGAAATATGAAATAAACAATGTAATATTGGAGTAAAAGTATTCCCACCCCAAAATTAATCACCTCAAGAGAGAAGGTGGTGAGGGGGCTAGGCTTAAGAGTAATATCTTTTAGCCCCATAGGTGTCCCTTTTGCCATTGATTTCAAAGGGGAGAGATTTCAGTAAGGGGGAGAGAATTGAGTTAGGGGGAGAAATCTCCAAAGAGATAATTGAGTTAGAGGGAGCAACCTCCATAGAGAGTATTGAGTCAGGGGGAGTAGCTTTGATTCTCAGATATGGTTTTTGTAGTGATTGTGGTGATTTGCATTAGAGGTGTTGCCATCAATGACAAAGGGGGAGATTTTTGGTAATTTGGGTTATTTTATGTTGTCATTGATGTCACATGGATGACATTGGGTTTTGGTGGCAAAAGCACTTCATAAATAATCATTTATGATATTTTAGAGAGCATGGATATATACAGGTTTTTTGTGAAAACCAAGGCAGGCAAAATAAAAGTTTTTATTTAAAATCATGGATGTCATATTTGAAATGAGTTTTTCTTAAAATCCAAGATGGCTTTTCATTTCATCGAAAAATGTACCCCGGTGATGGAGATATTTAATTTTAAATATTTAGTTAAAATTTAAATTATTTAAAATTTAAATTATTTAAAATTTAAATTTAAATTTTAAAATTAAAAATAAAAGTAATCCATGGACATCGTCGAATATGAGGGAGAAGACTATATAAAAGGATGCCTAAGGTTTATTAATTATCATCCTTGCTCTTGTGGTTAATGTGATTGTTGGAAAGAATATAGAGCTCGTGCAAAAAATTTGTAGTGGTGGAAGCATTGAATAATTTGAACGACGTGCGAAATGCAAGTCACCTTGGGCAGTGTGGCCTATTGGAAACTAGGGTAGTGTAAAGGAATTTGGTAGCATGAGGTTGTGTGTTCAATTTTTGGCAAGGTTTGTTCATTGTGCTTTGTGGTGGAAGCGCCTAGGGAGCGCAAAGTTTTTTGGTACGTGGGCCTACAACAAATAAAGGGACATCAATTCCATTTTACGTTACGAACGAGCGGGTAGCTCATTTGGCTACCTTAGCCATGGCTAAGGTGCTCGCGGTGAAGGCATCGGGGGATCGAATCCCACCAAGGGCAAAGGCAAGTTAATATTTTTAATATTTTATTTTACTAAAGTTGCTCTAGGAGAAATAAGGGTTATGATGCACTTTAGGACGAAGAGAGATTTCTAGTGATTTTATTTTTGAAAGTATGTCATATTATATATTGTTGGAAAGCTTATTTCGAGGGCTATTGGATTAACTTGCTTAGATGGAGAAATAAGGTGTGTGTAAAGAGATATTTCTAATTTTGTAAAGGGGTTTCAAAAGTGAAGTTTGCTTTGCTTTTTTCCAAGGGGGTTAATTCTTTCACAAGGTGACATGGTGTATTTTATTGATCAAGAGTAATAATGTATTAATTGGATATTATTGTTGTGTTATTAATAAAGATATCTAACCCTTATTAAAAGTTGAAAAAGAAAGTTTATTTATTGTGGCAGATTTAGTGGACAACTAATAAGGCATCAAAAAGGTATAAGCAATATTCTCCATTGAAATTATTTGGGTGGTTGATTTCTGAAAATATCATTGGAGTGAAAAGGATTGATTATAGTCTCCTTTTGAGAGTTTTTGAGTTAATGCTTCAAGGTTTTCTAGTTTGAGAGTTGTTATTAAAACCTTGTTTTATAAGCATTGTTGTTGAAGCCATTAGTTGTGTGAAAAACCTGAGATAGGGTTTGAGAAGAACATGAGCACCATTTTTATGTGAAGAATGTTTTATAAGCATTGTTTTTGAAGCCCATTGGTTATGCAAAGAACTTGAACTTGAGTTAGAAAATAATATGAGTGTCATTGTTATGTGAGATTTGTTGTTGAGCTTTATTGGAAATATTTTGAGTTGGTTATACTTCTTCTTTCACATAGTTAACTTCAAAAATAAATAAGCCCTTCTTATTTTGATTAACTTGCAACCCGAGGAAATACGAAAGTTCACCAATCATTGACATTTCAAATTCTTTCTGCATCTTATTTGCTAAATCTTTACACAACTCATCTTTGATGCTGCCAAATATGATATCATCTACGTATACAAAAAGAATAATAAGATGCCCATTTTTTGTTTTGACATACAAATTACTATCCACCATACCTTTCTTAAACCCTTGTTGAGTGAGATAGTTGTCTTGCCTTGCATACCATGCTCAGGGTGCCTGTTTTAAGCCATATAATGATTTCTTCAACTTGCAAAACAAGTTGGGATTATCACCAAGTTGGAAACCATCTGGTTTCTCAATATAAACCTCTTATTCAAGTTTCCCATTCAAAAACGTTGATTTCACATCCATTTGATAAACTTTGAAATTCTTGTAGACTGCTAAAGCCAGAAACATTCTAATTGCCTCTAGTCTAGCTACTGGTGCAAAAGTTTCCTCAAATTCAATGCCTTCAACTTGTGCATAACCCTTACATACCAATCTTGCTTTATTTCTGACTACCTGTCCGTCTTCATTCAATTTATTTTGAAAAATCCATTTAGTCTCGATTATATTTTTATTTGCAGGTCTAGGTACTAACTCCCAAGTTTCATTTTTCTCGATCTGATCAAATTATTCATTTATTGCCTTCATCCAACTTTCATATTTGCTTGCGTCAGCAAAATTTTTGGGCTCAATGCTGGATAATAGAGAGTAGTTACTTACTACTCTTCTTCTTTTCTGAACACCAACTTTGGGGTCTCCAATTATTTGCTCTCTAGGATGATTTTTTTGCCTGCTGTCTATTTTAAATTTCTTATTTTCTTCCACTTCTGAATCACAACTTAAATCATCTGAGTCAATTTTCTGTATCTTTTCCATTTCTTTTTCCTCATCTCCTTCAATAACCTCTTCATAAATTAGGTAGTTATTTTCATATCTAATTACTCGTTCTCTACCTTCATCAAATTTAACATTGACACTGTCCACAATTTTCTTTAGCCTCTTGTTGTAGCATTTGTAAGCTTTGCTTTTTGATGAATAACCAACAAAAATACCTTTATCTGCTCTATCTTCAAAATTACCAAGATTATCTTTAGTTCTTTTGATGTAGCACTTGCTGCCAAAAACTTTGAGGTATTTTTCTGTTGCCCTTTTACCGAACCACAACTCATAAGGAGTTTTTCTTTCATGTGTTCTCAGCATGTACCTATTTTAGATATACACCGTAGTATGGACTGCTTCTTTCCAAAATTTGTCTGCTACTCTACTTTCAGCCAACATAGTCTGTGCCATTTCCTGCACTGTCTTGTTCTTTCTTTCTACCACTCCATTCTATTGAGGTTTCCTGGCTACTGAAAACTGTCTCCTAATATCGTATTTTTCACAGTACTTTGTAAACTACTCTGAAATGAATTCTCCTCCTCTATATGATCTTAAACATTTGATCCTCTTTCTTGTTTCATTCTCAACTTGGTTTTTAAAAATCTTGAACATTTTAAAAGCTTCTGATTTATGTTTCAAGAAAAATATCCATGTCATTCTAGAATAGTCATCAATGCACAACATAAAATATTTGTCACCATTTATGCTTTGTGTTCTCATGGGTCCACATAAATCATTGTGTATTAGTTCCAAAGGTTTGCTTGTGTAGCACTCTTTTGTTTTGAAAGTGACTCTAGTTTGATTCCCCTTTTGGCATGAAGCACAAATGTTGTTTGCAGGTTTGCTGATGGTGGGAATATCTCTCACTTCCCTTTTGAGTTGATTTTTACTAGATTATAAAAATTGATATGACCGAGTCTCTTGTGCCACAACTAATTTTCTTCTTCCTGTACAATAAAAAAAGCTCCTCTTGAAGTCTTTAAGACCATGTACAGGTTTCCAGATGTCCTTGATCCAGTTGCTATCTATTTTCCACTATTTTTTTTCTGACTTCACAACCCTACTTCTTAAAAAATACTTCATGACCTTTATCACAAATCTGACTTACGCTCAACAAGTTATGTTTCAAACCATCCACAAACAAGAATTCTTTTGACTTAATTTTTTCGTCACTAATTTTAACTGAACCTTTGCAAACTATCTTAGCTCCATAATTATTTCCAAACTTTATTGAACCACCTTTAAATTTCTATAACTTCTCAAATTTCTGTTTGTCACCTGTCATATGACTGGAGCATCCACTATCAAGTATCCATGGTACATATTTATTCTATGCTTTAAATGTTGTTTGTACGATTAAGGATTCCTTTTCTTCCTTAAGTCGCTCTTTTTCTTTCCACTCCATTTTGATAGTAGTTTTGGGCTCTTGTTTTGCCTTTCCATTATCAATAGCTTGTGCATGTTTTTCAAGAAGTTTTCTATTTTGTCTCATCCTATTTGGTTGAAATTTTCTTCCCTAAAATTGATTTGATGCAAATGTACTTCTATAGTTTCTTGCAATGTGCCCAAAATTATGACAGTTATAACATTCTACTATATAATTCATCAGAGAAGAAAAAACATTTCTGCTGGTGAAATTCCTTGGTCTTACATTATATTTTTAGTATGAGATTTTATGTCCATAGTCATTGCATTTAAAACAAAAACCAAAAAAGGGATAATTGAACCTGGGTGATGGTCTTTGCCATGTTGTCGTAGGAGCCATAGGTCTTCTTCTTCTTTGATGTGTGACATTGGTGAATCCATCATTGCAAATTCTCCTTTCGTGCTTGGCATTATTGCTTTCTTTTGCATGAGACATTTTTCCTTGATCAAACTGTTTCTTATCTTCATTATTTATGGATTCTATATGTCTGGACTTTGATCCATTTGATGATTCTCCTTCAACGAAACCCAGACCAAATTTGATGCCTGCAGGCCTTTGGTCATTTATAATCTTATCCAGCTTCATAGAACTTTCTTTGTGTTTGTGATAGCAACTAATTTTGTGATTCATCTCTTCTATCTGCATCTGTAAACCAACATTCTCTTCTTCTAGTTTGCAACAATAATCTATTTTCATGGTAATTTGTACTTCGAGATCTTTAGATATTTTCTTGTATTCTTTTGTCTGTACTTTCAGACTGGTTATGATTTTGTTTGCATCCTCAAGATTTTTTGAAATTTTCTTATTCTTTTTCCTCTCTATTTTCCACTCTTCAAGTGCAGAGATCAAATCACCTTCTAGATCTACTTTAGCCTCAGGGTTTTCACCACATACTTTAGAGTTCACTCCTTTTTTTGATTTTACTTCTTTAAATGCTATGAAAAGAGCTTCACATGTTTCCTCTTCAGAATCCTCGATGTCATATCTTAAAGCACAAAGATATGTCTACATATTAATTCTCTAAAATGCGTAATTAGATTCTTCAAACAATAGTGCTTTGTTTGATGAGAAGCCTTCACAACCTACCATTGTGTTACTTCCAAGATCACCCTAGCCGGTTAAGCTTGTACAAGAACTTAGCTCTAATACCAATTGTCAGTCTTACAATGACACTGAGAGGGGGGGGGTGAATCAGTGTAGCTCTATAAAATTAAATTTACAACTCTTAATACCACAAAAATTAAAACTTGTTACTAGATACAACAAGTATAACAAACGAGCATCACACAACACAAGATTTAACGAGGTTCACCAATGTGGCTACACCTCAAAAATTGACTGCTTGGACTACCATCCAAATCCAGCCTTTGTAAAGCACCAAATTTATAATCAATTTACCAGCACCCACTAGAAGGAGCACCAACCCCTGATTTATCTACACCAACAGAAAGGAGCACCAACCCCTAATTTATCTACACCAACAAAAAGGAGCACCAATCCCTAATTTATCTACACCAACAGAAAGGAGCACCAACCCATGATTTACTAGCACCAACTGGAAGGAACACTAACCCTTGATTTATCTGCACCAACAGAAAGGAGTACCAACCCCTGATGCCAAGATGCAACCTAGACTTCAATTTGAATCTATAAGTTTGACAGTAAGATAGCTTTGCTTTTGCAAGACCTTGACTGGTCTTCTTCACCTTTGCATTCTCTATGCACTCTGCTCTCTCTACGTAATCACTTCGCACACTCTGCTTTGTTACAGTCAAAATTTACGATCGTCTTATCCCTTTTGTGCACTCTGATCTCTTTGCAAATTTCATACTTAGCATGATTTGACACGACTTGCTCTCTACACATAATGACTGTATTTCACACATATTCAACCATTTTCTCAATTCTCCAAATAGCCCTCCTTTTATAACAATATTTTTTATGATGAAAACCCTAATCTTAGTCGACTTTCATAACAACTATAAACCCTAATTTTAGTCGATTGTCATCGGTCTTCTTCGGCTTCAACTCAAGAAGATGTTCGGTTTATCCATCTCTTGATGATTTCATTCTAGACAGACCTTGTAACCGCCATACTAAATTTTGGTCTCTCTTCATATTTTAGCAGTATGAAATCACTCTGTAACTGCCCCTATAAATGTAGTAGTGATGTCGGTCCACTGTCATAGTTCTCATTTCAGTCGGGTTCTCCTTCTTGACTTGCACATTTACGACCTATCATGAAATCACGATATTTTTGCCTCTGTAGCTTCTTTTGTTGCTGTTGCCGCAAAAATACATGTCACGATATCGTGACACTTTTGCCTCCATACGCTTTCTCTATTCTTTTGTTGTGATATCGTGACATTTCTGCCTTTGCAAACTTTGTCTTTTCTTTAGTCGTGATATCACGACATTTTCACCTTTGTATACTTCGTCTTTGCTTTTGTCACGATATCATGACACTTCTACTTCCATAGACTTTGACTTTGCTTTTGTCATGATATCGTGACACTTCTACCTTCGTAGTCTTCAACTTAGCTTTTTTCACGAAATCGTGACACTTCTACTTTTGTACATAGCTTCTTTTCTTTTATCGTGAAATTGTGACGATTTTGCCTTCGAAGTCTTCTTCTTTGCTTTTGTCATGAAATCATGACACTTCTACTTTCGTACTTTACTTCTTTGCTTTTGTCATGAAATCACGACACTTCTGCCTTTGAAGTCTTCTTCTTTACTTTTGTCGTGAAATCGTGACACTTCTACTTTCGTACTTTACTTCTTTGCTTTTGTTACGAAATCACGACACCTCTGCTTCTGAAGTCTTGCTTTCTGCTTTTGTTGTGAAATTGTGAAAATTCTACTTCTGTACGCTTCCTCTCTTTATTTTTTCACAAAAATGCGACATGTCGTGATATCGTGACACTTTTCAAACTTACTTTCTCTCTCCTATTTTAGTAGTGAAAATGTGACATGTCGCGATATCGCGACACTTTTCAAACTTACTTTATCTCTGCTATTTTAGTTGCAAAAATGCGACATGTCATGAAATCGTGACACTTTTCTTACTTGTTCTCTTTCTTCGAACTTGTCATGAAATTGTGATACTTTTTTCTGCTTTCTCTTTCTCTTCCAACATGTCGCAAAATCGTGACACTTTTCGTACTTGTTCTCTTTCTTCGAACTTGTTGCGAAATCACGACACTTTTTCCTGCTTTCTCTTTCTCTTCCAAAATGTCACAAAATTGTGATAGTTTTTCTACTTGCCTTTTTCTCTTCCAACATGTCGCGAAATCGTGACAGTTTTTCCTGCTTTTTCTCTCTCTTCCAACATGTCATGAAATCATGATAGTTTTTCCTACTTTTTCTCTCTCTTCCAACATGTCACGAAATCGTGATAGTTTTTCCTACTTTTTCTCTCTCTTCCAACATGTCACGAAATCACGACAGTTTTTCTTGCCTGCTATATATGTCGCGATATCACGACACTTTTCTTACTTGTCTTTTTTCTTTGATATTTTGCATATGGGCCACTTTGGTCTTCTTGGAAAATCATTGTACATACTCTGAATAACCTTTGAACTCCTGTCTTCTGCATCTAAATAGCTTTTGAACTTTCTGTCCACTGCATCAACAGATCTATCTGACTGTGTTGACAAAAATGACAATATTGTTGCTGCACCTTGCTCAACAATATTGAGTATCATATACCATTAAGAAGGATTTGTTGACTAAATGTATACCACTATCTATATTAATGAAGAGAAAACTAATTCCACCCACCCTTTTGTGTGCATCATTTTGGTATTAAAGTAGGTTTTTACTGTTGGTAGTTTAAGAAGTGCATCAAAAAAACAATGGCATAGTGCGGAAGAGGAATACCATCATGATACCAACATACAAATATAGCTAAAATTCTAAGGGTAATTAGTTCTTTACATGATGTGATCAAAACTACACAAAGGAGAGGCATTCATATTGAGGAGATCAATGATAGTGAAGATGAGGAGATTGGTCACATGTAAGATCAAGAAGAAGAGTGAGAGGAAGAACCAAAATATTGATTAATCTAGGCAATTTATAACATAGGTAAGAATCCAAAGATAGAAACCCCATTATATAATGGAAACTTGAATCCATAGGATCTCATAGATTGGATTATAGAGATGAAGAAAAAAATTAATTTTGAATCAATAGAAGACCTCAATATAATGAAATTTTCTTGTATAAAGCTAAAAGGGCGTGAGTCCTTATGGTGGGAGCATGTTGAAAACCAAATGATCACCAAATGATCACCAAAATGAAGATCAAATTCTTCCTACTAGATTACCAATTGGGTATTTTTAGAAAAATACAAAACTTGAAACAAAAATATCTAAGTGTAAAGTATTACAGAAAGGAATTCTATAAGCTCGCCATTCAATCCAATCATGTGGAAGACAATGAAGATAAGGTTTCAAAGTATAAAAGCGGATTATGATTTTCCATAAAATATGTAGTATTATGAGGATGATAATGGTAGAAGAAGCCTACCAATATGCATTAAAGGAAGAGCAGAAATTTTCATGAAGGAAACAAAATAATCAAAGAGGATGGTTCTCATGAAGATGAGGATAAACAAGTAGTAAAATAGGACAACACAAATAGGAAGGAGAAGCTAGTACTTCTTGTAGTTATTTCAACAAAAATACCAAATGAATTGGAAATTGCTCATGAGGAAGAGGTTAGTAGAGGAAGGGGTAGATATTTCCCTATAAAATGTTATAGATGTGGAGAAAATAGTAATAATGCATTTGAATTTCCAACAACATAATAGAGTAGTAGTAAGGAAAAAGAGGTCAAGAACCATATTTCACAAGCAAAATAACAGAGTAGTGGTTTCTCAAAGTATGTGAAAGATCTAGAATAAGAAGAGTCTCTTATTATGAAAAAAGTGTTATTAAATCCATCTAAGAAGAAATGTGAACGTATTCAAAGGAGAAATATTTTTGGAATAGTATGTAAATTATAAGATAAATGTTGTAAGATCTTTGTGAATAATGGAAGCATGGATAATTTAGTATCCATAAATATGGAAGATAAACTAGGATTGAAGAGCAAATAACATCCCAATTCATACAAAGTTTCTTGGCTACAAAAGGGACACCAAATATTAGTAAGCAAATAGTGCAAGATAAACTTTCAACTTAGATCTTACAAGGATGAGGTCCTATGTGATATTATGCCTATGGATGATTGTCATGTGTTGTTTGGGAGACGATGGAAATTTGAAAATAGGGTATTACATGATGGTAGGGAAAACACTTATGCTATTTTGAAATATGGTAAGAAGTATGTATTGATTCTATTGAAGGATAAAGATGAAAGAGAGGACAATGGTCATAAAGACTGTTTGATTTTAGAAATTTTTTTTTTGAAGGAGATGACAAAGAAGAAGGCATATTTTTTATTGCTAACCCCACAAAGTATGGGATGGAAGACAAGAAGGAGGGGACTCCAAGTGAGTTGAAGGATTTACTATAATAGTATGTAGAAATTTTATCAGAAGAATTATTGGATGAACTGCCACCAATAAGGAGTATTATCCATCACATAGCTTTCATTCCTAGATTGAGTTTACCCAATAAGGTAACATATAGAATGAGAAATGAAGAGATAAGTTTAGCAGCCACTAGACAAGGGGTTGAATAGGGAGATCTTGAGACTATGTTAGTACCAACTATACTTGCACTAAAGAAGAGTGAAGAATGTTGTATGTGCATAGATTCAAAGGCTATTAGTAATATAACTTTAAATCATAGATTTTCATTCCCACACATTAATGATTTTATGGATTGCTTAAGTGAATCAATGTACTTCACAAATATAGATTTAAAGAGTGGCTATCATAAGATCTATATTTTTTTTTTGAAAAAATTGAAAAAAACTTGTATTAAAACAAAAGACAGTTACAAGAGGGAGAAAGGGCATCCCAACAAAGCGCAAAGAGACCAGAAGAGAAAAGGGCACGAAAACGCGACATGTCATGAAAACGTGACATGTCGCGAAATCGCGACACCAAACCAAACAACCGCCGCGCCACAACAACCAGTCGCGATAACGCGACATGTCGCGATATCGCGACAAAAAGCGCCGAAGCCACAACACACAAAAAATGTCACGAAATCGTGACAGCACAGCACCAAATCACCCAAACGCCAAAAACGTCGCGAAATCACAACGAGAAATCCTGAAGGCACCTGCTCCCCAAAATTGTCGCGAAATCGCGACGAGGTCCCCTTAAATCAACATCTTTGATAAAGTGTCGTGACATCGCAACGACTTTTCCTTGGAGCCCCACTTGGCCGGAAGTGTAGCGAAATCACGACAAGAAATCCAATGGGCGCCCCATCCACAAAAGTGTCACGAAATCGCTACATGTTCACCCCCAAGGTGCCCATAACCAGAACTAGTCGCGAAATCGCGACGTTTTTCCTGCAAGCAGTTTTTCTCCAGAACTGTAGCGAAATCGCTACAGGTTTGCCCCTTTGCTTCCTTTCCATAAACATGTCGCGAAATCACGACAGGTTATCCATTGGGAGGCTTTTCACAAAAAAGGTCGCGATATCGCGACGGTTTTTCCACTTAACGAAATTTTGCTCAAAACATCTCGAAATCGCTACAGGTATGCCCCTTTGTGTCCTTTCCTCAAAAAAGGCACGAAATCGCGACGAATTTTCCTTAGAGTAGCTTTTCACAAAAATTGTCACGATATCGCGACGGTTTTTCCCTTTCATGCAGTTTTTCTCAAAGCGTCGCGATATCGCGACACTTTTCCTCCAGCAGCAAAACCAACCAAAAAGGTCGTGACATCGCGACACCTTCTCATCAAAGACCGCGACGACGCAAAAAGTCGCGAAATCGCTACAATTTTCCTCCCAAAGACGCAGCAACAAAAAGGGTAGCGAAATCGCTATAGTTATCCAGGATAGGTCGCGACAGAGCAACATGTCGCGACAGAGCAACATGTTGCGACAGAGCAACATGTCGCGACAGAGCAACATGTCGCAAAATCGTGACAGATTTCCAAACAGGGTCGCAACGGCGCAATATGTCGCGATATCACGACAAAAACTAACCTTAGTCATTTTTGAGCTCATGGATGCAGGGATCGTTCCATCCCACTCCGAATCTCTTCGTCTATCATAGGCATATCACTGTGCAGCTGAACACCTACCTCTTTCTCAGCACCCATCTTCGCAAGGAAGTCAGCTACCGTGTTCAGATTTCTACTCACATACACAGGGATGACATCATCTAACTCCCTCCATAACTCCTTGATTTGAGATATCAACATCTGCAGTCTCCAGGCTTTTAAAGAGAAATTCCGCAAGCAATCTAGAGCGCCGATCAGGACTTGAGAATCAGATTCAAGAATTATCCTCCGGTGACCCTGCTTAACAGCCCAGATAGACGTTGACTTAATGGCAAAGGCTTCGGCTTCATTGTTTGTGGCTCTGCCCAATCCCTGCAATTCCCAATAAAGAACCGCACTCGAGTGATCCCGACAAACAACACCAATTCCTGCGTTGCCCGGGTTGCCTTTTGCAGCCCCATCAGTATTGATCTTGATCCAGCCTACAGGGGGAGGTTTCCAGCATGCTCTGCCTTGCCTCTCATGACCCTCAACCCCCTCTTCAGGATGCCCAAGAGAAGCCTGATTCTCTTCATTGACAAAAGTAGCAACAGTTTCTGTGACTTTGCTCCAGATGACCTGCCAAACGTCGTTAATCGAGGAGAAAGTGTTTCTAAAGATCCGGGAATTTCTATCCAACCAAACTTGCCACCAAATGAAGAGAAAGCCTAACTGCCAGCCAGTTCGGAGAGCTATGGAATTGAACCTGCCCCATTTCCATTTTTCCCAAATATTGGTACGGTTGAGAACACCATTAGCCTGGAGTTTAAATTGAGAGAACCAGCGTTCCCAAATCTGATGAGTAAAAGGACACTCAAAAAACAAATGATCTGCAGTTTCCTCATGTTGGAGGCATAAAGCACATTGAGAGGGGCCATTGAAACCCCTACGTCTGAGATTGTCAAAGGTGAGAAGACCATTATGCATAAGTTGCCAAGCAAAGAAATTCACTTTCGGCCAACCCTTTGAATGCCAAATCCTTCTCCAATGCTGAACCGAAAAAGAGTGTGGGGGAGGCTCAGGGAGGATCTCTTCATATCCAGCCTTAACTGAGTAGACCCCAAGGCTTCCATAGCCCCGGGCTAATTCATCTTCCTCATCCTTCCCCGTGAGGAACCTTTCTGCCAAGATTTTTTGCAGGATAGGCACCAACTCCGGAGAGACAGTAATTGGCCACTCCTCCCATCGCTTAAACTTTTTAAAAGTATACCCCCCCAATTGACTGGTAAGAAGATAATTATCAATATGGATCCAACCCTGGGCTTCTAAGGCGGTCATGATAGGTTGTAGCTCAGGGAACATAACAATAATGGGCGGATGTTGGTCCCAAGAGTCAGTCCAGAAACGAGCCTTGTCTCCTTTCCCCACTTTCCAGAATAATTGATCTTTGATAATCTGGGACCCAAGCTTGAGAGTCTGCCACACTAAGGAACCAGAACCTTCCAAGGGAAAGCGACCCACCTCATTGGGATGAACATGCCCCAAATATTTACTGGAAAGAATTCTGCTGAAGAGGGAGGATGGCTGAGAAATCCACCTCCAATATAGTTTTCCAGCCAAAGCTCTGTTATTAAGCATAGAACTTCTCAAGCCCAGCCCTCCTTTGTCCTTAGGCTGGGTAACTTTGTCCCACCCAACCAAGGCCCATTTTTTCTTCCCTTTTGCGCCTTCCCATAAAAATATTCTAGCCATTTTGTCCAGCTCTTTCCAGATGGTATGAGGGGTAGCCAGTATTGAGAATTTATAGATCGGCAAAGCCTGAATAACCGACTTCAGGAAGGTTAATATACCCCCGTAGCTTAGCCATTTATGGGCCCAATGATTCATTCTGTATTTGATGCCTGCTAACAGGTTCTTCCAAATGTCAATATTTAACTTTTTGAAATGAAGGGGAACGCCCAGGTAAACAATTGGAAGAGAAGTCCTAGTGAAGCCCAGGATCTCAATAACGCGCTCCTGAAGCCGTTGGTCAAGATTGAAAAAGACCACTTTGGACTTCCTGGAATTTAGAACCTGATTTGAAGCCCTTAGGTAGAAATTCAAAGTATCTCTGATTCCTCTAGCTTCCCGAAGAGTGGCCGCACCAACCAGACCCGTATCATCCACAAATTGCAAGTGAGTCAGAGTTTCCTCCCCAACCTTGATACCAGAAAGCAGACCTTGTTGCCTTCTCCTCAAAAATAGTCTGCCCAAACCTTCAGCCAAGAGAAGGAAGAGATAGGGAGAACAAGGGTCTCCCTGGCAGAGACCACGGGAGGTGCCGAAAGGAAGCGAGGGAAGGCCCTTAATGAGAACAGAAAAAGAGGGAGAAGAAACACAACTCATAACCCAATCAATCCATTCCTGAGAAAATCCAAAGGCAGCCATCATTTTCGACAAGAAGCACCACTCCACCCGGTCATAAGCCTTGGACATATCCAGTTTAATGAACATTCCTTTGTTGCCCAAAGTTTGCATTGAATGGATGGCCTCCTGGGCCAAAACCACCCCATCCAAGATTTGTCTTCCCTCAACAAAGCCCCCCTGTTCAGGAGAAATGATGCTATGAAGAAGGGGTTTAAGCCTCTCAGCCATTATCTTAGTGATGATTTTGTAAATCACATTGCATAAAGCAATAGGCCTGAAATCAGAGATATGAGTCCCCGCTTCCCCTTTTGGAATTAAAGCAATGAAGGTGTGATTGATTGCCCTGAGCATTCTTCGATTGGATCTGGATTCCTCAGTAACAGCCAGAACATCCTCCTCCAAGGTGTCCCAGAAAGCCTAAAAAAATTCAATAGGAAAGCCATCTGGACCAGGAGATTTTCCAGTACTCATACCAAAGACCACATTTCTCAGTTCATCCCTTTCAATGGGTCTAAGCAGGGCCTGATTGTCCTCTTCAGAGATAATAGGAGGAATAACATTAAGAACTTCGTTCTGAGCCTCAATATCTTGCTGTATACTTTCCTTAAAAAGTTTAGAAAAGTAATCGATAGCATGGGAATGCATGCCAGGAATAGTATCGAAGACATTTCCATGTTCATCTTTGAGAACTTCCATATTGTTCATCTGTCTCCTAGCACAAGCTGACCGATGAAAAAATTTGGTATTTCTGTCCCCCTCTAATAACCAAGTATTTCTAGCCCTCTGTTTCCAGTATAACTCCTCTTGGTTGTCAATGTCCTCAACCGCTTTACGCAGTTCATCATCTTCAGATTTGAGTTGCTCAGTAATTGATCCTTCCCTAAAAAGTTTCTGAACCTCCTCCCATCTAGCCACCAAGGGGGCCCTTTGGGACTGGAAATCCGACTTGTTTCCTTTCCTCCACTGTTTCAATTGAATTTTGACAAATTGAAGCTGTTTATGAAATTTGAACATTGCTGTCCCAAAAGGTGGACGGCCTTATGTCCACCATTGAGAAATTTTCTGTCGAAGGTCCTCCTTTTGTAACAAAAAATTCTCAAATTTAAAAGGCCTATGGTGCTGCCCTCTCGAAGTCCCTCCCTCAAGCAAAATGGGAAAATGATCCGAAATAGGGCCCTCCAAAATCTGGAACTTAAAAGTCCATTTAACAAAAGCCTCCTCCGAGACCAAAAAGCGATCTAACTTGACCTTCCTGCTATGTGGCTCCTTTCTCTTGTTTGTCCAAGTGAAAAAAACACTAGGGCCTTGAACGTCCACTAAATTAAAGGCCTGAACTTGGGCAATCAGAAGCCGATCCCCTGGATCCAAAACAGGGGAGCCACCTTCCTGGTCCCGAACAGATAATTTTGCATTAAAATCCCCTGCAATAATCCAGTCATAACACTCCCTGTATGCTCTCATGTTGTGAACAACGTCCCATTGGAGCCTCTGGCCATCAAGATCTTGGGCCCCATAAAAGTTGGTTATAAGGACCAGCTCAGAATTGAAGTTATTTTTGAAGAGAGAAGTAAGAACACCCCTGCAAGCTACATGATCTAAAGCAGTCCAGACCAGAGGGTTCCAAAGGGTAACAATTCCACCTGAAGCTCCTTGGGCAGCCACGTCCATATACCCAGCTCCCCGCCAGATTTTAGTAGCGGTTTTACTCATAATATCTAAAGACATTTTGGTCTCTTGAAGAAGCAAAAAGTCTATTTTACGATTTTCTAAGAGTCTTTGAACAACAGATTGATGGGTTCTACTGTTTAAACCCCTAATATTCCAAGATTGAATAATCATTGAAAACCTTGAGAGCAGTAAGAATCAATGGTCCTCACCAATCCTCCATTGATTAGCTTATCTCCTTGCGCTATTAGTAGTTCCTTATTGGATTTTCTTCCCGCTCCTTGAGAGTTATTGTTTCTAGATCTCTTTTCCACCAGGAAATCCCTAAAGCGAGCCTTTCTCTGTTTTTATCTGCATTTCCCATGGTGACATCTTTTATAGCCGGCTGTGCTGGGGAGTGTTTAACCAATGCCCCTGGATTCTCTGACTGCAGGTTCTCAGCTAGCACAGTCACCTGTTCTACTACAAGAGTGAAGGAAGGAGAAACAAAAGGTGGAGTGTTGACATTCTCACCATTCCCAACCACTCCCTCCATAGATTGGTCCTCCAGATCCACTAATGACTTAAAAATTTCATATCGATTGTTTGGCTTGAGCTGTAACTGCTCCTTGCCATTTTTCTTTTTGTTTCTCTTTCGTTTCACCTGTTCAAAGCCATCCTGCTGAGCATCAGGACCTGGAGAATTGCTAGAGGGTTCATTGACCGGACTGGACTTACCCTCTCTAGGGCGGTTTGACATTCCACTCGGAGCCTCCATTTTTGTGCTCACTACGTTTGGGCAGAACCTTGCCAAATGTCCATGCTTATGGCATACTCGACACCTGAAAGGTAGGGCCTCATAGTCTAACTGTTGGATCCAGGGTACTCCTGCAAGCTCAAGTTCCACCTCAACTGGTAGAGGCTGACTAATGTCCATCTCTACACATATTCTAGCAAAGACAACAGTATTGCCCTCTATGGTATCTTTGGAGACTCCCAAAAATCTGCCTAGGGAATTACCTATTAGTTCCAACACCTGCTCACCCCAAAACTCCATCGGGAGAGCGTATAGCCGGATCCAGACCGGGACAGCCGTGGGTTCGATGCGGGGGTCGAAACCCACTCTCCAGGGTTGGACAAATAACCCTGCTGGTCCGTGGTTTCTCTTTTCCCGATTCAAATGCTCTGTTTCTATCTGCTAAAGAAGAGAAACTTATGATAAAGTACCCATTGCTTATAGGCCATAAAGAGTACTCACCGTGTGGCTCCCAGTTCTGACGAACCCAGGTATGCAGAAAATTCAGTGTGGTCCGGATGCCCATGAATTTGCAGATCAAGTCGTGATTAGCTTGGTAGACGATTGTATCTTCGACCAGCATTGGTTCTATTACAATCTTAGGCCTGGAAGTAGATTGCAGGAGGCAGCCATTAACGCGGTGAGCATTTGGGCCATTGGCAACATTCTTGAGTATCGATTGAAAAGCATTCCGCTGAGCTCCGTCCGTGGAAGGCAAGGGAATATCTTTCAACTTCTCGGCATATGAGGTTTTTCTCCCAGCAGGAGAAATAGGAGGAGACCCCATCGGGCCCTCTCGGGACCACTAAAGAACCTTCAGGCGAAAGCAGAAACAACCCCCCAAAGCCCTAGGCAAGATCTTCGGGCCAGAGTCCCTCGAGCAACACCAGACGCCGACACAGAAAATTTCCCGCCAAAACGCCAAATCGCTAGAGCCCGACTTTAAAACCTATATCGGTTATCCCTTACCATGTCATCATCATAAGATCTATATTAGGGAAGGATATGAGTGGAAAACCATGTTCAAGATAAAACATACATTGTATGAGTGGCTAGTTATGCCATTTAGATTGATAAATTCACTCAACACCTTTATGTGGTTGATGAATAAAGTATTGAAACCATCTCTTGAAAAAATTTTGGTTGTCCATTTGGATGATATTTTGATATTCAAAAGTAAAGAAGATCATTTGATACATTTGAGATTGGTTTTACAAGGACTGAGAGAAGAAAAGTTGCTTGTCAACTTGAAGAAATGTAGTTTTATGAAATAACAATTGGTGTACTTGGTATTTGTGATTTCATAAGAGGGGTTACAAATGAAATCTATCACGACCCACCTTGGTAGAACCCTTGAAGAGAAGACAATATAATTGGACTTATTGTTTAAATTTTTGATATTGTTGACACTATGAAATGCAAGGATATGTTATAGCATTTAGTGTTGTTTCATGATTATGATATTGCAGCTTTTTATGGTTTTGCAATATTAGTGATACATTGCAGGTGGACAATATTAAGCTAACAACTTTATATAGCTTAGTTATTATTTTCAAATTGTTTAGCAAATAAAATATTTGATATTATTTCATGGGCATAATGGTTTGATTAAAATGGTAAACCATTATATTATCAAGCCAACAATTTAATAATATCTTGGACATTGCTTTTTACGTTTTCTAGAAATGAAAAATACATAATATTATTTAGAACATATAAGGATTTTAATTGGCAACCACTATAATATTAAACTAACATTTTATTATTTGCTACCATAGTACTTTTGAAATTGCATAGCAAACAAAAAGAAAGAATGGATTAATAATTTATTTTATACAAATGATGGCTTCAATAAATGCTACCAGGGCCATGAATTATTGTTTTATATATGCAAGTCTCTTCTAACTTTCCAAATAGAGCAAACTCTCAAAATAGAGGGAAAAGTTGACTGTTTTGGAAAGGAGAGTGATTAGCCCCATGTCAATTGGGATTGAGCAAGGGGGGCTAGCTTTAATTGTAGAGTATGCTCCATCCCTCCTCTTTTATCAACTTGGAAAAATTAAGGATGAGTTTTTGAACCCCTAAAATTTTATGCACAATTAGAAGAAGCGTGAAAAATGAGGAGGTAGTCATTTGGGGAGGGGATATAGAGGTCAATCAATAGATAATATATAGAAGGATTGGAAAAATGAAGAGAATTCAAAGTAAGAAAAAAGGAGGTTTGGATTTAGATTGAACACCCTTCTATATGGCTTTGCATTTTATGTTTTCAAAGTTTACTCTTACCCCTTTAGAACCAAAATGGTGTTTTCCTTGTTAATATTGATTGTGTTGAAATAGACACTATACCCTTCTATGGTAGTGTGCATCCTAGTTTTCCCAAAAGACCCATGAGACCCCTTGTTCAGCTAGAATAGGAAGGTCAAAATCCTCTCTCCATATGTTGCAAAACTGAAGCCATTGTTGTGTCTTATAAGATTGACTTATGCTTGTTTAAGCCTCCATGTGACGTCCATATTATATTGTTTTCATCTAAAAAGAGTGTTGGGTTTTATAAAATTAATTTATGCTTGTTTAAGACTTCGTGTGATGTTAATATTATCTTATTTTTAGCTAAATTTTTTTTTGGGTTCTATAAGATTTATTTATGCTTGTTTAAGCCTTCGTATGACATCTATATTATCTTATTTTTAGCTAAAAAGAGTGTTGGGTTTTATAAGATTGATTTATGATTGTTTAAGCCTTTGTGTGACATCCATATTATCTTATTTTAAGCTAAAAAGAGTCATAGGTTTTATAATATTTATTTATGATTGTTTAAGCCTCCGTATGACATCCATATTATCTTATTTTCAGCTAAAGGGAGTGTTGTAGTGTATAATATTGATTTATGCTTGTTTAAGCCTTCGTATGATATCTATATCATATTAATTTTAGATAAGAATGGTTTTGTGTTTAAAATATTGATGTCTGTTTACTTAAGATCCCATGTGACATCTATATTATACTCTTTTTAGTTAAAATATGGGTTGTATTTTAGCAAACTTATCTATGTTTGCCCAAGCACCCGTATGATGTTGATATTATCTCCATTTTTAGCAAAATGAGTGTTGTGATTTAAAGGACTATATTATAAATGTTTAGGGACATGTATAACATCTATTTTATCTTATTTTCCAATGAAAATAAGTGTTGTACCTTAAAGGGTTGATTTGTACATGTTTTAGAACTTGTATGACATTTGTGTTGTCTTTGTTCTAGCTTAAATGAATGTTGTGGTTGATAGGAATTATTTGTGGTTGTGTAAGAATGTTATGATGGCAATGTAGGCTCTTTTTCTGGTTGATAGGAATTATTTGAATCATAGGATTTGTCTATGCTATTTAAGTTGCACTACGCTCAATGTGGGAATACTTGAGGACACACTCGCAAACTACCCATGAGTTTGTATCTCTGTGTTTACCCTAGGTACTAGACTTAGGGAACTATGTTTGATGGACATATTACTTTCCACTGTATCTTTGGTATTCTCTGTGTGCCAAACAAAACACCACTATCCCACATTAAAATACTTTATTCCTAAATACCCTTGGCTATTCTATCATGATATGTGGCTACCTTTGGGTGAATCCACCCTGGAATGTTGTGGATGTGTTGTAGTAGGGACGTGGGTCCTTATCCATGGCATTTTATAGGTCACTATATGCTCCTGGGCATAATACATCCTTGCTTGAGCATAGCTAATGCAAAATATTTCTAGATTTTGATAGTGAATTGTTATATTATCATTAAGGCTAGGTAAATCTGAGATATAGCATGGACAATGCTTTAATTTTAATTAGAATATGAAATATAATAGTGGATGTTATATTTCATTATGGGTTTAAATAGATTTAGAATATAGTAATGATTCTTATATTTCATTTTAACAAAGGATGGAATGAAATATAATAGTGGATGTTATATTTCATTATGGGTTTAAATAGCTCTAGAATATAGTAAATATTCTTGTATTTCATTTTAGTAGAATGGATTTGAGATATAATAGTGGATATTGTGTTTCATTATAGTTAGGATGGACTTGAAATATATTAAGGATAGTATGTTTCATTCTAACTGGAATAGACTTGGAATATGGTAGTGGATATTATATCTCATTTTAGTGGAATGGACTTGAAATATAGTAGTGGATATTATATTTCATTTGACTAGAATGGATTTGAAATATAATAGTTCATATTATGTTTCATTTAAACGGACTAGACTTGAAATATAGTAGTGGATATTATTTTTCATTTTAATGGAATGGATTTGAAATATAGTAGTGGATATTATGTTTCATTTAAATGGATTAGACTTGGAATATAGTAGTGGATATTATGTTTCATTTTAATGGATTGGACTTGAAATATAGTAGTGGATATTATGTTTTATTTTAATGGAATAGACTTGAAATATAGTAGTGGATATTATATTTCATTCTAAGGGTATAGATTTGAAATATAGTAGTGGATACTATGTTTCATTCTAATGGAATAAAATTTAAATATGGTAGTGGATGTTATATTTCATATTAAGGAAATGGACTTGAGATGCAATAGTGGGTATTATATGTCATTACATGAAGGAACCAAGATAAAGTTCCTCATCTCTTTGGTATGTTCACATGGGGATTCATTAGAGAGTATTATGGGATCCTCCCTAATGAGTTGTTGTATCTGTAGTTTTATGTTTTAAATTTGATTACATTGGATCATGGAGGAAGACATCCCTAGAATTAGGTCAAATAAGGAAGCTATACATAGGAGGATGGATGTGGAGTTCATACAAAGAAACCATGGGGTTCCCCCATGTATTGAGAAATATGAATTTATAGGTTGATTCAGCATATAGGACATAAGGATTTTGGGGTCCTTATGTGCTTATAGATTGTAATGATGACATGGAAAGGGATCCAAGGGATCTATCAAATTATTTTACTATAACATTAATTACTAATAAAATGATCAAGGATATTTAGATATGGGTATTTTCCCGCAAGGGTTTCCCAAGATAAAAGATGTGTCTTATGTTAATAAAGTGTTGATACCTTATGTTCTTGATACTTTTTGTTATCTAGAGTTATATTGTTATGGATTTGGTTACTCTACATTTAAGATAGGAAACAATTAATTTATGTAGTCATTAATGGGTCTCATGTGGTTGGTATTTAGCATAGAATCATGACAATTAATGATAAATATGAAAGTCGTGTTCGAAATATAATCAAATTAGTCTATTCTTATAGAGGGTAATCATGATTAGTGGTGTTCCATCACTATTTAGTGGATAATAAAGGACTTTTCCATTAGATGTCTAGTGGGTATGAAAGGCTTTTCCCATTAGAGGACTAGTGTATGAGAAACGCTTTGTACATTAGGGTAATAGTGGGCATGAAGGGCTATGTCCATTAGAGGATGAGAGAGAGTTGACTTGAAGGGATTATGGGGTCCCTTAAATCATGATATACCTTAGTAGTTGAGTAAAGGTAACAAAAGGATTGTAGGGCTGAAATATGCTCACCATGAAATAGATCTTCATGAAAATAAGCATGCGATCGCAATATGCTTAGTACACCTACATAGATTGTGTTATGTAATGTGAGGATTGGCATCCCCTTTGGCTGGCAAAAATTATGGTAAGTTAGCTTATCATAGATATGAGAGGGATATCATATTTGTAAATACCTAAAACACCTACTTAAATTCTATTATGTATTGTTTAGGGATGGGTATACAAAAAAAAAATTCTCTCTCAAGTTGGTTAGATTTAGGGTTGTTACAAAACCTAAGAAGGTCAAGGCCATTTTTAATTAGCCATCACCAAGAATTAAGTTTAAGGATAGGATTTTACATGGTCTATCATATTTTTATAGGAATTTTATCAAAACATTTAGTGGGATTTGTACACTAATTACACAGACCTTGAAAGGAGTAAAAGCATAACTTTAAATGTATGACTGTAGCAGAAAGTGGTTTTCAAATTTTGAAGGAAAATATAATGGAAAAACCAATTCTAGCCTTGCTATATTTCAACAAGGTATTTTATGTGTATTTTGATGTAAGTGGGACAATGGTAAGAGGGGTCTTGATCCAATATAGTAAGCCCATTGCTTATTTCAATGATAACCTAAATGAGGCAAGGAGAAAATACTAAGTCTACAACCAAGAGTGTTATGCTATTGTTCAATCCCTAAATAAATGGAGGCATTTTTTGTTGCCAAAAGAGTTTGTCTTGTTCAAAAATTAACATGCTTTATAGTTTATTAACAATGAATTTTGAATCAAAGGCATATAAAGTGGGTGGAATTTTTTCAAGGATATTCAATTTTCTTGACACATTGAAAGGGAAGCTTGAATCAAGAAGTTGATGCCTTGAGCAAAAGAAATTTTTTGATGAACATGATGTAGATCAAAGTCATTAGTTTTAATGTTATGAAGGAGTTTTATGTTGATAATTTAGAATTCAAAAAATATTGGACAACATGTAGTAATAATACTATAGAAGAAAGGATGTTATGGATTGATTATTCATCCAAGAAAGAATGTTATTCAAGGGGTGTCGATTAAGCATACCACAAAGTTTAATGAGAGAAAATTTGATAAGATAAACACACATTAGAGGACTTGCAATACATTTCAAGATAGATAAAGCCCCAAGGCAACTAGAATAAATTTATTATTACCCTAAAATGAGTACAATTGTAAGACAATTTGTGCAAGGTTGTTAAGTATTTAAGCATGCAAAAGAAAAAATTCAAAAAATTAGACTATATCATCAATTACTAATTCTAGAGTGGCCATGGGAGGATATAAGCATGGATTTTGTTCTTCAGTTGTCAAGGACACAAAAGGGTAATTATTATATTTTATTTTTTGATAGATGCTCAAGTATGGCATATTTCATACCTCTTACGAAAATAAATTATGCTACTCACATCACCACATTATTCTTAAATGAAGTGGTATGATTGTATCGATTGCAAAAAGGTATTATTTTTTATAGAGACTAAATATATGGATCAATTTTGGTGAAATTTATGGAATAAATTGGGTAATAAGATGGGATTTAGTTTGAAATATCATTCACAAATAGAAAAAAATTAATTAATAAATAAATAGGTATAAAAACCAAAGTTGTGAATAAGAGCCTTAGAAATATTTTGAGATGCTTAGTTGGCACAAAGCCAAATATATGGGATACTATTTTGGCATACGTATAATTTGAATATAATAATTCTATAAAATAAAGTATGGGAAGAAGTCCATTTCACATTGTATATGAAATGCACCCAAGTGGAGTAGATGAGTTTCGAAAGATAACTAATTTAAATAGACCAAGTGTTGTAGTAGAATACTTAGCTAACTACATACATGATTTACATCAAGATGTGAAATATAAATTATAAAAGAGTACCATGAAACACAAACAACATGTTGATCCCAAATGAAGAATGTGGGAGTTTTAGGTTGGACATTTAGTTTTGGCACTTTGTGAAAAAATAAATTTCTAAAGGGCACATATAATAATTTAAACTGGAAGAATATTGGACCTTGTAAGGTCTTGAAGAAGTTTGTTGCCAATGCATATAAAATTGAACTTCCAAAGAATAGATAATTCTCTGATATTTAATGTAGCTAAATTTTACCCATACTATGAACAACTTAGAGATGATGATGAAGATCATGCAATTGATATTTCAGAAAAAAATGAATAGCACAACTACCAAATAAGGAATGAGATTAAATTGAAGCAATTATAGATTCCAAAGTGGTGAATAGGACAAGAGGCAAGACATATTATGAGTATATAATTAAATTGAAGAACTAGGAAGTTGAAGCCATAACAAGGTTGAATGCTTTAGAGATCACTAAATAAAGAGTATCAGTTGAAGTTTCTAGTAAATTCATAAATATTTATGTTACCTAGTGAGTGTGATGTAGAAGCATCTACGTAAGCAACTATAAGGAAAACCATCCACATGAGCATTATGTAACCATTTGGAAGTTAGAAAGTAAAAAAATTCTTGAACCTTTAAATTGGATGGAATTGGAGAGGTGAAAAGGGGATAGACAGGGTGTAGAGGGGTAGCAAATGAGCAAAGGAAAAGTGAGAGAGATTAGAATATAAAAGGGAAGAGAGCGAGGATGGTAATAAGAGACTATTTGTAATAGGAACCAAATTAGTTTACACATGAATATTTTTTGGTGGATGTAATTTATGCATTGCAATTAATAAATATAATTCTACTTTCCTCTTATGATTTATTTTTATATATATATATATATATATTTAAAATTTACTTGCAATCAAGGTAATTATGTTGCAGGTAAAGAAAAGTAGTTAGAAGCAGTTGTATCCTATAGATAATTGACCCATTTCATGTCATCATGTGCTTAGAGATATTAGGATTAGTATCAACCAAAGTAAGGTGTTGATCCAATCAAGAGTGTCATCGTATAACATTGTTGGCATGAAGTATGTAGACAAATATTGTTGTATTGTCATCTAAAGACACCCAACCATTATGGAAGGTTGACATCATAAGGATATTTAGCTGATCATCATCAAGAGCTTGTCATCTTGAGGTTGTCGACTAGATCTTCATCTAGGTATGTTGACAAAGAAATTAAAGGGGTATGTCATTAAACATGGGCCAACTAGAGCTTGCTAAAAGATAAGTGAAAGGAAACTATCATCACACTAGATTGTCTAGTGTGTCATGTAAGAAGTAGATTTGTCAATAAAGACGTAGCCTTGTAGAGTAAGGAAGGTCTTCTAGGGATGTCATATACACTATTATTTTGAGTGTCAGCTACCATCAAGAATGAGTTTATCGATTGAAATTATATCATCATCTATCTTTATAAAGAGAAAACCAATTCTATCCCCTCTTCCATTTGCATCATTTTTATGGTAATCGACATATTAGGAGTTGGATTTTAAATGAATAGAATCTCACAAAATTGTTTAGAATTGAAGCTAAACAATTCATATTTTTTTTAACATGGTGGAATTGGTAGCCACCACGAATCTAAAAATGTTGTCCAGCTTTTATGGCTGCCACAGTATTCTGTGTTATCCACCCCGAAAGCTGCTACACAGATCTTCGTGTAGTCCGCACCTATAACCGCCATGCCACAATAATTTTAAACCTTTTACGCCACTGAAAGCACCAAGAAAGGTACAAGCATTCAGTCCGACGAGGTTCGAGATTTGAACCTTGGACCTCCGCCCCCATTATGGGAACAATTCATATTTATACAACAAACTAAATTTATAAATTTTATTTAAATCAAGGAATATATTTAGAAAGCATATCTTATAAAATAAAAGTTATATATATTATATATGATACCAGTAATGTGTTGTAGAGTACTAAAAAAATTATGTAATTTGAGCTTTATATATATAAACTAAAATATATTCATATTTAAAAATAAAAGACAAGATGCTTTTTTTTGTTTTGGAAGTAAGATAATGTATAACAAGTGACATAACTAGGGGCACACTCCCTGGGACATAACATGGCCTCCCTCCATATGATTTGAACTTGGATAGTCTAGATAACAATCCAACCTATAAAAAATCTCATTGTCCAATCATATTATGCGATATTGTTTTTTATTACTCAAAAGTCTATATTCAAGGATTACTCAAGAATGTACTCAATATAAGTTGTAAGGTAGCACTTCACTAAGAGATAATATGGTCAGTGTCTACCTCTTGTTAATAAGAGTGGTCAAACTCATATAAGAACAACCAGTTTACCTTCATATCCCCATGGTATAAGGACACATTAAATGGTCACCCTACCTTTTCTACATTCTCCAAAAATGGGGAAAGTCTTGACCATAATTTTTAGGGATTCGCCTCTTCTTAGTACCTCTAAGAATGGGATAGCTAATTTCCATTTTACTAACTTAATTTCATCTAGGTTAGTCCTGACCTAAGTCCATCTAGGTTTAAGTTAGGCATATGCCTTACCTATTAGATATTGCATCACTAATATGGGATATCTATCATTATATTTCTTTGTTAACCTTATCTCCCAAATGGGGTAGCTAAGGTGGTTATCATTTTCTAATGATAAACTCATATAGACTATCTATTGTTTAACACCTAACTTACTTTGCATAAGAATATCCTACCCTCCAATATAGGAGATAAGATCTAAACTAGACCTTCCAAATATTACCTTCTTTGGATCCCACTTGAGTTCTTCACCTTACGTGTAACGTATGCAAACATTCTAGGTATTGCTTTTTTATAATTACCTCACGTATAAACCCTAATGTTCATTCATTGAACATCTCTCTCAATTACATAAATAGGGTGTTTATTTAAGTCTATCTACTTAAATGAAGTCACTTAAATATAATGCCTATTTCCAATATTAATCCATAAAACATGAAGATTTATACATCATAGATTAGAGTACAATGCTACATTATACATATTTTAAGCATAACTAGAATTTCCATTACTAACATACTTCATAAGAGTAAAGCAATACATCTATTATAGATTACCAAATAATACTCATGTTATATATTTCTTTTACAATAAGCTTTACATTATGAAAGCCTTAATAAAATACATGTCAGAGCGATCAATGTCTAAATTGTATAAGACTTCACTGATCCATGTTTCCTCTCTATCGTTTTATTGATCGTGGTAAGGGATCAGGATAGCTCATGATAATTCATGTAGTTTTTCCTTAAACGTACTTTGTTATATAGTTTATAATAAAGCAATACATGTAAATTATTATTTGAATGCAACCATGCAGTATACATTTATTTCAAAAAAGGAAGGAAACACCATAATTTCCCAAGAAATAATTCCACATTCATACTTTTATCGCATACCCTTTTTCTACAAAAAAATATTCCTTTGTTAGATCAATTACAAGTGCAAACACTTCTAGTCCAAGCAAGATAGAACCCTGTAAATTCCCACAAATAATATATCCCCACCCATTCTTTCTTGTTTATAACTTAGAATATGCATCTGTAATTAAATTTCCAAGTTTTCTTATTTCAGGCAATCACTTCTAGTCTATTTTAAACACAAACAACATAAAACCCCATAAATTCCCTCAAGAATGAGCTCCCCACCCATTCTTTCCTAAACATAACTAGAAGGTACTTTTATAGGAAATTCCCTTAATTTTTATTCACACATAAATAAATTTTAAACAAATGAATCAAACATTTGATATTTCCATAAAATTTTGATCTACAAACCATCCAAATTTCCCACAAAAATGTTTGTAAATATAACATTCAATTTTTCCACAAAACAATTTTTTAATTAGCATTCAATTTTTCCACAAAACATTCCTTAGACTAGCATTCATTCTTTCCACAAAATTTATCCTAGCTAACATGCAATTTCTCCACAAAAATTCCCTAAAGTTTTCCTTCAATTTTTTTGCAAAATTGAATTACAAATTTCCATTAAATTGTGTCACAACTATATTCAGTTTCTCCACAAAATTATCCTAAAGTTAACCAGCAATTTCTCCACAAAATTTTTCTATAGTTAACCTACAAGTTCTCCACAAAATTATTCTAAATCTAGCCTATAATTTCTCTATAGAATTATCCTAAGGTTAACCTACAATTTCTCCACAAAACTAGCCTATGGTTAACCTACAATTTTCCCACAAAAATATCCTTTGGTTAACCTATAATTTCTTCACAAAACATGTACTATAGTTCCCCTACAATTTCTCCACGAAATTGTTCTATAATTCTATACAAAATTTCCTTATAAACATACAAAGATAGCATAAAATTGTATCTAATTAGAGAAATTTATAAGGAAAAATATAAGCTATAGTTTTCATTTGTAAAAATATGTTTGAATTTATCAATAGACCAACCATTAATTCAAATAATTTAACTAGATAGTCAAACTGGATCAACACGGTTAACCAACCAGATCAATCCATAGTTGAAACTAGGTCAAACAAGTCCACCATCAAGAATCTGAGGTCAATGGTTAAACTACCCTGAATCTGTTAGGATCCTATCCTAACGCCATTTTGTAATTCTCATTTACTTATGTAATGACTCACTTCCAATGTGGGGAATCCCATTATGATATTATTTTGTAATACTTTGTAATGTATGTGGTAAGAGAGATTCCTAGCCAAGTGGCACCATCTCATGTAACCATTTTTTATAAAGATTGTAATTGATGGTAGTTAGGAGATTCTAGCTCGAGTGGCATTTTGCATGTAAGTCAACTCTTGAGCCTTTAGGTAGGGTTGCATGAAGTTTTTATTTAAAAGATATGAAGCCATGTACGAAATAAAATTTTTGCAACCTAATGAAATATTGAAGGAGGTTGCCCCTTCGAAGAGGCCTACGATTCTATGTTATTGTGAGATTGTTCTATTTCTGCATTTAATTTTTGCATAGTGTGATTGAGTTATTTTATGTATTTGTGTTATTTTCCAGTATTTTGTGTGTGTGCTTATTTTTAATAGTGAGATCCTAACAAGTGGTATCAGAGCACTTTCCAGGACCGAGTTCTGCTACAATTGAGATGATTTTTTCTAGCCATTCCATCTGTTAGGTATAATTTTCTATGTTTTGTCATTTCTTTTTTCCTTCATAGAAAAAAAAAAAAAAAAAAATATGATCTTTTTTTTCTACCAAAATCCAAAAAACATTAAAAAAAATACAGTCTCTGTTTTAGTAGTTGTATAGGTTAGAAACCCTATGTCAGTGGTTTTAAAATATCATGAAGCAGCTATCGTTATTGTCTAAGCTAGATAGCCCATAAATCGTCTAGTAAAATGAGGGGCGATCAAGCTCCAATACCCAGTCCTTAGACAACACTCGTGCATGGAATTGAGCTTCCACGCATATTCGGGTGTATCAAGAGACAATCTAGGTTTAAATAAAATTTTATCTACTAGGAATATTTTTGGCCTTGTATTATCCATAGTCCACGGGACACAGTATCCCGGATGATCACCCTCGCATACTATCAAAGAGGCAAATAGTGTGCTCAAGGGCATGTGTGGAATCCTCCTTGGGTAGTGGCTTGAAATATTGGTCCAAGCACTATTGTTCGTCACTACGATATAACAAAGGGCCTATGGGTATTACATACTTCCTTGCTTAGCATACCCTAGTTCTACAAAACATAACTTCCACCTGCAAATCAACACCATCCCTATTTTGTTAACCTGCATTCACAACACCAAAAGTGAGCATATGAAGAAGGAATTTCTTATCACAGAAAACAAACTTGCATGCACCAACAGTCAGGACATACCTTGAAAATGTTTGCATAGCCTATGGTCATAAAGAGAATAGTCAGGACAATGATAGAAATAGTTTGGTCAGTAATAGAGATAGCCATGTCGACAATAACATATCTCTATAACAATCCAGAATTATAGACTTCTAGTGTCAGAAATAGTATTGTCAATATCAGAGAATCCCCAGGGTCAGTGATAGGAATAGTGTCAGTAACAACAATACAAGTGACAAAGGAAGGAACATGATAGTGACAGGGTGGTCAGGGTGTAGTCTACAAGTTAGAGATAGTTTATCCCAGGTTCCAAATTTTGAATTGTAACTCCAAATCAGAAACTAACACCAACAGAAAAAAAATTGAAATTTTATTAAAATAGGGATATCTCTTCACACAGAGCTCAGATTGACTCAAAAATTTAGTAGATAATTCTACACTCTATTCCAAACAAAATTGTCCTTGGCAGCTCCTAGTCAAATTTTGCTCTGATTTTCAAAAAATAGTAATTTTTTATTTTTTTGTAAAGGCCATAACTTTTCAACGGTCAATCCAATTGATCCAATTTTTTTGGAATAGAAGCTACTTATTATTCTGCACCAAAGACTCTCAAGGCCTCACTAGTGAAATTTTAAGTCCAAGGGGAAGAAATTACCTTAACATCGACCTACATCTAATAGGAGATCACAAAATGTCAAGAAATTCAGTATATCTCCTCATTGAGCACTCAGATCAAACAGCCACTGAAGTGGACACTATCCTAAAATCAGATTTGCAACACATTGCCCAAATTGAATTTTGGACCCTTACTAAAAATATGTAACTCCTAAAATTCCACATCTATTTTTAGTAAGCGAGTAAAAGAGGGCCCACAATGGCGAGCGGCACTTGTGGACAAAAGGAGTTAGAAATTACCATATTATTGGCCAAAATGCAAAAAGCCCTTGACTACTTGACCATTACAAACCACACCATAAGGGAAGAGATTCAATAGCTCTGGATAGATCAAGATACCACTAGAATCTGCTTAGAAAAATAACTTATAGAGGTGGAGACACAATTGCAAGGTACTCTCACATTTGAACACCAAGCTAAAAAATTTGAACGAGGTCGAAGAAGGGAAATAGAAGACCGAAGAAGGGGAACGAAAGACACTCACTATGATCGTGATATGACCTTCAAAATGCCTAAATTGGATTTTCCTACGTTCAATGGAAAGGATTTCAATGGATGGCTATGTCGGGTTGATCAATTCTTTAGACTCCACAATGTCCCTATATATCACTGGGTTCAGATAGATTCCTTCAACTTGGAATATGAAGCCTTACATTGGTTCCAATGGCTACAATCCACTACCCCTGATCTATCTTGGGAGGAATTTGAGTCCCAACTGCTCACCTAATTTGGACCTAATGGCTATGATGACTTTACAGGAGCATTGAAAAAGTTGAAACAAACTACCACAGTTCGTGATTACCAGAAATAATTTGATAAATTAGCCAATAAGACAAGGGGCTTGAATGAGGGGTTTTTTATGAGTTTTTTCGTGAGTGGGTTGAAATATGATCTCTAGGATGAAGTCAAGATGTTTAAACCACAAACAATGATGGAGGCTATCATTTTAACCCGATTGGATGAATCTAAACTCTCAGCTCAACGATGGACATCGCAATTTTCTCAAGCTCGGCCTCCCTTTCCTCCTCGATTCCAAAACAATACTGATAATACCTCCTACTCCTAATCGATTGACTACAACTGAAATGGATGTGCACCACGTCCAAGGGCTATGTTATCATTGTGGTGAAAAATTTGTAAAGGGGCATAGATGTGAAAATAAGAGATTGTTCTTAATAGATGCAGAGGAACCCAATAGTAGTGACCAGAGTGATGAGGAGAGTGACACAGCTAAAGCACCAACTCAACAAGAAGAGGAAACCCAAGATCCTATAGTAGAAATTTCTATCCATGCTCTTGTTGAGGTTACCACTCCACAAACCATGAGATTTGTGGGTTTTTTAAAGGTCAACGCCTCACTATTCTTATTTATTCAGGTAATACACACAACTTCATTGATCCCTGAGTTGCTAAGAAAGCCAATTGCTATATACGCACATGCAATTCCTTTGAAGTCATGGTGGCAAATGGAGACACTTTACCTTGTAAATATAAATGTTGTAATGTTAAAATAAATATGGGGGATTATGAACTTAAGCAATACATGTTTACCCTCCAATTGGAAGGATTTCACGTGGTGTTGGGATCCCAATGGTTGAGCACCTTGGGAACTATAAACTGGAACTTTGCAGAACAATGGATGCAGTTTTCACAGCATGGAAAACACACATCCTTCATGGTGCCAAAGCAGGCCCTTCTAAAATTGTTAGTTCTAATCGTATGGATAAATTGTTGAAAATATCATCCCGAGGGGTCATTGCACATATATTTTTAATTCAACCAAGCACTTCCACAAGGGATCAAGTTCCAATAGATTTGCAACTTGTTCTTACCAAGCACGATGGTGTTTTTTTAGAACCAACTACCCTGCCACTTCGTCACTCACATGACCATGCTATTCTACTACTACCAGGTAATGCACCACCCAACAATAGATCATATAGGTATCCTCATGTTTTCAAGTCAAAAATTGAGCATATGGTACACTCAAATTTGGTGTCATTCGATCGAGTACCAGCCCTTACTCTTCTCTAGTTTTACTAGTTTGCAAGAAGGATGGCTCATGGCGATTGTGTATAGACTACCGTGAGCTCAATAAAATTACCATCAAGGATAAATTCCCCATTCTAGTAGTGGATGAATTGCTGGATGAATTACATGGAGCTATGTATTTCTCCAAGTTAGACCTTCGTTTTGGATACCATAAAATCAGGCTCAAGGACGAGGATATCCCCAAAACTGCATTTTGTACTCATGAAGGTCACTATGAGTTCTTGTAATGTCATTGGGTCTGACAAATGCTCTTTCTATATTTTAGATCTTGATGAACAACATATTTTTCCCTCTCCTGTGGAAGTTCATCTTGGTTTTCTTTGATGATATCTTGGTTTATAGTCACTCGTGGGAAGAACACCTTATCCATGTGGATCAAACATTACAATTTTTGGTACAACATCAACTTTTTGCTGAGCACTACAAGTTTTACTTTGGTCTAAATGAAGTGGAGTATCTAGGGCACATTGTATCCAAAGAGGGTATCAAGGTCGACCCCAAGAAGATTCAGGCGGTTCAATACTGGCCAAAACCTTGCACTCTCAAGGGAATTCAAGGATTCTTAGGGCTTACAGGTTACTACCACAAATTTATGTGTCATTATGATAAAATAGCAGCCCCCATCACATCCATGTTAAATAAGGAATATTTTACTTGTACGGGGCCCGCTGACCAAGCCTTCCTCAAATTGAAGCATGCTATGACCAAAAAACTAGTTTTAGACATGCCAAATTTTTCCAAGCCTTTTTTCATTGAAAGTGATGCTTCCAGTCATGACATCAAGATAGTGTTGATGTAGGAAGGGATACCCTTGGCTTTCACTAGTAAGGCACTCTCTGATCGTAACCTGGGAAAATCTACATATGCCAAGGAGATGTTGGTCATCTTACATGTTGTAACCCATTGGTGACCATATCTCATTGGGCGCCATTTCTCCATTAAAAGAGATCATCAAAGTCTCAAATACTTCTTGGAACAACAGGTTGCTACCCCAAAACAACAAAAATGGGTTTCTAAACTCAAGGGATATTATTACGATATCACCTATAAAAAAATTAAAGATAATCTTGTGGTTGATGCTCTCTCTCACCAATTTGAGGTCCTCAGTATGTTATGTGCCATTTCCTCACCTATTCCTCAATGGATAGATTCCTTACGACAGGAGGTACTTCAGGATGCATATTTGAAAGCTTTGGTGGCCTCACTCCATGATGATCCTACTTCATTTCCAAGCTACAATTGGGATGGCCATGACTTGCGTTATCGCCAATGCCTTGTTCTTCCTCATACATCCCCACTCCATGAGCTTTTCATGAAGGAACTACATAATGCTACCTCTGCAGGCCATTTAGGATTTCTTAAAACATACGAACACCTCAAGCACACATTCTTTTGGAAAGGTATGAAACATGATATATGTGATTTTGTTGCAGCTTGTGATACCTGCAAATGGATGAAATGTGAAACACTATATTCTCTAGGTACTCTTCAACCCTTTCCCATTCGAGATTAGGTTTAGACTAATATTTCCATGGATTCTATAGAAGGGTTACCTAAATATGGTGGTAAGTTTGTTATCCTTGTGGTAGTGGATCACCTTTCGAAGTATGCTCATTTTTTTCCCTTGGCCACCCTTACACAACCTCCATCACTGTCCAAATATTTCTTGACTCTATTTTTTGCCTTCATGGTATGCCCACTTCCATTGTTTCTGATCGAGACCACACCTTCACTAGTCATTTTTGTCAAGAATTATTTAAGTTGTAGGGAACTCAAATCAAAATGAGTTTAGCCTATCATCTGCAAATGGATGGTCAAACTGAGATTGTCAATAAATGTTTGGAGACCTATATTTGTTGCTTTGCATCAGATCATCCTACTCAATGGGTGAAGTGGATTCCTTTGGCCGAATGGTGGTATAACACTTCTTATCATACAAAAACCAAACTCACCCCTTTTGAGGCCATTTATGGGTCCCCTCCACTCACACCTTCTTCATACATCTCAGGCAGCTCCAAGGTGTAGGCATTTGACACCACTCTCAACCAATATACTGATGTTCTTTGCTAGCTAAAGCATAATTTGGACATGGCCTAGAATTGGATGCAACAATAGGCTGACCAAAATTATTCTAAGCGTAGATTTGATGTAGGTGATATGGTCTTACTTCACCTGCAACCATACTAGCAATCATCCCTACAACTACGTTGGTGCCAAAAACTTGCTGTAAAATACTATGGACCCTATCAAGTTCTTCAACAGATTGGTTCAACTACTTACAAATTGGTTCTTCCACCCACCTCCAAGATCCATCCTATTTTCCATGTTTCCTCTCTCAAGAAAGTTGTTGGCACATAGGTACAGGTTCATTCAACATTACCAGAATTAGATGAAGAAGAGTCCATATTACTTGAAACTAAACAATTTTTGGATCATCGAACCCACACTCTTCTCAACTGTACCATCATATAAGTTCTTTTTTAGTGGCATGGGCTCCAACCAGAAGATGCTACATGGGAGTCTCTCCATCAGCTCCGAAACTAGTTCCCCCTTTTTTAGCTTTGAGGACAAATATTTTCAAGGGGTAAGGACATGTTAGGATCCTATCCTAACACCATTTTGTAATTCTCATTTACTTATGTAATGACCCACTTCCAATGTGGGGATCCCATTATGATATTATTTTGTAATACTTTGTAATGTATGTGGAAAGAGGTATTCCTAGCCAAGTGGTACCATCTCATGTAACCATTTTTTATAAATATTGTAACTGATGGTAGGTAGGATATTCTAGCTCGAGTGGCATTTTGCATTTAAGTCAAATTTTGAGCCTTTAGGTAGGGTTGCATGAAGTTTTTATTTAAAATATATGAATCCATGTACGAATTCATCTTTTTGCAAGCTAATGAAATATTGAAGGAGGTTGTCCCCTCGAAGAGGCCTGCAATTTTGTGTTATTGTGAGATTGTTCCATTTCTGCATTTAATTTCTGCATAGTGTTATTGAGTTATTTTATGTATTTGTGTTATTTTCCAATATTTTTTGTGAGTTTGCTTATTTTTAATAGTGAGATCCTAACAAACTCAGTGTCCATCAACTGGTATTTTGGCCCCACTAAGCGGTGGTCAATATTTAAAAGATACATTTCATATTGTATAATGCTTGGTCACCCCCACACAAAGCAAGTGGGATTATTCTCATATATATTCATTAAAATGTTTTGGATTATATTGCTCTTAGTTAATCGAGTGTACAACTGGGTACAGTCAACCATCAAATATCAAAAATAAACCATACAAATTGTGAGATATGGTGAACATAGGTGGGTCAAATTATAGGTCAACAACCAACTAAAGCTACCACATGTCCAAAGCACCCTCAACTAGCACTAAGTGGTCTCACTAGGTGGCCATCTTGACCACCGAATAGTCATAACTTACTTAAGGAGGTCAAATCCCTTATAAAACTCTATTTCATCCTTGCACAAACAATGTGGGATAATTCATCCCACATTGCAAATAAAAAGTGGTTTAAACATTCACACCATGCACACACTGAGATATCAAAAAACCAATAAAAAAGTGGTGATATTGAGGAAAATACATCAAGCAACTGCACATACCTTCAACTAGCACTTAGTCGACCACCAAGTGGTTTGGTCTAATTACCACTAATTGGTCGTCTATAAGCTTAAAAATCCAAGCTCACTTTAAAGCTTATGGATTTCTAAGCACATCCCATGTGGGAAAATGCTTGAAAAAGGCTTTTTGAAAGCCTTCCGCTTGAGTGGAGCTAAGCATGAACTAGTGCGTCAATTTATTAAGGGATAAATCATAGGGTAATGAAAACTCTTAAGAGTCCAAAGAGATCTTAAATGACTACAATGCCTATAGGAGGAGACTATAGCTTAAGGATTTAGTCATGGAAGTTTCTATAACTTGATTGAATCAACGTAGTGCACATGAAAATGATGTTTGTTTGAGTGACTACAATAGGGAGGCTTTAATCAATAAAAAAGTGATTAATAGGTGGTTCAACCAGAAACAAGGTATTATCTATAAAACATGTATATTTGTAGCCTAGTCCATGCAACAAAGGAGGTTCTACTCATAGATTAGAGGATTTCTAATACAGAGGCTAAAAATATTATCTCCTCAAAGCATCCAATCTGATAAGGGAGGTAACACCTTAAATATTAGCACCACAGGATTTGAAAATGATTAGATTCTTTAAGAAAGCATAAACAAATTGGGTTTTCAAATAATTAGAGACTAAAAACAAGCATTTTCAAGTTAGAATTATAACCAATTAAAGCCTACAAACACATTTATTTATAAAGGAAGACAATCACAATACCTTGCAACAATTTGAAGGAAGCTCATTAAAGGGCTAAGGACATTCTAAAATATCCATTGAATCATGAACTAAGCAAGAAAAAATCTTAACATTCCCCAACCTAGTTCTCCTTAATGGTTGGACTCCTCAAGATTCTTCTTTAGTCTCCAAGTCTCTTCCTTGCTTGTCTCCTCATACTCACCTTCTAAGACTCTTCCCTTTCTTATTTTAAAAGAAAGTCCTCCTCCTTTATGACTCATAAAGGTGGCTCTTATTTAATATTATAAAGATGCTACTTTTAGCCCTTCCCCTCTCCTTCATCCATTTGGAGAGTGTCCAAATCCCTTAGTCATTCCCTAATTTGGCCCTTTTCCTAAATTTAAAAGGACTACTATTGAAATAGTAATATGCCTTAATTTAATAAATATTAAATTCCCACTAGCAAATATGCCAATCCTCCTCCCTTCAGTTGGAGGATGGATCAATTTGGTAAATGATTACTTAATTTCAAAGGGGATATGCCAATTCTCTACCATTGAATTAAAAATAGGGATTTAATAGGCATGGTTTGTTTCTTTGTCATAGTACAATCCCTTATGACAATCAACTAAACCCTCTTATTAATGCTAAACATCATTAATAAGTTAAGCCAATTATTCTATCATAATTGCTTTATTTAATACCAAAACTAATATTTATTATTAGCCTAAAATTAAAGCAAATCAAGTATTAATTGATCCTCTATATCAATTAATACCTTTTGAAAGTCCAATTTAGGCCTTATAAAAGTCCAATTTAGAAATATATATTTCACAAAATATTACAAATCTAAGAGTTAGGTCCTAATTCATCATGCAAAAGGGTCCTACAAAGGTAGGTCATGACACAACCACATACCACTCAAATATCTCTATAAAACAAAACAACACTATTTTTTATTGGAACCGATAATTATATTAAATAAAAGAGGTTATAATAAAAAAGGAACTGGAGAGATCATATATTGGGGTCCAAGGCCACCCGCATGATCAAACCCTAAATAGGGCACTAAAACCAAAGTTTGAGAAAATCTAAAGAAACCAAAATATGAGGCCTCAGGTCAAATACAAAACTAGTCCTTAAAAGAGTAAACCAACAACTTAACTAAGCACAAGGAGCCACTCCCAAAGGATGAGGAGGATCATTCTTTGGAACAAAGTAGCCCAAACCATGAGGATTGTCTATAGGTGGATCGATAGACCAAGAGTTATCAACAACATGAGTGTTCATCAAAGGAACCATAATACCCCAACTAGAGGAGATATAATTGATCAAATTTGAAGGCAAAAAAAAAGCATAATGAGTAGGAATAAGAGGAGAAGTAATCAATCGAGGAGATGGGCTAGGGCTCCAACCATGTTGTAGAGAGCATGAATATAAATGATGCCTGTTGTGATATCCGGGAGGAGATTAAGCCCTAGTGTGAGAATTGGTAGAATGGCTTGAAGTTGGAGAACATTGCCTCCTTGAACTACTATGGTGAGGCCTTGAAGAAACTAAGGGACCTTTATCTAGAGGAAGGTTAGTGGAATATTGTTGATAGTGCATGAAGCCTTCCAATAATACTCAATAAGATTTATCAAATGTGCTAAATCATGTGCCACCTTAGAATTCTACGAATGGATTTGAATGGCAATAGCAAAAGGTATACTAATATTTTCATTCATAGAAAAATATAAAGAAATTACATCTTAGAATATTTAAGTCGTAAAAAACACTCAAGAGGCGAACATGAGAACTACACAATAAAAATTATTAATTGCATTCAAATAAAATATATTTATAGGCATGTTTGCCTTTACAAGGAGGTATTTAATATGCATAATCCGTATCAATATTAAATTTAACAAAATACAAATCCCTATCATTCCTTCCCATGGAGGAAGCATTGGTCCCCAATGCGTACAACTATGTAAGAGAAAGAGGAAAATAAAAATACTGCTGGGTACAACCAAAAATACACTCCTATACAAAAAGAGAAAGGCCTATGATGAACTAGAGCAAGTCCTTAGAAAATAGAAAATAGGTGCTAGCTCTAAGTCGGGCTTGGAAGAACCTTTTCAATGACTATAAATATTGCTATGCTGGTAGATGGTTGAAGAGTCTCTCAATTCGACAGGAGAAGAAAATAGCAAGTGATGTGGCAAAAAAAATATCAATACAAAAATTAAGTGCAAAGGAGTGGAATCTGAGGCAATGGGAAATGTGAAAAGTCAGGGGCAATGGTCAACACAGGATGTGAAAATCAGTGATGAAAGTTATTGATTAAATTAAATTACATAAAATTAAATTTAATTTAATTATGGGTTTATGGATGATTGGATTAAATTAAATTAAATTAAATTTTAATTAAATTAAATTTTAATTAAATTAAATTTTAATTTAATTTAATTTAATCATGGGTTTATGGATGATGTGAATGGACAATGATCAATGAAGAATATTTAATTTAACGCATAATTATGGTATTTAAAAATAAGTGCGATATTAAATATTATAATTTTAAATTAAATTAAATTAAATTAAATTTAATTTAAAAATTTCTCCAAGGGAAAGGGAGCAACAACTATTGTGGAATGACAATGGCTAATTTGATGGTAACATGAGCAAGTGGCAAGTGGTAGATATGTTTGATTGGTGATAATTGCTAGCAACCAACACGGGGTGAGAGGGGGAGGCCATGGGAGTGCACGGGATGGGGGAGGTAGATTGAAAACCCAACAAAAACTAGTGGCTAGAAATATGGAAATGGGTCTTTAAAATGGGCAATTGATGCTAAAAATAGAAATCCATTGCCAGAATGCAAGAAATACAAATGAGTGTCATGGGGAAGGATATTGACACTATGGAATATTATCAAAAATAATAGATCGGTGGAATCTTGAGAACAATGTTGCAAACACAGATCCAAATATCTAACGAGAGATGCATCGAGGGAAGCAATGATGGCTGGAGCTTTGTTGTCCAAAAAAAATTATGATTGCTATCGAGAACAGAGAACCAGCATTAGAGAGAAAAAACATCGATCAAGAAAAGGATAGCAGAGAGGTTGTGAACAAACTAGTAGGCCACAAGATGTAGCAGGTACATTGATAGTGGTAGAGGAAGTAGTTTGTTCTTCAATAGCAATGGCTTCTAGGGAGCTTGGATATGCAATGTCTAGAGGGGATTTATTTACAATAGAAACATCTTCAAGAGCAACATCATCTAATGGTAACAAATTGGTCATGTCATTCAGAAACCATGGTTTGATTACACATGTTGTTACAAATTCTTCAATATCTAGATTTATTTTGGGATATGGTTCTTCATTAGTGATATCTTCGTCAGTTGCAGCAATGATTTCAGCGTGAAGCTACTAAAAATTGACAATCATTTGTGCATGAAATTATTGAAGTTTTGAAGTGAATTCAATAAGAAAAATGGTCAAACTTGACATCATACCATCAGATACAAAAATGAATGATGGCCATGAAAAAATATCAATAAATGATAAATCCAAGATAAATGCTTGGATTAAGCACCGAGGATTGGGAGTCAGAGGGAGCCAATGTAAGAGTTTTTAGAAATAGGAGTGCTCGAAAGTGTTCATGGTAGGGAAAGAGTGTTCACCCATCAAGATACAGGGTATCTATTTCATATTCATTTCCAAATAAATCTAGTCTTAGAAAGAGGATACTTTCCAAAAACCCTTGCACCTTGCTCTAATACCAATGATGTGGGAAACACTCTTAATAGTTGATACAAAATGACAAATAAAAATTGTTAATTGCATTCAACAAAAATATATTTATAGGCATGTTTGCATTTATAATGAGGCATTTAATATGCATGATCTATGTAAAAATTAAATGTAATAAATGATCTATTTCAATATTAAATGCAATACAATACTAATCCCTATCAAATAGATAGCAACATTCCTAGCTTTCCATAGCTGAAACAAAATAATCGCATGAAATAAATTCCATAGAGCAGCAATATAAGCAGGCCAACAACTATTATCACAAAAAAAATCATCTACCATCTAAAGAACTCGGGATGAAAAGGTTTAAACAATGAGTGAATCCAAGCCTAGGAAGACTGAGCATGAGGGAAAAACCAAAATAGATGCTTAAATGTTTCAAAATGACCACAAGCAGGACACTTAGGATTAGGAAGACCAACCCTACTGAGCCTCTCTCCCATAGGAAGACCTTGATAAATAAGAGACCAAAGAAAAAAGGTGATCTTAGGTTCAAGATTAGAATACTAGATATGGTTCAAATGAGCAATCCAAGTATAGGAGGTAGAGTGAGTCTACCATCTCTCATTAAGCTTGTCAATACCAGAGGAAAAAGGACTAAGAAGTTGATAAAGCAAGGAAGAAGAGTAGTTCTTGAAAGGAGTATCTACATTCCAATGCCAATCCCTCCACCAGGCACTCGAGGGTTGAAGGTCGAGCTTATGCAACATGACATCAGGCATAAGCTCCTAGATCTTAAGAATAGAAGGAAGATCCAAGTTTTGAAGATTAAATTTATGCTTGAGGTTAGGCCAAGGAATCCAATCCCAAGAATGCACTAAATATTTAATAAAGCAAATGCCTTTGTGAAATAGCCTCAAAGCTTTAACCCCTAGCATATCAACAAGAAGAACCAAAGAGTTAGACAAAATAGGAGACCACTAGATATTTTGAGAATTGAATGAAATACCATTACGAAAACCATCACCAATCCAATGAAGATGAGGTTTCACCACCTCAAAATCCCACCAAATACTTTTAACAACAAAGGAACCTTGAATCTTAACCAAGGTAAAAGTAATGATAAGAGTGTGAAGGCCAATATTAGCCCAAGATTTATGCCCATAAGGCAACCCTGAAGAGATACAATGGTGAATTAAAACCTTCCAGGCTTTAGGGCCTTCAATAGCTTTAACCACCCACTTAGCACACAAAGAAATGCTTTACCTATAGATGTCAATGATACCCATCCCACCCTTATCAGTAGGCATGCAACAAATATCCCAAGCAACCCAATGAAAACCACACAAATTCTTCCCCTTGGCCCAAAGAAAATCCCTAAGGATTTTGGCCAACTTATTATAAGAATTCTTAGAAGGGGCCCAATAGGAGGAATAGTAAACATGGGTGGCAACAAGAATCTTAGTGCAAACCTAAAATTTACTAGCAAGAGAAAGGGGATGCGAGGCCCAATAGGAAATCTTCTTTTCAATTCTATCAATAACATATTGCCAGAGTTCAGAGGGCAAGCAGTCAAAAGCAAAGGAATTCCTAAGAACTTAAAATGCTCACCCCTCTAAAGCCAATGCCATGAGAAATGTCTAAGCCAAGCAGGTAGAGCAGAAGAAGCAAGGCAAAAACAAAGAGACTTAGACCATTGGATGTTGGAACCAGAGGCCTTATAGAAAGTGTCCAGACAAGCCAAAGTAGTTGAAACAGAAACCTCATCCTCACTAATAGTGAGAAAAGAATCATCCACAAAATACCCATTAATAAGTTGAGTGGACATATTAGGCAAAAGAATACCTTTGATCAACCCCTTAGATGCTTGACTGGCAAGAAGATAACCAAAAGCTTTAGTCGCAAGGATGTAAAGTGAGGGGGCCAAAGGACAACCCTGGCGAATAGAATAAAATAAACCAAAATCCTCTGACTTATGCCCATTAATAGTAAGACAGGCTGAAGCATCAACAAACAACATATTGATGACCTTAATAAAAAAGGGCCCAAACCCGAGAGCTTTGAGCATGGCAAGAATAAAAGGCCACTCAATATGATCATAAGCTTTCTCAAAGTTGAGCTTAAGGAAAAGTGACTTTTGGCCAGAGACACGCACCCATTCTAAACCTTCCTAGACAACAATAAGATTATCCAAGATATAACACCCTTTAATGAAACCCATCTACTCCGGTCTGATAATCATAGGAAGAATATTTTGAATACGAAGAGCTAAAGCCTTGGCCAAGATCTTATAAGAAATATTAAGTAGAGTAATAGGTCTCCAACTGGTGATAAGCTCAGGATTGCCCACTTTGGGAATGAACTTAATGTTTCCATGATTGATAATACTACCCAGAGAGTTATTGGCTAACACTTCATTATAGACATTGAGCAGATCAGGCCCAGTAAACTTCCAAGTGGCTTTATAAAACTTATAGGGAAAGCCATCAAGACTAGGGGACTTATCATCTGACATAGTCATAAGAGCATTATGAAGCTCAGCAAGTGAAAGAGGAGCCTCACATAGATGCCTATTATAAGCAGACAACTTAGTAGGAACAACATCAAGACACTGCTGGAGCACCATCTGATATTCTAGAGAATCTTGTTGTGCTTGAAAGATAAGCTTATAATGATCCACAAAGGTCGATACGATATCAGGAAGAGAAGTCAACCTATCATGAGAGACTTGAATAGCCTTGATCTGGATTTTGGCCTACCTAGAATGAAGAGATTTGAAAAAGGCTTTGGATGGGCGATCACCCACCCTCAACCAATGCAGATGAGCCCGAAGCTGAGCCCCCTAGCTTCATGTCATTCATGGAGCATAAGTTGGTGGTGAAAACCAACAACCCTAGCTTGCAACTATCGATCATACGGATCATTTTCTAGTAAAGATAAATTTTGTTGATACTCCTTCATGATAGCCATATGAGCACGCTTTCTAACATGTGTCACCTCATTCCACCAAGAAATCCAATTGACAGAATGAGGAGGTCGAGGTAATAAATTCTAGATTCTCTCAATCATGGAAATCATGCCAGGGTGTTGTAATAAAGAAGTATTTAAATAGAATTGATTGCATAGAAAATTGAATTGGTGGCCACTCCACTCAATCTGGAAGGAAATCGAGAAATGATCCGATAATAGGAATTGATCCCAGATCATCACAATCTTATTATTGGTGGTGGAGAAGGAAAAAATTGTTGCTCTGACATCATAACTCGATCAAGGCGCTTACAGACTCTATCATTACCAACACAAAAATTGGACCACGTGAACCAAGGTGGAGGCGTGCATTTGCATCGACAAAAAAGGGATAAAAAAGACCCCATCTACGCTTAAGAAAAAACCAGGCCTCATGCTCATCGATGCACTAGCACATCGAGAGACGACCAACTTTATCTTCAGCATGCTCAACCATATTAAAGTCACCACAAATAAGCCAATACGCCATTGGCAAGTGATCAACCAGGTACCACCAAAGGGCAGAATGACTAGGCCCATCATTAGGTGCATAAATGTTGGCAATGCCCAGGGTGTTCCCATTAATATTCAATAGAATCCAGATCACATGATGAGAGGGATCATCGCCAAACCCTAGCAGACAATCCTCAAATTTGGAGGAGATTGAGATAGAAGCACCACCCCGACCATCTTCATGGTGAGTAGTGAAGTGCACAAATGATCCTGCAATACAGTTGAGAGAAACATCTAACAAAAAACCAGAGATTTTAACTTCTTGTAAGCAAATAATATCAACATGGCCAATACTTTGCAGAGTAGATTTAACAAAAAAAATTCTTGAGGACTCTATAAGTCCCCGAACATTCCACGAAAGGAAATTCATGGAGGAAGAATATCCAAGGAGCCATCTCCCAAAGGACTACCTGCATTGTCAACCAACATCGAGAAACTATTAAATAGAGAGGTCTGAGAAGGGTGAAATAGATCACCAATAGTCGAAGGATGATGCTTAGCCTCTTAACCTCCCCTCGATGATGGCAAGCCATCCCGAGATGGACTACATGAACGCCTGGAGGGTGGAGGTACTATCTGTGATTTCCCTTTGGGATCTGAGAGGAGGTTTCTCAGGAGGAGCCAAGATAGGATGCATAGGAACAATAGGAGGCTGAGATGGTGGTTGTATAACCCTATCTCCACTAGAAAGCATCGATTTAGGGTTGGTCACCCCCCTCTTATTAGAGACCATGATCCAATCACCCTCAATAGAGGGTTTGGTAGGCGTAGGCATAGCAGGAGGAGCAAGGGCAACCATCGAAGGTTTTTGAGCAACCAACAGACAGTCCTTGATACGATGCGAAGTAGATTGACATCAAAAGCAAGTATTAGGTAAGTTAAAGTAAATAATTTTTTGCATAAAATACTCTGTACCAACCTGAATGTCCACAAATTCTTTGAGATCCTATGCGAGGTCAACCTCAACACAGATTCTCTTATTGGGTCATGCCAAGAAAAATATTCTTCTTCTTGATAGATCACCCGACCAATGGGTTTGACAATATCAACAATAAACACCCATAAGGGCAATGGAAGACCAGGGAGTTCAAGCCAAACTAGGACTTTCAAGGCAACTTGTTTCAAAACTCGAAAAGGAGTCCAAGGAGAAAGGACCATCAAAGTATTGCGAACAAACCAACAACTAGACTTAGCAACCACAATTTGCACTTGCAAGGGTTCTTTAAAGGAAAGCAAAAAAAACTTTGGTAAGATTACGGATACCCACAACCACAATGCCATGAGCTTCCTAGTGAATTTTAAGCCAGTTCTGAAGATATTCTTGCGACAAGATTCGACCAACAAAATAAGCAATAAGATAGTGATTCTCATACCATTTTACAACTAGAGAAATAGCATCAAGAGAGAGTACAACATCTGGAGAAGACTCATTACCTCATCCACTACTTTTGAAATAAACTTTCGAGCTTCCTTTCGATGCCATGAAGACCACTATCTATAACAACCATTACATTTGTGGATGGCGAGGCCATAAGAAGGAGATCAACCACCTAACTGGAAATAGTAACAATATTCAATACCAAAAACATCCAAATTTACAAATGAACAATAAACATAAACCCTAATCACCTCTAAACCCCAAAATTACATTATTTTTTTCATTTTTACATCATAATTTATTACACGTATCCTCCACACTTTGCTAGTCTGTAATGTAGAATTCATATACATTTAATTAAAGTTTCATTAATTTTAAACTTAACGACCAAAGCATCCTAATAAAAGTGCGTTCATGACTTATTTTCTAAACGATGGACTATATTAACAATACGATTTAACTTTGTAATCAATTATTTAAAAAATATATATAATTATAAATTTTTTTATTAAAAAAATTATCATTATAATATTTTTTAATACACTAATAGTATAATTAATTAAAGGCTTAGTTTTGTATTAGCCATGACAATAGACCCGAATCCATTCTTGTTCGACTATTTTAGTCATTCTTAGCATTCTTAACGGTTGTTGGGCTTCCTCCTTAAACTGAAGTCATCCAAATCCTTATTGGTTTCATGACAATAGTCTTTTGAAATTTGAGTATGTGAAAAAACTATTTGCAATTATTGGCCCTTTCCGGCCGGGAAGCGAGTGTTCTGCAAATCTCCTACTCATAATCACTGGAATTTTGTTCATTTAAATATAATTAAAAAAGTATTTATATTTTTTAATTAAAAAATTAATTAATAATATAAATAATTTTTTAATAGATCATACTCTCACCTATATAAAAAGTAAATATAATAATAATATATAAAATATTTGGTTTTAAAAATTAATGAAATAAATATATAAATATAATTAAGTTGTATTAGTTCAATTGGCTAGATTTCTTAACATGTTAAAGGAGTCCTATGTTCTAATATTACCAAAAGATACATGATAATATCCAAGTTTTGTTGTAATACTACTATGTGGTGATGATGTATTACAAATGGAACCCTTTTCAATCCATATAACCCATAAAACTAATTGTTATTAGTGTTTTATAAATGTATACATATATTTTTGTGTAATATATTTTTTATGCAATTGTGAAGGTCAGTAACATGGGAAAGCACAAGCTAAATCCTAGAGTCATTTTGTGGTCGTAATGTTTGGGAAAACATAAAGGCTATTCAATTTTTGTTTTAAAACAAGCAGGTTTTTTGGTTTAAAGTAATCTCATGTTTCATATTATTGATTAGAGAAGGAATTTATAATTTTTTTAAGTTTTCAAATCAAGACATACAATGCATAGACCATCCATCCATCTTTCATTAATGAGATCAAATGAATTTTTCTATATAAAGTGTTGTATCTACAAATTTTTGGTTGGAATACTTAGAAGTATATACAAATTATTGGTAGGCCTACTTAGAAGTATATGGTGATGATGTAATACATATGGGACCCATTTCAATCCCATATAACCCATTGAAAAAATAAAAGTAAAATTAAATAATAAATATAAGTAAACTATTTAATAAAACTAATTGCTTATAGTGTAATACTACTATGTTGTGATGATGTAATACATATGGGACCCATTTCAATCCATAAAACCCATAAAACTAATTGTTATTAGTTTTTTATAAATGTATGCATATATTTTTGCATTTTTGTGTAATATATTGTTTATGTAATTGTGAAGGTCATTAACATGGTAAATTACAAGATAAATCCTAGAGCCATGGTTTGTGGTCATGGTATTTGGGAAATCATAAAGACTATTCAATTTTTTTTTGAAAAAAACTAAAGACTATTCAATTTTTGTTTGAAAACAACTAAATTTTTTTATTTAAAGTGATCTCATGCTTCATATGCTTGATTAGAGAAGGCATTTATAAGTTTTTATAAGTTTTCAAATCAAGACATACAATGCATAGACCATCCATTCATCTTTCATTAGTGAGATCAAATGTGTTTTTCTATAAAGTGGCGTATCTATAAATTGTTGGTTGTCCTACATAAAAGTATATACAAATTGTTGATTGTCCTACATAGAAGTATATACAAATTTTTGATTGTCCTACTTAGAAGTATATGGTGATGATGTAATATATATGGGACCCATTTCAATCCCATATAACCCATTGAAAAAATAAAATTAAAATTAAATAATAAATATAAGTAGACTACTTAATAAAACTAATTGTTATTAGTGTTTTATAAATGTATACATATATTTTTGTGTAATATATTTTTTATGTAATTGTGAAGGTTAGTAACATGGGAAAGCATAAGCTAAATCCTAGAGCCATGGTTTGTGGTCGTCATGTTTGGGAAAACATAAAGACTATTCAATTTTTGTTTAAAAACAACTAAACTTTTCTATTTAAAATGATCTCATGTTTCATATATTTGATTAGATAAGGCATTTATAAGTTTTTAAATCAACACATACAATGCATAAACTATCCATTCATCTTTAATTAGTGAGATAAAATAAATTTTTATGTAAAGTGGCGTATCTACAAATTGTTGGTTGACCTACTTAGAAGTATCATTTTATTTTAGTTTTGGAAAGAATAAGAAGGAATTAAAACTTATCATAGTGCTTCCATTTAGGACACATACTTGGTAAGATATTGATGTTTTTCTTTGCATGGATCATGTTTTTTTTCTCAAAAATATATCAATATTTTTTATAATATCATTTTGAAAGATTGTTAAAGTTTAAAAAATATAGCCCTACAATCACGATTAATTATTATACAAAACATAAGCTCAAAAAGTTTTTTTTGGGTATTGAGGATGCAATAAAATATTACATAAATGATATTATTACAAAGAAATCACAAAAAATACTTTTTAGATAGTAGAAATACAAAATATTTATAAGAATCAATTATCGACATGATCATATCATTTGCTTATCTAGATTTATTTCCTCTAATTTTTGAATGATCCCCTTGAACTAAGTCTTATCTATAGTCAAATGTTAAAATTAACTAGAGTTCAGTTTCTTATCTAGAACCCTCGTTTGAAACAATATAATAAATATCATAACATGGTAATAATACATCATCTCTTTATTGCATATAGATTATTGTTTAGCACCTATACTCAAGGCTTCCGAAAGGAGAATTAGAGTCAAATTCCAAAATATAGCGTATGAAACTACAAAGTTAAACAACCAACAAATATAGAACAAATAAATGATATTTCTAACAACTAAAATATATAGGACCATAACTAAAATAACCATTAGAATACCATAACCACTACAAATCCACATATGAAGCAACATAACCAATTAGACGACATAGTACATATAAAAAAAGAGGATACTCACTAATTGTAATCTTAAAAATAATCTCCCTATGAGACATCCCTAACTAAGATGTCAAAAGAGTTCATAATTGTAAGATCCTACCTAGCCTTGTCAAGTATCATAATAATCTCTTACATTACTAACCATAGATTATAAACTGAGCCAACTTGTAAATTAATTTATCATCAATTTTTCCCATAAACCTTTCCTTCTACCTACTGTTATTATATTTAAAAGTAGAGGAAGATAATATTTCTTTATTTTTTGAATGTCCATCCATCCATTGGCTCCTACAACATGTTATAACCCTAACTCAGCAAAATAGGGTTTAAAAAAATAAAAATTAGATTTCTGCAAAATAGATCATATCTGCAATTACTACTCATAAATTACTCCAAAAACCCTCAAAAATGGACATTCTAGCCATACAATTTTTTTTTTTTTTAAAAGTGCAATCAAGCCAAAAAACTATCCAACAACACAAATCAATCCTCAAAAATTTCTTTAAAAATTCCCAAAGCTAGGTGATCCTCCTATAAGGGCAAAATAGGTCATTAAACATGCACAAATGGTCTCCCAAAGATGGACAACCCACTCCTAGACTCCAACACACCAAAATCTGCAACACAATTATGAATCCTGAGATAGATCCACCCAATATCCAATAAAGAACAAGGGCACATCACCTTGTCTACAATATTGGCTATATTTGAAGACTTATGACACACCACCTAAGGAGTAGAAGGTAAGGGTTCAACCCGCTCTCTTAAAATTCACAAGATGAACATGACATAATGAAACCCTAAAGTGACTTTCCAAGCCTATATACCTAGTCACCCCACTATATGCTTCTAATTATTCATTGAGTAAGGGTTACATCAACATTAATCTTCAAAACTTAGTTTTTTTTTTACATAAAACACTTATTAGCCTAGAAAAAATGGGACGTCCTACTTCCTTGTCCACAAATGAAAAAATAAAATATTACAATGCGTGGGGTCCACATAGTCTTCAAAATAGAATATTACAAGTCCTCCCTTCCCAAATTGCTTGTACTCAAGCAATTTAGGGTTGGATATACAAGAATTTGTTTTCCCCCCCAAGTATCATCTTGAATGGGTAAGCTCCTCCATTTCACCAAGTACTTTTTGATGACCCTATTTTTCAAATTCCTCTCTAGTATCCATGATCATTTCAGGTTCAAAAATTAGCTTTCCCTCATCATAAAATAGGGGTAACTCAATGGAAGGAACAATGTGTTGTCCAAGTGCCTTTTCCAATTTTGAAATATGGAATACATGGTGTATTTTACTATTTTTCAGTAGCTCAAGCTCATATGCAACCTCCCCAATCCTATGTATGACCTTGTAAGGGCCATTAAAATGTGTCTTGAGGTTCTCTACTCTAGTTCTCTTCATGGTGGACTGTCTATAGGGCTACAACCTCAATTAAACCATGTCTTCAACCTCAAAATGATGCTCAATACCCTGTTGATCAGCATATTTTTTATGTTGATTTTGTACAAGCTGAATATTATCCTTCAATGTCTTCATAATATCCTGATTTTCTTGCATATAATACTTGGCTTTTGGCACCTTGCTGTCACTCAATAATAAATCAGTGAAGTTAGGAGCATCATATCCATATAAGTCCATAAATGGGATTATTTTAAGACATATGATAGGAAGAATTATAACAGAATTCTCCCAAGTGTAGCCATTTAATCCATGCATTTTGTTGCCTTGAAACATAGTTTCTCAAGTAGCCTTGAATCCATTTATTCACAATATCTGTTTGGCCATATGTTTGGGGTGATAGCTTGTACTTTGAGTCAAAAATGTGCCACAAAGCTTAAACAAATCTTGCCAAAAAATACTCATGAATGTGTTGTCCATGTCACTCATAATATTCTTTGGCATGCCATGCAATTTAAACACTTCTCTAAAGAATAAATTAACAACTTGTATTGTTGTATATGAATCTAAAATAGCATAAAAGTGTACAAATTTAGTTAACCTATCCACCACAACGTATATACAATTCTTACCATACACTTTTGGTAGCCTCGTGATGAAGTCCATTGATATACTTCCCCATTTTTTATTGGGAATGGGTAAGGATTGAAGAAGACCAACATAAAATGTGTTTCCAATTTTATTTTCTTGACAAGTGGTGCACTCCCTCACATGCTTCAATACATCATATTTTAGACCCTTCCATGAAAACCTTTCACGTAGCTATCTATAGGTATTAAAAAACCCTGGATGACCAGCCATGGGTGTGTTATGCATAGTGGCAATCAATTTATCTTTAAGTTTGGAATATAGCACAATAAATATTCTATTTTTGTAAAAAATAGATCTTCCTTCACACTATGCTTGTCATATTTCAAGTGGCCATAAAGAATGTTAGATGCAAAAGTGTTCTTCACATACTTAGCCATAATTGCAGCCTTCCAATTAGTTGTTATAATAGAAATAGAGTGAAATATGGACATTCTAGATAATGCATAAACAACTAAATTCTCTTTCTCTTTTATAAAATAAATCTCAAAATAATATGCATACACTTTAGTTAACCATTTATACTGCCTATAATTTAAGTCTTTCTATCCAAGGAAATATTTAAGCCTATTATGATCAGTCCTTACCACAAATTTACCATAAATAAGGCATTGCTTGAACTTGGTCAAAGCGTGCATAATGGCAAGCATCTCCTTGTCATATATGCTGAAAGTTCTCTTCATTGGACTAAGTTTCCAGATCTCAAAGGTAATTGGCCACCCTTTTTGCATTAGGAAAATCCCTACTCCAACACCTAAAGCATCATAACTAATGGTAAATGGTAAAGAAAAATCAGGAATTACAAGTAGAGGGTAAGGAGACATCACTTATTTTAAATTCCCATAAGCCTTTTGGGCTTCATTTCTCCACACAAACGCTCCCTTATTTGTTAATTCAGTCAAAGTTGTTGCCAAAGCTGAAAACCCTCTAATGAATCTCCTATAATAGCCACAAAGTCTCAAAAACCCTCTCAAATAAGTTAAGGTAGTGGGAATGGACCAATTTTGAATTTCCTTTATCTTGTGTTGGTCTACATTCACTCCCTTATTGCATATTATGTGCCCCAAATATAAAATTTTAGACATACCAAATTCACACTTAGAATTTATTGCATAAAATTGTTGTTGTCTCAAAATACTCAAAACAAAATCCAAATGTTTCAAGTGATTTTGTATGAGTTGCTATAAACAAGAATATAATCAAAGAAAACTAACACAAAATCCCTCAAATACTCCCTAAAAATCTGATTCATGGCTTATTGGAAAGTGGCAAGGGCATTTGTCAATCCAAAGGGCATCACTAAAAACTCAAAATAGCCAAAATGATATCTAAAGGTTGTTTTATGCACATCCTTGTCTCTCACCCTAATTTGATGATATCTTGATCACAAATCAATCATAGAAAATATATAACCCCATGCAATTCATCTATGAACTCATCTACTCCAAGAATATGGTGTCTATTTTTTATTGTTTTTTTCAAGACCCTATAATCAATACACATCCGCATACTCCCATATTTATTTTTCACTAACACTATGGGTGATGCAAATGGGCTAGAGCTATGGCAAATGTCCTCCGTGGCAAGTAGCTATTTTATGGCCTTATCTATCTCATATTTATACATTCTATGATGCCTATCAGGGTTATCATGATAGGTTTTGTTCCTGGTTCCAACTCAATCACATGCTAAAATCCTCTATGGGGTGGCAATCGCTTAGGCATATCCCCAAAAATAGCGCTATGTTATCCCAAAAAAATCTTAATTTTAGGATGATAAGAGACATGATTATTATATGAATAAGGCATATATTTTATCATAAATATACTAGAAACACAAACTATTTTCTCTTTCTTGAGAATCCTCTCCATCCTCTTGGACGTCACCTCTTAGATCATATTTTCCTTGATCCCTTGCAAAAATACCTCATACCATTTAGATTTAAATTTGAGCTGCAATGTTTGGTGATTTGCAATGTAGTCTCCCAATGAATATAGCCATTGAACTCCTAGTATGAAATGAGGAATTCCTCCCAATGGAAACACATAGAAGTCATATACTATGGAATGATTCTAAAAATTTACGTTCATTTGCCTCACAAATTTGTTGCAAGGTACAATTCTCCCATTTCCATTAGCAACACTAAACCCAAAAAATGTTTTTGGTTTTAGCCATTTCTTGGCTAAAAAACCCTCATCCACAAATTTGTGGGTTGCCCCACCATCTATCAATACTATCACCTTATTCCCGAATACCTCTCCTGGCACCATTATTATGAGATACGTGTTTGCACTACTCAACATGGCCAACATGCCAATGTTTGAGCTCTCATGAGACTCAAGATATGGATCCTCAAGCTCAAACTCCTTTGAAGACTCATATTCACTTGCTAATGCCTCATATGAAACAACCTCAATGTAGTGAATTTATCCTTTCCCTGGAAACGATGGCCTGGTAGCTAAGGGCTTTTGCATGTGAAGCATATTTTTTTCTTCTAAGATCATAAATCTCCTCATTTAACCTCCTTCCTAGTGGTGTAGGTGTTAAATACATCTATGGAGGGGGTGTTGGCTTACCAGAACCTTGATTATTCCATAGAAGGGGCGTCTCTCTCTTTTGGAAGAAATTTCCTCTTTGGAATGATCATGATGGTCTTTCTTGGCTAAACCTAGGTGGTGGTGGTGCAGAAACCCTAGGTTTTAGTGATGCTATAGAATCAAGGGTCAAATCCCTTCTCATTAAAATATGCAATGAAGCAAGATCAAGCCCCTCAAGGAATTCACCAAACCCTCAATGAAAATAAAGGTAACTCTCTTCTCTGAAATGTTAGGCACCATGACTGAAATCTTTTGGAACTCCTTAGTGTATGCCTCCGCTATAGTAAAATGCTTAAGGGTGGCCAACTTATTAAAATATTCCTCCTCATTCCTCATCTCAAAATGATCCAAGACCCTTTGAATAAACTCATCAAATAAGGTGATCTCTCCATGGCCTTGCGTGTTGAGACCATGATACCAACAATCATATGCAACCCCCTTAAGATGTAGGGTAGAAAATTGTACTACATCTTCTTCATTCATAAGGTTGAGAGTAAATTAAGTCTACAATTTTTGTAGCCATGCCCTAGTAGACATGCTATCATCTCCATTGAACACGGGTACTTGTATATTCTACTATAATGTCTTTCTTTTTCCATACTTGCTACCTCTCCCAGCCTTTTTCCTCATGATCTGTAGGTAACTCTAGAAAGTGATTGTATTTCTAAATTCTTTAGCCCTACACTAATATTATAAAAATAAGGCATCCAGTTCATTATTCTCCTAGCATATATTAGGTTCTTTCTTGGGAAAAAACATGTGTTTTACTGGCCTGCATAGAGGATAATGAGTTTACCTCATATACCTCTCACTCCCTTAGTCTGGCTCTCCTTGATCTAGTGGCAACTGAGGGTTAGGGTTTGCTCCCTAGTTTGGTGGTGGCTGAACTCCACCCTGATCCATATTGATCACCAAATAAGTTAGTAACTCAAGCATGGTGTCAAATTTCTACTAAGTAAAATGCTTTTCTCATCTGCCATCTTGACCAAATTCCTTTATTCAACTTTTGGTTTTGGAATTTCTTTCCCCTAGTTGAGGTTAGGATGACTTATTTCTCCTCATATAGTACCTATTTTGTTGCATAATGAGCTCTCATAGGCTACCAAAAAACCAACTCTAATATCATTGTAATAACCCTAACTCAACAAAATAGGGTTTAAATAAATAAAAATTAGATTTCTACAAAATATATTAGATATGCAATTACTACTCAAAAATTACTCTAGAAACGCTCAAAAATGGATGTTCCAACCATATAGATTTTTTATTAATTTTTTGAAAGTGCAAATAGGCCAAACAACTATCCAACAACACAAATCAACCCTTAAAATTGGCTATAAAAATCCCTATAGTTGGGCGATCCTCCTATGAGGGCAAAATAGATCACAAAATATGCATAAATGGCCTTCCAAAGCTGGATGACCCACTCTCAAACTCCAACACACCAAAATATGCAACACAATTGTGAATCCTGAGATATATCCACCCAATTTCCAATCAAGAACAAGGGCACATCACCTTGTCTATAATATTGGCTATTTTTGAAGACTTAGGGCACACCACCTAAGTAGTAGAAAGTGAGGAAGGGTTCAACCCTCTCTCTTACAATTCACAAGATGAACATTACATAATAAAACCCTAAACTGAATTTCCAAGCCTATATACCTAGTTACCCACAAGAGGCTTTTAATTATTCATTAAGTGATGGTTACATCAACATTAATCCCCAACACTTAATTTTTATTACATAAAACACCTATTAGCCTAGAAAAAATGGGACATCCCACTTACTTGTCCATAAATGACAAAAATAAAATATTACAATGTGTAGGGTTCACATAGTCTTCAAAATAGGACATTACACAACATCCCTATAAAACTATGCACAAGGAAAAACAACCTAGGCCACTTGTAATAAGCAAAAATTCTCAATATACTAAATTCTAGACCCAATATAAGGATAAGAATCCTTCCTTGGTGTTGAAAATTTAACAACACTGTTAAGAAAGGATGTTGAATTTTACATCACACTACACCATACATGTTTTAATCGTAACCCCATATTTACTAGGTAAGCCAATAAATGATTTGTTTGGTTGATGAAGAGGTGGATTGAAATATTATCTACCAACATTCTATCCCTATACACCTTAGTCCCTAAAAACAACATTAGTACTATTCTAACAACCAACCATCGGATGAACACACCATGCTTCTTTAATATGATTCTCTATTGGTGTATTAAATATGCACCTTATTACATTAGTTCACTTATGATGTTATCTAGGAGCTTATATTTCTTTTTCACATATTATTTATTAGTGGGATATTAGCTCATATAGCTTTATGCTTGCTATTTAGCCAACTTGTCTTAGTAGCCTCTTTTTCTATGGTGGATATTAATTTCCTCCATTTCTCATCCATGGCTCATATTGTGTCCCATTATGGAGGGTGGATATCCATTTCCTCCTTTTTCATGTTTGATCCTATGATCATAATTGTACACCCTTACCTATATTAGTAAGGACTTCCATTTATTTGAGTGAGTCAAATAGTTAGTATTATCATTCTATAAAATTCTTGTTAGATTACTATAGCAATTGTTTATGCTTTCGATTAATCTATAGAGCTTTGATTGTGTAATTATTTTTGTAAGGTAAAAAAAGGGATTTTGAAAGGGTCCCCAATCCTTTTACAAAGGGATTTTGGAAGGGTCCCCAAACCTATACAAAGCCATAAAATATTCAATAAGCATCAAATAAAAAAGTCCCCTAGGAACAACTGAACCAACATCCGACAAGATTGATCATGCATCCTAAAGCGTCGGATCTTGCGGGTCCCAATACTGCATTTTTTTCATTTAAAATTGAAATCGAAAAAAGAGCACTCAAAAAAGAACAAATCCATTGCATTCCCATGAGCACTCTAAAAACCAAGCAAATTTAAAATTGGGCCTTCCTACATAATTTTGGATCTGAAACCAAGCCTTCTTGTAGCGTGCATCCAACCAAGAATTAGGATATTTTTTAAATTACTTCCACCTAGCAAGAAAGCCAAAATGGCACACAACACCATGATCTACGACAACAACATTAGGGACATACATTCAACCCAAGAAAGGGAGCTGAGATCTAGACTAAAAATTATCTAGAAATCAATTCTTATTAAAAACAAAGCATTGCAGTGCACAACCAACAAATAGCTAGGGTATGGAAATTAAGTCTATTAGTGAAATATGGCCTTCTTTTCCCAAATATGACATAGAGTTTCTAGACCTAAAAATGACCCATCGTAGAATTGATCCCTAAACCAACCAAGGATCTGGTTCTAAAAATGATCCATCATGGATTAGTTTCCAATAACAATCACTGAGGATCTACTCCTAAAAATAAGCCTTGAATAGAAGATACCTAGACCATCAAAAACACCCAAACTTCAAAAAAATTAAAAATATCCATCATGTTCAAAGGAGAACCAAGGACCTCCAAAGCAGGACAGAGGGATAAATAAAATACTAGGTAAAAATCTCCAACAATCTAATGGATCCCACAACCATACAAAAGGGTCTGACTGCACAAGCTTGATCCCATAGATATTGAAGACAAAACCTTTCTAGTTGAAATAGCATCCCATTCCATGGGAGAAGAAAAATAGGCTTGAGCCCAAACACCCAGCCACCAGTTGGTCTAGCCATTCACCCAACAGCAAGGCTAGCTAATAAGGTTCCTTCAACTATCCTCGCCTTGCACCCAACCCCCCAACTATAGTTCCTTTAGTAGACCCAACCTTCCACCTAGTAAACTAACCTACTACTATGGATACAATAGCTAAACCAATAAACCCAACAACCCAAAACAACCAAAACCAACAAAATTCCCAGCAGTGCATCCATCCTTTATGGTTCCTTCAACCTCAACCTTCCACATAGCCCCTCAACTTCAATTCCATCAGTTGGCCTAGCCTTCCATCCAAGAGACTAGCATTCAACTAAAGGGACATCTACCAAAATATATCTTTGTCCATAGGGGTGTCCACCAGGTTGTAGAGCATTCATTTCAAAAATCTAGCCTTGTGGTGTGTAGGCCTTCGTAGGCCCTCAAGAGGGCAGAGTTCAATTGTGTGATTTGATTATTGATGATAGCTTTAGATATTGTGGTGATATTATTTTTTAAACAACTAGATATTTGCAAATATAGGATTGTTAGACCCTTTCAATTCTAACATGGTATCAAAACTTAGGTTGTTTGATATCACTCATAGGTTGAGGATCTTAGGATTTCTTTTGTTCAATCTAGAATCTCCATTATCACTAATGAAAACTTAAAATGAGACAACTATTACAATCTAAGGGATTATGGCAATTGTTGACACATACACCATCCTCTTTCATAAAGGAATATGAATAGTTTGCTTACCTCAATAAAGAAGATGAAGCTATGGGGAGCATCAGGTTACACATAAGTGATAGTCTAATTTTTCACATAGTATGTTGTACTACACCTATTAAGATTTGGGAAAAGCTTGAAGGAATTTTTGGAAAATGGATCAAATCATCTCTCATTCATCTCTCTCCCTAAATGATTCACCACCATAGAATATTATGTTGCAAAGTTTAAGTATCTTTTGAGCCAATTGAAGGGGAGTGGAAAGAAGAAGAGTGATGAAGAGTGCATTTTTCTCATTTTATCCAAGTTAAAAGGTCCCTTTCAAATATTCTCCTCTATCTTTTACTCTAGTATGGATGCCTTAGGAAATGCCTTTGTTATGCCCTTAGTTGAGTTATTATTTGAGTGTCTCACTACGGAACTTAGCTGCACTTCCTTCCAAAAGTCAATCTTTAATAGCATTCTCATCTTCCAAAGATAAAGGGAAATCTAATCCTAAGCCCAAAACAAAGCAAGAATCCACTCCACCTTCTATCAAATCCACTACAAATCCCTCCAACCCTCCTAAATCCAACAAATCTTCCTCTAAGAATAAGAAAAAGTCTAGGGGTAATTGTGCCTTTTTGTGGTAAAGAAGACCATTTTGAGTCTACATGTTGTAATAAAATGGAAGCCTTAGAGGAAACCTTGCAAAAGCATAAAATCTCTTTTTCCACTCCTTATTCAACAAAAGATAATGCAAGATCCCTTTCAACACATGAATTGGAGGCATCATCACATAATCACATTATGGATTCAGGAGCTTCTCATCACATGACTCCTTCTAGAGAGCTTATTTCCTCTCTTAATCATAGTTCCACTTATAACATTGATTTTAGACACTCTTCTAGAATTGAATTTTTTGGGACATGAACAATTGAGTTAGATGGTGGGAGCATCAAGGATGTTTTATATGTGCCCAAAATTTCCACTAGTCTTCTTTCCATATATCATATTTGTTATTCTGGAGATGGAAAAATAGTTGTCTTAACCCCATATGGTGTTGAGATTAGAGTGATTTTGGAGCCAAAAACTATTGTTGTTACAAGGTTCATTGATCATAGTGCTCATATTTATAGATTTGAGGGATTTGACACTTCATCTTTTGGAACTTGCCTTGTTGCTCATGTAGACTCTATGAGCAAACTTTGGCATGAGAGATTTGGTCACCTCAACTACAAATATCTACAATAGTTAAGCACACAAGACATGGTGATAGGTCTTCCTAGGGTCTCTTGTTCATATGGAGTTTGTCCAAGATGTGCACTTGGCAAACAACATCAAGACCCTTTCCTAAAAGAAAAGGCTTTGAGAGCTTTGGCACCCTTAGATTTGGTTCATAGTGACTTGATGTCTTTTCCAACTCCATCATTTCTAAGGACCAAGTATGTGCTTACTTTCGTTGATGACTTCTCTAGCACATTTGAGTATACTTTCTTTAATACAAAATAAAATAATAATAATAAAAAATAAAAAAATTAAAAATACTACACTGTTAATAGATAAAGCAAACAATAAGGACATAAATTCAAAACAACTATATACTAGCTTAGATATATAAAGTATATATATTTATAAACGCCGAGAGTTATCAATCTCGAGGCGCCTATCTATCATCGGCGGATAATGTCTGTCGGCTTTTTTAATAAAATATTAATATTGTTTACAGCATGGCTGACATTGTAGAACACCTATCGGTGTAATTATCAAATTATTATTTTAAAAATTAGTTCTGCATTTCTTCGGGAAAGAATAACGTCAACTCCCTTCACTCAAGCTTTTCTTTTCTTAATTTATACTCAGTGAATCCCATTGCTCGCTGTAGTTATAACTTTCAAGGAGTTCCTTCGATAAAGCAAACCATTCAATGCAACGTTCAACACAATCATATTCTCGATCCATGGACTTACCGAGAACATCCTCGTTCAACCACTCATACCTTTTATCTATGAACCGTTGAACGTGCCCGGAACGTTGCTAGTTGCACTTGCTTCAGATAGATTTATTCTTTTTCTTTCTTGTCATTCATTTCGCCAGTCTGGCAACTGGCTCATGGGGTGACGCTACATTATACGTGGAGCAGAAATAGATGGAGGCCTGCAATTGGACTCGCTCCCGTTAAAACGCCGTAGGTAACGGCTAAACCAGGGGCTCAGAAAATCTTATACTGAACTTAATACACCCCTGCTGCTCCCTCCCTCAAGGCCGGAGGTGTTCGAATCCCTGAAAGACTAGTGGGTAATAACATAATGTCATATTTAAAGCCTATTCAACTAAGAAGTTATTTTGTTGATTTGAAATTATCTTAAATATAATATCAAAACCCAAAAAAAAGTCTTTGTTGTATACCTAATCTTGAGTTTGTCTCACCTAGATCGATGACAACTATATGAACCCTATCTACTGGTGACCTCCATCTCACTCTAGGTCAACATTAATCTGATGAATACTAAGTGTGCTTCAGCTAGACCAATGACAACTGTATGAACTCTATCTACTGATCTCCAACTATATGAACCCTATCTACTGGTCACCTCCACCTCACTCTAGGTCAACAATAATTAGATGAATACTGAGTGTGCCAATGACAATTGTATGAACTCTATCTACTGGTGACCTCCATCTCAAGCTAGGTCAATAATAATCAGACGAATAGGAAGCAACCTCTATGGTTTGAACTTTGCACTTTTGTCAGTTACTAAAAATAGTCTAGTGTAACCAACAAAGAGGAATTTTATGATACAATTTTAATTTTTCTTTATCTATTACTAAAATACCCAACAACAATTTTTTTTTTTAACATATAATTTAACTTGATATATTAATATAAAATTAAATAATTTTTATAAATGCTAGTCTATTACATAAAAGAAAGGAATGGATCCATTCTTCCGAACAAAAATACCAAACACTCATTTATTACTAATCGTCGTATTATTTTTAGGATAAAATAAGTTAATAGACCATTCTTCCAAGGAATAGAACCGACAAACACTCCATCACATAAAATTCCATCATATCCCTGAATCCTCAAGATTTCTTAATCATATTTTTTTTTTTTTTGGTACAGATGCTATTGCCCACGTATGTCGTGCCCAGGGATCACGGAAATCGCCATGTGCACAATAGCAAAAGCCACTGGTACTGCCTTCAACTTAAATTTGACCTCTTTTCAAGAACTGGCTGTTATAAGCCTTACCGTCTTTGTACTTGTCGTATGCTTTTAGGGTATCGCTTCACGTCGACGTCAATCACAATCATCTCTATTTATCCGCAGACCCCTCGTACACTTCAAGTGCAGATTGATTTTCTCAGTGAACATCCAATGACGCCACCCTCTGCATACATAGCTGTCACTCTTCCCGCCGCTTCTGTCCGCAGTAGGTTTTCTTCTCTGCCGGTTTTCAGCTTCAAAATGGGATTGCAACCAGAATTGGAGGTCTATTATATAAAGACGGTGCCGTTGAGCGCCGAGACCATCTAAATCACAGTTAAAAAAACGAGTTTTCATTCTCATTTCGTGCTTTGAAAATGAAGAGCAAGATCAGGCAGGTGGTGTGGCTGCGGCAAATTATGAGGGGGTGGAGAAAGCTAGCGGGTGCCAGAAAGGCGGCGGCGAACTCGCAAGGGGGACGTGGCAGCGGTGGCGTGCCAGCGGACGTGCCAGCTGGACACCTGGCGGTCTACGTGGGGAATCAGCGGAGCAGGTTCGTGATGAGAGCCACGTATTTGAACCACTCTGTGTTTAGGGCTCTGCTTGAAAGGGCCCAAGAAGAATTCGGCTACGATTATCAAGAGGGGATTTCGATTCCCTGCGATGAAGTTTTGTTTGAGCAAATTCTACGCCTGTTTGACAGCAATGGAGGCGGTGCCACGAGAAATCTCAGCTTGGAGGAGTTGCAGACCACCTTCTTTAGTAATGAATGTCATTGCTTGTATGAGGCGAAGGGATTGTTTGAAAAGGAGACTAGGCCTCTGCTGTCTGTTAGCTAACAAGTTTGGTCGGTTTAAGAGAATTTCGCCGGCCGAATTGGATTTGAATTAGTTCATGCCTGTGTTCACAGGTCCAATTTTTTTGTAATCTGACTGCTGAAACTAGGACACTACTATTGATACCCATCCAACTGTCACTTCATCTTGTGGATGAATGTTAAAGCAACAACATTACTGTGTCCATCAAAGTGAAATAACGATTAACTTTTAACATCTTGTTCAAATGAACTTTAAAAGCTATTGTTCCAAGGAATCATAAATTAGATTATTATCTTTGTTGAGCCGAAGAACACTGAAATTTTAAAAGGGAACTTAATTGAAACCTCTCACCCACTAAGTCTCATATCTCTTTAGCTGCTTTACTATTGAATCTCATCTAGCTGTCACCTCATCTTGTGGTTCCTTGCAGTCCAAAGAGAGAATTGCATGCAAAGGAAAAACACCTCTAGATGAATGTTAAAACAACATTACTGTATCCATCAAAGTGAAATAACTATTGACTTTTAACATCTTGTTCAAATGAATTTTAAAAGCTATTGTTCGAAGGAATCATAAATTAAATTATTATATGACATTTTAAAAGGGAACTTTATTGAAAACCTCTCACCCACTAAGTCCCATATCTCTTTAGCTGCTTTACTCTACCACTAAAGATGACAGACTAAAGAAAGCTAACCTACTTCAAGATAGCTTGAGATGCAATACTCTCCCAAGCAAGCAACTAGGTTGAGGATTTTTCCTTGGACTTCCAAATTTTCGCACTATGATTATTCCACTTCCCTTCAACATAATTGTAGTTCTATTTGGTAATAAGCAAAGCACCATTGCATATAAGAGCGGTAAGGGTCATACAAAACTTTCTCTGGTTAAGGAGAAGGGATAAGAAGAATGTTTGATCTATGGGATTTTTGCTTACAGAAGTGAAAAGCTTAAAATGAGTTGCATGTTTTGTTTAGTTTAGATTCCTACTTTTAGTCCATTTTCACTCAGAGTTACTGTATAGTATATGTTGATTTCTTGGTCAAATTGTCATCCACCTTGCCCTATAATATTTTCAATTGGCCTCATCGGTATTCTTTTTTCAAGTACGTTAAATTTTTATAGAATCAATTATGAAGATTTCATTGGCATTCTTTTTTCAGGTAGGTTTAATTATTATAGAATCAACGAAGAGACAGAAAATAAAGATGTGGAAATTTAGACATGCAATGTAGAATTGATATATTATGAAACGATCTTGAACAAAGAAATGAGAGATGGAGGAAGTGTTCATATGGCATGTGGCTCTATGTTCACTGGAGGGAAAGGAAAATCATTATAAAAGTTGAGCACAACACAATAGTTAAAATCGGTGATAGAGATTCATTAGAACGAAGCAAAATCATTACACATGAATGCGTTGGGCATGAAGGTTAGTGTTTTGGTGATAGAGATTCACATGGAAGGAAAGAGGGTCAATTCTAGATATTATCTAGAATAATCAAGGAGGGTCTTAAAAAAAAAACAGGTTTAAGGAAACATTTTAGGCCATAACTAAGATAAATGAGGTGTTTTAAGAGTGACTACAGATGGACATGGGTATAGTCATGGACGACACATAACCTCAAAAAGGTTTCTAGGAAACACATGAAATCTTGGATGGAAGATTGATGAGATTCTTGGGAGAAGTGTATGGTGAAGTGGTGTGATGCGTCACTTTATCAATGTACGAAGACATGTTGGAGGAATTTAAAAAATCAAGGTCCTGTTTTAATTTTATTAATATTTAATGGCTCCCAATATATTATGCACATTCTACTCTTTATGCGCTAAGTATATCCCAAGAAAATTCTGCATGGTTACCCAGGAGAATGTTAAGCGTGATTTACGTTCCTAGAGGAGGAACATGGGTATTTTCTCTCAATCTCAAAATTGATTCAACATGGAGACCACTTTAAGTTGTCAAGAAGAATAGATTAAGGTTATATGGTTTCACTTTGTTCAATGTTTCACTCTTTTATGCCGTGGAGGGTAAAATGGAAACCAAGAACCATTGTAACAATGTGAAAATCATATTATTTATTAGCTTGAGCAATAATTCAATAGGGTTTTAAGTTGTGTGTTACCTTGTGGCATTCAAAGCAAAATAACAAGAAAGGACAAAGAATTTGTTGGAAATGGACTCCTTCCACTTGTTATTTGAGGCATGTGATTTTTTCAGCATGACTTTATGCTCAATGTTTTTTAAAAAATTATTTATTTTTATCTTAATTATAGGGTCATAGCTTTGTGTTCAGATTGCGTTTTGATTAATTCTAGAAGCATTAGAAAGATTAGGAAAATAATAACATTTTTTTACGAGCAATTGTATAATAGATAGGTTGTTGGCATGTTTGTGGAAAATCGTTTTAAAGTTTTTAAAAATACAAAATAAAATATTTACTAAAAATAATATTTTTTATTTTTAGATTTTTATAGTTAAAATGAATCTTTAGTTATGTTGATACATTGTAAAACATATTTTCATTTAATATGCACTTTGTAACTTATGGACGGTGTGTTACTATATTTTCATATGGGTAGTATTTTAACTTATACAAGGTGAACTATGACATTTTTATATTGGTGACCTTTCATATTCAATAAGGTGGATTTTCAATACACCAATTCTTAGGGATGTGCCTTTAACTATAAAAAAACATGTCTAATGGATGCAATGTTATAGCCTCAATGCTTACTTTGTACTCTAATATATATATATATATATATATATATATATATATATATATATATATATATATATATATATTGCTAAATAAAAACTTGCATGTATGTTTGTGTTTATTTTTATTTTTTTTAATTACACTCTTTCATGAATTTAACATAAAATTTTAAGTTTTGGATAAGTCAAAATTCTATTTTTAGTGGTATTAGAGTGATTTATTTTTTGAATGTATGTCCATAAACATGATATCAAGATATCAAAAGTTTGAATATCAAACATGAGATTATTTTAATTACCTCCATTGTTGTTCCAAATGATCTCAAGCAAAAAGTGAAATAGACAACAGTTGAAGGAAGCCCTCATGAAATAGAGGATTAATATGGTGGACCTATTTGGTCAAACTATTCAACAACTCCTTATTGAAACTTATACAACATCCTCTATACAACCTCTCACTACCCTAGCACCATTTAGTGCCCCCACACATTTTAAGGTGTAGGTGAGTTTTGATATTCCAATTTTTGAAGGAAAAAATAAAGTTGATGCCTCACAAAACTGGTTGAATCAATTATCTTCATTGATAATTAAAATCACTCTTCTACTCCTAAAAGCTTCATTACCTATTTAAAATTAGTGGGATGCATATTGTAATAGTGTTACAAAAGAGAATGAAGATGTCAACATGGGATACTTCCATAGAGGTCATCAAAAAAGAAATTATCCTATGGAAGCCTATGAAGACCAAAACACATGATGGCAATAATCGTAAAGACTAATCTATTTAAGATTATAACAATGATTTCCATGTTGAAATTATAATCTAATTTATGACCAAGATATACGTTGTATTAGATAGGCCTAAGGAAATTTTATTGTACAATCTATTTATTATTTTATAATATTTTATCATGTAAGCTGAATGGGCTATGGTTATTTCTATTATGGTTAGAACATATTTATTATTTGTAATTAAGATAAGTCTCATTTATTATATTGTCTTATGTTAAAATTTATCATGTAATTAGGATTTTTGTATTGCTATAAATACCCCCTTCACACTCTTCATTTCTCATTAGAGTGTTGTGCAATATTATCTATGGACAAATATTGTTTATGGTCCCTATGGGAAACCACCATATATTTCTCTCTTTCATATTTTTTTACATATTCTATATAATATTTGAGTGGATGGATTACTTATATTCATTTGTGGCAAATATTGTGAACCCCAACATCACATTAGAATAGCTATGAATTTGCCTTACAAATTTTTTGACCATAGCCTCTAATCCTTTAATTTGTAGAATTATTTATTCTTCAAAGTCTTATTATCATGTTTTGCATAAGAGGCATATATATATATATATATATATATATATATATATATATATATATATATATATATATATATATATATATATATATATATATATATATATATATATATATATATATATATTGATTTTTTGAAAACATTAGAGAAGAAATGGTCTCTTCACTCTTCAAATCATCAAGAAGAATTCTTGGAAGGCACAAGACTAAATAAAGATATTTATTGATTCCTAAAAATATGTGTGCAAGCTTTGAATTAATTTTTTTTAATTTAGCATGCTAATCTTGCTATGCTTTGGCATACTTTCAACGAAAAACATGTTTTCCTTCTTCAAGAAGAAAGGAAATACCCCTATGCAATCATCATGGGTGATATTATGGCTAGGAAAGCACCCTCGAAGGAGTTGTGTTACCAAAATTATGGGTTTGAATATTTGTGTTACTTGGTTACTAAAAAAATACATTATTTGTTGAATGCCTATGTCTAAGAGGAAAAGTCAAATATCTAAAGACTCCACTCCCTTATTGTTTCCTACTATGGTATGATGGTATGCACTATGGTTTGAAGGTAAAGAGATGCAGGTTTAAATCCTATAAACTTTTTCATTTTTCTATAGGATCCTAATTAGAAGTGCTTCTATAGAAGTGTTGAAATCCTATAGGTCATGCATTTGAAACTCATGTGTATCCTTTATTTTAACATATAATAAACAATCATATAAAATGGGATTCCTTTTCCTTCCAAATGACCAACATGGGAAGGTGGTTAGCATAAATATTTTGGTGCAAAAGAGACTTGATATTGAGCCCCTCTAATGCTCCTCAACTTTCAAAGCAAGATAATTATGCAGATAACATGGAAATATTTCTTGCCATGTCAAATATTTTTTCAATACTTACACCAATTTAACCAATAAAATCATCACATGTGGTAGAGTTATAACTAGTTAGAGGTCACCAAGTGACATAGGACTAGTGGTTGTCACTAGTGAATGAGCAATCATTAAGTGATAAATTGGGATTCACTAAAAATTTCCTAAGGTTTGAGGCACTAAATTTTTCTCTTTTGATGATTATTACAAAAAATATTTTGGAGTCCATAACTTATGTGGAGACCACTTTTTCAAATTGCAAGATTTTTTAATCTTTACACATTTATGACATCATTTTATGGTCCTATCTCAATGTTTAGGGTCTAGTTGTGTGGAATAATCCTCAATCCCTATTGCTCTAATTTGAAAGGGTGGTTAATTTTTTCTATTTCATAAAAATGTTTGTCCTAATGTTTTGGGAGATAAATATGGATTTGTGATAGTTGCAATATATTTCTAGCCTTTGGAGGCTTTTAAGAAAAGTATTCAAGATGTGCTTTAGTCAAAACCTCTTCCTACTTTGATTGGTTGATTCAAATTATTCTGACTAAAATTAGAAGTCAAAGACTCTTTTTCTAATTAAAATTAGTGTTGGACATTTTGAGTCCTAAAAGTTAAAATTGTCATTGATGTCAAGTAATGAAGTCAACACTAATATCAAGATTTTTTGTCAAGGAACAAAGTTGTCAAAGTTTTTATTTGATATCTAGGAAGAAGGCCAAAGGTTTCAGTGCAAAGTTAAAAAGGAGATATAATATTTTTTATAAATTATTTAAATTCAATAAGAATTTAAATTTTATAAATAAATATTATTTACACCATGGAATTCAATGTAAAGGAAAGGTTTAAAAATTAAATCTTATAATTATAATTTATAAAATTTAAATTCTTTAGAATTTAAAATATTTATAAATTATAATTAATGTTGACATCATCCAATTAAATAAAGCACCTTGTATAAATTATAAAGTGTTTATAAAGGTGTCGACGTCGTTGAAAGAAGGGAGCACTGACGTTGAAGGAAATAAATGTTTGTGTATATAAGGAGGCCTCCAAAGCCATTATTGCTCATCCCTCGAATGATTGATATACGCCAAGGTTAAAACTCATTTACGATTTTGAAAGGTTCATTGAGGAAGAAGATGAAAAATATTTTCATCTTAAGCGCCAAGGATAAGGTGAAGGGGTTGGAGTTTTTAAAGCACGTTGGACACGGTGGTCCAAGTGGTAAAGCACAAATTACGAAAGCATTGGAGGAAGAAAGCTCCTGCATTCAAAACCTGTTAGTGGTAAGTGCCAAAAGGAAATATTTTCGTGTGTTTTCATTGGGCACAAATATTAAAGTGAAGGTAGAGCCCTTTGGCACTTAAATTTGCATGTAGTGCACATGATCATGGAGCCCACATCCAGGTTACTCGTAGATGCAGAGGTTACGGGGTCGAAACTCATCGGTGGCCAAGGTAAAACTTTTAATTAATTTTATTTCCAGAGGTTTCAATAAAGAGTTTTTGGAGGTATAAGGGTTGTTAGTGGATTTTTTTAGAAAGGGTGTTTGTTGGATAGTGGTGGTAGTTGAAAATTATCACTTGTAATAAGGAAGTTTTGGGTTTAATTATTTTTGATAAAGTCTTAAATTACTATATTGGCATATTGAAGGATTAAGACTTTTGAGTGTTTTTTAATTTTAATAAAGGGTTTTTTTGTAATAAAGAAGATTATTGTGAAGGTATTAAATATTATTTGAGTTGGAGTGATAAGGTGTAATTTTAATATCATTTTGCATTGTGTTTTGTTGAGGAAATTATTATCTTCTAACCCTTATTGAGATTAGCAAAGAAGTAATTGTAAGTGTGGCATATTTGTGAGATTAACTTCTTATCAAGAAAAAAGGTATGGATAAATTCTTTCTTGGTTGAGTTGATTGATTGCTAACTATAAAATAAAGTTTGGAGTGAAAAGGATTTGATTAGGGTTTCTTTTTCAAAAGTGCTTGAGTTAATACTTCAAGGTATTATGGAATTAAGAGTTGTGATTAAAACCTTGTTTTATAACCATTGTTGTTGAAGCCATTGGATTGTATGAAGAACTTGAACTAGGGTTTGAAAATAACATGAGTATCATTGTTATGTGAAGATTGAGTTATAAGAAATTTTTTTTGAAGTGATTTGTTGTGCAAAGAAATTGAACGAGGGTTTGAAAAGAACATGAGTATCATTGTTATGTGAGATTTATTGTCGAGCAATTCTTGGAAATATTTTGAGTTGATTGATATATGCTTGGACTAGGGTTTGTGAGAAAGGGGAGTTTCATTAAGTAATTGATTGAGTTGAGTTGGTTGATCCTATTCAAGTGGTTGTATAAAGTGATTGTTCAATTTCCATAAAATAAACTATTGTATATTCTGATTTGAGTTGTGAAAGTGATTGCGCATTGAGAGTAGAACATATTGAGTCTCTAACAATTCTCTTTATGTTTCTATGAGATTGAGAAATTTTAGAAAATGATTTTGAATTAAGAGTAGAACATATTGAGTCTCTAAAAATTCTCTTTATGCTTCTATGAGATTGGGACAAGTTCTATGTGATCTTGTTGAGCATATTTGGACAAGTTCTGTGTGAGCTTGTTGAGCAGATTTGGACAAGTTCTGTGTGATCTTGTTGAGCATATTTGGACAAGTTCTATGTGAGATTTTTGAGAAGATTTGGACAAGTTCTATGTGACCTTGTTGAGTAGATTTGGACAAGTTTTGTGTGAGCTTGTTGAGCATATTTGGATAGGTTCTAAGTGGACCTATTGAGCAGATTTGAGCAGGTTTTGAGTGGACCTATTGAGCATATTTGAGTAGATTATGAGTGAACCTATTGAGCAGATTTAAGCAGGTTTTGAGTGGACATGTTGAGCAGATTTGAATAGGTTCTGAGTGGACATGTTGAACATATTTGAGTAGATTTTGAGTGGACATATTTATCAGATTTGTGCTAGACCGAATGCATTGTGTTTAGTGCATATTTGAGTGAGCTTGTTGAGAATACTTGTGCTAGATCGACTAGAGTGTGTTTAGTGAAAATTTGAGAAGATTTATGCTAGATCAACTAGACTATGTTTAGTGTAGATTTCAATGTGCTTGTTGAGTAGACTTGTGCTAAACCGACTGGACTGTGTTTAGTGTAGAGTTGAATAGATTTGTGCTAGATTGACTTGACTATATTTAGTGTAGATTTGAGATAGAGCTTTGGAGGTGATAGAGCAGAGAGGATAGTAGTCTCTAGTGGATAGATATCCATAAACCAGGTCAGTGAGGATAGGTCTTTTGAGTGGCGATAAGAGTCTTTAGTGGAGAGAGATCCACAAGCCAACATAGTGGAGGTAGTAGTCGTCTATAGGATCACCAACAGAAGCAAAGGAGAAGGACTTCTCCTATGGATAGAGATCCACAAACTAGATTCATGGGATCAACATCTCCTTTGGATAGAGGTCCATAAATATTGTAATTGGGAAGGATTCCCAAGAGATTAATTGAGAAAATTTTAGTGAAATATTTTCTTTGTGGAGTAGCCCACATTGGGTGAACCACATAAATTATGGTGTCTCTATTGTGTGTGGTGTTTTGGGCATTGCTTTGACTACTACTATTGATACTGCTATCTATACATTCGATAATATTAATTTAGAAATAAAAATAAAAAGTAATATTATACTGTTCACCCCCCCTCTTAGTATAAGCTTGTGTTCTTCAATTGGTATCTGAGTGGGTGTATTTATAAGAGTATAACAACTTGAATAAAAAGCTAAAAAGAACACAATGAATCTTATGGATGTGTCCTCAACTAACTCAGCACTAGTATTTGATGGAAATGACTACATGTATTGGAGTATGATGATGAGGATCTATCTAATAGCACTTGGCAATTAATTTTGGGATGCAGTGGAATTTGGATATGATCCAGAAGTCAATCCTCCTACATATAAGGAAGGTAAGCTTCTACAACACTATAATTCAAAAGCAATGAATGCACTAGTGAGAGGTTTATGTAGAACATAGTCTATGAAAGTTATGCATTGTAGAACTGCAAAATAAATATGGGATAAATTGCAAGGTATATATGAGGGAGATAAAAGTTTCAAGAAAGCAAAGATACAAAATCTCAAAGGACAATTTGAAACATTGAGAATGAATGAAGAGGAAAATATCAATGCTTATCTAATTCAAATTGATGAGGTTGTTAATGATATGCAAGGACTTGGAATGAATATTGATGAATCATATGTTTGTGATAAAGTCTTAATATCTCTTTCAAATAGATTCAGTGAATAGGTTTTTGCTATATAAATATCATTGGATGGTGATACTTTGATAAGAGATAAGTTGCTTGGTACGCTAACAAATTTTGAGATAAGAACAAAATATCCTACTCCATAGAATGAAGTAGTATTCAAAGCAATCAAGAAAACAAAGAGTAAGAATTCAGAATCAAGCAGTGAGTCATCCAGTTATGAAGAAGCTAATTATGGTAGAAGAGATAAAGGTTCCAGAAGACCCATAGATCTAAGATCTGTTAAGTGTTTCAATTGTGGAAAGTTTGGACATTTTGCAAAATATTGTAAATAACCAAAGAACAACAATGGTGAAAAAATAGGATCACAGGTATAGGGAATCATAAAGATATAGGCACCAAAAGAAAAGAAAGTATGAACAAAGCAAACAAGGAAATAAGTTCTTTCGAAGACAAAAGAGGAGCTACTATGCGGATAATGCAAGTAAGTACTCAAGTGATAGTGATGCTAGTATTTTAGACAATGATAAATATGAAGTTTTGTTTATGATTAAATAAAAATAACCAGTTAAGAAAACTTTAGTTATTCTCAAGTGTTTTAGATATGGTAACCTTGGTCATCTTGAATATGATTGTACAAAGGATGGTTATAGTTTTAGTGATGATGAGTATGAGAATGCACTTGAAGGACTAGATGAAAAGCTTCTAATGGCATTATTAGAAGAAGATGAAAGTGATCCTATAGAAGATAAGCCTAAAGAGAGTAATGATGTGGAAAAAGGAAAACAAATAGAGGATTATTCAAAATATAATGGTTATGATCTCAAGGGAGAACTTATATATGCCCTTGACATAGTAAAGAAGGTAAGGAAGCAACACTCTAAACTTGAAATTCAGTTTCAAGAATGTGATGAAGAGAGAATATTGCTTATAGAGGATTTATAAAAATCAAAGGCTAAAGCATAGAAGTTCAAAGATAAGTTAGAAGCAAAGATCTTGGAATGTGAGAAGTTAGCACAAGAAGTGGCACTACTAAAAGAATACTTAGAGGACTCCAAGATCAAGATGAAGGGATTTTAAAATAGCTCAAAGAACTTGGATAAGTTCATCAAGACACAAAAGCCTACATCAAGTAAAATAGATCTTGGTTTTGAAAAGGTTCAAAAGAAACAGGAAGGAGAGTCAACTTAAAGTTCTAGAGAAGATACTTTAGATGAAGATAATTCAAAAGAAGACAGTGTAAATGACATTGAGACATTAGAGGATGGGTTGGACAATAGTGAATTCAATAAAAATAGGAACAATGCACAAAGAAGATACATACGGAACAACAATCAAAATAGGAGACCAATGAGGTCAAAATAAGGAAGCTTTAATGGAAGATGTTTTTCATGTCACAGTTTTGGGCACATGGCTTCATAGTGCACTACACATGAAATACATGAATATGGGAATGGACAACCTTTACATGGGTATTTATATTCATGTAATAAGTTTAGTCACAAGGCAATGAATTGTAGGGTTCATGACAGAAGAGGATATGGCTACACTAGGAGAAATCCTAAGACATTTGCACCTACAAGGAATAATAACATTAAGTGTGATAAGTACAATAATGATGGTCATACAAAAAAGTGGTGTAGAGAAGACACTCCAGAGATAAGTATGAACAAGAACTTGAACATAAACAGGAACAAGAATAGGAATATGGATATGAACAGGAACAAGAATAGGAACAGGAACATGGATAGGAATAGGAACATGAACATGAATGTGAACATAAACAAGAACAGGAACATGGATGTGAACAGGAAGAGGAATAGGAATAGGAATGATGACATGGACAGGAACATAGACATTGATAGAAAAAGTCAGAGCATTCAGAAAATTAAAAAAATAAGAGAAGAGGATAAACGTAAAGAACAATACTTTTTGGGAGTAGAAATACTCCCACCCCAAATTAACCACCTTAATAGAATGTGGGGGAGGGGCTAAGCTCAGAGGCTCATTCTTAGCCCTGAGCCCCAAAGGTGACCATTTTTTATTGATGTCAAAGGGGGAAATATTTATGTAATAGGGAGAGATTTGATATTTGAGAGAGCATTGAGCTAGGGGGAGCAGTGTTCCAAGGGGAGCAACATAGAAGAATAAGTCAAGTTTTCGGTAAAAAAAAATTGGATTGCCATCAATGACAAAGGGGAGATTGTTGGAAATTTTGAGTCCTAAAAGTTAAAATTGTCATTGATGTCAAGAAATGAATTCAACATTAATATCAAGGTTTTTCGGCAAGGAACAAGTTGTAAAAGTTGTTATTTGATATCCAGGAAGAAGGCCAAAGGACTTAGTGCAAAGTTAAAAAGGAGATATAATATTTTTTATAAATTACTTATATTCAATTAGAATTTAAATTTTATAAATAAATATTATTTACACCATGGAATGCCATGTAAAGGAAGGGTTTAAAAATTAAATGTTATAATTATAATTTATAAAATTTAAATTCTTTAGAATTTAAAATATTTATAAATTATAATTAATACTGACGTCATCCAATTTAATAAAACACCTTGTATAAATTATAAAGTGTTTATAAAGGTGTCGAAGTCGTTGAAATAAGGGAGTGCTAACGTTGAAGGAAATAAATGTTTGTGTATATAAGGAGGCCTCCAAAGATATTATTGCTCATCCCTCGAACGATTGATATGCACCAAGGTTAAAACGTTGTTTGTGATTTTGAAAGGTTCATTGAAGAAGAAGACAAAAAATATTTATATCTTAAGCGCCAAGGATAAGGTGAAGGGGTTGGAGTTTTTGAATCACGTTGGACATGGTGGTCCACGTGGTAGATTGCAAATTGTGAAAGCATTAGAGGAAGCAAGTGCCCGCGTTCGAAACCCATTGGTGCTAAGCGCCAAAAGGAAAATATTTTCATGTGTTTTCATTAGGCATAAATATTAAAGTGAAGGTAAAGTCATTTGGCTCTTAAACGTGCCTGTAGTGCACATGTTCATGGAGCCCACGGCTAGGTTGCTCATAGAGGAAGAGGTTACGGGTTTGAAACCCATCAGTGGCCAAGGTAAAACTTTAATTTTATTGCCTAAGGTTTCAATAAAGAGCATTTGGAGGTATAAGGGTTGTTAGTGGAATTGTCTAGAAAGGGTGTTTGTTGGATAGTGGTGGTAGTTGAAAATTATCACTTGGATTAATAAGGAAGTTTTAGTTTTAATTATTTTTTATAAAGTCTTAAATTACTATATTGGCATATTCAAGTATTAAGACTTTTGAGTGTTGTTTAATTTTAATAAAGGGTTTTTTTTGTGTTAAAGAAGATTATTGTGAAGGTATTGAATATTATTTGAGTTGGAGTGATAAGGTGTAATTTTGATATAATTTTGCATTGTGTTTTGTTAACGAAATTATTATATTCTAACCCTTATTGAGATTGGCAAAGAAGTAATTGTGAGTGTGGTAGATTTGTGAGATCAACTCCTTGTCAAGAAAAAAGGTATGGGAAAATTCTTTCTTGGTTGAGTTGATTTATTGCTTACTAGAAAATAAATTTTGGATTGATAAGGATTTGATTAGGGTTTCCTTTTTGAAATAGCTTGAGTTAATGATTAAAGGTTTTCTGGAATCAAGAGTTGTGATTAAAACTTTGTTTTATAAGCATTGTTTTTGAAGCCATTGGATTTTGTGAAGAACTTGAACTAGATTTTGAAAAGAACATGAGTATCATTGTTATGTGAATATTGAGTTATAAGCATTGTTGTTAAAGTGAGTTGTTGTGCAAAGAAATTGAACTAGGGTTTGAAAAGAACATGAGTATCATTGTTATGTGAGATTTGTTGTTGAGCAATTATTGGAAATATTTTGAGTTGATTGATATATGCTTGGACTAGGGTTTGTGAGAAAGGAGAGTTTCGTTAAGTAATTGGTTGAGTTGAGTTGGTTAAGCCTAGTCAAGTGGTTGTATAAAGTGATTGTTCAAGTTCCATAAAATAAACTATTGTATATTCTAATTTGAGTTGTGAAAGTGATTGTGCATTGAGAGTAGAACATATTGAGTCTTTAACAATTCTCTTTATGCTTGTATGAGTTGAGAAATTTGAGAAAGTGATTATGCATTAAGAGTAGAACATATTGAGTCTCTAACAATTCTCTTTATGCTTCTATGAGATTGGGACAAGTTCTGTGTGAGCTTATTGAGCATATTTGTACAAGTTATGTGTGAGCTTGTTGAGAAGATTTGGACAAGTTTTGTGTGAGCTTGTTGATTAGATTTGGATAGGTTCTGAGTAGACCTGTTGAGCATATTTGAGTAGGTTCTGAGTGGACCTATTAAGCAGATTTGAATAGGTTCTAAGTGGACCTATTGAGCATATTTGAGTAGGTACTAAGTGTACCTATTGAGAAAATTTGAGAAGGTTCCAAGTAGACCTTTTGAGCATATTTGAGTAGGTTTTTATTGGACCTATTGAGCATATTTGTGCTAGACCGACTAGACTATTTTTAGTGCAAATTTGAGTGAGCTTGTTGAGCAGACTTGTGTTAAACCGACTGGAGTATGTTTAGTGCAGATTTGAGCAGATTTGTGATAGATCGATTGTACTGTGTTTAGTGCAAATTTGAGTGAGCTTGTTGAGCAGACTTATGCTAAACCAACTATACTATGTTTAGTGTAGAGTTGAACAGATTTGTGCTAGACTGACTGGATTGTGTTTAGTGCATATTTGAGGCAGAGCTTTGTAGGTGATAGAGTAGAGAGGACAACAGTATCTAGTGGATAGATATCCATCAACCAGGGTAGTGAGGACAAGTCTTCTGAGTGGGAACAAGAGTCTTCAGTGGGGAGACATCCACAAGTGAACGTAATGGAGGCAATAGTCTTCTAGAGGATCACCAGCCAAAGTAGAGGAGAAGGAGTTCTCTTGTGGATAGATATCCACAAACTAGATTTAGGGGATAAGCATCTCCTTTAGACAAAGGTCCATAGTTATTATAATTGGGAAGGATTACCAAGAGATTTATGGAGAAATTTTTAGTGAAATATTTTCCCTATGGAGTAGCCCACATAGGGTGAACCACATAAATTGTGGTGTCTCTATTGTGTGTGGTGTTTTGTGCATTGCTTTGGTTACTGCTATCTATACACTACATAATATTGATTTGGAAAGAAAAATAAAAGGTACTCTTATAATGTTCACCCCCTATCTCAGTATAAGATTGTGTTCTTCAATTAGTTGGATCATGGGCAAGAGTAAGTCTTCAAATATAGCAAAACATGTTTTGAATGATAAATTAGTACTTACAAGGCATACCTTATGCGATAATATAATATTGAAAGAGCTTATCTTTAACAGAGGGGGTGATTTTGACTTTCCTTATTTATTTGCAATCTTAGAAAAAGTATTTTTTGGATATGTGTGGTGCTGTATAATAATGGTAGTAGTGATTATGATCAAGCCTAAGGATACTCTTATATAAGAAGCATTTTTGTATCAATATATTTTAGATGATGGGAATTTCTAGACGAGTCTACCTCAAAATCCAAAGGCCCACTAGAGCATTTATTATGAGGTTGATGATTGTCACTAATGTCTACTCTACTTGTCACCTTAGTTTAAATTATGGGGTGGTGTTAACATTATAATATGATTTATGATTAACATCTAATATTTGTGATGCATTGAGCAAGCCTAAGGTCATTTCATTTTCTAATGTATTTTTTATTTTATAATATTTTATTATGTAAGCCCAATGGACCATGGTTAACCTTGCTATGGTTAAACCCTATTTATTATTTGTAATTAAACTAAATCTTATTTATTATTTCAACTTAAGTTAAGCTATATGATGTAATTAGGATTTTTGTATTGCTATAAATCCCCCCTCATACTACTCATTTCTCATCAGAGTGTTGTACAATATTATATATAGATAGTGATTATTTATGGTTCCTATGGACATCCACCATATATTTCTCTCTTTCACATTTTTTTTATATTTTCTACATAATATTTTAGTGGATGGATTGCTTCTATTCATTTCTATAAATATTATGAATCCCAACATGCCACTCCATGGAAGCAAAGTTCAGTATTCAAGATATTGAAATACATTGAATCCTCATGTATTGTAATGGGTTATAATACTACATTGGAGAGGACATTGACCTCTTTCAATTCAATGCATTGGGAGAGGCAAATAAAATTTCTATCAAATTGGAGCAAAATCACAAAATCCTTAATTAGTTCTAAAAATAGACCTTGGGATTTTGCAAAATTAACCTTTGGGATACTTAAGCATTGACCAAATTGTAGTGGATTTTTAGCACTAATTAAGTAAACTAATTAGAGGTCAATGTATCATTATCCTTCACTAGTACTAGAAATGGATAAATATGATAGCCAAAACAAGAAAATTTATTCTACTAATAATCAAACCACAAAGTATGAGGATCATCGCTACATCAATTGCATGCCCTACATGGTAGAAGCAAATGGACCAAATTGTAGTTTAATATGATGAATTTTTAAATCTACCAACTAGGTTTTCACTTTATTATGAGATAAAGCATTCCATTGATTTAGTTTATGGTTCCCCTTTACATAATTTCCCTATTTATCATAGATAAATCATTTAAAATGATACAATTAGGAGGTATATATACAAATTGATCTAAAAGGATACATCAAACCAAGTGCTTCACCATGTGATAGTTCAATTATCTTAGATCCAAAGATAGATGGAATCTAGAGACTTTGTATTTAGTACACAACATTGAATAAAATCATTGTTAAGAACTATTATCTACTCCCTCATATAAATGGCTTGATGGACCACATTTGGGGTGCATTGTTCTTCACAAAAATTGATCTCAAATATGCCTTTCATAAAATATTCACATAGACCACTAATATATCAAAGAAAATATTCAAATCCAAGGAGGATTTATCTGAGTAGTTAATTATGGCTTTTGGCTTGACCAATGCACATGCCACATTAATGAGGATGATGGATGATATCCTATATCCCTATACTATTTCATTTATGGTTATCTTCTTAGATGGAATTTCATCTATAGTAATACATGGGAGGAACATCTACAACATGTTTGATAGGTACTTTGGATTCTTCAATGACATAATATATATGATAATCTAGAGAAGTGCTCATTTGACATGAGAAAAATTATTAGCTTGGCTATATTGTTGACAAAGAGGGATCCCAGTTGATCTTGAGAAGATTTAGGTAATTATATATTGGAATATACCAAATATTCTAATAGAGATTCAAATATTTTTAGGTTTTGTCAATTTCTATCGAAGATTTGTATTGGGATTCTCACACATTGCTTGGCCACTACACCAAGTGACCAAAAAATGTGCAAAATCCAAGTTCCATTGGGGAGATACACAATAGAGGTAATTTGATAGGTTGAAAAACCAATTATGTTTAGCTCCTACACTTTCCCTACCTAATATACACAAACATTTTAATGTAATTATTGTGGAATAAGAGTATGCATTAGGATATATTATCACATAGCGTGGGCATCCAATTGCCTATTATAGTGAAATACTCAATGAAACAATTTAAAAATACCGCATATATGACAAAGAACTCTATGTCATTGTTCAAGCATGTAAACAGTGGAAACACTACATCTTGAGCAAGGAAAGCATCATCAACATAAATCATAAACATATGGATTTCATTTAAACATATTTAAACTAAGGAATGAAAGACATCAAAAGTGGGCCATATATCTACAATAATTTTATTTGATCATCAGGCATAAGAAATGGAATTTCACTTCAGTAGTATATTGTTTGAGTTGACCTCCAATCATAGCACTCACCCCCATTCTTGATTTATGTGGATGACACTTCTAATTGCTCCATATTATATGAAGTATATTTTTTTTTTCAAATACATACTGATATTTTCATATGAGTAAGAATATTTTATATTTATATTTTTGAGATAACGTACTCTACTTCAAGGGATATATTTGTGTGCCAACTAGAGGGCACTAAAAAATGATTTGGGAACCACACTTTAGCAAAATAGTATGTCATTTTAGAGTGAAACAATAATTGGTAGCACTTTAAAAATACTTGTTTTTGGCCCATGATGAGGAATGATGTCAAGAGGAACATCAACTCATGTACCCTCACATTGTTTCCAAACAAGAAAATAAGTAGTTATTGTGTACACCAATTCCTATGCCATCAAAGAATTGGAAATATTTCTCGATGGATTTCCTATTAGGTTTACCCACATCTAAGCATGGTAATGATTATGTTTTTATAATTATTGATCATTGCTCAAAAATGGATATCATGAGTCCTTATAATAAATCTATTTCAGCTGAGGATAGTTATAATTTTTATTCTAGTTATATGTTGCTCAACTTTGGCTTACCAAAGACCTTTTTCTCTAACAAGGATAACATATTTTTGAGTAGTTTTGGTCCACTTTATAAAGCATGATGGATACCAAGTTGACCATGGCTAGATAGAATTTGTTAAATTACTGATTGTACATATTATTTGAATGTATGATTCCAAGCATCCATGCCAATGGGATGAAATTCTCCCTTGCATTTAGCATGGGTACAATTGAGATCTACATACAAATTTTGGAAGAAATTTAGCACATCTAGAAATAGGTCCAATACCTCTTGAAAAAGATAAATCATGAATACAAACAATTCCATTACCAACATTGGGCCCCACATCAATTAAAGGTTGGAGATAAAATTTGGTTACATCTTCAAAAGAAGAGACTTGTAGGACCCCATAGATATATTAGACATATTTGCTATGGACCATACATCATTATCAATAAGGTACGAGAAAATACCTTTGAACTATTGAAATATTAAGTATATTGGTTGTCATTAATGTAAAAGGTGAAAAGATTGAGAATTATCGTCAATGTTGAAATATTAAAGTGCAACATAAATATCTTCAAAGGATATATGAGGCAATGTCAAAGGTGCAAAATTTGTCAAGGCAAAAGCATTCTCCATGGTTATATTTGCAAGAAAAGGATAAGATCATTCTCCATGGTTATATTTGCAAGAAAAGGACAAGGTAATTCTCCATGGTTATATTTGCAAGAAAAGGACAAAGTCTTACATGCTTTAAATTTTTTGGAATTAGAGGCAAAAATTTACAAGTTATTATTATAATATTTTAAAAATATCATAATATAACTAAGGTTAAGGTTTAAAATATGCCATTGAAAAATCAAATTTTACACCGTCGACATTTGGAATATATAATCAAAGTGCATATTTAATGAGGGTAAACTACCTCATTAGGACTAAGGTTGAACGTTGAGCGCAATTTATCCATTCACATTTCGTAAAGAGAGCAGAGCAGCAAGATAGCACATGCATTCATTTTAGGGCAGAAGCAAGGAAATAAATCGAAGAACATGCCTTTGTTGTTCTACGTAGGTGGCTAGCTTAGGCAAAAACTTAGCCGAAGCTAAGGCATTGGGAGATAAGAGCTTAGGGGGTTGATTTGTGGTGGTTCCAATTCTATTAGAATTTTGATCAAGGAAGAAGTTCTTCGAAGCAATAAGGAATATTTTGTGGGCTTAAATTTTTGTGTGGGTGGCTAGCTCACATGGAATCCAAGCTTATGCTACGGTGCGAGCAAGCAGGAGGTGGCAAGTTCGATTCACGGTGGCTACATTGGTAAGAGCATAAATTTTCTAATTAAACTTCCTATGGTATGCGTTGATTAGGGAGTCATAAGGTTGTGTTAAAGGTTTGTTCCTTTTTTGCATATAGGGAGTCATAAGGACATGTTAAAGGTTTTATTATTTTGCAATTAGGGAATCTTAAGGAAGTGTTAAAATATTTGTTATCTTGCACACTAGGAGCTATAAGGGTATGTTTTAAAATATTTTAGTTTGAAAAATATAAGTCATAAGGGTGCATTTATAAAGTATTGTCTTGCAAAATTATAAAGAGGAAACATAAAGGAAAAAAATTTACATGTAAGAAAAGAAGTTATAAGATGCAATTTGAATTGTCTTGAAATTTTAATTGTTGTATTTTTAGAAAGGAGACATAAGGTGTATTGTGGTGTATTATTAAATTGTGTGTTGTATTATAAAGAGAAAAATTGTCATTGGTTGAATGATTTATCTTGTGACACAAGAGGAGGTTATAAAGCACTATGTTTTAGCATTATCTTTGTGCACATATTTTGAGAGAATTTTTTCATGTGGATGATTTGAAAAAATGTTATGCTAACTAATCCTTGAAGTGGTATAAGAAAGATAGAATATTTTAAGACAGGTTTTGAGGGCACATCTCCATAAAAGCAATTTAATAGGTATGGTAATATCATTCCTTATTTAAGGCGTTTGTTTGAGAAAATATTTCTAAATCATAAGGTGGAGATAAAAGGTTTGATTAGTGTGCATTGTTGGAAATATTTGAGCTAAGGTTTGAGAACAAAATTATGCTTCATTGTTGAATGAAATTGGAAATATATGAGCTAGAGTTTGAGAACTACTTGTGCTAGAGTTTGAGAGTTACTTGAGCTTCATTGTTGAATGATATTGGAAACACATGTGCTAGGCTTTGTTCACAAATTGTGCCTCATTATTTGAATGAATTTGTGAAGCTTTTGGGCATTGGTTTGAGTGACATTGAATGTGGATGAGCAAGTGTTAAGAAACCAATTTTGTGAAGCAATTTATGCATTGGGTTTGAGTGATATTTGGAAAGAACATATTGTGAAATTGTATTGCATATAATTTTCTATGTTCTTGAACAATAATTCTGCATAGAATATGTTTGAAGCATTATGATCAAAGCATGGGTTATGAGCAAGATTTGAGTATGTGTTATGAGCAATATTTGAGAATGTATTAGAGCAAATTAGAGCAGAGCAGAGCAAATATATTTGGGGAAAATTTGAGCAAGTCTTGTGAGAAAACTTGAAACATATTTGAGACATATTTGAGCAAGTCTTGTAAGAAGACTTGAAGCAGGTCTGAGGTAGATTTGAGCAAGTCTTGTGAGAATACTTAACGTAGGTTTGAGGTATATTTGAGCAAGTCTTGTTAGAATACTTGAGGTATATTTAATATAAATTTATGAATGTAATGTGTGAAGACTTGGGTAGAGTTGAGAAAAATTTATGCATGTAATGTGTAAATATTTGGAAAAGAGTTGAGATATACATTTGCATGTAATGTGTACAGATTTCAGGTAGAGTTGAGATAAATTTGTGTATGTAATGTGTGGAAATTTGGGACAGAGTTGAGATATATTTGTGCATGTAATGTGTGAATATTTGGGGTAGATTTGAGATAGATTTGTGCATGTAATATGTGCAGATTTGGGAGAGAGTTGAGATAGATTTGTGCATATAATGTGTGCAAATTTGAGGTAGATTTGAAATATGATTTGTGAGTAGACCTGAGTAAGCCTTGTGAATAGGCTTAGATCATAGTCAAAGTAATGGTGTGTACCAACTTTGGAGTTTACCAGAGCAAAAAATAGAGGTGTCTCATGTGGATAGATTTCCACAAACTAGAGCAAAGAAGAGGTGTCTCCTGTGGATAGAGTTCCATGAGCTAGAGCAAACAAGAGGTGTCTCCTGTGGATATATTTCCATGAACCAAAGTAGAGAGGAGAGGTATATTTTATGGATATATTTCCATGAACCATATCAAAGGTGAGGTGCCTCCTATGGATAGAGTTCCATGAACTAGATTAATGTGATAGAGTTCTCCTATAGATAAAGTTCCACAAACTAGAGTTAAGGGGATAGATTTCTCCTATGGATATAGGTACATGAACCTTATCATAGGGGATTGAGATATCCTTTGGAAAAATTTCCATAAAAATTATAATAGGGAATTGGTTCCCAAGATATTTGTTGAGAAAATTTAGAAGAAATATTTTCTCCGTGGACGTAACCCACATTGGGTAAACCATGTTAAATTTGTGTCTCTCATGTGTGTGATGATTTGTGCATTTCTTTGTTACTACTATTTATGAGATTGGTTAATACTACTAAGAAAATATATTGCAATTGATAACATTGGATAATATTGTTTGGGAAATAAAAGTAAAAGTTTATCTTATACTATTCACCCCCCTCTCAATATAAGCTTGTGTTCTTCAATTGGTATCAAAGCGGGTTCCTTGTGGGAATTCTAATAACTTGAAGGAATATCTTACAAGAAAACATGGCTAGGAAAGGGAAAAGAAAAACCATAATATCACATCCTCCTAAGAATGAAGGAACACACATGACCATGAAATAAAAGGAAGAAGAATTTGATCTTGATACTAAAAGGAGGGAAGAGGAAAATTTTGTGAGGTGTGTGGAATGTGGTGAAATTTATCACATGGCACTTTAATGTCCATAAAATGGGTATAATAGCAATAAAGAGGAAAAGAAATTTGATTTTTCTCGTAAATATATTGTTACTCAAAAAGGGGGAAGTGAAAATATATTCAAATGATGAATCAAGCAGTGAAAAGGAAGCTAACTTTCTAAAATGGAATAAGAAGAAACTAAGAATACTCAAATGTTTTATTTGTAGTAACATTTGTCATCTTGTAGATCATTGTTCAAAAGTTGGGTATAGTAGTAGTGAATAAGAAGAAGAAGAATATTTTGTTTGTGGTATCCTTGGTCACAATGCAACTCATTGTAATAGGTTCAGTAGCAATGAAGAGAAAGAAAATGATCCTAAAATTAAAAACCAAGAAGAAGAGGAAGGTTCAAAAAATGAAGAAGTCACAAAAGAGAAACTCATTACTGAGTTAAAGAGGGCTAGAGAGGAGAGCTCAAAATTTAAAGTCCAAATACAAAAGAATGAAGATGCTCCTATTGTCAAAGACCTACAAAAAGAGAAAGTTTCAAAAAGGGAAGTCACAATTGATATGAAAAAGGAACTTGTTCTTGAAGAGATAAAAAGGGAGAATCTAGGATTAAAGTCTCAAGTACAAGAATATGGGAAGGCAAAGGCAAATCTTCTATAATATCTTATTGACCTAAAATTTAAGGTTGATGAGGAAAAGAAAATTGAAGAAGGTATGACTAAATAGTTAAAGGCAAAAGAACTAGAATGTGAGAGATTAAAACATAAAGTGGTTTCTTTAAGGTTGGAAGTGAAATATTATAATGATAAGCTACATAGGCTTGAGAAAAGCTCAAAATATTTGGATGATATTCTCATGACACAAAGATATCCATTTATCAAAACTGGACTTGATTTTGAATAAGGACAAGGGAAACAAGAAGAAGGGTCAAGCTCAAGCTCAAAAGAATTAGAAGAACCAAAAGTGAGTAAAAAGGAACCTAATACTTACGTTGATGTATTGAGAGGTGATAGTATGAAATAGGATGAAAATAATTCACCATCAAGGAAAAGGGACCATCATAGAGAAGGTAAAGAAAGGATGAAGAGACCATATTCTCCAATGTAAGATGGATATTTCTTCCAGGGTTATTGTTACTCATGTAATCAGTTTGGTCACAAAGTTGTGCTTTGTAGTATTCATGGAAATAATAAGTATAGCTTCACTAAGAGGAACTTCAATTCATTTGAATATGGGTATTTCTTTGAAGGTCATTGCTACTCATGTAATCGCTTTGGTCATAAAGCTATACATTTCAAGGTTCATGGAAAATATTATTGCGGATTCACCAAGAGAATTTTCAAGCCATTTACACCTTCCAAGAACTACAACATCAAGTGTTACAATTGCAATAATTTTAGGTATAAGGGTAAGTGATGTAGAACAAAGTTTACGAAACTTCCAAATTCAAGCAAGAATAGGGACACTAAAAAGTATCAAAAGGGTATGACTACAAAGGTGTTGAAAAAGAAGGTTGGAAAGGAAGAAGAGCATTGTAAGTTGGGAGTAGATTTACTCCCACTCCAAAATTAATCACCTCAAGGAGAGGATGTGGTGAGGAGGCTGAGCTAAGAGTCTTATTTTTTAGCCCCAAAGGAGTCCCTTTAACATTGAAGTCAAAGGGGAGAGTTTCAATAAGGAAAAGAGAAATTAGTAAGGGGGAGCAACTTCTCAAGGGGAGCATATTTGGAATTTAGTGGTTGTAAAATAATTTTTTAGAAAGGGTTACCATCAATGAAAAAGAGGAATATTTTTGGAAATATTAAGTATATTGGTTGTCATTGATGTCAAATATGAAAAGGTTGAGAATTATCATCAAAGCTGAAATATTAAAGTGCAAGTTAAATATCTTCAAAGGATACATGAGGCAGTTTCAAAGGTAAAAACATTGTCAATGCAAAATCATTATCCATGGTTATATTTGCAATAAAATGACAAGGTCATTCTCCATGGTTATATTTGCAAGAAAAGGACAAGGTCATTCTCCATGGTTATATTTGCAAGAAAAGGACAAGGTCTTACTTGTTTTCAAAATATTTAAATTTCATAATTAGAGGGAAAAGTTTAGAAATTATTATTATAATAATTTTTTAAATATTATAATATAACTAAGGTTAAGGTTTAAAAGGTGCCATTGAAAAATCAAATTTTACACTGTCGAGGTTTGAAATATATAATTGAAGTGCATATTTAATGAGGGTAAAATACCTCATTAGGGCTAATGTTGAACATTGAGTGCAATTGGTCCATTCGCATTTCATAAAGATGGTAGAGGAGCAATATCACATGCGCATTCATTTCAGGGCAAAAGCAAGGAAATCAATCGAAGTATGTGCCTTCATTATTCTAAGCAGGTGGCTAGATCAAGTGACATCTTACCTAAAGCTAAGGCACTGGCAGATAAGAGGTCAGGGGGTCTATTCACATCTGCTTCAATTTTGTTAGCATGTTGATCAAGGAAGATGTTCATCGAAGCAATAAGGAGTATATTGTGGGCTTAAAATTTTGTGTGGGCGGCTAGCTCATGCGGCATCCAAGCTTATGCTAGGGAACATGTAAGAAATATGTGGTAGGTTTAATTCACAGTAGCTGCATTGGTAAGATCTTAAAATTTTAAATTAAATATCCTATGGTATGCTTTTATTAGAGATTCATAAGGTTGTGTTAAAGGTTTGTTCCTTTTGCATATAGGGAGTTATAAGTATATGTTAAAGGTTTGATTATTTTGAAATTAGGGAATCATAAGGAAGTATTAAAATATTTGTTATCTTGCACACTAGGATATATAAGGGTATGTTTTAAAATCTTTTAGTTTGAAAAATATAATTCATAAGGGTGCATTTATAAAGTATTGTCTTGCAAAATTATAAAGAAACTATTTTTACATGTAAGAAAAGGAGTTATAAGATGCAATTTGAATTGTATTGAATTTGTAATTATTGTATTTTTAGAAAGGAGACATAAGGTGTATTGTGGCTTATTGTTAAACTATGTGTTGTATTATAAAGAGGAAAATTGTCATTGGTTGAAAGCTTTATCTTGTGAAACAAGAGGAGGTTATAAAGCACTATGTTTTAGCATTATATTTGTGCACATATTTCGAGAGAAGTTTTTCATGTGGATGATTTGAAAATGTGTTATGCTAACTAACCCTTGAAGTGGTATAAGAAAGACAAAATATTTTGAGATAGATTTTGAGGGCACATCTTCATCAAAGCAAGTTAATATGTATGGTAATATCATTCCTTCTTTAAGGTGTTTTTTTGAGCAAATATTTTTGAATCATAAGGTGGAGATAAAAGTTTTGATTAGTATGCATTGTTGGAAATATTTGAGCAAAGGTTTAGGAATGAAATTATGCTTCATTGTTGAATGAAATTGGAAACATATGAGCTAAAATTTGAGAACTACTTGTGCTATTTTTTGAGAGTTACTTGAGCTTAATTTTCGAATAAGATTGGAAACACATGTGTTAGGGTTTGTGAAAACATTGTTCTTCATTGTTTGAATAAATATGTGAAGATTTTGGAAATTGGTTTGAGTGACATTGAATGTGGATGAGCACGTGTTAATAAACTAGTTTTGTGAACCAATTTATGCATTGGGTTTGAGTGATATTTGGAAAGAACATATTGTGAAATTGTATTGCATATAATTTTTTGTGTTCTTGAACAAGAATTATGGGTAGAATATGTCTGAAGCATTATGATCAAAGCATGGGTTATGAGCGAGATTTGAGTATGTGTTATGATAAATATTTGAGCATGTATTAGAGCAGAGTAGAGCAGAGAAAACCATATATATTTGGGACATATTTGAGTAAGTCTTGTGAGAATACTTGAAGAAGGTTTGAGGCAGATTTAAGCAAGTCTTGTAAGAAGACTTGAAGTAGGTTTGAGGCATATTTGAGCAAGTCTTATAAAAATAATTTAAGCAGGTTTGAGGTAGATCTGAACAATTCTTGTGAGAATACTTGAGGTAGAGTTAATATAAATATGTGCATGTAATATGTGTAGATTTAGGATAATTTTGAGACAGATTTGTGCATGTAATGTGTTAATATTTGGGTAGAGTTGAGATATATTTGTACATGTAATGTGCGCAAATTTGAGGTAAATTTGAAAGTTGATTTCTGAGCAAACCTGAGTAAGCCTCATGAGTAGGCTTGGAGCAAAGTCAATGCAGAGGTGTGTACCAGCTTTGGAAGTGACCACAACAAAAAGGAGAGTTGTCTCCTATGGATAGAGTTCCATAAACCAGAGCAAAGGAGAGGTGTATCCTATGGATAGAGTTCCAAAAAGTAGATCAAAGGAAGATAAAATAAAAAAGGACAAGTTACATGTATGTAATTTGCATTTAATGTGTACTTTGTAACTCATCGAAGGCAAATCGCCATATTTCCATGGGTGAAAATCTAACTCGTAGAAGCTAAATCACAACATTTCCATATGGGTGACCTTCAATTTTACATATGTTGGATTTCCAAAACACCAAATCTTGTATAAAGAGAGATGCACCCCTACCTATTAAAAGCATGAGTAATTGATGCAATTATAGATTCACATCTCTTGTTAGAGATTGCTTGAATTGTACTCTAAGTTTATTAGCAATAAAATAATTATGTTATTTTACTTATATATCTATGTTCTAATTTGTTATACTCTATTATTTTTTAATTACAATACTTCTCAAAATTCCTTAACTCAAAATTTAGTGTTTTGGATCAATCAAAGTTATGAGTTTCAAATCATTTATATGCCTAGTTGAGATGTTCTAATAAAGGGACCTATATATGATGTTGTTGGTGTTGTAAGTGAATATTAGAGGAGGGGAGTGGTACCTCTACCTTCAAGAAGGGATATAACAAACCAGATTAGGATATCAAAGTTGATAAAAAGAGAGATAAGTATCAAATAATAATCAACGAGTTCATGGATCTAGTAATGAAGTAGTTATAGATAATTCTATCAAAATGCAGGATGACTAATATATCTTCTCAATTACTCCTCTCACTATGGTCTTTTACATTGGTGTATAGTATTCATAACATTATGGTAAAATAATAGATAACACTAAACCATAATATAATATACACAATGACATGTAGAAAAGTAAACAATGGTAACAAAGATAGAACAACAATAATAATTTAATAAAAACTAAAATTGTGTAATAAACATGTAAATATAAGGGTACACAATTTCTCATAGATTTCCTTAGCAAGTGAATGTAACCCTCTTTTTAATCCTCTAAATTATGTGGATCCACCATACAACTATATTCCACACTCTCACTCTAACATTATTTGACACACAATGAGACACTCTTTCTTTAGCTAGCTTGGCTTGTTAGCCCTTACTCTTAAATGGGACTTACTATTGATTTCTTAAGTTCACACTTGTTTGAGTTGAATCCTAAGGGGTTTGTTCCCTATTTATAGGGTCATGGGATCTTAAATATTACATGGATGTAGAAATATATAAGGACACTTGTCAATAATTTCTATATATATCCTTTTTGGGATCTTTCTACAATATCAAATTATTCTAAATATTTATCCTAGATGTTTCTTAGGGTATTTACAATTATATAAGATAGTAAAAATATCAAATACTTATAGAGAATTAATTATAATATTTTAAAAACATTGTAATACTTTAAAAATTACTTTGGACAATCTTCGATTTCTAGAAATTTTGCAAGACGTTATTTACAACATATCTCTATATATTTGACTTTATGACCAAGATACTTGACAAGGATAATTTACCATGAAAATTATACTTTTAATTTTATAATTAATATTTTTTATGTACTATTAGTTTCTACCATACCTTATCCTAATCACAATATTCCTTTCATATACACATTCTATTTATAATACCATTATTCCTTAATGATTGTTGCAACCTTATTAGTAAAGCTATTTTGTCACAATTGTCCTAAACAAGATAACAAGCCAAAATCTCCTCTAACAAACCATCAATTGTATACTATAATTATCCTTAGAATACCATACATGCAAATAATATAATTGATATAATCATGTGATACTTGTATAGCATGTATTTATGCTAAAATGCTTAAAAATCTATATTTTGATCCTAACTACATTGTGAAGGGTATACATTTGTGTGCAACACTTTGTTTTAATCTATTGAACAAGCAATATAAATATTAGAGAGATAATAATAATTTCCATAAGAAAAAATTTCATAGATAGAGTTGCCAATATGTTTGTGGAAAGAAAGCTCAAGAGGTCTTCAAAAATGCAAAAAAAAATACTTATTAAAAAGAGTAATTTTCTATTTTTAGATTTTTGTAGCCAAAATGCATCTCTAACTATGTTGACACATTAGTAGAAGATAAAACATAAACTTATAAGTCGTATGTATGTAATTATTATTTAATGTGCACTTTATAACTCATGGAAGGCGAATCACCACATTTTTCATGTGGTTGACCTTCCAACTCATGGAAGGTGAACCACCACAATTCCATATTGGTGACCTTACATATTCAATATGATGGATTTCCTACATAGATTATTGTATAAAGAGAGATGCATCCTTGAATGTATAAATCATGAGAGATGTAATGTTATAGGCTCACATATCTTCTCAAATATTGCTTGTGTTTTACTCTATTTTTTTACCAATAAAATAATTATGTTATTTTTATTATGTATCTATGGTTTGATTTGTTCTAATTAATTTTTTAAAAGAAAAAAAAAATTACTTTGCTTATATATAGAAGTTTTGATTTATTATATTTTATTATTCAAGCTATTACTAACATTATAAACTTTTGTGTAAAGTATGTCACAAATTAGAGTTAATGGGATTGATATGAGATTGAGATATGGTTTTACAAGTAACATGGGATATTCATAGTTCAACGACAAGTAAGCTATATGAGAGATTTTAGTCTTGGTGATAAACGGTAATAAATATACAAAATGTGGTCATAGAAAATTTATAGATGAGGATGTATATGGTTATGTAAGTGGTCATAATATTAGTGAAAAGTGTCATTAATGCTCTCACTTTAATATTTTATCAAACCAATGTGGCATCCTAAGGTTGTATGCACTAATGGTATAAGAATTGCATCTTGAATATCAGGGTTCTAAACTAATCAATGGAAACTAGGAATCAAAATTTCTTTGGAACATTCATAAATGAAACTATACTAAATTCTAAACATTGTTAATAAAATAAATAATTATTTTAATTATGATAAAAGTACATAAACTAATCAACAAACAATCCTAGATTTAGTATATCCTTAAAATAAGAATAAACCATGAAATTAGACCTTAAAACCACATAAAAAACATCTCAAAACAAACAAGGAGAACATCTTATGTTATTCACTACATTAAAAATTAATATTAACATAAATAGCAATTAATACTTGATACATACTATATTATTTTAATTAAAAAATTGACAAAAAATGTTAGATTACTAAAAAATTAAGCAATTTTATAGCGTCATAACTCTTCCCTATTTATTTTTATGCATGTCCTCATGCATTCTACCTATCCAAAGTTACATGTATATCTAATTCTTTATACATGCTTCCCCAAAATTTATCTTCTATAGAGTAACATCCATTATTCTCTTGGATCTATAATAGCCATTGTTGGAATTGGTTTTCAAGTTGTTGTCCAGTCTCATAGTAATATGGAATAGGTATTATCATATTAGTTGCCCAAAAACACAATCCTATCCATTTATATTGTAGTGTTGTAATCAAATCAATCATTACATTTGATCTCCTATAGGACCATATTAGATTTGTTGGTGAAATGTGTTTCCTTTTCTTTAAAATGATAAGAATCTCATCCCAACTCTATATACATGCTACTTGATACCTATAAAATTTATCTCTACATAAATTGTAGAATTTTATTAAACATGCATGTATGTGATTGAAATATCTCTCCCTAATAATTGTATTACCCATCAAGGAGTAGTGTGTAGTAATGAGAGCCCTTGGGTTAGGCTGATCATGATGTAAAAAAATACCAAGTCCCATTTCACTTGACCTATACTACTTTAAATTTTCCTACCACTACAATTGAATACACAGAGTAGATGTGAATGCTCATAATTGAAAATCACCATTATAGATATGAGGAAGAAATTGCACATCCTCATGGAATACAAATTTATGCAAATAAAATTTTCATAACAAGTATTTCTATTCCACAATACTATGCAAGAAATATTCAACAAAAAATTTAATAGAGGTCGTCTCATATGAGATATTGGAACAAACACTAATTACCTATAACCTATTATATCATTCTTTTATGAACAAGTTGTAAATCCTACTAGGTGACGCACACTCAACCAATTGGTATACAATGTGGCATAGGTATTGGCCTTAGTCTTAAGACTTTTTATCTCTTCACTCTCCTTACTATCCTATTCCTATAAAGCTTTGAGTCTCACAAGGATCCATTCTAAGTAATCACATCACTTCATACATCTTGATATTGTTGCATTATGATTATAATGTAACCATGCCTTGTGGGATAACAATAGTTGATCCCAAAACTAGAAATTTTAGGGGTTTATTTTGTGTTTTTTCCACTACTTTTTCAATGTCCATTGTCTTAATAATAACTTGTATGATCACTACTATTATATTTATCTAAAGGTAATTAGGCATATCATGCCACTATAATATCCTAAAAATTTAATCCCTTTGTTATAGTACTTTCTTTGGTTCACCTTGTTCCAAAGCTTGTTTTGGTACATCTTGTTTTGGTTCACTTCATGATTGCATGTAATTCTCTCTAAATTCCACAAATGCCTTCCCTTCACATTGTAAAAAAACCTATTCTATAGGATCTGGCTCCAAAATTTCTAAAACACTTTTATTTTCAACATTTTCATTAGGACCAAATGGAGTTTTACCCTGCTCACAAATATTCTCATTACTATTAAACTTAGTAGATAATACTACCAGAATATCTATTGCATCTACTCTAGAAAGTGATTAAGAGGATACATTTTATCTTAATATATGTTTTATTTCATTTAGTTATTGCAACAAATGATAAATGTATCTTTCTTTCTCTTGAAATTCCATTTGACCTTCTTGCAATTATTGTTATTGAGACTTGATGATAGCTCTAGTGTGTGAAATAGTAAATAAATCCAAGGATTTATCCACTTTATCCACCATGTCTTCACTTGACTCTTTATTCATATGTTGAGGCTCCCATGCATGATCATTACCAACATTATCTTGTTGTTTTGTAGGGATGACAACATTGTCTACTGGAGTCTCCAGTGAATCATTGGCCGCAATTGAGGGATGGAAATCACTCTACTATTGTTATATTGTTCTTATAACAATATATAGAGTTTGTGTTTCCTACTCAACATTAATGATTAAATTCTTCCTTTTTTATCTTTATGCACTAGACAATGCAAGTGCTTACTCTAGAGTAGCTAAATTTTGCCTTTGTATTTGGCTTCATTTGAGGGGAGGTTTTTCTAGAACAACTTCTTATTGATAATATTTTTTTGGAACCTCTTTTTTCTCACTACTATATATAACCTTTAAATATTGTAAAACCTCCACATATGCCCTAGATTTTTGTGGTGCTTCCTCTTGTTTTTTCCTCAAACAATTAGAAGACCACATTCTACCCTTATTTTGTTTTCTTATTTTTTAGGTATCCTTGGGCTACTTTTGGAATCACTTTTCTCGATTTGATGTAGAATTCTCAAGTAGTGGAGTGGATTTAGGTGATTGAGGGTAAGCCTCTTCCTACATAGAGGTTTCTTCTAAGATCATTATAAGCCTTTTTGGTGTAGATATTTCTTTTGAGGTAGGGGTTTCCTCCTACATAGAGTTTTCTGCTTAAGAAAATATGTACTCGACATAACATCACATTATAACTATGTACTTCCTCTTCCTTTTTATTGATGTAGATTGATTTACTAAAGTTGTCTCTTCAATTTATGGTATAGCTTCAATATGTATTTTCTTGTTGGTCTAATGTTAGGACCTCATCCTAACATTATTTTTGTAATTCTCATTTGATTATTTAATGACCCACTTCCAACGTGGGTACCCCATTATAATGTTATTTTGTAATGGTATGTGGCAATTAAGGCAAATAAAAAATTGAGGATATTTCATGTAACCATGATCAAGAACTTAAGTGATGTTTGGTAGAATATTCTAGCTTGAGTGGCATTTTGCATGTAAGCCAACTCTTGAGCTTAGGGTTAGGGTTGCATGAAGATTTTCTTTAAAATACATAGAGTTATGTATGAATGTATCTTTTTGCAAGTTAATAAAATATTGAAGGAGGTTGCTCCCTTGAAGAGGCCCACTATACTAATTTATTTTGTGATAATGTTTCAAATCTACAATTACTTTCTGCATAGTGTTATTCTGTTAATTGATGAATTTTTGTTTATTTATAGTATTTTGGGTGAGTGAGTTTATTTTTAGTAGTAGGTTCTTAAAAAGTGCTATCAAAGAGCTTTCCAAGACAAATATCTACTATAACTACGATAGTTCTTGCCCATCCATCGTTACTTTTAAGTACAATTTTCCCTTGTTTTTTATTTTCTACTTATTTAAAAAGAAGGAAAAAAATATAGTCCTTTATTTTTCTATATTAGTTGTGTAGTTAAGAAACCATGTGTTATGGGTTTTAAAATTCTGTGGAGGAGCTATCATTATTGGCTAAGCTAGACAACCCATAAAATATTTAGTGAAGTTAGGGGTGATTAGGCTCCAATACCTAAGCCTTATACAACACCCATGCACATGATTGAGCTCCCATATATATTTGGGTATATTGGGAGACCATTTAGGATTAAACAAACTTTTATCCATTAAGAATATTTTTAGCCTTGTATTATCCATAGTATATGGGACACAACATCCTGAAATATTACCCTCCTATACTATTATATAGGATGATAGTGATATCAAGGGTATGAACTAAATTATCCTTGGACAATGGCCTACAATATCGGTCTGAGCACTATTGTTTGTCATTGTAATATAAAAAAGGATCTATCGGTATTACATACTTCTTTGCCTGGTGTATTTTGGTTTTGTCAAAAATTTCAACCTAAAAAAACAAAGCCTTCTTATTCTGCTAAACCTACAATTTGTTCTCACAAAATTTATCATATGGAGGAGACTTCCCTATCAAAAAAAAATGCATGCATTGAATAATCAAGGTAGAGTTTACAAGTATCTATGATAGTCAAGAAATATTTTAGTAACATTTGAGTTAGTGTCAGTAACAATTAGGTTAGTGGAAATAACAATTGGGTTGATAGTGGTAGTAATAGTCATCTATAAAAATCATTAAGTGTAGGGTGGTCAGTAACAGTAATAGAACCAAAAATGTCAGTAATTGCATAGTATAGAGAATCCTAGAGATAGTGAGTAAAAAATGTCAATGGTTGTAGTATAGGTGACAAGATAGTGTCAAGAGTGGTCAGTTGATAGAACAGAGAGGGTAGAATCAGTTGATATAGTACCTAAATTTTGAACCCAATATTTGGATGAAAAACTAACCTGACCAGTAGACTAGTCAAAACAACTATAAAAAAATTGGTGTCCAAAACTAGTTTTATGGGATATAACTCATTGTGACAATATTTTGAGCTAATTATTTTGATATATAGCACCTAATTTTGTTTTTGGACTTATTACTAGTAACCCCTAAAATCACACCTATTTTTAGTAAGTCACTAGTAGTCGTTCAAATCATACCAAAATGGTTGTTGGTACTCATGGATATCAAAAAGAGATGGAACCCACAACCTTAGTGTTGGATATAATAACCAAACTTAGTGTCATTCTCCAAGATAATCAAGTAAAATAGAATGACATGCAATACTTCAAAAGTGAATACATTACCTCCAAAAATAAAATTCAACAACAAATTCTATAGGTTGAATCTAAGCTTCAAGGTAGCCCACAGGTAGTTGAGTATCAGGATACTAAATATTCAAGGTAAGGAAAAGGACCCCATAAGGAAAATGAAGGTTTTCATACTAATTATGATCATGAGACTATATTCAATATGCCTAAATTGGAATTTTCTAAGTTCAATGGGAAAGACGTGGACGGGTGGTTATGTTGTGTTGATTAATTCTTCCAACTGCATAATATCCCTAAATATTATTGGGTCAAGATGGATTCTTTCATTATTGAATTAGAAGCTTTATAGTGGTACCAATGGTTGCAACACACCATTTTCAATCCTTCTTGGAAATATTTTAAGTCCCAATTACTCACTTGATTTGGCCCTAGTGAGTCTGAAAATGTCCAAGGAGCATTGAAAAAGTTGAGACAAACCTTTATAGTTGAGGATTACCAAATCCAACTTGAGAAATTGGATAACAAAACTAAGGGATTGAATGAAGGTTTTTTATAAGTTATTTCATCTATGGCTTGAAGGACAATATCTAGGCCAAGGCCAAGAAGATCAAACCAAAAACAATTATGTATGATATAAGCATGACATGGTTGGTTGAATCTAAATTTTTTTATCAAAGGAGGACATCTAAATTTTTTCAAACTAAACCCTCATTTTCTCCCAAATTTCTAATTCATAATGAAAATAAAACCATTCCCCATAAATTCTTGACTACAGAAGAAATGGATTCTTTATGTGCTCAAGTTTTGTGCTACAATCATGATGAAAAATATGTTCAAGGGCATAGATGTGCCCCAAATAAATTCCTTAGAGATGTCAAAGATCCTATCAAAAATGACCAAAGTGATGATGAAACTCATCCAGTAGAAGACCCACCTTAAAATGAGGAATAAATATGAGAAGAACCACAAGAAAAATTTTCTATCAATGCTCTTCTTGAGATTACTACACGACAAACCATGAAATTTGTGGGTTTTTCCAAATACAAATATCTTACAATCCTTATTGATTCAGGAAGTACACATAATTTTAATGATTCCAAAAGCACCAAGTAGACCAATTGTTACATACTAATGTAATTCCTTTGAAGTTATGGTGGCCAATGGAAGTAATTTTCCTTAAAAAGGTAAATATTGTAATGTTAAAACGAAAATAGATGATTATGAGCTTAAAACCGATATGTTCAATCTACAATTAGGGGGATGTGATATTGTATTTGGAGCTCAATGGTAGGTAAATTGGAAACCATATAAAGGAATTTTGTAGAGATATGGATGCATTTATCATAGAATGGATAATATTACACTATATGGGGTTCAAATTCTAGGCCTCCTCAGATTATCAGCTCAAACTGTATGGATAATTTGTTAAAAAAATCTTCTCGTGGGGCCATCATGTAGATATTTACAACCCATCCACCTAATTTAGAAATGAACAAAATTCTTGAAGATTTGCAACTTTTTTTGATAAAGCACATTTCAGTTCTTATTAAACCATCAGACTTGTTAGCACATCGCTCGCATGACCATGCCATTTCATTGTTACTTGGGAGTGTACCACCTAACATCAGGTCATACCAATACCCTCATGCCATTAAGTCAGAGATAGAGAAGTTAATGCAAGAATTGTTAAATTTTTGAGTTATTTGCTTGAGTAACAACCCTTACTCTTCTCCTATCTTATTGGTGTGAAATAAAGATAGGTCCTAGTGATTATGTATCATTTTTTGTGATCTCAATAAGCTCACCCTTAAGGATAATTTTCTTATTCTTGTGGTAGATGAATTACTAGATGAGTTGCATGGGACTATATTTTTCTCCAAATTAGATCTTCACTCTAGGTACCATCAAATCAGACTCAAGGATGAAGATATTCCTTAAATTACATTCCATACTCATGAGGGTCATTATTAATTCTTGGTGATTCCATTTGTATTTACCAATGCACCTTCCATATTTCAAAGCCTCATGAACAATATTTTTTGTCTGTTTCTTCATAAAGTAATTCTAATTTTCTTTGATGACATTATGGTTTATAGTTTCTCTTGGGAAGAGAACATCTCCCATGTGGATCTAACTTTACAACTTTTGGCACAACATTAAATTTATCATAAGTAGTCCAAGTGTTGTTTTAGATTTATAGAAGTGGACTATTTAGGACACATTATCATCAAAGATGTGGAGTTAAAGTACACCCTAGGAAGATTTAGTTGGTTCAAGAGTGGCTGAAACCTCACACTCTAAAATATCTTCATGGATTTTTTGGGCTTACAAGCTATTACCACAAATTTATCTGCAATTATGGAAAAAAAATTCTCCCTTAACATCCATATTAAAAAAGGATTATTTTACTTGGATCAGTCTAGCTGAATAGGCTTTCCTAGAGTTGAAGCACACTATGAAAACCACTCTGATATTAGCAATTCCTGATTTTTCCAAATATTTTGTAATTGAAAGTGATGCTTCAAGCAATGGTATTGGTATGGTGTTGATGCGGGAATTGTGCCCCTTATATTTCACTAGTAAAGTGATTTCTAGTAGAAATCATCTTATTCTAAGGAAATGCTTGCCATTTTACATGCGATCACTCATTGGTGACCTTATCTCATTGGGAATTATTTCTCCATTAAAATAGATCATAAAAGTATCAAATATTGCTTAAATTAATGGCTTTCCACACTCAAACAATATAAGTGGATCTCTAAACACAAGGGCTATGTTTATGATATTACTTATAAAAAAAAGCAATCAGAACATTGTGATGGATGCCCTATCTCACCAATTTGAGGCTCATAGTATTCTATGTGCCATTTCTTCATACATTCTCTAATGGATACATTATATTCATGAGGAGGTGCTTAATAATTAAAGCATGCAAACTTTGGTTACCTCCCTTAAAAAATAGCCTACCTAATATCCTAGATACACTTGGGATGGACAATATTTATGCTACCACTAGAGCCTTGTTGTTCCTCACACATCTCCACTTCAAGAAATTTTCATGAAAAAAATGCATGCTTCTCCTATTATAGAACATTATGGATTCCTCAAAATATATGAAAATATTAAGCGTGCATTTTTTTGGAAAGGTATGAATAAGTACATACACCATTTTATGGCAACATGTGACACCTATCATTGGATGAAATGCAACATGATATATTTTCTAGGAACTTTACAACCCTTTTGTATTATCAAATGGGTTTGGACAAAAATTTCCATGGAATTCATTGAAGGGTTACCTAATTTTGGAGGTAAATCAATTATTTTCATGGTAATGTATTATCTTATAAATCATGCTCATATTTGTTCCCCCTCCCATCCTTACATGGCCTCCACAGTTGCCCAAATTTAACTTGATTCTATTATCTACCTTAATGGCATGTCCACCTTTAATGTGTTTGATCATGACCCTACATTCACTAGTAATTTCTAGCAAGAATTGTTTAAGTTGCAAGGACCTCAACTCAAAATGAGTTTAGCTTATCATACAAAAATGGATGGCCATACTGAGATTATAAACAAATTTTTGGAGATCTACCTTCATTGCTTTACCTATAATCATCCTATACAATGAGCAAAGAGGCTTTCCTTAGCCAAGTGATGGTATAATACTTCTTACCACATAGTGACTAAGGTCACCCCTTTTGAAGTATTTTATTTATAGCCTCTATTCATGCCCTCCTACTATATTCTAGGTAGATCCAAATTTCATGCAGTTGACACTACACAAAGTAAACATGTAGAAGTCCTCTGTCAACTAAATGTCAATTTAGAAGTGGCCCAAAACTGGATCCACCAACAAGTTTATCAACATCATTCTAAGTGTAGATTTGTTTTTGGTGATATGGTCTTCTTTCATTTGTAGTCATACAAATGGTCATCCCCCCATCTTCATAGGTGCTATAAAATCACTCCCAAATACTATAGGTCCTACCAAGTTATACATGGTATTGGTACCATAACCTGTAAATTAGCCCTACCATCGACATCCAAGCTCCACCTTGTTTTTCATGTATCCTCTCCCAACAATGTTATGAGAAATTAGGTCCATGTTCAATATAATCTCTTAGAATTGGATGAAGAAGGTTATATCTTGCTCAAGCCAAAAAAAATTGTTGGATTATAGGACATACACTCTTCGCAATCAAACTATACGTGTTTAGTGGTATGGTCTATAACTGAAAGATGCTACATGGGAGTCTCTCCAACAAATCCAGCACTATTTTATTCATCTACAACTTTGAGGATAAATAATTTTGAATGGGAAGAACATGTTAGGACCCCATCCTAACATTATTTTTGTAATTTTTATTTAATTATGTAATGACCTACTTCCAACATGGGTACCCTCTTCTAATGTTATTTGTAATACTTTTGTAATGGTATGTGGAAAGTAGGATACCTAGACAAGTGGGACCATTTCATGTAACCATTATCAAGAATGTAATTGATGTTTGGTAGAAGATCCTAACACGAGTGACATTTTGCATGTAAGCCAACTCTTCAGCTTAGGATTAGCATTGCATGAAGGTATTTTTTAAAAGACATGAAGCCATGTGCAAATGTACATTTTTGTAAGTTAATGAACTATTGAAGGAGGTTGTATCCTCAAAGAGGCCCATGATACCAAGTTATTTTGTGAGATTGTTTCAATTATGAAATTACTTTTTGCATAGTGTTATTTTTTTAATTGATCAATTTTTTATTGTTACAGTATTTTTTGTGAGTGATTTAATTTTTAATAGTAGGTTCTTAGTATCTAAGGCCTCTTCTTTATAGGCATGGATATTTATGATGAAGAGGTTTCTTCCCCAACATGCATGTCAATATCCCTAGGATGCTTTTACTACTACCCCTAGATCTTCTTTGTGTAGATGGTGTTTCGTCTTATAAGTTCTTTCATAAGATTTCCATACATTATTCAAAATATAAAATAATACATTCCACAAGGATTTCCAAGTAATCCAATCCAGCACATCATACAAAATACAATAAATCCACCAGGGAAATCCATGGATCATTCTAACAACAACTTCGACAGGATACAACAACCCATGGTAGTCGGGTTCCTCACCTTGAAATTATCTTTCCTGGTCCTCATGAATTAACTAATTAAGAAGTTTGGATTTCTCCTTATCAAGATCATTCCAGCTATCACATTTCCAGTAAGGGAATACTTTAGAAGCATACTTTTCCAAACAATAAACCACTCTATTCCATTCTCTTGGGATATGAACAAAATAAATTTCAACAAAATTCCTAAGCAAGCTCAAAATCTATTTCACTATTCTAGACTTAAACGAGGAAGCATCTTGAAAATTATTATTGTTTAGAAGAGACACCACTATTATGAAATCATATTCACAAATAACCCTTCTCCATCCCAAAGAGAAAGTTATTTCCAATGCATGGATAATTACCAATGCTTCCATATGATTATTCAAATGAATTCCCCTGTACACAAATAAAAAGAGGTGGGCCACACCCTCACTATCATGGCCAATTCCTCCTATACCAATATTACCTAGATTTCCCCTATAAGAATCATCCGTATTTATTTTGATAACACCCCTAGGGGGGACTCCACTTCCAAGATCTATTGACCTTCAATGAACTAGCCCCCCTAATAAGGCCTCTATTTGCAGTTGGTGATGATAAAGAAATCTCCAATATATTGATAATATTCCAGTTGGAGGAAGTAAGAGGAGAACTAATAACACACTTGGCATAAATAGTCTCCTTAACCATCCTTTTGACTTTGATCCATACCTGTAAGGCTCCAAGTTGACATCCCTAAAAAATTCTTCATTTGCAATCCAAAAAAAATCTACCAAAATATGAAGGAAGGACCAATATCCTAGGTAGTTTGAAGATATGAAGTAGAGGTAGGGGACCTATCCAAGATTTCCCAAAACTCAAAAATAGAAGTAGCATGGATGATGGGCCTTTTATAGATCTGCCACCACAAGTTATATACCTCCATGGAATATGAGCATTGGAATAAAATATGGGGAATGGTTTCCTCATTCTTTCCACAAAGAAAACATAGTGAAGGACCCTGAAAACCTCTTTTCTGAATATTATCCCAAGTTAAACATTTCTTCTAACATAGAAGTCAAAGAAAAAATTACATTTTAGATAACCAAAATTATTCTAAATATTCTTCAACCAGGGGGACACAATATCCTCTCTTATCTGCATAATAAGGGTTTGATAACCCAGAGCAACAATGTATTTCTCTTTCAAATCATGGACCCAAGCAATAATATTAGAGTCTTCAATAGAACAACATAGTCTCTCAGTAAAAATAGAAGCCAAAGTGTCACGATCCTCAGGACAACCACCCTCTGGCTATCCCTACGAATCCCACCAGCAATGAGTAAAAGAACTACCAACAAGACTTTATCGCTTGAAGTTAGCCACCTTAGACCAGCCCACATCAGAAAAAATATCCCAAATAAGACGAAGGCGGGGAAATAAGAAATGATAGGAGGATTATTATCCCAAGAATTTTCCCAAAATAAGGCATGTTTCCCTTATTAAAAATCCAAAAGAGTCCCTGCTTAATAAGCATGGCACCTTTTTTGAGAGTGTCTCAAACAATGGAACCTTTCCTCCTCAGCTCCAATCTCATAATCTCATCAGCTAGAGCACCACCAAAATATTTGAGGCTAAGAATTTTAGCCCAAAGCTTATCAAGATTACTGCACCACCTCCAATAAATTTTAGCATCCAAAGCAAGACTATTCAAATAGGATTACCTCAAACCAAGACCCCCCTTCTCTTTAGGGAAACACATAGTATCCCAAATAACCAGGATCTATTTATTATAGTTCAGGTTTCCTACCCATAAACATTTTCTAGAAATAAAATCAAATTCTTTGAGAAAGCACTTAGGAGTAGCCAAGATAGAAAACCTGTAAATAGATAAAGCATGAAGGATTGAATTCAAAAGCATTAATCTATCAACAAAGGATAGCCACCAAAAAGTCCAATTATTAACCCTTGATTGAAATCTATCCAATATACTTTTCTAGTAAGCCCTTCCAATATTTTTAGAAGACATAGGAATCCCCAGATACTCCATTGGCAAACATCCCACCTGAAAACGTAGAATATTAGCAATTCTACATTGAATCCAACCATATGTATTGAAGAAGAAGATCTTTGATTTCTCTTCATTAATCATTTGAATAGAGGTAGATAAGTAAATATCTAAAGCCTTCCTAAAATTCACTACTTCCTCAATTTTCTTAATATGCAGATAGAATAAATAGCTTTAAGCATTTGCTTATTAACTTAGGATTCCTTAACAAATTTTAGCAGATCAAATGATAACACCTCCAAGAATTCTTGGAAAAAATATATAGGGAAACCATCAGGTCCAGGTGTTTTACATTTTTTCATTTGAAAAACCATCGCTTTAAGTTCCTCCATGGGTATGGGGTCCATTAGCATATTATTCATATCATTAGATACCAGCCTAGGAATACAATCCAAAATAAGCTTCATATTAACAACATCATGAGGACCTTACTTGAAGAAAAGAGAGGAGAAGAACCTGACTGCTTCATTAGAGATATCCTCAAATTATGAGAGAGTTTCCCCCTAATCAGAAGTAAGTGAGACTATAGTATTACCATTCCTGCGGTCTTTAACTGAATTGTGGAAAAAAAGGTGTTTCCATCCCCTTCCAACAACAAATCAATCCGAGATTTTTGCTTCCAAAAAATATCCTTACGAATCTCCCATTCAAAAATCTAACTAGAAAGGGAAGCTTCCATTTCCAAGAGATCCTTTATCAATCCTTCATATTTAATTTAAAAAGTGATCTCCTCCAAGCTATCATGTAGTTGCTTTTTCTTCTGAAAAATATTTCCAAAAGAGTATATGTTCCATTGCTTGAGTTTAAATTTGACAAACTGAAGGCTTTTAAAAAAATTAAACATAGCAGTACAAAATTTGGGTTTCCCTTCAACCCACCACCTCTCCACACATTCATAAAAATCCTTATCTCTGAGCCACATAAGTTAAAATTTGAAAGGTGGATTTTTTTGCAATGAGAATCTCAAGGACTAAAAGAGAATGGACCAGTTATCAGAGTCCCTCTAGCCTAGAATATCTGAGAACGAAGTCCAACTATCATCAAAAAAACTATATGAAGTGAGGAACTGATCCAATATTTCAAAAATAAAATATGTTCCACACCTTCTATTAGTCCAAGTAAATATCCCATTTCGAGGCTTCACATCAACAAGATTAAGAAAAGAAATATTATCTTGCATCAAAGTAGAAGAATGGCCAAAAAAAACCACACCACCATTCTTCTCCTCTAGGGACATGATATAATTAAAATACCCAACCAAAATTCAATTATAATTGGGAGTGAGAGACTGAATGAATCTAATATGATTCCATAAGAAGATTTTACCTAATAAATCATAGGGGGTATACACATTAGATAAAAGAATAGAATATCTAGATGAAAAGTAGGTAGTAACCATAGAGAGATAGTTCCTACTACCCACCCACCAAGAGGGAGTTAAGCTTCATGGATCCCATGAAAATGCAACACCACCTGCTAAACCCTAAGATCCAATAGCAATACAATGACCACCTTTCCATATATTAGAAGCAATTCTAACCATATCTTCATAAGATAATTTTATTTCCTGGATGAAAACAATATCAGGTCTATGATCTCTGATCAAATTTTGAGTTGCTTTTTGTCTAGGGCTACTACCCGAACCCCTAACATTCCAAGATATCACTTTCATTTTGGGGTAATAGAGAAGTGAGAATATAATGTCTTAAAAATACCAGACTCAACTAAGGATTCCCCTATCAATTTCACTTTTTCTTGATCCTCATTTCTTCTTAATTTTACCACCTTCTCCACCCTACCTTTTTTTATATATTTTGGGTGAATACCTAATATAGAAGAAAATTTATTTTCCCTCCCTCTCTAAAAATCTTGTCCTTGGAGGGTTCAAACCTAGTCTCATCCTCATTTCCCTCAATCAAGTTTTCAGCAAAAGTGGAATGATAAAGAACTTTATCAAGATAATATGACACCTCTTTGGACTTATCTTCATTTCCTACAATAGGATTATTAGGTACCACCCCTTTCTTATCAGAATTTTGCATTTCAAAATAAGGATTTAGGAAATAACAAGTACCTAGCTCTTGAATACAAGCATCCATATCACCTCCATTCTAGACTTGCTCCTCAACACGCGACTCCTAAAAAGTCTTAAGTACATCAAATATGTTACCAAAACCTCCCTTCCCAACACCTTTATTCTGATAAACAAAAGGCCTATATCTTGAATGATATTTAATAGGAATAAATCCATCAGAACCAAGAATCTCATTAGCCATAGGAGATTTCCCTTTTGCCTTTGTATATGCATCTTGAAAGTCATATGAACAGGATGAAGGTTGAGAATTCACTTTATTACAGTTTCATTAAAGATGCCCATATTCATAGTATATACAACATCGAAATAGGAGATCTTCATAATCTATATTTTGGACCCAATACATGTTTCCTAGTTTAATCTCCATGATTCAGGTAATGGCTTATTCAAATCTACTTAAACATAGATCCATACAAAAGAAGTAAATTTCTTATCCAAAGTTTGGCTACACGAACCAACCAATTTCCTAATAATATCTGTAATAGAATAAAGAATATCCAACCTCAATTATTCCATAGGGATTCATGGAAAATGGACCCACACAGGAATCTTGGAAGGCCTCTCCTCCATCAAATCAAACCCTAAATTCTAGGGTTTGATAAATAATCCATACTGGTTGTGAAATTAAGGATCCCCTCAAAAACTTTACTATGATTTTCCATAAGGGATAACACCACAATAAAATACCCATTAGCTACAAAAATAATATCTAGATCACCTTCAGGGCTCCAATTTCTCCTGGTAATAAAAGATACATTAGATAAAAGGCACCTCAAGTAACTGCCATCCCACCAAAATATTTCATCGATCCTATTATGGAAGTTATGAGCCTGAATCCTAAGCAAATCAAAATCATAGCTGAGGTACATGATCAAGAAATAGAAGAAAAATCTAGTACTTAGTCTACCTCTTAGTCCCCCAGTGAAAGTAGAGGAAAAGATATTGTGCCTGTTTATGCTATCCCAAGGAGTTTCACAGCCTAGAGTTTGGTTCTAACTCTAATGGCCTCACAGAATCTACAAAAAATAGCTATATATTCACCATGGGCAAGACTAATAGCCTTCATGGAAAACAATAAAGAAATTAAGATCTCTACCATGGTATGGGAGAAAATAAAGAGAGTTGGAGGATTCAATGATATATTCAGAAATTATCAAGTAGTGATGCCCGATAATACAAGATTAAATGAACACTTAAAAAAATGAGAAGCTGAAGGTTGAAATCAGCAAGATTCAGGAGCAAAGACCTTTTGGAAATAGTTCGTTATAAGTTTCAATACTTACAACCAATTTCAAAGAAAATATGATCAAAATCATTGAGGAAGAAGCAGGAATGATCGAGACCTATTGTAAGAATTTTAGGTCAATAATAGAGACAAATAAAGAAATAAAATCTCTATTAGAAATTGTAGATAAAAAGGTAGCAACTATATCCCTAGTGTACAAAAAATGCAAGGCCAAATACGAACATATTAGATCCATGCAAGTAACCACCATTGATGGGAAGACTCATAGCTACCTAGGAGAGTATGAAAAAGTTAAAAGTTTTAAGGTGGAAAGACCCAGATGGAATAATTTGATTAGATAACTAGAAAAATTAGAAAATATACTATTATCCAGCTAAAGCACCTCAATGTTGACCTCCACAAAATACTCAGCACAGAGGTTTTTTATCATATAATCATCTGAGATATTAGAGAATTCTCTTACAAAGAGGTTGATGAAGATAAGCTATCCGACCAACTCATATCTTTGACAACATTATCCCTAGACATCATAAAGTTCTTTTAGAGTAGATAGCTATTCATCAGAGAAGACAAAAGCAAATAAATCAATATATTAGACAGGATTCACACTATCAAAAAAATTGATGAGGAGATATAGATACTTATAGTAGATTTCATTAGTGCAAGTCAATATGAGTGAGAAATGATTAAGAAGAGTTAAAAGATGTCTGAGTCAACAAGTAGCATGGGGCCCATGGGAGAATGTAAGTGACAACTAAGCATGAATTCGATAAATTTTACTAAAATATTTTTGAGATAATTAGATAACACACTATACAACACCCGATCGATGACAATGCAAGATATGGCAATATGTGGACAATTTAGATGCAAGCAATTTAGGAAGTTACAGAGCTACTACAACTATAAAAATTATTTCTACAACCATAATAAGGATCGAGATTTGACATAGAATATTTTTTCTAAGAGGTATACTTGAGTGCTCATTATTTTCTATTGTATCTCCTTTATTTTCTTTCTCCTTTTTCATCTCCTCATTCCTTCCATTGTTGTGCAAGTTTTTGATAGGAAAGTGCCCAAGAAACTAAGAATATTTCTATATTATTGAGCCAAAGGTCTAAAGACTCGACTATTACGATATTTGAATAGAAGATTGAAAGGTCCTTGTTATGATATTCGAATGAGGATCTTTATTGTATTAATATTTCTAAGAGTTAAATGGCGATTCCAAGCCAATGCTTCATGTAATATCATTCAAACATTAATACATTTCTAGGATTATTTCCTATTACCTTTCTATTTTTAGCTTTGTGTGTGTCTTTGTTATGGGTTACAATATTTGAACACATAATGAATCCTTCTTTTGTCGGTCAACTTTTATGTTTATTATGATATTCGAATGAACGTAATTGCACCAATTATTTTGTCTCTATTTCTTTCTATTTTCATTGAAATGCTATTAAATCTTGCTATAATAGCCCAAAGTATTAAAGCACTGGTCATACATAAGGTATAATAGAACTATTATTATTTTAGCTCGATCAAAATATATAATCATTAATCCATCACCATAAATCTAGAAGAGCATGAACTTAAAGATTTTAAACTCACCTCAAGGGTATTCTTACCATACTTGGTTTGTCTAAGAAATATTAAAAAACTTTATTCCTAAGTTAAAGAGGCAGGTTGACTAGAGCTTGTAATTGCTCATTGGCAGTAGGTTTTCCTGTAGCATGATAACTTATCCTACGGATTTAGAAAATATCCCCAATAGTTTATTGGTGTCATTATTGAGGATCGAATGTGTAATTTTTATTACAGTTTGGAACCTAATAATAAATATTTATTGGAAATGGTTAGCTTAAATAAGGAACCGGAATTTCAGTTTATCTTTAAATATTTTTAACTTTTTTCCCTTCTATGCTCATAATTTCTAATTTTCCTTTGTTAAGAACTAAAATTTATATTGTTTTCTTTATTCTCTTGAGTTTTTTTATTTTCTTTATTCTTAAAAATTTTATACCCTGAGTGATCGAGAGTGTTTAAAGTTGAGAAATATCGACCAGACATTCATTCCTTCTTCACACATTATGTTTGCGAATCTAACTAGACAAATCCATAAATATCATAAATATTAAAATAAGAAAAGAACGTGTTGGCACGAATGAGAAGAACCAATCAAGAGCTATATCCAAAATTATTAAATCCAAAGGTATTTTTTAGAACCAATCCTTCTAGTTCATATCCAAAAGGTTATGATGTTGATATTATTACAATAGAGAGTTTATTTGAAACACCTCCCACTGTTCCAAATGGAATTACTACCACACCTCTTACTGTAATTCAAACACCTCCATTATTTAACATGGCTAACCCACCACATGTCTATTTATGGAGGACTAATAGATATAGATATTTTTAGTTACCAACTCCTTTACATGATCTTCCCAGTAAAGCATACAAATATTTACCTCAATTTGAGGGAAACAATGTAGTTACTAGAGAAGATCACATCAAAAGTTTATTATATGCTCTAGACAGTCTAGAAGTAGAACATGAGGATGTAGTGTTAAGTTTATTCTTAAAAAATCTAGAGAAATATGCTAGAGAATGGTTCAATACTCTTTCTAACAATGACATCACCAATTTTTCCAAAATAGAAACTATCTTTTTTAAAAAGTTTGGTGAAAGGAAGAATGAACAATCATGACTAACATATCTAGAAAAAATGAAAAATAAAGAGAATGAATCAATAAGTTATTTTAATAGAAATTTTTCTAAATCCAAAAATAATATTCCCACTACTCTAAGACCAAATGACATCCATTCCATTTGTTTTTATAAAAATGCTTTCCCTGGAGAATTTAACTATGAATTAAAACAAAAATAACTTAACACAATAGATGAGTGGATGGAAAAATCCATAGATATTGAAATAAATATGTTGTATAGTGGTAAAATGAAACCATACTCTCTAGGATATAATCATCCTAATAGTAAGCCTGAGAATTTAGGATTTAATCTATAGAAAAGAGCTAAACAAGATCCCATAAAAAAGTTGGCTAATCAAGTAACATAAATGTTCAACACAGTGAACAATAGGTTATCCAAGATAGAAATAAATAAATATAGCACTGGCAAAACTTCTTACCATTAGGCTGACAAATTACCAATTGACAACAAACCACCTTTTAGGAGAAATTTTAATGGAAATTGGAATAACAATAATCCTAATAGAAATAATAGAAATACTTGGAAAAAGAGAGAAACAAAGAAGGACATGGACTTAGTTCCAAATCCTATCCCTACTATCAACATGGAAAAAAAAAATCCTTATTAATATTCAGCCTATGATGCTCCTCATAATCTAGATTATTGTGGTATTTACTTAGGTATCCACCATCCTGTAGACTTGGAAGCTGAAACTAAAGAGGATATCAGAATTAATGCTTGTTGGACCCTTGATGATGAATCTAAATAAATATTGTTCAAATAAGAAATGTATTTATACACTCTGAATCACCACCCAAAAATCCTAGTTGCAGAAAATACAAAGATCCTACAAAGAGGACAAAAAACTAGTGTGACAAAATAAAACAAGGTAAACTAGTTCCAATAGCACAGGAGGTGGAAAAACTAGAAAAAAATACCCTGAACTTGAGAAATAGGTCTGTTCCTAACAAAACTAATAAAATTTTAAACAAATATATTATATAATAGCCCATCGAGAAAGATCAAAATAAAAAGGTTCCTAAAATTATAGGAATAAATGAACCACCACATCATGAGGAATGATCCAAGACTTTAGATATTAAAAATATGGAATTTGATTTTGGTTCAGAACTGAGTAAAAAAATGTCAACATTACCTTTGGTGAGTTAATGAATATTCAAAAGTACAGAGAACAAGTATGTAAGGTCTTTGGCTTGATTAGACCAAAAGGAACTTAGACTTGTAATATTGTCAAACCTTCCAATCACAAAACTAGAACTCCCTCATCTATCAAACCATATTATGTGTCACTAAGGTATAAATCAGATGAAGGATAAAGGTGTGTCATTCAAAACTACATTCTAGATAGTGGTGCATCCCATAACATCATTCCCAAATAGATAGCAGACCAACTAGGGTTGATTTATACTATGGAGTCTACCCCTGTATCAGTAATGGATAGTAGGCAGATACCCTGTGTAGGTATTATCACTAGCCTATTAGTCTACCTTGATAAACATCCTAAGAAAGGTATAGTTATGGATATTGTAGTGGTTTATGTAGACCCTTTCTTCTCATTACTATTAATTAGACATTGTGTAGAGCATCTAGGTGGTTCAATACAATTAGATTGGTCTTATGCTATGATCCATATTTTAGGTAAATAAAATGTGACCTTAAGGAGAGAACCATTTAAAAATAATTGATAGAACTAGTGAGACCAGAGGACACCATGGTTAATCTAGTTAACTCTATATAAGAGAAAAAAATAGGAGTGTACGATGTATGGCATAACCCTTTCCTGGCCGAAGTCTCTAAAGCAAAAGATATGGACCTTGAAACCAGAGAACTAGTAGATGTAGAATCTAACAAGATTCTTACCCAAGAAATATGGACTATGTTCTTTGATGGGGCTAAGACTCAAACAAGAGTAGGTGCTAGTGTCAATTTAATAGATATTAAGGAAAACTATCTCGGTATCCCTTATAGATTAGAATTTATGTGCACCAATAATGTAGCTGAGTACAAAGCCTTACTGTTAGATCTAAGAGAATCCAAATAATTGAGGATGATTTTTTTGACTATTATTGGAGATGCTAAAATGATTATACAACAGATCAAAGGTAAGTATCAAACAAAACATACCAGATTAAAATAATACAAATATGCAGTTCTAGCAAAAATTGACAAGTTTATAGCCGTTATTATCTCATACATTTCCAAAGAACATAATCACATTGCAGATCTATTAGCTATTAATGCTTTAGATGCAAATTATCCAAAAATAGATACTGAGTACATGGATACATTCCAAACCATATTTGTATACAAAAATTTTGTGCCTAAAAATGTTGCATATTTATGAGTGTTTCAAGATGATGTGGATACCAAAAACTTCATGATCCTCTCGAATATGTATTCAGATGTTATATGTGAGGAGGAGGATGAATATTTTTTAAAAAATGTTATTAGAGAGCTAGTTGAAGTAATTCAGCTCAAAACCAATAGGATATCTAAAGGATTAGTCTCTTTAGAAAGCTTATTTGATGATTTTGATAAAGCTTATAAACCACTCTTCAAATAAATAGAGACTGATGATGTAAATATGAAGAACACAAGCTTATACTGAGAGGGGGGGGTGAACAATATAAGACCACTTTTAACTTTATCTTTCAAAGCAGCTTTCAAATCAATAACATGCATAATAAATATAGCAGTAATAACAACAGTAAAACAATGCACAAAATATAATCCACAAAGTGACACAGCAATTTACATGGTTCACCCAAGGTGGGCTACTCCACGGATAAAACTTTTCTTCTAAAAGTTGTATCAAAGTCCTCTGGGAATCCTTCTCGATTACAATGTTTATGAGCCTCAGCTCAAAGGAGACACCTTCCCCTAATTCTGCTTTGGCTGGTGATCCTCTAGAATACCTCTATCTCCTATGCCCTTAGCAAGTGGAACTCTTCCCATAGAAGACACCTGTCTTCCCTGCTTTGGCTAGAGATCTTTGTCATCAACTCTATCACCGCAAGCCGGTCCTCTTATCTGCACCAAAATGCAGTCCTTCGATCTGGCACAAATCTGTCCTCTTCCTCTTTTCTTTTTTGTTACAGTTGTACTTGGTCGAAACCAACTTTTCATAGTCTGTGCAAACATGGCAGCACTCGATCAACTTATACTCTTCTACAAAAACATAGCAGCATAGTATTTGCACATACATCAGCACAGTCTTCGCATAAACATCAGCATAGTATTCGCATATACAATAACACAGTATTCGCATAAACAGTAGCACAATCTTCGCATATACTCTGTGTAAACACAGCAATATCAACTTCATGCACTCTGTGTTCTTACAGTCTTCATGCACTCTTATACTACAATCGATCTTCACACTCTACTTTTTCGATGATCGAACCTTACTGTCGCACTAAATATATGAACGCAACTCTTCAAACTCTGATGATCAATGAAACTCTTCAAACAGCCCTCATTTTATACACATAATCTCAATATTAGAACCTTGATCTTAGTCGGCTGTTTTACCCTTTGATCACGTTGGCTGCAAAACCCTGTGCTACGTTGGCCCAGATTTAACTCTGTCGGCTTCACTACCTCCCTGTTGCTTCTGGCGTGAAACTTCAACATGTCATGATATCACGACACATTTTCCTGTCGTACACCTTCTATAGCTTGTTGTAGCGATATCATGACGCTTTTGCTTTTGTCTGCTTCCTTTGCTCTTTTGTCACGAAATCATGACACTTTTGCCTCTTGTTGATGTCATCTTACTTCTATCACAAAATCACGACGCTTTAGACTTCAAAGCCTTCTTCTCCGCTTCTATCATGAAATCACGACACCTTTGCCTCTTGCTGATGTCATCTACAATTCTATAGCGAAATCGTGACACTTCTTGCTTCTTCAACCTTTTCTCGGTTTGCACCAGCGAAAATGGAACATGTCATGAAATCTCGACGCTTTCGCTGCCTTAAGCTCTTTTCTACCAAAAGCCCATGAAACTGGAGCATGTCGCAAAATCATGACACTTTCGCTGCCTTAAGCACTTTTCTGCCATATGCTCGCAAAACTAGAACATGTCACAAAATCGTGATGCTTTCGCTGCCTTAAGCACTTTTCTGCCATATGCTCGCGAAACTGGAACATGTCATGAAATCACGACGCTTTTGCCAACTGCAAGCTGCTAACTCAACCTGTCACAAAATCGTGACACTTTTTGCATCCGTACAAATTATTTGAAACCTTTCGCAAAATCGCGATGCTTTCAGCTTCCGAAAGCTTTCTCTACTGCTTGTCACGAAATCGTGACAATTCCTGCAACTCAACACTGCCCACTCAAACATGTCGCGAAATCACGATAATTTTTCTAGCACTTTCTCTCTCCTCAAACATGTCGCGAAATCGTGACAGTTTTTCCAACACTTTCTCTCTCCTCAAACATGTCGCGAAATCATGACAGTTTTGCCTGCTTCGTCTCTGCCTTCCAGCATGTCATGAAATCACAACAGTTTTGCCAAAACTTTCTCTCTCTTGAAAGATGTCGCGAAATCGCAATAGTTTTTCCAGCCGCCTGCAAACTTATTCTAACTTATCTTTTTTTTCTAGATCTTTTGCAACTAGGCTACTCTAATTTTCTTGGAGACTTACTGACCAGCTGAAACCTTCAACAAAACACATACTTAGACATAAAAACAAATTGCTCCAAGAACTCCTTGACATCAAAGACAACAACTACCAAGAGCTCCTTGACATCAATGACAACAACTATACTTGAGCAAAGGCAATGTACTCAAGGTACCAAAAATTGCCAACAATCTCCCCCTTTGTCATTGATGGCAAACCTTTACTAAAAACACATCTTCAAGAGCCAAAACTGAAATCAAACTCTTTGAAGTTTTGCTCCCCCTGACTTGAAGCTTTCCTCTTCACTTGAAGCTCTCCCCCTTACTCATATTTCTCCCCCTTACTCAAATCTCTCCCCCTTTGTCATCAATGGCAAAGGGTCACCTTTGGGGCTTGGGACTAAGAATAAGTCTCTTAGCTTAGTCCCTCCCCCACCTCCTATTAATGTGATTTAAAATAGGGTTGGGAGTGAAACTCCCATTAGACACTCATCATCATTGGTGTCTACAATTTCTTTGCCGGGCCTTTTCTTGAGCTCTTTGTCAATGTTTCTGTTCTTGTCACTTTTCTTGTTCTTGTTCTCATCTCTTTTCTTGTCCACACCTTAATCCTTGGACTTGTTTATACCACTGTTCCTATTCTTGTACCTTGGAATATCAGCTCTGCACTGTCTGGTTGTGTGACCTATGTTTTTGCACTTGTAACAAATAGCAACATTATTTCTTTCAGGCATAGCTGTTCTTTAAATCCGCCTGTTCTGACTAACCCAATTCCTGTTATTTACATTGCAAAAAATTGCTTTGTGCCCGAACTGATTACAAGAGTAGCAATACCCTTGAAATAAATTACGACTTCTAAAATTATTGTTACCCTTCTTGATTTGAGATATACAATGTGCAGTCATGTGTCCAAACCTATAACACGCAAAACATCTGCTGTGAAATATTCTTTAAATCAATCTCTTGGGTCTCGAAAACTTTTGTTTCACATTCAAAAATCTATTTTTTGTTTCTGCACATTCATCACTCATGGACTCATGATCTGAAGTACTTTCTTCATCAGAACTTTCTTCCTTTTTAAAACTTTTGCTAGATTCCCCAACCTATTTCTTGTGCAGCTCAACAAAATCGAGACCTGTTTTATCTGTTGGATTTCTTTGATTTTTGATGAGAGACTTAACCTTCTTGGAGCTATCCTGAAATCTGTAGAGCTTATTCTTGTAATATTTATTTTCTTCTTTCAAAGAAGCCATTTTCTGCTCTAACTCATTATACTCAAGAATCTTAGACTCTAACTCATCCTTGAGTTCCTGTGTTTTGGCTATAGAGAAGTCAAGACTTTCTATAATATTGTCTCTCTCCACATAGCATTCATCTAACTTAATCTTGAGTCTATCATTCATCTTTCTTTCCTTTTTCAAGACACTAAGAGCATTATTGAGTTCACATTCAAGATCCTCTATTTGATTGCACTTTTAATTATCAAGGCCTTTTTTAGATTTCTTATCACTAGAGGTGTTACCTTTTTCAAAAGCCATACATGCATCTTCCTTATCATATTCTGAAGAATCCTCATACATAATAGTAACCAATTCATTATTTGTGCAATCATCCTCAAGGTGCCCAAAATTTCCACATCTAAAAAATTTCATGACAGTGAATTTATGTTTCGGTTCTTCCTCCTTTTCTGAAATGAACAGCATCTCATTTTCATTATCACTGGAAGAGCTTTCAATATCACTATTGGAACACTTACTTTCTTTGTCCAGATAGAAGCTCTTCTTGTTCTTGTGTGAATACCTCTTTCCTTGATTGCTATGCTCATCTTTGTTCTTTCTGTAATACCTGTGCTTTTCAGAATCCTTGTTCTTAACATCCTGTATATCTTCATCACTTTCATTTTTGGAAACAGTACAGTCAGTAGCATAGTGACCATACTTTCCATAGTTGAAACATCTTATATTTTTCTTGCTTTTGAGATTTCTAGAGAACTTGCCTTTATTTTTGTAATATGCTTCTTCCTCACTAGAAGACTCATCACTTTCTTGAATCTGTTTGCCTTTTGATTTCTTGGTAGCTTTGAAAGCTGCCTCTTTCTTTACATCAACTTTCACTTGAGTTCTTAGCTCAAATGCTGCAAGAATACTATGGAGCTCATCCCTTTTCAACTTATCTAAATCTTTGGCTTCCTCAATTGCATAAATATTTTCACTAAATCTATTAGGAAGAGATCTTAAAATCTTATCACACACATCATTTTTAGCAAGTTCAAGACCTAAGTCTTTCATGGAGTTCACAATCTCGTCCATACGAAGCATGTAGTCACTAATAATTTCATCATAATTCATATTGAGTTGTTCAAAAATACCTTTAAAATTTCTTAATTTGGCCTTTCGGACATTTGCATCATCTGTATGAACAACCTGCAATTGTTTCCACATTTCACTAGATGTCTTGCAGTGAATAACTTTGGTAAGATCAGCCTTTTGTAAACCCTTCAGGATTGCATTCATGGCTTTTGAGTTGTTGTGATGTAGGAGCTTGTCTTCTTTAGTATAAGGACCATTTTCAGGAATGGTGTACCCATCTTCAATAACTTCCCATACCTCATTACCAAGAGCCATTAGGTAGACTTTCATTCTTGCACTCCACAGACCGAAATCTGATCCATCAAGAATAGGTGCTGCATTGCCACCTAAGAAATCCATTGTGTTCTTAACCAGTTCTTCCTTCCGGCTATAAAACCTTTTCGAAGGAACCCGCTCTGATACCAATTGAAGAACACAAGCTTATACTAAGAGGGGGGTGAACAGTATAAGACCACTTTTAACTTTATCTTTCAAAGCAGCTTTCAAATCAATAACATGCAGAATAAAGATAGAAGTAATAACAACAATAAAACAATGCACAAAATATAATCCACAAAGTGACACAACAATTTACGTGGTTCACCCAAGGTGGGCTACTCCACGGATAAAACTTTTCTTCTAAAAATTGTATCAAAGTCCTCTGGGAATCCTTCCCAATTACAATGTTTATGAGCCTCAGCTCAAAGGAGACACCTTCCCCTAATTCTGCTTTGGCTGGTGATCATCTAGAAGACCTCTATCTCCTATGCCCTTAGCAAGTGGAACTCTTCCCACATAAGACACCTGTCTTCCCTGCTCTGGCTGGAGATCTTTGTCCTCAACTCTGTCATCGCAAGTTGGTCCTCTTATCTGCACCAAAACACAGTCCTTCGGTCTAGCACAAATTTATCCTCTTTCTATTTTCTTTTTTGTTACAGTTGTACTTGGTCAAAACCAACTTTTCACAGTCTATGCAAACACAGTAGCACTCGATCAACTTATACTCTTCTGCGAAAACACAGTAGCATAGTCTTTGCACATACAGCAGCACAGTCTTCGCATAAACAACAGCACAGTCTTCGCATATATAGAAGCACAGTATTTGCATAAACAGTAGCACAGTCTTCACATATACTCCGTGCAAACATAGCAGTATCAACTTCGTGCACTATGTGTTCTTACAGTCTCCTACACTTAGACGATTCAACGAAATGCACTCTTATACTACAATTAATCTTCGCACTCTACTTTTTCGATGATCAAACCTTACTGTCACACTAAATCTACGAACGCCACTCTTCGAACTCTGATGATCAATGAAAATCTTCAAACAACCCTCCTTTTATACACATAATCTCAATATTAGAACCTTGATCTTAGTTGGCTGTTTTACCCTTTGATCACATCGACTGCAAAACCCTGCACTACGTCGACCCAGATTTAACTCTGTTGGGTTCACTACCTTCCTGTTGCTTCTGGCACGAAACTTCAACATGTCATGAAATTGCAACACCTTTTCCTACCGTACACCTTCTATAGCTTCCTGTAGCGATATCGCGACGCTTTTGCTTTTGTCTACTTCCTTTGCTCTTCTGTTGTGAAATCGTGACACTTTTGCCTCTTACTGACATCATCTTACTTCTATCGTGAAATCATGATGTTTTAAACTTCAAAGCCTTATTCTTCACTTCTGTCATGAAATCACGACACCTTTGCCTCTTGCTGACGTCATCTACAATTCTGTAGCGAAATCATGACACTTCTTGCTTCTTCAACCTTTTCTCGATTTGCACTAGAAATCACGACACTTTCGCTACCTTAAGCTCTTTTCTGCCAAAAGCCCATGAAACTGGAGCATGTCACGAAATCATGATGCTTTCGCTGCCTTAAGCTCTTTTCTGCCAAAAGCCCATGAAACTGGAGCATGTCACGAAATCGCGACGCTTTCACTGCCTTAAGCACTTTTCTGCCATATGCCCGCAAAACTAGAACATGTCACGAAATCGCGACGCTTTTGCTGCCTTAAGCACTTTTCTGCCATATGCCCATGAAACTAGAACATGTCACGAAATCATGATGCTTTTGCCAACTACAAGCTGCCAACTCAACCTATCACAAAATCGTGACACTTTCTACATCTGTACAACTTATTTAAAACCTGTCATGAAATCACGACGCTTTCAGCTTTCGAAAGCTTTCTCTACTGCCTGTCACGAAATTGCAACACTTCCTACAACTCAACACTGCCCACTCAACTTGTCGTGAAATCATGACAGTTTTGCCAAAACTTTCTCTCTCCTCAAACATGTCATGAAATCGTGATAGTTTTGCAGCACTTTCTCTCTCCTCAAACATGTCATGAAATCACGATAGTTTTGCCTGCTTCGTCTCTGCCTTCTAGCATGTCGCAAAATCGTGACAGTTTTGCCAGAAATTTCTCTCTCCTAAAACATGTCGTGAAATCGCGACAGTTTTTCCAACCGCCTGCAAACTTATTCTAACTTATCTTTTTTCTAGATCTTTTGCAACTGGGCTACTCTGATTTTCTTGGAGACTTACTGACCAGCTGAAACCTTCAACAAAACACATACTTAGACATAAAAACAAATTGCTCCAATAACTCCTTGACATCAAAGACAACAACTACCAAGAGCTCCTTGACATCAATGACAACAACTATACTTGAGCAAAGGCAATGTACTCAAGTTACCCAAAATTGCCAACAAAATATTGTAACCAAAAAAGAACCCATGTTTGTCAAAATTGATAAGGCTTTACTAGAACAAGAAAAAAATTAGTACATTAGCTTTTTGAAGAAAAATAAAGAATATTTTACCTAGAGTTATGAAGACCTAAAAATATTTAAAACAGAGGTCATGACTCACATCATACCCCTTAAGGAATATGCTAAGCCTTTCAGGAAAAAGAAAAGAAAATTCAATCCCACATTACATCCAGTCATGCATAAAGAAGTTCAAAAATTACTGGACACCAATATAGTTAGGAAAGTGAGGTTTTCTTCCTGCATAGTAAACTTAGTACCAGTAAGGAAGAAAAACAGAGAGATCAGTCTTTGTGTTGAATTTTGAAATATAAATAAAAGTTCTCTAAAGTATAATTATCCCTTGCCTAATATGGAACAACTGTTACAATCACTAGTAGGTTCATCTAGAATGTCATTACTGGATGGTTTCTCAAGATATAATCAAATTTAGGTGAATCTTTAAGATAAATACAAAACTACTTTCAAAACCCCCTAGGGTACCTTTGAGTATCTGAGAATACCATTTGGATTAATTAATGTAGGATACACCTTCCAAAGAGCAATGTAATTTTCTTTTAAAGGTTTGATGTTCAAAATAGTGGTTGTTTATTTGGATGACATAATAATATTTTTGAAAAACCCTACAAATCATTTTGAAAATTTATCTATAGTTTTTGCTATATGTAGAGAATTTGGGATATCCTTGAATCCAATAAATGTATATTTATAACAACACAAGGAAAACTTTTTGGCCACATAGTTTCTGAAAAGGGGATTAGTATTGACCCATCAAGAGTAGAGGCTATTGCTAAGATACCCCCTACTAAAAATTTGAAAGGAGTTAAATCATTCTTCGGTAAGATTAATTTTATGAGAGGATTTATGCCTAATTTACCTGAAATAGCTCAACCTATCAATAACATGATTAAAAATAATGTTGACATCAAATGGACTAAAAAAAATCTTGAAGATTTTTATAAAATCAAAATGCAATCACCACTACCCTAGTTTTGAATTGCCCTAAATACTCAAAGAATTTCAACATATACTCATTTGCTTCTGAATATACTATTGTTGCTATAATTTCTTAAAAGGATGATGAAGATAATGAAATACCTATAGATTTCATGATTTTTGGACTCAAAGGAGCACATTTGATATTCAAAATGATTGATAAATAAGCTTATGTTATAATTCAAATAGTATAACATTTTAAATGAATTGTTGGTTCAAATAAGGTTATATATTGTATCCCTTTCACCGCAATTAAAGATTTTTTTTCCCAACCTGAACTAATAGGTAGCCCCACTAGGTGGATGGTCATATTAATGCAATATGATGTAGAATTCAAGGTTGTGAAAATAATAAAAGGATAAGTTCTAGCTAAATATTTGGCTAACAGAAAAGGAGAGGATATGTAGAACATTGTTATGGTTGATGACATGCATGACATCAAAAAATAGATAATATTGAGTGTAAATGGTATGATGATATCATGTTATACCTCCAAAACCTATATTTACCCAGAGGTATATCTATAAATAAGATGAGATCAATCAAGCATCAGTGTTAGAAATACTATGTTCAGGTTGGTAAACTTTATTTGAAATATGTAGATGGAGTTTTATTTTTGTGCTTGTTTGAAAAAGAGATATTAGAAGTGATAAAATAATTTCATAATGTATTCTGTGGAGGTCACTTTACCCCAAGAGTGACTACAAATAATATTATGAGATCATGTTATTATATTGCCATCCTTGTTCAAATATGTTCATAAATACGTGAGGGGATGCCATAACTGTCAAATGTTTGTAGGGAAGAAAAAGTTAGCAGCAATGCCTCTACAGCTAGTGATCATAGAAGTGCCCTTCACATAGTGGGAAATTAAATCAAATTCTTTAGGCTAACACAAATGGATTATCATAGCCACTGATTATTTTACTAAGTGGGTAGAAGTAGCTCCCCTAATGAACTCAACGACTGTAGTAGTCATCAGTTTCATAAAGGAGAATATATTGACCATATTTGGAGTCCCAAAGAATTTAGTAACAAAGAATGGGACGCACTTTGTATCAATTGAAATGATATAATTTTGTGTAAAATATTGAATCAAACTTTCTCAATCAGCAAATTACTATCCTTAGGGAAATGGACTTGTCGAATCATCAAACAAGAATCTGATTACTAGAATTAAAATATCAGTGGGAAAGAAGAAGATAGGTTGGGATAGTGAATTGAAATTTACCTTATGGGAAGATAGATTGTTTGCGAAAAGGAACACAAGTAAAACTCCTTATGAAATGGTTTTTCGAAAAAACCTCTATTGTCTCCCTAAACATAGATAATAACTCTGTCCCTACTACTGCATGATCATGAGATTCTAGATTCCTTATAGAGGATATTATATCATATTGTACACTTGCAGGAAACAATAAGGGATGCATTATATAAGATGTTTGAATAAACTCATAAAACCATGCAAATATTTAATAAGAAATGCCAAGGGAACTCCTTTATTTGAGGGAGACATAGTCTTATATTGGTACCCTAAAAATGATAAGCATGGGGATAAGGGTAAGCTTGAACCTATATGGATAGGTCCTTAAAAAATAATTTATATTTTTGGCCCTAATACTTATATATTGCAAAACTTATAGGGAGATCTCATGGAAATCTCAATTAACGGCCTACACCTGAAGTTATACCACCCCTACTAGGGAATCCGAAAAGAAAAAAAATGTTTTCTATCAATTGTTTTTTTTATGCTAAGTTTATTTGCTTATATGTTCATTGTTTCCAGACTGTTAGAAGGATGTTAAGTTCTCTTATTATGTTTTTACTCATCTATAAAGGAATTATCTTTAGTCATATGAATGAAGAGAATTTGGGATTGAACACAAATGAGTTGACAAAACTTAGGAAATATGGTTCTAATAAGAATATCATAAATTTTAGAATACAACAGAAGAAAATTGGGAATTTTAACACATCAAGCCAAAGTCATAAAGTATCATGATCTTAGAAATATTTTTAAAAATCAGGGAATCTAATCAACTTTGATAAGATAGTTGGGCTAAATACAAACACACTCAATAATATAGCCTTATAGATCTTTAACCCAGAAAGCACGCTCTCAAATAACTTGCAATTTATCTAAATTATTCCTAAAATAAGAAAAATCTCAATAATTCAAAATGAGCAAGTGCTTGGGGCTATCTAGATAATCTCTACGATGGCTATAGATGCTTGACTAGCAGTAGATCAACTCCTAAGGATCAAGGTCACCTCCACCAAAGCTATAAACGCTTGACTGGTAGTGGAGCAATGACAAGGTGAAAATATTTGAGTGAAATCATTAATAGGCCTAACTTCTTTCAAATCGATGAAATTCTAACTAATCTGAGAAAGTAATAAAAGAACACATTAGCACACACACTAAGCATAGGCTTGTTGTGGCAGTTAATTTTGATTAATTTTTTTGAAGTTATCTTAAAGATATTGCTAGAGCATATAAACTTCAGGAGTAAAAGGTTCATTTATTTTAAAAACATATAATATCTAATTTCATATGATTAAATATCACTCTCTTACTAGATAGTTTAGATCTCTTTATTGTTTTTTCTGTTTTTGCAATAATCTGGAAAAAGAAGGTCATCCTCGTCATCGCAATATTGTCATTAACCAGAGATTCTAGAGTTATAAAATACCTCATGTTTTTGCCATATGTCCCAATCAGAGCCTATGTTGTAGCTAAAATTGATACAACATGAATGTACCCATGATTTCAAAATTTTGAAGATCCTAAAAGGTACACTTTTTGTTATAGGCTAATAAAGAATTCAAATCGAAATAAATTTTTTTTTGTCTTCATGAAAATATCAAACCCCTAAGAGGCTCAATTTTTCCTTTCATTAACATTAATGGGATCCCCATCTATCCTTTTACAAAAATCCACCCTTCAACTGACTGATAGTAAGTATCTACTCAAATATTAAATCTTTAAAAACTAAGGATGAGGACTTTTCGGTTGATAGAAAAGAATAAACGACTAAACCTAAATCATGTTGAAATATTTTTTTACCAAAAACCATGATAAAATATCCAACGGTATTTTTACAAGCAAGAAATTTTCAATCAACTTATGAAATCTTTCGATAGATCACTCGGGTCGAAGAGTCAAATAAAGCAAAATGCACAAATAAAAAATTGGTCGACAAGAAGGCAATTACTGCAGAAAATTTTTGGCTGGAAAAATTTGGTTCACTAGCACCTCTTTTTGACCAATAATAAGAAAGTGAAAGCCATTTTGGCCAACACGAAGTAAACGACAGTCGACTCAGTTGACAAACCAATCGATCAATCAAAAAAAGTGATATCTTTTTTGGTTGACCATAGTAGATAGTCAACTGAAATCTTCATCGATTGAATATAAAGCTAGTCGCTTGATAAAAATATGCCATCGACCAAAACAAATAAAAATATGGCCAAAATAATAAAAAATTCAAAAGTTAATAAATTTTTATTTGGCTGGTGAAAAACAAAAGTCAATCGCTCAGTGAAAGCGAAATTATCATTCAGCCAAAGAAAAGTCTTTATTGGATGAAAAATAGTAAGAATCGATCGATGATTTTGTCAAAGTGCTACCATTGAAAATAATTTTTCCATGAAAATAAGAGCATTAAGTACCCACGGTCGAGTACATCCTCACCATCAAAATCTCATCGATCGAACAAAATCAACTCAACCAACCAAAGGTAAAATTAATGTAGATTAAGGTATGTCATAATTTAATTTTTGTATGCATAATATCTCAGTTACATATTGTTATTATGAGCTGACATCCTCGATAAAAGCTATCGTGATTTTTAAAATGTAGCACACATGGTAGTACACAAAGCCGTCGAATAATGGCGTCCAATGACTGAATCTCTATTTATGCGAAATCAAAGAAATCCATCAGCTGAAATCTGATAGAAGAAAAGAGGTAATCGACCAATCATCAAATCAATAGATTATATGTAATCGACCAAATTAAACCATTGATCGGTTGATCAATCACGAACAACAATTTAAGCACAAAATCCAAATCTATGGATCCTCACCCAATAAAATTTTATGGGACACTCAAACCAATGACAACCTCATTGGCATGGCCACACCACTTTGAGCATTATGACCACACAATCCAACTACAAACCTCGACCTCGGATCTCTCAAAAAATTATTATTAAAACAACATGTACCGATCAAATAGATCAAAATCTGACACATGTATGATCTGGCGATCTTTTGCGTGAATCAAACAGATGACAAAAATTCATGATCGGTTAATAATTATGGAGGATTGACGTGGTGAGTTGAGAATAGCAACAATGCAGTGGTAGTTATTATGACATTAATAACTATTCATGCACAAACCAATTTAAATACATGGCCATAGTGATGAGCAACTTACAGTGCTTACAAAGTTCTTAGGTTATTTTAATGAGCTAAGAAAACCATCGATAGATATTTGAGCAATGGCCTCCTCCAATAGGGCACCCCTCAAAATGAGAGTTGAAGTATTAAATAAGGTATCATTCAAGAAGTTGAATAACAAAAATACTATAGAACAAGTATAGGGTGACGATGAACTCGTTGAGTTATACTTTTAGTCCAGCATAGAATAATGGTGAGGCTCATACTACTTGTTCAAGAACATATTAAACCAGGTATATAAAGACAAAGATAAGAGAGCCCCCCACTGCAATAAATGGAGAACCGACCTAGCAAAACTCTTGTGCCCAAGAGTGCATTTCTCCCCCAAATTTTTATCATGGCTAGCCATCTCGTATGATCCAAAATCTAGGGCCATCGTTAATGGGTGAAACAAGCCCATTTACAAGATTACACCAAAAAAGGTTGAATAGGTGTTCGGACTAGAAATGGCCAAAAAATACTATGATGCGATGGTGATTTCAAAGTAGAATGTCATATTATTGGCACCACCTTCTATGAGAAACTTTTTTATCACAACAAACCAGTATCGATGTATTTTACAATTCATAAGAATCAGATCCACAAATGGGTAAGATACTATGTTGACATGATTCATGTAGTATTGGGAGTTGAGGACCTCAATTGGGTTAGCGTAGAATTGATGTATTTGATAGTACAGTGCAACAATACTATTAGTATAATAAATTATATCCTAAGTTGTTACTAGGATCTTGTGTGGTTGATATTAGCTTAGTTAGATTGTAAGCACTTAATATTTAACCAAGGTTTTTGTAATTGAATAATATCAAGTATTTCATTCTTCCAACATGGTATCAAAGTAGGTTTTCCCTACCCTATGAGCATGAGGAGCTTTTCCTCATGGGGAATTTCCATCATGAAAATCCCCCGACCCCATTTTTTTCTGTCATTTTTTTCCTTTGGCCATTTTTCATAAAACTAAGGGAGTATGCTCTCCATATTTGATGGATCAGAAACCAGAAGTTTTCATGGCTACCAATTTTTATGGGAAATTGTTTTTGTTAGTTTAAGTGTTTTAGATTAGGATCTACGAAGGAGAGAGTAGTTGTTCATCCCTGTTATGAATATCATTACTCAAAAGTATCTAGGTTTTGGTGCATGAGTGGCCACAACCACCAAAACAATTGTAGCCAATGTGGTCCAGTGAAACAAGTTCTCATGTGCAGATTCTTGCTTTCAGCGCAGCCATTTAGTTTTTCAGCTTTGTTCCTTTCTATTGAGGAGTGCATTATTGTTTCTTGTGAAAAACTTCAGGTGTGATTTTTTGAATGAGGATATCATGATTCTTTTTGGAATTGTATTTTTACTCTCATATTCAAATCTAAAATCTCCGTCAAGTCAAGGAGACTATCACTATTTTTTTATAGTCGATTCCTTGGTGGTTGAGGAGGACCTAGTTTGTTGCCCTTTTTCTACGAATAGAATGGAGCAGGTGTGGGTGTTTTTTTATTACTACATTCAATAGCTCATGGTAAAATAGTGGATTTGACACCCCTCCCAAGTTCCACTTCCAAATCAGAGAGCTTGATTTTGATGCATGATATAGTGCTAAGAGAAATTCTTCTTGTGAACATCACGGTTGGCCTTCCGACCACCACTAGGTTGAATGGTGATAACCACACAGTTATCAACGATGATTCTATCAAAGTTATTTTTATTTCTATATTTTCCAGTCTTGTGGACCTCTAGGCTTTTATATTCCTTAGCATCTGATGGTATGTAAGTAGACATGTCAGAGAAGCAGCGATGAAAGTGACATGGAGCTAGACGAATGGTTTGGTTAGGAAGTGCATGATGAACTTGTTTGTAATCTGGTGTAGTGTTCAAAAATCATGGCTTTCACTCTCAACCACACAGTATTGAGAGGGATACAGGTGGGAATACTCACCACTATACTACACACGATGCTAGTAATTGTGATAGGATCACTATACTATCGGGATCGTAATTGCACATTGATTGCAAGACCAGTTTCAAGGCCACCTATTTTTATAAAGCGCTAAGCAGAGGAAGATCATTTCTAAATTTTTGGTGCACCTATAGGTGGTAAAGGAGTGGTAAATTTCTATCCATTTACTTTTTTCAGCATCGATTGCTTATGTTAAGTGGCTGCTAGTTAAGCGACGATTTGTTGGGCCCGCATCCAGATCCATTTTTGACAGCACACATCTTCTATTGCGTAAATGTCTAATTTTATTTCTTCTTTGAGGGAATTCATATGGCCCACATGGAGGAATATTTTGTAGAGCTTTGCGCTTTTCTTGCCAACCTAGGTGCTATAAATTAAAATCTTTCAAAAAGAGGCACAAATGTTATTCAAAATAAAATGATTGTATTTATGTGTGCACGCCAAAATGAGGTAGAAAATGAAGGCTGCTACAATTGCTTCATGACAATATCTATGATGATGGTGTAAATAAAAAATAATAATTCAATAGATATGCCCTTTGTGATGGAGAAAATAGTCTAGGAGTAATATTTATGAAATAGCGGGTGCATGTCATGAACTCATATTGTCATTTACCAGATACTTTGAGACGGTATTTTTTTTGGTTTGAATAGCTACTGAAAGACATCCTATGAAGACTATTGTGTTGGTGATGGCCACCATTTATGAATTTTTGGTCATCGAATTCTACTTGGTCTTTGATAGAGGATGAAACAGTTACGTGCATAGTTTACCGACAGTTAAACAAGATGATGAGGTTACATTTTATGATGAGAAGGTTGAATTTCATATTTGGAACCATCTACAAATTTCTCGAAAGTGTGGTCGACATCCCATACATATTGCCAGTGTGCCCAAAATTGTGGTTATCTTCAAAGGTCGATGAACGTGTGGATAACAGAACAGTCCTTGGGTAGCACGACTAATTTTTTGGCCACGACACTGATGAGCATGGCCATGGTATTTTTTAGTGATGATGAAGGCCTCATTGATACCAGATCATACGGGTATTTATACTCGTCAAAATTTTTTTTTGAACTGAATACAATGATGGTGTCATTTTTTAGTTTTAAAACTATTTTCCACACTTTTTTTGTGGCTAAAAAATTCTTGTAAAATGGAGTGCATTCTCAATTGAACCCGACACTCCCAAACATTTGTTACAGTGAACCTCGTAACTATTCATCTTCTCTATAGTACCTGGTGGATGCAGCAGTTGGTTACCCATGCATTCCGGTAGGATGAGGAGGTCACCATAAGGATGCATTCAAACACTACATTGGTGCCCTTTTATTTCTATATTCCCTTAAAAAAAATTGTCCACTCAATTTGGACCTTATTATCAGCCCATTGTGTTCATATAGGTGGAAACCACTACTTATGCTTGTGGAGTCAATTTGGACATCCCTTGCGATTCTTGTGGTTATTTCCACACTATCTTCACACTCTTATTTTTGTGAGACACTTTGGTTTCAAGGGGTTTTCTTTAGTGACCTTTTTTCATGGTTCAAAGCCTTGATCTGTGTCACAAGCACTAGTCTGGGAGTATGGTTTCATTCAGTTCGATGATGATAATTCTCTACTTTTTTATACATTGATGGATCCTTTTTAGGATTATTGATGGAAGTTGTCCTAAGGGGGGTTGAAGAGGACATATTCCTTCCTCTCCATCCTCCATGTGCATCTTCCTCCTCCTCCTCCTTCTTATTCCATTATGGCAGGTGGTTTTCTCCCTTGTGTTTTTTCTTCAACAGGGTTTTCTTATGCATATATTGTACATGAGTACCTTATCAGGCCTTGTTATCGGGACTCATACTTGTGGATATGCCACTTGTTTTTTGTTTTGTTGTTTTTCACTACCTCTTAGTATCACTTAAGGGGGGTGTTAGTATATCCTAGTACCACTTAAGGGGGGTGTTAGAATAATAAATTATATCCTAAGTTGTTACTAAGATAACTTGTGTGGCTAATATTAGCTCAGTTAGTTATGATCCAATGGATCATATTGTAAGCACTTGATATTTAAGCAAGGTCTTTGTCATTGAATACTATCCAGTATTTAATTATTCCAAAAAATACTTGGAATATGCCCATGTATAGGTGATAAGACATAATATATGACATGATAGAAAAATAATTAAAGGAGTTACAGGATGCCATAAAGAAAGATATAGATTTCATACCCTGTTTTTCACACTATTCTTTCCTTGTGCACCTAATCTTCGATCAGTTCAAAGATGATGCCATCCAGTAACTTGGAGGATTATCGGGATAAACTATCCAAGATAGGTTACCTTGCATCTATGATGGTACTTCCCCTTATAAATAATTACTTTGGAAGGTTCTTAGCATCAATGTATCTTGCACTCACAAAGAAAGAACCGCCCAGGATGAGCCCATGTATAATCAAATATATATTAGATATGGAAGCCAGATATTACTTTCTTAATGAATATTTTAGTTTCATTAGAACATACAGAGGAAAATTGCCACTAAAATCCTTACCCACTTATTGCCCAAAATTTTTGGCTACCTGAGAGATAACAAGATAGTCTACAGAAGAAGCCAAACTAAGATGAAGGATGAAGAAGACCATAGTTCCTTGGACCATATCTCTAGTAAAAATAGGGTAGTATGTGTATAGAGGATATCCAGCAATGATGAAAGCTTTTCCCATAATGGACATATTCTATTTGTAGAAATCACTTGGAGACCATATGATCCCAACGATCATTACAAAAGTATCACTTTGGGGTCCAAACCGATGGAACATAGGGAAAATAAGTTTGAGAAAAATCTTATGTGTGTGCAAAACAATGGAATTGATCTCAAATAAATATGGAACAACAAAAACCTGGTAAAAGCACATACTCGCACAAATATGGTTGGGTACTACTCCATGAATTTTAGGATGGTAAGAAAAAATACATTAGATAAAAATGTACCTCAAGTAACTGCTATCTTAACAGAAGATTTCACTAATCCTATTATGGAAGTTATGAGCCTGAATCTGAGCAAATAAAAATTATAACTAAGGTACATGATCAAGCAATAGAAGAAAACATTGGTAGTTCTTCCATCTCTTAGTCCCCTAGTGTAATTAGAGGAAAAAATATTGTGCCTATTTCTATTACCCCAAGGAGGTTCACAATCAAGAGTTTGGCATTGACTCTAATGGCCTTGTAGCATCTAAACAAATAGCTACAGGTTCACCATGGGCAATACCAACAGCCTTCATGGAAGAAAATAAATAAATTAATATCTATGCCATGGCATGGGAGAGAATAATTAAATATATATGATTCAATGATATCTTCAAAAATTATCAGATAGCGATGCCTGATACTATAGTATCTCCTCCTCAAAAAGAGAGAGGATTTGATCGAGCACCAATGAGCCTATGAGCATCACCCTGGTCAAAAACAAGAGTTTATAGAATTCATTACTAAAGAATATGAGTAAATTGAAGTTTTCATGGAAGAGTTCATAATTCACCTATGTCAAGTTTAGAGCCTACTTCTAGGGCCACCATGACCATTCCCACTGATGTAATACATTCACTAAAAATAGATCCCATCACAGGTGAAGTAGCGATAGGAGGATATTCAATATTGTTATTAATATATGGAGTGCAAGCCCATGCATAGACTACACTAGTCATTGAGAAGGAAGTGATAGCCTAGAAATCTAAAGTCAAATTGTTACAATCAAAAAATGAGAAGCTAAAGGTTGAAATCAACAAGATTTAGGATCAAAGACCTTTTGAAAATAGTTCATTATGAGTTTCAAAACTTGCAACCAATTTCAAATAAAATATTATTAGAATTATTGAGGAATAAGTAGGAATGATCGAGACATGTTGCAAGAATTTTAGGTCAATAATAGAGACAGAAAAATAAATAAAATCTCTATTAGAAATTGTATATAATAAGGTAGTAGCTATATCCCCAGTATATAAAAAATGCAAGGCCAAATACGAATAAATTAGATCCATGCAAGTAACCACCATTGATGGTAATACTTATAGCTACCTAGGAGAGTATAAAAAAGTCATAAGTTCTAATGCAAAAAGTCCCAGATGGAATAACTTGATCAGAGAACTAGAAAAGTAGAAAAATATACTATTATCTAGTTGAAGCACCTCAATGTCGACCTTCACAAAATACTCAGCACAAAGTGTTTCTATAAGATAATCATCTAATATATTATAGAATTCTCTTACAAAGAGGTTGATGAAGATAAGCTATCTGAACAACTCATCTCATTAAAAATGTTATCCCTAGATATTGTAAGGTTCTTTTAGAGTAGACAATCATTCATAAGGGAAGACAAAAGCAAAGGAATCAAGGTATTAGATAGGATTCACATGATCAGTAAAATCGATGAGGAGATCTAGACCCTTATAGAATATTCCATTGGTGCAAGTCAATATGAGCAAGAAGGGATTAAGAAGAGTCAAAATACGTCTGAGTCAGCAAGTAGCATGGTGCCCATGATGACATAAAAGGGAAAGGATAAGGTAAGTGACAACAAATCATGGCTTCGACCAATTTTGCTAAAACATTTTTTGAGATAGTTAGATAATAGATTGTACATCTAGTCGATGACAAGGTTGGATATGATAATAGGTGGATAGTTCAAATGCAAGTGGTTAAGGTAGTTACAGAGTTGCTATGACTATAATAAGGATGTCTACAACCAAAATAAGGACCGAGCTTTGACAGCATATTTTTCCTAAGATGTATACTCAAGTGCCCATTCTTTGCTATTGTATCTCCTTTGTTTTCTTTCTCTTTTTTCATATCCTCATCGTCCGATTGTTGTGCAAGTTTTTGATAGTAAAGTGCCTGAGAAGTTAAGAATATTTCCATATTATTAAGCCAGAGGTCTAGAGACTTGACTGTTGCGATATTCGAATGGAAGAGTGAAAGTTCCTTGTTACAATATTCAAACAAGGATCTTTATTGTATTAATCTTTCTAAAGTTTAATGGTGATTCCAATCCAACTTTTCATGTAATATCATTCAAATATTAATACAATTTTGAGCTTCTTTCCTATTTATTTTTTGTGTTTAGATTTGTGTGTGTCTTTGTTATGGGTTACATTATTTTAACACATAATGAATGTTTATTTTGTTGTTCAAATGTTATGTTTATTACAATATTCGAATGAACATCATTGCACTAATTATTTCATCTCTCTTTCTTTCTATTTTCACTAAAATATTATTAAATCTCACTACAATAGCCCAAAGGATTAAATCATCGATCATACATAAGGCATAATAGAACCGTTATTATTTTAGTTCGATCAAAATTTATAATCATTAATCCATCGCCATAAATATGGAAAAGCATGAACTTAAATAATTTAAGCTCACCTTAAGGGTATCCTTACCGTACTTGGTCTGTCTAGGAAATATTAAAGAAATTTATTCCCAAGTTAAAGAGGTAGGTCGACCAGAGCCTATAATTGCTCATTGTAGTAGGTTTTCATGTAGTATGATAGCTTATACTACGAATGCAAAACAAATCCCCAATAGGACTCATTTTTAAAAGCTTTGATGATTGTAATATTTTCTAGCCCTAGATATATTAGATTTGAGAATAATTTGTTAAAACATGCAACAGTCACACAGATGGCTGGAAAATAAACAATGTGAACCTAAAATATTATAAATAAAGGAGGCTATGGCTACAACAAAACACTTGTGCTCTCTTGCTTATTTTCTAGCCAGCAATTTCACTATTATTCTCCTCCTAATATTTTAGTTTCCTTCTGCAATCTATTCTCCTTCTCTTATTTTTCTATGTGTAAAACCCTCTTGACCTTCTCCTTTTATCTTTGAAAAAGGTAACCATAATATCTCTAACCCTAATATTAGATATCATCTCATCTTGAGATGTAAGGTTAAAAATAAAAAATCACTTAAGTGAATTACAAAATAGAATCACATAAGTGAATTACAAAATAGAATCACTTAAGTGAACTTAAAAATAGAAAATCACTTAAGTGAATTTCAAAATAGAATCACTTAAGTGAATTATAAAATAGAATCACTTAAGTGAACTTAAAAATAGAAATCACTTAAGTGAATTTAAATATAGAATTAGAAATGTCTCAAACCACTTATAGCACATTCATACTGAAGCCTATGCAATAATTTCCTTTTCGAGCTACATTTTTCAACACTCCCTCTTAGCAATGAAGGAATTTTGCACCAATCCAATTTTATCTCTGAATGCTTCAAAATTCCCTTTCACTAAGGGTTTGGTCAAAATATCAGCTACCTGCTAATCTGAGGGAATACAGTGGAGCTTTATGACACCCTTTTGAATATTGTCTCATATGAAGTGATATTTTTTGTTTATGTGTTTGGACTTGTCATGAAAAATTATATTCTAAGAGAATTTGATACAACTCTGATTATCACTAAATATCACCATGGGATATGAATTTTGATCAATCAATATTGTAAGTAATTTATCAAGTCATATGGCCTCACAACTAGCAATACTAGCTGCCATGTATTTTACCTTTGTTGAGCTAAGTACCACACAAATTTGCTTCCTGCTGAACCAAGATATCATGCCTCATCCCAAGCTAAAACAACACCTTGAGGTGCTCTTCCTATCTACTACATTACTTGCCCAATATGAGTCTGTATATCCCTACAACCTCACTTCACCATCTCCAAGATATCTTAGACCATACTCCACTGTGCCCCTCAAGTATCTGATCACATGTTTTGCTGCGACCCAATACTTCTACCTTGGATCCACCATGAACTGACTCAAGGTGTTCACTACAAAACATATATTTGGTTGAGTGTTGACCAAATACATCAAGGATCCTATCAGCTACCTATACAATATAGGATCCACCAATTTTGAATCTGAAGCTATCACCTTCTTTAGATTAGTGATCATGGGTGTGGCCATAGGTTTGTAGTCCTCCATTTGAAACCTCTTCAGGATCTCAACTACATACTTATCCTACCCAAGGAATATCTTCCTTGGTCTCTACAAAAATTCCAAACCCAAGAAGTAATGCATCATGCCAATATCCTTCAACTCAAACTCAGCTACCATATCTTCTTTGCACCCTGCAATGAGATTTTCTACACTTGAAAGAAACAATTCATCTACATATAACACCAAAATAAGTAGATCAGTACCAAAAAATATGTAAAATAGATTATGATCTGCATCACATTTGGCAAAGACTACACTCTAAAAGTATCCATATATCCTATAATACCATGCTCTCAATGCATGTTTGAGTCCATATAAGGTTTTATTCAGCCTACAAACAGGGGACTCCTTCCAATTTACCTCAAAGCCCTGAGGCTACTCTATGTACACTTCTTCCTCAATGATCCCATTAAGGAAATTTGTCTTCACATGCATTTGATGAATCTATAATCCCATTGATGAAGCTAAAGATATAACTACTCTAATGGAAGTGCATCTAGCAACTGGAGCAAACGCCTCCTCATAGTCCACTCCCTCTTTCTAGGAGAACCTTCTTGCCATAAACCTTACCTTGAACTTCTCGATTCTACCATATTTAGCATGCTTAATTTTGTAGAGCCACTTGGAACTCATAACTAACTTCCCCTCTGGTCTTGGCACTATGTTCCAAATATCATTTTTCAGTATGGAGGTGTACTCCTCTATCATGCGTCCCACCAAACCTACTAGTTTGTTGCCTCTTAAAAATTGGAAGACTTCAAATTTATGATGTTACTCATAAATGCCATTTAGTTTGAAAGCTTTCATAGAGGTCTGCTATCCTTAATCATGTTGCTAGGAGCCTCAACATACTCTTGAGCATCCCTTAATTTTTATGTAAGCCATCAAGGTATCCTAATATAACTGGAAGAGGCTAATGTCTCCACCTCCTCACCAAAAGAGTGTTGTCTTCAACTGGAAACCACTGATGTCTTTAGTGACCCTGGCTCAACCTTTTAAGCTTCCTACTCCTCATTATCTATCACTATAATAAGCTCATCGGACTTCTTGGATGTAACGTCCTCCTCAAAATTTACATCCCTGATCACTACTATATTCCTCTTCTTTGGAATATAAATCCTGTAACCTTTTGAAGTCTCACTGTAACCTACAAATAAATCCTTCCTACTAGAGAGTTCCAACTTGGTCCTATTATATATTGAAACATGGATATAAAATGGACATCCAAATATACTCACCTCTATTTTCACACCAGTGAATGCCTCCTATGGTGTCTTGTCCTTCAAGATCTTATGATAACACTTGTTCTGAATGTAGACTATTGTGTTGCATGCTTCTTACTAAAGAAACATTAGCAAGCCCTAGTCATGAATCATGGCCCTAGAAGCCCCTATGATGGATCAATTCTTTCGCTCTGCAATCCCATTCTATTGTGGGTTGTATGGAATAGTCAACTCCCTCTTCATTATTGCATGCTTGTGTAAATCATCGAACTCCTTGGAGGTATATTCACCCCCCTTTTCTGATCTCAAGACCTTGACCTTCTTCTCTATTTGGTTCTCAACTAGAGATTTGAAATCTTAAAACCTGCTAAATACTTCATCCTTGATCATTAATAAGTAGATCCATGTCTTGCAAGATAAATAATAAATAAAGGAAACATGGTATATTCTACCTAAAATATATGCTACTGATATCGGTCCATAAACATCCGAATGTACTTGATCTAGTATCTCCTTAGACCTATGCTTGTTGTTTGGTAAAATATCCTTGGTATACTTTCCAAGCATGCACCCTTTGCATACTCCTTTTTGTTCAATGTTGGACTCTAGAAGACTTGTGACTATCTCCCTTAGAATAGGCAATTCTCTATGATGCATATAACCCATCCTTTTATGCCACAACTCACACAATTTGTTACTGCTATGAACTACGGCTCAAACAGGTTCACCCTACAACCTGTATAGATTGCCTTCTCTAACCCCTATTACTTGTGTTATTTTTGGGCTAGATTATTTTGGTCTAATAATGACATGCTGGTAATTGAACTCCACTATATAACCCTTATCCTCCATAACCAAAACTAAAAGCAAGATCTTCCTGATACCTAGAACAAATAAAACATCATCAAATTCTAAAGAGTTCCACGCTTGGAGTAAAAAGGGAATGGTACCAATTACTACAACTGGATATTTGGTATCATCACCAAGCTTAACCTGAACCCCTAACTCATGCTCTTGTAGACTAATAAAACATTTTCGGGCTAATGTCATGTACCGATATACCCCACTATCCACATACCAAGAATATCTTAGAACCGTGCTATTATAAAGGCAAGAGACCAATGAGAAATCCTTCTTGAATTTAGTAGCAAACTTACCCATATAAGTTTTTGCAAAGGCTGCTATCTATGTTTATTGTTTCTTCTCTTTGCATTTCTTATCTGAAGACTTTGATGCATAATTACCATGCTTATGACAAATGAAGCACTTGATATTGCTCAATTCCTTCTTCCCTGAATGTGAGATTTAATCTTCATTCTTTACCTTACCCTTGCTAGGTCCTTTACCTTTGCCCTTCTTGGTTTGTCCAAAAATAGCTAGGTCATTCTCACCACCTTTCTTGCTAGCCTTTGACTCCATTCGAGTCTCCTCCTAGATGAAATAATCCCATAATTTCTAGAAGTTGGGAACGTTCTCATGAACACATATACCTTTGACAAATGGTTCCCATGAAGCTGAGAAACCATTAAGTGCCACATTCAACAACTCTATGTCTTTAATTGTCTCCCCAATTATTGCCAGTTGATCATGAATCTGTGTGATCTTCATCAAGTAACTAGTAATAATATTAGATTTGGCCATCTCCATACATCTGATTTTATTCTACAATATCATCTTCATGTTTATGTTCTTGCTCTAGTAGAGGCTAACCAAGATATCGAACATCTCCTTTAACTTAGTCTTATCAAATATGTGAGGAATTATATTATCCTTCACTACATCCAATATCATCTGCTTGGCCTTCACTTCCTTCTTTTTGTGAGATACCAATTGCTACAAATTTGTAGGTAAAGTCACATCATCCTTAACAATATCCCAGAGATCATTCTCTTCCAATAAGAACATTACCCTAACTTTCCAGGGTAATAAATTTGAGGCACCTTCCAATATATTCTCAAAACTGAGGCTAGTTGTTGTCATCTTTGAGATATGTTGTACAAAATTTCAGATCTGATATGAATGACTAAAAAAAGTAGCCTTGCAAATAAGCTTAGTCCTTCAAGCAAAAAAATGAAATCCTAACTATTTTTTTTTTAATATACAGTATTGATCTACTACTATAAACCCTTGAGGATCTCAATCACATAACCTATCTCTGATACCAAATAAAATTTCCAGCCCTAGATAACTATTGTCCTATGTTATTTTAGAATAAATCAGATCTAATAATAATTTATTCAAACATGCAACAGTCTCACATATGGTTGGAAAAATAAACAACGTGAACAACAAAAGTTAAATATATTTTTGAATCTAAAATATTACAAAAAAATGAGTCTATAGCTACAGTAAAACACTTCTACTCTTTTGCTAATTTTTTAGCCAGCATTTTCATTGTTCTTCTCCTCCTAAGCTTGTATTTTTTCTTCTTCAAATTTTTCTCCTTCTCTTATTTTTATGTGTGTAAAACCCTCTTGAAATTCTCTTTTTATCCTTGAAAAAGGTAACCTAATATCTCTAACCCTAAGATTATATCTCATATCATCTCTATCTATAAGGCTAAAAATAGAAAATAACTTAAGTTAATTACAAAATATAATCACTTAAGTGAATTACAAAATAGAATCACTTAAGTGAACTTAAAAATATAAAATCACTTAAGTGATCTTAAAAATAGAAAATCACTTAAGTGAATTTCAAAATAAAATCACTTAAGTGAATTACAAAATAGAATCACTTAAGTGAACTTAAAAATAGAAAATCACTTAAGTGAATTTCAAAATAGAATTTCTTAAGTGAATTACAAAATAGAATCACTTAAGTGAACTTAAAAATAGAAAATAACTTAAGTGAATTTCAAAATAGAATTAGAAATGTCTCAAACCACTTCTAGCATGTTCATACTAAAGCCTATACAAGAAGTTCCTATCCAATCTACATTTCTCAGCTATACAAGAAGTTCCTATCTGATCTACATTTCTCAATAATGATGAAATTGGATCTACTTAAATATTCATCTTTTAATCCAAAATTTTGGAGAAATTGAAAAGTTCATATATTGAGGGAAGAACAATTTTCTATCAAGATTCACTTGATAAATGTTTCTCCAATAAATGTATTGATGTAGAGGGAATAATCCCCTTGCAATTCTAAGAAAGGAATATCATCATCTAAAAATGTGATATTATGTATTCCAAGGTAACCTACAACATCAACTATAGCACTAGGGGAAATGTCTTGAGGAATAAATTGTTGACTTAGAAGCTTCAACAAGGCTTCCCTATGAATAGGAGAAGTTTATAAAATATCTAAGAGGGATGTCTTGGCTAAGGTACTAGCTAACTATTGTTGAATGTTGAAGGAGACTTTAGTTTGAGGTTTCAACACTAAAGGTGGATTTTCTACTATCATGCTCATTTTTGGGTACTCTTCAAAACTAAGGGTTGTTTTGAAGGTTGATTGGATGTAGAACTCATATCCTACTAATAATGTTGAGTAGGTTGAGGTTGACCTTGTTGCATTGTATTTATTGCTACTTTATCAATCATATTGTTATAGTAAGGTGGAACATTATGATATAATACTTGATTAGTTGCATGTTACCCATTATTAGGTAGGGAGTCTTGGAATGTCTTCATGTCTTGATTAGTTGTGGGTTGAATAGGAGGTTGATTTTTTGTTGGAGGATTGGGTTGAGGACCTTTTATAACAAGGTGACCTTCATCAATTAGGTCTTGAACCACATGTTTCAACCTCTTACATGAATTTGGCATGTGCTCCTCTAGTCTATGATACTCGTAATGTTGATAAATTTTATACCAATTAGCTATGGTATTGGGTTACCTAATGAAAGGTAACTCAATATTGTTAGCTTCCAAAATTTTCTTTAGGACAAAAAAAAGGTTGGTTGATTCTTAAAAACTTATTTGGTGATGGTTTTTGAGGTTGGCTAAGAACCATATTTTATAGGGTATTAACAATAGTGTTAACAAACCTACTATTTGTTACCCCATCACCAACTACATTCTTGTTCTTATACTAATTTTTTTTTGTCCTATATTTTTCTTTCTTTAGCTTAATTTGATCTATTTGAAGAAGAGCCTTTTATACTCTTCTTGACAAATCTATTGCTTGTTCAAAAGAGGTAATAATTTTTGTTTCTAATTCATAAGATATTGGCTCTTGTAAATTTCCAATAAATATCTCTTACAAATCTCGAGGATGCAAGGTATATCTTAATATTCCAACTAGACTTCTCCAATGAGACAAAATTTTTAAAAAACTTTCATCCTTACCTTGCTTCAAAAGGTATAAATATTTTATAGTCACATTTTTCTCCATATAAGCTCCAAATTGTTGAACAAACAATTTTGTTGTCTCCTCAAAATTCCTCAAAGAATGATTAGGCAATTGATAATACCATTTCAATGCCATACCATCAAGGCTCTTAAGGAAAATATTTAGTAACAATATGTCATCATATATAATAACATGAAATGTTGTCCTAAACAATATGCTCAATTGGTTCATCTATTATGTTATAAATAAGTAAATTTTATATTGTAAAATGCTTAGCATAGGGCCTAAAAGCGATGATAGGGTTTAGGAGTTGATTGTACATTTCCTTATAATTGTATGTGAAACTTGGAGGTCGAATAATATCCAATATTGAAACCGTTTGCTTCACCACATTTGTCAAGATTTGCATATTGGGATCGTTGTTGTGCAATGCCTCTATATTCCCTAGGGGAGGGCTATAGGTAGGTTGTTGAAAGGAAACCTAGCTAATATTGGAGGCTATAATATTGTTATGATATGGGTTATGGAAGGAAATATTTTATGCGGTATGTTGTTGTGGGAGGTAACTCATATGGTGGAATAGAAGCATAAATTTTAAGAGGAGTAGAATGAGGAGGAAATTGAGCATAATCATGAGATGTACTACTAGTTGGAGAAACTTATGGAATTCGTCCAATGTTAGTAGTCACAGTAGTAGTATATATAGGTTTATGAAACATATTAACATTATGATAATATTCAAACAAAGTATTGATGTGAATTTTTTGAGAAGAAATGGTTTGATGATGAGATATCCTAGCCTCTTCAAGGGGGGTCTCTTCATCCATGGCCTTATTCAAGGCTTGTCTATGTTTCTTATAGAAATTTCAAATATGATCAAATTATTTGAAGGTGAGCTTACCATGAGGACCTTCAATAGGATCAATGTCATCATTATTCTCCAAGTCCTACTTTATCTCTAAATGAGGATTCTCTTTGTCAATATGATCATGCTTTGAGGATATGCACCAAATTATGAAATCTTTCACTTCCTCCTAAGGTTTGGAGCTATAAGAGAAAGGTTAAAAGGGAAAAGGATATCTAAAAATAATGAGACACATAAAAGGTAATTTTTAAAGTGTTTTCATGTTTTTTGATTCTAAGAAAATAAATTTAATGTTCTTGCTTACAGTTTTCAAAAGGAAAAACCAAAGGAAGAGGCTTCCTATCTTGGCCACTAAGACGTGTGTTCACCAAATATGTATACGGGAAAAACTTCCCTATCGCATATGATTCTCGGTTGGATCCATTGGGAGTCGAGGTGATCATAGGTTGTATTATATTCTCTACACTCGAGGGCTTGGGGATTGAAGGGTTCACTAACAATGGTTTAAGGACTCACTCCAAGTCTAGGGATGGAATTTTTTATGTGTATATTGAGCAAACACATATGTTTGACCTTTCTAAAATCTAAGGTAAGAAATAAAAGAAAAATGCAAGCAAGAAAGGACTAACCCTAGAATAATTCTTTATTTTCAATGATGACTAAAACCTAATTTGCAAAAAAGATCATTTTCTTTTTAGCAAGTTTTTACGAGAATGCACAAATAGAATTAACCCTAAAATACAAACTATATGCCTTCTCTCTTTTAAAAGGCTAGAAATAAAATCAAAATATTTTATTTTGGTTATATATAAATATGGAATAAATATAAACAAAAAGCAAACAAAAAATAGTTTAAAATCTTATCTAGGGCACTTATCTAATCCGATGGTTGATCCAAGCTTTAACTTTCATCCAAAATATCCAAACAACTTCAAACTTGCAAAACAACTTCACAAAACCCTAGAAAATTTGATCAAAATTTGGGGGCTTGCTTAGGTCATTGTGTGATTGAGCTTAGAGGCACACCATTCAATCCCCCTTGGTCCATTTAGCTGACCATTCAAAAAAAGTGATTGTTGACATTTTTGAAAATGAACAAGACAAGATGCAATGAAATGAAACAGTGTAAAATATAAAATGTAAACAATAGTATTATGATCTAGATGAAACATTCAAATTTAATTCAAGGGTTTGGGAACAAATATTTACCCCAAAACTTGCTCAAATTGAAATCATGCCCTCTAAGGGGTGACCATGATTTTGGCTCTATAAAAATCACATTCTATACAAATGGGGTTTGATTTCAAAATGGAGGTGAATGATCAATTAAAAGTGCAAAATAAAAAAAAAATAATGCACAATGAATGACCTAAGAAGAATAAAATACAAGAAAACACATGGTGGTAGTGAAGTAATAGGAAAACAGGATGAAGAGTTTCACAAAAGGGTAGACTCATCCTCAAGACTCCAACACTTATCCACCAAGGGCACCCAATCACAAGAAGCACAAAATCAAAGCAACACAACAATCCAAAAGAAAATATGTTTTAAAAGCACTTTTTGCAAAAGGATAACTTCACAACTTTGTTGCACTAAGATTACTTAGAAAACATGGTTTAAAGAAAAATATAATCCAAACACTCTATTTATAAAAGTTTTGGGTGGGAAAACAAAACTTAAACTTGGGTAAGAACCAATGTCACAAAGGTTGGTCAAAAACTATGGCACGATAGCTAGACCCATCTGCAATAATTTTTGTATTTTAGGGAACCAAACGATGTTAGAATGTCATAAAAATTATACCGTTGGAAATAAATTTTTGATACTGATCCAATGGTAGAGGTTTTGGGAGGAATAGAGAAGATTTGATGGGGGAAAATTTAGATAAAAAATGATCTTACATTTTTTAGAGGAAAACTAAGGATCTAAGAAAAATGACTCATCTTAATGGGTCAATTTTCCATGTCTACAAGGAGGTCATGGCAATTTAATCAAAAGGTCATGAATTATGGAAGATTGAATACTATAAGCATAACTAAGGATTGTAAGTACTATGTTCTTAGCCCTTTTAAGGAGAAATATGAGGATTTTGATGACTATCCTAAAGTGTGCATCCTCACTAGTAAGTGGTTTTAAAGGATATAATGAAAGAAGAATATTATACATGCATACATAATCTAATAGAAGTAGGGATAGCGGTGAAAAAATATGAAATGCCACTAAAGGTAAGAGAGATAATTGATGATTTTGAAGACATATTATCTAAATATTTTTTAGATAGGGTTTCACCTACGCAAATAATAAGTCATCATATATATCTCATCTCAAAAGCAACCTTACCAAATTAGTCTTCCTATTGCATAATTCCCATGGAGAATGAAGAATTCAAGAACCAAGTCCAAGACCTCTTGGACAAAGTATTAACAAGAGAGAGTTTAAGTTATTGTGTGGTACTAACAATTCTTGTATCAAAAAAAGAGGAAGCTGGAAGATGTGCACATTTTCTAAAACTATCATCAAAATAACAATGAAGTATAAGTTATTGTTACCTTAAATGGATGATCGCATGGATTTATTAAGTAGATCAAAATATTTTTCAAATAAATATCTCAAGAGTGGCTACCATAAAATAAGAATTAAGGAAGGAGATAAATGAAAGACTACTTTTACAACTTGATATGGTATTTATGAATGGTTGGTCATACTATTTGGGTTGACAAATTCTCCTAAAAACTTAATGTGTTTAATGAATAAGGTATTGAGATCCTTTGTTACTAAGTTTATGATAGTATATATTGATGATATTTTAAATTTTAGAGAAAAATATGATTGATCACGTCTCATGTGAGAAGATATTTGTGAATCTCAAGAAGTGTAGCTTCATGCAAAGGGAGTTCATTTATTTGGGGTTTGTGATCACTAAATAGGGTTTGAATATGGATTCAAAAAACGTTTGAGTCATAGTTGAATGGCCTTTCCCAAAGACCATGTTTGAAGAAAGAATCTTTCATGGCTTGGCATATTTTTATAGAAATTTCATAAGAATATTTTTTAGGATATGTGCACCAATTACTGAAACAATGAAGGGTGCAAAGGCAAAATTTAATTGGATTATGGAAACTAAGAAGAAATTTCAATTCCTAAAGCAAAAATTCATGAAACAACTCATATTAGCCTTCTTGAATTTTCTCATTTCAAGTGGATTATGATGCAAGTGGTACATCCATTGGAGATTTCCTTAGCCAAGAAGGTACCAATAGATTACTTTAGTAAGAAGTTAAGTGAAGCAAAGTAGAAGTGCTTTGTTTATGATTGAGAGTTTTACTCCATAGTTCAAGCTCTTAAAGAGTGGATGTATTATCTGTTGCCCAAAGAGTGTGTTATTTACTAATCACCATGCTCTTCAATTTATTATTAATCAAGCGAAGTTAAATTAACGACACTTGAGGTGGGTATAATGCTTGCAAAGTTATTCTTTTGTACTCAAGCATAAAAAGTGGAACTTCCAATAGAGTTATCGATGCACTTAGTCGAAGAAGCTATTGGTTTTCTTTTGGTTTAATTAAGAATAGAAGTTGTTGGATTTGATGTTATGCATGGTTTATATGAGGAATATAAGGACTTCAAAGAGGTATAATATGCATGTAAAAACCCAGCAGGGGTTGATAAAACACCATGGTTAGATTACTTCATCCAAGAGTGGTTTTTATTTTAAAGTGCAAGGACTATGTATTCTAAGAAGCTCTATGAGGGTAAACTTAATTCAAAAAACATAGTGGACTAGCAAGGAATTTTGGCATTGATAAGACATTGGGAGAACTTGTTGGAAGCTACTATTATCCACATATTCATGTGGATGTGCAAAAATTTATTCAAGTTTGTAGAATGTGTTCACATGTAAAAGGAAGTAGCCAAAATACCACATTTTATCAACCTTTACCAATTCTAAAAAGGCCACAAGAACATGTAAGTATAGATTTTGCACTTGGTTTTCCTAGAACAATAAAAGGGCTATGGTTCAATATTTGTTGTTGATGATCATTTCTCAAATATGGTACACTTAATTCCATGCAGAAGGACCAATGAAGGTACCCATATTGCATCATTGTTTTTTCAAAATATAGTGAAATTACATGGGCTTCCAAAGAGCATAGTTTTCAATAGAGATACAAAATTTATTTTTCATTTTTGACAAGCATTATTAAATAAAATGGGTACTAATATGATCTTTAATTCATCCTATCAAATTTAAATGGATGGGTGAATAGAAGCAGTAAATAAATACTTGGAAATTTTGTTAATATGTCTAGTTGGAAAGCAACCAACACTACAAGATTCAAATTTGATACAAGATAATTTTACCTACAATAATTCCACTAATAGAAGTACAACAAGAAGTTTATTTCAAATTGTTTATGATGGCCAAGCAACATGGCTAAATAATTTGTAGAATATATGCATAAGTTACATTCTGAGGCGAGATTAAAATTAATGGAGAACACCATGAAATATAAGAGTACAATGGATCTTAAGAGAAGAGTAAAGGAGTTTGAGGTTGGTGATTTGGTCTTAGCTCATCTATGAAAGGAAAGGTTCCCATGTGGAACATATAACAAGATGAAGTGGAAGAAAATTAGACCATGCAAGATTATATAGAAGTTCAATTCCACCAATACTTATGAGTTAGAGTTGCCCAAAAATGTAGACATCTCACCAATATTTAATATTGTTGGTGCAAGATCATACATAAGTTATATCCAACCAATGCTTATGAGTTAGAGTTGTCGAATGGCATAAACATCTCACCAATATTTAATATTGTCTATTTGTATTAATTTCATGAAGGAACAATAAAAGAAGAGGGTCAAATTAGATCTAAAAATATTGTTGATTTGATACAACAAATACTAGAGAAGTAAAAAGATATACCAAATAGGATAATTTATTCTTGGGTATCTAAGCAAACAAGAGGCAAAAAATATAAAGAATATTTGGTTAAATGGTTGGGCAAGTTGGTGGAAGAGGCAACATGGATGAATGAGTCTAATGTTACCAAACATGGGATCCCAGTTGGAGACTTCATGAAATGAAATGTTGATGAGCTTTCAACCCATGAAATATTTTCTTACCTAGGGTGTTTGATTGGGAAACATCTAGGCGTATGAACAATTATGCATCAATTAAAAAAGTATTAATAAAAAATAAGGAATTAGGAGCATTGGGACATGAGTATGCATTATTTTATGAGTTATTTTAGTTAGAATAGCTAGAATAATTTTAGGTAAAATAATCAAACTTATTAATTAAAAATTTTGATTTTTAATGCATTATTTCAATTAGAATAGCTAGGGTTTGAGTTTAGCTAATGAAAATCTAATGCAAAATAAAAAAAAATAGTTCATTGATCTTAAGAAAAAACTAGCCAAGGTGGTGCAATCAACCTAATTTTAGACCCAGATCAGTCACAAATACCAATTGGAAGTGTTTCATGCTTTTCTAGCAAGCGTTTGGGTGATTTTTACAAGTTATGCTACCAATTCGCAATTAAAAAGAAAAAAAAAGTTTCTTGTTTTAGAATTTTTTTTCCCTCGTTGTAGCTTCATGTTTTTTTAATCAAAACTCATGATAGTATTATAACTTGATATATTCTATTGAAATTCAAGCCTCCAATTGACAAAAATAAAGGTAATTTAGTGATTTCTGACTCTTAATTCAATTTTCAAATGTTTAAAAATTTCAGAGAGCATTTTTCAATAAATCTCTCTCCTTAAACTATATTATGAAAATACCAACAACTACATTTTTAATGTTTTTTAAACACCTTTATTCATAGACAATAAGTATATTAAACTATACATCTATATAATGTATTAATGAAGCATAACAATATTTTGATATTACATACATACTTTTAACATGCATCCCTTACACCTATACATCAACACATACTATATTTTAAAGGTTTTCCTTAAATATTTCATACTCAATTGTGGTAACCTTTTTCTATTAAAAAAAAAAAAGACCATTATTCTTTTTTTTTAAATATCTATAATATTTGAAATTTAGTAAAATAATAAAAAATAATAATTTCCTTTTCTAAAATGGAAAGGGGATAAAGTGTACTTCCATCCAACTATTTAAGACTTTTCAACCCAAGACTATTTAACGCAGAGATACTATTTACAAAAGAGAGACCATATTACGAAAAAGTGTCAACACTATTTTAATTTTAGAGGGAAAAATAGAGGGAAAACCGAAACCCACTTATTACGAAAGAATGTCTACACTATTTTTATTTTAGAGGGAGAAATAGAGGGAAAACCGAAACCCACCTATCCTCTCTACGTGGGTTTGTGTATAGGTTTCTGTAGATATGGGTTCCACTTCTATCTTTCTCTGGAAAATAGGGTGGGTTTGTGTATAGGTTTCTGTAGATATGGGTTCCACTTCTATCTTTCTCTGGAAAATAGGGTAGGGTAAGAATCCCTTACTAATATGCTCTCTTTTTGTTTTAAATAAATATATATTTAACATAAAAATATTATATATTTTTATAAAAAAATTAGGTGTTGTAGGTGACTTTGACGGTGTAGAACCCGTGATGACTCCGCAAGGGGTTTTTTGCTTAAAAAAAAAAAAAAAAATGTCTAACCGATTCATCTTTTAAGTCCGAGGTGTAGACCAATTGGTTCATCCAAACCCCATAGGGCGGAGGTCCAAGGTTCAAATCTCGGGCTTCGCCGAACTGAACGCTTGTCCCTTTCTTGGTGCTTTGGCGTAAAATGTTTAAAATGATTGTGGCATGGTGGTTATAGCAACAGACTGTGCAAGGATCTGTGTGGCGGCTTCTGGGACGGACAACGCAAAATACTGTGACAACCATAAAAGCTGAACAAAATGAAAAACATATTAGGGAAGGATGCCTACCCTATTCTATTTTCCATAGAAAGACAGGGAAAACCTATACCAGAAAACCCTATATACTTTTTATTATTTAGAAACTCCTCCCCCATCTAAATTCTAAAACTTTATGTTGGTTGTAAATACTGATTTTTAATATGGAAACCTTTAAAAAAAATAAAAAAATTTACATCTTTGTCCATCATTAAACTGATATAGAGTAACCATTCCTAACATAAAAAATATGATATAAAGTATTTATGGAAGGGAAGATTAGTTACAAATTTCTTTGATTAATTACAAATTTTGAATTCCAAACACACAAACCTTTTTCAAATTTATATTATATAGATAAGAGTAGTTGTGCCTTGTCAACAACTCCTACCGAAACATTTTCTAATTTAAATTTTTTGTCTGAATGCTTCTTTGCCAAGTTTGTTGGACGTTCCTTTAATAGGTGACTAGTGGCCAGTGGCCAGTATGATAGTCTGCCACTGAAAAGCCCAGGCTTACTTCAATCATGTATAATTGGATGCATGAACTTATCCAACATCCTTGTTCCTTAAATTCCTACAATCTTTAAAAAAAGAAAAAGCTTATGGCTGTCAGATTTTTTTTTTTTTTTTAATTTTCCTTGGGTTATGTGGATGACTCTAGATTATACAAAGTATTGCACAGCAACAGATGGAAACTTGCAATTGGAGGCATTGCCGGCTGAACAGGGTCCAATAGATTTTATTGTAAGTATACTCAGCAGGCTATCTTATCAACTTTGGGAAATAGAAGGGCACAGCAACCAATTCATCTGTTAACTTTTTAGCTAGGAGCATTTCATCTTATGGTTTGATGCGTTGAACTTATACAGGTTGCTTGTAGTAATTTGATTATATTTAATTTAAAAAGTAATTTAAGATGAGAGGGAATCTCGTAACAGTAATTGTGTAGAAAAAGCTTAACTGCTTATTGTTGAGTTGAAGTTTATAGGATGTAATAACATATTAGCAGAGTTAATAGGAATTGCATGTGTTTTTCAGTATTACATGAAAAAATAGTGTTATAAAAATTAAGTCTCGCACATTTTGATAAAATTATAATAAAATAAAAAATAATTTTTTATTAATTTTAATATTTTTTTAAAATTATAAATAATTAAAATATTTATCAATTATAATAATATAAAATTTAATTAGTAATATTTGGCATATTAAGTTCAATATTAATATTACATTGGTATGAGCTTCATTACAATTGCATTGAACTAGCAACATGTTAGCAACTGTCTTGCATGTTGCATGTTAAGAAAGCTTTTATTATTTTTATTTTATTAATTATAAATTAAAATATTAATAAATAAATAATTAAATAGGTTAAAAAGTTAAGGCATATGAAAGTTATATTTTTCTGAATTGAGTTTGGCTTTTGGTTAGGAAAAAATAATGCCTTTTTATTGTGGTGTATTAAATTTTAAAAAATACAATTTAAGTTTATTTTAATTGAAAAAAAACTAGTTTATATTAATTCATTAAGTGAAACATTACAATATTCAAGTTAAGTATGGTTTTGAAAGGTTTTCTTTTTTCTTTTATATTACATTCAAGTTATATAGTCTATTCGATGCACCTCTGTTTGAACCTTGGAGTGAACTATTTCACTTATATGTCATAAACATTGAACCATAACCTCATTAATATTAATAATTTTTTTTTAAATAATAATATGTTATTATTTTTTATTTTTTATTAAATAATAGTTAATAATTAATTAAAATCAAATATAAATATATACATCAATCAATTTATTTAATAATTAAAATTAAACATAAATATTAAAATTTAGAAACATTATTATTATTAAAAAAAAAAAAAATAGAAACATTATTATTATTAAAATTAAAATATTTTTCTATAATTTAAAATTATTAAAATATAATTAAAAATTAATACTTCATACAAGTTGCTTAACTATTATAAATATAATATTTGGTTAGAACAAACAAATTAAACTAAACATAAACTAATTAAAATAAAATATAAATATAAACATATTTATAGATAAATCAAACTTATTAATAATTAAAAATAAACATAAATACTTTAAAAAAAATTAAATTGTATTTAAATATATATAATAGTTTATCAACAATTTGACATTTAAGGTTAAAAGTGTATAGAATTATTTATGATTATGATAAAAAAAATTATTAATTGAAAGAAAGGGGGTTTGAAAGGATTCCTGAACCTTATTACAACACCCTATTAGGTTATTTGAACACCCTATTAGGAAGAGGATGTTAACAAGCTAAACTAGATTAGCATCCAGAACCCATGCAGGGTAAACCAACACAACCATCACTAAGACCCACAAAAAAGTAGATAAACAGAAGGAATACCATACTGTCTACAACCAAGCCCCCATAACCCATAAATATCAACCCACACAAAGGCACCCATGCACAAAAAACAACTAAAACAAAAATAAAAAAACTTAGAAAGACCCATCAAAAAATAGGTCCCCAACCATTATTGTTTGTTGATGTCTAGGTTGTTCTTACTAGAACCCTCCAAAAGATGATTTACGTATACTCAAATCAAGAGAGATACCTCTAGTCTCTGAATAATTGATACCTCAGCGAAAATCCTCTCTCCAAATAGTTGGACCATCATGTCTCGACCTCAAATTTAACAGGAAATAAACCAATTGATTAGTTGAATTATTATGATATTTTTATTCTTATATAAGACAAATAGGTGTAATATTATATTTTATATAAAAAAAATAAAATTTTAATAAAAATATAATAGATTATTTATACTTGTTTTTTAAAATATTTTATCAATTAAAACATATGAATTAATATTTATATTTTTTTTAGAAAAATAAAATAATTATTATGATGTTTTTAATCTTATGATATTTTTATAATAAAATTTAATTTTTTAAGTAAAAACATAACAAGTCATTCATATCCACTCTTTAATTTTTGTTTAAATATTTTAACAGTTGAAGCATACAACTGAAACAGAGTAGGGCCACCTTTCAGCCATATTGCTAAAATACAATAGGGCCACCTTTACATTTCAGCCATATTGCTAAAATACAATAGGGCCACCTTTTCTGTGATTTGAATATAATGGGGTCACCTTTTCCATAATTCGAACTTAGATTTTTATAATGTAAATCCAACAAACTGCATAGACCTAACTCTTTAATTGGAATTTTTGTTTCTTAATAAAAACCTAAAAATATATCAATATAATATCTTTACAAAAACAAATTTAGTTCCATTTTAATACATATTCTCTTTTGACTATTTATTATTAGAGCTATGTAAATCCAACAAACTGCATAGACCTAACTCCTTAATTTGAATTTTTGTTTCTTAATAAAAACCTAAAAATATATCAATATAATATCTCCACAAAATCAAATTTAGTTCCATTTCTCGTTTGACTATTTATTATTAGAGCTCCTTCAATACCAGTAAATGTTGTGGTTTATGGACAAGAAGGCCTAATGAGGTTCAATCCCTAAAAGTATTTTAAAACTATTAAGACCCTACAATCATATCATTTAATTTCGCTCACACAGCTGGTCTTTCTGCAAAAGTGTGCTTCAATTTTATACTTGTCGAACAGTGCCACGTATGAGAAAGCAGAGTTGCATAAGCCAGCCTCTTAATGCCTTTCAAATTCATCCCACCTCTCTCAGGAAACGTCCATTTCCATTACCCAATACATTTCACGTCAGCCCACAGTAATTTCTATTTAGACGCCCAACTTTATAATTTCCGTCTTCCATGGTTTTCCATTCGAACAGCTGAGAGGCGAATTAGAGTTCTGCAGCTTAAAATTATCTGTGTGTGTTGTGTCAATGAACCAGAGCAAGAGCAGCAAGATCGGCCACATGGTGAGGCTGCGGCAGATTTGGAGGGACTGGACGAGACTGGTGCTGTCTCTGCTGGCACCACGGAGGTATTCAAAGGTCGTACGTGGCAGCAGTGGCGTGCCAGCGGACGTGCCACCTGGACACCTGGCGGTGTACGTGGGCAAGCAGCGGAGGAGGTTCGTGATGAGAGCCACGTATTTGAACCACCCCGTGTTTAGGGATCTTCTTCAAAAGGCCGAGGAAGAGTTCGACTACGATTATCAAGGAGGCCTTTCCATTCCATGCGATGAAGTCTTGTTTGAGCATATTCTCCGCCTATTTAGCAGAAATCGTGGGGATTTCTTAAGGCATCTTAGTTTCCAAAAATTACAGAGCAAATTTCATGAGTTTAATGAAAATGTTAGAAAAAAAAGTGAAAAAAACTTATAAGGGGTAAGGTAGACCAGCGATCTAGCGTTTTTGAGTTTTCTAACTTTAAACCCAAGTTCAAACCAGAATGTGGGTGTGAGTGATCCGGTGATCCGGTTATGTTTTCTTAAAAATATTACCTCGACAGTATATATGGTTTATGTTTTTTTGAATTCGAGCCTGGGATCTCCTAGGTAAAGAAGGGATTAGGGTAGGGATTGTTTGAGGAGAATAGGAGGTAGAGTTTTCTGCGGTCTGTATGTTAGCCGATATTAACAATGGCTATTGGAGACCAGTTAAGGAGAACAATGGGGATCGAGTATGGATTGTTGGTTGTAGGTTTAATGTTCTCAAAGGGGAAGGTTTTGGTGTTTGAGAGGCTCTATTGGTGGAGGATTGTATGGTATTTACGTGACAAAATTCTGTAGTCTACAACTTTGTTGTATAAGGTTTGTACAAAATGATGTTAAGAAATATTTGAAAGCATAAATATTTTATTCTGTTTTACATTTTCTGTGTTTTCTACCTGTTTTCTACTTGTATTGGAACTTGTACAGTAGCGCTCACATACTTTTCCTTGCACAGAATATATATAAATACATATATATGTGGGAGTGATGATAAGGGTGTTAACGATGAAAAAACATGCAAAACTGATCGGTGAGATAAAAAGGCAGCGAAAGGAATCCCTTTTCGCTCATCAGAAACAAGAAAATAGAGATGTCTAGAAAAAAAACCAGGCTTGTACTTCTAGAAAAAAAAAAAAACAGTCTTGTTTTGTGTTGCCAACAATTCCTTATTTAGGGTTTTATGCCAAAACCTTAAGCTAGATTGGATCACGAGGCTCTTACTATGCTACTTTCTAAAAGAAATATTCATAGCCAAGTTCACTCTTTGGTTTTCCTCTCTTGACATTGAATCAAATATGTTGACTGACTAATTGGATGCCCTAGATGCTTCGTAGAAAAATAATGAATTGGATCATTCAAGGATTCTTGAAACCCACATATGTTCTTATATAGATTTTCCAAAAAAAAAAATTTCTTTCCTTTTTGTTTTTGCCATTGATGCAACATAGATAAGAGGGCAAAATCCATGGCAAAGACTTTCAAGTCACAAGATCATTAAATTAGTTTAATAATATTCATTAAAAAAAAAAAAAAAAAAATGTGTACGGTAAATCAATAACAAGATCATAAAATTAGTTTAATAATATTCATTAAAAAAATTCCTTTCCATTCCTTTCCTTTTTGTTTTTGCCATTGATGCAACATAGATAACATAGATAAGAGAACAAACTATGGCAAAGAGGACAATCCATGGCAACGACTTTCAAGTCACAAGATCATTAAATTAGTTTAATAATATTCATTAAAAAAAAAGTGTGTACGGTAAATCAATAAGAAGATCATAAAATTAGTTTAATAATCTTCATTAAAAAAAAGTGTACGAAAACCAAGACCAAAACAGATGAGGACAAACTGTCAACATTTCTAAACTCTATATAAAATTTCAGGGGTCATAATATAACATTTTCACCATTTCTTTATTAAATATTCCTTTTATGCATTGAACAAAAAAAACTTTTACCATTGTTTCTTTGCCTTGGTTTTTTTTCGACATATTCTGAGGAATATTTCACATCTTACTAGCAAAAAAATTAATTTCTTTATTGTGTGACAGAAATTCTATATGCATAGAAGTTCAACATGCCAAAGAAACTCATCCTATATACATAGAAGTTCTACATGCCAAAGAAACCCACTCCTTGACAAGATGATTGGCTTAGTAACACTTGGAATTTCTACATGCCAAAGAAACTCATCCCTTGGCAAGATTACATTGCCAAAGAAACTCACTCCTTGACAAGATAATTGGCTTAGTAATACTTGTACATTGTGAAGTCCTTTTTGACATAAGACATCTATGGTCTATTCTATTGGATTGAATTTCCATAGATGATTATTCATTGTTGCATCTATTAGTTGGTTACGTTTTTTTCTTCAATTATAAAAAATCTTGGATGTGGTTTGTGATGGCTTGAATCTTGATCTCCCTGTTGTGGAAATGGTTTACTTGGCATTTACAAATGCCACTACAAGTGGTGGATATGGTTTACTTGGAATTTGAGGGAGGGTGTCCATTGACTTTCCATATGGTTTACTTGGAATTTGAGGGAGGGTGTCCATTGACTTTCCCATGTAGATGAATTTGAGGGAGGGTGTCCATTGACTTTCCCATGTAGATGAATTTGAGGTAGGGTGTCCATTGACTTTCCCATGTAGATGATTTTTTATATGGTTGAATCCTTTTCATTTTATGGACCTCATGAGGAGTGTGCCTAGTAAATACCAAGGCTTGGTACCTATTAGATCCTTAATTTGATCTCTAGTATGATTGCCTTGTTAGTATTGAATTTAACATAGATAGTTAATGCAGATTTTGTGGTTGGATAGTAGTACATGGAATGTGTTTATCATTGACTTTGACACATGGAAAGTTAATGCAGATTTGGTGGTTGGGTGGTAATACATAAGATGCATTTCATAATCCTCCATTGGCAAGCTTTTTTCATATGATGGACTTATGAATTATTATGTTGTTTTAAAAATAGACTAAATAGCATTATGTTGATTAATTCCAATGAATGATTGGTCTATCTAATAATATGGTACTACTAAGGATGAGAAAGAAGAAAAGATGGATTAAGATTTATAATGGTTTTAATCATGATTTAATATTAATTACAAGTTTAAGTAATTAACTTGGATTAGTTTTAATTTGATGATTTTATTATTTAGCCTATTTTTATAAAATAGGAAATTGAGTTGGAAATTAGTTGACTAAGACCGCTTCCAAACCAAGGGAGGAGAAAGAGCATCTTACCTCTTGGAATAAAATAATAGTTTTCCAAATTGACCCTTCCTTCAAGGAGGAGGATTGGCATCTTTGCTAATGAGAATTTAATATTTATTAAATTAAGGTATCTTACTATTTCAATAGTAGTCCTTTTAAATTTAGCAAAGAGACCAAAATTAGGGGATGACTAAGTGATTTGGACACCCTCCAAATGAAGGGAGGAGGATTGGCATCTTGGCTAATGGAAATTTAAAATTTATTAAACTAATGCATCTTATTATTTCAATAGTATCTTTTTTAAATTTATCAAAGAGGCCAAATTAGGATTGACTAGTAGAAGGGATAAAGTGGCATATTTCTAACATTAAAATAAGAGCCAATTGAGGGCTCGTAAAGGAGGAAGATACCTTATAAAAGGTGGCTTTAGTTTTTATAAAAAATAGCACAAAAGGTAGATTAGGAGGACTTGGAAGGCCATAAGGAGGCTAGGTGGGAGACAAGCAAGGAGGAGAGACTAAAGGAGCTCAAGGAGCCATACCATGCTAGAGCTAAGGTTGGGGGTTTTCCATGCTTAGATTTGCATTTAATGCTTCTTGATGCTTTTAATGTAAGTATGTGATAAAGATCTAATTTAGATCCCATCTAATTGCTTGCAAATTCAAAGTTTTTAATCTTGATTGTAGGTCATAATTGATTGTCTTCATTTATGCTTGTTTGGAGGCTTTAATTACTCATAAATCCTAACTATTTGTGCTTATTTTGAGGCTCTATGTGTTTGAAAATCTTATGCTGCTAAGTTTTAATGCTTCACCCTTGCCCTTTTTGGATAGGAAGATAGTAAGCTAGCTCAGGTGGATCAATCCTCCATGATCTTGGAATCCTTGAATGTTTATGTCATCAAAACCAATTCTTTATTATGAATATTATAACCTTTATTATGAATATTATAACCTTGATTGGGAGAAGAAAATATGGATGAAGATTCATAATGGTCTTAATGATAATTTAATATTAATTACAAGTTTAAGTAATTAACTATGATTAGCTTTAATTTGGTGATTTGATTATTTAGCCTATTTTTATAAAATAGGAAATTGAGTTGGAAATTAGTTGAATAAGACCCCTTCCAAATAAAGGGAGGAGAAAGAGCATCTTCCATATTGGAATAAAATAATAGTTTTCCAAATTGACCCTTCCTCCAAATGAGGGTAGGAGGATTGGCATCTTTGCTAATGGAAATTTAATATTTATTAAATTAAGGTATCTTACCATTTCAATAGTATTTCTTTTAAATTTAGCAAAGAGACCAAAATTAGGGGATGACTAAGTGATTTGGACACCCTCAAAATGAAGGGAGGAGGATTGGCATCTTTGCTAATGGAAATTTAAAATCTATTAAACTAATGCATCTTACTATTTTAATAATAGCTTTTTTAAATTTAGCAAAGAGGCCAAATTAGGATTGAGTAGTAGAAGGGATAAAATGGAATATTTATAACATTAAAATAAGAGCCAATTGGGGGCTCATAAAGGAGGAGGAATAAACCTTATAAAATGTGGCTTTAGTTTTTAGAAAAATTAGCATGAAAGGTATATTAGGAAGACTTGGAAGGCCACAAGGATGCCAGTTGGAGGACAAGCAAGGAGGAGAGACTAAAGGAGCTTAAGGAGCCATACCATGTTGGAGCTAAGGTTGGAGGATTTCCATGCTTATATTTGTATTTAATGTTTCTTGATGCTTTTAATGTAAGTAGGCGATAAATATCTAATTTAGATCCCATCTGATTGCTTGCAAATTCCAATTTTTTAAGGTTGATTGTAGGTTCTAATTGATTATATTCGTTTATGCTTTTTTGGAGGCTTTAATTGCTCACAAATCCTAAGTGTTTGTGCTTATTTGGAGGATCTATGTGTTTGAAAATATTATTATGCTGAGGTTTAATGTTTCACATTTGCCCTTTTCGGATAGGAAGATAGTAAATTAGCCCTTGTGGATCAATCCTAGATGATCATGGAAGCCTTGAATGTTTATGTCATCAAAACTAGTTCTTTATTATGAATATTATAATCCTTGAATATTGGGAGAATAAAATATGGATGAAGATCCATAATGGTTTTAATGATGATTTAATATTAATTACAAGTTTAAGTAATTAATTGTGATTAGATTTAATTTGGTGATTTGATTATTTAGCCTATTTTTATAAAATAGGAAATTGAGTTGGAAATTCGTTGACTAAGACCCCTTCCAAACCAAGGGAGGAGAAAGAGCATCTTCCCTCTTGGAATAAAATAATATTTTTCCAAATTGAACCTTCCTCCAAATAAAGGGAGGAGGATTGGCATCTTTGCTAATGGTAATTTAATATTGATTAAATTAAGGTATCTTACTATTTCAATAGTAGTCATTTTTTTGGCCCAAACCTCGTAATGGGGGTGGAGGTCCAAGGTTCAAATCTCAGACCTCATCAGATTAAACGCTTGTCCCCTTCCTGGTGCTTTCAATAGCATAAAAGGTTTAAAATGATCGTGACATGCAGGGTTATGCATAGTGGCCATTTTCGCAAAATTACCTAAAATTAGGATTTTCAAAATATAGAATTGGCTAATATTTGGGACCCTTGACCAGGGTCCATTAGCCAAAAATTTCTAGGTGCAATTTTTTTTTTTGGTCGATTCACCCCAATTTTATAATAATTTGACCATTTTAAGTTTAAATTTTCAACATTGCCCCTAATAATAGTGAACCTTCTACATGTGTTTTGAAACTATTCACCTGGATTTTGAAACCGATTTGCCAAATTTTTATAAATATATTTTGGGGTTGACCCCTTACTCATAACCCTGGTGGCATGGTGGTTATAGGGGTGGGTTGTGCGAAGATCTGTGTGGTGGATTATTAAGTGGACAGTGTAGAATACTGTGGCGGCCATAAAAACCTAGATAGCCTGCCTAAATTCATGGTGGTTTCGATTCCACCATGTAAAATAAAAATAAAAAACAAAAAATAAATAAACAAAAAGAAAAAACAAAAAAAATTGTAGCCCTTTTAAATTTAGCAAAGAGACCTATTGTGGTTGCTCCACAACACACCCCAAAATTGGGGACCCACTCTTTTTTACATGCTTTCCAAGAAGACTGCAGTGGCCCAGATGCTAAAATCAAAGAAAAAGAAAAATGTCGCGAAATCGCGACATGTTGCTCTGTCACGGCTAAGAAAAAGAAAGTGTCATGATATCGCGACATGTTGCTCTGTCACGGCTAAGAAAAAGAAAGTGTCGCGATATCGCGACATGTTGCTCTGTCATGGCTAAGAAAAAGAAAGTGTCGCGATATCGCAACATGTTGCTCTGTCGCGGCTAAGGATGAAAAAATGTCATGATATCATGACATGTCGCGTTTTCGCGGCCTAGATCGGCAAAAGACAACAAAAATAAAAAGTGTCACGATATCGCGACATGTCATGAAATCGCGGTCAAAGTGGTCAAACATAACAGGATGCCAAAATGTCATGATATCACGACATGTCATGAAATCACGGCTCATAGAAGAGAGAGAAATATGAAGTGGAAAAAAGTCACGATATCGCGACATGTCATGAAATCATGGTTCATAAAGGAGAGAGAAATACGAAGTGGAAAAATGTCACGATATCGTGACATGTCATGAAATCACGGTCAAAGCAGTCAAACAGGGCAAAGTATAAAAATTGTCGCGATATCGCAACATGTCACGTTTTCGTGGCTCAGATCAGCAGGATGCAGCAAATGAAAAAGTGTCGCGATATCGTGACATGTTTCGGTCTCGCGGCCCACAAGGAAAAATTATCGCGATATCGCGACATGTCATAAAATCACGATCAAAGGCAGCAAGAAAAATTCAATGCAAAAGTTGTCGCGATATCGCGACATGTCACGTTTTCGTGACCCGAAGACGAAATGAAGTGCAAGGAGAAAAAAATGTCATGATATCATGACATGTCAGGTTTTCGCGACTGGAAAGCGAGGAAGGAGCAAATGAAAGAATGTGTCACGATATCGCGACATGTCGCATTTTCGCGATCGAGAGCAACCAAAGTGAACGTAGAGGAAAAATGTCACGATATCGCGACATGTGAAATCGCGGTCAAAGCGGTCAAAATGAAAAGTGTCGCGACATCGCGACATATTGCATGCTGATGACTAAAAATGGAAAAGTGTCACGATATCACAACATATTGCATTCTCACAACAAAAGGCATAAAAATGTCGCGATATCACATGTCTCATTTTCACGGTGCAAGAAGAAGGACAAGGCTGCAGATATAAAAATGTTGCGATATCGTGACATGCTATTTTTTTCATGATTCACGAAGGGTCATTATAGAGTATACAGGGGATGTGTAGAACACGTGGCACGAAGATGTCAGGGCTATGGCGTAATGCTTCAGGACAAGCAGTTACAGTTCACATAGAAGATCAAATGTTTCAACGTCGAGCAAAAATTCAAAAATGACGAAGAGGCGAGGAAGACAAAATGACGGGACCTGGGAAATGAAACAAAGTGTCGCAGAGTGAAACAGGGATCATTGCCAGGAATTTTAAAAGCAGAAGCACAGATTGGTATAGGGGTTGAGAACCACTACGGGCAAAGTTGCAGAGCTAAAGGTAATAAGCCATTTTGGGCCTGCTTTTGGAGTGTTTTTCTTCCACTTTTTTTGGATATTTTCCTTTACATTGGACTAGGTAGGAAATTTTTGTAAGCAGAGTTGCAGTGCTGAAGGCCAGAGGGCCATTCTGGGCCTGCTTTTGAGGTTGTTTTCTTCCATAGACTGGGTTTGGGAAACCATAAAGTTCTGTTGTTGTAAAATGACCAATTTTTAATACAAAAAATTTAGAGAGTTGCACCTCATTGACAAGAAAGAAGTTATTTTCTGCATGCAAGATTGAATGTTTATCTTTCCCCTTTTCAGATTTCTAGGCTTATAGATGAAGTTTAATGCAAGTTCTCTTGGTTGCTTCATGCGAATGTCTAAATCTAAAAATCACAATTAAAACCCCAGAGACCAGCACTTAACTTATCTAGATTATGCATGTTTAGCAGGTTCAATAGGTTAGGTTGTATGCAGAAAACCTCATTAGCTTCGGTTTTGTCAAAATAGGATAGCATCATACTAAATGCACTTTTCATTTTCCTTTCGCATTTTATTTTCATTTTTTCTGCACTTTATTTTAATTTACAGGCATTAAAATAAAAATAAAAAAAACTAAAAATTCCAAAATCCAAAAATAGTTTCATCATTGCGTATGTTATACTGCAAATTCCAAACACGCATTTAAAATTTTATTTTTGGAGTTGTATAAATTTCACCACAGCTACTGTTTTGTTGCAGACTTTAAAAATCTAAAAATAGAAAATTTCCATTTCAAGGCCAGAATTTCATTTTTAGTTTTGTTTTCATTCATGAGCCAATGATGACATTCCCTTCATGAAAATTCCAATTTCATTGAAGGAGTTATGTTTTAGGGCATTTCATCAATTTCCATTTTGAAGTTACAGCGTGGTCATACGAGGACCAAACGCACATTTGCTTTATTTTCATTTAATGAACAATCATTAAAGTTTCATGGTAAAATAAACCAGCTGTGCCCCTTGTTTACAGTTACTTGCAATCACTAAGGTATTCGAAGCATTCAAATTGAACAAAATTATTTGTGCAAAATGCTAACATAGCAGAGACCTTGGAGAAGTTACTTTTTTAATTTCTTTGCAAGAGGGGATTTGGAACCCAAATCCTATTGGAGAGTGTGTTTTCACAATCGGGTGAAAATACCACTCAACAGATTGGCGCTAGAAGGAGGGCCTGAACTGGTTTATTTCACTGTGATTTAAGTGCTACAGGGATTTAAATTTTGAACATTTCATGCCCTATTGATTATTATCTTTAGCCCTCTTTTAACAATACAACTTTGTAGTGTTAAAAGGAGGACATGAATTGCAATGCATTGTTCTAACGTTGTTTGATTGTTCATACAGGAATAATGTGATTTGATTTAATTTTGAAAAGCATTGGTCTTGACTAACGAGTTTTTATTTCCATATGATTACTCTCATTTCTAACATTCTCTATTTGATGATGTGTTAATGCTAACTTCATTATAAATTGGAGAATATTCTTTATTGCAGTGGTTTCATTCATGCATTATAATAAATGAGTGTGATGATTTATTGTAGACACCAAAACAACACCAATCTGATTATGTGACAACAAGCACTGATCGCACTAACACACACAGCCCCCAGGGCAGCCCCCAGAGGTTAAACAGTGGTTCTAACCACTCACACAGCAGTTTTACAAGTCAGGTATCAATTTGGCACCTTTTAGACACTTTATTGCTTATTCGTCCCACCCAGGGGACGAGTGCGAATTTGTACTCATCCTACCCAGGGACGAGTGCGGATTAATACTCGTCTCACCCAGAGACGATTACTAGCGCTCGCTTCGGGGTGGGACGAACGCTAGGTTTGACCAACAAAAAGTTAGATCTCGGCATGTGACAACTCAGAACTGCCACTTAGCTTTTCTTGCATGACATAGGAGTGCGAGTGAGTTCTTTTGACAACTCATATCTTCCAATTGACGTTCCCTTCACTGCATGGGAATGAGAGTGAGCTTTTTAGGACAACTTAGATTTGCCACTTAGCTATCCCTTCATTGCATGGGAGTGCAAGTGAGCTTTTCTAAAACATACAAAGACATGCACAGAGGCAGTTAAGAAGCCCTTGATCAAGAAGAAGTCTTCTCTTCACACAAAAAGCATTCATGCAAAGAAACACTTTTGCATGTTAATTCAAAGAGACCCCTTGGGTCTATAAAATGGTGAGCTTCCTCACCCAAAATATATATAGAGAAGGAGCATTTTTAGCAACGAAGTGCTACTAATTCACTTACTTGCGATTTGTGCTTTTAACATCCATAATCTCTTAATCGAAAGAGAGGTTATTGGGTGACTTTTGAAAGCACGAATCAAAGAACCAAAATTTGATTTTCTGACCACAATATCCTACCAATTTGTCGACAACACATCACATCAGGTTTCGGACCCATCCTAAGCGGATTGGTGTCGAAGCAAAGTTTCACCCGCGGGTGGTTTGCCTTCGGGAACCCCCCGCTTTATTGCTTTTGGTGACTATTTATTTTGTAGTATTTAGCTAGTTTCATGTTTATGCTTTTTTCAAGTAATCAGTTTATTTAGATTCATTTTAACCATCGTTAGATTTATCTTTTATTTTTCATACACAGGTGCTACTGATTCTTTGTTTGTTTCTTTGAACGTAGATTTGCAGCATTGGAGGAGCAGCGAGGAATCGACCTTTATCAACACAAGCGACGACAACGTTTTGGTTCGCCCATCTTACATGTGGGCATGCGGAAGAAGGAATTCTAAAACAAGTTGTAAAAGACCAACATTTAACGCTCCTATCCCCTAAAAAGGAAGGAGACGCATTGTAACACAAATTTGAAAAGCATATCAATAAAAGGGCCGATTTTTATATTGCTTTAATATCTTGTGTTCATGTTCTTCCTTTTTATGCATTTTTCAATAACATAGGGTTTAAGCATTATTTTAGTTTTGTTTACATTGCATTTTTAGTTTATCCTTTTTTTTTCCGAAATCTCGTGCTTTCAATGGTGATTACGGTGGGAATTCTGTCCTCTATTTTTTTTTAGGTTAAATTACTGATCTAAAATTGCTTGTTTTTTTTACAGGTACCTATTTTTCAACATCAGACTGTTATTCATTTTTGCAAGTGACGATTACAGAATTGGTATTTGTTTCATCTCAGGATGAATAAACTATTCGTCTCACCCTGGAACGATTATTGTTCTGATATTCGCCTCACCCAGGGATGAGTATAGTTTTGTGCATTTTTTAGAGAAAATCAGAAACATCCTGTTGGGCAGAGAAGAGGTAGGGTTTTTTAAAGCTTCTGTCAAAATTTCTGTTTTTTGTTTTCTGGTTTTTAGTTTTGTATGGCTTAGGGAAAGATTTCTTTTTCGTTTGCCCGTTTTAATTTTTGCAAAGTAAAATGAACCCCACACATCACGTGGTATTTTAAACCAAGGCATTGGTCATAAAACCCCAACCCTTGAGCAAGACCAAAGGTGGATTCCATTATCACTTTGGCTTGAGATATTGCATCCATTACCTTGATCGCGACTGTTGCTAGACGTAAATCCTGATGAAAGCTGACCGAGTGTAGCTAGGGTGATTCCTAGCACATGAGGATAAGTCTTCTATGGTAGGTGTCATAAACAGAGTGATTCCCCTTTCATACCGCCTATGTTCCACGTATCATCTACTCTCACATACCTATAGTCTCCCTCACGTAAGGGCGGGTATATAGAGAGGTTGGTATATTGGTCCGGCAATAGTATATTGAAGGGACGACCATTTTGGGAGTCATATGAGCCAACATTCTGCATTTAAACATTCTTCAAAACTTGCAAAAACAAAACAAAATCATCAAAATGCACTAAAACTAGTTTAGGACACACCATTAATCTTTAAAAGAGATAATCACCATTTGTGTATTTTTGTGTTCATTTATGCTTAGTGTAACAAAAAAAAATAAAAAAAAATCATAAACAAAAAGATAAAAATATATGCATTTTGTCACTCGCTCCAAAAAGCTCCAAGGATTCCCGCAATCGCTTGGTCACTCCAAAATGCCCCAAAGGTGTCCATGAACCCTTTGGTCAACCCAAAAGCACCCTGAAGGTGCCCATAAGTGATGCAGGAGCATCCAAAAAAATATGGGAAATTTTATATTTTTCCCTAAATTTTAGTGCATCTTGCCGGGGCCAGAACTTCTCAACCATAGCTCCAATTGACGTGAAATTTTACAGGGGGTTATTTGGGATAATTTTAAACAAATATGACTTTGTAGAGTTCTATTTGCCCAGAAAAGTCAGTTTTCGAGGCCAAATTCCATCATCTAGTGCCTCGAAATTAGGTTTTAAAATTGATAACCTAATTTTTTACGCTTTTTGAGCTGTTCGGAGGTCAATATCTCCTAATGTATTTAGAGTTAGGACTTGAAAATCTATTTATGGATTATCTATGGTAAGAGGGATGTGCACCCCAATTTTGGGCCCCATATGACTCATTTCAATTTTTAGGGTTTTTAGAGAGACATCGTCATGGTGCTCACCCGCAGTCAAGCCCACTCACGGGCAGACACTGTGGAGAATGTCCAAGGAGGCACGAGTCACATCCGTTATAGTCCCCAAGATTTGGTCATACCACCTTGGTGACCTAACACACAAGGCAGTCCACCTTAACGAAAAGGGACTATAGGGGTACCTCTTCTAGGGGCACTCTTGTTTAGCATAGCACCCAACATGCACCCTCCCATGAGGGGTACATCCATAGGAGAGCTCACTTATATGCTTGCTATGAGTGGTCACCACGCGATGAAGTGCTAGGTCAACATAGGGTTCGACGGGAGGAACCACATGATTACACTATACCTCCTTCACCCCCTCTAGTTGTCAGGACTACAAGGACAAATCCAGAGCACAAGGCTCCTCAGGTGAGGTGAACCAACTCCACCCGTTCCTTTTTAACTTATGAAAGAAAGAACAAGGAAAATCCTTACCTTACTCAAGAACAATATACATCGCGAGAGCAATATGCCTTCGCAACTGCTAGCTATCAGGATCACCTAATGAGGCCAAAGCCTTGGGGGAATGCTGCTACCCCCAATAGAGGGAGGTAGAATATAGAGCTATCGGATCACCATGACTAAGATAGATATCTAGGAGAGGCATCTAGGCCTTCTAGACATGAGACAGTAGGACCAACTATCTTAAAATCTACCAAGCATATTGCACGTCGGATGCAACTCACGCTACTTGAGCTAGAACAACAATAGTTAGAGCAACAATATCTTTTAAATCAAGAGTGCCTTCAATTCTAGGAGGATGAGTTGTTCCCATACACGATGTAGGAACAGACTCCAACCCCTCGCATGCATAAGATAGAACATTATGAGAGAAACAACTGGGTGTGAGATAGGTATCTGCGACCTTATCAACTGTTGCCTCCAATGCCTCCTAGACTTGAGCGAAAGGCCACTCCTCAAACCAATGACAGGCGCATTCTTTAGGCACCCACCCAGGTTCATGGGCCACCCTCAAAAATTCTTCAAGAAGCCTTTGAGGAACCTAAGCGAGAAGAAGAGCGGGATGAAATGCCCTACCAAGATAGAGGGGGTGATATTCGGTCATCCCTCCCAAGGCCCCAAGTTCCCCACAACCTACAATGGGAACAAATCAAAGCAGAGAAGCCCAAATCCTCTGATACATGAAAAGCATTCGAGCACTTAGAGTCGGTAGAGACCGATATTTTGGGGTCCCAAACGCCCAACTCACGTGAAACTCCTCTCAAAGAGGATCAAACCCTGGTTGTAGAGCTACCTGATGACGAGGTCTTCCATATCTCAGAATCACCAGATTCTGATGAGCCTGACTCTCTCGCCAAAGATGAGTCAACATATGCAATAGCGCCATGGGACCCGTTCAAGTCCGACAACATTAATTCACAGGTGGTCCCCATCGATGAGCATCACAAAATTCTCCTGACATTACTCCCTTTGGAGGCTCCCATTAAGCCCGTGCCATTGCTAAAAAATCAAGTCCCCCCGCAAAGCACGAAACAACTCCATGAGGACCACATCAATCTGCTTGAACAAGAAGAGCCTAGCATGTCACAGACAGCTATCGGGGCCAATGAGGGCCTTTGGATCATCGACAATGATTATGAAGACAAAACTGATATGGAATATCTCAATCATGCATGACGACACAATCACCCTGTCACCCATGACTAACTGATGGCACAATTAGGCATAAGACTAGGGCATGAGTGGCGCATAGACCCAGCCCACTAGCATCACATGTTGATCCCGCTCCTTTGGGAATATCGTGAGCCACTTCCACCCAGAGATATCATAGCACCATCAGTGTCGAAGGCAGACCCTATCCTCCTATCCGTGCATAAGGTCGATCCATTCGTGCCAATACCTACAGAGCTAGATCCGATGCACACAGATCATCAAGCTGGGGGTACCTCTATTCCTTGAAGAGCCAATGGGTTACACCAAATGCTCCAAAGATGTCCATAAACCCTTTGGTCAAACCAAAAGCTCCAAGGATTATCGCAATCTCTTGGTCATCCCAAAAGCTCCAAGGATTATCACAATCACTTGGTCATCCCAAAAAGCTCCAAGGATTATCGCAATCGCTTGGTCATCCCAAAAATCTCCAAGGATTATCGCAATCGCTTGGTCATCCCAAAAAGCTCCAAGGATTATCGCAATCACTTGGTCAACCCCAAAAGCTCCAAGGATTATCGCAATCACTTGGTCATCCCAAAAATCTCCAAGGATTATCGCAATCTCTTGGTCAACCCCAACAGCTCCAAGGATTCTCATAATCACTTGGTCAGCCCTAAATGCCCCAAAGGTATTTATAAACCCTTTGGTCAACACCAAACGCTCCAAGCATTATCATAACTACTTGGTCAAAATACATATTCAAAAATTAACAAAAACAACACAAAAATCAAAATCACAAAAACAATTGCATTCCAATTCCATGCATTCTCATAAAAACTCAAAATACAAAAATATAGGTTGCATTCGGCATCGCATCCATACATTGCATAGTTGCTGGTCATACAAGTCAAAAGCACCATAGACTGTCGTTACTTGACAAGTTCATCATTTTCCACATCAAATCCATTTTCATAAATGCATACATCCATCATAACACCACCGTCATTTTTAGCATAGTCAGTTGTCTCCTAATGTATATAGGGTTTTCGTCATTCAGCTGTCTTTAAATTTCTAGCCAAAAACTGTACAAAGTTAAACAGATTTTACAAAGGTAGAGTCATACTTGAAATACGCTTTGTTATGTAACATCCCATCACAAGCTAAAACACATAAAAACAAATTCCCAAGTTGTGTGAACGAAAGATGAAACCTGCACAGTAATCCAGGTCACCATAAGCGAAACGGTTATCTTGCTCATCCCCCTATGTGAATGACCCCAAGAATTCTGAGAGTTGGCAAAAGGACAAGCATCCTCCCTACCCAATTCCCCAAGAATCCCAAGTTCTCAAAAGTTGCAAAACATCAAAAATTTGCAAAACGTCAAAACACTAAAATTTGACATCCTACAGTGCATACATCAAAAGGCACATACAATAGTGATTCTCATCACTCGAAATCCAAATCCCTTGCTCAAAAAAAAAAAAAAAAAAACATAATATCCCAAAAATAAACAGTGATTTTATCACTACAAAGGAGCAAGTATCCCAATACATTTGAAGAAAATAAGGGAATCGAACTTGAATCCCTGGAACTCTCAGCATTTCGACAGGTCATGAGGCAAGCTTCAGTACCGGTTTGGTTGATAGCCTATCGGTCACTGACGGTAAACCTCCCGCATGACGATATTTTTGTCACATTAACTTGTGTATAGATCAATGTTTGCATGTGGATGAGCTAGCTTATGGTATCCTAGATAGCATCGTAGACAAATCTGACTAAATACAATAAAGGAGTTAGTGGAGCTAATTAGGTGATCCTCAGTATAGGTTCGGTTGAAAGCCCATCTGGCACTGGCAGTATCCTGATGAATAACACAAACAAACTCAATTGCACACACAGGGATGTGGAATAACTTAGTTAAATTCAAGTCAGATTTATACCTTGTTCAAAAGTCTTGCGAGATAAATGTACAATCTTGGCTAGTTAGTTAAAATATCTGAATCTCAAAAAAGCTTAACTACATTTTAAAAACAACTGTCACATTTTATTCCGTACATCACCATAAAAATATATGCAAAATACAAAAACAAAGTTTTCACATGCAAAGTCATCCCATTAGTATCGCAAGTCAGTCAAATCTTGTACAGTCTATGGTGCATCGACCATTTGATATTTGTTAGTCATTTCATGTTTATTTGCAAGATATTTATTTGACTAACAGATTTGGTTCTAAATTTACATTTGAGTTTACTAATGGCAACATTTGAGGAGCAAATTGTATCCCTAAGAGCTGAAATAGCATCTCTAAGAGAAAGAATGGTATCAACGATGGAGGATCATTATAAGGGTTTGTCTACACATGTGATACCCTATCAAATTCCTAAAATGTTATTGGAGTTTTTACGTTGTTTTAATCAAGAGGTGCCACTAGGATACTTGCAAAAACTACACGTCTACAAGAATACATTATGTCAATTCCAGATTTTCTATGAGGAGGTGGCTTGTAAGTTATTTGCATACATTTTGGAAGATAAACCATTCTTTTGGTACAGCCAACTACCCATGGAGGTTAGGACTTCTTGGATACAACTAGAAGCAGCCTATCTTTATCATTTTGATAATCAGGTTGACTTAGAGATGTTGAAAAATCAATTTACCTCCATATGTAAGGATCCTAATGAATCCTTGAGTCAATTCAATGGAATATTTCATGAGTTGCACTCCCAAATGTGGGAAAATTTTAACACATTAGAAGAGGAAGCCATGGAAGTATACCTGGGAGCCATACACCCCACACTTGCTTCACTCATTGAGGAAAAAATGGATGGCTTGTCTCTAGAGAAAATCTATGAGATCCTAGAAGAGGTAGAACGACAAGATCTTGAAGAAGAAAAGGCACAACATGTTCACATGAGAGATGGTTCTTTTGGAGTTAGTGATGCCAACCTACACCAACCATCAAATATAGCACCCTCCACTCCAATGATATCTAAGGTAAATGATCAAGGGGATGAATTTGAATATCCAAGTATTGCAACCACCTTAGATGTAGTCCAAGGGGAGGTGCATAGTGCTAAACCAACATCCGCTAGTGAAGGTTATGCAAAAATGATCTCATTCATAGAGATGCATGATTATTCAGATAAAGGGGTCCCAAATTCAACAATGTTTGAAATATGTGATAGGACGGAACCTACCATAGAATTGAATGAAGTGGTTGAAAGTGAAATTGGAAGAAAACCAATAAATGAATTTGAAGATAGGATAGAGTTTCACCACTTGTTCTTGGAAGATACTATTGATGAGATGTGTAAAATTAACGATCAAGAAATTCTTCACCCTCCAAATTTTGATAAAATTGAATCATGGGTTACTAATTTGGATGATGATAGTCTTAAAAATTTAAATTCAAGAAATGACCCGCTTTTGGAAATAATCGAACCATCTAAGGAAGGTGAAGGTAAATCTGATGAAAAACACATTGATGAATTGGAAGATGTTGAAGAATTAGTTGAACGTCACCACTTGATTTTGAAATATTATTATTATGATGCTTGGAAGAAGTGGGAAGACTACACTCAATCCAAAACTGCTAATGAAACTTATGTGCCAATTGATATACAGGACAACATAATCGCCTACTCAAAGGAAGATATTGCAACTCCTGTACAATTTAAGGATGTTTTGGAAGAGAGTTTCAAATCTCATCAAATTTTGGAAGATTATAATGATCCTATTGCCAAGGACAAAGAAGAAAAAGAATTTATGAATGAATCAAAAGATCATGCCACAAACATCATGGAATTTTATTCCATGGATTTGGATGACGAATTTTATTCCATGGATTTGGATGACAATGGTTGGGGGAGATATGATGATGCATTCTTTTCTCACACCCCTATAGATGAAACTCATATTTCACTTGATATGCAGGATGTTGAAACTTCTACAAGATTTGAGAAGGTTGCAAATTTTGATCATGTTGAATATAAATTCATTGAAGATGCGGATACAAGTTTGCATTATGATTTTGAGGACTCACATGAAGAGATACCATGGATAGTGAACAAAGAATTGGAACCAAACGACAAAGAGATTGATCAATTGGAAGCAACTCGAATAAGTGATCATCAAAACAGATTACTTGACATACACTTTGACCAAAAACATTTTAGGGTTGAAAAGGAGGGCCATTTTTTCAACTGGGTGCATGACCATATTTTTAATTTGAATTATGTTTATGATGAAATGTCATTAAAGGTGAATGAAAAACAAGGTATAATTTTTAATCACACCTTTAATAACATTGTTTTAATGAATGGAAAAGAAGTTGATGCACTTGAATTGTTAAATCAAATTCATCAACAATTACTAATTGAATCTAGGGTAAAAACTGTTAATGATCCTAATTTAGTAAATATCCTAGATGCTTGCAAACTGTTACACAAATTTGATTGGCCTACAAATTTGGAAAATGATTTGGCTTTAAAATTTTTAGAAATAGGCTCTTGCTTACAAAGTCTCATTTTGGATAAAGAGAGCCTAGTTCTAAATCATGAATCAAATTATGAAATGGATACTTTCAAGAATAGACAAGATAAAATTGAATATCATTTATTGTCTAATCATTTTAGTATTTTAACGCTCACCTATGAGAGTACTAATGGAATTAAATCTAATTGGTGGGGTGATCAAGGGAAGTTAAAAGTTGTTGCATGGTGTGGTATAATATTTTTTTTTTTGGATTCGTACAAAATTTGGCACGTACATCATGTTATATTTTTGTTGAAATTTTCTAATCATGTTTGGGATCTAGGAAAGTGATAATCCAAGATTTGCATCATCTTGTATTATATTGTACATTTGTATATAGATTTTGGTTTTTGGGTTTTGGTTTGTGTTTTCAAGTTCGTTTTTGAAGTTACTTTTGGGTTTGGTTTTAATTTTTGTGTGTTAGTCCTTTGGACATGTTTGGTTCGTTTTTAAAAAAAAAAAAATGAATAAAAATTTGAGATGTCAACTCATGCCTAAGATCAGGAAAATATGAAACATTGGAATTGTGTTGTAAAAGCTCCACAGGTAACACAAATAGTTAAATAATATCATTTGAAACTTGTGATGCATGAAGTAGTCAGTTTTACAAATTATGACAATACTTTATCTGCAATTCAAAAGGGCAATGCATTCATATTACATCCCACTTCGCATATACATGCCATCTTAGGGTTATTCTATAACATAAAAAAAAAAAAATCCTAAGGTTGGGAACTGATGCCCGAACTATCTTGAACCAAGCACGTTCTATGCACATTAAAGAAGATCTTGAGCAAAATGATCAAAACCATACTTGGAAGAAAGGGTGAGGCAAAAGGATTACTTCGTGTCTGTCCTATCATTCAACATAATCCTTAAAACAGTGATTTTTACCACTCTTATTAAACTTAAAGTCTAAAACTAGAGTAGTAAGGATAGGGTTAAATCCTCATCGAACTTAGGTTGAGGATCCAATTCTCAAAAGCTCTGATTTGACCTACATGGAGTAGTAAGGATGGGGCATAGTTCTCATCTCGCTTAGGTTGAGAATCTGATTCCCCAAAGCTTCATTTTTTTCCATTTCATCATAAGTATTGGATTGGAAGGATCGTACTACATGTCCTCTGCAAAGGATGGGTAGTCATCCCAAAGGTCCAATAAATAAAAATAAAATTAATATTTTCCATCTCATTATAATATTGGATTGGAAGGATCGTACTACATGTCCCTCGCAAGGATGGGTAGTCATCCCGAAAGTCCAAGAAATAAGAGTAAAACTAATGTTTCCCATTTTCATCTTAATATTGGATTGGAAGGATCGTACTACATGTCCTCTGCAAAGGATGGGTAGTCATCCCAAAGGTCCAATAAAAAAAAAAAATGAAGCCAAATCATGGATTATGGAGTTAATCTTCATCGGGGCTATAGACGCCTGTCTGGCAGTGGAGTATGCTCATGCGTGGCAGCATGTCTTGTTTAAAAAGCAAGACCACTGACTGCTCAAACAGACAGACTAGCCTGACAATTTCATCCATAACTGGTTAAATCATTTTGTTCGAAGTGAGGTAATGAATTCTAGATCAGAGTAGTAAGGATAGGGTTAAATTCCCATCTCGCTTAGGTTGGGAATCTGATTCCCCAAAACTCTGATTTCACTTTCACTTGCACATGGGTTCAAGATAGTAGTGACACAACCAACTTTGGGATTTAACAAAGCAATTTATTTTATATGTAGTTGATCCTAAGAGGGTTTGAAAATTTTAAATGTTCATGTATGATATTAGAAGGTTCGAGCTTTTATAAAACAGATTGTTATATTCATCATGTTGCGCAAATCATTCACAACCTCACATATGCATTCATGTAAACTGACAATGGAATGCGGATCAATTTCAAACGATAAGAAATGAAACACATTGCACACACCGAGCTGATACTTAATGATTCTAATGTTTCATGCATCTCTGATCTATCGGCATTTGTTTATGTTTTTATGGGCTGACGCCTATTTTCAAGTTTGTATATTTTCAGGTTAGGTTCTCACTGAAATGCTCAGGAGCATTTCCTAGCAGAGTCGCCATTTGTTGTGGCTGCTCCACAACACACCCCAAAATTGGGGACCCACTCTTTTTTACATGCTTTCCAAGAATACTATAGTGGCCCAGATGCTAAAATCAAAGAAAAAGAAAAATGTCACGATATCACGACATGTTGCTCTATCACGGCTAAGAAAAAGAAAGTGTCATGATATCACGACATGTTGCTCTATCGCGGCTAAGAAAAAGAAAGTGTCACGATATCGCGACATGTTGCTCTGTCGCGGCTAAGAAAAAGAAAGTGTCACGATATCGTGACATGTTGCTCTGTCACGGCTAAGGATGAAAAAATGTCGTGATATCGTGACATGTCGCGTTTTCACGGCCTAGATCAGCAAAAGATAGAAAAAATAAAAATTTTCGCGATATCGTGACATGTCATGAAATCACGGTCAAAGTGGTCAAACATAACAGGATGCCAAAAATGTCATGATATCGCGACATGTCATGAAATCACGGCTCATAGAAGAGAGAGAAATACGAAGTGGAAAAATGTCACGATATCGCGACATGTCATGAAATCGAGGTTCATAAAGGAGAGAGAAAGATAAAGTGGAAAAATGTCGTGATATTGCGACATGTCATGAAATCGCAGTCAAAGCAGTCAAACAGGGCAAAGTATAGAAATTGTCACGATATTGCGACATGTCAGGTTTTCGTGGCTCAAATCAACAGGATGCAGCAAATGAAAAAATGTCGCGATATCGTGACATGTTTCGGTCTCGCAGCCCATAAGGAAAAATTGTCACGATATCGTGACATGTCATAAAAACATGGTCAAATGCAGCAAGAAAAATTCAATGCAAAAGTTGTCATGATATCGTGACATGTCACATTTTCGTGACCCGAAGACGAAATGGAGCACAAGGAGAAAAAAATGTTGCCATATCACGACATGTCAGGTTTTCATGGCTGGAAAGTGAGGAAGGAGCAAATGAAAGAATGTGTCACGATATCATGACATGTCGCATTTTCGTGACCGAGAGAAACAAAGTGAATGTAGAGGAAAAATGTCGCGATATCGTGACATGTCATAAAATCGCGGTCAAAGCGGTCAAAATGAAAAGTGTCGCGACATCGCGACATATTGTATGCTGATGACTAAAAATAGAAAAGTGTCGCGATATCACGACATATTGCATTCTCACAACAAAAGGCATAAAAACGTCGCGATATCGTGACATGTCTCATTTTCACGATGCAAGAAGAAGGACAAGGTTGCAGATATAAAAATGTCGTAATATCGCAACATGCTAATTTTTCCATGATTCACGAAGGGTCGTTATAGAGTATACAAGGGAGGCACAGAACATGTGGCACGAAGATGTCAAGGCTATGGCGTAACACTTCAGGACAAGCAATTACAGTTCATAGAGAAGATCAAATGTTTCAACGTCGAGCAAAAAGTGAAAAATGATGAAGAGGCGGGGAAGACGGAACGATGGGACCTAGGAAATGAAATGAAGTGTCGCAGAGCAAAATAGAGAGCATTACCAAAAATTTTAAAAGTAGAAGCATAGATTGGTACAGGGGTCGGAAACCACTACGGGCAGAGTTGCAGAGCCAAAGGCAATAAGCCATTTTGGGCCTGCTTTTGGAGTGTTTTTCTTCCACTTTTTTTGGATATTTTCCTTTACATTAGACTAGGTAGGAAATTTTTGTAAGCAGAGTTGCAGTGCTGAAGGCCAGAGGGCCATTCTGGGCCTACTTTTGAGGCTATTTTCTCCCATAGACTGGGTTTTGGAAACCAGAAAGTTCTATTGTTGTAAAATGACCAATTTTTAATACAAAAAATTTAGAGAGTTTCACCTCATGGACAAGAAAGGAGTTATTTTATGCATACAAGATTGAATGTTTGTCTTTCCCCTTTTTATATTTCTAGGCTTATAGGTGAAGTTTAATGCAAATTCTCTTGGTTGCTTCATGCGAATGTCTAAATCTGAAAATCACAGTTAAAACCCCAGAGACCAGCACTTAACTTATCTAGATTATGTGTTTTTTGCAGGTTCAATAGGTTAGGTTACATGCAGAAAACCTCATTAGCTTCGGTTTTGTCAAAATAGGATAGCATCATACTGAATGCACTTTTCATTTTCCTTTCCCATTTTATTTTCATTTTTTCTACACTTTATTTTAATTTACAAGCTTTAAAATAAAAATAAAAAAACTAAAAATTCCAAAATCAAAAAATAGTTTCATCATTGCGTATGTTATACTGCAGATTCCAAATACGCATTTAAAATTTCATTTTTGGAGTTGTATAAATTTCACCGCAACTGATGTTTTGTTGCAGACTTTAAAAATCCAAAAATATAAAATTTCCATTTCAAGGCTAGAATTTCATTTTTAGTTTTGTTTTCATTCATGAGCCGATGATGACATTCCTTTCATGAAAATTCCAATTTCATTGAAGGAGTTATGTTTTAGGGCATTTCGTCAATTTCCATTTTGAAGTTACAGCGTGGTCATACGAGGACCAAACGCACATTTGCTTTACTTTCATTTAATGAACAATCATTAAAGTTTCACGGTAAAATAAACCAGTTGTGCCCCTTGTTTACAGTTACTTGCAATCACTAAGGTATTCCAAGCATTCAAATTGAACAAAATTATTTGTGCAAAATGCTAACATAGCGGAGACCTTGGAGAAGTTACTTGTTTAATTTCTTTGCAAGAGGGGATTTGGAACCCAAATCCTATTGGAGAGTGTGTTTTCACAATCAGGTGAAAATACCACTCAACAAGACCAAAATTATGGGATTACTAAGTGATTTGGACACCCTTCAAATGAATGGAGAAGGATTGACATCTTTGCTAATGGAAATTTAAAATTTATTAAACTAATGCGTCTTGTTATTTCAATAGTAGCTTTTTGAAATTTAGCAAAGAGGCCAAATTAGGATTGACTAGTAGAAGGGATAAAGTGGCATGTTTCTAACATTAAAATAAGAGCCAATTGAGGACTCATAAATTTGGAGGATGAAACCTTATAAAAAATGACTTTTATTTTTAGAAAAACTAGCACGAAAGGTATATTAGGAGGAGTTGGAAGGCCACAAGGAGGCCAGTTGAGAGACAAGAAATGAGGAGAGACTAAAGGAGCTTAAGGAGCCATACCATGCTAGAGCTAAGGTTGGGGATTTTCCATGCTTAGATTTGCATTTAATTCTTCTTGATGCTTTTAATGTAAGTGATAAACATATAATTTAGATATCATCTAATTGCTTGAAAATTCCAAGTTTGTAAGCTTGATTATAGGTTCTAATTGATTGTCTTCATTTATGCTTGTTTGGAGGCTTTAATTGCTCATAAATCCTAAGTGTTTGTGCTTATTTGCAGTCTCTATGTGTTTGCAAATCTTATTATGCTAAGGTTTAATGTTTCACCCCTGCCCTTTTTGGACTGGTTGCTTAGGAAGATAGTAAACTAGCCTTTGTGGATCAATATTTCATGATATTGGAAGCCTTGAATGTTTATGTCATCAAAACCAATCCTTTATTATGAATATTATAAGTTTTTATTGGGAGAAGAAAATATGGATGAATATTCATAATGGTTTTGATCATGCTTTAATATATATATATATATATATATATATATATATATATATTGAATTTACATGGTGGAATCGGTAGCTGCCATGAATTTGGGCAGGTTGTCCGCTCTAGAAGCCACCACATAGATATTCACGTAGTCCACCCCTATAACCACCATGCCACAATCATTTTAAACCTTTTACATCGCTGAAAACACCAGGAAAGGGACAAGCGTTCAGTCCGACGAGGCCCGATATTTGAACCTTGGACCTACGCCCCCTTATGGGGTTTGGATGAACCAATTGATCTACACCTCGGACCTGATCATGCTTTAATATTAATTACAAGTTTAAGTAATTAACTATGATTAGATTTAATTTGGTGATTTGATTATTTAGCCTATTTTTATAAAATAGGAAATTGAGTTGAAAATTAATTGACTAAGACCCCTTCCAAACCAAGGGAGGAGAAAGAGCATCTTACCTCTTGGAATAAAATAATAGTTTTCCAAATTGACCCTTGCTCCAAATGAAGATAGGAGGATTGGCATCTTTGCTAATGGGAATTTAATATTGATTAAATTAAGGTATCTTACTATTTCAATAGTAGTCCTTTTAAATTTATCAAAGAGTATAAAATTAGGGGATGACTAAGTGATTTGGACACCCTCCAAATTAAATGAGGAGGATTGGAATCTTTGCTAATGGAAATTTAAAATTTATTAAATTAATGCATCTTACTATTTCAATAGTAGCCCTTTTAAATTTAGCAAAGAGGCCAAATTAGGATTGACTAGTAGAAGGGATAAAGTGGCATATTTCTAACATTAAAATAAGAGCCAATTCGATTTCGTAAAGGAGGAGGAAGAAACTTTATAAAATGTGGCTTTAGTTTTTATAAAAACTAGCACGAAAGGTAGATTAGGAGGACTTGGAAGGCCACAAGAAGGGTAGTTGGGAGACAAGCAAGGAGGAGAGACTAAAGGAGCTCAAGTAGCCATACCATGTTGGAGCTAATGTTGGGGTTTTACCATGATTAGATTTGCATTTAATTCTTCTTGATGATTTTAATGTAAGTAGGTGATAAAGATATAATTTAGATTCCATGTAATTCCTTGCAAATTCCAAGCTTTTAAGCTTGATTGTAGGTTCTAATTGATTGTCTTCCTTTATGATTGTTTGAAGGCTTTAATTTCTCATAATTCCTAAGTGTTTGTGCTTATTTAAAGGCTTTATGTGTTTTCAAATATTATGATGCTAAGGTCTAACATTTCACCCTTGCCATTTTTGGATTGGTTTCTTAGGAAGATAGTAAACTTGCCCCTATGGATCAATCCTCCATGATCTTGGAAGCCTTGAATGTTTATGTCATAAAAACCAGTCCTTTATTATGAATATTATAAGCCTTGATTAGGAAAAAATCTAACATCTTTGAACATGCTTAGAGTAGTTATTTTGCTACATTTGTTAACCCCTAAAATTAATGGAAGAGGGATTCCTATTGACAACATGATCCTTACCTAAAGTTTTCTTGAATCCTCTCTATCACAATAGGCATCTCCTTTGTGCAATGCTCATGTATAAATTACAATAATAGTCATTTGAATCAAGCTATTATATCTTATATCAATACTTTTAGGCATCTTTGAGAGCTTCCATATGAAGTGTTTTACCCCTAAAACTAAAAGGATAGACTACACTATTACAATCACTTAAACATCTCCCTCTGCATTGAATCGATGATAGAATCCTTCTAAACCCTTGAATCCACCATAAACGAGGTATTCTAGTCTGGTATAGATGTTGGGGATAGGTTGGGAGGGCTATTTGGTCCTCTTTACATTGCCACCTAAGCAATGAACGTGATTTTGTTCACATTGGGATTGCTCAAGTGAAGGACCCTTATGTTCATCCCAAAGCAATATCCCACATGGGATATGCTTGGGGTGTTGATAAGATTTAAAGGGATCTTGGATCCCTAAGCTTATCAACCACCAAGTGGTGGTCAAGGGTCAAACCACTTGGTGGTTGACTTTGTGCTAGTTGGAGGTATGCATGGATGGTTTGGTTGTTGCCAGTTGTTGATTTATCGCTTTGATGATTACCACTTTATAGGTTCTTTCTCTAATTTCATTGTTGTCATGTATTAGCTTATATTTTGATGTCGCTTGCAGCTTGTAGGGGTGATTAAAACCTATTTTGTTTATAATGTGAAATAATTGTTCCACATGCTCCCAATAGCAGCATTCATGAAGTTTAAGTAAGGGAAGCCTCCCCTACTAAGGTAACCATGCAATTTTGCTCAACCTAGTCAAGGAGGCTAGGGCATTGGTTGCTAGGCACTAGTAGAGGTTTGACTGGTGAACATTTGACTTGCTCACATTTGAATTGTTAGGCACTGGTGAAGGTTGACTTGCTTGACGTTCTAAATAAACCCCTTTTTTTATTAACTAGAAATTAAATTTATTAGCTTTTGACAAATATATGATATAGGAAATGCAACCACAACATGTAAGATTAGAAAATTATGATATGTATATGATAATGATACTATAAAATATAGGAAAAAAAGAGATAAACTTCTTCAATAACTAAAAAATATGCCATTAATGAAAGCTCACAAAAATAGTACAATGTAGGATAATGGAGAACATGAACACTCCATAAACTATTTTTAAAGGAACTACATTGTACCATGCTACTAATATATACTATGCACACTATATTCTCTCCTCTATTTCACTCACTATAATACCTTTATATAGGAATATAGGTTACTTGCCCCTTACTCTACCTTTGACTCTATCCTATGACTTATGTACATGTGGGCTACATGCAGACTTCTGTTAGAACATACAATACATTTTGTAAAAGAAAATTTGGAAATGATTTTTTGGGTGTAACTCATCCATATTTATGTATGGGATAAATTAGGCTATCTACACTTATTATTTTTTATTCTTTAGCACATTCAAGACATTCAAACCATTATATATTTCCTGTCATATAATGATTGCCTCCTGAGTCAATGTACCACATGTTTTCATGTTTTGTAAACTGGTTCCTTCACATTCATTGTATGACATTCCTTTTACCATTTGAAGAAGTAGAATTGAATAAATGAGATAGGACTTTATTTATAGTCTAACTTTCAAATTTGAAGTATATAAGATTGATTCTAATGAAACCTTTATTAATCCTTAGGTTTGTAGGATTTCTTATGTCTCCCTAGTAATGAGAGTATATATATCTAAGCTTATATTTCCCCAATGTATTTTCAACTTTATAATATATGATAAATGATGATATTATCAAATTTTGTAGAATCCCTTATGACTCCCTATTGATTTTGGGATATAATATAGTGTTCTTTGAAAAAAGTAGTTCAATTTTGGTTGATTTTGTAAAGTTTTGTAAATTTTTGTAAATATCAAAAATCAACTTTTATTATCCCTTATTGCTTCTATTGAACTAAGCACTTTCCAATTTTGAAGAGATTTTAATGTTAGATTTATTTTGTTCTTATTTTGAAGTTTTGAGACGAGAATATTATCAAATTCCAACCTTAGAAAAAAAACTTTAATAACATCTTTTAATATCCCTTTGAAAAACACGTACTTATACTTAGAGGGGGTGAACAATATAAGATCAAATTTTATTTTTCTATCTTGAACAATATTATCCAATATTATCAATGGTAATATCAATAGTAGTAATTAAAGTAATGCACAAATCATCACACACATGAGAGACATAAATTTAACGTGGTTCACCCAATATGGGTTACATCCACGGAGAAAATATTTCTTCTAAATTTTCTCAACAAATTTCTTGGGAATCAATTCCCTATTACAATGTGTATGGACCTCTATCCAAAGGAGACATCAATCCCCTATGCTCTTATTTTTGGATCTCTCTCCACAGGAGAACTCTATCCCTGGCTCTGGTTCGTGGATCTCTATCCATAGGAGAACTCTTTCCCCTTGATCTGGTTTGTGGATCTCTCTCCTTAGGAGAAATATTTCCCCTTGCTCTAGTTCATGGATCTCTCTCTAGAGGAGAAATATTTCTACTTTGTCTTGGTTTGTGGATATCTCTCAATAGGAGAAATTTTTCCCCTTTACTCTGGTTCATGGATCTCTCTCCATAGGATAAATATTTCTCCTTTGCTCTGGTTTGTGGATCTCTCTCCAAATGAGAAATCTTTCTCCTTTGCTCTAGTTCATGGAACTTGATCCAAGAGAACTATGTATCCTCAACTGGTTTATGGATCTCTATCCACAGAAGAACTCTATCTTCCCATTTAGTTCAAAAATATCTTTACATAAGAGAAATATTTCTCCTTTACTCTGATTTATGGATATCTCTCCACAGTACTCATTCTCCTTTGCTCTGGTTCATGGATCTCTCCATAGGATAACTCTTTCTCCTTTGCTCTAGTTTGTGGATCTATCTCTATAGGAGAACTCTTTCCCCTTTGCTCTGGTTCATGGAACTTGATCTAGGATAAATATATCTCCTCAAATGGTTGTTGGATCTCTATCCACAAAATAAATCTATCTCCATATGGTTCATGGATCTCTCTCCATAGGAGAACTCTATCCCCTCTTCTTTGGCTGGTGAACTTCAATCCATAGAATACCTTTGTCCCCACTTCTTTGGATAGTGGATACCTATCCATAGGATACATATGTCCTCATTATATTGGTTGATGGATCTCTATCCACTAGAAACCTCTATCCTCTCTGCTATTATCACCTCCAAAGTCTGATCTTAACTCTATCTCAAATCTACACCAAACCCTGTCATAAGTCTAGCACAAATTTGCTCCTACTTTACTCATAAATATGCCCCTATCCTTAACACAAGGTGTGATCAAATCAAAAACTAAACATACTCTCAATTCTATCTTAAATTTACCCCAAGCCTTAACACAAAGCTTGAACAAATTAGTAGCCAAACGTGTTCTTAATTCTATCTCAAATTTGTTTCAAGTCTTCTCACAAGACTTGCTCAAATCTACCTCAAAGCTTCTTCAAGTCTTCTCACAAGACTTTCTCCAATATGGATCAATCCTTCTCAAAATACTTTCTCAAATCTACCTCAAGACTTCTTAAAATAATTTCTCAAATATGCCTCAAGCCTTCTCAAAAGACTTGCTCAAATCTGCTTTCAATGTTTCTCACAAAACTTGCTCAAATATTTCCAATTCTTGCATACAAACAAATGCTTAAATCTCTTTCAAAAATACTTTCTTCAACTAGGCAATTCATACATATTCTACCTAGAATTAATTTAACCTCTAGAACATATATATAATGATATGATCTATCAAAAACTCAATATTTTCTTCACACTCACAAATCTTGTACTCAACTAATACAATCTCTATCTCTTGCAAAATCCCTTTCAAATAAATTCAAAATAATGTATAACTTGTTTAACAAAAATGATCTATCTTATTTGTAAATTTACTCTCAAAAATTAACCTCAATAATGCATAAATTTCCCTCACAAAATTGATCTCAAACACTTTCACAATTGCTTTCAATATATCTCAACATATGCTCAAAAGTTTTCACAATAATGCATTAACTTATCTTCAAATATAGCACTTGTAGTTCACAAATTCTAGCACAAATATCTCAATCCATTTCAACAATGGAAGCATACTTGTTCTCATACTCTATCCCAAATATTTTCAAAATCATTCAACAATGAATTACAAGCCCTAATACAATTTTTTCCACTTTCTCTCAACAATTGATGCACATGTAGGTATCAAACCCTAACTAAAATATTTTCAACAATGCTTACCAAACAACCCTTTTAACTCGACCTTATATTCCAAAAGCATTCACTCAATAAAACACTTTAAACAAGTAATGATGTGCCCATACCTCTTAATTGCTCTTATGGAGATATATCTTTAAAAATATATCTCACAAACAAATGATCTTTCTAGTGCCACTTCAAGAGTTAGATAGCAAAATACTTTCTCAAAACATCCACATGAATTTCCTTCTCAAAAAGATATTTCACCATACAAAAATTACAATAAAATATCAAACCACTATAACACCTTATTACTCCTATTATTGCATGTAAAACATATCCCCTTTGTTTTTCTTAATGCTTTTGCAAAAATAAAATACTTAAAACAACCCTTTGCACATAAAACTTTATGACTTCACAACCTTTTGACTCCCTAATTATAAAACAAATCTTTAATAAACTCAACCTTTATAACTCCTAATAGCAAAAAATCATGCATCATTAATTTCAACTTGTATGGCACTCTAAAAAAATCCTTACCCTTATGACTCCCTACTAGCAACAAAAAACTTTATTAAAAATAATACTTATGACTCCCAACATTAGACAAACACTTTATAAAAATATTTCCCTTACCAAACTTCTGCCATGGTATTTCGAATGCATGACTTGACGGAGCCCACGTTCTATTATGTGCTAGAGCATCGCGTGGTCTAACAACCCACACAAGACCTCAAGGCACTCAACTTTTCTTTAACCTGTCATCATCGATCAAACTATCGCTGAGAAAAAAAACACGAATAACCTATCATTGTTGCATCTCAAACATGAGACCTCCTCCACGCTCCTCCACACTACTCCCTATGCAAGGTCCACCTACCAGCTAAGCTACCCACTCGGTTGGAACCAAAGACCTATGCTCTCCTTATTAACTTTTGTGTGTTTTCCAAAAATAAAACATGTGTCCTCTTTTCCCTCATGTCATCTTGCTCGAAGATCGTGCACTATGATATTGAAAGCATTTCAATGCCTTAGTAATTTTTATTGCCAATCCTTAATATTTCTAACACATGCCAAATTATTTTAGGTTCCAATTTATATATGCACTTCAATTTAGGAAGACGACGTCAGTGCTTGCCATCTTAAGGGAATATTAAAATTTTGGTGCCTATTTTAAATTTAAATAATATTACTGTAATATTTAAACTTTTAATGTAAATATTATAATTAATCCTTTTAACCCTTTGTATTTTGCCTTGGTAACTTCCTCAACTTTGCATTTAATTGAACCTTTTTCAAAGGAGATTTATCTATCTTGTCTTCCTTTTTCAATGGAGGTATTTTCCTTGCAATTTAATATTTTATCTGAGAAAATGATTTTCAATCATTTTACTTTTGACATCAATCCTTTGACATCAATGACAACCAATTACTCAAAAATTTCAAAAATATCTTCCTTTGTCATTGATGGCAACCCTTTCTAAAAATTTATTTGCTTATCTACTGGATTCCAAATCTACTCCCCCTAACTGAATTCTCTCCCTCTTACTCAAATCTATCCTCCTTTGACATCAATGGAAAAGGGACTCCTTTGGGGCTAAATATAAGACTCTTAGCTCATCCCCCTCCCCACATCCTCTACTTGAGGTGATTAATTATGGGGTGGCAGTATCTCTACTCCTAGCATGCAATGCTCTTTTCATTGTCAACCTTCCTTTTCAACATATTTGTAGTCATTCCATTTTGATCCTTTTGAGTGTCCCTATTCATGATTATCTCTATCCTTTATCCAGGAGAAATCTATCTCCTCAACTAGTTTTTGAATCTCTATCCACAGAAGAACTCTATCTCCCCAACTAGTTCACTAATCTCTCTCCCCAAGAGAAATTTATCCCCTTTGGTATGGCTGGTGAGCTCTGGCTATTGGATCTCTCTCCATAGGGGACCTCTATCCCAACTACACTAGTTGATGGATCTCTAAGGTCTGTCATCTCTGCTCTTGTCACCTCCAAAGTATTCTCTCAAATCTATCTCAAATCTACACCAAACCCTGTCACAAGTCTAGCATAAATCTACTCTAACTCTACTCATAAATCTACCCCAAGCCTTAACACAAAGCTTGATCAAATCAACAACCAAACCTACTCTCAATTCTATCTCAAATCTATCCCAAGCCTTAACACAAATCTTGAACAAATCAGCAACCAAACTTGCTCTCAATTTTATCTCAAATCTACTTCATGTCTTCTCACAAGACTTTCTCAAATCTACCTCAAAATTTCTTCAAGTCTTCTCTCAAGACTTGCTCAAATCTACCTCAAGCCTTATCAAAAGACTTGCTCAAATCTGCCTCAAGCCTTCTTAAAAGACTTTCTCAAATATACCTTCAAGCCTTCTCAAAAGACTTGCTCAAATCTACCTTCAATGCTTCTCACAAAACCTGCTCAAATATTTCCAAATCTTGCATACAAACAAATGCTTAAATCTCTTTCAGAAATACTTTCTTCAACTAGGCAATTCAGACATATTCTACCTAGAATTTGTTTAACCTCTAGAACATATAGAGAATGATATGCTCTATCAAAAACTCAATATGTTCTTCACACTCACAAATATTGTACTCAACTAATCCAATCTCTATCTCTTGCAAAATCCCTTTCAAATCAAGTCAAAACAATGTATAACTTGTTTCACAAAACTGATCTATCTTCTTTGCAAATTTGCTCTCAAACATCAACCTCAATAATGCACAAATTTCCCTCACAAAATTGATCTCAAACACTTTCACAATTGCTTTCAATATCTCTCAACCAATGCTCAAAATGTTTCACAATAATGCATTAACTTGTCTTCAAACCTAGCACAAGTAGTTCACAAACTCTAGCACAAATGTCTCAATCCCTTTCAACAATGGAAGCACACTTGTTCTCAAACTCTATCCCAAATATTTCCAAAACCATTCAACAATGAAGTACAAGCCCTAATACAATTGTTTCCACTTTCTCTCAACAATTGATGCACATGTAGGTCTCAAACCCTAACTCAAATATTTTCAACAATGCTTACCAAACAACCCTTTTATCTCCACCTTATGTTTCAAAAACATTTACTCAACAAAACACCTTAAATAAGGAATGATGTGCCCATACCTCTTAATTTTCTCTTATGGAGATATGTCTTCAAAAATATGTCTCACAAACAACTGATCTTTCTAGTGCCACTACAAGGGTTAGATAGCAAAATACTTTCTCAAACCATCCACATGAACTTTCTTCTCAAAAATATATGCTCAATGAAATCTGAAATTGATATTCAATAACTCTTCTCTTGTTCTCAAAATATAGGGCATTAATAGTTATCAAAGACCTTCAAACTCACTTTCACCATACAAAAATTACAATAAAATATCAAACCACTATAACACCTTATTACTCCTATTCTTGCATGCAAAACATATCCCCTTTGTTTTCCTTAATGCTTTTGCAAAAATAAAATATATAAGGCACTCTTTGTAATTTATGTTTGCAAAAATAAAACTCTTAAAACAACTCCTTGCACACAAAACTTTATGACTTCACAACCTTATGACTCCCTAATTATAAAAACAAAGCTTTAATAAACTCAACCCTTATAACTCCTAATAGAAAAAATCATGCATCATTAATTTCAACCCTTATGGCACTCTAAACAACTCCTAACCCTTATGACTCCCTAATAGCAAGCAAAAACTTTATTAAAAATAATCCTTATGACTCCCAAACATTAAACAAACACTTTATAAAAATTTTGCCCTTACCAAACTATTGTCGCAGGGTTTCGAATGCATGACCTGATGGAGCCCACGCTCTAGCATGTGCTAGAGCACCACGTGGGCTAACTGCCCACACAAGACCTCAAGGCACTTAACTTCCCTTTAACCTGTCACCATCGAACGAACTGTCGCTACCCAAAACAAAACGTGAAAAACTTGTCACTACCACATCTCGAACACGAGACCTCCTCCACGCTACTCCCTACGTGGGGTCCACCTGCCAACTGAGCTACCCGCTCGGTTGGAACCAAAGGCCTACACTCTCCTTATTAACTTTCATGCACTGTCCAAAAAGAAAAATGTGCGTCCTCTTTTCCCTCGTGCCGCCTTGCTCGAAGATCATGCGCTATGATTCGCAAAGGATTTCGATGCCTTAGGAATTTTGAATGCCAATCCTTAATATTTTTCCACACATGCCAAATGATTTTAGGTTCCAATTTATGTATGCACTTTGACTTTAGGAAGACGACGTCGACGCTTGCCACCTTAGGAGAATATTTAAATTTTGGCACCCATTTTAAATTTAAATAATATTATTATAATATTTAAACTTTTAATTTAAATATTATAATTAATCCTTTTAACCCTTTGTCTTTTGCCTTGGAAACTTCCTCAACTTGCATTTAATTGAACCTTTTTCAAAGGAGCTTGTCTACCTTGTCTTCCTTTTTCAATGGAGGTATTTGCCTTGCAATTTAATATTTCAACCTAGAAAATGATTTTCAATCATTTTACTTTTGACATCAATCCTTTGACATCAATGACAACCAATTACTCAAAATTTCCAACAATCTCCCCCTTTGTCATTGATGGCAACCCTTTCTAAAAAAATCCTTTTCCTATCACTGGATTCCAAATCTGCTCCCCCTGACTGAATGCTCTCCCCCTTACTCAAATCTCTCCCCCTTTGACATCAATGGCAAAGGGACTCCTTTGGGGCTAAATATAAGACTCTTAGCTCAGCCCCCTCCCCACCTCCTCTCCTTGAGGTGATTAATTTTGGGGTGGGAGTATCTCTACTCCCAGCATACAATGCTCTTTTTCTTTGTCAACCTTCTTTTTCAACATCTTTGTAGCCATACCCTTTTGAACCTTTTGAGTGTCCCTGTTCTTGCTTATCTCTGGAAGTTCTGGAAACTCTGTTCTACACCACTTGGCCTTATGCCCAAGATTATTGCACTTGTAACACTTAATGTTGTAGTTCTTGGAAGGTGCAAATATCTTGAAGTTCCTCTTGGTGAAGCCATACTCATTTCTATCATGAACCCTGCAGTGGATTGCTTTATGACCAAAGCGATTACAAGAGTAGCAATACCCTTGGAAGAAATATCCATCTTTGAAAGAGTTGACATTCCTCTTAGTGAGACCATACTCCTTCTTTCCATGAGTCCTACAATGCATAGCCTTGTGACCAAATCGATTACATGAAAAACAACGTCCTTTGAAGAAATCTTGTCTTGAACCCTCTGGTCTCTTAGTCCTTTCTTTTCCTTCTCTGTGATGATCCCTATTTCTTGTTTGTGCATTGTTTCCTTTCTTAGTGAAGCTTCTATTCTTCAAATTATCCTCATAAGTCTCAATTTCTTCTTCACTCTCTTCCTCTGAAACTTCCTCTTATTTTGAGCTTGAGCTTGACCCTTCTTCTTGTTTCCCTTGTCCTTCTTCAAAACCAAGTCCTATTTTGATAGATGAAGATCTTTGTGCATTGATAATATTATCCAATGTCTTTGAGATTTTTCCAAACCTGTGTAGCTTGTCCTTAGAATCTTTCACTTCCATCCTTAGTGAAATTACCTCATGTTCTAATCTTTCACATTCTAACTCTTTTACCTCTAACTTTTCAACCATGACCTCTTTAAATCTCCTTGCCTTAGCTTTTGAGTTTGTTAGGTCTTGTAGAAGCTTTTCTTTTTCTTCCTCATGTTCTTGAACTTGAGCCTTTAGTCTTGAATTCTGCTTTCTAACCTTTTTCAATTCTCTGAGAGCAACAATAAGTTCTGCTTCTAGATCAACTGTGCCTTCCTCTTCATTTTTTGAATCTTTCTCTACTTCTTGGTCTCCAAGAGCATCTTCATACTTTTCAACTTTATCTTCAATAGGAGCATCTTCTTCCTCTTCTATTGCCAAAAATAGAATCTCTTCTTCTTCACTATCTGAGAGTCTTTCATCACTGTCACTTGAAGCCTTGCTTGCCTTGTTAACATAGAAACTCTTCTTGTGCCTTTGAAAGAACTTCTTTTCATGCTTGCCTTGACCATACCTATTTTTCTTTTCATACCTGGATTTTCCTCCTTCCTTTTTCTTATGATCCTGTTTCTCTTCACTGCTACTACTTCCGACTTCTGGATAATTAGATGCATAGTGACCAAAATTACCACAATTAAAACATTTCATTGTCTTCATACCTTTGTGCTTTCTTGAGTCCTTGTTTCTTCTCCCATAGTTAGCTTCTTCATCACTGCTTGACTCACCACTTGATTCTGGTTTCTTATCTTTTGTCTTCTTTGATGCTTTGAAAGTTGCCTCTTTCTTGGAGTTGGGATCCTTTACTATTCTCATCTCATAAGCTGTGAGAATTCCATGTAACTCATCCATAGTCAACTGATCAATATCTCTCATCTCTTCTATAGCTGAAACCTTTCCATCATACCTCATAGGGAGTGACCTTAATACTTTCTGAGCAACACTGGAGTCTTCAATTTCGAATCCAAGTCCATGCATGGTATTAACAACCTCATCCACATGAAGTAAGTATGTAGCAATATCTTCCTCATCTTCCATATTCAAATCCTCAAACCTTTTCTTGTGGTTTTGTAGTTTTGCCATCTTGACCTTTTTATCTCCCTCATATGTTTGCTTTAATTTATCCCATATCTCTTTTGCTGATTTGTAGTGCATAACTTTCACAAATTTTGCTTCACGTAATCCACTTAAGATTCCATTCATAGCCTTGGCATTATTCACATGTAACATCTTACCATATTTATCTATGGGAGGAGTAGCTGTAGGTGTGAACCCATCCTCAATTGATTGCCATGTCTCATATCCTTGTGCCATCAAGTAAGTCTTCATTCTTATACTCCAGAATGCATAATTGTTCCCATCGAACAATGGTGCCTTATTTGATGAAGATCCATTCTGAGATGCCATATGTGTTCTTGTAATATCTTCCTTCAAGTTATTAGACTCTTTCGAAGGAACCCACTCTGATACCAATTGAAGAACACAGGCTTATACTAAGAGGGGGTGAACAGTATAAGATCAACTTTTACTTTTCTTTCCCAAACAATATTATCCAATATTATCAATGGCAATATCAATAGCAGTAATCAAAGCAAAATGCACAAATCATCACACACATGAGAGACACAAATTTAACGTGGTTCACCCAATGTGGGTTACATCCATGAAGAAAATATTTCTTCTAAATTTTCTCAACAAATCTCTTGGGAATCAATTCCCTATTACAATGTTTATGGACCTCTATCCAAAGGAGACACCAATCCCCTATGCTTTTATTTATGGATCTCTCTCCATAGGAGAACTCTATCCCCTTTCTATGGTTCGTGGATATCTCTCCATAGGAAAAGTCTTTCCCCTTGCTTTGGTTTGTGGATCTCTCTCCTCAAGAGAACTCTTTCCCCTTGCTCTAGTTTGTATATCTCTCTCCATAGGAGAACTCTTTCTCCTTTTCTCTCGTTTATGGATCTCTCTCCATAGGATAAATATTTCCCCTTTGATCTAGTTTGTGTATCTTTATCCATAGGAGAACTCTTTTTTTTTATATGGTTTCTCCAGGATAACTCTTTCTTTGCTCTGGTTCATGGAACTTGATCTAGGATAACTCTATCTCCTCAACTGGTTCATGGATCTCTATCCATAGAAGAAATTTATCTCCCAACTAGTTATCTTAACTGGTTTATGGATATATTTCCACAGGAAATCTCTTTCCCCTTTGCTCTAGTTCATGGATCTCTCTCAAAGATAACTCTTTTTTTTCTGGTTTGTGGATTTAAATAATCTTTCCTGTTAGTCATGGACTTTTAAGAGAAATCTATTCTAATAGTTTGTTTATCTATTAAAAATAACTCTATCTCCCTAGTTGTTTCATGGATCTCTCTCCATAGGAGAACTCTATCCCCTCTGCTCTAGTTGGTGAACTTCAATCCACAAAAAACCTTTATCCCCACTACTCTAGCTAATGGATCTCTCTCCATAGGAGACCTCTATCCCCACTACATTGTTTGATGGATCTCTATCCACTAGAGACCTCTATCCTCTCTGCTCTTGTCACCTCCAAATTCTTATCTCAAATCTATCTCAAATTTACACCAAACCTTATCATAAGTCTAGCACAAATCTGCTCTAAATCTACTCATAAATATACCCCAAGCCTTAACACAAAGCTTGATCAAATCAACAACCAAACCTACTCTCAATTCTATCTCAAATCTACCCCAAGCCTTAACACAAAGCTTGATCAAATCAACAACCAAACCTGCTCTCAATTCTATCTCAAATCTATTTCAAGTCTTCTCAAAAGACTTGCTCAAATCTACCTCAAAGTTGCTTCAAGTCTTCTCACAAGACTTGCTCAAATCTACCTCAAGCCTTCTCAAAATACTTTCTCAAATCTACCTCAAGCCTTTTTAAAATACTTGCTCAAATTTACCTTCAAGTCTCTCAAAAGACTTGCTCAAATCTACCTTCAATGCTTCTCACAAAACCTTCTCAAATATTTCCAAATCTTGCATACAAACAAATGCTTAAATCTCTTTTAGAAATACTTTCTTCAACTAGGCAATTCAGACATATTCTACCTAGAATTCATTTAACCTCTGGAACATATAGAGAATGATATGCTCTATCAAAAACTCAATATGTTCTTCACACTCACAAATATTGTACTCAACTAATCCAATCTCTATCTCTTGCAAAATCCCTTTCAAATCAAGTCAAAACAATGTATAACTTGTTTCATAAAACTGATCTATCTTCTTTGCAAATTTTCTCTCAAACATCAACCTCAATAATGCACAAATTTCCCTCACAAGATTGATCTCAAACACTTTCACAATTTCTTTCAATATCTCTCAAACCAATGTTCAAAATGTTTCACAATGATGCATTAACTTGTCTTCAAACCTAGCACAAGTAGTTCACAATTTCTAGCACAAATGTCTCAATCCCTTTCAATAATGGAAGCACACTTGTTCTCAAACTCTATCCCAAATATTTCCAAAATCATTCAACAATGAAGTACAAGCCCTAATACAATTATTTCAACTTTCTCTCAATAATTGATGCACATGTAGGTCTCAAACCCTAACTCAAATATTTTCAACAATGCTTACCAAACAACCCTTTTATCTCCACCTTATGTTTCAAAAATATTCACTCAACAAAACACTTTAAATAAGGAATGATGTGCCCATACCTCTTAATTTCTCTTATGGAGATATGTCTTCAAAAATTTGTCTCACAAACAACTGATCTTTCTAGTGCCACTACAAGGTTTAGATAGCAAAATACTTTCTCAAACCATCCACATGAATTTCCTTCTCAAAAATATATGCTCAATGAAATCTGAAATTGATTTTAAAAACTCTTCTCTTTTTTTCAAAATATAGGGCATTAATAATTATCAAAGACCTTCAAACTCACTTTCACCATACAAAAATTACAATAAAATATCAAACCACTATAACACCTTATTACTCCTATTCTTGCATGCAAAACATATCCCCTTTGTTTTTCTTAATGCTTTTGCAAAAATAAAATATAAAAACACCCTTTGTATTTTATGTTTGCAAAAATAAAACTCTTAAAACAACTCCTTGCACACAAAAATTTATGACTTCACAACCTTATGACTCCCTAATTATAAAAACAAAGCTTTAATAAACTCAACCCTTATAACTCCTAATAGCAAAAATCATGCATCATTAATTTCAACCCTTATGGCACTCTAAACAACTCCTAACCCTTATGTCTCCCTAATAGCAAGCAAAAAATTTATTAAAAATAATCCTTATGACTCCCAAACATTAAACAAACACTTTATAAAAATTTTGCCCTTACCAAATTGTTGTCACAGGGTTTTTAAATGCATGACCTAATGGAGCCCACGCTCTAGCACATGCTAGAGCACCGCGTGGGCTAACTTCCCACACAAGACCTCAAGGCACTTAACTTCCCTTTAAACCTATCACCATCGAATGAACTATCACTACCCAAAAAAACATGAATAACCTATCACTATCATGTCTCGAACACGAGACCTCCTCTGCTCTACTCCCTACGTGGGGTCCGCCTACCAACTGAGCTACCCACTCGGTTGGAACCAAAGGCCTGTGCTCTCCTTATTAACTTCCATGTGATGTCCAAAAAGGATGTGTCCTCTTTTCCCTTGTGCCACCTTGCTCGAAGATCATGCATTGTAATTTGCAAAGGATTTCGATGCCTTAGGAATTTTGAATGCCAATCCTTAATATTTTTCCACACATGCCAAATGATTTTAGGTTCCAATTTATATATGCACTTCGACTTTAGGAAGACGACGTCGGCACTTGCCACCTTAGGAGAATATTTAAATTTTGGTGCCCATTTTAAATTTAAATAATATTATTATAATATTTAAAATTTTAATTTAAATATTATAATTAATCCTTTTAACCCTTTGTCTTTTGCCTTGGAAACTTCCTCAACTTGCATTTAATTGAACCTTTTTCAAAGGAGCTTGTCTACCTTGTCTTCCTTTTTCAATGGAGGTATTTGCCTTGCAATTTAATATTTCAACCTAGAAAATGATTTTCAATCATTTTACTTTTGACATCAATCCTTTGACATCAATGACAACCAATTACTCAAAATTTCCAACAATCTCCCCCTTTGTCATTGATGGCAACCCTTTCTAAAAATTCCTTTTCCTATCACTGGATTCCAAATTTGCTCCCCTTGAGAAACTACTCCCCCGACTGAATGCTCTCCCCCTTACTCAAATCTCTCCCCCTTTGACATCAATGGCAAAGGGACTCCTTTGGGGCTAAATATAAGACTCTTAGCTCAGCCCCCTCCCCACCTCCTCTCCTTGAGGTGATTAATTTTGGGGTGGGAGTATCTCTACTCCCAACATACAATGCTCTTTTTCTTTTTCAACCTTCTTTTTCAACATCTTTGTAGCCATACCCTTTTGAACCTTTTGAGTGTCCCTGTTCTTGCTTATCTCTAGAAGTTCTGGAAACTCTGTTCTACACCACTTGGCCTTATGCCCAAGATTATTGCACTTGTAACACTTAATATTGTAGTTCTTGGAAGGTGCAAATATCTTGAAGTTCCTCTTGGTGAAGCCATACTCATTTCTGTCATGAACCCTGCAATGGATTGCTTTATGACCAAAGTGATTACAAGAGTAGCAATACCCTTGGAAGAAATATCCATATTTGAATGAGTTGACATTCCTCTTAGTGAGACCATACTCCTTCTTTCCATGAGTCCTATAATGCATAGCCTTGTGACCAAACCGATTACATGAAAAACAACGTCCTTTGAAGAAATCTTGTCTTGAACCCTCTGGTCTCTTAGTCCTTTCTTTTCCTTCTCTATGATGATCCCTGTTTCTTGTTTGTGCATTATTTCCTTTCTTAGTGAAGCTTCTATTCTTCAACTTATCCTCATAAGTCTCAATTTCTTCTTCACTCTCTTCCTCTAAAACTTCCTCTTCTTTTGAGCTTGAGCTTGACCCTTCTTCTTGTTTCCCTTGTCCTTCTTCAAAACCAAGTCCTATTTTGATAGATGAAGATCTTTGTGCATTGATAATCTTATCCAATGTCTTTGAGATTTTTCCAAACCTGTGTAGCTTGTCCTTAGAATATTTCACTTCCATCCTTAGTGAAATTACCTCATGTTCTAATATTTCACATTCTAACTCTTTTACCTCTAACTTTTCAACCATGACCTCTTTAAATCTCCTTGCCTTAGCTTTTGAGTTTGTTAGGTCTTGTAGAAGCTTTTCTTTTTCTTCCTCATGTTCTTGAACTTGAGCCTTTAGTCTTGAATTTTGCTTTCTAACCTTTTTCAATTCTCTGAGAGCAACAATAAGTTCTGCTTCTAGATCAACTGTGCCTTCCTCTTCATTTTCTGAATCTTTCTCTACTTCTTGGTCTCCAAGAGCATCTTCATACTTTTCAACTTTATCTTCAATAGGAGCATATTCTTCCTCTTCTATTGCCAAAAATAGAATCTCTTCTTCTTCACTATCTGAGAGTCTTTCATCACTATCACTTGAAGCCTTGCTTGCCTTGTTAACATAGAAACTCTTCTTGTGCCTTTGAAAGAACTTCTTTTCATGCTTGCCTTGACCATACCTATTTTTCTTTTCATGCCTGGATTTTCCTCCTTCCTTTTTCTTATGATCCTGTTTCTCTTCACTACTACTACTTCCGACTTCTATACAATTAGATGCATAGTGACCAAAATTACCACAATTAAAACATTTCATTGTCTTCATACCTTTGTGCTTTCTTGAGTCCTTCTTGTTTCTTCTCCCATAGTTAGCTTCTTCATCACTGCTTGACTCACCACTTGATTCTGGTTTCTTATCTTTTGTCTTCTTTGATGCTTTGAAAGATGCCTCTTTCTTGGAGTTGGTATCCTTTACTATTCTCATCTCATAAGCTATGATAATTCCATGTAACTCATCCATAGTCAACTAATCAATATCTCTCATCTCTTCTATAGCTGAAACATTTCCATCATACCTCATAGGGAGTGACCTTAATACTTTCTGAGCAACACTGGAGTCTTCAATTTCAAATCCAAGTCCACACATGGTATTAACAACCTCATCCACATGAAGTAAGTATGTAGCAATATCTTCCTCATCTTCCATATTCAAATCCTCAAACCTTTTCTTGTGGTTTTGTAGTTTTGCCATATTGACCTTTTTATCTCCCTCATATGTTTGCTTTAATTTTTCCCATATCTCTTTTGCTGATTTGTAGTGCATAACTTTCACAAATTCTGCTTCACGTAATCCACTTAAGATTCCATTCATAGCCTTGGTATTATTCACATGTAACATCTTACCATATTTATCTATGGGAGGAGTAGTTGTAGGTGTGAACCCATCCTCAATGGATTGCCATGTCTCATATCCTTGTGCCATCAGGTAAGTCTTCATTATTATACTCCAGAATGCATAATTTTTCCCATCAAACAATGGTACCTTATTTGATGAAGATCCATTCTGATATGCCATATGTGTTCTTGTAATATCTTCCTTCAAGTTGTTAGACTCTTTCGAAGGAACCCACTCTAATACCAATTGAAGAACATATGCTTATACTAAGAGGGGGTGAACAATATAAGATCAACTTTTACTTTTCTTTCCCAAACAATATTATCCAATATTATCAATGGCAATATCAATAGCAGTAATCAAATAAATGCACAAATCATCACACACATGAGAGACACAAATTTAACGTGGTTCACCCAATGTGGGTTACATCCACGGAGAAAATATTTCTTCTAAATTTTCTCAACAAATCTCTTGGGAATCAATTCCCTATTACAATGTTTATGGACCTCTGTCCAAAGGAGACACCAATCCCCTATGCTCTAATTTGTGGATCTCTCTCCATAGGAGAACTCTATCCCCTTGCTCTGGTTCGTGGATCTCTCTCCATAGGAGAACTCTTTCCCCTTTGCTCTAGTTTATGGATCTCTCTCCACAAGAGAACTCTTTCCCCTTGCTCTGGTTCATGGATCTCTCTCCATAGGAGAACTCTTTCCCCTTTGCTCTAGTTTATGGATCTCTCTCCATAGGAGAACTCTTTCCCCTTTGCTCTGGTTCGTGTATCTCTCTCCACAGGAGAACTCTTTCTCCTTTGCTCTGGTTTGTGGATCTCTCTCCATAGGATAACTCTTTCCCCTTTGCTCTGGTTCATGGAACTTGATCTAGGAGAACTCTATCTCCTCAACTGGTTTGTGGATCTCTATCCATAGAAGAAATCTATCTCCCTAGTTGGTTCATAGATCTCTCTCCATAAGGTAACTCTTTCTCCTTTGCTCTAGTTTGTGGATAACTCTCCACAAGATAACTCTTTTCCATTTGCTCTGGTTTGTGGATCTCTCTCCACAGGAGAAATATTTCTCCTTTGATTTGGTTTGTGGATCTCTCTCCATAGGAGAACTCTTTCCCCTTTTCTCTGGTTCATAGAACTTGATCCAGGATAACTCTATCTCCTCAACTAGTTTTTTATTCTATATCCACAAAATAACTCTATCTTCCCAACTAGTTCATCGATCTCTATCCACAATAGAACTTTATCCCCTCTGCTCTGGTTGGTGAAGTTCAATTTATAGAAGACCTTTGTTCCTACTACTCTGTATAGTGGATCTCTCTCCATAGGATACCTTTGTCCCCACTACACTGGCTTATATATATCTAACGTTTGTCATCTCTGCTCTTATCACCTCCTAAGTCCTCTCTCAACTCTATCTCAAATCTGCACCAAACCCTATCATAATTCTAGCATAAATCTGCTCTAACTCTACTCATAAACCTACCCCAAGCCTTATAACAAGGCTTTGATCAAATCAAAAACCAAACCTGCTCTCAATTCTATCTCAAATCTACCCCAAGCCTTAACACAAATCTTGATAAAATCAGCAACCAAACTTGCTCTCAATTCTATCTCAAATCTATTTCAAGTATTCTCACAAGACTTGCTCAATTCTACCTCAAATTTGCTTCAAGTCTTCTCACAAGACTTGCTCAAATCTACCTCAAGCCTTCTAAAATGACTTTCTCAAATCTACCTCAAGCCTTCTCAAAAGACTTTCTCAAATCTACCTCAAGCCTTCTCAAAATACTTGCTCAAATCTACCTTCAATTCTGCTCACAAAATCTGCTCAAATATTTCCAAATCTTGCATACAAAGAAATGCTTAAATCTCTTTTAGAAATACTTTCTTCAACTAGGCAATTAAGACATATTCTACCTAGAATTTGTTTAGCCTCTGGAACATATAGATAATGATATGCTCTATCAAAAACTCAATATGTTCTTCACACTCACAAATCTTGTACTCAACTAATCCAATCTCTATCTCTTGCAAAATCCCTTTCAAATCAAGTCAAAACAATGTATAACTTGTTTCACAAAACTGATCTATCTTCTTTGCAAATTTTCTCTCAAAAATCAACCTCAATAATGCACAAATTTCCCTCACAAAATTGATCTCAAACACTTCCACAATTGCTTTCAATATCTCTCAAACCAATGCTCAAAAGGTTTCACAATGATGCACTAACTTGTCTTCAAACAGTTCACAAATTCTACCTTGCAATGGAGGTATTTTCCTACCTTGTCTACCTTGTCTTCCTTTTCTTCTTGTTTCAATGGAGGTATTTCCTTGCAATTTAATATTTTATCTGAGAAAATGATTTTCAATCATTTTAATTTTGACATATATCCTTTGACACCAATGAAAACCAATTACTCAAAATTTCCAACAATATCCTCCTTTGTCATTGGTGGAAACCCTTTCTAAAAATTCCTTTTCCCATGTACTAGATTCTAAATCGTCTCCCCCTGACTGAAAGCTCTCCCCCTTACTCAAATCTATCCCCCTTTGACATCAATGGCAAAGGGACTCCTTTGGGATAAATATAAGACTCTTAGCTCAGCCCCCTCCCTACCTCCTCTCCTTGAGGTGATTAATTTTGGGGTGGGAGTATCTCTACTCCCAGTATGCAATGCTATTTTTCTTTTTCAACCTTCCTTTTCAATATCTTTGTAGCCATACCCTTTTGAACCTTTTGAGTGTCCTTGTTATTTCTTATCTTGGGAAGTTTTGAAAACACTATTCTACACCATTTTTGCCTTATGCCCAAGATTATTGCATTTGTAACACTTAATGTTGTAGTTATTGGAAGGTGCAAATGTCTTGAAGTTCCTCTTGGTGAAGCCATACTCATTTCTATCATGAACCCTGCAGTGAATTGCTTTATGACCAAAGTGATTACAAGAGTAGTAATACCCTTGAAAGAAATGTCCCTCTTTGAATGAGTTTAAATTCCATTTAGTGAGACCATACTCTTTATTTCCATGATTCCTGCAATGCATAGCCTTATGACCAAATTTATTACATAAAAAATAGCATCCTTTGAAGATATCTTATCTTGAACCCTTTGGTCTCTTAGTCTTTTCGTTTCCTTCTCTATGATGGTCTTTGTTTCTTGTTTGTGCATTGTGTATTTTCTTAGTGAAGCTTTTATTCTTGAACTTATCCTTATAAGTCTTTATCTCTTCTTCACACTCTTCCTCTAAAGCTTCTTCTTATTTTGAGCTTGTGCTTGACACTTCTTGTTTCCCTTGTCCTTATTCAAAACCAAGTCATGTTTTGATAGATGAAGATATTTGTGCATTGAAAATTATAATGTCTTTGAGATTTTTCCAAACCTGTGTATCTTATCCTTAGAATATTTCACTTCCATCCTTCATGAAATTACCTCATGTTCTAATATTTCACATTCTAACTCTTTTGCCTCTAAATTTTCAACCATGACCTCTTTAAATTTCCTTGCCTTTGCTTTTGATTTTGTTAGATATTGTAGAAACTTTTCTTTTTCTTCCTCATGTTCTTGAACTTGAGCCTTTAGTCTTGAATTCTACTTTCTAACATTTTTCAATTCTATAAGAGCAACAATAAGTTCTGCTTCTAGATCAATTGTGCCTTCCTCTTCATTTTATGAATATTTCTCTACTTCTTGGTCTCCAAGAGCATATTCATACTTTTCAAGTTTATCTTCAATAGGAGCATCTTATTTCTCTTCTATTACCTAAAATATAATCTCTTCTTCTTTATTTAATGATAGTCTTTCATCACTTTCACTTGAAGCCTTGCTTGCCTTGTTAACATAGAAACTCTTCTTGTACCTCTGAAAGAACTTTTCATGCTTGCTTTGACCATACCTATTTTTATTTTCATGCCTAGATTTTCCTCCTTCCTTTGTATTATGATCCTATTTCTCTTCACTACTACTACTTCTCACTTATGTACAATTAGATGCACAGTGACCAAAATTACCACAATTAAAACATTTCATAGTCTTCATACGTTTGTTCTCTCTTGAGTCTTTGTTTCTTCTCCCATAGTTAGCTTCTTCATCACTACTTGACTCACTACTTGATTCTAGTTTCTTATATTTTGTCTTCTTTGAAGCTTTAAAATTTTCCTCTCTCTTGGATTTGGTATCCTTTACTATTATCATATCATAACCTATGAGAATTCCATGTAACTCATCCATAGTCAACTGATAAATATCTCTCATCTCTTCTATAGTTGAATCCTTTCCATCATACCTCATAGGGAGTGATCTTAATACTTATTGAGCAACACTGGAGTCTTCAATTTCAAATCCAAGCCCATGCATGGTAATAACAATATCATCCACATGAAGTAAGTATGTAGCAATATCTTCCTCATCTTCCATATTCAAATATTCAATCTTGTGATTTTGTAGTTTTGCCATTTTGACCTTTTTATCAACTTAATATTTTATTTAATTTATCCCATATCTCTTTTACTGATTTGCAGTGCATAAATTTCACAAATTCTACTTCACATAAACCACTTAATATTTTGTTCATAGCATTTTTATTATTTACATGTAATAGCTTACCATCTTTATCTATGGAAGGATTAGTTGTAGGAGTGAACCCATCCTCAACTGATTTTCATGTCTCATATCCTTGTGCCATAAAGTAAGTCTTAATTCTTGTGCTCCAAAAATCATAATTATTCCCATTGAACAATGGTGCCTTATATGTTGAAGATCCATTCTAGAATTCCATACGTGTTCCTGTAATATCTTCCTTCAAGTTGTTAGAATATTATTAAGAAACCCACTCTAATACCAATTGAAGAACACATGCTTATACTAAGAGGGGGTGAACATTATAAGATCAAATTTTAATTTTCTTTCCCAAATAATATTATCCAATATTATCAATGGCAATATCAATAGCAGTAATCAAAAGTAATGCAAAAATCATCACACGCATGAGAGACATAAATTTAACGTGGTTCACCCAATGTGGGTTACATCCACAAAGAAAATATTTCTTCTAAATTTTATCAACAAATCTCTTGGGAATAAATTCCCTAATACAATTTTTATGGACCTTTGTCTAAAGGAGACACCAATCCCCTATGCTCTAATTTTTGGATCTCTCTCCACAAGAGAAATATATTCCCTTTCTCTAGTTCATGGATCTCTCTCCATAGGAGAAATCTTTCCCCTTGCTCTGGTTCGTGGATCTCTCTCGACAAGTGAACTCTTTCCCCTTGCTATGGTTTGTAAATCTCTCTCCAGAGGAGAACTCTTTCTCCTTTGCTCTGTTTTATGGATCTATATCCATAGGTTAAATCTTTCTCCTTTTCTCTAGTTCGTGTATCTATCTCCATAGGAGAACTCTTTATCCTTTGCTCTAGTTTGTGGATCTCTCTCCATGGGATAACTCTTTCTCATTTACTCTGGTTCATGGAAATTGATCTATGAGAACTCTATCTCCTCAACTGGTTTGTGGATCTCTATCCACAAAATAACTTTATCTCCCCAACTGGTTCACAAATCTCTCTCCATAGAATAACTCTTTCTCCTTTGCTCTAGTTTATGGATATCTCTCCATAGGAGAAATCCTTCCCCTTTTCTCTGGTTTATGGATCTCTCTCCACAAGAGAACTCTTTCTCATTTTCTTTGGTTTATTGATCTCTCTCCATAGGAGAACTCTTTCCTATTTGCTTTGGTTCATGGAACTTGACCTAGGACAACTCTATCTCCTCAACTAGTTTGTGTATATCTACATAAAATAACTCTATCTTCCTAGTTGGTTCATAGATATCTCTCCATAGGAGAACTCTACTCCCTTTGCTCTGGTTGGTGAACTTAAATCCACAAAAGACCTCTATCCCCACTACTCTGGCTAGTGGATCTCTCTCCATAGGAGACCTTTGTTCCCACTACACTAGCTGATCAATATCTATCCACTAGAAAACTCTATCCTCTCTACTCTTGTCACCTCCAAATTTTGCTCTCAACTCTATCTCAAATTTACACCAAATCCTATCATAATTCTAGCACAAATCTACTCTTACTCTACTTATAAATCTATCCTGATCCTTAACACACGGCTTTATCAAATCAACAACTAAAATTTCTCTCAATTCTATTTTAAATCTACCCCAAGTATTAACACAAATATTGAAGAATTTAGCAACAAAAAATGCTCTCAATTTTATCTTAAATCTATTTCAAGTCTTCTCAAAAGACTTGCTCAATTCTACCTCAAAACTGCTTCAAGTCTTCTCACAAGACTTGCTCAAATTTGCATCAAGCCTTCTCAAAATACTTTCTAAAATTTGCATCAAGCCTTATTAAAAGACTTGCTCAAATTCACCACAAGCCTTCTCAAAATACTTGCTCAAATTTACCGTCAATGCTGCTCATAAAACCTGCTCAAATATTACCAAATATTGAATACAAACAAATGCTTAAATCTCTTTCAAAAATACTTTCTTCAACTAGTCAATTCATACATATTCTACCTATAATTCATTTAATCTCTGGAACATATATATAATGATATGCTCTATCAAAAACTCAATATGTTCTTCACACTCACAAATCTAGTACTCAACCAATCCAATCTCTATCTCTTACAAAATCCCTTTCAAATCAAGTAAAAAAAATGTATAACTTGTTTCACAAAATTGATCTATATTATTTGCATATTTGCTCTCAAATATTAACCTCAATAATGCATAAATTTCCCTCACAAAATTGATCTCAAACACTTTCACAATTGCTTTCAATATCTCCCAACCAATGCTCAAAAGGTTTCACAATAATGCATTAACTTGTCTTCAAACCTAACACAAGTAGTTCACAAATTCTAGCACAAATGTCTCAATCCCTTTCAACAATGGAAGCACACTTTTTCTCAAAATCTATCCCAAATATTTTCAAAATCATTCAAAAATGAAGTACAAGCCCTAATACAATTGTTTCCACTTTCTCTCAATAATTTATGCACATGTAGGTCTCAAACCCTAACTCAAATATTTTCAACAATGCTTACCAAACAACCCTTTTAACTCCACCTTATATTCCAAAAATATTCACTCAAAAAAATACTTTAAACAAGGAATGATGTTCCCATACCTCTTAATTGCTCTTATGGAGATATGTCTTCAAAAACCTGTCTCACAAAAAACTGATCTTTCTAGTGCCACTTCAAGAGTTAGATAGCAAAATACTTTCTCAAAACATCCACATGAATTTCCTTCTCAAAAATATATTTCACCATACAAAAATTACAATAAAATATCAAACCACTATAACACCTTATTACTCCTATTCTTGCATGTAAAACATATCCCCTTTGTTTTCCTTAATGTTTTTGCAAAAATAAAATACTTAAAACAACCCTTTGCATACAAAACTTTATGACTTCACAACCTTATGACTCCCTAATTATAAAAACAAAGCTTTAATAAACTCAATCCTTATAACTCCTAATAGAAAAAAATCATGCATCATTAATTTCAATGCTTATGGCACTCTAAAAAAATCCTAAAACTTATGACTCCCTAATAGCAACCAAAAACTTCATTAAAAATAATCCCTATGACTCCCAACATTAAACAAACTCTTTAAAAAATATTTGCTCTTACCACATTGTTGTCACGAGATTTCAAACGCGTGACCTAAAGGAGCCCATGTTCTAGCATGTACTGTAGCACTGCATGGGGTAACCTCCCAAACAAGAGCTCAAGGTACTCAACTTCCATTTAACCTATCATCGTCGATCGAACTATCACTACCCAAAAAAACAAGAACAACCTATCACTGTCGTATCTCAAACACGAGATCTCCTTCGCACTACTCCCTAATTGGGGTCTACCTACCAACTGAGATACCCACTTGGTTGTACTCTCCTTATTAACTTACATGTGTTGTCCAAAAATAATACGTGTGTCCTCTTTACCCTTGTGCCAACTTGCTCTAAGATTGTACACTATAATTTGCAAAGGATTTCGACACCTTAGTAATTTTGATTTCCAATCCTTAATACTTTTAACACATGCCAAATGATTTTAGGTTCATATTTATATATGCACTTCGGCTTAGGAAGACGACGTCTACACTTGCCACCTTAGGGGAATATTTAAATTTTGGTGCCTATTTTAAATTTAAATAATATTATTATAATATTTAAACTTTTAATTTAAATACTATAATCAATCCTTTTAACCCTTTGTATTTTTCCTTGGTAATTTCCTCAACTTTGCATTTAATTGAACCTTTTTCAAAGGAGCTTTGTCTATCTTGTCTTCCTTTTTCAATTGAGGTATTTGCCTTGCAATTTAATATTTTATATGAGAAAATAATTTTCAATCATTTTACTTTTGACATCAATCCTTTGACATCAATGACAACCAATTACTCAAAATTTCTAACAATATCTCCCATTGTCAATGATGGCAACCCTTTCCAAAAATTCCTTTTCCTATCTACTGGATTCCAAATCTTCTCCCCCTGACTGAATACTCTCTCCCTTACTCAAATATATCCTTCTTTGACATCAATTGCAAAGGGACTCCTTTGGAGCTAAATATAATACTCTTAGCTTAGCCCCCTCCCCACCTCCTTTCCTTGAGGTGAATAATTTTGGGGTAGGAGTATCTCTAATCCCAACATGTAATTCTATTTTTCTTTATCAACATTCCTTTTCAACATCTTTGTAGCCATACCCTTATGAACCTTTTGAGTTTCCCTATTCTTGCTTATATATGGAAGTTTTGGAAACTTTGTTCTGCACCATTTGGCCTTATGCCCAATATTATTGCACTTTTAACACTTAATGTTGTAGTTCTTGGAAGGTGCAAATATGTTGAAGTTCCTCTTGGTGAAGCCATACTCATTTCTATCATGAACCCTACAGTGAATTGTTTTATGACCAAAGTGATTACAAGAGTAGCAATACCCTTGAAATAAATGTCCCTCTTTGAATGAGTTGAAATTCCTCTTAGTGAGACCATACTCTTTATTTCCATGAGTCCTGCAATGCATAGCCTTGAGACCAAATCGATTACATGAAAAATAGTGTCCTTTGAATAAATCTTGTCTTGAACCCTCTAGTCTCTTAATCCTTTATTTTCCTTCTCTATGATGGTCCTTGTTTCTTGTTTGTGCATTGTTTCTTTTCTTAGTGAAGCTTCTACTCTTCAGATTATCCTCATAAGTCTTTATATCTTCTTCATTGTCTTCCTCTGAACCTTCTTCTTCTTTTGAGATTGAGCTTGACCCTTCTTTTTGTTTCCCTTGTATTTCGTAAAAACCAAGTCTTTTTTTGATAGATGAAGATCTTTGTGCATTGATAATCTTATCCAATGTCTTTGAGATTTTTTCAAACCTGTGTAGCTTGTCCTTATAATATTTCACTTCCATCCTTAGTGAAATTACCTCATGTTCTAATATTTCACATTCTAACTCTTTTACCTCTAACTTTTCATCCATGGCCTATTTAAATCTCCTTGCCTTAGCTTTTGATTTTTTTAGATCTTGTATAAGCTTTTCTTTTTCTTCCTCATGTTATTTAACTTGAGCCATAAGTCTTGAATTCTACTTTCTAACCTTTTTTATTTCTCTGAGAGCAACAATAAGCTCTGCTTCTAGATCAACTATGCCTTCCTCTTCATTTTTTGAATCTTTCTCTACTTCTTGGTCTTCAAGTCTTGGTCTTCAAGAGCATCTTCATACTTTTTAAATTTATCTTCAATATGAGCATATTCTTCCTCTTCTATTGCTAAAAATATAATCTCTTCTTCTTCACTATTTGAGAGTCTTTCATCACTGTCACTTGAAACCTTGCTTAGATTTTTAATATAGAAACTCTTTTTGTACTACTAAAAGAACTTATTTTCATGCTTTCTTTGACTATACCTATTTTTGTTTTCATGCATGGATTTTCCTCCTTCCTTTTTCTTATGATCATATTTATCAATGTATAACTTGTATAACTTGTATCCCTTTCAAATCAAGTCAAAACAATGTATAACTTGTTTCACAAAACTGATCTATCTTATTTGCATATTTGCTCTCAAACATTAACCTCAATAATGCATAAATTTCCCTCACAAAATTGATCTTAAACACTTTCACAATTGCTTTCAATATCTCTCAACCAATGCTCAAAAGGTTTCACAATAATGCATTAACTTGTCTTCAAACCTAGCACAAGTAGTTCACAAATTCTAGCACAAATGTCTCAATCCCTTTCAACAATGGAAGCACACTTTTTCTCAAAATCTATCCCAAATATTTTTAAAATCATTCAACAATGAATTACAATCCCTAATACAATTGTTTCCACTTTCTCTCAACAATTGATGCACATGTAGGTCTCAAACCCTAACTCAAATATTTTCAACAATGCTTACCAAAAAACCCTTTTAACTCCACCTTATATTCCAAAAACATTCACTCAAAAAAACACTTTAAACAAGGAATGATGTGCCCATACCTCTTAATTTCTCTTATGGAGATATGTCTTCAAAAATATATCTCACAAATAACTCATATTTCTAGTTCCACTTCAAGAGTTAGATAGCAAAATACTTTCTCAAAATATCCACATGAATTTCCTTCTCAAAAATATATTTCACCATACAAAAATTACAATAAAATATCAAACCACTATAACACATTATTCCTCCTATTCTTGCATGAAAAACATATCCCCTTTGTTTTCTTTAATAATTTTGCAAAAATAAAATACTTAAAACAACCCTTTGCACACAAAACTTTATGACTTCACAACCTTATGACTCCTTAATTACAAAAACTAAGCTTTAATAAACTCAATCCTTACAAATCCTAATAGAAAATTATCATGCATCAGTAATTTCAACCCTTATGGCACTCTAAACAACTACTAACCCTTATGAATCCCTAATAGCAACCAAAAACTTTATTAAAAATAATCCTTATGACTCCCAACATTAAACAAACACTTTATAAAAAATTTACCCTTACCAAACTACTTTCGTGGGGTTTTGAAAACCCAACCTGATGGAGTCCACATTATAGCATGTGCTAGAGTGCCACGTGGGCTAACTACCCACACAAGTCCTTAAGGCATTAACTGCCTATCGAACTGTCGCTACCTAAAACAAAACATGAACAACCTATCACTATCGTATCTCGAACACGATATCTCCTCCGCACTACTCCATACATTGGGTTCGCCTACCAACTGAGTTTCTTGCATGGTTGGAAGCAAATGCCTGCACTCTCCTTATTAACTTTTGTGTGTTATCCAAAAATAAAACATGTGTCCTCTTTACCCTCATATCACCTTGCACAAAGATTGTGCGTTGTGATTCACAAAGGATTTCGACGCCTTAGTAACTTTGATTGCCAATCCTTAATATTTTAACACATGCCAAATGATTTTAGGTTTCAATTTATATATGCACTTTGACTTAGGAAGACGATGTCAACGCTTTCCACCTTAGGGGAATATTTAAATTTTGGCACCTATTTTAAATTTAAATAATATTATTTTAATATTTAAACTTTTAATTTAAATATTATAATTAGTCCTTTTAACCCTTTGTCTTTTGCCTTGGTAACTTCCTCAACTTTGCATTTAATTGAAACTTTTTCAAAGGAGATTTGTCTACCTTGTCTTCATTTTTCAATGGAGGTATTTGCCTTGCAATTTAATATTTTATCTAAGAAAATGATTTTCAATCAGTTTAATTTTGACATCAATCCTTTGACATCAAGGACAACCAATTACTCAAAATTTCTAACACCCTCTATGATTTAATTGTAGTGTATCTAATTTCCAATAAATTAATTTGATATAGTAACCCTTATAACTTACCAAATTTTGGAAAAAATAGACCACAATAATATTTGTAATATTTTAAAAATAATTTCCAGTAGAAATCCTTGTTGCTCCTATTTTTAATATTACAAATATTATATTGATTTAATAAATTATCCCCTTTGAGATATGGCTTTCAATATGGATAAATTCCTCTAAGTTTAACCTTATAACTCCCAAGAAATGAAAGCATATTATAGTGGTAATAAATTTTAACTTATATCATTCAATAGTTGGCACTATTTTTGATGTGCAAGGGCTATAATTTGACGTAGCTGCTTTGGATATTCCCTCCAATGGTATTGTTTGGAACCTTCATGGGATTTGATATTCCAAATGTGGAACATTTAGTATCTACCTTTGACCTTCCTTGACCAAATTATTGAATGCTCTTCCACATTGCTTCCACACTGTCACTCTGGACTTGTGCGTACAGACCCCAAATGTAAATGCTTATTGAATGCCTTGGTCATTGGCACTCTTAAAATGGAGGAGAATCTTGTGTTGAGTGCCAAGTGGAATGCCAATTTTCTTCTTGAGCACTTGAGGAGTATAAGGTGCTAGAAAAAACTTATTTCTCCCTTTGAGTAATGTATGGACATTATGTTATTCAATGGAGCACTTGGCTTCTCTTCAGACAAGTGTTTGTCATATACTCATTGCACCAACCTGCATCTTTTAACTCCTTTGATGATGAATATGAGTGCTCATGTAAGGAGCATTAGGGTATTGCCTCAAGTGAAAAAATTCACTTCCTCCTTATGCATGGACGTCTTATATAACTCTTCTTCAATGTATCCTTTGGAGGTTCTTTAAAACCTGTAGCATTCCTAGCTTCTTTTTAATTCAATAGCTCTTTCTTGTGGAGTGTTTTCTAGATGGATTGAGGAGTGACAATTTGGAGGCTTGAGCACTGATTTTGAGCTTTGAATATGTGGAGTTTGAAACACTCCAATGGTGCTTTAATATTCCTCTTTTCTCACCTATTATACGTTCTCCTTTTATAGACAACATTGATATTGATTATAACACAGTTTCTTTCTTTGTATTTTCATCTTGTCTCTTGTAGGTTCGACCATCCAAGATGAGGGGAGTATGATCCCTTAGAGTGGCTCCTTTTTCTATGCTTGGAAAGATGCTAGTGTTTGACCACTTTCACCTGGTTATTCCAGTGAATTTTGTGCCTTTGAGACACCTTCAAATCTGCCTTCTTTTCTTGTATAAACTAGATTAGGATAGTGCAATGCAATGTAATATATTTATATATAAAAATAGCCTTTAGTGCACCTTCTTTTACACCCTTTTTTAGGTCTGAATTTATGGTTTTGTGGCAGAATTTTGATTGCAATACAAGGGTATCGAGGTTGTCTCTTTGATTATACACCTTCCCATTTTTACTTGGAAATTTTGCAAATGAACCCAAGCTTGTAACCACTTGATAGAAGCTTTCTTTTATTTTTTTGCACTATTTCTTTATAGAGCCTTATTGTGCTTTGAATTTGAGACTCACCAAGTCTCGATTTCAGGATTCCTTTACTAATATTTTGTGGCTATGTTCTTCTCCAATTATTGGAGGATTGAGTTGATTTTATGGCTTCCCTAGGCCACTCGATGTTGTAGATTTATGTACACTAATAGTATCTTTAGATACTTTGTCAAATTTGGAATTTTTTGTTTGAAGTTGATTCTTCTCAAGCATGTCTTGTACTATGTTTTTCAATATGTAGCATGCTTGAATATCATGACCATTTTGTCAATGATATAAATAGTTTAAATCCTTTATGCCCTTTGGATTTTTTGTGGTTTGGATCTAAGGGTTGAATCTCAGGTAAAGTAATGGTATTCACCTCGTATAATCAATTGAATATTTATTCCAAATATTTGGGCAATGGCGTGTAAGTGTGATGTGGATGACATTGTCGATTTTACACCTAGTTTTGTAGGGGTCCATTTTGTTTTTGTGGAAGAGGCAGCTTGTGTTAGAATATATTACATAATTTGGCTATGTTAGATTACTTTGGGGGAAAGTTATCTAGTTACTTCATGCAATGTAATAAATGCACAAGTGTCAATGTGTAAGCTATATATGTGCAAGGTGTTCCCTATACAACTAGGTAGAGAGTTGGCCAAGGAACTCATCTTCCTATATAAAGGGCCATATATCTCTACTCGAATGTATCACTCACTATTTATGTAAATAGATATTTTATTGTTTTGATATCTATATTTTCATTTAATGGAATGTTGCTAAATCTATCAATGGTATTAGAGCTATTATCAATCGAGATACTCTAGATCAAATAGAAAAACCACCATTATCATTGACATTGAATTTTTTGTCAACCTGATGCGCCATGGACCAGTCACTATCAAAATTTCTCAAAAGATTCTAGGTGATAGAATTAGGGAGAGCCACAAGTGAAGGACTTGGGAAAATTATCATCATCCAACAACAAGCCCAAGAGAATAAGAATTTGGTAAGGAGTGCCAAATCTAAGTAGAATAAAAATCCAGTGAATATATCAAGATATTCATAATATTGAGAAGAAGATCCTGCTTGAAGTTAAAATTTGACAAGAATAATCCCACAAAATCCAATATATTTGAATAGTACCTCTTGTAACAAGAGGACATCGCTTTAGAAACACATACTTATCCAAATATACAGCAGAAGGAGAAGACTACAAGAGGAAAATAAGATACCAAGATCTACATCCTCTACAAAAGTGGAAAAGAAGCTACAAAAGCTTTCAAAAAAATGTATTAGATTCATTAGTTGGATTACTTTTTAGATTTGTTAAAGCACCTTAATCCAAATTAAAGTTGCAAAAGGAGATTTGTATTACAGTCTTCAAATGTGCAAAAAGAAAGGTTATTTTTAAGATTCATTTGAACATTAGGATTTGATTAGATTTTATAATTTCAACTATCTATAAACTACCTATCATCTACTTTGGAAAGCAAAAGAAGACTTTCTCGTAATATCTTACAAAATAATTTTTGAAGATTCATTTTAGCTTATTCTTGATTAAGTTGCATTAAATTGATTAAGGACACTTATAAGTTTATGATATTTATTTGGATTAATAAGGTGTAATTTTTAGTGCATTAAAAATAAAATATTAGTGGGTTCATTTGCATTACTATATTACACTAAAAAAACTGTGTTTGTGTTATTGAGAAAGGCACAAAATCAAAAAAAATTAAAGTGTCTAAGGACACTATTAGTGCAAAAAAATATGCAACTCATAGTATCCAAGAGAAGACACCAAAAAATTTAGAATCCTCTAAAATTTGGAGAAGAAAACAAATAACCTAAATCAGAAATATAAGCTTCAAATATTGAGACTTTGTGAGTCTCAAATCCAAAGCATTACAAGGATTGATGCAAGAAAAATAAAAGTGTAGAAAATTGCATCAAATAAAGAGCTTCTATATAATCTTGGATTTATCATAAAAGTATCCAACCAAAAGGGGAAGGTGTCTAAAAAAATAGACAACCTCAATACCCATTTACTACATTCAAAAATTCTGCCATAAAACTAGAATTTCAAACTTGCAAAAGAAGTGCAAGGGTGCAATAAAGGCATTCTATTAATAATTATTGGTGCATTATACTACACTTATCTAATATGTTCTACATAGGAAAAATAGCATATTTTAAGGTCTCATAAAGGCACAACTTTATTCAGAATAGCACAACCAAATACGAGCATCAAAAATCCTATTAAATGGACCTATGTTGTGCATGGGTTGGACAGCCATAAAAAAATAAATGCACATCTAAAGGAAGGAGCATTCAATACTACCATTGGAGCATCAAGAAGTCTCCACCATACCAATGTCATTCAAAATCCACCAAATCTCCTCTATCTCTCCACCAAAGCACCACCACTAGCCTTGCTTGTTTGGAACCATCTCAGTGGCGTTGAAATACAACTAAGAAGAAGGTGGAAAAGTACATAGAAAATATTGCAAGAAGGTTTTTTAAGCATAAGGGCATGCAAGTGAAATTTTTCATCCTTAAAAGGAAATCCTAAACTCTCTCAAGAAACGTTGGAATTTCTCTCATGTGAAGAATCGTTACAAAAATATTTTGGCACCTTAGACCACATGGAAGAGGAGTTACATTTCACCATAGGCATTATCATTTGAACATCACAATATGGAAGAAAGCATTTCAGATGTTACACTTGCAACAAACATCCAAGAAAGCATTGAAGTGTAACTGAAGTGACACTTGTCACTAGGTTGATCGCCTATTAAAGGTTCCTTGGACCAGGAAGTATGTAGCATTCTCAACAAAATAATTTCAAGGAGCATTTTAGCGCATAAATCTAGTGTAGTCTTAAGAACATTCATGTCCAATACGTGGGAGCTATCACAACGTGGAAGCAAGGAGTAGAGCATTTAATGCTCTATTATGAATACAATCAAAGTAGATACAGTCAATAGTGCAACCATTACACATCTTAAATTAACATAGATTATTGCTTGGTATGAGGTAAAGTTTATTCCTATATTTATATGCTTTCATCTCTAGGGAGTTATAAGGTTGAATTTAGAAAAATATAATTATATTGAAAGCCATACCTCAATGGGAATCATTTATAAATATAATATAATATTTGTAATATTAAACTTAGAGGTGATAAGGTTGTCTACTGGAAATTAACCTTAAATACTTGCAAATATTATTGTGATCTAATTTTTTCCAAAAATTAGGGAGTTATAAGTGTTACTACATCAAACTAATTAATTTGGAAATTAGATACACTTTGATTAAATCCTAAAGGTATACGTAGATAGAGTTTTATAAAAGCATTTCAAAGGTTGAAAATTTATAATATTATTGTCTCAAATATTCTTATAAAGAGACAAAAGATCCAATAGTAAAACCTCTTTAAATTTGGGAAAAGTGCTTAGTTTAATAGGGTCAATAAGGATAGTAAAATTTGGTATTTACAAAACTTCACAAAATCAACCAAAATTGAACTAAAATCTTATCCAAAACATACTAGGGAGTTATAAGGCATTCTACAAAATCTAATACAACAAGCATGGATTATTGATATATAGATTCAGGTGCAAGTAAGCATATGACAGGAAACATACTATAAAATCTCTAAAGAAGATAAATGAAAAACTAGTTGTTGTAGCAGATAGCAAAACATATGAAGTAAAAGGAATAGGAAATATTCTAGTAAATCTTAAGGATGGAAGAGGTGTGATAAAAAATGTATTGTATGTTCTAGGATTAACTACTAATCTTATTTTTGTTTCTCAACTCATGGATAAATATTTAATTGTTGAATTCAAGGTTCTCACTGGTAGAAAACAATGTCACATATCTAGACGGGGAAGAATGATAGCATTAAGATCATATAAAAATGGTCTATTTCTCGTAGATATTGCCATTGAATCATCACTTTCATTCAATGCTTTAGAACTATGGCACAAACTACTAGGACATACCAGTGATACATCAATGAAGGAATTATCCAAATATCAAATGGTAAAAGGACTACCCAGCTTATCTTCAAAAACTACTATATTTCTAGAATGTCTAGCAGGAAAACAACATAGAATTCCTTTCGAACATCATCAACACATAGCACAACATCCTCTGGAAATAATATATAGATTTATGTGGACCAATGAAATTTGATGGTGTTGGAGGACATAAATACTTTTAGTTGTTTGTTGATGATCATACTAGAAAAATTTGGGCATCTTTCATGAAGTAAAAATTAGAATAATTCAATCATTTCAAACAATTCATACTTCAAGTTGAAAAATAATCAGGAAAGACCAAAAAAGTACTTCGTTTAGATAGATAAGGAGAATTTTTTTCCAAGGAATTTGACTCAATTATTAAATAAAATGGAATTAAGAGATAACTTACTACAACATACTCACCTCAAAAAAATAGAATTGTGGAAATAAGAAATAGATCTATAATGGAAATGATAAGATGTATGCTAAAAAAAGCACAACTTGATCACAAATACTGGTCTGAAGCAATACAAGCAACATTCTACATACAAAGAAAACTACCAACAAGAGTACTCAAGCATATTACACCAGAAGAAGCATGGTCAAGATAGAAGTCCAACATAGAAAAAATAAATATATTCGGATGCAAGGCTTACATGCATGTTCCAAAACAAAAAAGGACTAAACTAGATAACAAGACTATGACAGGGATATTTGTTAGCTATGACAATGAATCTATAGGATACATAATTCTAGATCCATCTACAAAGAAATTTTTCATTAATAAAGATATGGTCATTGATGATAAATCCAATATCAACATAAATATATCCAATGGTGACACAAAAGTCCTCATAAATCTATCTGAAGAAGATTCAATGAGTATAGAGTCAAAATTAGAATCTCAAAAATGAGTTACAAAAGCATCACTAGTATTGCCTAGAAAAGAGCCAATAATGGTCAGAGATACTCTCAGAGAATCAAATTTAGAAATAACGTTGGATCTCACTTCTACAAGACCTTAAACTCATAGTACAACTAAAATAAATAGGGGAATATTAAGTAACTCAGTGAAACCAATATCAACTTCTTAGGCACTAAAATACTCACACTGGAAAGTAGCTATGGAATCCGAATATGCATCACTCAAAAATAATAAGACATGGAATCTAGTAAATATACCACCAAGAAATAAAATAGTAGGTTGCAAGTGGGTTTACAAAATCAAATACAAAGAAGATGGTACACTTGACAAATACAAAGCTCGACTAGTAGCCAAAGGATATACTCAAACAAATGGAATTGATTGTGAATAAACATTCACATCAACAACTTGCATGACCACTATCTGAATAGTCTACACGCTAGCAGCACATCAAGGATGGAAACTTCATTAGATGGATGTGAAAATTTCATTCCTTAATGGTGACTTAGAAGAAGAAGAAGTATATATGACACAACCAAAAGGTTTTGTTATTCAAGGATTAGAAAGCAAGATATGTAAATTGAATAAATCTCTTTATGGATTGAAACAAGCTCCCAAAGAATGGAATATAAAGATTAATGATCACCTATTACATCATGATTTCAAAATAAATTCATTAGATCCTAGTCTACATACCAAGAAAAATGGAAATGATATCTTGATTCTCATAGTATATGTTGATGACATAGAGATTATTGGAAGCTAAAAAAATTTAATAAATGACATCAAAAGGGATCTAGAAAAGGCATTTGAAATGACACATCTAGATCTAATGAACTACTACCTTGGTCTAGATATTTATAAAGGAGAAGATATAATAGTTATAACTCAATCAAAATATGCAAAATATCTCCTTGAAAAGTATAGAATGATAGAATGTAAGTCCAAAGATACACCAATGGAACAAGGGATTCAACTATCCAAAAATGATAAAACATCATTGGTCTCAGCAATAATGCATTTTTAATTGATTAGAAATATTCTATATCTAACAAATAGCCAACCAAACCCAGCATTTGCAGTAAATTATCTCACGGTTCATGTAAGAACCAAGGGAAAGTTACTGGAAAGCTACAAAAATAATACTATAATATATCAAGAAGAGTATAGACTATGGATTAACTTATATGAAGGATTTCAAAGATTTTTGTCTACAGGGATACTCAGATTCATATTATGCTAGATCTATTGATGATAGGAAATCCACCTCAAGTTATGTCTTCTATCTCAGATTAGGACCCATATATTGGCACATTAAGAAGTAGAATATAGTAGCACAATCATAAATTAAACTAGAATATTGAGCAGCAAGAGATACAACATGTGAAGCTCTATGGATATAATACATACTATCTGACATTGGAATGAAATTAACTCCTAATATGATATTTAGTGATAATCAAGGTGTGCTGAATCTTATCAAGAATCCAATCATACATGAAATAATAAAACATATTGAATCTCAATGTCATTTCATCAGGGAATATTTTTAGAATAAGCATATCATCCTCAACTACATTCCTATATAATATTAGTTAATAGACGTTTTTACAAAGGTACTTGGGAAAATCAAGTTTTAAAAATTTAGAGATCATCTATGTGATTCAAGGAAAATTCATACCAAATAATGTAATATAGAGGTGTGTTAGAATATATTACATCATTTGGCTATGTTATATTACTTTGGGTAGAAGTTATCTAGTTACTTCATGCAATGTAATAAATGCACAAGTATCAATGTTCAAGTTGTATATGTGCAAGGTGTTCCTTGTACATCTAGGTAGAGTGTTGGCTAAGGAATTCACCTTCCTATATAAAGGGCCACATATCTCTACTCGAATGTATCACTCACTATTCATGTAATGAGATGTTTTATTATTTTGATATCTATATTATAATTTAAAGAAATTTTTCTAAAGCTATCAGCTTGGACTTGAATACAATTTGCTACTATAGCTTAATGTGTGTGATTTGATGCATGATTCGTTGTAAAGCATTATTTTTGTGACCCATTTATATCTCCATTATATCTAGTCAATCCAATATATTTTGTAAGACTAGTGTAGGTAGTTGGCTACTATTGGTAAGTGATTGAGAGGGTTGTAATGTTGAGGAGATGATAAGTGGAACTTCATCCTTTGTCACCAAACTGATCATTCCAATAAATCCTTCATTGGGATAAAATATGTATACCTCATTGACCTATTTAGGATACTCTTGACCAAAATATTGTTCCTCTTTTTTAGTTACCATATCATGAATAATACTAATGGATGAAGACTTTTCAATAGGGTGACCTAGATCTTTAAATGATTCAATGATAGGAGTGAATGTAACGTTTTGCACTATGTATTCATCTAGCCTAGGATTAGTTGATTGAAATGTGACCTGAGGTGGGGTGGATTTCAATGGTCAAGTGTATTTTTATTTAAAATTAACAATAATAATTTCTCCCTCATCGATAGGGGTGAGGATGTATTCTGCTAAAATTATGGGGATGGATGGGGGAATCTCCTTGATTGGCTTCTTCAATTTTTCCTTGTTTGAAAGATGTGATGATGTAGAAGGGGTGTCAAAACAAGCTGATGGTGATAGCAGAAGTGGAAGAAGTTGTTGTAATAATGGATATGGGCTTTTTATGATTTCATCTAGTTTTACATCCATATGAGTTGATGATGAGAGAGATTCTTGGGGATCATCGATCATTTTGTAATATTTTAAGGGCTCTAGATCAATGTAAACCACATGGATTTGACATTCACGTATGAACTTGAGGTGTTGATGGACTATGGATGGGATGCATTCTATATCCCTCATCCAAGGCCTTCCAAGCAGTATATTGTACTATCCTTCACCCTCCAATATGTGGTACAATGTAGGCATGATCTTTATCCCAACCTTGATAGGGAGGACTATCATGCCAACAATGGGGGATAAAGCATAATTAAAAGCTCACAGGGTGAATATGGATGCTACGACATGTGAAGGTGGAAGGTTGATATGTTTTAGTGAAATCATGGTGATGATGCTAATAGATGACCCTATATCAATAAATACTCACTTATAACAAATCCAATTCACACTAACAATGATGTGTAGTGGAGGATCAGTTTCATTAGTAGAATATAGTTAAATATCCTATTAGAAGGTGATTACAGGGTCCTTGCATCGTTGGATAAGACTTAGTTGTTGTAAATATTGTGATGTATGAAGAACATTGATTTGAGTTGTAGGTGATGCAACTTGGTTAGTGTGTTTTCTATTCCCTATCATAATATTGATTGGTTTGTTGCCTATAAGTACTAGGTATAGGGGCTTCATCAAAATCTACCCTATGCAATTACTCCTTGTGCAATATTTGCTCATGCAATATTTCCTCACACAATATTTGATCATGCAACATTTGTGCTACAATATTTGCTGATCATGTTTAGATGTAGCACAGGATCACTGTTGGCTGACAAGATCATCTACTTGATCATGTGGAGGACCCATAGATGCTCCCTTAGTAGAGGTACATTGATGGTCAAATCCTCTATGTATGGAGTTATCCTCATGTCAGATACTAGGACACCATTCAAGAATGAGTAAGTCCTCAAGACTATATCGAAGATATTCTATGTCTCCTTGTAAAAATTTTGCCTCACCGAACCGTGGCTAAGCTCGACTGCGTATAGTTACCATGTTTTTTAGTTACACAAACAAAAAGGAAATATAAAAAGAATACAATGTGTTTATCTCTTTTAAGTTTTTCTTTGTGATTTCCTACACTGTCTTGTATATTTTGATGCATTTTTGCTCTTTTTTATTATTCTCATTTGTTGTTATTTTTGTTTATGATATTGACTCATTTTACGGTTTTCACCTATATGCTCTCACACACTAAATTGGTGATGAATTCCAAGCCATGAAATCCACTAGGGCTTGGTGATGAAATCCAAACCTGATGAGGGAGCCTAGGTCCTACCAATCCTCACCTTATAAAGGCTCTTGGATCGACCATGGCCAAAAAAGGGGTATGAAATAACAACATGCAAGTCAACGAGGTGGAGATAAAACCCACCATCATTGGTTTTCATCAGTGGTTGTTGATGAAATCCAAATCGTTGATGTTTAATATAGTACATGGTGAATGGGGGTTCATTTTAATTTATACCAAAAGTAAATGTAAGCATAGAGCATTCAATGTATTTTTACTAATGCATAAAAATAATGTTTGACTTTTAGATTTATAAGTAATAAACATTTCAGTTTTAGAAATATAAAATGTAGAACCCTAAGATGTTATCAGCCTTTGAGTAGGTATCAAGCACATAGACCATACAACAATCAGATAGACGTAGTCTCTATGAAGTATGGTCAGCAACAAAGGCCATCTAACATAGGGATGGTCAAAAATATGGGCCATCTAGGATAGAGATGACCAAAAATAGACAATTTTTGACCTAAGGATGGTCATAGATAGACTGTTTGAAATTAAAAATTCTTCTATATTTTTCCTACTTAAGCGTAAATATTCTTAACTTTTTTTACTGAAAGCAGGAAAATAGGGATAAAATAACTTACAGGTGAAGCCTACATCTGATGAAGATGTTGTTTTTTACTTTTATAAATTCTACTTTGGGGTTGTCTCTAGATATGATGAATCTAACTATGGGCCATATTAGGGTGAGATGGTTGCACCTACTGATCATATCAGCTAAGGATGGTGGTCCCTGTATTTCAAGAACATTAAGAAAAGCAACAATTAGTCAATAAGTTTAAGAAATGTGGACTGAAGTTCGACTGTGATAATCATTGAAGATATGAAAAATACCATACATCCAAGCACATAAACATGAAATATAGCAATAACAATGAAATCACAAAGATCAAGAACAAGATATGTATAATATGAAATATGGTGCCCTTTTATTAACAATGATATCCATTCTTTATCATGAGATTACAATAAATCCCTCTTAGGGATGTGCTACCCTTCTTGATACAATGATTACAATAATGATCCTTATGATGTAATACATAGAATCTTATTCAATCCCACAAACTAATTTGGAGAGGAGTTTCTTGTGACCTTTGCAATGTAATATGGTGATAGATGAATCTTTATGTTGTAATTCCCTTGCAAATACATGTAATCTACACACAAGGAAACTCAAAAGATAATAGTATTTTAAGAGCCTTTCATGATGAGGCCCGTGATCATGATGAAGAAATAATAAATAAATATGAAATATAGTAAACATATGTGTAAAAAAAAAAATTAACTATGCTAGCTAGTAATTGAAACATTGTTAAATTTACTGAAAGTAAGAAAAACAAAGAAAACATATCTTGATGAGAGGCCATACTTATGTAGAGCGGTCTGGCCTACTATTAATTCTTGAGAAATATGGTGGAACTTGTGGTTCATATTGATATGATATGACCATTGAAATAATAATTAATCCCTTGTACTGATGCAAGGTGACATCGGGTTTTGATCTGAGGAATTGGTGTTCAAGAGTGCGCTCATGAAGAATGATTTATTGCATTAATTGTAACTAAAGCAAGGTTTTTGGATGGTGTAAAGGATGTGAATGTGATCTTCTAACTCTAATGGAATCCACTGACATGATTTTCATGGAGAAAGATGCAAAGGAAGCCTCGAATCTCAATGGTGAAAATCCAACATCGTTTCTTGGAAGGTTGTGAGCTCTTTGATATTTGATATGACAACACTTAATTATCTCAAATTTCCATTTTTCAATGGAGTCTATACATATTTTTATATATTTCCAAAATGGGTTTCCAAGCTTGCAAATGAATCCAAGAATCAAGAAGCAGTTAGATTCAGAAAGGCAACTACCTGTGCATGCTTAGCTATCCTGTGTAACCATTTTTACCTCTACTCAAGAGTCAAAATTTGTTACAGGTGCGATCGTCTTAGGGTAGGGTGATCGTGACTATTGGATATATTATGGTATGATGGTATTTTGGGATCATCCCTAGTTAGGATGGTCTAGGCTGCAAAAGATAATTTGCCCTTGTTTGAGTGGTTAAAATCACTTTTAAGCCCTACAGTTACCTAAGGTGGGTTATATGGCTTAAAAAGGTGTCCATATAGGTAGTCTCCTCAAAATGACATGTTTTTGGTGTCTACACTTAGTTACTCTAATTTAACAACCAAGAGTAACATAGACACTCCTACCCATAATAATTTAGGAAGGAGTTTTGAATTTTTATGTAAATATTATAAATAGCCACCTTTATGGCCAAAAAAGAACATTGAATTGTTGTCATGTTTAGTATCAACCTTGGGCAATTTTTTCTCCTCTTTATATTTTGTATATTAGATTCAAATCGAGCCTTGGTTCTTTGTATATATATGTCATCAAACCTATTTCAATTACATATGAACGTAATGTGTTTTTTATATGAATACAAGGAGTTGATACTATTCCAGTATTTATATCTTGGTCTAAGTGATAATATATCTTTTTGTGGGGAATTGTGACTAGTATTTGTCCTATAGCTTTCATGGGGGATTTTTTGTTTATAATCATATATGGTTGGGACCATGTTCACTTTAACTGTCATGCTTGATTCATGTGTTTATTAATCCCACTAATGTATAGCATGGCAATTGTATTCTTTGGTACATCACCACTTGTAGCTTAGGCTAGTTTGGCTAGTTAGGTTTTAGTAATTTCCTATATTTCCCATTTCACCTATAAAGAACCAAGTATTTTAGGCTAGCTTAGGAGGATTGTTCCAAATATCACATCCATACAAGGATATATCCTTGGTAAAAATCCATAGGTCATTTGAAGGGTCCTCATCCCACGATCCCTAAACTTTTTAGGACTAGCACTCCACGCAAGGTGGAAGCATTGAATGCACCTGATGAGAACTATATTATAGAGGGTTTTGATTCCTATGATGTAGGGGTGATTTCTAGTCCCTAATAGCCTCATTGCATAATTCATGCCAATGGAATAAATCACAAGTTTTGGAGTATAGTCATTTATGTAGGGTATATCATCAATAGAATTCCTACTTGGGTTGTTCGACGAATGACACCTCTTGAGAAGTTTACAAAGGATAATATAATGTGTCTATGTTCTAAATATTTAGGTCTTCAAAATAGGCTCACACATCGAAGGATATTTTTAAAAAATTCATGTAATAGCCATAATTGTATATTTATGGGATATTTTGATGTCTTTAAGGTATGTCATATCTATGATCCTTAGATACATGATGTGGTTATTAGGAGAGATATCATTGATGATGTGCTTCTAGGTATTCCTTCCATTCCATATCCTAATATTATAGCTTTTAATTGTATTGATTCTCTATCTATTATAGCTATAGTAGGTTCTAATACCTTGCTCAATGTTGAAGAACACAAGCTTATACTGAGAGGGGGGGTGAACAGTATAAGACCACTTTTTACTTTTCTTATCCCAATCAATATTATACAATATATCAATGGCAATATCAATAGCAGAAACCAAAGCAATGTACAAATCATCACACACACATGAGACACCAATTTACGTGGTTCGCTCAATGTGAGCTACATCCACAGATAAAATCTTTCACTAAATTTTATCAATCCAAATTCTGGGAATACCTTTCCCGATTACAATGTTTATGGGCACCAACCCAAAGGAGACACCAATCCCCTAATCTCGAGTTCGTGGGCACCAACCCACAGGAGACACCAATCCCCTAGCTCTGCTCTGGCTGGTGATCCTCTAGAAGACCTCTGCCTCCGTTGCCCTTAGCAAATGGAACTCTATCCATCGAAGACACCTGTCCTCCTTGCTTTGGCTGGAGACCTCTGTCCTCAACTCTATCACCTCCAAAGTTGGTCCTCGAATTTGCACTAAACACAGTCCTTCGGTCTAGCACAAATGTCCTCGTTCATCTTTTCCTGTCTTCTCTCTACGCCCTCTTCTCTCTCTGTGCAAACACACCCGCACTTGGTCGAACTTCAACCCTTGCACTGTCTGCGCACACTCTTCTTCCTTTGTGATCTTTCACACTCATAATGATTCGACGAAATGCACTCTGCACACTACAATCGAATTTTGCACTCTGCTCACAGACGATCGAACTTCTTGCTCTGTGCACTATCTACAAATGTCGCACTTCAACTACACATTCAATCACCCTCAACTCTCCAAACAACCCTCCTTTTATACTAAAACTTTCAAGATCAAAACTTTGATCTTAGTCGGTTGCACAACCCTAAACTACATCAGCTGCAAACCCTAAACTATGTCGATTGCAAACCCTAATCTTCATCGGCTCAAATTTAACTTTGTCGGCTTCACTACCTCTAGAACTCTTCTGTAGCTTCTACTGCGAAACTACAACATGTCACGATATCATGACACCTTTGCAACCGTATACTTTCTTTTGGCTTTTGTCATGATATCGCGACATTTCTCCCTTCATCGACCTTATTTCTACTTTTGTCATGAAATCTTGACACTTCTGTCTTCATAGCCTTCCTCTCTGCTTTTGTCATAAAATCGTGACACTTCTCCTATAGAAGACCTACATTCTATTTTGTCATGAAATCGTGACACTTTCTCCAACCGAATGCTACCATCTCAATCTATCGTGAAATCGTGACACTTTCTCTTCCTTGCACTCTTGTCTGCTTGCACTAGCAAAAATAGAACATGTCATGAAATCATGACACTTTTGCTACCTTGTGTTTTTCTCTGCCTTATGCCCATAAAAATGGAACATGTCACGAAATTGTGACGCTTTCGCCTTTGAGCTCTTCCTCCTTGAATTTGTCATGAAATCATGACACTTCTAGCTTTCGTACGTTTTCTTTGCAGCTAATCGTGAATCGCTTCAGCTTCGTACGACTTCTTGAACTCTCGCGAAATCGTGACGCTTCTCATTTTAGACTCTTCCCTTTGTTGTATGTCATGAAATCATGACAGTTCTTACTTGGAACATTTTCATTGATGTCAGAAATCGTGACACTTTATCTTGCTTCCACTTTGTCTTCGACTTGTCATGATATCGTGACACTTTTTCTCCTTAGCGCTTTTCTTTTCTTCGGGTCATAAAACTCAACATGTCATGATATCATGACACTTTTCTCTGACTCTCTCTCCTACATTATGTCATGAAATCGTGACACTTTTTCTTTCGGACTCTCTCCTGCAACATGTCACGAAATCGTGACACTTTTTCATCCGTTCAACCTTCCTTGCAATATGTCACGAAATCGTGACATTTCTGACTTAAACATTCTCTCTCCTCTTTGAGTCGTGAAACTGCGACATGTCGCGATATCGTGACACTTTTCTAACTTGCTTTCTTTCGAACCTGTCATGCCGTAACCTTCATCAAAACAAATTATTTTACATCAAATCAAATTCCTTCAAAATCTTCTTGACATCAATGACAACTTATACACTTGAGCAAAGGCAATGCACCCAAGGTACCCAAAATTGCCAACAATCTCCCCCTTTGTCATTGATGGCAAACCTTTACTGAAAACACGTCTCAAGAGCCAAAACTGAAACCAACTGTGCTAACAACTAAGAAACTGTGCCCACAATTGAGAATATTCCTTTGAAGTTTTGCTCCCCCTGACTTGAAGCTTTCCTCTTCACTTGAAGCTCTCCCCCTTACTCATATCTCTCCCCCTTTGTCATCAATGGCAAAGGGTCACCTTTGGGGCTCGGGACTAAGAATGAGCCTCTTAGCTTAGTCCCTCCCCCACCTCTTGATGAGGTGATTAATTCTGGGGTGGGAGTAAAACTCCCATTAGGCACTGATCATCATCAGCGTCTATCACTTCCTTGTCGGGCCTTCTCTTGAACTCTTTGTCCATATTCTTGTTCTTGTTCTCATCACTGTTCTTGTTCTCGTTATCATTCCTGTTCTTATCCATGCCTTGATCCTTGGACCTGTTCATACCACTTGTTCTTGTTCCTATACCTTGGAAGTTCAGCTCTACACTGTCTAGTTGTGTGACCTTCATTGTTGCACTTATAACAAGTAACAATGTTATTTCTTTTAGGCATACCTATTCTTTGAATCTGCCTGTTCTGACTAACCCTATTCTGACCAAACCTATTCTGGCCAAACCTATTTTGATCAAACCTGTTCCTGTTATTTACCTCACAATAGACTGCCTTGTGCCCAAACTATTGACAAGAGTAGCAATACCCTTGAAAGAAACTAGCACTTCTAAAATTATCATTTACCTTCTTCACTTGAGCCATGCAATGTGAAGCCATGTGACCAAACCTGTGACATGCAAAACATCTGCCTTGAAATTTTCCTTTATTCGACCTCTTGGGTCTCGAAAACTTCTTCTTCTCATTCTGAATTCTATTTTCTATTTTTGCGCATCTATCATTCAAGGACTCATGATCTGAAATACTTTCCTCATCAGAACTCTCTTCCTTTTGGAGTCTCTTACTAGACTCTCCAACTTGTTCCTTGTGTGGCTTAACAAAACCAAGGCCTGTTTTATCTGTTGTCTTTCTTTGACCTTTGATGAGTGACTTAACCTTTTTGGAGCTATCTTGAAACCTCGTAAAGCTTATCCTTGTACTCTTTAGTTTCTTCTTTCAAAGAAGCCATTTTCTGTTCTAACTCACTATACTCAAGAACCTTAGACTCTAACTCATCCTTGAGTTCTTGCGTCTTAGCTATAGAGAAGTCAAGATTTTCTATAAGATCATCTCTCTCCATACAACATTCATCTAACTTATCCTTGAGTCTAGCATTCTTCTTTCTTTCCTTTTTCAAAGCACTAAGAGCATTAGTAAGTTCACTTTCATGATCCTTTATTTGTTTGTTTTCCGAATCATCAAAGCCTTTTTCAGATTTCTTATCACTAGAGGTGCTACCTTTTTCAAAAACCATACACGCATCTTCCTTATAGTTTTCTGAAGCATCCTCATACATACTAGAAACCAAATCATTATTTGTGCAATCATCCTCAAGGTGACCAAAATTTCCACATCTAAGACATTTCATGATAATGAATCTATGTTTCGGTTCTTCCTCCTTTTTCGATATGAACAACATCTCATTTTCATTATCACTTGAAGAACTTTCACTATCACTACTAGAACACTTACTTGCTTTGTCTAGGTAGAAACTCTTCTTGTGCTTGTGAGAATACCTCTTTCCTTGATTGTTGTGCTCATCTTTGTTCTTTCTGTGATGCTTGTGCTTTTCAGAATCCTTGCTCTTAGAATCCTGTTTATCTTCATCACTTTCATCCTTGGGAATAGTACAGTCTGTAGCATAATGACCAAACTTTCCACAATTGAAACATCTTATATTTTTCATGCTTTTGTGCTTTCTAGAGAATTTGCCTTTCTTGTTGTAATATGCCTCTTCATCACTAGAAGACTCATCACTCTCTTGAAGTTGTTTACCCTTGGATTTCTTGGTAGCCTTGAAAGCTGCCTCTTTCTTGACGTCAACCTTCACTTGAGTTCTCAACTCAAATGCTGCAAGTATACTATGGAGCTCATCCTTTTTCAACTTATCCAAATATTTAGCTTCCTCAATAGCAGAAATCTTTTCACTAAATCTATTAGGAAGAGATCTTAAAATCTTATCACAAACATCATTTTCAGCAAGCTCAAGACCTAAGTCTTTCATGGAGTTAACAACCTCATCCATACGAAGCATGTAGTCACTAATATTTTCATCATCATTCATCTTGAGTTGTTCAAACATACCTTTGAAGTGTCTCAACTTGGCCTTTCTGACATTTGTATCACCTGTATGAACCACCTGCAACTGTTTCCACATTTCACTAGCTATCTTGCAGTGAATCACTTTGGTGAGATCTGCTTTCTGTAAGCCTTTCAGGATTGCATTCATTGCTTTTGAATTGCTTGTGATGTAGGAGCCTTTCTTCTTTAGTATTTGGACCATGTACAGGAATAGTGTACTCATCTTCAATTACTTCCCATACCTCATTACCAAGTGCCATTAGATGAACCTTCATCCTTGCACTCCAAAGACCAAAATCTGACCCATCAAGAATAGGTGCTGCATTGCCACTTGAATAATCCATTGTGTTCTTAACTAGCTCTTCCTTCAAGCTGTTAAACTTTTCAAAGGCACCCGCTCTGATACCAATTGAAGAACACAAGCTTATACTGAGAGGGGGGGTGAACAGTATAAGACCACTTTTTACTTTTCTTATCCCAATCAATATTATACAATATATCAATGGCAATATCAATAGCAAAAACCAAAGCAATGTACAAATCATCACACACACATGAGACACCAATTTACGTGATTCACTCAATGTGAGCTACATCCACAGATAAAATCTTTCACTAAATTTTATCAATCCAAATTCTGGGAATACCTTTCCCGATTACAATGTTTATGGGCACCAACCCAAAGGAGACACCAATCCCCTAATCTCGAGTTCGTGGGCACCAACCCACAGGAGACACCAATCCCCTAGCTCTACTCTGGCTGGTGATCCTCTAGAAGACCTCTGCCTCCGCTGCCCTTAGCAAATGGAACTCTATCCATAGAAGACACCTGTCCTCCCTGCTCTAGCTGGAGACCTCTGTCCTCAACTCTATCACCTCCAAAGCTGGTCCTCGAATTTGCACTAAACACAGTCCTTCGGTCTAGCACAAATGTCCTCGTTCGTCTTTGCTTGTCTGCTCTCTATGCCCTCTTCTCTCTCTGCGCAAACACACCCACACTTGGTCAAACTTCAACCCTTGCACTGTCTGCGCACACTCTTCTTCCTTTTTGATCTTTCACACTCATAATGATTCGATGAAATGCACTCTACACACTACAATCGAATTTGCACTCTACTCACAGTGATCAAACTTCTTGCTCTGCGCACTATCTACAAATTTCGCACTTCAACCACACATTCAATCACATCTCAAATCTCCAAATAGCCCTCCTTTTATACTAACACTTTCAAGATCAAAAACTTGATCTTAGTCGGCTGCACAACCCAAAACTAAAACCCTAAACTACGTCGGTTGCAAACCCTAATCTTCGTCGGCTCAAATTTAACTTTGTCGGCTTCACTACCTCTGCAACTCTTCTATAGCTTCTACCATGAAACTACAACATGTCACGATATCGCGACACTTTTGCAACCGTATACTTTCTTTTGGCTTTTGTCACGATATCGCGACATTTTAGCCTTTGTCGACTTTCTAACTTTTGTCGCGAAATCATGACACTTCTGTCTTCATAGCCTTCCTCTCTGCTTTTGTCGTGAAATCGTGACACTTCTCCTATAGAAGACCTGCATTCTATTTTTGTCATGAAATCGTGACACTTTCTCCAACCGAATGCTGCCATCTCAATCTATCACGAAATCGTGACACTTTCTCTTCCTTGCACTCTTGTCTCTTGCACTAGTAAATGGAACATGTCGTGAAATCATGACACTTTTCCTTGTGTTTTTCTCTACCTTACACTCATGAAAATGAAACATGTCATGAAATCGTGACGCTTTCACCTTTGAGCTCTTCCTCCTTGAATTTGTCATGAAATCGTGACACTTCTAGCTTCCGTACGTTTTCTTTGTATCCTGTCATGAAATCGTGACGCTTTCAGCTTCTGTACGACTTCTCTGCAACCTATCGTGAAATCGTGACACTTCTCATTTCAGACTCTTCCCTTTGCTGTATGTCATGAAATCGTGATAGTTCTTATTGGAATTTTTGTCAGAAATCATGACACTTTATCTTGCTTCCACTTTGTCTTCGACTTGTCATGAAATCGTGACACTTTTCCTCCTTAGCTCTTTTCTATTCTTCGGGTCACGAAAACCCACATGTCATGATATCGTGACACTTTTTCTCTCGGACTCTCTCTCTTGCATTATGTCATGAAATCGTGACACTTTTTCTTTCGGACTCTCTCTCCTGCAACATGTCGCGAAATCGTGACACTTTTTCGTCCGTTCAACCTTCCTTGCAATATGTCACGAAATCGCGACATTTTTGACTCAAACATTCTCTCTCCTCTTTGAGTCGCGAAACTGCGACATGTCGCGATATCGCGACACTTTTCTAACTTGCTTTCTTTCGAACCTGTCATGTCGTAACCTTCATCAAAACAAATTATTTTACATCAAATCAAATTCCTTCAAAAGCTTCTTGACATCAATGACAACTTATACACTTGAGCAAAGGCAATGCACCCAAGGTACCCAAAATTGCCAACAATCTCCCCCTTTGTCATTGATGGCAAACCTTTACTGAAAACACGTCTCAAGAGCCAAAACTGAAACCAATTGTGCTAACAACTGAGAAACTATGCCCACAACTGAGAATCTTCCTTTGAAGTTTTGCTCCCCCTGACTTGAAGCTTTCCTCTTCACTTGAAGCTCTCCCCCTTACTCATATCTCTCCCCCTTTGTCATCAATGGCAAAGGGTCACCTTTGGGGCTCGGGACTAAGAATGAGCCTCTTAGCTTAGTCCCTCCCCCACCTCCCGATGAGGTGATTAATTCTAGGGTGGGAGTAAAACTCCCATTAGGCACCGATCATCATCAGCGTCTATCACTTCCTTGCTCGGGCCTTCTCTTGAACTCTTTGTCCATATTCTTGTTCTCGTTCTCGTCATCGTTCTCGTTCTTGTTATCATTCCTGTTCTTTTCCATGCCTTGATCCTTGGACCTGTTCATACCACTGTTCCTGTTCCTATACCTTGGAAGTTCAGCTCTACACTGTCTAGCTGTGTGACCTTCATTGTTGCACTTATAACAAGTAACAATGTTATTTCTTTTAGGCATACCTGTTCTTTGAATCTGCCTGTTCTGACTAACCTTATTCTGGCCAAACCTATTTTGGCTAAACCTGTTCGACCAAACCTGTTTTGGCCGAACCTGTTTTGATCAAACCTGTTCCTGTTATTTACCTTGCAATAGACTGCCTTGTGCCCAAACTGTTGACAAGAGTAGCAATACCCTTGAAAGAAACTAGCACTTCTAAAATTGTCATTTACCTTCTTCACTTGAGCCATGCAATGTGAAGCCATGTGACCAAACCTGTGACATGCAAAACATCTACCTTGAAATTTTCTTTTATTCGACCTCTTGGGTCCCGAAAACTTCTTCTTCTCATTCTGAATTCTGTTTTCTATTTCTGCGCATCTATCATTCAAGGACTCATGATCTGAAGTACTTTCCTCATCGGAACTCTCTTCCTTTTGGAGTCTCTTACTAGACTCTCCAACTTGTTCCTTGTGTGGCTTAACAAAACCAAGGCCTGTTTTATCTATTGTCTTTCTTTGACCTTTGATGAGTGACTTAACCTTTTTGGAGCTATCTTGAAACCTGTAAAGCTTATCCTTGTACTCTTTAGTTTCTTCTTTCAAAGAAGCCATTTTCTGTTCTAACTCACTATACTCAAGAACCTTAGACTCTAACTCATCCTTGAGTTCTTGCGTCTTAGCTATAGAGAATTCAAGATTTTCTATAAGATCATCTCTCTCCATACACCATTCATCTAACTTATCCTTGAGTCTAGCATTCTTCTTTCTTTCCTTTTTCAAAGCACTAAGAGCGTTAGTAAGTTCACTTTCATGATCCTTTATTTGTTTGCTTTCTGAATCATCAAAGCCTTTTTCAGATTTCTTATCACTAGAGGTGCTACCTTTTTCAAAAACCATACACGCATCTTCCTTATAGTTTTCTGAAGCATCCTCATACATACTAGAAACCAAATCATTATTTGTGCAATCATCCTCAAGGTGACCAAAATTTCCACATCTAAGACATTTCATGATAATGAATCTATGTTTCGGTTCTTCCTCCTTTTCTGATATGAACAACATCTCATTTTCATTATCACTTGAAGAACTTTCACTATCACTACTAGAACACTTACTTGCTTTGTCTAGGTAGAAACTCTTCTTGTGCTTGTGAGAATACCTCTTTCCTTGATTGTTGTGCTCATCTTTGTTCTTTCTGTGATGCTTGTGCTTTTCAGAATCCTTGCTCTTAGAATCCTATTTATCTTCATCACTTTCATCCTTGGGAATAGTACAGTCTGTAGCATAATGACCAAACTTTCCACAATTGAAACATCTTATATTTTTCATGCTTTTGTGCTTTCTAGAGAATTTGCCTTTCTTGCTATAATATGCCTCTTCATCACTAGAAGACTCATCACTCTCTTGAAGCTATTTACCCTTGGATTTCTTGGTAGCCTTGAAAGTTGCCTCTTTCTTGACGTCAACCTTCACTTGAGTTCTCAACTCAAATGCTTGCAAGTATACTATGGAGCTCATCCTTTTTCAACTTATCCAAATCTTTAGCTTCCTCAATAGCAGAAATCTTTTCACTAAATCTATTAGGAAGAGATCTTAAAATCTTATCACAAACATCATTTTCAGCAAGCTCAAGACCTAAGTCTTTCATGGAGTTAACAACCTCATCCATACGAAGCATGTAGTCACTAATATTTTCATCATCATTCATCTTGAGTTGTTCAAACATACCTTTGAAGTGTCTCAACTTGGCCTTTAAGACATTTGTATCACCCGTATGAACCACCTGCAACTGTTTCCACATTTCACTAGTTGTCTTGTAGTGAATCACTTTGGTGAGATCTGCTTTCTATAAGCCTTTCAAGATTGCATTCATTGCTTTTGAATTGTTGTGATGTAGGAGCCTTTCTTCTTTAGTATTTGGACCATGTACAGGAATAGTGTACTCATCTTCAATTACTTCCCATACCTCATTACCAAGTGCCATTAGATGAACCTTCATCCTTGCACTCCAAAGACCAAAATCTGACCCATCAAGAATAGGTGCTGCATTGCCACTTGAATAATCCATTGTGTTCTTAACTAGCTCTTTCCTTCAAGCTGTTAAACTTTTCAAAGGCACCCGCTCTGATACCAATTGAAGAACACAAGCTTATATTGAGAGGGGGGGTGAACATTATAAGACCACTTTTTACTTTTCTTATCCCAATCAATATTATATAATATATCAATGGCAATATCAATAGCAAAAACCAAAGCAATGTACAAATCATCACACACACATGAGACACCAATTTACATGATTCACTCAATGTGAGCTACATCCACGGATAAAATCTTTCACTAAATTTTATCAATCCAAATTCTAGGAATACCTTTCCTGATTACAATGTTTATGGGCACCAACCCAAAGGAGACACCAATCCCCTAATCTCGAGTTCATGGGCACCAACCCACAAGAGACACCAATCCCCTAGCTCTACTCTGGTTGGTGATCCTCTAGAAGACCTCTGCCTCTGCTGCCCTTAGCAAATGGAACTCTATCCATAGAAGACACCTATCCTCCCTACTCTAGTTGGAGACCTCTGTCCTCAACTCTATCACCTCCAAAGTTGGTCCTCGAATTTGCACTAAACATAGTCCTTCGGTCTAGCACAAATGTCCTCATTCATCTTTGCCTGTCTGCTCTCTACGCCCTCTTCTCTCTCTGCACAAACACACCCACACTTGGTCGAACTTCAACCCTTGCACTGTCTGTGCACACTCTTCTTCCTTTTTGATCTTTCACACTTAGAATGATTCGACGAAATGCACTCTACACACTACAATCGAATTCGCACTCTGCTCATAGCGATCAAACTTCTTGCTCTGCACACTATCTCCAAATTTTGCACTTCAACCACACATTTAATCACCCTCAACTCTCCAAACAACCCTCCTTTTATACTAAAACTTTCAAGATGAAAAATTTGATCTTAGTCGGTTGTACAACCCTAAACTACATGGTGCAAACCCTAATCTACGTCGATTGCAAACCCTAATCTTTGTCGACTAAAATTTAACTTTGTCGGCTTCACTGCCTCTGGAACTCTTCTGTAGCTTCTACCGTGAAACTACAACATGTCACGATATCATGACACTTTTGCAACCGTATACTTTCTTTTGGCTTTTGTCATGATATCGTGACACTTCTCCCTTCGTCGACCTCCTTTCTTCTTTTGTCATGAAATCACGACACTTCTGTCTTCATAGCCTTCCTCTCTGCTTTTGTCATGAAATCGTGACACTTCTCCTATAGAAGACCTGCATTCTATTTTTGTCATGAAATCGTGACACTTTCTCCAACCGAATGCTGCCATCTCAATCTATCGTGAAATCGTGACACTTTCTCTTCCTTGCACTCTTGTCTGCTTGCACTAGCGAAAACGAAACATGTCATGAAATCGTGACACTTTTGCTGCCTTGTGTTTTTCTCTGCCTTACGCCCACGAAAATGGAACATGTCACGAAATCATGACGCTTTCACCTTTGAGCTCTTCCTCCTTGAATTTGTCATGAAATCATGACACTTCTAGCTTTCGTATGTTTTCTTTGCAGCCTATCATGAAATCGTGACGCTTTCAGCTTTCGTACGACTTCTCTACAACCTGTCATGAAATCGTGACACTTCTCATTTTAGACTCTTCCCTTTGCTGTATGTCACGAAATCATGACAGTTCTTACTTGGAACATTTTCATCTGCAGCATGTCATGAAATTGTGACACTTTATCTTGCTTCCACTTTGTCTTCTGACTTGTCGTGAAATCGTGACACTTTTTCTCCTTAGCGCTTTTCTTTTCTTTGGGTCATGAAAACCCGACATGTCACGATATCGCGACACTTTTTCTCTCGGACTCTCTCTCCTACATTATGTCATGAAATCATGACACTTTTTCTTTCGGACTCTCTCTCCTGCAACATGTCACGAAATCGCGACACTTTTTTGTCCGTTCAACCTTCCTTGCAATATGTCACGAAATCGTGACATTTCTGACTCAAACATTCTCTCTCCTCTTTGAGTCGCGAAACTGCGACATGTCGCGATATCGCGACACTTTTCTAACTTGCTTTCTTTTGAACCTGTCAAGCCGTAACCTTCATCAAAACAAATTATTTTACATCAAATCAAATTCCTTCAAAAGCTTCTTGACATCAATGACAACTTATACACTTGAGCAAAGGCAATGCACCCAAGGTACCCAAAATTGCCAAAAAATGCTCCCCTAATAGTGCATCTTCATCTTCTAATAGTTTTTCATTGCCCATAAATTTGACTCCACCATCCATAGTTGCTTAGGTAGTTCTACTTCCCCTATATAAATGAGGAGAATGGTTCAGTTCAAAATGTTATTGTTGTGTATAATGAGGTTAGTAAAACTGAGTTAGATTCTTTTGTTTCATTTTTATGTTAAGATAGTGTAGGATACCCATGCTTATTCTAAAGATATTATTTCTAAATGGGTTAATACAGTTCTAAAGGATGCACAACCTATTCTATCCATTGAGATTCATTAAAATGATCCTTCTCAAGATTTGAAGGTATCCCATTCTCAATATCATATCAACTACTCATGGGCTAAGAGGAAACCTAAATAAGAAAATGTCATGACAGGAAAACGTGAGATATATGGAACATGGGAGTTGGTTGCTCTTCTAGTAGGGAAGAATGTTATTGGTTGTAAGTGGGTCTACAATACCAAGTACACATAAATTTTTTATACTTAAATAGCATTAGGTATGACTTATTTCCAATGGTTTATTTCCAATGGTTTCTCTCAACAAGAGGGAGTAGACTATTCTAAAACATTTGCACCTATAGCTAGGATGAACTCTATTAGAATGATTATTTCAATTGTATCTTCCTATGGATGAAAGGTACATAAATGGATGTCAATAATGCCTTTCTCAATGGTGAAATTCAAGATGAAATTTACATGAAACCCCATCCAAATTTTAGCTAGATAGCCCTACTCCATTAGTATGTCATTTGACTCAATTTTTGTATGGTCTTAACCAGACTCCTTAGGTATGGTAAGATAAAATCCATGATTTCTTCATTAGTTATGGATTTTAATGATGTGAGGTTGAGCATGATGTTTACATTAAATATCATTATGAGGATGCTATGGTAATTTTGTTGTATGCTGATGATATTATCATAAGTAACTCCACTACTTTGATCTGGGAGATGACATCATGACTTCATTCCACATTTGAGATGATAAATTTATTGATTACTATTTTTTGGGAATCTATATTGATCAAAAAAATTCTAGCATTACTATTTCTAAATTCAAATATGCTTTGGATATTCTTCGATGATTTGGGATGGAGGAGTGCAAGCCTACTAGGACCCCATTTGCCTTAGGTTTGAAGCTATGATCTAACTATACTACACCCTTGGTAGATTCTACACTATATTAGACTCTTGTAATTATTTATATCACTCACACTAGACTAGATATATCCTTTGGTGTTAGCTACTATTCTAAGTACATGCAAACTACTCAAGGGAGTCACTAGATAGTAGGTAAGCAAATTCTCAAATACATTAGAGGGACATATCAAATGGATATTCACTATTTTGTTGTTATCTTCTGAATTTGATAGTTTTTTTAGATATTGATTGGGAAGGATATGTGAATGAGCTATGGTCCACCATAGATTTTGTGTTCTACTTGCGATCTAGACTAGTTTCATGGTGATCTAGATGTTAATCCACCATTTCTCTATCCTCTATAGAGGTTTGATATTGTTTTCACAATGAGGCATCCAAGCATCTTAAGTGGATGTTGATGATTTTAGAGGAGATTGGCATTCCTCAAAGCTCTCTAGTTCTTCTTTTTTATTATAATTAGAGTATTAGCCAACTTTTTTACAATCATATATTTCATCAGTGGACTAAGCACATTGATATATGAATGCACTTTATGCAATGGATTTATGCTCATAGGATGTTAGACCTAGTCTTTGTTCCTTCATCATAGTAGGTAGTGGGTATTTTGACCAAGATCATTCTTGAAGTCACCTTCACATACAGGAGCTTCTTAGAGTGGGAGAATGTCCCTTAAGGGGAATCCAACATAAGGGTCTCTCTTTATATCCCATTTTTAGAATTAAGTGTCATGACCCACCTTGATAGTACTTAATAATTAAGTTGGACTTTGTATTAGCAAATGATGTTTAATGCTTAGTTTTGATGGTTTTGAATGTATTTTTTGATATTGTATCTATTTTATTTAAGGACATGATATTTTTGATGCTCTACATGGTTGGAGGATTAGGTAATCTCATGGGTGGACAAGATAATTCACCATAATGAATGAGAAACATTGTTAAATGGGAAATAATGATGATGACTCATTAATCAAACAACTCAAGGTAACATAGATGAATACCCTTTCATGTAGGTACATTGTGGTTTTCTTATGCTCATGTTCATACCATTGGACCAAGGAATTTTCTTGCAACAAGTATCCTTAACATGAGTTGGTGATAGCTTAAGTCTATATTAAATAAGGAGCCAATCACTTAAGGATAAAATTATAATACAAAGTCAATTTGTTCTTGCATATGGCATTATGGTTTTTTTTTTTATCTTATTGTGTGTTCTTGAATAATTATTTGGTTAAAAATAATTTTTATTTGCCTAAGGTTGATAATTATTCCATAATAGAAAGCCATGAATTCTTATTTTTTGGATGTTGCTTTATGCTTGTTTATGGTCATTCATTGGGACATATTAATCTTTGAAGGTGGTGCACTTAATACTCCAATGCTTTGGGGTGATGGCATATAAGTGTAGTAGGCACATTTATGTGTGGACACACTTATCTTTATGAGAGCGTTTGGAGATAAAACCATTATAGAAAATAGGTGCTAATTAGAGGTACCATGAGCATTATGAAGAGACTCTCCATGCCAAGTGGTGCTTGGAATATCCTTACTAGAAGGATGATGTATTTATAAGATGAGAAGCAAGTCAACATGAAGGATGGTAAGATAAATCATATACACAAAGGTAGAGAGAGTTGGGCAGTGGAAAGAGTGGACAAATATAAGTGTTAGTGTTGAATGAAACTTGGTTGAGGATTCTAGGTGAGGTTTGTATCTCCTTAAAGGTATTTTTGGGTTAGCCTCCATGTTGTTTTTTGCATGTTTTTTGTTTTGTGGTTTTTCTTAGATTCACCTCTGGATGCTCTCATATTCCTTATAACCTTACTATAGTTTTTTGGCATGTTGCTTCAACCATGTGTATTAATTTTTTTGTCTAGACCTTGCGGATTATGTGTTTGATTTTTGCCCACTTAGAACCAAATCTTCTTGCATGGTAGAAAACACCACAGTGCAAGGATAATTAGTGTTTGACTTATCATAGTGTTGCTTATCTACATCGGATAGCCTTCGATACATCTTTTATTTGGTGTTTTATATAAATATTATTGATTGGAGAAGTGACTTGGTGTTGCATTGTCCATATGAGTTCCTACATATATTGCACCTCCTAAGTATTTTTTCTTTTGTTTGGTTTGCGTAGATGTGACCTTGGGCACTCATGGTTGGCCTTAGGGTTAGTCCTTTTGCTAGGTGGTTGTTGGATTTGCTAGCCCTTCATTAAGCTTGTTGATAGGTTGTTGCTAAGTTAGTCTTAGGTTTTCCTTTAAGCTCTTGATATATTTTTTAGGGTTGACCTTTGGACCTTGGATTAACTTAATGTTAGGTTATGGAACAATCTTTATATTCATTGCTAATCTTATGTTAGATTATCTTGATGCAATTTTGGATTAATCAAATGATAGATTAGTTTGGAAATTAATCTAATGATAGATTAATTCATTTTAATCTTTATATTGCAATTAATCAAATGATATATTAATTCATCTTAATATTTAGGTTACAATTAATTAAATGACAGATTAGCTTAGAAATTAATCTAATGATATATTAATTCATTTTAATATTTAGATAGTAATTAATCAAATGATAGATTAATTATTTTAAATATTTAGATTATAATTAATCAAATTATAGATTAATTCATTTTAATATTTATATTGTAATTAATCAAATGATAAATTAGTTTGACAATTAATTCTTTTGTTTTTGTGTTCCTATATTGAATTGTTTTACATAAGAATGCAAGGCTTGAGATTTAAAATATTTATGGAAAATATTTTGGGAAAGAAGTATGAGCTTCTTTAATTTGTGGTTTTTATGCAATAAATCATATAGAAATTCATTCATACCTGCAAATGAGTTTTTCTGATCCCCATATTCCTATCAAACTATCATGGAGGCCAAAGGAAGAAGATGTCAGATCATGCTAAGTTAATTCTTCAATTATTCCTGGAGTACTATTGAAAATCACTCTTGGTGAAAGAGAATTTATTGTAATAGAAGCAAATACTATTCTTTCGTGTAATATAAACCTTTAATTGGATGATTATATGATGTCATGTTGATAAATGGTTTTATGACTCTTATCCATGCTAATGCTTTGATCTAAAGGTTTTATTAGATTTATTGCAAGCTTAAGATAATTAATTTTGCTTCCATCCTAGAAGATGCTTTTGTTTTAATGCTTACAAGTGAGAGAGATAGAGCACAGAGAGACTTATCCTTGATCTTAGAGATTTCTTTTGTAATGTAATATCTTTCCAAATTTAGACACTAATTTTCTTGTAGGGCAAGGTACTATTGATGAAATTTGTGTCTGCAGGATTAGGTGTTCGTCTCTAAGCAAGCTAATCAGATGAACCTAGTGCCCATATTCTGGTGGAAAGATAGTGGTTGTCCACATGAGGTAAGGGGGGATATGATGTTACCTCTTGAAAATACCATAGCCTGTGAGTACATGGAAGCTCACAAAACAAATTCATATAAGGACATCCTGATTGTTGCATTATATTTATGTTTGCTTGGTGGATTTGTTTGCGTAATGCATATGGTTGTCTGATGAATTTATTTGCACTATGCATACACTAGTTTGATTAAATTATGTATCATAATTTTTTTTATTTGAGCATGTTGTTTAAATGTGAAAATTATTAATTATATATATATATATATATATATATAATAATAAAAATAAAAAAAGAAGAATGAAAGTAAAATACAACAAAAATAAAATATAAATGTAATATTTTATTAGTGCCATCTGGAAACCATTCTATATGCATGAGAATTCATGTGTCACCAAATCCATGCATTTATTTTCTATATAAATATGGTTAAACCAGTTTCTAGGAAGGGGGCATTTGGTGTGAGTTTTTCTAGAATTTTTTTGATGCTTACGATTTGAGCGTCAGTTCAAATTGAATGTCTAACTGAATTGCTACTAAAAAGGAAAGTAGGACTCTAAAATATTACTCTTTTGATTTGGTTGAATTTTTATTATGTTCTACTACATGTTGCTAATCTAGATATTACTTAAGAGAATTTATTTTTTAATTAAATCTAGAGTATGTTTGAACTATCAATTGTTTGAATTGTATTTGGATTTTTTTCTCAAGTAATGTGTTACATAAATGACTATCTTATTTTCCAATAATCCAAAGTATTTTTGGTTTATTACTGTCATTACTAGGTAATGTATAATATGTAAATGGGCAACCTTGAGGTCCATATACCTTCAAGGCGAAAGGGTGATGGATAGATTTTCAATGTTGCTTGTGTCTAATTTAAGAAAAAATTTTGTGGTTTGATAAGATCATTAGCTTGATACTAGCTATAATAAACTATGTTGTAAATGCTCATTGTATTTTTTTGAGTTTATGTGCTGCATTCATTAGATGCATTCATCAATAGTGGCCATGCTAACCCAATACATGCCATAAAATATATATGTTTCCATAAAAGTTCTCCTAGTGGAAGAGTCTGATCATGGTTGATTTTGAAAGAAGGCTACATTAAGTGGAGAGCCATTCGCAAGGTTGACATTCCACTCAACCACCTTTCAGGTTCATAATAGTGAGTTATATTGGATTTTTTCTTAACTCTACAAGTGACTACCTAAAAATAGAGTAAGTGTGTAGCTCTTTTAATGTTTTTCGAGAGGGATTGACATCTCTGATGTATTCATTGGAAAATTTTAAGTAATGTAGAGAAAGAAAAATTTTAAGCTTTACCATTAAGAATTGTTGTGGAGTTTCCACAACCACCCCAAGCTTCTTGGGGACCCACTTGTCATGTTTTGGTATTAAATATTTTTTGTTTTCTTTGGCTTGTAAGAATAGTGATGTTTGACCGTTTATGTTAATGATTTTAATTGCTTTAGTTATTTGATATTTAATGATTAATTAATCTAGGCATTAATGCTTAGATTAATTAAAATCCATTTTGATAAATAGAGTTTAATGTTCTTCATACTATCTAAGGTGATGGAATGTGTTTAATAAAGCAAGGCCTGACCAAATCATTACCTAAAACAAGAAGAGGATACAAAAGGTATAAATAAATTGTGATATAAAATAATATGCTATTATCTGCCTAATATAATTACACTAATTATATTATGTATATAATAGTAATATTATACCCAGGTGTTGTAGGTGAGTTGGAGAGGAGAGGGCAATCCTCCAAGAGAGGTCCCAGGTTCAAATCTCCAACCTACCAAAACGCTGAATTGGGTATCCAAAATTCAATTGATAATGTTGGCGCGGGTAGGGTTAGATGCGACTCTCGAGTGACTTTGATGGTGCAGAACCCCCCTGTTCATGGTCTCTCAGACCAAGGTGGCCCCGCAAGGGGATTTTCGCTTCAAAAAAAATAGTAATATTATTATGATTTTCTAAAATGTTATTATAATAATATTATTATGATTATATCATAATGTTCTAAAATATTATTATTATAATAATAATGTTATATTGTATATAATATAATATACTTTACAAAGGATGTGATAATAATATGTTTGACCATGTTACATTTGATTGCAGGAGAAGGCAATGGCGGCTATTCAAAATGATCGAAGGCAAGGATGGCTATTCCAAATCATTCGAGGCTACATAATGCTAGAAAAAGAGGAAGCGGTCCAAAGATACTGTTAGGGTTTCAGGAGGACAGGACATAAGACACCAAATTTGATAGTGAAACAATTGAAACCAGATGCATGCCATCAAACAAGACAGAAAAGAAATATTATTAGGGCAGTCGTAACCCTAATTGATGGAGATAAATGTCTACCTCAAGAGCATGGAAATTTTTTCATTGGTATTGCATAATGTGAGTGTGAGACCAAGGAGGTTGATAGCAATGATGAAGGGTTGACAGACTGCGTTAATGGTAGCCCTATGATGTGGTGTTGACAACACCATGGCTACAATCGATGACAACACCATGGTGAAGGGTTGATAGTGCTATGGCTATGTCGATGGCAACCCTCTGACGTGGTGTTGACAGTGCCATGGTTGCGATCGAACGTAGCACCATGGTGATGTTTTTTTGATAGCACCATGGTTGTGTTGATCGTAGCACCATGATGTGGTGTTGCCAGCGCCATGGCTGCATCAATGGCATGATGGCCTCACTCGATTATATGGACACCAAAGTGCCCAGGATGGGGTACCTCATCCCAATCCTTGGGCATGTTTGCTATGGCTTCGAAGAGATACCATAGGGCCTTGGTTTCAAAGAGCATAGAAAAAATATCGTTGCAATAAGATTGGCCTACCTTATTTTAATGTGAATGTTGTTTGATTATATTCAATATTTTAAAGGAGGTCTAAAATCATAGGGGTTATAAGGTATAGTTAAATGTTTTTTATTATTCATTTTGATGGGTGCAAACGGATGTTCTTGGGTAGAATGCCTATGTGATAAGAGAAAGGGGATACATAAGGAGTTACGTAAGATTATATTTTTGGTTTTATTATTGTTTAAAATGATGTTTAGAAGTGTTATTTTATTGTATTAAATCATAGAAAATGATGATGGGTTACTTTCTTATATCCATTTATTATTTTAATTGTGAAAGAAGTTGAAGCAAAAGGACTTCTAAGCATTATTTATGCCTTGCTATCCTACTTTTTTAGGGGGCCTGGGAATGATGTAACATTCCGAAAAGTAATAAGAAAGAGCATTTTTTAGATTTTGAGAGGGTAGCAAACTTTTGTGAGAAAAATCAAAAGGAGGGTTTCTAATCATAAAACTAACGTTTTTAGTGTCTTATCATTTTTGCATTTTAGTGACTTCTAGCCATTGTCTTATGCCATGAAATGGGTTGCAATAGGCGAAGGTCAAGATGATGCAGTTTCTTTGTTATTTCCTTTGAGTCTTGTACTTGATTTAATGGTATTGTGCTTATGTTGCATGTCCATTAATTCAGGTTATTTTATGATTACATCATAACTAGGGATTTTGTAGGGAGGAGCTTGCTAAACTAATTCAGAATTTGACTTTTTCAGCTAACCAAATCTGCATTGTTTATTCATTCATTTTTGTTAAGTTCATTTTATTTCAAGCATTCAATCATTTCTTTCTGGTCCATCCAGAATTTCAGTTTATTTTATTTCCATTCTGGTCCTTTTCTAGAATTTCTGCTAATTTCCTTTTAGTTTCATTTCTATTGTAGTCCATTTCCAGAATTGTTAAGCTTTCAAGTTATTTCCATTCTGGTAATTTTCCATAATTTTTGCACCTCCAAAATTCATTAATGTAAGCTTTCAGATAAAACACCTAGTTTAGGAGGGATACTAACCTGCTATTTCACATTAACTTAAGATAAGAAATGAAAGCTAATTTTACTAACATTGCTAACATGCTAACTTCTACTAACCACCATTAGGGTAGTGGCATCAACATAAGGAAGATAAAATAAACCCAAATATCTAAAACTTACTTCATCTTAAAGGCACAAACATTAAAATGAGGTGGACAATTCAACATTTTATCATTTGAAACCTTTTAATTGAAGATAAAATACATTACTAACAGGTATTTAGGGTAGCATCAATTTAAAAAACCCTAAAAATAACTGCATTTATTTTACACTGGCTTTTTAGTTTGATCTTTCAATCACTAAGCATTGTTTAGAACCAGCAATGGCCCCTTGTTTATGGTCATATGCATCATTGAATTATTTCTTGCATTATTGTAATATTTTAGATATTTTACCATAACCTTGGAGAAGTTGAATGTTTGTCATTTGGTTTCTTTTCAAGAGAGAGTTTTCTGTTCAATACTCTGCATGTGGTGGTATTTTACAATTGGGTAAAATATACACTCAACATCTTTGGCGCTAGAAGGAGGGCCTTCTTTTATGCTTTATGATTTAGTTTTTTTTTGCTAATGCTAACATGGTCAGTTTTGGTTCAATAATATTATGTTTGCAGGTGCAACATGTTACTCTTGGCTATTTTGTGAGAAACCTTAGTAGAATAGATTTAATTTTCTCAGGATGGACCCGCAAAGATGCATTGCTACTAGGTCTAAAACCACTGAGGAAACCATTTTTCAAAGTCTTTATCTCAAACCTAGGAAACCAAGATACAAAATCCATGGGATCGAAATCCCATATGAGCCTTCTGATACATTAGGTTTAGAGATGCTTTGCCAATATTTGGAAAGGCTAACTCTCAAACCTCTGAATATGAATACCATTAGTGGGTGTGCATCCATTAGTTCCACCGTAAGAGCTACATCAAGTGTACCCATATCAATTATCCTGAGTGTGTCAACTGCTTTAGTAGGGTCATTATCTTTGGTTAATATAGCCCAACAACAACAACAGCAACAACCAGTTCCTTGGTTTGGTACCCAAAGTTATCCGTTAAGTATACATGGGGATGTCCATGACATACCTAGGCACATTGAGAGGTCTATCCCTAATTTTGTCCATTATGGTCCTATTTCAACTAAAGAGCATGTTCAAATTTACAAGTAACATATGATTAGGCAGGGAGTCAGTCATGAAGACATCGCTTGTCGACTCTTCCCTAATAGCTTTGACCAAATGGCTCATGAATGTTATAGGAATATTCTTGCAGGGTCCATTACATCTTGGGCCTAGTTGGAAGCTGGCTTTGTTAATAAATTTAGGTCATTGCTAGATTCTACCATCATGTATAACCAATTCGTGTCATGCAAGAGGTATCCTAATGAACCTATCAAAACATTTAATGCCAAATTCCAAAATCTTTACATAAACATGACTCGTCATTTTGCAATAGATGCTATTGTGGTGTTGCAATTATACCTCACAGCCTTAGACCTGATGACATCCATGTTTACCAGGAGAAATCCTCAAGTTACAATGTTGGCCTTAGCCTATGTTGAAGCCATGACTATTGAGCAGTAAATGACATCGCAAGGTGGCACTATGCCTCAATTTCTTATGTTAGGGCAATATGGCCCTTACAATAAATTTTCCATGATGAATCAATATGTGACACCTCAGATGCCCATGATGAATGCTTTGCCATATCATCATTCATACCCATTCGCTCCCACGATTCCATATTTTTTGACATACCCTAATGTTGTCATTCCACCCACTCTACAAACGATAGCTGCTAATCAGATAACCTTACCAGGATTTGAGGTGAGTAGTACTCAGGCCTTAAATGCATATCCCATGGTTGTTCCTCTATAGGCAAAGGGTCCATGGTGGACCCAAACACCCAAATTCAAACCTTAGTACCTAATATAGAGGTTGCTAATGTCAAAAAATTTAGTGGATCTGGGGCTGTCATGTCCCAGCCACAAGGTTCCAATTTTGAGCTAGAAGAGCTCAAGATAATAACCATAAAATAGGGCAATGACATCATTCAGTTACAAAAACAAGTTGCCCAAAATCCCATGCCCAATCGAAACCATGACCATAGGAGAACAGGATCGTACAACATGCATCCTAACAATGGGCGTGTACCCAACCCGGTAGCCAATTAGGTTGATGTGTTAGGGGATTGTGATGAGTCAGAGTTATGTGATGAGGAAATGCATCACTATTGCCATATAAATTCAGAAGCTTTGGTGTCTGAAGTTATTCATTATTTATAAAATGATGATATTGAGGAAGATATGAATGTGTTAGGAGAGGAAGAGGATGAAGGCTTGGAAGCTTAGGTCACTAGACGTTTTGGGAAAGCCAATCACAAGTATTTTACTAGGAGTTATAAGGATACCAAAACATCCTCTATTCCCCCAAACAACCCTTTAGTTCCTCCTGATAAAAAAGGTGATGTGAATCCACCACCTTCATTTTTGGAAACACCTAGGACAATGCCAAAAGTGTCAAATCCTGGAACATCCACTTATAACTTGGAAGAAGACATGAAAAGACCAAGGCCAATATCTCAATGTATGAGATCTCTCAAAATTTGACTTTTTCAGCTAACTAAATCTACATTGTTTATTCATTCATTTTTGTTAAGTTCATTTTATTTCAAGCATTCAATCATTTCATTATGGTCCATCCAGAATTTCAATTTCTTTTATTTCCATTCTGGTCCTTTTCCATAATTTTTTCTAATTTCCTTTTAGTTTCATTTCTTTTCTAGTCCATTTTCATAATTGTTAAGCTTTCAAGTTATTTCCATTCTGGTCATTTTCCAAAATTTTTGCACCTCCAAAATTTTTTAATCTAAGCTTTCAGATAAAACACATGGTTTAGTAGGGATACTAACCTGCTATTTCACATTAAATTAATATAAAAAATGAAAGCTAATTTTTCTAACATTGCTAACTTGCTAACTTCTACTAACCACTATTAGTGTAGTGGCATCAACATAAGGAAGATAAAATGAACCCAAATATCTAAAAATTACTTCATCTTAAAGGCACAGACATTAAAATGAGGTGGAAAATTCCACATTTTATCATTTGAAACCTTTTAAGTGAAGATAAAATACTTTACTAACAGGGATTTAGGGTAGCATCAATTTAAAAAACCCTGAAAAGAACTGCATTTATTTTACACTGGCTTTTCAGTTAGATCTTTCAATCACTAAGCATTGTTTAGAACTAGCAAAGGCCCCTTGTTTATGGTCACATGCATCATTGAATTATTTCTGGCATTATTGTAATATTTTAGATATTTTACCAAAACCTTAGAGAAGTTGAATGTTTGTCATTTGGTTTCTTTTCAAGAGAGAGTTTTCTATTCAATACTCTGCATGTAGTGGTATTTTGCAGTTGGACAAAATATACACTCAACAAGAATATATTGGAGTCACCTACGTAAATTTAAAGAACCATTATTTGATTGTGACATTTATTTTATGTCCAAAACCTTCGTAGGTAGTGTTTTGAGTTTACCAATGAATGTATGTATAATCTATTTTCATATTTAAACTCTAAGATATTTAATTTTTATATTTGTTAAGTCTATTTTTTCAGTTGAAAGAGTTGTAAATATAGATGTTGGGACCAGAATCAAATAGACCTTGTAATTTCTTATTACTATATCATTATCAGTGCTTGTATTAAATATTTTACTTTACAAAGCATTGGATCTTTGATCTGGAAATGTTTCTCTGTGATAGTAGACTTGCATTGAGAAATAATAGTACGTCAAAAGAACCATATGGTAATTTTAGTTCACTGTATTGTAGAACTTCCACCTTTTCAAATAAATTTAATAGCCAATAATATAATCCAATAGAATGACCTAGGAGTGAGATGCTCAAACAGCTAACTTAGGCATTTATAAAATATTAGGAAAACATCTTTAAACATTTTAGCAATAGAATTTTCACACTATTATTTTGATGTCTATAAGATAACATACACTATCTCTATATTAGTTTCAACTTTGAATTACTTAAGATTTAGAAGGTGCTCTTATTGCAAAAGTTAATCAAATTGAAAATGGGACCCCATCGTATTCAAGGAATTAAATGAATTCAAGGACCAAAGTAATCTCTACAAGCAGGAGAAGGTGGGAATGCACCATGCTGATCTTCCCATCCCATGGAATAGTCTTTCATTGATTACATAACCATATATGACCATGAGAAAATTTTATGTAGCTTCTATTTTACCTTTGTAAACCATTTTAGGGATGTCAACCCCATTAGAATCCCCTAATTCTTGTTGAATTCTATCATTTATTCCATAGAGGCTTGTAGGAAGAAGAAGGGATATGACCTCCCTTCCCACCAAGGCCTATTTAAAGTTTTCTACAATCACTAGCTGGTCCATTGCCCTAATGGCATAACCCTTCCTACTACCCATAATGTTGCTCCTAAAGGAAAACCTAGCCCTACCCAGGTTAAATCAAGCCCACCCTTATCCTCTACCTCTTCCTCGACCATGTCTGCCAATAAGAAAGCAACTGTGGAGGTAGTCAGAGAGCTACTTATGAAGAAGAAAATAAAGTGTTAGGGAACTTTAAGGGTTTCACCTCATATGAGAAACAATTTTATTCATCAAAAGTAGAGTTTCTAGAAATTGAATCTGACGAGGATGACCATGATGTTACAGCTCAACTTTTGTAGCAATTCATCATCAAAACTACCTCCAATGGTATTTCTTAACTGAAAATAGTATTTTCCAATTGAAATATCTGGTGGACACTCTCACAGATCTTCACAATGCCTTACATCTCATGTTTTTTCATTGAAAGTTCACTGAGGTAACTTTGTATGACACAAAGGCATCTGAGGTCAACACCAAATATGAGGTCAAGGATGAGGTAAAGGATGACACAAAGGATGGAGGTGTCAAAGCAGGCAAGGAGGACTAATGTATTCCTTTATTTTCTAGTTGTTGGTTTTGGGACTTCCCTGTGTGGGGCCTTTTTCTCTGGTGCTTTGTTATTATTGCTCTTTCCTTTTTGGGGCTCCTTCCCCCTCTTTTCTTCTATTTTTATTTTTTTCAACATCCTTAAGCTGTGGTTGTAAGCAAGTTTTGGTGTTTTCTATAAAAAACCATTTTGAATGAAAACTAACTAATAAAAAAAAAATGGGACCCCATAGTATATTATCATATAACTTAAATTTGACCAAAAATTTCATTTTCTACCTTATAAACTTAAAACTAAAACTTTAGATTCGGTGTAATTTTTTTTTTTAATTATTTCTAATGTATGGGTGGAATTACTCAAATCACAACAATGCTTAACTTATTTTAATAGAGGATTTGATAAATAGATAAAAAAAACTTGTAAAGTATGAAGAACATGAACAATATTTTTAGAAAATGAAGCAACTAAATAATCCCAATTATAAGGTGTTATATTAGATAATGTCATAATCGGTTTTACTTTAGTGATTTAATGAATATAGTAGGGAAAGAGTCTATAAGTAAATTAAATAAATGAGATAAGAGAAAGTAATAATCTTGGGTAGAAAATTATTTAATAAATCCTAATCATGAAACAGACTCAATTAAAACAATGCTTATTTTATTCCTTTTTACATTGAAAATCGGACCCTCTAGATCTGATTGTATGACAGAATTTTATGATTTTAAATCTCCAATAGCATGGTGTATTAATTTTTCTATCATGTAAGTATGCTCTTGTCTTTAGCTACATTATACATTTTTCAAATTATTAGTTTCTTTATTTGGCTCCTAAACTAATTAAGAATACCATGACATGTTTCTTTAGGTAAATTTAGTTAATTATATTATTAGATTGGAATTTTTGTGAGTTGACTTCAAAATTATGAGTGTCTTGTTTTTCTTTTTTAAAGCGAAAAACCCCTTGTGGGGCTGCCTTGGTCTGAGAGACCACGAACAGGGGTTCTACACCATCAAAGTCACTCGGGAGTCACACCCGACCCTGCCCGCACCAACATTATCAATTGGATTTTGGATACCCAATTCAGCTTTTTAGTAGGATGGAGATTTGAACCTGGGACCTCCCTTGGAGGATTGCCCTCTCCTCTCCAACTCACCTACAACACCTGGGTAAACTAATTTATAGTGGAAAACACCCCTTTCGAGGTGCCACTTTCAATAGGTTGGGCATAGGAGGAATGGAACCTTGTTGGCCTCTACCAGCACATAGGACATTCCTAACTATACCATATATCTATAGGATGGATACAAGGGTAATGGAACCTGGGTCGACCTCTACCAGCACCCAGGGCATTTACCACTGCACCACAACAAGCAATTTTTTTTAAGCAAAAAACCCCTTGCAGAGCCACCTTGGTCTGAGAGACCACAGACAGGGGGATCTACACCGTCAAAGTCACCCGAGGGTCGCATCCGACCCTGCCCACACCAACATTATCAATTGGATTTTAGATACCCAATTCAGATTTTTGGTAGGGTGGAGATTTGAACCTAGGACCTCCCTTGGAGGATTGCCCTCTCCTCTCCAATTCACCTACAACACCTAGGTATTATGAGTGTCTTTTTATGTATGCAAGATATTAGTTGATTAAGTAGTAGATCAAAGTTATTAGGATTACTTATATTTTCTTTAAAATAATTTTTATAATTGCCTTGTTGATATTTGTGGTCCATGTTTACTCTTTTGAATCATTATTTTATAAATTTAGGGTTATATTTACTTAATAAACTAAAATTTAAGTTCAAATAAAATAATAAGATAGATTAAGTTTAATCATAGGAAAAACACTTTGTAATGAATCTTTGTAAGGAATTTAAAAGTCAAAGTCACTATTATTATTATTTATGAAGCTGTGGATTTATTTTTATATATACATTGAAAGTGTAGAAAAAAATATCATGAGATTATGAATACTCTTCTCAAAGTCTTTACTTATCTTACTTAACTATATCCAAAGTGATCAAAAGATGGAAATATCTCCTAGAAACCTACTACTCTAGTAAAATCATGAAGAAGGATGAGTATACAAAATCTAATAAGATGGACGAATATTTTTGATGTTTCATCAAGTCGGATGAACATCTACCCAACACCAGCAATCGCAAGTAGGCAATTACTACGATTTGATAACAAATGCTTTTTGGAAAATGTGCTTAGGACAAGTGGTCTTTTTGCTAAGAACAAGTAACAAGGGGCATATTGGGCATCACCTCTAGGCTATTATGTGAGTATTATGGTGAGATATGTCATACTCATTGTTCTATTGGAGAATTTTTGGTAGAATACTGGTACTAGAAATCACTAGATATTGGTGTTAGAAGGTTCAATGATGAGTTGAAATGGGATAATTCCTCATCAATCATAACATGATTTGAGATACTTCGTCCTGATCCAGTGTATTGGTGGGCCCTAATTGACTCCATAGGATGTTGGACTTTCAATTAGATACTAGGCATGTTATACTATACCCTAGCATGTCTTAAAATAATAATAATACTAATCTAAGGATAGAATTTAGGCCAAAGGAACCTAAGTCCTCCATGATATGGGTGGGAAATTATGCATCCACTCTTCTAGGTAAAATGGGCCCTAGAAGGATAACCCCAACCATGAATTTAGACCTCTAGTAAAGGAGAATAATGTATTCACAAGATGACACCTTTAGCGGAATCTAGCCAATCTCGACCACTCGAGAGACCATCTACAACGATCAATATTCTTGGAGTTAGTAACTCTATGCCTATGTACTAATAAAATTTTGGGTACCAATATAATTTCTATAGTTTAAACCTTGTGTTTAGTCAAAATTTTCACTTTGAGATTCCAAGGAGCAAGACTAGAGTGAACAATCGGGTGTGTTAGATCTAGGTTGTTACTGTTGGTATCAAAGCCCTAGGTTTTAAAGCCCCAGGCCATAAATTATTTTTGTTATAAACTTATGTGTTAAACTATAGTATCTTAAAATAATATAGCTCTTTTACATCCAGATAAAATGACAAGCTCCTCTAAGAAAACTATGGTAGATCAACAAGAAATGCTTGTTGAAAATTAGAGAAAGAGACTATAGATAATCATTAGAATAGAAAGAGAGTCAGAAAGGGAAAATGTGGTAGAAACACCCTGTAGACTTGTTAGAAAGGAAAAAGAACCCCTAGTTGGTAAACCTGCACAAAAATATGATAACTTAGCCAAAATGGTTTTGATAATGTAGAAATACATGAGCCAGTATAGGGATCACATGGTGCAGCAAAGAACACAAATGACTCAGCATATGGAGCAACAAAAGGTTTTGTTGGCTCAATAGTAGGAGCTGATATTCAACAACAAAAGTTAATTGAGAAATTGACTAAGGGGAAAAATCCTGAAGCTAGACAAGATGAATTACCTAATGGTTCTAGTTGAAAGAAAGTTAATCCTAAATTAAATAAGGACCTAAGAAAAATGTATATACCTAAATTTTATGGAAAATGTGATGGGGAAGTAGTCAAAAATTGGTTAAATGAAGCTGAAACTTACTACTCAATAAAACCACTATCATCTGATTCTAAGAATTCATGGACAGTTTTTCACCTCGTTGGACCAGCTCTAGATTGGTGGACAACCTATAAAAATAAAAAGTATGTTGAGGTTGTTGATGTTCCATGGGATACCTTTTTGAAGGAGTTTAGAAATAGATTCTTAACATGATAGTTTTATGTGAAAAAAATTGTAGAATTTATCAATTTACATTAGGAGAATATGAACATCCTTTATTATCATTAGAAGTTTGTGCAATTACTAAAATATGTATCTGAATATGATAGTAGAGAAGAACTCAAAGTGCAAAATTTCATCTTGGGGCTACATCCCAAAATATGGTCTATGATTATTTTATTGAAACCTAAAGATCTTTCAAAAACCTGTGACCTAGCACGATAGGAGGAGTTAAATCAAAAGAACAAAAATTCCTACTACAAAATAACATCAGATAAAGATAGAGAAGATCATTGAAAATGGAAGAATATTGGTTATACAAGATGGGAAATGATTAGTATAAGAGGGCCAAATATGTAAATAGAACCAAGAATGATAACTAGAGTAGAGAGAGAAATGAGTTCCAAATAAAAGGTAGGTAGGATAGGAGCAAATTTACAGGTAAAAATGAGTAGGGATCCTTGGAACAAGATTCAATAAAAGGAACTACTTCCATAATAGGAATGAAGACAATAGGAGAAAAAAAGTTCCACCTAATGAATGTTATGTATGCTTTGGTGCACACTACACTAGCCAATACCCATAAAAGTCTAATAAGAAGAAACACCTAAAGAATCTACACATAAGATATATGTAGCCACAGGTAATCCTACTCTTACTATATAAGCTACACCATTTATTTTAAAAGGAAAAATATATGATAGATATGTATGTATTTTTATGGATAGCATAACTTTCGATAGTTTCATTTTTATTAGTATTTTGAGGGATATACTGGAAAGACCAAGAATTATGGCAAATGGATGGAAGGTCATGTCTAGGTTAGGACAAACCTATACAGTCAATCAATTCCTATTTGATCCCCAAGTTACTTTACCTCAAGGAAAAACCAGTTGCCATCTATATGTGGCTCCACTACATACGTTTGACATGACACCTATATGTGGCTCCACTACATGCATTTGACATAATTTTGGTGTAGATTGGATCAAAACACAAAAATATTTGTTAAATTTCAAGGAAATATGGTTAGATTATATTGATGAATCTGGGTAGATAGAAAGGATTAATCTTGTTCTAGAAGAATATATTTATTTAGTAGAATTTGCATATATTAACAACTATCATGCTACATTGGGCATGGCTCCATTGGAAGCCTTGTATGAGAAAAGGTGCATGACACATGTATCTTGGGACAAACTGAAAGGTCATGAAATGATTAGACCAAATACTTTTAAACAATTGGAGGAACAATTAAAGACTCAAATCATTAGAAGCGTTATGCCAATCTTAAGAGAACACCAAGAGAATTCTCATTTGGTGACAGAGTTTTCCTAAGAGTGAAACCTTTCAAAATATCAATTAACTCTTCCAAGCTTAGCCCTAGGTTTGTGGAACCATAGAAAATTATTGATAAAATCAATCCGGTCACCTATAGATTGATCTTTCCACTTAATTTGTCCAAAATTCATGACACCTTTCACATGTACCTCCTTATAAAATATGTGGTAGATCCTTCTCATGTGTGGAATATCTCTCATTTGCAAATTTTGGGCCCACACCACATTGAATTCCATCCTATCAAGCTAGGGTATAGAACTAAGCAGCTTAGAAAAAGAAATATTAATTAATGTAAGGTCTAGTGGGACAATTATTTTGAAAGGAATTCCACATGGGAAGATGTGGCTATCATGCAAAAACAATTTCTATACTTATTTGAATGAACATTAATATTTTTATTTTATCTAATGGTTGAATATGAATTTGATGGGTATGACATGTTGAAGAATATATGTTTTAGTTATGATTTGAAAATGCATAATTTTTTAATATACATTGCAAACACAGGGGCTATGTTTATTCTTAATGGAGGAGAATGTAACATTCCTCCAAATTTAGCCACTAATTTGCTTATAGGGCAAGGTACTACTGATGGAATTTGTTTCTATAGAAACAAGTGTTCATCTCCAAGCAACCCGATCAGATGAACCTAGTGCCCACCTTATGGCAGAAATATAGTGGTTGTATGCATGAGATAAGGTAAGATATTATGTTAGTGCTTGAAAGCACCATGGACCATGAGTACATGGAAGCTCACAAAAATAAATTCATATAGGGACATCCTGATTGTTGCATTATGTTTATGTTTGCCTGTTGGATCTATTTGCATAATGCATATGATTACCTAATGAATTTATCTGCACTACGCATACACTAGTTTGATTAAACGACGTGCCATAAATTTTTAATTTGAACATGTTTAAATATTAAAATTATTAATTATATATGTGTGTATACATATATATATATATATATATATATATATATATATATATATATATATATATATATATATATATATATATAAATAAAAAAGAAAATTGAAAGCAAAATACAACAAAAATAAAATATAAATGTAATATTTTATTAGTGTCATCTGGTAACCATTCTATATGCATAAGCATCCCTATGTGTCACCAAATACTCATTTTTTTTCTATATCAGGATGGTTAAACCAATTTCTAGGAAGGGGGGATTTGGTGTGAGTTATGCTAGCATCCGTTTGATGTTTGTGATTTGAGCATAGGTTCGATTAGAATGTCTAATTGAATTGCTTCTAAAAAGGAAACCAGGTCAGACTCTAAAAAATTACTCTTTTGATTTGGTTGAATATTTATTATGTTCTGCTACATGTTGATAATCTAGATATTACTTAAGAAAATTTGTTTTTTAATTAAATCTAGAGTATTTTTGAACTATCAATTGTTCGAATTGTATTTGTTCGAATTGTATTTGGACTGCTTTCTCAAGTAATGTGCTATATAAATGACTATCTTACTTGTCAATAATCTGAAGTATTTTTGGTTTATTACTATCATTGCTAGGTAATGTATAATATGGAAATGAGCAACCTGGAGGTCCATCTACCTTCAAGGTGAAGGGATAATGGATAGGTTTTCAATGTTGCTTGTTTTTTATTTAAGAAAACTTTTTGTAGTTTGATAAGATCATTAGCTTGATACTAGCTATAATAAACTATTGAGCAAGGTACAACAACAATATTGTCATTGTTGTCAACACAGTCAGATAGATTTGTTGATGTAGTGGATAGGAAGTTCAAAAGCTTTTCAGATGCAAAAGATAAGAGTTCAAAGGCTACTCAGAGTATGTATAGTGTTTTTCCAAGAAGACCGAAGTGGCCCATATGCAAAAGATCAAAGAAAAAGACAAGTAAGAAAAGTGTCGCAATATCGCAACATATACAGCAGGCAAGAAAAACTGTCACAATTTTGCGACATGTTGGAAGAGAGAGAAAAAGTAGGAAAAACTATCACGATTTCATGACATGTTGGAAGAAAAAAAGGCAAGTGGCAAAACTGTCACAATTTTGTGACATGTTGGAAGAGAAAAAGGTAAGTGGAAAAACTTTCATGATTTCACGACATGTTGGAAGAGAAAAAAGGCAAGTGGAAAAACTGTCACGATTTTGCGACATGTTGGAAGAGAAAAAGGCAAGTGGAAAAACTGTCACGATTTCGCGACATGTTGGAAGAGAAAAATGCAAGTGGAAAAACTATCACAATTTTGTGACATGTTGGAAGAAAAAGAGAAAGCAGGAAGAAGTGTCGCGATTTCGTGACAAGTTCGAAGAAAGAGAACAAGTAAGAAAAGTGTCATGATTTCATGACATGTCGCATTTTTGCAACTAAAATAGGAGAGAGAAAGCAAGTTTGAAAAGTGTCACGATTTCACGACATGTCACATTTTTGTGACAAAACAAAGAAGTGAAGTATGAAAGCAGAAGTGTCACGATTTCACGACAAAAGTAGAAAGGAAGACTTCGAAGGCAGAAGTGTCATGATTTCACGACAAAAGCAAAGAAGTGAAGTACGAAAGCAGAAGTGTCACGATTTCATGACAAAAGCAAAGAAGAAGACTTCAAAGGCAGAAGTGTCACGATTTCATGACAAAAGCAGAAAGCAAGACTTCGAAAGCATAAGTGTCATGATTTTGTGACATGTCGCATTTTCATGACTCAAAAAGGATAGGAAGGCAAAGAAGCAAAAGTGTTGCAATAACGTGACATGTCACATTTTCATGACTTGAGAAGGGCAGGCAGACAGAATAACAAAAGTGTCACAATATCACGCAATGTCGCATTTTCACGACAAAAGAATAGATAAAGTGTAAGGAGGCAAAAGTGTCATGATATCGCGACATGTTGTATTTTTGCGAGCCAAAGCTAAGAGAAAGAGCAAGGAGAAAAAGTGTCACGATATCACGACATGTTGCATTTTCGTGGGACAAAGCTAAGAGAAAGAGCAATGAGAAAAAGTGTCACGATATCGCAACATGTTGTATTTTCACGGTTGATTTGAAGTCGACGAAGACCGATGACAACCAACTAATAATAAGGTTTACAGTGGTCATGAAAGCCGACTAAGATTAGGGTTTATAGCCGACTAATATTAGGTTTTTTATCACAAGAATTTTGTTATAAAAGGAGGGTTGTTTGGAGATTTGAAGTGTGGTTGAAGGGTGCGAAGTTCGGTCGTAGTGCAAAGATATTAGAGTGTGTGAAAGGGAGAAGATGATCATGAAGGTCGACTATAATGAAGCAAAGCGTGTGAAGTGATTACGCAAAGAAAGCAGAGTGTGCAGAGAGGGCAAAGGTGAAGAAAGGCCAATCAGGATCTTGCAAAAACAAAGGTATATTTCTGTCAATCTTATAGATTCAAAATTGAAGTCCATGTTGCAGCTTGGCATCAGGGTTTGGTGCTCATTCCAATAGTTGCTGGAAAATCAGGGGTTGGTGCTCCTTTCTGCTGGTGCAGATAAATAAGGGGTTGGTGCTCCTTCTAGTGGGTTCTGGTAAATTGATTATAAAGTTGGTGCTTTGCAAATGCTAGATTTGGATGGTAGTCCAAGCAATAATTTTTTAGGAGTAGCCACATTGGTGAACCTCGTTAAATCTTATGTTGTGTGATGCTCTTGTGTCATACTTGTATCTAGTAATTAGTTTTAATTTTTACTATATTAAGATCTATAAATTCAAGTTTAAAGAGCTACACTGATTCACCCCCCTCTTAGTGTCATTGTAAGACTAACAATTGGTATCAGAGCTAAGTTCCTATACAAGCCTAACCGGCTAGGGTGATCTTGGAAGTAACACAATGGCAGGTGGTGAAGGTTTCTCATCAAACAAAGCACCATTGTTTGATATATCTAATTACGCATTCTGGAGAATTAGGATACAGACATATCTTTGTGCTTTGGGATATGACATCTGGGATTCAGTAGTTAGTGGATACACAATACCCATCACTCCTCCAAAAGAGGCTAATGAAAAGAAACTGTTTGAAAGTAACTCAAAAGCAAAGAATGCTATCATGTGTGGATTAGCAGACAATGAACTAGTAAATATCATGAGCTATAAAATGGCAAAAGAAATATGGGACAAACTAAGGAGTATTCATGAAGGAGATGATAAGATCAAGGAGGCCAAGTTACAGACACATCGAGCTCAGTTTGAAGCATTAAATATGAATGACAATGAAAACATTGAGGCATATATGTTAAGAGTTAATGGAATCATTAATACAATCAGAGGACTCGACGAGGATATCGAAGACTCTGCCGTCGTGAAAAATATATTAATATCTCTTCCTCAAAGGTTTGATTCTAAAGTCTCGGCAATAGAAGAAGCTAAGAATCTAAATTATTTTAGTATAGATGAGATGTATGGTTCTTTGACTACATATGAGATGAGGATAGGAAGATCTAAACCCATAAATAAAGAAGCAGCTTTTAAATACCTTAAAGATAAAAACACAAAACAAGAGTCTGAGGAAGAAGAGACGTCAGATGAAATGGAAGCAAACTTTGTTAGAAAACTAAAAATGGGAAAAGGAAAATACAAAGGAAAGCTACCGCTTAAATTTTTCAACTGTGGAGGTGTTGGACATTTTGTGACTAAATGTCCACTTAAAGAGAAGAACAAAAATGATGAAGGATCGCACCAAGAAAGAAGTGACTAGAAGAAGAAAACGAATTTAAGAAAAGGCAACTTCAAGAAGAAAAGTTTCATCTCCAAGAATACCAGTTCATCAGAAGACAGCTCCGATGAGGTTTTTAAAGAGGAAACAGGTGAAGCTCTTTTCATGGCATTTGAAGAAGTAAGATCACAAAAGGAAGAAGGAGTGAACTCAGAAGTATGTGGTAAAAACCCTAACGTTGAAGTAGATCTAGAAGGTGAGTTGATCTCTGCACTTGAAGAGTGGAGAATAGAGAAGAAAAAGAATAAGAAAATTTCAAAAAGGCTTGAGGATGCAAATGAAATCATATCCAGTTTGAAAGTATAGATAGAAGAATCCAAGAAAATCTCCAAAGATCTCGAAGTGCAAATAACCATGAAAATAGATGATTGCAGCAAGCTAGAAGAAGAGATTGTTGGTTTAAGAATGCAACTAGAAGAGATGAATAAGAAAATCAGTTGTTATCACAAATGTGAAGTAAGTTCTATGAAGTCGGATAAAATCATAAATGACCAAAGGCCTACAGGCATCAAATTTGGTCTGGGTTTCGTCGAAGGAGAATCATCAAATGGATCAAAGGCCAGAAATGTAGAATCCATAAAGAATAAAGATAAGAAATAGGTTGATCAAGGAAAAACATCTCATGCAAGAGAAAGCAATAATACCAGGCATGAAAGGAGAATTGACAATGATGGATTCACCAATGTCACACATCAAAGAAGAAGAAGAAGACCTATGGCTCCTACGGCAACATGGCAAATACCTTCACCCAGGTTCAATTATCCCTTTTCTAGTTTATGTTTTAAATGCAATGGCTATGGACATAAAATCTCAGACTGTAAATATAATGTAAGACCAAGGAATTTCAACAGTAGAAATGCCTTTTCTCCTCTGATGAATTATACAGTGGAATGTTATAACTCTCATAATTTTGGGCACATTGCAAGAAACTGTAGAAGTATATTTGCATCAAATCAGTCTCAGGGAAGAAAATTTCAACCAAATATGATGAGACAAAATAGAAACCTTCCTGAAAAACATGCACAAGTTGTTGATAAGAGAAAGGCAAAACAAGAACCCAAAAATACTATCAAAACGGAGTGGAAAGGAAAAGAGCGACTTAAGGAAGAAAAAGAATCCTTAATCATACAAACAACATTTAAAGCATAGAACAAATATGTACCATGGATACTTGATAGTGGATGCTCCAGTCATATGACAGGTGACAAACAAAAATTTGAGAAGCTAAAGAAATACGAAGGTGGTTCAATAAAGTTTGGGAATAATGATGGAGCTAAGATAGTTGGCAAAGGTTCAGTTAAAATTAGTGAGGGAAAAATTAAGTCAGAGGAATTCTTGTTTGTGGATGGTTTGAAACATAACCTATTGAGCGTAAGTCATATTTGTGATAAAGGTCATGAAGTAGTTTTTATGAAGCAGGATTGTGAAGTCAAAAAAACAAACAGTGGAAAATTGATAGCAACTGGAGCAAGGACATCTGGAAACCTTTACACGCTCTCAGGGACTTCAAAAGGAGCTTGTTTTATTGGACAGGAAGAAGAAAATTGGTTGTGGCATAAGAGACTCGATCATATCAGTTTTGATAATCTAGTAAAAATCACCTCAAAAGGGGCAATGAGAGATATTCCCCCCATCAGCAAACCTACAAACAGCATTTGTGCTTCATGCCAAAAGGGGAAGCAAACTAGAGTCACATTCAAAACAAAAGAGTACTACACAAGCAAACCTTTAGAACTAATACACACTGATTTATGTGGACCCATGAGAACACAAAGCATAAATGGTGACAAATATTTTATGTTGTGCATTGATGACTATTCCAGAATGACATGGATGTTTTTCTTGAAGCATAAATCAAAAGCTTTTGATATGTTCAAGATTTTCAAAAACTAGGTTGAGAATGAAACAGGAAATAGGATCAAATGTTTAAGATCAGATAGAGGAGAATTCATTTCAGAAGAGTTTATAGAATACTATGAAAAATACGGTATTAGGAGATAGTTTTCAGTAGCCAGGACACCTCAATAGAATGGAGTGGTAGAAATAAAGAACAGGACAGTGCAGGAAATGGCACAAACTATGCTAACTGAAAACAGACTAGCAGACAGATTTTGGAAAGAAGCAGTCCATACTATGGTGTATATCCAAAATAGGTACATGCTGAGAACACATGAAAGCAAAACTGCTTATGAATTGTGGTTCGGTAAAAGGGCAATAGCAAAATACCTCAAAGTTTTTGACAGCAAGTGCTTCATCAAAAGAACTCAAGATAATCTTGGTAAGTTTGAAGATAGAGCGGATGAAGGTATTTTTGTTGGTTATTCGTCAAAAAGCAAAGCTTACAAATGCTACAATAAGAAGCTAAAGAAAATTGTGGACAGTGTCGATGTTAAATTTGATGAAGGTAGAGAACGAGTAATTAGCTATGAAATGAAATACCCAATTTATGAAGAGGTTATTGAAGGAGATGAGGAAAACGAAACAGAAAAGATATAGAAAATTGACTCAAATGATTTAAGTTGTGATTCATAAGTGGAAGAAAATAAGAAGTTCAAAACAGGCAGCTGGCAGAAAAATCATCCTAGAGAGCAAATAATTGGAGACCCCAAAGTTGGTGTTCAGAAAAGAAGAAGAGTAGTAAGTAACTACTCTCTATTATCTAGCATCGAGACCAAAAATGTTGCTGACACAAGTAAATATGAAAGTTGGATGAAGACAATAAATGAAGAATTAGATCAGATCGATAAAAACGAAACTTGGGAGTTAGTATCTAAACCTACAAATAAAAATATAATCGAGACTAAATGGGTCTTTCAAAACAAATTGAATGAAGATGGACAGGTAGTCAGAAACAAAGCAAGATTGGTATGTAAGGGTTATGCACAAGTTGAAGGCATTAAATTTGAGGAAACTGTTGCACTAGTAGTGAGACTAGAGGCAATTAGAATGTTTCCGGCTTTAGCAGTCTACAAGAATTTCAAAGTTTATCAAATGGATGTAAAATCAGCGTTTTTGAATGGAAAACTTGAAGAAGAGGTTTATATTGAGAAACCAGATGGTTTCCAACTTGGTGATGATCCCAACTTTGTTTGCAAGTTGAAGAAAGCATTATATGGCTTAAAATAGGCACCCTGAGCATGGTATGCAAGGCTAGAAAACTATCTCACCCAACAAAGGTTTAAGAAAGGTATGGTGGATAGTAATTTGTATGTCAAAACAGAAAATGGCATCTTATTGTTCTCATTGTATACGTAGATGATATCATATTTGGTAGCAACAAAGATGAGTCGTGTAAAGATTTTGCAAATAAGATGCAGAAAGAATTTGAAATGTCAATGATTAGTGAACTTTCATATTTCCTTGGGTTGCAAGTTAATCAAAATAAGAAGGGCATATTTATTTTTCAAGTTAAATATGTGAAAGAGATGTTGAAAAAACACAGTGGAGGATTGTAAGCCAGTTAGCACTCCCATGACGATAAGTTGTAAGCTGAGCAAGGATGAAAAATCTCCACCTGTTGATCAAACCATGTACAGATCTATGATTGGAAGCTTACTGTACATGACAGCTACCGGACAGGATATTTTGCGGGCGGTATGCATGGTAGCACGATTTCAGGCTAATCCCAAGGAGATTCATGTGACAGCAGTAAAGAGGATTCTTCGGTACCTCAAGGGTACTATGGAGTATGGGTTATGGTATCTGAAAGGTAAAGACTTCACCCTCATTTCGTATTCATATGTATATTGGACAGGATGTGTAGATGACAGAAAGAGTACCAGTGGAGGTGCATTCTATCTTGGAGATAGATTGGTCACATGGCACAATAATAAACAAGATTTAGTTTCTCTATCGACAACAGAGGCAGAATATATTACAGCGACAACATATTGTATGCAGATATTGTGGATGAAACAAACCTTGAAATATCTTGGTATCAGCTTTAGTGAGCCAATATCAGTTAAGTGTGATAACACAAGTGCCATTAACATCTCCAAGAATCCGGTTATGTATTCATGCACAAAACACATTGCTATTAGGTATCACTTTTTGAAGGAGAAAGTTGCGAAAGGTGAGGTTAAGTTGGATTTTGTTCCAACTATAGAGAAAGTAGCAGATATCTTCACAAAAACATTGCCCAAGGAAGTTTTTTAGTACCTTCACAATAAATTGGGAGTGGTCACACTTCCCAAGAATTGACTAGCTACAGGGATCACATTCTCATGGGGAGTGGTCATGATTTTTGCTAAGTGTAATAAATTGTGCCTGAGAATATTGTGCATGGACTCAGGGGGAGTCTACAGTAACCCTTTGGTATTATTGTCAAAGGGGGAGAAGAGTTACAAGAAATTGCACATGTGTTGCCAATAATTCCAAAGGGGGAGATTATTGAGCAAGGTGCAGCAAAAGTATTGTCATTGTTTTCAACATAGTTAGATAGATCTGTTGATGTAGTGGACAGGAAGTTCAAAAGCTTTTTAGATGTAGAAGATAGGAGTTCAAATGCTACTCAGAGTATGTACAGTGTTTTTCCAAGAAGACAGAAGTGGCCCATATGCAAAATATCAAAGAAAAAGACAAGTAAGAAAAGTGTCGTGATATCACGACATATACAGCAGAAAAGAAAAATTATCACGATTTTGTGACATATTGGAAGAGAGAGAAAAAGCAGGAAAAACTATCGCAATTTCGCGACATGCTGGAAGAAAAAAAGGCAAGTGGCAAAAATGTCGTGATTTCGCAACATGTTGGAAGAGAAAAAGGCAAGTGGAAAAACTATCACAATTTCATGACATGTTGGAAGAGAAAAAATGCAAGTGGAAAAACTATCAAAATTTCATGACATGTTGGAAGAGAAAAAGGTAAGTGGAAAAACTATCGCGATTTCGCGACATGTTGGAAGAGAAAAAGGCAAGTGGAAAAACTGTAGCGATTTCGTGATATGTTGGAAGAGAAAAAGAAAGCAGGAAGAAGTGTCATGATTTCACGACAAGTTCAAAGAAAGAGAACAAGTAAGAAAAGTGTCACGATTTCGTGACATGTCACATTTTTGCGACTAAAATAGGAGAGAGAAAGCAAGTTTGAAAAGTGTCACGATTTCGTTACATGTCGCATTTTTGCGACAAAATAAAGAAGTGAAGTACAGAAGCAGAAGTGTCATGATTTCACGACAAAAGCAAAAAGGAAGACTTTGAAGGTAGAAGTGTCACGATTTTGTGACAAAAGCAAAGAAGTGAAGTACGAAAGCAGAAGTGTCATGATTTCACGACAAAAGTAGAGAAGAAGACTTAGAAGGTAGAAGTGTCACGATTTCATGACAAAAGCAAAAAGCAAGACTTCGAAAGCAGAAGTGTCACGATTTCATGACATGTCGCATTTTCGTGACTCAAAAAGGATAGGAAGGTAGAGAAGCAAAAGTGTCGCGATATCGTGACATGTCGTATTTTTGTGACTCAAGAAAGGCAAACAGGCAGAATAACAAAAGTGTCACGATATCGTGCAATGTTGCATTTTCATGACAAAATAATAGAGAAAGTGTACAGAGGCAAAAGTGTCACGATATCACGACATGTATTTTCGCAAGCCAAAGCTAAGAGAAAGAGCAAGGAGAAAAAGTGTCACGATATCATGACATGTTGCATTTTCAATGGCCAAAGCTAAGAGAAAGAGCAAGGAGAAAAAGTGTCGTGATATCGTGACATGTTGTATTTTAGCGGTTGAGTTGAAGCCGACGAAGACCGATGACATCTGACTAAAAATAGTGTTTATAGTGGTCATAAAATCCGAGTAATATTAGGGTTTATAGCTGACTAATATTAGGGTTTTCATCACAAGAATTATGTTATAAAAGGAGGGTTGTTTGGATATTTGAAGTGTGGTTGAAGGGTATGAAGTTCGATCATAGTGCGAAGAGAGCAAAGTGCGTGAAAGGGAGAAGACGATCGTGAAGGTCGACTATAACGAAGCAGAGTGTGTGAAGTGATTGTGCAGAGAAAGCAAAGTGCATAGAGAGGGCAAAGGTGAAGAATGACCAGTCAGGATCTTGCAAAAACAAAGGTATTTTTCTATCAATATTATAGATTCAAAATTGAATTCTAGGTTGTAGCTTGGCATCATGGGTTGGTGCTCCATCCATTAGTTGCTAGAAAATCAAGGGTTGGTGCTCCTTTTTGCTTGTGCAGATAAATAAGGGGTTGGTGCTCCTTCTAGTGGGTGCTGGTAAATTGATTGTAAAGTTTGTGCTTTGCAAAGGCTGGATTTGGATGGTAGTCCAAGAAATCATTTTTTAGGAGTAGCCACATTGGTGAACCTCGTTAAATCTTGTGTTGTGTGATGCTCTTGTGTTATACTTGTATCTAGTAATTAGTTTTAATTGCTACTGTATTAAGAGCTATAAATTCAAGTTTAAAGAGCTACATTGATTCACCCGCCCCCTCTCAGTGTCATTGTAAGACTAACATAAACTATGTTGTAAATACTCATTGTATTTCATTGAGTTTGTGTGCTGCATTCATCAATAGTAGCCATGCTAAAAAAATACATGCCATAAAATCTATATCTTTCCATCAAAGTGCTACTAGTAGAAGAGTTTGATCATGTTTGACCATGAATTAGGGCTACATTAAGTGGAGATCCATTCGCAAGGTTGACATTCCACTCAACCACCTTTCGGGTTCAGAATAGTGAGTTATATTGGATTTTTTCTTAACTCTACAAGTGACTGCTTGAAAATGTGCTCAGTTGATTTTGGCAGAATATAGAGTAAGTGTGTAGCCCTTTTAATTTTTTCTAAGTGGGATTGACATCTCTGATGTATTCATTGAAAAATTTTAAGTAATATTGAGAAAGAAAATTTTTAAGCTTTACCATTAAGAATATGTTGGATTCACCTGCGTAAATTTAAAGAACCATTATTTGATTGTGACATTTGTTTTATGTCCAAAACCTTCCTGGATAGTGTTTTGAGTTTACCAATGAATGTATGTATAATATCTTTTCATATTAAAATCTAAGATACTTAAATTTTATATTTGTTGAGTCCATGTTTTCATTTGAAAGAGTGTTGTAAATATAGACGGTGGGACCAAAATCAGATAGACCTCGTAGTTTCTTATTATTGTAGAATTATTAGTGCTTGTATTAAATATTTTTTTTACAAAGCATTGGATATTTGATTTGGAAATGTTTCTCTATGATAGTATACTTGTATTGAGAAATAATAGCACAACAAAATAACAAGATGGTAATTTTAGTTCACTATTTTGTAGAACTTTCACCTTTTCAAAGAAATTTAATAGCCAATAATATAATCCAGCAGAGTGACCCAAGAGTGAGGTGCTCAAATACCTAACTTAGACATTGATAAAATCTTAGGAAAACATCATTAAACATTTTCAGCAATAGAACATTCACACTATCATTTTGATGTCTATAAGATAACTTGTAGTTTATCTCTATCTTAGATTCAACTTTGAATTACTTAATATTCAGAAGGTGCTCTTATAGAAAAATTTAATCAAATTGAAAATGGGACCCCATATTATATTATCTTCTAACTTAAATTTGATCGAAGAATTCATTTGCTACCTTATAAACTTAAAACTAAAACTTTAGATTTGGTGCAATATTTCAGAATTTTTAATACAGGATTTGATAAATAGATAAAATAACTTGTAAATTATGAAGAGCATGGATGATATTTTTAGAAAATAAAGCAACTAAATAATCCCAATCATAATGTGTTATATTAGATAATGTCATAATCAATTTTACTTTAATGATTTAATGAATATAGTAGGGAAAGAATCTATAGGTAAATTAAATAAAGCAGAGAAGAGAAAGTTATAATCTTGGGTAGGAAATTATTCAATTAAAATTACGCTTATTGTATCTTATTTTTACCTTGAAAATTGGGTCATCTAAATCTATTTGTGTAATGCAATTTTATGACTTTAAAACTCCAATAGCATAGATTAATTGTTCTATTATGTAAGTATGCTCTTGTCTTTAGCTACATTATAGCTTTTTTGAATTATTAGTTTATTGATTTGACTACCAAACTAATTAAGAATACCATGACATGTTTTTTTAGGTAAATTTAATTAATTATATTATTTTTTTTGAAAAATAATTTGAAAAAACTTGTATTAAAACAAAGATCATTTACAAGTTGGGATGAGACTTTTCCCAGCCTTAGTCAGAGAGAACACATGTTTACAATAGTAAAAGAAGATTTGCATTGGAGCCAAATCTCTTAAACCATATTTCTACAATGACTGTTCACCTGTTTACAACTATAAAAGAAGATCTACATTGAAACATAAATCTCCTAAACAATATTTCTGGAATGGTTATCCAAATTAGCTAAGCACTGGATTTGCTCACCAACCTGCCTAATCATCTCATCCTCAATAGCCATGTCACTGTGCCACCGAACCCCTACCTCCTTCTCACTACCCATCTTAGCCAGGAAGTCTGCCACTTTATTTAGATCTCTACTCACATAAACTGGAATCACATCATCTAATTCCCTCCATAATTCCTTAATTTGAGTGACAAGAATCCTCAACCTCCATGTTTTCAAAGCAAAGTTCCTCATGCAATCTAGAGCTCCAACCATTATTTGAGAATCTGATTCTAGGATTATCCTCCTATGACCTTGTTTTACTGCCCAAATAGAAGCAGATTTGATAGCTAAGGCTTCTGCTTCATTGTTTGTGGCTCTTCCCAAGCCTTGCAGTTCCCAATAGAGCACTGCTCCAACATGATTCCGGCAAACCACTCCAATTCCAGCTCTACCCGGATTGCCTTTTGCAGCTCCATCAGTATTAATTTTAATCCAACCTTCTGGGGGTGGTTTCCAACTAGCTCTGTCCTGTCCCTCTTGCACTTCAACTTCCTTCTCCATTGCCCCAATAACAACCTGAGTTTCCTCTTTAGCATAGACTGCCACAGTTTCTGTGACTTTGCTCCAAATGACCTCCCAAACTCCATCTAAAGAAGAAAAAGTTTCTCTAAAAATTCTAGCATTTCTCTCCAACCACACTTGCCACCAAATAAAGTTTAATCCAAGCTCCCAACCAATACAAAGAGCTTTAGATTTAAATCTACCCCTCTTCCATATTTCCCAAATATTAATCCGATTCAAATCACCATTAACTTGAATTTTATAATATAAAAACCATCTCTCCCAAATCTGGCACGTGAATGGGCACTCAAACATCAAGTGATCAGCTGTTTCCTCGCTCTTGTAGCATAAAACACATTGATATGGACCAATGATTCCCCTGCATCTGAGATTATCAAAAGTAAGAATTCCATTATGCATGAACTGCCAGGCAAAAAGTTTACTTTCGGCCAACCCTTGGACTGCCAAATCTTTCTCCAATCCTCAACCTCGATATGTATGAGGAGGAGGCTCTGGAAGGATCTTATCATATCCATCCTTCACTGTGTAGACACCAAGGCTCCCATAGCCCCAAGCTAATTCATCCTCCTCGTCTCTACCTCGTGAGAAATATTTCTGCCAAGATTTTAGTCATGATGGGTGTCAAATCCGGAGGGATTGAAATTGGCCACTCATCCAACTTCTTAAACTGCTTAAACTTATAATCCCCTAACTGACTAGTGTTGAAATAACTTTCAATTTGGACCCATCCCTTGGTTTCTATGGCTATTTTTATTGGTTGCAATTCAGGAAATTCAACAATGATAGGTGGGTATTGATCCCATGAATCTGTCCAAAATCGTGCCTTCTCCCCTCTCCCCACTTTCCAAAATAATCTATCTTTTACTACCTGAGATCCTAACTTGAGAGCCTGCCACACTAAGGATCCATTACCATCCAAAGGGAAACGACCCACCTCATTTGGGTTTACATGTCCCAAATATTTACTAGTTAAGATTCTACTCGAATAAAGAAGTTGGTTGGGAAATCCACCTCCAAAGAAAGCTTTCCAACCAAAGCTTTATTATTTAACTTTGATCTTCTCACTCCCAAACCTCCTTTTACCTTGGGTTGGCTTACTTTATCCCAACCTACTAAGGCCCATTTCCTCTCTCCTTTTACTCCTTCCCATAAAAATTTTCTAGCCATCTTGTCCAACTCTTTCCATATGGTATGTGGGGCAACAAGGATAGAAAATTTATAAATTGGCATGGCCTGAATGACCGACTATAAAAAAGTTAATCTACCCCCATAGCTTAACCATTTGTGAGACCAATGATTAATTTTGTCCTTGATACAATCCAAAATATTCCTCCGTATATCTATTTTTAGTTTTTTAAAATGCAAAGGGACCCCCAAGTATACCACTGGGAGATAAGTCCTTGTGAATCCCAAGATCTCTAAAATTCTGTCCTGAAGCCTTTGATCAAGATTGAAAAAGACCACTTTGGATTTTTTATCATTGATGACTTGGTTTGTAGCCCTAAGGTAGACATTAAGTGTATCTCTAATCATTCTTGCTTCCCTGAAGCTGGCCACTCCCACCAATCCCGTGTCATCCACAAACTGTAGGTGAGTCAAAACTTCCTCACCCACCTTGATACCTGTTAGCAAACCTTGTTGTCTTCTCCTCAAGATGAGTCTACCCAATCCTTCAGCCAATATGAGAAAAATATAGGGAGAGCAAGGATCTCCTTGACGAAGGCCTCGAGTAGCTCCAAACGGTTGCGAGGGAAGACCCTTGATTAACACCGAGTATGTCGGAGTAGAAACACAACTCATGACCCATTCTATCCAATCCTCAGAGAAACCAAAGGCTGCCATCATCTTTGACAAGAAGCTCCACTCCACCCTATCATAAGCCTTTGACATATCTAATTTTATGAACATTCCTCTATTACCAGATGTTTGCATTGAATGGATTGCCTCCCGAGCTAGAACCACACCATCCAAGATCCGCCTACCCTCTACAAAACCCCCTTGCTCTGAGGAGATAATGTTATGTAGAAGAGGTTTTAGCCGCTCACCCATTACCTTTGTGATTATTTTATATATGACATTGCATAAGGCAATAGGTCTATAATCTGAAATATGTACCCCCTCCTCCCCTTTTGGAATTAAGGTAATGAAAGTATGATTTAATGCTTTAAGCATTCTTTTACTACCTTTGGACTCCTCTATAACAACCATTATATCCTCCTCCAAGTTATCCCAAAAGGCCTGAAAAACTCAATTGGAAAGCCATCTGGACCTGGTGTTTTTTCGATGCTCATTCCAAAGACTACATTCTTCAGTTCCTCTCTATCAATGGGTTTAAGTAGGGTCTGATTTTCTTCTTCAGAGATAATAGAGGGTATGACAACAATAACTTCTTTTTGAGCCTCTTCATCTTGCACCATACTTTCCTTAAATAGTTTAGAAAAATAATCCATTGAATGGAAATGCATACCTGGAATTGTATCAAAGGAGTGTCCGTTCTCATCTTGAAGAGCTTCCATGTTGTTCATCCTGTCTCCTAGCACAAGCAATCCGATGGAAAAATTTGGTATTTTTATCACCTTCTAATAACCAAGTGGTTCTTGCTCTCTGTTTCCAGTAGGTCTCCTCTTGGTTGTCAATGTCCTCAACCGCTTTACGCAATGCATCATCCTCTTCTTTGAGCTGCTCTATAATTGTTCCTTCCCTAAAGTGTTTTTGAACCTCATCCCATCCGGCCACCAATGGAGCTCTTTGGACCTGGAAGCCTGTCTTGTTAGCTCGCCTCCATTGTTTCAGCTTGATCTTTGACATAATGAAGTTGTTTGTGGAATCTAAACATTGTTGTCCCATATGTTGGGTGACCTTCTTCCCACCACTGTGGAATTTTCTTTCGAAGTTCCTCTTTTGTAACCAAAAGTTTTCAAATTTAAATGGTTTGTGATGCCGCACTGTCTTGATCCCTCCTTCCAACAAAATGGGAAAGTGATCTGAAATCGGACCCTCCAAAATCTGAAATTTTATATTCCATTTTACAAATGCCTCCTCCGAAACCAAAAAATGGTCTAACTTCACCTTCCTGCTATGTGGCTCCCTCCTCTTATTAGTCCAAGTACAGTTGGTTCCAGGGCATTTAATATCCACCAAGTGTAATGCCCGGACTTGGGCAATCATAAGTCGATCCCCTGGGTCCAAAATTGGGGTTCCCCCTTCCCGATCTCTAGAGGATAATTTAGCATTAAAATCCCCAAGAATAATCCAAGTCTAAATCTTCCCTTGAGACTCTCATGTTATGCACAACTTTCCATTGATGCATCTGACCATCTAGGTTTTGAGCCCCATAAAAATTTGTGATTAAAACATGTTCAACTGTGACATTATTTCTAAAATGTGATGTGAGAACACCCCTCCAAGCTATATGTTCTATTGCAGTCCATTCAAGAGAGTTCCAAAGAGTAACTATCCCCCCTGAGGCACCTTGGGCAGCCACTTCCATATGACCAACACCCCTCCAAATTCTGTTAACTGTTTTACACATAAGATCTAACGACATTTTTGTCTCCTGGATAAGCAAAAAATCTGTTTTACATTTTTCTAAGAGTCTTCGAACAACATATTGATGGGTTCTACTATTTAAACCCCTAACATTCCATGATTGTATAATCATTGGTTACCTTGAGAGCAGTAAAAATCTATTGGCCTCACCGATCCTCCAATGGATCAGCTTTGTCTCCTTGAACTGGCTATCAATTCCTTATTTGATTTTCTACCCACTCCTTGAGAGTTGCTATTTTTTTATCTCTTTTCCACCCGAGTTATCCCTAAAGTTGGCCTTTCTCTGTTCTTTTCTGCTATGCCCATGCTGACATCCTTAATTATTGGCCGCTCTTGGTTATGCACTATCAATGCCCCCGCACTCTCCGACCGCGGTAACTCACCGTACTCAATTACCCCGCTCTATGATGGGGGGAGATGAAAGAGGAGCTTGAACATGGATGTTATTATTTTCATTATTCCCATCCACTCCTTCCATGAATTGTTCTTCTTGGTCCATTAGTGTCTTAAATATCTCATACCTATTGGAGGGCTTGAGTTGGGTTTGCTCTTTACCATCTTTTTTCTTTTGCCTTCTCCTTCTTTTGGGCTGTTCAAAACCATCTCCCTGTGCTTCTTTACCCTGAGAAATATTCGTTGGTTCTTTGTTGATTGTTGACTTACCCTCCTTAGGAAGATTTGACATTCCTAGAGGAGCCTCCATTTTTATGTTCATATTATTTGGGCAAGATCGGGCCAAATGCCCATATTTGTGGCAAACTCTGCATCCCAAGGGCAATGCCTCATAATCCAGCTGTTGAATCCAAGATAGTCCTGCAAGTTCAAGTTCCACCTCTACCGGTAGAGGCTGGCTAAGATCCATTTCCACACATAATCTTGCATAAACAGCTGTGTTTCCTTCTATTGTGTCTTTGGAAACACCCAAATGTCTTCCAAGGGAATTACCGATAATTTCCAATACCTGCTCACTCCAAAACTCCATTGGAAGTGCATACAAACGGATCCAAACCGGGACAGCAGTGGGTTCAATTCGAGGATCAAATCCCACTCTCCAGGGTTGAACAAATAATCCTGCCGAACCATGATTCCTCTTTTCTGATTCGAAAGCCCTATTTCTATCGACAAGTGAAGAAAAACTAACAATAAAATATCCATTGCTAATAAACCATAAAGAATACTCACCAAGAGGCTCCCAGTTTTGTCGAACCCAGGAATGCAAAAATTTAGGGTAGGGCGAATACCCATGAATTTACAGATCAAATCATGATTGGCTCTATATAAAACTATTTCTTCAACCATCCTTTGCTCAATGACAATCTTTGGCCTTGATTCTGACTGTGGCAAGCATCCATTAACTCGTTGAGATGTTGATCTATTTCCAAGCATACGTAAAGAGCATTTTTAATGCAGTTTTTTGTGCTTCTTCACTCTTTGATGGAGATTTATCCTTTAACAAATCTGCAAAAGAACTATGTCTCTCTAGAAGAGGATCCGGAGGTGTCCCCATTGGACCCTCCCAGGGCAGCAATCTTGTCTTCAAATCCACAGTAACCAGAAATCTCTTCGGCTACCCAACTGATGCCCTAGTTTTTCCCTAGCTCCTCCAAGGCGTTCATAGTGACATTCTACAATCTAATTAATTTTATTATTAGATTGAAATTTTCATGAGTTTACTTTTGAATTACAAGTGTCTTGTTAGAAGATTACTTATATTTTCTTTAAAATAATTTTTATAATTGTTGATATTTGTGGTCCATGTTTACTCTTTTGAATCGTTAATTTATTTTATAACTTTAGGGTTATATTTACTTAATAAACTAGAATTTAAGTTTAAATAAAATATTAATATAGATTAAGTTTAATCATAGGAAAAGTGCTTTGTAATGAATCTTTGTAAGGAATTTAAAAGTCAAAGTTACTACTATTATTATTTATGAAGCTGTGGATTTATTTTTATATATACATTGAAAGTGCAGAAAAAAATATCATGAGATTATGAATACTCTTCTCAAAGTCTTTACTTATCTTACTTAACTATATCCAAAGTGATCGAAAGATGAAAATCTCTCCTAGAAATCTACTACTCTAGTAAAATCATCAAGAAGGATGAGTATACAAAATCTAATAAGATGGACGAATATTTTTGATGTTTCATCAAATCGGATGAACATCTACCCAAAACCAGTAATCGCAAGTAGGCAATTACTACGATTTGATAACAATTACTTTTTGACAAATGTGTTTAGGACAAGTGGTCTTTTTGCTAATAACAAGTAACAAGGGGCATATGGGTGCACAATAGACTTTATATGGTTTAAACCTTGTATTTATTCAAAATTTTCACTTTGATATTCTAGGGAGCAAGACTGGAATTAACAACTAGGTGTGTTAAATTTTGATTGTTACAGGGAAGGGTTCTAAAGATAACCTTGTCTAAACTTTCCTTTTTAAACTTGGGTGGTTGTGGTGTAGCAACACCTAGTTCTTGATTCCATGATAAGACGATCACATGAAGTGGTTGATACTTAGACATCCATTATGGATATGGGAGAGACAAGTATAAAATTTAAGGGATCACCATGGAGGTGAAGTTAAGCTAGACTAATGAATTATACCAAAGGACCCAATATAGACTAACTTTTGGTTGGTGGAAGGAATTGGTATCCCTTCTTCTTTAAGGACTGAGATGGGATAATCCTAATGCTAAGGTCAAGAAGTTTACATTCATGGAGAATACCAAAATTATGGGGAGACATTTTAAAGAGCATCCTCTATACCACAAAGGTATATGAGGTAAACCCTAGAACCTACAAGAGCTTGGTCTCTCTTTTCCACTCAAGAGATGTCTACAAAATCATAGACTAAAAATGTGGGTATATATAGTCAATATATGTATTCTATGAATACTCCTATGAACCTTATTAAGTTCAAAAAAGGAAATATCTCTCAGGTTTGTTAGAAGTGGGTTGTTATAGTTGGTATCAGAGCTCTAGGTCGTAAGATTAGAAGCTACTTTGGAAAGGAATTAGAGATGCTTTGACTTGATGGATGACTTATGGGAATAAAGAATTTCTCTTGGGGGATGGCATTCTATATGAAATTTAGAATGTCCATCAATACTATCAGTAGATGATAGTATTTGGTGTTAGTACATTTCGAAGATGTAACTTACTAGTAGATGTAGGGCAATGTGAAATATAACTGCAACCTAATCTATGAACTTTTGTGTGGCCATGAAACTATGGTATCAAACTTAAGGAGAGGAAGAAAAGGGTCCTCCATACCACCAAGATAGGCTAGGCAGAAAATTGTCGAGGCTAGACCCCTAGAAGAAATTTTGGTAAATTCCAATAGATAGGTGGAGAACCTCATTTCTACTATATCACTTTTACAAGAGAAAATAGAGTAGCAAATGGAACAAATAGATCAATAGAGACAAATTTTGGAAACCATAGTGAGTCGGAATAGAAATATTGAGGCTAGATAGGAAGAAAATACTCCTTCAAATGAGCAAGAGGTTATGGATCTTATAGAGGTGAGATTAGCCAAGGATATGAAGAATGTTAAGACCTCTAAAGTCACTAGAAAGGATGGAAGTGATTCAGCTAAAGCTTGGATAAATGACCTAGAGATCTATTTCTCCATGAAAAACTAGTCTTTAGTGACTCAAACAGTTTGTACTACTCTCCATTTATAGGAAACTAGACTGGAGTGGTGGAATACTTTTAAATTCGGTTAGGAAATTCAGGCAATAAACCTATCATGGGATACTAGAGGTGTACTAGGAACAATGATACTAGAGGTGTACCCCCAAAATTTGTAAAACTACTTAAGTATGTACCTCTCTTGGAGTAGGATGAGAATATGAAGGTACATAATTTTATCTTGGGAGTGGATCCTAAAGTAATATCATTAGTAAACATGCATAAGCTTGAGACTTTGCAAAAAGCATATGACCTGGATCATCAAGAAAAATCCAACCTACAGTTGAACAATACTCCCTTTAAATATATGGTATTATCAGAAAGAGATCAAAAAGTTTTAAGGAAAAGTAAAAGTGTTGTTTTTACAAAATCATAACAAGAGTAAAGCAAGAAAAAATATGGAAAAGAAAGATGATGGAAATCAAGGGAGTTCTAAGAAGAAATTCTATAAGAGGAAGGATAATGGTACCCGTCAAGCACAAAAATAACCTAAACCATATTGTACTGAGTGAACAAGGGAGAAGAATTAGCAAATACAACCAAGTCCCAAAGGGGGTTGCTATGATTAGGGGAGACCTCATTATGCAAAAAAATTTCCAACTCGAATAGGACCAAACAAAAATATAGAGAAACCCAACCACAAAATCTATGCGGTAATTGAAAACAAAAATCTAAATGACCAAGCCACACCTATGATTCTAAATGGTAAATTGTTTGATAAGAAAGTTAAAATATTGATATAGTGGAGCTACATATAGTTTCATTTCTTTTAGTATAGTCAAGTATTTTCTAGAAAGACCAAGATTTTTGGCACAAGGATGGAAAGCCGAGTATGGGTTTGGAAAAACCTACTCAATGGATCCATGTTTTCCCACAACTGTGATCACCCTACCCAATAGCTCTAACCTATGGCACATATATGTAGCACCACTACATGCCTTTGAAATCATCTTGGGAATGGACTGGTTAATGGCTCATGAAGCCATAATTAATTTTCAATATAAATGGATAAAATTTACAGGTAAGGACAAGCAAACATTGAGAATACATAGTAAGCAAGGGTATTTTCACCCTCAAATGATCTCAGTAATGTAGCTAAAGAAAGCTATTAGAAAATATGGTATGTTCTATATCATTAAGTTGAACCACACTACCAGAGATGATAGGAAGGAGGAATTTTTAAAGGAGCACCCAACTTTGTAGGAGTTTGGAAAAGTATTTCTTGAAGATCATTCAAGGCTACCACCTAAGCATGATTTTTAATTCACTATTGAGTTGCTACTAGGCTCAAAACCCATTCATAGGACTCCTTATAAGATGAATCCTATTCAGATGTAGGAGCTAAAAGTGCAACTTCAGGGGTTACTAGAGAAAGGGTTGATTAAAACCAAGGTATCTCCATGGGGTGCTCCTATTCTCTTTGTCAAAAAGAATGATGGATCATTGAGGTTGTGCATATATTATAGAATACTAAACAAAGCAACTATTAAGAATAGGTACCCTTTATCCAATATTGAGGATTTGTTTGATCAATCAAGAGTGCCATATTCTTTTCAAATATTGACTTGAAATTAGGATACCATCAGTTGAGAATACATGAAGAGGATACTCACAAAACTAAATTTAAGACTAGGTATGGGCATTATGAGTTCACAGTATTATATTTTTGTCTAACCAATACCTTAGTAGCATTCATGAATCTGATGAAAAATGTGTTCAAGTAGCATCTACATTAATCCATATTAGTATTATTGGATGATATTTTGATATTTTCCTAGAATAAGAAAGAGCATGATAAGCATTTAAGGATTGTGTTTGGGTTGTTGAGAAGGAACCAAATCTATGAGAATTTTTCTAAATGTGACTTTTATGTTCCATAGGTGTAGTATCTGGGATATATGATATATACAGAGGGGATAACAGTTGATCCAAATAATATAGAGACCATTTTGAGCTGGCCACCACCTACTAATGTGCATAAAGTGTGGAACTTCATGGGCTTGATAAGGTACTATAGACAATTTTTAAAGAATATTTTCAAAATAGCCTACCCCATAACTAACCTTCAAATAAAAGGAAAAGGATTTAAATGGATAGACAAGTGTGAAGTCACTTTTGAGTTGCTTAATTAAAGGCTTACTACTACACTTGTTCTCAAGATTCCAGACCCACAAGGTAATTTTTTAGTTTTTACCAATGCTTCTTTGGAAGGTTTGGGAGGAGTTCTATCCTAGGATGAATCATTCATAGCATATGATTCAAGGAAACTCAAGAATCATGAGGTCAACTATGTTATGCATGATCTAGAACTAGCAGTTGTTTTAGACACCTTTAATATTTGATGATATTATTTTCTAGGGAAGCCTTTTGAGTTAAGAAGCAACCATCAAAGCTTGAGGTATATCTTTACCCAACCAATTCTCAATGTATTACAAAGAAGGTGGATTGAGTTCTTAGCATAATATGATTTTGGTATAGAGTATATCAAATGCAAGGAAAATAATGTTATTCATACCTTGAGTAGGAGAAGGCATATAGCAACTTTGACCAATAGTTAAAGAAACGCAAGTACAGGACTAGTTTTACAGTGATATTCAGGCCAATATGGAAGATGATTCTAATCAAGATAAGGATTTTTGCATAAAGGATGGACTTTTATATTTTAAGGATAGGGTGGTGATCCATCAAATTAGTGATTTAAGGAGACTAATCATGCAGGACATGCATAGATATCCTTACTCTACTCACCCCAGAGGAGAAAATATGAGGTATAACATGAAGAAAACCTTAATTTTGGTTAGGTATGAAGAAATATATTACTAAATTTGGGGTTCAATGTTTGAAATGCTATAAATTGAAAGCTAATCATAGACATCTAGCTGGATATTTATATCCACATGACATACCAATACAAAAGTGGTAAGTGATATTTATGGACTTCATAATAGGTTTACCTAAGACTCAATACCAGGATGATGCAATACTAGTAGTTGTTGATAGATTAACCAAGGTTGCACATTTTATTCCAAAAATACCAAGTATGATGGCTTGATAGTGGCCAATAGATTCACCAAATAAATTTTTAGGTTGGATGGTTTTCTTGAGGTAATTATTTTAGACAAGGACTCTAGATTTACATCTGATTTTTGGTAAGCCCTTCATCATGTGGGTTGCACAAAGTTGAATATTATCTTTGCATATCATCCAAAAATAGATGGTAAAATATAAAGGGTAAACCAAATCTTGAAAAACATGCTCTATATGTATTGCATGGACCAAAAGTCTTGATGGGAAGACAATTTTAATCTAGTTGAGTTTGCATATAACAATGGGTACCATGCTTCCTTGGAAATGGACTTGTTCAAAGCCTTGTATGTTTAGAGGTGTAGAACTCCTCTATCTTGGAATAACCTAGAGGATCATATTGTCATTGGACTAGACACAATTAGAGAGATGGAGGAGCAGCTTAGGATGATCAAGCAAAGGCTTAAGAAATCCATCGATCATCAGAAGAGCTACGTTGATTTAAAGTATTCGAATAGATAATTCTCTATGGGAGACAAAGTTTTCCTAAGATTTAAATCCATGAAGAGAACCATCAAGTCTCCTAAGTTGGATCCTCATTGTTTTTATCCCTTTGACATCACTAAGAAGATAAATGTGGTGGTTTATAGACTTGCCTTACCACCTCACCTATCAAATATCCATGACTCTTTCCACATATCCCTACATAGGAAGTACAGTGTTGATCCTAATCATGTGTGGGATGTCTCAAAATACTATTGAAGAACATAATATTATAATGAGAGGTGGGGGTGAATATTATAAGATAATTTTTTTTACTTTTTAATCCAAATGTTAACAACAATAATATCAAAGCAATAAATAATGCACACATCATCACGCACATGAGAGACATGATTTAACATGGTTTACCCAATATGGGCTATTTCCATAAAGAAAATATTCCTTATAAATTTTCTCAATGAATCTTTTGGGAACCAAATCCTTATTACAATGTTTATGGACCTCTATCTAATGGAGACACTAATCCCTTATGCTTAAGTTGGTGTATCTTTATCCACAAGAGACCTATGTCCCCATTGCTCTGGTTTGTGGATCTCTTTCCATAGGATAAATTTATCTTCTCTACTCTGGTTTGTGGATATTTCTCCACAGGAGAACTCTATACCCTCTGATCTTCTCAACTTTGATCAAATATTCTCATAACTCTGAGCCAAGATGCTCATAACTACCTGTATTGATCTATATTATACCTTCTCATGTTTTTGATCCAACCCTACTCATAACACTGACTCAAACCTTCTCACAAGTCTCCTTGAAACCTGCTCACAAGTCTGTTCTAGTCTGCTCACTGTATCTTCTTAATTATGCTCTAATACATGCTCATAACTGCTCATAACACATGCTCAAAAACTTCTCATAACATTTTCTTGATTATAATACTTCAACCATATTCTATCAAGAATTATTGTTCAAGAACACATAGGAAATGATATGCAATATGATTCCACCATATGCTATTTCTAATTTAATTCAACCCAATACACAACTACTTTACAAAACTTGCTCATTCACATTCAAAACATTCAAACCAATGCTATAAGGATTACAAATTCATTCAAACAATGGAATTTTTTTCACAAAACCTAACTCAAATATTTTCAACAATGCATACCAAACAACCCCTTTATCTCCACATTATGTTCCATAAACATTTACTCAATAAAACACCTTAAACAAGGAATGATATGCCCATACCTCCTATTTTTCTTTGATGAAGATATGTCTTCACAAACCTATCTCACAAACAATTGATCTTTATTGTGCCACTTAAAGGGTTAGATAGTAAAAGTACTTTTTCAAAACACCCACATGAACTTTATTCTCAAAATATGTGCTCAAAGAAATATGAAAATGATCTTCAATATCTTTTTTATTCTCAAAATATAGGAGCATTAATACTTATCAAAAACCCTCAAAATCACTTTGCACCATAAAATAATTACAACAAAATTTCAAGCCACTATTACACCTTATTACTCATATTCTTGCATGCAAAACATATTTTTTCGAAGAACACAAACTTATACTGAGAGGGGGGGTGAATAGTATAAGATCACTTTTTACTTTTCTTTCCCAAATAGTATTAATCAATATAATAAATGGAAATATCAATAGCAATAATCAAAGTAATGCACCAATCATCACACACAATAGAGACACCATAATTTACGTGGTTCACCCAATGCAGGCTTCTCCATAGAGAAAATATTTTTCTAAAAATTTCTCAATCAATCTCTTGGGAATCCTTCTCAATTACAATGTTTATGGACCTTTGTCCAAAGGAGATGCTGATCCCCTAATCTCATTTTCATGGATCTCTTCCATAGGAGAACTCTTTCCTCTTTTGATCTTCTAGAATACTATGTCTCTCTGCTACACCGAGTTGTGCATATTTCTCCACTTGAAGACTCCTCACTAAGATCTGTCTTCAATTGTCCTGGATTTTGGATCTCTATCCAATGAGACTCTATCCTCTATACTCTGTCACCCCTAAATCTCTATCAATAGGTTCACTCAGAACCTCTTCAAATATGCTCAATAGGATCACTTAGAACCTGCTCAAATTTTCTCAATAGGCTCACTCAAAACCTGCTCAAATCTGCTCAATAGGTTCACTTAGAACCTTCTCAAATTTTCTCAACAAGCTCACTCAGAAATTGTCCAAATCTGCTTAAATAAGCTCACTCAGAACTTGTCCAAATATACTCAATAAGTCCTCTCTAGGACTTGCTCAAATCTGCATAGCAATCTTTCACAAAAGCTTACTCAAAATCAGTCCACAAGCCTTCTCAAAGACTTGCCTCAAATCAGCTCAAAAAAATCTCAACTCAATATCATAGAAGCATAAAGATAATTGTTAGAGACTCAATATGTTCTATACTCAAATCTCAATCTCAACTCAAATCAATCTCAACTCAGCAATCTCATAGAAGCATAAAGAAAATTGTTAGAGACTCAATATGTTCTATACTCAAATCCCAATATCAACTCAAATCAATCTCAACTCAGCAATATCATAGAAGCATAAAGAGAATTGTTAGCTACTCAATAAGTTCTATACTCAAATCTCAATATCAACTCAAATCATTCTCAACTCAGCAATCTCATAGAAGAATAAAAAGAATTATTAGAGACTCAATATGTTCTATACTCAAATCTCAATCTCAACTCAAATCAATATCATATAAGAATAAAGAGAATTTTTAGAGACTCAATATGTTATATAATCAAATCCAATCTCAACTCAATTTAGAATATATAATATTTTGTTTTATGGAACTTGAACAACCACATCCACCCACTTGACTAGGCTCAATCAACTCAACTCAACCAATCACCTTAATGAACAACCCTTTCTCAAAAACCCTAGTCCAAGCATGTATCAACCAACTCAAAAATTTTCCAACAATGCTCAGCCACAAATCTCACATAACAATGATACTCATGTTCTTCTCAAACCCTAACTCAGTTTTTTCACACAACTAATGGATTCAACAACAATACTTATAAAATAAGGTTTAATCACAACTCTCAATCCAGAAAACCTTGAAGCATTTAACCAATCACTTTAGAAAAGTAAACCAAAATAAATCCTTTTCACTCCAAAGATATTTTCAGAAATCAACCACCATAATCAATCAATAGGAGAATGTGCCCATAACTTTTATGAAGATGAAGAAGCCTCTTTAAAAATCTACCACAATCACAATATTCTTTTGCCAATATTCACAAGGGTTAGAGGATCACAAAATAATCAACATTACTCCACTTCACAATAATATTCACCAAGGCTTTTAATTAGAAAACCTTCTTAAGAATTAATGCACAACTTACTTATCACTCCTAAAACCACTTGTACCATAAAATAAAATAAATCAAAACATTGCATAACCTTGTCACTCCAAAAACCACTTATCTTTCAACCTAAAATATCCACAATAATTTTAAATTATTCAATAACTTATTATACCTCTCCAATTATTTTTAACATATAATTAATCTCACAAGTATCTAAACCCTTATAACTCCCAATTGAAAGCTTTAAATTAAAGTTCAAACAAAACCTTATGGCTCCCTCTATGTAAAACTTATTTCTTTAAACTTTAATCACAATAAAACTTTGAGCCATACCTTTCAAAAATAAAAACTTAGTGAATGGGTTTTGACCCTCCAACCTTCATCAACTTAAAACTTTTGATGACCGCTATTCACTTGGATGATAATACAATGAACAAAAAACTGATTTTAACTCTTCCAAAGTCTCCTAACAATAGGATTAATCACCGCTGTGTTTCGACCTTAGGACCTCCTTGCTAGGAGCGCTTACACACCAACCATCAACCAACTCCTCTATACCATCGAATAATGTTGGAAAGGGGCAATTTATTTCTTTTCTCCTTATTCTTTTCGAAGGATGCACAACCTGTATTTGTTGTCACTCCTCTCGATTTTTTGTGTGCCCTCTATATGCTGCCGCGTTATGGTATATTTCTTGGCACACTGTCCACACTAACTTTTACCTTTGTTATTTGTGCCAAGACCTTAAGGGCTATGCGACTCAGATCTCAACCACTCACCTTTGTATTTTTGCAAACTTTACTTCCTTCTCCCTTTCGATTGGCGTGCGCTCTGATCAAAGGTTCACTTGCTTACTTTTGTCATCAATTTTTTTTTTTATCTTGACACTCCTTATTCCCAACTGATATTTCCTTTTTAGCACAAATCTCTCTTTTTATTTTAAAAACCTTTTATAGGTTTTTATAAATATGGTATGGCTTTCGTAAAAACCCGTCGGTCCTTTTCATTTATCAATAATCTTTTTATACATAAGGTTTTACCCTGTGCTCAAATGCATCGACTGGTAACTTGTTGGTGCTTTCTTCGATAAGGCCCATAAAATCATGGCGCCTAACTTGATTTTGAACATTCAACAAAAATCCCATATTTATTTAAAATATTTAATATTAAATTATTACATAATTTAATTATTAAATCATTTAAACTCTTTAGATCCCATAGCATTGGGCATTTGATATTATAATAAGCCATTATAATATTATTTTTCTCTTTGAACTACATTGAGTCACCTAGATACTACATTCTTGTGTCCTTGACCATATTTAATCGGTCTTATCCTTCTGTGTTTATTGGAGAACCTTAGGTTGATGCTACTCATTGAAACTTTCACATATTGGTACAAAAGACAACTCTTGACATTAATGACAACTTCACGCTTTGACATCAATGACAATTCGATGAACTTAAAATGTCCAACATTTTCATTTATGCACTTTGCAAAAAAAATAAAACTATATAAAGCACTCTTATTATTTGTGTTTTGCAAAATGGAAGGCTTTTTAAAAAATATATTTGCACTTAATATTTTATTAATTCACACCCTTATAACTCCCTAAGTTCAAATTTAAACTTTATTAAACTTAACCCTTATGCTTCCCTAATGAAAAAAATCATGCTTTATTAATCTCAACCTTTATGGCACTCTTAATCAAAACCTAACCCTTATGGCTCCAAAAAAACCAAGAAAAAAACTTTAAATAAAAAATTGTCCTTACCACTTTTGGTGCCATGGGGATTCAAGCGCACGATCTCAAGGAGCCCATGCTCTAGCATGTGCTAGAGCACCACGTAGGCTAACTGCTGTCACAAGAACCTCAATGCAAAAAATTCCCTTTAAATCGTTGACATCCTTTGATCAATAAAAAAATATGAACAACCTATCATTGTCGAGTCTCGATATTGATACCTCCTTCATGCCACGCCTTATGCAGGTCCACTTACCACCTGAGCTATCTGCTTGGTTGAAAATAAACATGCACTTCTCCTACTTAAACTTCATGCACTGTCTACCTACTTTAAAATGCATGTGTCCCTCTTACCCTCTTGCTACCTTCGTTCGAACACTGTGCATTGTGCTTTGTGAAAGGATGAAGTAAATAAATCAATGCCAATTAATATTTTTCACACACTCTCAAATGATTTTTGGCTCCACCTTATATATGCACTTTGACTTAGGAAAAACATCGATGCTTTACCACTTAAAAGAAGATTTGAATTTTGGCACCAAAGGAAATTCATATTTTTATTATTATAATATTTAATCTTTTAATTTAAATATTATAATTAATCCTTTTAAAACCTTTGTATTTTGCCTTGGGAACTTCTTCAACCTTGAAAATAATGAACCTTTTTCAAAGGATCTTTATCTACCTTGTCTTCCTTTTCCAATGGAGGTATTTGCCTTGCAATTTTAATATTTCAACCTAGAATATGATTTTCAACCATTTTACCTTTGACATCAATGACAACCAAAATACTCAAAATTTCCAACAATATCCCCCTTTGTCATTTATGGAAACCCTTTCTGAAGAAAAACTTCTTCAACCACTAGATACCAAATCTGCTTCCCCTAACTGAATGCTCCCCCCCTTACTCAAATCTCTCCCCCTTTGACATCAATGGAAAAGGGACTCCTTTGGGACTAAATATAAGACTCTTAGCTCAACCCCATCCCCACCTCTCCTTGAGGTGATTAATTTTGGGGTGGGAGTAAGACTACTCTGAATTTCCTTCTAAGATACTCAAAAGTTTCCTTTGGCAATGGCTTAGTAAATATGTTCACAAGATGTTCCTTTGTAGTAACATATTCCAATTTGAATTGCTTATCCGTCACATGTTCTCTCAGAAAATGATATTTGATCGAAATGTGCTCGGTCCTTTAGTGCATCACTAGATTCTTTGAAATACTTATATCACTTGTATTATCACCTAGTATGGATATGGGATGATCATGCTCTATCTTAAAGTCCTTTAAATTTTATTTCATCAATAACACTTGTGTAAAACAAGCAACTATTGCAATGTACTCTACATATACCATGGATAAGGATATCGATGCTTGTTTCTTGCTTAGCCAAGAGACTAAACAATCTCAAAGAAACAATGCTCCTCCACTTGTGTTTTTTTTGTCATCAATATTGCCTTCCCAATATGCATCCGTATATGCTATGAGAGTGAAATTATCATTTTTGGGATACCAGAATCTGAAATCCATAGTTACTTTTAAATACCTGAGAATTCTCTTTACTAGCATTACATGTGTTTCCTTTGCTGTTTCTTGAAATCTTACCACTAGTCCCACTACCTGCATTATATCTGGTCGTGTAGCTGTGACATACAGTAAGCTACCAATCATAGATCTATAAAATGTCTGATTTTCTTCTTCAAATGCAAATTGGACTAGTGATTTGGATGACTGGAACTCCACCATAGGTTTTGTTTTCTATTTGGGTTCTTTACCTATTTTATGCTACTCTAGATGATATTCTACCATCTCTTAGTATTTCATAGAAGATGTTTATTATGCTACTAGTGAGTTAGCTAAGCACCTTCAATGAATGCTTATGATTCTAAAGTAGGTAGGCATTCCTAAAACCTACCTCTTTAGTTTTTTGTGTGAAAACCATAGCACCATTTAGCTTATTTTTAATGTAGTATTTTATTAGTGGACGAAGCACATTGAGATTTGCATTCACTATGTTAGATGATTTTATGCTCATGGTTGCTTTTGTGCACATGTTGGAGCTACTTGGTGAGGGAGAGTACCCCTTAAGGGGGGATGACTAATAAGGCTCTATATTTGTGTACCTTATTTAGCTTAAGGAGGAATGTTGAAATATATAGTGATTAAGCTTCACTTGAGGCCACAACTAAATTTGTATTTTATTACATGTACAAGATATTTAGGCCCTTGTAAACCTTATAAGAGAATTTTTTGAAATATTTTATTATTTCAAATTGAAGGTTGGTTACTTAAAATTGACCTAAACGTAATTTGTAATTGGGTATAAATACCCCAACATATAAACCATTTATTTATTATATAGTGTATTCTATTTTTTGTAGTGACATAATTTATGTTTATAGACACTCTCTTATGTCATGTGCATTGATTTCTATGTATTTCATTTTAACAATGCCAAGTAATGTGTTGATTACATTCATTTCTCAAAACTACTATGAAATCCAACATTATATTCCATCTCATAATATAATTTATCATATATTAAATTTAAGCTCAATAAATCATAAGATGATATTATCATTCATTAAACAAGTCAACCATATGTAATATTTAGAGACTAAATATCATGGTAGTCTCAAGTTGTACTGACAATCAAAAACTCTCAAGGCATGCATATCATATAGTTTTTTGAGAGGCACTTCAAGATTGCAAGGTCATGTTGAATTAAAATTTATAATATTATAAATTGCATCAACAACAATGGATTAAGCTTGGATTGGATGTTGGAGATTGAAGTCTTAATAATCCCATTAAAAATAATATTGTTGAATCTTCTAAACCATTCAAATATTCCAATATAGGGGGCCATTTCTTTTATATTTTTTAAAGTACATGATATGAAGTTGATAGGCATTCCTTGACTCGAGATAAATTGTGCAAAGCTCACCTAGGCTAAAACAATTGTATTAAAACTAAAAAGGAGCATGATGCCCCAAATATGATAACTATGATGAAGAGAATATACATGGATATTTTATAACAAGTAACTCAAATTTTATACCAAATTTGCAATCTAGTTAGGGATCAAGCTTATTTAACTAATTTAACCAAGGTAAAGGTTTAAGATTTTGAAATTAATATTATTAGTTTCTTTTAAATTTATCCAAGTGTATGATAAAAATGGGTCCTCATATCATGTAATATACAACATTGATTGTTAATCAAGTCAACAATAAATGACTAAAAACCACTTTCCACTCAAACCCCACACTATAAATAAGTTTGTAAAGCTTGTAAAATTAAATCATGATCTAGATATTCTTTAATCAATAGTTTTCTAAACTATTAAATAAGTTTTGATTGTTTGAAGGATAATTCTAGCTAAGATTTAATTTTATTTAAGTATTACTCTACTTCCATGAAATATAAGCATGAGATAAAGGTCACACCAATAAAAATTAGTGTCACCCAATCTATTCATTGTGAATAGTGAACTACTATCAACTTTAGTAGTTAGCATGGTCTCAATATTAATATGCATATCATTCCACCAATAATCTTGATGATTGGTCAATTTCATACTTTAGCATATAGTCATTTTTCATTATTCAATATCATATGCAACAACCTGTACAAGAATATTATCAGTGTTTAAGCTTAACTATCTCAAAATATCATAGGTTCCAATATAAATAAGCCACAATATTAAAGGTCAAAATATCAATAATCAAGAGTATAATTATATATATGAGAAATCAAATATATATATCTAGGCAAATATAATAATGAAATAACATTCATTTATAATATCAAATATGAATGTAAAATGGCCAAAATAATTCATGTACATGCATGAAGAATACTTACAATATGAATTGTTTAAAATCTGTATACAAGATTTATTATCAATGAGACTATTTTTCATTTTTCTTATGTTAAATTGTATGGAGATTTTTCTCCATAATATAGACATAGAAGATGATTATTCATGTACTTGACTATTGCTCTCCATATGATAACTCTCATGAAATTTGGCTTATCATCTTACCACTTGTATACTAGACTCTTCATTCTCTTCTTATGTGCATACTTTAGCTCTATGACACTTGCAATTTTTTACTTTACTCTTACTCTCCTACATGCACTCCTAATACAAGACACATATGCACATCCTGACTTTACATGTTTGTACACTTACATACAACACACTTGTGCACAATATCCCAATACACACCTCCACTCTTACTTATATGACACTTGTGCATTTCTTACATATTGAAACTTACATGAAAGGGTAAATATAAATCACTAATCTAAACTATAGACTCAACCCTAATCTATTACATATTTACATTTGTACCATGAAGGTACCATGGGGGTACATTTGCATGTACCAAATAATGTAATATTCTTTAAAAACCCCTTATATTACATTATGTGGTTGTTGAAGACTTTAGTATTCAATATTTGTCTTTGATCTTCAATCTTAAATCTTCTTGTGACCTTGCATTAATCATGAACTTCTACTTATTAGGAATATTCTTTATCATCTTGAATATTGGGATCATCCATTGCTCATGATTGTAATATTTGTAAGATAATATTGGACTATGCCTAATCCATTTTCCTATTTCTTATCTTTCTAAAAAATCAAGCAACTTATCATTAATTTGATCCTAAGGTAATAAATGTTCAATGATTTCTTGAGAGAATCCCATTGTATCTAAGGCAAATATTCCATTCTTGATTGAACTTATAGCTTCAATTTTGCTTTGATTCTTGATAATGCATTTTCTATATTCATTTATATATTTGAATTCCAACGTTCTTCCTTTTTAACTAATTGAAAAATTGAGACAAGATAAGTTGATAATCTAGGAACATATAAAACATTTTCTAGCACAAAATCTAAAAATGGTATGCTAGGAATTACTCTTCTATTTCCTTGAACTTGATATGTTTTATCATTTGCAATTTTTAGTGAAACATTATATTTGACTTCTAAGGATTTAAAATAATCTTAGTTTCCAGTCACATGATGACTAGCACCTGAATCTATATACCAAAAATATTTCTCTCTTTATATTTCTTAATGAGATTCAAGTGAAATTCTCTCGCATCTTTGATAAGAATTTTTAGGAGCTATTTTTATGATTTTTCCCTTTGAACTCAAAAGTTTTTGTTACAACTTTCAATTTTGAAATCTTCCTCTCATATAGTATGGCCTTGCACTTTGACAATTTCTCCTATACTGAGGTGTTCCTCTTTGTCATTTATCCATATTGTTTTTTCGAATAACTTAAATAAGAAATTTGTAAATTTTAAATATTTCTAAGTATTTGATGTATAAATCCTTTTAACTCCCTAATTAAATTAAATTTGCAAAATTTCAAATTTCAAATTTTCAAAATTTAAAAAACTTCAAAAAACTTAAATCTTCTAAAACTTTAAATCCTATTTGAAGTAGAAAACCTTGTCAATCAAAAAATTTAATAAATATTAAAAATTTAAACTATAGTAGAAAACCTTATAACTCCCACCTAATAATCAAATCATTAAAACCTTTTAACTCCAACTTAAAGTACCTAAGTTATTAACCTTAGGTCTTTAATCTAATTATATTAAGGTAATAACTCTTACCTTTTATTCCTCCCTGGTCGTATAATGTCTCTGATGACTGTAGCAAACTAAATACTCTTAAAGCCTCAAATATCTTTCAATATTTGCATGGCATTTAAATATAATATTAGCCATTAAATATGATTACTGACCTGATTGTTTCTTATGCCTAGTATTCAGGCATTATACTCCACATAGTAAAAATGCTTCAATAAAGGCTTCCTTCTATAACACTTCAATGCCACTTCATATGACCTTGCTTTCCAAAAATTTTTGATACAATTTCCCTACTCTTATCTCTACTAAATATTAACCATAGTGAATGAGGATGTTATGCTCAATGGAATCTACCTATGACTATTGTCAATAGTGCAACTAAAAATCTTACTTCACTACATTCAACTATTGAATTCATCAAGCGCTTATTTCCCTTATGTGGAAGATTCTTAAGTGTTTCATATTTATGTTGGATATCCTTTTGTGTGAGAATTTTTTAAGCATTTATTCCCTCTACTGGGTGTTTGAACACTTCTCCTTGTGATGGATGTTTGAGCATTATTTAAGTGCTTCTTTCCTGATGGATGTTCCTCTATGTGAACATTTTTCAAGCACTTCTTTGTTCTGTCGAATATTCTACTATGTGAGTGATGATTGAGCACTTCACTCCTATGATATCTATTCAGCTCCATGAGCATTGCTTGAGTGTTTTATTCATCTAACTATTCTACTATGTAAGTGATGTTTGAGAATTTCACTTGTTTGCTATCTATTCTAGTGTTAAAGTGCTATTTGAGTGTTTTTCTGTAGTGTCTAAGATCCTTTTCTAAAGCACTTATTGAGCACTACTCACCATATTCTAACCTCTCTCACTTAATTTCCTTGAGCACTCTTTAAACGTTGCTTGAAGTAGACTAAGCTCATTTTCTTAAGTGCCTTGAGCACTTATCAAACATTGCTTCTTTTCTTAAGTACATTCAGCGATGTTTTATTTTCTATGATATTTTATTATATATCAACCATGGTCACTTCTCTTTCTTATGGTTGAACACTTCCCTAACTCATTTGCTTCTCTTTATTATACTTTACCAAGTTCTACTACTACTTCTTTGAGCTACTTCTATGCTTAGCCTCTTCCAATATCGGGTGCTTCTTATTCAAGTTAGAACTTCTCTATGCTTGAAATCTTCCAAGCTCAAGTGCTTCTTCTCTGAGTTAGAAATTTATCAAGGTGGATCAATTCTACTCTTATGATTAAGCTTTATCAATTTTGAGTGATTTTTCTCTACTCTTGAACTGCTATCAGGCTTGGAAGATTCTGTTATGCTTGGGCACTACCAAGTCCCTTTATTTTCCCCATTTACTTTGATATTTAGTGCAAATTTGAATGTTATTCATGAAGAACACAAGCTTATACTTAGAGGGAGGATAAATAGTATAAGATAAAACTTTTCTCTTTTCCTTCCAAAGCAATAACTTGAAATAAATATCAATGCAATAATAAATCAATGCACATAATAATTATACACACAAGAGATAAGGATTTATGTGGAAACACCCTTTTGGGAGAAAACTATGAAAAAATATTGCTTATATATTTATCCAACAAATTCATGGGCACCAACCCACATGAGACACCAATCCCCTAGTAGAAGTTTGTGGGCACCAACCCACTGGAGATACCAATCCCCTATACAGGTTCATGGGCACCAACCCACAAGAGACACCAATACCCTATACAAGTTCATGGGCACCAACCCATAGGAGACACCTATCCCCTTTCTCAATTTCATGGGCACCAACCCATAGGATACACCAATACCCTTGCTCAAGTTCATGGGCACCAACCCATAGGAGACACAAATACCCTTGCTCATTTTATGGGCACCAACCCACTGGAGACACCAATATCCTTGATCAATTTTGTGGGAATCAACCCATAGGAGACACCAATCCCCTTTATCAATTTCATGGGCACCAACCCAATCAACTCTAATCCAAAACTAATCACAGCCATTGCTCAAATATGCTCCCAAATTTACTTACAAATATTGCTCAAATATGATCCAAAACCTGCTCACAAATACTGCTCTAATATGCTCCAAAACTTGTTTAAAAACACTGCTCAAATCTTCTCCAAAACCTACTCACAAACATTGCTCTAATCTGATCAATAATGGCATCAAGTCCTTCACCTTTTCTTGAGTTTGCTTTATTCAACTAAAAGGAAATTTAGGCATATTCTACCCAAAATTCATTTTAATTTATGAACATATAGAGGATGATATGCACTAGTGTAGAAATATTCAAATGGCCAATATGTTATTCACATTCATTAAGTCTATCACTTCCACATATTTCACATTTATCACAATTTAAAGTAGTCTTAGTCTAGCACTGGATAACTTACTTGCACGTTAAATTGGAAACACTAATACCTTGCTTTTCTTCCACTATCATGTGCACCTTTTCTTATTCTTGATATGGCTGAATTGTCCTCCCTTGTAATTGAATGCTTGGGTGAATATGTGTACTTAATCCTCTTACTCTATTCTTTGACACCTCGACGTGTTTCAAATTTGTGCCCACAAAATATGCCTTAATAATTATGATCTTCTTTTGAAACTTATAAAATAAAACTTTATAACAACAACATGAATCCTTATATCTCCCTTTTAAAACATGTAAAATAAAACTTTATAATAACAACATGACTCCTTATATCTCCCTTTTAAAACTTGCAAAATAAAAATTTATAATAACAATATGACTCCTTATATCTCCCTTTTATCAAATTTAATTAAAAACTTTACCTTTACCTTGCACAACAAAACTTAGCAAGCTACAAAGGAGATTTGACCTTCAGAACTCTAGTAGTACATCATACTAATGTGGACTCGTGACCAACTGAGCTAAGCCATCATATGAAACCAAGGAGCACAATAAAAAATTTGAATCCTTCATTGTGCTATCTCAAAAAACAAACACACAGTAAAACATGCATCAAGAAGATTCAACCCTCAAACCTTCTACACCATAGCATCCTAACACAGGCTTGTAATAAACTAGGCTAACCCACCAGTTAAGATCAAAAGGGCACAATAAAATACTTGAACCTTTCATACCTTATACTCTAGTAGCACAATAGAAAGGGCCACCAAGGAGATTTGAACTTTGGATCTTCTACACCACAGCACCCTAACGTAGCCTAGAAACCAAATGGTCTGACCCAATGGTTGAGATAAAAATGGCACAATAGAATATTTGAACCTTCCTTCGGATCATTGCTACACCACCAAACATCCTCCTGAATCTTCAACTTGTGCTCCTATTCAGGATGCCCTCCCTTATCTTCTACTCGCTGCTCGTTCTTCTCTTGAAGGATATTTGAATTGCATGCTCTAACAAAAATGAATTAATGGCCTCATATTAGTATGATTCCATTTTGTCATTTGCACCCAAGGAGGTCATTCCATGCATATTTAACTTTGAATTTAAAATTCACTTTTATATGGTGCTCAAGTTAGCCCACTCTCTTTTAAAATACTTTTATATTATAATATTAAATCTATGATTTAAATATTATAATATTTGAGTATTTAAATTTTTATTCAAAATCTATTTAAATATTTTGATTTAAATATAAACCTTCCACTTTAATATTTAAATATTTCATTTAAATATTAAAGCATATAAATCACCTTTGAATATATTTGTCTTGACATCAATGACAACATTAAATCACCCTTGAAGATTTATGCCTTGACATCAATGACAACTCAATAATTATAACAATATTCCCCTTTGTCATTTATGGCAACCCTTCAAAGAAACTATCCTTTATTGAAATATGATCACAAGATGCTCCTCCTAAAAAGCTGCTCCCCCTTACTGAAATCCTCCCTCTTTGACATCAATGGCAAAGGCTCCTCGAGGCTAAAAGATAAGACACTTGACAATGCCCCCTTACTCACTACTCTAACTATGACAATCAATGATGATATGGGAGTGAAACTCCCAAATTACTATGCTTCTTTTCTTGTTCCATTTTATTTTTCCAAACTTTGGAGGTCATATTATTTTGAACAGATTAACTATTCTCCTTTTTACTTTATTTTGGAAGTTCAGGTAACACTGTTCTACTCCATCTAGTTGTATGCCCAAAATTATTACATTTGTAAAAAATGATGTTGTAGTCCATGAGAGGTGCAAATGAATTGAAATTCCTCTTGGTGAAACCAAAATAATTTTTAGCATGAACTCTACAATGTACAACTTTATGACCAAAATGGTTACATGAAAAACAATAACCTCAAAATAAATATTGAAACCTATCTGATTGCCTTGGAGGATATGACTGCATTGTTCTCTCATTGTTGTTTCTATGATGGAATTTGTTCCTTGATGATGCTTTGTTTTCTTCCTTATCGATGCTTCCACTTATCAACACATCAACATAGGTCTTAGGCTCTTCTTTAATTGTTTTCTTTGATGCCTCTATTCCTTTTGAGCTTGAATCCCCCTTTTGTTTCTTTTGACCTTCTCCAAAACCAAGTCCAATATTTATAATCAAAGATCTCTATGCTCTTATAATATCATCCAGAATTTTTGTGCTTTTATCAAGCATAATAGTTTGTTGTAGCTTATCATTAGATTCTTCCACTTTCTTCCTTAAAAAAACAACTTCATGTTTCAGTTTTTCACATTCCAACTCTTTTGCCTTTAACTACTCAACCATACCTTCTTCAATTTGCTTTACCTCTTCAACTTTAAATTTCAATTCAATGATTTTTTGTGATAACTTTACCTTTGTCATCTCATCCTCTTGTACTTGAGTTTTCAACTATGAGTTCTTCTTTCTAATCCTTTTCAACTCTTCAAGAGCAACAAAAAGTTCCTCTTCTATGTCAACTATGGCTTCCTCTTCACTTTTTGGATCTTTCTTCTTTTCTTGGTTTTTGACAATAGGAGCATCTTCTTTCTCTTCTATAGCCAAAAATAGGATTTCTTCTCTTTCACTATCGAAGAGGCTTTCATCACTACTGGAAGAATTGCTTGCTTCCTCAACGTAAAGACTCTTATTGTGCCTTTGAAAGATCTTTTCATGCTTGCTTTGATTGTGCATGTTTTTCTTTTCATGATAAAATATTATTTCTTTATTTTTCTTGTATTCCTTTTCTTCTTCATTGCTACTACTTCTAGCTTGTGGGCAATTAGATGCATAGTGACCAATGTTACCACAATTAAAACATTTCATAGAATGCATACCTTTGTTTTTTCTTGGACCCTTATTATTTCTTCACACAAAGTTAGCTTCTTATCCACTGCTTTATTCTTCACTTGACTCTGGTTATTTATTCTTTGTCTTCGTTGAAGCTTTAAATAGAATTCCATTTCAATGTTTGATCTTTTTCAGTCCTCATCTCATAGGCAATGAGAATTTTTTGTAGATCATCCATGCTTAAGGTTTTAATATCCTTCATTTCTTCAATCGTGGAGACCTTTGCATCAAACCTCATGGGAAGTGACCTTAAGATTTTTTGAACAATATTAGAGTCTTCAATACTTTCTCCAAGTCCACGAACGGTGTTGAAAACTTCATCAACATAGAATATCTTGGAAATTTGAGCAAGTTTTGTTGTCATTGATGTCAAGAGGTTTGATGTCCAAGTTTTGTTGTCATTAAGGTCAAAAGGTTGATTTCTCCAAAAGGCAAGGAAGTTGTTAAAAGGAAAAGGGTATAATATTTATTTTAAATATTATATGCCTAAAGAGGCTAAAAAGGTGGAAGACCCAAGAAAAGAGAAGCAAGTTTGAAAAGAAATAATAATATTATAATATTTGGGCAAAAGGAAGAGGTGAAGAATAACAAGGTCCAAGAAATCATTAAAAAACATATATCCCTGACAAGGCCCATTGAGCAGGTTATAAAGGTTAACAAAGGTTTTAATTTATTTAAATTAAAATATTTTAACCTAAGGTTAAAATTTTAATTTAAATAATTAATGGTGCCAAAGTTTCAAAGTTTAATTCAAATTCGAAATTCGAAAGCAAAGAGGGTCAACGTGTTTCAATGCAAAGGAAAGAGTATTAATAGGAAATGATTTTCATTTCCAAAGGTCTAATGCTATTCGAATGCCTAAGTGACAATTGAATTTGTGCGCTGCATTTTTGAAAGGGAGAAGATATTTTGTAAGGTTTTTAAATAAAGGAAGGCAAACATGTATTGAAATTTGCATGGAGCGACAAAAATATTCCAAGGTGTTGGATAGTGCAGACGGTGGTTGAAGGTGTGGCTAAGGCACTTGTGAAGGGAAGGTCATGGTTTCAAATCCCACGCCGTTCATTTTGCTGAAGGAGGAAGGAGTTTTCATTTTTGGTGAACTTTGGAAGAAGCAGATAGTGTATAGGCGTGAGGGCACTTTTATTCACGTGAGGGCATGTAGCCCAAGTGGTAGCCTAGCCTTGGGCTAAGGCTTTATGGTAGCTTAGGTCACGGGTTTGAGTTTGGGTATTTTTTTTGGGCGGTAGTCATTGAGACGTGCACAATATTTTTGGTGATGTGGGCCAACAATAAGGTATGCAATTTTTAAATTAATATTGCCAAAGGTTTTGGAATGCGGAAAGTATTTTAAGGCCATGTGATAATTAAAAAGGGCATGTGTGAAATGTTTAGGGAGTCATAAGGGTTGTTGATTAAATATTTTATTTTGGGTGCTTAGAAAATAAATAAAGTATTGGAGATTATAAGGTGTAAGCAAGGAACTTTATTTTTGATATATATTGAATATTATTTTGAAAGTGAAGGAGTGATAAGGTGTATTTGTGACTTGACATTTTATTGTATTTCTTGTATGGTGAAATATTTGTTGAGATAAATATTCTTGTGGAGATTTTGAGATAGACTGTTGCTATCTAACCTAGAATTGGCAAAAGGATTTGGTTGTGAGTAAAACAGGTTTTGAAGACATATCTCCATCAAAGCAAAGAGGTATGGGCACATCATATTTTTTTTGAAATGTTGGAATGAATGTTGTGAAATATAAGGTGGAGTAAAAAGGATTGATGAGTATTGTTGGAAATGTATGAGCAAGTTTAAGTGCACCTTGTTGATGGATGATTTGATTTGAGATAGAGATTGAGAAATATTTGAGTTAGGGTTTGAGACCCACATTGTGCTCTTTGTTTGAAGAAGTTTGAAAACACTTGTTTAGGGTTAGTGAGCAAGTTGTGTTTCATTGATTGAATGATTGAGTGAAATTCTTGAGCATTGGATTTGAGTGATATTGAAAGTGAATGTGCAAACATTAGAAACAAGATTTGTGAAAGTGACAGACTTAATGATTGAGTAGAACATATTGAGTTTTTGATAGAGTACATCATTCTCTATATGTTCTAGAGGTTAAAATAATTTTGAGTAGAATATGTCTAAACTGCTTCAAGTTAAAGGAATTACTTTGAAGATTAGACAAAGCATTTGATAACATTGTGTGCAAGATTTGAGATTGATTGAGCATATTTTGTGAGTTGTTTTGAGTATGTATTAAGATAGATTTGAGGTAAGTCTTGGTGAAGACTTGTAGGTAGATTTGAGGTAAGTCTTAGTGAAGACTTGAGAGTAGATTGAGCAAGTTCTTGAGAGGACTTGAAGGTAGATTTGAGGTAAGTCTTGGTGAAGACTTGAGAGCAGATTGAGCAAGTTCTTGAGAGGACTTGAAGGTAGATTTGAGGCAAGTCTTTGTGAAGACTTGAGAGTAGAGTTGATTGATTGATTTGTTCAAGATTTGTGTTAAGTCTTGGGGAAAATCTAAGTAGAGTTGATTTGTGATTGGATCAAGCTTTGTGTTAAGGCTTGAGGATATATTTGAGGATAGATTTTGGTATAGATTTGTGAGCAAATTTGTGCTAGACCTGAGATAGAGTTAGAGCAGATTTGTACTACACTTGGGATAGAGTTTGGTGCAGATTTGAGATAGATTTGAGAGTAAGATTTGGAGGTGATAGAGCAGAGGATAGGAGTCTCTAGTGGATAGAGATCCATTAGCTAGGGCAGTGAGGATAGAGGTCTTCTATGGAGAGAGATCCACAAGCTAGAGTAGTGGGGGTAGTAGTCTTCTAGAAGATCATCAACCAGAGTAGAGGGGAAAGAGTTCTCCTATGGATAGAGATCCATGAACTAGAGCAAGGGGAAAGAGTTCTCCTATGGATAGAGATCCACGAACCAGAGCAAGGGGAAAGAGTTCTCCTATGGAGTGTGATCCGTGAACCAGCTGGGAAGATAGAGTTCTTCTATGGAGAGAGATCCACAAACCAGTTGAGGAGATAGAGGTCTCCTGGATCAAGTTCCACGAACCAGAGAAAAGGGGAAAGAGTTCTCCTGTGGAGAGAGATCCACAAATTAGAGCATAGGGGATTGGTGTCTCCTTTGGATAGAGGTCCATAAACATTGTAATAGGGAATTGATTCCCAAGAAGATTTGTTGAGAAAATTTAGTAGAAATATTTTCTTCGTGGAGTAGCCCACATTGGGTGAACCACGTTAAATTGGTGTCTCTATTGTGTGTGATGATTTATGCATTGCTTTGATTATTGCTATTGATATTGCCATTGATAATATTGGATAATATTGTTTGGGAAAGAAAAGTAAAAGTTGGTCTTATACTGTTCACCCCCCTCTCAGTATAAGCTTGTGTTCTTCAATTGGTATCAGAGCGGGTTCCTTCGAAAGAGTTTAACAACTTGAAGGAAAAGTATACAAGAACACAGATGGCATATCAGAGTGGATCTTCAGAAAATAAGGCACCATTGTTCGATGGGAACAATTATGCTTTCTGGAGCATAAGAATGAAGACTTACTTGATGGCACAAGGATATGAGACATGGCAGGTAGTTGAGGATGGATACACACCTCCAGCTAGTCCTCCTACAGATAAAGATGGTAAGCTCCTACATCTATATAATGCAAAGGCAATGAATGTAATATTAAGTGGTTTACATGAAGTAGAGTTTGTAAAAGTTATGCATTGCACATCAACAAAAGATATTTGGGAAAAGTTGAAGAAAACATATGAGGGAGACAAAAAGGTCAAGATGGCAAAATTGCAAAATCACAAGAAAACATTTGAAGACTTGAAGATGAAGGATGAGGAAGACATTGCTACATACTTACTTCGTGTGGATGAGGTTGTTAACTCCATGCGAGGACTTGGGTGTAAAGTTGAAGAATCAGATGTTTGTCAAAAGGTTTTAAGGTCACTCCCTATGAGGTATAGTGAAAAGGTTTCAGCCATAGAAGAAACAAGAGATATTGAAAATTTGACTATGGATGAGTTGCATGGAACTCTCACAGCTTTTGAGATGAGAATAGGAAAGGATCCTATCCCCAAGAAAGAGGTAGCCTTCAAAGTAGCAAAGAAGACAAAATATAAGAAGTCAGATTCAAGTGATGAGTCATCCAGTGATGAAGAAGCAAACTATGGCAGAAGGAACAAGGACTCAAGAAAGCACAAAGGTACAAAAATAGTTAAGTGTTTCAATTGTGGTAAATATGGTCACTATGCATCTAACTATCCAAAATCTGGAAGTAGCAGTGGTGAAGAGAAATAGGATCATAAGAACAGGGAAGCAGGAAAATCCAGGTATCAAAATAAAAATAGGTATGGACAAAACAAGCATGAAAAGAAGTTTTTCCAAAGGCATAAGAAGATTTTCTATGCAGATAAGACAGGAAAGATTTCAAGTGATAGTGATGGAAGATCCTCAGATAATGAAGAAGAAGAAATTCTCTTCATGGCTATAGAAGAAGAAGAAGATGCTCCGATAATTAAAATCCAAGAAAGTGGAAGGAAGAAGAAGGAACCAAGAATACTCAAATATTTTATTTGTGGTAACTTTGGACATCTTGAAGATCACTGTACAAAGAATGGGTTTAATAGTAGTGAAGAAGAATATGAAGATGCTCTTGAGTTTCTAGAGGAAGAATCAGAGAATGAAGGCACAATTGATATAGAAGCAGAACTTGTTGCTGCTCTTAAAGAATTGAAAAATGTTAGGAAGCAGAATTCAAAATTGAAGGATCAGGTTCAAGAAGATGAGAAAACAAAATCAAGGCTTATACAAGATCTCAATGACTTGAGAGTTAAAGTTGAAAAGAAAAAAGGAGTTGAAGAAGACATGATTGAATAGTTAAATATAAAAGAGCAAGAATGTGAAAGACTAAAACATGAAGCTAACATTCTAAGGAAAGGACTTGAAAAGTTTAATAACAAGATATATCAGTTCAGGAAAAGCTCAAAATATTTGGATGATATTATCAAAACACAGAGATCTCCATTCATGAGGACTGGACTTGGTTTTGAAGAGGAACAAAGAGAACAAGGAGAGGAGTCAAGCTCAAGCTCCAAAGAAGAAGAGGTTTCAAAAAAAGAGAGTGAAGGAGAAAGTGAGACTTATGAGGATAAGTTGAAAAATAAAAGGTTCACCAAGGAAGGAAACAATGCACAAATAAGGAACAAGGAACATCACAGGGAAGAAAGGACTAAGAGACCAATGGGTCAAAGGAAATATTTCTTCAAAGGATGTTGCTTCTCATGTCACAAGTTTGGTCACAAGGCTATGCAGTGCAGGACACATGAAAAGAAGGAATATGGTTTCACCAAGAGAAATTTCAGAAATGGGCATCTCTTTCAAGGGTATTGTTACTCTTGTAATCAGTTTGGTCATAAAGCAATTCATTGTAGGGTTCATGATAGGAATGGATATGGCTTCACCAGGAGGAACTTCAAGATATTTGCACCTTCTAGGAACCACAACATTAAGTGTTATAAGTGCAATAATGTTGGGCATATGGCTAAGTGGTGTAGAAAATAATTTCTAGAGATAAGCAGGAACAAGAATACTCAAAAGAATCAGAAGGATCAGTTGAGGAAGAAGGTGGACAAAGAAAAAGAGCATTGTATGTTGGGAGTAGAGATACTCCCACCCCAAAATTAATCACCTCAAGGAGAGGAGGTGGGGAGGGGGTTGAGCTAAGAGTCTTATATTTAGCCCCAAAGGCGTCCCTTTGCCATTGATGTCAAAGGGGGAGAGATTTGAGTTAGGGGGAGAGCATTCAGTCAGGGGGGGCAGTTTCTCAGGGGGAGCAAAATTGAAAAAGGTAAAAGGAATGCTTAAAGAAAAAAGGGTTGCCATCAATGACAAAGGGGGAGATTGTTGGAAATTTGAGCAATTTTTGTTGTCATTGATGTCAAGAGGTTTGATGTCCAGTTTTGTTTTCATTAAGGTCAAAAGGTTGATTTCTCCAAAAGGCAAGGAAGTTGTTAAAAGGAAAAGGGTATAATATTTATTTTAAATATTATATGCCTAAAGAGGCTAAAAATGTGGAAGACCCAAGAAAAGAGAAGCAAGTTTGAAAAGAAATAATAATATTATAATATTTAATATTATAATATTTGGGCAAAAGGAAGAGGTGAAGAAATAACAAGGTCCAAGAAATCATTAAAAAATATATATCCCTGACAAGGCCCATTGAGCAAGTTATAAAGGTTAACAAAGGTTTTAATTTATTTAAATTAAAATATTTTAACCTAAGGTTAAAATTTTAATTTAAATAATTAATGGTGCCAAAGTTTCAAAGTTTAATTCGAATTCAAAATTCGAAAGCAAAGAGGGCCGACATGTTTCAATGCAAAGGAAAGAGTATTAATAGGAAATTATTTTCATTTCCAAAGTTCTATGCTATTCAAATGCCTAAGTGACAATTGAATTCGTGCACTACATTTTCGAAAGGGAGAAGATATTTCATAAGGTTTTTAAATAAAGGAAGGTAGACGTGTATTGAAATTCGTGTGGAGCGACAAAAATATTCCAAGGCGCTGGGTAGCGCAGACGATGGTCGAAGGTGTGGCTAAGGTGCTTGTGAAGGGAAGGTCATGGTTTCGAATCCCACACCGTTCATTTTTTTGAAGGAGGAAGGAGTTTTCATTTTCGACAAACTTTGGAAGAAGCAGATAGTGTATAGGTGCGAGGGCACTTTTATTCATGTGAGGGTGTGTAGCCCAAGCGGTAGCCTAGCCTTGGGCTAAGGCTTTGCAGTGGCTTAGGTCGTGGGTTTGAGTTTGGTTGTTGGGCGTTGGTCATTGAGATGTGTGCAATATTTTTGGTGATGTGGGCCAACAATAAGGTATGCAATTTTTAAATTAATATTGCCAAAGGTTTTGGAATGTGGAAAGTATTTTAAGGCCACGTGATAATTAAAAAGGGCATGTGTGAAATGTTTAGGGAGTCATAAGGGTTGTTGATTAAATATTTTATTTTGGGTGCTTAGAAAATAAATAAAGTATTGGAGATTATAAGGTGTAAGCAAGGAACTTTAATTTTGATATATGTTGAATATTATTTTAAAAAGTGAAGGAGTGATAAAGTGTATTTGTGACTTGACATTTTATTGTATTTCTTGTATGGTGAAATATTTGTTGAGATAAATATTCTTGTGGAGATTTTGAGATAGATTATTGCTATCTAACCTAGAATTGGCAAAAGGATTTGGTTGTGAGTAAAACAAGTTTTGAAGATATATCTCCATCAAAGAAAAGAGGTATGGGCACATCATATTTTGTTTGAAATGTTGGAATGAATGTTGTGAAATATAAGGTGGAGTGAAAAGGATTGATGAGTATTGTTGGAAATGTATGAGCAAGTTTAAGTGCACCTTGTTGATGGATGATTTGATTTGAGATAGAGATTGAGAAATATTTGAGTTAGGGTTTGAGACCCACATTGTGCTCTTTGTTTGAAGAAGTTTGAAAACACTTGTTTAGGGTTAGTGAGCAAGTTGTGTTTCATTGATTGAATGATTGAGTGAAATTCTTGAGCATTGGATTTGAGTGATATTGAAAGTGAATGTGCAAACATTAGAAACTAGATTTGTGAAAGCGATAGACTTAATGATTGAGTAGAACATATTGAGTTTTTGATAGAGTACATCATTCTCTATATGTTCCAGAGGTTAAAATAATTCTGAATAGAATATGTCTAAACTGCTTCAAGTTAAAGGAATTACCTTGAAGATTAGATAAAGCATTTGATAACTTTGTGTGCAATATTTGAGATTGATTGAGCATGTTTTATGAGTTGTTTTGAGTATGTATTAAGATAGAATTTGAGGTAAGTCTTGGTGAAGACTTGTAGGTAGATTTGAGCAAGTCTTGGTGAAGACTTGAGAGTAGATTGAGCAAGTTCTTGAGAGGACTTGAAGGTAGATTTGAGGTAAGTCTTGGTGAAGACTTGAGATAGAGCAAGTTCTTGAGAGGACTTGAGAGGTATATTTGAGGTAAGTCTTTGTGAAGACTTGAGAGTAGAGTTGATTGATTGATTTGTTCAAGATTTGTGTTAAGGCTTGGGGTAAATATAAGTAGAGTTGATTTGTGATTGGATCAAGCTTTGTGTTAAGGCTTGAGGATAGATTTGAGGATAGAGTTTGGTATAGATTTGTGAGTAGATTTATGCTAGACTTGAGATAGAGTTAGAGCAAATTTTTACTACACTTGGGATAGAGTTTGGTACAGATCTAAGATAGTGAGAGCAAGCTTTGGAGGTGATAGAGTAGAGGATAGGAGTCTCTAGTGGATAGATATCCATTAGCCATGGTAGTGAGGATATAGGTATTTTATGGAGAGAGATCCACAAGCCAAAGTAGTGGGGGTAGAAGTCTTCTAGAAGATCATCAACTAGAGTAGAGGGAAAGAGTTCTCCTATGGATAGATATCCATGAACCAGAGCAAAGGGAAAGAGTTCTCCTGTGGATAGAGATCCATGAACCAGAGCAAGGGGAAAGAGTTCTCCTGTGGAGTGTGATCCACAAACTAGCTGGGAAGATAGAGTTCTTCTATGGAGAGAGATCCACAAACCAGTTGAGGAGATAGAGGTATCCTGGATCAAGTTCCATGAACCAGAGAAAAGGGGAAAGAGTTCTCCTGTGGAGAGATATCCACAAATCAGAGCATAGGGGATTGGTGTCTCCTTTGGATAGAGGTCCATAAACATTGTAATAGGGAATTGATTCCCAAGAAGATTTGTTGAGAAAATTTAGTAGAAATATTTTCTCCGTGGAGTAGCCCACATTGGGTGAACCACGTTAAATTGGTGTCTCTATTGTGTGTGATGATTTGTGCATTGCTTTGATTACTGCTATTGATATTGCCATTGATAATATTGGATAATATTGTTTGGGAAAGAAAAGTAAAAGTTGGTCTTATACTGTTCACCCCCCCTCTCAGTATAAGCTTGTGTTCTTTAGATTAGATATTTGGTAATATCTTCCTCATATTTCATCTTCAAATATTCAAACGTCCTCTTATGAGTTTGAAGTTTTACCAGTTTAACCTTGTTTTCTTCTTCCTATGTTCTTTGTAACTTATCCCATTTTTTTTTTGCGGAGGTGCATTACATGAATTTCATAAAATCTTATTCACATAACCCACTTAATATTGCATTCATTACCCTAGAATTATTTTCAAATGGTTTCTTGCCATCTCGATCCGTAGGAGGAGTTGTAGGTGGTGTGAACCCATCCTCAATGGATTGCCATATATCATAGCCATGTACCATAAAATAAGTCCACATCCTCACACTCCATAAAGCATAGTTGGTTATATCAAACAATGGAGACATATTTGATGAAAAACCTTCTTGGCAAGCCATGTGTGTTCTTTTAAGATCTTCCTTCAAGCTATTAGGCTTTCACAAAGGAACCTACTATGATACCAATTGAAAAACACAAGCTTATACTGAGAGGGGGGTGAACAGTATAAGATACAAATTTTCTCTTTTCTTTCCAAAGTAATAACTTGAAATAATATCAATATAATAATAATTCAATGAACATAATCATCATACACACAAGAGACAAGGATTTACATGGAAATACCCTTTCAAGAGAAAACCATTACAAAATATTGCTTATATATATCTTCAATAAATTTTATCGGGAACAACACATAGGAGACACCAATCCCCTAGTACAAGTTCATGGGCACCAACCCATAGGAGACACTAATCCCCTATACAAGTTCATGCAAACCTACCCACAGAAGACACCAATCCCTTATACAAGTTCATGGGCATCAACCCCATAGATACACTTATCCCCTTGCTTAAGTTCATGGTCACCAATCCACAGGAGACACCAATCCCCTTGATCAAGTTCTTGGTCACCAACCCAAATGAGACACTAATCCCCTTGCTCAATTTCATGGGAACCAATCCCCTTGCTCTAGTTTGTGGGCACCAACCCATAGGAGACACCAATATCTTTGCTCAAGTTCATGGGAACCAATCTCCTTGATCAAGTTTATAGGAACCAACCCACTCAGCTCTACTCCAAAATTGATCACAACCAATGCTTAAATCTACTCCCAAATATACTTACAAACATTGCTCAAATTTTCTCCAAAAATTTCTCACAAAAACTGCTCAAATATACTCCAAAACATGTATACAAAAGTTGCTCAAATATGCTCCAAAACTTGCTCATAAACACTACTCAAATATGCTCCAAAATCTGATCAATAATGGCATCAAGTTCTTCACCTTTTCTTGAATTTTCTTTCTTCAACTAAAAGGCAATTTAGACATATTCTACCTAAAATTCATTTAACTTCATGAACATATAGAGGATGATATGCAATAGTGTAGAAAGCTTCAAATTGCCAATATGTTATTTACATTCATTAAGTCTATCACTTTCACATATTTGACATTTATCATAATTTAAAGTAGTCTTAGTCTAGCACTAGATAGCTTACTTGCATGTTGAATTGGAGATTCTAATACCCTGCTTTTCTTCCACTATCATGTGCACCTTTTCTTCTTCTTGATATGGCTGAATTGTCCTTCCTTTTAATTGAATGCTTAGATGAATATGTGCACTTAATCCTCTTACTCTATTCTTTGACATATTTACTTGTTTCAAATATGTGTCCACCAAATCTGCCTCAATATGATGATCTTCCTTTTGTATGTGCTTTTCAAATCTTGCTTAATAATGATGATCTTCTTTTGAAAATTATAAAATAAAAATTTATAACAACAACATGACTCCTTATATCTCCCTTTTAAAACTTGCAAAATAATTTTTTTTATAATAACAACATGACTCCTTATATCTCACTTTTAAAACTTGGAAAATAAAACTTTATAATAATAATATGACTCCTTATATCTCCCTTTTACCTTGCATAATAAAATTTAGCAATCCATAGAGGATATTCAACCTTCATATCTCTAGTAGTGAAGCACCCTAATGCGAGCTCATGACCAACTAAGCTAACCCAGTAGATGAAACCAAGGAGAAAAATAAAACATTTGAATCTTGTATTGTGCTATCTCAAAAAACAAATGCACAACAAAATAGGTACTGAGGATATTTGAACCTCGAACCTTCTACACCATAGCACCCTAACATGGGCCTATAATCGACTGGGCTAACCCATCGATTGAGATCAAAAGGTCATAATAAAATACTTGAACCTTCTGTACCTTGTACTCCAATCTCACAACAAAAAGGTCCATTGAGGAGATTCGAACTTTGGATCTTCTACACCGCAACGCCCTAACGTAGCCTAGCAACCAACTGGGCTGACCCAATGGTTGAGATCAAAATGGCATAATTGAATATTTGAACCTTCCTTTGGATAACTTCTATGCCACCGAACATCCTCCCAAATATTCAAATTGCACTCATCTCCAAGACATCCTCCCTTATCTTCTACTTGCTGCTTGTTCTTCTCTCAAAGGATATTCGAATTGCATAACCTAACCAAAATGAATTAATTGCCTCATATTAACATGCTTCCTTTTTGTCATTTGCACCAAAGGATTTTGATCCATGCATATTTAATTTTGAATTTCAAATTCACTTTTATATGGTACTCAAGTAGGCCCACTCTCTTTTAAAATACTTTTATATTATAATATTAAATATATGATTTAAATATTATAATATTTGAGTATTTAAAATTTTATTCAAAATATATTTAAATATTTTGATTTAAATATAAACCTTCCACTTTAATATTTAAATATTTTATTTAAATATTAAAGCATATAAAATTACCTTTGAAGATATTTGCCTTGACATTAATGACAACATTAAATCACCCTTGAATATATCTTCCTTGACATCAATGACAACTCAATAATTCTAAAAATTCATGCTTTTTCGTCTTAGCTACAAAATTAATCTTCAATATTAGTAGAAAGTAAGTATTTAGTTCCTTTCTACCACACTCTCGATTCTATTCAAGTTATCTTAAAAAACTTTTATCTTTGGAAGTTTATATTGCTTCTCAATCCTATGGAAGCTATGATGTTTCTCAAGCTCTAGAAGATTTGATGCTTTTGTATTATTTGGAAGTCTTAGTACTCCTCAATTATCTGAGAGCTTTGATGCTCTTTAATATATAATGTCTTAGGTCATAACTAAGAAAAAATATGATTCTCCTCTTTTCTAGAGGTCATAACTAAGAAAAAATATGATTCTCCTCTTTTCTAGAGAATCCAAAATCAATATCAAGATGACTATGAATATCCACTTATGTCCAACTATCTTCTAAGTTAGCTTTCTTAATCTATTCAAGTTTAGTCCTAGTCTTCACTAGTTTTCCTTCAAGCAAGTGGAAAGACCTGAACATCCAATTAAGGGTGACTTCTCCTTGTCCCCTTTATAAAATAGAGTCCAAGTATTCACTCCTTTCAAAGTGGACTAACTCTAATATAACTCTATCAAGAATGGACAAAGTTAAGTGGTGGTGGCTCTGATACTATTGTTGGATTTTAAGCTTAACTATCTCAAAATATCATAGGAGTTGTAAGATTTAACTAGTAACATGAAATACAAACTAGTAAAATCTAAGCTCAAGATATGAAAACCTAAGAACTAATCACATTAGCTTATTTGCATGAAATAAAATGAGCAATGAAGCAAAATATACTCAATATGAGCAAGAGCACCCCCTCAATATAATCCTTAACATTTATGTATGAGTATAATGGAAAAACATTTATATATATAATGCTTTCCAATAATGCAAGTGCAAAATCAAATGTAGGACTAAAGCTTAGTCCACTACAAGACAAAATAGCAAGATCCAAAGAGAATCTTTAGGCCTAGAAGAAACTAGATATGTCAAAATGAAGCCAAAGAAAGCTTGAATGATGTAGAAAGAGCCAAGCAAGCTTCTATATAGGTGCATAACAAGCACAAGTAACATACTAAGTGTGAAAAGTAGAAAATATGCACCAACACCTCCCATAAGTGTACATTAGGTAAGAATGTGATGTGATTCCTAGTATATGCACCACAATGAACTCAATACAATATGTCTCTCAATAGTACAAAGAAAGAGAAAACCTAGTGGGTAAAAACTCCTCCCTAAAGAGAACAAAATGAAGGAGGTAGAAGACCTCCCTAAGTGATAGACTCTTGAACCCCAAGCAAAGCTCTTAAGTGTAAGAATTTTTCTTAGTGAAGGGTTTGGTGAAGATATCTACACTTCAGTGAAGTTTAAGAATGTTTCTTAGTGAATGTGCAATAACCAAATGGTCTCAGTAGTTGCATTAGCAATCCCACGATACTATACCTATGTATATGAAAGAGTAATAGCTTGTTACTTCTTGCTTGACCACCATATAGGACCATAACCAAGGTAGAAACTATAGCTTGAAGTAGATTTGTGATATTTAGAATCACAAAACCAATCTAAATCTATGAACCCAACCAACTCAACCTCTATGCCCACTAAATAATGAATACCATGATGTAGTGTGCTCTAAATATAATGTAGAATCCATTTGTCATATTTCCAATGAAGCTCATGTGGTTGATGCATAAAGCAAGAAACCATACCAATAACATAAGAAATATCAAGTCTAGTGTGATTCAATTAAATAAGACTCTTAACCAACTATCTATATAATGTGGAATCCACTAAAGGTGTAGATCAAATTTTTATAAGACTAACTCCTAAAAGAAATGGATTAGATGTTGGCTTGCAATTAGCCATGTGAAATCTAGAGAGTAGATTTGTTGAGTACTTGGACTATGCAATGTTGATCCCAAAGGAGAACTGAGATATCTCAATCCCAAGAAAGTAATGCAAAGGACCCAAGTCACTCATAGAGAACCAATCATGAAGGGTAGACTTAATTTCATGAATGGTGGATGAAGAACTCCCTATAATGATCAATTCATTGACATAGAGCATGAGAAGTAGAATATCATCACCCTGATGTAGAATGTAGACATTGGGGTCAAAATGACATCTAGAAAACCCAAGTGAGAGAAGATAGGAATCCATATTGGCATACCATGCCTTGGGGGATTGCTTGAGGCCATAGATATATTTTCAAAGGTGACACACTAAGGAGGAATTCTCAATGAATCCTTATGGCTACTCCATGTAGATCTCCTCATGCAAGTCTTCGTGAAGAAATGCACTCTTCACATCCATATGATACAAATACCAATGTTGTGAGGTAGATAAAGCAATGAAAATTCTAATGGAATTCATATTTGCAACTAGTGCAAAGGTCTCTAAGTAGTCAATACCATGAACTTGTGAAAAACCTTTGGCAACAAGTCTTGCCTTATATTTTTCAATAGTTCCATTTGCTGCATACTTAGTTTGATACACCCATTTGCATCAAACTAGATTTCTTCCCTTAGGAAGATGGACTAAGTCCCAAGTGTGATTCCTAAGTAAGGAATCATGCTCCTCTACCATGGATGAGTCCCACTTAGCAATCCCTAAAGCCTCCCTAAATATCTATGGGTCAAAAACTTGAGCTAGATAGGCATGTGGCTAATCAATCATCTGAGATAAAGTCCTCCTAGAGTTAGAAGGATCTCCAACTAAATGTATTATTGATTGAAGTGTCTAGTGAGCCCATAGCGACATTGTAGCAGAAAATGAGGGAGAACCAAGAGGTGTTTCTTCTCCTTCTAATGTCTCATAGGTGAGGTTGGTTTATCCTAAGTGTCATTGATGGAAGGGATCTATGTGTCTAAACTATCTGAAGGTTGATCTAAATTTTTTGAATCAATCTAAACATCCACTAATGAATGGGTAGAGAGAGTATCAAAAGAAATATCAAGTGTACCTTCCTCAAAGTGAACACTCTCTGCAATGATCAACTCATGAGTGGTTGGATGGAGTCTATACCCTTTGACATTATCTAGATATATATCAAATATGCAAGGCCTACTTTGAGGTTGCATGGCCTTGCATTTCTCTATTGGGATATGGGCCCATGTAGAAGACCCAAACACTCTAAAGTGTTCAACCTTGGGCTTTCTATTGGTCCAAGCTTCAAAAGGTGTAACCTCCTTCAAGGCTTTATGAGGCACTCTATTTTGGATGTAATTGGCACAATTTATAGCTTCTACCCAATATTGTGGAGATAGATATTTGGCTTGGATCACGTAATTTCTATCTCTTTAAGTGACATATTCTTTCTATCTACAACCCTATTCTACTAAGGGGTGTAAGGAATTATCTGCTACAAGTCAATCTCCTTAGAACTATAAAACTACTCAAACTTATGGTTGACATACTCCCCCGTTTTTTTGTGAAAAGTTTTTGTATGACATTCTTTGATTATTTTTCCACTAAGGCTTTGAAGTCTTTGAAATGTTCAAACACTTCACTCTTTTTGCTCAAAAAATATACCCAAGTGAATCTAGAAAAGTCATCAATAAAATTCAAGACATACTTCACTTTGTTAAAAGAAAGTACAGGAAAGGGCCCTAAGAGATCACTATGAACAACCCTAAGTAAATTTTTAGCTCTCCAATATTTACCTCTATTAAATTTTTTAGACACCAAAATTTATCCACTTGTTGTCTATCCAAGTATTCCCGCCATTTTTACCAATTATTTACATATATTTATTTAATATATATTTAAATATTAATATTTTATATTATATTTTATATATATTTAATAAATGTATATATATGTCTGAATTAATCTCAGCCATCCATATTAGTTTAATCCTAGCCATTCATCCGCCTTAATTCATGCCACCTACCTAGATCTAATCTCCCTCTTTCGTCACATTTTAATATTGACCGCACAAATTGTGTCATTGAAACCCTAATGTGCCCTAGGGAAGGTTATGAATATGAGTCATTTTTATGACTTAATCCTGGGAATACCCTAAGCAATTCATGACCTAAGCTTTTAGAAGTCCCCTTTCACATCCCTCGCCTTCACCTCCACATCCGCCACCATAGCCCTTTCTTGAAGTATATTTTCTTCTGCAAACCTTGTCTCAATCCTTTAATGCCTCGTTGCTATACCCAAGTGCCCCATATGCTACTCCTGAGCACCTCCGAATGCTTTCCACCATCCTCAAACTCCCATGGATATTTCTTGCTACCACCAAGCACTCACAGGTATTTCAAACCTTAGATCTACATACCAATGAAACCTCAGGTATCACTAGGTCATCTATGTACTAGTTTTCCTACAACAATGAATGACATATATGAAGGCAATGAATTCACAAGGTAAATCTGGTTTGATATTAATTTCATTATTTCTATATTTTCTCATAGAATTGTTATTTGATAGCTAGGGTTTTTATTTATTTCTTAGGGTCTCACATAGTGGAGCCCTCATAGTTGCTATTAACCCTCTTTTGTCATTTTCTATATGCAAATATGGATATATACAGGCATTTGGTAGCTGCTTAAGTTGGAGTGGTCCTTTCAATGGATAGATGAAGCCCACTCACCTCTATTGAGAGAAAACACGAGCTTTGAAGACACCACAAGCATTATTGACTAGGGTTTCAGAGAACCCTAGTATATTATACTAATTGTATCAAAATAAATAGTATAAATCCCTATTTGGGACACATTTAATTATATTGAGATCCACTGACATTAATAATATAAGATCTATTTTATTGTGCAATATATTATATCACTTTTTTTTCATTTTATGTTATCTATATTTGGTGTTTCATTTTTATCTTCACAAATGGTGATCAAGATGGGATCCCCTAAGGGTTTTTTACTTTGATTTATCTTGTCATCTAACTTATTTTTATTTTATCTTGCAGGTTTTTAGAGCACAAATCACACGATTTTTGTAGAATCTAGATTTTTAGGACAACACAAAAGTTGCAGAAGGTGCGTAGATGCCCTGTGGCACTTGTGGGATATTCAAGAAATGCCCAGGGGAATTTTTGAAGCGTAGAGTGGCATTTTCAGAGAGAAGGAAAAAAATGTAGGCTTCTCTATAAGCTTTCCTTGAAATCCTAATCTCTGTTTTACGCATTTTTACCTTTTACATTTTTTTTTCTTTTAGATATTGGATTAGAAAGAAAATATTAATATATCTATTAGAAACAGTCATTCTAGTGTGCATTTAGGCATCAAAGTAGTTGCATTTACACATAACACATTTCCATTTACAAATAATTCATGTTTTATGGTGTGTTGCATATTTTGTCTGCATATGAAATATTAAGAGCATAAAGTAGTGTGCATCATGGGGTTATAAATTTTTGTTTTTATTAATCTAAGTAGGAACAACATTTAAAATAACAAAAGTACCCTCGCATTTGGTGATTCAAGGTGGAGGAGTAGATGAACCCCCTATTGTTCATAGAGGGATTTTAAGCGGTGTACTCTACTTCCTTTGGGAAAATTGATATTTTAATGTTGGATTCTAATTTAGATTGATTAAAGAAATCATTTTATGACATTGTATAAGCACAGTAAAAAAACTAACTTTTTAAAAGGAATCACACACTACACATTGCAATCTTAACAGTAATGGTTGGATTTCATCACCAATCATTTCTTGAGATCTGGTGATGATGGGCTTCATCTCCATCCACAAATATTTACCCCTAGGCACCATAGGTTACCCCTGAGAAAACTTTCTAGATTTAATCACTAGTAAGAATCTCATTGCCCATTCCTAGCCATAGTATTCACCCATTGTAATTTCATATTAGTGCATTCAAACACACAAAATAAAAAAGATGAAAAAAATAAAATAAAATGAGATAATTAATGAATGAGGTAAGACATAGTTGTATAAACATAGCATTAATTATCTTCACTTTATTTCTATGAATTTCCATTTATACATTTCCTTTACAACACATTTTTACATTTGGTTTAGTAGCTTATGGTCTTAACAATAAATCATAAACAAGCTTTAAACCAAAATAATACTTCTATGGACAGTTCATCTTCATTTCTTGCCATTTATGTCGTAAATCCCATCATTATGGTTTAGACATATTGTACATATTTATCTACAGGTCCATCACACATTGTGCAAGCTACTAATGTCTCACACAGATACACCTCCACATCTCTTCTACAAACCGAATCATCTTCACCCACAATTGACCAAACCATCACCCACATAGACATGGCCAAAGTAGAGGCTTTCTACAAATCAACTAATTATGTCTTGCAGCCCATCCATAATATCTCGGATCAAGATCCTTATTTACATTAGGAACTTGTTTCTTCCTAGCCATCCATCTTCACCTAGGTGTACACTAACCCTCTTTTTGAGGCATCAATTGCACATTCATCCCATGTTTCCATTCCCCAAATATCATGTGCTCCTAGCACTTCATATGTATCCACCCATACCAACCCTTGTATGAAGCACAAGTCAATGTTGCTTCACAAGTACCCATTTCATCCAATCAAGTTACAATTCCTATTGCCACTTATCCCCCATCCACATCGTCTATTCCATATTCATCCATACCTTCCAATGATGATATGGAAATTCATGAAGCATGGAAACATTTGAAACTATTACTTAATAAGCGGTAGAACACTCAACAACAAGTTCAAGTGAACCCTAGGCCTTAGAAAATTTCCACTCAACCCACCTTCATCACACAAATTCCATCATGGATACCAAAATATTCAGTGGTTTCCATCCCTACACCTCCATCAACCCATACCCATTCTATTATCATAGGCCAACCCAACCATAGTTCTCATACATCATCCCCTTTTCAATAGTCACTGTTATTTATCAATCAATCTCATCATCATCAATTCTAATCCACTCTACCTATCCATCATAATATTGTCACTCCAAAAATTTATCAAGTGATTCAGGGCTTTCACATTCCTAGGGAAGACCCTAGAATCAAGGCTATGCAACAACATATTGATAATTTGATACAACATACTCCTTGTTACAATAACTAGAATCCAACCTTAAATCAGTTTATCAATCAACCAATCCACCCTTCGGTACCACCACCGCCATATCTGGTAGACTTCACGATACCAAGGTTTGATAATGTCAAAGGGATGAATGACCCTAAATAGCATGTGAGCACATTTGTGCACTCATGCTTCACACATTTCCTCATACATTAGGGGGAGACACCATAGAGTGGTATAATCTATTGCCCAACCATAGTATTTATACTTTTGAATAATTGGTTGACCAATTATTTGAATTATTTGCCCTTAATGTAAGAAAGAAAATCTCATTTTATGATATCTATGGTTTAATAAAACATGATTATGATTCTATCTATTATTTTGGCAACTTTTGGAGGGCCATCATAACCAAAATTCCATTCACCCTACCAATGGAAGAGCTTATTAAGCTATTCACTAAGAGCTACCTAAAACCCATTTCTTGGATGCTTCAGTTGTAAATATATCAATCATTTAAGAAAGCTCTTGCCCAGGCTAGTGTCATCGAGGAGAAAAAAATCCAAGAAGGCATACTTAAGCCAAGAAATAAGAAATGGTAAAACAAGGTCCAATACAAAAACAATTATTCTGGCCAAACCAAGTCAACACAAGCCAATCCAACCAATCAAGCCAATCACATAAATCAAATGATCATGAGCCAATCAATAATGGCTCAACAACAACCAATGCAACAACCACCACAACAAATTTCCTATCATGTGATGCCCTCAATAACCCAATCTATGCAAAACATAGTTCCAACTATGGAGAATCACTAATGTCGACAATCTATTCAAAAAAATTATAAATACACCCTTCTATATGAATCTTATACCTCCATCTTTCAAAGGTTTTATAACACCAATAGAATTTCTTTTCTTGAGGTCAAACCAGATGATCCCATTAGACATGGTAAAAACTATAGGGAAAATTTATTTTACCCTTATCATATAGGGTCCATCAAGCTTGACAACCTCCTAGCTCAACAAAACCAAAATATTGATGTATTCCAAACACCACTTCCTCATCATAAGGAGTTATAATCCATAATGGAAGGGTCTAACATCAAGAACCCTCCCAATAAAGTTAACCATGTTCAACAGTACCAAGGTTTTGTAGGTGCCATTCATGTGGTAACTCAAGGTCAAAAATGACAAAACAATCAACAAGATGTATGGCAACAATATTTTCAACAACCCATGAACTCACAAGCAAGGGAGTTTCAACATGTTCCATCACAACCCATACAAATTTCCCCAAATCCTTCTTCACCAATCCGCATTCCCAATCATTATAATCCATCAATCCATCCCATCAACCATCCCCAAAGGCCAATAATTTATCTTAGTAGCCGATTAACCATGAGTTTAAAAATGAATTCATCAAAACTATCTATTTATAACCTAATTCAACAATCTCCCTAACATTGTGAGGCATTAATGGATATTCTAAAATCCATTGAACTCCAATATCAAGATTCCAATGCCTTTAATAATTTTTTGGGGAGTATTCAAACATGTATGGAGCCTTACATCATATTTTATGACTTTTATATTAAACAAATATCATCAGAATCGATGGATCCTCCATTACATATAATGGCTAAAATTGGTAGGATGCCATTCAAAAGATTCTTAATTGATACAAAATCCTCCATTAAAATCATCACCACATCTACCCTCCATCATCTCAATCTTCCTCCATATCACATAACCAAGTCCACCTTCACATTGAAATCATTTAACGATGCTCTCTGCTCTACAGTTGGAACTATTATTTTGCCCATCGAAGTAGGGGTAAAAGTGTTGCATACCTTGTTCCACATATTAGAAGGATCCATGGTGTACAATGTACTCCCTAGAAGACCTTGGATGAGAAAAATGATATGTGTTCCTTCCATATTACATCAATGTCTAAAGTACGTACATGAAGGGTAAGTACATTGCATACCAATGGATGTTGAGTTGTTTAAGTGTTGAAACATCATATCGAATATTTATGAATCTATGCTTCCTTCTACCCATATTTTCCTAAAGTCATCCACCACATCATCAATCACTCCATCAAATCCTTCATTAAAATCTCTCATTCCTGAGGAGCTTCCCATCACAAATTCTAACCAAGCATTCATTTCTACACCTTCATTATCATCATCATTGACTACATGTACTTGTGGTAAAACCCAATACATTCCATACACATCATCATCCCCTTCATTTATTGCAATAATTCCTTTACAACCAAATCCATATCCATCAGCCAACGTTTCACAAGTCCAATTGTCGAACTGTGAGATGCCCACATATTTCCCATCATCCGAGCCATTAGCCAACCATGAGCCTCCCATGTCCACTATATTCTCATCATTCCAAGCTGAGGTCCACCTCACCAAACCTAGTATTGGTGAATATGTGGTCCAAGACATCACAATCACGCTGCTTAATATATCAACTACCAAGGATTTTAGTCACCCATATGATCCACCTTTATCTATGGGAGCAGTATAAAATATAGTTTCGATGCCTAATAGCATAAATTTTATGTATGGGTAATAGAATATTTGTCTAATCCTACTCCCCCAGAAGAACCCAAACAACTACCACCTACCAATATCTAAACAATGATGGTTTTTCCATTCCACTATTTTCACAGACATAATTAGCAAAGACATGGCTTAGGCTAATATGAAAAAGGAGTGCTTTAGCTTATTGATATCCCATATCAAGAAGTGCATGACAATTTAGGTCTAGGTTATCACCCACTTCCCACCATATCTTCTTTTGAAAAAGCCTTCAAAAGGATTAATCTAAATTCATAAAAAGAAGCCCTCCACCCTGATGACTCTTAGGAGGAAATTGTACAAAGAATTTGACCTCATGTCGATAGCTTCTGATGAATCTTCTAAGGAATCAGAACCCATAATTCCCCACATCGAACAAGATGAGTTTTATCTTAGAATTTTCCCCATCCATAAGCCCATATTTTGCTTGCTTCTTCCACAAGAACGAGTCGAACCACTCGGTGAACCACCACCTCCATCTCATTAGCTAAAATCATAACATATGTATATAATACAAAAAAAAAGAGAAAAACATAAACAAAAAAAACATTTTCTTTTTCTGCATTTCATGTATATAGAATTTAGTTAAGTGCATTTATTTGTGTTGCTTGATGTTTTCTAGGTTTACCAAGGTCCTAGAATCGATTCTTAGGCTCTATCCATCCCATCCATTTCACCTCCTCCATTTCCACTTAAGTCAACATGAATCCTGCTGACTTATTCACCCCACTCCATAATCCATATGATTTGGCAAAGCCAATTCCTATTGACATGAGTCTTATTGATATGGATCAGATTTCCTCGCCATAATATTTTTCTAAATTTATCCTATCAGAGGAAATGTTAAGAGCTTCAGCCAACTACATTCCTTCATATCCTCCATCTTCACCTTCACCTTCACCTTCACCTTCACATTCACATTCAAATATTGAGGTTTTATTGGTAGACGTAGATGAAGATATGTCAGAAGAGTTGTATGATATCATAGATGACATTCATCTAATCCCAACTCCCCATCAACTTGAGGAAGGTTCTCACATGTCTATTGAAATACTATCCATGTGAACCTTAGTTCAGATGCAGACAATCCCCAAATTGTCAAAATTAGAAAAATCTTATCCAAATATGAACAAGAGGAATTAATTACTCTCCTCAAGAGGAAGAAGGGAATTTTTGCATGGTCTTATAAATACATGCCTAGTCTTGACTCTAATTTGGTTATCCACAATCTCACCTTACATCCTGATGCTAAGTCGATCAAACAAAAACTTAGAAGGATGCATCCTACCATTGCCCTCTTGGTCAAATAAGAGCTTCAAAAGCTATTAGATGTGGGTTTCATTGTCCCCATTGACTATCCTGAGTGGCTCTCAAACATGGTACCCATTCATAAGCCTAACGGGATGATACACATTTGCACTGATTTTCGAGACCTTAACAAAGCATGTCCTAAGGATAATTTTCCTCTCCCAAATATTGATACTCTTTTTAAAACCTGTGTTGGCCACGAAATTCTTTCTCTCATGGATGGTTTTTTAGGATACAACCAAATTCGAATAAATCTTGATGACCAACACAAAAAAATATTCACTACACCTTTAGGAAATTTTTGTTACAAGGTGATGCCGTTTGGCCTTAAAAATGTAGGTACCATTTATCAACATGCCATGACATACATTTTCCATGACTATATGTATAATATTATCGAAGACTATGTGGATGATCTCTTGCCAAAATCTAAAACTCGACAAGAGCACATTGGTGTATTGGAAAACATTTTTGACCGACTACTAGAACATAAGGTAAGGTTAAACCCCAAAAAGTGTGTCTTTGGTGTTACCTCCGGAAAACTAATAGGGTTCATTATCTCAAAAAGAGGCATTGAGGTGGACCCAAACAAGGTTAAGGCTATCATGGAGATGCCTCCCCCAAAAAATTTAAAGGAATTACATAGTTTACAAGAAAATATCCAATCAATTCGTTGTTTCATTGAGTAACTTTATAACAAATATAGGTCATTCAATCATCTGCTATAAAAGGGGGTGCCATTTTCTTGGACAAATGAATTTCAAAAAGCCTTTTATGATATTAATAAATACTTAGCTTCTCCACCAAGCTTAGCTCCTCCTCGTTCGAGGGTTCCTTTTTATATATATGTTTTAGCAATAGAATTTGCATTAGAGACAATGCTTGCACAAAAGAATGAAGAAAATCAAGAGCAAGTTGTCTATTACATTAGTCAAACATTGGTAAGCTATGAAACCAGATATGCTTATGTAGAAAAATTGTTCTTAGCAGTGGTTTTTACCACTAAGAAACTCAGAAATTACATGCTTAGTCACACAACATATGTCATAGCTAGATAAAATCCTATGCATTATATGATGTCTCACACTTACAATAACGCCTGCACCGCTAAATGGATAATACTTCTTATTGAATTTGACCTTGAGTGCCAAAAATCCATTAAATATTAGGTCATAGCAAATCAACTTGTGGAAGATTCACAACCTAATGATCATCCCTTGATTATTGAGCTCCTAGATGATTTGGTATTTAATGTCACTGAACAAGAAGAAGATGTCATTCTAGAGGAAGACGTCAATATCACACTTTGCCTTGATGGTTATAAGTTGAGAAAATTTAAGGTACTGGAGTCGTTTTTCATACACCCTAGGGGGTACCCATCCCCTTATCATTGAAACTTGACTTCAATGCACAAACAACACTACAAAGTACGAAGCCTTAATATTAGGCCTTCAATTAGCTATAGCTATGGGCATAAAACTATTGGACATTTGAGGTAATTTGAGGCATTTTATGTTGTCATTGATGTCACATGGATCATTGATGTCACATGGATCACATTTGGTTTTGGTGGCAAAAATATTTCATAAATAAGCATTTATGATATTTTGGAAAGCATGGCTATTTACAGGGTTTTTATGAAAACCAAGGCAGGCAAAATAAAAGGTTTTATTTAAAACCATGGTGGGCTTATGTGGAAAGGGCTTTTCTTAAAAGCCAAGGTGGAATTTTGTTTCATCGAAAAAGGACCTCCGGTGATGAAGATATTAAAGTTTAAAGTTTAAGTTTAAATTAATGGAGGGCCGACCTATGTGCAATTAATGGAGGTTGGCATATATATATATATGTAAAGGTTTCAATTTATTTTGGAAAGTGGGCATATTATATATCGTCGAAAAGCTTATTTCGAGGGCTATTTGACTAACTTATTTAGAAGGAGAAATAAGGTGTGTGTAAAGAGATATTTCTGATTTTGCAAAGGGGTTCCAAAAGTGAAGTTTGCCTTGTTCTTTTTCAAGAGGATTAATTCTTTCATGAGGTGACAAGGTATGCAATATTGTGATTTATTTTATTTTATGGTATAAGTGGTTTTGGGAGTGAAAAGGTTATGCAATGTTTTGATTTATTTTATTTTATGGTACAAGTGGTTTTAGGAGAGATAAGGAAGTTGTGCAATTAAAGGCCTTGGTGATGATTATTGAAAAGTGGAGTAATGTTGATTATTTTGTGATCTACTAACCCTTGTGAAGATTGGCAAAAGAATTTTGTGATTGTGGCAGATTTACAAAGAGGTTTTTTCATCTTCATAAAAGGTATGGGCACATTCTCCTATTGATTGTTTATGGTGGTTGATTTCTGAAATATCATTGGAGGGAAAAGGATTGTTTGTGGTTTCCTTTTCGAAAGTGGTTGGTTGAATGCTTCAAGGTTTTCTGAATTGAGAGTTGTGTCTAAACCTTGTTTGATAAGCATAGTTGTTGAAGCCCATTGGTTGTGAAAGAACTTGAGTTAGAAAAGAACATGAGTATCATTGTTATGTGAGATTTGTGGTTGAGCATTGTTGGAAACATTTGAGTTGGTTGATACATACTTGGACTAGGGTTGTGTGAGAAAGAGTTGTCCCTTGTGATGATTGGTTGAGTTGAGTTGATTGAGCCTAGTCAAGTGATGTGTGAAGTGATTGTTCAAGTTCTATGAAACAAACTATTCCATCATTCTATGTTGAGTTGAGATTAAGATTAGAACATATTGAGTCTCTAACAATTCTCTTTATGCTTCTATAAGACTTGAATTGAGTTGAGGTTGATTTGAGTTGAGATTGATATTAGAACATATTGAGTCTCTAACAATTCTCTTTATGCTTCTATGAGAGTTGAGTTGAGTTGAGATTGCCATTCATTGTTGAGTTCATTTTGAGTACTACTTGAGCATGATTGATTGAGCCTTTGAGAAGGCCTTTGGGATATATTTGAGGATAATTTTGGGACAGATTTGAGGATAGATTTGTGGATAGTATTTGGGCAAGTTCTTGGTGAGATTGCTAGAGCATATTTGGGCAAGTTCTTGGTGAGCTTGCTAGAGCATATTTGGGAAAGTTCTTGGTGAGCTTGCTAGAGCAGATTTGGGCAAGTTCTTGGTGAGCTTGCTAGCGCAGATTTGACAAGTTCTGTGTGAGCTTGTTAAGTAGGTTTTATGTGAGCCTATTGAGTAGGTTCTTAGTGAGCCTATTGATAGAGCTTTGGAGGTGATAGAGTACAGAGGATAGAGTCTCAGTGGATAGAGATCCAGCAGCCAACATAGTTGAAGATAGATCTGAGTGAGGAGTCTTCAAGTGGAGAGAGGTCCACCAGTTAGTGCAGTAGAGAGACAAAGTCTTCTAGAAGATCACATAGCTAGAGCAGAAGGGGAAAGAGTTCTCCTGTGGAAGAGATCCATGAACTTGAGATTAGGGGATCAACATCTCCTTTGGATAGAGATCCATAAACATTGTAATTGGGAGTGATTCCCAAAGAGATTGATTGAGAAAGTTTTAGTAAAATATTTTCTCCGTGGAGTAGCCCACATTGGGTGAACCATGTAAATTGTGGTGTCTCTATTGTGTATGGTTTTTGTGCATTGCTTTGATTACTTCTATTGATACTGCTATCTTTACACAACATAATATTGAATTGGAAGAAAAAGTAAAAAGTGGTCTTATATTGTTCACCCCCCTCTCAGTATAAGCTTGTGTTCTTCAATTGGTATCAGAGCGGGTTCCTTCGAAAAGGCTAACAGCTTGAGGGCAGATTCTACAAAGAACACAGATGGCTTCATAGAATGGATTATCTACAAATAAGGCTCCATTGTTTGATGGTAACAATTATGCTTTCTAGAGCATGAGGATGAAGAACTACTTGATATCACAAGGATATGAGGTATGGCAGATGGTTGAAAAAGAGTATAAGGTTGAAGGTGATCCCGAGGAAGATAAGACTACCAGGAAATTGGTTGAGATAAATGCAAGAGCAATGAATTATATTTTGAGTGGGCTACGTGAGATAGATTTTGCAAAGGTCATGGTATGTACTTCAGCTAATGAGATGTGGACCAAGTTGAGGAATACTTATGAAGGAGATTCCAAGGTAAATTTGGCAAAGAAATCTTACTACATTGTAGAAGCAAGTGATAATTCAGATTACAGTGATAAAGATTAGTCAGATGAAGAAGAATGTACATTCTTTGGAATAAATGAAGAAAAACAAGAACATCTATTCCTAGGTATTGAAGTTAAATAAGAGGATAAATCTATTGAAGAAAGACATGAAGAGCTTGCCACAACCATTGAGCAAGTAGATAGGTACAAGAAAGGTCTAAGAATACTAAAATGCTTCATATGTGGAGATTTTGGGCATATAGATGATGATTGCACATACTACAACAATTGCAATAAGGAAAGTTTATTTGAAGAAGAAAGCAACAGTTCTAGTGACAATTCTAGCAGTAGTGATGATGAAGAAGAGAATTCCACAAAACAAGAAAAGAAAATCAGGAGGTTGAAAAATAAAATCAAGAGGCTTGAAAATAAGGTTCAAGAAAATGAAAAAGTCAATATGATGCTTAATCAACACATTCAAGATTTTGAAAAAGAGCTTCAGGAATCAAAAGAGTTTGGCATCACTATTTCTGAGAAACTAAAGGAGAGGAAAGAAATATGTGATCAGTTAGAAGAAGAAGATCATAAAAGTTTGGGGACCTACATAAATGAGTTAGCACGATTTCAAAGAAATTCAAAAACACTTGGATAATTTTTTGGATTTACAATGAGATCCATTTATAAAGATAGGGCTTGGTTATGAAGAAGGGAAATCAAAAATAAGTACACAAGGTCCTATATTTGTATCAGGAGGTTTCATTTCAGAAATCTATAAGGAAGAACCAGTTCTCAAAGAAAAATAAGTAGCATAAATGGATACTTGCATTTCAGAGGCTATAGAGATGTATGCCAATTTGCTACTTAACACAAATGAAGAAAAAGAAGAGGGAGATTCCAAAGCACCAAAGGTTTCATATTTCAGGTTTGGGGAATCACACTCAAAAGGAAAGGAAGTTCTAAAATATGAAAGCAAGGAAGCACCTAATATTTGTGAGGAAAGTTCCAAAGTTCCTATGGCTCCAAATATTCAGTTTGGTTCTTGTTTTGAGATAGGTGAATCAAGTTCAAAGGGAAAAGAAATTCTTGAAGAGAAAGGCAAGGAAGAAACTAAGGAAGAGGTTTTAGATGCTACAAAGAAGGTTCAAGAATGCAATGCACAAGTTGAAGATGATCATAAGGATAATGGTCAAGAAAGGTATGAGGAACCAAGGCATGAACAAAGGGCTTTTCAAGGATATTGTTTTTTTTGTAATGGATTTGGACATAGGGCTATACATTGTAGGATCCATGGATCAAAGAAGTTTGATTTTTCTAGAAGAAACTTCAAAGGAAGAAGGTATGGTTTTTAGGGACATTGCTTCTCATGTAATAGGATTGGTCATAAATATTTTTAGTGCAAAGGAAATGAGCAACATGGTTTTGGTTTTAGAGCTACACAATTCAGAAGTCATGGTAATAATGGTCATGAAAATAGAGCTTCACAATACAGGGTTCAGGAAAGGAATGGATATGGAAATTATTTCAAGAAAGAATTTAGGACATGGGCACCATCCAAAGGCTACAATATCAAGTGTTTTAATTGCAATAACTTTGGGCATATTGCAATATGGTGTAGGACTCAATTCCAAACAGGTTCAAGGCAAGAAGGTCAAACAGGTTCAAGACAAGAAGATCAAGTAATTCATCAAGAGAAGGATATCAAAAAAACATGGAAGGAAGTTGATAGAGGAAAGAATCAATGTAATATGGGAGTAAAGGTACTCCCACCCCAAAATTAATCACCTCAAGAGAGAAGGTGGTGAGGGGGCTAAGCTTAAGAGTCATATCTTTTAGCCCCATAGGTGTCCCTTTTGCCATTGATGTCAAAGGGGGAGAGATTTGAGTAAGGGGGAGAGCATTGAGTTAGGGGGAGCAACCTCCAAAGAGAGCATTGAGTTAGGGGAGCAGCCTCCAAAGAGAGTATTGAGTTAGGGGGAGCAGCCTCCATAGAGAGTATTGAGTCAGGGGAGCAACTTTGATTCTCAGAGATGGTTTTTGCAATGATTGTGGTGTTTGCATTAGAGGTGTTGCCATCAATGACAAAGGGGGATATTGTTGGAAATTTGAGTTAATTTGAGGCATTTTATGTTGTCATTGATGTCACATGGATCATTGATGTCACATGGATCACATTTGGTTTTGGTGGCAAAAATATTTCATAAATAAGCATTTATGATATTTTGGAAAGCATGGCTATATACAGGGTTTTTATGAAAACCAAGGCAGGCAAAATAAAAGGTTTTATTTAAAACCATGGTGGGCTTATGTGGAAAGGGCTTTTCTTAAAAGCCAAGGTGGAATTTTGTTTCATCGAAAAAGGACCTCCGGTGATGAAGATATTAAAGTTTAAAGTTTAAGTTTAAATTAATGGAGGGCCGACCTATGTGCAATTAATGGAGGTTGGCATATATATATATATATATATATATATATATGTAAAGGTTTCAATTTATTTTGGAAAGTGGGCATATTATATATCGTCAGAAAGCTTATTTCGAGGGCTATTTGACTAACTTATTTAGAAGGAGAAATAAGGTGTGTGTAAAGAGATATTTCTGATTTTGCAAAGGGGTTCCAAAAGTGAAGTTTGCCTTGTTCTTTTTCAAGAGGATTAATTCTTTCATGAGGTGACAAGGTATGCAATATTGTGATTTATTTTATTTTATGGTATAAGTGGTTTTGGGAGTGAAAAGGTTATGCAATGTTTTGATTTATTTTATTTTATGGTACAAGTGGTTTTAGGAGAGATAAGGAAGTTGTGCAATTAAAGGCCTTGGTGATGATTATTGAAAAGTGGAGTAATGTTGATTATTTTGTGATCTACTAACCCTTGTGAAGATTGGCAAAAGAATTTTGTGATTGTGGCAGATTTACAAAGAGGTTTTTTCATCTTCATAAAAGGTATGGGCACATTCTCCTATTGATTGTTTATGGTGGTTGATTTCTAAAATATCATTGGAGGGAAAAGGATTGTTTGTGGTTTCCTTTTCAAAAGTGGTTGGTTGAATGCTTCAAGGTTTTCTGAATTGAGAGTTGTGTCTAAACCTTGTTTGATAAGCATAGTTGTTGAAGCCCATTGGTTGTGAAAGAACTTGAGTTAGAAAAGAACATGAGTATCATTGTTATGTGAGATTTGTGGTTGAGCATTGTTGGAAACATTTGAGTTGGTTGATACATACTTGGACTAGGGTTGTGTGAGAAAGAGTTGTCCCTTGTGATGATTGGTTGAGTTGAGTTGATTGAGCCTAGTCAAGTGATGTGTGAAGTGATTGTTCAAGTTCTATGAAACAAACTATTCCATCATTCTATGTTGAGTTGAGATTAAGGTTAGAACATATTGAGTCTCTAACAATTCTCTTTATGGTTCTATAAGACTTGAATTGAGTTGAGGTTGATTTGAGTTGAGATTGATATTAGAACATATTGAGTCTCTAAAAATTCTCTTTATGCTTCTATGAGTTGAGTTGAGATTGATTTGGGTTGAGAGTGAGATTAGAACATATTGAGTCTCTAACAATTCTCTTTATGCTTCTATGAAGTTAATTTGAGTTGAGATTGCCATTCATTGTTGAGTTCATTTTGAGTACTACTTGAGCATGATTGATTGAGCCTTTGAGAAGGCCTTTGGGACAGATTTGAGGATAGTGTTTGGACAAGTTCTTAGTGAGCTTGTTGGAGCATATTTGGGCAAGTTCTTGGTGAGCTTGCTAGAGAGATTTGGGCAAGTTCTTGGTGAGCTTGCTAGAGCATATTTGGGCAAGTTCTTTGTGAGCTTGCTAGAGCATATTTGGGCAAGTTCTTGGTGAGCTTGCTAGAGCATATTTGGGCAAGTTCTTGGTGAGCTTGCTAGCATATATTTGACAAGTTATGTGTGAGCTTGTTAAGTAGGTTCTATGTGAGCCTATTGAGTAGGTTCTTAGTGAGCCTATTGATAGAGCTTTGGAGGTGACAGAGTACAGAGGACAGAGTCTCAGTGGATAGAGATCCAGCAACCAACATAGTTGAAGATAGATCTGAGTGAGGAGTCTTCAAGTGGAGAGAGGTCCACCAGTTAGTGCAACAGAGAGACAGAGTCTTCTAGAAGATCACATAGCTAGAGCAGAAGGGGAAAGAGTTCTCCTGTGGAAGAGATCCATGAACTTGAGATTAGGGGATCAACATCTCCTTTGGATAGAGATCCATAAACATTGTAATTGGGAGTGATTCCCAAAGAGATTGATTGAGAAAGTTTTAGTAAAATATTTTCTTCGTGGAGTAGCCCACATTGGGTGAACCACGTAAATTGTGGTGTCTCTATTGTGTATGGTTTTTATGCATTGCTTTGATTACTTGCTATTGATACTTGCTATCTTTACACAACATAATATTGAATTGGAAGAAAAAGTAAAAAGTGGTCTTATACTGTTCACCCCCCCTCTCAGTATAAGCTTGTGTTCTTCAATTGGTATCAAAGCGGGTTCCTTCAAAAAGGCTAACAGCTTGAGGGCAGATTCTACAAGAACACAGATGGCTTCACATAATGGATTATCTACAAATAAGGCTCCATTGTTTGATGGTAACAATTATGCTTTCTAGAGCATGAGGATGAAGAACTACTTGATATCACAAGGATATGAGGTATGGCAGATGGTTGAAAAAGAGTATAAGGTTGAAGGTGATCCCGAGGAAGATAAGACTACCAGGAAATTGGTTGAGATAAATGCAAGAGCAATGAATTGTATTTTGAGTGGGCTACGTGAGACAGATTTTGCAAAGGTCATGGTATGTACTTCAGCTAATGAGATGTGGACCAAGTTGAGGAATACTTATGAAGGAGATTCCAAGGTAAAGTTGGCAAAGAAATCTTACTACATTGTAGAAGCAAGTGATAATTCAGATTACAGTGATAAAGATCAGTCAGATGAAGAAGAATGTACATTCTTTGGAATAAATGAAGAAAAACAAGAACATCTATTCCTAGGTATTGAAGTTAAAGAAGAGGATAAATCTATTGAAGAAAGACATGAAGAGCTTGCCACAACCATTGAGCAAGCATATAGGTACAAGAAAGGTCTAAGAATACTAAAATGCTTCATATGCGGAGATTTTGGGCATATAGATGATGATTGCACATACTACAACAATTGCAACAAGGAAAGTTTATTTGAAGAAGAAAGCAATAATTCTAGTGACAATTCCAAGCAATGAGTGATGATGAAGAAGAGAATTCCACAAAACAAGAAAATAAAATTAGGAGGTTGAAAAAGAAAATCAAGAGGCTTGAAAATAAGGTTCAAGAAAATGAAAAAGTCAATATGATGCTTAATCAACACATTCAATATTTTGAAAAAGAGCTTCAGGAATCAAAAGAGTTTGGCATCACTATTTTTGAGAAACTAAAGGAGAGGAAAGAAATATGTGATCAGTTAGAAGAAGAAGATCAGAAAATTTTGGGGACCTACATAAATGAGTTAGCATGATTTCAAAGAAATTCAAAAACACTGGATAATTTTTTGGATTTACAATGAGATCCATTTATAAAGACAGGGCTTGGTTATGAAGAAGGGAAATCAAAAATAAGTACACAAGGTCCTATATTTGTATCAGGAGGTTTCATTTCAGAAATCTATAAGGAAGAACCAGTTCTCAAAGAAAAATAAGAAGCATAAATGGATACTTGCATTTCAGAGGCTATAGAGATGTGTGCCAATTTGCTACTTAACACAAATGAAGAAAAAGAAGAGGGAGATTCCAAAGCACCAAAGGTTTCATATTTCAGGTTTGGGGAATCACACTCAAAAGGAAAGGAAGTTCTAAAATATGAAAGCAAAGAAGCACCTAAGATTTGTGAGGAAAGTTCCAAAGTTCCTATGGCTCCAAATATTCAGTTTGGTTCTTGTTTTGAGATAGGTGAATCAAGTTCAAAGGGAAAAGAAATTATTGAAGAGAAAGGCAAGGAAGAAACTAAGGAAGAGGTTTTAGATGCTACAAAGAAGGTTCAAGAATGCAATGCACAAGTTGAAGATGATCATAAGGATAATGGTCAAGAAAGGTATGAAGAACCAAGGCATGAACAAAGGGCTTTTCAAGGATATTGTTTTTCTTGTAATGGATTTGGACATAGGGCTATACATTGTAGGATCCATGGATCAAAGAAGTTTGATTTTGCTAGAAGAAACTTCAAAGGAAGAAGGTATGGTTTTTAGGGACATTGCTTCTCATGTAATAGGATTGGTCATAAAGCTTTTCAGTGCAAAGGAAATGAGCAACATGGTTTTGGTTTTAGAGCTACACAATTCAGAAGTCATGGTTATAATGGTCATGAAAACAGAGCTTCACAATACAGGGTTCAAGAAAGGAATGGATATGGAAATTATTTCAAGAATGAATTCAGGACATGGGCACCATCCAAAGGCTACAATATCAAGTGTTTTAATTGCAATAACTTTGGGCATATTGCAAGATGGTGTAGGACTCAATTCCAAACAGGTTCAAGGCAAGAAGGTCAAACAGGTTCAAGACAAGAAGATCAAGTAATTCATCAAGAGAAGGATATCAGAAAAACATGGAAGGAAGTTGATAGAGGAAAGAATCAATGTAATATGGGAGTAAAGGTACTCCCACCCCAAAATTAATCACCTCAAGAGAGAAGGTGGTGAGGGGGCTAAGCTTAAGAGTCATATCTTTTAGCCCCATAGGTGTCCCTTTTGCCATTGATGTCAAAGGGGGAGAGATTTGAGTAAGGGGGAGAGCATTGAGTTAGGGGGAGCAGCCTCCAAAGAGAGCATTGAGTTAGGGGGAGCAGCCTCCAAAGAGAGTATTGAGTTAGGGGGAGCAACCTCCATAGAGAGTATTGAGTCAGGGGGAGCAACTTTGATTCTCAGAGATGGTTTTTGCAGTGATTGTGGTGTTTGCATTAGAGGTGTTGCCATCAATGACAAAGGGGGAGATTGTTGGAAATTTGAGTTAATTTGAGGCATTTTATGTTGTCATTGATGTCACATGGATCATTGATGTCACATGGATCACCTTTGGTTTTGGTGGCCAAAATATTTCATAAATAAGCATTTATGATATTTTGGAAAGCATGGCTATTTACAGGGTTTTTATGAAAACCAAGGCAGGCAAAATAAAAGGTTTTATTTAAAACCATGGTGGGCTTATGTGGAAAGGGCTTTTCTTAAAAGCCAAGGTGGAATTTTGTTTCATCGAAAAAGGACCTCCGGTGATGAAGATATTAAAGTTTAAAGTTTAAGTTTAAATTAATGGAGGGCCGACCTATGTGCAATTAATGGAGGTTGGCATATATATATATATATATATATGTAAAGGTTTCAATTTATTTCGGAAAGTGGGCATATTATATATCGTCGGAAAGCTTATTTCGAGGGCTATTTGACTAACTTATTTAGAAGGAGAAATAAGGTGTGTGTAAAGAGATATTTCTGATTTTGCAAAGGGGTTCCAAAAGTGAAGTTTGCCTTGTTCTTTTTCAAGAGGATTAATTCTTTCATGAGGTGACAAGGTATGCAATATTGTGATTTATTTTATTTTATGGTATAAGTGGTTTTGGGAGTGAAAATGTTATGCAATGTTTTGATTTATTTTATTTTATGGTACAAGTGGTTTTAGGAGAGATAAGGAAGTTGTGCAATTAAAGGCCTTGGTGATGATTATTGAAAAGTGGAGTAATGTTGATTATTTTGTGATCTACTAACCCTTGTGAAGATTGGCAAAAGAATTTTGTGATTGTGGCAGATTTACAAAGAGGTTTTTTCATCTTCATAAAAGGTATGGGCACATTCTCCTATTGATTGTTTATGGTGGTTGATTTCTGAAATATCATTGGAGGGAAAATGATTGTTTGTGGTTTCCTTTTCGAAAGTGGTTGGTTGAATGCTTCAAGGTTTTCTGAATTGAGAGTTGTGTTTAAACCTTGTTTGATAAGCATAGTTGTTGAAGCCCATTGGTTGTGAAAGAACTTGAGTTAGAAAAGAACATGAGTATCATTGTTATGTGAGATTTGTGGTTGAGCATTGTTGGAAATATTTGAGTTGGTTGATACATACTTGGACTAGGGTTGTGTGAGAAAGAGTTGTCCCTTGTGATGATTGGTTGAGTTGAGTTGATTGAGCCTAGTCAAGTGATGTGTGAAGTGATTGTTCAAGTTCTATGAAACAAACTATTCCATCATTCTATGTTGAGTTGAGATTAAGGTTAGAACATATTGAGTCTCTAACAATTCTCTTTATGGTTCTATAAGACTTGAATTGAGTTGAGGTTGATTTGAGTTGAGATTGATATTAGAACATATTGAGTCTCTAAAAATTCTCTTTATGCTTCTATGAGTTGAGTTGAGATTGATTTGGGTTGAGAGTGAGATTAGAACATATTGAGTCTCTAACAATTCTCTTTATGCTTCTATGAAGTTAATTTGAGTTGAGATTGCCATTCATTGTTGAGTTCATTTTGAGTACTACTTGAGCATGATTGATTGAGCCTTTGAGAAGGCCTTTGGGATAGATTTGAGGATAGTGTTGGGATAGATTTGTGGATAGTTTTGGGCAAGTTCTTGGTGAGCTTGCTAGAGAAATTTGGGCAAGTTCTTGGTGAGCTTGCTAGAGTATATTTGGGCAAGTTCTTGGTGAGCTTGCTAGAGCATATTTGGGCAAGTTCTTGGTGAGCTTGCTAGAGCAGATTTGGGCAAGTTCTTGGTGAGCTTGCTAGAGCATATTTGGGCAAGTTCTTGGTGAGCTTGCTAGTGCAGATTTGGACAAGTTCTATGTGAGCTTGTTAAGCAGGTTCTGTGTGAGCCTATTGAGCAGGTTCTTAGTGAGCCTATTGATAGAGCTTTGGAGGTGACAGAGTATAGAGGACAGAGTCTCAGTGGATAGAGATCCAACAACCAGCATAGTTGAAGATAGATCTGAGTGAGGAGTCTTCAAGTGGAGAGAGGTCCACCAGTTAGTGCAGCAGAGAGACAAAGTCTTCTAGAAGATCACATAGCCAGAGCAGAAGGGGAAAGAGTTCTCCTGTGGAAGAGATCCATGAACTTGAGATTAGGGGATCAACATCTCCTTTGGACAGAGATCCATAAACATTGTAATTGGGAGTGATTCCCAAAGAGATTGATTGAGAAAGTTTTAGTAAAATATTTTCTCCGTGGAGTAGCCCACATTGGGTGAACCACGTAAATTGTGGTGTCTCTATTGTGTATGGTTTTTGTGCATTGCTTTGATTACTGCTATTGATACTGCTATCTTTACACAACATAATATTGAATTGGAAGAAAAAGTAAAAAGTGGTCTTATATTGTTCACCCCCCTCTCAGTATAAGCTTGTGTTCTTCAAAAATGTATCAGGATATTTGGTGATTCTCAACTTGTTGTCAAGCAAATCAATGGATAATATCAATGTAAAGAACCTACCATTAAATTTTATCATAAATTAAAAATGAAATTGCTCTCTACAATCAAATCGTATGAAATCGATAATTTGTCACATTTGAATAATAGATTTGTCGATGTGATGGCCTCTCTTGGATCATTGATTCCAAAAGACTCCTTAGGAGAGGTACATCCTCTAATTATCACAACAATCTCTAAATTTGTAATTGTCTATACTGAATTTAAGGATGAAAATGATGTTTGCTTTATCCAGTCGAATCCATATGAGCCTTGGTCAAGACAAATAGTAGTCTTTCTCAAGTTTGGAACACTCTCATATAACATGTCTTGAACTACTAAACACACTTTAAAGAAAAAAAGTAGCTTTTTTTGTTCTCTTGGGGTACGTTTTGTATAAATATGGTTATGATGCAATCCTCCTTCGATGTCTCAAGGATATTGAGGCATAAATAGCCATAGACGAAGCCCATGATGGTACTTTTGGTGGTCATTTTAGTGGGATAGACATCACAAAGTGTATTCTATGCATGGGTTATTATTAGCCCACCATAGAACGATATTGTTGTATTTATGTCAAACAATGTAAGCAATGTCAAGAGCATGCTAATTTAACTCATGTATCATCACAAGCATTACATCCTATTCAAAGCATTTTGTCATTTTAACAATGGGGTCTTGATTTAATTGGTAAAATATCACCTCCTTCCTTAGGAAAACATATATTCATCATCATAGCCATTGAATACTTCACAAAGTGGGTTGAGGTAAATCCTTTAACCAGTATGACAAGACCTAGAATTATGGAGTTTTTACTTCATCATATCATTTGTCATTTTGGTATTCCCTCAAAAATCATCTCTAACAATAGCAAGTCTTTCAAGAACAAGGACGTTCAAGCACTTTGTGAGAAATATAACATCCAAATAATTTCTCGACTCCTTATTACCCATAAGCAAATGGACAAGTTGAGGCTACCAACAAGACCTTAATTGCTATTCTCAAGAAACTAGTTAACAAAAATCATAGAGTTTGGTATACTAAAATTCCATTGGCATTATGGGCTTATCAAACAAGCATCCTCACGCCTACTGGGGAAACACCATTTTTATTGGTCTATGGAGTCAAAGCAATCATACCTCTTGATCTTGATATCCCCTCCTTGAAAATTTCTTTGCAATAATTCATAGATGATAACACTGTTAGACAAGCACGTCTTGACCAACTCACACTTCTTTATGAGAGGTGAGTCAATTATTTAGAGCATTTATGAGTTTATCAAGAAAACCTAAAGTATTCTCACAATTCTAAAGTTCATCTACATGAATTCCAAGTAGGAGATCTTATCCATAAAGATAATCAACAAAACATTAATGTATTGCCATATCTTCATGAAAAATTCATGACTAATTGGTTGGGTCCATACATTATCATTCAAAAGGTGGGTAAAGGTACTTATAGGTTTGCCAGTCTAGAGGGAGAGGAAGAATCCGAACCACTTAATTTTATACACTTGAGAGTATTCTATGCTTAATGATATTTATATATGTGTATATAGACATGGCTAATACACAAAAACATTGCACTTTATTTGCACACATTTAATTTAACAAAAATTGCATTCATACACTCCATTTCATAGAATGCATTCCATACATTCCATCCACATTTCACATTTCATATTAGTGATTATTTATTAAGTTCAAGGTATTAATTTATCCAATAAATTCATGTTGCATTAATCAGGGGCACCTTCACAACACCACCCATTTCATCCACACCATTCCATAAAGCCAAATTATCATTAGCAAAGTCACATGTAAATAATTCCTAGGTGTTTTCGGTCACTCATCCACTCCTAGTGTTTTAAGAAAACCATAAATACATTTCGAGTTTCCTTTAGGACCAAGACACAATTTTCACTAAGAAAATCTTGAGTTCTGGGAATTGACTCCAAAATATTCTTGAACCAGACACAATTTCACATCTTAAAAACCATCTTGTGTCAAAGAGGGATAACACCACACTTTTTTTGAACCTCAAACTGAAAATGGTAGTCCTTACTTGTCCTATCATGCAACATAGTCCACAAAATAGTGGTTTTCATCACTATCACCACTCCAAAAATAAAATAAAGAGTAGGGTAAAACCCTGAAAAACTCTAAATATTTTACACATCACACATCATTGATCATTGGGTTGTAAGGATCATACTACATTTCCAGTCAAATGGTTAGGTAGTCATCCCTAAAACTTGAGAGATCAAAATTTTTGGACTATGGAGTTAGGCTCCACCAGAGCTATAGACAATTAACTGACAGTGGAGTACGCTCATGCATGGTAACACATATCTTTTAAAGATACCTCTAACTGTACATAAGGACAAGCTAGCTTCTTGGTCCCATCCATGATAGGTTTTATCTCAATTTTCTCAATATGGGTTAATGAAATCACTTGCACACACATTGGTTCTTGATAGCCTCGAGTCATTACCATGCTCATGATTTGGTAAATAAATTTATTGCACACACATTTGGTCCTAGAGGAATTAGGTAATTTTAGTGAGTTTGTTTAATGCCACTAGTATGTCTGAGTCTCTACAAAATAGTCAGTTTTCCATATCAACATCCATATATTATTCTATTTCAACATCCACATAATTACATAAGTCTCCCATTTCACATGCCACCACTTTGGTGCCCATGATTAAACAAAAATGCTAAACATGGCCAAGAAAAATATAATTTATAAATGATCATTAGAATATTTGCATTCATCCATACACAGACATTACATTTGCATTATCACTTGCATTAATCATTCATATGCATGTTCATCCATACACAAATGCATCCATGCAAAACATTCACACAAAATTATAACACAAAATGTAAAAGCCATGTATATATATATCACATATACAATGAGTGCCCAAAGGCTACATACAAAGGAGAACCAAGGTACATATACAAAAAGTGCATCTAAGCACTAGCTAAAGCCTCAAAGAGAACCGCTATGACCTAGAAGGAGCCCTAGACTTAGAGCTATTCCTAGAATCGATACACCTAGAAAACTTGAATACAGATAAGGGAGGTAGATCTGGAAGTGGAATATGATGCTCTATAAACCTATCCTCCAATGACTTGATATATCTCTATCTAGACTGAAGGTGCGCTATGTCAATATTATGATGACGCTCCCTCTATAGCAGCTCTACCTAGAGCCTTGCAATCATATCTTGCTAAGATATCACTATCGCATCCCACTCTACCACCAGCTTATTCAACCTCACCCAATCCTCCTTGCTCTAACTTGGATGCCCATCCAAAGTCTCCTCCACATTGTCCCCATCTCTACCATATCCTCCACTCCTTGGAGCCTACCTCATCGCACCCTCAACCCTCCTCCTTTGATTTTTCATATCGAAGTTTCCTCAATCACTTAGGAGCCTCATCAGTCTCCTTGAGCTCAGCCTCATATCCATCTCCACCAGCTACTACAAGATTCAATGCCCATGGTGGTTGTGTAGTGAACCATGTATCATACTCTGTAGTAGTCCCTACATCATCCACATCTAAGAGATTGATCTCCTCATAATCTTATTAATTCTTCCTCAATGCCTCAGCACATGGTAACCCTATCCCATCTTGATGCATCCTATAGAGCACTGGCTCATCAGGAACCCCCTTTCTCATTCTGAACTAACAAAGCACTTGTGAGAATTGGATATACTTAGCCTCACTTGGATGCCTCCCAAAAACCCACCTAGCATTCCTAACCCATCGTATCTACCCTCCATATCCTATTCACCTGGAACCCCGCCATGGCCTCCATATCACTTGGGAAGATGTCAATCTAGCCCACAAATCCTTGTACCACTAACTCATTTGCACATGATGACTTAGTTGTACCTCCTCTACCACTACCCATCTCCTAGAATAGGTATGCTCCCTATCCCAACCTATAGCTGGTAGACCCTCTGATCGAGCCACACTAAAATACTCCCATTCTTAGATATAAATTAACAAACTGCATCCCAATCCCTTCCTATTCCACCTTATCACCTCATAAATATCATAATACATCTATGCTAATAACAAAGAATCCCATGCATACACCTATGGTGTAGCTATCATATCATTCACCAACCCTATAAGGTTCCAATGGAACCTACAGGTGGTACTATCCAAGACCACGATGTTGGCCAACACGAATATTACAAAAGCTGGTAGGACATCCAATGTCTTATCCACATACATGGAAAAGTATGAAATACCCCCACATGTCACTACCACACTCTACAAACTGTCACCAAACATCTTCCTCATTTTTTCCCTGATTGTATCCAACCTTGATACAAATCCCCTCCACTGGTAGCTTGAGGATGTGATATACATCCTCAAGTGTGAGGGTACTCTCTCTAGTGGGGAGCTAAAATGTCCCCCTATTTGGATCCAACCTCTCTACCAAGGTAGAGAGGTACCCCTCATCTACCCTCACCACATCTATCTGGGCTACCTCTGCTAGCTCCACAACCTTCAACCAATCCAAATCCTCACCTACAATATCTTTCTCATCCCAAGGATGAAAGGCGATAACCAGTGCCAAGCCTCCAAAATCCTAAGTTGTAGCACAACACAAAACATTTGTTGTTAATACTATTCATAATCCAAAAAATATATATAATAAAAAAATTTGTACAAAAACTAAAAAGAGCTTCAAATAGGGGCTTACCTTGGAAAATCATACTTCCACTTCAACTGTGCCTTCCATAGCCATAGCTTCCATGCCCACCTCTCTCCACTCCATCCAATTCTCCTAGATGCAACTTCACAAATTCAAAAACGCAACCATGAGCTCCATTTTGCCATATAGGCTATTTATAGCTACTTCAAGCACCTTGAAACACCCTTGGGTGTTTCCTAGTACATTTAAGTGTACTATGGCATTTGGGGAGCACCCAAACACTGGCAAGAATTTGCGCATGGAGTAAGCACCAACCAATGTTTAGCATCAAAACTAACAAAAAGATAAGATCAATGTAAAACAATGGCTTACCCCTACCAAATCACTCCAAATTATATCCATGCATCCATTTCATCATATTATCAGGTTTTGTGAAGGTCCAAACCAATTTGGATGCATAATTTTAGTTTATGCCCAAAAGGTGCAAAATCACTTATCAAATTCCAAAGAACTCTAAAAAACTCCAATTTTTCATTAAACAACCATAATCATCATTCTCATAATCAATACTTCATTTTAGATCATTTCCAATCATCAATCATAACATTTGCACATTTGCCAAGTTTAAACAAAAATTCAAGTGAACCTTGTATTTAGTGGTTTATTCTATCTACTTGGAGATTACAGTGATTGGTATCCATGCAAGTCGATAAGATAAATAAATTACCATAAGGACACTTGGTAATTTTCATCATCCCATATCTCCTTTTTCAAAATCACAATAACCTTTAGTACTTCACATTTTGAGTGAAACCATGCCAAGAATAATTTGCACAAAAGCTATCATTGTGGCCTAGTTTGTGGGGCTGGAAACATGGAAAAAATCATATTTCATAATTTCCATTTCCTTAATAGTCATCATGGCGATTGGCATTAGCTAGGGTGATTGGTTTTGACCATAGGAATTACCTGACAATCACTATTTGGCCCTCTGAAGTTGACTCTTTTTATTTTACATCTTCATATTTGTATATCAATGACCCTAGAAGGCACATTCTTCAACAGCATCGAATCACCCCAAATTTGGGGAAACCATATTTTATTTTGATTTCCCACAATGGGATACATCTTACATGATCATGGCATCTACACTTGGCAAAAAACCCTTTCTATTTTAGGGTAAAAATAGATTCAATCACATGTATCTTCCACCAACCTCTTTTCACCATTGGGGCAAAAATGGTATCACATTTACATCATTCATATCATCCACAATTACACCATTCATCCATACAGTCATTTGCACTCATTTTTTTTCAATTGGATCATGAGATTCATCTAGAAACTCATTTTCCAATTGAGGGGGTAAGCTACGCAATACACAATAAAAATTCTTTTATCTCCAAGCTCATGTCCACATCTCAATAAATTTGCTTCACCATCAAGCCAAAATAGGTGTCTTGTATTTTTGCACCGCATTGTATTTTACACAATGTGGTACAAAAAGGGGCATATTTAGACACAAAAATATATCCACTTATCATCCATATAGGTCTTCCTACCTTTTTTACCCATTATTTACATATATTTATGTATATTTATTTAATATATATTTAAATATTAATATTTTATATTATATTTAATATATATTTAATAAATTTATATATGTGTAAATTAATCTCAACCATCCATCTTGGTCTAATCCTAGCCATTCATCTGCATTAATCCATGCCATCTACTCAGATCTAATCTCCACCCTCCCTCATGTTTTAATCTTGATCGCACAAATTGTGTTGTTGAAACCCTAATGTGCCCTAGGGAAGATTATAAATATGAGTCATTTTGATGACTCAACCCCGAGAATCCCCTAAGAAATTCATGACCTAAAATTTTAGAAGTCCCCTTTCACATCCCTCACCTTTGCCTCCACATCCACCATCGTAGCCCTTGCTCGAAGCATATCTACTTCTGAAGACCTTGCCTCAATCCTTGAATGCTTCGTTGCTATCCTCGAGTGCCCCTATACTACTTCTGAGTGCCTTTAGGAACTTTCCACCATCCTCAAGCACCCATGGGTATTTTCTACTGCTACCAAGGGCCCGTAGGCATTTCAAACCTTATATATGTAGACTAGCAAATCCTTGGTGTTGCTAGGGCATTTGCGTAATAGTTTTCCTACAACAACGATAATGGAAAATCATAAGGTAACACGTTCACAAGGTAAATCACTTTGGTTTGATATTAATTTTATTATTTCTATATTTTCTCGTATAATTGTTATTTGATAACTATAGTTTTATTTATTTCTAAGGGTCTCACATAGTGGAGCCCTCATAGTTACTATTAACCCTCTTTTATCATTTTTGTGTAGATATGGAGATATATAGGTATATGGCAGCTACTTAAGTTGGAGTGGTCCAGTCAATGGATAGATGAAGCCCACTCACCTCTTTTTGGGAGCAAATATGAGATTTGAAGACACCACAAGCATTGTTGACTAGGGTTTTGGAGAACCCTAGTATATTGTACTAATTATATCAAATAAATAGTGTAAACCCCTATTTGGGGTACATTTTATTGTATTGATATCCATCGACATTAATAATATAAGATCTATTTTATTGTGCAATATCCTATATCACTATTTGTTCATTTTTTGTTATCTATATTTGATGCTTCATTTTATCTTCACAAAATTTTCTTGTGGATGTTTGCCCAAGATGCATCCATGGCAAAATCCATCAAAAAATTGCACTCTAGGTAATCCAAAAACCATATCTTTGGTACTCAATTATTGAAGATAGTGGTAGTTAATATGGCCAAATTACTCATGCCATAATTTTCTCACATTGTTGGTGTGAGTCAAAAGTGTCAAAGGAGTATCAGGTGCAAACTGTGAGAAGGTATACAATCTAGACTAAGAATCTACCTTCCCAATAGCCACTATTGCATCACTATGTAATTCCTTTATAACCACTAAATTTGGGCTAAACTCTACTCTCTTCCCATCCCCTGTATGTGTGATCTGATAAACTAAAAGGAGATTAGTTGAAAGTGATGGAACACATAGAACATCATTGAATGTGCCACCAAAAACTTCAACAGACCCTCTCCCACTAACACTTACTAAAGTGTTATCACCTATCAAAATCTGAGTTATGTTGCAAGAATATAAGGAGGAAAATTCCTTTGAATGTGCAGACATGTGATGTGAAGCTCCCAAGTCAATAACCCAAGTGTTGGAAGATGAATATGCTAATGCAACAAGTGCCTTGCCCTTTTCTTTCTCTTTCTTCAAAGTTGAGTCCTTAGTGTTTGATGATGAACTAGGATTGATGTTGTTCTTTGGAGAAGCTTTGTAAGTTGATCAATTTGTTTCTTCATGCATTTGGACTCTTCATGGTTTCTTTTGCAATAATCACAAGTAACTCTTTCTCTCTTAGGTTTGTTACTTTTGGAGGTGGAAGAGTGATCATCACCTTTCTTAGGTGTAGAAGAGGATTTTTTTGTCTATATGAGCCATTATCCTTATTGTCTTTTGGCTTGTTGTTAGGCTTCTTTACTTTCCCTTCATTCTTTTTATCCTTGTAGCCTTGACTAGCAACTAGGGCATGAGGCTTGGAAGATTTAAGGACACCCATTTGGACAAGTTTGTCCTATTCCTTAATTAATTCTTCACAAAAGGCATCAAAAGAGGGCATAGTGAAGGTAGTGCCATTAGCTGCCTTAACAACATAAAAGGTAGACACAAAGATGAAATAATTTGGTCCAAGTTTGGACAACACACTTAGGACTAATTGAGAGTCCTTGTCAATACCACAATCCTTAAGCTGAGACCTAAGGATTTTGAACTTAGTGATAAATTCACTTATGTCATCAAAGTCATTTGGATTTAGACTTATGAGTTCATTTTCTAAGATATGCCCCCTAAGTTCATCTTGTTGCCCATAGAGTTTTTCTAGTTTTTTCCAAACTTCCATGGGAGTATCTAGAGAAACCACATGAAATCTGAGATCAAGTGAAATGCAACTACATAGAAAATCCAATGCCATGTCACACTTGTTTAACCACTTAATTTTATCCTTATCATCAATAGGTTTTGGTTCCTTTCCATTAATTACTATGAAGAATCCCTTTTCTCTTAACTTGAATGTAATTTCAATTTTCCATTTGAAGTAATTATAAGGAGTGAGAACTGGTAAGGAAGAATCCATAGTGCATAGAAGTGAAAGTGCAAACTCACAACACCAAAACACCCCCCCTTGATCAATAATTTGAAGACCCCCCAATTTGTACATTGTGGAACTTTATAACTTAGTGCATTTACAGTTATACCTTTAAAAAGGTGAAGTAAGCTAGAAATTACAGTCAAAAAATAGAATTTTTACAAATAAAATGCTTAACTTTGAAGTTCTAAAAAATAAGCACTTTGAAAAAATATGGTACTCTATTTTGAACTACCATTTGAAAGTTATGAGCTCTTAAAACATGTAAATTTGGTGACTAAATAACTACTAATAGAATAAACTAAAAATACATAAAGTATAGTTTCTCAAACTAGAAAATAGATTATACCACTACGAAGTTCTAAAAACTCTAAGCAAAATAAAAAAATGTTTGCTTGATTCAGAGCTACTGAGAGGGAGAACCGGTTGTTTGAAGAAAAAAATTATTCAAATCTTTCTCTAGATCCATAAGGTCTAGCAAAGTGGGTGTTGATTGGGTAGATTGTGAGCTCAGTTTGATGACCATCACTACTAACTGTGCAATGACATAGCAAGTAATTTTCTATGGGCAGTTTTTCAGGTAAGCAATTTTTTGGTGACCATTGCAGAAACTATACAAAACTTTGTACGATGGCTTAAAACTTGCAAAAATGGAGGGTTCTCTGAGTGACTTTGTCCAATCAAGATTAATTAACATTCAATTATAGATTTTTGGTATGCTTTGGATCCAACGGTGAGGTCTGTTTGGATTGAAAAACCTTTGAAATCATGGTGACCCTCTAAAATCCACCTATAGCTCCTTATCTATGCACCCCATAGTGAATCCCTATAACAATCACCAAGATACAAATCCAAGGAACTTTTTGATCACCAAGATCCCAAACAAGGGTGAGGTGAGAGCATATAGTGTCCACAACTCAATAAATTGGATTAGCCTAGGATAATCTTAGCTCTAGTACCATGTAAACCTAAGAACTAATCACATTAGTTTATTTGCATGAAAGGAAATGAGCAATGAAGCAAAATATACTCAATATGATCAAGAGCACCCCCTCAATATAATCCTTAATATCTGTGTATGAGTATAATGGGAAAAGTATTTATATAGGATATGATTTCCAAGAATGTAAGTGCAAAAGCAAATGTGGAACTAAAGCTTAGCCCACTACAAGACAAAATAGCAAGCTCCAAAGAGCATCTTTAGGCCTAGAAGGAACTAGAGATGTTATAATGAAGCCAAACAAAGCCCAAATGATGTAGAAAGAGCCAAGTAAGCTTCTATATAGGTGCATAACAAGCACAAGTAACATACTAAGTGCAAAAAGTAGAAAATATGCACCAACATAAGCCACAATAATAAAGGTCAAAATATAAATAATCAAGAGTAGAATTATATATATAAGCAATCAAATATATGTATCTAGGTCAATATAATAATAAAATAACATTCATTTATAATATTAAATATGAATGTAAAATGGCCAAAATCATTCATGTACATGCATGAAAAATACTTACAACATGAATTGCTCAAAATCCATATAAAAGCTTTATTATCAATGGGATATTTTTTTATTTTTCTTGTGTTACATTGTATGGAGATTTTTCTCCATAATATAGACATAGAAGATTACTCTTCATATACTTGAATATTGCTCTCCATATGATAACTCCCATGACCTATGGCTTATCATCTTTCGACTTGTATACTAGACTCTTCACTTTCTTCCTATGTGTATACTTTAACTCTATGACACTTCCACACTTCTACATGACTTATACTCTCCTACATGAACTTTTAATACAAGAAACTTGAGCACATCATCACTTTACATACAAGACACTTGTGCACATTCTCTCAATACACACTTGCACTCTTACTTGCATGACACTTATCCATTTCTTACACATTGATACTTACATGAAAGTGAAAATATAATTTACTCAGATAAACTATAGACTCAACCCTAATATATTACATCTATATTTATACCATGGAGGTACCATGGGGGTACATTTGCATGTACTAAATAATGTAATATTTCTCAACAAATATTAGCTCATAGCTTGTAGTTCAAAAATTGACTAAAAGCAAAAAAAAAAAAATATCCATGCAATATTCATAATAATGTCTCGATTATAGATCCAATAAATGCATAAACATAATATGTAGGGACTAACTTAACTCATTTATGTTTAATGTATTATTTTTTAAAAATCATCTTAAGTTGAGGCATTCTCAATAATTATGTATTTCATATAGGTATTAATTATAATACTATATATATATATATATATATATATATATATATATATATATATATATATATATATATATATATATATATATATATATAAAAAGAGAGAGAGACCATGGGACATCAAAATAAGTAACTCTAAAAAATGAAACATAGTTATGTGATGAACAACCTCAGTCTAAAAAAATAAATATCAATAACTTAAAGGTTTGAAAAACATTATATAAAGAATAAAATAAAGGTTAAGGTTTGGTTAAAACAGGGTATATAGTAATCTATAAAATTACATGGAAAAATAAAAAAAATCCTAAGCTATTTAAAATCAAAAGAGATCATTGTATGATGTATTGGTTTAATATAGAAAGAATAATGATAATAGAATTTTTATCTAGTTTTTATAATTAACATATCATTAAAACAACAGGATTACAATTTTTAAGGATAATATTGAAACTCAAACCTTGATGCATATCAAATATAACCCTCCATAGTTAAATTATAAAAAATGAATTGTAAAAAAATTTCATTAGATAACTTCTAATGTACCTTAAATTTCACTACAATACAATATCAATGCATTTATGAATATTAAAAATAAATATTTACCTTTATAGGTGTTCTTATATGGGATCAAGTTTTGTTTAGTAATTTGTTTTTGCATTGCTTATCTTCCACATACTATGAGAAGACCGTTGTATAAATATTATCCTTTATTTTTTATAAATTATATAATCAAAACCATTCATTTTAACAAAATTTAACACAACTAAAAATTATCAATTAAGAATTAATAAAATGAATAATTATTGTTATAAGTTCAGTTGTATAACCTATATTTTATTAATAATAATAATAATGCAAAACTTGCAAAGTAATATTTAGTAGTCTTTGTGGAGAACCTATTGAGATTAATGTGGTAGAAATTGCAAATAGATATACGATAGCCTCTATGGAGAAAAAACACATGGTGGTTTGGGGTTGCATAGGTCTATTCGAACTTTTTGTTTAAAATTTTTACTTCCTCCATTTTACAAGTCTATGCATTTGATTGTCTTGCATATATTTGTAATATTAATAACCAACAAGGTCACAAAATAATATTTATTATTTTATGGAAACTCACCTATATTAACAACCACCCATATGCTCTAAATCAAAATTCCAAAATATAAGGAAAGGGAGGAACCACTCAACCCCAACATGCGATAACTAATCATAAAAATATCATGAATAATATTGATGAAAATGTTTTGAGATACCCTTGGCCATGAATTATAGAGCTACAAAAAAGAGGCTTCATTAAACATGACATGGTTGATAGTGCAAACAACAAAAATCTTGTGATGATGCTTCATTACTTGTAATATGAATAATGAAATATGGTGGCGCTCTATGTTAACAATGGTTTTATTGTATAGTGTATTATGATTCATGGCAAAGGCTGATATTGTATGATATAATATTTATAGGCCTAAGGATATTTATTGTACAATGTATTAATTTATTGTAATATTTTATTATGTAATCCCTATGGGCTGCAATTAACCTTGTTATGGTTAAACCCACTTTATAACTTGTAATTAACCTTAAGCCCTCTTGTTATGTCAACTTAGGTTAAATATTATTATGTAATTAGGGTTTTGGTATTGGTATAAACACCCTCCTCCACTCCTTATTTTATTAATAAAAGTGCTATAAATTTTATCTATGGATAATACAATGCTCATTTACGGTGCCTATAGGTTCCCCTAAAGCTTTGTGTCTATTTTTATTTCTTTCATCATTCTATGATATTTGTATAATATTTGAGTGGATGGATTACTTCTATTTATTTTTAAAAAATATTGTGAATTCTAACATGATTTCAAATTGGGTATGGAGATGCTTCACTTGGTCACACAAAAATATCATTTGAAGCTTCTGATTCTTCTTCCAAATCCTAGGATAAATTTATTATCTATTTTTTTATTTTCAAAATATTTAGATATAAATATGCCTTGTTCCTCTAGAATACACTTCAAGAAATTAAGAAATGGTCTCATGCTATAAAAAAATCTAGCAAAAAAAGAGATTTAAAAAGGAAATAATGTACCATGAAGTTTCAAAAAATTTGTGCATTTTTTAATTCAGAAACATGTGCCTTTCCCACTTTTTCTTGGCACCATTCTTAGCAGGGTAACATGATGCCCTTTTCCAAGGGAAAGGGATGTTCCATGACCTATCTATGAAATTCACTATTATTATGGAAGAGTATGGTAAGGCTTTCATGGATCAAATCATTAGGTTTGAATCACACTAGGTTGTCTATTTTTAAGGAATGGATGCTACTTATTTGTTTTTCAATCTTACAAAAGTGGCATAGTCTAAAGGCTCTAGTCCAATATTAAAAAAAATTAGCATGGCAATTTATGCAATGCATATAAAATTGGACAATAAGGGTTTGAGTTATCTTATTGTTATGTTTTTGAAGAATATTAGGCTCATGTTCATCTATGGTAGACACTAGCTCACTATCACATATGGAGGTATTGGCAATTTGGTCAACGAAGTTGTCTTAGGAATGTAAGGTCACATGTTCAATCTATGTGCTTTTAGTTTTTATGGCTATAGAGGTGGTTACTAAGTAGATCAAATATATTACCCTGCTCTTTCCTTCCCATTAGTGGGTATAGATAGTTGATTAGTAGATGCGCCCTAACACGAAAGAGCCTCTGGTTTGAGTCTCTCCAAATTATTTTGGTATATTTTCTACTTAAAGTGAAATATTGATTGACCTCTTGTCCGACGTGGTCCTATTTAGCATCACACACACATCTATTTTGCATATTTAAATCACCTCAAATAATAAAAAAGGGATAATTTTCATATCTATTAAATTTTATAAGAGTTTATATGTCCAAATATAAGTGGAGAACACCGATGAAGCAAAGGATGCCAAGTGGTAGTAGAAAATTAGACACCTCCCTTCCAAGGTTTGAGGTTTTTATTTTGTATTTTTTTGGGTCTATTAGGGAAAAAAGTCCAAAATCCATATCTTCTGCATATAGAAACATTTTGCACCAATTTTTTTAAATCACATGATTTTTCAATCTCTATACATTGATAGCATCAATTCATGGACCTCTTTTCCACTCAAGGTGGAATATTGGTTGACCTCTTGGCCAACATGGTCCTATTTAGCACCACATAAATATATAGCTTTAATATGTATATCATCCCAACCAATAAAAATGGGTTGTCATATCTACTAAAGTTTACAATAGTTGATATGGAAAAATATAAGTGGAGAACACCAATGAATCAAAGGACACCAAGTGGAAGTAGGAAATTAGACATCATTTTTCTATGGTTGGAGGTCCATTAGGAAAAAAAATTTGGAGGCAATATCTTCTGCGTACAAAAGTATTTTGCACCATTTTTTCAAATCACATGATTTTTCAAGCTCTATACATTAATAGAGTTAGTTTTGTTGGCAACTCAATATTTCCTCATAGGATTTTATAATATATCAAGAAAAAATATTCACATAATATATTCAATCCATGATAATAACAATGAACAATAACTCATTGTAAATATTATTGAGAAATATATCTACTTAAGCAATGCAAATACAATGTATTACAAAGCTTCTTCGATCAATCACATATTACAATACTTTATCTTCAATATATACACACATGGATATGAGACTCTTCATATTCACAACCCTTGACCTTTCTAATTACACAAACATTTCATCTTCTCACTTAAATGGGAGATCTAGCACTTCATATTTCACAAGGGAGAAATATTACATAGTAATAAATCTATTATTGAGTCTGCATATCCACATAAGGACAAAGACTCTAATGATTACACATACTAAATGAAAAACTCTTACATAACTCCATACTTACATGACACCTCACTTACATAACTCCTCATAACTCCACACTTACTTACATGACATCTACTATATACTCAAATATTAATCACACTCTAAATTAAACTATTTACATGGTACTTGTAATATTATTCCAAAGTGCTAAATAATGTAATACTTCCAACATCCTCCATTACATTATTTTGTATGAAGGTCATTTTCCTTCATGTGCTTTCAATCCTTTATTCTAGTTTTGGTATTTTTTCTTTGACTTTGGTACACCTTTGTATTCAAGTACTAAATATATTCTTATTTTTCTTTATTGAAGAAGTGCATATTTCTATTACAATACTAATAGTATCTATCACCTGTACATGTCACACTTCTAAGAAATTCATCAAATATTATAGTCCATCATTGATATCAATATTATTCTTGATACTAGAAAACATAGAGTGTTGGGCATAGAATGAGGGTTTCTGCAGAGTGTAAACTATATTTTTTATAGCTATCAATCATCAGAGCACCTCTTGGGTTATGTGGAGATTGAGTGCTCTTAGCACAAGTAGTAGAGATCAACAAAGAAGGTCCTTTGAGACCAAATATTTATGGGGTCTTTGGGCCTCTCAGAGGGTTACCAAGAATCCAGTATGAACATGCAAATATTGTGTTCAAAAGGGATAATCTTCGCAACATCGATTCAAGTGAGAAGTAAGCAAGGTGAATAGGGGAAATTAATATCCAATATTCCTCCATGCATGTGGACCAAAAAATCCAACAAAATAAATAGGTATTTAACAAAACAAATCACCATTTTTATTTCATAGTACAAAATAAGGAGGAAGGGTATCCTTTTTGAAGGTACAAACAAGGGCTTAAATGAAATAGAAATAAGAATTTAAATATAGATCAAGCAAAGGGAGATAACATGCTGATGGCAGATTTAAATCTCAGTAAAGCTACAACTATGTCTAGGGCATATAATAAAAAAGAGCCAATCACAACATAAAAGTCTAAAGGGATGGATCCCAAGGTCCTCCCTACAAAACTAAATTTTAAAGAAGCTATCAGTGCATTACCATCTCAAATAAGAGGGAAAAATAGCTAATGACTACCAAGGAAACCATTGAGGATGCCAAAAACTGATCCAAGAAAAACAAAATTGGGTTTTATAAAAGTAGTTAATGGATCCCCATTAGTGGATTTGGCAATGGATTATATTCAAGAGTGAATATACATGATGAAGAGGAAAGAATTAATTTATCGGTTCATGGGATATCGACCAAATTTGGCTACCGTCAAGTAATGGGTTTCCAAAAATTGGAGAACTAAAAGTGAGTTCCAAATATCTATTTATCCTAAAGGTTATTTTCTTGCTATGTTTGCCATTGAAAAATATAGGAAGGATATTTTTCAAGGGGTTCCATGGTTCGTAGGTAGGTTAGGGCTTTTCATGAAGCCCTAGCATACCAAGGTCAAAGCTGAGGAACAAATACCATCAACTGCACCTGTGTGGGTCCATTTATTCGATATCCCAGTAGAATACTGAAATCCAAGGACATTCTTTAGGAGTCTTCATGATGATATTTGACAACACTCAATAGTTGGATCACATGATCTATGCTAGGATTTGTGTTCTAATTTATATTGAAAAACCTCTTCCAGAGAGGATTACTTTACAAAATGGGGAAGAAATATGGGAGCAACAAGTAGACTATGAAATTATCCCTTTTATATGTAGAATCTATCATGAATATGGCCATATAGCCAAGGACTATCCTCAAGATCTCCCCAATAAAGAAAATGAGGATGAGAATTTAGCAACATTTTAAATCCCCAAACAAATGAATTTAAAAAAATAATAATATAACACCGAAAAATAAAATAGTAATTTCACCTAACATCTTTGAAGTGTTATCTATATATGAACATTCAGATGAGGAGGATGACAAAATGGAAGCTAAGATTAAGTAAACACAATATTATAAAGAGAAGGAACAAGAAGGAATGGATTATGAGATAGGAATAAAAGAAACTACCCTAATTTTGAGAAACAATAGAGGAGAGCCATCTCATCCAACAATGAACCTTCAAGAAAAGAACAACATAGAAAATTTAAATAATTGTAAAACTAAAAGCCAAATTCAATCAACAAAAAAGTTAATTCCTCAAAAATATCATATGGATTCCAAAAATAGTGCCTTGGTTCCAAGTAATTATTATATAGCCTTTACATTAATGAAGCAAGATACAAATAAAAATATGAGTATGGATACCAACCAAAAGGTAGGACATAAATCCAACCAACATCATATGGTAGAGGAACGCCAAAAGTTAATTAAGGAAGGTAAGGTAGCAACGCTTACCCAATACTTTAAATAGGGTTAATTATGAATATTATCACTTGGAATATTAGGGGACTTAAATGAAGTCCTTCTAAACAATCATAAATTAGAAGAATAACTCAAAAAAATCAGCCTCAACTTCTCTTTCTTTAGGAGATGAAGGTTTCTATGGATGAAATGGAAATTATAGCAAAAAATATGGCTATCCAATAAAGTAGTGTCCCTCAGAACCCAAGGGACCTTGGGAGGAGTGGCAAGTATTTGGTATCCAAAGGAAATTACAGTACAATGCATGATGAGGAGTAAGATAATGCTAGCAGTGGTTGTCCAAAATAGAGATTTAGACCAGGTTAATCTTTATATAATTGTCTATGCTCCATGTACTATAGAAGAGAAATGAACAATATGGAGAAACATAGATTCTATAACCTCTCAATTCTTGGAAGCTTGGGCTTTGATAGGATGAGATTTCAACTCTATCCTTTCTTTAGAAGAAAAAATGGGAGGAAGTAGGAAGTTGGATGGGAGTTCCAAACTCATGAAGGAATACATGGCCAACCTTCATCTAGTGGATATCAAGCCAACCAATGGTTTTATGACTTGGTCCAATAGAATACAAGGATCAACATGCATTCTTGAAAGGCTAGATAGGTTCTTTATTTCAGATAAATGTTTAATTCAAGGACACATCCCAAATGTGAAAATCTTAAACAATACAAGCTATGATCATTGACTAGTTTTAATTGAAGTGTGTAAAACCAAGGGTGAACCAACTCATTTTTATTTTTAATTAATATGTCTCAAAAAATAATTTGAACACAAGCTTATACTGATAGGGGGTGAAAAATATAAGATAAAATTTTACTTTTCTTTCCCAAACAATATCATCCAATATTATCAATTGTAATAATTCTCCAAAGTAGTATTAACCAATATCATCAATAGCAATAACAAGGCAATGCATAAATCATCACACACATGAGAGACACAGATTTAACATGGTTCATCCAAAGTGGTTTCCATCCACTAAGAAAATATTTCTTATAATTTTTCTCAAAAAATATCTTAGAAACCAATTCTCTATTACAATGTTTATGGACATCTATCCAAAGGAGATATCAATCCCCTATGCTCAGGTTCATGGACCTCTATCCACAGGATAACTCTATCCCCTTAACTATAGTTCATGTAACTCTATCCCCTTGTTGGTCTAGTTCGTGGAACTCTATCCACAAGAGACTCATCTCCTTTGCTCTAGTTCATGGAACTCTATCCACAAGAGACACCTCTCCTTTGCTCTGGTTAGTGGAACTATATCCATAGGAGATACCTCTCCTTTGCTCTGGTTTGTGGAACTCTATCCACAAGAGATACCTTTCCTTTTCTCTGGTTCACCTCCAAAGTTGGTACACATATCTGCTCTAACTCTACTCTAAATCTACAACGATTACATGCACAAATTTGTCTCAACTCTATCCCAAATCTGCACACATTACATGCACAAATCTATCTCAAATCTGTCCCAAATATGCACACATTACATGCACAAATCTATCTCAACTCTATCCCAAATATACACACATTACATACACAAATCTATCTAAACTCTATCCCAAATATGCACACATTACATGCACAAATATGTCTTAACTTTTTCCCAAATCTACACATGTTACATGCACAAATCTGTCTCAACTCTATCCTAAATCTGCACATATTACATGCATAAATTTGTCTCAACTCTATCCCAAATCTGCACACATTACATACACAAATCTGTCTAAAATCTGTCCCAAATATACACATATTATATGCATAAATCTATCTCAACTCTGTCCCAAATCTACTTCAAGTATTCTCACAATACTTGCTCAAATCTACCTCAAACCTGCTTCAAGTCTTCTCACAATGCTTACCCAAATTTGTCTTACAATCTCTGCTCAATTCTGCTCTAACACATGCTCAAAACTGCCCATAACACATACTCAAAATTGCTCACAACACATACTCAAATGTGCACAATAGAATCTGAAAAATAATGCTCTATGACTTTTGTTCTCAAATATGAAGCATTAATAATTATCAAAAACCCTTCAACATTCCTTTTTACCATACAACAATTACAATAAAAAATCAAACCACTATAACACCTTATAACTCCTACTTCATAATGCAATAATTTAATTTTAAGCAAAACAATATAATATCAAGACCTTGTTACACCTTATTACTCCTAAATCAAGTCATAAATTACAAAACAAATGTCACTTGTTACACCTTAGAACTCCCTCTAAATTTTGAATTTCAAATTTAAATATCTGCCCTCTTTTTCTCAAACATGCAAAGCAAGCTTACAACCTTAGACATACAATTTTTAATCAAAAATATTATACCTTCTAAGTGCATGAAATCCCTTCTTGATGCTACCTTGTAAAAATTCCCTCCATGGTAATTGAACCAGCAACCACATCTACCACAGTGTCTTAGCACTGCCCCTACAACCAGCTACACTAGCCTGCCAACTTTGACTAAGGTATGCAGCAAAATGACTTTATCCTCTTGTCAAAAAATGTGCTCCTTTTCACTGCCTTGCAAAAATTCTCTCTATGGGAATTGAAATAATAACCTCCTCTATCACAACACCTTAGCGCTGCCCCTATAACCAAATGTTATGGCCTGCCAACTATGACCAAGTGTGCAACAGTTCATCCTTGTTCTACCTTGCTCCTTTCATCGAAAAATGCACCCCTTCTTATTGTTTTTTATCGATCAAAAATACGAGTGGAGATGTCAAATTTTCACTCACTCTATACCCTTTGCAAATATTGGAACCTTAATTTATTTTAAAAAAATTATCCTCCCTTTGACATGACATCGACACCTACTTTTGAAAATGATTTTATTATTTTCAAATGCCTTCCATGAATTTTGGCGCCCAAAATCATTTTCTTTTAAATATTTAAATCTAAAAAGATTTAAATATTATAAGCCTTAAACCTTAGGCCCATGGTTTTTTTATAAATAGAACCTTTTAAACCTTTTTTTTATAATATTTAAATTTGACATTTAAATATTATTTCCACTATATCTTGGCTTGCTACCCATGGAATAATTCAACCTTTTCATCTTTGACATCAATGACAACCAATGTACTCAATATTTCCAGCATAATATTTCAAGTCAAGGATACAACAATGGTGGCAAGAAGGCAAGACAAGACATGGCACTAAGATGTACTATTTTGTCAAAATATTACAGTATATTAAATTTAAAATAAATAAATGGAATTGGGAGGAATTTGGATATGTTAGGGCCAAGAAAAGGGAATCACTAACCCGACTTGAGGAGATAAATGAGAAAATTCATCTTGAAGGTCTCACAAAAAATAAGGTGAATACAAAAATTAATCTTTCAGCCCAGGTGAAGGAATGGGACAAAAGGGAAGATATAATGTGGAAATAAAATTCAAGGATTCAATGGCTACAAGATGGAGACCAGAATACAAGTTTCTTCCACAAGTCTCTCCTAGCCCAAATAACTCATTACTTTATCCCCTCTCTGAAGAATGATCTAGGAGATATAGTCCACACTTGGGAAGGCATGTCTTTATTAGCTGTGAATTATTTTTCAAACATTTTTATAGCCCAATTGCTTGACCCAGAATCTCAACAAGAAATTCTTCAGGTTATACTTGCTCTTATATTTGATGAGGAGAATGTGGAATTAACTGCTCCTATTACTAAGAAGGAACTACAAGAGGTAGTTTTCAAAATGCAAAAGGGGAAAACCCCAAGTCTAGATGGTTTTCCTATTGAATTTTATCAAGAATTTTTGGATGTTTTGTAGGATGACATTATTGAGGTGGTAGAAGAGGCTATAAAGGCTAAAGAAATCCTCAAAAATAACAACAAGACTTTATAGATCTAATTCCTAAAGCTCAAGAGGTGGATAATATTACTAGATATAGACCAATTGCTTTATATAATGTTATTCTAAAAATCATTTCGAATATTATGTCAGAAAGGCTCAAACCTTTGCTTCACAAGATCATTTCTCCTAAAGAAGGAGGATTTTTCGAAGGTCAACAAATAGTTGTTGAGATAGTGTTAGCCCAGGAAGCTATTCATTCTATGGAAGCTCAAAATTCCCCCTCCATGTTCATTTGATTGGATTTTTCCAAAGCATATGATAGGGTGGACAATCACTTTCTCATCCAAGTGTTGGAAAATTTTGGATTCTCTCAAGAATGGACAAAATGGATCAAAGGGTGTATTTCCTCAGTTTCTTATTTAGTTATTCTTAATGGATGCCCTACTTACTGGTTCTTAGCTTCTAGAGGAATCATACAAGGAGACCCTCTTTCTCCATATCTTTTTATCATCCTTGCAGAATGTTTGGGAAGGATGTTTGCTAAGAATCAGGATTATTAGAGGCTAGAAGGAGTTACTATAGCTAAAGGAGTCAAACCTATCACTCATTTACAATTTTTTGATGATTCCACTCTATTGTGGAAGGCAACTATAAAGGAAGCAACCTCAATAAAGCAAATTATTCACTGTTTCACTAGAGCCTCAAGGAGACTTGTTAATGAAGATAAATCTAAAGCTCTTTTTTTATTGCTCACCCAATAAAGATATGTTGATAATGGACAAAATAGGATTCAAACTAACTTCTCTCCCAATTAAATACTTGGGTGTTCCGATTAATCTGGGTAGCCAAAATAAAGAGCATTGGATCTAGTTATTAGAGAAAGTGAAGAATAAAATAGGCAGTTGGACCAAAAATTGGCATTAATCAGGAGGTTGAATAAATATTATCAAATCAGTTCTTCAATCTATCCCAATATTTATTTCAGTAGTGTTGAACATACCCAAGGTTGTGCTTAATGAACTGGATAAAATTATTCTTAGAATTTTGTGGAGAGGTTCAAAATAGAGAATAAATGGGCCCTAATAAGGTGGAAGACTCTATCTTCCTACTCATGAAGGGGACTTAGGTCTTTGATCGAAAGTTAATAATAATAAGGCTTTGGAAGGAAAATTATATTGGAGATTAATTAGTCACCCCAATGCATTATGGACCAAAAATCTAAGAGCCAAGTATGCAGAAAATAAAGACCCTTCTAACTTAATTCGTCATCAATTGCCTTCTAGAGGATCCCCAATTTTACTGATCTTAAAAATTAGGGAGGATTTGATAAATAATAAGCTCTTTTTGGTTACTCAAATGGTCAAAAGATAAATTTTTGGATAGAATCTTGATATGGGCACATTTCGTTGTCTATCCACCCTCCAAAATTGAGGCCTATAATGGAGAAAATACATGAAGAGTTTTACCCAAACTTATTCCAAAATAATAATGTAGTTAAATAACTCAGAATAAAAATAACAACTCACAATAAATAATGCACATAGAACACAAGATATTTATCCTGTTTCACCCAATATGGGCTACATCCAGCAAAGAAGAGCCACACCTCATTTTCTTTTATTATTCATCGTACCCATAATGGGACATTATAATCAATATAAAGGAAACTCTTACAACCCTAAACCACAATGTGGTATTAGAATACCGTGGGCACAATACCATGGGCTAAAACCACCCATACCCACTAATCACGGGAATCCCACCAATGCCTCCAAAAATAGCTTTGATAATATCTCCAAAAAAGTAGGCCGAAGATGGGGCCTACCGTACAATACTTCCTCTGCAAAGGATGAGACACATCCAACATTCTCCCACTTGTTGAATACTTTGCATAAATGTTGTAATCAATATTAGTTCCAACACTCAGTCTAGCCAAACCCATTTCAACTGTACAAAACATGAAATTTTCTATGCTAACTGCCTTGGTTAAAGCATCTACAACATTTTCCTTGGTATCCACTTTTTCCAGCAACACTTTCTTCTATTCTATGATATCCCTACTGAAGTGGTAATTTGTATCAATGTGCTTTGTTCTTGAATGGTAATATGGGTTCTTTACCAAAAATATAGCACTTTGACTGTCATAATTTATCTTCATAGCTCCTTGAAAGAATCTAATATCAGCACATAGTCTTTGTAGCCATATGACTTTCTTACTTGCATCAGTGGCTGCCATGTATTCATCTTTAGTGGTTTAAAGAGCAACAACAATTTACCTTTTTCTTATCCAACTAATAGCCCCTCCAAACAAGTTGAATACATAAGAACTAATATATCTTCTATTATCAAGATCTCTAGCCCAATCTACATCAACAAAACATTTTATATCCAAGGATCTATATTTTTACCTGCACCTTCATAACAGATTGAAAAATTAGATGTACCATGCAAATATCTAAAAACCCTTTTTACAGCAGTCCAATGCTCTTTACCAGGTTTAGACATGTATCTTCTCAAAACTCCCACTGCATGAGCAATATCTGGTCTAGTACATACTATGGCATACATTAAACTCGCTACAACATTTGCATAAGGAACATGGAATATTTATTCTACCTCTTATTCTATTTTTGGATATTGTTCAGTAGACAATTTTTCCCCCAAAGGAATAGGTGCCTTCACTGTTTTGCAATCCTACATACTGAATCTCTTCATTATTGTCTCAACATACTTCTTCTGATTCATCCATAGCTTTATGTTTGAAAGATCTCTATTTATTTGCATACCCAAAATAAAATTTGCAAGACCAAGATCTTTCATGTAAAACTGTAACACTAACTGAGACTTCACTTCCCTTATCATTTCCTTACTATTTCCAATTAGTAACATATCATCAACATACAAAACTACAAACAAAATAAAGTCCTAAAATATAAGTAGTAAATTTTTGATACCATATTCTAGGTGATTGTTTTAGTCCGTACAGAGATTTCTTTAACTTATATACAAAATCCTCCTTTCATTTAGCAATGAATCCTTCAAGTTGTCTCATATAGATTTCTTCCTCCAAATATCCATGAAGGAATGTAATTTTTACATCCATTTTCTCTATTTCAAGATCAAATGCAGCAACCATAGATAAAAGAAATCTTATTGAGGTTATATTTGCAACAAGAGAAAATGCTTCACCATAATCAATTCCCTCTACCTGAGAATAGCCTTTAGCAACTAGGCGAGATTTATATTTCTCCACTTTACCTTCAACATTCTACTTCTTGAAAATCCATTTGCTACCTATTGCTTTTCTCCCACCAAGTAATTTTACTAGATCCCATGTCTTGTTCTTTTTCAAGGCTATCATTTCCTCATTCATGGCTTCTTCCCAAATATTTTCCTCTTTAGAATTAATAACTTCTCTAATTGTTCTAGGATCTTCATCAGTAATAGATAAAACAAAGGAAGAAGGAAAAGTAGATGGACTATACCTATCAGGTTGCCTTCTTTCTTGTGTTGATCTCCTTACCACAGGTGTATGAACCTCTGGTTCATCCTCTTCTTCTTCTTTTGAGTAGGATCCTTCTTCCATGAGATCAAATTTCACCTTTGTAGGTTCTTCTTCTGTTACTTCATTCATGTGATCAATTTTCATTTCTCTAAATATCACATCTCTACTGTAAATTGTCCTTTTAGTTTTTGGATTCCAAAGTTTATATCCTTTAACACCATATCTATAACCGATAAAGATACATTTACAACCTTATTATCAAGCTTAATTTTTTTCTCGTTTGGAATATGCATGTATGCATCACACCCAAAAACTCTAAGATTTGAAAGAGAGGGTTTCTTACCAAACCATGCTTCATATGGATTTTGATTCAGAAATGTTGATGTAGGAGATTGATTCTGCAAGTAACATGTCGCACTCACTGCCTCTGCCCAGAATTCCTATGCCAAACTAGCACCACTGAGCATACTTTTTACCTTTTCCATCAGTGACCTATTCAATCTCTTTGTAAATCCATTTTGTTGTGGTGCATATGGAGTAGTATTCTATCTTGAAATACCACATTGCTTACAAAAATCCTCAAATTTATTTGAACAATACTCTCCTCCATTATCAAACCTCAACACCTTAATATTTTTCTCAATTTAATTTTCAACAAGTGCTTTAAATTCTCTAAACTTATCAAACACTTCATATTTAATCTTAAGAAAATAAATCCATGCATATATTGAAAAATCATCAACAAAAGAAGCATAGTACCATGATTTTCCAAGATATGAAACAGGAATAGGACCAAAAATATCACTATGAATCATATCTAATACCCCTTTTGATCTTACAGCACCAAATGGAAAACTAACACGATTCTTCTTGCCATAAATATAATATTCATAGAAATCAAAAACCATTGAGCAATTAGGGATACCTTGGACCATACATTTCATGTACAAGGTATGCAATCCATTTTCTCCAATATGTCCCGTTCTTTGATGCCAAAGCGTTGAGCTTTTGTTTGATTCAGCCTCAAATAGTTGAGCTATTGTACTCATTTGTCATAGTGCTTCCCAATAGCTTATACAAGGTTCCAATACGAACTCCTCTTGCTAAAACCATAGATTAACAAACTATTTTGCATGAATCCTTACTAAAACTCATGTTTACTACTGCATCAGCCATTTTGCTTACAAAAATTAAATTTCTAGCAAGACCAGGAATATGCATCACCCTTGGGAGGGTTTTAACCCTAACATCCTGCAACAATATTTTCACCCTTTCATGACCAATTATTCTAATTTATGAATCATCTCCCAATAATACCTCCCCTTCATCATATCTTTCATATTCACTAAACCACTCCCTATGAGGATTCATATGAAAAGAGGCACCAGTATCGATCAACCAATCATTTCTATCTAAAAACATGGAGCAAGATGCCAAATATACATCCCATACTTCATCAATGGATTTATTTATCTCCGTGGAAGTGGATTTGTCATATATCTTTCTAGAATCAATATTCTTTGATCTACAATCCTTATTCATGTGTCCAAGCTTACCACATTTCCAAAATTTTCTCTCAAACCTTCCCTAAGACATAGATCTACCTTTAGACTTAGATCTATCACCAGATATCATTTTATCTTTTTCCTTGGCACACATTCTCATTGTTAGGGCATCCCTTTATGTGCCCTCCATGGCTTTTCTCCTCATATCCTCTGATAATAGAGATGCCACAACATCATCAAACTTCAATGTGGTTGAAGTTGTACTGCCAATTGCTACAACTACATTATCCCACAAATCTTGTAAAGATCATAGCAAAGTAATACATTTTATCTTCCTCACTCAACTTAATTTTAATAGATGCAAGTTGACTTACCATTGTATTGAATGCATTAATATGATCTGCTACTGAATCCCCTTCATTCATCCTTATATTATACAGTTTCTTTCATAGGAATAATTTGTTCACCAGGGACTTAGATTGATATAGAGTCCCTAACTTATTCCAGAGATCCTTTGCAGAAGCTTCTCCAGAAACATTGATTAGGACAAAATCTACAAGACACAGTCAGATTAGACTCCTCACTTTCTGATTTAACTTTTCCTAATCTTCATCAGTTGTATTGGTAGGTTTTGTTTCAGAGTTAACAGACCACTAATGTATTTCCACGAGTAGATCCTCCATATTTAACTTCCATAGCTCAAATTTTTTTTCTAAAATTTCTCAATATCTATCCTTGAATGATTTGACATCATTTTTCTTAAAGCTCCTACTACGTAAAACTCCCACTCTGGAATATGTTTTCTATAACTTCTAGAAACCCTATATTCTCTTCAAATAAATTGAAACCCTATCAATAAAGACATCCCTCTATGGCTAACAATCTGGATCTGATACCACATGAAGAGTTTTACCCAAACTTATTACAGAATAATAATGTAGAATTAAATAACTCAGAAGAAAAATAACAACTCATAATAAATCATGCACATAGAACACAAGAGATTTATCTTGGTTCACCCAATATGGGCTACGTCCAACAAACAAGAGCCACACCTAATTTTCTATTATTATTCACCTTACCCGTAATGGGACATTACAATCAATATAAAGGAAACTCTTACAACCCTAAACCACAATGTGGTATTAGAATACCGTGGGCACAATACCATGAGCTAAAACCACCCATACCCACTAATCATAGGAATCCCACCAATGCCTTCAAAAATAGCTCCGATAATATCTCTGAAAAAGTGGGGTTGCCAAATATGGGGTCTGTCGTAAAGTACTTCCTCTGCAAAGGATGAGACACATCCAATAATACATAGGATGAATTGGATAAAATTTATCAAATACTATATATATAAAACAAGAAATGTTGATGTGGGAAGGTTTTGGATACCAGTAGAAGAATGGTCAATACAACTTTCTAAATCTCAAAAAAAGGATATTCACAGAATCCTTCAAATGAGATCTCCTTCATGGTCACAAGCTGAATACTACATTGGTATGAATAGTTCAGGGTATGGTGAGTGCTCTATTGCTCAAGGCTACTTAGCCTTAAGCCCTATTAATCCCCATTAGGATCAAGATCTTTTCAAGCAATTATGGTCTCAAATGTTATGGTCAAAAGTTAGATTCTTTAGTTGGTTACTACTCCATAAAAGGGTTCTCACAATGGAGCAGCTTATGAAGACATATTTTAATGGTCCCTTTCAATGCGTAATGTGTTGGGATAACAATGAAACTAATAACCATTTGTTCATAGAGTGCCCCATAGCTAAAACATTATGGAAGATGATGGCTTCCCTTATAAATTTAAGATGGTCCAATGATCAATCCATAGAGAAACTATGGAGAAATTGGAGCAAAAAAAAAGGAAAATACTGGTATGTGAACCAGATAGTTTGGACAAGTATGACTATTCTTCCCTAGAACATTTGGATGGAGCGAAACAAGGAAATACTTCAACAAGAAAGTAGGGACATCCACTATTTCTAGCTAAATACCATAGAAAATGTGAGAGAGACTATTGAGTATTTATTAATTCATCATCACAATTCAAATCAACTATGGGAACAAATTATGGCTCGATTTAAGATAAGAAATAGATTAGCCCAACATAGAAGGAAGAAAGGGACTCACCAAATGATTGATAGAACTCAACAATGGTAGCTTCCTCCACATGAATTCATAAAAATCAATACAAATGGAGCATCCAAAGAAAATCCTAGAAGAGTTAGTATAGGAGGGATAGGTAGATTGGAGGATGGTACTCCAATTTTTACTTTTGCAAAAAAGTTAGGAATTATATCCAATAACTTAGTAGAAGGGCAGGGTATTTTGAGAGGTTTTCAAGAGGCTCTTAAGATAGGGTGGAGAAGGGTGATTGCAGAATCAGACTCTCAAGTTATGATCAATTACTTAAATTTAACTACATGGTCTAGGAAGTTTGATTGAAAAATTCAAAATATTATAGATAAGATTAGGTTAATCATAAACAACTTTAAAGAGGTTGTTTTCAATTATGCGCCTAGATAACAGAACAAAGTGGTCGATGCTATGACAAATTGGACTCTTGACAAAGGAAATATTAAGTGTTATGGTTATCCTCCTAGGTAGTGGTCAAAATAAATTTGGACTGATCTTCTCCTTGTTTGGTCTCTTGATGGTAATGCAAGAAGCTATATTTAAATTGATCCCTACTATGGTTTTGTAATGATTGTGATATTTTCTGTCTTGGTGCTATTTTTCAACTCTTTCCTTAATAGATATTATCATTGGATTTTTCAATAGCTCCATTGGCTTAGTTGAATTTGGGTGTTTTTGTGTTTTTTAGTGTTGTTGTTTATAATTTATTTTATTTTTTTGTGGAAAACATCCTAGAAGGGATGCCAATTTTAGGTAAGACCCAAGGATGCAGGGGTATCCATTCCATCAAAATCACCCAGGGCTCAAACCTAGCCTACCACCTTTGACATACTCAAGAAGCAAACAAAAACACAATAAGATTAAAAATAAAATAATAAAATAAAATAAAAACATGCTCCTTGAGTGTGTGAAAAAGATAAAGCACAACCAAACACACACACAATAAGATAAAAAAACCACAACACGAATCACATAGAAAAACACAAGAACAAAAAAACAAAACACTACAAAGACATAACCAACAAAAACATGAAAAACAAAAACAACCAAAACCTAAAAAATTAAAAAATAAAAATAAAAAACAACCAACAACAAACAATAAACAAAAATAAAAAATATAGAAAACACTCACACACAAAAATACGAATTAAAACAAACATACAGAAACACAAGAACAGGAACAACAAAAACACAAGAACAATAACAAAAACACAAAAAAAATACAAAACAACAAAAACACAAGAACAACAAAAAACAACACAAAGAAAACAAAGACAAAAAAAAAACACACACACACCTCAAAAAAACTAAACAAAAAATAAAAAAAGGAAAAAGAAAAAAAAATTAAACATAACAATGACCTTTCTAGACCAAAATACTTTTAAGGCAAGAATCAACAGAGGAAAAAAAAGAAAGAATAGTTTTAGCTAGGGAATTAAAATACCCTGACCGAACCAAAGAGAAGCAAAAATAAAGCAAGAAGAAACTAGGTACCTTAAGAACTGGAGCCATCCAAAGAAATTATAGAAATAAGAGCTTCCCTTATTTGTGAAGCCCACCATCTAGGAGGGTGGCCATAAAAAGTAAGATCACCTTTGTCCAAAGCCCAATTAGCTAAAGCATTAATAATATTTTTTTGATCTCTAACCACATGATTGTAATCAAATTTTAAAAATCCCATCTGGATTAATTAAATCTTCTCAATAATTCTTTTTATTCTCCAATCAACCTTATGATTCTTAGGAGTCTTCAAAATATTAATAATGATTTGAGATTCAGAATCAACTAACACCTTTTCCCATCCAACCTTAGTAGCCTCTTGAAGGCCTATGAGGATACCATACCCCTCACTAAGGTTATTGGAAAGAATACCCAAATTCTCAGCAAAAGTAAAAACCAGGGAGCCATCTGAAAGTCTACCAATTCCTCTCGCACTAGCTTTTCTAGGGTTGTTTCTTATTATTCTTGTTGTTTATTGTTGTTTATTATTATTCTTGTTATTTTTGTGTTTTGGTGTGTGAGTGTTTTCTTTGTTTTTATTTTTTTATTGTCTGTTGTTGGCTGTTTTTTTTGTTTTTTATTTTATTTTTTAGGTTTTGGTTGTTTTTGTTAGTTGGGTCTTTGTAGCATTTTGCTATTTTTGTTATGTTTGTGTTTTGTTATGTTGTTCTTGTGATTTTTCTATGTTTTTTTTGTGTGTGTGCGTGTTTGGTTGTGCTTTATCTTTTCGACACATTCAAGGAGCACATTTTTTATTTTATTATTTAATTTTTTTATATTATATTATTGTGTGTTTGTGTTTGTGCATTATTGTTTCTGTTGCTTTAGGTTTTCTCCTTGAGTATGTCAAAGGTGGTAGGCCAGGTGCAATCCCTAGGCGATTTTGGTGGAAGAGATACCCATGCCTCCTTGGGTCTTACCCGAAAGTGGCATCCCTTCTAGGATGTTTTTCACAAAAACAAATATTGTCCTTGATACCCCTACTATCATCTGAATCTCATATCTCATTACCTCTAAAAGTGTCATTATCAAACTTATTATCAATGTTATCAAATATAGGATGTAACAATTCATCATCTTTGTTATTTAAATATCATTTTCTATCATTTCCTTATTTACTGTATAAAGACTTCAAACCAACACTTTCTATATCAACATATATGTATTTTGTATATTTGTTTTCTATGCTCAAATTCCTTTTTCAATATATCATATTTTTTTCTTGAATAAGGTCATAACACACACGAGCCTTCATGTCTTCTATCATGAGTTTCACATTTTTCTTTTGTTGAAGCTTATTAGTATCATGTTGAAGTAAGTTCTATCTATTGCTCATTTTTCATTTTGTTCTTCCACTTCTTTTACCATTCTTGTTAACCATTTTGGTTGTTTTGGTGATATTTTTGTTGGAATGAAATCATTGTTTGACATTTCTTCTTTTACTTGATTTATTTCTTTCAACTCTCCAAATACCTTATTTTGTTCCTCAATAAAGTTATATTTTTCTCTACACATTGCTAAGTACCATTTAGCTTCTTTATTTTTTACATATGCTATCCTAGAGCTCATTATAAACATATTTATTAATGCACTTATCCTTGATATAAGTCTTCAATAACCTGATCCTTCAAATTTTAACTATTTTTTCCTTCAAAAAACAATAATTATATGTCTTCAACTTTAATAAAAAAAGAATCTTCAAAATAATAAATTTTTGTTGTAGTAGAAATCATTTTTACTTCCAAATTTAATATTTAAAGTCTCTTTTGAACAAAATATTCTATGTATATTTGTAAGTATTTCTTCAACTTTAATAAATTAATTTCCTTTGTTGTTGACAACCTTATTACTCTCAAATATAATATTAAAAAATTCAAACAATTATCTTCTCTCAAATAAATTGTTTTATGCAATATTCAAATTAATTTAGCTTTCTTACTCTTTCTTCAATAATACTTCAAATTCCAACTGATATATTTTTCCTTAAAATATATTAATACTTTTTTATTTAATAAAAAGAAAATCACTTTTCTTTAATCTTCTTTTTCAAATATTTATTCCTCACTATATTAATTTCTCCTTATAACTTCTAGAAATTATAATATTGCTTACAATAAATTTAACTTCCTCTTTATTTTTCTCTCTTTTAAATTCTCCTTTCAAATATTTAAATAATCTCTTACTCCTTTTAATATTTCCTTGTTTCAACTTTAACCTCCTCTTTTAAATATAATTTCAAACTTTGTTTTAACCTTTGATATTGGGTGCATGAAATAAATAAATAATATTTTTTTGAATACCTTTTCCTTGGTTGAAACTAATATTGTTCTTCTCGCTTGCACACAGGCATTTTTGTTGATTTATTCTTTCTTCTAGCAATCATAACATTTTCCTCTGCTTAAAGATGTGTTTTCCAGACTAGATTCTCCTCTATTTTGAGCTCACCTCTATGTTGTTTTCTCTTGGTTTCTCATAGTCTTCTCAATGATGTCCAACACCTTCACTTCCTACTTTCTCATATCCAACATGCATTTTATTCTTAGTTAACAACTATAATTTGTACCAATTCAAGGATGACTTCAACAATGTTCAATATTTCATCCTCTCTTAGATGCTTTCTATCACCAAACACTCCTAGCATGGTTCTATTTGTCACTACACAATTACTATAGAAACCTTCCACTTAATGTGCCTCTTTCATAGCTTGTTTAACTTTGCTCTCTTCACCTTAATATTTTTGTGTGTAACTTTCTTAATATTGAATCATTTTAATGTTTGCTTCTTCTTGATTTTGACTCCTCTTAGTGTGTTATTGAATTTGACTCCTCTTAGTGTGTGCTTCTCTTCACCATTATCTCTTTTACTAAACACTCCTCATATGGCTACTCGTAAGCTTAAATTCTCTTAACCCTATACTTCTCTCAAACATGGCTCTGATACCACTATTAGAAAATAAATACTTTCCTCATGCGATCTCATAATATATCAAGACAAAATATTCACATAATATATACAATCCATGATAATAACAATGAACAATAACTCACTATAAATATTATTAAGAAATACATCTACTTAAGAAATGTAAATATAATGTATTGCAAAGCTTATTTGATCAACCACACATTATAATGCTTTATCTTCAATATATACACACATGTATATGAGACTTTTCACATTCACAACCCTTTATATTTCTACTTACACAAAATTTTCATCTCCTCATACATATGGGATATCTAACACTTAATATTTCTCATGGGATAAATATCACATAATAATAAATCTATTATTGGCTTCACACATCCACATAAGGGCAAATACTCTAATGATTACACATAAAAAATAACAAACTCTTATGTAACTTCATACTTGCATGACACCTCACTTACATAACTCCACAATTACTTACATGACAACAACTATATACTGAAATTTTAATCACACTCAAAACTAAACTATTTATATGGTACTTGCAATATTATTGCAAGGTACCAAATATGTACTACTTCCTACAAGTTCATGCACTTGTTATGGTGTTAGGGGTCAAATTATGTAAGATGAATCACAAATACCTAGTTACTCACCTTAAGGGATGAAATTATTGTATTTGGTCAATCCAAATCATTGGACTATTATGCAAGAAGAACCTATGGTGCTTATTTCAAGAAGATAAAGTAGTTATTCTTGATGAAAAACTCACTACCAAAGAGAAGAAGGAACTCTTGTCCTATTTTCCTTTTTTATTGAACCAAAATTACTTTTCCATATCAAATAGGGGAGTGACCCTATCAAGGTATGGTCAAATAGGGGAGTGACATAAGTTATTTAGGAAATTTAATACTATTGAAGTAAGTTGCTTAGAATTAGAGATCTCCTATTTGAAATTGTCTAAGTTTGATAACATTGAGGACTATATTACAAGATTGAAGGCATTAAGGAAAAATATTACATATTTTAGAGGTAAAAAGATAGTTGATGTAAAATACATAAATATTGTCCTTGCTATTATCTACCCTTATTTTTTAATGTTGAACTTAATTGTTCATATGATTCCTAAGTTTTTTGGAATCCTAAAAGACTGATTAGCATTTTCTCTCCTAGTTCATTTTAGGTGGTAATGCAGAACTGTGGTGGAATTTGATAAATATAGGTTGATGGAAAGAAATTTAAATCTGAGTCTAATACCTAAGGGATCAAGGGTAGGCTAAGTCTTAAAATAAGTTGAAGACCACTTATAGAAAATATAACAAGGAGGGACATCCAATGAATATTTACTTACTAAAATTACAAAGGACTGAAGTTGAGTTCCTAAAGATCAATGGACGTCTTCTAGATGATGAGGGATATTATGAAGGATCTACCTTAACTTTAGAGACCCACTAGAGTATCCATTATAGGAAATATATTATTGTCACTAACATCTTCTCTATGTGGCTTCTCAGTTTAAATCATGGGGGCATTGAAAGTGTAATCTAATTCATGGCCAAGATCAATATTATTTGATGTAATATTTATATGCCTAAGGTATTCATTATATAATGTATTAATTTATTCTAATATTTTATTATGTAAGCTATATAGAGAACAATTAATGTTGTTATGGCTAAACCCACTTTATAACTTGTAATTAACCCTAAGCCTTCTTACTATGTTAGCTTAGGTTAAATGTAATTGGGTTTTCGTATTGGTATAAATACCCCCTCCACTCCTCATTTTATTAATCAAAGTGTTATAAATATTATCTACAAATAATACTATGATTATTTACAATGCCTATGGGTACCTCCAAATATATGTGTCTATTTTCCTTTCTCTCATGACCCCACCCTTGGAAGACTTCCTATTTTGATGGATTTATGTTTTGTTGTATTGCTTATGGATGGAATGATTGACTATATTAGTTTGATTATGCAAATTGCTTGTTTCTTATGGAAAATATGAGATGTGAATCCTTTGTGGGATGTAGGATAATTCCATGTTTGGATATGAGAAACATACATTTAATGTGGGAACATGATGCTACTAATGAAAAGTGTACATTTGCAGGAACATGCCCCTTACTATGGCAGAAGAGTAACCACAAAAAGGGAAAGCTTATGAGAAATGTTGTGATAATTATCGGAATATTGGAGAGGTTGCATGGATGAATGTCCTCTCTTATGGAAATGCATTTTATATTTTTTCAAACAATATATAAGGAAACTATAATTGCTACTTTAACCTTTAAAAAAAAAAAAGAATGTTTGGTTAAGCATAACCGAATAAGTTGAAGATGATTGATTATATTTATTTCTCAACTCCTAGTGGTTAGTTCATGGTGGACTTGCTCCATATTTATGAAGTCTATTTAGAGGATAACATGAGATAAAAGAAACATCTAGTCTTTAATCCGTGGGCATGTTTTATATTTTGGCCATGAAGTGCTCTTTATGGAAATAGATATTTTTGGCATCCGAGGTCTCAAACTAATGGTTGGAGGTAGATAATGGTTTGGAAACTGGGTGACTATGCCAAGTGTTGGCAATGAAGTGAGGAGGTGGATAGTTCATCGAGAGTGGTAATCAAATAGGAGAAAAAAAAGAAACAAAAAATATAGAATGAGATAAAGGGACAAACGCTGGCAGGAGGAAGGAAAATCAGCACTCAAAACAAGGTTCAAGAATGCAAGAGTAGAAGAGCAATTCTGGACTAGAACAGACTACATACTTGACGTAACCCAAGAAATACTCATCTGGAATAAGTTAGAGTAAAATTTGTAGTTATACATGTTAAAATGATTGGTATTCACATGTGCCATGATGGCTGCCAAGTCTAGTGGAGAATAGTCCAATGTGTGACTTAAGTTGTTCAATAGATGTAGCATGTGTGACTTAAACTATCACAATAGATGTAGCATGTGTGACCAGAGTGCATTCCTTTCCTTTTCCTTATTATGCATGAGGAATTGGTAGTGAACCGAGGAGCCAAGTTGTATCAATGTAGAACTAGGTAACACCAAGATGGTGAGTGATATTTGCGATCGATTTCCAATCAAAATATGGTTGGAATGAATCTCTTAACTTGCTAGGTTGGAGTTTGGGTGTTAGATATACTCGACAATGCAAGTTATGGGATCAAATCCAAAGTGTGTCTCTACCAATAAAAAATCTAATGGCAGGTAGTTGAAAATGGATCCTGTAGCAAACTACACACCTTGATAGGCTTATGTTAGCAATGGGTATTGCATTGTTATCTCTGGCAAGTTAGGCTTTGGAAAATGATAGCAACTAGTTTTGCTTTGCCAAGCTTCAAAAGAATGTGAGCTAACTAGAATGATATTGATAGGAGGTAGATGACGAAGGCATCACCATGTCTGAGGACCTCTGTGCCATATATGTTTTAGCCTCGATGTGGCAATGACAAACATTGAGGAACATCCAATTCTACCTAAGATATCCTTTACTTTTCTTTACTTTGAATAGATGCAGTTGAGAAAATGTATTGGATTAAAGTTCTAGACTAGCTAAGGGCTTGTTAGGACTTATTATTTTTATTATAGAAACAGATCTATATTTTCTTGTTGTTTTAGCTTTGAAAATACTCCTAATTACCTTGTTCTTGAGGATAGCAAAGTTGCTATCAGAAGAATGACATAGGATTGCAGTGACACCTTGCTGACTGTGTTAACTTAGTAGTGTTGTAGAGTTGGGTGTCATCCATTGCTGGACTTTTTGAATGCATCATATGTGCTAGAGTAGGAGTAAGAGGATTAACCAGATAGAGTAGCTACTCTTATTTAACTATATATGTGGTGGTTTCTCTTGAGATAGAATAATTTCTATATTATTGAGACAACAAGGTTGGAATAATTTTTAGCTACATCCAGCAACACTGGTGGAGTAGGAAGTGCAAATGTATATTTCTCTTTTAAGAGAATTGATATCCCATGGATTGTGGATAAGTTGAGTTGAAGGGAAAACTCGGGCAATGAGGTGTTGGGAATAAAATGGATTCTCAATAAAAGATATGGGGACTTACAAAAGTCTTGCTTGTAACCATGTTCCAAATTGATGGAATAATAAAAGAGTATGGACTGTGTTATGTGTGAATGATTTTGTGGGTTCTCATGTTGTTTATACTTTTTCTTATGATAGTCATGGTATTTTAATGTTGTCCATGATAGAGTAATTTTTGTATGGATACATTTCTATCTTGTGTTATGAATAGATATGGATTCTATTTTGAGATGTTATCAATGAAATTTATGTTAGAAAGGATATATCTCACCATTGTGATATGAATAAATGGTTGGGAGTTGTGTAATTCCAAAAGGAAGTAAATTATTAATGAGTATTCATGAGCACATTGAACAAGTACTTTCTTAATAAACAAAAGGAACCAAAGTACTTATCTTACTATTTTTTAGTATGGAAGCCTTTTACTCCCAATATGGATCTGATTTAATTGATGGATTAATCATATGGGGGTTTGGTTTTGGAACCCTTTTTAGGGTAATAAGATTGAGAAAATTAATTAGTTCCTTGTATTAAATGATAGAGGACATTAATGAAACTAGGAACGAGGCTTCTAGGGATGTCTAGCTCAGAATGACATGAGATGGATAGACAACCCTCCCACGCATCTATCATCCATGTAGAAAGACATATGTGGAGTAGAATTCTTAGCGTACCTTTCAAAAGAATGAAGGGATGATCAACACTAGCTCATTTGGATCCATGAGAGGGATAGGTTGATCAATTGAAAAGACACCTAGTGCTCTTGCATTGCTGGAATTATGCAAGTGGTAGTGATGGGTGTGCCTCAAGGAAAGCCTAGAGACCTTAGTAGTGGCTCTAGTAACTAGAAACTAGGAGCTTTGGAACTACTATAAGATGATAAGAAAATATGTTAATAAATATATTTAAAAAAATTGGAATGAGAATTTTTGGGTCATGATATTTGGTATCAGAGCATGGTTCGTAGTGGATTGGATCACTATGCAAGAAGTAGTTTTTAGTGTGAGTTAGAAAATATATTAGATATTAATAATTTTAGAAAAAAATCTAATAGAAGCAAAATTTACCCAAAATGACTAGGATGTAGTGGGTAAACAATTATTAGTAGGAAGAGCAATTTGAAGGGCCAAATGCTAATGAAATCCTACTATCTCTTCTATGAGTGGCTAGGGACAATGCCATCAAAAATAAGAAGAGGAGGTGTTGCCCCAAAGACAAGGTAGACACGAGGAACCAATGCAGAGAATAGAGCACCTATTGATGGTTTGGAAAATCCCAATGAGGAAGAGAATCTTACCAAAACTGTGGCTCTACTTCGGGAACAGGTAGAAGCCCAAAAATAGTTGTTGGATGTTGTGCTAAGTCGAGAAACACAATCTGGTAACCCAAGAAGGGGATAGGAAAATGAACCTCTTACAGAGGCACAATTGGCAAGAGTTCGACTAGAGGTTGAGTTAGGCAAGGAGATGAAATATCTAAAATCTTCCAAGTTTAATGGAGAGGAATATGGGGATAAGGTCGAGGCTTGGTTGAAGGAGATAGAGACATATTGTAATATGAAGAACTTCTCCTCAGGCACTCGAACATCGTACGCTACTTTACATTTTCAAGGATATGGATTAGCTTGGTGGGAAACCCTTAGTGAAGAGCGAAAGCTAGCAGCTGTAGTTGACTTAAAATGGGAAGAATTTGTGAAATCTTTCAAAGAAATATTTCTCATGAAATATTTTTATTCCCAAAAATTTGATGAATTCTCTAAACTTCTTCAAGGAATTAGAATAGTGGAGAAATACTATCAAAAATTTATTAAGTTGGTGAAGTATGTGCCCGCTTACACTAAGAAAATGAAGATCCACAAGTTCATACTTGGAGTAGATCCTAGAATAGGACAAGAAGTGGACATGAGAGAACCTGAGACATTGCAAAAGGCCTATGAGTTAGCAAGAAAAGTTGAAGCATATCTCAAACCTTACTTTGATTATGAGGGGTTAGATGATCAAGGTAGAGAGGCACTAAGGAAGAGGAATAGTGCAGGTTTCATAAAGTGGGAGCGTGAACAATCAATTAGAAGTATTTCAGGGCAAGAAGAGAAAGAAGACAAGAAACAAGGAAAATTTAAAAGAAAGTTTTGAGGAAGGAACCGTAAACACTTTAATCAAGGTAATAGTGGCAATAGATCACCCCAAAGATAGACTAACTTGCCAAAAGAAGAAGTAGCAACAAGGGAGTTGAGATGGAAAGAACATCCAGGACCAAAATAAGGATGTTACATATGTAAGGGATCACATTATGCTAACAACTATCCTCAGAAAGTAGGTATGGGTTCTAAAGGGAAGGAACCTATGTACAAGGAAACCATACCTAAGGAACCAACTCATCGAATTTATGCTGCAATAGGAAATCAGAATCTGGATGGTCAAGCTACACCACTAGTGATAAGAGGTAAGATCTTTGGAAAAAATGTTAAAATATTAATTGATAGTGGAGCTACAGATAGTTTTATTTCCACTAGCTTAGTTAGAGATATAACAAAAAGGTCGAGAATCTTGGAACATGGGTGGAAGGTTGAGTATGGTTTAGGATAAACCTACTCTATGAACCAGTGCTACCCTATGGCTGAAATTACCTTACCCAGTGGAATGACCTTAGGATATTTATATGTTGCACCATTGCATGCTTTTGACATAGTATTGGGAATGGATTGGCTACAAGAGCATAAAGCAGTGATTAATTTTTAGGATCGATGGATTGAATATTCAGATGATGATGGACTTGTTTGTAGAGTGAATAGTCTGTAGGGAACCTTCCAACCTCAAATCCTTTTGGCTATGCAACTTAAGAAAGCCATCAGAAAAAGAGGAATGGTATATATTGTGAAGTTAAATGAGATAGAGGAAGGGAAGAAGGAAGAGGTGTTTGGGAAACACCCTATTCTCCAATAGTTTAGGGATATATTTTTAGAATATTTACCCGGATTACCACCTAAAAGAGAATTTGACTTCTCTATCAAGCTTGAACCTGGAACAGAGCCTATTCATAGGGCTCCTTATAGGATGAACTCCATAGAGATGTAGGAACTAAAAGTACAACTTCAAGGATTGTTGGAAAAATGACTAATTAAACCAAGTGTGTCACCATGGGGTGCACTAGTGTTGTTTGTAAAGAAAAAGGATGGATCTTTAAGACTATGTATTGACTATCGAATGTTAAATAAGGCAACTATTAAAAATAGATATCCTTTACCTAGAATTGAAGATCTCTTCGATCAACTCAAGGATACCTCAATATTTTCAAATATTGATTTGAAATCAGGATATCACCAATTGAGAATTCGAGAGGAAGATACTCATAAGACAACTTTTAAAACTCGATATGGACATTATGAGTTTATTGTCTTACCTTTTGGGTTGATGAATGCTCCAACGATATTTATGAATCTGATGAATAGTATCTTCAAAAAATACTTGGATAGATTTGTTCTAGTGTTTTTAGATGACATTTTGATATATTCTCAAAACAAGGAGGATCATGATAAACACCTCAGATTAGTGTTGGAATTGCTAAGGGAAAAGTAGTTGTATGGGAATTTATCCAAGTGTGAGTTTTATGTGTCAGAGGTGCAATATCTAGGGCACATTGTTTTCAGTTGAGGGAATTGTTATAGATCCTAAGAAGATAGAAGCCATCTTGAATTGGCTATCACCAATGAATGTAACTGAGGTCCGAAGTTTCATGGGCTTAACTAGATACTATAGGTGATATGTGAAAGACTACACCAAGATCACCTCACCGATAACTAACCTTCAAAGGAAAGGGAAGGAATTCAAGTGGAAATATAAATGTGAATTCACCTTTGATTTACTTAAGCAGAAGCTTACTACACCTCCTATACTTAGAATATCATATCCATAAGGAAGTTTTTTGGTATGTACAGATGCATCGCTAGAGGGATTAGGAGGAGTGCTCTCATAGGAAGAAGTGGTGATAGCCTATGGATCAAGGAAGCTAAAAAAGCATGAAGTTAATTATGCAACTCATGATTTGGAGTTAGCAGCAGTAGTTTTTTCTCTCAAGAGTTGGCGATATTATCTAGTTGGAAGACCCTTTGAGCTAAAGATAGATCATCAGAGTCTTCAATACATGTTCACCCAACCTTTTCTCAATGCTAGATAGAGAAGATGGATGGAATTTCTTGCAGAATATGACTTTGGCATCGAATACATTAAAGGAAAAGAGAATAAGGTCATAGATGCTCTAAGTAGAAGGAGGCACATTGTAGTATTATCTCGTATTCATGTTGATTTTATGGAACAAGTCAAGGTAAAGCAAATTCAAGATGATTATTGTAATCAAATCTGAGAAAATATGGAAAGGAAACTAGATGAAAACAAATATTTTAACATCAAGGATGGTTTTCTATGTTTTAAGGATAGAATAGTAATTCCTAGAAGTGGATATCTAAGGAAGATGATCATGAATGAAGCTCATAGATCCCCCTACTCTGCTCATCCAGGAGGAGCAAAAATGAGAGAAAATGTGAAAAGGACATTCTTTTGGCTAGGAATGAAGAGAGACATAACTGAATTTATCGCTCAATGCCTTGAGTGCCAAAAGGTTAAAGCAGAACATTGACATCCTACTATTTTGTTATACCCACATGATGTGCCAATACAAAAATGGCAAGTAATATCAATGGATTTCATAGTAGGGCTACCTAAGACCAAGTTCCAGCATGACGCGATCCTAGTAGTGGTCGAAAGACTGACCAAGGTTGCGCACTTTATACCCGAGAGCACCAAGGATGATGTCGTGGTTGTGGCTAATAGATTTTCCAAGGAAATATTTTAGCTTCATGGTTTTCTAGAGGTAATTATATCATATAGAGACTCAAGATTCACATCTAAGTTTTGGCAAGCCTTGCATCGAGCCATTGGCACTAGGTTGAACATCAGTTCAGCTTATCACCCCAAAACTGATGGACAAATTGAAAGGGTGAATCAAGTGTTAGAAGATATGCTTCACATGTACTGTATGGATCAGAAAACCTATTGGGAAGAGTACTTGCATCTAGTGGAATTTGCCTACAATAATGGTCATCATTCGACATTAGGCATGGCATCGTTCAAAGCTTTGTATGGCAGAAGATGCAGGACACCATTGTCTTGGGATAATCCAAAATATCAGATTGCGCTTGGGCCAGACATGGTCAAAGAAATGGAGCAACAATTAAGAACAATCAGAGAAAGGTTAAAGGAAGTTGCAGATCATCAGAAAAGTTATGTTGATCTCAAGAGATCACCTAGAGAGTTTGTTGTTGGTGATAGGGTATTCTTGAGGGTGAGACCGAAGAAGAGTGCTATCAAGTCCACAAAGCTTGATCCTCATTTTTTAGGACCCTTTGAAATCTTAGAAAATATCAGTCCTGTGGCATACCAACTTGCCTTACCACCTAATCTATCCAAGATTCACAACACCTTTCATGTTTCTTTGCTTAAGAAGTATGTTTCTAATCCTGAGCATGTATGGAATTTTTCTAATTTGTAGATGGTGAATCCCAAGGCTATAGAGGTTCAACCAATAAATATCCTTGAGTTTCGATCCAAATCGATGAGGAAAGGAACCTTGGAACAATGCAAGGTCCAATGGGATCAATATTCCAAAAGAAATGCTACTTGGGAGAAAGTAGCAGACATGCAAAAATATTTTCCATTTCTATTTGAGGATGCAATGTAAATATTTGTTTAATATTTATGCTATGATGTTACATAGAGGACTATGTTAAGCCTAAGGGGGAGGATGTCATGACCCCACCCTTGGAAGACTTCCTATTTTTATGGATTTATGTTTTGTTGTATTGCTTATGGATGGAATGACTGACTATATCAGTTTGATTATGCAAATTGCTTGTTTCTTATGGAAAATATGAGATGTGAATCCTTTGTGGGATGTAGGATAATTCCATGTTTGGATATGAGAAACATACATTTAATGTGGGAACATGATGCTACTAATGAAAAGTGTACTTTTGTAGGAACAGGCCCCTTACTATGGCAGAAGAGTAACCACAAAAAGGGAAAGCTTATGAGAAATGTTGTGATAATTATCAAAATATTGGAGAGGTTGCATGGATGAATGTCCTCTCTTATGGAAATGCATTTTATATTTGTTCAAACAATATATAAGGAAACTATAATTGCTACTTTAACCTTTTTAAAAAAAAAATAATGTTTGGTTAAGCATAACCGAATAAGTTGAAGATGATTGATTATCTTTATTTCTCAACTCCTAGTGGTTAGTTCATGGTGGACTTGCTCCATATTTATGAAGTCTATTTAGAGGAGAACATGAGATAAAATAAACATCTAGTCTTTAATCCATGGGCATGTTTTATATTTTGGCCATGAAGTGCTCTTTATGGAAACAAATATTTTTGGCATCCGAGGTCTCGAACTAATGGTTGGAGGTAGATAATGGTTTGGAAATCGGGTGACTATGCCAAGTGTTGGCAATGAAGTGAGGAGGTAGATAGTTCATCAGGAGTGGTAAGAAAAATGAAGAAAATAAATGGGAACATAAAATAGGGAAGGAGATGAAGGGACAAACACTGGAAGGAGAGAGGAAAATTGGTGCTGGAAATGAGGTTCAGGAATGTGAGAGCAGAAGAGCAATTCTAGACTAGAATGGACTGCGTACTCGAGGTAACCTTGGAAATACTTAGTTGGAATAAGTTAGAGTAAAATTTGTAGTTATACATGTTAAAATTATTGGTATTCATGTGTGCCATGATGGCCACCAAGTCTAGTGGAGAATAGTCCAATGTGTGACTTAAGTTGTTCCATAGATGTAGCATGTGTGACTTAAACTATCATAATAGACGTAGCATGTGTGACCAGAGTGCATTCCTTTCCTTTTCCTTATTATGCATGAGGAATTGGTAGTGAACCGAGGAGCCAAGTTGTATCAATGTAGAACTAGGTAACACCAATATGGTGAGTGATATTTGCAATCGATTTCCAATCAAAATGTGGTTGGAATGAATCTCTTAACTTGCTAGGTTGGAGTTCGGGGTGTTAGATATACTCGACAACGCAAGTTATGGGATCGAATCCAAAGTGTGTCTCTTTCAAGGAAAAATCTAATGGTAGGTAGTTGAAAATGGAACCTGTAGCAAACTACACACCTTGATAGGCTTATGTTAGCAATGGGTATTGCATTGTTATCTCTGGCAAGTTAGGCTTTGGAAAATGATAGCAACTAGTTTTGCTTTGCCAAGCTTCGAAAGAATGTGAGCTAACTAGAATGATATTGATAGGAGGTAGATGATGAAGGCATCACCATGTCTGAGGACCTCTGTGCCATAGATGTTTTAGCCTCGACATGGCAATGACAAATGTTGAGGAACATCCAATTCTACCTGAGACATCCTTTACTTTTCTTTACTTTGAATAGATGCAGTTGAGAAAACGTATTGGATTAAAGTTCTAGACTGGTTGAGGGCTTGTTAGGACTTATTATTTTTATTATAGAAATAAATCTATATTTTCTTGTTGTTTTAGCTTCAAAAATACTCCTAATTACCTTGTTCTTGAGGATAGCAGAGTTGCTATCAAAAGAATGATAGAGGATTGCAATGATGTGTTGACTGTGTTAACTTAGTAGTGTTGCAGAGTTGGGTGTCATCCATTGCCAGATTTTTTTGAATGCATCATATGTGCTAGAGTAGGAGTAAGAGGATTAACCAGATAGAGTAGTTGCTCTTCTTTAACTATATATGTGGTGGTTTCTCTTGAGCTGGAATAATTTCTATATTATTGAGATATTTGTTAGAATATTATAATGTGCACTATACCTCCTTTTATCTTATGCATAACACTTGTCTTATGCATGACACTTGGAGTGAAGGTTATGACACTTGTCAAATCTCACATAGGCTTGATGCCTATATATTGTAACTTATTTCATCAATACATTATGACTTCAATTGGTCCCAATATTTGGTATCAGAGCAATGAGATCCGCCTGTGGGGACCCTTAGGGTTTGAAAAGTTTTTTTTTGGATTGAATATTTTTTGTATGGAGTTAGGGAGTATGCTCTCTATTGTAAAATAGATTATAAACCATACGATCCTTAGGAAGATTCTATGAGAGCAATTTTTTTATGAGAGTGTGTTGTTAAAAAAAATTGTGTTGCTAGAAAATCTCTATTTTTTTTGTAATTTCAAAGCTTTGTGAGAAGGGTAGTGAAGTTTGTATCTTCTACGATGATGTTCTACAGGACATTCTGTACCATATTTGAAGCTATGGATATTTGCATTCCTATATAACTGTGGATGACCTATTTATAACTTGCCAAAACAAGCCTTGATGTGTTATGACTCGCTAGAAATGAGTGGTGCCTCCATTTTCCCTACAAGAATGTGACCACTGTTGTTATTTTTTTTTGCGAATGACGATCAAATTTGTGCATGCAGACCATGTCCCAAAGCTGTTGAAAAATATAAAGATGTCCCGAATATTTTTTTACAACAGTGCATTTTCTAATCCAACTGTGGCCCAACGTGGACCTCATGTCTGTGTTTGTTTTCAATGAATGCATGCTCTCCTATTTTCAACTAATCTAAGTTTTCGTACCAAGATTGATTTCTCATTCCTATCTAAGATCGACCCATTTCTTTTCTTCCAATGATGGCAACGCAGAGCTCGTGATATTCGCATCAGGTGCAACAATTTCTACACATAATCATATAGTTTTTGTAAAGTCATGCTTGTGCAGGTAAAAGTAGATGTGATTGGTCAAGGATATGTATGTGGATGTCATCAAGGAGATGCAATGATGAAAGGTTGTGATCATATTCTCAAATATGAACATGACTGGCTTCATCGAGATGAGGAGGAGTCAGTGATAGTGTGTGCGCTTATAAAGATGTTTTTTACATCATATGCTAACTATGAAGGCTTCTTTATCTATAAAATTACCAGGCTTGGCTAGAGCTACATAGACACTTATGTTTTTGCTTAAATATTTGAACGTTGCTCCTTGAAATGGACCCTCCATCCTAGAACCCAATATCCCAAAGCAACATTTCAGTGTGAACATGTGATTCATAGCACTCTCATCACCATGCTTTTTGAATCCACATAGTCCTTCACCTCTACATCAATGCCCTCGTGGCTCTCTTCAGCTCTAAGGAGAGTAGCAAAAAAATCTAGAGTGATTTTTTTTTTTCATTTGGATATCAAGTTTTTTGTTTGTAATTTGTTTCATTTGAGTTTTTATTGATCAAACCTGTGCACCTCCATTTTCCATCGTCATGTGCACCTCTACACCATCATAAAAGTAGTGAACCATCACCGATCATCAAAAGAGGTCATCCTAATAGAGGGCCTCAAAATTTTAGACCTCAACCCCATCACACCAACAATCAACAAGGGTGTTATTATTGTGGCAAAATGAATCATAATGTCAGTAATTTTTATCAAAGACAAAGAGATCAAAGTGATACACAATACAATAACCTCAACACATTGTATGCAGTAAATAAAATTAATTTTGAAGATAAATATTATTGGTATATAGATTCTGGGGCAGCTAAGCACATGACAGGAAGGTAAGACTAGTTGACCAAGGTTCAACCTACTTCTAATCAATTAATTAATTTTGGAGATAAGAGTGCTCTTCCCATTGAAGGTGTTGGAGAGGAACCACTTACTTTACATGATGGTAATAATTTTCCTACTATAGATGTCTTGTATGTACCTAGTATTCAAAGGAGTCTCCTTTCTATTAGACAACTTACAAGTAAGGGTTATACTATCTATTTTAAAAAAGACAAGTGCTACATTCAGGAACCAAATGGCACTATCAAAGCCATGGGAGTAAAAAAGTATGGTGTTTACTACCTCCTTACCAAATCTGTAACTCATAACTCTTTGCATACAACTACTACTTTTTATTTGGAGTATATGTGGCATGAAAGAATGGGTCACTTGAATTTTCATAATATTCAAACTATGGCAAGAAAGTATTTAGTAAAAGGACTTCCTCACATTAAGAAGTCTAAATATTTTTGTGAGCCATGTGTTATTTCCAAACACCATAGACAACCTTTTGAATCAGGAAAGGCTTGGAGAGCCAACAAACCATTACAGTTGGTACATTCAGACATTTGTGGGCCAATGTTTGTTAACTCTCATACTGGGGCTAGATATTACATCACCTTAATTGATGATTACAATAGGAAAGTATGGATCTATCTTATTCAATACAAATGGAAAGCCTTAGATACATTCAAAGACTTCATGACACTTGTATAAAGGCAAAGTGGATATCAAATCAAAACATTGAGGTCAAATAATGATGGAGAATATGTCTCTAAAGAATTCTTTAAATTTTGTAAGTACCATGGGATAAGGAGGCAGTTCACAACTCCTTATACCCCCCAAAAAAATGAAGTATCTGAGAGAATAAATTAAACAATCACAAATAGAGAAAAATCAATGTTACTTGCTTCTACATTGCCTAACACATTTTAGGGAGAAGTTATTCTTACTGCTGCATACTTGACTAATAGGTCCTACACTAAGGCCTTACAGGATAGAACACCTGAAGAATAATGGAGTGGAAGGACACCCTATGTGGGTCATTTCAAAGTCTTTGGGTGTGATGCCTATGCTCACATTCCTCATAAGAAAAGAAAGAAATTTGATGATAAGAGCCAAAAATGCATCTTTGTTGGATATAGTGATAGAGCTAATGCCTATAAGTTATATGAGAATATTTCCAAGAGGATATTTCTATCTATAGATGTTACCTTTCATGAGCATCCCCCATATAATCCTCCTCCTATGGTCCTTACTTTTCAATTAACTAGTGAAATAGTTGCTTCCTTGGCACCTACCATATCACTTATTCCTTCCTCTTCACTCATAAATCAATATTTTCCTCCACATGAAGAAATCCCCATAAATTATCCATGTCCTCTATATCCTTCTACTCCTCCATCTAATAATCAAGCCACATCATCCAATCCTTTACCTAAATGGGTTCAATATACCATAGATGAAGCCCAAAGTCATTTTCCCACTTATATAGGTAAAAGGCCTTCAGCCCTAAGACACCAAGTGAATTATGCCCTCATGACCAAAGTCCTTATCCAACCAGAACCGTCTAATGTCAAAGAAGAACTTAATGATCCTAAATTGGTTCTTTCCATGGATCAATAATTGGATTCCATTGAAAGGAATCACACATGGGAGTTAGTTGATTTACCCCAAGGTAAATCTACCATTGGCACAAAATGGGTTTACAAGACAAAGTATAAATCATATGGATCACTAGATTTCTACAAGGCTCGCTTATTAGCTCAAGGCTATAAGCAAAATGAGGGAATTGATTATGAGGATACTTTTGCTCCTGTGGCAAAGATGACTACAATCCACACAGTTATTGCTTTAGCATCTCAAAAACATTGGCCTATATATCATATGGATGTAAAAGATGCATTTATTAATGGTTCATTGAAGGAGGAAGTGTATGTGAACCAACCACCAGGGTACATAGTCAAAGACCAAGAAAATAAAGTCCTCAGATTGAATAAATATCTATATGGATTGAAGAAAGCACCTCGAGATTGGTATGCAAAAATTGACTCCTATTTCATCAACCTTGGTTTCACTAGATCTGCAGCAGAATCTACTCTCTATGTGAAACATTGGAAGAACCGCATCATTTTGGTTACATTGTATGTGGATGACCTTCCCATTAAAGGTGATGACACAGATGGAATAATATTTCTCAAGGAAGACTTATGTAAAAATTTTGAGATGAAAGAATTAGGCCTCCTCCACTATTGCTTAGGCATAGAGGTATGGCAAAAACCTGGTAAAATATTTTTCTCACAAGCTAAATATATTCAGTCTATTTTGAAGAGGTTTCGCATGGCAGAGTGTAAGCCCTCCCTCACTCCCATGGAAACTAGGTTGAAATTGGTTAATAGTGATGATGAAGAAAGACTTGATGGCATCCTTTTAAGATAGTTGGAAGTTTTATCTACTTAATTTCAACTAGACCATATATTTCCTATTCAGTTGGCCTTGTTTCCAAATTCATGTAGGATCCTAAGAAGAGCCATTGGATAGCAGCTAAGAGTATTTTGATATTTCTCAAGGCCACCCCTCATCATGGCCTTATGTACACATAATGTGATGATTTTTCTTTGATTCGGTACATAGATTCATATTGGGCTAGCTGTCCTTAAACTAGAAGATCCACTTTAGGTTATTGTTTTTAGTTGGTTCAAGGTTTAATTTCATCGAGCACCAAGAAGTAGAACATAATTTCATTATCTTCAGCAAAGGCTAAATATAGAGCAGTAGTTGAGGCAGCTAAGGAAGAAATTTGGTTGAGGTAATTACTTTAGGACAGTGGGATATTCATAGATGGTCCAACTTATATATATTGTGACAATCAAAGTACCATTAAGATGACCAAGAATCTAGTCTTCCATACCAGAACAAAACACATTGATATCCATCATCACTTCATTAAATAAATGGTCCAAGAAGACATTATACACATGGATTATGTACCAACTCAATATCAAGTGGATGACATCTTCACCAAGTTACTTGGCCTTGACAAGTTTTCCCAGTTTTGCAAAATGCTCTATGTATTTAATAGAAGACAACATTAAGGGGGGATGTTATCTAATGTTGACTTATCTTTATATATAGTTAGGATAGTGCACATTAAGGGGGATGTTAGAATATTATAATGTGCACTATACCTTATTTTATATTATGCATAACACTTGTCTTATGCATGAAACTTGGAGTGAAGGTTATGACACTTGTCAAATCTCACATAGGCTTGATGCCTATATATTGTAACTTATTTCATCAATACATTGTGACTTCAGTTGGTCCCAACAACAAGGTTGGAAAATTTTAGCTACGTCCAGCAACACTAGCAGAGCAAGAAGTGCAATGTATATTTATTTTTTTAAGATATTCGATATCCCATGGATTATGGATAAGTTTATTTGAAGGGGAAACTCGAGCAGCGAAGTTCTAGGAATAAAATGAACTCCCAGTAAAGAATATGGGGACTTACCAAAGTCCTGTTTGTAACAATGTTCAAAATTAATAGAATAATAAATGAGTATGAACTTTAATGTTGGGTTTTCCTCATTCGATGGTTTCTCCTAGGGTAAAGCAACTATGTTATGTGTGAATTATTCTATGGGTTATCATCTTGTTTATACTTTTGCTTATGATAGTTATGGTATTTTAATGTTGTCCATAATAGAGTAATTTTTGTATGGATACATTTCTTTCTTGTGTTATGAATAGATATGGATTCTATTTTGAAATGTTATCAATGAAATTTATGTTAGACAGGATGTATCTCACAATTGTGATATGAATAAATGGTTGGGAGTTGTGTAATTCCAAAAGGAAATAAATTATTAATGAGTATTCATGAGCACAATGAACAAGTACTTTCTTAATAAACAAAAGGAACAAAAGTACTTATCTTACTATTTTTTAGTATGGGAGCCTTTTACTTCCAATATGGATTTGATTTAATTGATGGATTAATCATATGGGGGTTTGGTTTTGGAACCCTTTCTAGGGTAATAAGATTGAGAAAATTAATTAGTTCATTGTATTAAATGATAGAGGATATTAATGAAACTAGGAACAAGGCTTCTAGGGATGTCTAGATCAGAATAACATGATATGGATAGACAACCCTCCTACACATCTATCATCCACATAGAAAGACATATGTGGAGTAGAATTCTTAGTGTGCCCTTCACAAGAATGAAGGGATGATTTTTGGAAATTTTGAGTAGTTTTTTTGTCATTGATGTCAAAAGAGTATTGGTTTAAGATCATCGTCATTAAGGACATCAAGTGTTTTTTCCAAAAGTAAGAAGGTCCTGGAAAGGAATAGGATATAATATTTATTTTTAATATTATATGCCTAAAAAGGGCCCAAAGGATGAAAACCCGGGAAAGGAGAAGCCAGTTTGAATTAAATAATAATATTTTATTATTATAATATTTCGGGCCAAATAACAAGGTGAAGAAAAATGAAGACCAAATTGAAAAGACCCATGAGCAATTTTCAAAGGTTTAATTTAAATTAAAATATTTTAATCTTTGATTAAAATTTTAATTTAAATTAGTAAAGGAGGCAAAGGTTTTTAAATTTAATATTTAAAAAATTAAATTTGAATTTTTAAATTCGAAAAAGGGGCTGATGTGAGAAATCAAAAGAGGAATGAGTATTTATATAGGAAATGATTTCTATTTCCTAAGTTTTTCATCACACCTTCGAATGCGAAAGAATTATCGAGCACTGTGTTTAAAGAGAGGATAATTTGAATTTAAAAGTGCTTGGAGGGAAATGAAAGAACAAAGGTTGCATAGTGGTTTGGCATCCCACCGATGGTAGTAGAACAAACGACAGTTGGGAGAGTGTTAACGTTTGCATGGAGGAGATCGTGGTTCGATCCATGTGATCAAAGTTATGGAGGAAAGAGTCCTTCGTCTGTTTTGTTTGGCATTTTTGCAATGCAGCAGGTTTTTGTGGGATAGCATGCACATTGTGTTTCATGTGGGTGCACAACCCGCTTGGTGGTCTATCTTGGAGCTAGGGTGTTAGGAGTGCAAAGGTCATGTGGTCGAATCCACCAAAGTTAGTTTTTTGTGGGTAGAACAAACTAAAAGGTATGCCATTTAATTTTTTTGTTCAAGGTATTGAAAATTAAATGCTTTGATATTATCGTGGATGTTAAGTGCTTAGGGGAGTTATAAGGTAAATACAAATTAAAATATTTTATTTTTATTTTTGGTGATTGAAATTTATAAGGTGTGGAGATTATAAGGTGTATAAGGGAGTTTGCTATGCATGTTGTTTTAAATGAAATTGTTGAGTTGAATATTGTGAGTTTGGAGATTATAAGGTATGCATGAAAAATTGTTAAGTGTTGTGTTATGGTGAATTTATTGAGTTGAATATTGTGATTTTGGAGATTATAAGGTGTATAAAAGGATTTTTTATTTTGTATGAAAATAATCTTTGCAAAAAATATTTTGTGGAGATCTTGATAGAGGTTGTGGTAACCTAACCCTAGTGTTGGTAAAGAAAAATTGATTGTGGTTAAGACAAGTTTTAAAGATATATCTCCATCAAAATAAAAGGTATGGGTACATCTTCCTTGTGAGTAAAATATTTTTGGATTGGATGTTGTGAATGCAAATTTGGAGTGAAAATTATTGTTTGATAAGCATTGTTGAGTTTGATATTAAGATATCCAATATTGATTGATGAAGATTTTTCTGGAATAAAGGTTGATGATAGAAACCTTGTTTGATAAGCATTGTTGTAAATGTTGAGTGACCCTTCATGTGCATGGTTAGAGTTTGTGGAATATCATGAGTATCATTGTTATGTGAGGTTTGTTTGATAAGCATTGTTGAAAAATCTTTCATTGAGTGATTGGTTGAGTGGAGTTGATTGAGCCTAGTTGATTGGAAGTGTTGAAGTGATAGTTCAAGTTTTGTGAAACAAATTGTTCTTTATTTATGGATTGAGTTAAAAGAGAGATTGAAAGTGATTGAGCATTTTTGTGAGTGAAACATATTGAGTCTCTAAAAATTCTCTATATGTTTCTATGGTAAAAATAAATATTGAAAGTGATTGAGCATTGTTGTGAATGTGAAGCATATTGAGTCTCTAAAAATTCTCTATATATTTTTGTAATATTGAACAAGATTTTGTGTGAAACTTGTTGGTGTGATTAAAGAGGATTTTGTGATAGATTGAGTTGAGTTGAGTAAGCTTTTGTGGAAGCTTATAATGCAGATTTGAGGAAGACTTATTGAGCAGAGTTGAGACAAGTCTTGGTGAAGACTTTTTGAGCAGATTTGACAAGTTCTAGTGAGGACTTATGGATAGATTTGAGGTAAGTCTTTGAGAAGACTTGTGAGCAAAATTGATTGATTGATTTGTTCAAATATTGGGTTAATGTTTGGGGTAGATCTAGTAGAGTTGATTTGTGATTGATTCAAGCTTTGTGTTAAGGCTTGAGGACAGATTTGAGGATAGATTTTGGTGTAGATTTAAGGATAGGTTTGTGCCAAACCAAATATAGGGATTGAGCATATTTGTGTTGGACCAAAGGACTATGTCTAGTTTGGATCAAAGATAGATATTGAGAAAATTTGTGCTAGATCGAAGGACCGTGTTTAGTACAAATTTGAGACAGAGCTGAGAGCAAGCTTTGGAGGTGATAGAGTATAAAAAACAACAGTCTCTAGTGTACAGAGGTACATTAGCTAGGGCAATGAAGATAGGTCTTCTGAGTGAGGATAGGAGTCTTTAGTGGATAGATATCCATAAGCCAGTGTAGTGGAGGTAGTAGTTATTCTAGAATATCACCAGCCAGAGCAGAGGAGAAGGAGTTCTCTTATGGATAGAGATCCATGAACCAGTTGAGGGGATTGGTTTCCTTTGGACAGAGGTCTATAAACATTGTAATAGGGAAAGTATTCCCAAGATATTTGTTGAGAAAATTTTAGTGAAATATTTTCTCTGTGGAGTAGACCACATTTTGTGAACCATGTTAAATTGGTGTCTATATTATGTGTGGTGATTTGTGCATTGCTTTGATTACTAATATTGATATTGCCATTGATATATTGCATAATATTTATTGGAAAAGAAAAATAAAAAGTGGTCTTATATTATTCATCCTCTCCCCCTCTCAGTATAATTTTGTGTTCTTCAATGATCAACACTAGCTCATGAGGATCCATGAGAGGGATAGGTTGATCAATTGAAAAGATACTTAGTGATATTGCTTTGCTAGAATTATGCAAGTGGTAGTGATGGATGTGCCTCAAAGAAAGCTTAAAAACCTTAGTAGTGGCTCTAGTAACCAAAAACTAGGAGCTTTGGAACTACTATAAGATGATAAGAAAATATGTTAATAAATATATTTTAAAAAAAAGGAATGAGAATTTTTGGGTTGTGACACTTTCTTTCATCGTTTTGTGCTTTCTATATAAGATTTGAGTGGATGCATTGCTACTATTCATTTCTAGACAATATTGTGAATTCCAACACATTGTAGGGAATGTAAATTATTGAGTAGGAAGGACAAGTGGTGAGGCATCCAACCAATGAATAAAAGTTCACAAACACTCTTGAGAAATACTTTTATTCAAAAATTTTACTATAGATGATAGACAATGTGTAGGTATATCCCAGAGGATTCTTTTTTAGTCATAATAAACCATTAGTAATGGTAAATATATGACTAAAGGTCTAATGTGTTGATGTGGAGATAGGTGAATGGGTCCAATACACTATATATGTAGTCTAGACAAATGCTTAGGTGGTTTTATTTTTAGAACCAAAGAACAAAGAATTCAAGAATTTGGCTTTGTTGTTACTTTATACCACCATCTAAAAAGCGAGTATATAAGAACATGGAAGGAAGCACAAAAAGGATTGAGACATCGAAACCTACAACGATGAAATATATTTCTAAAACAAGATATATATGATGTTATACTTACAACCTTGGGCTCTATAATTAGATGACCAATTTGTAATATATTTCCAAAACAAGATATATATAATATTATGCTTACAACCTTGTTGAGTGGTATTTTCACCCAATTGTGAAAGTACACTCTCCCTTAGGATTTGGATTCCAAATCCCCTCTTGCAAAGAAGTTAAACAAACAACTTCTCCAAGGTCTCTGTTATATTAGCATTTGCATATGTGCATTAGTAATCTCAAATAAAGATATTCAATTTAAATGCTTGGAACACCTTAGTGATTGCAAGTAACTGTAAACAAGGGGCAATGTTGGTTTATTTTACCATGAAACTTTAGTGATTGTTCATTGAACCAAAATAAATCAAATGTGAGTTGGCCCTCATATGACCACGATGTAGTGCTTTAATTCCTTTTATCTTGATGGTTTTAAAATGGATTTTATCTTGCATTAAATCCTCAATGATGAATAGAATCTTCAAAATGTCACTTTAACTTATACCTCTTAAATGAAATCAAATTTTCATCAAGATGAACAATTAAGTGCTTTAAGGCAAAGACCTTCAATATAATACTCAAATTATCCCCCTTTCGTAAAATTGGAATTTTTATGAAGAAAGGATAATTTTAGGCCCGAAATGGAAATTTGTGAAAATGCCGTAAAACATAACTCCTTCAATGAAATTGGAATTTTCATGAAGGGAATGTCATCATAGGCTCATGAATGCAAAACAAAACTGGAAAAATGAAATTTGACCTTGAAATGGAAAATTTCTATTTTCGGATTTTTAAAATCTGTTACAAAGCAGCAACTTCGGTGAATTTTAAAAAATACTAAACAACTCCGAAAATGAAATTTCAAAGTGCGTAATGGAAATCTGAATTATAATCTACGCAATGGTGAAATTATTTTTGGATTTTGAAATTTTTTAAATGTTTATTTTAATGCCTAAAAATAGGAAAAAATTCTGAAATAAAAATTTCAGAAAACAGAAAATTGAAATTTTGCATCAAAATAATTGCTGGAAATGCAGCAATGCAAAAGCTCCTTCAGTATAATGCTCAAATTACCCCTCTTTCGTAAAATTGGAATTTTTATGAAGAAAAGGTAATTTTAGGCCAAAAATGGAAATTTGTGGAAATGTCATAAAACATCACTCCTTCAATGAAATTGGAATTTCCATGAAGGGAATGTCATCATAGGCTCATGAATGCAAAACAAAACTGGAAAAATGAAATTTGACCTTAAAATGGAAAATTTCTATTTTCGGATTTTTGAAATCTGTGACAAAACAGCAACTTCGGTGAATTTTAAAAAATACTAAACAACTCCTAAAATGAAATTTCAAAGTGCGTAATGGAAGTCTGAATTATAATCTATGCAATGGTGAAATTATTTTTGGATTTTGAAATTTTTTAATGTTTATTTTAATGCTCGAAAATAGGAAAAAATTCTGAAAATTAAAATTTTTCAGAACAGAAAATTAAAATTTTGCATCAAGATAATTGCTGGAAATGCAGCAATGCAAAAGCTCCTTCAGTTTGATAGCACCCTGTCCTGCAAAACCGAATACGTGAGAGTTTCATACATGCAACCTAGCCTATTTGATCTGTACTACACACAATCAAAGTAAACTAAGTGTTTGACTTCTAGGGTTTAAAATAATTTCCAAATTGCAAACATTCACATGAAATAACCCATCCCATGGCGTAAATTTCACATACAAATCTGAAATTTGGAAGGGGAAAGATAAAACAATTAAAATAGAGCATGCAAAAAAATTCTCATTATTTCTTGCTAACAAGGCCTGAAATTTTTGAAAAGAAGCTTTCCCATTCAAATTATATTCCTCTTTTACACATCAAATTTTGCCGCATTTGGCCATGCCAAAATTTCCTCCCCTGTGCATGCATTTCAATGGGTATTTAAAGATTTTCCTCCATGGCTTTTCGTTTTCTCCTCCATGACTTTTCGTTTCTCCTCCATGGCTTTTCGTTTCTCTCTTCCTTTCTTCCATATGCAATACCTTGCAAAAAAAACAAAAAACTAAACTTTACTTAAACCAACATGAAAAAATTAAAAACTAACAAAAAACAAAAAAGCTAAAAATAATCCTATTTTATTTTTATTATTATTTTTTTTGTTTTTTTTTGTTTTTATTTTATGTTCATTTGTTTATATATATATATATATTATTTTTACTTATTCCCTTTTTCTTTTTTCTTTCTTTTGTTCTATTAATTTATTTATTATTATTATTATTTTTTTATTCTTTTTTTTTTTAAGTTTATTTATTTTTTTAAACATGAATTAACCCAAAATTTAATGTTTGAATTACAAACACATTAATAGACAAAAAAAACACACCAAAAATTTATCAAAAAAATGTGGGTCCCCAAGCTTAGGGGCTAGTTGTGAAATAGTCACAACAAATGGCGACTCTATTGGAAAATGCTCCTGAGCATTTCGATGAGAACCCAAAAAGAACACCTGAAAACACACTTCAAAAATTTAACACAAGCATCAACAAATATCCAAAGAATGCCAATAGATCAAAAATACATGAAACATCAGAATCGCTAAGCATTAGCTTAGTGTGTGCAATGAATTTCTTTCCTCATCGTTTGAAATTGATCAACATTCCATTGTCAGTTTTGCATGAATGCATATGCGAGATTGTGAATGATTTGTGTACTCTAATGAATATGCCATGAGATTTTGCTTTTATAAAATGCATAGTCACTCTTCTAGTATTATGTACAAACATTCAAGATCGCCAAACCCTCTTAGGATCCACTAGTGAATGGTTCATTATATCCCAAAGTTGGTTGTGAGTCCCTACTATCTTGAACCCATGTGCGAGTGGATGTGAAATCAGAACTTTGAGGAATCAGACTCCCAACCAACCGGGATGAGAGTTTAACCCTATCCTTACTATTCTGACTTAGAATTCTTTACCTCACTTTGAGCAAAATAATTAAACCAATTATGGAAGAAATGGTCATGCTAGTCTAACCCTCTAAACAATCAGTGGTCTTGTTTTTAGGCAAGACATGATGCCATGCATGAGCATATCTAACCCCACAATCCAAAACTTATCTTCATTTCTTTGGACCTTGGGGATGACTATCCATCCTTTGCAGAGGACAAGTAGTATGATCCTTACAATCCGATATAAATATGAGATGGAAAAAAATTATTTTTACTTCTTGGACCTTGGGGATGACGACCCATCCTGGTTAGGGACAAATAGTAAAAATCCTTACAATCTAAGATTTAAATGTAAATGAAAAATATTAATTTTGTTACTTAGACCTTGGGGATGACTACCCATCCTTTGCAGAGGACAAATAGTACGATCCTTACAATCCAAGACTTATTATGAAATGAGACATAAGAGCTTTGGGGAATCAGATTCTCAACCAACCGAGATGAGAATTTATACCCTATCCTTACTACTCTATGTGGGTCAAATCAAAGCTTTGGGGGAATTGGATCCTCAACCTAAGTTTGATGAAGATTTAATCCTATCCTTACTACTTTGATTTTAGGCTTTAAGCTCTATGGAAGTGGTGACAACCATTGTTTTAAGGATCATGTTGCATAATAGGATAGACAAAAACTTCTTTCGCCCAACCTTTTCCTCCAAGTTAGGTTTTGATCATTTTGCTCAAGATCCTTTTTAATGTATGAGACGTGCTTGGTTCTAGACATTTCAAGACTCAGTTTCCAACCTTAGGATTTACTTAGATTTATGTTATAACATAACCCTAAGAGGATTTGACATACTTAAATAATTTGCACCTAAGATGCATATGCCACTAAGATGAAATGTATGAAAAGTGAGATGGAAAATGAATGTATTACTTCTTGAATTGCAAATGAAATGATTTGTCATGCAAAACCGACTCTTTCATGCATCACAAGTTTCAAATGATATAAATTAACTGTTTGTATTACATGTGGAGCTTTTACAACACAATTCCAATGTTTCATATTCTCCTGATCTTAGGCATAAGTTGACATCTCAAATTTATCGAAACACGTTCAATAAAATCAAACACATGACTTAAATCCTAATCCAAATAGCAATCCCAAAATGAAACTTGAAAACACAAACTCAAACCAAAATCAAAATTTATATACAATATAGTACAAGATGATGCAAAGCTTGGATTATCACTTTCCTGGATCCCAAACATGATTAGAACATTTCAAAAGGCATATGTCACAATACACATGCCAAATGTTGTAGGAATCCAACAACAATATGATCATACCAAGCAATGCAACAAACTTCAACTTCCCTCTCACCCCACCAATTAAATTTAGTTTCATTAGTATTCATATAGGTGAGATTCAAAATTTTAAATTGATCAGACAATGATTGATTTTCAATTTTATCATGTCTATTCTTTAAAGTGCAAATTTCATCATTCCATTCATAATTTAGAAGTAGGATTTCCTTTTCAAATGTGAGATATTGCAAACAAGAGCCTATTTCTAAAAGTCTTGCATTCAAATTCTTCAAGAATTTAAAGCCATCAAAATCCATCAAAACATCACCAAGATTTGACATTTCATCATTAATGACATTAGCATCCAAAGGGACATCATGTAATCTATCACTTGAAATTTTTATAGCTACTACCAAAGGTAAAGATTTCACCTTGTCATCCATACTCAACCCATCATGGTTAGAATTTACCACAACTTGATGAGTGTTAGTAGCTTTTTCTTCTTCCTCATTGTCTTCTTCATCATCCAACACCTGTTCAAAAACACCAAAGTTAGGCACCCAATCAAACATGCATCCATCCTTTTCAAAACAAGAGCCTAATTTTTCAAGATATGTGTCACGTGACACCTTTCCATGATCAATGGCTTGAGTTGCCTCAAAATTCATATTTTCATTAGGATCATCAACATTATCAAACCCACACCACTTAGGTTTTGTAATTTCATGATTTTGAGATGGCATGGACATTGTAGAAACAATAAGTGGATCAAGATTTTCTATTTCTTGCCCCTCAAGGGGAACAAAAACAATTGATTCTCCTTCTTGATCCATGGTAGTAACAACATTATCCTTCTCAAACCTTTGATGAGATTCCAATCCTTCTTCCAAAACATTTTCAGATTGCACAAGACTTGTAATATCCTCATGTGAAAGGGCAATTGTATCATCCTGCATATCAATAGGCATACAAATTTCATTAGCAATTTTGGAGTGAGCATACTCTTCCCAAGAATCATAATGATCATCTTTCAAAATTAAATTGTGATGCTCAACTATTTCTTCTTCATCTTTTAATTCATCAACATGTTTCTCATCAAATTTATCTTCACCTTCCTTAGATGGTTCAATTACTTCCAAAATTGGGTTATTGCTTGTATTCAAATTGATAAGGCTATCATAATCCAAATTTGTAACCCATGATTCAATTTTATCACAATTTGGAAGGTGTGAATTTTCTTGGCCATCATTTTCAACAATGTCATCCGAAACAAATTCATCCTCATAGAATTCATCTTTTGGTGAGTCAAGGGTTTCCAATTTGTCACATGTTTCAATACTAGTTGGATCTAGCACTCCTCCCTTGCTTAAAATCATCTTCTTATGAAAATCATTAAAATCAATTTTAGAACCATATTTTGAATCAATATGAGTACTTTGAAGTTGATTCATACTTAAGAAATATGGTTGATCTTGCATAGTAAGTTGAGGATTTTGAAATTGATTGAAGCTTGGGAATGATTGTTGATTCTGAAATTGATTCACATTCGAATTTGGTTGAGGTGGATAAATCATTGGGTGGGTAAAGGAAGTATTAAATGATTGAAGATTACATGATCCAAAACCCACACCATAATTTTGACAACTCAATTGTTGCTCAATTGCCATTGCTTGAGCATAGGCTTGAGACAAAGAAGTGATTAAGGGCATCCCGGCATCCCTCGCAAATATGTGGAAATAAGTGGGTCAAGAGCATTGACATATATTTGGAGAGCCACTTCTTCTTGCAAAACATAACATGTCACTAATTGAGCATATAATCCAAAGAACCTTTCAGAAAATGACTTCACATTTTCACTTGGTCCTTTTCTGATGGTGAAGAATTGCTCATATATGCGGATTGGGTCAACTTGCTTTTTGTTGAATTGATTAAGAAATGCTGCCTCTAGTTGAGCCCAAGAAGTGATAGACCCTAAAGGTAGACTTGTAAACTAATCAAATGCCACTTTGTCCAAGGTGTAAGGGAACATTTTACAAACAACATCATCATGCCAAATTATTAATTGATTCACAACAAATGTGAATGCTCGAATGTGTTCTCCTGCAGTAATTGTCCCATTAGACCAAAATCGAGGAAGACAACTCTCCCACCGGATGGGCAAATAATGTTGAACTCCTGGTGTGTTCAATGGGCTACCTGTCATCCATGGTGAAAACATAGCCATTAGTGAATCTTAAAGAATATAACTTTAATACCCAAAAATTTTCTTTTTTATTTTTTATTTTTTTATTTATTTTTTTTAACATCAAATCAAATCCCATTATTCCTGTATGAACAATCAAAGCGTTAGAACAATGCATAGCAATTCATGTCCTCCTTTTAACAGTACCAATTTGTAATATTAAAAGAGGGCTACAGATAATAATCAATAGGGCATGAAATATTCAAAATTTAAATCCCTATAGCATTTAAATCATACTAAAATAAACCAATTCAAGCCCTCCTTCTAGCGCCAAAATGTTGAGTGGTATTTTCACCCAATTGTGAAAGTACACTCTCCCTTAGGATTTGGATTCCAAATCCCCTCTTGCAAAGAAGTTAAACAAACAACTTCTCCAAGGTCTCCGTTATATTAGCATTTGCATATGTGCATTAGTAATCTCAAATAAAGATATTCAATTTAAATGCTTGGAACACCTTAGTGATTGCAAGTAATTGTAAACAAGGGGCAATGTTGGTTTATTTTACCATGAAACTTTAGTGATTGTTCATTGAACCAAAATAAATCAAATGTGAGTTGGCCCTCAGATGACCACGATGTAGTGCTTTAATTCCTTTTATCTTGATGGTTTTAAAATGGATTTTATCTTGCATTAAATCCTCAATGATGAATAGAATCTTCAAAATGTCACTTTAACTTATACCTCTTAAATGAAATCAAATTTTCATCAAGATGAACAATTAAGTGCTTTAAGTAAAAGACCTTCAATATAATACTCAAATTATCCCCCTTTCGTAAAATTGGAATTTTTATGAAGAAAGGATAATTTTAGGCCCGAAATGGAAATTTGTGAAAATGTCGTAAAACATAACTCCTTCAATGAAATTGGAATTTTCATGAAAGGAATGTCATCATAGGCTCATGAATGCAAAACAAAACTGGAAAAATGAAATTTGACCTTGAAATGGAAAATTTCTATTTTCGGATTTTTAAAATCTGTTACAAAGCAGCAACTTCGGTGAATTTTAAAAAATACTAAACAACTCCGAAAATGAAATTTCAAAGTGCGTAATGGAAATATGAATTATAATCTACGCAATGGTGAAATTATTTTTGGATTTTGAAATTTTTTAAATGTTTATTTTAATGCCTAAAAATAGGAAAAAATTCTGAAATAAAAATTTCAGAAAACAGAAAATTGAAATTTTGCATCAAAATAATTGCTGGAAATGCAGCAATGCAAAAGCTCCTTCAGTATAATGCTCAAATTACCCCTCTTTCGTAAAATTGGAATTTTTATGAAGAAAAGGTAATTTTAGGCCAAAAATGGAAATTTGTGGAAATGCCATAAAACATCACTCCTTCAATGAAATTGGAATTTCCATGAAGGGAATGTCATCATAGGCTCATGAATGCAAAACAAAACTGGAAAAATGAAATTTGACCTTAAAATGGAAAATTTCTATTTTCGGATTTTTGAAATCTGTGACAAAACAGCAACTTCGGTGAATTTTAAAAAATACTAAACAACTCCGAAAATGAAATTTCAAAGTGTATAATGGAAGTCTGAATTATAATCTACGCAATGGTGAAATTATTTTTGGATTTTGAAATTTTTTTAATGTTTATTTTAATGCCCGAAAATAGGAAAAAATTCTGAAAATTAAAATTTTTCAGAATAGAAAATTAAAATTTTGCATCAAGATAATTGCTGGAAATGCAGCAATGCAAAAGCTCCTTCAGTTTGATAGCACCCCGTCCTGCAAAACCGAATACGTGAGAGTTTCATACATGCAACCTAGCCTATTTGATTTGTACTACACACAATCAAAGTAAACTAAGTGCTTGACTTCTAGGGTTTAAAATAATTTCCAAATTGCAAACATTCACATGAAATAACTCATCCCATGGCGTAAATTTCACATACAAATCTGAAATTTGGAAGGGGAAAGATAAAACAATTAAAATAGAGCATGCAGAAAATTTCTCATTCTTTCTTGCTAACAAGGTCTGAAATTTCTGAAAAGAAGCTTTCCCATTCAAATTATATTCCTCTTTTACACATCAAATTTTGCCGCATTTGGCCATGCCAAAAGTTCCTCCCCTGTGCATGCATTTCAATGGGTATTTAAAGATTTTCCTCCATGGCTTTTCGTTTTCTCCTCCATGACTTTTCGTTTCTCCTCCATGGCTTTTCGTTTCTCTCTTCCTTTCTTCCATATGCAATACCTTGCAAAAAAAACAAAAAACTAAACTTTACTTAAACCAACATGAAAAAATTAAAAACTAACAAAAAAACAAAAAAACTAAAAATAATCCTATTTTATTTTTATTATTATTTTTTCTGTTTTTTTTTGTTTTTATTTTATGTTCATATATATATATATATATATATATATATATATATATATATATATTATTTTTCCTTATTCCCTTTTTCTTTTTTCTTTCTTTTGTTCTATTAATTTATTTATTATTATTATTTTTTTTTTATTTTTTATTTTTTAATTTATTTATTTTTTAAACATAAATTAACCCAAAAGTTAATGTTTGAATTACAAACACATTAATAGACAAAAAAAACCACACCAAAAATTTATTAAAAAAATGTGGGTCCCCAAGCTTAGGGGCTAGTTGTGAAATAGTCACAACACAACCTTAAGCTATATAATTAAATGATCAATTTGTATCTATAATTATGTTTTTAAATTATATTTTTATTATTAATCTATCATAACCATTTTTATTATTAAACTATCATGAATTCTAAGATGGTTATTCTCTAATAATATTTTGATTAGTCAAATATCATCTATTTAAAAAAATAAAATTATATGTATGTTACTTGTTAATCATTACAACTTATAAGAATACATTGTGGGATTACAAATTAAAAATGTATATCAAAAGACAAAAGTATGTTTGGCATGGCAGGTTCTATTCTTACTATCCAGAATTTATGTGCAGCATTCAATGGAGTATAATTTAGCTAGGGTACTAATGTTTTTTTTAATGAATACAACTCTAATTAATATGGATTATGATATTAGATTAAATATATAAACTTAAAAAATATTAATTAAAAAAATAAAATATTAAATTAATTATTTTGAAACTAAAATATTATAAAAAAACAATTAGAGGTAATACTAGCTTATTTTATTTTAAAAATAATAACAATTTTAAAAATAAATCAAATTTATAATATCAAAAACTCAATATTAAACACCAAAATTAAGTTCATAAGACGAAGTAACGGTCTAGAAGAATAGAACCGGTCACCCTACCAGCCTATCCCAATAGATACAATTTTAAATTTTTTATTTTAAATTAACATTTAGAATTTTGGGAAGATGATGCCTTCTCACACCGCCGCATTTAATCTTTCAACCTCTAATTGAATTACTTGACTTGCAACATCAATTGTTTCAGGATTCCTTGTTGCCTGCAAATCTCTTATAACAATTAACTGGCATAAGTCGTATCTCTATATCATCAGAGGCCACCATAATAACGTCATCCAACAGACAACATAGGCCTCGTATCCTTATCAAGCAATCCCTTCACTTCCAACGAGCAATGCCATTCACTGTTATGACTATCGTCATCTTCAAAGAATTTGCTCTGTAATTCCTCCAAACTCAGATGCCTCAAGAAACCCCCATGATCTCTGCTAAACACGCGGAGAATATACTCAAACAGGACTTCATCGCATGGAATGGAAATCCCCCCTTGGTAATCGTAGCCGAACTCTTCTTCGGCCCTCTGAAGGAGATCCCTAAACACAGGGTGGTTCAAATACGTGGCTCTCATCACAAACCTCCTCCGCTGCTTGCCCACGTAGACGGCCAGGTGTCCGGCTGGCACGTCGGCTGCTACGCCACCACTGCCACGTCCCCCCTGCGGATGCTTGGACGCCAAAGCTGCCCTTCTCGCCGTCGCCATCTTTCTCCACTTCCTCACAAACTGCCGCAGCCACACCACGTGCTTGATCTTGTTGCTCTTGAACCCCTCCATCTTCTTCACAAAAAACTGGAAGAAATCCCAATCTGCAGGTCTTATTGCAATTGCATTACGAAGGGCTATGGGAAGAGAAAAGTGCTTACAGAGGCCTCCAGATGTCTGCTATTTATGGAGGAAAATAATAAGAGGTGGGTGCCGTAGAAAAACCGCAGAGGGGAGTGCAATGATTTATTTTTAACTGGGACTTTATTTCTGGAGACTTGGTAGCAGGAGACTTGGTAGGAGGAAAGTGGTTAACTTTGTTTTTACTTAGTGGATTATGATTTATAATAATGATTTGTGGTAGGTAGTTTCAATAGTTTTGACTTTTTTTATACAGATTTATAGTGGTTGAACTAAAGTTCAATTTAGAGTTGTCTCCAAGATTGGTAAGTGCTTGTCTCATCGAAGTTCAAACCTCGAGGTAGTAGTCTGATCTAAATCTTATACAATGATAATGATACGATTCTTTAAGAAGAGACCCGTGATCCTCTTCACTTCGAATCAAATCAACAATAACGAAGCCATAAAAACGAAAATATAAAAACGAAAATTAACAAGTACGAATCCCAAGTATAATTATAACTAAAAAAAAGTTTAACCAAGAATATTAACTTTCATACTATGATTTATAACGGCTGAGCTAAAGTTTGGTTTGTGAGTTGGGTTAAAGGAAGTTATCCATGTGCGTTTGTACTTTTCTATGGCCCATTCATAGGAAGGCCTAGTGCTTTCAACGACGCTTGCGGTATCGTTTGTGAAAAGCAATAGAGAAAATGTCTCCCAAGTAGTTTTTTTTTTTTTTAATATTTGTGTTATATTATTATAATTATATAATAATATTTTTAAATTAGTAATAATAAAATTATTATATAGAAAATGTTTTTAAATATTATTATTTTATTAATAAATGAGAGGAAAAGATAAAACATTAATTTTTTATATATTTATTAGGATTAAATATTTTATATTTTTATTTATAAAATATTAATATAATAATAAAAAAAATTAATCTTAAAAGTATCTTAATTTTTTTATATTAAAAATAACATTTATATAAGTCACCATATAATCATGTTATGTATTTAATTTTTTCCAATATAATACTTTCTTAGGAGCAACAGTTATGTGAAATTAACTTGATTCATAAGCTTCTCCCTATAAAATTAACTATAACTATTAAAATTAAAAAAAAAAATTAACTATAACTAATTGTACAGTTATATTTTTTAAATATAAGAATTGATAACATCTTTTATATCAAATTTTTAACAATTTAAAAATTAAATTAAAATAATCCAACAATTACTACCAATAAATATATGCTTTAAATAATTCTAATAATTGTTCACCTATCCTTTAGCACTGTTTTAAATTAAAATAATCCAACAATTACTACCAATAAATATATCCTTTTAAATAATTCTAATCATTGTTGACCTATCCTTTCTGATAACTCTACAGCCATGTTAGAATATATTGAACTTCCAAAACAGCCGAATGTATTGACCAAACAAATCTCAATTGCATTATGTTTCTTCTGGAACATCTTGCTGGCCAAACGCAAACAAAATATAAAAAAAAGCTGGCACTCTTTCTCTGGTAAACTTATTTATCAGTACAATACACCTCAAAAGGAAGTACAGATGTACAAAAATCCATCTTTCTTCCTTCTGTCTCTTTTTAATATTATTTTTCTTATAGAAGTTTTGATGGGCAATCATATGTTTAATTTCTATGGTGGAAGCCAGACAAATATTCCCTTTGAAATCTCTTAAGATTGCCACGTACACTCGGGCCAAAAAATAAACCACCATTGATTGACAGAGAATAATATACTTTGCCTTGAAAAGGAATCTTCGAAATCTGTTAAGCTCTCTCTGTCAATATTAAGTATTGTGTAGGAATGTTCTCACACCCAATTGCTTTTTCATTCTCCATTCAGCTTTCCAGTTCTGGTGAACAATAAGATAAACAAATCTCCAGCAAATTGAGTGGGATCCAATTGATGTCTAGAAGTAATATTCTACCATATTTTAAAGTCATACAAAATTTTCCGTGTAAATATGCTTGTGAGTATGCCTGCAAGATTTGTTATTTGCTTCCAATCAGCTTCGATTCTGTCCTACTAGTAAGATAGACAGATATGACGATGAATTTAGGGTATTGATAATTCTGTAATATATTGAGATGTGGTTTTAATTTCAATTTAAAAATTGAAGTAGATTCTATTTTTACTCGGGAAATATTTTTTTAAAATAATAAAAACTTATTCTTACTTGGGAAATATTTTATTAAAATAATAAACCCTTATTAAGATGTGTATTGGAAATATTTCATTTAAATAATAAAAACTTATTAAGGTGTATATCAATTGCATAGATTCAACTATATTTTTGGCTTTGTTAGCAAAGAATATATTTAGAATTAATTTAATTTAATTTAGATAGTAAAATATATTTACTTCTGTCGCGATATCGCGATATGTTGTGCCGTCGCGGTTGAGGGAGGAAGTTGTCGCGATATCGCGACATGTTGCGCCGTCACTGCCGTCGAGGGAAAGTTGTCGCGATATTGCAACATGTCACGCCGTCGCGGTCAAGGGAGGAAAGTTGTCGCGATTTCGCGACATGTTGCGCCGTCGCTGCCGCCGAGGGAAAGTTGTCGCGATATCGCGACATGTTGCGCCGGCACGGCCAAGGGAGGAAAATTGTCACGATATCGTGATATGTTGCGCTGTTGCGGCCAAGGGAGCAAAGTTATCGCGATATCGTGACATGTTGCATCGTTGTGGCCGTTGGTGGATTTTTGTAGCGATATCGTGACAAGTTGCTCCGTCGCGGCTAAGGATAGATTTTTGTCACGATTTCGCGACAGGTTGACTTTTTTGTGGTCAGAGTCTTGTGTTGCAATTTCGTGACTTGTAGCTTTTTCACGGACAGAGGTGAAGTTGGTGATTGTTGCGTGTTTTCGCGATAAGTTGTTGTAACAGACCTATCAGCTCTCTCAGCTAGCTTGGTATTGGTTCAAGAGATTTGGATCTAGTGCAAATCTTCCTCTTCTTTTGTAATCATGTGCTTTCATTGTTTTTGGCTGGGATGTGTCTTATCCCAATTGTAACTGATCAATGTTTTAATACAAGTTTTTTTCAATTTTTTCAAAAAAAAATAGATTTACTTGTAATTTAGATAACAATTCACTAACTTTGTGAAGAGGATCAATTACAAGTCAAGAAGGCTCACTATGACATTAAATTAAGAACAACTATAAGTCAAAAAAAAAAAAAAAAAATCACTATATTTTTTACTTTACTAACAAAGGATATATTAAGAATTAATTTAATTTAATTTTAGATATTAAAATAGATTTACTTATCATTTAGATAAAGACTTATTAACATATTTAACTACAAGTGAAAAGGGATCAACTATGAAAATGAATTAAGGTCAAGAAGAATGCTCATTATGACAATGACTAAAGGTCAACTATAAGTAAAAAGGGTCCTCTAGGACAATGAAGTAGGGTCAACTATAATTCAAGAGGGTCCACTATGACAATGAATTAAGGTCAACTATAAGTTAAGAGGATCTACTATGGTAATGAATGGGGATCAACTATAAGTCAAGAGGATCCATTACTCTAATTCACAAGTGTTTAGTTTAATTTTAAATATTAAAATTGATTTAATTCTCACTTGAATATGGAAGAACTTCCTAACATAAACTCAACTACAAGTTAAGAAAGGTCAATTACAAGTTGAAAGGATCCACTACTTTAATATAAAAAGGATGTTTTAATTTAATTGAAGATATTAAAGTGGATTTAATTTTGGCTTAGATAAGGGGGACTTATTAACATCGATCCATTTACAAGTAAAGAAGGTCTACTACTTCTCAAGAGGTATGAAGAGAGGTTAACTATAAGTTTAAAATAATTCATTATTTTAGTGAAGAGGTCAACCATATGTCAAGAGGTTCTATTTATTCTCAATTCAAGTAATTCAAATATATCAAGAACACAAGCTTATACTGAGAGGGGAGGTGAACAGTATAAGGCCAACTTTTAATTTTCTTTCCCAAACAATATTATCCAATATTATCAATGGCAATATCAACAGCAGTAATCAAAGCAATGAATAAATAATCACACACAATATAGACACCAATTTAATGTGGTTTATCCAATGTGGGCTACTCCACGAAGAAAATATTTCTTACTAAATTTTCTCAATAAATCTTCCTGGGAATCAATTCCCTATTACAATGTTTATGAACCATTTTCCAAAGGAGACACCAATCCCCTATGTTCTGATTTTTGGATCTCTCTCCATAGGAGAACTCTTTCCCCTTTTCTATGGTTCGTGGAACTTGATCTAGGAGACCTCTATCTCCTCAACTGGTTCATGGATCTCTCTCCACAAAAGAACTCTATCTTCATAGCTAGTTCACAGATCACACTCCATATGAGAACTCTTTCCCCTTGCTATGGTTCATAGATATCTATCCACAAGAGAACTTTTTCCCCTCTACTCTGGCTGATGATCTTCTAAAATACTTCTTCCCCCACTACTCTAGCATTCTATTTAGAATTTTTTTAACATCTGGAACATGTAGAGAATGATGTACTCTATCAAAAACTCAATATATTCTATTCAATCATTAAGTCTGTCACTTTCACATGTCTTAATTTTATTGCTCTTTTAAATATAGATTCAATCTAGCACATGACACCTATCTTTCTGATCTACACTTCTGCTTTCACAAATCTTGTTTTTTAATGTTTGCACATTCAGTTTTAATATCACTCAAAACCAATGCTCAAGAAGTTTCACTCAATCATTCAACCAATAAAACACAACTTGCTCACAAACCCTAAACGGGTGTTTTCATACTTCTTCAAAAAAAAAGTACAATGTGGGTCTCAAACCCTAACTCAAATAATCCTCAATCTCTATCTCAAATGTTCTCTAAACATTCACCAATGAAACATATAAAAATTCTCTCAAATATTTCCAACAATGCTTATCAAACAATCCTTTTCACTCCACCTATAAGTCAAGAGGGTCCACTAGGACAATGAATTAGGATCACCTATAACTCAAGAGGGTCCACTATGACAATGAATTAAGATCAACTATAAGTTAAGAGGATCTACTATGGTAATTAATTGGGATCAACTATAATTCAATAGGGTCCATTACTCTAATTCAAAAGTGTTTAGTTTAATTTTAAATATTAAAATTGACTTAATTCTCACTTGAATATGGAAGGACTTCCTAACGCAAGTTAAGAAAGGTCAATTACAAGTTGAAAGGATCCACTACTTTAATATAAAATATGCTTTAATTTAATTTTAGATATTAAAGTGGATTTATTTTTGGATTAGATAAAGGGGACTTATTAACATAGATCCATTTACAAGTAAATAAGGTCTACTACTTTTCAAGAGGTGTGAGGAGAGGTTAATTACAAGTTTAAAAGAATTCATTATTTTAGTGAATAGGTCAACTATATGTAAGAGTTTCTACTTCTTCTCAATTCAAGTACTTCAAACACAATCAAGAACTTGCACCTCTACCTACTACTCCAGTGACAAAAAAAATTGATAGGTGAAAGGGTTCATAATCCACTTAAGAAGTGTCAGATTTGAAAATAGTATAGGATGATTATTATAATTTTAAAACTTTTTAAATTGTATTTCTATAATTATTTAATTTTAGATATTAAAATATATTTAATTATCATTCATAAATATTTCACTTGAATAAGGACTTGCTAACAATGCTTGCATGCATCACATAGGTGTTAAGTAATTATTTTTTTTAACAAGGTTGATTAAAATAAAAATTTAATTTAAAGACAATAAGATAATAGGCACTAGCTTTATTCATTATTTTATGAGAAATAATATTGTTAATATTTATAATGTTTAATAAAAAAATTCTTTTAATTTTATGTTATTATTAATATCAAGAGTTCAAATTTAAAAAATAATTGCTATGATTTTATTTTTTTGAAACATCTATCATCAAAATTTATCTTGTCATGTTATTAGTTATAATTAATAATAACTTCTAAAACCAATTATATATATTTATTTTATTTAAGTTTTATTTTATTTTTAATATAAAAAAATGGTATGCATTGAATTTCATATGTGAAAAAGTATGATAAGAATTATAATCATTTTGAAAACATACTAGGATAAAATTCTAATAGTTATTGGAGAAGAGGGTTGTATATTAAACCATTCATTTTGGTTTCTACACAGAGATATAAAGTTAGATTAGTTTTGTTTCCTTTTAGTTAAATTTTTGTTTCATAATAGTTACTAATCTCATTATTATGAGTAATTTAATTTACTATGTATTGTATAAAGAGATAATGACACTTTCATCACTCAAAATTCCAATGACCAGCAATGGAAATCTATTCCAACTGACAATTTCAATCTTGCTTGTAAAAATGTGGTTGTAGTCGTAGCGAATCTTCTCAGAGTGTACGTGATCCCAAGAAATCAACTGAGAGACACTCTTGTTTGGAATCCCTATGAATATGGGTAATTTTTAGTCAAATCAACATATTACATCCAAGGTCTTTTTGTTGCGGGATGGCCCCTTGCAAAGTTTGTGTGGCCCAAAAAGTTAATTCCCAAAGTCTCTTTTTTTTTTTTTTCGTGGCTCACATCCGAATAAAATTTTAATTACACATAACCTTATAAAAAAAGGTATGTTTATTCCAAATCTTTGTTGTCTTTGCAACTCCAATTGAAAATCTGTTCAACATGTATTTTTGGAATGACCCTTTTCCAGGTCTATCTTAAATGCCCTCTTTGAGATTGTCAATGCTACTTGGGTCCAATCACCTTCCATTCCTCTCCTCTTTCAGCAATGGTCCAATCCATTTGTCAACTCCCAGCTCAATTTTCTTTAGTTTATTTGCCTCTATCATTACCTTTGGCAAGTATGGTTGGAACGTAATAACAACATTTTTTTAATGATTGTAGTAGAGACCATAAGTCATTTTTTTCCCGTATCATTTCCTTTGTGTCAAAAAATGCTCAAATGGTGTCATCTGAAGAGTGTCCCAGACCTGGTTTTGAAACCCATTTGTGTGCTTTCTTTAAACTCAGTCACATTTTGGGTAGGGCCCCCAAATCCCAAGTGGATAGATCAAGCATCAAATGGACCTCCCCTCCTCTTGGCTGGACAAAGCTCAATTTTGATGGTGCAGCGAAAGGAAACCTAGGTAAGGCAGGCAGTGGAGGTATTATCAAAAATGACATAGGAGAAATTCTCATGGTATTTTCAGAGAATGTCAAAATCTAGATGAATAATATGGTTGAGGTGAGAGCCCTCCACCAAGGACTGATGATGTTAAGTGATCTTGATATTGACCAACTCATTGTTGAAGGAGACTCCTTGCTTGCCATTAACTGGCTTAAGGGAAACCAACATCCATTGTGGAACATCAACAACATCATCGGTGAATGCAAGAGAATTTTGGGCAAATATTTGAATGTCACCATTCAGCACGTGTACAAGGAAGGTAATAAGGCAGTTGACCTGCTGGCTAACAAAGGTGTCATGGAGCAATCCTTCCATGTGTGGCGAACCAACTTTCCATTAGGGCTCACTGATGATAGTAATGGAGGTAAAATTTATTTCTTTAACATGATTAATAATCTTGGTCAGTTATTTAGTCCCACAAGCCATCCAAATATGCTCCATGTTTGTCACTTGCCTCTTGGAAGGTGTGGCATCTTGGGTCTTTTTGGCAGTTTTTAGAATCAGAAAACTCTTGTCTTTGTGTCAGCGATGAATAGGCAAATGTTAACCCTGATTAGATGGTGTAAGTAACCTGAATCTTTCTTTCATGTTTCTTTCTGTCTTTCAATGTTTGCTTAGTTTGTGGTTGTTTGTCTTTAGGAGGGTGCATTGGGAGTGCTTTTCCTTTGTTTGTTTGTTGTTCAGCTGTGTTGGTTTCCAACCTGTTGGTTTATGTTTCTTTTGGTGATCCCTTTTGGATTCTTGGTTTAGCTCTGTAAAAGGTTTTGGGTCCTTTCAAAACCCCTCCATCAATTAAAAAAAACTCTTTTAAACAAAACTGTAATTTTAAATATATTGAATTTAATCTCCATATGGCTTGTGAGTGTGAAAGGTCTTTCGATATGGATGTATGAAAATTGTTTAACGCACTTCATGCCATTGATATTGGATGGAATTATTGAAAATTCCAAGGATCACTCTTTTTTGAAGTCTAATAATTATGTAATATGCAATCAAAATTTATATTCATTGTTTTTAATTTACAATTGACTAAATAATTTTATCAACCCGTTAAAAGCTAATTGTCACATGATTGATATGCAATCTCGTTGAATGAAAAGTGTACACCAAATTTTCAATTACATTCCTGAAACCCCAATCAAAACAACTAAGCCAAGTCTGAGTTCCAGAAATATATTTTATAAGGCCTCAAAGGAAAATCATGCACGCTTCAATATGCTCATCCAACATTACCAAATAGACAGTACCATGAAGTACTCTGAATGTCCATCAAAATTATCAAGTCAAGCATAAAGTCTTAAGTAATCCTGCAAGAAAATTCCAAGTTAGCCAGTATTGAAATCGACGCACAATCTTATACTTTTGGCTGCATCGAAGCTAACCATGATTGAAAGCATCTTAAATCTTTCTGTCTGAACATTACATAAGATAGGATTCCATTCTCCAAAACAGACTCTCAATAATGATAACTTTGGTTGTGTTATGGTTTTTGTTTTTTATTTAATATGGTAGAATATTACAGGCAGATATTAGTCTGATCCCACTCCATGTGCTAGAGATTTCTTTATCTTATTCATCAACAGACCTGCACAGAAAAATATGAAATGAAAAAGGCAATTGGGTCCAGAGAACATTCACCCACCATGCCCAATACTGACGAAAAGGCACACAGATTTCAGTGATTCTTTCCAAGGAACGGTGTATATCCTCATTATATTATTTTGTGTTATCATGATAAGGTTTATCTGGCCTGGTGATACGTGTCAATTAAGTGGAATATTGGTTGGTTTCCAGCAGGGATGTTCAACAGAAGCTTGACATTCAAAGTGCATTTCTGTACGAAAGACAGATAATATAAAGCAAATTAGACAGCAGAAGTATATAGATCTGTACTTCCTTTTGAGCTGTATGGTATTAGAGAGTAATTACAATGGATTTGGTCAGCTTTAGGGTTATGAAAAACAGTGTCAGGATAATTGATTCGGTTTGCTTCTGTCTGGCATGGTAGGGCAGGCAAGAGAACGCAATAGAAATTTATTTTCTCAAATTTTCAGGTTGTATTAGAAATTTAATAAATGCACAGGTGTTGATACACATAAAACAACAAAAATGCATAATTAGCAGATGAGGACTATCGATCTTATCTTCTAGAACTTGTACTGCTAGTTTGTTGTGATTAAGTTGTCGTGTACAATTTTCATAATAGGCTCAGTTACTCATATTGAAATAATATTTCTAAATTTATTTTCCTTATTGATTGACTACAAGTGAAATACTATCTTAGAATTATGCCATAATGAATACTAAGCAAAGCATATGTGCTTTGTGCAAAACAATAATACTAGTTTAAAGTTAATATTAATTTATGTTTTTTTATACTTGTATATATTGTTTGTTACAAAAAAGATAATAATGGAATGGTCCAGAATAAAATTATATTATTTTTTTTTTTTAATTATTTTTTAATTAATGAATATTATATTTGTATTGTTTTAATTTTATTTGTTGAGTATTTGTTAATTATTTAATATAAAAAGAAGCTAGGAAAATTTAATGCAAGAAGAAAATGATATTATAATATATTTTCTAATATAAAGAGTAGGGAAAAGAGAAACAAAAGGAATTGTAAAGTAAAAAAAGAAAAATATTAGTAAAAATGTCAAGAAACAAAAGAAAAGCATAATAGAAAAGCTAATAAAAGGGGAAATAACAACAACAAAATAATGAATTTGAAGAATATATTCAAAAAAAATCCAAGAAACAAAATGTTGAAAAGTTAAAGGAAGGGAAACATGCATGGGTTATAACACATCAACTTCCATATAATTTAGGGGATACAATCATGGAAGCATAAAGTGTTAAAAGCATTACAATTATATAACCCTAAAAAGAACTAGTTAAAAAACCTTAAGGACCTAGTTAGAACTAGAGAAAAAGCTACACAACTACCTATATTGGGATAACAAGGAAAAACTATGGATATTAGGATGGTGTTAAGAAAGCAATGCCTCATAAAATACCATCACTAATAAGAAGTTTATATAGATGAATATAAAATAGATCTTACTACTAGTTGTATAAAATTAATAAGATATTATGTTATTTGTTTTTCTCTTATTCTTTAGCGAATATTTATGTAAAAGAGTTATTATTTATATAAAAATAAATATTATTGTAATATAATTGATGAATTTTGATATATCAACCACTAAAACTATAATTCTAATGATGGTTGGCCCTATTAAATTGATGATATTATATTTTGAATTGAAAATCCTTAACTTATATTAATAATGACCATAGTTTACAAAGACAATCCCGAAGGGCGGGATACAAATACAACTACAAAATACTAAAAGATGCAATTACCACTAAAGACAAAACGCGGTCATAAGACAACAACAAATATAGAATACACAATATTACAGTCTGTTTCTACATGATATGTGATAACATCTGATAAAGAAGACTGTGTCCTGATAAAAAGATCCCCAGAATCTGCAACATCTATCGTCAATAGAGAGAAGCATCTGCAAAACATAGTATTATGCATGTGATATAATCATATTATACATGTATATAAACTGATTTAAATAGTATTGGAGCATAAACACCATCCAAAACATATCTGTAGAAATGAGTAGCAAAAACATGTTATAACAGTGATGCATCTGAGGAATAAAACCAAAAATAATAAGTTGTTTAAAGCATGCATTTTTATCATTCCACCCATGCATATCAGATAAGAAAAGACCCCATATTTCCTTAGCATATAAGCAGTCAAAAAAGACATGATCAAAGGTGTCAGGAACTCGACATAGAGAGCAAGTAATAAATGTTTTAGGATCCTTGTTAAGAGATAATTTTTGCAACAAAAACAACCAGCGAAAATAGGCCTTCTTAGGCTCTAAAGGGCTGGACCAAATGTGCTGAAAGATAATCAGCCCTTGTTTATCAGAAATATCCAACTGCCAACAACCATGAACATGTTTTACTATATCATAAGTATCATAAAAAAAATTATAAAAGATTTCGGGTTTAATGTCTCTAAAATTAGAACTATTTATCCATTTGCATGAATCATAAAACTTATTATAATCATAAATAAGAATATGATTCTGAAATGCCATGAATGAATCTCTCAATAAGGAATATGTCTACCAGTGTGATTGAGGAAGATCGTATTTCATATGGAGAAACTCCCATGACACCAAAGAATCATTATCCACAATTTGTTCAAAAGTATTTATGCCTTTAGAAGCCCACTTTTTAGTAGAAAAACCTTGAATAAGAGCCAAAGGCTTCCCATTATGCATAAGGTTCCACCAAATAGAACCTTTAAGATAAAGTAAATTAGTAACATTACCAACAACTTTACCAATTATTACTTTACCTCTAACCAATTCCCAGGCTTTCCATATACTATGAAAAACTACTGAACCAGCAAGTATAACAGGAAAATTGCCAAAAATATGAAGCCTCTTCCAAAATTTTATCTTTTTCGAAACAACATTAGAAATATTATGCCGAACAAGAACCTTTCATGGTTCATCACCTTCAAGAGAGTTAATAATCTATTTTATTGACAAAGCAATGTCTTGTATTTTAAGATTTTTGAGACCTAGCCCACCTTTCTTTTTATTCACAGTACACCATGCCCAATTCATGGCATGTCTCTTTTTAACCCCCTAACCATAAGACCAAAGAAATTTATGAATACACCTGTGAACAATATCAACTTGATAGGCAGAAAAAAACCAAACATAAGCAAAGTAAATTGTGTAAGTAGATAGAATTTTTTGACAAATATGTATACGCCCAGCCATATTGAGATGATATTATATTAGGAGAGTTTACAAAATTATACATTTTTTAAAGAATATCTATTTTGTGTCTGCTTACTTTAAATTTCATGTTTTATAAATTCATCTCTTATGTAGATATATTGCAATACATCCTATTTTCAAAGGATTTAAAGCATTGTATCCTCAACGAGTTATTTTTAATAGATCTAAAGTATATGTTACCTTTTGACCTATTAAAATGACATCTAATTATAATTAATATTGATTATTATTGTGATTTAATTTCCTAGCTTGACAATAATGTTGGTTATTTTATCCAATGTATTATTTTTCAAATTTCAAGGAATCAAAATTGGGACTTGTCAATAAATCATCAATTTGAGTAATACTAATTTTTGTAAGGCATGTATTATTGTAAATAACTCTTGACCATACATACTATTAATTTGATGTATAAGTATATGAATTTATATTGGTCTACCGGTAAGGATGCCACTTGCATTATGGATGATGTGACTCGGGTTCAATCCCCATGGCGGATATGTATATGTATAAGAAGTATTTACTCAATAAAAAAAAAAAAAAATGTCTTGGACCTTAGAATTGAAATTAAATGAAATATTTAATTTGTGTTTATGAAAATATAAATTTGAATTACCATCTTTGAATTTTTTTGATCCATTCAAATACACAATGTTTCACATAAATAGGTTTTCTCCATTAATTTTTCATTCTTGTTTATAGATTACAAATTTGAAATCAAATATAAATATATTTGGTGATTCAACCATAGGAATAAATTTTAAACCATAAATAAAATCCATCTACCACTACTTCATAATGGGATTTTAGAACCACTATTTGTGTTACCTTAGGAACACTAGCCCACATGTTTTTCATGAAAAAACATAAGTCTAATTTTGTGTTACAAGTTTTTCCTTATGCTAGAATGCACTTTTAATGATAATACAATGACACTACATGTGTAGTGGTATGAAAATGCTTTAGTAATAATCTATAGCAATAGATTACAAGTACTAACGCTATAATTTTTATAAAAAGAAAAACAATAATCCTTTCACCTTCGATCAAATTTAAATTTCAATCTACTACCTTATGACACCTTCTCTATTTTCAATTTCAATTTCATATTCCCTCCATTATTTTTTAGTTTTATATACTTTTTTCTTTATTTCTTTTGAGTTATTCATATTAAATCTCCTAATCTTCTGAGTTTCATTATTTCTATACATTTGTTCATGTGAAGGTACTTTTGATTTAGTGTATTTTTTGGTTGAACTATGAAAGTATTGAGCATTAGTCTTAATTCTTACCTTTTAAGTTTCTATTTTTGCTATAAATGCTACATAATAGTTTGATCAAGTTGAAGATTAATCATATTATAGTGGTTTTTGTCTCTCATAAATTTTTTAGTTCTTACATACATTTTTTTAATTCTTTAAAAATATATGATTTGACTATGATGTCTTGGAGAAATGATAAGTAGGAAGTAATTATTTTGAAGAAATCAAAGGTTCAAATCCTTTCAACACTCAATAATGTCTCTCATAGTTTCATGTCCCTATATACATTATTTTTTTTGGTGTTATTAAAAACTGTGAGGGTTTTAAAGGGATCCCACAACCACTACAATCAAAACGCCACCCGGGAAAAAAATACCAGAACTAAACCTCACTAGACACCATGAGGCAGATCAGAAAAAGACTGCAAAAATTCAAGACCCTATGACACATAAGAAAAGGAGAACTGAAAATTTTCTACCCCAACATACCCATCCCTTAAGCAACAGAAACAACTAGACGATAAATATCCTCAGAATGATCCTTCGTCGACCTTAACAAACTTCAAATTTTCCTTTGGTTAATATCAATGAGCTTCAAATTGTGAAAGATCGAGCATTTAATCTCCTTGGAAACCTTCGGAGCATAAACCTCCTCGATTGATTTCTCCCGATGGCAATCACGTGGAAGGACATCAAATTCAGGAGGGGAAGAGAGAGGGGAGGAGTCGTCATCCTCATCCACTTTACCACGCAAGCGTTTAGATTTACGTAAGCCACTACCCACAACAACATGGGTGGGCTTTAGGTCCACATTCACAAGCTCCTCCACAACCACCTTAGGAGACACATCGAATTTAATAAAGGGACCAACTGGGAGCACAATTACCACCATCAAATTTCTTAACCCGAACCCCTTTAGTAGAAACCTGAATATTTTTAGAAACCTTCTTAGGACACGATCCAAAGGTAAATGAATAAATATCATCACTACACTCAGAGTCAGCCTCTGAAACCACCTTAAAGCCACCAACATAGAACCACCAACAATAAAACCAAGTAAATTCGCAACCACCTTAGAGCCACCCACCAAAAGACTTTTATTTTAATTATTAAAAACAATGCTATAAATTTAATTATTAAATTTTTAATTAAACCTTCTTAATTAATTATATATTGATATTATTATAATTCCTATGTATATCACGGCATTAAAAAGAAACCTATTGATTGGTTTATGTTTATAACTTAAACATCTGATCATAACTTTTGAGTTAACAAGAACATAACTATCTATGATTTAAAATATTATATTTAGCTTTAAACTTTTAAATTACAAACCCATAATCCTATGAGAAGTACCTTCTTTAGAAGCACCCTCTTTACAATGATAAGACGTGAAGGGAATCTTGACACTTTTAAGCCTTAATTTCGACAAGGCTTGACCCCGCCATGTGAACCTTCACCCACCTTCACCTCCAAGACAACAAAAGGCAAAATAAAATTCATAAGTGATCTTCAATTGTAGAACGAAAGTTGCAAGCCATAATTATAATGCACGTACCTGTGTTGAGTAATGTTTCGTGTGGTTTAATATTCACCATCTGGCTATAGAGATTTAGACACGTATTTGAGCCGAGCCGTGTTACCGTCTATTGAAGCCTAAATTGACCTTTTGATACCATATCTTGATGGAGACATGTGACCATGCTTTCCTCAGTTTTCTTTCAATGATTAAAGTTCAAAAGGAAGGGAGACCTATTGTTGAAGAATTGACATAAAAGAGCAAAAAGGCAAATATTGTTGAAAAGCATAGCCGGGTAATGTTTTTCTAAGGAGAAATTTTTTAATTATAGATTTATAAATCGTTGGAAGACACCCTGTATTAACTATTTTAATTAAATATTTTAAAACAAATACTTTCCATCATAACAGTATTTTAAGTTAATATTTAAAGACAATATTGGTGATTACTTTTCTTCAGTAATTATGAAGTGAATTAGATGCCCCTAGTTGGAGCTCATTTTGGCTCTTGGTTGTTTTTTCCCCACGCATGAAGGTATTTGGTGGAGTGAATGATGAGTTTGATGGGGTTATTAGGATTGTGTACAATTACAATATTCATTATTATGCAGTCCATCGATGAAAAAGAAGAAAAGAGATTAATTGGTCTATGAGGACCATAGACAATTATGGTATTTACCATGTAGATCGTGATGAAACAAAGGAAAAGAGATGGATACGGATATCATACTGCAAATGATCATAATGTCAATCATTTAGCCTAGTGATAAAACGAAAGAAGGTTAGTCGATCATAGGATATTACGCTTGGGCCTTATGAGTCTTTGGCCTTAATGAGTCTTTGGAAGTGTGCCTAACATTGTTGCCCCCTTATCCAGCATGCTTATAAGTCCTTATGGACTTACAGGGCAAGGGCCCAATAATGTTATATGCCTTCTTGACGTCATACAAAGTATATATATCGAAGCAAATAAAAAAGTAAATAGAGAGAAGTGGTTATGTGAATCGAGATTTTGGTTTAAAGTAGGGATTGGAGGAAGTCCACTAGTATCACCTACTAGTGTAAATGTAACGTAACATAATCTATTCCTTATTAGGATTATCATTACGAATTACTAGACTTGATATGCAACAAGCAATCCAAACACCATCAGGTATGTGCATACAAGTAAATATGAAGGCAATCATAATATAAGCAAGCAGCATGCATACAAGCAATTAAATGAGCAATTAGCCAATGCAAACTCACATGCAAATTCATATGTAATACCTATCAAGAAGTATTATGCTTGGAAGATACTGATTTTAGGAGTTCTCCACTTATTAACATATGTGAATCTAGGACCTAGCAGGAGTGAGGGCTCCTTATTCATCTCATCCCAATCTAATCTATTTATAGAAACAACATTGTCATGGAACTCCAAAAGAAAAGAGATGGCTTCATCATCACTCTTAGGTCTACTATAGCTAGGGAACTATCCCATCTGATAGAGTCTTAGTCAAAGTACTACTTCTAGGATCCCTAAGGTCCATGTTCAAGAGCACTTTATTTTGGAAGGGAATACAAGTTCAATAAGGATCACTATCATAAATTTGTGTGGCAGTACCACCACAATCAAGGGAATATCTCCTTATTCATATCATTTTACCCTTCTTAGAAGGTAGACCTAATATTTGAGGAGATGGTAGGGGCTTGGCTAGGTCTAGAGAAGACTCACTTTTATTTTGATTAGTAATATATAGATCAATTTGAATGGCAAGTAGATCTTCAATTTGATTATTATCAAGTTGAATATTTGGGGTTATGGACCTTAATGCATTATTAAATTAAGGAGAAATAGAAGCTACTGAAGATAATTTGAGAGATGGAATATTTTAGTGTTGGTTTATAGAAGAGATGAGTCAAAGGAGTGGATTTTTCACACAGCCTAATTTGTAGGTGAGATGTTCATGTAATGAACATAGGTTGTTGTCTTTTCATCATGTTTTAGTATTGGATCTTGGAAAATTTAAATGTCTTGATTTGAGGATGGTCAGGAATTAGAGCTACTAAAGGTGAGTTGATCATTATTTATTAGGTCTTAAATCAAATTTCTAAGGCCTCTATACTTATTAGTTGCATGCACAATGGTGTGATGGAAAGCATAATGTTCATAATGTTGAAAGAATGAGCCTACTCTCTTTCAAGGTCTATAGGCTCGATAGATCTAAGTTCCATTATTTTGGCTTTAAGGAGTTATTCTAGAATGATAGGAGGTTGTTCTAATTTAGTGAAGTTTTGTTTGGGTTATTTTTTTGATAGGATAAGCTTTTGACAAGGTTATGCATAGTGGCGAATATTCGCCAAATGGGCAAATATTAGGATTTTAAAATTGCAAATTGGCGAATATGAGGACCCTCGACGTCGGCCCATTCGCCTAAAATTTTTAGGACCAATGTTTTTCTTAGGGTCAATTCGCCACAATATATATCCAAACATAGGCATATTTGTACTCGTTGGAAAGATCTTTTTGAGTTTGATCTAATGGTGGTATTTTTATGAAGTTATAAGGTGATTTAATAGGTTAAAATTTATCCCAAATATGACCTTACTTTTTAGGGCTTCAAATACCCCAAATTTTGGTGTGAAGATGATTGATTTGATTTGTTTTGGATTCACCATGATTCACCTTGATTTTGATTAGGATTCGCCATTTTTTTACAAGTATATTTTGATTCCAACCCCTTATGCATAACCTTGGCTTTTGAAAAGCGGTTGTAACACTCACATTGTTGTTTTGGTGTGAGTTAGTGACTCCATTACCTACAACATGCTTGTTTTTATATTAGCCTTTGGAATAGGAAGAGGACTTGTACTCTTCCTTAAGGAATTTTGCCTTAAGTTTCTCACTTTTAAGGAGAGTGTTCTCTACTCTTTTGGTCATTTCTATAGTGTCATCAAAGGAAGACACATTGGTCATTTATAGGTATAATGATAATTTTTCATTAAGGTTACTTAAGAAAATATATCAAAGATCTTTAGGTGGGAGAGCATATTGAAGTCTCCCTACAAAGGTTGACCACCTGGCTAAGAAGTCAACAAAATTCCCATTTTTGTATTGTTTATGATTATATAGGTCACTAATTGTGACCCTTTTGATATAGATAGAAAATTATTGCATGAACATCTCAACAAGGCATTTGAAGTTATTTAGGGAATGACATTGTATTTGATAATACCACTCAAGAACATGATCAGTAAGGCTCTTGGGAAAGATCTTTAGTAGCAAGATTTTATTGTAGGCAGTGCCACTACATGTTTTAAATAATCTTAGATGATTAATTGGATATTATTTCCTCTTATACATTTGAAAGTTAGGTGTTTCAAATTTAGATGGAAAGGGATAACTAGCTATGATAATATCTAAGGCTTGATTGCACATATCCTCATAGGAGTACTTGTGGATAGAGGTGGACCCTTTCATAGAGTTTATTTGTTGCTTTATCTACTTCGTTTGTGAAGTTAAGGCTTGGATTTTAAAAGAGATAGGATTAGACTACACATGATATGTGTATGGTGAAATGTAAGAACCTTGATAATTAATATGAGTTTCAGGTTGTAATATTGGGACATATGATGTTAATATTGACATCATATGGCTCATATTCAAGTTTTTGAATATGAATGGATTAGTAGATCCAAGGTCAGAGATTGTAAACTTAGAACTTTGAGCAAACTTCTTATTTTTGTTGATGAAGTTGGAAGAAGAACAATTGATGAAAAGATTAAAAAAGAAAGCATTGTGAGGTGGATCTAAGTCATGGACATAAGTTGTAGTTGGTTTTTAATACATGGGGTAACTTATGTTAACCCTTAACAACTTGTTAAGTGGAGGTATAAGTGCAAGATGTCCCAAAGATAATGGAACATTTGATGTCCCACAACCTATGGAAGTGGTGATAGTAGTAGAGTTAATAAAATTGGCATTCAATGCATTAAGCTCTAAAGTGTGTTGATTAAGGCTTGTATTAATTTGATTAACATTTACATTTGATTAATTAATGTTTGTATTTAATTGATTTTTGTTTACACGTGATTTATTAAAGGCATAGAACTAGAATTAGGTTGTTGGCGTTGATCGAAAAGTGCATCCTTCCCTATGGAAGTATTTTGATTAAGGACTTATGTCACAATATTTCTATATTATCTTAAAAAGGTTGTTATATGATCAATATATTTAAATATTATCCTTCCTTGGACATATTCTTGAGGATCTAGGGAATCTAGAGTTGAGGCACCCTCATCTTCCTCTTCAAAATTAGGGTTTTCTAAAGGGTGTTGATCTTCAAGATCATCCACCAAGAGGGGAATATTAAAGGTTGTTGAATGAGCCTCGCTATGAAGGTAATATATTCTTTGGTCCATTAGGTAGAGGTTGATAAGAGAGGAAATATTAATTAATTAATTTTTTTTATTTTTAACAGTTGATTAAAATAAGAAGAAGAGATTGTTTTTCTCCTTATATCTCCTTCTCTCAATATACCGATCTGATCAATATAACTTAGAGGTGCTCCCTATATACCAACCTTTCAATGTACCCACCCTTCCTATATACCCGTCGATACATGGAAGAAGATAATCCTCTCAATATATGTTGTTGCACAAGAGACATACATTCAGGCATGTGAAATAGAACAATACGTGGAAGTGACCTTCCTAGTTACGTGATGCAAGTTGGTACTCAAGAGGTAATAAAGAACCCTCATTATGACTCCCACCAATTCACCACTATATACTCCTCATAAGGTTTAAGTACTCATGAGTTCCTATGTGGAAGGTTGGAATATTGGAATCATAATATACCAAATTTTAGCCTCAAGGTTTGTATGGTGGTTATTCAAAGGGCAATGAAAACCCCTAATAGGACTAGCCTATGATTATATTCTTAGTAATATTAATTAATGTGATATAGCTAAGTAGATAGAAATTAGGTGGTCTTGATTAAAAGTGTGGTTGATTTTATCTTTAATTAGGCTTTGGTGGAGGTCAAAATATTTTGGGATCCATTGGGTGTTCACGTCGAGTTCACCAAAATGTAAGAGGGGATTCAAGACTTTTCTCAACAATATGAGGAAACCTAAACTCCTCTCACCTAAAATATTTATGGGGGTGATATGTGATATAAGACCTAAACTATGTTTTGTGGATTTATTAACAAATACCTACATTTGGGAAGATATTAATTATCCCCTCAAAAGGTTTTCCTTTTTAAGATTCTAAGACCTAATTTAATCCTAATCTAAAATTAAAGAGAGATGTAATCAAATAATTGTGTAAGATGATAAATTCTAACCTATGTGATATTTCAATTTGTATAATACAAAAAAATAAAATTTTCTTTTCTTTTACAAACAAGGGTTCAAGGAGGAAATGCAAAAAATAAAACTAGCCTATGTTAGCTTTGGTAACATTCAATAACAACAAATGACAAAGATCAAAACAACAGAACATCTTATTGAATGAAAAATAAGTGATACATCAAGTAGAGATGTGAGGCTCTTTATATAGGAAGATAGATTCCTTAGCCAACACTCTGCCTAGTTGTACAAAGGATAGCTTGCACATATACAACTTGCACATTGACACTTGTGTATTTATTACATTGCATGATGTAACTAGATAACTTTCTCCTGAAGTAATCTAGCATAGCCAAATGATGTAATATATTCCAACAGCCTAATACAACTATATGCACTTCAAATCTAATGCCTAAAACTAAAAAAATAAATGTTCTTTACCTATGCTAAATTCCTTAATTTTACCTTATTAAATTATTATTAAAATAAAAAACAGAGACTTATTACTACATACAACATATAGATTCTAAGCTTAAAAAAAATAAGGGATCAAGAATAGAAGCACAAGATTTTTTCTTTTGATAGCGAATTCACTACCTGAATGTGAAAATGCTACCTAGAATTGAGACACCAACATTTTTGCTAAAACTTACAAAACAAAAAGAGAAACAAGGTCCCTACTAGGACAATGGTAAAATCATTGGGCTTTGTCAATAGAGATCCAAGGTTGATTCATGGGGAGGGTGGCCCTCGGTGTGCCCCTAGTTGTATGCTTTGGTTGTTATTGTATATTTCCAATAAAAAAAGAGAAACAATAAAAAATAGCAAGGATGGAAATAGATACGAATAACAAAATAAAAATAAAAAATAATATTTTAGTGTTGGAGGAGTCCTATTTTTACTACGAAGGTAAATTCAATGTCGGAAACATGATTTCACTATTGATAAAATCGCTACCTAGAATGTAGACCACCAATATTTTTGTAAAAACCTGCAAAATAAAAACAATTGATAATAGAAATTAGTTAAGAGGGATCTCACAAGTCTTCAAAGGATATAATACTATCTTTGTTGAATGGTCAAACCCCTAGTTTTCAATGAAAATAAAATTATTGTTTCTAGATCTATGATAAAATGAAAATGGCAAAAATATTGTCTATGAGCAAGTTAGCAACATTTTCACTTTTGTAATTATGACAAGGAGACAGAATGCAATATTTAAAAATATAGTGAAATGTAGATGCAAGAATACCCCTAGGAGGATAAGGATTTTGATACCTAGTAGAGGAGTGAAGAAAAGTACAAGCAATGAAACATTGCCTTTAAGTAGGTTGGCAATGTTTTCGCTTCTACATAAGAAATACATAAACATAACATGTTATTATTAAAGATATGATCATATATAGATAGAATTTATCCTTAGAGGATTGAGAATAAACTGATAAATGATGGGAAACCAACAAAAGTGTTTAGGACCTATGGAAAAATTTCAAATGGCAAAAAGACTACATGTGAGCAGTTTGATAGTGCTTTCAATTCTATAAGAGAAATACATGAGCAAATAGCTTAATATTAATAGGTATGGTCTCATATAGGTATAATATTCTTATAAAAGGATAGACACCCCAATGAATGTTTGAAAATACTATAAAAATATATTCAAATTCTTAAAAGACATATATATTAACTCAAATGCAAGCAAGAAAATGTAAGATCAAAGATAGTAGGGATGGTAAGGTGATGAAAGTCCCCTACCAATAGAAGAAAAATGTTAGTACAAAAATAGCATGAGTGAGGGTAAAAAATATTGGCTAGAAGAAAATGTGGATTCAATTCAATAAGCAAGAAAATAGGATTAAATACAACCAAACAGTAGTGAGTTATCTTCTCTTCATTTTCCCCTTCTGTGATCTCACCAAATGCAAGTAAACTCAACTACAAATCATAACAAAAGAGACTTCACAAGAAAATTTTAGCATAGTTTTGTTATAGTTGAGCTTTATCATGGAATAACCATCCAAAGGCCTAGATTTATGGAGATTCATGACCTTGGGAGAGGGGAAGTGCAATGAATATGATGATATGAAGGACGGTAAGATTTTGAAATTTAAGATGAATAGGATAAATTTGAGGGATCATGAAAATAAAAGTTCTTGGATTTGGGTTGTTGTTAGAGAGGACTATGGATCAATTGTGAGCTTGGGATCATTAATGGCACAAGGAATGAGAGAGGCATGTATCTAAAGTTTTGCATGTGTCAAGGAAAAATTATTTTCAGGAAAATTCACTACCAACAAATTTATCAATAGCATTTTTTCCATTTGATCGTTAAGGTCAAATTTTGGTGGGAAAATTATTTTAGAAAAAATGCTATTGTGGTTTACAAATTTGCCACCAACATTTTCACGTTTTCATCAACATTTTTGCTCTTGAACAATAAATATTTGTAATTTGGGTCAAAATTATTGGTTGACGTAGTTTGATTATCTAGTGACTTTCTAGGAGTTTTGGTGTGCCAAAATTGGGTGTCTACAAGTCTTAATATTATTTGGTGAATATTTTTTAATATTTTACTATGAAAAAGAAATTAAAAAAAAATTAATACAAGAAGAAAATGGCATTATAAGATATTTCTCAATATAAAGAGTAGGGATCAAAAGAGAAATAGAAATAATTATAGAGGTAAAAAAGAAAAGAACTAATAAAAATGTCAAGAAGTAAGAGAAAAGCATAATATAAAAACTAATAAGAGGCACACAAAATAATGATAAATTTGAGGAACATATTAAAAAACAAAGGAACAAAATGTTGAAGAGTTAGAAGAAATAAAACATACATAGGTTACAACATATCAACATCCATAGACTACTAGAGACTAGAATCATGGATGCATAAAGTGTTAAAACACAACAACTATATAATCCTAAAATCAACTAGATGAAAAATCTTTAAGGACTTTTTGTCATCTCCAATTGTCCTCGCCCATGACTATTGTGTCTCATGTTGGAACGACACAACATGCCACAGCTGAGAGCATGGGTTTTGGCTCAATCAAAGGCCTCCAAGGATTTTTATGACTCCTTGTTAAGATATGATCTTCAAGGTGCTTGCTTCTCTACCAAGGAAAAAATGGGGTGCAAGAAAGTAAGTAAAATTAACAAATAAAAGGAAAATAGGGTGATGCACCAAGATATTTGCTAATATATCCCTACAAAAATAGGCCCAAATGTTATGTGCTACCATGGAACACTTCCTTTCCTTGACACAGTGAAGAGCAATCATGATATGTCAGTTATATGCATATATGAGCAAGCATGTCCTGCAAGAGAGTCAAGCTAATGGCTTAGTTCAAAAATAGACGTAGACCCCACACAAACACATACACTTAGCACACGTGATATTCACACAAAATATTACAAACACACATACATACACATCCATGGGTCTATATATAAATACCAAAAAATAGATACAAGCTTTCGTGTATATATAAATGTAGTCAAACTTTTACATTGATTGTTCCAGAAGCAAGGGTTCAAAACTTCCCACAAGCTACTCAAGACTACAACTATTTTTACAAAGAGAAATGAAAGGAAAGTCTAAAAATACATGAAATATAAACTTATCAATAAACTTTACTAATCTAATATTACTTCTATTTATAGATTTACAAGGGAATATTGTCCCTCCAAAATTATTTGCAATTAGATTTTGATAATCCTATCTAATTTTCTTTGGGATTTTGATCAGTAAATGATGTACTTCCTTGCGCATAATGACTGATCAGCATAGGACTATCAGATCCATACTTCTTGAATGCTCATCTTGAACATTTACTAAGGTCATATTTGGGTAGGTAGTCTTCTTCTTTGCAATTGAAAAAGTTATTAATTTTCTTAGTTACCCTTATCACTTGATTTGAATTCAATTATATTTATCCGCTTGGCCTTTCAGTGTCTCTCACAGACTAATCATGAGTTTCCTCCATCGCATCCTACTATTGCTTGCAAAAACTTTTAAAATTAGAGTTTCTCTCAAAGGTGGGCTCCTTTGATGCTTTTGGGCTGATTGTTGAGACATTTTTCAAAGGTTATTTTGAATAAATCCCGATCATTGGGATTTATTATAAGCTTATTCTCCATGGACTAGATAAAACTTTGATTATTGGTTATCAGGGTTTTGCCTTAGTCACAATCATGTAGTGCTGAACCACTATAGTTTTGGTGGCTCACAAGGACCTTCTAGCCTACTGGAAGGGGAACTCAAAATTGCCTTTATTCTAGGACTCAAAGTAAAAACCTTTGTTTTTCTACAAAACAATCAAAAAGAAAAGGAAAGAAAATAGAAATGTTAAGGCTATTAGATCTAAGGATAGTTCTTTATGTGGATTCCATTTATTGATATATGAAGAACATCTCCCTCCATGGTTTCTAGTTCGGATGTGTTGCCTTATTTATAGTTGTAAATGATATATGGTCCCTCCCATAATATGTCAATTTTTTTATGGTTTCCAGGTTTTCTTTTGTGTTCATTCCATTTGAGGACCATGTCGCCTACTTAAAAATTTTGTAGCATAGCCCTTTTATCAAACCAACTCTTACTTGTCTTTTGATGCCTTTGCAATTACTCCTTGGCTTCTTTCCTCTACTCTTCGAGTTTCAATAGTTCTCCCATTCATATTGTCATTGGATCATTTTCTTGTAATTCTTGTGGTATAATAGTTACAGCATAGAAAATTTTGTGGAAATAGGTAACCTAGCTTCCTTGCAATAGACCAAGTTGTAAGGTGAATAGCATAGTGCCCTTTTTGGAGTGATTCAATCAGCCCAAAGAGATATTTTATATGGAGGTGCCACTGTTGTTGATTTTCTTATCCTATCCTCCTTAGGATTCTTAATAAATTTTTGTTTGCTTTAAGATAGATACCATGGTGGAATGTAAATTGAATGAGTTCTAAACTTGTGAATACCATGGCATATCTATAATTATTGTATTTGGAACACCAAATCTAGTTATGATATTCTCGAGGAATTCTATGATTCATTTTCCTATTTCTTCCTTTAATGAGATTGTTAAAACCCATATAGTAAAGTAGCATGTGGCTATTAAAATCCATTTATGACATTCATTGGATGGTGGATTAATAATCCCAATAAAATCTAGTCTTGATTGTGCAAAAGTCTCCTCCACAGATATGGTTTTAAAAGGCATAGGGGTATTTTTTTCTTTCCTTGTGTAGAACTTACATCTTTCATAGTTTCTCACCCACCTATGAGCATCTAAAAATATTTTTGTCCAATAATATCATGCTATATTATTTTATTTATCATTATTTGGTCTAAAAAGTGTCCACCGACCAATCCCTGATGGAATTCCTTTAGTAAATTTTAGGCACTACACCAAAAAAGGGCTTTAATAGCAGTTTTAAACCACAATTAAATAATTTTAAAGGTGGTTATTCAACTATTGTCTATGAGGGCATCTTTAAAATTCTACAATATATGATGGCAGTTAAAAATCACCTCAAAAAACTACCCTCTTAGGGTCTAAGAGGGTGGTTTAAAACCACCCTCTTAGGACTACGAGGGCGGTTTTAAACCACCCTCTTAGGGTTATGACCTCTTAGGCCTAAGAGGGTAGTTTAAAACCATCCTCTTAGACCCTAAGAGTTTGGTTTATAACTTCCCTCTTATCCCTAAGAGGGTGGTTTATAACTGCCCTCTTAGGTTCTCACCTAAAAAAATATATAAAAAAAGATGCAGGAAAATCAAAGTCGAGCTTTGGCAACTTTGGAAAGGTACCAAAAGATATATTATATGATTACAATTTACCAAGTTTGGCGTTAATTAAATGATCTCATGATGAGCAAGACATCATGACTTATACGCCCGGGTCATAATTTCAAAATAAGGAATTACTCCAAATATTTAATGCTCCTTTGGAAAATGGTGCTATCATCCAGGCCACTACAAGCTAAACATCCCGAACCTTATCTCGAGCCACGGTCTTGATTTTATTATGGGATTAGGTGGCTCTTATTGAGGTGATATGATGACAATGCATTATGATTTTACTTATTTCCAAGCAAACATAAAAACAATTTACAAATGCACACAACAATGTTTTTCATAGTCCTTCACAATCTCAAGCTTTGCATAATGTTTCATAGAGTGAAGGCACAACATGAATGCATACAACAAAGCTCTTATAGTCCTTCATAGTCCCAATGATAACATAGTAGGCTTACATAATGTTTCATATAATGAAATGCACATAGTAAGTTTTTCAAAATCTCATGGGTGGATGAATGTATGACAACACAACAAGCTTTGTATGCACATGACCAATAACAATACTTCACTATAAATCAAAAATTATTTCCCTATGAAATGAATACAACCATTCATCCTTATAAAGAAATATACATGATAGTACTTTATGAGGTGACATTTCTTTTCTATAAAACAACAATTCTTTCCTATGAAACAAATACATAGTCGTTCATCCTTATAAAGAGATATACACAACCATACTTTATAAAATAGCAGGTCATTCATGTTTGTAAAGAAGTATACACAATAATTATTTTTTATGAAATCAATAACACAACCATTCAAAAATTCTTTTATACGAAACTAATACACAGCCATTCATCCTTATGAAATAGCAATTCTTTTCCCATACTGGTAATTCAAAGGTTGGTATATATTGGATCCCTATTGAGGACTAGCCTATTCAAATCCTAGAAAGGCAAAGACAAGATATCCAAGGCATCCTTCATATGAGATCCCTCTCTTGGTCCCATAAAAAAGATTGTTTTGGATGGAACAACACTACTAAGGGTGAGTATTCAATTGCTCAAGGTTATTTGACCTTATGCCATGATAATCCCAACAATTCTTCTGACATCTTTTCTCAATTGTGGGCTCAAAATCTCTGGCCTAAGGTGAGGTTCTTTAATTAGTTTTTATTGCATCATAGGGTGCTTACTGGTGATCAACTTATGAAGCGTGGTTTTCATGGCCCTTTTAGATGTGAAATGTGTGAAGAGAATGTAGAAAATATCAACCATTTTTTTATTGAGTGTACTTTAGCCTCTATGCTATGGAGGAGAATGGCCACTTTACTTGGCTTATAGTGGTCCAATTCTTTTACTTTTGAACAGCTTTGGAGGGATTGGCCTAATCAAAAGGGTGTTGATCATTTTATTAGGTAGTTAGTTTGGATGGGTTCTACCATTCTTCTTTGGAATATTTGGAATGAAAGGAACAACCAAATTTTTAATCAAGATAGGAAGGATATTCACTATATTTGGCAAAATACCATATCCAACTTAGTTGAATCATTCCATCAACTCCTTAATCACCCCCAAAACTCCCACCAAAGATGGGATCAAGTGATGCAAATATTAAAGATTAAATCTTCTAAGGGCAACCAACTTAAAGGGAATGTGAGTATTAGTAAGATGGATAGGACTAGAAATTGGCAACCTCCTCCTAAGGATTTTGGAAAATTCAATATTGATGGAGCCTCTAGAGGGAACCCTGAAAAAGCCAATGTGGGAGGAATTGGTAGACTTTCATATGGCTCCCTGGTTTTTACTTTTGTTGAGAATTTGGGTATTCTTTCCAATAACCTTGTTGAGGGGTATGGTATCCTCAAAGGCCTTCAGGAGGCTACTAAGGTTGGATAGGAAAAGGTGTTAGTTGAGTCTAACTCTCAACTTATAATTAATCTCTTGAAGACTCCTTCTAAGAATCATAAGGTGGATTGGAGAATAAAAAGAATTATTGAGAAGATTCAGTTAATCCAGATGGGATTTTTGAAAGTTGATTACAATAATGTGGTCAAAGATCAAAACAAGAGTGTTGATGCTTTAGCTAATTGGGCTTTGCACAAAGGTGATCTTAATTGTTGTGGCCACCCTCGTATATGGTGGGCTTCTCAAATTAGGGAAGCTCTTATTTCTATCATTTCTTTGGATGGCTCCAGTTTTGAAGGTACCTAGTTTCTTCTTGTTTTTTTTTTTGCTTCTCTTTGGTTCATTCAGTTTTTTTTAGTTCCCTAGCTCATTCTATTATTTATTTTGTTTCCTCTGTTGATTCTTGCCTTAATAGTCTTCTGGTCTAGATAGGTCATTGTTTTGTTCAATTTTTTTTTCTTTTTTCTTTTTTGTTTTTTTTTTGTTTAGTTTTTTAAGGTGGGTGGGTTCTTTTGTTTTGTTTTTTTTGTGTTCTTTGTGTTGTTTTTTGTTGTTCTTGTGTTTTTTTTTTTTTTTTTCTATGTTTTTTGTTATTGTTCTTGTGTTTTTTCGTTCTTATTCTTGGGTTTCTCTTTGTTTGTGTTATTTCGTGTTTTTATGTGTGAGTGTTTTCTATGTTTTTTGTTTTTGTTTATTGTCTGTTGTTGGTTGTTTTTTATTTTTATTTTTTAAAAAAATTTAGGTTTTGGTTGTGTTTATTTTTCATGTTTTTTTTGGGTTATGTCTTTGTATTTTTCTATTGTTTTTGTCTTGTATGTGTTTTGTTATGTGGTTCTTGTGTTTTTATATGTGGTTTGTGTTGTGGTTTCTTTTATCTTATTGTGCGTGTTTGGTTGTACTTTTTTTTTGACACACTCAAGGAGCATGTTTTTTTATTTTATTTTATTATTTTTGTTGTTATTTACTTATTTTTAAATTGGTTTTGTGTGTTTGTTTGCTCCTTGAGTATGTCAAATGTGGTAGGCCAGGTCCGAGTCCTGGGCGTTTTTGGCAGAGTGGATACCCCTACCTCCTTGGGTCTTACCTAAAAGTGGTATCCCTTTTGGGATGTTTTCCACAAATTAAAAAAAAAAATAGCAATTCTTTTCTATGAAACTAACACACAACCATTCATCCTTATGAAATAGAAATTATTTTCTATGAAACGAACACACAACCATTCATCCTTATGAAATAGCTTCCCTTGCAAACTATAATTGTTAAAACTATTTATCCATGATTATGGTAGAATCTCACAACCATGAAATGAACACACAACCATTCATTCTTATGAAATAGCAATTATTTTCTATGAAATGAACACACAACCATTCATCCTTATGAAATAGCAATTATTTTCTATGAAATGAACACACAACCATTCATCCTTATGAAATAGCAATTCTTTTCTATGAAATGAACAATGCCCACTCCAAATAGCAATACAACTTCCATTGTTTCCTTTTCATGTGTTTTAACTATGCCTATATATGTAGTGCATAAGAGCAAAGAGCAACTAAAGACCAATAGGGTATTTCCCATAGTAAAAAATTAAAATAAAAATATATATATGTGAAAATATGTTCTCGTTCCTCCAATGTTGAGGATGAAAGAATACAAAAATATTGTTATATCTACTAGCTAGAAATGATTCATGATGATAGAACTATATAACTTGTTACTTTCCAAAATACATATAGTTACAGTTTTACTCTAATAAAATATTAACAAAATCCTCTAATACTCAAAAGTGTTGGAAATATGAACAGGATTTGTTGTCATTGATACCAAAGGAAAACTAAGCATATGTCAAAGGAATGTTAAGCAAATGGTTCATGGTTGATTTTCTAAGAGGCAAGGATATAATATTTAATTTAAATATTATATGCCTAGACACCCCAAAGGAGAAGCAAGAAGGATAGCAAGATCATAATATTTGGGAAAAATAAAAGGGTTGAAAAGATATCTTCATTCTATGGTGATTAAAATAAAATAACAAGGTTATTTTGTAAGGTGATAATGGCAAAAGGTTTTTCTAAAAACATAAGGAAGTTTATATTTCATTTTAATTAAAAATGCCCAAAGGACATTTAAATATTTAATTTATAATATTTAAATTCATTTTGAATTTAAATAATTATAAATAAATATTATTTTCGGAATGCAAAAGTCAAATTTTCCTATCCACCGACGTGAAGACAAATACCTTGAAGGGTATATTAATAAAACCTAAATATAAGGCTTATTGTGTAATTCAAAAATTTGTGTATGTTTTTTTGTGCTCATCAATCGAATGAAGTAAGGAAAAAAAATTGTGTGCAATGCTAATACTGAGGAGAGGAAGGCATAAATTTAAGCAGTGCCAAGATCGTAGCACCATCCGAGTGGCTAGCCCAGAGGACGATTGGCTTGGGTGCTAAGTTACAACAGAGGCGAGGTCTCGGGTTCGAGACTCCGCAGTAGTGAAAGAGGAAGCTTTTAAATTTTAGGAGCTTTGGTGATAGTGTTGGGAATAAGTGTACATAGGCACGCTTAAGTCCCACGTGAGCGCCTAGCTCACACAGTAGTAGAATTCATGGCTAGGGTGTTGGTGGATGTGCAGTGTGGGTTCGATTCCCACCAAGGGCAAAAGGTATTTTATTTTAAGATTTAATATTTTGTCCTAAGGTTTTTTGGAATGAGAATTTAGGGAGATATAAGGTTTATGGAAATAATTTTATATTGTGATTTTTGTTATTAAAGTGGTGAAAGGAGTAATAAGGTTTTAGAGGAATTTGAATATTGTTTTTAAAATAAAGTCTTGCTGGGTTTGATAACTAAAAGGAGTTAAAAGGTGTAATTGAGATCTAATGCTTTTGTATTGTGAGAATAATTAGTGAGGAAATTATTGATTGAAGTTTTAAGAAGGTTCTTGCTAACTAACCCTTAAGATTGACAAAGAATAATTGTGATTGAGACAGGTCTTATAAGGTCAAATCTTCATCAAACAAAAGGTATGGGCTCATCTTCCTTGTGAGTGATTGTTGGATGTTGTAAATTCTAAGTTGGAGAGAAAATGATTTGTTTGATAAGCATTGTTGAGTTTGTTGGATATTTTGAGTCCTTTAAGTCAGAGTCATCATTGATGTCATCTGATAGAGTTATCACTCATCTCAAGGAATTCGGCAAGAAATAATGTCGCCCAAGTCATCCAGGAAAAAGCTTCATCAGTGCAAAAGTGAAAGGAAAAGGCTCCATAATATTTTAATATTATTGGAAGCACGGGTTAAGTGATTGGTTTATAAAAATCCAAGGTGGGTTATTGCAAAATTTAAAAATGAGGTTTAATAATTATTTATAAATCATTTAAATTCACAAGGAATTTAAATTTTATAAATAATACCAAGGTTGGGCATTAAGACAAGGTTCTAAGGTTTTATTAAACCTAAGGTTGGCTCTTTAAGACAAAGTTCTAAGGTTTATTTTTAATTTATAATATTTAAATTTAAAATTAAATTTAAATTTATTATAAATTAAATCACGCCAACGTCAAATTCTTTCGAACGCCAACGTGATGCTAAGGAAGGCAAAAGGCATTATATAAATGCCAAACAAATTCATTTACCAAGTATCCCTTGCTATTTTTTTGAAGTGCATGTGAAAGAGATTTCTATTTCGAAAGCCTTATGATTTTCGTGAAGGTTAAAGCTTTGAAGATTCGAAATCCCTAAGCGCAAAGGTTAGCGTGGCCTAGTGGTATGTTGGATCGGTGCTAAGGAGAAGGTTCTGAGTTCGATTCACATGAGGTCTATTTTGGATTACAAGGAAGAAGCACTCTACGTGCTTGTTGTTTTTTGGAGGTTTGTTGTTCAAATATATTGCATGGTGGACATGCCCTTTTAGACACGTCACAGCACGTGGCCCAACAATGGCTTGGTTGTGGCTAAGGCATTGGGAAGAAAACAATCTGGGGATCGAATCCTACCGAGGGCAAGGCAAGTGAATTTATTTTTTGTTTAATATTTTATTTTCTGCCAAGGTTGCCTAAGGAGAAATAAGGTTATGGTATGCCCTGGGAAATATAGATATTTCTGCTGATTTTCTTTGTGAAAGTATATCATATTATATATCATCAAAAAGCTATTTTCGAGAGCTACTTGTTTAGATTGCTTTGAGGGAGAAATAAGGTGTGTGCAAGAATATATTTTTGGTTTTATCAAGGAGTTCCAAAAGTTTGATTCATTCTTTTGAGGGATTATTTCTTGCATAAAAGGGTTTAGAGCATTTTTATTGAGTAGGAGTAATAAGGTGTTATTGAGATATTGTTTTGATTACTGTGTTATTACTCATGATCTCTAACCCTTGTTGAGATTGAAAAAAAAATGTGTTTAGTGTGGCATATTTAATGGATAACTCATAAGGCATCAAAAAGGTATGGGCAATATTCTTCATTGACTTATGTGGGTGATTGATTTCTAAAAATATCTTTGGAGAGAAAATGGTTAATTGTGGTTAACCATTTTGAGAGTTGTTGGTTTAATGCTTCAAGGTTTTCTAAATTGAGAGTTGTGATTAAACCTTGTTTATAAGCATTGTTGTTGAAGCCCATTGGTTGTGCAAAGAAGTTGAACTTGAGTTAGAAAAGAATATAAGTATCATTGTTATGTGAGATTTGTTGTTGAGCATTATTGGAAATATTTTGAGATGGTTGATACATGCTTGAACTAGGGTTTGTGAGAAAGGATTGATCCTTGAGGTGATTTTTTGAGTAGGGTTGATTGAGCCTAGTCAAGTGATTGTGTGAAGTGGTTGTTCAAGTTCCATGAAATAAACTATTCTATATTCTGATCTGATTTGAGATTGAGATTTGAGAATAAAACATATTGAGTCTCTAAAAATTATCTTTATGCTTCTATGAGATTGATTTGAGTTGAGATTGGGATTTGAGTATAGAACATATTGAGTCTCTAACAATTTTCTTTATGCTTATATGATATTGAGTTGATATTTTGATTGAGCATTGAGTATAGAACATATTGAGTCTCTAAAAATTCTCTTTATGATTCTATGTGATTGAACAAGTTCTATGTAGACTTGTTAAGTAGATTTGAGGCAAGTCTTTGAGAAGGCTTGTGGACTGATTTTGTGTAAGATTTTGTGGAAGCTTCCAATGTATATTTGAGCAAGTCCTAGAGAGGACTTATTAAGCAAATTTGGACAAGTTATGTGTGAGCTTGTTGAGCAGATTTGTACAGGTTCTATGTGGACCTATTGAGCATAATTTGGATAGGTTATGTGTGGACCTATTGAGAATATTCGAGTAGGTTCTGAGTGGACCTATTGATCATATTTTAGCAGGTTCTAAGTGGACCTATTGAGCATATTTGAGCAGGTTCTTAGTGGACATATTGAGCATATTTGAGTAGGTTTTGAGTGAACCTATTGAGTAGATTTGAGTAGGTTCTGAGTGGACCTGTTGAGCAGATTTGAGTAGGTTCTAAGTGAACCTATTGAGTATATTTGAGAAGATTCTGAGTGAGCCTATTGACATAGCTTTGGAGGTGATAGAGTATAGAGTACAGAGTCTCAATGGATAGAGATCCAACAACCAGGACAATTGAAGACAAATCTTCTAAGTGAGGAGTCTTCAAGTGGAGAGAGATCCACCAATTAGTGCAGCAGAGAGACAGAGTCTTCTAGAAGATCATTAGCTAGAGTAGAAGGGGAAAGAGTTCTCCTATGGAAGAGATACACAAACTTGATATTAGGGGATCATCATCTCATTTAGACATAGATCCATAAACATTGCAATTGGGAAGGATTCCCAAAGAGATTATTTGAGAAATATTTAGAAGAAATATTTTCTCTATGGAGGTAGCCCACATTGGGTGAACCACGTTAAAATTTGTGTCTCTATTGTGTATGGTGTTTTGTGTATTGCTTTTATTACTGCTATTGATACTGCTATCTATACACTGCATAATATTGAATTGAAAAGAAAAGTAAAAAGTGATATTATACTGTTCACCCCACCCCCTCTCAGTATAAGCTTGTGTTCTTCAGAGTTTTATTGTTAGATGTTTTTCTGAGTGGAATTTGATGATAAAAACCTAGTTTTATAAGTATTGTTGGAAATATTGAATGAACCTTCATATGCATTATTAGGGTTTGTGCAATAACATGAGTATTATTGTTATGTGAAGTTGAGAACTATCTTGAACTAGGGTTTGTGAAAGATCATGAGTATCATTGTTATGTGAGATTGTTTGATAAGCATTGTTGGAAATAAGTGAGTGAGTGTTTATATACTTGGACAAGGGTTTGTAATAAATGAATGCTTTATTGAGTGAGTGATTGAGTGGAGTTGATTAAGCCTAGTTAAGTGTAAGTGTTGAAGTGATAGTTCAAGTTCTGTGAAACAAATTGTTCTATATTCTAAATTTATTTGAGAAAGAGATTGAAAGTGATTGAACATTATTGTGAGTGTAAAGCATATTGAGTCTCTAACAATTATCTATATGTTTCTATGATTAAGAAAGAGAGATTGAAAGTGATTGAGTATTGTTGTGGGTGTGAAGCATATTGAGTCTCTAACAATTCTCTATATGTTTTTGTGAGATTGGACAAGTTCTAGTGAGAACTTGTTGAGAAGATTGGACAAGTTATAGTGAGGACTTATTGAGCATATTGGACAAGTTCTAGAGAGGACTTGTGGATAGATTAGCATGATATTTTGTGGAATCTTACAAGGCATATTTGAGATAAGTCTTTGAGAAGACTTGTGAGCAGATTTGATTGATTGATTTGTTCAAAACTTGGTTAAGTTTTGGGGTAGATTTAGCAAATTTGATTTATGATTGAGTCAATATTTGTGTTAAGGCTTGACAACAGATTTGAGGACAGAGTTTGGTGCATATATGAGGATAGGTTTGTGCCAGATTAGAGATATATATTGAGTAGATTTATTCTAGATCGAAGGACTGTGTTTAATGCAGATCAAAAACAAAGATTGAGTAGATTTATGCTAGATCGAAGGATTGTATTTAGTGCAGATCAAAGACAAAGATTGATCAAATTTGTGCTAGATCGAAGGACTATGTTTAGTGCAGATCATAGATAGAGATTGAGAAAATTTATGCTAGACCGAAGGATTGTGTTTAGTGCAGATTTGAGACAGAGCTGAGAGTAATCTTTGGAGGTGACAGAGTATAGAGGATGACAGTCTCTAATGGATAGATGTCCATTAGCCAGGGTAGTAAGGATAGGTCTTCTTAGTGAGGATAAGAGTCTTCAGTAGATAGATATCCATTAAGCTAGTGTAGTGGAGGCAACAATTCTTCTAGAATATCACCAACCAAAGCAAAGGAGAAAGAAGTTCTCATGTGGATAGAGATCCATACATCAGCTAAGGAGATTGGTGTCTCATGTGGATAGAGATCCATGAACTTTATTAGGGGATTTATGTCTCCCTTGGATGGAGGTCTATAAACATTGTAATAGGGAAAGGTTTCCCAATATATTTGTTAAGAAAATTTTGATGAAATATTTTCTCTATGGATTAGCCCATATTGGGTGAACCACGTTAAATTAGTGTCTCAATTGTGTATGGTAATTTATGCATTGCTTTGATTACTGTTTTTGATATTTCCATTGATATATTACATAATATTAATTGGTAAAAAAAGTAAAGTGGTCTTATACTGTTCACCCCCCTCTCAATATAAGCTTGTGTTCTTCAAAAAAACAATTTTACTCTAAGAAAATATTATCAAAATATTGTAATATTCAAAAGATGATAATCTCAGGATCATAAATCAATGCAATGCATGTAAATATATCAAAATTCAACAATGAATAATTTACTTTCTATAGTGTATAAGAGAAAAGAGCAATTGTATATGTGGTGTATAAGAGCAAAGATCTACTATGCTTATAATTGTATCTATATCAAACATTAAAATTCATGTGCTATAAGTATGCCTATATATGTAGTGTATACGAGCAATGATAAGCTACAATTACATGCTAATGTTCCTTTTTGGACATAGCCTTGGCTACTATTGGTAGCTTAAAAAAAAATGGTACTAGTGTCCCTACATAGTGGACACTACTATATGAATCCAATGTCTCATGTAGGCTTAATACCTTGCATACATTGGACATAGTGAGTTAGCTGAAAAGAAGTTAGAAACTTTATTGTTAAAGAATAAGACTCTGACTCTATCAACCTAGAAGCATCCAAAGAACATAAAAATTGGCATTTTTTATAGTCTTATTCCTAGATAGGGTTAAGTACACAAACTGTAATCTTTTCCATATAAATTTTTAAAATTGAACACTATTGAATCAAGTTAAAGAATATTTTTAAAAAACTACTTATTCACAAAGCCCTTCCAGTTAGTTAAAAATATGGCCAGATAAATGCATATCCTTTTCCATTTTTCTCAAGACCATTCAAAAATTTAAGAGTTGATAGACGTTAATAAAAAGAATCCAATAAGCATTTAACTTGATTACCCTAAAACTTGATAGAATGAAGAATTAGTAAAATATTATTTCTAATGAAATGAGATGGTAATCATTTAACCAATATGTTTCTCATCTCAAACAAGGCAATGAGACAACCATTATAATGGCATGTTCTCTTTCTTCATTATAAAACAACATTAATCAATAAAGGAATATTAAATGTTGAAGCTTAGCATTACACACAATTTATTTTGAATAATATATGGAATATTTTCTCTTAGGTTACTATATGAAAACCAAGTTATTATTTATGAAAAATAATGATCTATTGCACCTCTTACATATACAAAAGAAAGAAAGAAATAAATTAGTTATGATTATATATGTAAATAAAAAATTCTTATTTCAAGTGCAATTCTTATTTACATATATAGGTGAATGGACAACCTAAGCCCTCCATATAATGAGTAGATTTTTAAATATCCCTACCCATCCAAACCATCAGATATGAGGTGAGAGGGTATATTGAGACTTATGTAGATACATATATCCATCTATAAAAATCAAGTAGTGTTGCTAAGGACTAAGACTAAGATTCAAACCTTCTTGTATCTGACTGGCCAACCTAATGCTCAGGATATTGTTGATCATAGAATCTATCCAATGGAAATTTTTGTGTGCCCAAAAACCTTGACCAACATTGAAATACCTGGAATTATGTGCAATTTGTGATGGTTAATATTCGAATGAGGTTGATTCCTCGTAATCCTGGCTAAGTATTCCTAAAATCTAAGGGAAAAGAGTGTTGAAAGAAATAAAGTAAACTAGCTAGAACTTAGAGTGGAATTTATTAAGCAACATCAAGACACATGCAATAACAAGAATACACAACTAAGCAACCAACTACCTAACAGACCAACTTGTTGCACAAATAGTCATAGAGTATTTACTTATAATCTATTGTATGCTAATGAGACTATGAATTCCAGACAAGGGATGAGTACAAAAAAAATCCAAGATTCAGAATTATCATCATGAAACCTCCAACATGCTTAAATTAGAAATATGCAGGCATCAAAAAACATACAATTTAAACCCATTGTGTATTTAACATACCCAAAATTCCAAACAAGTGAATGAATACGACGAAAATGCAGAATTCAAAATTATTGCCACAAACATCCAACATGCTCAAATTAGAAATAAAGGGGTTTGCACACACATATATACTCTACAAATGAATCGAACCAAAGGGTAAATAGTAGTTCGTTTGCATTAAGGTGCAGTATATGTCCTTACATATGAATTGTAAATGCCTATGAGTTGACCCATTTTACATTTACATTCCTTGCATATATAGACATTTACAATCTCAAATCATTATCAAAATACATCATTATCCTAGAACAAAATATTGCTATATCAAAAGAGGTATAAACTGGTTGGATCATTGGGAAGTATGGCTGCCCCAACTACCTCATCATGGCCTACTAACCTGACCAAAATCTGTGTAATGCTAAGGTAGTGCTCAGCTTTTTGTTTACATCTGGTTCATTGCTTTCCACTTGATCATTTCTGGTTGAGCCACCCTATTGTCCACATGATACTGCAAATATAACCTTCTTAATCGGATTCTTTTGATAAATGATTCTATCTTCCAAGTATCATAAGATGGCAGCAATCCCTGTGCGAGTGGTCCTGCAATACATTTGATTGAACCAGGTACCAAGATTGTGCATTACAAAGTCATAATATCATGTACTTAAGCTCATATAGAACTTCGATTAGGTAGAATATTTTTATTGACATTAATACTTGTTTTTCTTGTTGTTCTTTAGCCTCTAGTATGTACCCACCAAGTAATTTGATTGAGCATAAAGCTCCAGGATTTGAGAAGTGGATCTCTAACATGGATCGAGGGTTTGGCATGCTTCTAATCTTGGTCAAGTGCAAATCATCTGGTCATCTCAAAAACTTACCTTTATTGACTTCCAATATTTGGGTAGTTGGTTAGCCATTTTCCTAGTTCTTGGCGTAAATATTTCAATGACATTCTTCCTCCATAGACTAGGTCATTGGTATCTTATCAAGCATAATTCTTCTAGACCTTCTAAGACTTGTTGCATGTATGTACCAAAATGTTTGGACCACCCCGAGCTCCCACTAGTTATAAAACCTTCGATTACTTCTAGGAAAGCCTAGACATCCAAGTCCTCACTGGGGTTTGACTCAGTACAGTTCTTTCAATTGTTACAAGCTTCTTAGTCTGACCAGATATTTGATCTTCTTTTGGGACCTAATGGGGGACAAGACTTATAGCCTAAATTTGAATTTACAGACTTAATATTTTAATTGGGTTGAGTCTTTGGGACAAATATAGGCTCCAACTAAGTGCAAAATATTTGGCCATATCTAGACTTAGAGGATTCATGTTCTCTAGCTGGGTTAGACATCTGGGGTTATGTTGGGCATTGTTCAGGTACAAAATATTTGGCCATATTCAGAATTAGCCAAATCTACCTTAAATGCATAAATTTCTTATTTTATGCAATCTTTTTCATCTTCAGCACTTTCTTGCCAAAGTGCATATGGGTAGTGGTCCAAAACACCCACATTCTTGGTGGCTTCTAGGGCCTTTTTATCTTTAAAAAAGTGGAGGACCCAAATTTAACTATTCATATTCCATAAGCAAATGGTAAAAAATAGGGCTACAATAGAGGACATACTACTGAGGCCCATACGACTATACAATAAACTTTACCTAATCCTTGTTCCATTGGGTTACGGAGTTATTATCCTTAACAAGTCATTATGGTAGAACTGTATAAAATACAAAAATATTATAATAAAAGGTTTCCTCTAATCACCCCTTGATGATTCGTGTGGTTGCTACCCCTCCCTCTATGGAGGCTCCCATTGTGAATTCATTCCTAATGATTATCCATATTGTGGAACAACCTTGGATGGTTCATCTATATGAAGTTTTTCGCACATATTTTCCTAGACGTCTAGAGGTAAGTCTGGAGTCCCTCTCAGATCCAAGATAACTTCATTTAATCTACCAAAAAAGTGATAAGTAGGGTCACTGTACTTCATAGCCAGGTGTTATGCTTTTGACAGGAGATTAGATAGCCTAAAGAACAACGCAAAGACTTTATCAACCTTTAAAGGCTCGATCAATGAGTCAATTTTACTCTATTGTTTAATTTTTATTTCAAACAATTAGGTGAGTTTTTTTTGCTTGTGCCAGATCGATTTATCATTCCAAAATTTTGGTGCATCCAAGGTTCTGATATCCTACCCGATAGCGCTCATTTCATCAGCCTCCTTAATGATAGCAAACCATTCTCTTGCCATATCAATAATCTCATTTGATTGGTAGACTCGGTATGCTAGAAGCCTTTAATCCTCTACATCCTTGTTAGACTATGTTTTTAGAGTAGGGAAATTATTTGGGTATCACAATATTTTCTTGAGTTTCTATGCCTCTTGAAATCTGGATGTGAGACCCTTCTCTACTATTTCTATCTCTTGCTTGGGTGGCCTAGTCACAGTACTAATTTTCTTGAGCTTTGTATAGAAAAGGGAAAAGGTTGGCAGGATTGTTTCTCTTATCTTTTTCTAGTAAAAATTCCATACTTGTCTACGCTATTATTTAGAAATGACTGAGCTAGATGGCTTGTCCTTTTCTCGTTGTAACTCATTTACAGTAGTGGACAGGAACTCCTCCCCTTCTTCTAATTTTTTCCTTATTTCAGATAGTGCTACATTTTGCTGATCCTTTTCACCTTGTATATTTCTCAACTCATCCTCCAGCTCTTTGATTCACCTCTCCTTTAGTTGCACCTCTTTTTCAGAAGGGGCCTTGTCAATGATGCCTTTCAACCTGATGATATCATTCATCAAAGCATCATTATTTACTTTTTTCTTGGCCAACTTGTTGTCCAGGGTATCAATTTTCTTCTTGGAAAATACCAAACTTTTATCTATATTCCTTTACTATACTAACAATGTATCTATTTTTGCATGGATGGCTCAAGCAGTCTTAGTCTTTGATATTGTAGAGATATTCCTTATGTATTCTTCTATATCCGAGTATTCTACCCTCATCAAGGAGGCAAGTTTATTCACTTTTGGCTTGGAAAACACCTTGATCCTCAATCACTAGAGGATATTGGTGATTAATCATCCTCATGAACCCCTCTTGTGAGGATAAGAGTATGGTAATTCTCAAGACCATAAAGTACTATTCTCAGTATGTGCCATTATATATCAATACTACTATCACATTGAAAATTGTATTCATAATTCATGGCTTCAACAACTTTTCCATATCCTTATTACCCGTATTTTATACTAGAAATCAACATGTCCTATAAAGAGAGTTTCAACAAATAGCCAAATCATCTATAGTGGAGAGATGGATTGACATGCTAAGTTTCAATTTTGGGACATCCACATTCTCTTTATGGGCTTGGCAGGTCCTGTTGAGTGGTATTTTCACCCAATTGTGAAAATACACTCTCCCTTAGGGAATTCATTAGAAATCCCTCTCTTGCAAAGAAATGAAATTTCTCCAAGGTTCCTTTTATTAAATGAGTGCTTGTATACTTATGAATATATATCAAGTAAATGCTAGGAATACCTTAGTGATAGCAAGTAACTGTAAACAAGGGGCATGTTGGTTTATTTTACCATGGAACTTTAGTGATTGTTCATTATTCTATTTTTTTTTAGATTTTATAATTTTTACGTATTTATTTTAACAAAGTTGAACCTTCTAGAAAACTAAAATAAAATGAAAAGAAATGCAAAAAATTAAAACACGTTCAGTCTGATGCCATCCTATTCCGACAAAACCGGATATGTGAGAGTTTCGTACATGCAACCTAGCCTATTTGACCTGCAAAACAAACACAATCAAGGTAAACTAGGTGCTAGCTCCAAGGGTTTAAAATAATTTTCAGATTCGAGACATTCACATGAAATAACCCAAATCAAATGGCATATATTTCATTTATAAATCTGAAATCCGAAAGGAGAAAAATAGAACAGTTAAAATGAAGCATGCAAAAAATTTCTCATCCTTTCTTGCCCATAAAATGCAAATTTTTGAACAATTATGCATTAATAAAATATGTCCTGTTACAACAATAGAATCTCTGGTTTTTCTCCAAAACCAGCAAAGGTGGAAGAAAAGCACTCCATAGCAGGCTCAGAACGGCTAATCACCATCAACTCTGCAACCCGCTCGCAGCGGTTTTTGACCCCTGTATCAATCTGTGCCTCTGCATTTTATACTTGCTGGTATGGTTCTCTGCTTCGTTCTGCGATGCTTCGTTTCACCTCCCAGATCGTATCGTTTCGCATTCCCCGCCTTTTCACTGCTTTTGATTTTATGTTCGATGCCGAAACGTTCGATATTCTCTATTAAAATGTAACGCTTCTGCAACCCTGACACCTGTACTCCATGTGTTCCACACTTTCTGCATGTTCTGTAATGGCCCCATGTAAATCGTGACCAAAAATAGCATGCAGCTTTGCTTCCTTGTTGTCATCGCGAAAACGCGACATGTCGCGATATCGCGACATTTTCCTGCCAGCAGCCTTGTCCGCCTTCATGCCGCAAAAATGTGACATGTCGCGATATCGCGACGTTTTCAGCAGCATTTCTTGCCTTCATGCATCGTGAAATCGTGACATGTCGCGAAATCGTGACATTTTTCTATTTCGTACACTTTCCAATTTTCCGTTGTGAAATCGCGACGCTTTTCATTTGATGCCTTGCTGCTTTGAAAACGCGACATGTCATGAAATCGTGACACTTTTATGTTTCGTACACTTGTCGTGAAATCGTGACGCTTTTTCATTTCGAGCCCCTTTGACTTGTTTGATCGCGATTTCACAACACGTCGCGAAATCACGACAATTTTCGGTCAATGCCTCTTCCTGCTTTGGGCCACGAAAACGCGACATGTCGCGATATCGCGACACTTTTTCATTTTTGCCAACGACGGAGCAACATGTCACGATATCGCGACACTTTTTCATTTTTTCCAGCGACGGAGCGACATGTCGCGATATCGCGACACTTTTTATTTTTGTCAGCCACGGAGTGACATGTCGCGATATCGCGACACTTTTCTACTTAGTGAAATTTTTTGCTTTTTTCTTTGATTTTTTAGCATCTGGGCCACTGTAGCTTTCTTTGAAAGCATGCAAAAAGGTGGGTCCCCAATTTTGGGGTGTGTTGTGGATCAGCCACAACAAATGGCGACTCTACTGTCAAATGCTCTTGAGCATTTTGGTGAGAACCCAACCTGAAACATACAAGCTTAGATACAGACGTCAAGACATAGAAGATAAACAAATATCGACGAGATCAGAAATACATGAAACATCAGAATCATTAAGTATCAGCTCGGTGTGTGCAATGTGTTTCATTCCTTATCATTTGAACTTGTTCAACATTCCATTGTCAGTTTCACTTATGATTTGTATGCAAGGCTATGAATGATTTGTGCAGGATTTGATGTATGATGAAGATACTAGAGATGTAACAACCTGCTTTATAAATGCTCAAACCTTCTAATATCATGGACAAACATATTAAAAATGTCAAACCCTCTTAGGACCAAAAATATGTATACTGAATTAATTTACTAGATCCCAAAGTTGGTTATGTGTCACTACCATCTTGAACCCATGTGCAAGTGTGAGTGAAATCAGAACTTTGGGGAATAGGATTCCCAACCTAAGCGAGATGGGAATTTAACCCTATCCTTACTATTCTGATTTGGAGTTCATTACCTCATCTTGAACAAAATAATTTAACCTGTTATGGATGAAATGGTCAGGCTAGTCTATCCATATGAGCAATCAGTGGTCTTGCTTTTAGGCAAGACATGTTGCCACGCATGAGCATACTTAACCCCATAATCCATGACTTGGCTTTCATTCATTCTTTTTCTTTTATTTCTTGGACCTTTGGGATGACTACCCATCCTTGCTAGGGACATGTAGTACGATCCCTCCAATCCAATATTAAGGTGAAATGGAAAATATTATCTTTTATCTCTTGGACCTTTGGGATGACTACCCATCCTTTGCAGAGGACACGTAGTACAATCCTTTCAATCCAAGATTTGAGATGAAATGGAAAAAATTAGTTTTACTTTTATTGCTTGGACCTTTGGGATGACTACCCATCCTTTGCAGGAGGACATGTAGTACGATCCTTCCAATCCAAGCTTTATGATGAAATGGGAAAAATGGAAGCTTTGGGGAATCGGATTCTCAACCTAAGCGAGATGAGAATTAAGTCCTATCCTTACTACTCCATGTAGGTCAAATCAGAGCTTTGGGGAGTTGGATCCTCAACCTAAGTTCGATGAGGATTTAACCCTATCCTTACTACTCTGGTTTTAGGCTTTAAGCTTGATGGAAATGGTAAAAACCATTGTTTTAAGGATTATGTTGCATGATAGGACAAACATGAAATATTCTTTTCACCTCACCCTTTCATCCAAGTATGGTTTTAACCATTTTGCTCAAGACTCCCTTTAATGTGCATAGAATGTGCTTGGTTCAAGATAGCTTGGGCAGCAGTTCCCAACCTTAGGATCCTTTTAATATATGTTATGTAATAATCCTAAGAGGATTCAACACCTTCTCAATAATTGCCCATGGAATGAAAATGTAACTCAGATGACATGTATATGCAATGTGGAATATGACATGAGATATGAATGCACTGCTTCTTTTGGAATATATATCATCTATTTTACCATAATGTGCAAAACTGACAACTTCATGCATCACAAGATCCAAACAATAATATTTAAATGTTTGTGTTACTTGTGGAGCTTTCTACAACATAATTCCAATGTTTCATATTCTCCTGATTTTAGGCATAAGTTTACATCTCAATTTTTTTTTTTTTTTTTTATTTATCAAACAAAACTAAACATGTCAAATGAAATCAAACACACAACTTAAACCCTAATCCAAATAGCAATCCCAAAATGAAACTTGAAAACACAAACTCAAACCAAAATCAAAATTTATATACAATATAGTACAAGATGATGCCAAGCTTGGACTATTACTTTCCTGGATCCCAAACATGATTAGAACATTTCCACAAAAATATAACATGATATGCCTGCCAAATGTTGTGGGCATCCAACAAAAACAAGACTAGACCAAACAATGCAACCCACTTCAACTTTCTTCTCTCACCCCACCAATAAAATTTAGTTCCATTAGTATTCTCATAGGTGAGATTCAAATTTTCAAATTGATTAGACAACGATTGATTTTCAATTTTATCATGTCTATTCTCTAAAATGCAAGTTTCATCATTCCACTCATGATTTAGAAGTAGGCTCTCTTTTTCAAATGTGAGATATTGCAAACAAGAGCCTATTTCTAAAAGTCTTGAATTCAAATTATTTTTCGAGATTTTGCAATCAAAATCAATCAAAACTTGACAAACATCACCAAGATTTGACATTTCATCATCAATGACATTAGCACCCAAAGGGACATCATGTAACCCATCACTTAAAATTTTTGTGGCTACTACCAAAGGTAAAGATTTCACTTTGTCACCCATACTCAACCCATCATGATTAGAATTTATCACAACTTGATGAGTGTTAGTAGCTTTTTCTTTTTCTTCATTGTCTTCTTCATCATCCAACACCTGTTCAAAAACACCAAAGTTAGGCACCCAATCAAACATGCATCCATATTTTTCAAAACAAGAGCCTAATTTTTCAAGATATGTGTCATGTGACACCTTTTCATGATCAATGGCTTGAGTTGCCTCAAAATCCATATTTTCATTAGGATCATCAATAGTATCAAACCCACACCACTTAGGCTTTGTAATTTCATCATTTTGAGATGGCATAGACATTGTAGAATCAATAGGTGGATCAAGATTTTTGATTTCTTGCCCCTCAAGGGGAACAAAAACAATTGATTCTCCTTCTTCATCCATGGTAGTAAAATCATTATCCTTCTCCAACCTTTGATGAGATTCCAACCCTTCTTCCAAAACATTCTTAGATTGTACAGGACTTGTAATATCCTCATATGAAAAGGCAATTGTATTATCCTGCATATCAATAGGCACACAAATTTCATTAGCAGTTTTGGAGTGAGCATACTCTTCCCAAGAATCATAATGATCATCTTTCAAAATCAAATTGTGATGCTCAACTATTTCTTCTTCATCTTTTAATTCATCAACATGTTTCTCATCAAATTTATCTTCACCTTCCTTAGATGGTTCAATTACTTCCAAAATTGGGTTATTGCTTGTATTCAAATTGATAAGGCTATCATAATCCACATGTGTAACCCATGATTCAATTTTATCACAATTTGGAAGGTGTGGATCCTCTTGGTCATCATTTTCAACAATGTCATCCGAAACAGATTCATCCTCATAGAATTCATCTTTTGGTGAGTCAAGGGTTTCCAATTTGTCACATGTTTCAATACTAGTTGGATCTAGTACTCCTCCCTTGCCTAAAATCATATTCTTATGAAAATCATTAAAATTGATTTTAGAAACATCTTTTGAATCAAGATGAGTATCTTGAAGTTGATTCATACTTAAGAAAGATGGTTGATCTTGCATAGTAGGTTGAGGATTTTGAAATTGATTGAAGCTTGGGAATGATTGTTGATTCTGAAATTGATTTACACTTGAATTTGGTTGAGGTGGATAAATCATTGGATGGGTAAAGGATGTATTAAATGATTGAAGATTATACGATCCAAAACCCCCACCATAATTTTGACAACTCAATTGTTGCTCAATTGCCATTGCTTGAGTATAGGCTTGTGACAAAGATGTGATTTGAGGCATCCCTCGCAAATATGTGGAAATGAGTGCATCAAGAGCATTTACATATATTTGGAGAGCCATTTCTTCTTGAAGAGCATAAAATGTCACTAATTGAGCATATAATCCAAAGAATCTTTCAGAAAATGACTTCACATTTTCACTTGGTCCTTTTTTAATAGTGACAAACTGCTCATACATGCGGATTGGGTCAACTTGCTTTTTGTTGAATTGATTAAGAAATGCTGCCTCTAGTTGAGCCCAAGAAGTGATAGATCCTAAAGGCAGACTTGTAAACCAATCAAATGCCACTTTGTCCAAGGTGTAAGGGAACATTTTACAAACAACATCATCATGCCAAATTGTTAAGTGATTCACAACAAATTTGAATGCTTGAATGTGTTCTCCTACAGTATTTGTCCCGTTAGACAAAAATCGAGGAAGACATCTCTCAAAACCAACGGGAAAATAATGTTGAACTCCTGGTATGTTCAATGGGCTACCTGTCATCCACGGTGAAAACATAGCCATTAGTAAATCTTAAAGAATATAACTTTAATACCAAAAAAATTATTTTATTTTTATTATTATTATTATTATTATTATTATTATTATTATTATTATTATTTTAAATTAAATTAAATCACATTATTCCTGTATGAACAATCAAAGCGTTAGAACAATGCATAGCAATTCATGTCCTCCTTTTAACAGTACAAAGTTGTAATATTAAAAGAGGGCTAAAGATAATAATCAATAGGGCATGAAATATTAAAAATTTAAATCCCTATAGCATTTAAATCAATCTGAAATAAACCGGTTCAGGCCCTCCTTCTAGCGCCAAAATGTTGAGTGGTATTTTCACCCAATTGTGAAAATACACTCTCCCTTAGGGAATTCATTAGAAATCCCTCTCTTGCAAAGAAATGAAATTTCTCCAAGGTTCCTTTTATTAAATGAGTGCTTGTATACTTATGAATATATATCAAGTAAATGCTAGGAATACCTTAGTGATAGCAAGTAACTGTAAACAAGGGGCATGTTGGTTTATTTTACCATGGAACTTTAGTGATTGTTCATTATTCTATTTTTTTTTAGATTTTATAATTTTTACGTATTTATTTTAACAAAGTTGAACCTTCTGAAAAACTAAAATAAAATGAAAAGAAATGCAGAAAATTAAAACACGTTCAGTCTGATGCCATCCTATTCCGACAAAACCGGATATGTGAGAGTTTCGTACATGCAACCTAGCCTATTTGACCTGCAAAACAAACACAATCAAGGTAAACTAGGTGCTAGCTCCAAGGGTTTAAAATAATTTTCAGATTGCAGACATTCACATGAAATAACCCAAAACAATGGCATATATTTCATTTATAAATCTGAAATCTGAAAGGAGAAAAATAGAACAGTTAAAATGAAGCATGCAAAAAATTTCTCATCCTTTCTTGCCCATAAAATGCAAATTTTTGAACAATTCTGCATTAATAAAATATGTCCTGTTACAACAGCAGAATCTCTGGTTTTTCTCCAAAACCAGCAAAGGTGGAAGAAAAGCACTCCATAGCAGGCTCAGAACGGCTAATCTCCATCAACTCTGCAACCCGCTCGTAGCGGTTTCCGACCCCTATATCAATCTGTGCCTCTGCGTTTTATACTTGTTGGTATGGTTCTCTGCTTCGTTCTGCGATGCTTCGTTTCACCTCCCAGATCGTATCGTTTCGCATTCCCCGCCTTTTCACTGCTTTTGATTTTATGTTCGATGTCGAAATGTTCGATATTCTCTATTAAAATGTAATGCTTCTGCAACCCTGACACTATACTCCACGTGTTCCGCACTTTCTGCATCTTCTGTAATGGCCCCATGAAAATCGTGACCAAAAATAGCATGCAGCTTTGCTTCCTTGCTTTCACCGCGAAAACGCGACATGTCGCGATATCGCGACATTTTCCTGCTAGTAGCCTTGTCCGCCTTCATGCGTCAACAAAACGCGACATGTCGCGATATCGCGACGTTTTCCTGCCAACAGCCTTTCTTGCCTTCATGCATCGCGAAAACGTGACATGTCGCGAAATCGTGACATTTTTCTCTTCCGTACACTATTCCGGCTTTTCATCGCGAAATCGCGATGCCTTTCTATTTCGGGCCCCTTTGCTGCACTTAGCCGCGAAAATCGCGACATGTCGCGAAATCGCGACACTTCTGTTCCGTACACCTTCGCTGCTTTTTTGTCGTGAAATCACGACGCTTTTTCGCTTCGGGCCCCTTTGCTGATTTTTGTCGCGAAATCGCGACGTTTTTTACCTCCGTACACCGCGACCACAACATGTCATGAAATCGCAACAATTTTTGGTCAATGCCTCTTCCTGCTTGCCTGGGCCGCGAAAACGCGACATGTCACGATATCGCGACACTTTTTCATTTTTGCCAGCGACGGAGCAACATGTCGCGATATCGTGACACTTTTTCATTTTTGCCAGCGACGGAGCGACATGTCGCGATATCGCGACACCTTTTCTTTTTTGCCAATGACGGAGCGATATGTCGCGATATCGCGACAACTTTCGACCGCGATCGAGCGACATGTCGCGATATCGCGACACTTTTTGTCCTTAGTGAAATTTTTTGCTTTTTCTTGATTTTTTAGCATCTGGGCCACTGCAGTTTTCTTTGAAAGCATGCAAAAAGGTGGGTCCCCAATTTTGGGGTGTGTTGTGGATCAGCCACAACAGGTCCATAGACCTTTATAGCGAGCATAACCAAGAACAAAGCAACCAAATATGATTTCCAAGTATGTAAGAACAACTCTAATTTCCATTTCCCAAAATAACCATCATTAAAAATAAAATCTCACAAGCCAAATAAGGAAATAAATTGCATCCTCCCTTAATTTCAAATCAACATATCTAAATAATTATGGCAATAGTGAAACTCCTTAGTACATTAGGATTTTTGAATATTTTTCAGTAATACATAGCAATATGGAGTAGATTCTAACCCATAGATATAATTTGACATTGCACATCATTAATTAATTGGTTACAGTAGCATCCCCAAACCCTAAAACCTCTGGAAGATGTAAGAAGTTTTCTTAAGTGTTCAATGGATGAAAAAAATGCTTCTCAAGCATAAGAAGAGTGTGATATTTTTTTGGTAGCCTACTCTAGTGAAGGACATTTTATCTTTGTTCAAGCTTATCACACACCTCAAAGAACAAGCCTATCTTAAATAGCCATCAAGGGGATATTGTGGAACTAAAGTCTTTAAGATCTGGTAGAGGTATCACACTATCCAATGCCTTCTAAAATAAATCAACTCCTTTAAAATCACCAAATAAAGTGTATGATCTATAAAAAAGTAAGGCAGCTTCCAAACAATGGAGCAACTAAAGGAAAATAAAAAATACAAGAGATAGATCTAGAAAATTAAGAGTCAGTAAGAGCAAAATTGAGCTTAAACCTTACATAAAAACAAATTGTACACTTATATTACCATTAGAACTTGATAATTCAATAACCCAATATATAAGATATGGTCAAATAGAGCAATGAAAAGAAAAACATGCAAGCAACTTCTTTAATATCAGGGATAAATATGAACCATTTTAAATAGGATACGAAGAAACACACTGGAGTAAATAAGAAGCGAAGGACCAACAAGGAGTCAAGAACTAAGCATGCACAACAAGTTCTACTTTTTAGGATGCCAACCTGAGCTAGATAAAAGTTACACACCTGAATTAAATTTTTGTTTCCATATATTTTCTTGTCATATTCTAATAGAAGGTAAATAGCATTAAAAATTTATTGTTATATCAATCATGTTGGCAAGGTCTTATATACAACATGCACCCATTGTATTGACTCTTGAGGATTGATATTGTGAAGATAATCAATCTCTTTTTCTATGGTTTCCAACAAGGTAAATTGTAACATTCACCTACTATGGTTGAATTACACAACAAGGAATACACCATCCACCTTAGAATACCATAAGGTTAGGTTAGGCTCTATCCCTCCAAATTCACTTAGCTTTAACATGCCTAGCAGCACTTCAACTCATCATCATGGTAATTTCTCCCCTTAACAATAAACCATAACCCACTAGCCATGGAAAAGTTATAGATAAAATAAAAATAATAGACCTTTGAAAGCAAAACTATGCTTTTTTGTTGCCATAGGCTATGGTTCGATATGAAAGGGGCATTGCCACTGAGCAATTCAAGTCACCAATTATTATAACTTCTACTTCATCTATTCAATCCATTAAAAACATGTGGGAAAAAAATAAAATAATAACATAGATATAGTGCAGCTACTCTAATTTTAGGGATGGATATAAACCATTTTAAATAGAGCAATGAGAAGGAAAATATGCAAGCAAATTCTTTAATATCAGGATTAACAATATGGATAATCAGACATCTGGCTGGGTCAGACATCTAGGGTTGTGTAGGGCATTATTCAAGTACAAAATATTTGGCCATATTCAGAATTAGCCAAATCTACCTTAAATGCATAAATTTCTTATTTTATGCAATGTTTTTCATCTTCAACACTTTCTTGCCAAAGTGCATATGGGTAGTGGTCCAAAACACCCACATTCTTGGTGGCTTCTAGGGCCTTTTTATCTTTAAAAAAGTGGAGGACCCAAATTTAACTATTCATATTCCATAAGCAAATGGTAAAAAATAGGGCTACAATAGAGGACATACTATTGAGGCCCCTACGACTATACAATAAACTTTACCTAATCCTTGTTCCATTGGGTTACGGAGTTATTATCCTTAACAAGTCATTATGGTAGAACTGTATAAAATACAAAAATATTATAATAAAAGGTTTCCTCTAATCACCCCTTGATGATTTGTGTGGTTGTTACCCCTCCCTCTATGGAGGCTCCCATTGTGAATTCATTCCTAATGATTATCCATATTGTGGAACAGCCTTGGATGGTTCATCTATATGAAGTTTTTCGCACATATTTTCCTAGACGTCTAGAGGTAAGTCTGGAGTCCCTCTCAGATCCAAGATAACTTCATTTAATCTACCAAAAAAGTGATAAGTAGGGTCACTGTACTTCATAGCCAGGTGTTATGCTTTTGACAGGAGATTAGATAGCCTAAAGAACAACGAAAAGACTTTATCAACCTCTAAAGGCTCGATCAATGAGTCAATTTTACTCTATTGTTTAATTTTTATTTCAAACAATTAGGTGAGTTTTTCCTGCTTGTGACAGATCAATTTATCATTCCAAAATTTTGGTGCACCCAAGGTTCTAATATCCTACCCGATAGCGCTCATTTCATCAGCCTCCTTCTTAATGATAGCAAACCATTCTCTTGCCATATCAATAATCTCATTTTATTGGTAGACCCGGTACACTAGAAGCCTTTAATCCTCTACATCCTTGTTAGACTATGTTTTTAGAGTAGGGAAATTATTTGGGTACCACAATATTTTCTTGAGTTTCTATGCCTCTTGAAATCTGGATGTGAGACCCTTCTCTACTATTTTTATCTCTTGCTTGGGTGGCCTAGTCACAGTACTAATTTTCTTGAGCTTTGTATAGAAAAGGGAAAAGGTTGGCAGGATTGTTTCTCTTATCTTTTTCTAGTAAAAATTCCATACTTGTCTACGCTATTATTTAGAAATGACTGAGCCAGATGGTTTGTCCTTTTCTCGTTGTAACTCATTTAGAGTAGTGGACAGGGACTCCTCCCCTTCTGCTAATTTATTCCTTATTTCAGATAGTGCTACATTTTGTTGATCCTTTTCACCTTGTGTATTTCTCAACTCATCCTCCAGCTCTTTGATTCACCTCTCCTTTAGTTGCACCTCTTTTTCAGAAGGGGCCTTGTCAATGATGCCTTTCAACCTGATGATATCATTCATCAAAGCATCATTATTTACTTTTTTCTTGGCCAACTTGCTGTCTAGGGTATCAATTTTCTTCTTGGAAAATACCAAACTTTTATCTATATTCCTTTACTATACTAACAATGTATCTATTTTTGCATGGATGGCTCGAGCAGTCTTAGTCTTTGATATTGTATAGATATTCCTTATGTATTCTTCTATATCCGAGTATTCTACCCTCATCAAGGAGGCAATTTTATTCACTTTTGGCTTGGAAAACACCTTGATCCTCAATCACTAGGGGATATTGGTGATTAATCATCCTCATGAACCCCTCTTGTGAGGATAAGAGTATGGTAATCCTCAAGACCATAAAGTACTATTCTCAGTATGTGCCATTATATATCAATACTACTATCACATTGAAAATTGTATTCATAATTTATGGCTTCAACAACTTTTCCATATCCTTATTACCAGTATTTTATACTAGAAATCAACATGTCCTATAAAGAGAGTTTCAAAAAATAGCCAAATCATCTATAGTGGAGAGATGGATTGACATGCTAAGTTTCAATTTTGGGACATCCACATTCTCTTTATGGGCTTGGCAGGTCCATAGACCTTTATAGCAAGCATAACCAAGAACAAAGCAACCAAATATGATTTCCAAGTATGTAAGAACAACCCTAATTTCCTTTTCCCAAAATAACCATCATTAAAAATAAAATCTCACAAGCCAAATAAGGAAATAAATTGCATCCTCCCTTAATTTCAAATCAACATATCTAAAATAATTATGGCAATAGTGAAACTCTTTAGTACATTAGGATTTTTGAATATTTTTCAGTAATACATAACAATATGGAGTAGATTCTAACCCATAGATATAATTTGACATTGCACATCATTAATTAATTGGTTACAGTAGCATCCCCAAACACTAAAAACTCTGGAAGATGTAATAAGTTTTCTTAAGTGTTCAATGGATGAAAAAAAAGCTTCTCAAGCATAAGAAGAGTGTGATATTTTTTTGGTAGCCTACTCTAGTGAAGGACATTTTATCTTTGTTCAAGCTTATCACACACCTCAAAGAACAAGCCTATCTTAAATAGCCATCAAGGGGATATTGTGGAACTGAAGTCTTTAAGATCTGGTAGAGGTATCACACTATCCAATACCTTATAAAATAAATCAACTCCTTTAAAATCACCAAATAAAGTGTATTATCTATAAAAAAGTAAGGCAGCTTCCAAACAATGAAGCAACTAAAGGAAAATAAAAAATACAAGAGATAGATCTAGAAAATTAAGAGTCAGTAAGAACAAAATTGAGCTTAAACCTTACATAAAAACAAATTGTACACTTATATTACCATTAGAACTTGATAATTCAATAACCCTATATATAAGATATGGTCAAATAAAGCAATGAAAAGAAAAACATGCAAGCAACTTCTTTAATATCAGGGATAAATATGAACCATTTTAAATAGGATACTAAGAAACACACTGGAGTAAATAAGAAGCGAAGGACCAACAAGGAGTCAAGCACTAAGCATGCACAACAAGTTCTACTTTTTAGGATGCCAACTTTAGCTAGATAAAAGTTACACACCTGAATTAAATTTTTGTTTCCATATATTTTCTTGTCATATTCTAATAGAAGGTAAATAGCATTAAAAAATTATTGTTATATCAATCATGTTGGCAAGGTCTTATATACAACATGCACCCATTGTATTGACTCTTGAGGATTGATATTGTGAATATAATCAATCTCTTTTTCTATGGTTTCCAACAAGGTAAATTGTAACATTCACCTACTATGGAATTACACAACAAGGAATACACCATCCACCTTAGAATACCATAAGGTTAGGTTAGGCTCTATCCCTCCAAATTCACTTAGCTTTAACATGCCTAGCAGCACTTCAACTCATCATCATGGTAATTTCTCCCCTTAACAATAAACCATAACCCACTAGCCATGGAAAATTTATAGATAAAATAAAAATAATAGACCTTTGAAAGCAAAACTATGCTTTTTTGTTGCCATAGGCTATGGTTCGATATGAAAGTGGCATTGCCACTGAGAAATTCAAGTCACCAATTATTATAATTGCTACTTCATCTATTCAATCCATTAAAAACATGTGGGAAAAAAATAAAATAATAACATAGATATAGTGCAGCTCCTCTAATTTTAGGGATGGATATAAACCATTTTAAATAGAGCAATGAGAAGGAAAATATGCAAGCAAATTCTTTAATATCAGGATTAACAATATGGATAATCAGACATCTGGCTAGGTCAGACATCTGGGGTTGTGTTGGGCATTGTTCAGGTACAAAATATTTGGCCATATTTAGAATTAGCCAAATCTACCTTAAATGCATAAATTTCTTATTTTATGCAATTTTTTTCATCTTTAGCACTTTCTTGCCAAAGTGCATATGGGTAGTGGTCCAAAACACCCACATTCTTGGTGGCTTCTAGGGCCTTTTTATCTTTAAAAAAGTGGAGGACCCAAATTTAACTATTCATATTCCATAAGCAAATGGTAAAAAATAGGGCTACAATAGAGGACATACTATTGAGGCCCCTACGACTATACAATAAACTTTACCTAATCCTTGTTCCATTGGGTTACAGAGTTATTATCCTTAACAAGTCATTATGGTAGAACTGTATAAAATACAAAAATTTTATAATAAAAGGTTTCCTCTAATCACCCCTTGATGATTTGTGTGGTTGTTATCCCTCCCTCTATGGAGGCTCCCATTGTGAATTCATTCCTAATGATTATCCATATTGTGGAACAGCCTTGGATGGTTCATCTATATGAAGTTTTTCGCACATATTTTCCTAGACGTCCAGAGGTAAGTCTGGAGTCCCTCTCAGATCCAAGATAACTTCAGTTAATCTACCAAAAAAGTGATAAGTAGGGTCACTGTACTTCATATCCAGGTGTTATGCTTTTGACAGGAGATTAGATAGCCTAAAGAACAATGCAAAGACTTTATCAACCTCTAAAGGCTCGATCAATGAGTCAATTTTACTCTATTGTTTAATTTTTATTTCAAACAATTAGGTGAGTTTTTCCTACTTGTGCCAGATCGATTTATCATTCCAAAATTTTGGTGCACCCAAGGTTCTAATGTCCTACCCGATAGCGCTTATTTCATCAGCCTCCTTCTTAATGATAGCAAACCATTCTCTTGCCATATCAATATTATCATTTGATTGGTAGACACGGTACGCTAGAAGCCTTTAATCCCCTACATCCTTGTTAGACTATGTTTTTAGAGTAGGGAAATTATTTGGGTATCAAAATATTTTCTTGAGTTTCTATGCCTCTTGAAATCTGGATGTGAGACCCTTCTCTACTGTTTCTATCTCTTGCTTGGGTGGCCTAGTCACAGTACTAATTTTCTTGAGCTTTGTATAGAAAAGGGAAAAGGTTGGCAGGATTGTTTCTCTTATATTTTTTTAGTTAATACTTTTCTACGCTATTATTTAGAAATGACTCAGCCAGATGGCTTGTCCTTTTCTCGTTGTAACTCATTTACAGTAGTGGACAGGGACTCCTCCCATTCTACTAATTTATTCCTTATTTTAGATAGTGCTACATTTTGCTGATCCTTTTCACCTTGTGTATTTCTCAACTCATCCTCTAGCTCTTTGATTCACCTCTCCTTTAGTTGCACCTCTTTTTCAGAAGGGGCCTTGTCAATGATGCCTTTCAACCTGATGATATCATTCATCAAAGCATCATTATTTACTTTTTTCTTGGCCAACTTGCTGTCCAGGGTATCAATTTTCTTCTTGGAAAATACCAAACTTTTATCTATATTCCTTTACTATACTGACAATGTATCTATTTTTGCATGGATGGCTCGAGTAGTCTTAGTCTTTGATATTGTAGAGATATTCCTTATGTATTCTTCTATATCCGAGTATTCTACCCTCATCAAGGAGGCAAGTTTATTCACTTTTGGCTTGGAAAACACCTTGATCCTCAATCACTAGGGGATATTGGTGATTAATCATCCTCATGAACCCCTTTTGTGAGGATAAGAGTATGGTAATCCTCAAGACCATAAAGTACAATTCTCAGTATGTGCCATTATATATCAATACTACTATCACATTCAAAATTGTATTCATAATTCATGGCTTCAACAACTTTTCAATATCCTTATTACCAGTATTTTATACTAGAAATCAACATGTCCTATAAAGAGAGTTTCAACAAATAGCCAAATCATCTATAGTGGAGAGATGGATTGACATGCTAAGTTTCAATTTTGGGACATCCACATTCTCTTTATGGGCTTGGCAGGTCCATAGACCTTGATAGCGAGCATAACCAAGAACAAAGCAACCAAATATGATTTCCAAGTATGTAAGAACAACTCTAATTTCCATTTTCCAAAATAACCATCATTAAAAATAAAATCTCACAAGCCAAATAAGGAAATAAATTGCGTCCTCCCTTAATTTCAAATCAACATATCTAAAATAATTATGGCAATAGTGAAACTCCTTAGTACATTAGGATTTTTGAATATTTTTCAGTAATACATAGCAATATGGAGTAGATTCTAACCCATAGATATAATTTGACATTGCACATCATTAATTAATTGGTTACAGTAGCATCCCCAAACCCTAAAACCTCTGGAAGATGTAAGAAGTTATCTTAAGTGTTCAATGGATGAAAAAAATGCTTCTCAAGCATAAGAAGAGTGTGATATTTTTTTGGTAGCCTACTCTAGTGAAGGACATTTTATCTTTGTTCAAGCTTATCACACACCTCAAAGAACAAGCCTATCTTAAATAGCCATCAAGGGGATATTGTGGAACTAAAGTCTTTAAGATCTGGTAGAGGTATCACACTATCCAATGCCTTCTAAAATAAATCAACTCCTTTAAAATCACCAAATAAAGTGTATGATCTATAAAAAAGTAAGGCAGCTTCCAAACAATGGAGCAACTAAAGGAAAATAAAAAATACAAGAGATAGATCTAGAAAATTAAGAGTCAGTAAGAGCAAAATTGAGCTTAAACCTTACATAAAAACAAATTGTACACTTATATTACCATTAGAACTTGATAATTCAATAACCCAATATATAAGATATGGTCAAATAGAGCAATGAAAAGAAAAACATGCAAGCAACTTCTTTAATATTAGGGATAAATGTGAACCATTTTAAATAGGATATGAAGAAACACACTGGAGTAAATAAGAAGCAAAGTACCAACAAGGAGTCAAGCACTAAGCATGCACAACAAGTTCTACTTTTTAGGATGCCAACCTGAGCTAGATAAAAGTTACACACCTGAATTAAATTTTTGTTTCCATATATTTTCTTGTCATATTCTAATAGAAGGTAAATAGCATTAAAAAATTATTGTTATATCAATCATGTTGGCAAGGTCTTATATACAACATGCACCCATTGTATTGACTCTTGAGGATTGATATTGTGAAGATAATCAATCTCTTTTTCTATGGTTTCCAACAAGGTAAATTGTAACATTCACCTACTATGGTTGAATTACACAACAAGGAATACACCATCCACCTTAGAATACCATAAGGTTAGGTTAGGCTCTATCCCTCCAAATTCACTTAGCTTTAACATGCCTAGCAGCACTTCAAATCATCATCATGGTAATTTCTCCCCTTAACAATAAACCATAACCCACTAGCCATGGAAAAGTTATAGATAAAATAAAAATAATAGACCTTTGAAAGCAAAACTAAGATTTTTTGTTGCCATAGGCTATGGTTCGATATGAAAGTGGCATTGCCACTGAGCAATTCAAGTCACCAATTATTATAATTGCTACTTCATCTATTCAATCCATTAAAAACATGTGGGAAAAAAATAAAATAATAACATAGATATAGTGCAGCTACTCTAATTTTAGGGATGGATATAAACCATTTTAAATAGAGCAATGAGAAGGAAAACATGCAAGCAAATTCTTTAATATCAGGATTAACAATATGGATAATCAGACATCTGGCTGGGTCAGACATCTGGGGTTGTGTTGGGCATTGTTCAAGTACAAAATATTTGGCCATATTTAGAATTAGCCAAATCTACCTTAAATGCATAAATTTCTTATTTTATGCAATGTTTTTCATCTTCAGCACTTTCTTGCCAAAGTGCATATGGGTAGTGGTCCAAAACACCCACATTCTTGGTGGCTTCTAGGGCCTTTTTATCTTTAAAAAAGTGGAGGACCCAAATTTAACTATTCATATTCCATAAGCAAATGGTAAAAAATAGGGCTACAATAGAAGAAATACTACTGAGGCCCCTACGACTATACAATAAACTTTACCTAATCCTTGTTCCATTAAGTTACGGAGTTATTATCCTTAACAAGTCATTATGGTAGAACTGTATAAAATACAAAAATTTTATAATAAAAGGTTTCCTCTAATCACCCCTTGATGATTTGTGTGGTTGTTGCCCCTCCCTCTATGGAGGCTCCCATTGTGAATTCATTCCTAATGATTATCCATATTGTGGAACAGCCTTGGATGGTTCATCTATATGAAGCTTTTCGCACGTATTTTCCTAGACGTCCAGAGGTAAGTCTGGAGTCCCTCTCAGATCCAAGATGACTTCATTTAATCTACCAAAAAATTGATAAGTAGGGTCACTATACTTCATAGCCAGGTGTTATGCTTTTGACAGGAGATTAGATAGCCTAAAGAACAATGCAAAGACTTTATCAACCTCTAAAGGCTCGATCAATGTGTCAATTTTACTCTATTGTTTAATTTTTATTTCAAACAATTAGGTGAGTTTTTCCTGCTTGTGCCAGATCGATTTATCATTCCAAAATTTTGGTGCACCCAAGGTTCTGATATCCTACCCGATAGCACTCATTTCATCAGCCTCCTTCTTAATGATAGCAAACCATTCTCTTGCCATATCAATAATCTCATTTGATTGGTAGACCTGGTACGCTAGAAGCCTTTAATCCCCTACATCCTTGTTAGACTATGTTTTTAGAGTAGGGAAATTATTTGGGTATCACAATATTTTCTTGAGTTTCTATGCCTCTTGAAATCTGGATGTGAGACCCTTCTCTACTATTTCTATCTCTTGCTTGGGTGGCCTAGTCACAGTACTAATTTTCTTGAGCTTTGTATAGAAAAGGGAAAAGGTTGGCAGGATTGTTTCTCTTATATTTTTCTAGTAAAAATTCCATACTTGTCTACGCTATTATTTAGAAATGACTGAGCTATATGGCTTGTCCTTTTCTCGTTGTAACTCATTTACAGTAGTGGACAAGGACTCCTCCCATTCTACTAATTTATTCCTTATTTCAGATAGTGCTACATTTTGCTGATCCTTTTCACCTTGTATATTTCTCAACTCATCCTCTAGCTCTTTGATTCACCTCTCCTTTAGTTGCACCTCTTTTTCAGAAGGGGCCTTGTCAATGATGCCTTTCAACCTGATGATATCATTCATCAAAGCATCATTATTTACTTTTTTCTTGGCCAACTTGCTGTCCAGGGTATCAATTTTCTTCTTGGAAAATACCAAACTTTTATCTATATTCCTTTACTATACTAACAATGTATCTATTTTTGCATGGATGGCTCGAGCAGTCTTAGTCTTTGATATTGTAGAGATATTCCTTATGTATTCTTCTATATCCGAGTATTCTACCCTCAACAAGGAGGAAATTTTATTCACTTTTGGCTTGGCAAACACCTTGATCCTCAATCACTAGGGGATATTGGTGATTAATCATCCTCATGAACCCCTCTTGTGAGGATAAGAGTATGGTAATCCTCAATACCATAAAGTACTATTCTCAGTATGTGCCATTATATATCAATACTACTATCACATTGAAAATTGTATTCATAATTCATGGCTTCAACAACTTTTCCATATCCTTATTACCAGTATTTTATACTAGAAATCAACATGTCCTATAAAGAGAGTTTCAACAAATAGCCAAATCATCTATAGTGGAGAGATGGATTGACATGCTAAGTTTCAATTTTGGGACATCCACATTCTCTTTATGGGCTTGGCAGGTCCATAGACCTTGATAGCGAGCATAACCAAGAACAAAGCAACCAAATATGATTTCCAAGTATGTAAGAACAACTCTAATTTCCATTTCCCAAAATAACCATCATTAAAAATAAAATCTCACAAGCCAAATAAGGAAATAAATTGCATCCTCCCTTAATTTCAAATCAACATATCTAAAATAATTATGGCAATAGTGAAACTCCTTAGTACATTAGGATTTTTGAATATTTTTCAGTAATACATAGCAATATGGAGTAGATTCTAACCCATAGATATAATTTGACATTGCACATCATTAATTAATTGGTTACAGTAGCATCCCCAAACCCTAAAACCTCTGGAAGATGTAAGAAGTTTTCTTAAGTGTTCAATGGATGAAAAAAATGCTTCTCAAGCATAAGAAGAGTGTGATATTTTTTTGGTAGCCTACTCTAGTGAAGGACATTTTATCTTTGTTCAAGCTTATCACACACCTCAAAGAACAAGCCTATCTTAAATAGCCATCAAGGGGATATTGTGGAACTGAAGTCTTTAAGATCTGGTAGAGGTATCACACTATCCAATGCCTTCTAAAATAAATCAACTCCTTTAAAATCACCAAATAAAGTGTGTTGTCTATAAAAAGCAAGACAGCTTCCAAACAATGGAGCAACTAAAGGAAAATAAAAAATACAAGAGATAGATCTAGAAAATTAAGAGTCAGTAAGAGCAAAATTGAGCTTAAACCTTACATAAAAACAAATTGTACACTTATATTACCATTAGAACTTGATAATTCAATAACCCAATATATAAGATATGGTCAAATAGAGCAATGAAAAGAAAAACATGCAAGCAACTTCTTTAATATCAAGGATAAATATGAACCATTTTAAATAGGATACGAAGAAACACACTGGAGTAAATAAGAATCGAAGGACCAACAAGGAGTCAAGCACTAAGCATGCACAACAAGTTCTACTTTTTAGGATGCCAACCTGAGCTAGATAAAAGTTACACACCTGAATTAAATTTTTGTTTCCATATATTTTCTTGTCATATTCTAATAGAAGGTAAATAGCATTAAAAAATTATTGTTATATCAATCATGTTGGCAAGGTCTTATATACAACATGCACCCATTGTATTGACTCTTGAGGATTGATATTGTGAAGATAATCAATCTCTTTTTCTATGGTTTCCAACAAGGTAAATTGTAACATTCACCTACTATGGTTGAATTACACAACAAGGAATACACCATCCACCTTAGAATACCATAAGGTTAGGTTAGGCTCTATCCCTCCAAATTCACTTAGCTTTAACATGCCTAGCAGCACTTCAACTCATCATCATGGTAATTTCTCCCCTTAACAATAAACCATAACACACTAGCCATGGAAAAGTTATAGATAAAATAAAAATAATAGACCTTTGAAAGAAAAACTATGCTTTTTTGTTGCCATAGGCTATGGTTCGATATGAAAGTGGCATTGCCACTGAGCAAATCAAGTCACCAATTATTATAACTGCTAATTCATCTATTCAATCCATTAAAAACATGTGGGAAAAAAATAAAATAATAACATAGATATAGTGCAGCTACTCTAATTTTAGGGATGGATATAAACCATTTTAAATAGAGCAATGAGAAGGAAAATATGCAAGAAAATTCTTTAATATCAGGATTAACAATATGGATAATCAGACATCTGGCTAGGTCAGACATCTGGGGTTGTGTTGGGCATTGTTTAGGTACAAAATATTTGGCCATTTTCATAATTAGCCAAATCTACCTTAAATGCATAAATTTCTTATTTTATGCAATGTTTTTAATCTTCAGCACTTTCTTGCCAAAGTACATATGGGTAGTGGTCCAAAACACCCACATTCTTGGTGGCTTCTAGGGCCTTTTTATCTTTAAAAAAGTGGATGACCCAAATTTAACTATTCATATTCCATAAGAAAATGGTAAAAAATAGGGCTACAATAGAGGACATACTATTGAGGCCCCTATGACTATACAATAAACTTTACCTAATCCTTGTTCCATTGGGTTACGGAGTTATTATCCTTAACAAGTCATTATGGTAGAACTGTATAAAATACAAAAATTTTATAATAAAAGGTTTCCTCTAATCACCCCTTGATGATTTGTGTGGTTGTTACCCCTCACTCTATGGAGGCTCCCATTGTGAATTCATTCCTAACGATTATCCATATTGTGGAACAGCCTTGGATGGTTCATCTATATGAAGTTTTTTGCACATATTTTCCTAGACGTTCAGAGGCAAGTCTGGAGTCCCTCTCAGATCCAAGATAACTTCATTTAATCTACCAAAAATGTGATAAGTAGGGTCACTGTACTTCATAGCCAGGTGTTATTCTTTTGACAGGAGATTAGATAGCCTAAAGAACAACGCAAAGACTTTATCAACCTCTAAAGGCTCGATCAATGAGTCAATTTTAATCTATTGTTTAATTTTTATTTCAAACAATTAGGTGAGTTTTTCCTGCTTGTGCTAGATCGATTTATCATTCCAAAATTTTGGTGCACCCAAGGTTGTGATATCCTACCCGATAGTGCTCATTTCATCAGCCACCTCCTTAATGATAGCAAACCATTCTCTTGCCATATCAATAATATCATTTGATTGGTAGACCCGGTACGCTAGAAGCATTTAATCCTCTACATCCTTGTTAGACTATGTTTTTAGAGTAGGGAAATTATTTGGGTATCACAATATTTTCTTGAGTTTCTATGCCTCTTGAAATCTGGATGTGAGACCCTTCTCTACTATTTCTATCTCTTGCTTGGGTGGCCTAGTCACAGTACTAATTTTCTTGAGCTTTGTATAGAAAAGGGAAAAGGTTGGCAGGATTCTTTCTCTTATCTTTTTCTAGTAAAAATTCCATACTTGTCTATGCTATTATTTAGAAATGACTGAGCCATATGGCTTGTATTTTTCTCGTTGTAACTCATTTAGAGTAGTGGACAGGGACTCCTCCCATTCTGCTAATTTATTCCTTATTTCAGATAGTGCTACATTTTGCTGATCCTTTTCACCTTGTATATTTCTCAACTCATCCTCCAGCTCTTTGATTCACCTCTCCTTTAGTTGCACCTCTTTTTCAGAAGGGGCCATGTCAATGATGCCTTTAAACCTAATGATATCATTCATCAAAGCATCATTATTTACTTTTTTCTTGGCCAACTTGTTGTCCAGGGTATCAATTTTCTTCTTGGAAAATACCAAACTTTTATCTATATTCCTTTACTATACTAACAATGTATCTATTTCTGCATGGATGGCTCGAGCAGTCTTAGTCTTTGATATTGTAGAGATATTCCTTATGTATTCTTCTATATCCGAGTATTCTACCCTCATCAAGGAGGCAAGTTTATTCACTTTTGGCTTGGAAAACACTTTGATCCTCAATCACTAGGGGATATTGGTGATTAATCATCCTCATGAACCCCTCTTGTGAGGATAAGAGTATGGTAATCCTCAAGACCATAAAGTACTATTCTCAGTATGTGCCATTATATATAAATACTACTATCACATTGAAAATTGTATTCATAATTCATGGCTTCAACAACTTTTCCATATCCTTATTACCAGTATTTTATGCTAGAAATCAACATGTCCTATAAAGATAGTTTCAACAAATAGCCAAATCATCTATAGTGGAGAGATGGATTGACATGCTAAGTTTCAATTTTGGGACATCCACATTCTCTTTATGGGCTTGGCAGGTCCATAGACCTTGATAGCGATCATAACCAAGAACAAAGCAACCAAATATGATTTCCAAGTATGTAAGAACAACTCTAATTTCCATTTCCCAAAATAACCATCATTAAAAATAAAATCTCACAAGCCAAATAAGGAAATAAATTGCATCCTCCCTTAATTTCAAATCAACATATCTAAAATAATTATGGCAATAGTGAAACTCCTTAGTACATTAGGATTTTTGAATATTTTTCAGTAATACATAGCAATATGGAGTAGATTCTAACCCATAGATATAATTTAACATTGCACATCATTAATTAATTGGTTACAGTAGCATTTCGAAACCTTAAAACCTCTGGAAGATGTAAGAAGTTTTCTTAAGTGTTCAATGGATGAAAAAAATGCTTCTCAAGCATAAGAAGACTGTGATATTTTTTTGGTAGCCTACTCTAGTGAAGGACATTTTATCTTTGTTCAAGCTTATCACACACCTCAAAGAACAAGCCTATCTTAAATAGCCATCAAGGGGATATTGTGGAACTGAAGTCTTTAAGATTTGGTAGAGGTATCACACAATCCAATGCCTTCTAAAATAAATCAACTCCTTTAAAATCACCAAATAAAGTGTATTATCTATAAAAAAGTAAGGCAGCTTCCAAACAATGGAGCAACTAAAGGAAAATAAAAAATACAAGAGATAGATCTAGAAAATTAAGAGTCAGTAAGAGCAAAATTGAGCTTAAACCTTACATAAAAACAAATTGTACACTTATATTACCATTAGAACTTGATAATTCAATAACCCAATATATAAGATATGGTCAAATAGAGCAATGAAAAGAAAAACATGCAAGCAACTTCTTTAATATCAGGGATAAATATGAACCATTTTAAATAGGATACGAAGAAACACACTGGAGTAAATAAGAAGCGAAGGACCAACAAGGAGTCAAGCACTAAGCATGCACAACAAGTTCTACTTTTTAGGATGCCAACCTGAGCTAGATAAAAGTTACACACCTGAATTAAATTTTTGTTTCCATATATTTTCTTGTCATATTCTAATAGAAGGTAAATAGCATTAAAAAATTATTGTTATATCAATCATGTTGGCAAGGTCTTATATACAACATGCACCCATTGTATTGACTCTTGAGGATTGATATTGTGAAGATAATCAATCTCTTTTTCTATGGTTTCCAACAAGGTAAATTGTAACATTCACCTACTATGGTTGAATTACACAACAAGGAATACACCATCCACCTTAGAATACCATAAGGTTAGGTTAGGCTCTATCCCTCCAAATTCACTTAGCTTTAACATGCCTAGCAGCACTTCAACTCATCATCATGGTAATTTCTCCCCTTAACAATAAACCATAACCCACTAGCCATGGAAAAGTTATGGATAAAATAAAAATAATAGACCTTTGAAAGCAAAACTAAGCTTTTTTGTTGCCATAGGCTATGGTTCGATATGAAAGTGGCATTGCCACTGAGCAATTCAAGTCACCAATTATTATAACTGCTACTTCATATATTCAATCCATTAAAAACATGTGGGAAAAAAATAAAATAATAACATAGATGTAGTGCAGCTACTCTAATTTTAGGGATGGATATAAACCATTTTAAATAGAGCAATTAGAAGGAAAATATGCAAGCAAATTCTTTAATATCAGGATTAACAATATGGATAATCAGACATATGGATGGGTCAGACATCTGGGGTTGTGTTGGGCATTGTTCAGGTACAAAATATTTGGCCATATTCAGAATTAGCCAAATCTACCTTAAATGCATAAATTTCTTATTTTATGCAATGTTTTTCATCTTCAGCATTTTCTTGCCAAAGTGCATATGGGTAGTGGTCCAAAACACCCACATTCTTGGTGGCTTCTAGGGGCTTTTTATCTTTAAAAAATTAGAGGACCAAAATTTAAATATTCATATTCCATAAGCAAATGGTAAAAAATAGGACTACAATAGAGGACATACTACTGAGGTCCCTACGACTATACAATAAACTTTACCTAATCCTTGTTCCATTGGGTTACGGAGTTATTATCCTTAACAAGTCATTATGGTAGAACTGTATAAAATACAAAAATATTATAATAAAAGGTTTCCTCTAATCACCCCTTGATGATTTGTGTGGTTGTTACCCCTCCCTCGATGGAGTCTCCCATTGTGAATTCATTCCTAATGATTATCCATATTGTGGATTAGCCTTGGATGGTTCATCTATATGAAGTTTTTCGCACATATTTTCCTAGACGTCCAAAGGTAAGTCTGGAGTCCCTCTAAGATCCAAGATAACTTCATTTAATCTACCAAAAAAGTGATAAGTAGGGTCACTGTCCTTCATAGCCAGGTGTTGTGCTTTTGACAGCAGATTAGACAGCCTAAAGAACAACGCAAAGACTTTATTAACCTCTAAAGGCTCGATCAATGAGTCAATTTTACTCTATTGTTTAATTTTTATTTCAAACAATTGGGTGAGTTTTTCTTGCTTGTGCCAGATCGATTTGTCATTCCAAAATTTTGGTGCACCCAAGTTTCTGATATCCTACTCGATAGCACTCATTTCATTGGCCTCCTTCTTAATGATAGCAAACCATTCTCTTGCCATATCAATAATATCATTTGATTGGTAGACCCGGTACGCTAGAAGCCTTTAATCCTCTACATCCTTGTTAGACTATGGATTTAGATTAGGGAAATTATTTGGGTATCTCAATATTTTCTTGAGTTTCTATGCCTCTTGAAATCTGGATGTGATACCCTTCTCTACTATTTCTATCTCTTGCTTGGGTGGCCTAGTCACAGTACTAATTTTCTTGAGCTTTGTATAGAAAAGGGAAAAGGTTGGCAGGATTGTTTCTCTTATCATTTTCTAGTAAAAATTTCATACTTGTCTATGCTATTATTTAGAAATTGTTGAGCCATATGGCTTGTCCTTTTCTCATTGTAACTCATTTACAGTAGTCAACAGGGCCTCCTCCCGTTCTGCTAATTTATTCCTTATTTCAGATAGTGCTACATTTTGTTGATCCTTTTCACCTTGTATATTTCTCAACTCATCCTCCAGCTCTTTGATTCACCTCTCCTTTAGTTGCACCTCTTTTTCAGAAGGGGCCTTGTCAATGATGTCTTTCAACCTGATGATATCATTCATCAAAGCATCATTATTTACTTTTTTCTTGGCCAACTTGTTGTCCAAGGTATCAATTTTCTTCTTAGAAAATACCAAACTTGTATCTATATTCCTTTACTATACTAACAATGTATCTATTTCTGCATGGATGGCTCGAGCAGTCTTAGTCTTCGATATTGTAGAGATATTCCTTATGTATTCTTCTATATCCGAGTATTCTACCCTCATCAAGGAGGCAAGTTTATTCACTTTTGGCTTGGAAAACACCTTGATCCTCAATCACTAGGGGATATTGGTGATTAATCATCCTCATGAACCCCTCTTGTGAGGATAAGAGTATGGTAATCCTCAAGACCATAAATTACTATTCTCAGTATGTGCCATTATATATCAATACTACTATCACATTGAAAATTGTATTCATAATTCATGGCTTCAACAACTTTTCAATATCCTTATTACCAGTATTTTATACTAGAAATCAACATGTCCTATAAAGAGAGTTTCAACAAATAGCCAAATCATCTATAGTGGAGAGATGGATTGACATGCTAAGTTTCAATTTTGGGACATCCACATTCTCTTTATGGGCTTGGCAGGTCCATAGACCTTGATAGCGAGCATAACCAAGAATAAAGCAACCAAATATGATTTCCAAGTATGTAAGAACAACTCTAATTTCCATTTCCCAAAATAACCATCATTAAAAATAAAATCTCACAAGCCAAATAAGGAAATAAATTGCATCCTCCCTTAATTTCAAATCAACATATCTAAAATAATTATGGCAATAGTGAAACTCCTTAGTACATTAGGATTTTTGAATATTTTTCAATAATACATAGCAATATGGAGTAGATTCTAACCCATAGATATAATTTGACATTGCACATCATTAATTAATTGGTTACAGTAGCATCCCCAAACCCTAAAACCTCTGAAAGATGTAAGAAGTTTTCTTAAGTGTTCAATGGATGAAAAAAATGCTTCTCAAGCATAAGAAGAGTGTGATATTTTTTTGGTAGCCTACTCTCGGTAAGGACATTTTATCTTTGTTCAAGCTTATCATTGTTGGCAATTTTGGGTACATTGGGTACATTGCCTTTGCTCAAGTATTGATGTTGTCATTGATGTCAAGAAGCGGAAAGGTTTTTTGTGAAAACCAAGGTAGTCAAAATAAAAGGTTTTATTTAAAACCATGGATACCAGAATTGAAATGGGTTTTTCTTAAAACCCAAGTTGGCTCTTCGTTTCATTGAAAAAGTTGCCTCGGTGATGAAGATATTTAATTTTAAATATTTAGTTTAAATTTTATTTATTTAAAATTTAAATATTTAAAATTTAAATATTAAAATTAAATTGGAAGGGCCGACGTGTTTGGAAATGCATCTTAGTGTATATAAAATGTGGCAATGGTTTTCATTAAAGTGTGGTGAATGATTCGATATCAATTTTTGGGCAGTTCGCTTTCGACATCGTCTGCGCCAGCGAAGGAGGGAGACAGGCGATTGCATGGGCAAAAGTATGAGGAAGATTAATGAATGTCTCTCGAAATAAATTGATGTGCTAAAACTATTGCTTATGCTCAGCATTTTCCAAGGACAGAGGACATCAAGTCAAAATCAGTGCTCCTGTGATATCGTTCGACGCCTAGCACGGATGGAGGAAATTCCTGTGCGATTCTAGCATAAGAGACAGCACGGTTTTCGAAGCAGACAAACTCCTGGTGGTATCCGCGACATTACTGGCCTCAAGAAAGAAGCTCCGGTTGAGAGAGATTACGGCTGACTCGCATTCCCAGAGTGGCTAAACATTTTGAATGGTTATTTATCACTGCATTATCTTCTGACCAACAACGTACAAAAATTTGGATGACGCTGAAATAAAAAGGAGTGTGTTGGAAATTCGTCACTGTTTGATAAGGTATCAAAGGCGTTTCTCGAAGTAAACCCAGGAAGAACTGTTACGTTTTGAATAGCGAATGCATCTATGATTTTGGTGATGCTGTAGTGAGCTCCTTGGATAACGTAATAGAAATGTTGATGACATAGTAGTAAAAGGAATCGGCCTCTTGTATTGGTTACCGATGAAGGAATGTGTTAAGGTTTGCTTGGAGAAGATAACAGGGTTAAATAAAATAGCGTGAGCATAATTCTCACATGGGAGTAGATCTCACTTGGTGGTTTGATTTGGAGCTAATGTGCTGAGGGAACATAAGTCCCGTGGTCGAATCCCCTGAGCTTCCTTTTTGGTGGTCAAAACAAATAAAAGGTAAAAGGTATGCTATTTAATATTCGATGCTGAAAGGTTAGCATGTGAGACTATATTGATTAAGGGAGTTATAAAGTGAAGGAAGATTAAACATGTTGTTGCAATAAAAGGTATGCTATAAAGATTTTTTATTATTATTTTAATGCTATGATTTATTTTACTTTTATGGTATAAGTGGTTTTGGGAGCTATAAGGTTATGCAATGTTGTGATTTATTTTATTTTATGGTACAAGTGGTTTTAGGAGAAATAAGGAAGTTGTGCAATTAAATACTTTGGTGATGATTATTGAAAAGTGGAGTAATGTTGATTATGTTGTGATCTACTAACCCTTGTGAAGATTGGCAAAAGAATTTTGTGATTGTGGCAGATTTCCAAAGGGGTTTCTTCACTACAATAAGGTATGGGCACATTCTTCTTATGAGTATGATTAGTGTATGTTTTCCTAAAATAAGATTGGAGTGAAAAGGTATACAACAAGGTTTCCCTTGGTTGGGTGTTTTGAGGTTGATTGTTGAGTTGCTTCCATAGTGGTTGTGTTGATGAAGTTAGTACTTTACTTGATACATGATATTGGGCTTACTCCATTGAGTTGATTTGAACAAGTTATTCTTTGCATTTGGTGATATTGTGTGGGTGGCTGTTTTGTTCAAATATCTTTGGAGGGAAAAGGATTTCTACTTGTTTCCTTTTCTAGTGATGATTGGTTGAATACTTCAAGGTTAATGTTAAGTTGAATGATGTTGGTTAAACCTTGTCTTTGAGCATTGTTGTTGAAGCCCTAATTGGATGAGAAAAGATATTGGCTATTGGAAAGAACATGAGTATCATTGTTATATGACATATTGCTTGATTGGCAATTATTGGGTTGTGTTTCATGTTCTTGAGAAAAGCATACTACATCTATCTTATTCTGTTGAGATTGAGATTGAGTTGAGATTGAGATTGGGAGTTGAGTATAGAACATATTGAGTCTCTAACAATTCTCTTTATGCTTCTATGAGGTTGATGAATCACATTGGTTCTCTAACAATTCTCTTTGTGGGTTCACGCCAAGAAAGTTTTCTTGATGAACTTGTGAGCAGGTTTTGGACAGGTTCCATTGGGGACTTGTGAGCAGATTTGGATAGGTCCTAGCAAGGGACTTGTGAAGCTGAGGTTGATAGTTCTTATAGATTAAAGATACAACGCCAAACAGAAATAAAATCACAATAAAAGAATGCAGAACACATTTGTACAAAACAAACAATTTGTATTAATCAATGGAGCTTAGAAACTCCTTTTGAGTACAACAGGGCCTGTAACCCTTTCCGTGATACAAGATTACAATTTGTGCTAGGGTTCTTCGAAACCCTAGCTGGCATAATGTGGTGGCGTCTCCGAAGAATGTATCCTTAACCTCAACAGAATGAGTGGGCTTCGTTGTATCCTTTGGCTCGGACCACTCCAGCTTAAGCAGTTGCTATCATCCAATCAAATCTGCCATTAAAATCCTGCACACATTAAAACTACAAAAAGGTTAGAAACTAGTAAGAGGGCTCCACTGTGTGAGCCCTCAAAAATAGTCTAAAACCCTAGAAATGAAATAAATAGAATGCAGAATCTAACGGCGGATTAATACATAAAAATATTACTTGCTTTAGAATCTATACCTCTTTTTTTGTTAACGCGGCGAGACCAGGCGGCACCTAGAAGTGATGTAACTGTCAAATCGGCTGCGGAAGGCGCCCTGGTGCGATCGCTGAACGCCCGCGTGCTTTTGGATCGGGGTTGCAGACACCGGTCCGCGTCTGTGGCTATGGGTAAATGCCCGTGGGCACTTACGACAAGAATGGGGGATTCTGCAAAATGCTACAGAAGGGATGGCGGCGAAGTTGGCGACGGATGCGGCGATGGATGCGACGAAAAGGGACGGCGATGGATGGGTAGGTTTAGCTGAAGAAGAGATAGATAGTGATAGATAACAAAAGAGAGATAGTAAAAGAGATCGGGTTTGAGCCATCAAGGTGACTCAATTTATAATCTACTCTTAGGGCACACTTTAGGGTTTTAATGACACTTTGAACGTGTGGCTAAGATTAAAGTGGATCCAAGGGTAGAGAATAAATCTAGGTTGTGAAACGGATTAAGATGGATGGACGGATGAGATTAAATGAAGGATGGATGGCTCAGATTAAATCACTTAAAGTATCTTTATATATATATATATATATTAAAATATTAAAATATATATATAAATATTAATTTAAATAAATTTGGGAATGAAAAATGGTGGGAAAGGTGAAATTGGGCCAAATAATGGCGGGAAAAGGTGAAATTGGGCCAAATAATGGTGGGAAGGTGTGGATTTGGGCCAAATAATGGTGGGAAGTTGGATGACTGACATGTGGATGACAGGAAGGTATAGATGACTTACAAGTGGCTGGATTTTGGTGTCTATAGATGCCCCTTTTTGAGCTGCTTTGTGTGAAGACACAATGCAGCACAAAAACTTAAGACACCTGAAAATCTGGATCAGACGCAACTCTCTCTCAAGACTAAAGCACAACTTTGAAGACCAAAGAATAAAAGAATATTTAAAATTTTATCAGCTTACCCCCTCAATTGGCGAGCGAGAATGGTTCTCACGAGCCAATTGGAAGAAATTCAAAAGAAAATGAACCGTTTTTTTCCCCAACGGTGAAAAAAGGGGTTGGTGTATGAACCATCTGTTTATGTCCCAACATAATAGGGGTTGGTGTACAAACCGAAAAAGAATATGATTGAAGACGATATGAGTGATGTGAAAGATGGACCGTTTTCTGCCCCAACGGTTATAAAGGGATTTTTGCCAAAGTGTAAATTCCATGATCATGTAAGATGAATTCCACTATAGGAAAATTAGAAATTGATAACGGATGCCCCAACTCCTGTGTGTGCATCCATACTGTTGATGAAATTGCCTTGTTGGTGCCATTGATATGCAGAGATGAAAGATGCATGAAAGAGTCCATAACTCAGAGATGCTCCTAGTGACTGTATGGATAATTCCTCGGGTCGGAACCAATCAACCTAGGTAGCCTCGATCTCTAGCAAGACTTAAAATAATGATGATATGAAATATTGTCCATGTTTAAGGCCCCATGAACTAGGCCATCAATGACAACTGTTGAGCAAATTAATCTTGGTATGAGGTCACTTGAAAAGTAGAATACCCAAAATTGATTTCCAATTTTCAAACTGTGAAATAATTGATGATGATAAATGGTAAGTGTCTTTATGGTGGTTTAATCCTCTTACCGAATTACATGGATTCAAATCGCTGCAATCGCCAAGGTGATAGAATATACCACTAGATACGAGGTTTACTTTAATTTTATTTGGCAAAAATATGCATGATGAAATAAGAATGAATGAAATTGACAATAGATCAGAAGAATTGATGATTGTGGTTAATTTTGTGAAGGTTTTGAATATTTTTAACCAATTTGTAAAACAATGATGAATGATGCGCTTTTGAGCGAAATGACAAAATTTGTGTCCAAAACTGTTGTAACCTTCACAAATTTTTTTATAATGATAAGAAGAATGGATGAATGCAATTTGATGAAATTTGGAGGAGGTAAGCTTCAATTTTGCAATTTTTGTTCCTTTATTCAATACTGACACCAAACGTCGGTCTGCATTTGTGGTTGGCAGAGATGACCGCCGGTGTTTAGGCGCTTCTGCAGATGCAGCACTGTGTCTAAATGTGCCATGAAATGCCCCACTGCGTTTCATGGTGCCATAACCAGCTATTTAAACAATTTCAACGAGAATTTCGCTCATTTGCGCATTCGAGCTTGAGAGAAGTGCGTCTGAAGGAGTGGAGTGAAGTGAACTGAAAGGTTTTTTGGGAGAGTGAAGCACGCGGGAGATATGGCGGAGATGGGAGCGGACACGCCAGTGCAGCCAGCTAAGGTATTTGTTCATTTAAGCAAGTACTTATTATGTGTTTTTTTTTTTTTTTTTTTTTTTGGGAAAAATTTGTAACAAATTTTTGTTTTGTTGTTTTGCAGCTTAGGGTGTTAGAGGCACGACACCGATTCTCCCCTATCATTTCGAGGATGAGGAGGTCATTGTCCCAGGTAGACTAGGAGATATTGGAGGCAGTGGGGCTAGCGAATGAAGCCCGGTTGGAGGTAGTTCGGGCGAATGAGGGGTACCTCTTGGCTTTGGCCGAGAGGTGGGATCCAGATCGGGGGACGTTCCAGCTCCCGACTAGAGAGATGACGGTGACGTTTGAGGATGTATACCATGTCCTCAAGGTGCCCGTGGAGGGGACATGGGTGGAGGTTGGACGAGATAAGGCCACGGAGATGGCCAAGTTGTTTGGGGATGACTGGAGGGAGATCCGAACGGAGAGCGGGGGGATCCCATACTTGGCCATGTATACGGCCAAGGAGTTGGTAGCGGTGGAGGCTCTGATGATGTTCGTGTTGGTCAAAATTATGGCCTCGAACAGCATCGGGTGCAGGTTCCCATGGAACCTGATGGGTGTAGTGAGCGAGATGCTCACTAATAGGGTAGTGTATGCCTGGGCGCCTACTTTATTGGTGCAGGTGTATCGGGAGTTGTATGAGGTTTGGAGACGGGGCCGAAAGGTCCTGGGTTGTAGTGTGGTGCTCCAGTGCTGGGGCTGGGAGAACTTCAGAGTGGCTCGACCAGAGGGGTTGCCATGGGCTCATTGGGACTTGAGCCAGGCTTATGGTAGGAGATGGCCGGTGGCAGAGGAGAGACAGCCTAGCCGCCCCGTGAAATTGGGGCAATGGTATAGGAGACTATGGGCAGACTTGACAGATGCCCAAGTCATTTGGAGGCCCTGGCGGGAGGCGAGGTGGATCGGGAATGGAGAGCACCTGAGATGAGTGCGACAGGCCAGATGGGTAGTGGGGTAGAGCCACAGCGAAGTGGAGTACATACAGATGTCTCGTGTACTCTGCCAGGTCGGATTGAGGCAGGATGTCCCCAGTGAGGTAGTGCGCTACTAGAGGCACCGATTAGAGGGGGATTTTCTATGTGCCGAGCCATGGAGGGAGGCAGTAGAGGATGATGAGGACATGGAGATCCCGACGTGGACGACATCGGGGTGACAGCTGAGTATGCAGCATGGATGGCCGCAGAGCCGAGGTGGGAGCCACCATTGGTGGCTGGTGGAGCCGGAGAGCCCGAGGCTGGGGCTGGAGAGGGCGAGGGAACCACGGAGGTTCCCAAGCACAAGGAGGGTCCCCGCCTTCGATCTAACAGTCGAAGGCAAAAGGGGAAGATGGCACGGTAGGCTCTGGGTAGCGGAGATGATGGGGAGGATGGCGAAGAGGGCCTAGGAGAGGCCATAGGAGAGGCTAGAGAGGTACCCCCTAGCGGGCACGAGAACGAGCTGACGCAGCTGCAGTAGCAGATAGTAGACCGCGATGCTATGTTAGCTACCCGGGACGAGAGGATAGCTCAGCTAGAGCAGCAGGCGGTAGAGCGGGATGCCCGATTAGCTGCTCAGGAGGAGAGTATGGCCCAGCTGTAGGCAAACTTGGATAGAGCGACCAGGGTGCCCCAGGATGACAGGGTGACGAGACTCCAGGCAGAGCTAGTGGAGCAGGAGCGACGGCATAGGATAGACATAGCTAGGTTTAGGTCGAGGACTCGTTACATTGAGGCTCTGGAGGACACATTTTTTAGGCATCACATTGTGTTGCTTGATCCTCCATCCTCTTTTGTCTCTAGGCGTAGTGAGTCTAGACACGCCACTAGGTCTAGGGCTCCTACTAGGTCTCAGGGGTCCTCTTTTGATGGTTAGCTTAGTGCTTAGATGCACTCTTTATGAGCCTTGGTGCTCTATTGTATATTGTAGCCTTTTGGCATTCCTCGTACAGTTTGTCCTTTATACATATATATATACATGGCTTTTATTTATTTGGTGTTTTACTCTCTTTTGTGTGAAAGCCTATGTTTTTGTGATGCATGTTTTGATATGTTTTAATGTTTTTGATGCATATGTGATGGAATGGAATGCAAACTTATAGATGATTAATGCGAGACTAAGTATATAACATACAAATCTATGGATGATTAATGCAAGACTAAGTAAATGATATGTAAATGGCTATGGATGATTAATGCAAGACTAAGTAAATGAAATAGGGTTTGACCCTAAGGAAGCACTCATACTTTTAGGCATAGTTAGAGTTTAGCCAACTATTATCATAATTGTTTAATCAGGGGCACCGAACTTGGTGGCTTGTGAATGGATGACGTATGGAATGACATAAATTGGGCCAAATAATGGCGAGAAAATATGAAATTGGGCCAAATAATGGCGGGAAGGTGTGGATTTGGGCCAAATAATGGCGGGAAGGTGGATGACTGACACATGGCTAACAGGAAGGTATAGATGACTTACAAGTGGCTAGATTTTTGTATCTATAGATGCCCCTTTTTGAGTTGCTTTGTGTGAAGACACAATGCAGCACAAAAACTTAAGACACCCGAAAAGCTGGATCAGATGCAACTCTCTCTCAAGACTAAAGCACAACTTTGAAGACCAAAGAATAAAAGAATATTTAAAATTTTATCAGCTTACCCCCTCAATTGGCGAGCGAGAATGGTTCTCACAAGCCAATTGGAAGAAAATGAACCGTTTTTTCCCCAACGATGAAAAAAGGGGTTGGTGTATGAACCATCTCGTTTATGTCCCAACTGGGAAAGGGGTTGGTGTACAAACCAGAAAAGAATATGATTGAAGACGATATGAGTGATGTGAAAGATGGACCGTTTTCTGCCCCAACGGTTATAAAGGGATTTTTGCCAAATTGTAAGTTCCATGATCATGTAAGATGAATTCCACTATATAAAAATTAGAAATTGATAACGGATGCCCCAACTCCTGTGTGTGAGTCCATATTGTTAATGAAATTGCCTTGTTGGCGCCATTGATATGCAGAGATGAAATATGCATGAAAAGAGTCCGAACTCAGAGATGCTCCTAGTGACTATATGGATAATTCCTCGGGTCGGAACCAATCAACCTAGGTAGCCTCAATCTCTAGCAAGACTCAAAATAATGATGATATTAAAGATTGTCCATGTTTAATGCCCCATGAACTAGGCCATCAATGACAACTGTTGAGAAAATTAATCTTGGTATGAGGTCACTTGAAAAGTAGAATACCCAAAATTGATTTCCAATTTTCAAACAGTGAAATAATTGATGATGATAAATGGTAAGTGCCCTTATGGTGGTTTAATCCTCTTACCAAATTGCATGGATTCAAATCGCTGCAATCGCCAAGGTGATAGAATATACCACTAGATACGAGGTTTACTTTAATTTGATTTAGCAAAAATATACATAATGAAAGAAGAATGAATGAAATTGACGATAGATTAGAAGAATTGATGAATGTGGTTAATTTTGTGAAGGTTTTGAATATTTTTAACCCAATTTGTAAAACAATGATGAATGATGCCCTTTTTGAGCGAAATGAAAAAATTTGTGTCCAAAACTGTTGTAACCTTCACAAAATGTTTTATTATGATAAGAAGAATGGATGAATTGAATTTGATGAAATTTGAAGGAGGTAAGCTTCAATTTTGCAAGTTTTGTTCCTTTATTCAATACTGACACCAAATGTCGGTCTGTATTTGTGGTTGGCAAAGACGCTCGCCGGTGTTTAGGTGCTCTGCAAATGCAGGACTACGTCTAAATGTGCCATGAAATGCCCCACTGCATTTCAGGGTGCCAAAACCAGCTATTTAAACAGTTTCAGCGAGAATTTCGCTCATTTGTGCGTTCGAGCTTGAGAGAAGTGCATCTGAGGGAGTGGAGTGAAAGGTTTGTGTGGGAGCTATGGCGGAGATAGGAGAAGACGTGCCAGTGCAGCCAGCTGAGGTATTTGTTCATTTAAGCAAGTACTTATTATGTGTTTTTCTTTTTTTTTTTTTTTTTTTTTTTTTTTTTTTTTTGGGAAAAATTTGTAACAAATTTTTGTTTTGTTGTTTTGCATCTTAGGGTGTTAGAGGCACGACACCGGTTCTCCCCTCTCATTTCGGGGATGAGGAGGTAGTTGTCCCAGGCAGACTGGGAGATATTGGAGGCAGTGGGGCTAGTGGAGGCAGCTCGGTTGGAAGTAGTTCGGGCGGATGAGGGGTACCTCTCGGCTTTGGCCGAGAGGTGGGATCTAGATCAGGGGACATTCTAGCTCCCGACTAGAGAGATGACGGTGACGCTTGAGGATGTATACCGTATCCTCAAGGTTCCCGTGGAGGGGGCGCGGGTGGAGGTTGGACGAGATAGAGCCACGTAGATGGCCAAGTTGTTTGGGGATGACTGGAGGGAGATCCGAACAGAGAGCGGGGGGATCCCATACTTGGCCATGTATACGACCAAGGAGTTGGTAGCGATGGAGGCTCTGATGATGTTCGTGTTGGCCAACATTGTGGCCCCGAACAGCACTGGGTGCAGGTTCCCATGGAACCTGATGGGTGTAGTGAGCGATATGCTCACTAATAGGGTAGTGTATTCCTGGGCGCCTGCTTTATTGGCATAGGTGTACCGGGAGTTGTATGAGGTTCAGAGACGGGGCCAAAAGGGCCTAGGTTGCAGTGTGGTTCTCTAGTGCTGGGGCTGGGAGCACTTCATAGTGGCTCGATCGAAGGGGTTGCCATGGGCTCACTGGGACATGAGCCAGTCTTATGGTAGGATATGGCCAGTAGCGGAGGAGAGATAGCCTAGCCACCCCGTGAGATCGGGGCAATGGTATAGGAGATTATGGGCAGACTTGACAGATGCCCAAGTCATTTGGAGGCCTTGGCGGGAGGCGAGGTGGATCGGGGATGGAGAGCACCTGAGATGGGTGCGACAGGCCAGATGGATAGTGGGGCGGGGCCATAGCGAGGCGGAGTACATACAGATGTCTCGAGTACTCCGCCAGGTCGGATTGAGGCAAGATGTCCCCGATGAGCCAGTGCGCTACCGGAGGCACATATCAGAGGGTGATTTACCATGTGCCGAGCCATGGAGGGAGGCGGCAAAGGATGATGAGGACATGGAGATCCCCGACATGGACGACATCGGGGTGACAGCTGAGTATGCAGCATGGATGGCCGTAGAGCCGAGATGGGAGCCACCATTGGTGGCTGGTGGAGCCGGAGATCCCGAGGCAGGGGCTGGAGAGGGCGAGGGAACCGTGGAGGTTCCCAAGCATAGGGAGGGTCCTCGCCTTCGATCTGACAGTCGAAGGTGAAAGGGGAAGATGGTGCGGCAGGCTCCGAGTAGCGAAGATGACGGGGAGGATGGCGAAGAGGGCCTAGGAGAGGCTGCAGGAGAGGCTAGGGAGATACCCCCTAGCGGGCACAAGAATGAGCTGACACAGCTGCAGCAGCAGATAGTAGAGCGCGATGCTATGTTAGCTGCCCGGGACGAGAGGATAGCTCGGCTGGAGCAGCAGGCGACGGAGCGGGATGCCCGGTTAGCTGCTCAGGAGGAGAGGATGGCCCAGTGCGAGCGGACTTGGATAGAGTGACCAGGGTGCCCCAGGATGATAGGGTGACGAGACTCCAGGCAGAGCTAGTGGAGCGAGAGCGATGACACGGGATAGACATAGCTAGGTTTAGGTCGAGGACTCGTTACATTGAGGCTCTGGAGGACACATTGTTTAGGCATCACATTATGTTGCTCGATCCTCCATCCTCTTCTGTCTCTAGGCGTAGTGAGTCTAGACACACCACTAGGTCTAGGGCTCCTACTAGGTCTTAGGGGTCCTCTTTTGATGGTTAGCTTAGTGCTTAGATGCACTCTTTATGAGCCTTGGTGCTCTATTGTATATTGTAGCCTTTTGGCATTCCTCGTACAGTTTGTCCTTTATACATATATATATATACATGGCTTTTATTTATTTTGTGTTTTACTCTATTTTGTGTGAATGCCTATGTTTTTGTGATGCATGTTTTGATATGTTTATTGTTTTTGATGCATATGTGATGGAATGGAATGCAAACTTATAGATGATTAATGCGAGACTAAGTATATAACATACAAATCTATGGATGATTAATGCAAGACTAAGTAAATGATATGTAAATATATGGATGATTAATGCAAGACTAAGTAAATGAAATATGCCCTAAGAAGCACTCATACTTTTAGATAGTTAGATTTAGCCAACTGTTATCATAATTGTTTAATCAGGGGCACCGAACTTGGTGGCTTGTGAATGGATGACGTATGGAATGACATGAATATTGAAGAAGATATGGAGGACGATATGGAAGAAGATATGGAGGAAGACTGTTTTACAAAGACTCAAACATGTTAGTGGTATCAAACAAACTTACTAATACTGCCTAATTCAACTAGGACCAAATGTGTGTGCATGCGAGTTCATTAACCAAATCAGAAGCATGGTAGTGACTCTAGGCAATCAAAAACCTGTGTGTGTGCAAGTGTGTTCATTAACCTCATCTTGCATAAATTAGGTAACCCTATTATGGAGAAGACCCCGAAGCTAGTTTGTCCGTATGAGCATTCAAAGGTCTCTTTTTGAGGAGAGACATGTCACCATGCAATGAGTATACTCCACTGCCAGTCAAGCGTCTATAGCCCCGGTGAAGGTTAACTCCATAGTCCATGTTGTTTTTGACCTTTGTAAGCCTTGGGGATGACTACCTATCCGTCTGACTGGACAAGTAGTACGATCCTTACAACTTATTTGGGATCAGTGGTGTGTGAAAAATGTTCATTTCCTTAGAGCTTTGGGGAATCGGATTCTCAACCGAAGTATGATGAGAATTTTACCCTATCCTTACTACTTTGTTTATATTTATATTTTGTAATTGCTTGTGATAGTGGTAAGAACCACTGTTTTATGGACTATGTTTGCATGATAGGACAAACGAGGATTACTCTTTTCACTTCAAGGCACAACCCAAAGATGGTGTTATCTCTCTTTGACACAAGATGTTTTTAAGATGTGAAAATGTGATAGGTTCAAGACCACTTTTGAAATCATTTCCCAATACTCAAGATTTTATTTAGTGTAATTTGTGATATGGCCCTAGAGAACTTTAACATGCATTTCAAAGTTTGCTTAAAACACTAGGAATGGCTGAGTGATTGAAAACATTTTGGCAATGTAAATATGTGCAAATGGAAAATGGGTGTACGAATGACAATTCGGTTTGATAGATTTTATGAAGGTGCCTCTGATTAAGGCAACATGACTTTTGCTTGACCAAATTTTATATCCAAAAGATAGAATGGTCTCTAACATGATATGCAACTATGGCTGAAAATGAAATTTTATGGTTTTCAATGAGATGTATGCACATGAAATGCAATGTTTTTGAATGAGATCTATGCAACTAATAATGAAATGCAAATTCTTTTTTTTTTTTCTTTTTTTTTGTTGTACAAGCCATGTATATATGTACATATAAAATTCAAACTATGCATAGAATGCCCTCAAGTGTATAATATTAAGTGGTTCGGGTTCTTCCTCTCCCTCTAAACTAGCAAGTCTATAAGTTCCATTACCCACTCTTTCAGTGACCATATATGGACCTAACCAATTAGCCGTGAATTTATCTCGAAGATGCGGCAATGCATTGGAGTTTTGTTGATTCTCTTTAAGGACAAGATCCCCTACTTGAAATTATCTTAGATGAACTTTGGCATTGTAAGCACGTTTCAATCGGTATTTATAAACTCGCAAATGCTCTAAAGCATTGATTCATTTTTCATCTATGAGTGTGAGTTGATAAAGACGTGCTTGTCTAGCAGTATCATCATCGATAAATTCCTACAAAGAAATTCGCAAGGAAGGGATCTCGAGCTCAAGAGGCATGATTGCTTCAGCTCCATAGACCAAAGAAAATGGCGTTGCCCCAATGGGAGTTCCGATGCTTGTTACAGTAAGCCCATAATGCCAAGGGGATTTGTGTATGCCAATCTTTATGATTTTCTTTAACAAGTTTCTTAAGAATAGCAATTATGGTCTTATTGGAAGCTTCGACTTGTCCATTGGCTTGTGGGTAGTAAGGAGTTGAGAAACTATGTTGGATATTATACTTTTCGCAAAGAGCTCAAACATCCTTATTCTTAAAAGACTTGTCGTTATCAGAAATGATTTTAAAGGGAATACCAAAACGACAAATGATATGGTGAAGTATAAACTCCACAATTCTAGGACCTGTCATACTGGTTAGAGGAATTGCTTCAACCCACTTTGTGAGGTATTCAGTGGCTGTAATGATGAAAGTATGTTGTCCTGAAGAGGCAGGTGAAATCTTGCCAATTAAATCGAGACCCCATTGTGAGAAGGGCCAAAGGATTTGGATGGGCTGTAAATCTTGTGATGGTATATGGGTTAAATTAGCGTGTTCTTGACACTTTTTACATTGTTTAACATATTTACAACAATCTTGTTCCATAGTGGGCCAATAATACCCCATATGTAAAATACGCTTCGCAATGGCCATTCCACTAAAATGACCACCACAAGTACCATCATGGGCTTCAGAAATAGCTCTATGTGTTTCACCTTCTTCTAGACAGCGGAGGAGTACTCCATCATATCTACGTGTATACAACACATCCCCCAAAAGAACAAAATGAGCTGCCTTTTGCTTAAAACAACGGCGGGCAGTTCGAGACAAATCAGATGGGAGTGTTCCAAACTTGAGGAAGGCTACTATCTCACTAGACCAAGGCTCATATGGATCCGAATGGATAAAGCAAACATATTTTTCATCTTTAGACTTAGCACGAACAATTGCAGACTTAGAGATTGTGGAAATGATTAGGGGCTGTACCTCTCCAAGGGAGTCCTTTGGAATCAATGATCCAAGAGAGGCCATGGCATCCGCAAATCTATTAGTCGAACGAGGCAAACTAGTGATCTCATACCAATAAAAATTAGAGAGCAACTTCATTGCTACATCATGATAAAGCTTAATGGTAGGTTCTTTGGCTTGGTATTCTCCTGTAATTTGTTTAACCACGAGTTGAGAATCCCCAAATATCCGAATACGCTTAATGCTTATAGCTATGGCTGATTGAAGACCTAAAATTAAGGCTTCATACTCTACTGTATTATTGGTGCATTGGAAGTCTAGTTTGAATGATAAAGGGATGGGAATCCCTTGAGGTGTATGAAACACAACTCCAGCGCCTTGACCTTTCGCGCACTTAGAGCCATCAAAGAATAGCGTGATGTCAACATCTTCCTCTGGAATGATGTCCTCTTCTTGTTCAGTGATAGCAAATACCGAATCATCTCGGGAGCTCAATAATCAAAGGATGATCACTAGGTAGTGGAGCTTCCGCAAGTTGATCGACTATAACTTGACCTTTAACGGATTTTTGGCTAATGAATTCAAGATCGAATTCGATAAGCAACATTATCCATTTAGCGGTACGAGTGTTATTATAAGTTCGAGACATCATATAACGCAGAGGGTTTTCTCTAGCTATGACATATGTTGTATGGCTAAGGATATAATGACGAAGTTTCTTAGTGGCAAAAACCACTGCTAAGCACAACTTTTCCACATAAGCATATCGGGTTTCATAGCTTACCAATGTTCGACTAATATAATAGACAGCTTGCTCATGATTTTGTTCATTCTTTTGTGCAAGCATTGTCCCTAAGGCAAAGTTCGTTGCTGAGATATAAAGATTGAAAGGGACCCCTGGACGAGGTAGAGCTAAGACTGGCGGAGACGCTAAGTACTGCTTGATGTCATCAAAGGCTTTCTGACACTCATCTGTCCATGAAAATTGTACCTGCTTTTGTAATAGGTGGCAAAATGGCCTACATTTATCAGAAATTTGTGCAATAAAGCGACGGATTGAATTAATCTTTCCTTGCAAACTATGCAACTCCTTCAAATTAGTTGGGGGACACATTTCCATAATGGCTTTGACCTTGTTTGGGTCCACCTCAATACCTCGTTTAGAGATAATAAAACCTAGGAGTTTGCATGAGGTAACACCAAAGACACATTTCTTAGGGTTCAACCTTACTTTATGCTCTAGAAGTCTATCAAAAACTTTTTTCAATACATCAAAATGCTCTTGTTGAGTTTTAGATTTTGCCAATAAGAAGTCTATCAAAAACTTTTTTCAATACATCAAAATGCTCTTGTTGAGTTTTAGATTTTGCCAATAAATCATCCACATAATATTCGATAATCTTATGCATATAATCGTGGAAAATATAAGTCATGGCTCGTTGATAGGTTGCACCTGCGTTCTTAAGGCCAAAGGGCATCACCCTGTAACAAAAAGTTCCCCAAGGTGTGGTAAATGCTGTTTTGTGTTGATCTTCAGGGTTTATTCGAATCTGGTTGTATCCTGAAAATCCATCCATGAACGAAAGCATTTCATGACCAGCGCAGGTATCGACAAGAGTATCAATGTTTGGAAGAGGAAAGTCATCCTTAGGACACGCTTTATTTAGATCTCGAAAATCGATGCAAACACGTATCCCCCGTTAGGCTTGCGAACGGGTACCATGTTAGAAAGCCACTCAGGATAATCAATCGGGACGACAAATTTAACATCCAAAGTTTCCGAATCTCTGATTTAACTATGAGGGCCACGGTAGGATGCATTTTCCTAAGTTTCTGTTTGACAGGTTTAGCCTCTTTTTGTAAGGTGAGGTTATGGACAACCAAATTAGGGTCTAGGCCTGGCATGTCTTTGTAAGACCATGCAAATATCTCCTTCTTCCGCTTGAGTAGAGCAATCATTTTCTCTTGTTCCTCTGATGATAGAGTTTTAGCCAGTTTCACAATTTGGGTGCCATCTTGGTCTGGACTAAGGTCTACATCGATAGTTTCTTCAATAGACATGTGGGAACCTTCCTCAAGCTGATGGGGAGTACGGATCAGATTTATGTCATCTAAAATGTCATCAGGCTCCTGTGCCTTGCTCTCATCTATGTCTACCTAGAAAACCTCTGGCTTAGAATATGAAGGTGAATGTGGAGGTGAAGGAAGAATGTAGTTGGCGGAAGCCCTTAACAATTCCTCGAAAAGGATGAACTCTAAAATAGATGGAGAGGATGAAATCCGATCCATGTCAATCAGGCTTGGGTTGATCGGGATTGGCTTATCTGGATCATATGGATTATGGAGCGGGGTGAATAAGTCTTCAAAATTCATTGTCGACTTATGGAAGAAAGGATGGGCGGAATGGAAGTGAAAACCGGTGAAGACCTCGAAAGACCTGAAATGCAAAACAACATAGTTTTTCAGTTTTTTTTTTTTTTGTAGTTTGAGTTTTATTTTTCATTTTTTTTGTAGTGGTGAAAACCACTATTACACACATACATAAAGCAATAAAATATTTTTATATATTTTGATTTATTTTTTATTTTTTATTTTTTTTTGGAAATTTTCGGATTTTTTTTTTTTTTGGTAGTATTTTAGTATACACATAATACAGGTTTGGATTATGGCTTATGGATGTGGCGGAGGGGGTGTTTCACCTCGTTCTTGTGGAAGAAGTAAGCGACATATGGCCTCTTGGAGAGGGAACAATTGGAGATAAAACTCGTCTTGTTCAGTGAGGGGAACAATGGGCGCCGACTCTTCTTTAGATTCATCACCATTTGACATGACGTCAAATTCTTCATAGGCTTCATCTTCGGATTCGTCGGGGTGGAGGATTTCTTCTTCTGAATTAAGATTAATGCTTTGAAAAGCTCGTTCAAAAGAAGAAAGGGATGGAAGTGGTTGGTAGCCCAGACCAAAACGTTCAGTGGGTCTCTGATATGGCATATCGATGCGTTCAGTTACCCCTTGCTCGTATCGACCTAGGCCAAATTGTTGCCAATTATGTCTGTGGAAATAGCGAGAGGGAAAACCCTCCATCCTTTTGATATTGGCAGGGACTGGATGCTTAGGTTCTAGTATGGTGGTAGGACTAGAAGATGACTCTATTCCCCCATATACAAAATTAATGGAATTTGGCATAGAACCCATGTTATAAACCGATCCAATGGATAAATGTTGGTCATGTGGATGACCAAAATCTTTAACTATTTGCACATTGAACGGTGTGATGTGGACATCTTGAATGGCATACTCACCAATACCTGCATCAGTGATATGGACCTTGACTTGGGAGGGAGATGGATTAGATGATGGAATAGAAGAATGTGGGATAGAAGAATTGGAAGGATTTGGTTGGGTTGATGCTTCACTAACTTGTGAAACATCAGCTGGTGATGGTTGGGAATATGGAGGAATAATAGGTGATGTTGAAGAAGGTGTAGAAGAAGGGGGTAATGACGTGGAAAGAGATTATTGTTCATGGCCACATGTGCATGTGGTCACTGATGAAGAAGAAGGAAGATTAGGAGATGAAGAAAGTGGTGAATGAGATGGAATAACGGAAGATGAAGGTGGTTGCGATATGATGGGTGGCTCCTCAGAAATGGGAGATTTAGAAGAAGATGGTATAGAAGAAGTAGATGGGGTCAAGAAAAGATGAGTGGATGGAAACACAATCTCATAAGGATTTGAGACATAGTTGCAATGTTTGAAGGGTTCAATGTCAATAGGTACACAATGAACTTGTCCCTCATATACATACTTTAGACATTGATGCAGTATAGAAGGGACACATCTCATCTCCCTAAGCCAAGGTCGTCCAAGCAATACATTGTATGCCATGGACCCTTCCAAGATGTGAAACAAGGTATGAAAAGTTCGGGCCCCTACCTCAATGGGCAAGATAATCGTGCCAACCATGGAAGATAAAGCATCATTGAATGCTTTAAGATTAAAAGTCGACTTTGTGATAAGGGATGGCGATAGCTTTAGATGACTCAACGCCGATGTTGTAATGATATTGATTGAGGAACCAGTGTCAATTAAGACTCTCTTGAATGGCTTGTGCTCGATCTTGGCCATGATATGCAGTGGAGGATCTATACTTTCTGTTGACATAGGTTTGATTTCAAAATCATAGAAAGTGATGGAGGGATCCATGCATGTTTGAATACTCCCCACAAAGTTGTTGAAGACATTAGTATCTTGAGTTTGAAGCTCAATTGACTTTAATATTTCCATTAATGCCTCTCTATGCGGGGGAGATTGTTGAATGAGGTCATAGATCGATAACTTGGCAGAAGCCATTTTTAAAGCGGTAGTTAACCGGCTACTCAATGACATGATGGGTCGTTGGCGTTGAGTAGCATGATTTAGCGGTTGTTGAGAAGTACTAGCACATCGTTGGGTCATTGTTACCTGAGGTGGACTAGGGGTTTGTACAGGTGGCTGTGGTTCAGCCTAATTTGGTTGGTTCGCCCTTTGACCCCGGGTTACTACGTTAATAGTACCCACAAAACCTTGGTATTGTTGTACATGGTTGACTTGATTAGGAGTTACCTGAGTTACTCCCCCTGAAGTTGTTGGAGCTCCCTCCCGATGTGGAAGGGGTGTTTGAAATACACCAAGATTTTGATTTTGTTGGGCTAAGGGGCTATCCAATTTAATGGCTCCAATCTCAATAAGATCTTGGATCACATGTTTGAAAGCTATACAATTATTGATATCATGCCCATTTTGCCTATGATAAGGACAAAATAAGTACTCTTTGTAATACTTTCCCCTTCTAGATGGTTCTAAAGGTTTGAACTCAGGTAAAGTTAACTAATTTGTGCTATATAACTTATTGAATATGACCGCATATGGTTCATCTAAAGGTGTGAATTGTCGCTTGGGACGATTATTTTGCCAAGGTCGAGTTTCCATGGTTGGCCCAGTATTGGGAGCTGTTGACTTTGCATTACTTGTTTTTGTTGAGCCATTACGGGCTGACTCGCCACCACTTGATTAACTTGGTTAACATTTGAGGCTGTACTAGCCTGTGTTTGTTTGTTTTGGCCATAATTATTATTTCGTTGTTGGCCCTTTTGTTGCCATTCTTTTCTACGGGGTTTTAAAACACCCTCTTGGACTTTAATGTCTTCTATGATACTTGCTTGGGCCAAAGCCTCTTCAAAAGTCCTGTATTTTTGTAATTGGAGTAACCAAGAGATAGGTTTTAGACAACTCTGGGTGAACATTTTGGTTAACTCCTCCATTGGTAGGGAGAATGGCAGTTTATTAATGATAGCCCTCCAACGGTTTCCAAAGTCATAAACAGTCTCATCGTCATGTTGCTTGAGCTTGTATAAGTCGGACAATGAAACTTTCATTTGTACATTTAGGGAGAATCGTTCTAAAAATAGATTAATCAATTGTTCGTAAGCATAAATGCTATGGTGAGCTAAATGATTGTACCATTGTACAGCATCTCCCCCTAATGTCTGAGGAAAAGTTCTGAGCATAAGAGCATCATTATTTTGGATTCTAAAGCAGGCATGCATGAATGAGCTCACATGTTCATGAGGATCCTCAGTTCCTCGAAATTTGTCAAACTTCGATAATGTGAAATCAGTCGAATATGGTGGTGAAGGTACCGAAGGATGAATTGGTTGATTGATCAACGACCTTAGCGTAGGTTTCTGACTAGATGAGCCAGGCATGTTGAGCATAATATTGTCAATCTGTTGTTGCATAGCATGGAGTCGAGAATCTTCATGAAAATTTTGACTTGTTTGATGATTATGAGGATGCAATGGAGGAGTTGAAAAATGATGAGATGGGATGAAATTGGCTGGATTAGGCGGTATGGAATGGACAAGTTGTTGGTATGGATGATACCAAAAATAAGGTGATTGGTTTGAATGATGAAATGGACTGGGTTGGGAGAAAGGTGGGGTAGGAATAGACACCACCGAAGATTGGGGTACCCAGGTGGGGCTCGAGCTAAGAAAAGTCGGTTGGGTAGAAATTGGTTGGGGTGTAGGATTTACTACGACAGGTGGTTGGGCATTTTGTTGCTGTTGTTGCTGAAGCAACTTGTCGAGGTAATCCCTAACCTTATTAATCTCTAACCCAAGGGAGGTGGTATGATTGGATGAAGGTGGAGGGCAGGCTGCCATGGTAGTCATAGAAGACTGCATAGCAGGGGCAATGAAGGTGGCTGAAGTAGGTGGTACCTGGGAAGAAACAATAGACTGTGCCCCAGGTAGGGTGAAACCATAAATGGTTTGGGAAGAAGAGGGTTGAAATTGGTCATGGCTAGAGGAGGTTCCACCAGCCTCATAGAGAGAATTGGTGTACACTCGGGTAAATGGAGGAGAAAGTGGTCGGGAAGACACTACATTTGTCTAAAAAGGAGGACAATTGAGCATCTGGGAAGATGTTGGAGATGAAGCCAACTGAGCAGATACAACATTAGCCTCAAAAAAATGGTTAGTGTAGACCTGAGTGAAACCAGCGGGTATGGTTGATGCAATATCCTGCTAAAAAATAGAATATTGCATAGGGGAATCTTGGATTGGCTCAAGGACATAACCAGTGCCATCTCTTAAGTGAGTTTGCACTTGGGCCATATCAATGTGGGTAATATGACAGGAATTGTCTTCCTCCATGGGCATGGCCATGTGATAGACGATAGAAGGACGTGAAAGACCCGCAGGCGAACCTCGCTCGAAATTCACTAGGATAAGTGGCCATGTTGGTGGTGGGGATGTTCTGTGAATTACCCATTTTATTATTTAGATTTAACATTTTAGATTGATTCCTTGTTAAGACCATGAAGCAATAAATCTAAACAAATTCAGAAAAGAAGAATGCAAAACTTAAATGATAAATTTACACTAAAGAAATTATCAGAAAACAGTCACAACCTAGGTTTCAACCAATATGTCTTACTCGCAGTTAATTAATTATTTTCTGATCTTAATCTGCAGTAAATTTTAAGTGTCCGGTTTATGAGTTTTGCATGTGATCTAATCTTGAATTATTCACAAAAAAAAGGTAAAAACTATGGCTAGGAAAGGACAACGAGATTCTTATTGGTGATGAAATCCAGCAAGTTTGCTCAGGGGTGACCTATGGTGTCTGAGGCGAAAGTTTAATGGATGGAGATGAATTCCACCGTCACTAAACTTCAAGCAATGCCTGGTGATGAAATCCAGATATTACTGTTTTAAATGCAATATGAAATGCAGTGGATTTTATTTTAAGTGTTTTAGTTGTCTAATGTATACATACAAAGCTATAAATCAAAAGTTCTAATGATCTAAGCAAGAGGCCACTGAAAATATGCCATTTTCTCTGAAGAAGTGGAGTACACCGTTTAAAACCCCCTGCCTACCAATGATATCAGATATCAAAGGAGCAACCGAAAGGTTCGTCCACTTCTCTGCCTAGAATCACCCAATGGCAGGAGTACTATTGACATCCAATCAATAGTCCTACTTAGATGACTAAAACAGATAATTCGTAGCTATTCTAATATGCAGCTAGGTATGCAAATTTTTTTTTTTTTATGCAACCAATAATGCAATGTAAAAAAAAAAAATGTAACTAAAAATAACTGTTCTTTTCCAGATTACTTAGTTTTTGTTCATTTTAAAGTAATGATCTGAAAAAGAAACAGTACTGACAAAGAAAAACCAAAAACGTAAAAAGTACAGTTTAACAAAGAAAAAAAAAACGCACTTACTCGGAAGCCTATGCTTTCTCTGTGAAACTGCCTTCAAACGCCCAAGGGAGTCTGCACAGGCTGAAACGCCCCTCTGCATTTTGGATCGGAATTCCAGACGTCGCTTTGCATCTACTGCGTTTTCTGCAAACTCCTCAGAAACCCTAGTTCGCTGGAACAACGAATTTCATGATTTCTGGAACCTGCAAAATAAAAACAGAAAACAGGAATAGATAAATAAAGCAAGTATTAAAAACATGAAACCCTAGGGGGTCCCACCGTGATCGCCATTTGTATATTAAAGATACAACGCCAAACAAAATATAAAGAAATCACGATAAAAAGTAATGCAGAACACAGTTGTACAAAACAAACGATTTTTATTAATCAATGGAGTTTAGAAACTCCTTTTGAGTACAACAGGGCCTGTAACCCTTTCCGTGATACAAGATTACAATTTGTGCTAGGGTTCTCCGAAACCCTAGCTGGAACAATATGGTGGCGTCTCCGAAGAATGTATCCTTAACCTCAATAGAATGAGTGGGCTTCGTTGTATCCTTTGGCTCGGACCACTCCAGCTTAAGCAGCTGCTATCATCCAATCAAATCTGCCATTAAAATCTTGCACACATTAAAACTACAAAAAGGTTAGAAACTAGTAAGAGGGCTCCACTGTGTGAGCCCTCAAAAATAGTCTAAAACCCTAGAAATGAAATAAATAGAATGTAGAATCTAACGACGGATTAATACATAAAAAGATTACTTGCTTTAGAATCTATACCTCTTTTTTACGTTAACGCGGCGAAACCAGGCGGCACCTGGAAGTGATGTAACTGTCAAATAGGTTGCGAAAGGCGCCCTTGTACGATCGCTGAACGCCCACGTGCTTATGGATCGGGGTTGCAGACACCGGTCTGCGTCTGTGGCTATGGGTAAATGCCCACGGGCACTTGCGACAAGAATGGGGGATTCTGCATAATGCTACAGAAGGGATGGCGGCGAAGTTGGCGACGAATGCGGCGATGGATGCGACAAAAAGGGACGACGATGGATGGGTAGGCTTAGCTGAAGAAGAGATAGATAGTGATAGATAACAAAAGAGAGATAGTAAAAGAGATAGGGTTTGAGCCATCAAGGTGACTCAATTTATAATCTACTCTTAGGGCACACTTTAGGGTTTTAACGACACTTTGAACGTGTGGCTAAGATTAAAGTGGATCCAAGGGTAGAGAATAAATCTAGGTTGTGAAACGGATTAAGATGGATGGACGAATGAGATTAAATGAAGGATGGATGGCTCAGATTAAATCACTTAAAGTATCTTTATATATATATTAAAATATATTAAAATATTAAAATATATATATAAATATTAATTTAAATAAATTTGGGAATGAAAAATGGCGGGAAAGGTGAAATTGGGCCAAATAATGGCAAGAAAAGGTGAAATTGGGCCAAATAATGGCGGGAAGGTGTGGATTTGGGCCAAATAATGGCGGGAAGGTGGATGACTGACACGTGGCTAACAGGAAGGTATAGATGACTTACAAGTGGTTGGATTTTGGTGTCTACAGTTCTATCAAAGAACTTGAGGACAGAGGTGCATTGGTTCTATGAGAATAACCTGAGGACAGATTTGTGCCAGATCGAAGGACTGTGTTTGGTATAGATCAAAGACAGAGGATGAGGACATTTGTGCTAGATCGAAGGACTGTGTTTAGTGCAAATTCGAGGACCAGCTTTGAGGTGATAAAGTTGAGGACAGAGATCTCCAACCAAAGTAGGGAAGATAGGTGTCTTCTATGGATAGAGTTCCATTTGCTAAGGGAAGCGGAGGCAGAGGTCTTCTAGAGGATCACCAGCCAGAGCAGAGGTAGGGGAAGATATCTCCTTTGAGTAGAGGCTCATAAATTCAGATTGGGGGAAGGTTTCTCCTTTGAGCCGAGGCTCATAAACATTGTAATTGGGAAGGTTTCCCAAAGAACTTTGAGATAACTTTTAGAGAAAAGTTTTGTGGACGTAAATTGTTGTGTCACTTTGTGGATGGTTTTGTGCATTGCTTTGATATTGCTTTGGGTATATTGCTTTACTATTTTGAAGTATAAAGGAAAAAGTAAAAAGCGGTCTTATACTGTTCACTCCCCTCTCTCAATATAAGCTTGTGTTCCTCAATTGGCATCAGAGCGGGTTCCTTCGTAAGGTTTAACAGCTTGAAGGAAAAGCTAGTAAAGAACATAGTGGATCATTCAAGTCGCAATGCAGCACCTATTCTTGATGGGTCAGATTTTGGTCTTTGGAGTGCAAGGATGAAGGTTCATCTAATGGCACTTGGTAATGAGGTTTGGGAAGTAATTGAAGATGAGTACACTATTCCTGAACATGGTCTTAATACTAAAGAAGAGAGGCTCCTACATCACAGCAATTCAAAAGCAATGAATGCAAACTTCAAAGGCTTACAGAAAGCAGATCTCACCAAAGTGATTCACCGCAAGACAGACTAGTGAAATGTGGAATCGGTTGAAGGTGGTTCATACAGGTGATACAAATGTCAGAAAGGCCAAGCTGAGACACTTCAAAGGTATTTTTGAACAACTCAAAATGAATGATGATGAAAATATTAGTGACTACATGCTTCGTATGGATGAAGTTGTTCACTCCATGAAATACTTAGGTCTTGAGCTTGCTGAAAATGATGTTTGTGATAAGATTTTAAGATCTCTTCCTAATAGATTTAGTGAAAATATTTCTGCTATTGAGGAAGCTAAAGATTTGGATAAGTTTAAAAAATATGAGCTCCATAGTATACTTGCAGCATTTGAGTTAAGAACTCAAGTGAAGGTTGATGTCAATAAGGAGGCAGCTTTCAATACTACCAAGAATTCCAAAGGTAAACAGCTTCAAGAGAGTGATGAGTCTTCTGATGATGAAGAGGCATATTACAGCAAGAAATGCAAGTTCTTTAGAAAGCACAAAAATATGAAAAACGTGAGATGTTTCAATTGTGGAAAGTTTGGTCATTATGCTACTAACTGCACTATTACCAAGGATGAAAGTGATGAAGTTAAACAGGATTGTAAGAGCAAGGATTCTGAAAGACATAGGCATCAAAGGAAGAACAAAAATGAGCACAGCAATAAAGGAAAGAGGTATTCTCACAAGCACAAGAAGAGCTTCTACCTAGACAAAGCAAGTAAGTGTTCTAGCAGTGATAGTGAAATTTCTTCAAGTGATAATGAAAATGAAATGGTGTTCATATTAGAAAAAGAGGAAGAACCGAAACATAGATTCATTATCATGAAATGTCTTAGATGTGGAAATTTTGGTCACCTTGAGGATGATTGCACAAATAATTAATTGGTTGTTAGTATGTATAAGGATGCTTCAAAAAATGATAAGGAAGATGCATGTATGGTTTTTGAAAAGGGTAGCACCTCTAGTGATAAGAAATCTGAAAAAGGCCTTGATAATTCAAAGTGCAATAAAATAGAGGATCTTGAATGTGAACTTACAAATGCTCTTAGTGTTTTGAAAAAGGAAAGAAAGAAGAATGCTAGACTCAAGGATAAGTTAGATGAATGTTGCATGGAGAAAGATAAACTTATAGAAAGTCTTGACGTCTCTTTGGCTAAGGCACAAGAACTCAAGAATGAGTTAGAATCTAAGGTGCTTGAGTATAGTGAATTAGATCAGAAAATGGCTTCTTTGAAAGAGGAAAATAAAAAGTACAAGGATAAGTTGTACAGGTTTCAAGAAAGCTCCAAAAAGGTTAAGTCTCTCATCCAAAGTCAAAGAAATCCAACAGATAAAACAGGTCTTGGTTTTGTTAAGCCTCACAAGAAACAAGTTGGAGAGTCTAGTAAGAGATTCCAAAAGGAAGAGAGTTCTAATGAGGAAAATATTTCAGATCATGAGTCCTTGAATGATAGATGCATAGAAACAGAAAACAGATTTTGAAATGAGAAGGTGAAGTTTTCAGGACCTGAGAAGTCAAATAAAGGAAAGTTTCAAGGCAGATGTTTTGCTTGTCATAGGTTTTGTCACATGGCTATACATTGCATGGCTCGGGTGAAGAAGGTAAATAACAGTTTCAGAAGTGGTGATTTCTTTTATGGGTATTGCTACTCTTGCAATCAGTTTGGGCACAAGGCAGTTCATTGCAAGGCAAACAACAAGAACAGGTTTAGTCAGAACAGGTGGATTCAAAGAACAGGTATGCCTCAAAGAAATAACATTGTTACTTGTTACAAGTGCAACAATGAAGGTCACATAGCTAGACAGTGTAGAGCTGAAATTCTATAATACAAGAATAGGAACAGTGGCATGATCAGGTCCAAGGATCAGAACAATGACAGGAACAGGAATATGGACAGAGAGTTCAAGAGAAGGCCCAACAATAAAGTTATAGACATTGATGATGATCAGTGCCTAGTGGGAGTTTTACTCCCACCCCAGAATTAATCACCTCAACAGGAGGTGGGGGAGGGACTAAGCTAAGAGGCTCATTCTTAGTCCCGAGCCCCAAAGGTGGCCCTTTGCCATTGATGAAAAAGGGGGAGAGATATGAGTAAGGGGGAGAGCTTCAATTGAAGAGGAAAGCTTCAAGTCAGGGGGAGCAAAACTTCAAAGAGAGTGATTTTTTGGCTCTTGAAGATGTGTTTTTAGTAAATTTTTGCCATCAATGACAAAGGGGGAGATTGTTGGCAATTTTGGGTACATTGCCTTTGCTCAAGTATTGATGTTGTCATTGATGTCAAGAAACAGAAAGGTTTTTTGTGAAAACCAAGGCAGTCCAAATAAAAGGTATTATTTAAAACCATGGATACCAGAATTGAAATGGGTTTTTCTTAAAACCCAAGTTGGCTCTTCATTTCGTTGAAAAAGGTGCCCCGGTGATGAAGATATTTAATTTTAAATATTTAGTTTAAATTTTATTTATTTAAAATTTAAATATTAAAATTAAATTAGAAGGGCCAACGTGTTTGGAAATGCATCTTAGTGTATATGAAATGAGGCAATAGTTTTCATTAAAGTGTGGTGAATGATTCGATATCAATGATTCGATGCTGAAAGGTTAGCATGTGAGACTATATTGATTAAGGGAGTTATAAAGTGAAGGAAGATTAAATATGTTGTTGCAATAAAAGGTATGCTATAAATATTTTTTATTATTATTTTAATGTTGTGATTTATTTTTCTTTTATGGTATAAGTGGTTTTGGGAGTTATAAGGTTATGCAATGTTGTGATTTATTTTATTTTATGGTACAAGTGGTTTTAGGAGAAATAAGGAAGTTGTGCAATTAAAGACTTTGGTGATGATTATTGAAAAGTGGAGTAATTTTGATTATGTTGTGATCTACTAACCCTTGTGAAGATTGGCAAAAGAATTTTGTGATTGTGGCAGATTTCCAAAGGGGTTTCTTCACTACAATAAGGTATGGGCACATTCTTCTTATGAGTATGATTAGTGTATGTTTTCCTGAAATAAGATTGGAGTGAAAAGGTATACAACAAGGTTTCCCTTGGTTGGGTGTTTTGAGGTTGATTGTTGAGTTGCTTCCATAGTGGTTGTGTTGATGAAGTTAGTACTTTACTTGATACATGATATTGGGCTTACTCCATTGAGTTGATTTGAACAGGTTATTCTTTGCATTTGGTGATATTGTGTGGGTGGCTGTTTTGTTCAAATATCTTTGGAGGGAAAAGGATTTCTACTTGTTTCCTTTTCTAGTGATGATTGGTTGAATACTTCAAGGTTAATGTTAAGTTGAATGATGTTGGTTAAACCTTGTCTTTGAGCATTGTTGTTGAAGCCCTAATTGGTTGAGAAAATATATTGGTTGTTGGAAAGAACATGAGTATCATTGTTATATGACATATTGCTTGATTGGCAATTGTTGGGTTGTGTTTCATGTTCTTGAGAAAAGCATACTACATCTATCTTATTCTGTTGAGATTGAGATTGAGTTGAGATTGAGATTGGGAGTTGAGTATAGAACATATTGAGTCTCTAACAATTCTCTTTATGCTTCTATGAGGTTGATGAATCACATTGGGTCTCTAACAATTCTCTTTGTGGGTTCACGCCAAGCAAGTTTTCTCGATGAACTTGTGAGCAGGTTTTAGACATGTTCCATTGGGGACTTGTGAGCAGATTTTGATAGGTCCTAGCAAGGGACTTGTGAAGCTGAGGTTGATAGTTCTATCAGAGAACTTGAGGACAGAGGTGCATTGGTTCTATGAGAAGAACCTGAGGACAGATTTGTGCCAGACCGAAGGACTGTGTTTGGTATAGATCAAAGACAGAGGACGAGGACATTTGTGCTAGATCGAAGGACTATTTTTAGTGCAAATTCAAGGACCAGCATTGAGGTGATATAATTTAGGACAGAGATCTCCAACCAGAGCAGGGAAGACAGGAGTCTTTTGTGGATAGAGTTCCATTTCCTAAGGGCAGCGGAGGCAGAGGTCTTCTAGAGGATCACCAGCCAGAGCAGAGGTAGGGGAAGATATCTCCTTTGAGTAGAGGCTCATAAATTCAGATTGGGGGAAGGTTTCTCCGTTGAGCCGAGGCTCATAAACATTGTAATTGGGAAGGTTTCCCAAAGAACTTTGAGATAACTTTTAGAGAAAATTTTTATGGACGTAAATTGTTGTGTCACTTTGTGGATGGTTTTGTGCATTGCTTTGATATTTCTTTGGGTATATTGCTTTATTGTTTTGAAGTATAAAGGAAAAAGTAAAAAGCGGTCTTATACTGTTCACCCCCCCTCTCAGTATAAGCTTGTGTTCCTCAATCACACACCTCAAAGAACAAGCCTATCTTAAATAGCCATCAAGGGGATATTGTGGAATTGAAGTCTTTAAGATCTGGTAGAAGTATCACACTATCCAATGCCTTCTAAAATAAATCAACTCATTTAAAATCACCAAATAAAGTGTATTATCTATAAAAAAAGTAAGTCAACTTCCAAAAAATGGATCAAATAAAGGAAAATAAAAAATACAAGAGATAGATCTAGAAAATTAAGAGTCAGTAAGAGCAAAAATGAGCTTAAACCTTACATAAAAACAAATTGTACACTTATATTACCATTAGAACTTGATAATTCAATAACCTAATATATAAGATATTGTCAAATAGAGCAATGAAAAGAAAAACATGCAAGCAACTTCTTTAATATCAGGGATAAATATGAACCATTTTAAATAGGATACGAAGAAACACACTGGAGTAAATAAGAAGCGAAGGACCAACAAGGAGTCAAGCACTAAGCATGCACAACAAGTTCTAATTTTTAGGATGCCAACCTGAGCTAGATAAAAGTTACACACCTTAATTAAATTTTTGTTTCCATATATTTTCTTGTCATATTCTAATGAAAGGTAAATAGCATTAAAAAATTATTGTTATATAAATCATGTTGGCAAGGTCTTATATACAACATGCACCCATTGTATTGACTCTTGAGGATTGATATTGTCAAGATAATCAATATCTTTTTCTATGGTTTCCAACAAGGTAAATTTTAACATTCACCTACTATGGTTGAATTACACAACAAGGAATACACCATCCACCTTAGAATACCATAATGTTAGGTTAGGCTCTATCCCTCCAAATTTACTTGGCTTTAACATGCCTAGCAGCACTTCAACTCATCATCATGGTAATTTCTCCCCTTAACAATAAACCATAACCCACTAGCCATGGAATAGTTATAGATAAAATAAAAATAATAGACCTTTGAAAGCAAAACTAAGATTTTTTTTTGCCATAGGCTATGGTTCGATATGAAAGTGGCATTGCCACTGAGCAATTCAAGTCACCAATTATTATAGCTGCTACTTCATCTATTCAATCCATTAAAAACATGTGGGAAAAAAATAAAATAATAACATAGATATAGTGTAGCTACTCTAATTTTAGGGGTGGATATAAATCATTTTAAATAGAGCAATGAGAAGGAAAATATGCAAGCAAATTCTTTAATATCAGGATTAACAATATGGATAATCAGACATCTGGCTGGGTCAGGCATCTGGGGTTGTGTTGGGCATTGTTTAGGTACAAAATATTTGGCCATATTCAGAATTAACCAAATCTACCTTAAATGCATAAATTTCTTATTTTATGCAATGTTTTTCATCTTCAACACTTTCTTGCCAAAGTGCATATGGGTAGTGGTCCAAAACACCCACATTCTTGGTGGCTTCTAGGGGTTTTTTATCTTTAAAAAAGTGGAGGACCCAAATTTAACTATTCATATTCCATAAGCAAATGGTAAAAAATAGGGCTACAAAAGAGGACATACTACTGAGGCCCCTACAACTATAAAATAAACTTTACCTAATCCTTGTTCCATTGGGTTACGGAGTTATTATCCTTAACAAGTCATTATGGTAGAACTATATAAAATACAAAAATATTATAATAAAAGGTTTCCTCTAATCACTGCTTGATGATTTGTGTGGTTGTTACCCCTCCCTCTATGGAGGCTCCCATTGTGAATTCATTCCTAATGATTATCCATATTGTGGAACAGCCTTGGATGGTTCATCTATATGAATTTTTTCGCACATATTTTCCTAGACGTCCAGAGGTAAGTCTGGAATCCCTCTCAGATCCAAGATAACTTCATTTAATCTACCAAAAAAGTGATAAGTAGGGTCACTGTACTTCATATCCAGGTGTTATGCTTTTGACAGGAGATTAGATAGCCTAAATAACAATGCAAAGACTTTATCAACCTCTAAAGGCTCGATAAATGAGTCAATTTTACTCTATTGTTTAATTTTTATTTCAAACAATTAGGTGAGTTTTTCTTGTTTGTGCCAGATCGATTTTTCATTCCTAAATTTTGGTGCACCCAAGGTTCTGATATCCTACCCGATATCACTCATTTCATCAGCCTCCTTCTTCATGATAGCAAACCATTCTCTTGCCATATCAATAATCTCATTTGATTGGTAGACCCGGTATGCTAGAAGCCTTTAATCCTCTACATCCTTGTTAGACTATGCTTTTAGAGTAGGGAAATTATTTGGATATCTCAATATTTTCTTGAGTTTCTATGCCTCTTGAAATCTGGATGTGAGACCCTTCTCTACTGTTTCTATCTCTTGCTTGGGTGGCCTATTCACAGTACTAATTTTTTGAGCTTTGTATAGAAAAGGGAAAAGGTTGGCAGGATTGTTTCTCTTATCTTTTTCTAGTAAAAATTCCATACTTGTCTACGCTATTATTTAGAAATGACTAAGCCAGATGGCTTGTCCTTTTCCCGTTGTAACTCATTTACAGTAGTGGACAGGGCCTCCTCCCGTTCTGCTAATTTATTCCTTATTTCAGATAGTGCTACATTTTGTTGATTCTTTTCACCTTGTATATTTCTCAACTCATCCTCCAGCTCTTTAATTCACCTCTCCTTTAGTTGCACCTCTTTTTCAGAAGGGGCCTTGTCAGTGATGCTTTTCAACCTGATGATATCATTCATCAAAGCATCATTATTTACTTTTTTCTTGGCCAACTTGTTGTCCAGGGTATCAATTTTCTTCTTGGAAAATACCAAACTTTTATCTATATTCCTTTACTATACTAACAATGTATATATTTCTACATGGATGGCTTGAGCAGTCTTAGTCTTTGATATTGGAGAGATATTCCTTATGTATTCTTCTATATCCGAGTATTCTACCCTCATCAAGGAGGCAAGTTTATTCACTTTTGGCTTGGAAAACATCTTGATCCTCAATCACTAGGGGATATTGGTGATTAATCATCCTCATGAACCCCTCTTGTGAGGATAAGAGTATGGTAATCCTCAAGACCATAAAGTACTATTCTCAATATGTGCCATTATATATCAATACTACTATCACATTGAAAATTGTATTCATAATTCATGGCTTCAACAACTTTTCCATATCCTTATTACCAGTATTTTATACTAGAAATCAACATGTCCTATAAAGAGAGTTTCAACAAATAGCCAAATCATCTATAGTGGAGAGATGGATTGACATGCTAAGTTTCAATTTTGGGACATCCACATTCTCTTTATGGGCTTGGCAGGTCCATAGACCTTTATAGCAAGCATAACCAAGAACAAAGCAACCAAATATGATTTCCAAGTATGTAAGAACAACTCTAATTTCCATTTCCCAAAATAACCATCATTAAAAATAAAATCTCACAAGCCAAATAAGGAAATAAATTGTATCCTCCCTTAATTTCAAATCAACATATCTAAAATAATTATGGCAATAGTGAAACTCCTTAGTGCATTAGGATTTTTGAATCTTTTTCAGTAATACATAGCAATATGGAGTAGATTCTAACCCATAGATATAATTTGACATTGCACATCATCAATTAATTGGTTACAGTAGCATCCCCAAACCCTAAAACCTCTGGAAGATGTAAGAAGTTTTCTTAAGTTTTCAATGGATGAAAAAAATGCTTCTCAAGCATAAGAAGACTGTGATATTTTTTTGGTAGCCTACTCTAGTGAAGGACATTTTATCTTTGTTCAAGCTTATCACACACCTCAAAGAACAAGCCTATATTATATAGCCATCAAGGGGATATTGTGGAATTGAAGTCTTTAAGATCTGGTAGAGGTATCACACTATCCAATGCCTTCTAAAATAAATCAACTCCTTTAAAATCACCAAATAAAGTGTATTATCTTTAAAAAAGTAAGGCAGCTTCAAAAAAATAGAGCAACTAAAGGAAAATAAAAAATACAAGAGATAGATCTAGAAAATTAAGAGTCATTAAGATCAAAAATGAGCTTAAACCTTACATAAAAACAAATTGTACACTTATATTACCATTAGAACTTTATAATTCAATAACCCAATATATAAGATATGGTCAAATAGAGCAATGAAAAGAAAAACATGCAAGCAACTTCTTTAATATTAGGGATAAATATGAACCATTTTAAATAGGATACGAAGAAACACACTGGAGTAAATAAGAAGCGAAGGACCAACAAGGATTCAAGCACTAAGCATGCACAGCAAGTTCTACTTTTTAGGATGCCAACCTGAGCTAGATAAAAGTTACACACCTTAATTAAATTTTTTTTTCCATATATTTTCTTGTCATATTCTAATGGAAGGTAAATAGCATTAAAAAATTATTGTTATATCAATCATGTTGGCAAGGTCTTATATACAACATGCACCCATTGTATTGACTCTTGAGGATTGATATTGTGAAGATAATCAATCTCTTTTTCTATGGTTTCCAACTAGGTAAATTGTAACATTCACCTACTATGGTTGAATTACACAACAAGGAATACACCATCCACCTTAGAATACCATAAGTTTAGGTTAGGCTCTATCCCTCCAAATTCACTTAGCTTTAACATGCCTAGCAGCACTTCAACTCATCATCATGGTAATTTCTCCCCTTAACAATAAAACATAACCCACTAGCCATGGAAATGTAATAGATAAAATAAAAATAATAGACCTTTGAAAGAAAAACTAAGCTTTTTTGTTGCCATAGGCTATGGTTCAATATGAAAGTGGCATTGCCACTGAGCAATTCAAGTCACCAATTATTATAGCTGCTACTTCATCTATTCAATCCATTAAAAACATGTGGGAAAAAAATAAAATAATAACATAGATATAGTGCAGCTATGCTAATTTTAGGGATGGATATAAACCATTTTAAATAGAGCAATGAGAAGGAAAATATGCAAGCAAATTCTTTAATATCAGGGATGGATAAGAACCATTTTATATAGGATCCAAAGAAACATACTATAAAAAATAAGAAGTGAAGGGCCAACAAGGACTCAAGCACTAAGCATGCACAACAATTTCTACATTTTAGGATTCCAACCTCAGCTAGATAAAAGTTTCACATCTGAGTTAATTTTTTTTTCCATATATTTTTATTGTCATATTCTAATGGAAGGTAAATAGTATTAAAAAAATTGTTGTTATATCAGTCCTATTTGTAGGATCTTATATACAACATGCACCCATTGTATTGACTCTTGAGGATTGATATTATGAAGAGAATCAATCTCTTCTTCTATGGTTGCCAACAAGGTAAATTTTAACCCTCATCTACTATGGTTGAATTACACAACTAGAATACACCATATACCTTAGAATACCTTAAGGCCAGGTCATCCTCTAACCCTCCAAATTCACTTGGCTTTAACATACCCATCAGCACTTCAACCCATCATCATGGCAATTTCTCCCCTTAACAATAAACCATAACCCACTAGCCATGAAAATGTTGCAAACAAAAAAAAATAGAGCTTTTATGTTGCCATAGGATATGGTTCGATATGAAAATGATAACATTGTCATTGAGTAATTCAAGTCACCAATTATTATAGTTGTTGCTTCATTTATTCAATCCATTAATAACACATGCTAAAAAAATAAAATAATAACATAGATACAATGCAAGTACTCAAATAAAACAAGAATAAAACTACTGTAAATGTTTTCCAAGTATGTAAGAACAACTATAATTACCATTTCCCAAAATAACCATCATTAAAAAAATCTCACAAGCCAAATAATAACATACATTACACCCTCCCTTAATTTGACATAGCACATCATTAATTAATTGGTTAAAGTAGCACCCCAAAACCCATAAAGGACTATTCTCAGTATGTACCATTATATGTTCATTGATGTTATCACATTGAAACTTTTTCTCATAATTCATGGCTTCAATAACTTTGCCATATACTTCTTACCAATATTTGCTAAGTGTCAATTTTGGGACATCCACGGTTTCTTTATGGGCTTGGTAGGTCCATCAGTGAGCATAACCAAGAACAAAGCAATCAAATACGTTCTCCAAGTATGTAATAACAACTATAATTTCCATTTTTCAAAATGCCCGTCATTTAAAAAAAATCTTAACCATCACTGCAAAGAAGAAAAATTCTCTAAATTTTGAACACAATTTCCCTCTACATCCTCAAAATCTTAGTAGTGTGTACCACTTAAAAGCTTGAGTTTTTTTTCAAGCCCTAGCTTGAGCTCTCTATCCATCCCTAGATCAATATCTCTATCCAGCCCTAGCTTGACCTCTCTTTATAGCCTCCATCTGAGCGAACACCCTAGCTTGAGATCTCTATCCAACCTCCATCTGAGTGAACACTCTAGCTCGAGCCCTTTTTCTAGCCTCCATTTGAGTGAATACCCTAGCTCAATCTCTTTGTCCATCCTCAAAATGAGTAAAAACCCTATCTTGAGCTCTCTATCCAGCCTCCATCTATGCGAACACCCTACTTGGAGCTCTCTGTCCATCCTTTGTCTAAGCGAATGCCCTAGCTAAAGCTCTCTATCTAGTAGGAAAAATGAAATAATTTTCTCATTTTGATTTTCCCATGATCTTTATATTTTTTTCGTTAAGACCCTAAGAGGGTGGTTTTAAACTACCCTCTTAGGGTTTCTTAAACCACCCTCTTAGGGCTAAGAGGGTGGTTTAAAACCACCCTCCAGGGTTATGCATAAGGGTTCAACCCCAAAATATATTTATAAAATCAAGGCGAATTGTCTCGAAATCCCAACAAATTATGTCTAAGAAGACATGGCGAATTGCATTCATTTTTCACCAAAAATTTTCAAATCATGGTGAATCAATTGAAAAATATTTCTAGAGGTGTAGGTCGGTTGCAGAGGGTTTCAATTGGTCATTTTTAGATGTTTTTTGAGGATTTTACTAAGTTTTTTGTGTAGATCTTGTCAAGCTAGGTGGTTTTAAAAAAAAATTGAAAACGAAGCTTTGGATCAAAAGTTATACCTCTTAGAAGGTTCCCTGCAAAAGAGCACCTCTGCAACCAATCGGCATAAGTCGATTGCCTTATGTTGATCGGTTGTAGAGGTGCTCTTTTGTAGGGAACCTTCTAGGAGGCATAACTTTTGATCCAAATCTTTGTTTTCAAAAAAAATTTAAACCACCTAGCTCGACGATATCTACTCAAAAAACATAGTAAAATCCTTAAAAAATCATCTAAAACAAATTAGAACATCTGAAATCGATTGTTTGTAGAGGTGTCAATCGATTGCAAACATGTCAATCATTTTTAGATGGTTTTTTGAGGATTTTACTAAGTTTTTTTTGTAGATCTCATTGAGCTAGGTGGTTTAAAAAAAAATTGAAAACGAAGCTCTGGATCAAAAGTTATACCTCCTAGAAGGTTCCTTGTAAAAGAGTGCCTCTACAACTGATCGGCATAATCTGATCAGTTGCAAAGGTATGTCAATCGGCCTAAGTTGATTGGTTGTAGAGGCATGTCAATCGGCCTAAGCCAATCAGTTGTAGAGGTGCATTTTGCAGAGAAAATTATAGGAGGCATAATATTTGATCCAAAGCTTTGTTTTCAATTTTTTTTTAAAACCACCTAGCTCGACGATATCTACTCAAAAAACTTATTACAATCGTAAAAAAAACATCTAAAATTGATCGACACAAATGCAATAAATGGGTTGTAGAGGTGTCAATTGTTTGTAGATATGTTAATCAATTTTAGATGGTTTTTTGAGAATTTTACTAAGTTTTTTGTGTAGATCTCATCGAGCTAGGTGGTTTTAAAAACAAAATTGAAAACGAAGCTCTGGATCAAAATTTATACCTCTTAGAAGGTTCCTTGCAAAAGAGCCACTTTGCAACCGATCGACATAAGCCGATCGGTTGCAGAGGCATGACAATCAGATTAAACTGATTGGTTGCACTCTAGTTTGGTGTGTCAATCGACCTAAGCCAATTAGTTACAACTTTGCAACTAATTTTCTTAGGTCGATTAACATGCCTCTACAATCGATCGGATTATGTCGATCGGTTGCAGAGGTGCATTTTTGCAGAGAACCTTCTAAGAGGCATAACTTTTGATCCAAAGCTCCGTTTTTAATTTTTTTAAAAACCACCTAGCTCGACGAGTTCTACACAAAAACATATTCAAATCCTCAAAAAAAAACATTTGAAACTGATTGACACATCTGCAACCGATCGGCTATAGAGGTTTTGATCAGTTGTAGACATGTCGATCAATTTTAGATAGTTTTTTGAGGATTTTATCATTTTTTTTGTAGATCTCATTGAGCTAGGTGGTTTCAAAAAAATTAAAAATAAATCTCTAGATCAAAAGTTATGCCTCCTAGAAGGTTCTCTAAAAAAGAGCACCTCTACAACCGATTGGCATAAGCCGATCAGTTGTAGAGGTATGTCAATAAGCCTAAGCCGATCAATTACAGAGTGCAATCGATTGGCATAAGATGATCGGTTGCAGAGGTGTGTCAATCAACCTAATTTGATTAGTTACAACTCTACAACTGATCAACTTAGGTTGATTGATACGTCTCTGTAATCGATCGGCTTATGCTGATTGAAATGCCTCTGCAATCAATCGGCTTATGTTGAGAAGCACTCCTCTACAACCTTGTCAATTTTGTGGGACCGATCGGTGTCTTTCAATTGATAATACCCTACAACCAATTGATAAATATGTTGACTAACAATAGGTTTTTCATTATTTTAGAGCTATTTTCGAGTTAGAGTATTTTATATGTATGTTTATCTCTACCCCCTATAGTATATATACGGGTAGTATAGGTGAATTGGGTAGGAAAAAAAATCATTTATAATTTGAAGACGAATTGTCCATGAAATAGGGTGAAAGTGGTCAGTGAATTAAAATAAAAATAGGATAATTATTATCAATGGTGGACGATAATACCCCAAAAAACTTCCACCTCGTAAATTTTGTGTGAATGGGCCCTAGTGAAAGGATCCAAAATTAGCTAATTTAAAATTTTAAAAATCCTAAATAAAGCCAATTTATGATATTTCGTGCTTATGCATAACCCTGCCACCCTCTTAGGTCACCCTAAGATGATGGTTTATAACCTCCATCTTAGGGTGACCTAAGAGGGCAGTTCTAAACCACCCTCTTAGTTCTAGGACGACGTTTTATAACCACCCTATTAGAGTCACCCTAAGAGGGCGGTTATAAATCACCTTCTTAGCCCTAAGATGGCGTTTTATAACCACCCTCTTAAAGTGACCCTAAGAGGGTGGTTATCCTAAGAGGGCAATTATAAACCACCCTCTTAGGATATATTAGGGTGGTTTTTTATCGTCGTAAAAAACCACCTTATTTTAGTTGTCATTAAATATATTTTTGGTATAGTGAGAGATTAAAGCAACCTCTTTTTCATGCTCTTCAACTGTATCCCTAAGATGTAACTTTTGAATATGATTATCCACCTCTTCCTTAAAAAATGGATGTGGATGATCTACTGGAGCATCAAGAAGGATGTTAACCTTTAATAAATTCACCTCACTTTCTTCTTCATCTTTAGTATCCATCTCACTTGTACTAGCATAATCTAATATTGTTCATTTGCTTCCTTCCTTTGTTTCTTTTGTTCTCGATTTATGAAATTGTGGTATCACATTTATTTTCACTCACTTGAGACCTTGACCACTTATCATGTACCCTTCAAGATAATAATTATAAGCATGGGATTTTCTTAACCATGACCTTCCTAACAACATTGGATAGGCTATTGAACCATATTTCATGACTTGAAAATCTACCACATAGGTGACTCCCATGATTGAAACTACTATATTAGAGACTACTCCTATTGGATTTATTTTTTATTTATTTAAGGATATCAACTTTAAGTTAGATTTATGATCTATCTATAGTCCTAATGTCTTCAAAGTAGATTCTATCATTATATTAACTATAGCTCCACCATCTACCATAACATTAGGAATAGAAATACCTTTGCATAAGACTTCAACTTGTGGACCATATGGTCAACCTCTACATCAAACATAGTGATGCACCTTGTCGGAGCCATAACTTGTGAACCGTATGCCCGTTTGCCTTAAAATTTAATAGGTGGTTCTGCATGCATGTTCTGCATCAAGATGATCACCAATCCTCTTGAACCTCCAAAAATCATGTTTTCGGGACCTAACTCCTCCATATAGTACCCCAAAATTAGATTTTAGAATAGGTTCCTAGGTTTTTTGGGTTTTTTTTGCTGTTAGAAGTTTATTATATTTTGTTATACCTTAATTTGAGACCTAATATTTTAAATTAAGGTTCATTATTGTAATAGGGATGTGTGCACTGAATTTGGGTGCAATCTAACTCATTTCTATTTTTAGCAGTTTTTAGTTAAAATATATATTTTTAGCAGTTTTTAGAAAAAATATGTTTTTATGGTTTCTTTGGTTTTTGGTTGCTATATGATGGATTATAATATTTTGTAGAGGGGTGTGAATTCAGGAATGAGAAGAATATAAATTTGCAGTTTTCTTCCATTATTGCATTTGTGTTATGTGATTGTAGTCCATTTTGTTGGTCTCTTGTAGCTGAGTTTACACCACATAGTGACTTTGATATTTCTTCTTCATCTAGAACTGAATCTGCTATACAAATATCTTTGTTTTTTTAATGATAATGTCAATAGCTTCCCATACATGATATTACCAATTTGATTTGATAAATTTTCAATGATTGATTATGGTGCTTGGCTTTTTGAGATTGAAAAGTCTTGTACTTCTAGTTTTCTTCTATTTTGGGGGGTTCTACCCTTCATTGGGAGTCCTATCACAATTTTACTTCATTTCAATAACATCAACTCCTTCTTTATTATCTTAAACAAGATCAATAATATTATGTAGATTTTTTTCCTTCTTATTAAACTTTGTTTCTAAAGTAGGTGCCTTATTAGGGTAATTTATCTTATTCCTTGCACTCATAGCATACTAACTTACATAAAATTTTCCTAACACTTCTATCTCTTGATTGAGTTTGTAGAGTTTCTATGTCCTTTCTTTACAATAAATTGGTTGTAATTTGTCTCTTTTTTTAATTAGATCTACTTTAGCTATAGAATTAGAGGAAGATATACTTATTGCTAGTACTAGTGCTAGTGGAACTAGCACCTCTTATAGACTCTATTTTTGCTACTTTGCAACCACATACACATGTTGGGTAGTGGTAGGTTTATCATACTTGAACCTCACCCTAATTGTTGCCTTTATACTTATAATAAATACTTACAAAGCATGTTATCCACACCTTCTATGAGGTAATTACACAAGTTCTCCTTTTGTAACTAGACATACACTTCTTCTAAAGCTCCTACACTTGTGCATATCTATTTAGGTCCTTGAACTAGCTTTGTTATCTCAATAATCAAGTCAAAATATTTTTAGTACAAGCTATACTCCTTGATCATTTTTTCACTAATCTCATCTCATAAATTATTTTATCTAATCTTCTTACATCTCACACCATATTAAAGCATCACCACTCAAAAATATCATAAGGAACTCTTCCTATTGCCTCCTTTATGTCAAGCTATTACAAATGCATGCTCTCTTATATTATTGAATGAATGTTTTGGCATATTCAAATATTGGGCTGAAAATACAATAGTTTTCCCATCGTTACTATGATCTTAGAATCCCAAGTACTACTCTTCCTAGTGAAATATCCAAGGGCTTGTGGACTGGAAGTTAAATATACCTCTAAAGTGTTGTAAATACCAAATTTACTATATTTTGCATGTCAGTTCCTTACTATTATATCTCTATTATAAATACACAAATAAGAGCAAGGTAAGGCAAATTATATACTATTTAGGCAATTATAAATTATCTACAATATCACCAAAACATACACTTGTTATCAATTTAACAGACAAGTACACCCATGAGAAACAAATAAATTTTATATGAAGGAAATTAACTAGTGGTAATACTTAGTAATAACCCCAATAAGTAGACTTTATCACATAGTAATTCCAAGGTTACTACGATAAAAGTATTCTCCAACACCCTCTTGTATTACATTATTTGGTTATTGAAAAGTCTTCAATATTCATTTTCATCTTCAATCAAGTAACTTTAATCAACTTCCTTCAGGCCTTTATCTAAATCTTCAGTACAAGGTCCTTCTTTGGGTTTTGATTCATGTCTTTAGTTATCCTTCCTTTTGTGCTTTCCTCTATTCTTATTCTTTGATTTTTTTTTCTTCATCTTTGATTGTGATATACCTAATTATGTGACTTCTAAATAATGAGTAATAAAATCATCACAATAATGTATTCTAGATATTAATGATTCCTTATTAAAGCTAACATAAGCTCCATTCAAGTCATATGATTGACAATAGACATCTTTCTTCTCTTGTCTTTTTTCTTGAAACATTTCAAAGATAAGTAAAGATAGATATATCATTAAGCATTCTTCTAAAGAAAGTATAATGGTGTTTTATGAATTCCACCATGTTCTAAATAGTTTTTCATGGAGATAACTTATAAGTGTTGTAAAATTTTCATCTTTGGCATCTTTGAGAAATAAAGATAATTTTTCCTTTAAGTTATTTGATTTTCTTCTTTCCATCAAAATCATCTATCAAGTTTTGAGAATAAAACTTTAATTTATCCACCATTTCTTTACTATCTTCATTGAATGCATTTCTAATAATTTCTTCCATAATAATCAAAGTTTGCAATTCAATGATTTAATTCCTTTGAAGTTGAAATCCTTTTATCTTCAAAATAAATAATAGCTTGTAATTTCAAAAACTTCAAATAACCACTCAAAACAATAAAATTTGCAATTCTTAGTTTTTTTAATATTTTTCTAAACCTCTGAAGTAGCAATCCTTTTAACTCCCTACTTTATTAATTTTGCAAATCCTAAATATCTTCAAACTAAATTTTAAAATTTTTTCTTCAAAATTCAAAAACCAATTTTTTCTTCACATTTCAAAAAACAAACTCAAATCTTAAATCTTCTCCAAACTCTAATCTTATAACTCTTCAACTTTCAAAAACTTCAAAATCTATAAACTCTTTAAAAACTTTCAAAAATTCCAATTTTTTTAAATCCTTAACTAGAAAACCTTATCACTTAAAAAACTTAATAAATTCAATTTTTTTTAAATTAAATATTTGAAAAAAAAAAAATTCCAAAAATCAATAAAGTCAAAAACCTTATAAATCCCACCTAAAAACTTCTAAATAATTCAAATTTAATTTAACTTTCCCTCCAATACGAAATATAACTTATCATACCTTTCTATCTTACAATGCACTAAATTCGAAATGCACTTAATCAATGTTCTAATTGTAATATTTGAATGTTACTTAGGACTGCCAGCTAATTTATCTCCTCCTTCAATGCTATAATATTCCACATTCTAGATGACGTGTAATGTTCTACCTCACCTGATTAACACCATATTCCACTTGCTCCAACACTCAAATTTTTCATTTACATAATGGTGCTTGGATTTCTATGGATAATGGCACTTTTCATCTTTGTTGCAATTTTTAGTTTCCCTGTGGAAGGACATTCTCTTATAGTGCTCTCATTCCTTGGATGGCAACACTTGAATAGTACTCATAATATCTTTGAAGATGGTGCTCTATATTGTTTTTTTGTTTATCTTTGTTAGTACTCATGTACCTTTTCAATGATCCCTTGATGACAATGCTCACTCGTATGCCTATCCAATTATCTCTTATGGTTCTCTAGATAGCACTCTTATGTCTATCTGATTATCATTGATGGTGCTCTAGATAGCACATGTATGCCTATTTGATTATCTTTGATGGTGACACATTGGATTGCACTCATATGACTATATGATTATCATTGGTGGTGCTCAGGATAGCACTTGTATGTTTGTCTAATTATCTCTAGTGGCACTCTAGATAGTGCTTGTATGCATGTCTAATTATCTTTAGTGGTGGTACTATAAAATATTTGGTTAGTTTTGAATACAACACTCCTTGAAAATGCTTATAGTTATGTTGCCACATTTTGCACGAGGTGCCACGTTTTCAAAAATATGTAAGTGTGCTGCTCTTCCTTCCCTCCTCCTCTTTCTCCCTTTCTCCATCTTTCCTCTTCCATTTTCTTGCAGTTTCATTCCCCCATTTTTCCCCTTATACTTCCCCCAATCAAATTCCCAAACTGAGCAAGTGCCTCCTGAAAAATTTTAAGTGTCAGGGTGCAACTCAACTTCGCAGCGAAGTCGAGGTGTGCCCTCAAGTCTGAGAGTAATAGGGGATGTGAAGTGCGAAGGCAGGATGAAACGAAGCAAAATTTGACTAAGTATGGGGGTGCAACCTGACTTCGTAGCGAATTCAGGGTGCGCACTTCTTCCTGTCCGCACTTGGGAAAGCAGTGTGCAAAAAATTGGCTAAGTGTTGGGACGCAACCCAACTTCGCAATGAATTTGGGGTGTGCCCCCCTTTTGGAGCGTATTTCGAATAGCAGGAAAAACATCTAAGTACTGGGGCGCAACCCGACTTCACAATGAATTCGAAGTGCGCCCTTCGATCGGTGCGTAGTTGGGCAAGATTCATCAAGCAAGCCAGAATTTGGCTAAGGGATGGAGGCCCTCCCCAACTACATTGTTCCCCACCTGCACCACCTGACAATGCTCTGATCCTAGGTGAAGTTGGACAAACTGCCTTTCAATGCAGACACGTGTCATTCACCAGAATCTGACAAGTGTTTAGCCCTAGGATTCGAACCAAGATATGATGGGATAAAGGACAAGCATGGGCTGCACTACCTATGCCAACTGCACCTATTTAAGCTGATGAGAAGTTTCATCTACCATAGCTACCCATATTCCTACTGACTAGAGGATTGATCGCATGCACTACCACATAGTTGTACAACTTTCAGGGAGACCTTGTTATAAGTATAGTCCTCACCAACAGGAGTCAGCATCAGCAGTTCTTCAGCCGCTTTTGTCAGCTATTGTCTAGTCTGGGACTTTGTGCCCACAATTGTAATTGGGGGAAACTTGGGTTATAAATAGCCAGATAATTTCATTGTAAAGGGGTGGAAGGAGAATATACTGCTATGGAACCATTGTAGTTGTGTGTTTGCTTCTAAATACAAGATACATACTTGGCTCTGTTTACTGTCTTCATTTTGTATGCTGCCTCTCCTTGTCATTTCTACCTCATGTTTCTTATTTCATTGCTTACTATTGTACTAAACTCTGGACTCTAGTATTTGATGATTAAGTATTCCTAGAATGCATAGATAGATGATACATAGGATGGATGATAGCTGTAGTTTCAATATATGTTCTGTATAGGAATTATGTTAGTAGTGATGATTGATCATTGTCATGCTGCTTATTCCCCCGCTCAACTCAAATCACATTTGGATTCTCTTTCCACATGTGTATCTCTTTCCCTGCACTCTTAGCTTAAAACACTAAAACCCATAGGAAGCCGACCTTCTCTGGAGATTGACACAGAAGGTATTCCTTCCTTCTGGCATTTCAATCTGGTGGACGAATCTAGGGTGCATTATACCAAATCCTTTCCTCATGGTAGATTCATAACCAATAGTTTCTCTGGCACGCCCGATGGGACATGGAAGTTTCCCACCCCAAGACAAAATTGAAGCATTGGTGTTCGCTTCATTGCTATTAAAAATTAGAGCACTTGGTGACTCTGCAAGTACTTGAATACTCTCTGAGTCTGTGAAGACTGGTCCTAATGCCTTCATGCAAATGAGAAGGTGGAAAACAAGGAATTTAGGAGATCAGCCTGACCTTTACGAAATTGACATTACCGCTCCAGGGGAGCGTGCCAGGTTGGTTGATCGCCAAGCTCGCATAGAAGAACCTGAAACCAAAATCAAAGAGGATGAGGGTGAATAGAAATCTACATCCTCAGATGGTACCGATACCGAGTACACTATCAAAGGATAATAAGACATGGCTACCCAAAAAAACAATGATGATCTCTTCCTAGTGGTAGACTCTACAGGGCCCTTGGCCCTAGTCAGATAGTAAGTTGTGCCCCCCATCGCCTTAAAGTCTATCCCTACATATGACGGCTACAAAAATATGATGTATGATCACATCCATGACATTCTGGCCCTGGCTGCACCACATTCTATCAATGACAAGGGTGTGAAGACCCATATTCTAGCCCTTTCCCTAAGGGTAAAGCTTCTCTACTAGTGGAGATCACTTCCAGAGGTATCTATTACGGGGTGGCACCATCTAGCCGACAGGCTTGTGAAAGGATGCAACGAGTTTGTTGATCCCTCTTCCTTGTTGCATAAGTTCCAAAGTATCCAACGACACCCCCAAGAGGAGGTGTCAGACTTCAACATATGATTTATGAGGTCTTGGAAATGAGTACCTTACGAACTGTGACCTTCAGCAGGTCAGGCTGCGCACTACTACTTGAGGTCTTTCAACTCAGACATTTTCCTACTATTGAAGATAGACAGAATCAACTCATTCACTGCTCTGTACGAGGCTACCCAACAAGCTAAAATGGATATCATTTCCATAGGTAGACTCTCGCATAGGGTACAGCCACCCATTTACCCTAACTTTCCTCAATCCTAGTACCCATCATCTTTTGGTATGATGTCGTCCACTTCAGGACATCAACCCCAACAGTAATGGAATCTGACATCGGTCATAAACCCTTATGGCCTGCCACAAATTCACTATCTACCTCCTCCTCCTCTGTATTATCCAGCACTCCCAGCTCCCCCTCAGTATGCACAATATTTTGCACCTCCTCCATTGGCTGCATTACCTTTGCTAGCTCATTTTTTGCCTCTAGACAATGATATTCAAAATAAAATCCTCCAAGATGTGTAGGCTTTGGCCTTTAGATATCACATCATGTCCAACGACATGACTATTCTAAAGAAGAAATAGACCCAGATGGACCTGGTTCCAAGGAGGCCATATCCTCCTTTGGCACTGATAAAATATCAAGCCCTAGAATGGTGAGATCAGAGGTGGCCCCTTGCAATAAATGCAGCCATAGAGGACCAACCTGGTACTTTTGACTAGATCAACTAGTCTACCACGTGCAATGACCCGCATTTAGAAGAAGACTGCACACTACACCAGTATTAACTCTAGACCCTGGCAGGCAGTGCCATAGAGGATGAATAACTCTACATGATCCTGGATGATGAAGGTAACTTTGCCATCCTAGGGGAAGATCTGGTGTTGTCCCCTGCAAAAGAAGATAGAAAATCTATTGAAGCTACTGCAAAGTCCTTGAAGGTATACGCCAGAAGAGACAAGGCGCAACCTATCGGGCTGCCACCTGAGAAGAGGCTATGGCCTTACACAGCCAAAGAAAAATCTCTCGTAGCCAAGCTTCCCCTAGAAAAATTGGCCCCTTCTCCAACCAAAACTCTCACTGCTCAACCTCCAGCTAAAACCAAAGAACAAGCTTAGGAGAAGTTGAGGTACCCATATTTGACAAAGAGACAAATATTTGAGGCCATGCAGCAATACCACACCAAGTATGAGCCTACAAAAGAAGCAGAAGGAGCTAGCACTTCAGGCTATAGCATAGTGGATGAGTTAAAAAGGACCCCCATAAGGATAAGCATCTATGATGCTCTCCTGCTCCTAGGAAAACTTAATCTACTATAGGAATCTCTGAAGAGCATAAAGTGTGGCAAGTAGATACAGCCTGTTGTTCTGGTTCAACCTCTGACAGTCTCTACTACTGGGAAGAACAGACCACCTCCCTTCTATTTTTCATTATGGATGCAAGGGTACATAGTACACAACTATATGGTGGATTCTGGTGCCTTCATGACTGTAATACCAAGAACCGTCTATGATGAAATCAGGATGGAGTATACAAGGAGCAGCCAAGGTGTGCTGCAACTAGACGACACCCCTGTCAAGACATTTGGTGTCATAAAAGACATCTCGATTTGGCTGCACAAAGCTCTTGACATAGTGGTCATTCAAGAGGTCATGGTTGTCAACTTAGAACCCTAATTTGGCATGTGTCTCTCCAAGGAGTTCACTACGAAGCTAGGAGGGTATCTATCTCTGGATTACTCGCATATGGAAGTGCCCTTAAAAGGAAGGAGACTAAATATCCACAACGAGAAACCTTCCACATTTCTAGTGGAGAAGATACCCGAATAAGAGTTGCAGGACTGCATGGTTCAGCTGACGAAGTAAGAACTGGTGGTGGTATACATGATGGAGCAAGCTCTTGAGCTGCTGCAAGTAGAAGATGAGTTCTCCTTGCTCAATATCAATGTCATGATCAAAACTAAGCAAGTCTGCTACACCGTCATCCAGCCTGAGAGGCTTGACAAGTCAGCCAAGAAATAAGTAGGACCTGCACCAAAAAAGCTATGGAAGATTTTATTTGATGGCACCTGATGCAAAAATGGCATCGGTGTAGGCGTGCTCCAAGTTTCCTCAATTAAGATCCAGAAGGACTACCCCTACAGGCTGGCTTGGAGCTGTACCAAAAATGCGACGAAGTACGAAGCCCTATGCTTGGGTCTACGAAAAGTGAAAAGGCTAGGGATTAAACATCTATAGATCTTTGGTGACTTAGAGTTGGTGTGCAACCAGATTACGAACAAGTGCACCTCCAAGAAGCACTATCTCAAGGCGTACCTTAATCAGGTGTGGGACCTGATAGAGTAATTTGACTCGTTGAATGTCAAAGCTATATCATGTGAGAAAAACAAACATGCTAATATTCTGACATTTGTTGGAGTCAGGTACATTCTAGCTGATGACACTGTCTAGAAGCCGAAGTCGGTCCATACAATTTATAGGCCTTCTATGCCTGATAAAGACACCCACTGGTAGGTGTTTTATTGTGATGAGGAGATCCTCACATTTTTTGTTATCAAAGCATGTTCAATTGAAGGTAGAGACCCTGATGACGAGCAATATGAGGGGTTGATACAGTTAAAAAATAATCATGTCTTGAAAGGACTGATTATACTAAAGAGTCTCTTTGATCATAATGATAGAGCAATATCACACAGGATCAAAGTAGACCCCAAGCAGTACGTCGACCTAGAGCTTAAACCTGGAAAGACAATTAAGGTCAGAATGGACTGCACCAAAGAGGAACTCGAGTAGATCAGATCATTGTGCGGAGAGTTCCCTGACATAGTATCCTGGTGCTACCAGGACTTGAAGGGGTATGAAAAACAGATAATCCAGCTACCGTTGAGCTAGAAGATGGTGCAAAACCATTTTCACAAAAGCAGAGGGTTGTAAATCTGAAGAACAAAGCCATGATGAAAGCTGAGCTCCTAAAAATGTTGGAAGCCAAGTTCATCTACCCCATCAAGCATTCATCCTAGGTTGCGAACTTGGTTCCCGTGAGGAAGAAAAATGGATACATTTGTCTCTGTGTGGACTTCATAAATCTAAATCAGGCCTCACTCAAAGACCATTATCCGCTTCCCCAGATCGATCAGATCCTCCATATAGTTTCTGGAGCACAAATATTCTTCCTCCTAGATGGTTTTTTTGGGTACAACCAGATCTAGGTCAAAGATGAGAACCAGCATAAGAAATCATTCACCACCAAATGGGGGACATTCGCCTATCAGTGCATGCCCTTTGGCTTATCCAATATTGGCTCCACATTCTAGAGAGCCATGGACTTGGCCTTTCGAGAGTTTCTTAACAAGGTCATTGTCATCTATTTGGATGACATGACTGTATTCTCTAACAGGAGAGAGGACCATGTTTCCCACCTACGACAGATATTTGAGAGATGTCATGAATTCGACATTTCCATAAACTCGAAGAAATTAGTCTTTACGATAAGAGAAGGTAATCTGTTGGGACATGTCATCTCTAAGAAAGGCCTTGCAATGGACCCTGATAGAGTAGAGGCCCTCTCCCGCTTGCCTAGCCCAGTTGACAAGAAAGGGCTATAGTCCTTCTTCGACCAAATAAATTTTGTGTGGAAGTTCATACCAAACTTCGCATAGGTAATCAAGCCCATGGTCGAACTACTAAAAAAGAATGTTGAATTATTATGTAATGATAAGAGGAGACAGGCCTTCAAGGAAATCAAGGCCTAAATTACGCAAGCCCCGGTGTTGATAAACCCATATTACTCCAAGGACTTCATCCTGTACGTGATGGGATAACTTGAGAGTTATGTCGCAGTCCTGACACAGAAGGGAGACAATGGTGAAGAGCGCCCCATAGCGTTCTTAAGCTATGTGATCCAGCTGCACGAAGAGAAGTATAATTTTATTGAGCGGTAGGTTCATGTGGTCATGAAGTCTCTTCGAAATTTCAGACACTTTGTCTTCCAGAGTCGGACAACTGTCTTCGTGATACACCTAGATGTTCAAAACTTCATCATACAAGGGGAACTGGGTCACAAGAGAGCAGGATGGATCGCCAAGATCCAGGAGTTCGACATCGAGGTGCAGCCAACAAAGCTTATCTGAGGTCAAGCCTTATGCCAAGAGCTGGCCCAAAGTGCTGTAGCCGAGATATCTGCCTATGAGTGGGAAGATCTGATAGCAACTACCAACCTAACCAACTCCTTATCAGAGGAGAGTGACTGGACAGATGACCTGGTGAAGTATTTATACACCGGGAGATGTCCAAACCACCTAAATGCCTCACAAAGAAGGAGGTTTCAACTAGGTGCATTAAAATACACTCTTCACCCTGAGGGGCTTTACTTCAAGAACTTTGACAGCATCTTATTGCGGTGCGTCAAGAAAATCGACCAACCCAGAATCCTCAAAGAATTTCACTCTGAGATGCCTGGGGGACACCATTTCGCAAGGCCTATGGCCTTGAAAATAATTAGAGCTAGGTATTATTGGCCCACTCTCTTCACATATGCACATGCGATCTATGCAAAATGTGACAAATGCCAGAGATTTGCTAACAAAAACATAAAAGCACCCCTACCCCTTCAACCAATCCAGGTCGAGACTCCATTTTAGCAATGGGTTATGGACTTCATCGGGGTCATTACGCTGAACTTTGTAGAAAGGCACAAGTTCATTCTTACCACCACCGACTACTTTACACGATGGTCAGAGGCGATCCCCACCAAGAATATGGACCAGGAGATGGTCATCAGGTTCCTCGAGAGCCTCATTACCCGTTTCGGGGTCCCTGAGTCAATAGTGACGGACAATGGTCCGGGGTTCGCAGGCATTGTACTCATGGAGTACACCAACAAATATGACATTTATCACAAAATATCTTCCAATTACTACCTATAGGGGAACGGCCTGGCCGAGTCTACTAACAAGAATCTACTAAAAATCATCAGAAGGACAATAGAGAAAATAAGAGGACTTGGCAACTACTCCTGAACCGGGCGTTGTGGGTGTATAGAATATCCTTCAAAAATTCTATCAAAACATACCCCTACATGCTCGTATATGGCAAGGAGGCAGTCCTGCCAACCCACATCAAAATTCTTGCCCTCTAGATGTTGGATGAAGAGAGAGGCAGTGGGAATCTGGTGGATGCCAGACTATGCCAACTACTGCAGTTAGAGGAAGATAGAGAGAAAGCATACCAGGCCTTCATCAAACATGCTGAAGCGACCCAAGGCTGGTTTGCAAAAGGTACCACCACCCGAGTTTTCAAAATTGGGGACCTGGTGCTGAAGTGGGACTCGCTGAAGGCAAAGCTGGGCAATCACAGCAAGTTTGATGCCCTTTGGGAGGGTCCTTATCATATTGCCTGGGTGACTTAGTTTAATGCATTCGTGCTTCGGGATATAGAGGGACAACTTCTCCCCATTCTCGTCAATGGGTTCCACCTCAAAATTTATCACCACTAAAGGCACCCAATGGGTCCTTGTATAGTTTTCCTTTTTGTATTTTTAGTTTTCAGAATGTACATATTTAGCTTTCAATTTTTTAGTTTTCAAGAGCCCAAGTAGAACTTAAATCAAACCCCGACTTCGCAGCGAAGTCGGGTGTCGCCACTTGGATTGTGCGAAGTTCGAAAGAAAGCAGCTGACAAAAGGGGGCAAAATTTTTGTTAAGTTCGGGTGCGCAACCTGACTTCACAATGAAGTCAGACTGTGCACCGTCTTGGAAGCACAATTGGGAAAGGCAAGGCTGAAAAAGGGCTAAGTGTCAAAGAAAGACTGCACAAGAAAATCTGAGCGAAGTCGAATTGTGCTCATTTTCTGGGTGAAGTCTGAGTGTGCCCCCATTTTCGGGCGCACCCTGGGTGATCCGTCACAGGAAGGGAAAAAATGGCTAAGTGTCAAATCAAACTGCGCAACTTTTGGGGAAAATTTTGACTGTGCAGTCAAACATGGGCAAATTCCGAATGCGCTCTTTTTTTGGGCAAGTTCCGAGTGCACCCTCAATTCTGGGCACACCCTGCATGACCTATCATAGAAAACATGAAAAATTCTAAATGTGGGCTCAGAGCGTAGTACAACATGGTGCGAAGTTGGGTCATGGGCCAAAAATTCTCCCTTGGAAAGTGTGCCTAGACGACGGCAATGACATCATAAAAAGCACGAGGTCCAAAGAATATTTAATGATTGCATGAATTTCAAGAATGATGTCATTAAGAAAGTAAGGCGCATTTGGACCAACTGCAACTTGGGTACGCTTTTCAAGATTATACCCATGCACGGTCACCAAAATCTTATAACGCTTCCACCAACTTCTAGTTAACTGTCTTAACTTCCTCCCCAACACCATTAAAGCTGCAACCCTTGCCTAGAAAAAGAACCCTGGCATACTCAGGAAATTTAGATTATCAAGCTGACCCTGAAACTATAGAGCGCAGAACTAAGAAGCCAGAAGCCATAATTTCCTGTCTCTGCCCATCTTGATAGAGAAAATGGACAAGGGGAAAGTGCCCATACAGGCGAAATCAAGTGACGCAGAGCCTAAAGTTGGGGAGCAGAAAGAATCTAGCGCTCATGAGAGTGAAGTGCCATAGGAGCAGAAAAGGAGGACCCAAACGAAGAGGTGCGTAGCTGGGTAAATTTTGTCATCGCCTATTGATCACCTGGCCGGATACAAGGACGACTCTTTCTCCATCAGACTCACCAAGCTACGACCGAATATTGTGAAGTGGGCAGACAAGGTTTCACTCTCACACCATGTTGGGGATACGTATAAATAAAACCTGTACTAGTTACTGTGCCCTCCAACTCACCAGTTCCTGAAGCTTATTGAAGCGATTGTAGAATATTACAAGCTAGCCACCCCGAAAGTCTACGACAACAAGGGAAAAGTGTTGTTCACACTTTTTTGGGAGAGCATCCAGCCAGCGTTTGCCCCAGGGCTCCAGTATGAACCCGACGTGATTGTCAGAAGGGTGAATCTGGATGAGCAAATCGAAAGATTCACGCAAACCAAGCAGATGAGATATTTCCTCAACTCAAAGCTAAAGACTTCGTTGGCAGCCAAAAAGTGGTCGTTAAGCCCCATACCACTGAACAAATTTGAAAACAAGTACATTTATATCATCCTAGCATGTGTCCTCAGCTGTGATTTTGACAAAGTGGTACGACCATACTAGTTGGCACTGGCAGTGTATCCTGCACGGGGAGTTTTATGACTCCACAGTGCAAAAGAGTGGGAAGCGCCCCATTTTCTTTGACTGGGTAGACTAGCTGGAATATGCCATTCATTCTAACCTAGTCAGGCTGTAGTAGAAGCAGTCAATGGAATTTTGGTTTTGCTCCTTCCTCGCATGGCTATGCCTGTATCACATGCACTATCGGATGAACGTTTTTGACTTGAATAAAGTAAGCAAAAAAGGATAACCACTACTCGTGTATGAATGGACCGATATATTGCACAAAAAAGGGTCATTCTATGAGTTTAATCTTAAATTTTTGTGCATGGTCCTGGGGTTGTTCAATCGTAAGGCATCCCGCCTGCCAGAAGTCATGACAAGATACCTGAGGAAGAATGAGTAAGGGGACACCTTTTGGATGACTCAGGGCATCATGGTTAGAATCTACGAATTCAAGGGGAAGTCTTTCCTGCTGCCCTACTTCTGAACTGACCACCAGTTCAGGATGGAGATTGCGTGACAAATGTACTATGTCGAAGAAGAGTTTGGCCAGGGCAAAAAGAGAGGCCATATATTTCAGTATCCCATCACCTGGGTGAATACCCAAGTATACAAAATTAGACAGCATGTCTACCTCGAGCGAGAGCTCATCGACATGGTTCTAATAATGCTACCGCAGCGTTGGAAGTACGACCCAATTGGGGTCAAGGGTAAATTCATGCATATCTATCCCCGATCTGAGATCATACAGGAAAGGTTCAAAAAAATAGGTCTAGACCTAGAATGGCACATCGAGCAGATGCAATCATGGTCTCCATGACATGATTTTTACTACGAGGAGGTGGCATACGACCTAGAGCAGAACCCAGATCATCGGCTAGATTTTGTGGGATTCAAAATATTTCTCACCAAGGTGGTGCCCCTCAACTGGCAACAAGAAAAAGTCATCGAATGCTGGAAGATGAGATGCCACATGTAGCACGACAAATCCAACCAAAAAATGTTGGCCATTGATGATGATTTTTTGGCGTTATATGATCAATATGTTGACACGTGGTGGCCTTTCAAATTTTGAAATTACGTTCCCCAAGGCACGAGAAAAATATATACAAGGAGGCCCCCATCCCAGCAATCATCAACTCCAGCAAATTCCAGCGCAACTCCGACGAGCAGTCAAGTGGGCCTGATGTAGCTTGTAGCTTCTGAAGCAATACCCAAAAGGGCACAAAGGTCAGAAAGGTCAACCCTTGAGGTGGCCCCTCAAGTGGAAAAAGTGCCTGCACTACCAACTAGCAAACCGGTCATAGTAGGCATCCTTCTAGCTAGACCCAGGTACAAGTTTATCATGGGGACATCACTACCTTCTGCCCCAGCCTTATCTCCTTCCTACAAACTAGCCACAACACCAAAATAAAAGAAAAAGAAGAAGAGTGAAAAGACAAAGCGGCCTAAAGAACCTATACAACAGCCAGTCGTGGCGCAGACAGAGACAGCTGCGCCAAAAATTGTCTCGCTAGATAGCCCTGAAGAAGAAGCAAAAACTAGGGCTACAAGCATCCCTCAAATAACAGCTCAGGCAGAGCCCACTTCCTCGCTCCCCAAAGTCTTAGTTGGCCCTGTCGTAACATCGTCCCCCATTTCATCAAGGCAAGCCATAGTCGCATCTTCCTCTTCCCAGACTGTCCAGTCGTCCAGCAGCCCCCACTCCTTCGACCAATTTGCTCAAGACCCTAATGCCTTCCAGTCCCTAAGCCAAACCCTGGAACCCTCACCCATGACCAGTGTCAAAGCTGCACATATATCACCGTGCTCCTCACCTCAGCTTTTCAAAACCTTGCCAAGATCGTCCACTCAGCCACCTGCCTGCCCTAGGACCCGATCACCCTTAAAAGTAGCCACTCCTTCTAGAATCCCTCCTAATTCACTATTTGTAGGAAATATGCTGCAATAGTACTAGATTCTAGAAGATCTTGACTTCATGTAGATTGCAGATGACCAATCTCCGACAGCAAGAGCCGTAGGATGTTCTGCATCTTTCCTTCAAGGCATCAAACGAAGAAGAGTCGAGGAGATAGTTGCCTCGATAAAATGTACCAATTATGACTTGGATAGGAGAGTGCTTACTACTGAGAAGCTAATTTCAAAAGTGAAGAAGCCCCTCCGAGAAATGATCAAGGTGAACTATGAGCACCAAGTCAAGGAGAAGACCTTCAATGACATAAACGAGGAGCAAGAAATCAATGGCATTCACTGCAGAACCACTAATGTCCTTGTCAAGCAACTTGAGACCCAGGAGGTGTTGTTTCAACTATAGAATAGTGTCAAGAAACTGGAGGAAGACCTTGATAGGGCCACCGCGTAGCTGGGATCTACACAGTAGAAGATAGATGAACTGAAAACCTAGCTGGCTACCTCATAGTAGGAGGCCATAGCACAGAAATAGATAGTCGAGTAGCTGTCAGAGGAGAAAAAGGAAGCGTTGGAGTAGGTTTCTCAGCTCCAGGATTCATTGAAATAGGCACAGTCATAGCTTGAAGAGAAAACATCATAGATGGTGGCCTTTTCAAAGAACAAATTTAAGGATATGCAGGCTAGTCTGCTGCAGGGTTGCAAGCCCAACCTTGTTAAGTCCATATCGATCCTAGATTTTGCATCCAGGATCGAAGAAGTGTCTGCCCAAGGAAAGCCTGTGGTAGAGGAGGCCAAACACCAGGCGAGGCAATGGCTCTAATTTCCCCCAATGTCCTGACTTGCCTCAGAGTGGGCAGATGCAAGGGTAACCTTGAATATTTATTTTGATAAGATAGAGAGGATTAGAACTACCAGGAAGATGTTGGAAGCATTAGAAAATGAAATGAGCATTTTCCTAGCCCCCTTTCAAACTCTTTCTGAACACGAGTGCCCGAGCTACATCAAGGATGGCGAGTTTCTAACCCTTGAGCAGGTAAAGCAGAATTGGCTATCTTTTGAGGCAGACACCGTAGAAATTGACAGCTAGGCAGAACCAATCCAGGAAGCCCAGGTCACCCAAATGGTGTCAAAATATTGCAAAACCAACTCCTCCCTTAAGGAGTTGGGAAAAATATATAACACCATCAACCTACATGTATTTGCTGCATTCCATACAACACTAAGAGAGGTCAGCAACCTAGGGCCCTTCCAAGCAACAGTCTAGGACCAAGCCAAGGCTACATATGAACACATCCATGAGTGGGAAGCTGACAGCAAAGAACCTTCAGGTGTGGAGGGAGAAACGAAAGATGCACCTGCCAAAAGTGATCCTGAAGAATGGTTGCCCGGTGAGAAGCCATTAGAGCAGCAAAAAGTAATGGGAGGAAGTTCCTCTGCACCCAATGGATGAAGACCCGGTTCTTTGTGTCGAGGCAAGCTCGACACCTCGTGAGCCACCAGGAATGTTCCCACATTTTACACGGGGTGCCACATAGCTGTATAGATTTTGAGGAGACCTTATTGCAAGTACAGTCCTCACTGACAGGAGTCAGCACCAGCAGTTCTTCAGCTGCTTTTGTTAGCTATTGTCTAGTCTAGGACTTTGTGCCTACAATTGTAATGGGGGGGAAATTGGGCTATAAATAGCCATATCATTTCATTTTAAATGGGTGGAAGGGGAATAAACTACTAGGGAACCATTGTAGCTGTGTGTTTGCTTCTAAATACAAGATACATACTTGGCTTTGCTTACTGTCTTCATTTTGTATGCTGCCTCTCCTTGTCATTTTTGCCTCATGTTTCTTATTTTATTTCTTACTATTGTACTGAACTCTGGACTCCAGTATTTGATGATTAAGAATTCTTGGAATGCATAGATAGACGATACATAGGATGCATGATAGCTATAGTTTCAATATGTGTTCTGTATAGGAATGTTGTTAGTAGTGGTGATTGATCATTGTCGTGCTGCTTATTCCCCCTGCCCAACTCAAATCACATTTGGATTCTCTTTCCACATGTGTATCTCTTTCCCTACACTCTTAGCATAAAACACTAAAACCCATAGGAAGTCGGCCTTCTCCGAAGATTGGCATGGAAGGCATTCCTTCCTTTCGGCATTTCAATATGATGGGAAAATCTGGGGCGCATTGTACCAAATCCTTTCCTCATGGCAGATTCGTAACCAACAAGTTCTATGTTTACCTTTGGATGATAGCACTTCTTGATAGCGCTTATCGCTCTCTAATAACCTTTGAATGATAGTGTTTGTTGATAGTTCTTATCACTCTCTAGTAACCTTTGGATGATAGCACTTATTATTCTCTTGTAGCCTACTTTCTTACATTAAAATATCTCTCTTAATGGTTGAAAGTAGATGCTTTTAGAAAAAAATGAATAATATTGCTTAAAATTTGATTCTAATACCAAGACTGAAATGTTATGTAGAGTTTTGAGTTAGTCTGATCCTTCTGGTTTTTTGATTGACCAAAAATTTTGCTTATTTAATATTTTATTATTTTTGGAAGCTTATGTTACTTCCTTCTTTGTGTTTCTTCTTCTCAGGATCCTATAGCTTCTCTTCTTTGTTATCAAGAATATTTGATGCTTCTCTTCTCTAAAAGTTTATATGTTTCTCTATCTTCTAGAAGCCTCAATGCTTCTCAATTATTTAGAAGCTTTGATGCTTCTCTATTCTTCTATTTTGGTCCTTAATCTATATTGACTGAGTCCTTAGCTTTATTGGTTTTCCTTGAACCAAATGGATAAACCCTAGCATCCAAATCAAGGTGACTTTTATCTATCCCCTCAATATCTACTCAATCAAACCTTTAAAATAGAGTCCAAGTCTTCACTACTTTTAAAGTGGATAGACTATAATATTATGGTGGATCTAAAATATAAGTCTATAAAAAATGGATAAAATTAAGTAGTAGCTCTAATACCACTATTGGCTTTTAAGCCAAAATATCTCAGGACCCAATATAACTAAGCCACAATATCTTAGGTCTCAATATCAATAATCAAGAGTAGAATTAAATATATATGAGCAATCAAATATATAAAATGGCCAATATAAATATAATAACATTCATTATAATATCAAATATGAATGTAAATGGCCAAAATCATTCATGTACAAGCATGAAAAATACTTACAATAAAATTGCTCAAACTTTATATACAAGATTTATTATGAATGCTTGATATGGTGATCGTTTATTACGAATATGTATTCTTATTAACATAAATCATTCACCAATATGCAAAAATATCAAATCATTTATACATAAATAATTATCCGTAATAATAATCCACACAATGAAACTTATATATATAATACCCTTAAGGTAGGGAAACATCAATTAATACTCCTTAAGGAATAACTCCACAAGATCTCCTAAGATGGGAGAGCCACTTAGAGAAGGCAATGTCCTATAAGCCACTTTGTGGGAAAATATGACTACATATTATTTATCTCCATGATTTTACAATGACAAATATTTCTTCTTTATATATCCATATTCTAATTCTAATTTGGGGAATTGACTACTAATATAACATTATATTATATTATTATATTATATTATAATACAATCAGCCTTGGGTCTGAGGGCTTGGTTCAATGGTCAAAATGCTTTCGTAAGAGTGTGAATACCAGGGTTCCAATCTCTCAAGCCCTGTAGTACTACTGGGTGTGTCGCATTAGCATAACCGACTATACAAAATATTTACCCAATGCAACTAGAGGTTATAGTGGTTACAAGGAGAGATATTCAAACCCACGAAGAGGCATAGAAAATTGTAACACATTACTAATTCCTCTAGTATAATAAAAAAATACAATCAACCTTTGGTTATGTGTGGCCCATGACAACCCTTATAAAATATAATAACATATCCCCAAATATCTATTCCTAAGTACCCTAACATCCCACCCTCCTTACAAATATTTCATCATTTAAACATATGAAGACACAAGATAATATGATTTTCTAAGCAATGTTAGCAACTGGTATCAATCTTGATCATCCATCCATCCTAGTGAAATATTGATTGGTGATGGTCATTGTTGATGTCAATATGCCATTTTGCAACTTGAGTAAACAAATTTTCTTTGTTAGCTTCACACTTCTACTACTTTATTTTGATAATTCAAATGATGGGTCCACTTATTCCTTTATGTTGATGAACCACTCTAAAAACTAGGATCACTATGCTTTCTCTTCCAAACACTACCATACTTGGTACCCTTTTGATTCCATGTAGAACCATAATATTGCTTCCTTGAGCCATACCTCCAAGATTTTTGCCTCTCATGGTGGTGTGTATGGTGAGATGGTACAACCTTAAATTTATGTTCTACCTTCTTTGACTCCTCAACATTTGGCTTCATTGTTTTAAATTATTCTAGATATTTTTATTTCATGTTCCCTTTGTTTGGTGTGTCCTTGTGCTCTTCTATGAAAGATTCCTTGGACTCTACTACTACTATTTCCATGGTCTCAATTTCTACTGCTTCTTCCATGGACTTTGTTATTGCCTTCTTGGATTCCATTTCAGCTTCTTCTATTTGTTATTCAATTTATTTCTTTGCAATCACTTCTTGGTCTTCCTTGGATCCTTGCTTCTTAAGCTGAGAAATATCCTGCAATGTTATCTTCTTTTTCCTATACCATAAATTCATAAACTTCTTTTGAACATTAATTTTAATAGTACCCAAAGAATCCAACCAAGGATAACCAAGGAAAATATTCACATCATCCATATCATACTAAACATAATGTAAAACATATTTATCTATGGTGATATTCAAAACTTCAAAAATTTGAGCATTCTCACCCTCAAGATGTATGTCCTTTATTTTTTTTGCCTGAACCTACAACCTTTTTGCCAAAGCAATACTAATAAAAATATATTTGTTATTAGGGTTAATGGAAATAATAACCTTTTCCTTTTGAATGCATCCATGAACCTACAAAATAGACTTTATAGATTCAAACAAATTCCTTTGTCCACTTTTTAACTTATCTACTACCAAAGGTATGGTTTCCTCTATCTACATATTGACATCTTTTTTATCTTCTACCACTTATTTGAAATTTTCTAGCTCTCTTTTTATTTCCTTTTGTTCTTTTTGAAGCAATTTTATTTCTTCTTTATATCCCTTTATGGTGACCTTCAAACTAGCTATATTTTTATATGGGTCCCATTGACTCAAGAATGCTTGCTCTATTTTATCCTAAGTTAGTTTACCATTATGGGCACTATAAAAACTTTGAAACCAAGAGAGAGCTTCTCCTCCAATAAATAGAGGAAGCATAAGCTAGCTACAATAATCATGCTATAAGAATTTGAGTTATGCGTAAGGGGTTGGCCCTAAAATGTATTTATAAAAATGGGGCGAATTAGTTTTGAAATCCAAAATTCTTTATAATTTCAAGGTGAAAAGGTCCCCTATTATTAGGGGTAATATTGGATATTTAAACTTAAAATGGTCCAATTATTATAAAATTGGGGTGAATCTACCAAAAATAAAATTTACACCCAAAATGTTTGGGCTAATGGACCTCGGTCAAGGGTCCCCAATATTAGCCAATTCCAAATTTCAAAAATCAAAATATTCATTAATTAATGATGATTAGTCGTTATGCATAACCCTAATAAGGATTTAAAATTTTACCACCAATCCCTAACATCAATATCATCTTCTCCAAAAATCATTCACAATTCCATATTTCATTCCCCAATGCACACTAGTATTTTATGAAAATATGTATCTCCCCACTAATTTGAAGCTAAAATTTCACATAAACAACTAGATTCTACATTTTGTTTTTTCCAAAATAAATTGCAATGGATTTCTTTTCCCGAACTAACAAAATATGTCTTCCAAAAAATTTATGATTTGAAAATTCATCATTGCTCTTGTTCCAGATGGATGATTTCAAAAGATCATAAATCCCTCAATACTGCTCAAATTTCTTCATATGACCATGAATTTTAAAGCTCTTCAAATTCTGCATAAAATGATCCAAGAATCATCTAAATAAGTGTTGGACATTTTGAGGAATATTAGTTGTCATTGATGTCAAAAGGTTCTAAGAAGAATTACAGTTTGATTGGTTCCAAAAGAGCTTCATGGGAAGCATGATCAAAGGTTTTTATGAAAACCATGGAGGGCAAAAATCAAAGGTTAATTATCCATGATGGGCAAAAATAAAAGGTTTTTATTAAAAACCAAGGTGGCTTTTTTTTTTCTTAAAAAGACCCAAAGATTAATTATTTATTTAATTTATAATATTTAAATTCCAAGAGAATTTAAATTATTATAAATAAATAATAATTAAAGTTAATTCGAATATTTGAAATTTGAATTTCTAATGTGCCAACGTGTGAGAAATTTCCTCCATTCATGTATAAAAGGTGGATCATTTCACCTTAGACGATTACCATGCTCATTCAATTTAATGCCCCAAAAACCCTTGCGAAAAGTATCTTTGATTTTCGTGTGCTAAAGTGTTGTGGCTAGTGGACAGCGTGTGGTGTTCGAAGGAGGTCAATGTGTGTGAAGAAGAGCATAAGGTGAAGGAAGCTCCACTTCCTTCATGTGAGCATTGCTAGCCCACTTCCTTCATGTGGACTCCCAAGCGCTAAGGTGCTTAGGCTTATGGATACGACGGTTCGATTCTCGTCGAGTCCCTTTTAGGGATCAAAGAAAAGGTATGCACATTATTTAAGCGTCGGGTTTTTTGGAGAAGGTTGTTGGAAAATTATAATTAATTTTTGGCTTTATTAAATGGTTTTATAAAGTTGACGTGGGAGTTATAAGGGTTAGATAAAAGGTTTGTTTACTTGGTAATTATTTTTGGTTAAAAATAATTAGGAGGAATAAGGAGTTAATTGTTTTACAAAGCTTTTAATATATTTAGCTTATTGGAGAGATAAATGCTTTTAAATGTTGATTATTATTGAAGATATCTTCTTGCCATTAAGAAGTGTTGAGAAAGTAATTGTTTTGAAATTATTTTCTGGTGGGTGATATTATTTTAATTGGGAGATTATAAGGTGTTATTGGAAAAATATTATGTATGTTGATGGTTGTTTTTAAATATGGAGTGATAAGGTGTAATTGAGTTTTTGCATAATATTGTGAGAGAAATTAATATTCTAACCTCTTTGAGTTTGGCATAGAAGTGTTTGTGGTTGTCGCAGATATTTGAGGTTCCTTCATCATAAAAGAGGTATGAGCACATTCTTCCATATTTGAGTTGATTGTTTGGTTTTCTGGAAAATAAGTTTGGAGTGAAAAGGACTTGATTAGGGTTTCCTTTTGAGTGTGTTGATTTAATGCTTCAAGGTTTTCTAGAATAAAGAGTTGTTAAAACCTTGTTTGATAAGCATTATTGTTGAAGCCATTGGTTGCATAAAGAACTTGAACTAGGGTTTGAGTATCATTGTTATGTGAGAGTTGTCTTATAAGCATTGTTGTTGAAGTGAGTTGTTGAGTGAAGAACTTGAACTAGGGTTTGAAAAGAACATGAGTATCATTGTTATGTGAGATTGGTTGTTGAGCATTGTTGGAAACATTTTGAGTGAAGGTCATATGCTTGGACTAGGGTTTGTAAGGAAGGATTATTTAATTGAGTGATTGGTTGAGTAGATTTGGTTGAGCCTAGTCAAGTGGGTGTGTGAAATGATTGTTGAAGTTCCATAAAATAAAATATTCTATCTTCTAAATTGATTTGAAAAAGTTATTGAGCATTGAGGTGAATAAGAAGCATAGTGAGTCTTTAACAATTCTCTATATGTTTCTAAGAGATTTATTGAAAGTAATTGAGCATTGTGATAAGTTTAGAATATATTTAGTCTCTAAAAATTCTCTTTATGTTTCTATGAGATTGGACAAGTTCTTGTGTGGACTTGTTGAGTAGATTTGAGGCAAGTCTTTGAGAAGACTTATGGATAGATTTGAGTAAGCTTTTGTGGAATCTTACAATACAGATTGAGAGAAAACTTTGACAAGTTCTAGAGAGGACTTGTAGAGCAGATTTGGACAAGTTCTAGAGAGGACTTGTGGAGCATATTTGGACAAGTTCTAGAGAGGACTTGTGGAAAAATTAGTGTGAGCTTTTGTGGAAGCTTACAAGGTAGATTTTAGACAAGTCTTTAAGAAATACTTCAGAGCGGAGTTGATTGATTTTTTCAAACCTTGAGTTAATGTTTGGGGTAGATCCAATAGATTCAATTTGAGATTGAGTCAAGCTTTGAGTTAAAGCTTGAGGACAGAGATTGAGAATAGATTTGTGGTAGACCGAAGGGATGTGTTTAGTGTAGATTTGAGAACAGAGTTTGGTACAAATTTAAGGATAGGTTTGTGCCAAACCAGAGACAGATATTGAGCATATCTGTGATAGACCGAAGGACTGTGTTTAGTGCAAAATTGAGAACATATTTTTGTGTATATTTGAGGATAAGTTTATACCAGACCAGATACAGAGATTGAGTGGATTTGTGTTAAACCGAAGGACTGTGTTTAGTGTAGATTTGAGATAGATCTTTGGATATGATAGAGTAGAGGATAGTAGTCTCCAGTGGATAGAAATCCATTAGCTAGGGTAGTGAGGATAGGTCTTCTAAGTGAGGACAAGAGTCTTCAGTGGAGAGAGATCCACAAGCCAATGCAGTGGAGGGAGTAGTCTTCTAGAGGATCACCAACCAGAGTAGAGGAGGAGTTCTCCTATGGATAGAGATCCATGAACTTGATTTAGGGGATTGGTATCTCCTTTGGACATAGTTCCATAAATATTGTAAAAGGGAAAGATTACCAAGAGATTGATTAAGAAAATTTTAGTGAAATATTTTCTCCGTGGAGTAGCCCATATTGGGTGAACCATGTAAATTTTGGTTTCTCTATTATGTGTGGTGATTTGTACATTGCTTTGATTATTGCTATTGATATTTCTATCTATACATTTCATAATATTGATTGGAAAAGAAAAGTAAAAAGTGGTATTATATTGTTCACCCCCCCTCTCAGTATAAGCTTGTGTTCTTCAATTGGATAAAATGTCACAGAGATATGGCTCTTGAAAATTATATATTTTCTAGAAAAAAAAGTATGCCCTAATTCTACAATCCAAAAAAATAATCCCCACTTTGCCAGAATCATTTGCTCTAATACCACTTGTTACAAAACTTTATTCTCATAAACATAAAATCATGAAACTTGATTATATTATAATATTATAATACAATAAACCTTGGGTTATGTGTGGCCCATGCCAACCCTTATACAATATAATAGCATATCCTCAAATATCTATTCCTAGGTACCCTAACATCGATGCACCATTTTCCACTTACATTGTATGGATCTTTGTCTCCTCAATATGGACATATAAATGTGACTCTTCAAAAATTTTATATTGCACTCCTCACATATTTAGGAATTGCAACCTTTCTTATTCTTGACCTTTGGCTTATCATATTTTCACTTGTATACTAAAATCTTCACTCTCTTCTTGCATGCATGCTTAAATCTATGGCACTTGCACACTTCTACATGACTCTTACTCTCCTACATGCACTCCTAAAATAGACACTTGTGCACATCCTCACATTACATATTTGTGCACTTACATACATGATACTTGTGCACATTATCTTAATATACACTCGCACTCTTACTTACATGGTACTTATGTATATTCTGCATATTACACTCTTACATGACACTTGTGCATATCCTACACATAGAAACTTACATAAAGGGGAAATATAAATAATTCATCTAAACTATAGACTCAAACTCTAATCTATTACATATTTATATTTATACCATAAAGGTACCATGGGGGTACATTTGCATGTACTAAATAATGTAATATTCTCCAACATATTCTTACAGGGACTAAAATTGTAATAAAAATGGATGGAAATATTTTGTTTAAATAGGTTGAAAAGTTGAGGGCACATCAAGTGCCACCCTCCTCATGAATTAAAATTGGGTCTCTGCTAGGAGAGCCAAATTCCTTTTGCCATTATGGTGTCCCTATCAAGACTATAAAAAATATTAACTTTTTTTATTAGGGTAGAAAAGGGTTTTAGGGTCCCCAAACTTGTACATCAAGTTATGTAAGATAGTACAATATGCTAAAATAGCCTTAAAAAATACTATAATCTACTTATTAATACAACTAAAACTTAGAGTACCGCATATTGAAAAAAAGCTTCCAAAAAATGAGAGATTAGTAGACCACTTTCAAAATAGAAACTAAAAAACAAAGCTTGTAGCTATCACCCAATTATAACAAAATCAATAGTTTATAACCATTGGATTTGTTACAAATTTCATAGTCGATGGGTATTTTTGATTTTTTTTCTTTTATAGCATAGGTTCTTCCTCCTTTAGTGGCAAGATCTAAGAATGCATTTTTACACTTCAAGCTCCTGAGGTAATATCTAGTTGTAACACATTTTGTATGATCTTAATTTTTAGAAAATTGACTGTCATCGATTATTTCATAATTAGCTTCAAGAATACTATCTAAGGTGCTAATATTTTACATGGAACTAACTAGATTATCTTTAGTAACCATTTAGCTTTTATCAATGATCTTATTAAAATTATCCTTTTAGGGTTGAGTCTTCTATTGCTCACTTGATTCCTGTTGGATAAGTGGCACAACTAGACGATGAGCTTCTTCCTTATGAACTAAGACATTTGAAGGTTCAATATCATTCATGTGTAGCTCCTTCTCCTCCACCAAGGAAGAATCAGAACATGATCGGATGATCAAGAATTTCTTCTTCAGGTGGTCATATTGCTGACAACCATAACATCTCAGGGAGAAGTTTTCATATTTAATATTTTGGATCCATTTCCCTTTGCTTGAGGAGATAGTAATGGATTGATACCAAGGAACTAAAACATCCATCCAAACATCCAATCTTGCAGCTTGTTTTACTCATGTTAATTTTACTGGATATTTTTTTTCTCTATTTGGTAATCTATATATTAGAATTCACAAATGGCATTACCAATTTTGACGAATATATTCTCTCTCTAAAACTCAATAGAGAGAGCATATAGATTCATTAATACTAGGAATCCATCAACTTATTCTATAAGGGTGTTGAAACTAAGAGTCCAAGGTCATATATAGACACCCCTTTGTCCAAAAAACCAATTGTATCTATAATAGATTACCCTATCTCTATCCACTAAATCAAAAAAGAAACATAAAAGAAATTTTTGGGTAGCAAAGTTACTTGGAATTTACTAGACCACAAAAGTTTAAGATATCCTTTGAGCTCCTCCAAACCTAGTCTTTTACCTCTAATTTTATAGATAATTGTTTGGGATTCATGATTAATTAAATCCAACCCAAATTTATCCTCCTAAATATTGATAGAGGATAGAGGTTCATCAAAAACCTCCACCCACAAATCCAAAGATCCCTAAGAGATATATCTTCTTAATGAAAAGGATTTCTCAAAAACTAAAGAGTGACTAATATCCTCCTGAGTACAACAAGCAAGTTGTGAACAATCCTCTTTCTACAATGTTTGACTACACCTAGGGTTTGCACCCCTTTCATTCCATTCCATCCTCATGTCCTCTTGAGTACAGTGAGTGGGCTACAAACAACCCTCTTCCTACAATGCTTGGCTGCACCTAGGGTTGCACCTAAGGTTTACCCCTCTTTTTAGATGGAAATATATTGTAATTAAGGAGGATTCACAAATTATTATTAATGCTATCAACAAAAATGAATGTGGGTATAGGATAAAAAATTATATTATTATTGAAACATGGCAATAATTTGATTGTGGAAACATATCACTTTGAGGAATATGAAAGCTCACTTTGATTGTGGAAATATCATGGCAATAAGTTGATTGTGGAAACATATCACTTTGAGGAATATGAAAGCTAATTGTGAAAACATATCACTTTGATGAAGATGAAGAAAGCTAATTGTGGAAACATATCACTTTGAGAAGGATGAAAAAATATTTAATAAAAAAAGAAATAAAAATATTTATAATAAAAAACATGCTAAATATAATTTAATTAACATAACAACAAATTTAATATTTTAATAAAAAAACCTAATAAAAACTGCATATAACTTTTAAAAAATATTAAAACCTTACAACAAATATTTCAAATAAACTTCATTTTTACAGTAATCTCCTAATTCACAAATATTTTTTAGATGATAAATTACATGGATTCTTGCATAATTTCATTTAAGAGTATAAAATATTTATTGTTTATATGTTCTTTAATAAAAAACTCTATAAACTTATGGGAATACACAATAAAACTTCCAACTTTATCTATTGCATGTTTTCTACATAATTTTATATATACTATAAAAACCAACTCATTTTGTCTCTGAAGGTTAGTGGATTGGTAAGACGTGGGGCACTTATTAAGAGGATACCTAGGTTCAAACCTCGAGGGCATGTTTGAAGGTTAGTGGATGGGTAAGACATGGGGTACTTATTAAGAGGATACCTAGGTTCAAACCTCAAGGGCATGTTTGAAGGTTAGTGGATTGGTAAGACGTGGGGCACTTACTAAGAGGATACCTAGGTTCAAACCTCAAGGGCATGTCCAATTTGTGCAAAGGTAGTAATGTGACCTAAGTTCGTTCAGTGTGTTCTAGCTTGATGATGATAGTATCAACCCTGAGCCACCAGGGGTCTCTATCATTTTTTGTCATTTTTACCAAGGTGAGATAGGGGTTATAATGATAGCACCATGATTTGACTCTACAATTAGAGGCAATGCAACTTGACCCTGTGACAAGTTGTTCAGAAAGAAAGGTAGTTTTCGATTCCTCTATATATATAAAAAAGTAGCAACTCATTTTCATAATCTTATTTTCACCGGATGTTACTTTTTTGGTACTATTAATAAAAGAGAAGGGGCCCCACAATATTTTACAACAAAAAGTCCCGAAGGCCAAAATGACAAAATCCAACCACCCAAAGGGAGAGGCAAACAAAACAACAAAAATTACCAAAGCCAACCTAAGGAACAGAAAAAAGGGTTAAGGGGAACCTAGAAATTTTGACCCTAAAGACCCAAGATCCTTCCCAATGGTCGCCACTCCACTTAAGGGCTAAAAAGACAACCGACTCTCAAGAAACCAGTCTAAAGAGAAGGTTTCGTCCCCCCAAGGGGCAGCGAGGTACAACAATTAATAATGCCTATCAAACAAGGAAAGCCCAAAAGAACCATGAACCGGAGGTCAACCACCAAAGACCTACGAGGGCACCAAGCGATCCAAAAAAATCACAGCACATGACCAAACATTTGATAGCCATAAAGAAATAACCACCCGTGCATTAAAAAAATAAGCTAGGAAGAACCACCCAACGTCCATTGCATCAAATCAAGATTCAAAAAATAAATATTAACATCTCCAAGAGACATAGGAAATGACAAAAAAACCATGAAGCCAAAGAGTACAACATGAAATCAGCCACAAAGAGTGAAACTAGACAAACAAAGAAGGTACCATAAATTCCTCGTACTAAAAAAATACCACCAAGGACCTGCAAGAGACCAGGAACTCCACCACATACATAGTCCATGAAAAAAATTCTAAAAAAATTTAAGGGATATCATCCCTCGCATGGCAAAATATCTCACTGGGAAAATTCCCCTACCAAATAGATAAACCCTAGGAATGAACACCCAGATTTACCATTGATTCGACCACCATATTACCCTCTCTTAGCATATGCTCAAACCTGACATTATCGAGGGAGCGAGAGTTCCATATCATTTCATCAATGAGATTAGACACTTTCCAACCAGGCTAGTAGACCCCCCTGAGCATGTTAATCACCAGCAAGGAATCACCTTCAATGATAGCATTTTGGATACCAAGGATTTTCAACTGTGCCACACCATTAAAGGCAGCCTATGCCTCAGTGAATTGAGAGGATTGCACTCCCAAGATTTCCGCATAGGCAATGATAAGATCACCATGATTATCTCGAATTACACCACCTATGCCAGCTAATCCCTAGTTCCCCTCAAAGGCCCCATCAAAAGCACCTTTTATTAAAATATATTGTGATAATTAGTAATATAAAACATTACTTGAATTATATCTTCTTTTAGAATCTAATTTTAAACTATTCCTTTCATATCATGCCTTAAATGCTTTAAGAGACACTTTTTAACCATTATTATGCATGAGTCTTTTATTGGTTTTTAAAAACTATATATTTTTAAAGTAAAAATATGTATTTATTTCATAATATTTTATAAAATAAATATAATATATTTTAAAAATATATAAATATATTAGAGTTTGTAGCAGTTGTGAGCACAAGCTTAGAGGAGTGTAAGCACGAGCTAAAATGTGACCAAAAACATGAGTGCGAGTGCAATCCAGAAGTGAGTGCACCCACGAGTAAATGCAGCCATAAGTGACTGCAAGTACAAGTCAAGAGCAAGTGTAGTAGGAGTGAGTGCAAGAAAAATCTAGGAGTGAGTGCACCTAGAAACAAGACTATGAATGCAATTCAAGTGTATTGTGAGTGTATTCAGGATCGAGTGTGAGCATGAGCTGGGAGTGAGTGCAGTAAAAAATAAGAGTATGAATGTAAGTCAGGTGTGTCACGAGTTCAACTGAGAGTGAGTGTGAGCACGAGCTGGAAGTGAGTGCATCTAGAAACAAGAGTGTGAGTGTAATTCAGGTGTGAGTGCAGCCAGTAGCAAGTGCAAGCGAGATCTGGGAGTGAGTGCATTCAAAAAGTGAGTATGATCATGAGCCAAAAGTGACTGTATTCAAAAGCAAGTGCAAGTGCAAGTTAGGACTGAGGAGAAAGTGTGAGCAGGAAAGAAAAAAGTAGAAAGCAAAGTGTGATCAAGTAAAAAGTGTCACTTCTTGTTCTATATCTTAGGAGAATTTAAATGATTTATTTGAAAAAAATCTAGGTAACATGGAAAGAAAGTCATTTGTGAAAGTCCTTACTAAAATTATGAATGACCAAGTTGGAAGTTTGGATGCCCTAGATAGCAATAATAGGAAGAGATAATCTATGGCAAACCCAGTCTAGGTAGCATATTCTACACCAGAATGATTATCAAGGATGAGATGGTTGAGAATAATAGAATTATTCTTAAAACCAAAGGGTTAACTTGTAAATTTCATGGATATTGGTTAATTTTTTTTTAGATTCAAAATTGGATTAAGTGTTAGTGGGGATTGAATTCAAATTACTCCATGACTTTTCTTCCAAAAGGATTTATCCTCATTATTTTCTTCAGTTTTTAGAAATAAGGGATAAAATAATGGATGAAGGCCCATGGTTTAGGGGTAAAGATGCATTATATTTAAGACCTTGGAGTGAGCATTTTTCTATGGATACAAAAACTATTAAAAGGCTTTCGGTATGGATTAGGCTTTTTGGACTCCCTTATCAACTTATCAATAAGAAAGTTTTGAAGAATATTGATAATACTCTAGGTGAATTCATCCAGGAGAGACCAACTAATAAGGTGAAGAACACAAGCTTATACTGAGAGGGGGGTGAATAGTATAAGACCACTTTTTACTTTTTCTTCCAATTCAATATTATGTTGTGTAAAGATAGCAATATCAATAGCAGTAATCAAAGCAATGCACAGAAACCATACACAATAGAGACACCACAATTTACGTGGTTCACCCAATGTGGGCTACTCCACGGAGAAAATATTTTACTAAAACTTTCTCAATCAATCTCTTTGGGAATCACTCCCAATTACAATGTTTATGGATCTCTATCCAAAGGAGATGTTGATCCCCTAATCTCAAGTTCGTGGATCTCTTCCATAGGAGAACTCTTTCCCCTTCTGCTATGGCTATGTGATCTTCTAGAAGACTTTGTCTCTCTACTGCACTAACTGGTGGACCTCTCTCCACTTGAAGACTCCTCACTCAGATCTGTCTTCAACTATGCTGGTTGTTGGATCTCTATCCACTGAGACTCTGTCCTCTATACTCTATCACCTCCAAAGCTCTATCAATAGGCTCACTAAGAACCTGCTCAATAGGCTCACATAGAACCTGCTTAACAAGCTCACACAGAACTTGTCCAAATTTGCTTAACAAGCTCACACAGAACTTGTCCAATGCTTAACAAGCTCACACAGAACTTGTCCAAATTTGCTCTAGAAAGCTCACCAAGAACTTGCCCAAATCTTCTCTAGCAAGCTCACCAAGAACTTGCCCAATTCTGCTCTAGCAAGCTCACCAAGAACTTGCCCAAATATGCTCTAGCAAGCTCACCAAGAACTTGCCCAAATCTGCTCTAGCAAGCTCACCAAGAACTTTCCCAAAACTGTCCACAAATCTATCCCAACACTGTCCTCAAATCTATCCCAACACTATCCTCAAATCTGTCCCAAAGGCCTTCTCAAAGGCTCAATCAATCATGCTCAAGTAGCACTCAAATCTCATCCACAAATCTATCAAGGCAAAGCTCAAAGATGAACTCAACAATGAATGGCAATGTACTCTTCAATGGATGACAACAATGATCCACAATGATCTCAACTCAACTCAACTCATAGAAGCATAAAGAGAATTGTTAGAGACTCAATATGTTCTAATCTCAATCTCAACTCAAATCAACTCATAGAAGCATAAAGAGAATTGTTAGAGACTCAATATGTTCTAATCTCAATCTCAACTCAACTCAACTCAAATCAATCTCAACTCAACTCAAGTCAATCTCATAGAAGCATAAAGAGAATTGTTAGAGACTCAATATGTTCTAATATTACTCTCAACCCAAATCAGAATAATGGTATAGTTTGTTTCATAGGACTTGAACAATCACTTCACATATCACTTGACTAGGCTCAATCAACTCAACTCAACCAATCACCACAAGGGACAACTCTTCTCTCACACAACCCTAGTCCAAGTATGTATCAACCAACTCAAATGTTTCCAACAATGCTCAACCACAAATCTCACATAACAATGATACTCATGTTCTTTTCTAACTCAAGTTCTTTCACAACCAATGGGCTTCAACAACTATGCTTATAAAACAAGGTTTAAACACAACTCTCAATTCAGAAAACCTTGAAGCATTCAACCAACCACTTTCGAAAAGGAAACCACAAACAATCCTTTTCCCTCCAATGATATTTCAGAAATCAACCACCATAAATAATCAATAGGAGAATGTGCCCATACCTTTTATGAAGATGAAAAAACCTCTTTGTAAATCTGCCACAATCACAAAATTCTTTTGCCAATCTTCACAAGGGTTAGTAGATCACAAAATAATCAACATTACTCCACTTTTCAATAATCATCACCAAGGCCTTTAATTGCACAACTTCCTTATCTCTCCTAAAACCACTTGTACCATAAAATAAAATAAATCAAAACATTGCATAACCTTTTCACTCCCAAAACCACTTATACCATAAAATAAAATAAATCACAATATTGCATACCTTGTCACCTCATGAAAGAATTAATCCTCTTGAAAAAGAAACAAGGCAAACTTCACTTTTGGAACCCCTTTGCAAAATCAGAAATATCTCTTTACACACACCTTATTTCTCCTTCTAAATAAGTTAGTCAAATAGCCCTCGAAATAAGCTTTTCGACGATATATAATATGCCCCCTTTTCAAAATAAATTGAAACCTTTATACATATATATATGCCACCCTCCATTAATTGCACATAGGTCGGCCCTCCATTAATTTAAACTTAAACTTTAAACTTTAATATCTTCATCACCGGAGGTCCTTTTTCGATGAAACAAAATTCCACCTTGGATTTTAAGAAAAGCCCTTTCCACATAAGCCCACCATGGTTTTAAATAAAACCTTTTATTTTTCCTACCTTGGTTTTCATAAAAACCCTGTATATATCCATGCTCTCCAAAATATCATAGATGATTATCTATGAAGTGATTTTGCCACCAAAACTCAATGTGACATCAATGATCCATGTGACATCAATGACAACATAAAATAACTCAAATTTCCAACAATCTCCCCCTTTGTCATTGATGGCAACACCTCTAATGCAAACACCACAATCACTGCAAAAACCATCTCTGAGAATCAAATTTGCTCCCCCTGACTCAATACTCTCTTTGGAGGCTGCTCCCCCTAACTCAATTCTCTCCCCCTTACTCAAATCTCTCCCCCTTTGACATCAATGGCAAAAGGGACACCTATGGGGCTAAAAGATATGACTCTTAAGCTTAGCCCCCTCACCCCCTTCTCTTTTGAGGTGATTAATTTTGGGGTGGGAGTACATTTACTCCCATATTACATTGTTTCTTTCCTCTATCAACTTCCTTCCACATATTTCTGATATCCTTTTCTTGATGAGTTCCTTGCTCTTCTTGTTTTGAACCTGTTTGACCTTCTTGTCTTGAAACTGCTTGACCTTCTTGCCTTGAACCTGTTTGGAATTGAGTCCTACACCATTTTGCAATATGCCCAAAGTTATTGCAATTAAAACACTTGATATTGTAGCCTTTGGATGGTGCCCATGTCCTGAATTCTTTCTTGAAGTAATTTCCATATCCATTCCTTTCTTGAACCTTGTATTGTGAAGCTCTGTTTTCATGACCATTATGACCATGACTTCTGAATTGTGTAGCTCTAAAACCAAAACCATGTTGCTCATTTCCTTTGCACTAAAAATATTTATGACCAATCCTGTTACATGAGAAGCAATGTCCCTAAAAATCATACCTTCTTCCTTTGAAGTTTCTTCTAGCAAAATCAAACTTCTTTGATCCATGGATCCTTTCTTGACCATTATCCTTATGATCATCTTCAACTTGTGCATTGCATTCTTGAACCTTCTTTGTAGCATCTAAAACCTCTTCCTTAGTTTCTTCCTTGCCTTTCTCTTCAAGAATTTATTTTCCCTTTGATCTTGATTCACCTATCTCAAAACAAGAACCAAACTGAATATTTGGAGCCATAGGAACTTTGGAACTTTCCTCACAAATCTTAGGTGCTTCTTTGCTTTCATATTTTAGAACTTCCTTTCCTTTTGAGTGTGATTCCCCAAACCTGAAATATGGGACCTTTGGTGCTTTGAAACCTTTCCAAAACTTGTGCAACTTATCCTTGGAGTCTTTCACTTCCAACCTTAAGGAAACAACTTCATGTTCTAATATTTCACATTCTTGCTTCCTTACCTTTAATTGTTCAAGCATATCTTCTTCAATTTTCTTTGCCTCTTCAACCATGATTTTTAGATCAATGAGATCTTGTAGGAGCTTTGCCTTTATCTTCTCATCCTCTTGTGCTTGAGCCTTTAGTCTTGAGTTTTCTCTTTTCATTTCTTCAAAAGCTTGTTCTGACACTTTCTTTTCTTCATGATCATAATTGTGCCTATTTTTCTCTTCATGATAAATTCTTACTTGAGATTCCTGCTTTTGATCTTCAGTAGGAGCTTCTTCTTTTTCACTGACTGAGAGACTTTCATTATTGCTTCTAGAAGCACTGATTGCTTCTTCCATATACAAGCTCTTCTTGTCATGCCTACCTTGTTCATACATGTTTTCCTTTTCTTTTTTATTCTTGCATTCATCTTCACTATTTTTATTGTGCCTATCTTCCTTGAGTTCCATTTCATCTTCACTATCACTGAAGCCATTGCAGTAACCTGAGACATGATCGAGTTGACCACAAGTAGAATATTCTTCTTTTGAAACCTTGAATGCTGCCTTTTGAGCAACAATATCTTTGAAAATCCAGTCAAGTTCCATTTCCTCTCTATTGTTGCTATACCCATTTTGTGGACAATAAAATGCCATGTGACCAAGCTTACCACACTCAAGACATCTTACTAATTTTTCTTCTTCCCTTCTTAGAGCTTCAAGATCAGATTCATTTTTCTTCTTAGATCTCATGGTTCTTATTTTACCTTTCTTTGCCATGTGTGTTCTTGTAGAATCTTCCCTCAAGTTGTTAGCATTTTTTAAGGAACCCGCTCTGATACCAATTGAAGAACACAAGCTTATACTGAGAGGGGGGTGAACAGTATAAGACCACTTTTTACTTTTTCTTCCAATTCAATATTATGTTGTGTAAAGATAGCAATAATCAAAGCAATGCACATAAACCATACACAATAGAGACACCACAATTTACGTGGTTCACCCAATGTGGGCTACTCCACGGAGAAAATATTTTACTAAAACTTTCTCAATCAATCTCTTTGGGAATCACTCCCAATTACAATGTTTATGGATCTCTATCCAAAGGAGATGTTGATCCCCTAATCTCAAGTTCATGGATCTCTTCCATAGGAGAACTCTTTCCCCTTCTACTCTGGCTATGTGATCTTCTAGAAGACTCTGTCTCTCTGTTGCACTAACTGGTGGACCTCTCTCCACTTGAAGACTCCTCACTCAGATCTATCTTCAACTGTGTTGGTTTTTATATCTCTATCCACTGAGACTCTATCCTCTGTACTCTATCACCTCCAAAGCTCTATCAATAGGCTCACTAAGAACCTGCTCAATAGGCTCACACAGAACCTGCTTAACAAGCTCACATATAACTTGTCAAATCTGCTCAAAAGGCTCACACAGAACTTGTCCAAATTTTCTCAAGCAAGCTCACCATGAACTTGTCCAAATCTGCTCTAGCAAGCTCACCAAGAACTTGCCTAATTTTGCTCTAGCAAGCTCACCAAGAACTTGCCCAAATATGCTCTAGCAAGCTCACCAAGAACTTGCCCAAATCTGCTCTAGCAAGCTCACCAAGAACTTTTCCAAAACTGTCCATAAATCTGTCCCAAAACTATCCTCAAATATGTCCCAACACTATCCTCAAATCTGTCCCAAAGGCCTTCTCAAAGGCTCAATCAATCATGCTCAAGTAGCACTCAAATATCATCCACAAATATATCAAGGCAAAGCTCAAAGATGAACTCAACAATGAATGGCAATGTACTCTTCAATGGATGACAACAATGATCCACAATGATCTCAACTCAACTCAACTCATAGAAGCATAAAGAGAATTGTTAGAGACTCAATATGTTCTAATCTCAATCTCAACTCAACTCAACTCAAATCAACTCATAGAAGCATAAAGAGAATTGTTAGAGACTCAATATGTTCTAATCTCAATCTCAACTCAACTCAATTCAATATCATAGAAGCATAAAGAGAATTGTTAGAGACTCAATATGTTCTAATATTACTCTCAACTCAAATCAGAATAATGGAATAGTTTGTTTCATAGGACTTGAACAATCACTTCACATATCACTTGACTAGGCTCAATCAACTCAACTCAACCAATCACCACAAGGGACAACTCTTTCTCACACAACCCTAGTCCAAGTATGTATCAACCAACTCAAATGTTTCCAACAATGCTCAACCACAAATCTCACATAACAATGATACTCATGTTCTTTTCTAACTCAAGTTCTTTCACAACCAATGGGCTTCAACAACTATGCTTATAAAACAAGGTTTAAACACAACTCTCAATTCAGAAAACCTTGAAGCATTCAACCAACCACTTTCGAAAAGGAAACCACAAACAATCCTTTTCCCTCCAATGATATTTCAGAAATCAACCACCATAAACAATCAATAGGAGAATGTGCCCATACCTTTTATGAAGATGAAAAAACCTCTTTGTAAATCTGCCACAATCACAAAATTCTTTTGCCAATCTTCACAAGGGTTAGTAGATCACAAAATAATCAACATTACTCCACTTTTCAATAATCATCACCAAGGCCTTTAATTGCACAACTTCCTTATCTCTCCTAAAACCACTTGTACCATAAAATAAAATAAATCAAAACATTGCATAACCTTTTCACTCCCAAAACCACTTATACCATAAAATAAAATAAATCACAATATTGCATACCTTGTCACCTCATGAAAGAATTAATCCTCTTGAAAAAAAGAACAAGGCAAACTTCACTTTTGGAACCCCTTTGCAAAATCAGAAATATCTCTTTACACACACCTTATTTCTCCTTCTAAATAAGTTAGTCAAATAGCCCTCGAAATAAGCTTTCCGATGATATATAATATGCCCCCTTTCCAAAATAAATTGAAACCTTTACATATATATATATGCCAACCTCCATTAATTGCACATAGGTCGGCCCTCCATTAATTTAAACTTAAACTTTAAACTTTAATATCTTCATCACCGGAGGTCCTTTTTCGATGAAACAAAATTCCACCTTGGCTTTTAAGAAAATCCCTTTCCACATAAGCCCACCATGGTTTTAAATAAAACCTTTTATTTTGCCTGCCTTGGTTTTCATAAAAACCTTGTATATATCCATGCTCTCCAAAATATCATAGATGATTATCTATGAAGTGCTTTTGCCACCAAAACTCAATGTGACATCAATGATCAACATAAAATAACTCAAATTTCCAACATAAGGAGAGAATGCATGTTGTATACACTCAAATATGTTTTGCCATGGATATTTCTAAACCTTTATAGAAATCGATTAGGATTAAATCTAAATCAAGAAAATGGAATCAACAAGTGGATTATAAAAAAATATCATGAAATTGAGCAATGATAAGAGACTGCAAAGTGAAAATGGAGGAAGAGATAGAATTTTTTGGGCATGAGGGTAGCTTCAATTTGAAACAAGGAGACCATATCAAATGAGAAACTAGGTCAAATCAAATATTTTCCACTCCTAAGAAAGTGGCTAGAAAAATCCCTCTACATCATTATATGGCAACGGCCATTACAATTTATTTGAATCAGCCATTAGAAGAAAAAATATATGGTGTATGAGGAAGTACAATATGCAAGTTCAAATATAGAAGGAGCTAAAGGTGTAAAGGAATAGGGAAAGGTAAATTTTAAAACAAAGGAATATGGGGAGATGAATTTTAAAGTATTTGAGGTGAATGAGGTCAAGTTTAATCTAGGTAAATCACCTTTATTATCCTCAAGTAGCTTAAAATCTTCTCCTTATAATAAAAATGAAAGTAGTACGCAGTGTATTCCTTGCACTTTAGGTTTTCAAGAGTGGTATAGTAAATAAAATCTTTTGAAGGATATCCAAGGAAATTTAGGGTTTTCAGGCCAACATAAGTGATGACTATGGAGGATCATCTACATAGTTTAGATTTTTTAGGGTAACATAAAGAATAAAATGATAATAAGGCTATTCCTTGCACTTTTGACTCTTTAGGGCAACATAAATATTTAGAAGATAAATCTCATTAACAATATGAAAAAATAGAAGAGATTGATGAAGATGAGAGTGTTGGAGGGAATGGAAGAAGGAGAGGAAGGCCATAAAAGCAAGAACTAAGAGAAAAATAAACTCAAAAGGATATTGATCTGGGAAGCCAAATAAAAATATCACAAGTGTTAACAAGAAGTGGGGCTAAGCCCACTAATAAAAATAAAAAGTGTTGATGATAAAAATGATATCATGGAATATTAGGCATATGAATAAAACCCCTAAAAAAATAGTTATTAAGGAATTAATATGTTGTTATAGTCCTAAGTTTATTTTAATACAAGAAATAAAATTAAGCAGTGAGGAATGTAAGGATGATTTTAAGAATATTTGGAAGACATGTGATTGTTTAGAAATTCTTCTACATGAGCTTCAAGCAGTATTGCAATAATATGGGACACATACAAATGTAATAGACAACTATTAGAAGCAAAAAGTAATTGGGTTTTTGGATTATTTTGCAGGAAAGAGGAAAACATGAAAGTGAAGGTTATTAATGTATATGCTCCAACTATAGTTACTCCTTGTGAAAGATGTTGGAAGGATATTAGTATATTTTTGTCAAATACAATGATGATCCATTGTGATCTATGGATTCTTGGGGGTGATTTTAATACTGTTATATCTCGTTTGTAAAAGAAGGGTGGCATTCTAGGATGGTCTAAATCAATGTAATATTTTACTTCATTTGTCAATTCAAATGACCTTTTGGATGTTAGTCCCTCAAGCTTTCAATACATATAAGATAATAGACGCATTGGAAAAAATTATACAGCAGAAATATTGGATAGATTCTTGTTATCCAATAAATATTTGCAAATAAATTTTACAATCTCTTTAAATATTTTATTGCGAGTAGTATCAGATCATAAACCAATTCTTCTAACTTGTGAGACACCTAACAATGGTCATCCAAATCCATTTCGCTTCTAGTCTATGTAGCTCTAAGACCCTAATTTTTTCCATATGGTTATGTTATGGTGGGATGAATCAAAATTTAAAGGATCATGTATGTACAAGTTTTTTCAAAAGTTAAAATATTTAAAGGAGAAAATGAAGATATGGAATGTCAAATATTTTGGTAACATTTTTAAAGAAAAAAAAATGAATCCAAGCTCAAAAAATTTACAAGAGATAGTAGAAAATAATGGAATGGACCAAGATTTTTATGTGAAAGAAAAATAATTACTTTCTTATTATCATAATGCATTGAAAAAGGAGGAGTCATATTGGTTCCAAAAATCTAGAGAGAAATGGCTCAAGGAAGGAGATAGAAATACAATTTTTTTCATGCTATAACAAAAACAAATATTTATGTTCATCATATCAAAAATATTATAACTCCATATGGAAGAAATATTGAGGATGAAGAAGATAAAAGAAAGGAAGAAATAAATTATTTCAAAATTATTTTATCATATTCTAGGAAATATAAGGAGTCACAAGAAAAACTTCTACAAAATATTCCATCAATTATCACTCAAAGACAAAATAAAAGCTTGATGAAGAAGATATCTATGGAGGAGCTCGATGAAGCAGTTTTCTCTTTCCATCCTAGAAGGCATCTGGTCCCAATGGATTTCCTATAATTTTATTTCAAAAATTTTAGAATTTATTGAATAGTGATATGTTAGATGCAATTGAAGAGGTCCAAAACAGGAAGGCTATAATAAGTGAGATCAATGCTACTTTTATTACCTTGGTTCGCAAGAAATGCAACACAAAATATTTTGATAATCTTTGTCCAATAAGTCTTTGTAATATAATTTATAATTAGGTCCAAGCTCCAAATCTTGGGCATCGTTGGACTGAATGCTTGTCCCTTTCCTAGTGCTTTCAACAGCATAAAAGTTTTAAAATGATTGTGGCATGGCGGTTATAGGGGCAGACTGCACGAAGATCTATGTGGCGCTTTTGGGGTAGACAACGTAGAATACTATGGCAGCCATAAAAGCTAAACATCCTACCCGGATTCGTGGTGGCTACCGATTCCACCATGTAATAATATATATATATATATATATATATATATATATATATATATATATATATATATATATATATATATATATATATATATATATATATATATATATATATATATATATTTATTACATGGTGGAATCGGTAGCCACCAAGAATCCGGACAGATGCTCACTTTTATGGCTGCCATAGTATTCTACGTTGTCTCGTCTCGAAAGCTATATATATATATATATATATATATATATATGATTTATAAGATCATTTCAAAATTATGAAAAATAGGTTGAAGAGCATTCTAGGGCGTCTTATCTCAGATGAACAAGGAGGCTTTGTTCAAGGTAAAAAATTCTTGATGGTATAATTATTGTATAGGAGGCCATACATTATCTTCATTCCATGAAAAAAACAAATATGCTTTTGAAATTAGATATGAACAAAGCATATGATAGGGTTTCCTCGAATTTTCTACATGTTATTCTCAAAAATTTTGTCTTTGATTATAGTTGGTGTGAGTGTATTAACTATTGTTATGGCACTACAAAATTTTCTATTTTTATCAATGGTTATCCTACTGAATACTTCAAGTAATCTTATGAAATTTGTCAAGGTGATCCTCTTTCTCCTTAACTATTCATTATTCTAGTAGAAGCATTAGGGAAGGTCTTTTCAAAGGAAAAAATGGAAGGAAAAATCAAGGGTATTCAAGTTCCAAAATATGGTCCCTTTGAATCTCATCTCCAATTTGTTGATGATACTTTTCTTTTGGGTCATCTCTCAATCAGTGAGGCCGTGGAGTTTAAATCAATATTATCATGTTATTATAAGTCTACATTGGTAAATACTTCAAAATCTAGGATTTTTTTCATTAATACTACCCTAGATTTACAACAAATTATTGTAAATATTTTAGGGTTTAAAAATTAAAAAAAAATTGTCAACCTACTTGGGTATTCCTTTGTCTAATAAAGAAAATAAAAATGAGCTTTGGATCTCTTTTTTGGATAGAATGAAAGCTTACTTAGCAAGTTGTAAAGGTAAGTTCTTAACCATGGTAGGAAGGCTACAACTCATAAAGACTACTTTGTAATCCATTCCTATTTATATGATGTCACATTCAATACTGCCAATAGGTATTACATCAGAAATTGATAAAATTCAAAGACTTTCTATGGAAAGGTTGTGAGGAAAAATTTAGGTTTCCTCTTTTTAAGTTGATAGGGTTTGCAACGAAAATAATATTGTAGGAGCAGGCTTGCAAAATTGCAGACTTATAAATTTGACATTAAGAGCAAAGCTTGGGTGAAGATTATTCAGAGATCAAGAAAAGAATTGGGCAAAAATATTACTTCAAAAATATATAGGTTCTCTTGATGCAATGAAATCATTTAGGAAAATAACTCTACCCAAAGTATCATCAACATGGAACTTCATATCAATAAAGAAACATATTAGATGGTCAGTTAATGAGGAGAGTTATGCAAATTTTTGATTTGATGCTTGGTTAAAGCCTTATCCTCTTATCTCTGAATAAAAATGGAAACCATTGGCTCAAGCGTGCCTAGCATGTAAAGGTCCAAAGTTCAAATATTATATTATTATGATAAAAAACTCTAGATCATGGATTTCTTTTAGTAACCTAGTTGAAGGAGAATAACTCAAACAAATTGCATGTGAACTCCAAAATATGCTTCGAGTTTTTATTTGCCAATTTTTACACGAAAGGATGAGTTGGTTTGGAATTTATCAAAGGATGTTGGATACTCGATCAAGTCATGATATGAGGATTTAGAACAATCAAAATTTCCTTCTCCCAAATATTTTCCTTGGAAGAATGTTTGGTCAATAGTTTCTCTCCCTAAGGCCTCAACATTTCTTTGGTTAGTAGTTCAAAGTAAGATTGTTATGGGGGAGATTCTACAAAGAAGAGTATATTATGGACCCTTCATATGGCCTTGTGTGAGAAGGATTTAGAATATCATTTACTTCTTCATTGTCCATTTGCTCACACCATTTGGGGTTTTTTCTAAAAAAAATTGAGACTATATTGGCTAGCTCCATCAACATTGAAAGAGTTATAAAATGTTGGATAAATTATTTTAAAGTTAAAGCATTATGTATTCTTTGGAGAATTGGCCCTGCAATTATTTTTCAGAATTTATGGATTTAAAGGAATAATAGAGTTTTTAAAAATTAATATTAAAACCATGCCCAAGTTTGGAACCATATTAGTGTTTCTCTTGCATAATGTCTATAAATATGGTACTCATCATGGGAAGTATCAATTGCATAAAAAGAGGTGCTAATGGCTACAACATTTTAACATACATGAAAGAGTCATCTGCAATAATAGAATTAAAATAAAGGATCTACTTCAATCTATGGTAAAATGGAAATGTCCAAAAATTGAGTTTATCAAATTTAATTTTGATGGTGCTTCTAAAGGAAATCCAAAAAAAACTGGTGGAGGTGGTGTTTTTATAAATAGTGAAGGCAAAAGTTGCCTCACTTATTTAGAATCATATGCAACATCAACTAACAACTATGTAGAGGCCTAGGTAACAATTAAAATTACAGCAAATAAAGGATGGAAATATATTTCAATTAAGGGGACTCACAAATTATAAAAAATGCTATTAACAAAAATGGATGTGGAGATCAGATAAAAAATAATATTATTACTGATGTTCATCATCTATTACTAGAGGTAATCTCCTGGTAGTGTGAGCATATTTATAGAGAAGGAAATCGAGTAGCAGATAAATTAGCGAATTATGGTATTTGATCTTCATCCTAGTGAAATTCAAATTGAGAAGGCAACTAGCCATGTGAGATGTTATGTCTTAATTGAAATGATGTCAAGGAGTTGATTGTGGAAACATAGCACTTTAAGTAAGTTGAATATATTTAAGAGAAAAAAAAAATGAAATAACCTTAACAAAAATGTATGCTACAACAAATATAATATTTGAGTATTTTGATGGGAGTGGTCCCAATGGAAGCCACATATAACCTATTAATATATATAGATAAATATTTAAATTTATTGAGTGAAAAATATTATATTGATCAATAAGTATTAATGTTTATAAATGTTAATTATTTTTATTATTTTTTTAAGTCATCTTTAGAAATAAAATTGATTTTTCTTTTAAAAAATAGGCTAATATGTATAATTAACATTTTTAATTTTAATTTTATATAGAGCATTTTCTTAATTAAGGTGTATAATAATTTACACCAAAGGTTGATTCTATGATACTAAATTAATGCATCATTAATTTCTAACATAAAATTTTATCTTTATTTTGATAATCAACCTTCAATGAAGGATTTTTAATTCTATTATATTTGTTTTATTAATTCACTTTTTAATCTATATAATTACATGAAGAATATTCTAGTAATCTCCTTAAAAGTGAGCTATTATTGATTATCATAATATAATATTTATGTTTGAAATATTATTTCTACTTCTATCTTAAGAACATATGTATGCCTTTAAAATCATAAATAGATCCCAACGGTAAGTCCCATATTGAGAGTCTTCTAAGTTCAATTAATATCTAGAAGGTAGTAATTCTATCAAAGATGAAAAATATACTAGATAAACCACTTTTTATGAGTGAAAAGTGAAAACCATTGGAATCATATTTGGTCAAATTAAATTTTGATGGAGTTGCTTCAATGAAAATAAACCGCATAGAGGAGGGACATTTTTCGCAGGACTGCCCAAATTATCAAACTTGTTTTGGCCATATTTCACTCATCCAAACTCGGATAGAGATGAAATTTTGAGGGTATATGACTAAAAACCCTAGAATGTCTCCACCAATTTTTATATCATTTGGAGAAACATAAATCCTAGCACATAACTATGTGTGAACGAGATGTTTGGCAAGCAACTATGCGAGGGTTCCATTTGGGTTGAGTGCAAGCAGCTCCATAGGTTGGTTTTCGGGATCTTCAAGCCCTAGTGGCCAATATTTTTGTGGTTTATACTCAATATTTTAGTAGTATATGTTGCAGGGGATGCAATATGGATTAGAAATCTTTCAAAATATCATATCGTGAACTTGAGTGACAATGACTTCCAATTTTTTGCACAAAATAAAAGAGAAAATCATACCTTTCCACGATGTCTAGGGCAAGGATTAAAGATATCACGAATCAAGTTTCAAACATCTGATCAAAAAATGACTCAGATCTCAAGCGAATATGGTGTTAAGGTGCACGCACAAAATAAATTTACTATGAAAACCCCTGTCAAGGGTAAGAATTTCAAGACTCAGCCCCAAATATGAATTTTAGGGATGCCCTTCGTGGTGGATAGCCTCAGCCCAATGCTAATATTAATCTTAGAGCTTCCCATAAACCTCTAAGAATGCCTAATATTGATCCTAGGAAAATGGAGTCAGGATGTCTTAAAGCAGCTGATGGAACTCTTATTGTTAAGCTTGATATAGGTAACATTCAGACTAGTATTGAAGATCTGGAAAAAAGAGGACTAATTTATCTATTTTTGGGTTTTCGTCCGAGCCTATCTGCTTTCAAAGTCTGGGCTACTAAAAGCTGGAAAACTAAAGGTGAGTTACAAATATCTACTTATACAAATGGTTATTTTATTTTTTTATTTGCTAATAATGAAGATAGAGAGAAAAATTTTCAAGGGGGTCCCTAGTTCTTTGGAAGGGTAGGGCATTTCATGAAGCCCTGGCATACTAAATTTAAATCCGAAGAAGAGATGTCCTCTACGACTTCCATGTGGGTTAGAATCTTTGGCCTCCCTATTGAATTTTGGAATCCTACTATTTTTTCTTCAATTGGAAACTATTTAGGAACTTTTATGATGATTGTTGATTGTACTCAAAATTTTGAACATATTATTTATGCTCGGATTTGTGTTTTAATGGATTTTGACAAACCCCTACCTAAAAATATCACTTTACAATTTTAGAAATATAATTTGGAGCAAGTAGTGGACTAAGAGAACATTCCTTTTCATTGTAGAATTTACCATGAATATGGTTATTTGGCTAGTGTTTGACCAAATAAAATTCCTGATCAAAAGAAAGAAGATATAAACTTAGCAGGTTTCCAAATGCCTAAGAAGAAGAACTCTTAGAAAAAAATAGTTATGAAGGATCAATCAAAGTCATCTGCTAATATGTTTTAAATCCTTTCCACAAATGATGTCCCAAGTGAGGAAGAGAAAATAATGGAAAAAGAATCTTAGAAACACAATTTAAATATGAAGGGAAGAACTCAGAGATAAACCAACAAATAAAAGGTTTTCAATAGAAAAAAAGGAAGAAAATTTACACAAGAAAACAAATCTTTTAAATTTCAAAACTTCAAATAATATAGGTCCCAATATAGACTCTTTTGAACCCTCTAGTAAAATTTTGGCTGTGTACGAGCATTATTCAATTTTAGAAGCCATCTCAGATTCAATTGGAGTAAGTCAAGAAATAAGGAAAAAAAACTGAAGATGGATTCTAATCAAAAGCAGGTCGTAAGACCAATCAATATAATATGGTAAAATAAGGTGAAAATCTTGTAGAGGAAGGTAATATTACTATCCTTACCAACTTTTTTAGCCCTGGTATTAATGAATATCATCACTTGGAATATTAGAGGACTCAAAGGGAGTCTTTCAAAATAAAATGAAATTAGAAGAATGATTCATATAAATCATCCACATCCTATTTTCCTTCAAGAAAAAAAATATGTCAATAGAGGATATGGACTCAATTGCTACTAAATTTTTGCCAGCTAGAAAAGTGGTTTCCCTTAGTTCCCAAGGGACTTTTGGTGGCATTGCTTGTCTTTGGGACCCAAAAGAGGTAGTTATTCACTATATGGTTGGCATTTGGGGTCTTTTGGCTATAGCTATTCAAATTAGACATTCCAACCAAATTATGTTCTGTATTATTATTTATGCTCCGACTACTTTGGAGGAAAAAAGAAGATAGTGGAAGGATATAACTTATATTATCTCTCATTTTCCTAAATATTGGATCTTGATCGGAGGAGATTTCAATATCATCCTCTCTCTAAATGAGAAAATGGGGGGAAATAGAAATTTGGACAAAAACACTAACCTCATGAGTGAATATATTGCAATATCCATCTTGTGGACATCCAACTAGATAATAGCCTTATGACTTGGTCTAACAGAAGGTAAGGCTTAGCTTGCATAATGGAGATATTGGATAGGTATTTGCTCTCTAAAAGATTTTGTTTTTCCAAAATACTGCAATACATTAAATCCAAAATCAAGACTTGGAACTGGAAGGAGTTTGGGGATGTTCATAAAAAAACATAAAGTTATTGCTAAAATTGAAAATGTGAATAAGAAAATCCATTTAGATGGCCTCATAGAGAGTAGAAGTGTAGATGAAATTAAACTCACAACTCGGTAAGAACTCTTATGAAAGCAAAAATCTAGAATTCAACGGCTCAAAGAAGGAGATCGAAACACAAGTTTCTTCCACAAATCTCTTCTAGCTCGAAGATATCACAACTTTAGTTCTTCCCTAAAATTATATTATGGAGATGTTCTCTACACTTGGGATGTCATGAAATCTATTTATGTCGATTACTTTTCCAATATTTTTGTTGCAAATCCTCTTGACTTAGCTTCTCAACAAAATGTTCTTCAAGTAATCCCTTCTCTTGTCACTTCTGAGGAGAACTCTATTTTGACTACTCTTGTTACTATCAATGAGCTTCAACAGGTAGTTTTTAAAATACAAAAAGGGAAAACCCCAGGTTCTAATGGTTTTTCCATTGAGTTCTACCAAGAGTTTTGGGATATCCTTCATGTTGATTTATTAGAGGTGGTGGAAGAATCCAGGAAAGCCAAAGAAATTTTGAATGTTATTAATAAAACTTATATTACTCTTGTTCCAAAAGCTTAAGAGGTTGATCATATCTTAGCTTTTAGACCTATTACTTTATGTAATGTTCTCAAAATTATTACTAAGATCATGGTAGAAAGGTTGAAGCCTCTTTTGCATAATATTATTTCCCCTAAACAAGGGGGTTATGTGGAAGGGCATAAAATAGTAGATGAGATAGTTCTTTCTCAGGAAGCCATCCATTCCATGGATATGCAAAAATCTCCTTCCATGTTCATTCGGTTAGACTTATCCAAAGCTTATGATAGAGTGGATTGGCACTTCCTTATCAAAGTTTTGAGGCAATTTGGTTTCTCTCAGGATTGGATGGATTGGATTATGGGATGTATCTCTTAAATTTCCTACTTAGTTCTTATCAATGGTAGACCTCAGTTTTTCCCAGCTTCCAGAGGTATTAGGCAAGGTTACCCGCTATCCTCTTATTTATTCATCATTCTTGTTGAATGCTTAGGTGGGACTATAACCAAGAAGAGAGAAAAAAAAAACCCTTTAGGGAGTTACCATTGCTCATGGAGCTAGACCTATCTCTCATATTCAATTTTTTTATGACTCTACTCTTTTAGGTAAAGCTACAGTTAAGGAAGCTTCTAATATTAAGCAAATAATTAGTTGTTTTTCTAAGGCTACTGAGCAATTGATCAATGAAGACAAATATAAAGTCATTTTCTTTCACTACTCTGCCAAAAAGGAATCCATGGTCTTGGATAAATTAAGATATAATAAGACCTCCCTTCTGATCACTTATTTAGGTATTCCCATCAATATTCAAAGGCAAAAACAAATATTGGAATTGGTTTTTGGACAAAGTCAAGAAGAAAATTGTAAAGTGGACCAACAGGTGGATTTCTTCTGGGGGTAGAATCACCTTGGTAAAATCATTCCTTAAAGCTATTCTTATTTATGTTTCTTCCATTTTGAATATCCCAAAGGTTGTTCTTCATGAACTGGATCAAATCAGTTATTAGTTCCTCCGGAGTGGTACTAAGGAGAAAAGAAAATGGGCCTTGGTGAAATGGGACACTTTATGTCTTCCTAAGAATGAAGGGGGGTTAGGATTTTGGTATTCTATTAATAACAACAAAGCTTTAGCTACTAAATTATATTTTAGGATGTTGCATAACCCCAATGCTCTTTGGGCCAATAATCTTCGTGCTAAATATACTGAGAACAAAAGTCCTAAAGACCTTGTTCGCTATCAATTGCCTACCAAAGGTTCTCCCATTTTAGCAGTTCTTAAGACTTGTGAGAATTTGATAAATAAAAGTTTATTTTGGATCATTCATAATGGTCAATAGGTAATTTTTTGGATAGATTCATGGAATGGTCACAAGCCTTTGATAACTTAGTTTCCAAATTGGAGACCTTGTATGGAGGAGCTTCACCGAGCTAACTGGATAAAGGTGGCTAATTACTGTCAGTACCATACTGGTAATTCAAAGGTTGGTAGATATTGGATTCCTATTGAGGACTGACCTATTCAAATCCCAAAAAGGCAAATACAAGCTATCCAAGGCATTTTTCATATGATATCTCTCTCTTCGTCCCATGAAAAAAATTATTTTGAATGAAACAACACTACTAAGAGTGAGTATTCAGTTGCTCAAGGTTTTTTGACCTTATGCCATAGTAATCCCAACCAATCATCTGACATATTTTCTTATTTGTGGGCTCAAAATCTCTGGCCTAAGGTGAGGTTCTTTACTTGGATTTTATTGCATCGTAGGGTGCTTACTGGTGAGCAACTTATGAAGCATGGTTTTCATGGCCATTTTAGATGTGAAATGTGTGGAGAGAATGTAGAAACTCTCAGCCATATTTTTATTGAGTGTACTTTGGCCTTTGAACTATGGAGGAGAATGGCCACTTTACTTGACCTACAGTGGTTCATTTTTTTTACTTTTGAATAACTTTGGAGGGCTTGGACTAAAAAATAGGGTATTGATCATTTTATTAGGCAGTTCGTTTGGATGGATTCTACCATTCTACTTTGAAATATCTTGAATGAAAGGAACAGTTGAATTTTTAATCAAGATAGGAAGTATATTCACTGTATTTGGTAAAATACCATTGCCAACTTAGTTGAATCAGTCCAAGAACTCCTTAATCACCTCCAAAACTCCCATCAAATATGGGATCAAGTGATGCAAAGATTGAAGATTAAATATTTTAAGGGCAACCAACTTAAAGGGAATGTGAGTAATTATAAGATGGATAGGACAAGAAATTGGCAACATCCTCCTACGGATTTTGGAAAGGTCAATATTGATGGAGCCTCTAGAGGGAACCCTGAAAAAGCTAGTGTGGGAGGAATTGGTAGACTTTCATGACTCCTTGGTTTTTACTTTTTCTGAGAATTTGGTTATCCTTTACAATAACTTTGTTGAGGGGTATGGTATCCTTAGAGGCCTTCAAGAGGCTACTAAAGTTGGATGGGAAAATGTGCTAGTTGAGTCTGACTCTCAACTCATGATTAATCTTTTGAAGACTCCTAAGATTCATAAGGTTGATTGGATAATAAAAAGAGTTATTGAGAAGATTCAATAAATCCAGATGGAATTTTAAAATTTTATTACAATCATGTGGTCATATATCAAAACAAGAGTGTTGATGCTTTAGCTAATTGAGCTTTGGATAAAGGTGATCTTGCTATGGCCACCCTCCTAGATGGTGGGCTTCACAAATAAGGGAAGTTCTTCTTTCTATCATTTCTTTAGATGGCTCAAGTTCTGGAGGTACCTAGTTTCTTCTTGATTTATTTTTGCTTCTCTTTGGTTTGGTTAGGGTATTTTAGTTCCCTAGCTCAAACTATTTTTTGTTTTTTTTCCTTTATTGATTCTTGCCTTAAAAGTCTTTTGGTCTAGAAAGGTCATTGTTGTGTTCAATTTTTTTTTCTTTTTTCTTTTTTGTTTAGTTTTTGAGGTGTGTGTGTTTTTTTGTTTTGTTTTGTTTTTGTGTTTTTGGTGTTGTTTTTTGTTGTTCGTGTTTTTGTTGTTTTGTGTTTTTTTTTGTGTTTTTTGTTATTGTTCTTGTATTTTTGTTGTTCTTTTTCTTGTTCTTGTTCTTGTTCTTGTGTTTATGTATGTTTGTGTTAATTCGTATTTTTGTGTGTGAGTGTTTTCTATGTTTTTGTTTTTGTTTATTGTTTGTTGTTGGTTGTTTTTTTTTTTTTTTTTTAACTTTTTAGGTTTTGGTTGTTTTTGTTTTTCATGTTTTTCTTGGTTATGTCTTTGTAGCATTCTATTATTTTTGTCTTGTTTGTGTTTTGTTATGTTGTTCTTGTGTTTATTTATGCGGTTCGTGTTGTGTTATTTTTATCTTATTGTGTGTGTGTTTGGTTGTGCTTTATCTTTTTGACACACTCAAGGAGCAAGTTTTTTATTTTATTTTATTATTTTTATTTTTATTTTATTTTTTTAATCTTATTGTGTGTTTGTTTGCTCCTTGAGTATGTCAAAAGTGGTAGGCCAGGTGCGAGCCCTAGGTGATTTTGGCAGAATAGATACCCCTTCCTCCTTGGGTATTACCCAAAAATAGCATCCCTTCTAAGATGTTTTCCACACAAAAAAACCACTTTTTACTTTCTTGTCAATAATAATATATTTTATAATTTTTAATGCATTCCATTTTATGAAAGGGATAACATTTTATTTTCTTATTGCCTTTGGAGTTGTCAAATATTTAAAATATTCATTCAAGAAGTCCACTTTAGTTGTTCTTCATGTGAAAACTTGAACCAGTAGTAAAGAACCATTATTTTAGACCATTCTAATATTACCTTTTCTATGAGAAAAAAATGTAGAGATTATCAAAAGTAATCACCATTTTTGGACTTAAAAATTAATATAATTTTTCTTTAGTACAAGAATAAGAATTTGAGATCCCCTATGTATGCATAGTTATTAGATCACCCCAAGGAAAGTAAATTTAGATAAAGTATCCCAACATCTTGAATTAATCTTGTGTCCTTATTTTATTCTTAAAATAAGATTGTGCTAAATATATTTTTTTATATACTAAGTGAAAAAGCATTTAATTTTTAAATATTATTTTTTGTAAAATTTGTGATGAATTTATTTTTTCTTAGACTTTAAATAAAACATGAGCATTTTATAATTAGTTATAAGTCTTCATAAATATTTTATATATTTTATGGAAGAAGGGGTTTTAAAAGGGATTCCAAAACATTTACAAAAGCAGAGCAGCCAACCTTCCAAGAACAAGGAAGGCAAGAGAAAAAGACCAATTCAAAAAGATCCAAAGAACCAAGACCCAACTACACTTCAAACAGCCAGAGAGAAACAAAACACCCCACAGCTAAAGCTAACAATAAACCAAAGAAAACTAACAATAAATCAGACCAGAGAGCAATGAAGTCCCACAAAGGGAACAAAACCAACCTATCAACACAACATCCAGAAACATCCCACAATGTAAGAGATCCAATGGCTATATATGCAAAACCAAAAAACCACAAGAAATTTGGTCTAGGCATCAATTATTGGTACCGATAGGGCCAACACCATTGACCTTAGCCTCCTCCTTGACCTCCCAATTCTCCTATCCCATAAGGGATAGGATCTCTTTCGCATAAGAGATGGTAATCTGCATGGATTCAATCAACAAATTTTATAGCTTTAGAATTGTTCATTTGAGAGGTTTAGGGATAGATCCTAAGTCCAAGATCCTAGGGTCCTTAGGCTTCTTCTCACTCCCCACCTCAAGAATGAATTTGGTCTTCTTAGGCGACAGGGTAAAATCTTCTGAATCTAAGCCATCAACGCAGAGAGGGACCTTTTCAAAATTGGCCATCTTGGCAACCAGGTGCTTGGATCACCCGATTTTCTCATCGATACCTCCCACCCCATTAAAGGATGTATTCATAATCCTAGTCGTTGAACCTACAATAGGTGTTGCATTCATGATTTCCTGATTGATCGACTCAAAACCTTCATAGTTGAATAAATCAAGGTAGTCAATGAGAGGCATCGACATTTTGTTGAAGGCACTCAAAATATCCTCTCCATCTAGACCTCTGGACTTAACCATAAAATTGAACATCATCTTAAGAAGGCCCTGGTAAATTGGATCCAAAGCAATCCCTTTCTTCACCCTACTCATCGATCTCACCATGGACTAGAACAAGAAATATGGGATGCTCATCAATCTCTTGTGGTGCAAGTGATTAAGGAACATAAAATGAAAGCTTCCCAAAATCTCCTAGTTCTCATCCAACATAAAATATCGCATGATGACCAAAGCAACCCTATCCTAGGGATCTTTCAAGGAATTGTGTTTAAATTTGTTCTGGATTCTAACAAGCTCTTATTCTTCAACCAAAAATATTTAAGACTCCTTATCAAGGGAGTACTTTTCAAGGTTGTGTATTAACTCATCTGTTTCCAACCTAGTCACCTCTAGGATCAGTGGTATATTTATTTCAAATTCTAACATGTCAAATTGATTGCTCCATTTAACCAAGAGTAGGTCATGTGCTTGGCCATATCCCTATGGTGTCTAGCAAACTTCAAAAGGCACTGTAAAATATTACCTCTTAAAAATTTTCTTGGCATCCTCATGCATCATCGAGAATTCAGCTCCAAAACCAAGATGACCATTTTCTTAAAGGTTTATGCCCTGACAGCGCTCTCACCACCCCATAAAATAATTGTCACCCTCAAAATCACTAGAGTTCCACACGACGATAATGCAAAATACTGATAGATCATAAGATTACAATCATTCCTAATATCCTAAATTCTTGGATACTCATGATAAATCACAGTACCCATGAATCAAGGGATAATTTTCCTTTTATACACCTAGTTAGGAAGAAAAGGGTTCCTCAGGGTCAACCAAACCAAAGCACCTCTACCGCTAACTTGCCACCTCATGTGCTAGGAGTTCCACTACATAAAAAACTCTCTTTTCCTCTTTCCAAAACATCTTGGAAAGCTTGATATCCTCGTAAAGATACTTTTGGAAACTAGGTACCTCGAACCAAGTGGAAGGGTGGTGATAACAACACCATGATGGTGGGACATTTTGAGTCTGGAGGAAGATTTTCCATTTGAGACAATGATATCGTTCAAGCCATGTCTCCAGAATAATCCATCCAAAGCTACCACAATGTAATGCCATATTACCACACCGATTGTAAAATAGTATCATTGCACTTATTTTTCTAGGCCATCCTCTGATTCAAAAACCAAAGCCACTTTGGTATATGGTCTTTGACATGGGTGCAAGATCTAAAAATCCACACCAAAGACTTTCTAGGAATGATATTTTGACGATAAAAATATATTATCTACAAATGATATTTTGCATAATTAATATCATATATTTTTAATAAATTTAAATATAAACTTTTCTTCAATTTTATGTTATTTTTTAGAATAATTTATACAATTCTCTACAACGCATTTGTTTGTTTTTTAAATTATTAAATATTAATGCATTAAATTACATTAAAATATTTCTAAAATATATTTTAGGTTTATATTTTAAAATTTTAAATTTATTATTGAACATAATAATCATTCAAAAAAGTAAATAATATAAACAGAAAAAATAAACTTAATACCCTAAATTGAAGAAAGCATAGCCTAACCCAAAGGTAGAATGAAAAGTAAGGTTTACAACTTAGCTATCATTAAGATATAGATATGGTTGAGACAAAATCCAAGTTTTAAGTGGTTATGATAGGAGGACATCCATATCATAGATATTTGGTATAATTTGACAAATGTGTGGTTATTGAATCCCTAAATTATAAGGGGTTAAAAGAAAAAGAGATGGTATTGGTTATTTTCCATTTGTTTTTCTATGTGAAGCTTAGAGGGGTATGGTTAGTCCCTACCACCTTATATTCCATACTTGATCTTTTTTTATGACTTTTTTGTCTTATATGAAACAAGATTAATGTCATTATTTAAGATAGAGCATCATACCTAATGAGAGTGGATAAGTTAACAAAATAATATCATGAGGTTAAGATATAGAGCACCATACCTAGAGTTTAGAATCATGGTCATTTAAAATAACTAGTGCAAGTTTGGAGGTTAGAAGCATAATAGAAACTCAGAGTGAGGGAGACCCCTGGTGGCTCAGGTTTGGTACCATTTTCATCAAGTTGGTGCACACTCAATGGACTCAAGTCAGACTACTACTTTTTCCCTTATTGGGCATGCCCCCAAGGTTTGAACCTAGGTCTCCGCTTGGTAAGTGCCCAAATTCTTACCAATCCAACTAGCACTTGGAGACAATTGTGACTCTCTTAGACATGGGTTTAAATTTGTAACATCCTCCATTAATGGAATTGGGTAATTCACTCTAATGGTTAACCCCAAGTTGCAATGAACCTTGAATACAAAGCTAAGAGGTTTGAGAAAGTTCTGATCTTTAGGATATATCAACCGAAAATGAGAAATACAAGATATCCTATATTTAAGGTTTCAACCAATGATTTTAGCAACTAAGAATTGGTTGAAGATAATTTTGTATTAAATTATCCACTTACATTGCTTGAAAAAAATTTAAGGATTGGAAGTAGCCTAGTGGCCACATTATGCTTCTCGGTTGAATATACCTTCTCACTTCTTGCATTAGATACCATAAATTGCTTGCATTAGATACCATAAATTGCCTAGGAAGGTATAACTTATTGGTCATACCAACCATGTCCCTTTTATAAAAGGCTAAAATTGGTCAAAAATCTATTTTAGTATTGTAAATATATAAAATATATTTGGAACTTAGCTTTTGAATGTTATTTGACTATGTTTTCCCTAAATTATAATTAATAATTTACTTTACTTTGGGATGTTCAAATAATTTAATATAATTTCAAAAATATATAACTCATTCTTAAGCATATTTGGTTCATATTTTATTATACGCTTGCTTTCGTTTCACATAATTTTCTTTGGATGTTGGAAATTTGTATTCTACTCTAACATTTTTCTCTATATTCAATATCTATCCATGCAATTATGGAAAATAATTATAAAGAGTCTAGAGATTGAAACTCAATTGTTAAATATTTAGGAACAATTCAATGCATTGATTGAAGACACCAAACAATTGAAAAAGTAAATTTAGGGGATCCATACAAGTGTAGGGTATGTATAAAGATTAGCTCAAGCGGTTATATTTATGTGCAATTTTTTGTAATAGAAATTGTTCTTATACCATGCTTGCATCTTTTAACCAATATGATTGATTGAATCTTTAGTTGTTTTAGTTTATAAACAACATTTTACACTATTGATATATATTTTGATTTTACATATTAATAGACTTATTTAATGATGGTATTGATTGTGTTGTTTATCTTTTCACAATTATATTGACTTATTATAAATTATTTTTAGTTTTTACATTTTCAATATAAAAATAATAATAATAAGATTCTTATAGGTTGTGCCCACTAAGATTAAGGTTAAGTGCATGAATTCTTCAATATTTTGAAGTTATATTCCTAACCACTTAATTAGAAATACAATTATTTATAAATATAGATATGAGGGATCCATGCACAAGAAAAAATATATCTATTTAATGTTTTATAAATAATGAAAAAATATATATTAAAAATAATAATAATACTAATAATATTCTTAAAGGTTGTGTCCACTAAGCTTAAGGTTAAATGCATGAATTCTTCAATAGTTTGAAGTTATAATCATAACTAAAGAACACAATCTTATACTGAGAGGGGGAGGGTGAACAGTATAAGACCACTTTTTACTTTCTTTCCAAACCAATATCAATTAATGTCCTTAATTTCAATAACCAAATATAGCAGTATACATTAATAACTTAGATAGCAATAGTAAGCAAGAGCACAAGTCACCATATACAATTGAGACACAAGATTTAACGTGGTTCCTATTGAGTGGTATTTTCACCCAGCAGTGAAAGTACAACTCTCCTTTAGGATTTGGGTCCCAAATCCCCTCTTGCAAAGAAGTCAAACAAACAACTTCTCCAAGGTCTCCGCTGTATTAGCATTCTCAAATGAAGATAATCAATTTAAATACTTGGAACACCTTAGTGATTGCAAGTAATCGTAAACAAGGGGCAATGTTGGTTTATTTCATCATGAAGCTTTAGTGATTGTTCATTGTTTTTTTTTTAGATTTTGTAATTTAAAAATGTTTATTTTAAATAAATTAAACCTTCTGGAAAAATAAAAAAATGAGAAAGAAATGCAAAAAATTAAAAATAGAACACATTCAGTCTGATGCTATCCTGTTCCGACAAAACCGAAGATATGAGGTTTCCATGCATGCAACCTAACCTATTGGACCTGCAAAACATGCACAATCCTGATAAGCTAAGTGCTAGCTTCTAGGGATTTGAATGAGGTTTTCAGATTTAAGCATTCGCATGCAAGCAACCAAGAAAAACTTGTATCAACTACATTTACAAGCCTAAAATCTGAAAAGGGAAAATAGACATTTAATCTTGCATGCAAAAAATGACTCCTTCTTTCTTGCCCATAAGATGCAAATTTCTGAAATGTTATCTGCATTAAATATTTGTCTTTTTACAATAACAGATATCTGGTTTTCCAAAACCAAAAAAAGTGGAAGAAAAGCACTCCAAAGCGAGGCCCGTAATGGCTCATCACCCTCAGCTCTGCAACCCTGCTCCCAGCGGTTTCCGACCCCTGTGCCTGTCTTCGCTTGTGCCTTTAAAATTTCTGCTACGGCTCTCTGCTTCGCCTTGTGACGCTTCGTTTCATCTTCCAGATCGATTCGTTTCGTTTCTCGCTCTTCATTATTCTGACTTTTGTTCGAGCATCGAAACGTTTGATTTTCTTGCTAATTGTAACCGTTCTGTAACCCTTACACCTTTATGCCACGTGTTCAGTGCTTCCCTGCATGTTCCATAATGGCCCCCTATAAATCGTGACCAAAAATAGCATGTCGCGATATCGTGACATTTTTTATCAGTAGCCTTGTTCGTCATCACGCATCGTGAAAATGAGACATGTCGCGATATCATGACATTTTTCTGTGACTTTGTTTCTCATCATGCATCACGAAAATGATACATGTCGTGATATCGTGACATTTTTTTGCTTCGGGCCATGTGGATGCAACCTGTCACGAAATCGTGACGTTTTTCTCTTTTGCTGTGTTTTGTTGCACTTAGCCGCGAAAACGTGACATGTCACGAAATCGTGACACCTTTTAATTTCGTACCATCTTGTCTTTTTAAAATTGACGCTTTTCTTTCTCTCGTGACCTTTTTTTCTTCTTTGAAATCATGACGCTTTTTTTTAGATGCAATCTGTTGTGAAATCGTGACGTTTTTCTATTTCGGCACGTGAAGATGCAACTTGTCACGAAATCGTGACGTTTTTCTATTTTGGGCTGTCTCGCTGCATTTGGCCGCGAAAACGCGACATGTCACGAAATCGCGACGTTTTTCTCTTTATGATGCATTCTGCTGCTCTTAGCCGTGAAAATGCGACATGTCATGAAATCGTGACAACTTTTCATTTCTAGCGGAGCAACATGTAATCGTGACAACTTTCATTTTTCGATGGAGCAACATGTCGCGATATCGCGACAACTTTTCATTTCTAGCCACGACGGAGCAACATGTCGCGATATCGCGACAACTTTTCATTTCTAGCCGCGACGGAGCAACATGTCGCGATATCGTGACAACTTTTCATTTTGGTCGCGACGGAGCAACATGTCGCGATATCGCGACAACTTTTCATTTTTGGCCGCGACGGAGCAACATGTCGCGATATCGCGACACTTCTTCTCTTTTGTGATATTTTGCTTTTTCCTTGATTTTTTAGCATCTGGGCCACTGTGGTCTTCTTTGAAAGCATGCAAAAAATGTGGGTCCCCAATTTTGGGGTGTGTTGTGGATCAGCCACAACAAATGGTGACTCTGTTGTCAAATGCTCCTGAGCATTTTGGTGAGAACCCAACCTAAAATATACAAGCTTAGATACAGGCGTCAGCACATCAAAGATAAACAAATACCAATAGATCAGAAATACATGAAACATCAGAATCATTTAGTATCAGCTCGGTGTGTGCAATGTGTTTTCATTCCCTATCGCTTGAACTTGATCAACATTCCATTGTCAGTTTCACCCATGATTTGTATGCAAGGCTATGAATGATTTGTGCAGGATTTGATGTATGATGAAGATGCTAGAGATATAACAACCTGCTTTACAAAGGCTCAAACCTTCTAATGTCATGAATAAACATATTAAAGCTGTCAAACCCTCTTAGGATCAAATATATGTGTACTGAATTAATTTATTAGATCCCAAAGTTGGTTATGTGTCACTACCATCTTGAACCCATGTGCAAGTGTAAGTGAAATCAGAACTTTGGGGAATAGGATTCCCAACCTAAGCGAGATGGGAATTTAACCCTATCCTTACTATTCTGATTTGGAGTTCATTACCTCATCTTGAACAAAATGATTTAACCTGTTATGGATGAAATGATCAGGCTAGTCTATCCTTTTGAGCAATCAGTGGTCTTGCTTTTAGACAAGACATGTTGCCACGCATGAGCATACTTAACCCCATAATCCATGACTTGGCTTCATTCATTCTCTTCTCTCTCTTTTTTTTTATTTCTTGGACCTTTGGGATGACTACCCATCCTTACTAGGGACATGTAGTACGATCCCTCCAATCCAATATTAGGATGAAAATGGAAAATATTCTTATTTCTTGGACCTTTGGGATGATTACCCATCCTTTGCAGAGGACAAGTAGTACGATCCTTCCAATCCAAGATGATAACATGAAATATGGAACATATTAATTTTATTTTTGTTTCTTGGACTTTTGGGATGACTACCCATCCTTTGCAGAGGACATGTAGTACGATCCCTCCATCCAAGTTTTATGATTTAATGAATGATGGGAGCTTTGGGGAATCGGATTCTCAACCTAGGTAAGATGAGAATTATGTCCTATCCTTACTACTCCATGAAGATCAAATCAGAGCTTTGGGGAATTGGATCCTCAACCTAAGTTCGATGAGGATTTAATCCTATCCTTACTACTCTGGTTTTAGACTTTAAGCTTGATGGAAGTGGTAAAAACCATTGTTTTAAGGATTATGTTGCATGATAGGATAGACATGAAATATTCTTTTCACCCCACCTTTTCATCCAAGTATGGTTTTGACCATTTTGCTCAAGATCTTCTTTAATGTGCATAGAACGTGCTTGGTTCAAGATTGTTCGGACATCAGTTCCCAACCTTAGGATCCTTTTAATATATGTTATAGCATAACCCTAAGAGGATTTGACACACTTTAATGATTTGTATCTGAAATGCATATGCAACTAAGATGGCATGTATATGCAAAGTGGAATGTAATATGAATGCATTGCTTTTCCTGAATTGTGGATGGAGTATACCACCTATGTTGCCATAATTTGTAAAACTGACAACTTCATGCATCACAAGTTTCAAACGACATTATTTAATGTTTGTGTTACTTGTGGAGCTTTCTACAACACAATTCCAATGTTTCATATTCTCCTGATTTTAGGCATACGTTGACATCTCAAATTTTTTTTTTTTTTTTTTAGACAAACCAAACATGTCCAGAGGACTAACACACACAACTTAAAACCAAACCCAAAAATGAGACTTGGAAAACACAAACCAAAACCAAAACCAAAATCTATATACAATATAGTACAAGATGATGCCAAGCTTGGACTATTACTTTCCTGGATCCCAAACATGATTAGAACACTTCAACAAAAATATAACATGATACGCATGCCAAATGCTATAGGAATCCAACCAAAACAAGATTAGACCGCACCTTGCAACAACTTTTAATTTACCTTGCTCACCCCACCAATTAGATTTAATTCCATTAGTACTCTCACAGGTGAGCGTCCGATTACTAAAATGATTAGACCATAAATGATATTCAATTTTATCTTGTCTATTCTTGAAAGTATCCATTTCATAATTCGATTCTTGATTTAAAATTAGGCCTTCCTTTTCAAATATGAGATGCTGCAAATAAGAGCCTATTTCTAAAAGTCTTGAATTCAAATCATTTTCCTGGGTTTTAAAGCACTCAAAATCATTCAAAACTTGACAAACATCACCAAGATTTGACATTTCATCATTAATGACATTAGCATCCAAAGGGACATCATTTAATCCATCACTTAAAATTTTTGTAGCTATCACCAAAGGCAAAGATTTCACCTTGTCACCCATACTCAACCCATCATGATTAGAATTTACCACAACTTGATGAGTGTTAGTAGCTTTTTCTTTTTCTTCATTGTCTTCTTCATCATCCAACACCTGTTCAAAAACACCAAAGTTAGGCACCCAATCAAACATGCGTCCATATTTTTCAAAACAAGAGCCTAGTTTTTCAAGATATGTGTCGCGTGACACCTTTCCATGATCAATGGCTTGAGTTGCCTCAAAATCCATATTTTCATTAGGATCATCAATAGTATCAAACCCACACCACTTAGGCTTTGTAATTTCATCATTTTGAGATGGCATAGACATTGTAGAAACAATAGGTGGATCAAGATTTTCGATTTCTTGCCCCTCAAGGGGAACAAAATCAATTGATTCTCCTTCTTTATCCATGGTAGTAGAATCATTATCCTTCTCCAACTTTTGATGAGATTCCAACCCTTCTTCCAAAACATTCTTAGATTGTACAGGACTTGTAATATCCTCATATGAAAGGGCAATTGTATTATCCTGCATATCAATAGGCACACAAATTTCATTAGAAGTTTTGGAGTGAGCATACTCTTCCCAAGAATCATGATGATCATCTTTCAAAATCAAATTGTGATTCTCAACTATTTCTTCATCATCCTTTAATTCATCAACATGTTTCTCATCAAATTTATCTTCACCTTCCTTAGATGGTTCAATTACTTCCAAAATTGGGTTATTGCTTGTATTCAAATTGATAAGGCCATCATAATCCACATGTGTAACCCATGATTCAAGTTTAACATAATTTGGAAGGTGTGAATTTTCTTGGCCATTATCTTCAACAATGTCATCCAACATGTCATCCGAAATAGATTCATCCTCGTAGAATTCATCTTTTGGTGAGTCAAGGGTTCCCAATCTGTCACATGTTTCAATACTAGTTGGATCTAGTACTCCTCCCTTGCCTAAAATCATATTATTATGAAAATCATTGAAATTGATTTTAGAAACATCTTTTGAATCAAGATGAGTATTTTGAAGTTGATTCATACTTAAGAAAGATGGTTGATCTTGCATAGTAGGTTGAGGATTTTGAAATTGATTGAAGCTTGGGAGTGATTGTTGATTCTGAAATTGATTCACACTTGAACTTGGTTGAGGTGGATAAATCATTGGGTGGGTAAAGGAGGTATTAAATGATTGAAAATTATATGATCCAAAACCCACACCATAATTTTGACAACTCAATTGTTGCTCAATTGCCATTGCTTGAGTATAGGCTTGTGACAAAGATGTGATTAGAGGCATCCCTCGCAAATATGTGGAAGTGAGTGGGTCAAGAGCATTGACATATATTTGGAGAGCCACTTCTTCTTGCAGAACATAAAATGTCACTAATTGAGTATATAATCCAAAGAACCTTTCGGAAAATGACTTCACATTTTCACTTGGTCCTTTTTTAATAGTGAAAAACTGCTCATACATGCGGATTGAGTCAACTTGCTTTTTGTTGAATTGATTAAGAAATGCTGCCTCTAGTTGAGCCCAAGAAGTGATAGACCCTAAAGGTAGACTTGTAAACCAATCATATGCCACTTTGTCCAAGGTGTACAGGAACATTTTACAAGCAACATCATCATACCAACTTGTTAAGTGATTGGCACAAAATTTGAATGCTTGAATGTGTTCTTCTATAGTATTTGTCCCGTTAGACAAAAATCGAGGAAGACATCTCTCAAAACCAACGGGAAAATAATGTTGAACTCCCGGTATGCTCAATGGGCTACCTGGCATCCATGGTGAAAACATAGCCATTAGTGTATCTTAAAGAATACAACTTTAATATCAATTTTTTTTTTTTTAAATTAAATCAAATCACATTATTCCTGTATGAACAATCAAAGCGTTAGACCAATGCATAGCAATTCATGTCCTCCTTTTAACAGTACAAAGTTGTATTGTTAAAAGAGGGCTAAAGATAATAATCAATAGGGCATGAAATATTCAAAATTTAAATCCCTATAGCATTTAAATCAATCTGAAATAAACCGGTTCATGCCCTCCTTCTAGCGCCAAAATGTTGAGTGGTATTTTCACCCAGCTGTGAAAGTACAACTCTCCTTTAGGATTTGGGTCCCAAATCCCCTCTTGCAAAGAAGTCAAACAAACAACTTCTCCAAGGTCTCCGCTGTATTAGCATTTGCATATGTGTATTAGTAATCTCAAATGAAGATAATCAATTTAAATACTTGGAACACCTTAGTGATTGCAAGTAACCGTAAACAAGGGGCAATGTTGGTTTATTTCATCATGAAGCTTTAGTGATTGTTCATTGTTTTTTTTTTAGATTTTGTAATTTAAAAATGTTTATTTTAAATAAATTAAACCTTCTGGAAAAATAAAAAATGAGAAAGAAATGCAGAAAATTAAAAATAGAACACATTCAGTCTGATGCTATCCTGTTTCGACAAAATCGAAGATATGAGGTTTCCATGCATGCAACCTAACCTATTGGACCTGCAAAACATGCACAATCCTGATAAGCTAAGTGCTAGCTTCTAGGGATTTGAATGAGGTTTTCAGATTTAAGCATTCGCATGCAGCAACCAAGAAAAACTTGTATCAACTACATTTACAAGCCTAAAATCTGAAAAGGGAAAATAGACATTTAATCTTGCATGCAGAAAATGACTCCTTCTTTCTTGCCCATAAGATGCAAATTTTTGAAATGTTATCTGCATTAAATATTTGTCTTTTTACAATAATAGATATCTGGTTTTCCAAAACCAAAAAAAGTGGAAGAAAAGCACTCCAAAGCAGGCCCAGAATGGCTCATCACCCTCAGCTCTACAACCCTGCTCCCAGCGGTTTTCGACCCCTATGCCTGTCTTCGCTTGTGCCTTTAAAATTTCTGCTACGGCTCTCTGCTTCGCCTTGTGACGCTTCGTTTCATCTTCCAGATCGATTCGTTTCGTTTCTCGCTCTTCATTATTCTGACTTTTGTTCGAGCATCGAAACGTTTGATTTTCTTGCTAATTGTAACCGTTCTGTAACCCTTACACCTTTATGCCATGTGTTCAGCGCTTCCCTGCATGTTCCATAATGGCCCCCTATAAATCGTGACCAAAAATAGCATGTCGCGATATCGCGACATTTTTTATCAGCAGCCTTGTTCGTCATCACGCATCGCGAAAATGAGACATGTCGCGATATCACGACATTTTTTTGTCAGCAGCTTTGTTTCTCATCATGCATCATGAAAATGATACATGTCACGATATCGCGACATTTTTTTGCTTCGGGCCGCGTGGATGCAACTTGTCATGAAATCGTGACGTTTTTCTCTTTTGTTGTGTTTTGTTGCACTTAGCCGCAAAAACGTGACATGTCGTGAAATCATGACACCTTTTAATTTCGTACCATCTTGTTGCTTTCTATCGTGAAATCGTGACGCTTTTCTCTTTCGGGCTGTCTCGCTGCTTTGTCGTGAAATCGTGACGCTTTTTCTTTTGTCTGCTTTGAAATCGTGACGCTTTTCTCTTTGTAGATGCAATCTGTCGTGAAATCATGACGTTTTTTTTGGCACATGAAGATGCAACTTGTCGTGAAATCGTGACATTTTTCTATTTTGGTCTCTTGCATTTGGCCGTGAAAACGGACATGTCACGAAATCATGACGTTTTTCTCTTTATGATGCATTCTGCTGCTCTTAGCCGCGAAAACGTGACATGTCGCGAAATCGCGACAACTTTTCATTTTTAGCCGAGGAGCAACATGTCGCGATATCGCGACAACTTTTCATTTCTAGCCGCGACGGAGCAACATGTCGCGATATCGCGACAACTTTTCATTTCTAGCCGCGACGGAGCAACATGTCACGATATCGCGACAACTTTTCATTTTCGGCCGCGACGGAGCAACATGTCGCGATATCGCGACAACTTTTCATTTTCGGTCGCGACGGAGCAACATGTCGCGATATCGCGACACTTCTTCTTTTTTGTGATATTTTGCTTTTTTCCTTGATTTTTAGCATCTGGGCCACTGTGGTCTTCTTTGAAAGCATGCAAAAAAGGTGGGTCCCCAATTTTGGGGTGTGTTGTGGATCAGCCACAACAGCTTCCCCAATGTGGGGTACTCCACAAGATAATATCCTTATAATATTTCACACAAAAATAAGGATCCTTATCCAATATAATGATTTCTTTGATCTTCTCAAAGCTAGGCAATAACAAGCTCACATATAACTTGTCCAAATTTGCATAACAAGCTCACATAGAACTTGTCCAAATCTGCATAACAAGCTCACACAGAACTTGTCCAAATCTGCTCAACAAGCTCACACAGAACTTGTCCAAATCTTCTCAACAAGCTCACACAGAACTTGTCCAAATCTGCTCTAACAAGCTCACTAAGAACTTGTCCAAATCTGCTCCAACAAGCTCACTAAGAACTTGTCCAAATCTGCTCTAGCAAGCTCACCAAGAACTTGCTCAAATCTGCTCCAACAAGCTCACTAAGAACTTGTCCAAATCTGCTCTAGCAAGCTCACCAAGAACTTGCTCAACTCTGCTCAATAGGCTCACTCAGAACCTCACTATCCACAAATCTATCTAAAATGTCCATAAATCTATCCCAAAAATTGTCCACAAAGCCTTCTCAAAGGCTCAATCAATCATACACAAACTACCACAAATCTGTCCAAAAATCTATCCCAAAGGCCTTCTCAAAGGCTCAATCAATCATGCTCAAGTAGTACTCAAATCTCATCCACAAATCTATGAAGGCAAGGCTCAAATATGAACTCAACAATGAATGGCAATGCACTCTACAATGGATGACAACAATGATCCACAATGATCTCAACTCAACTCAACTCAAATCAATCTCAACTCAAGTCAACTCATAGAAGCATAAAGAGAATTGTTAGAGACTCAATATGTTCTAAGCTCAATCTCAACTCAAATCAGAATTATAGAATAGTTTGTTTCATGGGACTTGAACAATCACCTCACACAATCACTTGACTAGGCTCAATCAACTCAACTCAACCAATCACCACAAGGGACAACTCTTTCTCACAAAACCCTAGTCCAAGCATGTATCAACCAACTCAAATGTTTCCAACAATGCTCAACCACAAATCTCACATAACAATGATACTCATGTTCTTTTCAAGTTCTTTACATAACCAATGGGCTTCAACAACTATGCTTATAAAACAAGGTTTAAACACAACTCTCAAACCAGAAAACCTTGAAGCATTCAACCAACCACTTTCGAAAAGGAAACCACAATCAATCCTTTTCACTCCAATGATATTTCAGAAATCAACCACCATAAACAATCAATAGGAGAATGTGCCCATACCTTTTTGATGCCAAGAAGTTGTCCATAAAATCTGCCACACTAAACACAACTTTCCTTTCCAATATCAATAAGGGTTAGTGGACTTCAAATAATAATCACAAGATAAAGCATAACTCAATTTACACCTTTTTACTCCAACTTAATAAACACATCCACCAAAGTCCTTTTTTAATAAAAACCCTTATCAAAAATAATAATCAATAAACCTCTCAAAAATTATTTTATAACAACTCCTTATTTCTCCTAAATCTTAATTCTCAATTTCATGAACATCAAATTAAATCAACAACTCATCCACCTTTGAAATAATAATCACAACCCTTATAAAAACAAAGTTTAATTAAAAACTTTAATTATTCCTAACCACCTTATAACTCCAACTTAGGGCTTAACAAAATTAATTAGAGCAAAAACGTATTTACCTCCTCAAGGGGATTCGAACCCCCGACTTGCCCACACCGCGAGCGCCTTAGCCATGGCTAAGGTTGCCACACGAGCTAGCCGCTCATTCGAAAGGGAAAGGCACAACGTGCCTTAAAACCTTTCCTCCCTTTCCGCAAATCAAAAGCGCTTCGAGCACTTTTCTTCCAACGCCTTTCGAATGCAGTCAAGGGGATTCGAAACCTTGACGTTTGTGCTACCACACACCTTAGCCAAAATCCAATTTCCAATGCGCCACTCTGCCCACGATGACTTTGGACTTCGACCAACCTTCGTTTATTCGTTGCTTCTGCTTTCTAAAATATTTTCGCACGAGCTCAATTCGGATGCTTAGCCAATGATTATTAACCACGAGCAAGGATTATTTTATGAACCTTAGGTATCCCCTTTATATAGCCTCCTTATTATTTTTGATGACGTCGACGGAAATCTTGCATATTTAATTTTAAATTTAAATTTAAATTTTAAATAATTAAAATTTAAACTAAATATTAAAAATTAAATATCTCCATCACCGGGGCACCTTTTTCGATGAAACGAAAGGCCAACTTGGGTTTTAAGAAAAACCCAGTTCAAATATGCCATCCATGGTTTTAAATAAAACCTTTTATTTTTCCTGCCTTGGTTTTCACAAAAACCTTGTATTTATCCATGCTTTCCAAAATATCATTTGGCCACCAAAACTCAATGTGATCCATGTGACATCAATGATCCATGTGACATCAATGACAACATAAAATAACTCAAATTGCCAACAATATCCCCCTTTTTCATTGATGGCAACACCTCTAATGCAAAAACCACAATCACTGCAAAAACCATCTCTGAGAATCAAAGTTGCTCCCCCTGACTCAATACTCTCTATGGAGGCTGCTCCCCCTAACTCAATGCTCTCTTTGGAGGCTGCTCCCCCTAACTCAATGCTCTCCCCTTACTCAAATCTCTCCCCTTTGACATCAATGGCAAAAGGGACACCTATGGGGCTAAAATATATGACTCTTAAGCATAGCCCCCTCACCACCTTCTCTCTTGAGGTGATTAATTTTGGGGTGGGAGTACTTTTACTCCCATATTACATTGTTTCTTTCCTCTATCAACTTCCTTCCATGTTTTTCTGATATCCTTCTCTTGATATTCTTGCCTTGAACCTATTTGACCTTCTTGCCTTGAACTTTTGACCTTCTTGCCTTGAACTTGTTTGGAATTGAGTCCTACACCATTTTGCAATATGTCCAAAGTTATTGCAATTAAAACACTTGATATTGTAGCCTTTGGATGGTGCCCATATCCTAAAATATTTCTTGAAATAATTTCCATATCCATTCCTTTCCTGAACCTTGTATTGTGAAGTTCTGTTTTCATGACCATTATGACCATGACTTCTGAATTGTGTAGCTCTAAAACCAAAACCATGTTGCTCATTTCCTTTGCATTGAGAAGCTCTATGACCAATCCTGTTACATGAGAAGCAATGTCCCTGAAAACCATACCTTCTTCCTTTGATGTTCCTTCTAGAAAAATCAAACTTCTTTGATCCATAGACCCTTTCTTGACCATTATCCTTATGATCATTTTCAACTTGTGCATTGCATCCTTGAACTTTCTTTGTAGTATCTAAATCCTCTTCCTTAGTTTCTTCCTTGCTTTTCTCTTCAAGTATTTCTTTTCCTTTTGAACTTGATTCACCTATCTCAAAACAAGAACCAAACTAAATATTTGGAGCCATAGGAACTTTGGAACTTTCTTCATAACACTTAGGTGCTTCCTTGCTTTCATATTTTAGAACTTCCTTTCCTTTTGAGTGTGATTCCCCAAACCTGAAATATGAAACTTTTGGTGCTTTGGAATCTCCCTCTTCTTTCTCTTCATTTGTGTCAAGTAGTAAATTGGCATCCATCTCTATAGCCTCTGAAATACATGTTTCCTTCTTAGTGAAAATATCTTGACCTTTTGAGTCATGTGATGGATCAAACTTCTTACGTATGGAACATCTCAATTCTTTTAGATTCTCTTTAACCTCTTGTAGTTGCTCATGGATCTCATTGAAGTCTTCTTTTAGATCAACTGAGATATCTAACTTTCTTACACTATTCTCTTGTTTAACTTCTTCTGATTGGAGTGAATGTTCTTCTTCTACTTCTCTTATCCCATAGAAAAACCTTCTTCATCTTCACTATCACTAAGATCATTATAATCTTCTATAGCAAACAAACTCTCAAGATTTCTTTGACCATGCTTGTTTCCTTGATGTGTCATCTCATCTTCACTATCATTGAAACCATTGCAATATCCTGATCTGTGATCTCTTTGACCACACACAAAGCACTGCTCTCTTTCACCTTCTATTCCTAGGAATAGATGTTCTTCCTTTTCATCATCTGATTTGTCTCTATCACTATGATCTGAGCTATCACTTGCTTCTACAATGTAGTAAGATTTCTTTACCTTACAAAAAATTTTCTTCTTCTCATACCTGTTTTGCTTGTATCTCTCATCTTTGTCATGCTTATGCTTTCCATCTTCTTTTCTTCTGTGACCCTATTTTTCATCATCACTATTTTCTTCATGTGGACACTTGTATGCATAGTGACCAAGATCACCACACTTGTAGCATCTGACTTTCCTTATATCCCTAAAATTCCTTGAGTCCTTATTCCTTTTGATGAAGTTAGCTTCCTCATCATTATCTAAACCTCTACTTATTTTTGAAACTTTCCCTTTCTCTTTTTCTGAAGCCTTGAATGCAATCTCTTTTATTGGAACTTGATGCTTACTTACCCTCATCTCATAAGTTGTGAGAGTTCCTTGCAATTCTTCCATTGTTAGCTTGTTGATATCCATTGTTTCTTCTATTACTGAAACCTTAGCATCATATTTCATGGGAAGTGATCTCAAAACCTTTTGAGTAACTTCTGATTCTTTCATCTCAAATCCTAGACCTCTCATGGTGTTAGTAATCTCATCAACTCGAAGTAAAAACCTTGCAATATCTTCAGAATCTTCCATTTTCAATTCCTCAAATATTTTTCTATGAGTTTGTAGTTTTGCCAACTTTACCTTGGAATCTCCTTCATAAGTATTCCACAACTTGGTCCACATCTCATTAGCTGAATTACATACCATAACCTTTGCAAAATCTGTCTCTCGTAGCCCACTCAAAATACAATTCATTGCTCTTGCATTGATCTCAACCAATTTCTTGATAGTCTTATCTACCTCGGGATCACCTTCAACCCTATACTCTTTTTCAACCATTTGCCATACCTCATATCCTTGTGATATCAAGTAGTTCTTCATCCTCATGCTCTAGAAAGCATAATTGTTACCATCAAATAGTGGAGCCTTATTTGTAGATGATCCATTCTGTGAAGCCATCTGTGTTCTTGTAGAATCTACCCTCAAGTTGTTAGCTTTTTCTAAGGAACCCGCTCTAATACCAATTGAAGAACACAAGCTTATACTGAGAGGGGGGTGAATAGTATAAGACCACTTTTTACTTTCTTTCCAAACCAATATCAATTAATGTCCTTAATTGCAATAACCAAATATAGCAGTGTGCATTAATAACTCAGATAGCAATAGTAAGCAAGAGCACAAGTCACCATACACAATTGAGACACAAGATTTAACGTGGTTCCCCCAATGTGGGGTACTCCACAAGATAATATCCTTATAATATTTCACACAAAAATAAGGATCCTTATCCAATACAATGATTTCTTTGATCTGCTCAAAGCTAGGCAATAACAAGCTCACATAGAACTTGTCCAAATCTGCATAACAAGCTCACATATAACTTGTCCAAAACTGCTCAACAAGCTCACACAAAACTTGTCCAAATTTCTTTGGCAATAACAAGCTCACAAGAACTTGTCCAAATTTCTTTGGCAATAACAAGCTCACACAGAACTTGTCCAAAAGTCAAAATACAATAAACTTCAAGCTCACAAGAACTTGCTCAAATATGCTCCAACAAGCTCACTAAGAACTTGTCCAAATCTGCTCTAGCAAGCTCACCAAGAACTTGCTCAAATTTGCTCCAACAAGCTCACTAAGAACTTGTCCAAATCTGCTCTAGCAAGCTCACCAAGAACTTGCTCAACTCTGCTCAATAGGCTCACTCAGAACCTCATCAAAATCTATCCCAAATCTGTCCACAAATCTATCTAAAACTATCCATAAATCTGTCCCAAAACTATCCACAAAGCCTTCTCAAAGGCTCAATCAATCATACACAAACTACCACAAATCTATCTAGAAATCTATCCCAAAGGCCTTCTCAAAGGCTCAATCAATCATGCTCAAGTAGTACTCAAATCTCATCCACAAATCTATGAAGGCAAGGCTCAAAGATGAACTCAACAATGAATGGCAATGCACTCTACAATGGATGACAACAATGATCCACAATGATCTCAACTCAACTCAACTCAAATCAATCTCAACTCAAGTCAACTCATAGAAGCATAAAGAGAATTGTTAGAGACTCAATATGTTCTAAGCTCAATCTCAACTCAAATCAGAATTATAGAATAGTTTGTTTCATGGGACTTGAACAATCACCTCACACAATCACTTGACTAGGCTCAATCAACTCAACTCAACCAATCACCACAAGGGACAACTCTTTCTCACAAAACCCTAGTCCAAGCATGTATCAACCAACTCAAATGTTTCCAACAATGCTCAACCACAAATCTCACATAACAATGATACTCATGTTCTTTTCAAGTTCTTTACATAACCAATGGGCTTCAACAACTATGCTTATAAAACAAGGTTTAAACACAACTCTCAAACCAGAAAACCTTGAAGCATTCAACCAACCACTTTCGAAAAGGAAACCACAATCAATCCTTTTCACTCCAATGATATTTCAGAAATCAACCACCATAAACAATCAATAGGAGAATGTGCCCATACCTTTTTGATGCCAAGAAGTTGTCCACAAAATCTGCCACACTAAACACAACTTTCCTTTCCAATCTCAATAAGGGTTAGTGGACTTCAAATAATAATCACAAGATAAAGCATAACTCAATTTACACCTTTTTACTCCAACTTAATAAACACATCCACCAAAGTCCTTTTTAATAAAAACCCTTATCAAAAATAATAATCAATAAACCTCTCAAAAATTATTTTATAACAACTCCTTATTTCTCCTAAATCTTAATTCTCAATTTCATGAACATCAAATTAAATCAACAACTCATCCACCTTTGAAATAATAATCACAGCCCTTATAAAAACAAAGTTTAATTAAAAACTTTAATTATTCCTAACCACCTTATAACTCCAACTTAGGGCTTAACAAAATTAATTAGAGCAAAAACGTATTTACCTCCTCAAGGGGATTCGAACCCCCGACTTGCCCACACCACGAGCGCCTTAGCCGTGGCTAAGGTTGCCACACGAGCTAGCCGCTCGTTCGAAAGGGAAAGGCACAACGTGCCTTAAAACCTTTCCTCCCTTTTCGCAAATCAAAAGCGCTTCGAGCGCTTTTCTTCCAACGCCTTTCGAACGCAGTCAAGGGGATTCGAAACCTTGACGTTTGTGCTGCCACACACCTTAGCCAAAATCCAATTGCCAATGCGCCACTCTGCCCACGATGACTTTGGACTTCGACCAACCTTCGTTTATTCGCTGCTTCTGCTTTCTAAAATATTTTTGCACGAGCTCAATTCGGATGCTTAGCCAACGATTATTAACCACGAGCAAGGATTAGTTTATGAACCTTAGGTATCCCCTTTATATAGCCTCCTTATTATTTTTGATGACGTCGACGGAAATCTTGCATATTTAATTTTAAATTTAAATTTAAATTTTAAATAATTAAAATTTAAACTAAATATTAAAAATTAAATATCTCCATCATCGGGGCACCTTTTTCGATGAAACGAAAGGCCAACTTGGGTTTTAAGAAAAACCCAGTTCAAATATGCCATCCATGGTTTTAAATAAAACCTTTTATTTTGCCTGCCTTGGTTTTCACAAAAACCCTGTATTTATCCATGCTTTCCAAAATATCATTTGGCCACCAAAACTCAATGTGATCCATGTGACATCAATGACAACATAAAATAACTCAAATTGCCAACAATAACCACTTAATTAGACATGCAATTATTTATAAATATAGACACTAGGGATCATGAGAAAAATTATATCTATTTAATGTTTTATAAATAATGAAAAATAATATATTAAATTTCATAATGTACATGAAAATTTTCATATTTGTATTACATAATTTTTATGTCACTATTGGTTGCTCCATAATGCCTTTAATAATAGACAGGTTACATAAGGAAATTGGTAACACCTTTATATGATATGAGACAGATACCTAATGAATGTTGGGTGAGACAAAGTCAACCAGACCCCACCCTTAAGGGAAAGGGACACCTACCTATCTAACCTATCCCCTTCTGGGTATGTTATAGTTTAAAACTGAGTCTTCCAAAAGAGAAAGAGATCCCAAAGCCCTTATCAATCATTGAAAATGTGGGTTTGTACTAGGTGTCCCGGTCTCCTATACTTTGGTTTGAACTTGTGTTTCCTAAATGAAAACCTAAAGATATATCACTATGATATCCCTCATGCACTGCATAATTATTACTGTATTTTAAAAAAAAAACAAAAATTCAAATCATGACTTATCAAAAAAATAAATTAATTAATTAATTAAATGATGATGATTTTTTTTTTTTTTTTGTTGCGGTTTAGAGCGGCCCTCACCCTAAGGTTGGAGTCCTAATATGGATCCTATTTGTCATGACTGAAGTGACCTGCCTCCACCACACTTCGAGAGCATTAATCTTCAATTTGGGCTAATGTCAATTTCTTGTCGAACTTACACACAAGTGGAAGAGAATGGTCATAGGCTTGTACAATCCTTGGAATACGTAGAAACATCATACTTTGGTAAGGACGGTATGCAAGATATTTTGGGGGGCTCTTCTCCACATGAGGACCTAGTCTTTAACCATTACAACCAAGAATTTTAATTGATGTCATAAGGTATAGGTCCATGCTCATAGGCTTGGACAATCCTTGGAATACGTAGAAACATCATACTTTGGTAAGGACGGTATGGAAGATATTTTGGGGGCTCTTCTCCACATGAGGACCTAGTCTTTAACCATTACAACCAAGAATTTTAATAGATGTCATAAGGTATAGGTCCATGCTCACTATGCGACATAACGAAAATTATATTAATGATATTTGTGTTCTTGTGGACATCCTCCGTTACAAACAATAATAGTGCCATAAGGTATAGGTCCATTCACTATGCGACATAGAGAAAAATATATCAATGATATTTGTGTTCTTGTGGACATCCTCCATTACAAACAATAATAGCATCATTGTTTCCTTGGTGCCCTCCTTTAAGAAAGATGTTTTTGCATCCTAAAGAGCCAAGAAATGGTGGCAATCCTAGAGGTATTCTATCCAAAACAGGAAACAAAATGGATACATTAAAGATGGTTTGTTGGATAGTGGAGAGAGTTTTTGAAGTGGTTGAAGATAATTTTGCTAAAGATCCCGTTAGCAACCAAGAAGTAGATTATTCAACTTGATTGGATGCCCCATTTTTTTATAATTATGGGAAGAATTGTGAAGAGATATCTAAATGTTTCATTTTATGATTCAGTCTAACTAGTTATAATAATTAAAATGAACCATTGTGTTGTCTCTTTCCCTATTTTTTTTATAATTATGGGAAGAATTGTGATATCTAAATGTTTCATTTTATGATTCAGTCTAACTAGTTATAATAATTTGACTTTAAACTAAAATGAACCATTGTGTTGTCTCTTTCACACAAACATTATCATAGTAAGAAGTTACAAGATCGGTAATTTAGGAATGTATCACGTTTAATGACATAAGATATACCCACAGTTTCTTGAAAAAGAATCCTTCAAATTTTTTATGCTTTCTGGTTGGGTGAACGTTCTGCGGACCCAACTGCTTTTTCATTTCATAATCTGCTTTGCAGGTCATGGTCAATAAGATAAAGAAATCTCCAGCACATGGTGTGGGATCGTACTACTATCTAAGAACAATATTCTACCTTAGAAACAACAAAAATTATTATTATTGTTTTTGGTGTAAACATGGTTGAGAATATTTCTTGGAGAAGAGAATCCCAACTTATGACAGGTTAGTTCAGAGACGAAAGATTAAGATGCTCTCAATCATGGTTAGCTTCGATGCTCTCAAAATTGTAAGAGGCTGCAGCGATTTCAACCATGCTTGACTTGGAGACATTATTTAAGACTTATGATTGACGTAAATTTTTGTGGGTATGAAAAGTACAAAGATTTTATTACTTTAAAAAGGAAATATATGAAAATGGATAATAGAAAGTCATACTTAAAGTTTATGTAAGGTAAAGTTATTAAATTAGAAAGTCATAAACTTTTAGGTAAAGTTATTAAATTAGAATTGTTTAATAAAATCAGATATATGGATCAACACCAAGTTAGAGATAGAAAGAGGTGGTGGATCAACACCATGGTAGAGATAAAAAGAGGTGGTGGATCACGGTTAGAAGGATTGGTTTGATGGTCTCAACTTGCTAATTATAAAAAAGAGTTATGGAAATAAAAGGAGGTAGTGGATCATCGTTGATAAAAAGAGTTAAAGAAGTAGTGGAAGTAGTGGATCACAGTCAAAGAAATTATCTCATCTGAAAAGAGGATCTCAACCTGACACCTAATTTAAATAAGAAAAAATAAATAAAAAATAATTATAAAAACAGAAAGAAGAAGTGAATCACGATCAAAGAAATTATCTCATCTGAAAGGAAGATCTCAATCTGACATCTAATTTGTAAATTAATTATACAAAAATTATAAAAACAAAAAGAAGAAGAAAGAAGTGAATCACAATCGAAAAAAAACTGTACAATGTAAAAGTAGGATCTCAACCTGAGACCTATATCAATTGGTTTAATTGTAGGAACTGCCCATCTAAAAAGATCTCAACCTGACACCTGATTAATTAGTTCATTCGTCAAGACTGCCCATCTAGCCTGACACCTGCATTAATTGGTTCGGCTGACTGATTGTCTTTGATCCCTCCTCTCAAGAAGATTGAGGCAAAGAAGCTTATTAATAAATGTCATTGAGTTTTGGTTAGATTTGATGAGCATTCAAATTGATAATGGAATCTATTAAATTGTGCACTTTTTTTTAATAAGGTTTTAGGAAGTATATTTGTGGGACATTGAGTTTTAGTTTAGTTTTTTTTTTTTTTTAATTTTTACAATGAGATTTAAAATTTAGCCACAGATCTGCAAAGATTACAAATCGTCAGTTCTTTTTTTTTTGAATTTTTACAATGAGATTTAAAATTCAGCCACAGATCTGCAAAGATTACAAATCGTCAGGGAAGGAGGTTTAATGAAGCCATTTTAATTAATTATTACTAAAGTGAGTGCCGCACAAATTTTGATTGTATTGCATTAAAAAATAATTGATTAATAACGTTTTTAATTATATATAATATTTTGTATGAATTAAAGATTTTATTTTGAAAATAAGAAGTGAAATAAAGTTGTATAATGGTCATCTTTTTCATCAATTAAATTTTGTTTTGTTATTATATAAAAGAGTTAGTTACAGTCACTATTTTTAGTAACTGGTCAACAAAGGGTTTAAATCACAGGGACTGACAGTCGGCTGTTCGATGTTCGCACCGTCGTCGGTGGTTTTTCGAGGTTCGTATCACTAAGAGGATTCAGAGGAGACCATATTGATTTTGATGAAAAACTGCAAGTAGTTTGGAATATTTTCGGAAACACTCTTTTTCACTTGTGGAAGACTCGGAATCATGTTATTTTTTCTGCACAAGATGTATCAACTACATTTTCTCTTGCTGATAAATATTCCATCTTTTATGACTGTTGGTTACAGATTTCTATTCAGGTCGAGAAGGTGAATGTTGAGCTTCAGCATCTACGAAATTTGATGGTTTATTGGGGCAATGTTCCATGCATTGTCAACCGAGTTCCTCCAAACTCTCCCAAAGAACGCTCCTCTTCTAAGGTTCATCCCAAATGAAACCCTCAGACTTAGTCTCCTTCTGAGTTTCAGAAGTGACATTGGTCTTCACCTCCTCCATGCAAGAAGCTCAATACTAGTGGAGGGAGTTCTTCATGCCAATCTGGTTGGGATGTGGCTTCAAAATATTTTCAACCCATTGTTGGTTGGGTTGCTCCTGTTGTAGATGTTCAACATGCTGGTGCAGAGCATGCAAACAAGGGAGGAGCTCTCCAAACTACTCAAGTTAATGATGTTGGCTGGAATGTTCCCACAACCTCATATGGTGGTTGGTTTTATGATGATAGGGATGATAATTTCCTCTCTTTTGGTCAAAATATTAAATGTTGGTTTATGTTTTGGTAGTGGTGTGTGGATATTTGATCTTTATCTAATTTTTTTGGTTGGAATGATTTTGGTTGTTGCTCCTAACCATTTTGGTTAGTGTGAACATTGGGATGTGTTAATTCCATCCACTCAGTTTTGTATGATTTAGCTAATTAATATAATTAAGCTTTTTCATTAAAAAAAAATGCTATTTAAATTAATTATAGTTGAAAGATTAAATTTATAAAATAACATAATATCAAAATATTATTATATAGTATCGGCTCATGTAGAGGAGTTGGAGAGCAAGTGGGTAGTTAAAACTCTTCGAGAGACCCAGGTTCAACAAATCTCTCCCCTCACGGATATGTTGTTCCTCATAAAATATATATATATATATATATTATTATATAGTTGATTTAAATAATGGGATGTATTTTTTAAACTTATAAGTAAATTTTCAAAATAAAAAAAATATACAGTATCAAAATATTATTATATAGTTGATTTAAATAATGGGATGTATTTTTTTATATAGTTGATTTAAATAATGGGATGTATTTTTTAAAATTATAAGTAAATTTTCAAAATTAAAAAATATATACAGTATCAAAATATTATTATATAGTTTATTTAAATAATAGAATGTATTTTTTAAACTTGTAAGTAGATTTTCAAAGTTAAAAAAAATATACGTAATCAAAAAATTATTATCAAGTGGTATTAGCTCAACCAACTTAATTCCTCAACATTTCAAGGAGATCCTGGTTGGAATCTTGCCAAAAGATATATACAATCCTCTATATATATATATATATATATATATATATATATATATATATATATATATATATATATATATTGGGATCTATCTTTTTAAACTTATAAGTAAAATTAAATAAATATTGGCATGAGATCCTAGGGTTTGGTGGGTTGGTAAATCCCCTTGGTTTGTGTGTAATCTAATTCAAATCTCAGAAGAGCTAAATCCCCTTGGTTTGTGTGTAATCTAATTCAAATCTCAGAAGAGCTAAATCCCCTTGGTTTGTGTGTAATCTAATTCAAATCTCATAAGTGCACAACTCAAGGTTATAGCAGCACTAAGGAGCAAATTCGAACCCATGTTAAAAGGTTTACTTGAGGTAGCATTAAGGGCACAACTCGAGGTTAGCAGCAACTGGAGGTTATATAACAACAACAAGGAAAAAGATAAAAAAAAACAATGAAAAACATAACATATTAAATAAATATATGTATTTTTTAAACCCATATAATCAATATAAAAATTTTAATTTTAATTTTTTTTTAAATTATCTTTTATTTTTATTTATAAATTGAAAAACATGGTTAAGATTTAATTTTTATTTTATTTTTCAATTTTATATGTATACCTGTAATAACTAATTTTAAATTAAAAATTTTGTAAAAGATATAATTTTTTTATATTAAATTTTTAAATATGAAGTTTTTTGTGTTTATTTATCTATCTTTTTTTAGCATACCTATAAATAATTAATAATTATAAATTAAACATTTTATTTGTTATATTATATTTCTCGTTCCAAATTATATTTATCTTTGAAAAGTATTATTAATTTTTTTAATTGTTATTTAGTGTAGAAATGTAGAAAGCCTAAAAGGCTTTATTTTTAAAGTGTATACTTTTCTTTTCTTTTTATTTGGTTAGTGTGAGAAATCTTTACTATCAACTCACATGGTTGGGCAAGCTCTCCTCAACTATGATTCCTTCTAAAGTTGGGCAAGCTCTCCTCAACTATGATTCCTTCTAAAGACGAGAGCTATGCTTATCAATAGGAAATTTAACACACAGCCACCCCCTCACACACTTTCTCATTTCTCATGATGTCGTTTGAAAATTGGACCTACCCCCTGGAACTTTAGGGCATATACTTAACAATAAATTTAAATAAATATTTATAAATTTGAAGTTTAATTTTATTGAGTAGGATATGTAGTTGTTTAATTATTTCTTATTGTTATTGGATATATTTGATTCTTATAATAAAAGAGTTGGTTACATTAAAAAAGAAACTAGGATAGTTTTAACTTATTTTGATTTTGATTGATTAATAATAGAATTTTTTGGGATCTAAGGGTTTTAAGGTTTACATTTTTGAGATCTTACTTTTCTTTCCCTAGGGTACAGTGCATAATGTTGTTATCTTCTTTTTCTTGTACTTAAAAGCGATTGTTCTTGAAAAAAAAATTGGTTGGTTTTAATGGGATTTATGGGTTTTATGAAATTTTTTGTGCAGATCTCTTGTATAGTTTTTATGTTGTGGAATTTTTTGGCCAGTATTTCTAATGTTGTTTTCTTAAATTGGCTATTCTCATGAGGAGTTCTCTTGTTATGTGATTTTTTGGATAGATTTGTTGATTGTGATGGTAGGATTCCTTTGTTCTCCTTTCATGTTAGGCATAAAATGCTTCGGTTTGGGTAGTTTTATTTGTAAATTTATTTTTAACTGGTAGCATTTTTATTATTCTGTTGTTTTTCTCCGTTGCTTTAGATTCAGAGCACATGGTGGTTTGACCATGGGATAATCTCTTGTATTTGCTTGATAAAAATCTGCGACTTATTTGCTAGGAGGTTGTTTCATTGGATTTTTGGGTTTGATTCGTGGAATCCAACTCAATATTTCTTGATGTCTTATTGCTAGATCTAAGGTTTGGGGGTGCTTTCCAAAACCCTACTTGTAATAGGTTTGGGGACCCTTTTAAAACCCCTTCTACTATCAATCAATAAGAACATAACTTTTGTTAACATTTTATTTATCTATATGATAAACCTTTTTCAAAGTGTTTTTTTTTCAAAAATTGAGTTGCAAGATTCTAATTTCTATATAAATAATATTATTTTTTTATACCCACCCCCTCACACTATTGATAAGTATATCTCCTTAACTTTAGGAGGGGTCATGGTTGGGAGGAGACTGCTCAACCATGTGCGTCGGTAATAGGGGTTTCTCACAATAACCAAATCCATATTTATAGGTTTAAATAATATTTTAATGTTAATTGAATAATTTTTATTTTTTTATTAGATAAAGATAGGGGTTTTAAGAGGATCCCCAAACCTAAATACATCCGCAACAGAGCAGTCATCAGCACAAAGACTACGTACAACTCTATAAGCCAAAATACAATAGAAAAAGAGTAGGAAAAAAAACTATGTCCAACTCTACAAACCTACCACCCTGACAACGAAAAACAACACTGCAAAACCAAGATATCCCCAACCAAATAAAAGTGAGGATAATCTACAGAGCAAGATTACAAAGACAAAGAACCAAGAGAGAGATACTCGGCACCCTAAGAGGAAGGCATAGTTACTAAACCTTTAAGGAACCAGAGTATCCATTTGCTTCTTCACATTCTCCTTGATCTCATTGATGAATGCAAATACCACCTAGATTGAACCCAATAAATCTTGGTGTTTTATTTCAAGTGTATCCAAAATTGAAAGGGCACCAGGGAGACCGAGCCTGAGGGATCTGCAGGGACATGAACAGTGTCAAACTCCAAAGGGCCTTTGAAAATCTTACGCACTAGAGAATCCTCCTTCAAATCTAAAGACACTATCGACACAAGCGGTCCAAAATCTTTGGAAGCCTTCTCAAAGAGCCGAAAAGATCTACGTGCATAGCCTTGCTTAGGATTTTTGTAGTTATTCTTAGCTTTTGACGTCGACCCCTTACCTTTTAAAATTGTAGGCAAGGGAGAAAAATCCCCATCTTCTGATTTTGAAGCATCTTTAGATTCAAATGATAAAAACTGGGACTCAAGCAAAGGAGGAATTTTAAAAAACTCATTTTTCCTTAAAGCCTCATCAACATCATTTCCTGTGGACTTCACCACAAATTCAAAATTCAATAAGATCAAAGCTTCGTGAATCGGATCTAGCTCTCTACCTGTTTTGACACCATATAATAATTTTTTTAGCTACTGTAAAAGGAAAGCTAACACATTCATGAGATGTTTACACTTGAGTTGATTCAAAAGCATCATATGATAGCTCTGTATCACCTCCCTATTGGAATCTAGCATTAAATAGTCCATTATCACTATGAGGACAAGATTCCAGGGGGCCATCAGAGCTTTAGCATCGTAGCCATTATGCAGCTTAGGCAAAAATTCCCAAGCATCAACAAACAACTTATATTCATGCTTAAAGGAGTGCTTCAGACGTTTGTGGCACTCGCCATCATTAGGTAACCTAGTCACCCTGGCTAAGAGGTCCACAATAATTTCAAACTCAATACCTCTAACCTAGATGTGACCCCTCCTCCAATATTGGGCTAGGGTTCTATATAGGGCTCTGTGGTGGCCATGAAAGGAATGAATGAACTCTAGGAGGCCACCCCTACACAAAATCCTCCTTACTTCATTGTCAATATTTAAAACAAGTGGCTCAACTAGCATTCTCTATAGCTTCTGAGCCATAGAAAACCATCGCTCACACTCGTAGGGGATTCCAAAACTTCTAACAAATCATAATATAGTCACATCATCACATAGGCTAGGAAGAGTGTTCCTTAAAAATATAGGACTCCTCCAATGGACCACAAACTTCCAAAAGAAAAACTTCAATGAGTTGATGAAGAAGAGTCTAGAAACTTGAAACCACAAAAAAGGAGGACGACTTACAAGATAGTTAAGAAAACAAAAAGTCAACCAGGAATCCCATGGAATTACCAGCTTCATGGGATTAAAAACTACAAACGCATCATGAGCTGGGGAAATTAAGCCACCTCTTCTCAAATGCCATGACAATAGGGGAGCGCAACCATACTCACACTCCCCAGAAAGAAAATCAAGAGAGGGCCTCCTTGGAAATCGACAAGCAATCAAGCCCTTCCATGAGTGGTAAAGGTAGTGTTGTCCTAGGATCACGAAGGGCTCAAAATATCTATACTCCACACAATCCATCAACCACTCAAAATATTTCTAAAGAAGAGCCACGTCAGACCCAAGGCCCCATTTCCTAGCCCAAAGGAATAAGAAGATAAAGCAATCACACCAACAGACCAAAGCAAAGTCAAAATTCTACCTTTTACAAGGAATCATACTTGACTCCTCTCTACCTAGAGGAGTAGGAGCAGGCTTTCTTAAATCTAAGAAACCAAACAATAATGGGAGTAAAAAATACCAATGAGAAAGACTCCTCGACTTCTTAGACTTCAAATACTAGCAATTAGTCGTGGTCATCTATAATTACATTTTACAGAATTTGAGGGAAGTTGGACGTCCATACCTTCAAGTCTTGTTGGGAAAGGTCCAAATTTACCATCATATCCACTACTTTATTCCCCTCCTAAAGATATGTTGCATGTGGACCAGTGATATGGAATGGATGATTTTAGAAGTTTCTTCAATCATATTGGCAATCCTTCAATTTGGTGGACTGGAAAACTTGACGAGATTAATAATTTTTGTTTTTTAATTTTAGGTTAATTTTATAATTTATTCTTATTTGTATTGTTAAAGATTTTAAATTGTCTAACATTTTAATGGACTATAAGATATTTTAGTTTATTGTGAAGCCAAAACAATCTACTTGGATTTAAACACCTCCATATCACTTAAACATGATCCTTTTCATCACACATAACCTGTTTCAACTATTCATGTAGGTTTATCCATGAAAATCCTATAATATTTAAACAAAAAACTATGTTACTTTCATCAATTAGGAAGTATCTTTGTCTTAATTGGGATTTCTAAAATGTTATGCTCATTTTTCAAGGCTAGAGGATTGGTATTATTCTCTTTAGACACATAGGTATCCAATTCAAATTAGTTATTGAATCTTGTTTCAAGTACTCAATGAGGTTCATCCATGAAAATCCCATTATATTTAAATTAAAAAACTATGTTACTTTCACCAATTAGGAAGTATATTTGGCTTAATTGAGACATGTCTAAAATGTTAAGCTCATTTTTGTGAGTCGAATGAATGGTATTATTCTCTTGAGACACCTAAGTATCCAATTCAAATTACTTATTAAAAAAAAAATATTTTTAGTTTAATAAGTTATATGTGGCTTCTATTGGGGGACACTCCCATCATAATATCAAATACAACATTTGTTGTAAGGCCAATTAAACTATATCCAATGTGCCTTTTTATCACAAATATTTTTCATTTTTTTTCTATCAAATATATTCTTCAACTTCCTTAATGTGTTATCTTTCCAAAACTAGTTCCTTTACTTCATTTTGATTTAGAGATAAAATCTCATTTTTCTAGTCGCCTTATAAAATCTAAATTTCCCCAAGATGAAGATCAAAACTATGATTGGTAAAATTATCTTCTATTACCTAATTTGTTTCTTCATTTATATGCTCACTTTTCCAAGAGATTGCATCTAATAATAGATGATGAACAATAATATTATCTTTTACATCAAGTTCCATGTTGAATATCCTTTGAGTATTGTTCTTTTCCTAAATAATTTCATTGCATCAAGAGAACCTATATACTTTTGAAGTAATATTATTGCTCAATTCCTTTCTTGATCTTTGAATAATCTCCACCCAAAATTTGTCCCTAAGACCAAACTAATAAGCCTGCAATTATACAAGCCTCCTCCAATAATATTTCCTTTGCAAACCCTATCCCACTTACAAAAAGAAATCCTAAATTTTTCCTTGCATCCATTCCAAAGAAAATCTCTTTGATTTTTTTCAATTTCTAATGTCATATATATTGGCAATCTTCAAAGTGACATCATATTAATAGGGATGGATTGCAATGTATCTTTGTAAGTTGTAGCCTTCCAGCTATGGTTAAGAAGTTACCTTTCCAACCTTCCAAACAATCTTTCATTCTATCCAAACAAGAGACCCAAAGCTCCTTTTTATATTCTTTATGAGACAAAGGAATGTCTAATAGGTTGATGAAATTAAATTTTGTACTATTAACCAACTATCCAAAAACCTTCTCATAGGATGATAATATTGATTTAAACTTCATGGCCTTACTAACTATTAAGGATGGTCCAAAAGAAGAGTATCATCAACAAATTGGAAATGAGATTCAAAGGGACTATTTTTTGCAACCTAAATACCTTTGATTTTTCCTTCCATTTTACCTTTAAAAAAGCACTGGTAAATACCTCTGCAAGAATAACAAATAGATAAGGATATAGTGGATTACAGTCTACAAGATGACTTAAAGTAACCAAGAGAAGAATCATTGATCAAAATAGAATATTTCACAATATTATAACAACATTTAATCTATTCACACCAACTCTAATCAAAACCAAAAGTTTTGAAAATATTATATAAAAAACTCCAAGAAAAACTATGATATGCTTAATTCATATATAATTTCATAAACATGGTTATTTTTTATAAATTAAAAATATATATATAATCGATAAGTGCTAGTCTGGCTAGGCACTTACTAAGAAGAGACCCAAGTTTGCAAAGGCAGTAGTCTAATCTGAATCCTTTGAGTGTGCACCAGGTACAAATGTTTCGAGCACCCCAATGATTCATTCCACAACAGGTTATAAAACAACAAGGTGGAATATGTTTGATGGATGCAACCCTTGTGGTTTTGAACCCTACCCTTAGTACCTACTAAAAATAGTATGATTGTAACCAACTCTCCTATCAAAAAAAAATAACCTCTTATACAATAATTATACTATCAAAAATTTACCACTAACATAACCACGATCACCTATTCTACCTCTTTGTAAGTGTGTCTTGTCTTACAAAGGCGAACATCCCCTCTATCACAAGCGCACAACACAAGAGTGTATCAAAACATTATAACACGTGATAGCAAAGTCGGCAATGCCATTGGTAACCGTGACATTGAAATTCCCAAAGTTGCTAAAGCGAACGCACCAATTACTCTTACTGGGAAATCGGACCCTTCTGAAGGGGCGGCATGTGAATAGCGCACCTTTCGCTGAACAGCCAGCATTTCTCTTTATCCTACACACTTCCTCGGCCCCTTTCTGCCTTTCATGGCGGCGTTGGAAGCGGAGATCATTTATCCAATCGCATGTCTCCACCTGTAGCCCTCTCCAAGTCTTTGTATATTCTCACGTCAATGCGGCGCCGATAAGACGTGACTGGAATCTTAACACTAATTGTTACCTGTAAATTCCGGCAAAACCCGACTGGGCCATGTGAACCTCCACCACCCTTCGTCATCCAAAGACCAGATATTATTATTTTTTTTTTTTTATCAACGTTCAACCTCTATAACACCAAAAGACAAATTTTAATATTTTTTATTATTATTTGATTTTATATATTATCTATTTGTTAATACATTTATTAATATATTTATTTTAAAAATAAATCTTGTGAAGAAAGAGAACTTATATTTGTTTCTAAATGATTGAAGTGTTTTGGTTCAAAAGGAAGGAGACCTTTTGTTGAAAAGTTTGAGTAACAGCCAAAAGGTAAAATAGAGTTCAAAATAGGAGATCCATGTGAGTGCATGTGTTATCTCTCAAACTTGTACAGAGACGTATATCGACAGAGAAAAGCTTTGCTTGTAAATCAATTTGGTATGCAAAGTTATTGCTATTATTTTAAAAACAATAATTATGCACTCGTGTAAATATGAAGTTTGCGTAAAATTTGTTGCTCAAGTGAGATATTTGGATATGGTGGTTTTTCAGTTGGAAGATATTTGGAAATGATGGTTTTTATAATTTAGATGGTAGTATTGCAGCTCAGTGATGATCTGTGGAAGGAGTTGATTCTACTTAATAATAAAAATTAATAATTAGTTATAATATAAGTATTTTTATTATAAAAAAATAAGAGTTATAATATATTTTAGTATTTTTTTGTTAGGGATTATAAGTGTTATGTTAATTTAAAAAATAAAATATAAAATAATTTTTTTAATATATTAGAAAAAATTAATCATTTTAATTTTATTTGTCAAATTAACTTTTGGAAGGAGTATTAAATTATGATAAAATTTCTTTAGACAACAACCCAATTGTCTTAAATTATATGGGTAGTGAGGCAAAATGGACAAGATTGCCCTCACTTCTTCCCTCCAAGCATGTTGATCTTGGATTACCTCGGACACCTAAGTTGATCATGTGAGAAAAAAATTTTAGACAACAATTCAATTGTCCTAAAATGTGGGTAGTGAGGTAGAATGGACAAGACTACCCTCACTTCTTCCCTCCAAGTATGTTGATCTTGGATTGCCTAAGACACCTACTATTAAATCTCCTACAACTACTTCTTATGGTTCCTTGCAATCTAAAGAGAGATTTGCATGAGGTAAAACACTCATAGATGAAAATTAGAGTAAAACAATGACATTGTTGTATCTAAGAAAGTATAACAATCATTGAAGCATGCTTTACATATTCTCATCAAAATAAAATTTAAAAGCAATTATCAAAATGAATAAGAAATTAGATTATTATGTTTGTTGATCCCAAGAAGCTAGATTTCTAGGAAATGCTTTACATATTCTCATCAAAATAAAATTTAAAAGCAATTATCAAAATTAATAAGAAATTAGATTATTATGTTTGTTGATCCCAAGAAGTATGAATTTCTAGGAAATTGTAAACGGGAACATCGATGGAAATATTTTACCCACTAAATCCAATCCTTGGTTGCTTTACACTATCGTAAAAGATGCTTATCTATTTCAAATTTGTTATTTAAGAAAAGTATGAAAAGATAGACTTAAGGAAGCTAGTCTACTTTTACAAGGAAACTTGATATGTAGTAATCTATAAACAAGCAAACTAGGATGGGGACTTAGCCTTGGAATTCCATACTTTAGCACTAAAATTATTCCACTTTTCTTCATCATTATCATAGTTTCCCTTATTTTTAAACCGGGTAGCATTAGATATATGAAGAGTAACAATCATAGGTCCACATTTTTTACTAAAAATAAAAGGAGACTCACAATTCATAAAAGAATATTGGTAGCCCTTTGTCAACTATTCCAAACACCAACTACTAGAGAGGAACTCTTAATGTCAAAGAACAAGGCATTTAGCATTTTATCTCTCTGAGTTGTTGATTAAGAGTCGAGATGGGTTGTTGTGTGCACCCACTCCATGAAGAGGAGCTTCCAGTGTTCATATCCCTTTAGGGATCACTACTATTGAAATTTGTGTAATCTAATCTTGTTTATGCCAATGCCAAAAGTGAGATGAGGTGCTTATGAGTGCCATATATAGGCATGTGATGATGTAAAGCCTAGGGTATGTTCATGTAAACCTATAAAAATATTTCATATTTCAACTTATTGGTATTGGTTAATCTACCTTTATGGATAACCTCACTTAAAAGGGTTATTCATTATTATTTTATTATAAGGTTAACCTTAAGGTTGATTTTATGTCGACCTAAGGTTAACTTTTTATTGTAGATTTGGTATTACTATAAATACCACTCACTAAGGATCCTTGTGTATCATAAGTGTGAATGAAATGTGATATATTGAGGTGCCCACAGGCACCCGCCTTATACTTATTATGGTCATCTCCCTTCTTTTTTTCATATATCCTATTGCTATCTTCTAATCGCATTATCTTATTTTTGGCATACGATTATGGTGAATGCAAGGTTATGCATAAGGGGTCAACCCAAAATTTATTTATAAAATCAAGGTAAATTGTCTCGAAATCTCGACAAATTATGTCGAAGGATACATGGTGAATTGCATTCATTTTTCTCCAAAAAATTTCAAACCGTGATTAATTTTTTGAAGAGATCTACATAAACTTATTCCAGAAATAAAGCAAAAATAAACAACTTAGAATAAATGACACCACACAATGCACATATAACACATGAGATTTACCCTGGTTCACCCGATATGGGCTACTCCAACAAAACAAGAGCCACACCTCCTTGATATTATTATTCACCTTCTTGCCCAAAAATGGGACATTACAATAAATATAAAGGAAACTCTTTCAACCCTAAACCACTACGTGGTATTAGAATGCAATGGACATAATACTGTGGGCTAAACAATCCACACCCACCAACCACCCACCAACCATGGGAATCCCAAAAATTGCTTCCAAAAAAGGGGAAAAATGATGATCGATTACAAGAATAATGATCGATTGCAAAAATGACGATTGATTATAGAAATGACAACCAATTGCAAGAATGACAATCAGTTACAGGAATACTGAACGATTGTAGGAATGACAACTAGTTGTAGGAATGATGATCAGTTGTAGGAATGATGATCGATTATAGGAATGTCAATCAGTTGCAGGAATGTCAATCGGTTGCAAGAATACCAATTGTTTACAATATCTATTGGTTGCAGCAAAGCCAATCATTTGAATTGTCTATGTGGTGCATCCATGCCACATGTCAACCATCCATGAAACAATTGCATGCATATTCCATGTGTCATCCATCCATGAGTTGATTGCATGTAGAGAAGTCTATATAAAGGGATAAATAGTCATTTTTTACCTTTTCTATCATAGTTTTTATCCTTTTCCTCTAGTTTTAATGTTGTTTTAGCCCTCTTCCTCTCGTTTTTTCTTATTTTTTACCATTTACTTTAGGTTTTAAGGGATTTTTAACCCTTTTCCTCCCGTTCAAACCCTATTCACAACCAAATAACCCTATGGCATCCCTTATCACCCCTAGAATATCTCAAATTAACTTTAAAAACCTGGTTTACCCCCTAATTTCTAAAATTTTATCAACACTGAGTTATGACATGTCATGGGTCACGGACTCTGGTCTTTGAGTTCTAGTTTAGATGCCACAATTCGACATGGATACTAGACTACTCGATAAAATAATTACAAGTTACATTATTGATTCGTGTAAGGTAAATCTTGTTGTTGACAATAAAAATGTTGTTCTTTCTTTCACAGCCTCTGACATCGCCAGATTGATAGTATTACCCCACACTAGTTGTGAGCCTATCACATTAAAATACACATTACCTGATGAGGATAAACTCTACCTGGAGACCAACTTCAATGTGTAGATAAAATGTTTTCAAGGTATAATTGTTTTTTATTTAATTGAACTTAAATTCTAGTCACTAGTGTATAAGTACTAATTTTTTTTTTTTTGCAGTTACAACCACCAAGTCTAGAAGGGGTTTGACTGTATCAGTTATAGGAAACAAATTTCTTTGAGCATGTTGTGAATTCTTCCTTTCTAAACTCATTTTTCAAGGAAGACCGACATAAATTTTGATGTGGGCCTTAGCATATTTGATTTGTTGTGTTGCACACCAGCAATTCGACTGGTCTAACTATGTCTCACATCAGATAAAATTAGAAATCTAGAACTTGATAACCCATGCTTTTCCCTCATTAACAGTTAGCACATACAACTATATTATTGTTTTTTTTTTATGAATGTTTTTATCATTTGTAGAACACTCAAGTACCGACATCTTGGCACTCAGCCCTATCCAATGCAACCATGATAGAACAATAGGTTTATATAATTTTTTGTTAATATTTAAGTAATTTTTTATTTTTCATATGTTTATCTTTTTATAATTTTGATATTTTATACAAAACACTGAAAAGGGCATCCTCTTCCTCTTCAAATTGGGATGCTACTTTCAGAGGTTATAATCCATAGGAATCAAGAGACTCTGAAACACCTAGGGAGGAAACAACGCCACCGCTAAAGAGAATATCAACAAGGAAACGTATAAGATCTAGTTCTCCTGATCTTCAAAAACATCCACTTGTGGTTACACATCCACTACCATCCGATATAGTTGCGTAAGAGGTTTCATCTTTGGAGAGTAATTTTTAATGAATATCAAAAAAAAATTACAATTTTTTTACTATTTTTTATTAAAAAAAAATCATATGCACAACATGCCCACATTCCATTTGCATCTGCAGCTATGTAAGATGTCTCTTATTCTATTTTTAAGTGTTATTTCAAATTTTGTAGCCAATTTTCATAATCTACCTTCACAAATTTTATAACTAATTTTTATTTTGATGTTTTAAGTTCCTATACAACAATTTCGTCAACAAAATCAACAATCGATGTCACCTCCTCCTCCACCATGCCAACTTCAAATGTGAGGTCAATGCTTCCCAGTTGGAAACAACATTCTTCCATCTAGGCCATATAGAGAAGCGACAACAATTTTTAGAGAAAGAAGCATCAAAGACATTTTTCATGATTCAAACGTATTTCTCTTGCTAATTTTAATTTTAAGGATGTACCAGAAGCTTCTAGATGTAGGTTGGATGAAGTTCCACTTGATCAAGATTTATTTTTGAAAGGAAAAACACCCACTACTTTCCAAGTATCTGAATTGCTTTGAGATAAAGGAAATGAAGGAGCGAAATTTTTAAGTAAATATCCTCCTAAAGAAACAGACACTCGTCAGGCTCATCCTCGACCAAAGGATGAAATATTAAGTATTTCAAAAAAATATTTGGTTTCTAATAACATTGAATCTACCATTAAGGATTTTCTACTTCCAGATATAATAGAAATTAAAAAATGGGAGTATCGAGCCAAAGTGTTGATAAATGAAATTAATGCCCGATACAATAATTTTTCAAAAAGAGAAAACAAATTTTATGTTATTGAAAATAAACCTGAAAATATAGAGACTACTACAACAAGTAAAATCTAGCATTGTGAATGTGAATACATCTTACACAGATGAAATTTTAAAGTTTATGATGAACATATTGGAGAACATAAACGGTGAGGCCCAAGCTTATTACAATGAATGGGCAAGTGATAATAAAAAGGTTGTTGTTGTTGTTGTTGCAAATAATGTTGTTGAGGTTTGACTTAGTCACTTATGTATTCAAAAAAAAATTCTCTTTTTTCAAATGTAATTATCTATTGACTAACTATTTTTCCTTTTTCTAGGTAAAATATGATAATCTCAAAAAACAGGTTCAAAACCTACAAGACTATCTCAATATGGCAAAGGAGTTCTTAAATGCTTCCATGGCAATGAAAAAGAGCTCAAGAAGCAGTTTGAAAAAACAATATTTTACCAAAAATCATTATCCGCAATGGATTGGATCCTGATGTTCTGCTAAAGGAGAAGGGTAAATAAGTTCAAGGACCAACATTTGAAGATGTTGGCAAAGAGTAAAACACCCTTCTTTATGGATTGGAAAATATTGAGAAGATCCTTCTCAATTTCGAAGCAATTGATAGTATTGTTACCTAGCCCGAGGGAGGAGCCGTTGGAATGGAGAATGTGGAAATCGTGGAAGTAGTGGATGAGGAAAAAGGAGTTGAACATAGGAAAGATGAGGGAGGAGCCATTGCTATGTATAATGTGGAAGATGTGGAATAGGAAAAAAGGGTCGAAGCATGAAACTGATTTTTAAAATTTGATATTTCAAAAAGACTATTTTGTGACATTTCATATGTTTTCATTTGAAAACAATATACTTACTTTTATTATTTTACTATTACTATTTATATTTATAATTGTGTGTTATTTTTATCTCTTAAGTAATATGGTGTTTAAAAAATTCTTGAGTTTACAAAGAATATATGTATGCATAGGTTTCAATGTTATTATTGTTTTGATATAGAAATAAGTATTGTGTTGTGTATTATGCTATGTTGTTTTTATATTTCAATTTTCAAATGAGTTTACGAATGATATGTCTGTGAATGGGTTTAAATTTTCATTTTATTCATAGTCATTCTTGTTGGTGTATAAAAATGAGTATTGTCATTTGTATTATGCTATATTGTTTTTATATTTTAAAGTGAGTTTACAATGGATATATCTATGAATGGGTTTAAATTTTCAATTTCCATGTATTATGCTATGTAGTTTTTATATTTCAATTTTCAGGTGAGTATATGAAGGATATATCTATGCATGGGTTTAAATTTTCATTTTATTCATATTCTTGTTATTGTATAATAATGAGTATGGTCTTTTGTATTATTCTATATTGTCTTTATATTTCAAAGTGATTTTATGAAGGATATATTTATGCATGGGTTTAAAATTTCATTTTATTCATAATCATTCTTGTTGTTGTATAAAAATGAGTATGGTCTTTTGTATTATGCTATATTGTTTTTATATTTCAAAGTGAGTTTATGATGGATATATCTATGAATGAGTTTAAATTTTCATTTTCCATATCTATAGTAATATACTACATGCATTTTTTCTTCTAGAGTCAAATCATACATACTAATGATACTAAGAAATATTTACTAGTAATGTATGCATGCATGGTTTACTCAATGATAAAACATAAATCATAAAATTTTGTCAACATAGAAAGTCAATAACACTTCTAGAGTCATAGCATACATACTAATGATACTAATGATGCATACATACAGTCAAAGTCAAAGCAAAAATCACTATATTTTATCAACATAGACAATTAAATCAATAACATAGCATCATTACGTATGCATGATTTTCAAATTCCAACTTACTCAAAGCTAAAGCATAAATCATAAATTTTAAAACATTGATAATATGAATTTTTTCAAATCATTGGCATTTACAAATGATATCAAATACGAAAAATCATTGATAATACGAATTTGTTCAAATCACTAAAATTTGATTTCAAATCTGGAAACTCGTTGATTATATGAACTTGTCATATAATCATTGAAATATTTATATTTCTGGAATTTGATACAAAGCTTTATCGACTTCTCCAAAAGAACCGAGAATCATTTTTGAATTCTATGTTTCCATAATCTCATCATCACTCCAAGCTAAATCATTTTTGTCATTATCAACAGTATTAGTGATACCTCTCCTTTTCGTTAGGGACTTCCAATATGTCAATGCTCTGTCATAGGGAAACTTACCCACCTCATACGATGACACATACATTCTCAAACAATTTTCAAAAAATAATTCCAACCTATTACAAACTTTTTATTTAACAAAAGATAATGCATTGAATACCCTTTCGTCTTCAACAGACCTCAAAATCATTTTCTAATATAATTCATATAAATTAAAGTATTCGCTCGTAGTTTCTTGTAAGATACTACTTCGATACAATTTTTTCCCAAACGCGTGATTGAACCAATCACATGTGGATTTTTTAAATTTGCAATTTGATTATCCATTGTTATTCCAAAATTGGTTGATTGTTGTCTTAGAAGATCTTTGTTTAGAATACCATTGATTTCAATACCATTTACTTCCATATTTTTAAATAAATGTGTCATAATATTACCCATATATTTTACAAACAACTCACTTCTACTAGTGTGGTCAACACTAGGATTCCAAAAGATGATATTAACAACAACCATGGCCTCAAGTGTCTCATCTCTCTTAAAATGATCTCTTATTTCACTTGTTAATGTATTTGCAATTCTTTTCAATTTATTTTTAGTGTTATCCAAAACCTCATCGAATATGAAATGTGTTATGAGCACTTGTTCAACATCATTTGTTAGTGTATCTAACCACTTTTCATAACGATATAAAGGAATCATATTTCCATGGATAGCAATACAAATATTATCGTTGATGTTGAACTTTAAAAAGATTTTAGGATCATTGACATCAACTAACGTATTCCAACTATCAAACTTGGGATCCTCAAAATGTCTTTTGGATAAGTAAATTATTTCAATAATCATATATATTTGTTTTATCATCCTGATGAAATCGATAATATAAATTACCCGTTCTTGTGCGAGTTTAATCAAATAATTCATTTTTGGCAACAATGGAAGAATACCACATAATGTGAGAAGAGTTTCCAAGTCAGTCATACAAAATAGTAAATCTTTTGCCTTGTCAACATCCCTATAATGTGCATACATAAACCCAACCAAGGAGTGATATTCTAAAAATACCATTTTTGAAGGAAGAGAAAGTGAAATCCACCTGGTGTCCACATATTTTAACATTTTTCTGCCTTCGGTTTCACCTAGAGAAAATTGTTGAAACTCAACAAACCTTTTTGGACTGCATGAAAAGTATGAGTGTATTTCACGGACGAGTTCTTCCACTCTAGCTACATTATCAAAGTTGCTCACAATTTTGTATGCAATATTTATTCGATGAGCCATGCAATGAATGATAATCACATATGGGGCAACTAGTATCTGAATACTAACACAAAGACCATTCCTTTGTCCTTGTAGTGTAACCGCACCATCAGCTCCAACACAAATTAACTTTGTGGCAATTTCCTTTTCATCCATTTTGGAAATATCCTTTAAACTAATTACAACAATATTATAAATATTTTTTGCATTACAATTTTCAAACATCTTATGTAGTGCTAGTAAATGAGGTTGCCTCAAGTGATTTTTGAATGTGTAAACATGTATGCAAATACAAGATGTGTTTTCAACAATTGTTACCTCATCAATGGAAAGTGAAATAATTTTTTCTTGTTACACATTCTCTCTTAGGTCTTCCTTCTCAACTAGTGATAGACATTTTTTCATTTTCCAACACTTCGATCAGACCAATGTGAACTGGTAAGGTTTTATACATCAACTAGTTGAAGTGTTTACTTAAAATCAAAAAAATCAGACATGGGTTGACATTTTTTTAGAATATTGTATACAATAGAAAACTATAATTTCTTTGAGGCTAATATAATCTTATTAATTTTTTGAAATTGTGTCTCGATTGTTCCATCCTTATCAATGAGAGTGTTGATGTTTCATTGCTTTTTCGTATTCAAGTGCATATCTCACATGCACATATTTTGATACATTCTTCCACCTATGAAATCTATTAATTGTTCTATCACTTCATACTTCTTTGATGTAAAATTTTTCATAGTGTTTTTCTATTGTCTTTCTTATTTTGTAATAAATGATCATTTTCCAGCTTCCATGCACAAATAATGCATTTACACACATTCTATTTCTCATCTCTCTCAATAAAGAGGTATAACCGTGCCCATTCATTTTTAAAATATCTTCCAATAGTCCATTTGCTTATCTTTTTACGTTTAGATTTTTGACTACAAGATTCCCCAAAGGTTTGCACTTTAATTGTACTTTCAATTTCTTTTTCGGTTGATGTGTCTAAATTTAACATCTTTAGAAGAGGTTGTTGAATGTCATTATTAGGAAAATTATCATGTGGTCCCATATCATCTATTTGGATATCTTCGAGTGAATGCACATCAGGGTCAACAATGTTTATTGCATTCAATGTTTGGTGTTTTCTATCATTTTTGATGTAAAAAGACACTTTTTAAAATAATTAACAGAATACAGTTTTACAAAAGCATTTAAAAAGAGGTAGATAAGAAAACAACCATTTATCTATTAATAAAGAAAGGCTTTATATTTCAAAATAATAGAGAAATATTAAAAATTTAATGGTAAAAGGTGTTTGTACATGTATGTTGTATAGAATCTATAGAGACTGATGCCTCATTGCATTTTGATATTTGTGTAAAAAAATTCAAAATTGTCTTTTTACAAGAATATTAGCCTCCCTTATTTCCATCTTTAGTAGGAGACATTATATCTATAAAGAAAAAACCTTTAGATATCAGGAAATGAATATAAAACTAAAAAAAAATAGCATACATCCCTCAAGATGAACCTAGCCAATATTCTAATAGACAAGCAGTCTCTAATAGGAAAAAGCTCCTAATACACAACATGACATGGATACTTATCTACCACAGTTGTAGATAGTGCTTCTACACTACCTATGAAATATACTCTAAGAGACAAGAAGTAATCTCTGACAAGAAAAATGCTCCTAACACAACCAGATGACATTGATAGTTGTCTACCACAGTTGCATATAGTGCACCTACAGTGCTTATGAAACTGAAGAAAAAGAGCTTTGGATAAAATAACAAGAGAAGAAAAATACTTTACCTATTTTCATAATCGACTTAGAACCATAGACACGCCTCTTAAATTGAATGACTTTTTTCGATAGTCTTTCCTCTACAACCGATCGGCTTATATCGACAGTTTATCCCCTACAACCAATTAACTTATACCAATAGATACTTCTCTACAATTGATCAGCATATACTGATAGATACATCTTTGCAACCGATCAGCTTATGCTGACTGGCACTTCTCTACAACCGATCAGTTTATATTGACTATCTCTCATTTGCAATTGATCGACTTATATCAATAGTTTCTCTTCTAAAACCGATTGTCTTATGCCGATAGATACTTCTCTATAATTGATCAGCTTATGCCGATAGTTACTTCTCTATAATTGATCAGCTTATACTAATAGACACGTCTTTACAACCGATTGACTTATGTCAACTGACACTTCTCTACAACCAATCATATTATGCTTATAGACACTTCTCTATAACTGATCAGCCTATGTCGATAGACATGTCTCTATAATCAATCGGCTTATACCAATAGACACTTGTCTGTAACTAATCGGCTTATGCAAATAGATATGTCTCTATAACCGATCAGATTATTTTGATAGACACGTCTTTGCAACCATTCTACTTATACCAACAAACACTTTTCTACAACCGATCGGCTTATGTCGATAGACACTTTTCTACAATCGATCGGCTTATATCGATATTCTTTGCAACCAATCATCTTATGTTGATTGACATATCTTTGCAACCAATAGGTATATGTTGATTGAAATTCCTCTATAATCGATCAGTTTAGGTCGATCATCTTAAGTCGATTGATACCTCTCTGCAATCAATAGGCATATGTCGATAGAAACTCCTCTGCAACCGATTAACTTATGTTAATCATCTTAATCCGGTTGACACTTCTCTGTAATCGATAATCATATATCAATTAACACTCCTTTGCAACCAATCGACTTATGTTGACAAACACTTCTTTGCAACCTTATCAAGTTTTTTGTTGTTTCAGAGCTATTTTCGAGTTAGAGTATTTTAGATGTATGTTTATCGGTACCCCCTACAGTATATATATGGGTGGTATATGAGGTGATCTGGGCAAAAAAAACAAAATCATTTATAATTTGAAGGTGAATTGTCTATGGAATGGGGTGAAAGTGGTTAACAAATTAAAATAAAAATAAGATAATTATTATCAACGGCGAGTGAATTTACCCCAAAAAAACTTCCACCCCATAAATTTTGGGTGAATGGGCCCTAGTGAAATGATCCAAAATTAGTCAATTTAAAAATTTAAAAATCCTAAATAGAGCCAATTTATGATATTTCACGCTTATGCATAACCCTGGGTGAATGAATGTTTTGTAATGGTTCTAACAAATATTGAAAATTAAAACATGATAGGAAAGCAAGATTTGAAGTAGATTCACTCATCAATAGAAGGAGGAAACATATTTTCTATGATTGGTGTCAACAATCTAGTCATATTTTTTGAATTTCTTGCATTTGATTTTTTGGAATTTCAATATTTTACTTTTTCATCATTTGTATGTAATTGGTGCATGTGATTATGTATGGCTTATCACACGTCTGCATGATCCGGTGTGTATGTGACATGTCAACGTAGATGGTGTAGTGGCTAGGTTGTGTGCACTGGAGTGGGAAGGTTGGACATTCAAATATTGGCTCAATTTACTATAGTAACAAATATGTTCTTGTAGGATATTTGCACATCCATCAACCAACTAGGAGTGATGTGCTAGAAAAGATGGTTCTTAGCCTAAGGCTCTCATGAGTTTAATTTACTAGAGTATTTTTTGAAGTATTTTTTTATTGGAATAAAAACAAAGGTGTTTGGATCCTTCTCTTCAGTCACATTTGCATCTATGATGTAGCAATTATGTCACTTCATTACAAGAAATAATATTGTAGTTCAATTCCCTACAAAGTCACTTTTGGTGCACTTCCTCTCTATGCAAGATGACTATGAACTTAGGAAAAGTTGCTCTTTTGAAATTAATGTACTATATTGATTAGTGGTTGATATATTTTCTTGGAGGTGGAATATATTTATTTTTATATAGGAACAAGTATTCCCTTGTTTTTTGCAAAATATGATGGCTTAAAATAAGCTTTCCTCTACTTTGGTTTCAATGTGCATGCATGGCATGCTAGATAGTTTCACTACTTGTTCATAAAGGGTACCAAGTTTGAGTCTTGTGAACTCTAAAACCATTTCAAATTATATATATATATATATATCTTAGAGCATGCGTAATTAGCCAATTATATCAAGTCAAGTGGTAGACTCTAACTCGATGATGCAACACCCAATCGAGTAGCAACAAGTGACAGTTTGTGATTCAAAAAAAAATTCTAAGATTTGGCATTTGATTTTTTTCTAATTTGAGTGCTAATTTAGCCAAAACTTCTAAGGGCCATAACTTTTACATATGGAAGTATTTGGAGCTCTTTTTTCTATATTATATTTTTTTGAGCTCTATATAGTGGTTAATTAGTTTATGGACATGTTATAGCTTTGTTTAGGTTTTTTGTGAAAAATTGAATCCTTAGGATGTGTTACTCATCTCAATGGGAGAAATTATAGAACTTGGTTAGTTCAAATGGCAAAACCACTCAGAGGCAAAAATATTTGGTTCATCTTCAATGATGAATTTGAAGAAGGTCTTTATGAACATGAACTTAGTAAAATATAGGAGGAAGCTCTCAAACTCTTCTTGATGTTAGTGTAAATAGATGTACTTTTCCTCATTAGAGAGAAAACTAATTCTATTAATTTATGGACATATTTGAAATATCTCTATGAAAAATTAAGTGCTAGTGAAGTTAACAACATAGAGATAGAGCTCTTCAATCTTAAAATTTTAGATTTAAGTAATATTAAATACTATATATCTCACTTCAAATCTCTAAGAGCTTATCTAGATATTACAAGAGGTAATATAAAAAGTGATAAAGAGTATGTCAAATCTATTACTTTTAATATTTTCCTCCTAGAGACAATGAAGAATTGTAGAGATCTTTCTCATACACAAGCCCATCCAAAATACTTTAATCAAAAGCAATATAAGGCTCAAGTACCTAAGGGTAAGTTCAAAGGAAATGACACTCCATAAAGAATTGCATTACAAGGCTAAAGAATATTGAGATAGAATTTTTGATGGCTAGACACAATATTTATGATGATGAAGATGAGGATAAAGGAGGAACATTAAAGGCCCACTAGAGAATCTATTATTGGAGGAGGTGTCACCTTTAATGCCTTCTCTACTTTGCCCTCTCAACTTAGATAATGGAGGGTGTTGAAATTTGTGTAATCTAATCTCATTTAGGCTAAGATTAAAAGTGTGATAAGGTACTTATGAGCACCATTTATGTAGCCTATGTGCATGTGATTATGTAAGCCTATGGGTATTTTTCATTTATGTAATCCTGCAAGCATGTTCATGTAAGCCTATATACACCAAATAACAATTTGCTAATCTAGGATGACAACTAATTGCTAGAAGATAAGACACATCCTAACAGTTAACTAAACATCCAAAAAAATTAACAGCCTATTTTCAACATGGGCATACTATACCTCATGTGAATACAAAGTGCATGAAATAGGAAATTAATAAAATAATAATAAATAATAAAATAATAACTTAGGCTTAAGTGGATAAGCCTAAGTATCCTCAACACTCCTCCCAACCATAGAAGCATTAGACCCCAATGCTCTCAACAAATGTGGAAAGTCATGGGCCATATCATGGTGGGGAATCCAATGAGCCATGTGTGGATAGTGACCACGACGGGCGACAAGATAAGTAGTGGAAGAACCCTGTCTAGTGTGATGAGTCTTCATCTCGAAAACTCTATCTAAAATGAGTGAAAGCTAATGATCAGGTGCCATTGCTATTATAGGGTTGAAAATAGGATCAGGTACCAAAATAGGATCCTAAAATGGTGTCTTTGAAGAGTGGTGTTTATCCAAAGGAATCTAAACTCTATCTCCAACATGTGATGAGTGAGGATTGTGATGCTTATGCACCACTCTCTACTGCTTCTATGGAGTCTCCTACAAGTCCTATGGTATATTTCCTAGAAGTCTTTGTCGGTGCTCAATGAAGTAAGTGACCTTAGCTTACTCCTCCATGTGTGCAATGGTGGGAGTGGGCAAATCCAAAGGTAACTTCTATGGAACAAGTGGTTGTGTAGCCAGAGGTGTACTCGAAATGATACCAATAAAATAACTGACATCTTTCTCATGAGGGAGAGTGATGGGTTCCTTAACACTTTGCTCTTGTGATTGTTCATTTGGTGGGAGTAAAACTTCTTCATTCTCATGTGCCTTTTATGGTGCCTATTTTTCATTTTGTGTGGAACTTATGCAAGTAGGAGCCAAAATGAGTGCTTGACTTAGTGGCTTCCTTACTTGCCTACATCTTAACATCAAATTGGATGTGGGCGTAGTGCTTTGTATCAAGTAGGTTTTATCATGCAAATCCAATGTGTAGGTGTTCTTTTTAGCATGATAAATAGCATTCCTATAAAATTGATAGGGTTTACCTAGCAATAGTCCACAATAATCCATATTTGTGACATCACATCTAACTTTATCCACAAAATTATCACCAAAAGCAAAATTCAAGGTGCAAGTGTGGTTCATGTTATATGTGGAGTCTACATATTTCCACCCAAGTGCATATGGTTGGTGATGTGGCTTTATGGGAAGCTTCAACTTCTCCACAATAGACTTTGCAATGAGGTTCTTTTGTAATCCATTATCTATGATACAATCAACATATAAATCATGTGTAAGGTGGGCTTTCGTGACAAACAAATGGTCATGATCCTCTTGAGAAAATACATTTGACATAAGGGTAAATTTTCAATTTACCCTTTAAATTAGGATACTCTTCTTCTGTCCATGTAGCCAAAATGGGACCATCATGTGGTTCCTCATGTGTAGGTTGTACAAATAGGGATTTCTTCTTCTTGAATTTTTCAAAAGTAAAGCATTTGGATTGTACATGACCATGTTTTTTACAAAATTCACAATACATTGAAGAAGGAGAATATTTATAATGAGAAGAAGAAGAATGTGCTTTAGGAGAAGTGGGGGGAGAAGAAGAATGAGGGGAAGAATGAGAAGTATTCTTCACCTTCTGTTGATGCTAATTCCCACCTCTGGAAGATCTCTCCTGTGATGAATGATATTTGCGATATGTACCAACTTTATCCTCTACAAGAATGACATGGTTGAATGCCACATCCAAGGTGAGGAAAAAATTGAACTTGAATTTCCTAAAAATTTGATCTTGCAAGCCATGAGTGAATTTATTAATTAAATCCTCTTATAAATATTTTGTACCAAGAAGCACCCATAGCCTATTAAATTGGAAAATGTAGTCAGAAACAGACATACTATAGGCTTACCTTAATTTATACCACTTGGTAATGAGGTCACTTTGGTAGTTGGTGGAAAGAATGTGTTTTTCAAAATTTGGATCAATTCTTTCCAAGTCATTGTGGAATTATGGCTTTGTCTTTCTACAATTAAAACTTTTGCTAAGCCTATGAGTTTGACTATAGCAAATGCAACTTGTTCATATTTAGGAATTTCAGCATAAGTGAACCAAGTTTACATATCCAAAATCCATGTAGATAAGACATTAGGATCCCTGGATCCATCATATAATTTGACCTCACATTTAGCTTTACTAGCATGGTTGTGATGAATTTTGATATCACTAGGAGTTAATTGCACCACAATGAATTTTACCTTATCTACCAAAATGTCTACTACTACAGTAAGGTTCTCCATGTTTGTTTTGAGGTCTTGAGCCATTTGGTTTTATATTTCACCCTTAGAGTTATTGGTTAATCCACTTTTATGGATAACCTCACTTGAAAGGATAATTTAGTATTATTTGATTGTAAGGTTAAACTTAAGGTTAATTTTATGTTAGCCTGAAGTCAACCTCATTGAGGATTTGGTATCACTATAAATACCCCTCAATTTATTTTCACTTTTTCTTATTGATTCACTAAAGACTTAGTTATTTATTGGACATCAATCCCATATTTGCTTGTATTTTGGCCAACACATGGATTAAAAACTATATGATACGGGTAACCATGAAGGGTTTAATATACATTTTTGCCATGAGATTTTTCTTCTCACTTCATTCTTTAGAACATGTATTTTTGGTGAACTCAACATAAAATGTAAACTTTCTTCTTATAGGTTTCCATGACAAATTTAAATTATCCAATTCATTCTTATAATGTGTATACCCACTAAGAAGTGCATATTATGAGTGGATTATCCATTTCACTTACTTATTTCCATTTGATAAAACCAAGGATGCATATTGCTCCATTACGTTAAAATTCATAATATTTTATATAAATGAACATAAACAATCCATCCACTCAAACCTTATACAAAAAGCATAAAGGATGAAAAATAGAGAAAGATAGTGGACACCCCTAGGAACCACAAATAATCATTATTATCATACGTAGATAAAACTACACAACACTTTAATGATCAAATTAGGGGTGGGAGGGAGGTATTTAAACCAATAACAAAACCCCAATTATATGATAAAGTTTAACCTCAACCAACATAACAATATGGATTAAGGTTAATTACAAGTTATAAAGTAGCTTTAGGCATAACAATATTAATCATGACCCATAGGGATTACATAATAAAATACAATAAATTAATACATTGTACAATGAAATGCCCTTAGGCCTATCTAATACATCATACAATGTCATCTTTGGCCATGAATAAAATTATAATTCCAAAAACTCCATAATATGAACTAAGATGGCAAGGAGAGAAGGCATTAGTAATAATAATATCTCTCTCCATAATGGATGCTCTAGTGGGACTTTGTATTTTAAGGTAGATTCATCTAGAACCCCCCATCATCTGAAATTTATTGCTACAAAAATATTTTCTGCACAAGAGTCTTCTTAGGATGGACCATAATCACCACTATCACTACTAGCCACTCCCCACACATCCAAAAAATACTTCTTCTAGGACTTCAAATGAAGAAGATAATTCAAAATCACCACCTTTAAATATCATCTCCTTCACTCTTTCATAGTCACATAAGCTATGTCTTGAAGGTACAACTTTTACTCTTATAGGATACATAACCCTATTTGAAGACTTCCTCTTGCCCTTGGGTCACCTAATTTTAGTCATCAAAAAAGGTTTTGCATTAACCTGCTTAAAATAAGAGGTGTAACAAACTTCCAAGATTACTTAGATAGGAAATAGAAGAAGAAAGAGATCATGAAAGATTAAATCTTCATAAATAATTTAAATCAATAATCCAAATGAAGAAGAGGGATTGACTAAAGCACATCCTCAATCCTTTTCCTACAAGCCTCCAAAATAACCAAAATCTACTACAACTGATACAAATCCATATTTATCTACCCAAAAATCAAATCAAATATTTTGATAGTATAGAAAAATATAAATTTATTCTTTCAAAATAGGGAAATAGGACTTTAGGACTATTCCACACAATTGAGCCCCAAACACTAGAATTGGTCTATAATCTAGTGTCAACAATGTGTAGAGGTTGAAAAATCATGGTAGGCTCAAAATTATTATGCATGCAAATGTTATGGTCTTCAAAAAACTTCCCATAATACCCTCAAAAATTAAAAGTGAAAGCTCTAAACCCTATAAAAATAACATCTAACTACCCGTTGCCACTTAGAAATCCACGATTTGTCAGTGTTTTCCATTTATTACCACATCAGCTCCTCCAAACCTATATGATCGCAACACTTAGTTTTTAAAAAAGAGAAGATTATTTAAATATTAAAAAGTGGTTCTTAGTGGTATACTTAGTTTTTTAAATAGAGAAGATTATTTAAATATTAAAAAGTGGTTCTTATTGGTATACAACAATGCCACATTGTTTGCCTAGTTGGCCAAGGATGCCACATCAGCCTAATGTCCATCACTTTTATCTAGCTTTCATAAAAGAGGGATTTTATCCCAGGTCAACTGAGAGCAAGAACCATCATACTAACTAGAATGTAACCTTTCCTATTGATATGTGAGGCTATAGCATAACCTTATATCTTCTCAAGATGAGGTAATTAATAGCCAAAATTCAATGACAAGATTTGAGTATGCAATCTCCCATTCTTAACATTCTTCAATTGTCTAATCTAGTAGCAAGGCACTTTGGTTTTTGAGTATCGGCATCTCCTTAAAGTATGTCATCTACCTATGCCCATCATGGAGGATAAAAAATTACATAGGTGTATGGTTTGAACCCGACACCTTCTTTGATCATCCATCAATTAGAATCCACTTTGCCATTGCACCAAGCACATCGATCTATCCAAAGTAGTACCAAACCATCATTCACCATTGCTTATTTCAAAAAGTTGTAGGCATATCCTAACTCAAACCCAATACTCCCCTCTTTCCATACCTGTGTGCACACCTTGCTAGCCAATTTAGTGCTTCCTTTGGATGGGAATGGTCATACCATTCTCCTTTTTTCCATTTGCAAAAGTACTTGAAACCCTCTATACTGCTACACCCTCTTTCTAATTTTAAATTCAAAAACTCCCACTTGTTTTTTAATTTGCACCTAAATATTTTGATGCACTATTGAGCTAAATGTTTGAATAAATCAATAGCTGAAAAGAAGATTCCAAGACTCCTTTAGAAAGAGATAAATAATAGATGGAAAAAAGTGGAAGAAAAAACCTCTTATGTTGAAAGAGCTTATAAATATTTTATAGAAGATTCACCCTTAATATCGAAATAAAAATTACAGGTACTGAGAAGAATTTCTACTTGACAAAGTAGAAATCTAAAATGAAAATATAAGAGTAAATCTAAAATGTAATCCCATAAAATTAATGACCTCATATCTACACATTGTAGAGTTCTCTTTGAAGAATAGTCAACCCCTAATTTTCACAAAACAATTTAAGGGTCTCATATTACATGTATAGAATTTTGTCTCCCACATTATCTACCTAGAAACGATAGCTCATGCCATAATACAAACTTAGTCTCTTATTTTATGTATTATAATTTATTATTTATCAAAAAAGTAGCGACCTAAAACCCAAAATAATAGCTTAATAAAATTTTATTATCATACGTGCATCAAGGATAATAATTTATCATGCTTAACATTGATTGTATTTCTAGTTCTTTATAAGTAAATAGAATAATGAGATTTAGTAAAAGAATATTTGTAAGTTATTTTTTAATAAAACCCTAATATTTTCATGTCAAATAATAATAATATATGCACATATAGTAGAATGTTCTCAATGTTAAATGTTAAAAATAATTACTCACTATTGTACATAGATGATCATTCAAACAAAGCTCCAACATTGACTTGAAATATAAATATCACTAGAAATACCTATTAATATGAAGGACACTTAGAATATCACATTTAAATTCAAATGATGTTTGTATGAATGGTGAATCATATTTTTAGACTAATTATTGTACCCATCATATTTGTGTGCTTGGCTCATTTATAATCTTTAATTTAAATAAATTTACATCTATATTCTAAGACATGGAGACAATATCTAGAGCATGCTATGTTCATCTTCGAAACATTATGCCAAGAAATATTTTTTCAATTTTTTAAATACAATACTTGGAATAGATCATAGACAACATTATATATGTAGACCTAAAGAATTCAAGGTTATCAAAGATTTATCTTCTCCACCCAAGTTCATAAATATATAAAATTTTATTAGTCTCACACAAATTTAATATATATTCATGCTTTGGGTTTTCTCATATATCATGACCATTAAAATAGATCATGGGCGCTAAGGAAAACATTTATTTGATACTAACATAAAATGTGCTTTTAATGAACTCAAAATATTATTACAATTATCTTGGTCATCTCATAGATATTAATAAATTAAACTATGTATGGTTGGTATTACACAAGACAAAAAAAAAAAAAATGGATATATCATTATAATACCTTCAATGAAATAGTATAGGAGTTATTAACCTATATGTCTAATATATGAAATTATTCTAGCACGAAGTTCTAAAGCATGATAACTATACCTTTGTATAGATGTTTTAGTTTACGTTGGTGTTTCATCGCTACAAATTATTTTATAATGGTATCTCAAATTATTTGTCCTTGAACACCATTTACTAATAATGATACTAAGTTATATCATCCATGTCTAAACTAAAAATACTTTATTAATATACATTTGATGCAAATTTAATATAAAATTACTGTACAAAATTTATTACAAGTGTAACGTTAATTTAATGTTTTTATAGATCTTGAATGCAAAACAAAAGTATGTCCAATGCCCGATGATGACCCTCGATGGCAACCCTTGATATGTTATTCTAATATTTAGTCTCTTCTTATGGGATGCCTTGAGGCATGAATTCTTTTTTTTTTTGGTAATTAAAAGAGGTTTTTGAAATGCATCCCACAACCTTGTACAATAGCTCCAACGGGACAACAAAACGAGGATTTTGAAAGGCATCCCTTAACCTTATACAACCACCCCAACAATATTAAAGAAGAAACCCGATTGTCGTACTTAAATATTTAGCATTCCCTCGTGCTGGAAAAATAACAACCAAATAAACAAGAGAGGCAAAAAATTTCAAAGAAATTCAAATAAATAATCCCACTCAGACCAAACAGCAAATTAGAACCAACTCCCACAACGCAAACCGAAACTAAAATCCAGGACCCTGCATCGAAACCACTTCAAAGCATAGAAGGTCACTGTAACTCTTTTGAGAACCACCCAGAATGTCAAACTGTAAGCCCACATGCCGACAGCTCCCCCCAAGCAAGATTTGGATAAATATGCTCAACATCCACAAACACCACCAAACCGCCCGAGCATCCGAAACCTTGACTCGATGGTATTCAAGGAAAGCATCCAGAAACTACTACAACAACAACACCCCAAAATCACCCCCAAAGGATTTTGGTGGGAATTTGGCCCTGTCCCCCTTAGGGACCTTGACTAGATATAGAATGGTAAACCAAAACCAAAAGAGATACAGATCCGACTGACCAAGACCCCAAATGACAGCCAACCCAAGCAGATTTGACACTCACCAAATCAAAACGCATGTCCAGAGCCAAATAGGGGAGCACCAACTGGAACACTCCACACCACAACAAAAGCTCCAAATCACCCCCATAGGTTGAGACAACATATGGTTCTATCTACCTCAAGGACCTCAGTCAGATCTATAATGGCTTATCGAGCACTCAATAAATTCTAAATGAACTAGAAATGCCCCCTGGACAGCAAAAGACATCGCTGAAATAGAGCATACGGACCAAAAGAAACAACCAGATCTAAACAGGGGAAGACAGGGGACCTCCTGTTCAGAAGGATCAGAGCGACAAAGCCAGAGCAGGAGAGCCCTAAGCCCTACATTGAGGCATGAATTCTTAAGTGACTATGAGATGTTTAAATTTCTTGAAAATGAAAATCACTTATTGTACAATATTTATCTTTATTGGCCAACCTAAGTGTGTTAACCCATTGCTACTTTGAGACCTCATGTTAAAAATCTAGTACCTATATCTTCAATTATAAATTGGTCCTCCAATCATTTTATGACATATTGTAGCATAATGACCCTTGAGATGACATGGTTTTTTATTCACCTTGATAGGTGGTTAGCCTATTTACTTTTTAAGATAACATGTAAAGGCATAGCAATATAAAGTTTAGTCAACATATAATATTGTGGCATATATGCATCAATTTTATTATCACCTCTACATTGCATTTTGTCAACAAATAATATTTTGGCATATATGCATCAATTTTATTATCACCTCTACATTGCATTTACACCACTTTAATGCAATGCCTATCATTTTTTCATCTATTTATGTCACATTTATTTCAATTGATATAACGTATCACATTTTATGTCATTGTAGCATTATTAAATTGTTTAGAAATTCATCATTTTATGATAGATATTAATATGAAACTAAAGTGTTATATTAAAAACTTTGAAATGTCATATTATTTAAACGCAACATTAGGCATATCAACTCTATGTTGATATAAAATTTACTACTAGGATACTAAAATTTGATATTATAAATATAACATAGAGATAATACATAAGGAAAGTGTAACAATGTGACTAGTATATATATATGCACTAACAAAAAATCAAATAAAATAATAAAAATTTTAAAATACTATACTTTTTTTAAAAACAAAACTCAAAAATTAATAATATCTCAGTTACTTCTATTTCATTTATATATATAATCTATTATATTTTTTAAATTAATTATATATAAAAAAAAAACACTTATAATTATTTTTTGAATAGGTTATACGTGGCTTCTATTGGGGGCCACTCCCATAACAATACCAAAATATTACATTTGTTGTAGCATACATTTTTATCATGACTTTTTTATTTCTTTTTTCTCTTAAATATATTCTTCAACTTCCTCAAAGCATTATTTTCACAATCAACTCCTTGACATCATTTTGATTAAGACAAAAAATTTTCAACACCATAATTATCTAATTTATCTACTACTCAATTTCATTCTCTATAAATACGCTCACACTACCAAGAAATTGTCTCTAGTGATAGACAATGAACATCAAGAATAATACTATTTTTTGTCCAGACTCCACATCCATTTTTATGGATAGTATTGATGATAATTTGTGATTCCCAATCAATTAAAATATATTTCCATCCTTTTTCTGTTGCAATTTTAATCCCTATAAGAAGTGCCCTAGCCTCTGCATAGTTGTTAGTTGAAGTTCCATATGATTTCGAATAAGTGAGGAGAATTTTGCAAACACCACCTCCACCAATTTTTTTTGGATTTCCTTTAGAAGCACCATCAAAATTGATTTTGATAAACCCAATTTCTAGACATTTCCATTTTACTATAGATCGAAGTAGATCCTTTTTGTAATTCCGTTATCGCGGTGAATCTTCCATGTATGTGCAAATCCTATAGCCAAGTTAAGTTCACCTCTTTTTCTTTTTCTGTAATTGAGGCTTCCAATGATGAGCACCATATTTTTAGATATTCTGCAAGAGAGGCACTAATACGGTTCTAAAATTGGGCATGATTTTGATATTTATTTTTAAAAATTATATTATTCCTTTCAAGCCATAAACTCCAACAAATAATGGTAGGTTCAATCCTCCAAAGAATACATAATGCTTTAGCTTTATAAATTATCCAACATTTAATCAACTCTTTCAATGTCAATGGAGCTACCCAATATAATTTCATATTTTATAAAAAATAACCCCAAATGGTGTGAGCAAATGGAAAATGAATAAGTAAGTGGTCTGAAATTTCTAAATCCTTCTCACATAAGACACATCTAAAGGATCCATAATATCCTCTTCTTTGTAGACTATCTCCAGTAAGAATCTTACATTGAACTGCTAACCAAAGAAATGTTGAGGCCTTAGGGAGAGCCTCTAATGACCAAACATTCTTCCAAGGAAAATCAATGGGAGAAGGAAATTTTGATTGCTCTAAATCCTCATATCCCAACTTGATTGAGTATCCACCATCCTTTGATAAATTCCAAACAACTCATCCTTTCAAGTAAAAATCGGCAAATAAAACTCTCAAAGCATATTTTGAAGTTTATTTGCAATTTGTTTGAGTTCCTCTTATTCAACCAGGTTACTAAAATAAATTTATGTTCTCGAGTTTTTTCTTATAATAATATAATCTTTGACCTTTGGGTATTTACATGCTATGCACACTTGAGCCAATGATTTCCATTTTGAGTCAGAGATAAGAGGATAAGGCTTCAACCAAGCATCAGACCAAAAATTTGCATAACTCCCCTCACCATATAATATGTTTCTTTATCAAATGCAAACTCTCTAATATGAAATTCCATGTTGACAATCCTTTGGGTAGAGTTCTTTCCGTAAACAATTGTATTGCATAAAGATAACCTATATATATTTGAAGTAATATTTTTACCCAATTCTTTTTTTAATCTCTGAATAATCTTCACCCAAGCTTTGGTCCTAATGCCAAGTTCAAAATTTTATAATTTTGCAAGCCTGCTTCTCCAATTTTCTTTCCTTTGCAAACCCTATCCCACTTACAAAGAGGAAACCTAAATTTTTCTTCACAACCTTTCCATAGAGTCTCTTTGAATTTTATCCATTTCTGTTGCAGTACCTGTTGGTAGTCTTGGAAGTGACATCATATAGATAGGAATGGATTGTAAAGTAGTCTTTATGAGTTGTGGCCTTCCTACCATGGTTAAGAACTTACCTTTCCAACCTGCCAAGAAAGCTTTCATTCTATCCAAAAAATAGATCCAAAGCTCCTTTCTATTCCCTTTATCAAACAAAGGAATACCCAAGTAGGTAGATAGAAAATTTTCAATTTTTAACCCTAAAATATTCACAATAATTTATTGTAAATCTAGGGCAATATTAATGAAAAATATCTTAGATTTTGAAGTATTTACCAACTCTCCAGTAGCCTTCTCATAACATGATAATATTTATTTAAACCCCATGGCCTCACTACCAGATGGATGGCCCAAAAGAAAAGTATCATCAACAAATTAGAGATGGGATTCAGAGGGACCATTTTTTGCAAATTGAATAACCTTGATTTTTCCTTCCATTTTTTCCTTTGAAAAGGCTCTCCCTAATGCTTCTACCAAAATAATGAATAAATAAGGAGAAAGAGGATCACCTTGACGAAGTCCATAAGATGACTTAAAATACCTAACAGGAGAACCATTGATCAAAATAGAAAATTTTGTAGTGCTATAGCAATATTTAATCCACTCACACCAACTATAATCAAAGCCAAATTTTCGGAGAATAGCATGTAGAAAATTCCAGGAAACCCTATCATATGCTTTGTTCATATCTAATTTCAAAAGCATACCTGGTTTTTCATAGAATGAAGAGAATGTATGGCCTCTTGTGCAATAATTATACCATCAAGAATTTCTTTACCCTGAACAAAGCCACCTTGTTCCTCTGAGGTAAGACACCCTAGAATGCCCTTTAACCTATTTGCCATAATTTTTGAAATCATCTTATAAATCATATTACAAAGGCTTATTGGACGAAATTTATCAAAATATTTTGTGTCATATTTCTTGGGAACCAAGGTAATAAAAGTAGCATTGATCTCACTTATTATAGCCTTTCTTTTTTGAGCCTCTTCAACTACATCTAACATATCACTCTTCAATAAATCCCAAAATTTTTGAAAATAAATTGCAGGAAATCCATCGGGGCCAGGTGCCTTGTTAGGATGGAAAGAGAAAATTGCTTCATGGAGCTTCTCCATAGAAATCTTCTTTATCAAGCTTTCATTTTGTCTCTAAGTGATAAGTGATGGAGTATTTTGTAGAAGTTTTTCTTGTGCCTCCTTATCTTGCCTAAAATCTGACAAAATATTTTTGAAATAATTTATTGCTTCCTTCCTTATATCTTCTTCATCCTTAATATTTCTTCCATCTAGAGTTATAATATTTTTAATATGATGAACAGAAATTTTTATTTTTGTTGTAGCATGAAAACATTTTGTATTTCTATCTCCTTCCTTGAGCCATTTCTCTCTATATTTGTTTAGAACCAATATGACTCCTCATTCTTCAATGCATTATGATAATCATAAAGTAATTATTTTTCTTTCACATAAGAAACCTGGTCCATTCCATTAATTTCTACTATCTCTTGTAAATTTTTGAGCTTGGATTCAATTTCTTTTTCTTTTTTTTAAATTCTAACAAAATATTTGACATTCCATATCTTCATTTGCTCCTTTAAATATTTCAACTTTTGAACAAACATGTACATACATGAACCTTCAAATTTTGACTCATCCCACCATAACATAACCATCTAGAAAAAATCGGGGTCTTGGAGCCACATAGATTGGAAGCAAAATGGCTTTGGATGACCATTGTTAGGTTACTCACAAGTCAAAATAATGGGTTTCTGATCTGATCCTGCTTGCAATAAAATATCTAAAGAGATTGTATATTTTTTTTGCAACTATTTATTGGATAACAAAAATATATCTAGTCTTTTTGCTATATGATTTTTCCAAATGCATCTATTATTCCATGTGTATTGAAAGCATGAGGGACTAACATCCCAAAACCCATTTGAATTGACAAATGAAGCAACATATTGCATTGATTTCGACCTTCCTAGAATGCCACCCTTCATTTCCAAAGGAGATATAACGGTATTAAAATCACCCCCAAGAATCCATAGATCACAATGAATCATCATTGTATTTGACAAAAATATACTAAGGTCCTTCCAACATCTTTCACGAGTAACTATAGTTGTAGCATATACATTTATAACCCCAATTTTGATGTTTTCCTCTTTCCTACAAAATAATCTAGCAACCCAATTGCTTTTTTATTCTAATAGTTGTCCATCCCATTTTCATTTGTCCCATATTATTGAAATACTGCCTGAAGCTCATTTTTCTTCAAGAAACTGCTAAACAATCACCTGTCTTCCAAATCTTCTTAAAAGCATCCTTACATTCCTCACTGCATAATTTTGTTTCTTGTATCAAAATAAACTCAGGGCTATAACAACCTATTAATTCCTTAATAACTCTTTTTTTAGGGATTTTATTCATACCCCTAATATTCCATGATATCATTTTTATCAACACTTTTTATTTTTATTAGTGGGCTTAACCCCACTTCTTTTTAGCACCTGTGATATAATATCCTTTTGAGTTTCTTTTTCTATGTTTTATTTTTGTAATAGCCTTCCTCTCCTTCTTTCATTTTTGCCATCACTCTTATCTTCAGCAATCTCTTCCATTTTTCATATTGTTCAAAATGGGACTTATCTTCTAAAGATTTATGTTCCCCTAAAGAGTCGAAAGTGCAAGGAATAGCCTCAATAATATTTTCTTCTTTATGTTGCCTTGAAAACTCTAAACTGCATAGATGATCCTCCATAGTCATCACTTTATTATGTTGTACTGCAATACCTAAATTTCCCTGGATATCCTCTACAAGATTTTCTTTACTATACTGCTCTTGAAATCCTAAAGTGCAAAGAATACACTCCGTACTACTTTCATTTTTTTGTAAGGAGAATATTTTAAGCTACTTGAGGATAATTAAGGTGATTTACCTGGATTGAGCTTGACCTCCTTCGCATCATTTGCTTTAAAATTTGTCTCCCCATATTCCTTTATATTAAAATTTGTCTTCCCCTATTCCTTTGTACCTTTAGCTCCTTTTATATTTGAACTAGTGCATTTTACTTCCTCATATACCATATCATTATTTCATTCTAATGGCTGATTCAAGTGATTTGTAATGGCCTTCGCCATTTGATGATGTAGAGGGATTTTTCTAGACACTTTCTTAGGAGTGGAAAATCCTTGATTTGACCTAGCTTCTCCTGTGATATGGTCTCCTTATTTCAAATTGAAACTACCCTCATGCCCAAAAATTCCATCTCTTCCTCCATTTTCACTTTGCAGACTCTTGCCATGTGCCCAGTTTCATGACATTTATGACATCAGAATGCAATGTTTTCATATTCCACTTGTTGATCCCATTCTCTTGATTCAAATTTAATCCTAATGATTCAAATTTAATCCTAATCGAATGTGGTAAAGGATTAGAAATATCCATGGCAACAAATATTCGAGCGTATAAAGCATGCCTTATCTCCTTGGTAGTTGGTTCCTCCTGATGAATTCACCTAGGGTATTACCAATATTCTTCAAAACCTCCTTATTGATGATTTGATAAGGAAGTCCAAAAAGCCTAATCCATATTGAAAGCCTTTTAATAGTTTATGTGTCCACACAAAAATTCTCACTCCAAGGTCTTAAATATAATGTATTTTTACCCCTAAACCATGGGCCTTCATCCATTATTTTATCCCTTATTTTTGAACTAGAGAAAATGATGAGAAAAAATATTTTTAGAAGAAAACTCATTGAGTAATTTGAATTCAATCCCCATTTCCACTTAATCCAATTTTGAATCTCAGCCAAACCTAGTCAATATTAATGAAACTTACAAATTGACCCTCTGGTTAAGAATCATTATATCATGCTCAATCATCTCATCCTTGATAATCACTTTTGGCATAGAATTTGCTACTTTGACTGGGTTTTTCATAGATTCTCTCTTCTTATTATTTCTAGGTAGGACATCCAAACTTCTGACTTGGCCATTCACACTTTTAGTAAGCACTTTTACAAATAACTTTCTTTCCATGTCACCTAAATTTTTGCACTCACTCCTGGCTCGTGCTTACACTCGCTACCGGTTGCACTTGCTCCCAACTCATGTTCGCACTCACTACCAGTTGTGTTCACTCCCAACTCGCGTTGACCCTCGTTACCAAATTGCATTCACCCTTGATACCAGCTACACTCACTCCTGGTTGGCTCACGTTTGCTACAGATTGAGAAACCGATTTGAAATATTTTGAAGAACGAGAGAAATCAAAACCGTAAAGTAGCCGAAAAAGCACCAAGACTCGGTTGGATGCCTTTAACTAAGAGGTAATTTTCTTGCTCAATGATCCTCCCCTACAACTGTAAACCACACTGATGTAGATATTGTTGTTGTCGCTCCTCTGTTAACTAACTGTGCGGATTTTATAACCACTAAAGACTGCCATATTGCAAACTCTTTATACTTTACTATCATCCAATAAATATTATTAAGCTTAGTGAACTATTACTTTTGCTGAAAAGCTAATAATTTATTATATTTTTTAAAATAATTATATATAAAAAGCACTTAATTTTTTTTAGTGACTATTACTTTGGTTTAAAAGCTAAAATTTAAAAATGTGTTAAGGAGAGATAGCCCCTTAACTAAGTGCCAATGATTTATAAAAGTTATAGATTAAAATTTGAATATATATATATATATATATATATATATATATATATATATATATATATATATATTATTTATATATATATATATATATTATAATCAAAATAAGTTTTAAAGGGACAGCGTAACGGTTCGGGTTTTGGTTCTTATTCGGGAGGTTTAAGGTTCAAACTGTGGCATGAATGAGTGTGTGAGAGGGTGGGTGTGTGATAGTTGTGTGTTATATTCCCTATTTTTTTTTTACATAGTGGAATCGGTAGCCGCCACGAATTCGGGCAAGCTATCCAGTTTTTATTTGTGATGTCCATCCCAAAAGCTGTCACATAGATCTTCGTGCAGTCCACCCCTATAACCGCCATGTCACAATCATTTTAAACCTTTTATGTCACTGAAAGCACCAGGAAAAGGACAAGCGTTCAGTCCGACGAGGCCCAAGATTTGAACCTTGGACGTCTACCCCCTTACAGGGTTTGGATGAACCAATTGGTCTACACCTTGGACCTGTTAAATTCTCTATTGATAAGCATAGCTCTTGGCTTTACAAGGGATCATAGTTGGGAGGAGACTACTTAGTCTTGTGCGCTGGTTATAGAAGTTTCTCCTCACTAACCAAATAAAAAATAAATAAATAAATAATAATAAGAATAAGAATAAGAAGTTAAGATATCATTTAATGAACGATCTTAATATATTTTATTTTTGAAGGAATACTTCAAATATTTATTGTTAGTATTTTTGGGGGCACTACAACATACACATAGGGATGAGAAGTTTCCTCTTAGCCATGTCCTCTAGTAAGGTCGGGGCTATGTTTATTAATAGGGGATTAACACAGAGTCATACACACATTGGACCTCTCCAAGAAGAGCCAAACCCTAAATTGTTGTGTTGTCAGATTTTTGGATTCGAGTAATGCGATAAACCTACGACCATTGCATAGGGCTAAGTAGGCTAAGTAGTTCCCATGATCCCTTGTAGGGATGAGAGCTACGCTTATCAATAGAAGATTAACACAGCCATACACATGCTATGATTTGAACTTTAGATCTCCCTCGAAGAAGAACAAAACCTCCTACACTTATCAATAAAGGATTAACACACAACCACACACATACTAAGATTTGAATCTTAAACCTCCTAAAAAAAAACCTCGAACTACTGATGTTTCATGTTAATTACCTCAATTTAACTTAAAAAAACCATTATTAAACCCTCAAAAATTAACCAAAATATCAAATACTTTACATTACTTTTAAGAAAAACCTTAATAACCTTTCAAAATTTTTAATCTTTTAAGGCTACCAACTTTGTTATATGGTGGAATAGAGCGACATGAAGCTAGGAGAGGGCAAGTTATTAAGGTTAAAGGTAAATGATAGAGTTTAGCTTTTAAATTTTTGAATAAAGGATTTTTTTTTTTATAGAATATCGCAGTAGGTGAGTATATGAGAGGTGGATGTGTTAAAAAAAATAAAAAATAAAAATAAAGAAATAATCATACAATCTTAAAATGATTTATGATAAAATTTATCCATGTTATCCAATTTAGAATCATGAATAGGCTCCATTATTCCCTTGAAAAATCATTATTCCCCTATAAAGTGTAGCCCTGTTATACCACCATTATACTTTGGCATTATTTTAAAAACTAAAATAAAAAATTATCTTTCAACATTGTTTGCCTCAAACTTTTTAAACCGAACTTCAAGATTTATCCCTTCCACATTCTTTCGTACAAACCTTTTAAACAAATGTTATCTTTAAAATTAAAACCTTGAAACTTTCAACCCCATAACCAAACACAAACAAAAAGTTAAATTTATATATAAAATTTATATAATATTAAACTATTTTCTATTCACGTTTGCTGTAAATTAAACTATTTTCTCTTCACGCTTGCTGTAAATTAAACTATTTTCGTATTTAAAAATTAAAATGATGATAACACAAAACTTCTTAATATAAGGTCAACCAAACACTCGCATGTCTTTTTCTTTGCTAGAAATTGTGAATTGTACTCACATATTGTACTCCCATATGTCTTTTTCTTTGTTATACATAGAAATTGACACTAGAATTGTATTTTATTAATTTCATATTCAATATTCAACATTAAAGGAATACAATTTTTATTATTAAATTTAATGTTAAATGGTAAGTGAATTTTATCAATATTTAATGGTAATTTTTTGCTATTTAAGTTTGAAAAGTTTTTGTTGAATTTAAAACTCAACTTTTTGGATGGCGGATTTTACATCAAAAAAAGTTTGGTTGCAATTTTACACATTTCTCTTTAATGCAAATTTTGTAATGTTTTAGAAACTCTTATTCACTTGTTTTGGTTTTGTGACATGGCTAGACAGTTTTGGGATGTCTTATACTCATTTCTTTTTCCCTCTTTCATCACTAGATATTGGAAGCTCTCTCTGCTTGGTTTTCTTAGCTGGATCAATGCCCCAAATTTTGAGATGTTTGTAGACTCATCCTTCTCAAGCAGATTTGGAAGTGCAGATGGAAAAAGGTGTTTACTAGATCTGCTCCTCCATGGGATATAGTTTTAGCAGACTTGAGCTTTGATCTTTTGTTACATGTGGGACGCAGTCATTTCCAAGTCTATGAAACTTCCAACACACCACGAGACGTTATTGACAGACTTCATCAACTTTCTCATATGGTTCAAGTTCTTCAGGAGGTCCAACAGTAAACTAAAAAGAAGGCATTTAACAATGATGAACAGGTTCAGGTTTTGATTTCTTCTATTTCTTCTTTGAAGATTTTTGAAGATATCAAGGAAAGACACACCCAAAAATTTTCCATGTAGCAGACTCTTCCATAGATGAATGTTGATATCTAGTGTATTGCAGCAAGATATAGCTATAGTCTTTTTGTTGCTAAGAGCTTCTATTCTTATGTATATTCAGTTATGGATGCTTTACTCTTTATCCACCTCATTTTGTTTTTTATCTGGTGGACAATGTTAACACCATAATAGTGCAATGTTCCTATTAATGAATTAACATAATCTAGCTTTTTCTATTAAAAAAAATAAATATAATAATTAATCATTAATTATATAATGAGAGTTTGAGGTAAACCACATCCTTTTAAAAACATGAATCATCCTATAAACATGAAGTAAACCATAAACCTTATACATAACAATGCTTAATCATTAACCTTCTACATAACAATGCTTAATCCTTATTTAAGTGTGAACATGAAATGAACCATCTCATATATCAACTGGCCTCTTGAGATCGATATTAATAAATTAAACTAGGTATGGTTGGTATTACACAAGACCAAAAAAATGGATATTTTGATATATATCATTATAATACCTTCAATGAATTAGTATAGGATTTATTAACCTATATTTTTGATATATGAAATTATTCTAGCACGAAGTTCTAAAACATAATAACTATACTTTTATATAGATGCTTTAGTTTATGTTGGTGTTTCATCACTACATATTATTTTATAATGTTATCTCAGTGTTATTTGTCTTGAAGGCCATTTGCTAATAATGATACTAAGTTGTATTATATATGTCTAAACTAAAAATACTTTTTTAATATACATTTGATGTAAATTTAATATAAAATTACTGTAAAAATATTATTACAAGTGTAACATTGTTTTAATGTTTTTATAGATCTTGAATGCAAAACAAAAGTATGTCCAATACCTGATGACAATCCTTGATATGTTATTATAGTATTTAGTCTCTTCTTATGGGATGTCTTGAGGCATGAATTCTTAAGTGACTATAGGATGTTTAAATTTCTTTAAAATGAAGATCACTCTTTGTACTATCTTGATTTTTATTGGCCAACCTAAGTGGGTTAACCCATTGCCACTTGAGATCTTATGTTAAAAATCTAGTACCTATATCTTCAATTATAAATTGGTCCTCCAATCATTCTATGACACGTTCTAGCATGGTGACCCTTGAGATGACATGGTTTGTTGTTCATCTTGATAGGTGGTTGCCTATTAAATTTTTAGGATAACATGTAAAGACATACAAGCAATATAAATTTTAGTCAACAAATAATATTGTGGCACCTCTACATTGCATTTACACCACTTTTGGGTTTATCATTTTGTATCTATTTATGTCACATTTATTTCAACTGATGTCAAGTATCATATTTTATGCCATTGTAGCACTATTAATATATGCATCAATTTTATTATCACTTCTACATTGCATTTACACCACTTTTGGGTGATGCCTATCATTTTTAATTTATTTATATCACATTTATTTCAATGATATCACATATCATATTTTATATTTTATGCCATTGTAACACTATTAATATGAAACTAAAGTGTTACATTAAAAACCATGAAATATCATCTTATTTAAACACAACATTAAGCATATCAACTCTATATTAATAAATTTTACTACTAGATACTAAACTTTGATATTATAAATATAATAAAAAGATAGTACATAAATAAAGAGCAAAGTGTAACAATGTGACTAGTATCTATGCACTAACAAATATATATATATATAAAATAATAATAATAAATTAAATCCTATATTTATTTAAAAAACACAACTCAAAAATTAATTATATCTCATTTTATTCTATTTCATTTATATATAATCTATTATATATTTTTAAATAATTATACATAAAAAGAATACTTATAATTTTTGTTACTATTAGTTTTTGCTTTAAACCTAGTAATCTATTATATTTTTTAAAATAATTATATATAAAAAAAAAAACACATAATTTTTTGTGACTATTACTTTTGCTTAAAAGCTAAAATTCTCTTTCTAGGCAAGCTCTGACTGCCAAAATTTATTAGCGTTGGTGTATTAATTATGACCAAACTTGGGCTAAAATTATTTCTTATAAATATCTATGTGGGGTGGAAGGTGATGAGCTTCCTCGTTATAGTTTGATTGGAAAAAAGGTTCTTTTGTTTGGAACACTATGAAGAAGGGAGCTTCTCTTATCAAACAGGGGTTGTTTTGGATTTGTCATAAAGGTTCTAAGGTTATTTTTTGGCATAATTCTTGGGATGGTTTTCTTGATCTTTTATCTGAGTATCCTCATCTTCTTAGTCTTGCTCAACATTTTTTGGTTGTTGATTGGTCTAGAGTGATGGATTTTAAATTTGTTGAGAGAATTGGTCAGATGGAAATGTTCCAATGGAGAGATCCTAGTGAATGACCTATTGGAGGCTCTATGGAGGATAGAGAGGAGTTGTCACGCATTCTAGCTTCTAGAGAATGCTCTTCTTCGCAAGATGATATGTTGGCGTGGGGTCAGGACAATAGAGGGATTTTTTCAATTGCCTCAGGATATCATGAATTGGATCACCAGTGTTATGGTACTGAGGAAGTTCTTTGGTGGAAGCAAGTGTGGAATAAATTTGTGTGGCCTACATAAAATTTTTACTTGTGGGTTGCCACTCATAATTGATGTCTCACTTGGTATAACCTTCAGAAGAGAGGTCTTCACGGCCCTTCCTTTTTTTTCCTATGTGAGAATAGTGAGGAATCTGTTGGTCATGTGCTTCTTCAATGTGGTTTTGTGCATCAACCTTGGCATTTGTGGTGGGATGTTTGGAAACAGTCTTGTGTTCATTCTTCTTCTCTTTTGGATTTCTGGAGGATTTTGGGAAGGCCTCTGGCTAAGGTCTTCTTTTTACAAGTTTCTTGGCATATTGGTCCCTCCTACATCTTCTGGTAAATCTGGCTTGAAAGGAATCGAAGAATTTTTCAAGGGAGAAAGCTCTCTATTTTTCAAGTCTGGCATAAATTTTGAGAATGATCTAGGAAACTATGTCTATTAAATGTCAGATTAATATTCCTATGAACATAATGGAGGTCCAGATTATGCATGGTTTGGGTTTGACAGTGTCTGGTCCATGTGCTACTATTTCTTTTAGCATGAGGGGATTCAATAACAGAGTGCAGAGAGATAGAAGATTCTCAAATTATCTTTAATTTGTTGAATACTTGTAACTTACCAATGTTAATTGGAGGTTGGCAGGGGTGGTTAGGCAGATTCTTTGTTTTCATTGTCATATGAAGTTCATCGCTTTTACTCAAATTCCAAGGGAGTGAAATGGTGTTGCTGACTGTTTGGCTAAATGGACCTCTGAATTTCAAGAAGGTTGGAGTGTTAGGGAGTGACACTAGCTTCCTTCAGCGTGCTCTCAAACTTTTACTAGTTTATTGAAAGTTGATATACCTAAATAAGACAGTTTTATTGTAATATGATTCTTGACTTTTGTATATTTTTCTGATTTCAATAAAAAATTTACCCCCTCTTTTTATAAAAAAAAAATTAAATTAAATTTAAAAATGCATTAAGGAGATATAACCCATTAACTAAGTGCCAATGATTTATAAAAATTATAGATTAATTTTTTTTTAAATATATAATAATTATTATAATTAAAAAAAAACCTCTAATAATTTATTATATTTTTTAAAATAATTTTATATAAAAAACATAATTTTTTTTACTAGTACTTTTTCTTAAAAGCTAAAATTTAAAAATGCATTAAGGAGATAGAGCCTCTTAGCTAAGTTCCAATGATTTATAAAAGTTATAGATAATTATTTTTTTAAATATATATAATAATTAAAAGAAACCCTCAAAGATTAGGTAGAATGGTAAGTGTAGGTGTGGTTGGACATTTACCAATAAGAGACAGAGGTTCAGGGGAAGCCAATCCTTTCCAAAGGTAATAGTCTGTTCTAAATTCTTTGAGTGTGCATCAGACCGACAACGATGGTATGAATCTCAAGCGACTGGTGGTCCTCATCTCACGTCATATGAATTTCGAGGATCAATGGTCCTCATCTCACGTTGAGTCAACAAGAATGAGACGGATAGGTTTGTAGGGAGAAGTCCATGTGGTTTGAACCCTGGGCTGGCCAGTTACTAAAAATAATAGTTGTAACGAACTCTCCTATGTAATCAAATAAATAAATAAATATATATATATATAATTAAAAAAAAATTAAGATATGATCTAATGAACAATCTTAATATATTTTATTTTTGAAGGGATGCCTCAAAGATATATTATTGGTGTTTATTTGGTAGTGTAATAAATTCGTACAACCGACACGTAAGGATGGACAATCTCCTCTTAGCCATGTTCCTTCGTAAGGCAAAGAGCTATGTTTACTGACACATAGGAAAGAGCAGTCCCCTCATAAGGTCAAGAGCTATGTTTATCAATAGAGGATTAACACACAACCATACATACAAACCTTGAACCTCCAAACCCCAAATTATTATGTAGTCGAAGTTTTAGATTTGGGTAGTGTGATAAACTCCTATGACCAACGTAGGACTCAGTTTTCCATGACCCTACGTAAGGCTGAGAGCTACTACAACCACATACATGCTACTGTTTGAACCTAAACTTGAACCAAACCTTGAACCGTTGATACTCATCTTAATTGCGTCAATTTAATTTACAAAGAAACCCTATTATTAAACCCCAAAGTGTAACCCCAATTATCAAATACTTTGCATTACTTTAAAAAAAACTTCATAACATTTTTTAGCCATGACCCTTCGTAAAGGTTGAGAGCTACACTTATCAATAAGGGATTAACACACAACCACATACATACTACTATTTATACTACTATTTGAAACTTAAACCTAAACCAAACCTAAAATCGTTGATATTTCATCTTAATTCAATTTAATTTACAAAGAAACCCTATTATTAAACCCCAAAGTATAACTTCAATTATCAAATACTTCACATTACTTTAAAAAAAAAAAAAAAAACCTCATAACATTTCAAATTTTTTTAATGTTTTAGGGCTCTCGGGTATGGACTCTTCCTAGGAAACAACCAACCGTCCCTTGGTCAACATCCATGGTAGCCAACTTTGTTATATGGAAACAACCAACTGTCCCTTGGTCAACATCCATGATAGCCAACTTTGTTATATGGTGGAATAGAGCGAACATAAAGGTAGGAGAGGGCACATGCTTTGTCATGTTCTTTCTTTACATGGTCAATGTTGTCTTATAATGATTTTACTAGCATTCATTGCTCTTCATTTAATTCAAAAATTTATTAATTATATTTTTTTAAATAGAATTAAATTTAGATAAAAGATTGACTTATATATATTTGTTTTTTTATTAGTTTGAAATTCATTTTTTTTTAAGTATTGTAAAGTATAAAGGTGGCATATTGGAGTACTTCGTAGAACATAATAATATTATTATGGGTCTTCCTACTCCTAAGGGTTAGTAGATTAGTAATTGTTTGTTTGGTCAAGTACTTTATGAAGAAGAGACTTAGGTTCAAACTTTAGGAGCATCCATGTTACAAAGGTAGTAGTATAATCTAAATATTTTGAGTACATGTCAGATCGATGACGACAACAAGAATCCCAAGCGACTGATAGTCCCCCTCAGGTAAGGTCAACAATAACGAGGTAGTATAGACTTATTGGGAGCAACACATGTAGTTTGAACCCTGCACTTGACAGTTACTAAAAATAGTGTGGATGCAACCAACTCTCCTATGTATAAAAAAAAAAAAACCATGGGTCTCCCTCCCTTCATGTAATTTGAAGTAAGAGAATCAAAACATAAAATTTAAAATTTAAATCAATGGTGTCAATATCAATTATGCTTCTTAAAAGTTGAAATAATACATAATTGCCTAGGTCTCATTTTTTAAAATTAAATTTTAATTAATTAAACTAGTACCATTTAATTGTTTAATTTGCATTTTTATGTTTTTTTTAATTTTAAGTAAAATAATATATATAGTCACACAATCTTAAATTGATTATAAGTGTATTTTATTTATTAAAATAATAACATTTTATTTATTTTTTAATAATATATATTTTTAAACATAAGAAATTTTGTATACTATTGAGTGTTGTCTACTGTTATTATCCAACTTATAAGAGTCTCGACAAAAAGAAACCAAAGCCCTAATTATTATTCCAAACATTTTTAATAATATCAAATAAAAACAATAAAAAAAAAAAATTAGTTCATTGTTTTCTACCGCAAATGAGATTGTTTGGCTGTTGTTTATATGTTTTCATACACCTTATGTTTTTGAAATAAAAGATTGTCTTGTGAAATTATTTATTTATACAACCTGTTGATTATTCATTTAGTGGATGAATGTTCATAAACTGCATTTTAGAAAATGTAAAAGCATGCATTTCATGGTCCTTTGGGAGTCGTTCTGATCCCACCACACTCAAATCTTGATGCTAGAAAATTTGGAGGCTAGCGGATAACGTAAATTGTGAGTTGTGTCCTAATTAGGGGTGAGAGCATTTCGTCAAAGGGAGATAAAAATAAAGCCTTATAATGGAGAGCTTGTAGATATTGAAACCTCCATGATTATTAACATTCGTTAGAACTATAAAAATATTATATAAATATACATTTATTGGTAGCATAATATTTAATCTTGAATAGTAGCATGCTTATCGATTAAATATAATCTATAGAAAGTAGATTTCAGCATGTGAAATATGAAATTAAGTGTTAGTAGTGTTGTTATTTTTTAAAATAAATCAAATAGACTAATGTCATGATTATACCTGCATAATGAGGAAATTCCTTTAATGTTTTGATAAATGGTGAATTGCTACCAGATTATAATCTGTTTATCTTCTGAATATTGTTGTATTAAAAGATGAAAAGGATGCATTAGTGTTGTTATTTTTTTAGAATGTATAAGTATTAGTTCAAGAGAAGAAACAACTCTTCATACATATAGTCTTATAATTTTTTCTATTAGTTTTATTTTATTATTTAATGATCTTTAAATATACCTTTTACGTTGAAATAATAGAAGGCTTTTTGCACATTAAATTTTTTTTGAAGGAAGCTTGGATATGTCAAAATAGATATCTAGTAATACCGTGTCTATTAGATTTCATTGAACCAATCAGAAGATCCTTAAATTTTGAGTTTAATACCTATGATTTAGGTCTTCTCTTATCTTAAATGAATTATTTTTCTTTTAGTAGTGGATATTATCAAGCCTTTTATTGTTACATAAATAGACGTGTTATTTTTAGAAACTTTTGAAAGAATGATGTTACCTTTTTAGTTAAGCCATTGAAAATATGTTATTAAATTAAATAGTCTTATAGAATTATGTCATTGAATGATAACGTATAATTAGGGACTTACCTTTGATGGTGTTTTCGATTGCCCTCAACGTTTGCAAAAGAACTAAACTATAGTCAGTTTAAACTCTTTTAACTTTTAAATTAAGTGCACCTCATTAGTTGATAAGTAATTTAAAGAGAAAGAAAGTTTTAGGTTTATTATCTAATAAAAGTTTTATACTTTTATTCGTTGTGGTAGAATTTTCTAATATGCTTTCTTTTTAGACTATGGTCATTCAATGCATACTTTTCTTTAGAGTAGATGAATTCTTAAAATAATCTATCCTAAACTTAGTCAATATTCGAAGAGAAGATTTTTTAAATTTCGTGATTTAATTTAGAATAGAATCATTAAAAGAGAATTTTTTTAATAGGTTGAAAGTATAACGTTAAAGTATGATATTAAATTAAAATAGTTTTATTGAATTAATTTAGCTAGTTCATTGAACTATGATATTAATTTAGTTTTATTTGTTTATTTGAATACGGTGAAATTAAATTAAGGTTAGTGGTGTCATTAAAGTTAGTTATATTTATTTATTAGAGTAAGGAGATATTATGTTATGAAATTTTATAAAAGGATTAATATTGTGTTATGAAATTTATAAAAGAAGTGGTTATCAAAAATTAGGTAAATCCTTTCCAAGTAGAATCTTGAACCTAAATAAACCTTAAACCAAAATCATCGGTGAGGATGATAAGAAAACCTTAAACCTATATTTACTTAAACTAAAATCATCAATGAGGATGTTAAAGAAACCAAGTCACCCAATACCATTGGAGTTGTGGGTATGCAATCAATGAAGATTCATGAATGGTCACTTTATGATAAAACAAGTCAGAATAAGTGATGAGTGGTGGAATGAGACGTCTTCTCTAGGTCATTGTACGAGCAAAATGATGGTGGACCTTGTATGGGATTGTCAAATAAGGGATCCCTTAAGGGAGGACTATATCTTCAAATAAGATTAGTTGATGAGGAGGAATCTTAGTGGTAGATATGGAACTCCTGGATAAGATTTTATAGTGATTCAGAATGGGACGTATCACTATATTTGCAATGTCATCAAGGAATCCAGGATCAAATCCAAGTTAATGGCATGACCTTAATTGCCCATGGTACTAGACATCAATCTAGATGCATGGTATCTAATTAATTACCACATCATTTATGTCATAATCCTTACATGTTTCGACAACATATGAGTTAAAGCTATACTCAAGGGTTTCCACTTATCATGTTAATGGAATTATGCATCCACCCTCTAGGTGTTATGGGCCCTAGAGGATAACCCACACCATGATTCTCAATTCAATGGAAAAAATGGGTGACAGATAGGCACTAAAGGCACCTTCTACGAGATCTGACCAGTCTCATCCACTTGGGAGACTGATTACAATGATAAAATTCTCAAAATTGGTACTTAATCTTGTGTACTAATTACTAATGGGTGCAAAACTAAACCTTGAAAATGAAAAATCTTACTCTTGTCAACCATATTCCTAGTTTGTCTTGCTTTTTTCCAATATTTAGGTGATTTTGATTACTACAACCAGTGTGTTTTTGACTAGGTTGTTACAGTTGGTATCAAAGCCTATGTTGTAAGATTCCTAGGTTGTAGGATATAAGGTCTTCCAAAAATAATTTTAACCTTGTACCATTACCAAGACATGAACATCAATATTAACATAGGTCTTCTAGATCCTAGAGGAAATGGATTACCTTGCATCCATAATCAAATTATTCTAGGGGTACATGGAATACCTTAGCTCTTTTTTGAAATGGTCTATTTGTTTGCAGAAGACACCATTCATAATATTCATAAATATTGTCAGGGCATGAACTCATAGTATCTTCTTCCTTGATCCCTAATGGATGATAGCATAAGAGAATTCTCTATGGAGAATTCTCTGTGGAGAGACAAAGTCTTTGCGAGGGTGAAAATCAAGAAAAGGTATGATAAAATTAACTAGGTCCTTAACCACACGTATAACTGAGAGGTTATTCCACAAGTATAACTAGGAAGTTATCCCACAAGTATAAGCGGGAGGTTATCCCATAAGAATAAACAGGAGGTTATCCCATAAAACTAAGTAGGAGGTTATCCTTAGCTAAATTTATTCTTAATTAAGGCCATCATACTTTTTGAGGATGACTCCTTTTGTGACCCTGTATGGAAGACAATGTAGAACTCCTCTATCTTGGGACAATCCAAATAATCGAGTAATTGATCAAATCGGATGTTGTAATGGATATGGATGAATAATTGAGAATGATTCGCTAACTGCTCGAACATATGAACCAATAAAAAAATCTATGTTGATTTGAAAGGGCCATTGGGAGAATTCTCTATGGGAGTCAGAGTCTTCTTAATAATGATATCTAACCTGATTCCATATTTTTTGAATCCTTGAAATCATAACTATAATCATGGCCTATCAACTTACCTTGTTAGAAAACCATGATACTCTCCTTTGTGCTTGAGATATGTTCAATATGTAGATAACATGTTTTTTGAATTTTCTATATTGTTAATAGACTGGAGTAGGATCCAGTGAAGCTATTTTTCAATATTTGTGTTATTAAAAGAGTAGATAAAAATTTCCATTTTTGCTCAAATAAACATGTGTATGTTTTTTTTTCAAGGTTAACTAAACATAGGGACCGTGTTTAATTTTAGGGGAAAGAATGTAACTATCCTTCTAGTACAACTATTATTTAAATTATGTATATATGAATTGATGAGTTATACTTTACCTTTTTGATGGTTTTTGTGATTGTAGGACTAGGTACACTTCTTCATGGGCTAATAAAGGTCGATAGTAAGATGTAAAATGGGAAATGATGGTGGTGTGAAATATCATCATGGTGGGGTATTCACATTGATAGAGATGAAAAAAGTCCTACTAGTGATACACTCACCAATGACTCAAGAGTACATGGAAGCTTAAACACCTGCATTCATATAGGTGCATTAGGGATGTATGCTTTTCATTATGAATGTATGCTTTGCATTGTGTATGTATGTCGGATCATGTTTTAATGTTGTTAGCTGCTAAGTTTATAATATTTATAATAACACAAATATATATAAATAAAATAAATATTAAATTAATTTGAAATCGCATATGACCTTGGTATTTTTTATTTTTAATTGAAAGAATATAAAATACTTTTAAAAATAAAAAAAACCACATGGTGGGCTTAGAAATTATATCAAGGTGGTAATTAACATGCAATGTGTTTGGAACCCCTTTGTTTCTATAAATTTTTGAGGTTGGTAGAGGAGAGGATCACCATACTCGGTGTCATATTTCTTTAGATGAAGGTAGCCAAAAAATAGTGGACCAAGGAGTAGCAGTTGATTGGAACCCCTTTGTTTCTATAAATTTTTGAGGTTGGTAGAGGAGAGGATCACCATACTCGGTGTCATCTTTCTTTAGATGAAGGTAGCCAAAAAATAGTGGACCAAGGAGTAGCAGTTGATAAGATCCAAATAGATTTGCAGGTTGGCTCTGTGGAGCTCAGTTCTTCCTAGGTTAAAAGATAAATTTTTGCCAGATGCCTGAGTAATTTAAATTTTGCTTGTTTAATTGCATTATTGATTATACTTGGCTGAATTTTGGTTTGCTTATTTATGAATTGGTTGTGTAAATTACATTAAACATATAAGAATTGTACCTAATTTATAGTACGATTTAGGTTGCATTGTGAGGTTTGTAAATGAATTAATATCCATGATGCATGTTTGGTAGTTTTTTTTTTTTTTTTAAAGCGAAAAACCTCTTGTGAGGCCATCTTGGTCTGAGAGAACACGAACAGGGGGTTTTACACCGTCAAAGTCACTCGGGGTCGCACCCGACCCTGCCCACACCAACATTATCAATTGGATTTTGGATACCCAATTTAGCTTTTTGGTAGGGTGGATATTTGAACCTGGGACCTCCCTTGGAGGATTTCCCTCTCCTTTCCAACTCACCTACAACACCTGGGTATGTCTGGTAGTTCTTCAATGTCTTGTTTTTACTATGATTGAGATACCTTACAACATTTTATATTATCCAATGTGGAATAGGAAAACTGGATTATTAATGATTGTTTAACTCTATGATGCTTAACCTAGAACGGGGACCCTGCTTATGTGTGATATGTGTCACAAGAGATAAGCTATGATGTAGTTAGTTGTGGTACAGTCAATAACGCTGAGAATAATAACCTCTTTTAAAGTCTATGCTTGAACTTATTGGCATCTAATAGCCTTGTTATCCAAATAATAACCTTTTTAAAATTTATGTTTGAATTCTTTGGCATCTAATGGGCTTGTTTTTCACTATTATACTTTATATAGCAGATTAGTTCATTATTTTTTTTTTTTTTGTTTTGTTGTTGTTGTTGCTGCGGCGGCTATTTTTTATATGTTGTTATACACCTTATGATTTTGGAATAAAATATTATCCAATGAAATTATTTATTTATACAACCTTTTGATTATTCGTTTAGTGAATGAATGTTCATAAACTACATTTTCGAAAATGTAAAAGCATGCATTTCATGGTCCCTTGGGAGCTGTTCTGATCCCACCACGCTCAAATCTCGATGCTAGAAAATTTGGAGGCTAGCGGATAACAAAAATTGTGAGTTGTGTCTTAATTAGGGGTGAGAGCATTTCGTCGAAGGGAGATGAAAATAAAACCTTGTAATGGAGAGCTAAAACCTTGTAATGGAGAGCTTGCAGATATTGAAACCTTCATGATTATTAACATTCGTTATAACTGTAAAAATATTATACAAAAATACATTTATTGGAAGCATGACATTTAATATTGAATAGCAACATGCTTATCAATTAAAGATAATCTATAGAAAGTAGATTTCAGCCTATGAAATATGGAATTAGGTGTGAGTAGCGTTGTCATTTTTTTTAAATAAATCAAATAGACTTTATTATCACATGATAATATCGTGATTACACCTGCATAATGAGGAAATTATTTAAATATTTTGATAAATGGTGAATTTTTTCCAGATTATAATATGTTTATCTTTTGAATATTGTTGTATTAAAAAGATGAAAAGGATGCACGAGTGTTGTTATTTTTAAGAATAGAGAATGTATATGCATTAGTTCTAAAGAAGAAATGGCTCTCTATACAGATATTCTTACAATATTTTCTATTAGTTTTATTTTATTATTTAATAATCTCCTTTAAATATACCTCTTACATTGAAATGATAGAAGGTTTTTCGCACGTTAAAAATCTTCTAAAGGAAGCTTGGATATGTCAAAATAGATGTCCAGTGATATTGTGTCTATTATATTCCATTGAACCAATCAAAAGATCCTTACATTTTGAGTTTATTACCTATGATTTAGGTCTTCTCTTATATTAAATGGATTATTTTTCTTTTAATAGTGGATAATATCAAACCTTTTATTGTTACATAAACAGATGTGTTATTTTTAGAAAAAGTTGAAAGAATGATATTACCTTTTTAGTTATGCCATTGAAGATATGTTATTAAATTAAATAGTTTTATAAAATATAATTAGGAGCTTATCTTTGTGTTGTCATTTTTGCCACACTTAAAAGTTATTTTTAAGATATTTTATTGTTGTAGATTCTTTCTCAATCTTTCCAATGATATATTATAATAGACAATCGGGTCAACAGATCAAAAGTTATGGCTCTGGGAAGGTGTACCACCAAAAATCCATTTTTGGGCACTTTTCTAGCAAAAATCATTTTTGAGGAGAAAATCATTTTTGGCACTTTTCGGAGAAAATCATTTTCGACGCTTTTTTTGGAGAAAATTAATTTTGGCACTTTTTTCGAAGAAAATCAATTTTGACACTTTTTTTTGGAGAAAATCATTTTTGGCACTTTTTTTGGAGAAAATCATTTTCGACAATTTTTCGGAGAAAATCATTTTTGGGCAGTTTCTCCAACGAAATTGATTTTCGAGCAGCTTCTCTAGTGAAATTGATTTTCAGGTAGTTTCTCCAGCGAAATCAATTTGCTCCATTTTCTCTAGGTAAAATCATGGTCAAAGGTGCTCTGAGTGAAGATCAGTATGGAGGGAATTTCAAGGTCATCAAATTTAATTATTGGGGCAAAGGAATTAATGTTTTGAGAAGTTTGTTGATGAAGATCAGATTCAATAGATAGCCAGGGATTTGCTGAAATTAAATGCTATTCACTTCACCCTTAACTCTGGTATGATCCTATTGATTCGGAGGTGTCATCCATTATGGTAGATTCTCATTTTTGAGGCACTGCCCATGAAGATAAAAATTCTACCAATGATTCTTGTTGAGTCCCAATATGCTTCCAGTTGTAAATGCTCACTGATTTTCGAGGCATCGTTTAATTGGTTTGTTGTTGCTGCCAAGGAAGAAAATACTACCGACCATGCCATCGACTTGCCACCATTGCCACCATTTTATTTAATGCTTATTAAATTTTAGGGATAAAATCCTCTATAAATACTTTAAAACTTGATAAGTTTGGAGGATGGACATTTTTCTGTAAAACTCTTCGAGTTTAAACTTTTGCCTAAATTGAAAGACATTTTTTTGTTCCTGGATCAGTTGTGTATGTTATTATTTTTTCTTGTCTTTTCTGTTATATTCATGCCTTCGTTTTATAGTTTAAATTATGCATTTGAATTTAATTTATGATGAAGTGAATGTTGAAATGCTAATTGAAAGTCATATTTATAGTCTGTGATTGATTTCTATGTTGTTCTTTCTGTTAAATTTTGGTTAAAACTTGACTAGATTTTTTAGGTGTTAGTTCATACCCACATTACCTCTTTGTCTTACAGCCATATTTCCCATATCTTTCAGTTATTTCCTATTTATTTATGTTATTTCCCATTCCTTTTCGTTAATTTATTTTCCTAAACTCCATACCAATCTTAGATTAGTACGAAAACTAGCCCTCTCTGGAGATTGGTTTGAATGACATTTCTTTCCTTCAGCATTTTAATGTTGGTCGAGTCTAGGGCACACATACATTTTATCCTTAGGCAAATTCTTGACCAACAGTTCTTGGCATGCCCGGTGGGACAAATAGTCTCCATATTTTAAGGGAGCCCAAGTTTGGTGAATCTCTGACTTACCTTCATATATAAAAATCACTTGGTGACTCTATTGAGCTAAATATCTAGATCTCATGACTAGTGGATGCCTTTTGTGCTAAACTAAGACACCCTAGAGGACCCAAGGTTTGGTGAGCAGCCTTGACCTCACAAGCGGAGAAAAGAATGTTCACCTGGTGACTCTGACTCAATGGTAATGACCGTGATCTCTAAATACCACTGCTATAATGGCACAGGTATGCTATCCCAATTGGGATGATCCTGGCCCTTTGAAACTCCAAAGTCGACATGAGATTCCCAAAAGTGCCCTGAAGACCCTAAAAAAATACAATGGCTCTAAGGAAATGGTCCAAGAGCACCTTGAAGATGTTGTTGCTCTAGTGACCCTCCATGACATAGCCCATGAAGATGACATGATCATACTTCTGGTTCTATCTCTAGAAGGAAGGGTGCTATAGTGGTACAAAATACTCGAGTGTAAGTATATGCTCATGGGTGGACTTAGCAGTAACACTCTTCAAAACATTTGATGGTTCTCAAGATCCCTTTCAACTCCTCATGCACCTCTCCACCATCACGAGGGTACCTCTAGAGTGCATCACAGACTTCAATGTTCAATTTTTAAGGAGTTGGAGGAGAATTCTAGAGAAAATCCAATCTTCATCTGCCCAGGCCCACCTCTACTATGTTCAATATTTCTACCCAGACATAATCCTCCTCAAGTTTTTTAGGAGGCAGTACAAGTAGAGTGGCTCCTGCTCCAAGAAAGAAAATTGCAATGGAGAGAACCTGCTTTCCCATCACTTATTCCAGCAGTTGCTACCCCCATCCATATCGCATAGTACCCACCATTATGGTCATCAAAAACTGTACAAACTTTCATAATATAGTCATTCATAGTGCAAGGGGTGGATATCTTCTAGTGGTGACAGAAGGAATATGCAAGCATTACCCAAAAATGAACAATATGGTAGCTTCAAACTTTCTTCAAGAGAAGGACCGAGAAGAAGAAAAGAGTCTAATGATAAGCTCTAAGTGCAAAGAGGGCACAATTTTACACCCTTTTTGTATCCTTGAGCATAGAACACAAGTACTCGATCGAGACCCAATAAGCATACCTCATCAGAAGGTTGATCTTGAGGAGATCCTGACAGTAGAGTTATCACCAAAAAATCTTGCTATCCCATCAAGGAGTCAAAGGAGCACGTACCCAAGACCCTGTAGCCAGTGGAATCTTAAAAGTGGTGATATTTGGGCTAGCTATCACCACAACCGGTACTCGAAGAAGGCTCTCATGTGGTAAATCTCTTTGCCACATTATTCATTAATTATATGAATACTAGCATGCATGATAACCTACCATGTTGCATCTTGTTCGCAACCTGGCAAACTTTGGGGAGAGGCCAGTAAAACTTCAAAGATCAATTGAAGTACAATCAGATCTGGTTTGGACACTACAAATTCAATGGGTAGGTACCCAACACCAATTTTGTGGTGGCAGCATACCAATCATGTTGTAAAAGTTTGTGTAAATAATGTAAATAGGTTGACTGATAAATAAGGTGGGGAGAGCACAAAGTGGTGTGATTTGGCATCATTGGATATGGGCGACTCAAAGTGGAAAGTACTTTTTTTATTTGTATTTTATTGTGTTTATATTTTTTTGTGACTTCCTTGCCCAATGTATAAATGCCCTGGGGTCGATTTATATTCAGACAAGCTAAATACCCCACGAGCCACCAAAAGTGTTGGTATTTTTGCCACACTATTTTTTTTAAATTTGTCCAAATATGAAATTCATCCAGTGGTGAAAGAAAATTTAGATAAAATGATATTTAAATATTTTGTTGTTGTAGATCCTTTCTCAAGCTTTCCAATGATATATTATAATAGACAATCGAGTCAACGGATCAAAAGTTATGGCTCCGAGAAGCTGTACCACCAAAAATCCATTTTCGGGCACTTTTCTAGCAAAAATCATTTTCAGGGAGAAAATCATTTTCAGCACTTTTTTCGAAGAAAATCATTTTCGGTACCTTTTTTGGAGAAAATCAATTTTGGCACTTTTTTCGGATAAAATCATTTTCGGCACTTTTTTCGGAGAAAATCATTTTCGGCAATTTTCCCGGAGAAAATTATTTTCAGCAATTTCTCCAGAGAAAATCAATTTCGGCACTTTTTTCAAAGAAAATCATTTTCGGGCAGTTTCTCCAGCGAAATTGATTTTCGGGCAGTTTCTCCAACGAAATTGATTTTCGGGCAGTTTCTCCAACGAAAATGATTTCCAGGTAGTTTCTCCAGCAAAATAAATTTGCTCCATTTTCTCTAGGTAAAATTTTGGTGAAAGGTGCTCTGAGTGAAGATCAGTATGGAGGGAATTTCAAGGTTGGTGAATTTAATTACTGGGGCAAAGGAGTTAATGTTTTTAGAATTATTATCGATGAAGATCAGATTCAATATATAGTCAAGGATTTGCTGAAATTAAATGCTATTCGCTTTTCCCTTGAATCTAGTATGATTCTATTGATTCTAAAGCACCGTCCATTGTGGTGGATGCTCATTTTTTAGGCACCATCCATGAAGGTGAAAATTCTATCAATGATTCTTGTTGAGTCCCAATATGCTACCAACTGTAAATGCTCGCCAATTTTTGAGGCGTCGTTTGATTGATTCATTGCTACTACCGAGGAAGAAAATATTTCCAACCATACCATTGACTTGCCACCATTTTATTTAATGCTTATTAAATTTTAGGGGTGAAATCCTCTATAAATACTGTAAAACTTGATAATTTTGGAGGATGGACATTTTGCTGTAAAAATCTTCGATTTTAAACTTCTGCCTCAATTGAAAGATGTTTTTGGTTCCTGGATTAGTTGTGTATGTGATTAATTTTTGCCTATTTTTTTTGTTATATTCATGCCTTCGTTTGATAGTTTAAATTTTGCATTTGAATTTAATTTTTGATGAAGTGAATGTTGAAATACTAATTGGAAGTCATCTTCACAATTTGTGATCGGTTTTTGTGTTGTTCTTTCTGTTAAATGTTGGTTAAAACTTGATTGAGTTTTTTAGTTATTAGTTCATCCCCACATTACCTCTTTGGTTTACAACCATATTCCCATCTCTTTCAGTTATTTCCTGTTTCTTTCTATTATTTCCCATCCCTTTTCGTTAATTTTTTCCCTAAACTCCATACCAATCTTAGATTAGTACGGGAACCAGCCCTCTATGGAAATTTTTCTAAAGGACATTTCTTTCCTTCAGCCTTTCAATGTTGGCTGAGTCTAGGGCACACATACATTTTATCCTTTGGTAGATTCTTGACCAACACTTTAATGGTGTTTTCGATTGCCCTCAATGTTTGCAAAAGAACTAATCTATAGTTAGTTTAAACTCTTTTAACTTTTAAATTAAGTGCATCTCATTAGTTGATAAGTAATTTAAAGAAAAAGAAAGTTTTAGGTTTATTATCTAATAAAATTTTTATACTTTTATTCGTTGTGATAGAATTTTCAATTTGCTTTCTTTGTAGAATATCTTAATTCTTTGTAGAATATGGTGGACCTTTAGAGTAGATGAACGCTTAAAATAATCTATCCTAAAATTAGTCAATATTCGAAGAGAAGATTATTTTAATTTCATGATTATAATAGAATCATTAAAGGAGAAATTTTTTAATAGGTTGAAAGTATAAAATTACTCATTAAATTTTGTCATTTAAAGTATATTATTAAGTTAAAATAGTTTTATTGAATTAAGTTAGTTCACTGAACTATGATATTAAGTTAGTTTTATTTGTTTATTTGAATACGATGAAATTGAATTGAGTTAGTGGTGTCATCAAAGTTAGTTCTATTTTTTTATTAGAGTAAGGAGATATTATGTTATGAAATTTTATAAAAGGATTAATATTATGTTATGAAATTTATAAAAGGAGTAGTTATCAAAAATTAGGTAAACCCTTTTCGAGTAGAACCTTGAACCTAAATCAACCTTAAACCAAAATCATTGGTGAGGATGATAATAAAACCTTGAACCTATATTTAACTAAACTAAAATCATTAATGAGGATGTTAAAGAAACCAAGTCACCCAATATCATTGGAATTGTGGGTATGCAATCAATGAAGATTCATGAACGACCACTTTCTAACAAAACAAGTGACAAGGGGCAGAATGAGACATTTCCTCTAGGATATTGTACGAGTAGTACGATGGTGGACCTTGTGTGGGATTTTCAAATAATGGGTCCTTAAAGGGAGGAATATGTCTTCAGTTAGGATTACTCGATGAGGGGGAATCTTGGCGGTAGATATAGAACTCTTGGATAAGATTTCACAATGATTTAGAATGGGACGTATCATTGTATTTGCAATGTCATCAAGGAATCTATAATCAAAGCTACATGAATGGCATGACCTTAATTTCCCATGGTGCTAGATATCAATCTAGATACATGGTCTCCAGTTTAGCATCACAACATTTATGCTATAATCCTTATATGTTTTGGCAACATATGAGTTAAGCTATACTCAGGGGTTTCCACTTAACATGCTAAGGAAGGGAGTTATGCATCCACCCTCTAGGTGTTATGGTCCCTAGAGGATATCCCATGTCATGATTCTTGATTCATTGAATAAAATAGGTGAGAGATAGGATCACTAAAGGCACCTTCTATGGGACCCGACCAGTCTCATCCACTTGGGAGGCCAACTACAATAGTAAAATTCTCAAAAGTTATACTAAATGTGTACTAATTACTAATGGGTGCAAACTAAACCTTGAAAACAAAAAAAAAAAATCTTACTCTTGTCAACCATCTTCCTAGTTTATCCAATTTTTATCCAACCTTTAGGTGAGTTTGATTGCTACAACTAGTGTGTCTTTGACTGGATTGTTACACATTCCATGGAGATGAAATATGGAGTCTAAAAATACTTGGACAACAATGAAGGTGGTATAGGGGTGGGACAAGGAACATAAATGAGCATACTTTATGAGATAATCCACTACTACCAAAATAATAAATGTTTTTCCTGATTTAGGTAACCTTTAATGAAATCCATAGAGATATTTGTCCATACTTGTTTAGAAATTGGTAAGGGTTGAAGGGTTCCAATGGAACACATATTTTTGCCTTTCATACATTGGCACCTATCAAATTTACCTACAAAAGTGTGAATATTCCTTTTCATTCCTCTTCAACAAAAAGTATGCTTGGTCCTTGCATAGGTTTTGAGAAACCCTGAATGTCCAGTTATCGGTGATGCATGCATTTCTTGTAGGATGAGATCCCTCATTTGTAAATTTTAGGGAATTACAATGCAATCATGATATCATAAATATTCACCATCACAAGTATAGCTAGGGCATGAGTTAGGCTTTTCTTGGATTTTATTGACCAAACTTTGCAAAGAGGATTCCTTGGGTAGTTCTTCCCTAAGATGATGGATCCATTATAGAAGTGGTGTAGATATAGCATGTAGCATTTTCTGCTCTTCATGTAGTCAAGACAAAGCATCAACCACTATGTTCTCCTTACCTTTCTTATAGGTGATTTCATAGTCATAACCTAACAATTCAGAAACCCATATTTGTTGTTTTGGAGTGGACACCCTTTGTTCCAAGATATATTTAAAACTTTGATGATTAGTCCTAATGGAAAAATTTTGCCTAATGAGATACGAACATCAATAAATAGTAGTATGTAAAATGGAAAGCATCTCCTTTTCATAAGTAGACTTACCCAAATTTTAGCCTGAGAGTGCTCTACAAGTGAATGCCAAAGGTTTACCTTCCTGCATTGATACTACCCCAATGCCATTGCTAGATGCATCACTTTCAATTACAAAAGGTTTAGAGAAATAAAGCATTGCTAACACAGGGGTAGTGGTCATAGCTTGCTTCAACTCTGCAAAATCCTTCTCTACAGGTTCTAACCACAAAAAAAAATTCTTCCTCAACATGGCTATCAAGGGAGTTGCTATCTTTCCATAATTCTTCACAAATTTTTGATAATATCTAGTGAGTCCCAAAAATTATGAATTCACTTTATGGTTCAAGGCTAAATTTAGTCTTGAATAGCCTTAATATTTTTAGGATCCACTTGAAATCCATATTTGGTTACAATGTGACCCAAATATTCAACTTCTTATTTCCCAAATAACAATTGAACCTCTTGGCATAAAGTTTATTCTTAGATAAAAGTTGTAGTGTTTGATCCAGATGCTGGAGATGCTCTTCCTATGAATGAATGTAAATCAATATATCAATAAATAAGACTAAAATGAATTTGTGAAGGAAAGGTCAAAAAATAAATTTCATCAAAATTTAAAAAGTGGAAGGTGCATTGGTTAATCCAAATGGCATAACCAAGAATTCATAATGTCATGCATGATTTCTAAAATCTATTTTAGGAATATCCTTATCCTTGATTTGAATTTGATGATATCTTGATCGCAATTCCAATTTTGAAAAATATTGGGTCCCATGTAAGTCATCTAGCAATTCATCAATCACTAGAATAGGAAAATTATCTTTAATAGTGATTTTATTGAGGTCCTTGTAATCCACACACAAGCACCAAGATCCATCCTTTTTCTATACCAAAAACACAAAAAATAATAGGGACTAACACTAGGACAAGCAACCCTTGCAGCATGAAGTTCTAGAACCATTTTCTCAAATTATAAGCATATGGATATCGATAGGGGAAAATAGTATATTCAAAATAGAAGGCAGACTACAATATTAGTTTTAGGTCTTGGAGATAGACCTTGATATTTATAGACAAAGGAGACTTAGAAAAAGTACCATTGAAGGTAGATTGAAGAAGAACCAAGAAAGATATCCTATAGAAGATTGAAGATTGATTCTTAGAAGAAAAAAGACCATTAATAAAACTTGAAGGTAGCAAGAAGACTTCAAGACAGCAGAAAGTCTTGAGGACAGCCCAAGAAAAGAATATAGCAAATTTTTAGAGTCAGAGAAGATTTAAATGTAGATTCAGAGAATTCAAGTTAGCAAAAGCACAAAGGTAATATTGAAAGTGTTTGAATATCACAAGGATAGCATTAAAGAGAAATACAACATTTGAAAACCACACAAGAAGCATTTAAGATAAAGTATCAAATTTGAATAAGGAAAGGATATTGTTGGATTTGGGACAATCATCACCATTCAATGATAAGCCCATAAGGTGTTTTGAAGGAGAATATTGTGAAAGCATATGGAAGGTAAGAATATTGTCAAATTTTGAGCAATAAAGACAAGAATTTTAAACATAGAATTGAATATTTATGGAGACCACCATTGGATATAATTAAAGGGTAACGTAGTTTTTTAGTCAAGAGATGATAGCAAAGGAACGTTTCAAGGGAATATATTTTCTACAATGCCATATTCAAATAAGTGTTATAAAAGAAGCATACAACAAGTTTTAAAGAAAAAAAATAGCATTGAGAAAGGTTTGGTAGCAAGCTAGCATCAACAGAGAAGAAGGAAACATATGAAAAGAGTGGATGACTAGTTTGTTTATAAAAATATTTTAAGAATACAGTCATAGAGGTTGAAGTGCAATTCTCCTATATCCCATAATAGATGCATCACCTACACTTGATAACAAGGCAAAATTAGAGTCATATTAAAGAGCACCAAATTTGGACACCAAAGGAAGAATGCTAAGCTAAGATAACAAGTTAAAGGAAGGCCAAAGATTAAGTAGAAGAAATATAGTCTCTATTAGAACTACATAGGAAAATCAACATCAAATGTTGCATGCACAAATCCATTATACAGTACCTAAGATTATCTAAGAGTGAAAATTTCATTGTAGAGCACCTAAGTCTTTCAAGAGCACCTAAACCAAATAAGAATAGGTATGCAGTAGTCAACATCAAGTTGCATCAGTCTGAGCCAAGCAACATCGAAGAGAGGAGGAGCAAAACTCATATTACAACAAAAGCAACCAAGCATCAATGAGCGAAGCACTAGCACAAGGGAAATGAAGTGACAAATTCTTTGGTAAGTGAAAATTCATCGTATCCAAGAGCAGTGCAAGCATCATCACTAAGGAAGTGAAGTGTCATCAAGAGTAGTGCAAGTGAAGTGTTAATATTTTTTAGTTTAGTTTAGCAAGAGGAGAACAAACATCATAGAGCTATCAAATTTGTTTTGCCAATGTTATCCAAATGTAGCCATGCTAAGGAGGATCTTATTTCATTGAATAATCAAGCGGCACATTTAGGTAAAATATTGAGCAGAGAACTTGAGTTCCAAGCTTAGTGAAATGCAAACGCTCAAGCATTACAAAAATACCATAGCCAATAATGCGCCAAGTGAAAGCAAGTTGGATAGTGACATAGTGAAATGCCAAGAAAATGATAGAAAAAAATCTAGAATAGTGCTATCATATTGAAATACCCAAGCTAGAAGAGACATAACTTACAAAGGTGGATAACAAAGCCAATAAAATGCAGCCAACAAACCAATCTATACATTGTAGCATTGCAGGAAGAAAAAGAGTCACTCATTAGTCAACTAGAGAATACAAATTACAATACAAGAATGTTAGAATGTCAACAAGCAGGAATGATTGAGAGGAAGGAAATATAAGCATAGATTGTTTAGATGATTATCTCCCTTGAACATTTGGAACGTTACACTAGGTAACATTAGGTGCAGAAAACAGGCATTATAAGACATCAAATAGGTGTTATAATACATATTAACATTTGAATACCTAGAGGTAGGACCATGTGAAATAAATATGAGGGTGCAATTTCAAGATTCATCAGATAGAGGATTCATTGCAAAATAATCATCTAGTGTAAAAGAAAAAGAGCACTAATGCGAATTTAAAGGGAGGTATAAATATTATTTGAAGTTTGGATTTAGGAGAAATAAGCTTTTAAAGGTTATAAAGTTTTTAATTTTTTTATAGAAGAGATAAGGTTCATTAATAAGGAAGTAATACATTTAAATATTTACTAAAAAAGTTAATAATATTGGAGATATAAGGTAACTATAAGATTAATTATTGAATTATATTAATGGAGAATAAGAATTTTAATAGAATAATTAATATCTTAGCTATTTTAATTATATCTTTAAACTTTACGGAGTGATAAGTAGATGTTTAATATTAAAAAAAAATTATTGCTTTATTATTATTTGAATTTCAAGGCATATAGAATTTTTACAAATTATTTAATTGTGGAGAGATAAGGAATTCTACATCAAACCTAGAAATATTATATTTGCAAAATTCTTAATTTTATAGTTTCTAATTAATTATGGAGTCATAAGATAGTCAACTACAAAGGCTTTTGAAAATTTTAGAAACTTAGACATCCATCATTCATAATCTAAGGAGACATAAGGTAATCATTTCCAGGGTTATTTGAGTATCACCATGACATCCAGCAAGTTTTTTTTTCAGATTCCTAACTTCTCAAAGGTCCTAATTATACTTCATGGAAAAACAAAGTAAAATCAATCTTGATAGTAGAAAATTTGTGGGACATTGTTAGAGGAACCAAAATAAAACCTATTGAAGGTGATATAGAAATTCATAAGTATGAAGAAGAAGAAACTAAAGCTCTTATAATAATTGCATTTGCTATTACAGATGAGATGTAGCCATACATAAGCTCAATAGTGACCTCTACAAAAGCATGGAATACTTTAGCCAAAATATTTGAAGGAAAGAATAAAGCTACAGTTTTTTTGTTATATATGTTGGTAAACATTTATTTAATCAATAAAACCATACAAGAAATAGAGAATCCTAAAACAATAACCCTTACAAGGTCCAAAAGAAAGAGACCCCCAAAACCATTGAGCACCCTACCAAAAGACACCCAACAAACAACAACCTCAACCAGGCATATCCGTAGCAAGCAAATTAGCAAGATGATGAGAACAATCCAATGGGAGCTGATCCCATTCTCTAACATTCCAGTCTTCCTAAAACTTAGAAGCTCAATTTTCCAAGCAATCAGCCACACCATTCTATTCCCTAGGAATATGAACAAAGGAAATAAAATCCAGATGCTAAAAAATTTGAATGATCTGTTGAGCCACTAATGTCAGCTACCAGTGAACATTAGAAATGTTATGAGTCTTCAACAAATTAAGTATAATCTAATAGTCCGACTCATAAATTATCTTTTGCGTCCCAGAGCATAACCTTTATCCCAAACCAAAATGAATAGCAACGACCTCCATATAATTATTAATTTTCTTCCACTTATAATAGGAGCAAATGAAAAGAGCTACACCACTACTATCTCTCCCAACACCACCAATACTTGCATACCTAGGATTCCCTCTAGAAGAGCCATCGGTATTAATCTTAAACACCCCCTGAGGCAGAGGATGCCATCTGCCATCTCTCTGCACTTTTTGATTGAGGCCTCTCCTCCTGATCAATAAATAAGGATGAGGGTCATTCTCCACTAAACCTAGGTCCTGCATCATCAAAATATTAGACTGCTTCAAAGGAATATTGATCTGACATTTAGAAGAAACATTTTTTTGGATCATACCAATAATCCTCTGCCAAATCTGATAAACAGTTACCTTTCTACCTTGAAAATTTCTTCAATTTATTTCAAGCCAAATATGTCATACATGAGGGCCCAATACTCCACACAACTTGAAGAAAGAAAGCCTTAGCAAGAGGTATTCATAAACTCCTTCAGAACTCAACAAGAGAAGAGGCATGAGAACAAGATTGTTTCCACATCCTCCACCAAAGATGCCAAATTTCCTATGCAAACGAACACTGTAAGAGCGAATGCCCTAAATATTCGTCACTATCACAAAGAAAATAAAATGAAGTGCCCTAAAAACCTCTCTTTTGGATATTATCCCAAGTAAAACATCTATTCCTAATAGCCAACCACAAATGAAAATTGCATTTGGGCCAGGAAAACTTATTCTAAACCTGTTTCCACCAAGGAACCTCCTCATCCCAAAAATGCTACCTATCTAAAACACGGTAACCAGAAGCCACTGATAAAACCCCTCTACGATCCAGACCCCAAGCCAAAACATCATCATTTTATAAATAAGAGCACTCCCTAGTAGCCAAAAAATGAGCCAACTCTTCTCTATCCTGAACAAAACCACCTGTCAACCAATCTCTAGGATCTTTCCACTAGACTACCTCCACCTGCACAACTCTTTTGAAAACTTTATAATCCATCATCCTGTACCAACTAGTAGCCAAGAAACAATTACATAGCTCCTGAAGATGAGGAAACATAGATAAAATTGTAGGAAAACCATCCCAAGAATCATGCCAAAAAAGAGCCTTCAAGCCTTTGATACAAATCCAGAACAATCCTTGCTTAACAAGAGTAGCCCCCTTCTTAAGAGTGTTCCATATCAAAGAGCCTTTACCATATAAACTGTATATAGGTATCTCAAAGGCCTCAACCCCATTAAGGTACTTAAAGGAAATAATTTTAGGCCAAGCATGGTCTTTAGAAATGCACCATCTCTAATAAAGTTTGGCCACCAATGCCTGACCAGAAAGAGAAGTCAAACGAAAACTCAAACCACCTTCCTATTTTGGTATACAAATAATATCCCACTTAACAAGAATCCATTTTGAAGTCTCCAAATTTCCAACCCATCAAAATATTCTTGACAGAGATTCAAGCTCATGAATAAAACTAGCAGGAGTGACCTGAATCATACATCGATAAATACATGAAGCTTGAACCATCGACTTAAGAAGTAGAACTCTACCAGTAAAAGAAAGCCACTTAAAAGTCCAATGAGAGACTTTAGCCTAGAATTTATCCAAAATATTATTCCAGATACCTTGAGGCAAAGGGCCCACAGAAAGAGGAATTTCCAAATAAGTTAAAGGAAGAGCTCCGATCTGAAATTTAAGAATCTGAGAAATTCTAGCCTGTATAAGAGAATTAGTATTGAAAAAGAAGATGGAGGATTTCCCCTCATTTATATTCTACCCCAAAGTAGCAAAATAAATATCCAAAGATCTAAAATTAGTTGCTTCTCTAATAGAGGCAAGACCCATCAGAGAAGTATCATCCACAAATTGAATATGAGAATATGTAATTAAACTATTACCCCACCTCCATCCATGAATCAACCCCTAAATGACATGCGATTTGAGAAGCCTACCCAAATCCTTAGCCATAATAATAAATAAATAAGGAGACAAATTATCCCCCTGATAGAGACCTCTCAAAGCCTGAAATAAAGTAGAAGGCTCACCATTGATAAGGATAGAATAGAATAGAAACGTAATACAATTCATCACCCAACTAACCTAGTTGGAGTCGAAACCAAAAGCAAAGAGAATTTTACTTAAGAAAGACCATTTAACCCTATCATAAGCTTTAGCCATATCCAGTTTTATAAACATAGCTTTTTATTTAGAAATTTCCATAGAATGAATGACCTCAGCAGCAATAGTGAAACCATCAAGGATTTGTCTACCCACCACATAACCTCCCTGTTCATCAAAAATAACCTTACTAAGCCAAGTATTAAGTCTCTCAGCAATCAACATGGAGATAATTTTGTACACCACATTACATAGTTAAATAGGTCTGAAAATATCTAGAGAATTGGCTCCTTCCCACTTAGGAATAAGTACCAAGAAGGTAGAATTCATAGCTCTCAACATATGTTCAATTCTGAAAGACTCTTGCACAACAAACAGAAGATCTAGTTTGACAATCTCCCAGAATTCTTGGAAAAAATCCACAAGAAAGCCATCAAGCCCCAGGGCTTTCCCTTTACTCTTATGGAAAAAAATACCCTCCAACTCTTTGATTGAAATAGGTTTCATGGCTAACTCATTCATCTCAGGAGTGACAACTGAAGGAATACAAACCAAAATACTATTTTCTTCAGAAACTGCCAAGGGAGAATCCTCATAATACAAAGAGGAAAAAAATCTTACAGCCTCCCTTGAAATATCCTAAGCAACAATAAACTGGACCCTAAGAGAAAAAATAAGAGAAGAAATCACATTACCATACCTTCTAGCTTTACCCAAATTGAAAAAGAAAGCAGCATTTCTATCTTCTTCCTGCAACCAATCAATCTGAACCTTCTATTTCTAATAAATTTCCTCCCTTAATTCCCACTCAGCTAACTCCTTAAGAGCATCATATTCCTCTTTAAGAGTCCTTTTTATGAGGCTATAATCCCTAATCTATCTTGTAATAGCATCTAACTTTTCTTGAGCAGCCAACTTAGCCCCAAAAATATTACCAAAACTTTGTCTATTCCTCTTCTTAAGTTGATATTTCACATACTGGAGACTCTTAACAAAAGAGAACATAGCATTTTCATGAGAAGGCCTACCCTGTAACCACCAAACTCTCATTAAGTCATGCAGAGAAGGCTCTTGAAGCCACATTAACTAAAATTTAAAGCAAGGTTTCCTATAAAATCCCTAGCGAATGGCATTTAGCTTTATAGGCCAATGATCAAAACCTCTCCAATCCAAAAATTTTGATTTGATTTTCCAATTATTACTGATCCAAAAAGGAGAAACTAGAAAATGATCCAATCTCTCATAAATAGCCTTAGTACCACATCTCCTATTGCTCCAAGTAAACATACCATTACCAGGTTTAATATCCATAAGGTTTAAGAAAAGGATATTATCATTAAGGGCCAAAGATACCTATCCAAGAGAACCCATACCACCTCTTTTCTCCTCCAAACTAGTGATAGCATTAAAGTCTCCAGCAACAATCCAAGGATAGTGAGGAGCCATTAACCGCACCACCCAAATATGATTCCAAAGATAAATTTTCCCATCAAGATCAAAGGGAACATAAATATTAGTTAATAATACCACTTCACCAGACTCCTTACAAGAAGCAACCATAGAGAGATAAAATTCATCAGAAACCCACCATATATGAGAGCTTCTAAGGATTCCAAAAGCTAACAATACCTCCAACACAGCCTTGGGCACCAATACACTGACATTGACCACAAGGCCACAATTTGGAAGTAATACTAAACAAATAATCAACTGATAATTTTGACTCCTGTAGAAAAATAATATCAGGCTTATGCAACTTAATCAACTCATGAATAGCTTTTTTTTTAGGGATTTTATTCAATCCCCTCACATTCCAAGATAAAGCAATCATTTATAAGGGGTGTAAAAGTGAGAATCAAGGGGCCTAACCAACCCTGACTCAACCAAGGACTCCCCTCAAGTTTAATTTTCTCCATATATTTCTTCCTACCCACCTTAGAAGACTTTTTAGGTACCCCCTTTTTAAAATTCTTTTGATGCAATCCCATCATAGAACACACCTTAGAACCTTTTCCATGATCATAATACATCAAATCAGCCAGTAGTGGATCATCTGCCACCACATCATTCTCCTGAAAAACCATATTTTCCTCATAAGGAATAGAAATATAGTTCCCCTCAATAGTATGTGATACACAATTCGCCAAAACTGGAACAATCGTATTACCCAAAGACTAATAAATATCCATATGAGAAACAGATAGATCCCTTTGCATATTAACCCCCACAAGTTGGTCCAAGTCATCCAAAGCATCAAATATATTATATAACCCATCAACTTGCCTCTCATTAATGGATCTCTTCAAACCCCTACCTTTATTACGGGACTTAACAAGAATGAAACCCTCCTTATCAGTCCCATATCCTGCATTGGAGCTTTCCCCTCAATACACCCATTATGCTACTTAGGAGCTTTCCCTTTATCTATCCCACTATTCTGCATAGGAGGTTGAGGCTTAGATGAAAAATTCCTAGGTAATTTTGGGTATTTTCTTTTAAGGTATCCATATGCATGACACAAATATCATCGAAATGGAAGGGTTTCATAGTCTAAATGTTGAATCTAAGAAGAGGATCCAGCACAAATTTCCATAGAATATATAAATGGATTATTTAAATCTATCTCAATACAAACACGAGCACAAGAAACTACCTTTTTATTTGTCATTTGTTGAGAAGGACCCACTGGCTTTCCCATAAATAGCACAATCATGTGAATAATATCGTTTTGCCAAAACTCTAGAGGTAACCAAGGGAGCCAAACCCAAGTCGGAACCCAAGACGAAATTTCCTCTGTAGGGTTAAATCCCACATGCCAAGGCTTAATGAACAAACCAACCTAGTTATAAAAATAAGGCCCTCCTTCAAAAATTTTATGCCAATCCTCCATGCAAGAGAAAACAACCATGAAAAAATTATTTGCCCCCAACATTATCTCCATATCTCCAATCTGGTTCCATACTTTTCGAGCCCAAGATTCCAACAAAATGAGAGGGACTCATTTCTTAAAAAAATTCAAATTAAGGCATGATTAGCCAGGTATTCAACATCCTCTACAATTGAATCTAGTTGAATCACCAGGACAGGCCTATCTAGATCTCGTTCAAGACAATCATTCACTTTTGTAGCTCTAAAAATCCTAGCCAAAATAGAGCCAACTAGGCTTGATGATTTTTCTCAAAATGCATGCCCTGAGAAGACGGTCCAAAGCCCATGAGGGCATCTTGGAAGGATAATATTTGCTTATCATTCAAATACCTGCCATCGTATCTCCATCTATCTCATTCTATGTAATCCCTATCTCGTTTTCTTTGTAATCTCCCGATTAAACTCATATAATATTATCACAGTATATTAGCATAGTTGAATAAAGCTACAATTTTTAATATTCAAACTCAATTGCATTCTTTAAAGGTTACTAGTGGTGAAAGCATTGAATTATTTTTAAGAAGAGTGGCAGACTTAAAAGCAAACTTATTAACTTTAGGTGAAAAGTTAGAAGAAAAATTGCTTGTTCAAGTGATCCTAAGGGCTCTTCCAGAAAATTACAAGCACCTAGTTACTTCTCTGCAAATTCTTAGCAAGGATATTTCATTTGATGAGTTAGTCAATATTCTATAAGAATATAAAGTTGAGTATTCTATCAAATATGAAATGAAAAGCAATGCATTGGTAACTAAAGAGAACACTCAAGGTCATGTTGCTTCAACTTCAAGAGATAGATTTAATAGGAGTAACATATATTGTCATATTTGTAGAAGAATAAATCATAATACAATTTTTTGTAGATATAATCCAAGGAATCAGTCTCAAGGAAATTGGATAAATCAAAATAGTCAAGAAAATGGAGCAATACAATATAGACAAATACCAAATTCAATATTGTCCACATCAGCAACAATTTCAATAACATCATCCTTCTCAGCACCAATATAATCAACCACAACTACAATATAGATAAGGGAATCAAAAGGGTCACTTAGCTCAAGAAATTCAAAGAATTCAAGAACTATAAGGAACTACAGAAGAAAATGAAGTCGAGGCTCTTTTAGCAAAATTAGTAATACATGAAGAAGATTTTTTGAAAGATATTAATCACTCGTTTAGTCAGAATAAGGAAAGGCAAAAGATTGAAGAAAGCAAGAAAGAACAACACAGGCTTCTGGATCAAAATGAAGACCCATATTGATGTAGAACTCAACGTGAAGTTGGTTTCTTTATTGATGCAATATAATATATAAAAAATATAATAGAATCTCACGTGGTTAAGTGGTTGTAACAAGTTTCCAAACATGACCAACCACTTAACTAACAAATAACAATTTGCTAATCTAGGATGACAACTAACTGCTAGAAGATAAGACACATCCTAACAGTTAACTAAACATCCAAAAAAATTAACAGCCTATTTTCAACATGGGCATACTATACCTCATGTGAATACAAAGTGCATGAAATAGGAAATTAATAAAATAATAATAAATAATAAAATAATAACTTAGGCTTAAGTGGATAAGCCTAAGTATCCTCAACACTCCTCCCAACCATAGAAGCATTAGACCCCAATGCTCTCAACAAATGTGGAAAGTCATGGGCCATATCATGGTGGGGAATCCAATGAGCCATGTGTGGATAGTGACCACGACGGGCGACAAGATAAGTAGTGGAAGAACCCTGTCTAGTGTGATGAGTCTTCATCTCGAAAACTCTATCTAAAATGAGTGAAAGCTAATGATCAGGTGCCATTGCTATTATAGGGTTGAAAATAGGATCAGGTACCAAAATAGGATCCTAAAATGGTGTCTTTGAAGAGTGGTGTTTATCCAAAGGAATCTAAACTCTATCTCCAACATGTGATGAGTGAGGATTGTGATGCTTATGCACCACTCTCTACTGCTTCTATGGAGTCTCCTACAAGTCCTATGGTATATTTCCTAGAAGTCTTTGTCGGTGCTCAATGAAGTAAGTGACCTTAGCTTACTCCTCCATGTGTGCAATGGTGGGAGTGGGCAAATCCAAAGGTAACTTCTATGGAACAAGTGGTTGTGTAGCCAGAGGTGTACTCGAAATGATACCAATAAAATAACTGACATCTTTCTCATGAGGGAGAGTGATGGGTTCCTTAACACTTTGCTCTTGTGATTGTTCATTTGGTGGGAGTAAAACTTCTTCATTCTCATGTGCCTTTTATGGTGCCTATTTTTCATTTTGTGTGGAACTTATGCAAGTAGGAGCCAAAATGAGTGCTTGACTTAGTGGCTTCCTTACTTGCCTACATCTTAACATCAAATTGGATGTGGGCGTAGTGCTTTGTATCAAGTAGGTTTTATCATGCAAATCCAATGTGTAGGTGTTCTTTTTAGCATGATAAATAGCATTCCTATAAAATTGATAGGGTTTACCTAGCAATAGTCCACAATAATCCATATTTGTGACATCACATCTAACTTTATCCACAAAATTATCACCAAAAGCAAAATTCAAGGTGCAAGTGTGGTTCATGTTATATGTGGAGTCTACATATTTCCACCCAAGTGCATATGGTTGGTGATGTGGCTTTATGGGAAGCTTCAACTTCTCCACAATAGACTTTGCAATGAGGTTCTTTTGTAATCCATTATCTATGATACAATCAACATATAAATCATGTGTAAGGTGGGCTTTCGTGACAAACAAATGGTCATGATCCTCTTGAGAAAATACATTTGACATAAGGGTAAATTTTCAATTTACCCTTTAAATTAGGATACTCTTCTTCTGTCCATGTAGCCAAAATGGGACCATCATGTGGTTCCTCATGTGTAGGTTGTACAAATAGGGATTTCTTCTTCTTGAATTTTTCAAAAGTAAAGCATTTGGATTGTACATGACCATGTTTTTTACAAAATTCACAATACATTGAAGAAGGAGAATATTTATAATGAGAAGAAGAAGAATGTGCTTTAGGAGAAGTGGGGGGAGAAGAAGAATGAGGGGAAGAATGAGAAGTATTCTTCACCTTCTGTTGATGCTAATTCCCACCTCTGGAAGATCTCTCCTGTGATGAATGATATTTGCGATATGTACCAACTTTATCCTCTACAAGAATGACATGGTTGAATGCCACATCCAAGGTGAGGAAAAAATTGAACTTGAATTTCCTAAAAATTTGATCTTGCAAGCCATGAGTGAATTTATTAATTAAATCCTCTTATAAATATTTTGTACCAAGAAGCACCCATAGCCTATTAAATTGGAAAATGTAGTCAGAAACAGACATACTATAGGCTTACCTTAATTTATACCACTTGGTAATGAGGTCACTTTGGTAGTTGGTGGAAAGAATGTGTTTTTCAAAATTTGGATCAATTCTTTCCAAGTCATTGTGGAATTATGGCTTTGTCTTTCTACAATTAAAACTTTTGCTAAGCCTATGAGTTTGACTATAGCAAATGCAACTTGTTCATATTTAGGAATTTCAGCATAAGTGAACCAAGTTTACATATCCAAAATCCATGTAGATAAGACATTAGGATCCCTGGATCCATCATATAATTTGACCTCACATTTAGCTTTACTAGCATGGTTGTGATGAATTTTGATATCACTAGGAGTTAATTGCACCACAATGAATTTTACCTTATCTACCAAAATGTCTACTACTACAGTAAGGTTCTCCATGTTTGTTTTGAGGTCTTGAGCCATTTGGTTTTATGTATATGCCAGACTATGAGGATTACAAAATGTTCTTTACAAGAATTAATCTAGGCTATTAGGAATAAATTTTAGTTTCCTAATGCAGAAATTTTGCCTAGATTTTACAAAATTTTGCCTTCCAAAAATTTGACAAAAATGGGCTTTTTAAGTGCTTTTACAAAATTAAAATCAATTTTGCAATACAAAAAGAGCACTAAAAATTACAAAAATTAGCCCTTTACAATGCAAAAATTTGTCTTAGGAGGCAAAATACTTGATCAAATTTACAAAAATTGCAAAACATTGTGTTGAAATTTGACCAAAAATGGCAAAAATATCACCTTTGTTGTTGTTTTACTAGTTTTGGCACCAAATATTTGAAAATTTGAATTTAAAAATTCAAAATTCTGGTTTTGGTAGGAAAATATCTCCTTGGCGGCAAAAAAAATTGTTTTCTATTGAGCGGTCATCTCCTTGGCGGCAAAAAATTTTGTTTTCTATTGAGCACCCGTCGGTCAACTACGGGTTGACTATCCTCAGGGCGGGCACCACTATGTATGCCAAAATTTCAAATGGTAACTTCTAGTAGGCAAATCACAATGCAACCTGCGGTGGCAATCACCACTTCGTCATGCACTAGCCACGTGGTGCTTACGCGTGTAAGTATAGAGGGAAGTTAACCACCGTAAGGTGGATAATTCAATATGGCATGCGAGAGATTTTAAAAAACTAAAAGCTATCCGCACCCTGTATGTGGGATATTATATTCCCATAAAAAAAATTCAATCGATGTTCCCACCGAACGTCGAATCCATCATCGAGAACCCTGTTCATGTTGGAGACTGGTCACGGCTTGGTCTTCAATTTGCCGATAGATGACAGAAGGATTTCATCGGGAACTCTTCCTCCTGCCATTGAAGATCTCTACTAGAATTTTTGAAAAACCTCCTCTTGGATTTAGAGTTTACCATTGAAGCTTATGAGTTTCTTTGAACACACTGGAAACCCTTACTACTCGTTGGAAACTTATCTCGTGTTCCGAAATTTGAAACTCTTCAGAAGTCAGTTTGAAACCATCATCAAAAAGTTTTGAAAATGTCATTGGTAACGCAGAATGGTGTTTGAAAACTTGTCAAAATTATCGTCGTTAATGCAGAATGGTGTCAGAATTTTTTTTCGTTGTGATCTCTTCTACCTACAACTCTTGTGCAGCATGAATTCTTCTATGCTCTATGGGATAGACTGTGATCTCCTCCTGAGATTGAAGTGTTGCAATGATAATAGGAAGGGCTTCCATCAAGCTGATACGACATAATCGTTCGTATGTAGTTGTGGTGCAGGTGGTGATTATTGGTGTGCTGTTGCAGGTCACCATACATCTCGTTGACCTTCAAAAAAACAAATATCATCAAGAGAATGTTGGCCAGGGAATGGGAGTCGACCAGTCACCGATCCTTGGAGGGACCATCGATGAAGAGTGGTCACGGTTGATCCTCTAAAGGAATCATAGATCAACAGTGAAAATACTAATCGGTATAAGATGATGTCTTATTTGGTGAGCACCTAAACAACGGTCAAAGATGATCGATGTTGTTTGCCGATGTCGGATGATGACTAGGTCGTTGATCGATATCAAGCGATCGTCGGTGTGCCAGTGGGTGATCGGTGTAATGAGCACCTAAAATAGGCTAAAAGTCTATTATTATCCTTAAGATGGATAATAAAATATTAATATTAATAAAGTATTAATATTAATTTTAATATCTTTGCATTCACTTGGAATAGATAACCTCTAAACTCCTTAATAGATATGCAACTTCAATTTTTCTATCAAATAGACCACCATTTAAGGAGAAGAATTTCCAAATAGGAGTTAACCCGATATTCTTTCTCTTGGTGTGCGGGTATATTTTGTCCTCTGCTACCTCAGCTTCACATGATGTTGTGGGTGGCTTCAAGCCAATTTCCACTAGCACCTACCTAGGATATGATGCACTAGAAAAATATAACTAGGCACCTAACAAAGAAGTGGCAGTTTACCTTCCTACAAAAAAATATCTTATGGCTCTGATTACCAATGATGTAGAACTCAACGTGAAGTTGGTTTCTTTATTGATGCAATGCAATATATAATAAATACAATAGAATCTCATGTGGTTAAGTGGTTGTAACAAGTTGCCAAACATGGCCAACCACTTAACTAACAGATAACAATCTGCTAATCTAGGATGACAACTAACTATTAGAAGACAAGACACATCCTAACAGTTAACTAAACATCCAAACAACTTAACAACCTATTTCCAACATGGGCATACTATGCCTCACGTGAATACAAAATTGCATGAAATAGGAAATTAATAAAATAATAACTTAGGCTTAAGTGGATAAGCCTAAGTATCCTCAACACATATTGAAGACTAGAGTCTTCAATAACCAAATAATGTAATACAAGGGGGTGTTGGAGAATATTACATTATTTAGTATATGCAAATGTACCATCTTGGTACCATATTAGATTAGGTGTGTGTCTTATATTAGACTATGAGTTTATATTTCATGCAATGTAATAAAATGTAGAAAATGCACAAGTGTCATGTATAAGTGCGCAAGTGTTATGAGTGTGAATGTGCACAAGTGTCCATTATGTAAGAGTGCACATGTGTTCTTAGAATAGGAAATTGAAGAGTTACAAATAAGGGTGAAGGTCAAGTGTGCTTCATATGAAGAGTCACATACTATTATATATTAATGACAAAGCATTGCTATTGGTATCAAAAATACATAGCATATAACATGCATTAGTAGACCTTTATTCTATATCATTTTTTAGTATTTTCATGAGTATTTATATGTGATTATTGTATGATTTATTATGACTGATTTCTATGCTTATTCTTATCTTTATTGAGTTCATAATATTGAAACTTTATATTTTATCATGTGGTTATTTTCTTGTAAGATTTCCATTAAGTATTAGGCTTCAAAAGCTATCACCTCTTTGATGGGACAATCTCATTCAATACTTTCATTCAATTATGCAAAATGATACATTCATTCTTGCCCCTAATATTTTTAAAGACTTCATCATACTACCTAAAACTCAAGGTTGGCTTACATGCAAAATGCCACCCGGGCTAGAATATTCTACCAAACAAAATAGTTACATTATTGATAATAGTTACATAAAATGGTGCCACTTGTCTAGGTGCTTCTAGTGCCACAAACTATTATAAAATATTACATAATATTATTACAAACATTATCATGGGGTCCCCCATGTTAAGCAAGGGTTATTACATCATAGTGTTAGGATGGAGCCCTAACAATCACCATGTCTTATATTATCTCCCAATATAATTTCATAAGGAAAATATATAATTCTTAGTTAGATACTTATGGAAGCTACATTAGAAAGTCTTTCATCTTGGAATTGAAATTCTTGATATCCACATGGATGTCATTAATCACATACCTAAAGAGGGTGATACTAGATGCCAATTACTCTGCTAAGTGTGACCTATAAAATTTTATCCAAAATTATATAGAAATATTAAGAACCATACATCCTTCATTGATGTTTGATAGTCATAAAGGGTTTATTCAAGGAAGGTGTATTTTACATAATCTACTTGCTAATTGGAAGTAAATACATAAGGCCAATTATGAGATATGATGTTTTTAATGGACCTTGGAAAGGCTTATAGTAGAGTGGATGGATAAATCCTAACTTAATGCATACCAAATATTTTAGGAAAGCTTCTTTTTTTTTTCCTCTTGCTTGTAATAGCTTCCTCTCTTTCATCACTCACATGCAATAAAACTTGCATCACTTTAGTAAAATATGGGAGTAAGTATATCTTATCAAAAAACTTGCATGTGGTAGTAATAGTTATAATAAAATGTGTATTTAGCTTAAATATATGCTAACTAATTTTTAATTGGTTGGTAGCTAGAACAAGCTATCTCTATAAGCTTAAATCCATGCTAATTTTTGCAATTGATTGTGATTTTATAGGTAAATTTGACAAGCTAACAAATTTGTCATTATATATGATCCTAGATTAATATGGTTAGTAACGAATGCATAGATCATTGTTAAACATTATAACTTACATAGATCAAAAATTTTAATAAATTTTATCATGTGACTTTCATACTTTAACTTAGCTTCACAATAAAATTTTAAGCTTGAAATTTGTAAGAATTGTTTTGCTTTAAATTTAGGTTATTAATCAAATTCTATATCTAAGCCTTGCTTTATGGTCCTCCTAGAAGATTTGATCACATGTTCAAACATGAGACTTGATCTTGGTTATCATCTCAAATCATGATCAATAGTCAACTTGCATATTATTGGATGCTTTTAGAGTCGTTTTATCATATGTGGTATATCCTAAAAAAATACATGTCACATTTAATTGGGAAGGAAAGCAATGATTACATGCTAAGATCATATTACTTAGACCTATTAATCATACGTGATAATGATCATCTAAGGTAGCTTGTGGACTACTAGTTTAATATGGCTTGCACGACTATGATGTATTTATAACCTTAAAAGTTATCCTTAGATTTCATTAATAAATTAAACTTTTGTATCTACTATTAGGTTAATCCATGATCAATGGATGCAATACTAGATCAATCACCTTAGATATTCTTTCAAACAAGTATTTATCAGCTCCAAAATAGCTTGTAGGGCACTAGATAAAAACATTATTGATAATATTCATCTTATGTTAGTTCACTTGAGTGTTCACATATGCATATGCTAGTTTGTATGTGAGATTAGCTAATGGGACATCCATTTTTCCACATGTCAAATTTATTGATTGAATCTTGAAGCTTTTGTAAAGCTAGCCTAAAATTTATTTATACGAAATCTCATCATTAAATATTAAACTAATATAAATGATGGAATATGTACCTTGAATCACTTAAATCTACTTTGATCCATGTGGCATTTTGAGCCCTAAAAATATTGATCCACTATTAATTTATATCAATTAAATAGATTTTTATTTTTGTAAGATTGTTTAATTTACACTTGAAAACTTTGTTTGAGTGGGAATGTCAACAATAACATTAGAAGATCCCAATATTAAAACCATTGATGATAAAATCATAAATAATTTTGATACCTCGATTGCCTATTTAAAAATAATATTTTTAGCTATCAAAATGGTTTATCAAAATCTTAGGAAGCTCAAATTAAATTATGAGCTTGTACTTTGAGCTATTGAGTAGACCCAATCTAACAAGCTTATACATAGTTTTTTCTTGACAATTATTTGGATACCTTGATTGTCTCTTTAAGAATAATATTTTTAGATCCCAAAATGGCTTATCAATATCTTAGGAAGTACAGATAGAAATATGAGCTTGATTTCTGAGCTATTAAGAACACCCAATTCAACAAGATTATAAATATTTTTTCTTTCCAATTATTTCATATAAAAATAATCTAAATTATTGGGCAAGAATATTACTTGGAATTTCAAGTATTTCAAGTTGATAGGCTTGTTCAATTCTTTCATTTGAAAATATTATTCTATTTAAAACAATATCATGAGTATGGATATGCTACACATGCTAAGATAAGGTCACTTTCTCAAGCAGTAGGGATTTCAAGCTATACTATGAATGCATAAACAAGATTAGTTTATCAAGTATCATGGATTCCAAGCTAGTTAGGATTTTTAAAGTGATGCACTTATCACTTATACAAACAAGATTGATTTCAAAAACAAATTAAGTCAACAAAGCCTCACATTCACCTTTTCTTGTGTTTACATTACTACTAGGATGAGTTTGTGATTGTGCACTAGGGACTCCAAGTTGGAGATCTTTTACTTGGGTTTTCCCTTCAGCTTAGATGCCTCATGTATACCCCTCAACTACTTAAAGTATGGATATGTTTGAGGAAATCATATTAGATATTGTTAAAAAAAAATAAAACGTATACAGTTATAAACAATGCATAATACAAGAAACCATGCATAAAATAAAGATAATATATTTCTATGAGAAAACCCTATAATGAAAATAAAACCTCATTGATAATATTAAGATGGATACATATCAAAAAATACAAAGCATAAGAAAGGATAAGAACAAACTTATATCCAACTTACAACTCCTATCTTCTTGAATAGATGAAAGGGATATGAAGTTGCACAACTATAATGATTGTCAACTCAAAGTGTGTACATACCTCCTATTTCTAATCATAAAGATAGAATATAAGTGGAATGTATGATAGAGAGTTATAATTATATGTCGCTCATTATATTCATTGTTATGATGAATGTGATGTCTCATACATAAAAAGGGATAAAATAGGATTTCTTCTAAATATTCCATGATAATAAGACGTGATATATTAGGACATGGGATAATAAACTCAAATATAGGATAAATCCTTAGCATTCCCCATCAGTATATTTTAAAAATATGTATATCAATAAATGGTATAAGAGGTGTCATTACATCACACTCTCTCTTAATAACAACTCCTAAAATAATGGTTATACCAAGGAAGTCATTAATAATAATTTACCAATAAAATATGAACAAATTAGCATACATAGAAGATGAAAGAAAGTGTCTCAAAATTTAAATTCTCACTCTTGGTACAAATATTATTGGTAGGGGCCTAAAACAACCCTTGTGCCCTAGGAACCATGACCCTCTATGGTTGTAGTTGATCTCACCTCTTTGAGCAGGTGTGTTCAGTGCCTTATACCTTGTGCAAGTTTCTAATCCTGGGAAGTCCAAGGAATGTGGGACACAGCTCCTTCAAACAACCTACCGGGTTTTTTACAAGGTCAACTCCTTTATTTGATACAATATTTTAGTGCTCCTTATTTCTATGCTAGAATACTCTTGACCAGGTTTTTCTCCAGATAAAAGGAGGAAGAAAATGATAAATGATTGAAAATATAAATTTTAGAAAATAAAACCTATCTAGCCTAGCCAAGGGTAGCGATGCACTAAGATATTGTAGTTTCTATTTTGCATCTTAGTGGGATGAGTGAACACAAGAACCAAGCAAGATAGAGAAATTGAATTTAGATCCAATCATACATGCCTGCAATTCAAAAGACTTCCTATGAAGTCTAGGACAAAAATACTAGAGTAGTCATAGTCCCCCGCAAAAAAGTATACGAACACTCAAAACATCTTAGAATTACTAGTGTAGTCATAACTCCTTGTATTCATATTAAATCATATATTACATCATATATAATCAAAAGAGACTCGATGGCTTGTACATGCAGTTGGTCTAAGGCTTGCGTCCAAACTGAGAAACAAAGTGGAAAAGGGAGATCGAATTACCACAAGTGAAATACTAGATAAAATAACAATTCCAACTTTGATTTTTTAGTCTTGAGGACATCCCTTTATAATATTTACAAGCAATATTTGAAATTCAAATTTCCCTCCAAAATGGGTATGGGTGGGAGTACCCATGTCATCTCTAATCGTTGGATTAAGAGTATTGTGTTGCATTAATTTTTGGGAGATCTAGAGCTTATTGGGAGTTAAATCACCATAAATACCTCCACATGTGACATAGTTATTTTTTTAGATGTATCATTAATACACCTAAATTCCACCGTGAAAATATGATTCAAGGTGGTGATATCTAAGGATGAAGCTCTATGATGGTTGTTACAAATTTGTTTCTCTTCAATCTTTGACCCACCTAGATGACTTATTATTCTACATGCTAGCTCATTGGAATTTGGTATCATTTTGTCTTGGGACCTCCTTTTTTATGGTCAGGTTTCTTTGGTGGATTCCCTCCTTATGCTTCTATTCAACCCTTAGCCTAGTTGATGTCACTTCTAGTGTTGCCTTGCTTCTCCCCATAGTTGATTCTCTAAAGATACCTTTGTAGTAGGATTCCACAAAATATCATTTTATGCGCATGCTTGTGGTCCTTGGTGTATTTTCCATGTTCTTCTCACCCCTCCCACCTTTGAGCCTCTAAGGTTTTTTAACCTCACTGAGTCCTTACTTGACTTATCCCATCACTCTTATTCTTTCCCTCTAAGGTCCTTGGGTTTCCCCTTATCGATGTGTTTCTTGTACCATTGAACTATCTATGGGTATATGGAGTTTTGCAACCCAATTACTAGAGAAGGGTGGCTCAATATTGGGGCCTTTCTATTGAGTAAGCAGATGAGTCCTAGTGAATCGAGCTCTTGGAGGCCTCATCATCAAGGGAACCTTTTTAGTCAGGGAACCTTTTTAGTCACCATTGAGAAGGTTATAATGTTCCTCTTGATGATGGTATGGGTCCTAGTCGCCACAAAAAATGTTGATAACCTTTTCTAGTTTGATTTGGGTGAATGATTTTACCTCAAGGTGAGTGGATATTTGAGCATGCTATTAATATTTGGAATAGACTATCCTTGGTGGGTGTCTACTTCAAATCAACTACTTGATATATGGATGGAGATTTAGGACCCTTCATCTTATTGGTATTGATGGCATATTTTTTTATCTTTCTCTTAGGATAGGGGTATACCCCATGGGACTTCTACTTGTAGGAGTTAAAGAACCCAAAAAATGATAATCTTATCCTTTAGGCAAAGAGTCTTAAGGAAAATTTTGGAAGCTTTAGGAACTTGGGAGAGAAGGTCTAGGATTTTTAAATATGAATCGAAGAGAAGCCCTTCCTTTATCGACTTCTAACTAATGAACATTGAAGATCTTTATATTGTCTATCTTTCTCCCTAATATTTCCCATGCAGCTAAACTGGTGATGGCATCGTTGTTTATTATTTTATCACTGTTTTTCCATGGGAGATATCTCTTCATGGTTTTTATGGCTTCTAAGTGTAACACAAGGAATTATTTCCTTGCATCATTCTTGTTGATTATTGGTCCTTCTATTTCATACAACCTCATTTTTTAGCATGTGGTATGTTTTCAAAAATATTTTTCATGGGTGTTTTGACTTTCCACATTTTATTTATATGTTGCCTATTCATATTGACCAATAAATATAGTATTTAGCCTTTACCTTCTTTATTTAAAATTTGTATATTTACATTATAGTACATGGTCTTATGTGTATGCACGAGTCAGTGCCATCTATATAGCCACTTCACTAGAACCTACAATGTTTGAAATATATAACCCAAACTTCTACTCATCATGGTAGCTTGGTTGGGTGGGCACATGCACTCTTGGTTTTGGTGGCAATGGTTTTTTGAAGGCTCATTGGTTCATATATGTTGATCTCATATTCTTTCATCAAATATACCTCGGGTCTGATCATTTTGTGTTCTTCATATAAGTTTGCTTCTCATATGTCACCGGCCCACTCATCCATCTAGTCATCCAGTACTTATGTTGTACCTCATCCTTGAGTATTTTTGGTTCTATCTCTTCTTCAGCAATGAGGAAATCTCATTCTTATTCAACCTTGATTTTTTGGATATGTACTATGTGATACATATGGGTGGGTTCAAAAGGAACCTTCATCTTGATCCCATAGTGAGTTCTCAAGAATATGTGGGTCCAATCTAGAGAAATGTACCCCCAATTTTCATAATGAAATCATGGAAGATATAGATACCAAAATATGTGGATAGATCAATATTTTTTATCTCTTGAACAACCCTTACATTGGGGTAAGCATATAGTGAGAGAATTAAATCTTTGAGGAGGCTGAGAGTGGGGATTGGATTCCCATCCAACCACACTACCCCTTGTTTGATTGGTTTATAGGTTAGCTCCAATGCATCAACTACCCTTTTAGGCATAACTAAAGTCCTTATCCCCAAGTCCATGAAGCAATTACAACTAGAATGGTTACGGCTTGTGCCTATTGGGATTAGGACCAAATATCTATAGAATGGCTTGCTTCATTTATCTTTTGAAAATATTCTATTTTTATAGAGCCTGTTCCAACTAATTTTTCTACTTTAGGAGGATGAGGATATCCCCTAACAATACAAGTATAGTGTATATCTTAAAGTGCTCAACCATGTTGAAATATTCTAGTGGCTAGACCTTCAACATGTTTTTTAGGACCCACTATGGCCTAGGTCATTCAATGCTAAAGTTTGGTGCCTGACCTAGACTTGGTGCTAGATATCTTGGCATTGATTGATTTGGCATTGGCAACTTGATTCATTCTTGATTTGCTCCTTGAGCTTGATTTATCTCTAGTATTCTAACTCCCAATATCGGTTCTTACTACTCTAGGGCCCCCTCTATCATTCTCCTCTTTTTACTTGTGATAACATCAGATTAAAATTAAGCTTGGTTTTTTGATGGGATACTTGCTTATCTAGGGATAGCATAGACCTCTCCCTTGTCTAATGTCACTAAGGTTTGCTCTAGTGATCTAGTTTTTAGTATTGAGGGGACTCTCTATGGTAATTTTTGAGTAGTTGGCTTGGTTTTTGGAGAGTATCACTTTAGTACACAAGTAGAGGCATTGGAAACATTGCCTATTGGAGCATTTTATAGCCCAGATAATACGGATCAGGATAATAGTATGGCCAACCATATGAATATCCTATATAATTATCTTGAGTGGGGACTATGTACCTTACCAAATTTGAGGGTACTATTTGCATAGAGACAAGAACAAGCACCATTTTCCTTCTAGGATCTTAGAAAGGACCAGACTCTTTGTTTGGTGGATGGTATCTCTAGTATCCATTTGATGGAGGTCATATCCTTGATTACCTTATTGAAAAGGAGGTGAGGGTAGTTCTGATATCTATACCTCTAGAAGTTATATTGGTTCTTAAGTGATATAATATCATTATTCATGTCCCTGATAACATTTTGCATTCTTTTAATTTTTAGAGATTGTGATTGGGGGGATAGCAGTAGTGGTAGACAAGGAAGTCAATGAAGGGGACTAATAAAAATTGAGGTTGGTTGAAAAGTGGTTGGTTGTATGGTTTGAGGAGGCTATGGAAGCTATATATTTGAGAAAAGAGGTATAGGTGGTATTGGGGATAGCCAATGGTAAGGAGTTGCTTCCCTTGATTTTTACCATCATGGTTATCTCAAAATTGATCACTTTTAAGTAGTGTATGAAAGCCATACCTTATACAAGCAAGATTTCTTTTGGAATTCTAAGCAAGGAATTCTAAACTTTAGTGTTTATGTCATCCATGGTTTTCATATGGGCTTTTTTTATAGTTTCCAATTGTTCAAATAGTGATACCTGTAGAGGGGGAAAACTACCCTGCCATGTACAATTCTTGGCTAGATTTGTTGGGAGCTGAGGTGACCACAAGGGTGTGTTATATTCTCTACACTCAGGGTCTTTGGGATCAAAGGGTTCACCAAGAATGGTTTTAGGACTTTCTCCAAGTCCAAGGTGGAAATTTTTTATGTGTATATTGAACAAACACCTATGTTTGGTCTTTCTAAAAACTAAACTATGGAAATGAAAGAACAATGCAAAGCAAAAAACAATGTAGGGAAACAAGAACTAACCGTAGTATGATTCTTGATTTTTAATGATGAAAATACCCTAACTTGCAATAAAATAAATCTTTTCTTTTCCAACAAGGGTTTAAGAGAGTGCACAAACAAAGTTAACCTTTGGATGCGAACTATTTTTTTTTTCTCTTTTGAATGCCTATAAATATAACCAAATATTTTTCCTTTATTTATGATCTAGGTTTTAGAACATAAATGGGTAGAAAGTAAACACTAAAAAACCTAAGAAATTAACTTAGGGTACTTATCTGATCCAATGGTTGGCATTGTCTTTTAACTTGTATCTAGATGTATCCAACAGTTTCACAACCTACAAAATAACTTCACAAAACCCTAGAAAATTTGATCAGTGTTTGGGGTCCCACTTAGGCTATTGTAGGACTAAGCTTGGAGGCACAACATTCAATCCCTCTTGGTCCCTTTAGCTAACCATTTGAAAATAAAATTAATTGTTGACCTTTTTGGAAATAAACAAACAAAGATGCAATATAATAAAATAGTGTAAAAGTTAGAGTACAAACAGTAGTGTTATGGCCTAAATAGAGCGTGTAAATACGAACTAAGAGTTTGGAAGTAAAATTTTTCTTCCAAACCTAATGACACTAAAATCATACCCCATAAGGGGTGACCATTATTTTGAATCCTCCTAAAATAGCACCCTGTATGGACAAGGTGTGATTTCATAGCATAAGTGCAAGAACAAAAAACTGATGTAAAATAGAATGCAAAATGTAGAACAAATGATTCTAGAAATACCAAAATGCAATAATAAACCTAGTGGTAGTAAAATAATAGACAAAAGGATGAATACCTCCATAAAATAGTAGACTCCTCAAGGATCCAACACTTATCCACCAAGGGCAGCAAATAAATAGCAGAGCAACAGAAGAACACCAGAAGACACTTGATCTTGATCACTTTAACACTTATAAAATCCTTTGAAACTTGGAAAAATTCTAACACTTAAAACTTCTAGAAATCACTTGGGGGAAAAAGAGGATCCAAACCCTCTATTTATGATGTTCAAAGCTAAAAAGGGCAAAAATATGAAAAGACAACCTAGGGGAGGACTGACATCTTGAGGGTTGGCAAAAAATAAGTTTTTCTAAGAGAAAACCCTAACTTGTCAAAATTGTGCCCCATACTAGGCAATCACGATTTCATAAAAGCTAGGAAAAGAGAGAAGGAAAAGGGGAAAAGAGGCCCAAACTTGTGTTCAGATAATTTTGAGGACCTTCTCAAGGGTTCTAGGAAAATTACTCACTTGGGTGGGTCAATTTTCCATGTCTACATTTTGCCCCCTCTTTGATGCATTTATGGCCTAATAAATGTATCAAAGAAAGGTGTAGACACCTATGGGTGAATGACAACAAACATAAAAGGGGTGTCTAGTTTAGAAGAATGGGGTAGTGCAAAAATAGTGTCATTATCGACACTAATATTTTTACATGCAAAATGAGGCATTAGGAACATTAATGCCTCTCAATTTGGGGTGCCCCCTAAAGTTTTGAAAGAAATGTCACATTCCCAAGGAAACTCAAAATGGCTGATGCAAAAGGAAGTAGAGCAAAAAACAATGAAAAAGGTGCCAAAGAGGAGAGAGAAAAACAAAAAAAAGGAGAATAAAAGGCAAAAGGGGGTGAAAACCCTAATTCATTTTCAATGCACGAAGAAGGAAGAAGATCTCTAGAGAAAAAATATAAATGGTGCTACCCACATGTCATTCATCCATTGTGACGGGTGAGGCCAGCGTAGTAGCGAAGCGAGCATAGGTAAGAACTAAAATCCTTCCTCTAAACTAGGCTAGATTAGGGTTTTTAGTGTATTTTAGTCATTTTTTATATTTTTTGAAGAATTCATCATGCGCAACTGTCATGACCCTACCTAGGCATACTTTATTTTATCTTTTTGGATTTATGACTTGTTGGTTGTTTTACTATGGGGATGTTGACTATGTGTTATTTAGTCAAGCAAATTTATGTTGTGGAAAATGTGAATATATTTTATATGGAATGATTGTTTATTTCGTGACTAATTTTTGTAAGACATTTATCTTATATGAGAATGAGATGTTGCTAATAGAACTGGCACATGTGTAGGGATAGGTTTCTTGTAGGTGGAAGACAGAAATAACCATCGAGAACAAGTTGCCTTGAGGGAAATGATGTGATGGAAAATTCGTCGGAATAATTGAGGGGCAAAATGAAAGAAGGCTCCTCTCATGGAAAATTCATAACATGATTTATATAAATTTATAAAATAATAAATAATGAGTTTTGGTTTATTTTATTTTCTGCATATAAATTCTCTTTATGATGAGTTTTGGTGGAATTAGAACGCTACTACATGTGTAGTTTTGGTTGATGTCTCAAATTGTTTCTTTAAAAAAAAAGAAAAAAAAAGAAAACAAATATTTATATTTATGCACATGTATATATATGAGGAATATGTCTTTGTTTATAGCATCTTCTAATGAAATTAATGGTTGGAATGTTGTTATTGCATCCAAGAGAGACTCATATTTTTTATGTCCTTTAAAGAAATTATTGAGTAATTCTTGTATGTGGGACTTTCGTTGCTTGCTTAAATATCTTAAAGGGGGTTAAAAATCTACAACCACCTTTGGCAACTTTGAGTGGACTCATGTTCATTTTTGCCTTGAGGAATGTTTGTTGGAGAGTGCTTGTTAGTTGGTAGTAGTGGTGTGTTTACATCACCGAAGAGTCGACCACCAATCAGGGGAGTGGATAACAAGGCTCGGATGTTCTTCCACAAAATAAAGGAATAGAAATGAAGTGGGGGAGCAATAGGGGAAAAATGAGAGCAAGAAGGAGCTTGAGGAAAAAGGAAGAGGTGTGGTGGTGAAATAAGTGATAGAAGATCTCAGGTAGCTCTGTGAAACTTGATAGGTTACATGCAAGCTTTAATGGATTTGCTTTATGTAATTAATAAAAGAACTATCCACAAGACTTCACAAAAAATATCTGATAGATGTGGTAGAGTAGATTCTTTGGTTGCCTTGATGGTAGTTTAAGATGTTAACCAGTGAATAGAATCTTTAGATGTGTTCTTCCAGTTTGAACCTAGACATTGGTATAACCTTAGAAATATTTAAGGTGGAGTCATCTCATTTGTAACCGAGGATGGTTTAGGTTTTCTTGTGTTTGTGGATATAGAGAACTACATTCTTTATCGATAGAAAGAGTCTTGGAAGGTTTTGGTTCACCTTTTGAATGATTTTCTTTGGTTTGAATATGTCTACCTTCTAGTGAGAGAGCTCTGGTTATCTATCACTTGAATAGGTTGGGTTGGTTGGAAATGCTTACCTTGTAACTAGTTGTATAGCACCGTAGGTTCGTATTGTTGATGTTGCTTACTTTTAGTTCAGTGTTCAAATGAATTTGCCCAACAAGAATTTGAGGTAAAGAAAGCAAGTTTACTCCCTTAATTAATTGTTGGTCTTTAAATTTTGTGGTTGTTGCCATTTGTGGACGGTGCATTTTTGGGAAATGGTAAACGAATTCACGAATCTGAGTTTTGACCATTTTTTTCTCCTTAGATTGTATTGTTTTCAATTGTTGTTTGTTTGTAGAAAATACAGGGGCAATAGAAGTGGTAGTTTGGTCATACATTTGAAATGGATGGTGAAAACTCCTTTGAGTTAGTAGATTAATGTAATCCATTTTGTTGTGTGCCTACTATGTTCTTTGTACCTTAGAAAAGAAAGATGTTCTTGCTCTATTTTCTAAAGTTGATATTAATGATGTGCTTGATTTATTTTCTACCAACTTATGTTGTTGGAAGAGTGAGGGAATAAATGAGTATTGTTGTGTGCAAATGATATTAAAATGAATTGTGTACAAAAGGATTTATATTATTGTGTGCAAATTATTTTGAAATGATTTGTGTACAAATTTGTATTGTTGTGTGCAAATGATATTGAAATGAATTGTGTACAAAAGGATTTGTATTACTGTGTGAAAATGATATTGAAATGAATTGTGTACAAAATAAATTTTAATATTGTGTGCAAATGATATTGAAATGGTTTGTGTACAAATGGATTTGTATTATTGTGAACAAATGATATTGAAATGAATTTTGTACAAAAGGATTTGTATTATTGTGTGCAAGTGATATTGAAATGAATTATGTACAAAAGGATTTGTATTGTTGTTTGCAAATGATATTGAAATGGATCGTGTACAAAAGGATTTGTATTGTTGTATGCAAATGATTTTTAAATGAAATATCTACAAAAGGATTTGTATTGTTGTGTACAAATGATGTTGAAATGATTTGTGTACAAATGGATTTGTATTGTTGTGATTGCAATGGGATTGCAATTTACTTTATGTGGAGCCATATCTGATCCCTCTAAGATGGAAACCTTCTCGGTGGTTAGAAGAGGTACCAGAGGAAGAGGACATCTCACGTATGATAGTGGTAGTGGAAGGAAGTCACCATTTGTTCGTGAACATATCAATGGTTACAAGACTAAAATTTAGAGCCAGGTTTGTCTTTTAGCTTGGCACAACAATGTAAATTGTAATCAAAACTGGTTGTGTAAGTTACCAAAAGATATTTTCAAAAATACATTGAGGGGAGAACTCTTTGGATAGCATTTGAGCTATGTTTTTGTATAAGAAGCTTATATGCTTTGTAATTTTTAATTTTCAAATTAATAAATGATGTTGACTTCTTTCAAGGAAAATGTAAGGCCAAACCATGTGATGTCTTTGGTGTTCTTTTAAGAGGGCCATTTGGTAGCTTAATGTTAATCTAGAAAATGAAGGCATGGGTAATCTTATGCTTAAATGACTTGGGAAGTTATGCATGGGTGTTGCTTGTTATCCGAATTGAAAGTGTGAAGGTGACGTCACACTCTTGAGTTAACTAAAGCATATTTTTTTTTTTTAAAAGGGTCTTACATATGGAAAATATAATGTAGAGCCATATAGATTGTGTTCTTGTAAAAATGGTTTATATGTGTAATATTTGAAAGTGAGCATAGTAATAATTTACCTAATGAGCATAGAGTTATTAGAATTGCTTAATATCTCCTTGTTAAGTTGAATACGCTTAGATCTTAGGTTTAATTTTTAAGGAAAGGAAAAGAAAACTCCATGGGAAACCAAAGGATTAAAAGGGTTATGGGAATGTGGACAATGGGGACTAGCTCATAGAATAGATGAGATGAGGAGTCACCACCCAAGTAACTAAGCATACTCACGTAGATAGAATTGCATGAGGTGCGGAGATTAGTTCACTTCTTCCAATTGATCGGGAGAAGAATAAGCTAGCTCAATGGCCAATGAGATGGATAGCTTAGGAGGGTGTGTCACCTAGTATTCTTGCATAGAAGGAATTATGTAAGAAATAGTGATGGGTGCATCTATGAATGGTTTACCAAAGGGCAAGTAGACCATAGAATGTAATTCCTCTACCTATTTAATGGAGTGTAGCCTTAAAAAAAACTAAGGGATAAAGAGTTGGTATTTTTGGGTCATGACATTTGGTATCAGAGCCATGGTCCGTAGTGGAATAGGCTCACTGTGTAAAATAGTTATGATGTGTGATAGGAAACATGCCTAAGTAAGGTGTAAACTTTACCAAATAGAATAACTAGGAAAACTCAGTTGTTGCAATGAAATGACTCATATTGACTCTGTTGTGTGCTCAGGAAAAATGCCACTGAAGAGGAGAGGAAGTGTTGTCTCATCGATGAGGCAGACATAAAAAACCAATGTAGAGTGCAAAACCCCGTATGTAGGTTTAGATAACCCTAGTAATGAAAGAGAGGATTTCACAGCAATAGTGGCCCAACTCCATGAATAGGTAGAAACACAAAGACATATATTGGATACCATGTTGAATAGGGAAATAGGATCTAGAAGGGAAAGTTATTTCATTGTTGATAAGGGATAATATCCTTGGTAGGAATGTTAATTTTGATTGACAGTGGTGCTACAAATAGTTATGTTTCCACTAATTTAATTAGAGATATATTCGAAAGATCTGGAATCTTGGCACATGGGTGTGATATTGAGTATGGATCAGGATAAATCTATTATGTGAGTCAATGCTACCCTATGGAAAAAATTTCCTTACCTAGTGGTATGACCATAATATGTTTATATGTAGCACCATTGCATGCCTTTGATGTAATCCTAGGAATGGATTGGTTGCAAGCATATAGGACTATAGTCAACTTTCAAGATAGATGGATAGAGTACATGGAAGGTAGTGGGAAAGTGCAAAGGGTGTACAACCTACAAGGGGCTTTCCAACCCCAAATTATTTCAGCAATGCAACTCAAGAAAGCCATGAAGAAAGGAAGGAAGAGATGTTCGAGAAACACCCACTTTACAAGATTTTAGGGATGTATTCCAAGAGGATTTACCTGTATTACCACCAAAACATGAATTTGACTTCACAATTGAACTCCAACCTATAATATAACCTATACATAGAGCTTCCTACAAAATTAATCCTATAGAAATGTAAGAGATGAAGGTGTAGCTGCAAGGATTGTTGAAGGGATTGATCATACCAAGTGTGTCACCATGGGGTGCACAAGTTCTATTTGTTAAGAAGAATTATGGCTCCTTACATCTATGTATATACTATAGGATGTTAAAAAAGAAAACTATCAAGAATAGGTATCTACTACCCATAATCAAGGATCTTTTCGATCACCTTAAGGATACCTCAATATTTTCAAAGATTGATTTGATATCAGGATACCACCAGTTTAGGATTTGAGAGGAGGATACTCACAAGATATTCTTTAAAACTCGCTATGGACATTACAAGTTCATTATTTTACCTTTTGGTTTAACAAATGCTCCAGGTGTATTTATGAATTTGATGAATAGTATCTTTAGGAAGCTTTTGGATAAATTTGTGTTGGTATTATTGGATGATATTTTGATATATTCCTAGAATAAGATAGAGCGCGATAAACACCTTAGGGTTGTGCTATAATTACTAAGGAAAAATTAGTTGTATGGAAATTTATCCAAGTGTGATTTTTATGTGTCAAAAGTGCAATATCTAGGACACATTGATAGAAGGGATCGCGGTAGATCCTAATAAATTGAGGCTATTTTGAATTGGCCACCAACCACAAGTTTGATAGAGTTCTAAAGTTTCATAGGGTTGATAGGATATTACAAGCGGTATGTTAAATACTATGCCAATATTACCTCTCCAATAACTAACCTATAGAGGAAAGGGAAAGAATTTTGACAAACAGATAAATGGGACGTAGCTTTTGAACTACTTAAGAAAAATCTTACCATGCCTCCTATATTAAAGGTACTCGATACTCAAGGGATTTTTTTTGTGTGTGTAGATGCATATTTGGAAGGTTTTGGAGGAGTGCTCTCTTAGGAAGGAGCGATCATATCTTATGGGTCAAGGAAATTGAAATGACACAAGATCAATTATGCAACCCATGATTTGGAATTGGCAGTGGTGGTGTTTGCTCTCAAAATTTAGTAATATTACTTGGTGGGGAGACCATTTGAGCTAAGGACAAAATATTAGAGTCTACAATATTTACCCAACCTCTACTCAATGTTATATAGAGAAGGTGGATGAAATTTCTCATAGAGTATGATTTTGGTATTGAGTATATTAAAGGAAAGGAGAATAAAGTTGTTGATGCACTGAGTAGGAGGAGGTACATAGTGTTCCTATCTCATGTCCATGTAGACTTGATGGAACATGTCAAGAATATGCAAAATCGGGATGCATACTACAATCAAATTTTTGAAAATATGGGAAGGAATCCAAATAATAACAAGGATTTTAGCTTTAAATACAGTTTCCTATGCTTCAAGGATAGGGTAGTTATTTTGAAAATCAACGATCTGATAAAAGCGATCATGAATGAAGCGCATAGATCATCATATTCTTCTCACCTGGGAAGAGCAAATATAAGAGAGAATATGAAGAAAACTTTCTTTTGGCCTAGGATGAAGAGGGACACAACTAAATTTATTGCTCGTTGCCTCAAATGCTAGAAATTTAAAGCAAAATACAAACATCCTATAGGACTATTGTATCCACATGATGTACCTATGCAAAAATGGTAGGTAATTGCAATGGATTTTATTGTAGGGCTACCTAAAAATTGGTTTTAGTATGACACAATCCTAGTAGTGGTTGATGAGGCCTAGAAATGCCTCGATCATAACATGTTTTGAACATTGAAACTACCTAAAAACTCTTGTGTTTAATCTGATATGCTAGTTAAGTTGATTTAATATGTTGTGTATTAATTGTTTGCATGATCAATGTGTTAGAAATACTATATTCTGATTTTTTATAGTTTTTGCATAGTTTTATGTTACTTTGTCATGACTTGCTAAATGAGAAGTATGCTTAGTTGATAGCAGCACTTCACTAGTTTTGTTTTGATGTGTTTCAAGCATTTGTTTATCTAAACCTAGCAAATAGTGCAAGCAAACTATTACTGTGCAGTAGAAATTGGTTTTCCAATGTAAATTCCAGCTAGTTGCCAATGAATGGCAAGGCATGGAATTCACACATGGAGAGAGATGAAGGTTATTGCAATGTGATCCTGAGAGCTAACCCACCTGAGAAATGTAGATGAAATCACTTGAAGATCACACAGTTGTTCATTCTAAATATCATCGAAATGAGCAGACATCTTCGAAAAGAGAAATACAGTCTCTTCGAAATCAGCAAACATCTTCGAAATGAGAAATACAGTCTCTTTGGAATGATCCACTTATCTTCGAAATGAGAATAGAAAGCGCTTTTTGAGTTGTTGACTAATTTCTAACGATGGAAAAATGGAAAGAAGGTTGAAAAGTTTAAAGGAAAATATCTCCCATCTGACTTTGTCATCCTTGCCGTCCAAAGCCACCATTCATGGAAAAGATCAATTTTGGTCCTCTTCTAGGATAAACCTAGGAAATGCTGCAGCATAATAGGAATAAATCTGTAAGATAGGAATGAGATATTCTCAGTTTGTAATTAGATTTTAGGATATTTATAAATAGATAGCTTCCATCCAGGTTGAGCTAATATTGGTAGGGAAAAATAAGCAAGAAGTATAATAATAAGAAAAGTGATTGTTACAGTCCTGTAATAGGGTTTTTAGCAGCAATATTGTAATTATGTTTTTAAATCAATAAAGTGCACTATTTTTATTCATGTTGTTATGAATGAGTGTGAGTAAGATCTAGAGAGAGAGAAATACTCATACCTTATTCTGTACAAGGAGGCTGGCCACTTCCAGACCTAGGAGGAGGACTAATAGCAGGTTTTTGTTCTGATTTTGCTACAGCAGAATAAGTTGTAAAACTTGTCATTTCATTTCCTTGTAAACAGCTAACAGTCTTTGCAATATTAGTTTATTTTATTATTTCATTTCCCCACTCTCCATTTTCAGCAAGCTTTCAAATTACTGTAGATTGTCATTTCCAGAATTTACTGTTTTCTATAATTTACTGCATTTTGTGTTTTGCTGTCAACCCCTGCACAGAATATTGACAACCTTCTATTACAGAGCATTGACAGGACTTAATTTCCATGTTATAATAAGGTTTCCATTACTGCAAAATTAAATAGACTTCCTTTTTGCAATCATAATTAGATTTCTAATTCTGCAACTGTAACTAGGGAGTTATTTTTGCAACATAATTAGATTTCATTCTGTAATTGTAACTAGGATTTCATTTCGATAGTTAGTAATTAGTTTCCATTCTTGCAATTAGATTAAAGTTCAATTTATGCAATTTAGAGATAAAAATGTCATAAATCCCCCACACAATCGGTTTCACCAATAAGACCTGTTGCTCCCAAATGACCTAAGTTATAGCCATGTTCACTCCTTCCGCAAATAGCCTTGTACACTACCATGGATTGACAAATTCATTGAAAATTAATGATGTGCATAATGACAACGCATCATTTTGGCACCATTTCTAGGGAATAGTTTTGCTAGAAGGTTACAACAGTCTAATAACTAATAATTAGACTGAGTTGTGAAAATTTAGGATAAAATTTGAATATAACAACTAGTTAAAGTAACAACTATTGACCTATAATTTATGTCATTCAAGAGTAAACATGAATGAGTAAGCCTAGGTATGAAATAGGTAGAATTACTCAAAAGGATCCCTAGCTTGTTCCATTAAGAAGATATTCATGCCTAAGGGGTGAATCACCTGTGTTTGAACTACCAAAAAAATTGAAAAAAAAATCACCAGCTTCATCATCATTAGAACATCCTGAGAAAGAAAAATCATCAGACTCATCATCAACAGAGGATTCTAGACCTCTTAAGAGAGAAATTTGGATAGGTTTAACTATTCCCAAGGAACAAGAAACTATTGGAGAGAGAGTCAATATATATGGGGATGGCCAACATGGCTATGTCCATAATGAAGGAAATGATCAGGATATGCCCTAACCTTCCATAAAATTTGAATATCATATCCATTTGAATCCAACACAAAACTCCCCCATGAAAACCATTTCACCTTTAGTACTTCCAACCTTTTGAGGTGTTGTATCTGAAGATCCTGATCAGTTTTGTTTGAATTCAAAGTAGTGTGTCAAACCTACGACTATGTAAATGACAATCAGAAACTTAAGGTTTTTCCCTCAACACTCAAAGACTCATCATTACGCTATTTCATGAGCTTAGATCCAAATTCCATCCGAACCTGAGATCAAATGGAAACTATGTTTTTAGACAAATATCAAAAGTATTGTCGTGTAAGGAACAGGAAAGATGAGTTATTCAGGATTAAGCAAGAAAATGATGAAACATTAGAAGACTATCTTGATAGGTTCTCCTTTTTTCAAAGGAGATGTGGACTTGTAGAACCTAAGTTATGCAAAACCATATTTTTGAGAGGATTACAAGATGAATCCATAGAAGTATTGGATTTGAAGGGCAAAGGGATGTAAATACTATCAGTAATGAGGAAATTGTGGGTCTCTGCAGGAATTACTCTCACACTAAGCAAGGAAGAAGAAAAAAGAGTACAAATGGCACTGATGTGAAGGACCTAGTAGAGGAACATGCAAATTTTAAAACTGATATTCTAGTGCAATTGAACGCAACTTTAGGAGAAATGTCTACAAAAGCAAAAACCACAAAACCTTCGACAATTTATTGCCCAAGATGTAGAAATAAACATGCTTTGTAGGAATTTCTTTTGAATAAAACATCTATCTCAGCCATTTTTAGTATCTGTTCGAAGAAGCATTTGACTGATAAATACCACCTACTACCACAACTCAAAACTATGTTAGAGAGTCAGACTAAGGAACTCAACTATGTTGGACCAAAACAGGGAGGAAATTTCTCTCAGAACCAAAATCCCCCTCGTTTTTCTACAAATTAAGGGCATAGTTTTTCTACAAATTAGGGGCATAATCCTTGGACTATGCCTTGGGGACAATCATAACCACCCCAACATCCTTGGAATTATTCTCAATGGAAAAATTCCCAAGAATGGCCACAAACAAGTTGGAGTAATCCAGCCTAGAATCCAAATAAGAATAACCCATCATGGAATCAAAACAACCCACCCTGGAATCAGAATCAGACTAATCCACATTGGATGCAAAATCAACCACAGTGGAGTTAGCAATACCAGTCCTATCCAAGGCAGCAAAGAAATCAAGGTCAAACTCAGCATTTGTTGCCTGCACCTAATCAAAATTTTCAAGAAAAATAGAACCAACCACAAAAAACACAATAGGTGAAACAGCCTCAACTTCTAGCTCAACCAGTCACTAATCCAAACAACATGAGACAGGCATCCCTTGTCTATGTGGTTGAAGCTAAAGAAAATGCTGAAATAAATGTTCTTGATTGTAGTAACATCCAACTTCGTTCAGGAAAAGTTGTACCTAAACCTGTTTCAACTAAAATCAAGGAAAATGAAAAGCAAGAACCTTTGAAACCAGTTAGAGTTAAACCAACAACAAAGAAAGAAGAAGAAAAAAAATTGAGGCAGAAAAATTACCTTCATCAAAGATAATTCCATATATTGAAAGATTCAATACCACAATAGAAAATTATGAGTCAAACCTGGTTAAGGAACTTAGAAAGTTAACTATATCATTACCCTTATTGCAAGCCATTAAGGATATACTAGTTATTAAAAGTACTATTCGATATTTGTGCATTAGAAGAGCAGGAAGAAAAAAGAAAGCATCTCCCAAGACTATTCAAGTTGAAGGAAAGATAGCTGATCTCTTGTCCGAAAAACTAGTACCTCCAAAGTATAGTGACCCAAGGAGTCTATTTATCACAGTTACCATAGGCTCAGTACTAATATCAAATGTCTTAGTAGATCTAGGAGTTGCAATAAATGTCATGACCAAGGATATAATGGAACAATTACAGATCAAACATCTCAGTCCCATATTTACAGTTTTAGAAATGGCTAATAGGTCAGTTGCAAAACCTGAAGGTATCATTGAATATGTCCCTATAGAAGTCTCTTCTTGGTAATTCCCTATAGATTTTTTGGTTTTACAGTTAAGAAATTCAACACATGGATATCCCATCATTCTGGGAAGACCTTGGCTTGCAACTATAGCAGCCTTCATAGACTGCAGATCTGGAAAAATGACCATTTCAAATGGTATTGATATAAAACAGATTTCTATGTATCCTCATGCAAGACCCTCCAGCAATTTTTCAGGTCAGTTATGGTTTCCTAACTCAGGTGAAGAACCAGAAGAGGTTTTTTCCACACTAGCCACCTTGGTAGTAAGGGAACACACAGAAGACCTCCATGACATAGAAACTTTAGAGAATGAAACTATCCTAATGAATGTTTTGCATGAACAAGGGTTAGAAGAAGAAGTAGTAAATATCCATTAGTTGTTAGGAAATGAGGAGAACCAAAATTCTAAATGTGATCCATCTGTACTATCATAGGAAACATCAGTTTCACTACCACATGGGTGGCACCATCACCTGATTTTCCCTTCTCACTGTTCCATTCAGGATATGCTTCCATTAGAAATAAATGAAACAGAAACTTCTTATTTCTTCCCATCTCATCATTTCCCTCTTAACTCCCTAATCACCAAGTATGAAGAAGTGAATTCAGTCCTTCCAAATGCAAAACAAATAGAAGTCCAGCCAGGTAAATTACTGAACATTAATAGCTGGCTTACTAGGGAAGAGGAAGAAAATTTGATAACTATTTTGCAGAAGGGTGTTCATGCTTTTGCTTGGGACTACAAGGATATGTCAGGAATTCACCCTGATATATGCATCCACAGGATTTATACTGAAGAAGTCAAGCCGATAAGACAACCCCGAGAGAAGATTGAATCCTACCTTGAGGGATATTGTAAAGGAAGAAATTGAAAAACTTCTGGAGGTAGGATTCATTTACCCAATTTCTGATAGCTAGTGGGTCTCTCCATTGGTTATAGTTCTTAAGAAAAATAGAAAAATGAGAGTATGTGTAGATTATAGAGAGCTAAACAAAGTGACCTACAAAGACCATTTTCCATTACCTTTCATAGATCAGGTGTTAGATACCCTTGCTGGAAATAAATACTTTTGTTTTCTTGATGGATTTAGTGGGTATAATCAAATTCAGGTTGCACCTAAATATCAAGATAAAACAACCTTTACCTGTCCATGGGGAACATTTGCCTATAGGGTTTTACCTTTTGGTTTTTTTAATGCCCCAGTAACATTTCAATGAGCGGTCTTAGCAATTTTTTCTGATCTGACTACCAACAGTGTTGAGATATACATCGATGATTTCATAGTATGTAAACAATCTTTTGACTTTAGATTAGAAAACCTTGACAGAGTTTTAACTCGCTGTAAAACATACCAGATATCCTTGAATCCAGACAAATGTTTTATGATGATGGAGGAAGGAATATTTCTTGGTCATAACATCTCTCTTCAAGGGATCCAGGTTGATCCAAAGAAGATGGAAATTATCAAGAATCTTCTTCCTTCTAAAACTCAGACTGATGTCAAAAGCTTCCTAGGACACATTGGTTTTTACCACAGGTTTATTCCTAGCTTTAGCACAATAGCCAATCCCATGTTTGCCCTATTGACTAAAGATTATGAATTCTCCTAGACTGCAAGGTGTCAGGAATCATTTGAAGCTCTGAAAGAGAAATTAGTAAGTCCACCTATGTTAAGAGGATGTAATTGGACATTACCATTTCACATACAGGTCGATGCTTCCAATACTGCAATTGGAGCAGCATTAGGACAAATTGACAATGGTGAACACTATACCATCTACTACATTAGCAAGAATTTGACAAGAGCTAAGAAAAATTATACCACAACTAAGAAGGAATTCTTGGCAGTAATTTATGCCATCAACAAATTCAAGTATTACATCACAGGTTATCAAATATTCATTCACATAGCCATTAAGTATTTGATGAATAAGCCTATGGTAAATGTAAGAATTATTCATTGGTTATTGTTGCTGCAAGAATTTGATATCACAATAATCAACAAACCAGGAAAAGCTAATGTTGTAGCAGATTTCTTTTCCAGGTTGCAGAACACAGAGGAAGGGGAATTAGTTGAGGACACTTTTCCTGATGAAAAATTATTTGCTATATCTGTCCAATCACCTTGGTTTGTGGATATAGCCAATTATTTGGTCATAGGGAAAGTTCCTCCACATTTCACTTCAAAACAAAAAAAATAATTGATCAAATAGAGTTCTTCCTTTGAGTGGATTAAGGGTATACTTTTTAAGTGCAGTCTTGACCATGTGTTACGCAGGTGCATCCAAAAGGATGAGGTATATGATATCCTTAGGGCTTGTCATGATGAACCCTCAAGTGGACACTATTCTGTAAAAAGCACAATTAGAAAAATTTTAGGGACAGGATATTATTGGCCATCTCTTCACAAGGATGTGAAAAATTACATTAGGCATTGTGATGCATGCCAAAGAATGGGGAAACCCACTCATACAAATGAAATGCCACTACAGCCTCAATTGGTTTTAGAGCCATTTGAGAGGTGGGGGATTGATTTTGTAGGACCTATTGATCCACCATCTCAAGGAAAGGTGCATATTCTAGTATGCACTGATTACCTGACAAAGTGGGTAGAGGTGTGTGCTTTCAAATATGCTCGTGAAGATAAGGTCAATGATTTCTTGTATACTCAAATTTTTTAGAGATTTGGAGCTCCACGGTCTATCGCCATAGACCAAGGACCCCAATTTGTATCTAAAGTCATTGAGGATTTTACAGAATTATATGAAATCAAACATAGGAAATCATCACCTTACCACCCACAGGCAAATGGTCAGGTTGAGATAACAAACAGGAAACTGGAATGAATCTTGACAAAAACAGTAGCTTTTCATAGGAGAAATTGGCTAGATAAATTACCTAAAGTAATTTGGGATTACGATACTACTTGGAAATCCACTACTGGATTCACACCTTATGAACTAGTTTTTGGTAAAAAGCCCCTCCTACCTATTGAATTTGAGCTACTAACATTGCGCACAACATTAGAAATTAGGATTGAATTGTCATAGGCACAGACAGACAGGATTCTGTAGTTGAATGTATTGTATGAACTTTGGTTGGATGCTCTGTACCAAACTGAAGTAAATCAGGAGCAAAGGAAGTTGTGGCATGATAGTCACATTCAGCAGAGGAAATTTCAACAAGGATATTGGGCTTTTCTGTTTGATTCTCGCTATGAGGACTTCCCTGGAAATATGAGAACTAGATGGCTTGGACCTTACCAGATTGAAGAAGTATTTGACAATGGAGCAGCTCGTTTATCTCCTATTGATGGGTCACGGAGAAAGTTGGTAGTGAATAGACATCACCTCAGGGTGTACCATACACCTCTAACTAAAGAGAAATTCTTGCAGCAGCTTGACAGTTTGGATGTACAACAGGTGGAAGAGATTCCCTCTTCCACTTCAATAAAATCAGCAAGATCATGGATTTCAAGAAAAGCAAAAAAATAAAAAATAAAATCAGAAAAATGCAGAAAACAAAAAGATGAATAAATTTTGATTGTGAATTCTTTCATGGGCATGATTTCAGAGAAATCATGAATTCCTTCATGGGCATAATTAGAATAAAACAAAAAACAGAGAGAAAATGAGAGGTAAAAAAAAAAAATGAATAGCTCAGCAGTGAAAACCTTTCCTAAGGCACTACTGAGTTGGTATGCATGAAAACCAGTTTTCTAGTATGCATAACCTTGAAAATTTTTGAATCATCATTGTAAAAATTCACCAACTGCACTTGTTTTGAAATATTGCAGAAAATCTCAGCAGAACATCAACAGAATCAGTCATTTTTCAAAACTTGTTTTAATCAGGTATATATTTCTTACATTTCTTCATTGTAAATGATTGGTATGTAGTATATAACAATTAACCATTAGCATAAAAGGTATCCATAAGAGTTGGCATATTTAAAACATGTTTTGAGAAGGAGAATATTGGTTTCTACCTAATCTTCAGAATGAGAATGTCAAAAATAGTGCCTGATATCTTCTTCAGAATGACTGTTGTATTGTCTTCGAAATGAAATTGTCTTCAGAATGAATGTTGCACTTTATCTTCAGAATGAAATTGTCTTCGAAATTACTGTTGCACTTTGTCTTCAAAATGAAATTGTCTTCGAAATGATAGTAGAATGAATGTTGCACTTTGTCTTCGGAATGAAGCTTTGTCTTTAGAATGAGGAATTGTCTTCAGAATGAAGCTTTATCTTCGGAATGAGGAATTGTCTTCGCAATGAAGCATGATCTTCGAAATGAGGACTTGTCTTCGAAATGAAAACTTTATCTTCGAAATGAGGAATTTCTTCATAATGAAGCTTTGTCTTAGGAATGAGGAATTGTCTTCGCAATGAAGGATGATCTTCGGAATGAGGACTATCTTCGAAATGAAAACTTTATCTTCAGAATGAGAAATTATTTTTGCAATAAAACATAATCTTCGAAATGAGCATTCAACAGGATATTTCCACGTGGCATCCAAAGAGGTGGAAAAGATACGATCAATAGAATTTTTTTTACTGCATATGATAAATGACACGTGTCATTTGATATGTGATTTGTCTTATCTTGCACCCATTAAGGAAGTACCGGAATCATGGGGAAGTGACCAACAACATGCCACCATTGTTCGATGTGGATAACCATGCATGTGAGAATTCTGCGGACAAAACAGATGAGCTAAAAACAAGTGAGGTGGATCTACCGATAAGGAAATTTGTGCAATCATTAATGGATAGGTGTTTGGAGCAAAAATAGAGATGCATGTCACCCTTCCTTCCAAAGACATAATTGTTAACACAAAATTATTATGAGGTACAGTGTCGATATTGCAGTTCATTTCGAAGAAGTTAAAAAAAGCAATTGAAAACCTAAAAACAAACCCTACAAATCTACAAGAACCAGAAACCAGCGATCCAGCAAAAGAGTAGCAGCAGAGGCGAGCAATTTTAACATACCAAAATAGGAAAATGGGACAAAAAAAAAATATGGAACTAGTATATACCACCCACATTTGAGAAAATCTAGAAGTGCTACAAATTTTTGAAGACAAAGGGCTTATGCCATTTTTGGACAAATTTGATGGGTCCTCTGAAGATTTGGCTGGCATGTTCGCTCACACATTTAGAAATAATTGGGCACACATTAACGACATGACAATTAAGGTAACCCTTGAAATTTTAAGTGAAATTATTGAGCTTCCATTAGGTCTTCAAATTTTTAGAACTGGCAAAAATACATTGGCAAATGTAGTTAATCATTTTTTGGAAGAAAATGATAAGGAGCCAGAATACTTAATGCACAACACATGCAAGGGGGTAAAAAGGGCCAGCCTACAAGAACCCTGGAATGAAGTGGCCACATGGGTAATAAAATTTTTAACCTGTGAATGGCAGTATGTACTTTTATCAGGGCATCATTTCAAAATTTTGAACCACCTAAGACATGGTAGGCAACAACCAGAAGTTAGGGTAAATATTCCCCTGTATCTGCACCAGGAGTTGAAAAATATGGCAAAACGATATCAGGAAGGAAAAGGGAGCCCTTGCCACCATGGTCTTATTAAATTAGTCTACCAAGCATCATTTTAGAGGAAACCCTAGAAGCTTTGATAGGTTTTATTCTACTCTAAATGATGTAGTTTTTGGAAGAGAGGATGAGGAGGAAGAAGCAATAGATGTTGTCGCAGATGCTATTGCAAAGGAAGAAGAAATAGATGCTATCATAGATGATGTTGTAGAGGAGGAAACACACCCAGCAAAAGCAACAGAGCACATTTCTCCATAACCTTCAACCTCACAAGCTAAGAAACAAAAGAAGAGAGGGCCTAGAACCGGTAGTCAAAAAGAAAAATAGAAGAAAGTTCATTTTTCTAAAGATGTTGCTAATCTGTCAGAATAGGGGAGTGAAGTGCCTAGAAAAATAGGGGAAGAGAAAACAAGGGAAATAGAAGCACTTCCACTAGAATCTGAAATTGTCCCCACAGCCCCTACTGTCACCAGAACATAGGGCAAGAATAAAAAAATTACAGCAGGAACTAGGAGGTCTACAAGACTCCACTTGAGAGAAATAGAAGAACAGGTGATAGAAGAAGAAGGTGGACAAGGCAATATGGATGTTACAGAAGTCCAACCATCCCCTGAATATTTTTTAGAATTCCCTGAACAAATGATTAAGGAAGAGACTGAGCAAGACAGTTTTGAAGTTGCTACAGTTCAACAAGCCACAGAAGATGTGGATGCAATCATAGATAATTTCATAGAACCTCCTGAATAAGAGCAGACAGCTGAAGTAGAAGATGAGATAGTTTTTGAGCAACCAACTACAGATGATTTGTCTACATCAAATTCTGAATCATAAATAGAGGAGGTGGACATTACAAAACAACTAAGAGCAGCAAAAAGTGTTATCAAAACACAAACTAAATGGATTGAAGAAAAAGAAAATATCATTGAAATATAGGAAAAGAAGATTGCAAAATTATAGCAGGAAGTGGCAGAATTGAGGAAGATGCTGTCACAGTCTGAAGAATAGCCAACTGTATCAATTGATGAGGATAATTTGGATCAGTTACTTATGGGATTATCTAGGGCAGATGACTATTTTATTTTGATTGAGGCATCTAAAACTTTGATTAAAGACATAGGTGCTCATTTTGAAGTAGCGCCCTTTCATTCTGGAGAAGTGACCTTCCATTCTAAAGCATTGCTTTCTCATTCCAAATATGCTCCAGAATTGATAAAAAGCATAAAAAGGAATATTGGAGATGAGTCACAGCAGGAAACACCAGCACAGGAGCAGTCTAAACAGCAACATGAAATTGTTCAAGTAAGTACTCCTTCAAATAAGATTTATGTATTTAAAATTGTTATACCTTCAATCAAAGTAGAGGATAAGGGGGTACAATTAGAATTTTTGTCTGATGACCAACCAGTGGAAACAACAGAAAAAATGGTACAAGTAGAATTGTTGTCTGATGACCAACCAGTGGAAATAGCTGAAAAAAGGATACAAGTATAATTATTATCAGATGACCAACCAGTGGAAGTAGCAAAAAAAGGGGTTCAGGTAGATTTGCTACCCAGATTTCCACCTGTAGTTAGACCACCCAATACTGTATCCCTAGAGCAATATAATACAACATAGCTAGTTGGGTGATCAGATATGAAAAACTTGTCACTAAAGTTAAAAAATTTAAATTGGAAGGTAAATAGTTAGAGGCAAAAGAAACAGAAATCAAGGCATTGAATGAAAAAGTGACTGATTTATGTCAGATTGTTGAGTTTTTGGTCCAATTCAGACGGTCGGCTAGATTTTACAGTCTCATTCTGAAGGATAAATATCTCAGTTGGTAGGTCATGAGGATTAGCTCACATCTCCCATACAAATTGGACACAACTGCAGATTTCTTAGAAGCCTATTTTGAGAGCCCTGTAGAACAGAAAAACCTTTTATGTGAATTATTTTTACACAGCTTCTTTATTCCATAAGAGGTAGAGTTTCACCCTCAAATTTACATAGGAGATGTTCAACTGAGAGCATTCATGTCCACTTTACAAAATCAATTTTACTGGGATCAGGATAAAAGACCAAATAAAGAAATTGAATTAAGAGTTGAATTGTTAGTCAGAGCAGTTCAGCCAAATCATCCAATTATCACTAGATAACATTTCACCATGATGAACAGGGAGGATGTAAAAAGGATGTACTTGAGCAATTTAAGGGACTGTGTGACCAAATTCCAAAATTTTTGTAATAATAGTTTTGTTCCAGCATTATCATTTTGCAGAAGCAGATGGGAAAAACTTTTCATTTCTTTACAGAAAAGGGAACCTATCTCCCCCATTAACCTAGAATGGTCCAGAAGAAGGGCAGAAGGAGTGATACAGCTGATTGAAATCATGCAACATCACTGGATAGGTCTCATATTTAGGCCTCCAACCATAATTTCTTCAGTTCCCTTCTATTTTGAAGAAGATCCTCATCCTAATGATCAATTTGAAGAATGGCTCAGAAACCTTTAGGAAAATAGGGGATATTATATAGGCACCAAATTGTTCTATAGATCATAGAATTTGAATATGGATATATGTGATTCTATAGCCTAACATAATGCATGAGGACATGCATTAATATAAGTTGGGGGGAAAATGATGAGGCCTGGAAATGCCTCAATCATAGCATGGTTTGAACATTGAAACTGCCTAAAAACTCTTGTGTTTAATCTGATATGCTAGTTAAGTTGATTTAATATGTTGTGTATTAACTGTTTGCATGATCAATGTGTTAGAAATACTATATTCTATTTTTTTATAGTTTTTGCATAGTTTTATGTTACTTTGTCATGACTTGCTAAATGAGAAGTATGCTTAGGTCGATAGCAACACTTCACTAGGTTTTTTTTTATGTGTTTCAAGCATTTGTTTATCTAAATATAGCAAATAGTGCAAGCAAACTGTTACTGTGCAGCATATACTAGTTTTCCAATGTAAATTCTAGCCAGCTGTCAATGAATGGCAAGGCATGGAATTCACACATGGAGAGAGATGAAGGCTATTGCAATCTGATCTTGAGAGCTAACCCACCTAAGAAATGTAGATGAAATCACTTGAAGAGCACACAGTTGTTCATTCCGAAGATCTTCAAAATGAGCAGACATCTTCAGAATGAGAAATACAGTCTCTTCAGAATGAGTGAACATCTTTGGAATGAGAAATACAGTCTCTTCGAAATGAGCCACTTATCTTCGAAATGAGAACAGAAAGCGCTTTTTGAGTTGTTGATTGATTTCTGACGATGGAAAAATGGAAAGAAGGTTGAAAAGGTTAAATGAAAATATGTCCCATCTGAATTTGCTGTCCTTACCGTCCAAAGCCACCATTCATGGAAAAGATTAATTTTGGTCCTCTTCTAGGATAAACCCAAGAAATGTTGTAGCATAATAGGAATAGATCTGTAAGATAGGAATGATATATTCTCAGTTTGTAATTAGATTTTAGGATATCTATAAATATATAGCTTCCATCCAGGTTGAGCTAAGACTGGTAGGGAAAAATAAGCAAGAAGGATAATAATAAGAAAAGTGACTGTTACAGTCCTGTAACAGGGTTTTTAGCAGCAATATTGTAATTATGTTTTTGAATCAATAAAGTGCAGTATTTTTATTCATGTTGTTATGAATGAGTGTGAGTAAGATCTAGATAGAGAGAAATACTCATACCTTCTTCTGGACAAGGATGCTGGCCACTGTCAGACCTAGGAGGAGGACTAACAGTAGGTTTTTATTTTGATTTTGTTGCAGCAGAATAAGTTGTAAAACTTGTCATTTCATTTCCTTGTAAACAACTAATAGTCTTTGTAATCTTAGTTTATTTCATGATTAGGATGATCTTGTGATTAATGATAGGTTTGGTTGTAATCTCCATTTTTAGCAAGCTTTCAAATTACTGCAGATTGTCATTTCTAAAATTTACTATTTTTTGCAATTTACTACATTTTGTGTTTTATTATCAATCCCTACACAAAATATTGACAACCTTCTGTTACAGAGCATTGACAGGACTTAATTTCCATGTTATAATCAGGTTTCCATTACTTCAAAAGTAAATAGACTTTCTTTCTACGATCATAATTAGATTTCTAATTCTGCAACTGTAACTAGGGATTTATTTTTGCAACATAATTAGATTTCATTCTGTAATTGTAACTAGGATTTCATTTCTGCAGTTAGTAATTAGTTTTCATTCCTGCAATTAGATTAAATTTCAATTTATGCAATCTAGAGATAAAAATATCCTAAATCCCCCACACAATCGGTTTCACCAATAAGACCTGTTGCTCCCAAATGACCTAAGTTATAGCCATGTTCACTCCTTACGCAAATAGCCTTGTACACTACCCTAGATTGACAAATTCATTGATAATTAATGATGTGCATAATGACAACACATCATTGGTTGACATATTGACCAAGGTTGTACATTTTATATTCAAAAACACTAAGGATGATGTGGTTGTGGCTAACAAATTTTCCAAAGAGATATTTTGGCTTCATGATTTCTCGAAAGTAATTATATCGGATAGGGAATCATATTTACATTCAATTTTTGGCACGCTTTGCATCATGCCATTGGTACTAGACTAAATATTAGCTCTACTTATCACTTAAAAATAGATGGGAAAACCAAAAGAGTAAACCTAGTGTTAGAAGACATGCTTCGCATGTACTGTATGGATCAGAAAATCTGATGGGAAGACTACCTATATTTTGTGGAATTTGCCTACAATAATTTTCACCACTCCACTCTTGGTATGGCTCCTTTTGAATTATTGTATTGCAGGAGGTGTAGGGCACCATTGTCATGGGATAATCCAGAGGATCAGATTATGCTTGGCCTAGATATGGTCAAGGAAATAGAAAACAATTAAGGATGATTAGGAAATGGTTAAAAGAAGTCGTCGATCGACAAAATAGTTATGATTAGGTCTACAAAGCTTAATCCACATTTTGTGGAACCCTTCAAAATTTTAGAGAATATTAGTCCTATGGCATACCAACTTGCCTTACCACCTAGCCTATCCAAGATTCATGACATATTTCACATTTCTTTGCTTATAAAGTGCATTGCTAACCTTGATCATGTATGGGACTTTTCCAATATACAAATGGTGAACCCAAAGGCTATAGAGGTTCGACCAATAAAGATCCTATAATTTCGATCTAAATCAATGAGGAAAGTAACCTTGGAACAATGCAGGGTCGAATGGGACTGCTATTCTTAAGGAAATGCTACTTGGAAAAAAGTAGTAGACATGCAAAAACATTTTTCATTTTTGTTTGAGGATGCAAAATGAATGTTGTTAAATGTCTAAACTTTAATAGTACACAGAGGACTATGTTAAGCCTAAGTGGGGGAGGATGTCATGACCCTCCCTAGGCATGCTTTGTTTTATCTGTTTGGATTTATGACTTGTTGGTTGTTTTACTATGGGGATGTTGACTATGTGTTATTTAGTCAAGCAAATTTATGTTGTGGAAAATGTGAATGTCTTTTATATGGAATGATTGTTTATTTCATGAATAATTTTGTAAGACATTTATCTTATATGAGAATGATATGTTACTAATAGAACTGGCACATGTGCAGGAACAAGTTTCTTGAAGGTAGGAGATAGAAATTACCACTGAGAACAGGTTACTTTGAGGAAAATGATATGATGGGAAATTCGTCGGATTATTTGAGGGGCAAAATGAAAGAAGGCTCCTCTCATGGAAAATGCATAACATGATTTGCATAAATTTATAAAAGAAGAAATAATGAGTTTTGGTTGATTTTATTTTTTGCATATAAATTCTCTTTATGATGAGTTTTGGTGGAATTAGAACACTATTGCATGTGTAGTTTTGGTTGATGTCTCAAATTGTTTCTTTTAAAAATTAAAAAAAAAACAAATATTTATATTTATGCACATGTATATATATATGAGGAATATGTCTTTGTTTATAACATCTTCTAATGAAAGTAATGGTTGGAATGTTGTTATTGCATCTAAGAGAGACTCATATTTTTATGTCCTTTAAAGAAATTATTGAGTAATTCTTGTATGTGGGACTTTCGTTGCTTGCTTAACGATCTTTAAGAGGGTTTAAAAATCTGCAACCACCTTTGGCGACTTTGAGTGGACTCGTATTCATTTTTGCCTTGAGGAATGTTTTCTAGAGAGTGCTTGTTAGTTGGTAGTAGTGGTGTGTTTATATCACTGTAGAGCTAGCCGCCAATCAGGGGAGTAGAGGACAAGGCTCAAACGTTCTTCCACAAAAGAAAGAAATAGAAACAAAGTGGGGGAGTAATGGGTGCAAAAGGAGAGCAAGAAGGATCTTGAGGAAAAAGGAAGAGGTGTGGTGGTGAAAGAAGCGACAGGATATCTCAAGTAGCTCTGTGAAACTTGATAGGTTACATGCAAGCTTTAATGGATTTGCTTTATGTAATTAATAAAAGAACTATCCACAAGACTTCACAAAAAATGTTTGATAGATGTGGTTATCTCTAGTTCATGAGTTTCACTACGTGATAGAGTAGATTCTTTGGTTGCCTTGATGGTAGTTTAATATGTTAACCGGTGAATAGAATATTTAGATGTGTTCTTTCGATTTGAACCAAGATATTCTTATAACCTTAGTAAGATTTAAGGTGGAGTCATATCGTTTGTGATCGAGGATGGTTTAGGTTTTTTTTGTGTTTGCAGATATAGAGAACTACATTCTTTAACAATATAAAGAGTCTTGGAAGGTTTTGGTTCACCTTTTGAATGAGTTGCTTTGGTTTGAAGATGTCTACCTTCTAGTGAGAGAGCTCTTGTTATCTATTACTTGAATAGGTTGGGTTGGTTGGAAATTCTTACCTTGTAACTAGCTATATAGTGTTGTAGGTTTATATTGTTGACATTGCTTACCTTTAGTTCAGTGTTCAAATGAATTTTCCAAACAAGAAGTTGAGGGGAAGGAAGCAAGTTTGCTCCCTTAATTAATTGTTGGTCTTTATATTCTATGGTTGTTTTCATTCATGGGCAACATATTTTCAAGCAAGGGTACATGAATTCACAAATCTGAGTTTTGACCATTTTGTTCTCCTTATATTGTATTGTTTTCAATTGTTGTTTGTTTGCGAAAATAGAAGTGGTAGTTTGGTCATACATTTGAAATGGATGGTGAAAAATCCTTTGAGTTAGTAGATTAATGTAATCCATTTTTTTGTGCGCGTACTATGTTCTTTGTACCTTAGAAAAGAAATATGTTCTTGCTCTATTTTTTGAAGTTGAGATTAATGATATGCTTGTTTTATTTTCTGCCAACTTATGTTGTTGGAAGAGTAGGGGAATAAATGAGTATTGTTGTGTGCAAATGATATTGAAATGAATTGTGTACAAAAGGATTTGTATTGTTGTGTGCAAATGATATTTAAATGAATTGTGTACAAAAGGATTTGTATTACTATGTGCAAATGATATTGAAATGAATTGTGTACAAAAGGATTTGTATTATTGTGAGCAAATGATATTGAAATGAATTGTGTACAAAAGGATTTGTATTGTTGTGTGCAAATGATATTGAAATGAATTGTGTACAAATGGATTTGTATTGTTGTGAGCAAATGATATTGAAATGAATTGTATACAGAAGAATTTGTATTGATGTGTGCCAGTGATAATTAAATGAATTGTGTACAAAAGGATTTATATTGTTGTGTGCAAATGATATTGAAATGGATTATGTACAAAAGGATTTGTATTGTTGTGTGCAAATGATATTGAAATGAATTGTGTACAAAAGGATTTGTATTGTTGTGTGCAAATTATATTAAAATGGTTTATGTATAAATAGATTTGTATTATTGTGATTGGAATGGGATTACAATTTACTTTATGTGGATTCATCTCTAATCCCTCTAATATGGAAATCTTCTCGTTGGTTAGAAGAGGTGCCAGAGGAAGAGGATGTCTCACATATGATAGTGGTAGTGGAATAAATTCATCATTTGTTCGCAAACATATCAATGGTTACAAGACTAAACTTAGAGCTAGGTTAGAGCAATGTAAACTGTAATCAAAACTGGTGATGTAAGTTACCAAAATAGATTTTTGAAAAGATGTTGAGGGAATAACTCTCTGGATAGCATTTGAGCTATGTTGTTGTATAAGAAACTTATATGCTTTGTAATTTGTAATGTTCAAATTAATAAATGATGTTGACTTCTTTCAAGTAAAACGTAAGGCCAAATCATGTGATGTCTTTGGTATTTTTTAAGAGGACCATTTGGTAACTTAATGTTAATATAAAAAATGAAGGTACGGGTAATATTATACTTAAAAAACTTGGGAAGTTATGCATGGGAGTTTCCTGTTATACGAATTGAAAGTGTGAAGGTGACGTCACACTCTCAAATTAACTAAAGCGTGTTATGGGAAACCAAAGGATTAAAATGGTTATGGGAATACGGACAATGGAGACTAGCTCATCGAATAGATGAGATGAGGAGTCACCATCTAGGTAAATAAACATACTCACATAGATAGAATTGTGTGGCATACGGATATTAATTCGCTTCTTCCAATTGATCGGGAGAAGAATAAGCTAGCTCAATGGCCAATGAGATGGATAGCTTAGGAGGGTGTGTCACCTAGTATTCTTGCATAGAAGAAATTATGTAAGCAATAGTGATGGGTGCATCCATGAATGGTTTACCAAAGGGCAAGTAGACCATAGAATGTAATTCCTCTACCTATTTAACGTAATTCCTCTACCTATTTAATGGAGTGTAGCCTTTAAAAAAATAAAGGGATAAAGAGATGGTATTTTTGGGTTGTGACAGGAACCCTAGCATAATTTCGAGGTCCAACCATGATTTTGGCTATTTTTCCACGATGACCAAAGTCGTGCTCCAAAAATATAGGGCACGATTTTGCAAATTCATGCCTCACAAGCACATGATGCAATTTTGAAAGAAGAGAGAAAAATATGAAATTGCACCCAAGGAGAATGGAGCACAATTTCAACCAGCAAAAAATAAAAATATAGAAAACAAGCAGAGAAGAGGAAAATATAGAAAGACCAAGACACGTAGGCTTAGGTGTTGAAATTTTGTTGTGTTGATATTTGATTATTTTATTATTTATTTATTATCTTTATATTTATATGGAATTAATTAAAACTTTTGTGATGTTTTTGGTTGCAACATGACGTACTAGAGAGCTACGAGTTGCAATCGAGTTCCTTGGAGGTGGAACCACAGGTTCTCTCATAAGCATAGAGGGATACTCTAGAGGTAGTGGGGCTACATCACTTGGTAGAGATACCCCAAGTGGAGGCGAATAGAGTGCTATTGACAGTGTTGGAAAAGAGATGGTATTCAGAGTCATCGACCTTTGGACTACCAACAAGGGAGATGACAACCACACTAGAGGACGTATGGTGCATCTTAGGCATCCTGATCAAGGGGAGGGTATTTTACAGAGCTTGAGGGTAGTAGGCTACACTATAGAGGCTATAATGGGGTTGGTTCCACCATGTACAAGATAGTCAAATCCATATTGATGAGTTGGTGGGGCATTATGGTGTCAATTCTCTTACAACCATGCTCTATGGGGTGGCAACGGGATTCTTGGTATACGATACTAGTAGGCGATACTTGCCATGGGCACTGGGAGTAGTTGTAGATATACGATACCAACAAGTGTAGTTTGCATAGGGTATATATCTGTTGGTTTGATTGTATAAGACATTATACAATATCGTGTACAAATGGCATGTAGGGCTAGTGTGTATGACATTGCTCTAGGTATGGTGTTGGGAGAACATAGTGGTCAGGAGACCATATGTACTACCAAGGTCATTTTTCAACTCAAAATTACCAACAGCATACAAATGGTCTAGGAGCTTCAAAAAAGTCTAGAGAACATACATCGGGAACCTACCACTAGGGAGGCAAGTGATAGATGAGCTATGGGAGCATAGGATCATATGGTGGCCATGGAATCTACACCCTAGATGGATATAATATATGAAGTTGTCTCAAGTGAGGAGGGTCATGTGAGTCTCTATAGATAAATGGGAACTGGAGCTCTTTAGATTTGATCGAGTCCAGCAGTAGTTTGGTATCTTCTAGGAGATATCAAAACCTATGTGACTACTAGTATATGTGGGTACAAAGGGATACATTAGGAGTTAGAGGGGATCCTAATGTGAGGATATGGGTAGAGGAGGAACTAGATGACCCACTCTATGTGGATCCAAGAGTGGATGACGTTGGTATGTATCTCAGGTACTAGAGATGGTACACGAGCATTATACCCCTAAGGATATCCTCATCGATGCTAGTGTAGAGGTGCCAAGTTATGGGTTGACAAGTGCAACTAACACTATGAGAGGTAACATGATGCACCACAGAGTGAAGATCAGGTTCAAGAGGTCCCATAATAGGCACAGGCACAAATTTGAGTAGAGATGGTTATAACAGCCACCACTACTATAGGAACCATGGAGGGGGAGTAGTTTGAGGCACCCCCATAATAGCTAGATAGGTTGAGTAGAGCATCTAAAGAGGCATCCACATCAAATACATCCAAATCAAGTGGTACTATAGGTTAAGAGGACCCGATGAGGGAGATAGAGGTATTGTAGGTCTAGATAGCAACCATGCAGAGAGATATGGACCCACTTCAAGAGGATAGGTCCAAGAGGATTGAGGTGCTATGAAGTGCCTTGAGCATAACACTCACAAAGTAGGACATGGCATGGGCTAATAAAAACTACCTCATGAGAGAGGTGATATAGCTAGACTAGGAGCAGTAGTAGGCTTGGGCAAAGGGGATTTCTATCATGATTTACAACCAACAAGGCAAGTGGATCCACCTACTACAGGTAGAAATGTAGAGGGTGGGAGAGAATTTGGAGGCATCGATACAAATGGAGACCTTATACTAGACATTATAATTTTAGGTGGTTCTAGTAGAGTAGAGGGTGCCTCCATCATCCTCCCTTCAAACACAAGGTTGGCCATGATCTAGGTCATAGATGGTTTCATGATCCATGAACATACCCCCACTAGGACCACCTCTAGTGGGTAAGGTAGAGGAGATAGGCTCCCAAAGCTAAGGATAGGATCAGGGTGACATGCCAATTTTGAGTGTGCCATGCATACCTAGAGAGAATCAATTGCGCCAGACTCATACTATGGTACACCAACTAAACAGACTTATGTGCCCTTTATTTGTTTTTAGTAATATCGTGCTATTTTAATTAAATATGTGCATTTATGTGTATTTTTATTTTTATGTATTTTTATGTTTGACTATGCATGAATGAATGATAACAATGAATGCATGAATGGACTAAACTAAATGCAATGCATGATGCAATGAAACCTAACTAATGAATGAAATGCATGGATGGATGAAGGAATGAAATAAAAATATGATGGAAGAAAGAGAAGAAGAAAAGAGAGAAAAATATGGCTCCAGCCAAAATCATGCCCCATAAAGATGAACCGTGACTTCGACATAGAGAGAAGTCATGCCCTATATAAATAGGGTGTGATTTCAAAAAAAAAAAAAAAAAAATTAGAATATGGAGAAGGTCAACAAATACATAAGTACTTGAAATATCATGTTTGAATCAGCGTAGACCATGAAATATTAGTGTGATAAAAATAACATAGACCAAGCAAAATAATGAAAAAAATGGAGCAGGACCCTGTAAGGATGTATGCTCGTAAATGACCAAATGGAGATTGTCCCTCGCTCATGGCCATGAAGTTATCCTATAAGAGTGGTGTGCTCATAGGTATGATCAAGTATGGAGTGATACCCACTATGGGTGTAGTGCTCACTAATGGCTAGAGATGAAGAGGTACCCACTAGGATGTATGCTCAAAAATGGCTAAGATGGAGGTTGCATCTTGTGTGTGGACATGAAGCTTATCTTGTATAGGGTAAAATATGAGATTGATTTTCCAAGATGAGTACTGCCCGATAGGGGCATGGTGTGTGCAAAATATGAATGAGAAAAGAAAAATATAGCAGAACAATGTGAGTATATGTGCAGGTGTGAAAAGAGGATAGAAGAAATAAAGAAGTAAGAAGCAAAATGATAGTGTGTGTGTGTGTCCTTGTTGAAATATTGAGAGTTAAGAGGTGTGTGTAAAATAGTCAATAGTTATATGAATATCATAAATGATACCCGTGTGGTATATATCCTATCTCACAAGGACTGCTTAACAATCAAAAGATCAAGAAGGAAAAGTGTGAGCGAAATCAAAGGAAAAAGCAAAAGCAAAAAGAAGAAGGAATATATATTCTTTGTCTTGGGGAAGATAGGAAATGATTAAAACTTTCAAAGGACAAAGGACATACAAGATATGAATAACTATATCCCTTGACTTGGATAAATTAGAAATGATGAAAACTTTCAAGGTCAAGGAATATAATAGAAGAGAAAAAAAAAAAGACATGAGCAAATACAATTATGGAGATGTATGGAAATGGAATTTAGTTTGGGGATTTTCGCATAAGAGCCCTAGTATGAGTGCAATGCATGTGAGCTAAGACCTAACTAGTTTTCATCACTTGCCATCCTCACAAAGTTCCCAAAAATCTATATGATCAAGCAATCATGCAAATATGGTTAAGCAACAATGCAACTATATGATAAACAAAATGTAAGTGGAGTAGAATGTCAGTCAAACCATGCAAAATATGATAGGCAGACATGTAGTATGAGCAAATAAATCAAAATACAATATGATACTAATCTAAATGTAGTATGAAAATGTAGAGTTATGCATGGTATCTTTTTAGATGCATTATGTTCATTTGTTCCTTAAGTTACCAATTAAAGAAGCTAAACGATAGACCCTTGAGCCAAAATTAGTCATTATGACAAAGGGACCTAACGAATTGGGTTGGAACTTATATTTAAGATCCAAATAAGCATTATTTTTCTTTTGGTTTTCCTTTAGGACAATGACGGGGACCGGGAAATCACACAGACGAAGTATTCATGCTTTTCATTAAAAAAATAGTCAAAATAAAACAACCCGCAGGCTTTACAATGACTGAGCTCGGCTTCGGTCTCTCTAACTATACTACTTCTCCCCGTTCTCCGGTCCACCATCCCCCCCACTATTACCAAAATTCGAGTTTTTTTTTTTTATTGAGGTCTCGGTCCTCTAGGCAATTAATGCCCCCACCTAACAAAATTTCAAATTCGTTTTCCCCTCGGCCGAGATTTCAAATTTTGCCTGCCATAAATGGGCAACTGCCTGAACTGCACTGCTGTCTCATACCATACCGTCTATGGTCTGCAACTATCACTTTTTCAGAATACGTCCTTGCAGTAGTTATTCCTATTTAATACATGCGACTGTCATCTTCATTTAAGATACGTGGCCTTCATCTTTGTTTTGATACATGTAGCTGATCGCGTGTTTAATTTGGCTTTACCTTCTTGTCGCACAATCTTCAATACACGTGCCCCTCACAACTGTCATAATACACGTGGCTGTCCACGTGTCAATTTTGGCCTTGCCTGGCCATCCGCTTTGAACTTTACCTTGTCCTCTCATTGGCCACGATATCGCGATAGGTCGCGAAATCGCGACATGTCACGATATCGCGACCAAAATTGCCTTCCCCTGTCGATGCCCTTTGGGGTCACGATTTCATGACATGTCACGAAATCGTGACTCCCACCTGCCTTTAACCTGCTACCACTTTCGGGGTCACGATTTTGCGACATGTCATGATTTCACGACCCCCCACCTGCCTTTGACCTGCCGCCACTTTCGGAGTCATAATTTCATGACCCCCACCTACCTTTTACTTGCCAAACCTTGCCTTGCTATCCATTCTCTCTGCCTTTGCTCCGCCTTTGCCTTTCATACCCTTGTCGACAAAGACGTCGCGACATCACGACATCGCAATATCATGATGTGAACCCCCTCCGAGCCTTAGCCTTTGAAGTCGTCATGATATCGCGACAAAAATATCTCCCGCCTGGCTGCAGCCTTTGGGGTCACGATTTCGTGACATGTCACAAAATTGTGACATGTCGCGATTTCGCGACCCCCCCAACTTTTGCCTTAGAGAAAGTAAAGCTTGCTTTACTAAACTTAAACTTCTCCCCTGCTTTTCAATACTTTTGCGAGGTTGTTCTAATGCCACCGGATGCTCCTGCATCAGACACCCGGGGTAACAGGAGAAGTGACCTTCACTTCTTTGTTGTTCGGTCCGCGTCCTTTGTAATATCTCCGAACACTCATCAACCTTTACAACCTGCTCAAATCCCGTTTCCTGGCAAAATTTTTTGCCCTCTACCAGACAAATTCTGGCATTGCTGCACACCTTCTCATCCACTGTCTGTAATGGCTTTAATTTGTGGTGCACTCCATCTTTCATCAAGGAGTAAGTATTTGCACTACCATCATGCACTGCACTCCGATCAAACTGCCATGGCCTTCCTAACAGCAAATGGCAAGCATCCATGGGGAAAACATCACACAGGACTTCATCCTGGTATCTCCCAATATTGAACATGACTAAGCACTGTTCACGAACCCAAGCTCTGTGGTCCTTCCGCAACCACGCAATCCGGTATGGATGCGGGTGTCTCCTTCTCTCCAGCTGTAACTTAGCAACCATCTCCTCGAAAACTAAGTTATCTGTACTCCCATTGTCTATAATAACATTACAGACTTTGCCTACACTTTTGCACCGTGTGCGGAACAGGCTTCTCCTCTGTTCAGGTTTGTCTTCCTCAACCAGCATGGTCCTCCTCACGATCATTGCTTCTCCTTTCTCAGCTTCTTCAGAATGTTCTGATTCAGCATCTTCCACTGCCACAATAGCTCTGACAGGACCCACTTGTTTCTTTTTCACTCTCTCGGGGTGCTGGGGACACTCATATGCCCGATGCCCCTCTTCTCCATAGTGGAAACATGTTCCCCGAAACACTCCTCTTCCATACCCGCGTCCAGATCTACCTCTTCCTCTTGGGTAGCCATTATTCTGAACTTGCGGTTTGGGTTCTTCATCTTCTTTCTGATTTCGACTGCTGCTAACCTCTTCTTTCTTCTCTTCCTTTCCTTCCTCCTTTCTTCCACCGGTCTTTCCTCCAGGCCCTCTTCCTTTTTGCTTGCTCTCAAACCTTCTGTTCAGTTTTTCTTCAACCTTCAGAGCAAATTGGTAAGCATCTTCAATGGTGCTCACCCGCACTAAGCTCAACTCTTCCTGGACACTGGGTCTCAACCCATTAATATAACGGGCCACCTTTTCTTTGCTTGCTTCTAAATGGCCGGTTCTGATGGAGATTTTATAAAATTCCTCCGTATATTCTTGAACAGTTTTATTCATCTGTCTTAAACCCTGCATTTTTCTTAGCAGATCCAACTCATAATCTGTCGGAATAAACTGCCTTTTTAATTTTTCAACCATCCGTTCCCATATTGTTATCCGTTCTTTTCCTCTTCTGTTTCGTTCTAGCTGTATCCCCTTCCACCATATGCTGGCATGACCTTTTAATTTGGTTTTGGCAAATCTGACCCGCTCGGGATCTTCAACTTCTTCATACTCGAAGTATTATTCCAGGTCATTTATCCAATCAATCAATTCCTCTAGATTCAAGTTCCCGGAATACGTGGAAACTTCTATCTTCGGCCTCTTCCCGATCTGGGATATGGCCTTGTACAGTCTGGCTTGTGCCGGATCTACTACTTCTTCTTCTTCTTCTTCAAACTGGTTTTCCTCTTCATATACTTCATCTTCACTATATGCATCTCTTCTTGGTTCGTATCCTTTGTGCAGTTCTTCTTGCAAGGCCTGAACTTGCCGCTTCAAAGCTTGGAAATCTGCTACTTCCATGCCTCTCCCACCAATGGGGTTTCTTCTCGGAGGCATCTTCTCACTTTCTCTCGAGCCTTCCCACAGATCCTGGTGTGACTACCTCACATCCGGTGATCTGTCACACACTCAGGAAATTTCGGCTCTGATACCACTAACGGGGACCAGGAAATCACACAGACAAAGTATTCATGCTTTTCATTAAAAAAATAGTCAAAATAAAACAACCCGCAGGCTTTACAATGACCGAGCTCGGCTTCGGTCTCTCTAACTATACTAATTCTCCTCATTCTCCGGTCCACCATCCCCCCCACTGTTACCAAAATTTGAGTTTTTTTTTTATCGAGGCCTCGATCCTCTAGGCAATTAATGCCCCCACCTAACAAAATTTCAAATTCATTTTCCCCCCGACCGAGATTTCAAATTTTGCCTGCCATAAATGGGCAACTTCCCGATCTGCACTGCTGTCTCATCCCATATCGTCTATGGTCTGCAACTGTCACTTTGTCAGAATATGTCCCTGCGATGGTTATTCCTGTTTAATACATGCGGTTGTCATCTTCATTTAAGATACGTGGCCTTCATCTTTGTTTTGATACACGTAGCTGACCGTGTGTTTAATTTGGCTTTACCTTCTTGTCGCACAATCTTCAATACACGTGCCCCTCACAACCATCATAATAGACGTGGTTGTCCACGTGTCAATTTCGGCCTTGCCTGGCTATCCACTTTGAACTTTACCCTGTCCTCTCATTGGCCGTGATATCGTGATAGGTCGCAAAATCATGACATGTCGTGATATCACGACCAAAATTGCTTTCCCCTATCGAAGCCCTTTGGGGTCACGATTTCGCGACCCCCACCTGCCTTTAACCTGCCGCCACTTTCAGGGTCGCGATTTCACGATCCCCCACCTGCCTTTGACCTGCCGCCACTTTTGGGGTCACGATTTCGTGACATGTCACGATTTCACGACCCCCACCTACCTTTTACTTGTTGAACCTTGCCTTGCTATCCATTCTCTCTGCCTTTGCTCCGCCTTTGCCTTCCATACCCTTGCCAACAAAGACGTCGCGACATCGCGACGTCGCGATATCACGACGTGAACCCCCTCTGATCCTTAGCCTTCGAAGTCGTCACGATATCGCGACGTCGCGATATCATGACAAAAACAGCTCCCGCCTGGCCGCAGCCTTTGGGGTCGCGATTTTGTGACATGTCGCAAAATCGTGACATGTCACGATTTCGTGACCCCCCCAACTTTTGCCTTAGAGAAAGTAAAGCTTGCTTTACTAAACTTAAACTTCTCCCCTGCTTTTCAATACTTTTGCGAGGTTGTTCTAATGCCATCGGATGCTCCTGCATCAGACAAGGTCCCCAACCTCAAAAGAATGACTACGAACTCTCTTGTAATAAGATCACTTGAGTCTATTTTGTGTTAGCTTTTGAGGATATATGCAGTGGGAGAAATCTAACACAGGTCCTTATAATATGCAAACAAGTAAGTCTGCAATATGACTGAAATATACTATAAATAGAAAGTGGTGAAAATATAATGTAGTATGGAGGAAATGGTCACTCCATTAATATAAGCTAAATAACTACATTGTGCTCCATACAGGAGCTCTACCACAATCTACTCTCTACTACAATGCTACTAATATCTTTATGTTGTGTCTTATTATCTATCACTATGAGTACCTTTATATAGGAAAAGAGATTCCTTGACCAACACTCTACCTAGTTGTACAAGTGGACACCTTGCACATTACAACATGCACATTGACACTTGTGCATTTATTACATTGCTTGAAGTAAGTAGCTAACTTCTCCCTAAAGTAATCTCTACTCTAATTATGTACCAAAGGTGGTACATTTACATGACCCAAATAATATAATATATTCTAACTCTAACATTTTTATAGGATTGAAGATGCTCTAAGGAATGAATGCACTTTTCATCTAGTAGCTCCAATTGGTGCAAACAATCAAAGTGATACTCATCATCAATCGAGGTCTCTCGCAACAAGATGCACAACAAAAGGACTTCTAGCTCAAACAAAAAAATAGCTTCAGTCCCATAGACCAATATGGAGAAGAATCTATAGGTGTTTGTACGCTAGTACGATAGGCCCACAAGGTGGTATAAAGCTAGATATTCCAGTTGGGAATGATCTTACTAACTTCTTAAGGATCTTGATCAAAGACTTTTTGGATGCTTTAACTGGACCATTACCCTGAGGATAATATGAATTTGACCACCTATGTTGAATCTTGTACTTAGCACAGAGCTTATGGACATCCTTGTTCTTGAAAGGAGTATCAGTATTGGAAACAATCATTGAAGGAATCCTAAACCTATAAAGGATCTGTTTGAAGATGAACTTGGAGACCTGAACTCTAGTAACCATGTCCAAGGGTATGTATTTGACCCATTTAGTGAAGTACTATATCTTTATAATGATAAAATTATGGCCATTAGATGATGTTGGGTTAATCTTCCCTATGATGTCCAATCCCAACATGGAAAATGGCCAAGGGAAAGAAATAACCTAAAGGTTTTGAAAAGGAGAATGAACAAGGTTGTCATGGCATTGATACTTGTCACAGCATTGAACATGGTCACATACATATTTCTCCATGGAATGACAATAATACCCCATTTGAATGAGTTTCTTGGAAATATCATTATCGTTGAAATGGCCTCCACATGATCCTTCATGAGCTTCACTAAGAGTTATTCGGGCTTCATCGAAGTTATGATAACCAATAGAATGTCTTCAAAAGAACATTGATATCAGGTATTGCTAATTATAATGAATTAGCATGCTCTTTGGAATAAAATCTTACATTGATTGCAATCTAAACCATCAGGAATCAAACCATCCTTAAGGAAAATAAATATGTTATACCATGGATCAAATGGGAAAGCTTTGATGGTCAAAACATCTAATGGAACAAGACTAGAACTAAAATATAGGCTCCAAGAGTTGCCTAATGATAATTGATGCTTGATCATCTTCCAACTACAAGGGAAACAAGGATGCAATAGCTGCCATGGCATCCACATGGTGGTTGGAGGATGTAGGGATAGACTCTATGGTTACCCGTGAAGAACATAAGCTTATACTGAGGGGGTGAACAGTATAATATCAAACTTTTACTTTTATTTCCAAAGCAATATCATCTAATATTATCAATTATAATAATGAAACAATGCATAAATCATCACACACATAAGAGACACATATTTAACATGGTTCACCCAATGTGGGCTACATCCACAGAGAAATTTTTCTTATAAATTTCTTCAAAAAAATTCCTGGGAACCAATTCCCTATTACAATTTTTGTGGACCTCAATCCATAGGATACACCAATCCCCTTTGCTCTGGTTCATGGACCTCTATCCATAGGAGACACCAATCCCCTCTATTTTGGTTTGTGGACCTCTATCCACAGGAGACACCAATACCCTTTGTTCTAGTTTGTGGACCTCTATCCACAAGAGACACCAATCCCCTCTATTCTAGTTCATGGACCTCTATCCACAAGAGACACCAATCCCCTCTGCTCTATTTCATGGACCTCTATCCACATGAGACACCAATCCCCTTTACCCTATTTTGTGGACCTCTATCTACAAGAGACACCAATCCCCTCTGCTCTCAAAACTTGCTAAATATTGCTCATAAAATCGGCTCAACCTGCCCACAAAACTTGCTCTGAACTACTCAATTCTTAGCTCAAATCTGCCCCTAAACCTGCTTACTAAGCTCAAATCTGCTCCAAAAAGTTACTCACAAACCTTCTCACTACTCTACTCAAAGCTACTCATAAAACCTTCTCAAATCTTCTCACAAACCTTTCCAAATATGCTTACAAACCCTACTCAAACTTGCACACAATCTTTCCCAAATATTGCATACAACCAATGCTCATACCTTTCCCAAATCTCACATACAACAAATGCTCATATCTTTCCCAAATCTTGTATAATGATGTTATCAAATTCTTTACCAATTTTTCAATGTGCTTTCTTCAACTAAAATAATTCAGACATATTCTACCCAAAATTCATTCAACTCTTGCACATCTAGATGATGATCTATTTGTGTTGAAAATTTCAAATAAGCATGCTATATTTTACATTCAATACATTGGTTCCTTCCACAAATATCACACTTATTACATTTTAAAGGTAGCCCAGTCTAGCACTTACTTGCATATTGAATTGGAGACATTAATACCTTGCTTTTCTTTCACTATCCAATGCACTTTTCCCTCTTTATATTTTGTGTGCATTAATCCCTTTATTAAATAAAACTTCCAAATCTGCCTCAACAATATAATGCACTCCAAATCTATTTTCAACAATGATGATGCATCTCTATCTTCAACAATAATGATGTTATTCAATTCTATTTTCAACAATGATTATGTGCCTCAATGTATTCCTAATATATCTCAACAAGATAATGCATTTCAAATCTATCTCAATAAAAGATAATGCATTTCAAATCTATTTTTTTTCCTTTTTGATTTAAATATTAAATCAAAACATTTCAAACCCTTACTACTCCTATTGAGACAAACATAATAACAACTCTATATTTTTCCCTTTTTGATTTAAATATTAAATCAAAACATTTCAAACCCTTATTTACTCCTATTGAGAAAAACATAATAAAACCTCTATATTTTCCCTATTTGATTTAAATATTAAATCAAAATATTTCAAACCCTTATTTCTCCTTTTGAGACAAACATAATAAAACTTATGAAGGCAAAAAATGATTTCTTACGTTTTTATTTGTTTGCTCTTTGTTTGACTATCTTCCTATTGAATTTGAAGGCTTTCTCGAATAATTATTCATTGATCCAAATCCAAGTGGCTATGTATCACTCACTTGCTGACCTAGCATTAACTCTTTGCCACATTTACTTCCTATCTTGCTGAGGTAGCACACACAAAAATGTTTGTGTCCACTTTTGTACTTTTCATGAGGATACCACACTGCTCTCTTATATTGTCTGCGCATAATCCTAAGCACACTACACTCTTTGCATCATCTATGTGAAACCCTAGCACACTACACTCTTACACTTTCCATGTGGAATCCCAAGAACACTACACTCTTTGCATCATCTATGTGAAACCCTATCACACTGCACTCGAACCCTTTCTGTTTGGAAGCCCTAACACACTGCATGAAACATTTCAATTCTTTACTTCTTGGGTGGCTCTCCCTCATTTTTGCGATAAAAATATTGATGTGGTTCTTTATATTTAAGCTTGACATCTTCATACCTTAGTCACAGAGTTCCAACTAAACTCATATTTTTTATTTTTATAACATAATACCATAAAATAAAATATACACTGCCACTTCAATGTCACATATTGTGATGCTCTTGTTTGATTTGATTTGGTAGATCTTCAATCACCTCTTCTGGACATGGTTTCTCCTTTGAATGCAAGTGAATACTCTTATCCTTTCAATGCAAATGAAGATGCTTACTGTGAATGAAAGCTCTCTCTCAAATGAAATCACACTTCTCTAAATTCATTCTCTCTTTGAATGCAAATGATGACATGCAAACCAATCCTCTCCCTTTCAAACAAAGGAACATTTTCCAAACTCTCTCATTCTCCAAATGTAGACGAAGACGAACGAAAGCTCTCTCTCAATGAAGGTACACTTCCCAAATTTTCTCACTCTTCAAACACAGATGAAGATATGTGAACTAAAGTTTTATCTAAAGCAAAGACACACTCTTCAAATGTGAACATCTATTCGCACACTTTCTCTGAAGCAACACGAAGGCACTACAAAAATCATCTCAACCATAATGTTAGAACCATATATATGAAGCATAATATTTAATCTCAACATTAGGATCGGCCCTTTCAATATTTCAATATATTTAAATCTTTTTATTTAAATATATCCCACTCTTTAAATATTAATTTATATCCTTTGATTTAAATACATCCCATATTTTCAAATATATATTTAAATCCTTTGATTTAAATACATCCCACTTTTAAAACATTACTCTAATATTTAAATATTAAAGTATACATCAACATCACCATTTTATTTGCTCAACATCATCATCACCATTTTATTTGCTCAAACACCTTTTGATAATATTGACAACTCACAATATCTTCCTTTGACATCAATGACAACTCAATATGTCTAACAATCTCTCCCTTTGTCATTGATGGCAACCCTACTAAAAAAAATTATTTTACTACAGCTGGATTTCCAATCTGCTCCCCCTCACTAAATTCTCCCCCTTTGACATCAATGGCAGAGGGCTCCTTGGGCCATTTTTAGCACAACCCCCTCACCACCTCCTTTTCTTGAGGTTATTAATTATGGTATGGGAGTGAAACTCCCAAATTACTATGCTCCTCTTCTTGTTTCATTTTCTTTCTCCAAAATTTTGAATTCATACTTCTTTGAACATTTTGACTTTCCTTCTTCTTGTTTGTCTTCGTAAATTCAGGAAACACTGTTCTACACCATTTTGCTTTATACCCAAAATTATTGCAATTGAAACACATGATATTGTAGTCTTTGAAAAGTGTAAATGACTTTAAATTTCTCTTGGTGAAGCCATAATCATTCTTACCATGAACCCTGCAATGTATAGCTTTATGACCAAAATTATTGCAATTGAAACACATGATGTTGTAGTCCTTGAAAGGTGCAAATGACTTGAAATTTCTCTTGGTGAAGCCATAATAATTTTTATCATGAACCCTGCAATGTATAGCTTTATGACCAAAATTATTACATGAGAAACAATAACCTTGGAAGAAATATTCATATTGTCTTGATCTTATGGTTATTTCTTTGTTTTTATTGTGATGGTCCTTGTTCCTTGATGATTCTTTTTTTGCTTCATCTTTGATAATATCACCTATCAACACATTAGCATAGGTCTTTGGCTCTTATTCAGTTCATTTCTTTGATTCCTTTATTCCTTTTGAGCTTGAATCCTCTTTTTGTTTCTCTTGACCTTCTTCAAAACCAAGTCCTATTTTTATAAATGGAGATCTCTGTGCTTTGATAATATCATTCAGGATTTTTGTGCTTTTCTCAAACCTGATATTTTATTGTAGCTTTTCAACTTCCTTCTTTAGAGAAACAACCTCATGTTCCAGTCTTTCACATTCCAACTCTTTTGCCTTTAATTGCTCAGCCATACCTTCTTCAATTTTCCTTGCCTCTTCAACTTTAACTTTTAAGTCGGTGAGATCTTGTAGAAGCTTTGCCTTTGTTTTCTCATCCTCTTGTACTTGAGCCTTCAATTTTAAGTTCTCCATTTTCAACTCATCAAGTTCCTTTTCCATATCATTTGTGGCTTCCTCTTCCTTTTCTAAATCTTTCTCTTTTTCTTGGTCTTCAACTACAGGATCATCTTCTTTCTCTTCTTCTTGGTCTTTGACAATAGGAGCATCTTCATTCTCTTCTATGGCAAAAATTAGGATTTCTTCTTTTTCACTATCTGAGAGGCTTTCATCACTGCTACTGGAAGCATTGCTTGCTTCTTCAACATAAAATTTCTTCTTGTGTCTTTGAAATATCTTCTTCTCATGCTTACCTTGACCATGCTTATTTTTCTTTTCATGATAGAATTTTATTTCTTTCTTTTTCTTGTATTCCTTTTCTTCTTCACTTCTACTACTTCCATATTGTAGATAATTAGTTGCATAGTGACCAAGGTTACCACAATTAAAACATTTGTGTTTTCTTAGATCCTTATTATTTCTTCTCACAAAGTTAACTTCTTCTTCACTACTACTACTTCCATCTTATGGACAATTAGTTGCATAGTGACCAATGTTACCACAAATAAAACATTTGTTTTTTCTTGGATCCTTCTTATTTCTTCTCACAAAGTTAGTATCTTCTCCACTGCTTGATTCTTTACTTGATTCTGGTTCTTTATTATTTTCCTCCTTTGAAGCTTTGAAATCTTCCTCTCTTTTTTATGTTTGATCATTTTCTATCCTTATCTTATAAGTTGTGAGCATCCCATGTAACTCATATATGCTCAAGAAAGCATAGTTAGTCCCATCAAACAATGATGCCCTGTTTGATGAAAATCCTTAGTCCCATCAAATAATTATACCATGTTTGATGAAAATCCTTCCTGATGTGCCATGTGTGTTCTTGTAAGATCTTCCTTCAAGTTGTTAGGCTTTCACAAAGGAACCCACTCTGATACCAATTGAAGAACACAAGATTATACTGAGAGGGGGTGAACAGTATAAGATCGAACTTTTACTTTTCTTTCCAAAGCAATATCATCCAATATTATCAATTGCAATAATGAAACAATGCACAAATCATCACACACATAATAGAAACATATTTAACATGGTTCACCCAATGTGGGCTACATCCATGAAGAAATTTTTCTTATAAATTTCTTCAACAAATTTCTTGGGAACCAATTTCCTATTACAATATTTGTGGACCTAAATCCACAGGAGACACCAATACCCTATGCTCTAGTTTGTGGACCTCTATCCATAGGAGACACCAATCCCATATATTATGGTTCATGGACCTCTATCCATAGGAGACACCAATCTCCTCTATTCTAGTTTGTGGACCTCTATCAACAGGAGACACCAATCCCCTTTGTTTTTGTTTGTGGACCTCTATCCAAAGGAGACACCAATCCCCTTTGCTCTAGTTCATGGACCTCTATCCACAGGATACACCAATCCACATTGCCCTGGTTTGTGGACCTCTATCCACAAGAGACACCAATCCCTTATGCTCTCAAAACTTGCTCAATCCTGCTCATAAAATCTGCTCAACCTGCCCATAAAACTTGCTTTGAACTACTCAATTATTAGCTCAAAGTTGCTTCTAAACCTGCTTACTACTCAGCTCAAATCTGCTCACAAACCTACTCACTACTCTGCTCAAAGCTGCTCACAAAACCTGCTCAAATCTGCTCACAAACCTTTCCAAATCTACTTACGAACTCTGCTCAAACTTTATCACAATATTTCCCAAATCTTGCATACAACCAATGCTCATACCTTTCCCAAATCTCGCATACAACTAATGCTCATATCTTTCCCAAATATTGTATAATGATGTTATCAAATTCTTTACCAATTTTTCAATGTGCTTTCTTCAACTAAAACAATTCAGACATATTCTACCCAGAATTCATTCAACTCTTGCACATCTAGATGATGATCTATTTGTGTTGAAAATTTCAAATAAGCATGCTACCTTTTACATTCAATACATTGGTTCCTTCCACAAATATCACACTTATTACATTTTAAAGGTAGCCCGGTCTAGCACTTACTTGCATATTGAATTGGAGATATTAATACCTTGCTTTTCTTTCACTATCCAATGCACTTTTCTCCCTTTCTATTTTGTGTGCATTAATCCCTTTATTAAATAAAACTTCCAAATCTGCCTCAACAATATAATGCACTCCAAATTTATTTTCAACAATGATGATGCATTTGTATCTTTAACAATAATGATGTTATTCGATTCTATTTTCAACAATGATGATGTGCCTCAATGTATTCCCAATCTATCTCAACAAGATAATGCATTTCAAATCTATCTCAACAAAAGATAATGCATTTCAACTCTATATTTTTCCCTTTTTTATTTAAATATTAAATCAAAACATTTCAAACCCTTATTACTCCTATTGATACAAACATAATAACAACTCTATATTTTTCTCTTTTTGATTTAAATATTAAATCAAAATATTTCAAACCCTTATTACTCCTATTGAGACAAACATAATAACAACTCTATATTTTTCCCTTTTTTTATTTAAATATTAAATCAAAATATTTCAAACTCTTATTACTCCTTTTGAGACAAACATAATAAAACTTATGAAGGTAAAAATATTTTTTTACATTTTTATTCGTTTGCTCTTTATTTGACTGTCTTCCTATTGAATTTGAAGGCTTTCTTGAATAATTCCTCACTGATCCAACTCCACATGGCTATGTATCACTTGCTTGCTGCCCTGGTGCTAACTCTTTGCCACATGTACTTCCTATCTTGTTGAGGTAGTGCACACAAAAATATTTGTGTCCACTTTTGTGCTTTTTGTGAGGAGACCACACTGCTCTCTTATGCTATCCGTATGCAATCCCGAGCACACTGCACTCTTTGCACCATCTATGTGAAACCCTAGCACATTGCACTCTTACACTTTTCATGTGGAAGCCCAAGAACACTACACTCTTTGCATCGTCTATGTGAAACCCTAGTACACTACACTCTTACACTTTCTGTGTGGAAGCCCAATCATACTACATGAAATGTTTAAATTCTTTACTTCCTTGGTGGCTCTCCCTCCTTTCTGTGATCAAAATATTATTATGGTTCTTTATCTTCGAGCTTGACGTCTTCCTACCTTAGTCACAGAGTTCCAGCTAAACTCATATTTTTTATTCTGATGATAGCACTCTACCATAAAATAAAATGTACACTGCCACTTCAATGTCATGTATTGTGATGCTCTTATTTGATTTGATTTGGTAGATCTTCAATCACCTCTGTTGGACATGGTTTCTCCTTTGAATGCAAGTGAATACTCTTATCCTTTCAATTCAAATGAAGACGCTTACTATGAACAAAAGCACTCTCTCAAACAAAATCACACTTCTCCAAATTCATTCTCTCTTCGAACGCAAATAATGACATGCGAACCAATCCTCTACCTTTCAAACAAAGGCATATTTTCCAAACTCTCTCATTCTCCAAATGCAGACGAAGATGAACAAAAGCTCTTTCTCAATGAAGGCATACTTCTTGAATTCTCACACTCTTCAAACATAGACAAAGATATGCGAAAGAAAGTTTTCTCTAAAGTGATGGTACACTCTTGATATGGAATAATTGAAGCTAAGTATTATTGAAAACATAGGACTTTAAATAAGTCCAAAAATACAACCGTAATCCTGGAAATCATCAACGGCTCCAAGGATTTACGTACAAAATCAAGGAAAGGCTAAAGATATAAGCCCTAAAATAATGAAAAGAAAGACACCTAGACCTAGACCATTCAACGGAGGAAAGAAAACAACTCACGTTGATTATTCCGATTACTAAGTCCTAATTAACATATCCTAGGTCTAAAAAAATAATTAGCCCCTAGGTCTAAGTTTCCTTATCATTCGTCCCAACAAAAGAAGCATTGGACTCCAATGCTTTTAACAAAGAGGGAAAATCCCGGGACAGAATGTGAGCAGAAATCCAGTGAGCCTGATGTGGAAATTGGCCTCGTCGGGCCACAAGATATGAAGTAGAAGCACCTTGGCATGTTTGTCGGGTCTTCGTATCAAAGACTATATCGGCGTCAAGCGAAAGCTGAGCATCAGGAACCACATCAACTGGATGTATGATGGCTGGAACTGTTTCCAGTGTGGAATCATAGTATGGTTTGAGAAGATCAACATTGACGACATCGTGAATGCCAAGATGAGCTGGAAGGTCCAAGCGAAAGGCATTCTCAGAGATTTGCTAAAGAATAGTATAAGGCCCATAACGAAGAGGCTTGATTTTGCTATGTGCCTTATCTGCAAATCATCGTTTGTCAAGATGAAACCATACTTTGTCACCAACTTGAAAGGAATGAGGTGTGCGGTGCTTGTCCATCTGTTGTTTCTGCTTTTGCTGAGTCTTCTGAAGAATTTGAACCACTTTGGCTTGAAGACTCTGCAAATGCTGTACAAAAGAGTTGGCCTTGTCTTGTTCCTTCTGAATGTGCATTGTGGTTGAAGAAGGCAAAGACAAAGGTAACTCATAAGGAGCAAGTGGCTGAAAACCAAAACACACTTCAAATGGAGAGTGCCCGATAGAACTGTGGACGGCCCTGTTGTAGGCGTGCTCAATGTGAGTGAGGCTTAAGTCCCACTTGGCTGGAGTGGAATGATGGTAAATCCTCAAACTCTGCATGAGAGTACGATTAACTACCTCTGTCTGCCCATCGGATTGAGGATGATAAGCAATAGAGAAGTTAAGAGATACTCCCAAAATCTTCCAAAGTGATCGCCAAAAGTGACCCACAAAGCATGAGTCACGATCAGAGACAATGCTGGTAGGAAGACCAAAAGAACGCCATACCACCTCAAAGAAGAGTTGGGCAAGATCCTGTGCAGTACTTGTCTTGCGACAAGGAATGAATTTGGCCATTTTGTTGAATCTGTCCACCACAACAAAGACACAATCATGCTTGCATACTGTCATTGGAAAACCGCTCAAGAGATCCATGGAAATGCTTTCCCATGGACGAGAAGGAATGGGCAAAGGCATGCTCATTCCCAATGTCCTATTGGCTGATTTGGAGCGATTACAGACTGCACATTGTCGCAAGAATCGAAGAACATCTCTTTGCATGTGTGGCCAAAAGAAAAACCTCTGAAGATGATGAAGAGTTTTTTGCCTACCAAAATGTCCCCCATAGAGTGTGGAATGAGCCTCCTTCGAAGAGACTCCCTGTTCCCATGAGGAACACAAAGTTTGTCCAATTTGTACAACATTCCATCCTGAATATGAAAGTCCTGAAGAGCTCTCAAATTTGAAGAAGAAGGATTGGAAAGTTGGTGGAAAACTTTGCCAAAATCTGGATCCATAGGATACTGTGTAGGCCAAGTTTGGAAGCCAAGATGGGATGTAGTGACAACTGTCAAAACAAGAGTAGAAGGAGGATGACTCAAACAATCAGCCACTGCATTGTTTCGTCCTTTCTTGTACTTGATTACCAAATGGAATTGTTGCAAGTACGATGCCCATTTCATGTGTCTAGCTTCCTCAATTTTTGTTTGAGATTGAAGAAACTTAAGGGGCATGTGATCTGTATGAACAATTGTTTCTTTTCCCAAGAGATAATGCCTCCAATACTTGATTGCTTGAACCAAAGCATAGAACTCCTTATCATATGTAGAATAGTTCTTCTTGGCCTCTAAAAATGTTTCTGAATGGTAAGCCACTGGATGGCCATTCTGCATGAGCACAACTCCAAGTGCAACTTGTGAAGCATCAGTTTCTATCTCAAATGGTTGAGACAAATCGAGAAGAACAAGAACCGGTGCAGTACTCAATTTTTGTTTCAATGTGTCAAAGGCTTTTTGTTGATCCTTTGTCCATTGAAACTGAACTTTGATCTTCGTCAAATAGTGTAAAGGTGCAGCAATAGAAGAATATCCTCCAATGAACTTGCGATAGAAATTGGCAAGTCCAAGAAAACTCCTTAACTCCGTGATTGAAGTAGGAGTTGGCCAAGAGAAGATAACTTCAACTTTGGAAGGATCTACTTGCACACCTTTTTCACTAATTACAAACCCAAGATAGGCAATGAATGTTTGCCCAAATGAACACTTAGGAAAATTTGCATACAATTGGTTCTTTCGAAGAGTTTGAAGAACCATTTCCAAGTGTTCTAAATGATTCTCCCAAGTAGAAGAATATATAAGAATGTCATCCAAATAGATGATTACAAATTGATCCAAACAATCTCTGAATACTTCATTCATCAACCGCATGAATGTAGCTGGAGCATTTGTAAGGCCAAAGGGCATGACAAGCCATTCAAAGAGCCCCATTTTGGTCTTAAATGCTGTTTTCCAAGTGTCTTCTACTTGAATTCTCACTTGATGATACCCACTTTTGAGATCAATCTTGGAGAAGAATTTTGCACCTTGCAATTGGTCCAAGAGATCATCAATGCGAGGAAGTGGATAACGATTCTTGATTGTAATCTTATTGAGTGCCCTGAAATCAATGCATAATCTCCATGTGCCATCCTTCTTCAACACAAGCAAGATAGGAGAAGCACAAGGGGAAGTACTGGGTTTGATGAACCCTTTAGTCAACAATGCTTGAATTTGTTTCTTAATTTCTTCCATTTGCACTATTGATTGTCTATACATTGAAGAATTAGGAAGAGAAGATGCAGGAACAATCTCAATACTATGATTAATCTGTCTTTCAGGAGGAAGACTTGTGGGTTCTTGAAAAACATCAAAAAATGATTGAAGTATTGAATGAACTGAAGAACTCCTGTTATTAGTGTGCTTAGGTGCTTGCTTTTCTTCTTGAATTGGTCTGATGAAAATGAGTGCTAATTCCTTTGCTTGATTTACGGCTTTGCGTGCTTGTCTACAACTCAACATCAAATTATGTGGTGTTTGTTGTGTACTTCTGATTATGAAAGCCTTATTGTCTTTGTGCAAAGTGTATGTGTTTTTGTACCCATCATGTATAGACCTCCTATCGTATTGATAGGGTCTTCCAAGCAACAAGCCACAACAATCCATTGGAGTTACATCGCACACAACCGAGTCCACAAAAGAAGGACTGAAAGCAAAATTCACAGTGCAAGTGTGTGTGATGTCGGATGTAATCCCATTGTCCTTCCATCCCAAAGGATAAGGATGAGGATGGGGATTCATCGGTAACTTCAGTTTGTCAACAACGGACCTCGCAATTAGATTTTTTTGCGAGCCGCTATCGATTATACAATCAACCATAAAGGTGTCACCGAGATGGACCGTAGTCACAAACAAATTCTCGCGATCACCTTGTGAAGTATTCATAAGGGTCAATTTGTTTAACCCCGCCAATTCCTTATAAGGCTTACGTTCCCCCGTAGCCTCAATGGGACTTTCTTGTGAGTCCTCATTGGAAGGCTTTACAACTAGGGATTGTTTCTTCACATTTTGCAACTTAAAACACCTCTTTTGAGTATGTCCCGGCTTTTTACAATAATTACAAATCAAAGGTGATTTAGAAGAAGAAGATTTTTGTGAAGAAGAAGAAGGGGAAGATGAAGAAGAGGGAGAAGGAGAAGAAGAAGATTTAGCTCCCTTGGAAGGTTGAGGAGAAGCCTTCTGATTTCCTCCCGACGTAGAAGAGCGAGTCCCACGCGATTGCTCCCTCATTTCCTCCTCAACAAGAAGGGCTTGATTGAAAGCCATGTCAATGTTTACAATCAACTTGTATTTCATCTTCCTGTAAATGGGTTCCTGCAAGCCACTTTTGAATTTGTTAACAAGTTGTGCTGCATTATCCTGTACAGAATTCAAAATCCGCAACTTGTTAAATTGAAAAATATAGTCATGAACACTCATATTAGAGGTTTGTCGAAGACGAAGCCACTTGATGTCAAGCTCAGTGGCATAGTTTGAAGGATAAAAATTATTCTTCAAAACTCTTTGCAATTCATCCCACGTGTCAATGGGATTTTGGGTCCGTTGTCGATCAGTGACAAGGACCTTGGCAATGCCAGAAAGCTTCAACTTAGCAAAGTTAACTTGGTGATCCTTTGCTATCTTGGTATACTCAAACCAACTGTCCATGTCCAAAATCCAACTATTGAGGACCTTGGGATCTCGCGAGCCAGTGTAAATGGGAACCTCACATTGTTGTTGAACTTCATTAGAAGTAACCTTATCAGCCAAAATGCTGACAAGTTGGGTTACTTGAGCCAATTTGTCGGCTAATTCAGAAGCCATTTGACCCCGAGTGATCGCCAGCAAAAATTGTCACAAAAAGACAAGAAGTTACAAAATGTGCAAAAATGCGCCCAATTCAATTTGCAAAAATTGCAAAATTATAACATGTAAGGGGCAAAAAGGAATATTTGCACAATGTTTAAAAAGTCAAAATGGACTTGTTGGTAAAGACAAAAAGTAATGTTTTTTGTTTTTTTTTTTTTTATATATATGGAATATCTTATCAAACCCAGTTAACGGATACCAAGCAAAAAGGACGCGGTAATAGCATGGGTTGTGAAGTTTGCCACAAGTGCCAAAGTCCGCGTTGTGGACCTCGTGAATAGGACAGCGCAAAATATAATGTCCACCAACCGCTCGACAAGAAAATCGTCCACGAATAGCGAATCTGTCCACGAACAGCAGAAATTATTGCCACCAGAAGTTGCCAGGCAAAACACTGTAAATGTCGTGAGGAAATCGTGGGCGAAAATCCTCCAATTTTTTAAACTAATTTCAAAAATTCATGAAGCCTGTCGAATAATTGCAAACAGCAGTCGCTAATGGTAATGGATGCCCGAGAATTTCATATTGGCGTTGGAAATTACGAGCTGCACCGGTAATGTTGAAACTACCCGCTAGAAATCTGTAATCCGTTGAAAAAATCAGAGGGATGCCGGTCGCAATGTGGCTGCGGGCTGTTGTGGTTGCAAGGGTTTACGTGGCTGGGCGGCAACCAAATTGACGACGACGTGGGAGGAACGATCGTCGTCTATGGGCGACACAGCCAAAATTGGCAGAAAGGCACCTAATTTACTTTGCTTCTCTCAGATCTGGAAACGAAGCTGGGAACAGATCGAGTCGGGAAACACCGTCAAGGTTAGCAATTTTGTCAGTGGGCTGCGATGAAGAAAACACTTTTGGCACAGAGGAAACAGCGTCGCGTGGAAATAGGAGCGGTAGCAGTGGTCAGCGACGGAGGGTGTGGTATTTCAAGGATGCAAGTCTCAAACCCCCAACCGGGACATATCAAAAACTAAAAAATGGTCGGCTGAATGTGGCGACGATGGCTGGTACGATAGGGGCAATGGATTTTTTGTTGGTGGCAGGAGGAGGGTTGTTCAGGAGGACAACGCTAAACTCAGCGCAGTCTTTCGAATGCGACTGTGGATCTCGAGCAATCCACGGTGGTCGACGGGAGCATGGGAACAGAAAGCGACAGTAGGGGTCCAAAAGTTGACAAAATATTGTCGACAATTTTTGCGACGATAAATTATCGTCAGCAATTTGTGTTGACAACAATTTTTCTGCAAGAGTGGCAGCAAAAATTCTGCAATTTCCCTGAGCTTCAACTAGAACAGGTGAACACTATGGAGGTCGAAAATGACCCAAAACCTCCAAAATTAACCCGCTCTGATACCAACTGATATGGAATAATTGAAGCTACGTATTATTGAAAACATAGGACTTTAAATAAGTCCAAAAATACAACCGTAATCCTAGAAATCATCAACTGCCCAAGGATTTATGTACACAATCACAAAAAGGCTAAAGATATAAGCCCTAAAATAATGAAAAGAAAGACACCTAGACCTAGACCATTCAACGAAGGAAAGAAAACAACTCACATTGATTATTTCGATTACTAAGTCCTAATTAACATATCCTAGGTCTAAAAAAATAATTAGCCCCTAGGTCTAAGTTTCCTTATCAACTCTTCGAATGTGAAACACTTTCTCCGAAGCAACACAAAGGCACTACAAAAATCATCTCAATCATAATGTTATAACCATATATATATGAAGCATAATATTTAATCTCAACATTAGGGTCGGCCCTTTCAATATTTCAATATATTTAAATCCTTTGATTTAAATACATCCCACTCTTAAAATATTAATTTAAATCCTTTGATTTAAATACATCCCACCTTTTTAAACATATATTTAAATCCTTTGATTTAAATACATCCCACTTTTAAAACATTACTCTAATATTTAAATATTAAAGTATACATCAACATCACTATTTTATTTGCTCAACATCATCATCACCATTTATTTTCTCAAACACCTTTTGATAATATTGACAACTCACAATATCTTCATTTGACATTAATGACAAATCAATATGTCTAACAACCCGATCGAGCGTAGACAAAATCTTAGTGATAGCCTCTTACTAAGGTTTTAGCTTATCATCCTAAGTTTGATAAACATCATTAATGTGATTGACCATAAGTTGCAAGTCACCAAACACTGAAAGAACACTAACCTTCAAGGTTAAGGCTGCTCTAAGACAAAGGATCAAAGCTTCATACTTCATAGTGTTGTTTGTGCAAGAGAAATGAAGCTTGAAGGAGAGTGGGATGAGTTGTTTTTATGAGGTAACTAGAACAATTCCAGCACCAACACCCTTTAAACATCAGGCTCCATCAAAAAACAAAGTCCAAAACTCTAGCTCTTTAGCTTCTATGCTAAAGCATTCATCAGGAAACTCGATGACTAAGGGATGGGTAGCTTCTAAGGGAGCAGAGGCTAACTGATTAGAAATTACCTAACCCTTGATCATCTTCTAACCTATAAAGGTTGGGTCAAACTCACTAAGGGCTAAAACCCACTTAGTGGCTTGACTTGAAAGGTGGTGTTTAGACATTAAGTAGCATAAAGGATCAAAATTTGCAACAACCAATATCTTATGGCTAAGCATGTAGTGTCTTAAATTTTGAGAAGCAAACACTATAGCAAGGAAAATCTTCTCTAAGGGAGTATACCAAGTTTCATAGCTAACCAAGGTTCTACTGATATAGTAGATAGCTCGCTCTTTGTTTTGATCATCATGTTGATCCAACAAGGCTCCCAAAGCATGAGTTGTGGTTGATATGTAAACCATCAAGTGATTATCCAGTCTAGGAGGAACTAAGATAAGTGAGGAAGTGATATACCTTTTGAGGTCATTAAAATATTGTTGACACTCATAATCCTACTGGAACATGGCGTCTTTCTTAAGAATCTTAAGAAAGGGTTGACACTTATTGGTTAACTGAGCTATGAACCAACAAATAGCTTGAAGTCTACCTTGCAAGCTATGCAACTCAGTTAGGGTATGGGGAGGAGGTATGTCAGTTATAGTCACTATCTTAGCAGGGTCCACCTCAATACCTCACCTAGAACTGATTAAACCTAGCAACTTGTTAGATGTGACTCTAAACACACACTTGGAGGGCTTAAGATGAACCCTAAACTACCAAAGCCTTTTAAAAATTTGTCTTAGATCATGAACATAATATTTTTTATGTATGGAATGATCAAAAAGATCATCCATATAGTCCTTTATAATATCATGCATCATGTCATAAAAATGTAAGTCATATCCCTCTGATTTGTGGCACCAGCATTCTTCAAGCCAAAAGGTATGACTTTATAACATAATATACCCCATGGTGTGATGAAATTTGTCTTGGCTTGGTCCTCAGGGGTAACCATAATCTGATTGTATCCTGAGAAACCATCCATGAGTGAAAGCATTCCACATTTAACAGTAAAATCTATGATCATATCTATGTTGGGGAGAGAAAAATCATCCTTAGGACATGCTAAGTTAGCATCCCTAATTTCGGTACATATTTTTATTTTTCCTACCTTCTTAGCCATAGGAACAATGTTGGATATCCAATCATAATAGTCGATAGCTTTATGAAACTAATGTCAAGGAGTTTTTGGAGCTCCTTCTTGACTAAAAGGGTGACCTTAGGATGCATCTTCATAATTTTTTGCTTAACAGAATTAGCACTAGGCTTCACTACCAAATGATGCATAACAAGGAAAGGATCAATCCCTGGCATGTTGGCATATGACCAAACAAAAATATCATGAAATTCCTTCAACAAACTGGTCAATTGCTCCTTCTCGTCCATGGATAATGTTTTATCTAGCTTAAGGATTCTATGGCTCTCCTTAGAACCTATTTTAACATCTATGGTCTCCTCAATGATAATATGAGACTCATACTCAAGAGGAGGTGGGGCAAGGATCACTCCTAGTTTCTCAAGGTCCTTGAGAGACATAGAACCAAAATCCTCATGAGAACTAGAAGACTCGACATGCACAATACAAGGGATTGACCCATCAAAGAAGTTATTTCGAAGGATATCCTCATGATCCATATCACAAAGAGTATCCCCTTCAACATACTCCCCCAGGGTCACAACTAACTCAGGATGCACCAAATTTACCACATTGCAAACTAGAATTTCAATGGGATAAGGTAGTCCCTCATCCTCATCACCCCACTTCAAGCCTTTATGATCCAAATATTTAGTATAAATAATGAGGTGATCATCATCATTAAATGAAAAAGGTTGGTTTTTATTGGGTATGCAGCCTATGCCACATCTCCTAAGCTAAATATCAACTTCCAAAGGCTCTCCAATACATTTTTTTATGGCTCCAAACCTTTACCTATATATCCCATACTAGATAGGATTTTCTTAGAAAGTGGGTAATCATTGGATAGGTAACAATGGGTAAAAGAACGCTCTACAGGAAGAGGGTTTCTACCATGGATATTTTCTTCAAGGGTCATACTCACAAATACAAAGGTACACATGCCAACATGTACTACTTCACCCTTCTTATGAGGTAAACCCATAGTCCTTAGTGAAGGTGGTAGCTTGGCTAAATCTAGAAGAGTCTCTTGAAGAAACAAATTGACCTAATCTTGTGATGAGACTTTTATTAGTTATTCCTCACTCACCTTTATATTTTTAAGTTGCTTTGTGATATGAGATGAATAAATTGATGGACATATATTGAGACTATATTGAGCTTGCTCAACCATCGAACAATATTGGAATGGATGAGGGTCACCCAAAATGGTGATAAGTTTATATTTGAATTTGAACTTCAAACATTGATGAAAAGTGGAAGGGACAACCCTCATTGCATGAATCCAAGGGTTCCCAAGAAGAAGATTAAAATATGTTGGGCAAGGTACCACATAAAACAATGTATCTAAGATTTTAGGTCCAACCCTAAGGGGAGAGATATAATGTCATAGGCCTTTTGGGACTCATTGTTGAAAGCTTTGATGATGACATTGGATTTGATTAGCTCTTTATTTTTTAATAAAAAAATTTGGAAAAAATGATAAGTGTATAGATTGAGGGAGGAACCGTTATCTATCAAAATTCGCTTGATAAATATTTTCCAATAAATGAAGTGATGTAGAGAGAAGAATTCCCTTGTAGGTTTAAGGAAGGAATATCATCATCTAAAAATGTGATATGATGTATCCCAAGGGAGCCTATAACATCAACTATAACACTAGGGAAAATATCTTGAGGGATAGATTTTTGACTTAGAAGATTTAACAAGGCTTCCCTATGGATAGGAGAAGTTTGTAGAAGCTCTAAGAGGGAGATCTTATTAAGGGTACTAGCTAACTGTCATTAAATGTTGAATGAAACTTTAGGTTTTGGCCTCAACACTAAAGGTGGGTTTTCTACTCTCATGCTCCTTTTTTGGATACTCCTCAAAACTAAGGATGGTTTGGAAGGTTGATTGGATGTAGAACTCATATCTAGCTAAGATCGTTGAGTCGATTGTGCTTTATCTTGTTGTCTTGTGGTGGTCGTTATCATACCAACCATATTATTATAGGGAGGTGGCACATTATTATATGACACTTTATTTGTTGCTTGTTTCCCATGATTAGGTAGGGGGTCTTTACCTAGCTTTGCAAACCAAGGCAAGAAAAATAAGTTTACGTGGTTCACCCAATGCGGGCTACTCCACGAAGAAAATATTTTACTAAAACTTTCTCAATAATTTTATTTGGGAATCCTTCCCAACTATAATGTTTATGGATCTTTGTCCAAAGGAGATGTTGATCCCCTAATCTCAATTTCGTGGATCTCTTCCACGGGAGAACTCTTTCCCCTTCTGCTCTGGCTAGTGATCTTCTAGAAGACTATGTCTCTCTACTGCACTGACTGGTGGATCTCTCTCCACTTGAAGACTCCTCACTCATATATGTCTTCAATTGTGTTGGCTACTAGATCTCTATCCATTGAGACTCTATCCTCTGTACTCTGTCACATCCAAAGATCTATCAATAGGATCACTCAGAACCTGCTCAATAGGTTCACTCAAAACTTTCTCAACAAGCTTACACGAAACTTGTCCAAATATGCTCAACAAGCTCACATATAACTTGTCCAAATTTTCTCAACAAGGTCACACAAAACTTGTCCAAATCTGCTCAACAAGCTCACATAGAACTTGTTTAAATCTGCTCAACAAGCTCACACATAACTTGTCCAAATCTACTCAACAAGCTCACATAGAACTTGTCCAAATATGCTCAAGAAATATCACCAAGGATTTTCCCAAATCTGCACTAGCAAGCTCACCAAGAACTTGCCCAAATCTGCACTAGCAAGCTCACCAAGAACTTGCTCAATAATTCAATCTCATAGAAGCATAAAGAGAATTGTTAGAGACTCAATATGTTCTATACTCAAATCTCAATCTCAACTCAATTCAATTTTATAAAAGCATAAATAGAATTGTTAGAGGCTCAATATGTTCTATCCTCAAATCTCAATCTCAATTCAAATCCAGAATATATAATAGTTTGTTTCATGGAACTTGAACAATCACTTCACACAATCACTTGACTAGGCTCAAACAACTCTTCTCAAAAAAATACCACAAGTAACAACTCTTTCTTACAAACCCTAGTCCAAGCATGTATCAACCAACTCAAATGTTTCCAACAGTGCTCAACCACAAATCTCACATAACAATGATACTCATGTTCTTTTCAAGTTCAATTTCTTTGCATAACCAATGGGCTTCAACAATAATTCTTATAAAACATTCTTCACATAACAATGATACTCATGTTCTTCTCAAACCCTATCTCAAGTTTTTCACACAACTAATGGCTTCAACAACAATGCTTATAAAACAATGTTTTATAGCAACTCTCAACCCAGAAAACCTTGAAACATTCAACCAACTACTTTTGAAAAGGAAACCATAATTAATCGTTTTCTCTCCAATGATATTTTAGAAATCAACCACCATAAACAATCAATAGGAGAGTGGGCCCATACCTTTTATGAATATGAAGAAGCCTTTTGGTTGTCCACAAAATCTGTCTCACTCAACACACTTTCTTTTTTAACTTTCAACAAGGGTTAGAGATCTTGAATAATAACACAACAATAACATCCAAATAACACCTTATTACTCCTACTCAATAACATACACCATGTCACTTAATAAATGAATTGATCTCTTTTGAAAAAGAACAAAGCAACCTTCACTTTTGAACCTCTTTACAAAATCAGAAATATCTCTTTATACACATCGTATTTCTCCCTCTAAGCAAGTTAATCAAATAGCCCTCGGAATAAGCTTTCCAACGATATATAATATGATATACTTCTAAAAACTAAATCACTAAAAATATCTCCTTTTTAAAGATGCATCATAACCCTTATTCCTCCTAAGGCAACTTTAGAAAAATAAATTATATCTAAAGATTATTAACTTGCCTTTGTCCCTAATGGGATTCAATCTTGTGACCTTCCTTGTTCAGTGCCTTAACCATAGCCAACCTGTCATTGGGCCACACACCCTCATGTGCTCAAAAGGAGCAAACAACAAAACCTTATGCCACGAATATCTGTGCCCTTCGAAAACAAAATGTGCTTCATGCATTTCAACACAGCAAACACCTTTGGCAAGAATTGAATGCAGGACCTCCTACTTCACACACAGTGCACGAACCACTAGGCCAAGGAGGCCTATACGTTTGGCCTTACTCCACAATAGTCTCTTCAACGAACGCAAAAATCGTAAGCCTTTTAAAACCCTTTTCACACACACTTCGACACACAATGTGCAGGCTCTTTTACCATTCGACGAAACAAAAAGCCAACCTAGGTTTTAAGAAAAAACCATTTCAAATCTGCCATCCATGCTTTTAAATAAAACCTTTTATTTTTCCTACCTTGGTTTTCACAAAAACCCTGTATATATCCATGCTCTCCAAAATATCATAAATGCTTATTTATGAAATGCTTTGGCCACCAAAACTCAATGTGACATCAATGATCCATGTGACATCAATGACAACATAAAATCACTCAAATTTCCAATAGTCTTGTAAGATCCCCATGTCTTGATTAGTTGTGGGTACTTGTTGAGTAGGAGGTTGATTGTTTTTTGGAGGATTAGGTTGAGGATCCCCTATAACAAGACAATTTTGCATAAATTAAGTCTTAAACCACATGTTTCAACCTCTTACATGAATTTTTCATGTGCCCCTCCACCCTATGATACTCACAATGTTGACCAAGCTTATAAAAATTAGTTGTGGTATCAAGTTTCCTTGTGGGAGGTCTTAATTATATTAGCTTCTGAAAGTTGTTTTAGGACCACCACCAAAGGTGTGTTGAGTCTTTTAAAATTCCTTGGTGGAGGTTTTTGAGGTTGGCTAAGCACCATCTTTTGTAGGGTGTTAGAAACATTGTTAACATACCTACTATCTATTACCCTATTACCAACTACATGCTTGTTCTTGTACTAATATTTCATGGTCCTATATTCTTCTTTCTTTAGCTTAATTTGGTCTCTTAGAATAAGGTCTTGATTTACCCTTCTTGCCAAATCTATTGCTTGGTCGAAAGAGGTAATAATTGTTTCCAATTCACAAGATATTTGCTCTTGTAAATTTCCAATGAAGATCTCTAGCATTTCTCAAGGAGGTAAAGTTTATCTCAACCATCCAACTAAACTTCTCCAATGATATAGGAAACCCAAAAAACTTTCCTCTTTTCCTTGTTTCAATATATAAACATATTTCATAATCACATTTTTCTTAACATAAGCCCCAAATTGTTGACCAAAAAATTTAGTTGTCTCTTCAAAATTCCTAAAAGAATGATGAGGTAATTTATAATACTATTCCAATGCCATACCACCAAGGCTCGTAGGGAATGTCTTTAGTAACATATCATCATATATAATATCATGGCATGTTATCTTGAATATCCTTAAAATATTTAATCGGGTCCTCCCTTCCCTTATAAATAGGTAAACTTGGCATTGGAAAATGCTTAGGGGATGGCCTAGAAGTGAAAACAAGGTATAACGGCTGATTTAGCATCTCCTTGTAGTTTTATGTGAAACTTGGAGGTTGTTTCATATCCACTCTTAAAACCAATTGCTTCACTACACTTGTAAAACTTTGCATATTAGGATTGTTGTTGTGCAATACCCCTAGGTTCCCTAGAGGAGGGGTATAGGTAGGTTGTTGAAAGAGAACTTGGCCAATGTTGGAGCTATTGACACTATTATGGTATGGGTTATGATATGTGGTATCTTTCTATGAAGGGTAATTGGCATTTGGTGGAACATAAGTATTTATGTTGAGATGAGCAGAATGAGGAGGAAATTGAGCATAATTTTGGGATGCACTACTGGTTGGAGGAGCCTATGGAATTCCCCCAATGTTGGTGGTCATGGTAGTAGCATATGTTGGTTTATGGAAAGGATTAATATGATGTGAATATTAAAATGAAGTATTGGTGTGAAATTCCTAGGAGAGATGGTTGGAGGAGGAGGCATCCCACCATTTTCGATTTGGGCTTCCTCTTCCATAGCCTTAACCAAGGCCTCTTTATGGTTTTTTATAAAACCCCATATATGATCAAATGATGAGAAAGTGAAGCCTCCATTAGGCCCCTTAAAAGGATGAAATTCATTACTCATTTCTATAAGTTGTTCCTCTTCCACATATAGATTGGGATTCTTCCTATCAATCTGATCATCTTCTTGAAAAATCTAATCAAATTCTAAAAGCTTTCGCTTACTGCTACGGTTGGGAGCCATTAGAAGGAAGAGAAAGGATAGAGGAGAAAACTAGCAAAAGACACACAAGAATACTTTTTAATATGTTTTTAATGTTATTTTATTCTAATCAAAAAAATTTACTGGTCTTGCTTAAAGTTTTCAAAAGAAAAACAAAAGGAAGAGGATTCCTATCTTGGCCACTAAAATGTGTTTTCATGTCGGGTTAACCAAAGATGTAGAGGTGGGAAACTGCTCTATTGCATACGATTCTCAGCTGGATTCACTAGGAGCTGAGGTGACCATGAGGGTGTGTTATATTCTCTACAATCGAGTACTTGAGGATCGAAGGGTTCACCAGTAATGGTTTTAGGACTTGCTCCAAGTCCAAGGTGGAAATGTTTGATGTGTATATTGAACAAACACCTATGTTTGGCCTTTTAAAAGCTAAACTATGGAAATAAAAGAACAATGTAAAGCAAACATAAATGAAAGCAAATAAGGACTAACCTTAGTATGACTCTTGATTTTCAATTATTAAAAAACCCTAACTTGAAATAAAATAAACCTTTTCTTTTCTAGCAAGGGTTTAAGAGAATGCGAAAACAAAATTGACCCTAGGATGCAAACTATATGTTTTTTCTCTTTTGAATGCCTATAAATATAACCAAATATTTTCCATTTATTTATGATCTAGGTTTTAGAACAAAAATGGATAGAACACAAATAGTAAACAACCTAAGAAAATAACTTAGGGAACTTATCTAATCAAATGGTCGGCCTTAGCTTTTAGCTTATGTCTAGATGTATCCAACAACTTCACAACCTGCAAAATAACTTTACAAAACCCTAGAAAATTTTATCAATGTTTGGGGGTCTTCTTCGGCTGTTGTACGACTGAGATTGGAGGTGCAAAATTCAAGCCCCCTTGGTATTTTTAGCTGACCATTTGAAACCAAAAGTGATTGTTGACCTTTTTAGAAATTAACAAAAGAAGATGCAATGCAATGAAACGGTGTAGAAAATAGAGTGCAAACAGCAGTGTTATGGCCTAAACAGAGCATGTAAATACAAACTGAGGGTTTGGGAGCGGAACTTTGCTCCCAAACCTGACGATACCAAAATCATGCCCAATATGGATAGGGTGCGATTTTGTATCAGAAGTAAAAGAACAACAAACTGATATGAAATAGAATACAAAATGTAGAACAAATTATTCTAGAAATACCAAAATGCAAGAATAAACCTAGTGGCAAAAAATAAGAGACAAAAGGATGAAGACCTCCACAAAATGGTAGACTCCTCCTCAAGGCTCCAAAAATTATCCACCAAGAGCAGTAAATCAATAGCAAAGCAATAGAAGAACACCAGAAGACACTTGATCTTGATCACTTTAGCACTTCTAAAATCCCTTGGAACTTGGAAAGCTTCTAGCACTTTAAACTTCTAGAAATCACTTAGGAGAAAAAGAAGATCCAAACCTTCTATTTATAAGAGTTTCAAATGGAAAATGGGTGGGAAGATGAAAAGGCAACCTAAGGGAGGGTCTACACCCTGAGGGTTGGCCAAAAAATAGGGTTTTTTAAGAGAAAACCCTAATTTGCCAAAACCGTGCCCTATACCAAGTGACCACAATTTTGGCAAAGCTAGGAAAAGAGGGAAAGAAAATGGGAAAAGAGGCCCAAACTTATGCTCAAACAAGTTTAAAGGCTTTCTCAAGGGTTCTAGAAAAATGACTCTCTTGGGTGGGTCAATTTTCCATGTCTACAATACCCTATTAGCCTTCTCACCAAATTGGCCAACGAGTTGATTTGCCAATTGGTCCTAGTCATTGATGAAGTTATGTTCAAGGGAAATGTACCACTCTCTTGCTTTCTCTCTAAAGGAGGCTGCTAGTAACCTAATGGAAATAACTTATTCCCAACACTATAGAGAGTGTATAGATTGATCATGTGTGTTGGGGTTGTTACACCTTTTCTAATGAAATATGGTAGGGATTTCAATGTAGAGCTAGGACCTCATTCCAGGTGGTCTATGTTGGTGGTGGCCATAAAGGACCTCCATCATACCAAACTAGGGGCTTTAGTTAGGTTTGACTAGTGCAACCATGATCTATCGACGATCCTTTCACCTATTACCAAGATATATAGGGGGAGGAGTGATTGAAGATTTACTTGCTAGTCTAGTGGTAGGTCTTGCGCTCATGAAATTGCAAGTCTACCTTTTGTTGTGTTGCCTAGGTCTTTCTCAATCCTTTGTGTAGTAGGATTACCATGTGGTAATGTTTTAGATGAGAAGAGGTTCCCATCATGACCTTGTTCGATAATGTTAAATTCTTTAGTATATTTCTTTTTAGAAACAAAGTCACTAGGTGAATCTTCCAGGTGCTTTAGCAAGCTGGTGACCAAGGACTTCACCAAAACCTTGGCCTAAATTTTGACCAGTGATAATTTTTTACAATTTGGGTCCCATTAGGCATGCCATTTTGAATTGTTAAGGCCCTTAAATGACCCTTGTTCCTCTAACACCATGACCCCCATGGTTTTGGTTGCTATTGTTTCTTCGAGCAGGTGGGTCTTATGCCTTATGCCTCATGCAGGGCACAAATCCTGGGAAGTCTAGGGAGCATGGGACATGGATCCTTCAAAAGACCTCTAGGGTTTTTTTACCAAGGTTGGATCCTTGACTTGATGAAATCTTTCAATGGTCCTTCTTTCCATGCCAGCCTACTCTATCATATTTTTTCCAAGGAAAAGGAGAAGGAAGAAAATGATAAATGATTGAAAATATAAATTGCAAGAAAGAAAACCTATCCAGCCTAGCTAAGGGTGGTGATGTACCAAGAGATTGTAATTTTAATTATACATTTCAATGGTATGAGTGAACACATAAACCAAGAAAGATAGAAAAACTAGACACAAATTCAATCATACATACATGCAATTCAAAATACTTCCTATGAAGGACAAGATAAAAATACTAGAGTAGTCATAGTCCCCCATAGAGAAATAAATGGGATAGGATTTATTGGTGTATCATAGCTTATTGTATTCATATTAAATCATATACTACATTCACATATAATCAAAAGAGGCTTAGTGGCTTGTACATGTAGTTAGCCCAAGGCTCGAGTCTATACTGAGAAATAAAGTGGAAAAGAGAGAGAATTACCACGGGTTAGATGCTAGACACAATAACAATTCTAACTCTATTTTTTTAGTCTTGAGGACAACGCTTTATAATGTTTACAAGTAAAATTTTAAATTTAAATTTCCCTCCAAAATGGGTATGGGTAGTAGCACTGACATCATCTTTTGCTATTGGATCAAGACTACACTGCATTAATTTTTAAGAGGTCCAAAACAGATCAGGAGTTAAATCACCATAAATATGTCCATGAGTGACATAGTCCTCTTTTTAAAGGTATCATTAATGCACCTAAATTCCACTATGAAAATATGATTCTAGGTGGTGATATCTAAGGATGAAAATCCATGCTAGTGGTTACAGATTAATACCTCTTCAATATTCGAATCACCTTGATTACTTACTCTTCTACATGATAGCTCATTGGACTCCATTAGTTTTACTTGGGACCTCCCCTCCAATAATCTAATTGCTCTGATGACTTCCTCCTTATGCTTTCAATAAACCCTTAGCCTGGTTGATGTTACTTTCAATGTTACCCTACTTCCCCTAATAGATGATTCTCTAAAGACACCTTTGCATAGAAGTCCATAAGATCTCACTTGATGGGCATGCTCCTAGTCCTTTATGGCTTTTCTATTTTTTTCTCGCCCCTCCCATGTTTGAACCTCTAAGGGATATGTATGTGGATCATAAAGTTTTTTTGACTTTATTGAGTCCTTACTTGACTTATCCCATCTTCCTTATTATTTCCCTTCGGGGCCTAATAGATGATTCTCTAAAGACACCTTTGCATAGGAGTCCATAAGATTTCACTTGATGGGCATGCTCCTAGTCCTTGATGGCTTTTCTATTTTTTCTCGCCTCTCCCATGTTTGAACCTCTAAGGGATATGTATGTGGATCATAAAGTTTTTTTGACTTTATTGAGTCCTTACTTGACTTATCCCATCTTCCTTATTCTTTCCCTTCGGGTTTCCCCTTATGGGTGTGTTGCTTGTGCTATTAAACAATTTTTTGTGGGTATATGAAAGTATTGCAACCTAATTATGAAATAAGGATAGCTCAATTTTGGGACCTTTCTATCGGTTGAGTAGATGGATCCTAGTGAACCAAGCTCTTGGAGGCCTTATTATCAAGGAACCCTTTTAGTCACCACTAGGAATATTTTGGGGTTCCTCTTTATGATGGGATGGGACCTAGTCATCATAAAAAAGGCTAAAAACCTTTATTAGCTTGATCTGGGTGAATAACTTTGTCTTAAGGTGAGGGGAGCTTTGAGCATGCTATCAGTCTTTGGCATAGACCGTCCTTGGCAGGTGTCTTCTTCAAATAAAATACTTAATATGCGGATGGAGCTTTAGGATCCTTCATCTAATTGATGTCAGTGCTAAATTTACTTATATTTCTCTCGGGGTGGGGGTTTTCCCTACTCTAGTGAAATATTCACTACAATTACAAATAGATAAATTAAGTCCAAAAAATTAAAAGAAAATAGTAGTAGGATTTGCATATATTGCCTTAGGAAATTAAATACAGGTTCCCATTATAATAAAATAAGGAACCAAATTACACAATAAAACATGTATAAAAATATATATCTTATATGATGGTCACCAATAAAGCTTCAACTTCCAATAAATGAATATAACAATACTCAAGAAGTATATAAAAATTTGTAAAGTATGTCCATATGTTCTATTAAGTAAAGGTATATACCATTAAATGACAAACAATTATCTCTTATAGGAGAATGCATTAAAAATATCAATTATTTATGATGAATCTCTAATCCCATGATAAAAGCATGAGTCAAATTAAATATTAGAAAAAACTCTATTGAAATTCCCCATAGTAAAAGGGCATCGAATGATTTAATGATAATTAAGGAGCATATAAAAGTGTCAAAAAATTCTAATAAGAAGCAACAATATCATATACTAACAAAATTAAGGATTAAATTTAACATTATAGTAAGGAACAATATTGTACTAAGTTGTGTCAAGGTTATTAGAACAATTTATGAAATATCAATAATGTTTCACTAAGAAACTTAATTTTTATCAATGAGCTAATATGATTGAAATTTAAAATACTATATTTAGAATCGAGTGAGTGGGATAGAGATGGATTTAAAAGAGATATTTTAATGGTTGCAACCAATATAATGAAGTTTCTTTAAGAGATAATGAAATAGATGATTGAACCTAGACAACATCAACCTCTATAATGAAGTTGATGACCAAATTAAAGTAGTGCATCTCTTCTATCATTATCAATTATTTGGATCCTTAGACAAAGGGATTAGTTTGCATGGATTCCCATTATATTCTTATTTTTATTTTATTTTGTTTCTTAATTTTTTGATGCCTTTATTTACATGTTAAAATTTTGGGAGGCTTGACACTCCAAGTATTTTGGATGAGTAAAGCCTAACCTTGTTGGTATTAATATGTTATTTGCTATCTCATTAGACTAAGTTTGGTAAGCATTTTATAATATGGTGTCAAAACAACACGAAGGTCTAACTCTAAGGTCTAGATTAAAAAGTATGATAGTCCCAAATACATGTTTTTGAAAGCTAGTAAAAGAAGAAATAAGTATTAGAGACTCTTATTGTTGGCAATTTTGTCATAATATCTCATATGTGAATTTCTTTAGGATCAAATATCACTCACATAAAATCATATTCACAAGTAACACAAGTATTGCACAACAAAATACTCTCTATTCATAAATCATAATATCTCATATTACAAAATCATCCGATTACATTGCATGGAGCTTTGTCTCCAATATATAACTTTACATGATAAACTCTTCAATACTCCTAACTATTACTCAAACTCTTGGGAGATTCAACCTTTCACATGCCTCACATTATAACAAAACTCTCATGATTACATAACCTTCTACTTCACATCTTGACACATCTCATATGACTCTTCACTTCCACACTTGACACCTAACACTTATGACTCTTCACTTGCACACTCACACTTGCACTCTTGACACCTTTACACTTTATTACATAACATATAACACTCTTTACATCTTGACATATACTTTAGCAACACACACTTCCTAATCTAATATTTGCAATAGTACTTAATGGTAATTCATGATACCCAATGTACCAGATAATATAATACCTCCATCACCCCCATGTATTACATTATTTCGTGTGAAGACTTTTAGTCTTCAATCTTTGTCTTTTATCTCCATTCATTGATTTTGTTGTTGATGTTGCTCCTATTTCACTATCCTATTCTTCTTTTCTTTGTCATAAGAGATCTTTGCTCAATTTAATATTTCTTTTGATTTTTCTCGTATGGAAAAAATTTATTTTTAAAACATATTGTGATATTCCCATTACATCCAATGCAAATATTCCATTCTTGATAGAACCCATGGCCTCAATTTTATTCTATTTCTTGATGAGACTAAATTCCATAATTTTTCTTTGTTGACCAATTAAGATACTGAAATGAGTTTATTTGTTACACCAAGAACATACAACACACTTCTAATATGCATTCATAATATGGTAAACCAAGTGTAGCATTTCTAGATCCTTGTACATGGTAAAACTTGTCATCTACTATCTTCATTGGAATGTTTGATTTTACTTGTATCGAATCAAACTAATATAAATTTTTTGTCATGTGGTGACATGCACCTAAATCTATGTACCATAAATCATCTTCATATTATGTTTTTTATTGTATTTTCCATGGCACATTATTTCTTGCTACATGTTTATGGCAATATCTTTGTCTTTGAAAAAAAAAATTAATGAAGTTTGGTTCTTTGAATCTGTATGATCTTGATGTACTCATTTTAAACAAATTTAATTCCTTTGATGTAGGATGTCTTATTGCTCCCAAATAAATTTATGTCAACTTTAAATTTCTAATCAATCATCTTTCACTTATTTTTCTCTTCTTCCATCAATTTCAAGTTTTACACTTTCAATTTCAAACTTTCAAATTTAATTTCAAATTCTTCCCTCTTTTTCAAATTACCTCTTTTAAAGATCTCAATCAAATATTAATTCATCATTCATAAAATTTTAAATCTCATTCAAAATTTGAATTTTAAGTCTTCCTTCCTTCAATCAAACTTTCACTTTTTAAAATTTTTCTTGTCTCCCAAAGCAATTTTCCAACTCCCAATTCATTTTCTTTAACTTAATTAATTAATTTATTTAATTAATTAACTATCCTCCTTTCACTTCAATATTCAATCAATTAAATCATTCCTTATATCTCTAAAAAGCAGTTTAAATCAATAACTCCTTACAAAGTACACCATATAATTTGAAGCATTCAATTTAAATGTGTGACCCAAAAATATCAACCATGCTTCAAAAAATCAAATCTTACCTTTAATGTTGCTTATATATTGATGTGTTAGGAATTTACTTCCTTGTTTTAGGGTAAATATTATCAGCGAATAATGTTTGCTAACTATTGTTTCTTAGGCACAAATAAAGTGTTACAATCTACACAACCTCCTTCATTCTATAGTACAACTTTCAAAAAATATATTCTTCACACCAATGTCTAAATGCCTCCTTCCCAACACTAAATCATCTCTTTCATAGCAACCAAAATGTCTCTTTCACAATAGCTTTCAACATGACTCCTTTACAGCAATCTATATGTCTCCTTCATCTCCATAAAAACTCTTATTATCCCCTTCATAGAGTGCAATCTCGAGTAGCTTCTAATGTCTCCAAGGCTTCATAGAATTTTTTCTCATAGGTTTTGCTTGTCCAACTCAGAAATCCTCCACTTGGATCTTCATGATTCTTCAATCAACTTAAATGTTCCTTCTCCATATTTCTACAAATTAGATGTTTTGCTCCTTAAGTCTTCACTCATCCAATGTTCCACCAATCAAATTATTCTACACTCCACTTTGATTTCTTCAACTTGTTCTCCAATGGACTATTCCTCCTTTCTTATGATTGACATCACCCTCTCACCAACACTTCTTTATCTAACTTCATAGCAAAAATCTGTGTCCATCTCTAGACAATCATTCATTTGTTTGGCATTTGTTCAACAAATATTTTTCCAATAGCTCCAAATTATCTCCTCACATTATTCAATGCAATAATCTCCTTTTACTCCTCAACACAATAATCTCCTCACATTCCTCAACACAGTGTTCCTTCTAGTTGATGTCTTCCTCTCAACGATATCTCTTGTGGTACCTTCTTTGTTCTCCAATCCATCTCTTCTCATGTTCTTCCACATAATAATATTCTCAACAATATCTTCTCCCAGTAATCTCATGTTCTTATTCAATATTATTACACTTCCTCTCTCGTTCTTCTCCTCCAATAGCTTCATCGCAATCTTCTTTCCTCTTCAATATCTCTCTCCTCTTCGCGTTCTCTATCAAGATGGTACTTGAACCAAGGTGGCTCTGATACCACTATTGGAAATTCTACCATATTATCTTAGAGGTAAATTTCTCTAGGATTAAATATCACTCACATGAAATCACATTCACAAGTAACACAAGTAGTGCACACCAACGTACTCTCTAATCATTAATCATAATATCTCATATTACAAAATCATCCAATTACATTTGATTACATTGCATGGAGCTTTGTCTCCAATATATAACTTCACATAGTAAATCTTCAATACTTTTGATTATTGCTCTCCTCAAACTCCTGGGAGATGCAACCTTTCACATGTCTCATATAATGACAAAACTCTCATGATTGTATAACCTTCTACTTCACATATTAACACATCTCATATGACTCTTCACTTTCACACTTGACACCTAACACTTATGACTCTTCACTTGCACACTTGACACCTTGCACACTCACACTTGCACTCTTGATACCTTTCACACTTTATTACATAACACAACACTCTTTACATCTTGACACATACTTTAGACACACACACTTCCTAATCTAATATTTACAATAGTATTCAATGGTACTTCATGATACTCAATGTACCAAATAATATAATACCTCCAACACTCATTGTTTCATTCATTTTTTTAGAAAATGGGTTGCTTAGTCTTCTTGTATTTGGTTTGAAACTTGATAATCTTGCTTGAGGACCTAAATATCGATATAATGTAGGACTTATACATTTAGAGACCTTTAAAGTACATATGATTTTATTTTGTGCTTTGGTGTTTTTTGTTATTGCTCTATAGAAATAAGGTATAGTATGTCTTTCAATGATACTGATATTAGGTCTGAGGTGTAGACCAATTGGTTCTCCCAAACCCCATAAGGCAGGCGGAGGTCCAAGGTTCAAATCGTGGGTCTCGCTAGACTGAACGCTTGTCTCTTTCCTGGTGCTTTCAGCGGCGTAAAAGGTTTAAAATGATTGTGGCATGGTGGTTATAGGGACGAAATGCGTGAAGATATGTGTGGCATATTTTAGGGTAGACAACACAGATTATTATGGCGGCAATAAAAATCAGAATAGCCTGCCTGAATTCGTGGCGGCTACCGATTCCACCATGTAAAATTTAAAAAAAAAATGATACTGATATTAAAAAATAAACCAAAAAAACCAATAACCTTAAGATCAAAATATAATGTGAAAGAAATATTTTTTCAAATGCATGTATAAGATAAGTCCCTTACTACTACAAAAACATTCATAGTTAAATTGTTGATCCCTACATGTATATAATCATGTTTTCTTGTTTCAATTAAACACAAACAGTAAAATATTTATAAGTTAAAAAGTATTTAAATATACTATAAGTTGTTTAAAAAAAGAATAGCTTTATAGATCAAGAAATATGCAAGGAAATATCACATTAGTTTTGAGAATAAAAAACTTACAAGTGGCTTAAATTGCCTTTGAGATGGGTATAGATAAATGTGGACATGACCTCTAGATGCAACCTAGGAGTGGTAAGAATGAGAGGTGTTATTATAACAATAGAAATACATCTTATTTTCTATTTAAAAGGATCATGGGACACCATAGTAATAATTATGTCAAGGCCATGTTTATCAATTTTATCCTTCATGAAGATAAGAAAAGGGACTATTGATAATATTATTGTTAAATTGACTCCAATAATTGATAGAAGAAAATTTTTGGCTTAATATCCTAATGAATAATAGCATTTAAGTATTATATTAAGAGACGTTGATCTCTTGTTAGTTGAATTCCAAAGTACTTTCTTTCGAAATCAACAAGTTGTCAACATAAACTAGTCAAGGAAGCTTTGTAAAATGAAGTTTGAATGGAGTCCTTATTCTTGGTTGGGAATACATAGGGGAATGGAATTTTGAGTGAGTTTTTAGATCATCTTCAAGAAAGCTTTAAATGATAATCAAGACAATGAAGAGTCTCATTTCTGCTACAATCTTCAATAATCCTTGGAGATTGTCACATATAGCAATAATCCAAGGTAATGGGATATTTTTTGTTAAAATATTATAAAATACTCAATTCTAATGGCATTATTTGACCTCAAGAAACAAAATCTTCTCGAGATAGAATGAAGAGCTTTTTCTCATAGTAAGATTCTAACCACTTTTAGGAAGCTAAATAATGAATTGGAATTCTTGCATGGTGTTCTCTCGTACTATTGCTTGTCATTTATTTTGTAATTCCTTTTATAGATGGTTATCAAATGATTTTATTTTCTCACTATCCTTTTCATTTATATTGAATAGACTCCTATGCAAGGGGATTGGACATCAAGCACGTAATCAATGGTATTCAGAATCTCCCTTTTGGTAGGATATAATCTACTACCAAAAACATAGTGGTGGGAGTATCTTTATTTGTTCTTGAGATTGGAGGTTCCCTACGTCAATAGAACCTTGATATACTTTGATTGGAAAGCATCTAATTTTCAACTTGCCTCCTCTCCACAAAATAATTCTTGGCATTTTTTCCCTCTATTGTTTTAGCCTTGTTTTACAAGAATAAGACTCGAATTTGGAGGTTACTAGAAATTGTTATTTGACTGACATATATTTGCTAACTCTAGATCATAATATTTTAAAGTGTCTTTCCTATGGAACCCTCATGTGTTCTCCAACTTGTAGGCTTAATATTTTGTTTGAATTTGGATGTAAGTATGTTTTTAAGTTTCATGTGTCTCTTTTTATTAGTCTTTATCCCACAAGAAACCTCATTTTCATCTCAATGGTTTTCCTTTTTACATTAGTTTTAAAGTTTTGGTTAATGAGACCAACTCTCTTCAGAGGACTCCCTTTCACCCAACTTTCATGTGAAACTTTTCTTCTAGTTTAGCTTGGTTTAGGTTGGTCTAATTCTTGGTTCCTTGCAAGCATAAGCCTTTACCCCTCTAGCATATCTTTTTCTCCACATCATACTTTATTTGACCATGCTCTCCCACTTATCCTACCTAACTTGTCTCTTATCTTCTTTTTGAAGAGTATGGTCATTCACTAGAAATGTTGCATGGTGATATGGTATTTTGTAAAAAACTCACAGGCCAAATTATGTCTTTCCCATAATGTGTCAAAATCTCACGGGTTATATTGTGTCTTTCCCATAATGTGCTAAGGAGGGACTTTATAACATGGTGATTGTGAAAGGTGGCAATTTGCATTTTAATTTATCTCCACTCTATGTCATGTCAATTTATTATTATAGGCAATGAGATTGTAATTAGAATCATTCATCCTTAATCTAATCCAAGTGAAACTATAACCTCCATCAACTTATGATTAGCAAGTTTATCGAATAAGTTTCCAAAGCATTCACCTTAATGTGATGTCAAATGGAAATATTATCATTCACAAGGGATGTCTAGCGAAGCTTGTGATTTTGTTCAATTACGGGCTTCTTGCAATGTGACATCAATTAGTAAAATCATCCTATGATTATTCTAAAGCAATTTTAGAAGGGATCATTTTCTCCATATCTTATCCTTAGTGTTTACAGTATTTCCATTGATCACATGTGCATTATACCAACATGTGAAGGATTTAATTATTTGTGTATTTGATTTTCGACTTTAATGGATATCATTGGAGAGGAAGAAGATAATACAAATTTTTCTCTGGTCTTCTCCTCCTGTCTACTTATCATAATGACCCCTTAACTTATTGTAAGGCCTTTAAAATCTCATGGGATGCCCATTTACATCTTCTTTCCCTTGTGGTAGTTAGGTTAGAGAGTTTATTTTTTAAAGGACTTAGAAGAATTCAAATCTAGGTCTTTTTATCTTTCTTCATTTTGTAGTCTTGACCATGTCAAACATTCATCAATAAAAGGAAAATATTTTTTTGTGACACCTTGAATGGTTCTTTGAAAATTGGCAATAACAATATGGAATGATAGAGAACAAGCATCAACTTCTAAGGATAATGTGACATGTTGTCTCAATATATGAAGCATGGCAAAGAATCTAAAGATATGAAAATATTGTTTTCAAAGGACATACGGTGGTCACTTGATGAGAATCCCCTTCATGCCAAAGGATGTCATTTATTGTATGATACAGTTATATATAATCATAGGTTAGAAAGGCATTAGTTGGATGACATGCACAAAGTTATGGACTAAGTAGAGCCCTAAGGCAAGGAAATTTGATATAGTATATGGAATTAAAGGGCTAAACTGGAAACCCATGAGCAAAAGGTCAATCGAAATCATAATCTTGTAAGGCAAGTTATTAATGGAGATTCTATGAGTATTAGAGGAATTATAGAGACTTCCAATTTTAACTCAACCTATCATGTAGGATAACCTATCATTCAAGGATAGTTCAATATCATTGCCCATAGATCAACACTATAACAATCAACTACCCTTGCTTTATTTTGAAAGATACCTTTCATAAAATAAAGTACTTGAAATTGGAAATTGTGATCAACTTCAATAATCTCCTAAATCTCATAAAGATGCTTCTTGACAAATAGCCCAACTCCAACCTTCTAAAGCCTAGCATAATGGTTGTAAATTTTTAAAATACTTAGATTGCAACTTTTGTTTCTAGTCTTGTAGCAAAAGATAAAGGTATGGCTCCTTTATTTTGAAGAAGTACCCAACAACTCAATCATGTTGTCTTGCATCACTCATTCTCTAATTTTTGCTAGTAAATATTAGTTACATCTTCACACTTAAACGATTTTTACTTACTTTTTATAAATTTTGTTTCCTCTGGATTCTTGGAATTAGCATGTTGAAATTCACAATAATTTTCAAAAAACAAACAAAAGGACAAGAGAAGAGAGAGATGGTAGGCACCCATAGGCATCATAAATAATCGCTATACCTGTAGATAAAATTACAAAACACTCTGATGATCAAATGAGAAGTGGAAGGGGATATTTATATCAATATCAAACCCCCAATTACATAATAAAATTTAACCTGAGTCGGTATGACAAGAGGGCTTAAGGTTAATTACAAGTTACTAAGTGGATTCAACCATAACAAGGTTAATTGTGGCCCATATGGCTTCAATAATAAAATATTACAATAACTTAATGCATTATCCAATATGTCATACAATGTCAACCTTGACCATCAATTAGATTATAATTTCAATATATCAGCCTTCCAAGGGCTACTAATGTTATTTTAATTTATGTTAATTTGTATAAGCTTAGAGCCTTGGGTGGCACAAGATTTAGACTTGGATTTTGAAAAATAAGAACAAGCATTTAACTACCTAGATTTAGAAAACCTACAAATCTTGGATACAAGAAGATATGATTAATGCCACTTCTATCATGATTTTCTTGAAATTTTTCTTTTTATTGTTTTAGATATAGATAAACTCTTCTACAAGACCTGCAATAAGTTAGGTTCCTTTAACTACCAAGTGATTTTTGAGAGAATATTATAGTGGAGAATAAGTTAGGTTCCTTTGAAGACCAAGTAATTTTTGAGAGAATATTATAGTGGAAAATAGTTGATAACCTCTAGCATTCAACTAGAATGAGATTATTTGGGATTTTTTAACTAATAAAAATAACATAATTTTTTACTTAAAAAATAAGTTTCATGTAATTTAATTAAAAATATTTTCTCTTTATGTATAAAAAGAATTTTAAATTGTTTAAATAATTCATCAAAACTATAAGGTATATAAATTTTACAATATTTTTATCAAAAATAATTAAAAATGTAAAGAACATTACGTAATCTTACCTACATTAAACATATTATAAAATATATTATAATGACTTATTTCAATATGTTATTATAAAGATTTTTCTTTTGCTTAAAATATAAATTTTAGGTAACTTTATAAAAAATCAAATCATCAATAAAAATAATTAAAAGGAGATGATATATGAGTAATTATATATTTTAAATATAAAAACTACACCCATAAATCAAATAACTAAATCAAGAAATATCAAATGGCATGGGATTAATGATTAAATTTTGGAATCCCTAAACAAAAACTTTGGTTTATAGGAGTTGGAGAGCAAGTGGGTAGTTAAAACTCTCCAGTTGAAATCGAGAGACCCCAGGTTCAAATCTCTTCCCTCACATGTTGTGGATATGCTATGCACATAAGTTGAAATCGAGAGGCCCCAGGTTCAAATCTCTTCCCTCACATGTTGTGGATATGCTATGCACATAAGGGGTTACAAATCAAAAAAAAAAAAAAACTTCAGTTTACATATATATGCATAATTATCAATGTGGTTTGTTGTAATACCACTTTATAGTTTGCTATAATATCACAATAATATGGTTATGATGTTATACAAGTTAAAGTCAATTTAATCTATATAACAAATTTAAAAAAAAAAACTAAAAATATATTATAAATTATTTTAAAAAAATTTAAATAAAATGTGTGAAGTTTAATTAAATTTCATATAATCAATTACAAAACATTTAAAAGAAGACTGTATCCTAAGCATTTTAAAGTAAACACTAAGTAATAGTTGCAAGCTTACTGAATAATAGTTGCAAACCATATGCCCCCATGGAGTTGGAAGAGATTATAAGAATTAATAATGGAGCTAGCAAATAAAGAGGGCGGAGCAAAGCAGAATACTTATTGGGATCATGCGATGAATGATTTGAGTACACTAAATTACATTATTGTCAGCAATTTATTTATCAATTATGTAAAGCATTGAGCATTGCATCAGCTACGTTAAATAGAAAGATAGCAGGAGGAATATTATTTCAGCTTTCCCATCAACAAGTTTAGCCCAGGTTTGTTTGTTTTACTAAGATAGGGCTATCTTGCATTTGTATGATCTTCTCTTATTTTTTCTTGTATATCTTTCAAGCTCTGTGTAAAGGGTCGAGGCCCTTCAACCCCTTTTTTTATCAATACCAAAAAAAAATAATAGTTGCAAGCTTAATGAAGTGGTAAGGGCTTCGACCTCTCTTTGAAAGGTCCAAGGTTCAAACCCCATTCGGTATGAGGGGACCAAGACCCCTCATAAAAACCTATGTAAACTCATTGAAAAAAAGTAAACATTAAATACGACGTTTGAATGAATAGAAATGGACTAACATTAACATGTCCGATTTAAAACAACCCAAACAAACAAATGTCTCGTGATAATGGCTTATATTAAATTGTAATATGAGGCACCTTCAACCTAAATTATTTAAAAAATAAAAATATCAAATTCTAATTTCCAACACTTCCATAATCAACAATTTCCTGCTTCATATTCTAATTTCCAACATAATGTAATAATTTGTTGGGTGAAAATATATAATAAGATCTTGTACTATAATTCAATGCGTTTGGTGGGCTTAATAACTTTTTTTTTTTTTTTTGTTAGTGTGAAAAACCCCTACGACCAACGCACAAGGCCCCCTCTATGACCCCTCTAAAGCTGAAAGCTATGCTTATCAATAGGGAATTTAACACACAGCCACCACACACCCATCCCCTCACACACTTGCCCACGTCACGGTTTGAACCTTGGACCTCCTAAAGAAGAGCCAAAGCCCGAAACATTGCACTATCCCCCCTAGGACGTGGGCTTAATAACATTGATATAATCCTTGTATAGGATTGGTGATTGTTTTTCAAACTTACATTGTTTGATTATATTAGGGCTTTCGAAACCTAGATGCAAATAAAAGAATGACATCACACAATTAAGGAAAACAGAAGAAATTATGAATTTGGTATACTTCAAACGAACATATCCAGGATAGCTAGTCTTGATTCAAAGTCAATATATCTAAAGATCATCAATATAAATGAGAGATACAAAGTTGTTCTCAATAGCTGTACCAAAGAAGTGTTGAGGTAAAACAAATTTATAATGATGTTGTTTAATAAAGGACAATTTATTACAATCCCGTGAGCATCAACTAGATAAATTTGACCTCTTCATCACCCAGAGTAGGTTTGTAAGCAAAACAGAAACCTGGGAGACAAGAAGAGGAGGCCCAAAGGCCCCCAAAATCCAAGTGAAGGGGAGACAAGTGCTCATGTATGTGCGTTTTAACATAAAAATTACAGATTATCCAAGCACATGGTCTACTTTCATGACACATAATACAATGAGTAAGAAGTTTTGCCAACTAAATAAACAATAAAAACTGCATTTCAAAGCTCTTGATTGAAGACAAACATTCACTTGAATGTAAATAACGAGGGTATATTTCCACGCGATGGAATGAGGGAATGCCTATCCACTAGTATTGAGTACGGGGGGCATGTCCCCATGGAATATATAAATATCCAGTTTACCAACCTCAAGATTCTCGTTGTATGCTGGCAAAAATGAGTAGAAAATCATACAAAGATTCCACGACATAACCATTTGTACTAGATCATGCATTTTTCCTACTAAAGGATCATGCATTTTTCCTACTAAAGTTGTAGGTCTAAAAGTTTTCACAATTATTAGGAGGCATTTTGAAAATGAACTCCCAAGAAAAAAGAGTACATTCCAAAGGAAACCATTCGTACTAGATTATGCATTTTTCCCACAAAAGGTCTGCGTCTCAAAGTTTCACAAGGAGGTATTTTGAAATAAACTCCAAAGAAAAGCGAGTCAGACAATCACTATTCAATTTATCTATGTGATTGGATGCCTTAGAAAAAACCATTTATTTGAATTTACTTCTTGTTGGAAGTAGCTCAATACATAACAACTTGCAAAATGGCTTTGGAACTGAGTTTTGAAGCCATGTCGGCCAATGACTGCAAACCAAAAATGCTAATAAATGTCTAGGTTTTAAGATTCCTATTGCAATGTGTTTTTAGAAAACAAGTCTCAACCATGAAACTTCTTGAATATTTATAATAGATCCTCAACCAGCTCCTTGAGATAACTCTCTTGTTTTACAACCACTTAAAAAAAATAAGGGCACAGGATTCTAACTTCTGCCAGAGTATTGGTGCTAGAACTTCTAAGCTAGTTTGTTAAAAATATGATACAATGTTCCATCTGTACAATGGACAAAAGAGACGACTTGAAGTCATACCTTATCACAAGTAAGGAGCTAGTCAAAGATAGCATCAAAACACAGATTACTCGTAATGTTGGAAGCCTACTAAAGATGTGAGTTCATGCTTACCAAGTTTGTAATATTCTTAACTAAACCAATTTTTGCAACTAAACAGTACTTTTAAGTAATTTTACCAGCCCTCAATCCCTCCTAAGAGACATGGATAGGCCTCCAATTCTTCAAGGATGCAATTGAACAAGTATATGTAGATCAAAGAGGGGTTGCTATAGCAACCTCAACAAATAAAATATACTTATAGAGTTTTTTCAAAGATCAACACAAATCCTAAAGGCCATTTTTAAAAACATTCTACCCTCTAGGGCTTCACTGCATCAATATCAAGGGGCAATCACAACCAGTATTATTTGATTTTAAGTTAATATTAACAAATTCCAAGCATTTGTGGATTCAAATGTTATGGGACAAGCCAAAAGTTGAAGGATGCACTATAAAACATCATAAATATTTTGGAATGTAACTGCATATGAATATGAAATATAAGATTTCCAGCTACAAAGGATCACAATAAACAAGTTCAACAGGGTTGAAAGTCTCCATAACCTTTATGCCTAGACTGTATTAATTAGGAAGTTATCTTATTGCAGGATCTGTAGACTTGAGTGTTGGTAAGATAGAATTCAGTGTACTCAGAGAATTCATTAACCACTATCTTGAAACTGATGAATTTAAGCATATACAAATTAATGAATTATGATGGAGAGTGCACTCTGCCATCAAGACTCATAGCATTTACAAATTCCAGCATAGCTGGGGTACATCCCATGACACAGTTTGGCAAAGGAACAAACCAGACCACCCCTTGGAATTTACAAAGATGCTGTACGTGAGATAGAAAGCAGATTTTTGTAGTAATCTTGAGATAATAGAGAACTCGCTTTCTTTGAGCGGCTGTTTACTCTCAACCATTATATGGACATATTCCAAAGGCCAGGATATAAAAGAATAGGAACTCTACTATGTAGTTCACAAATTAAAATTCACTAAACATTCTGTTATTGCCCCTTTGTCTAGCGGCTATTCCTTGTCCTTGAAAAGAACCTACTTACCACACTCCCATGCTTTTCTGTTGAGGAGACTGAAGAAGATGACTTTCCGTCGACTGCATTCAAAGACTTTGATAGAGCATTTCCTGCTAAAGAACGAGGAACATTGCTTTTTTGATGTGTAGGCTTCACAGGAGACCTTCCTGGGGAACTTGGTTCTGTATCAGAAGAGCTAGGCATTGTCAAATGGCGATCAGCATAATCTTCATGGATGGGTGAGTTGGATTCATTATTTTTGTCAATGTCATGAGCATTCATGTCAGACGATACACTGCGCTGTCGACTAGTTTTATTCTTGCCATTTACTGCAACTGGAATATCAGGCTCTGATGCCCTTGAGGCACAGTGGCTGTTGGGACTCAAGGAAGCAGCCTGTTCATTTCTTTCACTGCTCTGACATGTGAAACTGATAACATCCTCTATAGGATGTCTTGAATCTTTTGTGCTGTGTGATTTCTTTTGGGGCCCTAGACCAGAAGTACCAAATGTGGGCAAAACATTTTGTGTCTCAGAAGACCAGTCTATAGAGTCCTTTGGAGAAGATAGCGCCTTCAACTGTCTGCCTAGAACAAGAATTGTTTGTTGGCATTCAGAAAGTTTTTCTGCAGCAGCTGCTATTTCCCTTTCCTGCATAAAAGAAAAACAAAAAAACTGTTAAGAACCCATATTGACCCTTTATTGTTTAGAAAATCCTTGAAAACAATTACGAGAAAAGAAAACAGCATCTTCCATTGCGACAGGTTGTCGGTATAAAAGAGAAACTATCATGTTTTGGATGACAAAGAGAAGTCCTTGTCAGATGTTTAAAAATTTAATCAGCTAACCAAGCTCATACCTGTCTCATCTTTGAATCATTATCCGAAATTGAGGACTGCAAACTTGCCAACTCTACATCCTTCCTGAAATTCAGTAACAATAGACAATAGAATTAACCTTGATTTTCAACACTAGAAACAAATGACTTAAGATCCCTTCAATATGGTTCAGGCCAAACTTTCCATAGGGTGTCCATTATCACAAAACAATGATAAATAAAATTTTCTTCGTTAATTGAAGTGCTTAACACATTTGAAACTCGTAATTTGTATACTACATTAGACAATAATCCTAAGTAATATGGTTAGCATGCTTGAAACATTTTCTCTCACCTGTGCAACTGTTCCTGTAGATCTTGGCATTTTGCCTCAGTATCTCCATACTGCTTGCGTTCCTCCTTAAGTTCTAACTCTAGAGTCTCCACCTTTTCATGCAAATCGCTCATCTCAACTTCTGCTGACTTTAATTGCAACTCCATATCTGCTTTGGATGAGGTCATGATTTCCAACTCATTCTCTGCTAGCTGCTTTGACTCCTCAGTAGAAGCAAGTTGCTCTCGTAAGTTTTTCAGCATGTCATCTGCCTCAACAAGTCGGTCTTTCATTTGTGTCAGCTTCTGCTTTGATGCCACCAACTCATTTTCTAACTCAGCTTTCTCTGCTTTCACTTGTGCAAGTTCCTCTTCTAGAGTTTCACATCTAGCCACTTTGGCCTTCAACTCAGACTCCAAAGCTGTTTTTTCCGCCTTAAAAATACTAAGCTCACTATCTGCATTTGGACTAGTTGTATATGATGGCATAGAAGGCATGCTAGAATCTATTTCCTTTTTAAATGAGTGAGTTTCACAACTCCCATTTTTAAATTGATTAGAATTGTCTATCTCAGGTGTTATACAATCAGATTCATTTGCGGCATTTTGAACATCGTGTTTGCCAAAAGCAGAAACACTAATTTCAGAAATCTGGATCAAAACTAAAGACAGCTCAGTAACAAATTCTACAATATCCATTTTACCATGTATAATTTGATTTATATATTCTGTAAACTTCTCAATGCTGGTATCTAGGTCATGCATTTTGGAGTCTGGCAAAATCTGGGAACTTCGAGCTTCATTACCAATAGACTCTACAAGAGTAACAACTTTACAAAAAGCAGATTCGAGCTTAGGGTCAGTGACATAATTTTGAACTTTGGTTTCAGAGAGAGAGATCCCTTCCTCTTCGATTGTCAAAGTTTTAGTAAACTGAGGAGGAAAAGGTTGTTCATGCAGCTGGCTCCTGGAAGCATCTGCCTCTGCCATGGCACACTTAACATCTTGCAAAACTTTTTGCAAATCCCCACCATCATCTTGTGCCTCAAAAATCATATCTAATTTTGCCTGAAGACTAACTAAAGCATTCTCATTGGCAACATTTTTAGATTGCAACTCAGTTAACTGCTCTTGCACAAAAGCTAGCTTGTTGGACAGATGTAAACATTGCTGTTTAGCAGACTGGAGCTCGGAATCCCTTTCTGCAAGAGTTTCTTCCAAGGAAGTCTTATCTTCAAGTCCTACAACACCCTTCTCACTTAGACCATCCAATTTACCAATTGTCTGGTCTATTTTGGGTGAAGGCAGAGAGGCCAGCTTCTCCATCTCTGCAAAATCATCCATAAGATCCAAATTTCCCAGCTCTCGAGTCTTGTCGCTTCTTCCTGACTCCTTTTCCTTTTTAAATTGAGATAGCTCTGAAATCAGTGCCGAGGCCCATGACTCTGCACAGCTTATTTCATCATCATTCCCATCTTCAGACATTGACGTTAAGCTTGGTGGGTTGCTTGTAGTTTGACTTCTTGGTCCTTCGACATGTAGATCAGTAGCAGGTTTTCTTGGTTTCTGACTTAAAGCTTCCAATTGTTTCTCAACACTGGTAAGTTTACTTGCTGTTCTGGCACACATCATTCTTGAAGATTGAAGCTCAGTATTTCGCTTTGCCAAGGCCTCTTTTAGCATTTTGGTTTCCTCTTCCATGGCCAAAAGGCGTTCTGTTAAAAATTCAGACTCTTTTTGACTTTGGTCTTGAGAATTATCATAAACAGAATCAAATGAAGCAGAAGAAAATAAACCAGGGGCTTTTCCAGGTGACCTCCTTCTCCTTCCTTCTCCTAACTCCTTTCCCAAGGTCTCAACTTCCATCTTCATTTGAGCCAGTGCAGCAGGTCCTGGTAATTTTTTCCGAACTAGACCTCGCAGTCTTTGGCACTCTGCTTCCAGCTTTGCAATCTTTTTAACTGTTTCTAAGTGCTGTTTGTTTGCTACCTCTGCACTTTTCATACTTATATTCCTTTCTTCATTACGAATCTCAAGTTCCTTGCTAAGCACATGAAATTCATATTTCAGGGAAGAAATCTCATTTTCATATGATTCAATATTAACCTGGAATACTTTAACCTCAGCTTCAGCTTGAGATCTAGCTTCATTTAATTCTGCCAATGTTTTGTTGCGTTCCTGCAAAGATCTTGATAGTGCGGTATTCTCTGCACCTACCTTTAGAAGGTGTTGTTCTAAGGCCCCTATTTTTGCCTCAAATTCAAATCTTATTGCATCACATTCTCTGGTCTTGTTGAGAACCACCTCCTGAATTTTATGTTCTTGCTCTTCTCTTACGTGCCGGAGTTGCCTCATGCACTCTTTAAGAGCACCATCCAAATGGGTTACTCGATCTTCAAGTGCAACATTTTTCTGTTTTAGGGATTCGACCTGTTGTTTTGCAACCTTTGCTTCTGCTTCAGCCTTCTCCCACCCTACCAGCAAAACACACTACTCAGCCAATTTTCAAAGCATGACTATAAATGATAGAGAAAATGGAGGTTATTAAACTGTGACCATCTTACAATAAATTGTTAATAGCACAAACAGGAGTGTCTGCTAACAGGCTCAGCAGTATGAAGATTGCCAAAGTAGTTTTCATATCCAACGATTTGCTGAAGGCAATTGGCCTAAATTCTCTATAGTTCAAAAATCAAATGGCAATAAAGAACTGTAGAGAATGGTACCTGACACAGCTTCTTCTGCAACTTTGGCATGTTGTTTCGCTATACTTTCCTTAACACTAATCTCTGACAAGGCAGCAGAAAGTTTTTCATTTAAATTCTTTACTTTCTCCTCTGACTCTTGCAATTGCACCATTGCATCTTCTGACATACGAACCTGATCTGCAAGTGTCTTTGGCACATCCTGCTCAACAAAACAAAAGAAGTTGGTCAACAGAATATAACTCTGTATCTTTCTAGAATTCACATCAAACAATGGATTCAGATGGATCAAGTTTTATAATGTCATCAGCATGTAGTTTTCCAAAGTAATTAAGAAGCCTCGCATGCTAGGTAACTTGTGCAAAATATGAAGTTAATGATTTGGTACATTCTTAAAGATGTGGTGAGTTTTATGTGAGCAAACTGTAATGAGAAATCCACATGCTGGAGGCCCCTCTCCACAATCACAGCCATAATTTGGTTTGCATATTCCTAAGCCAAGAAATGGAATCAGATTTTGGATATATCATGTTTCTTTCCCAGAAAACTCTATTTTGGAATGAACCTATAAAATGGGGAGCAATGCTTAACCATGGAGTTCCATTTAGTTTTTGATATCCCTTTCAAATTTTTGTTAGAATCATGTTTGACTCTTAACCTTCAAGAACACGGTAAAGCATTGCTGCACATCCTGTTCATCTCAAGTTCTTTAGTACTTCAAATGGTAGAAGGTGCCACAGGCGCTTGTGGTTCAACATTAAACAATCTTGTTCTTTGTTAGAAACATTCAACCTGCTTTAGCTAAAGGATGAAACACACAGCGAGCGCTGTCTTTTCCATGAGCATGATATTTTCAATCAAAATATTGCCCTTCGATATTCAATAGTTGTTCAGATCATTTTATGGCAGGGTAGAAATGTTAAAGACTACACTGAAGAGGCATAATCCTTTGGGGAGCATAGTTTGCAGGAAAAAAAGCACCTAAACTCCATTGGATTTGCCAAACTTCTATTTATTTGGACGTGGACCTGATCGCAAGTCCTAGCAGGCTGCTATGGGTTTGAACTAGGTTTTACCTTGCTGTACAAGGGCATGCATCCCATAGTTGGACACCCTCTTGTCATATTTACTTGGTTCAACATTAAATTATCTTATCATGTAACCTTACGATTAATTAAAGGTCTTATAGGCTAACTAGGTAGGTATACGGCAGGAGGTTGTCTACCATCTCCACCTTTCTTAGTATCAACCACCTTCTCCATTTAAGACACCCATCATTCTTTGTGAGAGCTAATCGGCTATAGACACCCCCTCTTCCTGTGCATTTGATTTTTTTTAATTAATAAATGGCTCCAACTAGCAAGGCCTAGAGGAGCTTTTAGGCCATAAGTCGTATTAGAGCTGGTTTGATGGAGCATGATACCTGTAGGGGACATTTGTGGCAAGTTCTTAGCAAATTTCAAGGAACTTTAGGTATCAATCATAAAGGCAACCATATTATATGAGGAACACAATAGTATCATTTCTTAAAATTTAAAGAGGGGATCCCACATTGTGGGCCTCACAAAAGCATCTATTTGGCCTGGTGAGTGAATTACAGGTGGTAGACACTTGGAGCAAGACCAGGCAGAGTGATGAGAAGACTCTCAAGGTGATCTGGCAGCCAAGTTGAGCATAGTTCACACATGAGACCCACCAGGTCAGGCAACTAGTCTGGAACCATATTTCTTACGCAATAGGTGTGTATGAATGCTTTTAAAGACTTGAATTCCTTGTAGCCCCTTGAATGTAGAACAAAACAAAACATTGTCAGTGCTCATCCTTGCAACCTACACATGCTTTGTGAATGTTCCACACAATGTCACCTTATGTAGAGATATGCTTTCACCCTTTAGGATAAGAGTTTGCAATTTTGCATTCTTGATAGCACTATCTTGGCGGCCGCCCAGCTATTGTAGCCCAGTGTACTACTATCGTCCCGCCATTGTTGTCCCAAAATTTCATGGAACGTAGTGTAAAACATGCAATCCAACATGCCATTCAAGTGGATTTGTTAACACATTGTATTTTCCTGTTTCGTTCAATTTATATGAAACCGTGATTATGCTTACTTTTCCAAGCATACGTTTTGACAGACGAGATAAACTACAATTTGCAATGTTACAAGTCACAACTTTGTTTCTGTCATGGTTTATGAGAGGTTTTCTTTTGTATTCCACAGATCCCAAGGTGTGAAAGATGCCAAAACCTAAAATTTGTTTACCGTTCTTTCTGAAGCTATGTCATACACACACACACATGAAGGAGATATGATCTGCAGATAACTTTCAAGGAAGAATATGGCTAGAAAAGAAAAGGCATCTTAAACTCTAAGTCTTAAGAATGAAACGCAATAAACCACCAATGTCATTAGGGCTATATATTACATCCTTGCATCAATTATCTGTCCCACAAGATTGTTTGCATTCATTACATTTGATCCCTATTATGGATCTAATCAGTACAGACAAATACTAGCCAAGCCCTAAAACCCATGAATAAATTAGTCTAGGACTTGTTTTCGGTTCTCCATGTATAACTGCTTTGCAGTGTGTAGGAATTATGTGGCTGATTAGAGTAGTAACCTACGAACAACCTGTTCACATGCAGTTTAGAGGTCTTCATTAAGATTATTTGCAGCCCTTGACCATGATAGTAATAACTTGCCACTGCTAGTGGTTAGATGCTCATGGTGTCTAGGTCTTCTAACATGGTATGTTATAGCTGAAGTCATGAAGCAAGAAATGCATGTAATAAACGCTTATTTGATTAACACAGTATCCAAATTTATTAATGAAACCTCAGGAAGTGATAAAAGGCATATAAATCTTAAAATGCACCCTTGTTGGTTGAATAACCTTCATGTAGCCCCAAGGTGATATCAGCAAGCCAACCAAGCATAAGCAATTCTGACCAGAGTAATCCAGGGCCGACATCAGCAGTGCTGACTATGCTAGGCAGTAACCCAAACTGTTTATCAGGACATCCCTTGCATGAGATTTGTATATGTAACTCTTCATCTTTTTCTTTGAATGCACACAATTTTGTAGAGCATTTATAATATTTATTGCACTAGCATTGAGTCTTTGAACAAAGAAGAGGGAGGCAAGGTTTCCACTGCAACAATTCATATTTTGGGTTCATTTTGGGAATTGAGAGCAAATTAGGCAATTTTATGACACAATGGATTGATACCTATTATTCTGCTGTGGAAGCTCATTTTCAGATTTGTTTTCAAGCATGTAAGATAAACAATCCGCATAACAAAAAGGTTAAACCTGCTCTAATATTTGATATATAGAAGGCAGCCTATATTAAATGCAAAGTATTGATCTCCAACCTGCACAATCTGCGACATATTTCTGCTGAGATTTTTGGTATTTTTCTTGTACAGTGTCTTTCAATCCAATTTCTGTCGCAACTTTTCCCTTGGATATATTTGCTTATTCCATTTCACAACCACATTTTGACCCAAAACTGGCCAGAAGCCACAGACCAAAGAGCAATAAATTGAGTTTTATTAGATCCTATTACATTACTTTTCAGTTGAAGTAGTTTTTAAAGACCAACAGGCCATAGGCCATATGGGACAATCCTCATGGAGGATGTTTTGGAAAATCCAATATGGTTATCCAACCATACTCCAGTTACTAAAGCATGGTGTACAACCCTACCCCTACAGGATTCAAACCTTGGATCTCTATTCAAAGTTCCAAAGTCTCCATTGTCAGGCCCACTCAGGTTGTACAAGAAAAGGGATTACTTGTTTCTCCACGACTTCTATCTAACCATACATTTTCTGATCCATTCTTCATTTCTTCTTATGGATGTACTTATGATCATGCATAAGCATGGCTACTTGTTTGGTTCCCTGATTATAAATGTGGTGACTGACTCTGCACATGACATTTATATTTCAATCATTGGAAGTTATAGAAAATTATATTCTATTGTGATATATTGAGTTGGATAATGCATTGTGAACTTGATGTGGTAATAGATGGAGTATTTGATGGTCACACGGACACCAATCTAGCAGAGTGTACATATTCATTGTTATGAATCCACCCACAATGTACCCAAGTCACATTAAATCCATATCTAAATAATAAATAATTATAATCAATGACAAAGAATTATGATAGTCACTGATAATAATGGTGGGTCACATGATATAAGGCATCATTCATTACATAATTAATATATAGCACCAGGTATCCAACGCTCCCAAATTGGTTGGGCCATAGACCGAAGCATTTGTCTCGATTGATTGGTGATTATCATATTTGCCACTTAGTCTTGAAGTCCAACGAGAATAAGAAAGGAGTCATGCCATGTCTAAAAAATTATACTTGCCGTATCTTTGTGGTGTAAGAGGCTCTAAATCATCAAGCTAGAAGTTTGTGCCCATACTTACGAGATGATGACTATTTCTTATGGCAGCATTCCCAAATAGTGAAATAAATCTTCCTCGTTCGAAAAGAACAAGTCCTTACAGTAATATCAAACATAAATAAATTTTCCTTGTCCAACAAAAAATTCCATTAAACAAATACCTAGTGATAGACAAGTTTTGTTTAAAAGATCACACCTCGTAGAGTAACAAAATAATGTATTCCTTGATCAACACCAAACCAAATGCCAGGGGACAGAAATTAAAAGATATGGAATGATATTAACGTCCATAAATGACCAAAGCATATCAGTGGGATTTGAGAGCCCAGCAGTTGGAAAATAGAAAGTATGAGTGTAAAAGAAACACTCCTATAACAAACACAAACACAACAAACTAGAACTATGGAATGAAAATTCAAAAAAGATAGGAATAAGCCCAAAGCAGCTGAAACTAAGACCATGCAACCTAAGCACAAGTGCAAATAGATATAAGAAACAATTGAGTCAGTAAATCATCAGTGTGTCATACAACCAAGTACAAACAGCGCTTAGCACAACCAATGTTGGCGATGGGCTGTACGAGGGAGGTAATCAGCCAAATTAATCGAGAGGTGCCCAAAAGAGACTAATGCCTAAAAGCAAACTCCTCTCAGACAATAAGTGTCAAACACTTATGATGCAGGTGGTGGATGAAAATGAAGAGCGTACCCCCAAAGTCTCTATACAAACAATAAAACCTTCTTTAAACCTCATAATAGAGTCGCCAGATAAAGATGACAAGCTTCTCCTACTCCACATTTGAAGATAAAAGAGCTGACAGATCCAATCATTGAAGGAATATCACACTCAATTTGAATGAGGCTGATAAGAGAGACTCTCATGCGAAGAAGGAAAGTCCTCAAGTCTTACAAACCTCAATTTGGGACATATTTTGGCACAGTGATGATACCATCCACAGTCTACAAGAAGTGCAAGGGATACACCTCTCTGCGTCTTGGAATGCCAATGTTTCCAACAGCACTTCCAAGACATACCTACAAAGTTACACCTCTCAGATCACATTATCAAACCCATGTTCCTTTATCAATCTGAGACTAGGGGCCCGAATCTAGGGTATCTTAATTGGGCTCGGATTGAGAGGGTCCAAACCATTTTGCTTCAGCCATTTATCTGCTGCAAAGGAACATTCCCCTTACGTATTGTTCAAGCTGATTTGGTGTTCATCCTCTTTGCCTTGAGACCATCTTCAAAATTCTTTTCAGCTTCATCACCTTATATCCATGGGTGAGTGCACCCTAGGCCAAGAGAGATACTCATATTTGACACTTTGTTCCTCAGAATGGGTTACATCGTGGCTAGTACTCTGAAGTTATTTCTCTTCTTCAGTCCATGGGCGTCTCCATAGATCAATTACCTTCTTTTAAATAGTCTTTTAATGCTCCTCCCTACGTTTCTCCTGATAATAAGGTGATTAATCAAGCAGTCAAAGACGATATTTATTGACAATGTAGTCAGATCACTTGGGTCGCTCCATCTCAGCCTATTTGTCCTAAATTTTCTTCTACACTCATGACAATTGAGGATGGCATTGTTACTTGTCCTGATTATAGCTAGAAACATTGGACACACAACCTCAAGATTCCTCTTGATTAGCTTAGAGTTTGATCACATCAGTTGCGGGTGGAGATAGACCAACAAATTCCTCGAGAGGATAGGGTATGTCATCTTTCCTCTCTTCGAAAGGTGGAAATTGAAGAACAATTCATCTTTATATGTCCTCTTTATTATGAGATTTAGGGAAGGTATTATTGCTTGTATAGAGACTCAAGCAAAGCGCTTGACACTTATTTTCAGCTATCCTAACTAGAGATGCTTGCCTCTATACCTTTGGAAAGCTATCACTCTTAGGCATCAGGTATTAGAGGAGAGATCCACCACCACTCAACTAATCACCTCATTCTTTCACCTATCATTTCCATTGAGAGTAACAAGCATTTATCTAAAGCTACAATTCTCCGGAATGTTAATGACATATTTGTGCATCCTTGTCCGCATACAAGAGTAGATACTAGGGCTTCAACACTTTCTACGAGGGCTTCAAAACTTTGTGCATCCTGTCATTTCTAATGAAACTCATGAGAAATTGCGAGCAGCAAGTTCTTTTTTTTACTTTTTTTTGCCTCGGTGCTGAGAAAATCATTAAGTCGTAGCAATATGTTTCACAATTTCTTGTCATTTTCTTGTGGGAAACTCAGCAAGCCTCAAACATTAAGCAGAAAATGGCAGGAAAATTAATTTTTTAAAAGGCCATTCAACCTTATTTTTGCATTTTTTCTTCTCTGACTATGAAGGATTTTTTATAGTTTCATTATTAATAATTTTGAAAATAATGTGTTTTCTATATTTAGAGGAGTTTCAAAATTTCAACTACATCCACATAAATCTCCAAGAAAGTGACCATGGTATTTATGGTAAGCTTAAGTTCTTAAATGCAATAGAAATATAGAGATCTCTTAATAGTTCCATGTACCCTTGGGGAAAGAGACTAATTGATGAAATAGGCAAAATATTTGCAACTGCATTTGATTAAAAATCTAGTATGTTGAATGTTGATCACCATTCTTTTATTATTATATCAAAGAGATTCTACTTGTCACCTCTTCCTAATATAATACTACTAGAATTTAAATTTGGGAAAATTTAAAGAAAATGAACAAGGACAAAGAAAGGGAATACGAAGCTAAGAGTGGTAGTAGGTTTCATTGAAAGCTTGTTCATTTTTCGAGGCACTTGAGGAGGAAGCAAAACATTTGAGAGGATTGGAGGAGATATACCATGATGATCTTATACCTGAGAAGCCTCCAATTCGACCACCCATTCAAAGCCAAGGCCAACCATCTAGTTTAATGGGGAGGAGGGGAAAACAAAAAACAGTTTCAGAACTGCTTTAAATTTTTTTAATTTTGCATTTGTATGATACTGTGATGTATTTGGTTGGATTTGATGATCATGAATTGTAATTGTCCTCTTTTTATGAATATCTAATATAAAATTAGCTTTTTGGCTCTCCAATTGTTGTTTAAAATGTTCTTTTTTTTTTTTTTTTTCAATTGAAAAAAATTTCTTTGATTGTTTTTGTCCAAGTTTTCTCGAGTTGCTGAGAAAATATCCAAAACTGGGGTGCAGAGTTTATGAATTGTAATTGTCCTCTTTTTATGAATATCTAATATACATTAGACTTTTGGCTCTCCAATTGTTGTTTGTTTTTTTTTTCTTTTTTTCAATTGAAAAAAATTTCTTTGATTTTTTTTGTTCGAGTTTTCTCGAGTTGCTGAGAAAATCTCCAAAACTGGGGTGCCGAGTTTATCACAAGTTTCGAATTTTCCAAATATGGTTACAACCATGCATTTTATCAACTCTTTTTGGCCATCAAAAGTGATTATCAAGGATGAGATGGTCGAGATCAACATACATTGGTGTGCTGAAGTCGATCTATCTAGAACACTCTGCTAGGGTTTCGCCGCAACTCTCTGAGTAGGGTTCAAAATTGCTCTCTACCTTCCCATGGCTGCATGTGAGGGCCCTTCTAGGGCCCTCCCTCTGCCCCCTTCTCCCAAGCAGTCCTTTGCAGACACAGTGAGGGAGAGACAAGAAGCTAAGGATGAATCTTTGAGAAGTGATGCTTTCAAATCCATCTTCTTTGTTGTCGCCACCAAGAAGCAAAGGGTAAAGGTTTCCAATACAAAGTTAATGGTTGTCTTCCCTAGGCTGCCCACCATCCCAAGCTTGTTATTGAACAAAGTCTCATTGATGAAAACATTTTGTACAGGAGTAACCATGATCTAATCTCCAAAGTTATTGGCATGAGACCATCTCTAGGGCTTATAACCTCTTGGGTTCGAAAGAATTGGGAGCCTTTAGGGGATATTTCAATATTCCTCATCAGTAACGGATACTATATAGTGAGTTTCTCTTCAATAGCAAACAAGAAAAAGCTTTTAAATCAGGGAAGAGAAGCTATGGAGCAGCAAGTCTTTTTGTGCAGCCCTGGAAGCTAGGATTTGATCCATAAATGGAATCCACTGCAATGGCTGTTTGGGTTCGATTATATGCTCTATCAATGGAATATTGGTGTGAACCAGTTTTTGAGAGATTGGGCAATTTCTTGGGACGTTATCTCGGAGTAGCTAGAGATACGATGATGGGAGCTTCAGCCATTTATGCTCGGATCTGCGTTGAGATGGATCTTAATCACCCGTTGCCAGCTGAAATAGAAATAGATATGGGGGATTTAACCTGGATCCAACAAGTAGACTATGAAGCCATCCCCTTCTGGTGTAGGATTTGTCATAAGCACGGACATCTTGCCCATTTTTGCCCTAAGACTATCCAAAAGGAGCCCATCCCATTGGGGAGGCTAATGACAATGACGCCAAGATGCCTGAGATGAAGGCAGAAGCTCAACCCACAACCTCAAGCCTAAATACATCAAAAAAGGGTTTTGAAGCACTGAAGAGGAAGAAGAAACAGAAGAAGAATAAGACGTGATCAAACTCGACAGAAGAGAGAAACCTAAACAGGTATGAATTCGTAATACCCTGATGGACATGGAGAATGAGATAGTTGTAATGAGGAACCCCAAGGGAACAGTCTGAAATCCGAAAATGAAGAAAAAGTAGTCCAGCAGAGGATAACTCAACCAGTATTTGAGACTAATATCCAACCAACCCCAAACCATATTGCCATAACAGCTTTAAAGAACCTCAACCTTGCTATGGTCTTGGTTGATAGGGATGTCTCAATGAAAGACAGAGATAAAGACAAAGGTAAGCTTGCTCTTGGAATTCAACAAGCAAAGAAAAGATTAAAAAACACCCAAGCCAAGAGTATGGGAAGCAAATCAAACCAAAAGCATTTGGCAATGGAGGGTGACCAGCTAGTAAACCAGGGGAGCATAAAGCAGATTGAAACTTACTAGGTTCCGAGTTCCCAATGATTGTACAATCATGGAATGTTAGAGGTTAAACAGCAAGTCTAATCAAATTGTTGTTCACAATTTAATTGAAAGTCATAATTCAAATTCCATTCTCTTCAAGAGACTTCAATACAAGTGATGGATAGAATAGCCAAAAAAATATGGAGACAGGCAGAGCATATGGTTGTTGCGTCCTAGGGTGCTTTAGGGGGTATAGTGACTATGTGGAACCCTCTAAAATGAACAGTAATTGATCACGTTGTAGGAAGAGGGGTTCTCACATCTCTCTTCAAGAGTAAGAGTTCAGGAGAACTTTTGTTGATTTCAAATTTATACGGTTCAAAACATTTTGGAGAGCAACACCTCCAATGGGCAGTTTTACAAGCAAGTAGGATAGGAAAGGAAGAGGTGAAGTGGATAGTGGCTAGCGACTTCAGTGCTAAACTTTCAGCTAGGGATAAAGTAGGCATCCCATCTTTGGATCAAGGGATCAAATTTATGATCTCTAAAGTAAACAACTCAATTTGATTGACGTCCAATATGCAAGGCCTTCTCATAACTGGACAAACAAACTAATGGGGTTAGCAAATAGGAAGCAAAGCTAGATAGATTCTTGGTGTCCGAAGACGCTTTTCTGTGATGGTCACTCAGGCTGGAAATCCTCAATCATATAGAATTAGACCACTTTCCAATTCTCTTGAAATGGGACATGGGCCATAAATCTTTCTCTAGACCATTTCAGTTTGAGAATTTTTAGCTAGAAAAGGAGGAGATTAGGGATAAAATCCTAGTTTGGTGGGAGGAGGGGTGCCCTACCCATGGGATAGCATTGTTTGGAGTCTTTAAACAACTTCAACATGTCAAAGCCCAACTCAAAATCTGGAAAATAAACAATGAATCAAACTTTCAGCTTCAAAGGGTTCCGTTGGTTGCTAGGATGAAGGAGCTGGCCACACTCTTCTGGACTGAAACAAGAACAGAAGACTTGAAACAGGAAGATGAGCTGGTCAAAAAAGAGTTGGAGAGTATAGACAAATAGGAGGAGATCTATTGGAAACAAAGAGCCAGAACTTCTTGGCTGCTAGAGGGGGACCGAAACACTAAGTTCTTCCACCAATCGACCTCGCAAGAAGACACTCCAACACACTGCATAGCCTAAAAGACCTTCATGGTAATGTGATGGACACTATCCCAGGTATGCAGCAAGCTACAAATATCTATTTTAAAAATATTTTCTTTGCTTCAGCCCATCCTAATCTTGCATTGCTGAAATTAGGAGAGAAAGTGGGTAGAGGGGATAAAGTGAATTTTTGGACCGATTCTTGGGACCAATACACCTCCCCCCTCCTTAATTTCAAAATTTCTAGAGCTGCAGTCCCTTCAACACAGCCTTGAGGCTAGAGGTTGGATCAAGACAGCATGCTATCTACATACAAGGCAGATTGGGACCTTCTCTCTTATGCAACTAAATAAGTGGGAAGAGTGGCCAATCCTAATCTCCCCAAATTTGGTGCCGCTATTAGAGAGGATATTAAAGCAACGCCACCTTACAGGAGAGGAAGAAGAGGACAAGATAGCTTAGGGTCATGGGAATTTAGGCATCTATACAGTTTGGGAAGATTATAATAAATTGCTCCCCCACCCTCACCGGTGTTGTTGGATGTTCCTTGGGATAGAGTATGGTTGGCAAAGGGCTGGCCAAAAATTAATTTCTTTTCCTAGCAAGTTATGCATCGGAGCTTCCTCACCTATGATAACTTATAGAAGAGAGGTTTTCATGGCCCCTCTAAATGTATCATGTGCAATACCCAGGAGGAGACAATAGATCATTTGCTCTTCTAGTGTGACTTTGCCCTAGAGTTGTGGAGTCGATGGGTTGATCTCTTCAAGGCCAGTCTCAACCAGCAGTTAACACTTACTAATATATGGGAAGTATGGAAACGAAGAAGGCTCAAAAATAAATCAGTTCAGTTGGGTTGGTCTCTAGGTCCGCGCTTTATCCGATGGCACATATGGCTAGAAAATGCTAGTACTTTTAGAGAGGAATACACTCCAATAGAGCTAGTTTGGCAGAAAATATTAAACAAGGTTACAAAAACAGTAAAAGCTCATGTGGGGGAGTAGAAAAACCAGGAGGGAGAGAATGCTGCCAAGAGGCGGACTCATGGGGATTGGCAACCCCCACCCCTAGGCTGGGAAAAAATCAACACAGATGGAGCAGCCAAGGATAACGCAAGGGCAACAGGGATTGGTTTCCTTAGAAGAGACTACAAGGGGAAGGTCCTTCATTGGGAATTGGAAGGCCTAGGAGTAGCAACAAATAATGAAGCAAAGGCTTTGGCAATCAAACAAGGCTCTCTCAATGCTTGGGAGAATGGAGTTTGGAAGATCATAGTGGAGTCTGACTCTCAAATGTTAGTGGGGTCGCTAGATGAAATTAGGAATTTCAGACTAAGTGCACGGCAGATCACGAACATAGTCAATCAGATCAAAGCCATCTTGCAGCAATTTGAGGATGCCATTTCGGTTCATGTAGGTAGAGGGAAGAATGCAGCGGCTGACTACTTGGCTAAAAAGGGAAGCAAGCATCTTGCTGGTTACTTGTTGAAATCTGATCAGAATAAGGATACTGTAGATTGGATGGAGGTGAACCAACAAGTTTTATTACTAGCCAACAAGGATTTAGGCAATGAAGTGTGTTGGACCAGGGTAGATGATTATGATGATTAGCCTCTGGTCCAACATCACGCTGCTGCTTGTAGCGCTCTTAGTCCCAATTTGGGGTAGCCCCCGAAGTCATGGCAAGAGGGAGAAGCTAATCCGGGCTCTCTGGAATAGTATTAACCAAAATTGTAACCATGATAGGATTTTCTGCTCTTTGGATCACATTAAGAAATTTGTGGTCCAAGAAGATGTTATAGTTTTATTAGGATCTTGGGGCTGGCCAAAAGTAGCAAGCCAATTACGGTACTCTGGACCTCTCTTCTTAATAAGATTTTCATCTTTTTTTTAAAAACAACTCTTTTTGGCCAGCCCTATTGGCCTACTTTGGTCATCTGTGGAGTGTGGACATTAATATAATCATCTGAGCTTATTCAATGAGGCTATCGCTGAGTACAAGTATCTCTCATGCACAAAGGTAGAATCCCCAATTACAACAAGTCCATACAAATAAAAGACAAGTCCAAAAATACTCTCTAGCTGAAGAGGCCAAGATGGAAATTTGGCTTGAACTAAACTTTGTGGGACTGTCTATTTGGAAGGGATCATACAATAAAGCATGAGGATTTGAACCCATCTCGATCTGAGCCTACGCCATAGCTCCCAAGTTGGGAACCAAACCTTTGAGCCATGAAGTAGTGGCTTGGACTATCGTATCAAAGAGGAACATCCCTAAAGGGATGCCCTAAACATTCAGTTGGAATCAATGGTTCTTGAGAACCAACAATTAGGCATATCCCTTACAGAGATGTTCATGTGCAGCTACCTTAACACTAAAACATGGGCTAATAAAATCTAATTCCCAAATAAGTTTTGGAAGTGATGATCTCCATATAGAAGAACTGAAAACTGGAAAGGGCATATCCTTGGATGTGTTGAAGGCTATAAATCTTAGTTTTACTAAGGTTAAACCACTGTTTATTCAACATTATCCAATTGACTAACAGTGGCAATTGCCTTATAGTCAATCAGGAGAGCAAAAACGCAGCACTACATCAACAGTAAAAAGCAATATAGCAATCAAGGCATGATGTAGCATGCAACCATTACCAATTAGAGCATGCCATATAAGAAAGTCCTCTGGTCCATGTATGCAAATACAAAGGAGAATAGAACAAAGCAAATATCCTTGCTTGACACCTAAGGAACTCTTGATGAAATTAGAGAAGACATAGACAGTATAGAAACAACCAACAACTGTCTTGTAATGTTTAACAGTGACAGTAATGGAGGAGTATGAGATCGGATAGGCTACTAATATTGAAAAGGTAGATCACTTAAAACAGAGTTGAAAGTCTTCCTAATCTCTACAAAGTAACATAAGACGGAGTTTTTGAAAAACTTCTAAAATCATGATCAAAGTTGATCAAGCTGAATTTTGGCCATTGGATTCACTAGTCTCATTTTTTACCCTAACTTGCAAATTTCACCCTTTGACTAGCCATACATACCTAGACTTACAAATCTTGACCCTAAAATACATCAAGCAGTGATTAAGTTGAGCAGAGGGCTAGAAATATCAACTCTTTTATTTTTAGTTATTTTTTTTAATGAGTGAAGAGCTAGAAAAATCATTGTTTTTACTTTTAGTCATTTTTTTAATGTCTGCAAAGTAGAAAAGAACAGAGATAAACCGAGAGCACTTGGGAAAGAATTTTGTTTTAACTGAAAAATCAAATTCCTTGTAGTCTTCAAAGAATTTCTTTACCATCCCACAGTTGAGTTTAAGGTTAAAAAATGCATTTTCCAAGTCTTTATCTAAAACCCCTAGCAATAGGAGCCCCTGTTTTCATAGGAGAAATTCGAAAACTTATAGCAAGGACAATGACAAAGACTGAGGACGAAGCAAAAGCACAAGCACAAGCACATAGAGCGTACAGGGCTTCTAAGGGGAAAGCTACACCTAGATAATAAGCTCTGTTTTGGACTGATTTGAGAAGTTTTGGAATCACATTGATAACATGTTTAGTATATCAATTTATTTATTTCAATCTAGCACTGCAATTCAATGTTTAAATCAATTTAATTCATGTGAAACTGTTCTTTTTGTACATTTAGATGATTCAATTTATGGTGTTTGAAGTTGATTAGACGTCAAGTGCCAAAAAAGAACATTTATTGCACATCATTTATCTGCTTTTTTCTTTTCTTTTCTTTTCTTTTTTTTTTTCTTTTTTTAGTTTTTTCTTGTTTTGAGTTCCAAGTTTGAATAAGAAAGGCCCATATGAGTCTTTGTCAAAGTTGATTCTCACTACTATAGCTCAAAGTGTGAAGATGTGGTCAATAGTTTGGAAGTCCCACCAAAATCCAGCTTGTCCCCACATTACATTCTCTTGCTCCATTCAAGTAATCAAAAAGCTTCACGTCTTGGACCATTGGCAGAGAGTCTGGTGAATGTGTGCCTAACCATAATCATCCTATAGTCATTAGGATCCAAACTATCCCCCAACTTATGAATGGAACGAATGATATGCTAAAATCAAGTAGAGGGAAGTTCCAAGCAAACAGCCTCATTGAACTGGTCTGCAATCAAGAAAGCAAGTGAATCCACAACATATTTAAGGAATTTTTTCTGTAGTCCTCACAATCAACTGCCCTTGTGCACAAGTTTCAAATAGATCTCTGAACGTCTCCTAAAGAAAGCAAGTCACAAGAGGAGGAGAGAATGTAACAATAAAAAATATCATACAATGAGCTACCAGACCTAAGCCTGGGGATCAAAATCAGAAAGGAAAGATTTCCTACAAAGGAGAGTACGCCAAAACGTAGGATATCTTCTACCAATTGTACTATTGGTAGATGTTGCTTAGGCCAGCCCTATGAATCTCTTATTTTGAAGGAAGGAGACCAGAAGCATCCAAAAAGCAGCTAAAAGAAGAAAGCCGAACCAAGTAAGATATCAATGCAGTAAAGAAGCAAGATAGTTTCAATGCACGAGCACTGTCAACGGCCAGAGTCACAACGAAGCAACCCTTTCTAAGGAAGAGGGAGGAAAATATGCATATTGGCCATGGCCAAAAACCAACACTCATGAAGCAAAGATTATGAATACAGAAAATGGACCCGAAGATAGCCTCAAGTTCAAGAGGTTGATCCAAAAATTCAGCTTGATGGAACTGTTCGTTTCCAATGAATCATTTATCATAGCATGAGTCTTTATGTTATAACAGGATTGTGTAACAGTGTGAAAACCAACATTGAAGCAAAGACTCAAGAATCCTGTAAAGAATGGACTAATTTCAGGAAAGCTTTGGCATAGAAAGTTTCTTCCAAAAATGACATACAAGATTCCCAATGACTAAAGAATGGACTCATTTCAAAATGACATACAAGATTCCCAATTACAAGTACAAGTCACTAAAGTATTTGGGTAGCATAAAGTATACAAATCAAAATATGAAGAATATGACAACACAAATTCCAGCTTGAATGAAAGGTATCAAGCATCAACTAAGTTTATTCATTTTTTTATTTAACGCATAACATCAAAAATGATGTTCCATTCTTTTGTAGCATGGATGAGATAAGATAATTCTGTTAATGCCTATAGGTGACCAAAACAGGCCAAATAATTCTAAATATTTTCTTAGTTCTCCTCCTCTCTATTCTTGGATTTTACATTTTTTTACAATTGTTTTTAACCCCTTGTTTTCAATTCTTTAATGAATATACCTTCTATGGCCCAATCCATTGAGTTGAAGGCCATGTAGAAAGCTATTCATTTTCTAATAACTAGAGTCTACCCAGAATCAAAAAAATGAAGGGAAGCTGCCACAACCATTTAACAAGAAGAAAAAGATTTGCTGGAAGGTCCAACACCAGAACCAAGTGAAAGAACTCCTTTATTAAAAAGCTACTTTTGGTTTGTCTAAATAATTTCTTTCTAAGTGTAGGCAAAAGAATTGGCACATGAATGTCAAATCTACATGAGCACACGGATGCATGTGCCACATCAACATAGTAGTGATATCTACATGAGCGCATGTGGTGATATGTATGTATAAGTAGAGTTTGTCATATGTATTGTAGGAGTTTTGTTGCACATGTGCATCACATATGTGTTTGTTCCATGTGCTTGTAATAAAGAGAACAAATGAATAAATGATAACCTTGAAATTACACCCAAAAGATACCCAATAGGATCTATGAGTTAAAAAGTTTTTCCTTTTCCTAGAGCTCAACTGCAATTCACTTGAAATGAATCCACAGGGATCTTGTCTGTGTTCATTCTGTAAATTTTAAAAACCTCCTTAAGATAACCAGCCACTCTTATAGATGGTAAACTTAATAACTTGTATAAGCTTCTCAGGTCATCATGTTGCAACAAGTGCTTGTCTTAGATGTTCATATGCAAAACAAAGCAATATTACATGTTTCTTATCCTTAACTTCTCCTTCCTTATAGTCAACAAATGCATTCCTGTCGATTAATATTTTTCATCTTCCTGTTTCAGTTGCAGGATGAGAATTTAGTCTAAATTGGTTCATAATATATCTTTTTTCTACTGAAATCTTCTATAGGTGATCATTGGATTGATCTCACATTTGTAAATCTCATTTTCTCACTATGACCTTGACAAAAGAGTATCTATTATTTTTGTTTGTATGAATTCTCGAATTTTTTATGAGTCTTTTGGTAAATCACTTTCATCCCCATTTTTAATCCATTTCATGCCGTCTTAGTACCAACCTTTCACTTGAATTGAGAATATCACTTGATGCGGTAATCTGTTATCATCCATCCACTTTGTTTTTGTTATATATATCAAAATTAACACAATGCTTCTCCTTTTAACAATAGCATTCTTGTTTCTGCTAATATCATGGGGCAAGGAGTTTGAACCTTAACCCCTAGTTCTGCAAGCCAAAAGCGTTTCTGGACATTCTCAACCTTTTTATAAGCTTCTTTGATAGGCCAGGACCCCAAACAGGACAACCATATAAAATCATTGTTTGTACCAATGTTTTAAAAATGAATTTTCTTAATTTCCAATTCCATAACTGAATTTGTCTACATTTATTTAGCATGGCATAAAGAGCTTTCAAACCTCCTGTTATGCATTTCTCTATACAAGCATTCCAATTGTAGCTAGAATCAAATTCAAGTTCGAAGTACTTGTATGAAAGAACTACCTTGAATTTCTCATCCCTAAATGTAACACTTCTGTCTTTGTTTCAAGAACCAATAACCATTACCTTTATTTCGCTTACATTAAATTTCATTCCAGAGTAGTTGCAAAAGTTGTCTAAAGCTGTTAGATGTCTTTGTAAGCTATCTTTATGTTTTGCTAGGAGCACATCATCATCTACATAAATCAACAATAATAAAGCATACCCTGCAATACATACACATACTTGCCCATATTTTTTGATCCACTCTTTTAATTCATCTATGAATAAACCAAATAATGTGGGTGAGAGAGGGCAACCTTGCTTTATACCAATATTACTATTGATAATGGCCTTTTTGGTTTCATGGCTATCATTTGTTGGCATTGCTAACTCTGCCAAAACCTTTTCATACAAGCGTAGTGTTGCCTGCCTTGATTCAACTGGGACATTTAATTTTCCACTCTTTCCCATAACTTTATTCTTGGCTGTGCATCAAAAGCCTTGGAAAAATCCACAAAGCAAAGAAGTGATATTATTTCTTCCTCTAGTTTTATCGGCAATAGCCCTAAGAATAACCAAATGGTCAATAGTTGAGTATTTAGGTCAAAACCCAGCTTGAGAAAGAGCCCTTACCTTTTTTTCTTCTGCACATTTACTAATTCTCTTTTTTAATATGGTACTAAATAGCTTGGCAAAGAGACTGTCACCATGATCATTCTGTAATTTTTTACATTATTTGTCCCCATTTTTGTAGATAGGTATGACCTTGTTGGCTTGCCTGTCTAAAGGAAACCCATTCCATATTGTTTGATTGTACATATCCTTTAGAACATTTAATAAAGAAGGACCTCCCAGTTTAATCATCTCAGCTATCAAACCGTGTGGATCAAGTGCACCTATCGGTCCCATTTGACAGGGTGCAAGATGAGAGTCCAGCATAGGAGCAATTGCAGCAGGGTGATTTTGATGAAGTGTGCCACAAGAATCCAATGCAGGCTCGACCATTGCTTATGCCAAATCAACCAGTCATGATGACAACCAATATTAGTGAAAAGCATGTGTCCCAAACTACCAGATTTCATGATGGTGAAACAGAGGACCCAATCAAACACTACAAAATTCGTATTGCAATTTAGAAGGCCAATGGGCAGCAGAGTAAAACAAGCTAGAGGAGGTTATTTCCCATGACATTGCATGGAATGGTACATGGAACTGCCAAAGGGCAAGTACCAGACATAGAAGGAGTTGTGGAACAAATTCAAGTTTCTTCATGATGATGAAAAAGTCATTACAAAAGTCCATAGAATCAAGCAATGAGTCAAAGTCTGTTCGGTCCTACAACCAAAGGTTGAACATGCTGGTCAAGAATCTAGAAATTAATCCGTCAGATGTATTGAAGAAACAATAATTGGTGGAGGTCCTTCTTCATGCATATAGGAAGAAGATCAAAGTCCTTCTAATGTCATATCAAAAGGCCTTTGAGTAGACCATAAACTTAAAAAGCAATGAGAAGATATCATCTCAATGTTGAGGGTTGGAAAGTTAGTAACTCCGAAGACGAGTGACTTCAACAAGAAGTGTAACTGTGAAGACGAGAGTGACAACTCCAAGAACAAGGGCAAATTGAGGACATCATCCAGATTTATGGGTTGAGAAGTCAATGACAAGAGCAATTGAACAGATGAGAGCAACAAAAGCAATGATTTTGAGGAGCATGACACAGAAAACGTGTTACGAAGCAAGAACGTCACTAAGTGTCTTTGTAAGGAGATGATGTTCCTGTTTAACAAATTCAAAAACAAGAGACTTTGGGTGTAATAACTCCAAATGAACAAAACTAAAAGGGATATTCTACAATAATTGCGACGAAGGACGTTCAACAAAGGCATACCACTTGAACTCAAAGAACATTCAATAAGTGTATGCAACATATAGTAAGATTGTTCCAACGAAAAGTTGATTCAGTGCTGTGTTGCATGACAACCACCAAAGCAATGGAAGACATGTATGATACATGAGGCAAACCCGTTGTCCAATGTCATAAATGTCATATAAGGGTTGCTTCGCACAAGACTATTAAAATAATGTGAGTAATGATAAGCCAATGATGTATAGAAGGATCAAGACTCTAAAGGAGAATCAAAGCCCCTAATGGGAAGCAAAGGGCAATGTAAACGTGAATGAAGTCAAAGAAGTAGAGTGTGCCCTGGTGGACGCACAAGTTGTGTAGACATCAACACAATGAGAGGTGTCTACCTCTAACTCAAACATGGAATTTGCAATGCAAGAATTAAAACATTAGGAAATTTTGATATGTTTTCTAAATGTTTGTCTATAGATAGAGGATGAGAACAAAGGTAGAACCAACTTGTCTGACTCTAGACAAGAGTAACTATGTAGTCTAGATGAAGCAGGAGACAAATTGAACACATTGGGTCGTTAGGCAGAGGATGTAGACCACGTGAAAGAGGGCAAAGATTGTTTGGATAAGGATGGATGTCATTTGATGAAGGGAAAAAGACGTTTGAATGATGAAGGATACCATCTGAGCAAGGAAGCATATCGTCTTGATGATGAAGGATCTCATAGCAACCTTGAAGATACATGTAGTCTAGGTGCTAAGAAACCTAGTTCAAACAAAGACAGAGTAGAATGCAAACGTTTAGATCTTTTAAGTGCCATTAGACCCAAGCAAGCACCATCAACACCAACACCAAGTAACAAGCCCCACAACGACAAAGACAATGATGAATGTAATTATTCTAAAATAATAGTATTGACAGTCCAGAAATAGATTTAGATAATTTCAATCATGTCTACAATTATTTCCAGGAGTGGCCAAGAAGGAGCAGAGTCGTCTATCACCATAGTTGAGGAATAGTGAGAATGAGAAATCAATTCCACAAAATAGAGTCAAAGTAATGAGGAAGAGAGGATGGAATTAAAATTCTCATATACATTTTCTATGCCCGAGTTTGAAGCAAAAAGCAGAGAGAGAAGACTTCTGCAAAACACCCAACTCAATCGTATGTTGTCACATGTTTAGTTTTAGTAGCAAAATCGAAACCCTTGGGTTGTACACATAGTGAAGATTATTGCAGCCAATTCCAGCAGCACGAGAGACAAAGGGGAGTAGTGAATCATGTGCAGAGAGTTTATAGGCCAGTTCAAACACCTTCCAGCTAAGTGCAAGAACATCGTGCATATGCAAAGGTAGCACATCGTCTGAGCAAGAATGGAGCCTGTAGACTACAAGTGGATGAAGAGTATTGTCTGTACTATCCAAATCACCAATGTCAAAGTGTAAAAAAACATGCAACAAGAAAGGCATGTCAACAAACAAGAGAAGAGAACAAGGGTAAAAAACACCCCAAGTGCAGATGATAGGAACATTATATATGACAGCCAAGCAAAAAAGGATGTCATCTAGCACCGTAAAGAAGACAATGCCATCAAACAAGCTGCCAATAACAATGTCAACATCCTAGTTGTCTGGCTAATGCCTTCAAGCTGACCATTGTCAACAGTGGTGCAAATGGTTGTCCATCTACCAATGACAATGTCATTTGGCACACTGACAACCTAGTCATTTGGTCATCTAATGGCAACAATGTCGTCTGATACCATGTCATAAGGCCATCAAGATGGCCATCTATTTGTTTGTCAACGACAAAGCTGCAATCAGGAAAGGCGAAGACCTAGTTGTCCAAGCCAAATAAGAAAATACCCCAATGGTACCCCAAACAATGCTCTTTGATAATAAGCACAAACATTTTTCTATTAGAATGGGTCGAGCAAATGCCATTGAAATGTTGTCCCTAGGAAAAACTCAAACCAACTAGTGAAGGATTTTGCAATTGGACCTACAAGGGGGCTCCCACCCCATGGAGCCCCAACAAAGATGAGTGTTGCCCGTCAGACTTTTTATGCGACAAGTTGCATGAAGCACAACAATTGATTAGCTAAGATTGTTGTGCTACTAGAGATGTCCAATGCAACCAACTACAGAAGATGTATGGAATAGAAAGAAGCACGAGCATGAAAGTGTTCAAGTACCATGATTAGTGTCCCTACCCCAATTGATTGATTTGTTGGTCTGTCAACAAGGACATCGGCAAGTCTGCAGAGGAGATAAACGTAAGCAGATGAATTGAAGAATGAATATCACATTTGCATGAGCACATGGATGCATGTTCCATGTCACCATATTTGTGATGTGTAAATAGCGTTTGTCGTACATTTTGCAGGAGTTTTGTCATATGTATGCATCACATATTTGTTCAATATGTGTTTCTAATAAATATTATACAATGTTATGGGGTATTGTAATGTTTCATGAACATAGATAGTTAGATGGTAGTTGAGTAGTGGCCAACCACCTATTGATCTCGTGGTAACTATTAATACACCATCTACCTTGGTCAAGGTAGGGGGACATGGAGATGTTGAAGGATGAGAATGGAGATATGTTTTTTGTTTATATTTGTCGACTATGTGATCCGTGTGTTATACACTTGACTAGACCATGATGTATTGCAATTGATTATAAATACTAATATTTAGATTAAGTTCTTCTCATTGTGCATTTTTTTTCTTATATGACTATGTTATAGTATGTTGCATTCTATTTCTTTGTGTCGAAGTTCTACATTAAGCAACAATTTTTTGAAATAGAGAAGAGTAGGCCTTTGAAAAGCTACAATTGTTGGGGAAAATATCTTATGAAGAAGCATCTTAAAAAACAGGAAAAAAATAATGAACTAAAAGGAGATTCACCTAAGAAACATCCGCTTGAAAGAATTGACAAGTTATTGAGCAAAATACAGGGATCCACCACGATTTAAAATGGACTCAAGGAATGATTATTAATTATTACCACACATGAATTCATAAAGATGATGTTAAGAAACCTTTGAGCAAACCCAAGGACACCATAATTCTCTAATATAATCTTTTTATTTTCTTCTATTTTAAATTTGGCTATATGGGATTGAAACCGGCCCATCTGTATTACATTATGACCACATCACCCCAATATTTCAACAGACCACAAAGTGGTATTACAACATTTTGGCAATTATACATAAATTATTTGGCAAGATTTGAACTTGGATCTCTGCTTTGAAAGTCAAGGTATTTAACCAATTGAGTTCACGCCATTTGATTAAAATGTTAAGGTTCGCCCATGGTATTGGAACTTTGGTTTACCGTGTGAAATTCATCAATCCTCACCAATTGCCTCCAACCCCATCGACAAAATGTTAAGATTCACCCATGGGTTTGGAACCTTGTTCTATAATGTGAAACTCATCACTCCCAACCATGTGCCCCAAACCCCTTTGGGCAAATAAAGAGGTAAATGTTAAGGTTCAATTATGGGATTGGAACATTGGTTTAAAATGTGAAACTCATTACTCCAACCAATTGCCCCAAACCTCTTGAACAAATGTTAAGGTTCACCTATGGGATTGGAACTTTGGTTTATAGTGTGAAATTCTTAACTCCCAACTAATTGCCCCAAACCTCATGGGCCAAAATGCTAAGGTTCACCAGGAGAGGGGGATGACGATGGGCGGGAAGTCCTCTGCGGGAGAGCACGGGAGCGGCAGCATTTCGAACCATGGGCACATCGGAGCGGGCGGAGGGCACCCCGGTTCTGGTGATGCGGAGGCGTCCTTGCCAAATGAAGAAGAACGGATTGACGACGGTGTCAGTCGGGGTAAGGACCCACCAGACAAATGGGGGGGTGGGCCACAAAAGTCGTATGCCCAGGCAGCGGCTTCAGAAACCCTAAGCGGTTTTTTTACCAAGGAGTTGTTCCCGACTGGGGATGAGCTGGACATCCCGACGGAAGTACTCTCAAGCTTCGTGGAGTATGAGAAGTATACCCTCATAGGTAAGTTCATTGGTGGTCGTCCCGACATGGAGACCATTCGCAAGTGGGCGGCAAGCAAATGGAGGACCTCTGGACATATGGAGTTGGCGGCCCTATCCCGGGGTTTTTTCGCTATTAGATTGAACAACAAGGAGGACTACTGTAAAATCCTGGCTGGCGGGCCATGGTTTCGGGCCGTAGAAGTCTGTTCCTTAGGAAGTGGGGCATGGACTTTAATCCCGATACCCATAACATCAACATTGCCCCAATATGGGTTAGGCTCCCGAGTCTTCCCCTCTTCGGTTGGCATGAAAATGTAATAAGAGGTATTGCTCGCTCCATAGGGGAGTTGGTCACCATTGACCCTCCCACCCGAGCTCGAACAAGGTTCGTCCAAGCCCGTTTTTGCGTGTTGACGGATTTGGAGGCGGAGCTCCCATCCTCCATCACTCTCCGGTCTGGAGGCACCGTTCTTCACAAACAAGCTATTGTCTATGAGAATAGGCCAGCTTTCTGCCCCCAGTGTCGTTCTCAAGGGCACCTCCAATCCAATTGTCCTCTTCAAAAACTTGGTAAGCAGAAGCGTGAAACCCGTAACCCCCGGAACATGGCGAAGGACAAGCAAAACAGTCAAATCTTCCAAATGCGATGGGCCATGAATCTCCGGGCCCCTCCAGGGACCACGGCGATTTCTCCCAGCCTGTTGAGAATTTCACCCACCAAACGGACCCTGTGCAATTTGGAGCAAAAACCCAGCTAGGAGCAGACTCCCGTCCGGAAAGCCATTCGCAGGAGGAGAAGGATTGGACTCCCTCCCAAAATATCACTCAATCTGATTCACCCAAGCTCCAGGACCAGGGCCACCCCGATTTCAATTCACAAACATTGCTAGAAGACTACCTCCTAGGTAGGAGGGGTGAACAGTCTGGTCACATTAGCCCTCGAAATACGAGGAGCCGAAAACAAAGTGTAGATTTTGGTAGTGAGAGGAAGCAGGGCCGTCCTCCTAACAAAGACAAAGAGACAAAGAGACAGCGACAGATGTTGCTAATGGAACCCAACGTCTAATGGTTCTGGATGATTCCGATACTCAGACGGACGAAGCGCATGTACCAAAACCTCCCCCCCAACAAGGGAGGGGAGGCAAGAAGAACCTCAAGCTGTCCAGATGAAAGTTCTCTCATGGAATGTGAGAGGACTGAACGGAACAGCCAAACGAAGGTTAGTGGCTGATCTCCGAAAGAGGACTAACCCTTCCATCCTAATTTTGCAAGAGACCAAGACCGATGCTATCTCCTCTGATAGAGTTGCTAAGGCCATTTGGGCCAAGGCAAAATTTCTGTACAGCCCTGCAGTGGGAACAGCGGGAGGGCTCATGGTTCTGTGGGATCCAGTGAGTGTTGAGGGCAACTTGCTGTCAATTTCCAATAGGATTATCAATGTGCTGTTCCATTCCAAAACTACCAATTTTTCTTGGATTCTGTCCAATGTTTATGCTTCGAATTCTGCCACGGAGAGAGCAGAAATGTGGAAGGCTATTTCCTAGATGAGGGAGAATTTTAGTAATTTTCCTTGGGTCTTAGGGGGTGACTTCAACTCGTCCCCTTCACCCATCGAAAAAAAAGGAGGGTCTCGACCATTCAAGCCGTAGCTTGGAGGACTTTAGAGATTTTGTCTCTACTAATGCAGTCGCTTGACATCGAACTCAAAGGAGCATCCTTCACGTGGAGCAACAGAAGGATTGGGAGCAGCTTGATTCAAGTCAAGCTCGACAGATTTTTCATTTCCCAAGAAGCTATTCCCATCCTTGGCGGTGCAACTCTCTCGACCCTACCAAGGATTGGGTCTGACCACAACCCTATTTTTTTGGAGGTGAACGACGGGCCCGTTTTTAAGACCCCCTTCAGATTTGAATCCATGTGGATTTCTCACAAAGACTTCAAAGGATTGGTTTCAACGTGGTGGCAACAGGAGGTGGGAGGAAACGCCCCTAAGAGAGTGGCTTTAAAACTCAAAATGGTCAAAGAGAGGCTGAAAATATGGAATAAAGAGGTTTTTGGCAACATTTTTGAGTCCAAAAAGTCCATCTCGGACAACCTAAAATTTTTGGAGGAGAGGATGGAGCTCGAAGGTTACACCGAGGGTCTCAGGGAGGAAGAACGGAGTCTTTTGGTGGATTACCATTCTACTCTTGCAAGGGAGGAAACCTTCTGGCGCCATAAATCTAGAGACCTTTGGTTGAAGAATGGAGACTCCAACACGAGGTTTTTCCACGCGTCTACCATGAGGCACAGAGGGGCCAACAAGATCAAAGAAGTGTCTTGCAAGGATGGGCGTGTAACCAGGGAAATAGAGGAAATCAGGAGCGAAGCGGTTGATTTTTTTTAGGACTTGCTTGGCACTCCTCCCGACAGCAACATTCAGGTCCAAAAATCGTTGCTTGCCAACTTTCCGACTAAAGTCCCCCACGAGGTAAGCATCAAGCTTCTGGAACCTTTTTCCTCGTCTGAGATTAAAGAAGCTTTGTTCTCCATGCAACCAGACAAGGCCCCTGGCCCCGATGGTTTTCCCCCCCGTTTTTTCCAAGTCATGTGGGATGTTGTGGGTTCGGATGTGTGCGAAGCTATTCGGGACATACAAGCTTCCAGATCCATCCACCCGAAACTCAATTCCACCTTTCTTGCTCTCATTCCTAAGTCTCCACCTGCAAGAGTTTCTCTCGACTACCGGCCCATCAGCCGTGCAATGTTTTTTACAAGATCCTCACCAAGTCTATAGCCAATAGATCGAAACCCGTTCTCCCTCTCCCCGGTTGATCCTTGTCAGGGAAGCACCGTTAAAGGCGTAAACATTCTTGATGGTGTCATCACCATCCATGAAACTCTTCACTCTGCTTACCGCTCAAAGAATGCTGCTCTTTTTCTTAAGCTAGACATGAACAAAGCCTTCGACCGGGTTGATAGAAGGTTCTTGTGTGTTGTCCTCCTCAAGTTCGGCTTTCATCCCCACTGGATTGACCTTGTATGCAGCTGTATATCCACTCCCTCTTTTTCTGTCCTGATCAACGGGTCCCCAGCCGGGTATTTCCAAAGCGCCAGAGGCCTCAGACAAGGCGACCCTTTGTCTCCCATCCTCTTCATCCTTTTGGCGGAGGTTCTGAGCTGGTCTTTGAAAGAGGCTCTTCGTCGAACAAGATTTCCGGCATTCCGCCGACTTCTAGAGTTGAACCCGTCACTCATCAGCAATTTGTGGATGACACCCTCATCTCCACCGGGGCGTCCGTTGCCCAGTGCCAAATCCCTCAAGCGGATCCTTTCCCGTTACGAGCAAGCTGTCGGGCAAAAGGTTAATTACATCAAAAGCAAAATTTATTTTATTAACACTCCCCGCGTAGGCAACTCCGGATTGCCGAAATTTTAGAATGCATCATTGACTCCCCGCCTACGTCCTATTTGGGGTTGCCCCTGTCTTGCAATGGCCGTGCCGATGGAGGTATGTGGAACATGATCCTGGAACGCCTTCACAAGAAACTTGGCACTTGGAAGGGCAAACTCCTGTCGCAAGCTGGGAAAGCCACCCTTACCAAAGCTTGTCTTCAGGGATCCCAACCTACTTTATGTCGGTGTTCATGCTTCCAGCTTTTGTTCACTCCAAGATCGAGAAGATTCAGAGGACCTTTCTGTGGTCTGGCAATGAAGAAAAATCCAGAATTCCTCTTGTTGCCTGGGACAAGGTTTGTTCGCGGAAAGACCAAGGCGGCTTGGGGATGAGGAGATCAAGACTTATGAACTCAGCTCTGATCGCGAAGCATGCTTGGAGGATCCTAACTAGTGACCCGGTGGAGTGGGTTAAGCTGGTCAAAAGGAAGTATCTTGGCTCCAACTCTTTTTTTGACGCTGAGATCCCTCCCGAAGCGTCGACTTTTTGGAAATCTGTGCTCCAAACCCGTCATTTGATCAGCTTGGGAGCCCGTTGGATTTTGGGTGATGGCAACCTCATCCTCTTTTGGAAGGACAGTGGGCGACTGAAGAAGCCCTTGGCTTGAGGGTGGACCTTGCTAGGCTAAGAGAACAAACCGACCCAAACTCCCAACTCAGGGTGGTGGATTTCATAGACCGGAGCTCCCGTCTCCCTCGGTGGAAACTTCCAGGTGTGGAAGGGTTTAATAATGAGGTTGCCTTTCTGGCAAACATCCTCCAATCGGTTTTAATTCCATCTGTTAGGAGGACTGACGTAATCATCTGGAGTGGTACGGAGGATGGTCTTTTCTCTCGTTAGATCAGCCTATGAGTTTCTTACCAACGAGACTGCCCTGGATTATCGGTGGAAAGTTGTCTGGAGGAAAGGGGTCATCCCTAAAGTGAACTTCTTTGCGTGGATTGCTTTTCACAACAAAGCCTTAACCATTGACAACCTTCACAAGAGGGGTTTTGCCTTCCCCAACAGGTGTTACATGTGTTTAGCGGAGTGCGAGACGAGGGACCATTTATTCCTGCACTGCCCCTTTTCCCACTCGGTCCTCAACATTGTCCTATCCTCCTTCCAAATCCTCTGGTGCTCTCCCCGATCCCTCGAAGATGCTTTCCATCAATGGCCTAATCCTTTCAAGAATCCTAAACTCTGCTTTCTCCTTGAGGTTTCCTTCCACCATTCCATCTGGCAAATTTGGTTAGAAAGGAATGCCAGAGTCTTTGGCGAGCCCCAAAAGTGCCTCCTTGTGTCGCTCAAAGGGCCTTATCCTATGCCATTGAGAACTCTAATGTTGTTCCCAGTCCCCGCCCCCATCTTCCGATCGAAGAAGCGATTTTCAAAAGGATGAATCTCTGCCCGTTTCCAGAAGTTGTTACAGGCCCTTGCCGAAGAAGTGTTAGATGGACCAAACCCCCCGTGGGATGGATTAAATTAAATTTTGACGGAGCGGCAAAGGGTAATCCTGGGCCCGCTGGTTCAGGGGGTGTTGTTAGAGATCATGATGGGAATCTTGTGGTGGCCTACCATGAAGAGTTGGGCTCTCGGACGAATCACTATGCCGAAGCCCGAGGCGCTCTGAAAGGAATCCAGATCCTCTCTGAGGATCCTCGGCCTCTAATTATTGAAGGAGATTCGCTCAACATTGTGAATTACCTCCTAGGCACCAAAGACCCGTCCTGGAGGGTCTTCAACATCGTTCTTGAGGCAAGGTCGCTACTTTCCCAACGTGGCAGGTGGAAAGCAAGTCATATCCTTAGAGAAGGCAATCGCGTGGCTGACCACATGGCCAACAAAGGGCTCGCGACTACGTGTCCGGTCGTGTGGCGGTCTCGCTTCCCTTCAGAGGTGGAAAGAATTGCCAGAGCAGATATCCCTTCATGAGGTGTTCCCCGCACAAATTTCGGAAGGTCAGGAGGACCAGGATTAGCTGTTTCTGGTGTTTGGCTGTTGTGCTTCCGATCTCCATGTTCCAGTTTCTTTGGCTTTTTCTTGTTGTTTTCCCGGTTTTTTTCAGTTTTGTTATATGGTTAATCAGGCTTAAATGCCCTTTTTGTAGCCTCATGGCAATCAGTCTAGGGTCTGCTTTTCTTGCAATTCGGCTTATATTTCCAGCCAGGAGGCATGATACATCATTAGAAGTATGGCTAATTTTGTACATAAGGTTTTGGGATCCTCTATAAAAACCCACTGTTAATCTATTAAAATAATTACCAAAAAAAAAAAAAAATGCTAAGGTTCACACATAGGATTTGAACCTAGGTTGAAAAGCATATTATGATTCATCCATGAGCTTTGAAACATTGGTTTAAGGTGTGGAATTCTTCCCTCCTCACACTTACCCCAAACCCCTGAGGCAAAATTTTAAGGTTCACCCATGGGATTCAAACCCTGATTTATGATGTAATAAAGGTTTTATATATATATATATATAGGTTCACCAATGGGATTAAAACCTTGTTTTGTGATATGAAACGCCTTGCACCCACCATTTGCCCCAAACCCATGGGCCAATCTTTTTATTTTCTTCTTGATGTATTTAACAAAAAATATTTTCAAGTGCATCCTCAGTAAATTTTGACTGTATTTTATCTAGACAAAATATGCTTTAATAATCAAGAAAAGCATTTTGAACAATTTAGAATTTTCTTAGGTTTTGAAGAAAGAGAAATTGTATGCAAATTATCCAAGTACTCTTTTCTAAAGAATAAAGTGAAGTGTGGGACGTATTATTATTTTGAAGTGCATTTTTGAATAATCTCTAAATTATCAGCATCCTCTAAGAATGGAAAAGCAAATTATATATTTACAGGAAAATAGGATTTGGAAAAGTTTTAAAAATATTTACATTTAAATGGGTTGTGGCACGTTATCAAACTTAATTAAAAAATTTACAAGAATTGATTGTACAAAGGGCATAAATCTACTTTCAGATTGCTCAAAAAAAGTTGACAAATGCCCCTATTCTAGCATTATAATATGTCTTCTAGACATTTAAAATGTATAGAACTGCTAGTGATTGAAACTGTGTTGTTGGGTAAGTTTGTGATTTCCTCTAAGAGCTATAGGGTAAAGGTAGCAAAGACAAGCCCTTTAGATATGTAAGGTGGTATATTATTATGTTTAGTTCATAGTTACGAAACTCAGCAAGATTTTTTTTTTTTTTTTTTTTTTTTTGGGGGGGGGGAGTTCTTTTTTACTTGCCAAGCATTAAACTGACTTGGATATTGTAACACCAGAGTTTTTGGAGGCATAAACCACCCCAAAAACCACTTGGCATGGATAATCAGCGATGATGTCATGCAATGTAAAGAGGTGGAGGCTGAAGTTACGAGGGAATAAAATGTCCTCCTAGAAGATTGTGATAAGAAGGAACACCTAAGGAAAAGAACAAACCAAGCAATGGCTACTCCTCCTCGGCCTCCTTTTACAAAGGGTGACACCTTTGGCTTTGGCCCTTTCCAACAACGCCGTACATCGAGTTCATCAATGGCAGACCCAACGAGTGGGACAAAATCATCTCTTTTTGTGGAACATTCCACTCGAGGGTCACAGTCCTTGCTCAAGGACAAGACTACATGGAACTGACAAAAGCACAAGAGCACAAGGAGAGATTGTGCAAGCTTTTGGTATTTTTTTTGGCATTCCCTTCAATGTGGTGAGCTCTCCATATTGGCAGGGAATGGCAAATGCTCTCATCGTTTGCAACCTAGGATTTAAGCCACCCACTTACGATAAGTTTAGAAGCCCTCTCCTTCAAGAAACTGTGGAGGATATCCAATATTTGGTTGAAGAACAATGCAACATTGTCCGATGGGTGGAAAAATGGGAAGGATCAGACTGTTAGCTTTTGATGCTATATACTTAAGGAAATGCAACCACAAGGTATAAAATGAGCATGCAATATTAACTATATGAAAATGGCAATATCTTAAGCATGTAAATAGCATGAGAAACTTCTAAAAATACTCATAAAATAGCCATTAATGAAAGCTCATGAAAATGAGATCTTCATACAAAATATGGAGACCTCAAATGCTCCATTCTTCATTCATGCTCTACATTGTATCTAACTTGAGCACTACTCTACTCTATTGTGCTCTTGCACTCTCTCTTTCTCTCTCTCACTTATCTCACTTACTACAAAGGCCAATATATAATGGAGTATGACTCTTGGCCTTCCATCTTCCTATGACTCACTATATTCCTATTCTAGACTCATGTACACATGGACAACATGCACATTTACATCATTGCACATTCTAATAATACTTGTGCATTTATTTATTACATAAAGTAAATACTCAATCCCTAATCTAAGACACTCTCCTAATCTAGAGATGTACCCAAGATGGTACATTAGCATGTACCAAATAATGTAATATATTCCAACACCCCCTTGTATTACATTATTTGGTTATTGAAGACTTTAGTCTTCAATGTGGTCTTCATCCTGGTTCTGGAACTTGAGCTCTTTTTTTCTGCTTTCTTCTTTGTACTCTTTGTCTGTATCTTGATCAAGTAAATAATTAGTATCTTCATGAAATACTATTTTAGCGAAAAGAGCTTTAACTTCATGTTCATTTGTAGGTTCTTCTAGTTCCTGAATTTCTTGAATCTCTTGAACTAAATGTCCTTTTTGTTTCCCTTCTCTATATTGTAGTTGAGGATGATTGTATTGATTCTAAGAAGTATATGGATGCTGAAATTGTTGCTGATGTGGATTATATTGATTTTGATATTGTCTTGGTTGGAATGGCCTACTCGATTGGCTTCCAAAATTTGTTTGATTTCCTTGATACTGATTTCTTGGATTGAATCTACAATAATTGGTACTATGTCCTTTCTTTCTGCATACTTGACAATATCTATTATTCCATTTTGATCTTCCTTTTGAGAATGAAGCAACATTTACTTGTGGATTATCTTTTGAGACTAAGGCATTGTTAGTCATTTCATCTTTTACTGAATTTTCTACCTCATATTCTTGTAGGATATTGACTAACTCATCAAATGATATATCTTTACTTAGAATTTGTAGAGATGTGACTAGATGCTTGTAGCTTTCTAGAAGTGCTCTTAGGATTACTTGAACAAGAAACTTGTCTTCAACAGTTTCTCCTAAGGTTAATAATTTTCCTTTTATATCTGCTACCTTCCTTAGGAACAGTTCTATACTTTCACCACTATTAACTTTTAGAGAATGTAATTGAGTTTGAAGATTCAAGATAGTGGCTTTATTCCTTCCTTCAAATATCTTGGCTAAAGTTTTCCAAGCTTCTGTAGAAGTTGCTGCTGAACTAATGTATGGTTGTATTTCATCTGTAATTGCAAATGTTATTATCATGAGTGCTTTTGCTTCATTTTCTTCAAACTTCTGAATCTCACTATCCCTCTGTAGTAGGTTTAGTTTTTGCTCCTTTAACAATATCCCAAAGCTTTTCAACTATCAATATTGACCTCACTTTGTTTTTCCATGAAGTGTAATTAGGTCCTTTAAGAAGTTGGGATTCTGAAAGTATGAATTTATTTGTTGCCATAATAACACTTGTAGACTACCTTATATTTCCCTAGTTTTGAATGTACTATAGTCTTGATAAAGTGCTTAGCTTTCTTTAGATTTCCTTTGAGTTGAATCCCTTTTATCTCCCTAATGTTCAACTACTATTTTTCACCTTATTTCTCCCTATTTGTGAAAGCTAGAAATAATTTTAATGCACTTTCAATTTTGATGAAATATTCTATCTTCAAGACTTTTGAGTTGGATTCTTTATGTCTCATAAATTTGAGTAAGAGACTAATTCCAATTTAGTTTTCCAACTTTTCAATACTTTATGTTTTGCTTCCTATATCCTTTAATCCTCAATGATATGGTTTCTAAATTTCAAGATATTTAATTTGGTGTTGAACCCTTATAACTCCCTAGTTGGAAATTTAGAAATAAGGTATTTGCAAATATAATATTTCTATTTCAATGTATAAATCCTTATGCCTCCAATTTAGACTATTTGCAAAAATATTTCTATGCACTTTGAATGAGGTAATTTCATAACCTTTCTAAATACTTCTTTCTTCAAAAACTTCTAAGGCATTTAATAATACTACTAAGGTTGTAAAACTATTCCTTATTTCTCCTTTTATTATAAAACCTTGAGTATAATGAAATAATTAACTTGACTCCAATATTATGCCTTGTATCCTTTGTAAAGGTTATAGGTTAGATTGAATATTTATTACCTCCTTTAATGTAGTGCTCCAAAGGCTTTCTTTCGCTTACTTTATACTGCACCCTACATTCTCACGATGCTCTCCTTCCAATGTGGTGTATTCAATGCTTTCTGTGCTCAAACTCCGAAGCTTTGACTGGGGCCTTCAACGTAGTGCATAAGCCCTAATCTTTGGCGCTTCACTTTCTCCTCTTGACTGTGTTTTATCGTTGTTCTCTGAGCTCACTATTGACCCTTCAAATTACGTCTTTCTCTTCCCTTGACTCTTCGAATATTCATCAATTTCTAGCGCGTAACTCTCTCCTCTTCACTATGTTCTATCTGCGTTCACTATGTATGCTTTGTTCTCCGTGTTCTCTCTGATGTATCCCTTTAATGCAAGTAGAAGGCGTTACGTAAATACTGACGCTTTCCTCCTATCAAGACACTTGGCATACGAGTTGTTTCTTCTCTTATGGCGCCTAGATGCTCCTTAGTTGTTGATGCTTTGTATCCTTGGTGACACTTGTCCTTTTACACCTGCAACGCTTGTAGATGGACGTTATAACTTACTACCTCCTTGATAATGTTTGAGTTATCATTGCACTTCCTTCTGCAATGACTGTTTCGCTTTCTAGGTGCTTAGACTCTCCTCTCGATGGTTGGCGCTCTATGTTTAACGTGCCAAATGGTAGATTGCAACCTTATCTTTTGTTAGATTCTTCAATGCTTCTCCTTCCAATGTAATACTCATTAATGAGTAATCTCCAACCTCTTTTATTGCTCTTTCTCCTGTATGCATTATGTTGGCTGCAACTCAAGTGTTCTACCTTATTTCTGTGTTATGTAGCAAGCGTTATATCGAATGATGCTAATCCCTTCGCTGTCCTCCTTTGAACGGCATTGAAATACGTTTGTGCAACCCTAATGGTGTTCACTTAACCATACCAACACTTCTTGGATGATGAAACTCCTCCTCAACTATATTCTTAGTTGTACGATGGTGGCACTCTAGGTAACGTTCTTTGATAAGGTGGCGGCTCCTCTACGTTAACTTGGTGGTTCTTCCCCTTCTTTGTTCTTGGCTGAATGGTGGTGGTGCTCTAGATATCCTTCCTTGATGATGGTGGTGGCTCTTCTATGTTGGCTTAGTGGTTCTTCCACTTGTTTGGTGGTTGCTCAATCTTGACAACGGTTGATATCATCTTCTTGATGACGCTCTTATCTCTTTGCTTGAAAATAGACTTTCTTGGCACCTTTCTACGTAAATAGCACTACTTTTGAGTGCTTAACTTGAATAGAACTTTGAGCTCCTTTGTTGTAACGTATTGCCAATTGTTGTATGTAGCCTTAGATAGACAATAGCTATTGCTTGCCCCCTTATAGTTTCAGTTACACTAGCTTTCTTGAAATGGTAGCTTTCTTATCCAATGTGGTGGCGCCTCTTCTCTTCGCCAAGACTTGGTAATGGTGGTTTTCCTTCCATGGCAGACTCTCCTTGTCTCTATGCTTGGCGATTTCTTCTTGGATAACTCCAAGCTTCTAGATAGTGCCAAAATCTGTGCCTTTCAAATAGAATGATACTTCTATTTTCTGCTGCAACTTATTTACTTTCCAAGGGATAGTAAGGATTTGATTCCTTTCCTTATTTTAATTTCTAACTTCTCTTTTTTTTGATGCAGGTTTTAATCCCTTGGGAATGCTATCTTCTCCAACCTTGAAGATAAACTTGAGACCTTTCCTTTTGCAACTTTAAAAAACTTAAATGTGGTGCTTTTAAAGACTTAATAAAATGCTAATATGAACGTTCAAATAATGAACTTTTATTGCACCAATATTGCATACCTTTAGATCTCCTTTTGTAGCTAGATTTAATGGTGATTTGATTCACCTGTTTGCTGCCCCGATTTCATGAAACTTGCTGCTCTTCTTATTGTCCAAATCAACTCATAAATTTCATCAATTTTGCAGCTTCTAATGCAGCCTATTCCTTCTTTATTTCACTATCCAAGAGTGTGTATTTTTGCAGCTATAATGCTGTCTAATGTGCTGCCTTTAACCTCTAAAATTTGCAGCACCTTTCCTTGACCAAATGTTGTCCAATCCTCCTTGCAAATCTGCTCTGAGTTTCTCCAAATTGCAGCTATCTTTTCTCCTTCTAATGCTGCCCAATATTGCAGTCCAAATCTCTTGATTTGCTGCTCTTAAAAACTCTGATTTCTTAGCCTTCAAGCCTTCAATGGCAATCTTCAAATTTCTTAAATTTGTGGCCTCTTCTACCTTCTTTCTCCTCCTTAGCTCTTGTCGAATTCTGACTTCAAACTTGGCCTATTTGCTGGCCTCCTTCTCAAGAATCTGAATGTCTTGAGGTCTTCTAGAATCCTTTCCAAAATTTGGCAAACTTCTTGCCAAATCCATTTTTCCTTTTGGGCTTGTTGTCGGATGGCGACAATTGTCCCAAATATTTCTTATCAAGATCTTCTCCTTGCTTGCAATCTTCTCCCTTGAGCTATCTTCAAATCTTCTCCAATGGCCACTTCTTCAATAGGGCTTTTCTAGCCTTCTTCTTTCTCCTTTCAACTTTTCTTGAGACCTCTTCTCTTGGGTCTTCAAATTCTGCAGCTTCTCTAATCTGCAATAGGACTTTTTCTAGTCCTTCTCTATCTTCAATCTTCCAAATCTAGAAGTTCTTCAATGGGACCTCCTTTGGGTCTCTTCAACTTCTTCAATCTTCTAAGGGAACCTTCTTCTTAAGTCTCCTCAATCTTCAATCTTCAATAGGGCTCCTTTGACCTCTTTCTTCTCTTCTCAATCTTAAATATCTATGGAGACTTTCTTCTTGGTTCTCCTCAATCTTCAATGTCTATTTTTCTGCAACAAAGAACTAATCCCTGCACGAGGAAAGCACATAGACTTTTAGGCAATCGAAGATGAAATTCTTCTCTATCCATTGTAGGAAGCTTCTCAACTTCTGAGAACTAATTTTCTGCAGCAAAAAACTTAGATAGTAGCAAGCAATTCCATGCAAATCTCTAGATCTCTATAAATCAATAAACATCACTAGTTATCCTTCAATCTAGTGGAAAAGAGATCTATGCTAAGTCCTAGTCTTCACGAGTTTTCCTGCAACCCTATGGAAAGACTCTAGCCAAAAAGTAATTTCAAAAATTTGAAAATGAGATCTTCCTATCTCCTCTCAATCTTCTTGTGGCTCTCTCTATTTCCTATCAATCTACCTTGTGCTCTGATACCATTGTTAGCTTTTGATGCTATATACTTAAGGAAATGCAACCACAAGGTATAAAATGAGCATGCAATATTAACTATATGAAAATGGCAATATCTTAAGCATGTAAATAGCATGAGAAACTTTTGAAAATACTCATAAAATAGCCATTAATGAAAGCTCATGAAAATGAGATCTTCCTACAAAATATGGAGGACCTCAAATGCTCTATTCTTCATTCATATTTCATGCTCTACATTGTATCTAACTTGAGCACTACTCTACTCTATTATGCTCTTGCACTCTCTCTTCTTTTCTCTCTCTCACTTATCTCACTTCTACAAAGGCCAATATATAATGGAGTATGACTCTTGGCCTTCCATCTTTCTATGACTCACTATATTCCTATTCTAGACTCATGTACACATGGACAACATGCACATTTACATCATTGCATATTCTAATAATACTTGTGCATTTATTTATTACATAAAGTAAATACTCAATCCCTAATCTAAGAGACTCTCCTAATCTAGAGATGTACCCAAGATGGTACATTAGCATGTACCAAATAATGTAATATATTCCAACACAGACATTAAATTTCTCGTTAAGCTATGAATGAGGCAGTTAAGGTACAAGATATCTATTATTAACATTAAATTTTTATCCAAATTTCAAATAGCTAACGATAACTAAAATTTCTCGTTTGACTTCAGGTGGCAAAGCCTTTGGTGAGGACTTTTTGACTTTTTGATCAAGAAATATGACCAATGGGGTACCTCTATGACGCCATGGACAAGGCCAAAGAGGAAATTGCCTCATTTTATAATTATGTAGAGCCCAAATACCTTCCCATTGGGAACCGATTGACCGTCGATGGACTCCTCAACTCCATAGGCCACTACATGCAGTTGGGTACTCCCTCAATCCCAAATTCTTTTGTAACAAATCCTTTGATGTTGAATCCAAGTTGGTACCAAATCAATACATTCGCAATTTGATATAGGATGAGTTGCAAGATTACAAGAAATATGAGGGTTACCTTTTCATGACCCCACATTGCATTTGGGGAAGGACAACTCAGAGGCCAAGTAACCCATATGAAGCGACTTATTATTGATTTAATTTTGTTTTTAAAAATAATCTCAATTACAATTGCATAAATTCCTTTTGGGGGGATTTCCTAGAGTTATGGTGGAAAGACTTTGGTGCCTATACACCCAATCTCCAGCGCTTCGCCATCAAAATTTTATTTCAACCATGTAGCACTTTGGATTGTGAGCATAATTGGAGTATATTTGAGCACATTCACTCCAAGAAGTGCAATAGACTGACACAGTAGAAGCTGAATAAGCTTGTGTTTGTTCATTACAACCTTCGCCTCCACCACAAAAAAAAAAATGGAGGCCAAATTATGAGGCCATTGATTTAGATGAAATTAAGCCTTTATCTGAATGGATCACAAAGCTAGAAAAGGAGTAGCAAAAGCCTCTCTTTTCAATGGATGATTTTAAAAATATGGTGGAACAGGCAAAGGAAAAGGCACGGGCACAAAGAGAGAGGACGAGAGTTTCAACTAGGTCAAAGAGCAAAGACATTGTTAGACACTAGATTGATGAGTTGACTATTGAAGTAGTCCTATGAGCCATTTTAACACATTTTGTACCTTTTTTATATGATATTCAATATAACAATATTACTTGGCATTAAAATTTCTTTAATTGACATGTGTTTCGTCACTTCGTGTATAGTTTAAGGTTTTATCATTTAGAGAATTAATTTTGCATTTTCTTCGGCTACTTTTTGTCAAGTTTTTCCAAGGTTTTTAGTCGAGTCTAAGTCGGAGTTACAAATTGACCCTGTTGAGTTTGAGTTTCTCTACTACGGTTTAGTTTATAATATTTAATTTAAAACTTTATAGAATAAATGAGGTACCACTAGGATTAAATAAGTGATTAGGTGATGTTATTAAGGATGCCATAAATGCTAATCAGTTCAATTGGATATAATAAGTGTATGGTGGTTATACGTTCAAATTTGATGTTGCATAAACATGGCATTGGAAATCAATAAGGACACTTCATTAAATAAGTGATTAGGTGATGTTATTAAGGATGCCATAAATGCTAATTAGTTCAATTGGATATAATAAGTGTACGGTGGTTATACGTTCAAATTTGATGATGCATAAACATGGCATTGGAACTCAATAAGGACACTTCATTCTCTCTCCTCTATTAATGTTACCTCACACTTTAATGGTATATCATCTCTTTTCTATTTGAATGCTCTATTATTAAATGGTATTAAAGCTCATGATAATGGATCTCCAGGCTGAAATTTGATACTGAAGGAGGTGAATAGGAGAGAAGTTTTCCCACTACCAAATGTAGATCATGTGGCTGAAGGTTAAAGCATAAAAATAACTGGTCAATACTCAATTATCATTTTACCTAATATATCATCGGTAGTATGGATATGACCCAAACGAATAGGGATGGGAAACCCGTGATAGATACATGAAGACACTTTAATAGTATTTTTATTTGATTTATTATATAGGCTAAAACATGTGACTTTTTAGCTAGATGACTTCTAACCCCAAAAAACGTATTAACCTATAAAATAGTATATATGTACAAATGTAAAGTCCCCTAGGAATCATATCCTCTAGAGTAGTTACATTTCAATTGAACTATATTTATTAAATCAAAATTTAATTATCTAAGACAATGGACCAACAATAGAAATAGAATGCAACACACTACAATATAATTCCATTGTATATAAATAGACAAAGGCACATAAGGGGAATAACTTATAAATACATGTGGATACATGACACAAACAGCATGTATCCTTCACAACTCAGTTATCTACAAAACATCGTGGTCTAGTCAAGTGTACAATAGACAAACTGGCCCTAACCATTATCAATCAACATCATGATTCCACAAACAACTCAACCAACATGGATGCATAAATATAGGTATTGCGAGACTGGTAGGTGGTTGGCAACTACCTAACTACCACTGAACTATTCATATACATCAGAACATTAAAATACCCCATAACATTATATACTATTTATTAAAAACCAGCGTACAACAGCACTATGTAATAACAACACTTCAAACAAATTATCTTTACATGATGATAGCAAATCACCCATGTGGCACATACATTAATACACTCATGCAGATGTGATGTTCGTTCTTGTGTCAAATCAGTTATCTATCTACCCCTCCTTTAGACTTGTTGGCAATGGACAATCACCTGGGTAGGATCCTCAATTCTCCCTAGCTCAAACACTTGTCACACTCCCTCCATTTCTTTCTATTCCATACATCTACTAGAATTGGTCCAATCACACATTTCTACTAGCGCAATAGTTTTAACCAATTGCTTGCTACACTTCATGTAGCTAACTACACAAGTATAATAGGCAACACCCATCACCTCCCATGTAATGGGTCAAGGGGTTGCCCGAAATGTCAAGAGCCGAACCACTATATCCTTCACTGTCTCGGTTGAATTTTCCCACAACCGTCATTTTGATGGCATCTACTCTACCCACTTATAATGCTCAAGTTGCTACTCAACGTTCTACTATTACCAAACAATTTGAACAGCACCCAATGGACAAGTGCCTTAGTGAGAGCACAAACAACGGCCTAAGATAACAAGAGCTGGAAAATAGCCTCTAATGGGAAACTCTGGACAACAGTCTTCGACAACCAACCCTAGATGGTAGGACTAGATGACAAGACCTATATTATTGACTCCCTTGGCCAGTCCCAAACAACAATCTCTATCGGCCAATCCCAAGTGAGAAGCCCAAATGACCAACCCTAGATGGCTTTGATGGCCATAGTGGCATCCTTCAATACTCAACCTTTCAAATTGCAACGAGCACAATCTTCCCCTCTGATTGTAAAAGGTCTCAACCTGTTTCTTCCATTGCCTCCCTTAGCTAGATGACATGCTCCCGCACTTGGACAATATCCATTCCATGTCAAAAATTCCTCACCAACTTTCAAACAAGGGCAAGAATGAAATGGATGACAGGTACTGGTTCTCAGATAGTGCTTTCCATGTCTCAAACGACTAGGGTTTGAAGTCGTCAAATGACCAAGGCTTACACTCAGATGGCACCCAATTCTTTGACTACAAACACTTGTGCTTTGTCAACAAGAGCTTGCACACATTGGACAGCATCGTTCACTTAGACAGCATTGAGTTGTAGTCAGACAGCATTCACCATGTCTCAAATGGCATGCTTTATGTTTCAAACAACATCAAACTGCGCCTTGATGGCATTGTCCTACAGTTGATCAACTATTTTCTTGTCTTCTATCTTTCAAATGGTATTGAACCACAACTAGTAGAATGTATACGTCCCCAACTTGGCCGATGATAAAGTTCATAGAGCAAATGACGGCAATAAAGAACAAGTTGCCAACAACATGACAAGCCCAGTTGCTGATGACATGATGAAACAATCTGCCAAAAATGTTCCCAATTAGGGTGTTAATGGCACCCAACGTGGGGTTGCCATTGGCATCCATGATGGTCGAGAGCTTGTTGGAACCTCAACTTCCGACTATGGGTCGACACCCTTGCATCTACTCCCCTTAACTACTCATGGTCCTATCATTTATCTCCCACAACTAGGGCCTCCTTTTGTTCGCCAGAGTGCAATTGATGATCCACCGGCATGCACTAGAATTTCGCCAATAGCAATGACCCAAACTCTATTGACAACGTAAGGAAATTGGTAGATGGAAAGCACCCAAACTCTGTTGACTGCATAGCAAAATTGGTTGACAACATGAGGCACTTTTTCAACCACGATATAAGGCATGTGTTTTGTCGATGACCAGTTAGCAATAGTCTTTCCTCCTTCCCTTCCCAATGGCACTCTTTGGGCATCAAAGCTTCCTTAAGCGTTGCATGCAGAGTTGGCTTCATTCTCAGCAACCCTCAACATAGGGTTGGCAAGACAAATATCAACAACTCTCTTGACAATTTAGCACATTCAATTGGGCTATCGGCCTTGTTCCCTTGAGGAATTTTCACTACGAAGACTACAACCACTTTTGCCTGGCTTGAGGGCATTGCCTCTGGAATAAAACCCACGCTTGTTGCACTCAACAACGCTTAACAAGTCTCCCTCTGCAACCCATGAATGGTAGTGACAAATGATCTCTCCTTTGCTTGGAACGACTTCTATTTGTTTTCTCATAGACTCAAAGGACATGCCTATCTTTGTTATCATGTTCCTCCATTTGATCTTCTTCATATTTACCTTCAAATAGGTTGTTGAATTCAACTTCGTTCATCTTCTATTTACAAAGAAAAAAGGTCAAACAAAAAACTATCAAGATTTTCCAAGGTTCCCACCTCTATGTCTAAGTCAGAGGTGGCCTTCAGTTGTGTCTCCATCAACATCGACATCGTCATCTAAACTTGTTGTATGTCCACCACGACGTGCTCTACCTCTTCAACTGCAATCAAGTTTACAGTACCCTTTGCTTCATGTCGGAAGCTTTGAATCTCCTTTAAAATTTCAAACCTTCCAAACATTATTGTTTGTCTTGACTCACAACACTCAAAGATTCGTGTGAAAGTGCCCCCATAGATGACATTTATGGCATCCAACAATGGATCTTCCCTTAATAGCATACTCACTCGTTTTGGTCGTTGTCACGAGACCAACCACGAGTAGCAAAACTCATTGAAACAATTTCCCTCTATGTCATGACAATTTCCCTCTACGAGTTTGTCAACTTAAAGCGGCATTCCTTCATTGAATGTCCTTTCCCTTGACAATTACCACAAATTAGCGACATTCTTGTTTTGTTACACCCATTCTCTATGTCATGCTCATTCTCAAACTCATCGCTCTTGTTCTCATCATCAGATTCACTCTCATCACTGGCTTCCTCGCCCCAAAATTTGGACAATATCCTCAAATCATCCTTTTGAATTACTCTCATTCTTAAGCTTGTTGTCCTTGTCTTCAGAGCCGCTTTCATCTTTTGTACTTGTAGCCATCTTTGACCTCCCAACCCCAACATTGACATGATATCTTTGTACAACTTTCTATGTTCATGGCCTGATCTAAGGCCTCTTGGTATGACATCTGAGGGACCCCCCTAATATTCTTCAGATACGAAGGAAGAAGGCCCTCCACAAACCACCTCTTCTTCAATGTGTCTAATGACTCATCCTCTAGATCGGTGACCAGCCCATTCAACCTCTTATTGTAGGACCATATAGACTATCTCAAATTACTCCATTTTATGGATTTCTGCTAAGACCTTATCATCATCATGAAAAAACATAAATTTCTTTGTGAAGGTTGCCCACAACTCCTCTTAGGTGTTGTATTTGCTCTTCGGTAGTTCTATGTACCAATTCACTGTGGTTCCACACAATGTCACAAGGAATAACCTCCTCCAATCTACGTCATTTATATGCCCATTGGCCTTGCATATCGTAAGGCAGATTTCCAATGTCTAAATAGGTCCTCTATTCCACCACCATGAAATGTGGCACACTTGTGCATCACACCAAAATTGAACGTTGTTGTGACCCATGATTCAACATAGGAAATGGCAGCTTGTGTGTCTCACTCTTGTCGCACGCACTATCAATGTTATGATCCTAGTGTAATGCATAACTTGTTTCAACCACTATCAACCTTTCTTGTCGAACAAGGTTTTCTCCTTCATTAAACTCATTGTCAATGTGCCCTTTGCCACACCCTTCATTGTGAACACCTCTATTGGCATGACCTCCATTAACATGCATGCCTTCATCACACCCTTTGTCAAAATCAACAAACAAGTCTACATCATGTGTCATTTCAAGATCCCATCTTCCCTCCTCCCCACAATTGTAATGTCACAATCACACTATAATCGCCCCATTGTCACCATTGCGTACCTTCTCGAAGATTGACCCTTCATAAAGGCAACAACGCCAAAATGGTGAAATAGGATATCACACACAACAATATAATTCCAATATATACAAATAAAGGTACACAATTGGAATAAATTAAAGATAAATGTAGATACACTACACACATAGCACATATACTTCACAACTCAATTATTTGCAATATATCATGGTCTAGTCGAGTGTACAACACACAAACATGCCTTTACCATTATCAATCAAAATCATGCTTTGACAAACAACTCAACCAACATAGATGACTACATATAGCTATTATAGGACCGGTTGGCAGTTGGAAACTATGTAACTACCACCAAACTAACCAGATACATCAAAACATTAAAAAAAAAGCCATACTATTAGAAACACTTATTGCCACATACACATTGTGTACAACAAGCCACAACACTGTGTGATAACAACACTTACAACAAACTCTATTTGCATGACAATAACATATCAATGATGTGGCACATACATTCAGTTATTTATGTGTCAAATCATCGACCAACACCAACCGAGCAAGGTACCCACATTCATAAAGAAAATGAAAAAAAGAGAGGCTCAAAAAAAATGTAAAATACATTCAAGCAAAACAGTCCAGGGAAGAAAAAGGACAAATAAGACGGGATTAATTTCATGTTTCCAGTTGCTTTGCACCTAGTCAAATATTTATAATATATTAGTAATTTAGTAGAAAGACATTTACAAGTTGAATAATTGCCAAGGCTTTGATGTCCCAAAAGTTGCCCATTAGAGACATAAATTAGGAGAAACATTTGCTCCCAATGGGAGAACTCAAACAAGACATCCACTTGTAGACTTCAGCTATTAATTTAGGTGCACCAGATTTAGTTTTAAAGTGCAAAGGTCATGATGTAGACGACTGCTCAAAATTCTCAAATTTGAGATATGACCTGTACTTTAAAAAAAAAAGATTGTCAAAGATAAGAGCATTTCACTCTAACCAACAATCCAATTGATTCAAATCCAGCCTCCACAGATAAGTTGATCCTTCAGCAATACATTTTAGCAGAAATCTGGGGATTATTAAGGAACACAAAAGAAATTACAACACAAGAATAGCGTATTGTAATTATTATATCTGGACAACCACGTCATCAGTTCCAGTGCTGCATGTCTTTCCACATTCAGTCTTAGAACTTGTCTTTGCCACCAAATCAATAGAGACACTACTGTAAGCCAAAAAAAAGTATCATTTTGTTACATATTTTTATCAGACAATCTATTTGAGACTTCTGTTTTTATGATAATTGAAGGCAGTTTTAACTTTAACTAGTCTTTGCAAAGTATTCTTGATGATCAAAAACCTCATAAATCCAATACATTTCTCAGAAAAGTAACAGTGGTGTATATCTAGCAGAGCCAAATTTTGTGTAGAGGCGAGGACTATTCTGATCTAAGCAAAGAACGTATGAAGTCTTGTGACTGATGCAGAGGTGTTTGTCTTTGAGAAGGAGTCAGAACAAAGAGATAGAATCGTTATTTTGTCTCTTTTTACATGAAGAATATTTTTGGAAAATACCGTATAGGAAATTAATAGTCTTGTGCCATTATGGTGCTCTTCAAAATATTTTGTAGTGTTTTGACAAGAATGTAATTGTTCAAAATGAGTTTGGTACTTGGCCTCTTCATCTCCAGATATTTTTAGGCTCTTCTTCTATCTTCATATTCTCTGGAGTTTGGACCATGGGTGACTCATGTCCAACCCTGAGAGATACGCTTACTTGGCCCTTTGTTCCTCCGAGCAAAGATTGTTTCTTTGTGTTCCACTGGGTGCCAATACAGCTGTTATGCTGAGTTCAGCTTTTTGCTCCAACCCATTGGCATCTTCATTGATCAGCTTTCCTATTTTCAGCTATTCATTGGATGCACCTCATCATCTCCTTCATTCCAAGGATATTATACTTTGGTAGATGCTGGGAAAGTAATCTACAGACAATATATTTTCAAGCCACTTGGACCTCTCCTCTAAAACCTCTCAGCCCTAAGTTTGATTTTTATGCTATGCATTTCTTGCAGGTTTGTGTGGCACCATCTCTCATCCAGAACATCTACAATATAATTGATTGCATGGTTTGCAAACTATGCTAGTTGAGAGTACTCTCACCGGCTCTGTATTGAAATAAATAACCATTTCCCTTGCAATGTTAGTCATTACTTCTATTGCCATTTCTTCAATGACCTTTTAACTCATTTCAATTGGTAAAAGTCATCATGCATGGAGGAGACCTATAAAGCACATATTTACCTCTAAGTGAGGTTATTAGGAGGATGTTAATGCATTAAACCAAGGACGACTTCCCAGTAAGTCAATGATAATATAGTAGTTTATGTAAGTGCATTCTCATTATTACCAGTTTACATGAGTTAAAACTTAAAAGATAAGTGAAGAAAATGACTACTAATGAAAATGGTTATAGACATAATGACTATCATAAAACACAAATAAAAATCCCACAAAATAAACACATCCAAAATAACTACACTTGTGTTTAGTATTAAAATATAACAACTTTCATTCCTTATGGATAGTTTTTGAAAAAAGTTCTTAGACAGGTACTCAGAAAGAGAATACACAGACAGAGGCTGACATTGCCATCACATAGATGGAAACAAAAAATGTTGAATTTGACATTTTCATAACAAAATGGAATGAAGATGATGATTAAGACTTTGGATCTCTAAATAAAAGCTCCAAAGTTTAAATACAAAAAGTAGGGTTGTACACCATATTTGATATAAGTAAAAAAACTGTTATATAGATAAACATCATAAATATAAGTTTTATTAAACTTTAAAAACAAAGAATATATATTTTAACAATAATTAGTTTTATTTTTATTTTTAACACGATAATCAAAGAATTCGAAAATATATTTTATTTTAATTTTTTTATATTAAAAAATTTATAGAAATGTTATAGAAATGAAATGAAATATCATTAATGTTCGTGATGGGCCAAAATAAGACCCAAGGGACTATAAGAAGGACAATAATGACTGCCAGCTAGCAGGCTAAAAAGCCCAACAAAGAAAAGAACTAAGATAAATACAAGATGAAACCCGACAACCAGGCCAAAGAGAAAGGGAAAAGAAAAGGGAGAGCAGAGGGGGGAGGGCTGCAGTCCAAAAGAGAGGAGTGCACGCCAAGAAGAACGAAGAGAGAGAAGGAGGGGAGAGGGAGCAGCCCAGGAGGGGCAAGCTCCATGAACCCCCCAGAAAAACAAATATTAAATTAAATATATATTTTTTTTAATTTTAGATCAAATTCATTCATAAGCCGCCGATGGTACGAACATTGAATGGTTTTAAAGGAACTCGCAGCTATTCTCATTTAAGGAAACGACAAATGAACAGTATGAACATTGAATGTTCTCATTTAAGAAAAAGGAAAACCATCAATTAGTCACTATGGACATTTAGTGGCAATGAAATTCTAAAGCAATCTCAAAGTCAAATTCATTCATTAGTCAACATTATGAAGTGGAACTGTAGTGTTCTTGTGAAATGTGAAGTGTTTATTGGGTAAGTTACTGCATCCAATTCTTGTGTGGCATAACCCAATAGTTGGGCTACGTGCCAGTCCCAGGCATATTTGGCAGAAGAGAAACCCCACAGTGTAAGGTTGTGGGAGATCAGGCAAAGGTTACCCACCTAAAAAGGATTTAATACATTCATGCCATGCAGAAGGAGAATGGCAGATACTGATAATATATTAAAGACAATCAAATATGCTCTTCAGTGACACAGAATTCTTTGATCCACTCTCAAACTTGATAGCAAATTTAAATCTTAGAAGACCCATAAGATCTTTGATATGCAATAAACAGAACCTAATAGAAGTCCAAGCTGATCAAGGAGATATTAAATAAAGAGAATCTTGATCATTGGATTCAGCTATTAGAGATGTACTTCTTTTACAAACAATATGTATAACACAGACAAAATCCAATTTATAAGATCAAAAGAGCAGAAGCCCAGAAAGAACCCTTAACCCGATGGACAGATTCCAAAATTGTTCTCTAAGAGAATGTCTATCATATCTGTTTGGAAATAAATTTCAATGCAAAAAGAAAATCAGACCTTTCAAAAATAAAAATTCCACACATTATATTAAAAATGTAAGCATTAGCCCTTCCATCGATATGAAATGGAAGGATAGAGAGGCAATTCAAATTGAAAATTTCCCTAACAAACTAAACAAGGAAAATGGTCTTGGGCTGTGATTCATGGAAACCCTTGATATATCATATTAAAAACATCAATAATAACTTTGAATATAAGACTCAACAGATCTCAATGAGTGGATATAGTAGGACTGTCATAATCCTCTATGGATCATTTATCTCCAGAAACATAATTTTCATGATGATAATGGGACACCTAAAACATTAATTAGACAGAAACTTGATGACAAAGCAACAGGTGCATTCCTCATGTAAATATCATACAGAGATACCAACAAGACATACCAGCTATTCAAGTTGAAATAAAGGAAGGTGCATATGTCCCAAGATGTCATCTTTCACAAAGGCCATTCAATTCAACTTCCAGAAGAAGAGTCAGAATCCAGCATAGCAAAGCAGAATGATGAGTTAGAGTCAGAGTACTTATACATGACAACGATGAGATAATGTGGAGGTTTACGTCGTTCTTTTGAGAAAAGGTTGTCAGAACGGAACATGAAACTTATGGCTGAGGCACAACTAATTGAGCAACAAATATTCATCTCTCAAGCTAAATGCACATCAGACATCCAAAATGAATTCAGAATGGACAGTTGTAAGCCAGAACCTACTCAAGTTGAAATAAGCACAAAATTACTGTTTAGATAAGAACATAAGACTGTCAATGACACCCTACATCAACAGCTTGTAGGAAGCCTGATTTATATCTACAGCTACACCAGGTACATTTTATTCCATTGCCATGTTATTTAGATTCATGAAGAAATCACAGATAGTCTTTGGAAAGTTACAAGGAGAGCATTGAAATATTTGCAGCCAATATTGCAGTATGGTCTAGAGGTTGTTCTCAGTGAGAACTTTAGACTTGAGGGTTTTCAGACTTGAACTTAGCAAGACGCAGTGATAGCAGACAAGCCATTCTTGGATATTGCTTCAGTCTCAGTTGAGCAGTTGTATAATAAAGCAGTAAGAAGCAACTCAATATTGCTCTTTAATCAACCGAGGTACAGTAGAAGGCCACAAATGGCTATCTAGTTGAGATAGTTTCTTAGGGATCTTCAACTTTGGTGAAAAACTAACAAAGATCTACTTAACAATTAGTGTCCTGAAGATTGCAAAGAACCTGTGTTTCTTGCCTGCCTAAGCATATTGAGGTGCATTACCATATTTTTAGAAAGTAGATCCAAAATTGACAGTTCATATTAGTCTTCAAGCTAACAAATAAGCAGCTGGCAGACATCTTAACCAAACCTATTACTTGCAAAATGTTTGAACAGTCAGAGATGGTCTTGAAGAAAGGATTAATAAACATGAAGGGAGTTGTAAAGTTTTCAGAGAGAAGAGTATGCAGAAGGGAGAACTTAGTCAACCTGTTTATCATTATGAGATGCCAAATGACCAACTGATGACTCTGAAGGCTCTGACGCAGCCACGTTTTTATCAGAACTTTTTTTCTTCCAGGGCCAACTTCTGCGGTCCATCTTATGCTACCTGTAAATATAAGCAATGGAAGCAATTCATGAGGTTTTTAAACTGTACCAGAAAATTATAAGATCAGAAAGAGAAAATAGAATTTTCCATTGATCTATAAGGTGTATGATTAACAAATATATGACAATAATTAAATATATGACAATAATTAAATGTACTATAAATAACAAAGTTCGACTCTCACAAAGAAGCCAACAGTATCTACATAAGGATTTTGCAGCAAAGGCCATATTGCATTTCACTTCACATGTGCTTAACAAGCATTCCCAAATGATACTTGAGTATCCATTCCATGGATAGAAATAACAGAGAATGTATTGAACATATTCCCAAACGACCTCCTACTCTACTTCAACATGTGAATCAACCCAGCTTCTGGTACGTATGAAACAATAGCCCCTATTGAAAATTGTCTTTATAGCGGCATTTACCTCACAGTGAAGTGGTACAGAGGGACACAGTTGAATATTCTATGCATATAATTTATTGATATACAAACATGTTACAAGAGATGATGGGTACAAAAATGCAGGTCGTTAATATACAGATACCAAAAGGTGCAAGTTTAAACAGACACACCGCTTCAGGTTTAACAAATATAATTAAATTAACAAAATAACACACAGATAAGAGTGGCTTGCAATGTGTGGCTGTTTGCAAACAGGCACTTTCATTTTATAACAAATTGGTTGGCTTTAGCTAGAGATCTATATCTGTCACTAAAAATAAGCCAGAAAAAACTGTGTAAACTGAGTAATAGGAACCTTTCTCCTCTTTTGGTTTTAATTTTTTTAAGCATTCAGAATACAGAATTTCCCTATAATGTAGTTCCTTTTCAAAGTCTTCATGGTGTCAGAAAACGTAGATAAGTGTTGTGGGAAACTGGGATATGAAGTTTTAATAGAATGAAAGTCTGATTATTTTATGACACAGTGATTCACTCAAAGATTCCATAGTGAAGCAGGAAAATACTGCATACAAGGAAGCACTGTAACTACTGTTAATGAACTAAGCAACTACAGATGAAGCCTTGAATTGTTGCTTCTATATGTCTCAATAAATGCAATTTCAGCTATGAATCAAAATATCAGAAATTGAACAAGACTGATTCTACAGAGGAGGTCTTAATAGTAGAATGAAATCCCATCATAGAGATAGAACACATGTAGATCAGTGGATTGTGTTTTAGAGGTAAAGCTGATTTTTTAGGTCATAGTCATACCAGCATGCCTCTTGGGCATATGAGACCCCCTTGTGGTAGAAAGTTAAGATTCACAATTTTACCTTTTACATATCACTTCCCTTGTGGATCTCTATGGGCTTCAAACCTTTGACCAGTTTCATATCAAATTGAGTCTTGCCAAACCATCTAAGCCCAAGCCACAAAGGTGATTTCTTAGGTCACAGCCAAGCAAGCCCGCCTCTTAGGCATAGGAGATCCCTTTCTGGGATCAAGGGAACTTTTTTTTTTTTTTTTTTTTTTTTGTGACCCGGGTTCAATCCCCATGATGGATGTGTATAATTTATCTTCTTTGTTTGTGCTTCAGAAGTTTTTTTTTTTCTTTTTTTGTGATCCGGGTTCAATCCCCATGATGGATGTGTATAATTTTTCTTCTTTGTTTGTGCTTCAGAAGTTTTTTTTTTTTTCGAGTAATATTTCTTATACACATCCACCATGGGGATTGAACCCGGGTCACATCACCGATAATGCAAACGGCGTCCTTGCCGGTAGACCACACTCACGGGGATGCAAGGGAACTTTTTCACATCACCTTATATATTAGTTCAATTGTGTTCCTATTTGGGTTTTGATTCTTTAACCAAGCTCATGTAATTATGAAAGCATCAAAATGAGAACATTCACAAGGCAAGGGACCTCAAGAAGCATGTCAGGCACCTCCTTAATGATTTTTAGTACCAAAAATACGAGATTGCTAACATAAGAACCTAGAGACTAGTCCCACAAATCTTGTTTCTAGATTGGTAAAATCTTTGGTGCATTGGATGCTTCATAAATTTCCCTCAATGACAACCACTATGAATGAAGGTCCATTATACACAAACAACACAGGGGGGTATAAGGAACAAAATTTGACCATAAGGATATGCCCCGTTTAGTTAAAAGCTCCTACTTAAGAAAACGTGCAAACGATGACAACCACAAGCCATGGAGACCATAAGGATATGCCCCATATAGTTAAACAGCTCCTACTTAAGCAAGCGTGAAAACTTGCAAATGATAACAACCACAAGCCATGGGGACCCACAAAGCACAAGAAGCACCACTTGTCAGTATTAGTGCCAAAGAAGAGGAGGTTACAAATAGGGTAACCGAGGGACTTAGTGCCCCAAACTTATTTTGGGATTGACAAAGCATTTTGCAAATGGAATGAATCATAGACATTCTTCATCTCATAATTGTTACTAGTAGTAATTTGGATAATTACAAACATTGATGCAACATGTTCCATCACTGGATGCTCATCTGGAAATGTATTAACTGAATCCAGTATGATTTGAGGATCATAAGTTATTGTCTGCATTCAAATGCTATATTTCATAATGCATATTAAGCTTTGATACTCTAGTGGCTTCTCAACTTTATTGTATCCAGTACTGGATGATAACGCGCATTTCACCATTGCTTCATTCGAGTGCTTAATCATTTCTCAAAATTGATTCAGGTGGCAATTTTATTCATTTTTTTAATTTTCAATAATAAAATTATTTCTTGAAGACAACATATAATACATAATAGCTGTATCAAAAAAAATATTTACTTTGGACTTTTAGCCTTAAATTTCAAGTTCTTTGTTCTTTGCACTTTCACTCCAGTTCATATCAGCTTTCCCTCAAATGATATTTAGGAACTAGGTCATATCTTTTGAAACTTTGCTAAATTTATTCAGGAATTCACTAATCTAAAAGGTCAAGCTTCCTTTTTATAGTTTTACCTTTTAATGGTTACATCCATGGTTTATTTGAAAGATATTTGGGTTCAAATTTGCTATCTAGATCGAAAAGGGCAAAGGCATGCTGCAACATGCAACATATAAGAATCACAAAGCCTACATCATCATAGGTCCCAATGAAATTCACTGATCAAAGTTGTCTTGGAGTTTTCTTACTCAACTATTGTGATCTAGATAATGGTAGAACTAAGATGGATTAAAGCTAAGTTCTTTAAAGCAACAGAGACTAAAATCATCAGCAAAGATGAAAGCAATTGTTTAGCTATTATATAATGGGTCCCAAACGAGGATCTGCAAAGACCTTAAACTTTACTATGACAATTGAAGTTAAAAACAGTTTTCCCTCTAGCATTTCATGGCATGCTAACATGAAAAAAGGCATCACCTCTTATCTCTACCCCTTTCAAAAAGTAGATTTCCTTAACTTTGAAAAATTCAATCTTGTTTGTAAGTACTGTGGTCAAATAAGAACAGTGGCTATAAAATTTAGATTCTGGATTTTTGTTTTCCCCTTTTTATCTAAAAATTTATTCTCAAGGATGGTCTTGTGCCTTTCCAGAAAATTTCAGTACTATCAACTCTTCAGATAAGGAAGATGCAGATCTCAAGTCTCCATGGATATTTCTTTTGCCCAATGTCCTGATTTGGTCATCAGATAAAAAAAGAAGTGCACAGATGTATTTTAATTTTTCTCCCTAAAACTAGTCACACAAGATGTACTTGTGTCAATTGAATATTTAATCCTGCTAATCAGTAAAAATAAGGATGAACTGAGAAGGAACCATTTGCCTTTCCACTTACCAGTCTCTCAAGTTTCAATATTTAGAAAAGCTTCTATGCCATGAACCAACACTTTTACAGAGTGGAACACCCAAGGAGAGAAGGATCAAATTTTAGAAGGATTAAATAGAGCTTACACTCTTGAAAGGTCAACATTTGAATTAGATCAGCTTAATAGATTTATATTTAGTGGATACTATCCTGTCCAATGCCACACATTGATATTTTTTCGTTCAAGATTTTCCAATGACAACAATCACTCTTGACTTTCAGAATTAACTGCTAAAGTGTAAAGAAAACACTATCAGATCAAGCTCTTTTACTGTTGAAATGAAATATTCAAACACTATGATCTTAAGCCTGCATTTGTAATGACCAAAGGTCCAAGACAAGGGAAATAGAAAAAGTAAGAAGTTACTATATTAGCATGCAAAAAAGAAAACTAGGAATTCAAAGGCTTATGAGAGCTATCAAGAAATTCAACATAGGTTACATGAAAGACTTTTGGCATAACTTGTGTCCTTCTAAGCTTAATATGGAGGATTGCAGGAACCAGATCCAGCTAAGAAACAAATGGCACTTGAAGGTAAAAGTTTAACAGTAGTTTTACAATCTGCACAGGATGAAGGGCTAAGCTGGATCTCCTTTCATCTTGGAATACAAGAGACTTTGGGTTCATAAGGAACAGTACCAAAGAACAATTTCAAATGCCTAAATTCAAAAACAAGCACGAAAACAAATAAGGGCATGGCCCTGGCCATACAAAAACTCTTGATTTGGCTTCGTTCTACTCTGGTTTAGCAAATTTCATGAATACTAATCATTGTTAAGGGAATAAGATTCAGATTTTAATTTTCATGTGGCTATGCGCCTGTAGGACTTTTCTCTGGTCCATAAAGAACTGTCTTTTGAGTTGTATACTGGACACCGCGTAATATCGTTTGCTCCTAGAAATAAAGAACTCCCATCACAGATGCACATTGGTCGTTGAATATCTGACACGACTTATTCCTGGAAATGAACGTTTTCAATCCAAAAAGCATAGATATTTCTCTCATATTATGCAACTGCTTCATGGCCCATCCACAATTGGGTGCTTGGTTACCACTTCTGTGGGAGGTTAATGTAAAATGAGAAGGCTTCTCTTGGTCCAAAATCTTAATTAGGTCAGGAAGTGACAGTTATCGTATATCTCGATGAGAAGAGCAAATACTTCTTAGTGGATAGTGAAAGTTCAAAATCCTAAGGAAAACAAAACGAGAGTTTTGGATAATTTAGACGAGAAGCACCAAAGTAGCCATAAGCACTGAATCTTATGAATGTAACCCATAGACACGCTACTCATAACTCGTGAAGGAGAAAGCATTATGAATATTATGCATACACTCAGACATGTTTGTTCAATCACTCTTCAAGAATTCATAGTCAGAATGAGAAGCATGAAACCCAGTTCACTTTTTCCAAGCGCATGCTGTCATCAGTAAAGCATGCAACATATAGATTGCCAATATCAATTGACCATTCCCCCTCTGGAGCAACACAAGCCCAGTGAAACAAATTGGGCCAGATGCAGATAAATTGAACTGCATGAAATCCTGAGAGCAGAACCCAACAGACCCAGATGCAATAACCCTGCACCTAAAAATCCCAAAACAAACAAGACAATTACAGCTACACCCAAAATCCAAAATTTAAATCCCACACATTATACTGCCAAAAAAACTAAGGAAACTTGCAATCCACGTTAGAAACCATGCAAGCAATGCAAGAAATTGTCGATTTGGGTATCCCGGGAATGCACGCTGTTGCCGCCCCACAAAATCAAAACAATGAAATTCCTTAAAAGCAAGCACAGCACCCATTATCAGCACAATGCTCTGCGCACTAGGATTCTACTGAATAACCCAATGCAGATTGAATCCAAGAAAACATTTAGCCGACATTTCAAATGAAAAACATAAACAAATAACATCCATGGAGAGAAGAACCAACCTACCTCAAATCCAAGAAGAAGAACCTCCGACCAAAACAGTTCTGTGCTGTCCTGGGAAACCAAAATAAATATATCTACAAGCTGTATAATCAATGCGTACACTGCATCGGCATTTTGCTGGAGTCAGCACCATGGGCTTGTTATAGTACAGATGGGACTGGATCTCAATGAAATTCTTGGTCTCACGAGAGATATCTTCCTGCGGGAGCTTGTCCCTGGGCGCCCACCCACTAAGGCGTATATTTAATTTCAAGATTATAAAAAAAAGGGATAATTACTGCTCACTTTGGGAATTTACATCATTGAATATGGATGTAACTTTTTTTTTTAGGTAGGGACATTTGGGAACCCTGCCATCCTAACTTTAATTATAGGAATACTTCCCTTTTTTTTCTCTTTTTCTTTGCTCGTCGCCATTACAATCCACATTTACAGCAAGGCCTTAACTTTGGCTTTATTAGACTGGCTTGTCACTGCCACCAGATTTGTAGGAGGAAAGGCGCCCCTAAATCAATTAATCTTTTGGATCCAATTCGACTGCCATTACACAGATGACGTTGTTTCTGATTTTTTTATTTTTTCAGGAATGTGTAAACATCTCAATATAGAATGGGGAGTTTGATTTTTCTTAATAAATAGTAAATAAAATACTTTTAAATATATTTATCTAGTCCTTGTCAGAAGATTTAAGTTTAATTCATGTAAAAGGTGATCCATTATACTTCTAGGTTTTTTTTGTTTTAGTAATGTTACCGATTATACAATTGGAGGCCACACTCTTCAAAAATATAGTAGCAAGTCATGTTCTAGTAATGCCACAATGATATAACTGGAGATCACACTCTTGAAAAACATAGTAGAAAGTCACCTCTCTTAAGATTTGAAAAATATAATAGAAAGTCACCTCTCTTAAGATTTGAACTAAGATAACAAGATGAAACTCCTATATCCCTGGGATGTCCGACTAAAAAGGACCGTTATGTTTCAATTATCCTTTACATCTTATTTTTAAAAAATGTATATATACTTATTTAATAATTATTTAATTTAATTAAAATAAATTTTAGTTCCATCTACCACAGCCTCAAATTTTATGGCATGGGTTTCGTTTAACAAACTAAGGCGATGCAAACAAGAATTTAGAAGATTCCCGAGAGACCTTAATTAAACATTAAAATCTTTAAAATATATATGTAATTTTAAAAAATTATTAAGTTTTATCTTTAAACCTAAAATACATCACATGGAGTTAATTGATATATTTGATTTATCAAAATATATATATATATATATATATATATATATATATATATATATATTTTTTTTTTTTTTTAAATTAAACATAAGCCAAAAAAAAGATAGTAGAGAGTTTGTCATAGATTGTTCAAGTTTGATTTTCTAGAAGATTGAAGTTTTGTTGATTTCATCTTTACTCGTTGAACTTGATTTAGTCTTTATTCAAATAAACTTATAAAAGTTATCTATTAAACCGTTCTAATCATATATTGTTTTATTATTGAAATTAACTAAGTTCAAATAACGAGAAAAAATCAGCCTTTTAAAAATGTGACCCTTAATAATACCATTCATTAACTTCACCTTACTTTAGAAAAAGTTTACACACAAAAATAATATTGAATATAAGATAATTTGGATAACCTAATTATGCCCTCCATCCATCCATAAAATTTAGATAATAAGTATTATCTTTTAAATATAGCTAATTATTTATATTTGTTTTTGTGATTTGAACTTAATTTTTTATAAAAATAAAAATATATTAACAAAATTATTTATACTTAAACTTAATTTTTTTTATAAAAATTTAATATTTTTTATAAAAATCTAATACATACCAATTCCATGTTTGATAACCTAGCCTAAATTGGCCTGCCGTCATGGCTTTCAATTCCATTTTATGGGGGAGTCATTTGGTTTTTTCCAGGTGTGACAATCATGTGGCCACAGCGTGGGGCCCACGTTTGAAAATGGAATGTGGGGGCACATCCCTTCTGCATGAGACTCAATGCAGCGGGCCCCACGCCCGGCAAGCACTGTTTTTGTTGCCTAGTGATGGTCTTACATTGCTTTTCGCGAACGTGAAACGGCATCCTATGATCATGCTTAAAAACAATGTGCCTTTTAATATTAATTTATTACCTTAGGTTTATCAGTTGTCGGTAAGTGTTAGGCCCATCTAATTCAATTTTAATCATTGGCGTGGAAACTTTGAACCTTTGCAATTTTATTTATATATATAACAATTTTTTAATTTTAATTTAATAAAATATTTTGATTCATAGATGTAAATTTTGAAAATTTCACATTTAACAATAATTTTTTAAAATAATTATTTATAATTTAAATTTGTATTTTAAATAAAATTAAACAATATTAAATTAATTGATTATATTTTTTAAGGAAAATATTTATGTTCATAGTTTGTTTAAGCAATTGCATATATAATTGCTAAGTTATCTGTACCATTATGCGATTATAATGTAATATAGATAGAAAAAGGAATACATGCATAAAGACAAGACCGATAGTTATAGTTGTAGTTATAATGCAATACAGGTGGAAAAGGAATACATATAGATAGGAAAATGAATACATGCATAAAGACAAGACTCGTAGTTAGTCATAATGCAATACAGGTGGAAAAGAAATACATGCATAATTGCTAATTATCTAAATATCACTGTGTTACAATGTAATAAAACAAAACTATGTAATACAAGTGGAAAAGCAATATATACATAATTGTTAAGATATGGCTCCGTAGTTATGATGAATAAAACTCATAACTTATTAAAAAATACATACATAAATGTTAAGTTATAGCTCTGTAGTTATAATGAACAAATCTCATAACTTATTAAAAAAAATAAGAGTAAGACTATGCATTTTAATATCATATATGATATAGGGGGAGTTGGAGAGCAAGTAGGTAGTTAAAACTTTCAAGTTGAAAAAAAGAGGTCTCAAGTTTAAATCTCTCCCCCTCACATGTTGCGGATATGCAAAGTCCAATCTATGGTTTCGTTAGGCCAGCTGGCGTGGATGGAGCCGGGTGGACTCTCGAATGACTTTGATGGAAGAGAACCCGAGACACAAAATCATTCCAAAGTTTTGTTCTCTACAAGGAGTGTGTTTCCAACAATATATATATACTCTCTGAATGAAAACTATTTATTTAACTTAGCTCTATAATATAGTAATTACTTTATTTAATAAAATTTGCATTTATAATATAATAATTAATTAATATAAAATATATTACTTATTTTTATTTTTTATAATATCACATTCTATAATATCATAATCACTTTAATTAACATATAATATATTTACAATGTTTAAATTTTTTAATTTTAATTTTAATTTTAAATAATAATTTTTTAATTAATTATATATTATTGAAACAATTTCATATGTTAACAAAATTTCAAACTTCATGTCTTTCTTAAATCTAACTTATTAAATTAATACTTTTAATAATTTTAAAATAATACATTAATATATATATATATATATATATATATATATATATATAAACTTTTAATAATTTTAAAATAATACATTAATTTATATACATAATTTATTAAATTATTTTAAATTTTAAAATTTAAAATAACTTTATATAATCATATTTTTTAAGTTCATTTATTTCTTTAAATTAAATTAACCTTAAACATAAATGAATCTAATACTTAAATTATTTATATTATCCGTTCATGTAGAGGAGTTGGAGAGCAAGTGGGTAGTTAAAACTCTCCAGTTATAGAGACGCCCAGGTTCAAATCTCAACCCCTCACATGTTGCGGATATGTTGTATATAAAAGGTTCCTCATCAAAAAAAAATTATTTATATTTTATTATAATAAATTGTAATTTTTATTTTATATTTTTATTTGTAAAATTTTTATAAACTTTTGCTCACTTGATAAAAAAAGTTAGTCAGACCCCCTTACTTCCCAGGGAATTGGCAGCCCACTTGTAAGTACTTGGCCACTACCACTATCAATTGGTGTAAAAATGTAAGAGTTAATCCGCGTGAGTGTGGTCTACCGACAAGAATGTCACTTGTATTATCAGTGATGTGACCCGAGTTCAATCCCTGCCACTTGCATTATCATGTGACCCGAGTTCAATCCTTATAACTGATGCGTTAAAAAAAAAAATTATAATTAAAAATAAAAAATATAAGAGTAAAACACAGATTTTAAAATCCGGATTCTTTTATTCATAAGTAAAAATCTTAAAACATATTACTATAATATCACTTACGAATTAGGTCTGAGGTGTTGACCAATTGGTTCATCCAAATCCCACAAGGGGGCGGAGGTCAAAGGTTTAAATCTCGGGCCTCGTTGGATTGAACGCTTGTCCCTTTCCTGGTGCTTTCAGCGGCGTAAAAGGTTTAAAATGATTGTGGCATGTTGGTTATAGGAGCGGACTGCGCGAAGATCTATGTGACGACTTCCGAGGCGAACAGCGTAGAATACTGTGACGGTCATAAAAGTTGGATAGCCTACCCGAATTCGTGGCGGCTACCGATTCCACCATATAAATACAAAAAAAAAAAAAATCACTTACGAATTCAATAAATTATAATTTATTATATATAATAATAAATGAATACAAGGTCATCAAACTTTAAGGCTAAAGGCAGGTAAGATAATGGATTCGATGTCTCAATCCTATTGATATGAAGTTATGCAATCAAATTAAGATATTAGTGTAATTGTGCCCTTTCTCCTTCCCAAGCAATGACAAACTCCTCCGTCTATGTCACCTCGGAGAAGTAGGTGCGTGCTTTTGTTTTCACTAGACAACCTTGAAGAAAATAAATTATAAACATCTTTGATTAAAATAAATTATAAAATATCAAAAATATTTCAGCTTTTGTTTTCACTAGACAACCTTTGAAGAAAATAAATTATAAAACATCTTTGACTAAAATAAATTATAAAATATCAAAAATGTTTCTAATTGAAATATTTTATTAATATATTTAGAATACTATGTAGATCCAACTCATGTTTAAATGAATAGTTTGTTGGAAACATGCAAACTTGGAGTTCCAAGGTATTCGGCATCATATGGGTAATGAATTATGATAAATGTCACTTAAACTAAATTTTAGTTAGTATAATATAGTTTTATAGGATATCCTAATAGTTTAGGTTTTGGTTTTTAAGAGATTTAAGGTTCTAGTGTAAGAAGGTTGGTGTTTGTATAACGGTGTGTTTGGCCTCTATTGATAAGCTCGTTCTCCCTTTACGAGAGGTTATGGTGGGATAGGGACAGGGATGCCAATACACTATAACATAGAATTATTATGTAGTTTTATAATAGTTATATTTTTATTATATTTATGTTAATATTATTTGCATTACAATTAGTTAATTGTATTAATAAAAAAGTATAAGTAGAGAGAAAGTGTGAGTTAGAATTTAGTTATAGTAAAATAATAGATGTTAATTCAAAATCTAAAGTATATCAATGTGTCAAATTCTTGCTACAATTGCATATAACATTGTTTTCAAAAAATTATCAAAACAAACGAATATTGAGAGAAAGAAGAGACAAAAGTGAGTATAAGCGAAAGCAAGTGCGAGTGAGTCGAGAGGAAATGCGAGCCAAGAGCAAGCCCCACTAGTTGGTATAGAAGGAAAGTTTCCACTAGTTGGTATAGAAGGGAAGTCATATTTGAAAATTCTAATGGAAAGTCAAGATACCTCAACTAGAAATCAAGATGTCTGTAGCTGGAAGTATGGGGGGCCAAGTTGGAGATGGAAGAACGAATATATGGCAAGTTCAATCCAAGCAGCAAATGATACACCAAAAATGAGTTTCAATGATGAGATGATTGAGCATAATATAATGGTTTTTAAAAGTAAGGGTTAATATGTAAGTTTCATAGATCATGGCAAGTGTTTTTCGAGATTCAAAATTGGATCAAGTGGAAGTGGAGATTGAATTCAAATTACTATGTGACTTTTCTTACTAAAAAAAATTCTTCATCATATTTTCCATTTTAAAGATTAGGGATATAATGGTGGGTGGTAGCCCATGGTTTAAGGGGAGCGATGTCCTTTATATGAGACCATGGAATAAAAAAAAAAAATTGTTGAGACAAAAATTATTAAGAAGTTTATGGTATGGGTTAGGCTTTTTGGACTTACATATCAACTTATCAATAATGATGTTCTGCAAATTATTAGAAATACCTTAGGGGAATTCATCAAGGACTAACTACTAAGGAGCAAAAGCATGCTATATATACCCAAATATGTGTTGTTATGGATATTTTAAAATCTTTACCACAATTCATTAAGATTAAATCTAAATCAAGAGAATGTGATCGACAAGTGGATTATGAAAATATCACATTTTAATGCCACAATTGTTTTGAGATTGAATACATGGTATGTGTTTGCAAAGTAAAAACTATGAAAAAAGAGAATTTTTTGGTTATGAGATAAACTTCAAGACAAAGCAAAGAGATCATAGGATCAGAAGGATATTCCAATACAAAATAAAAGGCAAAGAAAGCTTATTTACAATGTCGTTTGGTAAGATCGGAAGGAATTAAAGGTGCAAAGGAATATGTAGAGGAAAATCCTATAACAAAAACAACATAAGAGGTCAAGTTTATTATAGGTAAATCATCTTAATTTTATTATAGAATCTTCATGATAATAAAAGTGAAAGTGGTGTAGATGTTATCCCTTGTACTTTAAGGTTTCAAAAGCAGCATAATAACGAAATGAGAATGAAGGATATCCGTAACAATTTAAGGTTTTTATAGCATAATAAAAAGGTAATTGCTACAAAATTGAATACTTGCACTTTAGGGTTTCCAAGGCAACATACAAAATAATGTGTTTTTGAGGTTATTCCTTGCGCTTTAGATCCTTGATAGCAAGACAAACCTAAAGATGATAAGTATTACTATAAGCAAAGTGAGAAGATTGAAAAAATTAATGAAAATGAAAGTATTGGTGGAAATTGAAAAAAAAAAAAAAACCCATAAAAGAAAAAAAAAACCCAGAGAGATAATGATATGGAAAAACAAAAGCAAATATCACAAGTGTTAACAAGGAATGGGTCTAAACCCACAAATAAAAACAAAAAATAACAATGAAAATAATATCTTGGAATATTAAGGAAATGAACAAGAACCCTAAAAAAGTATTAAGAAATTACCAAGTTGTTATTGGCAAGATATTTATAGATATGGAAATTATGCAACAAATATTTTAGTCATTCATGGTGTTGAAAATATTTTGACAAAATTTAAATTTCAAAAAGCATATGATATAAAGAAGTTGATTGTGGAAACTTAACAATTTGAGAAAGATGGAGAATATCTTTGATAAATAGGCAAGTTGGATACGGTTTATTTAACTTGTTAGAAATGTAATGAGAAAAATATAATGTTTTATTTTTGTTATAATAGTGGCCCCAATAGAAGCCATACATTGTTTGTTAAAAAAAATATAAAAATGTTTATGGAATAAAAAAATAAAATAAAACGATCTTAATTATATTTATAAGATTAAAATTGTCTTTTGATCAAGAGTTTTAATATAAGATGTGTTATGGTGTAAAATTTTAGTTTTTTCTTTTGAATTCAAACTTTGGACTTCCTATTCAGAGTTTTAAAGTTTAACAATATCCAAGAAAGAAAATTGTTCAACAAAGTCAAAAAGTTCACTATCCTTTAGTCATTTTTTGGAGTGTGTTTCTTTTGTTGTTGATTTTGATGAGAAGTTTCCTTGTCTTTTCTATTCTTAATTCTTCAAAAAGTTTCATTAGTGAGTTTACTTTTAAAGTGTCCTCATATGCAATCTTGATGTCCTTGTAGGCTTCACATTCCATGACAAAATGTTTTTTGGTCTCCACTACTCCTATTGTGCAAAAGATACATATTTATTTTGACCATGCCTCTTGAGGAATTGTCCATCTCCTAGTTTTGCATCTAAGATGGTGTGAACTAGATCTTAGTTGGGCTATAAGCATTTTTTCCTTCCATTTGATCTTTGCATCTATGTACTTCTTTTGGTTGTGTTCATAGTTTGGGTTGAACTCGTTGATGTATAACTATTTTTTCCTTCCTAAATTTTCAGTCCACATGACAAGTCTAAATTTTTCCCTCACATATTATTTAATTTCTTTGTTGGAGTTTGGGACCTCATGAAATTTAATGCTCCATTTTTCCATCCATTTGTTGTTTTGTTTCATCCATGTGTCTTTTCTTCTATTCAGTGTTTCTTTGATTACTTGTTTTGGCAACTTGCTATCTTCCATTCTTTGTATTTTCTTTAGGTACCTCAATAGCCTTATCATAGCTTCTACTTCTAGTGGAAAAGTCCTTATTTTAACAAGTAAAATCTCATATGGGACTGATGCTTTAATTTTAAAATTATTTGTAATTAGTCGCTTTTGAATTCTTTCTATTTATCTCCATTTAAAATTTGATGTATTACTAGCCCACACCTCACACCCATATAGCACCACTAGAATAACTAATAACCCAAAAAGGACCCTAATGGTTTTCCAATCCCACAACTCTGCTTTTTTGCCCCTATTTAGCAATGAGTAGAGTGCCCTCCATCCTACTTGTATTTGTTTCATCCTGCATATTCCCCAATTGAGTTTGCTTTGAAAATCTAACCCAAGGTATTTGTATTCTGTTACTACCTCTAAAGGATTTCCTTCAAATAAAATATATGGTTGTTTTTGCTCTCTCCGAGTAGAGAAGACCATAATTTTAGTCTTGCTAGTGTTTACCTCCATCCCAACTTCTTTACAAAAATGCTCTAAAGCTTTTAGATGTTCTTTTAAACTTTCAAGTGTCTTGCCAATCAAGATGAGGTCATCAACATATAGAAGAAGTTTCACTACATAATTAGCCAATTGTATTCCCTCTCCTCCCATCCTTTCTACCCATTCCTCCAATTTGTCAATGTAAAGGTCAAATAAAGTAGGTGATAATGGACAACCCTATTTCACCTTGATATCACTCCCAAAACACTTTGATAGTCCTTTTGGAGTTCTAATTTTTGCCACCACCTACTCATAAAGTCTGTGTATAATTGCTCTGTAGTTGGTTGGTATGCCAATTTCTTCCATTCTTTTCCATAATTTACCTCTAGGTATTGTGTCAAAAGCCTTTTTAAAGTCCACAAAACAACAATAAACTTCTCTTTTTCATTCCATATCCTCTCTATTAGGTGCCTTAAAGTAATGCAATGATCTATTGTTGAGTACTTTGGTCTAAACCCTACTTGCCCTATTGCCCTCTTTCCTTGATTTTTTGCCCACTAATTGATTTTGCTTTCTACTATGTTGCCAAATAATTTTGCAAAAAGAGGATTAATCATGATGGTGTAGTAATTTGAAGGATTGTTGGTGTCTCCATTTTTATGCAATGGTATGACTAGGTTGGTTATCCATTCCAGTGGAAAGCCTCCTTTAATGATGCCATTAAAAATATTTTGGATGTGTGGTGCTAAGATGTCAACCCCACACTTGAGATGTTCAACTTGCAAACCATCTATATCTTGAGCTTTACCTATTGCTATTTTCTTAATCTTCTTTAAAGAAAAAGTTCCTCAGTTGTGTTAATTATAGGAGGGGTATCTTTTTCTTGGTTTCTCTCATATAATTGCTTAGCATACTACAACCATTGTTCGCTTGTGATATTATTTTTTGTGTACCTTTTGCTTTGTTGTAGCTCTTTCTAAAATTGTCTTGGGCTATGCTTTGTAAGATATATCAACTCTTTTTGCCTTGCTCTTATGTATTCTTCCTTTTTGTTTTCACTAGCTGTTTATATATCTTGCTATTTATTTTCTCTTTGTCTGGTTCTTTCAAGGTTCTCCTTACTACTTTGCATTCTTCATCATACCATGGATTTATAGGGAAGCTTTCATGTTTTATTTTCTTGGGTTTTAAATTTTTGCATGATTCCAAGGCTTCTTTGATTATATCCATCAATTTACTACTATCAAAAGTATAAGTTTGAAAAATATTTTTCCTCTTTCTTTCCTCTCTTTGCATAATCTGCTTGAGTGATGTTTTAAAAGTTTTCTTATTTTTCTTTGTCATATAGATGTTTCTTATTGTCTTTCCTTTAGTTACTTGAAGATGTTCTTCTTGCCCACTTTCTTGCATTTGGATCTTTATGTACATTGGATTGTGATCAGATTTTAGCTCCATGGGAACTACTTCAATTTCTAGATATTTTATCCTTGAAATGAAGTTTGGTGAGCAAATAGCATAATCAACTACACTGTGTCCATTATGTGTTTGACAAGTATATTTTCTAGATTTTTACCACATGTTTATGCCATTGTAGATGATCAATCCCTCTATGCTACATAGTTTAAGAAGTTCTTCTCCATAATGTGTGATGGGTCCTTGACTATCATCTAAGGACCTTAACCAATGGTGATCCACCTCTTCTTCCAGCCATAGTGGATTATCATCTATGCCTTCATTGATCTTTAAAGAGCTTGCTTGTCTATTTGTTGTCCTAGCATTAAAGTCACCCACTAAAACCACCTCTCCAAGCTTGTTATATTTTGTGATGTCTTTTGCCAATGCCATATATGGATCCTCATGATCTAAGCCATGTTTCTTATAAAACTTTGATTATTATGGAGCAAAATAACAAGCTACAATGCTAATCAATTTATCATTATCTGTGATTCTAATCCATATATACTATTTATTTGGGTCTTCTTTCTCAACCTGTATGAGTCTACCCCAAGACTCTTTTATTAGTATTGTTACTCCTCCATGTCCTTTTCCATTTTTTATTGCTTCATTCCATACTGATATCTTTTTGTATCCTTTATAATCTAGAATCTTGCATCCATCATGTTCATGTGTTTCTATTAGTACAATTACATCATTTGCTTTAGCTATGGGCCCTAGACTAGGACCTCTTCTCCATGGATATCCATGACAATTCCAACTCACCAATGTTAAGTGTTCTCAATGGGCCCTAATTTCCTATTTATTTTGGTGTGTTCCATTTATAATGCATGCTTTCCCATTTTTCAACCATGCCTTTTTACCCTCACTCCTTGTTATCTTTACCTTTTCCCATTCTACCCTCTTCTCTTCTTGTTGCATAGGAGTAAGATCCTCATCTAGGTAAAAATGTGACCCTCATAGCAATCCTCTATTTTGAAGAACTTACCTTTTATCTCCTATACTGAACATTGTGACTCAGATTGGTCTAGCTCTCATGTCTTCCCTTACTTTTCCCAGTCTACATGCTTGATGAATTTGTCCACTCCAATGAAGTTTATCAAAAAGAAAATCCCTTGTTAAGTTGGTTGTGTTTTCTTGTTCTCCATGCTCTTTTATTCCCTTAATGATGATGTTTATTGACCTATTTTGTCTTTCCTTTTCTTCTAACAATTGCATTCTGATTTGTTTCTCTATTAAATCTCTTTGTTCCTTTGGCTTGATTGTTGGATCTCTTACCACTTGTGCCCATGATCTAGTCTCCTCTAATTTATTTTGTAGTTCTTGTTCTTTTGTCATCATGTTTGCAATTGTTGCCTGAATTTCTTTTATTTGTAATAGATTGTCTTCATTTTCTTTTTCTTTGCTGATCTACAACTCAGTTTGAAGATGAGATCCATTTATAGAATCATTACTACTGCACAAGCCCATGGTAGTGGAGGATTTTAGTTCCACCAATGATGTCTCCAACAGATTGATTTGAACAACTTGTTCCAAAATCATTTTTTGTTGTTCCATGATGAGGCTTTGTTGTTCCCTCATGACTGTGGTCAATTCCAACATCTCATGTTGCAAGGACCCTATGCGTTCTTCTAAAACTATTAGTCTATCATGAGATGGGCTAGCCATGGTATCAACTGATAGATTCAAGTTAATCTCACCTATTTTCCCTTTGTCTCCTTTGTGTTGTGGGTTTGCCATTACCTTGATTCAACCTTTCCTAACAAACATGCACTAGAATGTTTGGGATCTTAGTTTTTCAAACCCTAGCCTTGGCCCCACCAAATGTATTTATTCAGCTTTCAGACTTTTAGACCATAAAATAAAAAAAAATAAAAGAAAAAAAATAAGGTATTTGGGTTTGAAGTTTTTTTTCTTTAATTTTAATTTTGTCTTTGTCTTTTTATACTTGCCTTCGTTTACACTATAACCTTGTTAAAAAAAACATTTACACATGCACCGAGATATATCAATTACACATCTATTAACTACACTCAAATTTATTTCTACTATTTAAATCTACATATACCTCCAAAATTTATCTCTACCCTTTAAATCTACCTTTACTTTTACGAACTAAAAAAAATACAAACAATAGCTTACTATTTTTTATTACTTAAAGTTACCTTAAATTATTTATGGTTATAATAATAATAATGAATGTGCCTTTCTTTTCTCATGAGCAGCGCATTAAATGTCTTGCTGCCATGTGCTATTTCATAAAATTACGAAATAATAAATGCTAACAATGTTAGAATTTGTCAAATAGACAACTCTTCTTTTTAGGTTAAAGCAATATTTCAACCTCTCCATCATTATGGTATAAGGTGAATTTGCTAGTAGTTGGCTTGCAACTTTCATGGCACATATTTTAAAACCTTTCTATCTAGTGGCTGAGATTTTTTGTTTTTGCCACATCAACCCTTTTATCTCTTATTAAAGGCTCTCATTTAATTGGTTACTTTTCTTTTTGTTTTGTTAAATCATTCACCTGCTTTTAATCATAGACGAGTGGTTCAAAAATAAAAAAATTGGAACTTTAAATAAATTATTATGATTTAAATTTTGAGGAGGTTAGTGTTGTATAGGAAGACAATCTAAATATGGTTAATAGTGGCAGCATTTAGATGGAGTATATTGGAGGTCACCTTCTTTCTAAATTAAATTTGAGATGAAGGTACATTGGAAGCCACCTTTACCTTTTTCATGAATTAAATTTGGGTTTTTTCAAAGAAAGTCCAACACCTTTACCACTGTAATATTCCAAATAATCATATATTTGATAAACATACTTCACAAAAATTATCTCATATAATTTATAATAATATTCTTTATAAAAATTATTTTATACTATCATTTTAAAATTTTAAAAAATTATTTTACCCCACCATTTATAAATGTTTGATATAACATTTAAATTAATATTTTATAATTTTATGTTTTTTTAATTGGTTTGAATATGAATTTAAGCCTCAACGTAGTATTATATAATATGCTATCTGGTATTATAGCATATATTACTTTTAGGATTGCAAAATAGTTTGATAACGGTGAAAGTTTCTTCGTTTTTTTAATATAATATACTATTTGATATTATAGCATATGTTACTTTAGGATTGCAAAATAGTTTGATAAGGTTGAAAATTTATTCGTTTTTAATTAGTTATGTGAAACTAATTTAAGTTTAAATTTTTTTATTATTATTATATTTGTATTTAATTTTTTTTATATAAAAAAATGGGTAATTATTATTTTTTTAAATAATTATTTGTAGGATTAAGCCGTATTGTTTTTATAGTGGCATAAAATCATGGTGCTACCATTATAACCTTTTTTTGTCTTCGAAAATAATACCACTATCTAGAGGGAAGCTATAGGATATTTTTTTGTGCCCCCCTTCGCATCACAGAGGTTCGAACTGTGGATCTCCAGTTTAAGGGGGCCAAGCTCACATTCTCCACTTGCGCTACATTATAGGAGATTTTTTTGTGTCCCCCTTCACATCGCAGAAGTTCAAACTGTGGACCTCCACTTCAATGTGGCCAAACTCACCTTCTCCACTTGCACTATAAAGGCAAACAAAAGGGTTTATGGTAAACTAGCATGATTTGAACCAGAGTTGCATGGATCCCCACAATACAGATCACGTTCCTCAACTGTCCGTCTCACACCCAACTCGGCTACAAACTTATTTTTAATATATAATAATTTTAATTTGTTTTGTTTTATGAAGGATATGGTAGTGGTATATTTTTGGGTTTTTCAAACTTTGTTATAAGAAGAGTGAAACCCCTTTTAAAAATATGTGCTTTACTTTAAAAATTATCGAGTCTCATTAACTTCGACTTTACCAAATTATAGAGGTTTTTTAAAAAAAATTAGCTTTAAAATTTTTTTAAAATATATATTTATTTTTTTATATATAAATTAATTACTTGGCTTTACTTAAATGATGAAGGATTATAAAAGTTAAAAAAAATTAAGTTTGTATTAAATTTTCGCATATAAAATATTTTTTTTAAAGAACTTTTATAAATCCTAGTCTATTAGGAAAAAAGAAGTCCAGGGTGGAACATTTGAATTGAGGTAGCTCATAACAAGCATTCCGTAAATCAAAGGTCAAAGATTTGAATTGGGGTAGCCCATGACAAACATTCGACAGCTACCAACCAACCTATCCTTTTTGAGTAAAAAAGTTTTTTAAGGGTAAATCGAGGCCTTTTGAAAGGATCTCGATTCCTTATGTAATAATTTAAAGCTGGTGAAAACCAAAAATCATACTACTACAATATCCTAATAAAAAACATTTATTATTAAATATTAATTATATATATAATAATATAAAATGTTAGGCCTGAACACATCGGTCTCGTAAAGTGTTTCTAGTTGGTATATCTTTCTTGAAAACAAAAAAGAGTAGTGGTTACAACTATTTACATGATTTTAGCTCACCTAAATTTTTGGCGTGGGGACATTATTAAATAATCATAAATGTGATGTTAAGAAGTACCTTCCCCACACTATGGTAATCATAATCACCTCTGATAAGTCAAACAATCAATTACTTGCACCATGAACTTCCATCCATAAATGGTGTTTGTGGGTGTATGTGCAATGTCTGTATTAGTAGTCAATTTCTTAAAGTCCAAGAGCATATATGGTACAAAATAATGACAAGTTCCCTCCTTTTTTTTAAAGAGGAATAGTGTTTGCCTCCTTGATTTTCAAAGTCTATAGGGGCATTCACCTACTTAGAAAAACAAAGTCTTAACTAATTATTAAAATGCTTTTGCTTTCAACCCATCAAGAAAGAGATTCACATGACTTCAAGGATAAGACATCCTCTAATTATTATTATTTTAGACAGTCGAAAGTAAATAACAATTAAAGTATATTGAAGTTACTTTTCGTAAATAAAATTTATTTTTATATAAAAAAATCCTAATATTCTAAACTATCCAATTTGTAATAAGTTTTGAAAAAATCAAATAAAATGGCTCCTTTAACGATAACATTTATTTACCAGATGTATTCATTATACACCGCCATGTTTACAATTACAACTTTGATATTTTTTTAAGATTGATTTTATTAAATGTTATTATCTTTATTAATAATGTGGTTTTATTTTAACTTTTTATTATTATTTTTGTTATATAGGAGAGTTGGTTACAACCACATTATTTTTAGTAACCGACAAGTATAAGATTCAAACCACAAAGGTTGCTTCCACCAAGTTATTGTTGACCTGGCATGAAGAAGACCACTGACTGCTCGGTATTCATACCGTCATCGTCGGTTTAGTGCACACTCAGAGGATTCAGATCAGACTACTACCTTTACAAACAGGTTACCCCCGAAGTATTCAACCGAGGTAATTTGTCATGAATGTGTCAACTTAGTTTAAGTATTCAAAATGTTTTAGGTATCTAATTGCAAAGGTTACATAATAGATGAAGGTCAAGAGGTTTCACACATATATCTTAGGTTAGTCAAAGACCTAAACCTGATTTTTCTTCACATTAAGTAATATTTTATAAATTGTTTAATTTTTTATGTAAGGGAATTGGTAACACCTTTGCTAGATACTAAATTGGGTTCGAACATTGCCATTATAAACCCTAGCCCGTTGGGTAAAACAAAGTCAACAAGACCCCGATCTTCCAAAGAATCGAATTGGGGTAATCAACATGCAAACACTCGACCGTTACCATCCAACCTATTTCCTTCTTGGTATGTTGTGGTTTGACTTGGGTCTCTCGAAACAGAGCCCAAATTCCAAACCATTGTGTCATTGTTGCGGACTTGTATAAATTATTTTCACTTTGTAAGATATTTTTTCAACTCTTTTCATTTGTTACTTTTTTAGTCAATTTTTTTATATTACTTTCATTATGACATCAAGTCTTTCTTATCTAACTACCTTCTAAATAAATTTGAATTTTATTATGATTGACTAAATTATTTATCTTCTTTTCCCTTCTCTAGAGATATGTATGAATCTCTTTATTATGATTGACTAAATTATGGATATCAAGAATTATATTATTCTTGATAGAATTTTCATGTCTTCCTTTATAGCATTATTAATAATGTATGAATCTCTTTCAAATGATAGATATCTCCATTGTGTCTTCCTTTGTAGCATTATTAATAATTTATGAATCTCCCTCAAAGGATAGATATCTCCACAACTTTTAATAAGAATCAATGATCCTAATAAGAAATGTCCTATCCTCCTCATAGTTCATTGAAGTTCCATATAATTTTAAGTAGGTAAGAAGAAGTTTGACTATGTTATTCCAAAAAACATCACGTTTGCTAAGTTTTCAAATATTTTCTTGGAAAGCACCATCAAATTCAAGTTTGATACACCTAGCTTCTAGATATTTCCATTCTACCATACATCCACATAAGTGTTACAAGTTAGATGAACCTTTATTAAACTTAATTTTCTATAATTTTGTCATCAACCTACTTAGGTATTCGTTTGTCTCATAAAGGAAATAAAAAGGAACTTTGGATCTCTTATTTGGATAGAATGAACATTTGTTTGGTAGGTTGGAAAGGTAAATTATTAACCATGGTGGGAAGGTTACAACTTATAATGACTACATTGCAACCCATTTCTATTTATATAATGTCTTTTTTAATATTGTCAGCAGGTATATGATTAAAATGCAATGAACTTTTTTTTCTCATGTGAATATTTCACCTTAAAATTCTTATATTTGAGAGTACTTAGATAAGAAATTCAGTGCCATAGATAGTTCTAGCTACAATTATAAAGAGTATTGACAAAACCAACATTAATATTGTATATCTAATAACAAATATATTCATTAAATGAAACATGAAAATACAAAATAATAGTAATTGTAGGAATTCAAGACAAGTAATATTACTATTGTTGACCTCTTCGAGGGGGCAACCTCCTTACAAAATATGTAAATTCTTCACTAGCCCCATGAGGGTTACATCCTTCCCTTTTTATAATATTTAAAAGCATAATTCCTGACATTCTATGATAATATTCTATAATAATATGTTGTGATACTATTCTATGACAAGAGTCCTGACTATATATTCTATGACAATTACATTTATGATTTCAAAGCGATTCCATACATGATTCTATGACACATACTCCTACCTATATCTAACTTAACATGTGGCCCACTCTTAACTCAATACGTGGTCTACTTTACATATAATATTATATGCCACCATGAGTTACAATTGTGGGGTACGTAACATAAACATTAATAAAATTCAAAGAAACTTTCTTTGGCAAGGATGAAGGAAAAATTTAGTTATCCTTTGTGTAAGTGGGATAAGATTTACAAAAGAAAGAACATTAGAGGAGTAGGGTTACAAAATTGTAGACTGATGAGTTTGGCCTTAGGGGCAAAACTTGGATGGAGATTATTCAAAGATCAAGAAAAGAATTGAGCAAAAATGTTATCTCAAAAGCATATAGGTTCTCTTGATGCAATGGAATTATTTAGGAAGAGAATCATACCTAAAGGATCACCAATATGGAACTTAACATCAAATAGTTTGTAATTGATCAAGAAACATATTAAATGGTCTTTCAATGAGGGCAATTATGCAAATTTTTATTCCAATGCTTGGTTGAAGCCTTATCCTCTTATCTCTAATTCCAAATGGCAATTATTGACTTAGGCATGCCTAGATTGTATAGGTCCAATGGTCAAAGATTATATTAATGTGATCAACAACTCAAAATCATGGATTTTTATTAGTAACCTGGTTGAAGGAAAGTAAAACAAATTGTAAATTAATTTTTAAAAGATGCTTGAAGAGTTTTATTTACTGATTTTTACACAAAATGATGAGTTGATTTAGAATCTATTGAAAGAGGGTGGACTCAGTCAAGTTGGGATATGAGAATTTAGAGCAATCAAAATTTTCTACTCTTAAAGATTTTCTTTGAAGAATGTTTGGTTACTAGAGGCTCTCCCTAAGGCCTCAACATTCCCTCAGTTAACTATTCTAAGATTCCTACAAGAGAGAGTCTATAAAGAAGAGGATATCATGGACCTTTAAAATGTGCCTTGTGTCAGAATGATAACATCATACCATTTACTTATTCACTGTCCCTTTGCTCACACAATTTGGGGTTACTATTTATAAAAGATGAAAATATATTGGGTAGCTCCATCAACATTGAAAAAGTTAAAAAATGTTGGATTTATCATTTCAAAGCTAAAGCATTATGTATTATATTGAGGATTTATCTTGTCATTATTTGTTGGAGTTTATGGCTTGAGAGGAATAATAGAATTAAAAAAAACAAATCCTAAAATCATGCCCAAGTTTGGAACCGTATTATTTTCTCTCTTACAAAATGTTTATAGATTGTTAGAGTATATTACATTATTGGGTACATGCTAATGTAACACCTTGGGTAAATTACTAGAGTAGGAATTTAATTTAGAGTAAATTTAAGTATGAAGAACACAAGCTTATACTAAGAGGTGGGGTGAACAGTATAAGATAAAATTTTACTTTTCTTTCTCAAACAATATTATCCAATATTATCAATGGCAATATCAACAACAATAATCAAAGCAATGCACAAATCATCACACACAATAGAGACACCAATTTAATTTGGTTCACCTAATGTGGGCTACTCCATGGAGAAAATCTTTCTACTAAATTTTCACAACAAATCTCTTGGTAATCACTTCCCTATTACAATGTTTATGGACCTCTATCCAAAGGAAACACCAATCCCCTGATGCTCTGATTTATGGATCTCTCTCCATAGGAGAACTCTTTCTCCTCTTCTCTAGTTCGTGGAACTTGACCCAAGATAACTCTTTCTCCTCAACTGGTTAATGGATCTCGCTCCACATAAGAACTCTATCTTCCCAGTTGGTTCATGGATCACACTCCACAGGAGAACTCTTTTATATTGCTCTGGTTCATGGATCTCCATCCATAGGAGAACTATTTCTCCTCTGCTCTAGTTCATGGATCTCCATCCATAGGAGAACTTTTTCTCCTTTGCTTTGGTTGATGATCTTATAGAAGACTTCTGCCCCCACTACTATGCTAATGGATCTCTATCCATTGAAGACCTATGTCATCACTGCCTTGGCTAATGGATCTCTATCTACTGGAGACTGTTATCCTCTTCTCTATCACCTCCAAATATTTCTCTCAACTCTGCTCAATCTCTATCTCAAATCTACACTAAACACTATCCTTGGTCTAGTACAAAACTTGCTTTAACTTTGTATCAGGTCCAGCACAAATCTACTCTCAAATGTGTACCAAAATCTATTCTCAAATCTGTCCTCAAGCCTTAACACAAAGCTTGATCAATCACAAATCAAATCTTCTCAGATTTGCCTCAAGCCTTAACACAAATCTTGAAAAAATCAACTCTGCTTAGATTTACCCCAAGCTTTAACACAAAGCTTGAACAAATCAATCAATCAAATCTGATCTCAATTCTTCACAAAGACTTGCCTCAAATATGCCTTCAAGTCCTCTCTAGAACTTGCTCAATCTACTCTCAAGTCTTCACCAAGACTTACCTCAAATCTGCCTTCAAGTCCTCTCTAGAACTTGCTCAATCTGCTCTTTAGTCTTCACCAAAACTTATCTTAAATCTACCTTCAAGTCCTCTCTAGAACTTGCTCAATCTGCTCTCAAGTCTTCACCAAGACTTGTCTCAAATTTACCTTCAAGTCCTCTCTAGAACTTGCTCAATCTGCTCTCAAGTCTTCACCAAGACTTGTCTCAAATTTACCTTCAAGTCCTCTCTAGAACTTGCTCAATCTGCTCTCAAGTCTTCACCAAGAATTGTCTCAAATCTACTCAAACACATGCTCAAAATAGCTAATAAGATATGCTCAATCAATCTCAAGTCTTGCATACAATGCTATTAATTGCTTTGTCTAATATTCAAAGTAATTCCTTTAACTTGAAGTAGTTTAGACATATTCTATTCAGAATTTGTTTAACCTCTGGAACATATAGAGAATGTTGTACACTATCAAAAACTCAATATTTTCTACTCAATAATTAAGTCTGTCACTTTCACAAATCTGGTTTCTAATGTTTGCACATTTACTTTCAATATCACTCAAATACAATGCTCAAGAATTTCACTCAATCATTCAATCAATGAAACACAACTTGCTCACTAACCCTAAACAAGTATTTTCAAACTTCTTCAAACAAAGAGCACAATGTGGGTCTCAAACCCTAACTCAAATAATCCTCAATCTCTATCTCAAATGTTCTCTAAATATTCACCAATGAAGCATATAAGAATTCACTCAAATATTTCCAACAAACTTTATCAATCAACCCTTTTCACTCCACCTTATATTTCATAATATTTATTCCAAAATTTCAAACAAAAGATAATGTGTCCATACCTCTTTGCTTTGATGGAGATATGTCTTCAAAACCTATTTTACTCACAACCAAATCCTTTTGCCAATTCTAGGTTAGATAGCAACAATCTATCTCAAAATCTCCACAATAATATTTATCTCAACAAATATTTCACCATACAAGAAATACAATAAAATGTCAAGTCACAAATACACCTTATCACTTCTTCACTTTCAAAATAATATTCAACATATATAAAAAATAATTTTCCTTGTTTTACACCTTATGATCTCCAATACTCAAAATAATATTCAACACACATCAAAATAAAGTTCCTTGCTTACACCTTATAATCTCCAATACTCTCAAAATAATATTCAACACACATCAAAATAAAGTTCCTTGCTTACACCTTATAATATCCAATACTTTATTTATTTCTAAGCATCCAAAATAAAATATTTAATTAAAAACCCTTATGACTCCCTAAACAATTTCACACATGCCCTTTTTAATATCACGTGACCTCAAACCAATTTTCGCATTCCAAACAAACTTTGGCAAATTTAAATCAAAATTACATACCTTAATTGTTGGCCCACGTCACAAAAATATTGTGCACATCTCAATGATCAACGCCCAAACTCAAACTTGTGACCTATGTTGCCAAAAAGCCTTAGCCCAAGGCTAGGCTATCGCTTGGGCTACACACCCGCAAGAACACCAAAGGACACTCAGTTCTATACAATATCTGCTGCTCATGAGGATCATCAAAAACCAAAAAAATTTCATCCTTTAGAAAAAGCAAATGACATAGGATTCGAAACCATGACCTTCCCTTCACAAATGCCTTTGACACACCTTCGACCGTCATCTACGCTAGCCGGTGCTATGGAATATTTCTGTCGCGTCAATCAAATTTAAACATAGCTCTACCTCCTTTTATTTAAACAACTCATGAACGTCTTCTCCCTTCGAAACTAGAGCGCACAAATTATCACTTAGGCATTCGAAAAACTTAGACTTTGGAAATGAAAAATCATTTCCTTAAATACTCTTTCCTTTGCATTAAAACACATCGACCCTCCTTCGAATTCGATTTTAAATTTGAATCAAAACTTTGAACTTTGGCACCATTAATTATTTAAATTAATTTTTTTTTTTAGCGAAAATCCCCTTACGGGGCCGCCTTGGTCTGAGAGACCACAAATAGGGGGTTCTACACTGTCAAAGTCACCCGGGAGTCGCACCCGACCCTGCCCGCACCAACATTATCAATTGGATTTTGGATACCCAATTTAGCTTTTTGGTAGGGTGGAGATTTGAACCTAGGACCTCCCTTGGAGGATTGCCCTCTCCTCTCCATCTCACCTACAACACCTGGGTATTTAAATAAAAATTTTAACCTTAGGTTAAAATATTTTAATTTAAATAAATTAAAACCTTTGCCAACATTTATAACTTGCTCAATGGATTTTATCGGGGATATCTTTTTTAATGATTCCTTGGACCTTGTTATTTTTCACCTCTTCCTTTTGCCCAAATATTATAATATTATTATTTCTTTTTAAGCTTGCTTCTTTTTTCTTGGGTCTTCAACATTTTTAGTCTTTTAGGCATATAATTGTTGGCAATTTTGGGTACATTGCCTTTGCTCAAGTGTATAAGTTGTCATTGATGTCAAAAGGCATTTTTGTGTTGATATCAAAAAGAGTGTGATGTCAAAAATATCTTGAGAAGCTTCATAATGTTAAAGGGTTTTTATTAAAACCATGGTGACGGATTTTCTTAAAACCAGTTGGACTCATTAAGGGTTTTTATTAAAACCAAGCTTAACTTAATGCAAAGGTTTTTTCTTGAAAAACCTTGAAGGTCCATGTTTATTATTAATAATTAAATTAACTCAAACCTTTGACAAAGGTCTAAGTTTAATTTATTATTAATAAAATAATAATTATTATTATTTTAATTATTATTAAAGGGTCTTTTAACCCTTAAGCGACGTAGATAAAGATTTCATTTGCCGACGTGTTGCCATCGTTGGAGGAGCACCGACGTCAAACAATTAAGGAGAAATGGCTATATAAGTGGGGATGATTTTCTAAAGTAATGGTACCTTCGATCGATGCAATTTCGTAGCTCTGTGTCCTCCGTAAAAGCGATGTTTTTTGCTATATTTCGTTGTCCATCCATATAGAATTGCTCAAGCTTTTCTTGCGCTTGACGTCCAGCAGATTGCGTTTCTCTGACATTTGATAAGACTGCGAACTATGTTTTTGGGGAGTTACGTTTTTGGACAGCGCTCATGATGATTGTGGTGGTTTGAGGAAAACGTTTACGTTTTCAGATCCTTGGCGATTGAAGGAAGACAACACATAGGATTACATTATATTTTTCATTGGGCACTTGTGCTCCAATGGTGGTGGTGTGTTGAGTGAAGAAGCATTGGGTAGAGGTGCCAAGTTTGACCCATGTTGTGGGCAATTTCATTTTGGTCGTGATGCACGAGGATAGCAACAATGAAAGCGCTTTAGCATGTGTGGTGGTGTTATTCATTTTCTCTAAAGGTTGGAGAACTAAGGTTGGCCAAGTGTTGTGATAGGTTTTGAGTCCTCCTTCTTCATCAAAGTAAAGGTATGGGCAACTTCTTCCATGTATATTGTTGATGGTGTATTTTCTGAAATAAGGTTGGAGTGAAAAGGTATTCTACTAGGTATCCTTTGGCTAGGTGTAAATCCTATTTTCTGGTTTGTTGAAGACTACTTATGCATTGTTATTCTTAAGGAGAGTTTTTGGTGAATGCATAATTTTTGGTTTGAGATAGTGGAAGCTTTGTGCACTAGGGTTTATATTTGTGAGTTTAGCTACTTGCATTGAGTTGGTAGAACCCTTGGTTGGCTATTTTGAGATTGATGGTTGAGTTGCTTCCATAGAGGTTGTTTGATCAAGTTATTGCTTTGCTTGATTCATGATATTGAGCTTACTCCATTGAGTTGATTTGAGCAAGTTATTCTTTGCATTTGGTGATATTGTGTTGGTGGCTGTTTTGTTCAAATATCTTTGGAGGGAAAAGGATTTCTACTTGTTTCCTTTTCTTGTGATGATTGGTTGAATGCTTCAAGGTTAATGTTGAGTTGAATGATGTTGGTTAAACCTTGTCTATAAGCATTGTTGTTAAAGCCCTAATTGGTTGAGAAAAGATATTGGTTGTGGAAAGAACATGAGTATCATTGTTATATGAGATATTGCATGGTTGGCAATTGTTGGGTTGTGTTTCATGTTCTTGAGAAAAGCATACTACATCTATCTTATTATTTTGAGATTGATATTGAGTTGAGATTGATATTGGGAGTTAAGTATAGAACATATTGAGTCTCTAACAATTCTCTTTATGTTTCTATGAGATTTGAGATTGATATTGGGAGTTAAGTATAGAACATATTGGGTCTCTAACAATTCTCTTTATGCTTCTATGAGGTTGATGAATCACATTGGGTCTCTAACAATTCTCTTTGTGGGTTCATGCTAAGAAAGTTTTTCTTGGTGAGCTTGTTGAGTTTTTGGACAGGTTCCAGTGGGGACTTGTGAGCAAGTTTTGAACAGGTTTCGGTGGGGACTTGTGAGCAGTTTTGGACAGGTTTCGGTGGGGACTTGTGAGCAGATTTGGACAGGTCCTAGCAGAGGACTTGCGAGCTGAGTTTGATAGTTCTATCGAGAGAACTTGAGGACAGAGGAGCATTGGTTCTTTGAGAAGAACCTGAGGACAGATTTGGCAAGTCTTTGAGAAGGCTTGTGTGCAGAGGATTGATTTGTTCAAGTGTTGGACAAATCTGACAAGACAGAGGAAGACTTGTACTAGATCGACTGACTATGTTTGGTACAGGTCACTAAGATGCTATGGACGTGATCATAGAAGGTAAAGGTCTCTTAGGCTAAGCATTGAGGACAAGAGGTCTTCGATGGAAAGGAGTTCCACATGCTGGCAAGAGGTAGAGACAGTTGATCTTCTGAGGGATCATATCCAGAGCAGAGGGGAAGGTATCTCCTTTGAGCAGAGGCTCATAAATTCAGATTGGGGGAAGGTATCTCCTTTGGTCCCGAGGCTCATAAACATTGTAATTGGGAAGGTTTCCCAAAGAACTTTGAGATAACTTTTAGAGAAAAGTTTTGTGGACGTAGCCCAACCATTCTGGGTGAACCACGTTAAAATTGGTTTCACTTTGTGGATGATCTTGTGCATTGTTTTGATATTGCTTTGGGTATATTGCTTTACTGTTTTGAAGTTTAAAAGAAAAAGTAAAAAGAGGTCTTATACTGTTCACCCCCCCTCTCAGTATAAGCTTGTGTTCTTCAATAATATTTAAAATAAATATTATACCCTTTTCCTTTTAAAAATTTGCCTTTTGGAGAAATCAACCTTTTGACCTTAATGACAACAAAACTGGACATCAAACCTCTTGACATCAATGATAACAAAACTTGCTCAAATTTCCAACAAAGTAGTTACTTGAGCATGTAATAAATGCACAAGTGTTAGAATGTGCAATGATGTAAATGTGCATGTAGTCCATATGTACATGAGTCATAGGATAGAGTCAAAGGTAGAGTGAGGGCCAAGGAACTTATCTTCCTATATATAGGCCTTATAGTGAGTGAAAAAGAGAGGAGAGAATATAGAGAGTGCATAGTATAGATTGGTAGAGGAGTACAATGTAGTTCCTTTAAAAATAATTTATGGAGTGTTCATGTCCTCCATTATATTGCATTGTACTATTTTTGTGAGCTTTCATTAATGGCATATTTTTGAGTTATTGTAGAAGTTTATCTCATTATTTTCCTGCATATTATAGTGCCATTATCATATAGATATCTTAGATTACTTATATTACATATTGTGGTTGCATTTCCTATATCATATACTCATCAAAAGATAACAGTGGTATTAGAGCACACGATAGATCGATAGGAAATAGGGAGAGCCACAAGTGAGATTGAGAGGAATCTAGAAATCTCATTTTTAAAATTTTTGAGATTGCATTTGGCTAGAGTATTTCCATAGGGTTGCAGAAAAACTCGTGAAGACTAGGACTCAACATTGATTCCACTAGATTGATAAATCAACTAGTGAAGATTGATCATCTCTAGATTTAGAGTTTCTTCCATTACAGTCCTAATACTTTGTTGCAGGAAAAAGGAGATTCAAAGAAAGTTGGGAAGCTTCCTACAAAAGAGCTAGGAAGAATATCTTCTTTGGAATCAATCCAAAACCAGAAGCAACAAGAGAAAGATCAAAGATTTGAAGGCCTAAAGAAAAGGTCCCATTGCTAGATATTGCAGACCTATAGATTGCAAAAGTGAATAAAAGACCATAGGAGCCTTGTTGTAGATTTTAAGAAGAGACTCAAGAAGAAGAATCCCGATGAAGATAGGATATTGGTGATCTCCATTGAAGATTAAAGACTTCACCTTGAAGGAGTAGAAGAAATCAGCCTGAGAAGCTGAAGAGACCTACAAAAGGTCCATTGAATAACTTCTAGATTTGGAAGCTTGAAGATAGAGAAGGACTAGCAAAATTCCTATTCCTAAAGTAACAAATTTTAGAGATCCAAGAGGGAGATATCATTGCAAAAATTCCATAGTAGAATTTTGAAGAAAATGTCTCATTGGGAAGACCAAAGAAGCTACGAGAGTGAAGACCCTAGAGAAGAGGTCTCAAGGAGAAAGAAGGAGAAGGCTTGGAGAGCCTCATTGAAGGAGATTCAAAGAAGGCCATTGAAGGAGTTCCTAGGAGAACTCATTGGAGAAATTTACCACCAAGGAGAAGTTCCTGATAAAGGAATATTTTGGGAAAATTGTCACCATTTGACAACAAGCCCAAAGAAGAATAGATTTGACAAGAAGCTTTCCAAATTTTAGAGGAGATTGGTGAAGACCTCAAGACTTTCAGATTCTTGAGAAGAAGGCCTAGATTGAAGTCAAAATTCAACAAGGAGGTTGAAGGAGAAAGGAGCTAGACATGCTAGACATTACTACCAAACCTGAGAGGTTTGAATATTACCTTTGAAGGCTAGAAGACTCATTCGAATAAAGGAGATCTACTAGTTTCTATAGCAAAAAATTAAAGGGTTCTTGAAGGAAAATATTAGCTATGATTTGGAGGAGTTCCCTACCAAATTTTTGAGATTCAAGGACAACATTTTAGTGGAGATATTGACTTCTTTGCAATATAAAATTTTTAGATTTGAGGACAATAAGAAAGCAAAAACTTAGGCAACATCAATAGTTGCTAAGTTTTAGATTTCTAGGATACATCTTGAAGGAGAGTTGAAGCCACCAAACTACAGATTCAAGCAACAAGTTAGAGGAGGTACAAAGCTACAAATTGGTGTGTTGAGAAGTTATTTTGGATAGCAAATAAGAGTTGCAAGTTCATCCAGTAAAAGAAAACAATAAGGTGAATCTAATCACCTTGCCATCCTTCAACTACAGAGATCATTAAGGTAAGCAACTTGGGTGCATGAAGGTTCATTAGTTGAACTTTAGATTTTTGGTTCATTATTAAGATTTGTTAAGCACCATATTAGAGTTAAAAGTTGCAAGGAGAAGGTTACATATTAGAGTCTTCAAGGGAGTGTAGAAGATAGTTTATTTTAAGGTTAATACCTGCACATTAAAATAGGAGTTAGATATATTTTGAACGAAATAAAAATATCATCTTCCTATTGTCTAAGTTGAAGTAAAGAAGACTACATTCTAAAGCATAGATTATAGTGCATTAAGAGTTCATTTACAGGAGTAATAAGGAGATATTGCTATTGCACTATATTGGTATTTCTTAAATATTATTAAAGGTGCACTAAGTATTTTAGTTGAAGTAAAAATTAGTGCAAAGTTAAGTTGCATGATTAAGAGCTTGGATTCATTGTTGCTAAGTTATCCAAGTAAAGGAGTTAGAGGTTAGTGTTGTCTAGTAAGGAAGGCAACAATACATTATTATTTGCTCTCAAGGATTAGAGCAAGAAGCTACCATATCTAAGAAGCAAGGAAAAGCTTCCACAAGAAGACTTAAGGAGATGTATAACTTCGATGCAAATTAAGGGACTTAATCCTATCTATTGCAAAAGTATTTGCATTACATTGGCATTGGTCTTGTCCTTTCAAATACAACAAAAAAAGGATAAAAATAAGAGTGCCTTAGCCCCAAACCACAAAAAAATTATTTTCTCTGTTCAATATTTTTGTAGATTTATACTGACATTTTAAAAATTGACATGAAGTAAATAGGTATACTTTGAAGGCAAGATTTCACAAGTTGGGCCTTTTTGGCCTAACTAAGAAGAGAGCCTTTCCAAGAAGACAATTTCTTTGTAACACATTCAATAATTGGATCCCACAAGGCTTCCTTCATACTCCCATAGAATAAAGGCATCCCTAGATAGGTTGTTGGAAAATCACCTATGCCACAGTTGAATATTCTTACTATCTGTAGTTGGAGAGCTCTAGAGGTATTCAGGAAAAAAAACTTACTTTTATTAAAATTTACCTTTTGGCCTACTACACGCTCATGGAAATACAAAATCATATTAATATGTCTTACTTGTGGAAGAGATGATCTTGTCAAATTTAGAGTATCATCCACAAACTGTTGAAAAGAGATCATTTCTAGAGTGGAATCTGGCTTGATACCTTTTATGTCTCCTTTATCCATGGCTGTTGTGAAGGCTCTACCCATAGTTTTAGCCAAAATTATAAATAGATAAGGGGACAGGGGGTCCCCTTGTCTTAACCCCCTCTTTCTAGGAAAATAACCCATTGCAGACCCATTAACTAAGATGGAGATCATCATTATGGAGATGCAATTTTTCATCATAGAGATCCAATCCTCATGAAAACCAAAATGTTAGAGCACTTTGATTAGGAAATCCCAAGAAAATTTATCATATGCTTTATTCATATCCAATTTAAGAAACATACCTTTTTTTTTATTTAGAGATAGAGTGCAAGATCTCATGGATGGAAATGATCCCATCAAGAATCTGTTGTCCCTAAAAAAAACCCCTTTGGTGTTTGTCAATGACAAAAGGGAGAGCCATCTTCAGCCTGTTTGCAAGGCCTTTGGATGCAATTTTATAAAGATCATTACACAATCTAATTGGGCAGTAATCTGCAAAATAATTAGCACCTGCAATCTTCGGGATGAGGGCTACATCAGAAGGGATACTTTTAGAGATTTTAAACTTCTTAACTACCAAGGTGACCTCATTACCAATGATGTGCCAAAAATTATGATAGAAGAGAACCGAAAACCCATATGTACTAGGAGATTTATCTCCCTTCATGGAGAAAACCACATATTTAATTTCCTCATCCATAAAGGGGCTAAGGAGATAGTCATTTATTTGATTTATAATCTTTAAGGGAATATGGCCTAACAACAAGTTCATCACCTCTTCATCTAGCTTTGAATCCACTTCTAACATATCTTGAAAAAATCGAACAGCTTCCCCTCTAATTTGTAAAGGATCCCTTGTAGAAGAACCATCAACAATCTTGATCTCCTGGATTTTATTAAAACTTCTGTGCCTGAGAGTTGAAATATGGAAAAACCTCGTATTAATGTCACCTTCCTTTAATCATAAAGCTCTTGAAATCTGTCACCAGAAAGCCTCCTCATACGCTAGAGTATTGTGCCAATCACATAGAAGATCCTTATCTCTAGTTCAAACTTCCTCCGAATACTCCCCCAAACACAAAGAGTTTTCTAAATCCGTGAGCTATTGTTGTAAAGCTACATTTTTAACCATAATTCTCCAAACACCTCTTTGTTCCACAGTTTTAAGTTCCACTTAAAAAATCTTAGTTTCTTTGCTCCTTGAGTCAATCTATCCCCAAAAAGATCTTGCTTTCACCAAGATTGAATCCTGCTCTCTAAATTAGAATGAAGGATCCACATATTTTCTAATAAAAAAGGGCTAGCAAAGAGCCTTCTCATGTTCTTTGTTTCCCAAATCAAATAATTATGGTTTGAGCCAATTTTTGGGAGGACCGTGAGAGTAGTGTTCCCAAACAACACTAAGCTCTCTTGAGAAATCAACACCCTATCCATTCTAATTTGAATGAATTGACTCCCCAACTTCCTATTAGTCTAGGTAAACTTTGATTGTCTAAGCTCTAATTCTATCAAAGCATTTGAATTTATAAAATCACCAAACTCAATCATACTCTCTGAATATTATTCAATGCCTCCCTTTTTATAAGATGGATACAAATGGGTATTGAAGTCCTCTGCAATGATCCATGGGATGCCTACAAATACATGTCTGAGTTCACTCAATTCCCTCTATAACCTTCATCTTCCAACCACAGTAGTGGGTGCATAAACATTTGTAATGATCCAGTGGGAATTATCCTCCTTCGAAAATAAGTGGATAGCACAAAATCTATCATTTGAGATAATGTTTTGTCCTTCCAATTTATTTGGGTCCCAAATGCACATCATTCCTCCTAAGGAGCTCACTGAGGGTTGAGCAAAAAAGTCTGATCCTCTCCAAATTTTGTCTTTAACCATTGCTAAGTTTACTTCTACCACCTTTGTCTATTGTAATAGAAAAATATCTAGGTGATTATCTCTTCTCAATGTTTGTATTGATCTATGTCTTCTAGTCCTGTTGAGACCTCGTACATTCCATCACAAAACCTTTATTTTTTAGATTTAGCTGATTTATTCCCTCCCCACCTAGATTGATGATGGTTTGTGTTCCTTTGGCTATCTCTACTGATGATTCACTCTTCCTTACCTCTGTTAAAGGGGATCTACCTACAGTGTGTTCCTTGCCAACATCCAAGGAAGTTCTCTTTGCTTGATTCCTAGTCACCCTTAAGGGCATCATCAAAACCTCCTTTCAACTAAAATCCTCCCGTATTGGAGCTATAGGCTTCACCTCTATATTTTTTAGGATCTACTTATCTTCCTTTAATGATTTTCTAGCTTCATCTTGCCTATCCCGATTTGTAAGAATTGTGTCAATAGGGTTAACCTCTACATCTGCTTTTAGAGGTTTTAGACTCTCATGTTGTACCCCCTCATGATTCACCCATTGTATCTCCTCCACAAATTCCATAAATTTGGTTGGGTCTCATCCTATTCAGCTCCTCTCAAGCAAGCAAAAGAGTTAGGATCTACAAAGTCAAGGGGTTCCACAACTCTAGGGGGGTTGGACTACCACAACTCCATAAGAGGGATCTTCCATGTGTTCCTCCTCAACCACCACAACCAATTGGTGTGAGGTGCTTGCTTCCTTTTGATTATCCACCATGATATTTGTACCTTTACCTTGCTCTACATATTTACTCTCCTTCCTCTGCCAAACTTTCTTATTGGGAGATTTCTTCTTCTTCGGGAAGAAGCTTAAAATATGACCTCTCCATTTATAAATATCACAAAGGGGTAGTGTTGTGGGTGATCCACAACACACCCCAAAATTGGGGACCCACCTTTTTGCAGGATTGCAGAGAAGAATCTCGGTGACCCAGATGCTAAAATTGAAGAAAAGAGAAAAAATGCCTAAGTGTTGAAAATGGTCGCGAAATCGCGACTTGTAATGCCATCGCTGCTGGAAGCAGGAAAGTTGTTGCGAAATCGCGACATGTGGCTGAGAAGAAAGGAAAAGTTGTCACGAAATCGCGACATGTCACTGAGAAGAAAAGAAAAGTTGTCGCGAAATCGCGACATGTCGCTGAGAAGAAAAGAAATGGTGTCGCGAAATCGCGACATGCCGTTGGAAAAAAATGAAAATGGTCACGATTTTGCGACGTGTTTTGCCGAAGTGTACGGAAGATGAAAAGTGTCACGATTTTGCGACGTGTTTTGGCAAACTGTATGGATGATGAAAATGGTCGCGATATCGCGACAGGTTTTGGCAAACTGTACGGAAGATGAAAAGTGTCGTGATTTCGTGACGTGTTTTGGCAAACTGTACGAATGATGAAAATGGTCGCAATATCGCGACAGGTTTTGGTAAACTGTACCAATGATGAAAATGGTTGCGATATCGCGACAGGTTTTGCCAAAGGTTCGGAACGTAAAAGCGGTAGCGATTTCGTGACGTGTTTCGGGAAAGCGTACGAAAAGAGAAAGCGATAGAGATATCGCGGCAGTTTGTCGAAAGAAGGCAAGAAAGTGATAATGGTCGCGATGTCGCGACGTAAAGTTGCCAAGGAAGCCCGATGGAGAAATGGTAGCGATATCGCTACAGTTTGAGGAAAGAAGGTTCAAAAGCAAAAATGGTCGCGATATCGCGACAAGATGCTGTCGGAGACGTACGGCCGGGAAGAGCGTCGTGATTTCGCGACATGTCGCGTTTTCATGGCCAAGAAGGTGAACAGGCGGCATGCAGTTTTTGTCAGGTTTTTTGCAGAGTGGCATTACAGAAGGCGCAGAGGACGTGTGACACGTGGCATGCAGGTGTCAGGTCTGCAGAAGCGTTACATGCAGTGAAGGATTTTAGGCATTTTGGCGTTAAACATGGAATGAAGACAAGGAAAAGGTGGGAATTTGAAGGGTCACATGCAGGAAGATGAAACAAATCGACACAGGGAGAATCGAAGAGCCGTTTCTATTAGTATAAAGCCAGAAGTGTAGATTGAAGGAAGGGTTGGAAATTGTCGATTGCAGGGTTGCAGAGACAAGAGCTTCGTGCTATTCTGGGCCTGCACTTGGGCAATTTCCTTCTTTTTTGTTCTAGAATGTTTTTTCCTGGAACATTCTTTGAATGTAATTGACATATCATTTAATATAAAATACAGAGTATTGGCATCTCATTGATGAGAAAGAAGGAGTCATTTTATGCATGCATGATTTAATGTTTTATCTTTCATTCCAGGCTTCTGAGGCTTTTAGGTGAAGTTTAATGCAAGTGTGCTTGGTTGCTTCATACGAATGCCTAGGTCTGGAATTACAGTAGAAACCCTAGAAACCAGCATCTAATTTATTTGGATTGTGAGAGTTTGCAGGTTCATTAGATTAGGTTGTATGCATAAAACCTCATTATCTTCGATTTCATCGAATTGATGGCAGCATTCTGACTGTAATTTACTTTCTTTTTCATTTACCTTTTTGTTCAAACCCTTGCTTTATTTTCTGCAATTTAATTATTGTATCCAAATAAATAACCGAAAATCCATCAGAATCCAAGATTAAAGTACAATTATTCAATTTGAGTCCACTGTAATTTCAGATTAGATAAACCCTAGTGCCCCTTGTTAACATCCACTTGCAAACCCTAAGATATTCCCGGCATTTCATTTGAACAACATTATTTAAGCATAACAGGAACCTTGGAGAAAGTTCTTTTCTTTGCAAGCAGAGGATTTTTGGACTCAGATCCTACCGGAGAGTGTGCTTTCACAACTGGGTGAAAACACGGCTCAACAGATTGGCGCTAGAAGGGGGGCCGAATTGGTTTATCTATTTTGATTTTTATATTTTCATATTTTGTTTTTGATTTAATTCTGAAATTATTTACGGCTAAACTGCAACATCGTTTTTTGTTTTTGTTGCAGGTTTTCTTCGAAATAGCCGAGGGTTTCTTCAGGCAGGCTGGACCCACCACGTCGTATTGCGACCAGGTCTTAAACAACCGAAGAAACCATTTTTCACGACCTTATTGGTACTCCCAAGGGTAAATCCAAGCAATTCGTAAGCACACCAGTCGCAAAATACCTGTTTTCTCCAGGGGAACGTCGAGTGGACCTACGCCGATAATATCCTTTGCTCCTAGTGTGCCTATAGTTAGTAATATTTCTACTGCTATTGTAGGTCTGTCTACATCAATTTTGAGTCAAATGGCTCAAGCTCCAGTAGCTCCTTGGTATGGAGCTAACAATACTCCTTTGAATATTGCTGGGGATATCCATGAAATCCCCAAGAACATTGAAATATTTCTGCCTAAATACAATCCAGATGGCCTAAGAATAGCAGAAGAACATATCCAAGCCTATAGGGATGTTTTAATTAGGCTGCAAGTTCAGCATGAAGATGTAGCCCCGTAGACTTTTCCCATGAGTTTGGATCCAATAGCATATGAATGGTATATATGCTTGCCAACTGGTTCAATCACCTCTTGGACACAAATGGAAAATGCCTTTGTCAATCAATTTAGGTCACCCTTAGATCCCGCAACTATTTACAATCAGTTTATTACATGCAAACGGGGCCAAGGGGAACCAATACGAATGTTTAATCAGAGATTCCAAAAGAACTATAACAGAGCAATTAGACATTTTGCTATCGATCCCGCAGTGGCTTTGCAGATATATTTTGGGGCATTGGACCCCATGACAGCCATGTTTGCAAGGCATAATCCTCAGGTCACCACACTGGCTTTGGCCTATAATGAAGCCATGACTATTGAGCAACAATTGACACCGCAAGGCTACGGGTTTACCCAGATGCCTATGATGGGACAGTGTGCTCCATATGGTCAAGCTACCCAGGCAAATCAACTCATGGCACCACAAATGCCAAGTATGAACGCCTTCCCATATCAGCAGTCGTATCCACCAACACTCGCATATGCACCCATTCCAATCCAACCAATCACAGCCATTCCACCTGTTCCTGCATTTTTGCAGAACAGTCAATCAACTACGTAGGAAACTAGTCAAGTCAATCCTCAAGCCATAGTTCCTGTTTCGAATCCAATCCCGATTCAAGGTATTAATCCATATGGGAATCAAATTCCTCAGAACCCGACCCAAATGTGGAATCAAGACCCCATTAATTATGCGAATCCAATAGGGGTTAACAACAATATGATTCCATCGAAGGATGTTTTTTTGGAAGTCGAAGAGCTCAAGAAGCTAGTGCATAAACTAAGCAATGATAGGGTTCAACAGCAGAAGTATGACTCCCATGCCCCTCATCCAAACCGGAATTTCAACAATAGAGGGAGGCACTGGAACACCAAGCCAAACAATGGGGGAGTTCCTGCTCCCATTGCTAATCAATTAGATGCTTCTGCAGGCCCTAGCCAATCTAATTCTCTTTTGAATCTTTCAGATTTGGCATGGGAAAGGGGGTGCAGGTTACATAACACAAAGGAACACAATGAGAGGAATTGTACTGAGATTGCTAGATACACTCATTGTCTTCGAGCACAAGTTGATGATTTGGAACTAGTATCAAATGAGGATCCATCGTATCATCAAGATGAAAATATTATGGTGATGGAAACAGTATATCACCAAAAGGGTGAAAGCGAGGAGGAAGAAGACGAAGTTTTGGAACAGGAGGTGCAAGCTTTTCGAGATTTTAGAAAGGGGACTCATGGGTACCATTTGAGGAGTAAATCTAAAGCCCCTAAAACCTCATCAACACCTCCAAACAATTCTATTCTTCCTCCAGATACAAAGGCAAGTAACAACCCTCCCTCTCCACTCGGAAGAGAAATGTCCAATGACGTCCAAAAGACAGTCAAATTTGAAAAACCAAATTACGATGTGGTGGAGGATATGAAGAAGTCCAAATCTAGCCTTTCATTCTTGGACGCGGCTAAATTGCCTAGTCAAAAGGAGGCGTTGATAAGAGCTTTGAACTCACCTGATCCGATGCGGAAGGAAAAAAGAGCTGAATCCCATCTGATTTTGTGGAAGGAGAGAAGGGATTTCCTGCCATTCTTATTGACTCTGAGAATTGCGGGTAATAACTTACATAACTGTTTGGTGGACACAGGAGCCACGAGCAACCTCATGCCTACGGAGATATGCAAAATGCTAGGTCTACAGCCGGTTTCATCCAAATGTACAGTCCTACAACTGGACAGATCAGAAGTAAATGTAGTGGGGAATTTATATGATGTCAAGATTCAATTGAATTCTGAACCCAGGGTTCAGGAGGTTGTGGAAATTTTGGTGGTTAATATCCCGAGTAGGTATGGAATGCTACTTGCTAGGGATTGGATGAAAACGCTGAATGGCTATTTTGCAACAGACTGCTCGCATATGTGGCTACTGTAGACACCAAAATCCAGCCACTTGCAAGTCATCTATACCTTCCTGTCAGCCACATGTCGGTCATCCACCTTCCCACCATTATTTGGCCCAATTTCACCTTTCCCGCCATTTTTCATCCCCAAATTTATTTAAATTAATATTTATATATATATATTTTAATATTTTAATATATATATTTAAATAATAGTTTAAGTGATTTAATCTGAGCCGTCCATCCTTCATTTAATCTCATCCGTCCATCCATCTTAATCCATTCCACAACCAAAATTTATTCTCTACCCTTGGATCCGCTTTAATCTTAGCCACACGTTCAAAGTGTCGTTAAAACCCTAAAGTGTGCCCTAAGAGTGGATTATAAATCGAGTCACTTTGATGGCTCAAACCCTATCTATGTCTGCTACCTATCTTCTTCGCCTAGGTCTTTTGCTACTTCTATCTCTGATTCTAATTCTTCTACTATTATCTCCTTTCTTCTGCTACCCTTTTCGCCGCATCTATCGTCGTTTTCGTCGCCGCTTTCGCCACCATTCCTTCTGCAGCACTCTGCAGAATCTCCCATTCCTGTCGCAAGTGCCCACGGGCGTTTACCCCTTCACCAAGTGCCCACGGGCGTTTACCAAGTGCCCACGGGCATTTAACAAGTGCCCACGGGCGTTTACCTTCAGCCACAGACTCAGACCGGCGTCTGTAATCCAGATCCAGAAGCACGCGGGCGTTCGGCGAGTGCACCAGGGCGCCTTTCGTAGCCTATTCTGACAACAACATTACTTCCAGGTGTCGCCTGGTTTAGCTGCATTAATAGAGAACAGGTATAAATTAGTTTAAAGCAAGTAGCCGTATTTTATGTATTAATCTGTTATTGATTTCCTACATTCCATTTTTATAGGGTTTTAAATTGTTTCTGAGGGCTCACGCAGTGGAGCCCTCTCATTAATTTCTAACTCCTTGATAGTGTTAATGTGTGCAGGTTTTTGATAACAGATCCAGTTTATTGATGGAGGGAATTGCAAATCAAATAAGAGTGGAAAACGAACCGAGGCTTAAAGAGATTATAACAGATTTTAACAAGCCGAATGAAGTTCAGTTTTCTGAGCCAGACTTAGGGGTCTATGCGCTTGATGTTGAGGAAGCTACTGAAGAGTTTAAAGAAGTATGTCATGGTCATTCGTCTGAAGAAAATGATTACACATGGTTGCTCAAGTTCGATGGATCAAAGTCTAGACAGGGAGCAGGAGCTGGAGTCGAGCTCACTGGTCCAGGAGGTAAACCATTGCTAGCTGCCTACAGACTGCAATTTCCTTGCACAAACAATGTGGCGAGTACGAAGCATTGATCTATGGTTTACGTCTAGCATTGAGCAAACATGTTAAATGCTTGAAGGTTTTGGGAGATTCTGAGTTGGTTGTCAAGCAAATCAAAGGACAGTATACATGCCATGACAAAATACTAAGCCTTTATAGAACTAGGGTTATGGATATCATGGAGGAGTTTGATGCATTCAACATAGCCCTTATTTCTAGGAGAGGAAATCGAATAGCAAACTCTCTTGCAGTCGCCGCGGGCATGTTAAACCCGCTGGATATAAAAAGATGTAAAAAGTTTTCCATTGAGTTGGTTCCTTGTCCATCAATACCTGATAATGTAAAGAATTTCCAGGTTTTTGAAAGTGACAGAGCACATCTTCAAGTTTGTCACAAACTCGGGTATTTTTGAAAACCGGGTGATTGATGAGGAACAAAGGTGGCGAGGATGAAACAAAAGAAAGTGAAACTGCGTATCAATCCAACATAATTCCTAAAGACGTGGTTTCATTAGAAAAGATGTTCGACATGGAATGCAAGAACAAGAAGAGAAAAAGAGTCCCACTCCCCAAAGATGCATGCGATTCAATTAATCTAGGGAGTGGAGACAATCCAAAGGAGGTGTACATAGCAAAGGCATGTACAAAGGAAGAAAGGAGCAACATAATACAGGCATTGAAGCATTACATAGATTGTATTGCTTGGAACTACAATGAGCTAAAGACTTACAACCAGAACATTATTACACATACCATTCCTTTGAAGCCAGACTCCAAGCCTTTTAGGCAAAGACAACGAGTTGTTAACCCGCTATTGGAGCCTTTGATCGAAAAGGAGGTTAAAATATTATTGGAAGCGAAAATCATTTTTCTCGTTAGGCACTCAACTCTGGGTGGCCAACCTCGTTCCAGTAAGGAAAAAGAGTGGAGAGATTAGGCTGTGCATAGATTTTCGAAATCTTAATAAAGCCTCTCAAAAAGACAATTATCCATTGCCATCAATTGATGAAATTCTGAAAATGGTAAATGGATCTGAAATGATGTCCTTTCTCGATGGATATTCAGGTACAACCAAGTTCTTATACATCTGGATGACAGGATGAAAACGGCCTTCACTACCAAGTGGGGGACATTTGCATATAAGAGAATGTCGTTCGGACTGTTAAATGCTGGTGCAACTTTTCAACGCGCCATGGATTACGCATTCAAAGGGCTAATAGGCAAATGCATCATCGTGTATGTGGATGATATCCCAATTTTCTCGAAGAAGAGAGAGGATCATGTTAAATATTTGAAGAAGGTGCTTCAAAGATGCAGAGAACATGGAATTTCCTTAAATCCCAAAAAGTGCATTTTCGGAGTAACAGAAGGGAAATTGTTGGGTCACATCATTTCAAAAGAGGGCATATCCATCGACCCAGAAAGGATACAAGCTATCCAAAACCTACCTCTCCCGAGCAGTAAGAAAGAACTGAGATCTTTCTTTGGGCAAGTCAATTTTGTGAGGAAATTTATCTCTAGCTTTGCTGAGATAGCCAAACCTCTGAACCAAATGCTCAAGAAAGATGTGGATGTAAAATGGAACGAGGAAAGTAGAGTGGCTTTCCAGAATATCAAAGATGCCATTTCTAGAGCCCCTGTCCTTATAAGCCCAGACTACTCCAAGCCTTTTTATATTTATGCTTTTGCATCAGAACACTCCTTTGCGAGTGTCTTAACCCAAAAAGGTGAGGATAGTGCCAAAAAACCCATTGCATTTTTAAGTGCCCCCTTGAAAGACGCTCAATTAAGGTATTCGATCCTTGATAAGCAAATGTACGCACTTTTTAAAACTGTGAAAAAATTTAGGCACTACATCGTGCACGACGAGAATTATGCCATCGTGCCCGATTCTGCTTGTCAAGACCATGTTTTTACGAGAATGAACTAGGTGAGAAGAGAGGAAAGTGGATTTCAACCATCCAAGAATTTGATCTCGAAATCCAATCAATGAAACTAGTTCGAGGACAAGGATTGGCGAAGGCGATCACGGGAAAATAATCCGCAAATAACGAGTCAATGCTCAAATACATAATACATGGCTAAGGACGACTGGTATGTTGATATTGTGCAATTTTTACTGATCGGTAAGTGTCCTTCTAATATAAATTCAACACGAGAGAAGAGCCTTAAGGCTTAAATCATCAATTATCTAATAAAATCTGGTGTGCTTTACAGGAAGAATCATGAAGGTATCTACCTGAGGTTCTTGAGCAAAGAAGAAGTTGCCAGGGTGTTGCAAGAATTTCACGGGAAACATGGAACTGGTCATGGTGCAGCCAATGCTACAGCACATCAAATCCTGAGAGCAGGATACTAATGGCCACATATTTTCAAGGATGCGCATACCCATGTATGATCTTGTCACATCTGTCAAGTGGCTGCAAATAGAGAGAGAAATGCAGCCATGCCGTTGCAGCCTGTAATCGAAATGAGACCGTTTGCATAGTGGGGATTAGATTTCATCGGGGTTATTAATCCAAATTCTTCTGATTCTCATAAATTCATTTTGACAGCTACGGACTACTGTACAAGGTGGACAGAAGCGATTCCTACTAAACATGCCACCACCGATGTTGTGATTAAATTTCTTGAGGATCAAATTATAACAAGATTTGGAATGCCCGACTCTATTGTCAATGACAATGGTAAAGCTTTTATTTCTACACAATTTGCAGATTGGGCATATGATAACAAAGTGAGTTTAAAGTTTGCATCCAATTACTATCCTCAAGGAAATGGGTTGGCCGAGTCTTCAAATAAGAATTTATTGAATACTATTAAGAAGTTGTTGGAAAAGAACCCGCGGGACTGGCACAGCCAACTAAAGTTTGCCCTTTGGGGAGATAGGACCAGAGTGAAAGAGTCCATAGGGAATACTCCCTATCATTTGGTCTATGGGCAAGACCCGATATTTCCGGCAAATTTGAAGTTGCGAGACCTTACATTTCATACAAGAGTACTTGGGGACGAGATGATCAAGTTGAAGCTAGGTTGAGCCGGTTGTTGCACCTTGATGAAAAGAGAGAAGAGGCCATGAATCACATGAATAAACACCAGGCAGTTATCAAGAGATGGTTTGACAGAAGGGCCAAAGTTAAATCATTCAGAATTTCAGATTTGGTATTACTATGGGACAAAAGACATGAGGAAAAAGGGAATCACCAAAAGTTTGATTGTCTTTGGTTGGGCCCATATCAGATTTCGAGAGATTCTTGGGAAGAATACCTTCGAGGCTAAAAACATTAGAAGGGGAAGATTTCATGCTACCGGTTAATGGGCAGATTTTAAAGCATTATTTTAGCCCTCAGGTTTTGAGACTTTGATATTATTCTTTTGATCTTGGTGGGGGATTTTCAGATTTTGTTTTTTATTGTTTAGGATTGTTAGTCTAGCTAGGATTTTAGTTATGGATTTGATTTCAATTGACATGTGTGTTAATTTTGAAAAAATGAAAAATAAAAATAAAAAAATAAATAATAAAGAATAAAAAATTGAGATGTCAACTTATGCTTAAGGTTAGGAGAATATGAAATATTGGAATTATCTTGTAGAAGCTCCACAAGTAACACAAGCAGTTTAATAATATTGTTTGATTTGGGATGCATGAAAGAATCAGTTTTGTATGACAATTCATTCCATTTGTAATTCAAGAAATAATGCATTCATGTTCCATCTCACCTTACATACATCTCATCTTAGTTACATATGCATCTTAGGTACAAGCCATTAAAGTATGTCAAATCCTCTTTGGGTTGTGTTATACATATATGTAAGTAGCTCCTAAGGTTGGAAACTGAGTCTTGAGATATCTAGAACCAAGCACGTCTCATACATTAAAAAGGATCTTGAGCAAAATGATCAAAACCTAACTTGGAGGAAAAGGTTGGGCGAAAAAAGTATTTCATGTCTATCCTATTTATGCAACATGATCCTTAAAACAGTGGTTTTGACCACTTCCATAGAGCTTAAAGCCTAAAATCAGAGTAGTAAGGATAGGGTTAAATCCTCATCAAACTTAGGTTGAGGATCCAATTCCCCAAAGCTTTGATTTGACCCACATGGAGTAGTAAGGATAGGGCATAAATTCTCATCTCGGTTGGTTGAGAATCTGATTCCCCAAAGCTCTTATGTCTCATTTCATAGTAAATCTTGGATTGTAGGGTTTGTACTATTTGTCCTCTGCAAAGGATGGGTAGTCATCCCCAAGGTCTAAGCAACAAAATTAATATTTCTCATCTAAAGTTTGGATTGTAAGGATCGTACTACATGTCCCTAGCCAGGATGGGTAGTCATCGTTAAGGTCCAAGAAGTAAAAAAATAAAAATAAATATATAATAAATAAATTTTTCCCATCTCATCCTTATTTTGGATTGTAAGGATCGTACTACTTGTCCTCTGCAAGGGATGGGTAGTCATCCCCAAGGTCCAAAGAAATGGAGATAAGTTTTGGATTGTGGGGTTAGATATGCCCATGCATGGCATCATGTCTTGCCTAAAAAACAAGACCACCGATTGTCTAGAGGGTTAGACTAGCATGACCATTTCTTCCATAGCTGGTTTAATTATTTTGCTTAAAGTGAGGTAATGAACTCTAAATCAGAATAGTAAGGATAAGGTTAAACTCTCATCTCGGTTGGTTGGGAGTCCGATTCCCCAAAGTTCGATTTCACATTCACTTGCACATGGGTTCTAGATAATAGGGACTCATAACCAACTTTGGGATACAATAAGGTAATGAATTAGTGGATCCTAAGAGGGTTTGGCAATCTTGAATGCTTGTACATAGTAATAGAAGAAGGACCATGCCTTTTATGGAAGCAAATCTCCTTGCACATTCATTAGGGTACACAAATCAGTCACCATCCCATATATGCATTCATGCAAAACTGATAATGGAATGTTGATCAATTTCAAACGATAGGGAATGAAAGCACATTGCACATACTGAGCTAATACTTGATGATTTTGATGATTCATGTACTTGATCTTTGGGCATTTGTTATTTTGCTTATGTGCTAAAATATATTTGCGAGTTTGTGATATGTTTCGAGGTTGGGTTCTTACTAAAATGCTCAAGAGCATTTGACAACGAGTCGCCATTTGTTGTGGGTGATCCACAACACACCCCAAAATTGGGGACCCACCTTTTTGCAGGCTTGCAGAGAAGAATCTCGGTGGCCCAGATGCTAAAATTGAAGAAAAGAGAAAAAATGCCTAAGTGTTGAAAATGGTCGCAAAATTGCGACTTGTCGCGCCATCGCTGCTGGAAGCAGGAAAGTTGTCGCGAAATCGCGACATGTGGCTAAGAAGAAAGGAAAAGTTGTCAGGAAATCGCGACATGTCGCTGAGAAGAAAAGAAAAGTTGTCGTGAAATCGCGACATGTCGCTGAGAAGAAAAGAAATGGTGTCGCGAAATCGCGACATGCCGTTGGAAAAAAATGAAAATGGTCGCGATTTCGTGACGTGTTTTGCCGAAGTGTACGGAAGATGAAAAGTGTCATGATTTCGCGATGTGTTTTGGCAAAGCGTACGGATGATGAAAATGGTCGCGATATCGTGACGTGTTTTGGCAAACTGTACGGAAGATGAAAAGTGTCACGATTTCGCGATGTGTTTTGGCAAACTGTACGGATGATGAAAATGGTCACGATATCGCAACAGGTTTTGGTAAACTGTACGGATGATGAAAATGGTCACGATATGGCGACAGGTTTTGCCAAAGGTTCGGAACTTAAAAGCGGTAGCGATTTCGTGACGTGTTTCGGGAAAGCGTACGGAAAGAGAAAGCGGTAGCGATATCACGACGGTTTGTCGAAAGAAGGCAAGAAAGTGATAATGGTCACGATGTCGCGACGTAAAGTTGCCAAGGAAGCCCGATGGAGAAATGGTAGCGATATCGCTAAAGTTTGAGGAAAGAAGGTTCAAAAGCAAAAACGGTCACGATATCACGACAAGATGCTGTCAGAGATGTACGGCCGGGAAGAGCGTCGCGATATCACGACATGTCACGATTTCGTGACATGTCGCGTTTTCATGGCCAAGAAGGTGAACAGGCGGCATGCAGTTTTTATCGGGTTTTTTGCAGAGTGGCGTTACAGAAGGCGTAGAGGACGTGTGACACGTGGCATGCAGGTGTCAGGTCTGCAGAAGCGTTACATGCAGCGAAGGATTTTAGGCATTTTGGCATTAAACATGGAATAAAGACAAGGAAAATGTGGGAATTTGAAGGGTCACATGCAGGAAGATGAAACAAATCGACACAGGGAGAATCGAAGAGTCGTTTCTATTAGTATAAAGCCAGAAGTGTAGATTGAAGGAAGGGTTGGAAATTGCCGATTGCAGGGTTGCAGAGACAAGAGCTTCGTGCTATTCTGGGCCTGCACTTGGGCAATTTCCTTCTTTTTAGTTCTGGAATGTTTTTTCCTGGAACATTCTTTGAATGTAATTGACATATCATTTAATATAAAATACAGAGTATTGGCATCTCATTGATGAGAAAGGAGTCATTTTATGCATGCATGATTTAATGTTTTATCTTTCATTCCAGGCTTCTGAGGCTTTTAGGTGAAGTTTAATGCAAGTGTGCTTGGTTGCTTCATACGAATGCCTAGGTCTGGAATTACAGTAGAAACCCTAGAAACCAGCACCTAATTTATTTGGATTGTGCGAGTTTGCAGGTTCATTAGATTAGGTTGTATGCATAAAACCTCATTATCTTCGGTTTCATCGAATTGATGGCAGCATTCTGACTGTAATTTAGTTTCTTTTTCATTTACCTTTTTGTTCAAACCCTTGCTTTATTTTCTGCAATTTAATTACTGTATCCAAATAAATAACCGAAAATCCATCAGAATCCAAGATTAAAGTACAATTATTCAATTTGAGTCCACTGTAATTTCAGATTAGATAAACCCCAGTGCCCCTTGTTAACATCCACTTGCAAACCCTAAGATATTCCTGGCATTTCATTTGAACAGCATTATTTAAGCATAACAGGAACCTTGGAGAAAGTTCTTTTCTTTGCAAGCAGAGGATTTTTGGACTCAGATCCTACCGGAGAGTGTGCTTTCACAACTGGGTGAAAACACGGCTCAACAGGTAGAATAGTGTTATACTCTAGCCTATGAGTCTTGGTACCCAATGGAGATTTTAAGTCTATTATTTTTAGAAGCTTGCTATCCAAATCAATATTAACACATATTTGGGCAAACACCATATGGAACTTTAGCTTGGTTACCCTATCAATGGTAATAAAGGTACCAATACCATTTGAAATAGCCATTAAAACTTCATCATGCCAATATTGAAAGGGAAGGTGAGGTAATATTACCCAAACAACAACCGTATCGAGAATTTGGGTGTGTGGATTAAAATATACATCCCAATTTATGAGAAATAAGCTATGCTTCCCCATCAACCATGGTCCTCTATCTAAATTTTTTTGCATGTCACTTACCTCAGTAAGTTTGATTATGAAGAACCTATTTGGGAGTGCCACAATCTCCATGCAGCCTATTGGTTTCCATCTAGCTAAGGCCCACCTTCGAATAGTATCTATATCTAGCCTTGCCCCAAAAAACTTGTCCACCAAATTGTGTTCCCCTTTTGCCTTCATGTTCAAAATTATCTCCGAGGGAATGTTGAGAATGCCATCTTTAACTCTCAAGTTTAAGTGGCTTACCAACGGAGGAAGAGTAGTAGCAGGTTTAGAACCATGTACCACCTAGGCCCAAGAGTGTTTCTATCCCACTTCTAGGGCCCGATTCTCTTAACCATTGTCTGCCTCTGATTCATCCTACCCCTTCTTTGGGACCACTTTGTCAAGAGGTTCTTGGATTTTTCTTCCTAGAAAGCCATTCTCTAGCTCTTCATCCAAGGCTCCATCCATTGACATACTTTCTAAGGCCCCAGTCTGGCCCTGCCCTACTCTGATTCCTACACTAACCGCTCCCCATCTATCTTTGATCACTCCAAACCTTGGTCCATTTGCTCCTTTTCCCTCCCGTTATATTTTTTAACTCAAACACCCATTTATAGGTTGAAAATAATTGAAAACCCTATTTTTTGGGTTTTCCTTTTTTTTCCTTTTCAAGTTTTGACCCCTCGTTGGTTATTCACCCTACCTGCTACTCCCGTCAACTAGGTTCGAGAACTTTTTTTTCAATGTTGTTGCTCACCGCCACCGTTGCTTCCAACTTTGTTTGTTGTTTTTTCTACCCGATGTGCATAAGGGTTTCCATTGTGCAACCCGGTACACACCTACATCCTGCACCTGTGTCTTGCACCTGCATCATGTGTATGCTTTCTGACTCCAGCCATTGCAGTAATTGAACCTTACCTTATCACTACAATTAAAACTTACTTTTAACCTTATTTCTTCTTATTTATTATCCCTACAAGAACTATTTCATTCTATGCACATTAGTATACCTCCTCACTGGCTGAAATAGGACTATCTAGGGCAACATGACAGTACCTATTAGAACCTTATCCTTAACCTCTCAGATCTCATGAAATTTAATGCTCCATTTGTCCATCCATTTTTTGTTTTTCTTCTGAGATTTGACACTCCTTTCCAAATTCTTCTTCTTGGGCTTGTTGTCAGATGATAATAATTATCCCAAATCATTCACTATCTCCAATAGTGAATTTTTCCAATGAGTTCTCCTTGGAACTCCTTTTATGATTTCTTCAGTAAGGCTCTCCAAGCCTTTTATTGGATGCTCATAGAGGCCTCTCCAAGGCCTTGAAACTTCTTCTGGTCTTCTTTGAGATCTTATCTTCAACCTTCTACTTCTGGAAGTGTTGGTGGTGAGATATTCTCTTAGATCTCTGATACTGCTACTTCTGAATTTGAGCAGGACTCTCCTAGTCCTTCTTCATTAATGATATCTTCTCTTGATCTCTTTTTCTTTAGGTGTTGGATTGATTATGAAGAAGATACTTTTTTTAACCTTTTTGTAGAAAGCTTTCCTGACTCACTAAGTCTCCCAATTTCTACAACAAAGTATTAGTACTGAAATCTACTTCTAAATTAGATACTCTCTTCTGGAATCTTCTTTGGGATCAAGGCTTCTATGGCCTTAGGCTGCTGTGGCCTGTTCTTTAGTACCAAGGCTTTCATGGCATTTCCCTCTAGATCAAGGCTTCTGTGGTCTTTTCTTCTAGATCAAGGCTTATGTGGACTTTTCTTCTGGATCAAGGCTTCTCTGGACTTTTCTTCTGGATCAAGGCTTCTATGGCCTTTTCTTCTTGAGAAGTTTCCAATCTAGCAATGGAGATCTCCTATATCCAAACTTCACTGCAATTCTTCTTCAAAAGTATCTTCTGTAGTGTTCTTCTCTTGCAACAACTAATATTTGTGCTATGAAGGCACTTCGACCTTTGGGAAACAAAGTTAAAATCTCCTACCTTTCTATTATAGAATGTGTCCCAATCATTTGAGCATTAATTTCTTGCAATAAAAGAACCTTCAGGTTAGTTTCTCTAGATTTCTTTGATGAGCTTCACTAGTTGATTCATCAAACTAGTAGATCAAGTGTTGAGTCCTAGTCTTCACAAGTTTTCCCTTGAAACTTTGTGGAAATAATCTAGCCATACGCAATGTCAGTATTCAAGAATCTGAGATTTCTTTCAGTCCTTCCTTGTGGCTCTTTTTAATTCTACCACCAAGACTCTTCTAAAGAATTTTTGACAATGATTAGTCCAATGGTGCATCAGGTTATCAAAAAATTAGGATCAATGATAATGGTGGTTTTTCTATTGACCTACCATGGCTATGATACCACTATTAGCTTTCGATGCAACATGTAATAGGAGATAACAATCACACGATGCAAAATAATATGAAATAAAGTAAATCTACGATATGACTAAAAATATACTATAAATAGAAATTATGGAGATGTTTATAAAAGTAGTTGTGGAGGAAATGAACAGTCCATGAATATAGATACAACTCAAGAATGGGTATTGAGCATATTACACCCCATCGTAATACATCACACTGCTACATCATGCCACTCTGGTCTACACTACTTCCTACTGCTATATCTTGTTGTACGTCTATGGCCCTTTATATAGGAAATAGGTTCCTTTGCCAACACTCTACCTAGATGTGCAAGGGACAACTTACATATATACAACTTGCACTTTGACACTTGTGCATTTTTTACATTGCATGAAGTAACTAGATAACTTCCCCCTAAAGTAATCTAATGTCCTAAGTATGTACCAAGAAAGATACATTTACTTAATCCAAATGATGTAATAGTCTATTTATAACACTTATCTTCCTATATATAGGCCTTATAGTGAGTGAAAAAGAGGGTATAGAATATAGAGAGTGAATGGTACCATTTTAGGAGTACAATGTAGTTCATTTAAAAATAGTTTGTGGAGTGTTCATGTCCTCCATTATATGGCATTGTATTATTTTTATGAGCTTTCATTAATGGCATATTTTTGAGTTATTGCAGACATTTATCTCTTTATTTTCCTACATATTATAGTGCCATTGTCATATAGATATCTTAGATTGCTTATCTTTCATCTTATGGTTGTATTTCCTATATGATATACTCATCAAAAGCTAACATAGATATGGTGCTCATCATGGAAAGTCTCAAGTGAAAAAAAAAATGTGGTAACAACTTGGTTACAAGATTTGAACATACATGGAAGATTCATCTATTATAATGGCATTAAAACATAAGATCTGCTTCAATATTAGGGTAAAATAGAAATGTCCTTAAATTAGGTTTATCAAAATTAATTTAACTCAATGCATAGTTCAATAATATTTTAGCTCAATCTTGATTGGTTTATAATGGATGTATTTTCTTAGAGGAGATGGTTTCCTATAATTATTACAAGCATATATTGTCCCTACAAGTGAGAGTATCTAATATAAAACAAGCATAATCATAAATGTCAAGATAAATTGCATTCCATAAATCAAGCTAAATTACTAGCTTCATTGATGAACATGAAGCACAAAAAGAACTTGCATCCACTACTTAGGCATACAAGCCATTTAAAACATATAGTCATCATAATTTCCTTTAAGTTAATACAAAGAATTGTGCTACATCACTAATCATCTAATCATGATGTATTAAAAGTATAATTCCACCATATCAATACACATAGCATACATTTTCTAGATTTGTTACATAATGGATCAAGCATTCATTATGTTGATTAATAACATGACAACTTATAAAATTCATGGATCAAACCTAAGAAAATAGTATTAGATCAGCATCAGAAGCTATCAAAATTTAATATTATTTGTGTGTGTATATATATACATACATACATACATGCATACATACTTACATATATATATATATATATATATATATATATATATATATATATATATATTATGCATCGATTCCTTTCCCTTAGTTTTGGGTGTGCTTGGCCCTGGTCAATATGGGTATTGGTTAGCAAAGTGTGCCCTGTTGAGTGTTAATTTTACCCAATTGTGAAATTACACTCTCCCTTAGGGTTTGGATCCCAAAACCCTCTCTTGCAAAGAAGTTAAACAAACAACTTCTCCAAGGTCTTCGCTATATTAGTATTTACATATATGTATTAGTAATCTCAATAAAAATAATAACAAAATGCTAAGAACACCTTAATGATTGCAAGTAACTCTAAACAAGGGGCATATGTTGGTTTATTTTACCATGCTACTTTAATGATTGTTCATGAAACCAAAATAAAAGTAAATGTGAATTTAAAATGATGAATAGGCTCCTTAAATGTAGCTTCTTATCATGAAGATAAAGATAGCCTTTGATATGATTAACAAATTATTCCTCTTTGATGAAATTGATTTTCACAAAGAGACAATAATTCATAACCTTAAAATAAGGGCTTCATAATATCATTTAATTATCCCTATTTTATGAAATTGAATTTTCATAAAGAAAAATAATTTAATGCTTTAAAATAACAACCTTTTAATATAACATATAAAATTACCCCCTTCAATGAAATCAGAATTTTCATGAAGAAAAGGTGCATTTATTGCTCTAAAATGGTAATTTGTAAAATGCCATAAAACATAACCCCTTCAATGAAATTGAAGTTTTCATGAAGGAAATGTCATCATAGGCTTATGAGTGGAAATGCAGAAATTAAAAATCTGATTTACCTCCAAAACTGAAAAAAATGAATTTTCGAAATTATAAAACCCTTGAAAAACAGCAGTTTTCAAAAATTAATATAAAATCGAAATGATATCGGAATGAGTCCGAATCTATTGCATATTGAATATTGATGTTCATTCTAGGCAGCCATGCAATTATTTTTAAATTTTGATTTTTTTTAATGTTTATTTTAATGCTTGAAAATTAAAAAAATTCTGTAAAATAAAGTTTGAAAACTGAAAAATAAAAAAACTGAAGTAAATTAAATGCTAAAAGGGCAGAAATGCAAAGCTCCATTAGTTTGATAGCACCTTGTCTTGCAAAATCGAATATGTGAGAAATTCATACATGCAACCTAGTTTATTCGACCTACGTTTGCACAACCGAAATAAACTAAGTGCTAGCTCCTAGGGTTTGAAAATGAATTTCAGATTTCAAACATTTGCCTAATGTAACCCATAATGACATTAACATCATCTAGAAATTTGAAAACTGAAAAGGGAAAGATGAACAATTAAATTTGAACATGTAGAAAAAATATCTCATTCTTTTTTTTCTAACAAGGCCTGAAATTTCTAAAAAAGGCATTTGCATTAAAAATATTTGCTGTTACATTCCGACAGCATGTGGCCTTCAAAGAGTCCAGCCTCTTTTTTTTGTTTCGAAGGGGTATTTGAAACCTGCAACAATCCTTTCGTTTCCCTTTCAAAACTCTTCATTTTCTGTGTTTTTTTTTTTTTTGTTTTCCTGTGTACTTGTTTTCAATACGTTTCATCTCCCTTTGTAACATTTATTGGAATGATAATGAAACTGTCTATTAAATTTTGTCTTAAAGCATGGCCTTTACTTTTATGTTTTAAATTTACCATAATATAAACCATCAATGCTCCAAACATCCACGTATGCCTCCGTTTGTCTTTTGTTCGCGTGGGCATAATATACAGCTTCCTTCCCATGCATTCTCCCTATTCATTCTCTCATAGTAAAACAAACGACATGTGCTTTATTTTGAATATTCTTTTATCTTTATGGCCCCCTTAGTCAATTGACTAAATCTTTATATAACGCCATTAACCTGCCTTTATCCTCAGCATAATGGCTACATTTGCCAATAATTAACCACTACCCCACAGTGTATTACCAAATGGCATATTTAACGCTGTCCTCTTTCATAAAAGCCAGAAATAGTGGGGAACTCTCCGTAGGTTATGAATTTTCTCTGCCCCTATGATAATCTTCGCTAGATTTGAGATTTGTATGCCTATGTGAGCTAATTGGTTTGCCATGGCTAACGTGTAGTTATACCTCCTTTCACTGTCGAATTCAAACTCATGCATACTGTCCTCATGCATACGTGTACCCATTTGTTCACTGTGGAGTACGTCTGTGTAACCCAACGTCGAGCATTTTCCTTGTAGCGTATCTTCAGATTCACTCTGGCAGATGTCTTCACCTTCCCTTACCGCGTCGCTGCCCGTTTTGTATTTGGCATCGGTTGTGTGGGGTTTGCATTCTTCCAGCAAAACTGGCGTGAAACCCTAGCATCATCTGTGCTGAGTAAGCCTTCTTCGTATGCATTCGCTTTTGAATCCTTCTACATGTCGAAGTTCTATTTTAAGTTGAAATTCCACATCATATGACTCCGCCACGTTGGTGTTGGTTTCCCATTTTGATGTTGTCTCTCTGCATTTTGAGGGGCCTATGTAGGTCATGTTCACCGTCTTCAACCGGTAGTCCACAATCGTTCATAACTCTGTCGTATTCAGGGCCCATCGTGAATAAGTCCTCATACCAGCTACTTCGACGTCGTGTTGACGACCAACTCTGCCGCTTCCAATCGAACTCAAACACCGTGTCCTCCGTGAAGACGCCCACCTCCAAGTGGCCATCGTCACCTGCAGCAAAAGACCCAATCCATTTATTAATAATATTTTAAACTAAAGTCATAACTTAAATAAAACTTACATTTAAAAGTTTAAGACTATGACACTCTTTAACAAATATAAAAGATTTACCATATCTTTATTTATTTATTAATTAATTAATTAATTTATTGTTTTAATTTTTTTATTTGAATAGTTTAATATATATAATAAACTTATATATCTACAAATATTCATTTATTTAACATTATTTTTATTTATTTATTTATATATAATATATTAGCATATATTACATATGTAAATAATTGTATTTTTATTTTTATTTATTTATTTATTTATATATATAAAAATATATATAAACTTGCATTTTCTTGTTTTATTATAGCCTTGCTCAAAAATATTTATTAAAACTCAACACAAAGTGAGAAATTAAATCTTAACACCCAAAACTTAAACGAAACTAGGATTATTAAATTAATCCCGAAACACTAACACTCTCAACCCAAAACTTAAATGAAAACAAAATGTCAACTTTTTACAAGCATACAAGAAGACCCCTACAAAATAAAGAAATTCAAAATCCTCATGGTGAGCCCATGGCTAGGGTCATATCAAAATGCTTACCCAAAGACAATTGAAATATGAAGAAACAAAATTTTAAAAGTGGGTCCCCAAGCTTTGGGGCTAGTTGTGGAGCAGCCACAACATGCCCCTATGCAATGGTAGCATCCATCCTTGGGCCCTTATCTCTTTTTTGTCTTCTGCTCTTCGTCCTTCATTGCTAGAGCAGGGCCTTGTGGCTTTTGTGGAGGGGGTTTAGTGTTATTGGGTTTGTTATCTTTCTTATAAAAGTTCTTTTCGAACTTATTTTGGCTTCCATTGCATTTCTTTTTTGGATTCTGGGGGTTCTTAGCCTTTCATTCTTGCTTGACCTCCCATTTTACAAACCCATTGCTATTCCTCTTCTTTAGTTCCTGATATTCCTAATCATTCAAGGTTTCATATTTGTAACGAAAATGTGACTCTGCTTTCTTTTCCAGGTCATATGCCTTTTACAATGACTTAGACATCTCTACATCGTGTTTTATCCTTGATGGCAATCCATGGGTAAACTTATGAATCCGTATTTTCTCATTAAATGCAGGTACATATTTTAGCAACTTTATTAGCTTCCTGTAATATATCTCCACTGAGTTGGTTCCTTGCTTTAGACTGGAAAACTCCTCAAATTTTAGAGTATAGAAATGCTCCGTGAGGAACCTCTTCTTAAGAATGTCTACAAATAGTTTCCATGGAATTTCTACCGAATCTATTTTAGTTTCCTCATAATAAGTTTCCCACCAATCTAGGGATGCTCCTTCAAGGTATATAGTAGCCCAAACTATTTGGGTTCCTAAGGAATATCCCTTTACTATAAAGAAAACTTCTAGTTCCCTTAACCAAGCCTCAGTTGCATCTCCCTCTCCTTCTCCATTGAATTTGGAGATACAAACATTATTTAGGTTTCTTACCGTATCTTTTTCTAAGAGGGTTCTTTCTTGCTTTTGTTATGTTGTCAATGCCTCAACTTTGTTGACTTTTGAATCTCTAGCCTGTGAATTTTGATTTGCCATAGTTTCCATCACTTGTCTTAACTGGTTTTGTAATTCGGCAACTGTAGTAGTATGTTCTTCTATTCCTATATTGGGATTTCTTGGATCCTAATTCTGCATCTCTTCTTTGACATTACTTTGTTGAGTTTGTCTAGGTGGAGGTCTCTCTATCCTGGAATTGGGTGGCATATTGATCTGGTTCCAACCAAGAAGAGAATTAGATCCTAGTTTATTTGTTGATTCACTAATTCCCAACCACATTACAAAGTTATTTCTTGCCAATAATTAGAAATCTAATTAGGATAAGGTTCCAAGTTTATGATGTAAAATTGATACCAAAGCCCATACTAAAGTATCACAATGTTCATCTCTCCTTAGGACCGAATCCATTTAGATTCTAAATAAGTAGAGACTCTAGGTTATCCCAACCTTTTTTGATTAACCTTAAGCAGGCTTTCGTTGGACACACCTAAATCCCTTTTTGCACATAATAAGCTCTATACCCTCGAACCTAGAGCTATGATACCAAATGTAATAGCCCTCAAAACAAGAAAACACACAAACAAAAAGAAAAAATGTTTATATTTTTATTTTGATCAAGAAGGATTCATAAATCCCTATCCAACCTTAATGCTTGACATCCCCTAAGTTTCTCAAGAACTATACCACACGAGATTTCCCTTACGCAAGTTCCTTCTACATAGGCCTATCTCATGTCATGCACATAATTCCATCCATCTCATTATTCTTGATGAGCTAGATTTACCACCCTCGATCATTGGAAGGTATACACGCATCTCCATACTTCACACAAACCATTATGTGTGGGTATGCTATGTGCATTGCGAGTTAAGCTATCAATATCATCCTTTGACAAGCTATCTTAACTCTTGGTACGAACTTCTAAACCTAGATAACCAATCTCCCTAAGGGGGTCTTAAGCCCTTAGGTCATCCTCTAAGTTCACCTAGAACTTACACCGTTTTATTTTTTTTATAAAAGCTCATAAGAATACAAAGGATAAATCTAGATACTAAATCTAACAAAATATGTGAAATTAATCAAACATAAAACATTCATTAAAGGGAAACATGTGATAAAAAATTAAATAACATTGCAATAAAAAAGGTTATCAAAATACAATAATCAACAATGTTCATTTAATACATAGGCAAATATGGTAAACCCCATACTCTCAATAATTACTTTACATTTAATCCATTGGGGAAATCTCCCCACAAATCTAATCTACTGCATAATCAAGCAAGAAGTAAGGTAGAGAGCAAAATTGCGAAGTAGTCCATCTCATGACTTTGGTCCTCTCGCTCTTCCATCGATCAAGTGAGGATAGTAGGGGATCAAGACACTCATGGATCTAGATAGACATGCTTCTAAATGCATTTACTTATTTATTTGCCAAATTACAACTATACAATTAACCCAAGCAATTCAACTTTCTAATGCATAGTTATTATCATAGAAATTCCCTTTCTATGACCCCTCTCATCTACTTATGAGAGTCGTTCTACCATGCATCCCACCTTATGCTTTATTTGCAATAAATGATCCAACCCTCACTTAACAATTAAAGTCCCATACCCTTAATTGTTTAATGAATTGGGTTCTTTCATCTTATTTAATTAAAGCAAACCACTTTAATTTTACCACAAACATTTCTTATCATTTCATAAAGTAAGGTCCCATACCCTCATTTTACAAGATGAATCATAATCATATTTATTTTCCATAAAAACCTTTCCATTTCATAAAGCAAGGTCCCATACCCTCATTTTACAAAATGAATCATAAACATATTTATTTCCATAAAAACCTTTCCATTTCATAAAGCAAGGTCCCATACCCTCATTTTACAAAATGAATCATAAACATATTTATTTCCATAAAAACCTTTCCATTTCATAAAGCAAGGTCCCATACCCTCATTTTACAAAATGAATCATAAACATATTTATTTCCATAAAAACCTTTCCATTTCATAAAGCAAGTTCCCATACCCTCATTTTACAAAATGAATTATAAACATATTTATTTTCCATAAAAACCCTTTCCATTTCATAAAGCAAGGTCCCATACCCTCATTTTACAAAATGAATCATAAACATATTTATTTTCCATAAAAACCTTTCCATTTCATAAAGCAAGGTCCCATACCCTCATTTTACAAAATGAATCATAAACATATTTATTTTCCATAAAAACCCTTTCCATTTCATAAAGCAAGGTACCATACCCTTATTTTACAAAATGAATCATAAACATATTTATTTCCATAAAAACCTTTCCATTTCATAAAGCAAGGTCCCATACCCTTATTTTACAAAATGAATCATAAACATATTTATTTCCATAAAAACCCTTCCATTTCATAAAGCAAGGTCCCATACCCTCATTTTACAAAATGAAACATAAACATATTTATTTTAAATTAAAAAGTCTAACACTAAGGGAAACCTTTCTCCTTAAAACGAGCTTCCCTACTCGAATAGAACAGAACATGGTATTTCCTATCTATCACCCTATAGCCTCCCAAGATAGTGCTCTAACATGCTACGCTACTAGCTTTGGCCATAAACAAGCTACACACAAAACTTCGGCTAGACAAGCTACGCATAACACTTCGACTAGATAAGCTATGCATAAAAATTTGGCTCTAAAAAGGCTACACATAGTACTTTAGCTAGACAAGATACGCACTGCACTTCAACTCAAAATAAGCTACACACAACACTTCGACTAGATAAACTACACATAGCACTTTGGCTAGACAAGCTACGCACAACACTTCAGCTCTAAATAGGCTACACACAACACTTTGGCTAGACAAGCTACGCACAACACTTCAGCTCTAAACACACTACACACAACACTTTGGCTAGACAAGCTACGCACAACACTTTGAATCTAAATAATCTATGTACAACACTTCAACTAGACAAGCTATGCACAACACTTCAACTAGACAAGCTATGCACAACACTTCGGCTAGACAAGCTACGCACAACACTTCGGCTCTAAACAAGCTACACACAACACTTTGGCTAGACAAGCTATGCATAACACTTCGACTCTAAATAGGCTACGCACAACACTTCAGCTCTAAACAAGCTATGTACAACACTTCGGCTAGACAAGCTACACACAACACTTCGACTCTAAACAGGCTACAGACAACACTTTGGCTAGAAAAGCTATTCACAACACTTCAGCTCTAAACAAGCTATGCTATAAATAACAAATGAAACCATGAAGGTAGTAAAATCAACTTGGTTGCCTGTCCCGCTAGTTTCCTTTGGACATTCAGGCCAAGCTTGAGCACCTCCTCCTTTTTGTTTTTGTCGTACCTTTTCTCCCTTCTCTCTTATATCTCTCCCCTTGTTACTCCAACTTCCCTTTTCTTCTTAGCATCCCACTCCTTTTTCCTCGACTTCCATCCGCCAACCACTGCCATTACTTCCACACCCCTTCATCAGGTGGTAGAGGAGACGTCCCTTCCTCCCACCTTCCCATGGTGCAGCCAACATTGAAGTCTTCTCTTACTCACGTAGAGGAAACCATCCCCTCACTCTGATGGAGCCATTCCTTGCGTTAATGGAGCCATACCTCCTCACCAGCTAGACTCTGCTCTGGGTGGCCTACCCAATTTTGAGGTAAGCTCTATTATACGAAATAGATTTTATTACCTTTTTTTTTGTAAAACTTGATCACTCATTTATTAAGGATAATCCACCATCTATCCAAATGAATAGTTATTTAAAATAAGATATTATTTTTATTCAAGAATACATCTATTTATCATTTAAAATAAATATACCATTTATTTAAATGAATATCTATCTAGAATAAGAAATTATTTTTATTCAAGAATAAATCTATTTATCATTTAAAATAAATCTACCATTTATTTAAATGAATATCTATCTAGAATAAGACATTCTTTTTATTCAAGAATAAATCTATTTATCATTTAAAATAAATCTACCATTTATTTAAATGAATATCTATCTAGAATAAGACATTCTTTTTATTCAAGAATAAATCTATTTATCATTTAAAATAAATCTACCATTTATTTAAATGAATATCTATATAAAACAAAACATTCTTTTTATTCAAGAATATCCAAGAAGTTATGAAGGCAGTTCATTCATTCCAATTTTCCACATTGTTGAGGTGAAGTGCTGAAGTGAAAGACAATTAAGTATGTGCACAAACAAAGAGGAAGATTTTTCCATCAATTTAGTTAGCAATCTCTACCTTGAGAACTTATGATAGCTACTAGGCCATCAGTCTGGGGCTCAAGGTGACTACATATTGATGATTATCCCTAACCGAATGCATACCTATATGAAGGTATCTATCCTTGTTACCTTCGAGTTGTCATATCATCATTTCCCCTAACCTCAAGTACCCTCATATTCGGTGGAGGACTCAACTTATTCCACTTACGAGTGCACCTAATCCTACACATTGGCAATTTGTTAACAGTAACATATTCTTCATCATCTAGTAATATTGTATAACTACTTTATTGCATAAAATCCAAGTATTGAAGCATCATTCATTAATAAATTGTTTCTTTATTTTCAAAAGTCCACCTGGGAGGGTCATGAAAAATCCATTCAGATGATCAAAGGTAGAGAATGATGACACATGGATGACTTAGATGGAGCTAGTTATAATAGAAATAGGGTACCCTGAAGCTATAAGGAGGACTACTACAACTAAGAAAAGGATCAAGTTTTTGCATAGCCATTTTTGTAAGAGGTATACTATGAGTGCCCTTGCATTTTTTATTGTATTTTACTATGAGTGCCCGTTGATTGTGTATGTCTTGTTCATGATATACCTAGTTAGTTGAGATCATTTTTAGTGATTAGATTGGAAGCTTAGAATTTTTTTGTAACTACTCTTAGGACGAAGAATGGAGTTCTCCTATTACATTATTTGAATAGAGAGAACCCTTTGTATTTGATCAATGAGATCTAAGCATTCTTCTTGACTCTAAAATGTAAAATATTTCAAGAAATTAATACAAATCTAGCTTCGTTTTGGATATTTCTTTGGTTCAATTGTGTATCTATTATCTCTTTTACATATTACATAATTTGAATGTGTAATTAATGTTTTATTTCATTGATAATCAATTATGCTTGTTACATTATTTAAATGAACATAATTGACCCAATATCTTTTTTATTTTTCTTTCTGTTACATTAATATATTTATAATATTGCTATAATGGATAAGGCATCGATCAAGTATTAAGGTATAATTATAGAGTTATTACAAATATTGGTCAAAGAACATAAAATTTAAAATTTTTTTAATTTGGATGAGCATGAGCCTATAAAGAAATATTATAAGCTTACCTCTGGGGTATCCTAACCCAATTTGGTTTATCTAGGGTCTGTTTGATAATCTTTTATCAAATTAAAGTGGTATATTTACCAAAGTCTGTAATACTACTTGTGATCTAGAAATATTTTGTGGCATGACAACTAGAATTAAGGGACACAAAATATTTCCACAATAGGATGCTTGTGACTATGTCAAGAGAGGTGTTAAGTTTTAGAAGCATGACTACCATATCCATACTTCATCCAATCCTTTCATCATTTGATCTTTCATTGGCCTTTTGCCATTTGGGGCTTAGACATCATTGGGAAAATAAACTTAGTATAGTATTATGAGTATAATTTCATCATCATGGTTATTGAGTACTTCACTAAGAGTGTCAAAGCCATGCCTTTATCCTCAAAAACTAGAGTTCAAGTCTTCAAGTTTATCATTAACCAAACCCTTTTCCATTTTTGTATCTCTTCCATCTCGAACTGTGATAATGAAACACCCTTCAAGAAAAAGGATGTCTAGAAAATTTATACTAACTAGAAGATCCATCATAAATGATGAACACCTTACTATCCTCAAGGCAATGACCAAGCTAAGTATTCTAACAAGACTCTAATCAAAATCCTTAAGAATCTCATCAACAAAACTGGTCACGATTGACAACTTCAAATTTATTTTATCTAATGGAATTATCACACTAATGATCTAACTCCCACTAGAGTGAAACCCTATGCTTTCATTTATGGAAATTAATACATATCACCTTTCAATATTGAGGTTCCTTCCTTGTACATTTTATTTCAAGAGTTCTCATTTAAAGATGAATATCATCTTTCCCACCGTAACCAGTCAAGACTTCTTGATGAAAAGAGAAAACATGCCTTAGATAACCTGCAGGTCTACTAGTAAAGGCTTAAGCATGCCTATAGGAAAATGGTATAATCCCACTACCTTGAGGTTGGTGATATTATTCTCAAGGAGAATGAAAATAATACTAATGCCAAATCCAAGCTCATGGGTAAGTTAGAGCCTAATTAGCTAGGTCCTTTCATCATAACCACAAAGTGTGGTTCAAGAGCTTACCACCTAGCCATGCTTGATAGAAAAGAACTTAAAGAATATAATGCATCTTAGAAAGTATTGCATTTGAGTCTACATTAGTTGACTATTTCATTTAGCTACTGAAGAATACGAGCTTATACTAAGAGGGGGGTGAACAATATAAGATCAACTTTTACTTTTCTTTCCAAATGATAACAACAATAATATCAATGCAGTAAATAAGACAATGCACAAATCATCACACACATGAGAGACACAAATTTAACGTGGTTCACCTAATGTGGGCTATGTCCATAGAAAAAATCTTTCTCCTATGTTTTCTCAACAAATATATTGGGAACCAATTCCCTATTACAATGTTTATGAACCTTTGTCCAAAGGAGACACCAATCCCCTATGCTCAAATTCATGGACCTCTATCCAAAAAAGAACTCTATCCCATTTTCTCTGGTTTGTGGATCTCTCTCCATAGGAGACCTCTATTCCCTCTACTCTGGTTTGTGGATCTCTCTCTATAGGAGAACTCTATCCCCTCTACTCTAGTCATCTCTAAAGCCTACTCATAACTCTGCTCAAATTTACATCAAACCTTCTCACAAGGCTAGCTCAAATCAATAAATAACCCTGCTTTCAATGTTATCCCAAATCTACACTAAGCCTCGTCACAAGGATATCACAAATCTGCCTCAAATATGCTCATAGATCTACCTCAAACCTGCTCTCTATTTTTGCCTAAACTTGCACATATTACATGCAAAAATTTATCTCAATCCTACTCTCTATATCTGCCCAAGACTTCTCAAATACATGCTAAAAACATGCTTTAACACTCGCTCAAAAACTAATCTAACACATGCTCAAAAAAACTTATAGAAAATGCTAAAAAAAGCTCATAGAAAATGCTCAAAATTGCTCATTAATACTCAAATCCAATGCACAAAGTTCTTCACAAAACTGCCCTATGTTCCTTGCAAATTTTCTCTCAAAGATCAAACACAATGATGCACAAATAGTTCTCAAACTAGCACAATTGTTTCCACTTTCTTTCAACAATGGAAGCACAACTTGTTCACAAACTCTATCACAAATGTGGTTCCAATTTCATTCAACAATGAAGCACATGTAGGTTTCAAACCTTAACTCAAATATTTCCAAAAATGCACACCAATCAACCCTTTTATCTCCACCTTAAAATTACTTTCTCAAAACATAACCTCCTAGAGGAAGAGTTGAACAACCATACCTCAAAATGCTTGATGAAGATGTGCTCTTTAATACTTGTCTTAAAAACAACTTATTTTTCTTGTGCCACTTTTGAAATTTAGATAGCATAACACTTTTTCAACCATCCACATGGAAAATATTTCCCCAAAACACGTGCATAGAGATATTGTTTTACCACTTCTTTTAATTTCACAAGGTAAAACTTTTTAATTAACATCACCCTTCAAGCACTTTCTTTCACCATGCATGAATACTCACAATAATTAAACCATTAAACACCTTATAACTCCTACTTATGAAAGCCACAATTAATTTTCAACAACATCAACCTAGAAACCCTAAGTGCATATCACAAATTTAATTTCACTACCATACACCTTATACCACCAATGTATCTAAATTATTTTAACCACACTCATAGTCTGAGATATCACAATGCGTAAAGTATTTTGGATTTAATTAAATATGAAAAATATCAACCTTATATATTCCCTAGATCAAACAACATGCACATCAACCAATAGAAAAATTAATCCTTATGTCTCCCTAGGACAAGCGTTGTGCATACCTTATTTTCATAAAAAATTTAACTTGCCTCAAGTTCTACCGTCGTGGATCGAACTTGCAAACTTTTGCTAGCCTGCGTCCTAGCCCAAGCTAGGTTACCATGTGGGCTAGCTACCCTCTTGGAACAAAACGTGCGCTACCTTATAATTACTTCGTTGCCCCACCTTGAAGTGTGTGAAACCTTTTTTTTATCCTTCCTATGTCCACGCAAGCTATTTTCAGATTTAATAAGTGCGCTCAACCTTAGCTTTTCTGCCCTTGAATGGCGCAAAAAAATCATCCTTTCTCTACATCCACAATGTGCTCAATGGTGCAATCGATTTGAATTTCTCTACCTCCACTATATACTTAAGAGGATATATGAAAAATGTGCTCTCAATTCCTACCTTAGCCAAACAAATAATTTAACCTTTTTATATACATTTTTATCCTTGAAACTTTGACGTCGGTGCCGCGCTTGAAGTAATAATATTTTCAAATATCATATTATTATGCCCTCCATGATTTTGGTGCCTAACCCATCTTGAGTTTGAATTATAATATAAAATATTATAATGGGGTTTTTAACTTCCCTTGCAACACTTGAACCTTTGTCTTCAAACAATTTGTTTGAAATATTATAATATTATTTAAACTTGCTTTCTTTTTTAACCATGGTCTTAAACCTTTTATTCAATTACTTAGAACTTTGTCCCAAGTGCTTTTAAACCTATTTGGCTTATAATATTTAAAGTAAATATTATAACCTTTTTCTTTTTATCAATATCTTTGCATTTATTATCCAACTTATAAACCTTATCTTTTTGCCATACCAAGCTATCTTTGACATCAATCCTTTGACATCAATGACCACATCATGCTTAGTTTTTCCAACAATATCCCCCTTTGTCATTGATGGTAATCCTTACTAATAATGTTTCTTTTTTTGCAACCACTAGATTCCAAATCTGCTCCCCCTGAGAAGCTGCTCCCCTGACCGAATGCTCTCCCCCTTTCTCAAATCTCTCCCTCTTTGAAATAAATGGCAAAGGGACTCCTTTGGTACTAAAAATAAGACTCTTAGATTAGTCCCCTAACCACCTCCTTTCCTTGAGGTGATTAATTTTGGTGTGGGAGTAAGACTACTCCCAATTTCCTTCTAAGATGCTCAAAATTTTCCTTTAAAAGTGGCTTAGTGAATATGTCTGCTATCTGTTCCTTTGTAGTTACATATTCCAATTTGACCTACTGATCCATCACCTGCTCTATCAAAAAATTATAGTTTATTGGTATGTGCTTGGTCCTTGAATGCATCATTGGATTCTTTGAAATACTTATGGCACTTGTATTATCACAAAGTATAGGGATGGGATGATCATGCTCTACTTTGAAGTATTTTAAGGTTTACTTCATCCATAAAACCTGTGTACATAAAGAAACTATTGTGATGTACTTTGCCTATGTCATGGATAAGGAAACTAATGCTTGTTTCTTGCTTAGCCAAGAGACTAAACAATCTCCAAGAAAGAATTCTCCTCCACTTATGCCCTTCCTGTCATAAATACTGCCTGCCCAATCTACATCTGTATATGTTGTGAGAGTGAAATTGTTACCTCTGGTATACCATTGTCCAAATTCTATAGTACCTTTTAAATACCTAAGAATTCTCTTTACTACCTGTACATGTGTCTATTTTTGGGCTTCTTGAAATCTTGCCATAAATTCCACTACCTTCATTATATCTAGCCTTGTAGCTGTAACATATAGTAAACTTCCAATCATCGATCTATGTAATGTCTGACTTGCTTCAGGGGACTCATCATCTTGGCTTAGCTTGCATCATGTAACCAGGGGAGTACTCACTGGTTTGCAATCCTCCAATCTAAATTTTTTTAACATTTCTTTTATATACTTGGTTTGTGAGATAAATATACCGTTTTCTAATTGTGAAATCTGCAATCCAAGGAAGAAAGACAACTCACCAAGCATTGACATTTCAAATTCATTGTGCATGCACTTTGTAAAATTCTAACACAATTTATCATTACTGCCTCCAAAAATGATATCATCCACATAGACTACCATAATCAACAAGTCACTTCCCTCATTTCTGATGTATAAATTATTGTCAACAATTCTCTTTTTGAAACCTTGTTCTTGAAGATACTTATCCAGAATTGAATACCAAGCCCTAGGGGCTTGCTTTAGACCATAAAGATCCTTCTTTAACTTGCATACATAATTTGGCTTATCTGTTAGACTAAAACCATTTGGTTGTTCAATGTAGACTTCTTCTAAGTAACCATTTAGAAAAGCTGAATTTACATCCATCTAATATACCTTGAAATTTTTGAAACTTGAGAATGCTAAAAATATTCTTATGGCTTCAAGTCAAGAAACGGGAGCAAAAGTCTCTTCGAAATCAATCCCTTAAACCTGTGCATAACCTTTACATACCAGTCTTGCTTTGTTTTTGACTCTCTTTCCATCTTAATTTAACTTGTTTCTGTAGACCTATTTAGTGCCAATTACATTCTTGTCTTTTGGACGTGGGACAAGTTCCCAAGTCTCACTCTTTTCTATTTTTTCTAATTCTTCATTCATTGCTTTGACCCAATATTTGTCTTCTCTTACCTCATTGAAATATTTAGGCTCAATTTTAGATAGCAAAGAAAGATTTTCTTGTCCACCTGTTCCTATTATCTTCCTTCTTGTTTGTCTCTCATATGGATTCCCAATAATCAGATCTCTTGGATGATTCTTTTGCACATATCTGGATGGTGTCTTAGATGATGTTCTTTGTGTTTCCTCTTCTTCTAATTCTTCACCTATTTCTTCTTGGCAACTATCTCCTTCCTGATATACAATTTCTTGGGTTGGTTATCTTGGCCTCACTTCATCAACTATTACATTTATACTTTTCACAATTGTATGTGTTCTTTTATTATAGCACTTATAGGCTTTGCTCTTAGTGGAATAGCCAAGGAAATACCCTCATCACACCTTGAATCAAACTTATCCAAAAAAATTTCTTCTCGTATAATGTAGCATTTGCTTCCAAAGACTCTAAAATACTTCATAGTAGTTGGTATTCCCTTCCAAATATCATATGGGGTTTTGTAATGGTTTACTCTTACTTGAGCTCTATTGATGATATAAACGGCTGTATGAACTGCCTCTTTCCAAAAACCATCTAAAATATTAGACTCATCTAGCATAGCTCTGGCCATGTTCTCAATAGTTCTATTTTTCCTTTTAACTAATCCATTTTTTTGTGGAGTCCTTGTTACTAAGTATTCTCTTTTAATTCCATGTTGTTCACAGAATTCTATGAATTCACCTGAAGTGAATTCTCATCCTCTATATGATATTAGACACTTGATATTTTCTCTTGTTTCATTTTCTACTAAACCCTTGAATACCTTGAACTTCTCAAATGCTTATGAATTTTCTCTTAAGAATTCCACCCAAGTCATTCTAGAGAAATAATCTATAAATACCATGAAGTAACTTCACCTTGTAAAATCTTTGTCCTTGTAGGACCACATAAATAAGTGTGAATTAGATCCAATGGTTTGGATGAAGATAACTCTTTTGATTTGAAGCTTGTTCTTGTTTGCTTGCCATGTTGACATTGAGCACAAATTGTATTTTGGGGTCTTTTAATCCTAGGTAAATCTCTGACTTCTTGTTTGTTGCTAATTATCACTATGTTTTTGAAGTTCGGATGACCCATTATTCTATGCCATAACCAACTCTCATCCTCTTGTGATAATAAATATTTTTCTCCTTTAATTTCACTCAATAATCTTTCTTGTCTTTGTTTTCCTTATCTCACATCCATTTGGGTGAAAAATTACTGTGTGTCCCTGATCACAGAGTTGGATCACACTCAATAGATTGTGCTTCAATCCCTTAATATACAATACATTTTCTGTTTTTGATTTTCCATTATCTAAACTCAAAGTCCCTTTTCCAACAATTTTAGCAGAAGCATTATCACCAAATTTTACTGATCCTTTGTTAATTTCTTTAAGAGAAAGAAATTTATTTTTGTTACCTTTCATATAGCTTGAGCACCCACTATCAACATACCACTTATTTCCCTTATATTATGCATGAAAATTTGTTTGTACCAACATTGACTTCTCCTTTTCTTGTTCCTCTTTCCTTTTCCAAACTTTTGAGGTTGTATCCTTTTGAAATTTTTGATCCTCCTTCTTTTTGCTTGATCCAGGAAACACTGTTTTGCACCATTTGGCCTTGTACCCAAAATTATTGCATTTGTAGCATATGATGTTGTAATCCATAAGAGGTGCAAATGAATTAAAATTTCTAACATCATTTTTCATATTGATCATACAATGCATAGCTTTATGACCATATTTATTACATGAGAAACAATAGCCATGGAATTGAAGCCTGTTTGAATTCCTTGGATGATATGGTTTGTTTTTGTGAAATATCTTTGTCCATGGTGATTATTTGATCTCTTCCTCCTTGGTGCTCTTATTATTTTTTAGTACATCAACATAGGTCATGGATTCTTCACTAGTTGTTTTCTTTGATGTCCTTGTTGAGATTGATTCCTCCTTTTGTAACCTTATATCTTGTTGTGACTTCCTTTTAGACTTTTCAAATTTCTTTCTCAAGAAGACAACCTCACTTTCCAAGTTTTCACATTCCAATTATTTTGCCTTTAATTTCTCAATCATTACTTCTTTAATTAAATTTTCCTCTTCAACTTTAACCTTTAAGTCATTGAGATCTTGTAGAAATCTTGTCTTTGTTTCTTCATACTTTTGTAACTAACCTTCCACTTTTACTAGAGTAGCAGTTAATTCCTTCTCTAAGTCATCCAAATACGAGTCTCTTTTATTGATTTCAATCATAGGACCATCCTCTATCATTTGAGTGGCCATTGTGTTCTTGTAAGATCTTCTTTCAAGCTATTAGACTTTTTGAAGGATCTCGAGACTTTTTGAAGGATCCCGCTCTGATACCAATTGAAGAACACAAGCTTATACTGAGAGGGGGGGTGAACAATAGAAGATCAACTTATACTTTTCTTTCCAAATGATAACAACAATAATATCAATGTAGTAAATAAGACAATGCACAAATCATCACACATGAGAGATACAAATTTAACATGGTTCACCTAATGTGGGCTACATCCACGGGAAAAAATATTTCTTCTATATTTTCTCAACAAATCTCTTGGGAACCAATTCCCTATTACAATGTTTATGGACCTTTGTCAAAAGGAGACACCAATCCCCTATTCTCGAATTCATGGACCTCTATCCATAGGATATCTCTATCTCCTTTGCTCCGGTTTGTGGATCTCTCTCCACAGGAGAACTCTATTCCCTTTGCTCTAGTTTTTGAATCTCTCTCCACAGGAGAACTCTATCACCTTTGCTCTAGTCAGATCCAAAGACTACTTAAAACTCTACTCAAATCTGCCTCAAGCCTTCCCACAAAGCTAGCTCAAATCAGTAACTAAACCTACTTTCAATGTTGTCCCAAATCTACACCAAGCCTCGTCACAAGGATAGCACAAATCTACCTCAAGTATGCTCATAGATATGCCTTAAACCTGCTCTCTATTTCTGCCCAAAATTGCACATATTACATGCACAAATATATCTCAATCCTGCTCTTTATATTTGCCCAAGACTTCTCAAACAAATGCTAAAAATATGCTCTAACACTTGCTCAAAAACTAATCTAACACATGCTCAAAACAACTCATAGAAAATGCTCAAAACTACTCATAGAAAATGCTCAAAACTGCTCATTAATACTCAAATCCAATGCACAAATTTCTTCACAAAATTACCCTATGTTCTTTTCAAATTTGCTCTCAAAGATCAAACACAATGATGCATAAATATTTCTCAAACTATCTCAATAATTTGCACTTTATTTCAACAATGGAAGCACAACTTGTTCATAAACTCTATCACAAATGTGGTTCCTATTTCATTCAACAATGAAGCACATGTAGGTTTCAAACCTTAACTCAAATATTTCCAACAATGCACACCAATCAACCCTTTTATCTCCACCTTAAAATTAATTTATAAAAGCATAACCTCCTAGAGGAAGAGTTGAACAACCATACCTCAAAATGCTTTATGAAGATGTGCTCTTTAATATTTGTCTTAAAAACAACTTATCTTTCTTGTGCCACTTTTGAAAGTTAGATAGCATAACACTTTTTCAACCATCCACATGGAAAATATTTCCTCAAAACATATGCATAGAGATATTGTTTTACCACTTCTTTTAATTTCACAAAGCAAAGCTTTTTAATTAATAAACATCACCCTTAAAACACTTTCTTTCACCATGCATGAATACTCACAATAATTAAACCATTTAACACCTTATAACTCCTACTTATGAAAGCCACATTTAATTTTCAACAATATCAACCCAGAAACCCTAAGTGCATATCACAAATTTAATTTCACTACCATACACCTTATACCACCAATGTATCTAATTTATTTCAACCACACTCAGAGTCTGAGATATCACAATGCGCACAATATTTTGGATTTAATTAAATATGAAAAATCTCAACCTTATATCTTCCCTAGATCAAACAACATGCACATCAACCAATGCAAAAATTAACCCTTATGTCTCCCTAGGACAAGCGTTGTGCATACCTTATTTTTATCAAAAAATTGACTTGCCTCAAGTGCTACTGCCATGGATCGAACTTGCAACCTTTTTCTGGCCTGCATCCTAGCCCAAGCTAGGTTACCACGTGGGCTAGCTTCCCTTTTGGAACAAAATATGTATTACCTCCTAATTACTTCACTGCCCCACCTTGAAGTATGTGAAACCTTCATTTTATCCTTCCTATGTCCACACAAGCTATTTCTAAATTTAATCAGTGCACTCAACCTTAGCTTTTTTGCCCTTGAATGGTGCAAATAATTCATCCTCTCTCTACCTCCACGATGTGCTCAACAGATTTGCAATTCGTGCTTCCAACCTTGGTCTCTTTGTCCTCGAACGGTGCAATCGATTTGACTTTCTCTGCCTCCACTATATGCTCGAGCGAATTTCTGAAAAAATGTGCTCTCAACTCCTACCTTAGCCAAACAAATAAAATAACCTTTTTATATACATTTTTTCCATTGAAACTTTGATGTCGATGCTGCGCTTGGAGTAATAATATTTTCAAATATTATATTAGTATGCCCTCCATAATTTTGGTGCCTAACCGATCTTGAGTTTGAATTATAATATAAAATATTATAATGGGCTTTTTAACTTCCCTTGCAACACTTGAACCTTTATCTTCAAACATTTTATCCCAAATATTATAATATTATTTAAACTTGCTTTCTTTTTTAACCATGGTCTTAAACCTTTTATTCAATTACTTAGAACTTTGTCCCAAGTGCTTTTAAACCTCTTTGGCTTATAATATTTAAAGTAAATATTATAACCTTTTTCTTTTTATCAATTTTCTTGCATTTATTATCCAACTTATAAACCTTATATTTTTGCCATACCAAGCTATCTTTGACATCAATCCTTTGACATCAATGACAACACATCATGCTCAGTATTTCCAACAACTATATGGTGTTACCTATTTGCATTCTACCTAACTTCATACTTGCTTGTATGCATAGGCTAATTTCTTCTTGGAATGCTTGTTATATCTTGATTCAAGAATCTATGGTGATACAAGTGTTGATCCTAGTTAGGATATTTCATTTTTGCATTGCACTTACACTAGGTGACTGATATTAATGGATCATCCTAGTCCCATCTTTGTGAATCCAATCCAGGTTTGCACAACCATATCTCTATGTATTTCTATCAATCTCTTATCTCCTTTCATTCATCATGTTCATTATAGCCATTTTGTACATAGTTTAGGGCTGATTAGTCATGTTCATTCCCATACTTTTGTACAAAGTGAACATACGAAGCACATCAATCCAATATGATTTATCTCAAAATTATATCTTTCAATTCTTCCAAAATTTAACTTCCTTACTGCATGATGAATATTGTGAAGATTGTAGGTATTTATAGAAAAATCAATCAAATTAACTTCTTCTATCTCATCAATGGCTATGTGATGAATTCTACAAGGTTTTGTAGGTGTTGATAGCCCTATCAATCTTATCATCTATTGTCTTCCCACTATATAAGATTTATAGGGGCAACTGTTTAATAACAAAGTTATCTCTTGATTGGGGCATCATTCATTGCACCAATAAAGCATAAGTCCTCTATGACACTTCTCTACGAGGCAAATCAACAAATTAAAGTTCCCTATAGCTAATGGGCCAAGCATATCAAAAGTCTTTTAAGCATAAATATTTTCTTAAAGGAAAATATCAACAACATATCAAAAGTTCCTTTGAGTATTTATCTAAAGGTATATATTTTGTACATATACATACATACATACATACATACATACATACATACATATATATATATATATATATATATATATATATATATATATATATATATATGTATGTATGTATGTATGTATGTATGTATATGTATATTGTAGTTGTAGTATCTCTTGTAGCAAAATTCCTTTAAGTGTTTGTCTAAAGGATAGAAAAATTGGTATTTGCTTGAAGTTAAATCTCAAGAGCAAAAAAATCCCTTTAGTCATAAATCTTTGTCTAAAGGTAAATCTTGTACAAAGTTGTATATTTTTGGATATATGCTAAAACTTACTTACCTTGGAATAGTTTTGGTGCATCTTTCCATCACCACATCTCTTTTTTTCTTCTTTCATCTTTCATATTTTATCTTTATTTTTTTTAATCAACCTTTTAACCTTTATTTAATTCAACATCAACTATTTAATGCATGTAATCCTAATATGAATCCAATCTATTTTAAACTATTAATCCAATTCAAATCCTATTCATCCCCAATCCACAATATAATCCTTAATACTTAATCTCCTCCTTCCCAATCAACCTCCTTATCAATATTTCATCATTGCATTTGGTGTGGATAATAATCAAGCCAAGTTTTCTTGGTCCAACTTGATTTTCTCTTCAAAACTTGATGTGGTACATTGGGAAATGGAGACATTTTTAATGCTATTCAAAACACAATTTTTAAAATAATGTCTAAGCAAATAATAAATACATCATTTATTTGGTATTATTAATTATAAACAACAAAAAATATTTGTATATCAAAATTGGGGCATCTACATAAGTCTTTAATGCATTTATTATGTACTAAATACATTAAAAAGGGGTAAATATAGACACCTAATTTTGAGTAGGGCTATTATTTAATTATACCTATTTCTTCATCACCCAACCTTTTATACAAATTAGCTTTAATATTTCTTGAGCCCATGTTTAGAGGATCTATTGCTCCAAGAGCGATAGCATTGGGGCATGAGCGGTAGTGTCATCGATGTTGCTTTGCCCCTAGTAGCACTTCTACCAATTTTGATCCTTTGACATTTTCTTACCTTGTTTTGACCTCCAATTATCATAACTCGATAGCACCACAAAAACTCCTTCATATAGGGACTTCTAACTTAGCATGTGTTAAATATTATAGGTATACCCCTATTTCTTTCAAGTTGCTCATCTTCAATGGGTGTGATCACACCTACTAATCCACCACCCCTAAAGTAGAATCCCATGATCAAGAATTTTTCTTCTCATGATTTTTCTCTTGATCCTCTTTTGATCCCTTTCAAATATTTGTATTCTTTTTTCATGTCTCCATCATATTCCTTTCTTACATCTCCTCCCCTAAGAGGCTATGGTTGCTTATAAATTCAGCCCTTGGGGTGGAAATTTCATCAACTTTTTATGATATCAAAAATTTGCCAAAATATCTCCACTCTTAGTCATTTTAATATTATTATAACGTAAGACTGCTAAAATATTGGCTCAATCTTATAAGCACTTAGCTCTGACCCTTACAAGCATTTGATCAAGCATTGAAGCTCTCATGCTCATCAATTAGTCATAAAGCTTCAAGAATTTAGAGGAGACCATCAACAAGCAATTACCAAGGGGAAGATAACCTACCACCTTGGTTGTGCCCTTTCCCCTTTTCTTTTGCTTTTATCTCTAGTTCTAATCCTATTTTATTTATCTAATATTTGATTTTATTTTACCTTTTTGCTAACCTTTGTATCTTGTATCTCTAATATCATATCATTTAGCTTGTTTCATTTTATATAGCCTTGTATATTGTACTTGCATGTAGTTAATCCTTTATATTTTGATCATTTAAACTAGTTTCAAATAATTCTATCATTGTTATTTGTTGTGTAACAGGGTTTCTACCATTAGAAGTTAGAACCCTTCACTATTGTAATAATCTTATTGTTACCTTGCATTTAATATTTTTTCCTACTCTTAGAGATAGTAGCACCACCAAAGTGTAGGCTAATGACACTTCTGCTCTCTATTTCACATATAGCAAAAGTATAAATAGTGATAGCACCACTAACACTTTTGCAACTATGGCAATTCTAACCTATCAACACTTATTTCTAGCATTTTATCATTTTTATTTTTGGAGATATTACATAATTTGGTCATATTTAGGAGTGATTTATTAGATTAAAGAGTGTATTAAATATTTGTCTAATGTATGTGTCAATATGTGAGGAGTGTCCATGTGTTATGTAATAAAGTATGCAAGTGTGCAAAGTGTGAGGTGTGAGTTGTGAGAGTGCAAAGTGTCAAGTGAGTGAGTGAAGAGTCATAGATGTTAGGTTTCAAGTATGCAAGTGAAGAGTTATGCATGTTAGAAGTTACATGTAATTATATATTGGTGGAAAAATATTGTAAAAAGCATTGAATATGCATAACTTCTTACATGCATTAGTAGATTTCTTATCAATAATATTTTGTTTACTGTGTGCAATATTATTATGAGTATTATATGTTATTAATATGTGATCCTATATAAGGGACCTACAAGATAATCTGGGTAAATTTCCAATAGTAATATTAGAGCACACTCTGGTTATTTGAGATTGAGAGAAATTAGGTTGATAAATAGCCTCGAGGATTGAGAGAAGTAGGTATGAAGAGATTGCCCAAGACCAACACAAAATTTGTGAGAAATAATATTGAGAAGATTGTATTTTTTGAAGGAGCCAAGCCTCATAGAAGGAAGGCCATATTTGTGGAAGACAAGCAGTGAGAATATCGTACTTGTAAGTAGTCAAGCCTTGAAAAAGGAAGACTCATAGTAAGAAAATCATAAGTGTAAGAAACCACACCTTGAAGAAGGAAGGTTCATGATTACATGCTATAGTTATCTACAGTAAATTGAAGATGTAGCTACAAAGCCAAAATATCAAATATTGAGAGAAGTTAGGTTAATTTCACCCAAATATTGAAGAAAAAGAGGGTTGAGATCACCTAAAGTTGAAGATAACTAGCTAAAAAGATTATTGGAAATTAAAGAAGAGAAGATATTATGGAGAGAATATAGAAGAATATTGGTTGGACATGAAGAAGATTAGAGATTGAATAATTGAATACTAAATATTAAAGAAGGAGAGAAGGGTTGAAGTCGCCCAAATTACAAATTAGAGAAGAATTTTGGAGGAAGAATTAATATTTCTAGAAAAGGAAATATTACAAAAGAAAGTTGCAAAGAAAATAGAAGACAAAGGAAATATTACAATTGTTGGAGAAGAATTCATTTCTAGATATGAAGAATAACTTACATTCATTTAAAGAATGGTGATCCTATGTAGAATAAAAAAGAGCAACACAAGTAAAATGTATTTTAAATAGATTTTATTCGTTGAGATTAAAGCAAGTTTGTTAATAAATGGGAGAAATTTCAAGTTGAAAAGTTGAAAGGTAAAAATAGGGTTGATTAAAAAAGGGGGAAAAGTAGGTTTAACAAATGAAAATTGTCTGTCAAGAGCACCATTTATAAGAGGGCATGTTCATCTAATTGGAAGTGAGAAATCCAAACCATATTTTATTACTTGTGAAGAGCATCTAGAAGAGATTTCTAGGTAGGAAGTAGATGAATAAAGGATATCAACGAACCCTCAAAAATGGAGATTCTTAAAAATATTCAATCAAAATTAGTTACTATTTATCACATTAAGAATGAATGGTGGAAAATTTGTGTGGGACCATATTTTGAAAGCTATTGAAAGTAGAGTGTTAGTTTATATTCTTTCGATGCATCAATGGCATATCGTAGCATAGTAAGTTGTACAAAAGAGTTAAAAGAGGAAAAGCCCCATCCACGAAAATATAAAATATGGAAGGAAAACAAGTTGCTTGAATTTATAGAAAGTGCTCATGAAGAAATACAACCAATGTTGAAAAAAACAATGGCATGAACCATACGTCGATGAATACAACAAAATTGAAGAAAATACCAAATATTTGGTAGCACAGTTGGGGTTAATGCTAGGAAATATTACTTAGATCATTACATGTGGAGGAATTATTATATTTGTAAACGTTAAATGGAGATGTTACAAAATGAATGGTGGATAAGCTTAGTCAAATTGAAAGAAATAAAAAATGGTCAAACTATTATGACATCCTGGATATGATAGTTTAGGCACCAAATTTTGCTATGAAAATGTCAAGCAATCAACGGACTATCAATTATCATATTAGGTAGTTGATTCATTAATCTAGTTAAGAATTATCAATGATTTTTGGAAAATAAATTGAAGCTAGCTTTGTGGAATCCTAGCTTGGTAGTTTCTACCATAAAGAGAAAAGCAAATAATACAGAGAAAAAGCCAAAATTTAAGAATTGGGAACCCAAGGTTTTTGAGAATGATTTGCTTTATAAAATTCATATGTTTTGTGATATGAGAGCATTGAGGGTTTGGAATACTTTATTCTTGGAGATATTATTGAAATGCTTGCTTGGACCAATATGGGAATGCCTTTCAAAAATATTGGCAAAAATGTTTTATTAACTGGTATAAGGATGGAGAAAACATGGCAAACACTAGCAATTTGGCAACAAATTTCATAGTTGTCAACAATATCTGGGGGATTAGATTTAGAGTGCTAGTAAAGAAAAATTCTTGTGTTTGTGCCAAGCTTCGACAAGATAAAAGAGGATAGACCTGTAGTCCAAGGCGATTGGTTAGTATACATTCTAACCAATATGCTAAAAAGGAAATTGATTGATATTCTAGGTATATCGTTTGGTATATTTGGGTCTAAAGAACAACTTATAAATGAATATTGCAACATATTGATAGAAAAATTACTTAACAAAACTATGATGTTGAAATGAAACTTACACTTTGGATTTGTTTAAGATATTTTTTTGGAGAGCGAAGCATGAAAAATTATGAAATTATGATAAATTACTTAACTACCTCCAAAAAAGTTAACACAAATATCAAATCTACAACTATTTGGTATTTAGAATTGACAACAATTAATGTTGACATTGATAAAGAGTTATGGAGTAGGAAAAATGCATGTAACCAAGATCCACTAGATATAGGAAAAATATTTTAAAGGAGGGGATATTTAATAAATTTATTTCATTGGATGAATATGATATCAAGCTATAGAAGCTCATAGAATGAAGAAATTATTTTCCATAGAAAAATGGAAGCTTATGCGAAAAGATTGGTTTTTGTAGTCCTATTGCAATCTAGGCATTTACTTAGGAGACAAAAAAATATCTAGTCTTGAAGTGTATGGCAAAGGTTCAAACTCTATATGTATAGTGCAATAGATTATTGAGGTGTCTAATAAGCTAAACAATGAGAAGCAAGATGAAATTCAAAATTTTGACGAAGAATCTAAGAATGGTAATGAGAAAGTCTTTATAAGAAAATCATAAGGTAAGAAAAATAATTGTTGTGAAGTGTCACTAAAGAGTGTTTATAATATATATTCCAATGCTATAGATGATTCTCATATTTAGAAGAATGAAGCAAATTAATATGGGTGGAAAAAATGTTAAAATTGAAAATGAAGTGCTAGAAGACATGTAAGGAGGTTGTGGAGGATCGATTGCTAAAACTAATGATAAGGATAAATGTTTTGTAAAAAAAAAATTGAAAAATGAGGAAAATTTATTTGTGAGAATCAAGATCTTCACAATAAGGTGTCAACAAACTAAAATCCTCAACTTGAGGCTCATGCATTCATAGCAATGTTGGAGAATACAAAGAAGGTAATTTGAAAACTGTTAAAAGTTCTCTAATTTAGATAAAGTTGTCAATGAGAAAAGAATATCAATTAAGAAAAATATAAATGTAGTCAAAGGCAATAGGTTAGTAGAAATCATTGATAGTGGTCAATTTATAGGGAGGGATGCAAAAAAGACATGTATCTTTGTGAGGAAAATGGCAAAAGAAACTTGGTAGTTTTTCCTAGAGCTTTGCATGAATTATTAACTAATCATGAATTATATATGGAATTACTTCAAATTCATGTATAGATTGACATAAATAATATGGAACTTGAGATAAGACAAAATAAACTATTCTATTTTCTTTTATAAAGCATTAAGTATTTTTGTATTCCAAAGAAAGAATTCACCAAATAATGTAATTGGGGTGTGTTGCATATATTGCATTATTTGGTCATGTGTGGGAGTGATTTATAAGATTAAGGAGCGTAAAATAATTGTCTAATATATGTAACATTATGTGAGGAGTTTCCATGTGTTATGTAATAAAGTGTGTAAGTGTGCAAAGTGTGAGGTATGAATTACGAGACTGCAAAGTGTTTGGTGAGTGAGCGAAGAATCATATATATTAGGTGTCAAGTATTCAAGAGTTATGTAGGAGAGAGAAGGTCAAGAGGTATGCATGTGAGGAGTCACATGTAATTATATATTGGTGGTAAAGCATTGTAAAAATAATCGAATATGCATAGCTTCTTGCATGCATTAGTAGATATTTTATCAATAATATTTTGTGTTTATTGTGTGCAATATTATTGTGAATATTATATGTGATTAATATTTGATCCCGGATAAGGTACTTGTGAGATAATTTGGATAAATTACCAACATTTATTTGTTTGAATAGGGGCTTGATCTCTCTAGCAAGGAAGCTTACTCTCCTCTGCTAGACCATATAGACCCCTCTATGTTGTTTTTTGTCTTTTTTCTATCTATTTTGTAGGTCTAAAAATAGCACCAACAACTAAAGGTAGCATCAATGACACTTCGATAGGTAGGTAGAGCTTTGGCATCTATGAAAAAACTAGGTTTTATTTGATCCTTGCTCTATCATTTTCAACATTTAAGTGTAGATCTACTTGTTTTTTGTATAGTTTAGGTTATGTTTCCTATTTTTTGTAAAATTGATAAAGAAAAAATAATAAACCTAGCTTGCATTAGGCATTAAAAGAAGTGCACGTAGTTTGCATCTTAAGCTAATCTTGTTTACTGCATTCCCTCTTGAACCCTTGCTAAAACATAATTGTTAATTTCTTTTTATCTTTCAAATAAATAATCATTTAAGTCAGGTTTTTAGTGCTTGATGAGCATCAGAAATGCTCATATTTTGTACATCATTTCTTGATTATTATGCGGCTATATAATAAGGATTGCATATATTTATGAATGATTATGTAATTATTTGATGAAATTATGCGTGTTACCTAATTTGTGTGTTTTCAGTGTGTTTTGTGGAATTGCAGTTGGTTTAGTTAGATTTGGATCAGTCGAGGTCTTTTTGATGGACCTGGCACTTTGTTTCTTTGGGGATCAATGCAGAGAACATAGGCGCCTTCCTCTTCCAGGAAGGCACCAAGAGAAAGTAGGCGCCTTCCTCTTCCAGGAAGGCGCCAAGAGAACGTAGGCGCCTTCCTCTTCCAGGAAGGCGCCAAGAGTAAGTAGGCGCCTTCCTCTTCCAGGAAGGCACCAAGGAAAGACAAGCGCCTTCCTCCTCCAGGAAGGCACCAAAGGGAAGGAAGCACCTTCCTCTCATAAGGAAGGCACCGACGAGAAGGCAAGCGCCTTCCTCCCATAAGGAAGGTACCACTAGAAGGCAAGCGCCTTCCTCTCACAGGAAGGCACCAATAGAAGGTAAGCGCCTTCCTCTTCTAGGAAGGCACCAACGGTAGTAAGACACCTTCCATATAGGGAAGGCACCCGATATACTTAGGCACCTTCCTCATAGGGAAGGCGCCTCTGTTCTTCGCCCGTTGACCAGATTTGCATGACGTGGACAACAGCGGCTGGTGCAGTTTCAACTCTACGTCATGTAGAGCTAAATTGGAGATCGCACCAATGTATGAAAGCATCTTACCAATGCCAGGCGAAGCATGAACCAATCAGCGAACACGCCACCGTTAGAACCAAATGCCAGTTTTAAGCAGACGTCGATTGCATTCACTAGACTGTCTTAATTTAGTCTGGGATGAATCGACTGTTGTAACTTCTTTGTAATAGAAGTTCTATGGGTGTGTTATATAAACACACGTAGACCGCTCTGAGATATATAGATTGATATAGATTTATATAGAGTTATAGAGACAGATAGAAGAGATAGATATTGTAACACTTTGATAAATATATTACAGTTCTAAGAGTTCTAAGAGCGTGTTCAGCTGGGAGGAAGCTGCTGGAGCCTGGGCCCACTCCAAGCCAGTATTTCTTCCCCACTTTTCTTGTGTTTTCTAGATTAGTTTATTGCTTTTATAGGATCGTTTACCGCATTGCTATTTCTAGTATTTGTAGTAGATTCATTTTCAGGAATGTGTGAATGTTTTATTTTCATAGATTTAATTATTTTCTTCTTACGTAAATTATTGAGGAGTGCATGAGTGATTGACAACCATTTTGAAAACACCTCCCCAATAGTAGAATTAGCAGGACTCATCTCAAGTGGTATTGTAAGCAATCTCGTTCCAGACCCTTCGCAAGTTTACGAAGCTCCCTGGGTTGATAAATTAAATGCACGGGCATGTGACAAAAGTAGGAAAAAGTTAACCTTGTTTGGCCCGCAACATTTTGGCGCCATTGTTAGGGAAGCATCTCAACTAGATTATTTACAATACCTTGAAACCTTCCATCTGACCTTGTATGAGTTCTTCGAGAAGAAGAGGACCGAACGATCGGTTTATAAGAACCAATCCATCAGAACCTGAGTCAGCCGAGCATTCTGAATTTGAATTAGACTCGCCTGACCCACCTCCAGCAATCCATTGGAGTGAGGAGCCTCACTTTGTGCAAAGTGCCTCCTCATCCCATCAATGTGGGGAAGAATGAATCATCATAAATCCCCTATTTAATAGGACTCCCTTAGAGGAAGCCCTATTGTGGAAAGTTGTAGAAGATCGGACGATCTCACCAGACAACCTTAGAGCTTTGACTCAGAAAGTCTTAAATGACCGTAAGGCCATAAGCACTGCATTAGAAACCACATTTCTTGAAAAAATGGCTGATAACGATGAAGTCTCATCTGGCTTTAGTTTCCCGATAGAGGAAGGAGTAGGAGATGCCAAAATGAAAAACATATCCCCTGCTCACCTTTCGACCTTCAGAGGATACCCAACTGAGGACCCTGACCTATTTTTATTTAAGTTTGATGTCTTATGCAGGTCTGTGGACTACAAATCCGATACGTAGAAGCTGAAACTCTTTCCTTCTACATTGGATGATGCAGCTCTGTGATGGTTCATCGGTCTAGGAGACAAACACATTGCCACTTGGGACCAGATGAAGAGGCTCTTTTTAGAGCAATACCAAGATTTTGGGAGAGCAAGAGACTCTAGGGAGGAGGTCCTGAGCATGACACAGAAAGAAGATGAGTCTCTCGAGGAGTACTGGGAGAGATTCAACTTTAATCTTCAATGATCTCCTCACGCGAGACTATCTGATAAGTCCCTCAAAAGCATATTTTTGAGAGGACTTACCAATGAATCACTGGAGGCTCTTAACATGATCTTCGGAGGTGATGTCTACCAACATGCTATGGAAGACATCCGACAACTATGCCGAAACTACTCAAGAAGGTGAGGCAAGGCCACCTCCAGAACCATGAAAGCGACTGCTTCAATCACAAAGATAGAAATAGGTAACATGCTGGAGGATTTAAAGAGCGAAATGCTCTCATCTCTAGCATTGCATATGGATACACTGCTGTTAGAGAAAAAGAAGCAAGAAAATGAGGCAGCATTGGCTTATTTCTATCCAAAATGTAGAGGGAGGCATGCAAAGAATGCATGCCCAAAGAACAAAGTCAGAGTATGCATAGTTTGTAGGCTGAATCATAAAACTCGATTGTGCCCGCAACTACCCAGTAATCAGGAGGAGGCTGAAAGCATGGATGCCTATTTCATAGGCAATCGAAAGAGTTGGCCACAGCCCCCTACGGGGAATATGCCAACCGAAATGCCACCATATGGGGGAGGACCATACATGCACCAAGGACCACCTCAACCACCTAACATGGGGTGGTGGGGGCCATCACCCTGGTCTAACGCACCCCCAACAGCATTCCCGAACCAGCAGCCATGGATGCCATATCCATATCTTGGGCAGCAGTGGAGAGGCCACACTACGTGGAATCAGGCTCCATAGAACGTAGCACCTGCTCACCCCCAATAGAATTTATCGACATTGCCAGTAGTGAGACCTACGCAGCTACCCGCACAACCGATGACAAATCCGAATAACAGGGTGAACCAGCCAACATACAACGTGGAGGGTGAGATGTATCCTATGTACAATATTCAGCTTAGGTCAGGTAGGCAGCTAGGAGTAGGAACACCTCCACTGGTAGAAGAGGAGGAGGAGGTAGAAGAAACACCTTTGGTAGAGGAGGAAGAAACACTTGAGAGAGCGAAGGCTCCATTTCCCAATCGGCTGCAAGAATAGAGAAAAGTAACGCAGCTGAAATTCGACATCTTGTCAAGCTTGAAGAACCTCACAGTGACAATTCCATTATTCCAAGCAATCCGAGATGTTCCAATATATACCAAGGCAATCAGAGAGATGTGTCTGAGGAAGCCAGGATGAAGAGCAACCTAGACTATCAATGTCATGGGTAAACTAGCGGATTTGATGATGGGCAGAACATGCCATCCGAAGTATGCAGACCCAGGCAACTCGATGTTGACTATAAAAATTGAGGGACATTCCCTGTCCAATACGTTGGTCGATCTCGGAGCAGCCATCAACGTAATGCCTCAGGAGACCATGCAGAGGCTACAACTCATGAACCTAAAACCCACCATGATAGTGCTGCAGCTGGCCGATCGATCGACCGTAGCACCAAAAGGAATGTTGGAAGACGTGATAGTAACGGTCAACGCATGGGAATACCCAACCAACTTTTTAGTCTTGCAATCCAAAACTAGGTTGGGTGGTTACCCGCTCATCTTGGGGAGGCCATGGCTGGCAATAGCTGATGCTTACATCAGCTATCGAGATGGGCTGATGACCATCTCCGATGGGCGAAACATTAAAAGGTTGACCATTTCACCCCCAGCACAAGCCGTCGACTCAGTAGGAGAACCCATGTTCATCGAGCATGGAAATCCAGAGTTGTCCATGATCCATCCGGTGATGACATTGGAGGAGTTGATAGAAGAAGATGAATATGGTGCTATTGTGGAGTTTCTCCATGGAGAGCCCTCCATCTCCACACCTGGATCACCGTTGACTGGCGCCCAAGATCACCATGTTCGACAGATACACGTTGGGCCAGGAAGAACGTTAAATGTCAGTAGTAGGTTGACGCCCACACAACTGACAAAATTAGAAGAGCTCTTGGTAAGGCACCAACAAGCATTTGCATGGGATTACTCAGATATGCAGGGCATCAGCCCAGAGATCTGTACCCATCGGATTTATCTAGATGATCAGGCAACTCCAAGCCGACAGCCGTAGAGAAGAATGAACCCGACAATGAAAGACATTGTCAAGGAAGAACTGCACAAACTCTTGGCTGCCGGATTCATATATCCAATTTTTGATAGTGAGTGGGTATCACCGTTAGTGGTGGTCCCTAAAAATAATGGGAAGTGGCGAATCTATGTGGACTACAGAGCATTGAACAAAGCAACCAAGAAAGACCACTTCCCGCTCCCGTTCATTGATCAGGTCTTGGACACACTCTCGGGGAGGAAGTACTTCTCCTTTCTGGATGGATTCAGTGGATACAACCAGATCTAGATAGGAGAAGAAGATCAAGATAAGACAATGTTCACCTGCCCATGGGGAACGTTTGCCTATAGGGTATTGCCTTTCGGACTGTGCAACGCACCTGCCACCTTTCAAAGGGTGGTGCTTAGCATATTCTCAGACATGATGGGAGACGGGGTCGAGGTATACATGGATGACTTCACCGTCTATGGAGAAACCTTTGAGGAGGCAATGACGAACTTGGAAAGAGTGCTCGATAGAAGCAAGAAAAATAATTTGTCCCTAAGTAACGAAAAATGCTTTATGATGATGCAAGAAGGCATCGTACTGGGGCACCACCTCTCTGCAGAAGGAATAAAGGTTGATAAAAGGAAGATTGAGGTCATCAGGGACCTACCCAGCCCTAGAATGTAGAAAGAGGTGAGGAGTTTTCTTGGATCAATCGGGTACTATCGACGATTTATCATCGAATTTAGCAAAATTGCCAAACCACTGCACACTCTATTATCTAAGGATGTGGAGTTCAATTGGATGGAAGACTGTGAAGAAGCATTCCAATTGCTTAAGGAGAAACTGATATCTACACCAGTTTTAAGAGGACCAAATTGGGCCATACCATTCCATATCTACTGTGATGCATCCAACGGTGCGATTGGAGCAGTCCTCGGACAAAAATATGGCAAAGAATTTTATGCCATTTATTATGTCAGTAAAAACTTGGCAGGAGCAGAGCTCAACTACACGGTGACAGAGAAGGAGTTCCTCGTAGTTGTCCATGCTATAAACAAATTCTGCCACTATATCATCGGATATAAGGTATTTGTCCATACGGACCATGCGGCTATCAGATACCTAATGAGCAAGCCGGCCATTGGTGAAAGAATTATCAGATGGCTATTGCTACTATAGGAATTCGACATCACCATAGTCGACAAACCAGGCAAGGATAACGTCATGGCAGATTTTCTATCCAGATTGATACCAGCAGACCATCAAGCAGTGGAAGACCAGTTTTTGGATGAACATTTGTTCACTATTAGTGAGCAAACCCCGTGGTATGCAGATATAGCCAATTACTTGGCCACCGAAAGGACCTCACCTGCTCTCTCTTTTCGAGAAAAGTAGGCGGTCATAGAGAAAAGTGCATCGTTCCTATGGATGGATGGCCTCCTATTTAAAATAGGACATGACCAAATTATAAGAAGATGCATAGCAGAATAGGAGTTCTCAGAAGTACTCAAAGCATGTCACGACGAACCATGCGGAGGACACTTTGCAGGGAAATGAACTGCCTACAAAATCCTATAGGTTGGGTACTTTTGGCCCACTCTGTTTAAGGATGCGGCTGCGTACGCCAACAAGTGTGATGAATGCCAAAGGATGGGCAGACCAACCCATCGAGATGAAATGCCCCTCCAGCCTCAGGTACACCTGGAACCTTTCGATAAGTGGGGCATGGACTTCGTGGGACCGTTTAATCCACCTTCAATGGGGAGGAGGTTTATTTTGGTCTGTACGGATTACGTTACCAAATGGGTTGAAGTTCAGGCATTGAGGGATTCAAAGGAAATAACGGTTGCTGATTTCTTATTTGCCCATATTTTTACATGATTTGGGGTCCCTAGGGAGATAACAACAGACCAAGGGCCTCAATTTACCTCCAAGTTGATCAAGGAGCTGATGGAGCAATACAGAGTTTGGCACAATAAAACTACGCCCTACCATCCACAGGAAAACGGGCAAGTGGAAGTGACAAACAGAGAAATAGAGAACATCCTGATGAAGACCATGCAACAACATAGGAAATATTGGGCTACACGGTTGTCGGAGGCAGTCTGGGCATATAACACCACGTGGAAATCCACCACAGGCTTTACACCTTTCCAACTGGTCTATGGGAAAAATGCGATGATGCCCATTGAATTTGAAATCAAGATGTTGAGAATGGCTTCAGAATTGAACTTGAGCTTGGATGAAGCTCAAAAACAAAGGATTCGATAGCTAGATCAGCTGGACGAAATCCGATTAGATGCTTTGCAGAGAACAAAAATTATACAGAAGCAAAGAAAGCGGTGGCATGATAGCCACATTAAGCTGAAGCAGTTCCAAGAAGGGGAATGGGTACTGTTGTACGATTCTCGGTTCCAAGAGAGGAAAGGCAAATTAATGTAGATATGGATGGGGTCGTATGAGGTGGTAGAGCTCATCAAGAATGGGGCAGTGCACGTTAAGACAATTGATGGTAACAACACCGTGTTAACAGTCAATGGCCACCGACTACGCCCCTATAACACGTCCAAAACATTATAGGTAGAATCCAGAATAGGCATGGGGGAGACCCCATCTTGTTAGATCTGGACCGAACTCTCACAGGTGAAATGGTGGGCATGGAAGTGCTCACCCAAAATTAGTTAATGTAGTTTTTTCTTACAGTGTGTTTTTGCAGGGACGACGCCCGCATGCAAGCTGCAGGCATCCTAACCCAGGGCCTAACAGGCATGGAATGCATCTAACTGCCTTTATTTTCCTTTCTTTTTTGGTTGCTTTTTGTAGGTGGAGGACCTGACAACACGAGGAATAGGTATCTGGGAAACCAGGCCTGATTCGGCTCAGCATTCCGACACCGGCTCGTAGGTAGAAGTGAAGGCAGCATGAGGCGAGACTGAGAAGGCTTGATCACCCTTTCCTGGTCAATTGCAGCATGATTGCCGAGAATAAAGGCGCCTTCCTTATAAAGAAGGCGCCCCACCAGAATAAGGCGCCTTCCTTATAAAGAAGGCGCCCCACCAGAATAAAGGTGCCTTCCTTATAAAGAAGGCGCCTTATAAAGAAGGCCCAAGAAGGCGCCTTCCTTATAGAGAAGGCACACATAAGAGTTTAAAAAAAAAAAATATATATATACATAGGCACCTTCGTGGTTGGAAGGCACCACCAAAAAAAAAAAGAGGAGGGCCTTCCTCATCGAGGCGCATGACCGAGGTGCCTTCCACATCGAGAAGGCGCATATAGATGGAGGTACCTTCCACATCGAGAAGGTGCAAGCAATCAGAGGTGCCTTCCACCATCGAAAGGTGCATCCATTTGGGAAGCATCGACAACATTGGGAAGGTGCTATATAAGCACCTTCCACATCGGGAAGGTACCAAAGAGCACCTTCCACGTACAACCAACACTCAAACCTCTTGGATGCCTCGATCGAGATGTAGCCACCACACGAACGAGCGACATCAGATGACCATACCCCTCCCCCATGTCACAAATCGGTGAATCACTGATCTTCACAATGCATGAACCACCGAATCAGGTACGTGCATGTTAATTCAAATTTTTATATAATCATTTATAAATTATGTGGTACCAAAAAAATATCATCATCATAAAAATCGTATCCCCCCATAGCCGAAACCACGTGCCAATGATATGGCTCAAAATAAATGCCAGAGTAAGGCACCTTCCCTATAATAAGGCACCTTCCTGAAGAAGGAAAGACAAAAAAAAATGCAGTAGGGAAGGAAGGCGCCATGGGAGGAAGGTCGAAGAATCATGCAGTGAAGAAGAATGAGCCGAGCGACACGAAAGGAATCAAGGGGGCTATAAGAACGTAGTTCGAGGCCGAAGGATGGCTCGAATACTATACCCTAGTCAGTCAGGGCTAGGATGTGGAGGCAGCCAAGGAATTCGTTGCCTCCTTGAGAGGTGACGCAGCTCAGGTGCGGGGAGTAGAAATTCTAGTCACCCCCGAATACATCTCGTAGGTGACTGGATTACCCCTCATGGGGGAATGCATCTACAAAGGTGGACTATTGAAGCAGTACGCCGAAGTGCTACTGCCTGGAGAGACAGTGCAGATAGATAAGGAAGGGCTACCCAAAAATAGCCTCCCCATGCACCTACGAAAGATATTCGAGCAGGTTGCTCGATTTCTTACATGCATCGGGAAGTATACCCATCTGCACGCCAACCATGTGCAGTTTTTGAACCACCTGGTGCATGGAAGGAAGCTGAACATGCCTTTCTATCTAGAAAATGCCCTCAAGGATGAAGCAGCTAGGTATCAAAAAGGAGCACCATCCGCCTTAGCCCACCATGGGCTGATATCAGTTCTGGTCTGCCATGCAGAAGCGCGTAGGCAGAACCCCGATGCAGAGGGAGATGGCGGCCGAGTAAGGCAATAGGATGTTGTTGCCAAAGTAGGGCAAGCAGAGGGAAGCCCTGAGGAGGAAATGGTGAGTATCGAGCAATCGACATTGCCCTATTTCATGGAGGAAAGAGGGCATTCCCTAGTGCCCGAATGTATAGAAGAATTAGGGCATTCTCCAGTGCCCGACTACATAGGGGAAAGAGGGCATTCCCCAATGCCCAAACATGAAGAGGAGGGAGCATCGCTTACTAGCAGTGAGGCCGAGTTTCGACCACCAGGCCCTAGGAGGAAATGACTATGGTGACTCCTCCTCTCGATAGAAGAGGAATAGGGTGACCCAAAAATTGATGTGGTAGCCCAAACCCTCCGAGAATTGATAAACCAGAGCCCACAAGATGTAGGGACCTCCGAGAGCAATGATCAGGTCGACGCGGCCTTGGAGGAGGCGCTGGAGTGGCAAACCAATTGTTGGATGGCCCAAAAATTTTGGAAGACTGCCAGAACAAGCATAGAGGGGAGTTGAAGGAGTGGGAAGAATGAATCGCCCACCTCGAGCAGCTGGTCCGATAGTTGCGAGAGGAGAACCAGCTACTCCAGGCCAGAGGAATAGAAAGGAAAGATGCGTCGGCCCAAATCGACTGGGCAACAAAAATTTTGATGAATTCTCCCACCTCTGTAGAATGAGTCTTTTCTTCGGGAGAAATTCGATCGGACGCCCATCAGAGCAGCCTAGAAATAGGGGAGAATTCCCCTGCTTTCGGGAATGAAAGGGAGAGAAGTCCCGCAACACCCCCTATCATCGTCCTCAGTGATATAGAGTAGGACGATGGTCAGTAGTAGTAGATAGGGCCGAAGGATAAGGAGGAGTTTCCTGGATAGACAGAACCTGAGGGGTCGATGCAGGATAGACAAGGGGATGAAGAAGTACCCCAAGGGATGACAATGTAGAATGAAGAGAATACCCTAGGGGCGGTAGTGTAGAATGAAATGAATGCTCTAGGGACCGTAGAGCAGGCCCCTCGGAGTGAGGAGATGACCGCCAGGGAGAGGGAGAAGACCCCTATTCGAGCTACCACATTTTCCATAGAGGCCAGAGGAAAAAGGCCCAGGATGGCTCGAAAGAAGGTGAAGGTGACCTTCATCGAGCTAGAAGAGGATGAGTGGGATATGCAACCATTCACGAAAAGGCGAAAACAATTCGAATGACTGCTCAAGGAGATGAAAGCAGCCAAAGAGGCTAGGAAGGCAGCCTCGAGGATGCGAGGAGACTCTGGCATCTACGTCAATCCGGCAGAGGACAGCCAGTTCTAGGATATTTATGGTTCATCCCGGGGATGACCCTCCATGATGAGAAGGTATCTTGAATGGTGGGGGGTATATGGCCCCAAATTGGAGGCCACTGCCATTGCAAAGGAGAACGTAGGGCTTACTCCTGAAGCAGCCTAGTTATACAGAGCCCAAGTAGTTCATTCCAGGAGAGACAATTCAGATATCCCTCTCATAGCAGTTAGACCTCCAGACGCTGACCTATGGCAAGCCATAGAGGCTGCATTCCAGTTAGCAAAAATGACACTGGCTAGATCACCATCGATAGCGGCCAAAACGAGGAGAGGACAGCCTACAGCCACACCCATGTAGAGGAGGCAGACACGGGCCGTAGGTACAACCGGATCCACCAAGAGACGATGACGATAAGGGGTCAGCAAGACTACCTATAGTTTTGATGCCATGAGGGCGTGGCATATGTTAAGCATGGGGGGATGATGAGCATCAAAAATGCTCATATTTTGTACATCATTTCTTGATTATTATGTGGCTATATAATAAGGATTGCATATATTTATGAATGATTATGTAATTATTTGATGAAATTATGCGTGTTACCTAATTTGTGTGTTTTTAGTGTGTTTTGTGGAATTGCAGTTGGTTTAGTTAGATTTGGATCAGTCGAGGTCTTTTTGATGGACCTGGCACTTTGTTTCTTTGGGGATCAATGCAGAGAACATAGGTGCCTTCCTCTTCTAGGAAGGCACCAAGAGAAAGTAGGTGCCTTCCTCTTCCAGGAAGGCGCCAAGAGTAAGTAGGCACCTTCCTCTTCCAGGAAGGCACCAAGGAAAGACAAGCGCCTTCCTCCTCCAGGAAGGCACCAAAGGGAAGGAAGCACCTTCCTCTCATAAGGAAGGCACCGACGAGAAGGCGAGCGCCTTCCTCCCATAAGGAAGGCGCCACTAGAAGGCAAGCGCCTTCCTCTCATAGGAAGGCACCAACAGAAAGCAAGCGCCTTCCTCTCACAGGAAGGCGCCAACAGAAGGTAAGCGCCTTCCTCTTCCAGGAAGGCGCCAACGATAGTAAGACACCTTCCGTATAGGGAAGGCACCCGATATACTTAGGCGCCTTCCTCATAGGGAAGGCGCCTCTGTTCTTCGCCCGTTGACCAGATTTGCATGACGTGGACAACAGCGGCTGGTGCAGTTTCAACTCTACGTCATGTAGAGCTAAATTGGAGATCGCACCAATGTATGAAAGCATCTTACCAATGCCAGGTGAAGCATGAACCAATCAGCGAACACATCGCCGTTAGAACCAAATGCCAGTTTTAAGCAGACGTCGATTGCATTCACCAGACTGTCTTAATTTAGTCTGGGATGAATCGACTGTTGTAACTTCTTTGTAATAGAAGTTCTATGGGTGTGTTATATAAACACACGTAGACCGCTCTGAGATATATAGATTGATATAGATTTATATAGAGTTATAGAGACAGATAGAAGAGATAGATATTGTAACACTTTGATAAATATATTACAGTTCTAAGAGTTCTAAGCGCGTGTTCAGCTGGGAGGAAGCTACTGGAGCCTGGGCCCACTCCAAGCCAGTATTTCTTCCCCACTTTTCTTGTGTTTTCTAGATTAGTTTATTGCTTTTATAGGATCGTTTACCGCATTGCTATTTCTAGTATTTGCAGTAGATTCATTTTCAGGAATGTGTGAATGTTTTATTTTCGTAGATTTAATTATTTTCTTCTTACGTAAATTATTGAGGAGTGCATGAGTGATTGACAACCATTTTGAAAACACCTCCCCAATAGTAGAATTAGCAGGACTCATCTCAAGTGGTATTGTAAGCAATCTCGTTCCAGACCCTTCGCAAGTTTACGAAGCTCCCTGGGTTGATAAATTAAATGCACGGGCATGTGACAAAATTAGGAAAAGAGTTAACCTTGTTGGCCCGCAACAAGTGCTACATATTTGTGTGTTGAATTTATATATAGATCAAGGTTAGACTTCACCAAAATGGAATCTTAAAAGGAATATCGTTTTATTTTGGAAATGTAGGTTTTCTCCATTTTACACATCAACTTAACTTAGCTCATAACATCCCAAAACCAATATTTAAGTGATAAGATAGAGGAAGAGATACACTAGATTCCCTTAGTTGGACCTTTGCCAATCACTTCCCCCTGTTTATCATAGGAAAATCACTTTTTTCATTATCAAATCAATATTTTATCCCAAAACATGGGGTGAATTGCCAAATTTTGTCTTTAGGGGGATTTTCACAAATCAGATCAAGCTTCTATGCTTTCTTTTTATAAGTTTCTTCATGAGTATTCTTATCTATTATTCAAAAATTGAAATATGAATTTCTTAAATTTTTGCTGAGTTTTGAAATGGAATCGTCATTCCAAAAAGTACCCATAACTTCAAAAAACAAGTTTAAATATAGGTTCATTTAGATTTGAAATTTTTACATGAGGGACTAGGTTTAATTTCAACATGGAATCTATGATCTTGGTCCTACTAGGCATGCCAAAAACCTTTTGAATAGGCAGAAAGGTCGAGATTCTAATGTGCCTATAATTACATTTCAATAGTTGGAAGAAGGAGAAACATGCCTTCTTTGACCTCTAGATTTAGGTCAGTTCCTCAATTTCCTTTCCAATCCAAATTAATCTAACCTAAATATAAAAAATAAGTACAAGAAAACTAATGCATAAAAGTAAACGCAAGAAGGTAAGGGTGTGAGAGGTACAAAGTTAATGTGTAAAATTGAAATAAGACCATAGTCATAGCAAGGAGAGTGTGCATTCAATCAAGACATTTAGAAATAAAATAACATTAATGTGCTCCACTATGTGTGAAATTAGAAATAATATAAGGAAATAACTAACGTAAAGTGAAAGGGTAGTGCCACAATCACTATGCATTCCATAATCCAAAAAGGTAATTCCATAATTAAAGAGCAAATATCCTATACATTCTTTCCATTATTCTGAAATTAGAGCAAGAGTACAATGTGGAGTCCATATTATATAGCTTTGATCTCTTTAATAGCTAAAATATGCTTACAAAGGACCTTGTATCTCATGCATATAGAAAAATATTCACCTATGACTTACCTAGGGTAACAAAGTTCTACTCCTAGTGTAATTACTAACTTAGGGGAATCCTTAGCAAAATGATTCACTACTAAGTGTTACATTCCTGACAAAAATATTGCTTTCCTAAAGATCTTGTTGGATTATATATGCCTTATCTTGATTACCCCAAAAATCAATGATTCACTCAATTAAAGCTAGGCATTCACTACTTCTATAAAAAAAATAGTTCACTGAATTGGAGCAAATCACACCTTTAACATAGATCACACTTTTGAGCAAGTACCTTACTCCATACTTAGCTGATTTTCTATCCCTTTCAAAACTTTAAGGGTCTTCAAAAATGCTTTTGGGGTTTCAAAATTGGGACTCCTTGTTTCTGATGGCCCTTGATTATTGGGAATATAAAGGTAGCATTCAAGCTACTAGATGACCACATATTTGTATTACAACTTGAAAATTATGATTGTTTCATGCTTTGACAAGATTCAAACTTAGGTTTCCTCCTTGAAAGTTGAGAAATTTAACTAGTTAATATCCTACCATTTGATATTATACTAATATTATTATTAATAAAACATTATTATAATTATCATCATGGTCATAATAATAATGATGATGATGATAATATTTATGTATAAATATGTATAACTAGAGTTTTAAAACTAAGCTATAATTATTAAAAAATATAAAGAAATTAATCATAATTAAACCCACCCTAAGGTCTTTCATTTATATAAAAATCTAACTATATTGTTACGAGCCAATACATATGTATATATACCTACATTATTAATAAGCCCCAATATAAAGTGATTAATAAATTTTTTAGTAAAAAATTACAAAACATGCACACAATAATAAAAAGGGGGGATATGGAGAGGGCATATTTAAGGTTTCTATATGTAGTAATAATTTCTTTGTTTCTATTATAAAATGGAATAGGGGTTTCCAAGGTGCATTAAGCATATGTTATATATACACACACATATTATTAATAAGCCCTAAGAAACTAGATTTATATAAAATGATTAATTAGATTTTTAGTAACAACTACAAAACATACATACAACAATAAAAAGGGGGTATATGAAGGTGTTTTTAGGGTTTCTATATGTATTAGTATTTTATTTATGGATTTTGTTATAAAGTGTATTAGGGGTTTCCACTATGCACTAAGATTAAATCCATTTTTTATATTGATATTTAGGGGTAATTTTTCAATCTCTAGAGTCTCTTCTACCTTTATCTTACTCTAATAATATTCTTTTGTCAACAAATTACCTTCATCTAGACAAATAAGATGTCTTATTTTAAACAAATGCTTTGCTAATGTCAACTTGGATAATCTATTATGTTGTATATCTACCTAATGCTCCTTCAACCTAGTTGTTAAGGATCTTCTACTTTTTTCAATGTATGACACCTTGCACAAGTAAGTAATTATATAGACAACCTTATAACGTTTAAGATATACCCCTAGAAATATTTGTATTGTCTCTTTATCTATTTTCCTCATATATATATGCATGCATATATGTATGTATGTATGTATATACATTATTAATAAGCCCTAAAAATTTGGATTTATATAGAATGAATAATGAGGTTTTTTAGTACCAATTTACAAAACATACACAATAATAAGAAGGGAGGATATGGAGAGGGTCTATTTAGGATATATAGTAGTATTTGCTTTATGAGATTCTATTATAAAATAGATTGGGCGTTTCTAAGATGCACTAAGCTTAAATCCATTTTCTTTATTGATATTTATGATAATTTTCAATCTATATGAGACTTTTTTTATCTTTATCTTACTTTAATAATATTCTTTCATCAATAAATTATCTTCATATAGATAATTATGATGGATTATTTTAAAGAAATGCTTTGTTATTGCCATATTGGAAAATCTATTATGTTGTATATCCACATGATACTCCTTCAACCTAGTCCTTAAGGATCTTATAGTTTTACCAATGTATGACACCCTGCAGGAGAGAGGAATTATATAGATGCCCTTATAAAATTTGGAAACAACCCCTAAAAATATTCTTCTCACCCCATTTTTCTTACTTTGGAATTTTTTGACAAAATTTATTTTGTGTCATCCTAATGATCTAGCAAGTTAAACAAAGAAGATACCATTGGAGGTATTATGTTGGCACACATATTTTATTAATGGTCAAACACATTCTTGATGTTTGGGTCAAATTGTTTTCCACATTTTGTTACCAACTCTTGATAATTGAAGGTTGCCTCACCCAAAAATATTAAATTATTATAGAGTTCCTTATCTTTCTCTCTTTCCCAATGTGGAATATTGCACCAAAGTATCATAGCCATCATCATATTTATATCTTCTTTTATGTAAAATTAAATGATAAAAGATGGTATATGCATATACTTGTATTTTTTTATACTAAAGATGATGGTGGGGTGTATGGATATTTGGGAAGATTCATAGAAGTTGCTCAAAAACACAAAAAATATTAAATAATGTGAAAAATTAGCCAAAAAATCATGTTTTACATATATAGAATGTGATGGAAATAAACAAGATGGAAATTTGAGATTTTGGGCTATTTTTTAAAAACTTCTTAGTTCATAAATAAAAACCTCCGTATTAGAAGAATAAACAACCAAGTATTGATAAGATTTAACATACATAGAATGTATATTTCAAGAGCAAAGAGAAAATTTGAGATTTTAAACTACGACCAGAAATCCTTACCATCCATAGGTGGAGACTCTAATGGAATAAATTGAAAATGTTTGACCAAGTATCAATGGGTGAATGCAATATGTGGAGGAGATAATTAGAAAGTGAAAGTGATAAATCCTTAATGCTTGGATGTTTACATTTCTAGATTAGATTACATTATATACCAATTTGTCTTGCTCAGTATAACATAAGCATCTTCCATGTGAAGAAGGTAGTTCCCATGTGAGGACAATAACTAAACTAACTTGGACTAGTGCACCTTGTGAGTGATAGTTATAACCACTTCTTAACCTCATGCCACTAAACTATGATAGTAATAATTCCTAAAATTACCTCCTTATTACATCATAGTTTAGAATTTATTGGAGAGGAAATTTTGGAATGCTTCAAACTTGATTCATCCATGTGGCTTGATGAAGATGTATGCATGTTGTTCCTGAGTAGGAAAAAGTTTGAGCTCTGGTTATTAGATCTAAATATTTGTTCTATCTTTGGTTCTTCTCTTTGGCTTTTAGCTCTAGCTTATGGTTCTTAGTTCCAGCTCTTGTGTAGAGGGAAATTTTTCCCTTAGTACATCATGATCCAAATATGAATATAGATCAAGAATACTTAAAAATAGTGGTATTAGCCTAAATTTGCCTATCCAAGAATAGGTATAGTTTTTCTATCCATGGTTGGACACGTATTATTGTGCACATCACTTATGATTGGGACAAAACAATTCATAGATTATTAGTTGAATTGATCCTTATTAATTTTCATCTTCCTGTGAAATGGTGACAATTGTTTTCACCTTAAGTGAGGCATATGCAATTACTTGTCCACATATTTGTAAACTTTCAACTATTGGATTTCTTTTCTTCTTCAACTATGAGGGTCCTTATGGGAATATCCTCATCCTATTGGATTGCATAGATAACTAGTCACTACAACCACCAAGTGCAATAGAGTAGATAATTGTTTATAGGGTTCACTTTGTTGATACTACATCAAGCCTTCATTTCTCTCATGTGGTACTTCGGTTATACCACATAATATTTATCAATATTTGGCTACTTGATGCTTATCAAGTATAATATGCAAAATAAAACTAATTATCAAGTTTAGTGTTGAATATCAGGGAGAATTAATATTTCCTCCCCACTCATTGTGAAATTTGTACTTGCATAATATTAAGGAGTGTTGGGTACCACTGAGCATGCACTCCTATTACACAATTCATCAAATATTTTTTTAGTAGGTATTGTGACCATACTAATCATTCCCTTGTACATAGGGACTACAACTATTCACAAAGGATAAATTATTGAATCAATTCAAGTAATATGTTTTTCCAAAATCTTCATGGGGAGGATCTTCGTATTGTAGTTTGTTTACATATTTTTTATTGATGAGCCCTTGTATTGTATTAATTTTTTTGCTATCATGTACCTTATGACATCATTTATAATGGCTTGTTGTTATTTCCTATCTTGAATATTGCTTATTATGATGAGGTCAACCATATTTCCCTTTCTCTTTTCCCTATTGGTCTTTTTCATCTAAATAAGTTGTTGCCTATGATGTATTCATACTTCTTTTATTTAATGGTGTAATGTGTTATTGGCAAAAATGGTTCAATATTGAGTGTCTTATACGGGGACACCTCGTCCTTCTTGATGGACTATTTTGATTGGTTGCTTCCTTTAAAAGAAAAACTTGATCTTTATCTTGTAATGGATGAAAACTCTCTCATTTTGGAGATTAAATGTAGCTGATATTTGGCAGGTTTTTATATCCTAAGATATCTACTCCTCCTGCTTTGGTCTTTGGCAAAATTCTTTATCCTAAGATCTCTTTTAGATGGAATCTATTCCTTAGCGAGGTTCTTATACCTTGAGATCAAAATTAAAATGTTGGTCCTTCATAGGGTTGTTTACTCTAAGAAATTTTCTTTAATAGAGAGCTTTGTGGAGCTTCTCTGTATCGAACCTTAAGGACAATATTAGTGTTCTTTCCTCATTAAGGGATCAAAACTTGCTTTAGTGTTGTTGTTTATCCAGTTCTTCTATTGGTTCTCTAATGACTTGGGATGATTGGTTGGTGCTAATTATTATGAATGTCATCTTGAAAAGTTGACCAAGTATCAATGCTAATACATGTGGTTGTTGTGCAACCATTGCTAAACATTCGTTATGCCATTTTGGGTAAAAAATATGGCTTCCTCCATCATTACTATTGTCCACTTCTAAGAAATATTATCAAACATGGTCATAGGTGCCATGCTATTTGTGAGTCCACTTTATATAGTGGATATTTTCTTACCTTCAACGTGATTGCTCATTATTGTTGTTTTGTTTGTGAGTTTGTCCATGCATCTTTTTTTGTGTGGTCAATTCATGAATATATGGTTGCAATTCATCTACTACACCAAAAATGATGATCAATTGATCCTTTCTATGTGCCTTGTCAAATTTTATTTGTTCTTTATTGTTTTTATTAGGATGGATAATAGACTTGTTTAAAATATCCCATATTTCTTTGAATTCTAACTAAATTGTGTTTTTTTATCTTCCAAACATAATAGTTATTTCCTCATTGTAACTGGAAGTTAGGTAACTCGAACTTTGATGTACCACTAACCATTATAAACCTTTACAAAAGTGAAAAACTAAAATTATCCTCAAAAAATAACATGTCTTGATTATTACCTCAAATCACAAAAGAAATCTTTTAACCAGTATATATAAACCTATACTCATGTCTTGATTGTTACCTCAAATCACAAAAAAATGATTTGTCTTGTAAAAAAAATAGACAGGTATTCTTTCCTCTAATAAACTCTTTAGAAAAAATTCTTTCTCAAAAAAGAATTTTAAAAATATTTTAATTGTATTTTATTTTTAATAAATATATATATATATATATATTTTTTAAATTCCCTCCCTTCAATACCTCCAATCTTCTTCTTTTCCTTTTCAACTATACTTAATAAATGAAAAGAACAACAGGCCCTCCCAAGCGGGAAACGTCACGGAAGTCAGTTTGGACCATCTTTATCATCTCGTCCATGGACGTTTCTCGAGAACAACAGGCCCGTAGTGTGAGCAGGTTTCTCCGTTCGAAGCTTTTCGTTTTCTTGCGTCAGCATCATCTCGTGCTTCTCGTGTTTTCTTGCCTCAGCATCATATTCTAGAACCAGAATATCATGACACTTGCTGTTAAGAAGGAAACACAATTGGCAGGATCTTGTCCTTTTGTTCATGTGAGCCATTTCTTGTGTTGGACCTCCGTTTGACAGTATGTCCCACTTGCTTCATAAAAAATCAAATACTAGCTGTGCATTGTGGACGCACTTACTTCTGTCATGGTCTGTGCTAGTTTTATCATGTTGCTTGTAAAATCTTGGAAGTAAACTTCCCATGGGGAAATCCTGGATGAAAGCACTTGCACTTCTGTGTCTTTGGCATTGTATATCATAAAGTGCAAAGCACCAAATTTCTTCTAGCTCTTCTGGGGTGTGTCAGATACACATGTGATACAGTTTTAGCTTTTCCAGGTATGTGGGGTAGTTTGTTCATGTGATACTGTTCCCATACAAATTATTTATTTCCAATAACATATTTTTATGTTGAAACTTCGTGTTTTAGCTTTTCCGGGTATGTGGGGTAGTTTGTCCATGTGATACTGTTCCCATACAAATTATTTATTTTCAATAACATATTTTTATGTTGAAACTTCGTTCCACTTTGATACTATTCTCGTACAAATTATTTATTTCCAATAACATATTCCTATATTAAAACTTAGTTCCACTTTAATACCACTTCTTCAACTTCTTCAAGGGAGTGCATATTTCTAAGGAAAAATGATTTGTTCATCTCAATGTTTGGAGATTCCTTTCCCCAACACAAGTCATTCTCTATCGTGTCTCATCCTTCACCACGCACTTATCTCTGGCCCATGTATTCCTCGAGGGAGTGCATAATTTTAAGAAAAAAAAAAAAAAATTGGCCAAAAGTAGTCGCATTCCTGCATGCTTGTCGTCCCAACTGAACATATTGGCATTGTCCTCACCGCTCAAAGTATGACCATTGGCTCGTATATATTCTAGATATGTTGTGTTTCCTTGCGTTGTCGCTTTGCAGCCATTTGAGCATGAAGTTTGTCAAGAACTTCTGCCGCATACTGATGGTATGATCTTTAATCTTTCACAATTGCAATAAGTCATTTCAAAGTGAGTCACTGCTACTGAGCTTCAACAATAAGTCATTGCAAAGTGAGTCGCTGCTACTGAGCTTCAACAACCATCATAGCAGAAGTGGCCTTCTTTTTCAATGCTGGCATCGTAGATATAAGATCTAATAACTTTAATTCTACCCCTATTAACATGAGTTTGGGTATGTGTGGGAGGTTGGTTCTCTTGTTTTCTAATCCGTTAATGTGATGATACAAGTTTAATAACATATTCGCAAGTTTAATAACATCTTCAATGATTAAAATTTTATTCCACGTTAATACTAACTTATTTATCTATCGAGATCCAATTTGAGCGTACGGCAGCTTGTTCGCTTGTTTACGAATCGTGTCAATTTCTTGATGTATCGTTGCAACAGCTAAAGAAGTGCCTCCTTATGTCACATAATATCATACCTCAATGCCCTTGACATTATCGAACCATGGATAACGAATTTCTGAATCTTTTTGTGCTATGTAGATGCCTTTCTGGCCCTTTTGTTGAAAGTTTGCATGTCAACAAACTGATCATTTAATACTTCTTGAGCTTTCAAGGAAATGAATGAAAGGCCTTTGTTTTTCCATATGAAGAAGGATCTCGTTTGGGGGCGAGATTTCAAAATGGGGAGGCCTCTACTGCACTCTACCCACAACTTCATGAAATGTCTCACCTTTCCACGCCACACAGCAACGGCAATGGCCTCAGCTTTTTATAAAATGGGATGGCCCATGGTTCTTCCCTCAATCCGCTCTATACCACTATTAATCTTTAATGCTTGGATGTTTACATTGCTGGATTAGGTTACATTATATACCAATTTGCCTTGCTTAGTATGAGTAAGGTAGTTTCTATGCGAGAACAATAATTAAATTTAACTAACTTGGACTGACTCACCTGAGTGTGGTTACAATCACTTCTGAACCTTATGCTACTAAATTATAATAATAATAATTCCTAACATAATTATATAATTAATTTTTAAATTTTTATAGACTTTTTTAAGTTTCTAGCTGTGAGAATACAAATAACAAAGAAAAAAGCAAATTATGAGTTATATAGGAAAATTCAATATAGTTAGATTCCATGTAGCTTGCAAATGGAAAACTTTATATTAAAAATTTTACTAAGTGCTATTCCATTCATATGATTATAAAATATTAAAGATTTTGTAAATGGTTAAAAATAAGTTATTGGTGTTGATAAAGATAATAGAGTGGTTAAGGCTTTGGCCTCTTTTTTTGGGAAGGTTCAAGGTTCAAACCAGGATGTACCAAAAAATGGATAGGCTAGATGGTAGCAACTGAGTGTTTGTTGGTTGTTCCAATTTGATGCCCTTAAGGATCGAGGGTTTATAGTTGTATTATCCAAGGGCGTTGCAATTTTTTTATGTATTAAAAAAATAAACTATTACTTGATTTTTAGATTTTTCAATACTCATAAGATATATGCTTTCCAAAATTAAAATTTTGACTAAGTATTCATGGATGGTAGGAGATAAAGGTGTCAAGAAAAAGTAAGGAGATATTTCAAGCTTTTTTTTTCAATTGGCTATATGGGATTTAAATAGGCCCTATCTATATTACATCATGACCACATATGGGTATTACAATAGCTTAGGAATTATGCATGTATCACTTGAAAATATTCAAACATGAGTATCTTCTTTGAAAGTTGAGGAATATAGCAAGTGAATAATGTTATACCATCAATTAAGGTTCCAATTGAATAAGAAAGATGAGAAAGATTAAGGCTCATTTTAATCTATAACCAATTGAATAAGAAAGATGAGAAATGTATCCAATTGTGCTCATACCATTTGATTCAATATCTTTACCTATTTCCTCTAATATAACCAAGCAAAAAAGGAAAAAGATACCTTTGATGCCTTTCTATAGTGATTGTACATATGGTGTGCCATGGAGTCTATGAGTTCAAAACTCAAACTATCACTAGTGTCTAGTCTCTAGTGTTAGGCTCTTTCATAAGAGAAATATATTGGTCAAATATGACCATTTATATTAGCATTTAAACCTAGCATCTTGATATCCTTGTTCTCTAGGATACATTGGCAATAAACAAGTGTTTTATGTAGAGACACTACTAAGAATAGTCAATTACATGCTTGACATGATAATAAAGTAGTAACTCTAAAGATGATGTAAGTTAAAATTAAAATTTATTTGTCGAACTGATCACTTTGCATTACTACTTGGGTTAAATTAGGTACACTTTTGTGTAGTCAGTTCTATTTATAGAATTTTATAGCATTATTTCCTTCTAGTATTAATGATACTTTGAATTATGAAGTTATAGACACCATTACACTCCTTGTGTAGGGTTTTCTAAGAAGGAATTCTTGAGAAGAAGATTGAAAGAGGGTCACGAAGGGCCTCTTTGTGATGCTTTCCTCTTCTTTGTCATATTAAGGAAAAGGATAATTCATGAGTTTAATATCTAGGCTTTAATGGATTAGTTCAAGAACACTTATGCTTATCCTAAAATTTTCTTGATAAAGCTTAACCTTAATCTATCACTAATTAGCTACCAATGCATCATACAAATTCAACAATCAAGATCTAATAACTAAAAATAATTCTAGATTTGGATGATGAAAGTAAATATAATATTTCTTTCAAGAGCAAGGGTTCAAGGAAGATGCAACAAACAAGCCTAATGCAAACTACATGTGATTTTTCTTTCAATGATGATTAGATTACTAGTTTAGTCAGTCATCTAAATGACTAAGATTAACTAGTATATTTTCCCTTTATTTACCTTTTGCAAGTAAATAAAAAATATAAGATATAAACAAATATTTAGCAAGCAACAAGAAAACCTAAGATCTAATTTTTTAAGTGAAGAGGTTCGGTTAGAAGAACTTGGCTTTGTCTCAAAGATAGAAGTATTATCGATGCTACTATGTCTTAATGGCTCTTTGCTTACCTACAAATCAAATATAAAAATAATAGATCAGTGGTAAAGGGATCTTCCTAAGCTAGAGGAGACTATGATATTACATTGGTCAATATCAAAACCTTGTTTAGATGATATAAAATAGCTAAAATGACAAAAATAGTAATTGTATGCTTAAAGACACAAGTGCCACTAGGTAAGTGATAGCACCATTGAAACATTTACCAAGTGATAACACTTTCCTTTTTCTGGTTTTATCTAAAATAGAGCGATAACACCATTGAACCTATAATTCAATAGTGCTTTTGCTTAAATATGTAGTAGAACAATGTTTAGATGCAAGATTTTTTACTTTCATGAAATATGTAAGGAGGGTTCCTATGGGTAGAATAAATCACCCACATATATCTCCTTAGGAGGAGATAATTTTTGCTATTTTACCATTTTTCTAAGTAAGGTAGCTTCAAAAACTCATTCGGGCATATGGAACAGTTGTCAGATCAAAGGGGAGGCAGATACAGATTAGCTAAGCTTACGCATCACTACAACACTGAATTCTATTAAGTATGGAGATCTGCCAAACTTTTAAAATGATGATATAAAAAATAAGCATAAAAATATCTAGCTTCTGGTATAGTTGAAGCTTAGAATTCAAATGAAGTAGAAGATTTTATCTTTTTGTCTTTTGTGTCAAACTCAAATTTTGACCAAGTATGGGGCATGGTTAGAAATATAAAATATTAATGTCACCAAAGGCTTGTTGAAAGCTCAACATTTTATGGGCTATGAAATAGCATCTGATGCATTACAAAACAACTTTTGGTTAAGTATAGGTAATAATTTGGCATTCAAAATTATAGTAGAGCCTTCTAGATGCAACAAAAGCGTGGTTAGATAGCAAACAAGGCTAGATTTTTAAAGGTGCTAATGTTAGCATAGATTGCATGAAAGTCTAACATAATAGAATAGATATTGAGAAGAAAAATATTCTAAGGTATTGAACCCAACACAGTAAGGACAATATAAATTTCATCCAACATTTGGTAGATTGCTTCATTACATCGGCTAAGTATCAGAGAGCAACATGCACTTCAAATGATGATATCATCATAAGGCACATAAATTTTAATAAATATGAAGTAGTGTCGGATGAAGAAATGATAAGGAACAAAGCTCGACAATTAAAAACTTAACTTTTGAATTTCAAAGTAATGCCTAAGAGTGTAACTAAGCAAGAAGGGTGGTTATATTTTAGAGGCACTAACATCATCAAAGTAAGCTAAGAAACTTAATATATAGCAAAAGGTTGAGCTAAGTGTTGAAAAGCATAAGATATATATTTAAGTTGAGGGTACTATATGGATTGAGTTTAGCTAAAGTGCCCAAGCATGCTCCTGATAGTCATAATCTACTATTAAAGAATCTCAACAGCTAAATTTTTCTTGATTAACACCTATGCTAATATAGTAGACCATTCGTAGGGCAACTAGAAGTGGAATAAACTTATCAGATGATCTTATGGATTATATGAAGATATTTTGGTTGCCACTCTCTTAGATAAAATAGAAACAAGTTATATCAACATCATGGTGCCAATTCAGTTGCAACAAAATGGACTGGAAAGGGATGCAAACATGCTATATCAACCTAACAAACTTGCAACCCACTCTAAGAGAAATCATGCTAAGATAACTAAATAAAAATGTAAAGTTATATATACTTGAATATAGTTCATTCAAATGATCAACTCTTTAGCATTTATAATTGCATATTGTATGATGACTGTATTGTGTGCCTTTGAATAAAGACTAGATTGTTGTTTGGACTCTTACTGAATTTGTTGCAGATCATGTATGTATGTCAATTTATTTATTAAGCATTTATGTTAAGTCTAAGTGAATGGTTTATTTTGCTATTTGGATTTATCTCTAGATTTATCATTCATTAGTTCTTAGAATGCTTAGTAATACTTAGTGCTTAATTTTGTTAAATGTTTTACAATATTAAAGGATAGTTGGTTTGTTAGGTAGTCTTATTTAGTTTAAAGCATGATACTCTCATGATTTATGTCTCTTGATGTTGTTGAACCTGCTCCAATTTAAGTCCAACTTCCAACTCTATGCATTTCTTACTTTAGTCTACAACCCCTTTTAGTAGTTAGCTAGAATCATAGGAATCGACCTATTTTGAAGGCTGACTTAGAAATACCTATTTATGGGTCTTCTAATCTTGACCAAGTTCTTGAGGGTGCAACTCATCCACTTAAGTGAATTTTAGACCAATATTTTTTGGCACACCCTATGAAACATAGATCTCGCCTCCCTAATTGAGTAGAATCATGGTCATATTCTTCTCTAATAGATTAACACCCAATCACCTCATGACTTTATTGAAATAGAATTATTTTAAATAAAACCAACTACTTTTTAAATTACAATCTTATGCTCATAAAAGCAATAGCTAAAAATTTGAAAGAACCAATACTATTCGTAGAACTACCTCCATTAGCATTCAAAATATGTAGATCATCATCATCTCCTACATCATCTTCCTCTTCAAGTCCTACAAAATGTAAAGGATCTACACATTTCACTTCTCCATAATTTGTTCACTCAGTTAGACTTGAATAAATGGCTCTCATCCCTCCCTAGAACTATCCCAATTGGCATAATACAAGATCACTCAACTTGGTAAATCATAACCCCATTCCTTAAGCAACATTAAAGGCTTTGCCAACATATGATGGCATTAGAAAGAAAACCTATGAGCATTATCAATATGTAGCCTCCTTAGTCGTAATCCATAATATTCAAGATGAGGACGTTATGATAATATTATTGGTAATATCATTCAATGGTAAGGTACTATATTGGTATCAGACCCTTCAAGATGGTAGTATCCATTCATGGGCTCAGTTTACCAGTAGACTGGTTTAAAATTTAATGAATAAGCAAATCCATTCTCATTGCTAAGCCAATTCACCACTATACAAAGGAATCCTCAGGAAGCAATAATGGATTTTAACATTAGATTCAATAGAATGTGGAAAAGAGTGCTACAAGATATTAAGCCAATGAATCCCCAAGTGCTATATTATTACTTTTTGCCTTCAAACTAAATTTAGATTTTCTAATATGACAATCTAATGTATTGATGTTTCTTAATATTTACCAAGTAGCTATAACTATAGAGAATACTTTGATAGCTATAGATAAACTTCCTCCCATGAACATAATGTCAATTTTCTTAAAAATCCTACACTCCAAGGAAGAAACACAAACACCGATCACAATAATGCATCTTCTAAATGGAGCCTTGGTTCTTGTTACCAAGTTTTCAATATTACCAGTAAACCTACTAATGCCAGTATTATCGACACCTCCTATGATACTTGCACTGCCACCCCCTGAACCTCAAGAAATAGTTGATATGAAAGAAATAACGATGATATTAAAAATCTAACAAATAAAATCACCACCATGAAAAGAAGAGAAGCTAAATAGAATTTGCAACCTAGGATTTTCCATACACGGTAGAATATCAAGGAGATTCTTCTAATAATGTCGATGGAAGATCTAATGTAGTATACAATAACTAGGAGGATGATCCTTCTACTTAAACACTAAAATCATATTATTGGTGCTCAACTTGCAATGATCCACATGGTGAAAACACTTGAATATTTTACCAACATCATATGCAAAAAATATAGTTGAAAAGGCAAGAAAAGCACAAAAGAACTAGGTTAATATGCTATGGGAAGAAGATCCAAATTTGATGGTGCAAGAAGATGAATCGATTGTAGTATTAACCTGATCTAGCAAAAATCCATTGCAAGTATATTCTAAGAGATTAGACCCATTCAAATTTCTATCTTAGCAAACAAAACAGTAAAAACCAGAAGCACCTCAAACTACTCAAAAAATAGAGTAGCTTCCAATAGAGCATCCTAAAGAACAACACAAACTAGTGCAATCAAAAGAAGCTAAGATGTAGGAATAGGCTAGAAATATGCTTCGGTATCGTTTCATCACTAAGTGACAAAGAATTGAATTAACATAGGAATATCGAAATAAATTCAATGAACCATAAAAGGGAGAAAAGAAGCAACCACAATCCTCTAGCTTTAATATCATGGATGAACTGAGAAAATTACCATCCAAAGCAAGTATGTATGATGCTTTGATGATCCCAGGATAAATAGACCTCTCTAGGGTATCACTAAAATCCATTAGGGCATCACTAACATAGGAATATCAAAATAAATTCAATGAACCAAAAAAGAGATAAAAGAAGTAGCCAGAATCCTCTAGCTTCAATATCATGGATGAACTGAAGAAAATACCATCCAAAGCAAGTATGTATGATGCTTTGATGATTCCTAGAACAAATTTACCTCCCTAGAGAATCACCAAAATACCATCCAAATCAATTATATATGAGGCTTTGATGATCCGAAGATAAATTGGCCTCCCTAGGGTATCATTAAAATTCATTAGGCTTGACAACCAGTCTTAGCCATAACTCAATCTAGCACAAGGTAAATCTACACCAAGTTTAGGTAAAAATAGGCTACCCCCGTTCTACATGTCCTTGTGCATGGAAGGATGGGCTATACATAATTGAATGGTAGAATTTTAAGCAGTAACACTCTCCCTAAGACCTAAGCACCTTAACGCTTGGGAGCCCACTGTGTGGGCTATAGTCCCCACGTGAAGGAAAAAGGACTTCCTCCACCTTATGCCTCGTGCTCCTTTTGACTTCTTCAAAGTCCACTACTCTCCACTTCGTTGTAACACACATCTCAAGCAATTCGCATTAATTTTTGAATGAAGGCATGGTAAGTTCTAAGGTGGGTGGATCCCCCTTTTTATACACGATTTGATTTTTCTCCCACGTCGGTGCTTTTAGTAATTCGAATTATGATTTTAATAACCCACATTTGGGTTAAAACATTAATATAAATTAACTTTATAATTAATATTAAAACTAATTAATAATTAATTTACATAACTTAGGTTAAGTAAATTAAATTATAAATTAATTTATAATAAAAATTATATTAATTAATTTATAATTAATTTAAAACCTCCTTTTATAATATTATAAAAATATTATAATATTATTTACTTGGGCATATTCTTTTGCACTTTGATCCACATCTGATCTCCTAAAATCGGGATATCCTTTGCACATATTAGAGAACCTGAAACTAATGCTATCCACTAAAGTAACCACTGACTAGTGTTGAAAGCTTGACATCAATGAACACTCACTCTTGACATCAATGACAACTTATCTACTCAAAATGTCCAACAATATCCCCATTTGTCATTGATGGCAACCCAAATTCTTTTTACCAAATACTTGACCTTTTTCTTATTTTGCTCCCCTTGGGACATTGCTCCCCCTGACTCAATGCTCTCTTCTTAAAACAAATCTCCAAATCTCTCCCCCTTACTCAAATCTCTTCCCCTTTGACATCAATGGCAAAGGGTCACCTTTGGGGCTCAGGGCTAGGAATTAGTCTCTTAGCGTAGCCCCTCCCCCACCTCCTCTTAAGGTGGTTAATTTTGGGGTGTGAGTATTTCTACTCCCAGCAAGCACTGGTCTTTACCTTTATCCTCTTTCCTTATCATCTGATCCTTCTGATTTCTTTGACTATTCCTATTTTTTTCCCTGTCCATGTCCATATTCTTGTTCCTGTTCATATCCATATTCCTATTCATGTCCATGTCCATATTGCTATTCCTATTCCTATTCCTATTCCTATTCATGCTTGATTCTGGAATGTCTGCTCTACACCACTTTATTGTATGTCCATAATTATTGCATTTATAACACTTAATGCTATCATTCCTTGGAGGTGCAAATGTCTTAGGATTTCTCTTGGTGAAGCCATATCCTTTTTTGTCATGAACCCTGCAATTTATTGCCTTGTGACCAAACTGATTACATGAGTAGCAATACCCATGGAAAAGCTGCATGTTTCTAAAATTCCTATTTTCTTGTCTTTCATGTGTCCTGCACTATGAAGCCATGTGCCCAAATATGTGACATGAGAAACATCGTCCATTAAAACTTCTTTATCTTGACCTCATTGGTCTCTTAGTCTCTCTTAACCTATTCTAATTGTTGTTTCATGTTTTTCTTTGTGCATTGTTCCTTTCCTTGTTGAACTTTTTGTTGTCCAACTCATCCTCAGAAGTCTCATTTTCTCTTACATTGTCTTCTTCTGAAGTTTCTTCTTATTTAGAAATTGAGGTTGACTCTTCCTCTTGTTTCTTTTGAGCTTTTTCAAAACCAAGATCTGTTTTGTTTGTTGACCTTCTTTGTACCTTGATCATTTTATCCACAATATATGAACTCTTCCAAACTTGTGCAGCTTATCCTTGGATTTTTCTAAATATTCCCTTAGTAGAGCTACTTCTTGTTCTAACCTTTCACATTCTAATACCTTTGCTTCTAACTTATCCTTGAAATTATTTGTCTTAGCCATTGACTTATTTAGATCCTCTATAAGCTTTCCTATTTCTTCATCACATTCTTGAAATTGAATCTTATGTTGAGAGTTTTTCTTTCTTACCTTATTTAAAGTTTTAAGAATAAGCTCTCCCTCAAGACCAACTCCTTTTTTTATTCTTCCTCTATTTGTTTGCCTTTGTCTGCATCTTCATTTTATTTTGACTTGTCTTCTATAGGCTCACCTTCTTCTTCTTCTAGTGCCATTAGAATATTCTCTTCTGGTCCTTCAAGTGCATCCTCATATTCATCATCATTAAAACCGAAACCATCCCTTGTACAACTATCTTCAAGATGTCCAAAATTACCACATCTAAAACACTTGAGAATTATTGGTGACCTTTTCTTGACTTCCTTTTTTTTCAATCAAAAATAGGACTTAATCTTTATCATTATCTAAAAAACTATTATCACTATCACTTGAGTACATACTTGCCTTGTCTGCATAGTAGCTCCTCTTTTGTCTTTGAAAGAACTTCTTTCCTTGTCTACCTTTTCCATCCTTGCCTTTCTTTGGGTACCTGTATTTTTTGATTCTTTGTTCTTGTGATCCTATTTTTCTTCATCATTGTTATTTTTAGCTTCTTGAAAATCAGTTGCATAGTGACCATACTTTCCACAATTGAAACATCTAACATATTTTGCATCTTTAAATCTTCTTGAATCTTTATTCCTTCTACCATAATTTGCTTCTTCATCATTGGATGACTCATTTCTCGATTTTGACTTCTTACCCTTTGTCTTCTTAATTTCTTTGAAGGTTGCTTCCTTCTGAAGATTAGGTTCCTCTATTGTTCTCAACTCAAATGTTGTAAGAATACCAAGTAACATATCTCTCGTCAAAGAATCACCATCTTTTGATTCTTCTACAGCAAAAATATTTTCACTAAATATTTTTTGGAAGAGATCTTAAGACCTTATCATAAACATCTGATTCTTCAACCTTAACTCCAAGTCTTTGCATGACATTAACAACCTCATCAATCCAAAGTAGATAAGTTTTAATGTTTTCCTCATACTTCATTCTTAATTCTCCAAATTGTCCTTTGATATTTTGTATCTTTGTCTTTTTGACACCTTTATCTCCTTCATTTATACTTTGCAACTTATCCCAAATTCCTTTTGCATATTTACAATACATAACTTTTATAGACTTTGTTCTATGCAAACCTCTCAAAATTGCATTCATTTCTTTTGAATTGTAATGTTGTATAAGCTTACATTCCTTATCTATAGGTGGATCAACTAGTGGTATGTATTCATTTTCAACTGCTTTCCAAATTTCATTGCCAAGTGCCATCAGATGAATCTTCATTCTCATACTCCAATATATATAATCACTTCCATCAAATATTGGTGTTGAATTATCTGAGGACGCATTCTTAGACTCCATTGTGTTCTTGAAGGCTTTTTCTTCAAGCTATTAAAATATTTCGAAGGAACCCGCTCTGATACCAATTGAAGAACACAAACTTATACTAAGAGGGGGGTGAACAGTATAAGACCACTTTTTACTTTTCCTTCCCAATCAATATTATGCAATGTAAAGATAGCAATATCAATAGTAGTAATCAAAGAAATGCATAAATCACCACACACAATAGATACACCAATTTAACGTGGTTCACCCAATGTGGGCTACTCCATGGAGAAAACTTTCACTAAAATTTTCTCAATCAATATCTTGGGAATCCTTTCCCTATTACAATATTTATGGATCTCTATCCAAAGGAGACACCAATCCCCTAATCAAGTTTGTGGATCCCTATCCACAAGAGACCTTAGCTTTGATTGGTGATCTTCTAGAAGAATTGTTGCCCCCACTACTTTGGCTAATGGATCTCTATCCACTAAAGACACCTATCATCACTGCCCTGGATAATGGATCTTTATCCACTAGAGACTGTCATCCTCTATACTCTGTCACCTGCAAAGCTCTATCTCAAATCTGCACTAAACACAATCCTTTAGTCTAACACAAATCTGCTCAATCTCTATCTTTGGTCTCGCACAAACCTATCCTCAAATTTACACCAAACTTTATCCTCGGATATGTACTAAACATAGTCCTTTAGTCTAGCACAAATTTGTCCTCAATCTCTATCCTCTGATCTACACTAAACATAGTCCTTCGATCTAGCACAATTTTTTTCTCAATATTTGTCCTCAAACCTTAACTCAAAGTTTGACTTAATCACAAATCAACTCTGCTAGATCTACCCCAAACCTTAACTCAATGTTTGAACAAATCAATCAATCAACTCTGCTCTTAAGTCTTCTCAAATACTTGTCTCAAATCTACCTTGTAAGCTTCCACAAAAGCTCACACTAATCTATCCACAAGTCCTCTCTAGAACTTGTCCAAATCTGCTCAACAAGTCCTCACTAGAACTTGTCCAACTCTATTCTCAATCTATATTGTAAGCTTCCACAAAAGCTCACATAAATCTATCCACAAGTTCTCTCTAGAACTTGTCCAAATCTACTCAACAAGTCCTCACTAGAACTTGTCCAATCTCATAGAAACACAAGGATAATTGTTAGAGACTCAATATGTTTCACATTCATCACAATGCTCAATCACTTTCAATCACTCTTTTAGAAACATATGGAGAATTGTTAGAGACTCAATATGCTTTACACTCATCATAATGGTCAATCACTTTCAATCACTCTTTTAGAAACATATAGAGAATTGTTAGAGACTCAATATGCTTCACATTCACCTCAATGCTCGATCACTTTCACTCACTCTTTTAGAAACATATAGAGAATTGTTAAAGACTCAATATGCTTCACACTCACAAACTCTCAATCACTTTTAATATTCTTTTATTACAAAAACATATAGAGAATTTTTAGGGACTTAATATGCTTCATATTCACCTACACTCAACCTCTCTCTCAAATCAATTCAGTATATAGAACAATTTGTTTCATAGAACTTGAGCTATCACTTCACACATCCACTTGACTAGTCTCAACCAACTCTACTCAATCAATCACTTAATGAAATAATCCTTGCTCACAAACCCTAGTCCAAACATATGAACACTCACTCAAATATTTCCAACAATGCTTATAAACCAATCTCACATAATGATACTTATATTCTTTGCAAACCCTAGTTCAAGTTCTTCACTCAACTTAATCACTTCAACAACATGCTTATAAAATGAGGTTTTATCAACAACTCTCAATTCCAAAAACCCTTGAAGCATTAATTAAAAACACACTCAATAATTCTTAACCAAACAATTCTTTTCACTCCAACTTTTCATTCACAACTTTCAACAATCACTCACTAGGAAGAATATGCCCATACCTTTTGTTGGATGTAAAGGTGCCTTTAGAAAAACTTGTCTTAATCACAATTTCCTTCTTTCCAATTCCAATGGTTAGACACAACAATATCACTTCAACACTTTCTCAAAAATATTCCTTAGACACAAAATAATCACAACTCAATTTATGCCTTATTAACTCCCTTTTTAAATCAACATACATAAATCATACATGAAAATGATAATTCCTTGAATACACCTTATAATTTTTAATTTTTTAACAACCACTTCCAAAATTTCCGATGCCTAAATTCCAATGCATACCTTGCTTTCCCCAAAAAGGGGTTTCGACGTGATTCGATCTATCGTCTCCCTAATTCCTAGGAACCTTAGCGCTTGGGAGCCCACCGTGTGGGCTATAGTCCCCATATGAAGGAAAAAGCACTTCCTCCACCTTATGTCTCGTGCGCCTTTTGACTTCTTCAAAGTCCACTACTCTCCACTTCATTGTAGCATGCGTCGCAAGCAATTCGCATTAATTTTCAAATGAAGGCATGGTCAGTTCTAAGGTGGATGGATCCCCCTTTTTATACACGATTTGATTTTTCTCCCACATCGACGCTTTTAGTAATTCAAATTATGATTTTAATAACCCACCTTTGGGTAAAACATTAATATAAATTAACTTTATAATTAAAACTAATTAATAATTAATTTACATAACTTAGGTTAAGTAAATTAAATTTTAAATTAATTTATAATAAAAATTATATTAATTAATTTATAATTAATTTAAAACCTCCTTTTATAATATTATAAAAATATTATAATATTATTTACTTGGGCATCTTATTTTGCACTTTGGTCCACATCTGATCTCTTGAAATCGGGCTATCCTTTGCACATATTGGAGAACCTAAAACTGATGTTGCCCACTGAAGTTACCATTGACTGGTGCTGAAATCTTGACATCAATGACCACTCACTCTTGACATAAATGACAACTTATCTACTCAAAATGTACAACACATTGTGCTATCCAAAAACACTTCCAAATCTACCCCAAAAATTTGCACTTATCTATCTCCTTTAAATTTTAGCCTTCAAAACTTTAATGGCTACCTTCAAAAAATATCAAATGGTGGCCTCTTCTATCCCAAATTTCTCCTCCAATATCTTATTGATTTCTATATTCAAAGTTGAACTCTTTTCTAGCCTATTCTTCATGATTCTCAAAGTCTTAAAGTCTTCAAAAATACTTTTTCAAAATTTGATAAACACTTTGCCAAATATTTCGTCGGATCAGTTTCACAAATCCTTTTGGGTTTGTCGTCAGATGGCAACGATTGTCCCAAATTTTATGGATTACCTCTTTTCAGGAGTTACTTCTTCTTGCAATCTTCTACCTCGAATTTTCTTCAAATCTTCTCTAATGGCTACTTCAATTTTTCCAATAGGGCTTTTTTATTCTTATTCTTTCTCCTTCCAAATTTCAATGGGACATTTTCCTAGGCCTTCTCAATATTATCTCTCAAATCTCCTATCTCCTTTCTCAAATATTCAATGGTACCTAATTTCTTGGGTCTTCTTTTTCTCAATCTTCAATTAGGCTTCTCTAGCCTCTTTCTCTCTTATCTTTTCAATCTGCTATGGGATCTCTTATCTTGGGTCTCTTTAATATTCAATGTCTACTCTTTTGCTACAGTCCCAAAAATAATTCTTGCACAAGGAAAGTACGTAGACCTTTAGGCAATCAAAGATGAAAAACTTCTCTATCTATTGTAGGAAGCTTCTCAACTTTTGAGAACTAATTTTTTGCAATAAAATCTTAGACAATAGCAATCAAATTCATTCAAATCTTCAAAAATTTGAAATCAATAAACTTCACTAGTTTTCCTAGTGGTAAAATCTATGTTGAGTCCTAGTCTTCACAAGTTTTTTTGCAACCCTGTAGAAAGAATTTAGCCAAATAGAAACTTTCTATGTTGAGTCCTAGTCTTCACGAGTATTTTTGCAACCTTGTGGAAAGACTCTAGATAAATACAACTTGAGGTCTTCTTCTACCTTTAATTTTAATTTTACTATCAAATATTTTAATAGGATCTTCTTCTTGGGTCTCTTAATATTGTCAATATCAAGATCTATCTTCAAGACTTGAAACTATGTTGTAGATTGCCTTCTATTCTAAATTTATTCTTGGAATAGGTAAACTCAATCTATCTTTAATATTCATTGGTTTTTCTTCAACATAGTGGAAATACTATCTTCTTTGGTTTTCCTTCTCTAGAGGTAATATCTTCAACTTCACTAGTTTCTCCTTGACCAGTAGAAATATCCTTAGACTATTTGTAACTTAACAAAACATATGCAAGAAAACCTTTTTGTAGCTCTGATACCACTGTTAGATTTTGATGCTTAACTCTTAATGTAAATAACTACGAAATAAAGTATAAAGTTGCAATATAAAATAATCAATAACAACAATTATTTAATAAAATATAACTTGCAAATAACTTTATAAATAACTCATAAAATAGACCCTAATAAATGCTCTCGAAAATAGTAAACTGATATAGAATAAAGGTCACATACATCCTCTCTTGTTTACAATGCTTAGTCATATATATAAGAAAGTGAAGAGTCTCATAGAAGAGTGAAGACCAAGAGTACTCCATATGAAGAGTCACAATCTATTATATATATATATAATAGATTGTGACTCTTCATATGGAGTACTCTTGGTCTTCACTCTTCTATGAGACTCTTCACTTTCTTATTCTAAGGATACATGTGCACTCTTACATAATGGACACTTGTGCACATTTACATTCACCACACTTGCACTCTTAATTACATGAACTTGTGCATTTCCTTCACATTATTGTATTACATAAAATATTTACACACACTCTAATCTAGAACACACTCTTAATCTAATGATGTACCCAAGGTGGTACATTAGCATGTACCAAATAATGTAATATACCCCAACAGTTTAGACTGTCACTTAATCCAAGAAAGTCAATTTTTGACATCCATGAAGGAAAATTACTGGGTCATATGGTTTCATAGGAAGGTTTAACTATTGAATCTAATAGACTAAAATCAATACTAGCAATTCCATTGTTGTAAAACAAGAAGGGCTTGTAGTCATTATTTAGGCAGATTAATTTTATCCAAAACATTTTATCTAACTTTACCTAGATAGTGAACTCAATAATAAAGAAACTTAAAAAGGAGGCAAATTGGATGGCTTACAACAAAAGAGCTAAAACTGAAAGGAAATTAAGCATATATTTGGCATGATTACACAAAGGGATTGGAAAGTGAAAATATAAGACTAAACTGGTAAATATGTTTTCTCATATTATCCAAGAATCCAAGAAGTGCGCAGTACATGACTAGAGAAGGGTAAAATGAAAGCTTTGACAGTAAAAATGAGAAAAATCTTTAGTTGTGGAGTAGAATATGGAATGTAAAAGCTCCTCTAAAAGCTAGAATATTTGCTTGATTAGCTTTAGCCAAAAAAACACTAACATGGGATGTTCTTCAAAGGAAGTCCTAAGAAGGACCAAGTTAGTGTGTTATGTACAAAAAAGAAGAATAAATAATAAACCATCTTCTAGTTCATTATCCTTTCACAAGAGAAGTGTGGAATTCAATTATACCTTTGACGCAAGGGAAAGGACAATGATTTGCTAGGAACCTTTCAAATAACATGTAATATTAGTTCAAAGAAAGAGGATTGAAGGAGTACATATGTGTCCCTTTGATAGTGGCATGGTGCTTATGGCTGGCTAGAAATATCAAGTTGTTTGAAGGTAAGGATATTATAGTAATTCAGGTGCAAATATAGATTAAATCCATTTTTGAAAGTCTAAAAGTCTCCCCAAAATAAAAACTAAGAAGGCATATAGGAACATTAGTAGTGCATCCTATAAAGTTATGGGCCTTCTTTAATGGATCTTGATAGGGCAGCCTAGGCAAGTGTGGGGCAAGGGGAGCACTTTACTTAAATAAAAATCATAAGATCATTTTCAAGGTAGGTTTAGGAGAATGCACAAATAATATGGCATAATGGAAAGCATTGATCCTTTTGATGAGAATAACAATAAAACAAGGAATTACAACTTTACAAATAAATTGAGATTCAAAATTAGTGATAAGTTAGGTTGCAGATCATGTTGAGATGAAAAAATTACTCCTCAATCCTTTATTTGAGTAAGTGAAATTATTAGAATATTTAATAATAGAAATTTCACACAAGCACATATATAGAAAATTAAATGTAGAAGCAAATGGTCTTTCAAAAAATAATTTGAACCTTCTAGCAAGCGAAGGGAAAAAGTAATTAGAGGACTTGGGGTTTCCTCATAATCCTCTTATTATGGGTCATAATAGAGAACTATTAATAGCAAAAAAGGGTTTTGAAACGGACCCTCAACTTTATTTTATAGAAAGATAAGCTTCAAAATAGCATTGTTCTTTAGAATTGAAACCTTAGTCCTCCTCAATTTTGAAACCTAGACAAAAGTGAATACTAGAACTATAATAGACCATGAAGTTATTTCTATTTTCCACCCATAAGTAGTATTATCCGTCTACAACTTTATAATACTTGTTACCCCTCTCTTGTCTTTGTCAAACTCTTTGTTAAACGGATAATTAATTTTTTAATATTTAATATTTTTAAAATTTTAAAATAATAATTATAAATCATACTTTCTTTAAGTAAAAAGAAATTAAAGAGATCTTAATCTTAACTTTTTTTAAAAATTGAAGGACTGTTCACTACTAACATAACATATAAATTCGGAAATGATACAGTTGTCCTACTGACGATGAACTTTCACTTCACTGAAGAAAAAAACATTATTGTTCAAATCATCTTAATATATTTAACTGGTAAATATTCGTAGCACAGCGAGGCATTATGCCTATGACCTGACATTGCTTCCCACAATTTCGTTAATTTCGACTATGTCATTTTAGATAAGTTTTCAGTATTATAACTTAATTAATTTCACAAGCCTGAAGTTCATACATGGATGGTATGGTCCTGCACATTTTGTTGTCCACTAGTGTTTGTTGTCCTCTGCTGAATTGCGTGACAAGAGCCAACTCAGAAATGATAAAACTATTCAGACAAGTATGTGGTTTGCAAAAATTACTGCAACCAAGCTCTGGTTCAAGGCCACCCATTTTATAAAATGATGGGCTTTTTCATTTCTTTTTCTTGTCGGACTTTTCCTTCTTTATTGGCCAGCACCAAGAATATGCTCTTCGGTATTTTTGTTGCTTCTAGCACACCTTGTTACCTTGCAATGCAAGTTTCAACTCTGTAAGGTGGAAAAAGGTGGGAATATATATATATATAGGAAATAAATAATTATTTTATATTTAAGATGTTTAAAAATGAATGATTTTTAAAAAAATTTAGTTTCGACCTATAAAATTGTTTGACCTCAACCATGATCATTCTAACATAAGGCTGTAGAAACTACGATACACCTTACAATATAGATTGGAGGGTTAATTGAATGGGTGACAAGACCTGATTATAAATCAAATTTAAATTTAAAAAAAAAAAAAAAAGCACATTTAGAATTTAAGAACGTTGCTCAAGACGCAGGTAGTTGAAAGGTAAAAATAATTTCTTTCAACAATTAGATTTATATGGTGAAGATTTAAGTTTAAGAAAAAATTGACTTCGTATATTTTAACTAATAAAATATTTTAAAAAATATGTAATTCACTGCTATGTTACTGTACTGTCAACATTACTTTTCTTGTCTTGTATATGTGAATCATTTTTTTATATGTCAACGTGAATGTAGTTGGATTGCAAGGTTTGAAAGCATGTCATGATTGAGATCGTTTTGTATTTCGAAGTTTGATGATACTTTTGCTCACCGGTTTCTTTCTGTTTCGTTGAAATTTTAGACACCTTGTCAGGTAAAGCTAGTTTTTAAAAAAAAAATCTTGGGATAGTGGAACAGGTATACAATACAGTTGTAATAGTATCATCATAATACAATTAAACTTGATTTTATATAACTTGTTTAATATAAAAAATAAAAATAAAAAATATTTTAAGTATGTTTAAGTTAGTTATATTGCATGGTTGTTGGAATAGTAGTATATTTTTTTTTTGGGTATAAGTCATTTTATAAAAATTGAATTTATATTTTTTAAATTATTATAATTTTTTTAATTTCAAAAAATTTAGTTTTAGAATAGTGAGCTAGTGGTGATGGTTATTTGGATGCAAGTTTCACTAGGTAATATAGAAGGAAATCCATATTTAAAAATCATAATGGAAGTCGGGATATGTAGATACTCAAATTTAGAACACCTAATTTACAAAGGTTCTACCAAGCATCCCAATGGAACAACTTAGCATTTTGATCCAAATTTTTGAGTAATTTGCTTGTCAATCTAGTATCGTTGGCACATAATCATCTATGGCAATTTCACGATAGTGTTTCTATGCCAAAATCCTTGCTTGCCTAGAATACAAAGCAATTTGATCTTTTTCCTGTCTCATTGACCTCCAATGGTTAAGTCCATGGTATTGTTGTTGCGAGATTGTTGAATATGGTTTTGAGGTAATCTTAATCCTCTATCCCTTTTGAGTTGTGTGTCATTAAGGACACCATCCCTCTCAGATATGCATCATCTGGTCTCGACACCCAAGGCTGCCCTTCCACCTCCCCTTACCTCAAGATTTGAAGTTTAAAAATTTGCCTTCTCATTCCAATCACCTTGAATGCACTTAGCTCCATCCCCAAGTTCAAATATTTTATAAATTAAGGGTTTGGGGTGCTTCTCACAACAACACTCTCCATGCTAACAAGACTATGCTAATTTTCTTACTCATTGCTCTAGATTATTATCTTATACTAGTCTTTCATCTTGGTTGCTTGGAAGATTCATACTTGGGGGCAAGAAGGTGATTTCATCTCATCTCCTTGGGTTGTTGTCTTCTCTTTATAATATTCTTTGTATTTGTTTCGATTTGACTTGCTAATGATTTTTCTTGGCTAATGGTTATAATTTTTTATCACTTGGTTTCTTATTATCTTGATTATAAGGCATTTTCCTTCCTCTTACTTGCCTTTTTTTTATTTTCTATTGTTATGTTTTGTAACCTTCTTAGGTTCCTCTTCATGAATTATTAGCTTATAAATGCCTTGAAGCCATCCCTACAATCTCAAAAATAGCTAAACTTCATAGTTTTCCATGCAAGCTCTCTATGCAGAAACATTGTCTATCCTTTGTAGGAACCAATTTTACCAGTCACATCTTGGTTAAGTCTCAACTTGCATTATAGCCCATCCTAAGCAACCCAATCTCAATACTTCCCCAACTGAATCAAATATAATTCTATTAGCCTAGCCAAAGCATTTTCAATCTTTGTATCCTCCTATTCAACTACTTATAACAAAAATATCGTTATTTTATGTTCAAAGAGTGATTCCATCAAACCTGACTCCTTAGTATCCCTTAGCCTTTGAAGAGCCTACTCAAGATAGATTATGTCTTGAGATTGTTTGTTGATATTTTACTCACACCATCTTGACTCCTACTCCATGAATTGAATATGTTATCTCTTTTACACTTGTACATAGAGTGAAAAACATTGATATTGAAACATCGATAGCAATTCCATTGCTATTGTCTCTTAGAAACCAAAAACTCTCACACAATTATCGTTCACAACATGATATTATTGCTTATAACCTTTAGGAAATGATTTCAAGGTTCATGTTCAATTACTCTATTATCTTACAATTTGTTGGTTTTCTAAGGGACCTAGGGGTCTAATTGTTCAATAGAAGGAAGATATTCATTCCCCTAAGCTTAGAAGACCCCTTAAAACTAATATTCAATCTAGTTTGTTTGTATTTTATAATTATATTTGGAATAGTTAGAGGCTCTTGCAAGCAATGAATTCACAAAATCGTCGATATCTAGTCTCAAGTAGTGTTCTTGCCACAATCATTGAACTAGGTACCTCCCCTATTATTTTCATTATTTTTCTTTTAATTATCTAGGTTTGGTTGTTGTTTTGCTACGTATGTAGTATTGTGTTTTTGTTTCAACAAACTAAAAGAAAAGAGAAACATTAAAGAATACTAATTTAGTTTAATTTGTTTCTCCTTTTGTTTAGGCATTGAAAGAAATTTTATGTAGTTTGCATTAGGTAAATCTTTTTTGTGCATTATCTTATACCTTTGCTTGAAAGAAAAAAGTTTAATTTCTTGTAGCTAACAGTTCTCATTGAAAGTGAAAAGGGTCATATAAGATAGATTTTATACTCTTGCATTTAGTTGTATGCATATTAGTTTAAGATTTAGTAGTGTAGCATATTGAAGTTAGTATCCAAAGCCAAACATAGGTGTCTATGAAAAGAATACATCAAACTTAGATTAACACCTTACATACAATATTGACACATTGATAGTAATCCCATTGTAGGATTAGCAAATGAATCCCTAATCTCTCGTACCTACATCTTTAGTGAACCTGATATGAACACCTCCTTAAACTTAAACTTTCACCTAATTAAAGTTAAAATTTATTTAAACTCTAAACAAGACCATCTAATTTTGTTTGTGTAGATTAGTTCATAATAATAAAGATTAAAAAATAAACTTTACCCTCTAATGTATCATCTCTAGATACCTATCTAGATGTTGTTGATTCTCATATCGTTCCTTATCCATGTACCTCAAGGTATGCCCTCATGTACAACCGCATATATCAAAAGGATCAAGCTTTTTCCATCTACTAATGGGTATATTGGGAGAGTAGGTATATCAGGCTGGTTCAGGTATATTAGGAGATCCTCCTAAGTTATATCGACAAGATAGGTATATACAGAGGAGGAGATAGAAGTGCTAGTCACACTTTATATACTATTTTCCTTCCTCTTTTAATTATAACATTTAATTAATTAATATTTCTTTACCTTCTTACCTAAATTATTATAGACATGACCCAAAGAGGGTATAACCTTCATAGTGGTAAACAAATAGTGGATCCTTAATCTTCCTATTGTATGGGATGATAATAAAAATAAAATTTCTAAGAAAGATTCTAATTTTGAGGACGAGGATGATGATACCCCAATCATTGGTTCCCTCAAATCTCAAGAGGATGTTGAATATAGATTAGATTTTAACTCCATAAACCATATAATAGCGTTTTTGAAATACAATAAACAACTTATGACAGAGGTTATTAATAGAAATATTATGTTTTACAAAGGAGGGCCTCCAAATCCTCCCCAACCACCTAATTCAAGCTTCATATCCCTTAGTCAACCTAGTATAAGTAATAATCCATTATATGATCAGCCACTTAATAATATTAATCCTCTAAATGTAAACTCTACTCAATATACTTTAGGTCCAAATTTTATAACCAAAATTTGATGTCCATATTGTAACCATGACATTTTGTACAAAATTGAATGCTCAATTCTCTTCAAGTAAAGTTTCTCTACCATCTTTGTTGACACTAGGTTGTTTGTACTTCTACTATCTACAATCACCTTCCAACATATACCTCCTAGTTTACAAATTGTCCTAAAAATATTCCTTCTTTGCTCAAGTTCATGCACCTCCTTGGTTTTTTTTAATAGTACCCTTTTCATCATAAAGAATTCTCCTTGTTTTATTTCCTCCATGTGCTTTGATAAAGTAATACTTTCTTGATCTACTTATGCAATCTAGTTAAGGGATTCCTTCCCATACCCATTGGTTTGTTGTGCTTGAGGGAATTTATATGCTCTATACCCTTATTTAAAGCAACTATAGCACTTGCTAGTAAAACCATATCATCCTCTTGATGATTCATTCTTTTCTTGGGTAGTTTGGTTGAAACTATTCATTTGTGAGAAATTTTCTCTTGCATCACAAGCTTGTTGCCCTCTTCCTTCTTGAATTTGTCCACTTTCTCTTGAAGATTATCCTCTCTCTATATATTTATTCTATTTATTGTATGTCAACTTCTCTTCTATATTAAGTGCATATTGATACACTTCTTCAATGGTTTTAATTTGAATCATGTCATTTCACCTTGTATAGACAACATTAATACATTTGTATCTTACCACCTTCTACTCATCATCTTCAATATGAATTGCTCATATGAACTTATAGAATTTTTTTGTGGATGAAGTGCATTCTTAGAACTTCTTCATCTACACCAGCAAATCGATTTTTATTTTATCTATTATGGACAAAGATGAACAAATGTTTTAGATTATCTCGTTAACTAAAATGGTTTGATCAAGAGCAAACATAGGATAGATAGATAGAGAGAGAGATAGATAGGTATTAATGTGAATGGAATAAAAATATATTGTTTTGATATTTTAATAAAATTGATTCTAATGAAAATTATATAAAACTATATTTTAGCTATTACTTAGCCTATTAGTTTTAATATCCATCACCTAAAACCACTTAAAAGTATGTCTTAGCTATTGCTTGGTCTGTTAGTTTTAATATCGATTGCCAAAAGGCCTATATAGGTATAAACATCAATTGAGAAACAAACGTGCTATGGCCCAAAGGACCAACTCTCACCAACTTAGATATGAAACAGTAAGATGGAAGAGATCAAAAGAAGAATGGAAGAAGAGGACATTTACCTTATGTACATTAGGGGTAACTAAGATAAAGAAATGTTTTTTTAGAGTATAATATTCAATCTAGCTATGTAGTTAGCTTAACAGTTTAACAATAAAATCATTATAAAATTTATTTAAAAACAAAAATATTATCATTAAATTAATAATAAAATAAATAAATCATATTTTAAAATTGATTTTTTTTTAATTGTATTCTACAAGTTATTTTTAGCCTTATGAAGGCTGAATTTTTCTTTTAACTCTATCCATTTCTCATTTAAAAGCATTTATCCATAAATTATTATTTTGAAAAAAAAAATAAATAACTTTTATTCTATTTTGTAACAACCCACCAAAAACCAACCCAAGAGAGAGACTTTTTTTCACAAGCAAGGTTCACAAGGGAGTCCCAATTTTATTTTTTAGCATTCTCAAGGCTTCACCACATTTGAGTTCAATGTCGCTGCAGATGACACTCAAGTGGATAGGAGTGGTCAACATCTTGTATTTCTAAGGTTCACCTTACTAAACCTCATTGTTTAGAAGGACACCAAAGTAATCCTCACACCTTTTCCATACCCTCATCGACATAGGACCATTTGACCACAATGTAGGGATTATTTTTTAAGGCCCATAACAATTAAAGGGGGATGTTTATTCCCTAACCTATCCATAAATATATTTATATAGATTATTCTAGTGTAAAGCCTTGGTGCTTAGTTACCATACCTCCGCAAGCTAACTAAGATCATTATCACTCACTTGGTAATGAGCATGGTCGCTTAAACCTCACTATTCAAGATACCACCATTTTTTACTCATGAATGATTCCATTAACTACCTAGTTAGGAAACACTCGATCCTCATTGTTCAATGTGTATCAATCATAAGTATCTGGCTATTGCATCACTGCAACTCTTTCCAGATTCGTAACTGTTTATTGCATCACTGTAACTCTTTCCAAGACTTACAACTACCTAGTTATTGCATCATCGCAACTCCTCCTAGGTATGGGTTACATTTTGACTCAGGTTTATAAATTGGTTCTAGATCCATCCCCAAAAACCCCATTAACCCAAGACATTTAAATCAAATAACATCTCTCTCATAAAAGAAATTATAGTGATATAATAACATGTCAAATTATAACACTATTAAATTTTTAATATAAATAGAACTTTGCTTCTCAAATAAACACAAGTTCCAATCATCATGCTATCACCAAGAAACATTACTCTAAATTGATCATATCGCTTACATATAACAATGCCAATATAAAATAATGATCAAAAGTCATAATACTAACATCTCTACTTAATGATAGCATAAAAATATCATCATAAAATAGATCATAGAGATAGCTTTTAAATTCCTCTCCCCTTTATATCAAAAGAACCTTTTTTAAAATAAAGATCATAACCAAAACATTTCTTGTTTTTGCTCATCATCAAGCATTCACTATTTTACAAAAACTTCCAAGCCTTTAATAATTTAGAAGTATCATCTAAGTATTACAAAGCAAACTCCCATTTGCATAACAACTTTTCATTCCAAGATACATTAGAGCCAATCTACCTAAGTGGCCTTTGCACCACCTTCTTTTCATGATCTTCTTCATGAAAGGAATTTTCCTACGAACTTGAGGAACACTTAGGTATCATGACAACTCTTTATGCAATGCAACTTAACATGATCTATGTATAAATGCAAGCAACCATGCACAATACATTTAAACAAACAATGAGAGAATCTCATACTTCTCTCTATAATAGTTTCCTTACCTACCCAAGTCTCAAGAAACCACTATAATTTTTTAGTCTCTAAAAAAAAATAACTTAAGCCCTTTCTTTTTTCCAGAAGCATCTAATATAATAATTTGAAGAAAGTTATATTTCTTTAATAAATAAACACTATTCAATTATATTTTAAGATTTTCAACACAAAGCCCTTTCTTTTCTTTGCACATATGAATTAGATATAATAAATAGGTTCTACTCATTTCTTCCAAAAATAAAAGAACTTCATAACATAATCAAGCTCTGCTTATTTATGCTCAAAATTTATTCTTACAATTATAAAAATACCTAACTTCCTCTCAATATAATAATATTGTTCTGACGGCAAAATTGAATAGATTTTGGGAAGAACAATGAAGGAGAGTGAAGGAGGATCTAGTGAGAGGATCCGCATGGCAGAATGCAGGAAAATATTCGTCCCATTGATAGGAGGCAGGAATACCAGCGAGGCGAACGGAGGTCGAAGGGGATCCAATGGGGATGAATCAGTGCACCCGATAGCAGAAGGTCAACAGGACGGATCGGAGAAGAAATACAAGGACCCCCCGGACAAAGGAGGCCAAAGGGGGCCCCCCAACCCTAATGCAAGAGGATCCTATGCCCACATGGTGGAGATCCATGCAACCCCAAAAAACTGCTTTACCCAAGAACTATTTCCATCTGGCGAGGATTTGGACATCCCCAACGAGGTCCTGAATAGTTTTCTGGAATTTGAAAAATTTACCCTAATTGGCTAGTTCATAGGAGTACGCCCAGACATGGAATCCATCCAAAAATGGGCTCTCTCCAAGTGGTGAATCTTTGGAAATATGGATATTACGGCACTAACCTGCAGTTTATTTTCCATCATCCTAAACAACCGAGAGGATTACTACAAAATCCTGATAGGAGGACCATGGTTCCTGAGGCACAGGAGCATCTTTCTTCAGAAGTGGGGAAATGACTTCAACTCGGATACCCAAAACATAAACATTGCTCTGATTTGGATAAGGCTTCCCAGCCTTCCTCTTCACTGTTGGCATGAAAATGTTATCAAAGGAATAGCATGGTCCATTGGATAATTGGTCTCCATTGATCCTCCACTAAAGCCCAGTCCAGACTGACCTAGGCTCGGTTCTGTGTGCTAGCGAACTTGGACTCCGAGCTCTCCTCCTTCATGAACCTACGATCAAGATCAGCTTTCATCAAGAGACAAGCCATCGAGTATGATAACAGACCCGCCTTTTGTTCTCACTGTCGCACTCAAGGGCACCTCCAGAATCAGTGTCCAGCTACCAGGGGCCAACGAGCGGAGGAGCTGACCAAAGGACCCACATACCCTCGAGACTCGTAGCTGGTGAAGGGGGAGAAATATAAGAGGAATCCTCCTCCCATTGACCAACTCTTGGTGAAGCCCAAACCTGACTCGGGCAGACAACAAGCTCAAGAGGAGGAATAGGATGGGTCTATCAAGCAACCGAAGCAAGGTTCACAATAAGGAGGAAACTCCCTTTAGGAAAAGGAGCATCGAGAGGCGGGTTCAAGCCTTCCACCCTAAGATGAAGCAGAGGAATCAAATTCCTAGGTACAAATCTCTCCCATCACTAACTCCCCGTAATCCCTCAAGGAATATTATTTGCTAGGCAATAAGAAAACCTCACCGCATCAAAAAAATGGGGAGTTTCCTTCTCATTATCATGAAAAATGGGATTCTCCCTATCAGGAAGGGTCAACCCTAGGAACACTAGAAGCAGGAAACAATCGATGGATTTTGGTAATGAGAGGAAAAGAGGAAGACCTCCTGGAAAAGATTAGAGAGACAGAAATAATGAAGGATGTGGTGAATGGGACCCAATTGTTGCTATTCTCGAATTATTCGGACACTCAATGGGACAAAGCACAAGGAACCAAACCCCCCTTCCAGATGGTGAAGGGAGGCAAGAAAACCTCTAAATCATCAAGATGAAGGTTCTCTCATGGAATGTGAGAGGATTGACCGGAGCAGCCAAGCAGAGGATGGTTGCGAACCTCTAGAAATGATCAAATCCCTCTATCCTTATCCTCCAAGAGACCAAGGTTGATGTGGTCTCTACTAAAAAATCAACGAAAGTTATCTGGGCCAAAGCAGAGCTCCTGTTCAATCCAGCTCAAGGATCTTCAGGTGGGCTCATGGTCTTATGGGACCCAACCCTTATAGAAGGAAGTCTACTTTCTTCATCCAACAGGATTTTCAATATCCTCTTTCATTCTAAGATAGGCAATCGATCGTGGATCATGTCCAACATCTACGCCCCCAACTCGATCATTGAGCGAGCTAAGATGTGGAAGACCATCACCCAGATGCGAAGGAATTTCAATGCCCTACCCTCGATAATAGGGGGGACTTCAACTGCCCTTTACATCCTTCCAAAAAAAAAGGAGGATTTGATATTGGTTCCAGAAGCATATAAGACTTCAAAGATTTTGTCAACACCAACGAGCTAGTTGACATAGAGCTCAAAGGTTCCTATTTTACCTGGAGCAAGAGGAGAACAGGGAGTGGGCTTATCCAGGTCAAGCTAGACAGGTTCCTTATCTCCTAGGAGGCTATTCCTTTCCTAGGGGATGCGACCCTCCTAGCTCTTCACAGGATCGGATCAGACCACAACCCCAACCTTCTTGAATCGGGTGAAGGGCCTAGTTTCAAAACACCCTTTAGGTTCAAATCCATGTGGACCCATCATAAATATTTTAGAGTGCAAATAGCAGGATGGTGGAAGCAGGAGGTAAAAGGATCCGCCTCAAAATGCCTAGCCTTGAAGCTTAAATCTGTCAAAGAAAACCTCAAGATCTGGAATAAGGAGGTCTTTGACAACATCTTCGAATCCAAGAAAACCATATATGAAAGCCTCAAAAACTTGAAAAGAAGGTTGGAGGCAGGTGTCTTCAGCGAATCTGACAGAAACAAAAAGAGAATCCTCCTGGCAGACTTTCACACTATCCTAGCCATGGAAGAGACCTTTTAGAGATAGAAATCTAGATATCTATGCTGAAGGAAGGAGACTTCAACACCAGGTTTGTTCATGCTTCTACCCTCCAGCATAGAGGTTCCAACAAAATCAAGGAAATTTGGCGAAGTGATGGTACGGCTACGAAGGACATTGCTAAGATAAGAACTGAAGCGGTGGGCTTCTTTCAAGATTTGCTAGGATCCTACCTAGAAAGTAACTTACAGGCCTAAAGAGATATTTTGGCAAAAATCCCCTCTTTGGTACCCCAGGAGGCTAGCCTCAAGCTCTTGGATCCTTTTTCTTCCTCCGAGATCAAGGAGGCCTTATTTTCTATGCAACCTGACAAAACCCCGGGTCCAGATGGGTTTCCTCCTCGATTTTTCCAGACCATGTGGGAGGTTGTGGGGAATGATGTTTATGATGCCATTCATGAGATCCAAGCCTCTGGATCCATCCACCCCAGTCTGAACACCACCTTCTTAGCTCTTATTTTGAAAACCTCTACCTTCAGGACCTTCTCGGACTATAGACCCATCAGCCTTTGCAATGTTTTCTACAAGATCCTGACCAAAGTCTTAGCTAATAGGCTGAAGCCCATCTTGCCCTTGCTCATTGACTCTTGCCAAGGCAACTCTGTGAAAGGCAAAAATATCCTTGATGGTGTCATTTATATCCATGAGACTCTTCACTCTACGTCCTTGTCTAATAAGGCTACCCTCTTTCTCAAGCTTGACATGAATAAAGCCTTCGACAGGGTGGATAGGGGTTTCCTCTATGCTGTTATCCTGAAGTTTGGGTTCCCTCCCTCTTGGATCGACCTCGTCCAAAGATGAATATCCACCCCTTACTTCTTTTTCCTAATCAATGGGTCCCCCACAGGCTACTTCCAGAGTGCCAAAGGGCTCAGGCAAGGAGACTTCATGTCCTCCATTCTCTTCATCATCCTGGCAGAGGTTCTAGGCAGAACCCTCAAGGAGAGCCTCCGAAGATAGAGGATTTCGGGCATCATCTCCACCTCTGGAGGGGAAGAAGTCACCCTCCAGCAGTTTGTGGATGACACCCTCTTGTCTACTATCACCTCTGTGGCCCAGGCCAGACACATCAAGAGGATCCTCTCCATTTACGAGTGAGTTGCGGGCCAAAAAGTAAACTAAACCAAGATCAAGCTTTTCTTCCTAAATACTCCCCAGAGGTGGCAGATCCGCATTGCCAAAATATTGGGATGCACGATCGAATCCCTCCCTACCACCTACCTTGGGCTCCCCCTTTTCTACAGCAACAGGGCCAAGGAAAGTATGTGGAATATGGTGGTGGAGCGAATTCACAGGAAGCTGGCCTCTTGGAAAGGCAAGTTTCTATCCCAGGCAAGAAAGGCTACCCTCATCAAAGCTTGCCTCCAAGGGAGCCTGTCCTACTTCATGTCAGTATTTAGCCTCCCAATGTCTGTCCAATGCAAGATTGAACAGATTCAGAGGAACTTTTTATGGTTTGGGAACGAAGATAAATATAGGATCCCTTTGGTGGCATGGGACAAGGTGTGTAAAAGCAAAGACCAAGGTGGACTTGGGCTAAGGAGAACTAGTCTGATGAACCTGGCTCTCATGGCCAAGCATGCTTGGAGGATCCTGACCAACGAGCATGTGGAGTGGGTCAAAATCGTCAAGAAGAAATACCTCACCAATTGCTCCTTCCTAGATGCTGAGGCCCCCTCTAGCGGATTCGCTTTTTGGAAAGTAGTCCTCCAAGCAAGGCAGCTACTCAGTAAGGGAGTTCAATGGATTTTAGGAGATGGGCAGACAATCAACTTCTGGTAGGACGGATGGGCCGAAGAAGATCCTCTATCTCAGAAGGTTGAACTTTCCCTCCTCAAATCCTTGGTGGACCCAAACTCCCAACAGAAGGCAGAAGACTACATTATGAGGAAGGATGGCAACCCTTAGTGGAACATCTCGACCCTCATCGATCGTGAAGCTGAAGTCTCCTCTCTAGATAAGATCCTCCAAGGCATTACCATCCCGACTGCCAAAAGACCCGACAAGATGATCTGGATGGGCACTGACACTGGTGTCTTCTCGGTTAGGACAGCCTACGAGATCCTTTCCAAGGAGTCTGAGGGGGATTTCCTATGGTAGATAATCTAGCAGAAAGGAGTGATACCGAAGGTAAATTTTTTTGCTTGGATTATTTTTCAGAATAAAGCTCTAACCATGGACAACCTCCACAAAAGAGGGTTTGCATTCCCCAGTAGGTATTATTTGTGTATGGCAAATTGCAAATTCGTAGATCATCTCTTCCTTCATTGCCCGTTCACCACCACAGTGTTCGACGTGATTCTCTCCTCCTTTCAGGTCCCCTGGAGCCCTCCCAGGATAATCAAGGAAGTCTTTGCTCAATGGCCAAACCCGTTTAGAAATCCTAAGCTTTAGTTCCTTTTTGATGCATCCTTCCATCACATCCTTTGGTACATATGGCTGGAGAGGAATGAAAGAGTCTTCGGTAATCCTCTAAGAGACCCCTCTTTCACAGCCTTCAGAGCTCTTGCCTTTGCAGTAGAAAATTCAAAATTCACTCCTAGTCCCCTCTCTAGGATTCGATCAGAGGAAATTGTATTCAAAAGGATGAACCTCAAGGAGGATCCAGACCACCCTAACATCCTTTCGCCCAGGCTCAAGGTCAAATGGAGAAACCCCCAGAGGGTTGGCTTAAGTTGAACTTTGATGGCACTGCTCGTGGCAACCAGGGGCCAGCAGTTGCAGGAGGGGTGGTCAAAGATCACAGGGGGAGGATTATCCTCACCTTCTACGAGAACCTGGGTATCCAATCTAATCATAGTGCGAAGGCCAAGGGTGTCCTCAGAGGGCTTCAGCTCCTCTCAAAGGATCCTCGCCCTTTGGTCATCGAAGGTGACTCTTTGAATATCATAAGTTATCTATCGAATGACAAAGAACCTTCATGGAAAATTTTCAATATTGTCTTTGAGGCAAGGATCCTCCTATCTAGACGAACCGATGCCCAAATCAATCACATCTATCGGGAGGGTAATAAGCTGGCAAATTACATGGCTAATAAAGGTATTTTGACCTATGTGTTGGTAGTATGGAGGTCGTCCTTTTCGGATGAGGTGGATAAGATGACCAGATCAGAGTTTCCTCATGAAGACACATAAGCATAAAGGGAAGGCGCTCGGAGGTGGCACATCCTCTAGCCACCAATTCTCTGATCAAGATGCTAACCAAGATCAAGGAGCAGAATGTTAAGGATGACCAGGAGGATCCGAAGTAGCGAAGGATTCGGGGTTACCATCCTTATGGTTTTTTCTTATTTTTCCCATGGTTTTTTGTTGCTTCTGTTTTAGTTTACTTCAGATTGGTTTTTGTCTGTCGATCCTCTCACGGAGAGGCCCCTTTGTAAGCCCTATGGGAAACTTTAAATCAGGTTTAGTTAGATTTTGCAAGTTTATTTGATCCTAGCCCTTGAGGCTTGTAAGGACAGAATGGGATCAACCCTATTTTTGTACATAAGGTTTTGGGATCCTCTATAAAAAACCACTGTTAATACAATCAATCTACCAAAAAAAAAATATTGTTCTTTTAGAAGATAATAATATGCAACTTATACAAAGAAAAGGAATTAGAAAAAGCAAATTAACATGACTTCTCATCAATAAAACAACAAGATATATTTCTAAAAAAAACAATTAAAGAACTCTATAAAAGTTACTTCATATATTTAATCTACATGAGAGTCTTATAAAAAACAAAAAGCCTACATCTAATATCAAATAAGTGCAAAACCTCAACCTAAGAATACGTTACACAAGCATTAATAATCTTCTTCATGCACAACAAGAAATCAAAGCTAACATAAAAGAAGATTTAAAACCTAATATAAACACTCCATACTTGGAAAGACTCACTACAGAGCTCATACTTTCACTATTTTAGATGTGACCAACTACAGACCTAGGCATTGACCAAAAGGATTCACAAATACCATAACAACAATGATAACGCGACATTAGAGATAAAAGGAACCCAAGGCTACCAACAAGGCTAGCTTGGGTGGATGCCCAAGTTTACTGCAATAAAACCAAATGAAGCAACACAAACAACAAAAACAACTCATGGTGCTTGGAAACCTACAAGCCACCTTCCATGGTAATAGCAAGGATCTCATATTGCTACTACAAGACATCTCACAATGAGAACAACGCAAGCGCATGCAACATAGGTAGGCAAAACTCAACCATAGAACATATAAAGATATGCCAATAACAGCACATTAAGGTAACATTTCAAAAAAACAAAGCAAGGCAGAATAACAAAATCAAAGAGCATAAAGACCAAGCAACTATCTTTAGGTAAACAAACAACAATGCAATCGCATACAAAACGGAGCACGTTTAACTTGTAATGCCTAAAATCCAGAGACTTTTGCTCTTGGTCCATGCTTAAGCACTCCTTCTAGTTCGAATGCTAATTTTTTCCAAAACAATCCCTCAATGATCATCTGAGAAGGGATTCAAATAAATTTTGTGCGACCTTCTTGCATGACCAACGTTACACATGAAATGCTTCCAAATATTATGTTGCCCAAATTGCCACATTTTTAATTCTTTAAATTAAAGTGCCACTAATGAATGAGATAATAATAATTTGAAAAGATCTTACCAAACTTTTAACACTTATAAAGATCATAAACATTATTACCTTCAACCACAAGATGATTTAATTAATTACTATACCCATTAATATCAATTGTTAATATTAATTATTAACATTGATATTAACACTTCAAGTATTAATTTTGTTATCCATATTAATATTTCATTGAATTAATTAATCAATTCTATGCTTCCATTTCAAGCAATACAATAACTTAATCAAATCCATAATACATCATGTTGTTTTAACTTTAAGTAGGTGGTTTTTTTAAGATAACTAACATATTATCCCCTACCTACTAAGGATGACTCATTTGCCAATAGCAATCTCATGGTCCAACTATGTATTCAAACAATAAGCAAATGCAATGCATCTAAATGAAGAGTATACTTTTATCTTTGATTCATCGATGAACAAGTCATCACCGTCATTTTCCATTTTTTCTCTCCACTCTAGTGGTTATCCCATGCTAATCCACCAGTGAGAGTACCTGCTCTTGCATCTACAAAGTTCATCAACAATAACATATTATCCGTATATCTTAAGAAAAGCATAAAATCCAATACCAACTCATCTTGATAACATAGAAATAAAAACATGCATTGGAAATCTACACATCAATACACAATTCAGTATCAAGATCAAGTTTTGCCAAAGAGGGTCGTTACATATTCATTCTTCATTTAAATGCCATTACCCATGTACTAATTTTTAAAACAAATTTATTATTATTAGTATTACTTTTTTCTTGAAAAAAGGAGTTGTACTTGGATCTCCCATCTTTGACAAATCACAACTCTCTCCTTTAAAGCTTGAGAGTTTAAAAAACAAATTCAATTGAGTTGTTATAACTAGATATCTATATCTTTTTCAAAAAAAGTTCAAATTCTTGCTTTTTATTTTCTAGATCTTCAATTTTCCTTGTAAATACAAATATTTCAAAACTCAACATCCTTTTATAACACAATATTAAATTTTTAATATAAATAGAACTTTGCATCTCAAATAAACACAAGTTCCAATCATCATGCTATCACCAAGAAACATTACTCTAAATTTATCATATCACTTACATCTAACAATGCCAATATAAAAGAATGATCAAAATTCATAATACTAACATCTCTACTTAGTGATAGCATAAATATATCATCATACAATAGATCATAGAGATAGATTTTAAATTCATCTCCCATTTATATCAACAGAACCTTTTTTGAATAAAGATCATAACCAAAACATTTCTTGTTTTTGCTCATCATCAAGCATTTACTATTTTACAAAAACTTCCAAGCCTTTAATAATTCATAAGTATCATCTAAGTATTAAAAAACCTCTCATTTGCATAACAACTTTTAATCCCAAGATACATTAGAGCCAATCCACCTAAGTGGCCTTTGCACCACCTTCTTTTCATGATCTTCTTCATGAAAGGAATTTTCCTACGAACTTGAGGAACACTTAGGGATCATGACAACTCTTTATGCAATGCAACTTAACATGCTCTATGTATAAATGCAAGCAACCATGCACAATACATTTAAACAAACAAGGAGAGAAGCCCATACTTCTCTCTACAATAGTTTCCTTACCTACCCAAGTCTCAAGAAACCACTATAATTGTTGTCTCTAAAAAAATAACTTAAGCCTTTTCTTTTTTTCCAGAAGCATCTAACATTCAATAATTTGAAGAAAGCTATATTTCTTTAATAAATAAACACCATTCAATTATATTTTAATATTTCCAACACAAAGCCCTTTATTTTCTTTGCACATACAAAATAGATATAATAAATAGGTTCTACTCATTTCTTCCAAAAATAAAAGAACTTCATAACATAATCAAGCTCTACTTATTTCTGCTCAAAATTTATTCTTACATTTATAAAAATACCTAACTTCCTCTCAATATAATAATATTGTTCTTTTCGAAGATAATAATATGCAACTTATACAAAGAAAAGGAACTAATAAAAGGAGACCAACGCGACTTCTCATCCATAAAGCAACAAGAGATATTTCTAAAAAAAACAATTAAAGAACTCTATAAAAGTTACTTCATAGATTTAATCTACATGAGAGTCTTATAAAAAACCATAAAGCCTACTTCTAAGAACAAATAAATGCAAAACCTCAACCTAAGAAGATGTTACACAAGCATTAATAATCTTCTTCATGCACGGCAAGAAATCAAAGCTAACATAAAAGAAGATTTAAAACCTAATATAAACACACCATACTTGGAACGACTCACTATAGAGCTCATACTTCCACCGTTTTAGATGTGACCAACTACAGACTTGGGCATTGCCCAAAAGGATTCACAAATACCATAACAATGGGGATAATGCAACATTAGAGATACAAGGAACGCAAGGCTACTAACAAGGCTAGCTTGGGTGGATGCCCAAGTTTACTGCAACAAAACCAGATGAAGCAACACAAACAACAAAAACAACTCAGGGTGCTTGGAAACCTACAGGCCACCTTCCATGGTAATAGCAAGGATCTCATATTGCTACTACAATACATCTCACAATGAGAACAACGCAAGCACATGCAACATAGGTAGGCAAAACTCAACCATAGAACATACAAAGATGTGCCAATAAGAGCACATTAAGACAACATTTCAACATTCACAAAGCAAGGTAGAATAAAAAAATCAAAGAGCATAAAGACCAAGCAACTATATTTGGGTAGTCAAACAACAATGCAATGCATACAAATCGGATCACGTTTACCTTTTAATACCTAAAATCCAGAGACTTTTGCTCTAGGTCCATGCTTAAGCACTCCTTCTAGTTCGAATGCTACTTTTTCCCAAAACAATCCCTCAATGCTCATCTAAGAAGGGATTCAAATAACTTTTGTGCGATCTTCTTGCATGACCAACATTACACATGAAATGTTTCCAAAGATTACGTTGCCCAAATTGCCACCTTTTTAATTCTTTAAATTAAAGTGCCACTAATGAATGACATAATTATAATTTGAAAAGATCTTACCAAACTTTTAACACTTATAAAGCTCATAAACATTATTACCTTCAATCACAAGATGATTTAATTAATTACTATACCCATTAATATTAATTATTAACATTGATATTAACACTTCAAGTATTAATATTGTTATCCATATTAATATTTCATTGAATTAATAAATTAATTCTAGGCTTCTATTTCAAGCAATACAATAACTTAATCAAATCCATAATACATCATGTTGTTTTAACCTTAAGTAGGTGGTTTTTTAAGATAACTAACATATTATCCCCTACCTACTAAGGATGACTCCTTTGCCAATAGCAATCTCATGGTCCAACGAAGTATTCAAACAATAAGCAAATACAATGCATCTAAATGAAGAGTAAACTTTTATCTTTGAGTCATCGATGAACAAGTCATCACCATCATTTTCCATTTTTTCTCTCCACTCTAGTGGTTATCCCATGCTAATCCACCAGTGAGAGTACCTGCTGTTATATCCACAAAGTCATCCACAAAGTTCATCAACAGTACCATATTATATGTATATCTTAAGCAAAGCATAAAATCCAATACCAACTCATCTTGATAACATAGAAACAAAAACATACATTAGAAATCCACACATCAATACACAATTCAGTATCAAGATCAAGTTTTGCCAAGGAGGGTCTTTACATATTTATTCTTCATTTAAATGTCATTACCCATGGACTACTATTTTAAACAAATTTATTATTATTAGTATTACTTTTTGCTTGAAAAAGGAATTGTACTTGGATCTCCCATCTTTGACAAATCACAACTCTCTCCTTTAAAGCTCGAGAGTTTATAAACATATTCGATTGAGTTGTTATAACTAGATATCTATATATTTTTCATAAATAGTTTAAATTGTTGCTTTTTATTTTCTAGATCTTCAATTTCCCTTGTAAATACAAATATTTCAAAATTCAACATTTTTCTTTTTGACACTCTTCTACAACAACCTTCATAATACCAAAACTCCACCTCTAATATTTACACATTGCATCTTAGAAAAGTAATATTTCCAAAACTTCATGTTATCATAGTTTGCTTTACCACTCTACACTATTAGTTTCCTTCTTGATGCTTTTTTGTAACCACAAGAACTATAATAAATAGTTTAACAATCTTTAAAAATTAAAAGTTTATGATTAAATCTTATCAATGAATATATATATATATATATATATATATATATATATAATTTATATTTGATACATAGAGTTATTTTTTACTACCAAGCATGGTTCAAATCTCGAGGTTTCCCCCTATAACCCTTATTCCGCATCGTTGCTATTATTTGGACGTGAGGGGAAAACCATCGATTGCTCGGGATTGCTACTATCGTCATCAAGTTGAAGCACACTCAGTGAAGTCAGGCCAGACCACTACCTTTGCAAATAGGCATGCCCCTAGGGTTTGAACCTAGGTCTCTTCTTGGTAAGTGCCTGAACTTACCAATCCACCTAGCACCTAAGGACTCTTATCAAATAATACATGCATAATATATAATACAAGTGGAATTCATGTCTGGTCAAGCACTTACCAAGAAGAGACTTGGTTCAAACCTTGGGGGTGCCAATTTACCAAGGTAATAATTTGCTCTACATCCTCTAAGTGCATGCCAGACTGTCATCGACGATATGAATCTTGAGCCACCGGTGGTCCCCCTCACGTTGGGTCAACAACAATGAGGTGGAATAGGGTTGTTGAAAGCAACCCCTATGGTTTAAACCTTGTGCTTGACAGTTACTAAAAATAGTGTACTAACCAACTCCCCTATGTATCTAAAATAAATACAAGTAGAATTCATTTTAATCACAAATAACCAATTAAAAAAATATTTTATCATTTTAATGAGTTATGAAATGAAACTCATTTATATTATATCCCAGGGGAACAATGCAATGGTACGGGCTTTGACTCTTCTTCGAGAGGTCCAAGGTGCAAACCGTGGCATGGGCGAGTGTGTGAGGGAATGGGAGTGTGGTGGCTGTGTTAAATTCTCTATTGATAAACATAGCTCTTGACTTTACGAGGGGTCATGGTTGGGAGGAGACTCCTCAATCCTGTGCGTTGGTTGTAGAGGTTTCTCACACTAACCAAATTAATATATATATATATATATATATATATATATATATATATATATATATATTATAATAATATTATTTTAATAAATAATTTAGTAGTTTAAAAAAAAAAGTCAAAAGTTCCAATTCATCCTTTGCAATCCAACTAACAACTCAAATATATTATTCAGCTGAGTTCATCTAATATTAATTTCTTCTACTTCAACATACAAAACTTTTAAAACTTATATTTTTCACTAAATCATAATCGACTTTATTAAATTTAAATAGTTAATTTCTTCCAATGCATTGATGTATAAATGGATCCCTTGAAGCAATTTGTAATCCTCTAAAACATTATTTTAAATTTGCTCTAATCTTTTCTTGTTAACATTATTTTGAAAGAGAGAATTTTCCCATCTATTAGCTTAGCCTATCTACACTCACCTTAAGGTATATGTAAATCTCTTCTTCAAACTTTACAATAAGATCTTTGTATTTTCACAATAATTTTTTGAATAAATAAATTTATTATTCGTTTTTTTTTGACAACACAACGGTTTGGGCTTTAGCCTCTTTTTGGGAGGTTTAAGGTTAAAACCATGATGCGTTTGTGTTATCACCCCTTATTGATAAGCTTAGTTTTCGATCTTAAAGGGGTCATGGATGGGAATGCTCAGTCCTAAGCGTTGGTTGTAGGGATTTCTTACACATAAAAAAATTATTATTCTCATTCTAAATTAAATTATTTAATTTGATATATAGGCAAAATGTTTGTAAATGGGAAAAATAAAAAGGAGGTCCAAAAAAACACTGGATTGTATCTCTTTGAATTTTTATAAAGAAGACTTAAGTTCAAATCACCTAATAAATAAATAAAAAATAAAAAAAACATCTTTTAAAAACAAAATGATAGTAATAATTTTTTTAATATATAATTAATGTTGGTGAATTGGTGGAGTTGCAAGTGTGAGGATTGATAATAATAAAATTAGTTTTTAATACGCCAACCTTCTTCCCAAACCCCAAATGAAAAAGTCCAAGCTCAACTGCCATGATGATCATTGTAAAAACGCATTGCGGAAGTACAAATGAGGGGAATTCATCGTAGATAACCACGCTTTGGGATTGCAGAGATGATGCAGCGGCAGCCATGCTGCTATATTCAAAGCCCCTGATCAAGTCCATGTATTACTGCTTTGCCATGGTAACTCTATTCCTTATCAGTCTGATTTTATTTGGCTATCTAGAGTTACCCATGTCATATCCCTTACAGCCCAGAGGTGGACTAGGAGATTATGATGAATCCACTTTATACACGGAAGAACCATTCACAGATATATATAGTGCATTTAGGAAATGGGATGCCAAAGTGGGCTGCAAGGATTTCAGGGAGAATGCCAAGGGTTTGCCATCATATAATAGGAGTGGTGCGAGCATGCAAGATCCAGATGGGGTCCCTTGCAATTCACTGAAGCTGAACCATGTTTCCATTCTGGTTCAGGGCTGGACTTGGATTCCGGATAGTTTGAACAATCTCTATTCCTGCAGATGTGGGCTGAGCTGTCTCTGGACCAAATCCAAGGTTCTGGCAGATCAACCCGAGGCAAAGCTTTTTGAGACCACCACTCCTCCTCTTATGGTAATTTGCGTTGAACCCAAATGAGTTTTGTTATTTATTTTTTAATTTTTAGGGCAAAATGGTTTTTCTTATTATTATTTTTATTTTTTAGAATGAATATATGGGATTGAAACTGGTCTTTGTCCATATTACATCATGATTACCACAAATTGACAATTATGTATATATCCCATAACAAAATTTGAATTTGAACTTAACCAAGAAAATGCCATTTGATATTTCAAATATGTGTTTTGATTTTAGTTATTTATTTTTTCCTGGGTAAAACGGGTCTTTTGATTTAGTTTGTGGGTGTTTCATGGTTAAATGCCAGCTTCATAGAGTTAAATTTCTCGGAGACCAAATTAGGGCTGCTGTAACCGTTAAAGAAAAGACATAAAGGAGACAAGTATAAAAGAGATTAGAATAACCATATATCAAATTAGGCCTGCTGCAACCGTTAAAGAAAACAACAACGAGAAGGGGACAAGAGTCTAGGAGAAACCATGGATATTGAAGAATGCTGTTAGAGGGTCCAAATGTTGACTTAAGTTTATTGAGAGTTGCCCATGAGAAAGGAGGAAACCTTTGGCTCCTGGAGTATATTGGTAACAATCATACCTCCCCTCTTATTCAATGCATTGTCCAACTTGAAATACCTTTTGGTTTGGAAGCCACACGCGAGGGGTATCTATTAGGTGAAAGCTGTGTTGTTAAGCCTCTGCGAGGCAGCCAGTTACATGCGACCATATTGTTTATTTAATATACAAAGTTATCCAAACTTTAATACTCCGAGATTAAAAGAAACCATCATGAAACCATGATTATAAAATGACTTGCTAATAGTCTCCAAATTTACAGAGATTTGCACATGAGAAAATTTCGTTTTCCTTTTTTTTTGCTTTCTTTTTCGGGAGGGGTAAATTGGTACGAAGCACACTTCCGATGGACTAAATTAGGCCTGCTGTAACCATTAAAGAAAACAATAAGGAGAGAGGGATAAAAGAGATTAGAAGAAACCATGGTTATAAAAAAAAATAGTCAGATGGCCCAAACGTTGACTTGTAATTTTATAGAGATTTGCCCATCAGAAAGGGGAACCTTTTGCTCCCCCGAGTAAATTGGTAATAAGCACACCTCCCACCTTATTTACTGCGCTGCCCAACTTGAAATACCCAGGGCATAGAAGCCACATCTAAGGGGTATCTATTAGGTGAAATTCACCGGGATTTGTAACTAATAGGTGGAGCACATTATCCAGTCCACCCCAGCATGGGGAGCATACTCAGTGGGGCCAAGTCCCAGATCATCGTCATGGTCATAACTCCTTTCTATAGAGTCATTGCTTGCTGTGCTGACCCCCCCTGGTTTTATTCTTTCTTGTTAATTTTGTGTTCAACCATCCATTGTCACCATGCTGCATTTTCAGTCATCCATTGAGGCTATGTTGCATTGTCAAACCTAGGACAGTGTCTTGTAGGATCTCTCCATCAAGGATAACTAAGTTCAGTCAGAGAATCCATTGCAAGTAGTTTCCCACATGAGTGTCCTTAGGATCTCTCCTATTAAGGATAACTAAATTCAGTCAGACTATCCATTGCAAGCAGTTGCCCTTGGTTTCATTTATGTGGGATTCCTTGCCTCTATTAACATTGAGTTGAGTCGTGACATGTGGGGGGTTAGTTGGCCTTTCTTGCTTTCTAACTGGATCATTTTGGTGCACGCTCTTCTACATGCTGTTTCTAATGGCATATTCCTATGATGGAATTTTTTTTCGCTGTAAGACACGGTTGACAGGGTTTTATGTGAGTGGAAATTGCTGTGTGGTTGACAGCAGAAGATTGCATGTGCTTTGTGATTGACAATGTTGGCCGTTTGGCAACTTGCTCAGTTTGCATAAGCTAGTTTTAGGTTATCGACAGTTTTGCAGTCCGAAATTTGTAAAACTGATCTGTTTTTTTTTGAAGTTGAAACAGCAATTTTGGAAATACGAATGGTAACAATGACAATTAATCTCAAAACAACACTAAGACAGAAGAGAATTCTTCTTATGAAACAAAAACCTTAACTAGCACAGAAAAGAAATTTTAACTCTCCTGCTTTTTGTTTAACGATTTCTTATCTCCAATTGGATATTACGACAGACAATATTTCTCCATTAGGTCTTTTAGTGATATATGGGATTGTACCTCCTTGGAGATTACAATGGCCGATGGGAACTTTCCCCTTTGTTTCTGTCTAATCATACCTGCAAACTTAAAAAAATGCCCTAAAAATACCTAAAACATAACGTACTAGCGAATTGTAATTGTTTTCGTACTATTATGTCACTATGGCAACATTGCCAGGGTGGCTGTACTTATCACTTATCAAGCTATGTGATAGTATACATGGCTTTTTACTATGTTAGTCAGTTTCCATATCTTATATGCACATTCATACAAATTTTCAAGGATGGATCATCATGGAACTTGTGGCCTTTTGGGAAACAGCCAGGTCTTTGCCGCAAGACAAGTACCCCTGGTTCACCTGCGGCAAAATGGTTTGGATGTAGGGATACAGTATGCAATTAGTTTTTTAAGAGCTAGAGCTAGTATTTTTCAAATGGAGAAAATGCAGCATAGATTGAAAAAGTTTGATCCAAAAGGAACAGTTGGAACTATTAAATATTCAGTTTTTATAAATCCATTGTATGTGAAACGGACCAGGGTGCAACATAAATAATAAAGAATTGATCGAAGAGGAATATTTCAAAGTGTAATAGATCTTTAGTAAAACTGTGTTGTGAATGAAGCATGATACATCATGTAAACTAAGATTAGGAACTTGAATACATAATGGCACATAATCAATAACATTTTTTTGGAAATAAGTTTATCATATGGATGGTTTGTGTTCCGAACAAGATAAGCTGATGCAACATGGATTGAAAAAGTTGGAACTATTAAATATTCAGTTTTTATAAATCCATTGTATGTGAAACGGACCAGGGTGCAACATAAATAATAAAGAATTGATCGAAGAGGAATATTTCAAAGTGTAATAGATCTTTAGTAAAACTGTGTTGTGAATGAAGCATGATACATCATGTAAACTAAGATTAGGAACTTGAATACATAATGGCACATAATCAATAACATTTTTTTGGAAATAAGTTTATCATATGGATGGTTTGTGTTCCGAACAAGATAAGCTGATGCAACATGGATTGAAAAAGTTGGAACTATTAAATATTCAGTTTTTATAAATCCATTGTATGTGAAACGGAGCAGGGTGCAACATAAATAATAAAGATTTGATCGAAGAGGAATATTTCAAAGTTTAATAGATCTTTAGTAAAATGTGTTGTGAATGAAGCAGGATACGTCATGTAAACTAAGATTAGGAACTGGAATACATAATGGCACATAATCAGTAACATTTCTTTGGAAATAAGTTTATCATATGCATGGTTTGTGTTCCGAACAAGATAAGCTGATGTTTTGTCTGTGAGTCTATTATAGATTTCAGGTTTTACGTTGTTTTGTGATCTTAGGCATTTTTTATGTTTGGTATGTTTATTACTATATGGCATATATTTCATTTGGCAATTTTAATCTCGCTTTAATTTTGACTGTGAAGTAAATAAACAATTCAAAAAAATAAATTCTATTTTGTACTTGGGATTTTATGCAGACAAAGATCATAATTAAAGAACTATTGATATTGCTTCCATCTTCAAAAAATTAAAGCTTTCATACCATGCAAAAAGAAATTGGTCCCTTATATATCTGTTAGAAATTAGGCTGTCTTGAAGAATGAACACTCTATCATCCATTCTGTTAGGAGGTGAAGTCACTATACAGAAGTTTTAGTCAGCAAAGTTGAGGTAGCAGAGACGACTGCTAGACGTCTAGGCCAGACGTCTGGGCTGCTAGACGTCTAGGCACCAGACGTATAGGTAGAAGACGTCTAGGACAGATGTCTGGGTTGCTAGACGTCTAGTCCAGACGTCTGGGCTGCTGGCCTAAACGTCTAGCAGCCCAGACGTCAGCTGCTGGCCTAAACGTCTAGCAGCCCAGACGTCAGGCCTAGATGTTTGCTAAACGTTTGGGCTGCTGGCCTAAACATCTAGCAACCCAGACGTCTAGGCCAGACGTCTGGGCTGCTAGACATCTAGGCCAGACGTCTAGGCTGCAGACGTCTAGGCAGCAGACGTCTGGGACAGACGTCTAGATGCGGAAGACGAACAATTTTAGGCGCTTTTCCTTGGGAGTGGAAACGAACAATTTTTTGGAGGCTTCCTTTGGGAGAGGAAACGAACAGTTTTGGTGTCTTCCTTTTCTGCTCTATAAAAGGGGAATGATCCCTTGCATATGTATGATGTGAATGTAAAGTTTGCTGAAATCAATAAAAAGAAGAAGTTGCCATTGCCCCGTGGTTTTCCTGCACATTGCAGGTTTCCACGTAAAATCTTTGTGTTACTTGTGTTGCTGTTTTGTTCTCTGTCATTGTGTTTTCTACTTGCAGGTATAAAATCTGAAATTTTTACTAACATCTGGTATCAGAGCCTAAGGTTTTGTGCGAGTGGGAGCTGAAACAATGACAGGAGGTGTAACCAAGTTCGAGATTGAGAAATTTGATGGCAGGAACTTCGCTCTATGGAAGATGAAGGTGGAGGATTTGCTGGTTCAGAATGACCAAGCTCTAGCCTTGAAAGGGGTCGCGAGTAAACCAAGCAGCATGAAAGATGAGGAGTGGGCAACGCTGGACAGGAAGGCGGTCTCTACAATCCGTCTCTGCCTAGCGGACTCTGTCTTGTTCAATGTAGCTGAAGAGAAGACCGCGGAAGCCCTTTGGCAAAAGCTTGAAAAGTTGTATGAGACAAAATCAGCAACAAACAAGGTTTTTCTGAAAAAACAGCTTTATAGCTTGAGGATGAAGGAAAGTTCATCCGTGGCAGATCATTTGAATGAGTTTAATACTCTTATCAGTAAACTGGTTTCAATTAATGTGAAGATGGAGGATGAGGATAGAGCTATCACCCTACTTTGTTCCCTCCCGGACACCTGGGATCATATGGTGATGACCATCAGTAATGCATCATCAGGAACTCTAAAATTTGATGATGTGGTAGCCGCTTTGTTGGCAGAAGAGTTGAGGCGAAAAACGTCTCTGGAACCCTCAACCAATGAAGCCCTATCTGTGAGAGGTCGATCTTTCGAGAGGAGTAAACAAGGTAGATCACGGTCCAGATCTAAGTCTAAAGGACGTAAGCAAAAAGGGAAGTGTTGGCATTGTGGGAAGCCAGGGCACTCAAAGAAGGATTGTTGGCAATTAAAGAATGGTGAAAAGCAAATTCAGCCATCAGCTGAGGCCAGTACAACAGATTCAGGAGAGACGGCAACATGTGAAGCTTTCTGTATCAGTAACAACAGATCTGTTTTATATACCTGGGTTTTGGACTCAGGTGCATCTTTCCACATGTCTCCCCACAGAGACTGGTTTGACAAATATCAGCCATACTGTGGTGGAATGGTCTATTTGGGTGATGATCATCCTTTAGAAATTGTGGGAAGAGGGGACATAAGGATCAAGTTGGACGATGGTAGAGAAAGGATGTTATGTGATGTACGACATGTGCCCGATTTGCGGAAGAATTTGCTCTCAATCAAGATGATGGATAAGCTAGGGTATTCTGTCACTTTCGGTAACAACTACTGCAAAATTACCGAGAGGAGCTCTTGTAGTAGCAAAGGGAGAATCTTATGGGACCCTATATCGTTTATGCGGTGATACGGTGACAAACCATGCAGCAACAACAACTTCTGTTCAGGATGCAGTAATGCTATGGCATCAACGCCTAGGCCATATGAGTGAAAAAGGTCTGAAAATTCTGCATGACAAAGGTATGCTTTCTGGGATTAAGTCTTGCAATTTAGACTTGTGTGAGCACTGTATTTTTGGTAAACAAAAGAGGGTTCGGTTTATTGCAAGCCCTGGTAAGAGTTCTGATTTTCTGCAACTTATACATTCGGATATATTTGGACCAGTCCCCACTCAGTCCTTAAATGGTGCCATCTATTTTCTGACTTTTATAGATGATTATTCTAGGAGAGTGTGGGTTTATTTTCTGAAGAAGTCGGAAGCTTTGCAGAAATTTAAAGAGTTCAAAGCACGGGTAGAGAAGAGTTTGGGCAAGTCAATTTTATGTCTCAGGTCAGATAATGGGGGTGAATATTGCTCCAAGGAATTTGATAAATTTTGTACGCAGGAAGGTATTAAGCACCAGAAGACTGTACCATATACTCCACAACAAAATGGTGTGGTTGAGCGGATGAATCGCACAATCATGGAACGTGCAAGAAGCATGCTCAACGCATCCATGTTGGATAAAAAGTTCTGGGCAGAGGCTGTTAATACAGTTGTTTATCTTATTAACAGGTCACCTACAGCTGCGTTGGATGGACAGATTCCGGAGGAGGTTTGGTGTTGTAAGCCAGTTGATTACTCTCATTTGCGTACCTTTGGTTGTGATGCGTTTGCCCATGTGCCTAAAGAAAAAAGGTCCAAACTTGACCCAAAGTCAAGCAAATGTGTTTTTCTCGGCTATGGAGATACAGTGAAGGGGTATAGATTGTGGGATCCTACTGCCCACAAGGTAATTATTAGCCGGGATGTTATTGTTGATGAAAAATCCATGCAAAGGAAGGAGGTACAACAAACTCCTAATGTTGTACCAGTTGAAGTAGATATGAATGAAGATGAATATGAAAATCAGCATGCTGAAGTTTTTGATCAGCATGCAGAACAACAAGTAGAACAGCAAGTAGAGCAGCCACAACGGTCACAAGACCAAGAGCCACAATCAACAGATCATTGGGTTAGAAGATCTACACGTCCACAAAAGTGTCCGGAAAGGTATTCTCATGTTTATCAGTCCTCTTTTGCTTTGTTAACTGATGATGGTGAGCCTAGTTCATTTCAGGAAGCTAGAGAGTCTGAGAATGCAGAAAAGTGGAGGAAATCCATGGAGGAGGAAATCGAGGCACTTCGCAAGAATAAAACGTGGGAACTTGTGGATCTCCCACCTGGAAGAAAGGTTGTTGGAAACAAGTGGGTTTACAAAGTAAAGAAGAACAACGATGGGTTGTTGGAACGCTATAAAGCTCGCTTGGTGGCAAAAGGCTATGTGCAAAAGTCAGGTATAGACTTTAATGAAATTTTCTCTCGAGTTGTGAAGATGACTACTGTTAGAGTTTTACTTGCACTTGTAGCAACACAGGATTTAGAACTGGAGCAGCTTGATGTAAAGACTGCTTTCTTGCATGGTGATCTCGAGGAGGAGATTTATATGGATCAGCCTGAGGGCTATGAAGAAAGAGGCAAAGAGCATTTGGTTTGCAGACTGAAGAAATCTCTGTATGGGTTGAAACAGGCGCCAAGGATGTGGTACAGAAAATTTGACACCTTCATGAAGAGCCAAGGTTTCAGCAGGAGTGAAGCTGACCATTGTGGATACTATAAGAGGTTTGATGATGGCAGTTTTATTATTTTGTTGTTGTATGTTGATGATATGCTTGGTTGCAGGCCCCAACATGAAGAAAATCATTGATCTTAAGGCTCAGTTGGCTAGGACATTTGAAATGAAGGATTTAGGAGCAGCAAACCAAATTTTAGGGATGAAGATACACAGGGACAGAAAAGGAAGAAAGATCTGGTTAAGTCAAAAGTCATATATAGAAAAGATTCTGCAGCGCTTCAATATGCAGAATGCAAAACCAGTTAGTACCCCACTTCTTTCACACTTAAAATTGTCTTCCAACCAGTGTCCTAGAACGAAAGCAGAGAAGACAAGCATGTCTCATGTACCGTATTCATCAGCAGTAGGAAGCCTCATGTATGCCATGGTGAGCACCAGACCGGATATTGCCCAAGCAGTGGGAGTAGTCAGCCGGTACATGGCAAATCCTGGTAAGGAGCATTGGAATGCGGTGAAGTGGATATTTAGATATTTAAGAGGCACTTCAGATGCTGCTATTTACTATGGATCGGAAAGTTTGCAAGTTAAAGGTTTTGTGGATTCTGATTATGGTGGAGATAGAGATGGGAGAAAGTCCACTACAGGATATACTTTCACTCTTGCTTGGTGGAGCTGTGAGTTGGGCTTCTAAGTTGCAGTCTGTGGTGGCTTTATCAACCACTGAAGCAGAATATATTGCAGCGACTCATGCCAACAAAGAGGCAATTTGGCTAGAGCGACTGTTGGGTGACTTCAAGGTAATGCAGGAGAAAATTACGTTGCATTGTGATAGCCAAAGTGCTATTCAGCTAGTGAAGAACCCAACATTCCATGATCGCACGAAACACATTGATGTCAAGTACCACTTTATAAGAAATGTGGTGGAAGAAGGTAGGATCTTGTTGCAGAAAATCGACACTGAAGTGAATCCTGCAGATATGCTTACAAAGCCGGTCAAGGTAGAGAAGTTTGAGTGGTGCAGAACTTCTCTGGGCTTGCTGAAAATGTAACAAGGGCAGCATTGGGCAATTGGCACTGGATGAAAAACATTGGTAAAAGAATTCCTGTATATTGACTTCAAGTGGGAGAATGTTAGGAGGTGAAGTCACTATCCAGAAGTTTTAGTCAGCAAATGCTAGGCAGGTTGCTGCTAGACGTCTAGGCAGCAGACGTCTAGGCTGTAGACGTCTGGGCTGCTAGACGTCTAGGCTAGACGTCTAGGCAACAAATGTGGGCTGCTAGACGTCTAGGCAGTAGACGTCTAGATGCGGAAGACGAACAGTTTCAGACGCTTTTCCTTGGGAGTGGAAACGAACAGTTTTTCGGAGGCTTCCTTTGGGAGAGGAAACGAACAGTTTCGGTGTCTTCCTTTTCTGCTCTATAAAAGGGGAATGATCCCTTGCATGTGTATGATGTTGAGAATGTAAAGTTTGCTGAAATCAATAAAAAGAAGAAGTTGCCATTGCCCCGTGGTTTTCCTGCACATTGCAGGTTTCCACGTAAAATCTCTGTGTTACTTGTGTTGCTGTTTTGTTCTCTGTCATTGTGTTTTCTGCTTGCAGGTATAAAATCTGAAGTTTTTACTAACACATTCAAATATTTTGTTTAAAATTAGATTTAGGATTTGGGACAAGTTGCTACCACATCCTGTCTTTCAAGTTGTATCTGTTATAAGGAATTGTTTATTGATATATTTGCAAAAAAGTATCATGTCTAGAAGAATGAACACTATTTCAATCCTTCAAAATCTTTCTTTTAAAAGTAGATTCAAGTTTTGACACAACTCCATAGGTACTGTCCTTTAAATTTTACCTGTCATTTGGTCATTGGAGCCTCCTTATCAGTTAACAATTTTATTTTCCTTTTTAATCAGTTATATGGGATTGAAATGGGCCCCACCCGTATTACATCACACTGTTGATTCAGTATTTCAGCCAATCACCTAGTGGGGTATTACAATTGACAATTATGCATATATTGCCTAGTAAGATTGAATTCGACTCACACATTGCAAGCCCATCTTTTAATCACTTGATACCATCCCATTTGATATAAAATGTTAAGGTTCACCCATAAGATTGGGACCTTTGATGAGTGTCGTAAATCACATCATTCAATACTTTGAGTTTTGTCAATCCAGGGCGGTGTCCAATGGCTATATACGATAGCAGAGGTAGGCAGCTTGAAGATCAGCTCATTCAGGAAACAGGCTTTATTGGTGAGACAAGTTAGCTTTGGGGGTTTTTGGTGTCACTTCTAATCCTATGAACTGAATTTGAATTCTAATTACACTTGCAGAAGTAAAATTATAGAAATGGAAAGTTTGCAGAAAATGAAACCTAATTACTCTTACAGAATTGAAATAACAGGAATAAAAAGATTGCAGAAAATGAAACCTAATTACATTTGCAGAATTGAAATGACAGGAATACAAATATTGCAGAATTGAAACACACAAGCTGATAACCAATCAACAATAATGGAAATGCCAAGAAACTGGGAATAACTACTGAAAACAGGGGAAAACCACACATGCTGTAAATTCCAAATTTAAGCTATTTGGTCAGCTGACACTCACATAATATAATATGAGAATACAAACTACAAATGCATCTACAGTAACACATTTAGTAAACAAGAAATATAAACTATCAAGTTTTCTGCTAACCTGCTACAGCAAAAAGTTTACAGGAAACCTGTCAGCAATTAGTCCTTCTTCTAGGCCTGGAAGTGGCCCTTGCTTCCTGATCCAGAAGAAGGTGAAAGAACACTTCTAACTACTCAATGCTCATACAATAACTTAGAACAACAAATGGATGGAAAGACTGCACTTTTATTGAAAATTACACAACATTACAACATTGTAGGAAAATCCTGCAAATTGGCTGTTTTGCTACAACTTAACAACTATCTCCTCTAGGTCTATTCTTCCTTCTATTTTCTATATCTATATGCTCAACCAACACAGGAGCATATTATTTATACTAATTTATGACATGTGCTATGCCTACAATCCGTTCGGTTGCTGTTTTTCAGTGATTCAACAATTGTTATGAAGCTGTTTTTCTGAAATGCAGGAAACTGTTTTGCTGCAGCATCTTCATTATTCCTTATTGTGCGTCCTCCATTGGTGGAAATGAGTGGAAGAGATGAGAACGCATCTCAGACTACTGTATCCACTCCTAACTTTCCATTCTCCACCATTTTGGGCGTTTTGTTTACCTTTTTGACCAGAACTGGTCCTTCCCCGCTCATTCCAGAGCTGCTTCGGAATATCAGGCAGTGCAATAAACTTGACGCTTATCCATACACCAGATGCTCAAGAAAGCGGGTTTGACCAGCTAAGAAGTCTCCCTAAGTCCTCAGAAGACCACTTCTATAGGTTTTACACGCTGGAGTTGACAAATTCCAAGCCATGCTATTTATGGATAGCTGGCTGGAATTTATATGGTCAAAATTCTGTGTTTCAGATTTTCTGCATAGTCATAACAGTTTGGCGCCTTTTTGCAATTTAAACCGGTTAGGAAGCAAGGAAAGTAATTAAAATGCCACTAGAACAGGATACACATCAGTACACATCACTACTTATTTCAAATATACTTTTATTTGCTAAGTAAATCAGCTGAAACAGTGCAAATAAATGCAGAAAATGGTCAAAACAGAGTACTGTGCTCCTGAACATTCAAACATGTAAATATTAATACATAATGCATTCAATCATCAAAATTAACATAAAAACATAGCATAAGGTTTATAAAGCAGTTTGTAAAATATCCAAAGTAGTCCATGAATGAGGCAATTCTTGGCCTCATCAACCTTGATTTAAACTCTTTGCTTCTCATCACTTGCCTCAAACCCTTTTGGGCAGAAATAGTAATGTTTTGCTCATGGTTTTGAAACCTTGGCTTTTGGTGTGAAATTTCATGCTACCCACCACTTGCACCAAATCCAATGGGCAAATTTAAAATTTCACCTATGGGATTGAAATTGTGGTTTATGTGGTTTATGGTGTGAAGTTCCTAAAGTTTGACACAGATACAGTATTGGAAATGCATACAGCTGATTTTCAAAACCCTGCAAATCTGATACAGCAGGATATCACATGTCTTTATAAAATAAAATAAAATTTAAATATTTATATAAGTATTACATTATATATATAAATTATTACCGTTTATCAAATTGCATGAGTTCAAGTGGTTAAAAAAGTGGACTTCCAAGGTGTGGACACCCAAGTTCAAATCTTGTGAGACATTATAGGCATAATTGTAAAAGTTTTATTGTAATAAAACCACAACGTGGTTTGTTGGAATGCATAATATTTAATACAAATGAAACCCATTTTAATTCCATATTATCAAATAAAAATAAAAATGTATATATTTTTAATTGGTTATATGGAATTGAAACGGGCCTCACTTGTATTACATAGTGGTATTAGAACAGCTTGACTATTATGCATGTATCACTTGGCAAGATTCAAACTTGATTCTGCTCCTTGAAAGTTGGGGAATTGATTTGGTTGAGCTAATGTCATTTGATAAATAAAAATAAATAAATTATTCTTAAAATTATAATAAATATGTATCCAATAAACCATTTCTATTTTTAGAATTTTAAATATTATTTGTAATAAACTATTATGTTATATTATATTTTACATAGCATGTATAAATAATAAACATTAATATTACTGAACTGTTATATTATATTAAAGCAACTGCTATCCAAGAGGGCTAAATATTGGGAATAAAAAGGGCTGGGAGATTGGGGGCTTTTCCATGACATGTAACCCCCTCGTTATGCATTATAAAAATTTTACATTAGAAATGGCCAACAAATCAAGGAGGCTCTTCCATGACACATAACTCCCTCATTATACATTATAAAAAATTCACTGAGAATAATATGTGAAGTGATAGAATGGCTCCTATGGCTCTGGGAAGAAGAACCTCATTGACCTTGCATGGAATCCGTTGACCCTATAGAGAATGCTGTCCATGGTGAAAAAATCAGTTAATATGTGTACAAAGTTGTCAAAAGCAAAAGTTGGATGTAGACCACGTAAGCATCATCAAACTACTGGAGACTGTTGTATGAGAGAATATAAATGGCATTGGAGTGTTATCAGAAAATATAAATGGCATTGCAATGCTATCAAAGACAGTCTCAAGCCCATAGAGTTTCTTTGCCCTTGTGGAACTGCTATTGATGTCAAAAGAGTGGATATCAGTCGTTCAAGCACTTTAGAGATTCATTACTACAGACAGTAAAAGTTGTCACCCTTTTGGAAACATTGTTCATATCCTTCTAGCTCTCATCTAGAGGGAAAGAACAAGCTTGAAGATTGTTTGGGGAGGAGCCATGAAATGCTTATTGACAATTTATTGAGAGTCACTGCCCTTGCCACGAAAAGCATACTCTATTTTCATGGGTAAAACAGATTTTTTTTTTTAAATTTATTGTTGCTCAATTTTTAATGAACGACCTAAATACCTAGTTGTATCTGATATTTTCTAATATAAAATTAATTTTGGATATGTTTGGACATACTAACATAGTATCCATGGCGTATTGAATCCGGAGGTATGGGAAGGGAGGGCGGCCATGCACAACAACACTGAAAACTCCTATCCCAACCACTTGCTTGAAATCCCATGGGCTAATGTTAAGGTTCACCCATGGAATTGGAAGCTTATCTAAGGTGTGAAACTCCCTGATCCTCCATCCGGTAACATTGGAAACTTCTTTCCCAGCCACTTGCTTCAAATCCCATGGGCTAAATGTTAAGGTTCACCCATGGAATTTGAATCTTAATTTAAGGCATGAAACTCCTTAATCCCCCCCCCCACTGGCCCCAAATCCCATGGAAAATGTTAAATTTACCCTTGAGATTTAAACCTTGGCTTATGGTGTGAACCTCTTTACTCCCTACGATTTATCCAAAACCCATGAGCTTTGAATGTTAAGGTTTGCCCATGACATTTGAACCTTAGCTTATGGTGTGAAACTCTTCACTCCTAACCATTTGTTCTAAAGCCCATGAGCTATGAAATATTAAGGTTCACCCATTGGATTCAAACCTTGGCTAAGGTTGTGAAACTCATCTCTCCCCACCACTTGCCCTAAACCCATGATCTAGATGTTAAGGTTCACACATGGGATTTGGACTTGGGCTTACAGTGTGAAACTCCTTGTTCCCCACCATTTGCCTTAAAGCTCTTGGGCTTAAGTGTTAAGGTTCACTCATGGGATTTGGACCTTTGCTTAAACTCCACTTCCCACCAATTGTTCCAAACCTTGTGGGCTAAAATGTTAAGGTGCACCCATGGGATTGGAACCTTGGTTCACAGTGTGCAAATCCTTGCTTCCCACCACTTGTCCCAAATCCCTTGGGCATAAATGCTAAGGTTTACCTATGGGATTGAATATAGAAATACGTAATATGCACAAATGACGAAGCAATTATTCATTCCGATTGATATCAATTATAAAGATTACAATGTGGTTACAATAAGTTGGTTTATTAAACCAACTTGGTGGTTATTAAACCAACCTAGAGAGCGCCTACGTGCGCTACCCTTTTGCTCAATAATGTAAGACATATATGCTAACATCCCCCCTTATTACATTATTGGCAAATTCCAATAGTATCTCGAAACTTTTCATATTTGATACGCCCAAGTGCTTTGGTAAAGATATCTGCAACTTGCGCATCAATAGGAATGTATTGAAGTTGTATATGGTGCTTTGGAACTTCATCTCGAATGAAATGACATCTGGTATCAACATGTTTGGTACGTTCATGAAAAATTGGATTTTTGACAAGATTCAAAACACCTTGATTGTCGCAAAACAAATGAAGAGGAAGATTCTTTGGAAGACCCATGTTTGTAAGAATGCGACTTAACCACATTATCTCGCAGATCGCTTCACTGGCTGCACGATATTCTGCTTCTGTAGAAGATAAAGCAACCACATTCTACTTCTTACCGTGCCATGAGACAAGTCCAAATCCTAGATGAAAAACATATCCAGAAGTGGATTTACGATCATCAATGGATCCAACATAATCCGAGTCCGTGTATCCTAGTAAGAAAAACTTATTATTCTTTTTGTATTCCAGACCATAATTTGTACTACCACGAACATAATGAAGAACTCTTTTTGCTGCTTTCCAGTTGACTCATCTTAGGCTCTTGCATGAACCTTGAAAGATAGCCCACAACAAAACTGAGATCTGGCCTGGTATTTGTCAGATATAGGAGACTCCCAATCAACTGACGATAGAGAGTACCATCTACCTGAGGTGATTCATCATATCGTGATAACTTAAGTCCTTGCTCCATTGGAGTTGCTTTTGACTTACGGTTAGTCATCCGATATTTTTCTACTAAAGTCTTGGCATATTTCTTTTGTGTTACTCTAATATGAAATCTTTTCTCGAGTAACTTCTAAACCAAGACAATAGTGCAGAAGTCCTAGATCTGTCATTTCAAATGATTGCTTCAAATCATTTTTCACTAAGTCAATCATTCTTTTCGAGCTTCCTGTTATGATCAGATCATCTACATAAAGTACAAGAATCACTATATCAGAACCATTTTTCTTAATATAGAGATTTGCATCTGAAGGACTTCTTTTGAATCCATGCTGCACAAGGTGACTGTCTATCTTGATATACCAAGCTCGAGGAGCTTGTTTGAGCCCATACAAGGATTTGATCAACTTGCATACTTTTTGTTCTTGCCCCTCGACCACGAATCCTTCTGGTTGAGTCATGTATACTTCTTCCTGTAAGTCACCATTCAAGAAAGCACTTTTAACATCCATCTGATGCAACTTCCACCCAAACTGAGCTCCCATGGCACAAAGTACTCGAATGGTAGTCATTTTTGCAGTAGGGGCAAAAGTCTCTTCATAGTCTATGCCTTCTTTCCGAGCATAACCCTTCGCAACAAGTCGGGCTTTATGCTTATCAATAGATCCATCTCGCCTTATACTTCACTTTGAACACCCATTTGCAGCCTATGGGTTTCTTTCCTGTTGGCAGATCGACTAACTTCCAAGTATTATTTTTTATGAGAGACTTATGTTCTACATCCATGGCCTCTTTCCACTGTGGTTTATCAAGTGCATATTGAACCGTTGTGGGTTCATTTGCATTCAATGTAGACATATAAATATTTTCTTCATCCTCATCTTCTTCTCTATCATTTTCTGTACCCACTGACAAATCATCAAAGTGTTGACAAAGTTCGTCAACCTCTCAAGTAGATTCCTCTCGCTCTCATTTGTTGAGTCATACTAGCGAGTACATGGCCTATCTAGAGATAGATTAGGAAGGGAATTCAACTTAGCATCTCTCAAAGTGCTAGTATACCATTTTGGGACTTTCTGTTGTTGTTGTGGAAGTTGAACCTCCTTCTTAGGTTCTTCTTCATCTAGGTATACAGCTGTAGATGTGTCTTTTGATGTGAAAGCTTCATCAAATACAACATCTCTACTTACGTGTGTCTTCTTGGTCTTAGGATCAATCAATCGATAACCTTTTGAATACTCATCATAGCCAAGAAAGATACACTGTAGGGTTTTCTCATCCAACTTCCTCCTTTTCTGTTTTGGAATGTGCATGAATGCTTTACATCCAAACACCCTTAAATGAGAAATGGAAGGTTTCTTACCACTCCAAGCTCCTTGTGGTGTTTTCCCTTGTAGAGCTCTAGTGGGTGCTCTATTTAGGAGGTATGATGTTGTGTTTACCGCTTCGCCCAATATTGATCCTCAAGATGTGCTCCCTTTAGCATACATCGAACCATTTCCATAATGGAACGATTTCTCCTTTCTGCAACTCCATTCTGCTGAGGTGTATAGGCTGTAGTCACTTGTCTTTTGATCCCATGTTTCTTAAGAAAATCTGAAAACTCTTCGGAGGTGTATTCCCCCCTCGATCTGAGCGGAGGGTTTTTATGAAACAACCCGACTCCTTCTCGACAAGTTTCTTGAATTGTTGAAAGTAGAGAAATGCTTTTGATTTCAACTGAAGAAAGAAAACCCACATCTTCCGTGAGTAATCATCAACAAATAGTTGAAAATACTTCTTTCCACCATAGCTGGTTGGCATAGGACCACACAGATCGGTATGTACCAGCTCTAAAGGGTTTGTAGCTCGAGAGGAGCTAGTTTCAAAAGGTACTCTGTGTTGCTTCCTCGCTAAGCAATCCGAGCACACTCGGTAAGATAGATGAGAGTGGAGGAAGACCTTTCACCATCCCATATCTGTGTAATTCAAGCAAATATCCTGAACTGAGGTGCCCATAACGTCTATGCCAGAGAGAGGTGGCCTCCTTTGTAGTTGCAGCCAGAGCAACATGAGGAGTTGAAAGAGCATCTAGAATGAACAAGCCATGTTTGTAGGATCCGGTTGCAACATGTTTACCACTGTGGGTGATAAAACATCTCTTCTTGCCTTTGACAACTCGAAACACGACATCCATGTTTCTATCCAACATTTGTGTGACTGAGAGCAGATTATTGGCTAATCCTGGAACATAGAGAACCTTCTCAATTTGACAATTACCATCAGGAAGGGACACAAAAACATCCCCTTCTCCCTTTACTTGATAGACTTGATTGTCAGCAATTGTGACTGGCTTACCCTCTTTCTCCGCAAAAGTATCAAACCATGATTTGTCCCCAGTCATGTGTTTGCTAGCTCCTGAATCAATATACCATACAACATCTATCTGGGAAGACGAAGTATGGGTCATGAGCACCTTGTGTGCTCTTTCAGAGTCAAAATTTGAATCGGACCCAGGAGAATCTGAGTCTGAGTTGGAGTCAGCATAAGCAACATGGCCTTTAGGTTGCTTATGTTTGTTGTATTTCTGTTTGTCTTTGCCCTTCTTCTTAGGACCTTGATCGTTTTGTTGCTTGTTTTTGAACCAACACCTGTTGGTGTCATGGTTATTCATATCACAAATCTTGCAATATTTTGTATCCTTCTGCTGATTTTGCTTCCCTTTTCCTTTGGAAGAAGGACCCCCTTTTTGAAACTGACCTTGTTTCTTACCACTTTGTTGTGTGGAAAGGGCATTATCTGGCACGTCATCTTTCTGAACCTGATTTGCCTCCTCAGTCTGAAGCAAATTTACCAACTCCACAAATGATACTTGTCTACCAGAAACATTGAGAGAAGTGATCAACATCTTGTAGGAATCTGGCAATGCTCTCAAGATGACAGATTTCAAGATATCATCATCCACCGGTTTTCCCATGGCATTCAATTTGGCTTTCAAGTCAGCCACTCTACAAAGGAATATATCAACTGTTTCCCTAGAATTCATACTCGAGAGTATGTAGTTGAGTTTGAAGGTTTAGAATAGTGGATTGATTCTTTCCTTCATATACTGTGATCAAGGCATCCCAAGCTATCTTACTAGTTTTTGCATCACAAATATGAGGCTGCACCTCATTCGTAGTAGCAAGCAAGATAAACACGAGACTCTTCTTGTCCTTCTTATCCCAAGCATCTTGATCTCGTTCCTCGTTGTCTGAGGGCGCTTTGCAGTGCCGCTCACTACATCCCATAAATCTTCCAACTGAAGAATGGCTTTCATCTTTGTTTTCCATGGAACAAAGTTAGGACCTTTCAACAATCGTGAATCTGAGAGATACTTATGAATTGTGGCCATTATGAAGGTTCCTTATATCACCAATTGGTCTCCCTTTCTTTATACCTGCCAGATCTTTATATCGTAACCATTCAATATATACCCGCCCTTACGTGAGGGAGACTATAGGTATATATGAACAATATACTACTCAATATGTACCCGCCCTTACGTGAGGGAGACTATAAGTACATATGAGAAGCACAATATATTGAACATAGGCGATACCGAAAGGGCATCGTGTTGTTAATGACACCTACCATAGAAAGTTTTATTCCTCATGCGTGGGGCGTAACTTCCCCTAAACACTTTGGAAAAAAAACTTTCGTCAGGATTTACGCCTAACAACAATCACGATGTGGGTATGAAATGGAAAAAAAATAGATCTGGTTTGCCTTATTTCTCCCCGACGATTAATAGAGAACAAGCTCAGACGTCGTTGTTGCAGCTATATTAGGCGGCGAATACAGTAGTCCAAAGCACGACAACATTACCTGTAAGTGTGGACCAGAGGTATCTCAAATACCGAACGCTGCTGTGCAATAAATTGCACAAATAGGGTATAAATTTGGGGTCTTATTTTTTTCTGTAATTTATGATTGTTAATGCAAGAAAAATAGAATATTTAAATGCAAAAGAAACAATCACAAATGCCCACAAATTTAAGCACCTATTACAAATCTAGCAATTATTCACTTCCAAATGGTTTGATTTCCCCCTTTATCTTACAATTTTGCAAATGAATCATGTGAAGACTGAGATTTCCCCCTTCGTATTGCAAAATAGACAAGGAGAAAAAAATTGTACCTGAACCCCCAAAAAAAATGTTTTGGAGTCTTCCAGGCATCAAAATTGACTGCACAGGTGTCAAATGACTCTCTCAGGGCATCAAATGACCTTATCAGGGCATCAAAAGTGCACGCTGGCCATCATCGGGCACTCCTGGGCATCAAAAAACCTTTCTGGGCATCAACAGAGCACTTTTGGGCGTCAAAAATTGTCACCCGCCGTCACAGGCGCGCGCAAGGCATCAAAAACTGTCACCCGCCATCACAGTCGCGCGCGGGGCGTCAACAAAAATTTGTAGAACGTCTAGGGTCCCCCCCCAGATTCGAACCGGTGACCTCAACTAGAACACAGAGCGGACAAACCAGCCAAGCTGCAGAGCTGGCCGTGAATAAAAAAACACGAACGAAATGTTAAAGCGACATGAAGCAATGTTTTTTGTTTAAAAAAAATGTGGAATGATCCCACATGCATCACGTTGATGCATTGTTTCGATTTTTAAACCGAAACAAGTCACTATTACAGTGACTGCCTTCGGGCAGTCATCCCCCGCTGCCCTTTTGCCTCCCACTGGCGAATGAGAATCCACCACGGTGCATCCAAACCAGATTCCTCGCCCTCTCTCCTGCGTCCACCTCAGCGTCTTGGTCTGTGTGCCGTCAGTCAGGGTCAGTTTGCTTCGGTCTGGTCTTACTCGGCCTGCGTCAAACTCAGCGTTAGCCGTTAGCCTTTGATATGCCTTCCGTCCGCCATGTTGTGCCCAGGGTTTGCCAAGAAAGGTGCAGTGGAACAATTATTGATCATAACCGCCTTCTCCAACCGCATTCGCCAAACCTCTCCAAGCTCCAAGCTCTGGTACCATATAGAAATACGTAATATGCACAAATGACGAAGCGATTATTCATTCCGATTGATATCAATATAAAGATTACAATGTGGTTACAATAAGTTGGTTTATCAAACCAACTTGGTGGTTATTAAACCAACTTAGAGAGCGCCTACGTGCGCTACCCTTTTGCTCAATAATGTAAGACATATATGCTAACATTGAAACCTTGGGCTATGGTGTGAAACTCTTGTAACTCAATCGCTTGCCCCAAGTTCCTTGGGCTAAAATTTTAAGGTTCACCCATGGGATTCAATTCTGGCTTATAGGTAGAAATCCTTGTTCTCCACCAAGTGCCTCAAACCCCTTAGGTAAAATGTTAAAGATTCACCCATGGGATTGGAACCCTGGTCTAGGGTGTGAAACTCCTTGCTTGCCCCCATGTGCTCTTAATCCCATGTGTGAAAGTATGGTGTTTTACAAAACAACTTCTTTTTATAGCTAACAACATTCTTAATTCCTTGTACTTACTTTTTTTTAATTTTATTTTCTTGGTTGGTAAATTCCTTCATCAGCGGGCTGCAGGAGTAACCTTTGGCTTAGTTGCCATGATTGTGGGGTATCTCTTCTGCCAGATTCGCTTAGGACTTGCACCTTGCCACATCATCTGTTGGGGTACATTGGACCCGTACTTGGATATAGTAGTTTATTGGATTATCGCTGAACTTTCAGTAAAATTGCACATAGTGCCTAGGGAACTTTGAACTTGGGTCTCTACATTGAGAGTCCATGTTATTAATTGCTAGAGAAGTTTCCATTTTAAAATTGTTAAGGTTAACATTGGTCAGAGCTTGTAGATAATTTAAGATAATTCATAATTCTATTAATGTCCACAAATAGCCAAAGTAGGCCAATGGGACTCGTTGAAACAAGCTATTACAAATTACAATGCATTGTAGTAACCACAAAGTACTACAAAAATAAGTTAAACTAGAGTAAAGAATCTAGCGTAAATTACTCTAAACAATTGTATGGCATAAAATTACAGCCTTGAGGGTTACCCAAAATGGATGAATCCGAACATGCTAAAAGTAATGATTAAGAGAGATCTATAAGTTGTGGTACAACAAAGATAGAAAGGAGCTCCGATGGATGCAAGTGCCAATACTAATCTGTAGTGGGATGTAAAGTAGAAGCACAATCGTTGTCGTCACCATACCAAAAGGGCCAACACACGATCTAATGATGCTCCTAGGAGAATGGCCAGGACTAAGAGGGTTGGTTGGATAATCTTGGGAGGACATGGAGTTCAACCCCTCAAGACTCTTCTAGCATCCATCATTGTGGAACCAATAGAAGAGGACAAGAAACTAGTAAGCTGCGCATGTATACAACTCCTCGGTATGTGGGGTGACCAAAACCTAATGCCAAAGAACTACAGTCTTGTCTTGTCACAAACAAGAAGAAAGAATCGAAGGCGTAGTAGCCACTCTTGTATGTAGACAAGGGTGCACAAATCTGTCATTAATATTTTGGATAGTTGTAGCTTCCAATGAGCGCTTCTCGATTGCAGATATAGGGAGAAAGAATGGGGTGAGTAATCGAGTAGTAGTTTGTCTCCCCTGTAATAACCGACGGCAAAGAGTCATAGCTTCCTTGAGGTAAAGAGCCAAGCATCTTTTGTCAGGATAGCTGAAAAAAGTGGCAAGCGATCCACCCGAGTCTCTATAAAAGCAATAGTAACTCCCTCAAATCTCATACATAATATGGTTACACTCGACCTAAGGTCTATTGCCATTTGACCCTAGGTCCATGCATTTCCATAAGTTCAACCCCTACCTCCAAGTGTCCTCATGGCTCTACAAGGTGTTTGTGCATGGGATTGGAACCTCAGCGTAGGGTGTTAAAATCCTTGCTGGCCACTGCTTGCCCCATACCTGTTGGGCACTCCTAACTCCTCCTACTTGCTCTTCTGCATGTGTGTGTTTTTTCTAATGATTATTCAACATCTTATTGCAATCTGGCTTCCACAAGACATCTGTGGCTAGGTCATTTGTTTCTTGCAATGACCAGTATCAATGTCGTACATATGTAACTGCCCCTTACCCATTTCTGTCTTTTTGAAGTTCAAAATTCTCAAGGCAAGAAATATTGCAGGGTGTTATCATTGGATTTTAATTTGAATTCAGTACCAGTAAGATTATTGCTTAAATATATTTGGTTGATGCATGAGTGCCAACATCCTTTGACAAGAAGAGACAAAAGTATTTCGTGATATGTCTGTTTTTTGCTTTCTAATGCAATAAGCATGCCTTAGTGCATACTTCTGGAGGATCATAGTCTCGGACAGATGGTTGAGAAAAAAATAGGCAAAGTTAAGAAGATGGGGCAAGGCCCTTACCACTGTTAGTTCCATTCAATTCTATTTTTCCTCAATCTGCTAATGTGTGACAGCTGGCAGGGAGAGTCTTCTAGCAAAATGGATGGAATACTAAATAATACTCCTTTAGGGATTGTTGTAATGCTCTTTTATCTTCTGGTTTCTTTGCTGTCTTTGTTGAAAACCATAAAACCCCCTTAGATACCAATAGCAATTCATCACAAAGCCAGTAGCACCTTATAGGAGAGATTTCATTCATGAATGGTAAATTGCCTGAGTAGGGGACCGTTAGAATCCCTAAAGGTAATTTTCCCACTGTCATCCATTAGCTTGATATGCCTCTCATCTATATCCATGTTCAACTTGCCAACCTGCTATAACAAGAAAAATGTCTCTGGCTTCTAATCAACATGATCAAAGGTCAAAACATAAAATGGAATAGCCAATTTTTAAGGACTGGTTTGAGGAGCGACCAACATGTCTACCATAAAATCACGAGCTATTTAAACATAAAAAGTATGGAAGGGTTTCTATCTTCAACCACAATGCTTTAGCATTCATGTGCAAAGGTTGTGGAAACTCTCAGATCATTTAACACACTAATCTTTCATTTCTCAATTGAAAACATGTAACTTACAAGATTTGCTTACAGATATTTCCAATATTTCTGTGTAATATATTTTGGCTGTTTGGATTCCCCTCTATGTTTGAATCATCTCTCTCCTTTACATCCATGGCATCTTAAATTCAACCTCTTCCTTTAACCAGAGTTTTGGCCAAGTTAGATATAAAAACTTCATGGGTGACCCTTTTTAGATTACATGCATACACACAAACAATTAACATTCCAATCCTTTTAGATTCTATGATTTACTTTTTGATAAGGCCTTTTTGGGTTAAGTGTTTTAGGTCTGTATAACGATATCATATTTTCCTTTGGTACTAAACATCACTAGAAGTGCTGCCTTGAAGTGTTCCCAATTCAGAATCTAAACCTTTTGGACTTGTAGATTATGGTTTCCTTGATGCTACCATTTTCAAGCATGCCCTTTGAGATCTATGATAACAAATTGAAACTTTCACATTCCTTCATGAACTTAAAAGCCTTTTGATCCAATATTCCAAACTATGAGTCCCTGCTTTCCAGTATCACTATCATATTTAAGTGGGTCACCAGAATGCAGTGTTCAAGAAAGGACATTTTGGTCTTAATAGTAGTCCTTAGAGCTTACTGATCAGTAGAAATGTTTGGTGTGATCTATGGTCCTGCATTGATTGGCAACTACTTGATGTGCAAGCCTATTCAGTATACCCCTTTGAAGTCCTCTATGTCATGACTTTAGTTTCTTTCATTTGTTTTTATTAGTGTGAGAAAACTAGGAAGGATCTGTCTATAAAATCAAAGTTGACTTTTTGCTGCTTACAGCTGGATTAAATTTGCATAGCTCGAGACAAGAGTTTTACAGTGGCAAAAGCATTTATTCAAGATATTTCTAAATCCGTTGTAATCTTTAGGTAATATTCCCCAACTTCTCAAGTTGACAAGAGAATTTTCATGAATTTGAGCAGACCAGCTGCTTTGATAACATTGAAAGTCATTATAGAAATATAAATAAACATATAAAATCAAGATAGAAAAAGAAATTGCTGTCCCCAAATAATCTCAATATTTACATGATGCAAACACATTCAGATTACTGGAAAAGTTTGGAACATTATTGTAGACACTCATTTTGAAACACGCAGAAAGCTTGAAAAACAATCTTAGGCTTGGGTATATCTTATTCATGATGCAGGTATATCTTAGGTTGAAGATGTACACACAATGATTCTTATGTTCTTAAGAGAGTTTTCTTAATTTGTGGATATTCTTACCAAGATTTGCAGTTAGCTTGAACACTTCTTCTGACTGAGTTGCAATGTTCTGAGTCTAGTAACTGTGGATTATATAACTAGCTATATAAAGATGGTATTGCAAAAGAAACGTGTGATACAAATCCTAAATAAAGTATTTGAATGATGTGAGATATCAAATAAAAGAACCTTGCGTAAGTTCAGAAAGAGATTTTCAAACAGGACATTGGGTTTTTGTTTGTGTCCAACCTTTCAAGCAACTACAGCTTCACAATGGTGATAAGCATAATCTTGTGCCAAAGATCCATGGCCTTTATGAGATTCAAAAACAAAACTTGTCACTTGTATGCTGGAGATATGGCTCTGATGTCTCTTGTATAAATAAAAATCGAGTGTCTAGTTAAATTGGAAATACTAATACTTGAGGAAGGAAATGTGGTATTGGAACTGTAAGGATCCGGGGAGACTAGAACTAAATTACATGGATCAAAAGAGATTATGCAAGATTGCTATAACATTAATTACTTAATCTAAGGAACAAACTTTGGACACATCATATCAAAAGAAAACGAAATCATTGATCAAAGAGAACAAGCTTTGTATGTGTCCCAACAAGTTTTATAAAATGTGAATCAAAGCATTATATATTTACACATTCTTGTTTCATTTCAGAATTAGTAAAATTAGTATCAAAACTTCTTTTAAATGGCTGGTTAGTTGCAATGCATCAACTTGACCAACAATTTTGAATCATATTGTAATCAATTAATAGATTTCTTCTCACAGTCAGAGAAACAAGGATAATATGCTTCTGTTGTCTTGCAAAACATTTAAATTTCTTTTAGTGTAAAATGCCGAAAGCACTGGTAATTGAATCAATATGAGATATTGGTTTGTTGTGGTCATATTATGCACTTAACTCATTGTAAAATAATGCTCATTTTTCAGCCTATGCATATTTGCAAATGGATGCTGCCATTGTCTTCATGTATTGACAAATCTATTAGGTGTGGCACGTTACCTGAAAATTCTAAGCATTTTCTTAATAGGAGTAACAAGCATTGGAGCATGTTCTATCTATTTATAGGTCACAGTTGTAATTTGAAGCATAGATTTTTTTTTTTTTTTTAAATAATCCTTAGAGATTGCTATTTGAGTACCTATCAGTCTTTCCTAAATATATTTCACATTGGTCCAATAGGCCAATGGCATCTATTGGTAGTATTAATGCAGTAGGTAGTAATGTGTAATTTGTGACCACACACTCTTCGCAACATGAAACTAGTTGCAACATCTGATTGCACTTGAGAGGTGTTGTTGTCAGGTACCTTAGTAACCGTCTGGTTTTCTGGAGATTCTTTTAACTAATGAACAGTCTAGTATATGATGCAAGGATTAAACACGGATCTAGTTAGTTGAGTAGGTTTCTAACGATGCATTTGAGTGGGCATTTTACTTATTTTGACATGTGATAACAGCAATATCTATCCATTGGTTATAGCAATCTCAATCTATAACAGTTTTCAATTAATTAACATCAATACAGGCTCATCACAAACAATTTGGTAGCTTGTTAGCATATTGGTTTCCATCAATATGATCACTTCTAATTCTTACACAGAATTTTTGCTGTGGATTATGCTTCTAAGTTGCATATAGTATCATCAACTTATTGATATACCACACCATGCATATCATAATCACGTGCTGAGGCAGCATGTTCAAGATAATATGCTTCTCCAAGTTTATCAAGAGTCTAAGAATAGTGAAAATGGAATGTACTTTGTTTTTCCTTGAGAAACATATGTGAGACTGCATGAGCTTTTGATGGATGTGATAAACTATATAATATATTTCAATTGCTTTTAGGTTTGAAATGTGAAACTTCATTGGTCTCTACAAAGACATCCCAAGGCCAAGTTGGTTCTCTTATAGGCTAGTTTTTTTTCTTGATGCAAAAAAATTACTGAAGGATAAGAAATGATGAAAGTTCGAGGATAAATTATTTACCGTATTTCCCTCCTAGTTGCTATCAGTATGTCATCAAAAGATCTATGTTTAATACAAGTCTCTCCTCACACTGTATGGATTCTTTTAATAGCTCTTCTGCTCATCCAACTATAATTTTCAATACTTGTCCAATCTCCTTTTGTAGCCAATTCTATCCTTCCATGCATGACATAAGTTGCCTTAAGTATTATCTTAATATCTTTCTGCAGTTTATAATTACAAAAGCATTTATTGGAAGTAGGAATATTGACGTCCACTTAGGATCTCCATCATATCATATTGCCACTTAATAGTCAACATGTAGGATAATCCTACATAATGTCATATTAAAAATGTAGGATGTAATATGTAATGTGATCATCATGATTATGCTTTCCCTGGTGTTTCACACTGGCCTTCATATTGGGCTTTGTTCTGTGAAATTACAAAATAGCTTTTCACTCTGAAACGATACAATTACTAACTGTCAATAACATAAAAAGACATAGGAATCAATTAAATCTTGGTGTTTCAACATTTAAAATAAATATTTATTGAACCATTAAAAATTCATTTGATTTGAATCCATCTGCAGCATGTTAAATTATGATTGCTGCTTGTGGAGTTTGCTTAATAGAGACATTAGTCCACTAAAAACCGTACATTTAAACAGGCTTCAAATTCTTTGTTAGCATGAAATGGATCTCTTTATAACAATTTCAAACAAAAAATTTGGCTTGAATGAATGGAGCATGTTTGAGATGTTCTTTTTCACAGGTTATAATGTTTGGCAGGTTGTTCAAGTGGTAATGTGCCATTACATTTTTCGGCGATGTAATTAGAGTCTTCAGAGGTTTTTCTATTTCAGATCCTCATACCATTATTGTCAGCATGGTCAGCATGGCAGAGGAATATTGTATGAAAATTTCTAGAAGATTCATTGTTTAAAGTCGGTCCCTTGGGCTTAGATTTGTTAGGTACAACTCAACGTGAGTGTTGTCAGAGGATCAAAATTTATAGAGATACAAAATTTGAAGCAATATATTCAAGGTAAACTGAACAGGACAAGCCGGGACTTAAAAAGTTAACCTTTGTATATTCTTTCACCTAATAATGTTAAGGCCATTGCAAATATATTGCTGTATGCAGAATAATATTTGTATCAATCTCTTTTATTTCTTTCCACTGGATAGAAATGGGAGAATCCCACATGTTTTATTATAGATTCCGGGGGAACTCTATCTCAATATTGTAACAATTGGACACATAGATGATGGGCAAATCATTTGAATTTCAGCAGCAATCATTGTAATGGCTGCTGCCCTACAGGTGGCTGTATAATTTAAGAGACCTACAATTCGACCGAGTTGGGGAATATTCCATATTTGCTGGGTTATTTTTATCTAGCAGATAAGTAACATTTGGTCATCCACATCCAAAGCGCTATGTTCTGTGTTATATAAGTGATGTGAGTAAATAAATTCATTTAAATATTCATCGTTAGTGGGTGGTCAGACCTGAATGCCCCTATATATTCTCTACACTGCTACACACACACACAACCTAACACATGTATATTCGCGCAAAAATGAAGCTTTATGCCTTTCATTAGACTACTGATGTTTCAAAAATAGATTTTGTGTGTAATTAAATTTTATGATGCAAATATTTGATTTTTATTTGTGAAGTCTTATGAGTACCTGGAATCAAGTTTTAATGTCTGATTTGTCAGAGGCATAAAGGTGAACCATTAAGAGTGTACATGGACTTAGAGGCTGGGAGAAAATCTTCCTCTGCTGCAGATATTTTTGTTAGTTATCATGCGGGAGATGATATACAGACAACATACGCAGGTGCCCTTTTTCACAACAATCGTAACTATTATGTGTCTCCTCGTAAGGATAACGTAAGCACTTTTGACATCCTTTCCTAACGGTTTCTTCTACCTGTGATAGCAAAGTTTTCTGTTAAGTGCTTTGAATATTTTTCTTGATTGTGATTGGTCATCCCATGGATAGAGCTTCAAGATTTGTACAATATAGGGTTCATTGAATTATTCTTCCGTTTCAAATTCATTGAAGTTAACTACGTCGAATCTCTTTGTCAATTTACCTTGTTATACTCATTGTCAGGTGGTGTTGCCATTCTGGCAGGGCATGTAAGCAGTAAAAATCAATATTCCTTTATGCAATTCTTATTTCTAAATATTTATTTTATTTTGTTAGGATATACTTGTATACTGGTCATCGTCAAGATGTTTAAAAGACAGGAATGAACTTGCACAGAGATTGCTTTCTTTGCTGGCTCACCATTCATTTGGAAAATGCCTAAACAATGTTGGCGGACAAGACATGGCATTACAAATGTATCCAAGATGCCGTCCAAGTGGCAGTGAAGGTCATAGTTGGTCTGATCATCTTCACTGTGCAATGTCACATTACAAATTTGTGTTAGCCATTGAGAACACCATGACTGAAAGCTATGTTACAGAGAAATTGTTCTATGCTTTGGATGCTGGGGCAGTGCCAATTTATTTTGGTGCTCCAAATGTTCTTGATTTTGTCCCTCCCAGATCAATAATTGATGGGTCCAAATTTAGTTCCTTAGAAAGTCTGGCCTCATATGTAAAACGGCTTGCAAATGATCCTGTAGCTTATAGTGAATATCATGCTTGGCGGCGTTGTGGTGTGATGGGGAACTATCACAGGACTCGTGCTGTCAGCCTTGATTCTTTGCCTTGTCGATTATGTGGTCTGGTAAGCAAACTTGGAGGGAATTCTGCAACGAGCAATTGAAAAATCTTCTATCTGGCATTGCAATTAACAACACATTTCTTTCAGCTCTCTGGCTTTTCATTCGTCATGTCATAACATGTTTTAGATCTTTTAATTGTGGCTGAGCTTTGGAAGTAAAAGTTAATCTAAATATTTTTCATTCAATAGCACAGTAGTGCACATTGGAAAAGAGACCAGCAGATAAAAGTTTAAGCTGACGTAACTTTCAATGGTGATTAAGGTTACAGTTGTACAGATTATCTCCACTTGGTTTTGGAGACAACCTTAGTGTTAAATTTGAAACGGTGTAATCCTTCATGAATTTTAGAGTTTCGAAAAATGCACTGCATTCATAAAAGCAAACTAGAATCTTAAGCTTTTTGAGCGGCAAGCAATGTATTATAATCGAGACATATTCATTCTTCTTTACGAGTTATCAAATGTTTTTACATCTGTATCCATTTATTTTAATTTGGATGAAAGCTTAAACCAGTTGGGTATTTGATCTTTATTCGATTCTGCATTATGAGAGGTTTGAAACAATTTTCTTCCAATTTGAATGATGTACAAGTCGTGTACCTGATGTTTATTCTCTGATGCATTATATAAAGGTGCAGAAAAATAAAAAATTAAGTGCTCCAACATTAACATCAGAAAATTTAGTGACATAACACCATGTGAAAATTTGAGCAATGTAACTTGTCTAGTACTTCAGATCACAGCAATTTTTTCTACTTAAGCAGGTCATCTTCTTATTATACTGTGTTTATAAGTAGCCTTAACTTTTATGAATCCTGTTAAGAAAGAGGTTAGACACTCGTGTCTGCTTTGCTGTTAGGTGATATTCTTCCCATGAAGACATGGGACAAAATGAAGCCGACAGAGCGAGATCATATAGTTGAAACACTTCTAGATATGTTATGTAAGATCAGGATGATAAAAAACTTGATGTTTATGGATAAAAACACACATAACAAAACAAACTTGAGGGTGAGTTCATAGTGATTTGAAATTTCATTGAGGTGATGCATTTTTGAGAAAACATGACCAAATTGGCATAGTGATGAATATCACATTTAGTGATAAATTGACCAAACCATGCAATTTGAAGTTGTTAAAAACTAGAGCTTATGTGTTATTTGAGAAATTTTATCGTTTGAAATATTGTGTAGATTTTTAAATGTATTTTTATCAAACAAAGTTATTTAGTTAAAATATAATGTGGACAGTTCATGGGTTACAAAGACAAGTGGTTGGGAGCGAGAAATTTTACACCTTTAACCAATGTTTAAATCTTATGGGTAATCCTTAACATTTTTATCAAATGACATGAACTCAATTAATTAAATTATTTAAGTTTCAAAGGAAAAAGTGAAACATACATAATTGCTAAAGTTATTGTAGTACCTCTTTATGGTCATGATATAATAGGGGAGGGGCTGCTTCAATTCCATATAGTCAAATAATAATAAATAGAAAAAAGTGATGTTGATAAATCAAAGGGGATGAACGTAAGTGTTAAAAACATAGACTTTCAAGGTGGAGATCCAGGTTATTGTAATATCATTATGTTCTATGTTAGAACTTTGAGATAACATGGTATCATGGTCATGACAAATTTTGGATAGGGCTTGTTTCAATCCCATATGATCAATTACAAAAATGTAATATAAACAACATCCAAAGCAATATAGAGCAATGAGAAATGAAATGAAGCAATTGTATAAACATGACTAATTTCAAAACCGTATGTATATTTTTACTTGTTTAAAGTGAAAGATCATGAATTGAAGCATCGGCTCTCGACTATTTTACACTTAATTTCTTGTATGATATCGAAAAATTATGGGGGATCCGTCATATCTTCACTCATTCATGAGGCCATACATACAATTGGGTGTAAATTATCAGTTTGAGCAAGCCTACAACGACATGTTCAACTTTTGGGTACTTTTGGCCCAATTACTTGTGTTGAGGATTGGAGGGGCTTAACATGCTTAAAGAGCTTTTTTACAGTTTCAAATTATCATGTGGTGCAAAGTAACAAGAGTCGTATGCTGGAGAGATCGTTGGCCTCTATTGTTGGATGAAAAAAAAAATGTTAATTTTAACAGGTTGTTGGATTCATCTTCTTGCCCCAGAACAAAATATAATATCTAGCCATTTGTGAATATGGTGGGCTGCTAACAAGCATACCAAAAACATTCATTTGTATTGGAAAATTATTTGCAAATTCTAATAATGCTTTAGTAATATAATATCAAGGTATGATGATAATGAATAAATTTAGAATTACTTGTGACATTTGTAAGGCCTCAATTTTGTCTATGCATCATGAAAGCAAAATTGTGATGAGGTGGCTGCATCTCAATATAAATAATGGAGTATGCCATGAACTATGCAAACATTTTACCTTTATACTGCAATACAAAGACAACCACTGCAGTAGAAGGAATTATGAAATATGTCACTACATCCAGTTTTAACATTTGTTTTATGTGAATTGTAGTTCATAAAATAGAAAAAACACAACATTGATAATCCCCTGGAAGCCCATCTATTTCTGATGTATTCAAGTACATCTTCTGCCAAAAGTAATATTTGATTGCATAGAGGACAATTTCTTTTCTACGTACATGAAGAACTTATCTAGATTGGTTTGTGTCTTTCACAGACAATTCTTAGATCTGAAGGCAGGCATCAACTTCAATAAGTAGGATGGCATACATGTATGCAGTTAAGCTTATGAAAAGCTTATGGAATGATAAAATAGATAATCAATATTTATCTGGTAAATGAATATCAAAGATGCTTTTTTTTGGGCAGCCTAGACCTTTTCAATTTCTGGTTACGGAATGAGTGCTTTTTATGGTTCCCTTGTTAGTCCTTAGTCCTCTGCTACGTATCTTTTCTATCAAGTTTTGCAAACCCTGGATGTTATTGCTACCATTTTGTTATATTGGTCTGCAAGGTCCAATTTATGATGGGTTTTGTCAAAAGTCAAAGCCCATAGTTATACAAACATTTCAAAAAATATATGTAACGTAAACTGAAAGTTCCCTCCTTAAGAAAAAGGAGTTGGAAAAGTTCTTGTTAGGCCTTGAATGATTTGGATAGAAAGACAGCTGCCAAATACGACACGTATTTTAGTCCTAAAACCTAAAAGCTAGGGACTAATAAAGTTGCTCTTGGATACTTGTGCCTGATCAGCTCTGGGTACAACCGTGCTATTTCAGTGAATAACGACCTAAATTTTTAACAAAATTCTGATGATAGATATATAAATTGAGCCATCTAATATTTGAAATATATAAGGTCGAAAAAGTGGCAAAAATTAATACAAACAGTGACAAAGCCAATTCAAAATGGTTAAGGAGATAAATATGGTAAAGGTTTATCATATTTGCCAACAACATACTCTATACTAGCAAGCTTTGAATGAGTATTACAAAGCCCATTGAAAATTGAAGCAACAATCTATACAAAAATATTTTTGAACTAAACTTTCACAATGTATAATAGCTCCTTTAAAGATTTTGAGAATTCTTAAGTAGACTTCTTGGCGTGAAAGGATAAACTTAACTGCAATGGAATACTGCATCCATGACATCAATGTCTGACACAGGTTGAAAATCATTGAATCTTAAAACTTTGTTAAAGGCTTTTAATGTTGTGTACAAACGATATATACAGTAATGCAAGCATATTTAAGATTCACTGTTGTTATGTTGCTAGTGAGGTGTAAAATTAAACTTGAAAGGAACTTTGAAGAATTGAAGTGTAAGAAATTAAGTTTGATAAGGAGTTAACATCAATTTTCATTATTTGTTGGACACAAAGTAGTTGTTGGGGAAGCCATTTTAATTCTAATAATTATAAAGGTCTTGCAAATAATGTTTGGTGTGTCTCAAGTGTACCAGTGGAACTAGATTTTGTATAGAAGCAAACTGAATCTGAAATTGCATAATCACCTTTCCTTTATAGGATAAAACACTGATCCATTGATAAAATTAAAAGTATATGGATGATAATATAGAGTTACTGACCGCCTTTTGTAAAAAATAAATCTTAACACGAATGTTTTGTGTTGGTTCTCTATTTTATTGAACGTTTTATGATGTAGCAAAGAATATTTTACCCAGCCTTCAATAACCCCCCAAAACAATAGTAAAGGCAATAAATTTGTAGCTGTGGTCTGGGCCATTTTGAACGCTGCTTACATTGCTCCCTTTAAATTCAATTACTAGATTATTGTAGGTTTCTATATCAACCCTTCAAACTAATTCCTTTCACCCTAGCTTCCTTGCTTGACGTTGATATTCAAAACTAGAAAAAGTTTACCTTTCTCCTCTGATATTCGTAAGTTCACTTAAGATGTGGAATACTTTGCTGCTCTTGCATGGTTCTGTGCTAAAGAAATTTGTATTGTCGAGTACATATAGGACTTTAAGGAAGACAGGCATTTAGAATTCAAAATATAATACCGTATAATATTAGACCTTATGTTTGCATTCACATCAATTCTAAGAGGACCACCAGACATTGCTGGGCATTCTCTAGAATTAAGCAACTGATAGAGGGACGATGCACAAGGGATTGATATGCCTTGTTTTGAAACCGCCTCAAATTACACCCAACATGAACAAGAGACCCCTTCTCAAAAGGGAGAGACAATCACAAATAGAAAGAAGATATTCGACATCAAATCAATTTGAATTTGCTTGAGATGTTGTGGCCAGATGCACTAAAACGTCACAAAACAATCTGATTGTCTCTCATTATACATTTCAATCTTAAAGATATTGCCTCCTGATACTACAATTGGTGATTTCCTTTTGTTGCTTTATCTGCATAGACAAATGACATGAAATGTTTCTGTCAATGTTTACATGCTGATTGGCCTTTTTGCTCAATTCTTGATTATACTACTACTTAATTTTAGGTAGCAATATCATATTGAGAGCATCTTTATAGAATTACATATTTGGTGACCTTCCATTGACGCAAGATTTTGAGCTCAAACTTAGTCCAATCGGTCCTCTTCTGTGTCTCTTTTTGACTCCTCTCATGCACAAGTTGGACCTCTATGTTTTGGTGGTGGTTTGTGTGGCACGTGAGTCTTGGAGCAAAATGGAAATAAGAAATATTATTCATTAACCTTACGAAACTTAGAAATTACAATGCTTAAATAGGGTTGATTTAACAACCTTAGGAAATATAGGAGAAGTTAGGAAATGAAGAAAAATAGGGAGGAAAGGAGGAAGGGAAATTGATGTCGAATGCCTTGCCGCCCATGCCGTCCAATCTGCCCAGTCAGCTGCCGTCCAAGGAGGTAAAAAGGTAAGGTCCAAAGCTTACCGTTGTAAACAATTTTTTTACCTTTTTATACTGCTTTAATTTCCAACATTCTCCCCCTTAAAGTTGAGAGGACTGACTATACAGTCTCTCAGCTTTATATATTGAGCTTTAGCTATACCTTTGGTGAAGATGTCTGCAATATTATCCAAAGTGTTACAATATTGAAGCTCAACTATCTGTTGTTCCACCATATCTCGAATGAAGTGATACTTCATATCGAAATGCTTTGATCTGCTATGGTGGACTGGATTGTATGCCAACTGAATGGCACTTATGTTATCACAATACAGTCGAGTTGGACCACTTTGACTTTCTCCAATCTCTTCAAGAACTTTTCTCAACCATAGGGCTTGAGTACTAGCATGTGTGATGGCTATATACTCAGCCTCAGTCGATGACAATGCTACAACAGTTTGTTTCTTGGAACTCCATGTAATTAGTCCTGATCCTAGACTAAAATAATTTCTTGATGTAGATTTCCTGTCATCTATATTGCTGCCCCAATCACTATCACTGAAGCCAACTAATTTCACAGAATTACATTTTTGGTAATGGATTCCAAAATCCAATGTACCTTTTACATATCTTAAGATTCTTTTAGTTGCTTGTAGATGCAGCTCAGATGGACTAGCCATAAACCTTGAAACTAGAGAAACAACATATTGAATATCGGGCCTTGTGTTGGTGAGAAACATCAGACTCCCAACCATGCTTCTGTAAGTGGTCATGTCAACCTTTGATGCTCCATCATCCTTGCTCAATTGGATCCCATGTCCAGTTGGAGTTGCAACTGATTTGCACTGCTCCATGGCAAATTTCTTGATCATGTCTCGAGCATACTTGTGTTGACATATGAAGATCCCTTTATTTGATTGATGCACTTCCATCCCTAGGAAGTATCACATTAAACCAAGATCTTTCATCTCGAACTATTTCATCATGGAGTTTTTGAACTCCATATTCATTTTATTGTTACTACCCATAAATATTAGATCATCCACATACAAACAAACTATGAGAATGTCTACTCCATGCTTTAGGTAGTACAGAGTTGGTTCACTTTTGCTTCTTGTGAATCCATACTCGCTGAAATAGCCATCAATGCGTGAGTACCAAGCTCTTGGTGCTTGCTTGAGGCCATAAAGTGCTTTCTTCAATTTGTAAACAAGGTTCTCCTTTCCCTGTTCTTGAAAACCTTGAGGTTGTTGAACATAAACCTCTTCTGTCAAGTATCCATTCAGAAAAGCACTTTTCACATCCATGTGTTGAACATTCCATCCTTTATGGGCTGCTAAGGAAAGAACTGATCTGATTGTTTCTTGTCGTGCAACAAGAGCAAAGGTTTCCTCATAGTCAATGCCAAATTTTTGAGTAAAACCTTTTGCTACTAGTCTCGCCTTATGCCTCTCAATGCTTCCATCAACATTGTACTTGGTCTTGTAGACCCATTTACACCCAACACATTTTTTTCCTTTGGGTAGCTTTACTAGCTCCCATGTATCATTATTGTTTATAGAGGTTATTTCCTCTTTCATGGCTTCTTGCCATACATTTTGAGTACATGCCTTCTCATAGCTAGCTGGTTCTAGCTGTGTACTAGCCAATAAAGCATAATTGACTACATCTCCCCTAGGATCATGGGAGTCATCATCTCCATACAATTGCAAATTTTCAAGTTGCTGCAAAACTGTATTCATCTCACTAGCTTGGCTTCTAGTGAATCTTCTCTGGAAATTCTGATCCAACATTTGAAAATATGGATGATGTTGTAATGTTCTTTTGCCTCTCGATGGAGAGTCTCTGTCAATGTCCATCGATGAAGAACTTACTGATCTCTGTGGAGAAGGACTTGGAGTGGCGGTTGAAGTACTTGATGTAGTACTCCTGTATGGGCTTGGAGGGGGTGGTGTGCCTTTGCTTTTCTTTGGAGACACCTGTTGTACCTATGAAGAACTTACATCTTGGGACTCATCATCAACAAAAATTCTTTGATGACCCCATTCTCCCCCTTCATCAAAAATTACATCCCTGGAGAGTATAACTTTATGAGTCTTGGGATTGTAGAGTCTATATGCCTTTGTAGACTCACAATACCCTACAAATATACAAGCTTGACTTTTTGGATCAAGCTTCTTCCTTTTCTCATCAGGAATGTGTGCATATGCTAAAGAACCAAACACTTTGAAGTGCTTTACATTAGGTTTCTTTCCGTACCACCCCTCATAAGGAGTGACACCATCTAAACTAGAAGTAGGACTTCTATTTAGAATATATACACTGGTTCTTACAGCCTCTGCCCAATACATATGAGTTAGATGCTTAGTCTGAAGCATCGATCTCACCATTTCAACTATGGTGCGGTTCTTTCTCTCGGCCACACCGTTCTGTTGTGGGGTATAGGCAGTGGTGAATTGCCTTTTAATCCCACTTGCTTTACAATATTTCAAGAATGCTTTTGAGGAGTATTCACCTCCTCGATCTGTCCTAAGACATTTTACATAATTCCCACTTTGATTCTCTACATTGTTTCTAAAATCTATGAAGCAATCAAAAGCTTCATCTTTATGTTTCAAAAAATAAATCCAACACATTCTAGAGAAGTCATCTATGAAAGTGAGAAAATAAGAATAGTTTTTGAGACTCTGTGTTTGCATTGGTCCACAGATGTCTGAATGTACTAACTGAAGTGGATAGCTGGCTCTCCACGCTTGTCCTTTTGGAAACTTCGACCTTGAGTGCTTTCCCAAAGCACATCCTTCACAGACCTCCTTTTGTTCATTGATTTTGGGAAGTCCTGTCACCATAGCTTGAGAAGTTAGAAGTTTCAAGCTAGCGGAATTAAGGTGACCATATCGCAAGTGCCAAAGCACACTTGGATTTGTTATAGCTACATTTGCAATTTGAGCTCCTCCTGGCTCATCAAATTTGAGAGGGAATAACCTGTTCTTGGTCATGGGGACCTGTGTGATGACACGATTACAATTATTTTTATCAAAAATGATACATTGTCCTTCATCAAATACAAGCTTGTAATTGTTTTCCATCATTTGTCCAATGCTTAGCAGATTGTGTTGGAGCTTTGGAGTGTAATAGATGTCATGCACTTTCTTTAGTCCTTCTTTGGTTGGAACCTCCATGGCTCCAATACCCTCTACTTGCAATGTCTTATCATCCCCTAATTTGATTTGGGATTTATAAGTGGAATCTAGAGTAGCAAATAAATGTTCTTTGCCACTCATGTGGTTTGAACAACCAGTATCCAGAATCCATGTGTCATTTAGATTCTGTTCTGATTGTCCATATGAAAGAAAAATATTAGAGGTATCATCTTCTTCTCCATAATTACCATATTGACTACTGCTGCCTTGTGAAGATTTTGACCAGCAGTCACGAGCGAAGTGACCTGGCTTGCCACAGTTGAAACAAGCTGATTTTGACTTGTCACTTCCTCGCCCTTGATTTCCACTTTGTCCTTGATTTCCTCCTCGATTTTGATTTCCACCTCTTTGTTGATTGCCTCCTCTGTATGAGTTGCCTCCTCTGTTGGAATTGCCTCCTCTGTTCTGGTTGCCTCCTCTATTTTGATTGCCTCCTCTGTAGTTGCCTCTGCCTCTACCTCTTTGCTTGCCTCTGCCTTGACCTCTTCCCCATCCTCTTCCATTGTTTTCATTGGAAGTGAAGGCCTTATCATCGCCTCCGTAGCTGGTTGAAGGAGTTTCAAGAAACCTCTCTTCATGTGACATTAACGATCCGATTAATGCATCGAATGTTAAAAGGGAAAGATCTTTGGATTCTTCTATAATTATGGCAATATGGTTCCATTTCTATGTAAGTGTTCGCAACACTTTTGTTACAATTATCTCAGGCTTGATTTCTTCGCCTAGTGTAACCATTTTATCCACAATTGCTTTTACTCTAACACAATAATCATCGACTTTTTCATCATCTTTCATTCAAAGATTTTCAAAATCTCTCTTCAATGTTTGAAGCCTTACCTGCTTCACTTGATTACTACCCTGGAATCCATCACTCAATGCTTTCCATGCAGCTTGTGCAGTTGTACAAGCGACGATTCTAGGGAATATGCTTTTCTCCAATGCAGCTTGGAGATGAGAAAGAGCAGAAGAGTTGCTCTTTTTCTCTTCTTTTCATGTTTTCTTGTCTGCGGCACTTAGTGTTGTCTAGTATGAGGGTTCTGTGTAGCCCTCTTCTATTATGTCCCACAAACCTCTTCCTATGAGCAAGGTCTTCATATTTATAGACCAATACTCATAGTCATAACCGTTAAATTTTGGTATAGGTAAGCTATTGTGTGAGGCCATAGTTACCAAAAAACTCTCTTTATTTCACGGTTACAATAAAGTACTTTGTTGTTTGAAAGAAGGAAAGAAGAAGAAGGAAGAAAGAAGAGATTACAAATTTAAGTCAAATCTGAATTGTTCTACTCTATCATTCACTGCTTATTCCTCTTGATGTGGGGATGCTATCTCTTGATTCACAAAATTATCTGCTACTTCTTCTTCGTCGTCACTTATCAATATTATTTTCGGTGATTCTGGTTCTAAGATTTCCATTGAAATATTGTAGTGTGTATACTCTGATTCTTGTGGTGCAGCTTGTATGGATTTCGATTGTTCAAATTGACTCTTGAATGAGTTGTCTTCAAAGTCTGCCTCGTACCCTGAGTCAGGATGCCTTTGATGTGCTATCACTGCATTTTGAAGTTGGCTAAACACAATGTTGAGCCCATAACCTCTTACTTTTTCATCAAACCTCTCTGCACCTTCTCTTGCTAAAATTGCACATAAGGCATGATAACAACCATTTGGTCTTATCATCAATGCCTATTTACAATTTTACAATTTGATCCTTGGTATCTTTTACAAAAAAAACTAAGCCTCTTAGGCTTATTACACAAGAGTTCTACAGTTTGTGATTCCTTGAATCAAGTAAAAAAAAAGTACCCTTTGATTACAATAATTGTCTCTTAGACAATATTTTCCTTTCTTTTATAATATTAAAAAAACTATATTACTATTTAATAAATTAAAAAATAATTGCCCTAAAAATTTTTTAAAGAAGCAATTATATTTAATATATTAAATATAATATAAGTAGTTTTAATAATATAAAAAAAATTAAAAGAACTTATATAAAAAAATTTATGGTTTGCAAGAATCGAACCTGCGACCTCTTGGCATCAACAAATCGCACTAACCAACTCGACCACCACTGTCGATGAGAACCAAAGGGAATGAATACAATTTTATGTTGTTTCGGATCTAATTTTTAATAAAAAAAATTCAAAGCTTTTTCCGTCGTTGGGTTTCGAACCCGTGACCTGCAGGAAGGCGGGCGCCTTACGGCTGGCTCCTCGAGCCAGTCGAGCTGCGTGGCTCGACGGGAAGGCAAGGGAAGCTTGCCTTCCTTGTTCTTCTCATGGTCGCGTCGAAAGAATTTTTTTGGGACTTTTAGTCCCACATCGACCATGCGAGAGCGTTTGAGGTGTTTAAAACCCTCAACGCTCGCATAGTCACTTGATTGCCTTCGGGAAATCAGTGACCACCCTTTTGCCTCCTTTAGCCTATCGCCTATCACCACGTTGCTTGTCGCCTCCTTCTACCATGTAACCCTTCGTCCGCCACGTTGTCGGTTCTCCTTCTACCACGTAATCGGATCTGTGTCGGTTCTGTGTCATCCGGTCTACGTCGGCCTTGCTCTCCTCTCGCCACGTGGCGCTCTCCGGTTGGTTTCTCCTAGGTTGCTCCTCCTCCTCGCGTGCTCGTTGTGCGGGCCTTCTCCAGACCTCGCCTCGGTTCATGATTCGTGGGCCTTCTTCGACCTCACCTCGGATCGCGTGCTGCGGGCCCCACTTGACCTCGCCTCGGGTCCTCCACCTGATCTTCGAGCCCCTCTCGGCCTCGGCTCCCGATACCAGATGTGGCACGTGAGTCTTGGAGCAAAATGGAAATAAGAAATATTATTCATTAACCTTACGAAACTTAGAAATTACAATGCTTAAATAGGGTTGATTTAACAACCTTAGGAAATATAGGAGAAGTTAGGAAATGAAGAAAAATAGGGAGGAAAGGAGGAAGGGAAATTGATGTCGAATGCCTTGCCGCCCATGCCGTCCAATCTGCCCAGTCAGCTGCCGTCCAAGGAGGTAAAAAGGTAAGGTCCAAAGCTTACCGTTGTAAACAAATTTTTTACCTTTTTATACTGCTTTAATTTCCAACAGTTTGGAGTCCCATATTCTTTGCCATGAAGCCTTGGAAAATATATGCAAACTAGAGTAAAATTTTATCCCTGTTTTGGAAAATAATTGAAGTCCATATATCTTGGAATATTTCCTGATCCACCCAAATTAGTGTTTATCAGTCTGTCAACTATGCTTGTGCAACTTGGTTACTCTCATTGCTTTCATTTTGCCAAGTGTGCTCTTCTATAAAAAAGACAACTGTAATTGTTGCAAACAAGAACAGTGTTACAAAGAGTTTAGAAATATGACATTATAAGAGTAGATGATGTCATAAATACCAACAGATGTGCTCCTACATGTTAAATATGAAACATTCTTGATGTAATTTTCAACAGGAGAAACACAAGGATGATGCAGATGTGCAAAGTTATGAGACTCCTGAAAATCTTGGAAGTACTTGGTCCACAAGCCAGGCGATGTTGGGCCAGTCACTTTGACCTTCACCAAGTATTTTTTTCTAAAATCTACTACATTTTATAATATTTTCTTATTTGCCAAGACATTGTCATTTTTTTCTTCGAGCAAAAATCCATATCAAGAAAACAGGCTTGACAAGTCAAATTATAGTTTGAAAATCCACTTAGAAAGTGAATGAATCAACAATTTTAGTTTGATTTTAGTCAAAGAATAAAACTTTGTTTGGTACAGCATACAACTAAAAGCAATGAATAAACTTGTATAGGTTGAAAAAGCCTAAAAACAGTATAAGGCAATTAATCCCATAAAACATTAAAAATAGAGATATAAGCATCTTTATCAAATGGTATTAGCTCAACTAGTTAAATTAATAGAGATATAAGCATCTTTATCAAATGGTATTAGCTCAACTAGTTAAATTCCTCAACTTTTACAGGGCAAACCAAGGCCTGAATCTTACCAAACAATATATTTATAATTGCCAAGTTGTTGTAATATCACTATGTGGTCATGATGTAATATAGGTGGGGCCATTTCAATCCCATATAACAATTAAAAAGAAAAAGATGTAAACATCAAATTGTAGGAGTCAAGATTTGAGAGAAATCAAAAGCAAATTATGAGACAATCTTCAGAAGCAGGATAGTCATATGATGCTAAGAAGATTAGTTCTAGTGGGATATTTTATGACACTACATCAAAAAGAAATTGACTGAAGATTGTCAACTTGAATTGATAGCAAACCAACAAATGTACTGATCAATTGCCAGCCAACTCTGCTATCAAGAAAGTAATTAGTCATTCAATCTTTATGTTGGATGGTGAGTAACATATTCTACATAATAGCAAGATTATTGGAGGATATAGTCTTACATGTATGCCCACTAATATGTGTAACATTTTTCTTTGGCAACAGTTGTATAACTGTAAGACAGGTTGTTTACATACAGTTGCTAATGTTAGTTATGTAGCTATATACTTGAAAATTGTATATATAAGAATAGTGATTTTGATATGTTGTTTTAGCATTTCAATTTTGCATTGTATAGAACTCCATTAATATGGATTCTTCTTGCCCACATTTTATTATACTTATGACCAGCAGTATATATGCATAAATGCTTATATTTTATCCCAGAGTGTGAGACTGTTTGTTTATGCAGTTGGTGGTGCATTAAATTTTTGCCTTATTTCCATTTAGGAAGTAGTAGTTGTTTTGCACCCTGGAGATTATATGATTTTTAAAATATTGGATATTTTTACTTCTGGGATTAAATTGTTGCTCCTGAAAGCAGTTTGAGTTAGGTTATGGTTATCCTTTTAAAAGAGTTGGATGATTTTAACAGCTAGGTGTAAATTCAAATACGGCAAAAATGCTTCATACATGTATTCTTCTATAGTGTTCTTTAAGGGAAAAAAACGTTTTTGTTATCTGCTGTACTCTTGCATCAAGCATGTTGAAGCTATTCTAACAACTGCACAGAAGATATTCTATGGTTTGAATTTTTGTAATCATTCAAGCCATTAATCCGCATTTTCCCTTTCTGCCAATCAAAGTAAAAGGTTGAGATTGGCATAGAACCAAACAAACTTCTCATAGCAAAAGTGCTTTTACTTTAGGCAATATAAAATAACAAGCTTGTAAAGAGGTTAGTTTTGAAACAATACTTCAGTAACTAAGGTTGCAAAATATCATTTACTGATTGCTAAAAGCTTTTGGCCTTGGATAATAGAAGAGTACATAGTTAATTTGCAGATGAACAAAATCTTGAAGGACACCTTTAGGTTATGATTTCGATCATGTTTCTCTCTCTTTAGGACAATGTTGTACGTTCTCATCTCTACTGCCTAGATTTTTTCTTTCTCGTTATTGTTGTGCTGTAGTGTTCTTATCTCCAAGACATGGACTTCAGAACACCCTGTTTTTTCAGGACTTTCAATCTTTTTGGAAATAGGTATTTAAAATTTGTTTTTTAACATTCGAAATTCGAACAAATGTTCAATGTAGAGAAAATTAGTGTATATCTAATTTTGACAAACTAATTACCAACAAAAAGACAAGGCCATATCACCATTTCGCATGACCCTTGTTTGTTATTTGGACTTTCTATATGTACTATCAGTCATGGAGAAGCTATAAGCGTTTCAATTGGATATTTCTCTAGCTCTATTGACCATCTTTTAATTTATTGGTAAGTTGCATCTAAATCTAGATGACAGTGGGGGCATTGATTGGTTGCCTTGTGGCTAAGAAACTTTTAAATTAAGATTTCTCTCCTCTAGTCACTTTATTTAAGGTCTGATCTTCGATAAGAACCTTTGTAATAATTTTGCCTAAAAATACTACGTTTTGCACATTAAATTGATATATTCAAGTGTGTCTTAGTTTAATTAAGAGGGATTATACTTAATCAAGTATACAAACCTTTCCTAAGACTTTCTATAACATGTTTGGGGATCGGTTGCCTCCAATTTTGGGCGTACATGTAGAGAACTGTCAGTAAACAAGGAAAGAGAAGTAAGAAACCAGAGAAAATCACGGGGGAAAGCCAAAGAAAGCAACTAAGGAAACAATTAGAAAATAAAAATTGAATGTAAAGAGTTTTCGAATTTGGGAATAAGCTCCCTAGAACCTAAGTCCCAGAGAAAACCCAAGACATTTTCTGTTCTGGGGCTTGCATGGATAGTATTTATAATTTGGATTAATTTATCTTAATTATTATTTTAAATTTTAAATTTTTTTTTAATTATTATGATAAATGAAGGAGTTTTGAAACGGCCTCAAACCTTTTACATTTGTTCAAGAGAAAAATTACTTCCAACACCTATATATTATAAAATTTGGAACAAAAAGAAGCATACTTTACTTAAATAAAACAATTTTGATTTAACTTTATTCCATGGGATTCAATATTTCTTAAATTTAATTTATCTTGTTTCTTTAGAATCTTCAAGACTTTAATTAATTTTCTATTAGCTTTATATTAGATCTTCGATTCTTCCTTTAACTTCGGAAGCTTTCACCTAGTCTTTATTCAATATGCAGCTTTTTTTTAGCAGCTCTTGAATTTCATTTTAGTTTTCATGAGAACTCGTCCCATGTTAATAGATCTTTTGCAATGATCAATTCTCCTAAGGCTTTGAAACTTCTAACTCAACAACATCAAAAGCGTTTTCCTCTTTTAGAGTTATAATCATCAAAGCCTCTAGGAAAACATCATTCCATACCTTGGATCCATCCATCTAAACTCCCATGTTTGCCATAACATCAACCACAACATTACCTTCCTTGTAGATGTGTTGGATCACAAATGACTCCATGCTTGATAGTATATTCATTGCATCCTGAATAATACTTTCAATACTCCATCTAGTGGTTTGCTTGACATTCAAACTGTTAATGATATTCATAGAATCCTCTTCCACTATAAGCTTCTTAACATTCATCTTTTTTGCAAGCCTTACTCCTGTAATCATGGCTCTCACCTCTGCTACATGGTTTGATGTATGGCCAAAGTTCACCGTATAACAAGATATCACTACCCTTGAGCTAGATCTCAAAACCCCTCCCCCTCCAACCTTCCTTGGATTTCCTTTAGAGGCTCCATCAAAATTCAGTTTTACCCACTATGGAGGAGGAGTCCATCTCACCTTTCTCTTTGGACAATTAATTTGATTCTTTGTAGCTCTCAACAGTCAGTCCCTAGTCTGTTGCTATTTCTTCCTCCAATTCATTATAGATTTGGTTGTCCATATTAACAACCGCATTTTCAGCAATGGTAGCTTTGATACTCCTAATAATGACATCTACACTATTAGCCTTATTCTAGAACACTCGTTTATTTCTTTCCCTCCATATCTGCCAAATGAAATGAGGTAAGACAAAGATCCAAATTTTCTTCAATTAGGGGCTATGATAAGGGTTAACCTAGCTTTCCCATAAGGCCTCTAAAGACTTTGCTATCACCCATTGGATTTTAAGCGACTGAAGAAGCGCATGCCAAACCTTCAAAGAAAGGGGGCAATGGACAAAAAGATGATCAATTGTCTCCTCATCCCTACAACGTAATAACACATATTAGGAATGATCATCCATCTTCTTCTAAGATTGTCTACCGTCAAAATTCGATTTTGCAATTCCGACCAAATAAAGATAGATACCTTCGACAGGTCTTTAATCCAAACTCTATGTGAGGGAAAATTTTGATTCTCCTTATCCCTTTCAAAGGTAAAAGCTAAGTTAACAATAAATATTCCTTTAGGATTAGGACCCCAAAATAACCTATCCTCTCCTATATTGAGTTGCAGATAGTAATTTTGTAAATTGATATTGGGAGAATTAAGCCTACTTTGCATAATTGCGTTAACTCCTTTCAACAACATGTGCCACACTCTGCAATTATCTTCCTCCTTGATGTACTCCTGAACCATGTTTCTATATTTTTGCTTTAAAGGCCAAATGATGCACTTCCAATAATCATTAAAAATTAAAGGCCTCTCCATGACCCATGCATCCTCCCAAAAGCATATCTTATCACCTCTTCCCACCTGCCATCTTAAACCTTTCCATAATAGATTTTTTGTTTTGATCAACTCATTCCACAAAGATTATCCTAAAGGTGAATTTAAGCTATAAGCAAAGGAAATTATGTTCTTAAGATATTTTTCAAAGAGGATCTAATCCCAACATTGATCATGTTCAATCATTTGCCACCACTCCACTTTGGCCATTAAAGCCCTATTCATTTGCTTCAATTTTTTGATGCCCAGATCGCCTTCTCGCAGACCTGTAAACTTTCTCCCATACCACCAAACTTATCATCTATTTCTCTTCTACTCCAGTCCAAAGGAAGTTCCTTTCCATTTGCTCAAATTTCTCAACTACTGATGCTAGGATTTTAATTAAAGACATCATAAAAATAGGTAGGTTTTGGAGGGTTTCCCTCAATAGTTATAATTCCCCGCTTGAGTAAGGGAAGAGCCTTTCCATCTTGCAAGCTTTCTATTGTATCTCTCAACTGCATTCCAGTATTCTCTTTTCATTCTACCTACAAAAAGGGTCATTCTCAAATATATAGTGGGGAAGTTATCTACTCTGCAACCAAAAGTTCTTGCAATTTTATTGTCTAAGTTAGGGAGTGTTAAAAAAGAAAAACCTACTATTCAAGAAATTAATATTATGACCTGAACCTGTTTCATAGGTTTTGAGAATTTGCGTGCTATTCTTAACTTCTACAACTGATGACTTTGATAATATTATGGTATCATCAACAAACTGCTAATGAGCAATTATATTTGAAGTATTTGAAGATGATGCTAGTTGAATTCCTTTAATCAAGGTTACATCTTTTGTTGTAGTTAAGCTCCTTCCCAAAGCCTCAACCACTATTATGAACATATAAGGTGTTATAGGATCACCTTGTCTCAACCTTGTTTTACTTGAAAAGAAACCTACTAGTTCTCCATTTACTATCATTGAATACCAAGGAGTGGAGATGCAAACCATGATCCAAAGCCTCCAATTTGTCCCAAAACCAAAAAATTGTAGCACTTTATCTAGAAACTCCCAAGAGACTCTATCGTAGGCTTTATTCATATCCAACTTCAACAACATGCCTTCTAATCCTCTCATCCTCATAGAGTGTAGAGCCTCATGAGCAATGATTATCCCATCTTACCTTTGTTTAACGAAACCACTCCATTGGCGGGAGATAATCTTAGGTAAAATGCTCTTTAGTCTATTGGCTAGAACCTTTGACAAAATTTTATAGATGGAATTGCACAAGTTGATTGGGCGAAAATATTTTAGCATGTCTACTCCTTGCTTTTTCATAATCAACACCAGTAATGTAGAATTTCATTCATTGAGAATTATTTTTCTTCACTAAAATTCTAACAAAACCTCTAACATATCATTATCAATAATCTCCTAGTAAGTCTGAAAGAAACTCTTTGGGAAACAATTCGGACCTGGGGATTTCTCCTTCTACATGGTAAAAACTACCCTATGCACCTCCTCCTCCGAGAAAGGATTGTCCAAAGAAAGATTTATTTCACTAGTCGCCATTTGCGGAATATTCTTAAGGAAATTGTTAACTAATTCAGCAATTGTTACATCTTCCATGCTGAGGATATTTTGAAAAATGAAATTGCTTCCTTTTTAATATTCTCTTCCTCTTTTATTTCCTTGCCCTCTTTTGTCTTCAATTTTCTTATTCTATTATAAGCACCGTCTAATAGTTGTGAGATGAAAAAATTGGGTGTTCCGATATCCTTCTTTAAGCCATAAAGCCTTAGATTTTTGTCTCCAATGGACTTATTCCTAGGCTAATAAAGTGTGGAGATCAGATAGAAGCACATTTTCTTTGCTATCTAATTCCTCCGTGCGCCTCCAATTCTGAATTTGCTCTTCCACCTCTTCCAAGCTAGCATTTAGATTACTTTCTCTCTCTTTTAAATGACCAAAAACCTCCTTGTTCCAAATATTTAAATTTTTCTTAACATTTTCAGCTTCGAGAGACTTGGAACATTTTGGATCCCCTAATATCAATGTTCCACCATTCTGAAATATTTTGAGCTAAAGAAGGATGTGACATCCACATCAATTCAAATATGAATGGTCTACCTTTAACTCTTCTCCCCTCCAACACTTCCAAAAGTAGTGGTGAATGATCAGAGGTAAACTTTGGGAGGGCTTTGAGAGAATAGTTAGCATAGTGATTTAACCATGACTAGGAAGCTAATACTCTGTCCAATCTTATTTTGAATGCAATTACTTCCTAACCTCCTATTAGACCAGGTGTATTTAGCCCATTTCAGATCCAAATTCATGAATTCGCATTTAGAGATAAAATTATTAAATTCCTGCGTAATATTAGAATAACCCAAACTACCTCCCTTCTTATCACTAGGATACAAGGGTGTGTTAAAATCCCTAGAAACTATCCATGGCCATTGAGACACCTCATAAAGATTACTAAGGAGCTTCCAAACCCTTTTTCTTCCTTCCATAGTGTTTGGGACATACACATTGGAAACAACCCACAAAAAGTTTGTAATTTTACAAGTCAAAAGTACAAACACACACCTTTCATTTTTTTTATTACATTGACCATCAAATCTTCTAAGGTCCCAAAAAGTCCATACACCTTCGAAGGCTCCCACCGTGGAACTTCCCACCATATCCGCTTCTTTCCAACTAGCGTTTTTAATTGATTGAAAATTTTGCTTAGCAATATTAGTCTCTTGAATCAAGAAGATACCAGCTTTATATTTTTTTCTCATCTCCGGAAGTACCCGGTGTTTTGTAGGGGGTATTCATACCCTTGATGTTCCAAGACAGAAAATTCATTTCTTAGATTTTGGTGGGTTCTTGCCCCCACTCAAATCTAAAACCTTCCGAGTACCATCTACAACTTGTTTTGTTGCCTCTATGGATCTAACCACTCTAGTTTTTTGCCTTCCTCTAGACACAAAAGAGCCCACATCCGCTCTTTTCTTGGCATGCTTTAAAAGAGTCAATAACTTCAAATTCTCTTCAAATTTTTCTATATTTGTATCCTCTAAAGACTTCCACTCCTCTATATCCATTTCTTCTTCTTGTCTATTCTTAAATCTTTTTCCATCCTAATTTTTTCCTCTTCTAGTGAGTCGTTTCCCTTAGAGAACTCTCATCCTTGTGATCAGATTTCTTCCTCTAATGCCTGACCATGTTTTTCTTATTAGTTTCCTTAGTTTCCTTACTCTGGATGTCATAATCATATGGTAGATTACAACAAGCTTGACAATTATATGTCACTTGACAAGATTCAAACCTTGGTCTCCTCCTTAAAAATTAAAAAATCTAATCAATTAAACTAATTCCATTTGATATCCTCGTCAAATTCTTTATTCCAAGGATTTAAAATGCAAATACATGTCTGATTATTATGGTAACTCAAACACAAGTGGAAGATAGTTACATAAATTTTTGTCTCCATGCCTGCAAAGGAAACAACCACCAAAATATACACTGAGTTAATCAATCAATTTTTAAACAGAAAGCCACAAAATTTTGATGTGCATCAACTGAACAAGAATAACGAGAACAGGCCCAGCGCATGTGACTGCATTATCTTTCCTGATCAAATCAACTAAGACCCAGCATCTTCAACAGTGAAAGAATGACATGGGTCACATGCATTTGTCCTCCCTTACGTACCCCTCAATACAGGATTCCAATGGACTACCACGGTTTTTAACTAGACTTGTACTGTTCAGTTTGAACTATTTGCTTTTTCTTTTTTGGTTGCATGGGCATCATTACTTCGAGACTGAATTTTTATATATAGAGATCAAATCCACTAGAAATCTGGGTAAGACGTTTAGGTTTTCTCTAACTTCTAGGCCTCCTACTTGTAGTTGAACTACATTTGCTTCGGTCTGAATTCTATGGGAAAAGCAAAGAGAAATGCCCTTTTTCGGTTTGTAAAGCAGATAATCAGAGAGCTTTGCAGGTTTTCCAATGCCAATAAGACAGTTGGGTATGCCCTCTCCCCAAAGAAGAGAAGGTATTTCACATTGGAAGATGAAGTGGTCACAGGCAAATCATCATGCTGTGCTCTTCCAACAGATGTTCCCAAAGGGCATTTTGCAGTATATGTTGGGAATGAGAGGAGTAGGTTTATAATCCCCACAACCTACTTGAATCATTCCCTCTTCAGGACATTGCTGCAGAAAGCTGAGGAAGAGTATGGTTTTGATCAACAAATGGGAATCACCATACCTTGTGAAGAAGCTGTTTTTGAGTATCTGACATCCATGTTGGGAAAGAAGAATCCAGACCTCATAAACATGGAGTTGGATGAGATCATTGGTATGCATTGCCACTGAGAAACAGACTGCTAATATTAGGCATATTCGGTTTGATGGTCTCTTCCAAGGCATTGAATAGAATCCGTTTTTTCATAATCACCAGATATTTGAACTTGGACTCTTCTAATCCAGGCTGCCAATCTGCAGAGATGTCTTCTCAAATGAAGCAGAAATCAAATGGGATTTTTGAGTAACCCAGTTAGGCTTAATGCTATTTTAATTTCCCCCTTCTTTGGCTATAGCTAATTGAGATGGCCTGGTTACCAATGGTCAGGCTGCATTGTACATGAATTAGATTAGTCAATTAATCGATCAATAGAAGATATCAACTATTACCATGTTCAATACATTTGTTGTTATTTTATGTATCTGTACGTTCCAATATATGCTTATAAAACGATGTATATGGGTGTTAATATATATATAATAATTGAATGCAATACAAGAATCTGTTTCTTTCTCTATATATAACCCAACACTTCTTAAAGCTTTTTTGGTTTAGGATTTTCTGAAATAATAATATACAAACAATAGCTTGCTTGGAATTTCTCAACTTCTCTGATAAATATGAACAAGCAGTATATGAGATATATAAGCCTGATATTATTTATTTAATAAATAATCATTTTTAATTATAATTTAATTACTTAAATATAATATACAACCTCCTTATTTTATTCAAAATTTTAAAGTTTCACAAATATAATCATAATTATTGCTCTCAACAACAACTACAATACCCAGCTCACAATACTGTAAGTGTATGATAAAATATGATTTCTATGCTCGTCATAACGATACTGTATGTCAAGCTTCCATATGGTATGCAAAACCGGTTTTGGGATTGACACAGAGGTTACTATTATGACGTTCTCATGTTCTGCATGTTACAGAAAAGCTGGATAAAGAACTATTAAGCGACCTTGAGGTTGGTTTATAATTTATCTGTAATGAGTACAAATTAGTGGATGACTTAGAATGATATAAAGTTTAAACAATGGGGGTGAGAAGTTTAATTTAGAAACTGATATTTTATTAGATCATATAGAATTATGAGTTCCGCTGTGGTATAGAATTTTTTGCATCCCATTGACTTGTCAAAATCTGTATGCATGTAATTTATCGGTAAAGACGCTATATACACTATCAGGAATGAGTTGTCACTTACTGGATTCAATCTTAAATAATAATTTGGTTTTATTTAAAAACATTTAAAAATATTATCGATATTTTTATATATAAAAAAAACAAAACAACAGGCGCACACTCTCCCACTCAGAGGCAGCACGCTGAATTTTAAAAGAGATCTTCACTTTATTTAAAGCTTAAAAAAAACTTTGGCTTCAGCATTCAATGCTGTCAAATTCAGAAATGCATTTACAACAAATTTGAATAAAGTATTAAAATTAAAATAAAAAATCGGCATCACTTCTCTTTATTAGTTATAAGTACAAGACTAACTTTGTGTCACACCTTTCATTTTTTTAGATATATAAGGGAGTTGATTAAGATTACATTATTTTTAGTAATTATTAAATTTAAGGTTAAATAATATGGACTGCTGTTAATAAGTGTATTCTACTGTGTGGTCTCTCGGGACTCAGTACTGTTGTTTTATCGTTATTCTAGCATGCATTCAAAAGATTCAAAGCAAACTACTTTTTTTTGCAAATTAACACCCCAAGATTTGAACCCAGGTCTCTTCTTGGTAAATGCCTCGCTAGACGTACAACTACCAATACTATACCTTTCACTTAGGCCAATTTCAATAATATAAACTTTATTTTTATTTGTTAATATCTTATAATAATAATATATTAACACCCAAATCGTTAGTCTAGCCTGCACTTAAAAGATTCAGAGCAAACTACTTCTTTTGCAAATTAACACCCCAAGATTTGAACCCAGATCTCTTTTTGGTAAATGCCTCGCTAGACGAACAACTACCAATACTATACCTTTCACTTTGTAAAAGGCCAATTTCAATAATATAAACTTATTTTTTATTTGTTAATATATTATAATAATAAAAGTATAAATTTTGTTAAAAAACTTGAGTTTGTTTCACGGAGAAAGTGGCCTTTAATGTATAACTATATATTTCCACGGTTACTTAAGTTTTATTTTTTAAAAACATTTATGTTCTTTTAGTTTAAGCACAAGTGGGTAGTGTCTCTTTAGTTAAAATGTAACAATAAACACGCTTGATGAGCTCACGACAATCAGGAGAATTTAGGTGTGAAATATTAATTTTAAACAAAATCTTTCTTTCCCACATCAACCGCACCAAAATGGTAAATAATCTGACCCAGACCTTTCTCGGTTGGTTGGATTGTTTGGTGGGATGCTGCCATACGTAAGATTGTCAAATTTTTGCAAGGTTTGGGGCAGGTTGATGGCTAGGGACCGCAGACGTAAGTTGAAATCTCTGAGATTGACTCTGGAGGAGGATAGGAGAAATTTGGAGCTTGACCTCTTCAATAATATTTTGTAGGAGAGAGTGGCTTCTCAAGAAGGGGCTATTCACAGTCTTGAGGATTACATTGGTAGAGGTGCCAAGGTTCGTAGTAGGCTTCATCGGATGCAAGAGGGTGATGCCCCTAATCAGTTTTTTTTTAATTATATCAAGAAGAAGAATGCTTCGGAAAGGATCTTGTCTCTTCAAAGGGTTGATTTGTCTCATACTGAAGAGGAGGAGGAGATTAGAGGTCTGTTTGAAGATTTCCATACAATTTTCTCTGCTTATGAGCATTCTCCAGAGGTCCAACAAGCTAGAAAGAGAATCCAATCTTGTGTCCCTAAGAAAATCAGTTGTTATGAGAGTGATTGTCTTGCGGTTGATTTTACTAAAGATGAGCTCTTCTGTGCTTTATCAAGGATGAGGAACGACAGAGTCCCTGGCTCGGATGGATTACCAGTTGAGTTCTACAAGGTCATGTGGGAGGTCATTGGTGATGATTACTATCGCATGATCAAGGAAGTGTTCGATGGTGCTGGTTTTTTCTGAATGGATGAATCAAGACATTATTAAACTCGTTCCCAAAGGTAGCTTCAAAGACAAGATTGGAGGTTGGAGGTCGATTACCCTGCTGAATGTTGCTAAAGCCCTTGCCTTGAGACTTCAACAGATCACTTCCAGGATTGTGTGTGAGGAGTAGACTGGTTTTGTCAAGGGAAGGTTCATTTTAGATACTGTTCTTTCTGTCTGGGAGGCTATGGAGTGGGCGGAGGAGACTGGGCAACAAACTCTCTTTTTGAAAATTGATTTCGATAAGGCCTATGACCGTGTTGATTGGGATTTTGTTCTTTAGATGCTGGGTTCTCTTGGCTTTAGTAGTTTGGCGGTTGCCAAGATTAGAACTCTCTTTTCTGCGGCCTCTGCTAAGGTCATGGTTAATGGTCGACTTTTAGACTCTATCCAGCTCTTTAGATCCATTCGTTAGGGTTGTCCAGTGGCCCCTCTCTTGTTTGTGTTGTCTGCAAATGCTCTTGGTTATTTACTGGAGGATAATATGCGATAGGGCCTGATCCGGGGAGTTTCTATTCCTGATGGTTCTTTGCTTAATAATCACTTTGCTGATGATTCCTTTCTCTCTGTTCAACTGGATGTGGGTTCTATTCTGCACATGAAGGATTGCCTTTCTCAGTTTTGTGCTGCCTCTAGAGTTGTGATCAGTGAGTCTAAGTCCGATTATTGGTTAGTGGGGGCCCCATCTCTTCCTGTTGAGTGGAGGAAAATTCAGGATGGGGAAATTGTTCGATATCTTGGGATTCCTTTTGGCAGGCGTGTCTCCTTGAAGACCATGTGGGATTGGTGCATGGAAAATTTTGAAAGAAAGATTCAAAGTTGGAGAAGCAAATTCATCTCATTTGCTGGCAAGCTTACGGTTGTTAGTAAGATCCTCCAAGCCTGTCACATTTATTATTCTTCCTGTTGGTTGCCTAATACTTCTCATTTTAGGCGTTTGGAGACTTGTATCATAAGTTTTTTGTGGTCTAATATTGATGGTTCTAGGAGGGTCCCTTTAGTTGCTTGGCGTTATTGTTCTGCTCCTAGATCTCAGGGTGGTTTGGGATTGCTGGATATTCTTACTTAGGGTAAGGTGTTGGCCTCTAAAGTGGGTGGTTCGATATTTGGATGGGAATCTTGCTTGGCAATGTCTTCTTAGACAGCGTATTCTTACCTCCCAACATATTGATGGTTTTCGCGACCCTTTTACTTTGGAGGATATTGTTGGTCATCCTGACAAGTTCAAGATCAAGGGTTGTATTCTTATCAAAAGAATTTGGGAAGCTTGGAAGGATGTGGTTGGCCTTCTTCAGTGGAAGTATCTTGACAATAGAAGAGGTTGGACTTTAGCTTCTAGAGCTATTTGCTTATGGAAGGAAGATGGTATCTATGTCTCTGATATTCCTGTTTTTCAGTGTCGCCGACTGTCAAAAAAAGGTATTTTTTGTTGGGCTGATTTGTGGGATGGGAATTTGGGACAGTGGATTCCTTGGCAGCATTTATTGGCTAAATTTAAACTCAAGGCTTCAAAAAAATTTGCTATCCAACAAATTCAGGGACTTCTCCCTGATGAGCAGTGCCATAAGTTGACCAATGGTCTTCCAGGGCCTGCTGGGAAGGATTGGAGGTGGACTTATGACAAACCAATTTGGTGTTTTAAGTCCTCTAATATTTATCAGCATTTGATCCCTTATGTTCCTTTTGGGGATGTTCTGAACGCTAGATGAGGCACCAATTATTCTGCTGGCAAATGGCGGAAAAGGCTTGGTAGAGTGTGGCAGCTTTGAATTTCCATGCAACTAAAAGTTTTTGCTTGGCTAGGCTTGATGCAGGGTCTTCAGAGCAAGGCATGACTTGCTAAATGGATGTTGGCTTTGGATAGTTGCTCGGTGTGTGGTAGGAGTGAGACCATCAAGCATATCTTTTGGGATTGTCCAAGAGCCAGGAGTGTTTGGAAGTCTATCAGAACCTTTTATTCTACTATTATTTCAGGCCCCCTTTGGTAGCAACTTGTTTTGTTGGACGATTCCCCCAAAGGCCCGCGTCATATGTTGATTTTTTGGCATGTTATTAGAATTAGTGTGTTGTTTGCTCTATGGAAATATAGATGTTATATTGTTTTTCAGCATGACGGTATTGGGGTTGACCATCCTGTCAGTTCTGCTTGTAGGCTGGTCTCAAATCAGTTAAGAGTATTTAGAAATAGTATTCTTAAAGATTGCATTAGAATAGACAAATCTCTGAGATCAGACTACTTCTTGTTGTTGCGCAAGCTTATGTAATGATTTCACTTTTGTTATGAATAAGAAGTATTTTTACAACAAAAAAAATGCAACAGTAAAAAAAATTATTTATTTAAAATACAAAGATGACATTTATGTTCTTCTAGTTTAAATGTGCTAATTTTTTTTCTAAATGTAAAATAAATATTTATGTGATTAGAGTTTTAAGTTTTCTTTTTAAAATACCTTGAAAAATGATATATTCGTATGAACCTTCTAATGCATTTATTATACAAACGACCAATAATAAATGCAAAGGATTGTCTTTGAATGTTAGGAACCGTCCAATAAAAAGGTTCAAGGTTTTTAAGTTACCGTTTTTTTTTTTTTTTTTGGGGTAATATTAAGAGATGTGGGTTTTGACCAGAAATCCTTTAACCTGCTACAATAATCCAATCCACCAGAGAGACACACACCCACCCCCTCACACACTCACTCACGCCACAGTTTGAACCTTGGACCTTCCGAAGAAGAGCCAAAACCCAAACCGTTGCGCTACACCCCAGTGCAAAATTTGGACCATTTTTCGATTTGTGTGTGTCTATCGTAAAATATAGTCACCGTTATTTTGTACTAAAATATAGTATTTTGATGATTGAAGCATTCAATGTTGGTTCTAGCATAGGACTACTTTATTTTTATTTTTTTGCTAGGACCATTTAATTTTTTTTTGAAAGTATCATAGAAAGTAGTTGAGGCACAGTAAGAAAGTGTATGGTTTTAAGGTGTTGTAAAGATATTTTAATAATTTGTTGTTGAAAATTATTTAAATTTAAACTATAATTTTCTTATGTGAAAAAAATTATTTAAATTATCTAAATTCAAATCCTAAAAAAACCACACTATATAAAACCAACCTTAGAAAAAAATAAATTCAACTACCTGTAATTGACTCTAAAAAGGTCATCCACTAAAATGCAAATCCTAAGTAGGAAACTAATATTTCATATAAACAAAGGGCGGGACGGTAGTCCATCACACAAACCATTTGTTCTACAACTGACTTTGCCTTTAATCATGACTATGCTTTTTATGGCTTTTTTTTCTTTTATCTTATAATTTTCTTTGGTAATATCATATGTGTTATTTTTTACTTTTTATTTTGTTTAATGTATTAAATAGTATAATAAATTTTTCAAAAAGTTGAAAACTTAGTATATTAGAGGTCATCTTTTCCATGAATTGAATTTGGGTTTGTTAGAAAAGCTCAATGCCTTTTATCATTATGATGTTGGATTTTCTTTCTATTTTAGTACCTCTTCTTCTATTGGGACATTAAATGGTATAAGTTAAATAGGTTAAATTTTTTAATTTTAAAAGAAAGATTCTAGTTTGAATTTTTGATGAAAAAAGAAAATTTATATTAAATTAAGATAAAAGCCTTTAGAAAGTGGGTGGGTTAACACACCCCATGGGGAATCAAACTAATTCTCATTGACAAGGGTTAGTAAATAAAGCCGCCAACAAAACACAAGTTTACCAATCATGATCATTGATGATCATTATATCAACGAAATCATATCATATGGAGTAATGTGCCCTAGTGTGTTGTCTTGCATAAATTGCTAGTGATTATGGAATGAGAATCCACCCTTTTGTATCATGATTAAGGCCTTTAGTACCTGTGTCACTCCAACCAACAACTGGTCCAGGTGAAATTGGTTGAACATCATCCTAGCCCCCAACTTGGCGGGACAAATAAGCAATGTTAACATTAGGTCGCTTCTTGAATGGTGAGGACTGGGATCAATGTCTATTTGCGAGAGCACTTCTTGCATATGATGGAGGTCGACGACGAGAGTGGGATCGAAAACGCTCCTGAGAAGAGCGTTCTAGGGGGATCCGGTTGACTGTACGCGGAGCATTAGCCCATTGCACCAAAATAACTTGCAGATGATCCAACTCCATAGTAACTTTGTTGGCTTGAGTACATATTTGTAGCCACATGTCATTAAAAATTTCTAATTTATCAGCATGAGTAAATGTGATAGAAGGTATATACTATTTAAAAACAATTCTGTTACAAGCCTTCCAAATATGAAAGAGTAGGCTAATCTTGAAAATTTGCCACACTTCAAAAAGTGGCAGAGACAAAGTAAAAGAGTCCCCAAGAAGAGCTTGGGGCCAAGATACTCTTGCAGTTGTAAATGGGGAAAAATGAAAGAACCCATTCCCAAGCTTGCCCAGATCTTCTGCAATACCAAAAGAGGTGAGTACAAGACTCGGGTACACCACAAAAAGGATATTTAGGATCAGGAATTCCAAGGTGCTTCAAACGTTCTCCCAAGGGAAGGCCTTGACACAACAAGCTCCACACAAAAAAATATTGCTTGGGCTCAACATAAGTAGCCCAAACATTCTGAAACCTAGAATTCCATCTAGTCCTTGTAGATAATAAGTCCCAACACTAATTGAGCTTAGGCACTAGAGGAAGATGAGATAACCATTTATACCCCAAACAAGCCTTATAATTAAGCAAAGGAGTGTCAACATGCCATCTCTAGTCTGACCACCAAGGACGTTGCGAGCGCACACCAATCTTGTGCAACATAGAAAAAGGGGTGAGAGCAATAACAACATCATACATATCTTTGTCCACACAATTCAGCCTGAAGGTGCGTTCAAACTCATTCCATGGGATCCAATCCCTGGTCTAGTGAGAAAATAAATAAACTATTGTAACAATACCCTTTTAAAAAAACTACCGAGCATGAATCCATTGCACCCAAGCTAAGGGATAACCTTGATGAAGAAACATGGGGGACCACCAAATATTCATAGAATTGATGGATGTCTTTACGGAAGCCATCTCCTCTCTAACAGATCCAAGGAGTGAGCTACTGCCAGATTTCCATATACTTTTAATAACAAAGGAGCCAAAAATCTTAACAAAAATCAAAGCAACAATGAGAGAGAAAATTCAACCCTCTCCATGCTCTATGGTTTAAGGGAAGACCAGAGGAAATGAAATGTCAAACCAAAAATTTCCAAGCTTCAACTCTCCTCAAAGCCCTGATCATCCACTTAGCACACAGAACAATACCTTACCGTCTACAGTCCAGTAGATCCATTTCGTTAGATTCTCTAGGAAGACAACAAATATCCCAGGCAATTCTATGAAATCCCTTTGTTTCAGAAGAATTATTTCAAATAAAATATCGAATGAGTTTCTCAAGATCCTTATAGCAAGCCTATGAAGGAACCCAACAAGATGAATAGTATACATGAGTGGCAGCTAAAAATTTAGAGCAAATATGAAATGTACCTTCTAATGACAACTTCTTAGTAAGCCAGAAATCAAGTTTCTTTTCAACTCTTTGAAGCACATAATTCCAAAGTTGAGCAAGGGAGCCTTGAAAGACAAAAGGAATACCAAGAAACTTAAAAACTTCTCCAGGAGGGATCCAATTCCAATGATACCCTTGAAGCCAAGACGACATAGGCAAGGGAGACTATCTGAAGCAGGAGGTCTTCCTCCATTGTATCTAGAACCAAAGGTTGTGCAAAATATATTTAGACAAAATAGAGCATTAGAAATAGATTGCTCCTCTTCCCTTATAGTAAGAAAGGAGTCATTAGCAAAGTGACCATTAATAAGTTATCCCTGATCATTCGGAAGAGCAATTCCTTTAATAAGACCAATAGAAACTTGAGTAGCTAAAAGATAGTTGAAGGCTTCAACAAAAAGCACATATAAAGAGGGAACAATAGGACATCCTTACCGAATAGACCTAAAAATACCCACTACTTCAGATTGTGAATTGTTCAGATTGAGAATAGTCAAAGCATCTTTGAATAGCATAGCAATAGTCTGAATGAAAACTGGCTCGAATCCTAAATCTTTGAGCATAGCAAGAATGAATCTCCATTCAATGCGGTCATAAGCTTTCTCAAAATAAATCTTAATAAAAATCATATTTTGGTTTGACATCCAGGCCCATTCCATGCCCTCCTAGATAGCCAAAACATTTTTGAGGATGTACCTTCCTTGAATAAAGCCAATTTGCTCTAATATGACTATCAAAGGAAGAAGAGGCCTAAGACGAAGAGCCAAAGCTTTGGCAATGATATTGTAACTAACATTCAACAAAGTAATAGGCCTCCAATTAGTGATCAACTTTGGGTCCCCTTGCTTGGGTATGAATTTGATATTACCCTTGTTAATAATTACTCCCAAAGAGCCTACTCGAAGAGCCTCCAGATAAAATTAATGTACATCAAGACCAACTAAGTCCCAAATATCCCTGTAGAACTCTCAGGGAAATTCATCTAGACCTGGTGCTTTTTCATTTTCCATTTGCAACAATGCATCCTCCAGATCTGTAAGGGAGAGTAGTTTATCACATCCTACTCTTTGAGACTCCAAAACCTTAATTGGTACAACTACCATATAAGCTACCAGTGCTTGCTCCCACTCAGGGGAATAAGCTTAAGCAACAAAAACATTAGTATAATGATTGAAAAAAGCATCAATCATCTAAGGAAGATAGGTAAGCCTTATTCCATTTTCTTGAATGGCCTTGAATTGAGTAGCTTGCCTAGGAGGGCGAAGCCTTTGAAATAATTATTTGGTGACCCTATCACAAACTTTAAGCCAATGAAAACGAGATTTAATTCAAGCTCCTCAAGCCTCATAAAGTTCAACAAGTTTAAGTTCCTGCCTCATTTGGGAAACATGATATTGAAGTTCAGGATTAAACGAATAGGCCTCAAGCCTGAGAGAAGCTTTGGCAAGCTCGTCATGAAGGATAACATTGGAATATCTTCTGAACTATGCCACCTTTTTTTCCAAAGTACGAAGCAAGATAGTTGTATGTAAAATTACATCATTCCACCATTCTATCCAACCCAAATCTCTAGTAGACTCTGCGGATGTAACAGACCATGGAAGGACACTGAAGAAAGGAAGTATTGAAAAAATTGTGACTTGTAGTGTCCTTGAGGTAGGGATTTCATCAACACATTAAACATGATGGGTGAATGGTGTGAATGGTCAGAAGTAGTGGTACCAGGAATGGTTTCCACAAATGGAGCTAAAACATTTCTCCTATGAAAGAAAAACTACAAATGATATGAAAGCATGACTCTGTCTAGCCTTCTCATAATTCTTGCATGGCCAACCTGGAAATTGGACCATGTATACCATGAAGTTTTAGAAAATTTCTAAGGAGAAAAACAAGAATTGGGATTTGACAAACCCAATTTGTTTTTCATGAAGTACCAGACCTCTCTTTCCCTAGTGGCCCATCGCATGGGAAGTTGTCCTATCTTGTCTGCATGCTTTTTAGTCATATTAAAATATCCACACATAACCCAAAAAATAGGTGGTAAAGAAAAATCACACCACCACTAGAGGCTACAATGTTCCTAAGCATCATTGGAGGCATAAACAATAATGCCAAAAGATAGCCCACAAACCTCAAGTAAAACCCAAACTACGTGATTGGAGGGGTCCACACCCCATGAGACAAAACTATCTTTCCACCTAGCTGCCAAAAGAATGACAACTCCCCCTATGCCAGGGGAATGACTGATGGCATAAAAAAAACAACCTAGACAAAGAAAAGAGCAAGTACATTGCAGAATAAAGACAAGAATCTTAATCTCTTGAAGATAGATAAAGTCATGATTACCATAAAACCTGGAGCATAAAGCAATATCATCTCGAACCAAGTATTTGCAGACTAGGTCCGTTAGCCCTCTGACATTCCATGATAAAAAAATCATGGAGATCGATCAAGACTCATATGTTCGGCTACATATTTAGCATCTTTGAGGTTTGAAAGAGAATCATAAATATTACTGAGAAAATGCTCCTGATTTGCTTTCCAAAACTTTGTTTGATGCCTTTTGTCCTGGTGAACTAGGGATTCTCCCCATGGTGGGCTACAAGATCTTCGACCATTGATAGAAGCTCATTCAGGTTCCATGAAGCTTGAGGAAGACTGCCCATTGATATGCATAACTGGAGAATCTAAAGACTGAGTAGGAGTAGAAGAAGTAATAATTTTGGTAAAGGAAGCACTAGCACTGGGTACAACCGGTTGCGTGGTATGTTGCTCCGTCACCACACCATGCCCAACTGGCACAAAAGATACAAGGGGTTGAGGCGAGCTACTAGGAGCAACCGTAGGGTTTACATTTTCCCCATTCTTACCCTTCTTCTAGAATACCTTCCATTCATATTGCCCCCCTTTGGAAGCAAGGACAGAGCTAGTAGTAACAGGAGCTGTAGACGTCTCCTTAGCTTTAATCTTGTCTACCATTAAAGGTAATATTTTATCTTATGTGCAATTGATTGGCAATGGTAACATGTGTTAGGCAGGTTTATGTAAACAACACGTTTCTTGAACCTATAGTCACCAAATTGGACATCAACAGTCTCCCTAAGGTCTTTAGAAATATCGACTTTGACACAAAAACACTTGAGGATGTGAGGCATAAAATTTATCCGTTTCACAACAGATAAATTCACCAATGGGGCTACAAGGTTCTGATAGTAAGGCCAGAGTAGCAGAGGAAGATGAAGGAATTCAACCCAAATCATAACCCGCAAGGAAACATCATTAGTGACCAAAAAATCCTTGGTCTAGGGTTGAAAAATAAACAAGGAGTTACGAATAGACCAAGGCCCATGATTGAGGAATGCTTTGGCTTGAGCAGGGTCAACAAAATGAAACAAAAAAACCCTTTGGTGAGGTTCTGGATACCATCAACCTTGACACCATGCCAATCTTGTTGGATCCAGTTTCGAAGGAGGGTCTCGCTAGGGATGTGACCTAGAAAATACCCTACCAACATATGGATTTCCAGCCAAGAACAAGTAGTATTAAACTCACTCAACGGGATAACGACATCCGAAGGAGAAATATTACCTTGTGATAAAATTTGGGAATGAAATTTCGTGGTTGCTTGTTCACATTTAGCGCCATAGCTCCCTTTTGCAGCTTCAACAGAATTTGGGGTTGCTGATTGAGCTCCATCCATAAAAAAGAGGTTCAATTCGCCAAACTACGGAGTAAAGTCAACAAAAGCAGCAAAAAAATGCCCTAAGAGGCGTCTCGCACACACTCCAAAGTGGAGAGGCAGTATGGCACCAATAACTCGAAACCCTAATGCATGCAACTTCTTCCTCTAGCTTCTTCCAATCACCTCACGGCTCCAAGCTTGAATAAAATAAGAGTTTTCTAGTTTTAATTTTAATAAATGATATATATATATATATATATATATATATATATATATATATATATATATATATATATATAGTCAAAGTGTTAATATATTATTATATAATCAATAATATACTACAAATAAAATTATATAATTTCAATATCATATAATTAATTAAATAAATTAATATGTATATTATATACTACATTTTCTTTTGATTTTGCTACTCCCTTTCCTTGTGTGCATCTTGTGAATGTGGACCAAATATTTATTTAATTGCTTATTTAGCAAATTTATAATTTAAATAAAAAAATCATTGCTTAATGTTGATATTTAATGTGACCTAGCTAGTGCTAAAAATCAGGTGAGAGGATATGAGTCATGCCATGCTAGAGGCACAAATTAGATCTCGCCTCAATTGAATCTCCTAGGATGACAATAATTTTTTTTTTCTTTAACTACCTTAGGCACAAAAAAATCAGAAAGGATTATTGAGTTGGAGGACACTTTAGGTCATTCTCTTTTTGATTCCAATAAGATCATGAATATTTTTGTAATCCACTTGTCTTAATATTTTATAGTGGATCCAAGGGATGGCATCCATCTTCTCTTAATGGAATATTTGCAGGAACATATTCCTTCCCTAGTAGACCCCATTATTTGAGATCAACTTGAATGTTCTCTTTTTGTGAACAATTTGTATAATTCTCTTTTTTATATGAAGAATGACAAAGCTCTTGGTACATATGGTCTTCTAGAGGAGTTTTATAGAAAAATTGGTATATACTTTCCTCAAATGATCATCATGTTTACCTAGAAGCTCTCCAGAACAGGTCTCTCTAAGTATATCAATGTAGGGTTAATAAAACTTATTTCTAAAGGAATGACTCGTAATAAAATCTCCAATTGGAGACCTATTACCCTCCTCAATATTTTGTAAAAGATCATAGCTAAAGCTATAGCTTTAAAAATCAAAATTGTTGCACAAGTTATTGTTCGTCTAGAATAATATGGTTTTCTTAAGGGTCGTTATATCTTAGATAATCTTATGATGGCTTGGAAAACATTGCAATTGGGTGGTGACTCCAATCAAGACGCCCTCTTGGTTAAGTTAGATTTTGAAAAATCTTATGATAGAATCAAATAAGATTTTATTCTTTGTATGCTTTCTTGGCTTGGTTTTGGTCCAAAATTTTATAATCAAATTGGTATGCACTTTGGTGATGCTTCAGCCTGTATTAAAGTTAATGGAACTCTATCCCCCTCCTTCCATCTACAATAGTTTATTAGACAAAGTTTCCCTCTTGCACATTTTCTGTATGTTTTGGCTATTGATGCTCTTGGTCATCTTCTTCATAAGGCTCAATCTGATGATCTCATTCAAGGTATTAAGATTCCAGGGATAAATGTGCTCTTAACTCATATTTTTTTGATGATTCGCTTATTTTTCTTCAAAACATCCAACAAGAGGTAGAAATAGTTAGAGATTGAACAACTATTTTGTGATGTTTTTGGCTCTCGTATCAACCACTCTAAAATATAAGTCTTCTATACTTCTTCCAATACTTTTGGGAATAAAATTTCTACTAAAGATATGGTGAAATAGGTAATGGAAAGACTTTAGAAGAAACTCAGTTCATGTTTGTCTTGGTTTCTCTCAGCAAGAAGAATTCAAGTTGTGAATAAAGTTATGACATCTTCTCATGTTTACTGCTCCTCTTACTAAATGACCTCAAAGGATAACTATAACAAATTTACTCATGTCATTCATATTTTTTATGGACCAAATGGGATGGGGAGGTAGGCATGCCAACCATCTCATGGAAACTTTATAGTCAATGAAATGCTTCAGAAAGTCTAAGTATTATTGATACTCTTACCTAGAGAAAAAGTTTGACTATAAAATGGGTTAGTAGAGCCATAACTAGAGAAAAAAATTGGAAACACCTGTTCTAGTATAGAATCTCCCAAACTGCTCACAAAGATAAATGGAAATAAACCCCATAGGAGGATAAGGTCCTTAATGCACCATACTTTATAGTTAAAGGATATATTTCTCTTACTTGTAATTGGAAAGCTTGGTAATCAATTTCTCATTTATTGGCTTGGAAGTCTAACTTCTTACATCATGGTTTGAGAATTGATCTAAATAGTGTTTGGAGTAAAGTTATCGTCCATAATGACAAATCTTTAGCTTTGTGTAGTGCTCTTCGAGGACTAGCATTTATAAAGAAAGGTATAAAAAGAACAAAAAATTTGGAATTATGAAAACTGCTCAATTCTCACATGGACCTAAATCCACAATTATTGTTTCATTCCCTCTTCGTTCAAGGAGTCTTATGGCTTTGTTGTGGTTTCCATTCTATGATAGGTACTTATAAATTTGGGAACAACTTCCTACAATATATGGACTAACTGGATATGGCTTAATAACCATATAATCTCTTCCATTCATGTCCTTTACCATTGGACTCTAAGCTCAATATCAAGTGGCAAGTCAATTTTACCAATGCCTAGTGGAAGTCTCTTGTTGCTAAAATTTGAAAAGTTCTTGTTGAATCCAAAACTTAGCTTCTTGGATGGTAGGTTCTGCATCACAAAATTCCAACTTTTGAAGGTCTGGCTCTAATTTTATATATTTTCCTCAATGCAAATTGTGTAATGCTTCATAAAATCTTATTCACTTGTTTTGGTTCTGTGATAGGGCTAAACAATTTTGGGATGTTTTCTACAATTTTTTATTCCCCTCCTTCACTAAATCTTGGAAGATTGATCTGCTTGGTTTATCCTAGCAAGATCATCATCCCAAACTTTGGGATGTTTTTAGACTCATTATTCTCAAGCAAATTTGAAAGTTTAGATACAAAAAAGATGTTTATCGCTTTGACTCCTCCATGGGGTATTGTTTGAGAAAAATTGACCTTTGATATTTTGTTACATTTGGGATGCATTCATTTTCATATTGTTGGAGATTCCAACACAATAGGATATGTTACTGATAGGCTTCCTTAGATTTTTCACATGATCCAAGATCTTCAATAGTTCTAGCAGGAAACAAAAAAGAAGGCATTAAACAACGATGAACCAATTCAAGAACTAATTACTTTTATTTCTTCCTTAAATACTTCAAAATATATAATGGAAGACATGCTCAAAACTTCTCCACATGACAAGCTCTTCCACGGATGAGTGATGATCATGTATATTGCAATAGGATACAACTATTCTTTCATTGTTGCTATTAGCTTCTATTCTTAGGTGTACTCAATTATGATTGCTTTACTCCTTATCCACCTCATTTTGGATTAAGGTTGGTGGATGGTGCTACCACTATATTATTATAATGTTCTGATTGATGACATATAACAATCTAGCTTTTACTATATATATATATATATATATATATATATATATATATATAATTACTTATTATTAAAGGCAAAAAACCTTTGGATTCACTTTGCTTTATCTTTAACATAGTACTTTATGGATTTTGGTGATATCCAATATGTGTAATTATAAACTTGAAGAAAAAAATCGACAATAGTCATGCTAACCCTAAAATAACGTTACTTCTAATTGCACAATGATAGGTTTCATAGACTTCTTTAATGAAATCATACCAAACCTCCTTACATTCCATAAGTTTATGAATATGATAGTAAAAATTGTATTCTAAGTATTCTAAACTCTATTGAACTAATCATAATGTTTTGAAAAACAAATACTAATCCTAGGTACAATGAATTTGTTGTGGGTTAGATTCACAAACATCAATTATTTGAAGTTCAAACTCAAGACAGGGGGATTCATAAGAAAAGTAAGATGTAAAATATGAATAAATTTATGATTAGACCTTAAGTATTTTCTTGAAACATCTATGGTATATTTTTCTTGAAAATTATAAATGTAAAAGCTTTATATAGTGAAAATTTCACTACAGTGGGACAAATTCCTTCCTTAGAAGAAAACAAGCAAGAATTGTCAACTGAGCCAACCAAATGAAGGGACCTAAATCTCCATACACATACCAAGTAGTTGATTAGAAAAAAGAACCTACAAAGGATGGTTTGCACCAAATACTAATAGCATGTTCGAAGCTCCCCTCACCCCAAGGTAATAGTCATCCACCTAGATCAAGTCAACAAGGGATTTTAGGATTTTTGATGGTGACTAAGCCTTATCTCATCATCAAGAGGAACCCTTAAGACTTGCCAGTATGACTAAAAAGGTTATCTTGATGATGAGGCCTCCAAAAACTTGGTTCACTAGGACATTTTTGCCTAACATGCATAAAGGCCCTAAAATAAAGCTATCTCCATATGTTAATTGGGTTGTAGCACTCCCTATACTCGATTATAGTTGCTCAATAGCATGAGCAACACAACCATCAGGGAAAACCCAAGGGCCTTGGAGAGAAGGAATAAGGGGATCGAAAGAGTCAAGTAAGGACTCAATAAAACCAACATACCTTGTTGATCCTCACAAAGATCCTCCAAAGGCTCAAAGGCAAGAGGTGCGAGAAGAGCATGGAAAAAAACACTGAGTACCATAAGTGTGTCCATAAAACAAGGCCCGTTGGAACTCTATGCAAGGGTGTTCTCAAAGAATCATCCATAAGTGAAAATATGAAATATTACAAACATTGACAATTAGACCGAGGGTTGACCAATAGTATAAATAAAAACCACCAAAGTAACCAAATCATTGAAGGGGGGGTCTATAACCAAACCTTTACTAGGATATAGTGAGCTAACACTGATGAGCCTTGAAAATGCTCATTTTTTGTACAACTTTCTCTATGAACTACGAAACTTATTTCTGTAGATATATATGTTTTATGATAATTTTATATATGTTTAACAGTTTATTTTGCATAATATTTAATATGTGTTTTTGAGTGCATTTTGTGTAGATTTTATAGAATTTGTTGTGTTTTAGCATGTTTACGTCGAGGTCCCATTCATACCTAGAACTTTTAATTGCATGAAGGCAAAATGTTTGCAGTACACCAGTGTGAAGCGCTAAGTCAAGCGCCTGATTCCCTTTGAAGCGCCCGACTCCCTTTTGGCACTTGACTGATGGGTATCCGATTACCATTTGGTGCTTGAATATCGGATACCTAATTCCCATTAGGCACCTGACTCCTGTCTTAGCACCTGCTTCTCGACTTCTACAGATAAGGTGCCTGATTTCCATTGAATCCAAATTCCAACACGACTCTATTGTTGATAAAACATAACGTGATTTCAACAAAGGATGCAGATGGAGTCTCAACGTTGAATCCAGACTAGGGACAGTATCAACTATGATTAGCTATCTATTTTTTAGATGTTATGTAAAGATCTATGTAAATCGAGTAAAGAAAATATCAAACATATTCTGGTAAAATAGAATACGCTGAAATAGTCTAAAAGATTTATATTTTACCCGATTCTCTTTATTCATGCGTGCTGTTGTAAAATAGAATTGAACAAGTGATTCATTTACAATTTGTAATAGGGTGTGGCCACATATCTTATAAATATGCAGGCCACCCCCAAAAACATGATCCCAGATTTTTCTTGTACTTATGTTGCTGCAATTTTAATAAAATATTTTTGAGTCATTTATGATTAAATTGACTTGTATCCGGTGAATGATTAATACGGGCAGAACCTATTGAAAGCGTGGGCCCACTCTCAACAATGTTCTTCCCTTAAATTTCCCCTATTTTTTCTATCTTTTCAATTATGTTTTATTTCATGTAGCTTAAATTCAGTTTTTGTTATTTCACCTATTTTCTGTAATTTCCAGCAAATGTGTAGTTTCAGTTTCTGAGTATAAATTAGTCATGTCTTTGATAGTGTAGGATATATTAGTGGTTTGGAAACTAAATCAGAACTCCAAAAAAATACCAACACCCCCCAAACCATAAATTTGAGGGAATCATCTCATTGGAGGAAATTACAAGCATATATTGTGCAAGGTTGTTCACAAGTCTACGAGCTACCTCGGGTTGACAAATTAAATGAGGAAATGAATATGAACATAGAAAACTAACCAATGTTTTTACCCAATATTTTGGCACCATTTTTGGGGAGTAGCCTATTGTAATTTCTTGTTCTTAAGGAAACATGTTAGCTGTAGTTTAGGTTGCTACCTACAGAACCTTCATTCTAAAGCTTTTTATGAGTCCGCCTAAGAATAGAGGATCAGACGATCATTTTGTTAAAAATAAATATGTTTCTCAACACTCTTCTGCTTTAGTTGTACCTGATCCCGAGACTAAAACCTCTTCTCCACAATCTTCACCTGTGCATTGTCTTGAACATCCATTATTTGCATAGGATCCTTCTAAAACAAATCAGTAACAACGTAGAGGAGGATCTGAGATAAGTAGAGTTTAGTCTGAGGAAGACTTATTGAACTTTTAATGCTGGCAAGCAGTTAGAGAAGGAACTATATCAAACACAAATTTAGTAATCCTTCTATAGTATAAGAGAAATGAACTAGAAATATTGATAGCTACTTTGAACATAGCTGGTGTAGATACCCTATTTATAGACAAGATGGCTGATGCAGAGGAAGCATCCACTAGTTTTAATTTTAGCATAGGAGAGGCACGAGGAGACCACAAGATGAAATATATCTTCCATGCCCACCTTCCAATATTTAGAGGACCACCAACAAAAGATCCATATATTTTTGTTTAAATTTTATGTCCTATGCTAATAAGCGGATTATACGACTGATGCCCAAAAACTAAGATTGTTCCCTTACACTCTTTATGATTTATCTTTACGCTGGTTCATCATTTTGGGGGCTAAACGGATAACTACTTGGGAAGAATTAAAGAAACTTTTTCTAGATCAGTACCAGGATTTTGGTAGAGCACGTGATTCAAGGAAATAAGTCCTAGACATGACACAAAAGGAAGGGGAATTTGTGGAGGAATATTGGGATAGGTTTAGATTTAATTTACAAAGATCACCCCATTTGAAACTAGGAGATAGGTCCTTAAGAAGCATTTTCTTAAAAGGACTTACAAATGAATCTCTAGAAGCCTTAAACATAATTTATGGAGGGGATTTTTATCAACATCAGATATATAATATTCGGTGTTTGTGTCAAAACTTTTCAATAAGGAAAGGTAAGTTGACCCCTAGAAATATCAAATAATCAGCCACTGTCACTAAAACATAAATAGATAATATGATTGAAGATCTCAAGAGTGAGATGCGATCATATCTGGCTCTTCAAATGGAAACCCTCCTGCTTTAGAAAAGGAAGAAAGAAAATGAGGTAGCATTGGCCTACTTTTATCCCAAATGCAGGGAAAACACCCTAGAAATGAATATCCTGAAAATAAAGTTCGTGTGTGTGCTGTATGTTCAAAAGATCATAAAATAAAGCTATGTTCGCAGCTATCAAAACCTAGATAGGAACCTAAGGTAGCAGAAGCATACTTCATGGGTAATAGGAGAAATTGGCAGCATTATCCTATGGGAAACAACATGCCAATAGGAATGCCATCTTATGGGGGCAACAATTTTTAGAATCAAGATCAAGCTCAACCACCCAACATGGGTTTGTGGGGGTAACAACCTTGGAATCAATCCCAAGGAGAAAATACTTACAACCTCTATCCATGGATGCAATACCAGTAGCCTGGATAGCAGTGGAGGAACCAAAATTCTCTAAAATTTGGATCAGGAGGTAATATGGGAAATTTACTAAATAAAACAAATCGTTATTTAATAATCTCGTAGAGCCATTACAACCATTAACCGAACATAGGAAATAGCCACTAATTTATATGAAGAGGGAAGGGAGGAAGTCGGCGGAGAGAAAAAGAAGGGAGGTTGGAGGAGAAGAGGGAAGGAAGGTGGAGTGATAAGGTAGAAGAGGGAATATAGGAGGGAATGGAGGGATAAGAGGAAGAAGAGATATTAACTTAAAAAATCATGCCGACATTAAGAATTTGTCGACAACTAACTAAACTAGCCGACCACTTAATGTACTATGTGTTCACACTGCTACCAAATGAGAAATAATGGTGAAATTGTTCTATTGATCAACAATGCATTACATAGTTTTATAGTTCTTGAAAGAACTAAAAATAGACACGGTGGTTGAGAGAAATCCTCTCAAACTTATTACAACAAACTAACTTAAAGATAACTCTTATCCTAAAAACATTCTAATCTTGGACTATGGTCAAACATTGACCAACCAAGCCAAAACCTCAACGTATGCTAATCAAATTAACTAGAATAATGTAAATCAAAACATTAAACTAAAACTAAATACTAGGACTTAATACTTAGGACTAAGGAGGCAATGTTGAAAATATTCCAACATTCTCCCCCTTGATGCTAAAGACACTCATGCAAGAGTTCTTTAAGCATCACAGAGTTGGATAAAAATATTTCTCTTACGTTTCCTCAAATATTGAATCAAGAAATCAGAATGTACAAAATACTTATGGTGGCACTCCTTCCACTCTTCATGTGGGATTTCCTACAAATGCTTGAGTGCCTTATTTTGTTGATTAGCTCCCCCTTCAACAAAAGTATCTCCTCTTGTGGTTTTCAGCAACCACTCTCTTACATCTTTATCATTATGGTCTTTAAACCATGCTCTCACATTTTGATCTTCTTTTACATATTCAACACTAAATAATACTCCACATGAGTATTTACAATTAATCATCTCACATAGATGATTATACCATACAACTCTTTCACATATTTTCACATAAAAAATCACAACAAATATGGCCATATAATGACCAACTACATATGCAACATAAAGTTGCTCCTCACACAAATATTCTCTCACAACAATGACTTTACAAGAATCCTTCTCCCAAGGAATTTTGAACACATAATTTTGATCCATGTGACCCAAGTTCTCCATCATTGTATTCTCTCCAAGAAGACTCTTCATCAAAGTTGTCTCAATGAGACAATCACCTCTCAATAATGCCTTTGGAAGACATTCTCCTTTCTTTTCATTCCTGCTCACAAAAAACAAATCATTAATCATAAAAACATTACCTTTAGTATGAGTAGATTTGGTGCTTCCCATAAAGCTATTTTGTAGCAGTTCTCCTTTATTGTATGGTGCTTCAAGATCAACCATAAAATCTTCACTAAGAGTTCTCCTCCTTTTTTCAATCCATGTTGGTGTGTTGAAACACCATTCATTCAAGCAATCATACATTGTTGCCTTTTCAAGACAACTCTCTTTTTGCAATGTAATCACTCCAAGTGAGTGATCTTCATCCATGAGTGATGTTTCCTTTGCCATTATGACAAGAAAATTAGCAATCTCATTTCCATTTTCTTTTTCTATCTCATTTTTCACATTCTTCTCCCCATTTAGAGGAACTCTAACAATTTTATCTTCTCCTTGTAGGAGATCTTCATTTTCTCTGTCAAGAGAGCATACATCCATTCCAAGTGAATGGTCTTCAAGACAATGGTCTTCCATAAACATTGCTTCTCCATCAACATGCCAACAATTTAGGTTGATCCTATTATCTTCTTTATTCTCTCCCATGAGAATTTTAGGTGCATTATCCATAATACACTCTTCATTTATCTCCTCCATGAGATATTTTTTATCATACATTTCACTTTGATGGTCTTCAAGCAAGGAACACTCCAATGTGAGTGTTTCTCTTCCTTCATATTCAAAGTATTCTTCCACATTTGAGTGGTCTTCACTATAATGTCCTTGAGAAATTGTATCTCCATTGAGACATCCATCCTCTTTGCTATCAATGTGAATGCTTTCCAAGCATGCCATTCCTGCAAAAAAATTATTAGTACAATTTTTATTTTCATATTTTTCTCCTCCTAAAAGAAATAATTGACTATTACAATTTTCCATGCCATTACAAGACATGTTTGCAACTATGGGTGTCTCACAATAACTCTCTCCAATGAGAGCTATACAAGGCTTCTTCACCTTCTCATCCTCTTCTCCATGAAGGGATTCCTCATCTTCGTATCTCTTCTCTTCAATAATTTCATCATCACTCTTTTCTTCAAACATGTCTTCCTCTTCAAGGAAGAATTCACCATCATAAGAATGTATGTATTCATATGAGTCTTGAAAAGACTCTTCAAAAACTCCTTCAAAAGGATCTAATCCAGAAACTTCTTCAAGGAAGCAAGGCTCCTCCTAGCTTAAACAATATTCATGATTGTCACACATGGCTTTATGGGTATCCTCATCAAACCCATAAGCATCCTTCAACACTTGCCATGCCATTGTAGCTGATCTACAATTGGCTATGAGAGGAAAAACATTCTTTTCCATTCCTCTCCTCAAATCCATAAGAGCTAAGCAATTTGCATATTGCTGCTCCTTCTTCTCTTTTCTCTCCTCGCCTTGTAACTTGCTCCAAGAGGGTTCCTCATAGCCTTCTTGAACTATATCCCATAAATATTGAGCCTTCAAGAATGTCTTCATCATTATGCTCCAAATAGCATAATTATCTCCATCAAATTTTGGTACAGCCAAGTCTGCATACATGGCTTCCTTTTATTTACCAAAGTCTCAAGTACCCAATTTATCATAAATCGGCCAATACTGATTGAAACAAACTAAAATTTTTCCTGTAGACTTTTGATATACTTATCTAAAAATCCACTAAATTTCAGATCCAAATTCACACAAATGAGAAATATGTGATCAATTTACTTTTTCCCTTTCTATCACAATTTCGGATCTAGGATTGTTGAAGGAAAAATAAATATTCACATACATTAATCAATACAGATCCAAATAACCTGAAATTTTATCTGAATTATGATTTTATCTAAATAATATTTCTCCCAAAATTTGAAAAGCAAATACCTTGTATTCCACCTTATACAACCATTTTATTGAAAAACTCAAAATGCTAATAAAATCCATAAATTAGCTCCAAATCACCTAAAATTTTTACTGCATCCTCTTGATACAATTACCTAACAACCCTAAAAATTTTATAATCAAATACCTCAGGATTCATGAGATATTAATGATTTACTCGAGATATTCCTTGCAAATCTGCTGAGTGCTGGCCACTTGAGTTTCTCTGACAAAGTGTGTGCTTCAGATCTCTTCACACCACTCTCCACAGGTTTTTATCCGTTTGAGAAAACCTGCTCTGATACCAAATGAGAAACAATGATGAAATTGTTCTATTGATCAACAATGCATTACATAGTTTTATAGTTCTTGAAAGAACTAAAAATAGACACGGTGGTTGAGAGAAATCCTCTCAAACTTATTACAACAAACTAACTTAAAGATAAATCTTATCCTAACAACATTCTAATCTTGGACTATGGTCAAACATTGACCAACCAAGCCAAAACCTCAATGTATGCTAATCAAATTAACTAGAATAATGTAAATCAAAATATTAAACTAAAACTAAATACTAGGACTTAATACTTAGGACTAAGGAGGCAATGTTGAAAATATTCCAACAAATTCTTAGAATCAAAATCCACAACAAGCTACTCCAGTTGCATTACAACCAACCCTCCCAGCTCCTCTTACTTTCAGGCCTGCTCAACTGCCAACACAACCTACATCCAATACAAATAACAAACAATAACCAACCTATCAAATGGAGAATAATATGTACCCCATGTACAATATTAAAGTAGATTGTAGTCTAATAGAATTAAGGTCAGGGAAACAAGTAGATGTAGAAGTCACTCCTCTTGTAGAATAGGAGGAAAACATAGAATTAGGAAAAGAGGAATCACCTCTTATAGTAGAAGTAGAAGAATAATCAAAACCTGTAAATAACAAATAAGAGGTTCCACCTTTTCCACAAAGGTTGCAGGAACCTCGTTGGACATTTTGAGTCCCTAAGATAAAATATTGTCATTGATGTCAAAAGGTTATTTGATGTCAAAAGGATCTATGATGGTATGCACTATGTTTTGTGAAAGTGCAAGGAAGGGTTTTTATCAAAACCAAGGCAGGCACAATAAAAGTTTTATTTAAAACCATGGATTGTAGATTTGAAATGGGTTTTTCTTAAAACCCAAGTTGGCTTTTCGTTTCATCAAAAAATGTGCCCCGATGATGGAGAAATTTAATTTTAAAGGTTTAGTTTAAATTTTAATTTATTTAAAATTTCAATTTAAATTTTAAAATTAAATAAAAAGTTTTCCACCATGTCTGCCGACGTCATGAGGGTAGTTTTAAAAGCACCAACATTTCCAAGCGAAGGGAAAGGCATATAAATATGCCACCAAGTTTTTAAATCGATTATCCTTGCTCGTTGATAATCTTGCATGGGATATGCAAAGGAAAGAGCTTGTGTTTTGTTTTATGTGACACAACGAGGTAAAAAGCAGACAATGATCACTTCCCAAATCTCATTGGGAAGCATGGCCTAGTGGCAGCTTGGATTGTGCAAAGGTGTTGATAGCACGGAGGTCGTGAGTTCGATTCCCGCGAGCATCGTTTTAGCATTGTATTGGTTGAAGCGTTGTTCATTGTTTAAAAACTCATGGGCGAAAAGAAGAAGCATAAGGAGCACAAGGTGGAATAACTTCCACATGGGAAGCTTAGCCCACTTGGTGAGCGGAGGGAGTGCAAAAGCGCACTCGCTGTAGGTCTTGGGTTCGAGTCACCCGTAACCCATTTTTGTATGGTTTGCTGTCGTCACATTCTTTGGAGCCAAAAAAATATTTTATTTTCTAAGGTATGCCTATCGCCGCAATTTTCAGAGAATGAATAATTAATGTTTTAATTTGTCAAAGCTAAGTTTTCAAGCACCATTATTGAGGGTATACTATGGTGATGTGATTTATGAGTTGTGGTTTATATTTTCCACTATTTGATGTGGGAATTTTTACATTAAGGAGCTTAGTGAGTTGTGCATTAGTGCAAAGTGATTTTTAGGAGAAATAAGGGAATGGTAAATGGTTGTGGTGATATTCATGCTATGCTTAATTAATTGAGGGAATAATTATTTTTTAATTATTTTCTAGTGGTGGATGTGATTTTTGACTAGGAGAAATAAGGTGTAAAAGGTTATGATATTTATTTTGTAATTCCTCCTAACCCTCATGAAGTTTGGTAAGAGAATATTGTGATTGTGGCAGATTTCCAAAGAGGCTTCTTCATCTTCATAAAAGGTATGGGCACATTTTCCTATTGATTGATTATGATGGTTGATTTCTGAAAATATCTTTGGAGTGAAAAGGATTGATTGTGGTTTCCTTTTTGAAAGTGATTGGTTAAATGCTTCAAGGTTTTCTGGATTGAGAGTTGTGATTAAACCTTGTTTTATAAAAATTGTTGTTGAAGCCCATTGGTTATGCAAATAACTTGAACTTGAGTTAGAAAAGAACATGAATATCATTGTTATGTGAGATTTGTTGTTGAGCATTATTGGAAATATTTTGAGTTGATTGATACATGCTTGGATTAGGGTTTGTGAGAAAGGGTTGTTCATTGAGGTGCTTGGTTGAGTTGAGTTGATTGAGCCTAGTCAAGTGGATGATTGTGGTTGTTCAAGTTCCATAAAACAAACTATTATATATTCTTGATTTGAGTTGAGATTGATATTTGAGAATAGAACATATAGAGTCTCTAAAAATTCTCTTTATGCTTCTATGAGATTGATTTGAGTTGAGATTGGGATTTGAGTATAGAACATATTGAGTCTCTAACAATTCTATTTATGCTTCTATGAGATTGGATTTGAGTATAGAACATATTGAGTCTCTAACAATTATCTTTATGCTTATATGATATTGAGTTGAGATATTGATTAAGCATTAAGTATAGAACATATTGAGTCTCTAACAATTCTCTTTATGATTCTATGAGATTGGATAAGTTCTGTGTGAGCTTGTTAAGCATATTTGAGACAAGTCTTTGAGAAGGCGTGTGTACTAATGTTGAGTAAGCTTTTTGGAAGCTTGCTATGCAGATTTGAGCAAGTCCTAGAGAGGAATTATTGAGTAGATTTGAGCAAGTCCTAGAGAGGACTTATTGAGTAAATTTGAGCAAGTTCTGTGTGGGCCTGTTGAGCAGATTTGAGCAGGTTATGTGTGGACCTGTTGAGCAGATTTGGACAAGTTATGTGTGAGCTTGTTAAGAAGATTTGAGACAAGTATTTGAGAAGGCTTTTGGACTGATGTTAAGTAAACTTTTATGGAATCTTGCTATGCAAATTTGAGCAAGTCCTAGAGAGTACTTATTGAGCAGATTTGGACAAGTCCTAGAGAGGACTTATTGAGCAGATTTGAGCAGGTTATGTGTGGACTTGTTGAGCAGATTTGAGCAGGTTCTGTGTGGACCTGTTGAGCAAATTTGGATAAGTTCTGAGTGAGCTTGTTGAGCAAATTTGGACAAGTTCTGAGTGAGCTTGTTGAGAAGATTTGAGAAGGTTCTAAGTGAACATACTAAGACAGAGCTTTGGACATAGTACAAAGGACAAAGTCTTAGTGGTTAGATATCCAACGGCTAGGACAATTGAAGACAAATCTGAGTGAGGAGTCTTCAAGGGGAGAGATATCCACCAGTCAGTGCAATAGAGAGACAAAGTCTTCTATAAGATAACTAGATAGAGCAGAAGGGGAAAGAGTTATCCTATGGAAGATATCCACAAAATTGAGATTAGGGTATCAACATCCTCTTTGGACAGAGGTCCATAAACATTGTAATTGGGAAGGATTCCCAAAGAGATTAATTGAGAAAATTTTAATAAAATATTTTCTTTGTGGAGTAGCCCACATTGGGTGAACCATGTAAATTATGGTGTCTTTATTGTGTATGGTGTTTTGTGCATTGCTTTGATTATTGCTATTGATACTTCTATCTATACACTACATAATATTGAATTGAAAGAAAAAGTAAAAAGTGGTCTTATACTATTCACCCCCCTCTCAGTATAAGCTTGTGTTCTTCAATTGGTATCAGAGCGGGTTCCTTCAGAAGATTTTGACAGCTTGAAGGAAAAGCGGTCTGAGAACACAATGGATCAAAAAGATCAAAGAGATGGACCCTTCAATAATGCAGTATCAATATTTGATGGAAGTGACTTCTTATATTGGTGTATGTTGATGCTTTTTAATTGTTTGGGATGCAGTGAAACTTGGATATGATTCAACAACCAATCCTCCTACAGATAAGGAATATAAGCTTCTAATGCATGGATATTCAAGACCTATGAATGCAATTATAAAAGGGTTGTATAGATCAGAATATATGAAGGTTATCGAATGTATAACAACAAAATAAATGTGGAAAATTTTGCATGAAATATATGAAGGAGATAAAGGAGTCATAATGGCTAAGATCAAAAATATCAAAGGCGAATTTGAGAACCTAAGAATGAGGGATGATGAAAACATTCATGAATATCTCAAAAAGGTTGATGAACTTGTACATGAGATGAAAGGTCTTGGAATGAAGGTTGATGAATCTGGTGCTTGTGATAAGATCTTGAGGATTCTTCCAAAAAGGTATAGTGAAAGGTTTATGCTATAGAAACATCAATTGATAGTGATTCTTTGACAAGGAATTCTTTGCTTGGCATGCTTACTACTTTTGAGATAAGAACAAAAGATCCTATTCCTCCGAAAGAAGCTACTTTCAAAATAGATAAAAATAAAAAGGGAAAGAAGATATAATCAAGCAGTGAGTCATCCAGTGATGAAGAAGCAAATTATGGCAGAAGAGATAGAGGTTACAGAAGACCCATAGATCTAAGATCTATCAAATGTTTCAATTGTGGATGGTATGGACACTATGCAACAAAATACAAAGAGCCAAAAGGCAACAATGATGAAGAAAAACAAGATCACAGATACAGGGAATTAGAAAGATACAGGTACTAGAAGAGAAGCAAGGATGGACAAAGCAGACAAGGAAATAAGTTCTTCCAGAGACAAAAGAGAAGCTACTATGCGAAAAATGCAAGTAAGTACTCAATTGATAGTGATGCTAGTTTTTCAGACAATGATAGAGATGAAGTCCTATTTATGGTTAAAGAGAAAGATCCAGTTAAGAAAAGGACTCCAATTATTCTCAAGTGTTTTAGATGTGGTAAATTTAGAAATCTTGAAGATGATTGCACTAGGTATGGTTATAGTTTCAATGATGATGATTTTTAAGATGCACTTGAAAGACCATATGATAATCTTCTAATGGCTTTGGAAGATAAATAAGATGATCCTATAAAAGATAAGCCAAAAGAAAGAAATAATATCGACAAAGGCAAAAAAATAAAGGATTATTCAATAGAGAATGAATATGATCTCAAGGGAGAACTTATCTATGCCCTTGACACAGTAAAGAAGATTAGAAAGCAACACTCCAAGCTTGAAAGTCAGTTTCAAGAATGTGATGAAGAAATGTTATTGCTCATAGAGGATTTAGAGAAGTCAAAGGCTAAGGCAAGCAAGTTCAAGGATAAGTTAGAAGTAAATATTTTGGAATGTGAGAAGTTAGCACAAGAAGTGGCTACTCTAAAAGAATACTTAAAGGACTCCAATATCAAGATGAAGAGTTTCACAAATAGCTCTAAGAACTTGGATAAGTTCATCTATGGACAACAGTGAACATCATGTTCAAAAGGTCTTGGCTTTGGAAAGGTTCAAAAGAAATAGGAAAAAGAATCTACTTCAAGTCTTGATGAAGAAGAAATTTCAAAAGAAGATACATTAGAAAAAGACAGCTTAAGTGAAAGTGGGACATCAAAGGATGAGTTGGACAACAAAGAGTTCAACAAAGAGAGAAACAATGCACAAAGAAGATACAGATGGAACAATAATCATAACAGGAGACCAATGAGATAAAGACAAGTAGGCTTCAACGGAAGATGCTTTTCATGTCACAAGTTTGGAAATATGGCTTCACAATTAAGGACACATGAAAGACAAGAATATGGGAAAGGATAGATTTTCCATGGGTATTGCTACTCATGTAATGGGTTTGGTCACAAGGCAATGAATTGTAGGGTTCATGATAGAAGAAGATATGACTTCACTAGGAGAAGTCCTAAGATAGTTGCACCTCCAAGGAACAATAACATTAAGTGTTATAAGTGAAATAATGATGGTCACATAGCAATATGGTGTAGAGAAAATATTACAAAAGTAGGCATGAATAGGAACATGAACATTTGCATGAACAAGGATAGGAACATGAATAGGAACAGGAATATGAACAAGAACAGGAATATGAACAAGAATAGAGACTAAAAAAATAATAGAGACTTAGAAAAGAATAAGAACAGGAACATGGATGAGAACAAGAATGAGAACAGGAACAAAAGTGATGACAGGAACATGGATGATGACTTGGAAAGAAATAGTGAGAGGATTTAGAAGACTCAAAAAAGAAGAGAGAAAGATAAAGACAAAGAACAATGCTTTCAGAGAGTAGAAATACTCCCACCCTAGAATTAACCATCTCATGTGGAGGTGGGGGAGGGGCTAAGATAAGAGGCTCATTCTTATCCCTAAGCCCCAAAGGTGACCCTTTGCCATTGATGTCAAAGGGGGAGACATTTGTGTATATTGGGGAGAGTTTTGATATGGGGAGAGATTTGATATTTGAGAGAGCATTGAGCCAGGGGGAGAAAAGTCCTAGGGGGAGCAAAAAAGAATATCAGGTTTCAGTAAAATGAATATGGGTTGCCATCAATGACAAAGGGGGATATTGTTGTACATTTTGAGTCCCTAAGCTAAAATGTTTTCATTGATGTCAAAAGGTTATTTGATGTCAAAAGGATCTATGATGGTATGCACTATGTTTTGTGAAAGTGCAAGGAAGGGTTTTTATCAAAACCAAGGCAGGCAAAATAAAAGGTTTTATTTAAAACCATGGATGGCAGATTTGAAATGGGTTTTTCTTAAAACCCAAGTTGGATTTTTGTTTCATCGAAAAAGGTGTCACGATGATGGAGAAATTTAATTTTAAAGGTTTAGTTTAAATTTTAAAATTAAATAAAATTTTTTTGCCATGTCCACCGACGTCATGAGGGAAGTTTTAAAAGCGTCGACGTTTCCAAGCGAAGGGAAAGGCATATAAATATGCCACCAAGTTTTTAAATCAATTATCCTTGCTCATTGATAATCTTGCGTGGGATATGCGAAGGAAAGAGCATGTGTTTTGTTTTATGTGACACAACGAATGGTTAAAGCAGATAACGATCACTTCCCAAATCTCATTGGGCAGCATGGCCTAGTGGCAACTTGGATTGTGTGAAGGTGTTGATAGCACGTAGGTCATGTGTTCGATTCCCGCGAGCATCATTTCAGCATTGTATTGGTTGAAGCGCTGTTCGTTGTTTAAAAATTCGTGGGCAAAAAGAAGAAGCATAAGGAGCACAAGGTCGAATAGCTTCCACATGGGAAGCTTAGCCCACTTGGTGGGTGAAGAGAGTGCAAAGGCGCACTCACTATAGGTCTTGGGTTCGAGTCACCCGAAACCCATTTTCGTATGGTTTGCTGTCGCCGCATTCTTCGAATCTGGAAAAATATTTTATTTTCTAAGGTATGCCTATCACTGTAATTTTTGGAGAATGAATAATTAATGTTTTAATTTGTCAAATCTGAGGTTTCAAGCACCATTATTGAGGGTATACTATGGTGATGTGATTTATGAGTTGTGGTTTATAGTTTGCACTATTTGATGTGGGAATTTTTGCATTAAGGAGCTTAGTGAGTTGTGCATTAGTGCAAAGTGGTTTTTAGGAGAAATAAGGGAATGGTAAATGGTTGTGGTGATATTCATGCTATGCTTAATTAATTGAGGAAATAATTATTTTTTAATTATTTTCTAGTGGTGGATGTGATTTTTGACTAGGAGAAATAAGGTGTAAAAGGTTATGATATTTATTCTGTAATTCCTCCTAACCCTCATGAAGTTTGGCAAGAGAATATTGTGATTGTGGCATATTTCCAAAGAGGCTTCTTCATCTTCATAAAAGGTATGGGCACATTATCCTATTGATTGATTATGATGGTTGATTTCTGAAAATATCTTTGGAGTGAAAAGGATTGATTGTGGTTTCCTTTTTGAAAGTGATTGGTTAAATGCTTCAAGGTTTTATGGATTGAGAGTTGTGATTAAACCTTGTTTTATAAGCATTGTTTTTGAAGCCCATTGGTTGTGCAAAGAACTTGAACTTGAGTTAGAAAAGAACATGAGTATCATTGTTATGTGATATTTGTTGTTAAGCATTGTTGGAAATATTTTGAGTTGATTTATACATGCTTGGACTAGGGTTTGTGAGAAAGGGTTGTTCATTGAGGTGCTTGGTTGAGTTGAGTTGATTGAGCCTAGTCAAGTGGATGCATGTGGTTGTTCAAGTTCCATAAAACAAACTATTCTATATTCTTGATTTGAGTTGATATTGAGATTTGAGAATAGAACATATAGAGTCTCTAAAAATTCTCTTTATGCTTATATGAGATTGATTTGAGTTGAGATTGGGATTTGAGTATAGAACATATTGAGTCTCTAACAATTCTCTTTATGCTTCTATGAGATTGATTTGAGTTGAGATTGGATTTGAGTATAGAGCATATTGAGTCTCTAACAATTTTCTTTATGCTTCTATGATATTGAGTTGAGATATTGATTGAGCATTAAGTATAGAACATATTGAGTCTCTAACAATTCTCTTTATGATTCTATGAGATTGGACAAGTTCTGTGTGAGCTTGTTAAGAAGATTTGAGACAAGTCTTTGAGAAGGCTTGTGGACTGTTGTTGAGTAAACTTTTGTAGAAGCTTGCTATGCAGATTTGAGCAAGTACTAGAGAGGACTTATTGAGTAGATTTGAGAAAGTCCTAGAGAGGACTTAGTGAGCATATTTGAGCAGGTTCTATGTGAACCTGTTGAGCAGATTTGAGCAAGTTTTGTGTGGACCTGTTGAGAAGATTTGGACAATTTTTGTGTGAGATTGTTAAGTAGATTTGAGACAAGTATTCGAGAAGGCTTGTGGACTGATGTTGAGTAAGCTTTTGTGGAAGCTTGCTATGTAGATTTGAGCAAGTCCTAGAGAGGACTTATTGAGCAGATTTGGACAAGTCCTAGAGAGGACTTATTGAGCAGATTTGAGCAAGTTCTGTGTGGACTTGTTAAGCAGATTTGAGAAGGTTCTGTGTGGACCTGTTGAGCAGATTTGGACAAGTTCTGAGTGAGCTCATTGAGAAGATTTGGACAAGTTATGAGTGAGCTTGTTGAGAAAATTTGAGAAGGTTATGAGTGAACCTATTGAGAAAGATCTTTGGAGGTGATAGAGTATAAAGGATAGAGTATTAGTGGATAGAGATCTAGCAGCCAGGACAATTGAAGACATATATGAGTGAGGAGTCTTCAAGTGGAGAGAGATCCACTAGTTAGTGCAATAGAGAGACAAAGTCTTCTAGAAGATCATTAGCCAGATCAGAAGGGGAAAGAGTTCTCATGTGGAAGAGATCCATGAACTTGAGATTAGGGGATCAACATATCCTTTGGACATAGGTCCATAAACATTGTAATTGGGAAGGATTCCCAAAGAGATTGATTGAGAAAATTTTAGTAAAATATTTTCTCCGTGGAGTAGCCCACATTGGGTGAACCACATAAATTGTGGTGTCTCTATTATGTATGGTGTTTTGTGCATTGCTTTGATTAATTTTATTGATACTTCTATCTATGCACTGCATAATATTGAATTGAAAGAAAAAGTAAAAAGTGGTCTTATATTGTTCACCACCCCTCTCAGTATAAGCTTATGTTCTTCAGAACCCAAAAAGCTAGTACAACAAAAATTTGATATTCTCTCTATTTTAAAGAACTTGACAGTCACAATTCCTCTCTTTTAGGCCATCAGAGATATTTCTATCTATGGAAAGGCCATAAGAGAATTGTGCCTAAAGAAACCAGGAAGAAAACATATAAAGTCAATCAGTTTGGTGGGTCAGTTAGCTGATCTTATGTTAGGGAACACCTACAACCAAAAATACTTAGATCTAGGAAACCCTATCATAACTATACAAATAGAGGGCTACATTGGGTGAACCATGTAAATTGTGGTGTCTCTATTGTGTATGGTTTTTTGTGCATTGCTTTGATTACTGCTATTGATACTGTTATCTATACACTGCATAATATTGAATTGAAAGGAAAAGTAAAAAGTGGTCTTTTACTGTTCACCCCCCTCTTAGTATAAGCTTGTGTTCTTCGAACCCAAAAAGCTAGTACAATCAACATTTGATATTCTCTCTAGTTTAAAGAACTTGACAGTCACAATTCCTCTCTTTTAGGCCATCAAAGATATTCCTATCTATGGCAAGGCCATAAGAGAATTGTGCCTAAAGAAACCAGGAAGAAAACCTGTAAAGTTAATCAGTTTGGTGGGTCAGTTAGCTGATCTTATGTTAGGGAACACCTACAACAAAAAATACTTAGATCTAGGAAGCCCTATCATAACTGTACAAATAGAGGGCTACATTTTACCCAATACATTAGTATATTTAGGGACTGCCACTAATGTCATGCCCAAAGAAGCCATGCAAAAGCTTAAACTATCTAACCTAAAGCCAACCAAGACTATTTTGTAGTTTCTATATAGGTCTAAATTGCTCCCAAAGGGAATATTGGAGGATATCACAATTACAATGGATGCATGGGAGTATCCAACAGATTTCTTAGTGTTACAATCCAAGTATGGGTTGGGTGGATATCCATTAATCTTAGGTAGACCTTGGATGGCAATAACTTATGCTTACATAAGTAGTAGAAATGGCCAAATGACCATTTATGATGGTCATAACATAAAAAAATTGATCATCCATCCACCTACACAATTTGCAAAATTATGGAAGAACCTGAAAATGAAAATTAGAACATTAGTGGTCTATCAATGATCCAATATGTCATGACACTTTATGAATTGAAATATGATAGTGATGAGGATAGGGTAATAGCAAAAATTTTCCAAGGAGAACCCTCATGTCCTCCTCTTGAGTTGCCATTAGTGGGAGGAAAAGACCACCATATTCAACAAATAGAGGTTGCATCTGGTAGAGTGTTGAACATATATGACAAGTTGATAACTGAACAACAAATCAAACTGAAAGAAACATTGGTAAAACATCGATATGACTTTGCTTAGGAGTATTCAGACATGAAAGGAATAGCTATTGAAACCTATACTCATAGGATATATATGGAAGACCAGGTTAAACCATAAAGACAACCATAGAGAAGAATGAATCCATAAATGAAGGAAATTGTCAAGACTGAATTGCAGAAACTCCTCATAGTTGGGTTTATTTACCCCATTTCAAATAGTTATTGGGTATCATCTTTGGTGGTGGTGCCCAAGAAAAATGGCAAGTGGTGAATTTGTGTGGATTATAGATTGCTAAACAAAGCAACTAAGAAATACCACTTCCCCTTACCCTTCATAGATCAGGTCCTTGGCACCTTATCAGGTAATAAGTATTTTTATTTCCTAGATGGGTTCAATGGATATAATCAGATTCAAATAGGAGAAGAAGATCAATACAAGACCACATTTACTTGCCCTTGGGGGAATTTTTCTTACCGAGTTTTATCTTTTGGTCTGTGCAATGCACCTACCACATTTCAAAGGGTAGTTTTGAGCATCTTCTCTGACATGATTGGAGAAACTATGGAGGTATACATGGATGATTTCACTGTATATGGTGAAAATTTTAAAATAGCCACAAAAATTTAGAGAAAACACTTAAGTGGTGTGAGGAAACTAACTTGTACCTCAACAATGAGAAATGTTATATGCTAATATAGGAAGGGATAGTTATAGGACATCAGATTTCTACAAATGGGATCAAAGTAGATAGGAAGAAGATAAAAGTTATCCAAAACCTGCCTACTCCCAAAACATAGAAGGATATTTGTAGTTTCCTGGGATCAGTTGGTTACTTTAGAAAAACTGCTAAACCCCTGAGCACATTTTTATCAAAGGATATAGAGTTTGTCTAAATAGAGGAATGTGAACAAACATTTAACACCTTTAAGGAAAAACTTATTATTGCCCTAGTATTGAGAGGTCTAAATTGGACCATACCTTTTCACATATATGCTAATGCATCTAATAATGTAATAGGATCAATGTTGGGATAGAAGGATGGTGATGATTTCTAGGCCATCTATTATGTCATTAAACACCTCACAAGTGCTAAGTTCAATTATACTATCATAGAAAAGGAATTAATTGCAGTTATACATGCTCTTAAAAAATTTCATAATTATATGATAGGATATCAAGTTTTTGTACATACTGATCACTCAGCTATCAGATACTTGACAAAAAAACTTGAGATTAGTGGTAGAATTATTAGATGGTTGTTGTTTCTATAGGAGTTTGATGTGATAAGAGTAGACAAACCAGGTAAAGATAATGTGGTAGCTGATTTCTTGTCCAGGTTGACACCTCTAAATAATGCAGCTACAGATGATAAATTTCCAGATGAGTGTTTTTTTACTCTAAATGAACAGATACCATGGTACACAGATATGGCTAATTATTTAGCCACTGGTAAAGTATCCCCTACACTTTTACCTTGTGAAAAATAAAATTTAATTGAGAAAAATACAGACTTCTCATGGATTGATGGGTGCTTGTTTAAAATAGGTCCTAATTAGATCATGAGAAGGTGTGTTGTTGAGAATGAGATAATAGAAATATTGAAGGCTTGCCATGATGAACCTTGTGATGGCCATTTTGTAGGAAAAAATACTGCATACAAAATGTAGCAGGCTGGTTACTATTGACCTACACTATTCAAAGATGTAGCCAAGCATGTGAGCCAGTGTGATCAATGTCAGAGGATGGGTAGACCTACTCTCAAAGATGAGATACCACTCCAACCACATGTTCATATTGAGCCATTTGATAAATAGGGGATGGATTTCGTAGGATCCATTAATCCATAGTCAGTAGGTAAGAGGTACATCTTAGTTTGTATTGACTATGTGACCAAGTGGGTTGAAGTGTAGGCTTTGCACGATTCAAAAGAAAATACTATAGTAGAATTATTGTACTCATATACTTTTACAAGGTTTGGAGTTCCAAGGGAGATCACAACTGATCAAGGACCTTAATTTACTTCAAATATGATTCAAAAACTCATGCAAAAATATAAAATTAGGCATAACAAAACTCCCTACCACCCACAAACAAATGGATAAGTTGAGGTAACCAAGAGAGATTTGAAAAATATCTTGACAAAAATAGTACAACAACATAGGAAGGACTGGGCCACTAGATTAACATAAGCAGTGTTGACCTACAAGACCACCTGGAAGACTACTACTGGTTTCACACCATTCTAGCTAGTCTATGAGAAGAATGTTATGATGCCTATAGAGTTTGAAGTGAAGACACTTATAAATGTAAAATAATTAACTATAAACCTAGATGATGTGTAGAAAGAACAAATTCAACAACTTAACTAGTTGGATGAATACCGCCTTGCTACTTTGCAAAGAATAAAGGTAATCTAGAAATAAAGGGTCAAGTGGTATGATCTCTACACTAGGCCAAAGTAGCTCAAAGTGGGAGACTGGGCATTACTATATGACTTATGGTTCTAGGAAAGGAAATGCAAGCTCATGTAGCATTGGATGTGGCCATATGAAGTGATTGAAGTTATCAACAATGGAACTGTCAGGATTAGAACAATTAACGATAACAACATTACATTAACAGTCAATGGTCACCGCTTGCATCCATATCATGTGTCTGAAACATACATGATGAAGTCCAAATTAGGCATGGGGGAGACCCCAGTTGATTCTAATTTCAAATTGAGTCAGTAATATGTGGATGTAATCCACATAGTCCCAAAAACAATTATTTTTTCAAATTTTTATTTTTTTAGTTATATTTTTGTTTTGCAGGAACGATGCCCTGAGTGCAACTGTTAGGCATCCTAGGAAACTTAGGCCTAACAAACACAAGATCCATGAACCTACACCTTCCCAGATTTATAGAAGAATTATTTGTCGTAGGAGTAGTTTTTCCCCACTTAGAAAGGAGAGTATTATACCTGAATCTGTACAGGAGTGTTTGGATTGGTCTTTAAGGATAATAAAACATCCAAATACTAATTCGGGTAGCGAATGCTGATGTTGTCCCTGTTCTTCAAACCAAAGTACTAAAGGCCTGATCAACCTTAAGCGTATATAAGTGGGCATATCAAGTAGACATTGAAATAAAGGAGGCACACCTACTTTCAATTTTTTGATGAGAAAGGCGCGTGATTCTCGATTTTTAGAAAAAAATGGCACCTGATTCTTGTTTTATGAAAGAAGGCACCTGATTTCTATATTTTAGGAAGGCACCACCTAATTCATATTTGTACGGTGCAAGGTGCCTAATTCCCAGTATGTCAAGTATATGGTACCTACATCCTATTTTTTGGAAAATTGACGCCTGATTCCTGGTTTCTCCAAAAATATGATGCTCGAATTCCATTTTTTTATGAAAGCAACACCTAATATCCTAAAGATATCATATAAAAAAGTTTTATTTTGTATAAATTTTTTGCTTTAAAGTACGATGCCCTATTTCCAGTAAAAGACACCTACTTTCCATGTTAAGTATGGCGCCCGATTGCTAAGGCGTCTACTTTCTATTTTCTAGGCACTTGCATGCCTTGATTCAAAAGAAGGTGCCTAATTTCCATAAAGAAAAAGGTGTCTACTTTCCATTTTCATGGACATTTGTAACTCGTAATAATAAATTTCAGCATTGGGAAGTGGCCCGAGCCACATCAACACCCCACTCACGCGCAAATTTAAATTTTTTACGAATGAAATTAAAAGTTGTCAGCAAATAACTTTCGAGGAGGGGATGTTTGTCATCCCACAAAGATATATTTTTTTCTAACCTTTGTTTTGAAACCTTGCAAGATGTCTTGAATATATCATATTGCAGTTATCAAGAACCAATCACATGGAGAGAAATTCACCACATGGGAAATATGACCATCATTTTTTGTTGTGGTTTGCCTAGTCATCATCTACCAGCCAATAACAATGCACCATGGATATCTACGCATGGTACACCCACGGAATAAATTTAGGTACATGATTAAATTTTTTGTTTTATGTCTATATTATTTTCATATGCATGTGTATCTATGGAAAAGTTCCAGTACAACCCCCATAATAATCCTAGCCACCCGTATTGTTCCACTTGGCAATTTTCTACGTGTCATAGTTCTAATTGGTAAAATATTTATGGTTATCACCTACGCAAGATCTGGTACACACTTTAAGGAAATTTTATATAGATAAATGTAATAACTTCTGATTATGGTAGTTAACCACCTACGTCCAAGGAAGCAATCGATTTTTAAAACCACTTACAAAAAAAATTACCATGTAAGGAGGAAAATTATAGAGTACCATAACTCAGAAGAACTAGAGTGTGAAACAATTACAGAGTGAATCTTAAGCTGAGGGGAAATTTGTGCTCAAATATACGGGAGGGAAGTCTAAGAACCATGATTTAAATAAAAGTGAACCTACCGACTGCTTAGGTATTTTTGCAGACATCCAAACATAATTTGATGTTGCAGGTTGGATGAAGTACTATCTATTGGTTAGTCAGGGCCAAGATGCAGGGGTAGCTAACGAGTTTGCAACATACATGAGGGATGGGGTTGTTCATATGTGAGGACTGGAGATCCTAGTTATCGAAGAATATATTGCCATAGTGATGGGCCTCCCCTTAACAATGGAGCATACATATAAAGAAGATAACCCAACTCTCTATGTACATAGATTATTAGAAAGTCTGATAGAGCACTTGACGCATGCTGGTTTGCCCAAGTAGCACATTTATGAACTATGGAGGGTGGTTTTCGAGCAAATCACCTGGTTCTTCACCTATTCTGGTAGGTACTCCAAGCTAAAGTTGAATCATTTTTTATTTCTAAACCATATACTACATGGGGACAATATCAATGTACTCCATTACCTTGCATGTGCACTCAAATATAAGACCAAATGGTACCAGACAGGCACAACATCTACATTGGTTCACCATGGCCTAATTTTGATCTTGGTGTGATATGCAGAGTCACATAGAGATGTGACAGTTGGGGAAACTAAGGGCAATAATAAAATTCCAGGGGCACAAGAAGAAGTAGAAGTGCCAGAATAGAATAAACAGTCAAATGATAAGGTGATAGAATGAGAAGAGACAACACATGCATCCCTACCTGAGAAAAATACACGAGAAGCAAAACAAGCCTCATCCTCTATTTTTTCTTAATTTGATGAGAAATAAGGACATGCCTTGTCCCCAACTGGCCCTGAATTTGACAATGAGACAAGGCAAGATCTACCAAGCCCTCCTTTCATACCAATTTTCACCATAACCAAAAGTAGAAGGGTGAAGGTGTCTATGGTGGTTTCTAGGTCATCAAATGATGAGGCAACAATTGATGATATGAATAGGGAAGAGTGTCTAACCTATATTTTACAAGAAATTTCTAGGAGGCACACTCTACAACAAGAGGACCATATGGAGGATTTGCAACAACAACTACAATTATTGAAAGAACATGATTCCACTTGGGAGGCCAAATTTAAGGAAGAACAAACTCTATTTCAAGAGTCAAGGAAAGTAGCTGCACTTAAAATACATGAATTGTATCAATCAATTCGGTAGCTACAAGGGCAAATAGGAGAATTACGACTGTAGGGCAAGCCAAAAAAATCCAATCAACTGGCTAAAATGGATATAAGGGTTCAGAATGATTGGGCAATGGATGTACCCACTACCTCTATCAACTCTAAAGAGAAGGTGGCATCATTTGGTGCTTGGAAGTCAGATGCCCAAAATGCAAACCAAGAGGTTGAGGCAGGAAACCACTCTATGGATTTTACCCAAAATTTATCTAAACATGGGACCCCTCAATCTCAGAAAAGGTCCCCCATAGTTATAATTGAAAGTAATTCCCTGCACTCTCACATAGAAAATGAGCAAGGGATGGATGTTGCAATGGAAGTGGAGCAACCCTATTCATCATCTCACTTTGAATAATAGGTAACTTTGGAATATGAAGTTGAGGTTGAAGAACCTCTGAATTCAGATAAGTCTACAGAAAGAGAAGATGAAAATAAGGATGAAGTGGAGGCTGAAGAGTCTCAAATTTTAGACAAGGATGAAGAAGGGAATTTGGAGGCTGAACAACCTTAGAAGTCTATCCATTCTGCAGATTAGAAACCTAACCAAGATACAGGGGTTGAGCCAAAACTATCTCAAGTGGATGCAGGGGTTGAATAGCCTCAAGAGGAAAATACAATTCTAGTAGAATAGTAATTTGCTGCACAAAAAGAAACTAAGAAGTCACCTGAGCCCTTGAAATAGGTAGAAGAGACTCAAAATCCTATATCTACTAAAAAAAATAAGCAACAACAACACCAACATACCCTGAAATACAACCCAAAAATCTAAGATTAAAGAGAAAGGTTGTAAGGGAATCTCAATGAAGACCCAAAACTAGAGCAAGAACTGCACAATTGAAGGAGTCGGGCATGGATTCCAATGAGGAATTGGCCATGAATTTTGATGAGGAATGGGAGGCATCAAAAAAATTGTTTGCTACACAAAAATAAAAATTTGAAAAGCTAAAGGAAGAGATAAAAGCAGACCAGAAAGAACTGGAAAAAGGCTTCTAAGAAGGCACCTAAGGAAGCTGAAAAAGAGGCCAAAAACAAGGCCAAGAAGCCTCCCAAGAAAATTCCATTTGCCCAACCTCATCAGTTTTGGGGCTTGTATGGATCTGATGGTAAATCTCCTTCTAAAATGGATTATTTCATGAAGATACGATTTTTAGGTCCTATACCACCTGCAGATCAAGCATCAAGTATCAAAACCCCTACGGTAGAAGAAACCGAGTTTAAGAGTAATGCTAAACTTGACCCAATGGGGGCTAATTTTCCCATAGCCAAGGTTTTTAAGAAGTCCAACATTCCATTCAGATATGAATTTGTAGTACCCGTGGGAGAATAGTTACCCCTTCACCATGAATACTGGAAGATGGTTGAGCCCGCATTCCAAAAGGATACCACTAGTTTCACTGGTTACTATTTAAAAATTGAGAAAGGTAAGGTAGCCTAGACAAGGGAACAACCAAGAAAAAGAGTAGGTCCAAATCAACCAGTTTAGTGCAGCAAGCTCTAGAGACAACAGAAATAGGAGGAAGCCACTCCCAAAGCACCGAAGGAATGAAAGCCCAAAGATAAGAAAAAAGCTAAGGCCGCTACAAAGAAGAGGAAATAAATAGTTAGGGCTTATTGGAAGGTTGTAAATAAAATTGGTAATTACAAGTATAAAGTGGCACAAGGACGTGCCAACCCTTAAGCATGGGGGGATGATGAGCCCTAAAAATGCTCATTTTTTGTACTACTTTCCCTATGAACTACGACACTTATTTATGAAGATATATATGTTTTATGAGAATATTAGATATGTTTAACAATTTATTTTGCATGATATTTAATATTTGTTTCTAAGTACATTTTGTGTAGATTTCGTAGAATTTGATGTGCGTTAACATGATTACATCGAGGTCCCATTCAAACCTGGAACTTTCAATTGCATGAAGGCAAAATGTCTATAGTATATCGGTGTGAAGTGCTAAGTCAAGCGCCTGATTCCCTTTGAAGCACTCGACTTCTATTTGGTGCTTGACTGACGGACGCTCGATTCCCATTTGGCGCTTGACTATCGGATGCCTAATTTTCGTTAGGTGCCTGAATCCCATCTTGGTGCTTGCTTCCCGACTTCTAAAGATAAGGTGCCTGATTCCCATTGAAGTTGAATTCTAGCATGACTCTATTATTGGTAAAATAGAACGCGATTTTAGAAAAGGATGCAGATGGAGTCTCAGTGTTGAATTTAGACCAGGGACGATATCAAATATAATTAGCTATCTATTTTCAACTGTTATGTAAAGATCTATGTAAATCGAGTACAACAAATATCATATGTATTCTGGTAAAATAGAATACTCTAAAATAGTCTAAAAGCTTGATATTTTACCTTATTTCCTTTATTCATGCATACTATTGTAAAATAGAATCGAACAAGTGATTATTTTCCAATTTGTAACAGGGTGTGGCCTCATATATTTTAAATATGCAGGCCACCCCTAAAAATGTGATCCTAAATTTTTCCTATACTTATGCTGCTGCAATTTCAATTTCTAAGTCATTTATGATTAAATTAACTTGCATTCGGTGAATGATTAATACGGACAAAACCTGCTGGAAGCGTGGGCCCACTCTCAATAGTTTTCTTCTCTTACCTTTCCCCTGTTTTTTCTATCTTTTCAATTCTATTTTATTTTCTGTAGTTTAAATTCAATTTCTATTATTTCCCCTATTTTTTGTAATTTCCAGCAAATGTGTAGTTTCAATTTTTGAGTATAAATTAGTCATGTCTTTGATAGTGTAGGATAGATTAGTGGTTTGGAAACTAAATCAGAACTCCAAAAAAATACCAACACCCGCCAAACCATAAATTTGAGGGACTCATATAATTGGAGGAAATTACAAGAATATATTGTGCAAGGTTGCTCACAAGTATACGAGCTACCCTGGGTTGACAAATTAAATGAGACAATGAATCTGAACATAGAAAACTAACCAATGTTTTTGCCCAACAAACACAAAGAAATAATGAGTCATCGATATGGTTCAAAAGCCAAGGTAACACAAAATTATGATCATAGAAATGACCTTGTCAACCGAAGCTAAAATCTAAGATCATTTCTCCACAAAGAAAGGTGGGATCATTAAATGATCTCTCTAAAAAGAGGACTATGAAACTCATAAGGGAATTTATGGTGATTTAACTGCATTGAGCTTTGGACTCCCCATAAATTAATGTGGCATAATATTCTTGATTTTATAACCAGAAGCTGATGTTGGCACTCTTGCCTATGCCATTATGGGGGAAATTTTGAATTTTAAACTTCACATGTAAATATTTTAAATAATAGTTCCTTTAGGATAAAACTGTGAGTTGGATTTTGTTATTGTGTCAAGTATCTAACCTGTGGCATTTTCTATCTCCCTTTTTTGTTTTGCTTTTCAATCTAGACTTAAGCCTTGGGTTAGCTACATGTATAGGTCATCAAGCCTCTTTTGATTATACATATATATTGCATGTTTGTATGGGCAAATCTGTGTTCAATTTTGTTGTTTTGTTTGGTTCACATGTTCATTCATCCCACTGAGTTGTAAGATGGGAATTGCATTTTTCTTGGTGCATCACCACCCTTAGATAGGCTAGATAGACTAGATAGACTAGATAGACTTTAATTTATGCAATTTACTTTCTATTTTCTTCTTTTCATTTTCTCCAAAGAATTCAAGTAGAATAGGCTAGTGTAGCACAAGAAAGACAAGAGCCAAAAGATTGCATCTTAACAAGGAGTTGGACTTGATAAAAATCTCAGAGGTTGTTCTATGAAGTTGAGTCCCACACTTCCTTAAACTTCCCAATATTGGTTCCTCCACACAATTTACAATACATTGGACACCCACTCGACAGAGGTAAAGAGTCAAAAATACAACCACAAAGGGTCACGATGTCCAAGGAGTGCAAGGGGTTGCTTTCGGCCCCCAACACTTTCATTCACAAAACTCATGTACTAATTTTCCCATTGCTATCCTCCTAGATCCCACATACTCACCCTTGACGGTAATGAAATATTTCAAGTTTATGGGTTCATATTTATAAAATTCAAATGAGACAAACTCTCAATGGGAGGCACTTATAGATCTCTCAATGGAAAATTGTAGTCAAATCATAAAAAATTTCAATCTCAAAGCTTAACCCCATAATAATTGTATCCAATATTCCTGTTACTCATATAATATACTAAGAATAAGCAACATGTTCCCACTATGGAAATGTGTCTTTGTAGTTGTAAAGTTGATAAAGAGAAACAAAAAAAGTACTAAACCATTAACATTATTTGACATACAAAAATATCTCATATGAAATCCAAGAAAACAAAGACTATTAGGAAACCATATTGTATCTAAAATTTTAGGATAGACAAAATGATTTTTGAATGTCTCTAATTACATATTGACAAAAACATTATTAGAATAATAGCAAAGTTATAAAAAAATTAGCATTCCATATATATATTCCATCAATTTGTAATATTGTTTACAAGAATGTATAATAGTGGCTAATGATAAATCACATCCAATGCTTACCAGATGGCCTAAATTAGAAATAGGTTCAAAATTACCCAACATGGCCTAGTTTTGGTCAAGCCTATTTTTGCTTCATCCAACTTGTGTATTATAAGATTTAACAAGAATGCCACATTTCAATTCAAGAAGGCATCTTAAGTACCACAACTATAAAAGCTCCAATGGATTTTATGGTTTTAAAATTTTTGGGTCCAATTCCTACTAATTTATTGGAATGGATTTCATTCTCTCATGTTCAAGATATTTAAGACCAAAATTCCAATTAGATTTCACCCTTCAACTAAATAAGTTGCTCAAGACATGAATTCCATTGAGCACAAAGTACATGATTTGTGTCTAATGAATTGAAATTTTAAAAATATTTGCATGCTTTTCACTACTGCATGATGTCCTTCTCTTTTTTAACATTAAAGAACAATGAGCTCACCTAGCTCGAAAGTTCTTAGTGGTGGATCATTTTCCTTCATCATGGATGTCAAATTTTGGAAAGCAACTCATCAAAAGGAATGGTAAGTCTTGTAGACACCTAATGTTTCTCCCTAGATTGGCCATTCAACATGTCGTCCATCACATATTTGACCAATTTGATGAAATCACCCTTTGTACCCAAATTCAGGATAAAAAGACCTCAACTTTGTCCTTCCAAAAAATTGACAAAATGATCTCTAAATTTAAAAAAAAATGGTACCATTGGAAAGCTCTCAATGGGTATAAACATGACCATGTTTTAAAAATCAAAGAAAATTCATTGTTGTATGTTGAATTTTCTATTGTATAACAGTTTTGTGGCCATACGACAATTTTTTTGTTGTACGAAATTTTTCAAAAATGCTAACAAAACTTTAGTTTTGATAGTTGGACCCCCTATCCCCACTAACTTTGAACATTTCAAAACTAGGTCAACTAAATTCCAAATTTCATAAATTTGGTATCTTTGAAAATATTTTTAAATAAGCTTTCAAATGAGTATAGACACAACCTATTTTGACACCCATGGAATTTTTGTGGCCCCACAATGATTTTGTAAAACCATCAATAAAATCTAGTTTTAATGGTGCGACTCCTAGTCACTGCTAGTGCCACTGATTCTATGTTTGATCTGCTTAAAAATCATGCAACCTATCTGAATTGCCAATTAGAGGTAGTTAACTCCTCAATCCACCTCCAATCACCCCATGTAATTGCCAACTAGGGGTAGTTATCTCCTTATCACTCCATGCATTTGCTAATCTGGGGTAGTTATCTCCATACAACTATCAATCAAGGGCAATTGACTATTCACTTCACCTCCCAATCACCTCTTGTGACTGACAATCAAGGTAGTTAACTACATGAGTCACCAAGCCAACTCACCTCCTCAACTTAGCTAAACTAGACACCTCACCTCTTTGGAGCACACATGTTATATCCTCCTCTCGTGCACCCCTGATGGAGATTCTAAAGCAATATTTTTATTATAAAAGAGACCCTTGGGTTACCAACCTAGTTATATATACACATAGATTCTTAGTGATGCGTATACATAATATAAGGTAAGCATTATCATTTTGGTAGTTGCATTGTTAATATACTTTGTTAGTAGTGTGGCATTTAGCAAAAGTTTTGAGAGGCTTTTGGAGGTATTTTGCAAAGATACAATGTTGTCAAAATTGTTGGCCTGAGCTTTTTACATTAAAGCTTCACATTTGGGATTTAGCCTCTTTCTCCCATTTCTTTCTTTTTATTTACTTTTTATATTTCTAATATTATGATTTCGTATTTAAGCAAAAATAATTTATTTTCATTGCAAACCTTGAGTAGTAATGTTGGGGCTTGATCCTTAGATCAACCTAGTCTTTTATTCCAAATCACACGGACAAGCCCCAAACTACTAATCCCTATTTTTTATTTCTTTGCAATCATAGATATGTATTTTTGTTTTTGTAGGTTTATGGCAAATTTGTGGGTTTATGGTGAGTCTAATTTTTTTTGTAGGTGCACATCATTTTTGTAGTCGTATGAAATTTTTGTAGTTGCACAATATTTTTGTAGTTGTAAGACGTTTTTAAATTGTATGATATTTTTTACAGTTGTACAATATTTTTGTGGTTGTACGATGTTTTGCGATTGTACGACATTTTTGTAGCAACATGATGATTTTGCATTTTTTTTGCTTTCTACACTAATCTCAAGAATAGGTCTAAAATTTCAACCTTTGCCCCACCTATGACTCAAAACAGGTAAAATATGACTCATTCCTACATTTAAAAAAAAAAGGTTTTTCATAAAAAGGTATAAAGAAATTCAAATTTTGCATTTTAGAATTATGATCTATGAATAATAGTCTTTTTAAGGAGGTTATTAAGTAAAGGTTCTTAGATTCTATATTTTTATCTCATTTTATATAATCTTGCTTATAAGTATCATTTAATTAATGGTCACAAAGTAAAGTTGTATCTTCTAGTCTATTGTATCTTTTAGAAAGAGGAAAAAATAGAGTACTTTCATTCTAGGTAGTTTCTTTCTCTTTAGTCTTAAGGAAAAATTAAAAAGGTAAAAAGAGATATGTTTATCTTCTTTCACTTTTTCTTGTAGTTCCTTTTTTATTTTTAGATTTGCAAGATAAAAGGAATAGCCAAGCACCTCTCAAAAGAAAAAGGATAGAATCTAGGATACAAACAAGTTCTTCATAAAAGGCCCAAGTAGTTTTATTTCCTTTTCTTACGTTGTTTGTTGTATGATTTTGATAACATATTAAAATGATTTCAATCAAGGAACTTTGGATTCTCACTAAATTACATAGAAGTACATCTTTCATTTAGGCATTAAAATGATAAATGCTCATGGTCTTTTACATCTAGGATAAATATTGTTTTCTTGCATTCCTCTTTTGCCTCTACTTAAATGAAAAAAAGAGTAAAAGGTTTACTTGTTTGTTTGTTTTAGGATTAGTTTTCATCGAAAACTAAAAATCATGTTTAGGAAAGTTTCTTGTTTGAATGCATAATGACACTTTTTTATTTCATTTTGGTAGCATCTTTTTGTCAAAAGAATTAGCCCTTAAAGAAAATCAAATGTCTTTTTAGCCTAAGCATTTTATTTTCTTTGTATTTTTCATTTAAGCATCTAAATTGAATTTGTATATAGAGATGCATGAGGCTAGTTTGTTTGTTTGCATGATTATTTCCTTTGTACTTTTCTCAAAATAAAGAAAATAAAATATTTATTTCATAAGTTTATCTTTTAGACCTCAGAATTAGTACCACGAAACAAAATTGCATATAGGATTGCTTGATGCACTTTGTCTTCAATTGCATTTGCATTTGAATCATTGCATTTAGACATTAAGTTAGAACAAAAAATCTAGGTGTTTGCAAAAATTAACCCATAAAACTAGATTTAGGGATTAAAAAATGATCCTTGGTGAACCCTTAAGTCCTTTCTTTCACCATAGATAAAAAATAAAAAATGCAAATTATGGGCCAATAGTAATGCCCTCCTATTCGAGGATGGGTCCTTGAGGAAAAAATGTCCAGCAAAGGCCATTGCCTCTTAGGATCACCTTTTGGTCACCCACATCTTTGGTGAACCTAACGTGAACACCATGTGGGTCCTTATCCTTCTTTTGAATAAGCCTAACCTTAATTAAGATAAAATTAACCAAAATTTAATAAATACCACCTTAATTTATTTATTTATTTTTAATTTACATGGTGGAATCGGTAGCTGCCATGAATCCAAGTAGGATGTCCGACTTTTATGGCTACCATAGTATTCTACGCTATCCACCCTGGAAGCCAACACACAGTTCTTTATACAGTCCACTGTTGGCAGTTTTGCCACACTGAATTTTGTTTGTAAAAATTCTAAATATTAAAAAATGGATTGTACTGGTCTCTTCAATTTTGGGTGTTGTCATTGTTTTAATTTGACATTTTTTCAATAATTTCACCAATGAAAATAAAATATAGAAGGCGTGTTAAGATCACCTAACTTGGAACGAAAGGGCGAAAGCAAAAGGTAATGAAGACGACATCTTCCTGAGTTGGTCAAAGTTAGCTTTGCCTCAGGAAGGGGTTAAAATTCATTTTCACCCTTATTTTGGGTGAATTGCTATTTTAAGATGAGTTCAAAGTAAAAGTAATGCAAGGCGCTCAACTTGGAGATAAAAACAATATGAAAAACATCTTTCTACATGGTCGAAGTCAATTTTATACCTCTTTTGAGCAACCTACTATTTTTCAATCGATTTTAGAGCGAAAGTAGTTGGTGAACATCTCTCCAAGCGAAAGCATCTTGAAAATTCAAAGTCAATATCGTCGAGTGGCAAAAATAAGAGCAAACGAGTTATCTGCTAACAGTTTCACCAACAAAAGCCTCCATTAGGGAGTTTCGTCCCTTTTTCCAATGAAATTCATCATTTTTGCCCCTTCTTGACAGTGAAAGTTATTTTCACCCCACTTCTTATAGAAATCCTCCCATGAGAAAGAGCAAGCAAGAACGTTTTCGGGAGAAATCGACGAAATTAATTATGAAAATCTAAGCAAGGTGCTTTCACTGCAGATCATTTTTGGGAAAGACTAAAGGATTGATGAATTTAATTCTTGGGGTAATGAATTTAATATATTTGGATTATTGTGGAATATCTGCCAAGATTAAATATTGCACTCTTTATTACGGTATGATCACCTTCATTTTCAAGGCATCGTCCACTGATTTTGCTCCTTTTCCAAATGAAGTTAATTTTCATTAGGTCTTCCTAGCAAAAATAAAGTTCCAAGGCACAAGATGATGAAGCGACAACCAAGATTTAATGTTTGAGATCCTGATTTTCATGTGATATTGTTGAGTTGCGATGCACTGACTCCTACGACGATTTTCCATTGTCTATTCCTACTAATTTCCAAAGCGCTCTCCACAAAAATGGGATCGCTGCTTTCTAAGCAATGTGCTGATTTGTTCATTACAGTTTCTGAGAAAATTGTTGCAGTTGATCTTTGACTAGCCAACATTTTGTTTTAATGTGCATTTAATTACAGAGGTGCAACTCTCTATAAATACTAAGCATTTCGATGTAAAGAAGGAGGATAGACACTTTGCCAAAAATACTTTGAGTTCTCTACATCAATTGAAAGAGATTTGGCTCTGGTTCCTGGATCAGTGGTGTATGAAGTTTTTTGCCTATCATTTATGTTATGTTCGTGTCTTTGTTAGATAAACTTAAATTCTACATCTGAATTTAACCTAATAGAGAACTGAATGCTAAAATATTTATTGAAAGTTATTGCTACAAGATGTGAATGGTTCCTATGCTTTTATCTCTATTACATGCTAACTAAAACTTGATTTAAATTTTAGCTACTAGTTTATCCCCATATTATGTTTCTGACTCATAACCATATTTCCCATTCCTTTCTATTAGTTTCCATTTATTTCTGTTACCCTAAGCTTATGTATCACTCCAAAATTTTCACACCCTTACCTTCAGGCTATAGGATCCGTGCCCGAAAGGGGGATGTGAAAAGGATGTCATGGTACCTCGGACTGAGAGGACTTGCGAAGGTCCCGCCTCTCAAGGGAGGTGTATTTTGATGATTTTTCGACGGATGGTGGGTTCACCAGGAAACATTTAATGGTAGTTTCCACGCCTAGGTTGGGAATGTGTTTTATGTGTTCGTTTTTAACCTTAAGCATTCATATCCTAGGTTTGGCCAAAATGTGTCTAAGCTATTCTATATGAAGATGCAAATTCAATGAGTATAGAAAACAGATTTAAAGACAAAAAATAGAGAAATTATAGAATATAAACAAGGAATACCTGATCCGGATGTCTGATGATGATTCTGATTCTTGAAGCAGTCAAGATCGCCTCTGATTTGACAGGATCGTCTGAGATCAGACAAGATCGTCTGATATCAGACGAATTCGTCAAAGACCTGCAAACAGAGAAATAGGTGCAAAATACAGAATATACAACAATGATAACAGAGGGAAATAGTATAAAATGACAGTAGCACTATCAAACTGAAACTTAAACACAGAAACAGGAATGAATTATGCTAATTAAATAATAATTATGATTTAATCATGCATTTGATCTAGATGGGTGAACTCCAAAATGCAAAATAGTATAAAATATTGAATAAAATAAGCTAATTGTAGAATAAAATAACAAAGAAAAGATAGATAAATGCAAACTTTAGGCACTAATTCCCTCAATATTGACTGCAGTCGAAATCGTCTCGCATTGGTATGAAATCGTCTCTGATTCGACAGGTTTGCCTCCGATCTGAACAGGTTCGTCGACGACGATGTAAGCTTGCTCCGGATGAAAAACAGTAAGGTACCTACAAAAAATTTGATATAGAACTAATGCAAAATAGAATTTGAGATGTTTTAACGTGTATGAAGTCAGGTTACAGGAATTATCAGCCAGGGGGTGCTAAGGGGAGGGCTTAGGATTAAATAGGCTTAGGAGGGAGGTTAGGAGGTTGGAGATCATCCCTATTTGGGAGATCTCCAATGGGGAAGGGTCTTTAATGGCGCAGACACGCTTCTGCCTGGATTAGAGGCCCGTTGGAACAAAAGCTAATTGTGCAAAATCAGTTTTGTGACAAGATCGTCTGGACGTCCTAGCCCAGACAAAATTGTCAGATCTAGGGCGATATCGTCTGATCGACGACGATATCGTCAAACGGTCAAAACAACCTCTAAAAATGATGCGAAAAAGGGGGAAACGGATTACCCGACGGTTAACAGGCGGTTTGGGAGGTTAAAATTTGAATTTAAATTATTTACTAGGATGAATGTAATTATTACAATTTCACTGCGCCAATTTTAGGGTGCTACATTTTGCCCCCTCTTTAGTGAATTTTTCGAAGAAAATGCGTTAAAGATGAGTTCTCGATCTACGAGAAAGCAAAAATTATTCCCATTTTTAGGCGACGATTCTTGGTCGAATCGTACGACAGCTTACTATGGTGCCCCCTCCGTGTTTTTACCCAAATCGAACGTTTGAGGTAAAAATGCAAAAAAGCAAAATTATTTTTGAATTATTTTTGAATAAAATTAAGAAAAATAGGGTAAAACCCTAATTCATTTTTACTATTCACTTTACTGGTTTTAGAGCTCTAGAAGCAAAAATGGTGGAGACGACACACAGATCAACAGAGGTCCGGCGCGGGCTACGGGTAAGAGTCTAGACGTAACTTAGAATGCTTTAATTTGAATTTACATGCTTTTTAGGTAAATTTTAATCAATTTTTGAGCATCGCAACCGTTTTTGGGCCGTCGACGTCGTCGAGACGAAATCATCCCGATTTCGACGAAATCGTCTCAATTTCGCCAATTTCGTCCAAGGGCAAAATCGACGAAAGGGGGACGATTTCGTCAAATTAGGGACGATTTCGACCTGCGAAATCGGAGACGATTATGCTCAAATTTGGGATGATATCGTCCAATAGTGGACGATATCATCAATTGCATAAAATTGAACTTATTTTACTTGCATTTTTAAATATTTGAATTTGTTATTAATGATTGTTTGTTGTTTTGTTGTTTATGTTGCAGAGAGGTTTGCTAAAAAGCAGGGAATGGAAGTATGGAGGTTTAAGAGATAACTTGGCCGCTCTTACACAGGCAGAGCGGGATTAGCTGACACAGGCCGACTTACAGCATGTGGCAGAGATGCCACAAGTGTCTACAGATATGGGGCTACTGACAACCCTAGCAGAGAGATGGTATCCGGGTTCTTCCTGTTTTCGGCTAACTATAGGGGAGATGACTCCCACTTTGGAGGATGTATGGAGGATTCTAAGAATCCCCATACAAGGACGATTGATCACTCTTATGGCCAATCAGGGCCATGCTATGGGGCGATTATGTGGTGACCCGAGATTTGCCCTGAAGAAGGGTGAAGTTAACATCGAGGCACTGCGTCAGATGCCTGGGGCATCTAGACTCACACAGGTTCTAGCTGGAGTAGTTGGTGGACTTTTGCTGTGCCACCAGAGCAGGTGCAAGGTGCCATGGATGCTAGCAGATGTGATCTATGACATGCGGGACCATGGCTACAGGTTTGCTTAGGGCAACTATGTGCTATGCCAACTGTATAGGATCTTGCATGGGGTCGTGTATAAGGGCGGCCGATGTCTGGTGATGACATCGCTCCTACAGGTTTGGTGTTGCGAGCACATTACAGTGCAGAGGCCGATAGGGCTTCCTTTGACAGGGATTGATAGGGAGAGGCCCCGAGTTTTCTACTGGTGGATCCGAAGAGGGTCACAGCGACATATCGACCTTTCGATGTCCCGGAGACTGCTAGATGACCTTGTCCCGGATCAGATCACCTGGAGGCCTTGGAGGGAGCATCCAGGGTGGGCCGAGGACGGACAGGAGTTAGCTCGCGTCAGGCGAGTTTGCTGGCTAAGGATGGAGAGGGGAGAGGTGGAGCTCCACCGCTATGATCGAGTTTTACGACAGTTTGGTCTACAGTAGGGGATCCCATCTCTCAAGGATTATGAGTTTTCTCGGACTGTCCGGGATAACACCATAGTTAGCAAGGCTCCAGACATGCAACATTTTTGGATTCAAGACTCGGATGATGCCCCCATTTAGCCAGTGGATGGGGACGACGTAGGGGTTGTAGATGGCTACGATGCCTAGTACGTAGGCATCCACCCTCCTCGGATGATGAGGGCTCAAGGTCTGATACACGTAGTTGTGCGTCAGATAGGGAGGTGATGCCAAGCAGCTATGGAGGTAGCCTAGGGTCACAGCGGGAGAGAGCTAAGGAGGCCACAGGCATAGGAGAGGCTGTGGCAGTGGGAGAGGAGGGCAGAGAGACCCCCTTCTCCACAGAGAGAGAGGCCACCATCGCCCGACAAGGGCAAGGGTGTTGACACAAGAGAGAGTAGCAAGATGGCTACTCTTTGGGTGAAGAATATCCATCTCCAGGCACAGGTGTAGACTCTACAGGATGAGGCTGCATGCCACCGAGCTGAGTCTACACAGCTCAGAGATGAGATTGCATGCCTCAAAGCATGAGGCGGAGGGGCGAGCACTTAGGAGCTGATGCGGTCGGTTGCTCAGACCGCATTCTACCAGGGTATCTATTTCCAGATGGTGCCAGAGGGCCAGAGGGTATAGCTGTCGGCTGCCATTGTAGATCCAATCAAGACTGGGTCATCGAGGAGCTCATCCCGATCGACGACTAGGACTCGCAGTACCACACATACTGCGATGGGGCCACCTCGTCCTCCGTAGGGCAGGGGAGGAGATGATGCTGAGAGCTCGAGGGGCTCTCGAGACACTGCTTGGAGGACATTTGACTAAGGGGATTGAGTATGCCAAGATATATATTGTGGCATACCGATCCAAGTTTTGATATGATGTAAATATATTTGTGATATATATATGAGATGAGGTATTTTTGATTATATGACTTGTGGCTTATATTTTTATGATGCTTGTATGTTTGATTGATTGATTTGATTGAGGATTTATGAAATTATGTCCTTGGAAAAATTATAATTTTGAATGTCATGCTTATAAAATTTAAATAAAATAATCTGATGTAACAAATTGGTTGTTTGTGATGTAATGTGATAAAAAAATAAAAAGAGACTTCTAACAATAATTACAAAGGACATTGTTGCTATTATAGACCATTTCATGGAGTCGCTGCTCACTCGGTCGTCAAGCTAATCCCAGTATAGAAATATTGTTAAAAGTAAAAGAGTGCTTAAGAGACTGTCTTAAGACTTTGGTGCAATGGTGCAAATGATGATGATGATGGTTTGTTTTTCAGATTTTCATAAAAATAGTATGCATGAGATGATGTTAAAATGATTTTTGCTAGGCATAAATTCCTAAGTGTGATAAATTTTTTGGATAATTCCTTAGGAATTATACCATCATTGCAAAATTGAAAGTTGACATAATGACATAAAATAATGATAATGTGCATTCTTTTGAAAAACAAAATTAGTGTAATAAAATGATTTAAGTCATATGTTTTTCATGATTTTTAAATAAATGGGGAATAAAAATTGTTACGATGGTTTGCGCTAGGCATAGAATATGTAGGTATAGACTTATACCATCATCGCGAAAATCCAAAGAAAAGATAGTTTTATTGCATGGTTGATTTTTGATAAACAAAAAATATGAAAATGAGGACTTGCGCTAGGCATAAAATTCCACTTTTGGTTTTGGAACTATACCATCGTCACGAAAGTCAACCAGATATATATGTTTTGATTGTATAGTTTTGAAAGGAATTTTGATTTTTCTATTATATAGTTGTCTTTATGCTAAACAACTGTACTTGAAAGAAGAAAATGAATTATTCCAAACAAGTTTGCAAAAAATATTTCAAAGTATTTTGAAGACAAAAGTTAGATTTATAAGGAATCCCATGTGCATATGTGAATTCATTTCCAATCTTGATTTATCCTAATGATACACAAAAGCTCTCAAATACAAATGTGTGTGCAATTGCTATGTTCATTTACCAGTTTTGAGCAAGATACTATGATACAAGTTATTTGAAGAAACCAAATGAGTGTTTATTAACCATGATGTAGATGCATATAACCATACTAGACTACTATGTAGGTCGGATTATTAAGAGCTAGCTAATCCATAAGCAGACATAGGTCTGTACAAAAGAAGGTTGCTAATGTGACAGACATATCGCCATGCTAGGAGTTACCCAAGGCCAAGCAGGTTGGGCACAAACCACCTGTTATGGGGCTTACCTCACAGTTTTCGAATAATTGAGAATTCCAGGGATTCAAGCTCATCAACCCTTCTTTTCTTTTCAAAGGGTAGGGAAAGGGATTTTTATTGCTTTTGCTTTTGCTTTCTTTTGCTTTTTCTTTTCTTTTTCTTTTGTATTTTTGCTTGATTTTTGAGATAGTGCTTGAAATATTGTTGTAATGATATAAAATAACATTTTTCTTTTCTCTTTTTTTTTCTTGAACTTTTCTTTTCTTTCTATGCTAGGGATACTTGCTCGGATTAGCTGTAGAGCAAGGGATTTTTATTCTGGGTAGGGGTGAGCTTGTCCTTTTGCCAATTCTCAAAGAGTCTAGACCATGTGCATGATAGGATAGCAATGGAAACTTTTCGCTCAAGAAATCACTTCTACTATGTAGCAAAACATAGAAATTACAAATATAATCATTTTATTGTGAAAAGATGTGCTTGGTTTAAGTAAATAACAAGATCAATTCTCTGTGCTCAAACTTTATTTAATTGAATTTTGTGAACTTTGATATAAGAGAGATTAGTAATCATGCCAGATAAAATCAAGATATTTATTTTTGTGAGTGTGCAAGTGAGGGATTCCAAATAAATGCTAATTTATCAAAAAATAATTTGAAACATATAACTGCAACATTTGTAAGAAAATATATATAAATACTTTTTGATAAGTTTTGAGAATATTGACTCTCTCTTTCTTCTTTATATTGTTTTGGTTTCGAAAGAGTCAAGCATATTGTTGTTTTTATATTTTTATCATTATTTTGTTGTTTGTTTTTATTTTTGTTTTTTGAACAAAAAAAAAAAATTAACAAGTGCCATAAATAAATGCAACAAATAGTTTTGAAGATTTTGAATGATTATGAATGTTTTTGGTGTTTTTGAATTTATAAATTTGAAAGAAATACAAGATAGTGATTTTGAACAAATATATACAGAAATGACCAAATTTATACATAGTAACATTTAAGATGCAAAATATTCATGGGTTCTTTAAGTTCTTTACCATCTAAGGTAGATAATTTGTATGCTCCCGATTCAAATTTAGCAGTAATAATGTACGGTCCAAGCCAGTTGGGATCAAATTTACCTTTAAGGTCCTTAGTTGCATTAGTATTTTTTTTATTTTCTTTTAAAACAAGGTCACCGATATCAAAGGATCGATGATGAACTTTTTTAGCATATGATCTTTTAAGTTTGTTTTGGTAGGCATGGAGATGTTCCAATGCATTGATGCGTTTTTCATCTAGGAGTTCCAGCTGATTGAGTCTGCCAGCACAATATTCATCTCCTACTTCGGTATCTTGAAGTAGTAGAGCCAAAGAAGGAACTTCCAATTCAAATGGAAAAACTGCTTCAGCACCATAAACCAAAACAAATGGTGAAGTTCCCGTGGGGGTTCGAACACTAGTTCGATAGGCCCACAAGGCTGAATATAATTGAATGTGCTAGTCACGGCCAGTTTTATTGACCAATATTTTTTGAATTTTGATTAAGGTTTTGTTAGATGCTTCTGCTTGACCATTACCTTGAGGATAATAGGGAGTGGACCAGCGATGTTGAATCTTATATTTTTGGCATAATTTTTTAACATCTTTATTTTTGAAACAAGTTCCATTGTTAGAGATGAGATTTGCAGGAATTTCGAACCTACAAATGATTTGATTAAAAATAAATTTAGAGACTTGTGTGCCAATGCAAGAAGCTAAAGGCATAGCTTCAACCCACTTTGTGAAATACTCAATGGCGGTTATGATGAATTTGTGTCCATCAGATGACACAGGATTGATTTTGCCAATAATATCTAAGCCCCATTTAGAAAAGGGCCAAGGAGATGAAATAGCCTGCAGCTCTTGTGCAGGCGCATGGACAAGGTCAGCATGTTTTTGACACTTGTTGCAATGGCGCACATACTCATGTGCATCCGTTTCCATGGTAGGCCAAAAGTATCCTATTTGAAGGAGCTTTTTAGCAATGACACTACCACTAAAGTGTCCTCCACAAGATCCATCGTGGGCTTCACTCAAGGCTGATTTAGATTCTTCTAAATTGAAACATCTTAATAGGATACCTTCAAAAGATCTCCTATACAAGGTATTGCCAATTATTACAAATTGACTTGCTCGTCTACGTAATAACCGACGCTGGTTTCTATTAGAATTGGCAGGGAAAGTCCCATTTTGGAGAAAATCAAATATGTCCGTATACCAAGGTTTCGGAGTAGTTTCATTGATTAGAAACACATCTAAAGGTTCTAAGCATGACTTATTTGAAGCGGGTTCCTGGAGTCGACGAATAATGATAGTGGCATATTCGTCATCTAACTCCAAGGGCAGGAGAGATGTAGCTGCGGCCATAGCATCAGCTGCACGGTTGCAAGTTCTAGGAATAGCTTCCAAGGTAACTTGATCAAATAGGGACATTAGTTGTAAAACATAGGCCTTATATGGGCATAGTTTATCATCTCTGGTCTGATAAAATTCATTAATTTGGTTTATAACCAGTTGAGAATCACCAAAAACTAAAAGGTGTTTAATTTTTAGCGCCAAGGCAGCTCGTAATCCAAGGATTAGAGCTTCATACTCAGTAGTATTGTTGGTGCAAGCAAATGTCAATTTGAAGGACAGAGGAATAAGATGTTTTTGCGGGGATATTAAAATAATACCCGCACCAGTCCCACTCATGCATCGGGCTCCATCAAAGTATAAGGACCATTGTTCAGTATGGTCTGCCTCTAATTGAAGGCATTCATCAAGAAACTCGATGATGAGGGGATGGGTAGACTCTAAGGGTGCAGCAGCTAATTGATCTACTATGATTTGACCCTTAACAGACTTTTGTCCTATGGATGTGAGATCAAACTCGCTTAGAGCAAGAACCCACTTGGTCGTGCGACCCGATAAATAAGGTCGACTCATGAGATACCTTAAGGGATCGTATTTGGCAATGACATAAGTTTTTTGACTAAGCATATAATGTCGTAATTTTTGCGTAGCAAACACGACTGCTAGACATAGTTTTTCTAATGCTGTATAGCAGGTTTCATAACTGATGAAGGTTCGGCTAATATAATAATTAGCATGTTCTCTCTTTTCATCATCAAGTTGAGCTAACATAGCTCCTAAGGCAGAATCTGAAGCTAAAATATATAGGAGAAATGGGCGATCAGGTTTAGGTGGTGAAAGCACAGGTGGATTAAGGAGGTATTGTTTGAGAAGTTCAAAAGCTTCTCTACATTCGTCGTCCCAATTAAAAGGGACATCCTTCTTAAGGAGTTTAAGAAAGGGACCGGTTTTGTCCGCCGACTTATCGATGAAGCGACGGATAGCTTGAAGCTTACCTTGTAAACTTCATAACTCAGATATATTAGTAGGTGCGGGCATATCAGTGATAGCCGCAATTTTGAGAGGGTCGATTTTGATACCATGTAAAGAAACTAAAACCCCTAATAGTTTGCCAGACTTGACTCCGAATATGCATTTTGCTGGATTTAATCGAATAAGATATTCTCGTAATCGATTAAAAACTTTTCTCAAATCATCTAAATGATTATCTTCAATAATAGAGCGAGCTATAATATCATCTACATAATCATGTAGGATATCATGCATCATATCATGAAAAATATAGGTCATAGCTCGTTGATAGGTTGCACCTGCGTTCTTTAAGCCAAATGGCATCACTTTCCAACAAAAAGTACCCCAGGGGGTAATAAAGGTTGTTTTAGCCTGATCTTTAGGAGCTATCCTGATCTGATTATAACCAAAGAATCCATCCATTAAGGACATCATCCCACTCCCGACAGTAAATTCAATGATTTGATCCATGTTTGGAAGAGGAAAGTCATCTTTAGGGCATGCAGCGTTAATATCTCTAAAATCTGTGCAAACCCTAACTTTGGTAGCTTCTTTCTTGGTGACTGGAACTACATTTGAGATCCATTCAGCATAATCAATAGCTTGTATAAAGACAACATTCAGGAGTTTTTCTAACTCCCCTTTGACTAGCAGAGCCACTTTGGGATGCATTTTTCTAAGTTTTTGTTTAACAGGTTTAGCATCCGGATGGACCACTAGATGATGCATGACTACATAAGGGTCTAGACCTGGCATATCTTCATATGTCCAAGCGAAGACATCTTCATACTCTTTAAGGAATGCAATGTATTGTTCTTGTTTTTCTTGACTTAATTCTGATCCAATATTGATTATGTGAGGATTATCCTCAGTTCCAATGTTAATTTTAATGACGTTTTCTACCTCCATGTGTAGATCTCTTTCAAAATTAGGTGGGGCGGGTGAAACGCCCAATTCTTGTAATTCTTGTAAGGTTAATTTGGATAATTCATCTTGAGGATTAGTGGTCTCAAGTTGGGCTATAGTTGGTATAGAACCATCAAAATAAAATCCATTGTGTAACATCTCTTCAACAGAGACGTCGTGGAAGATATCTCCTTCCAACTCTTCATCGGGGTCAGCAATCATTTCAGGGTAAGCTATGGATAGCATGTTACATGTAAATGACTAATTTTTAAGAGGCAAATCATCACACCTATCCAAATAATCTTGATAACATATGAGATGATCATCATCTTCAAAAGGAAAGGGTTGACCCTTACTAGGAAATAGGCCCACACCACAACGGGCAGGCCACGGTTCTACCTCGAAAGGTTCTTTCATGCCATTTTGGAAAGGTCCCAAGCCTTTCCCTTTATATCCCATTTTAAGCATCATGGGTTTAGCTTTAATATATTCATTGGTAAAATAACACCGAGCGTATCCCTCATGATGAGTTTTGATATTCCGAGGGATTCTTCCCCAGTCATATCCTTTATAAATGAAGGCACAACTCCCAACTTGGTAAGTACTTCCCATAGGTTGTGGGAGGCCCAAAGTACGAGGAGATGGCGGCAAGTTATTTAAAAGAATTGAATCTTGCATGAAAGCATTTGTTTTTTCTGATATTAGGATTGTGGATAAATCTGGTAAAAGTTCATCAGAAAGAGCATAAGATGTAGAAGGATTATTCCCTATATCTTTAGATGTGGAAGGGATGATAGATGTATCTATAAGTTTTGAATTTATAGGGATTGAACATGAAGGATTGGTTGTAGATTTAAGATCTTTTTGAGGTTCTAAAGTGATTTGTTTAGAAGATTGTTGATCTATATAGGAGGATGAAATTAATGGAGGGGAAATAGGTGAGGTTATGGGTGTGTGTTTCACACGTTTAGATGAAAAATAAGAACTAGGATGTGTGGATGACAGAGCGGGGCAAAATTGCACTCCAACAGGTTCTGCCAAAGCACACATATCAAAGGGTCTAGGGTCACCATGGATAGTGACCAACTGATTTTTAAATTCAAACTTAACACATTGGTGTAAAGTCGATGGGACCGCTCGCATCGCATTGATCCAAGGGCGACCCAAAAGTATATTGTACGATGCTAGGCAATGTACAATAAACACGGTTGTTTCTAGGGTTCTAGGACCAACTTGCAAAGGGATGGTAATAACTCCACATGTTTCTTGTGTTTCGTCATTGAAAGCTTTGATAATCATATCAGTTTTCTTCATTTCATCACTTCTAAAGCCAAACCATTGGTAGAAGTCAAAAGTGCAAATGTTTAGAGATGAGCCATTGTCAATCAAAACTCGTTTGACAACGACATCTCCAATTAGAGCAGTAATATATAAGGGATTGTCCTTATGTAAACTGTGTTGTGGGATATCTTTATCCCGGAAGTCAATACAATCAACCTCTCGAGTGATGATAGTATTGGCCATAGCTTCAGGTTGGATGTTTTGAGGTACCATCATTTGGCTTAATGTAAGCATCAACTCATCCCTATGGGTGGGAGAAGATCTTAACAAATCCAAAAGGGAAATTCTGGCTGTAGTATTGGATAATTGCTCATTGATATTGTAAGGGGGTTTAGGTTGAACATTAGGAGCATGATTCCCTTTATTGGGATTTTTCAAAACAAATGGAACTGATCCATCATTCTGATTTGATTCTTGTTGAGAATTTTGAGCCTGTTGTCGGGTAACGACTCCAATGGTACCTACAATGTTATATTGAGGACGTTGAACTGGCCTCGGTCTAGCATTTATGGCTTGTTCATTAGGAAGGAATTGATTAGAAGAGGGTCGAGTAGTAACTCTTCTAGGAAATGGTTCTTCTGGAACCATGGCATCTGTGATGGGTTGAATAGGATCTGATTCATTTTCAGAACTATTCGATTGGTTTGAAGTGATGTCTAGTTCACTTTCACTATCTGATTCTATATCACTAGAATCAGAAGTTGGAATATTATGTAAGGGCCTGGTCGTAACCAGGGATAAGGTTGTATCAAATATTTGAGGATCCTAAATAGGTAATTGTTCGCTAATGGTCCCTACATATCGGGTAGGAGGAGGAACATTATGATGTTCGATTTGATTGGCCACTTCTTTACCATGTCTTGGTAAAGGGTGTTGAAATATGTCTAATGTTTGATTAGCATTTTGATTTTGATTTTGGGGAATGGTCTTTTGAGTATTATTAGGAGCGTTTTGTTTAGGTTGGAAGGCTTGCACCTCCATTTCATTATTATCAATCAAATCCTGTATTTTATGTTTCAACCTTTTACAAGCATTGGTAGAGTGTCCAGGTCCTCTATGGAAATCGCAATGTAAGTCAGCTTTGTATCCGGGTATAGTTGGATCAGGTTCCTGGATAGTCGGTAATTGGATCAAACCTCTTTCGAGTAATTGAGGTAAAATAGTTGATAAGGGTTGATTTAATCTAGTAAATTCTTGAGGAGGCTTATCAGGAGGTTTCAATATAAATTTTTTTGTTGTCTTCGTTGCATTGATATTAGCAACATTTTTGTCGTCGCTGACTCCATCACCGACAACTTGTTTGTTTTTATATTGATTTCTGGATGTTTTCTCATCATCCTTCTTCCTAAGTTGGCCTCTCCTAATGAGGGCATCTTCTACTCTTCGAGCTAAATCTATAGCTTGATCGAAGGTAGTTAAAGTAGCAATTGATAGCTCATAAGATATTTGTTCTTGTAAATTATTGATAAAAATGTCCAACATTTCCCTATAAGGTAGCACAAAGTGCAGTTTTCCTGTCAATTGCCTCCATCTAGCTAAGAAATCGGCAAAACATTCATCCTTGTCTTGTTTTAAGTTGTATAAATCTTTAATGGTTACATGCCTCTCGATGTAGGCACTAAATTGATGGACAAATGATTCAGCTTGTTTCTTCAAAGTTTCTCAAAGAATGAGTGGGCAATTGATAGTACCACTCTAATGCCATTCCACCTAAACTTTTTGGGAACATTTTTAGTAATAGCAAGTCATCATGTGATATATCATGACACGCTATCCTAAACATGCGAAGATGCTCTATGGGATCTTCGGTTCCTTTATATATAGGCAGGATGGGCATGGGAAAATGCTTAGGGTACGGTTGAGCTACAACTATGGGATCCAAAGGTTGACTACATATCTCCCGATAATTATACGAGGGACGGTAAGGATCTATCTGGTCCATACACGAAGCTAACTGTTTCACCATGGCTTCCAGATTACTAGTTTGCCCCCCATATTGGTTCGGTAGGGCATTGATAGGAGTTTTGTGAGTATATGATGGAGGAACATGAAGATTAGATGCCATGTTGCTATTGTGTAAATTATTGGTAGGAAAGGTGTTATGAAGGAATTTTGAAGTGGTATTATGTTGTATTCTAGATTGTTGAAAATTGGTGTTTGGCTTCGTTTTAGGTTTTTGTTTACTTGAAGCATATTGCTCAATAGTTTGGTGAAATAAAGTAGTGAAGGAAGTTTTCTTTTGTGTGGGAATGATTTTAGGTTGAATAACAGGTTCCTTAGGAGGTTGGGTAACCTGTTGTTTTGACATGTTTTGCATCATAGTGACCATGTCTGTATTGGATGGCCCAGCCTTGTCACTTTCTTGATCAATGAAAGACAAGGGATTAGTGCGCACATCATACATATATTCCATGGTTGCTTGAGTGTTACTAATTTGCCCTTTATCAATACGAACTACCACATTAAGGGCGTCAATATTATCATTGAGAAATTTTTGAAAATGATCTACGTTGTCAAAGGCAATAGTTCCATCTGGAGCTACTCTAGGGGATGAGGGTCCATCCTCTTTAACACTTCCTTCTTGTTCATTGTCTTCACCTAGGTCATGTTCTGGTTGATCTAGAGTTTTTCCTTCCGAAATTGGATCTTCAGGAAGGACATTTGGGTCTCTAGTTGTATCTTGTAACCAATCTTCTTCTTCTCCTACAGTTTCTTTACCATTCCTAAGTTTAGGCATGGTGCTTTAATTTTGATTTCAGCAAATATATATATATATATATATATATATATATATATATATATGCAACAATTTTAAGAGGTATATATTAATTATATACCTACTACAATATTTAAAATGAAATGTTTTTGGTTTTTGCTATGTTTTTTAGTTTTTTAGTTTTTGTAATAATATTGTAAAGATGACAAACAATACAATAAATGCAAGAAATAGTAAGACTGAAAGTAAATGATCTAGTTTTCTATAAACAATTTATAAATATCATTAATGGGCTCTAGTTCTTCAGGAGTCATGAAGTGTTCTTCTTCAAATTGAAAGTTTTCTTTTAAAAATTTAATGAAAAGAGCTATAGTGATATTATCTCTCTCAGATGCTGGTTGATAGAAGTAAAGCTCGTGACAATACTCTCGATATAACACAGCTCGAGGAACTCTATTCCATATTTCCCTATCTATAAGAACAACCTCTTGGTCTTCTACAAGACCTAGGAACCGGTGTACAATGGCTGCGTTCTCGAGGTATTCCTCGAAGGTGAACAATTTTGAAGATACAAGAGCTCTCCTATAAGCTAACCATCTATGGCAGGCTCTCTGAAGTTCATGATAAAAGACTAGTTGATGAGGATCCAGGATTCTATCTAGGACTAGCCTCTTGATTTGCTTAAGTTATGTTGACCTAGATGAGATGACACTAAGTCTTCTATCAAGTTCGTCCCACAAGAGTTGATTTCTATCTGTTTCAAGCACACTAAGTACAGAATTGACTTCTATGGCTGCCAATTGGTTTTCTACATTTATAGTAACTGCTAATATTTTCTTAGGAGCTACCATCTAATATGCAACTTATCAGTTTGAAAGGATTTGAAATGCATCTATGTTTTAGTTGTTTTATATTTTTTTTGTTTTTGTTTTCAAAAGGTTTATAATGCATTCACGTCGGGTTCACCAAAATGTATCGCTCCAAAATTTTCACACCCTTACCTTCAGGCTATAGGATCCGTGCTCGGAAGGGGGATGTGAAAAGGATGTCGCGGTACCTCGGACTGAGAGGACTTGCGAAGGTCCCGCCTCTCAAGGGAGGTGTATTTTGATGATTTTTCGACGGATGGTGGGTTCACCAGGAAACATTTAATGGCAGTTTTCACGCCTAGGTTGGGAATGTGTTTTATGTGTTCATTTTTAACCTTAAGCATTCATATCCTAGGTTTGGCCAAAATGCGTCTAAGCTATTCTATATGAATATGCAAATTCAATGAGTATAGAAAACAGAATTTAAAGACTAAAAAATAGAGAAATTACAGAAGATATAAAAGAAGAATACCCGATCCGGATGTCTGATGAAGATTCCGATTCTTGAAGCAATCAGGATCGCCTCTGATTTGACAGGATCGTCTGAGATCAGACAAGATCGTCTGATATCTAACGAATTCATCAGACAAATTCGTCAGAGACCTGCAAACAGAGAAATAGGTGCAAAATACAGAAAATACAACAATGATAACAGAGGGAAATAGTATAAAATGACAGTAGCACTATCAAACTAAAACTTAAACACAAAAACAAGAATGAATTATGCTAATTAAATAATAATTATGATTTAATCATGCATTTGATCTAGATGGGTGAACTCCAAAATGCAAAATAGTATAAAATACTGAATAAAATAAGCTAATTGTAGAATAAAATAACAGAGAAAAGATAGAGAAATGCAAACTTCAGGCACTGATTGCCTCAATATTGACTGTAGTCGAAATCGTCTCGCATTGGTATGAAATCGTCTCTGATTCGACAGGTTCACCTCCGATCTAAATAGGTTCATCGACGACGATGTAAGCTTGCTCCGACTGAAAAATAGTAAGGTACCTACAACAAAATTGATATAGAACTAATGCAAAATAGAATTTGAGATGTTTTAACGTGTATGAAGTCGAGTTACAGGGAATTATCAGCCAGGGGGGTGCTAAGGGGAGGGCTTAGGATTAAATAGGCTTAGGAGGGAGGTTAGGAGGTTGGAGATCATCCCTATTTGGGAGATCTCCAATGGGGAAGGGTCTCTAACGACGCAGACACGCTTCTATCCGAATTAGAGGCCCGTTGGAATAGAAGCTAATTGTGCAAAATCAGTTTTGCGACAAGATCGTCTGGACGTCCTAGCCTAGACGAAATCGTCAGATCTGGGGCGATATCGTCTGATCGGCGACGATATCGTCAAACGGTCAAAACAACCTCTAAAAATGGCACGAAAAAGGGGGAAACGGATTACCCGACGGTTAACGGGCGGTTTGGGAGGTTAAAATTTGAATTTAAATTATTTACTAGGATGAATGTAATTATTACAATTTCACTGCGCCAATTTTAGGGTGCTACAGCTTATATAGATTGTTATATTAGTATGAGAGCCAACCCTCTCTGGAGATTGGCCCGAAGGACATCTCTTTCCTTTGGCCTTTCAATGTTGGCTAGGTCTAGGGTGCACATATATTATGTACTTAGGCAGATTCGTGACCAACAATTTTTGGCATGCCCGATGGGACATTAAAAGTTCCACTTTGAGTAGTATTAAGGTTTGATGTTCATATTTTTATTGTCTGACTAGAACATCTGGTGACTCAATTTTACCCAGAAGCCTTCGAATGTGAAGTGAGCGAAAGCTTTACTTCATGATCACAAGATCAAAGGCCAAAATTTTTGAAAATCCCATTGAGTTCTTTGAGCTTGACACCCAAGTGTTAGGAGAGCATCCTAGGTTAGTCACTCCGACTATTCCATCAGTTGTAACATCTTCACAGGTAGCTGGTGTGTTTTCTGTTCCTTCAAGTCTCGCTAGCACAGCCACTAGCTTTCCTCCTCAAGAAAACACTCCAGTCCAAATGGCCCAAAATCTGCCACCACCACCAAGATAGTTCCCAGCCTGGAATCACTCGAAGCTTTGAATCTGCAAGCTCAGAACCCGATTTCACAAGCAACGTTGAAGGCTTTTCCTACTTATGATGGTACGGGCAAGACAACTTACGAGCATGTCCAAGATGTGGCTTCTCTGGCGACCATTCATAGCATCACGGATGAAGATGTCATGGTAAGATTTCTCATGCTCTCTCTCAGAGGGAAGTTGCTTTATTGGTACCGATATTTACAGCCTACCACTATTACCACCTAGGACTAGTTGGCTGAATTATTGATAAAAGGTTTCAATGAACAAGTCGATCCTTTCTCTCTGTTGCATCAATTTACCACCATTCAGAGGCATCCACAGGAGGAAATTATTGACTTCAATGTCAGGTTCACCCAAACTTGGCAGAGAGTCCCTGATGGTCTTCGATCGAATCCCAAACAAGCCGCATTCTATTACCTTCGAGCCTTCAATTCTGACATTAGCATGGCCATCCGTCAGTCCAATATTGATACATTTTTGGCCTTGTATTCTACTATGCAAAAGGTTGAGGTTGATCTGATTGCTATCGGTAAGCTTCCACCGAAGATGATGATGCCTATTTTTCCTGATCTCCCATAGTATTTGTATTCCAATGCATCTTCTCAGTCCTTGCCAATGTCCCCCATGTATCCGATCCCTTCATGGAATCCGAGTTCATCTCAAACCATGATGATAGTTTCTATCCTACAACTTCCTACTCCATCCATTCCACAACTACCCACTCTGATTCCATTCCCAGCACTGCCATCTCCACTTGTACCACTTCCATTACCAGCTCCTCCAACACCCTCAAATCCTGATCCCCAAGAGAAGTTGCTAAAAGAGATGTAGTCAATGAACTCAGCCATAAGAGCAATGAGCAATGAGATCACGGTGATTAAGAAGAAGCAGGCTGAAAGATATTTCCAACCTAGGAGATTTCAACCTCCATCGATCACCAGGGAGCAAGCAACTTCAACCAACAAGGTGCCTGAGAGGAATCTGACTCTATTGACAAATGAAGAAGTTGGCCCATCGAACAAAGTGTACTGGTGCTCTACCTACAATGATCTACATGGTGAAGAAACTTGCATGGTTCACTTGAACTATGTGCAAACATTGGTAGAAAGTTCTTTCGATGGTCAGATCAACATGATTATAGAAGTCGATCATAATTTCATGGTCCCTTCCGAAGAACAAGTTTCAGTTCTCACGAGAGCTAGAAGAAAACCCGTCATAGTGGACCTAGCTGAAATGGAGCCATTGAAGGTACCTATTGACCCGAAGGTGCAAAATGAGAAAAACAAACACAAGCAAAAGTGCCTATTCCAGCGCCCAAGATAGATGCACCTATCTTGTTAAAATATATCTTACCTCCATGAGAGAAAGAAATATTGCAAGAAAAGGCTTCAACTTCGCAAACCAAGGTTGAAATGGAGGAACAGGCTAGAGAAAATCTCAAATACCCATCCTTGACCAAGCGTCAGAGGGTAGAGGCTACACAACAGTATCAGAGCAAGTATGAGGCTACCAATGAAGGAAATGAGTCCAATGCATCTACGTACAACATTGTTGAAGAGCTAAAGAGGATTCCAGCCAAGGTTAGTCTCTATGATGCATTGCAATTGCCTGGACAAGTTGACTTGTTGCAAGAATCACTGAAGTTTGTTAAATATAAGGGGAAGAATCCTACTCAGATAGTTTTTTCTCAAATGCTAACCACTTCAGCTACTAGAAAGAATAGACCACCCCCTTTCTACTTGTCTCTCAGGATGGAAGGTTGGATTGTGCATAATTGCATGATCAATTCTGGCACTACGATAACTGTCATGCCAAAGGTAGTTTGTGATGTTATGGGTATGGAATATACAAGAAGTAGCCCTAGAATTTTGCAATTATATGGAACCCCTATGAGAATAGTAGGGGTTATCAAAGACATCCCCATTGTGTTGCATAAAATACCTTAGATCACTATGATCCAAGAGGTGGTTGTGGTTGATCTGGAGCCATATTTCAGCATGTGCCTCTCAAGGGAGTTCACTACCAAGTTGGGAGGCTATCTTTCTCTGGACTATTCCCATATGGATATTCCTGTCAAAGGGAAGAGAATCTGAATCTATAATGAGAAGCCTTCTACTTTTCATATAGAGAAGATTGAAGAAGAAGATAAATCCATGAATTCTATCAACATGATGACTAAAGAATTGGAAGAATTGGATTTTATGGAAGAAGTTCTGGATGAGCTTCGAACTGAAGATGAGTTTTCAATGCTCGATTTTAATGCCATGATGGAGACTAAAATTGGTTGTTACACCATTACTAAGCCTAAAAAAGCTGAAGTGAAGGTGTTTGATGATCAAGATCCTATTCCAGATCAATTGTGGAAGTTGTACTTTGATGGTGCAAGATGCAAGAATGGTGCAGGAGTAGGGATCATTCTCATTTCTCCTTCTGGCATACAAAAAACTTATTCATACTAGTTGACTTGGAGTTGTACCAACAATGCTACCGAGTATGAAGCATTGTGCCTAGGCTTGAAGAAAGTAGAGAAGCTTGGGATTAAACAACTATAGATTTTTGGAGATTCTGAACTGATTGTGAATCAAGTAACAAACAAATGTGTCTCCAAGCAACACTACCTAAAGGTGTACCACAATAAATTTTGGGACCTATTTGAGGCTTACACAACGTTGAACATCCAAGCGATCTCACGAGAGTAGAACAAGCATGTTGATCTCCTGGCATCCCTTGGTGCTAACTTTTCTCCAGTTGAGCACGTGGTGAGAAAACCCAAGACTATGAGGTTAGTTTACAGACCTTCAGTCCCTAACAAAAATATCTACTTGGCAAGTGTTTGACAGTGATGAGCATATTGTAAATTTTCTTGATAAGAGAAGCTAGTACTATGGAAGGAAGAACACTTGATGAGGAAGAAGTTGAGGGATTGATCCAGTTGAGGAATAATCATATCCCAAAAGGATTGATTATGCTTGAGAGTCTCTTTGATCAAAATGATAGAGCAAAAAAGCATAAGATCAAAGTGGATGAGAAGGAGTACACTGAACTGTAGTTGGGACCCGAGAAGTCAATCAAAGTTGGTACCGATTGCACTCTGGAAGAGTTGGAGCAGATCAAGGAGCTATACCATGAGTTTCCAGACATTGTCGCTTGGAGCTACCAGGATTTGAAAGGCTACAACAAGGATGTGATCCAACATACCATTGAGCTGCAGGAAGGAGTGAAACCCTTCAGGAAAAAGTAGAGGCCAGTCAATCCCAAGATTGAAGCCTTGATGAAAGTTGAACTACTGAAGATGCTGGAAGCCAAGATCATTTACCCGATCAAGCATTCTACTTGGGTAGCGAATTTGGTCCCTGTGAGGAAGAAGAATGGAGATATTCGCCTATGTGTTGACTTCTAAAATTTGAATCAGGCATCTCTAAAGGATCATTATCCTTTACCTCAGATTGATCAGATTCTTCACGTAGTTGTAGGAGCTCAGATATTTTCTCTGTTGGATGGATTCTCTGGCTATAATCAGATTTGGGTCAAGGATGAAGACCAATATAAAATGATGTTCACCACGAAATGGGGAACATTTGCTTATCAATGAATGTCGTTTGGTCTCTCGAACGTTGGAGCAAATTTTCAAAGAGCGATGGACGTAGCTTTTGGTGAGTTGTTAAATCACGTCATTGTAATTTATCTGGATGACATGACTATCTTCTCTCACAACAGGGAGGAGCATAGTCTACATTTATGATAAGTGTTCAAGAAATATCGAGAGTTCAGAATATCCATCAATCCGAAGAAGTCCATCTTCACTATGAAGGAAGGAAAGCTCCTGGGCCACATCATTTTGGAGAAAGGTTTAGCTATTGATCCAACTAGAGCTGAGGCTCTTCTGAAGCTTCCATTGCCAGCCAACAAGAAGGATTTGCAGTCATTCTTTGGGCAGATAAACTTTATTCGAAATTTTGTTGTAGATTTTGCCCAAGTGGTAAAACCGATGACTGAGATTTTAAAGAAAAATGTTGAGTTCAAATGGACTGAGCAGAGGAAGCGAGCATTCAGAGAAATTAAAGAAAGAATTGCTCAAGCGCCGGTTCTGGTAAACCCTAATTATTCAAAAGATTTTATCCTGTATGTCATTGGTGAACAAGAGAGTTACGCAATGGTGCTCACGCAGAAGGGAGATGATGGAGATGAGCATCCAATTACTTTCTTAAGCCAAGTCATCCAACCGCATGAAGAGAAATACAATTTCATTGAGAAGCAAGTATATGCGGTAATGAAGTCCTTGAAGAAGTTTCAACATTTTGTTTCCCAGAGTAAAATAATAGTTTATGTTGTTCATCCAGATGTTCGAAGTTTCATCATTCAAGGAGAGCTTGGAGACAAGAGAGCTGGTTGGGTTTCCAAAATCTAGGAGTATGATGTTGAAATCCGACCAACCAAATTGGTTCGAGGTCGAGCACTATGTCAGGAGCTTGCAAGAAGCGCTGCTTTCAAATCCATGGTTTGCCAACTTGAAGATTCAATAAGTGGAAGTAATTTCACTAATCACTCTACAGTTGATCATGATTGGATAGAGGACCTTGTCGAATATTTCAATTCAGGAAGATGTCCTTCACATCTCAATGCTTCATAGAGAAGGAGATTCAGACTACAGGCTCTTAGGTATGTGATGTTGCCAAATGGATTGTTCCACAAAAATATTGATGGAGTACTTCTCAAGTGCGTCAAAGAATCAGAGAAGCAAAAAATCCTAGAAGAATTCCATTCTGGATTGTCAGGAGGCCATTATGCAGGGAGACCCATGGCATTGAAGATCATCAAAGCAGGTTATTTCTGGCCCACTCTCTTTGTAGATGCTTTCAAATTCAGTCAAAGTTGTGATAAATGCCAGAGATATGTTGGTAGAAGAGGAATGCATCATTACCCCTTCATCCGATTCAAGTTGAAGCACCATTTCAGCAATGGGGCTTAGATTTCATTGGGGTCATTGATCCTAATTCATCCATCGAGCATAAGTACATTCTAACTACAACTGACTATTTCACTCGATGGACCGAAGCAATCCCAACCAAGAAAGCCAACCAGGAGGTGGTCATCTCATTCCTTGAAGGATTGATCACTCGTTTTGGCATCCCAGATGCAATTATAATAGATAATGGAACCCCATTCATCGGTGCTAAAATCAATGAGTTCATGGGTAAGTATGGTATTTATTTAAAAACCTCATCAAATTACTATCCATAGGGAAATGGCCTAGCCGAATCCACAAACAAGAATCTGCTCAAGATTTTGAAGAGGACTCTAGGAGATAACAAGTGAAGTTGGCACTTGCTCTTGAACCAAGCCTTATGGGCCGATCGTATCTCAGTGAAAAAATCTATCAAGATGTCCCCTTATTCCTTGGTATATGATAAAGAAGTAGTCTTGCCTATTCATATTGAATTGTCGGTCCTTCAATCCTTGCACTTACTTGAGGGTGAAGATGATGAATTCGACCCCATGAGTGCAAGGTTAGCTCAAATTTTATAGTTGGAGGAAGAGAGGGAGAAATTGTACAATGCCTTCATGGAACATGCCCAAATGATGAAGAAGTGGTTTGGTAAGAAGACTTCTGAGAAGGCTTTCAAGGTGGGTGATTTGGTGTTAAAATGGAATGAGAACAAGGCAAAGCCAAGCAAGCATCACAAGTTTGAAGTGATTTGGGAGGGCCCTTTCCAGATTTTGGGTGTGAATCAAGTCAATTCCTATTACTTGCAGGATATGGATGACCATGTGCTGCCAATTCTAGTCAATGGTCTTCATTTGAAGACCTATCATCAGTGAAAAATTTCAGACCAAGTATGTAAATATGTATATAGTTTTCTTTTAATGTCATTTTATTTTTAAATGGCTAAGTATGTTTTATTTTAAGGATAAAAAAAAGAAGAAAGTAGTTTCACCGAGAGAATTTAACTTCACCCTGAGCAGGTGATTTCACTCCGAAAGCACTTCTTCACTAGCAGAAATTATTTTCACCCTAAAAACATTTTAAAAGGATCTTTTGTTCATTTTTGGGCGAAAGCATTAAAAGAAAGTAGGTTATTTTCTTCGAAAAATTATTAAAAGCGTCATTTTTGGCAGCATGAACACATATGGATTTTAATGGTTTGCTTTTTCATTAAAAAGTGCCCCTATTTTTAATTTCCAGGAAAAATATAAAAGAAAAGCAAAAAGTGAGAAAGCAAGAATAAAAAAAAAGAAAAAAAAAGATGTTATTTTCACCTAAAAAAGAGAATTCACCATGTATTTTCCATTTTTGGGGTGAAATTCCTGTTAACTTCCCCAAAGGATGTTTTTGGAGTGAAAGCTTGAGTTAAGAGAAAAATTCACATGCTTTTTCGAGGACTTTAGTTGGCAAAGTTTATTTTCGGCATGGAAGGGGGCAAAATTAATTTACATCTTGCTTTTTCCAAATAAAGCTTGTTTTTTTGGGAAAATAAAGAAGATGAATTATTTTAAAGATTGCCAAGCATGTAATTTCACCAAGCAAAGCAGGAAAGAATATTTTCGGAGCTCTAGTTGAACGAAACTATCAATTGCATGATTATTTTTGCCCCAGTTGACGTTTCTGGAAAAACAAGTGCATCCTAAATAAGCATTTTCACTTGGCATGAGCTAATTTCAAAGTAAAATTCAGTTAAAATGCATGAGATCAAGCTAATTTCACTGGAAAAACTTAGAGAAGATGTTTTTGGTGCCAAATCCAACGAATTTACTAATTTCACCCCAAAGAGCGCTCCCATCACATTCATCATTCCCGAGGTTAGTCGTTAATAACCAGATTGCACCTCTCAAGATTAAAAAGTCGCTGAGCACGACGTTCAAAGAAGATTTATAGCACAAGGGCATTATTGAAAATTGATTGGTAGTCAAAAAAATTATTAAAATGCGTGTTGAGCGAGAGAACTAAGGACCACATTCACCCGAATTTTTTAGGTGTGCCACATGCATTAAATTGGGTAGTTGAAGGTGAAAACTATAAGTAAGGCGAACTGAAAGCTTGTAGTCAAAGAAATATTGAGAGCATTTTCTTTGGGCATTGCAGGATCATCACTCAGCTTTACTGAATTGCTAATTCATTGCAGAAATTTCATAGTGTTGAAGTAAAATTGTTGAAGGACGAAGATGGGGAAGAAAGCTACTGAGACAAAGAAAACGTAAAAAAATGTAGGAGGCAAGAAAGCTAAAAAATCTAGGCGAAGTGAAGATATAGAGCTTGATCCGTATTATGATGCACTAGCTCAGATTGGTGACTACGTCATTTCAAACAAGGGCATGGAAAAATTGTGCCAGGATGTAGAAGTTGTTGTCAGACAAGGCTTGATGCCAGAAAGCCCATTGACTATTGCGTATCATGCACAGATTTTTTGGTACCTCTGTACACCTGTTCATGCTTACCCAGAACTAGTGCTAGCTATTACAAAATTTTATAACCCCACCACAAGAACTGTTCAAAATGCAAAGGGGGATAAATTATTCAGCATTTCATCTAATGCAGTTAGAGAAGCATTTGCTTGCGGGGTGATGCCTCCTCCGGATGTTATGTTCAGAAAGTTAAATCTCAAGGAGCAAGATGAAAGGTACCAGTCGACTGTGACGTTGCACCAGTTCATGGAAAATCAGCTGATAAAGATGCCCCAGTTTGGAGAGTTGTCGACTTTGCCAAAGCCTCTGACAAATTTCAAGAGTCCAGACATGTTTTCTATGTTGGCCTAGGTGATTGGTCTTCCTACCGATTCTACAGTGCATAAATGGCAAGCGACACTTGTACAATGTATTTCACAGGTAGAATTCTATGCTCCGACAACAATGACAATGAGCACGAACCTGATTTTCTTTGATTGGGTGGATTACGTGGCTCAAAGAATGCATACCCAATTGGAGAGAGTGTAGAGTGGAGAAGAGGTAGTGTTCAGACATTCTTCATTTTTAGCATGGTATTTCTTTTTCCACATGCACCAACGCTTTTCATTTATAGCTGTCAAGCAGACTGATGTGGCAGACAGGAAGTTGCCAGTTTATTTATGGACTCCGAGTTTATCCAGAAAGGAGTCATATTATAATTTCAACCGAATGTTCTTGGGCCCCACCCTCGAGCTTATTTTTGGCACATGTGAGAGAGTGCCAAGGGCGATGAGAGAGGAGGTTGTCATGAAGGAGAAAGGTGACATTTTCTTGTTGATGCAAGGCATCATTGTACAAATTTTTGGCTTTACTGGCAAGCCATTTCTCCTTCTATATTTTTCTACAGAGCACCTTTTCACGTTGGAGGTTGCCCACCAAAATGATTTCATTAATCACGTCTATGGGATGGGTCGAGGGAAATGAACCACATGTACAATGCCCTTTTGTTTCGATGATATTGAAGTAAGCCAGGTTGGAAAAAATTAGTTGATTACAAAAACCCTCTATGACCTCGGCTTGGTTGAGTTGCCCCAATGGTGGAAATATGACCCTTTGGGTCATTTCATGACATTGATCAAAGCAAAGAGTTTTCATTGTTGTCCTAGAGCAGATATTGAGCAACAGAGAAATAATCCAGAAGGGCATGATCTCGAATGGCACATTGAGAAGATGATGACATTCCCACCATGGCACGATTTCTATGAGATGGAGGCCGAATATAATCCTGAAGTCCACAAGCACCAGATTCCTCCTCCGGGCCTATTTAGAAAAATGAAGGATCAGTTGCCCGCTTGGTCTAAGGAGAAAATCACCAATTGGTGGGTTATGAGGGCCCATCAAGGAAAAATTGGGTCAACCTATGGCCTGGCGATGGATGATATATTTTTGGACATATATGATGAATATTATGACAACTACCAACCGATCTCTTTCACTAAAATTATACCTCGAAGCTTTCAAAGATCTAACAACAAAGAGATCATGGTCAAAGGAGAGCAACTTGTGGTTGAAAAAGCACCACTTGTGGAGGAAGAAAAATAGCCATCACTAGAAAAGTAGCTCCAGTGTAAGAAGAGGAGTACGCGTGAGGCACTTCCTTTTCCAAAAATATCCAAGAAGCCAAGGATTGGTGCAATCTCTTCATCTGGTACAAACCCTCCTCCTACAATTGTAGCCACATAGGATGACATTTCAAAGACTATTCCTTTGGTCCAAGAAGAGCAGCTTGGCCAAAATATGGAGTTCATAAATCTTGAAGAGGAGATTGAGGAAGAATTGAAGGAAGATCAAGCGAAGGAGGAGCTAGTATCGCAACCACCCTCATCATCGACTCAAATGGTGTCGAAGCCCAAAGGTATATTTTCCCTACCCTCTTCCCTTACTCTTGAGCATTTGGTGATTGTCACACCCCTTTCTACAGTTGTCACTTCCATTTCACCCCCATTTGGTATACCTTCCACTTCCATTTCACTTCCCATTTCTTAGTCACCAGTCACCAATGCTCCCTCTTCTTCTATTCCCTCTTCTTCTGTTTCCCTTTCTTTCAGTTCTTTTGCATCCACACCCAATCCATTTTTGCTCCCTTCATCCTCCATTTCGGTAACTTCTACCATGGCTATAAGTACACAAGCTCCTCCTTGAGTAAGTATAACTGTAGCCAAACCCCTCGCTTTCATTCCCTCAACCATCTCCATTCCATCAACTGTTCCCATTTCTACTTCCCTTCCCGAGCCAAACCCTCAGCAGGCTCACTTTCCCTTTTCTCCATTCCTTGAGTTGTAGGTGCTACCAGAGTCAGAGATGGAGGTTGTGCTAGAGCATCCTGTTGCAACAAAAATAAGTCGAGCCCGCTAGAGTTCATCACAGTGGCTAAAAATTCGTAAGCGAAAAGAGGCTCAAGCTCCAGCAAAGCCATTGAAGAAGGTCTCCTTTGACCCCGAAGCTATGGAGTCCCACACTATAAATATGATTCCCCAGGTCCAGAAGCCCCAAGGAGAGATGGCTCCAAGCGATTATGCTTATGAAGTCATTAGTGGACCTGAAGATTGATACTACGAGAAGATGGGGAATATTCAGGTGGATATGAGCTCACTTTACCTACATGGTGAGCATTATAAGAAGAGATTTTTTGAGGTTGAGGCGAAGATCATTGAGTTAGAAGAAGCTTTGGCTGAAAATAGGGCACATATGGAGATAGCGAAATCAGAGGTAGAGCATTGGTAGCAAAAAGTGGAAGACTTGGAGAAAGCAGTCGAGGAGCATCAAAAAATACGAGAAGAAGCTGAACAACAGGTGTAGATATTAACTACCCAACTAATTTTTAGTTAATTTTGGGGCAAAAATAATAGATGGGCATTGGTCAAAATCAATTTCACCATGAGACAAGCGAAAACAATGATTTTCGCTCCTTTTCCAACAAACTAGATGGTTTCGCCCAAATTCGAGTGAAAGCAAGAAAGAGCACCCAACTTGGAGCAAAAGGTAATGAAGACGACATATTCTTGAGTTGGTCAAAGTTAGTTTCGCCTCAGGAAGGGGGTCAAATTCATTTTCGCCCTTCTTTTGGGCGATTTGTTGTTTTAATATGAGTTCGAAGTGAAAGTAATGCAACGCGCTCAACTTGGAGGTAAGAACAATATAAAAAGCATCCTTCTGCATGGTCAAAGTCGATTTTGCCCCTAATTTGAGTGACCTACTATTTTCAATCGATTTCAGAGTGAAAGTAGTTGGCGGATGTCTCTCCAAGCGAAAGCATCCTGAAAATTCAAAGTCAGTGTTGCCGAGTGGCAAAAATAAGAGCAAACGAGTTGTCTATTGGTAGTTTCACCAGCAAAAACCTTCGTTGGGGAGTTTCACCCCTTTTTCCAATGAAATTCATCATTTTTACCCCTTCTTGGCAGTGAAAGTTATTTTCACCCCACTTCTTGGTGAAATCCTCCCATGAGAAAGAGCAAGAGCAAGTAAGAACGTTTTTGAGTGAAATTGATGAAATTAATGATGAAAATCTAAGCAAAGGTGCTTTCACTGTAGATCATTGTTGGGAAAGACTAAAGGATTGATGAATTTAAATCTTGGGGCAACAAATTTAAAATGTCTGGATTATTGTGGAAGATCTTCCAAGATTAAATGTTGCGCTCCTGATTACGACATGATCACCTTCATTTTCAAGGTACCTTCCACTGATTTTTCTCCTTTTCCAAATGAAGTTAATTTTTGTTGGGTCTTTTAGATAAAAATAAAGTTCCAAGGTGCAATATGATGAAGCGGTAACCGAGATTTAATGTTTGAGCTCCTAATTTTCAAGGGACATTGTTGAGTTGTGATTCATCGACTCCTGAGATGATTTTCCATCATCCATTCCTGCTAATTTCCAAAGCACTCTCCATGAAAATGGGATCATTGCTTCCTAAGGAATGTGTTGATTTATTCATTACAATTGTTGAGGAGAAAATTAGTGCAGTTGATATTTGACTAGCCGGTATTTTTTTTAATGTGAATTTAATTATAGAGGTGTAACCCTCTATAAATACTAAGTATTTTGATGTAAAGGAGGATATACACTCTGCTAAAAACACTTTGAGTTCTCTGCATCAATTGAAAGAGATTTGGCTCTGGTTCTTGGATCAGTGGTGTATGCAGTTGCTTTCTGCCTATCATTTTTGTTATGTTCATGTCTTTATTAGATAAACTTAAATTTTGCATCTGAATTTAATTCCTAATAGAGAACTGAATGTTGAAATATTTATTGGAAGTTATCTCTACAAGTTGTGAATGGTTCCTATGCTTTTATTTTTGTTACATGCTGATTAAAACTTGATTTGAATTTTAGCTACTAGTTTATCCCCATCTTACGTTTTTGACTAATAGTTATATTTCCCATTCCTTTCTGTTATTTTCCATTTCTTTATGTTACCCTAAGCTTATACCATTTGTTATATTAAAATGGGAGCCAACCCTCTCTAGAGATTGGCCTGAAGGATTCAATGTTGGTCGGGTCTAGGGCGCACATCTATTATGTACTTAGGCAAATTTGTGACCAACATCCACCCCTATAACCACCATGCCACAATCATTTAAAACATTTTATGCCACTGAAAGCACCAGGAAAGGTACAAGCGTTCAGTCTAGTGAGGTCCGAGATTTTGAACCTTGGACCTTCGCCCCCTTATGGGGTTTGACCTTAATTTATTTGTTAGTGTAAATGAAATTAAAATAAGATAATGAGAACATAGCAAAATTCTTAGTACTACTGGAGGAAATTTAACGATACCTTGAGTAACCTGACATACAAACCTTGGGGATATTATAGGGTACTAACATGAGTCATAAGGCCGGTTGTTTTTCCTAGGTGCCATAAGGGTTGAAACATATATTATCTCCTTTGTTCTAAAAAATCTAGAAACAAAACATTAATTAATTGAACTCCCTTCCTAACCATGGTAAAACCACCCTATATTACTCATAATATTATGCATCAAATGGTGCAAAATCTAAATTCCCTACCTGAGCTTCGTGATAAGCAAAAGGTAATAAAATTTTATTTTTTATTAAAAGGAAGAGTAACAAAAATCCTCTCATTGGAGCCCTTTTCCCTATTCATAATGAACAAGGGGAAGTCATATTTAGGTCTATAGACCATTTGGTAGTCTTAGAGGAAATAAAGAGGTAATGCAAAATGTTTTGAGGGTTGATGAAGAACCCTTAACCACCTTAATTGTGAAAGAGCCTTGTAGATATTTTGCAAATACCCAGATCTAACCATATGAGCTCTCAAGGATACCCTTCCCATGGGTCTTTGGATCTATATGTGAATCTATCTCATTTAAATAGAATGAGGTATAATCCCTCCATAATCACAACAACCATAAAGGGGAGGCCCCCTAGCATCTCATCATCTTTTAGGAATTAGGGGTCTCTACCTCTCAATATTGAACCTATTAGATTTAATAATTCCATATATCACTTATTATCATTCCACTTGTCCAAAATATGGATATATTTTCTATCATGTCTAACACTTCAAATATTATATCTTCTAACCCCTTTATCAACTTACCTTCTTCATAAGTTTCAATTCCTATATTCCTTCTTTTAACTCTTTTCTCCCTAACTACTCTATACCTAATTATATGGTTGTTCCATTTGGATCAACCCATCCAAATTCAAAATATTATTCCTTGATCAGTTCCCAAACTTAATTTATAGAACCACCTATCCCTTATCCTTGATTCTAGGATCTAGATTCTAAGTTAGAACAACTTATTAAAGAAAATAGCGGTAAAGAAATGTGGTGTTGGCCCTCTTTATGAATTTAAACAAATGGCCTCTATCCAAGGAGGTACAACAAAAAGGTATTATTATAAAGACTATTTTAATCAACTTGTAGACCCTACTTTAATAAACATACCCTATCCCATGGGATTTGTGCTACCTAAGTTTTGGATGAATAGGGGAGAAGTTGACCCAATAAAGCACCTTTAAATCTTTCGAGTTACATGCCACAACATTGTCTATGATGAGACATTAAAAATTTCCCCTACAAGCCCTAGTGACAAGGGTTGAGAATGGTTCTACCAATTGTCTCATCACTAAATCAAAAGTTTTACTGACTTGAAAGAAATGTTCATACAATATTTTATTGATTTATATCAGCTTAAACAAGGTAAAAATAAACCTCTTAATGAGTTCTTACCCTAGTGGTGGGCATTAGTTAGGAAAATCTCTTTTGTCGTACCACCAAGAGACCTCTTATGTATCTTTATATGTAGCCTCCAAGAACACCTTTCAAATCCCCTAGAGATGACCCATGTCTCATCCTTTGATGATACAGTAGTTCTCAGTAAGTAAATAGAAGTCACCCCCCAACATAGAGGAAAATCAAAAACTAAAATGAAAGATGAAAATCCATATTCTTCTAACTCTAAAACCCAATATAAAAATAAGCATGTGGTGGTGATGGAGTCACTAACTCCTACCCTGTTAATAATGTTAAAACATGTCATGTGGATACCGCTACCTCCTTGCAAAAAAATGTCTTGGCCAAAATCCAAGATAAGCCTCAAAGAAAATTCACTAGACTAAACAAGTCATTTTCCTCTATCCTAACACAACTCTTGGAATAAAATATGATAGAGTGGTCTCCTATAAGGAAACATGACCCTAAAAGAGAAAAGCTTCTTTGGTTTAAATCTAATGAACAGTGTGGTTAACATCACACAAATGGTCACCACACAAATAAATGAAAAACCCTTAAAAACCTTGTCCAAGACCTTATTGATGGTTGCCTTGTGGTAGGAAGTTCTAAGCAAGCAACTTCCTCTAACCAAGACCTAGGATTGTTTCAAGATCCTTTGCCTAAGCATGGGCAAAATGCTACTAACATTATGTCATATAGGAATGTTTCCCCATAAAATCAAAATTTGGTAGGGATGATCCAGATCAACATCATAACTAAGCAATAGGTTAAAGAGAAGGGTAAACCTTCAGAACCCTCTAATACCCCTTTAGTTTTAAATCCTAGACATGCATCATCTCTTGAAGCTCCACCTTTAGTACTAAAGCCACAGGACAAAGGAAAAATGACCTTCAACCTCCAACAATAATTGGAGGAAATCCCGACTAAGATCTCTATACTTGAGTTTTTAAAAACATCACCAAGTCATAGAGAAAGTTTGTTCAAACTCCTAAGTGAACAAACTATCCACCAAGATGTTAGCCCCAAGAATATGGCTAACATGGTGGGATCACTAATGGTAATACATGTCATAATATATTTTTTAAGGATGATCTTCCTACCCCTCAATGATAGGAAAATTACCCTTATACATTACATTCCATATTGATGAACAATGTATTAAAATGTTTTTCATAGAAAATGGCTTAGCCATTAATGTTTGTAGCCTTAATTTCATCCAAAATATAGGGATTAAATAAAGAAGGCTTAGATAAAAGACATTGTCATAAAAGCTTATGATAATGAAGAGCAAGAAGCTATAATATTAATAGTTCTTCCAATAAAAATTGGGCCTTACATTTTAAATACATTTTTTTATGTGTTTCCCTATGAACTAAACTCTAACATCCTTTTAGGCAACCTTAGATTCATGCTATGCAATCAATCCCCTTAAAAAATCACCAATATGTTAAATTTTAATATCAAGAAAAATTGTATAGTGTTGTGGATGACAATGACCCTTTCTCTTATTGTCAAACCATCCAAGCCAAGAATCCTAAGGCTTGCCTCTATCCTTCCTTAAATGCTTATTTCTCTTTCATCAATGATTCCATAAAAAATATTCTACCTAAGGAGACTAAGGATGACTAAGAAGCTAAAACAAATAGCAAATCCTCAATAAAATGCAAAGAGAAGGTTGATGTACAAGATATAAATCAAATAAACCTCAACTAACAACATGCAATTCTAACGCTAGACTTAGCTAGGCTTCCCCCTTTGCCTCAAACCTTAGGTATACCTTCAAGAAGGAGAATCATGGTAAATATTGGAAGTTGAACTTTTATCTCTGCTAGAATGACCAACGAGGAGAAAATCCATGGAGACAACCCTCTTCCAATAGAATGAAAGTATTATTCTTGCTATTTATTATATCTATACCCCATACCTAAGAAAATTTTGTAAAACTATGGTATGATGAAAAAGTATTAGGACCTAGAGAGCAAGGCATTAAAGAGCATATAGAATCAAAAGCATGGTCTAGATGTTGGGGAATAGGATATTTTCCAAACTCCAATAAAAAACACCTTATGCCTCTTTAGAAAAAAATGATGATGAGATCACGTAAATCTTCTCATAAGATTACCAAAGCTAAGTCACCTTAACAAAGGGGTTATATTAGGATGAGGAGAAGAAAGAAACTTCTCCCTTATCCCTTTTTAACTTATTCATACGATATGTGCAAATCAACATACTAAGTATCGAACCTGTTGAAAAATTTGAGCAAAGATCTAACCTTAGTGACGATAGATTAAACTTATCCCAAGTAGATCATGGCATACCCTCCCAACCAATAGAAAATCACTTCTCAACTCTAGACATAAATGACTATGAGGTGAAATTTTTACCCCACAACCCTTCTAAGGATAATTGCAATAATTATCCCATTCAAGAAAACATCCCTACTTATGGGTATTTTCATTAGTCACACAACCCTCATAGTCAACCAACACAGAGAAATGGACTTTGGACCCCAATGAACTTGAAATTATAGGGGTGTTGCTTGCCCCTCTACAATATGAGGATGACTATCATATCCTAATAGAATAAACAATTGATGTTAACATAGGTTCCAAAAAAAAACCCAATAATAATAAAGTTAGGAAAAGCCCTAATATTTGAAGAGCAAGAAGAGTACACAGAACTCAATCAAATTTTGTGATATTTTTGCTTGGTCCTACATAGACATGCCTAGACTAAACTTATCCTTAGTGATTCAACACTTGGTAGTTAGGTTAGATGCTAAGATGATAAAGCAAAAGTTAATAAATATGCATCCGAAGGTTGCCTTGCTTGTTAAAGAAATCCAAAAAAATAAGAGGTCTAATTTATTAAGGCAATCGACTATTCTAACTAGATATTAAACATAGTTCTTGTGGCCAAGAAGGAAGGTGTTGTGCAAGTTTACACAACCTTTTGAGACATCAATATAGCTTGTCTTAAGGATAATTTTTTGCTACCCAACATAGAAACGATAGTAGATTTCACTATTAGTTATGGAATGTTGTCCTTGATGGATGAATTTTCTAAGTATAATTAAATTTGGATTACGCCTAAGGATTAGGGTAAAATGATGTTCATTACTCCTTGGGGTATCTTTTACTATGAGGTTATACCCTTTGGTTTAAATAATGTCGATGAAACCTATCAATATGCCATGACATACATCTTCCATGATATGATGCATGACATTGTGGAAGACTATGCTGATGATCTTATTGGGTGTTCCATGAACGATAAGATCATGTTAGCAACCTAAGGCAAATTTTCAAATGACTTAGAGAATATAAGTTCTACCTTAAACCCTCCAAATGTATATTTGGAATGACATCTGGAAAGTTACCACCACCTAGAAACCTAACTAAGCTTTGAAGTCTACAAGGTAGACTACAAGAAATTAGGAGATTCATATCCAATTGGTAGACAAGTGCCAACAATTTTTCAAGATTTTAAGAAAAGAAACTGAGTTTAATTGGGATGAAGAGTGTGAAAAGGTATTTTATGCCTTAAAAATGTATATTTTGTCTCCACCAGTTCTAAACTACAACGAAAAAAAGATCCTAAGGCATCAAGCCTATAAATATGTCATAATTAGAGATATTTTGTGTAGGCACATCTTTAGTGGTATTCTCTTAAGGTGCCTAAATTATGACAAAGCCAAAATAGTAGTTTAAGAGGCCCACGAAGGGGCATGTAGTGGTCACTTCAATGGAAGTGCCATTGCTAAAAATCTTATTCACATGGGATATTAGTGGCCAAAAATGGAAAGGGACGCTTGTAATTTCATGTGAAAATATGATAAGTGTTGAAGGTATGATAATCTTATTCATACACCTAGTCAGGAACTCTAATCCATAACATCCCCTTGATCCTTCTCTACTTGGGGTCTAGATATCATAGGAAAAATAAATCCCATATCATCAGATGGACATAAGTTCATAATAACTACAACTAAGTACTTCACAAAATAGGTAGAGACCATACCTTTATCCTCTTCCACTAGAGCTCATGTATCAATATTCATCTTAATCCAGATTCTTTCAAGATATGGTATTCTTAACTTAATAATATTTGACAATGGCCCATATTTCAAGAACAAAGATGTGGCCAAAATTTGTGTTAAGTTCAAAATCCAACATAAATAATCAAACCCATATTACCCACAAGGTAATGATTAGGCCAAAGATTCAAATAAGACTTTAATAAAGATATTAAATAAACTTTTTAGCAAAACTAGTAGGGATTGATACTTAGAACTATATCTAACTTTATATTGCACTAGTGTTAGGACTTCAACTAGTGCCACACCCTATGCCTTAGTCTATGGGATTGAGGCAATTTCCCCCTTTGAATTAGAATTCTTGTCGCTTCGAATCATTTTGGAATATTTTTTTTTTGGTTGAGTATCTCCATGCATGCCCTATTCAATTGTAACTATTTGACGAAAAGTGAATCCATGCCCTAGAGCACTTGTGAGTCTATCATTAGAGAATTAAAAGAGCCTATGAAAAGAGGGTGTGACCTTGTTCCTTCGAAGTAGGCAACTTCATGCTTAAATAAAGTCAAAAGAATGCTAAGGCAAAAAAGATAAAAAGGTAAATTTAAACCCAATTGGTTAAGTCTATTCATAGTAATTGCCAAATTTGGGTTAGATGCACATCGCTTGGCCATGTTAGATGACAAAGAACATAAGGAATATATAAACATAATGCATTTAAAAAGATATTATAATTGAATGTGCATGCGTTGCTTGCTCATGTGCCTAGTTTCATTTGTTGCTTGTTGACCAATTCACTTGCCCATGTTCATATGCTTAATGCTTGGTTACCTGCTACATGCAGAGTCGAAATATTCATTGTGACTCGTTATGATCCTAATTAGGATATATCACATTATAGATTGCATTTTAGCTAGGTAACTAAGGTAGCAAATATCTCAAAAGGCTCTACTTTATGATTGCATAAATAGTTGCATTCTTGTCATATATGCATTTTTATTTACCTATTAACAGTGAGAACTAAGACTATTTCTAACCGTTGGCTAGCATAGGATGAACATGTGCCTACCATTGGTTAGATCAATCCATAGTTCTCAAAGGAAAGTAAACTTGTGTGCTTTCCTATCCATACATAATTCTAATCAAATATTAATCAAACATCCTTCTTTTAAAAACCTATCAACTTCTTACCAAATGACGACAATCCCTCCTAAGTCATAGAAAATGATGGCTCTAACCTATAACCCTTAATTATTTAAACTTCTTCACTCGATCCCTATTATTAGTGCTCGCTAGGTAATGGAACAAGTGGAGTCCATTCTCTCATGTGCCATAATGAGGGACTCAAGCAAAACCTTAGCTAAATTTATCTCATCTACTTTGTTGAAACACAAAGGGATGGACAAAAAAAGCCCATTTTTAAGACTTGATAATACACTAAAAATAATAAACTCTATGCGCCAAATGATAAATATCTTGTGACATATATAACTGAAGGCAATATCATCCATAGGGGTTTCTCCTAACAATAGTCAACTCACATTATCCTAATAAGCCCTATAGTTGGGGGCATTCAGTATAAAAATAATAAACAAAGGACATAGGTTGTCCAAGGTAATAAGGACATAAACTATCCAAAAGAATTTTGGACATAGGCTGTCCAACGCATCCTCTTTAGACATAGACTATCCAAAAAGCACTGTATCATATAGACATAGACTGTCCAAAAAGCATTGTATCATATAGACACAAACTGTACAAATAGAATTGTATCACATAGACATAGACTATCCAAAAGAAATTATTATATGGGCATATATTGTCCAAAATATATTTATCATATGTACATATACTATCCAAAAAGCATTGTACTGTACAAACATTGATTATCCAAAATTTATTGGACTATATGAACATACACTATCCAAATTACTGTATCATACAAACATAGATTATCCAAAAGTACCTTTTATATGGGCATAGACTATATGAAAGATATTTATCATATGGACATAGACTGTTCAAAAGCATTCCTTATATGGACATAGACTATCCAAAGCATTAAAAGGTATAAAATTGCTAAAAGCAATATGCTTGTCTAATCACTTGTCAATTATCAGGTTAGAAGAAGCATCGTTTATGAGCAAATGAAAACTTAATAGGGATATAAATTGTACAACAACAATGATTGTCTAAAAACACTTTTAGGCAATGACCACCTAAAAACACTATCAATCTTAGTCACCTAAGCATTTTTCCATTACTCAGGATAGTAGGCCATCACTTAGGGGCTAACAACACAACACCAATGCTAACCAAGTTCTTCATATAATATTAAGTCCTCAAGGTAATACTAACCAAGTCCTTCAAGAAAAGCAAAGTAAGTCCTCTAGGCAAAGCTAACTAAGTCCTCCAAGCAATGCTAACTAAGACCTCTAGAAAAATCTAACCAAGTCCTTCGGGCAATGCTAACCAAGTCCTTTGGGTAATGCCAACCAATCCCTTTAGGCAAAGCAAATAAAATCCTACGAGCATGGACTACCCAGGCAATAAAAACAACAAGATCAAAACATCTTCTCCATTAATCAATATTGAAGGCCAACGCTTAGGAGGAAAACAAAATAATAAATCCCTACATACATAAGTTGTCTAGGCAACATATATCAATAACAAAACATAAAAACTATGCTAGACATGTCATTTAACATGAAGAAAAAATATCAAATTTCACAAAATACCAAACATTTCAAGTTTTTGTGGCTTGCCAACTACTCACCTTAGCAACTCGAGAGGGCATACCTAAGCATAGTCACATTATATGACACATATTATGCAGTGCATCACAGTAAATGCACTCATCGATCAACAGCATAAAAATGATACCCCTTTTAACAAAATTGGGAAAGAATAATTTTGAAGCATTCAATTCACAATAAACACTTCAAAAGGGTCAAATATAGACACCTAATTTTGCTCCCTATATTGGCCACTCAACATGTTGTCCATCACATCTTTGATCAATTTGACCAAATCACCCTTTTGTACCCAAATTTGAGGCAAAAAGACTCGATGAAATTTATCCTTCCTAAAACTTGACTAAATAACGTCTAAATTTTATAAAATTGATACCATTGGAAAGACCTCGAAAAGAGTTTTCCAACAAGTATAAACATGGCCATGTTTTGACAACCATAGAGAATTCATGGACATACAAAACATTCATTATCATATGACAATTTTGCAGCCGTATCGCGGTTTTACTACTGCACGATATTTTTGCAAAAATATCGATAAAACTTTAGTTTCAATAGCTGGACCCCTTGTCCCCACTAACTTTGACCTTCTTAAAATTTGGTCAAATTAACTATAGTTATCACAAATATGGTATCATTAGAAAGCTCTCGAAACAATCTTTTAAATGAGTATAGACATGAATTATTTTGACACCCATGATATTTTTGTGGCACCATAATAAATTTACCATAGCATTTTTGCGAGGCCATGATGATTTTGCAAAACCAATGATAAAACTCCAATTTCTACGATGTGAATCCCAATCATCGTGACTCCCAATCATCGTTAGTACCACTGATTTTACATCCAATATGCTTGAAAATTATGCAAACTACATAAACTCCTAAATAGAGGTATTTAACTCCTCAATCCATCTCCAATCAACCCATGCAACTGCCAACTAGGGGTAATTATCTCCTTATTGATCCATGCAACTGCTAATATGGGGCAGTTATCTCCATGCAATTGCCAATCAAGGGTAATTGACTATTCACATTACCTCCCAATCACCTCTTGTGACTGCTAATCAAGGCAATTAATTGCATGACTCACCAAGCCAACTCACCTCCTAAACTCAGCTAAATTAGGGACCTCACCTCTTTGGAGTGCACACTTTAGATGCTCCTCTTGTACACCCCTGATAGAGATTCCAAAGCAAGCCTTTTATTATAAAATGGGTCCTTAGGGTACCAAGCTAGTTACATACACATACACAAATATTCTTAGTGATACATATACACATTTTGAGGCAGGCATTGACATTTTGGTAGTTGCATTGCTAGGATACTTTGTTAATAGTATGACATTTAGCAATGGTTTTGGGAGGATTTTGGAGACATTTTGTAAAGGGATAATGCTACAAAAATTATTGGCCTGAGCTTTTTACATTGGAGCTTCACATTTAGGATTTGGCCTCTTTCTCCCATTTCTTTCTTTTTTATTTACTTTTGCATTTCCAATCTTATGATTTCATATTTGGGCAATTGTAATTTATTTTCATTGCAAACCTTGAGTGGTAATGTTGGGGCTTGATCCTTGGATCAAGCTAGTCTACTATTTTGAATTAGATGGATAAGCCCCAAACTACTAATTTCCATTTTCCATTTTTTGTAGTTATAGATCTATGTTTCTATTTTTGCAAGTTTCGGGTGAATTTGTGGGTCTATGGCGAGTTTGTAGAGTTTTTCTATATCTATTTTGTAGGTGCATGATGGTTTTGTAGTCATATGACATTTTTGTAGCTACACGACATTTTTGCAGTTGTACAATGTATTTATAGTTGTACAATATATTTGTGGTTGTATGATGTACTTACAGCTGTATAATATTTTTGTAGTTGTATGACATTTTTGCAATGGCATGACGATTTTGCAATTTGTTTTTTTTTTTGCACAAGTCTCAAATTTCAACCTTTGCCCCACTTACAACCTGAAACAAGTAAACTCTGACTCATTCCGAGTTTTTTTTTTTCTTAAAAGGTTTTTTCATAAAAAGGTATTAAGAAATTTAGATTTTGCATTTTAGAATTATGATTTGTGAATAATAGTCTTGTTAAGAAGGATCTTAAGTACAAGTTCTTAGATTCTGCATTTTTAGCTCATTTTATATAATCTTGCTTATAAGTATCATTTAATTAATCACCACAATTAAAGTTGTATATTTTAGTCTATTGTTTCTTTTAGAAAGAGGGAAAAATAGAGTACTTTTATTATGTGGTCACGATATAACCATTACATAGTATATCCGCAACATGTGAGGGGAGAGATTTGAACCTGGGCCTCTCAATTTTAACTGAAGAGTTTTAACTACCCACTTGCTCTCCAAATCCTCTACATGATCCGATAAAATAGAGTAATTTTGTTCTAGGTAGTTTCTTTCTCTTTAGCCTTAAGGCATAATAAAAAAGATAAAAAAAGATGCCTATTTTCTTTTGCTTTTTCTTGTAGTTTCGTTTGAATATGTAGATTTGTAGGATAAAAGGAATAGCCAAGTGCCTCTCAAAATAAAAAGGACAAAATCTAGGATATGAATAAGTTCTTCATGAAAGGCCTAGGTATTTTTGTTTTCTTTTCTTATATCATTTGTTTTTTTTTTAATTTACATGGTGGAATCGATAGCCGCCATGAATTCGAGCAGGCTATCCAGCTTTTATGGCCGCCATAGTATTCTGCGTTGTCCGCCCCAGAAGCCACCACACAGATCTTCGTGCAGTCCGCCCCTATAACCACCATGCCACAATCATTTTAAACCTTTTACGCTGCTGAAAGCACCAGGAAAGGGACAAGCGTTCAATCCGACGAGGCTCGAGATTTGAACCTTGGACCTCCGCCCCCCTTATGGGGTTTAGGGTTTGGATGAACCAATTGGTCTACACCTCGGACCTATCTTATATCATTTGTTGTAATGCTTTTGATAGCGTATTAAAAAGGATTTCAATCAAGGAACTTACAATTTTCACTAAATTACATAGAAGTACATATTTTATTTAGACATTAAAATGAAAAATGCATGTGATCTTTTGCATCTAGGATAATTCTTGTTTTTTTGTATTCCTTTTTTGTCTCTACTTAAAGAAAAATAAAAAAATAAAAGGTTTACTTCCTTGTTTGTTTTAAGATTAGTTTTCATGAAAACTAAAAATCATATTTAGAAAAGCTTCTTGTTTGAATGCATAATGGTGTGATGCATTTTTATTTTATTTTGGTAACATCTTTTTGTCAAAAAAAATTAGCACTTAAAAGAAATCAAAGAATTGCTTTTAGCCTAAGCATTTTATTTTCTTTGTCTTCCTCATTTAAGCATTTAGGCTAACTTGTTTCTTTATATGATTCTTTCTTTTGCATTTTGCGAACAAAAATTATTTCATAAATTTATCTTAAACCTTAACATTAGTGAAAAAAAAATAAAATAGAATTTCATATAAGACTCTTTGATGTAATTCTTCATTTGCATTTGCATCATTGCATTTAGATATCAAATTAGAACAAAAACAAAAAATAAAATAGAATTTCATATAAGACTCTTTGATGTAATTCTTCATTTGCATTTGCATTTGCATCATTGCATTTAGATATCAAATTAGAAAAAAACATCTAAGTGTTTGCAAAAAAGAAACCCATCAAACTAAATTTAAGAAAATAAAAAAACTACCATTAGTGAACCCCTTCAGTCCTTTCTTTCACCAAAGATAAAAACTTGAAAATGCAAACGATGGACCGACAACACCACCCTCCTGTCTGAGAGTCGGTTTATCTTTGAAATGCAAACGACGGTCCAGCACCCTCTCGTCTAAATGTGGGTCAAGGAAAATTGACCCACATACGCTAATGCCTCGTATGATCCGCTTTTGGTCGCCCACAAGTCCCATCTTGTGATTAAAACCATTAGTAGGGATGATAAACCGACTTCTTCTGCTACCAACATACACAGCACAATGCCCTTTTAGAACATCTTTAGCAAGGGCATTGCATGATCTGCAGATGGCCTCATCCAGAAATGGAAAATATCTTCTAATTGGGGACAAAGAATGCCCAATTGCTTTATGGGCTTTGGCAAACCCACATAATGATCTGATTATCTGTTTCAAAAACAACACCTGGGGTTTTTCCTTACTTCTTGCCATTGCAGAATTTAAAACAAAACAAATAGTGTTGTTCTACAACCTATAGCTCAAACACAAATCAAATATGTAGAGTACTTTGGTGAGAGACGAAGGGCAGATTCTGTATATATAAACAATTGAGATTGGGCATCCACCAACAGATGTAAAGCTCATATGATTAGACGGTAAGGACAAACTATCAAAATGGTCCAGTGTACTTATGGACCATATAAAATATGGGATTTTGGACCAATCCCTACCCAGAATGGAGGAAGCAACACCATGTGTGACCTCTCAAAATGTAGGGGTACTTGCAGACCGAGAATAAGTGGTGTTTTTTCAAGGTCCCATTTTTTTGCTCATCTTAAACCTGCCATATAGATATAGTCTTATCAAGTGTACTAAGCATTTATGTACCGGTACTGTTAAGGGACGCAGATACATAATATATTGTCCTATTGTGTTTTGCAATTCATTTTCTCCACACAGGATGCAGTAGTTCTTCGCTACTTGGGCCCATGAATAGCACAGCCATACGAACTACAATAGAACCTTTTGCTTTTTCATTAGCCCTATTTATCTTTAATGCCTATGTAATTCAGAGCAATGATTCCATTTTGTTAAGGTAAGGAATTATAGGATGAAGTTAAAACTGTCAGTTTCTCAGTCCGATAAATTGCATCCAATGAAATCAAATCTTGGACAGAAAGGACACAATCACCTGCAGGTGGCGCGTGCTTTGATAAGGCTGTTGTCTTGGTGTTGCAGAACTACAAGTACAATCAATTCATCCAACTTTTTATTGTTTGTAAGAGTGTTACATAAGGGACTAGTTGATCTAGAGTAAGATCCAGATGTTAAGGACTGCAAGCTTGGCTGAAACCATAATTTAGCTAATCATAACTATTATTATTCTTATTGGGGTGTTTTTGCACTGTTCATTTCCTGCTACGGGCCAGTTTTCTAATCATTTGCCACATTGGCGTTAATAGATCTGTATTGCTTATGTGGGTCCCAAGATTTTGAGATCCATCTTTTTGTCACATCTTTCACAAAACACTTTCTGAAACACTTTCCAACATCTGATTTTTTTTTGGTTCCTCTTATTGGAAAGGATTACAATTACCTTGTTTACAATGTTGGTGCCTTAGATCTCACAACCCAGTGATATCTATTATCACTTATTAGATCTGAGTTCAATTTTTAAGTGATATACATTTTCATCTAAGTGAGTTTAGATGAATTAACAAAACATTATTTAACATGAACTTGATCAAGGTGTTGAAATTTATCATAAACTTGATCAAATGACTAAAACCCAACTACGTATGCCATTGAATTAAGAAATATAAAGTAAAAACTTATTATCTTTGCTGGACTGAAGTAAGGTCTCGGGTGCAGGTGGGAGTTTGAAGCCTGTGAGGATTTGGAGTTCTCAACTATTATTGTTAAAAAAATGCATATTTTTGGTGAGAACATTATACAATTATGCTAGTTGAGTAAATCATAAGTGATTAGTTAGAAAAAAACATTATATATTTTTTTTTAAATTTAAAGTAAAATATATATATATACAACACACTGAATTAAGTACAGAAATTGAAGGGTTTCGTAGACCTGCTACTCATCTTGCAGGAATCCTTCACAGAACATTATATACCTGACAGAAATTTATTATAATAATGCATTTAACAAAATACAAAATGAGAATCAAAGGAAAAAAAAACACCGTTTGTACATGGTGAGAACTATGAGACCGTAGCTGCAATAGAGAAAAAATTACAAGAATCAAAGGAAAAAAGAAATTGTCCATGGTGAGAACTATGAGACTCTAGCCGCAATAGAGAAACCCGTGAGAAGGCGAAGATCACCCATGTAGGCAAAATTTGTAAGAAGTGATTGCCAGTTTAAATAATAGTGATATTAAAATTAAATATCTCACCTTTCCCATATGTCAAATGGATATTATGCTTGCCTAAACTAACTTAGATTAAGAAAATTACATAAATGTAAACAAACAGACAACTGAAAAGTGATTATAAGCTTAATTGAGAAGATTATTCGCAAAGAAATCAGCAGATGTTGAAGACGTCTCCCTGGTTTCACAAAATGGTGAAATATTGAACTCAGGTATTGAACTCGAGTGATTGAGAAGATTTTGGTACAAGATTTAACGAATTCAAAAGGAGTAAGTGTAACAACCCAAGTCTGTTCATTTGGTTGAACCACTAAAAAGATAAGAGTTATCAAGGGGGCTTATTTTTATTTTTTGTTTTCAAACTAAAGTTTGTTTATAAGATAAGTTCATAGCAAAATTCGATTCACCCAATAAATCATTAACATGAATTTAAATTAGTACAAGTATATTATACCACTTTTGGGTACAAGACTGTTGCAGCAGAAAGTCACCCAAGTGGACGAGATTGACCAAATCCCGGAAGAAGCTATTAATGGAATCAACTTGTCTCATTTATCATCCTCGTGTTCTAGCATGAGGGTCTATCCATGGTAGGGGTTATCCTCTAGGGCCCATAACACCTAGAGGGGACACTTTATTTCCCCATCCCTTAGCATTTGCGAATCCACGACCTAACTGGTTGACTTATTCGATTTTTTTCTTTGCAAGGGATCAGCGTATGTATGCCAGTGTCTAGTTGATTGTCCCCTTCCCGAAGTCAACTAGAGCCATGTCAATACCTTGACCTTGGACTTGATCGCACATGCTCATTGTGACTCTTGATCGTTTGTCCCATACCAAACGTCGAGGCTAAACTAGTTAAGTTAAATGAAACATGAGACTTATCATAGTACTACTCAGCAGCAATCATGAGGTGGCGTCTCATACCACCCCTCATTATCAAATCTGATCTAGTCACCATTTTTGATCAATTTCGCCAGTCTTCAATTAGTCTCGGACATGTTGTGTGCATACCCGCACCTCAACAAACTTAGGTGTTTTAACCTTTCTTTTCCACTAGCAATAACTACCATTTATCCTTCTTGATAAACCATTGCTTGAATTTTTGGGTTATTTCTCATAGTTTATTGGGTCTCCCAATTTCAAGTGAAGTAATAATAAAATTATCTCTTAATACTAGAGTCTCCATTCATCATAATGTTTACTAATATTTCCTTTGAAGCAAATAGAAACATTTGTTTAAGCATATAATGATAAAGGGTTTCCTTACCCTAATCTTCACATTCTTCCCAAAGACTAAATTTTCAATTTTCCCTATGGCTTTTATCATTTGCTATGATAAATTCTAATTAAAGTTTTAGGCAATTTAGGGGAAGCTCGGCTACGCTTTCACATTGCAGGCTTTTCTAGAAGTGGAAGATTCTACAAGAACCATATGGTCAACCGACCATAGCATTTATTTTCTTCCTTTTTTTATGAGAGTTTGACTTTGCACAAAATTCACAACCGAGGATAAAGTTTTAGAATTCATAAAGGGGATCCATAGCCACATTCGAATCTAATTTGTCTAGAGCCACTTCTTCGGTTATTTCCATCCAAAAGAAGAAGTTAAAGTTAACTCTTTGCATACCTTATTAATATTGGCTAAAAAGAAATCAACACTATCTTTAGGTCCATACTTTCATCATAAATCTCAATATTGATGAATCTATAGTCTTACGTTTTAAGACCAAGACCTTATAGTCTGAAAATTCCTCATTTAACATATACATTTTGAAACTTTTTTTTTTTTTGCTGAAGGTTTTCATGTTTGTATTCAGAGTCGTTTTATTAAATTTAATGTGGTTCGCCTGGTTCTATTTTTTAACCATAACCTTTTCAATTTATATTGCACATGAATGACAAGTTAAAATCTTGGAGAAATGTAAACAAACTCAAACATTATTGATAGATTATCTACTATTTTTGTTTCACTGAAATCAAACATAATTTTCATATGTAGATTTCTTCATCTACTTATCTAGAAGATTAACACAACATAGTTATTTTAAAGTCACAAAATGGATACTTACATACATTTGTTGAGAGAAGAATAACAACACCCAGGTGTTGTAGGTGAGTTGAAGAGGAGAGGATAATCCTCCAAGGGAGGTCTCAGGTTCGAATCTCCACCCTACCAAAAAGTTGAATTGGGTACCCAAAATCCAATTGATAATATTGGTGCGTGCAGGGTTGGGTGTGACTCCCGGGTGACTTTGATGGTGTAGAACCCCTGTTCATGGTCTCTCAGACCAAGGCGGCCCCGCAAGGAATTTTTTGCTAAAAAAAAATAGAGAAGAATAACAACGAAATAAAACGTCTAGATTTATATTCCTCCAATGTCCAAAGTAGGTTTTCTCAAATACCTACTCTAGAAATGGTATTTTAATAAACAAACTACAAGAAGGTATTCAGATGGTAAACACCATTTAAACAAGCAAACACTTTGCTCACTTCGAAAAATGAGCATACAACATTAAATGTATACAAGTTTAACATAAATAACCTAAAGATGACTATTATGCATCTTTGACATTTTGGAACCAATCATTGGTATCCTTTAAAATTAGATAATAACAATAAGTTATGTATGAGCACAAACGTCTGCTCTAACTGGTGGTTACTTCAGAGTTTCCTTTCTGGTTTTGTGCCCCTATAACTCTAGTGCTATTCTCGAAACTTGGTTGTAGTAGACACTCGTTTTCAACCAACACAGTGACTTGCCCAGCTTATATTTACAACTTAAACGACCACAAGATGCTTGGGGTACCCATCGTTAATGTGGGATCAAATTACGGCTCATAATAAATATGCCTACTCATGCATATAGATTTTCACCAAATAATAATACTTTTCAACCACATCAAACACATATACATACATCATATCTCCTTATTGCAACACATGTTTGACCCTTTACACAAAATACCAACTCATTTATGCATAGTATTGTTTTCCTGGGCCAAAGTCTCCCCAATATTACAATACACAATTCACTATTCCATAACCATTTCATGTAACATAAAAAATCGTTCACCCAGCAATCTATCATCAATGCCTTCCAACAATGCAAGACATTTCTTAGAGCATTGTTTTCTTTTAATTTATACTTGATGTCATGAAAGGAAGTTTCTCACTGTTTTATCTATTTAAGACATACCATAATACTATATTTCCAGTTTACGTTTAATGCTTTTAAATCATACACACAACATCAAAACATCCACAAGGTTTCAACAACATTAGTAGGAAATGCACACTTAATTTCATCATATTCAAGCACAATATCAATTCAAAATTTCCCAGCAATGGCGAACACAAAACAACATATAGTAAACACACCTGTTACTATTCGATATTCGAGTCAAGATGTATACTACCGACAGTCATACAACAACAACCAAAAATCAATCATCTCCTCCCTTAAATCTCTAAAAACCAAAAGCCTTTACCTTTCTTTTGGTGGCTAAAGATAAATATGGCATAACAATATATTCTTCGATAAAATGCATGCACCACTCCCTACGAGCATAACTTCCACCTTCTTCGGTTCCCACAACGATGGAGGTTATTAAAGATAATCTTGACTAGAGCATGGTGTAACTCAACTTTTACAAGCCATTGCTTCACGAAAAAATAAATTGAAATATATAATAAATCTAGAAAGAGTATTTAACCAATATGCACACTCCTCCTACATCAAACTAATAGCATATATTTATAGTTTATTTTTGCATTTATATAACTATTTTAATTATATATTTTTCCTTCTCTTTTAAAATCTATTATTAAACACACAAACCATTATAATTCATGAAGCAATCGACAAATATAATGGCTCCCATGCCTAGATAATTTCATTGCCCAAGGCTCCCATGCCCTAGGCATTTTCATTGCCAATTAAGACACAATATTTTCAAAATAAAGCTCACACAAACTTAGAAAATATTTTCATGAAATATATATGATATCCATATGTGGTGAGCATTCCACGTGCTCACGATCTGAATCATCACTTCCCTCTTAACTTTTTTGCCAATCAACCCTAACTCGTTGAGAGCATATACCTGATCCTGTATACACAATGGACATAAAAAATACCTTGTTCTATGGAAAAGGTAATACACTTCATTAATTAATCTATAACCAATGATCATGTGAGAGGTTTGTTACATCCTCCCCGACTAAAAACAAACACAGCCCTTGTGTTTTATGGCATGGTAAATAAATCTTACAACATTTCCATTAATGTATCTAGCAAATACAATAAAAAATGGTATTCATAATTCATATATCATGTAAACATACATAAGTAAAATCCATTAGCAGTTTAATCTTGTCTAGATATTCTTTTACATTATGTTCTTGAATACTTAAAACCACATATTCATATACTACCAAAATATGCTTCAACACATACGCATATTACTCTACCTAGTACTCTAAGCATACATAAGTTACTCTACTCAGTATACAGTCTTATGCCCATAAATATAAATATTTCATCGAATCATATAGATATATTTTTTTAAACAAAAATAATGTCTATGTGTACTCAAACAGATAAGGAAACTATTGTTGCATGTCTTCCATGTCTTCCCACATAGTGTTTCTATCCAAGTAGTGGTTCCAATGGACCTGACATTGCTCTATGCTTCTCTTCCTCATATTCTTGGTTCTAAAACCAAGTATACGAATAGGTCATACTTCAATTTTGAGTGGGTCAGTCATCTGCATTTTGGAAACATCCAAATAATGAGTTGGATTAGAAATATATTTTCTAAAGAGGGACACATGGAAGACTATGAATTTTGGACAAGCTTGGCGGTAGAGCAAGTATGTAAGTGATAGGGCTTATCTTGGCCACAATTTTAAATGAACCCACATATCTGGAGTCAAGTTTGGAATATTTTATAGACCATTTAGTTGGTTTCACCCTTAAGAATACCTTGTCTCCCATAGAATATTTCCTCGATGATATTTTGAGGTTCGCATAGCTCTTCTAGTGATCTGCGGCCTCTTTCAGCTTCTAATGAATTCTTTTCAATTGGTCTTCCATTTCCTTTACAATTTTCGATCTGATCACTACCCGATCCTCTAGATTATCCCAAGACAAGGAAGTTCTGCATCATCTCCCATAAAAACTTAAAAGGTGCCATACCTAGTGATGCATGGTAACTATTATTGTATGTTAATTCCACTTGGTATAAATAGTTTTACCACTTTGTATGATGATCCATGCAATACATTCTTAGCATATCTTCTAGTACTTGATTCACCCTCTCAGTTTGTCCATCTGTCTCAGGGTGATATGCAGTACTAATATTCAGCTTGGTTCCCAATGCTTCATGCAATGCTTACCAAAATTCAAAGGTGAAGCGAGAATCTCTATCAGAGATTATAACTTCTGAAAAAACCGTGCAGTCTTACCACTTCCTTGGTAAACTTAATCGTTACTACAGGTGCATCATCTTGCACATTACTTGGTATAAATATGCAACCTTGGTTAACTTATCCACAACTACCAAGATTACATCGTGCCTAAATCTTATTTTAGACAATCCCACGATAAAATCCATTAATACCACTTACTATTTTTACATAGGTATCTCATGTAGGTATAGCTTTCCAGCTGAATGTAGATGTTCCACTTTCACTCTTTGACACTCAAAATCTGGCCAAATAGTTAGTGATATCCTTTTTCATTCCTGGCCAATAATGAGATTTTCTTAAATTCTCACGTATTTTTACCCCTCTCGAGTGCACAAAATAAGGTGTATTGTGTGCTTCCTTAAGGATTGTTTCTCTCAACCCTCCTGTTCTTGGAAATACCAACTTGTTCTTATAAAATAATAGATTGTATTTATATACAAAGTTTGTATTCTTTTTAGGTTCTTGCTCAACCTGAACATTACAATACTGACAAAATTTATCTTTTCCTTTCCACACTTTAATTTGATCTAATAGATCATAATGGCATTTTGTCATTGTAGTGATATACCCTCTCCTACTCAGAGCATCTGCAATCTTATTTTCTTTACCCTTAATATTCTCAATGCTGAAATCATACTCAACTAAAAATTCCATCCAACATCTTTGCCTAGCATTCAATAAGGGTTGAGTAAATATATATTTTAGACTTTGGTGATTTGTCTTTAATTTAAATAGTTTTCCCAAAAAATAGTGTCTACAAATATTTAGGGCATGTACAACTACTGCCAACTCCAAATCATGAGTGGCATAATTTATGTCGTGCCTCTTAAGTTTCCTGGACTCATAGGCAATAACTGCATCATCTTGGGTCAAAATTCCTCCTAGTATTTTAATGGAGGTATAAACACATACTTTATTCCTAGGTTAAAGAGGCAAGTTGACCAGAGCTCGTAATCGCTCATTGGAAATTGGTTTTTCTTGTAGCATGACAACTTATCTCAAGGATGCAATAAAAATATCCAATAGACAGAATACTTGCCTAAACAACGGTAAATTTGGTTATGTGTATTCCAGAGAGCCAAATTCACTAGTGACTATGCAGGGTGGTAAATTTGGTCTGAATACGATATTTAGGTAGTTTTGAAGGTTGTTTTGGGTGGATTTTGATGAAATTTTGCAATGAAAAGCAATTATGATGTTGCTAGAGGGATTTGCTAGGTCTGTAACTTATAAAATTAGGGATCTAAGCTACAAAACCATGTAATTTGATGACTAATTTCAAGATATATGTAAAAAGAGTGAAAATACCAAAGATGACTAAAATTTTGATTAAACAGGGATGCAAAGGAGTGTAAAATGTGTGATGATGTTAGGAATGATAAAATATATCTAATCCAACTTCTAATAAAATCAAATTAGCATTAAGTAATAGAAAACCAATGAAAATGCTAAAATATGAAAGTGTTGCCCAAAACTTAGAAATCTACAGTAGTAGGCCAGAAAGGGAGGAAAATTGCAATGGGGGATTCTTGAAGGTTGCCAAAGGATGAGATAACAAGGAAATGAGAGCCTTCTATCTTCAACACCTTGCCTTGAGAGATGAGAGAAGAATGATATATATGAATGAAATGTAAAGCTACATGCAATGCATGAAGTGTGATTGTTAAAAGAGACACTATGTTAAACTTATGCCTACAAATAGAAGAAGTATTAGATTAGATGAACATGAAAGGAAATGGAAAAGTGAGCATGTTGCCAATATAAACAACGTGACTATAAATAAAAGGGGAGCAAGTGTTATGATATGAAATATAGCAAGGAAATGCAATAAAAACCCTATAAAAGAGAAGATTATGATTAAAATATGGATGGTGAATGAATGTAAACCACAGTAGACCTACAAAAGATATGTTATAAGTTGAATTAAAGTGATATTCTTGAAGAAGAGGCTGAAAAAATAGTGTTATATGGCTACAAATAGATATTAGAACCCTGCAAAAGGAATTAGAAGCATAGAATATAGAAATGCTAAGAGAAAAACTCATGTTAGCAAGGCTACAACCTAGAGGAAAAATTGCAAAGTAAAGAAAAGATGAATGGAGAGAAGAAATATGTTAGGAGATCTATCGTCCTTGCCTCCAAAGTAACCTCCTTGCCCCAAAGTCCTCCTTGTCTTGCTTAGCTTACCTCCAAGATGCTTGAAAATGGAAAATGTTAAATAAAGAGAGCTAAAAGAAGAATTCTAGAGAGATATTGGTAGAGTGTAATTACTCTTCAATACAATATCAAATTCCTACCCAAAGGGCTACTTAAATAGGATTTAGGGGAAATATTGGAGGGACAATTAGTTAGGATTAAATTAAGATCTATAAATCGGGTTCATTGCTAGGGTGTGTGAGGTCAAAGCAGGAGGTGGGGAGAAGGAATCTGTGTGTCTTTGGCATGTTTTTGAGATATTTTTTATCATTAGCCAAATTCGTCGTTGGTCAACCAAATTTACCACTAGAAAATTTGGTGGCTTTGAGTGGCAATTTTGGTTAGAAACCAAGCCCGTTTCTTCAAAATTTGAAATTTAAATGTTCACCAAATTCACCACTAGGCTTACCAAATTCACCACTAGCAAATTTGGTAAATTTGATTTTGACTTTTGGGATTTGATTTTGAAGGTTTACGAAATTTACCACTAACAAATTTGGTCTGGTTGGTAAATTTGGTAAGGATTAAAAATGATGCCCAAAATTTTGGGTTATTGCTAGATTGATGTTTTGTAATGTTTGTGATCGAATTTAGTGTCTTTTGCCTTGTCAGTGTGTCAAAATTAGTTGTCTATAAATTACCCCAATTTTGACGTGATGTGTGTGAGATTGCATCAAAAGTTAAGTAGTGATACTCAATTTTGACCTTGTAATGTATTGATGTTGTATTGCTTTGTTGATTTGAAGACAAGATTGTGATTTTGTTTGTTTTGATTGTTTTGCATCAATATTGTATGTATGCCTTGTTTTTGATGATGTATGCCTTGATGTCTAGAGAATAAAATTTTACCCTATGTGAAATTTTTTTTCTTGGTACAGTCCCTTCCTCGAGAATAATACACCCAATGGTAGATTTGGGGTGAATTTTTAAACAAGGGATGTTCAACTGAGTTGATTATGGGTAGGTGGATAGGTTAAAAGGAGACAGGAATGTAAAAGGTACTCTCATTTACACTTTACCACTTTCATAGAGTTGGAGAGAGAGAGAAAATATTTGAAAATATGGCGAATAACCAAATATGGGTGCATCGTGTGAACACCGTTGAGGAACAATGCATGTGTCAAATTGAGATCAGTAGGCATGTTCTTGGTCCCAACTCAAAATTTTCAATTTTGAGTCATATTTTTCATTTTTTTCACATATCACTACACCAAAAAAGGGCTTTAACGATGGTTAATAATTGCCCTTAAATACCTTTAAGGGTGGTTTTCAAACCACCATCTTTGAGGGCATCGTAAAAAGTCCATATTATACGATGGTGGTTAAAAATTGCCTCAACAAACCGTCATCTTAGGGGCATCAAATGATGGTTTTTAACCATCATCTTAGGTGATTTTTGACCGCCATCTTAGACCTTAGCATGATGATCAAAAATAATTGTCTTAGACCCTAGCACGGTGATTTAAAACCGCCATATGAGACCCCTAAGATGACGGTTTTTAACCGTCTTAGGGGTCTCAGATGGTAGTTTTTGGCTACCATATTTACCCTAGGATTGTGGTCAAAAACCGCCATCTGAGATCCCTAAGATGATTTTTAGCCACTGTCTAAGACCCATAAGATGGTAATTTTCGACCATCTTCCTAGGAGAAAATATGATAGCTAAAATTTTTTGTTTGAACCCTAATATGATGGCTAAAAACCACCATCTTAGGGTCTTTTTTTTAATTGGATAAGTGCTTTACGAGAAGCTACATTCATTCGCTAAGGGTGTATAAATATTCAATGTAAAGGGGCAGATTTTTTACTATTTAACATACTAATTTACTTTACTTTGTATTCATGAACACCCCATGCACATGGAACTTACCTGAGGGCTCCATACTTACCATTACCAATAGACCTGGGCATGCGGGCTTAATTTTAATACTTGCATGGTTTATGTTCACTTGTTCCCTTAAAGATGTGCGAGATGCCAACATTTGAATAACAACTAACTCATTGGTAATAACCATTATGCCATTACAGAAAGTTTCATTTCAAACATAAGCATTATATTCCAATGGGTCAAAGATGCATATGGGGTTTGTTGAAAGCAAATATGCACACATGTAACAATCACAACTCCAAATTATACTATGCTAGAACCTTGCTTCGATTTTTTTGGATGGTAAATCTGCTTTGGTTTCAACAGTTTTTATTATTTTAATATTTTAAAATTTAAAGTAGGGACAAATTTATATATATATTCACCCACACAGAAGGAAGAGGGGAGACCAAAGTAACAAACATTAAAATTTTGGTGGCTAAAGCCTAATTGTAATAATCTTGCATACTTTTGATTTTTTTCGTGATTTGTTATATACAAGATAATTAATTAGACACAACAACAAATACATTCTGAAGTCCAACTCGGTTAAAGCCAAAGGGATGGTAATAAAATCCAAAAATAAGCTAAAAGATAAATATCCATCTGACCAGGATTAAAAAATGTTAACAAGATTTACTTAAGCAATGCTTAATGGATAACTCTTTTCTGAATTCCTAAGAAACAATACTAACCAGCCATATATATTCAGAATTCAAGGCTTGCCAAAATCAAATGACTCTTTTTTTACTAGCTTCAAATGCATACATGATACCCTACCAATATCTAAATTTATTCATCATCAGTAGACAAATATCTGTAGACAAAAAGTTAGAAACAAACCTTGCTTAAGAAACAAATTACCAAAAATTTGTAGTCCAATGGTCTGCAAATTTAAGAACAATAGAGATGTATTCACAAGAATCTAATCAAAACTAAATGTTTCAATTAACCATAAATTACAAATTAAAGTTTTGCAGTTTTTTATTTTTTAGAAAAATAATATATTGCCACCTTCACTTAAAAGCAACAATAAAGATGTGTCAAGGTCCTCCAAGATGGCCTCTCCTGAAGCCATATTCAATGCAGTTACATTAGTTTTTGAGTTTCATTATAGTTCCACAGATTAAGCCTTGTAGTCAGATGGAACAAAGGTGTCATGGTGTTAGTTGAAAGTAAATCACTTCCAGTTTGCTTGACAACATCTGAAAAAACTTCCATGTGTTGAGCCAAATCACAGGGATTTCATCCTGAGGCTGGAAGTCATATATTCAACAAGCACTATAGCTTCAGGCTCATACAAAATAGAAAACTATATTGCAATTTTAATGAACATACAAAACAAAAAACTGTTGAAATGACTAAGAAAAGAAAGAAGAAAATGACATAATATGTTTTGAAAGCTCAGATCTACAGTACAGTTATAGGTTCTATTTTCCAACTCAAATCTGAAAGTGCTCCTAACTGTCAACTATCTTCAAATTGATCTTTGCATCTTTATTGATAAGATTTTTGGTTTAACAGAGCATTGAAACCTTACCAAGCATCAAAGTAATGTTAACGAGAGGGTCACCTTCAATATCATTAGAATGCCATGGGTTGATCATAAAAAATACACATCACCTATCCCATTAATCCAACACTCATGCAATTGAAGGGTACATAACAACATTTGCAGAACAATATTTTCATGGCATTACCAAGCTTTCAATGGAAGCAAGGCTCTACATATGTGTAGTACAACAACAATAGGGACATCAAATTTGAGTGGTAATGCCATTGCCTTGAGGCCACTGTATAGATGGTAATTTAAACTCTAAATGCAAAAAAACTTAAAATTAAAAGTAATCTTCAATAACTTTTAACACTTACCAACTAATGATGATTACAATCACCTAGCAAAAACAAAGTCAATATTTACAAAGTCTCTTATTTTTTCACTTTCCCAAATTCATATGACCAATCACTAACCTAACTACTTGATGACTATTATACATTTTCTATTACTCTCCCTTAATGATCAAACAGAGTACAACAAAAGTAACCTCATCAACCAGATTGCTTCACATGCTTCTGAAATAGTAGCCCCATTTTCTAATTCTATGAAGGAAAGAGTTGTAAGATGCTATTTTTAAAAAATTAATTACCCAAGATACTACAGTTGAGTCTATGGTGAAGAGATATTCTATAGTGGACTTCCCATTTCTTTTAAGCAACATAAGAGAACACAAGGGCTATCAACAAGTCACTCATAAAGACAAATGTCAACAAATGCATGCTAGACATTACTCATAATGAAACAAATACTTAACTACCATCAACACAAAACTTGCACTTGAATATAATTATACTAGTTGAGGATGATTATACAATTATACTAGTTGAATATGATTATACAATTATACGATTATGGTTGAATATGATTATACAAAAATTCTTATTTTAAGTGTAAAATTAGTTATGATTATATATGTAAATGGAAAATTCTTATTTCAAGTGCAATTCTTATTTACATATATAGGTGAATGGACAACCTGAGCCCTCCATATAATGGGTAGATGTCTAAACATCCCTACCCGCCCCAACCATTAGAGATGAGGCGAGAGGGTATCCTGAGACTTCTGTTAGATACATAAATATCCATCTATGCCCTAGCAGCACTTGTATTCTCTCTCTTTTTTTTACCAAATTACCTTCTCGTATCTGACTGGCCAACCTCATGCTCAAGATACCTACTCGCCTCACTCCTAGCTTGGCTGCCCATTAATTATCTACTAGCATTTTCTAAAAATAGAACAAAAAATGTCTAATAGCACTCATTAATTATTTCCATTAATTATAACTACTTTTGAAGTACAATAATTAGGCTTAAAGGAAATGAAAAATCAACTACAAAAACACTCAGTTCAATGCAAGCTTAAAGGAAATGAAAATAATAATTATGCAGATAGACCACTAAGGGAGAAGTAAATGGAGAAAAGGCAATCTCTTTTGTAATCATTGATGTCAAATGTTAATTCAAAGCATCATACAATATTGCTACAACATGGCATAATTTATTTGTAAACAATGTCTGATATAGGCTAGGAAATGAAGGAGCCCACAACATCCTTCATTGTGTCCATCTCATCATTCCTTCTGTACAAGATTGTTTCCTCTTTATGGGTGACGTGCACATTGACTTTCCAATAACCTTCACCCAAATGTTGACCATGTACAAGGTCTTTAGGGTCAGTACTGATCACCATGCCTTCGACCACTACGTTATCCTTATGGATCTGAGTCAAGTAGCAATCCCTTCTCTCATTTTGAGTGATCGATGTCATTTTTAGTCCCTACATGGAAAATCAATAGCCCAAATAAATTCATTGCATAGTGTACAATACAAACTAAGTCAATTGTTTTATATTTGAAATAATAGTCGTACCATTGATGACTCTAGCCTAGAAGGTATTGAGCAGTTTCTTGTGCCTTGATCACCACCACCAATGTTGTGTCCAATTGTAGGGGTAGCACGTAGTGATGCTACCTATGGAATTATATGCAAGGGATCATTACAACTTTAGGGGTGTGACATGTAAACATTTCAAATATGAAATCATGAAAAAATTGACACACCTCTATCTATGAAAGTCGTGCCATAATCTCTTCAAGCTTTTTATCTTTCTCTACGAGCTTCTCTTCCATCCATTTTTCTCTCTTTGCAAGCTTCTCTTCCCACTTTTTCTCTTTATCTATCGTATGCTCTTGCATCTAGTGCAACTTCTGTATGTAACCCTCACCAACAAATAGAATAGTTGGTGATACTCCTTTTTCGACACCCCAAATCCGACCCGGTCTTTCGGGTCCTAAAACCTTGGCGAGGGCATCATCCTTAATATATTGATTTATGGAGCTTGCAGATGACATTGCATCATCCATTTTTTTCTAGAAAAATCACATGCATAGTTTATTGGTAACATGTTAAAAAAATAATCGATATAACAATGGTTTGAAGTTCAACGCATTGCTATTTCCAAGGGAATGTCACTTACAATTGTCTCTGCAACTTCTAGTGAAATAGGAGCCCCATCCTTATTTTTATGAGCTTCTATCCACATAGTTACCCTTGGTAGTGGAGTTTTCACATTTGGTTGGCTCTTCCTCTACAAGATATATAGTTGGAGAGACATGGGGATAAGTCATACGATAAAACAATATAGCTATGTTTATCACATATAATGGATGAGTATGATAGAATACCATTTCATGCTCTAGTCGAGCATATCCTCTTCGATTACAAGTGTGCATGATGGATTGGTGAGATATATTTTGTTTGTTCCTTTGCCTCACCATCTACAACACAATGAAGAAACCAATATATAAATTCATTAGGGAGAGCAAGGTCAGCAAAATTCACATGAACATAACAATGATATGAACTACCATAGCAGATTGGTTGGTACTTACCTTAAATTCAGTGTTGCTCTTGCCATTCACAAAGGCTTCCCAATATTTTTGTGATACACGAGGTGGGGGATTAGCAATTCTATCTACGTCATTATCATACTTATCATAGTGGTTTTTCACAAGTCGATGCTTATGATCATGACATTGCTATCCCATGGTCATGAAGACCCATTTCTTCATTGTGTCTAAAATGATATATTTTTGTTGCATCAAAGTAGTATCTTATTAGATGCAACATTTATATAAGTATTCAAAAATGGATACTATGAACTCCATTGGCTAGAAAGTTACCATAATGAGTGTCCATAACTAGTTTTTAAGTTCCACTAGGACTGCTCTCCAGTCTGTATGGGTGATAGGAATAATCTCCCTCGCAATCACCCCCAAGTAAGATGCAAACTTAATAGAAAATTTTCTATGGGTTGTCCATTTAGATTGCAAATGATATCCACCTTATCTGTGCTACTTGACTCTGTTGCACATCTTGTTGGACCTCTCTGTCTATGATATTTAGTATTTGAAGTGTGTGATGACCTAGCATCAACACCTATAAGGTCGGTACCATCCAAACATCATTATGCCATATAGTATGACAATAATGAGTAACCAACATCATGAGAAAATTTCTTGTGCGATCTACATACCTTCTTCGTTAGTCAAAGTATTGTTAGCCTCATTTTGAGTATTCTCACCACCAGATTCATTTATGTTATAGGTCACCTCCTTATCTTCCTCGTTAATGGAATGATGTAGTTGGTATCCTCCACCAATTGCTATAATACACCATAGTCGATGATAAAACCACGATCAATTCTAATATGCCTAGGTCAACCACTATTGAACAACACTATCAAATTGATAGTACTTACTAGCATGTGAGGCCTCTATCACTAGATCCTGATTTGTTGTGACAACCTTAGCTACTTGTGATGTCTTTCTTCATATTTTTTTGTACATATTACCAACCTATGGGAAATATTATATCAAGGTCACACATAACCTCTATAAAAGAAAAATAAAACAAAAGAAAACAACTTTGTACAATCTACTAGTAGTGCCATGGTGTCTAATATGATCCAGGCATGTGACCTTGTTGGGCATAGTTTTATGCCCATATTTGGCACACCCCAAAAAATATTATACAATTGAGAGGGTTCAATAAACTGCAACTTTTACCCAACAAAAAAAATTATTAAGGTTGATCCAGGTAATGTCTTCTAGCCCTATACTACCATTTCATATATCTCACATCCATTTATGGTAGAGCCTGATGCATCAGGCATTGGCATAGAGGCTATCTTCATGCAAAAGGTAGAGTCAATTACCTTCAAATGTAGGAAGTTCAACAATGAAGAAAATTTGTTGTGCATTTATGACATAGAAATGTACTTTGTACTTTGTCTCCTAATGTGCTATAAGGGTGTCACAATTAAATATTGTAAGCTTAATCATTGATGATGTCTTATGAGTGGATTTCAAATTGTTGCATGAATGATAAAATAAAATGAGATGTACTCAAATGGATTGGCAAAATAAATTGTCTCATGAGCTTGGTTATATTCATGGTTAACATAGACAATACTATAAACAAGAGGTCAATTTTTTCAATTGTGTTGTAGTCCCTTTTGTTATATTCTATCTCACAAAAACTAGCTGAATAATATTTGGAAGTTTATTAGGAAGTAAATCATAGCAATCGTTTTCTCATATCCTCTAGTTGATCTCTATTTAACACTAATTTGTGTCAGTCTATAGGCTAAAAAGTTCAAGATATGTTCTTTGATTAGTAAAATACAAGTCAAAAAATTGTACTTGTTAAAAAAATATGGATGGCAAATTTATAATGAAAAGTATCACATGTAGAAAATGAGAGAGAGTTACCTTGCTCTTCTCTTATTTTCTACAATTGGTATCAGAGCCTTGGTAAATCAAAATTTGGGTTGAAGTTTTTTTGTTGGCATTCTTTCTCACAATTGAACATAGCCAACACTAATTCACTTCCAATACCATAATTGAATGGAGCTGATTATGAATATTGGAGTATTAAAATGAGAACCTTGTTGACAAGGAAGGATTGATGGGAAATTGTGGAGATTGATTATGAAGAACCAGATATTGGGATTTTTTGCTTCATATTAATAGACAAGCCAAAGGAGAAGCTAAGAAGAAAAACTCATGGCACTATATCACATACAATTGATAAGATCCTTTTTCCAAGAATAACATATGCTAGAACAACAAAATATGCAAGGAAGTCCCTGTAGAAGGGATATCAAGGTAGTGAATAGGTGAAAATTGTTAAATTATAAACACTTAAAATATTCTCACAAAAAAAGAGCTTTTCTAGAATAAAATAGTCCATATAACTTAAAGTTACAACAACAAAAAATATTAAGAAATATTGCTCTTTTATATATAATAATTTTGTTAAAATTTTAGCCAATATGCAATAAAAATGCATCCAATACACCATAAAATATTATAGCCAACCTGCTGTAAAAGTGCAACTAATATGCCATAAAATAATTGCAGCCAAACTATTGTAAAATTGTACCCAATATATTGTATCAATAGGCTCTAATCATTTCTTTTTTGTTCAGCAACAACATCCCAAATACATCATGGAAAAAATGAAATAAAAAGGTAAAATAAATGAAAGAAACAATTAAAACAAAATTGATACCTAACAAAAAGCAGTTGAATTGTGGAGCTGGAAAATATTAAAAATAGTTGTAAAAGGTGCATGGTTAGCATCATATGCCAACATCACAACAAATACTAAGCAATTCATCAAAAAATAGTTTACCTTTGGAACACTCTCTATTTGTTTGAGTGGTTTAAGATAATCTACTATGTTGAAGTCATCCATGTGCAAGGCAACACCCAGAGCAATAGCACTAGGGAACCTTCCATATCTTGGTTCTTGATTAAGTATGAGCCATGTGAGGTACAACACCTAGAGCAATAGCACTAGGGCACTTTATTGTCACATATTAACAAACAAGCCAAAGGAGAAGCTAAGAATAAAAACTAATGGCACTATATCACATACAATTGATAAGATCATTTTTCTAAGAATAACATATGCTAGAACAACAAAATATGCAAGGAAGTCCCTGCATAAGGGATATCAAGGTAGTGACTAGGTGAAAATTGTTAAATTGCAAATGCTTAAAATCTTCTCACAAAAAAAAAGAGTTTTTTAGAATAAAATAGTCCATATAACTTAAAGTTACAGTGGCAAACAATATTAAGAAATATTGTTCTTTTATGTATAACATTGTTGTTAAGATTTTAGTCATTATGCAATAAAGAATACACTCAATACACCATAAAATATTATAGCCAACCTACAGAAGGGATATCAAGGTAGTGACTAGGTGAAAATTATTAAATTGCAAACACTTAAAATCTTCTCACAAAAAAAAAGAGTTTTTCTAGAATAAAAAATATCAATATAACTTAAAGTTACATCAACAAACAATATTAAGAAATATTGTTCTTGTATATATAAGATTGTTGTTAAAATTTTAGCTAATATGCAATAAAAACGCACCCAATACACCATAAATTATTATAGCCAACATATTGTAAAAGTGTAGCTAATATGCCATAAAATAATTGTAGATACATTGTTGTAAAAGTGTAGCCAATATATTGTATCAATAGGCTCTAATCATTCCTTTTTTGTTCAGAAACAATATCCCAAATACATCATGGGAAAAATAAAATAAAAAGGTAAAATAAATGAAAGAAACAGTTAAAACAAAATTGATACCTAACAAAAAGCAGTTGAATATTAAAAATACTTTTAGAAGGTACATGGTCAACATCATATGCCAATATCACAACCAATACTAAGCAATTCATCAAAAAATAGTTTACCTTTGGAACATTTTTTAAATCTAGTCTATTTTTGTTTGAGTAGTTTAAGATAATCTAATCTGTTGAAGTCATCCATGTGTAAGGCTACAACCAAAGCAATAGCACTAGGGAACCTTCCATATCTTGGTTCTTGATTGAGTATGAGCCATGTGAGGTGCAACACCTAGAGCAATAGCACTAGGGCACTTTATTTTCATATATTAACAGACAAGCCAAAGGAGAAGCTAAGAAGAAAATCTCATGGTACTATATCACATATAATTGATAAGATTATTTTTACAAGAATAGCATATTCTAGAACAACAAAAGATGCAAAGAAGTCCCCGCAGAAGGGATATCAAGGTAGTGACTAGATGAAAATTGTTATATTGCAAACGCTTAAAATATTCTTACAAAAAAAAAGAGCTTTTCTAGAATAAAACAGTCCATATAACTTAAAGTTACAACAACAAATAGTATTAATAAATATTGCTCATTTTTATATAAGATTGTTGTTAAAATTTTAGCCAATATGCAATAAAAATGCACCCAATACACCATAAAATATTACAACCAACCTGCTATAAAAGTGCAACTAATATGCCATAAAATAATTGTAGCCAAATTGTTGTGAAAGTGTAGCCAATATATTGTATCAATAGGCTCTAATCATTTCTTTTTTGTTCAGCAACAACATCCCAAATACATCATGGGAAAAATGAAATAAAAAGGTAAAATAAATGAAAGAAACAATTAAAACAAAATTGATACCTAACAAAAAGCAGTTGAATTATGGAACTGGAAAATATTAAAAATAGTTGTAAAAGGTGCAGGGTTAACATCATATGCCAACATCACAACCAATACTAAGCAATTCATAAAAAAATAGTTTACCTTTGGAACACTTTTTAAATCTAGTCTCTATTTGTTTGAGTGGTTTAAGATAATCTACTATGTTGAAGTCATCCATGTGTAAGGCAACACCCAGAGCAATAGCACTAGGGCACTTTATTATCACATATTAACAGACAAGCCAAAGGAGAAGCTAAGAAGAAAAACTTATGGCACTATATCACATACAATTGATAAGATCCTTTTTACAAGAATATCATATGCTAGAACAACAAAAGATGCAAGGAAGTCCCTGCAGAAGGGATATCAAGGTAGTGACTAGGTGAAAATTGTTAAATTACAAATGCTTAAAATCTTCTCACAAAAAAAGAGCTTTTCTAGAATAAAACAGTCCATATAACTTAAAGTTACAATAGCAAACAGTATTAAGAAATATTGCTCTTTTATATATAATATTGTTGTTAAAATTTCAGCCAATATGCAATAAAAAATGCACCCAATACACCATAAAATATTACAACCAACCTGTTGTAAAAGTGCAGCTAATATGCCATAAAATAATTGCAACAAAATTTTTGTAAAAGTGTAGCCAATATATTGTATCAATAGGTTCTAACTATTCTTTTTTTGTTCAACAACAACATCCCAAATATATCATGGGAAAAATGAAATAAAAAGGTAAAATAAATGAAAGAAACAGTTGAAAAGAAAATAATACCTAACAAAAAGGAGTTGAATTGTGGACTTGAAAATATTAAAAATAGTTGTAGAAGACACATGGTTAGCATCATATGCCAACATCACAACCAATACTAAGCAATTCATCAAAAAATAGTTTACCTTTGAAACATTTTTTAATTCTAGTCTCTTTTTGTTTTAGTGGTTTAAGATAATCTAATCTGTTGAAGTCATCAATGTGCAAGGCAACAACCAGAGCAATGTTAGGAATGGATCCTAATTATGAGGAGGCTAAACAGAGAAAGTTTCTGGATTTACTGTAGGACGGGCAGGGAAAGTTTCCAGATTTACAGTCTGTTAGTCTACCAAAGAAAGTTTTCGAATTTACAACAGGACAGCTAGGGAAAGTTTTTTTGTTTTTATCCCAAAATTAGATGCTGGGAACTCAGTGTTAATCTTGGAATGTATTAAGAAAAGCAGTTTGTTTTTCTATTTTTTTCTTATATATAGTTGTGAGAAAAAATAGAGAATACTATGATAAAAAGAAAATTACTGTGTTGATTCCTTGGAAATATAGAGAGGAAATTACAGCAGATGTTTGTTGTAGGTTGTAACCCTCTATTGCTTGGATTGAGAAATTAAGGACTGAAAATTCTTGGTGGATGTAACCCACATTGGGTGAACCACGTTAAAATCGTTGTCTCTTCTTCTATGTGTGTTTGTCTTATTTTGTTAATTCTACTGTTAAAGTTTGAAACACTATAATTGCTTTTCTATATAAATATATTTTATATAGTGATTTACTCTAACAAGTGGTATCAGAGCGGTTGTTTTGTTGGGTGCACTTGACAGAAGGAGAATTTTTGGATCAAGTGGGAGCAATGGTGGAAGAAGGGAGGTTTAGAGTTCAAAAATTCAATTGCCAGAACTTTCAATTTTGGAAGATGCAGATGGAGGATTACTTGTACCAAAAGGATCTTTACTTACCTCTTGAGGGGGAAACAGAGATACCTTCATCTATGTCTGATGAGGAGTGGAGTCTCCTTGATAGAAAGGCATTGGGTACTGTGAGGCTGTTCTTGGGAGCCACCGTAGCCTTCAACATCTCTCGATGAAAAGACTACCAAGGGAGTCATGGATAAGTTGGCCAAGATGTATGAGAAACCATCAGCATCAAATAAGGTATTCTTAATGAAAAGGTTATTTAACATGAAAATGAGTGAAGGAGGATTTGTGCATGATCATTTAAATGAATTTAATACTGTCACTAATCAATTGCATTCAGTAGGATTGGATTTTTATGATGAGCTTAGGGCCTTCCTAATCTTATGCTCTCTTCCGAAAAGTTGGAACAGTTTGGTAATGGCGGTAAGTAACTCTGCTTCGAGTTCAAATAAATTAGAATTTGATGATGTGGTTGGTGTGATACTCAGTGAGGACATGAGAAGAAAAACCATAGGAGAATCATCTAGCACCGCCTTAACTGTTGAGAATAGAGGAAGAGGAAGAGAAAGAGGTAAGAGTTCACATCGTGGCAAATCCAAAGGCAGATCCAAATCACGTGGAAAAGAAAAGCTACAGTGTTGGCATTGTGGCAAAAAGGGTCATCTCAAGAAGGACTGTTGGCAAAGAAAGGGTGATGGAAATGAAGGTAATGATAATAATGGTAACACTTCAGAAGCCAATATTACTGGACAAATTCTACAAGATGCTTTAATCTTATCTCTTGATAGAAATAGTGATTATTGGGTAATTGATAGTGGTGCTTCATTCCATGCTACCTCACATAAGGAATACTTCATAGATTATGTTTCGGAGATTATGGACAGGTTATGTTGGGAAATGACCAACCATGTAAAATCGTGGATATTGGAAAGATTTTTATTAAATCCCCAAATGGATGTCAATGGGCTCTTAAAGAGGTGAGACACATACCAAATTTAAAGAGAAATATTATATCGGCAAGTAAGCTTGATGGTGAAGGATACACGGTTGCATTCGGAGAAAATGCTTGGAAAGTTACTAAAGGTTCATTGATAGTAGCTAGAGGTAAATTGGTGGGTACTCTTTATTTACTTACTGATTTTTCTCACTGCTCCATGAATTTAGTTTCTATAGGTGAGAGTGCATATTTGTGGCACCAAAGACTTGGCCATATGAGTGGAAAAGGTATGGAAATTTTACGTTCAAGAAAGTTATTGCCTAAGTTAAAATAAATTGATTTGGAATTATGTGAGGATTGTGTTTATGGTAAAGCAAAGAGAGTTAGATTTCTCAAGGATGGCAAGGAAATGAAGAAAGAGAAATTGGAGCTTGTGCACTCAGATGTTTGGGGCCCAGCTCAGGTAACTTCTCTTGGAGGTTCCTCTTAGTATGTACTTTTTATTGATGATGCAACAAGGAAAACATGGATATATTGCATTAAGAATAAAAGTGATGTTTTTAATACCTTCAAGAATTGGAAAGCATTAGTTGAAAATGAAACTGGAAAAAGGTTAAAGTGTCTAAAGTCGGATAATGGTGGATAATATTGCAGTAGAGAATTTGATGTGTTTTGTTCTAAAAATGGAATTAGAAGAATCAAGGTAGTTCCAAGAACACCTCAAGAAAATGGGGTTGCTAAAAGAATGAATAGAACCATCATGGAGCGTGCTAGGAGCATGAGAATACATGCAGGCTTACCATTATTTTTATGGGCTCATGCTGTTGATACTGCAGTATATCTGATTAATAGAGGGCCATCTAGTGCCTTGGATGGAGGAATTTCGAAAGAGCTTTGGACAAGTAAACCAGTAAATTATTCTTTCCTTAAGGTATTTGGATGTGAGGATTTTATGCATATAGACAAAGAGAACAAAAATAAGTTAGATGCTAAGGCCCAAAAGTGCTATTTTATTGGTTACGGTATTGATGGCTTGGGTTACAGATTATGGGATTGTGATAACCGAAAAGTCATTAGAAGTAGGGATGTCATATTTAAAGAAAAAAACTTGTATAAAGATCGGTTGCGGGAAAGAAACAAAAAGAGGAAATTATTGAATACATAGACCTTGATGGACACATAGAAAAGGTAACTCCAAAAGTGATAGAAGATCAAAATGTACAACAACGACAACAAGCACCTCAATCTCCAGAAAGTGTTGTTAGACGATCTACCAGGATAAGTAAAATTCCTCAACGTTTCTCCGATTATGTTTTGTATACTGATCGTTGGTGAGCCAGAATTTTTTCAAGAAGCATTACGGATGGATACCGGGAATAAGTGGGAGCTTGCAATGAATGAAGAAATGGACTCTTTATTCCACAACCAAACTTGGGATTTGGTTGAGCTACCCAAAGGTAAAATAGCTTTGACCAATAAATGGGTGTACAGTATTAAAGAGGAGAATGAAGGGCATAAGAGATACAAAGCAAGACTAGTGGTCAAGGGATTCGCTCAGAAAAAGGTATTTATTTTGATGAGATTTTTTCTCCAGCTTGTAAAAATGACCTCTATTAGAGCTATTTTGAGTCTTATAGCTATAGAAAATTTGTATCCGGAGCAATTGGATGTGAAGACGACATTTCTTCATGGTGATTTAGAGGAGGAAATTTATATGCACCAACCGGAAGGCTTTCGGGTGAAAGGTAAAGAGGATTGGGTATGTAAACCGAAAAAGAGCTTGTATGGGTTAAGACAAGCTCCTAGACAAGTGGTATTTAAAATTTGATAAGTTCATGGCTAATCAAAGGTTTGAAAGATGTCAAAGTGATCATTGTGTATATTTTAAGCAAACTGGAAATGGTAACTATGTTATTTTGCTATTGTATGTGGATGGCATGTTAGTTGCAGGAACAAATATGCAAGATATAAACATGCTCAAGAAGAAGTTGGCTAAATCCTTTGCCATGAAGGATTTGGGAGAAGCCAAACAAATTCTTGGTATGAGGATAACAAGAGACAAGGAGAGTCACACTCTAAAATTATCACAAGCAAAATACATTGAAAAAGTGCTTAAGAGATTCAACATGAACAATGCAAAGTCTTTTGCTACTCCATTGGCAAAGCATTTCAAACTCACCAAAGATTTGTGTCCCAAGACACAAAAGGAACAATAGCATATGGCTAAGGTTCCCTATGCATCAACGGTTGGAAGCTTGATGTATGCAATGGTTTGTACAAGACCAGACATTGCCCATGCAGTGGGAGTAGTGAGTAAATTTATGAGTAATCCAAGAAAAGGACATTGGCAAGCGGTAAAATGGATACTCAGGTACTTGAGAGGAACTTCAAATTATTCTTTGAATTTTGGAGGCTCTAATATATGCTTGAAATATTTTGTAGATTCTGATATGGCAGGTGATCTTGATGGTGGAAGGAGCACTACTGGCTACATATTTACTATAGGAGGAGGAGCGATTAGTTGGATTTCTAAACTCCAACACGTAGTTGCCCTTTCAACCACTGAAGCTGAATATGTTGTTGCTATAGAAGCAAGCAAAGAGATGGTTTGGTTGCAAAGACTAATGGAAGAATTGGGGAAGAAGCAAGAGGATAATAGGTTGTGGAGTGATAGCCGAGTGCTATACACCTTGCGAAGAATTCGGCATTCCATTCAAAAACTAAACACATCAAAATCGGTATCATTTCATTAGATCGGTGAGTGGAAGATGGATCTTTGAAATTAGGGAAGGTTCACACATCACAAAATCCTGCTGATATGCTTACAAAAGTGGTGTCAAGAGAAAAGTTGAGCTTTTGCTCAACTTCAGTTGGCCTTAAGGAATAAGAGGCCATGATGAGAATTTTTTAGTCCTTGGTTGCAGTATGGTGCAATGGAATTAGTCTCCAAGTGGGAGATTGTTAGGAATGGAGCCTAATTATGAGGAGGCTAAACAAAGAAATTTTCTGGATTTATTGCAGGACGGGGAGGGAAAGTTTCCAGATTTACAGTCTGTTAGTCTACCAAAGAAAGTTTTCGGATTTACAACGAGACGACCGGGGAAAGTTTTTTTGTTTTTATCCCAAAATTAGATGTTGGGAACTCAGTGTTAATCTTGGAATGTATTAAGAAAAGCAGTTTGTTTTTCTATTTTTTTCTTATATATAGTTGTGAGGAAAAACAGAGAATACTATGACAAAAAAAAAATTACTATGTTGATTCCTTGGAAATATAAAGAGGAAATTACAGCAGATGTTTGTTGTAGGTTGTAACCCTCTATTGCTTGGATTGAGAAAGGAAGGACTGAAAATTCTTGGTGGATGTAACCCACATTGGGTGAACCACGTTAAAATCATTGTCTCTTCTTCTGTGTGTGTTTGTCTTATTTTGTTAATTTTGTTGTTAAAGTTTGAAACACTATAATTGCTTTTCTATATAAATATATTTTATACAGTGATTTACTCTAACAAGCAATAGCACTAGGGAACCTTCCATATATTGGTTCTTGATTGAGTATCATCCATGTGAGATGCAACACCTAGAGCAATAGCACTAGGGCACTTTATGTCACATATTAAAAAACAAGCCAAAGTATAAGCTAAGAAGAAAAACTCATGGCACTATATCACGTACAATTGATAAGATCCTTCTTCCAAGAATAGCATATGCTAGAACAACAAAAGATGCAAGGAAGTCCCTCCAGAAGGGATATCAAGGTAGTGACTAGGTAAAAAATGTTAAATTACAAATGCATCAAATCTTCTCACCAAAAAAAAAGAGCTTTTCTAGAATAAAATAGTCCATATAACTTAAAGTTACAGCAGCAAACAGTATTAAGAAATATTGATCTTTTATATATAAGATTGTTGTTAAAATTTCAGCCAATATGAAATAAACAATGCACCTAGTACACCATAAAATATTACAACCAACCTGCAAAAGGGATATCAAGGTAGTGACTAGGTGAAAATTGTTAAATTGCAAACGTTTAAAATCTTCTCACCAAAAAAAGAGCTTTTATAGAATAAAATAGTCCATATAACTTAAAGTTACAATAACAAACAGTATTAAGAAATATTGCTCTTTTATATATAAGATTACTTTTTATATTTCAGCCAATATGCAATAAAAATGCACCCAATACACCATAAAATATTACATCCAACCTGCTATAAAAGTGCAGCTAATATGCCATAAAATAGTTGTAGCAAAATTATTGTAAATGTGTAGCCAATATATTGTATCAATAGACTCTAATCATGCATTTTTTGATATCTAACAAAAAGCAATTGAATTATGGAGCAATAAAATATTAAAAATAGTTGTAGAAGGCACAGGGTCAGCATCATATGTCAACATCACAACCATACTAAGCATCTCATCAAAAATATTTTACCTTTGGATCATTTATTTAAATCTAGTCTTTTTTTTTGTGGTTTAACATAGTCTAATTTGTTGAAGTCATCAATGTGCAAGGCAACACCCAGAGCAATAGCACTAGGGACTTGTTGGCAGTTTTGACATTATGCCACATTAAAGTTTTTATGAAATTTTGTTGATAGTTTTTATTGTGATAGTTTTTATTGTAAAAGCTTGGCGAAATATAATGGATGATGAATAAATGCAAGTAATTTATCATTTTGTTGCAATTAATTTGTGGTTTAATCTTCTTCCTTTTATTTTTATGGACACTGTGCTCGAAAGTAAAATTAAAAATCACCCTAAAAAGTTTGAAGAAAATAAGTGCAATGTTGAAAAATGATAATGGTATTCAAAGGCAAAATAAAAAAGAAACGTAAGTTTTTTTCGTCCCAAAAGAGGGGTAAAAACCTGTGTCGCCCCTCCTTGGGGCGAAACACCTTCATGTTATAGAATGCAAGCAAGGCAGGTCAAAATATTGAATGGATAAGTCAAGAGCATTTTCGCCCCACAGGAGGGGCGAAAACCCCATTCACCTCGTTATGAGGCAAATGTCATTTAAGGATTGGGGTATAAAAATTAAATTAAAGTGCCTAGGTTGAAAAATCAATGGTGCTTTCGCCCAGGCACCATCACCCCAAAAGAGGGGCTAAAAGCCCTTTCACCCCTCATTGGGGCGAAACCATATTTTAAAAGGTTAAAACTTTGTGGGCCCATCATCGAACAGCCAAGGCAAAAATAAAAGGTGAGTTCACCCAGGGTGAAGTCAAAACTATATTTTACCCCTCTTAGGGAGCAAAAGCATATCTTTTGGAAAGAACGCATGGGGCCCGAGGTTGATATGTAAAACAAAGAATTTTAAAAGTGTTTTCACCCCAAAGGAAGCAAATGAATGAACACATAAGCAAGGATATTGAAAATTCAAACGTGGTTTCACCCTAAGTGAGGGGTGAAACTCCCTTTCACCCCTCCTTGGGGTAAAAGCATAGTGCAAAGAAGAAAGGCATCGTGGGTCCCATCTTGGAGGAGTAAAAGGTTGCAACAAGGGTTTCACCCCAAGTGAGGGGTGAATATCCCATTCGCTCCTCCTTGGGGCGAACGTAAGTTTCAAGATAGCACAGAATGTTGACAAGTCAAAGGCTATTTTAGGAAGAATGCAATTGTAAGGTGGTGCAAGTCGTGGGCAGTTTATTGGAGCACCAACAAAGGTAAACAAAGGAATATTTTTGCCCCAAGTGAGGGGTGAAACTCCCATTCGCCCCTCCTTTGGGTGAAATGATATGAAAATGTTGCAAGGCGCAATTCGAAAGTGAAGAACAAGGGACTTTCACTCCTTTGGAGGTAAAATGAAAATGGTAAGGCATCAAGTGTTGTGGTGAGCAAAAAAGTGATTTTGCCCTCAGAGGGGGCAAAACTCATTGTCACCTTCTCTGAGGGGTGAAACTATTCAAATTGATAATTTTTATATTTTAAGCATTATGTTTAAAATATGGGTGCGTGCTCCAAATGGAAAGGAATTTTTGGGCAAATAAAAGAGATTTATTAAAATAGAACAAATGATGAAATGTCGAAGAAATGTGCATAGTGTGTTTTCGCCCGACTTTGCTCTGGAAAGACTTGTCATCCCGTTTTTTAGGCAAAATCAATTTTAATAGCCAATGAGACTTTTCAAGGACCCCAACCATGCAAAAAAAATTGGGAAGGACCAGAGGGTGATAAAATTTAATTTTTGGAGCAAAGTCAACGGTTTTGGGCCCAAATTTCAGCTGAAGATTTGCAGGATTAAATGCTAAAGGGTGATTTTGATTATTTCCAAGGTACCATCCACCAATCTCACCTCTTTTCAAAATAACTTTAATATCCAGTGGACTTTCTTGGCAAGGGTGAATTTCCAAGGCATAGTGGTGACACAAATTCAATGACCAAATTTCTTGTTTTCCGATGCACCCGACATCCAAGATCGCTAATTTTCTAGGAATATCACCACTAAAGTTGGATCACTGCTCCCAAAGGAAGATTTTCAATTTTGAGGAGGAAATTCCTCTTGCTGGTTCCTGATCTAGGGACATTTTGTCTTCATGTGTATTAAATGAAAGAGGTGAAATCCTCTATAAATACTAGATATTTTTATGTAACAAAGGAGGATGGACACTCTGCAGAAAAACACTTTGAGTTTTCTGCATAAATAGAAGGATACTCGGCTTCTGATTCCTTGAATGGTTTTGTGTGTGATTTCTTTCTGCTTATCATTTCTATTTACATTCATGTCTGTTATTTTCTGAGTTTAAATTTTGCATTTGGATTTAAATACTATTGGTGAGGGAATGAATACTAGAATGCACTTTTGGAAGTTATCTCCGCAAATCGTAAGTGGTTTCTTTGCCTTTCTTTCTATTATATGTTGCCTAACACTTGATTTGAATTTCTACTGCTAGTCTATCCCCATCCTACATCATTCGGCTTATAGCCATATTTCCCATCTCTTTCCGTCATTTCCTGTTTCTTTCCTGTAACTCTAAACTTAAAACCGATGTAGGATTTAGTAAGGGAGCCAGCCCTCTCTGGAGATTGGCCCGGAGGACATTTCTTTCCTTCGACCTTTCAATGTTGGCCATGTCTAGGGTGCACAAATGTATGTTTTGTATTTTAGGTAGATATTTGACCAATAGTTTTTGGCATGCCCGATGGGACTCACGAGTCTCATATTGAGCAATATATGTAGTATTAAGGTCTTGATGTTCACCTTTTTATTGTTGAGCTAGAACATATGGTGACTCAACTATACCCAGAAGCCTTCGAACGTGAAGTTGGTGAAAGTTGTACTTCATGATCACAAGATCGAAGGCCAAAAATCTTGAAAACCCCATTGAGTTCTTTGAGCTTGACACCCAAAAATTAGGAGAACACCCTAGATTAGTCACCCCAACTCATACATCAGTCGTGACATCTTCATAGATAGTTGGTGTATTTTTCATTCCTTCAAGTCCAGCTAGTACTGCTACTAGCATTCCTCCACCTCAAGCAAATCCTCTAGTCAATATGGCTCAGAATCTGCCACCACAACCACCAAGGTAGTTCCCAGCATGGAATAGCTCAGGAGCTTTAAATCTACAAGCTCAAAATCCAGTCCCTCAAGCAGCATTGAAGGCTTTGCCCACCTATGATGGTACAGGTAAGACTGCTTACGAGCATGTCCAAGATGTGGCTTCTTTGGCGATAATCCATGACATCATAGATGAAGATATTATGGTAAGATTGCTTGTGTTGTCCCTCAGAGGAAAGTTGTTGTATTGGTACCGATCTTTGCCACCCACTACTATCACCATGTGGGACCAATTGGTAGAATTATTGATTAAGAATTTCCATGAGCAAGTTGATCCCTTTTCCTTACTGCACCAATTCACAAACATCCAAAGACATCCGTAGGAGGAAATAGTAGATTTCAATATCAGGTTCACTCGAAGTTGGTAGAGAGTTCTTGATGGTCTTCGATCGACTCCTGAACAAGCCATATTTTACTATCTTTGAGCTTTCAACTCTGACATTGGTATGGCCGTCCGACAAGCCAATGTCAATACATTTCTATATTTGTACACGTAAGCACAAAAGACCGAAGTGGATTTGATTGCCATAGGTAAGCTACCTCCAAAGGTAACAATACCTATTCTTCCTGATCTTCCACAACATCTATACTCTAGTGCATTTTCATAGCCCATGCCTTCTATGTATCCTGTTCCTTCATGGAGCTTGAGTCCACCTCAAATTGCATCAGTTCTAGTTCCATAATTACCCGCTCCAACTATTCCACAACTACCTGCTCCTCTTCCTATTCTAGCATTGCCTTCTCCGCTAGTACCTCTACCTTTTCCAACACCTCCAGTGCCCTCAAATCTTGATCCCCACATGAAATTATTGTAGGAGATGCAATCACTTAATTCAATAGTGAGGACAATGTCAAATGAAATCACATCCATTAAGAAGAAGTAAGTTGAAGTTGACTTTTGATCAAGGAGATTTCAAATGCCACCGATTACTAGAGAGCAACCAACTTCGACTAGCAAAGGTCCTGAGAGAAATACAACCGTATTGGTAAATGAAGAAGTTGGTACATCAGAGTGAACATATTGGTGCTCCACCTGTAATGACCCTCATGGTGAAGATACATGCATGGTTCATTTGAACTATGTACAAACATTAGCAAAAAGTTCTACCGATGGATAGATCAATATGATCATGGAAGTCGATCATAATTTCATGGTCCCTTCCTTGGAGCAAGTCTCAGTTCTTACAAGGGCTGGGAAGAAGTCGGTAACTATTGATCCAATAGATATGGAGCCATTGAAGATCCCCATTGAATAGAAGGTACAAGGTGAAAAGGCACAACCACAAGCAAAAGCACCTAGCGCAATCCCTAAGCAACAAGATCCTATCTTGTTGAAAGATCTCTTGCCCACATGAGCTCAAGAAAAGTTGTAGGCAAAGGCATCAACTTCACAACCTGCAACCACTCAAGTACAAACTGAGGTGAAAGAACAAGCCAAAGAATACCTCAAGTACCCATCATTGACCAAGCATCAAAGGGTAGAAGCTACTCAGTAGTACCAAAATAAATATGAGCCAACTAGTGAAGGGAAAGACTCTGGTACCTCTGACTATAACATTGTTGAAGAGATGAAGAGAATCCCTGCTAAGGTGAGTTTGTATGATGCATTGCAACTCCCTGGATAGGTTGATCTATTGCAGGAGTCTCTCAAGTCTACAAAGGATAAAAAGAAAAACCCCACCCAGATAGTGTTAGCATAGACACTGACAGCTTCTACCACTGGTAAGAATAGACCACCCCCATTCTACCTTTCTCTTAGGATGGAGGGATGGATTGTACATAATTGCATGATCGATTCTGGTGTCGCAACTACTATCATGCCAAAGGTGGTATGTGAGGTCATGGGGATGGAGTACATGAGGAGTAGTCCAGGCATCTTATAGTTGGATGGGACCCTAGTCAAAATGGTGGGTGTGATTAAAGATATTCCCATTGTTCTGCATAGCATGCCGTAGATTACCATCATTCAGGAAGTGGTGGTAGTTGATTTAGAACCATATTTTAGCATGTGCCTTTCGAGGGAATTTATAACAAATCTAGGAGGATATCTTTCCCTGGACTATTCACACTTGGAGATTCCTTTCAAGGGAAGGAGAATCTGGATCTATAATGAAAAGCCTTCCACTTTTCATATAGAGAAACTTGAAGAAGAAGAAAAGTCCACAAGCTCGATCAACATGATGATAGAAGAGCTGCAAGAAATGGACTTGATGGAGGAAGCTCTTATTGAACTTCGTTTGGAAGATGAATTTTTGTTGATGGATTTTAATGCAATGGTAGAGATCGAGATCGGTTGCTACACCATAACCAAACCTGAAAAGGTTGAAGTCGAAGCTTCTGACTTCCAGGACCCTATCTCTAACCAGTTATGGAAGTTATATTTTGATGGTGCAAGATGTAAGAATGGCATAGGAGCTAGGATTGTTCTTGTTTCTCCTTCGGGGGTACAAAAAATATACTCATACCGGTTAACCTGGAGTTGTACAAACAATACCATCGAATATGAAGCATTGTGCCTTGGCTTAAAGAAAGCGGAGAAGCTTGGAATCAAATAATTATAGATTTTTGGAGATTCTGAGCTCATTGTCAATCATATTATGAAAAAATGCATATCAAAGCAACATTATTTGAAGGCCTACCACAATAAGGTATGGGATTTGTTTGAGTCTTTTATAACACTGAATGTTCAAGCAATTTCACGAGAATAGAATAAACATGTAGACATCTTGGCATCCCTTGGTGCTAACTTCTCTCCCATTGAGCAAGTGGTAAGGAGACCAAAGACCATAAGGGTAATTTTTAGACCTTCGATCCTTGATAAAAACCTCTACTGGAAGGTGTTTGATAGCGATGAGAAGATAGTCAATTTCTTGATTAAGGAAGCTAGTGGTGTAGAAGAAAGAATATTGGTTGAGGAGGAAATGGAAGGGATGATTCAGTTGAAAAATAATCACATTCCTAGGGGATTAATTATGCTCGAGAGCCTGTTTGACTAGAATGATAGAGTGGAGAAGCACAAGATTAAGGTCGATGAGAAGGAGTATAAAGAATTACAACTGGAATCTGATAAGGTGATCAAAGTCAAAATAGACTGTACTCTAGAGGAGCTCAAGGAAATTAAGGAGTTGTGTTATCAATTCCCTAACATTGTTGCATGGAGTTATCATGATTTGAAAGGGTATGACAAAAATGTGATTCAACACACCATTGAATTGTAGGAAGGGGTAAAACCTTTTCAGTAGAAACAATGGCCTATTAATCCAAAAATTGAAGTATTGATGAAAGTAGAACTATTGAAGATGTTGGAGGTAAAAATCATTTACCCCATCAAACACTCAACTTGGGTGGCAAATTTGGTTCTAGTATAAAATAAGAATGGAGATATTCGCCTATGCATAGATTTTTGTAATCTGAACCAGGCATATTTGAAGGACCATTATCCCTTATCGTAGATTGACCAGATCCTCCACGTTGTTGCTGGAGCGCAAATATTTTTGTTGCTTGATGGTTTCTCCGGCTATAATCAGATCTGGGTAAAGGATGAGGACCAACATAAAATAACATTTACTACCAAGTGGGGCACTTTTGCCTATCAAAGAATACCTTTCGATCTTTCGAATGTTGGTGCCACCTTTCAAAGAGCAATGGATGTCACCTTTGGTGAGTTGTTGAACCGAATCATTGTGATATACCTTGATGATATGACTATTTTTTCACATCACAAGGAAGAGCATGGATCTCATCTAAGATAGGTGTTTGAAAAGTATCGAGAGTTTGGTATCTCCATCAACCCGAAGAAATCTATTTTTGTTGTCAAGGAGGGAAAGCTCTTGGGACATGTCATTTCAAAGGAAGGGTTAGCCATTGATCCTACGAGAGCTGAAGCTCTCTTAAAATTACCACTACCAGCCAATAAGAAGGACCTGCAGTCATTTTTTGGCCAAATCAATTTTGTTCAAAAATTCATTATCGATTTTGCTCAGGTAGTGAAGCCAATGACTGAACTCCTGAAGAAAAATGTAGACTTCAAATGGATAGAGAAAAGGAGGTAAGCATTCCAGGAGATTAAAGAGAGAATCATCCAAGCACCAATATTGATCAATCCAGACTATTCTAAGGATTTTATCCTTTATGTAGTGGGTGAGTAGGAAAGTTATGTCATTGTCCTTACGCAAAAGCAAGATGATGGGGATGAACAACCAATCACTTTTCTAAGCCAAGTCATTCAACCACACTAGGAAAAATATAATTTCATTGAAAAGCAAGTTTATGCGGTTATGAAGTCCCTAAAGAAATTTTGATATTTCATCTCACAAAGCAAGACAATTGTCTATGTTATTCATCTAGATGTCAGGAATTTTATCATTCAAGGAGAGCTTGGTGACAAAAGAGTAGGTTGGATCTCCAAGATTCAGGAGTATGATGTAGAGATTCGACCGACCAAATTGGTTCATGGTCGGGCACTCTATCAGGAGTTGGCTAAAAGTGTAACTTCTCAGTCGCCAATACCATCACATGATGAGGTTATCAATGAGAGCAATCTTGCTAACCAAGCAACAAGTAATCATGACTGGATAGAGGACCTAGTCAAATTTTTCACATCTAGGAAGGTGTCCATCTCACCTTGATTCCTCATAGAGGTGAAGGTTTAGACTACAGGCCCTTAAATATGTCTTGCTACCAAGTGGATTGTTCCACAAGAACATAGATGGAGTGCTCCTCAGGTGCATTAAAGAATCTAAAAAATAGAATATTTTGGAGGAGTTCCACTCTGGCTTGTCTGGTGGACACTATGCAGGGAGGCCTATGGCTTTGAAAATCATTTGAGCTAGATATTTTTGGCCCACTCTTTTTGTAGATGCACACAAAGTGAGTCAAAGTTGTGATAATTATCAACGATATGTCGGTAGGAGTAAGAAGGCATCCTTACCTCTACATCCGATCCAGGTAGAAGCTTCGTTTCAATAGTGGGGCTTAGAATTTATTGGGGTCATTGATCCCCATTCTTTTGTTGAACATAAATATATTTTGATAGCAACTAACTACTTTACTCGGTGGGTGGAGGCCATTCCAACAAAGAAAGTAGATCAAGCGATAGTCATCTCTTTCCTCGAGGGGTTGATTACCTATTTTGGTGTACCAGATGCCATTGTGACTGATAATGGGACTCCCTTTATTGGAGCAAAGATTACTAAGTTTACAAGCAGGTATGGAATTTATCTAAAAACTTCCTCTAATTATTACCTGTAGGGAAATGGCTTAGCCGAGTCCACGAACAAGAACTTGCTTTAGATTTTGAAGAGAACACTTGGAAGCAATAAAAGGAGTTGGCATCTGCTACTAAATCAAGCTCTATGGGTGGATCACATATCGATTAAGAAGTCCATTAAAACTTCTCCTTACTCCCTGGTGTATGGCAAGGAAGTGGTTTTGCCTACCCACATTGAACTCCCAATTCTCCAGACCTTGCATATGCTCAGTGATGAGGATGATGAATCTAACCCCATGAGCGCAAGGTTAGCCCAACTTCTGTAGCTTGAGGAAGAAAGAGAGAAGGCATATGTTGCTTTCATGGAACATGCCAAGATGACGTAGAAGTGGTTCAAAAAAGGATGATTGAATAAAATTTTAAAGTTGGAGATTTGGTGCTTAAGTGGAATGAGAACAAAGCTAAACCAGGAAAGCACCATAAATTTGAGGTAATTTGGGAAGGCCCATTCTAGATTTCAGGGGTAAATTCAGCCAATGCATATCACCTTCAAGACATGGATGGTCGGGAGCTATCAATCCCAGTTAATGGTCTTCATCTGAAGGCCTATTTTTAGTGACAAAATCAAGGATACAAGTATGTAAATATGTACAAAATTTATTACTTTTGTCAATATATAAAAAGAAAATAATATATATATATATATATATATATATATAATATATATATATATATATATAAATATCATTTTTGCCTAAAAATGTTTCTTCTTCCTCAAAAATTAATTTTGCCCCAAAAAGCCTTTTTACAGATAATATTATGAATTTCGGGAGAAATTAAAATTAATTTTTTAAATTTTTTGGGTTTTTTAAGGGGCAAGGAGAGGAAGAAATAAAATATGAAAAGAAAAAAAAAGTTAAGTGAGAAATTTTATATTTTGCATGAAGTTTTTAAAAAGTGGAGGGCAAAGTTAAAATTGGAACAAAGGCAAAAAGTAAAGATTTAAATTTGCAACTCCAAGTTAAAAGGCTTTTTCGAGAAAAGTGAGTTAATTTTTAAATGTTTTTTCTAAAATTGGGGCAAAAAATCAAAGCAAAGATTGTTTTAAAAGGGGATGGATCCGGCATGAGAGGGCATCAAACAGGTTGAAGGTAATTTTTGGGAGCAAAGGAGAAGAGAGGAAGTGCTATCCCAAAGCTATTTCACCCATCAAGCAACTTTTTTGGCAAGAGATGAATTTTAAAAGTATCGATTGATGTCACACTACATTTTCGGAGCACCCGAAGCAAAGTGATTTCACCCAGATTCACCTTGGGCAATGTTTTGATGTTCCCAAGGAGTAAGATCTCTCAATTTCACCACAAGAGCGCTCATTGGTTCATATGTGGTGAATTTATTTTTTGGAAGTGGTCATTGGAAATCCAAAGTGCACTTTTCAAGGGTTAATGCGGTGGAGCACAGCTTCCAAAGAAGATTTTGGGTGAAAGGAGGATTAATGACAATTTGAAAATCATTGATAATTACGTCGGTTGAGTGGAATGAGGCCCATACTTGCTCAACTTCACCAAGAAGATACGTCGCATTTACTCTGGTGGTTGGAGGCACCATCTATAAATAAGAGACAGGTAAAATTGTTCAAAGAAGTTTTTTTAAGTTTTATCGGTGCATTTTCGAAGCTGGTAGTTGCAGGATTTGTAGAGTGCTTCCTAAGTTGCCAAAATATCCATGATGGGTAAAAAATCTACAGATCCAAAGGATGTCGTTGAACCAAAGTAGACCAAGAAGAAAGCAGAGGGTGGAAAGAAGTCCAAGAAGGCCCAAAAAAATGAAAATATTGATTTGGACCCATACTCTGACACCATGGCAGAAATTGGAGATTGCATCATCACCAACAAAGGTGTGGTTAAACTGCGCCAAGATGTGGAATTCACCATCAAGCAGAGGTTGACACCGGAGAGCCCATTAACTAAGGCATATTATGCACAGTTATTTTTGGTATCTATGTACGCCCGTACATTCTTGCCCAGATTTGGTGAGGATAATTTCTAGATTTTATAACCTGATTACCAAGGTTTTTCGAAAAGCAAATGGGGAAGTGTTTTTCACTCTTTCTTCCAACACAATATGGGATGCATTTTCTTGTGGGGTGAAACCTCTCTTTGACGTAATCTTTAAAAAAATTACATCTTAATGAATAGGAGGAGAAGTATTTATCTACAGTGTCAATGAGACAGTTTATGGAGATGCAGTTAATCAGGGAGCCGTAATTAGGGTAGTTGCCAAATCTACCGAAACCACTCTCAGATTTTAAGAGCTCGGATTTATTTTCAATGCTGGTGTGGATTGCTGGCCTCCCTACAGACTCCACAGTTTACAAGTGGTAGGCAGTGTTAGCACAGTGCATATCACAAGTTGAGTTCTACGTCCCAACAACAATGACACGGGATAAAAATCCAATTTATTTTGATTGGGTAGATTTTATAGCATGAAAGATGCACATTCAGTTGGAGAATATGAATACTGGAGAAGTGACATCATTCAAGCACACATCATTTCTAGTTTGGTATTTCTTTTTCCATATGCACCAACACTTTTCCTTTATAGCTGTTAAACAGGTTGATGAGGCAAATAAGGTTTTGCCAGTTTACATGTGGACTCCTAGTCTATCAAGGAGGGAGTCATTTTATAACTTTAACCACTTGTTTTTGGGTCCTGCTATTGAGTTAATTTGTGGCAAGTGTGAGAGAGTTCCATAGATTGTCACTATGGAGAAGGGTGATATTTTCTTGTTGACACAAGGTGTAGTTGTGCGAATCTTTGGCTTCACTGGTAAGCCATTCTTGCTCCTGTATTTTACCATAGAGCATGTCTTTGCGATGGAGGTGGTGCACTAGAATGATTATATTAATGATGTTTATGGAGTAGGCCAAGGTAAAAGGACAACATGCACAATGCCCTTCAAATTTGGTAGTATTGAGGTGAGCCAGGTTGGTCATAATAGTTTGCTCATAGAGGCTCTCCAAGATATTGGTTTAGTGGAGTTGCCTCAGAGGTGGAGGTATGACCCATTGGGTCATTTTACAGCTTTGACTAAGGCCAAACAGTTTCATTGTTTCCCATGACCTGATATTCAACAAAATCGCAACAATCTCGAGGGGTATGATTTGGAATGGCATGTTGAGGCCATGATGTCACTTCCATCATGGCATGATTTTTATGAGCAAGAGGTTGAGTACAACCCTATAGTGCATAAGCAACATATTCCTCCTCCTGGGTCTATTCAGCCAGATGAAAAGCCAGCTGCCTACGTGGTTTGAGGAAAAGATCACAAATTGGTGGATTATGAGGGTCCATCGAGGAAAAATTACATCAGCTTATGGGTTGAATATGGATGAAGCATTCTCTGATGCATATGATGAATTTTGTGATATTTATCAGCCCATTACTTTCTCAAAGGTTGTACCTCAAAGTTTCCAAAATTCTGATAGTGAAGAAAGCATGGCTGAAGAAGACCACCCAATAGTTGAAGAAGCGACACATGTGGAAGAGGAACAACCATTGGTGTTTAAAAGAAGGCCTCACCGAGAAAAGAGAAATGTAGAAGAGGCATTTCCTTTTCCTAAGGCTATAAAGAAGCCAAGAACTGGTGTAGTTTCTTCATCTGCAACCAATATTCCTCTACCAGTATCAGATGCTCAGGCTAGCATTTCCTAGAGTCCTCCATTGATTCAAGAAATGTAGCCAGACTAGTAGATGGAGGTCATAGATCTTGAAATAGAGATGGAGAAATATGAAGCCCAAGAGGAACCTATCTCATAGCCACCTCCATCACCGACTCACATGGTGCCCGAGCTCGAAGGTACATCTCTCTTTCTCTCTTCCACTCATGAGCAGTTAGTGGTTGTCACTTCTCTTCCCTTAGTTTCTACATCTGTTGCTCCTCCATTTGGCATACCTTCTACTTCCATTTTTCTCCCCACTTCTCAGCCACCAGTCACTACTACTCCATATTCTATTCCCTTCTCTTTGGTCTCCCTTTCTTTTAGTTCATTTGCATCTATCCCAAATCCATTTTCACTCCCTTCATCTTCCATTCCTATCACTTCTTCCGTAGTTATAAGTACACAAGCTCCTCCACAAGTGAGTGTGATTGCAGTTGAACCCGACACTTCCATCCCTTCTGTTATTTTCATTTCACCTCTTGTTTTCATTTCCACTTCTTCTTTCGAGCCAAACCTTTCACAGGCTTTGTTTCCCTTCACCCCATTTTTGGAGCTGCAAGTGCCACCCGATTTGGAGGCAGAGGTAATACTATAATATCCAATTTTAGCCAAGTTCAGTCAAGATCATATGAGTTCGTCACAGTTATTGAAGAGTCATAAGATAAAAGAAGTGCAGGCTCTAGGAAAGCCACTCAAGAAGGTCACCTTTGATCCAGTTATGATGGAGACCCACACCACCAATATAATCCCCAAGGTCTAGAAGCCACAAGTAGAAATGACTCCAAGTGATTACGCTTACGAAGTCGTAATAGAGGACCTGACAAAGATTGACACTACTAAGAAGATGGGGAACATCCAAGTTGACATGAGCTTGGTCTATTTGCACGGTGAGCACTACAAGCAAAGATTCTATGAGGTCGAGGTAAATATTGTTGAGCTTGAGGAAGCTCTAGCTGAAAGTAGAGCATAACAAGAAAATATGGCAAAGGAGGTGGAACAGTGGTGACAGCAAGCAAAAGCCTACCAAAAAGTAAAGGAAGCAACAGAGCAACAGGTACAAACAGTCACATCCTAGCTAGACTCCATACAAAATCAGCTTGCTGAGAAGGCTACACAAGTTACAGGTTTCTCCATAAAGAAAATCAAGGAAGCCCACCACCGTTTGGTCGAAAATTGTGTGAAGATGGTGATAAAAGCATGCCTAGTTCTGAAATATCTCTATGAGGCCCAAATACAAATCCAATTGAGTGGGAAGTTAGTGGAGACTATGAAAGATTTTCTCGAGCCACATCTGGAGTCAACAATAAGGATTCAGGCTCTTTCCCAGTCCAATATGCATACTCACCCGATGAGCGGAATGGATCGAGCCTGGTCTAATGCTAAGGTCACTCTACATAGTTATTTTCATAGATTGGACCTGGTGAGGGAGGGCAGGAAGCTTCTTACCATGATTGAACAGGAGCGCTCCATTGCACTTGTTCATTTTGATGCCCTTGCTGACATGGGATTCCTAGGTTTCATAGATGATTGTGGTGAGCCCCTACCAAAAGAACAGTTTGAGGAGGCCTTGAAGAATTTTGTATAGGATACATCAGAGATTGATAGTTGGGTAGAGCCAATCATAGAAGTACAGGTTCTCCCACTCATGAAGAGGCTCACCCGCATGGAGTCATCATTGTTTGACTTGGCTCAGAGATCCAAGCGCATCAACAGGGACTATACATACATTTTTGATTCGCTTAGTCTTCCTTCCCTGTTCACCACAGATGCTTGGGCTAAAATAGTTGCAGTTTATGAGGCCACTTGTGCAAGTTTGGCAAAGCAAGAGGAGAAGACAACAGCGATGTAGGAAGCAACAGAGCAAGCGCAGAAAAATACATCTGAACTAGAAGTGTTGATTGATGTATCCAGTGACGAGGACCACTAAGAGCCCAATGGATAAAGGCCTGGGATAAATTTCATCCACACGAGTTGGATACCCCGAGAGCCACAAAAAATATTGGTAATTTTAGCATTATGCCACATTAAAGTTTTTATGAAATTTTGTTGACATTTTTTTATTGTAAAATCTTGGCAAAATATAATGGATGATGAACAATGCAAGTAATTTGTCATTTTATTGCAATTAATTTATGGTTTAATCTTCTTACTTTTATTTTTGTGGACACTGTCGGGAAGTAAAATTAAAAATCACCCTAGAAAGTTTGAAGAAAATAAGTGCAGTGTTGAAAAATGACAATGGTGTTCAAAGGCAAAAGAAAAAATAAATGTAAGTGTTTTTACCCCAAAAGAGGGGTGAAAACCCGTGTCGTCCATCCCTGGGGTGAAACACCTTCATGTTACAGAATACAAGCAAGGCAGGTCAAAATGTTGAATGGAGAATTCAAGAGCATTTTTGTCCTAGAGGAGGGGTGAAAACCCCATTTTCCCCATTATGAGGCAAATGTCATTTAAGAATTGGGGTATAAAAATTAAAGTAAAGTGCCTAGGTTGAAAAATCAACGGTGTTTTTGCCTATCCGTCATCACCCAAAAAGAGGGGTAAAAATCCCTTTCGCCCCTCATTGGGGCGAAGCCACATTTTAAAAGGTTAAAACTTTGTGGGCCTATCATCGAACATCCAAGGCAAAAATAAAAGGTGGGTTCACGGGTGAAGGCAAAACTATCTTTCGCCCCTCTTAGGGAGCAAAATCATATCTTTTGGAAAGCACGCATGGCCTAAGGTTGAGATGTAAAACAAAGAAATTTAAAAGTTTTTTCGTCCCAGAGGAAGCAAATGAATGAACACGTCAGCAAGGATGTTGAAAAGTCAAACGTGGTTTCGCCCCAAGTTAGGGATGAGACTCCCTTTCACCCCTCCTTGGGATGAAAGCACATTGCAAAGAAGAAAGGCATCATGGGTCCCATATTGGAAGAGCAAAAGGTTGCAACAAAGGTTTCACCCCAAGTGAGAGGCGAATATCCCATTCACTCCTCCTTAGGGCGAACGTAAGTTTCAAGATAGCACAGAATGTTGACAAGTCAAAGGTTGTTTCAAGCATAATGCAATTGTAATGTGGTGCAAGTCGCAGGCAGTTTATTGGAGCGCCAACAAAGGTAAACAAAGGAATATTTTTACCCCAGGGGAGGGGTGAAACTCCCATTTACCCCTCCTTTGGGAGAAATGATATGAAAATGTCGCAAGGCGCAATTCGAAAGTGAAGAACTAGGGACTTTTACTCCTTTGGAGGGAAGACAGAAATGGTAAGGCACCAAGTGTTGTGGTGAGCAAAAAAGTGATTTCATCCTCAGAGGGGGCGAAACTCATTGTCGCCTTCTCTAAGGGATGAAACTATTCAAATTGATAATTTTTATATTTTAAGCGTTGTGTTTAAAATATTGGTGCGTGCTCCAAATAGAAAGGAAGTTTTGGGTAAAGAAAAGAGAGTTATTGAAATAGAACAAATGATGAAATGTCGAAGAAATGTGCATAGTGTGTTTTTGCCTATCGCCCTATTTTTTGGGAAAAATCAATTTTAACAGGTAAGGAGACTTATCAAAGATCCCAACCATGCAAAAAAAATTGAGAAGGACCAGGGAGTGATCAAATTTAATTTTTGGAGCAAAGTCAACGGTTTTGGGCCCAAATTTTAGTTGAAGATTTGCAGGATTAAATGCTAAAGGGTGATTTTAATTATTTCCAAGGTACCATCCACCAATCTCACCCCTTTTTCAAAGCAACTTTAATATTCAATTGACTTTCTTGGCAAGGGTGAATTTCCAAGGCACAGTGGTGATCTAGATTCAATGACCAGATTTCTTGTTTTCGATGCATCGACATCAAAGATCACTAATTTCCTAGGAATCTCACCATTAAGGTTGGATTACTACTCCAAAAGGAAGATTTTCGAGGATTTTTGAGGAAATTCCTCTTTCTAGTTCCTGATCTAGGGATATTTTGTCTTCATGTGTATTAAATGAAAGAGGTGAAATCCTCTATAAATACTATATATTTTATGTAACAGAGAAGGATAAACACTCTACAAAAAAACACTTTGAGTTTTCTACATAAATAGAAGTACGCTCGGCTTTTGATTATTTGAATGGTTTTGTGTGTCATTTCTTTCTGCTTATCATTTCTATTTACATTAACGTGTGTTATTTGTTGAGTTTAAATTTTGCATTTGGATTTAAATACTATTGGTGAGGGAATGAATCCTGGAATGCACTTTTGGAAGTCATCTCCGCAAATTGTAAGTGATTACTCTGCCTTTATTTTTGTTATATGTTGCCTAATACTCGATTTGAATTTCCGCTACTAGTTTTTCCACATCCTACATCATTCGGCTTATAGCCATATTTCTCATCTCTTTCTTTCATTTCCCTTTTCTTTCCTATAACTCTAAACTTTAAACCGGTTTAGGATTTAGTAAGGGAGTCAGCCCTCTCTAGAGATTGGCCTGGAGAACATTTATTTCCTTCGACCTTTCAATGTTGGTCGTGTTTAGGATGCACAAATGCATATTTTTTATTTTAGGCAGATATTGACCAACAAGAATTTTCCATATCTTGGTTCTTGATTGAGTATGAGCCATGTGAGATGCAACACCTAGAGCAATAGCACTAAGGCACTTTATTGTCATATATTAACAAACAATCCAAAAGATAAGCTAAGAAGAAAAACTCATGGCACTATATCACATACAATTGATAAGATCCATTTTCCAAGAATAACATATGCTAGAACAACAAAATATGCAAGGAAGTCCCTGCAGAAGGGATATCAAGGTAGTGATTAGGTGAAAATTGTTAAATTACAAATGCTTAAAATCTTCAAGAGCTTTTCTAGAATAAAATAGTCCATATAACTTAAAGTTACAGCAGCAAACAATATTAAGAAATATTGTTGTTTTATATATAAGACTCTTGTTAACATTTCAGCCAATATGCAATAAAAAATGCACCTAATACACCATAAAATATTACAACCAACCTGCAAAAGGGATATCAAGGTAGTTACTAGGTGAAAATTGTTAAATTGCAAATGCTTAAAATCTTCTCACCATAAAAAAAACTTTTATAGAATAAAAAAGTCCATATAACTTAAAGTTACAACAAACAATATTAAGAAATATTGCTCTTTTATATATAAGATTATTTTTTAAATTTCAGCCAATATGCAATAAAAAAATGCACCCAATACACCATAAAATATTACAGCCAACCTGTTGTAAAAGTGCAACTAATATGCCATAAAATAATTGTAGCCAAATTGTTGTAAAAGTCTAGCCAATATATTGTATCAATAGGCTCTAATCATTTCTTTTTTTTCAGCAACAACATCCCAAATACGTCATGGGAAAAATGAAATAAAAATATAGAATAAATGAAAGAAACAATTAAAACAAAATTGATACGTAATAAAAAGAAGTTGAATTGTGGAGTTGGAAAATATTAAAAATAGTTCTAGAAGACACATGGTCAGCATCATATGCCAACATCACAACCAATACTAAGCATCTCATCAAAAAATAGTTTACCTTTGGATCATTTTTTAAATCTAGTCTCTTTTTGTTTGAGTGGTTTAAGATAATCTAATATGTTGAAGTCATATATGTGTAAGGCAACACCTAGAGCAATAGCACTATAGAACCTTCCATATCTTGGTTCTTGATTGAGCATGAGCTATGTGAGGTGCAACCCCTAGAGCAATAGCACTAGGGTACTTTATTATCACATATTAACAGATAAGCCAAAGGAGAGGCTAAGAAGAAAAACTCATGGCACTATATCACATACAATTGATAAGATCTTTTTTCCAAGAATAGCATATGCTAGAACAACAAAAGATGCAAGGAAGTCCTTGTAGAAGGGATATCAAGGTAGTGACTAGGTGAAAATTGTTAAATTGCAAATGCTTAAAATCTTCTCACACAAAAATTAGCTTTTCTATAATAAAACAGTCCATACAACTTAAATTTACAACAACAAATAGTATTTATGAAATATTGCTCATTTTTTATATAATATTGTTGTTAAAATTTCAACCAATATGCAATAAAAAATGCACCCAATACACCATAAAATATTATAGTCAATCTGCTCTAAAAGTGTAGCTAATATGTCATAAAATAATTGTAGCCAAACTTTTTTAAAGGTGTGGCCAATATATTGTATCAATAGGCTCTAATCATTCCTTTTTTGTTCAACAACAACATCCCAAATACATCATGGGAAAAACGAAATAAAAAGGTAAAATAAATAAAAGAAATAATTAAAATAAAATTGATACCTAACAAAAAGCAGTTGAATTGTGGAGCTGTAAAATATTAAAAATAGTTGTAGAAGGCACATTATTAGCATCATATGTCAACATCACAACCAATACTAAGAAATTCATCAATAAATAGTTTACCTTTGGAATATTTTTTAAATCTAGTCTCTTTTTGTTCGAGTGGCTTAAGATAATCTAATTTGTTGGATTCATCAATGTGCAAGGCAACACCCAGAGCAATAGCACTAGGGAACCTTCCATATCTTGGTTTTTGATTGAGTATGAGCCATGTGAGGTGCAACACCTAGAGCAATAACACTAGGGCACTTTAATGTCACATTTTAACAGACAAGCCAAAGGAGAAGCTAAGAAGAAAATATCATGGTACTATATCACATACAATTGATAAAATTATTTTTACAAGAATAGCATATCCTAGAACAACAAAAGATGCAAGGAAGTCCCTGTAGAAGGGATATCAAGGTAGTGACTAGGTGAAAATTGTTAAATTACAAACGCTTAAAATCTTCTCACCCAAAAAATAACTTTTCTAGAATAAAAAAATCAATATAACTTAAAGTTATAGCAGCAAACAATATTAAGAAATATTGCTCTTTTATATATAAGACTATTGTTAAAATTTTAATCAATATGCAATAAAAATGCACCCAATACACCATAAAATATTACAGCCAACCTGCTGTAAAAGTACAGCAAATATACCATAAAATAATTGCATTCAAACTGTTGTAAAAGTGTAGCCAATATATTGTATCAATATGCTCTAATCATTCCTTTTTTGTTAAGCAACAATATCCCAAATGCATCATGGGAAAATTGAAATAAAAAAGGTAAAATAAATGAAAGAAACAGTTAAAACATAATTGATCCCTAACAAAAAGGAGTTGAATTGTGGAGTTGGAAAATATTAAAAATAGTTGTAGAAGACACATGGTCAGCATCATATGCCAACATCACAACCAATACTAAGCATCTCATCAAAAAATAGTTTACCTTTCGATCATTTTTTAAATCTAGTCTCTTTTTGTTTGAGTGATTTGAATTTATCTAATTTGTTGATGTCATCCATGTGCAAGGCAACACCCAGAGCAATAGCACTATATAACCTTTCATATCTAGGTTCTTGATTGAGTATGAGCCATGTGACGTGCAACACCTAGAGCAATAGCACTAGGGCACTTTATTGTCACATATTAACAAATAATCCAAAGGAGAAGCTAAGAAGAAAAACTCATGGCACTATATCACATACAATTGATAAGATCTTTTTTCCAATAATAGCATATGTTAGAACAACAAAATATGCAAGGAAGTCCCTGTAGAAGGGATATCAAGGTAGTGACTAGGTGAAAATTGTTAAATTGCAAATGCTTAAAATCTTCTCACACAAAAAAAGAGCTTTTCTAGAATAAAACAGTCCATATAACTTAAAGTTACAACAAAAAATAGTAATAATGAAATATTTCTCATTTTTATATAAGATTGTTGTTAAAATTTCAACCAATATGCAATAAATAATGCACCCAATACACCATAAAATATTACAGCCAACCTGTTGTAAAAGTGCAGCTAATCTGCCATAAAATAATTGTAGCCAAATTGTTGTAAATGTGTAACCAATAAATTGTATCAATAGGCTCTAATCATTCCTTTTTTGTTCAGCAACAATATCCCAAATACATCATGGGAAAAACGAAATAAAAAGTTAAAATAAATGAAATAAATAGTAAAAAATGATACCTAACAAAAAGCAGTTGAATTGTGGAGCTGAAAAATATTAAAAATAGTTGTAAAAGGCACATGGTCAGCATCATATGTCAACATCACAACCAATACTAAGCAATTCATCAAAAATAGTTTACCTTTGGAATATTTTTTAAATCTAGTCTCTTTTTGTTTGAGTGGTTTAAGATAATCTAATATGTTGAAGTCATCAATGTGCAAGGCAACACCCAGAGCAATAGCACTAGGTAACCTTCCATATCTTGGTTTTTGATTGAGTATGAGCCATGTGAGTGCAACACCTAGAGCAATAGCACTAGCACACTTTAATGTCACATTTTAACAGACAAGCCAAAGGAGAAGCTAAGAAGAAAATCTCATGGTACTAAATCACATACAACTGATAATATTATTTTTACAATAATAACATATGCTAGAACAACAAAAGATGCACGGAAGTCCCTGCAAAAGGATATCAAGGTAGTGACTAGTTGAAATTTGTTAAATTACAAACGCTTAAAATCTTCTCATCAAAAAAAGAGCTTTTCTAGAATAAAACAATAAATATAACTTAAAGTTACAGCAGCAAACAATATTAACAAATATTGCTCTTTTATATATAAGACTATTGTTAAAATTTCAGCCAATATGCAATAAAAATATACCTAATACACCATAAAATATTACAGCCAACCTACTGTAAAAGTACAAAAAATATGCCATAAAATAATTGCAGTCAAACTATTGTAAAATTATAGCCAATATATTGTATCAATAGGCTATAATGATTCCTTTTTTGTTAAGCAACAACATCCCAAATACATCATGAGAAAAATGAAATAAAAAGGTAAAATAAATGAAATAAACAGTTAAAACATAATTGATACCTAACAAAAAGCAGTTGAATTATGGAGCTAGAAAATATTAAAAATAGTTGTAGAAAGCACATGGTCAGCATCATATGCCAACATCACAACCAATACTAAGCAATTCATCAAAAAATAGTTTACCTTTGAAACATTTGTAAATCTAGTCTCTTCTTGTTTGAGTGGTTTAAGATAATCTAATCTATTGAAGTCATCCATGTGCAAGGCAACACCCAGAGCAATAGCACTAGGGAACCTTCCATATCTTGGTTCTTGATTTAGTAAGAGCCATGTGAGGTGCAACACCTATAGAAATAGCACTAGGGCACTTTATTGTCACATATAAGACCAATGAATATGTTGTGTTGATACCAAATGATCTTCAATGTACAAAATTAGCTATATAGACTAGAACCATGATTTGTTTAGAGGTATATTTAAAATATATTCAGTATGGTTTGAAGGAGGGTTTTATAATTGTTTTATGCCCTAGTTCTAGGAATTTAGATGGTAGTCCTTTTAAGAGCCATTTGTATTATCTACTTTCAAAGTTTTGATGGGAAATATGCATGGGAAAAATATTTATAAGCCCCCCGTCCATTTCAATGAAGGCCCTTACACTATTAGCTGTATATTTAGTTTCTCTCTTCACAAAGGTTAATTCTAGAGATTAATGTGGATTAACTACAAGTTCATTGTTCTCAATGAACTTTTGATTTTAATTGTTGTGTTCACTATAGGTATTTGTGCTTTCATGTTAGAAGTCTTATACAAATAAATTGAGGTTAGTTGTGGAATATGATGTGCTCTTGGTGTTGTAGCCTATCTACTCTCTAGCTACTATAAGAAGAACCATGCCAGGACCAAGCCTTAGGTCTGCAAGGCATAAAATATTTTGGATATTTTCCTAGTCAAATCATATGGCTTTAGATCATCACCATTGTTATCAAATGTTTATTCTACTTTAAATATTAAGGTAGCTTGAATTTTGGCTCTTGTTTTTCCTAATATAATATGTTGGGATCCAAATATTGTTGGCTAGACATCCAAGTGTTCAATATGTTCTTTTAGATAACTAAATAACTAGTGATGATGCAATCTGAATTGAAAATAATCGTGTTTAAGATTGTAGAAATGATAGCTTGATTAGAACAATATGTTTACTAGCCAGGTGAAATGTGTTGATGGAAGATTTAATCCAATAGTTTCCATCTAAAGTCAACATAGCTACAGATTTACCTATTGGCACAAGAGCATGGCAATTTGACATGGGGTGGGGGTGAATGAAATTCAACTAGGTTGAATCATAAACTAGATTTACAGTATTGGGTGTAAATGTTATTTCTTTACCTATTCCTTATGGTGGAGAGTACCCTTCATATTCAGGCAATTCTTTGACACATATGAAATATCCTTATCCAACCGCTATTTTGATTCATGATCAACTCTTTTTGAAGGATAATTAAAGTTTTTGAGCAGGAAACAACCAAGCAGATATCCTGAAAAGTAGTTGTGTACATATCCCAGAGGATTTATTGGAGATTTTATTGCAATAAATCAGGCAACTTGGGGATGGTGCATTATTTCTCTCAATCATACTCAGCAGGCCATCTCATGGTATTGCACAATGCATCCTTCATCAACCAAACACAAATAAAAATTTTATCTATTGCAAGAGCTTGAGTGATTGTTGTTAATTTTGCATTAAATGATGGACCTTCTTTAAGAATCATTTTGTCGTTCAGGTGTGCATGCTACATAAAATCAAGATCTTCTCCAAAAAGCATTATGTCATCGAAGTCCATGCATATTTATAGTGGAAGGTGCTAGCATAGTTGTATTTGTACTAATTCTACATCTCTTAGCCATTATGTAATATAAGGGGTTGGACATCCTTCCAAGAAGGATAATGATAATATGCCCAGTATGGTTCCCACTATTGATACCCAAAGGAATGGAGTTGGACTGAATGGACTGATGACACGTGTTCTAATGAATGTCAATATTCTATGATCCTATAAGAGGAAATTATGGAAGGAACCCTCCTAATCTGCAGCTACACAATATGAGTTGTACTTAGTCTATTTTCTTTGTTTCCAGGTATCATGACTGCAAAAATTGGATTCCTATAGACATTGTCTACTATATTTCTGTATAGATGTTTTTCAAGTTAATTTTCATATTAATCCAATTCCTATGATGATGCTTGGATTAATTATTCTTTCAGATAGTTCCATAACTTTTCTAAAATGCTCCACTGACTCCTTGGCCGATGATGAATGATATATGATTTTGGAGTTTTTTAAATGATGAATCCTTAAAGAACTAAAAGCTAATTGCAGCCATAGATACCCTAAAACAAATTTATTATTCTTGGAGGGGCTTCAATTGGAAGGTCAATATTTTGGTTGTCATAGATGTGTTATTATGAAACATTCAAACTCAATGAAATCTCATTTGGGCTGGTTGGAGCTCTGTTGGCACCAATTTCAGGTGAATTGTAAGTCAAGAAAATAGTAATGTTATTTGGGATAGGCATGGTAGAACCACCACTTATGGAAGAAGAGACAACTTTGTTAAAAGCACATTTGTCCCAATTCTAACATAGAATCCATTGGTTATGCATCATCCATTATTTCATAAGTCTACAATAAGCAACTTTACAAATAATGGGATAGTGTTTCTATGGAAATATTGATTTTTATTAGGCCCCAACCATAAATTTTGACATGAGAAGTGAATTCGTGAATCCAACTGGTTTGGATCCCGGATTAGTCTTCAATGCAGTGTCAACAAGTATCTCATTTTCATACAAGTAAAGACGGATCAACATTTTTTACCATTATTTGGTTGACAACAATTTCAAAATTAAAGGAAAACGTAGAAATCTGCAAATGCTATAGTTCATGTAAATATAATCTGATAATTAATGTCAAGGTTCCAACCTACCCAACACGCCAAGTTGGAGTATAATATTCTTGACAAAGTTCATGGTAAAATTAGCCCTCACACTATCTTATCTAGGGATACAAGACAATCATAGAAATGGTTTCCAATGGTCCATGAAGCATTTTAATGTAGAGGCATATCATGGAATATCAATAACAAGGCCAATACATGCACTAAAGGCTATTAATACGCACCATTCACAACCATTTTGTAGGTTTTGTGCACTAGAGACTTGTAAACTTGTTTAATTCATTGAATATGACACATTTTCAACCATTTAAATGTTTTTAGGTGCTTCTATTTGTTACACATTTTCAAGAGTTGTTAGTCTAGTTTGAAGACACAAAGAGGCCTAAATAAGCCCAAAATACTAATAGGCAGGGTTACCCTCCAATAGAGAGAGATATAATGAGAAACCAAAAAAATTAACTTTAAATGGGTGAGTTAGCACAACTAGCAACTGGCAGGAAACTCCTTTGTACCAAGGAGATGACCAGATGCTTTTATCACATCAATACAAGAAGAGAGACTAGTGGCAGGAAGAAGAACTAAATCCCTAAAACATAAATTCTCATCTAAAGGTTTCAAAATGTTTCCACATCATCTCAAAATTCTTAAAACATAAATTCTTCAACTACAAGAAGGAATTGTATTGAATCCACTAGAGGCCCAAAATTGTGCTAAACTAAGAGTTGAAAAAACATACCTTGAAAATCAAGAGCAACAGTAGAAGGCTCAATGATTTGAGCATTTTTTAGGTTGAGAGGAGAGTGATGGTCAATTTCACCACCCGCGACCTCTAACTTGTTTTTTCATGAGCTTCGAACCTGAGACCACCTCCCATGTAATTTCTAGCTACGTCTGTTCCTTCTGGCCTCCACCCTAGGGAAAATCCATGATTTTTATCATTAAGTTTGTCCAACTGTGCTCGAGGGTTTTTGCCACTAGAGAAGGATGGTTAGTATTACTAAAATGGGGTTTTCTAAAATTAGTATTATATTATTGAGGATGGATTGTAGCAAGTGTTGTAAAACATACCTTGAAAGTCAAGAGCAACAGTAGAAGGCTCAGTGGTTTGAGCACTTGTTAGGTTGAGAGGAGAGTGATGATCAAGCCCGTGACCTCTAACTTATTTTTACATGAGCTTCAAACCTGTAACTGCCTCCCATGTAATTTTTGGTTGCGTTTATTCCTTTTGCCCTCCACCCCAAGGCAAGCTCTATGGTTTCTACCGACAAAACTTTAGGAGATGATCCTGGTGTAGGTTTTACCCCCTATGCTCTAGGGTTTCTAGATTTTTATCATTAAGGTTGTCCAACCATGCTCTAGGGTTTCTACCACATGGTTGTCCCAACTGAAGCCATCCATCAAAAAACTATATTTCCCTCTTATAACTATATTTTTTACTTTTTTTACAACGGTGTTTTATAACCGTCGTCTTCTTTTTATTATTATTTTTTATTTTTTTAAGACGATGGTTCATAACCGTCATCTTTTATTTCTTTTAATTTTTAAATTTTTTTAAGACAATGGTTCATAACCATCGTCTTTTATTTCTTTTAATTTTTTTTTTACAATGGTTTATCTCTACAACCTCTTAGGTCACCCTAAGATGGCAGTTTATAATCCTTGTCTTAGTCCTAAGAGGGTGGTTTATAACTGCCCTCTTAGGGTCTATTAGGGTGGTTTTTTATTGTCATAAAAAACACCTTAATTCAGCCTCATTAAAGCCTTTTTTTTATTTAGTATTTGTGGTGAATTTGGCATCAGTAGTGAATTTGACACTGGTGCCAGTGGTAAATTTGGTACCAGTGGTGAATTTGGCATTGGCAAATTTAGCACCAGTTGTGAATTTGGCACCAATGGAAAATTTGGAACTGACCAAAAATTTGATTATGAGACTTTTTGACTAAGTTTTGGATGTGGTTTTGATAGGCGATAAGGGTTTTGGTGAGTCAAAAAACCGTGCAAAGTGTTTGGAGATAATATTGGTGAGTGATCAGAGGGTGAAGGATGTGGGAATATTGACTACAATGGGGCTATACTATGTGATGTATATGTCAAAGATAGATTTTGATCATCCCTTGTTGATAGTCCTTGTAGAGAGGTGGTACCTGTCATCTAATACCTTCAAGTTGTTGATGAGTGAGATTACAGTGACACTATAGGATGTATGGCATATCCTTAGGGTACCTATTTAGGGTTTTCCTGTTCATTTAGGTACATATGTAAATGTTGGGATGTTGACCTTCTCAAATGAGGGTGATTTCACGAGGAAGGATTCAGGGTTGAGAATCAATAATACCTACATGGATGGGCAGATTGATCGATTGACCACACTGCTATCATCTATTGTATTAGGATTGATGATGAGTGATACTAGCAGGTATTTCATACCATGGGGATGGAGAGATATCATTACTATATTGAGATATGATCAGACTATTTATGCTTGGGCTCCTACTATCTTGGTAAGGTTATACCACACCTTGTACAGAGTGGTATATAAGTAGGGTAAGGGCCTGATATGTTGTAATTTACTCCAAGTATGGACATGGGAGTATATAATGATCCATCGATATATTATAGTGATGAGGGGTGATGATCCTTAGAGACCAATAGTTTGTAGGTGAGCAAAGTGCATTCATCCTTCCTTTTTCTCTTTGGATGAGACGTGATGCCTAATTGATGAATTAAGGTCAGCACATATTGTTTGGCGATCATGGAAGGAGAAGTATTTATGGTCAGATGATCACAAGGAGCTAGCTAGAGTGAGGTAGATACGGTGGTTGGATGATGGAAACCAGGCCTATGAGTTATATTGGTATGATCGTGTGTTGCATTAGCACTGGGAGGTACAAGGAATATTGGTTGTAGTTGAGGTGTGGATACGATGAGCGCATCGTGAGATATGGTGGGATTTTGTGGATCCCTATACCTTCATAGAGGTAGATGCAAATTATCTGGTGGTGCTAACTCTAGTGAGAGATGATGTAGGGTGACGATGGAGTATATCAACTGGTATGGGAGATTCAAACCTTATCGATTGATAGTAGGCCCACCATCTAGAGACTAGATATAAGTGTTTCATAATGTGGCCAACACCTTGAGACGGGTCAAGCATTGTATTTGGAGAGAGATGTGGGAGAGGTTAATAGCTAGGTAGATGGCTAGGTTATCATCTAGTACTCTTTTGGGTGTGCCTCCATTAGCTATGATTTCGTTCTTAAGTGCTCCATCTAGTGGAGTAGGATCTGGTACTTTGGGACAAGCAGGTCCTAGTAGGACTATGAATGAGGCTACGATGGTAAGGTTAGGGACTCTTCATCATATCATGGAGAAGGTGAGAAGTTAGTTGGAAGATTTTGAAGTCATGGATGTGGAGGAGGTGACTAGGGTTAGATATGATATGGCATAGATGAGATTTGCGAGCGAGGAGACCATTTCTAAACTCTAGTTAACTCTATACTGATTTGACAAGGGGCAATTTATGGACCAAGTGATCATTGTTGGTCTAAGGTCAAAGTTGGAGTAGATGTGAGGGAAGAGAGATGAGGCTTGATCATAGGTTTTATAGGGTATGGATGTTGTGGTAGTGGCTCTAATTACAGGGCCACTAGAGCAATAGTTGTAGGGTTCAAGACTATAACTACAAGTTTCAAGGGCAAAGCTATCCAATGCCTCAATGAGACTACAACATTCAAAGCTTTGAGCTGAGAGAGTGTGAGGGAGGACCATGTATTATTAGTAGTTATACCTTACAAAGGTTCCTACAAAGCGGTGAGCACCATCGTCTTCAAGGTCATGATCGATGGCACCATCGATGAGTGATGTTTCTTGGAGGTCTCTTAGTTTCCAACCGTCACCTCCTCCACCAAGAGGTGATGGAGGTGATATTGGTTCTAATTATTAGGCATATTTAGTCATATTTTGGAGTGAGTGTACCAATTTTTGGGATGTGGTACACCCTCCTTTTATGAGTTGAGTGTATAATTTTATTTTTCTTTGTGATACACCTTCTCTAGCGACATGTATGATATGAGACATATATAATGATGATACTTGCATTTTGAGTCTTAATGTAATGTTTTGACCTTTTGTGGTTTGATTATGTAATGTGAGAATGCGTTAGATGTCAAAAATATGATGTTTTGATGTGTTGAGATTGTATGATGCATTTGACTAAGTGATGATAATTTTTATTGATTTATTAGCGGTGGTTTTATGAATCATGATGATGATAAAATGCTAAGAGAGGGCAGTTACCCTATTGAGAGATGTATTGAGTTTTGAATTATAGATAACCATTCATATGTATGCTACAAGCGATGGTCTCTAGACCTAATAAAGAAAATGCTCTTTTGTTTTGGGATGCGGTATCCCTTGCACATTTTTGTAAGAGGAAACATTGTATCATCATGTCTAAAAAGTGGCCTATAGAGCCATATGAAGGATAAGTAATTAGGCCATGATGAGGTACCTGCAATATGTACATGGTGTATGTATTTTTTCTTCTCATCAATGTTTAAGTGATATCCTTGATAGCACTTAACTGCATAGATAAGGTACTTGTAATATGTACATGATATGTAGTTTTCTTCTCATCAATGTTTAAGTGATATCCTTGATAGCATTTAACTACATATATGAGGTATCTGTAATGTATACATGATATGTATGTTTTCTTCTCACCAGTGTTTAAGTGATATCCTTAGCATTTAACTACGTAGATGAGGTACCTGTAATATATACATGATATGTATGTTTTTTTCTCATCATTGTTTAAGTGATATCTTTGATAGCACTTAACTGCATAGATGAGGTACCTATAAGATATACATGATATGTATGTTTTCTTCTCATCAATGTTTAAGTGATATCCTTGATAGCACTTAACTGTGTAGATGAGGTACATGTAATATGTACATGATATGTATGTTTTCTTCTCATAAATGTTTAAGTGATATCCTTGATAGCACTTAACTACATAGATGAGGTACCTATAATATGTATATGATATGTATGTTTTTTTCTCATTAGTGTGTAAGTGATATTCTTGATAGCACTTAATTGCGTAGATGAGGTACCTATAATATATACATGATATGTATATTTTCTTCTTATCAGTGTTTAAGTGATATCCTTGATAGCACTTAATTGTGTAGATGAGGTACCTATTCTTCATCAATGTTTAAGTGATATCCTTGACTAAGGAGTGGGTACTTAACTACATAGATAAAGTTTTTATTTCTCATCAATGTTTAAGTTATATCCTTGACTAAGGAATGGGCACTTAACTATGTAGATGAGGTATTTGCTTTTCATCAATAATTAAGTGATATCCTTGACTAAAGAGTGAGCACTTAACTGCATAGAGTATTTGTTTCTCATTAGTTTTCAAGTGATTCATTGACTAAGGAGTGGACAATTAACTACGTAGAGGAGGTATTTTTTCTTCATCAATGTTTATGTGATATTTTTGACTAATGAGTGGGCACTTAACTACGTAGATGAAGTATTTATTTCTCATCATTTTTTAAGTGATACCCTTGACTAAGGATTGGGCACTTAACTGTGTAGATGAGGTATTTTCTCTTCATTAATGTTTAAGTGATATCCTTGACTAAGGAGTGGGCACTTAACTGCGTAGATGAAGTATTTGTTTCTCATCAATGTTTAAGTGATATCCTTAACTAAGGAGTGGGCACTTAACTGCATAGACAAAATATTTTTGGTTTTCATAAATTTTTAAGTGATATCCTTGACTAAGGAGTAGGCACTTAATTGCTTAGATGAAATATTTTTGTTTTTCATCAATGTTTAAGTGATATCCTTGATTAGGGAGTGGGCACTTAACTATGTAGATGAAATTTTTTTGCTTTTCCATCAATATTTAAGTGATATCCTTGACTAAGGAGTGGGCATTTAACTGCGTAGATGAAATATTTTTTCTTTTCATCAATGTTTAAGTGATATCCTTAACTAAGCAGTGGGCACTTAACTGCATAAATGAAAAATTTGTTGCTTGTAAACTTTTGCAAGGATTTGAAATGATGTTTGATAATGCCTTTGATGTTTTGGATGCTTGTAAACATTTTGCAAAGTAATGTAATTATGATTGCAATTTTTTTGCAATGCTTTATAATTATTGTGTAATGATTTCATGATAATTGCAAATATTTTGCAAAGTTTTGTGATGATTGTAAATGTTTTGCAATGTTTTGTAATGATTTTGTGAAAACTACAAGTGTTTTGCAATGTTTTGTGATGATTGTAAATATTTTGCAATGTTTTGTGATGATTGTAAATATTTTACAATATTTCGTAATGCTTTTGTGATAATTGCAAGTGTTTTGCAATGTTTTGCAATGCTTTTGTGATGATTTTGTGAAAATTGCAAGTGTTTTGCAAAGTTTTGTGATGATTGTAAATGTTTTGTAATGCTTTTTTGTAATAATTTTTTTGCAATTTTTTGTGATAGTTGTAAATTTTTTGCAATATTTTGTAATGCTTTTGTAATAATTACAAGTGCTTTGTAATGTTTTGCAATGTTTTGTAATTCTTTTGTAATGATTTTGTGAAAATTACAAGTTTTTTACAATATTTTGTGATGATTGCAAACATTTTGTAATTATTTTGTGATAATTGTAAATTTCTTGCAATGTTTTGTGATGATTTCAAATGTTTTGCAATTTTTTGTAATGTATTTGTAATGATTTTGTGAAAATTGCAAGTGTTTTGCAATGTTTTGTGATGATTGCAAATGTTTTGCAATGCTTTGATGCGATGTTGATGATGTTTTTGAAAAATATGGGTAATGCAACTTTGTAGTGCTTTTGAATATATGATATGATGTTCGTAAATGTTTTTGCGATGAATTGGTATAATTTTTGCAAAACGCTTGCCAAATTATTTTAAGTTCTTTTGCTTTTATTGTTTGAAAGCAAAACGCCTTGATAAAGATAATGATTTGATATTGTCGATTTTCTTAACACATGAGAGGGTAACAAGAGTATATAAGTTCATTACCTAACACATATGTAAATATCTACATGTACATGAGGAATTAGAATTAATACTCATTGCCACCTCTGATGTGTTGAAAGATTCAAAAATTTGTAGGGTAAACAAAATATTTCAGACTGAGGGTAATGCTCCCATATGGATGATCCAGAGAAGAAGAAACCCTTCTCCATTGCTTCGTGTGTGTACAAAAAATTGTATATGCATAGGATATGGGAAAAATAGTCCCCTTTTCTAGGATTTACATGTGATAGCATAGCCCTTAGTCTAAAGAATCTTGTATGAGAAATAGATAATATCCGTTTTGTCTTATATGCCATTAGGAAGCACGTGGATTTGATAATCGACTACTTGATGTAGTAATAAATGATTATGGATACGTAAAGTGTTGATCATCAAACCCCAATGTTTTTGAAGGGTCCATAGGTCAACTTGGATCTTTTTTTTTTTTGTTAGATGTGATGATTTTTAGAAGAAATGATAGTTTATTGCATATCAAGATGGAGGAAGTTCTCTATCTATTGACTAATATTTTGTACATACAGATAGAGAATATCTAGTCGTCTTAATAAGTGATCTTTTTGAGATTAAATATTTATTGCATATTTGCATAATAAACTATTTGGAAACAAAATCTTGTTGATCCAACGACTCATTAGACAAATAGTTGATGAAGAGAGTTTGATTTGTGAATGTCTTGTTGTAGAAGATTAGGCGGCTATGAAGACAACATAGATCCAGTATCTAGTGAAGCGTGCAAATAATTGTATGCTCACAAGGCATTGAATCCATGAAGCCTCGTAGTCTGATAAACCTATTTGAGCAATAATTTTTGAGAGATATTGACTTTTTTTTGATAGAATACCAATAAAATGAACGAAGTGGCTATGAGGATAATATTGATCCTGTGCTTGGTAAAATTTACAAATGATTGTACATCTACAAGATATCAAATCAATAGTGCCTTCTTAATCTACATGGTTTATCAAAGGCAACCAATGAGATCGTGATTTTAGTTTTTGATAGCATGTTGATGCAATAAATCAAGAGAAATGTTACAAAACCATTGATCCATTACCTGACAAGAATTGCAAGTAATTGCAAAAACTCATAAGATATTAGATCAATGGAATATTACGATTCTCATGATCTATTGTCAGGATAATGCATGAAGATTTGATTTATGTTTGATTATGTACTAAAATAGTTCGTCAAACAGGAAAGAATACCCTTAATCATCTGTTTCCATATAAAGTTGACAAGTAATTGTTAATCCATAGGAGAATGGATGATTAAGGGTTTCTTACCTAGTGTGATTTACCGAACGAGTAATTTGATGGTGATTTTTGTATTAGGTATGATTTTTTGTAAACTTAGATGACAAGCCAATTAGGGAAGAAAACCTCATTCAGCCAGTGACTAGTGAAATTCACAATGATTATGAATTTACGAGATATTGGTTGAATGTAATTTCCCATCCCTGGATGGTATGTCAAATGAGTTGCATTTGAAGAATACGATGAATATATGTCATGACTTATTTGATAGACTGCTCTTAAAACTCTCTTATGCAATATCATTCTCACAAAAGGTTTGCAAGGTTATGACGTATTATAAGAGAGGAAGGTATGTCTTAGAGGATCCTATCAAATAATTGTGAGTGTTGATTGAAAAAATGATCTTTTATTGAAATATATTGTAGATATGTATTGTTGATGCTATTGTTGTGAAACAATGTTGATAACCAGGGTGTGAATGTATATTGAAATAGAAGATAGGGATTATCGTGGGTCATCGAGGTTGTAGATGGTCTCATAATACATTACTTAATCCACGAAGAGAAGAAGTATGATTGATATGCAGTAGGAGGTTTGAAACCAGGTATTTTGGACTGAGAGAGTTTACTCAACATATGGTTAGCCTAGGTGGATGCAATGCATATGTATTTGTAATAAGGATTGGCTTTTTGCATCATAGTAAACCCTCTTGAATCTATGGTATGATCAAACAAACCAGATAATCATGCAAGGTGTGGAATGTGTATGATAATATAATGATGTTTATCGTGCATTCAATCATATGAACAAGCAAATGACTCGATGTTTTATGCATAGTATCTTTGAAGATGAATGATGTTGATTGGTTCCTTATGTTCTTGGCCATCCAATGTGGCTAGGCGGTAAGCTTCAAATCCAAATTGGTTGTGATTATGAAATGTCCTAACCAATTAGGTTCAAAATTTCCTTTGAGGTCATTATCAATGTTAGTATTTTTATTTTCCTTTAGAATCAGGTCCCCAATTTTGAAATATCTTAGACGTACTTTCTTATGATAGGCATGTCGAAGCCTGTTATGGTATGTTCTGAGATGTTTTAGAGCATTAATGTGTTTTTCTTCAAATATTTCTAGTTGTTGTAAGTAATTTAGGCAATATTCATCTCCTACCAAAGAGTCTTATAACAAGACTCTTAAGGTATCTTGAGTTCAAAAGGAAATACTGCTTCAATATCATAAATTAAGGTGTATGGTATTGTCCCCGTGGGAGTATGTACACTTGTACGATATACCCATAGGGTTGGATAGAGTTGCAAGTACCAAGTATTGATCATTTTTGTTTACTATATTCTTGAGGATCTTGATTAGCATTTTGTTGGAGGATTCAACTTGTCCATTTCCTTGCGGTTAGTATGGTGTAGACCATTTTTGTTGAATTTTGTATTTAGTGTTGTTGGTTACGAATCTGCCATGAGGAAAGGATTTTGGGTTAATGCGCCCAGATTCGCCCACCAGCATGAAAGGCCGGAAGGAAGAGATGCCTTCCGTGCCAATCTCCGAAGAAGGCCGGCTCCTTTTGGGGGGGTTTATGTTTAAGCTAAGAGTGCAGGAAAGAGATAAATGAACGGAAAGAATTTACAAATATACTTGGAGTTGGTGGGGGGGAACTAACAGTACGGCAACACATTAATCACCATTACTTACTGCATTATAAATACAAAGCATGACAAGGAACTGCAAAACCTAAGTGTACTTTCTGTACTAAGCAATATACGCACAGCTACAATGGTCCCCTAGCAAACATTCTCCCTACAAGGAGAACTAACAGCACGGCAATGCATCAATCACCACTACGTACGGAAACTCAAACAGAAAGCAACTAAGAGATGTCAGAGCCAGGTATATGTGTCATGCAGAGAATTTAACCGCACAGCTACAATGGTCCCCTAGCAAACATTCTCCCTACAAGGAGAACTAACAGCACGGCAACGCATCAATCACCACTACGGACAACAACGTAACACACAACTGATGGAACTGCTACCACATCTATTATATGAAGTTCAAAAGTGCTTGACCACCAAATGCTAAAATGAATTAACAAGCCATGGCACAAACAATGCTAAAGGCGCCTGATCACCAAATGCTGAAACGAATCAACGAGCCATGACACAGGGAAGCGTAAAGCATAAGCATAAAGAAATAAAAGCAGTAGAACAGAACCAGGCATACAAATTATATTTATAAGCAGAAGCACGGTTACAATGGTTCCCTAACAGACATTCCCCTTCCACCCTTTACAATGAAATCATGGTGGGTTTTTATAGCCCGAGTCCCTCCCGTTACATTAATGGGCACAAAGTCCCAGTCAAACACTAGCTGACAAAAGCGGCGAAGGAGCTGCAAATGCTAACCTTTGTCGGACCGGACTGTACCCGCAGCATGGTCTTCCTGGAAGCTGGACAGCTACGTGGCAGTGTGTTGGGCAGAACTTCTTCTCGGCAGGAATGCGGGTAGCTGGAGCAGGTAGAACCTCCAATCGGCTTTAAATGAGGTCACTGGCATAGGTAGTGCAGCCCATGCTCGTCCTTTTGCTCGGCACGTCTTGGCTCAAATCCCGAAGCTGGACACTTGTCAGATGATGGATGATGCTGTTTGACACGTGTCTGCCTTGAAAGGCAGTTTATCCAACTTCGCCTGGGATCAGAGCGCCATCGGGTTGCGCAGGCAGAAAACAGCGCAGTCGGGAAGGCCTTCATGCCTTGGGTGTATTTCCGAGTTTGTTTCCCTACTGCGCACCTGTCAAGGGCGCACTCCGACTTCGCTGCGAAGTCGGACTGCGCACAGGTGAAAGCTGATTCCTGCCGCCGTACGGACTTTGCTCCAGCACTTAGTCATTTTTCTGTCAGCCTGCCAGCCTGCTACAAGGTGCGCCCAGAAAGAGGGGCGAAGTCGGACTTCGCACCAAAACTGGGCGAAGTCGGACTTCGCACCAAAACTGGGCGAAGTGCGGACTTCGCACCAAAACTGGGCGAAGTGCGAACTTCGCACCAACACTTAGCCATTTTTCAGGTAACTGCTGTCAAGTTTAAAATTCAACTGAGGGGCTCCAAGAAAGGGGGAAGAAAGAGAATGTAGGAAAGAAAGAGAAAGGGAGAGAAGAAGAAAGGAAAATAGAGGAAGAGGGAAAAGGAAGAGCAACACTGTTACAAAATTGAAAACATTGCACCCCGTGCAAAATGTGGCAACATTTCTGGCGGCTCGCGGGGTGTCGAGCTCGCCTCGGCGCAAAGAATCCATGCCTTCATCCATTGGGTGCAGAGGAACTTGCTTCCCCTGCCTTTTGCTGCTCTAGCTGTTCTCCTCGCGGCAACTGTTCTTCAGATTCACCTTTGTCAGTTGCCCCCTCAGAATCACCTTCCGAAGGCTCTCCAGCTTTTGCTTCTGCCTCGCAGATGCGGTTGTATGCGGCCTGGGCTTGGCCCCAGGCTTCTGCTTCGAATGGTCGGCGGTCGACAACTTCTTCTAATGCTGCGTGGAAAGCAGCGACCGCGTGCAGGTCGATGGTGAGGTATCTTTTTCCTAGCTCCTGGAAGTAGGAGCTGATCTTGCAACATTTGGACACCATCTGGGTGACCTGACTTTCCTGAATTGGCTCAGTCCAGCTATCAATTTCAGCTGTATCTGCCTCAAAGGACTGCCAATTCTTTTTCACCTGATCTAGGGTGAGAAACTCGCCATTCTCAACAAAACCTGGGCACCCTAGTTCAGAAAGAGCGTGAAAGGGAGCCATACAAATGTCTCTTTCATGTTCGAATGCGTCTAACATTCGTCTGGCAACTCTCACCTCTTCTACTTTTTTAAAATATTTATGCAAGGTTACCCTTGCATCTGCCCATTCTGCAGCGAATGAGGACATGGGGGAGAATTGGAGGCCATCGCGCTCGCGCTCCTGAAGATTTATCGCCAGGTCCAGCCATTGCTTCGCCTGGCGTTCGGCCTCCTCTACCACAGGCTTTCCCTGGGCAGAAACTTCTTGAATTCTGGATGCGAAATCCAGAACTGACATCGCCTTATAGGTGTGGGGCTTGCATCCCCGCAGCAAACCAGCCCGCATCTCCTTAACTTTCTTCTTCGAAAAGACCGTCGCTTGAGATGCTCTCTCTGCAGATTGCGACTGCGCCTGTTTCAAAGACTCTTGGAGTCGAGAAATCTGCTCCAAGGCTGCTTTCCTTTCGGTTGCGGCTTGTTGCTGAGAAGCGGCCAGCTGGGCTTTTAATTCATCTATTTCTTGCCGCGCCGCTTCCAGCTGCTCAGTGGACCTGGACAGGTCCTCTTCAAGCTGTCTTGTCTTATCCTGCAACCCGAAAAGCTCTTCCTGTTCCTCCAGACTTTTGACAAGGAGATTGTCAGCTTTACGAATGATTCCCTGAATCTCGTATTGCTTGTCGATATCGTCAAAGCTCTTCTCCTTTGTCTGGAGCTCGTAGTCCGCCCTGGTCATTTCCCGGAGAGGCTTCTTCACTTTCGGGATTATCTTCTCTGTTGTAAGCACTCTCCTCTCGAAATTATACTTGGTGCGCTTTACCGGGGCGGCTATCTCTTCAGGTCTCCTCCGCTTCAGGTTCTGGAGGAAAGAGATAGAGTACTCTACAGCTCTCGTTGCCAGGGGCAAGTCGTCTGTATTCTGGAGGTCGTCCATGAAGTCTGGTTCCCCCAGCCTAGGGTTCTGCTGAGACGTCTCTCCTGCGGGAATGGGATCAGGAGGAACCGGACGGACTTTGGAAGGATCGGCCGCTTCTGGGGGCGACCGGGAAGTGGAGATGGGAGCGGCTGATGCTGAAAGGGTTTGAAGCGGCTGAGGCGGTGGATGTAACGGTGAATGCATGGCTTCAGCACTAACCTCAGGCGAAGGGTTTGGGGTTTGACTCAGAGATAGGGAAACGTTGGGGTTCTGAGCAAACTGGTCAAAAGAATGGGGGCCGCTAGAAGGGTGTGGAGACAGGGAGGAAGATGCGGCCATGACTTGCTCGGATTGAGCGGGAGATGGAGTAGGGGTAGGGCTAGATGAGACCAAAGAGAGTGGGGCAGCAAACGTACCTGCGGGCTCCGCCTGAGCCGATGCTGGATGGATGTCTACGCTTCTGGTTCCGGCGGCTAGCTCGGGACTGCCCAGAGAAACATGCTCTGGAGCGGCTGAACGCGGCTGCTGCAACTGGCTGCTGTACTGCCAGACTAGGTCGCCTGATTTTTTCAACTCTCTTCCTCTTCTTCTCTTCTGGAACAATGGTCGGATCGGGGGAAGGAGATGAAGCAGGTGCAGCAGGCACTGATGTTCCCACGGTAAACTTGTATCGGGGTTTGACTTGCAGAAGGTCTACCGCAACCGGTCTGCTCTCTGGCGGCGTTGGCGTCTTTTGTGCTTGAGGAATCACCTCGGGCGTTGCCTTGACTAATTTCTTCGCCTTTTCAGGCGCCGCCTTGGAAGCCACGGGCTGCATTGGGTCCACCTGGATGTCTGTTGGGCCCGCGCTGGCAGTTGCCGAAGTGTACAACTGTTGGGAGGAAGACCCTCCTTTATAACCCTCAAAGGGACCTCGGGGAACGTAATCTTGATATGCGAACGGCCGCCAGCTGTCATGGTGCTGGTCATATAGAACTGAAAAGTCGTCATCAACGGCCAGATTTCTCCTGGTGGATTTGTCGTCTTTGCGTGCGGCACCTCATCTTCCAGCATTCAATAATCTTTTCTTTTGGCCAGTTAAGGCCTGCTATCTTGGAGAGGAATTTTTTAAACCCTGGAGATGAGAACTGGTGGTCCGGGTTTCGCTTGGGGTCATATGTCACCTCCTCGCAGTAAAAATCCTGCCAGGGAGGAGAAGCTTCCATCAATTCAATTTCCCAGTCAAGGTCCACATGGACCACATCGCATCTATCTTCGGTTATATCTGCCCGGGGGCAGAGATGTGTGAACTTTCCCCTTATCCCGTACGGGTCGTACTTCCAGCGCTGCGGCAACAGAACCAGGCCAATACGGGAAAACTCCTGCTCGAGGTAGACATGCTGTCCTACCTCAGAAATCTCAACGTTCGCCCAGGAAAGAGGATATTGAAAAATCTGGCCTCTTTTCTTTCCTAGGCCGAACTCCTCCTCAACATAGTCCATCTGTCGGGCAACCTCCATCCCAAACCGATGCTCCGTGCACCAGTAGGGCAGCAAATGGGGTTTGCCCTTGAATCCGTAGATTCTGACCACAATCCCCTGCGTCAGTCTAAAAACGTCCCCGAGCTTCTGACTCAGCAAAGAGTTCGTCATTTCTCGCGGGGGGCGAGGGATTTCGCCCTCGCTGAAGACTGACATGACCAATCCCAGAAAGTTGAAGTTAAACTTGTAGTAGGACCCTTTCCGGTATAGGTCATCCGTCCAGTCATAGACGGGCTGTGGCTCTCCCTTCTCGTTGACCTTCTTCAGGTTCGGGATCGGCATCCGGGAGTGCAAATGATACAGACAAAGCCAAGCTAGAACAGAACTGAACCGAAATTCGGTGGACTGCTTCTTCTGGATCTTCACCAGGCTGGAGTGGATGGCGTATGCCAGCCAGTCCGCCCAGTCGAAAAATATGGGACGCTTTCCACTTCTCTGCGCTGCTGGTTCGTAGGATTCTCCACACAGGAGACATTCTGCCAGCGCTAGCTGGTACGGTTGTACCAGCTCATCAGAGTCGCAGCCGAGGATCCATGCCAGAATGGTGTATAAATATTTGCTCTGAAACCTCGCCAAGGGCATGGGGCCGATTGGCCACTGTCCAGCTGCAAGCGGGGCGTTCAGCTCTGAATTGAGGAAATCCCTCATCCTTTTGGTATGCATGAAGCGTCCCGCTTGCTCGCCCAGATTTATCTTTCTGACGATTGTGCTGGAGTCATACTCCAACCCTGGGGCGAAAGTCGGTCGGACAGTCTCCCTGCGTAGCGCGAACAAGGGTTTACCACTGGAGCTGCAAATTTGCCGGGTAGCTGGTCTGTAGTGTCTGACAATCAGGTCTACCAGCTCCGGGCATTGATGGACAGGAGGGCACAAGAATCTGAAAAGGTTGGACTTGTACGCCGCTCCGAAATGGTGAGAGGGCGAAACCTTGTCAGCCCAACTCTCCACATTTGTCCGTAGCTTAGTCAGGCTCATAGAAAACGAGCCGTCCACGTATCCCGCCAAGTAATTTACCGGAGGTGGTGGGGCTTGCCCACGCTGTACTTTTTTTGGCCGGGACTTTGACTTTCGCTCCGGCGGTGTTTCACTTCTGAAAACACCTGGCCGTGGTAAATCCTCGGGTTCGCACCCTTCGCTGGATTGCGCTGGCATTGGCATCTTTCCTCTGTCCATCTCTCCGAAACAGCAATAATTACAAGTTCAGGGCGTCTGCAGCAGATTTCGCAGTCACAGGAATAATCTGCACAGTCACAGGAATAATCTGCACAGTTTGGCATGTCTGGATGCATCTGACCCCCTTTTCTAGATAATGACAGCGTCATTAATGCCGCGCAGGAGGGGGTAGGTCGGCTGGCAAGTGAAGGAGTTATGTTTCTTGGGTGGCTGCGTAGGAGAATGTTTGGAAAAAGGTACCCCGGCTGCCGTGCCATGCTCTTTTTATTGCACTTTTCATTGAGGACTGTGCAATCATTAACTTTACCTTGAACGCTGCGCCATGGCTGACGTCACTGCTGCTACCTGGGCACACTGCTCAAGAAAAAACCTTTGGTGCGGAAACCTATCTTAGAACGGTCGCAATGCGCCTTGGGCCCAGCTTGGAACTTTTTGAATATTTTATTCATTTTTTAAACAACTGTCCAAGCTGGCCCAGAAAACAAGGCGCAGTCGGACTTCGCCCAAAGTTGGGCGCGATCCGACTTCGCCAGCGAAGTCGGACTTCGCCCAAAAATCGGCGCAGTCCGAACTTCGCGCGAAGTTCGCATTGAGACTGTTTCTGCTTTCTTTTCTTACCGCGCCCAAGGGTTGAGCGCAGTCCGGCCCTTGCAACCTTCGGAGGAGAGGCGAACACTTAGAACTTTACTGCCTCTTTGGACCGGACTGTACGAGCTGCGCTTTGAACAATGAAGCGCGTTCGGACTTCGCCCGAAGTTCGGGCGAAGTTCGAACTTCGCGCGAAGTTTGCACTTCGCGCGGAGGTTGTGCGCAGTTCGTACTTCGCGCGCAAGCCGGCCAAGGTCGGAATTCGCACGTGAAGTCGGACTTCGCTCGAAACTGAGCGCAGTCCGTTCTCTTCGTGCCTTGCAGTTTTCCCTTCTCCACACTTCGCACTTTGGCTGGCGCGCAGCCCGACTTCGCTGCGAAGTCGGGCAGCGGCCAACACTTAGCCATTTTTTGCCTTTTTTTTTCTTTTTTCTTCACTCAAGCAGCCCGAACTTCGCCCCTTCTGAGGGGCGACAACAGACTTCGCTGCGAAGTCTGTATTCTCTCCCATGCCGCAGTTAGGCTCAAAAAATAAAAAATTAAAAGCTGAAAGCTGGAAACTGTACATGCTGGAAAACAAAAATGCATAAGGGAAATTTTTACAAAGAAGGGCCACTCGGGCACCTTCAGCAGCGGTAAATTTTTAAGTGGAACCCGTTAACAGGGATAGGTAGGAGCTGACCCTCCATATCCCGAAGTACATAGGCATTGAACTGGTTCACCCGGGCAATCTGATAAGGGCCCTCCCAGAGGGCATCAAACTTCCCGTGATTGCCCGGCTTTGCCTTATATGAGTCCCACTTCAGCACCAGGTCCCCGATTTCAAAAACTCGGGCAGTGGTGCCTTTTGCAAACCAGCCTTGAGTGGCTGCAATATGATCAGTGAAGGCCTGGTATGCATTTTCTCTGTCTTCTTCCAACTGCAGGAGTTGGCACAGTCTGTCGTCCACCGGGTCTCCGCTGCTCCTGTCTTCGTCCAACATCCATAGGGCAGGGATCTCAATGTGGGATGGCATGACAGCCTCTTTGCCATAGACGAGCGCATAGGGGGACGTTCTGATGGATTTCTTGAATGCAACTCTGTCCGCCCACAGCGCCCGGTTCAGGAGTAAATGCCAAGTCCGCTTGTTTCTGTCAATGGTCCTCCGGATGATTTTCAGGAGGTTCTTGTTAGTAGACTCGGCAAGGCCATTCCCCTGCGGGTAGTAATTAGAAGACATCTTGTGATAGATGCCAAGTTTGCCAGTGTACTCCGTGAGTACGGCGCCTACGAATCCCGGACCGTTGTCCGTCACAATTGACTCTGGAACCCCGAAGCGGGTAATCAGGCTCTCAATGAACCTGATGACCGTTTCTTGGTCTGCGTTCTTGGTCGGGATTGCCTCTGCCCACCGTGTGAAGTAATCGGTGGCTGTAAGAATAAACTTGTGTCCGGCAGAGGAATTAGGCGAAATCACCCCAATGAAGTCTAGACCCCATTGCTGGAACGGAGTCTCGGCCTGAATCGGTTGAAGGGGCAGGGGTGCTTTTCTGTTTCGGCCAGCAAACCTCTGGCATTGATCACATTTGGAACAGACCGCATGAGCGTCTGTAAATAGAGTGGGCCAATAGTACCCAGCTCTAATTATTTTTAAGGCCGTTGGCCTTGAAGAATGATGACCCCCAGGCATCCCGGAATGAAAATCTCCGAGGACCCTAGGCTGGTCTGATTTTCTGACGCACCGCAACAGGATGCCGTCGATGTTTTTGAAGTAAAGCCCCTCGGGGCGAAGAGTGTACTTAAGTGCACCTAGCCGAAATCTCCTTCGTTGTGAGGCGTTCAGGTGATCGGGACATCTTCCGGTGCAGAAATATCTCACCAGTTCATCTGTCCAATCACTCCCCTCCGATAAGGAGTTGGCTAGGTAGATGCGTGTCGCTGTGTCCTCCCACTTACAGGCGGAGATGCCGGCTACAGCGCTTCGGGCCAATTCCTGACACAAGGCTCGGCCTCTGATAAGCTTGGTGGGCCGCACTTCGATGTCGAACTCCTGGATTTTTGCAATCCATCCCGCTCTCTTGTGACCCGGTTCTCCTTGTAAGATGAAGCTTCGAACGTCCGGGTGAATCACAAAGACAGTCGTTTTGCTCTGGGAGACAAAATGCCTGAACTTTCGGAGGGATTTCATAACAGCGTGAACCTGCCGCTCTATAAAGTTGTACTTTTCCTCATGCGGCTGAATCACTTGGCTCAGGAACGCTATGGGGCGCTCCTCACCATCGTCTCCCTTCTGAGTCAGGACTGCAGCGTAACTTTCGGGTTCTCCCACTGCATAAAGGATGAAGTCCTTGGAGTAGTCCGGGTTTGTCAACACCGGAGCTTGCGCAATTCGAGCCTTGATTTCCTCGAAGGCTTGCTCTCTCTCATCAGTCCATTCGTAATTTGTATCTTTTTTTAGCAGTTCGGCCATAGGCTTGATCACCTGTGCGAAGTCCGGAATGAACTTCCGCACGAAGTTAATCTGACCGAAGAAGGACTGCAGCCCTTTTTTATCGATGGGGGCTGGCAAGCGAACGAGGGCTTCTGCTCTGTCAGGGTCAATGGCGAGGCCTTCCTCGGAGATGACATGTCCCAGCAGCTTTCCTTCTTTTACCGCGAAGACAGACTTCTTCGGGTTTATAGAAATGCCGAATTCTCGACACCTCTCAAATATTTGCCGTAGGTGTGAAACATGATCTCCTCGTTGGTGAGAGAAAACAGTCATGTCATCAAGGTAGATGACAATAATCTTATTGAGCAGCTCTCGGAAGGCCAGGTCCATGGCCCTTTGGAATGTGGCACCAGCATTGGATAAGCCAAACGGCATGCGCTGATAGGCGAACGTCCCCCACTTGGTGGTGAACGCCGTCTTATGCTGGTCCTCATCTTTGACCCAAATCTGGTTGTAGCCGGAAAATCCATCTAAAAGTGAGAATCTCTGGGCTCCAGCAACGATATGTAGAATCTGGTCGATTTGGGGAAGCGGATAGTGGTCCCTGAGGGAAGCCTGATTTAGGTTTCTGAAGTCGACACAGAGACGAATGTCGCCATTCTTTTTCCTCACGGGCACCAAATTCGCGACCCAGGATGAATGTTTGATGGGGTAGATGATCTTGGCCTCCAGCATCTTCAAGAGCTCGGCCTTCATCATGGCCTCAATCTTCGGATTCACGGCCCTCTGCTTCTGTCGGAATGGCTTGGCGCCATCCTCTAGCTCAATGGTATGCTGGATGACAGTTCTGTCATACCCCTTCAAATCCTCGTAGCACCAGGCCACGATGTCGGGGAACTCTTGGCACAGTGATCTGATCTGCTCAAGTTCCTCCGACGTGCAGTCTGTTCCGACCTTGATAGTTTTACCAGGTTCAAGTTCCAGGTCGGCATACTGCCTCGGGTCTACTTTGATCCTGTGAGATATTGCTCTGTCATTCTGATCAAAGAGACTCTCCAATGTAATCAGTCCTTTTGGGACATGATTATTCCTTAACTGTATCAACCCCTCATATTGCTCGTCATCAGGGTCTCTACCTTCGATTACACAAACTTCGTTAACCAGGAATGTGACGATCTCCTCGTCACAACTGAACACCTGCCAGTGGGTGTCCTTATCAGGCACAGAAGGCCTGTAAATAGTGCGAACCGGCTTCGGTTTCTGGACAACGTCGTCAGCCGAAACGTACCTGGCTCCAACAGACGCCAGAATGTCAGCGTGTTTGTTTTTCTCACGCGATATTGCCTTGACATTCAATGAGTCGAATGACTCCATCAGGTCCCACACCCGGTTGCGGTACGCTCTAAGATAGTGTTGTTTGGAGGCGCACTTGTTCGTAACTTGGTGACACACCGGCTCTGAATCTCCAAAGATCTGCAGGTGTTTGATTCCCAGCCTCTCCGCCTTTCGCAAACCCAAGCACAGGGCTTCGTATTCCGCCGAGTTGTTAGTGCAGCTCCAGGCCAACCTGTAGGTATAGTCCTTCTGGATTCCGGTTGGAGAAACCAGAAGCACCCCTGCACCGGCGCCATTTTTGCATCGCGCGCCGTCAAAGAAAAGCTTCCACAGCTTCTCGGGTGCAGGTCCTACTTCTTTTGCAGCTGACATGTCAAGCCTCTCGGGCTGTACAATGGAGTAACAGCCCTGCTCTGTCTCAATTACGGCATTGAAGTCCCGCAAAGAGAACTCATCTTCAAGCTGTAGCACTTCGAAGGCTTGCTCTGTCAGCTCTACTGTCACCAGCTCTTCCTCCGACAGCTGAACCATGCAGTCCAACTCTCCTCCGGGTATCTTCTCTACTAGGAAGGTGGAAGGCTTCTCATTGAAAATTTTCAGTCTCCTTCCTTTGAAGGGCACTTCCATGTGTGAGTAGTCTAGAGACAGGTACCCGCCCAACTTCGCAGTGAACTCCCGAGAGAGACACATGCCGAAGTAGGGAGCCAGGTCAACAACCACGACCTCTTGGATGACCACGATGTCGAGAGCCTTGTGCAGCCGGATAGGGATGTCCTTTATGACACCAACTGTCTTGACAGGGGTGCCGTCTAATTGCAGCACGCCTTGGCTGCTCCGTGTGTATTCCATCCCGATCTCATCGCAGACGGCCTTCGGCATCACGGTCGTGGAAGCACCAGAATCCACCATGCAGTTGTGAACTATGTGCCCTTGCATCCGTAAAGACGGATAAAAGGGTGGCGGTCTGTTCTTCCCAGTGGTCGAGACTGTCAAAGGTTGAACCAGGACAGCGGGCTGTATCTGCTTGCCGCTCTTCATGTTCTTCAGTGATTCTTGCAGCAGATCCACCTGGCCTGGGAGCAGAAGAGCATCATACATGCTGATTCTAGCAGGTGTTCTTTTCAACTCGTCTACAATGTTGTAGCCCGAGGTACTAGCTCCTTCTGCTTGTTTTGCCGGCTCATACTTCGTCCGGTACTGCTGGGTAGCCTCAACTCGCTGTCTCTTGGTCAGAGACGGGTACTTCAGCTTCTCCTGGGCTTGTTCTTTGGTTTCAGTTGGAGGCTGAGGTACGGGAGCTTTAGCCGGAGTTGGGGCCTTTGCTATAGGAGGCTTGGCTGGAACAGGGGCAGCCTTTGCCGGAGAAGGCTTGGCTGGAGCTTTATCTTTGGATGCCTTCTCCTGGGCTGTGTAGGGCCACAACCGCTTGTACGGTGGCAGCCCACCGGGCTGCGGTTTTTCTCTTCTTGCGTAAACTTGCAAAGGCTTGGCCGCATCTGCGGCTTTCTTTTCTTCCTTGGCGGGCGGCACTAGATTCTCTTCTGGGAGGGCAAAGTTGGCTTCGCCGTCCAGGATCATGTAGAGTTCATCGTCCTCTATGGCGCTGCCGGCCAAGGTCTGGATGTAGTGCTGGTGCAAAGTGCAGTCTTCCTCCGAATGCGGGTCATTGCACGTAGTGCACCAGTTAACCCGGTCGGAAGGACCAAGCGGGTCTTCTATAGCAGCATTTCTCGGAGGCGGACGCCTCTGCGGCTGGTGCTCTGGGGGCTTGTCTTTCGTTAGCGCCGGGGGCGCATATGGCCTCCTAGGAGCAAGGTCCATCTGGGCCTGCTTCTTCTTCAGAGCGGTCATGTCATTGGACATGGCATGATATCCCGAGGCCAAAGCCCGCACCTCTTGGAGGATTGTGTTCTGAATGCTACTGTCGGGGAGGCGGCAAGCCGTGCCGGTGGAGGCAATGCGGCTAATGGAGGAGGGTTAGAATAAGGTGCGTACTGGGGGGAGCAGGAAGTGCTGGAAAATGCGGAGCGAGGAGGAGGCGGGTGAGGATAATGCAATTGAGGCGGGCCGTAAGGAGTTACGACCGGCGCCGGATTCCACTGCTGTTGGGGTTGCTGCCCTGATGTGGACGGCGCACCACCAGAAGCAGGAGGATACTGGGATCTAGGGAAGTCGGGATGAATGGGTTCCTGCACCCTAGACGGGAGTCTGCCGATGGAAATAATGTCAGCTTCAGCTTGCTGGGCAGCCTCGTACAGAGCAAGAAACTCGTCTATTATGGCAATCTTCAGCAGCAGGCATATGTCTGAGTTGAAGGATCTCAGATAGTAGTGAGCAGCCATGCCGGCTGAAGGCCGAAGTTCGCGAGGTACCCGTTTCCAGGATCTCGCAAACCTGATGTTAAAATCAGACACCTCCTCTTGAGGATGTCTCTGGATAGCTTGGAACTGATGCAGCAAAGAAGTAGGGTCAGCAGACTCGTTGCATCCTTTCACGAGCCTTCTGGCAAGCTGGGGCCACCCTGTGATGGATCCCTCTGGCAGCGATCTCCACCAGTAGAGAAGCTTTCCCCTCAGGGAAAGGGCCAGCAGACGGGTCTTCACACTCTCATCGGTAATGGTATGCAATGCGGCCAGGGCAAGGATGTCCTGGATGTGCTCGTACGCCGTCTTGCCGTAGCCGTCGTATGTGGGGATAGACTTTAAAGCAGCAGGGGGCACAACTTGCTGTCCGACCAGGGCCAAGGGCCCCGTAGAGTCCACCGTCGGGAAGAGATCATCGTCATTTTGCTGTTGAGCAGCCATTTCTTCTTCTTCTCCGCCGTCGGTTGTGTACTCAGTGTCGGTACTTTCCGAGGATGCAGATGCTTCTTCTTCCTCGGCCTCTTCTATTTCGTACTCAGCTCCGCCGACTTCGGCTTCGGCTTCTTCTTGGATTTCAGCCTCGGCTTCGTCGACACGAGCTCGCGGATCAGCCAGCTCGGGAATTTCGCCTCGAGCGTTGATGTCCAGTTCGTAAAAGTCAGGCGGGCTTCTCGGATCCCTTGCTTGCCACCTTCTTGTTTGCATGAAGGTTTCAGGACCGGTCTTTCGGACTCAGAGGATTTGTTCGTGCAGAGTCGCCAGGTGTTCAGATTTGGAACAGCAATGAAGCGAACACCGGTGCTTCGATTCTGTTGGGGGTGAGAAACTTCCTTGTCTCACCAAGTGCTCAGAAACCACTGTCAGCGCCAGGTGGAGACTGATCAGAAAATCTCTCTTCAAATGTGGGACCCTGGTCCCACCGGGCGTGCCAGAGAAACTGTTGGTTACGAATCTGCCATGAGGAAAGGATTTTGGGTTAATGCGCCCAGATTCGCCCACCAGCATGAAAGGCCGGAAGGAAGAGATGCCTTCCGTGCCAATCTCCGGAGAAGGCCGGCTCCTTTTGGGGGGTTTTATGTTTAAGCTAAGAGTGCAGGAAAGAGATAAATGAACAGAAAGAATTTACAAATATACTTGGAGTTGGTGGGGGGGAACTAACAGTACGGCAACCAGCAATCACCAATACTTACTGCATTATAAATACAAAGCATGACAAGGAACTGCAAAATCTAAGTGTACTTTCTATACTAAGCAATATACGCACAGCTACAATGGTCCCCTAGCAAACATTCTCCCTACAAGGAGAACTAACAGCACGGCAATGCATCAATCACCACTACGTACGGAAACTCCAAACAGAAAGTAACTAAGAGATGTCAGAGCCAGGTATATGTGTTATGCAGAGAATTTATACGCACAGCTACAATGGTCCCCTAGCAAACATTCTCCCTACAAGGAGAACTAACAGCACGACAACGCATCAATCACCACTACGGACAACAACGTAACACACAACTGATGGAACTGCTACCACATCTATTCTATGAAGTTCAAAAGTGCTTGACCACCAAATGCTGAAATGAATTAACAAGCCATGGCACAAACAATGCTAAAGGCGCCCGATCACCAAATGCTGAAACGAATCAACGAGCCGTGACACGGGAAGCGTAAAGCATAAAGCATAAAGAAATAAAAGCAGCAGAACAGAACCAGGCATACAAATTATATTTATAAGCAGAAGCACGGTTACAATGGTTCCCTAACAGACATTCCCCTTCCACCCTTTACAATGAAATCATGGTGGGTTTTTATAGCCCGAGTCCCTCCCGTTACATTAATGGGCACAAAGTCCCAGTCAAACATTAGCTGACAAAAGCGGCGAAGGAGCTGCAAATGCTAACCTTTTGTCGGACCGGACTGTACCCGCAGCATGGTCTTCCTGGAAGCTGGACAGCTACGTGGCGGTGTGTTGGGCAGAACTTCTCCTTGGCAAGAATGCGGGTAGCTGGAGCAGGTAGAACCTCCAATCGGCTTTAAATGAGGTCACTGGCACAGGTAGTGCAGCCCATGCTCGTCCTTTTGCTCGGCACGTCTTGGCTCAAATCCCGAAGCTGGACACTTGTCAGATGATGGATGATGTTGTTTGACACGTGTCTGCCTTGAAAGGCAGTTTATCCAACTTCGCTTGGGATCAGAGCGTCTCGGGTTGCGCGGGCAGAAAACAGCGCAATCGGGAAGGCCTTCATGCCTTAGGTGTATTTTCGAGTTTGTTTCCCTACTGCGCACCTGTCAAGGGCGCACTCCGACTTCGTTGCGAAGTCGGACTGCGCACAGGTGAAAACTGGTATCTGCCGCCGTACGGACTTTGCTCCAGCACTTATCATTCTTTTGTCAGCCTGCCAGTTACAAGGTGCGCCTAGAAAGAGGGGCGAAGTCGGACTTCGCACCAAAACTGGGCGAAGTACGCACACAAAGCGGCGGGGCTTCGCACCAAAGCGGGCGAAGTGCGAACTTCGCACCAACACTTAGCCATTTTTCGGGTAACTCGCTGGCAAGTTTAAAATTCAAGCGAGGGGCTCCAAGAAAGGGGGAAGAAAGAGAATGTAGGAAAGAAAGAGAAAGGGAGAGAAGAAGGAAGGAAAATAGAGGAAGAGGGAAAAAGAAGAGCAGCACTGTTACAAAATTGAAAACATTGCACCCCGTGCAAAATGTGGCAACATTCACGGCGGCTCGCGGGGTGTCGAGCTCGCCTCGGCGCAAAGAATCCATGCCTTCATCCATTGGGTGCAGAGGAACTTGCTTCCCCTGCCTTTTGCTGCTCTAGCTGTTCTCCTCGCGGCAACTGTTCTTCAGATTCACTTTTGTCAGTTGCCCCCTCAGAATCACCTTCCGAAGGCTCTCCAACTTTTGCTTCTGCCTCGCAGATGCGGTTGTATGCGGCCTGGGCTTGGCCCCAGGCTTCTGCTTCGAATGGCCGGCGGTCAGCAACTTCTTCTAATGCTGCGTGGAAAGCAGCGACCGCGTGCAGGTCGATGGTGAGGTATCTTTTTCCTAGCTCCTGGAAGTAGGAGCTGATCTTGCAATATTTGGACACCATCTGGGTGACCTGACTTTTCTGAATTGGCTCAGTCCAGCTATCAATTTCAGTCGTATCTGCCTCAAAGGACTGCCAATTCTTTTTCACCTGATCTAGGGTGAGAAACTCGCCATTCTCAACAAAACCTGGGCACCCTAGTTCGGAAAGAGCGTGAAAGGGAGCCATACAAATGTCTCTTTCATGTTCGAATGCGTCTAACATTCGTCTGGCAACTCTCACCTCTTCTACTTTTTTAAAATATTTATGCAAGGTTACCCTTGCATCTGCCCATTCTGCAGCGAATGAGGACATGGGGGAGAATTGGAGGCCATCGCGCTCGCGCTCCTGAAGATTTATTGCCAGGTCCAGCCATTGCTTCGCCTGGCGTTCGGCCTCCTCTACCACAGGCTTTCCCTGGGCAGAAACTTCTTGAATTCTGGATGCGAAATCCAGAACTGACATCGCCTTATAGGTGTGGGGCTTGCATCCCCGCAGCAAACCAGCCCGCATCTCCTTAACTTTCTTCTTCGAAAAGACCGTCGCTTGAGATGCTCTCTCTGCAGATTGCGACTGCGCCTGTTTCAAAGACTCTTGGAGCTGAGAAATCTGCTCCAAGGCTGCCTGCTTTTCGGTTGCGGCTTGTTGCTGAGAAGCGGCCAGCTGGGCTTTTAATTCATCTATTTCTTGCCGCGCCGCTTCCAGCTGCTCAGTGGACCTGGACAGGTCCTCTTCAAGCTGTCTTGTCTTATCCTGCAACCCGAAAAGCTCTTCCTGTTCCTCCAGACTTTTGACAAGGAGATTGTCAACTTTACGAATGATTCCCCGAATCTCGTATTGCTTGTCGATGTCGTCAAAGCTCTTCTCCTTTGTCTGGAGCTCGTAGTCCGCCCTGGTCATTTCCCGGAGAGGCTTCTTCACTTTCGGGATTATCTTCTCTGTTGTAAGCACTCTCCTCTCGAAATTATACTTGGTGCGCTTTACCGGGGCGGCTATCTCTTCAGGTCTCCTCCGCTTCAGGTTTTGGAGGAAAGAGATAGAGTACTCTACAGCTCTCGTTGCCAGAGGCAAGTCGTCCGTATTCTGGAGGTCGTCCATGAAGTCTGGTTCCCCCAGCCTAGGGTTCTGCTGAGACGTCTCTCCTGCGGGAATGGGATCAGGAGGAACCGGACGGACTTTGGAAGGATCGGCCGCTTCTGAGGGCGACCGGGAAGTGGAGATGGGAGCGGCTGATGCTGAAAGGGTTTGAAGCGGCTGAGGCGGTGGATGTAACGGTGAATGCACGGCTTCAGCACTAACCTCAGGCGAAGGGTTTGGGGTTTGACTCAGAGATAGGGAAACGTTGGGGTTCTGAGCAAACTGGTCAAAAGAATGGGGGCCGCTAGAAGGGTGTGGAGACGGGGAGGAAGATGCGGCCATGACTTGCTCGGATTGAGCGGGAGATGGAGTAGGGGTAGGACTAGATGAGACCAAAGAGAGTGGGGCAGCAAACGTACCTGCGGGCTCCGCCTGAGCCGATGCTGGATGGATGTCTGTGCTTCTGGTTTCGACGGCTGGCTCGGGACTGCCCAGAGAAACATGCTCTGGAGCGGCTGAACGCGGCTGCGGCTCTGCGACTGGCTGCTGCACTGTCAGACTAGGTCGCCTGATTTTTTCAACTCTCTTCCTCTTCTTCTCTTCTGGAACAATGGTCGGATCGGGGGAAGGAGATGAAGCAGGTGCAGCAGGCACTGATGTTCCCACGGTAAACTTGTACCGGGGTTTGACTTGCAGAAGGTCTGCCGCAACCGGTCTGCTCTCTGGCGGCGCTGGCGTCTTTTGTGCCTGAGGAATCACCTCGGGCGTTGCCTTGACTAATTTCTTCGCCTTTTCAGGCGCCGCCTTGGAAGCCACGGGCTGCATTGGGTCCACCTGGATGTCTGCTGGGCCCGCGCTGGCAGTTGCCGAAGTGTACAACTGTTGGGAGGAAGACCCTCCTTTATAGCCCTCAAAGGGACCTCGGGGAACGTAACCTTGATATGCGAACGGCCGCCAGCTGTCATGGTGCTGGTCATATAGAACTGAAAAGTCGTCATCAACGGCCAGATTTCTCCTGGTGGATTTGTCGTGCTGCGTGCGGCACCTCATCTTCCAACATTCAATAATCTTTTCTTTTGGCCAGTTAAGGCCTGCTATCTTGGAGAGGAATTTTTTAAACCCTGGAGATGAGAACTGGTGGTCCGGGTTTCGCTTGGGGTCATATGTCACCTCCTCGCAGTAAAAATCCTGCCAGGGAGGAGAAGCTTCCATCAATTCAATTTCCCAGTCAAGGTCCACATGGACCACATCGCATCTATCTTCGGTTATATCTGCCCGGGGGCAGAGATGTGTGAACTTTCCCCTTATCCCGTACGGGTCGTACTTCCAACGCTGCGGCAACAGAACCAGGCCAATACGGGAAAACTCCTGCTCGAGGTAGACATGCTTGTCCTACCTCAGAAATCTCAACGTTCGCCCAGGAAAGAGGATATTGAAAAATCTGGCCTCTTTTCTTTCCTAGGCCGAACTCCTCCTCAACATAGTCCATCTGTCGGGCAACCTCCATCCCAAACTGATGCTCCGTGCACCAGTAGGGCAGCAAATGGGGTTTGCCCTTGAATCCGTAGATTCTGACCACAATCCCCTGCGTCAGTCTAAAAACGTCCCCGAGCTTCTGACTCAGCAAAGAGTTCGTCATTTCTCGCGGGGGGCGAGGGATTTCGCCCTCGCTGAAGACTGACATGACCAATCCCAGAAAGTTGAAGTTAAACTTGTAGTAGGACCCTTTCCGGTATAGGTCATCCGTCCAGTCATAGACGGGCTGTGGCTCTCCCTTCTCGTTGACCTTCTTCAGGTTCGGGATCGGCATCCGGGAGTGCAAATGATACAAACAAAGCCAAGCTAGAACAGAACTGAACCGAAATTCGGTGGACTGCTTCTTCTGGATCTTCACCAGGCTGGAGTGGATGGCGTATGCCAGCCAGTCCGCCCAGTCGAAAAAGATGGGACGCTTTCCACTTCTCTGCGCTGCTGGTTCGTAGGATTCTCCACACAGGAGACATTCTGCCAGCGCTAGCTGGTACGGCTGTACCAGCTCATCAGAGTCGCAGCCGAGGATCCATGCCAGAATGGTGTATAAATATTTGCTCTGAAACCTCGCCAAGGGCATGGGGCCGGTTGGCCACTGTCCAGCTGCAAGCGGGGCGTTCAGCTCTGAATTGAGGAAATCCCTCATCCTTTTTGTATGCGTGAAGCGTCCCGCTTGCTCGCCCAGATTTATCTTTCTGACAATTGTGCTGGAGTCATACTCCAACCCTGGGGCGAAAGCTGGCTGGACAGTCTCCCTGCGCAGCGCGAACAAGGGTTTACCGCTGGAGCTGCAAATCTGCCGGGTAACTGGTCTGTAGTGTCTGACAATCAGGTCTACCAGCTCCGGGCATTGATGGACAGGAGGGCACAAGAATCTGAAAAGGTTGGACTTGTACGCCGCTCCGAAATGGTGAGAGGGCGAAACCTTGTCAGCCCAACTCTCCACATTTGTCCGCAGCTTAGTCAGGCTCATAGAAAACGAGCCGTCCACGTATCCCGCCAAGTAATTTACCGGAGGTGGTGGGGCTTGCCCACGCTGTACTTTTTTAGGCCGGGACTTTGACTTTCGCTCCGGCGGTGTTTCACTTCTGAAAACACCTGGCCGTGGTAAATCCTCAGGTTCGCACCCTTCGCTGGATTGCGTCGGCATTGGCATCTTTCCTCTGTCCATCTCTCCGAAACAGACAATAATTACAAGTTCAGGGCGTCTGCAGCAGATTTCGTTGTCACAGGAATAATCTGCACGATCAAGGAATAATCTCGCGATTGGCATGTCTGGATGCATCTGACCCCCTTTTCTAGATAATGACAGCGTCATTAATGCCGCGCAGGAGGGGGTAGGTCGGCTGGAGTTAAGTTTCTTGGGTGGCTGCGCAGGAGAATGCTTGAAAAAAGGTATCCCGGCTGCCGTGCCATGCTCTTTTTATTGCACTTTTCCTTGAGGACTGTGCAATCATTAACTTTACCTTGGACGTTGCGCCATGGCTGACGTCACTGCCGCAATCCGGGCACACTGCTCAAGAAAGAACCTTTGGTGCGGAAACCCATCTTAAAACGGTCGCAATGCGCCTTGGGCCCAGCTTGGAACTTTTTGAATATTTTATTCATTTTTTTTAAACAACTGTCCAAGCTGGCCCAGAAAACAAGGCGCAGTCGGACTTCGCCCAAAGTTGGGCATGATCCGACTTTGCTAGCGCAGTCGGACTTCGCCCAAAAATCTGGCGCAGTTCGAACTTCGCATGAAGTTCGCATTGAGACTGTTCCTCTTTTTCTTTTCTTTTTCTTACCGCGCCCAAGGGTTGAGCGCAGTCCGGCCCTTGCAACCTTCGGAGGAGAGGCGAACACTTAGAACTTTACGCCTCTTTGGACCGGACTGTACGAGCTGCGCTTGAACAATGAAGCGCGTTCGGACTTCGCCCAAAGTTCGGGCGAAGTTCGAACTTCGCGCGAAGTTTGCACTTCGCGCGGAGGTTGTGCGCAGTTCGTACTTCGCGCGCAAGCCGGCCGAAGTCGGACTTCGCTCGCGAAGTCGGACTTCGCTCAAAACTGAGCGCAGTCCGTTCTCTTCGTGCCTTGCAGTTTTCCCTTCTCCAAGCTTCGCTCTTTGGCTGGCGCGCAGCCCGACTTCGCTGCGAAGTCGGGCAGCGGCCAACACTTAGCCGTTTTTTTTCCTTTTTCTTCACCCAAGCAGCCCGAACTTCGCCCCTTCTGAGGGGCGACAACAGACTTCGCTGCGAAGTCTGTTTTCTCTCCCATGCCGCAGTTAAGCTCAAAAAATAAAAAATTAAAAGCTGAAAGCTGGAAACTGTACATGCTTGGAAAACAAAAATGCATAAGGGAAATTTTTACAAAGAAGGGCCACTCGGGCACCTTCGACAGCGGTAAATTTTTAAGTGGAACCCGTTAACAGGGATAGGTAGGAGCTGACCCTCCATATCCCGAAGTACGTAGGCATTGAACTGGTTCACCCGGGCAATCTGATAAGGGCCCTCCCAGAGGGCATCAAACTTCCCGTGATTGCCCGGCTTTGCCTTATATGAGTCCCACTTCAGCACCAGGTCCCCGATTTCAAAAACTCGGGCAGTGGTGCCTTTTGCAAACCAGCCTTGAGTGGCAGCAATATGATCAGTGAAGGCCTGGTATGCACTTTCTCTGTCTTCTTCCAACTGCAGGAGTTGGCACAGTCTGTCATCCACCGGGTCTCCGCTGCTCCTGTCTTCGTCCAACATCCATAGGGCAGGGATTTCAATGTGGGATGGCATGACAACCTCTTTGCCATAGACGAGCGCATAGGGGGACGTTCTGATGGATTTCTTGAATGCAACTCTGTCCGCCCACAGCGCCCGGTTCAGGAGTAAATGCCAAGTCCGCTTGTTTCTGTCAATGGTCCTCCGGATGATCTTCAGGAGGTTCTTGTTAGTAGACTCGGCAAGGCCATTCCCCTGCGGGTAGTAATTAGAAGACATCTTGTGATAGATGCCAAGTTTGCCAGTGTACTCCGTGAGTACAGCGCTCGCGAATCCCGGACCGTTGTCTGTCACAATTGACTCTGGAACCCCGAAGCGGGTAATCAGGCTCTCAATGAACCTGATGACCGTTTCTTGGTCTGCGTTCTTGGTCGGGATTGCCTCTGCCCACCGTGTGAAGTAATCGGTGGCTGTAAGAATAAACTTGTGTCCGGCAGAGGAATTAGGCGAAATCACCCCAATGAAGTCTAGACCCCATTGCTGGAACGGAGTCTCGGCCTGAATCGGTTGAAGGGGCAAGGGTGCTTTTCTGTTTCTGCCAGCAAACCTCTGGCATTGATCACACTTAGAACAGACCGCATGAGCGTCTGTAAATAGAGTGGGCCAATAGTACCCAGCTCTAATTATTTTTAAGGCCGTTGGCCTTGAAGAATGATGACCCCCAGGCATCCCGGAATGAAAATCTCCGAGGACCCTAGGCTGGTCTGATTTTCTGACGCACCGCAACAGGATGCCGTCGATGTTTTTGAAGTAAAGCCCCTCGGGGCGAAGAGTGTACTTAAGTGCACCTAGCCGAAATCTCCTTCGTTGTGAGGCGTTCAGGTGATCGGGACATCTTCCGGTGCAGAAAAATCTCACCAGTTCATCTGTCCAATCACTCCCCTCCGATAAGGAGTTGGCTAGGTAGATGCGTGTCGCTGTGTCCTCCCACTTACAGGCGGAGATGCCGGCTACAGCGCTTCGGGCCAATTCCTGACACAAGGCTCGGCCTCTGATAAGCTTGGTGGGCCGCACTTCGATGTCGAACTCCTGGATTTTTGCAATCCATCCCGCTCTCTTGTGACCCGGTTCTCCTTGTAAGATGAAGCTTCGAACGTCCGGGTGAATCACAAAGACAATCGTTTTGCTCTGGGAGACAAAATGCCTGAACTTTCGGAGGGATTTCATAACAGCGTGAACCTGCCGCTCTATAAAGTTGTACTTTTCCTCATGCGGCTGAATCACTTGGCTCAGGAACGCTATGGGGCGCTCCTCACCATCGTCTCCCTTTTGAGTCAGGACTGCAGCGTAACTTTCGGGTTCTCCCACTGCATAAAGGATGAAGTCCTTGGAGTAGTCCGGGTTTGTCAACACCGGAGCTTGCGCAATTCGAGCCTTGATTTCCTCGAAGGCTTGCTCTCTCTCATCAGTCCATTCGTAATTTGTATCTTTTTTCAACAGTTCGGCCATAGGCTTGATCACCTGTGCGAAGTCCGGAATGAACTTCCGCACGAAGTTAATCTGACCGAAGAAGGACTGCAGCCCTTTTTTATCGATGGGGGCTGGCAAGCGAACGAGGGCTTCTGCTCTGTCAGGGTCAATGGCGAGGCCTTCCTCGGAGATGACATGTCCCAGCAGCTTTCCTTCCTTTACCGCGAAGACAGACTTCTTCGGGTTTATAGAAATGCCGAATTCTCGACACCTCTCAAATATTTGCCGTAGGTGTGAAACATGATCTCCTCGTTGGTGAGAGAAAACAGTCATGTCATCAAGGTAGATGACAATGATCTTATTGAGCAGCTCTCGGAAGGCCGAGGTCCATGGCCCTTTGGAATGTGGCACCAGCATTGGATAAGCCAAACGACATGCGTCGATAGGCGAACGTCCCCCACTTGGTGGTGAACGCCGTCTTATGCTAGGTCCTCATCTTTGACCCAAATCTGGTTGTAGCCGGAAAATCCATCTAAAAGTGAGAATCTCTGGGCTCCAGCAACGATATGTAGAATCCGGTCGATTTGGGGAAGCGGATAGTGGTCCCTGAGGGAAGCCTGATTTAGGTTTCTGAAGTCGACACAGAGACGAATGTCGCCATTCTTTTTCCTCACGGGCACCAAATTCGCGACCCAGGATGAATGTTTGATGGGGTAGATGATCTTGGCCTCCAGCATCTTCAAGAGCTCGGCCTTCATCATGGCCTCAATCTTCGGATTCACGGCCCTCTGCTTCTGTCGGAATGGCTTGGCGCCATCCTCTAGCTCAATGGTATGCTGGATGACAGTTCTGTCATACCCCTTCAAATCCTCGTAGCACCAGGCCACGATGTCGGGGAACTCTCGGCACGGTGATCTGATCTGCTCAAGTTCCTCCGACGTGCAGTCTGTTCCGACCTTGATAGTTTTACCAGGTTCAAGTTCCAGGTCAGCATACTGCTTCGGGTCTACTTTGATCCTGTGAGATATTGCTCTGTCATTCTGATCAAAGAGACTCTCCAATGTAATCAGTCCTTTTGGGACATGATTATTCCTTAACTGTATCAACCCCTCATATTGCTCGTCATCAGGGTCTCTACCTTCGATTACACACACTTCGTTAACCAGGAATGTGACGATCTCCTCGTCACAACTGAACACCTGCCAGTGGGTGTCCTTATCAGGCACAGAAGGCCTATAAATAGTGCGAACCGGCTTCGGTTTCTGGACAACGTCATCAGCTAGAACGTACCTGGCTCCAACAGACGCCAGAATGTCAGCGTGTTTGTTTTTCTCACGCGATATCGCCTTGACATTCAATGAGTCGAATGACTCCATCAGGTCCCACACCCGGTTGCGGTACGCTCTAAGATAGTGTTGTTTGGAGGCGCACTTCTTCGTAACTTGGTGACACACCAGCTCTGAATCTCCAAAGATCTGCAGGTGTTTGATTCCCAGCCTCTCCGCCTTTCGCAAACCCAAGCACAGGGCTTCGTATTCCGCCGAGTTGTTAGTGCAGCTCCAGGCCAACCTGTAGGTATAGTCCTTCTGGATTCCGGTTGGAGAAACCGGAAGCACCCCTGCATCGGCGCCATTTTTGCATCGCGCGCCGTCAAAGAAAAGCTTCCACAGCTTCTCGGGTGCAGGTCCTACTTCCTTTGCAGCTGACATGTCAAGCCTCTCGGGCTGTACAATGGAGTAACAACCACTGCTCTGTCTCAATTACGGCATTGAAGTCCCGCAAAGAGAACTCATCTTCAAGCTGTAGCACTTCGAAGGCTTGCTCGATCAGCTCTCATTGTCACCAGCTCTTCCTCCGACAGCTGAACCATGCAGTCCAACTCTCCTCCGGGTATCTTCTCTACTAGGAAGGTGGAAGGCTTCTCATTGAAAATTTTCAGTCTCCTTCCTTTGAAGGGCACTTCCATGTGTGAGTAGTCTAGAGACAGGTACCCGCCCAACTTCGCAGTGAACTCCCGAGAGAGACACATGCCGAAGTAGGGAGCCAGGTCAACAACCACGACCTCTTGGATGACCACGATGTCGAGAGCCTTGTGCAGCCGGATAGGGATGTCCTTTATGACACCAACTGTCTTGACAGGGGTGCCGTCTAATTGCAGCACGCCTTGGCTGCTCCGTGTGTATTCCATCCCGATCTCATCGCAGACGGCCTTCGGCATCACGGTCGTGGAAGCACCAGAATCCACCATGCAGTTGTGAACTATGTGCCCTTGCATCCGTAAAGACAGATAAAAGGGTGGCGGTCTGTTCTTCCCAGTGGCTGAGACTGTCAAAGGTTGAACCAGGACAGCGGGCTGTATCTGCTTGCCGCTCTTCATGTTCTTCAGTGATTCTTGCAGCAGATCCACCTGGCCTGGGAGCAGAAGAGCATCATACATGCTGATTCTAGCAGGTGTTCTTTTCAACTCGTCTACAATGCTGTAGCCCGAGGTACTAGCTCCTTCTGCTTGTTTTGCCGGCTCATACTTCGTCCGGTACTGCTGGGTAGCCTCAACTCGCTGTCTCTTGGTCAGAGACGGGTACTTCAGCTTCTCCTGGGCTTGTTCTTTGGTTTCAGCTGGAGGCTGAGGTACGGGAGCTTTAGCCATAGGAGGCTTGGCTGGAACAGGGGCAGCCTTTGCCGGAGAAGGCTTGGCTGGAGCTTTATCTTTGGATGCCTTCTCCTGGGCTGTGTAGGGCCACAGCCGCTTGTACGGTGGCAGCCCACCGGGCTGCGGTTTTTCTCTTCTTGCGTAAACTTGCAAAGGCTTGGCCGCATCCGCGGCTTTCTTTTCTTCCTTGGCGGGCGGCACTAGATTCTCTTCTGGGAGGGCAAAGTTGGCTTCGCCGTCCAGGATCATGTACAGTTCATCGTCCTCTATGGCGCTGCCGGCCAAGGTCTGGATGTAGTGCTGGTGCAATGTGCAGTCTTCCTCCGAATGCGGGTCATTGCACGTAGTGCACCAGTTAACCTGGTCGGAAGGACCAGGCGGGTCTTCTATAGCAGCATTTCTCGGAGGCGGACGCCTCTGCAACTGGTGCTCCGGGGGCTTGTCTTTCGTCAGCGCCGGGGGCGCATATGGCCTCCTAGGAGCGAGGTCCATCTGGGCCTGCTTCTTCTTCAGAGCGGTCATGTCATTGGACATGGCATGATATCCCGAGGCCAAAGCCCGCACCTCCTGGAGGATTGTGTTCTGAATACTACTGTCAGGAGGCGGCAACTGTGCCGGTGGAGGCAATGCGGCTAATGGAGGAGGGTTAGAATAAGGTGCGTACTGCGGGGGAGCAGGAAGTGCTGGAAAATGCGGAGCAGGAGGAGGCGGGTGAGGATAATGCAATTGAGGCGGGCCGTAAGGAGTTACGACCGGCGCCGGATTCCACTGTTGCTGGGGTTGCTGCCCTGATGTGGACGGCGCACCGCCAGAAGCAGGAGGATACTGGGATCTAGGGAAGTCGGGATGAATGGGTTCCTGCACCCTGGACGGGAGTCTGCCGATGGAAATAATGTCAGCTTCAGCTTGCTGGGCAGCCTCGTACAGAGCAGGAAACTCGTCTATTCTGGCAATCTTCAGCAGCAGGCATATGTCTGAGTTGAAGGATCTCAGATAGTAGTGAGCAGCCATGCCGGCTGAAGGTCGAAGTTCGCGAGGTACCCGTTTCCAGGATCTCGCAAACCTGATGTTAAAATCAGACACCTCCTCTTGAGGATGTCTCTGGATAGCTTGGAACTGATGCAGCAAAGAAGTAGGGTCAGCAGACTCGTTGCATCCTTTCACGAGCCTTCTGGCAAGCTGGGGCCACCCTGTGATGGATCCCTCTGGCAGCGATCTCCACCAGTAGAGAAGCTTTCCCCTCAGGGAAAGGGCCGCGAGACGGGTCTTCACACTCTCATCGGTAATGGTATGTAATGCGGCCAGGGCAAGGATGTCCTGGATGTGCTCGTACGCCGTCTTGCCGTAGCCGTCGTATGTGGGGATAGACTTTAAAGCAGCAGGGGGCACAGCTTGCTGTCCGACCAGGGCCAAGGGCCCCGTAGAGTCCACCGCCGGGAAGAGATCATCGTCATTCTGCTGTTGAGCAGCCATTTCTTCTTCTTCTCCCCTCCGTCGGTTGTGTACTCGGTGTCGGTACTTTCCGAGGATGCAGATGCTTCTTCTTCCTCGGCCTCTTCTATTTCGTACTCAGCTCCGCCGACTTCGGCTTCGGCTTCTTCTTGGATTTCAGCCTCGGCTTCGTCGACACGAGCTCGCGGATCAGCCAGCCTGGGAACTTCGCCTCGAGCGTTGATGTCCAGTTCGTAAAAGTCAGGCGGGCTTCTCGGATCCCTTGCTTGCCACCTTCTTGTTTGCATGAAGGTCTCGGGACCGGTCTTTCGGACTCAGAGGATTTGTTCGTGCCGAGTCGCCAGGTGTTCAGATTTGGAACAGCAATGAAGCGAACACCGGTGCTTCGATTCTGTTGGGGGTGAGAAACTTCCTTGTCTCACCAAGTGCTCAGAAACCACTGTCAGCGCCAGGTGGAGACTGATCAGAAAATCTCTCTTCAAATGTGGGACCCGTGTCCCACCGGGCGTGCCAGAGAAACTGTTGGTTACGAATCTGCCATGAGGAAAGGATTTTGGGTTAATGCGCCCAGATTCGCCCACCAGCATGAAAGGCCGGAAGGAAGAGATGCCTTCCGTGCCAATCTCCGGAGAAGGCCGGCTCCTTTGGGGGGTTTTATGGTTTAAGCTAAGAGTGCAGGAAAGAGATAAAGGAACGGAAAGAATTTACAAATATACTTGGAGTTGGTGGGGGGAACTAACGATGACGGCAACCCATCAATCACCAATACTTATCGCATTATAAATACAAAGCATGACAAGGAACTGCAAAATCTAAGTGTACTTTCTGTACTAAGCAATATACGCACAGCTACAATGGTCCCCTAGCAAACATTCTCCCTACAAGGAGAACTAACAGCACGGCAATGCATCAATCACCACTACGTACGAAAACTCAAAACAGAAAGCAACTAAGAGATGTCAGAGCCAGGTATATGTGTCATGCAGAGAATTTATACGCACAGCTACAATGGTCCCCTAGCAAACATTCTCCCTACAAGGAGAACTAACAACACGACAACGCATCAATCACCACTACGGACAACAACGTAACACACAACTGATGGAACTGCTACCACATCTAGTCTATGAAGTTCAAAAGTGCTTGACCACCAAATGCTAAAATGAATTAACAAGCCATGGCACAAACAATGCTAAAGGCGCCTGATCACCAAATGCTGAAACGAATCAACGAGCCGTGACACAGGGAAGCGTAAAGCATAAAGCATAAAGAAATAAAAAAGCGAGAACAGAACCAGGCATACAAATTATATTTATAAGCAGAAGCACGGTTACAATGGTTCCCTAACAGACATTCCCCTTCCACCCTTTACAATGAATTCATGGTGGGTTTTTATAGCCCGAGTCCCTCCCGTTACATTAATGGGCACAAAGTCCCGATCAAACATTAGCTGACAAAAGCGGCGAAGGAGCTGCAAATGCTAACCTTTGTCGGACCGGACTGTACCCGCAGCATGGTCTTCCTGGAAGCTGGACAGCTACGTGGCAATGTGTTGGGCAGAACTTCTCCTCGGCAGGAATGCGGGTAGCTGGAGCAGGTAGAACCTCCAATCGGCTTTAAATGAGGTCACTGGCACAGGTAGTGCAGCCCATGCTCGTCCTTTTGCTCGGCACGTCTTGGCTCAAATCCCGAAGTTGGACACTTGTCAGATGATGGATGATGCTGTTTGACACGTGTCTGCCTTGAAAGGCAGTTTATCCAACTTCGCCTGGGATCAGAGCGCCATCGGGTTGCGCGGGCAGAAAACAGCGCAGTCGGGAAGGCCTTCATGCCTTGGGTGTATTTTCGGGTTTGTTTCCCTACTGCGCACCTGTCAAGGGCGCACTCCGACTTCGTTGCGAATTCGGGTTGCGCACAGGTGAAAGCCGATTCCTGCCGCCGTACGGACTTTGCCCCAACACTTATCGTTTTTCTGTTAGCCTACCAACCTTGCTACAAGGTGCGCCCAGAAAGAGGGGCGAAGTCGGACTTCGCACCAAAACTGGGCGAAGTATGCACTTCGCACCAAAACTGGGCGAAGTGCGGACTTCGCACCAAAACTGGGCGAAGTGCGAACTTCGCACCAACACTTAGCCATTTTTCAGGTAACTGCTGGCAAGTTTAAAATTCAACTGAGGGGCTCCAAGAAAGGGGGGAAGAAAGAGAATGGAGGAAAGAAAGAGAAAGGGAGAGAAGAAGAAAGGAAAATAGAGGAAGAGGGAAAAGGAAGAGCAGCACTGTTACAAAATTGAAAACATTGCACCCCATGCAAAATGTGGCAACAGGTGCATATTTTGGTAACTTCCAATTTTTTAAAAGGGGTGTCATTATCAAAAATTAAGGTAGAAGGTATACCATATTGGCTGATGATTTGATTTAGAATTAACTTTGATACTTGAATTCTTGTTACAGTGGATAGGGGTATTTCCTCGACACACTTAGTGAAGTATTCTATAGAGGTGACAATGAACCTATGTCCATATGATGATTGAGGGTTGATATTACCTATGATATCCAATCCCCAAGAGGAGAAAGGCCAAGGAGATGTGATTGGTTGTAATTCTTGAAATGGGGTGTGAACAAAGTTATCATTTCATTGATACTTGTCACATATCTTAACATAGTTTTGAGCATCATTTTTTGTAGACGGCCAATAGTAACCCATCCTAAGGAGCATCTTGGCTACGACTAGTTTTCTAAAATTTCCACCACATGATCCATCATGGGCTTCTTTTAGGATAGTTTGGGTTTCATTTGTAGTTACGCATTTTAGGAGTATACCTTCAAAGTAACGTCGATATAAGATATATCCAATGATGACATATTTGTAAGCTTTTAACCTAAATTATCGTCATTTTTTAGAGTTGGATCCCTTGGGAAAAGTTTTCTCTTTGAGAAATTTAAAGATGTCTTGATACCATGGTTCTTGAGGTATAAACGTTTCAATATTGCATATGTTGAGGGGTTGTAGACATGATTAAATGGTAGAATATTTGTTAATTGATCTTATGATAATAGAAGCCTCTTTGTCTTCCAAATATAAGGGAATGATAGATGCAGTTGTAGCCATAGCATTAGTGTGACGATTGCTAGATCATGGTATGGCTTCTATGATGATTTGGTTGAAGTATTTTTTTAGCATGTCTACAATGTCTTTGTATGGTTTTAGCTTCTCGTCTTTGGTTTGATAAGTATCATTCACTTGGTTTACCACTAATTGTGAATCATCGTATACTGTTATATTTTTTATATTTAGCTTTGTTACGACCCTAAGGCCTAGGATAAGTACTTTGTATTCTATTGTATTGTTAGTACATGAGAAGCAGAACTTAAAAAATAATGAAATGAGTTGTTTTTGTGGGGTGACTAGGATAATTTCCACCCCTGCACCTTTAGCACGTCTAGCTCCATCAAAGTACAAGATCCAAGTTTTGGGTTCTTGAGATTCTATTGAGAAGATTTTTTGTCTAGGAAAGACATGCTTATGGGATGTTTTGATTTTAAAGGAGATGCAACAAGTTGATCGGCTATAACATATCCCTTTAGTGATTTTTTATTTACAAATTCTATGTCAAATTCATCTAGGGATATGACCCATTTTGTAGTACTACCAAATAGGTAAGGTTTTGACATAAGGTAGTGCAATGGGTATACCATGGCTAAGATGTAGGTCTTTTGACTAGGCATGTAGTGTCTTAATTTTAGATATGAAAAGACAACCACTAAGCAAATATTATCTAATAGTGTGTAGCGATTTTCATAGTTCACCAAAGTTCTACTGATGTAGATTGATCTTTCTTAGTGGTGTTCATCGTGTTGGGCTAATAAAGCTCCAAGGGTATGCTTAGTGGTTGCTATGTATAGCAATAGTGGTTGGTTTAGGTTTGGCGATACCAATATGGGTGGTGTCAAGAGGTAGGTGTTTAGAGCTTCAAAAACCTTTTGACATCCTTCATCCCATTCAAATTGTATCCCCTTCTTCAATAATTTGGAGAAAGGTTGACATTTGTTTGCAAATTGTAATATGAATCTGCGAATAACTTATAGTTTGCCTTGCAAGTTTCATAATTCAATTATATTTATAGGTGGTGACATGTTTTTTATGGTTGTAGTTTTAGAGGGATCAACTTCAATCCCACGATGGGATATGATGAACCCCAATATTTTTCCTAATGTCACTTCAAAGATACACTTTTGAGGTTTTAGCCCAACCTTGTAATCTCGTAATATTTTAAAAATACATCTAAGATCTAGAGTATGGTTTTGTCTTTCCTAAGATCGACCCAGGATGTCGTCCATGTATTCTTCTACTATTTTATGCATAAGTTCATGAAATATGTATGTCATGACCTTTTGATATGTTGCCTTTGCATTTTTTAAGGCCAAATGGCTTGACCTGATAGCAGAAGGTTCCCCAACCGATAGTGAAAACCATTTTAGATTAATCTTTTGGTGCAATATTAATTTGATTGTAGCCCAAGAATCCATCCATTAAAGATAGCATCTCATACATGCAGTGAATTCTACTATCATGTCTATGTTTGGCAAAGGTAAATCATATTTTGGACAAGCATTGTTTATATCTTTGAAGTCAATGCAAATTCGAATGGATTCTTACTTTTTAGCAATGGGAACGATGTTGGATATCCAATCCAAATAATCTATGGCCTTTATGAAGCCAACGTCTAACAAATTTTGTAGTTCATATTTTACCAGAAGTGTGACTCTTGGATATATTTTTCTTAATTTTTGTTTGATGGGTTTGGCATCAGGGCACACTACCAAATGGTGGACTATCAACAAAGGGTCAAGTCCTAGCATGTCATCGTATCCCCAAGAGAATATGTTAGAGAATTTATTTAGTAGGTTTGTGTATTATGTCAACTTTTCTTGAGTTAGGACTTTTACAAGTTTTATGAGGCGAGGATCTTGATTCTTTTCGATGTTGATATCTATTGTTTCTTCAATTAAGGCTTGTGATTCATCCTCAAAATAAAGAGGGACATCTATTATCCCTAAATCTTCAAGTTCTTGTGGATCCATTGATGTTTATTTCAGCCTGGGAAGTTGGGCTGAGTTTAAGTTGAAGATTTGTTTAAGAGAATCTTCTATAGGCTAATTATCCAAAGGATCTTCAAGATTTTCTTTGGTTGCTATTGATTCTAGATGAACTAATTCTAGCATGTTAATGCTACCAAATTGTATGTTTTGCAGGGTGTTTGGTTAAGGAGCGACCATAGTTCTTCTTCATCCTCATCGCCCCATTGAGATCCATGTAGTAACTCAGGATAATTATCCTCATTGTCTTCTTCTAATTGAGGAGAAGGTTCATTTTTGCTAGGTATAAATCCAATCCAACATCGTGCTGCCAAGGTTCGACTTCTACGGGTTCTTTGATATCCTATTCATAACGACCTAGGTCTTTTCCTTGATAATCCATGTTGGAAAGAATTTATTTATCTATAGAGAATGAAGATGATATGTAGCATGTAGCATATGTTCGTTTTCTTGGCATGAAGTTACATCCTTGAATATTTTCATCAAAGGTAGTTCTTCCATGAATTAATCACAAGACCCTATTTGGATATTAAGTCCTTTTCTATTGGGCATGTCTATGTCACAAGGAGATAGGAACATGCTTACTAGTTCTACGAAAGGATTTGACTTTTTATAAATTAGATTGACTTGATCATTGGAAGAGGATGATTGGGGAGTATCCCCTAAGTTTACGAGGGGTTCCTCTAATATTGCATATCCTTTGTCTTTTTTTGGTTGATCACTTGATATTGTTCGTTGTATGGAAGGGCATATATTAATCTCTTATCAGTTGATAGAGTTGCATGTGGCAAAAGGTTCTAGATCTCCAGGAATATGGATAATCCTCCCTTGATACTCATATTTGAGATATTGATGCAAGATAGAAGGCACTCCCTCATAGCATGTATCCAAGGTCTTCTAAGGAGTATGTTATATGTTACGTCACATGATATGACATAGAAGAGGGTGTTTAGGATACAAGGGCCCACTTTGATGGGTAAAGTAATAGCATAAGTTGCCTCTCATTCTTCATTTTTGAAGGATCTAATGATGAGGTCAAATTTTTGTAAATCATTTTCGTTTAAGTCAAAATTTTGCAAGAATTTGATGTTGCATACATTCAAGGCTGATATGTTGTCCACTAGGACTCTCTTGAAATATTTATCACCTACTTGATTTATGGTGTAAAGAGGAGAATCTCCTTATATGATTTCAAGAGGGGTATCTGCCTAATGAAATGCTAAGATAGCATTGTTTACCCCGACTAGTCCAACCATGTTGGCGATGTCATTTGGAGATATGTCATAAGGGACTTCTTACTCACTTAAAAGTTTTAGCAATATTTTCCTATGAGCGAGTGATGTTTTTAGCAACTCTAAAGGGGAGATCTTTGCAGGTACCTCCTCTAACTTTTGACAAAGATCGAAGGTATGCAAGGTGTTTTGAGAAGGTGTGAGCATCAAAGGTGACTTATTAGGAATGTTATTTTTTGTTCTTAGGATAACCAATAGAGGTTGATCCAAAGATCGATTCTTTGCTTGTTGCCTAGTCACGATGTATAAAGATCTTGATAAATGCCTAGAACCTACAAAGTTGGTTGATTTTTGATCATGTGTTGGAAAGGGATCTTGAAATATCCCCATGTATTTGTTGGATTTTCTGGTTTATTGAACGTTATTTTTCCTCCCTCAATGAGGTCTTGGATAATGTTCTTTAAAGTTTTGTATATACTGGTGTGTCCCTTCGTACATTGAAACTCACAATATTCGTCATGTTTATACCAAATTGGATTTTCTTTAGACAAATCCTAAGGTTTGATATGTAGAAGTTCTACCAATTTAGAATCAAGGAGCATCTTCAACATAGATATTTGACTCTATCTGGTATTTATATATTGTCTTTGGGGATTATCTTCTCTTTGGATAACTAGTTTTTGAGGAACATTATGAGTGGTGTTTATGTTGTTGTTTTTATGAGAGTCATTTACACCATCTCTTACAATATGTTTGTTTTACGATTACCCCTTGCTAGGGGTTTTTTCATCTTCTTTCTTATTATAGTTGAGTTGCCCTCATCTTATGAGGACAACTACTCTTTTAGCCATATCGACGACTTCTTCAAAAGAGGTTAGGTTTGTCATTTTCAAAGGATAAGATAGTTGTTCGTGAAGGTTTCATATGAAAATATGCAAGTGTTCTTTAGGAGGAATATATTGAAGTCTTTCTCCAAAGCCATCGATTTGGCTAAGAAATCTAAGAAATTCTCCATCTTAGATTGTTTGAGTTGATAAAGGTCATCTATGGTAACCTTATCTTCTATGTAGATTGAAAATTGTTTAACAAAAGTCTCCATAAGTTCTTTAATATTCTTGATGGAATGTTGAGGTATTTGAAAATACCATTCCAAAGCTAAACCAATAAGACTTTTAGGGAACAATCTAAGGAGAATTTTTTCATCATGATTGATGTCACTACAAGCTATTTGAAATGACCTTAGATGGTTGATGGGGTCTTGATTTCCATTGTACATTTGAAATTTGGGAGTTTCAAAGTTCTTTGGAAATGGATGATTAACGATCATTGGATATAATGGTTCATTGTAGAACTCTTTAAAAGAGTACTTTAACTTGGATGATCCTTGAAGAGAGGTAATTTGATGCTCAAGTTCTTCGAAATTGGAATCCCTCTTTTCTAAGTCTAATATTTTAGTGTTTATATCTTGAATATCATTTGATGGAGGGCTTGGTGGTGTAGGCAATGTTATCAATGGTTGTATGGGTGGTCGAGCGAAAGCTTGAGACATGAATGGTAGATTCATGAGAGTCAATTTTTTTTTATTTGACATTATGGTGGGAGGTACTTGGATAAGTCCCATGTTATGAGTGAGAAAGGAATTTGTAGTATTGATGGAAATTGCATCATTAGGAGATGCTGAAAATTGGTTTCCCATGGAGGGAATCCCCATGGATATGGTTGGAGGTGTAGAATCAATAGGTTGTGCCATAGCCACATTAAGACTTTCCAAGTTGTTTTGATTTTCGTTGATTTGAGCATGGTTGATTGATAATTAAAATGTTCAGGATTATCATGCATTGTAGTTTATTCTCTTTTCACTTGTTCTCTAAGTTCATTTTAGAATATCTAGAAATATATCTTTGTTCCTTCCAATGTTTTCTCTAACATAATCTATGGTTTGAACAAAGACTCGTTCAATAACTTGTTCTTGTTCCCTATTCACTTGTTGTGACCAGGGATTTTATTCTTGCTCATGGATGAAGGTCTCATTAAATGAAGAGGGAAACCCTTGCTTAGGGTGTTGTAAGGATGTTGAGACATGGTTTGAAAGCTTGGTTTTGAAGGAGATTGATTTATTAAAGTTTTGTTTCCTAAGTACTTATAGCAAATAAGAGAAGATGTTTGAAATTCTTATGTCACATTGAAAAGTAGCCCTCCTTGTGACTCATACTAATCCATCATGATATACTAGCCAAAGAAAATTGCTCCCCTAAGGTCCGTACTTCGGTTTACTCAAGGGGTCGTTATCCTTACCCAGTAGGATTAACAATTGGTTATGTTCTTAAGCTAAGCAAACAAATTAGATGATATTTTTTAGGTTTAACAAACTTTTATATTTTTTAAGACAAAAGGAGTGTTTATGTCGGGTTCACCAAATCTGTAGACAGGGAAAAAAGTGTTATTTTCTCTTAAAAGTCTAATTAATGTCAAGTGTGCATGGGGGAGATTTGTTGGAATCTCTGCTTCCCCACTTGAGGGTCTCTTTCCAAAAGAGACCCCGAGAATATAGATATTCTCAACATGATTAGACCCCTACTCAATGTTTTTCTCACGCCTTGTAGAAGTTGATGTTATGCTTGTTTTGATTGGTGTTTTATATGGGTTTATTCAAAGAAAACCTTATTTATCTCGACTCTTTTTCGAGCCTTAATGGTTATTTAAGACCTAAGAATAAAGATCATCTAAATGCATGCTAAGCTTATATCATACAAATGCAAGAATACAAGAGCTATCTTATATGCTTTTCTATTTTTGATGAGTTAACTAAGGAGATTTTGATATTTCAAGGTAAAACAAGAGAGGATGCAAGAAGACAAATCTAGCCTAAATGCTACTAAATTATTTTCGATTTATTTGCCTATATGCTTAAAAACAAGTAAGAAACCAAGATTTAGTCTAAGGTTCTTTGATTGACTAATTTATATGTGTTTTGTAAAGCAATTAGGGTTTTACTTAATATTCCTTAATTCCCCAAAAGAAATGTGATTTACAAGTGTAAAACAACAAAATACAGAAGCAAAACACAAAGAAATGGAAGTTACAGAGCTTAAGTAATGCCTAGTGGTAGAATCACATATTTTGGAGCCTTTTTACCAAATTCACCATTGAACTTGCCAAATTCGTAGTCCCCTACGAATTTGGTACATGCATAAGTTAAACAAAAAAAATAGATTTTCTGATTTAGGAGGTCTGTTTGAGAGTTGTATAGGGCATAATACTTGTCTAAACAACTAATCAAACTCGCTATTGAAAGAAATTTTGAGTTTGCTTGCCTCTTGGAGTGGAAATTTGGCTTTTATCAAATTCACCACTAGGCTTATCAAATTTGCCACTAGCAAATTTGGTCAGTCGCGAATTTGGTTCCATGTATTCCAAAGACGCTAGTGATTGTGCAGGGTGGCAAATTTAGTCTAAATACGAGATTTAGGTAGTTTTGATGGCTATTTTGTGTGGATTTTGATGGAATTTTGCAATGAAAAGCAAGTATGATGTTGTTGGAGGGATTTTCTAGGTCTGTAACTTACAAAATAAGGGATGTAAACTACAAAACCATGCAATTTGATGACTAATTTCAAGATATATGTAGAAAGAGTGAAAATGCCAAAGATGACTGAAATTTTGATTAAATGGGGATGCAAAGGAGTGAAAAACATGTGCAATGATGTTAGGAATGATATAAGATAGCTAATCCAAATTCTAATAAAATCAAATTAGCATTAATTAATGGAAAACCAATGAAATTGTAAAATATGAAAGTGCTACCCAAAACTTAGAAATCTACAGTAGTAGGCAAGAGATTGCAATGGGCGATGCTTGAAAGTTGCAAAATGATGAGATAACAAGGCAATGAGAGCCTTGTATCTTCAACACCTTGCCTTGAGAGATGAGAAAATAATGATATATATGAATGAAATGTAAATCTATATGCAATGCATGAAGAGAGATTGTTAAAAGAGACACTATGTCAAACTTGTGTCTGCAAATGGAAGAAGGATTAGATTAGATGAACATGGAAGGAAATGGAAAAGTTAGTATGCTACCAATATAAACAACATGAATGTAAATAAAAGGGCAACAAGTGTTATGATATGAAATATAGCAAGGAAATGCAATCCTGCAAAAGAGAAGATTATGATTAAAATATGGATGGTGAATGAATGTAAACCACAATAGACCTGCAAAAGATATGTTAGAAGTTGAATGGAGGTGATATACTTGAAGAAGGGGCTGCAACCATAGTGTTAGATGGCTGCAAATAGAGATTAGAACCTTGCAAAAGGAATTAGAAGCATAGAATGTAGAAATGCTAAGAGAAAAACTTAAATTAACAAGGCTACAACCTAGAGGACAAAATGCAAAGTGAAGCAAAGATGAATGGAGAGAAGAAAGATGCCAGAAGAGCTATCTTCCTTGCCTTGCTTGGCTTACCTCCAAGATGCTTGCAAATGCTTGAAAATACTTGGAAATGCTTGGAAATGGAGAATGCTAAAGAAAAAGAGCTAGAAGAAGAATGCTAGAGAAATCTTGGTAGAGTGTAATTACTCTTCAAGATCATACCAAATGCCTACCCAAAGGGCTGCTTAAATAGGATTTGGGGGAAATTCTAGGAGAAAAATTAGTTATGATTAAATTGAAATATGTAAATCTGGTTCATTGCTAGGGCGTGTGAGGTCAAATCAAGAGGTGTGGAGAAGGAATTTGTGTGCATCTACCACGTCTTTGAGATATTTTTTATCGTTAGCCTGGCAAATTTGGTGGCTTTGAGTGGCAATTTTGGTCAGAAACCAAGCCTATTTCTTCAAATTTTGAAATTTGAATGTTTGCCAAATTCGCCACTAGGCTTACCAAATTCGTCGTTGACAAATTTAGTAAAATTGATTTTGACTGTTGGGATTTGATTTTGAAGGTTTGCCAAATTCACCACTGATCACTAGCGAATTTGGTCAGGGTGGTAAATTTGGTAAGGGTTAAAATTGTTACCCAAAATGTTGGGTTATTGCCAGATTGAAGTTTTGTAATGCTTGTGACCGGTTTTGGTGTCCTTTGCCTTGCCAAAGTGTCAAAATTGGGTGTCTACAAGGATGATAAATCTAGTGCACTTACTGCCCACATACACTGCACACTTTGCTTAGGGGATATCAGTGGGGAGGGCACCACATGATCTGACCATCACCTCATCTTCAAAGCTAAAATACTTTGGGCTAATCCAATGTTGTTAGGAATGATATAAGATAGCTAATCCAACTTCTAATAAAATCATATTAGCATTAATTAATGGAAAACCAATGAAATTGTAAAATATGAAAGTGCTACCCAAAACTTAGTACAGTAGTAGGCAAGAAATGGAGGGAGATTGCAATGGGGGATGCTTGAAAGTTACCAAATGATGAGATAACAAGGCAATGAGAGCCTTGTATCTTCAACACCTTACCGTGAGAGATGAGAGAAGAATGATATATATGAATGAAATGTAAAGCTATATGCAATGCATGAAGAGAGATTGTTAAAAGAGACACTATGTCAAACTTGTGTCTGCAAATGGAAGAAGGATTAGATTAGATGAACATGGAAGGAAATGGAAAAGTTAGTATGCTACCAATATAAACAACATGAATGTAAATAAAAGGGCAACAAGTGTTATGATATGAAATATAGCAAGGAAATGCAATCCTACAAAAGAGAAGATTATGATTAAAATATGGATGGTGAATGAATGTAAACCACAATAGACCTGCAAAAGAGATGTTAGAAGCTGAATGGAGGTGATATACTTGAAGAAGGGGCTACAACCATAGTGTTAGATGGTTGCCAATAGAGATTAGAACCTTGCAAAAGGAATTAGAAGCATAGAATGTAGAAATGGTAAGAGAAAAACTTAAATTAACAAGGCTACAACCTAGAGGAAAAAATGCAAAGTGAAGCAAAGATGAATGGAGAGAAGAAAGATGCTAGGAGAGCTATCTTCCTTGCCTCCAAGGTAACCTCCTTGCCTTGCTTGGCTTACCTCCTCCAAAATGCTTGCAAATGCTTGAAAATACTTGGAAATGCTTGGAAATGGAGAATGCTAAAGAAAAGGAGCTAGAAGAAGAATGCTAGAGAAATCTTGGTAGAGTGTAATTACTCTTCAAGACAGACCAACTGCCTACCCAAGGGGCTGCTTAAATAGGATTTGGGAGAAATTCTGGGAGGAAAATTAGTTATGATTAAATTGAAATCTGTAAATCTGGTTCATTGCTAGGGCGTGTGAGGTCAAATCAAGAGGTGGGGAGAAGGAATATGTGTGCCTCTAGCACATTTTTGAGATATTTTTTATCGTTAGCCTGGTAAATTTGGTGGCTTTGAGTGGCAATTTTGGTCAGAAACCAAGCCTATTTCTTCAAATTTTGAAATTTGAATGTTTGCCAAATTTGCCACTAGGCTTACCAAATTCGTCGTTAGTAAAATTGATTTTGACTGTTGGGATTCAATTTTGAAGGTTTGCCAAATTCACCACTGATCACTAGCGAATTTGGTCAAGGGGGTAAATTTGGTAAGGGTTAAAATTGATACCCAAAATGTTGGGTTATTGCTAGATTGAAGTTTTGTAATGTTTGTGACCGGTTTTGGTGTCTTTTGCCTTGCCAGAGTGTCAAAATTGGGTGTCTACAAGGATGATAAATCTAGTGCACTTACTGCCCACATACACTGCACACTTTGCTTAGGGGATAGCAGTGGGGAGGGCACCACATGATCTGACCATCACCTCATCTTCAAAGCTGAAATACTTTGGGCTATTTGGAAAAAGAGCATACCAAACTGCCTTATAAGCATTGACAAACCTAGAGGGATTTGAATATGTGCTTAACAATTAGGAGTTGGTGATGTCCCTTGCTCCTCCATTGAAGAGCTCAAAAACACTTGACTGGATGAAATAGAATTACAAACAATTTGATAACAGCACAGATAAGGGATGAAAGGCTCCCAAAAGACAGAAATGCCTTGGTGACTAAGGATATCTGTATATTATGTATATATAACAACCAAAATCAAGAGCTTACCCAACAAATGGTAGATGTGATATGATTAGGGGGTGTCGGTGAAATAACAAGAGTGGTACTCGATGTCCTTACAGATTTTCTGCAGGATGAGTGAGAAGTGGGATTTTGGTCTCGTGAAAGTTCAAATGCGGGAAGCAAGGCCACGTGAAGCCTTATGACAACCAAAATCAAGAGCTTACCCAACGAATGGTAGCTGTGATATGATTAGGGGGTGTCGGTGAAATAACAAGAGTGGTACTCGATGTCCTAACAGATTTTCTGCAGGATGCGTGAGAAGTGGGATTTTGGTCTCGTGAAAGTTCAAATGCGGGAAGCAAGGCCACGCGAAGCCTTCCCCCAGTGTTGGGACCATGACACAGCAATGCTCATTTCTTTCTCTGTCAATCTCTGTCCCACAATGTGTGGTTGGAGAGAAAAGGGCATCATCACGTGTACTTCAATATGTGTTCTATTGTTTTGTGAGTGTTGTTTGTAAAGAGTTTTGGACCAGAGAATGGTAGTTATTTGACTGTCAACCACTCATTGGCTTCCTTTGGTCCTTGAGAAGAAACACCTTGCTGGCATGAAGTGATGTCTTTCTATCTTTTCTGTTCTTTCGCATTTAGTTCGAGGAATTAAGTTCCAGAGATAAAGATGCACAATATGTTGGTGGAGAGTTATTGCACATTTTCAAAAAATGGATAGAGAGGTAGATGTTGTAGAGTTTTAATTGGCTCCCTGAGCGGTGCATTCATAGGCCTTTCATCGCAGGTGCATGTGCATCCATTGAAAATTTATTTTTTGTCTGGTAGGTTTGCTAAAATCTCTGCACATCTTCTTGGAAACTTCAATAAGAATACGATGAAAGGGAGCAGATTGTCTTTCATGAGTAATGCCCTTGGACAATTCTATAAGAAAAGAGAAAAAATTATGTCAATAAGTGAACCAAAATTACACTACTATTACCAAAATATGCCAAAGTATGTGAATCAGCAGAATAGATTGTATATTTGACTTTTAGTAGAACAGAGAGTATTTGTGATGTAAGCAGATAAACAGGTTACTACTGAAAAGTTTCTTATTGATATTTGCTTGGACACATAACCATAGTGTAAATGATGGAACCAGCCTTGAGGTTGAAGCTGTGGATCATGTTTCCTCTTTGAGGTTGTCTGTCGGGAATTAACTATCACGCAATCATCTTTCAACATTTTTTCTGTATATGAAATGCCTTTCTGCCAATATAATTGAGGATGATACGGTCATCTGCAAAATACAGCATTCATCTCATGGAGCGCATTTGCTATAATAATCGAAGTTTGAAGTATATAAGGTCATACAAAAGGCACAAACAAAGTTTTTTATTTTGTTTTACCCTTTTTCCCTCAACAAGCCTAATTATCTTTTTATTTTTTTCCCTCAACAAGCCTAATTATCTTTTTAGAAAGAAAAAGAAGAAATCGTATAACCAAAGTAGGTAAGTTGCACTGTAAAATTACAACCAACTTACAATAGCCAGCAACGAAATAATAGTGTAAAATAGAGGAAGGAAAAAACAAAGAAACAGACGGCAAATAAAACTGCCAAAAAAATATAGCTCCCATGTTATTGTCTGGAAAGCCATACTCATGCAAAATGGTAGGATTACAAGGCCATGTACAAAAACATAATAATTATTACTGGACAAAAAGAAAACTATGAAAAATGTAGCGGTATATTGATTTCATGAATTGTGATGTCGTTCATAATAATGCATGTAATAGTGGGGGCGCTGGGTGAGGTTACTCCATAAGGGGTCTGGCAAATGGTCTCGTGTTTTAAGAATTAGCAAATGTGGAGGCTGAAGGAGCGTGGAAGGTTGGAGGCTGAAGGAGCGTGGAAGGTTGAATGATGAGTTGATCTTTGGAGTGTCAAGGTTGAAGGAGCGTGGAAGGTTGGGTTGGCTGAAGGAGTGTGGAAGGTTGGGCTAGCTGAAGGAACTACAACGGAAGGCTGGGATGTTGGGTGGAAAGTTGGGATGGCTGAAGGAGCGTGGAAGGCCGATAAGGCTGAAGGAGCGTGGAAGGCTGGGCCGGCTGAAGGAGCTGCAGTGGAAAGCTGAGATGCTGAATGGAAGGATGAGAAGACTGAAGGAGTGTGGAAGGCTGGCCTTTGTTGGGTGGAAGGCTTGTTTGAGACCGGATTAGCTGAGGGAACCACAACAACAGGTTGGGTTGTTGAGTGTAGTGCAGCAACAGGTCGGGTTGTTGGGTGGAAGGCTGGGTCAACTAAAACCCCAATTTTTGTCTTTGGTGTGCCTATGGGTTTGGAACCCACAGGTATTAGGGTGGTTTTTCTCCCTCTTTACAACAGAAAAATGTGCGTAGGATTAAGGTATTTTCTAAAAAAATGTCTCATATTTTAGGAGTCATATTTTCGCGAAAAGTTATCCGATTCAGTTGATTCTTGGACCAACTTTGTGCGGAATTTGAATAGCTTTAAAATGAGTGGTCATATGCAAGAATCCGAGCAATATTGAGGGATATTCGACCCTATGAAGTCAACCATTCAGAACAAGGGTAGTGATGATTTTTCAAGTCACAAAAAATGAAATTGCAAATATTTTTCAGCTAGGGTTCGAATGATGGGAAGAGCAATGAAGGGCTAGGACTTCAGTGAGGAAGGAAACTAGCAATCCAAATTTGGTAAAGCAGACTATGATAGTGCGATATTTTAGAAATATTACTCTACTAATAGATAGTAGAGGTGAAGTTTTGGCATTGTGAAGGCTGTTATAGGAAAATTTCAAAGAGGATGCTAAATTCTAGAATAATTGTATTCATACAAAAAATTGAAAAGATCTAGAAAATAAAAATCAAGAATTCAAACATTTTATGTAAAATGATGTAGGTTTCTAGCTATAACATCTCAATTGAGATAAAAAGTGTATTTATTTATAAACTCTCAAGCTCTAAAGAAGAGTTGTAATTTGTCAAGGGTGGGGGACCCGAGTACAACCCCTTATTATCCAACAAAAAAAAATGCATATTATAGTGATGAATAATTAAGTACAACAAAATAACAATTAGATTGCCTTAGATATAGGCCGAAAACTTTATAAAACATGGTGTCCTTCCCAACAAGCTCCTCTTTTGCTTCAACCGAGTCTAGAAAATTATTCAATTATAAGATTCAACAAGATTGCTCCTCTTCAATTTTAGAAGGTATCTTTAGTCCAGATTTCTGGAAGACATCTCCTCTTCAATTTTAGAAGGTATCTTTAGTCCAAATTTCCGGAAGACATCTTTAAAAGCAATTGAGTCTAATTCTTTGCTCATCTTCATGAAAGGATTTTATTCCCTGAAGTCCAGGGTTACTTAAAATATTTCCAATGAGATTTCACATATCATGGAAAGTTGGAAACAATTTTTAGAAGACCTCTACTAATGCCAGGGTTCATCATTTTTTCTGCCCAAAGGATTGAACTTAAAAAATCCTCTAGCTTGAAAGGTCTACTGTGTTAGGTCAATCTCTTTTTGAGGATGAAAATCAATGTGTTGATCCAGTCCCAAATTTATGAGTTATGGATAATTTATCCTCATCATGGATGTCAAAAATTCAAGGGCAGCTTCCTCACAGGGAATCCCATTTTGTGATTGGATCCATAGTTTTCCTCAGTTTTCTCAAATAATGCCCAAAAGAGAGAACAATTCAAATAAACAGCAGGGATAATAAATCCTACTAACATAAATTGCACAATGCCCTTTGGGGAAATTCCTGAGATAAGATAATATAATTGTATTGACGTCCACAGATGCTCAAAGTAGGCCAATGGGACTCATTGAAATGAGTTGTTACAATGCACTATAGTAATAAAAAAGTACTATTAAAACAGGCTAAACTAGAGTAAAGAATTTAGTGTAAACTACACTCAAGTGGAAACACTATATAGCATAAAATTACAGCCTTGAGGTTTACTTTAAATGGATAAACCCTATCATGTTAAAAGTAATGATGAAGAGAGACTATAAGTCAAGGTAAAATAAAGATAGAAAGGAGCTCCAATGGATCCAAGTGCCAAATTAATCTATAGTGGGATGAAAGTAGAATCATAGTTGTTGTCATTATCAACTATCCAGAAAGGGCCAACACGGGATCTAATGACACTTCTAGGAGAATGGCCAGGAGGAAAAGTGTTTGGTTGGATAATCCTTGGAGGACATGGAGGTCGACCCCTCAAGATTCTTCTAGCATCCATGGTTGTGGAACCATTAGAAGAGGACAAGAAACTGATAAGCTGTCTATCTTCAACTCCTTGATATGTGAGGGGTGGTTGAAACCCAATGCTAGAGAACTATAATTCTATTCTACAGCAAGCAGAAGAAAGTATTGAAGCCCTAGTAGCTACTCTTCTATGTAGACAATTATGTACAAATTTTTCATTAACATTATTGAGAGTTGTAGCTTCAATTGAACACTTTTCACTCTCAACTATAGAGATAGAGTGAAAGAATAAGGTGATTAGCTGACTAGTAGTTTGTAAAGGACAAGAAACTAATAAGTTGCATCCATCTACAACTCCTTGGTATGTGAGGGGTGGCTAAAACCCGATGTTGGAGAACTGTAGTTTCATTCTGTACCAAGCAAGAAGAAAGTATTGAATCCCTAGTAGCCACTCTTGTATGTGGACAAGGACGCATAGATCTATCATTAAAATTGTGGAGAGTTGAGGCTTCAAATGAATGCTTATTACTCTCAACCAGTGAAAGAATGAGGTGATTAGTTGAGTAGTAGTTTGTCTCCCTTGTAATCACTGACGTCGAAGAGTGATAGCTTCCGTGAGGTATAAAGCCAAGCATATTAGGTTAGGATAGCTGAAAAATGTGTCAAGAGATCCACTTGAGTCTCTATACAAGTAATAGTACCGCCCTCAAATCTCATAATAAATAGAACACCTGAAGATGATATGTTCTTTAGTTTCCACCTCCCAAATAGAGCAAAGATGACATGGCCTATCCTTTCAAGGAATATGATGGTCTGTTGCCACTTGCAATTGATTTGAGCATGCTTTGAGCTGACCAAGAGGAATTTTAAGCCAGTGTCCAATGTTGCCAGATATAATTAGGAAGAATAATAATGACATTCTCAATCATTATGAAATGTTTACTGTAAAAAGCCAACTTAGGACTAAGAGGTTGAGATGAAGCAACTCAAATGATCTAAATATATTGTTGATAAACATCATCTCTGACTGCTTGATTAATTTACCCTCTTATCAGGAAGAAGGCAAGGAGGAGGGTTTACAAAGTATTCGAATGCAGATAATTGATCTTTGGACATGCCATCTGATCAAAGAAGATTAATAACTTCTTAGTACCATCCATGATGACAACTGAGGGTGCTCCTAGAGGTAATGCATTTTGAGGAGCAAAGTGCCAAATATGGGTATCTCTCTCGGCCTGAGGTGCAATAGCCCATGGATCAAAGGCGATGAAGCTTAGAAGAGCAATACATGATCTACCTGGGATCTCATCCTAAGAAGAGAAATATCTTGTACTTTTTGGAGAAGGGCATAGTCAAGTGCATTGTAGGCATTGGGAAACTTATAAGATGCTCTGATTATCTACTTCAAAAGCAAAGCTTGAGCATTTCCCTTGCTCCTTGCCATTGCAAAATTCAAAACAAGGCAAAGTCTTTTCTAACGAAAGGAAATATGCAGAATTCTTTGGTGGGAAGAGAAAGGATATGTTTTGTATGTAATATGATATAAAAACTGAAACTTGGCATGTTTCAAACAAAAGTAAAGCTAACGTTGTTAGATGGTAATGGCAATCTAGTAAAGTGGTACACAATGTACTTTAGACCATATACAAGATGCTTAAGAAATGAGATTTTAGATCAGTCTGTACTCATAATGAAGCAGCACCATTTGCAACCTCCTCAGATGTAGGGATCCTTGCAGACCAACAATAAGTGGTGCTTTTTTAAGGACTCACTTTGCACTTAACCTAAACCTGCCAACTACAAACAATCCTATTAAGTACACTAAGAGTTATTGACCCATACTATTAAAGAGCACAGATAAATATCTATAGTAATCTATTCTATCCTTATGTATCTAAGAATTATCACAATTACATAGTATTTTGTAATGCATAATTTGCTACTGTGTATATTATAAACAAAGCCTTAAACACTTGGGCACATGAGTCATAAAATCTAGAAAAGAAACTTGAGTTGTTCCATTGAACCTATTATATTTCTACGCCAAATGTAATTTATAGCAATGATCTGTTCCAATGTAAGTCATAGACAATTCTATTTTGAGTAGTGAAGGAATTATAGGTTGCAGTTTAAACTGTCAATGTCCCACACACATTCTATGAACTCTTCAAATAGCACTATCTATTAAAAAAAAATTTGAGTATGGTTGATCTATAACCTCACACACTTAAAGACATTATTCAATACAATATTTTATACTCTTATTCTTTGGTATGTGTTCTATTTGAAACACTAAGACCTTGCTTTTATTTAGGAAGAGTGCAATGGAAGAAAACTATCAAAATCACTACTGAAGTAAAACAAATTATAGATAAAAACAACAGAAAGACAAACACCATTCAAACGCAATATTTTACATAGAAGAATAATCTAGGGGGGAAAAGAAAAAAACTCTATGTAAAAAAAGAAAGCAACATTATATTATCACAAGCCCGTATTTGCAGACTATACAGAGAAATGTATCACTTGGAACATAGGATTCTGTGCCTACTTCCCAATGGAAGTGTCTATATCGATAGAAGTATGGCATTCTTTAGAGTGTGGGATTTTGTGCTTACTTTTAAATGGAAATGCTACATAATGTCTTGTTTCCTCTGCTAGTCTTATGTACTGCCCCACTTCTATAGACTAGTCATACATGACAAAAATACCCCTTTATTACCTGAGTGAAATGGAAACAGTACAGAAACTTATAGTGTTTTGATTGTTTTAGGATAACTCCTATATTGTCAACTAACTCCATCAAGGCTTCTACAGCCCTCAGACCTCCTCCTCTATCTTTCTCAATATCTGGTCCACTGATGATGTCCTGAAAGTTCCTGTCTTCAATCAAGCAAGTATCTAAGGATTTGTGATGTCCTCCTTTATTTTGCCCCTTCTCCCATTCTTGGGAAATTCCTTGAATCCTAGAGCATTTTAGAATTCTGTCTTCAAGTTGCCTTGTGTTAGACTTATGAGGTCATCTATTTAAGATACTACTATTAAACAATTACACCTTGAGAGAGTATGTAATAGGATAGAAGCAAAGTATCAAAAATATAGCAATCCGCTAATACAATATAACAATTTGTAATCTTTACCTTATTGTGTAATATAACAAACTTATACCAATCAGGTGCCTCAGTTAGACGTAGGCCAGAAATTGCATACAGCATTGCCTAGAGTCTCTGTCAAGCCCCTGTTTTGCTTTGATCAATGTTTGGCAACATCCTGCTTCAGAAGATTAACAAAATTACCACTCTTCAAACAAAGATATAGATGGGAAGAATGCAAAGTGCTTTTGGTGGGAAGTGAAAGAATATGTTCTAAATAGATAATAATTGAAAATGAGCATTCAACAAACAGATGTAATACTAATATGATTAGATGACAAAGTCAAATAGCATTGTGGTCCACAGTGTAATTAAAGACAATTAGAAGATGCTTTACTGAGAATTCTCAAAGCAGGAGCATGTATAGACTCATCAAATGTGGGCATACTTGCAGATCAACAATATGTGGTGATTTTTTTAAGGATCCATCTTGTACTTATCGTAGACCAGCCAATTACAAATATTCCTGTCAAGTATACCATTAATTTACTCAACAATGATGATAAAGAGCACGTATACATCTTGTTGATAAAACTAATTAATATTTATAGAGAACTTGTGAATATTAGATGGCATTTGTCAACCATAATTTCCCACATTATGCAGAATACTTTAATAGCTTGACACATGAATAGTACAAACATATAAGTTAGAATGAAACCTTTTGCTTTTCCATTTATTTTGTTGTCTTTCAACTTGGTAATGTGATTCAAAGGAATGGCTTCTTTGATTTTTGGCAAATAAAGAAACTTTAACATGCATTAGAAGCAGTCAATATGTCTGCCACAAATTTTCATTCAGTGAATTCAAAGCTTGGACAGAAGGATACAATAGATGTGCAGTTTATGCTTTTCCAAATCTGTGGTGTTCTTGATAAAGTATAATGATAAATAGCACAAACAAAAATGGGTTGAATAAATGATGTGTATGAACCACTTGTGGACATTAGGCTAGATAGTGTTTTGTAATCCATTAATTGATTTTTACAAGCAATGTAGAATGCCTTTAACACCTTGACAGGTGACTAATACAAAAATCTACTACAAAGAAAACTTCTGCTTTTTCAATATTATGCTGTCTTTAATTTAGATGAATAGCTTCTTTCATTTATGACAAGCAAAAAAGGGAGTTGAAATAGTAAATATGTTTGTGTCATGATTTGTATCTAATGAAAGGAAAGTTTGGACTTTAAGGACACAATCATGAGTATTTAGTGTATGCTTTGGCAAAGTTGTTGGCTTGGATTTCTTTGGGATCATACACAAACTCCTCCAATTATTTTGTTGTTGGTAGAGAGTTAAATAGAGACATGTCATTCTGGAATCAGAATCAGACTTGAAGTTTTGCAGGCCCGGTTGATAATGGCATTTAGCTCATTGTAGTCAGCGTTTCTTTAATTTGGTTTCCTTTCTTCTTGTTGGTTTCTCACTATTAGCCAGATTCTTATCATTCTGTATATTTGCAAGAACAGATACATGCCAGTCATCTGTGTCCCATGATTCTGGGGTCCATCTTTTTGATAAATCCTTCACAAAATCCTCTTCCAATAGAATTTTATTTTCAAGCTTCTCCTCTACAGGATGGCTGCTACCTTTGCATTGGAAGTTACATCCAAATGGTTCTACTCAAATTTTGTTCGCCACAATATGAAATATATTAATAATAAATTGAAATAGAATACTGTGGTGTTTGGAAAAGCTGCTACCATTGTTGAGGATTTTTTTTTGGATATTCATATATTTAAGAGGCAGAGATGTCTATTGTGACATGAACTTATCAAATCAGAATTAGAGCCAAGACAAAAGGCATTCATGCAGCACAGTTTGATGGGCAATTTGCCTCCTCTGAATACAGTCTGTGATGCAACTGTTCTGAGAGGCTTAATGCTATAAATTAGTTGATTTAAGAACCCAACACAACAGAAAGAGACACATTGTAAAACAACATGAGTCTTGTGATATATGTATCTGTATGTATAGATGTTGCAAAAGTGTACAATGTGGCCATTATTAAGGCCAGACAATGGTTGACACACCTTGTCAAACCTCTGTTCTGACTCAAACAAATGTGAGACAGAATACTGCACCATTAGATTGAAGAGGATCATCACTTCCCATTTTGAAAGGAAAATATCCACTGGTCTTGATCAGAGTTGTCTTCATTCCCATACTCGAAAATTACTATTGATTACATGGGTGGGAAGCAGCCAATTCTGATTCTAAACTTGGGCAGAATAACTACCCCTCAGATCTGGCATCTAACCCAATGAAAGTGTGGACTTTGCAGCATTTACTGAACGAGGTCTACCTCTTTTGAGGAAGGGAAATCAATGAGCTCATCTAGCTCCAAATTTGTGAGTGCTGGATCCTTTTTCCCCAACAAGTATGTCAAATGCTGGAAAGCAACTTCCTCACAAGGAATGGTGAGTCCCATCTGGTGATCAAACCCATATTCTTCCTCAGCCTTATCCAGCAATGCCCGGAACAGAGAATGGTTCAAATACTCAGTTGGGATGATAAACCTGCTGCGGCCACTGCCAACATACACTGGGCAGTAGCCCTTGGGGACATCTGTGGGGAGGGCACCACATGATCTGCCCATGGTCTCATCCTCAAAGTTGAAATATCTTGTGCTCTTTGGAGACAGAGCATATCCGACTGACTTATGGGCATTGGCAAACCTACATAGGGCTCTGATTATGTGCTTCACAATCATTACGTGACGATTTCCCTTGCTCCTTGCCATTGGAACTCAATTACACAAATAGAACTACAAGCTATTGCTATGAACCCAGATAGGAATGAAAGGCTTTGAGAAGGCAAATGCTTTGGTGTGATTAAAATGAAGGATATGTTGTGTATATATAACAATCAAAACTAAGCACCAACCCAAAAAAAAAAAATGGATGGATGTAATATGTTTAGCAGGTGATGGTGAAATTCAACAAAGTGGTACTAAGTGTCCTTTACAGATTTTGTAACGATGCGTGAAATACGGGATTTTAGTCCAGCCAAAGCTCAAACCGAGAAAGCAGGCCCATGTGCACTCTTGCCCAGGTGTTGGGGCACTTTCTGTCCAATATCATCGTAATTGTGTGGGAATGTCTGTCCCACAGATTGCATGTAATGAAGGCATAGCTCGACAGGGAAAGGACACCATCACATGCAGTCCGATGTGCATGTTAAAGCGGCCCACAGGTAAAGTGTCTCCAATGATGAGTATTTCCAAAGTTGTGGATAAGAGCATTTAGGGTATCTGATTGTAAACAACTAATTGCTTGATGGTCATTACATTACTGGTATGTAAAAGATGGGTTGGACAAGCAGCTTACTGAATTTTATTATTGTAGGTTTGTTTGTTTTTTAAATTAGGTACCTCGACATACAATTCTTTGAAGATTTAAAAATATAATGTTATATATATATATATATATATATATATATATATATATAAAATGTTGCTGTTGAGTGTTGGCGGGTGGATTATTATTTTGGTTCAATTTAACAATGGGGATATATCTTGGTTTGATTTCTTTGACGGCCATAGTTCCACCTCAAAGGGTAATGTTTCTTTTTTTTTTTGCTAAAGTTGTCATAGATGATGATGATGGTGGGTTATTAATTTCCTTTTCCCTCTTTCTATATAATATATGATTTGGAAGAGAGGCTTGAATTTAACACTTGCATTCATGTCAGTATTTAGTCTTCTAAATAAACGAATTTAAATTTTTATCTGTTTTGAATGGTTGTCACATTTTAATTGGTCTTCATTTATATTTTTTCGAAATCTTTTATTAACACTTTAAAGGTACTTTAAATAAGTCCAGTTGATTAGCCATTACTTGGTATTAATCATTACTAGCAACATCATACATTTTTGTTATTGGTTATACAATAAATACATATACCAAGAGATTACATTGTTTTTCTACTTTGGTTGTTTTGATTCCATCATCTATTAGAAAAAAGGTTATATGGGATTGAAATGGCCCTACCTATATGGCTAGGTTACTACGGTGTTTTCAATAACATTTTGGCAATTATGCATATATCACTTGGCAAGATTTGAACCTAGGTCTCCTCCTTCGAAGTCAAGGTATTTAACCATATGAGTTCATGTCATTTGATTATTCTATTGTCTCTTAAGATTCTTAACTAATCCCCTTTTCTTGGCTTGGATCCAAAATTATTAATGGGATAAAGTCTCCTATCGCAGCTACCTTATCGTCTTTATATAGTAGAGGATAATTTGTTATCAAAGTGCACTATGTGAATGATGTAAAATCACTCCACTCTAACTCTATCTCCACCATGATACAATATAGTTTGACAACTATTTATCTTGTTTTCACTCTTCTATAATATAGAGAAAATCTAGGAGAGATAGTGTTACCAAATTCTAGAAATGTCCCATTTGGTTATGGTTCTCATTGGATATGATGAGGACATAAAATTCATAACTTGAAAAGTACCCTTTGCTCTTTCCATTGAATTCAGAGAAAAACAAATCAATTAAGCTATATAACATAATGGTCCCATGGATGGAATTGCTAAATATTGTCACCAATTTTTGTTGAGTAAATTTGACAGCATTTCATTGAAATATTTGTAATTTGACCTTATTAGGCCAAGACCGATAGTGATGTACTTATGGGTACTCTTGATGTATCCTACAGGCAAGTGTTATGTAAACCTTCGGGCATTCTCTGTGTAGGCCTATGGGCATATTGATGTAAGCCTATGGGCACTTTTAATTTATTCAACCTTAATGATATTGGTTAATCTACCTCTATAGTTAGCCTTGATTAAAGGGTTTAATACATTTATTATATTGTACTTTAACCTTCAAGTCAAGTTTATGCCATGTTGAGGTTAATATCTAATTGGGGATTTGGTATCACTATAAATACCCCCCAATGACTGATCCATTGTATCAGTTTGTGATATGTGAGATTGTGGGGGTGCCTACAAGCACCTACCCCTTACTCCTATCTATTTGTATTGTTTATCTCTTTCTCTATTTTCGTCTATATGCTCTTCTATTTTGCTTTTATTCCTTTTTCTGCATATGATTGTGGTGAATGTATGTTTTGGAAAGTATTGTGAATTCCAACACATCTTGTTGTTAAATTAACCTATGGAATATTATATTTTTGACCTCCTCTACAGTTTTGCAACTACATGACTTTTGTTCCCCTCTCCGCTAGTAGTTAGAAATTTAGCTCCCAAATAATAGCTGCATCTATTTTCTTGAGACATTTTATATTTTAACATGATTAAAGTTTGTCATCTTTCACAGCACTACCTAGGGTTTAGAAATTGGAGTAGCAGCCATCAATGCATCTTTACGCTCAATGTCATTGATTTGGACCAATCTGAACACCTCTAATCCATTGTGTATCAATAGTGGTAAAACATGTATGAAAACCGGCTTAAACTATAGGAAAGCAGTCATAATATTTTGACAACCAAATAAATGAATTAATTTTGGGTTTAATTCATGGACTCTAGCTATCTCAAATTTGGATTTATGGCGAAGGAGATTTTCAGTATAAGGTAAAGTGCAAGTTATAATCAGACCTAAGTTCTATACTGAGCATTTATGGGGCAATTTCAGAATTTCAATTCTAAAAAACACACATTCCATTAAAAGATAGTAAAATTGGAAATAATGTAAGGAAAAATGTAATAACTTGATATACTCATCTATTTGTATAATTGTTTACAAAAATGGATCAATACGCCTTTATCTAGGATATGCATATGGCTAATTCTTATTGTCTGGCTCCTTCCCTTGCTTAATTTAATGTAAGGCCTGAAGAGGGTCAGCATCTTGGAAGGACAATGAACACTGGAAAATGCTCAACTGATAAGGCGTTAGAGATCAGTGGTAAAGTGGCCAGGGCATCACTATGAGGTCTTTCATTTGAATCCTAGTTGGTCCATGATTTCAACAACATCATTTTCCAACTTTGGAAAGAGAAAATCAACTAGTCTTAACCAGAGGTTCATTCCCTTGCTAAACAAGTTCCCACCAACATGAGGAAAAACCATCTAGTATAGGTTCTCAACTTTGACAAAATAGATATCTATTAGAGTCGGCATCTACGCCAAAGGAAATCTTTGCTTTGCAACATCAACTGTATGAGGTCGATCTCTTTTGGGGAAGGGAAATGAATGAGCTCATCCATCTTCATATTTGGGAGTGTGTATCTTTTCCCCACAGCATCGATGCCAAATACTAGAAAGTAACTTTGTCACATGGAATGGTGAGTCCCATTTGGTGATTAAACCCATACTCTTTGTGGCCTTTATCCAGCAATACCAAGAACAAAGAATGGTTCAAATTCTCAATATACCCATGTACATTGTACTCCTAGGGAAATTGTGGGGAGGCACCACATGATCTTCAAATGACATTATCTTCAAAGTTGAAATACTTTGTGTTGTTTGAAGCAAGGGTATAAATATTGCCTTATGGACATTGGAAAGTCTAAAAAGGGATCTCATTATGTGCTTTGCAAGGACTTGGGGATTTCCTTTGCTCCTTGATATTGAAACATTGAAAAATAGGTGATCCAATGAAATAGATTTATATGTATGAGAGTCTTTGAGAAGGCATAATGTCTTGGTGGCTACTATGAGGGATATGTTGTGTATATATCACAGTCAAAAGAAAGCATCTATAGGAAAGATAACATAAATTGTACTCAGTGTCCTTACATACTTTGTGCAGGATGAGAGAAGTATGGGATTTTAGTGTAATTAAAGCTCAAATCAAGGAAATAGGGCCATGTGCTGGCTTATTAGTATCTGGTAACACTTGTAGACCAACGTCCATATCATTCTGTGTTAATGTTTATCCCACAAACTATATGATATGATTGCAGAGGTTGAAAAGACACCAATCCTTGCAGATTGGTGTGTATGCTGAAAATGCCATAAACAAAACCCTCTATGGCTTAGTCATATGCCAAAAAGATACCTCTATTACAACAGAGTAAAGCAAAAATAATACAGAAACTTATAGTGGCTAATTGTGTTTAGGAGAGCTTCTACATTGTGGACTCATTCCCTCAAGTCTTCTATAGCACTCAGACCTCCTTCTCGGCCTTCCTTGGTATCAGACCCATTGATGATGTCCTAAAATTGCCTGTCTTCTCTTAAGCAAGTAATTAAGGATTTGTGACCTCTTTAATTTTGCCTCTTCATCTCCCATTCTTGTTCAATTCCTTGAATCCTAGAGGGATTTAGAATTCTATCTTCAAGTTGCCAAAGTTATAAGGTCATGTGTGAAAGACAAAATGATTAAACAATTACACGTTTGAAAGACAATATAATGGAATAAGAGCAAAAAAAGAAAAATATAACAATCCATTGATACTGTATATTGATTTGTGATCTTGTTTACATAATTGTTTAGTATAATAACTAATAATTAATAGCAAATGATATTAATCAAGTACCTATATAATTGTATAGTATAATAACTAACAGGTAATAGTAACTGCTATTAATCAAGTGCCTCAATTAGACATAGTCTAGAGATTGTGTACAATGTTGCCTAGTTCTTGTCAAGCCTCTGTTTTGTTTCAGTCAACTTTTGGCACCATCCTGCGTCATAAGATTCAACAAAATTGTCACTCTTCAGACAGAGATAGAGATAGGAAACATGTAAAGTAATTTTGGTGGGAAGTGAAAGGCTATGTTCTAAATAGATAATGATTGAAATATGAATGTTCAACAAATAGATGTGCTCATATGCTTAGATGGCAAGGTCAAAATAGCATTGTGGGCCACAGTTTACTTATGGACTAAGTAGAAGATGCTTGAAGGATGGGATTTTAGACCACTTAGTAGAGAAATCTCGAAGCAGAAGCACGTATGGATTCTCCATATGTAGGTGTACTTGCAGATCAAAGATAAGTTGTGGCTTTTTAAGGATCTATTTGCACTTACGCTAATCCTACCAACTACAAATATTCTTGTCAGGTATAATATGAATTTATTGACCAGTGATGATAAACACCACATATACATTTTGTTGGTATAACTGATCTGTGTTTATATAGAACTTGTGAATAGTAGATAGTATTTGTCAATCCATTATTTTCCACATAATGCGGAATGCTTTAACATCTTGGCACATGAATAGTACAAACATTTATATAGAAACAAAGGTTTTGCTCTTTCCATTCATTCTGTTGTCTTTCAACTTGTCAATGTAATTTAGAGGAATGGCTTCTTCCATTTTTGGCAAGTAAATGAAATTAAACTTGCTGTAGAAACAGTAAATGAATGGCTTCTTGCTGTAGAAACTTGCTCTTTCCATTCAAATTTTTATCGAATGAGTTAAAAGCCTGAACAAAAACGACACAATTGTAGATGGGTAGTTTATGCTTTGGCAAAGCTACTAAGTCCTTCCATTTTTTGGTTGTTCTGCATGTTACATAGACTTGTTGTTTTAGAATCAGATTCAGACTCTAAGGGTTGTAGGCATGGTTGATATTGGAGTTTAGCTAATCATAGTTAGCATTCTTAATATTGATTTCCCTTCTTACTGTGTGGTTCTTACTATTGCCCAATTTTTTGTAGTTGCCATTACGCATATTGGCAATAGTAGATTTCTACAAGTTATTTGCCCCATGAATGTGGGATCTATCTTTTTGATAAATCCTTCACAGAATCCTGTTCCAATGGGTAATATTTTCAAACTTTTATTTTAGAAAATGGCTTTACCTTTGCCCAAAATGTCACCTCCAAATTCCATTATTCTGGTTTTATTCCCCCAGAATGAAATATATTTAATTGTTAACTAATTGAAGTAGAAAACTGCAGGGTTTGAGAAAGTTGCTATCATTCGTGAGGAATGATTAAGAGAACATATGTTTAGCAGACAAAAAAAGATTTTACAACATGAATATTTGACAAGCAACACAGTGAAAGCCAAGACAAAATGCATTCATGTATTGCAGTTTGCCTATTCTTAATAGAGTCTATGTAACTGCACTGAGAGGCGCCATTTCAACAGTCAGTTGCAATTAAGAAGCACACCAAAAATAACGAAGCCCAATTAGGAGACAGTAAAATTGAATACGATGTAGGGGAAAAATATAGCACGTTGATATATGTATTAATTTGTATAATTCTCACAGAAATGTACAATGTAGCCACACAATGGATGACACTCATTGTTAGTCCCCTGCTCTGACATAAATCAATGCGAGGGAGAATATTGCAGGATCATCGCTTCCCAATTTGGAAGGAATTTTTCCCACACTCAAAACTTCCTATATGATTACATGAGTGGTAACCAACTCTGATTTTCAACTTTGACATAATTTGCAGCATCTACTGTATGAGGTCTATGCATTTTGGGATAGGGAAATCAATGAGCTCATCCAGCTGCATATGTGTGAGTGCTGAATCCTTTTTCTTCAGCATGGATGTCAGATGCTGGAAAGCAACTTCCTCACAGGGAATGGTGAGTCCCATCTCATGATCAAACCCATACTCTTCCTCAGCCTTATCCAACAATGCCCTGAATAGAGAATGGTTCAAATACTCAGCGGGGATGATAAACCTACTGCGTCCACTACCCACATACACTGCACAGTGGCCCTTGGGGACATCTGTTGGGAGGGCACCACATGATCTGCTCATCGCCTCATCTTCAAAACTGAAATACCTTGTGCTCTTTGGCGACAGAGCACACCCAAGTGCCTTACGGGCTTTGGCAACCCTAAAAAGGGCTCTGATTATGTGCTTCAAAATGAGGACTTGGGGATTTACCTTGCTCCTTGCCATTGCAGAACTAAATAACACAATAGAACTACAAGTTTTTGGCTAACAACCCGCATAGGAATGAGAGACGAGAAGATAGAATGCTTTGGTGGCCGAGATGAAGGATAGCTTGTGTATATATAACAACCAAACCCAACAGTGTCCTAAAGAAAAAGTGGACATAAAATGAATGGGGTACTCAGTAACCTAACAGATTTTGTGCAGGATTAGTGAAATATGAAATTTTGTCGAATCAAGCTCAAATCAAGAAAGAAGGCCCATGTGGAGTGTACCCCAAATGTCGGGACACTCGTCGACCGATGTCGTTGTCATTGGATGTGAATGTCCTACAGACTGCATGGAATGAAGGCAGAAAATGATGGAAAAGACACCCTCACATGTAGTTCGGAGTGCATGTTGAGAGGGCCACTGGATAAGACAGTAGTGGTATTTGACCCCAAACAACTAATTGGCATGCTACTTATTATTAGAGTTTAAATCTGGGCCACGCTGGTTGGTGAGTTTTTTTTTTAGATATATAATGGGGAAATCATATCAAATTTTCTTTCTTTTAAATTTTATTCATTTGTAAATAACAGTTTACACCGCTGCAGTTTGGAAGGCTGATGCGAAATGCAATAGTGAACATCAGACTCACGGTCTGCAAATAATTTGGACGACATAGTATGGTTTAATTTGACATGTTTTAATGATAATATAATTAAATAGCGATATTTATTTACATGAAGTACTAAATACAACGAGTTCAATTCAACTTTTCAGTCAGTTTAATGTGAATTAATAACTATGACAATCTAAACTGACACTTGCAAATAACAACTAAAAATTAAATTAAACGAAGTAGTAGTCAATGGGATTGTATATGAATTTTTTTTTTCCTTATCAAGGTTTAAAACTCCTCATTGATTATCAGTCATTGAGTTTCAAGTTAAAGGTAAATTTCAGTGCATCTGAAGCAAGCATCATGACAGTTCAGTATTCAACAACTTGGTATTAGGCATTTCAGCATTGTTGTGATCACATGGGCATTGGCCATATACTAATTATTCAGTTAAGGAGGATGCGCAACAAAGTCTGAAACTTAACGTATAACTAAAGCCTGAAGCCTGACTTGAATATAGATTACATGGCAGCTGTATAACAACCCAAAGCAACAGGCACACACTCTCCCACTCAGAGGCAGCACGCTGAATTTGAACTCTTCAAAAAAAATAAAAATTGGAAGAATTTACACTTGAAAAGAGATCTTTACTGTATTTAAAGCTTTAAAAAAAAAGCTTTGGCTTCAAAATACAATGCTGTGAAATTCAGAAATGCATTTACAACAAATTTGAATGAAGTTTTAAAAAATAAAATAAAAAATCGGCTGCACACTTCTGTTCATCAGTTATAAGTACAAGGCTAACTTTGTGTCCCCACACCTTTCACCTCATTAATTATATGTAGAAGGCCAATCTCAATGGTACTAAAGTATTAATTATAAGTAGAAGGCCAATCTCAATGGTACTAAAGTATTAATTATAAGTAGAAGGCCAATCTCAATGGTACTAAAGTATTGTTTATTTTAAATACAAAGAGGACAATTATGTTCAGTTTAAATACAAGTGAGTGGTGTCTCTTTAGTTAAAATGCAACAATCATAGAGACGACCAATAATAAATGCAAAGGATTGTCCTTGAATGTTAGGAAGCGTCAAATAAAAGGTCCTTAAGTCACCGCTATTTTGTACTAAAATATAGTATTTGATGATTGAAGCATTCAACGTCGACTATAGCATAAGACTACTTAACGTTTTTGTGCAACTATCCTAGAAAGCGGTGGAGTGTATAATATAGTTGAGAAAATTGGAACTAGAGTCAATTGAGAGTTTTTATAATCGAAGAAAAATCGGAATCTGCAAAAAAAAAATGAGGAAAATGAATTTTTTTTTTTAATTATATTTTTCATGCATATTACAATGAATTAACATTATGCAAATCAAATATTTATAATAAAAGTAATTATTCAAATCAAGACATCATACAAGACTCAAGCTTTTTGATTATTTGCAATGGGATGAACAAATGGAAAAATTCAGGAAAGTATACATGCAAAACATACAAGGGACAAAGTGTAATAGACTATGTAATATGCTCACAGAATTACATATCAAAAATAGAGGAGCTAGAAGTGGAAGATTCTCCGATGGAACTTAAGTCGAGATCACAACCCAATTGTTATGAAACTTCGAATGCATGGAGACAAACCAAGGGAAAAACACTTGCAAGGCAATCAAAATAAATATCCTCACAAGGGAAACATTCTCTTAACAGATGAAAATCGGCAAAATTTTAGAGCAGTATTAAATAATAAGTTACAGGAAAGGGAAGAACTACATCACAGTAGTAGAGATTACGATTAAGAGTGAATGGTTAATGCAAGTTATTCAAGAAGCTTTAAACAAATGCAAGAGAGCTAAACCTAAAAAGAAAGAAAGGAATAGCTTCCCAACCAACCCATGGTTCGATGAAGATTGCAAAAAAATGCGAAGATTACTAAAGGAACCAACGGGTAAAACAAGAGCAAACAAAAAAGCATATGAGAAACTGGTAAGGGCAAAAAAAGAAGAATACACTAAAACAATGAGGGAAGAATTGATTTATTTAGGGAAGCATGAACCAAAGAAAATTTGGAAGGAACTAAGCGTGAAAAGGATGCAAACTGAAAATAACATAATAGTTAATCAATGGTTGGAATATTCAAAACAACTGTATCAGCGTAGTAACCAGCAGGAGACACCCCCTAATATCATTGTCAAGAAAGAACTTTTCACAATTGAAGACATTATTCAAGGGATAAAAAAGTTAGCAACTGGAAAAGCCCGTGACATAGACAATCTTCAAGCAGAGCATATAAAATGGGGGGTAGATATCTTGGCACCGCAAATCAAAGACATTTTCAATGACGTCATACAAAATGGCTTCCCTATTGAGTGGACAACTAGCTTGACCATTCCTTTGTTTAAAAGTGGAGATGTAAATAATCCCTCAAACTATCGAACTATCATGATCAACCCTCTCTTTGCAAAGTTGTTTGGGAGTATGATAGAGCGTAGGATCGTGCATATGGGCGAGAAAAAAGGGAAAGAGAGCAAAGGGGCAAGCGGGTTTTAGGCCCAAACACTCAACTATTGATCACTGTATCACGCTCAGACACATAGTGGAAAAAATATGGGAGAAAAAAGAGGAGGCTTTTTGCTGTTTTGTAGACTTCAAAAATGCATTTGACATAGTGCCTAGGAAAAAATTATGGAGCAGAATGGAAGAGCTAGAGGTTCCAATTCACTACGAGGCAGCAGTTCACAGACTATATGAGCATGTAAAAGCTAGAATCAGAACACAGGAAGGGTTATCTGAATGTTTTGGTAGTGACATAGGTGTCAAACAAGGTTGCCCTCTATCTTCGACCTTATTTGGGCTATACATTGACAAGTTAGAAGAATGGATAAACAAATTTGGGGGAGAGGGTGTGCATTTAGCCAAATATGTGGTAAAACTCCTCATGTATGCAGATGATGTAATTCTTGTTGCCAAAACAACCAAAGATCTAGAAGATCACCTTCAAGCTCTAGAACTCTTTTGTAAAGAAGTTGGGATGCAGGTGAACACGAGCAAAACAAAAATTATGATTTTTTCAGCAAAAAAGAAGAAGCAACAACTCAAATTTTAGTTTGCAGGAGAACCGCTTGATGTAGTAGTAGAATACAAATACATGGGCATAGACTTTCATGACAAAATTAATTGGAATACATGTAGGATGAAAAGAACTCAAAGTGGTCGGAAAGCACTATATGCACTTCAAAACAGGTGTAGGAATGCCGAGTTGTGGGACTGGAAGACCACCAAGGTCTTATTTGGCCTACTTGTTACACCGGTTCCGTTGTATGGTTGCGAGGTGTGGGCTAGTGGCACAACAAATGCAAAATGGAGGCAAATAGAAAGGATTCAAAAATATCTAATCACAAACTTTCTCAAAATTAAGGCCACAACCCCTTATGAAATTATTCTAGCTGAAATCGGAATGTTCCCTTTAGAAGCAATTGCTATGACCAAGCTGTTATGTTACTTGAAAAAAATAGAAAACATGACAAATGATAGATGGCCTAGAGCAATTAGGGACGAAGAGTTAAATAGGCGAAAGAATACGTGGATGAAACAAAATCAGAAATGGATGAAACGTTGGGAAATCAACATAAATGAATGCCCAAATGTCAACAAAGACATTAAAAATTATGTGAATGAAAAGTTCAGAAGTGGAATGTGGAAAAATGCAAGCAGGAAAAGACATTATTATATTGCAAATTTTAACCCAACGTATGACCACAAGGAAAAAGCGTATATAGGAGCTGAAATAAAGTGGAAGGAAAAAATACTCATTGCTCAGATAAGGACTAGCTCTCATAGGCTTAGATGTGAAACAGGGAGATGGACAACGCCCAAAGAACAATGGGAAGAAAGAATATGTACTCTATGCAAGACACAAGGGCGGTAGATACGAGAGGAGCACTTCATCTATAAATGTTCGAGTTTTTCAAATATCCGTGACAAATACAAAGAAACACTTGGGAACGAGTTTATTACAGATTTATTTGAAGACAGGAAAATAAAAAAAGTTGGAGAATTGCTAACACAAATCAGCAGGAGAAGGAACAACCTTCTCAAAGATATTAAAGATCATATGATATGATTTGAGTAATTGTACTTCCATATTTGAGGTCCCATAGACCATATTTGGGTCTCGCGGACGTAATTAAAATCTTTCATTCATTCATTGCTTATAATATGAAAATGTACAAATTACAAAATGTGTTAAAATGCCTCAATAGGCCTACACATTAGTCTGGCAATTCCTTTGCCCCTTGTCCTAACATAAGCCCTAGTCTCTCTTGGTTGATGTGTGCTTGTAGTTGCTTGCGCCTCTTCTTGTGCTAAGGCCTCTTGTTGGTCCCTTGCTGCCATCTCCTCCGCTAGGTTCTCATAGTTTTGTAAATCTTCCATGGTGAATAAAGGCTCTTGTTGTTCTTGTTGCTCTTGTGTTGTTGCATCTGTGATCCATTCAAATGATGGATCAATGTCACTTAAGTCAATGGCCTCAAATTTTTCTTTTCAAAACTTTTTTGGTGGAGACAAAGGTTGTAATGCACAAACACAAGATCATTTAACTTTTAATGGAGATGAAAGTTTTGGGTTTAATGTTTAAAATATATTGATAGGCATCAATATTTACTAAGTACTTAAAAATTAAAAAGAGAAAAAAAATCCTAAGGACCTAAACCCTAAACCCGTTTAATGTTTAACAAATATTGATAGGATAGCTAATAATTTGGCTTGCATATATCAATTTAGTATCTATTTAAAAGGAGGAAAAAAATCTAAACCCAAAACCCTAAACTAGGGTTTTGGGTTTTAAATTTGAGAACAACCCTAACCTAATTTCAAACAACCCTAATCTACTTTCAAACAACCCATAATCTATTAAAAAAAAAAGACTTTTCAAAAAAATTCTAACCTTGAATGAATCTTCTGGGCGGATGTTGTTGCTTGTTGGATTCCTTCACACCATAATCACTCGTGCTCCTAGGATGCGTGTAACAACCCAAGTCTACCCACCTGGTTGTACCTCAAAGCTAGCCAAGCAAAATTTTACAGGGTAATTTTTTTTTCTAAATTTAATGTTTTCAACTCTAGAAGTGCTTCAAATCTCAGGCCTCGCCGGACTGAACGCTTGTCCCTTTCCTGGTGCTTTCAGCGATGTAAAAGGTTTAAAATGATTGTGGCATGGTGGTTATAGGGGCGGACTGCGCGAAGATCTGTGTGGCGGCTTCTGAGGCGGACAACGCAGAATACTGTGGCGACCATAAAAAGCTGGACAGCCTGCTCGGATTCGTGGCGGCTACCGATTCCACCATGTATCTAGAAGTGCTTCCATGTTCACATCAATTTTTTTCACCCAATGAATCAATATCTTATTCTTAAATCAGTATAGGCATATCATACCACTTTTGGGTTTAAGACTGTTGTAGACAGTCACCCAAGTGGACGAGATTGACGAAATCCCGTGAAAGGTGCCAGTTTGTGGAATCGATTTACCTCATTTATCGTCCTCGTGTTCTAGCATGAGGGTCGAACCATGGCTAGGGTTATCGTCTAGCGCCCATAACACCTAAAGAGTGGCTGCATATTTCCTCATTTCTTAACATATTGAATCTTCGACTAACCGATCAACTTGTTCCATTGTGTGTATGAAAGGGGGTTAACGTACATATTCCCAGTGTCTAGCTAATTGTCCACTACCCGAAGTCACCTAAAGCCATGTCAATACGCTGACCTTGGACTTGATCACACATGCCCATTGTGATTCACAATTGTTTGTCCCATACCAAACGTCATGGTTAAACTAGCTAAATCACATGAGCATGGGACTTCACAGTACCATCCGAGCAGCAACCTAGAGATGGCATCCCATACTGCCCCTCGTTACAAGTTCTGATCGAGCCACATTTTTTGAACGATTATGTCATACTATGGTTGCTCTCGAGACTCGTTGTGTGCATACCCGCACCTCAACGACATTGGGTGTTTAAGTTTTTTTTACTCGCAATAACTTTTATTTATCCTTCTCAAAAAACTATAATTTGGGTTTTTAGGTTGTTTCTTATGGTTTAATGGTTCCCTAAGGTTAAGTAGGTTTAATAGAGCCAACACTCAATACTAGGGTTTCTCATTCATCTAGACGTTATAACACAACCATTAACGTTCAGCCTAATCATTTTGTACCCAACTTAATCGTTTTGTCCTACATAAAAATCACTTGCAAAAAAATCTCTTTAATTTAAATAAGTAAGGTTCTAACAAAAACAATTCAAATGTTAACAATACAAATTTACCTAATTTACCAAAATTATAAAAATTTTACATATATATATATATATTCTCTTAAGAGTACTATAATGACCATGAATAAACAAGCATAAATTTATTTTCCTTAATAATAGTATATTTAAAGATTACCTATAATGACTTGAGCATTCTACGCTTTCTACCAAAACTTGTTTTCTCATGCATAAAATCAACTTGTGATCTATTTTTTATCTTGGACTATTCTTTCATGGCTCCATACAAAATTCACATGCAATATTAATAGGGACACTAGACCCACTTTGAATTAAGAACTACCTTCAAAGATCTAATATTTGCAAGATTTAGAAACAACACCCATCCGGTATATCTAATCTTAACTTTAAGTATTCAACTTCAAAATAACTTTATGGGTTTACATATTCAAGAGTTTTTTTTTTTTAAAAGAGGTTGTAGAGTCTTTCCCTACCTTACACAACTACCTCAACTTACAAGTTCCAAATTTGGATTATTTCCTGAAGCATATGTGGCACTAAATCTTCTTGAAATAACAACAATGGTTTTGTCTTTACATTCTAATTATACTGCTACTGGCAATATATGGTTTAAGTTTATCATGACGAACTTCCCTTATATCAAGGCATAAATGGCTTCCAATAATTTCATATGTTGTGCAAGAGGTTTCCTAAGTTACAGTGACCAATATAAAATTTGAAGAGATTACAGAGTCTTATCTAACATATTTCAAACTACCCTCAAATATGAAAAGAACGTTTCCATTAATTAATTATTATAATCAACATAAAACATAATGATCGAGTAGTCATTATTAATTCAGACTGCAAAACAATACACAGGCACCATAAAGATTTGATATGTCAACTATATAAAATATCCAAGAAAAAGGGATTTAATAATTGAATATGATCATTTCAATATCTGGTATCGAACATATTGACCAAGTTCTTTTGTTACACAAGCATTCACTACTACCCACAAGCGTGCATTACATTAGCTCCTCAAAACACTTTTAACTTGACTAGTGAGAACATTAAGTTTCCACAATGGTCACTGTGTGACAAGGACCTCTCTAAAATACTACTAAATAGAAGTTCCATTTTGGAGTTTCTTCAGTAGGGTAATTTTGGATACCGCCTTTACATTGTCACACAACAAGCAAGAAGAAAGTATTGAATCCCTAGTAGCCACTCTTGTATGTGGACAAGGACTCATAGATCTATCATTAAAATTATGGAGAGCTGAGGTTTCAAATGAATGCTTATTACTCTCAACCAGTGAAAGAATGAGGTGATTACTTGAGTAGTAGTTTGTCTCCCTTGTAATCACTAACGTCGAAGAGTGATAGCTTCCGTGAGGTATAAAGCCAGGCATCTTTGATTTGGATAGCTTAAATATGTGTCAAGAGATCCACTTGAGTCTCTATACAAGTAATAGTATCGCCCTCAAATCTCATAATAAATAGAACACCCGAAGATGAGATGTTCTTCAGTTTCCACCTCCCATATAGAGCAAAGATGACATGCCCTATCCTCTCAAGGAATATGATGGTCTGTTGCTACTTGCAATTGATTTGAGCATGCTTTGAGCTGACCAGGAGGAATTTTAAGATTGTGTCCAATGTTGCTAGATATAATTAGGAAGAATAATAATGACATTCTCAATCATTATGAAATGTTTAGTGTAAAAATCCAACTTAGGACTAAGAGGTTGAGATGAAGCAACTCAAATGATCTAAATATATTGTTGATAAACATCATCTCTGTCTGCTTGATTAATTTACCCTCTTATCAGGAAGAAGGCAAGGAGGAGGGTTTACAAAGTATTTGAATGCAGATAATTGATCTATGGACATGCCATCTGATCAAAGAAGATTAATAACTTCTCAATACAGTCCATGATGACGACCAAAAGTGCTCCTAGAGGTAATGCATTTTGAGGAGCAAAGTGCCAAATATGGGTATCTCTCTTGGCCTGAGGAGCAAAGTGCCCCTAACTCTATCTCCACGATGATACAATATAGTTTGACAACTATTTATCTTGTTTTCACTCTTGTATAATATAGAGAAAATCTAGGAGAGATAGTGTTACCAAATTCTAGAAATGTCCCATTTGGTTATGGTTCTCACTGGATAAGATGAGGACATAAAATTCATAACTTGAAAAGTACCCTTTGCTCAATCCATTAAATTCAGAGAAAAACAAATCAATTAATCTATATAACATAATGGTCCCATGGATGGAATTTCTAAATATTGTCACGAATTTTTGTTGAGTAAATTTGACAGCATTTCGTTGAAATATTTGTAATTTGACCTTATTAGGCCAAGACCGATAGTGATGTACTTATGGGTACTCTTGATGTATCCTACATGCAAGTGTTATGTAAACCTTTGGGCATTCTCTGTGTAAGCCTATGGGCACTTTTAATTTATTCAACCTTAATGATATTGGTTAATCTATCTCTATGGTTAGCCTTGATTAAAGGGTTTAATACATTTATTATATTGTAATTTAACCTTCAAGTCAAGTTTATGCCACGTTGAGGTTAATATCTAATTGGAGATTTGGTATCACTATAAATACCCCCAATGACTGATCCATTGTATCAGTTTGTGATATGTGAGATTGTGGGGGTGCCTACGAGCACCTACCCCTTACTCCTATCTATTTGTATTGTTATCTCTTTCTCTATTTTCGTCTATATGCTCTTCTATTTAGCTTTTATTCCTTTCTCTGCATATGATTGTGATGAATGTATGTTTTGGAAAGTATTGTGAATTCGAACACGTCTTGTTATTAAATTAACCTATGGAATATTATATTTTTGACCTCCTCTACAGTTTTGCAACTACATGACTTTTGTTCCCCTCTCCGCTAGTAGTTAGAAATTTAGCTCCCAAATAATATCTACAGCTATATTCTTAAGACATTTTATATTTTTAAATAATTAAAGTTTGTCATCTTTCACAGCACTACCTAGGGCTTAGAAATTGGAGTAGCAGCCATCAATGCATCTTTACCCTCAATGTCATTGATTTGGACCAATCTGAACATCTCTAATCCATTGTGTATCAATAGTGGTAAAACATGTATGAGAACCAGCTTAACTTTAGGAAAGCAGTCATAATATTTTGACAACCAAATAAATGAATTAATTGTGGGTTTAATTCATGGACTCTAGCCATCTCAAATTTGGATTTATGGCAAAGGAGATTTTCAATATAAGGTAAGGTGCAAGTTATAATCAGACCTAAATTCTTTGCTGAGCATTTATGGGGCAATTTCAGAATTTCAATTCTAAAAAACACACATTCCATTAAAAGAGAGTAAAATTGGCAATAATGTAAAGAAAAATGTAATAACTTGATATACTCATCTATTTGTATAATTGTTTACAAAAATGGATCATGTAGCCTTTATCTAGGATATGCATATGGCTAATTCTTATTGTCTGGCCCCTTCCCTTGCTTAATTTAATGTAAGGCCTGAAGAGGGTCAACATCTTGGAAGGACAATGAACATTGGAAAATGCTCGGCGTTAGAGTTTAGTGGTAAAGCGGCCAGAGCATCACTATGAGGTCTTGCTTTGAATCCTAGCCGGTCCATGATTTCAACATCATTTTCCAACTTTGGAAAGAGAAAATCAACTAGTCTTAACCAGAGGTTCATTCCCTTGCTACACAAGTTCCCAGCAACATGAGAAAAAACCATCTAGTATAGGTTCTCGACTTTGACAAAATAGATAACTATTAGAGTCGGCATCTAAGCCAAAGGAAATTTGTGCTTTGCAACATCAACTGTATGAGGTCTATCTCTTTTGGGGAAGGGAAATGAATGAGCTTATCCATCTTCATATTTGGGAGTGTGTATCTTTTCCCCACAGCATCAATGCCAAATACTAGAAAGTAACTTTGTCACATGGATTGGTGAGTCCCATTTGGTGATTAAACCCATACTCTTTGTGGCCTTTATCCAGCAACACCAAGAACAAAGAATGGTTCAAGTGCTCAATATACCCATGTACATTGTACCCCTAGGGACATTGTGGGGAGGCACCACATGATCTGCAAATGGCATTATCTTCAAAGTTGAAATATTTTATGTTGTTTGAAGCAAGAGTATAAATATTGCCTTATGGACATTGGAAAGTCTACAAAGGGATCTCATTATGTGCTTTGCAAGGACTTGGGGATTTCCTTTGTTCCTTGAAATTGAAACGTTGAAAAATAGGTGATCCAATGAAATAGATTTACATGTTATTGTCAACAACCCAAATAGGAATGAGAGTCTTTGAGAAGCCATAATGTCGTGGCTACTATAAGGGATATGTTGTGTATATATCACAGTCTAAAGAAAGCATCTATAGGAAAGATAACATAAATTGTACTCAGTGTCCTTACATACTTTGTGCAGGATGAGAGAAATGTGGGATTTTAGTGTACTTAAAGCTCAAATCAAGGAAATAGGGCCATGTGCTGGCTTACTAATATCTGTTAACACTTTCAGACCAATGTCCGTATCATTCTGTGTTAATGTTTATCCCACAAACTGCATGATATGATTGCAGAGGTTGAAAAGACACCAATCCTTGCAGATTGGTGTGTATGTTGAAAAGGCCATAAACAAAACCTTCTATGGCTTAGTCACATGCCAAGAAGATACCTCTATTACAACAGAGTAAAGCAAAAGGAATACAGAAACTTATAGTGGCTGATTGTTTTTAAGAGAGGTTCTACATTGTGGACTCATTCCCTCAAGTCTTCTATAGCACTCAGACCTCCTTCTCGGCCTTCCTTCGTATCAGACCCATTTATGATGTCCTAAAAGTGCCTTTCTTCACTTAAGCAAGTAATTAAGGATTTGTGACCTTCTCTTTAATGTTGCCCCTTCATCTCCCATTCTTGTTCAATTTCTTGAATCCTAGAGGGATTTAGAATTCTATCTTCAAGTTGCCAAAGTTATAAGGTCACGTGTCAAAGACAAAATGATTAAACAATTACACATTGAGAGACAATATAATAGAATAAGAACAAATAAAGAAAAATATAACAATCCATTGATACTGTATATTGATATGTGATCTTGTTTACATTATTGTATAGTATAATAACTAACAATTAATAGCAAATGATATTAATCAAGTGCCTACATAATTGTATAGTATAATAACTAACAGGTAATAGTAACTGCTATTACTCAAGTGCCTCAATTAGACATAGTCTAGAGATTGTGTACAACGTTGCCTAGTTCTTGTCAAGCCTCTGTTTTGTTTCAGTCAACTTTTGGCACCATCCTGCGTCAAAAGATTTAACAAAATTGTCACTCTTCAGACAGAGATAGAGATGGGAAGCATGTAGAGTAATTTTGGTGGGAAGTGAAAGGCTATGTTCTAAATAGATAATGATTGAAATATGAACGTTCAACAAATCGATGTGGTGCTCATATGCTTAGATGGCAAGGTCAAAATAGCATTGTGGGCCACAGTTTACTTATGGACTACGTAGAAGATGCTTGAAGGATGGGATTTTAGACCACCTAGTACTGAGAAATCTCGAAGCAGGAGCATGTATGGATTCTTCATATGTAGGTGTACTTGCAGATCAACGATAAGTTGTGGCTTTTTAAGGATCCATTTGCACTTACGCTAATCCTGCCAACTACAAATATTCTTGTCAGGTATAATATGAATTTATTGACCAGTGATTATCAAGGTTTAAAACTCCTCATTGATTATCAGTCATTGAGTTTCAAGTTAAAGGTAAATTTCAGTGCATCTGAAGCAAGCATCATGACAGTTCAGTATTCAACAACTTGGTATTAGGCATTTCAGTTGTGATCACATGGGCATTGGCCATATACTAATTATTCAGTTAAGGAGGATGCGCAACAAAGTCTGAAACTTAATGTACAACTAAAGCCTGAAGCCTGACTTGAATATAGATTACATGGCAGCTGTATAACAACCCAAAGCAACAGGCACACACTCTCCCACTCAGAGGCAGCAAGAAATTTTTTTTGGAAGATTTACACTTAAAAAGAGATCTTCACTGTATTTAAAGCTTTTAAAAAAAAAGCTTTGGCTTCAAAATACAATGCTGTCAAATTCAGAAAAGCATTTACAACAAATTTGAATGAAGTATTATAATATAAAATAATAAATCGGCTGCACTTCTCTTCATCAGTTATAAGTACAAGGCTAACTTTGTGTTCTCACACCTTTCACCTCATTAATTATAAGTAGAAGGCCAATCTCAATGGTACTAAAGTATTCTTTATTTTAAATACAAAGAGGACAGTTACGTTCTTTTAGTTTAAATACAAGTGAGTGGTGTCTCTTTAGTTAAAATGCAACAATCATACAGACGACCAATAATAAATGCAAAGGATTGCCCTTGAATGTTACGAACAGTCAAATAAAAGGTCCTTAAGTCACCGCTATTTTGTACTAAAATATAGTATTTGATGATTGAAGCATTCAATGTTGACTATAGCATAGGACTATTTAATGTTTTTGTGCAACTATCATAGAAAGCGGTGGAGTGTTTAACATAGTTCAGAAAATCGGAACGGAGTGATAAATTAGGAAAAAAAAAAAATTGATTTTTTGAATTATTTTTTTATGTAATTATGCAATCAAATAAATATTGCAATAAAATCATCAATTCAAATCAAGACATCATACAAAGGGGTTTAAGCTTTAAGTACACATGAAAGTGACAAAACACATCTTGAATTGCTTATAATATGAAAATGTACAAATTACAAAATGTGTCAAAATGCCTTAATAGGCCTACACATGAGTCTTGCAATTCATTTGCCCCTTGTCCTAACATAAGCCCTAGTCTCTCTTGGTTGATGTATGCTTGTAGTTGCTTGTACCTCTTCTTGTGCTAAGGCCTCTTGTTGGTCCCTTGCTGCCATCTCTTCCGCTAGGTTCTCATAGTTTTGTAGATCTTCCATGGTGAATAGAGGCTCTTGTTGTTCTTGTTGCTCTTGTGTTGCTGCATCTGTGATCCATTCAAATGATGGATCAATGTCATTTAAGTCAATGGGCTCTCAAAACTTTTTTGGTGGAGAGGAAGATTGTAATGCACAAACACAAGATCATTTAACTTTTAATGGAGATAAAAGTTTAGGGTTTAATGTTTAACATATATTGATAGGCATCAATATTTACCAAGTACTTAAAAGTTAAAAGTTAAGTTGAGGACCTAAACTCTAAACATGTTCAATGTTTAACAAATATTGATAGGATAGCTAACATAAATTTAAGCTAACCTAAATAAGCATACATTTATTTTCCCCAATAATAGTATATTTAAAGATTACCTATAATGAGCTGAGCGTTCAACACTTTCTACCAAAACTTGTTCTCTCATGCATAAAATCAACTTGTGATCTATTTTTTATCTTGGGACTATTCTTTCATGACTCCATACAAAATCCACATGCAATATTAATAGGAACACTCGACCCACTTTGAATTAAGAACTACCTTCAAAGATCTAATATTTGCAAGATTTAAAAACAACACCTATAAGGTATATCTAATCTTAACTTTAAGTATTCAACTTCAAAATAACTTTATGTGTTTACGTATTCAAGATTTTTTTTTTTAAAAGAGGTTGTAGAATCTTTTCCCTACCTTACACAACTACCTCAACTTACATGTTCCAAATTTTAATTCTTTCGTGAAACATATGTGGCACTAAATCTTATTGAAATAACAACAATGGTTTTGTCTTTATATTCCAATTATACTGCTACTGGTAATATATGGTTTAAGTTTATCATGACGAACTTCCCTTATATAAGGATAAAAATGGCTTCCAATAATTTCATATGTTGCGCAAGATGTTTCCTAAGTTAGAGTGGCCAATATAAAATTTGAAGAGATTACATAGAGTCGTAGCCAACATATTTCACACTACCCTCAAATATTAAAAGAAAATTTCCATTAATTAATTATTATAATCAACATAAAGCATAACGACCGAGTAGTCATTATTAATTCAGTTTGCAAAACAATACACATGCACCACAAATATTTGGTATATCAACTATATAAAATATCCAGGAACAAGGGATTTAATAATTGAATATGATCATTTCAATATCTGGTATCGAACATATTGACCAAGTTCTTTTGTTACACGGGAATTCATTACCACCCACAAGCATGCATTATAGTAGCTCCTCACAACACTTTTAACTTGACCAGTGAGAACATTAAGTTTCCACAATGGTCACTATGTGACAAGGACCTCTTTAAAATACTACTAAATAGCAGTTCCATTTTGGAGTTTCTTTAGTAGAGTAATTTTGGATACCACCTTTACACTGTCTGTCATGGTCTTTGTCATAGTTAACCTTATCTTCTTTCTTGAACCAAGTGTCCACTTGGACACTGCCCAACACAACACATAAGCAAGAAGGATTGTGCAGACTATCCAACTCCAAGTTTTATATAAAATTTGTATGGGATCAGATACTGCTCTGGGGCATTATGTATGCATCTAATCTACCATGCAATCATCACTCATTCCACATGCATTCATTTCCACACGAAAGTGAACACATGTCATTCAACCGAGTTTCCATAATTCAAAACTTTAAAACAATAGTTCACGGACTGAATACTCGTATACAATATTGTAGTAGCAAACATAATAAAAGAAATATGTTCAAAAATTCCACGGATATTAAGGAACCTTTAACACTTTTTTTATTGCAATATCACTAACTCGATTCAAACCAAAAAAGAATATTTACTATCATGCTTTCTAGCACAAAACATAACCCATATTTGCACTCAAACCCAATACTAGACATCTCATAAACAATGAACATCACACTATTTATATTTTTAAATAAATAAAACATAGTATGCACCTGTAAAGATATTTGTAGCAAAACTTCATTCCTTGACTCCCCTCTTTGGGTAGTGCAAATTCCAGACATAGTATGTGGGTTATTCCATTCCTTTATATACAACAGATATGTATCCCCTTCATTCTTTTTTCCCAAAACCCAGGGTTCCCTTCCACTCAAAACACATGCAAGGTGCCAAACAGGAAGGGAGGTAAAATAATCATATTGTGCACATCAACAACCATCATGAAAAAAGCATCCCAAAGCCAGTTTCTTGTTATAATTTTTTTTCATATTATCGTTGCCTTTTACAATAATTGAATGTGCATTCTTCAAAGACCTAACTCAAGATATAAAGAAAATCACTTTTAATTAAACTTTGAATTTATATCTAATATCATTTTTTTTAATATAATCTAATTAATTTGATAATTTTATTTTTATAAAGTAATAAGCACATGAATATTTTAGATCATTGTCTAACTTAATAAAGGGTGGCTCCAACATTTTCATCGCCACCAAAATCCATATGCAAATCTCATTTCACATCAACAAACAAAAACCAATCAAAACATGGTTCATGCAATTATGCAAATTATAATGCACATATATGATATGCAAAGCATGAGTTTCCATGTACTCGTGAGTCGAATCATCACTTCTTTCTTACCTTTTTCATCAACCAACCTTGTCTGACGAAAGTGTATACTTGGTCCTGCATACACAATGGACATCAGCAGTACCACGCTTTATAGGAAAAATCAAGTGTAATTCATTAATAAATCTATAATCAATGATCTTGCAAGAAGGTTCGTTACGTCCTCCTCCACTAGAAACTAACGCAGTCCCTGTGTTTTCATGTTATGGTCAAACAAATTGAATATATTCAAATACATTTTTTCACATATGGTAAATAAATCATATCAATTTATAAAACATACTTTGTTATCTACATCAAAAATTATCCTTGAATCACAAATCATTCAGATTTGAACATACAATTAAATCATTTAATATGTCATATTGCATTCAACCAAATATCCATGAATAAACCAAAACATACATCATCATATAAGCAAAGCTACTCTACTCAATAACTCAAAACATATACAAGCTACTCTACGTAGTGTCTAGTCTCATATCCATATGCATATATACATATATCATCAAATCATATAAAATATTTTAAAATATTCATGTTTATTCAAACATATAAGAAAACTGCTACTGCATGTTTGCCACGTTCTCCCACTTGGCATTTTTATCCAAGTAGAGGTCCCATTGGACCCGAAATTGTTCTATGCTCTTCTTTCTCAGGTTCTTGGTTCTATATCCAAGTATACGAATAGGTCGAACTTCAATTTTTAGTGGATTGATCATCTGCAATTTGGAAACATCCAAAACATGAGTAGGATAAAAAATGTACTTCCTAAAGAGGGACACATGGAAGACATTATGCATTTTGGATAAGCTTGGCGACAGAGCTAGTTTGTATGCAACAAGGCTTATCTTGCCCACAATTTCAAATGGACCCACATATCTTGAGTCAAATTTGGAATATTTTATGGAACTTTTAGTTGACTTCACCCTTAAGAACACTTTGTCTCCCATAGAATATTCTCTCGATGTCCTTTTGAGGTTCGCATAGCTCTTTTGACGGTCTGCAGCCTCCTTCGGCTTTTGTTGAATTCTTTTCAATTGATCTTTAATTTTTTAATAGTTTTTGATCCAATCACTACCCGATATTTTAGATTATCCCAAGATAAGGGAGTTTTGCATCTTCTTCCATATAGGGCTTCAAAATGTGCCATACCTAGTGATGCATGATAACTATTATTGTATGTGAACTCCACTAGGTATAAATAGTCTTCCCACTTTGTATGCTGATCTATGCAATACATTCTTAACATATCCTCTAATACCTGATTCACCCTCTTAGTTCACCCATCTATCTTAGGGTGATAGATAATACTAATATTCAATTTGTTTTCTAATTCTTCATGCAAAGCTTACCAAAATTCAGAAGTAAAACGAGAATCCCTGTCAGATATTATAACTTTTAGAAATCTGTGGTCTTACCACTTCCCTAGCACACTTGCTCGCTACTGCAGGTGCATCATCTTATAAATTTCTTGGTATAAAATGTGCAACCTTGGTTAACTTATCCACAACTACCAAGATTGTAGCATGCTTAAACCTTGTCTTAGGCAAACCCACAATAAATTCCATTGATACCACTTGGTATTTTTGCATAGGTATCTCATATGGGTACAACCTACCCATTGGATGCAGATGTTTCACTTTCACTCTTTCGCACTCTAAGCACCTAGCCACATAATCAGTGATATAATTTTTCATACCTGGCCAATAGTAAGCATTTTTCAAGCTTTCACGCATCTTTGCTCATCCAGGATGCACTGAATAAGGAGTGGTGTGTGCCTCCTTAAGGATTGTTCCTCTCAATCCACCTGTATTGGAAACTACCAAAATGTTCTTATAATACAATAAGTCATATTTATATACAAAGTCTATATTTATTCCAATTTCTTGCCCCATTTGAGCATTGCAAGACTGGAAAAATTCATATTTTTGTTGCTAATTTTTAATTTGATCTAGCAAATCATATTGATATTTTGTCAATGCAACAATACATCCTCACCTACTTAGAGTATCAACAACCTTGTTATCCTTACCCTTAATATACTCGATACTAAAATCGTACTCAGCTAGCAACTCCATCTAACATCGTTTCCTGGCATTCAATAAGGGTTGAGTAAATATGTATTTTAAACTTTGGTGGTCTGTCTTCAGTTTAAATGGTTTCTCCAACAAATAGTGTCTCCAAATCTTAAGGGCATGTACAACAACAATCAACTCCAAGTCATGAGTGGCATAATTCACCTCATGCCTCTTAAGTTTATTTGATTTTAAGGCAATAATTGCATCATCATGGGTCAAAACCCCTCCTAATCCTTCAATTGATGCATCAGTACACGTTGTAAACTGCTTTCAGGATCATATAATGTTGGAATATTCAACATTGTCCTAAATATTTAAGTATTAAGTTAATATTTAGATTAGATTTTGCTAAGTTAGTGGTTAGTTTAGCTTTGAGGACATATAGCAAAATAAGTTAGAGTTTACTAAAATAGTGAATGAGTTAATCTAGATTAAGTTAGAACTCCCACGAGAATAGTCTTTTGCAATCATAATGTGCTATTATCTAGTTCTTCCAAAGAACTATAAATGTAACCTTTTTTACATTAAATATAATGTTCATTGAGGAAATCTCAATTGGTATCCGAGCAGGTTTGCTTAGACGTATCAAAACCTATGGAGAGTGGCGTGAAGAGATCTGAAGCACACACTTTGTCATAGAAACTCAAGTGGCCAGCACTTAGTAGAGTTGCAAGGAAGAGCTCGATTAAATCATTAATATATCATGCATCCTAAGGTATTTGCTTATGAAATTTTTAGTTTTGTTAGATAATTTTATAAAGAGAATTCAATCAAAATTTCAAGTGATTTGGAGCTAATTTTTTTATTTTATTAGCATTTTGAGTTTTTCAATACAATGGGTGTATAAGGTGGAAGACAGGGTATTTGCTTCTCAAATTTTGGGAGAAATATTATTTAGATAAAATAATAATTCAGACAAAATTTTAGGTCATTTGGATCTGTATTGATTTATTTATGTGAATATTGATTTTTCCTTCAAAAATCCTAGATCCGAAATTGTGATAAAAAGGGAAAAAGTAAATGATCACATATTTTTCACCTTTGTAAATTTTCTTCTAAAATTTAGAGGGTTTTCATATTATTGTCTCAGGAATACAGAGTTTAATTTTCAAAAATTTTGGAGCTGTATGGATTTATTTATGTGAAAAACATTAATGTTGTTTAAAAAACACTCTAAGATCTAGAAAGGGCAAAAGTAAATTGATCACATATTTCTCATTTGTGTGAATTTGCTTCTAAAATTTAGTGGATTTTCATATACGTATATCAAAAGTCTACAGGAAAATTTTTAGTTTGTTTCAATCAATATTGGCCGATTTATGATAAATTTGGTGCTTGAGACTTTGGTAAATAAAAAGAAGCATGTATTTTTGCAATTAAAGGTTAATTTTGAGAGATTGACTTAACAAGTTGAGTCAATTGAGTAAAAGAAGATCTACTATTGTTTATTGCAAAAAAAAAAAATTGTATTAGAACCTATTTACATTATTCCAAAGTTTTTCTGATTAGCATCAATGGTTGTTAATATCAATCTTCCCATTCCTAAATTTAATGGGTTAGATTATGAGTATTGGTCCATCAATATGAGGACCTTACTCATAGGCAAGGGGTTATGGGATATTAAAGAAGGCTACAATGAACCTACAGATTGGACCACCTTGAGTGCAACAGATAGAACCAATAAAAAAGGATATGAAGAACCCACTTGGAGCAAGCTATAAGGCGAGGAGAGAAAAGAGAAGAAGGAGCAGCAATATGCAAATTGCTTAGCCCTTATGGATTTGAGGAGAGGAATGGAAAAGAGTGTTTTTCCTCTCATAGCCAATTGTAGATTAGCTACAATGGTATGGCAAGTGTTGAAGGATGCTTATGGGTTTGATGAGGACACCCATAAATCCATGTGTGACAATCATGAAGATTGTTTAAGCAAGGAGGAGCCTTGCTTCCTTGAAGAATTTTCTAAATTATATCCTTTTGAAGAGTCTTGTAAAGACTCATATGAAGACATGCTTTGTAATGGAGAATTCTTTCTTGAAGAGGAAGACATACTTGAAGAAGAACCTTGTGTGGAAAAGAGTAAAGAATCCTTTCATGGAGAAGAGGATGAGAAGGAGCCTAGTACAATTCTCATTGAAGAGAGGTATGATGAAGAATGTCTCATGGAGGAGACAAATGGAGAGTGTATTTTGGAGAATGCTCCTACAATTCTCATGGAAGAGAATAAATAAGTTTTGTGGTATGATGATGGAGAAGAAATGTTCATGGAAGACCATTGGCTCACTTATCTTGAAGACCATTCACTTGGAATGGATGTGCGCTCTCTTGAAAGAGTAAATGAAGTTATGTGGGATGATTTCCCAAGTTTAGAAGAGGAAAAAGATATGAAGGGCATAATTTTCGTGCTCCATGATGGAGCTTATCTCATGGATGAGATAATGAAAGAAAAATATAATAATGAGGAAGACTATCTCAAGAAGGAGATAGAAAATAGTGAGATAGTCATTAATGGACTTCATGATGTATTGGAGACATCATCAAAGGAGATTGAGAATTGTCTTGAAGAGGCAATTGTGGATGAAGATCACTCACTTGGAGTGACTACATTGTAGAAAGAGAGTTGTCTTGAAAAGGCAACAATGAATGATTGCTTGAATGAATGGTGTTTCAATACACCAACATGGATTGAACAAAGGAGGAGAACTCTTAGTGAAGAGTTGATGGTTGATCTTGAAGCACCATACAATGAAGGAGAACTGCTACAAAATAGATTTATGGGAAGCACCAAATCTACTCATACTAAATGTAATGTTTTTATGATTAATGATTTGTTTTTTGTGAGTGGGAATGAAAAGAAATGCGATTATATCATTGAGACAACTTTGATGAAGAGTCTTCTTGAAGAGAATATAATTATGGAGAACTTGGGTCACATGGATCAAAATGATGTGTTCAAAATTCTTTGGGACAAATATTCTTGTAAAGTCATTGTTTTGAGAGAATATTTGTGTGAGGAGCAACTTTATGTTGCATATGTAGTTGGTCATTATATGACCATATTTGTTGTGATATTTTGTGTGGAAATGTGTGAAAGAGTTGTATGGTACAATCATCTATGTGAGATGATTAATTGTAAATACTCATGTGGAGTATTGTTTAGTTTTAAAGATGTAAAAGAAGATCAAAATGTGAGAGCATGGTTTAAAGACCATAATGATAAAGATGTAAGAGAGTGGTTGCTGAAAACCACAAGAGGAGATACTTTTTTTGAAGGGGGAGCTAATCAACAAAAGAAGGCACTCAAGCATTTGTAGGAAATCCCACATAAAGAGTGGAAGGAGTGCTACCACAAGTATTTTGCAAATTTTGATTTCTTGATTCAAGATTGGAGGAAACATAAGAGAAATGTTTTCTTCTAACTCTGTGATGCTTAAAGAACTCTTGCATGAGTGTCTTTAGCATCAAGGGAGAGAATGTTGGAATATTCAACATTGTCCTAAATATCTAAGTATTAATTTAATCTTTAGATTAGCTTTTGCTAAGTTAGTGGTTAGTTTATCTTTGAGGTCATATAGCAAAATAAGTTAGAGTTTACTAAAATAGTGAATGAGTCATCTAGATTAAGTTAGAACTCCGAGGAGAATAGTATTTTGCAACCATAATGTGTTATTATCTAGTTCTTCCAAAGAACTATAAATGTAACCTTTTTTACATTAAATTTAATGTTCATTGAGGAAATCTCAAATAATTGCAGAATCGGTGTGGTTGTCAACATTTCTTTTAAAATTCAGCAAGCCTCTTCACACTGTTCTATCCAAGAAAGGCTTTACCTTTCCTTTGAATTTTGTAATGGGTTAGGCAATTCTGGAGAACCCTTTGACAAATCGCCTTTAATAGCCTACAATCCCCATAAAACCTTGCACCTCATTCACATTAGTAGGTGCTAGCCAATCAATAATTACTTCTATTTTCTTGGGATCGACTGCAATCCCCTTAGCAGATATAATATATCCCATATATTGTACTTGTGAAGTGTAAAATTCACACTTTGATAGTTTTATATATAACTAATTCTTTCTAAGAATCTAAAGTACAATTTGCATATGATGATCATGTTCCTTCTTATTCTTGGATTAGATCAATAAGTCATCTAGAAACACGAGCACAAATCTATCCAATTACTCTCTAAAAATGTTATTCATGAGATTCATGAATGTGGTTGGGGCATTAGTTAGCCCAAAGGGTAAGACTGTAAACTCAAAATGTCCATATCTTGTTCTAAATATTATTTTAGAAGTGTCTTCTTCTCAAATCCTTAGTTGATGATAATCAGACCTTAAGCTAATCTTTGAGAAGATGGTTGCTCCTTTCAGCTAATCGAAGAGATCATCAATTCTAGGTAACGAATACATATTTTTGATAGTAACCTTATTCAACATTTAGTATTCTATGCACATCCTCAAGGTACCATATATTTTTTTGATAAACAAAATAGGAGCTTCCCATGGTGACACATTGGGCTTGATTAGCTCTTTTTTCAGTAAATCTTGAAGTTGTGTTTTGATCTCTTGTAGCTAGATAGGAGTCATCCTATATGGTGGCCTAGCAATGGACACAACTCCAGGTAACAATTGAATAGAAAAATCAAAATTTTTATGAGGAGGTAACCCTGGAAGGTCCTTCGAAAATACATCCTTGAATTCTCCCAATACATGATGCTTTTGGAAGAGGCCAAACATCACTTCAGTCTCCTCTTTATTATTCATTTTAACTACAAAAATCACTTTTCTCTTCCTAATAACTTTCTTTATCTACATGGAAAACAATATATGTGGCTTAATTTCTCCATGAACACAATGAATTCTAATCCTTTGAAGAGACTCATCCAAAATATCCACCCAAATTTCTTCAAAATTCAGAAGAGCCTTATGGGCTTTCAACTAGTCAACACCAAGAATAATATTGAAAGCATGCAAATGTGTCACATACAAATGCCAATTAGTTTTTCCATGTGGCAAAATGATGTGAGGGTCAAACAGACATTGGTTGACTTGGTAGGTTTGCCCTGACCCGTACTCTATTTTCCAACCATTAGCCAAAAACCCAAGTCTTTCAGGTATGTCCCTCACTAATCTAGTGGAAATAAAGTTATCAGTTGATCCATTGTCTCTCAAAATATGCACTTTTATATTAAAAATTTACATTTAATAAGAAAGGAGTAACTTGACCATCAAGTACGGGACTACCTGTGGTCACAAAGATCTTGTGAGTGGCTTCATCTAGAGCTTTTTGATGAATATTAGCTCTATGGGGGAACTTGTTAGCATAATGAGCTCCTTGGAATATATAACATTCGAGAGCTCTATTTACTCTATTGTTATTCTCGTTCTTGCCCTGAGGCACATTTTCCCTTGCCTTCTCCTAATTTTCTAGTCACTGATCATACCTTTTGGGAAACTCTCTACCATATTTCCTAAAGTTATTGCTTTGAAAGTTAGCTCTATTTTTGCCTCCTTGTCTATTTTGATCTCCTCTAGATTTCTTGTTTTGCTCTTTTTCCCATTTCATAAACTCAACGCTCTTCCACTTCTTCAGTTCATATTTCTCCTTTTCAGTTAACTTTTGATAATTAAAATATGCTTTTTTGGTCTCCTAATTTGCTTCTTTCCATGCCAAATCAAAAGTTGTAGGAAGATCCACAAGGTTGTGCATATTCACCACCATCATGATTCTAGGATGTAATCCTAGAATGAATTTTTGAACCTTCATATCTTCGTTACTTTCATATTGGGATGCATATTTTAGCAGTTGAATAAAATTTTGATGGTAATCTCATATGATATAGTTTCTTATCGCAGATTAGAAAACTTCAAATTTCTCCACATAATATTGCTTGGTCATAAATCTATCCCTAAATTCCTTAATGAAATCCTCCCACTTGAGATCTGCAGCTTCAATATTATGCCCTTTCTTATAGGACTTCCACCAATCTAGGGCTACTTCAATCATGTTCATAACTGCCAACGCACTTTTAGATTTAGATGACAAAACTACCAGGGAAAGTATGACTCTAGTTCGCTTAGCCAATTTTATACTATATCACCATCACCTTCCCATTAAACTTGGATATTACAACCTTCTTTAGGTTCCTATCCAACTCTTTACTCACTTTGGCCCTACCAGTACTAGATCCTACAAGTTCACTAGGTACTTCCTCTACCCTGCCTATTCCAGTTTCTCTTCCCCTAGTTAAGTCTTCTATGAATTTATGTTGTTGAACAATCAATTCTTGTTGTTGGACCATGTGAGTTTTCTATTAGGCCATTTTGTCTCTTTGCTACTCCAAATGAGTTTGTAATAACTGCACAACCTTTGCAAGGTTTTTTTCTTCCCTACCAGCCTCATTTGGTGGAGGTTCATTCAACTGTATCATATTTCTTTCATTTTGAGGACCTTCTTGTCTTATGCCTGACCTTGGACCCCTTATAGGTATTTCGATGGCTTCTTCTTCCTTGCCTCCCATAAGATTTCCTGAAGACCCACCTTGCAACATTTGTGCCATTTGACCTGTAGGTGAAAGAAGTATGTCAATTTATATGTTTTCATTAATCTAGAAAAAAGTAGTTAATCGGAGTTCTACAACATAAGATCTCTTTTATTCTGATACCCTATGTAAGAACCCAAGTCTACCCACCTGGTTGTACCTCAAAACTAGTCAAGCAAAATTCTATAGGATAATTTTTTTCTTCTAAATTTATTTTTTTCAACTGTAGAAGTGCTTCCATGTTCACAATAATTTGTTTCACCCAATGAATTGATATCTTATTCTTAAATAAGTACAGGCATATCATACCACTTTTGGGTTTAATATTATTTTAGACAGTCATCCAAGTGGACAAGATTGACCAAATCTTGTGAAAGGTGCCATTTTGTGGAATTGATTTACCTTATTTATCGTCCTTGTGTTTTGGCATGAGGGTCGAACCACGGCTAGGGTTATCCTCTAAGGCTCATAACACCTAGAGGGTGGACACACATTTCCTCATCCCTTAACATAAAAAATTTTCGAATAACCGATCAACTTATTTCATTATGTGTATGAAAGGGGGTTAGCGTACATATGCCCAGTTTTTAGCTGATTGTCCACTACCCAGAGTCTGGACTTGATCATACATGCTCATTGTGACTCACAGTCATTTATCCCATACCAAACATCATGGTTGAACTAGATAAGTCAAATGAGCATGGGACTTATCACAGTACCATCCGAGCAACAACCTAGAGATGGCATCCCATACCAACCCTCGTTACAAGTTCTGATCGAGTCACAAAATCCGATCGATTATGTCAGACTACAATTGCTCTCAAGACTCGTTGTGTGCATATCTGCACCTCAACAACATTGGATGTTTAAGTTTTTTTACTGGCAATAAATTTTGTTTATCCTTCTCAATAAACTATAATTTGGGTTTTTAGGCTGTTTATTATGGTTTAATGGTTCCCTAAGGTTAAGAGGTTTAATAGAGCCAACTCTCAATACTAGAGTTTCTCATTCATCTAGATGCTATAACACAACCATTAACGTTCAGCCTAATCATTTTGTACCCAGCTTAATCGTTTTGTCCTACATAAAAATCACTTGCAAAGAAATCTTTTTAATTTAAATAAGTAAGGTTCTAACAAAAACAATTCAAATGTTAATAATACAAATATTACTTAATTTACCAAAATTATAAAAGTTTTACATATAAAAATAAATATAAATACACACACACACATATATATATATATATATATATATATATATATATATATATATATATATATATATATATATATATATATTCCTAAAAATACTATAATGACCACGAATAAATAAGCATAAATTTATTTTCCCTAATAATAGTATATTTAAAGATTACCTATAATGAGCTGACCATTCTAGGCTTTCTATCAAAAATGGTTTTCTCATGCATCAAATTAACTTGTGATCTATTTTTTATCTTGGACTATTCTTTCATGGCTCCATACAAAATTTACAAGCAATATTAATAAGAACACTCAGCCCACTTTGAATTAAGAACTACCTTCAAATATCTAACATTTGCAAGATTTAAAAATAATACCCATAAGGTATATCTAATCTTAACTTTAAGTATTCAACTTTAGAATAACTTCTGGGTTTACGTATTCAAGATTTTTTTTTTTAAATAAGTTGTAGAGTCTTTTCCTTACCTTACACAACTACCTCAAATTACATGTTTCAAATATGGATTCTTTCTTGAACCATATGTGGCATTAAATCTTCTTGAAATAACAACAATGGTTTTTTCATTATATTCCAGTTATACTGCTATTGGCAATATATGGTTTAAGTTTATCATGACGAACTTCCCTTATATCAGGGTAAAATTGGCTTCCAATAATTTCATATGTTGCACAAGAGGTTTCCTAAGTTACAGTGGCCAATATAAAATTTGAAGAGATTACAAAAAAGTCTGAGCCAACATATTTCACAATGCCCTCAAATATAAAAAGAACATTTCCATTAATTAATTATTATAATCAACATGAAGAATAACGACTGAGTAGTCATTACATCTACTATTAATTCAGTTTGCAAAACAATACACATGCATCACATGCATCACAAATATTTGGTAAGTCAACTATATAAAATATCCAAGATCAAGGGATTTAATAATTGAACATGATCATTTCAGTATCTAAAACATATTGACCAAGTTTTTTTGTTACACAAGAATTCACTACCACCCACAAGCATGCATTACAGTAACTCCTCACAAATTTTTTAACTTGACCAGTTAGAATATTAAGTTTCCACAATGGTCATTGTGTGACAAGGACCTCTCTAAAATACTACTAAATAACAGTTCCATTTTGGAGTTTCTTCATTAGGGTAATTTTGAATACCACCTTTACACTGCCTATCACGGTCTTTATCGTAGTTAACCTTCTCTTCTTTCTTGAACTAAATATCCACTTGGACACTGCCCAGCACAACGCAGAAGCAAAATGATTGTGCAAACTATCCAAATCCAAGTTTTATATAAAATTTGTATGGGATCAGATACGGCTCGGGGGTATTATGTATGCATCTAATCTACCATGCAATCATTACTCACTCCACATGCATTCATTCCACAAAAAAGTGAACACATGTCATTCAACTGAGTTTCCATAATTCAAAACTTAAATACAATAGTTCACGGATTGCATACTCGCATACAATATTGTAGTAGCAAACACAAACGACATAATAAAAGAAATATGTTTAAAAATTTCATGAACATTAAGGAGTCTTTAACACTTTTTATTGCAGTCTCACTAACTCAATTCAAACCAAAAAGGAATATTTACTGTCATGCTTTCCAACACAAAATATAACCCATCTTTGCACTCAAACCCAATACTATACATCTCATCAACAGTGAACGTCACACCATTTCTATTTTTAAAGAAAGAAAACATAGTATGCTCTCACTAACTCAATTCAAACCAAAAAGGAATATTTACTGTCATGCTTTCCAGTACAAAATGTAACCCATTTTTGCACTCAAACCCAATACTATACATCTCATCAACAATGAATGTCACACCATTTCTATTTTTAAAGAAAGAAAACATAGTATGCACCTATAAATAAGTTTGTAGCAACACTTCATTCATTGAATCCTCTCTTCGGCTAGTGCAAAGTACAAATGCAGTATGTGGGTTATTCCCTTTCGTTATGCACAACAGATATGTATCCCCTTCATTATTTTTTCCCCAAAACTCGGGGTTCCCTCCGGAATGCACTTTCGAAAGTTATCTTCGCAAATTGTACGTGATTATTCTGCCTTCATTTCTGCTATATGCTACCTAATACTCGATTTGAATTTTCGCTACTAGTTTGTCTCCATCCTACATCATTCGGCTTATAGCCATATTTATCATCTCTTTTTGTCATTTTCCATTTCTTTCCTATAACTCTAAATTTTAAACCGGTGTAGGATTTAGTAAGGGAGTCAACCCTCTCTAGAGATTGGCCTGGAGGACATTTCTTTCATTCGACCTTTCAATGTTGGTCGTGTTTAGGGCACACAAATGAATGTTTTGTATTTTAGGCAGATATTTGACCAACAAGAATTTTCCATATCTTGCTTGTTGATTGAGTATGAGCCATGTGAGATGCAACACCTAGAGCAATAGCACTAAGGCACTTTATTGTCATATATTAACAAACAAGCCAAAAGATAAGCTAAGAAGAAAAACTCATGGCACTATATCACATACAATTGATAAGATCCTTTTTCCAAGAATAGCATATGCTAGAACAACAAAAGATGCAATGAAGTCCTTGCAGAAGAGATATCAAGGTAGCGATTAGGTGAAAATTGTTAAATTACAAATGCTTAAAATATTCTCACCAAAAAAAGAGCTTTTCTAGAATAAAATAGTCCATATAACTTAAAGTTACAGTAGCAAACAATATTAAGAAATATTGCTCTTTTATATATAAGACTCTTGTTAAAATTTCAGCCAATATGCAATAAAAAATACACCTAATACACCATAAAATATTACAACCAACCTGCAAAAGGGATATCAAGGTAGTTACTAGGTGAAAATTGTTAAATTGCAAATGCTTAAAATCTTCTCACCATAAAAAAAAACTTTAATAGAATAAAACAGTCCATATAACTTAAAATTACAACAAACAATATTAAGAAATATTGCTCTTTTATATATAAGATTATTTTTAAAATTTCAGCCAATATGCAATTAAAAATGCACCCAATACACCATAAAATATTACAGCCAACCTGCTGTAAAAGTGCAGCTAATATGCCATAAAATAATTGTAGCCAATATATTGTATCAATAGACTCTAATCATTTCTTTTTTTTTAGAACAACATCCCAAATACATCATGGGAAAAATGAAATAAAAATATAGAATAAATGAAAGAAACAATTAAAACAAAATTGATACCTAATAAAAAGAAATTGAATTGTGGAGTTGGAAAATATTAAAAATAGTTGTAGAAGACACATGGTCAGCATCATATGCCAAAATCACAACCAATACTAAGCATCTCATCAAAAAATAGTTTACCTTTGGATCATTTTTAAATCTAGTCTGTTTTTGTTTGAGTGGTTTAAGATAATCTAATATGTTGAAGTCATCTATGTGTAAGGCAACACCTAGAGCAATAACACTAGGGAACCTTCCATATCTTGGTTCTTGATTGAGTATGAGCCATGTGAGGTGCAACACCTAGAGCAATAGCACTAGGGCATTTTATTATCACATATTAATAGACAAGCCAAAGGAGAAGCTAAGAAGAAAAACTCATGGCACTATATCACATACAATTGATAAGATCCTTTTTCCAAGAATAACATATGCTAGAACAACAAAAGATGCAAGGAAGTCCCTGCAAAAAGGATATCAAGGTAGTGACTAGGTGAAAATTGTTAAATTGCAAACGCTTAAAATATTCTCACAAAAAAAAGAGCTTTTCTAGAATAAAATAGTCCATATAACTTAAAGTTACAACAACAAATAGTATTTATGAAATATTGCTCTTTTATATATAATATTGTTGTTAAAATTTCAAACAATATGCAATAAAAAATGCACCCAATACACCATAAAATATTACAGCCAACCTGCTCTAAAAGTGCAGCTAATATGCCATAAAATAATTGTAGCCAAACTATTGTGAAAGTGTAGCCAATATATTGTATCAATAGGCTCTAATCATTCCTTTTTTGTTCAACAACAACATCCCAAATACATCATGGGAAAAATGAAATAAAAAGGTAAAAGAAATAAAAGAAATAATTAAAACAAAATTGATACCTAACAAAAAGCAGTTGAATTGTGGAGCTGGAAAATATTAAAAATGGTTGTAGAAGGCACATGATCAGCATCATATGTCAACATCACAACCAATACTAAGCAATTCATCAAAAAATAGTTTACCTTTGGAACATTTTTTAAATCTAGTCTCTTTTTGTTTGAGTGGCTTAAGATAATCTAATTTGTTGAAGTCATCCATGTGCAAGGCAACACCTAGAGCAATAGCACTAGGGAACCTTCCATATCTTGGTTCTTGATTGAGTATGAGCCATGTGAGGTGCAACACCTAGAGCAATAGAACTAGGGCACTTTATTGTCACATATTAACAGACAAGCCAAAGGAGAAGCTAAGAAGAAAAACTCATGGCACTATATCACATACAATTGATAAGATCCTTTTTCCAAGAATAGCATATGCTAGAACAACAAAATATGCAAGGAAGTCCCTACAGAAGGGATATCAAGGTAGTGACTAGGTGAAAATTGTTAAATTGCAAATGCTTAAAATCTTCTCACCAAAAAAAGAACTTTTCTAGAATAAAACAATCCATATAACTTAAAGTTATAGTAGCAAACAATATTAAGAAATATTGCTCTTTTATATATAAGACTATTGTTAAAATTTCAGCCAATATGCAATAAAAAATGCACCCAATACACCATAAAATATTATAGCCAACCTGTTGTAAAAGTGCAGCTAATATGCCATAAAATAATTGTAGCCAAACTATTGTGAAAGTGTAGCCAATATATTGTATCAATAGGCTCTAATCATTCCTTTTTTGTTCAGCAACAACATCCCAAATACATCATGGGAAAAATGAAATAAAAAGGTAAAATAAATGAAAGAAACAGTTAAAACAAAATTGATACCTAACAAAAAGTAGTTGAATTGTGGAGCTGGAAAATATTAAAAATAGTTGTAGAAGGCACATGGTCAGCATCATATGCCAACATCACAACCAATACTAAGCAATTCATCAAAAAATAGTTTACCTTTGGAACATTTTTTAAATCTAGTCTCTTTTTGTTTGAGTGGTTTAAGATAATCTAATTTGTTGAAGTCATCAATGTGCAAGGCAACACCCAGAGCAATAGCACTAGGGAACCTTCCATATCTTGGTTCTTGATTGAGTATGAGCCATGTGAGGTGCAACACCTAGAGCAATAGCACTAGGGCACTTTATTGTCACATATTAATAGATAAGCCAAAGGAGAAGCTAAGAAGAAAAACTCATGGCACTATATCACATACAATTGATAAGATCTTTTTTCCAAGAATAGCATATGCTAGAACAACAAAATATGCAAGGAAGTCCCTGTAGAAGGGATATCAAGGTAGTGACTAGGTGAAAATTGTTAAATTGCAAACGCTTAAAATATTCTCACACAAAAAAGAGCTTTTATAGAATAAAACAGTCCATATAACTTAAAGTTACAACAACAAATAATATTAAGAAATATTGCTCTTTTATATATAAGATTGTTGTTAAAATTTCAGCCAATATGCAATAAAAATGCACCCAATACACCATAAAATATTATAGCCAACCTATTGTAAAAGTGCAGCTAATATGCCATAAAATAATTGCAGCCAAATTGTTGTGAAAGTGTAGCCAATATATTGTATCAATAGGCTCTAATCATTCCTTTTTTGTTCAGCAACAACATCCCAAATACATCATGGGAAAAATGAAATAAAAAGGTAAAATAAATGAAAGAAATAGTTAAAACAAAATTGATACCTAACAAAAAGCAGTTGAATTGTGGAGCTAGAAAATATTAAAAATAGTTGTAGAAGGCACATGGTCAGCATCATATGCCAACATCACAACCAATACTAAGCAATTCATCAAAAAATAGTTTACCTTTGGAACATTTTTTAAATCTAGTCTCTTTTTGTTTGAGTGGTTTAAGATAATCTAATTTGTTGAAGTCATCAATGTGCAAGGCAACACCCAGAGCAATAGCACTAGGGAACCTTCCATATCTTGGTTCTTGATTGAGTATGAGCCATGTGAGGTGCAACACCTAGAGCAATAGCACTAGGGCACTTTATTATCACATATTAACAGACAAGCCAAAGGAGAAGCTAAGAAGAAAAACTCATGGCACTATATCACATACAATTGATAAGATCCTTTTTCCAAGAATAGCATATGCTAGAACAACAAAAGATGCAAGGAAGTCCCTGTAGAAGGGATATCAAGGTAGTGACTAGGTGAAAATTGTTAAATTGCAAACGCTTAAAATATTCTCACAAAAAAAAGAGCTTTTCTAGAATAAAACAGTCCATATAACTTAAAGTTACAGCAGCAAACAATATTAAGAAATATTGCTCTTTTATATATAAGACTATTGTTAAAATTTCAGCCAATATGCAATAAAAATACACCCAATACACCATAAAATATTACAGCCAACCTGTTGTAAAAGTGTAGCTAATATGCCATAAAATAATTGCAGCCAAACTGTTGTGAAAGTGTAGCCAATATATTGTATCAATAGGCTCTAATCATTCCTTTTTTGTTCAGCAACAACATCCCAAATACATCATGGGAAAAATGAAATAAAAAGGTAAAATAAATGAAAGAAACAGTTAAAACAAAATTGATACCTAACAAAAAGCAGTTGAATTGTGGAGCTGGAAAATATTAAAAATAGTTGTAGAAGGCACATGGTCAGCATCATATGCCAACATCACAACCAATACTAAGCAATTCATCAAAAAATAGTTTACCTTTGGAACATTTTTTAAATCTAGTCTCTTTTTGTTTGAGTGGTTTAAGATAATCTAATCTGTTGAAGTCATCCATGTGCAAGGCAACACCCAGAGCAATAGCACTAGGGAACCTTCCATATCTTGGTTCTTGATTGAGTATGAGCCATGTGAGGTGCAACACCTAGAGCAATAGCACTAGGGCACTTTATTGTCACATATAAGACCAATGAATATGTTGTGTCGATACCAAATGACCTTCCATGTACATAATTAGCTATATGGGCTAGAACCATGATTTGTTTAGAGGCATATTTAAAAAATGTTCAGTATGGTTTGAAGGAGGTTGTTATAATTGTTTTATGCCCTGGTTCTAGGAATTTGGATGGTAGTCCTTTTAAGAGCCATTTGGATGATCTACTTTCAAAGTTGTGATGGGAAATTTGCATGGGAAAAAGCTTTATAATCCCCCTATCCATTTCAATGAAGGCCCTTACACTATTAACTGTATATTTAGTTTCTCTCTTCACAAAGGTTTCTTCTAGAGATTAATGTGGATTAACTGCAAGTTCATTGTTCTCAATGAACTTCTGATGTTAGTTGTTGTGTTCACTATAGGTATTTGTGCTTTCATGTTGGAAGCCTTATACAAATCAACTGAGGTTAGTTGTGGAAGATGATGTGCTCTTGGTGTTGTAGCCTGTCTACTCTCTAGCTACTATAGGAAGAACCATGCTAGTGCCAAGCCTTAGGTCTACAAGGCATAAAAATATTTTGGATCTTTTCCTAGTCAAATCATATGACTTCAGATCATCACCACTGTTATCAAATGTTTATTCTACTTTAAATGTTAAGGTAGCTTGAATTTTGGCTCTTTTTTTTCCTAATATAATATGTTGGGATCAAAATATTGTTGGCTAGACATCCAAGTGTTCAATATGTTCCTTCAGATAACTAAATAACTGGTGATGATGCAATCTGAATTGAAAAAAATCTTGTTTAAGATTGCAGAAATGATAGCTTGGTTAGAACAATATGTTTACTAGCCAGGTGAAATGTGTTGATGGAAGCTTTAATCCAATAGTTTCCACCTAAATTCAACATAGCTATAGAGGTACCTATTGGCACAAGAGCATGGCAATTTGGCATGGGGTGGGGGTGAATGGAATTCAACTAGGTTGAATCACAAACTAGATTTACAGTATTGGATGTAAATGTGATTTCTTTACCTATTCCTTATGGTGGAGAGTACCCTTCATATTCAGGCAGTTCTTTGACACAGATGAAAGATCCTTATCCAACCGCTATTTTATTTCATGATTAACTCTTTCTGAAGGATAATTAAAGTTTTTGAGCAGGCAACAACCAAGCAGATATCCTAAAAAGTAGTTGTGTACATATCCCAGAGGATTTATTGGAGATTTTACTATAATAAATCAGGCAACTTGGGGATGGTATGTTGTTTCTCTCAATCATACTCAGCAGGCCATCTCATGGTATTGCACAATGCATCCTTCATCAACCAAACACAAATAACATCTTTTCCTGCTACAAGAGCTTGAATGATTGTTGTTCATTTTGCATTAAATGATGGACCTTCTTTAAGGAGCATTTTGTCATTTAGGTGTGCTTGCTGCATGAAATCAAGATCTTCTCCAAAAAGCATTATGTCATCGAAGTCCATGCATATTTATAGTGGAAGGTGCTAGCATAGTTGTAGTTGTACTAATTCTACATCTCTTAGCCATCATGTAATATAAGGGGTTGGGCCTCCTTCTAGGTAGGATAATGATAATATGCCCAGTATGGTTCCCACTATTGATACCCAAAGGAATGGAGTTGGACTGAATGGACTGATGACATGTATTCCAATGAATGCCAAGATTCCAAGATCCTACAAGAGGGAATTATGGAAGGAAACCTCCTAATCTGCAGCTACACAATATGAGTTGTACTTAGCCTGTCTTCTTTGTGGCCAACTGTCATGACTACCAAAATTGGAGCCCTATAGACATTATCTACTAGATTTCTATATAGATGTTGTTCAAGTTGATTTTTAGCTTAATCCAATTCCTATGATGATGCTTGGATTAATTATTCTTTCAGATAGTTCCATGAATTTTCTGAAATGCTCCACTGACTCCTTGGTCGATGGTGAATGATATATGATTTTGGAGTTGCTTAAATGATGAATCCTTAAAGAACTAAAAGCTAATTATAGCCATAGATACCCTAAAACAAATTTATTATTCTTGGAGGGGCTTCAGTTGGAAGGTCAATATTCTGGTTGTCATAGATGTGTTATTATGAAACATTCAAACTCAAGGAAATCTCATTTGGGCTGGTTGGAGCTCCATTGGCACCAATTTCAGGTGAATTGTAAGGCAAGAAAATAGCAATGTTATTTGGGATAGGCACGGTAGCACCACCACTTATGGAAGAAGAGATAACTTTGTTAAAAGCACATTTGTCCCAATTCTAACCTAGAATCCATTGGTTATGCATTATCCATCATTTCATAAGTCTACAATAAGCAACTTTACAAATAATGGGATAGTGTTTCTATGGAAATCTTGATTTTGATTAGGCCCCAACCATAAATTTTGACATGAGAAGTGAATCCGTGAATCCAAATGGTTTGGATCCAGGAGTAGTCTTCAACATAGTGTCAACAAATATCTCATTTTCATACAAGCAAATATGGATCAACATTTGTTGCCATTATTTGGTTGACAACAATTCTAAAATTAAAGGTAAACGTAGAGATCAACAAATGCTATAGTTCATGTAAATATAATATGATAATGTCAAGGTCCCAACCTACCCAACACACCAAATTGGAATATAATATTCTTGACAAAGTTCATGGTAAAATTAGCCCTATCACACTATCTTATCCAGGGATACAAGACAATCATAGAAATGGCTTCCAAGGGTCCATGAAGTATTTTAATGTAGAGGCACATCATGGAAGATCAATAGCAGGGCCAATACATGCACTAAAGGCTATCAATAGACACCATTCAAAACCAGTTTGTAGGTTTCGTGCACCAGAGACTTGTAAACTTGTTCAATTCACTGAAGATGATAAATTTCCAACCATTTAAATGTTTTTAGGTGCTTCCATTTGTTACCCAGTTTCAAGAGTTGTTAGTCTAGTTCGAAGACACAAAGAGGCCTAAATAAGCCCAAAACACCAATAGGCAGGGTTACCCTCCAATAGAGAGGGATATAATGAGGAACCAAAAAAATTAACTTTAAATGGGTGAGGTAGCACAACTAGCAGTTGGCAGGAAACTCCTTTGTACCAAGGAGATGACCAGATGCTTTTATCACATCAAGACAAGAAGAGAGACTAGTGGCAGGAAGAAGAACCAAATCCCTAAAACATAAATTCTCATCTGAAGGTTTCAAAATGTTTCCACATCATCTCAAACTTCTTAAAACATAAATTCTTTAGCTACAAGAAGGAATTGTATTGAATCCACTAGAAGCCCAAAATTGTGCTAAACTAAGAGTTGAAAAACATACCTTGAAATTCAAGAGCAACAGTAGAAGGCTCAGTGGTTTGAGCACTTGTTAGGTTGAGAGGAGAGTGATGGTCAATTTCACCACCCGCGACCTCTGACTTATTTTTACATGAGCTTCGAACCCGAGATCACCTCCCATGTAATTTTTGGCTGTGTTTGTTCCTTCTGGCCTCCACCCCAGGGTAGATCCATGATTTTTATCATTAAGGTTGTCCAACCATGCTCTAGGGTTTCTACCACTAGAGAAGGATGGTTAGTATTACTAAAATGGGTTTTGCTAAAATTAGTATTACATTATTGAGGATGGATTGTAGCAAGTGTTGTAAAACATACCTTGAAAGTCAAGAGCAACAGTAGAAGGCTCAGTGGTTTGAGCACTTGTTAGGTTGAGAGGAGAGTGATGGTCAAGCCCATGACCTCTAACTTATTTTTACATGAGCTTTAAACCCGAGACCACCTCCCATGTAATTTTTGGCTGCATCTATTCCTTTTGGCCTCCACCCTAGGGTAGACAATGCTCTAGGGTTTCTATCGATAAAACTTTAGGAGAGGATCTTGGTGTAGGTTTTTCCCACTGTGCTCTAGGGTTTCTGGATTTTTATCATTAAGGTTGTCCAACCGTGCTCTAGGGTTTCTACCACATGGTTGTCCCAGCTGAAGCCATCCATCAAAAAACTATATTGCCCTCTTACCACTATTTTTTTTACTTTTTTTACGACGACGGTTTATAACCGCCATCTTTTTTTATTATTTTTAATTTTTTAAGACGATAGTTCATAACCGCCATCTTTTATTTCTTTTAATTTTTAATTTTTTTTAAGACGGTGGTTCATAACCATCGTCTTTTATTTCTTTTAATTTTTTTTTATGATGGTTTATCCCTACGATGGTGGTTATAAACCACCCTCTTAGGTCACCCTAAGATGGTAGTTTATAATCGTCGTCTTAGTCCTAAGAGGGTGGTTTATAACCACCCTCTTAGGGTCTATTAGGGTGGTTTTTTACCATCGTAAAAAACACCTTAATTCAGCCATCATTAAAGCCTTTTTTTGGTGTAGTGTTTGTGGTGAATTTGGCATCAATAGTAAATTTGACACTGGTGACAGTGGTAAATTTGGTAGCAGTGGTGAATTTTGCATTGGCAAATTTGGCACTAATGGTGAATTTGGCACCAATGGCGAATTTGGAACTGACCAAAAATTTGATTATGAGGCTTTTTGACTGAGTTTTGGATGTGGTTTTGATAGGTGATAAAGGTTTTGGTGAGTCGAGAGCATCGTGCAAAGTGTTTGGAGAGTATATTGGTGAGTGAGTAGAGGATGGAGGATGTGGGAGTATTGACTATGATTGGGCTATACTATGTGATGTATATGCCCAAGCTAGAGTTTGATCATCCCTTGTTGATAGCTCTTGCAAAGAGGTGGTACCCATCATCTAACACTTTTATATTATCGATGGGGGAGATGATGGTGACATTAGAGGATGTATGGCGTATCCTCAGAGTACCTATTTGGGGTGTTCCTATTCATTTAGGGATATATGTAGATGCTGGGATGTTGGCCTTCTCAGAGGAAGGTGACTTCATGAGGATGGATTCAGGGTTGAGGATCAATAATACCTACATGGGAGGGCATATTGATCGATTGACTACATTGCTATCATCTATTGTGTCAGGATTGATGATGGGTGATACTAGCAGGTATTTCATGCCATGGGGATGGGGAGATATCATTGCTGGATTGAGATATGATTAGATTATTTATGCTTGGGCTCCTACTATCTTGGTGAGGTTATACCACACTTTGTACAGAGTGGTATATAGGTAGGGTAAGAGCTTGATATGTTGTACTTTGCTCCAGGTCTAGGCATGGGAGCATATAGTGATCTATCAATCCATTTTAGTGATGAGGGGTTGTGATCCTAAGAGACCAGTAGTTTATAGGTGGGCAAAGTGTATCCATCCTTCCTTTTTTTCTTTGGATTAGACGTGATGTCTAATTGATGATCTAAGGCCAACACACATTGTTTGGTGACCATGGAGGGAGAGGTATGTGTGGTTAGATGACCACAAGGAGCTATCTAGAGTGAGGTAGACATGATGGTTGGATGATGGAAACCAGGCCTATGAGTTATATCGGTATGATCATGTGTTGCATCAGCATGAGGAGGTGCAAGGGATACCGGTTATAGGTGAGGTGTGGATACAATGAGTTCATCATGAGATATGGTGGGATCTTATGGATCCCTATACCTTTATAGAGGTAGATATAGATGATCCTATGGTGCTGACTCCTATGAGAGATGATGTAGGGGTGATGATGGAGTATATCGATTGGTATGGGATATTTAGGCCTTATCGATTGATAGTAGGCCCACCATTGAGAGACCAAAGATAGGCGTTTTAGGATGTGGCCAATGCCTTGAGAGGGGTCAGGCATAATTTTGGGAGAGAGAGGTGGGAGAGGTTGGTAGCTAGGTAGATGGTTAGGGGATCATCTAGTACTCCCTTGGATGTGCCTCCATTGGCCATGATTCCACTCTTAGGTGCCCCATCTAGTGGAGTAGGATCTGGTACTTTGGGAGAGCAAGTCCTAGTAGGACTATGGATGAGGCTATGATGGTAGAGTTAGGGGCTCTTCATCATACCTTGGAGGAGGTGAGAAGGTAGTTGGTAGCTTTTGAAGCCATGCATGTGGAGGAGGTGACCAGGGTCAGATATGAGATGGCATAGATGAGGGTTGTGAGCGAGGAGACCATTTCTAGACTCTAGTCATCTCTAGATCGAGTTGGAGAGGAGCGAGCTATGGACCAAGTGATCATTGTTGGTCTAAGGTTAGAGTTGGAGTAGATGAGAGGGGAGAGAGATGAGGCTTGATCATAGGTTAGGTAGGGTTTGGATGTTGTAGTAGTGGCTATGATTATAGGGCCACTAGAGCAAGAGTTGTAGGGTTCTAGGGTAGAACTACAAGCTTCAAGGGTAGAGTTAGCTAATGCCTCAGTGAGACTATAGTGTGTAGAGCTTTGAGCTAAGAGGGAGTGAGGGAGGACCATGTATTATTGGTAGTTATACCATATAGAGGTTCCTATGGAGTGGTGAGCACCATCACCTTTGAGGTCACGATCGAGGGCACCATCGATGAGTGATGCTTCTTGGAGGTCTGTTAGTTTCCAGCCACCCCCTCCTCCACCAGGAGGTGATGGAGGAGAGATTGGTTCTAACTATTAGGTATATTTTGGAGTGAGTGTACCAATTTTTGGGATGTGGTACACCCTCCTTTTATGAGTTGAGTGTATCATTTTATCTTTCTTTGTGATACACCTTCTCTAGTGACATGTATGATATGAGGTATATATATATAATGATGATACTTATATTTTGAGTCTTGATGTGATGTTTTGACCTTTTGTGGTTTGATTGTGTGATGTGAAAATGTGTTAGATGTTGAAAATATGATGTTTTGATGTGTTGATATTGTATGATGTATTTGACTAAGTGATGGTAGTCTTGATTGATTGCTTAGTGGTGGTCTTGTGAACCATGATGATGATCAAATGCTAAGGGAGGGCAGTTACCCTATTGAGAGATGTTTTGAGTCTTGAATGATAGATAACCATTCAGATGTATGCTATGAGCGATGGTCTCTAGACTTGATAGAGAAAATGCTCATGTGTTTTGGGATGTGATATCCCTTGCATGTTTTTGTAAGAGGAAACATCATCTCATCATGTCTAAATAGTGGCCTATGGAGCCATATGAAGGATAAGTATTTAGGCCATGATGAGGTACCTATAATATGTACATGATATGTGTATTTATATTTTCTTCTCATCAATGTTTAAGTGTCATGCTCTATGAAACACTTAACTACGTAGATGAGGTACCTGTGAATATACATGATATTTTTGTGTAGGTTGTTTTTTTGTGATGTGTATTTTTTCTTCTCATCAATGTTTAAGTGATATCCTTGATAGCACTTAACTAGATGAGGTACATGTATGTTTCATCAATATGTGTATCTTTATTGTGATGATGTGTTTCTTCATCAATGTTTAAGTGATATCCTTGACTAAGGAGTGGGACTTAACTAGTAGATGAAGTTTTTATTTCTCATCAATGTTTAAGTGATATCCTTGACTAAGGAGTGGGACTTAATATTGATAGATGATGTATTTGTTTCATCAATGTTTAAGTGATATCCTTGACTAAGGAGTGGATAGGTTTTTGATTCTTGACTAAGGAGTGGGCACTTAACTAGTAGATGAGGTATTTTCTCTTCATCAATGTTTAAGTGATATCCTTGACTAAGGAGTGGGCACTTAACTATGTAGATGAAGTATTTGTTTTTCATCAATGTTTAAGTGATATCCTTGACTAAGGAGTGGGCACTTAACTATGTAGATGAAGTATTTTCTTTTCATCAATGTTTAAGTGATATCCTTGACTAAGGAGTGGGCACTTAATTGCGTAGATGAAATATTTTTTTTTCATCAATGTTTAAGTGATATCCTTAACTAAGGAGTGGGCACTTAACTGTGTAGATGAAATATTTTTGCTTTTCATCAATGTTTAAGTGATATCCTTAACTAAGGAGTGGGCACTTAACTGCATAGATGAAATATTTTTGCTTTTCATCAATGTTTAAGTGATATCCTTAACTAAGGAGTGGGCACTTAACTATGTAGATGAAATATTTTTGATTTTCATCAATGTTTAAGTGATATCCTTAACTAAGGAGTGGGCATTTAACTGCGTAGATGAAATATTTGTTTCTCATCATTGTTTAAGTTATATCCTTAATAAGGAGTTAATACGTAGATAAAATGTTGTTGCTTTTTTGCAAGGCTTTGATAATGATGTTTGATAATGCTTTGATGTTTTGATGTTGAAATTTTTGATGATTGTAAATATTTTGCAATGTTTTGTAGATGATTTTTTGAATGTTTTGTGATGATATTAAATATTTTGCAATGTTTTATGATTTTATGTTTTGATAATGGTTTTGTAATTATGTTTTGAATATGTAATGCTTTGATGATTGAAAAATGTTTGTGATGTTATGTAATGCTTTGATGCGATGTTGATAATGTTTTTGAAAGAGATAGGTAATGCAACTTTGTAGTGCTTTTGAAAGCATGATATGATGTTCGTAAATGTTTTTGTGATGTATTGATATAATGTTTGCAAAAGCTTGTAGGATGATTTTGTGTCATTCTTTTGCTTTTTTGTTTGAAAGCAAAATGCTTTGATAAATATAATGATTTGATATTGCTAATTTTCTTAACACATGAGAGAGGGTAACAAGAGTATATAAGTTCGTTACCTAACACATATGTAAATATTTACATGTATGTGAGGAATTGGACTTAATACTCGTTGCCACCTCTGATGTGTTGAAAGATTTAAGAATTTGTAGGGTAAACAAAATATTTTAGACTGAGGGTAATGCTCCCATATGGATGATCCAAGAGAAGAAGAAACCCTTCTCCTTTGCTTGATGTGTGTACAAATAATTGTATATGCATAGAACATGGGAAAAATAAATCCTCTTTTCTAGGAGGTCCATGTGATAGCATGACCCTTAGTCTAAAGGATCTTGTTGTATGAGAAATAGATAACATCTGTGTTGGCTTATAGGCCATTAGGAAGCATAAGAATTTGATAATCGACTACTTGATATAGTCATAAATGATTATGGATACGTAAAGTGTTGATCATCAAACCCCAATGTTCTTAAAGGGTCCATAAGTCAGCTTGGATGTTTTTTTTGTTAGATTTTTGAGAAGAAATGATAGTTTGTTGTCATATCAAGATGGAGGAAGTTCTCTATCTATTGATTGACATTTTGTACAAATATATAGAGAATATCTAGCCATCTTAATAAGTGATCCTTTTGAGATTTAATGTTTATTGCATATTTGTATAATAAACTAGTTGGAAATAAAATCTTGTTGATCCAATGACTTATTAGGCAAATAGTTGATGAAGAGAGTATGATTTGTGGATGTTCTATTATTGTAGAAGACTAGGAGGCTATGAAGACAACATAGATCCAATGTCTGGTGAAGCTTGCAAATAATTGTATGCTCACAAGGCATTGGATCCATGGAGCCTCGTAGTCTGATAGATCTATTTGAACAATAGTTCATGAGAGATCTTGATTTTTGTTTGATAGAATGCCAATGAAATGAACCAGGTGGCTATGAGGATAATATTGATCTAGTGCTTGGTAAGATTTACAAATGATTGTAGATCTACAAGATATTGGATCAATAGAGTCTTCTTAAACCGTATGGTTTATCAAAGGTAATCAATGAGATTGTGAAAATTTGATAGCATGTTGATGCAATAAATCAAGAGGAATGTTATGACACCATTGATCCATTGCCTGATGAGACTTGCAAGTAATTGCAAAAGCTCATAAGATATCGGATCAATGGAATGTTATGATTCTCATGATCTATTGTCAGGATAATGCATGAAGATTTGATTTATGTTTGATTGCATACTAAAATGATACGTTGAATAGGAAAGACTACCCTTAATCATCCATTCCCATATAAAGTTGACAAGTAATTGTTAATCCATAGGAGAATGGATGATTAAGGGCTTCTTAGCCCATGCGACTTACCGAATGAGTAAGTTGATGATGATTTTTGTATTAGGTATGATTTTTGTGAACTTAGATGATAGGCCAATCAGGGAAGAAAACCCCATTCAACTAGTGACTAGTGAAATTCACAAATGATTATGAATTTATGAGATATTGGTTGAATGTAATTTCCCATCCCTGGATGGTATGTCAAATGAGTTGCATTTGAAGAATGTGATGAATAGATGTCATGACTTATTTGATAGACTACTCTTAAAACTCTCTTATGCAATACATCATTCTCACAAAAGGTTTGCAAGGTTATGATGTATTATAGGAGAGGAAGGGGTGTCTTAGAGGAGCCTATTAAATAATCATGAGTTTTGATTGAAAAAAGGCTCTTTTGTTGAAAGATATTGTAGATATGTATTGTTGATGCTATTGTTGTGAAATAATGTTGATAGCCATGGTGTGAATGTATATTGAAATAGAAGATAGGGATGATCATGGGTCATCAAGGTTATAGATGATCACATCATACATTACTTAACCCAAGAAGAGAAGAAGTATGATTGGTATGCAGTAGGAGGCTTGAAACCAGGTATTTTGGACTGAGAGAGTTTACTCAACATATGGTTAGCCTAGGTGGATGCAATGCAGATTTATTTGTAATAAGGATTGGATTTTGCATCATAGTAAACCCTCTTGACTCTATGGTATGATCAAACAAACCAGGCAATCATGCAAGGGGTGGAGTGTGTATGATGATATGATGATGTTTATCATGCATTCAATCATATGAACAAGCAAATGACTCGATGTTTTATGCATAGTATCATTTAAGATGCATGATGTTGATTGGTTCCTTATGTTCTTGGCCATCCAATGTGGCTAGGTGGTAAGCTCCGGATCCAAATTTGGTTGTGATGATGAAAGGTCCTAACCAATTAGGTTCAAACTTTCCTTTGAGGTCATTGTCAATGTTAGTATTTTTTTATTTTCCTTGAGGACTAGGTCCCCAATTTTGAAGGATCTTGGATGCACTTTCTTATGATAGGCACATCGAAGCCTATTGTGGTATGTTCTAAGATGTTCTAGAGCATTAATGCATTTTTCTTCTAAGAGCTCTAGCTATTGTAAGTGATTTAGGTGATATTCATCTCCTACCAAAGAATCTTGTAACAAGACTCTTAGAGAAGGTATCTCGAGTTCAAAAGGAAATACTACTTCAGTGCCATAAACTAAGGTGTATGGCATTGCCCCCATGGGAGTACATACACTTGTGCGGTATGCCCATAGGGTTGGATAGAGTTGCAAGTGCTAATCTCGACCATTTTTGTTTACTAGCTTCTTGAGGATTTTGATTAACATTTTGTTGGAGGATTCAACTTGTCCATTTCCTTGTGGGTAGTATGGTGTAGACCATTTTTTTTGAATTTTGTATTTGGTGCATAGTTTGGCAACTTCCTTATTTTTAAAAGGGGTGCCATTATCAACAATTAAGGTAGAAGGTATACCATATCGATTGATGATTTGATTTAGAATGAACTTTGATACTTGAATTCTTATTGTGGTGGATAGGGGTATTGCCTCGACCCATTTAGTGAAATATTCTATAGTGGTGATAATGAACTTGTGTCCATATGATGATTGAGGGTTGATCTTACCTATGATATCCAATCCCCAAGAGGAGAAAGGCCAAGGAGATGTGATCGGTTGTAATTCTTGAGAAGGGGTGTGAACAAGGTTGTCATGTCATTGACACTTGTCACATCTCTTAACATAGTTGTGAGCATCCTTTTCCATAGAGGGCCAATAATAGCCCATCCTAAGGAGCTTCTTGGCTATGGCTAGTCCACTAAAATTTCTACCACATGATCCATCATGGGCTTATTTTATGATAGCTTGGGCTTCATTTGTATTTACGCATCTAAGGAGTATACCTTCAAAGGAGCATCGATATAAGATATCTCCAATGATGACATATTTGTAAGATTTTAGCCTAAATTATCTTCACTTTTGAGATTTGGATCCCTCAAGGAATGTTCCCTCTTTGAGGAATTTAAATATGTCTTGATACCATGGTTCTTGTGGTGTAGATGTTTCGATAGTGCATATGTTGAGAGGTTGTAGACATGATTCGATGGTAGAAGATTTGTTAATTGATCTTATGATAATAGAAGCCTCTTCATCTTCCAAATCTAAGGGAATGAGAGATGCAGTTGTAGCCATAGTGTCAGCATGATGGTTGCTAGATCATGGTATGGCTTCTATGGTGATTTGGTTGAAGTGAGTTTTTAACATGTCTACAATATCTTTGTATGGTTTTAGCTTCTCATATTTGGTTTGATAAGTATCATTCACTTGGTTGATTACTAATTGTGAATCATCGTATATTGTTATGTTTTTGATATTTAGCTTTGTTGCGGCCCTAAGACCTAGGATGAGTGCTTTGTATTCTATTGTATTGTTAGTACATGAGAAGTGAAGCTTAAAAGATAATGGAATGAGTTGTTGTTGTGGGGTGACTAGGATAATTTCTGCCCCTACACCTTTAGCACATCTAGCTCCATCAAAGTACAAGATCCAAGTTTTAGGTTCTTGGGCTTCTATTGAGAAGATTGTTTCATCTGGGAAAGACATGCTTATGGGATGTTTTGATTCTAAAGGGGATGCAACAAGTTGATCAGCTATAACTTGTCCCTTTAGTGATTTTTGATTTATGAATTCTATGTCAAATTCATTGAGGGCTATGACCCATTTTGTAGTCCTACCAGATAGGTAAGGTTTTGACATAAGGTAGCATAGTGGGTCTACCCTTGCTAAGATGTAGGTCTTTTGACTAAGCATGTAGTGTCTTAGTTTGAGAGATGAGAAGACAACTGCTAAGAAAATATTCTCTAATGGTGTGTAGCGAGTTTCATAGTTCACCAAAGTTCTACTGATGTAGTAGATTGCTCTTTCTCGGTGTTGTTCATCGTATTGGGCTAATAAAGCTCCAAGGGCATGCTCAGTGGTTGCTATGTATAGCAATAGTGGTTGGTTTAGGTTTGGTGATACCAAGATGGGTGGTGTCAAGAGGTAAGTTTTTAGAGCTTCAAAGGCTTTTTGACATCCTTCATCCCATTCAAATTTTATCCCCTTCTTCAATAATTTGGAGAAAGGTTGACATTTATCTGCAAGTTGTGATATGAATCTACGAATAGCTTGTAGTTTGCCTTGCAAGCTTCTTAATTTAGTTAAGTTTGTAGGTGGTGACATGTTTGTTATGGCTATAATTTTGGAGGGATCAACTTCAATCCCATGATGGGATATGATGAATCCTAATATTTTTCTTGATGTTACCCCAAAGATACACTTTTGAGGTTTTAGCCTAACTTTGTAATCTCGTAATATTTCAAAAATACATCTAAGATCTAGAGGATGGTTTTGTCTTTCCTGATATCGACCTAAGATGTCATCCACATAGTCTTCTACTATTTTATGCATAAGGTCATGAAATATGTATGTCATGGCCCTTTGATATGTTGCCCCTACATTTTTAAGGCCAAATGGCATGACCTGATAGTAGAAGGTTCCCCAAGGGGTAGTGAAAGTTATTTTAGATTGATCTTTTGGTGCAATATTAATTTTATTGTAGCTCAAGAATCCATCCATTAAATATAGCATCTCATATCTTGTAGTGAAGTCCACTATCATGTCTATGTTTGGCAAAGGGAAATCATATTTTGGACAAGCATTGTTTATATCTCTGAATTCTATGTAAATTTGAATGGATCCTTCCTTCTTAGTGATAGGAATGATGTTGGATATCCAATCTGAATAATCTATGGCCTTTATGAAGCCAACATCTAGTAATTTTTGTAGTTCATATTTTACTAAAAGAGTGACTCTTGGATGTATTTTTCTTAATTTTTGTTTGATGGGTTTGGTATCAGGGTGCACTACCAAATGGTGGACTACTAGTGAAGGGTCAAGTCCTGGCATGTCATCGTATCCCCAAGTGAATATGTTAGATAATTCCTTTAGTAGGTTTGTGTATTCTGTCTACTCTTCTTGAGTTAGGACTTTTCCAAGTTTGATAAGGTGAGGATCTTGATCTATTTTGATGTTGATATCTATCATTTCTTTGATTAAGGCTTGTGATTCATCCTCAAAATGAAGAGGGGCATCTATTATCCCTAACTCTTCAAGTTCTTGTGGATCCATAGATGTTTGTTCCAACTTAGGAAGTTGGGCTGAGTTTAAGTTGAAGATTTATTTAAGAGATTCTTCTATAGGATAATTATCCAAATAATCTTCAAGATTTTCTTTGGTTGCTATTGATTCTGGATGAACCAATTCTAGCATGTTAATGCTACCAAATCGTATGGTTTTGTAGGGTGTTTGGTTAAGGAGTGACCATAGTTCTTCTTCATCCTCATCACCCCATTGAGAGCCATGTAGTGACTTGGGATAATTATCCTCATTGTCTTCTTCTGATAGAGGAGAAGGTTCATTTTTGCTAGGGATGAATCTGATCCCACATCGTGTTGGCCAAGGTTCAACTTCTAGGGGTTCTTTGATACCCTATTCATAATGACCTAGGCCTTTGCCTTGATAACCCATGTTGGAAAGCATTTGTTTAGCTATAGAGAATGAAGATGATATGTAGCATGTAGTGTATGTTCATTCACTTGGCATGAAGTTATACCCTTGAATATTTTCATCAAAGGTAGTTCCCCCATGAATGAAAGCACAAGATCCTATTTGGATTTTGAGTCCTTTTCTATTGGGCATGCCTATGTCACGAGGAGATAGGAACATGCTTACTAGTTCTATGAAAGGATCTAACTTTTGATAAATTAGATTGACTTGATCATTGGAAGAGGATGATTGGGGAGTATCCCCTAAGTTTATGAGGGGTTCCTCTAATATTTCCTTTCCTTTGTCTACTTTTGGTTGATCACTTGATATTGCTCATTGTATGGAAGGGCAAATATTAATCTCTTGTAGGTCGATAGAGTTGCACATGGCAAAATGTTCTAGATCTCTAGGAATATGGATAATCCTCCCTTGATACTCATATTTGAGACATTGATGTAAGGTAGAAGGCACTACCCTCATAGCATGTATCCAAGGTCTTCCAAGGAGCATGTTATATGTTACATCACATGATATGACATAGAAGAGGGTGTTTAGGACATGAGGCCCCACTTTGATAGGTAAAGTAATAGTGTCTGTTACCTCTCATTCTTCATTGTCGAAGGCTCTAATGATGAGGTCAGATTTTTGTAAATCATTTTTGGTTAAGTCAAAATTTTGCAAGAATTTGACATTGCATACATTCAAGGTTGATCCATTGTCCACTAGGACTCTCTTGATATATTTATCACCTACTTGAGTTATGATGTAAAGAGGAGAATCTCCTGATATGGTTTCAAGAGGGGTATCTACCTCATGAAATGCTAAGATAGCATTGTTTACTCTAGCTAGTCCAACCATGTTGGCGATGTCATTTGGAGATATGTCTTGAGGGACTTCTTGCTCACTTAAAAGTTTTAGCAATATTTCCCTATGAGCGGGTGATGTTTTTAGCAATTCTAAAAGGGAGATCTTTGTGGGTACCTCCTCTAATTTTTTATGGAGATCGAAGGTATGCAAGGTGTTTTGAGAAGGTGTGAGCACCAAAGGTGACTTATTAGGAATGTTGATCTTTGTTCTTGGGATAACCAATGGAGGTTGATCCAAAGATTGATTCTTTGCTTGTTGCCTAGTCATGATGTAGGAAGATCTTGATAAATGCATAGTGCCTACAAAGTTGGCTGATTTTTTATCATGTGTTGGCAAGGGATCTTGAAAGATCCCCATGTCTTTGTTGGGATTTTTTGGTTTATTGAACATTATTTTTCCTTCCTCAATGAGGTCTTGGATAATGTTCTTTAAAGTTTTACATTTTTTGGTAGTGTGTCCCTTCGTATGGTGAAAATCACAATATTCATCCTATCTATACCAAATTGGATTTTCTTTGGACAAATCCCAAGGCCTGATAGGTAGAAGTTCCACCAATTTAGAATCAAGGAGCATCTTTAGCATAGATATTTGAATCTATCTAGTATTTGTATATTCTCTTTGGGGTTTTTCTTCTCTTTGGATGACTAACTTTTGAGGAACATTTTGAGTGGTGTTTATGTTGTTGTTTTGATGAGAGTCAATTACACCATCTCCTACAACATGTTTGTTTTTGTATTACCCCTTGCTAGGGGTTTTCTCATCTTCTTTCTTGTTATAGTTGAGTTGCCCTCATCTTATGAGGATGACTTCTACTCTTTTAGCCATATCGATGACTTCTTCAAAAGAGGTTAGGTTTATCATTTCCAAAGGATATGATAGTTGTTCATGAAGGTTTCATATGAAAATATGCAAGAGTTATTTAGGAGGAGGAATATATTGAAGTCTTCCTACTAAGCCTCTCCATTTGGCTAAGAAATTTGAGAATTTTTGGTCTTAGATTGTTTGAGTTGATAAAGGTCATCTATGGTGACCTTATCTTCTATGTAGATTGAAAATTGTTTGATGAAAGTTTCCATAAGTTCTTTGAACTTCTTGATGGAATGATGAGGTATTTGAAAATACCATTCTAAAGCTAAACCACTAAGACTTTTAGGGAATAACCTAAGGAGAAGTTTTTCATCATGATTGATGTCACTACAAGCTATTTGAAATAGCCTTAGATGGTTGATGGGGTCTTGCTTTCCATTGTACATTTGAAATTTGGGAGTTTCAAAGTTCTTTGGAAATGGATGATTAATGATCATTGGATCTAATGGTTCATTGTAGAACTCTTCAAAAGAGTACTTTAACTTGGATGTTCCTTGAAGAGAGGTAATTTGATGCTCAAGTTCTTCGAACTTGGAATCCCTCTTTTCTAAGTCTAAGATTTTAGTGTTGATATCTTGAATATCATTTGATGGAGGGTTTGGTGGTGTAGGCAATGTTATCAATGGTTGCATAGGTGGTTGAGTGAAATCTTGAGATATGAATGGTAGATTCATGAGAGTTGAAATATTTTGATTTGATGTTATGGTGGGAGGGACTTGGCTAAGTCCCATGTTGTGAGTGAGAAAGGGATTTGTAGTATTGATGGGAATTGCATCATTAGGAGATGCTGAAAATGGGTTACCCATGGTGGGCATCCCCATGGATATGGTTGGAGATGTTGTAGAATCGGTAGGTTGTGCCATAGCCACATTGAGACTTGCCAAGTTGTTTCAAGTTTTATTGATTTGAGCAATGGTTGATTGATCATTAGAATGTTCAGGATTATCATGCATTGTAGTTGATTCTCTTTCCACTTGTTCTCTAAGTTCATATTTAAGAACATCTAAAAATATATATTTGTTTCTTCTAATGTATTCTCTAACATGATCTATGGTTTGAACAAAAATTTGTTCAATAACTTGTTCTTGTTCCCTAGTCACTTGTTGTGACCAAGGATTTTCTTCTTGCTCATGGGTGAAGGCCTCATGAGATGAAGAGGGAAACCCTTGCTTCAGGTGTTGTAAGGATGTTGAGACATGGTTTGAAAGCTTGGTTTTGAAGGAGATTGATTTATTAAAGTTTTGTTTCCAGAGTACTTATAGCAAAGAAGAGAAGATGTTTGAAATCCTTATGTCACCTTGAAAAGCAGCCCTCCTTGTGACTCCCACTAATCCACCATGATATACTAGCCAAATAATATTGCTCCCCTAAGGTTTGTACTTTGGTTTACTCAAGGGGTCGTTATCCTTCCCCTAGTAGGATTAACAATTGGTTATGTTCTTGTTAATTTAATGTGATGTAAGCTAAGCAAGCAAATTAGATGATCTTGTTTAAGTTTAACAAAATTTTATCTTTGTTAAGGCAAAAGGAGTGTTCACATCGGGTTCACCAAATATGTAGATAGGGAAAAATGTTATTTCCTCTTAAAATTCTAATTAATGTCAAGCGTGCATGGGGGAGATTCATTGGAATATCTGCTTCCCCACTTGAGGGTCTCTTTCCAAAGGAGACCTCAAGAATATGGATATTCTCAACATGATTAGACCCCTGCTCAATAATTTTTTCTCATGCCTTGTAGAAGTTGATGTTATGCTTGTTTGATTGGTGTTTTATATGGGTTTATTCAAAGAAAACACCTAAGGTTTGGATCGCTATCTATCTTGACTCTTTTTTGAGCCTTAACGATTATTTAAGACCTAAGAATGAAGATCATCTAAATGCATGCTAAGCTTATATCACACAAATGCAAGAATACAAGAGCTATCTTATATGCTTTTCTAATTTTGATGAGTTTAACTAAGGAGATTTTGATATTTCAAGGTAAAACAAGAGAAGATGCAAGAAGACAAGTTAGCCTAAATGCAACTAAATGATTTTTGATTTCTTTGCCTATGTGCTTGAAAATGAGTAAGAAACTAAGATTTAGTCTAAGGTTCCTTGATTGACTGATTTAGATGTGTTTTGTAAAGCAATTAGGGTTTTACTTAGTATTCCTTAATTCCCCAAATGAAATGTGATTTACAGGTGTAAAATAATAGAATATAGAAGCAAAACATAGAGAAATGGAAGTTATAGAGCTTAAGGAATACCTAGTGGTAGAATTACCTCTTTTGGAGCCTTTTTACCAAATTCACCATTGAACTTGCCAAATTCATAGCCCCCTATGAATTTGGTACCTGCACAAGTTAAACAAAAAAATTAGGTTTTTTGATTTAGGAGGTCTGTCTGAGAGCTGGATAGGGTAGAATACTTGTCTAAACAGCTGATCAGACCCCTTGTTGAAAGAAATTTTGAGTTTTCTTACCTCTTGGAGTGGAAATTTGGCTTTTACCAAATTCACCACTAGGCTTACCAAATTTTCCACTAGTAAATTTGGTCGATGGTGAATTTGGTTCTATGTATTCTAAAGCCGCTAGTGATTGTGCAGGGTGGTGAATTTGGTCTAAATATGGGATTTAGGTAGTTTTGAAGGTTGTTTTGGGTGGATTTAGATGGAATTTTGCAATGAGAAGTAAGTATGATGTTGTTTGAGGGATTTTCTAGGTCTGTAACTTACAAAATCATGGATCTAAGCTACAAAATCATGTAATTTGATGACTAATTTCAAGATATATGTAAAAAGAGTAAAAATACCAAATATGACTAAAATTTTGATTAAATGGGGATGTAAAGGAGTGAAAAATATGTGCAATGATGTTAGGAATGATATAAGATAGCTAATCCAACTTCTAGTAAAAGAAAATTAGCATTAAGTAATGAAAAACCAATGAGAATGCTAAAATATGAAAGTGCTACCCAAAACTTAGAAATCTACAATAGTGAGCAAGAAAGGGAAGGAGATTGCAATGGGGGATGCTTGAAGGTTGCCAAATGATGAGATAACAAGGAAATACCAGCCTTGTATCTTCAAAACCTTGCCTTGAGAGATGAGAGAAGAATGGTAAATGAGTGAAATGTAAAGCTACATGCAATGTATGAAGAGAGATTGCTAAAAGAAACACTATGTTAAACTTATGCCTGCAAATGGAAGAAGCATTAGATTAGATGAACATGGAAGGAAATGGAAAAGTTAGTATGCTACCAATATAAACAACATGAATGTAAATAAAAGGGCAACAAGTGTTATGATATGAAATATAGCAAGGAAATGCAATAAAACCCTACAAAAGAGAGGATTATGATTAAAATATGGATGGTAAATGAATGTAAACCAAAATAGACCTACAAAAGAGATGTTAGAAGCTAAATGGAGATGATATGCTTGAATAAAAGGCTACAAACACAATGTTAGATGGCTGCAAATAGAGATTAGAACCCTGCAAAAGGAATTAGAAGCATAAAATGTAGAAATGCTAAGAGAAAAACTCAAGCTAGCAAGGCTACAACCTAGAGGACAAAATGCAAAGTGAAGCAAATATGAATGGAGAGAAGAAAGATGCTAGGAGAGCTATCTTCCTTGCCTCCAAGGTAACCTCCTTGCCTTGCTTGCAAATGCTTGCCCAAATGCTTGAAAATGCTTGGAAATGAAGAATGCTAAAGAAGAAGAGCTAGAAGAAGAATGCTAGAGAAATATTGGTAGAGTGTAATTACTCTTCAATATCATGCCAAATGCCTACCCAAGGGGCTGCTTAAATAGGATTTGGGGGAAGGATTGGGGGGAAAATTAGTTAGGATCAAATTGAAATCTATAAATCTGGTGCATTGCTAGGGCGTGTGAGGTCAAAGCAAGAGGTGGGGAGAAGGAATCCGCATGCCTCTAGCATTTTTTGAGATATTTTTTATCGTTAGCCATCCTTGGTCGATCCAAATTCACCACTAGCAAATTTGGTGGCTTTGAGTGGCGATTTTGGTCAGAAACCAAGCCTATTTCTTCAAATTTTGAAATTTGAATGTTTGCCAAATTCACCACTAGGCTTACCAAATTCGCCGTAGAGTGGCGGAATTTGGTAAAGTTGATTTTGACTATTGGAATTCGATTTTGAAGGTTTTCCAAATTCACCACTGATCTTGCCACTAGCGAATTTGGTCAGGGTGGTAAATTTGGTAAAGGTTAAATTTGATGCCCAAAATGTTGGGTTATTGCCAGATTGAAGTTTTGTAATGTTTGTGACCGGTTTTGGTGTCTTTTGCCTTGTCGATGTGTCAAAATTGGGTGTCTACAAGGATGATAAATCTAGTGCACTTACTGCCCACATACACTGCACACTTTGCTTAGGGGATATCAGTGGGGAGGGCACCACATGATCTGACCATCACCTCATCTTCAAAGCTGAAATACTTTGGGCTCTTTGGAAAAAGAGCATACCAAACTGCCTTATAAGCATTGACAAACCTATAGAGGGATTTGAATATGTGCTTAACAATTAGGAGTTGGTGATGTCCCTTGCTCCTCCATTGAAGAGCTCAAAAACACTTGACTGGATGAAATAGAATTACAAACAATTTGATAACAGCACAGATAAGGGATGAAAGGCTCCCAAAAGACAGAAATGCCTTGGTGGCTAAGGATATCTGTATATTGTGTATGTATAACAACCAAAATCAAGAGCTTACCCAACAAATGGTAGATGTGATATGATTAGGGGGTGTCGGTGAAATAACAAGAGTGGTACTCGATGTCCTTACAGATTTTCTGCAGGATGAGTGAGAAGTGGGATTTTGGTCTCATGAAAGTTCAAATGCGGGAAGCAAGGCCACGTGAAGCCATAAGACAACCAAAATCAAGAGCTTACCCAACGAATGGTAGATGTGATATGATTAGGGGGTGTCGGTGAAATAACAAGAGTGGTACTCGATGTCCTTACAGATTTTCTGCAGGATGCGTGAGAAGTGGGATTTTGGTCTCGTGAAAGTTCAAATGCGGGAAGCAAGGCCACGCGAAGCCTTCCCCCAGTGTTGGGACCACGACACAGCAATGCTCATTTCTTTCTCTGTCAATCTCTGTCCCACAATGTGTGGTTGGAGAGAAAAGGGCATCATCACGTGTACTTCAATATGTGTTCTATTGTTTTGTGAGTGTTGTTTGTAAAGAGTTTTGGACCAGAGAATGGTAGTTATTTGACTGTCAACCACTCATTGGCTTCCTTCTTATTGGTCCTTGAGAAGAAACACCTTGCTGGCAAGAAGTGATGTCTTTCTATCTTTTCTGTTCTTTTGCGTTTAGTTCGAGGAATTAAGTTCCAGAGATAAAGATGCACAATATGTCGGGGGAGAGTTATTGCAAATTTTAAAAAAATGGATAGAGAGGTAGATGTTGTAGAGTTTTAATTGGCTCCTGAGCGGTGCATTCATAAGCCTTTCATCGCAGGTGCATGTGCATCCATTGAAAATTTATTTTTTGTCTAGTAGATTTGCTAAAATCTCTGCACATCTTCGTGGAAACTTCAATAAGAATACGATGAAAGGGAGCAGGTTGTCTTTCATGAGTAATGCCCCTGGACAATTCTATAAGAAAAGAGAAAAAATTATGTCAATAAGTGAACCAAAATTGCACTACTATTACCAAAATATGCCAAAGTATGTGAATCAGCAGAATAGATTGTATATTAGACTTTTAGTAGAACAGAGAGTATTTGTGATGTAAGCAGATAAACAGGTTACGACTGAAAAGTTTCTTATTGATATTTGCTTGGACACATAACCATTGTGTAAATGATGGAACCAGCCTTGAGCTTGAAGCTGTGGATCATGTTTCCTCGAGGTTGTCTGTCGGGAATTAACTATCACGCAATCATCTTTCAACATTTTTTCTGTATATGAAATGCCTTTCTCCCAATATAATTGAGGATTATACGGTCATCTGCAAATGACAGCATTCATCTCGTGGAGCGCATTTGCTATAATAATCGAAGTTTGAAGTATATAAGGTCATACAAAAGGCACAAACAGAGTTTTTTTTCTTTTTTTTTACTCTTTTGCCCTCAACAAGCCTAATTATCTTTTTATTTTTTTCCCTCAACAAGCCTAATTATCTTTTTAGAAAGAAAAAGAAGAAATCGTATAACCAAAGTAGGTAAGTTGCACTGTAAAATTACAACAACTTACAATAGCCAGCAACGAAATAATAGTGTAAAATAGAGGAAGGAAAAAACAAAGAAACAGACGGCAAATAAAACTGCCAAAAAAAAATATAGCTCCCATGTTATTGTCTGGAAAGCCATACTCATGCAAAATGGTAGGATTACAAGGCCATGTACAAAAACATAATAATTATTACTGGACAAAAAGGAAACTATGAAAAATGTAGCGTTATATTGATTTCATGAATTGTGATGTCGTTCATAATAATGCATGTAATAGTGGGGGCGCTGGGTGAGGTTACTCCATAAGGGGTCTGGCAAATGGTCTCGTGCTTTAAGAATTAGCAAATGTGGAGGCTAAAGGAGCGTGGAAGGTCGAAAGATGAGTTCATCTTTGGAGTGTCAAGGTTGAAGGAGCATGGAAGGTTGAGTTGGCTGAAGGAGTGTGGAAGGTTGGGCTGGCTGAAGGAACTACAACGGAAAGCTGGGATGTTGGGTGGAAAGCTGGGATGTTGGGTGGAAAGCTGGGATGGCTGAAGGAACGTGGAAGGCCGATAAGGCTGAAGGAGCGTGAAAGGCTGGACCGGCTGAAGGAGCTGCAGTAGAAGGCTGAGATGCTGAGTGGAAGGATGAGAAGAAGGAGCGTGGAAGGCTGGACCGGCTGAAGGAGCTGCGGTAGAAGGCTGAGATGCTGAGTGGAAGGATGAGAAGACTGAAGGAGCGTGGAAGGCTAGCCTTTGTTGGGTGGAAGACTTGTTTGAGACCGGATTAGCTGAGGGAACCACAACAACAAGTTGGGTTGTTGAGTGTAGTGCAGCAACAGGTCGGGTTGTTGGGTGGAAGGCTGGGTCAACTAAAACCCCCTATTTTTGTCTTTGGTGTGCCTATGGGTTTGGAACCCACAGGTATTAGGGTGGTTTTTCTCCCTCTTTACAACAGAAAAATGTGCATAGGATTAAGGTATTTTCTAAAAAAATGTCTCATCTTTTAGGAGCCATATTTTCGCGAAAAGTTATACGATTCAGTTGATTCTTGGACCAACTTTGTGCGGAATTTGAATAGCTTTAAAATGAGTTGTCATATGTAGGAATCCGAGCAATATTGAGGGATATTCGACCCTGTGAAGTCAACCATTTAGAACAAGGGTAGTGATGATTTTTCAAGTCACGAAAAATTAAATTGCAAATATTTGTCAGCTAGGGTGCGAATGATGGGAAGAGTAATGAAGGGCTAGGAATTCAGTGAGGAAGGAAACTAGCAATCCATATATGGTAAAGCAGACTATGATAGTGCGATATTTTAGAAATATTACTCTACTAATAGATAGTAGAGGTGAAGTTTTGGCATTGTTAAGGCTGCTATAGGAAAATTTCAAAAAGGATGCTAAATTCTAGAATAATTGTATTCATACAAAAAATTGAAAAGATCTAGAAAATGAAAATCAAGAATTCAAACATTTATGTAAAATGATGTAGGTTTCTAGCTATAACATCTCAATTGAGATAAAAAGTGTATTTATTTATAAACTCTCAAGCTCTAAAGAAGAGTTGTAATTTGTCAAGGGTGGGGGACCCAAGTACAACCCCTTATTATCCAACAAAAAAAAAATGCATATTATAGTGACGAATAATTAAGTACAACCAAATACCAATTAGATTGCCTTAGATATAGGCCGAAAACTTTATAAAACATGGTGTCCTTCCCAACAAGCTCCTCTTTTGCTTCAACCGAGTCGAGAAAATTATTCAATTATAAGATTCAACAAGATTGCTCCTCTTCAATTTTAGAAGGTATCTTTAGTCCAGATTTCTGGAAGACATCTCCTCTTCAATTTTAGAAGGTATCTTTAGTCCAAATTTCTGGAAGACATCTTTAAAAGCAACTGAGTCTAATTCTTTGCTCATCTTCATGAAAGGATTTTATTCCCTGGAGTCCAGGGTTACTTAAAATATTTCCAATGAGATTTCACATATCATGGAAAGTTGGAAACAATTTTTAGAAGACCTCTACTAATGCCAGGGTTCATCATTTTTTCTGCCCAAAGGATTGAACTTAGAAAATCCTCTAGCTTGAAAGGTCTACTGTGTTAGGTCAATCTCTTTTTGAGGGTGAAAATCAATGTGTTGATCCAGTCCCAAATTTATGAGTCATGGATAATTTTTCCTCATCATGGATGTCAAAAATTCAAGGGCAGCTTCCTCACAGGGAATCCCATTTTGTGATTGGATCCATAGTTTTCCTCAGTTTTCTCAAACAATGCCCAAAAGAGAGAACAATTCAAATAAACAGCAGGGATAATGAATCCTACCAACATAAATTGAACAATGCCCTTTGGGGAAATTCCTGAGATAAGATAATATAATTGTATTGACGTCCACAGATGCTCAAAGTAGGCCAATGGGTCTCATTGAAATGAGTTGTTACAATGCACTATAGTAATAAAAAAGTACTATTAAAACAGGCTAAACTAGAGTAAAGAATTTAGTGTAAACTACACTCAAGTGGAAACACTATATAGCATAAAATTACAGCCTTGAGGTTTACTTTAAATGGATAAACCCTATCATGTTAAAAGTAATGATGAAGAGAGACTATAATTCAAGGTAAAATAAAGATAGAAAGGAGCTCCAATGGATCCAAGTGCCAAATTAATCTATAGTGGGATGAAAGTAGAATAATAGTTGTTGTCATTATCAACTATCCAAAAAGGGCCAACACGGGATCTAATGACACTTCTAGGAGAATGGCCAGGAGGAAAAGTGTTTGGTTGGATAATCCTTGGAGGACATGGAGTTCGACCCCTCAAGATTCTTCTAGCATCCATGGTTGTGGAACCATTAGAAGAGGACAAGAAATTGATAAACTGTCTATCTTCAACTCCTTGATATGTGAGGGGTGGTTGAAACCCAATGCTAGAGAACTATAGTTCTATTCTACAACAAGCAGAAGAAAGTATTGAATCCCTAGTAGCTACTCTTCTATGTAGACAATGATGTACAAATTTTTCATTAACATTATTGAGAGTTGTAGCTTCAATTGAACACTTATTACTCTCAACTATAGAGATAGAGTGAAAGAATAAGGTGATTAGCTGACTAGTAGTTTGTAAAGGACAAGAAACTAATAAGTTGCATCTATCTACAAATCCTTGGTATGTGAGAGGTGGCTAAAACCCGATGTTGGAGAACTGTAGTTCCATTCTGTACCAAGCAAGAAGAAAGTATTGAATCCCTAGTAGCCACTCTTGTATGTGGACAAGGACGCATAGATCTATCATTAAAATTATGGAGAGTTGAGGCTTCAAATGAATGCTTATTACTCTCAACCAGTGAAAGAATGAGGTGATTAGTTGAGTAGTAGTTGTCTCCCTTGTAATCACTGACGTCGAAGAGTGACAGCTTCCGTGAGGTATAAAGCCAAGCATCTTTGGTTAGGATAGCTGAAAAATGTGTCAAGAGATCCACTTGAGTCTCTATACAAGTAATAGTACCGCCCTCAAATCTCATAATAAATAGAACATCTGAAGATGAGATGTTCTTTAGTTTCCACCTCCCAAATAGAGCAAAGATGACATGCCCTATCCTTTCAAAGAATATGATGGTCTGTTGCCACTTGCAATTGATTTGAGCATGCTTTGAGCTGACCAAGAGGAATTTTAAGCCTGTGTCCAATGTTGCTAGATATAATTAGGAAGAATAATAATGACATTCTCAATCATTATGAAATGTTTACTGTAAAAAGCCAACTTAGGACTAAGAGGTTGAGATGAAGCAACTCAAATGATCTAAATATATTGTTGATAAACATCATCTCTGACTGCTTGATTAATTTACCCTCTTATCAGGAAGAAGGCAAGGATGAGGGTTTACAAAGTATTCGAATGCAGATAATTGATCTTTGGACATGCCATCTGATCAAAGAAGATTAATAACTTCTTAGTACCATCCATGATGACAACTGAGGGTGCTCCTAGAGGTAATGCATTTTGAGGAGCAAAGTGCCAAATATGGATATCTCTCTCGGCCTGAGGTGCAATAGCCCATGGATCAAAGGCGATGAAGCTTAGAAGAGCAATACATGATCTACATGGGATCTCATCCTAAGAAGAGAAATATCTTGTACTTTTTGGAGAAGGGCAGAGTTAAGTGCATTGGAGGCATTGGGAAACTTATAAAATGCTCTGATTATCTACTTCAAAAGCAAAGCTTGAGCATTTCCCTTGCTCCTTGCCATTGCAAAATTCAAAACAAGGCAAAGTATTTGCTAATGAAAGGAAATATGCAGAATTCTTTGGTGGGAAGAGAAAGGATATGTTTTGTATGTAATATGATATAAAAACTGCAATTTGGCATGTTTCAAACAAAAGTAAAGCTAACGTTGTTAGATGGTAAAGGCAATCTAGTAAAGTGGTACACAATGTACTTTAGACCATATACAAGATGCTTAAGAAATGAGATTTTAGATCAGTCTGTACTCATAATGAAGCTTGGCGGAATGGATACCCCTGCCTCCTTGGGTCTTACCCGAAAGTGGCATCCCTTTTGGGATGTTTTCCACAAATAATAAAAAATAAAAAAAATTGCTACTGTGTATACTATAAACAAAGCCTTAAACACTTGGGCACATGAGTCATAAAATCTAGAAAAGAAACTTGAGTTGTTCCATTGAACCTATTATATTTCTACACCAAATGTAATTTATAGCAATGATCTGTTCCAATGTAAGTCATAGACAATTCTATTTTGATTAGTGAAGGAATTATAGGTTGCAGTTTAAACTGTCAATGTCCCACACACATTCTATGAACTCTTCAAATAGCACTATCTATTAAAAAAACATTTGAGTATGGTTGATCTATAACCTCACACACTTAAGACATTATTCAATACAATATTTTATACTCTTATTCTTTGGTATGTGTTCTATTTGAAACACTAAGACCTTGCTTTTATTTAGGAAGAGTGCAATGGAAGAAAACTATCAAAATCACTACTGACGTAAAACAAATTATAGATAAAAACAACAGAAAGACAAACACCATTCAAACGCAATATTTTACATAGAAGAATAATCTAGGGGGGAAAAGAAAAAAACTCTATGTAAAAAAAGAAAGCAACATTATATTATCACAAGCCTGCATTTGCAGACTATACAGAGAAATGTATCACTTGGAACATAGGATTCTGTGCCTACTTCCCAATGGAAGTGTCTATATCGATAGAAGTATGGCATTCTTTAGAGTGTGGGATTTTGTGCTTACTTTTAAATGGAAATGCTACATAATGTCTTGTTTCCTCTGCTAGTCTTATGTACTGCCCCACTTCTATAGACTAGTCATACATGACAAAAATACCCCTTTATTACCTGAGTGAAATGGAAACAGTACAGAAACTTATAGTGTTTTGATTGTTTTAGGATAACTCCTATATTGTCAACTAACTCCGTCAAGGCTTCTACAGCCCTCAGACCTCCTCCTCTATCTTTCTCAATATCTGGTCCACTGATGACGTCCTGAAAGTTCCTGTCTTCAATCAAGCAAGTATCTAAGGATTTGCGATGTCCTCCTTTATTTTGCCCCTTCTCCCATTCTTGGGAAATTCCTTGAATCCTAGAGCATTTTTAGAATTCTATCTTCAAGTTGCCTTGTGTTAGACTTATGAGGTCATCTATTTAAGACACTACTATTAAACAATTACACCTTGAGAGAGTATGTAATAGGATAGAAGCAAAGTATCAAAAATATAGCAATCTGCTAATACAATATAACAATTTGTAATCTTTACCTTATTGTGTAGTATAACAAACTTTACCAATCAGTTGCCTCAGTTAGACGTAGGCCAGAAATTGCATACAGCATTGCCTAGTCTCTGTCAAGCCCCTGTTTTGCTTTGATCAATGTTTGGCAACATCCTGCTTCAGAAGATTAACAAAATTACCACTCTTCAAACAAAGATATAGATGGGAAGAATGCAAAGTGCTTTTGGTGGGAAGTGAAAGAATATGTTCTAAATAGATAATAATTGAAAATGAGCATTCAACAAACAGATGTAATGCTAATATGATTAGATGGCAAAGTCAAATAGCATTGTGGTCCACAGTGTACTTAAAGACAAGTAGAAGATGCTTTACTGAGAATTCTCAAAGCAGGAGCATGTATAGACTCATCAAATGTGGGCATACTTGCAGATCAACAATATGTGGTGATTTTTTTAAGGATCCATCTTGTACTTATCATAGACCAACCAATTACAAATATTCCTGTCAAGTATACTATTAATTTACTCAACAATGATGATAAAGAGCACGTATACATCTTGTTGATAAAACTAATTAATGTTTATATAGAACTTGTGAATATTAGATGGCATTTGTCAACCATAATTTCCCACATTATGCAGAATACTTTAATATCTTGACACATGAATAGTACAAACATATAAGTTAGAATGAAACCTTTTGCTTTTCCATTTATTTTGTTGTCTTTCAACTTGGTAATGTGATTCAAAGGAATGGCTTCTTTGATTTTTGGCAAGTAAAGAAACTTTAACATGCATTAGAAGCAGTCAATATGTCTGCCACAAATTTTCATTCAGTGAATTCAAAGCTTGGACAGAAGGATACAATAGATGCGCAGTTTATACTTTTCCAAATCTGTGGTGTTCTTGATGAAGTATAATGATAAATAGCACAGACAAAAGTTGGTTGTATAAATGATGTGTATGAACCACTTGTGGACATTAGGCTAGATAGTGTTTTGTAATCCATTAATTGATTTTTCCAAGCAATGTAGAATGCCTTTAACACCTTGACAGGTGACTAATACAAAAATCTACTACAAAGAAAACTTCTGCTTTTTCAATATTATGCTGTCTTTAATTTAGATGAATGGTTTCTTTCATTTATGACAAGGAAAAAAGGGAGTTGAAATAGTAAATATGTTTGTGTCATGATTTGTATCTAATGAAAGGAAAGCTTGGACTTTAAGGACACAATCATGAGTATTTAGTGTATGCTTTGGCAAAGTTGTTGGCTTGGATTTCTTTGGGATCATACACAAACTCCTCCAATTATTTTGTTGTTGGTAGAGAGTTAAATAGAGACTTGTCATTCTGGAATCAGAATCAGACTTGAAGTTTTGCAGGCCCGGTTGATAATGGCATTTAGCTCATTGTAGTCAGTGTTTCATTAATTTGGTTTCCTTTCTTCTTGTTGGTTTCTCACTATTAGCCAGATTCTTATCATTCTGTATATTTGCAAGAACAGATACATGCCAGTCATCTGTGTCCCATGATTCTGGGGTCCATCTTTTTGATAAATCCTTCACAAAATCCTCTTCCAATAGAATTTTATTTTCAAGCTTCTCCTCTACAGGATGGCTGCTACCTTTGCATTGGTAGATACATCCAAATGGTACTACTCAAATTTTGTTTGCCACAATATGAAATATATTAATAATAAATTGAAATAGAATACTGCAGTGTTTGGAAAAGCTGCTACCATTGTTGAGGATTTTTTTTTGGATATTCATATATTTAAGAGGCAGAGATGTCTATTGTGACATGAACTTATCAAATCAGAATTAGAGCCAAGACAAAAGGCATTCATGCAGCACAGCTTGATGGGCAATTTGCCTCCTCTGAATACAATCTGTGATGCAACTGTTCTGAGAGGCTTAATGCTATAAATTAATTGAATTAAGAACCCAACAAAACAAAAAGAGACACTCATTGTAAAACAACATGAGTCTTGTGATATATGTATCTGTATGTATAGATGTTGCAAAAGTGTACAATGTGGCCATTATTAAGGCCAGACAATGGTTGACACACCTTGTCAAACCTCTGTTCTGACTCGAACCAATGTGAGACAGAATACTGCACCATTAGATTGAAGAGGATCAACACTTCCCATTTTGGAAGGAAAATATCCACTGGTCTTGATCAGAGTTGTCTTCATTCCCATACTCGAAAATTACTATTGATTACATGGGTGGGAAGCAGCCAATTCTGATTCTAAACTTGGGCAGAATAGCTACCCCTCAGATCTGGCATCTAACCCAATGAAAGCGTGCACTTTGCAGCATTTACTGAACGAGTTCTACCTCTTTTGAGGAAGGGAATTCAATGAGCTCATCTAGCTCCAAATTTGTGAGTGCTGGATCCTTTTTCCCCAACAAGTATGTCAAATGCTGGAAAGCAACTTCCTCACAAGGAATGGCGAGTCCCATCTGGTGATCAAACCCATATTCTTCCTCAGCCTTATCCAGCAATGTCCGGACCAGAGAATGGTTCAAATACTCAGTTGGGATGATAAACCTGCTGCGGCCACTGCCAACATACACTGGGCAGTAGCCCTTGGGGACATCTGTGGGGAGGGCACCACATGATCTGCCCATGGTCTCATCCTCAAAGTTGAAATATCTTGTGCTCTTTGGAGAAAGAGCATATCCGACTGACTTATGGGCATTGGCAAACCTATATAGGGCTCTGATTATGTGCTTCACAATCATTACATGACGATTTCCATTGCTCCTTGCCATTGGAACTCAATTGCACAAATAGAACTACAAGCTATTTCTATGAACCCAGATAGGAATGAAAGGCTTTGAGAAGGCAAATGCTTTGGTGTGATTAAAATGAAGGATATGTTGTGTATATATAACAATCAAAACTAAGCACCAACCCAACAAAAAAAAAATGGATGGATGTAATATGTTTAGCAGGTGTTGGTGAAATTCAACAAAGTGGTACTTAGTGTCCTTTACAGATTTTGTAAGGATGCGTGAAATACGGGATTTTAGTCCAGTCAAAGCTCAAACCGAGAAAGCAGGCCCATGTGCACTCTTGCCCAGGTGTTGGGGCACTTTCTGTCCAATATCATCGTAATTGTGTGGGAATGTCTGTCCCACAGATTGCATGTCATGAAGGCATAGCTCGACAGGGAAAGGACACCATCACATGCAGTCCGATGTGCATGTTAAAGCGGCCCACAGGTAAAGTGTCTCCAATGATGAGTATTTCCAAAGTTGTGGATAAGAGCATTTAGGGTATCTGATTGTAAACAACTAATTGCTTGATGGTCATTACATTACTGGTATGTAAAAGATGGGTTGGACAAGCAGCTTACTGAAATTTTATGATTGTAGGTTTGTTTGTTTTTTAAATTAGGTACCTCGACATACAATTCTTTGAAGATTTAAAAATATAATGTTATTATATATATATATATATATAAAATGTTGTTGTTGAGTGTTAGTATTATTTGGTTCAATTTAACAATGGGGATATATCTTGGTTTGATTTCTTTGAGGGCCATAGTTCCACCTCAAAGGGTAATGTTTCTTTTTTTTGCTAAAGCTGTCATAGATGATGATGGTGGGTTATTAATTTCCTTTTCCCTCTTTCTATATAATATATAATTTGGAAGAGAGGCTTGAATTTAACACTTGCATTCATGTCAGTATTTAGTCTTCTAAATAAGCGAATTTAAATTTTTATCTGTTTTGCATGGTTGTCACATTTTAATTGGTCTTCATTTATATTTTTTCGAAATCTTTTATTAACACTTTAAAAGTACTTTAAATAAGTCCTGTTGATTAGCCATTGCTTGGTATTAATCATTACTAGCGACATCATACATTTTTGTTATTGGTTATACAATAAATACATATACCAAGAGATTACATTGTTTTTCTACTTTGGTTGTTTTGATTCCATCATCTATTAGAAAAAAGGTTATATGGGATTGAAATGGCCCTATCCATATGACTAGGTTACTACGGTGTTTTCAATAACATTTTGGCAATTATGCATATATCACTTGGCAAGATTTGAACCTAGGTCTCCTCCTTCGAAGTCAAGGTATTTAACCATATGAGTTCATGTCATTTGATTATTCTATTGTCTCTTAAGATTCTTAACTAATCCCCTTTTCTTGGCTTGGATCCAAAATTATTAATGGGATAAAGTCTCCTATCGCAGCTACCTTATGGTCTTTATATAGTAGAGGATAATTTGTTATCAAAGTGCACTATGTGAATGATGTAAAATCACTCCACTCTAACTCTATCTCCACCATGATACAATATAGTTTGACAACTATTTGTCTTGTTTTCACTCTTCTATAATATAGAGAAAATCTAGGAGAGATAGTGTTACCAAATTCTAGAAATGTCCCATTTGGTTATGGTTCTCACTGGATACGATGAGGACATAAAATTCATAACTTGAAAAGTACCCTTTGCTCTTTCCATTGAATTCAGAGAAAAACAAATCAATTAAGCTATATAACATAATGGTCCCATGGATGGAATTGCTAAATATTGTCACCAATTTTTGTTGAGTAAATTTGACAAAATTTCATTGAAATATTTGTAATTTGACCTTATTAGGCCAAGGCCGATAGTGATGAAGAACCTATGGTTGCTCTTGATGTAGCCTACGTCCAAGTGCTATGTAAGTTTTCGGGCATTCTCTGTGTAGGCCTATGGGCATATTGATGTAAGCCTATGGGCACTTTTGATTTATTCACCCTTAATGATATTGGTTAATCCACCTCTATGGTTAACCTTGATTAAAGGGTTTAATACATTTATTATATTGTAATTTAACCTTCAAGTCAAGTTATGTTGAGGTTAATATCTAATTGGGGATTTGGTATCACTATAAATACCCCCCAATGACTGATCCATTGCATCGGTTTGTGATATGTGAGATTGTGGGGGTGCCTACGAGCACCCACCCCTTACTCCTATCTATTTGTATTGTTTATCTCTTTCTCTATTTTCGTCTATATGCTCCTCTATTTGGCTTTTATTCCTTTTTTTGCATATGATTGTGGTGAGTGTATGTTTTGGAAAGTATTGTGAATTCCAACACATCTTGTTGTTAAACTAACCTATGGAATATTATATTTTTGACCTCCTCTACAGTTTTGCAACTACATGACTTTTGTTCCCCTCTCCGCTAGTAGTTAGAAATTTAGCTCCCAAATAATAGCTGCATCTACTTTCTTGAGACATTTTATATTTTAACATAATTAAAGTTTGTCATCTTTCACAGCACTACCTAGGGCTTAGAAATTGGAGTAGCAGCCATCAATGCATCTTTACCCTCAATGTCGTTGATTTGGACCAATTTGAACACCTCTAATCCATTGTGTATCAATAGTGGTAAAACATGTATGAAAACCGGCTTAAACTATAGGAAAGCAGTCATAATATTTTGACAACCAAATAAATGAATTAATTGTGGGTTTAATTCATGGACTCTAGCTATCTCAAATTTGGATTTATGGCGAAGGAGATTTTTTTTTTTTGGTAATTATTATAGTAGATTAAAAAAGGGTTTTTATAGAGGATCCCAAAACCTTATGTACAAAATCAGCCTTGCATCATGCCTCCTGGCTTTATGTATAAGCCTATTACAGAAATCATAACCCCTAAAAAAACCTGATTACATAAGCAATGGGCCTAGGGCATCAATCCCTTGAAACTGAAAACCAAAACAGAAATCCCGCCCAGCGGTAACAGTAAGCATGAAACAATCCCTCTCAACGGGAAACAAACAAATAAGAAAGAAAGTAGTTTTGGAGATCCCGTCCAGCAGGGAGTAGCCAAAAACCACCATCAAGAAGATCCCGCCCAGCGAGGAAGCAAAGAAAACCGTTACAATAAAATCCTCTCGCGTAGGACCCCCGCAAATAAAACCCCCATTAGAAAAAAACCCACGAAAAGGAAAACCAAAAAAGAAAGGATCCCACCTCGTGGGAAATGGGGGTTGGGGGATCCCGCCTACGAGAAACCACCCCGCCCTACTAGTGGGAAGACATTCATTCTGCGAAATCCGCCACTCGCAAAGCCGATAGGTCACGGGATCCCCCCAATGTGGCGAGAGTTGCACCACAAGGAACCTATGACGGAAAACAGAAGATGATCCCAAAGAACAGGACCAAGAATCCCGTCCAAGCATAGAGTTCACGAGGATTCACAAGAAAATGGGGAAGTTGTCCCTCCTCCGCTCGCCTCCACTCGCACCGAGAAACGCAGAGGACCAGGATCCATGGACGGTCTCCGCAACTCCCTGGAGCCTCCCCCAGGGAAAAGAGCAAAGAAAGGATCCCACCTCGCGGGAACCATGATTTGGGATCCCGCCTAGAGGGAACCACCCGCCCAAACAAAGATCCCCGGACACGAGTCAAAAAACATTCTGTTCAAGGAGGCAACCCCGCAAGCCGACAGCCATACAGAGGATCCACCATCAGGAAGTGACCAAGAGATTGCACCACAAGGAACCCCCAAGACTGAAAAGCAGCAGAGGATCCCAAACAGAATACAGGACCAAGAATTTCGTCCAAGCATAGAGCCCGTCGAGGATTCACAAGAAAATGGGGAAGTGGTCCAAAACCCCTAAACCGTCGTCACCTCCACCGCACCGAGAAACGCAGAGGGACCGCATCCATGCTAATAACCTCGCAAAACCCTGGGGGGAAGCCCGAGGGAAAGGAAGGGATCCCCGACCAAACAAAGGATCCCCGGGAAGCACGGTCCGAAAACAACCAAGGAAACCCTAGCCGACTCGGGGAGGGACACAGATAGTGGAGAAGATCTCCCCCAGAGATCATCTCGCAAACAACCACTCCTGAGGGATGACCGGCGGAGCAAGTGGGGACCGGGCAGAACCACCAGGGTAGAGGGACACAGGATAAGAGAAGATCCCCCCTGTGAGAATATCTCGTGTAAAAACAACTACTCTGGAGGGATGACCGGGTTGAGCAAGGACCCAAGGTGTCCAGAGCCATGGTAGGGGGAGCAGGGGAGGGACCATGAGCTGGACCAAGAGCCCTCCCCCTCTCCTCTCCTTCTCCCTCTCCCACAGCTAAGGAGATTTTCAAAGATAAGGAAAGTGCAAGTTATAATCAGACCTAAGTTCTAAGGCCGAGCATTTATGGGGCAATTTCAGAATTTCCAATTCTAAAACACACATTCCGTTAAAAGATAGTAAAATTGGAAATAATGTAAGGATTCTCCTCGCCCGCATAGGAGATTTTCTGTATAGGTGCAGTAGCAGACCTATTTGAAGTTCATATTTTCATTTATGGGTTTGTTTATTGTTTACAACACACATTCCATTAAAAGATAGTAAAATTAAATACGAAAAGGAAAAATGGAATAACATCATATGCCCTTCTGTAGGTGAGCACTATGCATATATAAAATTTCAATTATCCTGCCCCCTCCCCTTTAGTTATTTGACATATTATAAGGCCTGGAAGAGGGTCAGTAATCTGGAAGGACAATGAACACTGGAGAATGCTCGGCCGATAAGGCGTTAGGATCAGTGGTAAAGGGCCGGAGCGTCGCTCTGGGGTCTTTCATTTTCTCGCCCCTCCCCTTTGCTCCATGTAATGTAGGTGAAGAGGGTCAGCATCTTGAAGCAATGAACACTGAAATGCTCGGCCGATAAGGCGTGTTCGCGGGTAGGGCGCATCACTATGAGGTTTCACACATTTTTTTTCCGACTCTTGGAAAGGAATCAATCATAGTCTTAACCAAGAGGTTCTTCTCTCTTAAACAAGTTCACCAACATAAGGAAACTGTCTAGTATAGGTTCTCAGTCTTGACAAAATAGATATCTATTAGAGTTGACTTCTACGCTAATAGGATTATTTGTCCATGGATTTCACATTGACATCACTTTCTGCGTCGACCACTTTGAAAGAGAAAATCAACTAAGTCTTAAATTCAAAGAGGTTCATTCCCTTGCTAACAAGTTCTACCGACATAAGGAAACCGTCTAGTATAGGTTCTGAGGTTTGGGGGGATAGATATCTATTGGAGTTGCATTCGTGTCGGGGGTTATTTTTGGGGAAGGGAAATGAATGAGCTCATCCGTCTTCATGTTTGGAGTCAGCCCGTATGGGCATCCATCTTCTCCCCCGCATCGATGCCAAATACTAGAAAGTAACTGCTCGCAATGGTGATCCCGTTTGGTGATTACCCATTCTCTTGTGGCCTTTATCCAGCAATACCTAAGAAATAAGCATGGTTCAGATTTAATATACCCATGTGCATTGTACTCCCAGGGAATTGGGGGAGGCGCCGCATGATCTTCGGATGATATGGGGGAAGGAATGATTGAGCATATCTTTTCGGAGTTGATTTGGGAGTTTATATTTTTGGAAGCAAGGGTATAAATATTGCCTTATGGACATTGGAAAGTCTACAGTGATCACAGCATCGAGCCAAATACAGCAATTCTTGTCGCATGTAAATGTGAGTCCTATTGTGATTAAATCCCATTCTCTTGTGTGCCTTTATCAGCAATACCAAGAACAAGCATGGTTCAAATTCTCAATATGCTCCATGTCATTGTAATTTAGGGAAATTAGTGGGGAGGCACCGCATGATCTTCAAATGATATTATCTTCAGTAGCTATAGAGGCTTGGGGATTTCCTTGCCCTTTTGAAGCAAGGGTATAAATATTGCCTGCAGATATTGGAAAGTCTTTTACAAGGATCTCATTATAAGCTGGTAAGCTTGGGGATTTCCTTTGCTCCTTTGATATTGGAGACATTGAAAAATAGGTGATCCAATGAAATAGATTTATATGTTATTGTCAACAACCCAAATAGGAATGAGAGTCTTTGAGAAGGCATAATGTCTTGGTGGCTACTATGAGGGATATGTTGTGTATTATTACCTAAAAAAAGAAAGCATCTATGGAGATGCCATTGTACTCTGTCTTAATCTTGTGGATGAGAGTATGGGATTTTAGTATTAAGCCCAAATCAAGGAATGGGCCATGTGCTGGCTTATTAGTTCTGGTACCTTGGTCGTCCATACATTCTCGGGCGCGTTTACCCGCACTATATGATATGATTGCAGAGGTTGGAAAGCACCAATCCCTGCGATTGGTAAGTGCTGGAAAAATGCCAGAAGTCCCTATGGCTTAGTCATTTGCTAGAGATGTATCTTCATTATGCAGCAGAGTAAGCAAAATAATATGCTTGTAGTGGCTGATTGTGTTTAGGGAGCTTTCATTGTGGCCTATTCCCTCGGTCTTCTATGTCAGCCTCCTTCTCTAGCTCTTCCCCGCATCAGCCCATTGATGATGTCCTAAAATATATTGAGACATTGAAAAATAGGTGATCCAATGAAATAGATTTATATGTTATTGTCAACAACCCAAATAGGAATGAGAGTCTTTGAGAAGGCATAATGTCTTGGTGGCTACTATGAGGGATATGTTGTGTATATATCACAGTCAAAAGAAAGCATCTATAGGAAAGATAACATAAATTGTACTCAGTGTCCTTACATACTTTGTGCAGGATGAGAGAAGTATGGGATTTTAGTGTAATTAAAGCTCAAATAAGGAAATAGGGCCATGTCTGCTTATTAGTATCTGGTACACTTGGTAGAAATCACCATTATTCCTGTCTAGGTAATGTTTATCCCCAACTATATGATGATTGCAGAGGTTGAAAAGACACCAACTTGCAGATTGGTGTATAGGAAATGCCATACACCCCATGGCTTAGTCATTTGCGGAGATCTATTAAACAGAGTAAAGCAATAATAGCTTATAGTTATTTGTTTAGGAGAGCTTGCGTTGTGGATCATTCCTCAGTCTTCTATGACTCAGCCTCTCCTTCTCGCCTTCTAGGATATCGCCTCATTGTGCTCCTCTCCTAATTTGCCCCTTTCTCCTCCCACTTAGCAAGTTATTCAGGTTCCTGACCTCTATCCTTTTGCCCCTTTAGCATCTCCCACTCTCTTCCATGCCTTGCCAGATCTAAGGTCAGGGGGTGAAAGACAGAATGATTGAGACGGGTTACATCGTGAGGTGAGCCGGTTTGCTGGAGCGAGAGCATAAGTATAACATCCGTTTATACTGCATACGATATTCTAATATTCAACCTATAGTATACACCAATAATTTTTCTAAAGTTGAAAGGAAATAAGTGAAAGACAAAATGGTAAAGCAAAAAAACGAATGAAGGAAAAGTAACTGGAATAAGAGATACCCACGTAGACTTTATCAATCCATTTACAGATATTGTATTTTACTTGTCATCTTGCTTGGTATAATCGTATAGTATAATAACTACAATTAATAGCAATGATATTAATCAAGTGTACCTACATAATTGTATAGTATAATAACTAACAGGTAATAGACTGCTATTAATAAGTGCCTATTAGCAAGCTAGAGCTTCTGTACATTTTTTCTTAGTTCTTCTCAGCCTCCAGCTTTTACCCATCCTGTGTCATAGATTCAACAAGGTTGTCGCCTCTTCAGCAGTGATGTAGTTATGTAAGTACATTTACTTTTGGCCCATCCCATGTCATAGATTAAAAAATTGTCGCTCTTCAGACAGAGATGAGATAGAAGAGAAAGCAATTTTGGTGGAAGTGAAGCTAATGTTCTAAATAGATTAGTGATTGAATTTGATGGAATATCAACAATAGATATTTAACAACAGATGCTCTATGCTTAGATGGCAAGGTCCATATATTTAGCTTGAGGTCAATAGCATTCTAGCACAGTTGGCTTATCGACCAAGTAATATTTGGACGATGTAGGAGATGAGCCACTGTGTACTGAGTTCAGCAGGAGCATGTATGGATTCTCCATTGTAGGTAAAAATAGTAGATCACATAAGTTGTATTTTTAGGCCATTTGCACTTACGCTACCTACCACTACATATTCTTGTCAGGTATATGAATTTATTGACCAGGTGATGGTACAATTTAGAGATGGGAATATAGACCCCTAGTACGGAACTCGAGCGGAGCATGTAGTGACCCATATGTAGGTACTTGCAGCAACTAAGTTGTGGCTTTTTAGGACCATGCACTACGCTAACCTACCACACAAATCTTGTCAGGTATAATATGAATTTATTGACCAGTGATGGTACACCAGATACATTTTGTTGGTATAACTGAATCTGTGTTAAAATGAACTTGTAAATGGAAGAGAGAGTATTTCAAGCCATCATCCATTTCCCATAATGCGGAATACTTTACATCTTGGCACATGATAGTACATTTACCCATAATGCGTGATACTTTACATCTTCATGATAGCATTTATCTAACTCTACTTCGCTTTCTCCATTCATTCTGTTGTCTTCAACTAACTGTTAATCAATTTAGAGGAATAGAGGAAGGTTTCTTCCCAATTTTCAAGTAAATGAAATTAAACTTGCTGTAGAAACAGTAAATGAATGGCTGGCAAGTAAATGAAATTAAATTGCCGTAGAGACAGTAAATGAATGGCTCTTTCTGTGCTAGAACTTGTCTTTCCATTCGTTTTCCTTTCGAATGAGGCTAACCAGAAAAAAAAGGATATACTAGTAGATAAAGAAGTATGAGTTTATGATAATCCAGTCAAAAGATACCAGATAAGTGAGTGCTTTTTTTCCCAGTAAGTCTTTCCATTTTTTGGTTTTCCCTGCATTTACATAACCTAGCTCTTCGTTAAAATAGATAATAGGATTCGACTTAGTAGTGGAGGCATGGCTGGTTGGATATTGGAGTTTAGCTAATCATAGTTAGATTCCAAAATCGGATTACCATCCATTTCTTTGGTACTGACTATTGGCCCCGGTTTTTATAGCCCGTTTGCCCTTACGCGTATTGGCAATAGTGATTTTACAAGTTATTTGCCCCGTGAATGGTGGGGTCTCTCTTTTGATGCTTTCCGCAGAATCCATCTAATGGGCGATATTTACTTACCCTTTTAATTTAAGGAAATGGTTTACAAACGTAGATTTTCGCCGTCAGCAATTTCGCCTCCGGATTCCGGTACATGAATCTGGTTTTATTCCAGAATGAAGCATTAATGTTAACCATCTGAAGTGAGAAAGTTGAGGGTTTGAAAGGTGTATCATTATGAGGAATGATTAAGAGAAAGAAGTGTTTAGCAGACAAAAAAGATTATTACAACATGAATATTTGACAAGCTACACATGAGGCTTAAGACAAAATGATCGTGTGTTGCGGTCTGCCTATTCCCGTATTAGAGTCTCTGCTACAGTACTGAATTGAGAGGCTTACCTTCAAAAGTGAAAGTTGCAATTAAGAAGCGCAATTAAATTTAAAGAAGCCCGGTTAGAAGACAGTAAAATTGGAGACGATGTAGGGACATGAGAGACATCGTTGATATGCTGATTTACCTCTCAGAAATGTATTAATGAAGACATAAAGGCCACAATGATGATGCTCATTGTTAGTCCTTTGCTCTGATAACTATAGAGTAGAATATTGCGGGATCATCGCTTCCCGATTTGCGTGAATACATCCCGCACTCAACTTCCGGTTTTTGAGTCCTTCTTGAGATCCGGCAATCCAATCCCATCGGCGAGATTTTCAGCTAAGCATAATTTGCAGATCACTGTATGAGGTTCATGTGGACGGATAGGGGAAATCAATGAGGTCATCCAGCTGCATATGTGTGAGTGCTGAATCCTTTTTCTTTCAGCATGGATGTCAGATGCTGAAAGCAACTTCCTCAATAGGAATGGTGAGTCCCCTCTCCTGATCAACCCGTACTCTTCCTCAGCTCCGTATCCACAATGCCCTGAATAGAGAATGGTTCACCCACACAGCGGGATGATAACCTACTATGTCCACTACCCACATACACTGCACAATGGCCCCCTTGTGGCGTTCCTGAAGGGCGCCGCATGATCTTTCCATCGCCTCATCTTCAAAACTGGGAAAATACTCCGCGGTTTTGAGACAGAGTGACACCCAAGTGGCTTTTACGGGTTTGCACCCTAAGCAAAGTACTCGATTATGTGCTTCAAAATGAGGACTTGGGATTTACCTTACCCTTGCCATTGCGGAACTAAATAACGCAATAGAATTACAAGTTTTTGGCTAACAACTGGCATAGGAATGAGACGAGAAGATAATTTTTTGTGAAGCTGAGATGAAGGATAAGGCTTCTCTATATATAACAACCAACCCAACAGTGCCGTAAAGAAAAAGTGGACATAAAAATGCTTGTAGCGTAAAATAATCGTACTAGTAAATCTAACCGATTTTGTGCGGCATTGGTGAAATATGACATTTTTGTCGGCTTGGCCCAATAAGAGCAGGCCCCTCTGCGCTGTCCCCAAATGTCGGGCACTCCTCGGCCACTGTTATTGTCATTGGCTGTGAATGTCCTAGAGACTGCCTGGACTGGGGGCGGAGAATGGTGGAGCCCCTCGCCTGTCCTTCGGAGTGCCTGTTGGGAGGGCCGCTGGTCGGTCGTAGTGGTATTTGACCCCCATTGGCTCTTAGTTATTGTTTAAAAATGGGTCCCCTGGTTTGCCTGGGCGCAATTTGTCACTCAAGGGAAATCACTTTTCTGTTCAAATTTTTTACATTTAAAAATGTATTTACTGTGAATTAAGAGGCGATGGTGAAAAATGAATAGTGAAATAGAATACGGTCTAAAAATAATTTGGAGAATGTATGGTTAAAGTAGAAAGCTGTGGTGCGGTTTGTAACGGCGCTATATATGAGATGATTAAGAGATAATTTCTATAGAATAATGATAAATAATTAAAATGGATAGAAGTTACAAGTTGAAAGCAAGAATGCATTATGTGCTGGGTCTGCTCATATATAGAGTATAACTGCACTGAGAGGCTGCATTTCAAGAGTAAGTTGTGCTAAGAGACCCGAATTTAAAGGGCCTCCGGTTAGAAGATGTAGTAATTGGGGTTATGTGGGGATATGCACGTGATATATGTATGCAAGTAATAAGGGAAAAAATAGGATCAATCCGACTTCAGAGAAATGTAATAATGTAAATTACTAGGTACAACAAATGGATGATATTGTTAGTCCCCCTGCTTGGAATAAAATACTTAGGGAGAATATTTGTAGATCATGCTTCCAATTTGGAAGGAATAGTATCCCACATAAAATAAGGTGATTTAATAGTGGTAAATTTGATTTTCAATTTGACATTGAGATTATGTAGAGGTCTATGTCAGTTTAATGTGAATTAATAATATGAAATTAAACTGAATTGCAAATAAAATAGAAATTAAATTAAAGAAGTAGTAAATGGGATTGGGAGGGGGGAAATTTAAATGAGGTCATCCAGGTATATGGTGAGTGTGGAATTTTTTTCAGTATGGGATGTCAGAGTGAAAGAAATTCCCTCACAGGAAGGTGAGTCCCATCTCGTGATAAATGTATCTTCTCAGCTCACCAACAATGTTCTGAATGAGAATGGTTCAACACACAAGGGGATGTAGATAAATCAATGGTGTCCATACCAATACATGCAAATGGCCTCAGGGAGATGTGGAAGGGCACCCAGATGCCCATGCCTCATCTTCAAAAATAAAATATTGTGTCTTTGAGAAGAGCACAAGTGCCTTCATGGCTTGGCGACCCTGCCAGAGGGCTCTGATTAGTTTAATGAGGATTGGGATATATATTCGCCCCTTTCCCTATCGCAGAACTAAATACGCAATAGAATTACAGTTTTTTAAACAACTGGCATAGGAATGAGAGACGAGAAGATAGAATGTTATATGAGATGAAGGATAGTGGTGTATATATAACAACCAAATCAACAGTGTCGTAAAGAAAAAGTGGACATAAATGATTGGGAAGTAAAACAATTGTGCTCAGTAACCTAACTGATTTTAGAGATTGGTAAAATATGTAGATTTTGTGAATCGCTTCCAAATCAAGAAAGGGTGCCCAGGTGCAGTAGATCTCTAAAGTCGAGATGACTGTCGCTATCCAATGTTATTGTTATTGGATGTGAATGTCCTAGAGACTCACAATGAAGGTGCAGAAATGATGAAAAAGATGTCTTCACATGTGCCTGAGTGCATGTTGAGAGGGCCACTTGATAAGACAGTAGGTATTTGGACCCCAAACCAACCAATGGCATGTAGTACAATAGAGTTAAATTGGCCAGTGGTTGGAAGGTTTATTCTCTTAGATATATACACAAAATCACATCAAATTTTTATCCTTTAAAGATTTATGCTAAAGGTAAATTCAGTGATCTGAAGCATCATGACAGTTAGTATAACAACTCATTTTTAAATAAATAATAATGTTGTAGTTTGGAAGGCTGATGGAAATGTAAGTGAAATAGACACGGTTGAAAATAATTTGAGAATAGAATCGTTTCAGATTGATGTGATCAATGGGTTGGAATTAATATTAGTTAAGGAGGATGCAACAAAGTTGGAAATTAATGTATAACAAAGTCTGAAGCTGATTCAATATAGATTACATGGCAGTTGTATAACAACCCAAAAAGCAACAGGCATACACACTCCCACCTGAGGTAGCACGCTGAATTTTAACTCTTCAAAAAAAAAAAAAATTGGAAGATTTACACTTGAAAAGAGATCTTGACTGTATTTAAAGCTTAAAAAAAAAACGCTTTGGCTTCAAAATACAATGCTGTAAATTCAGAAATGCATTTTACAACAAATTTGAATGAAGTTTTAAAAAATAAAATAAAAATCACAACACTTCAATTAATCAGTTATAATTATATAGCGAGACTAACTTACATGAAGTACTAAATTACAACGAGTTCCTAATCTACTTTTCAGTCAGTTTTAATGTAGACTAATAACTATGACAATCTAAACTGACACTTGCAAATAACAACTAGAAATTAAATTAAACGAAGTAGTAGTCAATGTCCTCGCACCTATCAATTAAACTAATCCTATTCAGAAGGCCGCTTACAACTCAATGGTACCAAAATATTAATTATAAGAAGGCCAATCTCAATGGTACTAAAGTATTCGTTTAAAACTTAAATACAAAGAGGACAATTATCAGTCACTTGAGTCAGTTTAAGACAAGGGAGTGGTAATGCACTCAGTGCATCTGAAGCATCATGACACAGTTCAGTATTCAACAACTTGGTATTAGGCATTTCTGGGAGCATGTTGTATCACAATGGGCTTTGGGGCTGCTGCTACCACTATTCAGTTAAGGAGGACGCAAAGTCTGAAACTTAATGTATAACTAAAGCCTGAAGCCTGACTTGAATATAGACTCCATAGTTAAAATGCATAACAACCCAAAGCAACAGCCACACCTCCCACTCAGAGGTAGCACGCTGAATTTGAACTTTCAAAAAAAAAAAATAAAGATTTACACTTGAAAAGAGATCTTGACTGTATTTAAAGCTTAAAAAAACGCTTTATTTCAAAATACACGTTGTGAAATTCAGGAAATGCATTTACAACAATTGAATGAAGTTTTAAAAATAAAATAAAAAATGGCTGTGCCACTTCTGTTCATCAGTTATAAGTATAAGGCTAACTTTGGGGTGTCCTCAAAATCTTCACCTCATTAATTATGGCGTAGAAGATAACTTCAATTATACTAAATATTAATTATAAGTAGAAGCGTCAACTCAATGGTACTTCAAAGCTCAACAATCATAGAGACGACCAATACTAAATGCAAAGGATTGTCCTTGAATGTTAGGAACCGTCAAATAAAAGGTCCTTAAGTCACCACTCATTTATGTACTAAACAAAAATAGACAATAATTTACTATCGCTTAAAATACAAGTATAAATTCCCTTAGTTAAAATGCAACAATCATGAGATGACTACTAAATGCAAGGATTAAGTCCGAATGTTAGGAACCAAATAAATAAAAGGTCCCTGTCACCGCTATTTTGTACTAAAATATAGTATTTGATGATTGAAGCATCTAACGTCGACTATAGCATAGACTACTGAACGATTTCAACGTCGACTATAGCATAAGACTACTTAACGTTTTTGTGCAACTATCCTAGAAAGCGGTGGAGTGTATAATATAGTTGAGAAAATCGGAACCAGAATCAATCGAGAGTTTTTATAATCGAAGAAAAATCGGAATCGGCAAAAAAAAAAAAATGAGGAAAATGATTATAACTATCCTAGAAAGCGGTAGAGTGTATAATATAAAGGTAGAAAATCGGAACCAGAATCAATCGAGAGTTTTTATAATCGAAGAAAAATCGGAATCGGCAAAAAAAAAAAAATGAGGAAAATGATTTTTATTTTTTTAATTATTTCACATTCATATGCATACATTACGCAAATCAAATATGCAATCAACATACAACAAATAAAGCAAAGAATTATTGAAAACCAAACCACCTTGCAAGACTCAAGCTTTAAGTATACATGAAAGTGACAAAACACCAAGACCTGCTTATAATATGAAAAGGTACAAATTACAAAATGTGTCAAAATGCCTCAATAGGCCCACACACTAATGTCTTGCAATTCCTTTGCCCCTTGTCCTAACATAAGCCCTAGTCTCTCTTGGTTGATGTGTGCTTGTAGTTGCTTGCGCCTCTTCTTGTGCTAAGGCCTCTTGTTGGTCCCTTGCTACCATCTCTTCCGCTAGGTTCTCATAGTTTTGTAAATCTTCCATGGTGAATAGAGGTTCTTGTTGTTCTTGTTGCTCTTGTGTTGTTGCATTTGTGATCCATTCAAATGATGGATCAATGTCACTTAAGTCAATGGCCTCAATTTTTTCTTTTCAAAACTTTTTTGGTGGAGACGAAGGTTGTAATGCACAAACACAAGATCATTTAACTTTTAATGGAGATGAAATTTTAGGGTTTAATGTTTAAAATATATTGATAGGCATCAATATTTACTAAGTACTTAAAAGTTAAAAAGAGAAAAAAAATCCTAAGGACCTAAACTCTAAACCCGTTTAATGTTTAACAAATATTGATAGGATAGCTAATAATTTGGCTTGCATTTATCAATTTAGTATCTATTTTAAAGGAGGAAACTAGGGTTTTGAGTTTTAAATTTGAGAACAACCCTAACCTAATTCCAAACAACCCTAATCTAATTTCAAATAAGCCATAATCTATTAAAAAAAAAAGAGTTTTCAAAAATATTCTAACCTTGAATGAATCTTCTGGGTGGATGTTGTTGGTTGTTGGATTCCTTCACACCATAATCGCTCGTGCTCCTAGGATGTGTGTAACAACCCAAGTCTACCCACCTGGTTGTACCTCAAAGCTAGCCAAGCAAAATCTTACAGGGTAATTTTTTTTCTAAATTTAATGTTTTCAACTCTAGAAGTGCTTTCGTGTTCACATCAATTTGTTTCACCCAATGAATCAATATCTTATTCTTAAATTAGTACAGGCATATCATACCACTTTTGGGTTTAAGACTGTTGTAGACAGTCACCCGAGTGGACGAGATTGACCAAATCCCGTGAAAGGTGCTAGTTTGTGGAATCGATTTACCTCATTTATCGTCCTCGTGTTCTGGAATGAGGGTCGAACCACGGCTAGGGTTATCGTCTAGGGCCCATAACACCTAGAGAGTAGACGCATATTTCCTCATTTCTTAACATATTGAATCTTTGACTAACCAATCGACTTGTTCCATTGTGTGTATGAAAGGGGGTTAACGTACATATGCCCGATGTCTAGCTAATTGTCCACTACCCAAAGTCACCTAAAACAATGTCAATACGTTGACCTTGGACTTGATCACACATGCCCATTGTGACTCACGATCGTTTGTCCCATACCAAACGTCGTGGTTAAACTAGCTAAATCACATAAGCATGGGACTTCACAGTACCATCCGAGCAACAACCTATAGATGGCATCCCATACTACCCCTCGTTACAAGTTATGATCGAGTCACATTTTTCGAACGATTATGTCATACTATGGTTGCTCTCGAGACTCGTTGTGTGCATACCCGCACCTCAACGACATTGGGTGTTTAAGTTTTTTTTTACTCGCAATAACTTTTGTTTATCCTTCTCAAAAAACTATAATTTGGGTTTTTAGGTTGTTTCTTATGGTTTAATGGTTCCCTAAGGTTAAGTAGGTTTAATAGAGCCAACACTCAATACTAGGGTTTCTCATTCATCTAGACGTTATAACACAACCATTAACGTTCAGCCTAATCATTTTGTACCCAACTTAATCGTTTTGTCCTACATAAAAATCACTTGCAAAAAAATCTCTTTAATTTAAATAAGTAAAGTTCTAACAAAAACAATTCAAATTTTAACAATACAAATTTACCTAATTTACCAAAATTATAAAAATTTTACATATATATATATTCTCCTAAGAGAAACAAGCATAAATTTATTTTCCTTAATAATAATATATTTAAAGATTACCTATAATGACTTGAGCGTTCTACGCTTCCTACCAAAACTTGTTTTCTCATGCATAAAATCAACTTGTGATCTATTTTTTATCTTGGACTATTCTTTCATGGCTCCATACAAAATTCACATGCAATATTAATAGGGACACTCGACCCACTTTGAATTAAGAACTACCTTCAAAGATTTAATATTTGCAAGATTTAAAAACAACACCCATGGGGTATATCTAATCTTAACTTTAAGTATTCAACTTCAAAATAACTTTATGGGTTTACGTATTCAAGAGTTTTTTTTTTTAAAAAGAGGTAGTAGAGTCTTTCCCTACCTTACACAACTACCTCAACTTACAAGTTCCAAATTTGGATTATTTCCTGAAGCATATGTGGCACTAAATCCTCTTGAAATAACAACAATGGTTTTGTCTTTATATTCTAGTTATACTGCTACTGGCAATATATGGTTTAAGTTTATCATGACGAACTTCCCTTATATCAAGGCATAAATGGCTTCCAATAATTTCATATATTGTGCAAGAGGTTTCCTAAGTTACAATGGCCAATTTAAAATTTGAAGAGATTACAGAGTCTTAGCTAACATATTTCAAACTACGCTCAAATATGAAAAGAACGTTTCCATTAATTAATTATTATAATCAACATAAAACATAACGATCGAGTAGTCATTATTAATTCAGATTGCAAAACAATACACAGGCACCATAAAGATTTGGTATGTCAACTATATAAAATATCCAGGAAAAATGGATTTAATAATTGAATATGATCATTTCAATATCTGGTGTCGAACATATTGACCAAGTTCTTTTGTTACACAAGAATTCACTACTACCCACAAGCATGCATTACATTAGCTCCTCACAACACTTTTAACTTGACTAGTGAGAACATTAAGTTTCCATAATGGTCACTGTGTGACAAGGACCTCTCTAAAATACTACTAAATAGCAGTTCCATTTTGGAGTTTCTTTAGTAGGGTAATTTTGGATACCGCCTTTACATTGTCACACAACAAGCAAGAAGAAAGTATTGAATCCATAGTAGCCACTCTTGTATGTGGACAAGGACGCATAGATCTATCATTAAAATTATGGAGAGCTGAGGCTTCAAATGAATGCTTATTACTCTCAACCAGTGAAAGAACGAGGTGATTAGTTGAGTAGTAGTTTGTCTCCCTTGTAATCATTGACGTCAAAGAGTGATAGCTTCCGTGAGGTATAAAGCCAAGCATCTTTGATTTGGATAGCTTAAATATGTGTCAAGAGATCCACTTGAGTCTCTATACAAGTAATAGTATCACCCTGAAATCTCATAATAAATAGAACACCTGAATATGAGATGTTCTTCAGTTTCCACCTCCCAAATAGAGCAAAGATGGCATGCCCTATCCTCTCAAGGAATATGATGGTCTGTTGCTACTTGCAATTGATTTGAGCATGCTTTGAGCTGACCAGGAGGAATTTTAAGGTTGTGTCCAATGTTGCTAGATATAATTAGGAAAATAATAATGACATTCTCAATCATTATGAAATGTTTAGTGTAAAAATCCAACTTAGGACTAAGAGGTTGAGATGAAGCAACTCAAATGATCTAAATATATTGTTGATAAACATCATCTCTGACTGCTTGATTAATTTACCCTCTTATCAGGAATAAGGCAAGGAGGAGGGTTTACAAAGTATTTGAATGCAGATAATTGATCTATGGACATGCCATCTGATCAAAGAAGATTAATAACTTCTCAATACAGTCCATGATGACGACCAAAAGTGCTCCTAGAGGTAATGCATTTTGAGGAGCAAAGTGCCAAATATGGGTATCTCTCTTGGCTTGAGGAGCAAAATGCCCCTAACTCTATCTCCACGATGATACAATATAGTTTGACAACTATTTATCTTGTTTTCACTCTTGTATAATATAGAGAAAATCTAGGAGAGATAGTGTTAGCAAATTCTAGAAATGACCCATTTGGTTATGGTTCTCACTGGATAAGATGAGGACATAAAATTCATAACTTGAAAAGTACCCTTTGCTCAATTCATTAAATTCAGAGAAAAACAAATCAATTAAGCTATATAACATAATGGTCCCATGGATGGAATTTCTAAATATTGTCACCAATTTTTGTTGAGCAAATTTGACAGCATTTCGTTGAAACATTTGTAATTTGCCCTTATTAGGCCAAGACCGATAGTGATGTACTTATGGTTACTCTTGATGTATCGTACATGCAAGTGTTATGTAAACATTCGGGCATTCTCTGTGTAAGCCTATGGGCACTTTTAATTTATTCAACCTTAATGATATTGGTTAATCTATCTCTATGGTTAGCCTTGATTAAAGGGTTTAATACATTTATTATATTGTACTTAACCTTCAAGTCAAGTTTATGCCACGTTGAGGTTAATATCTAATTGGAGATTTGGTATCACTATAAATACCCCCCAATGACTGATTCATTGTATCAGTTTGTGATATGAGAGATTGTGGGGGTGCCTACGAGCACCTACTCCTTACTCCTATCTATTTGTATTGTTTATCTCTTTCTCAATTTTCGTCTATATGCTCTTCTATTTGGCTTTTATTCCTTTCTCTGCATATGATTGTGATGAATGTATGTTTTGGAAAGTATTGTGAATTCCAACACATCTGTTAAATTAACCTATGGAATTTTATATTTTTGACCTCCTCTACAGTTTTGCAACTACATGACTTTTGTTCCCCTCTCCGCTAGTAGTTAGAAATTTAGCTCCCAAATAATAACTGCAGCTATATTCTTAAGACATTTTATATTTTTAAATAATTAAAGTTTTTCATCTTTCACAGCACTACCTAGGGCTTAGAAATTGGAGTAGCAGCCATCAATGCATCTTTACCCTCAATGTCATTGATTTGGACCAATCTGAACATCTCTAATCCATTGTGTATCAATAGTGGTAAAACATGTATGAGAACCAGCTTAACTTTAGGAAAGCAGTCATAATATTTTGACAACCAAATAAATGAATTAATTGTGGGTTTAATTCATGGACTCTAGCTATCTCAAATTTGGATTTATGGCAAAGGAGATTTTCAGTATAAGGTAAGGTGCAAGTTATAATCAGACCTAAATTCTTTGCTGAGCATTTATGGGGCAATTTCAGAATTTCAATTCTAAAAAACACACATTCCATTAAAAGAGAGTAAAATTGGAAATAATGTAAGGACAAATGTAATAAATTGATATACTCATCTATTTGTATAATTGTTTACAAAAATGGATCATGTAGCCTTTATCTAGGATATGCATATGGCTAATTCTTATTGTCTGGCCCCTTCCATTGCTTAATTTAATGTAAGGCCTGAAGAGGGTCAGCATCTTGGAAGGACAATGAACACTGGAAAATGCTCAAGCGATAAGGCGTTAGAGTTTAGTGGTAAAGCGGCTAGAGCATCACTATGAGGTCTTGCATTTGAATCCTAGCCGGTCCATGATTTCAACAACAGCATTTTCCAACTTTGGAAAGAGAAAATCAACTAGTCTTAACCAGAGGTTCATTCCCTTGCTAAACAAGTTCCCAGCAACATGAGAAAATACCATCTAGTATAGGTTCTCGACTTTGACAAAATAGATAACTATTAGAGTCGGCATCTAAGCCAAAGGAAATTTGTGCTTTGCAACATCAACTGTATGAGGTCTATCTCTTTTGGGGAAGGGAAATGAATGAGCTCATCCATCTTCATATTTGGGAGTGTGTATCTTTTCCCCACAGCATCGATGCCGAATACTAGAAAGTAACTTTGTCACATGGATTGGTGAGTCCCATTTGGTGATTAAACCCATACTCTTTGTGGCCTTTATCCAGCAACACCAAGAACAAAGAATGGTTCAAGTGCTCAATATACCCATGTACATTGTACCCCTAGGGACATTGTGGGGAGGCACCACATGATCTGCAAATGGCATTATCTTCAAAGTTGAAATATTTTATGTTGTTTGAAGCAAGGGTATAAATATTGCCTTATGGACATTGGAAAGTCTACAAAGGGATCTCATTATGTGCTTTGCAAGGACTTGGGGATTTCCTTTGTTCCTTGAAATTGAAACGTTGAAAAATAGGTGATCCAATGAAATAGATTTATATGTTATTGTCAACAACCCAAATAGGAATGAGAGTCTTTGAGAAGGCATAATGTCTTGGTGGCTACTATGAGGGATATGTTGTGTATATATCACAGTCAAAAGAAAGCATCTATAGGAAAGATAACATAAATTGTACTCAGTGTCCTTACATACTTTGTGCAGGATGAGAGAAATGTGGGATTTTAGTGTACTTAAAGCTCAAATCAAGGAAATAGGGCCATGTGCTGGCTTACTAATATCTGTTAACACTTTCAGACCAATGTCCGTATCATTCTGTGTTAATGTTTATCCCACAAACTGCATGATATGATTGCAGAGGTTGAAAAGACACCAATCCTTGCAGATTGGTGTGTATGTTGAAAAGGCCATAAACAAAACCTTCTATGGCTTAGTCACATGCCAAGAAGATACCTCTATTACAACAGAGTAAAGCAAAAGGAATACAGAAACTTATAGTGGCTGATTGTTTTTAAGAGAGGTTCTACATTGTGGACTCATTCCCTCAAGTCTTCTATAGCACTCAGACCTCCTTCTCGGCCTTCCTTCGTATCAGACCCATTTATGATGTCCTAAAAGTGCCTTTCTTCACTTAAGCAAGTAATTAAGGATTTGTGACCTTCTCTTTAATGTTGCCCCTTCATCTCCCATTCTTGTTCAATTTCTTGAATCCTAGAGGGATTTAGAATTCTATCTTCAAGTTGCCAAAGTTATAAGGTCACGTGTCAAAGACAAAATGATTAAACAATTACACATTGAGAGACAATATAATAGAATAAGAACAAATAAAGAAAAATATAACAATCCATTGATACTGTATATTGATTTGTGATCTTGTTTAAATTATTGTATAGTATAATAACTAACAATTAATAGCAAATGATATTAATCAAGTGCCTACATAATTGTATAGTATAATAACTAACAGGTAATAGTAACTGCTATTAATCAAGTGCCTCAATTAGACATAGTCTAGAGATTGTGTACAACGTTGCCTAGTTCTTGTCAAGCCTCTGTTTTGTTTCAGTCAACTTTTGGCACCATCCTGCGTCAGAAGATTTAACAAAATTGTCACTCTTCAGACAGAGATAGAGATGGGAAGCATGTAGAGAAAGGCTATGTTCTAAATAGATAATGATTGAAATTTGAACGTTCAACAAATAGATGTGGTGCTCATATGCTTAAATGGCAAGGTCAAAATAGCATTGTGGACCACAGTTTACTTATGGACTAAGTAGAAGATGCTTGAAGGATGGGATTTTAGACCACCTAGTACTGAGAAATCTCGAAGCAGGAGCATGTATGGATTCTTCATATGTAGGTGTACTTGCAGATCAACGATAAGTTGTGGCTTTTTAAGGATCCATTTGCACTTACGCTAATCCTGCCAACTACAAATATTCTTGTCAGGTATAATATGAATTTATTGACCAGTGATGATAAATACCACATATACATTTTGTTGATATAACTGATCTGTGTTTATATAGAACTTGTGAATAGTAGATAGTTTTTGTCAATCCATTATTTTCCACATAATGCGGAATACTTTAACATCTTGGCACATGAATAGTACAAACATTTAAATAGAAACAATGGTTTTGCTCTTTCCATTCATTCTGTTGTCTTCCAACTTGTCAATGTAATTTAGAGGAATGGCTTCTTCCATTTTTGGCAAGTAAATGAAATTAAACTTGCTGTAGAAACAGTCCATATGTCTGAGCCACAAATTTTTATCGAATGAGTTAAAAGCCTGAACAAAAAGGACACAATTGTAGATGGGTAGTTTATGCTTTGGCAAAGCTACTAAGTCCTTCCATTTTTTGGTTGTTCTGCATGTTACATAGACTTGTTGTTTTAGAATCAGATTCAGACTCTAAGGGTTGTAGGCATGGTTGATATTGGAGTTTAGCTAATCATAGTTAGCATTCTTAATATTGATTTCCCTTCTTACTGTGTGGTTCTTACTATTGCCCAATTTTTTGTAGTTGCCATTACGCATATTGGCAATAGTAGATTTCTACAAGTTATTTGCCCCATGAATGTGGGATCTATCTTTTTGATAAATCCTTCACAGAACCTGTTCCAATGGGTAATATTTTCAAACTTTTATTTTAGAAAATGGCTTTACCTTTGCCCAAAATGTCACCTCCAAATTCCATTATTCTGGTTTTATTCCCCCAGAATGAAATATATTTAATTGTTAACTAATTGAAGTAGAAAACTGCAGGGTTTGAGAAAGTTGCTATCATTCGTGAGGAATGATTAAGAGAACATATGTTTAGCAGACAAAAAAAGATTATTACAACATGAATATTTGACAAGCAACACAGTGAAAGCCAAGACAAAATGCATTCATGTATTGCAGTTTACCTATTCTTAATAGAGTCTATGTAACTGCACTGAGAGGCGCCATTTCAAAAGTCAGTTGCAATTAAGAAGCACACCAAAAATAAAGAAGCCTAATTAGGAGACAGTAAAATTGAATACGATGTAAGGGAAAAATATAACACGTTGATATATGTATTAATTTGTATAATTCTCAGAGAAATGTACAATGTAGCCATTACTAGGCCACACAATGGATGACACTCATTGTTAGTCCCCTGCTCTGACATAAATCAATGCGAGGGAGAATATTGCAGGATCATCGCTTCCCAATTTGGAAGGAATATGTCCCACACTGAAAACTTCCTATATGATTACATGAGTGGTAACCAACTCTGATTTTCAACTTTGACATAAGTTGCAGCATCTACTGTATGAGGTCTATGTATTTTGGGATAGGGAAATCAATGAGCTCATCCAGCTGCATATGTGTGAGTGCTGAATCCTTTTTCTTCAGCATGGATGTCAGATGCTGGAAAGCAACTTCCTCGCAGGGAATGGTGAGTCCCATCTCATGATCAAACCCATACTCTTCCTCAGCCTTATCCAACAATGCCCTGAATAGAGAATGGTTCAAATACTCAGCGGGGATGATAAACCTACTGCGTCTACTACCCACATACACTGCACAATGGCCCTTGGGGACATCTGTGGGGAGGGCACCACATGATCTGCCCATCGCCTCATCTTCAAAACTAAAATACCTTGTGCTCTTTGGAGACAGAGCACACCCAAGTGCCTTATGGGCTTTGGCAACCCTACAACGGGCTCTGATTATGTGCTTCAAAATGAGGACTTGGGGATTTACCTTGCTCCTTGCCATTGCAGAACTAAATAACACAATAGAATTACAAGTTTTTGGCTAACAACTCGCATAGGAATGAGAGACGAGAAGATAGAATGCTTTGATGGCTGAGATGAAGGATAGCTTGTGTATATATAACAACCAAACCCAACAGTGTCGTAAAGAAAAAGTGGACATAAAATGATTGGGAAGGTAAAATAATCGTACTCAGTAACCTAACAGATTTTGTGCAGGATTGGTGAAATATGAGATTTTGTCGAATCAAGCTCAAATCAAGAAAGCAGGCCCGTGTGCAGTGTACCCCAAATGTCGAGACACTCGTCGACCGATGTCATTGTCATTGGATGTGAATGTCCTAGAGACTGCATGGAATGAAGGCAGAAAATGATGGAAAAGACACCCTCACATGTAGTTCGGAGTGCATGTTGAGAGGGCCACTGGATAAGACAGTAGTGGTATTTGGCCCCAAACAACTAATTGGCATGCTAGTTATTATTAGAGTTTAAATCTGGGCCACGCTGGTTGGTGAGTTTTTTTTTTAGATATATAATGGGGAAATCATATCAAATTTTCTTTCTTTTAAATTTTATTCATTTGTAAATAACAGTTTACACCGCTGCAGTTTGGAAGGCTGATGCGAAATGCAATAGTGAACATCAGACTCACGGTCTGCAAATAATTTGGACGACATAGTATGGTTTAATTTGACATGTTTTAATGATAATATAATTAAATAGCGATATTTATTTACATGAAGTACTAAATACAACGAGTTCAATTCAATTTTTCAGTCAGTTTAATGTGAATTAATAACTATGACAATCTAAACTGACACTTGCAAATAACAACTAAAAATTAAATTCAACGAAGTAGTAGTCAATGGGATTGTATATGAATTCTTTTTTTCCTAATCAAGGTTTAAAACTTCTCATTGATTATCAGTCATTGAGTTTCAAGTTAAAGGTAAATTTCAGTGCATCTGAAGCATCATGACAGTTCAGTATTCAACAACATGGTATTAGGCATTTCAGCATTGTTGTGATCACATGGGCATTGGCCATATACTAATTATTCAGTTAAGGAGGATGCACAACAAAGTCTGAAACTTAATGCATTACAGTAGCTCCTCACAACACTTTTAACTTGACCATTGAGAACATTAAGTTTCCACAATGGTCACTGTGTGACAAGGACCTCTCTAAAATACTACTAAATAGCAGTTCCATTTAGGAGTTTCTTTAGTAGAGTAATTTTGGATACCACCTTTACACTGTTTGTCACGGTATTTGTCGTAGTTAACTTTCTCTTCTTTTTTGAACCAAATGTCCACTTGGACACTGCCCAACACAACACATAAGCAAGAAGGATTGTGCAGACTATCCAACTCCAAATTTTATATAAAATTTGTATGGGATCATATACTGCTCTGGGGCATTATGTATGCATCTAACCTACCATGCAATCATTACTCATTCCACATGCATTCATTTCCACACGAAAGTGAACACATGTCATTCAACTGAGTTTCCATAATTCAAAACTTTAAAACAATTGTTCACAGATTGAATACTCGCATACAATATTAGTAGCAAACATAATAAAAGAAATATGTTCAAAAATTCCACGGATATTAAGGAACCTTTAACACTTTTTTTTATTGCAATATCACTAACTCGATTCAAACCAAAAAGAAATATTTACTATCATGCTTTCTAGCACAAAACATAACCTATATTTGCACTCAAACCCAATAATAGACATCTCATAAACAGTGAGCGTCACACCATTTATATTTTTAAATAAATAAAACATAGTATGCACTTGCAAAGACATTTGTAGCAACACTTCATTCCTTGACTCCTCTCTTTGGCTAGTGAAAATTCCAAACATAGTATGTGGGTTATTCCATTCCTTTATATACAACAGATATGTATCCCCTTCATTATTTTTTCCCAAAACCCAGGGTTCCCTTCCACTCAAAACACATGCAAGGTGCCAAACAAGAAGGGAGGTAAAATAATCATATTGCGCACATCAACAACCATCATGACAAAAGCATACCAAAGTTGGTTTCTTGTTATAATTATTTTTCATATTATCGTTGCCTTTTACAATAATCGAATGTGCATTCTTCAAAGACCTAACTCAAGATATAAAGAAAATCACTTTTAATTCAACTTTGAATTTACATCTAATATCATTTTTTTAATATAATCTAATTCATTTGATAATTTTCTTTTTATAAAGTAATAAGCACATGAATATTTTAGATCATTGTCTAACTTAATAAAGGGTGGCTCCAACATTTTCATCGCCACCAAAATCCATATGCAAATCTCATTTCACATCAACAAACAACAACCAATCAAAACATGGTTCATGCAAAAATGCAAATTATAATGCACATATATGATATGCAAAGCATGAGTTTCCATGTACTCGCGAGTCGAATCATCACTTCTCTCTTACATTTTTTGTCAACCAACCTTGTCTGACGAAAGTGTATACTTGGTCCTACATACACAATGGACATCAGCAGTTTCACGCTCTATAGGAAAAAGCAAGTGTAATTCATTAATAAATCTATAATCAATGATCTTGCAAGAAGGTTCGTTACGTCCTCCTCCACTAGAAACTAACACAGTCCCTGTGTTTTCATGCTATGGTCAAACAAATTGAATATATTCAAATTCATTTTTTCACATATGGTAAATAAATCATATCAATTTATAAAACATACATTGTTATCTGCATCAAAAATTATCTTTGAATCACACATCATTCAGATTTGAACATACAATTAAATAATTTAATATGTCATATTGCATTCAACCAAATGTCCATGAATAAACCAAAACATACATCATCACATAAGCAAAGCTACTCTACTTAGTAACTCAAAACATATACAAGCTACTCTACTTAGTGTCTAGTCTCATATCCATATGCATATATACATATATCATCAAATCATATAAAATGTTTTAAAATATTTATGTTTATTCAAACATATAAGAAAACTGCTACTGCATGTTTGCCACGTTCTCCCACTTGGCATTTTTATCCAAGTAGAGGTCCCATTGGACCCGAAATTATTCTATGCTCTTCTTTCTCAGGTTCTTGGTTCTATATCCAAGTATACGAATAAGTCGAACTTCAACTTTTAGTGGATTGATCATCTGCAATTTGGAAACATCCAAAACATGAGTAGGATAAAAAATGTACTTCCTAAAGAGGGACACATGGAAGACATTATGCATTTTGGATAAGCTTGGCGACAGAGCTAGGTTGTATGCAACAAGGCTTATCTTGCCCACAATTTCAAATGGACCCACATATCTTGAGTCAAATTTGGAAGATTTTATGGAACTTTTAGTTGACTTAAACCTTAAGAAAACTTTGTCTCCCATAGAATATTCTCTCGATGTCCTTTTGAGGTTCGCATAGCTCTTTTGACGGTCTGCGGCCTCCTTCAACTTTTGTTGAATTCTTTTCAATTGATCTTTAATTTTTTTACAGTTTTTGATCTAATCACTACCTGATATTTCAGATTATCCCAAGATAAGGGAGTTTTGCATCTTCTTCCATATAGGGTTTCATAATGTGCCATACCTAGTGATGCATGATAACAGTTATTGTATGTGAACTCCAATAGGTATAAATAGTCTTCCCACTTTGTATGCTGATCTATGCAATACATTCTTCACATATCCTCTAATACCTGATTCACCCTCTTAGTTCGTCCATCTATCTTAGGGTGATAGATAGTACTAATATTCAATTTGGTTTCTAATTCTTCATGCAAAGCTTACCAAAATTCAGAAGTAAAACAAGAATCCCTATAAGAGATTATAACTTTTAGAAATATGTGTAGTATTACCACTTCCCTAGCACACTTGCTCACTACTGCAGGTGCATCATCTTATACATTTCCTAGTATAAAATGTGCAACCTTGGTTAACTTATCCACAACTACCAAGATTGCATCATGCTTAAACCTTGTCTTAGGCAAACCCACTATAAATTCCATTGATACCACTTGCTATTTTTGCATAGGTATCTCATGTGGGTACAACCTACCCACTAGATGCAGATGTTTTGCTTTCACTCTTTGGCACTCTAAGCACCTAGCCACATAATCAGTGATATCATTTTTCATACATGGCCAATAGTAAGCATTTTTCAATCTTTCGCGCATCTTTGCTCCTCCAGGATGCACTGAATAAGGAGTGGTGTGTGCCTCCTTAAGGATTGTTCCTCTCAATCCACTCGTATTGGGAACTACCAAAATGTTCTTATAATACAATAAGTCATATTTATATACAAAGTCTATATCCTTTCCAATTTCTTGCCCCATTTGAGCATTGCAAGACTGACAAAATTCATCTTTTTGTTGCTAATGTTTAATTTGATCTAGCAAATCATATTGATATTTTGTCAATGCAACAAATACGCCCTCACCTACTTAGAGCATCAACAACCTTGTTATCCGTACCCTTAATATACTCGATGTTAAAATCATACTCAGCTAGCAACTCCATCCAACATCGTTTCTTGGCATTCAATAAGGGTTGAGTAAATATGTATTTTAAACTTTGGTGGTCTGTCTTCAGTTTAAATGGTTTCTCCAACAAATAGTGTCTCCAAATCTTAAGGGCATGTACAACAACAATCAACTCCAAGTCATGAGTGGCATAATTCACCTCATGCCTCTTAAGTTTCTTTTATTTGAAGGCAATAATTGCATCATCGTGGGTCAAAACCCCTCCTAATCCTTCAATTGATGCATCAGTACACACTGTAAACTACTTTCAAGATCAGATAATGTTGGAATATTCAACATTGTCCTAAATATCTAAGTATTAAGTTAATATTTAGATTAGCTTTTGCTAAGTTAGTGGTTAGTTTAGCTTTGAGGGCATATAGCAAAATAAGTTAGAGTTTACTAAAATAGTGAATGAGTCATCTAGATTAAGTTAGAACTCCCACGAGAATAGTCTTTTGCAACCATAATGTGCTATTATCTAGTTCTTCCAAAGAACTATAAATGTAACCTTTTTTACATGAAATATAATGTTCATTGAGGAAATCTCAATTGGTATCAGAGCAGGTTTTCTCAGATGGATCAAAACCTGTGGAGAGTGGTGTGAAGAGATCTGAAGCACGCACTTTGTCAGAGAAACTCAAGTGGCCAACACTCAGTAGAGTTGCAAGGAAGAGCTCGAGTAAATCATTAATATCTCATGCATCCTGAGGTATTTTCTTATGAAATTTTGAGGGTTGTTATATAATTGTATAAAGAGGATGCAGTCAAAATTTTAGGTGATTTGGAGCTAATTTTCTGATTTTATTAGCATTTTGAGTTTTTCAATAAAATGGTTGTATAAGGTGGAATACAGGGTATTTGCTTCTCAAATTTTGGGAGAAATATTATTTAGATAAAATAATAATTCAGACAAAATTTTAGGTCATTTGGATCTGTATTTATCGATTTGTGTGAATATTGATTTTTTCTTCAAAAATCCTAGATCCAGAATTGTGATAAAAAGGGAAAAAGTAAATGATCACATATTTTTCACCTTTGTGAATTTTCTTCTAAAATTTAGAGGGTTTTCAGATTATTGTCTCAGGAATACAGAGTTTAATTTTCAGAAATTTTGGAGCTTTATGGATTGATTTATGTGAAAAACATTGAGGTTGTCTCAAAAACACTCTAAGATCTAGAAAGGGCAAAAGTAAATTGATCACATATTTCTCATTTGTGTGAATTTGCTTCTGAAATTTAGTGGATTTTCAGATACGTATATCAAAAGTCTACAGGAAAAATTTTAGTTTGTTTCAATCAGTATTGGCCGATTTATGATAAATTTGGTGCTTGAGACTTTGGTAAATAAAAAGAAGCATGTATTTTTGCAATTAGAGGTTAATTATGAGAGATTGACTTAACAGGTTGAGTCAATTGAGTAAAAGAAGATCTTTTGTTGTTCTTTATTGCAAAAAAAAAAATTGTATTAGAAGCTATCTACATTATTCCAAAGTTTTTTTGATTAGCATCAATGGCTGCCAATAACAATCTTCCCATTCCTGAATTTAATGGGTTAGATTACGAGTATTGGTCCATCAAGATGAGGACCTTACTCATAGGCAAGGGGTTATGGGATATTGTAGAAGAAGGCTACAATGAACCTACAGATTGGACCACCTTGAGTGCAGTTGATAGAACCAATAAAAAAGGATATGAAGAACCCACTTGGAGCAAGCTACAAGGCGAGGAGAGAAAAGAGAAGAAGGAGCAACAATATGCAAATTGCTTAGCCCTTATGGATTTGAGGAGAGGAATGGAAAAGAGTGTTTTTCCTCTCATAGCCAATTGTAGATCAGCTACAATGGCATGGCAAGTGTTGAAGGATGCTTATGGGTTTGATGAGGACACCCATAAAGCCATGTGTGACAATCATGAAGATTGTTTAAGCAAGGAGGAGCCTTGCTTCCTTGAAGAAGTTTCTGAATTAGATCCTTTTGAAGGAGTTTTTGAAGAGTCTTGTAAAGAATCATATGAAGACATGCTTTGTATTGGAGAATTCTTTCTTGAAGAGGAAGACATATTTGAAGAAGAACCTTGTGTTGAAAAGAGTAAATAATCCCTTCATGGAGAAGAGGATGAGAAGGAGCCTTGTCCAATTCTCATTGAAGAGAGGTATGATGAAGAATGTCTCATGAAGGAGACAAATGGAGAGTGTATTTTGGAGAATGCACCTACAGTTCTCATGGAAGAGAATAAAGAAGTTTTGTGGGATGATGATGGAGAAGCAATGTTCATGGAAGACCATTGGCTCACTTATCTTGAAGACCATTCACTTGGAATGGATGTGTGCTCTCTTGAAAGAGAAAATGAAGTTATGTGGGATGATTTCCCAAGTTTAGAAGAGGAAGAAGAGATGAAGGGCATAAGTTTCATGCTCCATGATGAAGCTTATCTCATGGATGAGATAATGAAAGAAAAATATAATGATGAGGAAGACTATCTCAAGGAGGAGATAGAAAATAGTGAGATAGTCATTAATGGACTTCATGATGTATTGGAGGCATCATCAAAGGAGATTGAGAATTGTCTTAAAGAGGCAATTGTGGATGAAGATCACTCACTTGGAGTGACTACATTGCAGAAAGAGAGTTGTCTTGAAAAGGCAACAATGTATGATTGCTTGAATGAATGGTGTTTCAACACACCAACATGGATTGAACAAAGGAGGAGAACTCTTAGTGAAGAGTTGATGGTTGATCTTGAAGCACCATACAATGAAGGAGAACTGCTACAAAATAGCTTTATGGGAAGCACCAAATCTACTCATACTAAAGGTAATGTTTTTATGATTAATGATTTGTTTTTTGTGAGCAGGAATGAAAAGAAAGGTGATTGTCTCATTGAGACAACTTTGATGAAGAGTCTTCTTGGAGAGAATACAGTGATGGAGAACTTGGGTCACATGGATCAAAATGATGTGTTCAAAATTCCTTGGGAGAAGGATTCTTGTAAAGTCATTGTTTTGAGAGAATATTTGTGTGAGGAGCAACTTTATGTTGCATATGTAGTTGGTCATTATATGGCCATATTTGTTGTGATCTTTTGTGTGGAAATATGTGAAAGAGTTGTATGGTATAATCATCTATGTGAGATGATTAATTGTAAATACTCATGTGGAGTATTGTTTAGTGTTGAAGATGTAAAAGAAGATCAAAATGTGAGAGCATGGTTTAAAGACCATAATGATAAAGATGTAAGAGAGTGGTTGCTGAAAACCACAAGAGGAGATACTTTTGTTGAAGGGGGAGCTAATCAACAAAAGAAGGCACTCAAGCATTTGCAGGAAATCCCACATAAAGAGTGGAAGGAGTGCCACCACAAGTATTTTGCAAATTCTGATTTCTTGATTCAAGATTGGAGGAAACGTAAGAGAAATATTTTCTTCCAACTCTGTGATGCTTAAAGAACTCTTGCATGAGTGTCTTTAGCATCAAGGGGGAGAATGTTGGAATATTCAACATTGTCCTAAATATCTAAGTATTAAGTTAATCTTTAGATTAGCTTTTGCTAAGTTAGTGGTTAGTTTAGCTTTGAGGGCATATAGCAAAATAAGTTAGAGTTTACTAAAATAGTGAATGAGTCATCTAGATTAAGTTAGAACTCCCACGAGAATAGTCTTTTGCAACCATAATGTGCTATTATCTAGTTCTTCCAAAGAACTATAAATGTAACCTTTTTTACATGAAATATAATGTTCATTGAGGAAATCTCAAATAATTGCAGAATCGGTGCGGTTGTCAACCTTTATTTTAAAATTCGGCAAGCCTCTTCACACTGTTCTATCCAAGAAAGGCTTTACCTTTCCTTTGAATTTTGTAATGGGTTAGGCAATTCTGGAGAACCCTTTGACAAATCGCCTATAATAGCCTACAATCCCCATAAAACCTTTCACCTCATTCACATTAGTAGGTGCTAGCCAATCAATAATTACTTCTATTTTCTTGGGATCGACTGCAATGCCCTTAGCAGAGATAATATATCCCAGATATTGTACTTGTGAAGTGTAAAATTCACACTTTGATAGTTTTATATATAACTAATTATTTCTAAGAATCTCAAGTACAATTTGCATATGATGATCATGTTCATTCTTATTCTTGGATTAGATCAATAAGTCATCTAGAAACACGAGCACAAATCTATCCAATTACTCTCTAAAAATGCTATTCATGAGATTCATGAATGTGGTTGGGGCATTAGTTAGCCCAAAGGGTAAGACTGTAAACTCAAAATGTCCATATCTTGTTCTAAATATTGTTTTAGAAGTGTCTTATTCTCGAATCCTTAGTTGAAGATAATTAGACTTTAGGCTAATCTTCGAGAAGATGGTTGCTCCTTTCAGATAATCGAAGAGATCATCAATTCTAGGTAACGAATACATATTTTTGATAGTAACCTTATTCAACATTTAGTATTCTATGCACATCCTCAAGGTACCATATTTTTTTGATAAACAAAATAGGAGCTTCCCATGGTGACACACTGGGCTTGATTAGCTCTTTTTTCAATAAATCTTAAAGTTGTGTTTTGAGCTCTTGTAGCTTGATACGATTCATCCTACATGGTGGCCTAGAAATGGACGCAACTCCAGGTAACAATTGAATAGAAAAATAAAATTTTCTATGAGGAGGTAGCCTTGGAAGGTCCTCCAAAAATACATCCTTGAATTCTCCCAATACGGGATGCTTTTGGAAGAGGTCAAACTTCACTTCAGTCTCCTCTTTCTTATTCATTTTAACTACAAAAATCACTTCTCTCTTCCTAATGACTTTCTTTATCTACATGGACAACAATATATGTGGCTTAATTGCTCCATGACCACAATGAATTCTAATCCTTTGATTAGACTCATCCAAAATCTCCAACCAAATTTCTTCAAAATTCAAAAGAGCCTTATGGGCTTTCAACTAGTCAACACCAAGAATAATATCGAAAGCATGCAAAGGTGTCACATACAAATGCCAATTAGTTTTTCCATGTGGTAAAATTATGTGAGGGTCAAACATACATTGGTTGACTTGGTAGGTTTGCCCTAACCCGTACTCTACTTTCAGGTATGTCCCTCACTAATCTAGTGGAAATAAAGTTATGAGTTGATCCACTATCTCTCAAAATATGCACTTTTATCAAAAAATTTACATTTAATAAGAAAGGATTAACTTGACCATCAAGTACAGGACTACCTATGGTCAAAAAGATCTTGTGAGTGGCTTCATCTAGAGCTTTTTGATTAATATTAGCTCTGTGGGGGAACTTGTTAGCATAATGAGCTCCTTGGCATATATAACATTCAAGAGCTCTATTTACTCTATTGTTATTCTAGTTCTTTCCCTGAGGCACATTTTCCCTTTCCTTCTCCTAATTTTCTGGTCACTGATCACACCTTTTGGGAAACTCTCTACCATATTTCCTAAAGTTATTGCTTTGAAAGTTAGCTCTATTTCTGCCTCCTTGTCTATTTTGATCTCCTCTAGATTTCTTGTTTTTCTCTTTTTCCCATTTCATAAACCCAACGCTCTTCCACTTCTTGAGTTCATATTTCTCCTTTTTAGTTAACTTTTGATAATTAAAATATGCTTTTATGGTCTTATGATTTGCTTCTTTCCATGTCAAATCAAAAGTTGTAGTAAGATCAACAAGGTTGTGCATATTCACCACCATCATGATTCTAGGATGCAATCCTAGAATGAATTTTTGAACCTTCATCTCTTCGTTACTTTCATATTGGGATGCATATTTTAGCAATTGAATATACTTTTGATGGTAATCTCATATTGATATAGTTTCTTATCGCAGATTAGAAAACTCCAAATTTCTCCACATAATATTGCTTGGTCATAAATCTATCCCTAAATTCCTTAATGAAATCCTCCCACTTGAGATTTGCAGCTTCAATATTATACCCTTTATTATAGTACTTCCACCAATCTAGGGTTACTTCAATCATGTTCATAACTACCAACGCAGTTTTAGATTCAAATGACAAAACTACCAGGGAAAAGTATGACTCTAGTTCACTTAGCCAATTTTCTATTGTATCACCATCACCTTTCCCATTAAAATTGGATATTACAACCTTCTTTAGGTTCCTATCCAACTCTTTACTCACTCTGGACCTACCAGTACTGGATCCTACAAGTTCTCTAGGTACTTGCCCTACCCTTCCTATTCCAGTTTCTCTTCCCCTAGTTGAGTCTTCTATGAATTTTTGTTGTTGAACAACCAATTCTTGTTGTTGGACCATGTGAGTTTTCTATTGGGCCATTTCTTCTCTTTGCTACTCCATATGAGTTTGTAATAACTGCACAACCTTTGCAAAGTTTTCTTCCTCCCTACCAGCCTCATTTGGTGGAGGTTCATTCAACCATTTCATATTTTTTTCACGTTGAGGACCTTCTTGTCTTATGCCTGACCTTGGTCCCCTTATAGGTATTTCGATGGCTTCTTCTTCCTTGCCTCCCACAGGATTTCCTGAAGACCCACCTTGCAACATTTGTGCCATTTGACCTGTAGGTGAAAGAAGTAAGTCAATTTATATGTTTTCATTAATCTAGACAAAAGTAGTTAATCGAAGTTCTACATCATAAGATCTCTTTTATTCTGCTACCCTATGTAACAACCCAAGTCTACCCACCTGGTTGTACCTCAAAGCTAGTCAAAAAAAATTCTATAGGATAATTTTTTTCTTCTAAATTTAATTTTTTTAACTATAGAAGTGCTTCCATGTTCACAACAATTTGTTTCACCCAATGAATTGATATCTTATTATTAAATAAGTACAGGCATATCATACCACTTTTGGGTTTAATATTGTTGTAGACAGTCATCCAAGTGGACAAGATTGACCAAATCTCGTGAAAGGTGCCATTTTGTGGAATTGATTTACCTTATTTATCGTCCTCGTGTTCTGGCATGAGGGTCGAACCACGACTAGGGTTATCCTCTAAGGCCCATAACACCTAGAGGGTGGACACACATTTCCTCATCCCTTAACATATAAAATCTTCGACTAACCGATCAACTTATTTCATTATGTGTATGAAAGGGGGTTAGCATACATATGCCCAGTGTTTAGCTGATTGTCCACTACCCAGAGTCAGTTAGAGCCATGTCAATACCTAAATTTTGGACTTGATCATACATGCTCATTGTGACTCATGGTCGTTTATCCCATACCAAATGTCATGGCTGAACTAGATAAGTCAAATGAGCATGGGACTTATGACAGTACCATCCAAGCAAAAACCTAGATATGGCATCCCATACCACCCCTCATTACAAGTTCTGATCAAGTCACAAAATCCGATTGATTTTGTCATACTACAATTGCTCTCGAGACTTGTTGTGTGCATACCTGCACCTCAACAACATTGGGTGTTCAAGTTTTTTTACTGGCAATAAATTTTGTTTATCCTTCTCAATAAACTAAAATTTGGGTTTTTAGGCTGTTTATTATGGTTTAATGGTTCCCTAAGCTTAAGAGGTTTAATAGAACCAACTCTCAATACTAGAGTTTCTCATTCATCTAGATGCTATAACACAACCATTAACGTTCAACCTAATCATTTTGTACCCAGCTTAATCGTTTTGTCCTACATAAAAATCACTTGCAAAGAAATCTCTTTAATTTAAATAAGTAAGGTTCTAACAAAAACAATTCAAATGTTAATAATACAAATATTACTTAATTTACCAAAATTATAAAAGTTTTACATAAATAAATAAATAAATAAATAAATAAATAAATAAATAAATAAATATATATATATATATATATATATATATATATATATATATATATATATTCCTAATGATACTATAATGACCATGAATAAATAAGCATAAATTTATTTTCCCTAATAATAGTATATTTAAAGATTACCTATAATGAGCTGACCATTCTAGGCTTTCTATCAAAAATTGTTTTCTCATGCATCAAATTAACTTGTGATCTATTTTTTATATTGGACTATTCTTTCATGGCTCCATACAAAATTTACAAGCAATATTAATAAGAACACTCAACCCACTTTGAATTAAGAACTACCTTCAAAGATCTAACATTTGCAAGATTTAAAAATAATTAACATTTGCAAGATTTAAAAATAATACCCATAAGGTATATCTAATCTTAACTTTAAGTATTCAACTTTAGAATAACTTATGGGTTTACGTATTCAAGATTTTTTTAAAAAATAAGTTGTAGAGTCTTTTCCTTACCTTACACAACTACCTCAAATTACATGTTCCAAATATGGATTCTTTCTTGAAGCATATGTGGCATTAAATCTTCTTGAAATAACAACAATGGTTTTTTCATTATATTCCAGTTATACCGTTATTGGCAATATATGGTTTAAGTTTATCATGACGAACTTCCCTTATATCAGGGTAAAATTGGCTTCCAATAATTTCATATGTTGCGCAAGAGGTTTCCTAAGTTACAGTGGCCAATATAAAATTTGAAGAGATTACAGAAGAGTCTTAGCCAACATATTTCACAATGCCCTCAAATATAAAAAGAACATTTCCATTAATTAATTATTATAATCAACATAAAGCATAACGACTGAGTAGTCATTACATCCACTATTAATTCAGTTTGCAAAACAATACACATGCACCACAATATTTGGTAAGTCAACTATATAAAATATCCAAGATCAAGGGATTTAATAATTGAACATGATCATTTCAGTATCTAAAACATATTGACCAAGTTCTTTTGTTACACAAGAATTCACTACCACCCACAAAGCATGCATTACAGTAACTCCTCACAAATTTTTAACTTGACCAGTTAGAATATTAAGTTTCCACAATGGTCATTGTGTGACAAGGACCTCTCTAAAATACTACTAAATAACAGTTCCATTTTGGAGTTTCTTCATTAGGTTAATTTTGAATACCACCTTTACACTGCCTATCACGGTCTTTACCGTAGTTAACCTTCTCTTCTTTCTTGAACTAAATATCCACTTGGACACTGCCCAACACAACGCAGAATCAAGAAGGATTGTGCAGACTATCCAACTCCAAGTTTTATATAAAATTTGTATGGGATCAGATACAACTCTGGGGTATTATGTATGCATCTAATCTACCATGCAATCATTACTCACTCCACTTGCATTCATTCCACAAAAAAGTGAACACATGCCATTCAATTGAGTTTTCATAATTCAAAACTTAAATACAATAGTTCACGGACTGCATACTCGCATACAATATTGTAGTAGCAAACACAAACGACGTAATAAAAGAAATATGTTTAAAAATTTCTTGAACATTAAGGAGTCTTTAACACTTTTTATTGCAGTCTCACTAACTCAATTCAAACCAAAAAGGAATATTTACTGTCATGCTTTCCAGCACAAAACATAACCCATCCTTACACTCAAACCCAATACTATACATCTCATCAACAATGAACGTCACACCATTTCTATTTTTAAAGAAAGAAAACATAGTATGCTCTCACTAACTCAATTCAAACCAAAAAAGGAATGTTTACTGTCATGCTTTTCAACACAAAACATAACCCATATTTGCACTCAAACCCAATACTATACATCTCATCAACAGTGAACTGAACGTCACACCATTTATATTTTTAAAGAAAGAAAACATAGTATGCACCTATAAATAAGTTTGTAGCAACACTTCATTCATTGAATCCTCTCTTCGGCTAGTGCAAAGTCCAAACACAGTATGTGGGTTATTCCCTTCCGTTATGCACAACAAATATGTATCCCATTCATTATTTTTTCCCCAAAACCTGGGGTTCCCTCCCACTCAAAACACATGCAAGGTGCCAAACAGGAAGGGGAGGTAAAACAATCATATTTCGCACATCAATAGCCATCATGAAAAAAGCATCCCAAAGTTGGTTTCTTGTTATAATTTGTTTTCATATTACCGTTGCCTTTTGCAATAATCAAATGCGCATGATAATATCATTGTTTGATTTTATTTTACATCTAATATCATTGTTTTTTTTATATAATCTAATTCATTTGATAATTTTCTTTTTATAAAGTAATAAGCACATGAAAATTTTAGATCATTGTCTAACTTATTAAAGGGTGGCTCCAGCATTTTCATCGCCATCAAAATCCATATGCAAATCTCATTTCACATCAACAAAAAACAACTAATCAAAACATGGTTCATGCAATAATGTGAATTATAATGCACCTATATGATATGCAAAGTGCAAGTTTCTATGTACTCGTGAGACGAATCATCACTTCTCTCTTACCTTTTCGTCGACCAACCCTATCTGAAAAAAGCGTATACCTAGTCCTACATACACGATGGACATCAACAGTACCATGCTCTATAGGAAAAAACAAGTATAATTCATTAATAAATCTATAATCAATGATGGTGCGAGGAGGATCGTTAAAATACCTTGGCATAGTTGGTCGAGGTGGTAGCAAGGTGGGAGAGTGTCTTTTTCTATTTGCAAGAGCTCAGCTGAAGAAATAAGAAAGAAAAAGTCACCTTTTTTTTATCGGCCGTAGCCTTTGCCCGTGTGGTTGCGATTGATTTTTTGAAAAAATCAGCAAAAAATCGTCAAACTCTCGATAGTTTACCGACAGAATCGACTAGCAAAAAAATCAACAAAAAATCAGGAGTTCATCAATTTTTTTGTCGATTTTCTCAACTATGGTGTATAATGTTGTGTATATGTGATGTGGAGAGCCTTTATTACTATTTCTCCCTCCTCTCCATCCACTCTTCATTTGTTGGGCCGATTATGTAGGAGTTTGTTAGTGGTATTATTTTGTAATGGTTTTGTTCTTAAATAGAGGATAAGGCTTAGTTATTATTTAGCTATTTTTGGGTTGTAGTGGTAGAAAAATAGGAATTAGTTAGATTTGAGTTTTGAAGGGGCTTTTATATTGTGGGATGGTTTTTTTATGGGGTTTGGAAAAATCTGCTACTGAGAAGGTTTTTTTGAGTAATCATTGGATGGTTGTGAGCCCTCCAATTGGGTCAATGGCCTGTCTATCTCGTAAGTTTTCTATTTGAGTAAATATATTTGGTTTCTCATATACATACCTTTTGCCATTATCCTTTATTCTACTGTATTTGTTGTTTTAGTTGTTATGGCTTGGAGGAAACAGGGTTGCAGACAGTTGAGGAACAAATTGTTTGCAACAGTTGTTTGTTAGTTGTTTTGAGAAATGTTTTATCTACATCAATTTGGTATCAGAGCATCTCAAGATGGCCCAGAGGGGAATCCATATGAATTGGGGAGGAAGAGGCAGGAGGAATGCAGGTCCAAGGAGGAACAATGTAGATGAATGGCTTAGGAGGTTAGAAGCCATTGAGGCAAGATTGCATTTGGATGATTCTAAAGATGAACATGAAGACCAAGGGAATGTAGCTAGGGTGGTAGACCCTATGGAGAGGCTTATTGAAGTTGTGTCCAAGCAAAGTTCCAAAGTGAAGGTTGATATTTCAAATTTTAAAGGTGAACTCAATCTAGACTTATTCCTGGATTGAATTCAAGAGTTGTAAAGGTATTTTGAAATGGAAGATATGGATAAAGATCCAAAAAGGGTGAATATTGCAACCTCCAAGTTGAAGTCTCATGTTGGTTTATGGTGGGATAACCTACAGAGTTCTAGGAGAAGGTAAGGAAAGAAAAAAATTAGATTGTGGCCCAAGACGTTGAAACATTTACGAACTTGATTCCTACCATTTGATTATCAACAAAAATTATTTAGGGAATTTCAAAACCTAAGGCAAAGAGATCAATCCATACAAACATATACTGAGCAATTCATGAGGCTTCAAATTCATATTGATCTACAAGAAGCAGAAGAATAAGCAACAACTAGATATGTTAATAGACTAAGGTTCCAAGATGAGCTTTTCTTAGTCAAGTTATCTACAGTGGATGAGGCATATGAATATGGCTTAAAGGTAGAAGAAAAATTGAATCGTAAGAGTAAAATGAGTAAAAAGGGAGATATTAGCCAGAATAGAGGAAGAGGGAGTTCCTCCAAACCTGCCAAAGAAGAAGAGCCTGAGGGGAGTATGAAGCCTGACTTTAGAGGAAGAGAAAGTTTCAAAGGTAGGGGAAGATGACGACAATACTCTGGAGAATGGAAACCCTTAAGATGTTTCATATGTAATGAAACCCACAAGGCCATGGACTGCCCACACAATCCCAAAAGGACTTTGGTAGCTCAAGAAGAAGAAGGAGAAGAACCTCCAACTGAAGAAGTGGAAGTAGAGACATGAGAGAACTTGATGCTGCGAAGGACTCTAATATTGAGGGATAAAGAGACCCCAAAAGTTGATTGGAAAAGAAAGAGCATTTTTTGAACAAAATGCAAGTGTAGAGAGAAAGTGTGCAAGGTGATTGTAGATGGTGGGTCTATCGACAATCTAGTAAGTAAAGAAATGGTAGACAAACTACAACTTACTTGTATTTCAAAATCTAATCCTTACAAGATCTCTTGGTTAAAAAATATCATAGTGTGTTGGTGAATATGTCTTGTCTTATTGCTTTCAAAATTGGTCCTTATGAAGACAAAGTGCTTTGTGATGTAGTACTTATGGATGCATGTCACTTGTTATTAGGTAGGCCTTGATAGTATGATATGAATGTAATTCACCATGGCAAAGAAAATACATATGAAATTCAACATGGGAATAGATGCCATATTTTGAAGCCTCTTAAAGGTGAAGACTCAAGTGAAATAGCAACCCTATCTTTGTTTACAATGGATTGGAAAACGTTTCTCAAAGAGTCAAAGGGAGAAACTTGCTATCTTTTATATCCTAGAGGGGCAGAGAAATCCAATCAATAGAAGCAAACAATCCCATTAGAGGTGTAGAAATTGCTAAGTCAATATTCAAAATTGACCCCATCTGAGCTACCTGTTGGTTTACCTCCATCTAGAGGTATTACCCATAAAATTGATTTGATTCCTGGTGCCAAACTCCCAAATTAGGCTATGTACAGGTTGACCCCTCTAGAGAATGAGGAAATGAAGAGAGATTACTGAATTATTGGAAAAGGGGTTTATAAGGGAAAGAATGAGTCCATGTGCCACACCTGCTTTACTCTCCCCCAAGAAAGGAGGCAAATGGAGATTATGTATGGATTCTAGAGCCATTAAAAAAATCACTGTGAAATATCGATAGCCCTTACCCATAATGTATAACATATTAGATTGTTTGTTAGGTGCCAAAATCTTCTCCAAGATTGACCTTCGAAGTAGATATCATTAGATACGAATTCAAGAAGGGGATGAGTGGAAGACTGCTTTTAAAACTAAAGATGGCCTATTTGAGTGGATGGTAATGTCGTTTGGATTGTCCAATGCTCTAGCTACCTTCATGCGAACCATGAATCAGGTATTTAGACCATATATTAGAAAATTTGTTATAGTGTATTTTGATGATATCCTAATTTTCAATAGAACTATGGGAGAGCATGTAGAGCATATGAGAGTGGTGCTTGACACACTTAGAGTTGAAAGGTTGTTCATCAACCTTGAGAAGAGTGAGTTTTGTAAATATAGATTGGTATTCTTGGGTAATGTTATCTCAGTTGATGGTTTGAGCATGGATCCAAAAAAGGTTAAGGCAATTCTGGAATGGCCTACCCCTCAAAGTATCATGGAGGTGAAGAGCTTACATGGGTTGGTGAACTTTTACAAAAGGTTCATTAGAAATTTCAGTGGGATAAGTGCACCCTTGACTGATTGCACAAGAGGGAAGGTCTTTACATGGACAAAGGCAACAAACATGAGCTTTGAACAACTCAAAAGAAAGGTAATAGAAGCTCCAATTCTTAATCTACCGGATTTTTATAGGCTTTTTTATAGTTGAGTGTGATGCTTCGGGAGTAGCTATCGGAGGAGTGTTAAGTCAATAAGGTAAACCTGTAGCCTTTTTTAGTGAGAAATTGAATGATGCAAAAAAAAAATATACTACATATGATAAAGAATTCTATGTTGTTGTGCAAGCATTAAGATATTGGTGGTATTATCTCTTACATAAGGAATTTATTTTGTTGACTGACAATCAAGCTTTGAAGTACATAAATTCCCAATCTAGGTTGTCCCACAAACATGCCAAATGGGCTTCATTTTTGTAGACCTATACTTTTGTTGTACAACATAGGAGTGGTAAAACCAATGTGGTGGTTGATGCATTAAGCAAGAGGCATCATTGACTAATCGCAATGAGCAATAGGTTGGAGGGCTTTGAAGAAATGAAGAGTGAATATGCAAATGATTCACAATTTGGAAAAATTTATGTAACTCTAAGTAAATCTGACCATACAAGTATGCACTCCTTTGAAGATTATTTGTTAGTTGATGGATTCTTATTTAAAGGGACTCAACTTTGCATTCCCCTTGGATATAGGAGAGAAAATTTAGTAAGAGAATTGCACTCTAGTGGATTGAGTGGACACTTTGGAAGGGACAAGACCTTTGGGTTGGTGAGTGAAACATTCTTTTGGCCTAGCATGAGACAATATGTGAATAGGTTTATTATTTCTTGCAGGGTGTGTCAAATTACAAAAGGGGGACAACATAACACAGGTCTATATATGCCACTACCTGTGCCTAAAGAATCGTGGATTGATATTTCCATGGACTTTGTATTGGGCCTACCTAAAACTCAAAGGAGCAATGATTCAGTGTTTGTTGTGGTAGATCACTTTTAAAAAATTGTGCACTTTATACCTTCGAAGAAGACCAACGATGCTAGCCAAATAACACATTTGTTTTTAGAGATATAGTGTAGTTACATGGCATTCCAAAAACCATAACCAGTGACAGAGATACTAAATTCTTAAGCCACTTTTGGAGGTCATTATGGAAGAAGTTAGATAATAGTTTGCAATATAGTTCAACATACCACCCCCAAACTGATGGCCAAAATGAGGTGGTGAATAGGAGTTTGGGCAATCTCCTGAGGTGTTTAGTTGGTGACCATCCTAAACAATGGGATTTGGTGATATCTCAAGCTGAATTTGCTTATAATTCTAGTATTAATAGGTTTATAGATAAGTCTCCTTTTCAAATTGTCTATGGTTCAAAGCCTAAAGGAATCCTGGATTTAATTGATCTTCCAATAAACCCACATATCAATAAAAATGCAACATATTTTATGGAAAATTTTCAAGAGATACAAGAATAAGTTAGGCATAAATTGCAGGAAATGAATGAACAATATAAGAAACAAGCAAATTTACATAGAAGAGAGAATTTTCTAGGAAGGAGAAATGGTCATGGTACATTTACGTAAGGAGAGGTATCCTCAAGGATCTTATCACAAACTAAGACCAAAGAAATTTGGACCTTGCCAAATTTTAAAAAGGATTAATGACAATGCTTATGTGATAGACCTCCTAGAAGAATTTGAAATCAGTCCTATTTTTAATGTAGTTGACTTGTATCCCCACTCCATAGAGTCAAATGATGAACTGAGGGAGGCTAAACAACTTGAAAAAAAAGACAATAGCTCAATCAAACACCTATCGAGGAAGAAAAGAGGACAAATTGAATGAGCGTTGGATACCAAATTGGTAGCTACACGATCCAGGTCATACAAAATGTGTTTTGTCAAATGGGAAGGTCTGCCAAACTCTTATAACTCATGGATTTTAGAGGATAATTTGCTTAAAACCACCAAGAATAACTCCATTTTAGGGCTCTAAACTAAGAGATTTAGAATTCTAAAAGTTGGGGAGGATGATGTGGAGAGCCTTTATTACTATTTCTCCCTCCTCTCCATCCACTCTTCATTTTTTGGGCCAATTTTGTAGGAGTTTGTTAGTGGTATTATTTTGTAATGGTTTTGTTCTTAAATAGAGGATAAGGCTTAGTTATTATTTAGCTATTTTTGGGTTGTAGTGGTAGAAAAATAGGAATCAATTAGATTTGAGTTTTGAAGGGGCTTTTATATTGTGGGATGGGGGTTTATTTTTGTGGGGACTAGAAATACACTAGAATGTGCTACTGAGAAGATTTTTTTGGAGTAATCATTTGATGGTTGTGAGCCCTCTAGTTGGGTCGATGACATGTCTATCTTGTAAGTTTTCTATCTGAGTAAATATATTTGGTTTCTCATCTACATACCTTCTGCCATTCTCCTTTGTTCTGTTGTATTTGTATTTTTAGTTGTTTTGGCTTGGAGGAAACAGGGTTGCAAACAGTTGAGGAATAATAGTTGGTTGTTGGTTGTTTTGAGAAACAATTTGTCTGCATCAAGATGATTAGTAGGGAAAGGGCATTGCCTAAAAATCGAATTCTTGGTGAAAGAAGTACAACTACTTGTGATGAAATCTAAAAAGGTTGTCCACCAAGGTGCAACTCCTAAAGAGGAAACTAATCTTTTACGAAAAAAGGGAAGGAAGGTAGTCCATCCTCAAACCATTTGTTCTACAACTAACTTTCTCTTTAATCATATCTATGCTTTTTATGGCATTTTGTTCTTTTATCTTATAATTTTCTTTGGCAATATCAATTGGTGTGATTTTTTCTTTTTATTTTTGTTAAAGTGCTTTGTATTAATAAAAAGAATATTAGTTACATTGATAAAAAGAGAAAAAGCGGGTGATATAGAAACACACCTTGAGATGTCAAATTAAGAGACCACCCACCTTGAGATGTCAAATTAAGAAATCACCCAAAACATGAGGCAAGAATATGGGCCTATTTTTTTTTTGGATTTGGTTAGATGTCAAATTAAGAGACCACCCACCTTAAGATGTCAAATTAAGAAATCACCCAAAACCCGAGGCAAGAATATGAGGCTCATTTGTTTTTTGGATTTGGTTATTGTTAGAAACCCCCTATGACCGACGTACAAGGCTAAGCAATCTCCTCCCAACCATGACCCCTCCTAAAGTTGAGAGCTATACTTATCAATAGGGAATTTAACACAAAACCATCACACCCACCCCCTCACACACTCGCTCATGCCACAGTTTGAACTTTGGAACTCCCGAAGAAGAGCAAAAGCCCGAACTGTTGCGTTGCACCCCTAGGTGCAATATGGGGCCATTTTTATTTTGTTTTTGTTTTATATATTAAATAATATAAGTTAAATTGATCATTATTTTTAATTTTAAAGAAAAAAATTTAGTTTGAATTAACAAATAATATATATATATATATATTATTGTTATACTATTATTATACTATTATATAATCACATAATCACAATGTAATACAAATAAAATAACACTATTTCAACCCATATAACTAATTTAAAAAAAATAAATATACATATTATATATACTACTTTTGCTTCTGCTAATCACTTTCCTTGTGTGCATCTTGTGAATGTGGACCAAAGATTAATTAAAGTGAACTAAGCTGTTCAGATGTTGCGTACTTGGCAAATTCACAATTTAAATAAAAAGATATTGCTTATTATAGAAGGCAAACAACCTTTCTTTGGATTCACTATGCTTAATCTTTAGCATCAGTAAATCGACAATAGTCGTGGTAACCCTAAAAGCACATTACTTTTAATTGCACAATTATATGTTTCATAGATTCCTTTAATGAAATCATACCGAACCTCCTTACATTCCATAAGTTTATGAATATGATAGTAAAATTGTATTATAAGTATTCTAAACTCTGTTGAACCAATCATAGCGTTTTGAAAACCAAAAAATAATCCTAGGTATAGTGAATTTGTTGGGTTGATTCACAAACAACAATTAGTTGAAGTTCAGATTCATGACAGGGATTTACAAGAAAAGTAAGATGTAAAAAGATGAATAAAATTATGATTAGACCTCATGTCTCCTCTCGAAACATCCATGCAGTATTTTTCTTGAAAATTAAAATTGTAAAAGCCTTCTTCACTAAACTCGTGTATTACTTTTCCTATTGCTATCCTACCAGTTCCCACATCCTCACCCTTGAAGGCAATGCAATGTTTCAAGTTTATGGGTTCATATTGATAAAATTCAAATGAGACACAAACTCTGGTGAGAGGCTCTCATAGAACCCTCAATGGAAAATTGCACCCAAATCATATAAATTTGCTATCTCAAAGCTTAAACCCCATAACAATTGTATCCAATATTCCTGTTACTCATAAAAGATACTGAGAATAAGCAACATATTCCCACTATGCAAATGTGTTTTTGTAGTTGTAAAGTTGACAAACAGAAACAACAAAAGCACTAAATCAATAACATTATCCGACAAACAGAAATATCCCGTATGAAATCCAAGAAAACAGACTGTTAGGAAACCATACTGTATCTAAAATGTATAGACATAATGATTTTTTAATGTCTCTAATTACATCTTGCCAAAAAAATTATTAGAATAATAGCATAGTTATAAAAAATATAGCAGTCTATTAATATATTCCATTGATTTGTAATATTGTTTACAAAAATTGATGCAGGAGCATCTAGCTGGCAAGAGCCAATTACGGAGGACCGGATAAAGATAGGCATGTAAAAACTGGATTTTTAGAAAAAAATGTATTTTTTTTTATTGAGTAAATACTTCTTATACATATACATATCCGCCGTGGGGATTGAACCTGGGTCACATCACCGATAATGCAAGTGACATCCTTGCTTGTAGACCACATCACGCGGATAAAAAAAAAAAATTGTATTTTAAGAAAAAAAACTAGAAACTTCGTGCGAAGAATGTATAAGAATGCTTAGCTATTAGACAGATAAGAATGCTTAGTTGGCAATTCATTGCCCATGCTTATAAATAAGAAGCTAATGTGGAGCGTGGGGAGGAGCGAGGGGCTCCAAAGAAATGGGCACTCGGTGTAGTGCTTGCAGAAGGTTTGTAAAACCTTAGAGGAAATGGGCACTCTGTGTAGTGCTTGCAAGAGGTTTCTTATATGAAGCCTCAAAGGGAAGAAATTGACACTTTGTGCAGTGCTTGTAGGAGGTTTGAGATGTAAAACCTCGGATGGAAGAAGGAGATTGGTACTCTGAGGAGTGCTTGCAGATGTGTGGCAATTATGGCAGCCATGGAATTGCTTTGGGAGAGCAATTTAGAAGTTTGTGGCAACTGTGGCCACTATTGTAATGTGTTGTTAAAATATATATATATATAAAATAAAAAAACAGTGTTTTGTATTTTTTTTACTGTGTACTCTGATCAAGTCAGATTTATTTTATTATTTGTGTGTATGCGGGCAAGAAGATGTCTGAGCAGCTAGGATAGAAGAGATTGTTGTTAAATTGACCTCCTCTCCGCCGCTGCTTCATAATGGTATCAGAGCCAGAAGATCGATGGGGTCGTGTATGATGCAGGAGCTTTGTGAGCAGGAGCTCACAATATTTTTTGTTACCCGGTGAGTTTGATGCAGGAGCATCTAGCTGGCAAGAGCCAACTACGGAGGACCGGATAAAGATAAGCATGCAAAAGCTAGATTTAAAAAAAAGATGTATTTTTAGAAAAAAGCTAGAAACTTCATGCGAAGAAAGAATGGATAAGAATGCTTAGTTGGCAACTCATTGCCCATGCTTATAAATAAGAAGCTAATGTGGAGCGTGGAGGGGGAGCGAGGGGCTCCAAAGAAATGGGCACTTGGTGCAGTGCTTGCAGAAGGTTTGTAAAACCTTAGAGGAAATGGGCACTCTGTGTAGTGCTTGCAGGAGGTTTCTTATATGAAGCCTCAGAGGGAAGAAATTGGCACTTTGTGCAGTGCTTGCAGGAGGTTTGAGATGTAAAACCTCGGATGGAAGGAGATTGGTACTCTGAGGAGTGCTTGCAGATGTGTGGCAATTATGGCCGCCATGGAATTGCTTTGGAAGAACAATTTAGAAGTTTGTGGCAACTGTGGCCACTATTGTAATGTGTTGTTAAAATATATATATATATAAAATAAAATAAAATAAACTATGTTTAGTATTTTTTTTACTATGTACTCTAATCCTGCAGGTCAGATTTATGTTATTATTTGTGTGCATGTGGGCAAGAAGATGTCTGAGCAGCTAGGAGAGGCTGTTGTTAAATTGACCCCCTCTCCGCTGCTGCATCAAAAATATACAGGATAGTGAATAATGATAAATCACATCCAATGCTGATCAGGGGGCCTAAATTAGAAATAGGTTCAAAATTGCAGAGCATGGCCTAGTTTCTGTCAAGCCTGTCTTTGTTTCATCCAACTTGTTTATTATAAGATTTAATAGGAATGCCACATTTCAATTCCAGAAGGCATCTTAAGTCCCACAGCTATAAAAGCTCCCATGGATTGTATGGTTTCAAAGCTGCTGGGTCCAATGCCTGCTGATTTGTTGGAATGGATTTCATTCTCTCATGTTCAAGATACTTAACACCAAAATTCCACTCAGATTTCACCCTTCAGTTAAAGAAGTTGCACAAGACATGAATTCCACTGAGCACAGAGCACATGATTTGTGTCTGATGAAATGAAATTTTAAAAATCTTCAGGTCTGCATGCTCTGCACTAATGCATGATGTCCTTTTTTTGACACTGAAGATCAATGAGCTTGCCCAGCGTGGAAGTTCCTAGTGCTGGATCATTATCCTTTATCATGTATGCCAAATTTTGGAAAGCAACTTCCTCACAAGGAATGGTAAGGCCCATCTTATGATTAAACCCATACTCTTCCTCAGCTCTATCCAGCAATTCCTGGAAGAGAGAATAATTCAAGTAATCAATAGGGATGATAAACCGACTTCTTCTGCTACCAACATATACTGCACAATGTCCTTTTGGAACATCTTTAGGAAGGGCATTGCGTGATCTGCACATGGCCTCGTCCAGAAATGGGAAATATCTTCTAATTGGAGACAAAGAATGCCCAATTGCTTTATGGGCTTTGGCAAACCTACAGAATGCTCTGATTATCTGTTTCAAAAGCAACACCTGCGGCTTTTCGTTACTTCTTGGCATTGCGGAATTCAAAACAAAACAAATGGTCTTGATCTAAAACCTATAGCTCAAACACAGATCGAATATGTAGAGTACTTTGGTGAGAAGACGACGAGCACATTCTGTGTACATAAACAATTGAAATTGGGCATCTACCAACAGATGTAAAGCTCAGATGATTAGACGCTAAGGACAAGTTATCAAAGTGGTCCACAGTGTACTTATGGACCATATACAATATGCTCGAAATATGGGATTTTGGACCAATCCATATCGAGAATGGAGGAAGCAACACCATGTGTGACCTCTCAAAATGTAGGGGTACTTGCAGACCGAAAAATAAGTGGTGTTTTTCAAGGTCTCATTTTGTGCGCATCTTAAACCTGCGATCTAGATATAGTCTTATCAAGTGTACTATTTACCGATATTGTTAAGGGACGTAGATACATAATGGTGATATACCTAATCTATGAATATATCATCATATTGTATTTTGCAATCCATCTTCTCCCACAGTATGCAGTAGTTCTTCACTACTTGGGCCCATGAATAGCACAGCCATATGAACTACAATGGAACCTTTTGCTTTTTCATTAACTTTATTTATCTTTAATGCCTATGTAATACAGAACAATGACTCCATTTGGTTAAGGTAAGGAATTTAGGATGAAGTTAAAACTGTCAATATCTGAGTCTGACAAATTGCATCCAATGAATGCAAATCTTGGACAGAAAAGACACAATTAAGTGAAGGTGGCGCATGCTTTGGTAAGGTTGTTGGCTTGGTGTTGCAGAACTACAAGTACAAACAATTCCTCCAACGTTTTATTGTTTGTAAGAGTGTTACATAGGGGACTAGTTGTTCTGGGGTAAGATCCAGATGTTAAGGACTGCAAGCTCGGCTGAAACTGTAATCTAGCTAATCATAACTATTATTGTTCTTATTGGGTGTTTTTGCACTGTTCATTTCCTGCTGCGGGCCAGCTTTCTAAACATTGGCCACATTGGCGTTAATAGATCTGTATTACTTATGCGGGTCCCAAGATTTTGAGATCCATTTTTTTGTCACATCTTTTTGAGATCCATCTTTTTGAGGTCCCATAGACCATATTTGGGTCTTGCGGAAGTAATTAATATCTTTCATTTCATTTCATCTTTCACACAACACTTTCCAATATCTGATTTTTTGGCCCCCTCGAGAGGATTACAATTACCTTGTTTACAATGTTGGTGCCTTAGATGCCACGACCCAGGGATATCTATTATCGATCTAAGTTCAATTCTTAAGTGACATACGTTTTCATCTAAGTGGGTTTAGATGAATCCAATTAACAAAACCTTATTTAACATTGTTGGAATATGTAATGCAACATTGTGTAAATTATTCTTAATATAAAGTCTAAAGAATAATATTTGAATTAGAAAATAATTTTATTTTATGTAAAAATATTCTCATCCAATTAATAAATAAAATAAGGATGCTAGGAATATTTAATTTGTGGAAAAAAATTATTTTCATTTTTTTAGCAAATATTAGAAAGTAACTAATCACTTTCTAATATTTGATAGATGCCACTTATCACACATCTCAAAGATTAGATTGTGATAAGATTAGAAAGTAACTAAGCACTTTCTAATATTTGATAGATGCCACTTGACACACATCTCAAGATTAGATTGTGATAAGATTAGATTATGATAAATTTAGGGTTGTAGTAGAAAAGCTTCTCTTTAAATAGGGGTGTTGTCTACTACATCTGAACATATCTTGTCATATTGACTTGTGTTGTAATATCATGTCGATGCATATTGTTGCATAACATTGAAACATTCTTGTATTGTTGAATCAACTGAGTAATATAGTGAACTTCATAGTGGATGTTTCCCTTCTTCATTTGAATTAGGGTTTTACCACTTAATATTGGTGTTGTGGTTTTTCTTCTTTTGTGTGTGATTGATGTTGAGCAATTGCTTTATACGACTCTTTTACATGGTGCTTTCTTGTTGCCTTGTGCAACTTGTACATGTTTTAATGTAGTTGGCATTATGCAATTGGTTTATCATGGTACTTTTTTGTTAGCATTTATGCTACTTTTGTACATGATATTTTATGGTTGGCTTTATGCAACCGGTGTGCACACTTTATTATTTTCATATACCTTATGCAACTTTTGTACATCGTACTTTAGAGTTTGCATTATCATGGTACTCCTTGTTTGCTTTATGCAACTTTGTACATGATATTTTTTGATCAACTATATAGCACGTGACTAAGTATGGCTTGGCATCTTTTTGTGATGACTTATAGTTCACTATTTGTTAGATCAATTTTGTTATCATCTTTGGATATTCATATATGCTATGGTGAATATATTTATGATGATGTATCTAACTGATCTTATGTTGAGCTGCTTGTAGCTTGCAGGTACTTCTATTTGGGGTTTTGCAGGCTTACTAAAGACACCCTTGTGATGTTTTCTTCTTGTCATTTGCAACCACTTGTGGTTGATGGATGGCTTTATAAGTTGCTTGTATCTGAAGCTACTCCGTTGGGGGCTTGTAATCTCATTTTGGCCCATTTTGTATTGGTGCCTTATTGTAGACCATTCTTGGTCATAGAAGCTCATTGTAACTATATTACTCATTTGATTCTCATCCTCGTTTGTATCTTTAGGGGGAGAATGTTTATTTGTTTCATAATTCTTTTCCCAATATTGCATTAAGGGGGAGTGTTGGAATATGTAATGCAACATTGTGTAAATTATTCTTAGACTAAAATATAATGTCTAAAGAATAATATTTGAAATAGAAAATAATTCTATTTTATGTAAAAATATTCCCACCCAATTAATAAATAAAATAAGGGTGCTAGGAATATTTAATTTGTGAGAAAAAGTTATTCCCTTTTTCTAGCAAATATTAGAAAGTAACTAATCACTTTCTAATATTTGATAGATGTCACTTATCACACATCTCAAAGATTAGATTGTGATAAGATTAGAAAGTAACTAAGCACTTTCTAATATTTGATAGATGCCACTTGTCACACATCTCAAGATTAGATTGTGATAAGATTTAGGGTTGTAGTATAAAAACTTCTCTTTAAATAGGGGTGTTGTCTATTACATCTGAACATAACTTGTCATATTGACTTGTGTTGTAATATCATGTTGATACATATTGTTGCATAACATTGAAGCATTCTTGTATTGTTGAATCAACTGAGTAATATAGTGAGCTTCATAGTGGATGTTTCCCTTTTTCATTTGAATTAGGGTTTTACCACTTAATATTGGTGTTGTGGTTTTTCCTCTTTTGTGTGTGATTGATTTTGTGGAGCATTCTTCGATCTTAGGGAGACTTTGCTTGTCTCACAAACATGAACTTGATCAAGGTGTTGAAATTTATCATAAACTTGATCAAATGACTAAATAAAACCGAACTATGTATGCTATTGAATTAAAAAATATAAAGTAAAAACTTATTATCTTTGTTGGACTGAAGTAAGGTCTCAGCTGCAGGTAGGAGTTTTAAGCCCGAGAGGATTTGGACTACTTAGTTATTATTGTTAAAAAAATGCATATTTTTGGTGAGAACATTATACAATAATGCTAGTTCAATAAATCATAAGTGATTAGTTTTTCTTTTCAATTGGTTATATGGGATTGAAACAGGTCCCACCTATATTATATCATCACCACATAGTGGTATTATAACAAAACTTGGATATTATCCATGTATCGCTTGGCAAGATTTGAACCTTGGTCTCCTCATTGAATATATTATGGAATCTAACTAGTTGAACTAGAAAACCAGTATATCAAAATTAAATATCTCACAACTTTCCCATATGTCAAATGGATATTATGCTTGCCTAAACTAACTTAGGTTAAGAAAATTACATAAATGTAAACAAATAGACAACTAAAAAGTGAATCTAAACTTAATTCAGAAGATTATCCACCAAGAAATCAACAGATGTTGAACACGTCTCCCTGGTTAAACAAAATGGTGAAATGTTGAACCCGAGTGTACTTGACAAAGAAGATTTTGGTACTTCATGTAGAAGGTTCAACGGATTCAAAAGGAGGTAAGATTGTACACTAAACTTTGGGATAAGCAGAGTATCTGAGTTTGGATTGCTTTACATATTGAATAAATAATATTGTCCCATAGAGAAGAGTTTAGTACTTTATGTAGAAGGTTCAAGGTTTGAATTCAAAAGGAGGTAAGATTGTACACTCTAGTTCAACATGGGTGTGAAGCAAACAATTTTGATTCTCACATTTGATAGCGTAGATACCCCTCAAGTTTAACATCTAGGCCAAAAGAAGTCCAAGCATTGAAGCATCTATTGTATGAGGTTTATCCCATATCCTTAAGGCAAACCAATGAGGTCATCCAACTCCATTTTTGTAAGTGCTTTATCCTTTTTCTCCGACATGGATGTTAAATTATGGAATACAACTTCCATAAGACTTTTCTACATCCATGGTTGTGGAACCAATAGAAGAGGACAAGAAACTGATAAGCTATCTATCTTCGACTCGATATGTGGAGGGTGGTTAAAACTTGAAACCCAATGCCAAAGAACTACAGTTCTATTCTGCCACAAGCAAGAAGAAATTATTAAAGCCCTAGTAGCTACTCTTCTATGTAGACAAGGATGCATAGATTTGTCATTAACATTATGGATAGTTGTAGTTTCAATTGAATGCTTATTACTCTCAACTGTAGAGATAGAGTGAAAGAATAAGGTGATTAGTTGAGTAATAGTCTGAAGAGGACAAGAAACTAATAAGTTGCATCTATCTACAACTCCTTGATAAGTGAGGGGTGGCTAAAACTCAATGTTGGAGAACTGTAGTTCTTTTCTGATGTGGGAGCATCCGGATGGTTATCGGAGCGGTAACTGTCACCCACCTCCCAAACTGTTATTGTCTGGAATAAGAGACAACACAACTAGGAATAGAAGAAGGAATGCCATGCATGGGAAGTAGGGAGCGGAATGTGAGACGACTCACATGGGAAAAGAAGAGAAAGATGAAAAGAAAAAGCAGAGGAAGAAAACAAAAGAAGGGAAGTGGAAGAGAAAAAGTCAGATAGGGAAAGCATGTGAAAACCTAAGAGGCTTTAGAGGTCTATGAGAGAGAGAAATAAAAGAGAGAGTGGTTGAAGGGAGAGGAAGAGACGACTAAGGGAAAGATAGAGTCCTGAGGAGTACTTAGGATTGTAATTGTACAAGCTACTCTGCAATAAATTAAAATTTTGTTATTTTAACCTGTGAGACTCCTTTGATGAATGTTTGAGGTCCTTTGTACAATCGTGTATGTGCTAATAACTTGTGTGCATGTGATGCAGGAGCATCCAGTGGTGTAAGAGTGATCTTGCATAACCTGAAAAAAAATTGTAATTGTTTAATTTTGTAAAACTAGTAAAACTAGTTTAACTTGCAGGAGATTTTTGAAGGTCTTAGAGGTCGAATTTGAAGATTTTCAGTTAGACGTAACCCTTGGCACAAAGAGCCAAGGACTGCTTTGCTTAGTTAATTTCGTGCCCTTTTCGAAAATATGCTATAATAGTCAATCAGGTCAACGAGCGCGAAGTTATGACCTTGGCAAGTTGCCCCCAAAATTCAAATTTGAATTTAGATGGTTTTAGGCGGGAAAAGGGGAAAACAGGGTATTTGAGGGAATTTTCGAAATTGTAAAAGGGCTTTTTCTTTTGGTATCCTCATTTTGGGATGAAAGTAATGAAATTTTTGGTTCTCTTATAGGAACAAAGGAATAACACCTGTGTATCATTTGTTTGTATTGTTTGATCTTCACCAAGTGGTATACAGGGAAGGAAGTCTGAGTGAAGGGACATTCAATGATTTGGCCGTCATGTATGTGGGAGTAGTAGGTGCTTAGGAGAGCCAGAGTAGGCTCCAATATGTGGACTTTGCAGGCACAAAGGAGTGCCTTAGAAAACCACCAATTGGAATAAGAAACCTTTCGTGCCGAGATTCAAATACCGTAGAAGTTGAACTTCAAAGTTTGGCACAAGGTCTGTTCAATTGGAAAGGCTCAAGGCAGGGTCATCGAATTTTGCCAGATGGAGCCAGTAATCATACGAATTGAGGGTTGACACCATTCCATCCCAGCAAGGAGGCACATCGCATCACCATTCAAGTGTGCCAAGGAGATAGCCATATAAGACTATGAGAGTTGTTGTACCAATAAATCACTATACAAATAGGCCACTGTACGATGACTACAGTCGTACGAGGAGTGTGATTGTACAAGAGTGGATGTGTCATACGAGAAGATTGTTGTATGAAAAGGCATTGTACAAGAGGAAGCATTGTATGAGAAGATGGTGTATGAGAAGGCTTCATATGAGAGGAATTGTTGTACGATAGGAAAGGTCGTACATTGCATAGTGGCAAAGGCCATACATTGCATGGTGGAAAAGGTCATACATTGAATAATAGCAAAGATAGTACCTTGAATGGCAAAAAGAGCATACAATTGGATGATAGAACAGGTTGTATGATAAATTTGTTGTACAAAGAAATTAGGATTTTAGGCTGTGTGACTGCATCATTTTCTGTAGCAAGCAAGAAGAAAGTATTGAATCCCTAGTAGCCACTCTTGTATGTGTACAATGATGCATAGATATGTCATTAAAATTATGGAGAATTGTATCTTCAAATGAATGTTTATTACTCTCAACCATGGAGAGTTGTAGTAAAAGAATGAGGTGATTAGTCGAGTAGTAGTTTGTCTCCCTTATAATAACTAATGCCAAAGGATAGCTTCCTTGAGGTATAAAGCCAAGCATCTTTGGTTAGGATAGTTGAAAAAAGTGTTAAGAGATCCACCTAAGTCTCTATACAAGCAATAGTACCACCCGCAAATATCATAATAAATAGAACACTTGAAGATGAGATGTTCTTTAGTCTCCACCTCCCAAATAGAGCAAAGACATGTCCTATCCTCTCAAGGAATATGGTGGTTTGTCTCCACTTACAATTGATCTGTGCATGGTCTGGCCTGACCAAGAGGAATTTTAAGGTTGTGTGTACAATGTCACTAGACATAATTAGGATGAGTTATGACGACATTCTCAATCATCATGAAATGTTTAGTGTAGAAGGCCAACTTAGGACTAAGAGGTTGAGATCAAGCAACTTAAGTGATGTAAATATATTGTTGATAAACATCATCTCTGACTGCTTGATTAATTTACCCTCTTATTAGGAAGAAGGCAAGGAGGAGCATTTACAAAGTATTTGAATGCAGATAATTGATCCATGGACATACCATCTGACTAACGAAAAGTAATAACTTCTCAATACAGCCCATGATGACGACCAAAGTGCTCCTAGAGGTAATGCATTCTGAGCATAGTTGAGAAAATCAGAATGATATTGGAATCAGCTTGGAAAAAGAATCGGGAAAAATCGACAAAAAAATTAAAATTGAAGAACATGCAAATTTTTATTGAAAAAAGCTTTTTTCATGCATATCATAATTTTTTTTGGGAGAAATCAGGAAAACACACCGACTTTTGAATAAATTGGGATTATGATGCATTTTGAATCGACAACCTTGCTGAATTGGAAAAAATCGGATGATCAGGATTAAATTGGGATTTTAAGGACACAATCATGAGTATTTAGTGTATGCTTTGGCAAAGTTGTTGGCCTGGTTTTCTTTGGGATCATACACAAACTCCTCCAATTATTTTGTTGTTGGTAGAGAGTTAAATAGAGACTTGTCATTCTGGAATCAGAATCAGACTTGAAGTTTTGCAGGCCCGGTTGATATTGGCATTTATGTAATCATATTCAGCGTTTCTTTATATTGGTTTCCTTCTTGATGGTTTCTCACTGTTAGCCAGATTCTTATCATTCTGTATATTTGCAAGAAGAGATACATGTCAGCCATCTGTGTCCCATGATTCTGGGGTCCATCTTTTTGATAGATCCTTTGCCAAATCCTCTTCCAATAGAATTTTATTATTAAGTGTCTCCTCTACAAGATGGCTGCTACCTTTGCATTGGAAGTTACACCCAAATGGTACTACTCAAATTTTGTGTATTAATAATAAATTGAAGGAGAATACTGCAGTGTTTGGAAAAGCTGCTACCATTGTTGAGGATTTATTTTTTGGATATATTTAAGAGACAGAGATGTCTATTGTGACATGAACTTATCAAATCAGAATTAGAGCCAAGACAGAAGGCTTTCATGCAGCACAGTTTGATGGGCAGTTTGCCTCCTCTGAATACAGTCTGTGATGAAACTGTTCTGAGAGGCTCAATGCTATAAATTAGTTGAATTAAGAACCCAACAAAACAAAAAGAGACACTCATTGGAAAAAACAAGGGTCTTGTGATATATGTATCTGTTTGTATAGATGTTGCAAAAATGTACAATGTGGCCATTATTAAGGCCAGACAATGGTTGACACACCTTGTCAATCCTCTGTTCTGACTCGAACCAATGTGAGACAGAATACTGCACCATTAGATTGAAGAGGATCATTACTTCCCATTTTGGAAGGAAAATATCCACTAGTCTTGATCAGAGTTGTCTTCATTCCCATACTTGAAAATTACTATTGATTACATGGGTGGGAAGCAGCCAATTCTGATTCTAAATTTGGGCAGAATAGCTACCCCTCAGAGCTGGCATCTAACCCAATGAAAGTGTGGACTTTGCAGCATTTACTGAAGGAGATCTACCTCTTTTGAGGAAGGGAAATCAATGAGCTCATCTAGCTCCAAATTTGTGAGTGCTGGATCCTTTTTCCCCAACAAGTATGTCAAATTCTGGAAAGCAACTTCCTCACAAGGAATGGTGAGTCCCATCTGGTGATCAAACCCATATTCTTCCTCAGCATTATCCAGCAATGCCCGGAACAGAGAATGGTTCAAATACTCAGTGGGGATGATAAACCTGCTGCGGCCACTGCCAACATACACTGGACAGTAGCCCTTGGGGACATCTGTGGGTAGGGCACCACAGGATCTGCGCATGGTCTCAGATTCAAAGTTGAAATATCTTGTGCTCTTTGGAGACACAGCATATCCGACTGACTTATGGGCATTGGCAAACCTACATAGGGCTCTGATTATGTGCTTCACAATCATGACGTGACGATTTCCCTTGCTCCTTGCCATTGGAACTCAATTGCACAAATAGAACTACAAGCTATTGCTATGAACCCAGATAGGAATGAAAGGCTTTGAGAAGGCAAATGCTTTGGTGTGGTTAAGATGAAGGATATGTTGTGTATATATAACAATCAAAACTAAGCACCAACCCAACAAAAAAAATGGATGGATGTAATATGTTTAGCAGGTGTTGGTGAAATTTAACTAGTGTCCTTACAGATTTTGTAAGGATGCGTGAAATACGGGATTTTAGTCACGTCAAAGCTCAAACCGAGAAAGCAGGCCCATGTGCACTCTTGCCCAGGTGTTGGGGCACTTGCTGTCCAATATCATCGTAATTGTGTGGGAATGTCTGTCCCACAGATTGCATGTAATGAAGGCATAGCTCGACAAGGAAAGGACACCATCACATGCAGTCCGGTGTGCATGTTAAAGCGGCCCACAGGTAAAGTGTCTCCAATGATGAGTATTTCCAAAGTTGTGGATAAGAGCATTTAGGGTATCTGATTGTAAACAACTAATTGCTTGATGGTCATTACATTACTGGTATGTAAAAGATGGGTTGGACAAGCAGCTTACTGCAAGTTTATGATTGTAATTTGTAGGTTTATTTGTTTTCTAAATTAGGTACCTCGACGTACAATTCTTTGAAGAATTAAAAATATAATGTTGAATATATATAATGTTGCTGTTGAGTGTTTGCAGGTGGGTCAATATTTTGGTTCAATTTAACAGTGGAGATATATCCTGGTTTGATTTCTTTGAGGGCCATAGTTCCACCTCAAAGGGTAATGTTTTTTTTGCTAAAGTTGTCATAGATGATGATGGTGGGTTATAAATTCCTATTCCCTCTTTCTATATAATATAATGATTTGGAGGAGAGGCTTGAATTTAACACTTGCATTCATGTCGGTATTTAGTCTTCTAAAGAAGAGAATTTTAATTTTTATCCGTTTTGCATGGTTGTCACATTTTAATTGGTCTTCAATTATATTTTTCGAAATCTTTTATTAATTCTTTAAAATTACTTCAAAGAAGTCCAGTTGATTAGCCATTGCTTGGCATTAATCATTACTAGCTGCATCATACATTTTTGTTATTGGTTATACAATAAATACATATACCAAGAGATTACATTGTTTTTCTACTTTGGTTGTTTTGATTCCATCATCTATTAGAAAATATGTTATATGGGATTGAAAAGGCCCCATCCATATGACTAGGTTTTTTGGATTTGCCACCCATATGACTAGGTTACTACGGTGTTTTCAACAACATTTTGGCAATTATGCATATATCACTTGGCAAGATTTGAACCTAGGTCTCTTCCTTCGAATTTGAGGTATTTAACCATATGAGTTCATGTCATTTGATTATTCTATTGTCTCTTAAGATTCTTAACTAATCCCCTTTTCTTGGCTTGGCTCCAAAATTATTCATGGGATAAAGCCTCCTATTGCAGCTACCTTATGGTCTTTATTTAGTACAGGATAATTTGCTATCAAAGTTCATTGTGTGAATGTTGTAAAATCACTCCACTCTATCTCCACGAAGATACAATATAGTTTGATAACAATTTATCTTGTTTTCACTCTTCTATAATATAGAGAAAATCTAGGAGAGAGAGTGTTACCAAATTCTTGAAATATCCCATTTGGTTATGGTTCTCACTGGATAAGATGAGGACAAAAACTTCATTACTTGAAAAGTACCCTTTGCTCTTTCCATTAAATTCAGAGAAAAACAAATCAATTAAGCTATATAACATAATGGTCCCATGGATGGAATTTCTAAATATTGTCACCAATTTTTGTTGAGTAAATTTGAAAGTATTTCGTTGAAATATTTGTAATTTGACCTTATTAGGCCAAGACCGATAGTGATGTACTTATGGGTACTCTTGATGTATCCTACGGGAAGTGTTATGTAATCCTTCGGGCATTCTTTGTGTAAGCCTATGGGCATTCTTTTATGTAAGCCTACGGGCATCTTGATGTAAGCCTATGGGCACTTTTGATTTATTCAACCTTAGTGATATTAGTTAATCCACCTCTATGGTTAACCTTGATTAAAGGGTTTAATACATTTATTATATTGTACTTTAACCTTCAAGTCAAGTTTATGCCATGTTGAGGTTAATATCTAATTGGGGATTTGGTATCACTAGAAATACCCCCCAATGACTGATGCATTGTATCAGTTTGTGATATGAGAGATTGTGGGAGTGCCTACGAGCACCTACCCCTTACTCCTATCTATTTGTATTGTTTCTCTTCCTCTATTTTCATCTATATGCTCTTCTATTTGGCTTTTATTCCTTTTTCTGCATATGATTGTGGTGAATGTATGTTTTGGAAAGTATTGTGAATTCCAACACATCTTGTTGTTAAATTAGCCTATGGAGTATTATATTTTTGACCTCCTCTACAGTTCTGCTGTTACATGACTTTTGTTACCCTCTTCACTAGTAGCTAGATATTTAGCTCCCAAATAATAGCTGCATCTATTTTCTTGAGACATTTTATATTTTAAAATAATTGAAGTTTGTCATCTTTCACAGCACTAGCTAGGGCTTAGAAATTGGAGTAGCAGCCATCAATGCATCTTTACCCTCAATGTCATTGATTTGGACCAATCTGAACACCTCTAATCCATTGTGTATCAATAGTGGTAAAACATGTATGAGAACCAGCTTAAATTTTAGGAAACCAGTCATAATATTTTAACAACCAAATAAATGAATTAATTGTGGGTTTAATTCATGGACTCTAGCCATCTCAATATTGGATTTATGGCAAAGGAGATTTTCAATAGAAGGTAAGGTGCAAGTTATAATCAGACCTAAATTCTTTGCTGAGAATTTATGAGGCAATTTCAGAATTTCAATTCTAAAAAACACACATTCCATTAAAAGAGAGTAAAATTGGAAATAATGTAAGGAAAAATGTAATAACTTGATAAACTCATCTATTTGTATAATTGTTTACAAAAATGGATCATGTAACCTTTATCAAGGACATCCATATGGCTAATTCTTATTGCCTGGCCCCTTCCCTTTCTTAATTTAATGTAAGGCCTGAAGAGGGTCAGCATCTTGGAAGGACAATGAACACTAGAAAATGCTCAACTGATAAGGCGTTAGAGGTCAGTGGTAAAGCAGCCAGAGCATCACTATGAGGTCTTGCATTTGAATCCTAGCTGGTCCATGATTTCAACAACATCATTTTCCAACTTTCGAAAGAGAAAATCAACTAGTCCTAACCAGAGGTCCATTCCCATGCTAAACAAGTTCCCATCAACATGAGAAAAAACCATCTAGTATAGGTTCTCAACTTTGACAAAATAGATAACTATTAGAGTTGGCATCTAAGCCAAAGGAAATTTGTGCTTTGCAACATCAACTGTATGAGGTCTATCTCTTTTGGGGAAGGGAAATGAATGAGCTCATCAATTTTCATAGTTGGAGTGTGTATCTTTTCTCAACAACATCAATGCCAAATACTAGAAAGTAATTTTGTCACATGGAATGTTGAGTCCCGTTTGGTGATTAAACCCATACTGTTCGTGGCCTTTATCCAGCAATACCAAGAACAAAGAATGGTTCAAATGCTCAATATACCCATGTACATTGTAACCCTGGGGACATCTGTGTGGAAGCACCACATGATCTGCAAATGACATTATATTCAAAGTTGAAATTGTTTTGTTGTTTGAAGCGAGGGTATAAATATTGCCTTATGGACATTGGAAAATCTACAAAGGGATCTCATTATGTGCTTTGCAAGAAGGAATTGGGGATTTCCTTTGCTCCTTGAAATTGAAAAATAGGTGATCAAATGAAATAGAAATATATGTTATTGTCAACAACCCAAATAGGAATGAGAGTCTTTGAGAAGGCATAATGTCTTGATGGCTACCATGAGGGATATGTTGTGTATATATCACAGTCAAAAGAAAGCATCTATAGGAAAGATAACATAAATTGTACTCAGTGTCCTTACATACTTTGTGCAGGATGAGAGAAATATGGGATTTTAGTGTAATTAAAGCTCAAATCAAGGAAATAGTGCCATGTGGTGGCTTATTAGTATCTGGTAACACTTGCAAACCAACGTCCATATCATTCTGTGTTAATGTTTATCCCACAAACTGCATGATATGATTGCAGACGTTGAAAAGACACCAATCCTTGCAGATTGGTGTGTATGTTGAAAATGCCATAAACAAAACCCTCTATGGCTTAGTCATATGCCAAAAAGATACCTCTATTACAACAGAGTAAAGAAAAAATAATACAGAAACTTATAGTGGCTAATTGTGTTTAGGAGAGCTTCTACATTGTGGACTCATTCCCTCAAGTCTTCTATAGCACTCAGACCTCCTTCTCGGCCTTCCTTGGTATCAGACCCATTGATGATGTCCTAAAAGTGCCTGTCTTCTCTTAAGCAAGTAATTAAGGATTTGTGACCTTATCTTTAATTTTGCCCCTTCATCTCCCATTTTTGTTCAATTCCTTGAATCCTAGAGGGATTTAGAATTCTATCATCAAGTTGCCAAAGTTATAAGGTCATGTGTGAAAGACAAAATGATAAAACAATTACACGTTGAGAGACAATATAATGGAATAAGAGCAAATAAAGAAAAATATAACAATCCATTGATACTGTATATTGATTTGTGATCTTGTTTACATAATTGTATAATATAATAACTAACAATTACTAGCAAATGATATTAATCAAGTGCCTACATAATTGTATAGTATAATAACTAACAGTTAATAGTAACTGATATTAATCAAGTGCCTCAATTAGATAGTCTAGAGATTGTGTACAGCGATGCCTAGTTCTTGTCAAGCCTCTGTTTTGTTTCAATCAACTTTTGGCACCATCCTGCGTCATAAGATTTAACAAAATTGTCACTCTTCAAACAAAGATAGAGATGGGAAGCATGTAGAGTAATTTTGGTGGGAAGTGAAAGCTTATGTTCTAAATAGATAATGATTGAAATATGAACATTCAACAAACAGATGTGGTGCTCATATGCTTAGATGGCAAGGTGAAAATAGCATTGTGGGCCACAGTGTACTTATGGACTAAGTAGAAGATGCTTGAAGGATGGAATTTTAGACCACCTAGTACTGAGAAATCTCGAAGCAGGAGCATTTATGGATTCTCCATATCTAGGTGTACTTGCAGATCAACGATAAGTTGTGGTTTTTTAAGGATCCATTTGTACTTATGCTAATCCTGCCAACTACAAATGTTCTTGTCAGGTATAATATGAATTTATTGACCAGTGATGATACAGACCACACACACATTTTGTTGGTATAACTGATCTGTGTTTATATAGAAGTTGTGAATAGTAGATAGTATTTTTCAATCCATTATTTTCCACATAATGCGGAATACTTTAACATCTTGTTACATGAATAGTACAAACATTTAAACAGAAACAAAGGTTTTGCTTTTTCCATTTATTCTGTTGTCTTTCAACTTGTCAATTTAATTTAGAGGAATGGCTTCTTCCATTTTTGGCAAGTAAATGAAATTAAACTTGCAGTAGAAACAGTCCATATGTCTGAGGCACAAATTTTTATCCAATAAGTTAAAAGCCTGAACAAAAAGGACACAATTGTAGATGGATAGTTTATGCTTTGGCAAAGCTACTAAGTCCTTCCATTTTTTTGGTTGTTCTGCATGTTACATAGACTTGTTGTTTTAGAATCAGATTCAGACTCTAAGGGTTTTAGGCATGGTTGAAATTGGAGTTTAGCTAATCATAGTTAGCATTCTTAATATCGATTTCCCTTCTTACTGTGTGGTTCTTACTATTGCCCAGTTTTTTGTAGTTGCCATTATGCATATTGGAAATAGTAGATTTCTACAAGTTATTTACCCCATGAATGTGGGATCTATCTTTTTGATAAATCCTTCACAAAATCCTGTTCCAATGGGTAAAATTTTCAAACTTTTATTTTAGAAAATAGATTTACCTTTGCCCTAAATGTCTCCGCCAAATTCCATTATTCTTGTTTTATTCCGCAGAATGAAATATGTTTAATTGTTAACTAATTGAAGTAGAAAACTGAAGGGTTTGTAAAAAGGTGATATCTATTCTTGAGGAATGATTAAGAGAACATATGTTTAGAAGACAAAACAAGATTATTACAACATGAATATTTGACAAGCTACACAGTGAAAGCCAAGACAAAATACATTCATGTATTGCAATTTGCCTATTCTTAATAGAGTCTATGTAACTGCACTGAGAGGCCCCATGTCAAAAGTTAGTTGCAATTAAGAAGCACACCAAAAATAAAGAAGCGCAATTAAGAGACAGTAAATTTGAAGACAATGTAGGGGAAAAATATAGCCCATTGATAGATGTATTAATTTGTATAATTCTCACAATGTACAATGTAGCCATTACTAAGGCCACACAATGGATGCCACTCATCGTTAGTCCCCTGCTCTGACATAAATCAATGCGAGGGAGAATATTGCAGGATCATCGCTTCCCAATTATGGAAGGAATCCCACACTCAAAACTTCCCATATGATTACATGAGTGGTAACCAACTCTGATTTTCAACTTTTACATAATTTGCAGCATCTACTGTATGAGGTCTATGTATTTTGGGATAGGGAAATCAATGAGCTCATCCAGCTGCATATGTGAGAGTGCTGAATCCTTTTTTTTCAGCATGGATGTCAGATGCTGGAAAGCAACTTCCTCACAGGGAATGGTGAGTCCCATCTCGTGATCAAACCCATACTCTTCCTCAGCCTTATCCAACAATGCCCTGAATAGAGAATGGTTCAAATACTCAGCGGGGATGATAAACCTACTGCGTCCACTACCCACATACACTGCACAATGGCCCTTGGGGACATCTGTGGGGAGGGCACCACATGATCTGCTCATCGCCTCATCTTCGAAACTGAAATACCTTGTGCTCTTTGGAGACAGAGCACACCCAAGTGCCTTATGGGCATTGGCAACCCTACAAAGGGCTCTGATTATGTGCTTCAAAATTAGGACTTGGGGATTTATCTTGCTCCTTGCCATTGCAGAACTCAATAACACAATAGAATTACAAGCTTTTGGCTAACAACTCGCATAGGAATGAGAGACGAAAAGATAAAATGCTTTGTTGGCTGAGATGAAGGATAGATTGTGTATATATAACAACCAGACCCAAAAGTTTCCCCAAGAAAAAGTGGACATAAAATGAATGGGAAGGTAACATAATCGTATTCACTAACCTACCAGATTTTTTGCAGGATAAGTGAAATATGAGATTTAGTCCAGTCGAGCTCAAATCAAGAAAGCAGGCCCATGTGTAGTGTCGCCCAAATGTTGGAACACTTGTGGACCGATGTCATTGTCATTGGATGTGAATGTCTGTCCTACAGACAGTATGGAATGAGGGCAGAAAATGATGGAAAAGACACCATCACATGTAGTTCGGAGTGCATGTTGAGAGGGCCACTGGATAAGACAGTGGTGGTATTTGACCCCGAACAACTAATTGGCATGCTAGTTATTATTATAGTTTAAATCTGGGCCACGCTTCGATTGAGAGCTGGTTGGTGAGTTCTTTTTTGAATATGTCAAATTTTCTTTCTTTTAAATTTTATTTATTTACTGCAGTTTGGAAGGCTCATGCGAAATGCAATCGTGAACATGAGACTTACGGTCTGCAAATGATTTCAAAGAGATAGTATGATTTACTTTGACATGTTTTAATGATAATATAATTAAATAACTATATTTATTTACATGAAGAAAATATATATCCATAAGAGTAGGTTATATTCAGTCTTTTTTTTTTATTAAGCAGATTCAGTCTTCAACAGCATTTATTCCACTTTGTTGTTTTATAACCGTTTTGAAGAGGACCACCTGTCGCTGGGAATTGTACTGACATTGTTAGGCTGGCGTGCACTTAGTGGATTCAGGTCAGACTACTACCCTATAAACAAATATGCCCCAAAGTTTGAACCTAAATCTTTTTTGCTAATCACCAAAACTTACCAATTCACTTAACAAAAAATTTGAATTATGAACTAACAAAAAAGTTGAATTAAACATGAAATATTAACTACAACGAGATGCAACTTTTTGGCCAATATGAATTAATAACTATAATAATCTAGACTGATACTCGCAAATAACAACGAAAAACGGAAGTGGTAGACAGACAATGGGATTGTATTTGATTAATTTTTTCCTTATGAAGGTTTAAAACCCTTTGATTGATTATCAGTTATTGAGTTTCAAGTTAAAGGTAAATTTCAGTGCATCTGAAGCATCATAACAGTTCAGTATTCAACAACTTGGTATTAGGCATTTCAGCATTGTTGTGATCACACGGGCATTGACCATGTATTAATTATTCAGTTAAGGAGGATGCCCAACAAAATCTTTAAGAGTCTTCTATTTTCAAATCAATGTGAATGGAGTTAGAGACGTAGAGACAGAGTATGATTCATAATTCTATTTTCAAATCAATGTGAATGGAGTTAGAGACGTAGAGACAAAGAGTATGATCCATAATTATCTCTTTGATATGATGGATTATTTTAAAATCTGGTTATTTCTTAATGTTCCTTGTAATGATATAACTATTCTATAATATGGGTTTGACTAGGTTGATGTGAAGATTGGATACACTGCTCTCTGTTCATAACATAGAAGTTTGTTAACCATTGTATTAGTTAATATTAGACTTAGCAACCAACATTGAACATCAACGAAATAATTTGTTAACTTAGTTTTTGAGATTTCATGTTCACAAAAGGGGTATTAGTAGTGCTATACAACAATATTTATATCATGGTTGAAATTTGATTATCACTATATCCTGTCAGCCTAATTCCTAGTGACAGTTTAATTCTCCACCGTGTCTATCGAATCTATATTTGCATATTCATAGCAATATAACTATGTATTTCTAATATCCATATATTTTTTATATATTTCTGTACATATTTCTAGTATATTTATTTAATAATGTACTTTAAAATTCACTGCATTTTGTCTTTTATCACAATTAGCATAGTTATGGTTCTTTGGCTACAAATGTCAGTTCATCTGTTATTTGCACCCTAAAAAATGTTAAAATATGAAATTAATAATTTTTCTTTCTAAAATAACATATACTTGGGCTAATCTTAGACATGAATTCTACTTGCCGGAAAGCACATTTTATGAACTCCTCCAAACTAATTAGAGGCAACAAATGTCACTATCCGTAATATTTTGATTATTGGTTGATCAGCAATTGCACACAGCCATCCACCAATATAGATTTTTTATACCCTTACACTTGTTAGGTTCTCATTGAAACAATGTAAGTTTCCTCTATTCCAATTCAGGATTAGTGAGTGTAATGGCAAGACATTGCAAAGAAAAACAACACATGAAGGCAAATACCATCCAAACACATTGTTTTACATTGAAAAACCCTTCAGGCAAAGAAACTTACAAGAGAAACATGAAAACAACTTTATTCCATCACAAGGTAGAGACATGGCTTATGTTGAAGTTTGGGATTTTGTGCCTGCTTCTTTATAGAAGTGCTACATCATTTCTTGTTACAGATCTTTAAAGTATGGTGTTAGAAAACAAATTTTACGAGCAAGCTAAACAATAACGCAGAATCAAAACAGTAACACAGATTTTTACGTGGAAACCCTGCAATGTGCAGGTAAAACCACGGGGCAATGGCAGCTTTGTTATTTTATTGATTTCGGCAAACTTTTACATTAATTAAACTGTTACATGCAAGGGGTCATTCCCCTATTATAGAAAAACAAAGGAAGACTCCAAAACTGTTCATCTCCTCTCCCAAAGGAAGACTCAAAAAACTGTTCGTTTCCTCTCCCAAAGGAAGACTCCGAAAAACTGTTTGTTTCGTATTCCAAAGTACGGTTGTATGAACAGCCAAAATTTTGGGTTGGGGGCTCTGCCCCCAAACTCTCAGGCAGCCGGTTTCCCCCTGCTACCCCCCTCGGCGTGCCCGACGCATACGAACAATGCGTGCGGAAGAATCACTATAAACTGCACCACCATGCACCTCTCTGCTGAAAAACATTGGAGATCAGGATATTCAAACCTCCTAACATATGGCTCACTCCAAAGCATGGGATTCCATGTCTACTTCCCCATGGAAGTGCTATAGCATCCCTTTTTTCCTTTGCTTGGGAAGTGTCTAAAACCCTCTCAGATGCTACCTATCTTTTATGGCCTACTAATACTTGCCAGAAGCACCCCTTTAATACACTTGAGTAAAATGTAAACAATATAAAGATGGTCAATTATTTGACTGTTTTAGAGAAGCTTTAATATTGTGGACTTGTTCCCTGAAGTCTTCTACAGTACTCATACTCCCTCTTCTACTTTCCTCATTATCAGACCTGATCAAGATTTCTATGAAGTCCCTTTCTCTTCAATCAATCAAGAAAAAGATTTGTTATGTTTTCTTGGATTTTTCCTCTTCATCTTTTGTTCATGAACCATTCATTAAACTCCTAGAGCGATATAGACTACCTATTTTTTAGGTGCCAAGTGTTAGGACATACCTTTGACCTTTCAGCTTTTGCTCAGTCAAGCCCACTTGTTAAACAAGTCATTCCACCAATTTGTCAATGGAACTGTAGCATAAGCCTGCCTGTTGAGAGGTAACCCACTGAAACAACAAAAATGCTCTAGGGTAAGCTGGTTTATTTCAGGGATGGGATTGCCTAAGTGCTCAGAAATTCCATCTTTAGGTGCCCATAGGGTTTTGCCCAATGCCCATTATTGCTGCTTCAAGACTGACTTTGTCCCACATGATCTGTTGGTGGTTTTGAGCCCCAATTATTATTATTATTATTTTTTAAAGCATTAAAGATGTAACATATCTACTAAATTTCCAAAATAGCAGGTAAAAATAAAAAGGCTTTTTCAAGCTATTTAGGAATCCATTGCAACCTATTTAATTTTGATAAAACATATTTGAAAAGATAAATTCTCTATACATATAAGTATGCTATTGAATTGAATGACTTTTACTTTCCTTTATCATCTCTATGTCCTTTCAAAACCAATGATAAAGGGCGTCCCAAGAATCATCAAATCATGAGATTTTATCTTCTTCTAAGTTCATAAATCCTCCTTCATTCTCTACGACCATTCTCTGCCCATGACATTCTCATTGCAACAATTCAATGTTATCTTGATGCAATTTTCCATCTATGATCTTGAACAAAATTGGAATCATATTTCTCTTTATTGTTTTGAAAATTAATCTGTATAACTCTTTAAAAGGTTACCTATGGTTATCGTAAGCTTTCCTATATTCTATTGCTTTTACATTAAACAAAAAAGAGAGGTCAAGATCAACATGATCCTTTCTAATTATTTAGGACCAAGTACAAATCCAGCATTACAAAACAAACTTTAGTTATTAGATTGGGCCTTGGTCAATAACTCTCGTGTAGAATCAGAATCAATATGTGCATTGCTAATGATACAATTCAGGAAGTTAAATTGCAGGTTTCAAGTTCCTACCAACGATTCACGTGAACCACATAGAGCCACCTTGTTTTTTTGGATTTCAGATACTGAAAACGCAACCCATCATTACATTGGAAGTAGTAAGTCATAGCAACCTACCCTAAGCAAAAGTGATCAGTCAACATCATATATTATTTCATTAATGGACAGTTGTATTGAAGTGTTACTATTATAGTATGATTACATTGGAAGTAGTAAGTCATAGCAACCTACCCTAACCAAAAGTGATCAATCAACATCATATATTATTTCATTAATGGACAGTTGTATTGAAGTGTTACTGTTATAGTATGACCAGTCATTTATTTGATAGTAAGAACCCACACTTCTGTATTGGAACAGAAACACATTTGTTTGGGACAAAGTATAATCATTCAATATCATCATTTGAATGGAACAAAGTGTGACAGTCAATATTATTAGTTTGATTGAAACATAGTATGGCCCACCAACATCTTTCTTTAATGGAAAACAAAGTGTGACAGTTAATATTATCAACTAGTAAGCAACATCAAAATGGAAACAAAGTATTACAGGCAATATCATCAACTTGATTTGAACAAATTATGACCAACTAGCATCATCATTTTTGAATACTAAGAAAGTGTGATAGTCAATATTATTATTGGAATGGGACATATTTCATTAGAAGATTAAATGCTACAGTCAAGTGTGATAAGTCAGAATCACACCTCATCATGTGAGTGGAAAAGATTTAGTATTAAGAACTTATTCCATCATTTGAATGAAACAGAATTATGAATGAGTTTTGGTGCTACAGTGAAACCAACCCTTATATACATTATTACTAGAACAGGAATTGTATAAAGGTGAGAGTAGTCTAATTTATACTCTCATTCTGAAGCCAAAAGGATAAGGTAGTAAAGATCTCAGCTACAGTATAATTTATCGTGCATACATATAAAAAAAAAATCATACATTTGGAGTTTGGATACCAAACATAAGTATTCACATAACTGTTAGATTTTACAGTAGTTTCCAGAAACGAGTGGAATCAACACATTACCCAATATTGCTGAAAAATAAATACATAGAAAACAGTGCACATGATGTAAGGGGGTGTCTATATACACCAAATAATCTCACTATAGGAAAGTATAATACACTCTAACCGATCACAAAATGGTTGGGAGGATGGGGTACTTATACCCAACTATAAGTTACATTTAAATCAAGGTTAAGGAACTAACCTTTAGGTTAAATAACAAAACTTTTACAAGGTTTACATGGCCCAAAGGGCTTATACATACAATATATAATACAAAGTTGGTTATGGCCTCAAGTGAAGCTTCATGAAAAAAGACCCTTACTAGTCATTCCCCCTTATGGAACACTCTCCCACACCAAGTAGCTTCTATATGCACATAAAAGGCCTCAGGTATGACCTTGGTCTAGATATCTGTTGTTTGCTCTACTAATGGCACAAAGACTGGATCAAGCATCCCATGAGCATAAATTTATCTCACATAATGCATCCAAATCTCAATGTTCTTAGTTCGTTGATGAAACAGTGGATTTTGGACAAGCCGGATGGTGCTCTAATTGTCACATCGAAGAGTGACTAGGAAGGATTGAGGAATGCCCACCTACTTCAAAATCATGAGCATCCATTGAAGGTGCTTTGTTGCCTCATTGGCAACACAATATTCAGCTTCTATGGAAGACTAAGAAATAGTAGACTGTTGTCTTGAACACCAAGAAACGATGTCAAAACTCAAATAGAAGACAAAACCTATGGTAGAGTGTCACTCATCCAAACCACTGACCCAATCTGCATTTGAAAATTCTATCAAAATTAGAGGTATACAAATTGCATAGTGAATACCCATCTGATATGTGCCTTTGATGTATCTGAGGATTGTCTTGGTCGTGGTCCAATAACTTTCTCAAGGTGCTTGTATGTACCTAGAATAGTAACTAACAACAAAGGCAATATTGGGTCACATATGGGTAAGATAGACGAGATCTCCCATAAGGGACTAATAGAAAGTGGCATCCACCAAAGCAGTTGTACAATCAGTTCGAAGCTTAAATCCAAAAGCAAAAGGAGTCCAAGCAGACTTACAATCATCTATCCTAAAGTGTTAAAGAAGATCCAAAGCATACGTGGGTTGTGAGATGATGATCTCAAAAGCAATCCAATCAATCTAAATGCCCAAGAAATAATATAGGAGGCCCAAATCTATCATCTGGAAAGAAACATGAAGTTGTGACTTCATGTCCTAGATCAAGGCAGGAGAGTTGCCTGTAATGAGAATTAGAAAATCCTCCACATAGAGTACAATCACCAAGGTCTCCCCATCCTGATGTTTGATGAAAGCATCATGTTCGGCCTCACATCACCAAAATCCACAATTGAGGAAGGTGTGTATCTTCTCATACCATGCTCATGGTTCTTGCTTAAGTCCATACAAGGACCTAGTCAACCAACACACCAAAGGTGTTGGACCTTCAAGCTCAAAACTAAATGGTTGTTGCATTTAGATCTCCTCCTAAAGGTCACCATGGAGAAGGAACTCTTCACATCCATCTAATGTACCTTCCATCCATAGGAAGCAACTATAGAAAGAATCATTGGGATGGAGTCCATCCTAGCAATTGGAGCAAATGTCTCTGAATATTCAATTCCCTTCTTTTGAGAGAATCCCTTAGCAAAAATATGTGCCTTGTGCTTATCTACTTTTCCATCTGAAGTGTACTTGATCATGTAGATCCATTTGCACCTAACTATATTTTTCTCTTTTGGAAGAGGAATGAGCTCCCATGTCTGATTCTTAATTAAGGACTCATACTCCACAAGCATGGCATCTTCCCACTTCAGTTGACCTTTAGCCTGAGAATATGTGAGAGGATCTCCAAATGATCAACCTTTGAGAGCAACAATTGAGATGTGGCCTTCCACTGTCGCTCTAGAAAGAATAGGTTGAGCATCTTATAGAAGTGTCCCAACTCATTGGGTTTTGGACAAACTTGTAGGCCCAAAAAGGCCACATACTTAGCAAATTTTGAAAATTTGACTAAGTGTTAAAAAGAAACTCGAAGACAATGTTAAATTCCACAGGAGAGTTTTGGACAGTGTTAAATTCCGCTGGAGAGCAAGCTCAGTACAATTTTCCGAGGGTAAAATAGTCAAACAGACCTCAGCGGAATTTCAAGGAGCGCAGCGAAATAAAGAAAGGCGATATAGTGTTAAATTCCGCCAAAGAGCAAAGACAACGCAAATACCATGGTCAACTTGGTCAAATAGTGTCTAGCAAAATTTGGAGGAGCAGAGTGGAACAAAATACTGGTGAAAACAAGTCTTGCCTTAGGCAAAGTTCACCAAGTAAATTGGTAGTTATAAACTCCGCGTGGGCAATATACAATGTTAAAATCCACGGTCAAACCTGACGGAGCGGAATTTCCAAAAGGATGACTCGATGGAAGGTTTTGCTCTCCACCAAGCAGGCTCCTATGATTTTTCTGCATAGCCATGGCACAATGTAAAATTCCGCGATCAAAATGGTCAAACCCGACCTAGCGGAATTTCAAGGAGCGGATTTCTGAGAAGAAAGCAACCCGCGGTGGAATTTTTCAAAGGCGGAACCCTTCAAGGAACTTTTCCATCCACATGACTAGACGCCGATTTCATCACCGAAATTTGAAAAAGGGAAAGCGATAAAGTGTAAAATGATGTAGGACACCTCTAAGTCTTCATTCCACGGTCAACATGGTCAAACCTGACGGAGCGGAATTTCAAGGAGCGGATTCTTACACAAAATGCAGTAGGTTCCAAAGCAAAAGCATCTAAGGCCGAAATTTTGAAAGAGCAGATTTTGAAGCCTGGAAAGCATGTGATCACGCGGATTTCAAGTATGCCAAGTCATATTTCACCTGAGCCATTCAAAGGCAGATTAAAGGCTAGTGAGGAATTTTGATCTAAGTTCAAAAAGGGAAGATTCCACACTGATAATAGAAATGAATCTTGATCCACGTGACTACTAAGCGCAAGCAGGAAAGATAGGGGAGACCAAGTGTTGTAGAGATCAAAATCCGTTGACAATTTCAGTTGCAAATCTGTGGCGAAGAAGTCATGACAAGAACAAGGGATGGACCTGATCAACCCACATCCAGCTCAGCTGCCGGATTCGCGAAAGGCCGAACAACTTGCAGAGGGTTTCATGGAGTGCAACTCCTTTCTTTCTCAAAGAAAATAAGAGGCCGCCACCTCAGTATTCTGCTAATATGGCATGAAAATTGCCTTGTAATGTTCCTCTTTTTCTATTTTCATTCTAAAAACTATATATAGAGGTTGAACCCTTGATTTGAAGGGTCGGCTCTGGAGTGTTTGCTTGCCTTATTCTTGTAAATTTTCTGAGAAATCAATAGAAGGAGCATTACTTGGATGTTTGCCTTAAGCCCGTGTCTTCATTTTTTGTGAGTTTAACCTGCGAATTCATTTCTGCTATTGCTGTTATAGTTAGTCAATTTGATATTGGATTGCTAACTTAGGGCAAATTGGAATGCTTCATGTTTAAACAAATGTTGTAGAGAGCTTCTTTTTCTGTTAATCAGGGTGTTGATCTAATTCTGCTATTTGGATTATTAACATTTTAGATGTTTGAAATAGTTCTTTAAGTGTTTTCTTGTTCTGTAATGGTGAATATTATTGGTCTTGAATGTTGTTAGTCTTAAGTGTGGCATACTGGAAATGTGATTTGCCAGAAGATTCTTTGTAGTTGTCAATGATGTTAGCTTTATTCGGCCATTATTCATTCAACTTATTTCTAACCCTTATCCTATTTCTATTGTAGACAAGGGTAAGTACCTCCCGAGACGAGGGAATGACGATAAACTAGGAGGGGATGATAGGCCAAGGTACAACAGTCATCATGTCTTGCAAGTATGAGTCGACAAGTCTTGACAGATGCTTGAAATACTAGACGTCTGAGGCAGACAGTCTAGACGTCTGAGATGGACGGATGGATGTCTGGGCTAGATGTCAGGGATCGACGACCAGATGTCTGGATTGGACGGATAGACATCTGGACTAGTCGGCTAGACGTCTGGACTGGGCAGCTGGCTAGATGGCTAGACATCAGGGCTAGATGGCTAGACGTCAGGACTGGACGACTGGACGGTAAGGCTAGTCTGGGCTAGACGGCTAGACGTCTGGGCTGGACGATCGGCTAGACGTCAGGGATGGACGTCTGAACAGTTGTCGATGAAACCAGACGGCTAGACTGATACGCACAAGGGTTGATCTTCCAGGGTCTAGACGTCTTCCACTAAGCATTCCTTCTCCAATCCTTGAGGTTCCTCAGCATGCCCTACAACAGGAAAACAACATACAACAATACATGCTCTCGTACCAAGCTATGATCAATACCTGCAACACAACACTACAACACAGATGCAATCTCGTACAACACACATTCCAGACTAACAGTTGCTGCACAACGTCTCTGCATTATAGACAAGTATGGATAGATTACAAAATGAAATAGGGGGTATTTATAGGTAAGATCGGGTAGTTAGTGCAACCAACCCGTCTCAACCGTCCCAACCGCCTATTAGTCTTAACAATTGCGTTTACTGTCTAACTGATAGTTTCAGACGTCTAACACAACAGTCTAACACAGCAGCCAGACGTCTGATTAGTTAGGTTGGACGTCTAATCCAGACGTCTTAACACAAAGACGGCTGCGTTTGTCCTTTTGTGCATACTTATTAATCAAGCCATATTCATTTGATTGGCTGATTTTACATTGTCATTTTCATGATTCATACATTATCAAAATTGCTATACATAATCAAAATTGTGGATCTTCATAGGACATTTATGTCAGACAACCTCATAGTTTATTTTTGCTTGGAACTGCTGTCTACATCTATCCTCCCCTTCGAAGAAGTCGATGTCCTCAGCGACTTTCTCCGCTCACTCTGAGGAGTCTCAGCATCTTTGTGAGTCGTAGCTGGTAAGGTTTCATCCAATTGCATCTGTAGAGCCTCATTATCAGCCTTAAGTTGCTTGGCATAATTGAAGTATTTACCCCATTCCACTCCTAGGGCATTGGCGCGATTTTCTGTTTCCTCAAGCCTATTCAACAGTTCAGTCTCCCGCTGTATGAAAAGTTCTCTCAGCCGTGGAACTGAAATTGTGGACGAAGATGAGGCCTTTGATGTCATTTCTTGTTTCAAAGCTGCCTCACGCTGTTGTGCTTGCCGCAATTCTTCCTGTACCGCTGCCAACTGTTTCTGCCAAGTCTCTTCACGCTGGCTCTTCTCGTGCTGCCAGGCTAGCTCACTCTGATTTTTCTGAGCTGCTAATGCTTCAGTTTGCTTGACCAACAATTCTTTAGCCTGTTTTTGCTGTGACACCTCATTTTCCAGAGTGGTAATCTGTTGTGCTTTTTCTTCTGAGTATGAAGGCTCTCCAGTTCTCGTGATGATTTCTGGATTTCCTGAATGACAGCCTCCATACGAGCCTTCCCTTCTTCAAGTGTTTGGTCTTTGCATTGCACTTCTTCCTGTGCCTCTTGCAATTCACTATCCACCATTTGCTTGGTTGAATGCAAGTACTTAATACCTTCTGCTAGCCAACATAACAAGTGGGCTAAGAAGTTATACTGTCGATACATAGGCAGTAATTCAGGTGCTAACTTCACCTGCGATCCTTGCTCTACGGACTTTGGGAAGAAGGATCAGTGTTGTGGCCACAAACGTACACCTGTCCAGATTCCAAGTAGAGGGTTGGCATCTTCTCAACCAATTGTTCAACTCCCTCCATTGTTGACAAGTGTGCGGTGGGCATTGTCCAAGGCTGGGTCTGATAGATGCTAGAAATCTCTGCTCGCCAAGGACCTTGTGTGGCCCATTTTACCAATCTGTTCAATTCTTCTTCCGCCATAGACTGCCACTTCTTCCATTGACCAACACAGGCTATGTTAAATTGCAACTGCAAATTTTCCATTATTTTTGTTAACTTTGTAAAACATTCTACCGCTTGCTGGTCCATATCATCTGAAGGATCCATGAGATTGGGTAGTTGTACTAGAAAACATTCAGACCATGCATCTTGAGTTCGTTCCTCTTGTTCCTCCTCCTGTATTGTCTCTTTCCTTTTTCGGAGAGATCAATGGTCTTTTTGGTTGCCTTGCCTTCTGTCACTATAGCCTGACTGCTGTCACCTTCTGTTCCAACCACTTGTTGAGACACGTCTGTCTGTAGCTGCTCTCCCTTTTCTATATTAGTCTCATGTTCCAACGAGACTACCTCATCTACTGAGATGGGATGCTGCTCTGTCCTAGGTGCTGGATTTTCTACATTCAGAGAAGGTAAAGCTTCCTCTGTTCTGCTGATTACAGGTTCAGCTTGAGTCTCCGTGGGTATTGCTGCTCTGGCTTCTTCTGTTGCGATAATATCCGCAAAGGACACAGCTCGTAGAGAAGCTGCAAAGGAAGTTGTTGTAACTATAGGTGGAACGGACAGGTCTGGCATTGTTCTCTGAGCCCGAACATGAGCTTCCGTCAAATAGTCCTTAGGTCCTATATTCCCAGCACTTGTTCCTGCTGCTGTATTTTGCAAGGTCTGAGGAATGTCAAAGCTGACCTTTTCCCAGGGTACTGTCATCTGTTGCACTAGTCTTCGAGCTACCTCCTTACTGCGAGCAATCTGTTCTGCGGCAATCCCTTGCACCGAATCTGGAATAGATGAAGGGGGTGGAGATTCAAATCGCCTCCTCTTCCTTTCTGGTTTGGGTGCAGTGACTTGCTTTTCGGATTGCTTCACCTCAGCCGCGGGTGTTGTCGTATCCTCCCCTTCTGAATCAGTCACTGTCTTCTCCTGTCGTGACGGCTTGTGGGAGATCTGTTTCACCCGCTGCTTCTTTACCGGTGTCGACTTCTTTACCTGTGGTTTGGCATTCTTCCACCGCAAGATAGTTGGGGCCAAATCTGGAATCTGCTGAGGTAAATCAAAGTCTGGAATCGGACTTCTGCCTTTGAAACTGCGTCCAAAAGTAATCCTATGGCATGAAATGCCATCGAAAAATTCTTCGTTGTTCGCATCAGAAAATTCTGAATACGAATCGCCAAATGAGTTGCCCAGTCGTATTGTACACCCTGTTCTATCCCGAGCAAGTATGGGATCAACCAGATGGGAAGATCTGAACTCCGTTGTTCCCCTGACAGTCTGGCCATTAGAACATTCATGATGCACTGCAACTCATTATTCTTCAGTTGGGACTGTTTTACTTCTCTGTCGTCGTGAGTTGCTAACATATTTTCCACCGCCTCCTCTGTGAGGTTAGTAACTCCCAATATCAACTGCCGAGTCTTCTTGGGATCTCCCCGTTCATTGATTACCGGTTTGCCCTTCCTGGGGAGTCCAAAAGTTCGCCTAAATGCGTCAGGAGAAAAGTCCACTTCTATGGTCCGATCAACAACCTGTACCATGCTGGTATTCCGAGTTGGGTTATATGTCTGCAACATCTGCACCAGATACCTCTTGAAAAATTCTTTGTCGAAACTGGGTATCTGCAGAATGAAACTTACTCCGACTACCAGCATATTCATATTTACCGGACTCTTGGTCGATGTTGCTTCCCACCATTGTCGGAAAAACTCACCCGAAGGGCAAGTCCATGTGATTTCCTCAATCGGATTCAGCTCTTTGTTGCTTAGTTGGACTTTTGCTTGCACTATCGCTTCTCGTTTTGCTCGATTTTGCCCCTTGTCTGGGCTTGGCACTTGTCTGCACATCGTTTCTTGCTGATGTCGAAGTCTTTTTGCCACAACGGACTCGGGTCCTACTTCGGATTGCATTGGAGGTTGTCCAGGCTTCTGATGGCTCATACTCTCCTTTCTGGACGTCTCCTGCACTTCAGACGGCTCAATCTTGCTAGACGTCTCGGCTTCTGGTGACTACTTCTGCTTAGACGTCAAAGTGTCCTGGTTAGACGTCTGAGTCGATGGCTAGCGTATGTGGTGACGTCGAGGGATGGTTGGTCGTCTGGGCTGGACGGCTAGACGTTGAGCGATCGGTGGTTGGGTGGAGGCTAGACGTCAAGACCTGTCGGTTGGACGTCTCCCTTCTAGACGACGTCTTCGGTCAGATGGCTAAAACTCGCCTCTCCCTTCCATCGGACGCTTCTCCCTTCAGACAGTTGTGACGCGATTGGACGGCTAGGCTTCCTCCAGGGCAGGGCTGAATGCTTTTATGAAGGTAGGGTTTTGCACTTGCACTGAAAAAGAAAAAATCCTCCACGAAGCTTGCGACTGCCAATGTAGATGACGTCTTATGCTTCGTCTTGCATAAATCCTTGGTGCGCCTATTACCCTACTTCGTCTCTCCTCCTCCTGCGCTCCTGCATAAACTGAAAGCAATGAAACAAACAATGCCCAACGCTTCCAATTTATAGGAATGTTGCCGCCTTATAACTACTTGTTCAACTGCCACCTAACTCCCAGTCGTCTGCATGCTTGCCACGTCGCCAGTTTTGCATGGACAAGACGTCTAACGTCTTTTACCTTATTTCGTCTTTTTGCTTTTTTGTCTTTTTCTTTTTATTTTTGTTTTATTATTTTTCAAAACTGCGTCTTGTAATTTTAACGTCGTCGGGTGAAGCGCACGGCAATGTCGATGCGTACTTCCAGGGTATCCGACGCGCTATCTTCCTGGTGACGACTGCCAGTTTTGAAACTGCTGAAACCATCACCATTTTCCTGTTCCTTCTTTTGACGACTGCGGCGATTATTCTGGCTTCAGGGAGTTTCCGTCTGAGACTGTTCGTCGCGTCTTCTCATTCTTCGTGGAATAACTTGCCAGTCTGGTTGTTCCTCTTCCGTCGGCTGATGACGTGATTCCTGTCTAGACGTCTGACCAGTTTCTCCCAGACGTCTGCTTCTTGTGACGTCATCCCGTCTTGCCCGCTCTGCCAAACGGCTATTTTCTTGCGACGTTGTTTCCGGTCTCCTCCATCCAGACGTGTGGCTGCGTCATCCAGACGACTGCTACCAGGGTCCAGACGGGTTGATTCTTCTTGTTGACAAATTCGTTCCGTGCTCCCGTCTCCCTGCTGAATTATCACACAATCATCAAGATAGTGGACCACCGTTCTCCCTTGCTCTTGATGGTTGGTCGCCCGATCATTGGAAGGCTGATTCTCCCTCTGTCCAATGTTACGATAGAACCTTCCCATTCCATGGCCTCGGCCTCGAAGTCTATCGATCTGACGACGGACGACTGCCCATCCTTGGTCTACCTGGTCCTGGTAGGAATTCCTATTTTGGGGTCCTTGTCTTCCACGAGTTGGTGTGACTCGTCCTCTTCCTCTTGCCGATCGAATCTCCCTAATGTGGGGCTGTCGTACTCCCAGCTGCCCGAGATTCGATCGGTCCCTCGATCGTTCTTGATGACGTCTTCGGTTCCCACGAGCTCGTTGAGGCAGACCCGGAGGTCTATTCTCAGGAGCACGTAGTGATGGGTTGGCTTGGACTAAGTCCTCAGATGGTCCTTGCGGCCCAATCCGTGGACTAGTCGACCTATGGGTAGTCGGAGGGGAATTTCTTCCTCTCGAGCTACCGGGATGGAGGTCAACCACGCTCCTCCCTTGGTCAGGCAATCTCGGAAGTCCTGACGAACTCCTGGGATTGCCCAAGTTGTCTCTATTTCTGGCCTGGTGTATCAGTTGTGCGCGTGTTTCTGGTGGGTGTTGCTGACTTGCAGGTGTCAGTTGGTGCAGGATTCTCAATCTCCTGTCAGCCCTTATCAATCTCCTTCGCCATCTCGTTTCCTCAAAGTGTCGTTGCGGTGCACAGTGAGTTAGGGCTTCTTGGTACTCGTCCGAGAAAGTTGAATCCGTACTTGAGTCATTTCCCTCTCCTGCCGTATTCATTGGCCATTCAGAGGTTTCTTGGACTCGCTGCTGCAATCTTCTCACTTCTCTTCGGTGTTGTCGCAAATCGAGAGCCGCCATACGATACCTAGCCACTTCTTCGCGTTCCGTCGGGCGTCTCATGGCTCCTGCATATGGTGTTCTCCATCCTTGTGGTTCCGGCCATTCAGGTATCGTATTTTCATTTACTCCTCCATTGTACTCGTCTTGTGGGCTTAGAGACTCATCATCTTCAATCACCTGTGCAGTTTCAAGGAATCTAACCCCTGCTCGTTGGCTGCGGATTTCATCTCTTTGTCTCCGACGGTCTGGGTTAGGACTGGCGTGTGGTATGTGGTCTGGGTCCGGCTTTCGAACCATCCATCATACTTTGGTCGTTCGGTTACTTCCCTGACATCTCGCCACAGAATCTCGGTTGCTTCTTCTCGACTTATCTGATATGCGCTACTAGAAGCCAAGTTCTGCTGTGATTTCCTTGCTTTACTCTTTTCTGGTGATTTTCCATGTCGTCGAGGATGCCTAATCAATGGTGAAGTTGCTTTTGAGGAGTCGTCTGTATTCAGGATGATTCTCAGTGTTGTTGTGGATGAACTATCTGAATCTGTTGAGGAAACTGCATTGTTCCCTGTATTTTCTCTTATTTCCAATCCACCTACCGACAACCTTTGGTTCTGAGGGCGGTTTGGTGCTGAATGATCTAGAGCCACCGAGAATACACTACTATCTGGTGAGTTACCATTCGGGCTTCTCCTAAAATCATCTTGATCTCTTTCAGCCCATTCTGCTCTACGTGCATCCTGTCGTTGCTGCATTTGTTGCATAGTTCCATCCAGTTCCTGAATAACTTGTTCTCTCAACTGCGTATTATACCGACGAAGAGTCTCATATTCCTCCTGCAATCGTTGTGTTTCCAATGCCATTCGTTGCAGGATTTCAGCTCCTTGTCCTTCATAATCCTCCACTTCTGGTATTTGCCCTTGTGAAGCTAAGTACGCAATGTTCTGAAGCCGATTTTCTACTTCGCTTTCTAGAACTCGTACATTAGGTTCCGACTCCCTTTGTTCTATTACAGGTTCTTCTTCTCTTCCAAACAACCATTCCAGGTTGGATGGTTCATCCTCTCGAACAGTGTTACTTGGTCCACCGTGTTCGTAGGATCGTATACCTGGTTGCTCTTCTTCATTTGGGTTACCAGATGTGTCCTCCTTAGCTTCCAAGTTGATCATATTGATCTGTGCCTGTGCTTTATATACTTTCAACTTGGAGCCATTTACTGCTTCGGGGCAAGTTGTTCCATCCAACTTCTTCAGTCGAACAACCCCATTATCCAATACCTCTTCTACCTGAAAGGGTCCAAGCCATAGGGTCTTCAACTTTCCTGGCTTGATCTCCCTTTTGCCATTGTACTTGAGAACCAGATCACCAGTCTTCAGGTTCATTTTCTGAAGATGCTTATCATGCCAATATTTCCGACGTTGCTGAGCAATCTCCGTTGCCCATTGTGCCAACACCCTTTTCTCGCCTAGTTGTACCAGTGTTGCGAGTCTTTCCTCCATGCTTTCGTCATCATTTAGGCGGGTATCAACAACTACTCTCAAGCTGGGTACCAGGAATTCTACTGGTACTACCGCCTCCTGTCCATACATCAATTGGAAGGGTGTGTGGTTTGTGGTCGGTTTAAAGGTGGTTCTGTATGCCCACAGAACTGCTGATAAGCGCTCTTCCCAATCTGCGCCTTCAATTGCACATGTTTTGTATAGAACAGAAACCAAGATCTTATTTGTCGCCTCCGCTTGCCCATTTGCTCTGGGGTAATACGGACTTGACAAGGAATGAAAGATCCTGAATTCCTTCGTCAAATTCTGAATAATTTCATTAACGAAATGACCTCCTCTATCACTTGTCAGTTGAAGAGGTATGCCGAATCGTGTGATAACCTGTTCGTACAAAAAGCGAGTCGTGCTTCTTGCCGAATTATCAGGTAGTGCCCTTGCTTCGACCCATTTCGTTAAGTACTCAGTTGCGACTACGATGTATCTGCACTTTCTCTTATGGCTTGTTCTCAATGGACCTACAAAATCCAAACCCCATCTTTCAAAAAGTTCTTGAGGTTGTGATGGATGCAGTGGCATGAAGTCTCTTTTCACTGGCTTCCCTGTTCTTTGACACGTATCACATGCCTTAACAAAGTTCTTGGCATCGTGAAACAGAGTAGGCCACCATAGGCCCGCCAACAACACTTTCCTTGCTGTTGCGTCAGGTCCCATATGTCCTCCGGCCAATCCTTCATGTGCCTCCTTCAGGGTCTGTTGTACTTCATCCTCCATCACACATCGTCTTAGAATGTGGTCCTCCCCCATCTTGTATAGCAATCCTGCAATCAAGGTAAAGGGTGCAGATTTCGTAATCACCTTCCGTTGTTCAGCTACCATCATCTCCTTTGGTAGCTCTCCTGTCGATAGGTAATCCCCAATATGTTTATACCATGTAGGTATCGCACTTATCATGAACAACTGTGCGTCGGGGAATTCATCTGGTATTCCTCCTTCTGCAGGTTCTCCTGAGCGAATCCTTGATAGTTGGTCCGCAATTACGTGCTTCTTTCCTGGTCTCACTACCACTCGAAACACGAATTCTTGCAGAGTGACGAGCCATCGACTCACTCGTCCATAGATTGTTGGCTTGTTGATCAAGTACAATAGCGCCTGATGATCCACATAGAAAGCAAAAGGGTTAGCCAACAAATAGTGTCGGTACTTCTGTACTGCGTACACCATCCCTAGTGCTTCGCGCTCCGTTGTACTATAGTTCTTCTCGGCTCGAGACAACAACCGACTTGCAAAGTAGATGGGTTGATCCAACCCAAATTGACCTTCCTGAGCCAATGCACATCCAATAGCATAATTTGAAGCATCAACATGCACATGAAACTCCTTCTCCCAGTCTGGAAAAACTAGGATAGGTGCCTTTAACAGATGTGCCTTCAAGCTCTCAAAAGCTCCTTGGTGCTCTTCTATCCAATGGAAAGGAATACCCTTACGTGTAAGGGCATCTAGTGGATGAGAAGTTAATGCATAGTTGCGAATGAACCTTCTGTAGTATCCCACTGTTCCCAAGAAGGTTTTCACCGAGCTTACATCATATGGCTCTTCCATCAACAGTATTACCCGAATCTTATTCGGGTCGGGCTTGAGACCCTCTTGGCATACAATATGCCCTAGCAACTTCCCGTATGGTACCATCAAGACACATTTGCCTGGATTCAATGATATCCGAGCTCGCCTACACAAGCTCATGCATTCCTCCAGTGACTTCAAATGTTCTTGTGTCTTCCCATATAATGACCAATCATCGAGAAAGGCTTTAAAATTCCCTGTGGACATCTTATCAAAGATATATAGGATGATTCTTTGAAAAGTAGCTGGTGCATTGCACAACCCAAATGGCATACGATTGTAAGCATATATTCCATTTTCTACCACGAAAGTTGTCTTCAGCTTATCTTCTTCTGCAATGCTAATCTGGTTATACCCTGAGAACCCATCCAAAAATGAATAGATCTCATGTCCCGCTACTTCTTCCAGGATGGAATCTGTGAAAGGGATCGGGAAGGGATCTTTGATGGTTACGGCATTGAGGCTTCGAAAATCTACACAAATTCGAATTTTGTCAACCTCCCTCTTCAAGGTAATCACGATCGGTGACACCCACTCACTTGTCGTAACTTTGAAAATAATGCCTGCATCCAACATTTTATCGATTTCAGCATTCACCAGTGCTGCGTATTTGGGATTCATCCTGTATGGTCGCCTTCTTACTGGTTGTGCGCCTTCAATCAGGGGAATCTTGTGTACGCAAAGTTCTGGTGGGACTCCCTTCAGGTCTTTGTATGTCCAAGCGAAGACATCTTTATACTCCATAAAGATTTTAAAAGTTGTTGCCTTCAGTACTGGATCCCAATCATCTCCACATTTAATCATCCTCTCCTTGCCATCTTCTCCCAAGTTTACCTGAATCATTCTTGGTCCTTCATATTTAATGGATTCAGGTTCATTTTCTGCTTTAAGAACCTCGATGGGGTGGGCAGGCTTGTCTTCAATGACTGCGTCTCCCATCGTATATTCTGCAAAATTCTTGGGGAATGTCCATTTTTCTCTCTCCTTATCCTTCTCTGCTGTTGTTTGTTTCTTACTGCTCTCTGCCTTTTCTGGTTCCTTTTTCTCATCCTCTTGGATTTCATTTCCTGCATCAATGCAAAAACATTGGGGAGGGAAAACTTCATAGTCTTCCTGTTGCCAGTGGAGTAAGCCTTTGTCTTCGTTATACTCATCTTCCGTGCAATCCTCCAGGTGTAGTACTCCCTCTTCATCTGGTTCATATCCTGACCCTTCGTCTGAGGAAGAAACTCCTGAGTCATCAGAACTTGCAATCTCTTGGCTTACTGCCTGGTTCTTTAGATTGATCAAATATCTATGCTGGCCTTTCTTGAAGGTCAGATGTTCTTTCTCCCAATTGTGGTTTACTTTTGCTGTTCGTAACCACCCACGTCCCAGTAATGCATCATATGCTGGTTTCTGCATCGCAATTATCACGAAATCCAGTACAAAATCCTGTTCCGCTATGCACACTTTTTGGCTCATTAGCACGCCTATTGTCTCGATGCCATACTGATCTGCTCCATACAATTTGAAGTTTGGAGATCTTATTGCGGGTTGACCAATATTCCGCCACGTTCTTTCTGGCATTACGTTCACGCTTGATCCTCCATCAACGATCACCTGATTCAACTTGTGGTCCAATATCTCCATGTGAACCAAGGCTGGCTTCTTTCCTGCCTCAATCATCAGTATCGTTGGATCCATGAACTGTCCTTGCTTGATGTGTGCTACCTGTCGGGTTTCTCTTTTCTTTGTTTTTACAACTTCTCCCACTGTAGCGTATAACTCAGGTACTATGTTGAATAGACTAGCCACCTTCACTTCTACTGTCGTATTCAGCACCTGTGTCACCAAGCCTTCTATTGATGCCTGTTTATCCTTTGGGATCTCCACCTTCTTTAGAGCTTTCTCCAGAACTAGCCTGTCCTGCTTTTCTTTGTCTAGTTCTGTTTTTATCAATTCTTGTGCTTCCTGCCATCGCTCTTTCTCCTTGGCAGGATTTGGATATTCTTCCAACTTCCTAGCTTGTGTCCTTGTTACGGCTAGGACTTCATCTTCCCTTTCCATTACTGTACTTATCTCACCAATGTCAATCAAATTGACATTCTGTGTTCCACTGGAACTTGCCTTATTTGGGCAGTTAGCCTCCTTGTGGTTCCCTGGACCACACCACCTACACATCTGGGTAACATTGTTACCACCAGTAGTGTTCGTATTCTGAGGCTGGGGGCAATTCTTCGCAAAATGACCCCATTCTTGACAATTTCGACACTGAATTACAGGTCTCCCTTCAGAGTCGTACTGCAGTCGACTCTGTCCTCCTTGTCTTCCTCCTCTGCGGTTATTTCTGTATCCACCACTTGTTGCACCTTGTCCATTTCTTGGAGCATCTGGTTGGCTTCCTTGTTGGATTGTTAATGTCTGGTGCCTTGCTCCCTTCAGATTGAATGGACAATCCGCTACTGGGTGACCTGCAATATCACATATGTTGCAATACGCTTTCTTTGGACAATTGGTGTTGGCATGTCCCTCTGTTTTGCAGTCAGAGCACCAAATATCCTTCCTATCCTTCCGTGTTTCTCCTTTGACTTCTTTTATAATTTTATCAAATTCTTTCCGAAAGGAGTGTATTGCACTTTGCACTTTGTCTTCTTCATCACTGTCAGATTCTTCGCGTTTTGGTTGTCCACCGATTCCTGCAGTTGTTTGCTTGGCCTCACTTTCAAAGTTCTTTGCTTTCTCGAGGGCTTCTGCATATGTCGAGGATGGTACTGCTTTCATCTTCTTTCGATACTTATGTAGTAATCCATCCAAGAACCAACGTTTTACCATTCCGTCGGCTGGTGGCATTTCCATTTTATTTGTGAACTATCTCAGTCTCCTAGCGTAGCTCCTGATATCTTCATCTGATTTTTGTTTTGTAGCAAATATTTCAGTGATGATCTCCGTGTCGTCTCTTAATGGTCGAAATTCTTCAATGAATGCATCCTTCAAGGGGGTCCATTGGGTGAATGGTTGGGTACGTTGTTGTTTCAAATACCAATCCATTGCCATTCCCCGCAAAGTGGCTGGAAATAATCGCAACCACTCTGTATCCTGTGTTACCCCATGTGTTCCCCAAATGGTGATACAAGTTCCCACGTGATGGGCTGGATCTTCCTTTCCTTCCCCATGGAAAGGTGGACATTTCTGTCTCTCTATATGAGGCGTAGTTTGTGCCATTGTGGTTGTCCCACTAGGCGAATGTCTTGGTGGTGAGCGTGGTGGAACTCTCTTTGGTTCTCTCTCTGTTGTTGATGGTGCGAAATTTTGGTCAAATAGCCTCCTACTGCCACTTCGCGACCTCCTTCATGAATACACGAGATGTGGTTCCGGTCTTCCTCCCCATGAACCGATACGTGGTTGCTGCGGTACAAAGTCTCCTACTTCTGTATCCGTCGACCAACTCCTCTCCGCTGGTTCGGGTGTTACCATCCAATCCTCATTCTCAATACTAGGAACTTCCTCTACTATTTGCTCTTCACCTTCTGCTGTCACCAACAATGTCTCTACTCTTGGATTCTCGTCTTCCACTGGATCCCACACTCTTTCCACTTCAGGTTGTAAAACTTCTTCTTCGTCCTGCGTTCTTAGATTCGCCAGTCGTGCACTTCTTCTTGGTTGTCTTGGACTCCTTCCTCCTCTTCCTTGTGTCATTCACCTCCTTGTCTTGTCACCTGTACTTCTCGACCCAAAGTTTGTTTTTAGGCAATGACACCAAATGTAGACAAGGGTAAGTACTTCCCGAGACGAGGGAATGATGATAAACTAGGAGGGAATGATAGGCCAAGGTACACCAGTCATCATGTCCTGCAAGTATGAGTCGACAAGTCTTGACAGATGCTTTGAATACTAGACGTCTGAGGCAGACAGTCTAGACGTCTGAGACGGACGGCTAGATGTCTGGGCTAGACGTCAGGGATAGACGGCCAGACATCTGGACTGGATGGCTAGACGTCTGGACTGGTCGGCTAGACGTCTGAACTGGGCGACTGGCTAGACGGCTAGACGTCAGGGCTAGAAAACTAGATGTTAGGACTGGACGACTGGACGTCTAGACTAGACGCTAGAGGGCTGGACGAAGGTTGGACAATCGGCTAGACGTCTAGGATAGACGTCTGAACAGTTTTCGACGAAACCAGATGGCTAGACTGATACGCACAAGGGTTGATCTTCCAGGGTCTAGACGTCTTCCACTAAGCATTCCTTCTCCAGTCCTCAAGGTTCCTCAGCATGCCCTGCAACAGGAAAACAACATACAACAATACATGCTCTCGTACCAAGCTATGATCAATACCTGCAACACAACACTATAACACAAATGCAATCTCGTACAACACACATTCCAGACTAACAGTTGTTGCACAACGTCTCTGCATTATAGACAAGTATGGATAGATTACAAAATGAAATAGGGGGGTATTTATAGGTAAGATCGGGTAGTTAGTGCAACCAACCCGTCTCAACCGTCCCAACCGCCTATTAGTCTTAACACTTGCGTTTACTGTCTAACTAACAGTTTCAGACGTCTAACACAGCCATACGTCTAACACTAACTAAGCCAAACGTCTTAACACAAAGACAACTGCGTTTGTCCTTTTGTGCATACTTATTAATCAAGCCATATTCATTTGATTGGCTGATTTTACATTGTCATTTTCATGATTCATACATTATCAAAATTGCTGTACATAATCAAAATTGTGGATCTTCATAGGACATTTATGTCAGACAACCTCATAGTTTATTTCTGCTTGGAACTGTTGTCTACATCTATCCCTATCCTTACATTTTAAACTGAGCTTAATTGAGTCAACACACAACTAGTGGACAAGGTATACCGGCCTACTCTGGAGGTTGGATTGAAGCAATCTTTAATCCTTCTAATGTCGAGGTTTGAGCTATGATTAGTGGTTGTGGGCCTTCCAGAATGTCATAGATTCATAGTCACAGTTCAAGATTTCTTTGATGTCAATTCAGACCTCAACAAAACTATGGAAGAACTAGGCACATCCTACAACAAAGCAACATTAGAAGCCAAACTTTAAAGAATCCAAATCAAACTCACCACTGACCTCATCATCCAATACTTTAGCACAAGGAACTATTGTGTCAAGATCATCATTCCTTGAATCTAAGATTGAAGGTGATGTTGCCTGAGGAGGGGTAAGCATATAGATGTAAGGCCTTCACTGAAAGATGAAGAGGAGGCCCTAATAGGAATAGAACCCACAAGAATATTTGAAGAATTTGCTGGAGCAATCGGGGAAATAGGAGGATCTTCTACCAAAAGCTTGGGTGGTGGATTGGATGGAGCCCCTGGAAAAACCTCATCAAAAATCACATCCCTCTAAATGAGGATCTCACGCCTTCGAGGATCATAAAGAGGATATGCCTTAGAGGTATTCGAATACACCATAAAGATGCACATGTGACTCTTTGATGCATCCTTTTTCCAAAGATCTTTGGGTATGTCATTATGTGCTAAACACCTAAAGATATGGAACTAAGACACATTAGGCTTATTAACTGTTGTTGAACTATGGAAAACTCAAACTTCTTAAGTATCTACAACTCCAGTTTCAACAATAATTGGATAGAAGGATTTATGGCCTCTTCCAACCTCGAAATTTAGGTCGACTCCCCACTATCCTTACTAAATTCTAATCTAATTGCATGAAATTAAAATGCAAAAAATATAAGTAGAAATTAAAATGCATAAAAGTAATTGTGAAATTTAGGGTACGAGAGATTTAAATAAATATGACCGAAACTGTAGCAAGGAGAGTGTATGATCAGTCAATAGATGATAAATCTGAATAACAACAATGTTCCCATTCAATTGAGATGAAATAGTGAGAGGAATGACAAGATGGGCAAAAGGGCTATGCCTTAATCATTGCACATTTAACAATCCAAGACAACAATGTCACTAATGGATAGCAAAAGACATCAATTTTCCAACAATTTCATGGATTAGAAGAGCACAATCACAAAGCGTAGCTCTGAACTCCTCAAGGCCAAAATATGTTTGCAATGGCGCCCATTGCTCCTATTTATAAGAAAATTTTACCCCTTAGTTACCTGGGTATGAACCTATTACTCTTAGTAGAAGTAAATATTTAGGGGAATCTCTAACAAAATGATGCACCTCCAAATTTTACACGCATATAAATATCTCACTAAAAGGCCTAGAAGGCTTCTAAAATGAGTTATGGTACCACTACATGCAAAAATATTGCTTTCCAAGGATCTTCCTTGGGATCCATGCTTGTCTTTTTGCCCCTCTATTGGCCTACAAGTAATTCATTCCAAGAGGTGAGCAAATTGACAACATTTCCCTAGCACTTTGCTCTTGCAAGCCAATCACTTCACTTTGCTAGTGAATCGCTCCTAGAACAAATTGGTCTTCATGGAGTGAATCGACACTTGTCTTAAACTTAGCAAAAATTGAGGGGTTTGGGAAGGTATTGATCGACCAATTTTTTATGGAATGCACAATGCTTTCTAGAAACGAACAGAAGCAAAACATACACTCAAATCTTATACTAAAAACGAAAAGGATGAAAAATATTGTGGTGCTCGTAGGCATCATAAATAATCACTATTCGTAGATAATATTGCACAACACTTTGATAAGAAGAATGTGATGGGGTATTTATAGCAATACCAAAACCCAAAATTACATAAAAATGTTTAACTTAAGCCGACATAACAAGTGGGATTTAAGTCAATTACAAATATTGAATGAGGTTTAATCATAACAAGGTTAACCATGGCCCATTGGGCTTACATAATAAAATATTATAAAATAATAAATACATTGCACAATAAAATGCCCTTAGGCCTATCCAATACATTACACAATGTCAGCTCTTGGCCATGAATCAAATTACAAATTCAACACCTCCCCATAATTTGAATTGAGGGGCCAAGGAGAGGAGACATTAGTGACAATAACATCACCCCTCATAATGAATGCTCTAATGGACCTTCGTATTTTGAGGTAGATTCAATTGGATCCCCCTTCCATCATCTAAAATTTGCTACTACAAAAATGTTTGCTGCACAAAAGTCTCGTTAGGCTAGACCATAGTCACCATTGCCATTATTAGACACTCCTATACACAACCACAAAACACTTTTGCTAAGACTTCAAATGAAGAAGAAGAGTCAAAATCACCATCTCCTTTAAAGATAAGCTCTTTCAATCTTCCATTGTCGCATAAGGTATGTCTTGAAGGCACAACTTTTCCATTCATAGCATACATTACCCTATTTGAGGACTTTCTCTTGCCCGTGGACCACTTGATTTCAGTCACCAAAAGAGGCTTTGCATGATCCTGCTTAAAAGAATAGTTGTAACAACCTTCCAAGAGTACTTGGACAAAGAATAGAAGAAGAGAGAGATCATGAAGGGTTAGATCTTTATGAATAAGCTGAATCAATTGGCCAAAGGAGGAAGAGAAATTGACTAAAGCACATGCTGAATATTTTTCTTATAAGCCTCCAAAAGACTCAAAATTTGTTGCAACTATCACAAATCCATCTAAATCTCTTAAAAAACTAGGCCAAAGATTCTGATTGCATAGAAAAGAGTAGATCTATCCTTTCAAACTAGGGAAATAAGGCTCGAGGACTATTTCACACGATTTGACCCCAAATACATGAACAGGTCCATAGAATGATGCCACCATTGCTTAGTGCTTGAAAAATCATGCGATTTGAAAATAAAATGTGCTCAAAATGCTTCCGTATGAAAAAGTTATGGCCTTCAAAAGATTTGCCCTAATGGACCCAAAAAATGAAAAATTAAAACTCCAAACCTTAGAGAAGCAATATCCAATTGCTTGTTGTCACTTGGCGATTTGCAATTCATTGGTGTCTTCCACTTATCATTCACCACTTCAACACCTCTAGACCAATGTGACTTCGACACTTGGTTGCATCTGATTGGTTGGATTAGGTATATAAGTGGTGCCTGAAGGCGCCACATCGACCAACACTTCATTACAATCAATTTATGGTTTTTCCAAAAGTAGTATTTGATCCTTGGTCTTGCTTGTGTTGGGTTATTTGGTCTAACCAAGGTTCCCAATGCACCTTTGAGCATCAAGTTGCCACATATGCTATATAACCTTTTGCTTCCAATGTTGAGATAGTAGAACCCACCAAAAAACACCTTGCCTAGGAATTGACCTTTGATCTCTAGAGGCACAAGCGCCTTGGTTGAGGTGAAGTGACAAATTGGGCTATGTGCCCTATTGAAACCATCATAGCTTCTCTGTAGAAAATGCCATTCGATCCAACAGGGACACCTTTTGCTGTAGAAAAGTGTGGTCAACCTTGAACCACATGTCATATAGGCCTATCTTTTTAGCTAGCTATCCAATCAACCATTCCATGCCATCAAGTCGTGCACCTAAGGTCTTTGGCTTGGGTTGATGTGTATTGTGACTCAATAAAAGACGATATCAAGAATCGACCTTGCAATGTCTTGTCCTTGATGAATTCTCTTCTTTTGCTAGTCACTGTGGTGCTATTGCCACAAAGTCCAAAGCATGACAACCCCCTATAGAGGACCTTGTTGGTGCTGCATTTTGCATCGGTAATGACTGCAATTAGGGCACGTGTGCAAAAATTGGGGCATGCCAAAACTTTGGTGCCAAACACATTTTCATATTCAAAAGACATTTTTTCATTGCCGTAATTCAATGAAGGTCTTGGAAGAAACTTCTAAAATGAAAATACATTTTTTGTACAGGAGATTGGAAAAACCTTACTAATGAATGAGGAAGAAAGAAATTATTTACATTTTACAAAACTTGCAGTTTATACAATTATACATACAACACCCGTACAATCTTCTTCAACAAGCTAAATGACTATCATTTATTTTCCTAATTAAAGATATCTTGCTTTTAGTATTTTTGATGGAGGGAAGCCATCATCAGGTGTTTTTTCACCTAACTAAATGTCATTCATAAGAATGCCCCTCTCTCTACTTCACAAGTGAAGTTCCGGACCTTCACAAAGGGGTATATGCACAAAACCCATCTAGTTAGAGAGACCCTCTTAGTGCAAATGCATCAATCATATATGCATAATTTCAATGGAACCTATGAATATATATTTACAACTAGATCTAGTTTCTAGCGCAACAATCAACTTGCACTTAGGTGATACAACTACTATGTATTCAAATAATACCCATACATGATTGTATGTTCCTACAACATTCAACCTGTCTATTGATGAATGCAGTTCCTATGAATGTAAAAGCCAATGTATTATACCTAGTTCTTGGTGCATAGGTCAGAGTTTGACCTTCTCTCTATCCATCTATAATGGTCTATCAATATCTTTATTTTGAATGGTATTTCAAACATTCCTTTACCAATATTACACAATTTACTTAGTATTGTAGCAATAAAATTCAGTATGAGTTATAAATCAACACATACATCAAATACAATTATCAGCTCATTTTAAGCATACACTTTTCCACCAACTTGACTAACTTTCAACCATTAGTAGCTCATATCATACGAAGTCATATACTCATAAGTAACTATTCCTAGCAACTTCATCTATAAGATACAAGTAAAAGACCAATATTAATGAGGCACAAAAGCAAGAAACTTTGATTGTAAGATACAAGTATAAAGACCAATACTTATGTGGCACAAAAGCAAGCAACTTCAACTGTCAATAGTCTCTTATATACTACATAACAATTCCCAAGTAAGACATGCCTTATGCTTCCTAAGTGCACTAAGGATCTTTACATTTTGACTAAGGCAAAAGTTCAAAAACCTTCATTCATCACGATCATGCATTGGTTTACTACAGGGTTGTATGATAGAGTTTTGAGAAATGGTATTCCTTCATCAGTCACTCCCTAAAGGTTGGCATTGATATAGAGGATGTTTTTCAATTAAAGTAAGGTAATTTTTCCATTATGCATGACCACTTTGTCCCAAGGACATCTTAGGCACCGTAGAAACTTGTCAAGGAAAGTTGACCTAAACCTCCACATCAAAAATCTTGGCTGGAAATTTGCAACAGTCGGTTTTGAAAAGATCTTCAGCATATGAAAGACGTTATACCAAGGATTTTGAATGAAAAGTAATCAACAATTTTCTACTAACATGAAGTTTTTTTTTCCCTTATAGAATCTTCTCAAAGTAACTCAAAATATTTACCTTGCGCCCAGTTTGAGCTATTTCCTTTTTGTTAGACAATATTTAAAAAAACGAAAAGAAAACAAGCCACACAATGCATAGACAACTCCATTGTCAGACCTTAAAAATTCAGTCATACATAGAAGTTTAACTCACAATTACGCTGAAATTTAACATTCTACATTAATGTGAATCTTTAAAATCTTCAAGCATTCGAAAGCATGCAAGTTCAAGGTTAAAATTATAGTACACCATTTTATATTGATGTTTAACAAGCACTAAAATGAAAACACCACAAACCAATGTCAAAACATCGTGCATGTACTGATTTCATAAAACACCCATTTCAAAATAAAGGGACTCATGTGACAATTTCAACATAATGCCTTTACCTCAAGAGAACTACTAAGGAATAAAAAGATGGAAATCTTGAACTGGAAAAGCTCCTTGTTGCTTTGTACTAGAATTCTTTCTCTGTCTCTTCTGCTTGATCCTCTGACAAAGGCTTGGGACCTCCTAAAATAGGGCCTTCCTAAGAATGCAAGATCACCTTTAAGTGTTAAATTTATCAAGGTTTCAAAATTTGGTGCCATGCATGGGTCCGTTTCAAATTCAAGCAAGGAAAAGGGAAAGGGCACCATGCCACCACCCTACACTATCTCTTCCTCTCTTCCTCCCTTAATGCACAAACCTCTTCAAGAAAACTACTTTTCTCCCCAAGAATAGGCCGCCTTAATGAAAAGCATGCCATAGAGGTAGTTGCATGAAAAGGAAGGTAATGACTTTAGGGGCCAAGGAGGTTTATAAGTTTTATCCACTTTTACAAGTTTGCATATGGCATGGTGATGGTATGCTACCATGGTGGTGTAAGGCCCTACATATAACCATATTCTCCCTCTCCTTCTAAAACTCTTTTAAAGAAAACTTTAACATACTCTTTTGAGACCAGGAAGACGATAAGGAGGAATCAGCCAACTTTGCACAATAATTGACATTTAACCATTTTGCATTCAAAAAATTCATCAAATGTTTATATATAAAACACATTGGTCTAGGAAGCATTTAAAATTTTTAATTTACAACTCAGAAATCAATATAGATGCTTCAACAAAAAAAGGCCCAACAAGCATTTGTAAGTCAAAACTACACAAGCAATCATGCATTCAAAATGAAATCCTATTACGTTTAATGATGTGCATGTGTGTGTGGGTTCCTTTATATTGTTTGCTTCTTGTGGATCTGTTGCTCTCTCCCAGATGATATCTTCCCTCTTTTGAATCCTAGAGGGTAACCTATCAACATATGCATTAGAAATTTTGCAAGTTAGGAATTAACCAACTTTGCACAACAATTGACATTCAATCAATTTGCATTCAGAGAAGTCATAATTGTTTATATATAAAACACATTGGTCTAGCAAGCATTTAAATATTTTTAATTTAACTCGGAAATCAATATAAATGCTTCAACAAAAAAGGTCCAACAAGCATTTGTAAGTCAAAACTATACAAGCAATCATGAATTCAAAATGAAATCCTATTATGTTTAATGTTGTGCATGTTTGTGTGGGTCCCTTTAAATTGTTTGCTTCTTTTGGATTTGTTGCTCTCTCCTACATGATATCTTCTCTTTTTCAACTCCTACAGGATAACCTATCAACATATGCAGTAGAAATTTTGCAAGTTAGTCTATTTATATCAATATGATCAAATAGTAATAAAATTGACATTTAAAATTTAAAAATAATTTAATGATTTCTAACATGCCACATCATTAACTTTATATAAAAAGTAATTATGTCAATCTATAATATTTTGGGATGTGATAAAAGATGGGAAATAGGTGGACAGAAGTTTCTTTACCACCTCTAAGGTTGAATGATCATGTTCGGTCCCTAATGTCAATTACATTATGGACTAATCTGAGCACTCCTTTCCTTAGATCAATATTGGTGCAACTTGTATTAGAACTAGCTTTAACTTTGGTAAACCAGTCATGATGTTCTGAGAACAAAATACTAACATGGACTGCAATGAATTAATTTTGGGTCTCATTCATGAGGTTAACTATCTCAATTTGGATGCATGTAATGAGGGATTTTTAATATGAGGTAAGATGCAAATTACAATCAAACTTCATCTCTGCTTAGCATTAATAGGTGAACTTCTTCAAAATCTAAAATCTAAGAGCACTCATTCTCAAAACTTCAATTATTATTTGCCCCGTTATCATCTTTAGTGTTCTTATATCCTTAATATCAACCTTTAAAGATAATGCAACATTTCAACTTTATTAGATTTATCTTGGCAATGCCCTAACATGCAATTTTAAATAGTGCACTTAAGATAATCTTAATCTTGTTGTAAAATGAACATCCAACCCTTCAAATGGGGAACTGCATACAGACCTTATCTTTTGCAATTTCACCAATTTGAACTCCACAATAATTTTATCCAATGTTCCTATAAATTGTATATGATGTTTAAGACAAGCAATACAGTGGTAGTAAATAAATTCATCTTTGTGGCAGTAAAGTTCACAAATAGAAGAGACAATGAAAGCAGTCAAGAAATAACAATGTCTTATGTAAATTGAAATCATAAATGGCATCTACATGACATACATGATTGGGAACTAATGCAAAGACATGAGGATTATGAAGCCATGTACAACAGATATCCAGATGCATCTTGAGAGACAATATAATACCATAAGAGCAAAGTATCTACAATACAGCAGTCCATCAATAGATCATATTATATGGTTTACAAAAACGTATAGTGGAGTAACTAATAATTAAGAGCAAGGGAAACCAGTGTCAATCAGGTGTCTCAATTAGACATGGGGTAGAAATTGCATACAGTATTGTCCTAGTTCCTGTCAAATGCCATACCCCTGTTTTGCTTCAATTCATGCCAACATGTTACATCATAATATATATCAGAATTGCCACCCATCAAATACAGATAGAGATGGGAATCCTTCAGAGAAACTTTTTGTGCAAAGTGAAAGGATATGTTCTATATAGATAAGTGTTGAAATTGATTATTCACCAAAGAGATGTATGCTCATATGATTAGATTGCAGTGACAAAAGAGCAATGTGGTGCATAGGGTACTTATAGGCCAGACACAAGATTCTTGAAAGATGGAATTTTAGACCACTCAATTCTCAAAAATCTTGAAGCAAGACCATGTATGGTCTCTCCAACTGCAGGGAGTACTTGCAGACCACAATAAATTTTAATCTTTAAAGGATCTGTTTTTGTACTCATCCTTAGCCTCTCAACTACAAATACACCTGTCAAGTATACTATCAATTCATTGACTAATCATGATAAAAGACACACATAAATTTCTGGTATAAATAATCTGCAATATTTGGCATTTACAAACATATAGTACAATAAAATAACTGCTTGTTCAATATTCTGCTGTCTTGCAACTTGGCAATGGCTTCTTTCATTTTTGGCAGGTAAAGGAATTATAAATTGCAGTGGAAACAACCAGTATGTCTGTCCACATATTGTATCCAATGAAAACAAAGCTTTGACATAAAGGACACAATCACGGATATGTACTATAAGCTGTTGGCTTGGTTTTGCAGGACCACAGACATCTTTGTAGAGTGTTGGATAGAGACTGGTCATTCTGGAATCAGAATCAGACTTCCAGGGCTGCAGGCTTGGCATTTAACTAATCATAGTTAGCATTCGTCATTTTGGAGTCCTATGAAAGATTCATATCATTATATTTGCAATAATAAATGTGTCCTATGAATCACAATTGTTGAATCTATGTTTATGATAGATGCTTAGCAGAGTCTACTTCCTATAGAAGTTTATTTTTCATACTCTTTTACAAATTCTTTGTTACCTCTGGGTGGATGTCAAAGCCAGATGGTACTATTCAAGTTTTTTTGCCAACAAAATGAAATATCTTTATATTAATAATAATTTGAAGCACAAATTATCCATGAGCTCAATTGGTTAGATTCCTTGACTTTCAATGAGGAGACCCAGGTTTGAATCTTGTCAAGCCATATATTCATAATTATTAAACTATTGTAATACCACTATGTGGTCAAGATGTACTATGTGCAGGGTTCATTTCAATCTTGTATAACCAAATATATAGAAAAAGTGATAATTTGAAGCACAAAACTGGCAGGATTTGGACAAGCTGATAACGTCCTCCAGGAGTAAATCAGAGGTCATACATTTACTGGACATAAAAGTCTAATATGACAGGACTTTATATGACAAGTTAATAAATTATAGCCAAGACAGAAGCCATTCATGCAATGCATTTTGACAGGCAACTAACCCACCCTAAATATTAACCTATGATGTAACCACACTGAGAGGCTCCATTTCATAAGTTAATTGCAAGGCAAGACCAAAAATACAGAAGCGTGCTCATAAGGTAGAAAAAATTTGTATATTTGTTTACAAAAGTGTACAATGTAGCCATGATGAAGGACATGCAATGACTAATACTCATTGTCAAGCCCTTGCTGTGGCTCAAGCCAATTCTAGGCAGAATATGCATCACAAGCGGGAATCATCACTTCCCAATTGGTAAGAACCAAATTTTCTAATCTCAACAGAGTATTTACATATCATTTCCATCCTTAAAAATTCTCATTGATTACATGGGTGGGAAGCAGCCAGTTCTGATTCTCAACTTGACAGCATAGATACTCCTCAAATCTAGCATCTAAGCCAACGGAAGTCCGAACATTGCAGCATCTACTGTATGAGGTTTATCCCTTAAGGCAAACCAATGAGGTCATCCAGCCTCATATTTGTAAGTGCTTTATCCTTTTTCTCCAACATGGATGTCAAATTCTGGAATACAACTTCCTCACAGGGAATAGTGAGTCCCATCTGGTGATCAAACCCATACTCTTCCTCGGCCTTATCCAGCAGTGCCCGGAACAGAGAATGGTTCAAATACTCAGTGGGGATGATAAACCTACTGCGCCCACTACCCACATAAACTGTGCAGTGGCCCTTGGGGACATCTGTGGGGAGGGCACTACATAATCTGCCCATGGTCTCATCTTCAAAACCGAAATACCCTGTGCTCTTTGGAGACAGAGCACACCTAACCGCCTTATGGGCATTCGCAGACCTACAAAGGGCTCTAATTATGTGCTTCAAAATCAGGACTTGGGGATTTCCCTTGCTCCTTGCCATTACAGATCTCAACAACACAAGTAGAATCACAAGCTATTGCTAAGTTCTAACAACCCAGACAGGAATGAGAGGCCTTCAGAAGATACAATGCTTTGGTGGCTAAGATGAAGGATCGGTTGTGTATATATAACCACCAAACCCAACATCATCCCCAACAAAAAAAAAACATAATATGATTGTGGAGGTAACATAATTGTACTGGGTGTCCTAACAGATTTTGTGAAAGATGCGTGAAATATGGGATTTTTGTCCAATCAAAGCTCAGATCAAGAAAGCAGACCCATGTGCAGCGTACCCCAAATGTGGGGACACTTGTGGACCGATGTCATAGTCATTGGGTGTGAATGCCTGTCCTACGGACTGTATGGAATGACGGTAGAAAATGATGGAAAGGACATCATCACATGCAGTTTTTGTATGCATGTAGAAAGGGCCACTGGATAAACAGTGGTGGGTATTTGATGTAAACAACCAATTGGCATGCCAGTTATCGTTAGGTTAGTTAAATTCTGGGCCAGGCTTCGATTTGCGAGCGGAGACGGTGAGTTTTTTCTTTTTGAAATTTGTAACTGAGAAATTTCACTTTGCATGTCAAGTTCTGATACTTTTAAATTTATGGTTGGGAAATCTCACTTCTTTTCACACTTCCAACTTCCTTATTTTTTTATTTTTAATAAGTGATAGTTTACACTACTCCCCTGATATCAAATAAAAAAAAGAAACATATATATATATATATATATATATATATAGTTTACACTACTCCAATTTGAAAGGCCTGTACTTACACACAGACATTAACATCAGGGTTATTGCCTGCAGATAATTACTAGGAAATAGCACGATTTAATTTGATATGTTTTAACGATAATAAATTTAAATAGATATTTTTTTATATGAATTAATAATTATAAAAACTTAAGTGATTTAAAAAACAAAGAGTGCATTTGAATTATTTTTTCATTATCGAGGTTTAAAACCCTTTGAAGCATAGAAGCGCATACTTCTTATTGAATATCAGTTATTGAGTGTCAAGTTAAAGGTGAATTTCAATGGATGGGAAGCATCGTGATAGTTCAGCATTCAACAACTTTGTATTAGGCATTTCATCATTGTTGCGATCACATGGGCATTGGCCTTGTATTAATTATCAACTTGTGGAGGATGCTCGACAAAGTCTTTACACTCTTCCATTTTCAGAATTGATGCAAATGCAGTTACAAACATAGAGACAAAGTGTATGATGCATAATTAGCTCTTTGATATGATGGACTATCTTAAATTTCAGATATTTATTCATGTTCCTTGTAATGCTGTAAGAATTCCAGAATATGGATTTGACGGGGCTGATTTGAAAGTGGATATACTTCTCTGTGTTCATAGCAAAGAAGCTTGTTAACAATTACTTTTCGAGGAAAAACAATTATATTACTTAATATTAGACTTTGCAACCAACACTGAACATCAATGGGAAATTTGTTAAGAAACTTTATTTTTTAAGATTTCATTTTCATATAGAGTGCTATTATGCAATAATATTTTATATGATGGTCGAAATTTGATTACTGCTATTTCCTGTCAGCCTTATTCCTAGTGACAATTTAACTTTCCATAGCGCTTATTGAATCTATATTTATATATTCATAGAGATATAACTATTATATTTCTAATATCCATTTCTACACTATTATTTAATATCTCATTCTTGCTAATAGTACTCCTGATTCGCTGCATTTTGTCTTTACCACTATGAGTATAGTTATGATTCTTTGGCTATAGATGTCAAGCTCATCTGAATTTGCAGCTTTACAAATGTTAAAATATGGAATTAATAATTTTCCTTTCTGAAATAACATGTACACAAATATGAATTGTATTTGAATGAAAGTACATTTTAGGAACTTCTCTAAACTAGTTACAGACAATGAATGTCACTACTCATATTTTTCTTATCATCTGTCAACCAGTAATTGCACAGTTTTAGTCACTTACCAATACAAATCCTTTTATACCCTTGCACTTTGACATTAAGTTCTCCTTGGAACGATATAATTTCCTATGTTCCTATTCAAGATTAGTGAGTGTTATGGCAAAAAACTATCACAATCACTGCTAAACTGAAATACATTGCAAAGAAAAACAACACATAAAGGCAAACGCCCTCTAAACACTTTGTTTTACATTGGAAAACTAATAAAGAAAATTACAAGAGAAACATGAAAAGAACTTTATTCCATCACAAGGTAGATATGGCTCAATTTGAAGTTTGGGATTCTGTGCCTGCTTGGATAGAAGCGCCACAATCTCTCCTTATAGATCATACAAAAGTATGACTCACTTCAAAGGTGGGATTCCATGCCTCCTTCCGCATGTGTTTTTTCTATTTGCTCTGCTCAAAAAAATCTCAGGCATTGCCAATCTTTTATGGTCTACTCATACTTGCCAAAAGGACTGCTTAAATACACTTGAGTAAAATGAAAACAATATAAAGACAGTCAGTTATTTGACTGTTTTGAAGGAGCCTTTATATCATGGACTTGCTCCCTGAAGTCTGCTATAGAACTCACACCTCCTCCTCTACCGTTATCATTATCAGATAGGTCTACTCAAGATTTCCATAAAGTCCAATCAATCAAGTAGTTAAGAATTTGCAGCGTCTTGGATTTTGCCTCTTCATCTTTTGTTCTTGAATCCTTGGAGTGATTGAGACACCTATTTTTGAGGTGCCAATTGCAAGCACAGGCCCTTGACCTTTTTACTTTTGCCTAGTTGATCCCACTTGTAAAACAAGGTATTGCACCAATTTGTCAAGAGAAACCTAACTGCTGGAGCATAATCCTGCCTCTTGAAAGGTAATATCGCCCATTGAACCACTAGAATGCTCCACTTTCTCAGCATAATTCCACCTATTGCAGGAGTGGGATTGCCTACATGCTCCAAAAAAAACCACTTTTAGGTATCTATAGGGTCTCGCCTTATGCCTCATTACTGCTGCTCCAAGACTGACTTGGTCATGCATGGTTTGGTGGTGTTTTGGAGCCCCAAAAAATCTTTTTGAGGTATTGAAAGATAGACAAAAGTGGAGGGAATTTTCTGCCTTTAATGTTGATTGACAATATTTGACCTCTACTGTCAATAACATCTTGTGCCAATTTGGACTCCTCCCCTAATCCATTATAGATCGATAGCGGTACAACTTTTAGAACAAGCTTTAACTCTGGTAAACAAATCATGATGTTTATAGAACCAAATACTAACATTGACTGCAATGAATTAACTTTGGGTTTGATTCATGATCTATAACTACTTAAATGTGGATTCATGGCATGAGAGATTTGAATACAACATAAGATGCAAATTACAATAAGACCTCATCTTTGCTCAACTTTTATAGGGTACTTTTCTTCAAAATCTGAATTCTAAGAGGTCCATCCCTAAATTTCAAGTATTATTTACCCCATTTATAGGGTACTTTTCTTCAAAATCTGAATTCTACGGGATCCATCCCTAAATTTCAAGTATTATTTACACCATTATCATTGTCATTGTTCTGACATCCTTTATATCATACCCTTAAAGGCACCGCACTATTTCAACTTTATGAGATTTGTCTTGCTAAACTTCTAAAATGCATTTTCAACAGGGTGTTTAAGATAATGTTAAGCTTTGGGTGAAACAGACATCCAACCCTTTGTATAGAGAACTGCATATAGATCTTAACTTTTTGCAGTTTAACCAAGTTAAAGCCCATAATAATTCTATCCAATATCCCTATAACTTGTATATGTGCTGAAGTCAAGCAATATACCATCAATAAGTAAGTGCATCTTTGTAGAAGTATAGTCCACAAACAGAAGAGACAACAGAAGCAGTCAAAAAATAACCATGTCCAGTGTAAAGTGACCTGAGAACTAACATGTGCATGACAAAGATGATTGGAACATTAATATAGAAATGTTAGGATTATAGAGCCATGTACAAAGGACACATACAATTACATGTTGAGAAACAATATGCTACAATAAGAGCAAAATATCTAAAATACAGCAGTGCATATTATATGTTGTATGGTTTGTAAACTTGTTTACAAAAATGTAGAATAAATATTAATTAAGGAAAACCTGTGCCAATCAGATGCCTCAATTTGGAAATAGGGTGGAAATTGCATAAAGAATTGCCTTGTTCCCAGAAAGTGTCAAGAACTTGTCTTGTTCCAATCAAAGTGTCAAGCCCTTGTTTTGTTCCAATTCTTGGCAACCTGTTGCATCATAAGTTGTAATTGAATTGCCACTCATCATGCATGCATAAAGATGAGAAGCATGTAGAAAATTTTTGTTGCAAAGTGAAAGGTCATGTTCTGAATAGATAATTATTGAAAATGGATATTCACCAAAGAGATGTGATGCTCATATGATTAGATTGCAATAACATGATCCACAGTGTCCTTATAGACCAAGCACAAGATTCGTGTAAGATGGGATTTTAAACCAGTCAGTACTTAGAATTCTTGAAGCAGGACCATGTCCAGCCTCTCCAAATGTAGGGTACTTGTAAACCAACAGCAGGATGTGATCTTTTAAAGATCCTTTCTGTACTCAAACTAAGCCTCCACTACAAATGTTCCTATCCACTATACTATCAATTTATTCACTATTAATGCTAAAAACATATACATAAATTGGCGATATAAATAATCTGCTTATAAACAACTTGTGGACATTAGATAGTACTTTGCAATGCACTATTTGCCACATAATGCAGAATGCTTTTACATCTTGGTCGGTGACTAAGTACAAACACATAGTACAATGGAAACTTATGCTTGTTCAATATTTTGTTGTCTTGCAACTTGGCAATGTAATTCAGAGGAATGGCTTCTTTCATTTTTGGCAGATAACAGAATCATAACTTGCAGTTGAAACAATCAATATGTATGTTCCCAAGTTGCATCCAATGAAAGCAAAGTTTGGACAGGAAGGACACAATCACAGATATGTAGTATATGCTTTGGCAAAGCTGTTAACTTGGTTTTTCAGGACCACAGACAATATCCTTCAATTAATTTGTTGTTGGTAGAGTGTTTGATAGATACTGGTCACTGGAATCAAAATGAGACCTTAAGGCCTGCAGGCTTGGTTGATATTGGAATTTACCCAATATAGCTAATCTAAGTTAGCATTCATCGCACTGGAGTCCTATGGATTATTCTTATCATTACATTTGCAATAATAGACTTGTGTCCTATGAAGGACAAGTGTGCAATTTATCTTTTTGATAAATGCTCAGCAATGTCCACTTTCAAAATTTATTTTGAAAACTCCTCTTTCACAAATTCTTTTTATCTTCGCAATGGATGTTAGAGCAAAATGATACTATTCAAATTTTCTTCCCCACAAAATGAAATGTTTATTTGAATAATAGTTTGAAGCACAAAATCAAATGATACGAGTTCAACAGATTAAATACCTCAACTTTTGAGGAGACCCAAGTTCGAATCCTGTCAAGCAATACATAAATAATTGCCAAAATGTTGTTGTGATACTACAATATGCTTTGATGTAATTCAGGGGAGACCATTTCAATTTTATATAACCAATTAAACAAATAATTTGAAGTACAAAACCTGGAAATGCCCTCCAAGAGTAATTCAGAGTACATACATCTACTGGACATAAAAATCTAATATGACATGACAAGTTAATAAATTAGAGCCAAGGCAGAAGCTATTCATAAAATGCAGTTTAATGGGCAATGTAACTGCATTGAACTGCTCCATTTTATAAAAATTGCAAGACAAGACCAAAAATACATTAGCGTACTCATAATATAGAAAAATTTGAGACTCTGAAGGTTTAAAAAAAGGTAATCTTTGCATTTGTATAATTGTTTACAAAAGTGTACAGTGTTGCCATGATGAAGGACATGCAATGGCTAATACTCATTGTCAAGCCCTTGCTGTGGCTCAAGTCAATGCTAGGCAGAAGATGCATCATAAGCCTGTCCCAATTGGGAAGAACCACATTTGACAGTCTCATCAGAGTATTTGCATATCATTTCCATCCTCAAAATATTCCCATTAATTACATGAGTGGGAAGCAGCCATTCTGATCCTCCACTTCGACAGCATAGATACCCCTCAAGTCTAGCATCTAAGCAAGAGGGAGTCCGAGCATTGCAGCATCTATTGTATGAGGTTTATCCATTAGGGCAAACAAATGAGGTCATCCAACTTCATATTTGTAAGTGCTTTATCCTTTTTCTCCAACATGGATGTCAAATTTTGGAATACAACTTCTTCACAGGGAATGGTGAGTCCCATCTGGTGATCAAATCCATACTCTTCCTCGGCCTTGTCCAACAATGCCCGGAACAGAGAATGGTTTAAATACTCAGTGGGGATGATAAACCTAATGCGCTCACTGCCCACATACACTGCACAGTGGCCCTTTGGGACATCTGTGGGTAGGGCTCCACATGATCTGCCCATGGCCTCTTCTTCAAAACTGAAATACCTTGTGCTCTTTGGAGACAGAGCACACCCAACTGCCCTCCGGGCATTGGCAAACCTACACAGGGCTCTGATTATGTGCTTCAAAATGAGGACTTGGGGATTTCCCTTGCTCCTTGCCATTGCAGATCTCAACGACACAAGCAGAATCACAAGCTACTGCTAACAACCCAGATAGGAATGAGAAGCTTTTAGAAGGCTGAATGCTTTGGTGCCCGAGATGAAGGATATCTTGTGTATATATAACAATCAAAATCAAGCACTAAGCCAACAAACAGTGGATGTAATATGATGAGGCCTTTGGGTGGAGTCGGTGAAGTTCAGGAAAGTGGTACTGGGTGTCCTTCCAGATTGTGTGTACGATGCATGATTTGCGTATTTTAGTCTAGTCAAAGCTCAAATCACGGAAGCAGGGCCATGTGCAACCTCCCATAAATGTTGGGCCACTTGCACCCCAATGTCCATATCTTTATGAGTGAAGTGAATGTCTGTCCTACAAACTGTGTGGACTGAAAGCACAACTTAAACAGAAACGGACATCATCACATGGAGTTTGGTGTATGCTCTTTTGGTTTAGCCTCCAGTGGAGCAAAAACTTTTCTGAGTGCTTATAAATTGTGATGTAGAAACAGCAATTATCTTTGTAGAGGTGTTTTTCTTTGTTTTTGGATTAACAGACCAATTGCACAACATCCATGGTACAAAACATTGGATGGTGAGTTTGTCTAATGTCTTTTGGCTGTCCAGTAGTCTTTCAAAATTATTATTCGACTTAGACTTACATATCCGTGACAAATACAAAGAAACACTTGGAAACGAGTTTATTACAGATTTATTTGAAGACAGTAAAATAAAAATAGTTGGAGAATTGCTAACACAGCAAGAGAAGAGAAGGAACAACCTTCTCAAATATATTAAAGATCATATGATATGATTTGAGTAATTGTACTTCCATATTTGAGGTCCCATGGACCATATTTGGGTCTCGCGGACTTAATTAAAATCTTTCATTTCATTTCAATGGTAAAGAAATTTTCAAAAGCAGATTACCAAAAGGATACGCCAGGTCAAGTGCTTGTCAACGTGTTGTATCAGTGGATTTCTAGGTGGTTAGTCCCGACTTTACCTTTTATAAAAGTTTTTAAGTGAATTTTTAGATGGTTAGGTCCTCACTTTACTTTTACTTATCAAGCTAGGGTTTATAAAAGTTTTTAGGTCCCCACTTTACTTTACTTATCCAGCTAGAGTTTATAAAAGTTTCTTAAGCAACAAGGAAACAAATAAATATTTAAAAGCTATTGGAATAAGTTTGAAATTAATTGATAGTTAAAAAAATTACTTTATATATATTTTTTCGGTTACATAGGAGAGTTGGTCACAACCACACTATTTTAAATAACTGATAAGTGTAGGGTTCAAACCACGGGGCTGCTTCCACCAAACCTATTTCGCTTCATTATTGTTGATTTGACGGGAAGGGGACCACCTTTGCTCAAGATTAGTACCGTTATCATCGGTCTGGCGCGTATTCAAATCAGACTATTACCTTTGCAAATAAGTTGTCCTCAATGTTTGAACCTCGTTGTCTTTTTGATAAGTGTCTAGCCAGACAAGCACTTAGCAGTCCACTTAATCCTTCGAGGCTAAATTGCTTAATATTTTAACTATATATATATTTAAGTAAGGCGAAGCATAATGGGGCCTATTTGAATTTGAATAACTTAGATAACAGTTCAACAACACACCAAGGTATTATTATGAGACATTTTTTTTTTTTATTAATGGTGAATAAACAAGGTTTTGAATGGCCTCACAACCTTTTACATTATAGGTGATAATAAAAAAGAAAAAGCTAATTAAGCATAAGCCAACCTCCCACAAAAAAAAAAACTATGGAAAATATATTATATATATGTTTCCAATCGTGGACATCTCCAAAAAAATTCTAGATTTTCTCAAGGTCCTTGAGCGGGTGGTCAAGACCATCTTTTCTCTATTGGTGCAGGCGGATGCCTTCCTCGACGAATATAGGAACCAATACGAAATCCTTAAGGAATTCAAAAATTTAGTGGAAGCTGACATCATCCTCCTCGACGAATAGGACCGATACGAAATCCTCGAGAAATTCAAGAACTTAGTGGAAGCTGGCATCGTGGATAAGGCTATGGGCCGAACAGTGCAAATGTTTAATCGGGCACTTTGGTTTGGTTTGGCTTCGGGGGAGTTTGGGTTTTGTTGTTTTTGCCCCTATGTGGGTACTTCTTCTAGGTCTGCTGTTTTTACCCTTGCGTAGGTGTATGAGTTTGTTCATGACTTTGTTTTGTGTTTTTGTTTTGTTTCTCCATGGTAGGATTATCCTGGTCTCTGAGCCAAGATTGGTGCTCCTGTTTCTTTTTGCTTTTACGAAGCTTTTTATAATGTTTTCCTCTATGTAAAAGGTTACCGGACCCTTTCAAAAAAAACTTTTTTACCAATAAAAAATAATATAAATAAATATATCAAAATCATTTTAAAAACATATTAAATATTTTGGAAGCTGGAAGCTTATGTAATGGTAAGGGCTTTGGTCTTTCTTTAAGAGGTCCAAGGTCCAAATCACTCAATATAAGGAGTTTCAATATAGTTGCTTTTTTTATTTGGTTAATGGGAGAAACCCCTATGGCCCACACCCAGGGCATCCTCATCCCACCATGACCTCCCATAAGGCGGAAATATGAGCTTATCAATAGAGAATTTAAATCTGCGTAGTGCAGGTGAGTTGAAGAAGGTAGGGCAATCCTCCAAGGAAAGTTCCTGGTTCGAATATCCACCTTACCAAACACACATTGAATACCCAAAATCTAGTTGATAATGTTGGTGCAATCAAGGCCAGGTGTGACTTTTAAGTGATTTTGACAATGTAGAACCTTTGGTCATGGTTTCTCAGGCCAAGGTGGCCCCGTAAGGGTTTTTCGTTAAATTAAAAAAAAAACATAGAGAATTTAACGCAACCCCACACACATGCCACAGTTTAAAATTTAAACAAAACCCAGACCTTATCCTCTCCTTTATATTTTAATTTATATAACAAAAATATTTAAATAACATTTTTAATTATAAAATTTTAATATGCAACTTCTATGTTTATTTATTAAATTAATCCATCAAATTCTTGGACACCCATGTTACAATACCCCATGTGTGATGATGTAATAAGTATTTTAATTGTACCTCTACCCTGATCCAACTTACACTCTCCATCCTGCCATCTTGGTACCCAAATTTTGGAAGGTATAAACTAGCTTAGATATAAAAGATATATTTAAAAACACGGAGAGTTATCAATCTGAGGCGCCTATCTTGGAGATCACACCCCCGAGATGTCTATGTATTTATACAATATTTTATTAAACAGTTGCAACGGTTGGTTAGTCGATTGTTTTAGTTTAAATATTTTAAATGTTTGCAACGAGGTTGGTTAGTCGACTGTTTTAGTTTAAATATTTTAAATGTTTTTGTTAATGTGGGCTTTTTTAATTTAAAAAAAAATTGTTTCCCACCCCCTTGTTTGCCATTATAGGAACGCTCGGCGTAATAATGTGAGATGGAAACATCAAATGTCAATCAATTTTTTTGTTTTGTATTTGTAATGTTACACATACAATATTTTTTGTTAAGAGGATTTGAATACTTAAACTATGCAAAATGGGTTTAATAATAAAGACTTTAAAACTCTAAATAAAAGTTTAAAGTTTGAATATAATGAAATAAGGTTATATATCAAACTTTATTAATCAATAATAAAAATTTTATTAAATAAAAATATATTAATAAATTGGCTCATATAATCTATAACTTTAAAATATATAATATTAAATTTACAAAATCAATAAAAAATATTAAAAATTATTTACATATTACCTAAAACCCATGTTATAAACACACATTTCCAAACAAATTAAAAATAACTAACATCAACATTTTTTTTAACATAGGGAAAGTGGTAATGTCCCTTCATTTTTAGCTAATGGTTATAGGATAAATAACACTTTACAATATTTTTAATAAGTTATATGTGGCTTTTATTGGAGGCACTTCCATCAAAATATTATATTTATTGTCATGCTAATTAAACTATATCCAATATGTTTTTTTTTTAATTAGAATGTGTTTTATTTTTATTTTTTATATATTTCCACAATCAACTACTTGACATCATTTTTATTAAGAGATTAAAAATCTCTTGGCTAGTTGCCTTCTAAATTTTGATTTTCACCTAGATGAAGATTAACATTGCAATTTAATCCGTTACCTAATATTTTTCTCTGTAAATATGCCCACACTTCCAAAAACTTGCCTTTAATAATAAGTGATGAGCATCAACAATAATATTATTTTTTATCCAATCTTTACATCCATTTTTGTTAACAACATTGATGATAATTTGTGAATCCCTCGCAATTTGAAATATATTTCCATCATTTTTCTATTGCAATTTTGTTACTTGAAGTTCCTTTTTTATATTTCTCTACATTCATTTTTATTAACATCATTGATATTAGCCTCTATTGAAGTTCCTTTTTATATTTCTCTACATCTATTTTTGTTAACATCATTGATGTTAGCCTCTCCATAGTTAGTTGAAGTTCCATATGATTCTAAGTATGTGAGAATAATTTTGCCTTCACTATTTATAAAAATACCACCTCCATCAACTTTTATTGGAATTTCTTTAGAAGCACCATCAAAATTAATTTTGATAAACCCAATTTATGGACATTTACATTTTATCTTAGATTGAAGTAGATCCTTTGTTTTAATTCTATTATTGCAAATGACTCTCCCATGTATGTTCAAATTATGTAGCCAAGTTATTAGCACCTCTTTTTTTGTACTTGAGACTTCCCATGATGAGCACCATATTTGTAGATAGTTTGCAAGAGAGGCAATAATACTGTTTTAAACTCGGGCATGATTGTGAGATTTAATTTTAAAAATATTATTATTCCTTTAAATGTATAAATTCTAACAAACAATGGCAAGGGCAATCCTCTAGAGAATACATAATGCTATAAATTTGAAATAATTAATTTAATATTTCATCAACTCTTTTAATGTTGATGGAGCTACCTAATATAATTTCATATCTTAAAAAATGTAACCCCAAATGGTGTGAGCAAAGGGACAGTGAAGAAGTAAATGGTCTAATGTTTCTAAATCCTTTGCACACAAGGGATATCTAAAAGGTCCTGGCTGTTGTTACTCTCCACCCCCGCCCTCATATGGGAGTAACAAAAACCAACTCTATAGACTCTCTTGTAAGAATCTTACTTTGAATCGCTAACCAAAGGAATGTTGAGGCCTTAGGGAGAGCCTTTAATGATAAAAAATTCTTCTAAGGAAAATATTTGGGAGAAAAAAATAGATTGCTCTAAATCCTCGTATCCCAACTTGATCGAGTATCCATCACCTTTTGATAAATTCCAAACCAACTCATCCTTTTGTGTAAAAATCGATAAATAAAACTCTTGAAGCTTCTTTTGAAGTTCATCTGTAATTTATTTTTGTTCCTCTCCAACTATGTTACTGTTGGTAATTTTGCACCCTACCACATTGAAATTTTGATCAAATTTTGTTGAATATTTTTTATTGTAAAAGCGGTATATATATTAAATTCATATTGTAGTATTTCGGCCAGTATAATATGTTGCAATATTTTTGTGTGTTAATTTTCTTCCTAAATTTCATGAATTTAATGCTTGGAAATAATGGGTGCTGCAATGCAAGTTCTATGTGGAGAATGGTGTTAAAAATCAGTGAATGTCACATGATTGCAGTAACAAAACAACGCTTTAAAAATTCAAGGTTAAAAGGGACCTTAACAGTCTTTTCGTCTGAAAAAAAAAATGAAAATCTGATGCCCTTCTTCGGGGCAAAGATGTTTTTTCAAAAATCTAGTTGTTGAGCAAAAGAAATGGTAAATGTGTGTTCACCCCTGAAATGAGGCGACTGATGTATTTGCCCCATTTCGGGGCAAACGTGACTTTTAAAGGAAATGTGTTAAGGTTGGGCAAGGATGCTTTCATCCCAAATGAGGGGCGAAAGTCCCTTTCACCCCACTTTGGGGTGAAAAGGCATTTAAGTAATTAAGTTTGGAGTGTGCTCGAAGTTGAAGCGCGATGGTGATTAAAACGAAATATGTTTGCCCCTAAGTTGGGGCGAAAGCCTCATTCGCCCCACTTTGGGGCAAACACCCCCAAAGTTTCAAAAGGATGCGCCTAGTCAACGCACTGAAAAGTCAACGTTGCGTTCTCTCCGAGAGAGGGGCGGACGTACCATTCACTCTCCTTTCGGGTGAACATATATAGAATATGAGAATGTGGACCTCACCTCGATGACGATGAGAAGAGTAAATATGAAGGCGCTTTCACCCCAGGTGAGGGGTGAAAGTCCCATTCGCCCCTCCTAGGGGCAAAGCTATAGGAAGGATGGCCCGACGAACATGTCAAAGGTTTTATTTTTATTTCAGGAAAATGTTAAAATACTGGGCGTTGAAAAGTCAAAACTATGTTTGTGCAAGTTGGAAGGCGATAAATCCTTTCACCCTTGTTGAGAGAGAATGTATATTTTAAGCAAAAACAACGTCTGATGTGAAGCGCTTTCGCCCTAGGAGGAAAGCAAAGAGATGAATGCAATAGCAAGAGTTTAAAATTAAGTAAAGTTAGAGGCCATCTAGTGAATGCAATAACGTGAGAACTACAAGAGGTGGAACGAAATCGTGGATATTACCACTTTCTGGGTGCCCTCTCCACCAGGAAGCACGAATATGGAAGGAATGATGCAGGTTGAAGAAGGCTCATTCGTTCATTGCTTGGTTTTGGGCAAATTCTATTTTTGGCATCAACAAAGGTTTTTAAAGGTGCTCAGATTAGACGAATGAAGAGAATTTAATGATTGGGGTGAGAAGTAACCGAAGTTGTGGATTTCAAGCTAAAAGAGTTGCAGCATTAAAATCACAAGGCGATTTTTATGAGTTCCAAGATATTATGAACAGGGATGAATTTTTGAGGCACAACGAATGTACCAAGTCATCGACCACCTTTGCAGTTTTTCGTGCATCGACACCCGAATGTCTTGATTTCCTAGAGGTCTTTCCTTAAAAGCTGGATCATTGTTTCAAAAGATGGATTTTCAAGATTTCCAAGGAGGAATTTCCTCACCAAGGTTCCTGATCTGTAAACATTTTGTCATATGTGCATTAAATGATAGAGGTGAAATTCCTCTATAAATACTACTCATTTTCCATTGTAAAAAGGGAGGATAGACACTCTGCAGAAAAACTATTCAAGTTTTCTACGTAAATAGAAGTTGTGGCTTCTGATTTTGCAAGTAGTCTTTTTATGTGATTTCTTTATATTCAAGCATTTCTATTTTATATTCATGTTTGCTATCTATTATTAAGTTCAAATTCTGCATCTGGATTTGGGCATTGCTGGTGTAAGTGTGAGTACTGGAATGCGATTCTGGAAGTTGTCTCTAAGGAACTGTAAGTAGATTCTCTTGCCTCCTTTTCTATTTTATGCTACTATAACACTTGGTTGGAATTCCTACTGCTAGTCTATCCCCAATCCTACATCTTTGGCCTATGGCTATATTTCCCATTTCTTTCCATTATTTCCAATTTCTTTCCTGCAACTCTAGTCTTAAACCGGTGTAGGATTAGTAAGGGAGCCAACCCTCTCTAGAGATTGGCACGAAGGACATTTATTTCCTTCGACCTTTCAATGTTGGTCGTGTCTAGGGCGCACAAATGCATGTTTTTATTTTAGGCAGATATTTGACCAACAAGTTTTGGCACGCCTGGTGGGACCTTCAAAAGTTCCACTTTCAACAGTATTGAGGTTTGATGTTCACCTTTGTGTTGTATGGTTAGAACATCTAGCGACTCAACTATACCCAAAAGCCTTCGAACGTGAAGGCAACGAAAGTTGTACTTCATGATCACAAGATCGAAGGCCAAAAATCCTGAAGATCCCATTGAGTTCTACGAACTTGACACCCAAAAATTAGGAGAACACCCCAGATTAGTCACTCCATCCCATACGTCAGTTACAACATCTTCATAGTTAGCCGATGTGTTTTCTGTTCCTTCAAGTCCAGCTAGTACTGCTACTAGCATCCCACCTCCTCAACCTCACACACCAATCAATATGGCTCAAAACCCACCACCACAGCAGCCACAACCACCAAGGTAGTTCCCAACATGGAATAGCTCAGGAGCTTTGAATTTACAAGCACAAAATCCAGTCCCTCAAGCAACATTGAAGGCTTTGCCTACCTATGATGGTACTGGTAAGACCGCTTATGAGCATATTCAAGATGTGGCTTCTTTGGCGATGATCCATGGCATTACAGATGAAGATATTATGGTAAGATTGTTGGTATTGTCACTCAGAGGGAAGTTGTTGTATTGGTATCGATCCTTGCCACCCACCACTATTACGACATGGGACCAGTTGGAGAATTGCTAATCAAGAAATTTCATGAGCAAGCTGATCCTTTCTCCTTGTTGCATCAATTCACGAATATCCAAAGACATCCACAGGAGGAGATAGTGGACTTCAATGTCAGATTCGCTCGAAGCTGGTAGAGAGTTCTTGATGGCCTTTGGCCCACACATGAGAAAGTTGCATTTTACTATCTTCGGGCCTTCAACTCAGACATTGGTATGGCGGTTCGACAAGCCAATGTAAACACATTTCCAGAGCTGTATACACAGGTGTAGAAGGCCAAAGCATATTTGATCGCCATAGGTAAGCTTCCCCCAAAGGTAACTATGCCCATCCTTCCCGATCTTCCACAACATTTGTATTCAAGTGCATTTTCATAGCCTATGCCTTCTATGTACCTCGTTCCCTCATGGAGCTCGGGTCCACCTCAAATTGCTCCAGTTCCAGTTCCACAACTCCCCGCTCCAAGTATTCCGTAATTACCCGTGCTAGCTATTTCGCAGCTGCCAACATCAGTTCCTTTCCCAGCGCTACCAGTGCCACCTATTCCACTATCGTTTCCTGCTCCATCAACGCCTCTACCTTTACCAGCACCTCCTACGCCCTCAAATCCTGATCCTTACATGAAATTATTACAAGAAATGCAATCTATTAATTCGGCTATAAGGACAATGTCGAAAAAAATCATGATAGTTAAGAAAAAACAAGCTGAAGCTGATTTTCGGTCAAGGAGGTTTCAAACACCGCCAATTACTAGGGAGCAACCAACCACTAGCAAGGGCCTTGAGAGGAACACAACTATGTTGGCAAATGAAGAAACTAGTACATCAGAGAGAGCATACTAGTGCTCCACCTGTAACGATCCCCATGGAGAAGACACATGCATGGTTCATTTGAACTATGTACAGACATTAGCAGAAATTTCTACCGGTGGACAAGTCAATATGATAATGGAAGCTGATCATAACTTTATGGTCCCATCTTTGGAGCAAGTTTTAGTTCTTACAAGGGCTGGAAAGAAGCCGGTGACTGTTGATCCAGCAGAAATGGAGCCTCTGAAAGTTCCTATTGAGCAAAAGATACAAAATGAAAAGGTACAACCACAAGCGAAAGCACCTAGTGCAACAATGAAGAAGAAAGATTCTGTCTTGTTGAAGGATCTATTGCCCAAGCAAGCTCAAGAGAAGTTGCAGATAAAGGCATCAACTTCACACCCGCAGCCGCTCAAGTGCAAATAGAGGTAAAAGAGCAAGCTAAAGAGCACCTCAAATACCCATCATTGACTAAGCGATAAAGGGTGGAAGCTACTCAACAGTATCGGAACAAGTATGAGCAAGTTGTAGAAGAAAAGGTTCCTGGTATTTCTGATTATAATATTGTGGAGGAAATGAAGAAGATTCCTACGAAGGTGAGTTTATATGATGCATTACAGTTACCTGGACAAGTTGACCTATTGCAGGAGTCTCTCAAATCTGCAAAAGATCAGAAGAAAAGTCATTCCCAAATAGTGTTAGCACAAACGCTACCGACTTCTACCACTAGTAAGAACAGACCACCTCCGTTCTATTTGTCTCTCAGAATGGAAGGGTGGATCGTGCATAATTGTATGATTGACTCCGGTGCTGCGACTACTGTCATGCCAAAGGCAGTATGTGAAGTAATGGGAATGGAGTACACAAGGAGCAGTCCAGGTGTATTACAGTTGGATGGGACCCCGATCAAAATGGTGGGAGTAATCAAGGATATTCCTATCGTTCTACACAACATGCCTCAAATCACTGTCATTCAAGAAGTAGTGGTGGTTGACTTGGAACCATACTTCAGCATGTGTCTTTCGAGGGAGTTCACAGCGAAACTAGGAGGATACATTTCCTTGGATTATTCACATTTGGAGATCCCATTCAAGGGAAGAAGAATCCACATCTATAATGAAAAGCCATCCACTTTTCATATAGAAAAATTGGAAGAAGAAGAAAAGCCCACTGGTGCAGTCAACATGATGACAGAGGAAGTACAAGAAGTGGACTTGATGGAGGAAGCTCTTGGTGAGCTCTGCCTTGAGGATGAGTTCTCATTGATGGATTTCAATGCGATGGTCGAAACCGACATCGGTTGTTATACCATAACTAAACCTGAGCAGATTGAAGAAAAAGTCTCTAATTCCCCAGACCCTATCTCTGATCAGCTATGGAAGTTGTATTTTGATGGTGCAAGGTGCAAGAATGATGCAAGGGATGGTATTGTTCTTGTTTCTCCTACAGGGTTGCAGAAAACCTATTCATATCGATTAACTTGGAGCTGCACGAATAATACCATCGAATATGAAGCGTTGTGCCTTGGTTTGAAGAAAGCTAAAAAGTTGGGCATAAAACAATTGCAAATTTTTGGAGATTCTGAGCTCATCGTCAACCAGACTACAAAAAAATGTGTGTCAAAGCAACACTACTTGAAGGCCTACCGTAACAAGGTATGGGATTTGTTTGAGTCCTTTACAACATTGAACATTCAGGCAATTTCGCGAGAGCAGAACAAACATGCAGATATTCTAGCTTCCCTTGGTGCTAATTTCTCTCCCGTGGAGCAAGTAGTCAGGAAACCCAAGACTATGAGGGTAATTTATAGACCCTCGGTCCCTGATAAAAACCTTTATTGGCAAGTGTTCGACAATGATGAACAAATAATCAATTTTTTGATTAAGGAAGCTGCAAGTGCGAAAGATAGGATACTTGTCGAGGAGGAAATGGAAGGAATGATTCAATTGAAGAACAATCACATTCCTAGGGGACTGATTTCTCTTGAAAGTTTGTTTGATCAAAATGATAGGGCGAAGAAACATAAGATCAAGGTGGATGCGAAGGAATATAAGGAAATGCAGTTAGAGCCTGAGAAGATTATCAAAGTCGAAACAGACTATACGTCGAAGAACTTGAAGATATTAAAAATTTGTGTTATGAGTTCCCCGACATCGTTGCATGGAGCTATCATGATTTAAAAGGATATGATAAAAACGTAATCCAACATACTATTGAACTGTAGGAGGGGGTCAAGCCTTTTCGGTAGAAACAACGACCTGTCAACCCAAAAATTGAAGTGCTCATGAAGGCAGAGTTGTTAAAAATGTTGGAGGCAAAAATAATTTATCCAATCAAGCACTCAACATGGGTGGCAAATTTGGTGCCAGTTTGAAAGAAGAATGGCAATATCCGTCTATGCGTGGATTTTTGAAATCTAAACCAGGCATCGTTAAAATATCACTACCCCTTGCCGCAGATTGATCAAATTCTCCATGTGGTTGCTGGAGCGCAGAGGTTTTCATTGTTGGATGGTTTCTCTGGTTATAACCAGATTTGGGTGAAGGATGAAGACCAACACAAGATGGCGTTTACTACAAAATGGGGCACTTTCACCTATCAGAGGATGTCATTTGGTCTTTCCAATGCTGGCGCTACCTTTCAGAGAGCTATGGACATTGCTTTCGGTGAGTTGTTGAATAGAGTTATTGTGATTTACCTTGACGACATGACTGTTTTCTCACACCGTAGGGAAGAGCACGTCTCTCATTTGAGGCAAGTGTTCGAAAAATATCAAGAATTTGGAATTTCCATTAACCCGAAGAAATCCATTTTTACTGTCAAAGAAGGGAAACTTTTGGGACATGTGATTTCACAAGAAGGACTGGCGATTGATCCTGCGAGAGCTGAGGCTCTCTTGAAATTACCACTACCAGTTAACAAGAAGGATCTGCAATCATTCTTTGGCCAGATCAATTTCATTCGGAAGTTCATTGCTGATTTTGCTCAAGTGGTGAAGCCAATGACCAAACTTCTGAAGAAGAATGTAGACTTTAAATGGACAAAAGTGAGAAGATAGGCTTTTCAAGAAATCAAGGAGAGAATCACCCAAGCGCCAGTATTGATTAACCCAGATTATTCAAAATATTTCATCCTTTATGCAGTAGGAGAACAGGAGAGTTATGCTATTGTCCTCACACAAAAGCAAGATGATGGAGATGAGAAGTCGATTGCCTTCTTGAGTCAAGTCATTGCACCGCACCAGGAGAAATATAACTTCATTGAGAAATAGGTATATGCGATTATGAAATCCTTGAAGAAATTTTGACATTTCATTTCACAGAGCAAGACAGTCGTCTATGTCATTCATCCAGACATTAAGAATTTCATTCTTCAAGGAGAATTAGGTGACAAGAGAGCAGGTTGGGTCTCAAAGATTCAAGAATACGATGTGGAGATCCGACCGACTAAGTTGGTTCATGGATGAGCTCTCTACCAAGAACTAGCCAAAAGTGCAACTTCTGAATCACTGACTTTAGTACAGGATGAGGAAATCAACGAAAGCATTTGTGCAAATCGAGCTATAGGTGATCGTGATTGGACAGAGGACCTTGTCAAATTATTTACCTCTAGGAAATATCCATCACATCTTGATGCTTCACAACGTCGAAGATTCAGACTGCAAGTGCTTAAGTATGTCCTGTTGCCAAGCGGGTTGTTCCATAAGAATATAGACGAAGTACTCCTCAGATGTGTGAAGGAGTCAAAGAAGCAAAAAATATTGGAGGAATTCCACTCTGGCTTATCCGGTGGACATTATGCAGGAAGGCCTATGGCCTTGAAGATCATCCAAGCTGGGTATTTCTGGCCTACTCTTTTCGCAGATGCACACAAGGTGAGCCAAAGTTGTGATAATTATCAGTGGTATGTTGGTAGGAATAAGAAAGCATCTTTGCCCTTGCACCCGATTCAGGTGGAAGCACCATTTCAATAGTGGGGCTTAGATTTCATTGGAGTTATTGATCCTCATTCCTCCATCGAGCACAAATATATCTTGACAGCGACTGATTATTTTACCAGGTGGGCAGAGGCCATTCCGACCAAAAAAGTAGATCAGGCTACAGTTATCTCCTTCCTTGAGGGACTGATTACCCATTTTGGTGTTCTAGATGCCATTGTAACAGATAATGGGACTCCATTCATAGGGGCCAAGATCACCGAATTTGCAAGCAAGTATGGGATTTATCTCAAGACATCCTCCAATTATTACCCACAAGGAAATAGTCTGGCCGAATCCACAAACAAAAACTTGCTTCGGATCTTGAAAAGGACACTCGAGAACAATAAAAGGAGTTGGCATCTATTGTTAAATCAGGCTTTATGGGCAGATCATATATCAGTTAAGAAGTCTATTAAAGCCTCTCCTTACTCTTTGGTGTATGGGAAAGAAGCAGTGTTACCCACTCACATCGAGCTACCTGTCCTCCAAACATTGCAGTTGTTCAAAGATGAAGATGATGAGTTTGATCCAATGAGTGCAAGGTTGGCTCAATTGCTGCAACTAGAAGAGGAGAGAGAAAAGGCATATGAAGCTTTCACCGAACACGCTAAAGTGACGCAAAAGTGGTTTGGAAAGAAGACAACAAAATGCAAGTTTCAGGTGGGAGATCTAGTCCTCAAATGGAACGAGAACAAAGCCAAGCCAGGGAAGCACCACAAGTTCGATGCGATCTGGGAAGGTCCATTTCAGGTTTCTGCAGTGAATTCGATGAATGCATATCATCTTCGAGATATGGATGGTTGGGATCTTTCGATTCCAGTTAACGGTCTTCATCTGAAGGCCTATTTTCAATGATGAAATCAAGAGGTACGAGGTGTAAATATGTACATATTTTATTTACAAGCACTTTATTGTTTTATAATATATATATATATATATATATATATATATATATATATATATATATATATATATATATATATATATATATAAGAGTACGGTGTGGACTCTACTAAAGATGCCAGGATTTCCTTGAAAAACTTTGCTTTGAAAATTGCTCCCTGAGAAAAACAATTTCGCCTCAAATATTTCCATGAGGACATGTTACAATTTCGGGCAAAATTAATGGTTGCACTAAAAAGTTTGAACAGGTTCGAAAAGCTCCGAAGTTGAAAGGTTGCTTTATCTCCAAGTTAAAAGGGAAAATGTTCCAGGGAAGACGTTTGGAGATACCTGGTGAAAGTATTGGCACTGACAAGTAATTACCTTAGTTGAAAAATCTAAGCACAATATGAAAAAGTATGTGGGGACCGATTTTAGAATTGTAAAGTGTGGTAAATGAAAGCACTTTCGCCAAACGAAGGGGCGAAAACCCCATTCGCCTCCCAATGGAGGTGAACGTATGTTGTAGAAGAAAAGGAAGTATGAAAGCGCAAGGTCAACATAATAAAAATGGTCAAAAGGGCTTTCACCCCAAATGAGGGGTGAAACCCTCGTTCGCCCCTCATTGGAGCGAAAATACTAAAAGAAAATTTTAGAGCCCGTGCTATTCACTTTACAGGAAATGTTTTAAAAGGGTTTTCGCCCTGAGTTCCGCTCTTCTCATCGAAGAGAATATGGCTGATAATAACGAATGCAATGGAAATTAAAAAAATATTAGTCAAACTAGAAGCTCCTTATAAAGGCAAGGCGACAAAAATATTCCAAAAGCTGGAAGCTCTGGCATTTTTAAATGAATGCATATAAAAAGTTTTCGATGAAGTTTTGATAAAATTAGAAGTGGAATGAAGTAAAAGGGAAAAAGAAAGAGTTTTATTTTAAGATTTTTGGAAAAGGCAGGGATTAAATTTAAAAAAAAAAATTCAAATTTCTTTTATTAATATGGTGTGAAAATTTAATATAAAAAAAAGATAGGAAGAAAATAAAAAGCTTCAGTTAAAGCTTTGAAAATGCGAATTTCTAAATATGGCCAAAAAAAGGAAAGGCAAAGTTTTTTTTTAAGGGATGAAGTTCACCATCAATTCAACCAAACAGATGGAAGGCATTTCAAGGGCGAAGGAAGGAGAAATCAAGTGTGCTCTTAAAGTGTTTTCGCCCTCCATTGCTTTTTCGGGTGTGTGACCTTTTTTAGTGCAAATCAAATTTTTAAAAGTGCTCCCTCAAAGCGATTTCACCTCTGGCACGTGGTGAATTTCAGAAATTGTTCATGAAAGGTGTGACACATTTTTGGGTCATTTAATTTAAAATGTGTGTCCGAATCTGCATTGGGAGACGTTTTGGTGTTCTCGATTAACGAAATCTCGCACCTTCAAAAGCAAGGGTGCCCATTGGATCATAGGTGGTGGATTTATTTTCTCAAAGTAGTTTTAACAACTAGGGCACATTTTTCAAAGGCATAATGCAGTAAGAAGAACACGCTTTTCAAAAGCGATTTTGCAGTGAATAACATTCAATTATCGTTAAGAATTAGGATTAGTGCTAATTGAGGGAAACAAGGCACCCACCCTCTTGAATACACCAGGAAAGTTTACTGCATTTACTCTGGTAGTTGAAGTGCATCTTCTAAATAAAGCACAGGTAAATTTGCCCAGAAGTTAAATTTAAAAAAAAAAAATACTAGCGCATTTTCGAGCTTTTGGTTGCAGAAATTACAGAGCATCTTTGGGATTGCAGGAGTTGACAAAATGGGTAAGAAAAGCAAATAAGTAAAAGAGGCTACGGATCCCAAACAGTAAAAAAAGAAAGCAGAAGATGGGTCAAAATCCAAGAAGACCCACAAAATTGAAAATATAGATTTGGACCTGTACTCTAACACCATGGCAAAGGTTGGAGACTACGTGATCACCAAAAAGGGTATGGTGAAGCTTCAACAAGATGTGGAATTTATCGTAAATCAGGGATTTATGATGAAGAGCCCTTTGACTTTGTCATTTTATGCATAGTTATTTTGGTATCTGTGTATGCCCGTACACCCTTGCTCGAAATTGGTAAAATTAATTACCAAATTTTATAATCCAATTACCAGGGTTGTTCGAAAAGTCAATGGGGAGGTGCTTTTATCTATATTCGTCATTGAAGTGAGGGAAGTGTTTGCTTGTGTTTTAAAACCCTCCTCTGATATAAATTTTAAGAAGTTGCATATTAATGAGCAAGAGGAAAGATATGTGTCGATAGTGATGATGCTCCAATTCATGGATATGCAGCTAATTAAGGAGTCGCAGCTAGGGCAACTATCGAATCTGTTGAAACCTTTATCAGAATTCAAGAGCCCTAACTTATTTTCTATGTTGGCATGGGTGGCTAGCATTTCTACGGACTCCATATTTCACAAGTGGCAGGCAACGCTTGTGTAGTGTATATCTTAGGTGGAGTTTTATGTTCCAATGATGATGAGGGAAGGTACCAACGTGATTTATTTTGACTGGGCCGATTTTATTTATCAAAATATGCACATCTAGTTGAAAAAACTGCATACAGGAGAGGAGACTTCATTCAAGCATTTATCCTCTAAATATTTATGTTTTCGTAAATAATCTAAAGTGCAAGGAGTAACCTCATTAGCTTTTTCTTCTTTATATTGCCCTAAAAATCCTAAAGTGCATAGATGATCCTCCATAGTCATTACTTTCTTATGTTGGCCTAAAAACCTTAAATTTTCTTGGATATCCTCCATTTAATTTTCTTTAATGTATTGCTCTTGAAACCCTAAAGTGTAATCAATAAACTCCATACTACTTTCATTTTTATTGTGAGGAGAGTATTTTATGCTACTTGAGAAAAATAAAGATGATTTACTTGGATTAAGCTTGATCTCCTTTAACTCATTTGCTTTAAAATTTGCCTCCCCATCTTCCATTGCTTTAAAATTTGCCTTCCCTTCTTCCTTTGCACCTTTAGATCCTATATTTGAACTTGCACACTATACTTCCTCATCCCTCATATCATTTTTTATTCAAATGGTTGACTTGAGTGTACTATAATGGCATTTTCCATTTGATGATCTAGAGGAATTTTTTCTTGCCACTTTCTTAGGAGTGGAAATACTTGATTTGACCTAGCTTCTCCTATGATATGATCTCCTTGTTTCATATTGAAGCTACCCTCATCCCCAAAAATTTCCATCTCTTTGTCCATCATTTTTACTTTGCAGTCTCTTGCCATGTACCTGATTTTATGATATTTACAACATCATAATGCAACGTTTTCATAATCCACTTCTTGATCTAATTCTCTTGATTTAGATTTAATCCTAATGAACTATGATAATTTTTTTGAAATATCCATGGAAACATATATTTGAGCTATATAACATGCTTTCTCTCCTTAGTAGTTGGTCCGTCTTGGATGAATTCACCTCAAGTTTTACCAATATTCTTCAAAACCTTCTTATTAATAAGTTGATAAGGAAGGTCCGAGGTGTAGACCAATTGGTTCATCCAAACCCCATAGGGGGCGGAGGTCCAAGGTTCAAATCTCGGGCCTCGCCGGACTGAACGCTTGTCCCTTTCGTGGTGCTTTCAGCGGCGTAAAAGGTTTAAAATGATTATGGCATGGTGGTTATAGGGGCGGACTGCGTGAAGATCTGTGTGGCGGCTTCTGGGGCGGATAGCGCAGAATACTATGGCGGCCATAAAAAGCTGGACAACCTGCCTAGATTCATGGCGGCTACCGATTCCACCATGTAAATTCAAAAAAAAAAAAAAAAAAGTTGATAAGGAAGTCCCAAAAGCCTAATCTATACCAAAATCCTTTTAATAGTCTTTGTCTCCATAGATAAATTCTCACCCCAAGGTTTTAAATATAAAGTATTTTTACCCGTAAACCAAGGGCCTCAATCCATTATTTTATCCCTTATTTTTGAACTAGAGAAAATAATGAGAAAAAATCATTTGGGAAGAAAAGTCATGGATTAATTTGAATTCAATCCCCACTTCCACTTGATCCAATTTTAAATCTCATAAAAACCTGGCTAGTATCCATGGAACTTACATATTAACCCTCTAGTTTTAAGAACCATTATATCATACTCAATCATCTCATCCTTGATAATCACTTTTGGTGTAGTATTTGCTACCTAGATAAGGTTTACCATAGATTCAATCTTCCTCTTATCACTAACTAAGGCATTCATCCTTCCAACTAAGGCATCCTTACTTCCAACTAGGTCATCCTTACTTTCAGTATGGACTTTCAAAAATGACTTTCTTGTCATGTTACCTAGATTTTATTTATAAGAATCCTTTAAAGTTTCTCCTAAGATATGGAAAAATAAGTGACACTTGTTCCTTGATTGCACTTTGCTTTCTATTTCCTGCTTCTTGCTCACACTTCATCACACCTGCTTCCAGCTCAATAAATCATAAAAATATAATAACATGAAAGTTATATAACAATGATTTTTTTGCTGCATAGAGAACCTCTATAAAACCTAGCACATTGGGTAAATATGAAGTCGATGGGACCTCGATCATTCAGAGAATTGAACCCAAGTAGCCCATTGACAAACACTTGGCCACTACCAACCTATCCCTTTTGGGTATATAATAATGAACTTTTATAAATGTAAAATTTAAATGTTCTTATTCCTGTTAAAGGCCTTCTGTAATTGTATGGTTTGAATTAAATTAGTCTTAGTCTCTCATTCCTAATTTCTTAGGAATTGAATAATTTTCCAAGTTATATCTTTAGCTTTTTATAGTTAAAATTCTATATTAAATTAAAATTTACAATTATTATTTTAATATTATATTTTTAAGTTCAAGTTTTTGCAATTAATGAGGGAATTTAATTATATAAGTGTAGTTAAATTTAAATTTTGTTTTAAAATGGATATAATTTTGTTGGATGTGTCTCATCCTTTGTAGAGGAAGCACTGTACAGTAGACCCGCATTTTGGTGGTCTTGCTCATCGATGAACGGCCCGAGGCCCATGGTGGGGGGATGAAGCCCCGAGGGGAGGGCGAAGCCCTCTTGGGGGGTTCAGGGGGGCATAGCCCCCCCAAAAAATTTTCCCCTTTTTTCAAAGTGATTTGCGATGCGGTTTTCAGGATTCCCGTGGTTGGTGGGTTTGGGCGGTTTTAGCCCATGGTATTGTGTCCACGGTATCCTAATACCACATTGTGGTTTAGGGTTGTAAGAGTTTCCTTTATATTGATTGTAATGTCCCATTTCGGGCAAGGAGTGAATAATAATATCAAAGGAGGTGTGACTCTTGTTTGTTGGATTAGCCCATATTGGGTGAACCAGGATAAATCTCTTGTGTTCTATGTGCATGTTTATTATGAGTCGTTAATTTCTTCTGTATCATTTTAGTTTCTGCACTATTATTCTAGAATAAGTTTGGTTTAAACTCTTCATTTGGTATCAGAGCCAAGTTGTTAGCCATAGAGGGATGCCTTTATTGCTAGGGTTTCATTTCATTTGAAGAGGATCTAGGGTTTCTAGGAGTTAGAGAAAACCTATTCTAGAGTGGGAGTTTTACGTAGAAGGAGCTTGAAGAAAAATGATGGGAAATCAATCAAGGATAGAGATTGAGAAGTTTGATGGAAAAATATTTGAGCTATGGAAGTTAAATATGGAAGATCTACTCAGGGACAGAGATCAGTGGGTTGTTATCTCTGAAACAAAACCTGCTAGTACATTTGATGAAGATTGGGTTAAGTTGAATTGGAAAGCAAGGAGTCTAATTTGACTGTGTCTTGTAGATTCAGTCCTAATCAATGTTTTTGCAGAAGCTACTACAAAGGATCTCTAGGAGAAGTTAGGGTATCTGTATCAATCTAAGTCGCTAGTCAACAAATTATTCCTCTGAAAGAAACTGTATAATATCAGGATGAATGAAGGGGATTCAGTAGTAAATCATCTTAATGCATTCAATACGATGGTAAGTCAACTTGAATATATTGAAATTTAGTTGAGTGAGGAAGATAAATGTATTACTTTGTTATGCTCTTTATTAGATTCATGGGATAACCTGGTTGTAGAAATTGGTAGTACAACTTCAACCACACTAAAGTTTGAAGATGTTGTGGCATCTCTATTATCAGAGGATATGAGGAGAAAAGCCATGGAGGGCACATCAAAGGATGCCCTGATAGTGAGAGGGCGTGCTAAGGAAAAAGATAAAATGAGATATGGTGATAAATCTAAGTCTCAAGGAAAGTTTGAGAGAAAATGTTGAAAATGTGGTAAGCCTAGACATATGAAGAAGGATTGTAGATCAAAGGATGTTGATTCTGGAAAGAGATCCGATGAATCCACTTCCACAGAGATAAATAAATCCACTGATGAAGGAGGGGATGTATATTTGGCATCCTGATCCACACGTTCAGATAGAAATGATTGGTTGATCGATACTGCTACCTCTTTTCATATGACTCTTCATAGGGGTGGTTCAGTGAATATGAAAGATATGATGGACGGGAGGTACTATTGGGAGATGATTCACCACTTAGAATAATTGGTCGTGGAAGGGTGAAAATATTGTTGCATGATGGTAGGGTTAAAACCCTCCCAGGTGTGATGCATATTCCTAGCCTTGCTAGAAATTTAATTTCTGTAAGCAAAATTGTTGATGTAGTAGTAAATGTCAGTTTTAGTAAGGATTCATGCAAAATGGTTCGTGGATCTATGGTGTTGGCAAGAGGATTTTGGATTGGAACTTTGTATAAGCTATTGAGAAGCACTATGACAAATGAATGCAATAGCTCAACCATTATTGAGGCTGGATTCGACAAAAGTTCAACACTCTAGCATCAAAGAATGGGACATATTGGAGAAAAGAGATTGTGTACACTATACACGAAAGGTATGGTTCAAGGTATCCCTATTTACTCAATGTGTTTTGATTTTTGTGAACATTGTAATTATGGCAAGCAAAATTATGTGAGTTTCCCTTCTAGTGCTGCAACATCAAAAGGGGTATTAGATTTGATTCATAGTGATATTTTTGGTCCTGTTCCTGTTCCATCTCTTGGAAAATCATGGTACTATGCTTCTTTTGTTGATTTTTCAAGATATGGATTTATTTATTTTCTTAAAAGTAAATATGAAGTGTTTGATAAGTTTAGAGAATTTAAAGCACTTATTAAAAATCAAACTGAGAAAAATATTAAGATGTTGAGGTCTAATAATGGAGGAGAGTATTGTTCAAATAAATTTGAGGACTTTTGTAAGCAATGTGGTATTGCAAGACAGAAGACTAATCCATATAAACCCCAAAAAAATGGAGTTATAGATAGATTGAACATATCACTGATGGAAAAGGCTATAAGTATGCTTAGTGGTGTCGGTTTGGCACAGGAATTCTGGGCAGAGATAGTGAATACAACATGTTACTTGCAAAATCGATCTCCTACATCAGTATTGCCAGATAAAACTCCATTTGAAGCATGGTTTGGTAAGAAACCCACTCTTTCACATATTAGATTTTTTGGCTGTGATGCATACATGCATATTCCAAAGGAGAAAAGAAGTAAGCTTGATAATAAGGCTATTAAATGTATATTTATTGGTTATAAAGATGGTTTTAAAGGATGTAAAATTTAGAATCCAAAAACTAAAAGTACAATTTACAGTAGAGATGTGGTGTTTAGAGAAATGAAAAGTGATAACAGGAATGAAGTAACAGAAGAACCTGAAAAGGTGCAATTTGATCTCATGGAATAAGAATCCTACTCAGAAGAAGAAGAAGAGGATAATCCAAAGGTTCGTAAGAAGATCAACACGAGAAATAAGGCAACCTAATAGGTATAGTCCATCTACTTTTCTTTCTTCATTTGTTTTATCTGTTACTGATGAATATCATAGAATAGTTAGAGAAGCTGTTAATTCTAAAGAGGTAAACTTTTGGGAATAAGCAATGAATGAGGAAATAATGGCCCTAAAAAGAACAAGATATGGGATCTAGTAAAATTACTTGGTGGGAGAAAAACAATAGGTTGCAAATGGATCTTCAAGAAGAAGCAGAATGCTAAAGGAAAAGTGGAGAAATATAAAGCTTGCCTGGTTGCTAAAGGCTATTCTCAGGTAGAGGGAATTGATTATGGTGAAGCATTTTCTCCCGTTGCAAAGCTAACCTCAATAATATTTCTTTTAACTGTGGCTACTACATTTGATCTTGAAATAGAGCAAATGGATGTAAAAACTGCATTCTTTCATGGGGATTTGGAGGAAGAAATATATATGAGACAACCAGAAGGATTCATTGTTGAAAGAAAGGAGTTTGTATGTAAGCTAAAAAAATCTCTATATGGACTGAAACAGTCACCTAGAATGTGGTATCAAAAATTTTATACTTATGTCTTAGGACTTGAATTTGTTCGTAGCAATGTTGATCATTGTGTATACTCAAAGAAAATTGGTAATGTACTTATCATTACTGTTTTGTATGTTGATGATATGTTACTAATTGGAAATAGTAAGGAAATGATCAAGGAAGTGAAGTCTCAATTAACATCACAATTTGACATGAAAGATCTTGTCCCTGCAAATTTTATTTTGGGTATGCAAACAAATAGAGATCGTTCAAATAGAAAGTTATGGCTAGATCAAAAAAAGTATGTTGAGATAGTTTTGAAGAGATTCAGTATGCAGGATTGCAAACCAGTGAAGGTACCTATTCCTTTGGGTAAAAAATTATCTACTGAGCAATGTTCAAAAACAGAAGAAGAGGCAGAAGAAATATTCCATGTTCCTTATGCAAATGTTGTAGGGAGTTTAATGTATGCCATGGTGTGTACTAGACCAGATATTGCTCATGCAGTGGGAGTTTTGAGCAAATATATGTCTAAACCTAGTAAATTTCCCTCTTTTCTCAGAGCAATTTGCGGAGCGGTTTCTTGGATTCCCACGGTTGGTAGGTTTGGGCTGTTTTAGCCCATGGTATTATGCCCACGGTATCCTAATACCACATTGTGATTTAGGGTTGTAAGAGTTTCCTTTATATTGATTGTAATGTCCCATTTTGGGCAAGGAGTGAATAATAATATCAAAGGAGGTGTGACTCTTGTTTGTTGGATTAGCCCATATTGGGTGAACCAGGGTAAATCTCTTGTGTTCTATGTGCATGTTTATTGTGAGTCATTAATTTCTTCTGTATCATTTTAGTTTCTACACTATTATTTTGGAATAAGTTTGGTTTAAACTCTTCAAATTTATTAATAATATTATTTGTTGTAATATAATAATAATATGTATCATAATAATATGATTTTTTGAAAATCAAGTACAAGTCATGAGTGAGTGCAATCCAGGAGCAAGTAGGAAGTGTGAGTAGGAAACAAGAACTAGGAAGCAAAGTGCGATCAAGGAGCGAGCCCCACTTCTTATTCTAGAACTTAGGCGAAACTCAAACACTAAGGGATTCATGTGAATAAAATATAGGTAACACAGTTCATTTTTGAAAGTCCTTACTAAAAGTAAGGATGTTGTAGTTAGAAGTAATAATGTCCGATTTGGAAGTATAGATGCCCATATCAAAAATATAGATGCCCTAGTTAGCGATAAGAGGAAGAGTGAATCTATGGCAAACCCTATCTAGGTAGAAAATACTACACTAGAAGTGATTATTAAGGATGAGATGATCAAGCATGATATAATGGTTCTTAAAACCAAAGGGTTAATATGTAAGTTCCATGGATACTTGGATAGATTTTTCTCAAATTTAAAATTGGATCAAGATCAAGTGGAAGTGGGAATTGAATCTAAATTACTCCATAAATTTTCTTTCTAAAGGATTTTTCATCTTCTCTAGTTCATAAATAAGGGATAAAGTAATAGATGGAGGTCCTTGGTTTTAGGGGTAAAGAAGGATTATATTTAAGACCACGAAGTAAGAGTTTTTCTATGGAAACAAATACTATTAAAAGGCTTCCAATATGGATTAGGATTTTTGGACTTTCTTGTCAACTCATTAATAAGATTTTTTTTGAAGAATATTAGAAATACTCTATATGAGTTCGTCTAGGAGGTACCAACTACTAAGGAGAGAAAGCATGCTATATATACTTGAATTTATGTTTCCATGGATATTTCAAAATATTTATCACATTCCATTAGGATTAAATTTGAATCAAGAGAATGAGATCAACAAGTGGATTATGAAAATATTGCATTCCAATGTCACAAATACTATGAAACTGGACACATGATAATAGATTGCAAAGTAAAATTATGGAGAAAGAGATGGAAAATTTTGGACATGAGGCAAACTTCAATATAAAACAAGGAGATCATCATAGGAGAATTTGGGTCAAATAAAGGATTTCCACTCCTAATAAAGTGGTAAGAAAAACCCCTTTGCATTATCAAATTGGAAAAGCCATCATAGTTCACTCAAATCAACCATTAAAAGAAAAGAATGATACAAAGGATGAGGAAGTACAATATACAAGTTCATAAATAGAAGGAATTAAACGTGTAAAGGAATATGGGAAGACAAATATTAAAGCAAAGAAATATGAAGACGCAAATTTTAAAGTGAATGAGGTGAAGGAGGTCAAGGTCAATTAAGATAAATCATCTCCATTTTCCTTAAATAGTATAAAATACTCTCCTTGCAATAAAAATGAAAGTAGAACAAAGTGTATTTTTTACACTTTAGGGTTTCAAGAGCAACACGATAAAGAAAAACATATGGAGTATATCCAAGAAATTTAGGGTTTTTGGGAGAATAGAAGAAAGTAATGAATGTAGAGAATCATCTATCACTGTAGAGTTTTTAGGGCAACATAAAGAAGATAGTGTTTATGAGGCTATTCCTTACATTTCAAATTTTTTAAGGTAACATAAATCTTTAGAAGATAAGTCTTATTATTAACAATATAGAAAAAACAAAAGAGATTGATGAAGATAAGAGTGTTAGTGCGAATGAAAAAAGGAGAGGAAGGACATCAAAGTATGAACAAAAAGAAAAATAAACTCAAATGGATATAAATATGGGAAGCCAAATAAAAATGGGTGTTAACAAGAAGTGGGTCTAAGCCCACTAATAAAAATAAAAAGTGACGATGATGAAAATGATATCATGGAATATTAGGGGCATGAATAAGACCCCTAAAAAAAGAGTTATTAAGAAATTAACATGTTGTTATAGTGCTACTTTTATTTTAATATAATCGCTACAAGCTTATTGTAGTGGTTAAGGCTTTGGCATCTCTTTAAGAGGTCCAAGGTTCAAATCCCACTCAGTATGAGGGGACTGTGACCCCTCATAAAAACCTATGTAAAATCATTGAATTTTTTTTTATCTTAGTATAAGAAACAAAGTTAAGTAGTGATGAATGTATGATTTTAAAATATTTGAAAGATGAGTGATTGTCTAGCAGTTTCTTCTATAGGAGGTTCAAGCAATATTGCCACAATATGGGACAAACTAAATGGGATGGACAATTGTTAAAAGCAAAAAGTATTTGGGTTGCTGAATTATTTTACAAAAAATATGAAAGCATCAGTTCGGGTTATAAATGCATATGCTCCAACTATAGCTACTCCTCATGAAAGATGTAGGGAGGACCTTAGCATATTTTTTTTGAACATAACAATGATTCATTGTGATCTATGGATTGTTTGGGGTGATTTCAACACTATTCTATCTCCTTTGGAATAGAAGGGCAGTACTCCAGGATGGTCTAAATCGATACATAATTTTTGCCTCACTTGTCAATTCAAATTGCCTTTAGAAGTTAGTCCTTCAAGGTTTTAATATACATGGGATAATTGACGTAGTGTGCACACTCATATAACAAAAATATAGGATAGATTATTGTTATCTAACAAATGGTTGCAAACAAAGTATAAAATATCTTCAGATATTTTATTGCAAGCAAGATAGGATCACAAACCCATCTTTTGACCTATGACTTACCCAATAATGGTCATCCAAACCCATTCCATTTCTAGTCTATGTGGATCCAAGACCCCTATTTATTCCAAATGGTTATGTTATGGTGGGATGAAGAAAATATTGAAGGATCATGTATGTATAGGTTTTTCCAATAGATGAAACATTTAAAGGAGCAAATGAAGTTTTGGAATGCCAAATATTTTGGTAACATTTTTAAAGAAGAAATTAAATCCAAGCTCAAAAATTTGCAATAGATAGTAGAAACTAATGGAATGGATCATGATTCTTATGTGAAAGAAAAATAATTACTTTTTAAATTAGTAACGCATTGAAAAAGGAGGAGTCATATTGGTTAGAAAAATGTAGGGAGAAATGGCTCAAGGAAGGAGATAGAAACGCAAAATTTTCATGCTACAACAAAAACAAAATTTTCCTTGTCACATTAAAACTATTTTAAATGTATATGGAAGAAATATTGAGGAAGAAGAAGATATAAGAAAGGAAGCAATTAATTATTTTAAAATTATAATGTCAAATACTGGGCAAGACAAGGAGGCATAAGATAAGCTCTTAAACAATATTCCATCAATTATCACATAGGGATAAAATTAAATCTCAATGAAGAAGATACATGAAGCATTTTTCTCTTTCCATCCTAATAAAGCACCTGGCCCCAATGGACTTCCTACAATTTTTTTTCAAATTTTTTGGGATTTATTAAAGAGTGATATGTTAGTTATAATTGAGGATGTCCAAAAAAGGAAGGTTATAATAAGTGAGATCAATGTCACTTTTATTACATTGGATCCCAAGAAAGGCTAGACAAAATATTTTGATATCATTTTATCAAATAAGCCTTTGTAATATAATTTATAAGATCATTAAAAAAATTATGGCAAATAGGTTGAAAGGCATTCTAGATTGTTTTATCTTAGAGGAACAAGGTGTTTTTGTTTGTGGTAAACAAATTATTGATGGTATAATTATTGCATAGGAGGCCATACATTGTATTCATTCCATGAAAAAACTAGGTATGCTTATGAAATTAAATATGAACAAAGCATACGATAGGGTTTCTTGGAGTTTTCTACATAATATTATCAAAAAGGTTAGTTTTGATTACAATTGGTGTAAATGTGTTGTTATAGCACTACACAATATGCTATTTTGATCAATGGTTCTCCTACTAGTTACTTTAATTCCTCTCGTGGACTCTTCAAATGAGATCCATTATCTCCTTATCTATTCATTATTCTTGCAAAGGCATTAGGGACATATTTCTCAAAGGGAAAAATTGAAGAAAAAATCAAAGGTATTTAGGTTTCAAAAAATGGTTTTTGTTGTCATATTTGAATGCACCTACCTGTTTAGGTAAAAATCTCGATGCATGAGGGGTACCATGCCTCACATAGAGCGAAACAAAAAGAAACATTAAAAATAGAAGGCCATTTGTAGGGAAACTTCTAAGGTTTTAATCAAGGTTGGCTTCTCATCAAACTTAATTCTTGATTCACAAAGGTCTCCATGAGTTGAGGCCAGGGGGTTTTGTAGGGAAAAGAATTGCAATAAAAGTATAATGCATGAAAGGTAAACTTTTATAAAAAATTAAAACCTAATCTATATGGGTGATATGCCAAGAATTAAAATCCCTAATTTTGACTACAATAAGTGGCCATAAATAAATATAGGCACCATCGTCTAATAGATAGAATAAATACAACCAAATCCACACATCCAAGAATGAAAACATATTAAGGATGGAAGACAAAGAAAAATTAGTCATGACTTTCATTAATATGCTAGAAGTGATTACAAGGCATGCATCCCAAAGATTCGATGCTCCTTAGACTCTGGCTCAAGGCTTGAGATCCACTTATTACAATTGAGGAGAGGGACGAAAGGAAGATCCTATAAGGCTAGATACTAGGCATGAGAAAAAAACTCCTAATGTCTTTACAATAAAATTTGAGCCTATTTATAATCCACAAGGAGGGCCTTTTCCCTCTAAAACTCTATGCAAAAGGATTTTAAGTTGTCCTCTATTCTACATATCCTCATACAATTGGAAATAGCAACTTCAAGGTCTCTAGATTCAAGGCCATCTATGTTGGGGATTTCTAGGTCTTTGGATGACAAATCATCATTTAACTATCTTAAAGTCCTTCCCTTTTGACTACCTTCTTCGGTGTTCCACTTTTGATTGGGTCTTATTTGAGTAAAGCCGGGCTATAGGAAAAAATTCCCTATAGCTTTGGTGACTCCTAATATTTTTTAGCCTACTAAAATAAGTGAACCTATTCTACTTGTCTTATCCTTTTATATTGGCACTTTTATCTTTTGGCTTTCTACTAGCTACCATGTGTTCAACTTTGGGTAATGTTGGAGCATCTTCTCTTCATTTTTCTCCATTAGAAGGACCAAATGAATTATTGGATGAAAAATTGATAGCCCATAGGTCTTAGCATTTTAAAGTTACCCGTCTTAGGCAAAAATAGAGCACCTAACTATCGATAGAACATCTAATAGATAACAAGATTTTAGTCTCGTCCGCCTCTTCTTCTACTGTTAGAGATGACACCTAGAATTTCAATTGCAAGGTGGATATTTATTTTGATCTTCCTTTACTTGTCTTGTTCCTTTGGGTCCTAAAAGTAGAGCCGACTATGGACTTAAGATTTATAGGGTACTTATAAGGGTTTTCCCACTTGTGACTCCCACTACTGGATGCCACAAAGTAGTCTTGCTCTCATGGGTGATGAAGGTTTTTGATTGCAAGTGGCCCTCAACCATTTATTCATCTGACCCCCTTAATGTAGCGGAGATATGATGTATATTATAGTGGGGGGCATGAGGTCAAGCAAATGTGGGCAATACTAAGGACCAAGATATTGCTCTTGGGGAAGTCAAGAATTTGTCTAGGTGCCATCCCCACTAGCAAAAAATTCCTTTTAGTTATCATTAGGAGAGTTTTATGGCTTCTTTCATCAGTGGGTCTAATTTAGATATCAGTGAGATGATTGTCATAGGTGGCATAAGCCACTGGCCATCCAAAATGGTGGGTGAACACACAATATAAGGCCTTTGACTACTATTTCAAACCTCCATTAGATAATATCTTCAATCAACCTTCTAAATGACCTTATGATGTAATACATATGGTGGTAGCATGTATTGAAATTTCACTATGGCTTAGGAAACTCAAAGAGGATTTCTTGCTTACAAGATATGAGGGACCCAAGAAATGGTAGCTTTATCTATTGGGTAATAGGGTTTTTAATGAGCTTAAAGGGAAAGAGGAGAGTTTTGTGATATCGACCTCCTTAGGTCTCTGATTTGTGGAAATTTGTTCTAGAAAGTTAGCTTTATAAAGAATATTACTTCACACATGCTTAGATGTCCTTCTTTCCCCTAATACTTTATGTCTAATTTTGGATCCCAAGCTTATCATTATGACACCAATAAATCATTACCTTTCTTGCTTGAGCTAGACTCACCTACCCTTCACACGGGCCATTCCAAAAGAGGATGGTTTTCTACTATTTTTACCTTATGTTTTTATATGTAGGACACCACCATACCAAACTAGGCTTGAGTCGATCGATGGTGATCATGAGAAAATTCCTCCTTAGGTAGGTACATTTGTATTTTGATGACCTAGCTAGGATATTTTGAGAGGGTTGTCCAATTGTGTGACTCTCATAATTCTCTATTGTATGCTAGGTTGGCTTTTTTTGGTTGAGGTTTCCACATAGAGGCCCTTTCTTTCATTATATTACATTTTTTGATCAGTCTAAGCATTCCTTTTTGGCCATCTATATCTTGCAACACAGTAATTCTCACACAAATATTAGTTTTTTATAGATACGTCTTTTGGTCTATTCCATTTATAGTAATGGGTAAATCCTCATCATCCATTGTAGCTAAATCGAATGCGTTCTTGAATTATTGATTAGTGATGATATAAGGGCCATTCCATAAAGCATTAAACTTGGTATGATGACCTAGTTTGGTCATTTATTTATCCCATTTGAGCATGCAGTCACAAATATCAAAGTCTTAGGGGGTATTATTTTTAGTGAACCATGCTTTAGTCACATCCTAATTCTAAAGTAGGCATTCCCAAGTTGTCTCTCTCCACTCTTCTACTCTGAGCAATTTCCTTATCTTTGAACTCAATGCATAATTCTACCAGAGTTCTAGTGGTGGATTAACTACAAAGCTAGTGACTCTATAGGGATGGGTAACCTTGGTTCCCTCTCATATATCAAAGAGTAAGATGAAAATTCTATCACCTTTTTAGAAGTGATCCTATTGACCCACAAAGCTCCCCTAATATGCATATACCACCTTTGGTTACTAGATCCTATCATTTTTTAGAATTTTTAGTAAATTCTTGTTGGTAGATTCAACCTGCCCATTCCCTTAGGGATAATAATTTGAGGCAACTTTAAAATATATATCATACTGGTAGGCAAATTCAATTATTTTGGCTCTCATGAATGCCTTGGCATTATTAGTGATGACCGTATAGGATGCTCCAAATCGAGTTATAATTTCTTCCAAGAAATCAATTATCACCTTCTTAGTTGCTTATTTTAATGGTACTACCTTGGTCCATTTGGTGAAGTAGTCGATGGTAGTGATGATCCATGTATGTACCTCACTTGATGGAGGTTGACCATACTACTGAAATCCAACCCCCACTAGGATAATGGTTCATTATCCATGATGAGCTTTAAGGGTAGTGATATGTTCCTCTTTATCTTGGTGAAGAATTTACATTCGTCACACCTCTTTACCCACTTATGTAAATTTGTAAATATGGCGGGTCAATAGTAGTTGACATTCATTAATTTGTTGGCCGATTGTTTAGGATGAGAAATATCCTCTAAATAATCCTTAATTAAATTCTCAAAGCAATCACTTGGTCTGATCTACTCTTATACACCTCTAAAGGATACCATCAAAATTTATTCAAAATAGAATACCTTTGATTATGACAAAATGAACATTTTGTAGTTAGAAGGTTTGTCTTTATGATTTATCCATCCCTTATATGTATTGTCCTAGTTACATATATTGAAATCCCTGCCTTACCTAGTCATGTTCTTCCTCCTCATCATTGACCAAACACATGATTGTATCTATTTCCTTTTTAACCACATCCTCCATAATTTTTTAACATAAGGCTCTTCCTTTGACCAATTTAGTGGGCTTGATATATATATCAAACTCTAGGATATTAGTAATCCATCCGATTTGCTTCTCGTTGATCTTGCCACCCATTATATATTTCTATCCTTGAGTGGATGATGTGTGTGAGGATTTTATTACTAGAGACCAAGTGCTTAAACTTCTTCAATGCTCTAATTAAGGCATATACCTATTTTTTGATGAATTTATATCTTTCCTCATAGACCTTTAGAGTTTAGATGAAGAAGGTGATTGGGTATTCCTAATGGTCACTGCATTTCTGACTGAGCAAGGTAAAAATGTTGGATTCAACCCTAAAGGCATAAAATATAAACTCTTTGTCAAAGTCAATATTGGCTAGTACTAGTGCCTCCACTATGGTTACCTTGATTTCTTTGAGTGCTTTCCTCCACTCCTTAGTCCATCTAAATTATTGCTCCCTTTTGAGTATGATGGTCATGGGGTTGATGATCTTGGTGAAGTCTGGGGTAAATATTCAAACAAAATTTATCTATCCAAAGGACTAGAGAGATTTCTTATGTTGTGGTAGGGAGAGGTCAAAATTAGCCTAAAATATTTATAGATCAATAGATACACCTTATTTATAAACAATGTGGCCCATTAGCTTTCCTTGAGGGACACAAAAAATATATTTTTTGGATTCAAACATAGCTCAAATTCTTGGCACTGTTTCAAAACCTCATCTAAATGCACCAAATGATTCTCTTTTGGATAGAGAAGACAATTAAATCATTAAGATAAATTAGAATAACTTTATTGATCAAAACTTTAAAAGTGATATCCATGGCTCTGTGAAGTTTTTCTCTTATGTTTGATAATCCAAAGGGCATCCTTTTGTAGGTAAATATTTCCTATTTTGTAGTAAATGTTATCTTATGCCAATCTTCATATTTAACCCATACCTAATTGTATATAGAGAATCCATCTAGGAGGGAAAATTATTTTGAGTTGATAACCATATCCATTGAAGGTAAGGGATAATGGTCCTTTAATGAGGCCTTGTTTAAATCTTGAAAGTCAACACACAACCTAATTTCCTTGATCTTCTTTATTATTGGCACCAAATTAGAGACCCGCATGGCATGCTTGATGGGGTATTCCTTGATTCAATTAGCTTATCTAGCTCCTTCCACATGAGAGGTTCTATCTTTAATTTTAGTGGTCTTTGATTTTGCCTTATCGACCTAGTGTCTAGGGAAATATCAATAGTGCATTTGCTGATATCCTTGTCATATACATTTAAATATTCATAACTCCATGCCATCATACTGTTAAACTATTGACAAATATAGATAAGAGTATGTTTATCCTCTATGGTTGCAAATTTCTCTATCTCCAAAGTTCGTTCAAGGGTGACCTCAATTTCTTGGTATTCCCCTTTGTTGGATGTTATTCTTATTTTTCCTCCAAATTAGTCATTAGGGTTAAATAAGGACCTAGTGTGATAAGCCTTTAGGCAGTTTGTTGGAGCTTAGTTGTGTAATGGCTCACCTTGGCAGGACTTGTTGGAGTATACTACATTATTTGGTACATGCTAATTTACCCCCATGGTACCTTCATGGTACATCTTGTAAGTGTTATGTAAGTGTATATGTGCAAGAAATGCACAAGTATCATGTGAGTGAGTGTGCAAGTGTAATGTGAGTTTATATGCACAAGTGTCTTATATGTAAGTGTACACAAGTGTATTTATATTAGAGTGTGCTAAGTGAAGAGTCATGTCTAGGTGTGCATACAAGATAGTATCATGTGTATGCAAGTGTCAAGTAGAGAAGCCAAGAGTCATGAGACTTGGCATATGGAAAGGAATAGTCAAGTATCCAAAGAATTATTATACTATGGCTATATAGTACTCCATAGAGAAACATTGAATCAATCAATAATAAAGAGTCATATCAAAGAATCAAGTGCTTGCATGCATATTTGAGCAACTAATATTGTAAGTTGTGCTACATGCTTTGTACATGTATGATTAATATTAGTTGATATATTATAAGCCTTGATATACATATTAGTTTGTTCATATTATTATACTTACATTATTATGTTGATCTTACTATATTGTGGTTATCTTATATTTGATCATATGGAATTTATCTTGTGAGTTTTATATTAATATTAAGGCTTAAAAAATAATTAGTGGTATCAAAGGTACTATGAGTAGTTTTTGTTATAATTAATGTACACTATGCCTCTGTATTGACACTCGTTATATTTCTTTGACACTTGTCATTTATTGCATATAGGCTTATGCCTATATATTGTAACCTACTTCATGTATAATATATCTCATCTGTTTGAATCTCAACATTTGGTATTAGAGCTTTAGGCTTTCCCTACCTTGTGAGCTTGAAGGGGGATTTCCCTCATGGAAATCCCCCAATTTTCCCTCAATTTTTCTTCCCCCATTTTTTCCTTCAAATTAGGGAGTATGCTCTCCATATTTCGATGGATCAAAAACCAAATATTTGAAGGAAAAATCCATGGCTGATTTTGTTTGTATCCATCTGTAGAAGTAGTTCCTTCACAGAGGAACAAAAAATAGGATACACTGGTTTGTTGTTATATATTTTTTCTTATTTTGCAGGTCCCTTGGTGTAGTGATTGCTAAAATCGAGGTTTACGCTAGTCTTGTAATGAACGTTGATGTTGTCATTATTTATGGAAGCCCTTTGATTTGCATTGTTGTGCTCGTGTGGAAAGCAGGATTTTTTTGATTTGTTGTGCTATGCTCGTGTGAAGAACCAGATCCAGATGACTACTGCACCACACTAATTTTTTAGCGCATGTTTGGCTATTTTGGATGACATTGGGTGGCAGTGCACTGCTTTTATGATTGCAATGGAGATCAACATTTTTAAGCAAATAGGGAAAAATCGTGTGACTCCTCCCCTTGCAGATCTGACGAGAACCATTTCGGTTCTTGAAACTGCCTAAGACATCGTCCACGACCTGGAAACGCTGTTAACGTGGACTACATTTTTTTTGTGGATGTTAAGCCAGAACTACATTTTCCTATGACAGTCATAGCCATTGCCTTGCACGATAGAATAAATTCATGCTGGACGAGATTTAAATACTTCAGTTTTATGGAATGACATTTTGTAAAGTTTTGGTGTAAGCATTTTTAAGGCAAATACAGGCCAAGTAAACCATATTCTATACTGGACACCACGCAAACTAGAGATATTTGTAGTTTTTGGTTGACGATGCTTAGAAAGAATACTCTAAACAACTTCTAAATCAAGGACTAATGATAATATTAAACAATTTGTATTTCCAAAAAGGGTTTTAATTTCACTCCATCAACCCATCGACAAATCTTCTTGACCATGAGCAACCGGTAGTGAATCTCACGCTATCAATCCAATAAGAGTTAGTCAAATCAAGATTGTTTAAGATATTTTAGACCATGTTTTAAACTAGTGCCTCCATATGGCATGACCGACCCCTTCAGTCGATTAACCAAGGGAGGTCTCTTTGTATTTTTAATGATTGTGAGCATCGATACACGATCCAGTGTACCTTTGATTATGCAGATGCAAATAATGCCCACTATAGCCCTATTTGAAGGGTTCTAATCTTTTCAAGAATATATCATTAATCATTCAAAATTATATAGAGCACGACAAAGAGCTCATTAGGACAGATGCAGGTGGATTAATGAATGAAATCGAACCACAGTAGTATTTGTAAATAAAACATAAAGGAGTTAAATAATTCTCTAATGGAGGGTTCGTGGTTTGATATGTTCGCTGAAGTGAGGGCATCAAACCAAATGTTTGATCACACTAAAACAAGAACCGACTCCTAGCAAAATATAAATCCATAGTTAAAGGTTATAATACGCAGGTGAGGGACTTAATTATTACTTAAATCCCTACTCGTAAACCTTATATAACATACCCAATTAAAATATCATCAAATTGATCTAGAGTCCATTGAAGTTCAATGCTTATTGATTCTATTAGGTTGACCAAGGATATAATAGGGTAGGGATATCATTTAGTTGTTACATGGTGACTGCCACAGGGCAATTCGACGAGAATACCCACATATGTTCAGATTAAACTTAACAGAGAGTCCCTTTTTATGGGTTAAAGTCAGACTTCATCAAAGGTTTAAACTTATGTAGACCCTCACAGGTCAAATACGATTAATATAACTGAATCTCTATTATCATACGTTTGGGTTTGCTGTCAAGTGAATTATTTAACATGACACTGAAATAAAACATCCATGCAACATTACACCTCATAGTACAATATAGAGAATAAAAGGGATCTGACCGACCTGGAATTTTGCAAAACATATTTCCTCCTCCTCGGCCTCTAGAAGTCCTTCGTGCTTCTTTGGAGCTTGTCCCCTTCTAAATTTCTCCAAATTTCCAAAAGCTCGTCCCCCTCTATCATGTCATAAGGATATTATTATAGATTCTTCTGTCTCCAATTCCAATAGACTGCCTAGTGTTTTTATATTAATAATATACCATTTATTCGCCTGTAGCTAAAGTGGTAATGATATTATAGTTATAGACTTTTGTAAGTCTAAAGTCTATATACACTACCTTAGTGGATTTATTTTAATAATATGCCACTTATCCATAAGTAGCTAAAGTGGTAATGATATTATAGTTATAGACTTCTATAAGTCTAAAGTCAGAATACACTACCTTAGTGGATTCATTTTAATAATATGCCACTTATCTGCAAGTAGCTAAAGTGATAGTGGTATTACTTTTATAATATGCCACTAGTCCATAAGTGGTTTATTTGATTATTAATACAAGGTATCCATAGTTGGATGCCCACTCATATCACCCAGAGAAAATATTCCAGGTAATAAAAGAAGCTCCAAGTTGAGATATGGTGGATGACAAATGCATTATTGAAATTGTCAGAAACTACATCCCTTTAAATCCTCTAATAAATAAAAGTCATAATGGAGAGGTGAATAATAAAATGTTTCTTTTTATTATTCTTAAATGTTAGTGCCCCTCTTGGTCCAATAGGATTTTGACAAATCTTGTGAGCACTTGGTTGAGTCAAATTAGGTTAACTGAACCTAATTAATTTTTATTTATTTTTAAATCCTTTTTAGTTTCTTCTCTAAAGTGTATATATTTTCAAAACACCAAATATATCATCAAAATTCACAAAACTCTATAAATAACCAATACCCCTTAGATTTTTATAAAACTAAGCATTAGTCTCATAATCATCAAGCATAAGGGTTTGGTCAATACGGGATGTGACACCAGTACTGCATGAGGATTGAAATATCTTCTCTAGGTATGATTCATCCATTTTTATTTTTAGTTTAAGTAATTCTATCAATCCCTTTTGTTCTACATTTTCATCCTTGTAACATTTGAATGTAAGTAATGTCATGTATAATATGCTACCAAATTCTAAAGGAATTTTAATGTCACTCTTTCCATTATCAATTGGTTCAATGAGTTGAGCATGAAGATAATATTCCATAGTATCAAAGTTATCTTCTAAAGCTTCACTATGAATCACCTTTGAAGTAAGATCTAAAACTACTTCAGACTTTATAAGTAAGTTCATGATTCCAATATTTATGGCACTTGCCCTTTATTTTCTAATAGTGTAGTTTATATCATTGTTAGTTGTATTATTTGAGGTAGACATCCTTATAGCTCCCTATATAAGAGTATATGAACTAATTTAATAAAATATTTCTTGGATTTAGGTTTTGTAGGCTTCCTTATATCTCCCAAGTAATTTAGAATATGCTATAGGCTTTAGAAATAATTAGTTCACCTTTAGAGTTGATTTTGTAATATTTTGAGAATAATAATAAACTTCCAATTTTACCTTATCTCTCCTAATGAAGCATGTTATAATGGAGTTCTTATAGTTGGATTTATTTTTGTCTCCTTAGTATGAATATGAGACAAGTGTTACCAATTAGTTCCAACTCTATATGTATGCAATAGATTTTCTTCTCTATTCAATAATTTAATTTTCTAAATTCTAAGTATCTATAGTTTGGTGTAGTATGCCTTATAACTTCCTACTTTAGGAATGTTAGAAAATAATGATAATAGAGTTTTCAAATTGATATTTGATTTTATTAAGGTTGACAACCTTATATCTCCTACTTTATTATTTGTAAATATTATAATATACTTCAATTATAATGCCTCAAAATGGACTTGCTTTATAACTAATGCTTGGTTATTCCAACATAGTAGTAAATTTGATCATATATGTAGCACCTTATAACTCCAATATTATTTTACTTAAAGCAAGCAAATTTAATATCAAAATTACCTTAGTAATGTAGTATGTCGGATTTATTATGAATTCACTCTCCTCGATGGTTCTCTAGGCATTGTGCTCGTTGTATGAGATGAGAATTTAACGTTGTATTCCTCCTCTAATGGCACTGGTATTCACTTATGGTATTGACCATTCAATGCTCTTCTCAAAAATGCTGGTGGATAATAGTCTCTTACTATCCCCTTTGAATCCAAATAAAGTACTCTTATACATGCTATTACTTCATTATATTTCCCTTGGACTTCGTTGTGCTTGCCTTAGAATTCATTGTGCTTACCTTGGACTTCACTGTGCTTTACCTTGGACTTTTCTAGTGAGTGCTTAAGTAGATTCGATATCCTTTGGATGACTTTCATGTGGATTAAGCTTTTGAATAATGCTTTATGACTTCTCTAATGCTTCTTGAGGTGATAACTGCATGGTTTGTGAGCTTTGATGTTCTTTAGGATGACATCCATGTGGCTTGTAATATTGTAATGCTTCTCCTTCCCAGTTATGATAATGATGCCTTTATAACATCCAAATGATTATTCTAACACTCAAGGAGTGAGCATTTTATTTCTTAAAGGCATTGGATAAATATGGGTGCTCCATTAGTTATGACAAGTGGTAACACCTTTGTTTGCATGAAATGCTTCACTCCAACATCTATTAAATACTCCTTTTACAACGTATGCCCAACTGTTTTCTTTCTCTTAATGCTTCTTTTAGGCAAAGGAAAGTGCTAATATTTTCACAAGCTTTTGGCTCTCATTTGATGGTGGTTCTAGGTGCTTCGATGATGGTTCTATGGTGATCCATTTGCGATTTCTAGTACTACCCTTAGATGGAAGTTTCTCCATGGTAAAACTTGGTATAGGTCCTCCTCAGTGGATGATTTCTCAAAGCTAGGTCTTGGATATTACACATTGAACTTATGCTTTTAATATGCTATCTTGTGTGCTGCCTTGAAATATGTTGTAGATGATAGCTTCTAGATCATGTTATACAATAGATAATAGATCCTTTATGTGGTTATCTTGTGCTTCAATTTTCTTGCTATGGATGCTCGATTTAGTGATTGATGGGGGTTTCTTTAAAAACTATAATGTGAGCTTCTTGTTGGTCCTTCAAACTTACTTAGATAGTGCTCTTCTATCAATCATTTTGAGATGGTTATTTTTGGCATTGAATGTGTCCTTGCAACACTCAAAATTTATCCCATTTTGTTACCTGGGATAAGAGATTATGGTGCAAGCAACTAATGTAAATAGATTTACAATAGATAGAATAAAATACCTTGATTTTGCACCTATATTTGAGATATTCAAATCTCTTTTGCAAGATTTCTTTCTACTAGTTTTGATGGTGGCTTCTCTATACTAATCCTTGTAGGTAAGGGATGATTCGATGTTGTCTTATTTACTAGACAACTCTCTCCTTTGCTTGGCTAAATTAACAATGAATCCAAGCTAATAATCATGTAGCTAATATACCCTTAATGTGGCTAAATCTTGCACTAATTTTTACTTTTAATTAGTGCAACTCTAATAATATTTAAGTGAAACTAATATAGTGAAACTGAAATCTCTATATTACTCCTTAAAAGTAACTTATAATATGCACCAATGATAACTCTTAAAGAACTCTTCAATGCTTCTATAATCTCTACAACTTAAAGTAGTCTTCTCTTATGTAACTAGATAATAGGAAGATGATATTTTTCTTCCTTTCAAATAATATCTAACTCCTATTTTAATGTGCAGATAATAAACCTTAACAGACCTTTCTGAACTTCCTTTAAAGACTTTAAAATGCAACTTTCTTCTTGCAACTTCTAGATTATAATAAGGTGCTTAATGAATAATTAATGAATTGAATATAAGTGTTCAAGTAATAAACCCTTTCCACCTAAATTGTATACCTTTAACAATATTTAAAGATGATGTAGATCTTAGTATTTTTATTCACCAAGTTGTCTATAATGGTTGTAAATTATAGCTACCTCTTTAATATTTTGCTATAGATTCAACAAACCCCTATCTCAAAAATGAGCTTTCTTAGTTATGAAAGGTAATCTCCAAATCTCTTGGATTTGGTAGGCTTCTTCTGTCTATGTTCTACTTCAACCTTCTTGTCATATTATAGCTTCAATCTAGGCCTTCTTCTCAAGAATATTTAAGTATTGAGGTCTTCACTGATCTCCTTCAAATCTTTCTCTTTTGGGATTGCTTTTGGATGGCGATAATTGTCCCATTTTCTTCAGTATTAGGAGCTTCTCCTAGGTAGTGAATTTCTCTAATGAGTTATTTTGGGAACTCATTTAATATCTTATTCAAAATCTATAATAAGGCTCTCCAAGCCTTCTCCTTATTTCTCCTTGAGACCTCTCTAAGGTCTTCAATCTCACAACTTCTCTGGTCTTCTCAATGAGACCTTTTATTCAACCTTCTATTGTGGAAGTGTTGGCAATGAGATATATTAGATCTCTAGAATTTTTTGCTTCTAGAATATGGAATAGGACCTTGCTAGTCCTTCACTTCTACAATATGCAGGCTTCAATGGAGATCACCAACCTCTAATTTAAAAAAATTAGGAGTTATTTAATGGGACCTTTTATGGGTCTCTTCAACTTCTTCAAGTTGATTTCTTCAATCTGCTTTTTGCAGTCTTCGATGGAGATCGCCAATATCCTATCTTCTTCTATAATCTTATTTGGAGTCTCTTGAATTAGCAATGAGGCTACTATGGCCTTTTATTCTTCTAAAATTTGCAGGTTTGCAATAGGACTTCCCTTAGGTTCCTGGAATCTCCTCTTCTTCAATGTGTTGCTTCTGGTGCTAGATAGATTTTGAAGATGATATTCTTCCTAGCTCTCTGTAGGAAGCTTCCTAACTTTATTTGAATCTATTTTTTCCTACAAAAAAGTATTAGGACTATAATAGAAGAAATTATAAGTGACGAATCTTAATAGTTGATTTATTAATCTAGTGGAATGAATGTTGAGTCCTAGTCTTCATGAGTTTTTTTGCAACTTTGTGGAAAGACTAGCCAAATGCAACCTCAAAAATTCTAGAACTAAGATTTGCTTCTCTTCTCTCAATTTCTCTTGTGGCTCTCCCTATTCCTATTTTATATACTAAAGTTTTGATACCATTTTTAGCTTTTGATAATGTATGACATGGGGGAAAGCAATCACAAGATGTAAAATATGCAGAAAAGTAAGATAATGGAAATATGTAATAAGACTAAAATATGTTATTAATGGAAAGTTACAAAAATAGTACAATGCAATATAATAAATAAAATGAACACTCCAAAACTCTAATGGAAACTACATCACTACTCTATAGTAGTTTCACTTCTGCTTCACACCCTATTATATTCACTATGGGGCCTATATATAAGAAGATAAGTTACTTGGCACTTACTCTTCCTAACTACATTTCCTATGACTCATGTACAACTGGACTCCTTGTACATTTACATAATTGCACATTAAAACTTGTGCATTTATTACTTATTCCTCAAGTAACCTAAGATAAACTCCTAATCTAACAATGTACCCAAGGTGGTACATTGACATGTACTTAAATAATGTAATATACTCTAACACTTTGTACATGTATGATTCAAGCTATTTACATTCATATTGTTGTTTATTAATGAATGTTAGTTGATATATTATAAGCCTTGATATACATATTAGTTTTATCATATTATTCTACTTACATCATTATCTTGATCTTACTATATTATGGTTATCTTATATTTGATCCTGTGGAATTTATCCTATGAGTTTTATATTAATATTAAGGCTTAAAAAGCCATCGAAACTTTTTCTTGATGCTTGATTTATGTATTGATGTGTGGATATCAAATGCATAATCTTATTTTATTTTATCAAGATGTGTTGATAGTTGCACTTTATGCTTTCTAAAGTTGGATTATGCTACTTTTAGAATATGGTACTGCTGATGAATTTTGTGGTTGCAGGACCATGTACTCTCATGGGTGGATTGGTATGTGACAACCACCAGAGTTGAGAGAAAAAGGGAAATGATTGATGAAATTCTCATCGATGACTGAAGGTTAAAACCCCTCATATATATGCATTGCATATGTGTATGTTTGATCTAAAATGCACCATCGGGCTAAGAGGTTGCTATTAAATCAAAAGAGCCATCCTTAGTAGGCGGATGATAACGTTGCAGTGATTGTAAAGCCTCCTACTCAAGAAAAAAATATTGTTTGTGCATATTATTGATTGCATCTTAGACTTGCAAAGTATTATTGGAATGAATTCATGTGTTTTGAGGTATGGAAATTGTTTGTTTAAATTTTTTATCAAGTTAGGTATTAATAGTTAATACTTAGAATAACATCGATGTTAATGGTTAATGTTAACATTTGGTATTTATTAAATCAATTCTAGGAGGTGAATAATTGATTTAATCTTAATATTAGTAATTAAAAACTAGCATTAGAAAGCAATTGAATTAACAAGGAAGAGTAAGTGATTTAATTATTAAAAGCTAGACTTAAGAGCCTTAGTAAAATTGATTTAAGCATTTAATAATTAACCTTGGAAAAAGGGGAATGCTTTTGTTAAATAAAGTTAATTTTTTTTTTGGAAACGTGGAAGTTGGCAACTTGGAAATCTTGTCAACTTAAAATGTTGAAGTGTTACCCTAATGGTGTAACATGCTAGCACAAGAGGATGGATTGATGGGGCAAGCATGCATGGAGTTGTTCCCAACTGTTGATATTCCTTGTTTTCCCCAAGGCTATATGTTTTTTGGAATTACCAAGTTTTGGGATTATGAACAGGGAAAGAGCTTAGCAAGGAGGAAGTTGAAAAAAGGAAGAAAAGACATGGATTTTCTATGAAGGAGGTATTTTCCTTCTGGTTATATGCTTGTGTATGCTGAATTTTAAACTCTTGTTTTGCTTGAATTCAATCTCTTAGCATTAAGCAATGTAGGAGGGATATTTGATTTTCCTTAAGCCTAAGTTTGATTATTTTTAGAATTTTGGTAAGCATTCTTTGTTTGTTTACCTAGAAATTGTTATATATTTTTTTTCTTGCGTCTTTGATAGCTAGAATAGTAGGGCGGCTACCTCTATTATTTCCAATAATGTTGTTGAGGGTATAAGTATGTGGTTATTTATTCTTGGATATCTATAAGTTTTTTTTAACCCTGATCTAGCGTGACACATCACGTATTAGGAGAATAAAAGTGCTTTATCAAATTTTGGATATTCATTGTTATTATCCTATTGCTAAGCCATGTAGACAATTGTCTTGTCTCCAACAATCAAGTTTCCTTTAGATTCACAATAAGTCTTTAGATAAACTCATCAATATTTGGAGTGAATAATCATCTTGTTCCCTTTATAATAATTATGCTTGTATCTAGACGTTCATTCACTTGTAGGTTTCATATTTAGAAATAAGTAGGTTGGTTGACCATATGCTCATGTCTTCACATGTTAGGTGATGCCTTCGTAAGAAACCCTACGAAAAGTCTATTATTCTTATGGATTTTAAAGCGTTAATACTACCATAAATATCATAGGTTATATATCACATGATCGAATATAATATAGCCATAATATAATAAGGTCAAGATAAAGATAAGAGTAGAATAATATGAGCAAATTAATATGTAAAATAAGGCTTATAATAACTTGAAGAACATTCAATAATATGCAACAATTGTTAGCAGTTAGTTGTCGGTAAGGATGACAAGCATAGAAGAGAATTTATTTTTAAATTCTCTTCACTCCCTTATTTCTCGCTCCATAGTTAGTTGGTTTCTCGTTTAGCAGTTAATAGCTTTTTCCTAAGCTATATAAGGTTGTAATTATTTATTTTCAAGTTAATGCGAATTTCTAAATTTCAATTGGTATCAGAGCTATCGGTTAGGGGTTAGGGCGTAGCAGTCCAGGCACGCATCCCGAGGAGGCCCGTAGAGGAACTGATGCAGCTGGCATAGCAGTCCCAAGCATGGATCCCGAGGAGCTGACGTGGAGCAGATCGTGGCCCGCAACATGAGGACCGAGGAGCGGACTGGACAGGGACACAGATCCCGAGGAGTAGACCAGACTATCACACGCAAATCGAGGCAGACACGTGGCGGACAGACGATGGCACAATTCTCGAGGCGGACACGTGGCAAACAGTAGAGCTGACCTGGCAGACACGTGGCGATGAGCCACTGGACTGGAGGCAGACACGTGGCGGACTGAGGAGAAGACAAGTGGCAGCTGACTAGGCTGAGGCACGCGGATCAAGGAAGCTGACTGGACAGACTGGGCGCTTGACACGTGGCGAGCTGTGAGTGGGCAGTGCAGAGTTGGCGATTGCGTTGACGTGGCACGTTTTAATTGGTTGGTCATTCGGCAAAAGGAGGGATCTGATTGCCCGAAGGCAATCGAGTTAGAAGGTGCGCGTTGAAGCTTTTAAAGAGCAATCTTGCTCTTTCCCTGGCAAATGTGGGATAAATAATCCCAAAGTTTTTTTTTCTTTTGCTGCGAGGAAGGCCGAAGGAAATAGAAGGCCTTCCCCTTGCCTTCACGTCGGGCACAGTAGCCCGACTGGCTCGAGGAGCCAGCCGAACGTTGATTGCCATCGCCCGGTCGCAGGTTCGAGTCTCCACGACGTCAAAAGGTTAATATTTTTTTATTAAAAGGCGTCGGGATTGTTTTTAAAGGTGAGCGCCTTCACCTTTGCTCACAAGTGGTGAGCCATCGCGGCCGGTTAGAGGCCACGAGGTAAGGTCTTGAAAAACCTAGGTCGCGGGTTCGAAACCCTCTGACCCAAAAAGCATAGTTTTTAATATTTTTTTTATTTTTGCAAAAAAAATTAAAATTAATTTTATTAAATTAGTTAATAATTTAATATTAATTTTAATTAAAATGCATTTTTAAAGTTCTTTTTTAAATGTTTTTTAATTAAATATTAAATTTTATTATTAATTAAACTTAGTGATAATTTTTTTTTTATTTTGCAATATTAAAAAAAAGAGACATTTCCTAAGAGGAAATTTTTGTAATAGCCTGAGAGGCTTTAAGAGTGAAATTTTTTTGTAATAGCCTAAGAGGCTTTAAGGGGGGATATTTTTTGCAACAAAGGGGTAGAATTCTGTAATCATTAATGATAAGGTCAACTGGATGCTATCATGCCCTTTGTTCTCTTTTAGTAAGAGAAAACCCCGAATCCTTTGATGAAAAAGTTTGAATGTATGGATTGAATACTGTATTCAGTCATCTTCAAAATGTTGTAATAGCCAATCAAAGAGCACCAGATGCAGGATATGACGCTGATTCCGAAGACAATTCTTTTGGTAGCAGATTTGAGGAGTCAGAATCTATAGAAGTTGCACCACAGGAGCCAGAGAATATTCATCTGAGTGATAGTGACTCAGTTGAAATACTGGAGCCAGAACCGTATTCACCTGAAGTCATTCTTATTAGTGACGACGGTGATTCAGTTGCTGACAACTTTGTCAATCCAGTGATAGGAGAACCTCTGCAGGTAGAACAGGATATCTACGAGAGAGTAGATCAAGTTAGATTTGATTTAAATCTGTAATTTTTCCTTTGAAAAGCATAGTGCATAGATTGTATTGAGAAATAAAAGAAGTGTGTTTCTAATTTATTTCCAAAAATTATGGCATCCAATAATAATCTACCCATACCTAAATTTAATGGGTTTGATTATGAGTATTGGTCCATCAAGATGAGGACCTTACTCATAGGCAAGGGACTATGGGATATAGTCGAAGAAGGTTATTCAGAACCTTCAGATTGGACCACTTTGAGTGCAGCTGATAAGAAGACAAAGAAAGATGCCCAAAAGAGCAATTCCTCTGCTCTCTATCATCTCCAAGCAGCATTGGAGAAGAGCATATTTTCGAGGATTACCTCTTGTTTAACTGCCCAAGATGCATGGAAAGCATTGAAAGACAACTATCAAGGAAGTGATCAAGTGAAGCAAGTAAGGCTTCAAACCCTGAAACGAGATTTTGAGAATCTCAAAATGAATGAAGATGAGAAAGTTGGAGACTACTACGTAAGAGTCAAAGCAGTTGTCAACAAGATGGAAACTCTTGGCGAAGAAGTCAAACCTGAAGCGGTTGTGAAGAAAGTGTTGAGAACACTTCTTCATAAATGGAACCACATTGCTATCATCATTGAAGAATCTAAAGACCTTTCCACTCTAACTTTTGATGCACTAATCGGTTCATTGATGTCTCATGAAGAGAGGTTACAAGGGTCTACTTCAACAAGCTATGGAGGAGATGATAAAGCTTTCTCATCCAATGAGGGTGCAGGAAGAGGACAAGGAAGAGGCCAAGGCAGAGGACAAAGAAGAGGCAGAGGAAGAAGTAGCTCAAGAGGTGGAAATCCAAGCAGAGGTGGCAATCAAAGTAGAGGTAGCAATCAAGGCAGAGGTGGAAATCAAGGTCGGAATGGCAATCAAGGAAGAGGCGGTGACAAAACAAAGAAAGCTTGTTTCAATTGTGGCAAGCCCGATCATTTTGCTCGAGACTGTTGGTCCAAGACTTCTCAAGGAGGCAACGGTCAATATGGCAACTATGGTGAAGAAGAAGGAACATCAAATCTGTTTCTTTCTTATGGAAAATCAGATCAAAATCTGAATGACACTTGGATTTTGGATACTTGGTTGTTCCAATCACATGAGTGGCAAAGAAGAGCTCTTTGCTACAATGGATTCCACCTATAAATCTCGAATCAAGTTGGGAGATGATAAAGCTTTGCAAGTTGAAGGCATTGGAGCCATGGAGGTTCCAACCAAAGAAGGCACCAAAAAGGTAAATGACATCTATTACACCCCAAAACTCCAACATAATTTGCTTAGTGTTGGACAAATGATGGAGAAAAATTATAGACTTGTTTTTGATGAAGGCAAATGTGTAATTTTTGATAAGAACAATTGTAATAGAGTCATTACACAAGTACCTATGACAAAGAATAGGTTATTTCCCCTTAAGTTTGGGGAACCAGGGGGTGCTCAACTTGCTAGTATTGCTATAGCAAATCCAAGTGTGCTTTGGCACTTGAGATATGGTCACCTAAATTCTGCAAGCTTGAAATTGTTAACTTCTCAAGCTATGGTATGTGGACTTCCCAAAATTGATGAACACAAGGAGGTCTATGAAGGATGTGCTTTGGGAAAGCACTCAAGATCCAAGTTCCCAAAAGGACAAGCGTGGAGGGCCAGTCATCCACTCCAATTAGTGCATTCGGACATTTGTGGTCCAATGCAAACAAAAAGCATAGGTAATAATTCTTACTTTCTCACTTTTATAGATGATTTCTCTAGGATGTGTTGGATCTATTTCTTGAAAACCAAAGATGAAGCTTTTGATTGCTTCATAGATTTCAAAAATAATGTAGAGAAACAAAGTGAGTACATTGTAAAATGTCTAAGGACAGATAGAGGAGGAGAGTATTCCTCAAATGCATTTCTAAAATATTGTAAAGAATGTGGGATAAAAAGGCAATTCACCACTGCCTATACTCCACAACAGAATGGTGTGGTGGAAAGAAAGAACCGCACCATAGTAGAAATGGCAAGATCGATGCTTCAAACTAAGCATCTCAATAACATGTATTGGGTCGATGTTGTTAGAACTAGTGTTTACATTTTGAATAGGAGTCCTACTTCTAGTTTGGATGGGATCACTCCTTATGAAGGATGGTATGGCAAAAAGCCAAATGTAAAACACTTTAAGGTTTTTGGTTCTCTTGCATATGCCCACATTCCTGATGAGAAAAGAAAGAAACTTGACCCCAAAAGTCAAGCTTGTATTTTTGTTGGATATTGTGAGTCTACCAAAGCATATAGGCTCTACAATCCCAAAACACATAAAATTGTTCTTTCCAGGGATGTAATTTTTGATGAAGGGGGAGAATGGGGTCATCAAAAACTTTTTGTTGATGATGGATCTCATGATGCAAGTACCTCTCAAGTGCAGCAAGTGCAGCCCAAAAACAGCAAAGGAAGTCCTCCAAGCCCAAGTATGAGTACACCAGATGCTACTCCAAGTCCTTCTCCACAAAGATCAGTAAGTTCTTCACCAATGGATATTGATTCTCCATCAAGAGGTAAAAGAACACTTCAGTATCATCCATCTTACCAAATGTTGGATAAGAATTTCCAGAAAAGATACACTAGAAGTCAAGCTAGTGAAATGAATGCAGTTTTAAAAAGACTTGAAAATCTGCATATGTATGGTGATGATGACTCCAATGATCCTAAGGGAGATGTAGTTAATTATGCTTTAATGACTAGTGCACAGCTAGAGCCATCTAGCTATGAGAAAGCATGCACTCATGATGTATGGCAGCAAGCCATGGAAGAGGAAATAACCTCTATAAAAAAGAATGATACTTGGGAGCTAGTGAAGCTTCCTAAGGGTAAAAAATGTGTTGGATGCAAATGGGTCTACAAGACCAAATTCAATGCTGATGGAAGCATTGAAAGACACAAGGCAAGACTTGTAGCAAAAGGCTTCACTCAGAAATATGGCATTGATTATGAGGAGACCTTTGCTCCTGTTGCTAGACAGGAAACTATCGGATCAGTACTTTCCTTGGCTGCCCACAAAGGGTGGAAAATTCAGCACATGGATGTAAAGAGTGCCTTTCTCAATGGGTACTTGACTGAAGAGGTTTATGTCCAACAACCTCAAGGTTTTAAAGAACAAGGTAAGGAGAACCTTGTTTACAAACTGAAAAAAGCACTATATGGCCTCAAGCAAGCACCAAGAGCATGGTACTCTCGCATTGATGGCTACTTTAAGGAGTATGGATTCACTCGGAGCAAAAGTGAACCTACTCTCTACTACCTAAAGCAAGGTAAAGACATTCTCATAGTTTGTTTATATGTGGATGATCTCATATTTATGGGTAGTAATGATAAGATGAATAAGGAGTTCAAACACTCCATGATGAAACAATTTGAGATGAAAGATCTAGGCTTAATGCATTACTTCCTAGGCATGGAAGTTCATCAAACAGATAGAGGGATCTTCATATGTCAACACAAATATGCTCAAGATATGATTAAGAAATTTGCCATGGAGCAATGCAAATCTGTTGCAACTCCAACGGGTCATGGGATCCAATTGAGCAAAGATGATGGAGCACCAAAAGTTGACATGACCACTTACAGGAGCATGGTTGGGAGTCTGATGTTTCTCACCAACACAAGGCCTGATATTCAGTATGTTGTTTCTCTTGTTTCAAGGTTTATGGCTGATCCATCAGAACTACATTTTCAAGCAACTAAGAGAATTCTGAGATATGTAAAGGGTACATTGGATTTTGGGATCCATTACCACCGATGTAATTCTGTAAAATTAGTTGGCTTCAGTGATAGTGATTGGGGCAGCAATATAGATGATAGAAAATCTACATCAAGGAACTGTTTTAGTCTTGGGTCAGGACTAATTACATGGAGTTCCAAAAAGCAGACTGTTGTAGCATTGTCTTCTACTGAGGCTGAGTATATAGCAATCACACATGCTAGTACTCAAGCTCTATGGTTGAGAAAAGTCCTTGAAGATATTGGAGAGCAACAAAGTGGTCCTACAAGATTGTACTATGACAATATGAGTGCCATTCAATTGGCATATAATCCTATCCACCATAGCAGATCAAAACACTTTGATATGAAGTTTCACTTCATCCGAGACATGGTGGAGAACCAGGTAGTTGAGCTTAAACATTGCAGCACTTTGGACAACATGGCGGACATCTTCACCAAAGGCATTGCTAAAGCTCAATATATAAAGCTGAGAGACTGTCTTGTCAGCCCTCTCAACTTTAAGGGGGAGAATGTTAGCAGTTAGTTGTCGGCAAGAGGTTGACGGCAAGGACGACAGGCATAGAAGAGAATTTATTTTTAAATTCTCTTCACTCCCTTATTTCTCGCTCCATAGTTAGTTGGTTTCTCGTTTAGCAGTTAATAGCTTTTTCCTAAGCTATATAAGGTTGTAATTATTTATTTTCAAGTTAATGCGAATTTCCAAGTTTCAACAATATGAATGCAAATATACTTAATGAACATGTACTAAGCATTTAATATAACTTACAATATTAATTGCTCAAAATGTATACAAGCTTTATTCCTTCTCTTTTCTCTTACAAAAGTATATGATAGTAATGATCGTGATTGTATGTAATGTCTACTTATGGAGTATTGTCTCCATAATATATCCATAGGAGTGTGAATCTTTGGATACCTGACTATTCCTCTCCGTATGCCAAGTCTCATGACTCTTGGCTTATCTACTTGACACTTGCATACTTGATGAACACTTGACTCTATATTGTATGCACACCTATACATGACTCTTACACTTCTATAATTTGCACACTCTAATATAAGACACTTGTGCACATATTTACATTACATATTATTCTCATACATACAATACACTTGTGCACATAGACTCAACTTACACTTGCACACTAACTCACATGACACTTGTGCATTTCCTGCACATTACAATTTTACGTGATACTTGTGCATTTCTTGCACATTCATACTTCTATAAAATGGGAAATATAAGTCACACTCTAAACTATAACTCAACCCTAATCTATTATTTACAAATGTACCATGAAGGTACCATGGGGGTACATTAGCATGTACCAAATAATGTAATATACTCCAAAACCCCTCTATATTACATTATTTGGTTATTGAAGACTTTAGTCTTCAATCATGGTCTACAATTTTGAAATGACCTTACAATACATATGATCTTCTGATTGAGCTCCATCAGGTTCATCTTCTTGCTTGAAATCTGCTTTGAGCTCATCTTCAGTTTCTTTGGATTCGGCTTCATGATCTTCAATCTTTATAGCTTCAAGATTATGAACTTCTTAAATTCTCTCATTGTCATCAGATTGATGTATGAGATTATTTCCTTTGTATTTATGTGATCTAACTTCTTTTTAAGACAAGTTTGGACCATATTTGATCCATTTTCCTTTTCCTTATTTTCTAAATGTTTTCTCTTTCTGTATTTTAGAAATTGTACACTTGGATCCATTGTTAGAAGATGCTTTAGAAATAAGTATTTGTAGCTTCAAGATTACAAACTTCTTGAACTCTCTCATTGTCATAAGATTGATGTATGGGAATATTTCCTTTGTCTTTATGTGATCTAACTTCTTTGTAAGATAAGTTTGGACCATATTTGATCCATTTTCCTTTTCCTTATTTTCTAAATATTTTATCTTCCTATATTTTAGAAATTGTACACTTGGATCCATTGTTAGAAGATGCTTCAAAAATAAGTATTTGAAAAGAGTGTCTAATTTGAACAAAAATGTTCTTTCAAATATTCTACAATACTTGTCCTTGTACCAACAAAATATAAGAGAATAATATTTTCTTCCACAATATTTACATGGATGAAGGCTCTAGCAATTTGCTTTTTCATGACCAATTCTATTACAATAAACACACCTTGAACATATTTTTATTATTTTATTCATCCTTCTTAGAGCTTCAAGTTCATTTGTCTTCTTGATAAAACAACATAACCATTGATGTACAACCAAGGCTACTCTTTCTTTATTTTCCATGTAGATAAGTTGTAGATGATGAAAATATTCAATATTTTTAGTAGATTTTGCAATGGAATCTATAGATGAACCACTAGAATAATATTTTGTAGTAACAAGATCCAATTTTGAATCCTCATGAATATTTTGTGATCTTGTTGTTTTCTTCTCTCTATCAAGATCATCTATCATTCTTTGAAAATAAAGTTTTAATTTATTTGCTATATCTTCATTATCTACATTGAATGCATTTTTAATTTCTTCCATGATATGCAATCAATGTTATGATCTATTTCCTTTGAAGTAGACAACCTTATAACTCCTAGGTTTAAAATACTTAAAAATCCTAATTTAATTCTTATGAAGTAGTAAACCTTATGTCTCCCTAGTTTTAGAAACTAAAAAATGAATTTTAGAAATTTTGTTTTTCCTAAATTTTGATGTTGTAGTCCTTTTATCTCCAAAAATTTAAAATTGTAAAAGCTCAATAATTTCAACTCTTTAATTTTTCAAAAATAAAACTTAAATAGAAAATTATTCAAACTTATAAAAACTTACAAAAATATTTTTTTAAGCAAATAGACTAGTTGAAATCCTTATCTCTCACTTATTAAAAATACTAGTAACAACTTTTAAAAACAACTACATTCCTTATTACTCATAATCTTATAAAAAATTTATAAACTCTAAATACCTTATCACTCCATCCTATAAAATACTTTAAAAAATTTAACTAACCAAACCTTTCACTCCAAATTTAAACTCTTTAATTTAACCTTATTCCTCCTAGCATTAACTTAAGGTAAGCTCCAAATATTAAATCAAACTTAAAAAACCTAATTTCACCAACCTTTCGAAATCAAAATTTTCATGCACAAGTTCCTTCCCACTATTGTTATGGCTTCTCATGCATCCTCTTTCAATGCATATTTAACCCAAAGACATTGGAAATGATTCTCCACATGTAATCTTGCTTGGAGGTATTTTACTTCCTTTAGGAATTTCAACCTTTTCACTCTGCTAAGATTTTACCCATTGGTGCTTAGGCTTAGATATTATGCTTCCTCGTTGGGTGTTAGACTATGTTCATTGGCAATCAAATTGATCCTCAGATGTTAGACTCTCCTTTGGTGCTCAGACTACTTCTTAGATGTTAGGCTCTCCTTTTGGCACTCAAATTGATTCTCAGGCATTAGACTCTCCTTTTGGGGCTCAAATTACTTCTCAAGAATCAAGCTCTCCTTTTGGTGCTCAGATTACTTCTTAGGCATTAGGCTCTTCTTTGGGTGCTTAGATTGCTTCTTAGGTATTACTTTCCTTTGGCGTTCAACATTAACTTAAATTGCACCGTTACTATGCCTCCATGTATTATGTTATTTGAGAAAATGTTAACTTTCCTTAGTGCTCAGATGATGCTTGTCTACGAGGAGAAAATTCTAAATGTTTCCCGGTTGTATTGCTTCTCTTAAATGCAAAATTTTACTTGACTTTATTTCTATTATAGTTTAAGTAGGTGAAGTTTTATTTGTAGATTAGTTGTTCTTCTTCTTTGATGATGTTGGACTATGCTTTGTGACAACTGGTAGCTTACTGCAAAATACCTTCTCATATTCTCCACCTCCTTAGCTCTTAAATTTGGTTTCTTGGTACTATATTAGCACTCTTCTCTTGGTGCTTGATTCTTATTTTTTGGTGCTCTAGTAGCACACTTATCTTGCTCTTAATTCTAGTGCTCTGGTAGAACTCTTCTCTTGCTCTTGATTCTTACTCCTTAATAACACTCAATGCTAGTTTTGTCCTCTATATTTCCTTGATATTATTTTGCATTGAAAGTGTTTATTCTATGCTAGCTATTTGATTTGCTTTTGAATGTTGATTGCTTTGATTTCATATAGGCTATGTATATAGTTGGTCTACCTCCTATAAGTTGACCACCTAAATGTGGTCTTGCAGACACCAAATCCTAGCCACTTGTAATTTATTCATAATCAAATTACAACCACTCATTATATATATATATATATACATTTATTCATATATATATTTAATAAATATATGTATATATGTGTTACTAAATCTCAGTCGCCCATCACGACTTAAAATTGACCATCCCTTTACCATGATACATATCACTTATCAAATTCCAATCTCAACCCTTCATCATGTCTTAATCTCAACCGCTTGTTGGTGTCGTCAAAACCCTAACATGGTCAAGGGCAAATTATAAAATATGATTCATTTTTGTGAATCAAGGTCAGAATATTTTGGATTCAAAAAGCATTGATCATCTATCCCTTTGTGAACCCTAGCACTCTGCTAACACCTTCCATCCTCGTCATCGCTCAAACCCTTGCCGACATCTACCATATTTACCTCTAAAACCTCTACAAACCCCACCTAGATTTTCCAGAGTGTTTCCCATCACCCACAAACGCTCCAAGGAATTTCCTAAATGCTACAAAGCATTTCCAGAATGTTGGACCTTTTAATAGAGTTTTTCTTTTGTAACAGATGAAATTTGTTAATATGAACTAGATGATCATCCCAAGATTTGTTGTATATTAAATATCATCAAAGAAAACTAGAACAAACTTGTGAAGAAAAGGCTAAAAGACATGGTTCATGAGACTTTCAAAAGTGGAAGGGGCATTAGTGAGACCAAAGAGTATGACTAGGAACTCGTAATGACCCCATGTCTATGAAAAGCAGTTTTAGGGATATCCTCTTATCTAACTCTAATTTGGTAAAAATGAAAGTACAAGTCTAGTTTAATGAAATCTCTAGAACCATATAATTCATCCAATAATTCATCTATAACAAGGATATGAAACTTATATTTGATAGTGATCTTGTTGAGAGGATAAAAATTAGGACACATGCACCATGAGTTATCCTTATATTGTACCATCACCACTAGAGAGGAATATGGATTGATGCTTGGATGGATGATTCCATGCTCTAACATTTCTTGGATAAACTTCTCAATATTTAAATTTTGGAGTTGTGGGTAGAGATAAGGATGTACATTAGGAGATTGACTGCAAAGAATCATATCGATGGCATGATCATGTGTGCACTTAGGAGGTAGACCCCTTGGCACACTAAAGACCTCCTCATAACTATCCATAATGTTCTAGATATCCATTGGAAGAGCTAAAAGATATAGATGCAAGGATTGAACCTCTATGTAATTCACTTGGGCAAAGGAATCCTTAACCTCATTTCTTCAATATCTTCTTTATGCTATGTAAACTCACCACCTTGGAGGGATGTAGTTGAATTTCTTTGAGACAAATGACCCTTCCATTCTATTTCCTCTTGACATATACTTTTTGTAGACTAATAGTAACTTTTTCAAGTTGAGATAGCCATTGTGCTCCCAAAATGACATCTAAACTTCCTAGGTTCATAGAAAAGAGATTACCCATCCAAGTATAATCTTCCATTTGGATTGTAACTTTAGCAATTTGACCCACACATTGAGCAATATCCTCATTTACAATTAAGAATTGAAATTTATCTTGATTTAAAGTATTGGTATACAAGCCCAAGGATTTTTATGTCTTACAATCCATAAAGTTGTGTATACTAACCGAATCAATCAACACATTAACACATTGTTTAATGAATTCTTATACCTTGATAGTGTGATGATCTTGAAGACCCATAATTGCATGAGCAGAGAGAGCCATGATATCATCCTCTTTTTTTTCTTCATATACTTCAATTGGTTATTATATTAGTTCTGCTGATTGATCTTACTATAATGAATCTTCCTCAAAAAATGATGCATATCCATATTCCAATAGAAAGTTACGATGTTCTTCACAAGATCACTCTCAAGTATTGAATAATATTTGAATTAGAAAAATCATGTGGAATGCTCAAAATTGTGATAAGGACAATGAGATTTGAAGTCACATCTATATGGAAGGCCATAATATTATAGCCTTTATTTGGTTGCCCGAGCAATACATTGTGCATCGTTGAGAGTATAAGGATCATGCATGTCAACTTCCTTTCAAATTTTATCCTTAAGACCATAGCAAAAGGTAGAGACCACCACTACTAGACTCAATTGATGGGTATAGGTGAGAAGACTTGTGAACTCAAAGCAATACTCATCTATTGTTCCTATTTTCTTAGTTTGCATCAGACGTACCACATATGATGTGGAAGATCCCTTGTTAAATATTTGAAGAAATCATTCCTTGAAGTCAACCCACAAACGAAGACCATCTTGTTGGTAAAGCTGCCATAACAACCATTGATAAACTTGGATACCCAACTTAGAAGCTGCTAATGCAACATGACCTATTTTAGGAATATGGTACAAATAGATAAGAACTTTCATTTTGGCCAACCATCCTTGAGGATCATCACCTTCAAATGTGGGCATGCCAATGTGAGGAACAAGAACATTATGAGGTCATTCAAGGAAATTAGAAGCACCTCTTACTAAGGAATCCAAATCAAAAGCAAAACCTAGGTCGTAAGCATCAAAAGTTGGAGGATTATGACTAGGTGGTGGTTGAGGATGAACAATAGTATTTGGTACTTGTTGAATGGTCAAGGATTGTTGCTTGATGATTTGTTGAGACCCCGAGAACAAAGGAGGTATAGTAGGGGATAAGTTTAGGTGTTTTTTAATGACACATAATGTTTGGGAAATGGAAGAAATTGAATCTTCTTGCTTGCTTAAGAATGAAGTAATCTCTTCTTGCTTGCTTAAGATTGAAGTAATCATTTGTTCTTGATTCCCAAGATATGCATGTAGGTTAGGGTCAATAGTATTAGGAAGAGGATTACTAGTTGGAGTGGTAGTGATAGGAATGACCATGGGAGGGTTAGGATAAGGAGAGGAAGAACCTGAGGTGTTGAGTGGAGGTAAAGCCATAGTGCTCAAGGAGAAAATAAAACAGTTAAAACTATTAATATTTATAGAAGTGTTATGATGCTTACCAAGATTTTTGGATTGGTACTTCCTTTTGCTCATACACACATCCTCTAAAAAAGTAGTACATTGTAATCAATCGTTCACTTGTGTCCAACCAGTAGTGGTAGTAGGTTCACTCATGCACTTTGATCAACTTGAAGAGATGAACACCAAATGATAGGACTTTCACAAAAAAACTAACAATACTTTATACTTTTTTTTCTTTTTAAGTTATTTAAATAATTTTATTAATTAGGGAGAAAAGGTTTAAAAATGAGAAAGAGCGTGAGCAGGGTTTTAATTAATAAGATCAATATGAGAAAGAGTGAGTATGAGTGGGGTTTGGTGAAATTTAATAATTAAAAAAAATTGATAGGGGTGTTTAATAATTAAAAAATGAAATGTGAAACTGTGGATACATGGGAAGAAGAACATAAAGATAAATGATGAGGGGTGTTTAATAGTTAAAAAAAAATGTGATTGAAGGGTTTAATAATTAAAAAATGAAATGTGAAGGTTTGGGGGTTGTTTAATAATTCAAAAAGAAATGTGAAGTGAAAGCGAGGGTGGGTGTTTATTAATTTAAAAAAAGGAAAAAATGTGAAAGTTGGGGTGGGCATTTAATAATTCAAAATAATTAAATGCGATATGGTGGAGTGGAAGAAGACACAATCGAAAGACAATGAAGATGCTTGCTCTCTCTATTAATAATAAAATAAAATTTAATTAATAATAAAAAGTAAAGAGTTGTGCTAAATAATTAAAAAATCCTAATTAATTCTGGGACATACGGAGAATAAAAAGATAAATGAAAAGGGATGCTTGCTCTCTCTATTAATAATTAAATTAAATTTTATTTAATTTAATTATTAATATAAAGTAGGGAGGGAAGTTGAGTTGAATAATTAAAAAACTAATTAATTATGAGAAATCAAACGTACCTTTTTGTTTGCAAAAAAATTGAAAGCTTTACTTTTTAGGGCACCAAATATCTTCATTAATTTCCACTAGTTTTGGAATCGTGCTCTGATACCATTTTTAGTGAATTCACACAATTATTAATAGCATGCAACAATAATAATTCTGATTCAAATACCACAAACAATATGCAAATATCAAATCCAATTCAAACAACAAGCAAATAATAAATCCAATCAAATCAATGCAACAACAAATCCACAACTCGAAGAGGGTAAAGTTTCATAGCCACTTTAAGAGGGCAAAGTATCTTATGCAAAGGATACGCAAATTAAATCCAAATTCTTCAATGAATCAAACTAATAAAATATTCTTCCTATTTATAAATGAAATCAATAACTAATGCTAATTATCAAGGGCCGACTAACTAAATCAGAGGCTCAAGATAAAAATAATTAGTCTACATGGCTATATTGGGATCATTACACCTACAAATATCTTCCATTCCTATAGTCATGAAATTATTTTACAACTTGTGTGATAGTAGCTTCGAGGTCTCTATATTTGAGGCCATAAATACTGAAAGCTTTTAGGCCTTTGGATGATCAAGTGTGGTTGACTCAACTCTCTATTTTTGTGTTGGGGTGGCTACACCATTACTTTTCTATTGATTTTTTCTTGGGATGCATCACTTTACTAACATGATGGACATGGCCTCCCTAATTGGTGCAAGTGGATAGGGTAGGCTCATGTGTATGATGGGTGATGTCTATGGTTGATGCATAATTGTCTTTGATAGAATTTGCTATAAAATTCAAGTTTTGTAGCCACTTGTAGATGTCCTATTTAATGTTCCTTTACCTATTTTTATCCTTATGCACATGGTAGCCACATGCCATTAGATGAGGTGGAACTTTCTTCAGTCAATGGTGGGCCTTCTTCATTAAGTGATGGTTATTTACTCTCTTGGGATCTTGATTGGTTGCCACATATCCTAGTTTGGTCTCTGTCAGGCTTCCTCTTCTCATATGTGCTTTCCTCAGTCGAAAGGACCACATGGACCATTGGATTGAAAATCAATGATCCACAAGCCTTAGCTCCCTTGATGTAGCTGGTTTGGGATGGAAAGTTAGCATTGACCATAATGGAAGATCTAATAGTTAGAATGGCTTCTTGTTTTTCTTCTTTGAAGCTACTTTATTTTGACTAAAGGCAGAAAGCACTTTTTGACATTGTTACCTTGGCATATCGTACTTTCGAATGGTCTATATTGGAGTAAAAATGGGTTGTAGGAAAAAATTTCCTATAGCTTTGGTAGTTCCTAGGGCTCCTCAACCTATTAATGGAGTGAGCCTAGACTTCTTGCCTTTTCCATTCGGTATAGAGTCAAAATTTAGAAGTCATACCTTCTTGGTATTTTAGGCTTCTTTACAAAATTGGGATTTCTTTTATGATGGTCAAGGCTTACCTCTCAACTAATTCTAGAGGGTGTAAAGAGTCATAGTTATATTTCCTTTGTTTATCCTTATTACTAGCACAATTTGAACTCATATTATGATCTTACATTTTATCTAGTTTTTGATGCCATGTTGTTGCTCTTAATGCAGGATTTATGAACCTCTACCTTGGATAATTATGCTTGAAATGTAAAGGTGCAAATATTTCTATCCCTTTTACTCCTTCCTCCTTCTCCATTTTTCTTGAGCTTCACACTCTCAAGGCCTCTATTAATGGTCTTTTGTCAATAGCCCTGAGGCATTTATTACTGATGATATAGTAGCTATGAATTCAATCACTTATGGAATAAAAATTGGTTTTTGCACCTAACCACCTAGATGATGGGTAAGTTCTAGATCAATTTTGAATAAGGGAGGCTTCCAAAGATATAAATCTTAAAGCATTTTTATTGTCAGTTAAGAGGACTCTTTCTTTGGCGAGGTCAGGCTTAGTTGACACTGAAAAGGCCATGAGTTTCCTTTTATCTAGTTTAGTAAGTTAGCTTGCTCTCATGACATAGGAAGCTTCAAGAGTTTTCTTTTGGAATCCTTTCCTTCATGAAATCTTGAGCATACGCATCAACCACTAGGAAAATATAAGGGGCTTCTAGTCCTCTCATTACATTTTCACCCAAAGTTCCTTTCCTTTACCTATATGGAAGAGCAATTGTCAAGAAGGTATCATTTGTTGGAAAGGTTGCTTTATTCAGGGACTAGTGGACCATTGAGGGAAACCTATATTTATATATAGACCCCCTTAATTGGGAAAATCATCATCATTTTCTGCTCTATTCCTACTTGACGATCTTTGCTATGAGGAAATAAAAAATGATATATATTTTTAAACATTCCTAGTTGATTTGCTGACACTCCAACCTATGTAATCCATGCAAATTTATTCCTCATAAACTCCTCAACAAACCTTCCAACATTTTCTTCACATATTTTCCTCAACCCATTTTCCATTTTACATGCTATTTCTTGACTTAGCCAATGCCTGAATGACCCTTAGTATCACTAGCATATTCATAAATGCTAACTATTTATACTATGATATACAAAATTTTGGTGTCTTTTCGTGTGTTAAATATATCATGCATGGTACCTTCATTGGAATCTATAGTGTTCAGATGAGAGTGATCCAAATTATTGTCCTATTTTTGGGCATGTTGAGATTTCCTACACAACATGGTGTGATTAATTGGTCTTGTGTGAAGGTTCCAAATAGTGTAAAGCACTTCATGTTGCCTGTGTTCAACACCAACTATTAGACTATACCTATTGTGAGAAATTTGGTCATCTTCCTTTGGGTCAAACCCATGCCTACCAAGTGTTGATCATCATACTCCTTGAGAAATTGCCCCTTGGCTAGTAGTTTAGGCACACTTCCCTATGTACATTGGAATCACCAACTATGGTCGAGTCATGTGTTGTCATTAATATTGGGGTAATGCATCACAAATAATAGAAAAGCTATAATAAAATTATGGAGGAAACCATTTTAATATTTTATTTCCAAATCTCACCATGAAGATACCATTCTCTAATCAGGTGTGTAGTCAGGATTGTTGGGATGCACACTTTTCATCCCTTAGTGTTAAAAAACATTTTGATAATTCTTCCTAATATTTTATTCTATATATAAAATTTATTTTTTCTATGTACACTATGTATAGAGGAAGATACCTAGTGATAAAACACCCCAAGCCAATTGACTCAAATGCTTTGTTAGGATCTGGTCTCCATGTTTTAAATACCCACAACTCTAGGTAGTCATTAGGAATGGATGGGTGCATCTCATATATGAAGTAGTCTAAGTCTAACAACTCTTATTCTTCTAAGTAGGCCTACTACTTCCCACTCCTTTTGAAAGGGATTTGTTCTATATGGTGCAAGTCGAGGGGTTTTTTATAGGATTTTAAAATTGGTCCCACATTTGGTTTGGAGTAGCATATAGGTCTAGTTGAGTGATAAGTATCCTCCAATATTAGCGATGAAGTCTCTTAAAAGGCATATTCCAAATGAGGCCAAGAGATTGATTATCACTATGTCTTGATGAACCATCAAGTCAAGGTATACTTGGAGCGAAAAAGGAAGATCTCAGATGAGCTTGAAGATGCACTAGAGTGCCATCTAACTACACCATCCTGTTGGTATGTTTTAGTAATAGGCCAAGTTCTTCTATCACTTTGCTCAACATTACCAATGTGTTAGTGTAGACACCAAAATCTAGCCACTTATCATCCATTCGTATCCTCCAATAATAGCCATCCATTATATATATGTAATTATTTAATATATATATATATATATATAGATATTAATATTTTATATTAATATTTATATATTAAATAAATATATATATATATATTTATGTGAATAAATCTTAGCCATCCACCATGACTTAATCTCAGCCATTCATCCATATTAATTCATGTTGTATGATCAAGTTCAATTTCAAGCCTTCCTCATGTTTTAAACTTGACCATCCATTGATGTTGTCGAAACTCTAACATGATAAACGACAAATTTTAAAAGATGATTCATTTTGATGAATCAAGGCCCCAAAATTATCGACAAAAAATCTAAGAGATCCCAAATTCGATCATTTTGTCCACTCATAAAACCCTCATCGTCACCCTTGCATCCTCCATTTCCACTATTGTAAAATCTTCGTGAACCAAATCTGGTTCTGCCTCATTCCCATCCACCCCCAAATGCCACCCAGAGTTTGCAGAATGCTGCTAAGCATTTATGGAATGTTTTTGGGTATTTGCAATCATCCTCGAATGCCTCTAGGTGTTTTCCACAACCCATTTGTAGTTCATAAGCCCTCGAATACTTTTGCGTGACTTTTGACAATAGAAACAGGAGCACATATTAGCATTTACAAGGTAAGATATTTGTTGCATTTATTTATGTTTTTGCATTTTTATTTATAGTTCAACATTGTAGCATTTAGGGGTTACAAGTTTTATAATTCTAAGGGCCTCACACAGTGGAGCCCTTGCAAGTGCTATTAACCCATTTTTATATTTTTTTTCTATTTTTAGGTGCAGGAACCACATTTTTGAAAGTTGTTGCAGCTAGGGTGGTCCCGTAGGGATACACAAGCCCACCCACACACTTGTTTGGATCAAGGATGAACCAGAAGACACCAATTGTTCATTGAACTAGGGTTTGAAACCCTATTATCTGTAATAACTGTATAAAAAGGATTTGTAACCCCATATTGGGGTACATATATTGTAAAAATTGGATATCCAAGCTCATTGTGCCTATATTAATAAATATTATCGTTTTGTGCATTTCGTGGTGTTATTGTGCTTTTGTACTTTTGCTTTGTATTGGTCTTGTTCGTTTTTGGTTTACAAAATGGTGATCATGGTGGGACCCCAAAAAGGTTCCTCATTTTAATTTACCTTATCACTGATTTATATTTCTATTTCTATATTGCATATTTCCAAAATTTTGATCATGTGAAAATCATAAAAACTAGGGTTTTTTAGTTGCAGAGTTTGATCGATGGTCACACGAACACCCTGCAACATTCAAAGAATACCCTATAGAGTCTAGGAGATGCCTCAAAATATTCAAGAGATGTCTCACAAGGTTCAAGAGACTTTGGTTAGTGTTTAGAGGAGTGGAAAATAAATATGTAGGCTTCTTGGTAAGCCTAGTTCAAACCCTAACTCCATTTTGTTTTTATTTTTTTTGTTTTTTAACAGTGAAACTAATAGGAAAACATCTATTTTATATTTTAAAAAGTAGTTGCATTTTAAATCTTAGGCATTTTCATCTTTCATATAGTCTTCATATAGTTGCATTTATGCATTCGCTATATTTACATCATCATATTTGATTCAAATTTCTACTATTTTATGGTGTTTCATTTGCTATTTTGTATTGTTTGCAATTGAAGTGATAAAAACAAAAATACCTGCATATTAGGGTTAAAGACTTCCATTTTTTCTTTTCTAATTTGGAACAAGCTTATAATACCTAAGTATACTCCTGATGTTGGAATCACTTGATGATTCAGGGTAGAAGAACTGGGCGAACCCTCCACTATTGGAATCACTTGATGATTTAGGTGGATCTTAAGTTGTGTACCCTAAGTTATTTTGAGGAATTTGGTGTTAATGTCCTTGGATTCTAGCTTAGACAAGTGAAATAGGATATTTTTAGCATTGAATGAACACAATAGACAACATAAATCTTAAAAATGAATCACACACTCTACACATCACACATTTAACAATAGTGAGTTGGATTTCATCACCAACCATTATTCGAGATTGGTGAAGATGGGCTTCATATCCATCCATCATATTGACTCATAGAAACCATAGTTACATGTGAGCAATCTTTCTGGATTTCATCACTAGAAATATTCTCATTTGCCATCCATCCTTAGAGTCCACCTTGCATATTAGCTTAGGTTTGCACAACATAACACACAAAACCACATAAAAAAAAAATTTGTTGCAAAATATAGGATTAAGTTGCTTGTTTGATTATGTGTGATTTCCATTGCATATTTTTTGCATATTTCGTACATTCACCATCCACAACCAACTCATTAGCTTATGGTTTCAACTCGAAGCCAAGCAAATATTTTGAGTCAAGCCTTTATTAGCCAAACCACTTCATCCATGGAGTGTTCCACATCCTTCCCCACCACTTCTATGGTTAATCCTATAAGTGTGATACATACAAGATGTTCTGGTTTGTCTGTGAGACCCTCACACACTATGTATACCTCAAATACTGATGTGTTGCATAGAGCCATCAATACCCCCATTCCAAAAACTAAGCCATCATCTCCTACCAACCCTAACATCACCTATATAGATATGGGTAAAGTTGGAGCTTTTCTAAGATCCACTAACCATGTTCTATAGAAAATAAATAGCCCACTTAGGCATAATTCTTCTTCTCAGCGGGAACTTTCCCACTCACATCCTTCTAATTTCACCCAGGTGTATACTAACCCTCTTTTTGAGGCATCATCTACACCTTTACATAATTTTTCTCTCCCACAACAATCATGTAGCCAAAGCATTCCCATCCCGTATTCCTATACCACCATCTATGACAATCCATTATATGAAGCACATATCAATTTTCCTTCACAAATTCTAGTCTCCACTGCATCCAATGTCCTCCATTCAATTGCAATCCCTGTTGTAACTTATCCTCCAACCACTTAATTTATTTCCACCACACCTACACCATATGCCTCAAAAATTGCCATACAAAAAACATGGTAACTCCTCAACAAATTGCTCATGGATAAAATGTTAGAATTATTGAGTTGTCATTGATGTCAAGGAAAATATCTTCAAGGGTGATTTAATTTTGTCATTGATGTCAACACAGATATATTTAAAGGTGATTTTATATGCTTTAATATTTAAATGAAATATTTAAATATTAAAGTGGAAGGTTTATATTTAAATCAAAAGATTTAAATATATAAAAGTTTAAATATTATAATTTGCATAGGCCGACCTCCTTGAGCGTACCATACAAAAATGAAATTAAATTCAAATGTTTAAATGCATGGGTTGACCTCCTTGGGTGCAAATGACAAAAGGGAAGCATATTAATATGAGGCCATTAATTCACTTTGGAGATGGCAAGCAATTCAAATATCCTTCAAGAGGAGAGCGAGCAATGAGTAGAAGACAAGGGAGGACATCCTGGAGAGGAGCACGAGTTCGATAACATAGCAGTGATCCAAAGGAGGCTTTAAATATTTGATTGTGCCACTTTGATCTCAATCGAGTGGTTAACCCAGTCGATTACCCATCCTGCGTTAGGACGCTGCAGTGCAGAAGGTCCAAAGTTAGAATCCCCTCGGTGGCTTTTTGTTGTGTGATCGAAGTGCAAGGTATGAAACATTTAAATATTTGATTGTGCCACTTTAATATCAACCATTGGGTTAGTCCAGTTGGTTGCCTAGCCCATGTTAGGGCACTATGGTGCAAAAGGTTCAAAGGTCGAATCCCCTTAGTGCCTGTTTTGTTGTGGTTTTGTTGTTCGAGATAGCACAACGAAGGATCCATATATTTTATTGTGCCCCTTTGGTTTCAACCGTTGGGTTAGCTCAGTTGGTCATGAGCCCATATTAGGGCATTGTGCTACTAGAGGTCAGAAGGTCAAATCTCATCCGTGACTTGCTAAGTTTTTTTGTGCAAGGTAAGGGTAAAGTTTTTAATTAAATTTAATAAAAGGGAGATATAAGGAGTCATGTTATTATTATAAAGTTTTATTTTACAAGTTATAAAGGGAATATATAAGGAGTCATGTTATTATAAAGTTTTATTTTACAAATTTTAAAAGGGAGATATAAGGAGTCATGTTGTTGTTACAAATTTTTATTTTATAAGTTTCAAAAGAAGATCATCATTATTAAGGCAGATTTGGAAAGCACATGCAAAATGAAGATCATCATTATTGAGGCAGATTTGGAGGGCACAAATTTGAAACAATTAAAGGCATCAAAGAAGATAATAAGAGGATTAAGTGCACATATTCACCTAAGCATTCAATTAAAAGGAAGGACAATTCAACCAACTCAAGAAGAAGAAAAGGTGCACATGATAGTGGAAGAAAAGCAAGGTATTAGCATCTCCAATTCAACACACAAGTAAGTTATCTAATACTAGACTTGGGATACCTTTAAAATGTAATAAATATGAGATATGTGGAAGCAAAAGACTAAATGAATGTGAAGAACATATTGTCCATTTGAAGCTTTCTACACTAGTGCATATCATCCTCTATATGTTCATGAAGTTAAAATAATTATGGGTAGAATATGTCTAAATTACCTTTTAGTTGAAGAAAGCAAACTCAAGAAAATGTGAAGAACTTGATGCCATTATTGATTATATTTTGGAGCAGATTTGAGTAGTGTTTATAAGCAGGTTTGGAGCATATTTGAGTAGTGTTTGTGAGCAGGTTTTGGAGCAAATTTGAGCATTTTTTGTGAGTAGGTTTTGGAGAATATTTGAGCAATGTTGTGTGCAAGTTTTGGAGTAGATTTGAGCAATGTTTGTGAGTAGGTTTTGGAGCAAATTTGAGTAGTGTTTGTGAGCAAGTTTTGGAGCAGATTTGAGCAAGGGGATTGGTGTCTCCTATGGATTTATTTCCATGAACTTGAGCAAGGGTATTGGTGTCTCCTATGGATTGGTGTCCATGAACTTGAGCAAGGGGATTGGTGTCTCCTATGGATTGGTGTCCATGAACTTGAGTAAGGGGATTGGTGTCTCTTGTGGATTGGTGTCCATAAAATTGAGCAAGGGGATTGGTGTCTCTTGTGGTTGGTGTCCATAAAATTGAGCAAGGGGATTTATGTCCATGAACTTGAGCAAGGGATTGGTGTCCATGAACTTGTATTGGGGATTTGTGTTTCCTATGGTTTGGTACCTAAAAAAAATATTGAAGAAAAATATAAGTAATATTTTATCATGGTTTTCTCCCGAGAGGGTGTTTCCACATAAAAGCATTGTCTCTTATGTGTATGGAAATTGTGCATTTATTTATTATTGCATTTATATTATTATTGTTTTCATTTATATTGAAAAGTTTTATCTTATATTGTTCAGCCCCCTCTCAGTATAAGCTTGTGTTCTTCATCAATAGGATGCTCATTCTTATCCCCAATAGCATATACAAGTGGCAAATAGTAAACCCTAGTCTGTTCCAACCCAACCTACCTTATTTACCTCAAATCCATCATGGGTATCATAATATTTTGTGGTTTCCATCCCCACACATCCATTAACCCACACCCATTCCATTCCCACAAGTCAACACATTCACAGTCCCCAAACCGTATCTCCATTCCATCATCTACAATAATTCCCTCATCAAGCCCAACATCATCAAATGTAGTCTAATCCATCAAACCATAAAAATCTCATCACACCCTAGCATTTCATCACTTCATCTCCATATAATCACCAAGTAATTTAGGGCTTCCACATACCTAAGGAAGATCCTAGAATTTAAGCATTATAACAACAGATTGATAGCTTGATACAACACACTTCTGGTATGATGAAACATAAGCCTACTTTAAGAAAACTAATAAATCAACCCAATCACTTTTTGGTACCATCACCGCCATATCTGGTAGATTTTACATTGCTAAAATTTAATAAATTTAAAGGGACTAAGGATCCTAGAGAGCACGTAAGAACATTCATTCACTCATGTTTCAGAATCCAAAATAAAGATGCTTTAATGCTCAAAACATTTCCTCAAATATTGGGAGGAGATGCCATGGAGTGGTATAACCATCTGCCTCATCATAGTATTTATACATTTGAATAGTTGGTAAACCAATTCCTAGAAATATTCTCCCTCAATGTTCGTAAGAAAATCACATTGTTTGACTTGTATAACCTTAAGCAATTTGACGATGATTCAGTCTATGATTTTGGTAACCATTGGAGGGTAGTTATCACAAAATTTCTATTCTCCCTACCAATGGAAGAGTTAACTTGATTGTTCAACAAGAGTTACTTAAAATCCATCTCTTGGTTATTACAATTGCAACAATACAATTCATTCAAAGAAGATCTTGCCCAGGCTAGCATAATTGAGGAAAAAAAATCCAAGAAGGTGTGCTAAATCCTAAGAAAAAATAATGGTAGAACAAGGTCCAATAAAAAGGAAGTTATTCTAGCCAATATAAGTCGAATCAAGCAAATCAAGTGAATCAAGTGGTCATGAGTTAGCCGATAATGGCTCAACAACAACAATCAATGCAACAACAACTGCAACAAATTTTATATCAAGCGGTTCCTCCACCCCAAAAAATTTAGAACATAGTGCCAACTATGGATAGTCATCAACATTGATAATCTATTTGACAAAATCACCATTAGACACTCTTGTTTGAATCACATGCTTCCATTTTTTGTAGGTTGTATGAAGCAAATCAACTTGCGTTGCCTAAGGTTAAACCAGATGATCCTACCAAGTGTAGCAAAAGTTATAGGAAACATTTGTTTTGCCCTTATCATCAATAGAATGGGCATGATATTAACAACTGCTATCAATTTAAATATATAGTACAAGACCTAATTGAATTATGGGCCATCAAGGTTGATAGTCCCTTGGCTCAGCAAAATTAGAACCTTGGCATTTATCAAACACCACTTTGTCATTATGAGGAAGTGCAACCAACAACTAGAGGGTTAAATATCAAGACTCCTCCTAATTAGGTCAACCATATGCAACAATACCAAGGTTTTTTGGGTGTTATTCATGTAGTCACCCAAGGTCAACAATGCACCAATCAATAAAATGCATAATGGTAGACTATCCAATCTCTCGTAGCACCTTAGGCAAGTGTGTCTCCTCAACCTTCCAATTCATCATCACCCATTCAGTTCTCCATTAATTCTTCCCAATCAATTTATATTCTAAGCCATCCATCTCCACCCACTCATCTTTCCAATCATCCACAAAGGACAGTAATCTGTCTGAGTAGCCGACTAACCACTAGCATTAAAATGGCTTCAACAAAACTATATATTTATGTGCTAATACAACAATATCCCCCATACTACAAGGCATTAATGGAGATTCTAAAATCCATTGAACTCCAATCTCAGGATACTAATGCCTTTAGCAATTTTGTGGGGAATATCCAAACATGTGTGGAGCCTTCCATTATATTTTATGATTTTGAAATCAAACCAATATCATCAGAATCGATGGACCCTCCATTACACATTATGGCTCAAATTGATAAAAATCCATTCAAATAAGTTTTGATTGATACCAGCTCCCCCATCAATACCATCATCACTTCTACTCTTCAACATCTTAATATTCCACCATTTCATATAACCAAATCCACCTTCACCTTGAAAGCATTCAATGATGCTCTCTGTTCCATAGTTCACACTATTATTTTACCCATCGAAGTGGGGGTAAAAATATTGCATACAATGTTCTACATCTTGGAAGGATCCATAGTGTACAATGTACTCCTTGGATACCTTTGGATTAGAAAAATGAGATGTGTCCCATCTATACTCCATCAATGTCTAAAATATGTATGTGAGGGATAAATTCATTGCATATCAGCGAATGTCGAACCGTTTAAGTATTGCAATTTTATCTCAAATCTCTACAAATCCACTCTTTCATCCACTCATATTTTCTTGACCCTATCAACCACATCATCCATCTCTTCATCCAAAACTCATATTCCTTAGAAGCTTCCCATCACTACCCCACACTAAGATTCGATATCCATGCCCCCATATTCATCACCATTGATTACATGTACATGTGGTCGAGCCCAATCCACATTTTCCACATCATAAACACCAACATCCTCCATCATTATTCCTTCTAAATCATCACCCATTCATCAAAAAACTCAGATAAATCCACCTTCATCTACATCAATTGATGTCCTACGAGTCGAATAAACAGATTGTGAGATGCCAGTCTAGCCAACACCTCTCCCATTATCAAAGCCACAAGCCAATCATGAGCCTTCCACATCCACCTCCACATAATTCCAAGTTGTGGTACACATCACTAATCTTGGAATTGGTGAATACATGGTCCAAGATATTACTATCACACCACTTAGAATCCAAACTGTTAAGGATTACGATCACCCACGTGACCCACCCTTATTAATAGGAGCAGTGTACAACATGGGTTCAATGCCTAATAGCATAAATTTTGTGTATGGGAGGATTGATTCATCATATAATCCATATTATCTTGATGAACCCAAACAACCAACCCTTACCAATATACAACACATGTCACGTTTTCCATCTTGATACTTCCATCGTGTCAATAGGTAAGGCTACAACCTAGGACGACATGAATAGGGAATGCACGAGCTCATCGATACTCCATATCAATAAACACATCATTGATTAGATTTAGGCTATCATTCTCATTCTTCCACTTCTTATTTTGAATAAATATTTCAAAATATTCATTTGAATTTAGAAGAAACCCATCACACCGATGAATTTGAGGAGGAAATCTATGAAGAATACAACGTTATGTTGATAGCTTTTGATGAATATGATGAGGAATCGACACCCATCACTCCATTCACTGAACATAACAAGTATTAACTCATAATGTTCCTCATACATCAGCTCATATTTCATTTTCTTCCCCCTAGGGAGCGAGCTGAACCAACCAGTGAACCACCTCCAATTCATTGATCCACCTCATCGGATAATTTTGTAATATATGTACATAAAAAAAATAAAAAACACACACAAAAAAAAATAACCATTGCATTGCATGTGCATGTATCTTTGCCTATTGCATTTATTTGTGTTTCTCACTGTTTTTCAAGTTCCTAGAGTTCTTGCACCGATCCTAGCAGGCAGGCTCTATCCATCCTTTACATTACAAATCACTAGTTTTCTCTTTAAGTTAACATGAATCCTATTGACTTATTCACCCCACTCTGTAATCCATATGATTTGACAAAACCAATTCCAATTTACATGAGCCTTATTGATATGGACTAGATTTCCTCACCTCCATCCTTTTATGAATTTATCCTCTCAAGGAATTGTTAAGGGCTTCAACCAACTACATTCCTCCATCGCCTCCACTTTTGCCTTCACCTTCGCATTTATATCCCAAGGTTTTCCAAGCAGACATGGAAGAAACTATGTCAAAAGAGTTTGATAATATCATAGATGGTATCCATATGATCTCAAAACCCATCATATTGAGGAAGATTCTCATATGTCCATTGAAGATACGATCGATATGAACCTTAGTTCAGACGTAGAAAATCCTTAAATTTTCACACTTGGAAAAATTTTATTCGTTGATGAACAAGAGCAATTAATTGCTCTCCTCAAGAAGAATAAGGACATTTTTTCAATGTCCTATAAATACATGACTAGTCTTGACCCTAATTGGTTGTCCACAATCTCACCTTGCACCGTGATGCTAAGTCGATCAAACAAAAATTGGGAAATATGGATACTACCATTGTGCTCATGGTCAAAGAAGAGCTTCAAAAGCTATTAGATGATGGTTTCATTGTCCCCATTGACTATCCTGAGTGGCTTTCAAACATGGTACCCGTTCACAAGCCTAACGGGGTGATATGCATTTGCACTAACTTTCAAGACATTAATAAAGCATGTCCTAAGGATGAATTTCCTTTGCCAAACATTGATACTCTTGTCAACAATTGTGATGACCATGAAATACTTTCTTTAATGGATGGTTTTTTAGGATACAACCAGATTCAAATCAATCTTGATGACCAACACAAAACAACATTCACTACACCTTGGGGGAATTTTTGTTACAAGGTGATGCACTTTGGCCTCAAAAACGTAGGTGTCACTTATCAACGTGCCATGACATACATATTCCATGATTACATTCATAAGATAATGGAATATTATGTGGATAATCTCTTGGCAAAATCTAAAATTCGACAAGAGCACATTGATGTCTTGGAAGAAGTCTTTGATCGACTTATAGAATATAATGTAATGTTGAATCCCACAAAGTGTGTCTTTAGTATCACCTCAGGAAAACTACTAGGATTCATTATCTCCAAAAGAGGCATTTAGGTGGATCCAAACAAAGTCAAGGCCATCATGGACATGCATCCCCCAACAAACTTGAAGGAATTGTGTAGTTTATAAGGAAATATCCAATTGCTCCGTTGTTTCATTGCGTAAATTTATGATAAATATAGGTCATTCAATAACCTTCTACAAAAGGAGGTGATATTTTCATGAACAAATGAGTGTCAAAAAGCTTTTGATGACATCAAGCAATACCTAGCTTCTCCACTATTATTAACTACTCCTCATCCAAGAATCCCCTTCTATATTTATATTTCATCAATGGACTTTGCATTAGGGACACTGCTTGCACAAAAGAATGAAAATAATCGAGAGCAAGTTTTCTACTAGATTAGTCAAACATTGGTAAGCTATAGAACCAGATATGCTTACATGGAAAAATTGTGCCTAGCAATGGTTTTTACCACCAATAAACTTAGACATTTCATGCTTAGTCACACTACACATGTCATAGCTTACAAAAATCCTTTGCGTTATATGATGTATCACACTTACAATAACATCTGCATTGCAAAATGGATAATGCTTCTCACTAAATTTGATCTTGAGTTCATTAGCCAAAAATCTATTAAAGGTTAGGTCATAGTTGATCAGCTTGCAGAAGCTCCACTCCCTAGAGATAAATCCTTGATAATTGAGTTCCTAGATGATTCGGTATTTACTATCACTGAATAATAAGAAGATGTCATTCCAAAGAAAGATCTCAACATCACATTATTCCTTAATGGTTCTAAGTGTGAAAAATGTCAAGGTGCTGGAGTCATGTTTCATACACCACAAGAGGTACCTATTCCCCTATCTTTCAAACTTGACTTCTAATGCACAAACAACAATATAGAGTATGAAGCATTAATATTAGGTCTTCAAGAAGACATAGCTATGGGCATAAGGTGTATCAGGATATTTGGTGACTCCAAAATTGTTGTTTATCAAATAAATAAAGAATACCAATGCAAGTAACCAACAATAAAGATTTACCATGAAGTAGCAATGACATTGCTTATCAAATTTAACTGGTATGAAATTGATAGTTTACCATGTTTGACTAATAGATTTTTATATGCGATGGCCTCTCTAGGATCATTGATTCCAAATAACTCCATAGGAGAGGTACATCCACTCATTATCACAACGATCTCTAAATATACAATTATTCATGTTGAATCTAAGGATGAGAAGGATGTTTGCTTTATCCATTTAGAGTCGTATGAGACTTGATCCAACCAAATAATAGCATTCCTCAAGTTTGGAACTATTAGCAATCGAAACCGACCTAGATATAGGTTTTCTAAGTCTGCAGTGCCCTAGGCCCGCTGCCAAGCATTGAATGCCCGAAGGAAAGAGATGTCCTCCATGGCAATCTCTAGTAGGGTTGGTTCCAAAAATAAAAATGGGGGTTTGGAGATAAGAGATAGAAATATACTAAAAGAGATGGGAAATTATGAAAAGGAATGGGAAATGGCCAAAGGCCAGAGATTTGGGGTGATGGACCGGAAGCACGATAGACAACTTATCTATTTGAACCAACAACAATCAAAACAATGACTTGTAATAGAAAATAGTATAAAATCCTCAGAACTTATGTAAACTCTAGCAAGAATTCCAGAGACCAGTATTCTATCAACAACAAAATCCAGAGAACAAAATTAAACTGTAAAATAGAGACACTAGTTTAATAGAAATCATAGAATAGAAGTCATACACAGAGATTGAGAACTCAAACCGTAGCTAGAAGCCTTTATTTTGGGAGCATATTTCAAGTACACAACTGCTTTTCTAGTAGAAGTTATCCATGATGTGTTACAAAGAAGAGATGGTTTATATAGGAGAAAGTTGCCGCTTGAAAAACCAATTCCCAACCACTTTCATGATGGGCTGATCCGATTTCGGTGATAGCCAAAAATAGTCTATACTATCCTTACTGACAACTTAGCATTAAAAATAGATGGTTTCGACGAAGACCTGAGAGAGATGACCTGAAAATATAGATAACTTGACATTGAAGTTAGAAGTTTCTGGTGGTGATGAACGATCAGACGGTCTTGATGGTAGCTCCCGAGCGGTGAAATAGAGGATGCACTATGGACCTCTCCTTTAGTTTACTAGCTCCTTCTAACAAGATGTCCTCGATCCTTTTAAACAAAGCGCTCCCTTGTGGAGCGCTTTTCAGTGAAGTGCTCCTAAGTGGAACACATTCTAGATAAAGCGCTATGCTGACCTATCATTCTGAAACCTTCTGGAGGGAGCCGCTTTAAACAAAGTGCTGATTTTACTTATACTTCACCAACTAAGTCTCTTAGCCTCTCAACTACTTCCCGAGGAAAAGTCTTGCAAAACACCCTTTTATGAAAGCGCTCCCTTGTGGAGCGCTTTCCAACAAAGCACTCCCTTGCGGAGCGCTTTCCAACAAAGCGCTCCTTTGTGGAGCGCTTTCCAACAAAGCGCTCCCTAGTGGAGCGCTTTCTTTTTTAAGCAAAGGACTTGGGATTTTGGAGGAGCTTGAGAGGAGTCCCTTTTGGGCAAGCTTGGATTTCATATTTACTTAGTAATTTTATCAACCTTGCCAAACTAGCTCCCTAACTATTCTAAAAGCAACCCTTTAGCTTAAAAAAGACATTCAATTAGAAGAGTTGGAAGTGACAACTTAATCATTTGATTGCCCATGCTAAAACATATACAATTTTGCATGCAACATACCAAGCTAAAAACGTAAGAGAAGTACAAAAAGCTAGAAAAGTACAGAAAAGCTTAGGAAATAGTTCATCCATAGTTTTATGAGGGAAAGCTTTGGAACAACCACACCTTAACCATTTTTTATGGAAAAAAGGAGTTTTACAATGAGTGCTTCCATAAAACCATATTTATTATGCATTTTTACAAGGTGTGTCAAAACTGACAACACATCTGGCGGCTCATGGGGTATTGAGCCTGTCTCAATGCAAATATCCCAGGCCTCATCCTTGGGTTGTAGAGTCATATTTCTTATCTGGGTCTTCCTCCTCTTCTTTGTCGCTCCTAGAGGATTCTCCATCTTCCTGTTCCTCACTGTCTTCAGACTCTTCATCTGATTCTTCTTCCTGCTCATCGAAATCTTCTTCTTCTGAACCAGATTCACTTTTTGTCTGACTTTCTCCTTTCGATGGGGGGTGCTGAGGAAGAAACTGGTCTAATGACCCGTTGAAAATATGCTTATATATAGCAGAAGCGTCAACCCAACGCTCATAAGAATATGGGGGTACTTAAGGAGCTCAAAAATAAGACAACGGTAAGTCTCGATACGCTCAAGATCGACGTGGACCAATACCCTATCAAACTCCTTCAGATAGGATTCAATCTGTGCATACTTGGTCATAAGCATAATGATCTATGCATCTGAGTTGGAGGCATTCAACATATGCAAGTCTGAAGGATTGTCAACAAAATCAGCCCACATGGGCTCCAACTCTTTTATTGATAGAGGAGGTTGTTTTGGATCTGTGAATCCTGGGACCCCAATGTCAATGAGGGCATCCAAGTATCGTAGCGCTATCTGGCGCTCTTGCAGAAGCGCATCAGAGAGCAGGCGGGCCTTTTTAGCCAGTTCAACTTTTGTGAAAAAGTAATGCAATGTAGTCCTGGCAGTAGATAAGGATCGAGCCAGATCACTCATAGGCTCTAGATGGATGGGCGCATCCTCCATTTTCTTGAGCTGGGTAGCCAGGTCTAACCAGTAGTTAACATCCGCTTGAGCTGACTCCAAAGTCGGATTTCCAGTGATGATAGTGTCATGTGCCTCTTTGAAGAATTTGAGGGTCGTGATTCCCTTCGCTGCCCTTTTGGGAAAATCTCTTAAAAAGTGTAGGCGCATCTCCTGCAGGCGCTCGTTAGAAGGCATACTAGGTGGTTCAACTCTTTGCGACTGTTGGGCTTCTAACTCATTAACCCGAACCTCAAGGCGTTGCATTTTTTGATTCGCATCCGCTATCTCCCGGATATGGCGCACGTTGGACTGCTCATAATCTTGATTTTCTAGATTAAGCCTTTGTACTTCACCTATCAATTCTTCAATTTGAGAATTTAGCTTTTCAACCTGACCTTTGTGATTTCTCTCTAACTCTTCATTCTTCCTCCTTGCTTCTTCCAAAGCTTCCTAAAGCTCGTCAATTTTAGACTGGGCCCTGAAGTAGCGGGATCTGTAATGTTCTCCATGTGCATAAATAGAGCCAATGCAAACTTGAGCTTCTTCCATATTTTCTTCGGTGTTCATTTTAGCTACGTTCAGCCTTGTATGCTTGTGAATGTAATCAACTGGAGCCATTTCCCCCAGGGGCTTGTTCACCAGTGGTATCTTTTCAATTGTATGTAGCTCCATTGACTCAGGATCTAGAATATAAGCTTTGTGTGTTTGCGCCAAAGCTAAGGCCTCTCTCTTTCTATGATCTTTGAGCCATTGTATAGAATTTTTCTTGGCCCTACGAACACTTTTAGCTATAGCTAACTACTGTGTCAACTCTAGCTCTGACTCCAAAGGTTTAGGGACCCCTAATCCGAGAATAGGTGTTGATGGAAGGAATGGGAAATCGGGCTGCAGATCCAATGACACCATAGAGGAAGATGAGAGGGAAGTGATTGCGCTAACCCTCAGAAGAGTTTGAGTTTGCACTGTAGAGAAAGTGGGCTTAGGTGTTATGAAAGCGGATGAATCAGACCAGATAGTGGGAGTTGAAGGGGTGGAGGAAAAACTTGAGCTAGAAGCACCAAACACATGGGTGGGGGGAATCTCTGAAACCCAAGGGGAAGAACTGGTTGAAGCTGAGACTATGAAAGGATTAGAAGTGCCTGTATAGGATAGGGATGGGGAAGTTGAGGATACAAGTGTGGTAGAAGATGAAAGAGATGGCTGAGGAAATGAAAAGCTCTGTTGGCTTGACTTAGTTGGGGATGAGCTCAACACAGGGACCACCAAAAAAGGTACAGTGGGGACCGCTGAGGCTATTATTGTAGAGACCGGTTTTTTTTGGTTTTTTTTAAAAAAAATGGGAGGGAAAGAAATGAGAGCAAGAATTGAAAACATACCTTCGAGCCCCATGGAGGAAGGAGCTGAGAGAGATTCTTCCAACATCTGTATTTCTCCCTTTTCTTTGCCTGGCATGTCGGGGCCACCTTCGTTTGCTTTCTCATTACTTGGAGGTCCCTGAATGACAGCTTGTCCCACGTCCATAGTGCTTTGTTCTTCAATCTGCCCTGTTATGAGCGCTTCTTGAATACATTCTATTGCAGGCACTTTTGGAATGGCCACCTCAATTTTAGCCTTTTGTTCTTCAATCTGCCCTATTACCTCTTTTGAGATAGACACCTATGCTATAGCTACTTCAGTTATTTTTCTCTTTGGGTCTTCTTGAGAAACGACAAGCTCCAAGTCAGCCAACTTTTGCTCCTTCATCTACCCAACTATCTCCATCAGAGCTGTTTTGCTAGGGTTTGAGGAAGGAGCTGGAGTGCCTGGGTGCACAACCATCCCAAAAGGCTTTTGAGGCCTAGTTCATGGTTTTTTTGTGATTTTCTGTAGAAGGGACACTTTAGTTTTTCTTTTTGATGGAGCACTCTTCTTTTTAGGCGCTTGCTCAAATGAGAGAGGAGCGCCCATGACATCTTTGCCCTTCCCTAGTAGATCATGTCGTGGATGTGCCAAATCATCCACTTCATCAAGATTGCATCCTGCCTTGGGCACAAAATCGGCAAAGGAAAAAGGGTGATAAGTGTCAATGCAGTCATCATAGAGAATTGAAAACTGCTCATCAATCGCTAGCTTGTTAGCCGTAGCTTTGTCTTGGTGCACCCTCATGATCCACCATTGTTGTATTTTGTGGTCTAACCATTTTGGGTGCCTGACTTTTATAGTACTCTTGATAGATATGGGCAGTTTTTGCTCTTGATTCACCATGGGGTTATACTCAATATCCATTGTGTAGAAATCTAGCCAAGGCGGTAGCGGCTCCATCTCGTCCACATGCCATTCAAGCTCCAAACCAAGCGGGTTGTTGCGTTGTCTCTCCATGTCTGAGCGTGGGCAAGAATGGAAGGCTTGTACCTTAAGGTTGTTCTTTATTATACCAAGTGGGTCCCATTTCCATCGATGGGGCAGCTCAACCAATCCCAACTGGGAAAGTGTCACGGTCAGAACTGCATTCTGACCGCACTGAGTGATATTGACTCCTCCAAAGTCGAAAGGGGTGGAGACTATGAATTTTCTCCCATGACCCCTTCCATACTCCTCATTAGAGTGATCTATCTGGCGAGCTACTTCCAATGCAAACTAGAATGGAGTGGTGTAAAAAGGCAATAAAAAGGGTTTTTGTGAAAACCCATAAATTTTGATGACGTAACCTTGCGTAAGGAAGAAGGTATCTCCCAAACGCCGTTCAACCAACTCCTACCTCAGCTCAGCCAAAAAATGCTCATACTTGCCATAAATTAAACTTAATGTTGGACCCAAAAAAATTTGATTAAAAACATAATATGACTTACTTACAAAAATACTGTCCGTCCATAAGTAAACTGGCAGCGGCTTTCCTTCGTGATTTGTCTGTTGCTTTTCTATGAAACCAAAATTTTCATGCTGACTCTAGAAAAAGAGCCACACCATCATGAAAGAGAGTCTAAACTGGTGGTCCTGATCATCATGAAGAAAAGCTAAGGAGGCATGCAACTGCCTTGAGATGAATTCGACCCAGTCATAATAAATTGGACTAGAGCCTGGCCTGGCTTTAGAAGGAAAATAATCTAGGTTATCTAAAATGGCTTATGCCATAGCAACCGGATGCCACTGTATCTTTCAATTGGCCTATTATAAAATCCCTTATCCAGGGCGTAGGTTGATACCTTGCAGCCTCTTCGTTAGTGTACAACCTCTATGAAACCACTCTGAAAGGGTATGCCTCTCCACCGATGAAATCTTCTCGGATAGATGCAATAGTAATTGCAAATAATGGAACTCCATTCGCGTCCCAAACTATCCATGATAGAGGATCATAAAATCTAGCCACTGCATGAATAAATTTGGGGTAGATGTGAACAGGAGGGCACATGTAAAAATACAAGTGCGAGTGGTACACAACGACCAACGGGTTTTCAACTGGGCTTCTACTGTATGCTTCCTTAACATCCCAATGCAACTGCTCCATATCTCTGCTTGTCACCAGGCAGTCTCTGTATCGAAGGAAAGGGTGTTGTGGAGCCTCCAACTCCTCGATATTTTTATTTTTCTTCTTTCGAAGCTTCTTCGAATTTGATGGTTCTATAGGTATGACTTCATTTTTAGCTTTTTTATCTTTCGGAGCCTTCTTTCTATGTTTCTTCTCCTTTGGCACTTCTGCGATTACTGCTCCCCCTGCTGCTTCTACCTCTTTTTTATCCATGGTGGTCGAGTGCTTCAAAAAGTGTTCTTGGTTTATGTGTCGTAGTGAAGAGTTTCAGAATGAGCTTGAAACTGTCTGGTATACTATGTTTTTATAATACTTTTGTCTAAAACTACCACCTTTAATGCAGGGCACCTTCAATTAATGCCAGGGTGAACATGCATGCAATCGGGTGCTTTCAACTTTCTTCGTGTGGGGGGATTTTTCTTAAAAAACTAAATAACGATGGTGGACAAGGACGTCTCCACGAGGCGCCCTATCATTAGCTAAGAAGGGTGCCCGAAGATCTGAAGAAAAAAGGTCAATTTTGGTTGACGGAGGATGAGGAATGTTTTGATTTGATGGGGGTATGACCCTTTCTCTTTTAAAACTTGTGCCAACCTAGGGTTTTGAAAATGACCTTTCATGATACACAAATCTCCCAACACTTGGAAAAATCTGAGCAGACAAAAGGGGAGTACAATAAGGGAAAAAATTATACTAAGGGAAAAAATTAAAATGGCTACAAAATGGGAGCGACTCCTAATGAAGTCCCCCCAAAATTCATTTATTTATTTATTTATTTTGCGCTTTCGGGCAAAGCGCTCCCTTGTGGAATGCTTTGCCTTTGGAGCACTCTCCATGTGGAGCGCTCTGGCTTTGGGTAAAGTGCTCCCTTGTGGAATGCTTTGCCTTTGGAGCGCTCTCCATGTGGAGCACTTCGGCTTTGGGCAAAGCGCTCCCTTGTGGAATGCTTTGCCTTTGGAGCACTCCGAATTTTTTTTTTTGAGACAACTCAATATCTCACTTAAAAGTGAGTGACGGATCATCCCCAGACAAACCTCTCGGCCTATCGGGTGAGATTTTATTTCTAACTATCTCATCCTGGCTGCAAAAGCCCAGTAAAAGCTTTCTTGAAGAAACTTCTTTAGACCTTCGAAAAACCTCTCGGCCTACCTCATCCTGGCTTCCAAAGGCCTAGTAAAGGTATTATTGAAGAAACTCCTTCCTTTTATTTTTCAACTAAGCTTAGGGAAAGAAAACACTAACCTACTATACAAACAAAAGGGACTACATACGAGAAATACCTGATCAGCTAGAGAAGAGTGTCGGGCCTTGGTGGGTAGTAAACTTTCAATAAAAAACCGTTTACTAGAATTGGGAGCACGGTACCTTCCATGTCTTCCAACGTGAATGAATTTATCTGATGAACGCCAGAGACCCAGAATGGACCCTCCCAAAAGGCATCAAAATTTTCATGGTTTCTCGACTTCGATTTCTTCACGTTCCATTTCAAAACTAAATCCCCAATGTTGAAAACCCGATCGGAAGTTCTCTTGCTAAACCAGCTCTTGGTGGTTTCGGCATGCTTGGTGAAGACTTCGTACGCCTTTTATCTTTCTTCTTCTAACTCCACCAATTGTGCCAACCTTGCATCCATCGGACTGAAATGGCCTCCTTCAATGTCAAGCCATTTAAGAAGTTGTAAGGCTGGTAGTTCGATGTGTGTAGGTAAGACCACATCTTTTCCATACACCAATGAATAAGGTGAAGTCTGGATAGACCGCTTGATGGAAATTCGATCAGCCCACAAGGACTGATTCAAGAGTAGGTGCCAGCTTCTTTTATTTTTTTGCAAGGATTTCTTCAAAATTTGCAACAGGTTCTTGTTCATGGATTCAGCTAACCCATTTCCCTATGGATAATAGTTAGATGAAGTTTTTAAATAGATTCCATACCTGACCACGAATTCACAAATATTTGCACCAGTGAAAGGAGAACCGTTGTATGAGACGATGGATTATGGGATTTCGAACCGAGTGATCAGACCTTCGAGGAAGGAGATGACCACCTCCTGGCTCACCTCTTTGGTTGGGATTGCTTCCGACCATCTGGTGAAGTAGTCCGTAGCCATCAAGATATATTTATGGCTGATAGAAGAATTGGGATTGATGATCCCGATGAAGTCCAAACCCCACTATTGGAATGGAGTTTCCACTTGAATGGGGTGAAGAGGAAGTGATGCATTCCTAACCCTTCTTGAGTAGCGCTGGCAACTGTCACAACACTGGCTGGCTTTGAAGGCATCCAAAAAGAGAGTGGGCCAATAGTAACCTACTTTGATGATTTTTAGTGCCATCGGTCTACCAGAAAAATGCCCTCCCAAAACTCTAGAGTGAAACTCTTCCAGGATCTTAGCCTTTTCAAACTCTTTAATGCATCTTAAAAGGACTCCATCAATATTCTGATAAAAAATCCCATTGGGCATCGGGACATACCTGTTAGCTTGTAGGCAGAATATTCTTCTTTGCGAAGCGTCGAAGTGTGAGGGGCATCGACCTGTATCAAAATATCTGATCAGGTCTTCTATCCATTATGAATCGCTAGTGGATGGGATAGCCAAGTTGCTATCAAAATTTAGGCTATCTGAGTCTGGAATCATAGCTTCAGCCACAACATTTTTGGCTAACTCTTGAGAGAGCACTCTACCTCGAACTAACTTGGTAGGGCGTATCTCGATATCAAACTCTTGGATTTTAGTAACCCATCCCGCCCTTCTATTCCCCAACTCACCTTGGATGATGAAGTTTCGGACGTTGGGGTGTATGACATACACGATTTTTTTGCTTTGAGACACGAAGTGCCTAAAATTTTGGAGAGACCTCATCACCGCATGCACCTATCGTTCAATGAAATTGAACTTCTCTTCGTGAGGCTGAATGATCTGGCTGAGAAACGTGATCGGACGCTCATCTCCATCTTCACCTTTCTGGGTTAAGACAACGGCATAACTCTTAGGCTCTCCGATCACGTACAAGATGAAATCTCATGAGTAGTCAGGGTTGATAAGGATAGGAGCTTGAGCAATCCTCTCTTTAATCCCTTGAAAATATTACCTCCTCTCATTAGTCCACTTGAATTCGATGCCCTTTTTCAAGAGTTGGGCCATTGGTTTTATCACTAGGGCAAAATCGGCGATGAACTTCCTGATGAAGTTTATCTGTCCAAAAAAGGACTGCAGGGCCTTCTTATTTGTGGGAGGTGAAAGTCGAAGAAGCGCTTCTACTCGAGCTGGATCAATTGTTAATCCCTTTTCAGAGATAAGATGCCCGAGCAACTTTCCTTCTTTCACCTAAAAGATTGACTTTTTGGGGTTGATGGAGACCCCAAACTCTCGGTATTTTTCAAAAACTTGCCATAAATGTAGGTCGTGTTCTTCCCACTTATGAGAAAAGACAGTCATGTCATCTAAGTAGATTATGATGACATGATTGAGTAGTTCTCCGAAAGCGAGGTCCATCGCCCTTTGGAAAGTAGCTCCAAAATTTGAAAGGCCGAAAGGCATCCGTTGATAGGCGAAAGTGCCCCACTTGGTCGTGAATGCGGTTTTATGTTGATATTCATCTTTAACCCATATCTGGTTATAGCTTGAGAACCCATCTAATAAGGAGAACCTTTATGCTCCCACCACCACATGAAGGATTTGATCAATCTGAGGTAGCGGGTAGTGGTCTTTGAGCGATGCTTGATTCAGATTTTGAAAGTCTATACACAACCGGATATCGCCATTCTTCTTCCATACTGAAACCAGGTTAGCTACCCAAGAAGAATGCTTAATCGGATATATGATCTTAGCTTCGAGCATCTTCAACAACTCGACCCTCATTAGAGTTTTGACCTTTGGATTTACGGGCCATTGCTTCTGTCTGAAGGGTCTAACACCCTCTTCTAACTCGATGGTATGTTGGATGATACTCTTGTCATACCCCTTTAGGTCTTGGTAACACCAAGCAATGATGTCGGGATATTCTTTACACAGAACCTAGATCTGTTGAAGCTCTCCGATTGTCCAATCGATCCCTACCATGATGACCTTCCCTGATGTTCGATTGTAGAAGCTTACATTTAATTTTATCAATTCGAGGGAAATCAAGGTTAGATTTATAAATTCAATGATTTTATATTGGGAAAATTCATCGAGAAATTTTGAAAATTCAATGATTTTATGAGTGGATAAAGACTTACCAATGTTGACAGACTTGTTAGGCTTTCTCCCGACTATAGACATTTTTGGCGGGGAAGTTTCAACAGGTGGCGACTGACTGGTAGGACTTGTAGGACCTGTAACCTTATTGTATTTGAGCTGTTTAATTAATTTAAACTCCACAGAAAGAACTTGCTGAACAATTTTATGTTATTTTGCTAAATCCACACTTAATTTATCAATTTTTGTTTGAAGGGATTCATTCTATGCTTTTAGATAAGACAAGGTTTCTTCAAAATATTCCTCTATAGGTATTTCTGGATCTTGGGCTTCTTCAGAACTTTCTATTATTTTCTTTTCTTTCCTGGATTGTATTCTGAATTTAGTATTTTTCTATTTTTTCTTTGAACTTCTAGGTTTTTCATCATGGTCATTAGAGTCACTTTCCTTTTATGTAGATTGTTCATCTTCAGATTCGGAGCATTCCAAGATTTCAGGTGCATTGGCTTCTTCCACAATTCAGGTCCATGATACTTTTACTTCATGAGCCTTTTTTAGAATTATGAGTTTAATTAAACCATGATGAGCTATTAAGTGTAGTTTAGGCTGTCCCTCTGAATTTTTTGGCTTGACTCCCAAAAATGTAGATTTTAATGATTGGCACAGAAAGCATAGAATATTGATAACACAATCTTCTTTTTTAGGATATTTTAAGTTAAGAAGCATTTGAATATGATAGGCAATTAAAATTGACATGCGACCCTCGACAGTAAAGAATTTGATAATGATAACAGCTACTTCTTGCCAAATAAGAGGAAGTGTAGAGGTGGCTACCCCTTTGATTGCACCTTCTTTGTTTCTTACAAGTGAACATTTCTCATCAAATTGCTTTACTAGCTGGGTGATACTTTTAGTATTTTTGTAGAAAAGTGTACCAACCTCAGGCAGGTTTAGGATCTTAGAGATCAGGCTTGAGGTTATCTTAATTTTTAGATTCCCTACATGAGTGACCATAGTATTAGGGTTGCAATTCAGGATAAATTGTTGTGCTACCCCTACGTCGTGTCCCTTAAATTGATTAAGCGCATCCCACCAATGAGCATTTTCAAATAGCTCAATCACAGAATCATTTGGATTTTGTGTTTCAATGGAAGAAGGTTCGCTGTGCTTTTGGAAAACGGGCTTGGGCATTTTGATTATAGATATCCTACAATATTAAAGACACGGGAGTAGTTTTAGAGGCCAGAATTGCTAGATAATATATATATATATATATATATATATATATATATATATATATATATTTATGTTTTTATGAGATGTTTTTTTTTATGGGTTTTGTTTTTTTTTTATTGTTGAAGGTAATACAGGTACAGAAAGGATAATATAGAAGAGGAAATCTATAGAAAATATAATATAACTTCATACGACAAAAGTGTTTTTTTTATAAAGAAACTTTAGGAAATACAAAAACGAATATACAAGAATTCATAAACTTAGGATTACGTAAATTATACAGAAAATATTACGTATTTTGTACAGGTTAAAAAATAAACATACTCTGTACATATATAAAAAAAAAACTAAAATAATACAAATATTTACCTACAATATATAAAAAAAACATACTCTGTATATATTCTGTAAAAGAAAATACGTACAAATATATTTTAACAAATACAGAGCAAATACGTACAAAGAAAATACGTAAATTTATAGGAAAACTGAAATACATTTTAACTGTATAAAAATTTGAATGCAGAAATGTATTTGTACAAACTATATAACCTTTTATCAAAATTTCGACTGTACAGTCTTAAATAAAAAATATATAAACAGAAACAAAAAAAAAGGTTAAATGAAAATTTTCCAATAATTCAAATTTTTTAAAAACTCCTTTAAATAATTACAGGATTTATGAATTAGGGTTTTAAAATTTCTTCGAACAATTTTTCCTATGATTTTGCAAAGGAATTTATGAATTAGGGTTTTAAGATTTAGGGATTTCATAAAATTTTATGATATTTAAGATTAGGGTTTCAAGTCTATACACATGCAGAATAAAAATTATAGAAATTTTCTTTTTAGAAGTAGTAAAAATTTAAAACCCAAAAAGGAATTTGTAAGAGAATGGTCAAAATCAAAAATTCTTTTTTTTTTATATATAAAAAAAAAAAAATCTCCTTGAAAACAAATTAGGGTTTTACAATTCATTGAAATTGGGAAAAAATGAATTAGGGCTTTTCCAAATATAGAGTAAAACCAATTAGGGCTTTTACGAATTCATAAAAAATTTGAGAAAATTTCTATCAGAAACTAAAATTTATCCTAAATGTCGATCTGTGCATCCTAATATCAATTATTTTAATCTAATCCAGGAGGAATTTGAATTAAAAACAGGGAAAAGTACCTTTTTGCTGACAAAGACAACAAAAAGACAATAAATTTTTTGAAAAGGAGTTTACCTGACTGTTGCCTGTCACTGTCGCTAAAGACGCTAGGGGTCACCTTCGTAGTTTCTGTCAACAGTGTTCGTCACCTACCTCAAAGTCGTAGAGAAAGACGTAAAAACAAAAACTAGGGATAAAATTCAAATTTCCCAATTTGCATGGTAGAAAAACGTAGAAAAGGGTTTGAGCGGTGAAAACGCAGAGTAAGGACTGGGTTGGCAAGAATAATCACTATTTTCCCTAATTTTACCTTAAGTTGCAATCAACGACGACGGTTTCGAGTTCGTATAATCTACGACGGAAAACTAAACGATTTTCTAAACCCTAATGTTTAATCGACGACGGAGGAATAGATTTAAACTATGATCGACGATGGTGCTTTCACATTATTGTGTTTGTTTTAAAACATTAATCATCCATCGATTTAATACGTAATCAACGGTGGAGGAAGTCGATCCGTAGCCTTCGCACTAATTGGCTAAAATAAATACGTGTCCTCCGTGTTGATTGGCCTTATGCATGGCGGGTTTAATACATGGCGAAGCCACATTTCTTGTCTTCGTGGTCGAATTTTAGGTGTCTAGGTTTTGTATAGTTATAGTCTAGGTTTAAGGGTGTGTGGTATGTCTAGGTTAGAGTTTTGTTTAGGTTGTTTTAAAGAGTATCGAGGTTTAAGCTAGGTTTAGTTTATGTTAGGGCTTAGATACGTGTGGGTCTAAAGGGTTAGGTTAGGTTGTGTTCTAAATATTTCTCTAGGGTAAAAAAAATGTTTCGGGTTAGTTCTAAAAGGTGTCGCTAGGTTAGGTTAGAATATGTTGTTTAAAAGAAATGTTTTGGGGCCTAGGCTTATGTTAAGGTTTAGTCGGTAATTTTAATAATGTCTTAGGGTTAGATCGAAGTTTGGTCGGGGTCTTTAATGTGTCTCGTGTTTCATGTCTTGTGTCTTAGGTTTGTATCTTAGGGTATAATAGGTGTCTATATTGTAATGTCGGGTTTAATAGGTTATATTTTAGGTTTATGGTAAGTCGGGGTTTAGTTTGTAATTTAAAATTTATAATTATAATTTATAGTTTATAATTTTATAATTTATAATATAATATAGGTATTTTATATTATAATATAATTTATAATTTATAAGTTTTTAGATCGAAAGTTAGTTTATATAATGTTATATTATATCGTATATTATATTATTAATTATTTACATAGTTAAATTATTAATATTTACATTATTTGTTAGCATATATTTAAGTTAGCTATTATTACATTATTCTATGCTAACAATATCTGTTAGCATATTTTATTTAGGCTCGTTGTTGTTAACGAGCTCCATTTTATTAGGGCTAATTAGAGCCTAGTTTGTATTATTTATTCTACTACGTGATTAATCAAACTACCGTTTTCTCTGACATGGTATCAGAGCAGGCGTGATAGAATGGGAGAACTGTGTTTGCAGTGAGTGAGGCTGTGCAGTAATGTTCGCATATGCTCTTCGTCTGAGGGAGAAATCTTGAAGGAGACGCTGCGAATTACTGTGTACGGAGACGCTGCGAATTACTGTGTGCGAAGACGCTGTGTTTTTATTTTTATTTTTAAAACTGAGATGCTGCGTTCCAGATACCGTCGTGGAGAAGCCACCGGATGTTGGTGGCCGTCACCGTGATGGACTGCCCCTGCCACTGAATTGCGTGAATTTCCACCTGCTGGGAGCGCGATTGCTGGAGTTGTTTTCCACCTGAGAAGAGCGCGATTGCATGATTTAGGCTCGAGTGTCCTATGTCTGCAGTGAGTGAGTCCTTCGGCACCCATTGCAGCCATCTGCGACCCGGCCGCCGCTGTGGAGGAGCCACCGGCGAGCTAAGTGACCGCCATCATGGAGAAGTCGTCGTGACCGTGAAGCGTGATGGACTGCAGCTGAATCGTTTCGATCACTGTGGAAAATTGTTCGATGATTCACGGTGATGGACTACAGCTGAAGAAGATTTAGTGTTTTGAAAACTAAAAGACTGTGTTTTACTAAAAAAAAAGGACGTCATTCACCGGGGGAATTTTTTTTTGTAACAACGCGCAAAAGGAGATACTGCGCTGGAAGCTATGATTTACAAAGCTGCATTTTTTTTTTTTTAAGGTGTAATAATACGTGATGTAGACTAGATGAGAAATCTGTGTTCGTAGTATGTTCTTCGTCCGTGTATTGCTGCTATCAACGAAGCATGGAGAGGTGCTTTTTTCACGTAGTAGCGTGTAGCATGGAGACTGTCTTTTGTTAAAGAGAACCTGCAGGAAGCAATAGTAGCGAGGGATGAAGGGAAAGGGAATTTCTTCCCTTTCCTTCCCGTCGGTCCTTATAGGCCGACCGACAAGTGGGCCAGCGACAAGGCTTTGCCCGACGGGAGGTCGGGAGTTCGACTCTCGTCGGGGCCAAGCGCCCTTTTTTTACACAGGCCGTCGCAAAGGTTTGCATTTTTAATTAATTTTTTTTTTTTTTTAAATAATTTAAATTTTAAATAATGTTTTATTTTTTTTAAAACATTTATTTAAGTTTTTATTATTAATTAAAATATTTTAATTACACTTTAATTTTGCAAAGTTTTTTTTCTCCAAGAGGAGGAATTATTATTTTTTGCCTCACACCTTATAAAGGCAAACAACCAGAGGCATAAAATCATCAAACCTCAAACCCTGTTTTTTAGGCTTCATAAATAGCAACTTGTTTGTTTGAAGTACTTCACACAGGGGGCATTTTTTTGGTGACATTTTGTGCTAATCTGCCTACGAGGCAAGCTTTGTAAGAGCCCTTTGAGGCTTAATAGTTGCATATTTTTTGCACTGAAAGGGGGGATAAACTTTTTTTCTCTCCACCATCTCCTATCTTGCAAACAGGAGGGATATAATTTTGCAAAACCAAGGGGGGAAGACTTATAAGGGTGCATTTTCGACAGAGTCCGACACCTTAGTCAGATTATTTTTGCAAAATTCATTGTAAAAGGTGCATTTTCGGCAGAGTCCAACACCTTAAACATGGGCAGATCAAAGAAAAAGATAGCCCTAAAAACTGATGTTGCTAAATCAGTTAAAGACCCATACTTTCCACCAGAGATGGATGGGTTGGATTTTTATGAGGAGGGCACATTCCTCACACTAAACAATGGTTTAGTAGCTCTCCTCGATGATTCTGAGTCTTGCATAGACCTTCAGAAAAATGGTGCTCAAGTTCCTATTGGCGTTCTAAGGGGCATATACCTGGTCTTTTTTGCACTTGACCGTGCCCAACGTAAATTGGAAATAAATGAGGAAAACGAGGTCCTAAAGGCAAACGCTTGTTGTGACACAAGTGACCTTCAACCCATTGTGGCACATGCTTGTTGTGATACAAGCGACCTCATACCTTCTATGGTAGATATCAGTTGTAGCACATGTGATCTCATTTCAGTAGCAGATTTTGCTTGTGACACTAGTGACTTAAAAACTGAACCTCCTCAAAAAGAGCTCCATAATCTCATCAATAATGACAAATACAATATTGTTAAAAGCATTGATGAAGATGTTGAAATTGGGTGTTTTGAAAAACACACCAAAGGATTTGGTTCCAAAATGATGAAGAAAATGGGATTCAATGGTGAGAGATTAGGTAAACATGAGCAAGGCATTAAAATTCCAATAATGCCAAATGTCAGGGCAAAGCATGAAGGCCTTGGCTATACTGGACATGCAAGTACCAGTAATTCTATGTTTGTAAAACCTAAATCTCCTACATCTCCTAAAAAGCATTGTTGCAGTCACTATGGAAAGGTAGGACATGTTGCAGCTAAGTGTTGGATATTACATCCTTGTGATTCATGTGGATGTACGAATCATTCTTCTTCAAAATGTTGGTACAAAGTGAAAATGGCCAACAAGGTTCATATAGATTGTGGATGGACAGATTTCACACAATGGACCATGATGAAAGAAATGTTGTATGGCTTCTACTGAAAAGGTAAAACCTATGGTAGACCCCAAGGCAAATCCAGTGACATACCGAGTGGCAGTCCCAGAGATAATGACCTAGAGACAGACCTAAAGATAGACCCAGTGACAAAGTTCTAGAGGCAGATCTACAGGCAGATCCAGAGGCAATGATCCAGAGGTAGTTTCATAGGCAGATCCCGAGATAGACCCAGTGGTACAGATCCAGAGGTATGCTTAGAGCCAGAGCCAGAGCCATGAGCCAGAGCCAGAGCCGAAGACAAAGCACGAGCCACCATTCTTTCATTTCTTCTCTTATTTTTTTCACTGTATTGGGGTAGTTATATACTTTACCCAAATATTGTTGTATGGGGGGATGTTAGCATAGCTAGTAGTTATTCAATTACACAAATAATGTAATAAGGGGGGATGTTAGCATATATTTAAGTTAGCTATTATTACATTATTCTATGCTAACAATATCTGTTAGCATATTTTATTTAGGCTCGTTGTTGTTAACGAGCTCCATTTTATTAGGGCTAATTAGAGCCTAGTTTGTATTATTTATTCCACTACGTGATTAATCAAACTACCGTTTTCTCTGACATTATTATATTATTAGATGGTTATATTAACATTAGATTATAAAATATATATATTACTTATATAGAATGGATTATATATTATAATTAAAGATTATAATATATAAAAATTCATATTTTTTTTTTGTAAAAATTTAATTTATTTATTTACAAAATTTAACTATTTACGGATAGTATTTACGTAAAGTATTTATACATATTATTAAGAGAAATTTTCCTCTATTTTATTATTATTTCTTCCCTCAAGCTATATATACTTCCAAACTATATTATACACCTATACATTTGTAATTATCCCCTCCCCCAGACTTTAATTTTGGCTATATAGCCAAAACAAAGGAAAGATAGTAGTAATTTTAATAGAAGGGGTGGATGTAAACTTTTTGGAGATTATGATTCCGATATGTCATTAAGAAGTTGCTATTGTTAGTCATTAGAAAACATGGATAAATTAGAAGGAAAAGTAAGTATAGGCCATGTTTTTTTAGAGAGAATTTTGAAATGATAGTACTTGTGAAAGATAATGGGCTACTAGAGATTGCATAGGATGTTCCTAGGTGAATTCTTCAAAGTCATCAAACAATAAGCTAAGCATACTGAAAGAAACTTCACTTACTTCTATCACAAATCAATTTAGTGTTAATGTTATCCTAATATGTTCAAGTTTTCTTTCAAAACCAACTGTGTGTGCAGTGAAGATTCATTCCCCATTATGAGTAAAGGTTAAAGAACAACAAGGATTATATATGCCAAAAGTTAGCTGATCTTATAAGCATCTAGAGGTCTTATCCAGACTTATTGCTAATACGTAAGGATACCTTTGAGAAAGAATATCCCATGGTATGTGAAATACTAAGAATTCCAGGGATTCAAGCTCTTTTTGCCCTTTTTTTTTTTTTTTTAGACTTTGTTTGGGATACTTGCTTAGCAAGGGATTTTATAATGCTTTTTGAGCTTCTTGCTTGTTTGGGAGAAGCAAGAGTTTATATTTTGCTTTTTGAGCTTTTGAATTCTTGTTTATTTATAGAGAACAAGAATTTTGGGGAGGATACTTGCTCGATTAGATGAGGAGCAAGGGAATATTTCTCTTCTTTTTTTTTTTAACTCTTTTTTTTCTCTTCTCTTTTTTTTTCTTTTCATGGGATAGGGCGAGCTTGTCCTTTTGCCAATTCATTAGTAATCTAGACCATGCGTATAAATGGATGAGCAAGAAAACTTTTTCACTTATGGCACACATAATACAAGAGTTAATTTTCCAAAACATCACAATGTTATTTAAATGTATATGTGTATGTGGTTAAAAGAGAAAACTTAATCATCTTAGAAGTTACTCATAACATTTCAAAATATTTGCTCTATTTTCAATGAGAATTTCCCCAATATACTAGATAGAATTTGAATATTTGAACAAATACCTAGATTTCATCTAGCAACAAGGTACTATACATCATATGGTCATTTTTCTCTACAGGGTTAAAGATAAAGGATTTTTCTTTGAAAAGCTTTTTGAATGACTGAAAAATAGAAAGAAATGTAGGAACTTCATGATGAAATAAAGGAAGCAAGATCATTTTTTTGTTTTTGATATAATATTTACATTATTATGTATATGTATAAGTATTTGTATGTACAAATATGTATAAGTATGTTTATGTATAAATATGTACATAATATATATATTTTTTGTTTTTCAAAAAGAAAGTCTATTGAATAGTGGTTGATTGTAGTTCAGAAATGCATTGCAAATCAGTTTGTTTTCCAAACTGATGTATGAACTCTTCTTTAGATAATGGCTTCTTATAAAGTTTAAGCCTATGGCCATTTACTAGTAGTTTTCTTGTTGAATCATCTATAGGCTTAAGTTTAACTGTACCGTTTCCAAATATTTCCTCAATTTCATAGGGTCCTAGCCATCTGGTTCTTAATTTACCTTGAAAATCTTGGTAACGGGAGTCAAATAACAAGGCCCAATCTCCTGATTGAAATGTACGTGGTACAATATGTTTATCATGCCATTTCTTTCATTGTTGTTGAGTTATCTCTGTTCTATGCAAGGCTTCTAATCTCTTTTCATCTAAGATATTTAATTTTTCCAACCTTTCTTTTTGTGCATTATCCAAATTCATGTCAAGTTGTACGGATGTGCGTAATGTTTCAATTTCAAATTCGATGGGCAAAATGGCTTGTTTCCCATAAACCATTTCATAAGGTGATAAACCTGTGGTAGTTTTCCAAGTGGTATTATATGCCCATACAACTTCTTTTAATATTTCATTCCAATCACCCCTATTAATAGTTACAGTTTTTGTGATAATCTTTTCAAGTTCTCTATTTGTAACTTCTACTTGTCCATTGGCTTGTGGGTGGTATGGTGAAGTTTTCTTATGTTTGATTTGATAGATATGGACAAAATGTTCAATTAATTTGGAAGTAAATTGAGGTCCTTGATCAGAAACCAATTCTCTAGGTGCACCAAAGCGTTGCATTATATTTTCATAAAGAAAATCAGCTACTAGTTCAGCCTTAGCTCGTGGAAGTGCTTTAACTTCTGCCCATTTGGTAACGTAATCTGTACAAACTAATATGTGTTGATTACCATCACTTAGAGGTTCTATAGGTCCTACAAAATCAATTCCCCATTTTTCAAATGGTTCAAATGCTATGTGTGGAACTAAAGGCATTTCCATAGAAGGAGTAGGCTTACTAGCTCTTTGACAAGCATCACATCTATCAATAAATTTATGAGCATCTTTATTCATTGTAGGCCAATAATATCCAGTTTGATATATTTTTCTGATTGTTCTTTGGGTTGCATAATGACCTCCACAAGGTTCTTCATGTGCTGCCCTAATAATATCATATACATCATTTTCTTGTACACATCTTCTAATTATTTGATCTGGACATCGTTTGAATAAAATTCCATGAAGCCAAGTAAAAGAAGTACTTTGAAATATTAATTTCTTCTTTTCATAAGGTGTAAAATGTTGAGGTATTTTTCCTGTTACTAAATAATTTGCAATATCAAGCATACCAAGGAGTAAAAATAGAAAGGGCAAATAAATGTTCATCTGGAAAATTATCCTGTATTAATTCATTGTCATCAAAAATTTGTATTCGAGACAAATGATCAGCAATAACATTATCTTTACCTGCTTTATCAATGATTGTAACATTGAATTCTTGTAATAAAAGAAGCCATCTAATCACTCTACCACCAACTGTTGCTTTATTTGTTAAGTATCTAATGGCAGAATGATCAGTGTGAACAAATACTTCATACCCTGTAATGTAATGTTTAAATTTGTTAAGAGCATGAACTACAACTAAAAATTATTTTTCTGTAATAGTATAATTGAGTTCAGCTCCATGCAAATTTTTACTTATATAATAAATAGCATAGGGTATTATGTTTTCTATTTGTTGTAATACTGCTCCTATTGCATAGTTTGAAGCATCACAATGTATATGGAATGGTAATTCCCAATTTGGTCCTCTTAATATTGGAGCAGTGGTCAATATTTCTTTTATTTCCTCAAATGCTTTTTGGCATGCATTTGTCCAATTGAATTCACTATCTTTCATTAAGAGCTTAAGCATAGGAGTAGCAACTTTGCTGAAATTTTTAATGAATCTACGATAATATCCTGCGTGTCCCAAGAAACTTCTTACTTCAGTTTGTGTTCTTGGGGATTGAAGAGTTTGAATAACTTGTATTTTTGTAGGGTCTACTTTAACACCATCTTGTGATATATAATGCCCTAGAACAATGCCACCTTTCATCATCATGAAACATTTTTCATGACTAAGAGAGAGATTTTGCTCTTGACATCTTATTAAAACTTTTTGCAATCCAGATAAAGTTTCTTCAAAAGTAGTACCATATATTGTAAAGTCATCCATATAAACTTCTACGCATTCATTTGTTAAATCAGCAAAGATAGCTAACACAACTCTTTGAAAAGTTGCAGGTGCATTACATAATCCAAAAGGTAGAACATTATAAGCATAAGTTCCTACAGGACATGTGAAAGTTGTTTTTTCCTGATCAACTTCAGCTATGGAGATTTGATTATACCCACTAAAACCATCTAGAAAACAAAAATATTTCTTTCCAACCAATGTATCCAAGACTTGATCAATAAATGGTAAGGGAAAATAGTCTTTCTTAGTTACTTTATTTAATTCCCTATAATCAACACAAATTCTCCATTTACCATTCTTTTTAGGGACTATCACTAAAGGTGATACCCATTGGCTATCTGAAATTGGGTATATAAAACCTGCATTTAAAAGCTTAATGATTTCTTCTTTGACTATTTCTTTCATAGCTGGATTTAATCTTCTTTGTGGTTGTCTTACAGGACTACAACCTTCTTGGATAAATATACGATGGGTGCACACACTTGGATGAATACCCTTCATGTCTTCATAGTTCCATGCAAATGTTGATTGATACTTTCTAAGCAAATCTACCAATTGTGACTCTTGTATGCTTGTGAGTTCATTACTGATATTAAGAGTTCTTCCAGGTATAATATCTATTTGTTTACATTTTTCTATATTTGCATCTATTCCATTTATTTCATGTTCAAAAATATTCAAATCATAAGCATATTGAGATTGACTTGTGCTTGCTTCATTATTGGAAAATAAATCACTAATGTCTTGATTTTGATTTTCTTGTTGATTTTCTAACAACAATGGTAAGGGTCCCTCAGCTTCTTGTTCAAGTTCTTCAATTAAAACATTAACTGATAAGGTTTGGATATCATCATATTCCTGAGGAAAATCATACCACAATTGTTTTTCTTCTATTGGTGATTCAGGAAATAAACTAAGATCTTTTGTATCTTTACCATTGGAAATAGTCATGTTTCCTGATCTACAACTAATGTAGGCATCAGTTGTTGCAAGCCATGGTCTTCCTAAAATTAAGGGATGTCCCCCTAATTTCCTTTTAGGTTGTAAGACTATGAAGTCCACTGGATATTCCCATGAACTTATTGAGACCATAATATCTTCTAGTTTTCCTTCTGGCTTAATAGTAGATCTATCAGCGAGTTGAAGCACAATAGAAGTTAATTGTAATTTTTGTATCCCTAAGGAATCTGTTGTTTCTTTGGTCATAACATTAATAGCAGCTCCTAAATCAACCAAAACATTTTGTAAGGTTACATTTCCAATATGCACAAGTGAGTATAGGTATTCCAGGATCTGTATATTTAGGTACCAACCTATCTCCTATCATCATCTCAGATAATTGTCCAATAACTTGAATAGTTTGAAATTCATTTTTCTTTTTACTTTTTGAGCATATATTTTTAATAAGTTTAGAATAGATGGGTATATCCTTGATAGCTTGTAATAAAGGAATTTTAATAGTAACACCTTCTATTTCTTGAAGAAAATTAAAGGCTGGCTTGGATGGTTCTTTTGGTATTGCCAATATTTGAGGAAATGGTACTTCTATTTCCTTATTTGTTTGAATCTCTTGTTGTTTGGTTGGAATATTCTCCTCTTGATTGTCTGTTTCCTTCTTGTTGTCAATTTCATCTTCAACCAAGTTTTCAATTGGATCATTAAGTCTTTTAAGAGTGACATCATTTTCTAACACCTTTCCTGATCTTAATTGTATTTGTTGACAAGGTGCTATAGATATAGAACATGTTTCATTTGTTTCATAGACTTGTTGGACATTTTTATTATTGTTAGGGTTAGGAACTGGTTGAGTTGGAATAGGTAACTACTTAGGAGGATTATTGTTTGGAGGTGGAAGAAGTCTATTTTGAGGTGGATTTTGAGTATTTTGTCCCCTAAATTGATTTTGAGCATTCTGTTGTTGCATTGCATTTGGAGACCAATTAGTGCCACCTTGATTATATTGGCCATTATTGTTCCAACCAGGCATATTCTGATTTTGTGTTCCTTGATTCCATGGAAATTGTCCTCCATAAGAATTAGCCATAAATTGAGCCCATGGGGGTATATTCCAATCTTGATTGTAAGAATTCCAATTTGGCATATTGGACCATTGGTTAGGTCTTTGTTGGTTGGGATAATTAGGGTTTGACCAATTTTATGGGCCATTAAATGGGCCATTTCTTCTTTGAGCAACAAAATAAACATCCTCTGCTTCTTCTACTTCAGGTTCTTTTATGGCAGCCTTAACAACGGAGATATATTTACATTTTTTAGTTTTATGATCTTTATCACAAATTTGGCAACAAGCAGAGATATTGGAGATATTTGTTATGTTGAGAGGGCATTCTCTTGAATTGTGTTTCTTCCTACATCTATGGCAGTAAATTTCTTCACTGTCCTTTGTATTTTTATCCATTAAATCCAAATATGAGGTGAAATTACTCAATAAATCAGTTTTTAAACCTTCCAACATATTTCCAATTTCAGCTCTTGTTACTCCTGCTCCTATAGATGTATATTTATTACTTCTCAAGGGTTTGTTTCTTGAATAGTTTCTACAAAGATTTACAATCCCTTCAAAATATATAGAATGAATATCTCCTTTTGCCATAAGATTTAGGATTTCAAGAACATCCTCCTTTAATCCTTTCAGAAAAAGTTCTTTTAAGATTTCTTCTTCAAGCTCTATGTTTACTCTAGATCCTACAAATATAAATCTTTCAAGATAATCTTCCAAAGATTCATCTTCCTTTTGATTCATTCGGAAAAGTTCAGCTTTCTTGTCCCTAACTCTACAATAGTCTTGATATCTCTCAAGGAATAATTGTTTTAATCCATTTTCACCATCCCAACGATTACAAACTCCTTCTCCTAAACCCATAAACCATATCATAGCGGCATCTTTAAGAGTAGAAGGAAATAATCTTAACTTTTGCTCATTTGTAGTGTAGAAATAAGCTTGACATACAACTTCAAATTCAAAGAGAAAGGCATCAGGATCTTCATGTGGTTTTCCATGGAAGGTAGGTAATACATAAAGAGAGATTGATTTAGGATCTCTTGCGGTTCCCTCTATATGTAAAATTGGAAAAGCAAATGTTTTTCTTTGTCTATTTTCTACGTGATCTCTTTCTTGCCTTGGTATTTCTTGTCTTTGTTCCCTATTTCCATGATTTTCTTCTCCTACTTCACTTTCAGCATCTGCCATACTTGAATATAGGAATTCAAGAATTGGATCAGGTATAGGATCAGTGAATATTGAAGAATCTATATGATCATCAAACTCAGGACTTGGTAATAAGTATGTGTTGGGATCTTGTTCTAGGATTTCAGCTTGATTTGATGATGTGGCTCTAGTGTTTTCTATTTTAAAAATCCCAGGCTGTCTAAAGTTTCTTGGGGATTTTTCTATTTTATCTATTTTTATAAATCTTCCTTTAGAGTCTCTCAGTATTTTCATGTATATTCTAAATCTATATATATATATATATATATATATATATATATATATTTTTTATTTTGAATATAACACCTAGTCTTCTATAAATAACTTATGTATATCGTTGATTGGATCAAGTTGATCTGGTGTCATAAAATGTTCTTCCTCAAAATTAAAATGATCTACCAATAGTTGAATCAACTGACAAAGATAAGCTTTAATTGCTATAGAATTAGGAATTCCAAACCGTAGCTCGAAACATAAACCTTCGCATAATTCTCTAAAATGTACAGCTCTAGGAATTCTAAAATACCTTTTGTTGTATTGCAGGATTAACTCTCTTTTCTCTATTTTTGCAAGAAAATTGTGAACAATGAGGGAATCCTCAAGGTACTGGTTCCAAGGATAAATTGATGGATTTACTATAGTTCATCTATCCCAAAGCCAATTTTCACAACTTACTCCCAGATTATCATAAGGTGTAGGATGATTTACCCTTAAATTTTTTGCAATATTAATCCTTTTTATCTTTTTAAGTTCTTCTGATCTCTCGTTGATAGAGTCAATTCTTACACACAATGCTTCCCATTCTGACTTGGTTGTTATAAATTTTTGATCAACAAGAAGATTAACCTCTTGCTGAATCAAAAATTTCCTGAGATCTATGAATTCAATCTGACTACTTTCAACCATTTGTTTTTTTTCTTTTTGAATTTTTTTTTTTTTAAGTTTTGATTTTGTTTTCTGTTTTAATCTACTGTCTATTAAAACATAAAATTCAAAAATTTTAATAGAAAATAAATATGTATAATTTTAGACAATCCTAATGTTATTAAAATTAGGATGCGACCCATGGAGCACGTAATCCGTACAACCTAATTCTAACAATATTAGGGAAATTCCTAATGTTACTAAGTTCAAATGTGACCCACGGAGCACGTAATCCATACACTCAAACTTAATATCATTAGAAATAAGTATACAACCTAGTATTACTATAATTGGGTATGACCCATGGAGCACGTAATCCATGTAACCAATTAAGCAATAGTTCGATAAAAATAAAATAACAGTACTAAAATAATAGGTAACTTCTTAGTGTTTATTTGACTAGGGGGGATTTCACTACAGTCGTGTCACTCATTGTAAGCTAATTCCTACTCCCAAGATAGGGGGTTATTTTCAGCTACTACCTTCGCCTACTTCCTGAACTTGCCCATAGGACCCTACATCACCTAAAAAATAATAATTACCCAAAGCAGGAAATTGCAGAAAGCAAATTGCAGGAAAGCAAATTTTAATCTAGGAAAGCAATTAAAACATGAAATATTTATGAAAAAGGAACCTGACAACGTCGTAAGGCGGGGCTTGTTGTTAGCTACCCATGATAGGGAGGGCTATTGTGTCCCATCTATGTCGATAACCACTCTGACTCGTATGCACACCAGGGGCTCATGTGTCCACAAGATCTCATGCGTACAAGTAAGTCCTCTCGCTTTGCACTACCAACGACTTCTCTGATCAACTACTACGATGCTACTTTCCCCGACAACGATGCCAAAATGATCGGTTGTAGAAGCTTACATTTAATTTTATCAATCCGAGGGAAAATCAAGGTTAGATTTAAAAAGTAGCAATCCAATATAGATATGATCGTAGGAATTAATGCTTAAGTCTAGTTCAATTTCTAGTTCAAAAATCATGCGTACACGTGTACAAAAAGAAATATAAAAATGTGCAATATGAATTATGCAGGAAATAGTAAATAAGTGCAATTTATTATGAAATTTAACTATTATGCAATTTTATATTTTATGTATTTTCTAATGCAGATCTAACTAATTCTAACCTAATGCATGGGGTGAAGAGCTCAGGGACTGTCGATTAGGAGTGGGCCCTGCCTCCTAAGTGGCAGTGTAAGTTCTTTCCCCTAAACTACTCTATCAGTAACTAAATATTATGATTTATACTAACATTTATTTATAATTCATGAATGCAGGTTGCAGAATTTACAAATTCAGAACAGAGAATAAACAAATGCCACAAATGATACAAGTTACCATAATGAAGAAATGTTATTTTATTGATGAAGAGTCAACTGTACAAGCTCCAGAAAATAATCTGTAACATGATGTAATGAATAATGTAATCAGAAGAAAAAGAAGAGAGAGAGCCTCTGGTTTTTACTGTATATTTTTATACTAAGACTAATACAAAGTACAATCTTGTCCACGTATGTATCTTGCTTAAAATGTGGAGTGATGACTGTACGTACACCATAAGATATCCTAAAGCTAAAAATATTTTATTTGACTTGGACCTGAAAATATTTCTATAAGTCCAAGTGGCATTACATGGAATATTTCCTATCTAACTGACTCATAATAAGACTTTTCAGCTCCTGTAATATAGGAAGTCTTAACAACTTTGACATTTGACAAATAATAACTTTACAAATCCTTTTCATAAGGTTTTATCAACTGGAGAGAATCTCGTAACCAAAATGAGAAGGAAAGATATATTGGAGATATTTTAATTGTTGTCATTTGGTTATGCCATCCATATTATGTTTTGTCGTCCATGGTAAGTCTTCAAAATGACCTTTTGACCTTACGTAATTATTGTCCGTAATTACCTCCAATAATTGTCTTCCGTAAACTGAGATCATCCGCTTGACTTCTTCTAACTGCTAGTGGTTGTTCTTCACATCTAGAGTACAGCTGTAGTTTCTCCACTTATTACCTGCATTTAACTCAGATCTCGGGAAAATTGGACGTAAGTTACTGATAAACATCAAATTACCATTTTTACTCATTTTTACCAATAATTCATATTTAACTGATGATAACATGTAAAAATATATTAAATACTCATGTAAAATGATTGAATTTGATACAAGAATTAGTAGTAAATAACCTCTCATCACCTTATTCTAGCTCCAAGTTGATGAACTCCTTCTGGTCCATCTTGATTTTATGGCCGATAGGCCTATCATTTCTATCAAAGAGGCTTTCCAGTGTGATTAGGCATTTCGAGATATGATTGTTTTTCAACTAAATAAAACCTTCATGGTATTCTTCTTTCAGAGCTCGCTCTTTGATGGTTGATGCTTCATTGACCAAGAAGTTAACAAGTTGTTCGTCATTTTTGAACACTTAACAATGGATTTTTTTATCCAGAACAGAAGGTCAGTAAATTAATCTTACCATCTTTGGTTTATGCATTATACCATCGACTGGTGAAAATTGGGTGCTGATGGAAGCTAGAACGTCAGCCAATTTTTTCTTTTCCCTTGAAATGGACTTGAAATTTAGTGCGTTGAAGGAATAAAAAAAATACCATACCTTGTTGTGATACGCTTTTAGGTAGTGTTTTTTACTGACACACTTGCTGGTAAGTTGATTACAAATTAGCTCAGAGTCCCTAAAAATTTGTAGCTGTTTCATGCCTAGCCTCTCATATTTCTTGAGTCCAAGGCACAAAGCCTCATACTTAGCTGCATTGTTCATACAACTCTAAGCTAGTCTATATGAGTAAGTATTTTGTTCATTGGTTGGGGAGATGAGGGAAATTCCCACACATACACCATTTTTACATCGAGTGCCATCAAAGTACAACTTCCAAAGCTGATCTGAGGGTGGGAGCACTTCTCAGTGTGCTTGCTTTTCTTTATCAGGCTTAGTGAGCATGTAGCATCCTAAGTCCATACCATTAACTGCATTAAAATCCGTTAAGGAGAAGTCATCCTCCAGTTAGAGTTCACCGAGAGCTTCTTGCATCAAGTCAACTCGTATTTCTTTCGCCATCAAGTTGATAGAGACTGAGCTCTTTTCTTCATACTCAAGCTTCTCCATGTGAAAACAGTAGGCTTCTCATTGAAGAACTTGAATCTTCTTCCTTTGAAGGAGATATCCAGGTGGGTGTAGTCGAGGGAGAGGTAGCCTCCCATATTTACTATGAATTCTTATGAGAGGCACATACTAAAGTATGGCTCCAAATAAACCACCATGATTTCCTGTATGAAAGTGACTTGTGGTATGGGAACATCCTTGATAACCTCCACTATATTCACTGGAGTCCCATATAACTGCAATACTCCAAGACTATTGTGGGTGTACTCCATGCCCATAATTTCACAAACCGCTTTGGGCATGATGGTTGTAGTGATGCCTAAATCGATCATGTAGCTATGCATGACCCATATTTCCATTCGAAAGGAAAGGTAAAATGGTGGGGGCCTATTTTTACCTGTGGCCAAAGTTGTTAATGGCTAAGAATACATAGTATGAGTTGGCCTGCTTTCCTTGTATTGAGTGGACTTGAGAGATTCCTATAGTATATCAACTTGACCTAGGAGTTGAAGGGCACCATATAGGATTACTTTAGCAGGAGCCTTATTCATTTCTTTGACTATACTATATGTTGAAGTGGCGGGCTCTCCTACTCCTCTTATAGGCTCTTAGATATTTTGATATTGTTGTGTCGCGTCTACTTGCTAATGTTTAGTTAGCGAGGGATATCGAAGCTTCTCCTTTGCCTGGTCTCATGCTTCAACTGGTGCCTAAGAAGCTGTATATTTATGCCGAAGGACTTTTTCTCTAACACAAGGTGGTAGGTGGTCCTTAGACAGGTCAGACTGATGAGCGATTGCCATCAGATCGATAGCTTTCACTTGGGGCTGAGCTCTAGTTCATGATTTAGCTATGGGCTTGGGTGTTAGAGGTACTTTTAGTGGATCCATCTAAGTTGGACCTACCTCAATAGGCTTCTTCCTTGCCCTTGTGAGAATGGAAACTTGCTCAAGAGATGATGTCATGAGATTCTAACCTTCATCCCTAATCATATTTACTTGTTCATAGGGACCACTAGCCAATGTCTATACATAATTTAGATGCACCATGCAATCCTCTTCATTTTGTGGATTGTTGCATGTGGTAAACCAATATAAAGAATCAAATGTGCTGGCCTCTTCAATTTTTATTACCGCTGAATTTCGCTCGTGTTGCCTATGAGAGCCAGTGGTTGCTTGATCTTTAGTGATCGAGGGAGGAGGGAATCTCCTCTGATGAAAGCCATGATCATCATATCTTTTCCTTATGGTTCTCATCTGGTTTACCACCATCTTCATGTAAGACTTAACTTGCGAAAGCTCTTTAGCTTGAGCTTCGATCACAACCGCTTGGCTAGTAGCTACTTGACTTGAAGGTAATGGGGCCAACGTTGATGGTGCTGGTAAAGGTAGATATTATGTTGGAGAGGGTAACTGGGGGACAATGGGCACTTGGTATTGAGGCAAAAGCATATGTTGATACTAGGGGTGCAGATTCTAATATTGACTAGGATGCGTTTGGGATGCAGGAGGAATGGATGCACTCGAATACATGTTCTGGGGGAAATCTGGATAAATCAGGGTTTTCACCTTGGGAGGTAATTTATCGAAAGTTTTTAGGTCGACCTCTGCCTTCTGGGCCTGCTCATAGAGAGTGGGGAATGTATTGATATTAGCATGTCAGATTTTGATGTTGATATCTGAGTGGAAATCTCTTAAGTAATAAAATGCGGCCTGCTAAGGTGTGGGTCGAAGATCATCTATGACTCTTTGTCAGGTTCTTGTGAACTACATGGGACCAGCTGGCTAGATAGTTTATAAGGGGCTTTAATGAACAAGTGGACCCATTTCTTTAGGATGACTTTGAATAGTAGTAAACTGGTGTAACAGAGAGAAGGGGTCCACTTGTTCATTGAAACCCCTTATCAACTATCCAGCCAGCTGGTCCCATGTAGTAATGGTGTTGAGCGGGAGTGACCGGTACCAATAAAGGAGCTTACCTCTCAGTGAAATAACTAGCAACTTCACCATGATGTCTTCATTGGTGATTTGATGGATGGTCGCTAGTCCTACGACATATTGGATGTGCTCTTACACCATCTTTCCCATGCTGTCGTAAGTAGGTAGAGTTTTCAAAGCTGTGGGTGGTACCATGTGTTGAGATTGTAAGGCAAGCGGTCCCATATGGTTCCAAGCTGCAAACTGCCTAGGTGAAGCTGGTTGTGCCATGTGGGGAGGCAGATTTGGTAGAACTTGCTGAGCCAGAATGGTTAAAAAACTCTGAGCACCTGATTGATCGTTCGATGGAGCCGGAGTATACTGATGATCTAGAAAATTCAACGGATTCAGAGGTAACTTGGTCACTGTGTTTTCAAGTGTTGGATTGTGTGAATCAAGAACAACTTCTTGTGATGATCTCTTGATAAGCAGAATGTTTGATCCGACCATCCTAGGATGTTCTCCTAAAGCATCGATGTCAAGCTCATAGAACTCGAGTTCTTCTTCTGTATTTATAACTCTCCACCTCGTACGCATGAAGGCATGAATTTTTATATTGATCTACAAGATTGATGGGATCTGAGTTTAACAGAGTCGCCAGATGTTTAGAATTGATAGCACTAAGATGAACATCACTTCTTAATATTGTTTTAACGTTGAACATTTGGGTCCCACCAGACATGCTAGAAACTTTTGGCAATCGAACCGGCCTAGATATAGTTTTTCTAAGTTTGTAGCACCTTAGGCCCACTTCCAAGAATTGAATGCCCGAAGGAAATAAATGTCCTCTATGGAAATCTCCAGTAGGGCTGGTTCCAAAAATAAAAATGGGGGTTTGGAGGTAAGAGATAGAAATATACTGAAATAGATGGGAAATTACAAAAAGAAATGGGAAATGGCCAAAGGCTAGATATTTGGGGTGATGGATCAGAAGCACAATAGACAACTTATTTATTTGAACCAACAACAATCAAAACAATGACTTGTTATAGAAAACAGTATAAAATCCTCAGAACTTATGTAAACTCTAGCAAGTATTCCAGAGATTAGTATTCTATCAACAACAAAATCCAGGAAACAAAATTAAACTATATGATAAAGATACTAACTTAATAGAAATCATAGAATAGAAGTCATACACAGAGATTGAGAACTCAAACCGTAGCTAAAAGCCTTTATTTTGGGAGCATATTTCAAGTACACAGCTATTTTTCTAGCAGAAGTTATCCATGATGTGTTACAAAGAAGAGATGGTTTATATAGGAGAAAGTTGTTGCTTGAAAAACCAATTCCCAACCACTTTCATGACGGGCTGATCCGATTCTGGTGATAGCCAAAAATATTCTATACTATCCTTACTGACAACTTAGCATTTAAAAAATAAGGTTTCGACGAAGACCCGAAACACTTGACCTAGAAATATAGATAACTTGACATTGAAGTTAGAATTTTCTAGTGGTGATGAACGATCAGATGGTCTTGATGGTAGCTCCCAAGCGGTGAAACAAAAGATGCACTGTGGACCTCTCCTTTAGCTTACTAGCTCCTTCTAAAAATATGTCCCTGATCCTTTTAAACAAAGCGCCCCCTTATAGAGCACTTTTCAACGAAGTGATCCTAAGTGGAACACATTCTAGATAAAGCGCTATGCTGACCCATCATTATGAAACCTTCTGGAGGGAGCCGATTTAAACAAAGCAATGATTTTACTTATACTTCACCAACTAAATCTCTTAGTATCTCAACTACTTCCCGAGAAAAAGTCTTGCAAAACACCCTTTTATGAAAGAGCTCCCTAGTGGAGCACTTTCCAACAAAGCGCTCCCTTGCGGATCGCTTTCCAACAAAGCGCTCCCTTGCGGATCACTTTCCAACAAAGATCTCCCTAGCGAAGTGCTTTCCTTTTGAAGCAAAGACTTGGGATTTTGGAGGAGGTTGAGAGGAGTCCCTTTCGGGTAAGCTTGGATTTCATCCTTGCTTAGTAATTTTATCAACCTTGCCAAACTAGCTCCCTAACTATTCTAAAAGCAACCCTTTAGCTTAAAAAATACATTCAATCATAAGAGCTAGAAGTGATAACTTAATCACTTTATTGCCCATGCTAAAACATATACAATTTCGCATGCAACATTCTGAGCCAAAAATGTAAGAGAAGTACAAAAAATCTAGAGAAGTACAGAAAAGCTCATCCATGGTTTTATGAGGGAGAGCTTTGGAACAACCACACATTAACCATTTTTTATGGAAAAATAATGAGGAGTTTTACAATGAGTGCTTCCATAAAACCATATTTATTATGTATTTTTACAAGGTGTGTCAAAACTGACAATAGGAACACTCCCATTAGACATGTCATGGGTTTTTAAACGCACTTTCAAGAAAAAGGTAGCTCGTTTTACTCTCTTTGGGGACATGTTGTATAGACATGGTTATGATGAAATCCTCCTTCGTTATCTCGAGCCCGCAGAGGCACAAAGATCCATAGCTGAAGCTCATGATGGTACTTGTGGTGGTCATTTTAGTGGAATTGCCATTACAAAGTGTATTCTATGCATGGGTTACTATTGGCCCACCATGGAATGCAAATGTTGCACTTACATCAATCATTGTCAGAAATATCAACAACATGCTAATTTAACTCATGTGCCATCACAAGAATTATAGCCTATTTAAAGCCTTTGTCCCTTTTCACAATGGGGTCTTGATTTGATTGGAAAAATATAACCTTCTTCCTCGGGATAACATACATCATCATCACGACCATTGAATACTTCACAAAGTGGGTTGAGGAAATTCCTCTAACCAGTATGACAAGACCTTGAATTATGGAGTTTATACTTCATCATATCATCTATCATTTTGATATTCCCTCAAAAATCATATTTGACAATGGTAAGTCTTTCAAAAATAAGGATGTTTGAGCACTTTATGAGAAATATAATATCCAACATAGTTTCTTGACTCCTTACTACCCATAGGCAAATGGATAAACCGAGGCTACTAACAAGACCTTAATTGCTATTCTCAAGAAATTAGTCAAAGAAAATCATCGAGATTGGCATACTCAAATCCCCTTGGCATTATGGGATTATCGAACAAGCATTCACACACCTATGAGGGTAATGCCATTTTCACTAGTCTATGGAGTCAACGCAATTATGCCTCTTGAGCTTGAGATTCCCTCATTGCAAATTTCATTGTAGGAATTCATAGATGAAAATATTTCTAGACAAGCATGTTTTGACCAACTCACACTGCTTTATGAAAGGTGAGTCAATGCTTTAGAGAATTTATGAGTTTATCAGGACCGCCTAAAGCATGCTTACAACACCAAAATTCATCTACATAAATTTTAATTAGGAAATATTTTTCTTAAGGAGAATCAACAAAACACCAATGTATTGTCGTATCTTCATGATAAATTCACGGCTAACTGGCTAGGTCCATACATTGTCACTCAAAAATTAGGTAAACGAAATTATAAGCTTGCCAGTATAGAGGGAATCGAAGAGCCTAAACCACTTAACATCATCCACTTGAGAGCATTCTATGCTTAATGTGATTTATATAAGTATATATACATGGCTAATACACAAAAACTACATTCCATTTCACACATTATATTTTACACATTGCATTGCACACATTACATTTCATAAATTACATTTCACAGATCGCATTCACAACTATCATCACACATTTCATTCACCATATTAAGGGTTATTTGTTAATTTTAGGCAATAATTTATCCAATAAAGTCATGTTGTCTTAATTAGGGGCACCTTAAAATCATCATCCATTTCATCGCATCATTCCATAAAGTCAAATTATCATTTGCAAAGCCACATTTCCATAAACCCTATTTTTTTTTTATCACTCAGCTACTCCTAGTGTTTCTAGCAACCTCCAATACATGTTGATTTTTCTTTAGGACCAAGACACATTTTCACTAAAAAATCTTAAGTTTTGGGAATTGACTCTAACACTCTTGAACCAAACACAATCACACATCTTAAAAATATCTTGTGTCAAAGAGGGATAACACCATGATTGGGTTGAACCTCAAAGCAAAAAGGGTATTCCTTGCTTGTCCCATTATGCACATAGTCTAAAAATAAAAAACAGTGGTTTTCACCACTATCACAATTACTTCCAAATACAAGAAAGAGTAGTAAGGATAGGGTAAAATTCTCATCACACTTTGGTTGAGAATCTAATTTCCCAAAGCTCTAAATTTTTTAGACATCATACACCACAAATCCTCAAGTTGTAAGGATAGAACTACATTTTTAGTTAGACGGTTAGGTAGTCCGAATCTCCAAAGCTTAGAGATCAAATTATTGGACTATGGAGCTAATCTCCACCATGACTATAGACGCTTGACTGGCAGTGGAGTATGCTCATGTGTGGTGAAATGTCTCTCTTGAAGAGACCTCTGACCATAAATACGAACAAGATAGCTTCTTAGTTTTCTCCATGACATGTTTCACATCAATTTACTCAAGATGGGTTAATGAACACACTTGCACACACATTTGTTCTTGATTGCCTTGGGTCATTACCACACTCATGATTGGTAAACGAATTTACTGCACAAACATTTGGTCTTAGAGAAATTAGACAGAAGTTAGTGAATTTGTCAGATATCACTAGTATGTTTGAGTCTCTACAAAATAATTAGTTTTCCATATCAACATCCATATCATTACATGAGTATTCCATTTCACATGCCACCATTTTGGTACCCCTGATTAAACAACAATGCTATACATGGTCAACTAAAATCTAAAGTATGAATGATCATTAGAGTATAAATTCATTTGCATCCATATACATTATCATTGTATTATCATCCATCACACATATACACATGCATTAAAACAAAATCATCCACATAAAAGCATAACACAAAAGTAAAATCCATGTTTATATATATAAATATCGCATGTACAATGAATGCCTAAATGTTATATACAATGGAGCACCAAGGCTCTTAAAAAATGTGCATCTGAGAACTAGCTAACACCTATAGAAATACCCCTACAATCCTGATGGAGACCTAGACCTAGAGCCACTATGCATAGAATCACTATGCTTAACAAACCCAGATATGGAGGGAGAGGGTTGTTCTGGTAGTCCAATGTGGTACTGCATCAATAGATCCTCCAAATACTGAATTTATCCCTCTCAGGATCGGAGGTGTAGTATGCCCTATCTTTTATGATGGTCCCTCTATGCTAGCTCTACCTGGAGCCTCACGTGATCCTATCCTTACCACCACCTACAACCATTCATACCCTTAGCTCCACTTGTAGCCAAGCTACCTCTACATCTCGCTCCACCACCATCTACTAGAGTTGGTCCCACTCAGCTAGAGCCTCACCCACTCCTCCTCACTTCAACCTGGAGGTCTCTTTGGAACCTCCTCCATATCATCCATACCACCACCATCACCTCCAATATCTAGAGGCTGCTTTGCTGCATCTCTCACCTGTATCCCTCGATTGCTAGATCAACAATATTTTTGATGTCTAAGAGCCTCATATATCTCCTCCACCTCGACCTCTACCTCATCATCATCTTCATTGTACTCATCCACTACATTACTAGGTATCCATGGTAGCTATGCAGTAAACAATACATCATACTCAATGGTAGTCCCTGCATCGTCCACATCAGGAAGATCTATATCCTCATCATCCTCATAGGTCACCCACCATACCTCCACACAAGGTAGGCTCATCTCATCATGATGATTCTTGTACAACACTGGTGCCTCAGGAATCCCATATCATAGCCCAAAATACTATAGCACCCATGAGAATTGGATTAGCTCCACCTCACTTGTATGTCATCCAACCACCCATCTAGTCTATCAAACTCTATACAACTACTACCTATCACCAATCCAACGAAAACCTCACCATGGTCTCAAATGCTTTTGATTAAGTATCAGCCCTACCCATAGATATATTTACTCTTGGACAATGTGTCTAGGATGACTTAGATGCACCTCCTTAGCCACCCACCATCTCAAAGCATAGGGCTTTTCCCCATATCATACCTCACTAAGCAATCCCACAAGCTGAGCCACATTGAAGTGCTCCCAACCCCAACATTATAGTAGTACAATATAACCCAACCCCTTCTGTCCTCACATCCTTACCTCATACAACTCCAAGTATAATTGAGAAATTAGATTAGATACCCATGCATACACCCAAGGATCTTCGATCATATCATACACCAACCTAATCATGTTCCATGGGAACCAATAACCAATGTTGTTACATGCCACTATGTTGGCCAATACAAACATGACCAAGGTGGGAAATGCCTCTAACTCCTTGGCATACATCGCCAAGTACATTATCTCTCCATACTTCACACTCACATTCTACCATTGATCTTCAAAGATCCAGCTTATCTCATGCTCCTTATCATGTCCAACCTTGATATGTAATCCCTCCACTAGTACTCGAACAATGTGGTATACATCCTTGAGTGTCACTATTACATCACTCATAGGAAGCTTAAAGGTCCACCTATCTGGATCCCATCTCTTTACCAAGGCAGAGAGATACCCCTCATCATCCCTCACCACGTCAATTCGTGTGGCTCTAGCTAGCCCCATAGCCTCCAACACTTCTGTTGCTCCTCCCATACTGCATTTCTCACCCCTGGTATGAGGGATGAGAACTGATGTCGAGCCTTTAATATCCTTAACTGCAACACAACACATACACAATGCAAGAATATTAATGCCACATTCATTGCATAATTCAAAAAAAAATTGCATAAGTCCAAACAAGAGTGCCAAGGGCACTTACCTCAGTCACATGCATCTTTGCTCCTACTATCGCATCCACTCCCTCCATTGCCATGGCCTTCACTCCACCACACTCCTTCACTCACTCACTCTCCTTTAGACATAGCTTCTGGAACTTGTGAATGTAAGAATGAAATCAATATAGCCCCTACATCCCTTTTATATAATATTTGGAGCACACTCAAATGCCCATGGGCATTTGCCTAATGCATACAAACACTCACCAACATTTCCAACATGGTAGACGCTTGCCTGTGTTTATCTAGACATGAACCCTAGACGACGTTTGGTTTCAAAACTTTACAAAAGGTGCCAAAATGGCCTCAAAATATAGCTTACTCCCATAAAATCACTCCACATTGCATTCATGCATTCATTCAATCATCATATCATGTTTTGTGAAACCAAAAATTTATTTGGGCACTTAATTTTTGCTTATGATAAAAAAGTCATAAAATCGCCTTACAAACTTCAAAACATCCCAAAACGGTCCAAATTTTCACAAAATGACCACATTCATCATTCTAATCATCAATGCATTTTTCATCATCACATCTTCATTTCAACACCATCCAATCCATCAACCATTGCATTTGCATTAAAACATTTTCCAAATTCATTTACAATTTCAAGTGAACCTTGTATCTAGTGGTCTATTCTATCCCCTTGGCGATTACTATGATTGGTTGTCCATGCAATTCAGTAAGATGTTTAGATCACCATAAGGACACTTGCTCATCATCATTCAACATCCTCTTGTTCGAACACAAAATAATTTTGGGTTACTCATTTCTCAAGTGAGACTATGCCCAAGTTAACTTGCTCAAAAAGTTATCATTGATGGCCTTGTTCATGGGGCTTAAAACACGAAAAAAATCACATTTCAACATTTATTTTACATTGATAGTCATCACGAAGATAGGCATTTTCTAGGTTGATTGGTTCCAATTGAGGGAATTATCCTACAGTCACTAGATGGCCCTCCAAGGGTTGAATCCTTTTCTTTTTGCATTTTCATCACTTTGCATTTCAATGACACCAATTGGCATGTTTTCCAACAACATGGAATCACCCCAAACTTTGAACAACTAAATTTTATTTCAAATTACCACATTGGGATACATCATACATCTACATTTTGCAAAAACCCCTTTTTTGTTGGGATAAAAACATAATTCACTTACATCATTCATCATACATCCACACTTGGCAAAAATCCCTTCTCTATTAGGGCAAAAATAGAATCAACCATTTGCATTATACAAAAAATATTTTCTTTGTTGGGGCAAAAATTACATCATTCATATCATCCGCATTTACATCATACACTTGAAATTATACCATTCACCTGCATCATTACCCATAATTTTGTCAATTGGCTCATGAGAATCATTTTTCACTCAATCGCCAATTGAGGGAGTAAGCTTTACTAACAAATTCTTTGTCTTCAAAATAATCTTTGCGCTCTAAGGAAAGAAAGTTACACCAAACTAGGTGTCTCGTATTTTTGCACCACATTGTGTTTCACGTAATGCGATACAAAAAGGAACATTTGTAGACACCAAAATCTAGCCACTTATCATCTATTCGTATCCTCCAATCATAGTCATCCATTATTTATATTAATATGTATTTATTTAATATATATATTAATATTTTATAATTATATTTATATGTTTTATAATTATATTTATATATTTAATAAATATATATGTATTTATGTGAATAAATCCTAGCCATCCACCATGAATTAATCTCAGCCATTCATCCGTCTTAATCCATACCGCATGATCAAGTTCAATCTCAGACCTTCCTCATGTTTTAATCTCGACAATTCATTGTTGTCACAAAAAACCTAACATGATCAAGAGAAGATTCTAAAATATGATTCATTTTTATGAATCAAGGCCCCAAAATTATAGATAAAAAATCTAAGAGGTCTCGAATTTGAATATTTTATCCACTTGCAAAACCCTCATCGTCACCCTTACATCCTCTGTTTTCATCGCTGCAAAACCCTCGTGAACAAGATCTAGTTTTTCCTCGCAACCATCCACCCCCAAACGTTGCCTAGAGTTAAAAGAATATTGTTGAGCTTTTTTGGAACACTGTTGGGTGTTTACAGTCATCGCTGAATGCCTGTGGGTATTTCTCAAAGCTTTTTTGCAGTCCATAAGCCCTTAGATTCTTTCAGATGTTTGCGCAACTTTTGAACACAGAAATAGGAGCATAGATCAACATTGACAAGGTAAGATATTTGTTGCATTTATTTATATTTTTGCATTTTTGTTTATAGTTCAACATTATAGTATTTAGGGTTTACAGGTTTTATCATTCAAAAGGCCTCACTATTGGAAGTTAAAATGGTAAAATGGTAAAAATTTGTTTTACAACTGTAAGCTTTGGACCTTACCCTTTTACCTCCTTGGACGACAACTGAGTCAGTAGGATTGGACGACATGGACGACAGGAAGAGTTTGACTCCAAATTCATTTTTTTCTTTCCTCCCTATTTTCCTTCCTCCCTAATATTTATCCTAATCTTTCTAAGTATTGGTTATTAGTTTATGTATTTAAGCAATGTATTTTAAAACCTTTTAAGGATAATGAATATCAGAGATTATATTTTGAGCTCCTAAATTTTTGGTTCTATATCTGGTATCAGAGCGAAGGGTGTCTAGGGCTTCAAGGCAAGCTAGGCACGAATCTCGAGGAGGCCCAAGGAGGCCCACAGGCAAGGCATGGATCTTGAGGAGGTCGAGGAGGCCCATAGGAGTGATCCCACATGCGAGGCATGGATATCTATGAGGTCGAGAGGGCCCATAGAGCGTGAACCAAGGCGAGTTTAAGAGGAGACCTGTAGCGAGCACATAGTTTGAGGTTGACTAGCTGACCAAAGAACACCAAGCACTATTCCCTAGGTGACTGATAGGTGACTTGGAGGAACGTAAATCAGAGGCGAACACGTGGTGAGCAGATAGTAAGGCAAACACGTGGACATGCGAACCAGATGAGAGCTGACTAGACGTAAGGCTACATGGCAGGTGACGTGGTGGAAAAAGGAGCAACTAGGGTGACATGGCACGAGGAGATTGGCTAAGGAAGTCGAAAAAAGGGTGGTCACCGACTATTCGAAGGCAATCGATAAGCTTTGTGTGTCTTTTTGATTATATAGTGCTATTTTCCCTTTGCACAGTGAATGTGGGATAAAAGCATAAGTTTGTTTTTGTTGTTTTACGCAGGCCGTGATGAAACAAAGGAGGCAAGCCTCCCTTGCATCCTCGTCGGTCCACACAGCTCGACTGGCTCGAGGAGCTAGCCTTAAGGCGCTCGTCCCCAGCAGGTCACGGGTTCGAAACCCGACAACGACGAAGGTTTTAATTTTTTTTGGTACACTTGCCCCGAAAGCTTAGAAATACAGGTGTATGGTGCTTGAGTCCCATCGGCGGTGGAAGTCGAGTTGGTAAGAAGGCTTTGTTTAGTGAGAGGAGTCACGGGTTCGACTCTTGCAGGCTTGAACAAATTTTAAAAAATATATTTTTTTCTTTCTAAAGTTTTTTTTTATATATTAAAAAGAATAATTTATATTATATTTAATAAATTAAAATAATAATTGTTTTTTTAATTTTTTTTATAAAGCAATTATTATTTTTTATTAAATAGAAATATAGATATCTTTTTAGTACAATAAAAGGAGAAAAAGAACATTGCCTAAGAGGCAATTTATGTAAGAGGACTCAAAGGTGGAAAATTGTGACAATTTCTTTGTAAAAGTCTGAGAGAGGCAAAACATTGAAGACTAGAAATTTGTAAAAAGAGGCAAATTGAAGGGCAAAATTCATGATTCGCTCCACAGGATTTTATCATGCACTTTGTGTACTTTTGGTAAGAGAGAATGTTGAAAGCTTTGATGAAAAATTACGAGCTTATGGGCTTTATACTGTGTTTAGTCAATTGCAGAATGTAACAATAGCACACTAAAGGCATCCAGACTCAAGGTACGAGGCAAACTCTGAAGATAACTCCTTTGGGAGTCAATTTGAGCAATCCGAATCCATAGAAGTTGCACCACAAGAATCTTAATATACTCATTACAGTAATTCAATAGAAATTCTAGAACTAGAATCACCTAAGATAATATTGGTCAGTGACGACGAAGAACAAGTAGCAGACAATTTCGTGACTCAATAAATAGTAGCGCCACAGCAAGAGGAACAAGAAATCAGTGAAAGAGTGAATCAAGTCAGTTTTGACTTAAATTTATAATCTCTTCTTTCTTCTTCTTTCTTCTTTCTTCATTTTTCCTTCTTTGAAAAAGCAAAGTGCTTTATTGTAACCGATAAATAAAAAGAGTGTTTTAGTAACTACAGCCTCACATAACAATCTACCAATTCCAAAGTTCAACGGGTATGACTACGAGTATTGGTATATCAAAATGAAGACCTTTCTCATAGGGAAAGGTTTGTGGGACATAGTGGAAGAGAACCCATAGACTGGACAACATTAAGTGTTGCAGATAAAAAAACAAAGAAAGAAGCACAAAAGAAAACTCTTTTGCTCTTTATCATCTCCAAGCAGCATTGGAGAAGAGTATATTCCCTAGAATAGCCGCTTGTATAACTGCACAAGATGCAAGGAAAGATTTGAAAGACGGATTCCAGGGAAGTGATCAAGTGAAGCAAGTGAGGCTTCAAACACTAAAACGAGATTTTGAAAATCTCAAAATGAAAGAAGATGAAAAATTTGGTGACTACTGCGTTAGAGTGAAAGTAGTAGTTGATAAAATGGTTACTCTTGGCGAAGAAATTAAGCCTGAAACAATTTGAAAGAAAGTGTTACGAATACTTCTTCAAAGATGGAATCACATAGACATAATCATAGAAGAGTCAAAAGATCTTTCCACTTTAACATTTGATGCATTAATTAGGTCATTAATGTCTATTGAAGATATATTATAGGAATCTCCTTCAACCAGCTATGGAGGCGATGATAAAGCCTTCACATCCAATGAAAATACTGGAAGAGGATGTGGAAGAGGTCAAGGTAGAGGTCAACAAAGAGGCAGAGGCAAAGGCAACTACATAGGAGGCAATCAAAATAGATGAGGCAACTTCAATAGAGGATGCAATCAGAATAGAGGTGGAAACCAAAATCAAGGAGGAAATCTACGACGAAGTGGAAATCAAGGACAAGGAAGTGACAAGTCCAAAAAAACTTGTTTTAACTGTGGTAAGTCAGGTCACTTTGCTCGTGACTGCTGGTCAAATCTTCTCAAGGCAGCAGCAGTCAATATGGAAATTATGGTGAAGAAGATGATACCTCTAATATTTTTCTTTCATATGGACAATCAGAACAAAATCTAAATGACACATGGATTTTGGATATTGGTTGCTCAAACCATATGAGTGGCAAATAAAATCTATTTGCTACTATAGATTCCACTTATATATCCCACATCAAGTTAGGGGATGATAAAGCTTTGCAAGTCGAAGACATTGGAGCCATGGAGGTTCCAAAAAAATAAGGCCTAAAGAAAGTGAATGACATCTACTACACTCCAAAGCTCCAACACAATCTGCTAAGCGTTGGGAAAATGATGAAGAATAATTACAAATTTGTTTTTGGTGAAGAAAAATGTATCATTCTTGATAAAAACAATTGTAATCATGTCATCACATAGGTCCCAATGACCAAGAATCGGTTATTCCCTCTCAAATTTGGTGAGCCAGGGGGAGCTCAACTTGAAAATGTAGCTATAACTAATCCAAGTGTACTTTGGCACTTGCGATATGGTCACCTTAATTACGCTAGCTTGAAACTATTAACTTCTAAAGCTATGGTGACAGGACTTCCCAAAATCAACGAACAAAAGGAGGTCTGTGAAGGATGTGCTTTGGGAAATCACTCAAGGTCTAAGTTTCCAAAAGGACAAGCATGGAGAGCTAGCTATCCACTTTAGTTAGTGCATTCGGACATTTGTGGTCCAATGCAGACAAAGAGTATCGAAAACAATTCCTTTTTTCTCACTTTCATAGATGATTTCTCTAGAATGTGCTGGATTTATTTCTTGAAACATAAAGATGAATCTTTTGTTTGCTTCATAGATTTCAGAAACAATGTAGAGAAACAAAGTGAGTATTTTGTAAAATGTCTTAGGATAGATTGAGGAGGTGAGTACTCCTCAAAATAATTCTTGAAATATTGTAAAGCAAGTGGGATCAAAATGCACTTCACCACTGCCTATACCCCACAACAGAATGGTGTGGCAGAGAGAAAGAACCATACCATAGTTGAGATGGCAAGAATGATGCTTCAGACTAAGCATCTAACTAATATATATTGGGCTGATGTTGTAAGAACCAGTGTATACATTCTAAATAGAAGTCCAACTTCTAGTTTATATGGCATCACTCCTTATGAGGGGTGGTATGGAAAGAAACCCAATGTAAAGCACTTTAATTTTTTTGGTTTTTTAGCATATGCGCACATTCCTGATGAGAAAAGGAAGAATATTGATCCCAAAAGTCAAGCTTGTATATTTGTAGGGTATTGTGAGTCTACCAAAGCATATAGACTCTACAATCCCAAGACTCATAAAATTGTACTTTCCAGGGATGTAATTTTTGATGAAGGGGGAGAATGGGGTCATCAAAGAATTTTTGTTGATGATGAGTCCCAAGATGTAAATTCTTCATAGGTACAGTAGGTACAACAGGTGTCTCCCAAGAAAAGCAAAGGCACACCACCCCCTCCAAGCCCAAGTAGGAGTACTACATCAAGTACTTCAACCGCCACTCCAAGTCCTTCTCTATAGAGATTAGTAAGTTCTTCACAGATGGATTTTGACAGTGACTCTCCATCAATATGCAAAAGAACTTTACAACATCATCCATCCTTTCAAATGTTGGATCGAAATTTCTAGAGAAGATTCACTAGAATCCAAGCTAGTGAAATGAATACAGTTTTGTAGCAACTTGAAAATTTTCAATTGTATGGGGATGATTACTCCCATGATCCTAAGGGAGATGTATTCAATTATGCTTTATTGGCTAGTGCACATCTAGAACCAGCTAGCTATGAGAAGGCTTGTACTCAAAATGTATGGCAAGAAGCCATGGAAGAGGAAATAACCTCTATAAAAAATAATGATACATGGGAGCTAGTAAAGATACCCAAAGGAAAAAAGTGTGTTGGATGTAAATGGGTCTACAAGACCAAATACAATGTTGATGGAAGCATTGAGAGGCACAAGGTGAGATTAGTAGCAAAAGGTTTTACTTAGAAATTTGGCATTGACTATGAGGAAAATTTTGCTCCTGTTGCACAACAAGAGACAATCACATCAGTTCTTTCCTTAGGTGCCCACAAAGGATGGAAAATTCAATACATGGATGTGAAAAGTGCTTTTCTAAACGGATACTTGACTGAGGAGGTTTATGTTCAACAACCTCAAGGCTTTCAAGAACAAGGAAAGGAGAACCTTATTTACAAATTGAAAAAGACACTTTATGGCCTCAAGCAAGCACCAAGAGCTTGGTACTCACGCATTGATGGCTATTTCAATGAGTATGGATTCACTAGAAGCAAAAGTGAACCAACTTTGTACTACCTAAAGCATGGTGTAGACATTCTCATAGTTTGTTTGTATGTGGATGATCTAATATTTATGGGTAGTAACACTAAAATGAATATGGAGTTAAAAAACTCCATGATGAAGCATTTTGAGATGAAATATCTCGGTTTAATGCGATACTTCCTAGGTATGGAAGTGCATCAATCAAATAAGGAGATCTTCATATGTCAACACAAGTATGCTCGAGACATGATCAAGAAATTTGCCATGGAGCAGTGCAAATCAGTTGCAACTCTAACTAGACATGGAATCCAATTGAGAAAGGACGACGGAGCACCAAAGTTTGACATGACCACTTACAGGAGCATGGTTGGGAGTCTGATGTTTCTCACCAACACAAGGCCTAATATTCAATATGTTGTTTCTCTAGTTTCAAGGTTTATGGCAAGTCCATCTGAGCTGCATCTACAAGAAACTAAAATAATCTTAAGATATGTAAAAGGTACATTGGATTTTGGAATCCATTACCGCAAATGTAATTCTATGAAATTAGTTTGCTTCAGTGACAGTGATTGGGGCAGCAATATAGATGATAGGAAATATACATCAGGGAATATAGATGATAGGAAATCTACATCAGGGAACTGTTTTAGTCTGGGGTCAAGACTAATCACTTGGAGTTCCAAGAAGTAAACTGTTGTAGCATTGTCATCTACTGAGGCTGAGTATATAGCCATTACACATGCTAGTACTCAAGCCCTATGGTTGAGAAAAGTCCTTGAAGAAATTGGAGAAATTCAAAGTGGTCCAACTCGACTGTATTGTGATAACATAAGTGTCATTCAGTTGGCATACAATCCAATCCACCATAGCAGATCAAAGAATTTCGATATGAAGTATCACTTCATTCGAGACATGGTGGAGCAACATATAGTTGAGCTTAAATATTGTAGCACTTTGGATAACATTGCAGATATCTTCACCAAAGACATGGCTAAAGCTCAATATATAAAGCTGAGAGACTGTATAGTCAGTCCTCTCAATTTTAAGGGGGAGAATGTTGGAAAAAATGGTAAAAATTTGTTTTACAACTGTAATCTTTGGACCTTACCCTTTTACCTCCTTAGACGACAACCAAGTCAGCAGGATTGGACGACATGGATGATAGGAAGAGTTTGAATCTAAATTCCTTTTTTCCTTTCCTCCCTTTTTTCCTTCCTCAATATTTCTCCTAAGCTTTCTAAGTATTGGTTATTAGTTTATGTATTTAAGCAATGTATTTTGAACCTTTTAAGGATAATGAATATAAGAGATTATATTTTTAGCTCCTAACTTTTTGGTTCTATACTCACACAGTGGAGCCCTCGTAACTGCTATTAATCCCTTTTATGTTGTTTTTTATTTGCAAGTGTAGGAACCATATTTTTGGAAGTTGTTGCAGCTAGGGTGGTCCTGTAGGGATACAAAATCCCACTTGCACACTTGTTTGGATCAAGGATGAACCAAAAGACACCAGTTGTTCATTGAACTAGGGTTTCAAAACCTTATTACCTGTAATATTTGTATCAAAAGCATTGTAACCCCATATTGGGGCACATATATTGTACAACTTGGAGATCCAGGTTCATTGTGTCTATATAAATAAATATTATTTATTTTGTGTATTCCATGGTGTTATTGTGCTTTTGTACTTTTGTTTTGTATTGGTGTTGTTCATTTTTTGTTTACAATTAGACCCTAAGTCAACTATGCAGTTGTGTATCAATTGATATCTATAGATCAAGGTCAGGTAGAATGGCATATGCTTGGGCCTAAATTCTATAGCACGACATATTTTCCCTGCTTGATGAGCTCCTTCTTTTTTAGGACCTCTTCTAAGTTCTTCATTTATTCTGGAATAGAGAGGACCTCCCAAATAGGCATGGCTATAGTATTCTTCCTTAGGTGCTCTACCACATTGAAGGTTTTGATAGAAGGGGATGTTAGAATGGTTGATGTTATTGAAATCCTAGTTCTTTCTATCATTGGAGGTGGTCTTGATAGAGTTTCAATAGGCTACCTTGGTGATTCAGGGTAGCTCTTATCCCTGTTAGGACTTCTAAACCTTGATTCACTAGTGCAACTTATATTGGAGTGGTCCTTCTATTGTCTACTTCTCTCCTCTAAGGTCTAGCCTCATTTGGGCTAGGTGTTCCCTACTCTTCAATGCCCCTTCATTTAGCCCATGTATTATACTCCAATAAGACTTATGGCCTCCCACTTAATGGCCTACTTCATTCAAAATAATGTATACTTTCACTTCATCTTAAGTAACAAAGGTCTACTTCAAGTTTACAAGTTAGCAATTGATGGCATGGTCGAAGACTAAGTAATAAGTTCCTAACTTGATATTGAGAATTTTTACTAAGAAGTATGAGTATCATTGTGGTCAAAATAAGAAGTCTTAACATCCTAAATTCCATTCTAGCATAATGATCAGAAGAAATAGTTAGGAGTGCAATAATACTAGCCACTAGGGTCTTTGACATAGTTTTTCTAGGTGGATACTAGGTCCTTAGCTAAGCTTGTAGGCACTTGGTGGGTTGGGACAAACATAAGTACTATCTTACGAGTTGGGTCCTAGGGATGACCAATATTCTTGTTGGAAAAAAATGGGGGTTTATGATATCTATTTGAAGGTGATTGAAAACCTAGGTTTCCATGTTGGAAAGGAGGCTTTGGATTACTTTGGTAGGGCAACCTTTGGACATTAGACTACATTTTGAGGGTTATGACATCATTAGTTAGGCTCCTCATAGTTTTGAATATTTTTTCTATTCTAGCTTCTAAAGGGGAGGAAGCTTGATTTTTCTTTGGGTATGTAAGAGGATGAGTCAAACTGGTAGTTGGTTGTATAGTCAGGGAAGAAAACAATGGTGGAGGTTGTCTAGGAGCTAGCCTTCCTATTTGGATTATGCCTTTCTTAGCTTGGATACATATACCATAGGCCTCTGATAGTGAATTACCACCCTTAGACTTGACCATCATAGCAATTTCAAAATAAAAATCTTTTAAATAGTAAATGAATGACATACCTAGAGGTGGTTGGATCTCTTTGGGGGTCCTTTTTTAAGTCTTATGGAATCAGATATTGAAATCATCCATTGCTTCCATAGGTACCCTCTTGATATTTGTGAGTTGTTCTAGGAGGGATGCTCCATCTGCCTTCTCATCAAATTGATTTACCAAGAGGCTCTGCCAATTGGTTCCAACTTTTGATTGGTCGTGGGCTGAGGTTGAGGTACCATTCACAAGATCTCCCTCAAAAAAATCCACCATTAGTCTTAGGTATATATCTTTATTTTTAAAGAAATGCAAAGCTCATAAGCTTACCAGGTGCAACAAATGTTTAGGGATATATCTTCATTTTTAATGAAATGCAAAGTGCATAAGCTTACCAGGTGCAACAAATGTTTTGTTGGAGTGACATCTTCTCCCAAGAAGTAAGGCAATGATTTGCATGTCAAGGCAGGATTTAGATCCCATGTGGGATGTGGAACTGGTGGAATCAAGGGACTTTTGTCATTCCATGTTAGAAGACTTTTGGGAGGCTGATGTATCATGGCCATCACGTTGGATTGTCAATTCCTTCTTTTTTTTCTAATTTAGAGGCAGTTCTAGTTCTTGCTAATTATCTATAATGAAGGCTTTGGTTATAGGCCTTACACTCATACAACTATGGGTCTTCCCTCTAAGAACAAATTCACTAGGTGGGAAGATATTGCTTCAACAATTTGATGAGATAGAGATCCCCACTAAAATCTCAATTTATTTTTTTCATATTATTTATTTAGAGTCTATCTTTTTATTTTAAGTCATCAAGCAAAGTTCCTAGGTGATTGTCCTAGTGCTTATCTTCAATCAATAATACTATGACCTTCATCAAGGTCATTTTTGAGCTTCTTCAATCTTTGTAGGGTGAACTATAAAAGCTCATCCCATTGGGTGTGCCAAAAAACTATTTTCATATCAAAATTCATCCACAAAATCTAGGCTAGGGATATTAACTAGATGAATGTATGTATGCCTCATATATAGAAAAATATCCATAAGCATTGTGGACAAGGAAACTATCTGTGGATGACCTTTAGGGTTTTAAATTGAGGTTGGATCCTTGTTGGATCTAAATCCTTGATGCATAATGACCTTCGTGAGTTGAGGCCAAGTAAATAATTGCAATGAAAGTAAAAAATATAAAATTAAATGCTTTGAAGGAAAGTAAAATCCTAAGATATGGGTGTGATGCACCAAAGAATTAGGGCCTCTATTTTTTTACTGCAACAAGTGGCAATTGAACACGAACTATGGCTAGTGAACACAACCAAGCAAAACACACTTTTAGGAATCAAGACAAGTCAAGAGGAGGATAAAGTGAAATTAGTCATTGCTTCCATTAACATGCTTAAAATTATTAAATATAATGAAGCCCAAAGGGTTCGATGCTCCCTAGCATGAGAAAAGGTTTAGGCTCCTCTTTTTATAGTAGAAAAGAAGGGCAAAAGGAAGAGCCCACAAGGGTAGGTACTAGGCATGATCAAACAACTTCCAATACCTTTTACAATGAAATTAGATCTATTTATAAGTTGATAGGAGGATGCCTTCCCTCCAAATTTCTATGCAAAAGACCTAAAAATATCTTCTATTAGTGCAGTCAAGAATTCCTTCTATAACTCATGCAATAGCAGCTTTGAGATCTCTATATTTGAGGCCATAAATGCTAAAAGATGCTAGACCTCCATATGATCAAGTGTGATTGAATCAACTCTCTATCACTACATCGGGGTGGATACATCATTAATTTTCTATTATTTTTCTCCTAGGGTGTGTTACTTTGCTGATGCAACAAATATGGTTTCCCTTAATGGTTTAGGTAGACACATAGGCTCACGTGTACGATGGGCGATGTCCATGGTTGATGCATGATTGGATTTGACAATCTTGGCCATGAAACTAAAGCTTTGCATCCATTGGTGGATGTCCTCTTTAATGCTCCTTCACCTATTTTTATCCTTGTGCATGTGGTAACCAATTATCCTCAAATGAGGTGGAACCTCCTTCGACCCATGGTGGGCCTTCTTCATTAAGCATTGGTTATTTCCTCATGTAGGATCTTGATTGGTTACCACATGTCTTACTTCAGCCTTTGTTGGGGCTTCCCCTTCCTGTATGCACTTTTTTTTTTCTAAAGGATTGTGTTGGTTGTTGGATTGAAAATCAATGGTTCGTAGGCTTTGGAACCCTTGATGTGGTTGGCTCTAGGTGAAAGATGAGCGTTGACTGTAGATGGAAGATCTAATAGCTAGCATAGCTTCTAAGCTTGTTCACCTTTCTTTGAAGCTCATTCTTTCTGATTGAAGGTAGGAAGTGCCTTTCAATAGTGTTTCCTTGGCTTGCATCACTTTTGACTTTTCTAGCTTGGAGTGAAGTAAAGCTATAGGGAAAAGTTCCCTATAGTTACAATATCAAAGACTTTTGTTACACACAAAATTCAAAATTGCTATGATTCCTATGATATTTTCACTATTTGCTTGCCTTGATATGTTTATTTGTATCCTTCACAATTTATGACTGTAGCTTTAATTACATAGACGGTATCTTAGACTATAAATGATCCTTTTGCTTAAATTTAGATTTATCATTGATTTTAGTCACATATGAGGAAGCTTGTATGAAATTTTCAACCAAGATAAATTATATTTTAAAACAATGTGGTAACATAGGCCATTAATATATTTGAGCACATGATGATTTTAATTGTCTTTGATGCACAAATGATCAACTTTTCATTAAAATCATCAATAATCTTGGATAGATTGGTAATGTCATTGGTGCAACTTCTAGAAATTATTGTTCTCATCCTCATAGCACTTCAATTGATTTTAGTACGTGTGAACTGCATCTATACTTTTCTACTAGGTATTAGTAGAGTTTTAATATTTGTCATAATATATAATAGTGACTTCTTAGCAACACAAAATTTGCTTAAACCTTTTTTGTTCAGCTAGAGTAATATTGTTATTAGATTATTGAAGTGACTAGTTGCATAGTAAGCTATTGAATCCACATATAGAACACATTGGTGTTTATTTTATCTTAAAAATTGGCATCTCTATTATTTGACACCTTTAATGGAATGTTGTTTTGGAAAGATGGAGTTGTCAAAATCAACATATTTGCAATATTAGGACATAAAACTGGTCAAATATGTATTGTTATTCTAATTCATAATAAATGAAGTTTTTGATGTCTAGTAAAAAAATTTAAATAATTTTATAGATTTAGTCATATTATTATATAAGTTATATTTTTTTAGATAGTTTAGACACAAAATTAGGTTAAAATTATCATATTTGTTGTTATGACATGTAATGGCTTACAATCAAGTTGAGAATGATACAAGATAGATTCTAGAAAACTGCAAAGGCTTAAATAAAAATATATTTAATATCAATTGATCTACACCATAGCTCCCAAGATATGACATGGAGAATAAATTTCTAATTTAATTAGCAAATTTAAAATATTATTAATTAAAGTTACATAGTAAAAAAGATTAAAAATTATTAAGATATTCATTTATCCTATTTTCATAGGATACATAGAATACAATGCTTTGGATGATTAAGAACACTTAACATGCTCTTGAAATTTGATATTAATGACCAACTATAAATACAACATGCAAGAAATTAAAATACTCTTAAATGAACATAGGAATGAAATAAAGGATAACCTAAACATCCTAAGTGTAGTAAATCTCATAGAAATATTAAAATCAAAATAATAAAATATAACAATAATTTTTTCACATATTCCACTTACTTTTACCTCGCATTTCAATTGTGAATTGTATCCCAATGCACTTTCACCATTTCAACACTTTTTTATTTGTCATTGATCTTAGTCATAACTAACATTCTCTCATGTGTAAAAGGAAAGAAAAACTCAAGTTAAAGTCTCATCTAGTCAATCCTTAAAAAATTCCCACTCATAATCCTTCGCACATATCTTGACTTCCCTACTATGTCAGGCTATTTCCTTCAACTAAACATAAGAGGTTGCATGGTAGCATAGTCCATATTGCAAGAGCACTGGTGGAGCAATCTTAAAGCTAATTTATATTTTAATTGTAAAGAGATGCATTAAGAAAAAAATCACGCACATGAGATGCTCATTTTTTTTTTGGAAATTGTTTCAAATTAAAAGTTTAAAATATTGAAAAAAAATTCCTCGTTTAAAAGATGATTTCAAACTATAACCCTTTATTGTTAAAGGGTATTAGTGGTAGTGAAGTACAACAAGATAACCATAAATACCATACCAGCATCCAAAGACCCAACAAGCACATAGTTGTAGCATTGTCACCAACCTTTATAGTGTTGTCATGTTGATAAAAAGGATCCGAGTAACCCTAGAAAATGTTTTATGTAGGGGCCATGATATTATTGGAGTAACCATAATACTTAAAAACAATTGTTTTAGTTGTGGATAAGCTTTAGGCTTGCTAAATATCCTCTTGGGACCCAGTAAACCCCATACAAGTAAAACATCAAAGAGTAAACAATTGTCAAGATAAATCTAAGGGTTATCATGAACATGTTGTTTATAGACCTAACATCCACCATGCCATTCCTAAGTTCATAGTTCTAGCAACCATTATGCTATAAGTTGTATTTTAAAATGATGGATATCATATGTGCAACTAAAGTAAATCGTTTGCATATACCTAGAAAAGAAACATGAAATACATTTTAAAAAGATTTTAATTACGTCCGCGAGATTTAAATATGGTTTATGGGATTTCAAATATTATAATTACTCAAGTCATATCATATAATTTTTAATATCTTTGAGAAGATTGTTCCTTCTCCTGCTGATTTGGGTTAGCAATTTTCCAATTTTTTTATTTTACTGCCTTCAAATAAATCTGCCATAGACCCGTTCCCAAGTGTTTTTTTTTGTATTTGCCACGGATATCTGAAAAACTTGGCCATTTATAGATGAAGTGTTCCTCTGTCTCTACTGCCCCTGTGTTGCATAGAGTACAAATCCTTTCTTCCCATTGTTCTTTGGGCGTTGTCCATCTCCTTGTTTCACATCTAAGCCTATGAGAGCTAGTCCTTATCTGAGCAATGAGGATTTTTTCCTTCCACTTGATTTCAGCACCTATATGCGCTTTTTCCTTGTGGTCATACGTTGGGTTAAACTTTGCAATATAATATTGTCTTTTCCTGCTTGCATTTTTCCACATTCCACTTCTGAACTTTCATTCACATAATTTTTTATGTCTTTGTTGACATTTGGGCATTCATTTATGTTGATTTCCCAATTTCATTCATTTCTTATATTGTTTCATCCATGTATTCTTTCGCCTATGCAACTCTTCGTCCCGTAACTGCCCTAGGTCATCTGTTGTTTTTCATGTTTTCTATTTTTTTCAACATAACAACTTGGTCATAGCAATTGCTTCTAAAGGGAACATTTCAGTTTTATCTATAATAATTTCATAAGGGGTTGCGACCTTAATTTTGAGAAAATTTGTTATTAGATATTTTTGAATCCTTTCTAGTTGCCTCTATTTTGCATTTGTTGTGCCACTAGCCCACACCTCGCAACCATACAACAAAACAAGTGTAACAAGTAGGTCAAATAAGACCTTGGTGGTCTTCCAGTCCCACAACTCGACATTCCTACATCTGTTTTGAAGTGCATATAGTTCTCTCCAACCACTTTGAGTTCTTTTCATCCTACATGTATTCCAATTAAGTTTATCATGAAAGTTTATGCCTAGGTATTTGTATTCTACTACTATCTCAAGAGGTTCTCCTGCAAACTGAAATTCGAGTTGTTGCTTCTTCTTTGTGTTTTAAAAAATCATAATTTTTGTTTTGCTCGTGTTCACTAGCATCCCAACTTCCTCACAAAAGTGTTCTAGAGCTCGAAGGTGATCTTCTAGATCTTAGGTTGTTTTGGCCATAAGAATTACATCGTCTGCATACATGAGGAGTTTTACCACATATTTAGCTAAGTGCACACCCTCTCCCCCAAATTTGTTTATCCATTCTTCTAACTTACCAATATACAACCCAAATAAGGTTGGAGATAGAGGGCAACCTTGTTTTACACCTATGTCACTACCAAACATTCAAATAACCTTTCCTGTGTTCTGATTTTAGCCTTTACATGGTCATATAATCTATGAAATGCTGCCCTGTAGTGAATTGGAACCTCTAGCTCTTCCATTCTGCTCCATAATTTTTTCCTTGGCACTATGTCAAATGCCTTTTTGAAGTCTACAAAACAACAAAAAGCCTCATTGTTTTTGTCCCATATTTTTTCCACTATGTGTCTGAGCGTGATACAGTGATCAATAGTTGAGTGCTTGGGCCTAAAACCTACTTGCCCCTTTGCTCTCTTTCCCTCTTCTTCTACCCATATGCTGATCCTATGCTCTATCATACTCCCAAACAACTTTGAAAAGAGAGGGTTTATCATGATAGTTCGATAGTTTGAAGGATTATTTACATCTTCACTTTTAAACAAAAAGATGATCACGCTAGTTGTCCACTCGATAGGGAAACCATTTTTTATGACCTCATTGAAAAATTCTTTGATATGGGGTGTCAGGATATCTACCCCCATTTTATATGCTCTGCTTGAAGATTGTCTATGAAAATTGTCTATTTCACAGGCTTTACCAGTTGCTAACTTTTTTATCCCTTGAATAATGTCTTCATTTGTGAAAAGTTCTTTTTTGACAATGATAGTAGGGGGTGTTTGTTGCTGATACAATTGTTTGGAATACTCCAACCAGTGATTAACTGGTATGTTATTTTCAGTTTGCATCTTTTCACGCTTAGTTACTGAAACAAAATGAGACTTTCATTTAATGGTTCAACTTGAACCTTGACAAGAATACAACTATCTAGTTTATGACCATGTAACTGTAAAACTTAGAAAACACTTACAATCAACCTTCCAAGAAAAACATATCCATTATAAACTCGATAATAGATATTCAAACTAGATGTTTATGCATAATACAAAATTATTATAATAATTAACAAAAGAAATATGAGAAACATATTAACGAGAAAATTAACTAACTAAAAAGTATTATATTTTTTTTTAGTATCATGAAACATCATAAACAATGTATGATGTAAATACCTTAACTATATTAATTTTCTGTAAAAAGTATCAATAAAGTAACAATTACATATATTTTTGAATATATAAACCAACGTTTTTATATTATTTATATCATAAAATTTTATGCAAATTTTTTTATATACAATTTTTTATTATTTAAAAAATTAAAAGTCTCTTTTTACGATAAATCAAATAAGATTATTATAAGTTACAAATGATTTATTATAAAAGTATGAAACTCTCGGTAAGTGATCATTGTTAAACTTTGAAAAAGACATTGAAATTTATTTATTATTTATTTATTTTTAAATTTGGTTATTGCGAGAAACTCCTATGATTTATGTACAAGATTGATGAGTCTTCTTTCAACCATGACCCATCATAAAGCCGAGAGCTATACTTATTAATAGGGAATTTAACACAAAGCCACCACACACCCACCCCTCACACATTCGTCCACGCCACGGTTTAAACCTTGGACCTCTCGAAAAAGAGCCAAAGCCCGAACTGTTGCGCTGCACCTCCTCCCAACCATGACCCCTCGTAAAGTCGAGAGCTATACTTATTAATAGGGAATTTAATACAAAGCCACCACACACCCACTCCCTCACACACTCGCCCACGCCACGGTTTAAACCTTGGACCTCCCAAAGAAGAGCCAAAGCCTGAACCGTTGCGCTGCATCCCCAAATGTATTATTATTATTATTTTATACATAAACATTGGACCTCCCAAAGAAGAGTCAAAGCCTGAACCCTTGCATCCCCAGGTGCATTATTATTATTATTATTATTATTTTATACATAGGGGAATTGGCAAGTGCCTTTCCTTTTTGAACAACTAGTCAATATTGCCTCTAGTCGTAGCGTCAAATCATGGAACTACCACTATAACTCCTACCTTGCCTGGGTAAACATGACCTAGAATGAGGGAGACTCTCGGTGGCTCGGAGTTGATACTGTCGTCATCAAGCTGATGCACACTCAGCGGATTCTACTCAGACTACTACCTTTGCCCTAGAGTGGGCATGCCCGTGAGGTTTGAACCTAAGTTTCCTCGTGGTAAGTACCCAATGTTTTACCAATCCACCTAACCCTCAGAGACTTTAAAAAAAATAATAAAAATATTATTATGTATATTTATATTAATAATAATAAAGAATCATTCTTTAAAATAAATTAAATTATTAATAAAATCATAATAATAATAATAAATCACTCCAAGAGAAACTGCCACCAATCATAGATAAATCCTTCGAGATCTTATTATTTGATTTTTAGAATGATAAGGAAGAATCCTTGGGAGATCTTATTATTTGATTTTTAGAATGATAAGGAAGAATCCTTCGAGATCTTATTATTTGATTTTTAGAATGATAAGGAAAAATGCTTCCATATGTGGGTATATAGTAAGTGGGAGAGATTCAAACGATGAATCTGTAAAGGAACCCTTGGATTCCATTTAATTTGGAAAGAGACATCAGTTGTACCATATCTTATCTAATGGTATTATGTTCAATCTTATCTAAATGAGTTCAGATGGAGTAATTGGGCTTGTTAAGGAAAGTTGATTGATGAGAACTTTTAACAAGGTCTTCAAACCTCATCATTGCATCTACTTTCAACTCTTATAGTTCTATCTATTTCCATAGGCATAAAGGAATTAGCCCCTTATGATTATCAATGTTATCTCACAGATCCAAACTAAACAATTGAGTAAGTGGCAGATTTGATATTCTATATTTTAGAGAATACATATAATAAGTTATTCCCAAGACGTTTTCAAATGTGAAGTCATAGTCCAGATTTCTGTTCTTGTAAGCACTGACTTGTTTGAAAAAATAATTTTAATGACAAAAATTTCCACAAATAAAGAAGATAAAGATAAGTTTAAAGACCAACAGGTCACGAGAATGAAATGTGTCTCTGCCCCCCAGTCATGCAAAGAGCCATGATCTTCCCTGTATTTGAATCCCTTTGTGCAGTTTGCTATTTGGGAAAATGTCCAAAATGGTTTTGGCTTTATTCATCCCACGGCTCCCCACAAAAGTTCTTCTGTGCATGTTATTCTCTTGAGATTCTGCTCACCACAAGCATGGAATAATCAGTACCCAAATATGTCCTTTGCTGCCGACGTTTTTATGACTCCTTGGGCTATGTAGGGGTATAAATAAAATCTAACCCGTATGCCATCCACAGTCTTGAGAAGAACACTGTTTTACTTTCTGTTCTTGTGTTAAAAATCAGCTGAGACCCTCTGTAATTCTTACTCCAATGGCCAAAGGAATGGGAAACAAGATAACCCAAATTGTGCTTCTGAAGAAGATAGCTACCAAGTTTCATAGGCTTGTCAATGCCAGTAAGGCAGTTGGGCATGCCCTCTCCCCCAAAACAAAGAGAGGTTATACTTATTTCACATTTGACTGTGATGAGCATGAAGTTAGTGGTCTTCCCAGGGATGTTCCCAAGGGCCACTTTGCAGTCTATGTTGGGAGTGAGAGGAGCAGGTTTGTAGTCCCCACAAGTTATTTGAGTCATCCTTTGTTCCAGACATTGCTAGAAAAGGCTGAGGAAGAGTATGGATTTGATCACCAGATGGGTCTCACCATTCCTTGCGAGGAAGTTGCCTTTGAGTATATAACTTCTGTTTTGGAAAGGGAAGATCCCCCTGTAGGTAATTTGGAGTTGCACAAGATAATGAGCTTCTTGCACAATAGCAACACATATAGCATGAGTGTTTGCTGATTGCTAGATAAGATCCAGTGGGAGAGAGGGGTATTGATTTTCAGACCCAAACATCGTTTAATGCCAGCCTGATCAGACAACTTGTCAAGACATGCAGCATCGACACATAGATGATGAAGCTGGTCATTGTACATGTCTAGCTGCTTGGAAGGTTCAGGACATTGTAGTTGAGTAGATCATGAATTAATTCTGCTGGTGCAAGATCCAGGCAATTGGGTCCTAGCAGCAATGAAGATCAGTGCCTTAAAAATGCGAACTTGTGATTCTAGAGTGTAGCTGATTGATCTGTGGGTAACCTTGCCATGGTTGTCATGCACAGGGACAACTTGTGGGTGTAGCTGGTATCTCCACTGTTTTTGGTAGTTGTTATTTGTATCTTTGTTTCTTTCTAGGTCAGAACCATGTGTAATCGGAGTTCATATTTGGTTATTGTACTCTAGTGAACTATGTTATGTACGTATATCTCTTTTGGAATGGCAACAGCTGAGATTCAGCTGCTTTTGTTGGTTCTTCGGCTTCTCTATATCTCTTTTTGCTGATCTGTCAAAAAGTAGTCTTCGAAGTTCCTATTTAGTTATGGCACTCTCGCAAGCTCCTATTTTTGCCTAGCATTCTTTTTATGGGATGCCATCTTGACCCAATCATGTCCAGTGCTGGTATGTTAGAGTTACTGTAACTTTAAGGAGAGAATGAAACATGAATTTTTGAAGTCGGCAGCAAACCGAGCAAAAACCTTTTCATCTTTTGTTCTCTTCCCTTTATTCGTCAAAGTTGAGAAATATAAAGTTCATTTGAAATCCATGTTTGTGTTTAAAAATATTGTTTTTTAAGGCCTTAGTGGTGATTAGACTTGTAAGGCCATAATTGATCTATAGAACTTATCACAACATATCTACCTGGGTAGATATTCCAGGTCCTTACATGCACACCATCTAATTTTTTTTCTTTTCCGAGTATCTTATGACCGTGGTTTCCTTTTCGAATATAGTTTTGCACAGTTCTATTTAATGTTTATGGATTCCATTATAGTAAATCACAGTTCTAATCAAAGAAGTTTGATAGTTATTCTATTTATGGGTTTTGAGTTTAGTGAATTTCAATATTCTTTGAAAGAGTATGTTTCCTTGTAATGGTAACCATAAAGGATCATTTAATCTAGTACCGTTTTATAATAATAATAGAAAATTATTGAGAACTTTCGGATATCAGGAGCATTAAGAACATATTAAGCATAAGTTGCACCATTCTGCCTTTAGCATCGTAAACCCTGAGGGTTACTTAAATATAAATTATTCTAGACATAAAGAGATTCTTATTGTCTTCATCCTTAAGCACCACAGTGTGTGATCACAAAAGAGACTTAGCCAGCTATTTGATTATTTAATTAAATTAGATATTTATATCTAATGAATAACCGAAAAACAGATGAAGACAGTTACAAACAACATAAGGTAGGAAAGGACCACTGAAATCAGTAGAAAAGGACAGAGAAGTCCATCAAAAAGTCCACAAGGACATCAAGGATAGGAAAACAAGTAATGACCAAAATAATAATAAAATTTAGTTGTTTAGTGAAAATGGAGAATCTGCTTATAACATCCACGGTAGGGAAAAGGCTGGTTATGAGAACAGTTAATCTACTTAAATGTTGGTATAACGAAGAGGACAAAGTAGCTTGGTTGCTTGGATGTTAGTACTTTTGGATTATTTCCTTAGAATCTTTTTGTTTCAAACATTAGTTAGATGAGGGAACATCACAACCTCACAAATATATTCATCTCCACTATCATTAAGGACATAACCCTCTGCTATGGTTTAGACAGTTGCTAAACCCCTTTTTTTTTTATCCACACAAGAATGCTCTATTCATTAATTCTAGACTGCTGTCACAAAGGTTGTTTGAAATTAAAGGAGTACATGGAAGTACAACACACGGTTACTTACCAATAATGATTGGTATCATAGGTATGTTGCTAACCATAGGACATATTTGAAAAGACTGGGCTTGTTGCCGGTGTGTTAAGAAATGGAAAATCAAGGCTAATGGATGCTTTTTATTTTGAGCTAATAGAAAATACACTTTGTACTTCTCATCACTGAAGAGACGTCTCTACTCTCAAGAACAAAGTCATGAAATATCAAAGGTCAGTTGAGTTTGTATTCCATTTGCTTATCTTCTGGAAATAAGGTTGATGAAACCCTCCTTTTTAGTTAAGGTGATCAAACGCCCCACTTACAAATTCTAATGGAATTCAGCTGGAGTAGGAATGATAAACGCAACATACTAATATTTAATTTACATCTAATAACTAAAAAAGTTGTGATTAAAATTTAGTTTTATATATTAGGTTCAACCATGATTAAACATCTCGTATAGCCACTTCTCAAATCCTACATAGGATAACTAAGTTCCTTATGAAATCTCATAATCTAAACTAAGATTTTAAAACTAGAACCGTCCTCTAAAAAGTTAAATCTCATAATCTAAACTAAGATTTTTAAACTAGAACTGTCCTCTAAAAAGTTAACTTAACCTTAAAGGACTGAGGAAAGTAAGTAGTTATGTATCTACAGGACTGAGGAAAGTAAGTAGTTATTTACCTGGAGATGGGTACGAGCGTTCCCAATCGTGCTAGTGCCAAATACTTGGTAACTCATTTCACCTCAAAAGCCTAAAATCCTTGTAATTCATTTTACCTGAAAAGCCTAAAAGTAGCCAAACATTTTGTTGGCCTTTCTGGAAACTAGATCCGAGAACTTCGCTCAAAAGCAGAGCTGCTCAGATTCGTCAACGTACTACATAGATATCATTATGCAATGTGATCAGCTTTAAGCATAGGGAATGCCTTTTGCGCTCACCAAGGGTCACCCTGTACTACACAAACATCATTATTCATTATGCAATATAAACAGCTTTAAGCATGTGAATGCCTTTAGCAGTGATGCAGGAGCATCCGGCAGCAACAGGGCAATCTGGCATCGACCAGAATTTTTCTAAGTTTTTAGAGGACAAGGCAAAGGTTGGTCGCGAAATCGCGACATAAAGCTGAAGGAAGGGCGGAGAAGCAGGGAGGTCGCGATATCGCGACGTCGCGAAATCGCGACATGAATCGGAAGCGAAGGCAGAGGAGCAGGGAGGTCGCGATATCGCCGAAATCGCGACAGCAGGGCAGCAGCAGAGGGGAGCAGTTGGTTTGTCGCGATTTCGTGACATGTTGCGAAATCGCGAAATCGCGACGGCAAGGAAGAAAGCAAAGCGAGGCGGAAGCTGGTGGCGAAATCGCGACGTCGGAGCGAAGACTCAGCGGGCGATGGTCGGAAGGGTCGCGATATCGCGACGTCGCGATGTCGCGACGGCAAGGAGGAAGCCAAGGCGAAGACAGAAGTCGTCGCGATATCACGACATGTCGCGATATCACGACATGTCGCGATATCACGGCATCAGAGGGAAAAACTAAGGCAAGGGCAGGAGTTGTTGCGATATCGCGGCATCACAGCGAAAAGTCGAGACGAAGGCAGAATTCATAGCGATATCGTGGCGGAGAGAGAAGAAGACGAAGAAGAAGAAAGAGATGGCGGGAAACTGCGACAGGCGGTATTTTCAAAGGTTATCAAGGACAACACGTGGCACCAAGGTGCAGTAAAGGCGGACGAAGACCAAGAAGCGAGGGAAACGAAAAGGATGGGCGCACAGAGTTTTCTGACGAAATTAGCGATGACAGAGACCGTGCGAAGTGGGGTATTAAATCGGGTTGGTGTCCCGATTTTTGTGTTGATGTTCCAGAGGGTCGGGGCCTCTATAAAAACCCAGTCTTTGTAATAAATCGGGTTGGTGTCCCGATTAATGCGTAAGAGGGTCGGGGCCTCTATAAAAACCCAGTTTAATGTAATCAAGGGGTGGTGGATTTAGGAAGATCGCACGCAGAGTGTGGAAGTGAGAAGACCAAGCCGAGCGCTGGTCATTGTAAAGCCTGCGGGCTGTTTATATGTATTTTTCAGATTAATGCAAGAGATTTTCTGGAATTGCGTGAGTGTGACTGCGTGTGGTTTTTCCGTCCCCCATCAGTGGTATCAGAGCTAGTGATTCTGAGTGCGTAAACAGATCGCCGGCCGTGAGGCAGTTTGCGCCAGGATCTGTGGTAGGGTTCTAAGAGAGGAGAGAGAGTTTAGGATCCCCGAGTGTGTAACAGATCGTCGGACGTGAGGCAGTTACACCAGGATCTGTGAAAAATGATGACAATGAGAGAGTTCAAGGCATTGCAGAGGCAAGTGCAAGCCCTGCAGGAGGAACTGCTCAAGAGAGATTTGTAGAGGCAAGTGAAAGCCCTGCAAAGAGAGCTGCACAGACAACGTGAGGAGAGACAGAGAAAGAGAGATGCTGGAGTGCATCAGAAGCTGAAGCTGAAGAAGGCTGCAGAGGTGTGCAGCAGTACCGGGACCTACCTGGAAGAAGACAGAGAATTTTTTGGGCAAGAGGAGTGTAAGCAGGCTGCAGACGAGGAAGTGTGCAGCAGTGGTGGAATCTGTCTGGAGGAAGACATAAGTTATTCTAGCCAGGAGACTGGGTTGGAGCAGGCTGCAGAGGCAGGAGGATGTCTGGAAGTGTTGCAGAAGGAGGTGACCAGACAACCCAGAAGTGAAGATCACTTCTCCATCAACCCCGGTTGTCTGATGCAGGAGCATCCGGCAACAACAGGGCAATCTGGCATCGACCAAAATTTTTCTAAGTTTTTAGAGGACAAGGCAGAGGTTGGTCGCGATATCGCGACGTTGCGAAATTGTGACATAAAGCTGAAGGAAGGGCGGAGAAGCAGGGAGGTCACGATATCGCGACGTCGCGAAATCGCGACATGAATCGGAAGCGAAGGCGGAGGAGCAGGGAGGTCGCGATATCGCGACGTCGCGAAATCGCGACGATAGGGCAGCAGCAAAGGGGAGCAGTTGGTTTGTCGCGATTTCGCGACGGCAAGGAAGAAAGCAGAGCGAGGCGGAAGGTGGTGGCGAAATCGCGACGTCGGAGCGAAGACTTAGCGGGCGATGGTCGAAAGGGTTGCGATATCGCGACGTCACGATGTCGTGACAACAAGGGAGAAGCCAAGGCGAAGACAGAAGTCGTCGCGATATCGCGACATCAAAAGGAAAAACTAAGGCAAGGGCAGGAGTTGTCACGATATCGCGACATCACAAGGAAAAGTCGAGATGAAGGTAGAAGTCGTCGCGATATCGCGACGGAGAGAGAAGAAGACGAAGAAGAAGAAAGAGATGGCGGGAAACCACGACAGGCGGTATTTTCAAAGGTTGTCAAGGACGACACGTGGCACCAAGGTGCAGTAAAGGCGGACGAAGACCAAGAAGCATGGGAAACGAAAAGGATGGGCGTGCAGAGTTTTCTGACGAAATCGGCGATGACAGAGACCGTGCGGAGTGGGGTATTAAATCGGGTTGGTGTCCCGATTTTTGTGTTGATGTTCCAGAGGGTCAAGGCTTCTATAAAAAACCCAGTCTTTGTAATAAATCGGGTTGGTGTCTCGATTAATGCGTAAGAGGGTCGAGGCCTCTATAAAAACCCAGTTTAATGTAATCAAGGGGTGGTGGATTTAGGAAGATCGCACGCAGAGTGTGGAAAGGAGAAGACCAAGCCGAGCGCTGGTCATTGTAAAGCCTACGGGCTGTTTGTATGTATTTTTCAGATTAATGCAAGAGATTTTCTGGAATTGCGTGAGTGTGACTGCGTGCGATTTTTCCGTCCCCCATCAAGCAGTCACCAAGGTGCAATCACAACATGGCCAAAGTTTAACTAACCAGAGGGCAAAGGCACCTAAGTTGATGGAACTTAGCAAGTAAGTAATAATTCTTAGTGGTACAAGCAACAGGTGGTCTTCATCTCACGTCCGATTAATAACAACAAAATTAATAAATTGTTGGGACCAATGATTTGAACTCTACACTTATTAATTAGTGACCGTAACTAACTCTCCTACATAATAAAAAAAATAATATTGTGTTTTACTTAAAAATGTTTATTTTAATATATATTTTTAAATTATTTTACTTGTGTCCTGTTTCGTATGATTAGCTTTTAAATTAAAGCAGGAAATTAAAATCATAAATATATTGTTTAGTATTGAAAATATTTGAATACTTTTTACACGTGGAATCAATAACCCTTCAATTAAAATCATAAATATATTATTTACTACTGAGAATATTTGAACTCCTTATTTACTACTTTTTACAGGGTGGAATCAATTACCCTATTTTTTAATTTTATGAATTTTTACAATAAAACTTTTTCTTAAATCAAAACTAATTAAAAATAAAATGTAAGAAAAATCACCCAAACTTATACATTAGTATGGCTGCTTTCAATTCTATTTGGATTAATAAAATTGATCAAAGTAAAATCATCGTTCACCTTAAATAAATACATAAAATAATTTTTATGAGTGTAGTGAACCACTTTTATAAATGACATGACCTAAGTTCAATCCCCATAATAATATAAAAAATATTATTCAAAAAATTCAAAAAAAAAACTAGAGTAGAGTAATTGAGTAAAACTAGGCTAGATTGTATGGTAATAACCTTTCAAGGGCTGTAAATTTTCAAACGGATCAAAACATTTGTTGCCATCAAGACTTCAACCTATTTGCCTGTCCTTAAGAGGACAACGCAAAAACCAAAGTATAATATGTAGGGCCAATGACCCATGTGAACCCGTCCTATCCCATGTGATTAGGATACACTTTTGCTCAGATTCACACAAACCCAGCCAGAGCTGAGAGCGAAGGGTCACATGCAACACCTTGCAAAGTATTAAGACGGACAATAGAAGTTGGCTTTGACAATTTGTCGGTTACACATTGCCAGCTTGACAAACCCAAAACTTTTTGTCATCAGTTTCTATGGACAATAAGCACAGTAGATACTATAGCTTATTCATATGCAGTTATACTGTTATCTAATTTACTGATTCATAGGGATAGATGATCATTTCTCACATTGAAGGATGGTCTAATATTATTCAGAATTCACCATAGTCAAAATTTGATATGCAGTTATACTGTAATCTAATTTATTGATTCATAGGGATAGATGATCATTTCTCACATTGAAGGATGGTCTAATATTATTCAGAATTCACCATAGTCAAAATTTGATATGCAGTTATACTGTTATCTAATTTATTGATTCATAGGGATAGATGATCATTTCTCACATTGAAAGATGGTTTAATATTATTCAGAATTCACCATAGTCAATTTGGTACCACGGATGCTGTGCAATTTGTCTGGCACTTTGGGAAGGTGGGAGGAAGCACACGGCTAGGAGACAGACTCAAGTATAATAGTGAAATAAGAATAACCACCTAGCCAATGAGTGGCTGACAGTTCAAAGAACAAGCATCTCTTATTCGAAACAACATTCTATGGATTTGTTTCTGGTCCTCTCAACAGACCAATAGAGCAGAGAGCAAACTACATGTGATGGTGTCCTTTCCTGTCCCAACTTCGCATTCATGTCATGCATTTGCATTACCGACATTCACTGAGATTGAAATGGGCGTCTGTTTGCTGGTGTCCCAACAATTGAAGACGGCCACACATGGCTAGGCTTCCTAGATTTGAGCTCAGACTATACTGAAATCCCGAGTTTCAAGCATCTTGTACATTATCTGTAAGGACACTATGTATCACTTTTTATAATACATTTATACCCACTAATCATGTTAGATTCATTTTTGTTGGGTGGATGTTTAGTTCTGGATGTTATATATACACAACATATCCTTCATCTCTTCCACCAAAGCATTCTTTCTTCTAAAAGGTTGTCATTCCTCTCTGGGTTGTTAGCTAGACCTTACCAGTCTGTTTCACTTGCGTACGTGTAATTGGATTCTGCAATGGCAAAGAGCAAGGGGCATCACCAAGTCCTGATTGTGAAGCACATAATCAGGGCCCTCCGCAAGTTTGCCAATGCCAATAGAGCAGTTGGGTATGCTCTTTCTTCAAAGAGCACAAGGTATTTCAGCTTTGAAGATGAGGTCATGGGCACATCATGTCGTGCCCTCCCCACAGATGTCCCCAGAGGTCACTGTGTAGTGTACGTTGGTAGGGAACGCACTAGATTCATCATACCCACTAAGTATTTGAATCATTCCCTGTTTAGGGCATTGCTGGATAAGGCTGAGGAGGAGTATGGGTTTGATCACTATATGGGACTCACCATACCCTGTGAAGAAGTTGCATTCCAGAATCTGATATCCATGTTGGGGAAAAAGGATCCAGCACTCACCAACATGGCCTTGGATGAACTCACTGATTTCCATTTCCCAAAAGAGGTGGACCTCATGCAGTAAACACTGCAGGGCACAGACCATTTCGGATTAGCTACCAGATCTGAAGGTATCTAATCCCCCAAAGTTGCCTGGGTGGTGAACTCGTTCCTTATTAGTTCCCATGCCATTTGGGGCAGACCACAGCTGGGATGAAATCTCTGCAGACTGCTTGGAGATGTTGTCTGGAGTTTCTCCAGAGAAACAGAAATGGGTGCTTCCCACTCAATACGAAGTTTCAAGCATGGGAATGAACACAACATCAAAGCCATGATCCTGTTGAGTTTAATGATGCTGTATTCTCTCAGGTTGGAATTGAGCAAAAGCAGGGCCTTGACATTTGCAGACCCTTTTGAATACAATGTTTGATCTTTGGCTTATGGATTGGCCTACTAAGGCCATGAAAATTATTGGCTATTGTACATTTTTGTAAGCAATTTTACAAGTGGATAGATCAATATATGAAGGCTCCGTTGGTTTTCTACTTTTTTTTTTCCCTCTTTTAGTAATTAGGCCCATTTTTAGCTCGAATTAGAGTTCATTAATGACATGGCATATCTAACTGGAATTAGATTATGGACACTGTTAAGGGTCGTATAACCGCATGAATGGTGCATAATGTTCCACATCCAACTCGATTCACCAGTGGTGATGGAGTGGAGTTTACTAGACAGTATGGTAGTCTTCATAGAGAAGATCTAGGAGAGACTATAGCCTAACATTGGCCAGTTTGGGACCTTGGGCTATTCGTAGATAACCTTAATGGAATTTCCACCATATAACCACCGATTATAACACTTCTCTATACTACATAGAAATGTCAAACTTATCTTTTCCCTACGTGAGTTGCGTATAAAGGACATCATTGAAGGTTGGTTGAAACTCGACCTCTTTACCGTTGAGATATTTACAGACCTGTACCATACCACCATCATCCTTGAGTCTGAATAAGTCTAGATTACCTTTCCGATTAGTTTGCACGTTGGAAGTTACCCAAAAGAAAATGGTTAGCTGCAAGCACGTTCTCATCAATGTATCTTTTAACCAATCTGGTTAATGAATGTATAATTTTAGAAGTAATTATTCCATTGTCACATGGATGTCATATCAGTATGTCAAAATTATGTAGTGTGGTTATATTTTCTAATCGTAGTTAAAAGAACAATGATAGTTGGAGGTTTATAGAGTCATTATTACTCGGTATTAATTTTATTTAAAAGAACAATCAATGTTTATGAAAAAGAGGTATTAAAGTGGAACCAAATTTCAACATAAGAATATGCCAATGAGAATAAACAGTTTGTATAGGAGTCATAATTAGAGGTTTATAGGGTCGTTTTTACTTATCATTTGTTTGTTAATTTTTTTTAAAAGTTGATGTAGGCTAATATGTATCAATATAGGTCCGAGGTGTAGACCAATCGGTTTTCCCAAACCTATAAGGAGTGTGGAGGTCCAAGGTTCAAATCTTGGGTTTCGTCGGAGTAATTGTTTGTTTCTTTCTTGGTGCTTTTAGCGGCGTAAAAGGTTTAAAATAATTGTAGCATGGTGGTTATAAGGGTAAACTGCGTGGAAATCTATGTGACAGTTTTCGAGGCAAACATTACAAAATAATGTGACAACTATAAAAAGCCGAACAAGCTACTTAGATTCATGGCAACTACCGATTCCACCATGTATAAAAAAATGTATATTTATCAATATATGATTATAATATAATCATCCAAACTCAACAATAATGTTGAGAAGGAATCATCAGATTTCATTTACTTATTATTTCAAAAGTTGAAGAAGTACGGGTTTAGGATTAATATGCATACATGCATATAGTGAATAATAGAATAATCTGAATTTAATATTAAAGTTGGAAACGAGTTATTGAACGTCATTAATAAAAAAATATGAAGTTTAGGTCATTTAAATTATATATTTGCATGGAATGTTAAAAGGTTTGGATTCTCACTTATTTATATTTGTATATTCATATGTGATGATAGATATTATAGAGCATAATATTTTCAGAATTTATGTCTAATTAATCTACATTAGAACATGGATGTTAAAGTAGTACTCAAGACCCAAAAAAATCTTTTCAAATTATAGCTCTTTTAGTCCATCAATTCCTAATAACTATAGCTATACATGTTCTTCAACTTATTAGGACTCAAAAGCCTCCCTAAACCAACAAAATATAGGTGTTATAGTGGTAAAAATTCACATAGTCCTTTGTAATATTTTCACATCATAAAACTCGAGACAATAATCTTGGATCCAAATACAAATCCTATAATAATAATAATGTAAAATGGCTAATGTAGTTTTATATGTACTATAGCTTCTTGAGACTCAAGCACCTCCCTAAGTACCCAAACTATGAGTATTGCATTATTGAAAAGTAGCATAGTCCTTATTAACCTTTTACATTATAAATTCCTCTAAGATGCATATAAAAAATCTTTTAGTACTAGTACATAGTGTCACAACAAATCATATTTCTAGTCATAAGACCACATTTAGTAATTTTTCAAAATGAAGGTAATTATTGCTACACTATGGCAATTTAGCTAAAATTGATACTTATATTGAAAGTCCATTTGTTAATTGTTTATACCATTTAGACCTTAGCCACATTGAATAATATATATATATATATATAAGTTCATCATCAAGTCCACATGGATTGGATTAATCAACTTAAAGGCTCAACAAATCTTAATTTCACTTTTGATGATTTGATGATTCTCCAATTAAAACTTATAGTTGACTCTTATTTACTATGGGAGTGAATTCTATGCCACAATTGCATTGATGTTGTTTGAACTATAAGTATATATCAACTTCTTAGTGGAGGAAGTGTACATTTGGTTTGAATCAATCATAATTGTAATTTAAAAAGCTTTACGAGCTCTCAAATTTTGTTCATTTATACATATCAATATATTTGGACACAATAGTTTGCTTTTGAATTTTAATGTTTTTATAGTTTACCACTATGTGAATTACATCTAGTTAGTTTTTGGTTTGATTGTTTGATGATTCTAATTTGATCATAATGAGATGGACATGGGCCAAAGACCTCCATAAAGTGCCTCTCAACAGAAAATACCTTTTTTCAGTGTAAATATTCTCATAATGTGTTTTCCATGGTAAACACCCCAAAGATCTAGCATTCTTCTCAATTCCTTTCTAAAAAAATGTTTTAGCCTTGAGTTTTGACATATGGATAAGGGATAAATTGTTAAAAAGCACCATTTTTCACCAAATAGAAAAGAAAGATAACATAAGCCATGACTTAAAGAGAATCTATTCCATGAGATAAGAAGGGTTTTCTTTTGCTTAGCTTTCCATATTTCTTATGTAGGACAAGAGAATTTAACTAAAAAAATAAAAGACATTGAGTAACTTGTAATGAAATATCTAGCCACGTACCATTATGAGAAACCAGATGAGATTTCTACCTAAAGAGAAGATTCTATGGTTTGGATCACAAAATGATTCTCACAATCCATTTTTCCATTACACTTTTACCAAATCACCAAGATCAAAAAGCCTTAATCCATCCTTATCATGATCTCAATATCCTTGGTTTATGTCACATTCTCCAAAAATATTTTTTTAGTGCATACTTTAATTTGTTTGTCCTTATATGAGACTCACATTTATTTAGGACCTACCATTTTTGGGTAATAGGGTAGGTTTAGTTGAAAATACCCATCGTATATTTTTCAAACTTATCAAATGTTGTTATTTATTCCAAATATGCACATATAAACAAAGAGCAAGTTCTAGGTTCAAATATCAGGTTGAAATGATATGTTCAAATTCATTTTTATTTTTTCTTTGGATGTCCTAGCACCCAATAACATAAGTATCAACTAAGCTCAACCATTCAGTTTGGGTTTATCATTCCACCCAATAGTGATTAACATATGATCCTTGGTTTGTCTAATGGACACAATTTGTTCTTCTTCTATGTCAAATGTGGTTTATGTTACTCTCCTCCCAATTCAAAATGCTTCTTGGATTAACAACAAATTTAGTGAAAACTTATGGAACAAGCTTAGTTTTAGCATTTATAAATCCAAGGCTAAAGCTTCAACTTGGTTACTGACTTGGAGTATCTTCTATTTTATGGTTCCATTTTACCTTTTTTGGCCTGTATACACCAAAATGTATTTTTTGACATTGTTCCAAAATAATGAACACCTTTTTTGGATCTATAATAGTTCCAACGATGTTTGAGGTTATTTTTGTTTGATGTTTCTAGTTATGTTTCCACTCAAGCTATCATGATAGTTTGTTTTGCTTGAAATTTAAAATATTGTTAATCTATTTTTTGAAAATTTTTAACTTCTTTTATAATTCATTTGGATTAGAAGATGTGTGACATGTGTTAGAGTATATTACATTATTTGGTACATGTCAATGTACCACCTTGGGTACATTATTAGATTAGGAGTTTATCTTATGTTAAGTAGTTACTTGGGGAAGAAGTAATAAATGCACAAGTGTTAGAATGTGCAATGATGTAAATGTGCATGTAGTCCACATGTACATGAGTCATAGGAATAGGTAGAGTAAAGCCCAAGGAACTTATCTTCCTATATATATGGACCTTGAGCTATAGAATAGAGAGTGTGAGTGTGAGAGACAAAGTTACTATAGAGTAGTGAGTAGGTACAATGTAGATCTTCATTGTAAAATTTTGGAGTGTTCATAGTCCTCCATTATATTGCATTGTACTATTTTCGTGAGCTTTCATTAATGGTATTTTACTGAGTTATTGCAGAAGTCTATTCTCTTATTTTCCTACATATTTAAGTACCATTATCATATACTTACCATAGCCTACATATTTTACATCTTGTGGTTGCATCTCCATTAATATACATCACCAAAATCTAATAGTGGTATCAAAGCACATGGTAGATCGATAGGAAATAGGGAGAGCCACAAAGAGAGATTGAGAGGAGTTCAAAAATCTTAGTTCTAGAATTTTTGAGATTGCAGGTGGCTAGAGTCTTTCCATAGAGTTGCAGAAAAACTTGTGAAGACTAGGACTCAACGTTAATTCCACTAGATTGAAAAATCAACTAGTGAAGTTCATTATCTCCAAAATTATAGATTCTTCCATTCCAGTTTCTAACATCTTGTTGCAGGAAAAGGAGATTCAAAGAAATTTGGGAAGCTTCCTACATAGCGCTAGGAAGAATATCTTCATTAGAATCATTCCAACACTTGCAACAACAAGTAGAAGACTAAATATTTTAGAGACCTGAGAAAAGGTCCCATTACAAGAGTTGCAAACCTACAGATTGCAGAAGAGAGGAAAAGGCCATAGCAACCTTATTGCAGACTCAAGGAAGAAGAGACTCTAGAGATGAGTCTAGGAGAAGATTGGAGATTGGTGATCTCCATTGAAGATTGAAGCCTGCAGATTGCAGAAGGAGAAAATAACTCAAGAAGCTGAAAAAGACCTACAAGAGGTCCCATTGAAGAACTTCCAGTTTAGGAAGATAGAAGACTAAAGAAGGACAAGCAACAAGTCCCATTCCAGATTCCAGTAGCAGTAGATTTTAGAGATCTAGGAAGGAGATCTCATTGCCAACACTTCCACAGTAGAAGGTTGAAGGAAAGGTCTCATTGGGAAGACCAGAGAAGCTATGAGAGAGAAGACCCTAGAGAAGAGGTCTCAAGGAGAAACAAGGAGAAGGCTTGGTGAGCCTCATTGAAGGAGATTCAAAGAAGGCCATTAAAGGAGTTCCTAGGAGAACTCATTGGAGAAATTTACCACCAAGGAGAAGTTCTTGATAAAGGAATATTTTGGGACAATTATCGCCATCCGACAACAAGCCCAAAAAGAGATAGATTTGGCAAGAAGCTTGCCAAATTTTGGAGGAGATTGGTGAAGACCTCAAGACTTTTAGATTCTTGAGAAGAAGGCCTAGATTGAAGTCAAAATTTGACAAGGAGATTGAAGGAGAAAGGAGCCAAACATTACTACCAAACCTGAAAGGTTTGAAGATTACCTTTGAAGGCTAGAAGGCTCATTCAGAGAAAGGAGATAGGGGTTTGCTGAATCTACAACAGAATATTAAAGGGTTCTTGAAGGAAAATCTCAGCTACGATTTGGAGGAGTTCCCTACCAAATTTTTGAGATTCAAGGATAACATTTCAGTGGAGATATTGACTGCTTTACAATCTAAAATATTTCAAATTTGAGGATAGAAAGAAAGTAGCAAGTTGGGTAGCATCAAACTTTAGATTTATAGAGTGCATTTTGAAGGAGAGTTGAAGTCACCTACTATAGTTTCAGGGCAACAAGTTAGAGGGTTTCATAGCTACAAATAGGTGAGCTAAAGAGTTGTTTCGGATAGCCAAGAAGAGCTACAAGTCCATCCAGTAAAAGGTAGCAATAAGGTGAATCTAATCACCTTGCAATCCTTCATCTACAGAGTTTGTTAAGGTAAGCAACTTTGGTGCAATAGGTTCATCACTGAACATTAAGTTACTTAGTTTGTTATTAAGTTTCATTAAGCACCATATCAGAGTTAAAGTTGCAAGGAGAAGGTTGCATTTTAAAGTCTTCAAGGGAGTGCAGAAGAAATTTTCTTTTAAGGTTTATATACCTGCACATTAAAATAGGAGTTAGATATATTTCGATAGAAAGAAAAATATCATCTTCCTATTATCTAGTTACAACAAAGAAGACTTCATTAAGTTGCAGATATTATAGTGCATTTAGGAGCAATTACTAGTGCATGATTTAAGGTTCATTTGTAGGAGTAATAAGGTGAGATCAATATTGCACTATACTAGTTGTTCTTAAAGAGTTTCTTAAGATGCACTAAGTATTTTTAGTTGCAGTGAAAATTAGTGCATACTTCGAGTTACTTTGAGAGTTCATTATTGCACTATATTAGTTATTCAAAGTTCACTAAGGATTTTAGTTAAAGTGAACATTAGTGCAAAGTTAAACCTCTCAAATAGCATATTAGTTGCATGGTTAAGAGCTTGGATTCATTGTTACTAAGTTATCCAAGTAAAGTGAGTTAGAAGGTCAGTGTTGTCTAGTAAGGAAGGCAACATAATTTTCTCTCAAGAAGCCACCTTATCAGAGAAGTTAGAGAGCTTGAAAAAGGAGACATTCGGTCTAAAACCTTGGTGCAAGTTAAGGTACACTATCTTAACTATTTACATTGCAAAAAGCACCATTCTTGTCCTTTAGAACAGCAAGAGAAGGACAAATGATATAGCCTCTAAAAGGTATTACAATGGCCATCAATACATAGTTTTCAAGTGGCCATTCCAGCTAGTAAAGGGGTAGATTTTGAGTAAGAGAAGAGAGCCAATGGAGGGCTCACATCAATCAAGTCTCAAGGTGTCTAAAAGGCACCATATTCACCACCAAATCGAGTGCCCACAATAATAGTTACCTACAAGCATTAAGCCAATGTAAGGAGCTTGTTATCCAACACATATCCATGTAAGAGGGATAGCATATCAGGGTCTACATAAAGTGGCTATCATCTATTGTATATCAACAAAGAAGGAATAGTGCTAAAGATGTAGTTACAAGGTGCATTACCCAAGGTTTGACTTAGATGAACCACCAGCTAAAATGAAGCACCTAAAGCCATCATCAGAGAGCCATAGAACCTCCATTGTAGTGCCCTTGATACATCTTAGCTGGATCCACCCTCGTAGCATCATTGTTCGCTTGGAAAGAAGGCATAGAAGACAAGTTACTAAAGGCGTTTGTGGGCAAGAAGTATACAAAGAAAGAAATATTGGAAGGAGGTCTACATGCATGAAACCTGAGCACCACTTGCAACGTGGAGCCCAGGCATCTTGTGCCACTTGGCACAAAGGGCATCTTCACCCTCTTATCTCTAACACTCAAGAGAAAGGTGCTCATCTGAGTAATGCCTTCCATCATAGTCTTAATACCCAAGAAGGTATTCAACATACATCATGTGGTCTAACACTCTTCAAAGACTAGCACCATTGAAAGAGGAGATAGAAGGATCTTGGTAATACCTCATGCCACTTGGCACTCATTTAAAGACAAGGGAAGCACATTTATAGCCATCAAAAGTAAGAACACTCATAGAGGAGGAAGCACATTCTGAGCATGCATTGAATGTAGAGAAGTCAAGGGATGTCTAAGTGGGATTAAGAGCAAGATCAAGGCATGTTTAAGAGCGAATATCCAAGGAGTTGAAAAGGAGTCAAAGGAGCATTAAAGCCTGATAGCATACACGTTGCCATCATTGTCATACATCCACCATCGAAGGAATACAACACCCACTATTCAGAAGGTTACAACATTATAGAGGTAAGGTTTTACCTTAATTAAAATTACTTTCATTAAGGAGTGATAAGGTGTATAACATAAGGTTGAAGTTCATTCATCATTTACATTGGGAGTTTTAGCAAAATCAACCTTAATACATTTGAAAGCATATCAAAGGAGTACATAGTATTTCAAATCACTTTAGTTGAAATACAAGTATTTTAATATTTGCAATTAAATACCATAGGAGATATAAGGGTTTCTACTTGGAAAATCAAAACTTTATTATATTGCAAATATTATTAATTTCTAATATTCCAAATTAGGGAGTTATAAGGAATACTACATCAAACATAGTTTATTGGAATTTAGAAAATCAAACTATTGGTTATTAAAGGATAAAGAAGCAAAATTATTGCTTACTTAAAAGAGTTGGAATTATTTACTTATACTTGTCCCATAGTCACATTAAAGGGACAAAAGAAATCCAACCATAGAGAACTTCATCAAATTGAAAAGTGCATAAGGAGAAAAGGAAATTAGGAGTTGAACATCAAACCATTAGGGAGTCAAAAGGGATTCAACTCAAAGTAAACCTAAAAGCTAATACTATCAAGCACTTTATCAAAACCTTAGATTAATTAAATCACTTGGGAGACATAAGGAATCCTACAAAACCTAAGTCTTGGAAAGGTTTTATCAAATTGGTTCACATACTCTAAACTAGGGAGTCATAAGGTATACTACTACAAAGGATCTATCAAAAAGCTAATCAAATTCTATTGATTGGTCTTACACTACAATCTCTCAAGATAATGGATGAATTAGCAAGAGAGACATATCATGACAAGGCACATTACAAAAATATCCAAGAACAAAATCCATTCAATATATCCATATCACTTCAAATGCAAAAAATATCATAGGTCAAACTAAAAAAGGACATTTGGTATATTGATTCTGATGCAAGTCATCATATGATAGGAAATTTGCAGTGGTTTTATTGCATTTAAGTCACTAACAATTACAGGTTGAAAATTGCATATACATGGACATGGGTGTGTAACACCCAATAAATCATTTCTAAACTTTCTATTACATAATGTAATGTATGTTCTTGGATTAACATCTAATATTATTTCAGTAGCCAAGCTAGTAGAGAGCAAATGGATGGTTAAGTTCATATACTCAAATGGAGTCAATATGTGTCTCATTATAAATCAAAATGAGATAGAAGCTGATGGATCAATTCATAGAAATATATATGCTCTAGATTCAACGAATATCTCACAAGATATTGTTATATTTCAAAATAATACTAATGCATTTTTTGAAGAACATAATAGTAGAGAATGAAGAATCTATATATCATAAGAATAGACAAAGGAATAGAAGATTCAAAATTAAAAGGATGAGAGGTCAACAAAGCTATGGACTACTTGGACATCTACAAACTAAAACAGAAGAAGAAGGATCAGATCAAGTTGAAGAATATTCAAAAGATGAAGATCCATATTGAAGACTAAAGTCTTCAATACCCAAATAATGTAATATAGGGGGTGTTAGAGTATATTACATTATTTGGTACATGTCAATGTACCACCTTGGGTACATTATTAGATTAGGAGTTTATCTTATGTTAAGTAGTTACTTGGGGAAGAAGTAATAAATGCACAAGTGTTAGAATGTGCAATGATGTAAATGTGCATGTAGTCCACATGTACATGAGTCATAGGAATAGGTAGAGTAAATCCCAAGGAACTTATCTTCCTATATATATGGACCTTGAGCTATAGAAGAGAAGAGAAAGAGTGTGAGAGAGACAAAGTTACTATAGAGTAGTGAGTAGGTACAATGTAGATCTTCATTGTAAAAATTTTGGAGTGTTCATAGTCCTCCATTATATTGCATTGTACTATTTTTGTGAGCTTTCATTAATGGTATTTTACTGAGTTATTGCAGAAGTCTATTCTCTTATTTTCCTGCATATTTAAGTACCATTATCATATACTTTACATAGCCTACATATTTTACATCTTGTGGTTGCATCTCCATTAATATACATCACCAAAAGCTAACAACATGCCTTAATAGTTTTTGTATTTAGTTAGATTAAAAAATGTTGTTTCTTTACTCCAATATCCAATTGCAAATGTATCTCCTTTATAGGACTGATAACCCTTGATTCAATAAAGAATAAAGATATGAGAATATAGTTGGAGCAATTACAAGGATACATGACCTAGTTGATAAGTGATTGACATGACTTAAGAAAATGAGATCTATGCTCTTATTATGCACTCTTTCCCAACATAATTTATACCCTATGAGTTACTTGCTTGCCAAAGTGATATCAATAAGAGAACAACTCAATCAAGATAATATTATTGAGTTGGGGCTCCATATAGGGATAAATTTAGTTGAGAATGCTCCAAAAAAGAGGAAGAAATGACTTCTAGTTTTTATTATTTTTATGTGTCCTATTTTCCTTTTATGGAAGGCTTGTTGATGTTTTTATGTGATTGTACATATCTTGTCTTTAAAGGAATGTAACTATTATTTGACATTGCATTTGTAATACACAAAATTTACGTCTTCTACGGGATAAACCCCTTTTAGTGCAAATAGAATTTCTAAGTTTAAATAGGAAGGGTTAGATGTTCAAATTACTTATCTGTTAAAAAAATAAGCTACTAGTTGTTTCATGAGACAAGTTTTTATGAAGGACTTCTATCATCACTTGACATAAAAGGTTTATTGAATTAAAATATTGTCATGAATTCTATTTTAATGATGTGCCACAATTCTAACTTCAAAAAATTTGGAAGGTATTACCACTTTAAACCCATTATAAATTTATTTATAATGGACTCCACCTCACCCTTTATTTTATATTATGTACTATTTTATTGTTTTTTTATATTTAAAAAACATATGAGGCTATTTTGAAATTTTATAAAGGACTAGCTTTGTATGTGTGCAGATAGGAAAATATGAAAACTACCTCATACATTCATCTTAAGCATTAAATCATCTATATTTTACTCCTACAAAGCAAGGAAAGGTTATCTTAACTATTCATATTATGCTCATATGAATATAGAAGGAGTTAAAGCATTCATTTGACTAGATCCTTGTTCATTCCTCACCCTTACCTCATAAATGCATAGAAAGCCATGATAAATTGAAGCTATCCATTTGGACACCACAATGATATGTCATTTACTTAATTACTTTTGTAAACACTTTCCTTAACATTTAATGACCATACCATGACAAAATTTAATGCAAATATCATGTATGATTTCTAATCACAACTAACTCACCTTTTAATAGATTAAAGTTATTTCAAACTATATGAATTTAAGTTAACATGACCATGCATTTAATTTGTGTATCCTAAAGATTTTATATCTTGGTTTGGTGTTTTGTTTTGGATCCACTAAGAATCCAAGTTCTTGTTTGGTGTATTATGCTTTGAATACTTTCATTTACTACATTCACATTCACAAAAATAGGAAAGAGCCAAACTTCCATTAGCACACCTATTATTAACAATATGACATTGAATAAATTAGGCAATGATGTTAAGGAATTGTTGGGTAATTTTTACTAGAAGTGCAAGAATACCACCCAAAGTAAGAATAGTTATAGGGATGATCCAAAGTACCTGGAACTCATGGGATTTACAAAACAAATAATAAATAAGTTGACTAACAAGTTGGTTGCTCATTTTGATAGTGAAGCCTTACATATCATTTACAAAATCTCTCCTAAGAACTCAATCATCTATGAAAACCATACTAGTCGTTTGCAAAGAAATATGAGAGCATTAATGAAATTTTCAAGATATGGAGAGTGAATGAGAATAAGATCCTTTGTCTAAAAAATGAAAGGTATGCCATTTTGAATATTAGAAATAAAGTAAGATATACTATGGCCTATCTTTATAGGATTATAGGTGAGCCAAACACATCCCATTTTTTTATACATTATGTGCTG